>HG991992.1:13856868-23856868 GCA_905220435.1 Amphipyra tragopoginis | reverse complement strand
TAATGTTAGTGAACACCAGCCTCAGATTGAATCTAAGGCTGGTGTTCACTAACATTAATTCTCTTGATAAACTTCCGTTTACTCGAAAGTACTTGAGACTTTAAGCAGAAAAATTATCTCGGTGAACTCCAGCCTAAGAAAACCCATTTCCTTGTAGCCACTAAGCGCAAAATTACCGATTGATATACACCTAAACCAATTGTGTACAACAAATATGTACATATATTAGCAAAACGGCAGCAAACCGCTTCCTTCCTGTGAAGCCAACGACACTTTCTTTCCTTTATTAAATGGTACGTATACATACGTTACTCGGTACTAATTACTTGCGCAAGTATTGCACAATGTAGGAAGTGCACCATAAGAAGCATCTTGATTGATACTTTGACTATTTCCATGAGCTGGGAACTAAAGAATAAAGCGTATCGTCGTAATGGAAAAGTGGATGAGGGAGTATAATTATTGTTCATGTTAACGATGAGCTATGTAAGAGTGATAGCCTAGCAGTGAATGTTTTTATGTGTTACCGTATCCGGACTATCCCCCCTATCTTATTCATTGTTTTCCTGTTCATCCAAAGGTTCATCATCTGCCTAGCCTTTTCCCAACTATTGGGGTCTGCTTCCAGTCGAACCGGATGCAGCTGAATTAAAAAAAATTAAATTAAATTAAAAATTGTTTATTTCGGAACCATATTTAAATAACACGTTAGTGATTAGAGCCTCCTTTTAAGCAAAAAATGCCTGTATTAGGAGACTCCGCTCTTCTACAGCAAGGTAATCTTACATAGTAAAACAAAAATAAAATGTGTGTTTATGTGTGAGTAAATGTTTAAATGTAATTTTAATAAATAAATATTAATAACAGTATTCCTGTGCTTGTGTATATGTGAATGGGGATGAAGGTGGGTTTGAGTGTGTTTTGTGCGTGTGTGGGTAGGTGAGTGTTGTAGTGTTGAGAGAAGCTAGTGAGTTAATTCATGTGTTGCAATATCAGTATATCAGTGTATATGAATATCAGTATTTTACATGGAGCGACTGCCTATCAGACCTCCACAACCCAGTAACTGGATAATACGATACTCTTGGTAAGACTGGTTGTCAGACTTTCTGGCTTCTGACCAACAGTAACGACTGTCAAAGATCTACAAATGACAGCCGGGACCAACGGCTTCACGTGCTTTCCGAGGCACGGAGGAAACTCGCCATGGTAAATGGTCACCCATCCACAGACCAACCTCGGCAAGCGTGGCTTAACCCGGAAGATCGGTCTATGCGGCTGTAATTATTTAGCCACGAGCTCCTCCATCAATGTTCATCCAAAGGTTGTCTGGTAGATATCGCTATTAGCGATAAGACCGCCATTGTACCCTTCAATATATGATATGTTTATTGTATATAATATTTATTTAGTTGTGTTTTTATGTTTGTCAATTGAATGTCTCCTTATTTATTGTTACACCGAGAACTATCCCTCACTTGTTTTTTACTCTTGCAAATAATGTCCATCCAAAGGTTGTCTGGAAGAAATCGCCAAGTGCGACAAGACCGCCCATTGTACATCTCTATTTCATATTTATGTTGCTTGTTTGTACAATAAAGAGTATTGTATTGTATGATATTGTATAAGAGCTGTGTTACAATTTTGGTGTACAATAAAGTATATTCTATTCTATCCCTACCCTTAATTTGCGATTATTATACTTTGTTCAACAAAAGATGAGTTCTGAATTAGCGGTCATTTAGTAAACTATAGCCGTAAAGATAATGCTATCGAAACCATGTTAAAAACATCATAGCTGTTTTATCAGTGTTTTGTTTTTTTAATGTTTGATAGGTATTGTTTGTGTGGTTACTTTTTGTTGAAAAACCCTTAAACTCACCTGTCGTTGAAACAATACTAAAACTAGGTGCATCGATCATTCTAACACAAGAACGGAAAACAACATTTTCTAATGCTCAGAAAATGCTACTACAAAATAAAATTTGAGTACTTCCAAATACATAAATAAATATCAAAAGTGCACTACATTACATCCGGTTCCTGTTTACACAGTTTATTTATTTAAAATTCAGACAATTCTCAACTTCTCCGTCCAAAATTCTTCACATATGAAGTAATTAGATGACATCTTCGTTACGTAAGATTACACGAACTCGAGAAATGCGAAAGTGACCATTTCACCGCAGCATAACGTCAAAAGTGTATGGCAAACGCGATTTCTCACTGACTTAGCATATTACACTCGAACCTGATCGCGTGAAATATGATTTAGCTCAAACCTGATCGCGTGAAATATGATTTAGCTTGACATTGATCGGAGCCTTGACGGCTATTACAGAATCTGATAATAAGAGTAAACATATTTTATTGTGTAGCGGAAGCATATGTAGATATTTTTTTAGAACTTGTTTTTGGAGTGTATAAATAAACATATCCTAATAATTATTATTTAAACGTTAATCAAGTCATTGTTAGAACAATTTGTATACAAAACAGAATTACGTAATTATATTTGACCGCGCGCAGATCTTCCTACATGTGTTTGTTAACAAGCAACAAAACTAACAAAAATAATAATCATCAATCATAATAGGCGTATCAATCAGAAGTATTGTTGAAAAAATATTATGTAATACTGTAAATGCCAGATCATTAAAAAATATTTAAAAAATCTTCACTTTTTTGCCATTCATAAAAGCACGTAAATGCCGGAACATACCAAACTATTACATCTTAATATACGCAAACCTTGAATCAGTGTATAACCTCCTAAGTAAAGCACTTGTCTCGTCAATGATCGTAACTAAACGAATAAACAAACATCGCATGATCAGATTATTCTGTACGACTGTGCGACTCATTTGCACGTAAAAGCCCTCTATTTGTCAAGTACTGTTGAAAACAGAAGTTAAAACATAAATAAAGCCGAGAATATACATGCCACTAAAATAGGTAAGTAGGTGGCTTGCCAAAAAAAAACATATTCCAGTAGATGGCACCCTGGAATTACATTTTTAACTAAAATGGCATGTCTTTTGATGGTACACTCTTTAAACGCCTACTGGAATGGCATGTCTGCAGCTATGGGACACGTTCAGATGTGCCATTTGATGTGCAACTTGCACCCTCCTCCGTCACGTCACGGCAGCACGTTGCATGCAAAAAAACAAAGGCTGTGCAATTCACACATTTAAACACGTGCCAGTAGTTGGCATTTGCAAGTTCCCTTCATGCCAGTGTGCAAGCTACAGGCTTGTTATTCCCGGCTTTAGTTGCATTTCTAAACTGTTGTAAGATCGACCGCTTATACAATACCTATAATTGCTTATAACAAAAGATTACACATTTATTTGTTTCAATAGGATATACTGAGTTTCTCAACGAAATACGTTTAGGTAAGTCAACGACAGCGATTGGGATTTGAACTCGAGACTGTTAGCTGCATATCCGTTTAATATGAGGTGACAGTTTCAAAGAATAAATTGAGGGTCACTATTTATTCTTTATTGACTATAAAAACCGGAATCATGAGATTTCTTTCCTTATTGAGGAAATGATTTTTTATTATAAACAGTGTTCCTTCCTTTTCGTTCTTTGTGGAGTTTATTCATTATTAAAAACCTTTCATTTTATTACAAGGGAAACGGAAATATAATCTATAAATATACCATTCGCCAATACAGTTGCATCGTTTGTCACTTAACATAGTTAACATTCGCTTTTACTATGATAAGTTTTATAAATATAATATTTTAAATAAGTTCCTAAAACCATAGCTGATTCAAAATAATTTCTGTTACAGATTCAAAAGCTTTTAACATGTACATTTCCAAAAAAACTGCAGTTTTCTGTACTCATGGTCACTTGTTCTGTTATACATGGTAGAATTTGAATATTTATGTTAACGACTGTACTATTTATCCGCACTGAATTGTGAATTATTTACATCCAACATAATTGTAATAATCTTATTATTAGTCTAACATTAAACAAATATCTATCTATTTAATTTATAACAAGGAATTGTAGAAACCTCAGGATTTCGACATTTGTCGTTAATTATGTAAGTTTAATTACAGATAATAGATTAACTAATGTTAAATTCTTAATAGATATGCTTAGATATTAAATACGTAGTTGCATACGCTCCATCTTAACCTTTGGCTTAATCATTAGATATACAATTGACAATATTAACATGACATTAAATAAATAATTCAATTTTATTGAATTTTAACAAGTTCTTGTTTCAAAATAATCCAAAAACAACACTGCAGATTAAATTAATACCAGTTGCATATAGATTATTAGTTTTTAATTCTAATATGTCAAAAACAGAATACATGAAACAAAAAACTAAAACAATACACGCATCATTATAGCTATCGATCCAAAACCGATTTGCTATTACATAATCGATTACGCAATGAATAATGACAGTGATTAGCCGAAATAATTACTGATGGTGACATTGCATCACGCGGTCAACGAGCGAGTGGAAAACACCTGTTCAATGCGCTTGCGCACCAAAAGAAAGTCACCCACGCCACGCACCATTCATGACCGTGAAAGTGCGCGGAACGTTGAAACAATAAAAAAGAGCAATTCCGTGACTTTACGTCGGACAACGTAAGTTATATAACCGATAATGATCGCCTCCAACTTAGCTATCATATGTTACTTGCATCACGAGGCAATTAATAAAACGAACAAGCTAGACTTACTGTCACTAAGTCATGTTTGAACTATAATAGTTTTAATTTATAGTGTGGATTTTAATGGCTGCCGATTCTCTTGTTCACCAACTAAATTAAAATTAGAGATTTGCTATCTTTTACTAACAGGCTGCGCGAGAAAAGGACGGTGATAGACAACAACTAAGTTAGAGATGTCAAATTAGTTTACGCCTTGAACTTCACCGTGTTTTTAGTCGACGCGTTTTAAATGACGTCTAAATTTGTATGGAAATTTTAGTTCACCTAAATTTGACAGCTCTTATTTACGTCCGTCTCTTTCTTATTCGATGAGAGTGAAAAAGATGGCAATAGCCTAAATTAAGTTTAGTTTGTCCATAACAGAATCGGCACCAATGTTTCACGTGTGGGTCGGGCTTGGATATAAAATTTCCACAACGCCGGGAACAGATGCGTGTTGCAAGTTTTAATAAAACTGAACACGCTTTGTAGAAGCTCTTTACAGCCAACTGGCTAGTTACCACCCCCACAGTAAAGTCCGCCAAGTGGTTTACTGTGTTCTGTCGTGTGTATGTGAGAGCCAGATGGCTATAGGGAATCCCTCTATTATTTTTGCTCGTGTACTCCATCTTAGACCAACGATTACCGTCAGGTGCAACTTAAGTTGTATTTTGATGAGTCCTATCATCGTTGTTTGACAGTTGACCTGTCACTTTACTTAGTCTGATTTAAACTACAACTTTAGACACAAAAGCGAACAAGTAAAAAATTTTTAAAAAAATAACTTCACATGATTATACAAGGTGTAACATAAATAAGTGGGCCAAACATGAAATCGCGAAAAAAAAACAGCTGTTTCCTACATTAATGTTCGCATAACTCGTCAAAATGTAGGGAACAGCTGATTTTTTTGTCGTGATTTCAGGTTTGGTCCCATAGTAAAAGTTGTTCATAATTATGAGTACAGTGACCCCTTAAGAGGTCGTACACTTATTTATGTTACACCTTGTATTTAAGACCTTCAAATCACTAAGATAATTATGACCTTCTTCCAAACTCCACGAAATATTCACTTCGCCCTCTGCGTCTTTTCTACCTAATTTGCCATCTAAAGGTAGTAGGTAATTTAAGATAAACAATAAAAAATATTTAGTAAAATACACGTAGGAATTACCGTAATACATAATAACACAATACCCGGATTGATTAATGACGAACGCACAAGGTTAGCGTTAAATATGTGTCAATAAAACCTACACGCGCGTTACAAAGTGACCAGTCGTCAGATGAATCTTCGTAACCAACAGATGATTGTGTCATGATATCATCGGTCTCGTTAACACACCTGACATTATACGACTATTCGTAGTTGGAAATGTTATTTAGATTCGAATGTTTTCTAATATATCTTTTGCACTGTAGAGCTTTGGTTGACCGTACATTTATGTGTAGACTTTGTCCCGGAATTTAGTTTATTTTTTATTTTTACAAGATACAAGAATACTTTATTGACCTATTAACTCTGAAGGTATTAATTTATTTTTCGGATCATACATAAATTCTTGCCTTTTTCCCATGGGGTTAGGCAGAAACATGCCACATGTTGTGATCCGGAAATACTGATTTCAGTTCATCCACGTTCCATACATCTTGTCGTACACGCGCTGACTGTAAGTACTACTTACGCACCTGTACTTTTTCAAAAGCATCACTAATAAGATTGATGTATGTATGTCCATTTATCTAGGGCGTCCTCAACCAGCGTTTAATTCTAGAAATGAAATAATAAAATGAATTCATAAATTAACACAGAAACTACTTTAACTATTAAAAAAAAACAATCAATTGTTAAACAATTTCATTTACACTAAGTAGACAAAAAAGGCAGTCAAAATAATATATTGAATGAGTCAAATGCGCAAGAATAGGGAAAACCGTCTTTGCAAATTCGGTTCTGTCCTAGATAAACATTTCGCACTTCATTTTAATAACAATAGATTACAAAGTTTTAGGACACTATCTGCAATAAATCTGACATAGCCAAACAATGAATGCAATTATCAGTTCGTGACATCGGCCCATCGCACGATTCTTATGCAAATGTTATCGCAGATATATTAAGCAAACTTTAACATATTATATAACTCAAAATTTAAACACAGTGGCTTAAAGAATTTTTACAATGTTAATACCATTGCAAATAAGCTGTATCGGAGCTCGAAGGTCCAAAAAGGTGTGGGTGGGAGTGTTGACGAATTTTCTACTACACACCAAAATTTCTAACGTGAAATTGACGACACACATCATAACTATTTACATATATTAGCCATTTAAATAAAATCTCTATTTATTTGTGAGTTGTCTTGACTTCCTGCAAATAGAGCAACTTTTGAAGAAAGTACCTAATTGAAAATTTTGCACGTTTAAAGGCATCGGCAAACTTCGTAAACCCGATCACTTCCGAACTGAATGCGACTTCAAGACCACGAATGTTATTAGTAGTGCCATAAAAATATCTTTACGCTGACGCAATAAGTGTAATTGGCGCGAAAATAAGCGGCTGCCGTTGGTTGTTCGATCAGGTACATCGATGTAACTTATTAGTTGTGTTGTATTGCACAGTCTGTTTAAAAACTATTTTTGATAAGGTAAAGTTAATAAAATGCTCATAAATAGCAATAATGACATTATTTTTTAAACTATTGTCATCATCATCATTCAGCCGAAAGACATCCACTGCTGGACATAGGCCTCCCCTAAGCATTGCCACATCGACTGGTCCTGTGCCTCTCGCATCCAACGGATTCCCGCGACCTTCACCATTGTCATATCAAAAGTAACGTTAATTTTAATCAATCTCTCTACAGCTGCATATCCATTCATAACTTTCAAGTTTAAGCTCCATTAGTTAAAGGTTATGTTAACAGTTCTCAATTAACCGATACTATTAAACCACCATAAAATTTCAATGGTACATTAAAGTATCCGCTTTCCATAAAACAAAATAAGTTACAGCAATTAAGTTAACGTGTCGAAATATTTAGTTTACGACATTATGTAGTAATAAACTAAAGGCTACTGGCCCTACAACTGATTGCAACAATAGATTTATACACGAAATAATTGATTTATACATAAAACATAAGGGCATGCTTCACGCTGTAAATCAGAATGATAGCAATCGCATGCGCACGAGTCAATTAAAAAGTTTAGCTTGTATGAAATAAAATACCTAACCTAAATAACCTAGAAAATTTGATATCGGTACAGTTTGTACATAAAAATATCTACTGTTTGAGTAAAAAGGAATTGGTTTATGATTTACACCCAGTTTCTGAATTGAGAAAAGTAGCAAATCTCAACTGATTATTCTCAAATATTTAAGTATGCCCTTAAGTTTACAATACCACTCCCATACCATTAAAATACAATACCACTCTTTTCACGTAAATACCTAAATGATTACAGTTTGAGTAGCCGAATACGGTCGCTCAACTTTCAACTGCTTATCTTTACGTTGAGAATGCTTTGAGCATTGTCAAACGCGATTTTTTAGTTGTGAAACGCAAATAACGATCCTAAGTATGCGATAAGCACGCTATTTGTCAAAATTGAGTAAAATACTCAAATTTTGATTACAGTTCAAGAAAACTTAATTCAGAAACAAAAACATGTTTAAGTAATACTTAAGTAGAGTTTGAGACGTTCTCAACGTCAAATTCTCAATTCAGAAACCGGAGGTTAGTGATCTAAATCATAATCATCTAGATCACTGTCCTCCGGTTTCTGAATTGAGAATTCGGGATAAGCAATACTTAAGTACATAGTATTTGAGTACGGAGTTGTCAAAAAAATGCTTTAAAATCCGTAATTCTTGTGACAACTCCGTGCTCAAATATTACTTATAGTACTGCTTATCCTAGAATTCACAATTCAAAAACCGGAGGTGAATCATCTATCAACTTATCGATATCACATTTTGCAAGTAGCCTCTGTGAAGTGCCACAGTTAGATTTTTTCGTTTGTTTTTGTAACAATACCGGTACAATATACCGGTTATAATATCGGTTCTCATATACCGCGAACCACGGGCAATGCAAGAACATTGTATAGAAGATTTTTCGTTTTTTTCAACTATCTTCATTTTCAAATATTGAAATGTACAATAATATTGAAATCGTAAATAATTCCTGTGTCCATGATGGTATGGTAGCACGTTCCTAAAATAGGCCCATTTTATGCGTCTGCTTGTCTTTTAGAGGTCACTAATCTGACCTTTTCGTATTAATACCATTGATTAGACAAGCTAATGGGTTGCCCATAAATGTAATACCGAATAAACTCCTACATAACCAGCCTGTTTATTTATGCCAATAATAATATATTCTTTCATATATTACCGTTACTTATAAGGCAAATTTGATTTTGATGGCCTACTCTTGTTTTAATTAACTGACTTTAAAATATTCTCTAAATATAACCTTGAACCTAATGACATTTTTGTGACAATGATTATGTTAATATTTTTATTCAAATTATGCGTAAGCATTATACGTCTTGTGATATCGATGTTATAATATTGCAATTGGTTAAAAAACTAATTATTCAAATTGTATGTTGAAATAATTACACGTGACATTGGGTTTTCGTAAAAAAAACTAGCTAAAAATTAGATTTTAGGGATAGTAGGGCTTAACGATCCAAATTGGAATAAAATACTTCAAACCTAAACCAAGCGAGTCAGGGTGCTCGCTTCGCACGCTCTTAATACTGCTAACCGGATTCCTGATGACTTTGTAGTTCGGTACCTAATCGGTTAATTTGATGGCATTTTTTTTTGTTTTATTACTTTAAACAAACCCGCTTGAAAATTATTCATAGATAATAACCGGTAAAAATGCTTATACTCTCAATTGTTACCGGCAATTATTTATACCAACCGCATTTATCACACTAACCGTAACACATACACAGGCACTCAAAATTAGGTGCCATGGCTTTATAAGTCTCAAATAATAACGTGCTTTTTGAAGTCTGGTAATAATAGTGATCGATATTTATACACAGGAAAATGCTAGACATCATATCAGTTAGTTATCTCTTACATCTTGCGCGAAAGGCGAGCTGCTGTAGCAAACAATTTTAGCCGACAATAGCAACTACAGACCACGGCTAAGACATTGACTAACAACCACGAGGTCGTCAGGTCATACTGCTCGTTGAAATATTGTGGTCGAACCCTGTTCGAGAGTGAACTTATAACAAGAATGTTGTTAACCCCTATAGATTAGATTGCTTGCTAAGTATTGCTTGCTGCATTGAAAGATATCTTTTTAAAGTAGATTTTAACCAATAGACACTCAAATGTAGTATTTAGGCTCACTTGCACAATAACTAGCTAAATACATTTAGTGCTAAACATATTTAAAATGTTATTCTATTTCTATCAACTTCAAACATTATGATTGAAATGAATAAAGAATGAAATACAATTACATTTTAAATATGCACTAAATGTTTAGCACTAAATGTATTCTAGTCATTGTCCAAGTGGGCCTGAATCTCTTTTAATTATTTATTGGATAAACTTTTAGAACGTCAATTATAATTAGACCCCAAAAACGCCCGCCCTTGACCGCTTCCTAACATTTTTAACTCGGAAGAAATGGCGGTGCAATTAACTCCTTAGCAACACATCTCTTTAAATCATACCATAAGTACACTCAATAACAAGTTTAGTAATTTGATATAATCTTTATAATAACACTAAACTTTAGTATTATGTAGCATAAAAGCAAAAGCTTACATCCAGATTTATGTCAGTGTCATGTCATCTGTCAGCTGATGACTGACAGCTTCCATTAAAATGAACAAAGAAAGCGAATTTAAAATATTATAGTCGTTTTCACAGCTTATAAACTTTCATATAATTATCATATTCATAAATTCATACTCAATAAACAAAATAGTATATTTACTAGTACCGAGTTTTACATACTACTTACATATACAAACAATAAAAATTATATCCTGGATTAAAACTACATATACAAACTAAAAGAGTGCATCAAAATATTCTTCCGCATCGTTGTCGACTGGAAGAGTGCCCAGAAGACTGGCAGCGTTGCCACGTTGTTTGGCAATGCTAATGAAAAGTTTATAAGCAATAATAACATAATTTATAGAAACCATTACGAATTACAAAATTCATAGACTAATATTTATATACATATAGGCTAAACAATCTACTCGAGTCTACACGAGACGAACTAACGTTTTATGCATACTAATTATACGTGTAAGTTTACACAAGTTTTTTTCTAAATATACATTTCAAAGCGTTTTACACGAATTATTTGTCAATTGCAATCTCATTAACTTACATTGTTATGCAGCCTAAATCGCCGATTTCTGGTGCTAAAATCTAGACCTAGAATTCAGAGAGCATTCCTAAAATTTCGACATTCAATTCTAGGTCAGAGATTCCGAACCAATTCTAATTTCGGAATATTTCGTCATACCGCTTCGATTTTCAAATATAATAATATTTAATTTGTAGGATTTTTCTGTCAAACATTTACAGCAATTTACGTGTCAAAGGTAACTGAATATACATATGAAAAAAAAACTCAAGGTGCTTAGAATAAAGTTGATTGTTGCATGAATGTCAAGACACGATGAACTATCATTGTTTTCATTCACCATCCATGGTCGAACCACTGCACCCTAGGGGATATACCCCACTTTAGGAAACACTGACCTAGATTCTTTTGTTCCTACATGTGTGCCTAGGACGAGACAAACAGACAGACATGCGTCGAATGTCTAATGCTAGCGTTTGTGAAACTGCAGTCGGTACTAGTCGGTAGCCTTGGCCGACATTATTGGACACCTATTGTAGGATTTATGGTTATAAAGCTCGAATGTTGTTTGCCAAGTCTGTATTAGACCTTATTACCGAACAATGACGGAAATACCCGATTCGAAATATTTTTGCCCAGCCTATTATTATTATGTAAAAGAAGTCGCAAAATGGTCTTGATTATGTTTGAAATTAAATTTGTACGACTTACTAAGCCGTAGATTCATAGTATTTGGCTATTACTAAAATAATAGGTGCGATGCTCGTAAATAAATATTCCAATCAATGAATATCATTAAAAAACTTAATTAAGAGGTTTATTATTTATTTATTGATATATTTATACTTTTGCACAAAATTTGTACAGAGGCGGAATTGCCTTTGGTATTTTCTACCAGTCGACCGCGTAGGGTGATGCGGAGAAAACATGGTAGGTGCACTGAAAAAGAGCTACGTGATGTGATACGATATTAAAAATAAACACAAAGATACTGAAACATATTACGTAACTTCAAGACACCCAGTCTGTGCTGGAATTAGTCATGTTCATATCCGATCCTACTTTCCTATGTAGTCGCTAATATCTGTTTATATTTTCTTCTATAGAGGTATAGGGCCTTTTGTTTCCGGTTAAAGTTAATTCATATGTACACACTTGCTCTAATTCCCCTCATTCAAAATTCACAACACAACACCATACACGCATATTACGCATGCATTACATACATGGCCACTATAACATCAAAGTGACCACACCATATCACCTAACAAGAAAGTGGCAACGCAATGCCAACGCGGGAAAGTGACCATGGACGGCCATGCTGCCGTCTGATTTGTAAGAGACCGTTAAGTGACATTTTATCATATTTGAGTTTTATATACCTACTACTTACACTAGGAAGCGGTGAAGGGAGGGCTTTTTGTGGGATGTCTATAATATTGCAAAACTAACGTTCAAAAAGAACTGAGTAATTCTAGTCTATTTTGAATAAATGAATTTTGAGTTGAGTTGAGTTGACTCAGAAATAGAAAATCAACTTACTAGCTGACCCGGCGCGGCGGTGAACTTCGTACAACCATTTGTTTTTTTTTTTCATTTTTTTTTTAATTTTCTGTTATATTAACCTTGTCCTGTCAATAAAGAATACATAAAAAAATAATTATCCAATTTGGTGCAGTTGTTACAAACCTTGTCCTGACAATAACGAACACATAAAAAAAATTATCCAATTTGGTGCATTTGTTCGGAAGTTATAAGCGTACATACATTTCGGCGATTCATTTTTATTTATGTAGATTTAAAAGCGCAACTTTTTCTGTATCGACCAGTCTGGTCCGTATTTTTCTATCATTTGTCAGTTATGAGATCCAGAGACTTTTACAGAGATATTACCATATCATGCCATACCATATTGTAGATGGTACATTTCAGTACAGAAAAGCATGACTAAAAAACAAAAACATTAATTTTAATAACAATATTAGTCCTTGCAACCAATTAAAAGTTATACAATCAGCTTAAACTAGCCCAATAATTTGGTATAGCAAAAACATCAGGGGCCCAATTCTCCTTAAATAAATTGTTGCCAAACGCAATCGAATCACAACCGTCAGTCAGTTTTTGTTTTCGAAAACTTTCAAAATGATTGATTTTGTTTTTTGTGTCAAACAATTCGACAGCTTTTGAAATTGAGAACTGTCTGAATGAACGGTTCGGCCTTGGTTCGGTTGTGATTTATCAAAATTTATTTTAGGAGAATTAGGCCCCTTTTTTTTTTTTTTTTTTTTTTTTTTTTTTCGTGGGTAAATCCTCATGGATACCCTTCGCCTGGGCAAGGCGAAGGGTTATGCCGGACTCTTACCGGCTAAAAACCCACGGTGTTCCTACTCCTGACCCTTGGCCGGGGTCACGGGATTCGCAGCTGCATGCACCGCAACCCCGGGAGAATTAGGCCCCTGTATGTCTTCAGAATTTGTAGCGACAATATTTTCCACGTTTTTGCTCATAACTCAAAATTAGGTTTACTCACTTAACGGCGTTTTGGAAATCAGACGACAGCACGAGTTCGCCACCAATCTCGATACTACAACTGGAAAATTGTTTGCATAACAACGACCGAGAATAATGTATACACGTATTAAGTAACTGTGTCTATTGTAGTCTGTTTTTGTGAAAAATGCCCGTGGCCGTATCAATTTTTTTCTTCTACGGCTTTTGCATGTTGCGTTTTGTTGTGAAATGGATGTGCCTGTACTGAGTGGCTTGACGGGCGATATAAAGGGGACAATGTCCGGTAAATTTGCCATTTTTCGTGAAGAAAGAATGTAAAGTCACTTAGTTCAAGGCTGTCTTGACATGGTTTTGAATCAGGCTGTAAATGCATGTAAAGAGCTGTTGTAGCCTAGCTGGTGAACGCTCGCCTGCGAGTCTTTCGGGTCTGAGTTTGATTCTAGCCCGCAGCTCTGACTTTTATATTCATATGTGGATCAGAATTTGATTATCACTTGTGTTTAAGGTGAAGGAAAACTTCGTGAGGAAACTCTTGGCTATAATCCCTTCAGGTCTCGGCCATAACTGCCCGGTAACGTAGAAACGTAAAAAAAGTGAGGAAACTTAGCTCACTCAAAGGGCTCCAAAAAGTTCTTGATAGTGTGTGTAGTCCACACATAGACCGGGAGATGATGACAGAAAAATCCAAGTTATTTATTTTAATTAATTAATTATTTATTAGATGATATTGGCTAGCCAGCGGGGCGTAATTACAGACAAATTAATTAAACTTGTCGGAAAAATTACGGTATTCAAACGATTTGTTACACAAAAATACTTACATTTTCTTGTGTCCATGATAATAAATGGCGGTAACGCAATGCCATATTTTTTTGCCGGGGCTTATAGCCCGCCATACTAATTAAAACTCATTAACTATTAAAAAAATTTAAACATTTGTTACAGGATATTTTTTTTAAATGACAATAATCACATAAACATCCATCCCAGATCAGTGTGGTGCACTAAAGCCTAAAACCCTTATCATTCTGAGAAGGTACCCGTGTCCAACAGTAGGACAATAACGGGTTGAATATACGTATACATAAATGCATGTGGAAAGATGTTTTTGTACGAATGCATAGGCGGAAAATTAGTACGATAATGTGTTACATGGATGATGTTATAACAACATAATTCTAATAAGTATTCATTAGCTTCATTACCAGTCTTATAACATCGGATATAGATAGTACGATTATACTCTAAGGAGGTATTTCACGAACCTATCAATAATGTAGTCATCTATTCACCAGATAAGCTAAATGTGACCTGCAAATCGTCAGTGAAGTTTTACCAGTGCGGAAGTCAAAAATGGCTACTCTACAAGAGAGTGAAAAAACTATTTAAAACGAGGAGCGTAACTACGCTGAATGCAATATTGTTTTTAATTATCATTACAAATGAACTCTTTGATGAATTAAACCTTTGAAAATCCTAATAATCTTTTTCATTTCAAGTAAAATTGTGGCGTTCCCAGTGTTGTCTGTTTTTGTCACAAAATGACTTACGCACTGTAGAACTTCATTGACTAAATAGGACATTTACGTGTTCAATAATCATTGCATTATCACTATTGATATGTGGTGAAATTCAAATGTTAGCTCTTGAAAAGTTTAGAGACCGAATTAGCATAATGAACAGTTAATGGTAGATTGGTGAAATACACCTAAGTTAATGAATCCTAATCAGGGTCACATTCCCCCTTATTATAAAAGATGGTCTAAGAAAAACCTAGGTTTTAAAATAGCCCCGTCTTTTTTTGTCATAGGACATAAGAAAGTGATGGGTATATTTTAAAGCTTGGTTTACCTTAGTCTTGGTTTAAACCATCTTTTGTAATGAGGCGGATTATGTTCATGTTTTTTTTTCAATATCTATTAGCAATGCTTGGGTCTAAACAAGGTAACAATCGTGCAAGTTTTGTATTGTTTTTTGAAGATTTTTGTTATACATATCACTACTTAGTATAAAACAAAGTCGCTTCCCGCTGTCTGTCCCTACGTATGCTTAGATCTTTAAAACTACGTAACGGATTTTAATGCGGTTTTTTTAATAGATATAGTGATTCAAACATTCATTGCACCCGGGCGAAGCCGGGGTAGGTCGCTAGTTACTTATATATTATACATTTATAAAGACAGCCAGATGCGCAACGTAGATCACAAGGATAAAACAATTTAAATCATAAATTAATAAAAAATATATTAAAACGCGATATTTACAGACGAGGTGTGACTTTAAGATCTGTCATTTAATATGCACATTATCTATTATTGTATTAATTTATATAAAACCGGATTCACACGAGACAGGTAGTGAAAAAACTTTAGGTACCATTTTATTAATTTATTAGATGTCTTTTATGGGCGAAATACGGTGATAACAATATATATACAGGGTGTCAAGCGGAAGTCCAGAGGTATAGTACCGTTAGAGGTACCCAAATCACCCTCATGTATGTTCCGCGTTTTTTTTGTAGTTTTCGAGTAATAAATTTGCAGAATAGATGAATAGTTGAGATACATGCGTGTTTTTTTTCTAAATTAGATGAATAGAAAATCTGATTTAGAAAAAAATCGCATTTATCTCAATTATTCATGTCACTGTGATCAAAAATGTCAATAAAGTCAGTTTGGTTTAAAAAACATGTAATAAAACATAACTCAAAAACTACAAAAAATCGTGGAACATAGTACATGGGGGTGATTCGAGTACCTCTTAGGGTGCTCTACCTCTGGACTTCCGCTTGGCACTATTTTTTGGAACAACCTATACAGGTTATATAGGTACATAAGGTGTTAAAAATCCAACTCTTAAGAATGTTGTGGGCTTCAAATCAAAAAAAAATTTTTATTGATTGCATAAAAAAATTGGTGAGTTTCGAAAAGTTGTAGAACAAAAGTTGTTCAATTTTCGATACCGAGTAATCCCATAAAATTCTGAGAGTTGATTTTTTAACACCTTGTATATTGTATTTGCCACATTGACCTACAGACATTTGAATAGAATTACGGGATACTATGAGTCAGTTGTGTCATTTACCTTTTAAAGAATTTATTGCCATTATCTTAGTTTATTCGCATTTCCATCATTTTGACGACCATAAATTTTCTTAATTTTATGTTTATTATACTATATTTTATTACGGAATCCGTTGTTATTTTTTTTTTACGCCTCTTCAGTCTAGACTAGACATAATAGGTGAAGAATGATAAATATATTTTATATATCTACAGTTTATGAGTGACATTGACGATACCATTAATGGGTTAGTGGGATATCATATATGCGTATTTTTGGAACGTGATTAAAAACGTGTAACCGATTAAGGAAACAGAAAAAAAAATGTTTTTTCTTTTGTTCTTTAATTTAGAGGCTTCTTGCAATTCACTTCACGCACTTCGTATTTATGCCTCATCGAACTCTAAAGTTATCTAAACTACACTAATTATCTAGTTCTTATAGCAAAGAAGAGGGAATTTTTGATGCGCCTACCATTTTAAATAAATATTTTGCGGCTCTCAATACAGACAATTTTAACTCAATGAAAATTAAAATTAAAAAAAAATACCCTTTCAACTTCTGAACTAGGCCTATTCCAAAAATCAAACTTCCCAGTTTCCGGCTGATGGCTTTTTCCACCCACGAAAATGTTTCAGATGCGAAGATTGTTTAGATTTTCGCGATTTGATACTTTGTCTTTCATTCATTCTACTCCCAAGTTAATTGACATCTAATTGTTTGACAATACTTCGATCGTACATATTTTATAAGTAGGATACTTGTCGTTGTTACGTTTCGACCCGAAAGTTCGACGCCCCCCAACTAAGTTAGAATTAAATGAAGTAGCCATAAGGAAAAACATAACTAGACGTCAATAGTCTGGCAATCATTTCTAACAGTCATTTCTACAAATCATCATTACATAATGTTTACACCTATCAATATAACTGACTAATATGTTTACAAGTCACAATCACAAAAAGGAAAACGACTGCTCAATTTTCACCGACAGTTACGCGCGGTTTACGTTCGCGGCAGCGCATGCGCATGCGTCGTTAAAAAAACAAAGCGGAGATTACGCAAAAAATACGATACTAATTATAGACATACGATATGAATACAATCTAATGTTTATACGAAGTAGTGGTAAGGTTTAATGCGTTGCCTAAGTAATGCAACTGACTTTTTCTCCCGCCAATTTTCCCATGCGCGCGCGCAATGAAAACTCTAAACAGCGTTTGCGACGCAACTGGTTATAGAGAACGAAAGTGTTTAAAACAAATAGATGAATATTTAATTTATAAAAAAACTGTTTGAAGAATTCGAAAGTATTTGAATGCATTTTTATTTTATATTGTATGGCTATTACGAAATGTTGACTTTTTAAATATTTATTTGTATTGGCATTGAAAGTTATAATTATGATAATGACCGAAATAGTTAATAATATATGTATTATGTATACAATTTCGAAACAGAAGTTGCATTTTAAATCATAAATTATGGAGACCATAAATATTCAGAGCAATTTTTTTTTACTTTTTTACTGTTCACCCTTTTTGCGCCTGATGGTAAGGGCAGACAGGGTCTAAGATGGAGACCACGTAAAAGAGACGAGTAATGTCCACTTGATAAACGATTTTAGCCAAAGTTAAAAAACGCTTTGTAATTAGAAAATTATTTCACATAAGTAATGATAGTCGTGCGCAAAAACATTCTAAACTTCCGACACTATTCGATTTGATGACTTGACATTTTTACTAGACAGACGAATTAATTTACGAACAAAAAAATTCATGAAAATTCCTGAATTTCTTACCTGTTATTATCGCTAGAGTGAAAAGCGCCACGGCGCTGAAAGACCTCATGTTTACAATGTTACCACAATTTCACGGTCTTTGTACAAAAAACGATATCGTACACAACACTGGCACTTGTCACCACCGACGCATATTACACAGGGAACGCGCGTAAGCTCAGCGCGCGTGCGCAGAGTGATCGTGCCGCGGCGAGTTGCGCCCGCGCCGCGTCGCCGCCGTGGTGGGGCGGTTGCGATACAATTGTTAAACTTGAAGGCTGAGGGTCGGGTGATGGAGACAGCGTTTGTAGAGCAATTTGTAAGGACGTTATGTACTTGTTTTAGAGTTCGGTTTTGTTTGGTTTTATCAAAGTAAGATAGTGCGACGACAAAATTATCTCCTGCTGCGTGATAAGCAAGATTTTGAGCAAGGCTTTTGTTTTTATGACTATTATATATATAGCTTAGTTATATTGTAAATTCATATAACCTTATTAAATTTAATCTAGACTCATGCACCCATTCTCCATTTCACATAACTTAGGGTGCCACCACACCAATCGATCAATGGTCGATCGACGATAGATACGCGTCGATCAAGGTATCCACCGATGGTTCATGATCACTTTTTTGACGACACGTTTGGTGTCGTGGCTAAGCGATTGGCTTCTGCGCTACGGGTCGTGGGTTCGATTCCCACACGGAACAAAAATTTATATGGCCTACAGGTGGTTGTTTCGGGTCTGGGCGTTTGTTTGTGAGAACTGTGTCTGTAAACGCACCTACGATACAAGAGAAATCTTGTAAATTGGGGCAAAGCTACTTTAAAAAAAAAGAAGTTATTTTGTACATTCAAATAACCTCATAAATTCAATCTAGACTCATGCACCCATTCTCCATTTCACATAACTTAGGGTGCCACCACACCAATCGATCAATGGTCCATCGACGATAGATACGCGTCGATCGAGGTGGATCGATAGTTCATGATCACTTTATCCCAATCAATCGACGTTGATCGATGGCATCGATCGATTCGTGTGGTGGCACCCTTAGAAAAAAGTGGACCAAAGCACGAATATCTTTGAACCATTTCTTCAAGCAGAGTTTTCGGTCATCTTGATTAACCGTTAAGGTTCATAAAAGTATAATACTGTAGTAAACAAAGATACTGAAACATTTTCGGCAATAATATTCCATACATGTACACACATCAAAAAAAGTTTGTGATCACTAGCATAATTATGTATGTGAAGATTCCGAGTTCAAAGTCCAACTGAAATCTGATTTATGTTTATCTAGATAACTATCAATCTATATTTAACATGATAATTATCGCTTTGAATCCCGATTAGAAAATTCGGCTTCAAAAAGACTACAGAATTTTTCAAAGTGATCGCAACCTTTTTTTGATGTGTGTATCAGTGGCGAAGGCTCCATACAACTCGATTCCTATCGGCTTCCCTTTCGAAACGAGTAGTTACTGGAAATCACGCATCACACTTGAGCAAGGTAAGCATTTTTTGGTCCGGCTTCCCTTTTAAGAAACTTCACCCTACGCCACTGGTGTGTGTATCATTATTTCTGTACATTTCCTTGCTAAAATGCTAATAGATAAAAAAATACATGACGGTATTTCAATACCAAATACCCAACATTGTTTTGACTGCATTTATAACTTAAAGCTATTTCAGCACTTATGACAATAAAGTACATACTTGATCAATAATAATGATGTGATAATGATCGCTTCCGCTACCTTCTAAAACTCTAAATACGCTGGTAAATAAACCTCGCCCAAGGGTTACGGAAGTATGCGAAATGTCAGGGATTTGGCGCTAAGGCGGATATCGGTCAGGGCGGGACAACGCAACATTCCGACTAGCCGGCAGGTAGGTAAGTATGATTGCATTATTGAATATTTTCCATTTTCTAAACGGGAATATTTGGTCAGAGTGCATATTATAAAAAGTACTTGTAAAAAGTCTATTATGGAAAGTCCGGTCTTCCTTTACCAGCCAAATCCTTTACCAAGGAGCTCTACCTCTCTTAAAATATCAATAATTTAGAAAAATAATAAGAAATATAGAATACTAGAGGTTGCTTGCGGCTTCATACGCGTGGATGTCGGTTACCGCGTCCTCCACGTTTTTCGGAATAATATTAGCCTATGACCTTCTCCGTTCCAGAGTAACTCTGTACCAAATTTCATCAAAATCGGTTCAGTAGTTTAATTGTGAAGAAGTCACAGACAGAGTTACTTTCGTATTTATAATAATAGTAAGGATTTGTATGTCAATCATTTCCATGCAAATGATTTTTACGAAACAAAACCTTCAATACTGTATATTGGCACGAAGGTATCAAAACTACAATTTTGCATATAAAAGGGGTAATTATACAAATTAGTATATTGCAATTATTTTAATTACTAATTAATTTCAAATAAGTGATACAATTTCAACACTTGTGACATTTAAAAAGCAATAATTCAAAGGTAATGCACGCTATTTCCTTCATAAACAATATTAACGAGCTTCATCTCGGATATGAGACATTCATAAAATTACTATGAAAAAATTTAAATATCAAGGAAATATGTTTTTTTTCCGGTTCTTACAATTGCATCTTTAGCACGGTATTTATTACCCGTAAATGGAGCGAAATGTTTATAAACATGTCATATAATAACTATATAGTAAGCCTTTTTATTGGTATCATTAAAATAAATAAGGCTGTATTGAAGAGGAAACCAAAATATTCTGAGCAAATAATTTTCTCAATAGGACTTCAATTTATGATAATGCGTTGATGTCTTTTGTAGGGAAGTACGAAGAATTATTTATTTTATAAATTATTTTACATTATTGATGCCTTAAGTATACAATTATGTCATCTTTGGTAGAATTAATATAATGTGATGTCTTTGGAGTTCAAGGTCACGCCATATACTTTTATTTTAATTTTATTCATAAGTATATTAATTATATTGCTTTTCTTTCCTTAACATAAGTTTAAGCAAAATCGACCCATTACTGTCCCACTGCTGGGCATACCTAAGTATAAAACATGTATTCTACATAATGTATCCGAGAATATTTTCGAAAAAGTTATCGCTATTGCGTCATAAGTGGCAAACGTGTGTAGTTCTTTAAAACACTTTTTTTAATATTTAATATTTTTTTATGTTCATTACGTGTTAAAAATAAGTATAAGTCACGAGTGAATCGATTTCTTCTGGGCAAGCGTGCTCCATCGTAGACCGCGTCATCGCTTAACATCAGGTGAGATGGCGGACAAACGCAGGCCTAGAAATAAAAAAAAACTTATTTTTAAAAAGACCTTTAAGTAATTTGTTTACAATTTGTATAACAACTTGTTTTTAGGTGTAAACGAGGGGCTAACCTGGAGCGGTTTGGCGGACTGCATACACCATTGTGAACTTTAGAGCCCTCAGGTGTGCAATCCTCACGATGTCTTCAAGTGATAATCAAATCATGAACCGTACATGAATTCAAAAAGTCAGAGGTGCGGGCCGGGATCGAACTCAGATCCTCTTGCATGGACGTCAAGCGTTTAACCACTAGGCTAACACAACTAGCTAAATATAGTCAGTTAAAAGCACCGTAAGAGCATCAAAATCCTGATTTGTTCCGATAAAGAATGCAGATTATAAATTATTATACATTTCCATAGAACGATTAATCGTTTAACCACAATAATCAGTCAAAATCTTAATACGAATTTAATCAATTTCACCTCAATTAGTCTCGGAAATAACTCAATAATAATTGCTGCAATTAAATGTAATAACTTACACGACTCTTAACTTCACTTTTTAAATAAAATTTGTTTATTAGTAGGTGTGATTTCACAAAAACAAATTCTTTTTCAACTTCCCGTTTTAAGAAAAGGAAAATCCAGAATGACAATTCTATCTTCCTTATTCGATCGATATTAAACCAACCCAAAATTCTTATTTCCACTTTCAATCAGAGAGCAACTCTACTAACAGAAACTTTTATCAATTGCAACTGAATCGTTCATTCAGGCAATTTTCAAATCATCATCGAATCATTTATTTCTTTGCAAACATGGGTAAAAGATACATAGATGTTTTTCTTAAAAAATAGTTCTCCATATTTTACCGTCATATGGGTATGCAAATAGTAAACATAACAAACATAAAATAGATTAAAATCATTGAAACTACAATACAACAAAATAATAGAGAGAATAAAAGTATGTCAACCATAATAACATAATTATCTCAATCAGAGTAACAGTAAAGAATGAATGAAAGGACATCATCCATTTTGGTCCAAATGTGAATTTCTTTTACAAAAACTGTCAAAATGTTTGGTTTTATTTTTGTTGTCAAACAATTTGATAGTTTTTGTCAGCGAAAACTGTCTGAACGATTCACTTGCAATTAATAAAAGTTTCTGTTAGTAGAATTGGCGCCCTGAACTAGAGCTGAAGCGCGAGAACGAAAGAGTAGTAGAACACATCGGAAAAGAGTTCGTTCAGGGAATTACTACTGCCTCCATATCTATTTCTGCCGCTAAGCAGTATTACTGTGTTTCTGTTTGAAGGGTAAGGAACCGCTGAAATTACAGGCACATAGGACTTTCCAACTATGTTTCTAAGGTTGGGGACGCATCACTAATCCTCTTGGTGTAGTAGGTCTGTATAGGCGGCGGTAGCCACTTACCATCAAGTGTGCACGGTCGTCTTGTTTGCAAAAATATTACATTAAGAAAAACTAAAAGCCGTGAAATTCTAAAGCATATTACATACTTAAACACATACATATTCACGCTTATAATCCCCATAAGGTAAGGTATAAGGTATAACGGGCTGGTATCCGCAACTCCACGTCTAAGCGCGTATTTTGCGTGATGGGTGGTATATAGTTACTCGATCCATCCTAACTCCTCGAAGAAGGCCAGCACACCCTTGATGTTACTGGTGATCTCTCGGAGAGTACCTGGGTTTCCGAAGTACTTGGCCCTGTATGTGGCGACCTCAGGGCAGTTTAGTAGCACGTGGGCTGTCATCTCGTCCTCATCCATGCATGCTCTGCACAGTGGGCTGTCTGTAACTCCAATGACAAAGAGGTGTTTGTTAAATGAACCATGGCCAGTGATGGCTGCTGTGACTGTAGTTGTAGCTTTGACAGCCGGAGGGCTTTTTTAGTGAGACGACCGTCAATGGCGGGAAGCGCCTCCTTGGCCTGTCTGCACTCGCCATGGTTTATCCATAACTCGTTGTGTTGGTCTCTCGTGCATTTCCTTACCAAGGTGCGTAGGTATCGGAAGGGGAGTGGTACTTTATATGTATAATCCCCATAAAGGAAGCAGAGGTGTTCTCCTATTTCTGCATTTAGTCCCATTATTTTTAGGCACAATTATGGTTAAAGCTAATTAATTTGAAATGTATGACCTGAAATGTAGGACCGCACCACAGTCCGTGTGGTGCCGGATGTAAAGAATAGCACTGCCCCATCTCTTTCCATAGGTGTCGTAAAAGGCGACTAAGGGATTCACTAGAGCAGCCATACTCAAAGTGTGCTCCGCGGAGCCCTGAGGTTCCGCAAGATCTCTACCAGAGCTCCGTCTTTATCAATACAGTGTTATGTAAAGTACCTAGTTTTGTGTAATTATCATTAAAAATTAAACATAAAACCAGAGCTTGCTTATTTTAGGGCTCCGTAAAATATTTAATGCTTCAAAAGAGCTCCGTCGCCAAAAAAGTTTGAGAACCGCTGCACTAGAGGATGGACAGCAGCGTTCTCTGAGTACTTTAGCAAACATACTACGATCGCCAACCCACCTGCCAAGCGTGGTGATTATGGCAAACACCCCCAACATGGCTTGGAGGAGGCCTATGTCCAGCAGTGGACGTCTTTCGGCCGAATGATGATGATGATGACACCACAGTCCAAACTAAACATTTTGACAGTTATCATATAATAATAATACGTGAAAACTGTCAAATACTTTCGACCAAAACTAGATTCAGAAAATTTTATGAGACATGCTTGAAAGCCCTTTCGATCAAAACTAAAAACTATAAGTCTCAAGGCTACCAGAATAGGTCACAAATATCTAAACCTACAACTTAACTTCCACTTTCGATCGAAACAGGCAATGCACCAGTGCAGCATTACGTAACTGCCCAAAAACGCGAAGTAGGCCGCGAAACACTTTCGTTTTCGCACGAACTGAACCGAATACCGACGACGGCCGACGATGGCCGATGATAGCCGACCACGGTCACGTTGCCCGAATTACTGACATACATAGACGCATGATCAAAACGATCAGTTTCGAGACCCTATAGGTGACAACATCGATAGCGAATTATTTGAAACAATAACAATTATAAATGTAAAAAGGAATGACACAACTTTTACGCCTATTTCATTTCCCCAAAAAGGACGGCAGAGGTAGGCGTACACTCGCGATGTGTTGGACACGAGCCTTCCCTGGAGTTAAAAGCAGAGGAATCCCCAGCAGCAGTTAATGAAATTTTTCCTTTTGAAATTTTTCTTTTTTCCATTTGCAACCAATAGACAAACTTTATTAAACTTTATTGTACCCATTCGTAATGTTTTGTGTTTTCTTCTCATTCCATTTAGCGTTGTGGGACCCTGACTTTAGCTAGCTTAGGATCACTTTGCGACAAAAAAATCCGCATTTTACCTCAAAAATAAGAGACATAATTGATGTAAGATCGAATGTGGCACAACTAATGAATAGACTACACTACAAGGTGGCAAGATGGCTGTTAGTTATGATTACGGCAGCCCACGTGCTACTAAACTGGCCTGAGGTCGCCACATACAGGGCCAAGTACTTCGGAAATCCAGGTACTCTCCGAGAGATAGCCAGCAACATCAAGGGTGTGTTGGCCTTTTTCGAGGAGTTAGGGTGGATCGAGTGATTCACCTACATATCATATTTATATACCTACTTACTTTTTTTAATTTTTACTTTTCCTATAATTGCATATTTTAGTATAGTAAAAAATATTATGATTTTCTTTGTACAGAGTCAATTAATTTATTCACTAGACAGACATATCTGTGTTGCTGGGGAGTTTGTTGCGCCGTTTCTTCTTCACAGCATAAACACTAGGAAGCGGTGAAGGGTGGGCTTTTTGTGGGATGTCTATAATATAGTAAACCTGACGTTCAAAAAGAACTAAGTAATTCTAGTCTATTTTGAATAGCTAAGTTTTGAGTTTGAGTTTAGACTTACCACACGTCACGCAAAATACGCGCTCAGACGTGGAGTTGCGGACACCAGCCTGTTATACCTTATACCTTATTTATATTTATGATTACAATTTATTCACTTAGAAAATTAAATAAGCCCTTCATAAAATTTAATGACGTAGTATAAGTACCTTAAACGTCACTGTTATGTATTAACATAATCACAGATCCTGTTTAGAAGGTCAGTGATAGTGACACGTGAGTAATTGGAAGCCATGGTATTACAACAAGAGTGTTTGGGTATTTCCATTGTATAAAAGAGGTATTTACATATAACTACTCAAGTATTAGTGAATCGTACGCCGAAAGTTTTTATCTATAGGTAAATTTAACACTACGTACACCTACGATTTCCTTATGAATTACCAAGAATTTGCCGAATATTTTAATTGTGACATCAAAGTGTGATCTTTTTTTTGAAGTCATAAATACAGGTGTAAACGAATTTGTGTAATTCCTCAAAACCACATGATCTACTACTGCTGTAGTAGTAATGTAGTTGACCCGCAAGGGATTAAGATTGATTAAAAAATAACTTTTTTCTCTTGCGGTAGGGGTAAGTGGTCGTATCTAAACTAAACTAAGGATTCAGTAAAAAAAACAAGCAAGTTTTGCATTTTTCACAGCGACAGAGCTGGCGGGCACGACTAGCGTGATATCGCTCTTTGCAGTCAGTTAACTCGGGGCTCTAAAATTACTCAGAAATAGAAAACCAAGATTTAATTTTTTCTTGGTTGATTTTCATATTAAAATCGTTTAGGGTAATCTGTATCACCAATAGATCACGCGGTTTGAAGGAATTACAAGAATTCGTTGAAACTTTTTTTGGAAAATGTCGCGCAAGCGTCTTTGTTATATTTTTAAACCTATTTTACAGTTTTTACAATCTATTTTGTTTAATAGAAAGTAAAAATGACAAGTTCTTTTATTAGTTATTTATTAAACATTTCGGAATGGTTTGTTATTTACTTTTCTTAAAAACTTACTGGTTCCCATGGCCAAAAACGCATCGTTTTGTTTACCAACAGTAGCCTTTTTCATTGCCAAACTTGGCATATAAAATAATAGAATCGTAAGCTGATATTACCTGTGATAGCTACTATCACATAAAAAAAAGTAAAAACCGACTACAAAGAAAAACTAAAAGGAGTAAAATAATTACCATAATGTAAAATTAACAGTTTCAGAAGTCGGTGGCTTCTATTTGTTTCAGTGTAGAGTTGCAGCGACTTCTGAAACTGTTAATTTTATATTATGGTAATTATTTTACTCCTTTTAGTTTTTCTTTGAAGTCGGTTTTTATTTATTTTTTAAGTTTATTTTTTTTATAAATACGTTTTAGTGCCATAAATTTAACCCCCTCCTCTTCATAACCCTTCTTTTTGGCTTTGACGTAGTCGGGTATAAAAAGCCCTTTCGAATGATACCTTACACGATATAATGAAAACATTCCAAAGGGGGGGGGCGCACCCCCTCCTCTCTTTTCCAGTAGTCAGTTCCCAACAACAAATATAAACAAAGCAATATTAGTAATTTGAGAATTTTGCTTTGATCCGATGAGGAGTTCCGTTCCATATCTCTGAAGTTCATGGTCTTATCATAACAATATTTATATGGAACCAATCGGGAAGTATACCCTTTCGAACAAAAAAATATTTTTTCAAATCGGTTAATAAATGACGGAGATATGAGGTAACAAAACATAAAAAAATATACAACCGAATTGAGAACCTCCTCCTTTTTGAAGTCGGTTAAAAATGAGACGTGTCGAATAATATCGGGTTGCCTCAAGCCGACCCCGCTCAACAAACTTTTTCCGATTGTAGGAATCGCACCACCTTTCGTGCGAAGGGAATGACGGGATGTCGCATGCGCAGAAAAAAAGAACCAAGAATCTGATCCCCGACATCCCCTCTACGACTATACGTCTATTATGGGTAGACTGAAAAGTCGTAAGGGTTTCCTACGACCAACCCAGGTAATTCAAGAAAGACCACCCAAAAATATAAGCGGGTAACACTGCGACACGCGAACTTAGTCTCCGCGAAATTAATTGCATTTATTGGGAAAAATGTCCAAATTTAACGTAGAAACCGCTTTTAGTGAGTTATCGAAGAAAGTGGCAGCATTGACATTGAAAATCTCTACTCAATCTACACTAATTGAAGCCCAAACTAAGAAAATTACGGAACAACAAAAGGCCATTGAAAACTATTCCACCGCCATTTTTGAACAAAAGAAGGTGATCGAAGTATTATCTATTAAAATTGAGGATTTACTATTAGTGTCAACGAAAGCGAGTACAGTAAAGAGCGGGACAGAAGAACCTATCGTTGCACCTATTACCCAGAGTGCGAGTGAGACGCATATAGATACGGAAGTTGCTACTTTACCGCAATGCAAGATGACCGCACGTGCGCGCCGGGCGACCGGCCGTTCTAAGAATAAGGGCGAGTCCACATTGCAGAAACCGGAGCATTTAGATGAAGCTAATAATATTATTTTAGTGAAGGATAGTGAAGATAATAACATAGTGGGAGATGTATCAACGGAATGGAAGGTTGTTGGTAGCCGAAAGACCAATAAAAAGACGCAAGTAAAAGTGATCCACAAAGGGGGTAACGTACAAATTTCTGCGTTCCATGCGATCGAAAAGAAGAATTTTTTACATATTTGGTCACTACATCCTGATACCACTGAAGATGCTATACTCCAGCATGTGTCAAATATCTGTGGAAGCAGCGATATAAAAGTCGAGAAGATTATCCCTAAAACTAAACGAGACTACTCCTCGTTCATGGTGGGAGTTCCAGAATCGCAATTTGAAAAAGTGAACAAGGGTGAGAGTTGGCCATTAAACACCCAATTCAATGAATGGGTGTGGTTTCGGAACTACAATAAATCAGCAAGTTTTAATAGTAACGGAAAGCAATGACTGCGCCATAGAAGTATATTATCAGAATGTCCGGGGACTACGAACGAAAACAAAAACATTCCTTAATAATGTATTGGCATCGACTTATGACCTTTTTGCGATTACGGAGTCAGGTCTCTATAAAGGAATACATGACGGAGAACTAATTCCATCGGAGTTCACCATAATACGATGTGATCGCGCAGACGGGCGAAAACAAGGAGGAGTATTTTTGGCGGCTTCTCCGCGTTTACGCTTAAATCAAGTGGCGGTTGACAATGTGGACAAAGCCTTATTTGAGATTGTGTGCGCGACAGTTTATCGACGACACCATTTTTTGTTTTTTTGCTGTGTTGTTTACATTCCGCCAAAATGCGATGCTAATGAATATATGCATTTATTTCATATATTGGAGAATGTTTGTGTTAAGTATGACAAAGTTTTAGTGCTTGGTGACTTTAATATGCCATCTACGACTGTGGAAATTCAAAGTTATTTGGAATATGTTATTGCTTACTGTGGATTTCGGCAGGTAAATAATGTAGTTAATATTAATAACCGCACATTAGATTTGGTATTGTCAACGTTTGCGTTGAGTGACTTAGGGGTACAACTTTCTGAGGAACCTATAGTTAATATAGATACACAACATCCGCCGTTGGTTATCAGCGCCAAGGTTTCTCATCGGGACCCGGAACGTAACCGGGGGCTTTCTCGGAATGATAGTGCCGATCCGTCGTTTAATATTAGACACAGGTGGAATTTTAATAAAGCAGATTTTCTAACGTTATATAATTCTTTTAAGTCATTAGATTGGGAGTTATTGTATGGCATTCAGAACTCAGAGGCGGCTTTAAATTACTTTTATAGCGTAGTGAATGAAGTTATTGACGAGTGTGTTCCAAGGAAAAATGTTAAAGGGAATAAGCGTGAGTCTAGATTTAATTATCCAGAATGGTACACATCTGACTTGATAAGTGATATTAAACATAAATGGCGATATCACAAATTATTTAAAAGAACTAATTCTCAGAGTGATTATGAAATGTTTTCTCGCTATAGAACTCAAGTCAAACTTAAGCTTGCGTCAGTCAATGAAGCCTACCAAAACAGACTTCAGAAAAACCTTAAAGTGGATCCGAAATCGTTCTGGAACTTTATTAGGGCTAAACAAGCTAGGCGCAATCCACCTAAAGTCACGAAGGGCGGCTTATTGTTAAAGGAAGAGGAGTGCGCGGAGAATTTTGCCACATATTTCCACTCAGTGTACAGCGACATGCGGCCGGCGCTTGATCCGGTAGCTGCGGAGCGTGCGGGCGGCGGGTCAGCGGGTGCGGCTCGCGTGCATGTTGACCGTCTCAATGCGCGCGAAATACGCGCGGCGCTCCTGCGCCTCAAGCCCAAGCGCTCAGTAGGCCCTGACGGCATACCACCTTACATTGTCAAAGATTGTCGAATGATCTTTGAGGAGCCTTTGTTGCACATCTTCAACTTGTGTTTGCAGGAGGGTCATTACCCGGATGAGTGGAAGATTACTCGAGTTATCCCGGTCCCTAAAGGAGGGGCAGGCACTGACGTAAGTGGATACCGACCGATAGCGGTACTGTCGGCGTTCGCTAAGGTGTTTGAATCAGTCTTGCATAAAAGTATTCATTCCCAAGTGAGCTCGCAATTGACAGATGTTCAACATGGATTTCGGCCGGGTCACAGTACGGGAGGTAACTTGCTTTCATTTGTGAACTACCTGTCGCCGGTTATTGACGCCGGGGGGCAGGTGGACGCCGCTTATTTCGACTTCCGGAAAGCTTTCGATACCGTAGATAATGATGTACTTTTATGCAAGCTCTCTGCGATGGGATTCACATTGCACTTATTAAAATTTTTTGCTAGCTACCTTGGGGAGCGCCGACAGTACGTGGAGTATGCTGGACATGAATCTAGACCATATTATACGTTCTCAGGGGTTAGTCAGGGTAGTAATATCGGGCCATTAGAATTTATCTTGATGATTAACGATCTGCCAACTGTAGTTAAAGAGGCGAAATGTCTACTGTTTGCAGATGATTTGAAGTTATTTTTGTCAATAAAAGATGCAGGAGACTGTCACCGGCTCCAAGCTGACATTAATGAAATAATTAAGTGGAGTAAAAGCAACAAGTTGCAGTTTAATGTTAGCAAGTGTTGTGTGATGAGCTACAGTCGTGCGCGTTCACATAAACGGCACCAGTACGACATGGAAACCGAGCTAATGCCGCGGGTCACACAGGTGCGAGACCTGGGTGTGCAGATGGTATCGGAGTTGACGTTCCGTAAACACATAGTTGAGGTGTGCGGCAGGGCTTTTAGAAATCTTGGTTTCGTTTTGAGACAATGTAAGGACTTTAGCGATACGGCAGCAGTTAAGGTTTTATATAATGCACTTGTTAGGAGCCACCTTGAGACAAGTGCAATGATATGGAATCCACATGAGGAAAAATACAGCCTCATGCTGGAAAAAATACAAAACAAATTTAACAGATTTTTGTACTTCAAACAGTACGGGGTTTACCCATTTTATCCCCTGATGTATCCGAGTCTGTTCGTCATGGGCATGGTTGGGTACACCAGGCTGGCAGTGAGGAGGGACGTCGCGCTTTTTAAGTACGTGGTGAGCGTACTGCGAGGGTTGCTGCATCACCCAGAGGTGCTGGAAGCACTACGGTTGCGTGTTCCGGATGGGTACGTAGGTGCACGTCGCCGCCCTGCTCTGTTGGATGTGCCAGTGGCTAGGACTAACCTGCTCAAGTTTACCCCTTTGTCACGCGCCGCACGACTTATAAATAATGTAGGTATGTCGGAGGATATTTTTGGAGAAAACCTGCCGAAATTATTCCAAGCTGTACAACAAATTTTAGAGAGGCTATTATAGTATTTTAAGTGTTATTTATTTTATATAAGTACGTATAATATTGTTTTTAAAAATCTTTTTGTTTGTTATAATATTTTATTGTGTAATTCTAATATGTTACATATAGCACCGCTTTGGTTTTTTACTGTTAAGGTGTTATAATTGTGTGTGTGTAAATAAATAAATAAATAAAATAAATAAAAAGAGAAGCAGATTGTGGGAAGAAAGATATCCACCACCTCACAACTACTTGAAGCCCCAGGAACACCTGTCTCCTGGCAGTGAATTGCAGTGGCCTACTTGGAAGGCATTGAATTGACTGCGCACCCAAGTAGGCCGCTGCAAACATAATTTAACGAAATGGGGCATCTTAGACTCGTTTGACACCCAGTGTGGTTGCGGAGCTCCTGATCAGACTATATCCCACATGCTGGATTGTCCCAACTGTCCGTTCACCTGCACCCTTGTTGATCTGATTAACGCCCCAGACGCGGCAATAAATGTGGCCACCTACTGGGCCCAAGTGGTATAATTAGATGTATCATCGATACGAGAAAAAAAAGCTACTATCATAATTATGTTACTGCTAAGCAAAGCTGTGGTTTTTGCTTAATTATTGGTAAAGATACAAAAATTTTAATGGGAACGGCCATAAGGGTCTTAAGTAATGCATTAATTAATGCACTTGCGGCATTGCGCAATAGCGGATAGATTTTCATACTATTACAATAAATAAGTTTAAATTGATGCAATAACAATTACTAAGTTTGCCAAAAATATTATAACAGACGAATCACCTGGCCTTATTAGACCATACTAGGTAATAGATTACATTCTCAAACGAGAAATTAAAAATTCTGTGCAATTACGATATCTTTAACATTTCTACGAATTTTTAGAGCAAATAATTGCAAATACAGTTAGCATAATAAGCACAAAGATAAATTTAATTTTAGTAATTAATCATCATGGTGCATGGTACATGGTGTGATGTATTGTAATATTTTGTGTAAAAAGGACACTAAAGAAAACTAAAGTTTTCCTGCTAAAGGCAAGTTTTTTCGCATGCCTGCTAAAGGCGAGTTTTTTTGCATGCCTGCTAAAGGCGAGTTTTTGTCATGCCTGCTAAAGGCGAGTTTTTTTCGCATGCCTGCTAAAGGCGAGTTTTTTGGCATGCCTGCTAAAGGCGAGTTTTTTGTCATGCCTGCTAAAGGCGAGTTTTTTGGCATGCCTGCTAAAGGCGAGTTTTTTCGCATGCCTGCTAAAGGCGAGTTTTTTGGCATGCCTGCTAAAGGCGAGTTTTTTTTCTATTGGACTAAGTGTAGATAGCCCTTGCGGACCGTTTCTACGTAACCGGGGAGTTATTGGCGAGACCTGAAGGGTCTCCAGCCAATGGGGGGGAAGTAAAATACTTAACATAAGCTAACTACTTATACTACACTAACATCATGATTACTAGCAACAACAGCGATAGGGGCGACCCCTAGTGGGACTCGGACCTCGGCTTAGGGCGTTGCTGGCGGGGGCTTGGGGGGGAGACAGCTTGATGAGGGCTGAATTATCGGTGTGACTAAAGGCGAGATGAGCTTTTGAACATGTATTAGTATTTTAGAACTTGTGTATCATATCTTCAGCGAATAAATTACTTAGTTACTTACTAAGTTTATCGTAGTACTTCTTCCAAAAGTATTGTCTACTGACTCATCTTTTTAGAAAAAAAACCTAAATTTTAACCTCTTATATTGTTGATTGGCATGTACAATTAGAAACTCATAAAACATAAACTCACGACTGTATTCCCCGTAGGTTGGCAGAGGTGTATAGTACACCCACATTTCGCTGTTATGTTTACGTCTCATGTAATAGGGGGCGAGCCTATTGCCATCGACCGGGCACAAATCCAGACTCCGGGCTGCTACAGAGAAATTCCACACGGAAAAACCCAATAACACTTTGCCCGACCTGGGGATCGAACCCAGGACCTCACGCTTACCAGTCGCGCTTACGACCGCTAGACCAACGAAACAGTCGAGAATTTGAGACTCATTTACCTAATTAATACAAAAAACCTCTGTATTTTATATTACTACAGCTGTAACATTGTAACTTATTTTAATATTTATTCGTAAGTGAACTTGTTCTTTTGAATAAATAAATAATCTTTAACCTGAATTTCCCAATTTTGCAACATTTTTTTTCATAACTTTTGAGGCAGACTGTACTGTGCATTCGCAAAAAACCAAAAGCCTACATTTCAGTAAGCGGCGTTTTTTTTGCACCGAATTGTTATAAGTATAATGATAATTGTATAAGTGGGTGCCTGCCTACATAATTATAGTTACAAAATATAAGTGGGTACAGGTTGTATAATATGTAGATCAAATAAGTAGGTGAGATATGCCGCGATATTGTTAATACATAATAAAAGTGACCTCAATTGTGTTCTGTCGTCGGTATTACTGAGATTGTGCTGATAAAATATCAATTGCCTCCAGGCAGTATTGTTGCGTTTGCAGAAAATAAATATATGACTGCCTCGTTTTGGGTTCGATCCCAAGGTCCAGCAAAGTGTTATTGGGTTTTTCCGTGTGGAATTTCTCAGTAGTAGCCCAAAGTCTGGATTTATGCCCGGTTGATGGCAATAGGCTCGCCCCCTATTACATGGGACTTAAACATAACGGCAAAATGTGGGTGTACTATACAGCTCTGCCCAACCCCGCGGGGAATGCAGGCATGATTTTATGTATGTATTATATAACTAGCTTTCGCCCGCAGCTTCGCTTGCGTGAAATTTTGAACCCGTTGAAGTGACGATTTTCCATACAAACTTTCATCCCCTATTTAACTCCCTTAGGGGTTGAATTTCGAAAAACCCCTTCTTAGTGGATGCCTACGTTACAAACGGAACCTACTGTCAAAATTTCAAGTTTCTAACCCCAGCGGTTTAGGCTGTGCGTTGATAGATCAGTCAGTCAGTCAGCTTCTCCTTTTATATGTATAGATTAAATAATACGTAAAACAGGCAAGTCAAATTTCATCACTACAACTTTTCCCGTCTTTTCCGGTGGAAATGGAAATGGCGTGGTGGAAAGGTTAGCCATAAACAAACAAAAGTTATTTACATTATTTTTGTCAAAAATTCAATAAATGTGTTGTTTTGTAAGGTAAATAAAAACACACATAAGTACAATTAGGCATAGGCAATTTAAAAAAATACCCATTAACGATAGTAGAAGCCGATAGTCAGAAGCCCGAAAGTCTGACAACCAGTCTAGCCGTAGGATATCGGCATTGCCCTGTACTTAAATGGTGTGATGACAGTCGCTCCGTGCAATATACTAGAATTTAGCCGAATCTGGTCCAAAGCTGACCCCATCATAGTGCAGAATAGACTAGACCGAACACCTTAAAGATGTTTATGATCAGTTACGGTTTACTCCCGGTGCATTTTTCGGGATTGCCCAACTAGTTTCGGACCCAAACGGCGCCCTTAATCATGAGCTGACCACGCGGCAAGATCGCGAGTCGAACCCTAGTAACTAATCAACAATATGAACATGTCCCACGAAAGTTACCTTAAAGATATTCATACACACATACACATAAACTCACGCCTGTATTCCCCGAAGGGTTGGCAGAGGTTTATAGTACACCCACATTTCACCGTTTAAGTCCCATGTAATAGGAGGCGAGCCTATAGCCATCGACCGGGCACAAATCCAGACTCCGGGCTGCGACTGAGAAATTCCACACGGATAAACCCAATAACACTTTACCCGACCTGGGGATCGAACCCAGGACCTCACGCTCAGCAGTCGCGCTTGCGACCGCTAGACCAACGAGACAGTCATACATATTTTACATAAAATAAAACAAAAAAACTCAAAAGAATCGTATTCACTTCAAACCATAAATATATTATAGCGAGTCTCTTGATGAGCGTAAAAAATATAAATAATAGCTACTCATTTTAATTAAATTAAACTAATTGAGCGCTAGAACTGGACGGTAAAGCCCACAATCTTTGTAATGATAGTAATTTGTTTGAAGGACAACGAGCGCACGGAGCAAGTTGTTAGTTAAGTGTGCCCTTACTTACAACTTAGTTTTACCTACCACTCATAAATCAATTGTGCTACTTTGACCTCTCTCACGTAGGTACTATACTGAGGAACTCGACCTCCACCCAGATCGCTTCAGGAAATGACCGCATGGTGATTTAAATACAGCATTGTATAGCTAAATCACCACACTTGGCAGGTTTCACACCGATAATTCAGCCGTCATCAAGCTGCCCCCCCCCCCCCCCAGCCCCCGCCAGCAACGCCTTAAGCCGAAGTCCGAGTCCGACTAGGGGTCGCCCTTAGTGCTGTTGTTACAGGTAGTCATGATGTTAGGGTTGTATAAGTAATTAGTTTAAGTTAAGTATTTTTCTTCGCCACCATTGGCTGGAGACCCTTCATGTCTCGCCAATAATTGCCCAGTTACGTAGATATGTTACGAGTAAAAGCCGAATGGTGGTTACACCTAGGTTTACCCGGGTACAACTAGGTGCAACCAGTAGCAGTTGGTTAGAACTAGGTGTAGTAAGTCGACGGAGCGCTGCGCTGGGCTCCTATTTCTGTCTGCAGGGTTTAAAGTAACCTAACACGAAAGGACGAACCTAACCTATCCGTGTCGGGGTTCCCCTTAACCACCGGTGTGCGGCTGCACCTAGTTCTACCCGCTATGATGAAGGGTAAACCTAGTTCTAACCGAAGATAAGTAAGATACACCAAGTTTAACGGCATGTGGCCGGCTGCACCTAGTTGTACCCAGCTAAAACTAGGTGTAGCCATACTTCGGCTATTACCCGTAACAGATCACACACACACAAGGACACAAGGATCATCCAAAAGCAGTTCAGTGCATGTTTTTATTATATTCATTTCTTGGTCGTGTTTGTCCGTACTCGCACCTGATGGAAGCGGTTGTCAGACGGTAATTTTTTCGTTCACTCGAGAGAACATTCATTTGACTGACAGTTTTCTGTAATTTCACGTTCACTTTTATTTCATTTTGTGTTCAGACGTTTCTTTCCGAGTGAAAGAAAAATGAAAAACGGAATTGAATGCAAAAATTAACCATCTGTTCCGGGTTTAGCGCAAACATGGTCTAAGTTGAAGCACACGAATCCAAGTAACAAAGATATAGAGAGATTCCCCTATACCTCTCTGGCTCTCACATACACACGACGGAGCACAGTAAATTGCTTGGCTCCGGAATTTAATGTGAGGGTGAGGCGGACCGTATAGATCCTATCACGAAGTGTTACCATTAGTGGTCGACAGAATAGCCTTTTTAATAAACAGATGCAAGTAGTATAGCTGCCTATCACATAAATATGAAACGATTTGTTTAAAATTTCTGTATTTCCATCATTTTATTTAGATTACATAACATAACATTACGCCTGTATTCCCTGAAGGGTAGGGCAGAGATGTACTGTACACTCTCATTTCGCAGTTATATTTAAGTCACATGTAATAGGGGGCGAGCCTATTGCGATCAACCGGACACAAATCCAGACACCGGGCTGCTACATGAAATTTCACTACATGCAATACACTACATTCAATACAATGAAATTCCACACGGAAAAACTCAATAACACTTTGCCCGACCTGGGGATCGAACCCAGGACCTCGTAGTTGCGACCACTACACCAATGAGGCAGTAATTTTGATTATAGTCAGGTTAAAAAAAAAAGGTCTTAATTAGAATAACAGCTTATTGTTAGGTAAATGCACCTTTTTTTAGAACAGTGTCGAAAGGAATCCAATCACGCAGCAGCGCACCAACTACGTACATTAGCATTGCCATGCCATTGTCGAAATAATAATTAAGCAATTTGTTATCATACGGCCTCATCTCAAAACGTCCAGTTAACATGACCTCCCATTGCAGCCAACTGTTATTTAAGTACAGGTATAGTTATACTGGCTTTTATTAAAGTATGTATTGTTATAATTTCATCAATTGTTCAATAAATCACTTAGAGTACCTACTCTTGTTATATACTCTTAATTGACTTTTTTACTGCTTTGTGTTTCGTAAATCTGTCGAGAACTTCAATGCATTGTTTAGTCATTTGTGGTTACAAATGTACTTTGTTATAATTTGCAAAATGCTTGTTAAATGCGCTTAGAATTTACCAAGTAATAAACACTTAAACAGATTCACTACACAAGGTAATAAAACAAAGTTCTCAAACGCATGTGTCTTTGTATGTTTGGACTGATCTCGAAAATTGCTGTGTGCATTTTAATACAATTTAAGTTCTTATCTTCTTTTATCGTGTTGGCACAAACTATACAAGCGTAGCTCATGCCGTGGTGAAAAGATTAGCCAGTCAGCAAGGTTGGTAGCGGGGCTGACTGCCCAGGGTGCGCCGGACATACTTAAGTATCGTCACTCTTGGAGGCTCTTTTGCACCCCTAAGTTCTTATGATATTATGAGATAAGATATGATGATGATGTTTGATGCAGTGACTGCAATGAGCTATTGGCTTCTGTGCTATACAGGTCTTGGGGTAGATTCCCGCACGGTACTAGTATTTGTACGACCTACGGATAGTTGTTCCGGCTTTAAGCGTTTGTGCATGTAAGGATTTGTGTTTATAAAGGTAACCATGGTACCAGAGAAATATCAGTGCCGGGAAAAGTATTATAAAAAACTGGCCAAGTGCGAGTCGGACTCGCGCACGAAAGGTTCCGTACCATTATCTATAAAAACGGCAAAAAAATCATGTCTGTTGTATGGGAGCCCCCCTTAATAAATAATAATAATATGTTTATTTGCCAAAAAAGGTGCTTTACATTTCCTTAAGTTTTATAATAAAGTATAGTTTTACATTTTGAATGATACAAGGAAACATTTACCTAAGAACTCCACACTAGGTCGAGCCTGTCCTCCCTTTAATACTTGTTTTATTTTAATTTAACTATTTATTTTGAAAGTGAATATATAACTAAATATTCTGTGAATATTTCAAGCGTCTACCTGTTGCCGTTATCATTATCGAGCAAAAACAAGCAAAAAATTAAATATTTATTTTATTCTGTTTTTTAGTATTTGTTGATAAAACAGCAACAGAAATACATCATCTGTGAAAATTTCAACTGTCTAACTATCACGGTTCAGAAGATACAGCCTGGTGACAGATGGACAGACAGACGGACAGACGGACAGACGGCCAGACGGACAGACGGACAGACGGCCAGACGGACAGACGGACAGCGGAGCCTTAGTAATAAGGTCCCGTTTTACCCTAAAAACTACAGAACCCTAAAAATATGATACTGACGTCTTGACTACAGAATTAGGTCGCCGGAGCATGGCCAACGAGATGGGGTTAGTGTGTTAAAATCCCATACTCCCCGGCCTAACCTTAGATGGCCGGCAGCGTATTGAAGGCCTTCTCGACGAGATCTTATTCCAATCCATGTGAAAAAAACACAAGTAAGTTGGCACTGCTCTTGCAACGATCATAAACAAATCGTTTTACAATGACCTATTAAAGTTTACATGTAGTTCCAAATTGGAATTTTATCAGTCCTATAACCTAAAGTACGTACAAGGCCGCCCCGCGAATTATGCGGAAATCCTTCAGCATGCGCAAGCGCAAGTTCGTGCGTGATTCTAGATCACTTATCGAATTCCACACGTCGACTTGAATCGTCTCTTGCGCCGTGAATGTGACCCCAGTGGGAACGCCTGTCACGTTCTTTTATGAGGAACATGGTCGATTCTGTAAACTTAACCGCTTAATCGTGTAGTGTTGGCCAAGGCTCCAAAAGCTGGCTGGCAAAGGCTGTGAAGTCCTATTTTTAGGTAAGACCTCTCTCGAAATGAAGGAATTAGGTCAATAGTCACCTTGCTGGGTAAAAGGGTTAGGGACCGTAGGGTCAACCCTTTTGTAGTCTTGTTGGAGCAACATGCAAAGAATAAATAATACGGATCTGATCTGACATACACACTTAACCAACGAAGGCCGTCATTTATTCCATTTGACCAAATTTTGTACAGACCGGATCTGATTTCATTCGGTTTTAGTGATGTCGAGCCTCGGGGCTCGGTATCGGTACCGAAACTTCAAAAAATCGCGAAACATACATGGGGGTGATTCGGATACCTTTAAGGGTGTTCTACCTCTGGACTTGCCACTACTTTTGACACTACTTTTTGGCCAGTTCTGTTTAAGATGTAATAAAAATATTATGAATTCATTTTACATTATTTACAAAAAACAAATTAAGATGTCGGTTACTCGATTTTTAAGATTACTGTATTTTATTAAGCTACATTCATATACAGAAATGTTATAAAAATAAAACACCCTACGTATTTATTCAAGTATGAATATATTTATTTTTTTGAATTTGATAATCACTTGCGGTAACGGCGAAGGAAAACGTTGTGAGGAAACCTGCACAACTGAGAGGGCTTCATAAAGTTCTCGATGGTGTGTGTAGTTCGTAAACCCGCATCAGGCTAGCGTGAAACCCTTCTCACTTTGAGAACATTCTTCTCATTTTGTGGGACGGTAATGGACTGATTATGTTATGTATTTATTCAAATAAGAAACTATGATCGCACGTGTCCAAAAACATTCCAACAACATCAATGTTCATTTACTAAGATTGAGGTCATGAAACAAAGCATTTTCTAAAAGCATAGTCTAAAGTACTGCTACAATTCTCTTTAGCAACGACCTTATTCAATGCCTAACTACCATTAACAACACAAAAGCGCTGCAGTAACGAAACTGAACCGTTTTCTACACGCAATGCGAGTTAAGACATAGAATTTTATAGATGGAATGTTTTTGACAACGTGAATGAACGAAAAATGGAGCATTTACATTCTGTAATGGGGATCTAGGGAAGTAGTAGAATAGAATATAATAATTTTGTTAAACATAGGTATTTACACTGAAGATCTTATACAAAGTGTCCCAAAAAATAGTGTCAAGCGGGTCCAGAGGTCCAGAAAACTACAAAAAATCGCGGAATGTACATGGCGGTGATTTAGGTACCTACCTCTAAGGGTGGCCTACCTCTAGACTTCCGCCTGACAATATTCTATAGGACACTCTGTATAATTAGGTAAGTAGTGCACTATGTTTTGCCATTAATAACATACAAATTTTAAGTAGGGACTGAAAACATAGGTACACAAAATATCAAAACCTGATAAAAAAGAAAAAATCTTATTACAAGAAAGAATCCTAACTTCCTAACTAAGGCAGTTGTCCCACCGCGCGCGAGGAAGCGACTAACTATCGGCTATTTTCTCGCTCAAGAAACGTACAATAGATATACATTCCGTGTAAACAAAAGAGATGCATATATTAATAGCTGATCGCTGACTGTTCCCACTGCCGGCGAGGACTCGCTCCACTAGTTTGTCGCTGAGCGACAGAGTCATCAAAAATAATACTCGCTCAGCGATACTTGCTCAGCGATGCTCGCTTGGCGATCAGAACTCATGCCGAGAGACCAACCAGCGGTCATTTGCGAGTGGTGCGAGTAATCGCCCGTCGCACTCGCACACTCGCTTATAGCCCAGCGTCAAAACTATCGGAACTACACACTCACTCCTCGCTGCTCGCCAACTAGTTTCTAACTTCTAGCTCTACTCGCTGCTTGCTCATCGTTCGAGGTGGGACAAGTTCCTAATATTATAAATGCGAAAGTAAGTTTCTTTATTTGTTACATTTTCACGCCTAAACCACTGAACCGATCATGCTGATGCATAATATGCGTTGTCAGGTGTACAGAAATGGACATAGGGTACCTTTCATCCCGAAAAAAAGTACTGTTCCCGAGGAAAACAACAATAACGATAATTAGATGGCGCCACGTGTCTTTCGAATCATGATTGAATTATATTAGAAACTTTAGTAGTGTGTAAAGAGTTGATTGTCAAATTCTAAATTAACGCGAGCAAAGCCGCGGGCAAAAGCTAATTAGCAATAAAAACATTTATTTATCATACAAACACGTTTTTTTTTATTTCTTTTAGTTTGCAAATAATTCGAAATTTGGATAAGTAGAAAGTATTGTTAGTAAAAGTAAAAATGATGTGTGTATAAATTATAGTGATTTTTCGTTTAGAAACTCATCTAACGTCATATTCGGTGAATCATATTTCGATCATACCAAAATTTTTATTTCTAAGAGCCCAGACAGACGGACTGCATTCGGCCATCGCCGGTCACGATCCACAGAGCTCTTCCGTCAGTCCGCCAGTAGTCTCTTCAGACTCCGCAGTTACACTGATAATTCAGCCCTCATCAAGCTGTCTCCCTACCAATCTCCCACCAACAAAGCCCTAAGCCGAGCTCCGCGTCCCACTAGGGGCCGCCCTTAGGCTTAAAACGCACTAGCGGCCAGCCGCAATGCGGCGTGCCGCGCCGCAGCCCCAGAACAATCAGAGCGGTTGACGACTGGCCGCAAATCAGTGCGTCGATATTATGCGGTTTCATGTAAAAATCGATGTGCGGCCTTTACGGGCTTAGAGCTGTTGTTGCTAGTAGTCATGATGTTAGTGCAGTATAAGTCAAGTATTTTACTTCTCCCATTGGCAAGAGACCCGTCAAGTCTTGCCAGTAACTGCCCGGTTACATAAAAACGGTTTGCAAGAAAAAATCACAAGCAGTCCAAATAACAAAATAAACAGCATCCTGACCGCAACTGCAACTGCCACATGCAGTTTGAAGGCAGTTAGTGCAAATGCGTTACAACTGCCGACTGAATGTGCAGTCCAGTTGTAATTACTATGCGGTATCAATGAACGATTCACAAGTGTATCACTAATAGTCGTAATAAAAGCGTTTTATTTTCGTCTGAAAATCCTCCTGGATGTCCTTCGCCCGGGGAAATCGAGGGGGTATGCCGGACTCTTTCCGGCTAAAAACCCACTGTGTTCCTTCTCCTGACCCTTGGCCGGGTTGCGGGATTGGGAGCTGCATGCACCGCAACCAAGGCATTATTAGCCCACGTGCCCTGTTTGCATCGAGTGAAATATTTGAATGGCTAACAGACATTTTATTCTGAATGTGGATTTTAATCATGTGTGAAATGTCAGCTACAAAACACATCTCTGAATGGGACCATAAATAAGTTCTTCCTAGCCGTTTCCTAACTATGTTGAGGTCAACTTCCAGTCTAACCAGATACGGCTGAATACCAGCATTTTAAACGGAGCGACTGCCATCACACCTCCGCAACTCTGTTGCTGGGCAATGCCAATATCCTAAGGCTAGAGCGATTATCAGCCTTTCGGGCTTCTGACTACCCGTAACGACTATCATAAGTATTAGTATGACACTCGGTCGGGACCGACGGCTTAAAGTGCTCTCCGAGACACGAAGGGGTCTCGATGTGTAACGAACGGTCACCCATCCGCGGACTGACCGCAGTAAGAGCAGCTTAACCTTGAAAATATAATAAGTGTATAATTTTATGATACTGTTTTAATCAGATTGTATTTAAGCAAAGCTCTTGTTTTACGCAATATTTTCAACAGATTTTTATCGGCTTAACACATTGTCATTCATTATAATTTAATCTATAACCAGCCAATCACGAGTCATTAACACTCACACAGTCGGACCAAATTCCGGCAAATTATTCATACATTATAATCGCTAACAATGGCCTTGCCAACGACCTCTGTCACCGGTGAACTTTTTCAACTATCACCGATCTTTTATTGCCAAAATTATACAAGATGTTGATCTGTCACGATGCCAAATTTCTAGAGCAAATGATTAAAAATGTGCTTGATCATCTAAAAATACATAAATAACCAAATCTAAGTTTATATGTATAATAACCAAATTTTCACATAGAAACATTGGCGAAAGTTTGGGAATAAATCCAGAAATGCCTCGAACGACTTCGAGAATATGTCATTATTTTTTTGTGTGTATTTGCCCGCGATATTTATTTTCACGCGTGGCAAACGACGGGAATTTGTTCGTTTAAAAATATTTAAGTAAAATATAAATGAAATTTTTTGGTATTGATTTTTTTATTGATTCGTGTTCAATATCGGTAGTATATTTACCTCTTTAAGTATGGCACGGATACAGATCAACACCTTGTATATGATGTTATATTTTGACTTCTGATATAGTATTGGGAAGTTTGTTTAAGATTAACTGCATTATTACCTTGTGTTTGTTGTATGTCCGTGGGGGATGGTTCAAGAATGCAATTCCCCTACGTCGGCAGGCAAGCGTCTCTGCCACTATAATAAATGAATAAGAGAACTCCTCTGCTTACCCCTTCGGGAATTACAGGCGTGAGTATAAAGTATGTGTTTGTTGTACTTTGTATTGACAAAGTTATTGTTGTTAAAATACTTTCGACTGATCTGAAATCTAAGACATTCAAAGTGAACGGCAAAAATATTTTGGTGTTGTAGAATGTTATACAGAATTGGACTGTAGCACTTAAAATATAGAGTTCTATTTGGTCCTGTTTACGGTTATTTTTGTGTTCAATAAGAATGCAGCTGCGGTCAAGTACGCTAAGGGTCACTGTGGTCAAACTATTTTTATATCCGCATTTTTTTATAATATCCTGTACTTCGGACACGCTCTTGAACAATGTTTACGTATTGAATAATTATAGTATAGTACATATTATTACGTCACTACAGTGTACTAAAATTCCAAAGCCACTCTTAGGGCCTGCGCCCACTGGCGGCACGGCATGGCAAGGGATTTTTTAAGCTCAAATAATTTTAAACTTTATTAATACCCTTTACGACTCATAGCTCCCGTACCGCGGATGCTTCGGCATGCCGCATCACGACGAAGCCTCCCGTGGTATGCTAACTAAATACAAGTGCTAGTGCTATTAAAATAAAGATTAACATTATTTGAATTAAAAAATCCTTTGCACTGCCGTCCTGCCAGTGGGCACCGTGCCTTAGGTGGATAATAATGCTCTATGCCAGGGTTTCTTAACCTTTTCTACAACGCAGACAACTTGCAAAATTTCAAAAATCCCACAGCCCCTTTTCAAATAGAATTGTCGGAAAAGAAATCAAGGGAATCTAAAAATACTCTCAATTGGGTAGGATTGAGGTCTGGAGGATCTTAATAATAATGTTAGGTAGCCATGAACACCCGGCACTAGTGGCATGGACCTCTCAGGGGTCCATGGACCCCAGGTTAAGAAACCCTACTCTATGCAAATACAACTCGGCTGACACTAAGCCAGCCCACTAACTCTAAATCAGGGGTCTGTCTTAAGTTTCGATGGGTCAGTTATCGACGGATACGGTTTGCTACCTCGTTTCGTCTTCGGTTCTTGTAACGAGAGAAAACGAGATAGCAAACCAAACCGAATAATCTCGTATCTCCGCCAATAAAAAAAAATAGCCTGTAACTGTCCCACTGCAGAGCAAAGGCCTCTTCTCATACAAAGAAGGAGCTAGCATTGATCACCACGCTAGCTCACGGCGGGTCGGCGATTTCAGACTTTTAAGTATAAGTTTCCTCACGATGTTTTCCTTCACCGTTTGTCAGTGGCATTTAGATTAACGAAGAAAGTACTTATGTCATTGAAAAAGTCACATTGGTACATGGCTGGGTTTGAACCCGCAACTCGATGCTTAACAAGCAGGTCTGTAACCTTCGGGCCACCACGACACATCTCCGCCAATGCCGAAGCATAATCTTCATAGCGTAGCATTGGAGAGACTTTCATCCTTTTACAGTGTTTAAGCGTGAAATTGCCTTCAGTCTTTTCAAAGAATCAGATTATAAAGATCATATGCTACGCATAATCAACTCATTTCCAAAGAGTACTATTACTATCCCATTGCTGGGAACGAGCTTCTTCTCAAATGAAAAGTTTAGGCATTAGTCTACCACGCCGGCCTGGGGCCCAATTCTCCTAAAATAAATTGTTACCAAACGCAATCGAACCACAACCGTCAGTCAGTTTTTGTTTTCGAAAACTTTCAAAATGATTGATTTTGTTTTTTGTGTCAAACAATTTGATAGCTTTTGAAATTGAGAACTGTCTGAATGAACGGTTCGGCCTTGGTTCGGTTGTGATTTATCAAGATTTATTTTAGGAGAATTAGGCCCCTAGTTGGTAGGATTGGCGAACTACAAACCCCATCAAGAACGTTTTGGAGCCATCTCAGGTGAGCAGGTTTCCTCACGCTGTTTTTTTAAGTTATCACTCACTAGCTATTGCCCGCGGCTTCGGTCGCGTTAATTTAGATTAAAAAAAACTCTTAAAACACTACTAAAGTTTCTATAATAATATAATTCAATCATGATTCGAAAGACACGTGGCGCCATCTATGAACGTTATTGTTGTTTTCCTCGGGAACAGTTATTTTTTTCGGGATGAATGGTACCCTATGTCCGTTTCTGTACACCTGACAACGTATATGCAAAATTTCAGGATGATCGGTTCAGTGGTTTAGGCGTGAAAAGGTAACAAACAAACAAACTTACTTTCGCATTTATAATATTAGTTAGGATTTCACTATGCTTACGCTAAATGTTACGACTGATAAGCAACACGATCTGTTTTTGGCAGAGCCGTCTTTACACAGGGGTGCAGCAAGTGATGCAGGGCACTTGGGCACCAGCCTCTGAAAGCAGGTGTTGAAGCTTTGAGGGCACCGAGGCCGGAGAAATTATTTTACTCAGCAGTCAGTTCAAACTTACCTAAGTTCATCCTGCTACACACAGGGCCGGATTTAAACGTTTGGAGGCCCTGGGGCAACAAAGAAATGTAGGCCGGTCGAAATAAATGCTTTTAAACTTTCGCGATTTGTACACATTATAAAAATAATGATTCGGGTCTAATCGCGTAGAATGTTTTATAAGATACAAAATAACTTTTTTATCCCGACGTTTCTGGGACTGGGATAAAAAGTATTTTGTATCTTTTAAAATATTCTACGCGATTAGACCCAAATCGACATTTTTTTAAAACCCGCTAATATGTTATTAAAAAAGTACCAGAACGTAATTGAAGTTTAAACTTATCTTTTTTTTTCTTAACTAAAAATGAAACAAAACTCACATTGTGAAGGCCCCTCTTTTGTGGAGGCCCGGGACTAAAGCCCCTGTTGCCCTCCCCTAAATCCGGCCCTGGCTACACACAGCGCTGACTGGGTGGGCGAAGAGCATGCTGAAACGGCTAACGCGGCGTCTTACGTAGGCGGTTCAAAGCGACGCGAATTGCGAAGCGATCCGATGCGGTGACACGCGAATATAATGCGATGCAGTACGAAACGGCGGCTTTGTCCTATGAGCTCGCGAAGCACCCGCCGCGCGCCGCCATCATTCAGTAGCACTGTACGGCACCGCATCCAGCTCGCGCGAAAATATCAAGCCAACTGATTGCGTTCGCTTCGCTTCGCGCCGCGCCGCACCGCACTTCATTTGCGTTTGGTCACGTAGGCCACTTCAATAGGTATCGACTGTTTGTTGTTTTCGCGTCGCACCGTGCCACTTCGCGTCGCTTCTAGATCGCTCACGTAAGATGCCGCGTAAGGGGCGCCTGAACTGGGTTCGTACTCCGGCGCCAGATAACCTGCAGACGACCCTGGTTTTTGAACATATGAACGCTTGTAAGAACTAATGAGTTGATTATGTCACGTCGACCGGAATGCTATAGCCTAGCTGTCTAGCGTATTATCTGACTAATAACAGTAATCTAGATAAAAACAAGTCGTTATGTGGTCGCCGACATTATTTGCAACAATGTTCTTTTATCTCTAATCTTAAGTATGTTGTATATGGGTTGTAATTATCACTTATGGGCATAATAAGTCTGCGAGCTCATTTTGCTTTGGTTTATTTTGAATATAATGAATACAGTCGTTATTTTTTGACCTTAGGCTAAACAATTTGTTGTATCTTAGACGGCTGCTTTAAGCTGCCTATCCAACGGGGCGGAAAGATAAAAATCGACTAATACCATCAAATAGATAGATGAGCGGAGCAAAAAGTACCATTTACCATACACCATTACTCAATTCTCATTACAGTATAATATACTATCTTATCTAAGTTTGTGTCCTAAAATCTCGTGTACTATCTTATCTAAGATAGTATATGAAATTATAGGACACAAACTTTCAAAATGCCATTACTCGAAATCATGATTTGGGCAGTGAGTTGGTTTTTGAATTAACCCGCCGAATATCTGTAACCGTGGCAATACGCTGTCAAGGGGTTTATGTAAATGCTGCCCATTTACATGAGATAATATACATTAGCGTGATAATAAAGGCTGTCCCAAAATTAACGCAAGATTTGAATTAAATAGAAAACACAGTTTTTAGTGTTTTGATTGTTATTTTTTTATTGAATCATAAAGTACATAGGATAGGGTTATTTATGGAATAACATATCGGGCAAATGGTCTCCACGGCTTTGCATGCACATACGCACTCGTTCGTCGAAATTTTCCATGACCATTTTGCATAGATGTGGCTGAATTTCGTTGATGCAGCGTTGAATCTCCTTTAATGCACGGGTGGTTGTGGGCTTGTTGACATAGACCTGTGATTTCAAATAACCCCATAAAAAGAAATCTAATGGTGTTAAATCACACGATCTAGGGGGCCAATTCTGATCACCGAAACGAGAGAGTACACGACCTGGAAATATCTCATGCAGTAATTGAATTGTATCACGGGCTGTATGGCATGTGGCACCGTCTTGTTGAAACCACATATTGGCCACATCAATATCATCCAATTTCGGCAGAAAGAACTGTGTTATCATGTCGCGATATCGAGCACCAGTAACAGTCACTGCTTGACCAGCCTCATTGATGAAATATTGTTCAAAAGTGAAGACACGTTGTTCTGTCATGTAACGCTCCATTTTTATTAACCCTAAACTGTCAGCTGTCGAATTGTTTTTATTTAGGGTTACCAACACTGTACTGCACAAATGGCGTAAAATTCAAATCTTGCGTTAATTTTGGGACACCCTTTATCTATAATTAGAGATAGTTGGGCCATCCGCAGTCAGAGACTACACAGTACCGCAGCTACCGATAATATGTTCCATAAAATGCTTCTGAAAAAAGCTTAAAATGTTAATGTTAATAGTTTTTCCATGAAATCTCGGTCGTTTATTATTAGCAATCAATTGTAACCTGTTTAATTATATGTCACATTAAAAGCACTGGAAATAATGCGCTTTAAATAGTTCACAATTACGTATGTAAGTAATATAGGTATTAACTTTCTGATTTTATTTTAAACGTGTTATAAGCAAAGGAATGTTACCTTGCTTCCTTTTGCATGCTCATTAATTTAGACATTAAATTAATTGCCATATTTCATTGTTGCCAACAGACAGTTTAAGTAATTACTAAACGATTTAGATCAGGGGTGCTCAACTGAAGGTTCATAGTCCATACGGAGGTTATCGTGTCTGTCGAACTTTTTTGTCTATCTAAGTACAGACCTTGCTTTACGCATAGCAAAATCACCTACCACCCATTCCCATTCCCAGTCCTATTGCTGTGCATGGGCCTCTTCGTTTAGATCTTAGTTCATCTCTCTGGCCTAGTGCGGGTTGGAAGACTACAATCATACACCATATTTTTTTTTGTAGTCCTCTTGCGCAGCTTTCTTCACGATGTTTTCCTTCACCGGTAAGGGTTGTTACAGACAAGCGGCATTTTGCCAACGGCAGATACCACTGCAGCCGTCACGACCTGCATATAGCGCACACTGTCACAAAGCGTGACGGCTGCAGTGGTATCTACCGTTGGCAAAGTGCCGCTCTTCTATAAGAACCCTTACGCTTAGACTCGTCTACGGTAAATAATTGAATTACTAAATCTATCCCACCAAAATTCAGCTTTCAAAGCCTTATAGGACCACTGCAATGTGGCTTTGTAGTGACAACTACGACTCGGGAAGTCGTTACAAAACACTCCTTATACTGACGTAAATATAAAGAGAAGTGTAAATACAAAGCGATACAAATACAAAAATAACTTAAAGTATCTGAAAGAACCATTCAACTCTGCTTTCTTGAGGAGTAAGTCAAAAGTAGTGCCTCTGGTCAGAAATAAAGATAAATTTCAAACAAAAAAAAACTGCATAAAAATTGATTCATCCGTTTCGGTGCTACGATGGCGAGACAGACACACTGACAGACATCCGATTCAAACTTATACACCCCTCTTTTTACGTCGAGGTTTAAACAGCAAAAAGATTGATAATCGCTGCAGTACCCATAAACATTTTCACACAAAAACCTTTTCCGCAATCCCATATAATGCATAATAACTCAACGAAAATTTGCATAGAAAAACTATTCCAAACGCAGAATTCACAAAATTGTCTTATTATTCACAGCCATAGAGGTCTGCTAACCGTTGGTAATTATGTTACCATTCTGGGGGTAAATTGCCGTAAACAAAGGAAATGAGATCACGGTTGTGGCTAAACTAACCTCTGTAACCACAGTACCTTGTATGGAAGATTGGCGTTGAGAACAGCAGACGCTATCTTGATTGTCTTCCCAGGAAGTTAATGCATCTCGCTTCGCCTTAATAGCTGAGGTAAATTAAGGACTATTTATGATAATTTGTGTGGCTTTTTATTAATTTACACGGAGTTGTTTATTTGAATAATTTGTTGAGTGGTTGCCAGCGTGGCCGCTGTGTGTACCGTCCTAGATTTTCCAAGATTAACAAAGTGTAAAATAAGTTTGAGCTGCACGATGGCTGATGCATGCGTACCGTCAGTTTAGACAGGTCCACTCAAAGCTGCTACTGCTCTTTCTTCAAAAGCTCATTCCAGACGTTGCAATACATTGTAGTTACCACTCGCATAGTTTTCATAAGTAAAACAAGTTGGTTGCTGGGTAATGACTGACTTCTATATTTAAAAGTAAAACTTGACATAGACAGTTTAGTTTACATAATTATCAAAGAATATAATAACTGTATAGGAAATAATTATCAACAGATTCTCTATGAACTATTCTGATATAATTCTTTTCAACAGTTTTTAAACTACAATGTCTGGACTTTAAAAGAGACGTTGACCTCTGAGTTTGTTTCGGCTTTTCTTCTCAGAGCTAGTCAGACAGGAAATGCTGGCGCCACCTAGTCTTAAAAAGGCATATAAAATTGTCTTGTAAAAGTGTCTGTTACAGATTTATTTACAGAAAGAAATCATTTATCATTTGTGCTGCCGGGACTGCGGCGAATGCACTAGTAAATCCTGCAATCTTGGCCATAGGTGGTATGAAGGAACACGGAAACGGTTTTGTACAGTAAGAGTCCGACGGGTTTTGGAGGGTTATCCCTCCGCCGTACCCAAGGTGGAAGGTACTAATGAGGAGCTCTCCAAGTTAAAGTTAGTTCCCTATGTGGGGACGAGCTAGAATATAAGACTTCCTCAGCGCACGCTGGAAATAGACGCGCATTGTAATTTATGCTTTTACCAGTATTCATAACATAAACTCACCTAACGTACGTCAGTTCCTCTAACTATCCTACTGCAGCTCAAAAGCTTCTTCTCATACAGAGAAGGAACGAGCATTGATAACCAAGCTTGCTCACTGCGGGTTGGAGATTTCAGACCATTAATTCCAGGTTTCCTCACGATGTATTCCTTCACCGTATGTCAGTAGCGTCTTAGATTAACTAAGAATGTACATATGATATTAAAAAGTCACATTGGTACATGCCTTTTTTTATCGTGGGAAAATCCTCATGGGTATTATGCCGGACTCTTGCCGGCTAAAAACCTACGGTGTTCCTTCTTCTGACCCTTGGCCGGGGTCGCGAGATCCGCAGCTACATGCACCGCAACCCCGGCAGGCCTCGGTCCGTCAGCCCCTGGCGGACCTCTCTTTCTGTGGGGCCTTGCCCTACGTCCTCCTGAGAGGCGCGCACGGAACACATGCGCGCCGCCTTCTCGGTCGGTTGGTTTGATCGGTTGGTCGGGCGACGGGTTGCGTACCGCCCGTCGTCCCAGGACGACACTTAATTGTCTTATCTATTGTGTCCATAATTACCGTGCTTGAAGTTTTAACCCGTACATTGTTACATGCCTGGATATGAATTCGCAACCCTGTGCTGAACAAGCGGTTCTGTAACCTCCAGGCCCCCATAACATACGACAGTTATAAATTATATTATATTATTTTGTCAAACATTCTATACCCCATTCAAACACTAAACCGCGATACAAAAGAAACACCTCTTACATTCCATCCATTTAATATAACATTGTGACCATTTGCAATAAAATAACAATACAAAATACACGAATAACCTTATTATTGTGGTTGAACAATGATCTTACTACAATTGCGAAGCTGTGCCTCCTCAAATAATGGCGTTGTTGAGACACTGAAGCGAATTGCTTGAAGACACGTATTATGGATTACATTGTAGTGAAATATAATGTCCTGTCTGCTTGTTATAGATACCTGTTGATGGTAGGATGTTGCAGTTGGTTGAGAAAATGATGTGTTATATCAATGGCGAAAGAAAATGAATGATGTGCTCAAGGTTTAGTTGATGGTGTTTGCAATCTGCTAATATGTCAAAGATCAAAAGACAAGGTATTACAATGCCTTATAATGTCCTATGTTTCCAATACAATAATTCGTTTAGGATGTTGATAGGTTTGCCGCATTTTTGTAGCGCATCAGGTATGTTTGCAGACGCACAAGTGGATGGCTTTGCAGCGATACATCGCAGAAGAATAGCGTCCTTGATGCGTCGCTTGCAGGCTGGCACCAACAGCTTCCTGCAAACTCATTGCGGAGAGAATGGACACTGATTACTCCTATATGGGGCACTGGACGAAACTGTAAGTTATATGTTCCTTGTTTCCATTATTGTATTATATTATTACTAGACGGAATTGGGACGAGGAAAATGTAAATAGCCTATCTAGAAGTGGGGGTAAGGCTTACTCGAGTTTCAAGATTTATAGAACACTAGCTTTTACCCGCGGCTTCGCACGCGTATACAAGGTTAGTCAAAAAGGGGGTACTAACTCGAAAGGGTGTTAAAGTACACATAATAATGAATAACTTTTGTTCTACAACTTTTCCCAAAAGTCAATAATTTAAGAGAAACGGTTGCACAAAAATCTCAAAAAAAAAACTCTAAAATCTATCTATCCCCAATAATGATCAGCTGTGTTTACATTTTAGGTCATATTTGGGGTCATTAATTAGAAGCACCATATTCTGAATTTGTAACTAAAGCAGGGATGAAGAATTTTTGAAAACAATAAAATAAAAAAAATAAAATTTGGAAAAAAATATATCGAATTTTAAAATTTTAACACTTGCTTTCAAACAGTCATTAGCGATACTATCGGTGGGCTTCGAATTAGTACCCCCTTTTCGACTAACCTTGTATAAGTAAAAAAAAGCTCTTACACACTACTAAAGTTTCTATAATAATAAAACTCAATCGTGATTCGAAAAACACGTGGCGCCATCTATGAACGTTATTGTTGTTTTCCTCAGAAACAGTACTTTTTTTCGGGATGAAAGGTAGCCTATGTCCGTTTCTGCACACCTGATAACGTATGCAAAATTTCAGGATGATCGGAACGTAACAAAAAAACAGACTTACTTTCGCATTTATAATATTAGGATTAGGATTTTAAAATTAATGGATGGAAAATTTATAATTTTTTGTGTAATTTATCTGAAATAAATAAATTGAATGGAATTACATGTAATCCAATTGCTTGTTGATATCATAAAGTTGAAATATTGAATGAATGGACTCTGGAATGAAAGAAAGAAAGTTATTTCTACACTTAAACAAAAAACACAACAAAATAAAAAACAAACTCAATAATAAACAAAGTCAAAGTAAAGAAACAAAACTCCCAACAAGGTGTTGCCATTTGCGTCCCAACTATTTATCGGTCTAATCAATCGTCGACTCAAGTCTGCAATTTACGACCTGTTTTACAGTCATAGGATAATATCTGGAAAATAAATATGGTGGTTTGACAGATTTTCTAATAGAGAAACTGTCAAACGGCCTTATTAATCTGTCAGTTATGAGTTAAGCGTTTATCATACTACCCGATTGTTAGAAGAAGACCGTTGGTTTAAACATAATAATAAACATAACATCACGCCTGTTATCCCCGAAGGGTTGGGCAGAGGTGTATAATACACCCTCATTTCGCCGCCGTTATGTTTAAGTCCCATGTAATAGGAGGAGAGCCTATTGCCATTAACCAGGCACAAATCCAGACTCAGAGAAATTTCACACGGAAAAACCCATTAAACTTTGTCCGACCTGGGGATCGAACCCAAGACCTCACGCTCAGCAGTCGCGCTTACGACCAACGAGACAGTCTGCGTTGTGCTGCTACTGTTATTGTACTCAACTAAAAAAGAGTTAGGGACCCTAAAAATCGGGTAATGTAATAAACCTTTTAATCGAAGATTATGAAACAGGCCTCAGACCCAGTTTCACCATACTCTGTTAGTTATTAATGTCCTGTTAAACATTTTAACAGACTGTTAAACAGTACATTGAAATTGACATTGACTGCTTAACAGAACATTAACAACTAAAATTGTATGGTGAAATTGGGTCTTATTGTCGCGATATTTCTAATAAAAATATTGTCTTTTGTTTTTATGATGTTTTTTGTTTTTATTATTCCACCAACAAACTCATTTCTGGTTTTGCGTTGTTCAAAAAAAACGTTAAGTCCAGCTTTCAACTAATCACCAAAATTATCTTTGATCATTGGTAAAAATAATTATGATTACGATTAGTTGTTTGAACTATAGAACATAAAATATCAATTGTTCGGAACACCGTTCTATTACAGTACGACACAACTGAGTAGCCGCATTGGCTAACTTCGTAAAACCGTTCACTTCCGAACTGAGCGCGACTTGAAGACCACGAATGTTTATTAGTACTGCAGTAAAACATGATCCTTAAAGATACGAAAGTAAATCGCGATTACTAATCCCAAACAGGTCACACATCTTGTCTCACGGAACATTCAGAACTAACTGGAATACGACGTGTCGTCTGCTGCAGCCATTTGCTGTTGGGTTCGAAATCATGACTGCATACAGCAGCAGCAGACGACGTGTCGCTACGACGTGTCGTTACGACACGTCGTCTGCTGCTGCTGAATGCAGTCGGCTACGAACTTGTACCTTAACGCTGACGCAATAAGTGTGAGTGGCACGAAATTGAGGTACTGCCATTGGTTGTCCGATCAGATACATCGATGTAACTTCTTACTTGAGTCGTACTGTACGCTGTTGTTGTTTCCCATTAAAAGATATGCAACAACTACACAGGTAGGCACCAATGATCATTTGCTACAATCATTCGAGTTGAATTCAAGGCGAGTTTACAACACGCATGCGTGAGAGTGTCGCAACACTGTTGTTTTGGTGGTCAATTCACATTTACCGAAACAATGTTGATTGGTACACATGGGTACAATCAAGCTATGAATTTCCAGTATAAGCTGACCTCTCATTTTACGCGAAAGCCTGTTCAATGCGAGATCAGCTAATACTGGATTATAGGTTGATATGTAGCCGGACGTACAGCTAGCATTATAAGTCAACTAGCTGAGCCTGCTACAAAAGATTTTAATTATTGGCGAAACTAAGTACCCTATGTCCTTCCCTAGGTACCAAGTAACAAGTTAGTTTAATAATAATTAGAGATGTGCCGACTATGACTTTGGCCGACTAGCCGATTAGTCGGTTCGGTAGTAAAGAGGTTGACTAATCGGCCGACTAATCGGCCACGCCGATCACGGTTTCGGGGGTATTCGACAATTTTTGTGACGCTTCGTTTACAGCTTATTCGCGCGCAAGTCGCTGTTGATTAAACTTTTTGAAACTTGCTTCATTTAGATAGAAAGAGAATTAAATTTTATTTAGTCTAGGTCGCGCATGTCCTGTACCGAAAGGGTCACCAACTCAGCATACGTGGGCGTCAAATGCCCAGCGCTGATTTGAAGTTCGCACCCTTACAGTGACACAGAGGCGGAAGTAATTTTAAATATACAAGGTTAGTCGGAAAGGGGCTGTAGTGTATTGACTAAAGTGTTGGTTGTCTCATGCGCCTACGTCACGAGTGAGTCGGCTCCGGCAGTCAAGCCGGGTAGTTGTGGAGTGCGATTGTATGCGTGTTGTGGTGTTGGTGAGCCGTAAAATACTCCAAAAGGCAGGACAATACATGTGGCGACGAGGACAAAAGTGAGTACACAATAATAATAACCATTTAAAGAAAAAAAAAGAAAAAAAGATGGAAAGATAGTTACGTGATAAAATGAAGTAAACAAGTTACGTCATTCTCAAGGTACCCAATTATTATGAACCGATTGTTAGAAACGTTAGTTATTGATACTAATACAGTTGCATCTCGGCTTATACATAAAACGACTGTCGAATATTTTACCAACATTTTGCTAGTATTATACCTACAATATGATAATTGGATAATAACAACAATATTTATATACCTACTTCAAGTGTATAATCATAGTTTTGGTTTAGTAAACAACAAACCTTTAGGAAATTAAGTGAAAAACATATTTAGATTGACTACCTACCTTTATTCGATATTACACCTATCCTGCTTAATTATAGAAAGTACGAGTAATTGTTTGGTTGTAAGGATAATTTTGCTTGTGTTTAGTTACCTATCCAGGTAAATAGCAAGAGTTACAATAAAACCTTTGACCATTAAATCGGTACCTACCTAACTCGCGCAGATTAGAATTGATCTGTTTCACTAAATTGATGCAAAACTGTGTGTGTGACTAATGACATACAAGTGTTTACGTACACTAAGCAGATTAAAATCTGATCATTAAATTGATATTACCTAATTAAATAAAAATAGTATTTAATAAGTTCATGAGGTACATACACTAAGCAGATTAAAATCTGATCATTAAATTGATATTAATTAAATAAAAATTGTACCTAATAAGTTTATGAGGTACCTACACTAAGCAGATTAAAATCTGATCATTAAATTGATACCATGAAGCTAGTAATAGTGTTGACAAGCTTAAGCGAAAATACTTGGACATTAAATTGATACATTTGTTAATATAAACAACTAAGTATTAAAAATATAGCGGATAAAAGTAATCCGATCATTAAATTGATACGAGAGAGAAAACGTGTTCAATACAAACACAACAGCAGATGATATTTATCTGAATCATTCAATTGATTATTCCAGGTCGCCCCAAAGATGTCACTCCTTTCATTGGAAAAGTTCGACTGTAACGGTGAATCTACCTCAGTGGGTGTACGATGGGAGCGATGGAAACGAGCATCATATATATATATATATTTGGAAGCGTCCAACATTGATAAAGACGTAAAGAAAAGGGCCTCCCTCCTACATTTCGGTGGTCTCGATTTGCAAGAAGTGTTTTACAACGTTCCTGGAGCTAATATCGAACCAAGTGAAGGCATAGACGTGTTTAAAGTAGCAATATCAAAACTAGATTCCTACTTTGCACCGAAACAAAGCAAAATTTACGAGCGACATACTTTCAGGCTTCTCAAACAAGAACCTGACGAAAAATTCGAAAAATTCCTTGTGAGACTGAGAAAACAAGCTGATAAATGTCAGTTTGCTGAACGAGATGAAAACATTATCGACCAAATAACGGAAAAATGTTACTTACCCGAACTGAGGAAAAAGATACTACGGATTGGAGATGAAATTACATTAGACCGAGTAATCACAGAAGCAAACACACTAGAAGTTGTAAATAAACAGTTAGAAGAATTTAAAAATCCTACAAAATCAAATGGAAATGAGGAAGTTAATAAAGTGGATAGTAGATATAAAAGAAATTTTGATAAACCAAAGTATGCACAACATGGATGCGGTAGATGTGGTAATACCAGACATGCTGCATATGATGCCAAATGCCCAGCAAGAGATAAAGAATGTCTAAAGTGTGGTCTTAAGGGACATTTTAGACAATATTGCAAAACTAGACAAACTTTGAAGAGAAAAACAGAAAAAGAATATAGTCATGAACGAAAGAAAGGTCGAATCGATAAAGAGAAGAGTGAAGTAAATCAAGTGCGTGATTCTCCAAATAAGATGGTACAAAGAGAAGAAGAAATCGAGTATGTCTTTCACATTGATGACGATGTCGAAATAGACTGCACTATTGGAGGAGTAGAAACTAAGATGTTGATTGACTCGGGCTGTAAGCACAATTTGATTACGGAAGCAACCTGGGAACTATTTAAGAAAAATAAAATTAATTTGTACAATCAACATCCAAATCCTAATGTATCATTTATGGCTTATGGTAGTACTACACCACTAAAGATAAAAGGATCATTTGAAGCTCGGATACAAATAGGACTGAGATCCGAAAACTCAACTTTTTATGTTGTTATTGATGGCACGAGAAATCTCTTGGGAAAGACTACTGCAATATCATTAGGCGTACTGAAAATCGGATTGAATTCGGAAGTTAATCAAGTAGATGAAGGAAAATTTCCCAAATTCAAAGACGTGATAATCCATTTACCGATTGATAATTCAATTTCACCCGTGTCACAACCTTACAGGTACTGATTTCATTGTTAAAAAATAATAATAATAACTGTTTTGATACCTTAATACTATATGAATTAATTATGTTGCTCTAATTATCCATTAAAGCATTATTACTCATTAATTACTTTTGGTCATTTCATTTTTAGAAGGATCCCTATACCTTTAGAAGAAAAAATTGAAAACAAAATTGAAGAGCTTAAACAAAGGGATATTATAGAACCAGTCGTAGGTTCTTCTAAATGGGTATCCCCTGTAGTGCCGGTGTTGAAAGGAAATGGAGAAGTACGTCTTTGTATAGACATGCGTCGAGCTAACGAAGCCATCATACGTGAAAATCATCCATTGCCGACAATGGATAAGTTGTTACCTAAAATGAAAAATGCAAAAGTTTTTACAAAATTGGATATAAAAGACGCATTTCACCAAATTGAAATACATCCGGTTTCGAGACATATAACCACATTCATAACCAGTAAAGGCTCATTCAGGTACAAGAGACTTATGTTTGGCATATCGTGTGCTCCAGAAATCTTTCAGAAAACATTAGAGCGCATGCTTTTAGGCTGTGAAGGGGTAGTAAATTACATTGATGATATTTTAATACATGGAAAGGACTTGTATGAACATGATTCGCGACTAAAGAAAGTAATGTCTGTTCTGAAAGATAATAATGTAGTTATAAGAAACGACAAATGTTCTTATAGGATGAGGAAAGTGAGTTTTTTAGGACATGAGTTGTCAGCAGAGGGGGTTAGGCCACTGAAAAAGTACATTTCCACAATAAAATAATTTAGAGCGCCCAGAACAACTGGAGAACTACAAAGTTTCTTAGGCCTGGTTAATTACGTGAGCAAATGGATCCCAAGCTATGCAACAGTCACAGAACCTCTTAAGACACTGCTGCGAAACAAAAACGGAGATCGAACCGATATTGCAGAACACTGGGGACCAGAACAACAGCGATGCTTTGAGTCATTGAAGGAAATCATGACAAATATATCTAGTTTAGGGTTTTACGATGTAAACGATCGTACGATCGTCATAGCAGATGCAAGCCCAGTGGGTTTGGGTGGAGTATTAGTGCAAATCAATTTTAAAGGCGATCCCAGGATAATTGCATATGGTCACAAAACTTTGACTGACTGTGAACGCCGCTACTGCCAAACAGAAAAAGAGGCGTTAGCTCTCGTATGGGCAGTGGAACATTTTCACATATTCCTCTATGGTAAAAAGTTTGAACTTATAACAGACCACAAACCGTTGGAGGTTATATTTGGTACTAAATCCAAACCATGTGCTAGGATAGAGAGATGGGTTATGCGCCTACAATCGTACGGCTATAAAGTAGTTTATCAACCGGGGAAAACCAATATCGCAGATTCTTTGTCTAGACTCAGTAAAGATGCAGAAAAACCTCTAATACAGTTAAAAGACAATCATTTATGCCAAATTGTAGATTTTGCCCGTCCCCGGGCCGTTTCCCTCAAAGAAATAATAGATAGTTCAATGAACGATCAGGAAATTTTAAACGTGAAAGAAGGTTTGTATCACAACATATGGAACGACGACGTGAAACTATACAAAATATTTCAAAATGAACTGTGTTTCCATGAGGGTATATTATTGAGAGGAACAAGAATTGTGATTCCCTCGGCACTCCGTAAAAGCGTTTTAGATGCAGCCCATGAGGGACATCCTGGTATCGTGTCGATGAAGGCAAGACTTCGAACGAAAGTTTGGTGGCCTAGATGCGACAAAGATGCCGAAAATATCGTGAAAGCGTGTAAAGGATGCACTCTCGTATCTGCACCATGTCCACCAAATCCTATGAAACGGCGTGAGTTGCCAGAAGGGCCCTGGATTGATATCGCGATTGATTTGATGGGTCCTCTTCCAAGTGGTGACCACTTATTTGTTGTAGTCGACTATTACAGCAGATATAAAGAAGTGAAGATTTGTCGCAAAATCACCTCTACAGAAATTGTAGCAAAACTTAAAGAAATTTTCAGTCGATTAGGAAACCCAATTTCAATAACTGCTGATAACGGAAGACAATTCATCAGTGAAGAATTTAAATCGTTTCTTACAGAAAGAAACATCACTCTTTTCAATACAGTGCCATATTGGCCACAACAAAATGGAGAGGTCGAACGACAGAATCTTGACATACTTAAACGACTAAAAATAAGTATAGCTGAAAATAAAGACTGGAAGGAGAGTTTGCTAGACTATTTAACTATGTACAATAGCACACCACATTCTGTTACTGGAAGAACCCCATCAGAACTTTTCTTCAACAGAAAATTTAGAGATAAATTACCTATGGTTAGTGGTACAATGGAGAGCATATCACAGGATACTGAGATTAAGGATAGGGATCAAGAAAGAAAAGAAAAAGGAAAGGAAAATGGAGATAGGAAACGGAAGGCTGAAGAATGTGATTTAACACCAGGAGATAAAGTGTATATCAAAAACATGAATAGAGAAAATAAATTAAGCTTGGAGTACAATCCAGAAACACACACTGTTGAAAATAAGAAAGGAGGAGATATCACGGTTCGAAATGATGAGACTGGTCAAATTCGTAGAAGGAATGTAGTGCATTTGAAGAAAATTCAAGGAGAATGGAGTGTGTGCCAAGATCGAAATGAAATCAACGACGAAGAAATGAACGTTGAAACCTAATCTTACTTCACCTAAATAATGTTAAGTTTTGATTTACCTTTATTGATACATCAATTATATTTGATTAATTTAGAAAACAAATAAATATTAATCACACTTGATGAAAACCTCATTACATAATAAAAACGTCTTATAATTTAGATTTACTAATAAATAGTTAATTAATAAAAAATAATCAAAACAAAAAAGGGATGTAGTGTATTGACTAAAGTGTTGGTTGTCTCATGCGCCTACGTCACGAGTGAGTCGGCTCCGGCAGTCAAGCCGGGTAGTTGTGGAGTGCGATTGTATGCGTGTTGTGGTGTTGGTGAGCCGTAAAATACTCCAAAAGGCAGGACAATACAGGGGCTACTAATCTGAAAGGGTGTTAAAGTAAACATAATAATTTTTGTTGTTCAACTTTCCCCAAAAGTCAATACCTAGTGTAACAGACATAGCTGTTAAAAATTTCATAAAAGATACACTAAAATCTATTTATTAGCTACTCATAGCTGAAGATAGATAGATTACACATTTTAAATCGTATTTGAGGTCACGGTTTAGACGCTCCATTTTCTAATTTCGTAACTACTAAAGCAGGGACGAAGAATTTTTGAAAAAGCTAAAATAAATATAATTTTGCATGGAAATAAAAAAGATCGAATATTGAAATTTTAACACTTGCTTTAAAACAGTCATCAGTGATACTTTAAGAGCGTTTACGCCGTTCGGCATTTCATACAAATTTTCAAGTCCTTCTTTCTCGATATGACAGAACGGATTTTAATGAAACTGATGAGTATGCATCAGCAGGATACATGGGACTAAAAAGTTAGTAGAATTTTTTTTCGAAAAATAGTGTTACAGTTAAATTAGACCGATTTTAAATTTTCCGTACATTTTTTTTTTTTAAGTAAGACATTTCGAAAATGTTTTCTACTAACTTTTTAGACCTAAGTATCCTTTTTATGTGTGTGAAGTTTCATCAAAATCGGTTCAGTCATTACGAAAAACAAAGACTTGAAAATTTGTATGAAATGCCGTACGGCGCGGCGTACACGCTCTTACCCCCTCCCTTTCTGACTAACCTTGTATAATAACTTACTATTTAATACTGTTGTTGCTGACGACACCACCCGTGGTTGCCAACAGATCGGTTACACCCTTGTACTGATGATTGGTTGAACGAATGGCTAAGCCCTTATTGCCTACACAGTAGTTTTCGACTATCGAAATGTTATCGATAAGTGGCGTGAGAAATTCTTGCGGGTTATTAAAGTTTATTTTTAGATTCTGTGTGACCTTTTTATTGTGTACACAGTTTATGTGTAAATGCTCTTGTGTTCATTTACTCCCAGTTTGCATATTTCTGCGTCTATTTTAAATTTTATGACAGTTCACCTCACGTAAACGCACTCTTTGTCTAAATCGCTACAGTGCAAAAGTTTACTTACATTATAAATTGCTAGCATGTTGACAGCATCAATAAATTGCAAATATGGTCCGCCAGTTAAAGTGTTAAAAATAATGGACACGTATGTTTTCTTTTGTTAAATCTATGAATATATGGAAAGATAAAACGCATCAAAACTTGAGAGTGGGGGCTTGTGACGTCAGAAGCAAGTAAAAATTGTACTTACTTGTGACGTTTTGCCAATTTTAAAAGTATCGTAGCTTCGTCAATTTTGGTTTACGTAACAAAAGAAAAAAGACGGGTCAAATATTTTTTGATAATCTAACTGACGAACTAATTAGATTTTTTCAGTCAAATACCCTATTACGCCCAGCATAAAGACTATTTAGATTGTACATTCTTTTCCACAAATATGCACACAGTTTTCTTCTAGATATCTTAATGTATCTTATGGCAGATTAATTAGACTAAGCATTAGATGTAAAATGACTTCAACAATCAATCACTTTATCAATTCATATCGATATAATAGACGATTGTAATTAAGATATTGCCTGTTAAGGAAGATTAATTATACCATTAGAGCATGTTAAATGTCAGGTTAATTAGTATCTGATGATTAACACGTGTGCAACCTTGCGTATATGAATGTTGCAGTAAAAAGTGTATATCGATTCTTTGGAAAATTACTTGAATGTCTATTGTGAATCAATTTCGGAGTCGAATTGACCCCCCTGTCGTTTTATCCTGTCCTGACCGTTAGTACACACTGCAGCAGTGCTTCCAGGTTCATTGTAATAACAATAGATTCAATAACTTTACTGTATACCTTCATTAATCATTTAAATATACAGTGGGGTCCCTGAAAAGAGCCTCCACGAGTGACGATACTTAAGTACGTCCGGCGCACCCTGGTCAGTCAGCCCCACTACCAATCTTGCTGACTGGCTAATCTTTTCACCATGGCATGAGCTATTTTCGTATAGATCGTGCTGACACGAGATAAGGAGTATACAGTAGAAAAACCTCACTGTATTTAATTTAATAAAGTCTTAAAACATTTTGATATTTTTGTACTATAACTTTCGTGAGACACATGTGTATGGTTAGTATATATGGTTTACTTACGTACATTTTTCAGGATTGCCAGACTAGTTTCGGACCCAAACGGAGCTAATCATGAGTAGATCACGCGGCGAGTTCGCGAGTCGAACCCACTACACTAGCCCGAGCATTTTGATATTGTATTTTTTTGAAAAATATTTAAAGTATTCCCAAATATTGAGATAACCTACTATACAAGGTTAGTCGGAAAGCGGGTAGGTACTAATCCGAATCCCACTTATAGTATCGCTGATGACTGTTTGAAAGCAAGTGTTAAAATTTCAAAATTTACTTTAGTTTTTTTCAAAAATTCTTTATCCCTGCTTTAGTTACAAATTCAGAAAATGGTGCTTCTAATTCATGACCCCAAACATGACCTAAAATGTAAACACAGCTGTTCATTACTGGGGATAGATAGATTTTAGAGACTTTTTTTTGAGATTTTTGAACAACTGTTTCTCTTAAACTATTGACTTTTGGGAAATAGAAATAGAAATATACATATTTATTTGCCAGAAAACATGGTCACAAGTTAGTACATTTCGTGATAGTACATCATGTTTCGCCGACATGGCGGCATGCAAATTTATACAAACAATAAAAAAAAATAGGTGCATCCATTAATAACTACATTATAATTATACTCATTTACATACTTATTAAATAATAATAATATAATAATAATAATAATAATCATTTATTGGTTCAATAAAAAACAATTACAAGTTGATCACTGTCACTTAAACTAGGTAAAACCTGTGCTATAAGTAACAGTTTTGCTTCGCGGTTGATCTAGGGAACCGGTTTAGGTTGTACAATTTTCCGTATAATGAAATAATTTTTAGAATAAAGACTTAAGTTACTATAAAGGGCAATAAAAAGATTTAAACTAAGCTAACGCTGCGCTTACACGGGCAACTTAAACGCGCAATTCACAGGAATTCCTGGCAATTGTGGCTAACTATGTTGCATTTAGACAACACTGAACACGATCACTCGATTTTTGACAATTTCTTTACAACATGTAAAGCAATTGCCAAAAATCGAGCAACACTAGCTGCCCGTGCAATCCCTAATTTTTGTAATATACTATTGGGTAAGTGTATTTGGGTGTGAGTGTAGGTGTGTGTTTGTGTGTGTGTGGTGTGTGTGCGTTGTGTGTGTACCCGTGTGAGTGTGTGTTTGTGTGTGGTTTATGAAGTGACGAATGCGATATCTAACATTATTCAGGAACACTTAAAAGATGTTCAGTTTCTTGGTAATTTAGTTTGTTTAACAATATTTTTACGTTTTTCTTAAGACCAAAACATGAATATTGAGTAATAGGTTCTATTTTGTTTATTTTATTATATAGATAGGGAGCCGCTATGTATGGGTGTCTTTTTGCAAAAACTGTTTTATGAGGTATTGTTTTAAAAACAATATCCTTTCTTCTTTTGTTTTGTTTATGCAAACTGTCGCTTGGTAAATTGGTGTGGGCATAGATTAAATTTCGCAAAATATATAACTGGCGCACAGTCAAAACTCCAGTTTCTTTATAAAGTTTAGTGGTAGGGTATAACCTTGGTTTTGAATTGAGTACTTTAAGAGCAGCTCTCTGTGCTCTTTCTATTTTTAAAAGTGAAGATTTATGGGATCCACCCCAGACTGACACACAATATCCTAGCACTGACTGACACAGTGAGTAGTATATTATCTTCAATATATTTTGGTCTTCGATATGTCGTAGTTTTTTAAAAATAGGCATTATTTTCCTAGTCCTGTTAGCTAGCAGTTCAATATGACTGTGCCAGTTAAGGTTTTCATCTACCCAGACTCCCAGATACTTAATCTTTGAAACTCTATCAAGTTGGGAGCAATGGCATGAGTTTAAATTTGAAGACTGACAAATGTGTGCTTTTATTTGTAAATTTTCTAAGGTTGGGAGCCCTAGTTTTGTGATGGAAAAGGTCAAGTATTTAGTTTTATTTAGATTGATGGTAAGTGAATTTATATTTAACCAGTAGATGATCTTTTCAAGGCCGTTCTCTGTCACACGAACTACATCATCCCAAGTTTTTCCATTAAAGATTACTGCGGTGTCGTCAGCGAAGGTAACAATTTTGGCATTATTAAGGCGAAAGTTACAAAGTTGATTTACGTAAATTAAGAATAGAGTAGGACCAAGTATACTCCCTTGGGGCACTCCGTAAGTTACTTGTGCATCCTTGCTTATAAACGATCCAATTTTTACGCGTTGGCTTCTGTGAGTTAAGTAGCTTGCAAAAATATCCAACACTTTACCTCGTATTCCCAAGTGCTCCATCTTCTCCAGAAGCCTAGGCACAGAGACAGTATCAAATGCCTTCGCGAGGTCTAAGAAGACTCCAACGCATTTGTGTTTGGCATCAATTGTTTTAACTACCGTTTCAGTGAGAGTTCTTAGAGCATCTTCAGTAGATTTACCGGCAATGAAGCCATATTGGTTATCAGATATAAGTCCAAAGGTTTTTAAGTAATTAGTTAATCTTTTATTAAGTAATTTTTCCAATATCTTTGACATTGCCGGAAGGACAGATATAGGCCGATAATTATTGACACTGCCTCTGTCACCTGACTTATAGATAGGATGGATAAGTGCAGTTTTAAAGTGCTTGGGGAAGACCCCCGAGTGAAAACTTAGGTTGCATACATGTACTATTGCAGGGATCAGTACATGGCTTGTCGCCTTTATTACAATATTTGAAATGCTATCAAAACCCATGGCACAGTCATCTTTGAGGTTCATTATTATCGATAGTACCTCATCATCGTCTGTGTCAAGTAAAGCAAAGGAATTCGTTGCTTTTTGTGGCAAATCCTGTTGCAATTCACTATTCATGTTCACATTTCCAATGTTTTCAGCTAATTTCTCACCAACAGTAGCAAAGAACTCATTAACTACATTAACAGAATCTTGTGGATTCGGTTTAATTTCCAGGAGGCGGTCGCTGTTGTCTCTTTGTTTTTTTATAGATGCTATAGTTTTAATTAATTTCCAGGTAAGCTTGGTGTTGTTTTTGGCTTTATTGAATTCTGAGTTTTCATACGCACATCTAACTTTATCAAGAATCGTTTTACAAAAATTCCGATATCTAGTGTATATTAATTTCAATTCCTTATCATTAGGATTTTTCTTAGCTCTACGATGGAGATTGTCCCTGTTTCTGATACATCGCAATAAACCTGGAGTGATCCATGGTTTGATTATCTTTTTACGATGACTCACAGGTTTAATTGTAGTGTTGTTATTTATGGCTAATGTTATCATATCCACTAGAAGCCCCAATGCCAGGTCCACGTCATCGCAATCATAGATGGGTCCTAAATCCACGTTTTCTAGTTCAGCAATGATTTTAGGGTAGTTAATGTGGATGTTTGTGCGTTTACCATAGTCTACGACTTTTTTTCCCAGGGACAAACAAACTGTGTAGTGATCGGTTATAGTAGTAGTTATTACTAGTACACTGCAACTTAAAACTGATTTTATCAATATATGATCCAGGCAGTTAAAATCTCTTGTAGGAAGCAAATGGGCGGGTAAGAGTCCATGTGATGCCATCAGATTTAAATATTCATGAGATCTAGTTTCATTTTCATATTCTTTAATATTCAAATTAATGTCCCCAATCAAAAAAATTATTCAAATTAATATATTGCCTGTCCCTACTTCAATTATACAATAATATTTAAATTTTATCTTTACAGTCAAGGAATTCTTTTATATTATAAAAACACTTATCGACCAACCATTTAAAAAGTCTTTTTCTTAGGTAGTTGAGTGGAAGTTCCCGTAGAGCTCGGGGAATTTTATTGTAAATCTTAACTAACATTACGGAGCTATTTTTTTGGTGTAAGGTGGTTAGACATTTTGGAACTGTTAGTTTAGTTTTGTCCCTCGACAGATGTTTTTTGGAATCTGATACTTTAACAAACATTTTTGAGTGCTTTTTTACGAACATTGCAATTTCAAAAATGTAAAGAGACGCTAATGTTAATATTTTTAGTTTTTTAAAGAGCGGTCTACATGAATCTAAGGGCATTGCCCCACAAATCGCCCTTATACACTTCTTTTGTGTGATACAAGCCTTGTTGATATCAGTTGAGTTTCCCCAAAGAAGTAAACCATATCGAAGCACTGAACCCACATAACCGTGATAGGCAGTAGTAGCTGCTCTTTCGCCTGCAAGTTTTTTTAATTTTTTGAGCGCATACACAAATTTATTTATACGAGTGCAGACATTCTCGATGTGATTTTTCCAGTTGCAGTGTTTATCTAACACGATGCCTAAGAACTTTGTATTAGTTGCTTCTTCAACTACAGTTCCACGAGCGGTTGTTACTCTATTGTTAATTTTATTATTGTAATTTGAAAATTGTACTATTTTAGTCTTCGTTAGGTTTGCTGTTAGATTATTAGCTTCTAGCCAGTTTAATACCGATTCAATGGTTGTGTTTAATAAATCTTCGTAGTTTGTTTCGTTGCGGTCTCTAGTAACAATCACTGATATGTCATCCGCGAAGAGTATACATTTGTGCTTCAAAATATTTGGCATGTCGTTAATATAAAGAAGAAATAGTAGCGGTCCTAACACGCTACCCTGTGGCACGCCGAAATTATTACGCTTATACACAGATCTGTAAGGTTTGGATTCTAATTTTTCATCTAATTGTGTGATTTCGACACACTGTTCTCTATTGGTTAGATAGCTTTGTATCCAATCAAGAGCCGGTCCTCTGATCCCATATCTATCACATTTGCAGAGTAGTATTTCATGTTTAACGACATCAAACGCCTTGCTCATATCAAAAAATATAGCAGTAGTTGGTTGTCGTTTATCAATATTTGATGTAATTGTTTGGACTAGAGAAAATGCCGCTAATGTTGTTGATTTATCTTTTTGAAAACCGTTTTGTTCTTCAGTTATGACATCATGCTTATTTAAAAAATTAGTTATACGTGTCGACATCAACCTTTCAAAGATCTTAGAGAATACCGGGATAAGTGTGATTGGTCTGTAGTTATTTAAGTCTTCCTTGCATCCTTTTTTATGAAAAGGCTTAACCACGGAGAGTTTGAGTTTTTCGGGGAAAATACCTTGTTCAAATGAGAGATTGACTAAATAACTTAATGGTTTAGCTATTTCTTTACTGCATCTTTTAATTATATATGTCGATATTGTGTCATAACCTACTGCCTTGGTATTATTTAGTGAATTTATTACTCTCGTTACTTCGTCTTCAGATGTAGGAGTGATGAAAATTGAGGGGTTAACTGGTTTTAGTAATGTGTAGTCTGGATTAGACTAGATTTAGATTAGATTAGATTAGATTGGAAAAGTTGTAGAACAAAAGTTATTCATTATTATGTGTACTTTAACACCCTTTCGGATTAGTACCCCCTTTCTGACTAACCTTGTATAGTGATTAACCAGTAAATCATCAATAAAACTGTACTTAATTATTTTATGTTTATAATATACCTACTGTAATTTTTCAGAAAACACTGTAATTTTAATTTTGCGATCTGGAAGCACTGCACTGTACATAGAGACGTGTGTCACGCGTGTTGTCAAGTTTTGTAAGATAGTTTCAAGAAATTCCGTGACATGTCTCGTCACGGTAGTATGTAAAAAAAACCTTCACACTATTAGCCCTCTACTAGGACCAAGTGCTGACAGTGCTAATAAGTGCATACGTACCTAATACTACCTACTAAGGCTAAGGCTACCCGATCCCGCTTAGTATAGGCTTTTCGTGCAATGAGAGTTCAGTTTATATTGGAACTGTATGGCTTGATATGCAGCCGTGCTAACTAACAACAAAAAAGGAGAAAAATGTAGGAAGGCTTTTTAAGAAAAACAAATAAATAAAGATTTTTCACAAACATCCATGTTTTCCAATGTCACTCTATAAGCCTATCGAGTCCTCTCGTTCTAAAGTATTAAAATCTGTTATTAGCATATAACAAGACAAGTATAGGCATGCATCATAATAACTTTGCGTGCCTAAATGTTATGTCCAATTTATCAAACAGACAGGAAATAAACTTTAGAAAAAATCCGGTTATTTATAAGCAATTACCAAAAATTGCTCCAGTAATCAGTCCATATAAAATTTTGAACAAGTGCAAGTCCTTGGTATTCGTGAGTTCCGTACTTTTGGTCCAATACTCTTGAACCCTGATTAATGGAGTTTATTTTTGTAAGAGTTTGTTATTATGGACAATAACAACAACATTTCCGGTAACCGTAAGTGCGTAAACACTTTTCTGATGTTAAGGGCCTGTTTCACAGTCGGCAGGTAATTCTTAACTAACAGTTAAATATGGCTGTTTGTCAATTTTTCTATAAAATATCTGTCAAACTACCATAATTATTTCCCAGATGAGAGTTATCCTACAATTGTGAAACAGGCCCTCAATGCTATAACTTACTGACAAGGAGTAGAATTTTTGATCTACTGCCCTCCAATTTTGATAAGACTTAGGGTGCTTTTCCACCAGAGATGTGCTATGCAGCTATGCTGCAAGAATGTAAAAGCTAAGCTACGAAACTATATGACCGTTTCCACTGATGCTAAGTTATGTAGCTGTGCGAGGAAGATGCGCATCTCGAGCTATACGACGCATCGACAATAGGAATGATACGGGGAGCGGGGGCGCGGTGCTCTGCACATAGTTACACCACCCGCGACCATCCATAGCACGCATCCATAGCTCGCATCCATAGCACGCATCCACAGCACGCATCCTTCCATATAAAAAAACGTAGCTTAGCTAAATCAGTTTCCACCAGTGCTATGCTATGTAGACCGATGAATATGATTGGTGGATATCAAACGCATCCATAGCAATGTTGCATAGCACATCTTTTGTGGAAAGGCACCCTAAGGCTGAAGCCAGACGAGCGTAATTTACGCGGCTCAAAATGAGTCGACGTAATTTTTTAGAAGGATTTACTTACTAAATTTTTTAGAAGGATTTACTTACTAAATTTTTTAGAAGGTAAGTAAATCTTACTAAATCCTTCAAAAAAATTACGCAGACTCATTTTGCATCCTGTAAATTATGCTCGTCTGGCTCGGCGTAATTTTTTAAAAGGATTTACTTACTAAATCCTTCTAAAAAATTACGCCGACTCATTTTGAGCCGTGTAAATTACATTCGTCTGGCTTCAGCCTTAGTCTTTTTCAACCACTGTCAACGAAACTGAAATTATTTTATTTCCTGGTTATTGACGGGTAATGAGATGTTTTTCTACATGTTCGAGGCAAACTGGCATTCTATCTCTAAGGTTGATTCGTGACCGCACCTACGCTTGGGAGATGCCTTACATTGACAGCAGAAGACAGTGATAAACTGTATGAATTAGATTAAGGTTAGTTGCTGTATTAAAGGAACACAGATATTGCACTTTATTAGGTGGTAAAACCAAAGAATACAAACAGAAATAATGCATCTTCCCATGCTTAAAAAAAAAAAATAACAAAGTAATCCTTTCCAAATTTTGCCGCAGTACCCAAATCAGTCAAATCAATTTCGCAACATTAATCTCTATAAACTATTTCCTATATCTATCTCTTTCATGCGACAACCTAACAATAATATCATCAAGGTCAACAAAATCAGACAAGCAAAAAACTTCAACATTCGGAAGTCATAAAACAGATCGCAGTCGCAGGAAATTAGATCAATTCGTAATTGTAAGTTGATCATTAAAGTTTTCTATGTAATAGTGAATGTAACGTAATAAAATTAATAACAGACAGATCGATTATAGGTATGTAGGGAAATCGTTAGTCCTAAGTACACAAACAGTTGCTGTAAAAAAATATTTATGAAGTATTAGGAATATAATTCCACTCCGTTACCAGGCAAACGAGTCGAAAGAGGTAACGAAACTGAAACCATAGTGCCCGGAAAGTAACAATAGGTTCGCCAACTATTTAAACATCTCCTTGCCAATCTCTAGGTGTGGTCGGCACAACATGTATTTCTCTTCACGTCTCTTCTATCAGTCGTCATCTCAGTACTCACTCCTTTCTTACCCATATCATCCTTCACACACACCATCCATATTTTCTTTGGGGCCTGTCTCTACTTGTATATCCTCATCATTCATTATCTAACACTCTTCTCTGGTAACATAACTTTCTTCCCTCCGCATAACATGTCCATACCACGCTAACCTATTACACCACCATTATTTGGGACTTAATACCAGAGGGTAAATGTGGATGTACAGACTTTTGTAATAGGAGGACACTTCTGCTTTCCCCTTTGAGGATTACAGACGTAAGTATATGTATGTAAAACAATTATGTTTTTAAGTTTATAGAATTTAATGGTATCAGATTTTTTTAATTATATTATTTGAGTTTGTCGCGTTTGAGCCTAGTCACACCTGATGGTAAGCGTAGACAGGGACTAAGATGGAACACACGAATCCAAGTAACAGAGATATAGAATATAGAGAGATTCCCCTATACCCCTCTGGCTCTCACATACGCACGACGGAACATAGTAAACTACTTGGCGCCGGACTTTGTGAGGATGGTAGCTGCTAGCCAGGCGGACGGTATAGATACTACAACCAAGCGTGCTGGGTTCTATTGAATCTTACAAGACGCGTCTATTCCGAGCGTGCGATGAGGAAGTTCTATATTCAAACCCGTCCCTACACGAGGGAAAAGCTCATAGGTACTCACATCACAGAAATCTTATGAGGAATTAATGAAAACGTCAATGCTACAGGATGTACCAGAGACCACAGCTACCCGGAACCACTTGCACGGAGGCTATTAAGAAAGTGCTTTATATGATCGTACTTAAGATCAAAATACACTCAATAAAGCTGCAATCAGTACCTTAAATGTTCATGATAAAGCCATTCAATTAAAGGCGATTATCAAGTCTGTATTTATTTTATTGAGATACGGTAATCCTTTTTATCATCAGCAAATTATGCAAGAACATTCAATTCAAGTTATTTATTTTTACTTTCAGATTTTACCACAAAGAAAGCAGAGATAACAACGAATTTAAAACAGTGCAATTGTTTCAATAGAGTATAGCGTAGTTCAGACTACGCTATTCGCTACATAAAGTGTTAAAAATCAACTCTAAGAATTTTATGGGGTTACTCGGTATCGGAAATTGAACAATTTTTCTTCTACAACTTTTCGAAATTCGCGTATTTTTTTTATAACTTTAAATACAAATCAAAAAAATATTTTAATTGTTTTATATGGAAAGTTATAAAAAAAATACGCGAATTTCGAAAAGTTGTAGAACAAAAGTTGTTCAATTTCCGATACCGAGTAGCCCCCTAAAATTCTTAAAGTTGATTTTTTAACACCTTGTATAGTAAAACATATTGCGTCACAAGCTATAACTACATAGCATGACGTTAACACTATACACTATATCGCAAGCCGATCTACTATGTTTAACAAATTATTTGACGTCGATCCATCGGGCGAACGACGGGGCAGAATTGAGGCGGGGCGAGGAGCGGAGAATCGTACGATATAGCTCTGAGAATCACTCAAGTTTATCGCGTACAACAAGCCAATACTTCATAGTATAGCGTTGTGTGAACGTGTCCCTATAAAATGTATGCTGAGCGATATCGTTGTGCTATACAATATTTGCTATATTATTATAGCGTAGTCTGAACTGCGCTTTAACGAAATGTTTTATCTGTATAGTACTTAAGGTCAAAATACACTCAATAATACTGAAATCAGAACCTTAAATGTTCATAATAAAGCCATTCAATGCGATTACCAAGTCTGTATTTATTTTATTGAGATACAGCGATCCTTCTTATCATCAGCAATTATGCAAGAACATTCAATACCAGTTATTTATAAATAAATTTATATTCAGATTTCACCACAAAGAAAGCAGAGATAACAACGAATTTAAAATACAGTGCAATTGTTTCAATCAACAATACAATTTTGGCAATCGATTGCCGAACAACGGTCATGAAATATAATATTGTTAACAAACCATTATGGTAATGGACTGTTATGAAAAACAATGGTGCTGATTCCGTTGTGCACGAACTAAACTTAATTTAGGCCTTTAGGCGTGATCGGTCCAATTGAGGCCGTCAGCGCAAAAATGGCCTAAGCCACATTTTTTCATATAAGAGTTGTGTTAGGTAAATAATATCAAATATGCTAATGAAATTAAAAAAATAAAACATTTAGGGCCTTATTACAAAAGATGGTTTAAACCAAGACTAAGGTAAACCCAGGTTTAAAATATACCCATCACTTTCTTATGTCATATAACAAAAAGAGACGGGGCTATTGTAAAACCTAGGTTTTTCTTAGACCATCTTTTGTAATAAGGGGGACTAAGTCAAACTAGAGCTAAGCCATTTTTGAATTAAAATTAGCATGTTTGAAATAATTTACCGCACATAACTCTTATACGAACAAATGTGGCTTAGGCCAGGCTTGAACAATTGTGGCTTAGGCCACTTTTGCGCTGACGGCCTCAATTCGCGGTTGGTCCATTTCGCGTTTAGTTAAATTCGCTATTGGTCAAAAAAATATCTTTTCAAAATTAAACAAAATAGGACATTTTGGAAATATATTTTTTGGACCAACCACGAATTAGAAGAAACGCGAATTGGAGCAACCGCGAATTGGATTAAACGTGAATTGGAGCAACCGCGAATTGGATTAAACGCGAATTGGACCAACCACGAATTAGTTTTTTTTTACCATTGGACTAATCGCAAATTGGTTCAATCGCGTCTAAAGGAATTTAGGGTACTACCATCTTTTTCACTCTGCTGACGAAGAGACGGACGTAAATGAGAGCTGTCAAATTTTGTTTAACTATCCATACTAAACGACACGTCAATAGGCTAATTCACGTTATTTCATGCCGCGCCGATCAAGTTACAGTGACGCTGCAGTTAAGTTGACGCGAGGTTATCTGACAGCGATCGCCAATAAGAGAATACGAAAAGCGTTGATTTGATTGAAACTCATCTGCAACTACACTGCAGCTGAACTTCTTTAGTTATGTGAATTAGCCCACAGAACGTGTCGACTGAAAACACGGTGAAGTTCAAGGCGAAAACTAGTTTGACATCTCTAAGGCCCGATTTCCACCAAAGCGGAGAGGAGAGGAGACGAGAGAAGATGTGTTTTGAATAACCAATCAGATTTTGTTATTTCCGCATCTCCTCTTCGCTTAGCTTCGGTGGAAATGGATCAAGCGGAGAGGAGAGGAGATTTTCTATAGAATTTTGTGCCGCGAGCGAGCAAGCGGCGCGGCAGGCAGAGCGGAGATGTGTGTAGTCCGGTGGCCGGGCGGCGCCCGCGCTCTCGCGCCCCATTTCCCCGATGCCTTCTCCCCGCGCCTCGCATACCCAAACTGACCGATTTCGAGCTCTCACAGCTCACATCTCCGCTACGCACAGCTCACATCTCTCCGCTACGCATCTCGTCTCCGCTTTGATGGAAATAACCTGCCAGGTTCGCAGCACATCTCCTCTCGTCTCCTCTCCTCTCCGCTTTGGGGAATACCGGGCCTTACTTAGTTCTTATCGCCGTCCTTTTCTCGCGCTACCTATTAGTAAAAGATAGCAACCCTCGAATTTTAGTTTAGTTGGTTAACTAGAGAATCGGCACCACTACGCCCCAAATAATATTGCATAGCAATTGTTAAGCCTTACTATGGAAATCGAGTTTATAATGGAAAGTACGACATTTTTATTGCTTCAATTTGAAACCAGATTTCGTTGGCGCAATGGTACATGCACCATATGAGATAATTTGAGTTGGTGTATGTTGCTAAATGTAACACGTAGTTTATTAAAAAAATGTATCACCTATGGATGTATGTCGCACGTACCTACTTGCAAAATACTAAACTCGAAACAGTTTTAAGTGGAATATAAATTGTAATACAGTCGACTCTCGATAATTTGACACTCAAGGGACTAGAGAAAAATTTCAAATTAAGTGCCAACCAAGAGAACTTTTTTTTTCTATTGTATTGCTGTAGATGGTCCTTGGGGACCCCTTCTACGTAACCGGGCAGCTATTGGCGAGACCTGAAGAGTCTCCAGCCAATGGGGAGGAAGTAAAATACTTAACCTAAGCTAACTACTTGTACTACACTAACATCATGACTACCTGCAACAACAGTACTAAGGGCGACACCTAGTGGGACTCGGACCTCGGCTTAGGGTGTTGCTGGCGGGGGCTTGGATGGGATGACAGCTTGATGAGGGCTGAATTATCGGTGTGACTGCGGAGTCTGAAGAGACGACCGGCTCTACGACGGGAGAGCTCGGTGGATCGTGATCTACCAAGAGTTCAAAATAACAGGAGTTTAAATAACCAAGAGGGAGGGAGGAAAAAAATCAAGTGAACAAGAGTGAACAAAATTCGTGATTTATTATTTTAAACATTTACAATTATTCCCAAATGTTCATTTTGAAAAGAAGTCCGTGATTTTCTGTTGAGTGAGCGACTTCAGTCTATCATTGTCCAATTAATTTTTGATAGTGGTGAGAGCTCAGAAAAAATCGTCACTCATATCTCATTTGTGTAAACTATAGACAGGTCTGGGGGCTTACTATGACCTCTTATAGCAGGACAGAAGTTGCCTGGAAGTTGAACTGCCCTGCTTTATTATACTATGACATCGTTAGAAAGAAAAACTCTTAACACACTACTAAAGTTTCTAAATAATAATTCAATCGTGATTCGAAAGACACGTGGCGCCATCTATGAACGTTATTGTTGTTTTCCTCGGGAACAGTACTTTTTTTCGGGATGAAAGGTACCCTATGTCCTTTTCTGTACACCTGACAACTGACAACGTATAATATGCAAAATTTCAGGATGATCGGTTCAGCGGTTTAGGCGTGAAAAGGTAACAAACAAACAAACTTGCTTTCGCATTTAAATATTAGTAAGGATAAGGATATGAAGCTCGGAGTCATCAACATATTTTGTCGTGTTATAACGTGAGCAAACAGTTTTTGTCTTGCCCTAAAATTATTATGATGCGATAACAAACTACTGTCGGGAACTTCGTGGAGTGAGCGCCATCTGTTGTCCGCCACCTAACTAACCGTGACGTAAACATCGGACCACCACTGCCCGTTGGAGGGAGGAGACCGGCTCGCTCCGTGCGCCCGCAGGATTGCTTCTTGGACCGTACGACGGAACACTCGTCTAGAGTATTCTGTGTAGATCAGCTGAAGAAGTCTGACCTTTTATATCTGACTAGCTTGTCCTTATTTCATGATCTTGTAATAACTTGTAAAATTATCTAAAGTATTATATTGTGATCTAGTTCATGTTACTAACACTAACCCAAATATAAGTACTCTCAGTGGTGGAGAGTCTTATGTTGGTTTTATTTACTACATTTACCTTGCTCACAATCCTGACATACCAATATTAGCGATAACTGTAATGACAGAATCACTCCTTAACGATTAAATTGTAGTGTCGCTAACACTACAAACAAAAGTAACATCTACCGTACCAAAACACTCTATTTCAATAGATTTCCATAAAATAGACAAAAAACCAATAATCCACACCAACAATGTAGTCACGTCCATTCTCGCCCTGAACCACATCGTGAAGGACGTCTGAGTTCCCACATTACTTAACCTTTACCCCGCTTGCCTAAGCGGCCAGGCCCATTCAAATACAAATTACCCATTCTGTGCATTACGTGTCTTTGCTTTATTCCTTCGTACTGGAAAATTGTTGGACCAATGAGTATTGAGCGCTAGATAAGCGTTCTTTATTTGAAATTTGGCTCAGTTGAGCGTTGATTTGCATAGATGACTTTTGTTGGATCTAAAGAAATGTTAAATAGATACAAAAATATATTATATTAAAGTATTTTAATTACTGACTTGGCTGCATGCGTGAGGTCCTGGATTCGATCCCCAGATCAGGTAAAATGTCACAGGGTTTTTCCGTGTGGAGTTTCTCTGTAGCAGCCCGGGGTCTGGATTTGTGCCCGGTTCATGGCAATAGGCTCGCCCCATATTACAAGGTACTTAAAAATAACGGCGAAATGAGCGTGTAATATACACCTCTGTGCAACCCTTCAGAGAATCTAAGCGTGATGTTATGTTATTTTAATTTAAAAGTTTTCTGTTGTAGTTATGTATTATTATTGTTGGACATAGGCCTCTCCGAAAAAAGAAGGAAATTACCTTGTATAATAAGATATATGTATAGAAATAAATAGTAATCCTTACAGGAAATGATTTAGTAATAATTGTGAGCGATAAACTTGCTTTATACATACTTTAACCTCCGCAATATTGATTTTTCCTTTAGGCAGTAACAACCCGTTTAAATCGAATCTGTCAACACCTTGCCCAGAGGTGTTTAAACATTAAAATAAAAATATATTTGAGCACTGACGGCCTACCGGATAAGAACAAAAAAATAATCTATATGCTTATCTATATCTATACATATAATAAAACAGTAAAAAAACTGTGTCTGTACATTGAATATATTAAAAAAAAAATAGTTGAGGGGGGTTTAGAAACAGTAAGAGAGCACGAATCCAAAAAAAAAAATCTGTCTGTTTGTCTGTGTGTCTGTTTGTTTGTACACGCTAATCTTCGGAACTACTGGACGGATTTGAATGATTTTTCTTTTGTTGTATAGATATTATGTCTGGGCAACATATAGGCTATAATTTATCTTGGAAACTTGAACACCTGATGCAGAACCGCAACAGACCAACTAAACTATAAGAGATACAAAAATAGTACCATAGCAAGAATTGTTCCACGTGATGAGCATTTTCTGTTGAGAGAATAAATTTGAAGATTTGGAACACCTGATGTGGAACTCCAAGAGCCCAGCTACACTATAACATATATAGGAATGACGTTTTGGCAAGAGTTGTTCAATCTGATAAGCACTCTCTGTTGACGTATAAAAATTAAAGATCTGGAACACCTGTTGTGGAATTCCGAGTGCCCAGCTATACTATAACATATAAAGGAATGACGTTTTAGCAAAAGTTGTTCAATCTGATGAGCACTCTCTGTATAAAAATCGAAGATCTGGAACACCTCTTGTGGAACTCCAAGAGCCCAGCCCATGACACATATAGGAATACACATCGACTTCTAGGTCTCTAGAGACAAGTGGGGAACGTGATGCGCGAACTGACCGCTGATCGTGCAAGTCATGCATTGTGTCTTGAATCGGAGACGTTCACGGATAGAGAATTATGCTTGAGTTCCAAGCGTATCTACGCATCAACTTCTAGGTCTCTAGAGACAAGTGGGGAACGTGATGCGCGACTGACCGCTGATCGTGAACATCACGCATTGTCTCGCGAGTCGAAGACGTTCACGGATAGAGAATTACGCTTGAGTTCCAACCGTATCTACGCATCGACTTCTAGGTCTCTAGAGACAAGTGGGAAATGTGATGCGCGACTGACCGCTGATCGTGAACGTCACGCATTGTCTCGCGAGTCGAAGACGTTCACGGATAGAGAATTGCGCTTGAGTTCTCTGCGTATATACACATCGACTTCTAGGTCTCTAGAGACAAGTGCGGAACGTGATGCGCGACTGACCGCTGATCGTGAACGTCACGCATTGTCTCGCGAGTCGAAGACGTTCACGGATAGAGAATTGCGCTTGAGTTCTCTGCGTATATACACATCGACTTCTAGGTCTCTAGAGACAAGTGCGGAACGTGATGTGCGACTGACCGCTGATCGTGAACGTCACGCATTGTCTCGCGAGTCGGAGACGTTCACGGATCAAGAATTGCGCTTGAGTTCCAACCGTATCTACGCATCGACTTCTAGGTCTCTAGAGACAAGTGGGGAACGTGATGCGCGACTGACCACTGATCGTGAACGTCACGCATTGTCTCGCGAGTCGGAGACGTTCACGGATCAAGGATTGCGCTTGAGTTCCAACCGTATCTACGCATCGACTTCTAGGTCTCTAGAGACAAGTGGGGAACGTGATGCGCGACTGACCGCTGATCGTGAACGTCACGCATTGTCTCGCGAGTCGGAGACGTTCACGGATAGAGAATTGCGCTTGAGTTCTCAGTGTATCTACGCATCTGCTTCTAGGTCTCTAGAGACATCAGACGTTTCAGATCTTCGTTTTTGACGACCCCGTTGTCGCTGGCATGAGCAACAGGATCCGCGTACGAAGTCGCGGGCAGAAGCTAGTAAATAATAAAATCGCAACAATGCTAAAACTGTACAGTAAACGTTCATAAGTGCATTGGCACGCTAAGGTTTGTATTGCTGTGAACACACGCGGTGCAGTCCGTATGTTTGTATGTGTAAGTGGTGTCTCGATACAGTACGCATACCACAGCCACAGAGTTCACACACTGACATCGCGTCGCACTACACGAAACAAAAATATATTTCCGTCGCTTTTGTTATACACGCAGCATACGCATGATCTTGCTTGGTCGGTTCATAGGATTGCTAAAATTCAAATGAAATTACTAGGCACCGATAGCGGTAAGCGTAAAGCGTCGGAATTAGGTGCGTGTCGGTTTAGGTTCTGATCTCGTGATGCATTTTTATCAATGTTTTATTTTTGTTTGCAACAATAAGCTCATTGGCAACAATAATATTTACCTAGGTGATAGTAGGTATTGCTATCTTTTTATTATTGTTATTGCATTAAAGGGTTTAGAATAAAAAATGCGTGTTAAGTGATAAGTGATAACAAAACAAAAATGTTTATTGTTTATTCATTTTAATTAATTAATTACATAAAGTTAAAAAACTGCTACAATTATTATATAATATATATTTATATAAATAAATAAACTTCTAGTTAAAACATTTTATTTTCTCATAAAGAACGATTCATTGAAGTAAAGTAGCTAATCAGTGAACTATGACAATCAGGCTTAAAATATTGTATCTTAGTATTAAAACAATATTGTGTTTTAAATAGTGGGTACTCTAATAAACCACAACTAGCAAATCTACGCAAATCTACCCACGTAAATATATCCAGTGCGGACTCGTTGTCACAATACAATTAAATTACACAGTAATACTACTTTTATTTTACTGCGTGTGATATCAAACCACAAAGTTAACAAATCTTATTCATTAGGACTTATTGAGGTTATAGCTTAAGTATTCTTTTTCTTTACGAAAAGAAGATTGAAACTAAACCTCACATTTTAATCCATAAATAATCACGGAAAATATGGCGTAACATAATATTCATATTTAATAATTTTATAATAAAACATTTAATATTTTGTGTATCCCCCATTATTCTCGATACAGTCAAGAAGACGTTGACGCATGGAGCCTATGAGATTAAAACATATTTCTGTTCCTCTTATATTTTCTCATATCTCCATGCAATGTGATTTTAACTGCTCAAGACACCTCTCGTCCCGTGCTTCCCATCTTTGCACCATCAAACCCCATAGATTTTCTATAGGGTTGAGGTCAGGAGATCGGGCTGGCCATGGAATGACAGTTATCTCCGGGTGTCTGATAAACCACTCACGCACAGTGCCCGCACGGTGAATTGGACAATTATCCTGGACAAAAGATATCTCCATAATCTCTTCAGCTGGATAAACGTTACGCACAGTAGGTAGCATGACGTCATTTAATACTTCCATATAAGTGACGCTATTGGCGCGTGGAGGAATAAATACAAGTTCCCCTGGCCCTGCTGCACTCATCCATCCCCACATATTGACCGTGATTCGCCCTGATTCCGTGTTAGGAACTATGTTTTTTTCACACCAGCGTGTATTATCTTTACGCCATAAATGAAGTCTTCCCTTTTGGCTCGATTTAAACGTTTTTTCATCTGTGAATATAGTAGTGGCCCAGTCGAAGTCTAAATATTCTTGTGCGAAACGTAAACGTTTTTGTTTATGTTTTTCCGTTAAAAAGGGTTTTTTAGCTGGTCTTCGGTGATGCAAACCTTCAGCGTGGAGTGCACGGCGAACAGTCAGTAATGATGTGTCGAATACTTCAGCAAAATGTCTCGTTGGTATGAAACCACTTCTTTCATATTCATTCACCATGTGACGTCGCTGCGCCTCTTTAATATGCACCGGCCTTCCACTTCGCTCCCGACTAGCAAGGCTTCCCTCCTCCTCATATCTCCTAACCCACCGACTCACAGTATTTCTCTAAAACCAAAAAAGGAATACTGTTAGGCATCCATAAGCAAAATACTAAAACTGATTAGTTTGCTACCTATTAATAATTTAGAAACACAACACTATTAAAAATAAAATTATTACACATTTTATTGTTATTCATCATTCATTATTCCAAATAAATAAACTTTAAAGTTATTTACTATCTTTTTCTTTTGTAACATCATGATTTTAAAACTTTATTTAAAAAAATATTAAAATAAATGATCGAATATACCTAGTTATCTTTGATAATCTTTGATGGCCCTTAGTTTTTTATCCAATAAAATAATTAAATCATAACACTCACACTCAGTCCGGTTTCATTAGATATTTGTGTTATATTGCATCCACTTTTACGCAGTGCAATAATATTTGCCCTCGCTTCGATATTTATATTTGCCTGCATATTGAAAATATTTAAACTTTAATAGATTCACACGTCACAAACCAATAATAACACCCAACCAACAACGTTCTATTCGATTTAGTTGGATGAGTCGTAACAGCGTCTGTCTACCTTACAGAAATCGAAATAATTTATTTAGTTTTCTGTGGTCTACCTACTAACTTTACTACACAAGACGAAAGAGACAACAACTAATCATTATCGAACTACTACGAGTAATTATTAAAACTACAAAAAGTCACCCCGCACGTGAGGTCTGAACCAACGGATCGCCATGATACGCAGCTGAATGCGTTAACCGCTAAGCCAGGATGCTATCTGTTATAATAATTGAAATTATGAACTACAATCAGTTGTAGACAATATTGTGGGTGTGTGTGTGCATATAGTATAGAAATTACTAATTAAAGAAGGTCGTAAGTCAAACAAAAGTGTCAGTCTATTGCTTTGTGAGATTGCTAATGGACTTATGAACGCTACTGTACATTAAATATTTTTGAAAAAAAGTAAGTGCAACGCATCCTAGAAACGATATTGAGGCCAAAAATGTAGTTTTTAAAATTATTGTCTGTTTATCCGTTTGTATGTTTCAGCTTCACACCAGTGCTACTAGACAGATTCAGTTGAAATTTGGCAGTCACATCCGTTAAAGTGCGGGTCGGGTTATAGGTACAAATTGTGCTGAATTGTATTAGTCTGTCTCTGTACCTATTGAAATAAATTAAAATAAAATTATCACGCTATTGATTGTGGGTGATGAGCAATAACCTTATCGAAAATAAATGTAATTACATTAAAAAAAGATGATCTGGTGAAGGTCTTAGGAATCCGCTGAATGCAAGGAGCAGAGGACCGGTTGATGTGGCAATGTTTGGGGGAGGCCTATGTCCAGCAGTGGACGTCTTTCGGCTAAATGATGATGAGTATGAGATTAAAGAAATGGAGTATACAACGTTATTTTTAGTATATACAAAAACCGAGACACCCCAACAAGATTTTCATCAGAACTGCCTGAATATGTGTTTTTTTTAATAAATCTCCAAGTTACACCGTAGTTTATGTCGCGTTAAGTTCCCTAGTAAAGTGTGAAATGCCTGAGATGTGCTATGCAGGGGTTGTTTAATACAAGGAAACTGACCGAGCGGACCATCTCAAGCCTCAAGGTGTCTATTCCCGTCAACTGTTATGGGTAGAAACCTACTGAAACAAAATGGAATGAAAAAAAAATTTGGTGTACAAAATATGTCAATCGATTCTCCTAGTGATTCTGAACAAACTAGTTTCAGGTTTAGTATGTACTAAAACTAAGCTTGTATACACATTGTTTAGTTGTTGCGACACAATGTTGTTTTCCGTCTTCCACGCGGACGAAGTCGCGGACGCAGTATATCAATAAAATATTATGCTAAGCCCATAAAAATGTAACGTGCGCCAACCAAGGTCCCTATAACACGAATTTGATTGATATTTAATTTATTATCCAAGCTACCGCAAGTTTTAATTCTATCTACTATTTAACACAATAACAAAAATGTTAATAAAGGCCATAATATGGTTTTTATATCGATTTTTGAATGCCTTCTAACCTTAACATTGCTCACAGTCAACATTTAAATGTTATTTATATTAAAATGTAATAAAAACTGACAAGTATTAGCGTAATATCGTTTACTGCATTGATTGAAACTGAAACTCATTTATTTTAATTATTACAATATTTAAGGCGATGTGTTAAAATATAATACTTAATATCTGCAACTGATAAGTATTAAGGTTATTTGTTACATGTTTGGGATAAACTTTCTTTCTTTTTTTTTAAAAAAAAAAACGTTGCCCCACACTAAGATTTCTCTTGTATCGTGGGTGCGTTTACAGACACAAATCTCACAAACAAACGCCCAGACCCGGAACAACCATTTGTAGGCCGTACAAATTTTTGTTCCGTGTGGGAATCGAACCCACGACCCGTAGCGCAGAAGCCAATCGCTTAGCCACTGCACCAAACGTGTCGTCAAAAACTAAATCAGTAAGGGCGGATTTACATTGATCTAGTAGCTGGATCCATCCAATAACACTGGGTTCCAGCGCTGGATTGATATTAGACCAAATTCCTATTCAAATTCAGCTTTGAATCGTGTCGCTATCAGTACATAGACCACTCCCCATACAAATTTTCCCAGTCTCCTTTGTGTCAATAAAAACACCATATTAATTGCCAAGTCACTTCTAATCTAATCTAAGTCAGTTGTATCTATCTAAACTATTCTAGAACAAGCGACCTTTAAATAAAGTAGTCATATTGATACATACTGTGTGAACCAACGCAGTATAAAACTGGACACTTGGTAATATAAACCATTTTTTCAAGACCTTCCCCACCCCTCTTCTAGTCCAAAAATATAGAACAATAAAGGGAAAACTATAGTTTTAGGCAGCTCAAGTTATGATGGCCGGTAGAATAAGCCGAGTCTTTAACGCAGTAATGTCTAACGCCTTGGCATTTGAAAATTGGTTCAATTTTTTGACGTAGGACTTGATTGATAAATGCATCAGGTAATAAAAATATGTCCTTGTTCAATTAAATGTTATTCGGATACCTAATCTAATTGTGGCAATAAGTTGCCTTGAAATATTGATGAGGTGTTGAGATGAACTACTTATGGAGCAATAATGTCGTTTATGTATAAAATGTTGATGCACACATGTAAAGGAATCAATTATATCCTTTCACTTTTTATAGCTTTTTTTTTATTTGCATGCTTTAAATTTCTCAATAGGACTAGATAATTATTATTCATAGAGCATGACAAAACGCATCAAAAAATATAAAATTAAAATGTACATTGATTAAGGCTAGACAGACATTTATTTTGAAGTTGAAACAACCGTTTACGGGAAAAAAATACTTTTTTTTTGTATTAAAACTTTCGTGAGACATATTCATATTTATGATTAATTACGGTTTACTCACGTCACGTGCATTTTTTGGGATTGGAGAGTTCGACTCGCGACCTCGCCGCGTGATCAGCTCATGATTAAGGGCTCCGTTTGGGTCCGAAACTATTCGGGCAATCCCGAAAAATGCACGTGAGTAAACCGTAATTAATCATAAATAAAAAAAATACAAAAAATTCAGGTAAGTAAACTTTTTTTTTATTTAAAAAAATAAACTTTGCCCCTTTTCTTGTATTTCACCTGTATCGTGGGTGCGTTTACAAACACAAATCTTCACACGCACAAACACCCAGACCCGGAACAACTATCTGTAGATCATACAAATATTTGTTCCGTGCGGGAATCGGAAACCACGAACCGTAGCGCAGAAGCCAATCGCTCAGCCACTGCACCAAACGTATCAAACCAGAGAATTAATGTTAGTGAACACCAGTCCAAAACAATTAGCATAAAATACATTTGTTTAACGAACTGTTAAAAAATCTATAAATCTTAGTCAGTACGAATATTATTTAATGCATTACTTTATTACCAGGACCTTGTCTAAACTAGTCTAGTTTTAAGAGCTAAGGCCGTAACACACATTAGAAAATTATTAGCCGTGTAAATACACGCAAGTCTGTTAGTGTCAGCGCCTTGTAAAGCCTGGCGTCGACTACAGCCGAAACGCGTCGAATCGAGTCGCATTTGTTCCTTGTGAATACGAATCGAGGCGAAACGGTTACTAATCGCAAGTCATTACAACAGAAATTCGCATGACAAGCGATGCGCGCGAGTGATGCGACTCGACGCGTCTCGGCTCGTCGCTGGTCAACGCAGTTTTATAGTAAATGTATAGGAAGCGAATTATTGCGATTCTATTCGACTTGACACGGCAAGTCTAGTGGACGCTAGCCTTAACACGGCCCTAAGATTTAAATAATAGTATTTAGACCGTTCTTGAGGTAGGGCCATGTTATTAATTAGGGCCCAAGGTAATAATAATTATTATAAAACAACACGGATCGTAATAAATTTGTTGTTACAATTAAGATTAATTGTTTATTACTTCGATAGAGAACACGCCTCTATCGAATATTCGAAATCCCTACCAGTGTGGTCCGACTTTCGGTACCTCGGTTCATTAATTCAGAACGATGGCTAGATAGACCGGGACGTGAAGAATAGAATAAATGCGGGTTGCATGAAATGGCGACAGGTCTCAGGAATAGCGTACGATCCACGAATCTATCTGTCTATATAAATAAAAAGAAAAGTCCTGACTGACTGACTCATCAACGCCCAGCTCAAACCCTTGAACCAAGAAAGCTGAAATTTTGCACAGAGATTCCCATTATCATGTAGACAAGGAATAAGGAAGGATTTTTTGAAATTCAACCTATAAGGGAGTTAAATAGGGGATGAAAGTTTGAATGGAAAATCGTCACTTAAACGGTTCAAAATTTCACGCAAGCGAAGCTGCGGGCAAAGCTAGTCCTCCATAAACTTAAGCTGTAACTTTTTTCACACAGTGTTTTGGGACTAAGTGCCATAGTAATAAACGATAGTCATGAAGAGAGCTTTCTAAAAAAAATAAGTCCTGTTGTTATTGCTGGGTGGGGACATTTTGATCGTCCTCCTTTGGTAGGTATAGGTATCTGGAGGGTTACCATGATCTGTTAGAGCAGGAATGTTTTAATATTAATCCAAGAGTGGGAAAGTGACAGCGCTAGACAACTCTCTAGCGCCATCTCTTACCCACTCTCGTAATAATATTAAAACATTCCTGCTCTAAGAGATCATGGTAATCCCCCAGGTATACAACAGCAACCTACAGTATTCTTATAACAACTTATTCCGAAAACCAATCCGCCCACCCTGCGAAATTATTTTAGCATAATTGAGCTTATTCAACCGTTAATGTCTACTTACAGGCTAGTAAATCAAGTACGAGTACTTATGATAATTAATTGTAATCCTATCTCTCGTTCGTGTATGACTCAATAACCGGATACAATGAACGGTATATCCTTAAGGCAAGAATATATGCCAGTAAAATAGGGAAGTAGTTTGCATGCCAAAACAAGGCATTTGCCAGTAAATGGCATACTGAGGATACATTTGCAAGGGAAATGGCATGCCTTTTAATGGCACAGTCTTTAATAACCCACTGAAATGGCATGCCTGTAGCTGTGTGACGCGTTCAGACGTGCTATTTGGCATGCAACTGGCATCTCCGCGAACCACGCCGAACGTTACATGCAAAACATCAAATGCAATTTACTTGCGTTCCATCTATAGGCATGCCTTTTTATGTAAACACGTGGTAGTAGCTGGCATCTGCAAGCTCTTTGCATGCCATTGTGCAAGCTATAGGCGTTTATATTTCTGGCTTTATGCTTAAGCATAGCATAGCATTGTGTTTGAGACATGCACCTGAAAATAGTACTTCTCTAAAAACCCCTACAATATAGAGCCAAAAGGGTAATTGCATATTTCCGACGTTTGGCAAGACTTTGTGGCCGCTGCTTATTTACCTCATAATAATATCATATTTAGCCATTACTGCATTAAGGAACACTCAGATTAGTCATCATCATCATTCAGCCGAAAGACGTCCCCTGCTGGACATAGGCCTCCCCCAAGCATCGCCACATCGACCGGTGCTGTGCTTCTTGCATCCAGCGGATTCCGACGATCTTCACCAGACCATCGATCCACCTTGTGGGGAGCCTACCTACGCTGTACCTTTCGGTACGCTGTAGCCACTCCGGAACCTTTTGGCCCCATCGGTGATTCGTTCTGCGAGCTATGTACCCCGCCCATTGCCACTTATGTTTGGCATTTCTTCGGACTATGTCGGTTACTCTGGTTCTCCTGCGGATCTCATCATTTCTGGTATGATCAATTAGGGAAACTCCAAGTATAGCCCTCTCCATTGGTCCTTTGGGTGACCTTGAGCCTTCTTACAAGGCCCGTTGTGAGCTACAACGTTTCAGTGCCGTAAGAGATTAGAATCAATATAAAATTTTAAACTACATAGTCTCTTTGTAAGGAAAACCATTAATTACAATTTATTATTATAAATTGTACCGTAACAACACACCTCCAAATATAAATGTATATTATTACAGCACATAGCCGTTTGACACGACAACGCTCTAATTTTGGCCGACTGGTGTCCGCCTGTACCAAGGCCTACCAGTCACCCAGACGGGCCGCGGGTTTAGAAAACCTAACATAGTACTAAGTGCTTTAATAACTCAGTTGGAGTTATTACTTCCTTGATAAAAAATAATAGGTTAATAGTTCCACACAATTAAGTTCTGAATAGAGTAAAACAGCGATAGATATCTTGATCAAGTACATAAAAATGAGATGATAAATGTTTGAAGTATAATAATGTAACAAATTATAAGTCAAGTATATTTATTTCATATAGACCAGTACCCCAAGTGTGAGTTTTTTTCGTTAACTACTGTAGTTGCGTCACGACAAAAATGTATGAAAATTTAGGCTGCGCCTCTAGGCGCACCGTTCAATTAATGCGCGAATATTAGTTAGTGAACGGTGCGCATAGAGGCGCAGCCTACATACATTTTTTACATATTATTATTATTTATTTACATACATACATTTTTGGTGTGACGCAACTACAGTAGTTAACGAAAAAAACTCACACTTGGGGTACAGATTACTGGTGATTTCAAAAGGTCAACAGTAGGGGTCATTCCCAGTTGCCCCGCCACCACTGGTGGCAAATGGGATTTTTTATATTAAAATGTATACAAAAATCCCATTTGCCACCAGTGGTGGCGTTGTAGGTGAGGGCAACTGGGAATGACCCAACAGTAGGTGCTCACAGGTGCTAACATATTTATTTAATAATGTGTGTACACACAACACCTAATAAAAGATAACTTAATCAGGATCATAGCATACAAAATCACTGCTTATTTCTAAAAGACGAGATGTCTTTTAGAAATAAGCAGTGATTTCCAGCAGACCTGTGAAATGTAGACAATAGTGTGTAAAAACAAAAGAAACAGATAAATATACCGACACAAAGAACCACATCAAAAGAAAAAGAATTAAAATATACAATTAATGCACAGTTATACTAATATTTATTTTAAGTTTTCCCTAGCGTTAGGAAATACGCGTCCCAACAAAAAATCACAGAACGGACATAAAATAGGTACCCCACGATTTAAGGTGCACTCGACAGTCTCAATATTTCGCAGTCGGCACACCGTACACGTACCAAATACCTTAACTTAAGAGGCAACTTGTACCTACAGATTTTTTACCTCGCTCCTTAAGAGAAGAATGTCTCTTACATTAATTCATATTAATTATAATTGAATTGCGGAAAAAATAAATGGTTGTGACATTCATAAAGCTTAATTATATTTTATAGCGATCCATTTATGTCGGAGGGTGGGGAAACCAAGAATTGGTTCAGTGTTTTTTATATTTCACAATGTGGGTTTTATATCACAACTTATTTTTTATGTTTATTATCTTGTAATTTTTTCAGTTAACGTTAGATAGATAAAAGACGTGTTTAAATAGAGAAGCCGTGAACAAACTTATAAGTAACGCTTATGTAGCCTGAATGCCAGCTGATGTCGCCAATCTGAATACAGAAGCAAAATATAGTTTTTTTTTAGTGTCAGTATTCAACAAATGATTTCTTCCGCTCTGGGCAGAGCGGAAGGGAGTGTCAGACTCTTACTGACTAAAACCCATTCGTATTCCTCCTAATACCCTTTGCGTTCCAGGGCCGCGATTACTCTTTCGAACAAATTAAATAGAAAAACCGTGAACAAACTTATAAGTGACGTTTATGTAGCCTGAATGCCAGCTGATGTCGCCAATCTGAAAACAGAAGACAAAATGTAGGCTAGGGTTTCAACATTCAAAGCGAAACGAGCATTGATTTTTGTAATTATTCTTGACAAAACATTACAAAAGTAACACTCTAAACGTCATTGCGTATCCGCATGAATGTCGAAATATTCTTACCTTTAATTATTTGTCTTAATTAGTGCAGAAAGATACGCGTTGATACACTCCATTTGTTCTCTATTCACGTTCCAGTATTTATGGATTGTTACAAAAGATTATATTTGAACAGAACTAATTTTGTTGAAGAGTAATCATAGTAAATCATTAATACAATAATTATCGATATCGATATACAAGGTGTAACTTAAATAACGCACAACCTCTTAAGGAGTCACTGTACTCATCATTATGAACAACTTTTACTATGGGACCAAACATGAAATCACAAAGAAAAAATCTGCTGTTCTCTACATTTTGACGAGTTATGCGAACATAAATGTAGGGAACAGCAGTTTTTTTTTTCGCGATTTCAATTTTGCTCCCGGAGTAAAAGTTGTTCATAATGATGAGTACAGTGACCCCTTAAGAGGTTGTGCGTTATTTATGTTACACCTTGTATATCGATACCGGAAACTTCTATTGGCGTAAGGGACAAGATAGTTCTTGTCCCTTACGCCAATTGTCCGGTACCGATATTCGTTCTGCCTAACCTTTTCTCATCAATGTTGGGGTAAGTTTCCAATCCAAACAGATGCAGCTGAACACTAGCATTTTACACGAAACGGCTGCAACCAAAACTCCACAACCCAGTTATCGGTACCGATATAATTAAATAAAATATTGTTTCTAAATTACATTGTTTTACGTATTGGATTTACGAGACAAATCATCATCATTTACAGCCTCAGTCTACTCACTTAGATTTAGCGCTTAAGTGAGTATCACTAACTTAATCACATCCTGTTGCGGACAGGTCTAACCTCCGGTTTCTGAATTGAGAATTCGAGATAAGCAATACTAAAGTCGAAATTGAGTACGGAGTTGTAAAAAAAATGCTGTAAAATCCGTAATTTTTTGACAACTCCGTGCTCAAATGTTACTTAAGTACTGCTTATCCTAGAATTCTCAATTCAGAAACCGGAGGTAAGTCAACAACAATCCATATACCACAAAGTGAATAACTAAAAGAAAATGAATGAATTAATAGTCAATGAGGCGATGTTAAACTATTTCTCGCTACAACTCAGAACACCTGCATTGCCTGGAGTGTTGTTCGCATCCGGGTTGCATTATCACTGCAATCTCACATCTTGTAACGCAGTAAGGATGTGACAAGAGGTGCACGTTTGATAAAATGATAAACGTTTTTGTAAAGTGATGTAACGTTCCATTAAGGCCGGCCGCACAATACAAGGTTAGTCAGAAAGGGTGTACTAATCCGAAAGGGTGTTAAAGTACCCATTAAAATGAATAACTTTTGTTCTAGCACTTTCCCCAAAAGTCGATAGTTTAAGAGATATAGCTGTTCAAAAACTACGTAAAAATACGCTAAAATCTATCTATCCTCAGGTATTCTATAACCAGCTGTGTTTACATTTTAGGTCATACTTGGGTTCACGAATTAGAAGTTCAATTTTTTGAATTCGTGAGTAAAGTAGGGATGAACAATTTTTGAAAAAACTTTTTTTTTTTTACTTGGAAGTCAAAACTATCGAAAATTGAAATTTTAACACTTTTAAAACCGTCATGAATGAGACTTTACGTGGCCTGCGGATTAGTACCCCCTTTCCGACTAACCTTGTATAAGTTCTAAATTCACAAGAAATGCATTGTTTATAATAAATTATAGGTGTAATTGATTAACAATTATTTTATATAGGCGCATTTATCGCATTGGGTGAACCTGTAATGATAGATGAAAAAAAAAAAAAAGTCTATACGAAAAGTTCTAACGCGTGCGCGAAGACCCCCTCTCATACATTTTGTACGAGAGCCAGCAGGCTGACAGATCTGGCAAATTCTGACATTGTGCGTCTACAATCTAGTACAAACTGTAAAGTTGGATCCGCAGCGTCAATTTTCTAACATGTTATTGTGTTTTTGCGAACAAAACTGTTAGGCCACGCCCTATTCGGTTAGCAAACAATGTTAAGCTGGGTCCGCAGTGCCAATTTTGCTAACAAAACTGTTAGGCCACGCCCCTATTCGGTTAGCAAACAATGTTATCCTGTTTGCAAACACGAAAACACGGCGCAGCGGACCCGGCTTAAGAGCAGAGGCGCGTGTTAGAAATTTTCTGACAGACTGATAGTATGCGGCCGAGCTAATAATGACGTTTAAACAGTCGGTAATCGTTTTTTTAACGAAAGGATATTAATTGGAGCATTCACCCGTCTTGACCCAAAAAATTCCCGAACTATTAGACGGAATGATATTTGCTTTATATTAATAATAGTATGGACTGAGAAAACTAAATAGTACTTATTTCGTATGTTAATAATTATACAGGGTGTTAACGAATTCGTGTAATTCCTTCAAACCGCGTGATCTACTGGTGACACTGATTGACCCTGCATAGATTTTTTTCAGAAACAACAGAAAAAAGTTTTCAAAAAATTAAACATGGTATTCTGTATCTAAGTAATTTTAGCGTCCCGAGTTAACTAACTGCGTGGAGGGATATCGCGCTAGTCGTGCCCGTGCATTGAAGTTTTTTTTCAGTAAAAAAAATATTTGGGAAAAAAAGTGTTTTTTATTTTTAATCAATCTAAATCCCATGCGGGGTTAATCTATGCCATTTATAGATCATGTGGTTTGAAGGAATTACACGAATTCGTTAACACCCTGTATATCACTTCTATGCCGTCCCGTCTACTTAAAATATTAAAGACTGTTGCCTAAATCGTTAAATGCAACATTACAAACAATACCAAACAATACTGACAATCGATCGCCATCCATTGCGGTATTTTCACAGACCATTTAAATTTAACAAAATTTTAACGTACAAAACACGCAACGAATCGAAAAACGAAATATAAAACCTTCTTTTTCGTCAAAAGTTCACTGAATTCACACAATAGTGAACAAATAAAACGTTTCATTGGATAGCACTCAGTCGTGATCTCAATTTACGTAATCGATTGAAAAAAAAAGCTATTATTGTTTTTGTTTTTTGTCTAAAGGCATGATTTACCCCGTTTTTTGATTATGCAAGCTTAAAACTCGAATAAAGAGGTATAACAATTTTAAATCGTGATCAGATAGCGTTATGATTTCTAATTCGTGCTAATTATTTTGTTATATTAATCACGATAGTTTTATTTACTTCGCTAAAGTCTTTTCCTGCATAGCTTACGTATACAGAGATTATTTTTTAAGATAATTCATTATCTTCCTGCCTCTAGGTGGGGTTGGCACAACATATATTCGTCTTCCATTCACCTCTATCAGCCGTCATCTCGGTACTCACTTCTTTCTTATTCATATCATCTTTCATACAACCCATTCATCTTTTCTTTGGCCTACCTCTATTTGTATATCCATCCACATTCATATTTAACACTCTTCTGGTAATTCCGGTAAAGCCTTCATTGAGAAAGAGTAATTTAAAAAAATACATGTTATTAATTTACGATTTTTGCATTATTATTTACCTCTTAATAAAAAAATTATGAACTCATCGAGATATTTCTGAGATTATTTGTTAAATTATTGGTTTCTTTTTAATGTGTGTGTTCATAGATTTTGCCGATTTAAATAAGATGACGTTGTTAACTAAATTTCGTGAAAATTTCGTTTAGTAACGGTTTCGAAATAAAGGTGCGACATACCACGCTAACCTATTACTCCTCAACTTTTCAGTCACTGGCGCTACTTTTATTTTTAAGATAATCATTAATATATCTTTGAAAGACCATTTTGCGCCTAAGGTGAGTTTAATGGAATTATTTTATTCCGTGAAATTAATAAGCATTCATATCGAGACCACGTGGCATTTTACTTTTTGTATAATCGAAAAAATCAATGTAATGTAGGTTTTTTTTTTTCCTCCTGTGGCAACACTACAGCTAACAGCTGATTTAGATTCGTCCCCGTAATTTTACATTTAAATAATTAATTAATCGTAAAATTTGCCCTAAAACCATTTAATCACTAAGTAAAAGGGGTAATAAAAGTTTATTGTGCAATATTTAAGCGTAATTAGTGCAAAATAAGTGTTTTATCATATTGTGTATCGGTGACGGTTACCGGCACCCGCAAAAATATTGTAAAATTGTCATCTCGAAAACAGGTACAAAAGTGTTTAATTATTCACTAGTAGATTAGTTTCATTGTGTTTTTTTCACTAGTCAATGATTTACAACAAAAACGTACGGCCACAAGTACTTTTTGTAGACCTTGCAAAACGTAAACATAACCTAGTCTAGTTTGGTGACACAACTTTAACTTTCTTTTCCGTACTTCAGTCTTACCTATTGTATTATCACCCCTCTGGTTTACCTTTATCATTAACTTCTAACTCTCAACCTATTCTTTCACTTATTTTCCTATTTTATCATGTTAACTCGTAAAGCCTCCGCTCGCCAGGAGGAGTCCAAACTCCAACAGGCTTTGAGCGAACTGAAGGCATCCAAAGAGTTGTGTGACCAACTGAATAGGGAAAGAGATGACAATGAGAGGGAGCTAATAGAAGTTCTTGATAAAAACAGAAACTTAAAATGTGAAATGGCACAGTTGCATGAACAATGCACTGATGCATTAGATGCCCGGGACAGGCTCCAACTCATTGTAGACGGTTTCAACCAGTGTAGCAGCGAGTATGAATGTGCCCTTAATCGTGTACGTTCTCTAGAACACCAGCTGCGCCAGGCAAACAGTAAAATATCACAATTAGAGACTGAACTATTTAATAACACAGCCTCGTTGAACCAAAGTCTCTTCAATGAATTGGTAGTTAATGCTCCGGGTACGGTTTCTACTGCAATTAACACAAAGCCCATAGTCACAATTGATCTGACATGTGGAGATGACATTAAGTCCAATTCAATCAGGGTAGTTAAATGCAGCAGAAACAAGTTCAAGAAATATGTAAAAATAAATAAATATATAAGAAAAACTCAAAAATTAGTTAAACGACAGAAGTTTTTTATCAAAAATGTTAAATTAAATAGAGAAAGGCTTCAATTATTAAAAAGATTAGATATGTATTCAGAAAAACTGAAAAATAATAATTTAAAATATAAGTTAAATTCACAAAATTTAGAATTAGAGATAGAGAGTCTCCATGAAAAATTAATATCTATGACTGCCAAATATAAAAGCTCTGAAATGCAAATGAAGGAGTACATGCTGGCTATGAATGAGCTGGTGGGCTCAAGTACCTGTAACTGTGAGTGCTCACATTCACATCCGGTGACCACCAATACCTCACCCAACGTTGACCTCTTACCGGTTCATTCTACGTCTGTGTGTGATACCTGCATAGTGCAATTGTGTAACAATAAAAAAACTGCTAATAGCTCCCTCAAACTAACAGCTATAAATGTTAATAACCCCCACAGTGTGGCACCCATACTTAAACCTAAACTTGTCATATTTAGTGATGAAATTGGTAGACATATGGGCCAGTTGCTATCATTTTATTGCAAGGGACATTTAGTTACAAATTATTGTATGCCTGGGCTAAGTTACCTTGACATAATGAGAAAAATTATTAGTTTTAATATTGGCCAGGATACAACTTTATTAATTTTAGTCGGAAATAGAGGAAATGTGAATAAAAGAAGTCTGCTCCAGTATTATAATAAGCTGTGTGAGCTTAACTTAAGAAAAATTGTTATGTTCACATTCCCTTACAGTAACAACTTGCCACAGGAAGAAAATAATACTAGATATAAGCTCAACATATTATTACATACATGGACATGCAATAATAGTCAATTCCACCTTATTGACACTAACAATTATGTTAGTAAACATTTATATTTGACAAAAGATAGTTACTATCTTTCGAAATATTGTAAAAGACAAATAGCTATGTCGCTATCCTATTTTTTTGATATTTCAGCCAAGAATTTGGCTATTGATACGGTTGCTTCTATTGAGCAACTACCTGACATTTGCAATTATTATAATTTAAATTAGATATTGAGACAATAGAGACAACCTCTAGCTTAATTATTACTGATGTGATTATTAATGATAAACCTATTTCAAAAATAACAAAAACCAAGTTTTTAAAAACCATCAACCTGGTGCACCAAAATATTCAAGGAATGTTTAGTAAAGACCTTGAAATTGAATTGTTTATGAACAGCAACAACATTGACATTTTCTGTATTACCGAACATTGGTTAAACAGCTATCAGTTCATATTCAATTTCAATAATCACCAAGTTGGTAGTTCGTTCAGCAGAGAAAATGCTATACATGGTGGCTCATTAATTTTATTAAATAAACAGCTTAAATATAAAGAACGTAAGGATATAGTGAGCCTCTCTGTTGAGCGGACAATTGAAATAGCCTGTGTGGAGCTGGAGCGGTTTGTTGTATTGAGTGTGTACAGACCACCATCATCATTATATGATTCCTTTGAAAATATTATGGATCAGGTGTTGCAAAAAATTTGCAAACTAAATAAAAATGTTTTTGTATGTGGCGACTTCAATGTAAATTTGTTGGAAGATACTTCCATATGTCTTAAAATTAAAAATTTGTTTAAATCATATAATCTTGAAAATCTATTTTTGGAGCCTACGAGGATAACTGCCACTTCGGCTACTTGTCTGGACAATATATTTACAGATATTGTACCTAATAGTAAACAGATAATAAATCAACTTAACTCTGATCATTGTGGACAGTTGATAACATTTCTTAAGGAAGACAAGAAAGTGGTAAAAAAGGATATTACTGTAGTGCCTAAAACTGTGGGTCGCTTGGAAGGATTTAAAAATAAACTTATTAGCAAATTGCCTTACTTGTGTTATAGTGATGATCCCAACCAGTTATACAATACATTTTTTAACATGTTTTGTACAGAATTTAATTCAATTTTTATTCCCAAGAAGATCTCAGTTAAGGGTACTGCAACCTTCAGTGAATGGGCAACTATATGTATACATAAAAGTCGGAAAAGACTTTATGAGTTGTATGAAGAAAGAAACTATAATAATAGTGTAGAATTTTGTCAGTACGTTAGAGATTATTCAAAATTATTTAAAAGAATTTGTCTTGTAGCCAAAATTCAATATTTAAGTTTAAAAATTAAGAATAGTAATAACAAAATTAAAATGACTTGGGATATAATCAACAATGAGACTGGAAGAGTCAGGAACCGAAGTAGTGACTATAGCCTTACTATTGATAATAAGACGATTAAATCAGACTTAGAAGTTGCCACAGCTTTTGAACACTTCTTCACGGACATTCCAGTCTCAACTACGAAATCCCTGAAGTCATCCCCCACTGTTGCGGAATCCCTATTAAAAGAAAATGTTAATGTGTGTAATGATGAATTAAATTTCCGTTATGTAAGTGGTAAAGATATTTTAAAAACTTTCAATACCCTTAATGTCAAAAAGACCGCCGATCTTTGGGGTAACTCCGTTGAGGCTACGAAATCTATTATAAACATAATAGCACCTGAGTTAGCTGTCATTTTCAATAAATGTATTGACGGTGGTGTATTTCCTGACCTAATGAAAGATAGTAAGATTATACCTTTATTTAAATCAGGTAGCACATCTGACCCCACAAACTTTAGACCTATTTCTGTGCTACCCACCTTTAGTAAAATATTTGAAAAATTAATCCTTAATCAGTTGCAAACCCACTTTAATAAAAATAAGTTATTACATAGGAAACAATTTGGTTTCACAAGAGGTCGCTCTACAACCGATGCTGGTGTTGAGCTTTTAGGTAATATTTTCAATGCCTGGGAGGATTCACATGATGCCTTAGGCATCTTTTGCGACTTGTCAAAGGCATTTGATTGCGTTTTTCACGAGACATTGGTCAGGAAATTACATCACTATGGAGTTAGAAACACCGCTCTGGATCTTCTTATTTCGTATTTGGGTAATAGGATCCAGAGAGTGGACGTTAATGGGAAGAGATCTCCGGGGTCTGTGGTGACAATGGGTGTTCCACAGGGCTCAATTCTTGGCCCGTTCCTGTTTCTCGTTTATATTAATAATAATAATAATAAAACGTTTATTTCAGATTAGGTAAATCCATAAAGCATAATAGTTATAAAATAGTCAGCAAACAAATATTAAAAAAAAAAATAACATATAAATAACAAAATAAAATAATTTAATAATTAATTAATTAATGACCTACCTTATCTCATAAAAGATAATCAAGAGATTGTGTTGTTCGCAGATGACACATCACTGTTATTCAAACTTAAACGGCAGCAGCCGGTTACTGTCGATGTTAATAACGCTCTCTCTGAAGTAGTGCACTGGTTTAATGTTAACAATTTACTTTTAAACGAGAAAAAGACTAAATGTATTAGATTTTTGACACCTAATGTTAAGCAGGTGAAAACCAGTGTAATAATAAATGGAGCCGAGTTGGATCTTGTGGACACCACTACGTTCTTGGGTATAACTTTAGACTCGAAACTGCAGTGGGGCCCACATATAAATAAATTGTCGAAGAGACTCAGTTCTGCAGCTTACGCGGTCTATAAGATACGCCAGCTAACTGATGTAGAGACAGCCAGATTGGTATATTTTAGTTACTTCCATAGTGTTATGTCGTACGGCATTTTGTTGTGGGGAAATGCCGCCGACATTCAAACTATCTTTGTTTTGCAGAAGAGAGCTATTCGAGCAATTTATAACCTTAGCTTTAGGCATTCACTGAGGGATAAATTTAAAGAAATTAATATAATGACGGTCGCATCTCAATATGTTTATGAAAATTTGATGTATGTTAAGAAAAATATTAGTTTGTTCTCTAAGAACAGCGACATTCATAGCGTCAATACTAGAAATAAAAATAAACTTATACTACCAATGACTAGGCTCCAAAAAATTAGTAATTCATTTAGGTGCCAAAGTATACGTTTCTACAACAAGATTCCAAGCAATATTCAAGAACTAAGTCTCAATAAATTTAAGTCCTTCGTAAAACAGAAACTTTGTAATAAAGGTTTCTATAAAGTTAAAGATTATATGGACGATAAAAATGCTTGGAATTGAGCCGCTCGCTCTTATCACAGAGACATCATTGAAATCATTGAAATTATTTAATTTTTTTTTTTTTTCCTAATTTTTGACATTCTGCATGGTGATTTATTGATAATTATTATTATTGAATTATTATTATTGAATTTTTTTTTACCTTGACATTTTGTCGACTATTATTATTAATATGTCGTTTGTTTTATTTTTTATTTTATCGACTATTATTATTAATATGTCGTTTGTTTTATTTTTTATTTTATTAAATTGTGAATGTGAGTACAATGTAGGCTAGCTTTATATACGTTTCGTAAAACTGTTTGGGGGTTTGAGTTTTTTTTTTTTTTTGACCTACGCAAATGTCCGGCTGATTGGTGTCGTCGTGCGTCGGGTCGTTGAGCTCCCTAAAATAAGGTTGAGCTACACGATGACTGATGCATGCGTGCCGTCAGTTGGGACAGGTCAACTCAAACCTGCTATGGCTCTTTCCTCAAAAGGCCATTCCAAACGTTGCCCTACACTGTTACACTCGCATAGTTTTATACCACAATGTCTGGACTTTAAAAGAGACGTTGACCTCTGAGTTTGTTTCGGCTTTTCTTCTCAGAGCTAGTCAGATAGGAAATGCCGGCGCCATCTAGTCTTAAAAAAAACATTACATTGACTTGTAAAAGTGTCTGTAACAGATTTATTTACAGAAATAAATATCATTTATCATTTATCATTGATTTTGTCCTTTAGCCCAAGTCAATATTTCTGTGTTATAACTTTCGTGAGACACACTCATATTTATGATTAGTTACGTGTATTTTTCGGGATTGCCCGACTAATTTCACACCTCGCCGCGTATTCAGCTCATGATTAAAGGCTCCATTTGCGTCCGAAACTATTCGGGCAACCCCGAAAAATGCACCAAGTAAATATGTTTCATATTCGTTTATTAATTTTGCAGACAAATTAAACACATTTTTAAATCTATACTAATATTATAAAGAGGTAGAATTTGTTTGTTTGTTTGTTTGTATGTAGGGGGTAATCTCCGAAACTACTCATCCGATTTCAAAAATTCTTTCACCAATAGGAAGCTACGTTATCCTTGAGTGCTATAGGCTATATTTTGGGATCAAAAAATTAGGGATCCTTAAATTAACGCGAGCGAAGCCGCGAGCAAAAGCTAGTATTTCTATAAAAAAAACAAAAACATTTAAAAAATATAAAAAAGTAGCCAACCAAATCGGGAACAGGGTCCCAACTACCGGCAATCAGGGCTCCAGAGAAAGGAACCTGCTTTTTGTATTAAGCCTTTGATCCAGCTGCCCAACGAGAGCCTCATGATATGTTAATCGAGGCTCTTGACTATTAGGCCATTCGCGGTAACGACTATCGGGACAATGACTGCCGAGTCCACATCCCACATGCCGACAACCTCGTGTGCTAGATCAAGATATTTTATTAGTTTTTCTTTCTCAGCTTTTACGAGGTTCTCGTCATGAAGGATTGTGATATCAACAATCATTGTGCGGCGCTCTGTGCCTGTAGACAAATGGCAAACGATGATCGCTAGAGAATAGAAAAGACAATTAAATACAGGGTGTTAACGAATTCGTGTAATTCCTTCAAACCACGTGATCTATTAATGGAATAGATTAACCCTGCACGGGATTTAGATTGATTAAAAATAAAAATAAAACTTTTTTTTTCCAATTTTTTTTTTATGTGGTAGAAAATCTCGATGCCATGCATAAATGAATGAAGGCACGGTGACACAGCTGACGGGCACGACTAGCGCGATATCGCTCCACACAGTCAGTTAATTTGGGACGCTCAAATTACTCAGATACAGAATACCATGGTTCATTTTTTGAAAACTTTTTTTGTTGATTCTGAAAAAAACCTATGCAGGGTCAATCAGTGTCACCAGTAGATCACGCGGTTTGAAGGAAATACACGAATTCGTTAACACCCTGTATATGGAAATGACATAACAGATCGCTTGACCGGTCGAAAGCTTATGTCAATCAAGCAGTAGCGTAGGGTGAATTTTCTTAAAAGGGAAGCCGGACCAAAAAATGCTTACCTTGCTCAAGTGTGATGCGTGAATTCCAGTAACTACTCGTTTCGAAAGGGAAGCCGATAGGAATCGAGTTGTATGGAGCCTTCGCCACTGCAATCCAGTACATCTTTCTATTCTCTAGCGATCATCGATTGCCATTTGTCTACAGGCACTGATCGATCTATTACCGTTATTATATTATTTTTGTTAACATAATCACAGTCTAGCTCTATTTTTTGCTTCTACATTTTTGTAGCAGCCCATCGCACACGATTAGTGTGAAAGAATTTCGCCACCAACAAATCAGCAACATAACAATGCGTACAAATAGCTGTTAATTATTATTAATTATTCCAGATTTCATACGAAAATAAGCGTTTCGTGTGCGGTTTCGTCAGCCGCCACTCAATCGGCCATTACAAACATTTGATAATACCCTATTCTTAGTTATTACCTCACACGAATTACAAGCGTATAAGGGAAATTCGGTGTAGTACAATAACACTTATATATTGACACAATAACAATAGAAGCTTGCTACCACACTGCCCATTGTAGAGTTGTTTCCATTAATCTGAACGTTATTTTTAGTTTTAAATTATCGTTAGATTGCGTGCACTGCATCTGGGGGTCACTCCCTAAACACGAAGTCCGTGGTTTCAGCCTTAGTTACGAGCGTTTCCTGCTCCCTATCACTTAAGGACATACGATTATTTCGGGGCCCGAACTAAGAATGAATGACAACGCGATTTGACAGTTGTCCCTACTACCGATGTGTTTTTGCCCGTCCGAAAAGTTGAACTTGACACTTGTTTTATTCACTTCTACGTTTCGGGCTACTTTCGGACGGGCGGCTAACTTCGTTGACGGACTTAGGGAGTAAGCCCCCTGATCCGAATCCGAGAAAATACGATTAGGTTTTATTTTCTCTATTTTACTGCTTGTCCTACAGTTCTACAGTTATCGGCGAGATCTGAAGGATCTCCAGCAGATCTAGCTGTAGTACTATTTGCATGAATTCTGGATTCATAGATTTGCAACCGAGTTTCCTCGGATCGTATTTTCTTGGCATCGGATCGGACACATTGTACAAGCTCTCTTAAGGTCGCAGAAAATGAAGCATACTATTAGACTTAGGCTGGACGTAGACATTTATGACCTCGTCCGGTATAAGACGCATGTTGTTTGACAACGTCAATGCAATTCATAATGTTTTGATTTGCCTGACGTCTTACTATGGTCAGCCCAAAGCTTTGGTTGAATTATCTAGTGCCGAGACGAGAATTATCTCGTCTCGGCACGAGATAATGCATAGAGCAAATTATCTCGCGCTGTGCATGGTAAAGCTAACTATAGTAAGACGTCAAGCAAGTCAGCAAGGGCTGTAAGAATTCGGGATTTAATTATTTTTGACAATGCAACAATATTCATTGCGTAGTGCTTAATAGTCAAGAAAACTGATTGTTGAAACAAACGATGCAATGGACATTGTTGAAATGTCAAAATCAAATCTTTTGCGATTCCGAGTATATTATTACTTTACTTTATTAGGGTACAGGTCAAATTTTTATTCACTTATTTTTATTTGAGTGTGTGGCCTTTGACCCTGGTCGTACCTGGTGGTCAGCTCAGATAGGGTCTGAAATGGAGCACACGAATCCAAGTAACAGAGATATACGAGTAAATGGATTCTCTTATAGCTCTCTGGCTCTCACATACACACGGCGGAACACAGTAAACTGCTTGGCTGACTTTAATGTGGTGGTGGTAGCTAGCCAGGACGACCGTATAAATCCTACCACCAAGCGCGCTTGGTTTTGTTGAGCCTTACAACACGCATTTATTCCCAGCGTGCGGTGAGGACGTTTTATATTCAAGCCCGTCCTCACACGGGATTGATTACACCTGGCTTTAGTCGGAAAGTTTTCTTAGGTTCATTAAGTAAACCTTACAACTTCCATTCAATGCAACATCAAGGCCTTTGAAGTTTCTAATGAGGTAGATTAGCGGTTTTACAGACGCAGTTATTCAAGCGTAAACTTTGCTATGCAAATTGCACTGCACCAATACATAATTCGGAATTTTTAGCTGTTGGTGATGCTTATAATATACCTTAATGATTAAAGGCCAATTTTTCAAACGTAAGATAACTTTAATCTATCTAACTATCTAACTAAAGAATAAATTTGACGTTTCGACACATTTTTAAAAGCTGTCAAAACGTCAAACTTATTCCTCAAATAAGATATATCTGACTTTTGAAATATGGGCCCTAAAACTACTTTATGGATACATAAAGGAAGCAGGTAACCAGCGCTGACCTACCAGCGCTTATCGGTACTGGTCCGTGCAGGTAACCGCTACATAAAGGAAGCGGGTAGAAGCAGGGGCTGGTATTGTTTAACAGAAATACGCGTTGTTCCCTTGCAAATACAATAACAAATGACGGCCTACCAGCGCTGATCGGAGCAGGTCGGAACTTGTCGGCGCAGTTCGGAGCTTGTCAGCGCTGGTTCGCCACAAAGTATAGAGACTACCTGCGCCGACTAACTGCGCGGACCAGCACCGACAAGCGCTGACAGATCGGCGCTGGCAACCCGCTTTCTACGTGTATACGCACTTAGTGTCACCGTAACTTATTAGGGGTGCATGAAAAGAGCCTCCACGAGTGACGATACCTACTTGAAAACGTCCGGCGCACCCTGGGCAGTCAGCCACGCTACCAACCTTGCTGACTGGCTAATCTTTGCACCATAGCATGAGCTATTCTCATATCGCTCGTGCAGATACGAGAGAGAGAGAGAGAGACCGTAGCTTAGGTACAGACGCCAGCAGGTCAAGCTACCCGAAACTGTCGAATTTTCCCAGTCAACCTTGAACCTAATGCTTTCGCGATAAAGATGAAAATCTATTAAAGAAATTTGACAGATTGTAGTAGGTTGATGTGCTCGCTCGGTCGATTGAAACTTTACCCGGATCCCATTGTTTTTAATTGCCTACTACATATTTACGTAACGCAATGGAAACAGTGAAAAATATATAAAATTGCGTTCCGGCCGCATCTCACGGTGTATGGGCTATTGTTTCAAGTAAATTAATTACTGACATTTGTAATTGACACGGAAAACGCCAAAAATTAACAGATTGGTCATTAAACTGACTTTTGAATTAAACCATTACGTATGATGCACCAAGAATTTTACGTAAATGTATCTAAGATGCATTGAATTATGTACTAATGGTCGCCCGCGGCTTTGCCCGCGTGGATATCGTGTTTTTAGGTATAAAAGTAGCGTATGTACTTCTGCGGGTTCCACACCGATAATTCAGCTCTCATCAAGCTGTCTCCCCCCCCTAAGTCCCAGCCAGCAACGCCCTAAGCCGAGGTCCGAGTCCCACTAGGGGTCGTCCTTAGTGCTGTTGTTGCAGGTAGTCATGATGTTAGTGTAGTACAAGTAGTTAGCTTAGGTTAAGTATTTTACTTCCCCCCCCCCCCCATTGGCTCGAGACCCTTCAGGTCTCGCCAATAACTGCCCGGTTACGTAGGAAAGGTTCCCTAGGACCACCTACAGAAATAAAAATTTTATTTTCAAAATTTTTCAAAAAAAAATCTCCGATTTCCTGACTATACAAGGTGTGAACGAATTCGTGTAATTCCTTAAAACCACATGATCTACTACTGGTGTAGATTGGCCCCGCACGGAAATTAGACTGATTAAAAATAAAAAAAAATAAGATTCTTTTTTTTTCATGCGGTAGCGGTAAGTGATCGTACCTACACCACCTATTTATTAAGGGTTCAGTAAAAATAAAATAAAAAATTGAGCCAAAAAAGAGTGAACATTTCGATACCTCGCATAAATGAATGAAAATACGCTTCTGGCGGGCACGACTTACGCGATATCGCTCTTTGCAGTCAGTTAACTTGGGGCTCTAAAATTACTGAGAAATAGAAAACCAAGGTTTCATACAGATATTTTTTTTGTTGTTTTTCAAAAATTCCCACTTAGGGTTAATCTGTGTCACCAGTAGATCCCGCGTTTTGAAGGAATTACACGAATTCGTTTACACCCTGTATCTGTACAAAGTTTCATCAGAATCGGTTCAGTAGTTTAGTCATGATGAGGTAACAAACAAACAGAGTTACTTTCGTATTTATAATATTAGTAAGGATGGCCCATACGAATTTATTATAGCATAGATTGTGTCAATGTTGCAGTGAAATTATTATGTATACCTACAGTTGAAGGTAAAATCAATTGAAACAATGTACGACATTGAACGGTGAGGTCAATTATCGAATCCGCGAAAACAATATTACAAGAGCTACGTAAGAACGGGTAACACACGCTAACAAAATTATCCAACGAACATTTCACAACCCTCATTGAACAGAAGGCTGATTTCAACACCCCATTCACACCCCTCAATATTCTAAACAGAAAATTTGACACGACACTACTAATTCTACTAATAAAAATCGCTCATGACCTTTGATATGACAATGCGTGTCAGTTTCGAAACTTAAACAAAAGTCACACAAGTTCAATGGTAGATTTATGAATATCGCATGAGTACAGAATAGTAGAGGTCGATAAAAATTACCGCGTGAGTAACACTTCGTGATTGTTGACAAAGAATTTCGTAACGCCATCGATAATTGAATTAAAAAAGTACTAAATCAAGGAGTCATTATTAAAAATCTTTTTATACAGCCTTTAATATTTAGACACGCATTAAAAAAGTTCAAGTTGCTATTATGATATGAGTTCTTGAACCTAATTTCGTTCGAATCCGGGGCACGTACAACAAAGACAATAATAGTCAATGCCGTTTCCATCACGACTGTATCCGTCATATTTGCTGTTGAATATCGATAATCGGCATGTCAATGATCGATACTGGATCGTATACGCTTTATTGATAGCCAAGGCTACGAGTTTTACACGGTCGTAATTAGAGAAACGTATTAATAAAAGCGAACAATGAGAGAATAGACACACGCTATTCGATAGTAAATCTATTGTGCTTGTGTACCATTGATCAATGATTTTGAATGCGAAATTGAATTTCACACTCTTACATCGTATTGGTTTGCAGAAGTGTTTCAAAACAACGACAATGGGCATAAAATCAAGGGTTATCGATCAAGCAACATTACATCTTAGTCTGATCTGAAGCTTTTCCATTATGAAGAAAGAAGTTTTTTTATTTTTTTATTTGGCTCTTCATTTTTGACCCTTGTCGCACCTAATGGTAAGCACAGACAGGATCCAAGATGGAGCACACGAATCCAAGTAACAGAGCACACATGACGGAACACAGTAAATTGCTTGGATTTTAATGTGAGAGTGGTAGCTAGCCGATAGGATCGTAAAGATCCTACTACCACCAAGCGTGCTCGGTTTTGTTCAATCTTAGGCCTGAATTACACAGAAACGGCATAAGACGCAGGCACGGCGCAGGCGCGTCACTTTCATACATTTTTCGTACCGCTTCAATTTTTTTTCGCACAAAATGTAAAAGCGACGCGCCTACGCCGTGCCTGCGCCTTATGCCGTTTCTGTGTAATTCACGCTTTATAACATGCCTCTATTCCCAGCGGGCGGTAAGAAAGCTTTATATTCTAGCCCGTCCACACACGGGGAAAATTTGCGACAACGTAAGACAAAAAACCAAATTTAAAACAGTAAAAATATATATGAATGGTCATGGCCATCTATTTTTACTGTTTTAAATTTCGTCCTTCAATTTCAATTCATCAATTTCAATTCATCAATTTCAAATCCAATTTCAGGCCATCCTCATGATTACATCACAGGTCCAGTTCAGCATTATATAGGGTTTTTCAATAAGGGCGGGTAGATGTTGAAATGAAATAAAACAAGCTGTGTGTAAGGTATTAACAAAATTCTTTTTTTATTTGAAAGGCCCACATGTGCCATTAAGTGTGGAATATGACATCGTTCAAATGCCCGCCTCGGCTTCTTACAGTGGCACGGATCCAAGTGGTCCAATTTTCATCTTCCGAGTGGTCAAAATGACGCCGCGGGCCCAAAATCCACACCAAACGGTAACTTTTTGAGGATGCATTATCACCTGGTGAACCTCGCGTGGGTTGGTGTCGTCCCATATAAAGCAATTCTGCTTGTTAACACAGCCAAATCCAAAAATACGCCTCGTCGCTAAAGATGATTTTTCGGCCAAAATTGGGATCCTCTTCCAAACGATTCGATGCCCTATCAGCGAACAAACGGCGTTGTCTATGGTCATGAACTTTGAGCTCCTGGGTCAGTTGAATCTGGTATGGGTGTAGGCCTAAGTCCCGACGCAAAATTCGCAGAGTTGAAGTCTGCGAAAGGCCGAGTTCTTGTGCACGGCGAGGAATCGACTGCCTCGGGTTCTGCTGTACACTTTCACGAACCGCGACGATGTTCTCGGCCGATCTTGCGTTCCTTGAACGTACGGGTATTGGCTGGTTGTTTACCGAACCGGTCGTCTCAAATTTGGCCACCAAACGTTGAAGAGTCGACTGTGAAGGGCCACCACGTCTACCGTAAAATGGGCGCAATGCGTGCAACGTTTGCACTAACGAACACTCATTTTGATAATAAAGTTTTATCATTTGAACGTGCTGTTCAATCGTCGTGTAACTTGCCATGGTGATTTGGCATAAGTAACTGAATAATAAAAAAAAGATTTGATAGATGTCACCAAAACAAAATAGCCGCCACGGGCCGCCAAAATCGACCCGCGCCAATTGAAAAACCCGTTACCAGACAGCTATTCCTTAACGCTGGTTTTCCACTGAATCTTTAGAGTTAACTTGCTGCTGCCGTTAATAGAATCCATTGTCTAGCGACACTATCTGTTCTCCCATCGAAGTTCTCTATCTTCTTAAGTTAGTGTATTTTTGTGTATCTTTTGTTTTTTGCCTACATGATAAAATATGGCTGAACGTGTTACAATTTTTGTCATCATTTAAAATGATCTTTATCTTTGCTGCAAATCCTTTAGTACTTTTGACATCGTCGACTCTATGTATAGCTATTATTGTCAAACTAAAAAACTCTCCACACGACCAAAAGAAGGTAGCTGGATAAAGGTAGCTGGAAAGTGGACTGGATATAGAAGACAGAGGATCGAGTGTTGTGGAGCAACTTGGGACGACCCTGTCCAGCAGTGGACTGCGATATGCTGAGTAAATTAAAGTGATTAATCGTTCCCTTCTCAAAAAATAAAACAAGGCCCACCCACTGTAATTGTTCACTTATCTACACCTACAAATTAAAGTATCAGTTCACGTTTGACACAAATGCGTGGCAAGCGCAAGGCTAAACCCCGAACCACACAGTGACCTTTTCGCCGGGATTATTATTTTATTAATTATATTAATTAACACTATGTAACGCGAATTGTATGAGCAGTTAGCGTTCATCAATCACAGTAAATTATAGTTTAATCTTAGGCCTTTGGTGTACACATTGGCTGTTTTGTTTGCATGACAAATGATGCCCGATAATTGCCCGCTCTGGCTCCATTCAGATACAAATAACTAAGGAGGTAATTATCTAACATAACATCGTAATTTTTAATCTATGGACAGTAGTATAATCTGTAATTATGTTTCGATTTTGCACGTGAAGTTTCTACGCCTAGTTATTTACATAACGCCTCGTTAAACTAGGTTAATAAATGAGATTTATAAAAGGAAACTATTTATCTAAAACTGGTCCCTTATGTCGCTCAATCAATTCAATTATTTAGGGTCAGGGCTGTACCAAATTAATGTAGGCGCATTTTGATAAATCATTGGTTGATCACGACCGAATCACATTTTTTGTCAACATCAATATTAACACAAAATTATGGACACTAAAGCTGAATAAACTATGGGCGTAACTAATGAAGACAATAAATTATGATGGCTTATAATAAGAATGTATGTTCGTCAACGACAAGTTATGTCATTAACATAGGTATTAATTTCATAATGACGGAGCCAATCAAACATAGGCCTTCTTTTTTTTTTCGTTGGAAAATCCTCATTGATGCCCTTCGCCCCAGGAAGGCGAAGGGGTATGCCGGACTCTTACCGGCTAAAAACCCACGGTGTTCCTTCTCCTGGCCCTTAGGCGGGGTCGCGGGATTCGCAGCTACATGCACCGTGACCAATCAACATTGGCCTGCCAAGCCGCACCAGGCCAGCGTGGTTGACTAAGGCCTAAACATTATGAGAAGAGGCCAGTACGCACGGCTACAGATCAAGCTATACATTTCCAGTATAAGTTGATCTGGCATTGTATAGGATTTCCTTACAGTGAGAGGTCAGTGTAAACTGGAAATTTATAGCTTGATGTGTAGCCGTGTGTACCTAGCAGTACAGTAATGGGCTGACTAAGCAGGATAAGGCAGAACCAACACACTTTTTTTTACTATTCCCTATGTATTATATTTTTTGAAACTCAATTTCTGCTGTTGTCTGCTACGGGCCGACATAATGGTGATAATAGTTTATACTAGGGGTTTCAAAACTACGGCACGGGAGAAGACACTGGCCCGCAAGCACTATAAATCCGGCCCGAATGCACCATGAATTCGGCCCGCAAGTACCATGAACCATGAATCAGGGGGTCTACTCCCTAAGCACGAAGTCCGTGGTTTCGGCCTTAGTTACGAGCGTTTCCTACTCCCTATCACCTACGAACATACGATTATTCGGGGCCCGAACTGAGAATGAATGACAACACGATTTGACAGTTGTCCCTACTACCGATGTGTTTTTGCCCGTCCGAAAAGTTGAACTTGACACTTGACTTTGTTCACTCCTACGTTTCGGGCTACTTTCGGACGGGCGACTAACTTCAATGACGGACTTAGGGAGTAGGCCTCCGGGCCCGCAAGCGCTATGAATGCGGTCCGCGGTAGCGGCGCGTGACTCCAAACTACAATATGTTGTTATGATGCGCTAGCTAGTCTTGGCCATTAGGACTTTAAACATTTACACCAGCTCTAGCTACATAGCTCCTAGCACCTAACATTACTTACCCCAATTATCGACATTAGTCCCTCAAATAAATAAAAGAAGAGCTCGTGGCTAAATAATTACAGCCGCATAGACCGATCTTCCGGGTTAGGCCACGCTTGCCGAGGTTGGTCTGTGGATGGGTGACCATTTACCATGGCGAGTTTCCTCCGTGCCTCGGAAAGCACGTAAAGCCGTTGGTCCCGGCTGTCATTTGTAGATCTTTGTCAGACGTTACTGTTGGTCAGAAGCCAGAAAGTCTGACAACCAGTCTTACCAAGAGTATCGTATTACCCAGTTACTGGGTTGTGGAGGTCTGATAGGCAGTCGCTCCATGTAAAATACTGATATTCAGCTGCATCCGATTCGACTGGAAGCCGACCCCAACATAGTTGGGAAAAGGCTAGGCAGATGATGAGTCCCTCAAATAAATACTAAACAAACATAAAAACGTCAATCGAATGATAAATATGACCTTGATTTCTAGTGCACCGCCTCATGACTCGGACACTTACGCAACAGCGATAGTGAAAGGTGGCCATTGTGCAACCCGCCTTATCAACCGAACTATTTAGCCGAATGTCGGCTACAGACCTTATACCGGAATCAGGTGACCGATGGCGCAAAATATTGCGAAGTTTTGATAACAGGTCTATAATGTAATTGTTGAAATAATCACTTGTAGAATTTAAATGTTCTAGTTTATCTTAATGAATGTGATGTAATTACATGTAGTCTATATCGTAAAGCTGTACTAAACATCTTGTTCTGTAAGTTAGGCAATTGATAAGTTTTCAGTAGTTGCGTTAGCTGTGGCTTTATTAATGAATTAATAACTTATTTATATTGCTCTTGGCTTACTCTTGGTTTGGTTAGTAGTTGCCCTAAAGCCCTAAGGTATCTATTTATTTCTATTCATTTGAAGCAGATACATCACTCTGTGAGAATTTCTCTGAAAAATTATCAATTGCTAGTTACAACAGTTAGCGCGGAGGGTGACTTGTCTAGAGAAAGAAATTGCTTTAACCGCCATTTTTACTGTTCTTATTTACGTGTATTCCTTCTGTTTTATTTCTTTTAGTGTACAATAAAGTATATCTATCAATCTATCTTGTCCTTCTTCTTCTCTCGTGTCAGCAAAAGCTATATGAAAACAGCTCATGCTGTGGTGAAAAGATTAGCCAGTCAGCAAGGTTGGTAGCGGGACTGACTGCCCAGAGTGCGCCGGACATACTTAAGTATCATCACTCGTGGAAGCTCTTTTCATGCACCCCATATCTATCTCGTCAAAATGATAGATAATCAAATTAGTCAGCCAAGACCATGACCAGATCATGATTATAAAAACTTTTAATAGCAACAATTCATGTTTCTATGACATAATGCGTATTGACCTGACGACAATGTCAATGACGTTAATTACATTCCGTTCGTAATAACATAATCAAGATGTCTGTGTCAATGGGTACCTAGTAGTTATTCTTTACAAAGGTCATGCATAAGTCAGCGTGATTAGTTTGTATCTTTAGATGTGCACCGTGTTAAATTGCCTATTAAACAGGCAGTATTCAGCCTATAAGAGTCCATTGATAGAAATAGGCCACTCTTAATACATCATTTTGCAAATCTAGTGTCAATTCTGCTGTCGAGAACGAGTCATTAGGGTTTCGGCAAAAATCAAATTGTTAAAAATTATTATACCTCTCTTAGATTCACGGCTCATTTTCCGTGCGGAAGATATCCGATCCTTCGGCCCCTTTGAGAACTTTAATGTCTGGGTGGGACACCAACCAGGGACTATCCACGGCTGCACTATTGGAGTACAGTCATGGACCGTCCCAGGTGGGTGCAAAACTATTATAAAATATGGTAAAAAAAATGGTCTATGGGGAGGGGTGTTAAATGGACCGGTTAACTTCTATTGCCGGAAGAAAACGGCATCTGCCTTTCAAATATAAATTGAACTGTGTTAGCAGACGGTGATTCGCCAGCTCACTAGCTGGACCCCCTGAAAAGCCGCCTATTATACCTATTGTTAAGATTTTACTAAGCTTCAAGGAATAAGCAATTCTGATAAAAAAGTCAATGTTTTCTTTGACAAGTTCGTGAAAGCCCACCAATTCCGGTACTGACATAAGTAATAATTTGGGGCTATGAACAGTAATTATCCAGTAACATTACATTACACATAACATTACATCTAACAATACTATTCATACATAGTCTCATGATCTCATCATCTAACTTTAACTCAAGTTAGCTGTTATTGGCATTCTCAAAAATAACAACAATTAATTCCTCATAACTGTACCTTACTTAATTTGATCAAAAGATTTATTTAAAAACAGTACAACACCACTGAGACCGTACGGAAATAGATAAAAAAAACTTTCTTGTGATTACTTTACTACATACAGCACTATCAGAATCTGATGACGTAAACGCTCCATTCTACCAATAGAAAGGTAACAACACTAATAGGCATTTTATACAGCTATTAGTCAGGTTTAGAACACCAAACGACTGTGTAATTGTGATCCAATATCTTATTATTCAACTGTTTCCATCGGAAAATCCATTGGCTACGTGTTTACGAAACAACTTGACTATAATAGTTAGAATAGAGACGTCACTGTTATAACAGTGTTTATTTTAGATGGTCACGGAACAATTATCTGGTGTTAAAGCGAGAAATTACGCTAGACTGGCCCAAAACAATTTAAAAAACGTAAACAAGCTTTTGCTTTTTATTGAAAATAACAATTTTTTTTATTACTTGACTTGGTCGCGTTTGGACAGGGTCTAAGATGGAGCACACAAATCCAAGTAACACAGATATAGAGTGATTCTCCTATACCCCTCTGGCTCTCACATACACACGACGGAACACAGTAAACTGCTTGGCGCCGGACTTTAATGTGAGGGTGTTAGCTAGCCAGGCGGACCGTATAGATCCTACCACCAAGCAAAGGATAATGGGCATTTTGGTACTCATGTCCAATCAAAATGAATTTACAATCGTTGGATAACTCTTTTCAAGAGTACAAAAAACTACTATGACAACAAACCCGTATAAATTGTCTGTTTTGAAACATAGTCTTCAGAAGATACCGGATATTTAGTTCGAAATAGAATTTTTAAAAATCATATCGCCGGTTTAGTTTGACCGATTTTGATGATATTTGCACAGATTTTGAGTTAAATAAAATTCAGTTAACGGATGAAAATCACAACAAAATCGGTTTAGTATTTTTCAGTTAGGGGTGATCTATCTATTAAAAAAATCGGACGCGTTTTTTATGCCTAAAAATAAAAGTCGTTTCCCAGCAATTATGTTTGGTCAATGTAATCTAGTTTCATGTACAGAGTGCGTAGATTTCGGCTATGTAATGGATAAAACTACTTCGAACTTGTTTTATTTACCTAGATAATGAAAAATATTAATAATAATTATGTTGTTTTCACGATAAGAAGATTAAAATGACACATGTCAATAGGAGTTGCTAGACATGTGACTGTAGTCGATTCAACTATCGATAAAATTTGTAAAATTTCAGCGAGAATTTGACAAATTATTGTAATGTGATTTTATGTACATTTCAAATACTTGTGATTTAAGTAATTAGGATTAAGTCAATTAGCATGCATATCTTCAACAAGACGATTACTTGCTGATGTGATAATGAATCCAGCAGGTATGGGATGAGTGAACATAAATGTTTATTTATCACCAATAATAAGCCCAGTAGCCGGGTCGCGAAAAAGAGGTTTATCTTTCGTTGGGTTCGGTAGGTTCGTCGGTCCTGAATTTTGGATGTGTTATGTTAACTGTTTTTATGATAAGCCCACAAACAGACACACAGACAGAGAGAGAAAAAGACAGCCAAACAGAAAGACAGACATGGGCTTCAAATCTATAAAATACCTCTGATTTTGAGTCGGGAATGAAAAATAAGAATTTAATTTTCTACAAAATTGATGTGAATAATTTTTGGCATAAAACCCATAAGGAGTTATTTAATAAAAACTAATTTTTGGATTCTTTAACCCAAGATGGCAGAGCGCGCCGAGGTCACTCAAGGTACAAAATTTGTAATTTTTATAAGAACACATATCCATAACACGTATCCAAAATTTAGGACTGACCGACCTTTTGCAAGGCAACTGGGCTATAATGAGCCTTATTTTAATTATTCAATCAACTGAGCCTATCGTCTATAATTATTACGATAGTCAAAATATTCTTTCTGTTAACATAAATTTATCGAAATTATTTTATCGATACGCACGTCTCTGGCAACTGGTACCATCTGACGCAAGTTTGAAAACGCGTCGGGGTTTTTTCAAAATCATTTATGTAATATATAATTATGGCGTTAAACACATATAACTATATTGTTTCTATGTTTCTGATTTTAAAACAACCTTTTGGGTAACGCTTTATTAATATTTTAAATTGATTTAATACTTGTTGAATTAAATTGTCATACACAAGCGCCATTACAATTTATTTTCATGTCATGAACTGACATCTGCCAAATTAATCAACTTATCGTGAAAGCAATATAAAACAATACCATGCCAAAATGGAGAAAAATTACAATAAAAGTATGTGTACTTAATAGGATGCAACAAAAATAAATAACTTTCAAGCAGGATTACTTCGATCGGACAGGGAATCAGGACTAGTCCTAGTGGGGCTAGCCCCATGGTTATTTATAATCTACACAAAAATACCTTTCCAACGGCGTATCATTATTTCCGATTGGTGCCAGTACCAGACTCCATATATTTGTGCCCATCCTCCTTTATAAATAGTCACATGTTTTAGTATAGAATTCATCATCATAATCAGCCCATTACTGTCCCACTGCTAGGCACGGGCCTCTTCTCAGAATAAGAAGGGTTTAGGTTAACGGTAACGTAGCACGTTATGTCAACGCACCGTGCCACGTTACCGTACCGTTCCACGTTGACGACGTCGTGACGTGGAGATGTGGACAGGTCCTAAGACAATTGCTGATACGTCGCCAACCTTAGAGACACGGTTGGAAACTCTCATGTTCCTTTAATTTCACCGGCACCCTTCGAACCGGAACACAGCATGCTTGGCAACAGAAATAGGTATGGTGGTAGTACTTCCCCAGGACAAACTCTTTCACAAAGACCTCAACTACTTTCCTTTACTTTACTTTTTAGGGCTCCGTACCCAAAGGGTTAAACGGGACCCTATTAGGTACTAAGACTCAGCTGTCCGTCCGTCTGTCCGTCTGTCACCAGGCTGTATCTCATGAACCGTGATAGTTAGACAGTTGAAATTTTCACACGTGATGTATTTCTGTTGCCGCTATAACAACAAATAAAAAACAGAATAAAATAAATATTTAAGGGGGCTCCCATACAACAAACGTGATTTTTTGCCGTTTTTATAGATAACTAGCTTTCGCCCGCAGCTTCGCTTGCGTGAAATTTTGAACCCGTTAAGTGACGATTTTCCATACAAACTTTCATCCCCTATTTAACTCCCTTAGGGATTGAATTTCGAAAAATCCCTTCTTAGTGGATGCCTACGTTACAAAAGGAACCTACTGTCAAAATTTCAAGTTTCTAACCCCAGCGGTTTAGGCTGTGCGTTGATAGATCAGTCAGTCAGCTTCTCCTTTTATAGGTATAGATGGTACGGAACCCTTCGTGCACGAGTCCGACTCGCACTTGACCGGTTTTTTAATTTGGATTTCTGTTCCTGTTGATAAAAGTACATGCTTCGATATATTTAATAGGTGTTACACGTTCTAGCAGTAAGGCCTGATTGCTTTCAATTAATTTATGTTATTAAAACGATAGCACGAAATGTTACGTCAAAATACATAACATTCCGGATAACGGTTGATGAGGCATTTTAATTATAGGCTCACATGATAGTTTAATTGAAATTGGACTATCAGTATCACGTAATGCCTTTATTTTCTACGGGCAATTTTCTCTACAGCCTATTCCATAGATTTCTTTCCTTCCTTTTTTCTTTTTATAAAACACTAGCTTTCGCCCGCAGCTTCGCTTGCGTGAAATTTTGAACCCGACAAGTGACGATTTTCCATACAAACTTTCATCCCCTATTTAACTCCCTTAGGGGTTGAATTTCGAAAAATCCCTTCTTAGTGGATGCCTACGTTACAAAAGGAACCTACTGACAAGTTTCTAACCCCAGCGGTTTAGGCTGTGCGTTGATAGATCAGTCAGTCAGTCAGTCAGCTTCTCCTTTTATATAATAATATATAGATTGCCCCAGTCTAGGATTTCTCCTATATCGTGGGTGCGTTTACAGACACATATCTTCACATGCACAAATGCCCAGACCCGGAACAACTATCTGTAGGCCATACAAAGAGTTGTCCCGTGAGGTAATCGAACCCGCGACCCACTTTAGAATAAGCCTAGTGTGATCCTAAGGCCCAAATTAATAAACAATTCTCAACATGGCGGTCTGGGAGCTAGCTGCCAAAAAGCGCTGCCCTAGAGTAGAATTTCATAATTTGACAACTTTTTTAATTTTATTTTCCTAGCAAGTCGTTTAAGCGTCAAAATACACGTCCGATACTTGCCTCCGATAGTCTGATCAGACTATCTGAAGGCCTCCGCGCCACACATTTGTTTGAACATGAATTACACCCTACGATCAGACTATCGGATCGGATGTCAGAATCGTAAGCATCGTCCAGGCGTCGCTTCCGATCCGATAGTCTGAAGGCGCGCGGCGCGTACATTTGTATAGTGGTGAAATACACGTACGATTTTTCCTTCCGATTCGTCAGCAGGCAAGTGAGCATCGACAAGTACGATCGTAGTTCTAGTTATGACTATGGTTATTTATCCAACTGCGAGTTAAAAGGGTGGTACTTTTTTAACAGTTTTTGAGCCTAAACTATTTTTAAATACGTTCATTTAAGTATGTCTTTATACTTTCATCAATCAATTTATTAATAAACTAGCTGTGCCCGCGACTCCGTCCGCGTGTAACTCGGAATACAACATTGTGTCGCAGCAACTAAATAGTGTACATGTATTCCATTTATAATAATAATAGACAAAGGTGTCCCCCCAAGGCACTTATATCTTTTAAACCATTTCTTTAGGTAGAGTTTCAGCTCTTCTTGATTGACCGTAAAGGTTCATATAACCATAATACTTAAAAACGCGTTGCTTATATACATCCATACATTTCCTTGCTAAAATGGATTATAATTGAATATTGATATTTATTGTGATAATGTAACGAAACCTTATGGCGATACAAAAATGGCTACAACGCTATCTAGTCACAATCGGCGAACTAAATCAAAATATTTTACGCAGTGCAGTCTATAAAATGATTTCATTCGAGGTGTGGAACAGGAAAGTACTTTAAATATATAAAAATTTCACCTAAAGAAGACTTCATTTTATTTTTATAAGTTAGAAATAGGTACTGCTTTCAAAGATTTCAAAAAGTTTGATCTGGAAATCGAACCAACCGATAGGATTAGGATTTTATTTCACCAATCGATAGGATCAATAATACGCATCAAATCGCTCCAATAAACATTGTGTCTAAAATTGATGGAAGACCATAAAACGAAAATTGACTAACTTATGTACATTTAAATTCAAGCACTTATTAATTGTTGTTAAGTAGTTCTTATTTTTTCCACTTCATTCAATTTAAGACAGTGTGTTTGTTGGAAAGTTTTGATCCTGATTATTGACCATAAAGATATTATGAACAGGTTCCTTTGCAGATGGTATAGCTTTGTCAGTTTGATTCCCGGTTCAAGCAAAAAAATCAGTAAAAGCAAAATTTCTTACTTTTAAAAATAAAATGAAGTCACCTTTGAGTGAAATTTGCAGTTTTTAATATTTAAAGTACTTTCCCTTCATGGCTATGTGTTTTGGGACATTACTTAAGGCTTAAATAAACTTAATAAAACGGCGATGACAGGCTTTGAATAGTTCTGACAACAATGAACAAAATAAAATATATAAAAAACATTCCAAAAAAATTACAAAAAGTGTATTTTTTTAAAGTGAGGTTTTAACGCAAGACACTGAGCCAGCGACCGTTCACTGCAGCACTTACTTCTGTCTACAGCTTATACTACGCAGTATATGGAAATAATGTTCCGTTGCTCGGCATCTATGAGCAATAGCGTGATAGTTTATATACCAGCATAAGCGCAGGCCCATCAAAATCGATTCACGCGATTTTACGATCCGAATATTAAGCTTATACTTCGTAGTATGTGGAAATAATGTTCCACTGCTCGGCTCCTATGAACAATAGCGTGATGATATATGTAGCAGCAAAATTGCCGCTCTTTACGCAACACATCAGCGAAAGTCCCATCAAAATCCATCCACGGGATTTTACGTGATGTCCGGACGGAAAAACAAACAGACACAATAATTCAAAAAAAAAATGTTATGGTTTCTGTATCGATAGTATAGTACCACCGAATCGAAATTTTGGAAAAATATTTAATTACAGACAAAGTGCACTTTGAATTTTAATATAGTAAATAGATTTATAAATACATATTTAAGTATTCATAATAAAATATATGAGTATTTCAAATTAATCTATCGTATTGCCTTGCACAATTAAAAATTTTAAATACCTACACTTGCTTATGAAATTGAATGTATTTCTCTTCCACTGCCATTCAGATAGATAGGTACCTAATAAATTTTAAATAACATTATCTTCGTTTTTATTATAAAAGCTTACTTAGTACCTTCTTCGGATAGCATTTCAATAGACCTTTCGTAGACTGAGAATAGTAATTAATATTCGTTGATTATATTTCCTCACAACGTGATTTGATACACGTAACGCCATCTATTGAAAAGAAATGGTAAGTATACACAAATACATGCTAAGTTCTTCTAGAAAACTTAAAATTCGCATAACTTTTGATTGCGAGAACCGATTGCGATGAAACAAAAAACATATGTTACTTGGAGATAAGCACAATATTTATTTATAAAAGTCAACAACATTGGATCAGTTGTTTTTACGTGATGCTTGAACAAACAAACAGATAAACAGATAAACAGACAAACAGACAAACCGACAAACAGATAAACAGACAAACAGACAAAAATTCCAAAAATGTTAAAAATGGGTTCTATTGGTTATAGTTTAACATCCCAACCAGGTTTTTTCAAAATTTTTGCTATGTACAGACCCGCCATGTCTACAGATTTATTATATGTATAGATATATATAATGAGTACCTAGTGTTCGATTTATTTATTAATCACAAGCGCAATACAGTTGATTGAAATACGAACAAAAACAAGAGTAACAACAGACATTATAATAATAACTTTAGTTGCTTAGAAACACACTTTTCGTGTAATGCCATACTTAAACTTCAATTATTACCATCATTGAAAAAAAGTAAAAAAACACGGACAAGTGCGAGATACACCCACGCCCTGAGGGTTAAAAAATGTGCTTAAAATGATTTCTTGATTTATTTCTGTAACACGTAGCCGGTGCGTCGCTTTTCTTATTTGAACTTGGCTCGATACACTGCCGTGTGACTGATTGAAGTGTTTCGCTTGACAAACAGAAAACAAATGAAACCAGAAAAAGTCGGACAGGAGAATCGTACGTGTATTTCATGAATCCGATCAGATAGTCGGATCCGGCTCCCAGAAGCAACTATCGGACGTGTATTTTGACCCTAAGAGCCCAAATACACGTCCGATACTTGCCTCCGATAGTTTGATCAGACTATCTGAAGGCCTCCGCGTCATACATTTATTTGAACATGAATTACACGTACAATCAAACTATCCGATAGTTTGATTGTACGTGTATCGATCGGATGTCAGAATCGTAAGCATCGTCCGGGCGTCATCGTCGTACAGAAAAAATCAGACACGAGAATCGTACGTGTATTTCATGAATCCGATCAGACAGTCGGATCCGGCTCCCGGAAGCGAATATCGGACGTGTATTTTGACCCTTAAAACGAGACAATGAGCTTCATTAATTAATAAAGTAATTTCACACAAAACGGGGGCAATGCCGGAGTCTACCTACTCGTGGAAAAAGCAGTGGATAGCCTAGCAGTTGAACGCTTGCCTTCCATGTAAGAAGATCTGAGTTCGACCCAGGTCCTCTGGCTTTTGGAATTCATTTGCGGATCATAACTTTATTATCACTTGCGATGAAAGATAACATCGTAAGGCAAGCAAGGCAATTTAGAGGGCTCTAAAGAATAAATTTCTTGATGGTGTGTGTAGTCCTCCAATCCGCACCAGGCCAGTGTCGTGGTCTTAGGTATATATCATTCTCATTCTGAGAAGACGCTTATACCCGGCAGTAGGACAGTCTTCTTCTTCTCTCGTGTCAGCACAAGCTATACGAAAATAGCTCATGCTGTATTGAAAAGATTAGCCAGTCAGCAAGATTGGTAGTGGGGCTGACAGCCCAGGGTGCGCCGGGCGTACTTAAGTATCGTCACTCGTGGAAGCTAGTAAGTAGGTCAGTAATATAGTAATAATCATAAAGATAAGCCCATTTTTTTTATATTTACCTGATAATAATACACTTGTAAATAACCTACAAGTTAAGACGCAAAAAAATGCATCGATATTTTCCCCCAATCACAAGACAGAGGCATCAGGAAAAGTACAATCAAGCAAAAAAGGCAATTAATGCAATACCATTATTGACACGGAAGCATTCTTTATCATCTCCGAATGTCATAATGTTGTAAAACGTGATCCATTAAGGTTTTAATTAGCGCGCAAGGCAGGAAGTGAGAGCGCGTCTGTACCCAACAGATGAATTACACCCAACGCCAGCTTTTTGTGCTATTAGTAGATGTAAGGCACAAGTATTTACTGGTTTTATTGCGTGTATATCCTTGCTAAAAGCACGTATTTGCATAAAATGCGTTTAATAAGTCGTAAAATAATTGTAATTTAGAATAGGTAATATTTAAATTGCATTGCATTGATCAATTTATGCTTAACACATATACATACATTATACTCACGCCTATAATCACCAAAGAGAAGCAGAAGTATTCTCCTATGGACTCCTGTAGAGTTTGTATACTCACGTTTCACTTCCTGTATTTAGTACCACCATGTAATTAGGAGTCGTTTTTTGAACTCAAATTATGGTGCCGTGTTCGTCGCCTCTTACGACTAGGGTTGCCATCCGTCCGGGTTTCCCCGGATTTGTCCTAGTTTAGAGGGCATCCGGGGAGCGTCCGGGCGGGGCTTCATAGATAATCCGGGTTTAAAAATTTAAAGTTTTGGGCCGCCCGCGACACACGCACTGACCGACGAACCGACTCGCTAAACAACTGTTTTTTATTACACTGACTAAGGTCCCCGTCACGAGAAGCTATAAATCTTGTAAATAAAGAACTTCTACAAAGTTACGTAGCGACAATTCAATCAACATCAAATAATCCCAAATTCAATCAACTCAAAGTTACATACGTGTATTACGAAACTAACGAGCAATTTCACTTAGTCGGGTTATATTTTAGCGATATAAAGCGCTATCGTCTAATGTTTTGTGGTACCGGAACGTGTCTGACTCATGGAACGTCAACATTTGGCCCGCCATTTTGAAGTAAGTTCACACTGACGCTGTCAATGCTGTCATTTGAGTTTTGAATGCGTTTCAGTTTGTTTGTGTTGTTTTCGTAGATTATTATTTATTATTATATAAATAAAATAAAAACCATTATATAAAAATAAAAATCATTCCAAAACTGTTTTTTTTTATTTGTTCCAAAGGTTGCGAACCCCTAAATGTGTGTTTACAAAATTTATAGCTTCTCGCGACGGGAACTTTATGTTTAAAAAAACCTGTTGACATGTCCGGGTTCTGGGCTCTAAAATCCGGGGTTTTCACGCGTCTTGTCCTGGTTGCCAAATTTTAGAGATGGCAACCCTACTTACGACTCGCTTGTCCGTCGACGGAGGGGAAAATATTCATAATCTATCACCCCACGGACTTGTGTCTAAATTGAACAACATTGATAAGTTCTAACTTGATGACTACTTTAAACTGTTAAAGAGTAACAATCCTGATATGAATATTGTTATACTTAAATGTTATAATCATCAATTTCAGCAGTCATTGTCATCATCAGTCGAAAGAAAATATCGACGCCGGAAACGAATGGCGTTAGGGAGTAAAGTTTCATGTCGCTTGCGCCAATTGAAACTGGCGTCGAAATATTTATTACCGTACAATGAGACTTTTTCAGAACCATCGAGTTAACTGGCATGGAACATGGCATAGACGATTGTTCCACATATTTTTTAGTTATCTTCAATTTATAAATATTGAAATACTAATATTATAAATGCGAAAGTAACTGTGTCTGTCTGTCTGTTACGCTTTCACGCCTAAACTACTGAACCGATTTTGATGAAACTTGGTACAGAGATAGTCTGGAACGTTGAAAAGGATATAGGCTATTTTTATTCCAGAATACGCGACAAACGAAAACCACGAGGGCGAGGCCGCGTGTGACCTCTAGTAATAATACTGAAATCGTAACTACATAGCTATGGCCATAATAATTTAAGAAACATGTTCCTTAAATGAATTCCAGTAGCCCCGTAGCTCTCAAATAGCCCCATTTTATCCGTATAACTCCATAATTCACCATATGTTTAGGATAACACGAACGTCAAAGATACACCAAAGGATACTTCTTATCCCCTTGATGTATTAAATAAATACAAAAAAAAGCCATTGTATTTTAACAGATCTTCCTGACTCATTCTGCTGTATCGAAGCGAGAACGAATCGAAAGTGAATTGGGACTATACGTCAGCAGTAACATTATCACGATAAAGATCACACCAGAGAACAAACATTGACATTTACTTGACTTTTACAACTTGCACGAGTTAATAACCAGTCAATACAGCCTGCGTTTAAGGTTTCTCTTCCGCCCTATAACGGATTTAATTTCGTACAATTCAGTTACGTTCAAAGAATAGTAATTTTCTGAAGTGAAATTGCAATTTTCGTCATTTACTAGGCTCCATCCAGCCATCTTTTTCCCTGGTAAGTTGTTTTCAGCTTATTAATGTTATCTATACATATAATAAAATCGTAATGTTGCTAGAACAGTATTGGAAAGTGGGGTAGAATCGGGTCGCTACGGCAAAAGTTCAATAAAACTCAAGTTTGGAAAAAATTTAATCAATTTTATTAGGTTATATTTAGTTTAGTTAAGTTTATAAATGACATATTTTGCACTTGAGATCACTTTAAGCGTAATTCTAAATAACAAAATTTGATCAATTTATAAAAGTTATGTTTTTACGGTTTTGCTCCATCGCTTGTCCAAAACCGGGTATACCCAGGTTTTATACCCGATTTTGCCCTTTAACAGTGGTAGCAATGGAACTCATCAAATCTTCGGGTTCCCAACCCGTACAATACGGCCGACGTATCTTGATGAGTCTGAAGTTAGCTGATTAGCTGCGCAGTAGACAATTTCGTTTCTAAAAGATTCATTGCTCAGCCAAACAACTAACTTCAGACTCGCCAAGATACGTCGGCCGTATTGTACATGAACATCACCTTCATATTACATTGAAAAAGTCACATTGGTACATGGAGCCCGCATGCTTATCAAGCGAGTCCATAATCTCCAAACCACAACGACATCTCATCATAGCTATAAATGATGAAATCCATAATAAGAAACAACTCTTTAAAATGAATGTCCTACTCGCTCTTTAAATTTGATTACCTTGGCACCCACACAAAACAAAATACAAAACATTGAAGTCCATCAAAATCGATCAGAGTCTATTAATCATCGATGGACCATCGTTCGACCCACGTGCACATCACTTTCACGTGGAACCTATCACGGATGTGTATTAGTTACGGAACGATTTTTTTTGTCTATGCTGTGGTACTTCCGACTGGGATGCATTAGATGTGGTGGGGTTTCATTGTCATACGACATTTAGGCCCGTAATAATTGAAGCGAAAGTGGACAAAGGTGTTAACTAACAAATAGTTCAAATGTAGTAATGGACATTTTAAAATAGCAACTAAAGCTCAAAGTTTTAATGTGCATTCTTCATTCATTCATTTCATTTTCAGTCAAAACTTAATGAGCTTAATTAACTAAACTTGAGGTTTAGTTTATAAATTGTTTTTAATATTTAATTTACTATTTTAAAATGCCCATCACTATATTTGAACTGTTTGTTAGTTAACACCTTTGTCCACTTAACGCTTCAATTAATAAAAAGATCCCAATAGACACAGAGTACATTGAATATATGCCAATAGAGAGATTACTCTTAACCGGTTGCGTACCGCCCGTCGTCCCAGGACGACACTTAATTGTCTTATCTATTGTGTCTATAATTACGGTGATTGAGAGTTTAATCTTAAGTATCGTTTTAAAATGACAAGAGAAGTATTTTTTTAGTTGTTTATGGAATTCTACTTTATGGTAGCTCCTCTTGTGAGATCTCTCAAATGAGAACTGTTTATACGGGTCATAGTTACCGGCTTGCCCAGTGTCGTTTCTACGGGTGTTATCTTTGCCCTTCTAGGGATATGCTATGTACATCCTGTGTTGCGTGGGAAGTCGTCGCCTTCTTCTGCGAGGAGGTGATAGCGACCAAAGAGGGAGCGGAGAAGGAGAGAGAGGCAGCTGCCACTCTCCCTTCCCGCGCCAGACGCACCGGGCGTCGGAGGGCGCGCGACGATCTCCGGCCACCGCGCACCGTAGTGTGTGGCCTGCTGGCGGCGGGTTTTCCAGAACTAGGAATTCCTGAACTTTAAAAAGCTGAGAAGCCAAATATTTTGGCACTTATGAATAATGTCTAGGCATTTAATATACAAAAAACAGCGTTAAAGAAAGAAAAAAACATGTTTATTTGACTGCAAAGAGAGATATCTCGAACATAGAAAAATACAACATCGATGACAAAGTAAAAAAAATACAAGAAACTTAGCATTAAAACTGTGTGCCTCACAGGTGCACGAAACTATTAGATATTGTAATTACCACTTATTATAATTAAGGCACAAAGGGGGATGGATTGAAAATGATGACTTTGGAAGTCTGCATGTCCATTCAAATTCAACAGTATATTTAATACCAATCAATACAATGAAAACACACCGATTCATTTGTACATCTGCCTCCATTTTATATTTAAACAATAGCCAAATTACACATTCAGACCAGTTATCTAATGCGTTACAATTAATTGCATACCAATCGTATGAGTTACATCAGGCCTTTCTATAGCAAATCGCATTTAATTGTAATTAAATACGTTGCATGTACGAATATTTTAAGTCTTAGCTGTTAATTACTTAGAGTATCTAATGACCTATTGCAGTAAGTAAATAGTATAGATACCATCAAGTAACATTCCAAATGACTTGTAATTATTTTCACATTTGCAAATAAACTATTGGTAAGAAAACTTTAAGATATTTTTAAGTGGATAAGAATAGAGTAGTGCAGCTCTATCAATTGTACAGCCGCGACATATATACCACTGCTTGTGTATCATTGTCTCATTGATCATAAATCCCTACTTAATATTATAAATGCGAAAGTAACTCTGTCTGTCTGTCTGTGACGCTTTCACGCCTAAACCGCTGAACCGATTTTGATGAAACTAGGTACAGTGGGCTTTCTGGTCGTTGAAGTACAGAGATAGTCTGGAACCTGGAGAAGGACATAGGCTACTTTTATCCCGAAAAATACGGAATACCCGATAAACGACACGCGGGCGAAGCCGCGAGAGACGTCTAGTTTAATATAATTTAATATAATTATTGCACAATTTATTTTTCAAATCGCTAAATATTTTTATAAAGTGTTTACACAACACCTGTTCTCAACCAGCCTGAAGCGCATAGTACGATACTTCGGCCTCATTGCTCGCAGAAGTGCCAGGATGGTGACAGGAAAAATAGAGGGCAACAGACCTAAAGGCTGACGCCCAAAACTATACCTATAAGCGCCACAATCCACCAGGCGAATGATCGCAACAGATGGAAACAGACCGTGGACAGATTAAGAAGAGAGAGAGACGAGTATAGACTCTTGAATTCCAAGTCTACGTCATTTCTACAAGTATTGCTATCATCATCATTTAGCCGAAAGACGTCCACTGCTGGGCCTACCCCAAAAGGGGGGTTTTGCCGTAATCACCATGCTTGGCAGGCGGTATTGCTATGCTATCTACTAATTGACTGTTTCAAAGTTCACTGTGTGTCATAATCCTCCTGCACTTTTGGGCTCGGTGCAGCAAGTATTTTTCTTCGTTTGGCAGCACCAAAACGTACTTCTTATTTCACTTGTCATGTTGCAAATGTTCAGGCTAAGTTTTATGACCGGTCGCCTGCCTGATAGTGTAAAAACTAAATTATATTTTTACGAGCCTAAATTAAAAGTGAAAACGATTAAGCGATTATATCTGTGTCAATTTCGTGATCTTAAAATGCGTTCGACAATGATACGTGTTATACAATCTTTTAGGTTATTTTATTGCTAATCTACAATCTAGATAAAGTGTTTGCCGTTTGCTGCCTTTGTTAAATCAACCAAATAAATACCTAGTGCTTATTATTATACAGTGCTCTATGACAAAATTGACAAAACGGAAACTAGTTTTGTAACATTATTTTCCTTTCGATAATGTTACGTTAACAATCTTAAACGGTAGTCGCAAGATAATTTCTGAAATTAAATTAAATGTTCAGAACAGGAAACAATTGAATGGAGACCAATACTGCCGTACTAAGCTCAAAAACGGTATCTCAAAAAAACGCAAAGTTGATTCTTATGGCATCAGATGACTTAAAGAAATACGCATCCAATGGACTAAGCCAAATAGCGGTATCTTATTCAAAAGATTCTCGCGCAACACAAAAAAGTTTTCCTTATTTCAGTTTTACCTCAAATCACTAAGAAGATAAGAAAACTATATTTACAAAACTTACATTTTCTCGAAACTAGGTTTCCCTGAGATACCGCTTTTGCGTTTAGCACGGCAGGAAAGAGGGTATGCTAAGGGTGCTTTTCCACCAGAGATGTGCTATGCAACGTTGCTATGGAAGCGTTTGATATCCACCAATCATATTCATTGGTCTACATAGCATAGCACTGGTGGAAACTGATTCAACTAAGCTACGTTTTTTTATACGGAAGGATGTGTGATGTGGATGCGTGCTATGGATGTGAGCTGTGGATGCGTGCTATGGATGGTCGTGAGTGGTTTAGCTATGTCCGCCGCTCCTCGTGCCTTCCCTATTGTCGATACGTCGCATAGCTCGAGATGCGCATCTTTCTCGCACAGCTACATAGTTTCGTAGCTTAGCTTTTACATTATCGCAGCATAGCTGCATACCCAAGTAACAAAATTTGATACTATAAAAGTCCTGAGAACGTTTTGGAGCGTGCTAATTAGTGTTTATGATTAGTACTATAATGGTGTTGTAAACGTTTACAGAACCCCAAATAGGCCCTAGTTTTATCACTGATTTATTCTATAAACATTACATACAGGCTCTCACGGTGATAAATCAGCTCTATAGTTGAAAAGTAAAAGTGTCGAGAAACGCTTTTTAGTACTAAAATAGTGTTTCTGCATCGTTTATGTCACAATTTTGCACTATAAAAGTAACCAAAACATCTTTATAGTGCTATTTTGCACCGTAAACGATTCCAGTGATCTTTTTTATCACACATTTTGTTCGTGTTGTGAAAATATATCGGTAATTGTTGCTTAACGTAACATGTAATAAAAAGGACAACTTCAAAACATTCATGGATCGTAATTCTGCCATAACTTGCACTTGCGAAAATAATTGTATCGATAAAATAATTATGCTGATTTCAAATTTGACAATGCGCCCTCATAATTTTCGTGTTTTAATTAAATTTTAATTAATAAAATAAGGACTTGTCCCAACTATGGCTGCTATAGTACACATTGGCTCCAGCCGTGCTGCTAATGTGCTATCATGGCAGAAAACAGCAGCCATTATTTCACCGAAAACGAATTAGTCCATTAATTATTCATTTTAGTGCTTTTATTTCACGATTTAGAACCGTAGCAGTAACACAAACTCACTTATAGAGCTATTTAGAATTTACGTTATTTAGCAATTGCATTAGGAGTCTATATGGTACTATTTAGTACTATAGAAGAGTTTTCATGACTTTTACAGAATTAGCGCCATAGCGATGTTGAGGGAGCTTTTAAGGAGCTAAAAGGTTACGTAATGGTTGTGCAAGGTACTTTTATAGTGCAGATTGATACTGTAATAATGTTTTCGATACTTCTACAATACTAGTACTGTAAAAGTTATTTTTACGCATTATTAGTGCAAAATAGATACATTAAAGTGTCAGAAAGGTCGTCTATAGTACTAAATAGTACCATAATCGCTTTTTTCATATCTATTACAGTGCAACACTTTAAAGATTCTTTTGTATGGTCCTGTAAACGTTCTAAGAGCTAAATTATAGAACTTAAATGCTCTTTAATCTTATAGAACCAAACCGCTCTTTTAAAAACCTTTATAGTACAAGCAAGCACAATGGTTACCACTATAGGCCTACTATATCACTATTTGGTGTTATAACACCCTGGTTATAGAAGCTTTTGTTACTTGGGTAACACATCTCTGGTGGAAAGGCACCCTAATACAACAAGAAAACGCTGGATAAAAGGGCACAAGATGGGGGGAGGTCAAAAAATCACGAAATTCGTGTGACGTAATTAATGAATGGCCCCTTAGTCACCAGCCCCTCCTAAGTCATGTCTTGGGCTGACTATATGCATTTTTTCATTTGCACGACACAGGACACACTTCTTTCAATACCAATATACCAAGTTGTAGTTTCCCCATGACATGGCCGCTATAGTGAACGTAATGTCACGCTGAGCCAAAGGTTAGTCTACCATTCGCCAGCCCAAGGAATGTCCGATCCCAATGCAATTTTGTTACCTACCTAAATGCACTAGCATTAGTATTCATTGGTTATGCCAGTTCAATTATAATAGTAGTGAACATAATTCTGGTAATTACTTGCAACGTACGTAAATACACATATCTTGAAGATTGTATTGATTAAGTTTGCTCTGATGACGATCTAAGGTATACCTAATACTTAGGATAGAGTAACTAGAGGTCACTCGCGGCTTCGCCCGCGTGGTCGTCGTTTATCTCGTATTCCATATTTTTCGGGATAATAATTATAATTCAATAGTGATTCGAAAGACACTTGGCGCCATCTATTTTTATATTTATATTTATTTATTTAGCCCGTAAAACTGGGTGAGATTAATCTTTACGACTGCATTGTTTGATTCGTTTGTCTATAGGATGTCTCTCATCTCAGTGTGCCTTTTGGCAAAGGTCTCCTCCAATAGTTTCCATTGCTTCCTGTCTTGAGCAACTCTCCTCCATTTGGGTCCCGCAGTAAGTTTCAGCTCATCTTCCCAGCGCATTTGATGTCGTCCTCGACATCTCTTGCAATCTCTTGGATACCAATTCGTTGTAATTTGGCTCCACTTTTCTTGTACAGATCTCAACATATGGCCGGTCCATCTCCATTTTTGGAGATCAATTTTTTCCAGGATGTCGGTTAATGTGGTCTTTGCTCTTAATTGCACATTGGCTTTGTCGAAGTCGGGTAAAAGGGCCCCCGAGAAATTTTGATACAAAGCCAGACGTCTACAGAGCCAGCTACGCCACTGATAATGAATTTAAAATCTATGTTTAAATTATTCTTAACTGTCTTTATCAACTATCAACATTATATAACGCTACATCCGACAAAGACTTCGATAACAACTAGTTAATTTCGCAAATAGGTGCACTACACAATGTACTTTCGAACTCAACCTCTTTCAATAAATAATTGAAAAAAGAAATAGTACGCCTACCCACGCCTGTGTAGTCTAGACTTGAGATTATGGGTTACTCAATTGACTGAACAGTTAAAATATGTAGCAAGTGCCGTTATATCAACTGGTTGATTTTGTGAACAAACATCATCATTTTGAAAAGTTGAAAAATATTTTAAGAACAGTCAAAATAACGTCATGAACCATCTGCCTTTATCCAAATTTATTTGGAATCGACACAACATGTCTTTCTTCCATACATAATTATCTATCATGTGTCATCTCAGTGTTATCTAGCTTCCTAGCCAAATCATCTTTCACACAATCCTTTCTAGACGTCTCGTTATAAACGTTGGTTATGTTTATTTTTACATTGACTACCAACAAAAATGTATTACGTAGGTACGGTACGCGTTTGTGGCCGCCTCGTAGTCGTTCAATATCAAACACGATTCTAATCTGTGACGTCGCGGCGCGACGTCGCACGTTTGAGTTTCCAATTTCCTAACTAGATGGCGTTGCGAAAAAACGTCACAAAACTGAATCGCGGTGTTAAGATTCTCCGCCGTTGAATGACCCTCTCGCCGAACTCTAAGCAAATCATACTTACCTGGCATAGGGGATACCGTGATCATGAAGGCGGTTCCCCCAGGGCGAGGCCTTCCCATTGCACTGCGGTTGGGTTGACCCCTGCGATTATCCCTAATGTGGTTAACTCGGATGCGTAATTTTTGATAGTGGGGACTGCGTACGCGCCGTCCCCTCAGAATTCCTATGAGAGTAATAATAATACAAGATCCGGTAATGTAATGTTCGTATTTAAAACAATACGACATTGCCAGATGTGCGATTCCTCGACAAGTCACACTCTCGTTTATTCATAGATTTTGTGCCGTGTTTATTCCTTTATAGGAAAGTGTGGTATGGTAAGGAAAGGACCATACCATAGTATAATAATAAGCTAAGCCTGGTATTCTCTTCCCGCAATGGCCTAAGACTACGTCATAATGTCACGATCAGTGCTGCCATTGATTAACATCTCCAATACAATAAAGGAGATTTTTAATTCATAATAAATATTAAATAAATTGCAAACTTAACTAGCCTAACTATTTTCTATTTCGTGTTATTCATCTATTTAGTTAAAAAGTAAACTATAAAATTACTAGTTCAAAATTGCTTCTCTAAAGAAGCAAATATGTGAAAAAATGCATCTTGCTCGGGTAATTTATTTATACATAGTGGAAGCACCCCCAGCTGATGACGTAGTCTTAGGCCAACCACCTGTCACGGGAAGAGAATACCAGTGAAACATAAAATATTATTATACCATGGACCATTACGTACTATCAAAAGATAATATAATATTAGTTTTGTGACTTCCATTTTAATCAGACCGCATTTAGTTAGACGTTATTATAATGAATTGAATAGAAATGGAGGATCATTGAGGCCCCTTGACTTGTTCATCTACACACAACACAAGTGTTCATTCAAATGCCCGTTCTAATGGATTTATCGTTTTCGATTCTGGTTTTTATTGTTTTACTTTACACGGTTATTGATATTTGAAAAATACGATGGAAAATGACACGGCAATAAAATATTACCGTAGACCGTGTTTTACGCAAAAATGCGGTCCGTGTATCTACGGTAATTAGGTACCGTGATCTCACTGGTTCTTGAGGTCATAGCCATTTATAAATTAAACAAAAATCTCAAGTTAATAATTTAAATGTAAAATGAACAATGCAAAATACAATGCGCTCGTTTGGTTTAAATTACCTAAAGTATCAACAGGTTCAATCTATCTCGACTGCGATAAGTGTTTATTTACTATCGGCCGATACTAATAATCGATCCCAATCGATAATCTATGTATAGGTAGATTGAAATACAGTAAGTTTTTGATATTACTTACATTGAATTTCTATCAAAAACCCACTTAAATTCAGTTAATTCGGATCGAGATCAATTATTAATATCGGCCCCAGCAGTTCCCATTACGTTTTCCAGATCGTGCCTACACAAACCTGCCAGTCTCTCATTATACACAATTACGAGCCAAAATCACCAACATCCGTAAAACAACGCCCTACAAAATGAACAATTAATCTACAATACAATTCATAGACCAAGAATCGTTTACATACAATGACCTTTATGGCCCACAAAATAAGAGCTACAATCCGGATTTGAATGAGAAACGTGAATGTGCTACAATAAGAGTAGGTACTTGAAGGACCTTGTGATTTGAAAGTGCACGCGGCAACCGGAACATAGACGTACAACTTACGTACTTACCCGTAGAACGTTCCAGGAAAAGTCTAGAACAAAAAAAGTGATATTTTAACCTTCATCACATTCACACGCTTACGGGATCTAGTCAATGTAATGGACTCGTAACACGCATGCAATGCAATACTAAGACATGTTCATTTTCGATGTGTTAAAACAAATACCGAGTCTCTTATTAAATATCTACCTTAGTATAATGTATTGTATCATATCATAAAATTAATGAAATAGCAACCTAAATCATTAAAAATACCACGGAGACTTGAACTAATATCCCGTGCTACCTGCATTACCTGCAGGCTGTCAACAATCACCATAAAATGCAATGATATTGAGGACTACAAACTACGTTGCTTACAAAGATATCTTTTGTATATGTGCGAAACAATAAAAATGTTATTGAATCAAATATTAAGTATCGAACAAATGCAAAAGAAACGGGTCTGATTATATTGGTCAGGCTGTTACTGAGCACCCACTCCCGGCCGCTATCCCACTACTGCCCGATACGGGGACTTTTGGCTGCTGGGTTTCCCCCCTGGCCCGATTCGCCCCTCCTTAATTAACCTGCATCCCCCAGACTCCTCCGGGGGATCCATATCAATACCGGGCTTAGTGTGGACGTCCAGTCAACATGGGCCACTCAGCACCAGGACCCCTGACCTCAAACCATCCACCGCTTCCGACCTCCGAGTAGCCGGATTACAGGAGTCGCCACGCTCCCAGTCGAAGATATCGTCAAATTGTACATACACTTTGTATGTTAATGGTCGCAAAATGAAATCATGTATAATAACATGTTTACATAGATCGACTTTTTGTATTTTTATTACCCGTATTCAGTGAAAGATTTTTATTAAATTTTGCAATTTATGGTTTTTCATGAAATACCTAAATAAACTGGCGCCATCTAGAATAAACGCATGTAATCAACTTTAAGTTTGACTGACGTATTATTTAGCTTATCAAAAATGTAGATGGCGGGCGGTACTCAGTGTTTATTTCAAACATCGTTTTGATTGTAATTTATAATTGCAATTGTAAGTTTTATAAATATTAAATTTGAATGAATATAACTTTTTACATATTGTGAAATGAATATGTAAAAAATGTTACGATTACAAAAAAATTTGCTCCCCGCTACGAAACGTTTGACAACCTTAGAATAAGTACTAAAGCATAGAAGCCGCCTCAGTACTTGAAAAACGTACAGGGGCATCTGTCAAATAAGAGCAATTTCGAGATTTTGAGCCAAAGCCTAGCTACCAAATTAAATTGCCCGCCACTAGTACCCCCTGTCAGACGGCAACGACATTTTAAATTTTATCGTATAATACTTGTGTCAGTGGCGCGGTGATTTGAAAAAATATTTTAGTCTAGAATTTATATTTAATTAATTGTGTTTTGTATATGTGCACATTGTTCTTATAAATAAGAGTGTGCGCTACGTCCTGAATAGTAAAAAAATGTAAATCTCGCAAGGGATGTACAAAAAATCAAAGTGAAAATATCAGTTTCCACAAGTACGTAGTATTTTTAAGTTTATTCATAGATTTTCCTTTAAATATATTTCATTATACATTAAATAAGTAAAAGTAAGACATTACCTTTTAGAAGAAGTAAAATAAATAAGTATAAACTATCTAAATCTTATCTATTTATCAATATGAATATTCGCCAAAGAAATTATTAAAGGGGTGCGAAAATTGTATCGATAAATCTATCGACAACGTGATTTTTGTGTTAGGTTTAATTAATTAGGTATTTATACTTTTTTTTTTCATTTAAGTTTCCCTGTGACGAATATTTTCGAAATAAATTGATTGCCGTGGTAGCTCACGAAATTAGTTGGGTTCCAAGAACGCACCACAGAATTTGCTCCAGCCATTTCTGGCAAATGGCGGAGACTGAAGGAGGACTCTATACCAACATTATACCTTCAATCTAAATTTAAAAGCCTAAGTTCTTATTGAATTGCATGTCTACAGGAAATGAAAGAATTCGAGTAATTTCTTTAAAAAAAATTGGGACAGATTAACCCCGCACTGGATTTAGCTTGATTGAAAATAAAAAAAATAAAATCTTTTTTTTCTTGCAACATTACGTTCGACATCTTCTTTCGGCCATTCATACAATAGACTATTTCAGATAATATTTCATTGTCTTGTTTATCTTTCAAATAAATGCTGTTAATACAGTCGTAATCTTCAAGCCTGATAGATTAGGAGAACAGTGAATCTAAACAAAATTAACGTATTAAATAAACGATGATTAACTTACTTCTCAATCAGTTTGCATTTGGTGCCACTAAATTTTACACCTCTTTACCGTAATTATCTTTAAAATCTTGTATTTTTAGGGATGCCGTTTTTTTATAGATAGAGTGATTCAAGAGGAAGGTTTTAAGCTATTAAACGTACACGTGCGAAGCCGGGGCGGGTCGCTAGTCTATATATATAAAAATGAATCGCTATTTCCCTTGGTCATCGCATCACGCGTGAACGGCTGGACCGATTTCGCTAATTTTTTTTTTTGTTTTGTTCGTAATTGTCAGGAGAAGGTTCTTATGAAAGAAGATTTAGATATTTAAAAAAAAAAAACTAATGTAGGTAGGTAGTAGGTAGGTATGTAGGTAGTAGGTAGTAGGTAGGTAGGTAGTAGGTAGGTAGTAGGTAGGTAGTAGGTAGATAGTAGGTACGTAGTAGGTAGGTAGGTAGTAAGTAGGAAAAAGTGCATTGCAACGCATGCCGGGTACAGCTAGTTATATATAAAACAATCATTATTTTGTTTAAAATTTCCAGCGCCTCGAAATAGACAACTTACCTGAGACCACGTGGCGCCGATCTAGTGACAGAAAAAAACGTGCATGTCCAAGTACATTACAAGGAATACTCAATAATAATGTATTTAACTTTTGTGAAGCTTTTAGTAATTGCAAATGAAATAATAGACATTTATACTTAAACGATGACTTTATTTATTGATATCGATAATAACAGGACCAGTCGAAATGATGATGCTCGGGAGAGGCCTACGTCCAGCAGTGGGCATCTTTCGGCTGAATAATAATGTTATTATGACTTTACTTTTGTCATTATAACTTTCTAAGAAGTAAGTATTTAAATGTACTATGGCAATATCCGGCATGGCTGTTATTTGGTTAACACAATCATAGTCACCTTCTTTCGGTCTTACAATACCACTTCAGATATTTCGTAATATACATTATACGATGACTTTATTTTATCGATAGCTATAGTCTAATAGTGTGAATACCCTCATCCCTAGTCTCTGTACAAAAGGTTACAAAATTAATTTTTACGGCCTGTCAAAAGTTTATCTTTCCCGCTCTGACAACAGCGAGTCCGCCATATGAGTAAATAGCATGGCTATATTTTGATTCATGTATGCTAAGTAGCGCTCCTTCTATGCTTTAGTACTTATTCTAAGTTGACAACCGACACAGCTGTTCAATTTGTTTCTTTTGTTTGAAAACTCTAGCAACGGTGCATTTTGAATATTTGAAACTGTATTTATTTAATCCGATAGAATATCGTAAAATACTTGATAAAATTGTGGATTCCGGATATGGAATCTGCTGGCTTAATGAATTACCAAAGGTAAAACTGGTATAAGAACTTTTTAGTCTTTGTTTCGTATTTTGAACTTGCGCGCTTTAATGTATTGATTTTCCATCCCAAAATAAGTTAGAACGATGTAAATAAATCATAAAGCGGACCTTTAGCATTTTCTTAGCATTTAGTTAACCAAGCAAACTTTCAATCGAAATTTTAGGTGTTTTGATAACAGGAATTGTGTATTATAGGAATAGTGCTGGGGATTCTTCTAGCTTGACTCCAGTAAAGCCTAGACTAGGAAAATTCGAGGATGTTTACTCACCTGAACATCTAAATATATCGCCGCGACCTGTAAGTAAGTTATTTACAGTAAAATCCAATAAGTTCTTAGAATGTGTGATGAATGTTCTGGATTTATCTTTCAGATACCAAAACTATGTTTCACTGAAGCCAGGGATGAGAGCCCCAATTTACATACCCCTAAAAAGTTTACAGAAGTTGACTATAGATGCAGGTAAATAACATTTATTTAACTCTGATCCTTTTAATTCCCAGCAATTTTTTTTGTGGCATTATAGTCTACCTTCTTCAAACATTATACAAATTATTGCTTTTGTTTATTTTGGTATACAGAAAGAATAATACTAATGAGTTATACATTGTTGTTATGGTAAGGATACACGGCGACACTGACATTCGACACAATGCAATTGTGACACTGAAATTAAACCAGAGCTAATGCGCAACTCAGTGTAACAGCGATGTACACACTACGACACTTGGTGTCGACACTGAGTGTCGAGTGTAATGTGGCACCGTGTATCCTTACCATTATGGAACACGCTTATGAGTTCATATATCTTTTTATTGCACTTGGTTGCATACGTCCCTAGTTGCACATAAGCACACACAGGGTCTAAGATGGAGCACACAAATCCAAGTAACAGAGATATAGAGGGATTTCCCTATACCCTCTAGCTCTCACAAACACATGATAGAACACAGTAAACTGCTTGGTGCCAGACTTTAATGTGACACATAATTGGTATGACTTTATATTTACTTCTAGAACTACAAAAGCCCAGCATCGATTCCAGAATGCTTACAGCAACTGTTCATTTGAAGGCAACCAAAGCTTCCCGCGCCTGAAACGCAAGGTGCGACCCATTAAGATGGAGCTGGAGACACCAACCAAGTTGAAACAAGCCGTTGATCTTGTTAGAGGTCTGTGTAATAGAACTAATAACTTACTTAGCTACTTATTAATATTTATAATCTATTAGTAAAAATATACAAACATGTATGCAAGTTTAAAGATTTATTTAATTATTTTACAATTTATGTACAAGAGAAAAACAGTATACAATAAGTACAAAGGTGCTGCTTATTTATTGAAATCGCAAGTCTGCCTGCAGAAATTTCTAAAAATTAAATACAGTATAAACATAGACAGCAGTGTGTAGATATAGGAAGAGAAGAATTATGAGGAGCTAAACTAATGTAACTGAAAAGTTAGTATAAACATACACAAATAAAAACATATAATACGGCCGACGTATCTTGGCGAGTCTGAAGTTAGTTGTTTGGTTGCGCAATGAATCTTTTAGAAACGAAATTTTCTACTGTGCAGCTAATCAGCTAACTTCAGACTCGCCAAGATACGTCGACAGTATTGTATACAGACATAAGATTATACTCTTTTCAAGGTAAGGCGAGTCCTGGGGTTCTACGAAACGTTACCATACAAAGAATACCAAATACATATAAAAAAAGAAAACATTTATAATAGAGCTATTTTAAGGTTTTTGATGATGTTGTTTAGATTGGATAGCAGTCTTGTTATAGCTACAATTTACAAAATAACTGCTATTTTAGACCACATTGAACAGAGTTGAAGATAGAATAATATTTCTGTTTGTTTGCCAAAACTATTCACATCCTCGTGAAGTCAATGTGTGTTTGTTAAGCAACATAACACAATACCTTCAAATCTTTAATCAATAGGATAAAAAAAACTAATCAGAAACTATTATATTTTGTCTACAGTGGATGGCCCAAATGGGCTTAGGTTCAACTCTTCCCTAGCAACAGATGTGTCATGCTCCCCCGCCCCCTCACAGACTGAACGCTTACAACAGACCATAAACCCAAGCAAGGCTGTCTTCACCATTGAACCAAACACTTCAAAGGTAAGAGCATACATGTTTCATTGTCATCATTCAGCTGAAAGAAATCTACTTCTGGACGTAGGACTCTCCCAAGCATCGCCACATTCACCGGTTCTGAGCTTTTCGCATCCAGTGGATTCCCGCGACCTTTACCAGGTTATCAGTCCACCTTATGGAGGCCCTATCCACGCTGCGCCTTCCGCTACGTACAACATGTTTCAGGTCATGTACTTTAGAACTAAAAAAAATGGTGCCTCAAAAAACATTTTTTTTTAAAAAGAAAGATTTGCCCCACTTTGATTCGGTGCGGTTTATAAGGACTTAATTTCATTATGCCTTCTTATCATTTTGCCTAAATCTCAATTTGCCTTAGTCCCAGAATGACTGAAATTTGAAATGACTGAATTTCCCAATGTCTAAAAAGACAAATGCCTCAGAAATTTGTACAGTTGAGTTGAGAGTTACTATGACTATTTTCGGTTTACATAGAAACATGAAGTTTGGCATACTAATATTATGATATTTTTCGTCCATTTGGTCTTCACTATGATACAGTCCACGATCTCCTTAACCTTTGTGTAGTGATGCAGACGACAAATTAAGTCCTTATGAACCGCACCGCTTTGATTTCTTATGAATTAGTTGTGCAGTAACATAAAATGTGACATGACATCATGAGCGTAGCCAGGATTTTGTCCAGGGTGGGGCACAGGAGCTCAGTCACACAGTAAATATATTATATGTATATCTTTTCACCAATTCTAGAAGTGCAGAATGGGTTTGGGCCAATTCCTTTTTGAGGCCCAAATAAGTATAGCCAGGCATTTAAGTAGTCATGAGTGTATTAGAGGTTAAAGACTAAAATAGAAACAAACTTTGATTGGAATATTAACGTTTATTATAATTACACTAGGAATCTGGTATACGTCTGTTCACTACGAGTTCGGTAGACAGAGCACAGATAACTATATACTAGTCAGAGACAGAGTGACGACGATGACAGATTACGAATTATTATTGTTTTATAGACTGTCAAATTGGTTGCGTATTGATTTACTTTTTAAACTGTTTTACATTCGATAATATAATTTGTTGATGGAAAATAAACTAAATAATTTATACTTAAGTAATTATAAATTAATTTTTGCATAAATGAAATATAATTCAACAGAGTGTCGAGTTGACTGAATCTTAAATTATTTCCCCTGCGTCAGGGTGGGTTAATCGCTCCAACCGCCCCAACCTAGCTAGCCCCGGCTAGACCCATGCATGACATAAAAAAATATCTGTTAGCTGTACAAAGTATTTTGTATATGGGGATTGACCCTAAAGTAAGAACCATTCAACCAAACCACTACCAGAACTGCCAGTCTTTTGCCTGATATCTATAACCATGGAGTTTTCAAATCTCGAGTGAATAGTTTACTTCTAGGCAAGCATGCACCATCATCAACCGCATCTTCACTTGCCATCAGGTGAGATAGTGGTCAAAAGTGATCATATAATTAATTTTAAAAAATGCTAATTGTTTTGTCTTTAACGTCATCAACCACACCTATCATCAACAACACATGAAACCTGAAACCATAACATTATTTTCTTAGTTCACAGATTCAAGCATGAGTTGACAAATTTAAGTATGACATGACCTTCATTCTTTCAGATCCTAATAGTGAACAACAAAGCCTGTTCCTTGCTGGGCTATTCATCTGGAGAGCTTTGTGGCCTACACTTCTCAGATCTGCTCCGCAACAGAAAGTACAAGGCATTCAGCTTACATGAGCCAGAAGAATGTGACACTTCTGAGGATGGCACTATTGTTTTGCTTAGTGGAAAGGTAAGAATAGTCAATATTTACCAAAAGTTTGTAGTAACAAAGTTGGTGCTCATGCAGGGGGTGGCGGCTGTCTCGTTCCTGTTTCCGCTAACACCTGCACGTCTAATGAGTCGTAAAAGTTTTATGAGATGAACGATCTCATCGGTGGACAGTGCGGCAGACGAGAGGTGTGCATTGTGGCGGCACAAACACCCACCCCCTCCACACTTCATGACCCCGGAAGAACATCTATCCCCTGAATGTGAACTGCAGTAGCCAATCTGGAAATCTCTTAACCGATTGCATACCCAAGTTGGCCGCTGTAAAACTAACTTGGCCAAATTAGGCATTCTTCACCCATCCCAAACGCAGTGCCAGTGTGGAGCACCAACACAGGATATGCGTCACCTCCTTAGTTGCCCATCGTGCACAACCACCTGTACCATCCAAGACCTAAACGAGGCCAAGACTGAGCTGTACATGTGTTCTCAAAATGATATGATAACATTCTTGATGCTAAGATAACAGGTTTGATAAAAAGGGTTTGTTTTAAACTGATATCTTCATACCTCTGTGATCTCCGAAAGGTTAAGCCTCTGCTTACACCTCTGTGTTCTCCTATTACAAGATTCTGGACACCCTCGTTTCGGCTCTTGTATTAAGTATTAATAATTCCCATGTATTAGGTGGCGAGCCTATCGGTGTCGTAGTGCTCATTGCAAGGATCAAATTACGCCCCCCCTCCCCCCCCCCCAAAAACACACTAAATAAAAAAGGCATTTTGTAAAATATTCATTAAATGTAAAATATTCATATGTGTATTGAGCTGCCTCGTTTTCGCCCCTCTAGGTCCTGCGCCCTACCCCTATAGCCAGTCCCTAATTACAACACTGAGCGTATTGTCATTTTTCAGGCACAATTATGGTGCCAGGTTCATCGCCTCTCGCTTGCCTGGCGACGGAGGAAAATTGAATTCTAAGTGCTTGTTCACGTATAACTCGCGGGTGCGAGTGCGGTGGTGGACGCGGTGGACTTCGCGAGTTCGTGTTCACATACATGGACGACGATCATTTATTTTTAATCGAAAATTCTTACCTAAAATGGGAGATGTCAAAAATTTGAATTAATGTGCACGAAAAAAAAAGGTTCTATTCTGCACTGCACTGCAACAGCACTGACAAACTCTTCTGTATTGAACAACACCATGAAAACGTGCTATCGTTTGTAGGGACAAGTTCAAACTGGTTGAACTTACCGGACGCCGCTAGTGAATCGCGCGCTCCGCCGCTAGTTCGACGTGAACACACATAAACAACATCAAACGTTTGATACAGCCGCGAGCGCGCCGCACGCGCCAGTCGCTAGCTTGCCCGCTACTTTCTCCGCACCTGCGTTTTGTACGTGAACACTTGCATATTATGCTATGTGTTTGATATTTCGTGACCTCGCCCGTCACCGCGCCTACGGTTAACGTGAACAAGCATTAAATCCGACCCCTTGCGGACTTAACATCAACCGTGCAAATGCACATAACTAGAGAAAGAGGAGATCTCTTACGCTAGGATTACACAGCTATAAACAGATAGGTCTTTCAAAGAAAACATTGTGTTCCAGGTAGTAGAACTTATTTCCAAAGATGGAGGCTCTGTTCAAGTATCGCTATGGATCAGACAACTTGACAACGATGGGCCATGCTTAGTCGTCGCTGAGCCTGTCAACTGCAGGAACGTTTTGGTGAGTTTTATTAAAACAGACTTCGCAAACAACATCGCATAATGTAGGCAACTCATTTTAATTTAAGTAATAATATAAATAGTGTATTTGATTCGAACGTGGAGTGGCAACGCCGCGCGTCGCATATTTGACGTCTTTCTGTCTCACAAGGGCACGTAAATCATTGCAATATGAACCTTATGTAGTGGTAATAAAGGTCACATGGCGTGCTCTCGTGAGATAGGTAGGCACGCGCGTCGCCCGACGGCAACGCCGCATTTTGTGAGGCCAGTCGCGTCGCTTCGCGCCGTTCCCGCGACGGTTGGCCAGTCCAGTCAGTCGGTCGAAATTACTTGTCGCCTGCAGGCGTTCTCACCTGCCACCGATTTTCCCGCCTAAACTAACCGTTCTTTGTTGTTCTTAGTTGTTATAAGCCTAACTTGTATCCGTGTGTGATAACTGTGTGAATAAACGATTTTACGGTAACTTTGCCATTCATTGTGTTTTCAATCCCGCGCCCTTACACATATTATGTACCACGCTAAAACATTTACTAATGCAAGAGAATTTTAAAGAAGGAAAATAAAAAAATCTTGGTGTTACTGACAAACTTTTTTTTTGTAATTTTTTGTCCAAATGTTCTGGCATGGTAAAACAAAAATATGAATTATTGTAAATAACAGTCAAAGACGACGAAATGCAATTTACACAAAACAAAGGTCACTTGAAGAAAAGGAAGAATGTGTTTTTCTTGATAATTGTAAACCGTTTTTTTTATTAGTATTCTCTTCCTTAAAATGATGTCTTGTTTCACCCAATTTCTAATGTGCACTTTATGGAAACACACTGTGTAACTCTCTTTTTCAGCTAACTGTAGAAGCTGACACAGGCATAGTGTTATCTTGCGAGGGTGGCTCAGCGGCTGCATTGTTTGGGGCGGAGTCCCGTGACAAACTAGTGGGAGTGCCGCTCGCTTCGCTCATTCCTAACGCCCGTCTGCCGTCCTACGACGCTCCTCTGCCTCGGAATATGGCTAAGCAAAAACTTACAGGTACGTTTTTACTGTTTTTCATTTAATCAGTCGATGAAATCGGCCAATTAACATAACAGTTAATTTCTACACATTCAACTGTATTAAGTTTCACTCACCGCCTTCCGCGTTCAGTCTACATCAAATATAATAATTCTCGTTCAATAGGTATAGGGTTAGAAGACGTCAATAACAGAAAACATAAAAAAACAAAACAAACAAAATACCTAACTAATATAGTAGCGAAGAGCGCGCACGTAGTAGGTTAGTTAAAATTTTGACATTCTTTAGGTAGTAATAGTCACCATGCTGAGTGATTACAACAGTAAACAAACATGGTTGTATAGTTTTTGGTATGAGTAGGCCTCCGAGACTTGCACCTAAGATTATCATCTATCACTAGTTCATCAATGTCCTTACACATGTTATATTATAGGGAGAACTCTGGATGGCGGGTGTTTCCCGCTTTGCCTATGGATATCAAAGCCAGACACCACAGACGGCTCACCATGGTCCGCTATCAAGTCACACAGACCTGTGTTTGAAGTCAATGTCAGGGTAAGTACTTACAAAATTGTTATGTTTTTGCTCAGATTATAAAACAGAAGGCAGATAGAGTGACAGGAACAACGTGAGTGCGGCCAAAAAAGCAAATACAAATTCAAAAGCGAATACAATCTCGAGTCAGTATGACACGAAGCGCCGCATTGTTAGGACGTCATCGATAATTTTAATATTTATGATAGTAATGCCATCTTGCGTTTATAAACATTGCAAAAACTGTTCCTAAAAACAAAATAAAGAAGATGGAGTATCTTTTCATAGGTTTTATTGATTATTTATCTATTTGGATATTATTTTACGTGATTATTATTAGTGACATCTTGGAACACAAAACCTTAACAAAAATCATTCGGTGTTGCTTGTTTATATTGAAACCATTTACCCCCTAAGTTAGGAAATAAGTAAAGAATACAGGAATAACGATTTACAAAAATATTTATTTCGATTATTATATAGTGTTTTATTTATCGCGTTTTTTGGTTGGTATGTTTGTAGGTATGTGTGTCCGTTTGTATGTGTCTTCGTAACTAAAACTACTTTATGTATTGTCTGTCTCTAATAATAATCATGTACGTCAGTCGATTTGCCAACATAAAGCAAATATAGCTATCAAAAACATAATTACAACCATTCACGACTATACTAAATGACTGCCATAAATCCACAAAATATTTCTATTTATCATCTTCTATTCTGTAATCTGAGATTAGTAAATTTCTAAAGTAGGTACTTGCATTAAAATACAATCTGACTCAACGGCAGAGATTCACTTTATATACATATGTATAACTCTGTATGTATCTGCATTTTTCGGAGACAGTAAATTGTTTATTTAATAATGAAATATTATGGGAATTTTGTCATTATCATGGCAACCGTACACGCACAAACAGGTAACGTGTTCTTATAGTGCTGTCACGCACACATGTCTACAGACATGCCTCACATTATGGTTCAGTACAGTCTATCTGCCTTTTGTTTTATAATCTGAGTGTTTTTGTATTCCAACCTATTTGCTATCGTCTGGAACATGGTTTTAGGAGCTTCACACAACGAACGCGGCGCGATGCGGCGAATATGGAACTGTTCATTACTGCGTTCCTACCGTCACCGCACCGCGTTTGTTGTGTGAACCTCCTTAAGCGCCATATCCGCTAGGAAGTTTTTCTTCTCTTTAGTCTGCAACCGGCATTCAAGCTGTGCATACACCTACAGCAAGTCGACTTCTGCAAGTTTTACGAACTAAGCGAGCAATGGAGTGCAATAAATTGCACAGCAAAACTTGCTAGTGAATTTGGCGCTTAAGAAATTAATTTAGGAAGAGGATATCATTTGAGGGATGAGTTGTAGAGATACCACTGTTGTTACTGTCGAGAATGACGAGAAGGTTTCCGATCATTCCATAGAAACAGTAGACCAACCTTAGGATATCGACATTGCCCAGACAATGGTTTGCGGGGGTCTAACGGCACTCGCTCCGTGTGAAATTCTTGTATTTAGGCGCAACTGGTTAAACTGGAAGTTGACCCCAACTTAGTTGGTTAAAGGCTAGGCATAACAATAAAGAAATAGTAGTAGACCATCCCGTTTTCTAGAACCTACCAGAACTCATCACAAACAACTCGCTTAAACTTAATTCCTAGGTCACGTACAACGTAAGCGGTCTCCTAGTAGTAGACGAGAGTGGTATTATAACCGCGTGCAACCACCACTTCGCCATGCTGACCTTCGGGAAACCACACTCTGAAGTCATAGGACACCATATTGAAGACGTCATTCAGAACTTCTGCCAGGAAGCCGATATCGTGAAGATGCCAGAAAGAAACAGGAATATGATGCTGTCGCCGGTTAACAATGACAATAATGGGTCCGGTATGTTATAAATAATTTCATTATCTATTAATTTTAGTGTAATGTTACTAACATTTTAAATAAATCTTCTCGAAAAACATTGTAGAATAATTGTGTCGTATAGAATCAATGGTGGCAGTCTCACCTTTTGGCACTTTAGTGTTAATTGTGCAGAAAATTCAAAAATATCTAAAATGCTTATTTGATACATCATAACCAAACATGATTGATGTTTGCTAAATCGACAGAAAATCTCGATTTAGTTCCAAAGACGGCAATCTTCCATTAGGGGAGAGTTGCTTAGTTTTTCTTTTAATTTTGTTTGCCCAAAAATTTCTAAAATTGAGATTGCCACCTTTCATTTTATACGACTCAATTATGATAATGATTGAAACATAACTTCTATTTTAATTTAGTGTATTGTAACATCTACTTTATATTTATTTAATACATTGATTTAAAATGTTAAGCCATCTTTGTATATTATTTTAGCATCAGACACGGACGAAGATTCGTGTGGAGCGTTCAACGGCAGTCAGAAATCTGCCTGCATGTCCCTTAACGTCCATCCCTCCATACTATCCACCACACGAGAGAAATCGTCCAGCGCTTTATGTCTCGACAAGTCCTGTAGCATGGTAACCCACACGCCCACTCCTACACAAGACATGGTCTCAAGCATTAGCACTACGGAACAACGAAACGATATATCCGCCCTTCCTGACGTCACTTCTGGAATGTCAGGAATATCTATAGATGACGAAAACTATTGTCATAGCAGCATATCGAAGTCACGCTCGGAAAATATACTTCGATCTGAACAGAGTAATCCTGCAAGGCCTACTACCAAACCTTCGGAGAAATCCGATTCAATATACTACACTTCGCAGCATTCTCAAGAAGTGACTCCAACTGGGAGTACTCCTAGAGTGAGGTTAAACGATCCTTCTTTGAGGCTATCTTTCGATTCAAGTAAATATAGGTCGTTGAAAGCTAACTTGCCGGGGAAGGATGACAAGACAAGTTTGTCGTTAGACTTCTGTGATTCTAATGAGACGAGTGCGGACTTCCTGACTCCTATAAATGAGATGCCGCCTCCTGGTTGTGAAATTGAAGACTTGCCTAAACACAATGGCAACGAAAGTGTTGATAGCTTGAGTAATGATATCGATTTGGAAACACAAACTGAATCTGCACCTAGGAAATTGTATACAGGTAAGATCATAATATTACACCTATTTTTATTCCTTCTACATTTATTCGGTACATCTTCTCTGTTTATAAAAGATTCCATTCATATAAACTCCTAAATCACTATAGCAAACTTCCAGATTAAGATGATCATCATTCAGGTTGTCGTAATTATCACAACCAATACCAAGTTTAAAAGTGTAGTATTAGCGTTAAAACGCACTAGCGGCCAGCCGCAATACGGCGGGCCGCTTGCGGCTGGCCGCATATCGATTTTTATATGAAACCGCATGATCTCAACGCACTGATTTCCGGCCAGCCGTCGTGCGCCAGTGCGTTGAGATCATGCGGTTTCATATAAAAATCGAAATGCGGCCAGCCGCAAGCGGCACGCCGTAATGCGGATGGCCGCTAGTGCGTTTTAAGTCTTATTTATAGACGTAAACCGTTCTTCACATCTTGCGAAGACATTTCCTTGCCTATTTTTCTTTTATGACTATCTTGCAAAGTAAAACGCTAGATATTCTTAAGGAAACACTTTGATCACGTTAACCAGACTGTATTTTTCTATAGACGACGCCCCGGAAACTCCATGCGTAGCCAAACGCTTGGTGCGCACGCACGTGATGACGTCAACGCCGCAGCACTCGCGTGGGAAAGTAGAAAGAGAGTACGAGTGCGCGTCCGACTGTCAACACAAGGATGGCACCTACAGGGGCGTGGTGCTGCACAAGGACGGCACTCAGCTTAGTGAGTACTTACTGAACTAGACTGATGTAGCTGACTAACTGTAGGTCTAGCGCATAACTGAGTCAGTGCCTGGGGTATAGGAGCGTCACGGGAGGATGACATATGACGACGTGACCGAACTATCTCGCTATACACGTGATAAATATAATGAAGATAGCGAGATAGTTCGGACCCGTCATTTCACGTCACGTGTCACCCCTCCCGAGCCGCTCCCATACCCCAGGTACTGACTCAGTTATGCGCTAGACCTGTAGAATGACGTAGCTGACTAACTGGATGACGTTACGCCGCAGCACTTACGCGGCAAGACGGTATCGTCGTTAATTCGAAATATTTTAAAAGTTGTAGACAGTCTCATAAGAACATTTTCCTGTGGCCACAACGATTAAGGTAGCTGCCTTTATCACTACACCATCTCAAATAAGTTTCTTGCGATTTCTGACCTTTCTAGTACTCCAACCTCAGTTGGTTCGGAAGTCTTTTGATCCTTCTGGGAATTAGGATCAATTGGAATCATAAAAATGTTTTGTGAAAACTGTCCCTTTTCTCGCTGACTGTACATTTTTGGTATTTTAAGAACATTTTCCTGCAGCTACAATGGTTAAGGTAGCTGCCCTTCATGCCCCATCTCAAATTACCACCCTGTATTAGTGGTGGGCGATTATTACTAAAACTAATCGATTTAGTCGATTGTTATCGACTAACGACGTGCAGCAGGCGACAATCATTGATACGGTTACCGTATCAACTTAAACTACTAATTTGTATTGAATTGTGGCGCAGCGCACGTGTTACTATACTCGTACTACTAAATAAGTAATTACTAAAAGGGGGTGCGTGCACTGCCGCTGCGCCACAATTCAATAGTTAAAAGTCCTTGTGCCATTACTTACGAGTACAACTGCAGTTTATACGATTGACGCTAATAGATTATTTAATTGTTCTCTATTGTCCCAGTGTACATTTAGTAGTTCGTCGATTGTTATTCGAATAATTATGGTGAAGAACTACTAAATCCACAATCGAATGCGCAACAGTACAATTTACGATTCAGTAGATTGTTTTTTTGTTTTTTGCAACAATCGCCCGTCGCTGCCCTGTATGTCCCCTTGAAAAAAAAGGAAAGATTTGTTTATTGTTTTTGCCTTACCCTGTTACTTTAAGCATCTCACTACTGTGAAAAGACAACCTACGTTGATATTTAGACTATCTTTAATCAATATCTGGAAATCTTTGCCCTAATTCAGCTGTATCCTAAAATGAACGTTCCATTCCAGATGTGCTGTACACAGTATCAAGCATGCAGCTGGGCACGGGCAGTCGCGTGCGATGTGTGTGGCTGGGCGTACAGCTAGAGGACACCGTGCGGAACACTACCCTCGCCTCCAGTGTCACCTCCACTGCCGACAACTCGCTAGTCCTCGTTAGTAACACTGTGGTATAGTATATCTTGTGTATTTAATAGACAAGTACAATACGGCCGACGTATCTTGGCGAGTCTGAAGTTAGTTGTTTGGCTACGCAATGAATATTTTAGAAACGAAATTGTCTACTGCGCAGCTAATCAGCTAACTTCACACTCGCCAAGATACGTCGACCGTATTGTATCACAATGCATTTTGGTTAGATTACAGTTTGGAGAAATTACTAAATGCATTCTGGATACTCTTTGCAGCGTCGCAAATCAATGCTTTTGATTTAAAAAAATGAGAATAAAGGGAAGAAGTGCAGTTTCGGAGGGATTCAAATAACATTTGAAAATCTTCATTTCGTTCAGTGGTAGAAATTGCCAGACAAACCTCCGGTTTCTGAATTAAGAATTCGGGATAGGCAATACTTAAGTAGTATTTGAGTACAGAGTTTTCAAAAAAATGCATTAAAATCTGTAATTTTTTCGACAACTCCATACTCAAATCTTATTTAAGTACTGCTTATCCTAGAATTCTCAATTCAGAAACCGGAGGAAAGGGGATAAGATTTCTTGGTTTTATCAGTGGTCCCTACTACCAACATTGGAAAGCATTGCCATATAAGCTCATACGTGGCGTCTGCATGAATATTTGTTGCTACAGTAGCTAATTTTAACAAAGACTTTGTAGAGATGTGTGAATTTCGCTATTCACACATCTCGTCTCCACTCAGCTTATGTGGATACCACCGAGCGGAGATGTATCATATTTGTATGGCGCGATGGAAGCGGAGATGTGTGCTATTCCTCGCTGAGATTGAGCTGGGCCGCGGTACAAGGCGGAGATTTGAACTTTGCCTCGCAAGCTGACTACGGGGCGCAGCGGAGACGAGATGTGTGCGGTGTACAGTGAGCGGTTTCGCGTCAGATCGCACTAAACTGTGCGTTCACATCCAACGCTCGCCGCACGCAACTCAGTTCCGCTCTAGTCAACACACATCTCCGCTACAGTCTATCCAGTACGCATCTCCGCTCAGTTTGGGTGGATACACCCTAGCTGAAAAACGTATCTTGTCGTCTCCGCTTCGGACATCTCCGCTTTTATGGAGTCCGGGCCTAACAATCACTCCAGCCGGCTCAGATGTAAACAATAATACGACTAAACATAAAAACAAATCCACGTGATCGCTGCACTCACGGGACGACGCGTGCGCCTCGTGCCTTTTCGCCGAATTCGCTCGCCTTCTCTCTCTTACATCCGCGTGAACATTGATGCGATGCGCGACGGCATCCTACGATAGGTCTCGTAAAGAGAATGGCGCCAAAATGATTTTTAGAAAAATAGATATGTAAAAAAATAAGTTTGTTTGTTACACGATTGATTAATTTTTTGTATGTGATTTGTTGACTAAACATTAATAATAGTTGAGTCATTTAAATAACGCGTTAAAGAAAATCTGTTGAATGATTGGTAGAAATTGATACGCAATCAGTATATTTGATATGCAATCATTATTTTAGATATGGAAACAGTATTTAATTTTCTAGTCGTTAGTTCAGTTTTTGAGGTGAGTAAAGTAAATAAATAGAGTCCTGTTTTGATTCGTTTGTTTTTCTTTTTTTTTTTAATTTTTGTGTTCTACTAGTTTTGGTAGACAATTTGGTGCTAGAGTAGTTTTAACGATGGAGACATTAGATGAGCGTATTTTGATGTGCAATAAAAAAATTCCCATAATAAAACACCACAAACCATTGAATGAATGAATCTTTATTTGCGATAAGTATTGGTACAATTCGGTCTTAATTAAATACTTAGATCCAAAATACATGCAAATATTAAGTAGGACATAATTACTAACAGATCATTAGCAAAGAGTACTAAATAAATTGAAAAAATAACAGCCATATGACGTTAAATAAAAACATATCCTACCCACATTCACACACTGCCTGTGTCATTAATCCCTTAAAAACTTAGATACAAAGTAAAATACGTTTTTCAAACAGGGCAACAAGTCAGCTAGCAGTAGACCACAGTCAATGTCGTTGGTGAGCCAGTGCGGAGACGAACAAGTCTCCGGCGAGTACAATAAACACTACGTAACGCTCAAACAAATTGGTAAGCATAAACGCCACTCAGAAATAAGACTAGATTTAAGGGGCTATCTATGTACTTTTAACACGTTCCCTGTCCACGGTATCTGTATGGATACCAAAACTGAGTTACCCTGGAGTTCATGTATCCAGAAGGATGCATTATTACCGAATTATCCGGTCCCGGTATCCCTTTGGATACTCATAAAAAACACACACAAAATAAAGTTAAGAAACCCAATAATATATTAAATCGAAGTAGCCTTGAAGAGTAGATTTTGCCTTTTGTATGGGGGACAGGGAACTCGTTAATTTTACTCATACTATACAAGGTTAGTCAGAAAGGGGCTACTAATCCGAAAGGGTTTTAAAGTACCCATAATAATGAGTAACTTTTGGTCTACCACTTTCTCCAAAACTATTGAGTTTTGGAGAAATAGCTGTTCAAAAATTACAAAAAAATATGCTAAAATCTATCTATCCTCAGTTAAGATAAGGTGTGTTTACATTTTAGGTCATATTTGGGATCACGAATTAGAAGCTTAATTTTCTGAATTCGTAACTAAAGTAGGTACGAAGAATTTTTGAAACAACTAAAATAAAAGTTATTTAACATGGACATAAAAATTATCGAATTTCGAAATTCTAACACTTGCTTTAAAACCGTCATCAGTGATACTTGAAGTGGCATGCGGATTAGTACCCCCTTGCCGACTAACCTTGTACTTCTGCTCCTGAAACATACCTTAACTTAGAATTAAGAAGCACACTGACTTATTACTATAAGACATCATTGAGTTTGTCTCAATAAAGATATCTCATTTGTTATTATTTCTCCAATTTTGCACTCTTCTTCTAGGAAAAGGTGCATACGGCTGCGTTAAAATGGCATACCGTCGGTCTGACCGTATGCTCACAGTTGCCAAGTTCATACTCAAAGAGAAGGTAGGAGCACAGTTCTGGGTGGATGGGCCTGATGGACGACGCGTACCGCTCGAACTAAGTCTACTGCTTACACTCAAACATCCTAACATTGTGAGTATGTAATAACTAAGGATTAAAACACAATCAAAATTATAACTAAGTAAGTAAGACAACAAGAACTCCCACAAAAAAAACAGACCTTGATACATGGGTCTGTAGTTATGTCTTTATAATTATATTTGTTCGGTACAAGCGGGCGAAGCAAAGACTTCTTCATCTTCCGAAGATAAGGAAGACTCGCAGTCACGACTAAAGGGTCCAGGGTGGCGTTAAGATAACTGTTGATGTATAGAAGAGAGAACAAATTAAGTGTTGAAGGTTGATTGGCCTTTAAGAGGTTGGTTGCGTGCCAATCGCCAATCTTAAAGCAGCAGCAGCAGTATCTACGCTATACGACTTACGCAAACTCTACAAATTTAGAGTGATTGTTACCATCAAGAAATATGAATTTTAATACTTCACATTTCACGGTTCTATCTAATACTAATGATTTACTCAGTTTTCTTACCTTTTTTGTATAATTTGCTCTATTCGTCAGGTGAGCGTGGTGGACGTCTACGAGAACGAAAAGTACTTCCAGATGGTGATGGAGAAGCATGGTGCGGGCATGGATCTGTTCGAATTCATTGAACGAAGGCCACGACTAGATGAGCCACTACTTAGTTATATATTTAGACAGGTATGTTTGCTACCTTTTCGTATAATGAAGTGAATACCGTAGAACTAATGACTGACGCAGTGAGCTAGCGAACACGTTTTGCTACACTTCATAGGCCCGGCTTGGAGGGCTAAGTAAACGCAAACAAAGCGTCTAAACGCAAACGACATAGTTTACCGCACGTTTTATACCCTTCGTTGAATTGCTCTATAATTGTAGTGTAATGGGTATATTTCACCTAGATATCAATAATGTAGTCCGTAACTATTCACCAGATAAGCTAAATGTGACCTAGAAATATGAAATTTTCTGTTGAATAACTGAATAACCTTGTCATTATCACTATTAATATGTGGTGAAATGCAAATGATAGCTATTGAGAAGTTTAGACCGATAAAGCTTAATGAACAGTTAATTACCTCAATGTAAAAAGTTCTCAAACGTTCTGCGTAAAGGCGGATCAGATTATTGCTGATGAATTTGTAATAATTTCAGGTTTATTATAGCTCACAAGTTCCTAACACACCAAAGAACTAAAAATCCTTATCCATACTTCTTGTTTACAGATAGGACAAGCAGTCGAGTACCTCCACTCCCTAAACATCTTACACCGTGACATAAAAGACGAGAACGTGATCATAGACAACAAGTTCCATGTCAAACTGATAGACTTCGGTTCAGCGACGTTCATGAGCAAAGACACGCTGTTTTCTACCTTCTACGGTACCACAGAGTATTGCAGCCCCGAAGTATTAGCTGGCAACAAGTAAGAACTTATGAGATTTATCCAAGGCGTTTGATTGTGTTCATCACAAAACTTTGATCGGAAAGTTGCATCACTATGTGGTTAGGGATAAAGATCAGCATATTCTTATTTCTTACTTAAATAGTGAGGTTCAGAAAGTCGACCTTACCGAAAAATTTTACTCCTGGGGTCTGTCGTTACGACGAAAGTTCCGCAGGGTTCAATTCTTGGTCCAGTTTTGTTTTTTGTTTATTTAATCATTTAAATAAACAAAAAACAAAACTGGACCAAGAATTGAACCCTGCGGAACTACGGGAATACTGCCCTTTAAGGGATAAGGTCATCCTTATCCCTTAAAGGGCAATTATCATGAAAAAGAATAGGCCACCCTCCCGCTTCCCGTGAGTTTTAAACAAGAAGAATTAATAAGGTTTTTATTCAATTTAATCTGTATTAAGTTACTAAGGCGCTTCCCCCACCGAAAGTGGCGCCACTTCAGAAAAAAAACATTATTTCTACACAACACACAACATATTGAAATTTCGTACGTACAACATTTTTGTCAAGTGTTGTAGAAATTTGCGAACACCAAATACCAACACTAGAGCTTCTGGATTCGAAGTTTTTGCGAAAAGTACCAAAAACGGCCGTTTTTAGCATTAATTACTAAAACTTCTAACCTAGGATGTCAAGTGTTGTCTTTTGGTGTTCGAAAATTTCTTCATCACTTGACTAAAATGTTGTACGTACGAAATTTTAATATATTGTGTGTTGACAGAAATATAGATTTTTTTCTGAAGTGGCGCTACTTTCGGTGGGGGAAGCGCCTTAAGGTAACATGGAGGTAGCTAGTTCTCCTCAAATAACAACTTACTGCGATTAACCAATTCTTCTGGAAATATTCTTTCACAATATGTTTAGCGGTCTATAAGGAGGCTCATATGAACCTTATCAGGAACTTAAGGTATCTCATAAAACAAATTATCCAATCAATAAACGTGTAATACTTTCACAGATACGCGGGTCCAGAGTTAGAGATGTGGTCAATGGGGATAACACTTTATGTGCTAACATTCTTTGTTAACCCGTTCTCCGACATCGAGGACACTATACAAGGACCGCTTGCGTTCCCGCAGGTTGTTTCAGAAGGTAAACTTAACACTAAATTGTTTTAAAATATATGAGGTGTAGTATTAATGTTCTTACTGGAGAAAGTATGAGAAGCAGTGAAGTTATTGTATCGATATCGCTTGCCATACTTGCCTTGTCAAACTTTGCTATGAAGTTGTTGATAGGGTAACTCACGAGTCAATGGACAGTTAAGCGAATTTAAACTTTTCTTTTTTTTTTACTCCAGTATTACAAAAATGCAGGACATACCATAAAAATAAATCAATAGTTGGAAAGTGGATCTCTCTATTTCATGTTGTTATAACACAATATTATAACGTACAATATTTTTAAAATAATATTTTTTTAAAAGTGCCAAAAAACACAGTTATTGGACAGCATTTGCAGTCAATTGGACATTTATTTGAGTCATTGGACAGAATTTACGATGGCGTTAATTGATTTTAAAATGCTCTTATACTAACTAAAAACAAATCTAAATTAGGTTTTTGTCACTAGACAACTTTAAAAATAATAAACTGAACTAAAGTCAAGTGTTTTATACAGGATTATTGGAAAAACACTAACAACCTCTTACTCTCTGTACTCATCATTATGAACAACTTTTACTATGGGACCAAACCTGAAATCGTGAAAAAAAAAACAGCTGTCCCCTACATTTTGACGAGTTATGCGAACATAGTGTTCAGGATGTTTTATTTTAAAATGAAGAGTGGATTTAGGAATACTTCCTTACTATGTACTTAGTACTGTACTATGTACTTAGGTACTTCCGCGCAATTTCACGATTTTTTCCGCCATTTCGAACTTCCTGCAAAGCTTTACGTAAGCTCTCAGAACTGTAAGGATCTTTTTTTTTAATTTTAGGCATCTTGTCTTGTCTATCTATTTCTGCAACCAATCATTGGACATACATTAGACAGTCATTGGACAGTAGCGTCCAATGACTGAATTTAAACGTAAATGATAGTCATTGGACAGTGTCCAATGACTGCTAAATAAGCTAGCAGAAGAGTAAGATTTTTTTATAATTTTTTTCTAACTTAAACACACACGAAGAAAGCATAAAATTGAAAAAAAAAAGTTTCTTTCAATACTAGTAATTGGACAAGATGTCCAATCACTAAATCACTAAATATATTCACTTACAGTCCTTGGACATGGGATAATATAATCTCAAATTACAAAACATTAAGATTACGTTTTGAAATAACGTGTAAAACAATATAAGCTACCATATATTTAATGCAATTTGTCCCAAACAATCAAAAAACAAGATTTTTTTACTATTTTGTCAGTCCTTGTCCTTAACAAATTTATTTATTTTTGACGAGAATTTGACACTGCGTCGCGACCACTACATTAATATTTTTTAACTGCCAATTTCGGCATCTATTGGTTATTTCAAATATTAAGATCGACTTTGGAGACACGTAAGATAAATAACACTTGCTTGAATGCTTCAAACATCGCTTGTAGTTCTTATAAAATCCGTAAAAGAGCGAAGTGTCCATTCACTAGTCGCGTCCAATAACTAGTGAACTACCCTAATTTAGTATCAAATATAATATTCATGTTTCTATGTAGTTCTACATTCGACTTAGGGCCGATTTTTCAACCGTCAGATATCTTTTGTCTGGGGAGTAAGTTTGACATTTTGACAGCTTTTGTTTGGAAAATATTTCAAAGCGTAATATTTATTCAATAGATACTTTTACTTCAAATACTTTATTCAATAAACTTACTTAATAATAATATTACATTTGGTACTAGCTTCCACACTAGGATTCCCTGTGTCGTGGAGGCTAGCCGAAACTAATAGATACACATGTACTATACATATAACAGGCTACAAAAGGCCATAGATACCTTATACCATAGAAATACCTTAAAGACTAACATACATATCAAAATAAATTCATACATATTAAATATAACTTAATAGCGCACTATTGTACACGTAGTGTCGGCGTCATGTTGCGCTGCGTGGTGTCGCGTAACCTTCCGCGGAAACGACAATACACGACACCCTTCGGCCAAAATTCCTCTTTTAGGAAGGTATCTAGATGTTGAGTTCGAACCCGCACCACAACCCCTTTTAAAATTCTAAAAAGAAGATTCTTAAAAGATAAATGTTACTTAACTTTAAGTTATCTGACGATTGAAAAATCGGCCTTTATTTTATCATAATTTTGAAATAACACAACATAGACGCATCTTTAGCCTGTCAGCCCCTTTATTCAGAACGATTCGATTAGTCAGTTGTCGAAAGATTCAGTAAGCTGTCTCTTTTTCTCTCAATAGGAGAATAGTAAACGGAACGAGTTTACCGAATCTGTCGACAACTTCTTATCAAAAAGGTTCTGAATTTGGAACAGAAACGATGTTGTTTACACATTTTGCATAAACGCCAATTCGGACCGGTTCTCCAAAGGTTACACTCAAGTAATATTATTAACAGATTTGGAACAACTCCTTCGGTGGATTCTATGCAAGGAGCCAGCCAACAGATGTACTATAGCGCAACTGATGGCACATCCCTGGATCAAACAGCCCGTCCCTATTTCCAACTACGTGTTCCACGAGATTGTAGACTGTGGTAAGATTATATTATTTTCTTACAAAAGTTGTATTTTTAATCAGACCTAAGTAAAGTGACAAGTCCTACCATTATTGTTTGACAGTAGTGCATTGTTGTTTGACAGTTGGCCTGTCACATTACTTCGTCTGATTAAAAATACAACTTTAGCTATGGCCACGCGGCTCCGCCCGTACTTAAAAGTAGTTTTCCATATAAACTTTACCACACCTTTTCACACCCTCAGGAAATGTTTTTCGAAAACTCCTTTGTTATTTGCTTTGAAGATTGTTTATACCAAGTTTATAATTAATCGGGCCACGCATTAAGATTCTCCCATACAAACTTTAACATTACGTTGCACCCTTTTTGGTGGAAGTTTTTGAAAATCGATAGGTACGTGCTTCGATATTTATTTTATTTACTTTGATAAGTATGTGTGTCTTTGAAGTTTATGAAATCGAGAAATAAGATTTTGCATGTAAAATTTATAATCCTTTTTTGAAAGATCTTTCCTTTTTCGGTTTCGTCACAAACACAATTACATACTTTCTAAAGGTACACACCGAAGCCGTGGAGGCACAGTCCGGCGAGTTGAGTCGCCGGACCATGTCGGCGGCTTGTGTGCCAGCTCAGTTGCACGACGGCAATCACTAACAGCGAACCTCACATGCAGCAGTAGCTCTCGTTAAGCAAACCCACGATACCACCCGCCCCGTGTGCCTACCCGAACCTTAATGTTCAAGTTTCGAACTTCAGCACGTGCGACCTGGACTAGGAATAAAATACTGGTGTTCTGTCACATAAAAGACGAAACTTTATCTGTAGAGTCTGACTGCTATAAATATTTGAACAAACCACTAGGCACACTGGAAGCGATACTCTCTACATAGATTTTGATGTCCATATTCATATAATGCATTTTTTCCTTGTCTATAGATCGGCATGAGGCGAACCCTGAAATGTACTATAGCGGCAGTCTAGGCTCGCCTCGTAGCGGATCTCTCGTGTCACTAGCAGATCCCCAAGTTAAAGGTAAGCGTAAGTAAAACTTATTTGTTCAAAATAGACTAGAATTACTTAGTTCTTTTTTAACGCTAATGTTACAAAGACGGCCCCCCAAAAACTCCTGCCCTTCACTTTAATATAGGCGGGATAATTTAAAATTACTGACTACCTAGTTGTTCTCGTGGCCTCAAGCGTGACTACTGAGCGTGAGGTACTGGGTTCGATCCCGAGGTAAGGCAAAGTGTGGAATTTCTTAGTAGCAGCCCTTAGTCTGGATTTTTTGCCCGGTTGATGGCAATCGCCCCCTATTACATGGGACTTAAACATAAGAGCGAAATAAGGGTGTACTAATTGTACTATATACTCTGCCCTATATGGCGTGATATTATGTTATGTAAATTTAAAATAACAGCATAATTGTTGTCAACAGAGCGTTCAAATCCTTCAGAAGTTGCGGTCCGGTCGGACGGCAAGAACTTATCGCGCGAGGAGCCTAAACGTAGCTCCTTAGCGTTGCACGCACTATCTACAGCAGACAAGGACGCGCAGTCCGATAACTACAGCTTGCGATCTTCTGCCGATGTATGTAGTTTGTCTTAGAATAACTTTCTAACACAGAATAGTGAACATATGGAGTGATAACACGCGCCTAAAGCAAAAACGATAGATATTTTATTACTAAACAGAATCTATGGACAATTTTTCAAATTAGATGAACTTAATTCTAGGAGAAAATATACGTTGTTACACTCCATTTGTTCATAACTCCGTAATAACCAAGTAGCGATGTTTATACAATTGTAAAACTATCTCCACTATTGCAATGAAAATTTTGTTTTAAGTAAATTATTTATTTTCATATGAATAAAACGCGTTCTAACAATTGTATTTTCATTGTTTTCTATTTGTAAGTTGAGTTCTATGTTTTTTCCGGGGAGTCGTAAGAGTAGCTGTCGATTCTGCATAAATTGTGATTGGGTCGTCTGTCTGTATTCACTTTTAAAGCAGAACAATTCAAATACGCCGTCCGAAATGCGCATATCACAGATTTATTGCATCATGTGTAGGACAAGAATTGGTAAAATGTGGACTGCGCAGGTAAAGGTCACAGCTCATTAGAGCCACTCGGCATCCGACCCGCATCGCCTCGCCTCGTGCGGTTAGTATTCTTTATATGAACTTGTATGGATGTGCGCTCACTACATCAACTCCGTAGCGTCACCAGATCGCCTCGGGCGTACACCGTCCACGCGCGGACGACGAGTTGACCACTCGGTGACAACTCGCTGCTCGCATGCTTGCCTTGCGTTACTGCGCATTGCCCACGCACAAGTCCCGAGTGAACCGCGCACTGCCATCGAGTGGACTCCTCCGACGACTCCTCTGGTTGACCATGCGACGTTTACTGGTGATAACGCGGCGTCCACCCGTGAACCATCTGCTGACAACAAGTGGACGCCGAGCGACGAGGCGATGCGGGTCGGGTGCCGAGTGGTTCTAATGAGCTGTGACCTTAAGTCTTTCAGTGTTAATTATCACATGGGGGTGCATGAAAAGAGCCTCCACAAATGACGATAACTAAGTACGTCCGGCGCACCCTGGGCAGTAAGCCCCGCGACCAACCCTACTGACTGGCTAATCTTTTCAACACAGCATGAACTATTCTCATAAAAGTCTGACAACTGGCCTAACCTTAGGATGTTGGTATTGCAGTCTGATGGCCCGTGAAGCTAAATCCTTATATTCAGTCGCATCTATCTAAATAGATGCGACTGAATATAAGGACTGGAAGTCGACCCCAAGAGTTTTGGAAAAAGGCTAGGAAGAAGTTACCGTTAGATTTTATTGAACTCCAAAATCAATCAAACCTAAAGTACTTTAGGCACCTTTAAATAATAATTCGTTGCCATAAAGTGAAAATCACGGGAATGCATTTTGGTCATTGCACGGTTCCTGTGGGCTTTCACGCGGACGATGTTGCGGGCAAAAGCTAGTCAATTATGTTTATGACGAATGTTATATACCCAATAAAGGCTTATATCAGTGCTTGCAAACTAATTTCGCGTAGAGCGGCTCTCTCTCTCGCCAATACAATGGTGCGACTGAGTATACAAAACTTATGCGTCAGTAGTGTAGCTACAGCCTCTACACACCAAAGCCGCCAGCCCGGCGGGTTATTGCCAGCGGGTTATTGCGACTAACTAAGCGAGCAAACATGACGCAAAACAATTAGTGAGGTCCGCAGGCTTTGGTATGTAGAGGCCTTTATATACCTACGTCGTGATAAAATGAAAATGACTAAAATTGCATTCCCGAACTTTTCACTCTAAGGCGCCGAATTGTAGCTTCTTTTTTCTCTTAGATTTTGGACATATCGTCGAAGCCGGTATCTGAAGCGGCCCTGACGGACATTAGTTCGGACGCGACCGGACACGCGGCGTGTGACATCGACTATGACTGCGATCAGTACGAGTGTGACAGCTGGGATGAATGCGAACAAGACAGCTTCTCTTAAACATCAATAGCTCTTGGCTTCACTTATGTTTAATATAAAGTTAACATAAGAATGTTAAGCAGATTGTAAGGGAGTTAATCTGCATCGGTATAGTTAAAAGAAGTAATGTGTATTGTGTTAGGTACAGCGCCGACCCGAGCACGGCGCGCTAGGCGAATAACTGAAATGACGCTCTGGAAACAAAAATTTCGCAATAAAGTAAAATACATATGTAATTTTAATTCCATATGTGTTTTATACAGGCAGCCGATCAGCTGGTGCTGAGTCGCTCGTCCCTTCCCCTTGTCATCTTGCCCCTAAAGCGAGCGCCCTAGGCCGTCGCCTAGTTAGCCTATATGGTCGGGCCGGCTGACGGTGTCTTCATACGGACCAGAGCCGAAATTCAAACAAAGCAGTTTATTTGATGTCGTTTTATATCAAAGACCCAAATAAAGCAAAACATTTGCATAAATCAAGACAAACACGAAATATGATCGTGCGCCTATAAATTGAACCATTTTTTTTTTCTTTTTCTCCTTTTACTCTATTCGCTCCTGATGGTAAAGCGCACACAGGGTCTAAGACGGAATACACAAATCCAAGTAAGAGCTCTAACACACGAGCGGCATGTTCCCAACGGCAGAGGTAACTGCAGCCGTCGACGCGCGTCGGCGGCAACCGTCGACGCGTCGACGGCAGCAGTCGACCTATAGCGACACTTGCAGTTGTTGCCGCTGCCGCTGATCTTCGAAGTTGAAATGTCGACGGTTGCCGCCGACGCGCGTCGTCGGCTGCAGTTACCTCTGCCGTTGGGAACATGCCGCTCGTGTGTAAGCGCTCTAACGGAGATAATATAAAAGGATTCCCCTATACCCCTCTGACTCTCACATACACACGACGGAACACAGTAAACTGCTTGGCTGCTGATCTGCTGACTTTAATGCGAGGGTGGTAGCTAGCTAGGCGCACCGTGTAGATCCTACCAATTATAACTGCTCGGCACCGTATCAACATTTCCTTAACTTTAGTCGTTTCGATTTCTTTGTAATGATGATTTACCGCGTCTTCGAACTCTTAACAGCAGCGTATCAGCAATGTTTCTTCAACGCGTCCCAAACAACTTGTAAAAGTCGTGATGAGGAAGGGCGATGCCGATTCGGGGCCGAGGTGTTCACTGTCCTTTAACTTTAATATTAAAGGCATCGCATCTGAGTGTATAAATGACATCTGGATCCGAATGTAGTCGAATTGTTGCATCTTTGTGTCACTGTTACCATCCTTGTTGCTTCAGGGTTGTATGTTTAAAAAGCGTGGTGTCATAATGTAGTATGTAAAATTTTGCAAATGTTTAAATCGACGACAGAAATCGAAATTAATATTTTGTGTTAATTATTCAGTTACATAACTAAGCATTCCTCTCTCACTCTGCCGGTAAGGGTAAGGTAAAAAACATGCTTATGAGCCGCTTCGCCTCCGGAGTGAAACACCGAAGTGACCGAACCGAAATCTAAAGGTGGGTTTAGACGAAACAAAGATGGAACCAGAGCAAGAGCATTATTTTCTTGATATTTTAGTACAAACATCAAAATATTCAATAAAACTAGAATTCGTGCAGCTCAAGTCGCTAGAACACGCAACTGTTCGCACTCTCGTGCGCCGTCTACATCAAGCGAGCAAGCAATCTTACAACATTCCATAGAATCCCCGCGAAAAAAGATAGAACAACGAAAGAATGCTCTGTCTCTGTCTGTTCACACAAAAAAATTCATAGAGTAGGAATGAGCATTAGCTCATTTGGTCTAAACCCATCTGTATAAGACCGCGAACCCACAGCGGAAAAAGAGCGCTTTCGCCTAACACTAAAGCTCAATATCCAATGCGCAGATCACTTTTTCAAAGTATCTAACGCGTTAGTTCTGGAGTGAAGTTTCGTAACGTAGTACCTACTAATTATTATTCTGTGAACTAGGTATTAAAGTCGAGGATCGAACATAGAACGTAATTTGTTAATTAGAATGTATTTTGTTCCTTTAATTTATGTTATAACTGTTTTAAGTCCAGTACCGATTTGTTGTGCGATAAACAGTATTAGTTTAAGCTTGTAAAGAATATCTTTATTCTATTATAATTACAAGTCAGTAGATTAAATTGAAGTGAAAAATGAGACCAAAATTTATATAGGCGTAGAATCTTGTCATAGTCGTCATAGTTCCTTAGTTCTAAACATGTTCCCCCTTATTCCCAGAGATGGTACCAAGACTATAGTACAAGCATTAATTCACTGAAATAAACTACAATGCACTATTGTCAAACAACAATGCTCTACTGTCAAACCACGATGCACTACTGTCAAACAACAACTTTAGGACCTGTCAATTTACTCCAGTGAATTAATAATCCTACTGTACGGTAAACCAAGATTTAAACTATACCCATCACTTTCTAACTTCATATAACAAAAAGGGATGAGGCTATTTTAAAACCTGGGTTTTTCTCAGATCCTCTCCGGTAATAAGAGGGGTTGAGTTTATAGTACGTAATGCGAAAAGTCGACTAATTAAAAGCAGTATTTAAACTTAAATGAAATATTACTTGAATATTGCTAATTAAATTATCTCATTAAAAATAAATAACTTTAGGAATTTCATAAAAATCTCGTTTACTTTTTAAGCACCGTGTGATTATAATTGCATAATCTTGCCATGTAGATATAAATTACTTGTTTAGTATTAATAAATTGTACCTTCGTCTATTCTTCAGATTGTTTAATATACAGGGTTACTGGTTATTCATCAAGATCCCGTGGCAGGGTTGTAGGACATATTATCCTCTATCTAATAACCCAGTAATACTTTATGCAAAAGTGAACCACACTCTTTTTTTAAATAATATTTTTAAGACCCCTCGTGGACTTTCTATCGGCCGATAGTTTGGTCGGTTTCTTAATCAGCATGAAGATGTATGCAAGTGCGCACATTATAACGATTCGGTATCGGCCGATAAAAAAGTTTGTTGGGCTACACGATTGCCTTCAAATAAATCTATCGGCTTACTTCTAAATCGGTACAGCTCCCTTCCACGCGCGCACACTTACCGGTTGTTTAGCACTAGCAAATCGTTCTAGAGCAGTCGGCCGACTGTTATCTGGTATGAGCACTCACCAACAACACGACTGTTTAGTTGGCCGTGTGCACGCTAGCAGCCTAACCCGACCAAACTATCGGCCGATAGAAAGTCTGAGGTCTACGGGGGCTCTAAAGGGAGGAGTTGACAACTTTGAAAATATACAAGGTGTAACATAAATAACGCACAACCTCTTTAGGGGTCACTGTACTCATCATTATGGACAACTTTTACTATGGGACCAAATCTGAAATCGCGAAAAAAAATCAGCTGTTCCCTACATTTTGGCGAGTTATGCGAACTTAATAAGAAGTTGTGCGTTATTTATGTTACACCTTGTATATCACGAAAATGGTTCAGTTTTGCATAAAGCGTTACTGGTTTATTAGATAGTGGACAACATATCTTACAATCAAGTCACGGGATCGCGACCAATAACCAATAACCTTGTATAAGTACTAGATAAAGACCACTTTGAAATAGTAAAAAATAATAGCACTAGTCTGTCTTCCTATTGTTGACACTGAAAATTCAAAATATTTTACGAATAAGTTCATGTTATTCTATCACGAAGCCATAATTCTCTTCCATACTTACTCTTGTTGTTATATCTACTTATACATTTAGAATATCACTAAATGCACTGTATAGGCTAAATAGTTAGTTAACAAGGCCACCTGGTGCATATATTGCCAAAAAATATATTTTGTTTTATACATTTGTTATTGTATAATCTTCGAAAGTTCTTGTGCTAGTGATATCATCTGCATTTATCGGGTATACAGGGTGTAAACGAATTCGTGTAATTCCTTCACACCACATTGATCCTGCATGGGTTTTTAAAAACAAAACAAAAAATCAAAGAATAAGGGTGGTTTTTCACCAGAGATGTGCTATGCAACGTTGCTATGGATGCGTTTGATATCCACCAATCTTATTCATTCGTCCACATAACATAGCACTGGTGGAAACTGATTCAACTAAGCTACGTTTTTTATATGGAGGGATGTATGATGTGGATGTATGATGTGGATGCGTGCTATGGATGGTTGCGACTGGTGTAGCCATGCTCGCCGCTCCGCATGCCTTCCCTATTGTCGATACGTCGCATAGCTCGAGATGCGCATCTTCCTCGCACAGCTACATAGCTTAGCATCAGTGGAAACGGTCACATAGTTTCGTAGCTTAGCTTTTACATTCTCGCAGCATAGCTGTGCGAGGAAGATGCGCAGCTCGAGCTATGCGACGTATCGACAATAGGGCAGGTACGGGGAGCGGCGGCGCGGTGCTCTGCACATAGTTACACCACTCTCGACCATCCATAGCACGCATCCATAGCTCGCATCCATAGCACACATCCACATCACGCATCCTTCCATATAAAAATGTAGCTTAGTTGAATCAGTTTCCACCGGTACTATGCTATGTAGACCGATGAATATGATTGGTGGATATCAAACGCATCCATAGCAACGTTGCATCTCTGATGGAAAGGCACCCTTATACTTGGTTTTCTGTTTCTGATTTAATTTAGCGCCCCGAGTTACCCTGAGGACTGCGCGGAGCGTTATCGCGCTAGTCGTGCCCGCCAGCTGTGTCGCCGTGCTTTCATTCATTTATAATTTTTATTGCTTCTTTTCTTATCAAAACCTTATAAGGTGACTTATACGATAATTTATACCAAACAAGAAAAAAAAACATTTTTAGTCAAGCTAAATCTCGTGCGTCATACCAGTAATACATGATAGATCATATGGTTTTAAAGAGTTGCACGAATTCATTTACACCCTGTATATATCTCGGGAAAATAATACATACATATAAATACATATAATAATGAAAAAATATTTATGTGCCAGTAAATTGTAGTCATTGAGAAGCAATTAAATAATGCAGATATGTTTAAGTAGAAGGCCATACGTGTAAGTTATTTATCATTTAATATTAATAAGATAGCTTATAAAATATGTATAATTAAATATCCAGGAGTGTACAGTGAACTCTTATTGCAATGTTACAACTTCATTCATTAAATTTTTTGCCAAAATCTGAACAAAAATTGCAATAAAACTTCATCGTAAAACACCTAACTCTTATGACTAAATTTAACAAAAATCAGTATTAAGACAATACTGTAGATTTTTCTTACATGCTAATTACGAATCTAGATTTAGAGTTATTAGAAATCCTAAAAGAACCAAAATTATTCACACTATATGAATAACATTGTAAATATCATGAGGTAAATTTTAACATATCTGTGTTGGGTTCAAATTAGTAGATTTTCAATGGTTTACATATAAAATTGTTGCTGTTGTTTCGGCAAAATTTTATGTGTGCAACTATAGAACAGTATTGAATTGATATAGTAAGGATTATATTTTTGTAGTGTTTAATTATAGTTTGTGTTACTTTCAAATGTAGTGATTATTTATGTCCGGTGCGTCCGTTTATTAATTAGTGCCTTAAGACGGACGACGGGTTACGTTGCTCGTGTAGGACGCTGTGACCACTCATCGTAAATAAACGATATGATTTCCCAATATTTCTTTCATTACTTTTCCTCAACTATAAAAAAATAACGATGCATATACCTAACAATAACCAAAAGCAAACTATAGCCAAAAAAAAAAATATATATCATTGCCTTTTTATTTATTTATTTTTTTGGGACTAACAAACAGTTACACATTAGATCTTATGAGCTAACTTACAAAACAAATACATGATACAAATGTGCAACTGCAAATTGGGCAACCAAGGGTATAAGGCGAAGTAGGGATGTCTTATACGAATTATATGATAAAAAATCGTACACACCCAATGTAGACTTTCATAATTATGTTAGAAATTATTCTAAGCTTTTCAAAAAAGTTTGTATACAGGCTAAAGCAGCCTACATAAGTAATCAAATTAGTAAATCAGATAATAAAATAAAAACGACGTGGAAGATAATCAATACAGAAACTGGCAATCGTGGGTTAAAAGACAACACTATTAGCTTAAAAATAAATGACGAAATAGTTTCAGACAGGAATGTAGTCGCTAATTTCTTAGATAACTATTTTACTAATATACCATTAGAGACGACGAAATATCTTCCATCGTCACCAGTATCGGCGGAGATATTTTTAAAAGAAAACGTAGACATGCAGGTAGCTGATTTTAATTTTAATTTTGTAAATCCGACTGACATAATAAAAACTTTCAAAAATATAACAATAAAAAAAACTGAAGACCTTTGGGGATTATCAACTAAAGCTGTGGAGGCAATAATTACCGAGATCGCCCCAATGCTGGCAAAAATCTTTAACTCTTGCATTACAGAAGGCATATTTCCCGATCTTATGAAAACCAGTAAAATCATACCCATTTTTAAAGCAGGTTGCTCAAATAACGCGTCCAACTATAGGCCGATATCAATACTCCCAGCCCTAAGCAAAATTTTCGAAAAATTAATCCTAAATCAAATGCTTACCCACTTTAATAAAAATAAAATATTACATGACAAACAGTTTGGCTTTACGAGGGGAAGATCTACAGAGGATGCTGGATCCACTTTAATTAAAACCATACTGGGGGCCTGGGAGGGGGCACAGGATGCTTTAGGTGTGTTTTGTGACCTTTCTAAGGCATTTGACTGCGTGGATCACCGCACACTCACCCTAAAATTGAAATACTACGGAATCCGAGGTAGATCTATCGATCTTGTGACGTCTTACTTGTCAAATCGGGAACAAAAGGTGGCTATCGGTGATGTCATCTCTACAGGCTCACGAGTCAGAATGGGCGTACCCCAAGGATCAATTCTTGGTCCATTCTTGTTTCTAGTATATATTAATGACCTTCCGTACATGATGAAGGATAATAACATGTCAAATATAGTCCTATTTGCTGATGACACATCATTAATATTTAAAGTAAATAGAAAAGACAGGGATCTTATAGAGCCTAATAACACTTTAAATTTAATCTCTAACTGGTTTTCTGCTAACAATCTTCTTTTAAATGCAGGGAAAACCAAGTGTATTAAATTCTCTTTACCGAATGTAGCTTCTATTAATGCAAATATAGTTCTGGACGGAAAAAGGTTAGATCTGGTTCCCTCAACTGTCTTTTTAGGTATCACAGTAGACCCTAAATTACAATGGGGGCCTCATATAGAGGCAACTGCGGGCAAACTTAGTTCCGCTGCTTTTGCTGTTAGAAGAATAAGGCAGCTCACTAATGTGACTACAGCTAGGATGGTGTATTTCGCATACTTTCACAGTATTATGTCTTACGGCATTTTATTGTGGGGGTCAGCTGCTGATGTCGAGACACTTTTCATACTGCAGAAACGAGCAGTTCGAGCCATTTATAATCTAAGTTCTCGAGAGTCTCTTCGCGAAAGATTTAAGGACATAAATATACTTACCTTACCATCTCTGTACATTTACCAGAATATCCTGTACATTCGTAAAAACATATCGAACTATAGTAAAAACAGCGATACACACAGCCTGAACACTCGAAATAAGCACAAACTTGTGGTGCCTGGTTTTAGACTTCGTAAAACTAGTAAGTCATTTTTGGGAAACAGTATTAGATTCTATAATAAAATTCCACCTTGTATCACTGAATTGCCTTACATGAAATTCAAGTCCTTAGTAAAGCGTATCTTAATGTCAAGAGCATATTATAGCATAAACCAGTACATTGAAGATAAAAATGTCTGGAATACGATTCCCAACTGCACACAGCGACCCACTGGCACTCCTTAACTGGCAGTCTAAATGTAAATTTTCACTTATATGTATTTAATATTTCACTGTAGGTATCATTTTTGTTACCTACTCATTATATATTGTATCATAGTTATTATATAACTTTTATTTTAAGACATGTAACATTTATTGTTTACAACGTAATATATTCTGATATTTATCAGTTTTACTTTTAGTATTGCCCCTGGCAACGATCTATTTAGTATTTAAGCATTATCAAATGTAAAATGTGAGTATCATGTAGCCATTATTGTTTACTACGTTTTACTGTAGGTGCTTACTCCTACATAAACCTGCCCGTTGCCTGGTGGCTTGAGTCTGTCATGCTCACTAAAATGTCCTGCTGACGGTGGCGTTGTGTATCGGGTCGTCAAGTTCCCTACAATATGGTTGAGTTAAGCGACGCTGGTGCACTCGTCATGCTCGTGAACGGGTGCTGTCTGTCGGGACTGGTCGGCTCATACTTACTATGGCAGTTGTTAGGCACTTTTTCATTATTATTCATGTACTTCTGACAATTACCTACATTATTCTCACATTATTGTAATATGATTGTATTGAATTAAATATATTGAGTGTATACAATTATGTGTACCTATATTATGTTGAATTATCTATGTTGTTTAGATAACTTTAGGTAATTTTGTTACAATTCAACCAGAATTGTATTACTTATACTTTTTCTATAATCCGCATTTTGCATATTTCACTATTGTAATTAATATTACCTTTTGCTTTGTATAGACTCAATTAATTTATTCACTTGACAGACAGATATGTGTTGCTGGGGAGTTTGTTGCGCCGTTTCTTCTTCACAGCAAAAACACTAGGAAGCGGTGAAGGGAGGGCGCTTTTTGGGGCTGTCTTTGATGTATATAATTCTGACGTTCAAAAAGAACTAAGTAATTCTAGTCTATTTTGAATAAATGAGTTTTTTGAAGTTTGAACTCACACCGTTATCCACAAAATACAAAACAGAATATTTATGTTATGAGCAAAACGAATCAATGTTAAAGGAGAAAACAATTATTTAACATTATTTTTGGTCCAGTTGTGGCAAACTGCTGTCGAGCGAGGTCCCAGGTTCGATTTACCCATTGGGCGAACTGTTACGGGGTGTCCTGCGTAAGCGACAAACGCGACGCGATGCGACGCCAGGCGTCACGATGCGATGAAAATACACGTAACGTCGCGTCTCGCCGCAGACTGGTATCTACATAGGCCGCCAGCAGAGAATGCCATTGTTTTGATCGCGTTCGCAGCATCGCGTTTGTCGCTTACGCAGGACACCCCGTTATTGAGTTCTTCTATTACGTTATACTAAATTGCAGCAGCCCGGGGTTTTGATTCATACCCGATAAATGGCAATAGGTTAGCCCCCTATTACATATAAGGGATCATCTCGACTGCACACCTTTACCTACCTATCTCTTTGAGGAATAGGTACAGGCGTAATGAGTGCTGGACTGACGAAAAAGGCTTTCTCTTAGGTAATGCAGATTTGATGACGGATAGTTTGCCGCCTTAAAACCTAGGGAGTGCCTCCGCTGCCGGCGCCGGCACCCAAAAATAACGCCATTAGGAACCATCACTACGTTACTGCCGGCAACCGAGATTAATAACATCGGCCGCCGGCACCCAAAATGGACACCGGCGGAGTTAATAAGTTGTTTGGTCGGTATGTTAGTTGAAAGGTAGGTTAGATTTTGGGCCAAACACTAAGCTAGTGGCCAGCCGCAAATGCGGCCACATCCCTAAAACTACCAGAGCGGTTGACGGCTGGCCGCAAATCAGTACGTCGGTATCATGCGGTTTCATGTAAATTCGATGTGCGGCCAGCCGCTAGTGCGTTTACGGGCTTACTTGTCTTCCAACTGACTAATTTCAAGAGCGAGCTCCGTATGGGGCACCCCGACACGGATAGGTTAGGTTCGAAGTCGTTCGTTCGCTTTACTTGCTCACTCAAGCCCCCGTCATCACCTTCGTTACTTTAAAGATAAACTGAGATAAACCCTGCAGACAGAAATAGGAGCCGGGTCTCCGTCGACTCTGCTTTGGAAACCCAAATAACATTACAAACATCCCCTTAAGTTTTTCACTTGTTTTATTGTGAAAATGTAAGTGGGTGACGACTAATCGTCTCATGAAGAGTTTGAAGAGGCCATAAAGGTGTCTATGTACAAACAATGTATGTAGTCGGCGCGGCGGCAGCCAGTTTGGCAACCGGCGCCGGCTTCATACATTGTTCTCTGTTTGAATCGTATTAAGCGATCCAATTATAACAGGAATGGCCTTGACCGAAACCGAATAAACTTCATTTGGGTGAGTAGGACATGGTATACCTATGCTCTAAGAATGCGACTCAACTGAAGTTAGTTTAACAGCTGTAATGTCACAATATGGTGGCAGGTTATTCTTTTATTGGGATCACAGTTTAGAATAATAACTAAAGTTATTATTCTAAGGATCACATAGTAAGTAGGTACATACAATCCTTGCAACGAGACATGCATGAATCACATGAGCTTTGCATTTTTGATAATTGTACGCGAGTTATAAGTACGCACTCTCGGTTCAAACGAGTTTTTATCGAATTCAGTTATTATTCAGTATTGTATAGATTTTGAACAATAAATCCTATACATTTTTTTATAGAAATGTAATAATTCTACTAAAATCTACCAAACTTTTTATTTTGACATCATTATTTGTTTTAATAATTGGCAAGACCGGCGTAACAATGTCAATTTGCATGGCGGTGCGTCGCTTTTTTGCCAATCATTCCCGTATTACAACAAATTTAACCGCAACTTTAACTAAACAACGGAAAATATTTACTTGTGCTTGTACTACAACTCACTCTGTGGCCATCAAAAGAATAGTGGTAAGATTTGTCATTGTTTACATTGTTAACTTGAGCGCAATGTGTGACCGATTTCTACGATTATAATTTGAATTTGAACATATTGTCCTAAATATTAAGTGTGCCAACTTACCACTGCTATACAAATGATGTGTGATTTATGTCAGCATTTCAAAGATAAGTTTCGTAAACTGAAAATAACCTAAAATTGTTTAGAAAATTGTCAGTCACTTTGTAAGTGATGTTTCCAATAAGTGGCATATCCGTTACATTGTGCGCGTTATTGTCGACCTTATTACGTTTACAATAAATCTAGTTTGTGCTGTTGTCATGTTGGGGACGATTAACTTACCATTTTGGTTCTTGTCCCTCATTGGAAGTCCTATTTGATTCACTTATATAGATGGAATGTTGTCTGATAAGGAGAAACAAATTGACACTGTATATGGATCTGTTATGATACCTAATTAATGGCCAACCTTGTTCTATATGTGTCAATTTAGCTTGTTATAATGTTTATTGTATTATTTTTGGATGCCAAACCTATAGAAGACAATGCTAAATATATTCTGTTCATTCACCCTATTTAAAAATAATTGTACTAATAGGTATAATTATATTACAAAACTCCGCCCCTAAGATGACCCTCTGACCCTTTAAACACCTTTATCAACATAAAATTACAATATACATTAATAATTATGGTTACATTTTCCAAATAATATAATAATTGATGTACACAAACAGTATTTGCAATTTCTGTTGCTGTTCACTAGATTGCCCACTTTCTAGTAAATACAGATAACAATTAATTTCAGAACTGTTTTTACGTGACAAGTATCTGAAACATTAATATATTTGTAGCCGCACATGACAACAGCCTTTCTTCCATGGGGGTATACAGAAACTACATAAAACACAACAATCCTTACATATTCCTTGTGCTTCTTCCACATTCAAGCATGTTTCCAAACATGCCAACTGGTTGGGAGTACTACATACCTGTCCCATTTCATCGATATCACTAATAAGGTCAGTAAAGCCTTTTCAAGGCACTTCCCAGCTGTCACAGGATTTCCTCTTCCATCTGTACTACACAATGCACGACCTCTTAAGCAGTCACTGTACTCATCATTATGAACAACTTTTACTATGGGACTAAACATGAAATCGCGAAAAAAAAATCTGCTGTTCCCTACATTTTTGTGAGTTATGCGAACATAAATGTAGGGAACAGCTGATTTTTTTTCGCGTTTTCCCGTTTTGTCCCATAGTAAAAGTTGTTCATAATGATGAGTTCAGTGACCCCATATGAGGTTGTGCGTTTTTATGTTACACCTTGTAGATACATTTAAAAGAAGATTTAGTTAAACTCCTCTTATTCCTAAAAAAATATAATTTTCTTTAGACAAAATCTCAGAAGCAATCACAAATTTTTATACAGTTTAATGGGTTATTGGTTATGATTCTGTTGCAGGGTTGTAGGATATGTTATTCACTAATGAACAACCTAGAAAGAGTATACCTAAAAAGTGCTTCATTTTTGAGATAGAACTTTTTATCATGATTTTCAAAGGGTCGGTAACTTTGAGTTTTTGGATGCTTGGATAAAAAAATATGTTTTGTGCCTTTTAAAATATTCTGTGCGCTTAGACCTTAATCAGTATTTTTATAATGTGTACAAATCGCAAAAGTTTAAAAACATTTAAATCTACATGGTTAGTCAGAAAGGGGGTACTAATCCGAAAGGGTGTTAAAGTACCCATAATAGTGAGTAACTTTTGTTCTACCACTTTCCCCAAAGGTCAATAGTTTAAGAGAAATAGCTGTTCAAAAATTACATAAAAAAAATACTAAAATCTATCTATCCTCAGCTATGATCAGCTGTGTTTACATTTTAGGTCATATTTGGGGTCACGAATTAGAAGCTCTATTTTCTGAATTCGTAACTAAAGTATTGACGAAGAATTTTTGAAAAAACTAAAATAAAAATTACATATTTTACATTTAAATAAAAATTATCGAATTTTGAAATTTTAACACTTGCTTTAAAACTGTCATCAGTGATACTTTAAGTGGCCTGCGGATTAGAGAAAGATTTACCTGATACTGCAGATAGAATATAATAAACTTTAAAAACAAAGCAGGTTAAAATGAAGGTTGCTGTTAACAAGTCGCAACAATCCTCTTACATTAACTGCATAGTAATAAGGCTAACTCGATCTCCAATGATATATTGTTTGTTAAAACAATGGGCTGTGGTGTGTTCACCCACAATAGTTTATAGTACCCATAGCATATCCTTTGTACAAAATGTAATTGTTGTAAAATCATCTATGACTAGACTCTTTTGGTAAAGCAAGATAACGTATCGATGCCTCCCATGTAAGTTGTTGTAAGCCACAAATTGCATTTTTGTAAAAAAAAAAACTTGGCTTTATCAATAGTCATTTATTTGTAATTGTTGATTACATGTCATTACACTTACATAACATTACGTAAACACGTACACAAACCATATAATAACATGTTTGGTATCCATAGAAAGAATGAAAATATTTTTATATGTACCTATTCAGCCAAGGACTCAATGACAGCATAACAATAAAAACAATAAGCTGGTGAGCTGGCGAGTCGCCGTCTGCCAACACAATTCAATATCAGGCTTGAAAGGCAGACGCCGTTTTCTTCCGGCAATGGAAGTTAAACAGTCCATTTAACACCCCTCCCCATAGACCAGGTTTATTTTTACCATATTTCACAATAGTTTCGTACCCACCTGGGACGGTCAATGACTACGCCAGTGTGCAGCCGTGGATAGTTCCCAGTTGGTGCACCATCCCATTTTAGATTAAAGTTCTCTAAGGGGCCTCTGCGTCTTGGACCTGTGTCCCCCGTATGCCTTCCAAATGACCGGACATGAAGCACGTAAGATGAGCCGTGAATAAAAAGAGATACAAAAACAATAAATAATAAATGCATATTGTTTTTATTTATTTTATGATATGTATTTAAAAATATAATTTATAATATGTAAAAACATATGTGTTTACTATGAATAAAGGGTAGAAAAACAATAGAACATACACATTAAATGCTGTCGAGCATGCCAATACCGAAAGGGTCACCAACTCAGCATACATATTGGGCGTCAAACGCCCGGCGCTGATTTTCAGTTTGTACCCTTCAGTGACAATTAATCTAATAAGCGTTTTATCCACGCAAAATTTCCCCAACTGCATAGATAGTCATGCTTCACAACTACCTGGAGGCCAGGGGGCTTACCGTGACGTCTTAAGAAAACGTTCAAATGCCAGCCAGTCAATATCTGTTCAAAAGCAGGCCTGCTTCTGAATCGCTAAAAATCGTACCATGACAGTACAAAAGGTGAACGACTATTCAACCAAGTTGAACGGATAAGCTTGTTTATGGTACGAAAAGTCTATACAAAAAAAACAGGTGAACGGATTTCGTAAACGTCAACGTAGCAGGCCTGCCGCAGGCCTGCTCTAACGATGACATAGTACAAAAAAGCAGGGCAGTTCAACTTCCAGGCAACTTCTGCCCTGCTTTAAGATGTCATGGTAAGCCCCCAGTTCTACTAACAAAACTGTTTAAAATCGCAATCCAACCGCAGCTGAACCACTGCCGTTAGACTTTTTTTCTTATATCGTCGCCTTAGAGTGAAAAGCTGAAAACCTCGGGAATGCAATTTGGTTATTTTTACTGAAGGTAAAATTATAAGAGAGCTGCTCTATGCGAAATTATTTAACAGGCACTGAAATTAAGCTTTATTGGGTATAAAAAAATCGTAATATATATAATTGACTAGCATTTGCTGCGACTTCTACCACGTGAAAGCCCACAGGAACCTTGCAATGACCAAATGCATTCCCGAGGTTTTCACTCCAGACGATATAGATAACGGTCGAACAGTTGTAGTTCCATAGCGATTCTAAACAACTTTGTCAGTAAGATTTGACCTACACACTTTAAACGGTTTATATTGCTTCCGTGGCGGTGCATGAAAAGATCCTCCACGAGTGACGATAATTCAGTACGTCCGGCGCACCCTGGGCAGTCAGCCTCATTACCATCCTTGCTGACTGGCTAATCTTTTCACCACGGCATGAGCTATTATTGTATAGCTCGTGCCGACACGATAGAATAATTGCTTCCGAACAATTGTTAGGATATTACAAAATAGGTCGTTATCTCTCCAGTCAAAACACGACACGCCAGCTCATATCTAAAAAAAAGTTCAGTGAGAGCAGATACATTTATCTGTTATTTACTCCAGTTATCAAGCACGTACAACCGTACGAGACGGAATATTATATCAAATAATAACGAACATTACATTGTTTAACCAACTGAGCGCAGTGCACGTACCGCAAACAATATAATTATATCAACACTTTCACCGGTTTCGTAACTGATCCGTAACAACGACACGTAAGTTGCTTGAACTGTTATTAGATAGGTAACAAATTGTAGTTTAAGGTTCATAAATTAATGTTTAAACAGTGTAAATTCGTATAATTCCTTAAACCCACATGATATGATCTATTACTAGTAAAAATTAAACCTGTACGGTATTTTGCTTAATTAAAAATTAAATAAGTGACATTTTTTAAAGAAAATGATTTTATTTCTCTGAAACTTTAGTGGCATGAATAAATGAAGGGAAAAAATGCCAACTGATAACGACTAATCTGGTATCGCTTCGCTTCGCGCAGTCATTTGATTTGGGGAGCTAAAATGTGTTAAGAACTCCATGTTTTCTTTTTGATACTTTTGCTGCATCCAAAAAAATCCTATGCAGGATCAATCTGTGTCACCAGTAGACCACTAGGTTTTAAGGAATTAGACGAATTCGGATACATCCTGTATGCGTTGAGCTTTTCATGTCACTGGCTCGTTCCCAACCTGGGGGCTAATTCTACTAACAGAAACGTTTATCAATTGCAACTGAATCGTTTATTCAGACAGTTTTCGTTTACAAAAACTATCAAATCGTTTGACAACAAAAACGAAACCAATCATTTTGACAGTTTTCGTAAGATTCAGTTGCAATTGATAAAAGTTTCTGTTAGCAGAATTGGCATCCTGGGGGCTTATTCACGTAATTTCATGACGCGCCGATCAAGTTGCAGTGACGTTAAGTTCACGCGATCGTATCTGACAGCGATCGCTGATAAGAGAATACGAAAAACGTTGTTTTGATCGAAACATAACTGCAACTACACTGCAACTGAATTTCTCTAGTTAAGTGAATTAGCCTACAGTACTGCTACAATTTCAATGTGTCGAGGCGTTGCCTGTGCAAATGTTCGCGCTAAACAGAACGGGGACGTTGTTAGCCCCCCCAGATGACCCATCAACAACGTCACAATTTGGTGAATCATATTTTGCATTACTAACTGTCAAATGCATCATCATCACTCAGCCGAAAGACGTCCACTGTTGGACATAGGCCTCCCCCAAAAGGGGAGGGTTTGCCGTAATCGCCACGCTTGGCAGGCGGGTTGGCGATCGCAGTATGGTTGTTAAAGTACTCAGAGAACGCTGCTGCCCATCCTCTAGAGAATCCCTTAGTCGCCTTTTACGACACCCACGGGAAGAGATGGCGTAGTGCTATTCTTAAGTCCGGCACTACACGTGTCAAATGCAGCTTGAAGGCAATTCAGTGCAACTGCGTGACAACTGCCACTGGATGTGCAGTGCAGCCCTCTTGCAGTTATAATCTATACATATAATAAAATCGTGGTTTAGAAGTAACTATGAAATTTTTGTCTAGAACTTATAAATCGCGCGGTAACGAAACCATAGCGCGATCTAATTCGACGCCAACGCCATCTAGGGAAGTAAAGATTAAACATATGTTTGCATGTTTATGCAAGCATCACGTAAAAAGAGCTGACCCAATGCTGTTGACTTGTATAAACATATATTGTGCTTATCTCCAAGTAACATATTTTTTTTGTTTCATCGCAATCGGTTCACGCATTCAAAAGATATGCAAATAATCAATATCTTCTATACATTTACAAATCTGTAGACTTTGCGTATCTGTACATAGCAAATATTTTGAAAAAACATGGCTGGGGTGTTAAAAAATAACCAAAAGAACCCATTTTTAACATTTTTGTATTTTGTTTCTTCTGTTTGTTGGTTTGTCTGTTTGTCTGTTTATCTGTTTGTTTGTTCAAGCATCACGTAAAAACAACTGACCCAATGCTGTTGACTTTTATAAACATATACTGTGCTTATCTCCAAGTAACATATGTTTTTTGTTTCATCGCAATCGGTTCACGCAATCAAAAGTTATGCGAATTTTAAGTTTTCTGGAAGAACTTAGCATGTATTAGTTTATTTTCAATAGATGGCGTTACGTGTATCAAATCATGTTGTGAGGAAATATATTACTACGAATAAATCCACAAATTACCTAATATTCATTGTTGAATTGGTACCTATTCTCAGTCTACGAAAGGTCTAATGATCTCTATCCTTATAAAAAAGGAACTAAGCTTTTACAAAAAAAAAACAAAGATATTGTTATTTAGAATTTATTAGGTCAATTTCTTATTGTTGTTCACAATAAAATGAATTCATGATGTGGACTAATAGTAGGATTTTTGTTCATTGAATGTTCATACTTTTTGGGAATGCTGATGCCGAAAATAAGGTCCAAATTCAAATTGAAATCGGTGGCCATGATTATTTGCAAGGAAAGCGCTCACCCAGTGCTTTCGTTGAAATTTCGTATTTCGTAATCATTCTATCTACTCAATGCACTTTTTGGAATATTTTTCTATATTTAACTAGCTGTACCCGCATGCGTTGCAATGCACTTTTTCCTACTTACTACCTACCTACTACCTACCTACTACCTACCTACTACCTACCTACTACCTACCTACTACCTACCTACTACCTACCTACTACCTACCTACTACCTACCTACTACCTACCTACTACCTACCTACTACCTACCTACTACCTACCTACTACCTACCTACTACCTACCTACTACCTACCTACTACCTACCTACTACCTACCTACTACCTACCTACTACCTACCTACTACCTACCTACTACCTACCTACTACCTACCTACTACCTACCTACTACCTACCTACTACCTACCTACTACCTACCTACTACCTACCTACTACCTACCTACTACCTACCTACTACCTACCTACTACCTACCTACTACCTACCTACTACCTACCTACTACCTACCTACTACCTACCTACTACCTACCTACTACCTACCTACTACCTACCTACTACCTACCTACTACCTACCTACTACCTACCTACTACCTACCTACTACCTACCTACTACCTACCTACTACCTACCTACTACCTACCTACTACCTACCTACTACCTACCTACTACCTACCTACTACCTACCTACTACCTACCTACTACCTACCTACTACCTACCTACTACCTACCTACTACCTACCTACTACCTACCTACTACCTACCTACTACCTACCTACTACCTACCTACTACCTACCTACATGATGTCGAACGGGATAAAAAGTATCCTATGTCCTTCTCCTGGCTCTAAACTACCTCCCTGCCAATTTTCAGCTAAATCGGTTCAGCCGTTCTTGAGTTATAAGTGAAGTAACTAACACGACTTTCTTTTATATATATAGATTTGTTCATTATTGTCAGATTTATTCAAAGTCTGTCGCCGTCGTTTTATTAAGTTTATTTAATTGAGTTTTTTAAGCTTTAGGTAATGTTCCAAAGACATGGCCATGGAGGGAAAGTACTTTAAATATTAAAAATAGCAAATTTCACTCAAAGGAAACTTCATTACACTTTTTTTAAAGTAAGAAATATTGCCTTTTACTGATTTTTTTTGCCTGAACCGGGAATCGAACTGACAAAGCTTTATGTACCATCTGGTATTACATTATGGCACCTGTTGATAGATATTTATAAGGTCAATAATAAGGATCAAATCTCTCCAACAAACACAGTCTTAAATTGAAGAAAGTGCAAGAAATAAGAAGTAACAACAAATAAGTGTTTGAATTGAAATGTACCTAAGTTAGGTAGGTACTTAATGTTAGTTTTTATGGTCTTCCATCAATTTCAGGCACTATGTTTATTGGAGCGATCATATCGATTGGTGAAATAAAAATATAGATGATGTTTTTTCGCGTTTGTGTTGGTTTGATCTCCAGATCAGACTTTTTGAAAGCAGTACCTACCTATTTATAACTTATTAAAATTAAATGAAGTCTTCTATAAGTTTTTTTTAAATATTTAAAGTTCTTTTCTATACCTACCACACCTCGAATGAAATCATAATTTAGTTCGCAGATTGTAACAAGACGGCGTTGTAGCTATTTTTGTATCGCGATAATATGGTTTTGTTACCTACATCTTCAATAAAAGTATCAATATTCAATTATAATCCATTTTAGCAAGGAAATGTATAGAAATAAGCAACACGTTTTTAGTATTACGGTTTTATGAATCTTTACGGTCAATGAAGAGGAGCTGAAACTCTACATAAAGAAATGGTTCAAAAGATATAAGTGTCTTAGTGGGACACCTTTGTCTATTATTATAATAAATGGATTATTTAGTTGCTGCGACACAATGTTGTTTTCCGACTTCCACGCGGACGGAGTCGCGGGCACAGCTAGTTACGAATAAGAAATGAAATAAGATTTACCTAATGTGACGTTATTAGCCCACTGTGTCACCTAGTCTTGTTAGTATACCGCAGAAATTTTATGGACGAAAATTATCATCAATTTTGCTATCGTATAGCTTGGAAAGGTGGTATTAATCCGAAAGGGTGTTTAAGTACCCATAATAATGATTTGTTCTACCACTTTCCCCAATAGTTTAAGAGAAATTGCTGTTCAAAGATTTCATAAAAATCGCTAAAATCTATAAAGATAGATTTTTAGCTTTAGATAGATTTTTTAAAGAGAAAAGTCTCAGCTATGCTTTTCAGCTATGTTTTACATTTTAGGTCATATTTGGGGTTACGGATTAGAAGCTCCATTTTCTGAATTCGTTACTAAAGAAGAGACGAAGATTTTTTGAAAAAATAAAATAATCATTTTGCATAGAAAGAAAAATGATCGAGTTTTTAAATTTTAACACTTGCTTCAAAACAGTCATCAGTGATACTTAAAGGGCCCGCAGATTAGTATCCCCTTCCCGACTATTCTTATAGATAGTTATCCGTAAAGATCTTCTGAGTCACTTGCAAAAATAGCATAAATTCACAAACTCGAAGAACCTTCACGATTGACGATACTTAAGTACGTCCGGCGCATCCTAGGCAGTCAGCCCCGCTACCAACCTTGCTGACTGCCCAATCTTTTCATCGCGGCATAAGCTATTCTCGTATAGCTCCTCCGACACGAGCAAAGAAGTCAAGCTTGTAGTCAGGATATAATAGTCATTTTTTTTTTTTTTTTTTATTTCGTATAAACCATTACAGGCGCTTATGAAAAGTCGAATTTAGGTGCACGGTTCCATATGGAGAAGAGCCGGCAAGAAACTCCATGGTTACTCTTTTAAAATCCATATCTTTAACAATTTCAGTGGTTACAGTGAACAGTAAAGGAACACCATGAAATTTAACATTTAATTTAAAATTTTGTTCAGAATAATGAATAGCATTTTCTCTATGTCGTGCTTATAACAACTGACATGTAGTACATGTACTACTTTCTGCTTTATTGCTATATCGAAGTATTACTTCAATATTCACCATGAAAAATAAATAAACCAGCGATAAGCGAGAGTATTAAAAGAGTTACAATTTGTATACAATAGGAAGGGACACATTTTGAGCATTTAATAAATTAAATTGTTTGTATGTAAGTTGCAGTTAAACGTGTCTTATTATTTCAAATAAATGTTAAATTTCATGGTGTTCCTTTTATTTTAGATGCTATGTTACTCAGAAGAAATAAATGTATCTGATTGAGCCTTTCGATTAGTACAATAAAATTACAGTTTTTTTGTTTTCACATTTAGCGGGTTCGATTCCCGGTTCAGACAGGTGATTATTTAAAATTCTTTGAATGCAGTTCGTATTGTTTTTACAATAAAAATGAAGTCTTCATTCAGTAAATTTTTCTATCTACAGTATTTAAGGTACTTCCCCTCCATGTGGCAAAGTCGTGGGACGCCCTGTATTTACCATGTAGTTAACTTCGATTAACCTTGTCGACTAACCTTACCACAGGGTTTTAAGCTCTACTCGGCCATTACGTCTTTGCGGTCGATAGTTCAGTAACTGAACTGCATTAGGTATCTCTTATCAAAGAAACTTTGGCACTGTGACCACACAGCAATCCTTTCCCACTACAATAGGTAGAATATTATTTGTGACTCACAATTTTAGAGACTAAACAATTAAAAAACCTTTACTTTCATGTACTGGGGGTTTGTAGTATAGTATATTCAAAGAAATGCTCGGGTACATACGGTGTGCGCTTTATAGTATTTATACGGAATCGTTAGGCATTAACAGCTAGTCAAAGCACCTAAAACGAAAATTAAGCTATACGAGAATTAATTAAAGTAGGTTCTGAGGACACAGGAAACGCTAGGTCACAGTAATCGTAACATCTCTTCTCAAATTAAAACACGTTACGTACCCAATGTAGCACTCGCCGAGGTAGTTTCTTAGTTATACCAAAAATTAGAACCAACTATGGCAAATAAGCCTGGTGAAGGTGAAGGGAATCCGCTGCATGCGAGAAGCATAGGACCGGTCGATGTGGCGATGCTTGGGGAGACCTATGTTCAGCAGTGGACGTTTTTCAGCTGAATTATGACGATGATGGCAAAAAAAAGCTAACATTTGAAGCAACATTTAACATTTGAAATAACTCAACAAAAATCTCACATAAAAAATTTAACCTCATTCAATGTAAATCTTAGCTAGCACTACATATATTTTCAAATCACTATGGCAAAATTTCAAATCACTATGGCAAAAAAAGGAACACATTGAGTACACTATTGTTAAAATTACAAACTTAACATCATAGCATTTCTTCTTCCTTTACCTTGTCCCATCCCATTATCTGGGGTCAGCTCTCCTTGTCTGCCTTCTTCATTTATGTCGATCCAGAGCGGTTGCGGCGCCTATTTCGCTCTTCAGATCCTTCTGGACTGTAGTGTATTTATTGTTTTCAAGTGACCAAGTGAAGGCGTTCATTGTTAACAACACCACTAATGAATCGTGTTGTTGCCCTTCATGGCAACGACGAGTATGTGTAAACTAACTAGCATATTATATTATTACGAATTGTGGCATCCCAGCATTACAGTGGCGTCGTTAACAAATCCTTTTTGGCAACCACACTCCTGGAGGTATCGTTTCGTGGTGTTGTTAACAATGAACGAGTGAAGTTAACCAAATCCTGAGCTCCCAGGCAACTGAGGCTGGTCTTTCCTAAGCTGACGTGTTAGTAATGACATCAACAAAGAAAGTTTTTTTTCTCTCGAGCTCAACGATACTGCAGCAGCTGGTCGGAACGATATGTGGGCGGTAATTATTAATTGAACACGTAATTACGTGCGATAACAACTATACTTGGAGTAATATGATAAGATCAAGTACGTTAATACGTGTATAATCGAACAGAAAGACTGTTTATACTACTAAGTAGTATTTGGGTCCAGTGCAGTATAAATATTCTTAATAAATATTCTTCAGTATAAAAAAAATCTTATTTTTGAAGACTACAATGCTACAATGTTTCTTTATATACTACTGAACTGTAGTCTGAAAATAGAGCTCTTAATTTATAAAATAACTAATTAACTTGACTCATTATGACTATTAATGTTTTTTGTATATTCTTCTTCTTCTCTCGTGTCAGCACGAGCTACACGAAAATAGCCCATGCTGTGGTGAAAAGATTAGCCAGTCAGCAATGTTGGTAGCGGGGCTGACTGCCCAGGGTGCGTCGGCCGTACTTAAGTATCGTAACTCGTGGAGGCTCTTTTCATGCACCTTGTATATTTAATAACCGATCTCAATTCAACATCTCTGGATTGATGTCGGTTTTTGACATTACTTCTATTGAATTTCTGTCAAGAACATAAAAAAAATTACGTAGAAACATATAGACAAAGGGTATAAGTACATATAGTACAAAATTCACGAAAAAACGTGTCCTAACTTTACATACACCACCAAAGCGCGCGCCAAGGCACACCGCCATATAAACATAGAAATAACAACAAACTAATTTAAATCCTATGTCGTCACAACAATGCCTAATTTAGCTTTTCTCCATACGAAGATTAGTCTTCTTTTTCGCGTTTTTTATATTCGGTTCGGACGTTTCCGGAGCGCTGACCCGAGGTCAATGTGTTTCTACATTACATTACTACACTACATTACATTCGGTTACAAATATCGGCAGTTAATCGACGTTAGTCAAAAAGACCTTCTATGTTAGGAGATGTGGTTTCCGCACTTAGTCCTTTAAGTGGACCATTGTACGTGGACCATGGCGGCCATCATCCCAAGCAGCTCACTTCCTTCCAGAAGCAGATTAGTGTCAAAAAGACCTTTAATGTTGGGTTCATATCACAGAAATCTAAATACCGTACTTCTTTCTTTGATTATAATTGAACTAGAGGTCGCCAGCGGCTTCGCCCGTGTGGATGTTGTTTATCGCGTATTCTGCGTTTTTCTCTACTATAGTATGCATGTATTATACATTAAACCTTCCTCTTGAATCACTCTATCTATTAAAAAAAACCGCATCAAAATCCGTTGCGTAGTTTTAAAGATCTAAGCATACATAGGTACAGACAGACAGCGGGAAGCGACTTTGTTTTATACTATGTAGTGAAAAAGCTGAATAAAAGGATACAGAAGATTATTCTTTCAGACTATACGCAAGACTCAGAAAAAAGCTGCTTAGGTATAGGATAACCAATCCTCTGTTCAAAGACGTCATGAGTAACTGATAAGTAATTAACGCACTTAATTCCTCAGGGAAAAATAAAATGGATGACTGAACAAATTTCCCACAGATCTGATACGTAGGTCAACGATGGGGTTTTTTATTAGGTCATGTTTGAATAAGTGCAAGTTAAGCATCCGAAAATCGCATTGAATAAAATGTGAAGGAATGTGCGAATGTGTATAATTATTTGCAGTTAATAAAGCTGCTGTTCAGAAACATTAATTCTCTGGTTAAACAACCTTTTTTACCTAAATTCAGGATCTTTTGAAGTAAGAAGTATGTGGAGAAACTGGCTGACTCATCTATCAACGCACAGCCTAAACCTCTGGGGTTAGAAACTTCTGACAGTAGGTACCTCTAATAACCTATGCATCCACTACGCAAGGGTTTTTGGAAATTTTACTCTCAAAGTAGTGAAACAGATTGTTAACGTTTGTGTAAAAATCCTTATTCCATGGGGTTACTAACTTGTGGCACAAACACTATTCAAAGACAGTCTTTTTGGATTTTAAAACTACACCTGAAAAGGGGCTTAACGGGGGTTTAAAATTCCACGCAAGCGAAGCTACAGGCAAAAGCTAGTTCTAGTATATGAACGATTGTTTAACCAGAGAATTTATGTTGGTGAACACCAGCCTTTAGGCTTCATCTCAAAAGCTCAACTACCCTACTCAGCCTCTGTCGGTATCTTCCCAATTTATCTGCAGGATGTTCAAAATAAGCATGTGTGGGGGGTATACGTAAGATCCAGATTTTCGAAACGACAAGTTGATATGATTTTATGGACGCGTCTTGGACCCCTCCGTTTACTGACAAGGCTCTATTGACTGACGTTCAACTGACCTGCATTGACCTAGACCTGACTTTGCCTCCAGCAGCTTTACCGAGGCCAATGCAAGAACTGCAGCAGATGCAAGTTTGCACAACATGGAACTACGAGTATGCCCTCCTGCAAGTATTGACGAGACCTAAATCCGACTAAGAGCTGCAATAGGCTTAGTTTAGTTGTTACACTAAACACAAGTTAAAACCTAAAACATACAGGTGACAATTAGAAGGCAGTTCCATTTCAGAAATTCTAGTAACGATCCGTTAATCCATTATAATTCGTTATTTTCAATATTTCAATGTCTCTACAAATATAGAACAAGTTATTGTAAACCATCCATTAAAAATATATTTTAATATCCATTCATATTGACCTCGTACACATTTGCAGAAAATTATTTTAGACTTTTATTTTATCGCACATTTTCGCTCAAGCCTGCTCAAGCACTTATTGAAAATTCTACAAAAAAACCTGTTTGGTCGCCAGTAACGAAATCTTAGCTGGCTGTCCATCACAGAAAAAATAAAACAAAACCAATCACGTCAAATTTTGATTGAAGATAGCAAGAATGTCTATCAAGAGCGTTTTATCTTCGGTACACCGCCAGAAAGACGGCTATAGCGACAACACGGTTGGTTGGCTCCGATGGTGCTACCATATAAGTCGTTGGTTTCCCCGAAGCGCACCAGTCTTTACCGAGTGTTAGAGCGTGCAAGGTTCGCCATGCGCGTTTTTCAATATGCGTGTGTTGTGTCAGTGTGTGCGTTGTTGCAGTGCTCGCGCGCATCCACTTCAGCCCCGGAGAAAATGGCCTTCAACTACCCGGAGGCGAGGAGGGATGACAGCGTCGTCGACGACTATCATGGCACTAAGGTACTGTACTATATCCTAAAACTTCGATAGTATTAATATCTTATCTTTTTTATGGTCACAATAACATAATATTAAACAAACATTTAGATCTCAAGTAATCACTGAAGAATAATATCTCTAATTTACTCCAATATCTGTCAAAACAAGTGTATCGTCGAAGAGAGACAAAAGACATCATTGTAAACAATACATGTACACAAAATCTATCCACTATCGAGTTTCATTAGCTCGTTAATTGTCGTTAAATCCGACAACAAGCCGCAACGCTTGCGCTGTTAGTAATCGATTTATTAGTACTAATACGCGACACGACTATACAATTGAACTAACCGGAACGATCTGCTAACTTATGCGTGTCTCGTAATAATTGCTACAACATCTTACAATACATAATCAGCGATTTATAGTCAAAGGTCGCAGAATTTCAAATGAACATACGCGACACGTGACGTCGGTTTATCTAACAACTTGTTTATTAGGGAATCTCGCTCTAAATTTTCAAGATAAAGTACCTATAAAGTTGAATTTAAACCTAATCTAAAGTCAAGCAAACTCTTCTAAAAGCTCGTTCCAGCGGCTATTAACATAAATATGTTTACGTCAGTATACAATACCTTGGAGGCACATAATTTCCATATAAATCGATCGACTCCACGTTAAGGACGCTGCACTGCGTCGCTACACAAAAAAAAGTGTACGTAAGAAATTTTTTGGGAACTTGTATTTCACGGTCAGGTTCTCTCACTTTAATATTATTTTTATTTTACTTGTTATGACAAACACGTTGGAGTTCGAATAATTTTGAGATAGACCGTTCGAATAATGTATTTTACGGTCATTTTATTAGGCGTTTTGACAGCTTTTGAGTGTTTGTTTGATATCAGTCTAAATTATGATACTGTGGCTACAAAAACAAAAAAATAATCTTTTAAAGTGTTAAATGAACCTGCACGTTCTTTGGCCACAAAAGTGCAATCGAAATAATTGATCATTGTTATTCCTTTAATTATTTTGCCGTAGAGGAAAAGCTATCTATAGTCGGGCTAATAATTCGATGCAGTGACTTGACAGTTCAAATCAAAATAATGATACCCTACTAAAACTAATAGTGTTGGGGTAGTGAATGATTTTACGAAAAGAACGAATACGAAAAATAGTTCAATTTAAACAAATCTTTACAAATTCGTTTGCAATATAAGAATAAAAAGGAGAAGGAACTTAAATACTCTCTGTATTTAAGTGTAAAATAATAAAATTAAATAATTAACGAGTATTTATATATTTATTGGTGAAAGATGATTTAATCCAAAGCCGAATTCCCAAGTTTATTGTGCTTTGTGATGTTTACGAAATATATTTGTGTTTAATGTTAAGGTATTTTTTTACGTAAGCTATTAACGACAGACATAAATTAATTAATTAAATTATTTACTAACATTCTAGACTTTCTGTAACTGTAAAGATTGGTATGTTTGTTATTGTTACCTATATTTAGTAACTATTGTTTGGTTTAGTTGTGTGCGTCTTTTGTGCAAGAATGAATAATTTTCTTTCTTTTCTATTCTTACTTCTAATAGCAATAAAATAAAAAATAATAATCATTTCATGTAACGTTTTCTTGGTTGACTGATGGAGAATGCCTTATGGCATTAAGTCCGCATTATGTACCACAATTGTGCATTGAAGTATAGAATAAATAAATAACCTTATTTCAGTTACTTGTTGCATCAAAAACGTCATATCAGTAGTTACTTGTGGTTAAAACTATGTTTTAATATTGTTATGTCGTGTTTTGATCATCAAGTTATTAAATTCAAGAAAAAGTATGCATATAAGTACATTATTAAGTTCATTCGATTTCATTCATTCTATTTTTCACCTCACTACCTTTTTTTTGTCAAAAACTGGTATCCCTCCAACTGTCAAGTCACTGAATGGAATTAATGGTCAGACTATAGTACACATATTTTTTGCTAAAAAATCAAACATTGAATTAGGTATCCCTCACAGCTAAACTAATAATATCTATCTAAAGTAATAATTACTTAGATCCGGGATCAACGGTCTACGCCACGAGGATTGTTTTAAGATATAAACAAAAAGCTCATTTCACACGTTTTTTTTTTATTAGTTAATAACTGTTCACATTATAGAGAACAACTATTAGTATGTTGATTACACATAAAAAGTAAACGATTTGTAATTTCACGTTTGTTAACGTTGCAATGGGATTTTCAAAGGAGTAAATAAATATGAATTTTCACTCTTTATCAAAATGCTCATGCGTGTAAATATTGCGAAGTGGCTAAAGTCTATTTTTTTATCCCTATAGTAATTTGACAGTAACAAATGTCAAACTTGAAAATTTTCGGAATTTTATTTGACAAGTTTGACATTTGCGCTTGTCAAATTACTATCTGGGATTAAAAAATAGACTTTAGTTCTCAGTACATTATCAGTGCTTGTGTTTTCTTATAAGGTTTTTCATAAAAATGTATTGTATGGTTTATTGCAATAATTCCGCGTTAGTAATAAAATTGTATGTTTTTCATGGCCAATAACAAAATTGTCAAATTTTGAACTAAACACGCAAATTTTGTGTTTACCACAGCCATGATTGGGCTACCCTACCCTATGTCTTTGTAGGGATGTGGTCGGACAAGACCCAAGTGTTTTATTAGATGTAGTTTTATGCATTTTATGTGCAGTTTTTTGTGTTGAGTCTGGCCATGGTGCCCTGTACTGTGGGTCGATTCACATTTTCTTGGTACCATTATGTTATGATTGTTGCTGTACCTACTTTTGAGATAATTGTGTTTTATATGTATATTTTTTGTTATCTTTATTTTTGGTTTGTTTGCTTATTTGCGTATTGCATGAAGTGCGCGTATAATATATTATGTTGATACAAAAATGGCAGGGACCAGCTGAAAATCAGTGCTGTGCTGTACGCACAGCGAATACTGAGCTGGATTCCTTGCCACACACCGATTATATCTTTTAAATGTGTTGCATTACTGTTTTATATTATATCTTGTGTGTGTGGCATAATAAATGGTTTAAATGTAGGCAAAATTATATCGCAGTAACACTGTTATAGCTGTTATAGGTGTGAATATACAAGGTGTAACATAAATAACGCACAACCTCTTAAGGGGTCTTATGGGACCAAACAGGAAATCGCGAGAAAAAATCAGCTGTTCCCTACATTAGTGTTCGCATAACTCGTCAAAATGTAGGGAACAGCTGACTTTCTTTTCGCGATTTCAGATTTGGTCCCATAGTAAAAGTTGTTCATAATGATGAGTACAGTAACCCCTTAAGAGGTTGTGCCCTTATTAATGTTACACCTTGTATACCGGAAGATGCTTACAAAAAAGTGTTTCATAAGTATCTCCCTAGGAATATGATCATAACACTATTAACATGATCACATCAAAAAATAGTAATAAAAACTTTGATCGAGTTTCTCGCCACTACGTCCGTCGGTCGATTTATAAGTATTTCACTAGATTAGTCTATGGTCGCATGTGATAATGTTAAGGTAGAGACAAATTGATCGCTGACCACGTATGCAATGTATGCGATGCATTATGACATCTGGGGGGTTACTATGACCTCTTAAGAAAACGTTCAATTGCCAGCCAGTCAACTTCCGTTTAAAAGCAGGCCTGCTTCTGAATCGCTAAAAATCGTACCACGACAGTACTAAACGTGAACGACTATTGAACCAAGTTGAACGGTAATACTTGTTCATGGTACGAAAAGTCTATACAAAAAATAAGGTGAACGGATTTCGTAAACGTTTCGTAGCAGGCCTGCCGCAGGCCTGCTCTAACGATGTCATAGTACAAAAAAGCAGGGCAGTTCAACTTCCAGGCTACTTCTGTCCTGCTTTAAGAGGTAAGCCCCCTGGGCAACTGACAATGCAAACTTTTCCATGAAAGTACATGAGTAAGAAACAGACTTGTTATACGTTGCATTGCATAAGATAAAAGTGTTTCTAAATCATTTATTTTCATAGAAAATGATTGTATTGTCAGTTGCCCAGATGTCATAATGCATCGCATACGTTGCATACGTGGGATCAGTTTGTCTCTACCTTTACTTTAACCCTTTTCAACGTAAGGTGAGTTCAGGGGGCTTACCATGACGTCTTAAGAAAACGTTCAAATGCCAGCCAGTCAATATCCGTTCAAAAGCAGGCCTGCTTCTGAATCGCTAAAAATCGTACCATGACAGTACGACTATTCAACCAAGTTGAACGGATAAGCTTGTTTATGGTACGAAAAGTCTATACAAAAAAAACAGGTGAACGGATTTCGTAAACGTCAACGTAGCAGGCCTGCCGCAGGCCTGCTCTAACGATGTCTTAGTACAAAAAAGCAGGGCAGTTCAACTTCCAGGCAACTTCTGCCCTGCTTTAAGAGGTCATGGTAAGCCCCCTGACGTTTCTCTACAAAACGTTACCATACAAAGAAAATCAAATATTAAAAAAAAACATTGATAATACAGCAGTGGCGAAGGCTTCATACAACTCGATTCCTATCGGCTTCCCTTTCGAAACGAGTAGTTACTGGAATTCACGCATCACACTTGAGCAAGGTAAGCATTTTTTGGTCCGGCTTCCCTTTTAAGAAAATTCACCCTACGCCACTGTAATACAGCTGTTTTACGGTTTTTGATGATTTCGTGTACGTTTTTTCGATAGTAGTCTTTTTACGACTACAATTTACGAAATGACCGCTATGTCATCTTCAGTAAACAGAGTGTAGTATCGTCAAGAATGGATCATATAACGGCTATAACAAGTTACTGTGGAATATAGACAACAAAAACCTTAATGCGAAAGCTTGATTTTCCTATGACTTTTTGAGGTCAGACGGCAGGGCTGTCGCTCGAAACAAAACTAGAAACTCGTCAACATTAGGATAAAGACAAATAATTGTACAACGATAAATGTATATCTTATAAAAACTTACTACCGTCCCATTTCTAAAAAACCGTTAAGTAATATTTTGTCAAATTGAAGTTTTATATACTACGTAAAAGCGCCAATTTTTCTCTATCGACCAGGAGCCCAATTCTACTAACAGAAACGTTTATCAATTGCAACTTAATCGTTTATTCAGACAGTTTTCGTTTACAAAAACTATCAAATTGTTTGACAACAAAAACAAAACCAAACATTTTGACAGTTTTCATAAACGAAAACTGCCTGAATTAACGATTCAGTTGCAATTGATAAAAGTTTCTGTTAGTAGAATTGGCCCCCTGTCTGGTCCGTATTTTTCTATTATCTGTCAGTTACGAGATCCAGAGACTATTTATTTACATTAATATTGCAGATGTTCACATTTCAGTACAGAAAAGCATGACAAATAAACAAAAGCTTATTTTTAAAAACAACATCTGTTATAAAACAGATGTTGTTTTTAAAAATAAGTTTTCTCATTAAATGTTAAACCTACAATGAGCGTGAAACGTAGCTCAATGCTTTGATATAGCAAAAACACCATAATCCTTTATTTGTGAAAAACATGAGGTAAGTTTACAAAGGTGTTATATTACATTGAATGTCCACTATGTTCTACCACATAATAATATAATCATGTACAAAAATAATAAATAATTAATTGAATATTTTAAGTTTAATATCAATGTCAAGCAAAATATTTTTATGTAGGTACGCCAAATTGCACGATTAATAAAATTTTAGACAATATCAATCAAAATACAAAAATAAATTTAACAAGTCAATAAATGTAAATAATACATTAAATGCCCATAGTTAATTGATAAATATATACATGTCATTGTCGCGTTATGGCATATTATAATGTCATTTAAATATTCTTCAAACCGTTTAAAATAAATGACATTGGCATTTGTAACACCATTCTTGCTTTTCCAGTGTCCGATAAAGCAAAAGTTTTGTACAAATTAGTGGTTAGTAGATCGTAAGCTAGTGATAAGTAACGTATTTATAAGTTATCAATTATTATCTTTTCCCGCACTGGGCGATGTGGTCGCTAAGCGACAAAGCCCTGTAAATAAAGTAAAAAAAAAAAAAAAAATTCTTCTACTAAGTAGTATGCCTTTTCCATTAGCAAGGACTGTAATTTAGCTTTAAATAATTAAATACTTTCATTTGACCGTATACATTTCGGTAGTTTATTATAGATTTTTCTTTATTAAACCTAGATCTGTACGTCTTCAGAATTTCTAGAAACAACATTTTCAACATTTTTGAAAATTAGGTTTACTCACTTAGCGACCTATTAGAAATCGGACGGCAGCTTATACATATCATTTTATGGTTTTATGGCTAGCACAGCTAAGTTATGAACATTAAAAGTTCAAAAAACTCAAAATCGGCGAACTCGTTTCGGAAAACGGGATTTTGTGTAATAAATTTAGATCTACCGGGCACTCCAGATTTAGTATTCCATTTTTATGATCTCTAGAAACGAACTAACTGTACTATAGACATCATATTTCGTTAAAAAACGGTGAGAAAAAAAGTCAAATCGCGTGTTATCTTAAAATAACCATACGTGTATCCAAAGTGTTATTTATGTTCGTGTATTAATCAAACTTTTTTTATAGCGTCACGAATCGCAGAATCGCTGCATGTGAACGGAGTTCATGTTTGTTTTGTATCCCACTGTGATTTGGGCAAGCATTATCATGCTTTATTACACTGTTCAACGAAAGATGAATCCTGACGTAGCGGTAATTTCGAAAATTGTAGCTGTAAGAAGACTGCTATCGAAAAAATTGCAATAGGTACTTACACGATCAAAATGTATGGAAAAGATGTTTTTTTTTTGTTTTTTTTTTCTTAATGCCTTGTGGTGCCGGGCACAAAAGCTAGACACAAACTGATCCCACGTATGCAACGTATGCGATGCATTATGGCAGTCGTTCTCAAAGTGGGCGATAACGCCCCCTTGTGGGCGCTAGAGGCCTACAGGGGGGCGGTAAACGGCTGTAAAAGTAATGATTACGATTGTGATTTTTAAGATGTGGTGGTTAAAGTTAAATTTAGGAGGCGCGAGAAAATATTTTGTTTCTCAAAGGGGGCGGTAGACAAGTTTGAGAACCTCTGCATTATGGCATCTGGGCAACATAAAATACAAACATTTTCTATGAAGATAAATGATTTAGAAACACTCTTGTCATATGCAACGCAACGTGTAACAAGTCTGTTTCTTGGTCATGTACTTTCATAGAAAACGTTTGCAATGTCAGTTGCCCAGATATCATATTGCATCGCATACGTAGGATCAGGGGCCTAATTCTCCTAAAATAAATCTTGATAAATCACAACCGAACCAAGGCCGAACCGTTCATTCAGACAGTTCTCAATTTCAAAAGCTATCAAATTGTTAGATACAAAAAACAAAATCAATCATTTTGAAAGTTTTCAAAAACAGAAACTGATTGACGGTTGTGGTTCGATTGCGTTTGGCAACAATTTATTTTAGGAGAATTGGGCCCCAGTTTGTCTCTAGCTTAAGTGGTATCTGCCGTAGGCACTGTCAGACTTCATACTGCCTAATGTGTTCGTGTGAAGCATCCTAGGCGTTCACATGTTCTTACTAGCCATTCACACGTTCTTACTAGGCATTCACACACGCAGTGTCGATTGTTGTATTCAATGAAATGGCTCACCATTTATTGTACTTAAGACATCAATGGATTTGTTTAATACTATCGGATGTGAACGGGCACCGGCGTTCGTATTTTAAAAACACTATTACATGAATAGAACAGTACATACCACTTACAATACACACACATAAAGTTATTATATTGAGCAGACTAAAGTAAACAAAGGTACTCTTATTACGAAAGAAGGTCTATGAAAAACCCAGGCTTGAAAATAGCCCCGTCTCTTTTTGTTATATGACGTTAGAAAGTGATGGGTGTAATTTAAATCTGGGTCCACCCTCTGGTTCAATCGGTTGCATACCGCCCGTCGTCCCAAGACGACACATAATTGTCTTATCTATTGTGTCTATAATTACGGTGATTGAGAGTTTAAACTATTTTTGTTATAAGGAGGAAGAGGATTATCTAAGTGTTATCTTATAAGTGATAAGGCAAAGAGAATATATTTCCCACAAACTTTTTTGGAAGATGTTGCGAAAACATTCTTGTTATATTTTAATTATAATATCACAATATTTTACTATTTTCTTTAATCGAAAATAAAAATGATACATAAAAAAGGATATATTTTTAAATATTTATAAAAAAATGCCAAAGCTTAAAACCTTATTATGAAAGGTTAAAGTTATAAACTAATATTCAAACTAATTTGAATAAATAAGCTTATTAAGTTGATTGTGGTAGAAGAATATAATTGGCTTGTATTTGTTAGTTATACGAGGTGTAACATAAACAAGTGTACAACCTCTTAAGGGGTCACTATACTCATCATTATGAACAACTTTTAGTATGGGACCAAACCTGAAATCGCGAAAAAAATATCAGCTGTTCCATACATTTATGTTCGTATAACTCGTCAAAATGTAGGGAACAGCTGTTTTTTTTTCCGCGATTTCATGTTTGGTCCCATAATAAAAGTTGTTCATAATGATGAGTAGAGTGACCCCTTAAGAGGTGCGTTATTTCTGTTACACCTTGTATACCAAAAACGTAAATCAATACGTGTTCTGCGACTGTGGTTGAAACAGTCATATTTATTGTGTACAATAAAGAGTATTGTATTGTATTGTTGACATAAGATATTACAGAGATTTCTGTATCAATCAAGTGCGTCAAACCACAACATACTTGCGGTTTAGACAGAGATCTCCGATAAATTTTCGACCAGATTTTTCGGCTATGTACCAGCTGCAGCTGCTACACGTAATTTTCTTTTAATTACGTCTTGTATTATCCTACTATTATAATATAAGATAACGGTCAATATAACCTCTTATCCGTTGGGCCAGACTGATTCAGTCGATGAAAATAGATTAATTAATTGATCAATTAGTGACCGCTGAAGACATAAGAGATTTTATTGCTACAGTACAAAAGCTTTATCTCTAGCTACTGATGTCCAATTAATATGAATGTATTTGTAATGTATACAAGGTTAGTCGGAAAGGGGGTACTAATCCGAAGCCCACTAATAGTATCGCTGATGACTGTTTGAAAGCAAGTGTTAAAATTTCAAAATTCGATATTTTTTTTCTCCGTATAAAATGATTTTTATTTTAGTTTTTTCAAAAATTCTTCATCCCTGCTTTAGTTACAAATTCAGAAAATGGTGCTTCTAATTCATGACCCCAAATATGACCTAAAATGTAAACACAGCTGATCATAACTGGGGATAGATAGATTTTAGAGTTTTTTTTTTGAGATTTTTGAACAACTGTTTCTCTTAAACTATTGAGTTTTGGGAAAAGTTGTAGAACAAAAGTTATTCATTATTATGTGTACTTTAACACCCTTTCGGATTAGTACCCCCTTTCTGACTAACCTTGTATATGTTTTATTTTAATGTATTTTATATTTATCTTAAGAATTTCTAGTCTATATTGAGTGCAAAATTGGCACCTATTTCGATGCTTTTCTTTTAACCCAAAAATTTGGCTGGTAGAGAATACTTTATGGCTTTAACCTCCGGTTTCTGATTTGAGAATTCGGGATAAGCAAATACTTAAGTAACATTTGAGTATGGAGTTGTCAAAAAAATGACGGATTTTAAAGCATATTTTTGACAACTTTGTACTCGAATATTACATATAAGGATTTGCTTATCCCGAATTTTCAAATCAGAAACCGGAGGTATCTAAGTTCGCCTTAAGTACCACTATAATGCATACAACTAAAAATAAATAAATGTACAAGTCTTTCGAATAAACTCCTCCGATTCAGACAAGCTATCATCTCCAAAAAGTTCTTCGTGAGTTAGTCCCCGTCGAAAACTGGAAAGTTGTCAGCCCTAGTGTAGGCAGCCTTGTATTAAATATTCTCTGAGCATACCGCAAACGTGTTCAATATTCTAAACAATTATTAAGATACTAGTAGCTCTTGCTCCTATTAAAAAAGAAACTATAAAAACCTGTTTTTGTCACAGTTCACACAATGATAGCTCATTGACCCCCTTTTATAACAAATAGCTTTTTTATTATTAAAAAAACTATCCTCTCCGTCGTGTTCCAGTATACGTATTAGTACGTGTTTTGAGGTTTTTTCCTCGAATTTGTTTGTTATTATTTTGCTGTGTAGCAATCTTGATAATCTTCCAATATCTTAAGAATATTAAATTTCTTGGAAACACGAGTGTGACGGTTTTTAAATTTCCTTAGTAAAAAGAAACAAGTGTTAAATATGTATGTAATATTATTTATTTCAACCCTATAGCAAAGTAAATACACTGACGTTTTTCTACACTGACGTTTCAAGAGGTTGCAAATACAAATCCTTATTTTTTTTCTTTTTTTTTTCTTTTGTGTGTCCTTTTGGATACCCTTCTCTCGGGGAAGGCGAAGGGTTATGCCGGACTCTTACCGGCTAAAAACCCACGGTATTCTTTCTCCTGACCTTTGGCCGGGATCGCGGGATTCGCAGCTGAATGCATCGCGACCCTGGCAGAAGCATACACAAGCTGTAACTTAAATAACGCACAACCTCTTAAGGGATTAGTCGGAAAATGACAGATTCTAGAAATGTCAGACGAGTTTAAAACGCCATATTCTATGAATGCCAGATTCTACAAATGTCAGATTCTAATAATGCCAGATTCTATAAAGGCCAGATTCTAATAATGTCAGATTCTATAAAGGCCAGATTCTAATAATGCCAGATTCTATTAATATCACATTTTTGTTACAATTGCAATTGACGTCGTGGTATTCCACAGGATACCACATAATAAATACGAAAGAATACGTATTAAATGATATCGATAGACGTTTTAAAATTCAACTGTCCTAATTGTTTATTTAATAAAACTACCAGGAAAGCAGAAATGAACTGGAGCTAGGTGCTTAAGCAACTTACTACCTAGCTCAATAATGTTAAAAATACAGGTTTTGAAATTGAATCATTTGTTGTTTTGAAAAGTACCAGGGTGACAGAAATGAACAAAAAACATGCGCCTGTTGTGCACCAACGATTAAACACAAAGATGAATATAAAGTATCCGTTATTATTCACTATATCGATAGAAGTCTAAATAAAACTGTCCTATAACTTTCATGTCCTATACCTATAACTACCAGGAGAATAGAAATGAACTGGAAGTAGCTGCTTATGCGATACTACTTAGCTCACTAATGGTTGAAGTACACGCTTTAAAATTTTACCTTTACTTCCTACTTTCCTTCCAGAAACAAAAAGTAAATGAAAAAATTGAAACAAGTATTTTTGTTCTTTTATTTAAAAACACTACCTATGTGGGTACTAAGTCCAACGTTACCAGCAGATACCTAAATCTTTCCAAATTTAGCGAAAGTTTTACACACGGAAATTATTATATTGCAATTGTAACAAAAATGTGATATTAATAGAATCTGGCATTATTAGAATCTGGCCTTTATAGAATCTGGCATTATTAGAATCTGTCCTTTATAGAATCTGGCATTATTAGAATCTGACATTTGTAGAATTTGGCATTCATAGAATATGGCGTTTTAAACTCGTCTGACATTTCTAGAATCTGTCATTTTTCGACTAATCCCTCTTAAGGGGTCACTGTACTCATCATTATGAACAACTTTTACTATGGGACCAAAACTGAAATCGCGAAAAAAGAAATCAGCTGTTCCCTAAATTTTGACGAGTTGTGCGAACATAAATGTAGGGAACGGCTGATTTTTTTTTCGCGATTTCTGTTTTGGTCCCATAGTAAAAGTTGTTCATAATGATGAGTACAGTGACCCCTTAAGAGGTTGTGCGTTATTTATGTTACACCTTGTATACAGCGTGGAAGGGACATCGTAACACAAACTTCGTGAAAAGGTTCCTCATAAAGCCTTAAATTAATTTACGTAAGTCATTAATATCACAAATGATAGGTTACAGATGTTGTCATTTTTAAGCGCGCAATGTACTGCGAATGCAAACAACGAGTCACAATCACAACCGCAAGCCATTACTCCGCTAACGCGGTACCGGCGCGCGGCGCGGCGCGGCGGCGGTACAGTCAGTACAGTGCCTACGCATACGCACGCACACATCACAAGTCTGAGTTCGGCACGGAGTCGCGTTGCCGCACAACGCTTTTGTAAACGTGAAAAGTAGCATACCTACGTTTACACTACTGATAAAGAAATCACCTAACAAACACATTGATAAACCGAACTTGAAATTTAGTTCAATTGACAGATTGCTTACAACAAAAAACAAAACATTGCTCGTTCGCTCATTAAATAACACAAGTAGGTACCTACCTAATGATTCCGATGAGGTACCTACCTACCTACATGGCAATTAGTTGCAAACAAATTAACACTCACCTTAATCTCTCTTATTAGGAGTGAGGGACTCCTAATAAGATAGGGTTCAAAGTGGCCGCCACCAACTTGCTCACAAATCCTAGCGCGGCGCAGAGTTTCAGCGTGGACACGGGGCAATAAGGTGGGGTCTCGGACATACTCCGCACGGAGCGTCGCAAGCGATCTCGCATTTCTGCTGCCGTATTGCACTCCGTAAGAAAGACCCTATCTTGACCCCACAGACAAAAATCTAGTGGGGTCAAGTCTGGTGATCGCGCTGGCCAGGGTTGTGGATCGAACCTCCCAATCCACTGGTCACCAAAAGTCTGTCGCACTGAAAGAGTCACGTGTGGGGGAGCGCCATCGTGTTGGTACCACGAATCCCGGAAGTGGGCCACCGACATCTCTCTAGTTACGGGCACTAAACGTATGGTTACGACTGTTACGTATCCGAGGCATTTTCGTTCAAAACACACACAGTACAACACAGACAAAAAAACAACTCTACTGATAATAACTAATACGCTCAAATCCAAAATCACGAAAAACAACACAACCGTTTACAATGAACGCAAATCGGAAACTGAACTGATCAAAAATCGGCGAAATTCAAAATTTTACTTCCTTTACAATTTCGCCGACAAGCCGTCATAGACTCGTAGGCACCTAGATCATGCACAGACCAATAAAATGATAGACTGTGCCAACGCATTAAGTTGTACTGACAAAATAAATTGCGAAAATGGATAGGGTTAAAATTTACTAAAGATCAGATTACATCCGTTAAACAAAGGTGTTAATGCAAAAACAAATGTTTATAACAAAAATTGCCTAAAAAAAAGGTTAATTACTAAAAAAACTTATTTTTTTACATTCAATTTATTAAAATTGATAACAGTATTGGACATACTATCAAAGATCATTAATAATCCCAGGTAAAAAGTCTAAATAAAAGTAGTCAATCTGATATTAATTTACGTAATAACGCATCTGTTAGATTCATAGGCACTGGCCGCTATAGCTTTGTCGATACCGCGCGTCGGCGCAGCGGCATGTCGGCTTCTTTGAGTGAGCGCGCGCTCAGTGACTAGTGCCTACACTGCCTACTTTGTTGCACTCACTTACTTTGTTGCGTTGCGATAACCTCGGTTCGTGAACTTTACCAAAACAGCTGATCGGGAGCACTTTTTAAGTTTGATTTTCATTGCTGTTTTACGTGAAAATTGTGAAATAATTGTTTTTTTCTTTTTTATCGCATTGGGATGGACAACAATAATGATTTTATACACTATAAATTAAAAAAAACTGCAAAAAAAATCGTAAAAATTAAGAAAAAAGCGACGAAAAATTCCAACGCTGGGGGGTTCAGAATCATGTACTGGATCCATGGTACACGTATACGTTACGATGTCCCTTCCACCCGGTATTATGAATAAAGAGAACATAAATAAATAATGTTCGAATAACGGTTATTTAACAATACAGGGTCAACATTTTGTGTAGTAAGTCCATAACTGTAACTAAACCTATTGTATCCAAAAACAAAACAAAATTTAAAAGAGTTTGTTTGGAGGACGTTGATAATAATTTTCTAGCACACGATAGACAAAGTGAATTCTTTATTATCTACAAAGTCATTTTAAATACAAAAGATACAGTCACCTCAAAGATTTCCTAAATTAATTTAGCATACTGCTCTTACGTACAAGTTGCTGGAAAATAACTCTAAAAATAGCTCTATTTGTCACTTGTTTTATACAGTAGTAGTTAATTGAATACAATTAACATCGATCTACCTATTCCGCAGATATTGTATTATCACTTTTTTTATTCACCTACTTAATAATTGCAGTTGGTATTTTATTAAACATTCACTAATCAATTTAGTTTTTCCAAAATGTTTTTGCAAAAATTCTACATTTAAAAGTATTTGATAGTTTGAATGATAAGCGATGAATTAAATGTTTTTCCTTGGCATTAACGTTTATTTAAATAATATTATAAAATGTTTGGCAGCTGAATCGACAATCGCAGTACAGTCAACACCAAAGGTGTGTTATGTATGAGTTATGAATGAAAACATGACAAATTTTATTTTTTGTGAGTAATCGCAATTGAATCATTAAGTGGACAAAGGTGATAACTAGCAAATAATTCAAATGTAGTAGGACATTTCAAAATAGTAAGTATTTAAATCTATTTATAATATAAAGCTCAAAGTTTTAATGTGCATTCTTCGTTCATTCATTTAATTTTCACTCAAAAGTTTGTGCTTTATTTGATAAATTGATTTAAATATTTACTATTTTAAAATGCACATTACTACATTTGAACTATTTGCTAGTTCACACCTTTGTCAAACCAACGCTTCAATAGGGTATTTGACTGAAAAAATCTAATTAGTCCGTCAGTTAGATTATCAAAAAATATTTGACCCGTATTTTTTCTTTTGTGACGTAAACCAAAATTGATGAAGATACGACACTTTTAAAATTGGAAAAACGTCACAAGCAAGTACAATTTTTTCTTGCTTCTGACGTCACAAGCCCCCATTCTCGAGTTTTGATGCGTTTTATCTTTCCAAATATTCATAGATTTAACAAAAGAAAAAATACGTGTCCTATATTTTTCAAAACTCTAACTGGCGGACTAATTAGATTTGCAATTTATTCATGTTGTCAACATGCCTATTCTATACCTAGAGAAGTTCCTCTGTCTCTATAGCAAGTCTGAAACATGGTTTTGCTCCTTGATCCATCAATATTCCAAAGAGATCTATCAATTAAATTTTATGTAGTACACGTCTATCAATTAAATGTTATGTTGACTACACTAGTATTACTATGGTCGTCAATGCTACTCCGCCTCCACCCCATAAATTCTTCACAGTGACGCACATTAAAAGAGATGTGTGCTTTGTTCTTAAATGGTGATTTATCATAAACGTCACACATCCATTTACGATAATTAAATACTATGTCCTTCATGTACAGTTTTGCATAAACGACATATTATTATGTTGTTACTTAACACTGGAGTTCGTCACTTTAGAGTTATATGGCGATGTCGTAAAAACATTAGTTAGAATATGTATGATTTATGATCAATTTTGTTGCATACCCGTCACACATGTATAAGTATTACTAAGAAAATCTACGATAAACATACAAATTATTGCATGTTTTCTCCTGATAATAAAAATATCCAACATTATTAGTTGTGGGAAATTTATTAGGTAGATTATGTATTATTGTACACAGCGACTCGGGACATTTATAATTTGCTTGTTAATTATTTCTGGGGGAGACAACAGGGATTTGTAGGACAAGAAAGATAGTAAATTTTATTCGCCGAAGACAACAACGTAAACAATAAAAAAAATCAAACATACATATTTTTATGCTGTCGAGCATGCCCATGCCGAAAGAGTCACTTACTCATTACATTATATAATAATTACATTATGTATACATTATACTTATATAATTACATTATACTATACTAGGACGACATTCTATTTTTATACATTTATTAAATCCACGTGTTTGTATTATCTCGTGCTTATGTTTATTTATAAATATCTTGTGCTAAACAAGCAAACATTATTTATTGCTGGTGTAATTAAATCTTAAATGATATCATTACCATTATATTTCCCAACGTTCACATGCATTTATTTAATTTCAAAATATACTTGTTTGAGTAGTTTACGCAAAAAGTTTGTTATTTAGAGCCGACACGTTTCAAAGCGATGCGCAAAAATCAAATGAAGTATGGCTTTAGTTCTTAATAAGAAAAATCTATTAGAAAACTTCTGATGCGCGCCGGAAGGCTGACCTGCTCATACATTTTGTACTAAATCCCGCACACTGTCAGATTTTTTTCAGATCCGGTAGCCTGCGGGCTCTAATTACAGAATGTATGCGCAAAAGACCTTCGCGCACGCGTCAGAAATCACTACATAGTATAAAACAAAGTCGCTCCCTGCTGTCTGTCCCTATGTATGCTTAGATCTTTAAAACTACGCAACGGATTTTAATGCGTTTTTTTTAATAGATAGAGTGATTCAAGAGGAAGGTTTATATGTATAATACATGCATATTATAGTAGAGAAAAACGCTGAATACGCGATAAACGACATCCACGCGGGCGAAGCCGCTGGCGACCTCTAGTATCTTATAATGTGCGACCGGCCTTTAAAATTATACAGGGTGTAAATGAATTCGTGTAATTCCTTCAAACCACATGATCTATTAATGGTATAGATTAACCCCGCACGGGATTTAGATTGATTAAAAATAAAAAAAGTTTTTTTTCCATATCAAATTTTTATTTGATAGAAAATTTCGATGCTATGCGTAAATGAATGAAGGCACGGCTACACAGCTGACGGGCCCGACTACCGCGATATCGCTCCTCATAGTCAGTTAAGTTGGGACGCTAAAATTACTCGATACAGAATACCATGGTTAATTTTTTGAAAACTTTTTTGTTGAGTCTGATATCTATACAGGGTCTATCAGTGTCAACAGTAGATCATGCGGTTTGAAGGAATTACACGAATTCGTTTACACCCTGTATGTTGCGATGTCGCATCGCTTTGATGTGTGTCGACTCTTAATGAGTGGACCAAGGGAGCTAATAGATTTGGAGAAACATATTTCGTTTCATATTCATAATTATAACTGCAAGTAAACTGCACATCCAGTCGCAACTGTAAACTATGCCACTGCCAAATGCAGCTTGAAGGCAATAAGGATGTAGTCAGTGCAACTGTGTGACAACTGCAGACTGGATGTGCAGTTACGATTTTAAATATGAAACGAAATATGTTTTACCAAACGCGGCGTTATTAGCCCCCCTAATCAATTTATATTTTATTTTTTTGCTTAAGTACCTACTAAGTATTTACCACTTTTCATAACTTAACCTTTCACTTGCAGATTCACGATCCATACCGCTGGCTGGAAGACCCCGACTCGAACGAAACCAAAGAGTTCATAGAGGCAGAGAACAAAATAACGCGGCCGTACCTGGACGCGTGCCCTGTGAAGGGCGACATCAACCAGAGACTCACCGAGCTCTGGAACTACCCCAAATACTCATGCCCCTTTAGACGAGGTCATAGATACTTTTTCTTCAAAAATACTGGCCTACAGAATCAAAAGTAAGTGACGAGTTGATGAATTACCCGTTTTTAAACAAAACCAAATACATTGAAAGTTTTCGTAAACAAAAACGGACTGACGCTTATGGTTCGTTTGCGGTTTTGCAACAATTATGCTAGTATCAGAATTAACCCTATGTTCAATTGTATGCATGCATATGAAGAAAAGGTCTCATTTTTACGTTGTAATAGGTGTCCCAAATCAAGTCGTCATGGAGTGAAATAACTTTATTTGTTATCTTTGAATGCAATTAATGAATAATGAATGATATGAAAGACTGTTTCTTAACGAGCTTCTTAAAGGAGCTCGTGGCTAAATAATTACAGCCGCATAGACCGATCTTCCGGGTTAAGCCACGCTTGCCGAGGTTGGTCTGTGGATGGGTGACCATTTACCATAGCGAGTTTCCTCCGTGCCTCGGAAAGCACGTAAAACCGTTGGTCCCGGCTGTCATTTGTAGATCTTTGACAGTCGTTACTGTTGGTCAGAAGCCAGAAAGTCTGACAACCAGTCTTACCAAGAGTATCGTATTACCCAGTTACTGGGTTGTGGAGGTCTGATAGGCAGTCGCTCCATGTAAAATACTGATATTCAGCTGCATCCGGTTCGACTGGAAGCCGACCCCAACATAGTTGGGAAAAGGCTAGGCAGGCAGATGAAAGACTGTTTCTTACTTTTAAAAATAATATTACCTAAGTCTCCTTTAAGGTTAAACATCAGTAAATGACAGTTGATAGTGCACAATTAGTATTGTTTTTAATTTTACAATGAAAATAAAGGATTTTTGTGCAAAGACTACAAATTCAACCACCACCTCTTAGAGGCCTCGCCCACGAGGACTTTTTGTAGCTATGCTGTCACACATGTGTATCGATACAGCCGCGATGTTGTCGCTGGCTGTGTACCTCCGCCCAGATTCTGTACGCGATAGTAGCGATGCAGAAGCGCGTCTACAAAACGCGCGACAGCATCGCTACAAAAAGTCGCCGTGGGCGAGGGGCCTTAGGCTTTGATTGACTCTACGTCATGATCCTTTGACACTACGTCATTGTCGTCATGCTTCAAATTCAAACTAAGTTTTTCTCCCGCAGTGTGCTATACGTACAAGACAGTCTGGAGGGCAAGCCCCGCGTGTTCCTGGACCCCAACACGTTGTCCGAAGACGGCACCATCGCGCTGTCCGGCAGTCGGTTCACGGAAGATGGCAACACCTTCGCGTACGGATTGTCGGCTAGCGGGTCCGATTGGATCACTATACATTTGAAGGATGTGGTCTCAGGTAAGATGCTGATTTATTTATGTATCGTTTTTTTTATATTATAGGTTGGTAAACAAGTCGACGGCCCTCTTGGTGATAAGTGGTCTTCTCTTCTCTCTTGTCAAGTTATATACAAGAATAGCTCATGCTGCAGTAGAAAGATTAGCCAGTCAGCAAGGTTGGTAGCGAGGCTGACCGCCCAGGGTTGGCCGGACGTACAATACGGCCGACGGCGACGTATCCTGGCGAGTCTGGAGTTAGCTGATTAGCTGCGCAGTACACAATTTCGTTTCTAAAAGATTCATTGCGCAGCCAAACAACTAACTTCAGACTTGCATTGAACGGTTTTTTTTTTTAAATTGCCCTTCACTAATATTTCTCCTGTATCGTGGGTGCGTTTACAGACACAAATCTCACATACAAACGCCCAGACCCGAAACAACTATCTGTAGGCCATACATTTTTTTGTTCCTTGTGGGAATCGAACCCACGACCCGTAGCGCAGAAGCCAATCGCTTAATCGTCTGCTCAGCCCCTCAATTAAAGGTTTAAGAAAGCTGCTGATCATCTGCGATCAGTATGCCAAAGAACATGACTTAGTATACAACGCTAAGAAAACTGAAATGATGATATTCAGGTCGGGAAAGGGGCCTCAAAATGTTTCACCTGTATGTATAGGAGGACAGACTGTGAAGGTTGTGGAGAGGTTCAAGTACCTTGGTCACATACTAACATCGGATATGAGAGATGATGCGGACATTGATCGCCAGCGTCGTGCACTCTCAGTTGTAGGCAATATGTTAGCCAGAAGATTTTTTAAGGCCGGGATGCGCACTAAGGTGCACCTATTCAGGACGTACTGTCAGAGTTTCTATACGTGCCAGCTCTGGACTGAGTACACAAAGAAGTCTTGGGATGGCATACGCGTTCAGTACAATAACATCTTCAGACACCTCATGGGGTTGAAGCGCTACTGTAGTGCATCTGGAATGTTCGTAGAGGCGCGGCTGAACGCGTTTAATGCCATTCAGAGAAGCAGAATTGCTTCATTCATGTCCAGGGTTGGTACGTGTAGAAACAGTATAGTTAAGGAACTTGCTGATAGGATGTATGCTACCAACACCTATAAACGGTGGTTGGAAATAGCTGCATAAGTGTTTTGTTGTTTTTTTATATTTTATTTTTGTATTTTTAATTTGTTGTGCATTGTGTATGGATCATGGGTCCGAAATAAAGATTTATTATTATTATTAACCACTGCACCAAACGTGTCGTTAATTTTCACCCGTGGAGGCTCTTTTGATGCACCCCCATGGTACGTACGGTCAGCATCAAAAGTAGCTGAAAATTTGAGTTTTTAAACTTTGCATTAATTAGATAACTAATTGATAGGAAACAAAAAATTTAAGGCATACTTAGAGCTATATCTAGCAGCTCTAGGTATCTATTAAACTTTTTATTTTAAAACAATTCGTTTTCTAATTAATGCCAAGTTTAAACACTCAAATGTTCAGCTACTTTTGATGCTGACCGTACAATACAACACCAAGAGGTTTCCTGATGCTTTGTCAACCTTAGAGACACATTTGTAACGTCTCGTGTTCCTGTTATTTCACCGGCGATGCTGCTTAGCTGCAGAAATGAGTATGGAAGTTGTACTTCCCTGGGGACCTCTTACGCAAAGATACTTGTGTAATAGTTTACTTAATGTTGAATAGACTGCAAACGAACTCTATCACATTTCACTAACTTCCGTTGGCGTTCGTTCGTCGTAGTTATTGCTATACCCGGCTAAATTGGTAATAAAACAATATTCAAGTCACAAGGAACATTTGTTTGAACCGAAAAAATCATTTATACATTTCTTGAAGTACAACGAACGCACCTAAGCCTAATGATGGAGCTTTTACGCCGAATGACGAAGCTTTTAAGTTGGTCGTCAGTCCGAAAAAAACAATGACTATTCAAGCTTACACGCAAGAAATTATTACTTTTCCTTATATTTATTTTGTCTGCTTTAGTCATTGATTTATTGAGGAAACAAAACCTAATCTAATTGATAACAGCGAGAAGATTCAAGGAAATGCCCAAACATCAAAATAGTTCTAATATGTTTACGTAAATGCGGAGATAACCTCTCTATTCACAATCATTATTCGCTTTTTGAATATTAATTATCAACCGCGCGGGTCATGTGATTTGCAAGGTTAAACTGCGCTTGCCTCGGTCAGTTCGCGGATAGGTGACCGTTAGATACGCATCAAGACCCCCGTGCCTCGGAAATCACGTTAAACCGTCGGTCGAAGGTTTGACAACCGGTTTTACCTTAGTATATCAGCATTGCCCAATAACTGGGTTGCTTCTGATGGCAGTCACCCTGTGTAAAGTACTGGTGTTCAGTCGCATCTGGTTAGACTGGAAGATAATCGCAACATAGTTGGGAAAAGGCTAGCCAGACCATTATCTTTAAATTGTGACGATACGTCACAAATCAGGTCTCGTGTAGTGCCGGACTTAAAGATTAGCACTACCCCACCTCTTCTCGTGGGTGTTGTAAAAGGCGAGTAAGGGATTCTCTACAGGATGGGCAGCAGCGTTCTCTGAGTACTTTAACGACTATACTGCGATCGCCAACCCGCCTGGCAAGCATGGAGATTACGGCAACCCCCCCCCCCCCCCCCCGCTATGTCCAGCAGTGGATGTCTTTCGGCTGAATGATGATGTGACGATCCGCAAGTCGGGCTTATGAGTGAAGGAAAACATCTTGAGGAAACTTGCACACTTGAGAACGCTCCAAAAAGTTTTCGGTGGTGCTTGTAGTCCGCCAATCGTACCAGACCAGCGTGGTGGAGTAATGCTTAAGCATTAGGAAACGAGCCTCGGCTGTAATGCGCCGATTATAATAGGGTATTTGACTGAAAAAACCTAATTAGTCCGTCAGTTAGATTATCAAAAAATATTTGACCCGTATTTTTTCTTTTGTTACGTAAACCAAAATTGACGAAGATACGACACTTTTAAAATTGGCAAAACGTCACAAGCAAGTACAATTTTCACTTGCTTCTGACGTCACAAGCCCCCCCTCTCGAGTTTTGATGCGTTTTATCTTTCCAAATATTCATAGATTTAACAAAAGAAAAAATACGTGTCCATTATTTTTCAAAACTCTCTGGCGGACTGATTAGATTTGCAATTTATTGATGCTGTCAACATATTATAAAAACTTTTCTATTTCAAAAAGGCGTATACATTTTTTTTATCGTGATTGCAATGTTGGACCCTTTCTAAAAGTTGTACAAAATGATGAGCAGAGTTCATAGTTTTTATATACAGGGTGTTAACGAATTCGTGTAATTCCTTCAAACCACGTGATCATCTGGTGACACTGATTAACCCTGCATAGGTTTTTTTCAGAATCAACGAATAAAAGATTTCAAAAAATGAACCATGGTATTCTGTATCTGAGTAATTTTAGTGTCCCAAGTTAACTGACAGCGTGAAGTGATATCGCGCTAGTCGTGCCCATCAGCTGTATCGCTGTGCCTTCGTTAATTTATGCATGTCATCGAAATTTTCTATAACAAAAAAAAAACATTTGGAAAATAAAAAGTTTATTTTTATTTTTAATCAATCTAAATCCCGTGCGGTGTTATTCTATATCATTAATAGATCATGTGGTTTGAAGGAATTACACGAATTCGTTAACACCCTGTATAAGACGACAAAAAAATCACGAAGTATTATAAGATTTACTGTTTTTAATTTCAGGTGAAGATTACCCAGAAGTGTTACAAAAAGTCAAGTTCGCGGCAATGTCGTGGACTAAGGACAACAAAGGGTTATTCTATTCCGTGAGTACTATCGGTTTTTCGCAAGGAAAACTATAATTATTCCTGTTTCCTCACCTTGATCATCAAGATCACGTTTATTAGGACTACGCCGTGGCCTAAGCAGGTGTTTGCGTACGTCAATGCGGTTACTTACGTGATGTGGTTATTTTTTTGGATAATCTTTTCCTGGTATAAAAATTAGGTAGGTAAGAAATTAAGGATAAAGCTATAAAAAGTGTGATAATAATCAAAGTATTGTGAGAGGTTATTTAAGGATAAACTAACACTTAAACTAGTTTTTGTGATCACATAAATTATTTTTACGAATTTTTGCGGAGGCAAGGTTAGATTTATAGATTACTAGAGGTCGCCCGCGTGGATGTAGTTTATTATGATTGGAATAAAGCCTATTTCCTTCTCCAAGGTCTAATCTATCTCTGTACTAAATTTCGTCAAAATCGGTTCAGCGGTTTAGATGTGAAAGCGTAACAGACATAGTTACTTTCGCATTTATAATGTTAGTAGGGATAAAAAAACGAAATTAAAACTTGAATAATATGAACACCTTCGGAAATAAATTACTTTTATGAATAAAAACATTTTAGCTTAAATTATATATTTTTCTGTGTCCTAGAAACGATACTAAAACTATTCCTAAAATCTCAAAAGTACCTTTTTTTCCACTTTGTATTTGTACAATTTGTATTCATCGTAAAAGGCGACTAACAGCTCTTTCACACACTGTTTATAGAACCGTTTTTTTTAGCGGATCTATTTCTATTTTGGTAGCGGCGTATGAAGTAGTATGAGCAAGTTCACATACACGACAGTATTCCTGATCCTGTAAAACACTGTCTTATATCCTATTCCTGGGAGGAAAGTACTCTAGTAAGCAAATGTTATCCAAAAGAAACATGACTTGATATTTAAAAATAACTGCATGCATAGATTTTTTTAAAGTCTCTTTCCTGACTGGGTAGTGAACTGACATAATTGCTAATCAGCTACATCCTGTATTTAATGGCACCAATCGATAGTATCAATAATAAGGATCAAATCTCTCAAGGGTACATTTGCTTCAGATCCCGTTCATTCTTTCCACCATGTATAATACTCATAATTATTCAACTGAATATAATTTCGACTGGAGGTCTCAAAATCCTTAGACAAAGCCTAAAATGTCATCGATTTAACTAATGTTTTATTACACAGAGATATCCAGACCAGGCGGGCAAGACGGACGGTTCGGAGACAGAAGTGAACCGCGACCAGAAGCTCTGTTACCACAGACTAAACACGCCACAGGCTGATGACGTCATCGTTGTAGAGTTCCCCGAAGAACCTCTGTGGAGGATGTGAGTATATACATTCTTATTACAAAATTAAGGTTATGCAAAAATATGAGCTAGGCAACGTATCAGCATCGCCTCAGCTTGATCGATTCGGATTTCTTTATAATAATATTAAGTTCCATACAACGTGTGTTTTTTGATATCCCATAACTCTAGGGTTATATTATTTAAGTAAAAAGAACACGAAATCTAGTAGGTGGTCTAACAATGCATAGTTTCGAAGATATAATCAATCATAATTAAATTATAGGTATCTAAGTTTTATTGATAAATAAGAGTAATTCATTTTTATTCAAACCAATCATTCATATTTAAAGCTAAGAAAATGCGACGTTGTAATATTTCGTTATTATTTTGTATGAAGAATGAAAACAAAAATAAAAAAATATGATACAAGAATAATTCATATGCCAGTTGGTTCTTTGATATGGTCTCAATCATACCCTAGAGTTATGGGATATCAAAAAAAACACCTTGTATAGTGCTATACACACTAAAGACCACACTAGACGGAACTGCACTGCACCGTCGCCTAGTGCGTTATATCTCATACATTCAAATTTATGATTAGTTACGGTTTACTAAGGTCAGGTAAGGTCGCGAGTCGAACTCACCGCGTGATCAGCTCATGAATAAGGGCTCCTTTTGGGTCCAAAACTAGTCGGGCAATCCCGAAAAATGCACGTGAGTAAACCGTAACTAATCATAAATATCTCATACAATTTTATATAAACAATATTTGACCGTTCCGCTGCAGTGGAATTCCTCCTAGTGCGGGCTTACTTTTATGTGCAACGTATCACCATCGCATCGCCCAATGTGAACATCAAGACAATGTTCACTCTCCTAAATATGGAGAGAAAAGGTTTCAAACATTGGCTTTTTCCGTCGATCTTGTCCTAAATAATTTACGTTCTTGCTACGGTTGGATGGTATCAATTTTAATATGCTCGTTCTAATAACTTTAAATAAAAGTAAAAACCGACTTCAAAACAAAAACTAAAAAGACTAAAATAATTACCAAAATATAAAATTAACAGTTTCAGAAGTCGGTGGCTTTTATTTGTTTCAGTGTAGAATTGCACCGACTTCTGAAACTGTTAATTTTATATTTTGGTAATTATTTTAGTCTTTTTAGTTTTTGTTTTGAAGTCGGTTTTTACTTTTATTTAAAGTTATTTATTAGATACTTTTTAGTGCCATAAATTACACGGTTTAAGACTACAAATTTGACGACTTCGTAATCTTTCCTACAATTAAGTAGTTTTCTTTAAGAATTAATGTATAATTATCATGACGGCTCCTTACGAACACATACAAACTTCTTTGTTCTTGGCTCATGTTTCTGTGATCACAGTTAAAACAGAGATTGAAAGTCCTTATCAAAACTTTTGCATAAGGGAACCACAAACGAAAACGTCATCTAAGTATATTTTTTTTTTGTTTTTGTTGATTATTTCAAAAAGCGCCGAATCTATTTCGATAAAATTTATATGGGACCACCTCTGAAGTATGATCTACCAAACAAAAAAAGAATCATCAAAATCCATTCACCATCCACAACCACCTCCATCCAGAGGAAATATCGCGTAACAAACATACAAAAAAAAAAAAAAAACAAAAACATTCAGACGAATTGAGAACCTCCTCCTTTTTGAAGTCGGTTGAAAAACGACAAATGTTGTGAGTCATACAACTGGCGAGGGGTAAGCTGAGCTTTGCATTTGTGTGAGTGCACATAGAATCGATTGCCAAAAAGCAGTATAAACCGGTTTAAACCAAGCAAAGGACGCGTCTGCATTCATTCTCACACAAACGCAAAGCTCAGCTTAGGCCTCGCGGACTGTACTTCCATATTAAACGTCAGTGCAAATACATCACAGAAAGGCTCGGAACCGGTTGCAAAAATATCGGTTATTAAAAGTTTTTAATGGTTTCGTCCTATAACCAAAATAAACCGGTTTAACTCAACGCAACCGATAGCTCTCGACCTGCGTTAACAACAACTTAATAACAAGTTTGAAACTTGTAGATAACAAGTTTTAGAGATAGTTCAAGGATGAAATACCGGTTGATACCGGTTAATTATTATTGCTAACCTTAAAGAGAACTTTACTTCAGAATAACACTCACGAAACCGAAATATTGAGCTACTTATCGTCGTCTTAAAGTGAAAAACCTCGGGAATGCATTTCCTCATTGCACGGTTCCTGTGGGCTTTCACGCAGACGTAGTCACGGGCAAAAGCTAGTCAATTATTACGAATTTTGTACACCCAATAAAGGCTTAACTTCAGTGACTACAGAAGAATTTCGCTTAGAGCGGCTCTTTTATAAGTACCTCTATGTCGCGATAAAATAAAAGTGACCAAACTGCATTCCCGAGGTTTTCACTCTAAGACGACGTTATGTACTTATTATGGTCTTCCTGGTTTGAAAATTTTACCGGTTTCCAAGCCTTGCATCATAGATAGAGGTCCTTCTATCTCACGAAGTCCGGTGTTGTGACTTTTATGTCTGTAATATAGGGTTCAGTTTCGAATGATTTACAGGACTTCGTGAGATAGTCCTTTAAATCACGACCTATAACGTCGTTTTTAATATGGAAATTGTATGACGCACAACATTAATAGTTTTGATCTGTGATGCCCTAGAGAATCTTTAGTAATGTTTGTTCAAAGTGTAATGTATATTTTCTATTTATCTGCAGTGACACTCACACTCAAATGCTCGGTGAAGACAGACGCTCGTAACTTTGTTTTTACATATTATTTACAGTATAATGTAGCATGAAATTATCGTAGTATTGTAGTATTATAAAAGTTTGTTGATCTTTGAGACACTTTGAACAAACGAAACGCTTTTAGTCATTGACGTAGAAAATCGTTCGTGCCTTGGATTTGTACGTTATTGTAATGTTGTAGTTTTGTTATGCCTCCGTACGTTTACCTGTATTCTGTTAAAAGAAAATATCATATACACAAGTTTTTAAGTAACTTGTTTAAAGCCACTAACTAGGTACTTAGTTTTTGTAGCAAAATCAAAGATTTGTAAATGTATAATATGTGAGTCTCATTTCGGTAGGCTACCTAGTCCATGTAGTAGTGCATCGCCTGTTGACTGGCCTGACAGCCTGTATGTTAACCTCGCCTATTTCGTTTTTTTTCCTGGATGGAAATCCTCATGGATGTCCTCCGCCCTGGGGTGGGCGGAGGGGTCTGGTTAGACTCTTACTGACTAAAATCCACCCCGGTTTTCCATCTCACACCTGTGCCGGGGGTCGCGGGAACTTACGATACTTCCGCAACCCCCGACTGGCGCCTATTGAGGCCAGGGCCTCAATAGCAAGCAAGATAAGCTCAGTATGTCTGCAGTCGCAGATATAGCAGCCGCACTATACATGAATATAGACATACTGAGCTTATCTTGCGCGTCGCGACATAAAAATTGTCGTGCGCGGCCTCACCAAGCATATTATTCGTAGTTACGCCGAGCGTAATACTTAGGTCCTAGAAGTTTCGCGCGCATCTTGCGATCGATCGATGTTAAGTTAACTATATTCGGCGTATTTTCAGCGGCTACAGCCACGTATCTTAGCGCATATCTTACGTACGCCAATTGTGTTTTGGCCCGAGTGTTGTGGCAGCGTCAGTCGTCATCGCTCTGCCAAAAAGCTTGCGATGACCATCTGGAGTATAAAGTACACTGCAGTATGGAGTATAAAGCTGCGTATTCACTAGACAATAAACATACCGCGACACGCAACGATACCAGGACCTGACTCAACGTCGCCAGAAATCGCTCGACGTCGTCAGACATCTGTATCCGCGACATCTTCGTATTACGTGGAACATTTGTCCATAATTGAATAAGCGGTCCTTTGTAACTTTACTCTCGTCAAATGCTAAGCATCAATATTTTATTACAGCGGTGCGGAAGTGACGGATTGCGGCAAGTACCTGATTGTCTCTCCAGTGAAGGACTGCCGCGACAACTTACTGTTCTATGCCGACCTTACCAAGCAACCCGAGATCAACGGCAAGCTACACCTCACGCAGATAGTGCACACGTTTGAAGCTGACTATGAGGTAATGTACACGTGCTGTGCAGACACATTTTTAAATTGCTGACAAATACCCGGTTCTGAAGGCCAACAACGAATCGTTTTGCTTATTAATGATAGATTTTTTATTTATGATAAATTACGGTTTTCTCACGTGCATTTTTCGGGATTGACCGACTAGTTTTGGAACCAAACGCTCATGATTAAGGGCTCCGTTTGTGTACAAAACGAGTCAGGCAATCCCGAAAAATGCACTTGAGCAATGCATAACTAATCATAAATATGAATGTGTCGCACGAAAGTTATAATACAAAAAAAAAGTTTTTTTATCGTCTAAGTGGGCGTATAACGGACTCATAAGCTAATTTTGCCTGTGATAAAGTTACTGGAGTCTTCATTTTAATCAATAACACCTGGTGAAAGTTTGGAGTCATCCTAGCAATCGCAATAAGACAAACAATTTTGAGGTAAATAACTAACTTGACATGAAGATCGGTCATCGCATTTTGATTGATGACCATTTGATGTTATTATATGCGCTAGCCCCAAAGCTTGCAGATGCATTCACTTACCCAGCGGCTACGCACCAACCTAGTCATTCATCAAACGACGATGTATTCGTTTTTGCCAAAACGATATTGAATATAAAACTCTAATCATCCTATTTAATTTACAGTACGTGACAAACGAAGGCTCTGTTGCTATATTCCGCACGAACAAGAACGCACCAAACTACAGACTCATCAAGATAGATTTGCACAACCCCGCTGAAGAAAACTGGCAAACTCTCATACCTGTAAGTAGACAACACAATTTGATACTTATGCTAAGAGAAATAAGGTTCTATGTTACTTATGCATCCATTGTTTATCTCACACCTGCAAGTAAAGACTACGCATAGAATATTTTGCTATAATTCATCTTGAGTACGTCTCATACATTTGCGGGTACTTGCTTAAACAATACGTACTGAACCTTATGGTTATAGTTATAAGGTAATAATTAGCTGATCCTTGTGTTTGTTATAGGAACACCCGAGCGACGTGTTAGACTGGGCATCGGCGGTGGACAACGATAAGCTAGTCATTCACTACGTTAGAGATGTCAAGGTATTTATATTATCTCATAAACAGTTGATGTAACGATTCAGAAGACAATGCTCGAGTTATGAAACTATATAATATAAACATAACATCACGTCTTAATCTCCGAAGGGCGGGCAGAGGTGTAGAGTACACCCTCATTTCGCCATTATGTTTAAGTCCCATGTAATAGGGGGCGAGTCTATTGCCATCAACCGGGCACAAATCCAAACTCCTGGCTGTTACTGAGAAATTCCACACGGAAAAATCCAATAACACTGCCCTGCTTGGGGATCGAACCCCGGACCTCGCGCTCAGCAATCGAGCTTGCGACCGTTAGACCAACGAGGCAGTCATAATATAAATAACTATACAAGCTTAGTTGGAAAGAGGGTATTAATCCGAAAAGGTGCACCCATAATAACGAATAACTTTTGTTCTACAACTTTCCCCAAAAGTCGATAGTTTAAGAGAAGTAGCCGTTCAAAAATTTCAAAAAAATACTCTAAAACCCATCTATCCTCAGCTATGATTAGCTGTGTTTACATTTTACGTCATATTTGGGGTCACGAATTAGAAGCTCTATTTTCTGAATTCGAAACTAAAGTAGGGACGAAGAATTCTTGAAAAAACTAAAATAAAATTATTTTACATGGAAATAAAAATTATAGAATTTTGAAATTATAACACTTGCTTTCTCTTTTCCGACTTAGGGCCGGTTTTTTGATCCCTAGTAATAGTCAAGCTAACCATTTGTTAAACTGACCATAGTTAAGACTCTAACCAATTGTTAACTCATGTTTACGTTTTTTGATCCCCATTTGAACTACAGTTACAATTGACTATAGTTAACTATGTTGCCATTATAAGGAACACTGATGTACCCATTGGAGAGTTGGGAGACATTATTTTGATATGGTAATACTCGTGCATTTTGACAACTATCGCGCATATTTAATGTTAGTCGTGAAAAATTTCAAAATACTGTTTTTCGATTGTCATTTCGTGGTGATTTTTAGCATAATAATATTTCGAGCAACTATGTTTTTTATTTAAGGTTTGAATCTGCGACAACCTGGATGTTGATAGAAAACACATTTTTTCTATTTCTATAGAGTTCTGCATTGTCGCCGTCGTCACAACCAAAGCATTGTACAGTTAAATTACATGTAAGAAAAAAAAAATTACAAACACGCAACAGAAATTTAAATTAAACAGCAGAACTCAGAAATTAAAAAAAAAAAATTATTAGTAAACAAATTAACTTTACCTACTAATGTAATTGGTCTAAGACCGTTTTAATTAAAGTAAATTAATAAAATAAATAAACAAAATAAATAAATAAAATACTTAAAATAAATAAATAAATCTTTCATTCAACTTCTCACAAAATCTCAAACATTCATGACACACCGTAGTATAGTAAGTAATCCGTGACAATTTCATCATCCGATGAACTCCGGCATATCAAAATATCTTGATTCATTTAAATCCATATTTTAACCGAAAAAACACTCAAGCACACATTTCACCAATTTCACTTCAAATAAAAACATACGAAACGGCCGATTGCGACCAAGGGTTGTTGTGTTAACTATCCGCCATCTTGCTAAACCCTTGCTGGAGCAGTGGTTAAATATTTTGACCAATGGTTACATATTTAACCACTTGTCGTGTTAACTCGGGATCAAAAAACAGATTTTTGAGAAATTTAACCATTTGTTGCAATTTTTAACCATTGGTCGACTTAACTAGCGATCAAAAAACCGGCCCTTACCCCTTTTCCGACTAACTTTGTATAAACTCCTTTTGGCCACATTAGCTCTAGTTTATAGGTTCTCATGTCTACTTAACAACCACGCAAATCGTACGATCTACAAGGTTAAGCTGCGCTTGCCGTGAGCAGTCCGTGGATGGGTGAATGTTCATCACACATGAGACTTGGAGAACCTTGGATCTCACGTTAAACCGCTGGTTCAGGGTGTCATGAAGTGAGTCGTCTCATGTCGACTGTCAGGAATCACTATGACAGTCGTTACGTGTAGTCAGAAGCCTGAAAATCTGACAATTGATCTAACCATAGGATGTCGGCATTACTATTGAGCAATGCTTGCAAATTGACTACCATCAGTTTGCAAGCAAGTTATTGAGCTTGCTTGCAAACTGATGGTAGTCACTCCGTGTACAATATTGGTACTTGTATAGTACTAAACTTGATCCTGTTATTTCCAGAGTGTGCTCCAACTACACAGCATGGCCTCCGGGAAGCTGCTGCAGACGTTTGCTCTAGACGTGGGCTCCGTGGTGGGCTTCTCCGGCAAGAAGGAACACTCTGAGATCTTTTACCACTTCATGTCGTTCCTGTCGCCCGGCGTCATCTACCACGTCGACTTCACCAAGCAACCCTACACGCCTACGGTAAGAACTCTTGCTAATAGTCTTGATCACGTTCAACGTAAAGTGAGTGCCTGGGGTTTTTCTACAAAAGTCTGACAATACTTTATTACCGTCAAAATAATCTGGGATTTTTATTTCTAGATTCTAGAACAGCTAAAATACAAAATTAAAACAATTCTAAGGCGCCTAAAGAATATTTTTTGGGATGTTTTTTTTTTGATAAAGTGATTTATTGCGCAGTAGCATAATAACCGCAAACGCTCAGCCAGACTCGATTTCAGATTCACCAACATTGATTAGTACAGGTTTTCATAGTTTCAAAGTGCCTAAATACCTTCCCCAAATTCGTCACCAGCTCTCCACCAATTATGTTCTATAGCTATAATGCTAATGTTGTTTTGTGTTTCAGGTATTCAGAGAGGTGAAAGTGAAAGGCTTCGAAGCATCGCACTACGAAGCTAAACAAATATTCTACAACAGCAGAGATGGCACTAAAGTTCCTATGTTTATTGTTTCTAAGAAGGTAACTCATTACAACTACTTCTGTTTGCATCATCAACTAAAATCGTAACTTAATCTCACACACCGTAAATCAATCTCCTTCATACCTTAGTATACCACTCCGCACCTCTGACTTTTCGAATTCATGTGTGGATCATAATTTGATTATTACTTGTGTTATCGGGGAAGGAAGACATCGTGAGGAAACTTGCACACCTCAGAGGGCTCCATAAAGGTTTCAATGCTGTGTGTAGTCCGACAAAAGAACTTGGCTTTAGTACTAAAGCATAAACCCTTCTCACTCTGAGAAGAGGCCCCTGCCCAGCAGTGGGCAGCAACTGATTACAATGACGGAACGTCGCCTTTCTGTACACATCGACAAATATTTTTATGCTCTACAGATCATCATCATTCAGCCGAAAGACGTCTACTACTGGACATAAACCTCCCCCAATAGGGGGGGTTTGCCATAATGGCCACGCTTGGCAGGCGGGTTGGCGATAGCAGTATGGTTGTCAAGTACTTAGAGAACGCTCCTGCCCATCCTCTAGTGAATCCCTTAGTCGCCTTTTACGACACCCATTCTCATGGGTGTCAAAGGCGACTAACTCTTCCCAGAGATGGGGTAGTGCTATTCTTTAATCTACTCTGCAGATATCCATTGTTTTAAGGCATTCAACAAACTTTCGCGGCGAATTTCTTTCTATACGTATTCATTAAGTTTCTTAACGTCATGTGGCCTACATGTTTTTGTTTGTGTACCTCAGGGTCTAGCCCAGGACGGATCCAACCCAGCCCTCATCTACGGTTACGGCGGCTTCAACATTAACATTCAGCCCAGCTTCAGCGTCACAAGATTAGTGTTCATGCAACACTTCAACGGAGTTGTCGCCATACCAAACATACGGGGTGGAGGGTAAGATATACACTTTACTAGAGTATTGCAGTTTAAGCCAGTTCTGAACCGACGACGCTGGTCGCAAGTTTGCGAATAACCTGTTTTATCTTATCCGGTCGTTAGAGGTAAATTGATTAGTGAGATCGCGGCTTAGAAAAAGTAGACTATGTGTCTTACTTGTTTTGTTACAATTATTTCGTGATTTGAAATATAATAAGATAAAATAAAATCAAACTACGGAAAAAACCAACTGAAAAGCATGAAACAAGAAAATATTTCCGTCTGAAATCATTGCCGGAAATTCTTCTGTTAGCGAATTCAGTATTCTGAAAAACAATTTAATAAATAACCGTTCTAATAGACAATTTACTGGATTCAAATCAACATAAAGGTACAGTGGTGTCTGGGTTATAGCCGTCGTCACAGGGGCCCTTCATTTTCCAAAGTCGGCTAAAAAGACAAGACAGCCAATTGCTCTGTGCTAATGTTTTACGTATTTTTTTTTTTTGATGAACAAGTATACTCTATGTATCTATACAATAAAGATTTATTTTATATCCAGAGAGTACGGTGAGAGATGGCACAATGCGGGTCGTCTGTTGAACAAGCAGAACGTATTCGACGACTTCCAAGCGGCGGCGGAGTACCTGGTGAAGGAGAACTACACCAAACCGTCGCTCATCACCATACAGGGAGGGTCCAACGGGGGCCTGCTGGTCGCCGCATGCATCAACCAGCGACCCGACCTATACGGGGCCGCCATCGTGCAGGTCGGGTGAGTTACAAAAACCAAATATTATATTTTAAACATTTTTTTAGAACATTCCTTCTATGTTAGAAACCTTAATTCTGTTATTCCAGAATATTAAATCTTCGTTATTAGAAAACTTAACTCCGTTATACGTATGTAGTTCAATTTTTATTCCAACTTAAATTGGTTTATGACATTTTCCAGTTTTTGTCATTCTAAAATTAACTTAGTCTACTTGTGCTTAAGGTTGATATTTGTGTAGATTAGATGTATGATCATTGATTAGAGTGTTTATGGAGACGCGTTTTTTCGATAAAATATTTGAGTTGTAGTTGCATGTATGGTAGTATGCGGCGGAAAACGCAGCAGAGCCTAAGTACATATCAAACTCATCCTATCACAGCCCGTGCTTGTCATAGGCCTCTTCCAAGTTCGGCCTTAACACTCAATTGTACGAATTTCACACGTATAATATCGTTTGTTTACCATATTTAAGTAATTTATTTATTCCAGAGTATTGGATATGCTGAGGTTCCAGAAGTTCACGATCGGTCACGCGTGGGTGTCGGACTACGGCAGCTCGGATAATAAGACGCAGTTCGAGTACTTACTGAAATACTCGCCGCTGCACAACATACGGAGGCCGGACAATTGTAAATAGTTTTAAAACTATAATTTTCTTTAAATTGAGTCTTCTTTCTGGCTTATCATGTTTTGATTAATATTAAAAAAAACGGGTCTTGATAATTTTTTGATTGAAACCTTAATTCTGTTAAACTGTTATGAGACTGCAGTCATTTAGCCTCTTACGCTGATGACAGTTTATCTCCATCATCATCAACAAAGAACGATATCAAATTTTTATCATGACGCTCCAATTGACGCTTCTTGATGTCCACGAGTATGTGTACACAATTTTTGTACAGAAATCGGATCGAGCAGCACTCCTGTATGTCACTATGGACATTAGCAATGTAGCTATTGAATGTACCCGCCTTAACAGTACGGTATTCTCGACAGGCACGCAGTACCCGGCGACGCTGGTGCTGACGGCTGACCACGACGACCGCGTGGTGCCGCTGCACTCGCTGAAGTTCATCGCGGAGCTGCAGCACGCGGCGCGCGGCTCTCCGCAGCAGCGCCCCCTGCTGGCGCGCATCGACACTAAGGCGGGACACGGCAGCGGGAAGCCCACCGCTAAAATTGTAACTACATTTTTTTATTATTTGACTTGGTCTGCGCTCCAAAACACAAATTGCTGATGTTACTGAAGTGGGCCTGGGCCGGCTACGTGTAGTGATGTTCAAATCCGCTATAAACTGAAGACGTGTTATAAACTATTAAATATATTCATATAGTCTGTTACTCTATACGCTATCATTATAACGCGGTGTTACAAAACTCGGGCGCAGTCTGAACGCGGAGACGCTATAATTTTATTTAACAGACTTGATGATGCGCGGTAAATGTTATCTCGCAACGCGCTGTACATTATAGAATATAATAATATTTCATTCCCTTACGCGCTGCTGCTAGTCGCTACGCTATCTTGCTATCTCATTCTGGCCCCGCTATGCGCGTTTAGACTTTTATTCGTTGAGTAGGTTGAGGCGTTATAATATAGCGCGAAGTCAGAGCCGCTATAGCAAACGCTATACGCTATGTACACATAGTCTGTTATATTTTGGCGCTATACGTTTTATTAACCACCACTAGCTACGTGTGCCGCATGCCCAATGAGCTGTGGCCCAAAATAACCACTTTATGGAGCCCTGACACTGCCAGAAGGCGTCGCGGCGGACCTCGAAGAAGATGGCGGGACGAGCTAGACAAAACCAATGACCAGTGGTCCACTTTGGTTCTAGATCGAAGAAATTGGAAGTCATGTGGAGAGGCCTTTGCCCAGCAGTGGGATGACGCAGGCTAGAAATGTGATGTAAATGGTCGCGTTTGACTCTCGTCGTTTAAACAGGGTCTAAGATAGAGCACATGAATCCAGGTATCAGAGATATAGAAAAATTCCCCTATACCCCTCTGACTCTCACATACACACGACGGAACACTGAACTGCTTGACGACTTCAATATTCAGGTGGTAGCTAGCCAGGCGGACCATAGAGATCCTATCACCAAGCGTACGTACGGTTTTGTTGAATCTTAAAACACGCGTTTCCAGCGTGTGGTGAGGAAGTTTTCTAGCCTGTCCCCACATCGAGGACCTGCTTTATACTATACTTTTATTGTTTTGCACTAACAGCCTTACGTCACGGACTCATATGCAGGCTTCCAGTCTCGTATATATATACTTTGACGGGGCAGGTTCCCTTTCACTGTGTTTGCCCATTTTGCCCATTTTCAGTGTTGTAATCTATTTATCTGCTTGTTCCAGATCGATGAGCACACAGACATCCTGTGCTTCATGAGCCAAGCGCTCGAACTCGAGTTTATCAAGTGAACCCACCTGCCATACGTTACAAATAGTATTAAACGAGATGAAACGAACGCAAATAGTATTATGTACATATAGCAACAACCACAGTGTCTCGATGATTACCTCGGGGTCTTACCTAAGACTGGTGATATTGTTACGCATTGCTACTATTTTATTATAATAAAACTTTGTTTTTATTTTTGAATATCTGATTTTATTTGTGTTATTAAAATCCAGTATTGAGCAGTTCCATCCAGCATTATCACAGTTGTCTCACGGTGGGGTGAATATTTGGGAATGGATTGTATGACCAAAACCGAAACAATATAAGAAACAGAAAAGTGGTCAAGGGAGACATGCTCGACTTTGAAGAAAAACAATCTGCATTTTTGGTATTTCAAAAAACAGTTTGAACTGAAACGTTATCGATCGATAAAAGATCGATTTGGTCCTGCTATCCTATCTCTCAAGACAGTGCCAATAAGCAAAAGAATATAACTATGTTGTTGAATAGTATTTGCTGCTCATGCTGGATTTTTATCCAATACAAAAGCTATTATTAAAAAAATCTCCAAAAAAAAGGGACAGGGACTAAACGACGATGCATGGAACATGGAATGATGGACCAAATATGATCGCAACATAAAGAATTGTATGTACCAAAGACACAAATATGTATATCAATGTGTTCGCGTGTCGATGGCTATCTGCTTTAGTTAAAGCGTAGTTGGTACATATTACGTCTATGAGTTAAAGTGGCTCTAAACTGTGTGCACAGGATCCACAGAGTACCTACATTGTTTGATTGTGTTCTCCTAGAACGGCTACGATTATTGCAATAGCAGAGTAGCATACAGCATGAAAAGAGCCTCCACGAGTGACGATACTTAAGTACGTCCGGCGCACCCTGGGCAGTCAGCCCCGCTACCAACCTTGCTGACTGGCTAATCTTTTCACCACAGCATGAGCTATTTTCGTATAGCTCCTAGCTCGTGCTGACACGAGAGAAGAAGTGTAGCAGAAGTACATTATACTGATCAATAGCATCCATAAGTTCATTTAATGTGCACGGGGCACGCAGGACATAATGTGTTTAACATCGCAATCGTTTCGATTGTCATCATGTCATGATTGCCTGGCACAAGGACTTTATATAAGTACTATTACTTCTATGGCCTGGCATGACTACATTTTTTTTTAATGGAAAATACGAGACATTAAAATAAGATTCATAGACGTAAGGACTACAAACGTAAGTACCTGGAACACGTGAACTGGAAAGGGGGGTAGACTATACATTTTAAATTCGACTGACCCTCTTGGCAGTTCATGTGTTCCTGGTACTTACGTTTGTAGTCCATGCCATCTTATGACAAGACTTGGTGTGTGTTGACTTTCTTATGCTCGCGCTGGTGATATTTATTACCAGGAACCCAGGAACGCATAAAATACGACAGCTTAAACGCATGGCAGCAATCTCAATTTGCAAAATTGGACAGCACTACACTACAACAAATTAACACCAGGAACACATGAAGCAAAGAGGGTAGATGACTTCATAAAATGAATTCACATTATTTTGTTGATTGCCTGGTAGGTACTTAAAATTCTAAAATGTTAAGTACCTACCAGGCAATCATAACAAAACGTAACAATTAGATTGCGCTACAAACCATGGGCCTAGGTCACAGATTAACGAATAGTTCCTTACGGCCTAGGTAGCTTATAATATTATTTTGGCAAGAGCCAATTGCAGTCGTCGTGCTCTGTAGTGCCATTAATTAAACTATCCACAAAATTCCCTACATATAATAATATCCCCTAAATAACGTAGCTATTTTAAAAGTTATTTCATATGTTATCCTAGAGTACAACCACAGTATATTGTATTGTGATATAGCTACAGTCAGCTCGATGGTATGTTTGCAAAACAAGGCATTTCACCAAAATGAGATCGTACTGAAATCGGATCTTTGGCGTTTAGCCATTCTTTGTTTAGATTTCGTGTCAAGGGCGTCTACCGGCCACAACCCTCAACGCAGATTCCTTGCGGTTTCATCACAAAATACCTTCTTATATTGGGTTTCATATTAAATTTCATATAAAGCCGAATGCATTTTTGCAAAGACTTTAGTTACCACAATTTAAAATTTTATGAACTTCAGGGTGCCAACAGATTTACTCGACTTTGATATAGTCGCAAGAGTAGATGAAAAAAACACAAGTAGTTATTAATTATTATGCAGAGATGCAACATGTCAGTTGTTTCATTTCTTATTTAGTGTTATAAAAATACGGATAATGAACAGGATTCTTTGGGAAATAAAAATATATTTAATATTCAACTTTTATTGTTATATCCTTACAGTACAGTTGCTAAAAGCACGAAATCCAATTGGGACTTGCTCCAACCTACGTAATAATATAAAATATTAGTTGCTTACAACAAAATAAATAAACTTCTTAATGCCCTTTTGGCGTTTTTCTTTATCCAATAATAAGTTAATTTCTTTATGCTTAGTTACTTGTGCAACTTTCAACATGAAGAAATTGATCGATGGCCTCGATTTAAAATCGTTTGAACATCCAAACGAAGAAGTAAAACACATAGCTAGTGATTATAATAATATGCTTAGTATGTAGTACAATAAAAACTACGGTTTCAATACAGTTGTAAAAGACACGGTTACGAGACATTTTTTCGTATGATTACGGACCCATTACAATGAAATGTACAATCGGTTGTTACAGAACATACAATTGACCGGTTCCTGGGTCCCGCTTGGATCGCATCCTCACGACAACAGAACTAAAACGATACATACACACATTAAACCATTCAAGATATGATTATTTTTAAAATACATAAATATCGTACCGATCAATTGTATTACACTTACTATATTTAAACACCTAGAAAGAACATTGTTTAAATATCATTAATCAAACGCTATACTAATCAATTACGTGGTACATGCATTAAATATAGGTTACATAGAGCCTAGATATAACAAGCAACCTTCAACCTTATACTAAGTCGATAGGAAGCATCGATCGCTACTCATGTCAGCTTCATGTAGTCTATCATAAGTCTAAAATTACACATTTCATAGCTTAGGGTCAGGGGAACTATTCTTACACGCTCATCCACTAGAAGTCAGTTAAAAATCGAGGCCAAACATCGTTCTAATCGCCGTAGCCCCCGCGTGCGTATCCTAACTATACAAGAATAGTTTTGAACAACTGTAGAAAATACTGGAGACAATGGAGACCCGCGCAGCACACCTAACAGCCTACAGCTACAATATGACGAGGGACACGGCGATTACTACTGTAGAGCTATACTAAGGAGACACCATGGCCGCATGATGTAACTTTAGCGTTCGTCGGGACGGCACGCGACCTCCCGGTGTTTACAACCCGCGCAATACTTTATTATAGTCTTAATAAATATAAACTACAAGTAAAAACAACAAGTGTGGCCGAGCCGCACTGTACTGTACGGGTCGCGGGGCGCTGCGCTGTCCCAAGGAAACTGTTTTGGTTTGGCTTCACAGCCCCAGTTTCGTTACAATATTCGTTCCTACATAATTTTAATGATATTTTATTTCTTCATAATATATACTACTACACTTATAAAATAACAGACAAGTTTCAGTATATCTAGCCAATAAATATAGCGATGTTTTAGATCATGTATGGCTAATGTATCTTTAGAAACTTATTTAAACATTTATTTTATATGAGCGCTGCTCCTGTAACAGAAATATGTCTACCGAACGATCGTAATTTCTTCAGCATGAAAAAGAAATATAAAACGTTAACCTAATTTGTGAGCGACAGTACATAATTCCAGGAAACGTATAAATAAAATAACTAAATAGTTTCTTACAGATCGTTATGTATAACAAAAAATATACATTTGAAATTCTAAAAATATGAAAGTTCATAAAGGAAATAAACTAAAAGTTGTTGCAAGACTCGAGATCAAACAAAACGTCGTGAATATATCATAGCCGGAAACGGCACAAAACAGTCAATAGGTTGAATTTTTGCGAGGTCGTCCCGAACATTTCGTGCTGTGAGATATTCACATGAAGTAATATTGCAATATAATCGAGAAGTAAGCGAGATGGACAGATGAACGTGAGCTGTGCGATGATGACGCGACGCTCACTCCGCGATGCCGTTGGTAACCACGCTTGCCTTCGGGGGCGTGCCACCCACGCTCTGGATCCTGGAACGTATGGAGGACACTTTGTAATAAATAATAAGTGGGATCTGGAAAGCGAAGGTGAGCACTGCTCGTTTGAGTGTGCCGTGCCGTGCCGTGCTGGGCCCTACAGTGTATAGTGTATGGTGTACGTACTGCGGCGAGGGCGCGTCGAGCCCCATGAGCGCGAGTGCGCGTAATGCGGCGCGTGAGCACTGCTCGTGTGAGTGTGCCGTGCTGGGCCCTCCGCCGTGGCACATCACTGGAGGTTCCGTCGACAGCGACACTAGCGACAGGTACTCGCCGTGGTTGCGCTGAAAACACGAATTAAAATAAGTTAGTAATCAACAAAAAAAAAAACCTGTAATGTCCGACATTTCCGTACACTAAAGAACAATTTGTTGGAAACAAGTTCAAAAGCAGCTAAAACCATTGCCACGCTCATAATCAACAAAGCTCGCGGCATCACCGCGTTAGTTGTATGACGCTCGTAATGCTCGTAATAGTGATTTACCTTGGGGAAGTCGGAGAACTGCACGGTGAACCCTAACAGCTGCGACAGGTACATGAGCTGGTCCTTAGCGCCCGGCGTGTTGCCGCCCGACCCGCCTGTAGCGCTCGTCTCGCTCACACCTGCAACATGTTACGTCATCATTATAACAATGTCATTTTGATAGCTTATCAATGAGGACTACACAAGTGAACTTTACCAATAGAAACTTGTTACATTTCGTTTTTATTTTTTCGATAATCTTGAGCGGCTAGTTTTTTTAACCCGAATTACATTTGTACTCAACTTTTCGATGAAGGGCGGAATCTCTGTGGCTTAAACTGTTCTTTCAGCTGTTAACTAAGGCAAATCGTAGTTAAATATTGGATATTAGTGCTCACCGTTGGGCTGGTGCGGCTGTCCAGATCGCTGGTGATAGTCCATGAGCAGTACTCCTGGCACAGGCTGCCGCACCTCGGTACTAGCGCCGCCGCTGGGAAGGTCACCCTCAACAATGATTAGCTCCTGTAATAATAAAATACGAAATGCAGAATTTCACGTAATATAGCACAGTCTACCTATATAATATACTCCTTATAGTCATTCAACGTAGAACATTGTCGCAGAGCAATCGTGCTGGGGTTTGCGGGGGAAGTGAGCGTAGCTTATGTCCCGAGCTGCCATAATGCAGCTCGGGACATAAATTCCACGGCTTCCGCTTTCTGATTTCGAATACAAGTGTATAGTTCATAAGTTCGTGACGTACCTACTGTAATCACGTTTTATTAATACGTATTAATAAAGTAATATGAGATCGATTCACAAAACAAAGATGGCGGCCATGTGAATTTGCAAGATATTCTTCATCCAAGGTTTTCGGGTGAGCAAATGCCGAAAATAGAATTGATTATGAAATTCAAGATGTTGGCTACGAAATTTTAGTAATTATTCATCATGGGTGTCAATTTAATAGTTTTCGTTGCTTCTAATGCCGAAAATGAGGTCAAACTCAAAACCCAAATCCAAGATGGCGGCCATGAAAATTGGCAAATTAGTTGTCACGGGAGTCAAATCCATAGTTTTCTGAGGTGTTGATGCCAGTTGATGCCAAAAATCAGGTCGAATTAAAAATACAAGATAGCTATAAAAAAACAAATTAGTCGTCATGGGTGTCATTTCCATGGTATTCGGCGGTACTGATGAGGAAAATGAGGTCAAAATCCATGTCTAAGGTGGCGGCTATAAAACATTCATCTTAATCGTCATAGGTGTCATTTCCGTGGTAAACGTTAATTAATTTGGACATTTATTTAATAAATTTTGTTTTATGTGACAACCCTTTAACAAGTGTATTTTCACATTTCTTAATACCTGTCAAATGTATGAGCGTTGAACTACTGTATCTTGTAGGTATACTGTGGCAATAGATTGGCAAACAAAACCAAGCGGTTCACCGGATAGAAAATCTCTGTACTTTAAAATTCTTTTTTTGTATTATAACTTTCGTGAGACACATTCATATTTATGATTATTTACGGTTTACTCACGTGCATTTTTCGGGATTGCCCGACTAGTTTCGGACCCAAACGGAGCCCTTAATCATGAGCTGAACCCGTGGCGAGGTCGCGAGACGAACTGGCGCTGCAGCGCGCCGCGTAGCGTTGCGCCCGCGACGAGAGGGGCGCGCTCTGTGTCGGTATTGCTCGTGCGTCTTCGTCACTTGTCGTGTCCGGGTTGATACATGAAATAGTACCGATGCATGCCGCGCTAACTGTGTCGCACTCCAGACTTAACTCACTTTTATATGAAGTAGACTTCAGAGCTGGTTTCCAGGCAGGCGGCAGTGTCCAACCACCGTCTCTATTGAAGTTCGGATGACGGCTGATTTCGATGGCTTCACGTACTTTTCGCGGCACGAAATATTTCTCCTTCGCTAGTACGGAAGCCTTATCGAAACGTATAAAGTGAGCCGTGCCCGTGTTACAGACGTGTTCTGCAACTGCCGACCTCTTGCTGTCCATACTCTTCATACTACTTATGTGTTCGATAAGTCTGGTTGCGATATTGCGGCGAGTTTCACCTATATAACTCAGGCCACAGTCGCACGGTATCTTGTATACACCAGGAACGCCTAGCGGATCTTTGTCCTTTGGTGAGCGTACCAACTGCCGCAGTTGTCCAGGCGGGCGATAGATCGTCCTGATGCTATATCTTCGGCGTAACAGGTAAAGATACCGTGCGACTGTGGCCTGAGTTATATAGGTGAAACTCGCCGCAATATCGCAACCAGACTTAGCGAACACATAAGTAGTATGAAGAGTATGGACAGCAAGAGGTCGGCAGTTGCAGAACACGTCTGTAACACGGGCACGGCTCACTTTATACGTTTCGATAAGGCTTCCGTACTAGCGAAGGAGAAATATTTCGTGCCGCGAAAAGTACGTGAAGCCATCGAAATCAGCCGTCATCCGAACTTCAATAGAGACGGTGGTTGGACACTGCCGCCTGCCTGGAAACCAGCTCTGAAGTCTACTTCATATAAAAGTGAGTTAAGTCTGGAGTGCGACACAGTTAGCGCGGCATGCATCGGTACTATTTCATGTATCAACCCGGACACGACAAGTGACGAAGACGCACGAGCAATACCGACACAGAGCGCGCCCCTCTCGTCGCGGGCGCAACGCTACGCGGCGCGCTGCAGCGCCAGTTCGTCTCGCGACCTCGCCACGGGTTCAGCTCATGATTAAGGGCTCCGTTTGGGTCCGAAACTAGTCGGGCAATCCCGAAAAATGCACGTGAGTAAACCGTAAATAATCATAAATATTTAAAATTCTTAACGCGAAATAGACCAGAGTGTATAAAAACACATTATAGTGTAGTGTTGTGCTTACTTTTCGTTTGGCATCGCTAGTGTTGTTCTTGTCAGTGGGCGAGGCGGCTGCGTCGGGGCTGCAACTCTGCGCGTCTGGCTTGCTGGTCATCTCCATCGCTAGTAACACGTCTGGAACGTTCATAGACAGCCGTTTGTTTTGGGTAACATAAGCGTCAATAATTTAGTTACAAAGAGAGGAGATAAAAAGCAATAATAGTTAATTAGGGATATCAATAAATAATCTGAGGGGACTCAGCATGTATTTGGAAAATGTTCTTAATTTAAAAAGTATGTCAACTACAGAAACCACGAAAAGAGGGCAATAACCTTCTCATTTAGAAAGGGACTGATGTGGCTATCAATGTGTCGGATGGATAAAAAAATGTGAAGGTCTACCAGCTGGTTGGCTAATAACGCTTTTCAACTTTTTTTAACCTGTTGGGCATATCCCCCATATTGTTTGACAGCTCTCTAACTTTTGCCTTCTCGCTGCCAGTTGGGAGATGGGATTGTCATACACAATACATACTGTGTGCGGCGCGTCGCTTGGCGGTCTTCTTGTTGGGCCCGAGGCCGGTAGCGCAGTGCGGCGGCGCATCGCACTGCACCAGGAACTCTCTGCGGCGCGCTGCCCCGCGCTCCTCTAGCACGCGGTACTGCGGCGAGCGCGCGCGTACTGCGTGTCGCGCTACAGCTAGGCGGGAGATGGGGTTGTCCGCGCCTCCCGCCACCGCAGACCCGCCCGTGCTGCCCTCCTGATAACATTCATTACTGTGTTAGTTACAGCCTTACTATAACCTCAGCCTACCCATATATTACTCCTTACTAGTCCTTACAATCGGTCAAACATTGTCGCAGAGCAATAGTGCGGAGGGTCGCAGAGGGAAGTGGGTGGACTGGAGCCGCTGTACGGCAGCTCGGAACATAAATTCTAGGGCTTCCGCTTTCGAATACAAGTGAAATAATTCCTAAGAGAGGACTTATCTACTATAACCACGTTTTAATAATATGTATTAAGGTAATACGAGGTCAGTTCACAAAACAAAGATGGCGACCATGTGAATTTTCAAGATATTCTTCATCCAAGGTTTTCTGGTGAACTGTTGCCGAAAATAGGATTGATTTTGAAATCGAAGATGGTGCCCATGAAAATTTGCAAATTAGTCGTCATGGGTGTCAAATCCATGGTTTTCTGGGGTGCTAAGTGCTAACGCCGAAAATGAGGCCGAAACCCAAACCCATGATGGCGGTCGTGAACATTACAAATTAGTCGTCATGAGTGTCAAATCCATGCTTTTCTGGGGTGTTGATGACGAAAATGGGTCAATACCAAAATCCAAGATGGCGGCTATTAAAATTTCAAATTAGTTGCCATGGATGTCATTTCCGTGGTTTTCGGGGGCACTGTTGCCCAAAATGAGGTCAAAATCCATGTCTAAGATGGCGGCTATAAAAAATCAAATTAATCGTCACGGGTGTCATTTCCATGGTTTTCGAGGGTGCAGATAACGAAAATGAGGTCAAAATCCAAGATGGCGGCTATGAAAATTTACAAAGTAGCTGTCATGGGTATCAAATCCATGATTTTCAGAGGCACTGATGACGAAAATAAGATCAATTCTCAAACACCAAGATGGCGACCACGTTTTACCTAGCAAATTTTATTTAAAGTATACAATTAAAAGATGAAAAAAACGTTTGCTTTTGTTTGAAATGAGATTATGCTGACATTTACAATTTGAAACAATTAAAGCTAAACTGATCGAATCGATTAATCACTCGAATAAAAAAGTTTCGCTAAAATGTACGAAATTAAGGAACCACCAGAAAAAAGAACTTTGGACAGCCATTATAAAAAGTTTGCAACACACCACCTTGATGAGATTCCTCGGTTTCTTCTTGGTGGGTTGCTGCCTCCGCTTGTCGTGCGAGGGCCGCGCTCGCAGCAGGGCGGGCGGCCAGCGCCGTCGCATCTCGTCCAGCATGCGCTCGGCGGCGCGCCGCTTGGACACCTTCTTGCCGTTACCCTCGCCTTCTGTCTCCATGTCGCCCACCGTGCATGCTGTTACGAATACCTGTGCAACAATATCAACAACGTTACGGGGTTTAAGATGAAGCATACGTCATTCAATTCCCTCATCGTCAACTATCGTGAACATTAATGTCGCCACATAAGTTCGTGTATAAGGGCACCGATCAAGCTCGAAACTAGTCGGGCATTCCGACATTGTACGTAAATAAAACATTGTACTTTCATAGTTAACTTGTTGCGTCGGTTTTTCTTTTCAGCAAAAACAATAGAAGGGTGGCTGGGTATTTTCAGGATACTGTCCTAAACAATTTTTTTTAACATTTTTGATGCGATTATAAAGTATCATTAACTTCTGAAGAGGCTAATAAATAGGCTGTGAGCCTGTAATATATCGAGTGGTGTATCAAGAATCAAGAAAACAATTCAATGACATTACATATGACGCAGATAATGTTTTGTTTGTTAGGAGTTGAGATAAGTGCGAATGTTAAAGTAATGTCAAAGTCAACTTACCCTCATGTGTGGTGGCCCCCGTTCTGATTTGACAGTGAACTGTACGGAAAGATTCCGTTTGAGGGCAAGTTCATGTACTAGTGACACGGGAGATTTCACCTCGGAGTTTAGTAGATCTGCGTTTGTTTCTCCTGTGAATCATAAGTATAAGTAATTTGGGTGAATTTAATGTCCACTAATTTTAATTTCGTTAAAATATGAGATATCAGCACCAGCATTTGAATCTGCTTCATTTACGACATTTCTTTATAATTTAGTTTCTGATATGGACACAATAAATGTAAAGCGTCAACTGCATGCAACATAATATAGATGTGATCTGTGTCTTTCATCGGTGTGAGGTCTGACCTGGTTCAGTGTCGCTGTGCGTGTTGTTGGGCGGCGGGTCGGCGGCCAGCGCGGCGGGGCGCAGGTCCCTGAGCGCGCGTGCCGCCGCATCATGCCGGGCCGCCTGCGGGGTGGCGCCCTCGCCCAGCCACGCGCGGCCGCCCACTGCCACGCGCACGCGGTACAGCAGCGCGGGCGCCGCGTACGCGGGGGCTAGCAGCGCGTGCGCGCGGTAGGCGCCGCCGCGCGCACGCACCAGCCGCGCCGGTCCCGCCACCGGCGGGATCGACGTGTACACCGCCGGCTGGCACAGCTTCATTGCTAGGGCGTTCAGCTCCACTGTCGGCATTACTGCGCCTAACACAACAAACATTATTTTAATTTATCATATTTCTCGTAAGCTCGTGACCGATGACAGACCGATCTTCCGGGTTAAGCCACGCTTGTCGAGGTTGGTCTGTGGATGGTTGACTATTTACCATAGCGAGTTTCCTCCGTGCCTCGGAAAGCACGTAAAGCCGTTGGTCCCGGCTGTCATTTGTAGATCTTTGACAGTCGTTATTATTGGTCAGAAGCCAGAAAGTCTGACAACCAGTCTTACCAAGAGTATCGTATTACCCAGTTACTGGGTTGTGGAGGTCTGATAGGCAGTCGCTCCATGTAAAATACTGATATTCAGCTGCATCCGGTTCGACTGGAAGCCGACCCCAACATAGTTGGGAAAAGGCTAGGCAGATGATGATATTTCTCGTAAGCTATAGATAAGTTGGAAAAAAAATCGATAAAAGACCCATTATAAGTTTTAGGAATAGCAAGTAAATACCAGCGTGTCGGTGATGCGGGTGCATGGCTGCGTGAGGCGCGGGCGCTCGCGGCGGCGGCGGCGGGAAGCTGGTGGCCGATAACGCCGCCTGCGCCGCCGCATGCTGCGCGCGTTTTATTGACGAGCCCTAAGAAACACATAACGCGTTAATAATAATCACAGCTCTACTTCATCACACAGGAATGAGAGACATGCCAACTAACTACTGCGTTCGAACGCTACATCTTTGTTTGTGACAGCATGAAATCTGCCGAGGTTCGTAAAAGGCGACGTCATGCCGTCATCATCCCCAAATACCAACTCACCTCTGCAGTATATTCCTCAGTATCACCCAGTCGGAGTGTTACTGTGAATACTTTCTTGTGAGCGGGTCCCGTCTCTGATGTGAGGCGATATTGATGCTTAATCTGAAAAGAACAACAACGTCAATACATGTTATACGATAGCAATTCTTGAACCCAGAAGATTGACGATCATGATTATCAGTACTATGTTATCCTGCAGTCATTTATTCTCTGGTCTAGTGTTGTGGCTTTACTTAAAAAAAAAATGAGTATATTGCGCGTTCCAATTCAATTAAACCCGTGCTTTATAAAGCAAAGGTTATTGACAACTTTTTAGGTGGTGACCATCGAAAAATTGATCTTACACAACAGTGTTGGTAATTTTTTGTGGAACTTTGACACAAAAGTCTAACCATCAACATTAAATAAGGGTAAATTCAGCTGAGAAGAGAAAATTCGTTAGTTAGCGAGTGTTACCTTATTGTACCTGGCCAGCTCGTTGACCAGGCACATGGGGGTCTTCTCTTTACTGTTGGCCGAGGAGGCGCGCGGGCTGTCGTCCTGCTCGTCGTCGTCCAGCGCCTGCGGGGCCGCGGGGGGCGCGCCCTCCGCCTCGCCCAGCGCCTCGGGCGCCGCACTGCCACTGCTGTTCGTGGTAGCTGTGCTCGATGATGCTGATACCACTGATACGATATAACACATTTTATCAGACAACCTTGAACCTTGTGTCGACGTCTGACCGCTTAAACTCGAGAAATATTGATTTTCATATTTATTTATTAAATACATCAACTGACTTGTCTATTTCATAAAACTTTTACTTTACGATAATACGGACGTGTGAACTTCGCGTAATATACACAAACATACTTATGATTGGCATTATTTATAGCAGTCATAACAACTACTCACATTACAATAGTATGCTCGTAAATTTCCAAGTATTTAACTGTAATGACAAATTATTCCACTATTTATATGCATGTACTGGAAAAAAATACGCATAACCCAATACATTGCGATACATAGTTGTGTTTTATTTACAAGGTTTTTTATAGAGCTGTTATTCATAGATTCTGAAGTTGAGAAACTAAGTTAAACTGTTGAAAGCTGTCAGGACCGTGTGTGCAGTACAATTTAGCGTAAGTCAATGAGACATGAAGTCTGCATCAGTGTGAGTTGGCGCCGACAGCAGCGGAACTTAGTTTGGAAGTCAAGAGTTTTACAAATATGTACAGCCCTATTAAGTGCAATAAACGATTTTTATTTTATTTATAATGTATAGCATAATCAGCCAACAACTGTCCCTCTGCTGAGCACAGGCCTCATCCTCAGAAATGGCGGCCGAGTGCGATTTGGCTGGACTGCACACACCATCGAGAACTTTATAGAGTCCTCTCAGGTGTCCAGATTTCCTTACGATGTTTTTCTTCACAACCAAAGGGATAATCAAATTCTGAAACGCACATGAACTCGAAAATACAGAGGACATAATGAGATTGTTCCGAATTCGCATAACACGTAGCTCATGTCTCGATGGAAGGACTGTAGGACGGTACCTGTGTGTGCGATGGGCACGGCCGGCGGCTGCAGCGGCGGCGGCTGCGCGTAGGGAGGCGGCAGCACACCAGCGCCCGGCCCGTACCCGCCGCCCACCCCGTACGGCCGGCGGAGCGTCTTCATTTGTTGCTGGCAGACGTCAACAAATTACTACTTACAACACACAACATGAGAACGTACTCAAGGTCTGCTCTTAAACTGCCTATGCGAAATAACTAACTTACACATACTAGTCCAGTGAAAATAGAAAAAAAAACCTTAAATTTCGGAATAATTCGCATAGAGCTGGAAATTGGTACAGACCTTTAATCGTCGCCCGGGAGTGAAAACCTCGGGAATGCAATTTGGTCATTTTTTATTTTATCACGACTTATAGGTATTATGGGCGCTTTCAAATTGGACGTCTGCTGTCGAGCTGGAGCCGTGCCGTAGCCGTGCCGCAGCGGTGCGGCTGTCGTGCTGCAAACGGGCGGTTGTGTTTTTACATACAGTTGACACGACGAGAGAGCAGTGTGACGCCCGACCTGCTGCCGTGCGTGCGCGGTACGGACGACGCACTGCTCTCAGGCCGCGTCAACTGTATGAAAAAATACAACCGCCCGTTTGCTGCGCGACAGCCGCACTGTCGCAGCGCGGTTGCAGTCCGACACCAACAGTCTAAATTGAAAGCGCCCTATATGTTAATAAGAGAGCCGCTTTAAGTGAAATTAGTTTGTAGGCACTGAAACTAGCCTTTATTGGGTAGGTATATAACATTCGTAATAAATAAATATAATTGACTAGCTTTTGCCCGCGACTTCTTCCGCGTGAAAGGCCACGTGCAATGACCAAATGCATTCCCAAGGTTTTCACTCCCGGGCGACGAAATATATTATTACAAAAATAATATAAAATAAAATATATCATTCACATTTTATTTGTCATAATGTATTCAAAGTGTGTATCAATTTTCAGCTCTATGCGAATTATTCCGAAGTAAAATGTCTATTTTGACTGGACTATACATAGTTGCTACAGTATTCAAAGGTACAGTGGGCAAAACAGATAAGTATACAGCATGACGGGTAAGTCAATTTACAACCGAAAATCATGAATTCTGCTCATCATTCTGTACAACTTTTATTACAGCTCAAACTCTGAATTTGTGAAAAAAAATCAGGTGTTTCATACATTTTGCTAAGCAACATTAAATATTTTGTATGGAACAGCTGATTATTGTTTTGAACCAGTCATGCTGAACAGACATCAGAATTGTGCGTGTGTTAAGTGGCTAACCACCAGTTTGTAAAAGGCTGATCAACACAAAAGTAACTAATCAACCGTCAAATATTATCTAAACAACGAAAACGACCGCTTTCAGTCCTTCAGAATAAAATAAAGTTATATGACACGAACGCATTCCGAGTGCGAAAGAGAGAGAAAGAGAAACACTAAAAGATTATAAATGTGCAAGACAAAAATATAATTTATAAAAACTTGGTAATCTTTTGTCGGAAGAAATCTATGCCTGCTGAAATAGTACTTGTCGGGGGATGTTTGGTTCTTATAAACCGGTCTCTATGTAGTAGATATCGAATGCCATCATAATAACTCGTGGAGCAATAAATGTCTCGCGGGATGTCCTCGGTCGCGGGAAACCGCTGAATGCGAGAAGCACAGGACCGGTCGATGTGGCGATGCTTGGAGGAGGCCTATGTCCAGCAGTGGACGTCTTTCGGCTGAATGATGATGATGATGAAATAAATTTCTCAGGAACGAATTAGTATTCAGGTTCAATCTGATTATCAGCTGGTCTATAGGGTCAGTCAGAATTTAAAAGTTTTGTATGATTCTAGGGAGGTGAGCCTTTTAAACTTTGAGGAGGTGAGCCTTTTAAACTTTGATTAGTAGCCGACGATTTTTTATCTATGTAACTACGATCTACTGACCGAAACGCTTTGCAATCACGTTTGCACATCCTTTTCAAGATAATAATCCATCAAGTTGTACGTTGTTGATTCGTCAGCCTTTCACATTCCGATATATTTCGCAAAAAAACAGTAGTAACTTTTTACCACAAGCATAGCCCTAATTATGCTATCAATTTGATATTCTGTATTTTTAACAGTGACTGGCCCTAAGAAAAAAGCTGACTTCATTAGTACCGGATGTAGTCAGGTTCCACCTAGAAACAAGATTACTACTAGGTACTTTTTACTAAAAAGAAATCGTCGCTCACCGGTGGTACAGAGTGGTGCTGCGCTTGCGGATGATGTGGCATAGCCCTGATGGGGTGAGGTGGTCGCTGCGGCGTGTGGTGCGGTGGTGGCACGCCCATAGCGCCCAGCCCGCCCAGCGCCTGCCCGTGCGCGCCCATCGCGCCGCCCGCCTGCGCCGGACCCAGCGGCACCCTTCACACCGAAACCCAGTCAGAATCACGCACTACCATCACGTAATACCAGTCAGCATAGCAATACCACAGCACAACATCACAACTTATTATTTTTTAACCGATATTCGTAAAATTCTCTCTAGTAACCGTCGCAGCACCGGCTCAGCTCGGCGAAAGTAACCTATCCAGCTACACAGTTGGCGAGACACTGTTATTTCAACTGTCCAGTATTCAATGGTCGTGATATATTAGTCTGAGCGAAGAAAGGTCGGCTCCCATTCAAAAGTTCGGTCTCTGCGCATCAATAGAGACGTCGTCATATGTTCCTTTGTCAGTTTCATTCGCAACCAGTTTACGCGACAAAGAGCGCCGCAAAAGACCCTCGATATATCAACAAATTACACAACATTTGCATATCAATGCGGCCGCCACTCTTTTCTCGGATAAAGACAGTGTTATTTTATTAAATAGTGTCAAAGTTCGAGTAACCAACTTATATTCAGTTATTATTACTGCAATTGTCGTGTAATATGAAACTACTGAGACTTTTAACACTTTCCAGTAATAGAAGACTGTCTGCAGAACGAATTTAAATGTTTTGGCTAAAGTCTGGACTATGGGCACTTAAAATTAATTGTGGAGAACAGCTACACTGCACAGCACATTATTAATGTATCCTAATCTCTAATGAAATTAAGATGTTGTTAATATTTAAAGCTATTGATGAATTTTAACTGTTAGTAGGACTAGTTTAAGTTTAAATTGGTAGTCTAAAAACAGCCCCAAACATTTTAAGACCCTTATAAAGCACCTTGTCCAGTTGCACAGCGTTTATCTACGTATAAACTGAGAAACTATGTATTCTGGAAACATATGGTGGGTAGTAGGGCATGCAAACCGATAATCGATTATCGATAATTTACCGATAATCGTTTAATTTTAGCAAGCGATAATTATCGAAAACTTTCGATAAAAATACCGATAAACGATAAAAGTAAAAAAATATTAAAAAGGATTCAATTCATTTCGTTACGACGCCACGCCGTTCGTTTTGTTCGGATTAAACGCGTGTAACGATTTGTTGCGGCCATATCGCTATGCTGCTACATCATCTTGTGCCTGCCTACCCATAGCATTCCTCGCTCGCCCGCCGCTAGGCATGAATTCGATGTCTCAAATCACATCTAAAATCGGTTACCATCCAAACATCGGATGACATCGATGTGATGTTTACAGATAACCGGTTTCACCACATCTAAACAACTACGATCATTTCTCGATTTCAGATTCACCCAACCAACCGAACAACGAAATCGTAATAAGCAGATATCGGTTTTACATTCATCTAAAATCCAAACATTTAAAGCAACCTCTATGTAGTGAGAAAGAGATGAAGCGAATATTGCATCTGTTAATCCGTTGCAAACCGAATGTTTCGTAGGCGCTATTCTTTAATCTACCTTATTGCTCAAAATATTTTTAAGATAGTTATTGTTGCAGGGAAAAAAGGTCACATTTTGTTTGTGAAGATATAAAAGTTATTATTTGGAATTATTTGTAGTTATTATTAGCCAGTATTTGCAAAATAATAACTTTGGCTATTGTTATTGAGACTAATAAGCGGTGCAACGCGCCGGTGGACTTCTTTAATTTATAAAAATTGTTTTTTATAGTAGTTTTGTGGCTATTTTCTAATTGCTTCAATTGTAGCAATATTGTAAATATTTTATTGATAGTATTTGAGGACATAAAGGTAAATAATTTTGATTTAATGTTAAATATTTATAAATATGTAATTTTTTGTAAATAGTACCGACCTGAAGTCAGGTATTTACTACAGAATATTACATCTAAATATCTAAACGAATACTGTCTAACAATTGGCACCAACTAATCAAACGTATTTGTACTCTGTAGTTGTACATAAATGGCCGTCGACATCGACATCTAAAAACCGATGTTGACATCGATGAAAAATCTAAACATCGGATGAACAACCTTTGCCGAAAAAAAACGATATTACCCATCTCTACCTGCCGCGCATTCATTTTATTAAACTTTAGACAATTGTTTTACGTTTTTATATAACTCTGTAAGAAATAAGCAAATGACTGATACTAATCAGTCATTTTCTCTCTATCTTGCTAAATGTCAATTATTTTGTAGAGCCTAGATGATTAATAATGTTAACGAATAATGATTATTTTGTTCATATAAAGCAAAAAAGTGGTTTAAAAGATGTTTTAAAATTAAGTAATTTGATTAAGGGCCGATTTTTCAATCGTCAGATAACTTTTATCTAAGGAATAAATATGACGGTTTGACATATTTTCTATAGACAAACTGTCAAAACGTCAACCTTATTCTCCAGATAAAAGTTATCTGACGATTGAAAAATGAGCCTTTAATAAATCACATTTTATTGATTATAACCTTTTTTTAATGTTTCGGGGTTTCATTGAAGTAATACCAGTATTTCAATCCGAGAAATACACGTTTTCATAGATTATTATAAAAACCGGTAATTATCGGAAAAAAACCCGATAAAAATCTGATTATCGAGTATCGAAAACTTTCGATAATTGCATGCCCTAGTGGGTAGACAGTTGATACAGGTGGGTTCTGACTGGTATTGCCGCGCCGCGCCGTATAGTATCGCACCGTAACGTAATGACGTATCATGACCGTTAGCGCAGGCATGTATGATACGCGCTTCATCATCGGCTACAATCGGCGATACATTACAAAAGTCATTTATTTAGAATCAGTTACTTAAGGCGAGCTGAACCCTGGCCAGTGATTCTTATATCAGGCAAAAAAAATACGAATTTAAAAAAACATTCATATTACGTAAATTTGTTTATCTATCGTGTTCTATGTTCAAATACATAAAACATTGTGTATGAGGCACTTTATTCTATTAATTACTTATAGAGTTATAAGCCATTAAAATTTGGCGCTTGAGACGGGAATGAAATTAAACGAGGGGAATGAAATAAATGTTTATTTTAATCGAAAAACTAACCAACAATATTCATAGAGTGACAAATTGCACCTTTATACCTACTATAGACATTTGGTAACAAGATCACAATTATTTAAACAATTAAGGTGGGTATCCTTATTATGAATAGTCTTTTGCAACATAAAACTAGTCAAAGTTATTTCTCGAACCAACAATTTTTGCCTTTATTTTTGATAAATCAACATTTATAAGAAAATAATGTATTATGTTATATTTGTAAGGTATAAGGTATAACGGCCTGGTGTCTGCAACTCCACGTCTAAGCGCGTATTTAGCGTGATGGGTGGTAAGTGTAGTCACTCGATCCACCCTAACTCCTCGAAAAAGGCCAGCACACCCTTGATGTTGCTGGTGATCTCTCGGAGAGTACCTGGGTTTCCGAAGTGCTTGGCCCTGTATGTGGCGACCTCAGGGTAGTTAAGAAGCACGTGGGCTGCCGTCTCGTCCTCCTCCATGCATGCTCTGCACAGTGGGCTGTCTATAACTCCAAACACAAAGAGGTGTTTTTACAAGAACCATGACCAGTGATGGCTGCTGTGACTGTACACAGTTGTTGCTTTGACAGCCGGAGAGCTCGTCTAGTGAGACGACCGTCAATGCCTGCACTCGCAATGGTTTATCCACGATTCGTTGTGTTGGTCTCTGGTGAGTTTCCTTACCAGGGTGCATAGGTATTCGAAGGGGAGTGGTACTATGGGTTCGGGAGCCAATGCATCCATGCTCGATCCCCTTCTGGCGAGCTCATCTGCTGCATCGTTGCCTCAGGAACCGCTGTGTCCTTTGATCCATTGAATGGTTATATTATTGAGGTTACCCACCTGATTCAGAGTTTGGTGACACTCGTGTACCAGCCCAGAATTAACTGTGTAGCTGCTTAGTGCTTGCAGGACGGCCATGCTGTCTGAGAGTATCCGGATTGAGTCGTTTTCAACCTTCCTGGCCATGATTGCTGACGCAGCTAGGGAGATACCCAAGCATTCAGCCTGGAAGACCGTGTTGTGGGCCCCCAATGGTGTGGCTATGTGTACGTTAAGGTCTTCTGAGAAGTCCTCGGCACCTGTGCTGGTATACCTGTTTTGGATCCGTCCCTGAAGATCCGCAGCTCCGCAGGGCATAAACCCTCGCATCGGTGGTCTTCGTACAGTTGAATTTTGTATTTTTATCAAAAATAAATTGTTTAGGTATCCGGTCGTTTATAGCTCTTACAAGAGGGAACTTTAGCGAATTCCTCTAGCAACGAGGTGTGTTGTGTGTTACCTTTGCTCCAGAGGTTTAGTGTTTTTAGGTGTATTGCTGCCACCGCTGCTTCTTGCTGTATAAAGAGGTGCAGCGGTGGCAGTCCCAGCATGGCCTTCAGTGCCGCAGTCGATGTAGTCCTCATGCAGCCTGTAATTGCCATGCAGGCAAGTCTTTGTATGCGCTGTAGTTTGTTTGATGCTATGCTCAGCTTGGTTCTAGGCCACCAGACCGCATCCTCCACTTTAACCTCCTTCACATAAGTTTTTAATGAACCATTATCGTCTAAAAATAAATAAAAATACGTATAGGCAACTATTTTTTAAATGCATAATTTGCAAATTTCATTATAAAAGAAACGAGTAAAAGGAAAACCTTTGTCTTCAGGTGGATTACTTTTGGTTTTAAATCAATTTTTGTGATTAGTTAATATGGATGGTGAATTTACACGACTCATATTTCCTAAGACATTTATTTACTTTACTTAGCACATCATTATCAAATATAAATATGTACCTACCTATATTATAATTTAAGGCAATTTTTTAATAAACTTCAGGCTACTAAATTATTTAGTTGAGTTATTTATCATTCCCCTTGATAAATTTTCATTCTCCTCGTAAGTTGAAGTAGAGGAAATGAAACGTAGGGGAATGAGAAATTCACGTAGAATCACGAAACAAGCAATAAAATCGTTTGTATATGGGAGGAAAAAATAACGTGTTGATAGTTTCTTACTATTATTTAAATAAAAAAGCAATCATATTATAATCATAAGGTATATTTACCGAAATTTGAAGTATTTGAAGAATGAAAAAAACTTGGACAAACGTCGTATAAGGAACAATCACCAGTAATATTTTCTTTAGATAGAGCGCTTGCTCCCGATCTCTGGTGGCAAGCGAAGACTGCTCGAGAAGGCGGAAAATTCGATGCGGGTAACCTTTACGGTGCGAAGCCCCCTTCTGAATTAAAGCCGCGTTACGACATTTGTCGGGGTAATGAGTAAAATGGAATTACAATTTTTCTCTTTGGATTTTTAGCCTTTTGAAGATTTTATAGAATATTAAAATTATTAATACATTATTTAAGCTTTATTAACAACATTAAAACAAGCTAGTTTTGATGTGACTTTTAGAACAAAAGCATTTAATCGTGGAAACAAAAGTATAACTACCTAGAGAAATCTTAGGAGAATGAAAAAAAACACTCATTTTTCCTCAAATAAAACCAAATAGTGAAACATACACACAAATGTCGTAGGTGCCCTTTTAAAACAAAAAATTAGGAATTATATAGGATTTTTGTTTATTTAATTTGTATTCATTTTATCAACTTAAATGAATAAATCAGTTTTTTAATGTGATATAAGAATCACTCTGGCGCGGTAATCGGGTAAGCGACGGCAATCGGGTAAGCGATGACGCGCGGGCCGAAAATCACTTTAAAAAATCGATAAAAAAATATATAAATGTAATAAAAAAAACGATCGGGTAGAATCGATTCCAAAATTAATTACCTATAAATTAATATTAATTATAAAAATAGAGTATTATAGTAAGTACTTGTTTAAAATGAAATTTTGCTTGTAACAAAACTGCAAATCGAAGTAACTTCAGTATTTTTTTCTATCGAGAAAACTATATTGCATCGTGTATTGAACGGGTACATGGTATAGAGAAGGAATGTATCCTAAAATATAAATTTATTTTGGGTTCTAAATGTTTTAATTTGCCTATCAAAAATGAGTTCTAAAACAAGCAAAACCTACCGCGCCAGGGTTCAGCTCGCCTTAATTTATTTCGATTTTCGTAAGACGTAATAAGATCCTTAAAAAAAAACTACCATCTGGTTTTGTGTACACTCGGGAGCAATGAATCCGGGTCACCAACATAAAAAGCTTAATATCTCGGAAACTTATTCAAATAAAAAGTATTTAATAATATGAAATATTTTTATTTGAATAAGCTAGCATTCTTAGTTTCCGAAATATTAAAGTAAAGTTGGTGATCCGGATTCATTGCTACAGAGTGTACTATAAATTATAATATTGAATAACACACTGTGATGTCAACTTTCTGAAACCTATGGGTAGTAGTAGAAATTGAACAAGAGAAATGAAGAGAAGGACAAAAAATTTAAAACTATTGCCTTTCTATTTCTCAGAAGTCATTTACCAAGCTAAACTCTGAAATGGAATTCTTCATCATCAAGCTCATCAGAGCCCGAACCACAGAGTTTTTATTTTTTTTCATGATATTTACAATATTTGGTGATCAGTAAGTAACAATTGAATCAAATTGAAAGGATAATCAAATAAAAAAACATGAACAACTTGTCAGAAGAATTGGAATAAAAAAATAGGAAGATAATAATTAGACTATAGAAAATGTTGACTACCCATGTAAAGTCACTTTGACAGTGACATTTCTTTGTTTACATTTTTGATCTCAAATTCCATTTCAAAGTTTAGAACATAATAGGGATGTTTCCAATTTTTGGGAAAGTGTTTTAATTATTTGTATGTGCCTACTGTAGCTCGAAATATTTATTATATATTTTTAAATGCATCTAATTCTTCGAAATTCACGTTTTAGATGTTGTGTTTAAATTTACGCGCCAAAACGCTCATACCTGTCATTTGACATCGCGTTACGTCACAGTGTGCCAAACTCGTGTAAACAAACAAGCTTTTATCAAGTATTTTGCATATTTGTTAAGTTTTAAGATGAATCCTAATTACTATAAGTGTTGTGCAGTGCCTCAATGTAAAAGTACTACAATAAAAACACCTGAAAAGTTGTTTATTCACCTTCCACTTACAAAAAATGTTAGGAAAAAGTGGCTTCAGCTCGCGCGCCGGGATCCTGCTGCACTTTCTTCTATGAATACCACGGTGTATTTTTGTGAAGATCATTTTGATGTAAGTTTATATTGTAATAACTTGAATATTCCTCTAAATTTCATCGTTTTTTTCCTGTATCCGAGGAATGTATATGTAATTAGAAATTTGAGGTTAGGTATATTAAGTAATAAGCAACTGAAATAATATACAAATCATCAATGTAATACAAAATATATTGAATTTCAAATAAAAAACGATGAAATTTAGAGGAATATTCAAGTTATTACAATATAAACTTACATCAAAATGATCTTCACAAAAATACACCGTGGTATTCATAGAAGAAAGTGCAGCAGGATCCCGGCGCGCGAGCTGAAGCCACTTTTTCCTAACATTTTTTGTAAGTGGAAGGTGAATAAACAACTTTTCAGGTGTTTTTATTGTAGTACTTTTACATTGAGGCACTGCACAACACTTATAGTAATTAGGATTCATCTTAAAACTTAACAAATATGCAAAATACTTGATAAAAGCTTGTTTGTTTACACGAGTTTGGCACACTGTGACGTAACGCGATGTCAAATGACAGGTATGAGCGTTTTGGCGCGTAAATTTAAACACAACATCTAAAACGTGAATTTCGAAGAATTAGATGCATTTAAAAATATATAATAAATATTTCGAGCTACAGTAGGCACATACAAATAATTTTAAACACTTTTCCAAAAATTGGAAACATCCCTATTTAATGGGGAATGATTGATTAAATTAATTGATTTCTTAAAAGTTATTGGTACATTGTTCATATTATGAGGTGCATTAAATACCTAGATGTAATATTTACTACACTATTTACTACTTACTTTACTTTTTACTTTTTTTAAGTTACTGGTATTGAGTAAGACAATGCTGGAGTTTAAAAGATAATGTAGTGACAAAAATTGGAAGGACTATGCTTAGGTGATTTGATCATATTGAGAGAATGAGTGAATTCAGCAATTAACAAAAGAAGTTTATAAAGCAGATATCAGTGGAAACACCAGTAGAGGATGCCCTAGAAGGCCATACATCAATGTTGTATATTACTCTCAACCAGCGTGCGTGAATGTGGACGAAGCGAAAGGAGTATGAAGGATAGCATGTGGGTTTTCTATAGTTTCTGCCCGGGCCCCATGGAAAAAGGCGCGAGCTTATGTATGTATTCAGTAAAATAATGTTTTTGAGACAACCACTAAAAGTTACTGATAAATGATTATACTAGAAACCAAGAAACTTATTTTGTATTCTGATTTCAGTTCCAGCCAGGTTAGGTAGGTTGTTAACCACATAATAAATCTTTTTTATTAAAGTACTAGCTGTACCCGCATGCGTTGCAATGCACTTTTTCCTACTTACTACCTACCTACTACCTACCTACTACCTACCTACTACCTACCTACTACCTACCTACTACCTACCTACTACCTACCTACTACCTACCTACTACCTACCTACTACCTACCTACTACCTACCTACTACCTACCTACTACCTACCTACTACCTACCTACTACCTACCTACTACCTACCTACTACCTACCTACTACCTACCTACTACCTACCTACTACCTACCTACTACCTACCTACTACCTACCTACTACCTACCTACTACCTACCTACTACCTACCTACTACCTACCTACTACCTACCTACTACCTACCTACTACCTACCTACTACCTACCTACTACCTACCTACTACCTACCTACTACCTACCTACTACCTACCTACTACCTACCTACTACCTACCTACTACCTACCTACTACCTACCTACTACCTACCTACTACCTACCTACTACCTACCTACTACCTACCTACTACCTACCTACTACCTACCTACTACCTACCTACTACCTACCTACTACCTACCTACTACCTACCTACTACCTACCTACTACCTACCTACTACCTACCTACTACCTACCTACTACCTACCTACTACCTACCTACTACCTACCTACTACCTACCTACTACCTACCTACTACCTACCTACTACCTACCTACTACCTACCTACTACCTACCTACTACCTACCTACTACCTACCTACTACCTACCTACTACCTACCTACTACCTACCTACTACCTACCTACTACCTACCTACTACCTACCTACATGATGTCGAACGGGATAAAAAGTATCCTATGTCCTTCTCCTGGCTCTAAACTACCTCCCTGCCAATTTTCAGCTAAATCGGTTCAGCCGTTCTTGAGTTATAAGTGAAGTAACTAACACGACTTTCTTTTATATATATAGATTAATGAAGAAATCTACAGATTTGCTATGGAACTGGAACGGAAGTTCAGAGACTAACCTCCAGTTTCTGGAAAGGTAACCAGGGAAAAGCAATGAATCAGCTGTCAAATCTCAGATCAACCGATGTGACTTGTTCTTAGTATGTATTTAGATCAGGGGTGGGTAAACTACGGCCCGCGGGCCAACTCTGGCCCTTGAAGGGTTTTAATCCGGCACGCCAACCCCCCCTTTTAGAACAAGAGTGTATAGCCTTCGGAAATATATTTTTGCATCATCATCAACAAAAATAGGTATAAAATAAATGCATAGCTAATTATAAAATGCCATATCAAATAGCCGAAATTATGTGAGCCAAAAATGTTAGTTTTGGCAGAACAAAAAACTTTTTTTTTGTAATTCTGGCTCCCTGCAAAATTTCTTGCGTTTTTCTGGCCCCTCATAAAAAAAGTTAGCCCACCCCTGATTTAGTTCAAGCAATCACATTACAGTCTGACGAGTGATAAACATGGTGAAATAGAGAACTAACATGAAATAATATTGGATTTGACAGGTTTTTGAAATCTTTCTTCACAAGCAGCGCTGCCATCCACATTCATTTCAAGCCATGTTGGAATGTAGTTGACAAGACATTTGACAACAGATTTTATAGATTAGATTAGGCTTTTAGAAACGAGGAGTATGATTTCTAAATGAACCATAGTTCATTGGGAATTCATGTTTTATTCAAGTTACGATAATACTACTTTTGAGATGGGCAAATTTTAGTCAGAAAAGCACAAAGTTGCATGTAGTGTACAGTTTAGCAGGGTCAATTTACTATGACCCTGCTAAACTGTATGGGGGTGCACGAAAAGAGCCTCCACGAGTGACAATACTTAAGTACGTCCGGTGCACCCTGGGCAGTCAGCCACGCTACCAACCTTGCTGACTGGCTAATCTTTTCACCAGAGCATGAGCTATTTCTGTATAGCTCGTGCTGACACGAAAGAAGAAGAATTTACTATGGAAAACTTTGCAATATATATTTTTTTACAAGTTACTGGTATTTATTAAATATTTCAAAGTTAAGATATTCTTAGCTATGAATAAAAAGTTTTATTAACATTATTTGCTTTTAAATGACTACGGTGGGTAGTAAGGCAAAACACCTGAAAGCCTTAAATTGTTTTTTTTTTATCCATATAAGGACTTCACTGGCACCAGACAAAAAAGCACATAAGATAGGAAACAGGAAACAACTGAAACAAATAAAAAACATGGAAAATGGCACATCCAACTGGCCTGAGTGGTGCAAGCAGTCATAGTTTTTGCTGCAATATTTTTCATCTATTATTGTAACACAAGATAATTATTAACCAATACACTAAAGCATGATAAAACATCTTTTGAAAAAATAATTGTTGTTTTTTTTTATAATCTTCACTCTTCTAAATTTGGAGAAAAGGTTTCAAACATAGACTGTTTGCATCGGTTTTGTCCCGCTGTCTTGACATGTTATTAATTTTTGTATAGGTACTACAGGTAAGTGTCAAATCTGCTTTAGGAAATAATTATAATCTGTGTTAGGAAGGTATATAATTTTGAGTTACAAAAGTTTTTCTGTCCTTTGTCCATCTACCAACAATGTTAGGTAAAAGTTCCCACAGAGCATTTCATGCTGGTAATATTAACCAAACACAGGAGAAATGTGAAAGTTATCATTTTGCAGAAAAAAACTAATTGAATATTCAATGCAGTTAAATGTCTTTTGTTTTCTGTTTGAAATTGTTTTTTAACTTTAATGAGTAAGTCATTCAACATGCTAGTTTGTAATAATTTAAATGTAGGACTTACATTATTAGATAGTGATCTAGATATTATTATCAATAAACATGGAATAGGTTATAAACAACTTTTGACAGTAAAGTGCAACATTTTAATGTAAGGGTCTGTTGTGACTTATTATAAATTATATGATACTGCAACAGCTAACAGGATATCAGCACAATAATTCAATTTCAGTTAGTAATTTGATCAACTATTTTGACCTATTTATGTTCACGATTTACGACCGTCGGTCTGATACTGTTGTTACTGAGCGTCTAACTTTGGCTTGTTGCTACTAAACGATCTGAGATACGATTGTGTGTACTGCGATATCTCGGCGCGAAGCATTAGAACCAAATAAAATAGTTAAAAGCCGAACGATACTCTACCTAGTAAGTGTTACGTGCCTGTTCTCTCTATGCATTTGATGTGGAGCCATCTGATGGTGCGCGGGCATCCCCTGGTGCCCGCCCATGTGCTGCGGCGGGTGCCCCGAGATCGGCTGATGATGCATGTTCGGGTGATGCATCATCTTCACGAACCACTGCCGCCGTGACACAAACAAACTATAAATATCGCGAACTACCACCAAATAAACACCGCAGATTTCAAACGTCAAATACGACGATTCACACTGAATTTCTTACCCTTACTTAATGTCACGAGCAAATTGGTCCCTCAGCTATGCAATCTACATAAATCCGCACACTAATTACGCCTATGTTAGTTTATTTTGGCAAACAGTAAAGAAAATCGTTTCGTTCAACATGCGGCCATGTTAAAAATGTTGCCATTGGCATCAAATACTAATTCGTCTGAATATTTTAATCAATTTAATCTACTAAAATCTACCAAATATTACAATCTTAAAATGATTGATATAACGATTTATGAAGCTCATGTAAATAAACAATTGAATAATTTGTCTACTAAATATATTCAAAAGAAAATTATACTTATTTTCATACTTTTCAGTCAAACTTGCATTGAGAGGAGAACCGAATCAACCGAGGTCCGGGAAAATCAGGGGGCTTACCATGACGTCTTAAGAAAACGTTCAAATGCCAGCCAGTCAATATCCGTTCAAAAGCAGGCCTGCTTCTGAATCGCTAAAATAGGTATATGCTCTAAGGCTAAAAATCGTACCATGACAGTACAAAAGGTGAACGACTATTCAACCAAGTTGAACCTTAGAGCATATAGTTGAACGGATAAGCTTGTTCATGGTACGAAAAGTCTATACAAAAAAAACAGGTGAACGGATTTCGTAAACGTCAACGTAGCAGGCCTGCTACAGGCCTGCTTCAACGATGTCATAGTACAAAAAAGCAGGGCAGAAGTTGCCTGGAAGTTGAACTGCCCTGCTTTTTTGTACTATGACATCGTTAGAGCAGGCTTGCGGCAGGCCTGCTACGTTGACGTTTACGAAATCCGTTCACCTGTTTTTTTTGTATAGACTTTTCGTACCATGAACAAGCTTATCCGTTTAACTTGGTTGAATAGTCGTTCACCTTTTGTACTGTCATGGTACGACTTTTAGCGATTCAGAAGCAGGCCTGCTTTTGAACGGATATTGACTGGCTGGCATTTGAACGTTTTCTTAAGACGTCATGGTAAGCCCCCAGTTCAACTTCGAGGCAACTTCTGCCCTGCTTTAAGAGGTCATGGTAAGCCCCCTGGGGAGAACCGCATCCTTTTTTATGCAATACACCAGTGAAATAATTGATGCAGTTTGTTTATTAAGCAACATAATTTGAGTAGCACAATCCTTACTTCCTTAGCTGAATTCCAAATTTGCCCCTTGGATTTAAAATATTTTAATACTTTACGGTACTTACTTACGTCATTATTTATTATTTGCTTACTAAAATCGGGCCCGTTTTTTATTTATTCCATTTAAAACAGATAGTTAAACTGTATGGCCTTGAATATCAATATTCGATACGATGCAGTACGGATCGGAACTCCTCGGAACAAGGTCTGTTCTGGAAATGCCACGTCGCTGCCGCTCCGATCTCTAACAACGACAAACAAGTCGTCAAGTGGCTCTGACTGGCCCTAAGAAAACGTGCAAACGGTGTCATAAATGTTTAGTCGACCAACACTCTATACCCTAAATTCCTAACTCAGATAATTTATGTAAACAAAGGGGATAACAGATCAAAAAAATATTTTATTAATGGTAATTCACTGAAAATGCCGGAAAAAGGGTTAGATTCTCTTTTATGTACTGATTTTAGAAATAATAATTTAAAGAATATCATACCGTAACTACTTTTATAAATTTTCAGTTTTCAACAAAGTTATTAAAAAAAGGAGATTTTCTGGTATAAAGTATTTTATGATACTGGTAACACTGTAGGAGTATAAAACATTTTCAAATTTCGTTTAACAAAATGTCAAAGTTGTTTATTGTTTGTCTTAGCGACTTAACAATACATTCGTTTTCTTTTCCCGTTTTCGCTGCGTGTTTGTTAATTTTGTTATTGTGCTATCATCGTGTTAAGTTTTTCATCTTGTTGGTGTTTGTTATATTTCCTTGTTTTTGTTGAGTTCGTTTGTTAAGTTTTATTTGTTATTTGACAAATGGAGCCTCAGCCGGGGCCCTCGAAGGCAGCCGCCCCCGACTTTTTGTCGCCTGTTAAAAAGCGGCCTCGAACATCTATGAGTGCCACAGAAAAACTTATGGTGATGAATGCGTCTATGGACTGATTAAAGTGATTATATGGCGCGTCTCCGACACACTACACAAAACATTGTTTGGCTACGGTATTTTGTTTGCATTGTTCTTAAAATTAACTTGATTTTAAATGATTACTTAGTAAACATTTAATGATAAAATGTTTTGTACCACTAACCTGTCACTTTGACAATGACATTTCTTTGTTTACATAAATTATCTGAATTCTGGAACTAAGGTATAGTCCCAAATATTCGGTTAAGTTGTTGGTATAATCCGACAAGTTCGTGCGCGACCGTTCTACGGGGCGACAGACGTTGGGGGGACGCTTGACTCTAGATGAAGGCGGGTGGTGCAGCGGACAAGAGAAATCCGCGCACTGTGCCACATAATTATTAAATTAATAGTTACTAGGTGCTACCACGTTCCTTCAACGTCTGTCGCCGCGTAGGATGGACGCGCACGAACTTGTCGGACTATAATTTGTTTAGCCGGGGAAACAAATTGTATTAGGCCAGCTGGCAGACATTTTACAGGTTACTGATACGGAATAGCATGACACCCACCCCGACGACGTCGAAAGCACATCCTTGCTCGGCAACTCCATGTTTTGATAAAAATAAAAAACGTTTGCCCCACAAAAGGATTTTTGAAAGACACCAGCCTCATAAGCAGTACATATGCCCTGTACAAATATCGGCAGGGTATACAAGTATTGGTTGGTTCTATTCTGGTGCCGAACTCAAGCACTGCCAGATTGGCGTAGTGTCTACGGCAATGGGGTCGTCAAATGTTTGGTTTTGTTGTAGGTACATTCAGCCTATTTCTTTGCGTGGTTTACCGTGACACCTAGTCACGGTAGGGGGTTCTAAATGAAGTCGAAGTGCAAACAGACGAAATAGCATTGTAATGCAACCGCAAATCGCAGTCTCATCTAGAGTAACTTTGTGCATTAACCGCATTTTATGAGGTTGCAGCCATACTGGCCAATTAAGCAGCAATGTAAGTTCACTGGTGAACATGAGAAGAGGCTTACTACATTACAAAATATACCTACATATTAATCATTGTATAAATCTTGGATTTGAATTTTGATCTCATTTGCAGAATTAGCACGAAAATGTACTACGCCGATCAATTAATTAATCTCCGTTTTACAAAATAATAAAAGTGGTGCGAGCGCGAGGCGGAGCAGCTTCGATCGGCTTGTTGGTTAAACCAACGCGAGACCAGAAGGTATTTAAACGCGTCTGGAGCGCGAGTTTCGTTTCTTAATAGTATTATTTTATTCTTATGGCAATACTATCGAATTCAAATTGACCAATAGTACGATAGTATCAATGCTGTGGCAAGATTGAATGAGACCAATAGTATCGATAATATTGCTAGGAATCTTCCAAACGATACTTTCGTTATGCCAATGGATAGTATTTTGGACCCTTCGATCTATTGATTGACATTATTCGCTATTCGGATAGACTACTATACGCTGTACTGACTGCATCTAACCATTCATGTGGGCAGGCAGGCATTTCTTTGATGCAGGGCGAGGATAATTTGAGGAGGCTGGGTGCAGTACAAAAACTAATAATGTTTGAACTTGTACAACGGTTTGTTATTGTCTCTACAATATAAAAATAATAAGGCAGGTTACTTACAGCAGAAAAAATGCAAAGTTATTTATTTCATTCTCTTATCATAATCGCAAAAACTTATAATTCCGTTTGACAAATGTAAAGAAAAACGACTGACATAAAGTGAAAGTAATCTTCGTCGTTATTGATTTGTACATCAGTTAAATTGGAGTAGGCGGGTTCTTCGATTTCCTCTAGAGAAGAGTCTAGACCTTTGTCGCTGTCTCTGGTAGTTTCCGCCCAGGAAACACGTTTCGAACTTCGAGAAGTTTCCTTTTTCTTATCAGATGTCGGTGTTGAATGGGAAACAGGCGAAGGTGGACCTTTGGTTGGCGTTTGAGCGCACTTGTCCAGGTAATGTTTTCGGAGTATAAACTCGCGCATCGAATCGTGGGCCGCACGTTTTGGAGGCGGTGGTGGAGGCAGCGTCCTGTCATCTTTATTATCACAAATGCAGACTTTTTCCTCTTTCCTAGCTTCCTCTATGCGTTTAGTTTCCTCTTCGTTGGCGATGAGCGGCCAGGCGCCGAGTTTGTTCCGCACGAGGTGCGGGCGCGCATGTGCGGCGCACAGGATGCGTTTGCGCACGAAATCATGGAACATGGTAAGCTCGGAGCTCAACTCGCGACGAATGAGTTGCTTGTGTCGCGCTGGTACGCTGGGATCACGTACTGCGAGCAGCGCCTTGGAAATAAGAGATAAATAAATTAAAGTATGATTCAAGTTTGAACAATTTTCAGACCGAAGTCCTCATCAGAAAGGTAGCATATTAGTCTGTTGAAGTTCGTTACTTTCAGCGGAAGCGGCTTGAAGCGCCGTCGGCCTGCCAGCTACTACGGCGGACGCGATGCTAGTTAGTGACGTCATTAATGTGTGTTGTATTACCTGTGAGGCGAGCAGCGTGGCGCTGGCGTCGAGCGCGCCGGCGACGAGGCGCTCGTCGAGTGCGGGCAGACTGGTGGCGGAAGAGATGCTGGTGAGAGACTCGCTACGATTAACACGTCGTTCAGTTGCGGCCGGACTTCCGCACGAACATGCGCGACGACGGGCGCGTGGAGATCGTGACCCACTGCCTTCCTCGGTGTGGTATGCCTGCGATATAAACGACAATGTATTCTGATAATAATCGGGGTAACCATACAATTTGCCAACCTAAACACCCCAAATGAATGAAAATGGGAATGAACTTTGGATCACCAACACATTTAGTTTTTTAGTGGCGACTACTGTAGTGACTTTAACTGAGAAGTAGAAAAAAAGAGTTTTACTAGAAAGAGTTTATAACAATATCAGCGTCATTCAAACGAACATTACAAACGCAACTATGATTTTTAACTGAAAATAATTTATAAATAATGTCAACTTACATGATTAAGAGATCTGGTCAACAAGCAGATGGCCGACACCAAAGTCCCGAAGGTGAGTTGCGGAAAAGGCTCGTAGGATATCTTGGGTGCTCCGAAGTGAAGCTCAACGAGGGGCTGCCAGCGCTCTAGGTCTAGTCCAGGATCGGCCAGGAGAGATAGCAACTCCGGGCTGAATGATAGCAGGCAGAGTGTTGCCATGTGCAAGATCTCTAGAGTCCTGTTGACAACATCCATATTACCAAAGTTAGTGTTTGCCTGAAAGTCTATATGGAGGTGGAAGATTTTAGGATAGCTTTTTTAGAAGCTTCTGTTAAAACCGAACAAAAAGAGGCTAAACAAACAGACTCAAAAAAATCTTTTCGAAAAAAAAGTTGCCTACAGCAGCCTTCCTCTGTGTCATGAAATGTCTAACCAGCAATAAGATTAACTAGATATTTTACCTGTGTAATACGTTAGGAGCTTGGCTATGTGGGTCGTCAGGCGGCTGCAGCGCAGGGTCAGCCGAGCGGCGCGAGCGCATCATCAACGTCACGCATTGATACAGACACGCGCTTATACTCCGCTGTACAAATTACATACAAAAATGTATAAAATGTTATTAAAATGGGGACAGGGTAAAAACGGCTGTAAAACTCACCATAATCCCAGTCAAAGAATTAATGTTCTGTATACGCCACCTAGCCTCAAACTTGACCAGCTGCACAACCAGATTGAGCGTAGACGCGCACAAGTTGAGAGCATCTATATTGAACACCTGTCGCGGCAAGAGGACCGCTTCAATCAGATGCTCCAAATGCACGCCAACGAAAGTGATGGCGTCACTAGCGAAGAACTGACCGTGCTTCATCACCATCATCGAAATAAAGTCTAAACTGTACGCGTACACGCGCCACCATTCCTGAGGCTTCCATGTCGAACCACCATCAAACTTCGGCGGCAATAACTGCAGCCAAAGGAACTGATCTACGTCACTCATTAGCAAGTCTCTAGAAAACGGTCCTCTCGAGTACGCCGTCAAACAACGCAGGGCAGCTAAAGATGTATGATAGTGACGTCGATGCTGCAGACATGTTTGTAGACAACATAGGATCTTGTTTATAAATCTGCTGGATTGGAACCAATGTGACAACCCTGAGAACATGTCGTCATACAAGTCTAGACATTGTTCTAACATCGCCAGAGATAACACTACGGGCGGAATGTCCTCGTTCACTGGGTGACCGTTCACTTTTGGTTCAGGTGGTTTTGGCTCGTCCTTGATATCATCTAACAGCTTTTCGAGCTCCAAACTGTTGATATTCGTGACGGATCTTATAATATTCTGTGCAGTCACACTGTTAGCCTTTATTTCATAATCTAAGCTGCTTATAGCTACTGTGCATATTGAGAGTATAGCACGAATAGCTCTTGGGTGCAGACATTCGTAAACGGCAGCTGTATTGGTCAGTAAGTTATCTACTTGTTTGGCACTTGACTTTCTGTTGTCAAAACAGTCATCTTTCCAATTTGCTAGCATTATAACGTAAAGCTCAGCAAGTATGACCACTAATCTGCCGTCTCTCAAGTCATCTAGTTCATTTAACAAAGCACTCATGCACGGCGCGACCATTTTAGCTTTGTGTGCGATGTTCAAAGTGATGGGAAGGCACTTGCAGAATATTGTAATGAAATCTTTCCAAGAGGTCAACAGACTAAGCCAGACGGGCACTTTGTCGACCATTTCTTCAGAGCAACTTCTACCATTAAAGGAAAATATGTAATCTATCCATCTATCTAAATGTTTTTTGTTTGTATCGAAAAACTGTTCCAACATTTCTTTCAAATTGGGTTCTAGTTTGTCCCTTGAGACAAAAAGTTCTATTCCAAGAACATTGAATATTTGCGAGTATGTCCTGAGACCGGGCTGGATTTCACTGAACAGTGGGCTGGTCATGTGCTCCCAAAACTTAGGGTTTTCACGTAATTTTTTGACGAGTATTTGCATATTGTTCTTCCATAAAGCATGGAACAAGGCCATAATACATGACAGCAATGGACTGTGGAGTAATTTGGGATTCTGTAAGAAAGCATAATATTTATTAAAACTATTGGCAAACAAAAGAAACAAACAAAACCAATGTTAAAAGGATACTTACACTCTTCACAGTCCCGAGGTAGTCTGCCATATAACCTAAAATGCCTTCAAAACTCTCATCTGTCTCAGCTTTCTTTTCAGTTCTAGTTTTCTTATCTTTATCGTCCTCATCAGTTTCCATTTTGTGATCATGGTTCATCATGAAGAATGCCTCTGTTAGCCCTGGTTGCGTGCCTACACAAGTGGCCACGAATTCCAATATGGCTACTTTTAGTTCAGTTGTTTCGTACTCGTCTCGTAAACGGTCAAGGAACATGACACGAACTTGGTACGCGGTCATATCTAATGACGCGAATAGGGACATTTGGAAGCGCTGGAACAAAATTCACACATTTAATGTCAGATTTATAGGATATTGGAAATCTGTTGGACACGTAACAATGGCATTAGATGTGAAATTTTAATAAAATTGTTATGTGATGTCATGTATGTAACTGTAATAATAACATTTAGGTAAGGGGCCGTTCAAATATTACGTAAGCAGATTTATTACAATTATTTACCCCCCCATCCCCCTTGTCAGCAAAAGTAAGCAAAGCTCTTACCCCCCCCCATGCTTACGTAAACATTTTTCAATTATAAATGTATTTTTTTTTATATTATAATTATAATGTAGTTATAATTTTAAAAATAAGAAAATAGATTTAGGATAGAGATTAAACGTAGGGTCAGGAAGGCAACAGTGACTCACTTTTTTTTCCAAAGCTTAAAAAAATTGATATCGCTTTAATATTGGCCTAAAATTTGCTCACATTTTAGATACACTATTGATCTGTAACTGAGCACTCATGATTCTCCATTATTTACTACTTATGTCAAAGTAGGAACCTAAAACAAAAAAATTATATTTGAGCCACTGTGGACAACTAGGTGTACACACTGACTCACTACTGTGGTACACAGTGGCTATAGTGGTACACAGTAACTCGGCAGTATTTATAAGAAAAGAAAATGCCCATTTCACGTAGTTATTTTTATTAGAAATAATAACAAAACTGTTACAAGCTATTCTTATTATAATCAACACGACTCTTAGGACTTTTATTGCTAAATAATAAGATCTTAAGTCATCTCAGTCTCTTCGTTAACAATTTTAGTCTTTTTATCGATTAACAACCTATGGTAACTATTAAAATCAAAATTATTCAAAATAATATCACATACAATGTTCTTGGTCTTCCAATAATACCTTTTAAGTGTAGCAAACGGTACATTAACTCTTGTTGATGCTTTTCTTATAGATTCTCCCATCCTTATGATGCAAGCCTTCTTTAATTTTTTCATGCGAAGTGTTTCCTATTTTTCTGTCGGTTTTTTTCCGTGGCATTCTATAAATAAAATAACAAAATTTTATTTAAAAGTTAGAAAAATATTGAATTCCTATAAGCTACAAAAGTAATGAAATTGAGTCACTGTGTACTTCTACGCCACTTTGAAAATATTTGATCAAAACAACCGAGTTGTAAAACAAAAATGTCTAAATACGGGTTATAGACAATTGATACAAGACCTACCATCCGATAAATATAATGGCTATTACCTATAGCAACAAACAAACATATGAAAACAATCGAAACTCACCTTAAAAAGTAATTTAGTGGGCGCGAGAACAAAAAACACTTCCTCACACTTCCACACGGCGCTCGACCGCCAAGCAAACTGGTTTAAACGTGCTCGGATACCAAGACCTTCGAATCGGTAAAAGAGACAAATATATATTCCTATCCCTTCAGGTCGACACATGACTGAGCCACTGTAGCCGACCGAGTCACTGTTCCCTCCATGACCCTATGCATTATTTGCGGGAATCCCCGAAAATGCGTTTCGTTTTCAAACATAGACAATGTGAGGGTTGCCATTCGTGTAGAAAAGTAAATAACTACCGATGATGTAATCATCATCTAGACTCCCCTACCCCCCATGTCATCCAAAATAAGCAAAACAAAGACCCCCCCATAGTGCTTACGTAATACTTGAACGGCCCCTAACAATAAATGGAATCTTCATTGTTGTGAAAAGAGCAATAAAAAAAGGGCACACAAAATCAACCTTCAGTTTATACGAAAGTTTTTCGAGTTCAGTCGAGAGTTCGATTTACACACACATTATAAAGGCGCGATTCCATTAGGCAAGTTACTTGTATGCAAGTTGCAAATTGCATACAACTTGAACAAACCTGCATACAAGCTACAACTTGTATGAGGTAGTTTGAACTTGTACATTTTTGCGAGTATTCAAGTGACGTGCAAATTGAACGCGCAATCGTTAGTTGCACTTTTCGAATTGCGAACGAGTGATTGACACCCATGATGTCCAATTCAATCGTTGAACATCTCCACTTGTATGCAAGTAAAACCTGCATGCAATTTGTACACTCTCGAAAACATGTTTCCAATGTAAGTAACTTGTACGCAAATGTGACGTCATACTTGCATGCAAGACTTGCCTAATGGAATCGCGCCTTTAAAGTAGCGATGAAACTTGCCAATTTAGTGAAGTTTTGAGCAAGTAACTCAACTAGCCAATATACGCTACTTAAGTTACCTAGTTGGTAAGTTTACTAACATATAACTAATGCGTGTTTAAATTAGTCGTAATGAAACAACTTACATCAGCAAATCTCTTGAGCAGTCGACAGCATAGCACTGGCAGGCTTTTATTAAACGCATGGTTGATATAGCTGGTCACTCGAGGTACGACCTTCAACGAGTCTTTTTGCTTATTCTGTGCGAAGATCAGATGTTCTAACGGCGTCACTTCGGAAGCTTCGGTCACCATCGGCTTCAGGCGTAGAGCAAAGATGACTATAGCTACGCAGCGCTGTATAGTCGATATATATTGGGATCCAGTGCCAGATATCCAGTTCGTTTCGTTTCTTATTACGCTTTCTAATTGGTCATTGCCTGAGTAAATAAAAAAAGCATGTAATTTATTTACTTGTTAATTCTTGCAAAGTAGTTGTGGTGGCCTGGAGGTTACAGGCCTGCTTGTTAAGCAGCGGATTGCGGGTTTGTTCGACTCGACTTTTTCAATGTCATATGTACAGACGCCAGCACATAAAGCTACTACAATCTGTCAAATTTCTTTAATAGATTTTCATCTTTATCACAAAAGTATTAGGTTCAAGGTTGATTGGGAAAATTTGACAGTTTCGGGTAGCTTGATGTGTTGGCGTCTGTACTTTCATAATTAATCTAAGACGGCGAAGGAAAATATCGTGACGAAACCTGAAGTTAATGGTCTGAAATCGCCAACCCGCAGTGAGCAAGCGTGGCGATCAATGCGCATTCCTTCTCTGTATGAGAAGAGGCCTTTGACCTGCAGTAGGACAGTGACAGGCAATTTTTTTTTTCATTTTCTTCTTATACTTAATTGAATGTAACCACTGGATAATTAAAACTTACATTTTTGAATAATACATACCAACAGAAATAAATTTCAACAGTTCCAACGCATTCTCTGTATGCAATAAACTGTAAACACAAGTTTGTTTCAGCAACAGGTTGCATGGGCCAGTGCTTTTCGTGTCTTGCAACACCAGCGTTAGGAACTTTGCGCAACGCTGTATCATGTCGCGACGTTCGCGAGTGTTGCTGTAACGCCATCCATACACGTTTGGGAACACTTCCCGAAGTATTAATATTAGACCAGGAAGAATGATTTCAGTAGTTATACGGTCATCATTTGAGGCTTGCTGAAAATTGTAAATTTTGAGAATAATAGTATGGCGTACCTTATTAAATTTAATTATTAATACGTGTCTTCACTGATCTACTCGTATAAGCCTTTACACACCAAAGCCGCCGGCGGCCGGCCCGGCCCGGTGGTTTCACCCGGCGGGTTATTGCGGCCAACTAAGCGAGCGAACATGACGCAAAACAAGCGCGGCGGCGGGGTAAAGCCGCCAGCGCCGGCGGCTTTAGTGTGTAGACGCCTTATGATGTTCGGCAAGGGACATTCGCTATTGGCCCCTGAATTCAGAACCATTTCGATTTAGCTGTCGACAGATTCGGTGTAAATCGAGATTACCTCGTTTCCTTCGAATCCGAAACCGAGAATCAATCTACATCTCACTTCTCGAAGGGGTGGTGATATGATGATTAAATTGTCTAAGTACAATATAACAACATACCTCATGGAAAGCACATAGCAGATCAATGTAAGCTCCCAAGAATTTGTAGGTGCCACTCAGTTGTTCTATAGTCACTAAATAGGACCCAACGGCCGCTGAGTCGAAGGATGCACCATTTGCATATTCTACGTGTGACAATTTATGGTTTATGACACGCGGCAAGAGTCCTGTATTTATTAGTCTGAAAGAGAAAAGCGATATAAAAGAAGAGTAGGGGACAAAACAAATATAGCGTACCTAGCGTAGTAGGGTATTACGTAACGCAATTTTCGAAGATTTTTGACCCACCCTCCCTCCCTGTAACGCGCCGTAACGTTTTCCTGTACCCCCCTCCCTAAACGTTACGTAACACTACGCAGCGCAAGATACGCGTCGCTAAATAAGCTTAACAGTGGCGGTAGACATAGGCTCAATTTACACCGCCGCGGAATGGAATGGAAGCGACTTTTTGCATCGAAATTGTTCATGCCATAATGAACTTTATGTCAATTGTATAAAGTAGAAACTAAATACGAGCCAAAAAAGGTCGCGCGTCTTCCGGGGAATCCTCGCGCATTCTCGAGAATTTCCCTAGCTACTGTCGGCGCCGTCAGTGAAATCTGCGGGAAGTGGGAGTCGGTCGGGACGGTCACAGTAGCGCGGTGCCAAGCGTTTATGATGATGATTTGCTGGAATGAGTGGAATGCGCGGGAATTCTCGAGCATTCCCGCGAATTAGCGCGCCTTTTAGCGACATGAGGCGAAATTGACGCTTCCATTCCATTCTGCGGCGGTGTAAATTGAGCCATAGTTAACATCGATCGAACGCAAGATGCGTGCGAAATTTCTATGCCCTATTACTCTACTTTCGGCGTAACAACATATAATACGCGTGGTGAGGCTGCGTAGGAGATTATTTATGTAGCGCGCTCAACATGACCCGCTCAAGATACGCTCAGTCTGTCTTAGTTTTGTCATCAATAATTTATTTGTAGGTCTTTATTTCTTCAGAAGCCCTATTAGGGTATTCCTAAATATAATTATAATAAAAAATTGGCAAAAACTCACCTCAAATGGATTTCCTTAGGAAACACATGTACTAAAGCAGTACAAACTGTGAGACACTCAACAAGCAGCGACAGCGGCGGAGTGTCTGCTCGCATGAACCTCACCAGCACATCAAACACCCCTTCACTTGGCCCTACCAGACTCTTTGGTATCTCTCTATCTTCCACCAAGGCTGTCAGCACTCCCTTTAACACTTTCGTTCCCTCATAAATCCTATCTAAAGTCACGTTGATATTATTCTGATGATGTTGTTTCCGATCCAATGCTTTCTCAATCTCACTGTTGAAAACTGTCCAGTAAGAATATGGAGTTCGGAAGTGGATCATTGTAGCCTCTTTTCGGTCCATTATTGTAGCTTTGGAGCCTACTTCGATGCGATACGAGGGGTCCCCGAGAGGGTAATATTCTCTGCCTACGACAGCATCATCAGATTGGAGTGACATTACAGGTACTGCAGTTGGATTGTAGATTTCTGTGTAGACTGGTAGATTCTTGAGTTCGCCTAGTAGCTGTATACAATAATAGTTTTTAGATTGGTGGAAATAGAAAGTTAGAAACATGCTAAAATTGCAATGGTATTACATCAGTTCTATCACTGGATGTATTTTTCAAGGTACCTATATGGTCTGGAATACATGGGAGTCATTTGTCCAGCAATAGTACACTATAAGCGCATGAATAAATAAACCGAGCAGAATGAAAGCTTCATACTAAACGCCGTGCGTAGGTACACTACTACATGCACAGCTATGTGTGCCTGACTTGTCACCGACAAGGCGCGCGGGGAGTGCGCCGGCGCCCGCTCCCGTACAAACCAGTTTGAGGCGGCTCAGTATGCGGACAAAGTGACGGTGTGTCACAGCGGCAGCGGCAGCGGTACGAGACGCGGACGTTTTATTTTAATTGTTTTTAAAGATGCCAAACTGTTGTACTTTGTGTATGTGTACAAATAATGGTAGGAAAAACAAGAAGACTTCTTATTTTGTATATCCAAAGGATCTTGTCAGTTAATTATATCTACATAAACCTACACATGTTTAATGCTTATTACAGAATATTTAGTTACGAGTAGATAATATCCAAAATAACTAAGATGACTATAATGGCTGCTGATGGCTTTCCCATAAGAATTATTATTTGTAAGTAATTATATTGGCGTATTATTTGTTTCGTATTTTTGTTTTAGTAGGTTTGTAGAATAGTACCAAAGTATTTGTAGGCCGTCTTAGTAAGATTTCATTTGGCCTTTTCTATTAGATAGGTAGGTACTTAACTTACGGTCGTGAAATAGTAGACAGCCCTATGAAAGTAGGTAACAATTTTGAACTCTGTTAGGAAGCTTTCATTCTGTTCGATTTATTTATTCATGTGCCTATATGGTTTGGAATACATGGGAGTCATTTGCCGAGCAATAGTACACTATAAGTTAATGAAATATACTTACATTTAACACACTGCACTTCCCACCTTGAGCTAGCCCACTAGCTAAGATAGACAGAGCACTAAAGTTAAACGGGAAAAACTCTAGCGCCGTGTTCCACAGCGAAACAACGCCAAAGTTCTCATCTCTCTTGTGCAGCTTCCAGAACTGGCAGTTGATCTCCGGAGAAGACAGGAGGTGAGAACACAACTGCATGACTCCAGCCTGGTGGCTCAGGGTACCGTCACCGTCAAACTTGTCGCAGAGGTCGTTTAGAAGGCGGAATACTCTTTGTCGGGCTATTAGCGAGCATTTCGATTTGTCCTACAAGAATAATATGATTAGGAGTTACTCTCTACTAAAAATCTAACGATACTCTGATGTTATATAATTGGGCATATTAAGTTTTGCATGCATTGACAGTGAGAATATTTTACTGAGCTTGAAATCATACATACAATACATCACTATTTTGTCTGTGAACAATGCTTTCTTTACAAACTTTTTTTTATCATATTTTTAACATACTTACAGAAAATACAGAACTATTCAGCATTTGTAGTAGGAATTCAAATACTTGCATCCTCAGTGCTGTTGCACCAAAATGTTGATATTGGCTTTCAAATAATTTGACATGTTGATCACTCTGAAATACATAATAAAAATTCACTAACCACTTATTTCACATTGCAAACTTAAAAATCCATTGGAACCTGGCTGATATTATATGTATTATAGTTTGTTAACTTTAAAAGGAAATGGAGAATTTCTTTAATAGTAAGAGATATATGAAAATATTATTAAAGTTAAAATTACAATACAAATAAGGCCTCCACAAGTGATGATATTTAACACATTCGAGTCCACCACACTTTCATGAGCTCATACGCCATGCCGCCATACTTATTGCTAGTGGGCCTTCCAGGAGGGTCCACGGCATTACTTTTTCGCTAAGAGTGAACCCTCGAGGAGGGTTCCTGGCATTAGGTTAAAAATCGCAAAAATACGCTACTACGTCGTAAAATCGGTTTTTGCTTTTTTCAAGATGGTGCATTTTCCAAGAAAAACCTACATTAAAATGAGCCCTCCTTGAGGGCATCCGGCATGGCGAATGCGACTACAGGGTGCCCTCCTGGAGGACACCCGGCACTGTATGTCTTAAGTATGTCCGGCGCACCCTGGGTAGTCAGACCTGCTTTCAAGCTTGCTGACTGGTTAATCTTTTCACCAGGGCATGCATAATTCTCAATAACTTGTACCAACATGAGAGAAAAAGAGAATCAAATGATACCTGAAGAGTCAGCATCATCCATGTGATCAGCATAGCACTGTGTTCAGAATTCATGTGCAATTTAGTGAGCTCATTCTCTACCAAATCTTTGGTGCCATCTATCCATGATGACAAGTTGTTACTGAAAAGTTAATTATTAATAATAATAGTCTCCAGATGTTCTCTCTTGCCAATGATGAGTAATTGAACAGACACAACCTGGTGGCCAAGATAATTCACGAGCAACTTGTTCGGTAATACAACCTTGTGGAATCCGAAGTACTATACTACAAGTATCTGTCCCATGCAAATCTCGAGAATGGTCATGCTACATTGTACTGGGATCAATCTTAATAGATTGATCCCAGTACAATGTAATAATAGATAGATTGTTGTATTGACAGGACAATAGTCCTGTCCTGTCCTGTAGTGATAATTCACTGACAGGACTATTGTTGCTATCAAGCCTGATATAGTGGTAATAGAACGGTCAGAGCGCCAGACAATGATTGTTGATGAGTCGCATGGTCACGGTCATGATGAGAACTTCATGAAAGACAAACAATTAACACATTCACTGTTATGCGTGTGCGGCGGGCACACACACTGTGTTTTCTTACTTTTTGTATGAAAAAACCCATACAAAAACGGCGCAAAGCCGCACTGCTGGCTAGCAACAAAATGTAAGCAGTCAAAGTGTTAAAATATCTTGATTTAGCAGACGAGGTTGTCGGCATGTGGAATATGGACTCAGCCATTGTTTTTGTTTGGTTCCTTTCTCTGGAGCCCTGATTGACGGCAGCTTGGACTCTGTTCTGGCAGTGGGCTACTATTTTTAATACTTTTGTTTTTTTTTTTTATAGAAATATTTAAAAATATATTTAATATGTATGTACAATGGTGATAGATAGATTAAAGTGATGCCTAATGATTGTTGGTATCACTTTCCCACATGATGAGAATCTTGTGAAAGGCAAAAAGGACAAAGAAAGTAAATATCTTGACTTTGCACACAACTTTCAACAACGTTGTTGAAATGTGGGATGTTGATTCAGCAGTAATTTTGCTGATAGTTGTTACTGCCAATAGTCTTATTACAGCCAAGAGTCTTAACCAACATCTGAAGAGGCTCTCGTTAGGAAGTTGAATGAAGGGTACTGATACAGGTAGCAGTATTCCTGGACCTGTCCCAAAACTGTATGACTCATAAAAATACATTGTTACTTACATTTTCATGCCATCCACAATTACCATAAAAATGCATACTTCCATATACATGACTCTCATACAAGACTCTCTGTGCCTCTCTTCTAGAAGCTCACTGTAACCCTGACTTTTGCCAAACCCATGTTTTCTGAACAATGTGAACAACTTATTGAATTCTGACTCGGTAAATATTTCCTCTTCAGCAATATGCAGTAATATCTGTAAGATTGCCAACTGTTCCCTCAAATTACAATCTGCCCATTCTTGTCTAATGTTTTCATTTGAGAAATCATTCTGCATTCTTCTCATAGGAGGTGCTGTGTTCAATAATTTATCGAACTGAGATATGAGTGAAGTTTTCAAGTTGTTAATTCCTATATCTCTAATGATTTTCTTGAACTGCTCATTATATGTATGATTGGGTTCATCTCTAAACTGTACTATGTATTGTAATAATTTGAGTAGAAACAATCTATCAGCATAATAGAAGGTCCATACATTTGGCAGCAGGAACACAGGTCTGGTATCAACAAAGGCCACATTTTTGAGTGCATTTGCTGGGGTCCCATATGATATATCACAAAGGTAATTCTTCATAATTTCCCATATTTGGAAGCAATCCACATCCTTTAAATAAAAATGTAAGAAGTTAACAATTTTATACTTTAAGATGTTATTTAATGAGTTCTAAAAAAGATATAGTTTCTACTTACAATATAATTTTGTAATGTTTGAACCACACTCAACAGTTTAGTTTGGTCTGCATGTTTGGTTTGCAACTGTGCAAAACTTTCAGCTTTATGTGGCTTGTAACTAGCAAGACCTTGTTTCAGGCCTTCTATAACCTCTTTACTTCCAAGCACAGAAGCTAACTCTTCGTTGGAAAAGCTCTCAGAAGTGGTCCAACGCCATAATCGCTTCCAATAGCTGCAAAATATGTCAATATTTATATAGCAAAAAAATGAGTTAACCTAGTAAAATAAGATATTTCAATACGCATACCTTATGCCGTTTACAGCCATGATTGTATAAATACAGTTATTGAATGAATCACGATTATTTCAGCTCACTTTTTGTTAGATTTATTTACCGCCATCACATTTTAGGTTACAAGAATAAACCGTCAACCGTCACACCACCAAACAAACTTGTCAAATGTCAATGTCATGTAAATCTGTCAAAATCTGTCAAAATAGTGTTGATGTTCAGGTGTCATTATTCTTGAAAGTTAGCATTCAATTAATTTTAGTGCAGTGCAGACATTCATTTTGATTCGAAGGCAAATCAAAAGAGCATAAATGTTTTTGTCATATCACTACAGGTTCTATAATTTATTATTCAAAACGATTAATACTCATTTCTTGCTTTTAGCATAATCAGTCCATTACTGTCCCACCGCTGGGCACGGGCCTCTTCACATTCACAGTGAAGGGTTTATTTTAAATCGGGAAGTATATTTTTTGTCAGCAAAGTTTATATTTGTCATCAACTTGCATCATCTAATTAATAGATTTATCGCCACGAAATATTTTCATTCTCAGATAAATTAAAGTGTCGCCAGTTATGAATTACCAAATTAATGTCAATATGTATCTAACTTATGAGATGGGTTATCAATAAAATCGTAGTTCATTCCTTGGATAAAAATTTTGTTCTCAAAATAATAGGTTTATCCCTTAAATAATAGCTTCGTACTCAGAATGGTATATCTGTCGCCAAATAAATCGATGATCATCCCCAGATTGCGACTTGTTTTTATTTGTTATTTTGTCACCAGTGCAGTAGTTACATTTTATTTCGTTCAGTTATCAAAATAATATTATTCGTTACTAATTAAATAGTTCTGTTTATAAATTTAATGAAAAATTTATCAAAGGGTCGGAGCCAAATTGGCGCGCTATGACATTATTATTTTAAGGGAGTGCCTCCGACCTCGGTAATTTGGGACACCCCGACGCGGATAGGTTAGGTTCGAAGGGGATGACGGGGGCTGGAGTGAGCGAGCAAAGCGAGCGAGCGAAGCCCCCGTCATCCCCTTCGTGTTAGGTTACTTTAAACCCTGCAGACAGAAGTAGGAGCCCCGGCTTCGTCGACTCTGCTTTGGAAACCCAAACAACCTTACAAACATCCCCTTAAGTTTTTCATTTGCAAATATGATGCTACTACTTTTGGGACTTTTATGAATTTTTGAAGTGCTGTATAAAAATTTTTTAATGATCGTTTTGAATAAATTGATTATACAGTTATCAGGACAAACTTATTATAATAAATCGAAACCTGTTTATTTGATACTTGATAGTATATCCCGATGATTATATGTGATTTATTATAGAATTGTTTTTATATTGTTTGGCAACTACATTTTGGCGACAGATCTACTATTTTGCCGACAAACCCTATTATTTAAGAAATTCAAAACCAATTAAATTGACGACAGCTTAAATCATACCCTTTTAAATCATATTCACCACTACTATGTAGAATGGAGATGGAACGGCTGCTAACTAGGCTTGTTGAAAAATATCGATACCTACATCGATATATCGATATTTTTGATTCGATATATCGATATTTTTAGCCGATAGCCTCCCAAAGTAATAGAATGCCGGACGCGTTGAAGCAATTCTTTCAAAATTCAATTCCGTAAGGAAAACCCGATAAAATTTTGGATAGACACGAGACATTTTACCCCAGTTCTTTCGAATCTGACACGTAAATACTTGACACCTACGGCTTCCTCTGTGCCTTCAGAGAGAGTAGTTTCTGCCGTAAATCTAGCGGTTCCTAATAATAGGAGTCGGCTGACAGCGGAGCATGTGAAGTGCAGAGTTTTTCTACTTTCGGTACCGGACAAATATTGGTTTGCCTGAAATAATAAATTGGTCTTAAAAATATTAGAAGATTGCTATTTAGTTTTTGATATTTTCTAATTTTGCCTAATCTTCTTCTTCTCTCGTGTCAGCACGTGCTATACAAAAATAGCTCATGCTGTGGTGAAAAGATTAGATAGTCAGCAAGGTTGGTAGCGGGGCTGACTGCCCAGGGTGCCGTCCGGCGCTGAAGTATCGATTTTGCCTAATAAAAAGGAATAACTATTGAATTACCTTCGTTTATAATAAGATTCTTATACATTAAAATAATGTGTATTTTGTATAAAAATTACTATTACCTATTATTGAGCCAGAAAGAACTAAATACATTATTATTTTAAAACCAAAAATCTCTGAACATTTGACCGATATATCGATATTTTTTCCTCGTGCTTTCGAGGTCGATATTGATATTATAATAAATATCGATATATCGAATTTTTTTTCACTTCCGACATCCCTACTGCCAACGTAGTTACGTTTTGTTTTTGCATTTTTGGACCTCCTTAATCAAGTCAATTTTAAATTCAACACTATATTCTGATAATTTTGTATCTTTATTGATGCTGAGATTTTTAGAGCTTAAAAGTTAAAAAATAGATTTTAAGCTGGATTATTATTGTTTGGCTTTTGTTATTATTATAATGAATGACGTTAATGACATTTGTTGACATTTATCGACCGACGTCACCACATGAGGGTCGGCAACTTCTCTCCAAATTATCAATTTTAATTTGGTTGGTTCATTTATATAATGACTTAATTTAGATAGTAAGCAGTGCACGTCATGCTTTTACCGTAGGCGAACGCATTTATTAGGTTTCATTTATATATTACATATTTTGTTGGTTATAGCTTTGTTTCCCGGTGCCTGATTTACCAGCGAAATGGCCCCAGCAGCTACTTCAGTAAAACTTTTGCCTGATCAGGATCCTATAGGCATCAGGGCTGTACTTCTTGGACCGCCAGGATCTGGGAAAGGCACTCAGGTAAGATTAGTTTTTGTGATCTTTGACCTTTAATCCTCCTTTATGTAAATCAACTAACATGTTAATTATCTTGTAATTAATCCCCTTTAATTTTATTCGTAAATAACATGAACAATCAGTGCTAAGCAAAGTCATCAGTAATTAATTGAATTTTACTGCCTTTTTTTAGTAAGAATAATATTTTTTCTGTTAAAACTTGTCGCAGATATTTGTGTTTCTATAATTTTTAATTGTTATTGCTGATAGGCACCACGCCTTAAGGAAAAATACTGCGTTTGCCACTTATCTACTGGAGACATGCTCCGTGAAGAAGTAGCATCAGGTTCAGAGTTGGGTCGTTCACTCAAGAAGACCATGGATGATGGCAAGCTGGTTTCTGATGAGATGGTTGTAGACATGATTGACAAGAATCTCGATCACCCTTCATGCAAGAATGGTTTTCTCCTGGATGGTTTCCCAAGGACTGTGCCACAAGCTGAAAAGGTGATTTTCTTATATTAATTTTTTTACTGTCTGGCCTCCCTTTCTTTTTTAATAATATATTTCCTAGAATTTAGATCCTATAATAGATGATGTGATAATCTAGATAAAATTTTCTACAACCCTGCCATGGGATCAAGACCAATAACCAGTTAGTGTATTTTAAAAATTGTGTTTATTTACATTATACATTCTATGACCAATCAAAAGAAAAGAAACCAAGGTCTTTTATCTGCTGTTTAAAAATAAAAATGTTGACAAAAAGAACTATTTTGTTAATTTTAAGATAAAAATTATCTTTGTCATGGCATAATCTGATAATTTTATGTTAGGAATGGATCACTAATTACTTGAAAAAGTTTTTTGACTCTGTTTTCTTTTTTTCAAACTTCATATCTTTTATTTGCAGTTGGATGATCTGCTGGCTAAACGTAGAACTGCACTTGATGCTGTCATTGAGTTTGACATTCAGGATAGCTTGCTAGTCCGTAGAATCACAGGGAGGCTGATACATCCATCCAGTGGTCGCAGCTATCATGAAGAGTTCCATCCGCCCAAGAAACCCATGGTGGATGATGTTACCGGAGAACCCTTGATAAAAAGGTCTGACGACAATGTTGAAGCTTTGAAAAAGCGACTCGCGACATATCACAAACAGACTGTACCCCTTGTGGATTATTATATGAGGAAAGGTCTGCACTGGAGGATAGATGCAGCTAACTCTTCTGAGCAAGTGTTCAGCAAGATTGATAACATCTTCAAAACTAGGATCTTTCAAAGGCAACGAGCGGCCCAGTAATTTAGTGTTTAAGAAAATGTTTTGTACAAATCTTATTTCCATATTGCAGTATATTAACAACTGTCATTTGTTTAGTTTAATACTATTGTGAATCTATATCTATTTTAGAGACTATTTTTCTCGAACAAATACAGTGGACTGGAATCATGGACTTACTTGTTTGATTAATTATAGCAAGATAAACTTGTTTATCAAATGTGTTTAAAACCTTGTTATATCTATTGCATATACCTATAATGATAATTATGTTGATGTATTTACAAAATCCATTCTGATAACACAGTCATTGCACCCATATACCAGCAATATGTGTGTATTATAAAACGCAGTTTTTGATTATAAAACAAATTCAGTTGGTAACAATGAAAATCTGGTTGGGTTGGAGAAATTTATTATTTTCCATTAACATAGCTGTTCAGACACGTACATAACATGGTATTCAAGGTTTTAAGCTCGAGAAAAGGCTAAAGTCATACACATTTCATACACATTTCATACCAAGTTACCTTTACACAATATTGATAACTCAAGCTATTTTAATATTGTGGTTAATACCGTTTTTATTGATACTATATAGTAATGTGATAAATTCTGTTTTCTTAAAGAAATTGAATTCTCTATAAAATTCAACTAGATAATTGTTTTAAATTAGGGTTTTTATTCAAACCACCAGAAATTTTAAACAATCCATTTACAATGCTAAGATGAAAGTGGTAAAACTATGGCTTATTTACTCATGTGGTAAAACCACAGATGGTAAAACTGACTTACTTAATAGTAGATACATATAATTACATACATATACATATATTATGTATAGATAGTACCTATATACCGATATATTGCTTACAGGTACAAAAGTAGCATGATTTACACACATCAAAAGTGTCTAGGGATCAAGCATTTTTATGCGGATTTCTTGAGATTGAGATGTGGCTTTGTAATAAATTTATGATTTTATAAATTTATATGGATCCTTTTTGGTGCATTTCATAATTTGAATCAGGAACTGTGAATCAAATTCGAGTAAAAGATGAAAATCAGCTGTCAATATTTTCCCTATAAAAACATACAACGCATTGAAGACATTATTAGTGCTACTGTTTCCCTACTACTGATTAAAACCAACGTTATTATGGAGCGGCGACGTCATTTAAGCAGGGAAGAAATGCTCAGAGCCGTGGGAATGATAGAAGCTGGTTCCCGGCAACGTACTGTGGCTTTAGCTCTGAATACAAGTCAGAGTGTTATCAGTCGACTTTGGACACGTTACCGAAGCACTGGTACCGTGGCTGAGCGCCATGGAGGACGGTATCGCTGCACCACACGGAGACAAGACCGATACATTCAAATCTTAACTCGAAGAGCTCCAACAATAACCGCCATGATGTTAGCCGTGAGGCTTCATCACTCTTCAGGGAACTTAATTAGCGACCAAACAGTCAGAAACCGCTTGCATGAAGTGAACCTTCATTCCCGAAGACCGCTACGGGTACCACCTATAGCAATGCACAATCGTAGGATTCGATATCAATGGGCTCTTGGACACAGAAATTGGGCAGAAGAACAATGGCGTTTCGTGTGCTTTTCTGATGAGTCTCGTTTTGGTATGAGACCGGATACAAGACGTATACGACACTGGAGAACCCCTGGACGCCAACAGCGATTAAAATCCTGCCAGGAAGTCCATCCTTATAGTGGTGGAACCATCATGGTATGGGCGGGTATTTGGATCGGCGGAAGAACTGAGTTGATTTGGATCAGAGGCAACCTCAACGCTCAAATTTATGCTGAGACGATTGTATCAGACGTCATCGTTCCTCTACAAGCGCAAATCGGTCCCTTATTTCAGTTAATGCATGATAATGCACGACCGCACACCGCAAGAGTTGTAAGACAGACTCTCGCCGCAGCTAACATCAATGTCCTGCCCTGGCCTGCTCAGTCGCCAGACTTGAACCCGATTGAGCATGCATGGGATATGCTACAGAGAAGAGCTCTGCCGAATATGGAGGGTATCCAGTCGCAAGAAGACCTTTTTTTGTTGTTGCAACGAACATGGGCGGCCATTCCACAGCGTGATTTGGATGAACTCATTTTGAGTATGCCAAACCGATGTTCTTGTGTTGTTAGTGTTCGCGGTAGAAACACGGATTATTAATTGTTTAAGTTACCCAATAAAATTTTAAAGAAAACTGTTATTTCAGTCTTTTTTTCGAACTTTTGTGTTAGTGGTTCAAATGTCAAAAATCCCTTTATTAGGAAAATGGCAAATTTCTTTATTAATGCAAAGGTGACTTGGTTTATCGTTACTGTGACAAACGAAAACACTTTATTTGATGAATCCTTAAAGAAAATTTTAATTAATATCAATCAGGAGAAAAGTTATTGCAAAAATATATGTTGATCCCTAGACACTTTTGATGTGTGTATTTGATAAGATTTAATTTTAGATGTTTAACAGAGACTAATGTCCAAAACTGGAACTATCTAGAATCTAGAGCATACGATCATTGTAAGTTATAACTTTGTTTTAATATTCTTGATAAAAATCCATTGATTGGGAAAATCCTATACATTTTCGTTCGTTTGCGAATTGGGTCTACCCTTTTCAGGGTTCCGTACCCAAAGTGTTAAGTCTTCGCTGTTCGTCTGTCACCACAAGAGTACCTACCTAGGTATATCTCGGCACCCATAAGAGGTAGTCAGGTGAAATTTTCACAGATTATGTGGCGTGAGTCTTGGAAAATAATAAATAAAACCGGCCAAGTGCGAGTCGGACTCGCGCACGAAGGGTTCCGTACCGTTATCTACAAGGTTAGTCGGAAAGGGGGTACTAATCCGAAGCCCACTTATAGTATCACTGATGACTGTTTGAAAACAAGTGTTAAAATTTCAAAATTCGATAAAAAAAAATTCCAAATAAAATGTATTTTATTTTAGTTTTTTCAAAAATTCTTCATCCCTGCTTTAGTTACAAATTCAGAAAATGGTGCTTCTAATTCATGACCCCAAATATGACCTAAAATGTAAACACAGCTGATCATAACTGGGGATAGATAGATTTTAGAGTTTTTTTTTTGAGATTTTTGAACAGCTGTTTCTATGAAACTATTGAGTTTTGGGAAAAGTTGTAGACCAAAAGTTATTCATTATTATGTGTACTTTAACACCCTTTCGGATTAGTACCCCCTTTCTGACTAACCTTGTATAAAAACACCAAAAAAACGTCACGTTTGTTGTATGGGAGCCCCCTTCAACATTTATTTTATTCTGTTTTTTAATATATAGCGGCAACAAAAATACATCATCTGTGAAAATTTCAACTGTCTAACTATCACGTTTCATGAGATACAGCCTGGTGACAGACGGACAGCGGAGTCTTAGTAATAGGGTGCCGTTTTACCCTTTGGGTACGGAACCCTAAAATTACCAAATCCCAAAGATACACGAGTTCCCTAAAATACCTATGGCTATTTTAGAACATTTATTTTTTGTTGGTAGGTACAGATCTCTGCGCGCATACGACTCGCACTGGTCAAGTGTGTTCATTATAAATATTTATTACCGCTGCACTTGTCTGCCAGAAAGTAGATTTTTCACAACTTTTTCAAGATAATATTCTTCCTAATGATGTTTTTAACCCCTAACGAGATGACCAGTAGGTACGAGAAGTAGGTCTTCGTGAGAAGAATTCAGGGACAATACAGGGTGTTTGGCAGAACGTTGAACATACGAAAATGGTGGATAGGTGGGGTCATCTGCTACTTACTCAGCCCTAATTTATTTGGCCCTGGCCCCCTGGTTTTTTTTATGCAAGTTGAAATTAAGATTTAAGTATTTTTTACGTCTTTCTATAAGTTTGAGGACTCATAACTTTTTTTCTAGCTAACATCTGAATAAAGCAATAATTTTATAAGAACCTGCCAACATTAAAGATTGGAAAGTTAAGAAAGTGGTGAAAACAGAAGAAAGCAAAAAAACATTTTTTTAAATATCCATGCGTCCATGGCCACATAAATTAGGGCTGAGTAAGTAGCATTTGACCCCACCTATCCACCATCTTCGTATGTTCAACGTTCTGCCAAACACCCTGTATAAAATTTATTTATGCCTTTGCAAAAGCCAGTTAAGAATTAGAATAAACAGATTGGACAAATTGCATCTAAAAATAATTTGCGCGACACTTTTGCACATAGTGCGCTCGTCGGTTTATAATATTTTGCCAGTCAATTATAATTAGAATGCCAATCATAAATTCTAACACCGTGTATTAAGTAGGTATGTAGGTATCTCCTTAATGTTTTGCAGTAGGTTGGTACGGCTCTGGAATGTAGATATGGATTCCTTCCATTTATACATTTGGCTGACTATCAATGCAATTATAACAAAGGAATACCTTTAGATCATGAGCGACTTCGGTACGAATGAATGGCTAGAAAGTAGTTTATTCTAGACCTGTTTATTGTCTATGAACTCAGTAGGTATTTAATTGGTTTTCGTGCACATTATCTAGTAGATGCAGATATAACTATTTTTTTCATCCCACCTATTCGAAAAGGACGACTTGGTTCGCCTTTAAGTGCGCCCAAAGGTGGTGTTTTCTATAAGAAACTTTTAGCGGGCAGGAATGAGTTTTTAATCCTCTTTATTTTCAAATTCAATTCAGAAAGTGCGCCGAAAATATCTTTGCCGCGCACTTTTCTAATTCAATTCAAAAAGTGCGCCGCAAATATCTTTTCCGCGCACTTTTAGCGGGCAGGAATGAGTTTTTAATCCTCTTTATTAAATAAGTGCGCCGCAATTATCTTTGCCGCGCACTTTTTGAATTTGGAACATTTTAGTGTTCAGCGCCAAATAAATCGAACGCAAATATTGTTTGAAGACTGGCTGGTACGACGGCCCATAGTCGCGCCGCCGGCACCGCGCGCCTGCTGAATGCTGATTATAAAAATAAATTAATAATAAAGAATGAGAACGTAGCGCTGGCGCGCGTTAAATTATTTTCATAATTGCGAAAACGTCTCAAATGTAAATATAAGTTTTTAGTTGTTTTATTATTAGATACTATTTAATTTCAATTTAGTTGTTACTCTGTTTTATTAAATAATAATATTACAATAACATATGAGGCGCCTTTTATTTTCTCATAGTGGGTGATGAAAAGTAGAGTGTATCACTCGGGCGCAAAATTATTTTTGGCTCGGGCGATATACTTTGAATCCCTCGCTACGTTCAGGATTCTACTAAAGAATCCCTCGCTACGCTCGGGATTCTACTCTAGAATCCCTCACTTCGCTCTGGATTCAAAAAAGCGCCCTCGCCGTAAAAATATTATTTTGCTCCCTTGTGATACAATCTACTATTATGTTAGTTTAGAAAGTTAGTACGAAACTCAATGGCTGTAAATACCTGTAGGTATCTACTTGGAACCGTACATGTATGCCAATCGTGTATTTATGTAGGTTTATAGGTACCTACATAAATAGCGATAATTCTAAATATCATTACACTACAGGCTATGCTAAGTGAACCGTGACACGAAGATGAACCTTGAGGATAGGTAACTACTAAGATTTTACGTAACAATCTATAATATAGTAAATGCAAGTACATAGGTACTGAAAGTTTTATGTTAAGAATCGACTGAATCGATTTCAGCTTTATTGGAAGACTTTTTAACGTTTGGAAAAAAATGGGTATAATAGATGAACGGAGTTGCATAGTTTTTTTTTCGTTGTCTTGTTGTGAAAATATATCCATAGGTACCTACTATACTCGTAGAAACTGAAGTCATACGCAGGTGTTATGATTTGAATTTAGATATTCAATCGATCGATCGAATCGATTTATTTACTTCAAAATTTCTGTTTCTATTGGTTTAGTAGTATGAAAATTTAGGTACCGGTAGTATTAATTGATAGATAGGTAAATATCATTACAGACAAAAAAAACTGTGCCATGGGTTTATTTACTTACCCATTTTTTTTCCAGGCGGTAAAAAAAGTCATTAGGTTTCTAACATGTATTTTTTTCTAAAATAATATTTTAATGATCGATTAGTTAGTCGAGGTAATAAAAATTAAGTCTTATCTCAAGGCAATAGTTACGACTGAAGTTTAAATGCAGTTAGTAATAACACTTGGAACAATACTTCTTATTGTATTCCTATTGCATTGTGCTATAGGTAACTTCATAGATATTCTTATTAGGGTGTTTCCTTGCGCTATTGGAGAATAGAGAATCAGATGATGGGTACCTATATCTTACAATATAAATACCTAGAGATCAACTACGATAACTTGGCACGCCCCTCCAACATCTGTCTTAATGTGTGTGTGGGGCCGTTCAAGTATTACGTAAGCACTATGGGGGGGGGGGGGGGTCTTTGTTTTGCTTATTTTGGATGATATGGGGGGTAGGGGAGTCTAGATGATGATTACGTCATCGGTAGTTATTTATTTTTTACACGAATGGCAACCCTCACATTGTCTATGCTTGAAAACGAAACGCATTTTCGGGGATTCCCGCAAATAATGCATACGTTTAATCTCTATCCTAAATCTATTTTCTTATTTTTTAAATTATAACTACATTATATAATATAAAAAAAATACGTTTATAATTGAAAAATGTTTACGTAAGCATGGGGGGAGGGAGTAAGAGCTTTGCTTACTTTTGCCGACAAGGGGGATGGGGGGGAAATAATTGTAATAAATCTGCTTACGTAATATTTGAACGGCCCCTGTGCTTAGAGCATATACCTATGTGTGTGCATGGGTACGCCAACGAGTCACCATGTTTGTGTTTGATATTTAGTAGATTTATTGCTCGACTAGTGCATAATTAAAGTGAATGAATGGCACGTTGTAAATACCTATTCTATGTCACAAATTTTTACTTGCAGTGTCAATGCAGGTGCGTGCCATGTTATCGTAGTTGATCTCTACCTACTTATTAGGTTTAAATATAATTATTTTAATTAAATCAAATAAATCTACAAGGTTAGTCGGAAAGGGGGTACTAATCCGAAAGGGTGTTAAAGTACCCATAATAATAAATGACTTTTGTTCTACAACTTTATCCAAAAGTCAATAGTTAAAGAGAAATAGCTGTTCAAAAATTGCAAAAAAAATACGCTAAATCTATCTATCCTCGGCCATGATCAGCTGTGTTTACATTTTAGGTCATATTTGGGGTCATGAATTAGAAGCACCATTTTCTGAATTTGTAACTAAAGCAGGGATGAAGAATTTTTGAAAAAACTAAAATAAAAATCATTGTAAGTATTTGGAAAAAAATATATCGAATTTTGAAATTTTAACACTTGCTTTCAAACAGTCATCAGCGATATTATAAGTGGGCTTCGGATTAGTACCCCCTTTCCGACTAACCTTGTATAGATTTTTCAAACATTAAAATTATATTCGTTCAAATGAATTTGCCGCAGAACGTGTCGTCAACATTTTTACGACGCGGACTGAAGTGAGGGGCAGAAAAATGGCGCCGCACTCTGTTCTTGCCAACAATTAAAAATACCATCACATTCTACGGTAATTCTATTTGGCCGAATATAGTCCTTATCCGGATTTGCCCCAATGCAGTATAGGTACTTATAATTTATTTATATTTAATTTGGAAAAATCACTCAAAAGAAAACTCACTGAAAATACACTTTTCATCATGAGCCTTAGGTACCCAAATGATCATGAAATAGGTACAAAACCAAATGGATTATAATCTAGGTATATAGTTTATGTCAAGGTGCCTACTTTCTAATTTTATTACATTATTAGGAGTAAATTATAGGTAAAAATTTATAAAATTCATCACTGTATAATTCACAGCCGTTTATAACATTTTGCACTTTACAGAATCGAAGTTTTAAGTTAATTTGAAAAGTTACAGGTATAGTTACAAAGTTCATAATGTCGTTACATATTTAATCGAGTATATATGGTAGGGGTATATTCTACATAATACTTAATACCTACATATCGCATGTTCTATCTGCTCTTATAGAACACGGAGCTTTCGTAACTATTTGAATAAGTTTTGTACCGTATGTAATAGACATAGAAAGCAATTAAGTACTACAATCTACAGTTAACTTTTAAAAACATACAAAACTGTACTTATTTGTACCGAATAAGTAGGTATTTCATGCAAATACGTAGGTGTAAAGCAAGGCTTTACGAAAATCGTGAAACTGTTGCTAGAAAACTTTAAACTTGAGCCTCCCACCACACAGACCATGAGGGTCTTAGCGTTATTTATCTTTGTGTTACATAGTACTAAGGGTGTTCTAGCAATGTACAATGCTACCTTGGAGTACTGTAGTTAAATGCTGACGTAGGTACGCGGCGTTTTAATTCCCACTGACCATCGGTTCATCTGTACACGATCGATGTCAGCGTAGCAGGAAATCCAGCCTTAGTTACTAAACAAAGAACTGCTACTTACAATACGGCCGACGTATCTTGGCGAGTCTGAAGTTAGTTGTTTGGCTGCGCAATGAACCTTTTAGAAACGAAATTGTCTACTGCGCAGCTAACTTCAGACTCGCCAAGATACGTCGTCCGTATTGTGCTTGAAGCTTTTCACATTGTTGGACAACCAATGCTAGGCTCCAAACACAATTGTGTGAGTCAAGTTTATAGCTACTCATGATACTAGTTTCCTAATGTCAGCCCTGATTATAAATATGTATTAATGAAACGGATCAATACGAATAATTGATGTATTAATGAAACGGATCAATACGAATAATTGATGTATGAAGTATGCGAGCTCAAAGGAAGAATAAATAAAACACAAAAAAATGGACCGATTCAGTGTAATTGTGATCATTTCAATAAGTATAAACGTAGTTTTATACAAAAGAACATTTTATTATAATAGGTAGTAGGTACAATTTATATGTAGTTTTGACTTTACACATACAACAATGAGACAGTTACTGAGGCGAAAAAAATGTAAAATATAGTGACAATCAAAAAATATAAAAGCAAATGAAATTTTATGATCTATAGTACCATGATCCTAAAACAATCACGCCGACTAGCAAAACACATTAACATTTATGTGCAATCCTCAAAGTGTTACACCAATAATATTAAAAATTTCATCATTTAGATATTTCTTTTAATTAGATATACGAATTGTTTGCACCAAATGACGTCTTTTAAGATACTGAGATATGATAATGAATGATATGAAAATGATCGTTCATAAACTAGGCGAGGCTCACCACTGACAAAAGAGTGTTTTTAAATTATACGTAGACGTAGGTCCCTATGAAGGCGAAAACAGTACTATACAGGGGATGTCATGGGGAATTGAGACGTTAACATGAATGAACACCGAAAGCTCAACTAGCATCAAATAAATAACTATATTTAAAAAAATAAACGTAGATTATATACAGAAAAAGATACGATACCAGTCACAGCTACTTAACAACGTCCTACGCCACTATATATAGCTTTGGATAATCGTAACGACAACACGTTTATGGCTAAAACTAATTTACAATAAAGCTTTTTAAAACAACATTTACATACATTGAAAAATATTAACAAGTGGGGTTCCGGGGCGTTCGCTACTGGTGCTGTAAAACAACTTTATACTATCTACACCTTTACCAATACTTTCAACTGAATATGATTTAGAAGAAGACTATCTGAGGCACTTTGTCTAAAAATTTACTAGATTTAGTGACGGACATGTCTTCTACACATACCCATATTTCAAGCTAACTGAGCTACTTCTGACCGGGGAATTCGGATGATAAGATAAAACGAGCACTAGATGTTATTTCTACCCAGCTCGGAGTAGACTCGGCCGAACAAAGTCGAAACAGTAGGCTGTATTGTGTCTACTACCCGTTGGGTGTTGGGTTACGGTGAGACCGTAACGTGGTGTGGTCAGGTGTTGTCGAGCAGCGGCTCAGTGGTCGTGCAACCTGTCGTGCGAGCGGCTCGACGAACGTGACGTCTTGCGCTGGTCCAGGTACGCCGCCGGCGCCCAGCCCTCCCCGTGACCAGCTGCGAAAATAAAAATATAATGAAACAATGGGTTAAGTAATAAAAATTATTGATAAAGACTTGGATTCTGCTGTGGTCACCCAAATAAATTATATATAAATAACACTTTCGCGTGAAACAAACTGACTCCAAAAAAGCGGACTGAAAAGAGTTAGGTATCTCAGCGATTTGAGTAAAGCCGTTTGCAACTTTACCTGCCATTACAATGGACTGTCTAGCTCATAATTATATAAGACAAAATAGGTCAAAGAGTCAGGGAGAAGTGCTCAACATCGGTATGCTGAAACTCTAGCTGCAAACGGACGTGGTTCTAACAACCGTCAGATGATAGGACTACCATTCAACCAGTGTGGATTGTGCCAAGACTTGCTCCGCGGTCACTCGCCCGTAAACCTGCTTGCTCAGAGTGGTGTCTATCGGTATTAATTTCCTTTTCTGGAGAGGCCTTTGTCAGACAGTGCACAGCGACAGGTCGATGAGAGTAGATTAGAATTGGGTACCCTATGGTTTAATAGGTAGGTATTTGTGTGTAGGGTTAACCTAAAATGTTTTCCCCGTTTACCGAAGTTGTCATTAACGTATGACAAATTCGATGGAGGGGCGCGTAATTTATGTTTTGACAATGTATACGTACCAGCAAGTCGCACGTACCACCAGCCGGCGCAGCCCACCTTGAGCAGCTCGGCGTGTTGCCCCTCGCGCAGTGACACCTCGCTGGGGCCCACCGCCGTGTAGTCCGACAGCGCCACCAGCGCGCACCCCACCGCCTGACACACGCAACACTAGTCTCATCACCGATATACATACTCAACACTATCTAGCATCATCAGTACTCCTTGATATACTGTACTATTGTTTTACCACAGTGTACCTAGTTACTACATACAGTGGGTCAACGCTCATACATTTGACAGGTCCTATGAAATGTCAAAATTATGTAGGGGCGGGGGTTATGTCCCAAGTATGCAGTATAGCTACTCGGGACATAACCTCCGCCCCTTCATCCCGCAACCCCCCGCACGATTGCTCTGCGACAATGTTCTACGTTGACCGACTGTAAGGAGTAAGATATAAGTAGACTGTGGTTTTACTGTGATTTGACCCTTTAAATTTCAGAGGTTGTTGCAACGTGTAGCGCAATGGCGTTGAGAGGAATCTTTTATACAATCATGCCACTTATTGGTTTAAGTGCGCATATAAACGCATGCGGCACAACTGCATCGAGGGGAATTTTTTATACGGTCACGCCACTTATCGATTTAAGAGCGCATTTAAACGTATAAAAGTTTCGTTTCATTCTTTTTAAGCGTGTTGTGGAAATATAGAGCAACGAGATGTTATTGAGCTGCTGTGTTGCTGCAACAACCGCAAGATTTAAAGTACTCTTTTCATGGAGTTCATTGTAGTTTATGTTTCTCTCTGCTACATGTCGTTCAAACTTTTTGTCTCGACTATTGAGTCAAGATAAAAGTGTGTTGTGTACTGTGACTCTAGCAGTATAATGACTGTAGCGATCATAATGTAGTAAATAAACACACCATTCATCCTGTACACCGATCAACATGCATTCCTTCACCACTGGTCAAACAGAGAGCGTAGTCATATTCAAGTCAAATATTTAGTCACACAAAACTTAGCCAATCCTAATTATACAGACTATACAACATTTCTCCATTGCTATTTAAACATACTGTATAAGATTTTTCTTCGATTTCTGAAGGCATATTTAAGAATCATATTTAACATACTAAATTGTAATTTCCCAGTATAAAATCTATCCGGGTTGACTATAGTCTGTTGATAAATAAATGAGCTAGATATTTGACAGTAATTTGACTTTGCCCGCAGAACACGAACATGCATTTTGAACTTAAAGTAATACAAAAAGTTTCAGGTTCCTTTTTGTATTTCCATCTATTTGTTTGGCGTTTGACCAGACCATGCATGTTAAGTAAAGCGATTTGTTAGAACATTAACACTGAAGTAATATGTTATTGTTAAGTAGACAGTTATTGTATAGTCGTGTACGCACGGCTACATATATTAAAGTATACATTTCCAGTAGGAGCTGATCTCGCATTGTGTAGGCTTTTCGTACAATGAGAGGTCACTTTATACTGGAAATGTATAGGTTGATATGAAGCCGTATGTACAACAAAGATTACAGTCATATAAATACTTATAGAAGATAGATATAGCATAATATTGATGGTTGTTTTATACGGTAAACAGATATTATATTACATAATATATATTTTATAGACAGTTTCCAAGTAAGGCATAGTCACACTAAACTAAACACTCCAATAATAGTTATAAATATTAATAGATTTACGTCCATAAGTCCAGTTGATTCGAGTGCTAATCATCAAAAAATTGACTATCATATTATGAGCTTGGGAAATAATGATGTAGCTAGTAGATGTTTAGATAATTATTGTAGCTAGGTACATTAATTTATCTATTGACGGTATGCATAATCTAGATTTTCTTTTCGTGTTCGTCATCCGTGACTTGTGAGTCTCGTGAGTAATGAAAACACAGCTAAAGACTAATTTATGTTAAATACATGATATTTTTTTAATACCGTTAAGTACCTAGTAGTAGAGTTTAGCGTTTATTCGTGATTTAATATACTTTGACTTCTGGCAAAATGAATGGGCACCTAAATATGGGTAAATAGATGTCTAGATGTAATTTCAAGCTGATGAGAAGCAGTAGCCTGTTCTTGCACAAATAACAAATAACTGCGCACACCAATGTTTGACAAACGTGATGAATATAGTAATATTTGCTTACCGCCGTTCTTTAAAGCGGTGTATGAGGTGGCCCATATTCATGTTGATTTGATCTAGATTTAAAATAAATTATTGTATATTATTAATCTACATTGTAAATGCTCATAACATGAATCGTCAATTTTCGGATAATCTTGTGTAAAATAGTATCAGAAATCGTGTCACACTGAAGTAAATAAAACAGTACTGTATAAGCTATAGATTGCACGTCCAAAGCAGTGGTCAGTGAATGATACAAGCTGTGATGCCGTGCTCAGCTGTGTCCCATCACGCTACATATCCTCTTATCCTCGCTCATGTCGTGTCATTAAATAAACTAACATCCATTTTGAATAAGAACTAAATATATTATAGGTACTCATATTCAAAGTTTCGCTTTGATATTAATACGGACAATGTATGCACTAACTCATTTTGTAGCTATAGATAGTGCGCACGATTGCGTAATTTCAATCAAGCGAAATATTTATGCATTAAAATATATTTACGTAACATAATTATAATATTATGGAAGATAAGTATGTATTACATAATATACAGTGTGTCCGCTAAATGTATCATGATATTGTAATACAAAGATAAAAATAATAATATTCATCGACATTAATGTATAACATTTAATCGAAGCAAGCGCATAATTTAACATAAAAACCAATAAGCACACTGACAATGAGTGACATAACAAACAAAACATGACTTACACGATAGTTAATGTTCAGCAAATACAACCGAAATATCCACGTTCTCTTTGGTTAGATACTTTAAGCTTTGGATATAAACTCAGTCTCTTTTTCATTATGTACAAAGCCTCTACTGGCTGTACGCTCGCAAATATTTATAATATTCAGTACTGTGACACGTAAAACGTGGATGTGGCTTGTGCGGAGCCCGCCACTGAAAAGAACTGTACCATTCTGTGTATGGTACCGTTGAGACCGACGGCCTCCGTCACCTGTTGAACAATACAACATAGAGCATGGCGGCCATTTTGTTAACACATCGCCCGACAACATGGCGGCCGTTATACGACCTGGTTAAACACCTCTGGGCTAAGTGGTTGGTATCTGGTGAGGTGCCACGTGGACCGTGCAGTAACTAAATTCATAAGTTTTCAGTGCTAGTGTCGCTAAATCATTTAAAAGGAACTAAAAGCGATGATTGCTAACTTAACTTTTATGCTGTGAGGGCGTGAAACCTATTGGACTAGGGCAGGACGTTATGATTTATATCGTTTATCGAGAATTTGTAGTATTAACATGATTTACACGACTAGATCTAAGTAAGCAGATACTGCAAATTCTCTGACGATGCGTATTTTCTACCACCGTTTAACCAATATTTTTGATCCCGTATCCATAATTCAGATTGTAATGTTATCGGGAAGCATCATGTGCGTGGGGTTGCCAGCGTTGTCATGCGCTACCCGTGACTATTCAGCCCGCATTCCTTTAAAAATACACTTTACACTTACATAACGAGTGGGTTTCACTTCACTCAACACTGCAAACCCAAAATTAGTTGGCATTAATTTTAGATACCCACGTTTTAGTAAAGCTACCCCGACAGTAAGCGTTACACTACAGTCCTATGTTAGTAGTCGTTATCTGAGAGGACATTACTGACATTTACTGTGAACATAAGTTATTTAAATTGACAGTTACAAATTACCCAATTACAAAAGATTACGGCTTTCCAAACGAGGTCACAATCTTTCTTTTACAAATTAATTCCTACTATAATAATATTTCTTTTATTATAACTATATTATTTTTTTCCAATCGAAATATTGATTGACTAAGTACTTTTTGAAGACTTTTCTAACGACTAAAACGGACAACCTTAGTCAATCAACCTTCGGCTACCTACACTTATGGCCGAATACTCAAAAGCTACTCAATTTTAAGTTGCCGATAGGTTTAGTGCTGCCGCTGTCATTTTAAGGCAAAGTGACAGTAACAGCACGAGACATAACGGCAACTTAAAATTGAGTAGCGTTTGAGTATTTGGCCATTTGGCTCGTATTAATAAACCCCTCATAACATGGCGTCCTAGGAGCACCATCCCCAAACGAGCTGTCGAAATGTAAACGTCGTCTGAAAATTGATTTCTAGGAATATCAAAACGAGGTTTTAAGCTTTGAGTTGTTTATTAATACGAGTGTTACATTCGTATTCGTAGACGTAGTTCTGTACAGTCGGTGGTTTGGTACGTACCGGCGGGTGGTCGGGCTCGTCGTCGTCGTCGTCGGAGGGGTCGGTGGACCAGCAGGGCTCGTCGTGCGTGTCGCAAGAGGCCGTGCGCGTCGGGTTGGGCGCCACCGCGCTCGGCTTCTGCGGCAGGCTGCTGGGCGGACCCAGGTCCCATGAACTCGTTTGTATTAGTGTTCTGTGGAATTGTGATGGCTTTAAGGTCGAAAAATTACGATAATAAGGGAAATATGAAATGTGTAAACTGCACACAAGATTCCATGCTGCAATCATTACTGCAACTTTTTTGGAAGAGCCCAAAAAAGGCTTATGTCCCATAGTCTTACTCGGCTACCGGCTAACACTGTAACGGCGTGCATAGCAAAGTGCTTTACCTCTTTAACCGTATAGTCCGTAGCGGGCCCCGAAAGGGGACGAACACAAGAACTACCGTAAACTCGTTTTCGACCCCGATTGGGGCCCAGAGTTAGGTCATACGACATCCTAATTAATAATGTAAACATTTAATTATCTACTTATCGGATCTTGTTATTGGATGAAATTTATAAAAACTAAATAAAAAGCTCAAGTTTGAGTACCATTGAATCAATCCTATTTAGCGCACGAGTTTTAATATTTACCTTTACAAAACTGAATGTATAAATGCGATAACCGCCATTTGATGACAGTCAAAAAGAATGGATTCTGGACTACCATACATCACAAAATGAGTTAATCATTTATTAATTCGAGGAAATCATCCATAGTTTTGGTAAATTTAGTAGTGATAACAAAGTTTTTGATATCCAAAGTAAAAGCTTCCCGCCACTTGAACTTTTGTTGTTGTTCATATAACACTATAGTGGCCGCCAGTTAAAGCTGCAATAAAAGTCATTGATCCGACGGCGCTGAGTGTGACGTCAGAGCGAGTCAGGGGCGCATTACCTATCCGTTATTTTGTAATAATGTTGCGCTTTCGTCCTTCGGCTCGTTTGTCGTTCCGAATCTGGTTTGCGCTTGGGGGATTGACTTAACGTAACTCATACTCGGAAAGTTTTCACGCATTTGTTGTTATTAATTTTGTTGTTGTTAATTGTTTTAGGGCCGATTTTTCAATAGTCAGGTAACTTTTAACTGAAGAATAAGTATGACGTCTTGACAGCTTTTGTATAGGCAATGTGTCAAAATGTCAAATTTATTCCTCAGTTAAAAGTTATCTGGTGATTGAAAAATCGGCCCTTAGTGTTACGTTTGTTTTGTTAGTTTGTTACTGTTTTGTTTTGTTAGTTTGTTACTGTTTTGTTTTGTTAAGAAAAACACGTTGTATATATTATAGAGAGTTCATAACCTCGCACGATTTATTAGAATCTTACGGTGTTCCCACTAATCCACATTTACATCACATTTAGGTGACATTTAGAATTTCCAATAAGTTTTTTGGTCTTTCCAATAGTAAGTACATTCTACCCCATACCAGAGGAAATTCATGAATTACGAAAGTCGTCATTACTGTTACGATATAAAAGCGCTGTCAATGTCATATTGTGACCATTGAAATGAGGTCTACTGTACAAGTCATTCGGTAATCAACTTAATTTACAAAAGGGTTAAGTTTATATTCGTTTAAGGGCCGATTTTTCAATCGTCAGATAACTTTTATCTGGGGAATAAGTTTGACATTTCGACGGCTTTTGTACAGTAAATATGTCAAAACATCAAATTTATTCTTTAGATAAAAGTTATCTGACGATTGAAAAATCGGCCCTAATTGAAAGGAATGTTTAATAATTTTAAATAATTGTCAAATAAAGGCTACAATTTGATACACGAGTTTCATTATATTAGTAGTTACCTACCAAAATAAATACTACTGAACATGGTTTTGACCAAAAGGTTTGCAATCTATGCTCAGTGAACGTGTAGCTAGTTCGCATGTGGCGAGATAGATGGCGCCACAACAGCGTCAAGGACGCCCCTTACCACGATAACGTTTGTTTTGATCGTGTATCGCACGCTGATACATTTTTTTTGATCCGTTTTGAAATATTGGAATACATTGGTAGACGGGCGTCAACGACTTTTATTGCAGCGTTATCTGGCGGCTACTATAATATCACACATTACATAGTAGGCGTGGTTAAAAACATTCCGTCATCTATTTACAAATACGATATACTACTAGAAAAAGCCCATGTTTTAACGTAAAACGTAAACGTACGTAAAATATCACGAAATCTTTGTTATCACTACTCAATTTGGGATTCGGAATCAGCCGCCATATTACTTTTTTATGGTTAATGATGTGAGAAAGTGATTATGTGAATCGATTATTTCGTTGTGATTTTGTTCGAATCGATTTAATAAAAAATGAGTAACACCAAAAATCGATTTTTTAAATTATAATAAATATTTTACATGTTTGATGTAATTTAACATTCTATCTATGTTCAAATTATAATTAAGCAATCAAATTTTTTTTTTAAATATCATAATAAGTCATTATGTACATTTTAATAAAATAAAATAGATTTAGATTCATCATAACTCATAATCCTCTGTGGCTACATCAATAAATATTCGTACCGAAACTTCACCGTGGAATCCAATGCGTCCGTAGACTGATATTCTTTATTCAAAATTCAAAAAATAAATCCTAATTTGACGCAATATCGGCAGTAAAATAATAATTATCAACGAAACGATCCTTGTTGATGAAAGGTTTAAAATTGTTAAACGGGATCTTAATAGTGCGAAATCTAGGTACCTCGCCTCGCCTACGCCTTCATGTACTAAGAATATTAATTTTATTATGTCCAGGATGGTTGACGGCTGTGAATAAGCGAAAAAAAAACAGAAGAGGTGAAGAGGGTGAAGAGGTCATACAATATGGACTTTATTTTTTGAAGGCGTAGATGGTATAGGGTGCCCAGTATATCTGACATAGGCGTAATGAGTATTTGATTTCGGTGAAGATTTCATGGCGGAAAGCTTTTGGCATTCTCGATGCGAGACATTGATGAGGCCTTGGGCCACCCTAAGTCGAATGCTGACCGGAAGCATTTATTTACTAATAATGTAGTAGTTAGAATTCGAATAAGTAGAACTTAATACGAGCAATGAACATGCTGTTATGTCAAAATGGCGAATAATTGTAACATTACACGAACTCGTTAATGTTTCACCTCAGACTAGGCACCTCTGGGTTTTGAAGTAGTATTTTATTTCGAGATCGATTTTGAACGCAAATTTATGAAATTTTCGTCGTTTTATTTGGACAGGGGTGCAAAGGTAACAGTAGTTCAGCCATCTTTACTTGGCACTTTTACAACATTTTTTAGACCTTAACATTTTGTCGAGCTGATAGCCGCAGCGGATAAGCCTTGCAGCAGTAGGTAGACATAAGTTATTCTTAAATTCAAGATGGCGGCCTTGAAAATTTACTTATTATTTCATAATTATATTATTTCCATAGATTTCGAGGGTGCTGATGCCGAAAACAAATTCTACTCCTAAATCCAAGATAGCCGTCATGAAAGTTCACTAGTTGAATGAAATTTACTAGCCCTTAAATCATGGGATTGACACCCATGACAGTTAGCCAATTTGCGTATCCGCCATCTTGGATTTGGATTTTAATCTCATTTTAGGCATCAGCACCCCCGAAAATCACGATTTTGAAACCCATGACGACTAATTTGCAAATTTTTGTACCCGCTATCTTGGAATTTCATTTTGACCCCATTTTCGGCCTCAGCGCCACCGAAAACTACAGAATTGACACCCATGACGACTAGTGAACTTTTCATGTTTTGGCCTCATTTTCTGCAACAGGAGCCATGAAAACCATGGAAATATCACCCATGATGAATAAGTAGTAAGTTTTCGTAGCCGCTATCTTAGATTTAGAAATCGATCTTAGCCATCTTTGTTTTGTGAACCGACCCTATATCCTCCAACATTATTAACACCTGATTATAGTAGTACGTCCTCTATCTTGTGAACTATTTCACTTCTATTTGAAATCAGGAAGCAAAGGCCCAGGAATTTATGTCCCGAGCTGCGGTATGGCAGATTGGGACATAAGCTCCGCCTCTCTGCTGCTCGCTTTCCTCAGCAAACCCTAGCACGAATGCTCTGCGACAATGTACCACGTTGACCGACTGCATGTAGTAATATAGGAGAGAATGTGGGAATGCATTCTAATTATGTCTATTAGATACTTAAAATATCTGTGTGTTCATTCTACTTGTACTAATATTTAATCTGTGCCAATACTTTAGGTTTTTGAAAAATGCTTTCTATTCACGTAAAATTATTTATTTGTAGCTATGCCGAAAATAAATAAATGTCATTAATTAACTCTCGAGCGATTTTATTTATTTAATGATTATTTTTCGATTAGGCTGAATGAATATCGATTTGGCTGAATGCAACATTTTTATTGTATTAAAAATTTTGGATTGATGGTCAGCACTAGGTTCGAATTAAGTCGACGTACAATTTTTACTAAATTGAATTGTGTTTTTTATCCGTTTTTGTATTTGAATAATGGTAAAAATGAACATGAAAAGAAAAAGAAACTATGTTTAGCTTGTCCCTTCAGCGTTTCAACACGTAACTAGGTACGTTAATTATTGTTTTTGAGCTAATCTAACTCAACTAATATTTGGATATAGGTATATTAAATATCTATTTTATTCTAATTTCGCAGTATGTTGACGTAGCTTCACGTAAACAGCACATTTTTAAAGTAATTTACTAGACATATTAGGTACAATATTATTATAATAAAATAATTTTCACATTAAATTCATACTTAAAACTTGCGTGCAAATTCCTGCATTTAGTGACTTAATTCGATTAATTATCGCGACAACTCCCCGAGTCAGCGGATATGACAAATGTCAAAATCTCGTCGAGCCGAAGGGTTAAACTGCATGCAGCATCCTCCGCTGCTAACGCTAACCAAAAACACGGTCGTAGTCAGATACCCGTGAACCTGACAGATCAAATACTTATTTCAAATCTGAGATGAACAGCAGTTTAGGTGACTAACCTAATGACCTAGCAAACTTTTTAATGTTTTTAATGTCATAATTTGCCAAACAAGTTTTATAGCTGCATTTGTTACCGCCGCCGAAATAGTTATGATGGTAGGTACTTCCCCGGAAGAACACTCACAAGGTGTTCTACTACCTACTACTGAAGTTATGAAGTTTCCATTTTGGAGAGAGTAATGACTAGCAGCACAGTGTACCTACTTACTACATAGGTACAGTGGGTCAACGCCCATACATTTGACAGGTCCTATGAAATGTCATAATTATGTAGGGGCGGAGGTTATGTCCCAAGTATGCAGTATAGCTACTCGGGACATAACGTCCGCTCCTTCACCCCGCAACCCCCCGCACGATTGCTCTGCGACAATGTTCTACGTTGACCGACTGTAAGGAGTAAGACATAGGTAGGCTGTGCTAGCAGTAAACTAGTATGATGGAGCTACCTGTGCTGCGCGCTGTACTGCCTGACGCGCTCGCCCTTGAGCTCGTTGAGCTGTTCGAGCAGCACGCGCTTGACGCGCTCGACCCAGGCGCGCTTGATATCGGCGCTGGCGGCCGTGAGCGTGTGCACCTCTGCGCGCCCCTGCCGCCACACCTCGAACTTGCGCACGTCGCCTTTCACTGACTCCGTCAGACCAATTTGTGACATCTGCGTACGTGATAAGGTAGGAATTGTAATGACACTTTTGTTATTGCAACATGATACTGAATAAGCCTAAAAAGCATGACGAATTTTATAGATAATCGCTGCCCTCGCGCTAATCACAACGCTTTTAGAAAACACTCCCCGAAATAAATTTCTGGCCGTAATAGCCATGTTACAGTCTGTTCCACTGGAATAATCTACGTAACGTGACGGCTGGAGGTCAATTACACTATCGAAATTGTTGGACAAATCACATCAAACCACACGCATTTTGATCGTTTTTATACAGTTTTGATAGTTGGCCTCCAGGATTACTAACTCAACATCAACAACGTGTCGTTCAGTATGATCGCAATTACACATAAAACCAATGTTCAACCATTTTTTTCGGTATTACGATTTACATAGCAAAATTTGAGAAGGAAACAAAGAAAGAAATATTAAACATTAATTTAAGATATCCTAAAAAATATTCTAATGACCAAATACTCAAACGCTTCTCAACTTTGAGTTGCCGTTATTTTCGTGCTGTCACTGTCACTTAGTCACTTCGTCTTAAAGTGACACTGGCAGCACGAGACTTATCGGGCAAAATAAATTAAGTAGCGTTTGCGGGTTTGTCCATAAATTGGACGGATATAAATCTCACCTGTAAGTCATGTTTGAAGTGATAGGTGGCTTTGTTATGGCTGTTCTTGGTAGCTGGCTTGCAGAACAGCATGGCCTTTTCGTACAGGAAGATGTGGCGCCGCCGCGGACGTATCCGGAGCCGTAAGTCACGCTTGTTCTCCGAGACCACGAGGAACGAGCCCTGCATCAACAGCTCGCCTTGCTGACTTATGTCCAGCTGGGAGATACGGAAATTATTGAGAGTTAATTATTGTTTTGTCTACTATCCGATACAAATATTCGTGGGACTGTAATAATTGGTCGCGTCCACAGAGGTGAATGGACCAAAGTAGGATTTAGAAGTGAAAGCGTAGAAGAATAATTCTGCGGAAAACCTCATCCTACCCAGACGAGTATTTCCGCAGAATTATTCTGTCTTCTTGGAACACCAATATCTAGCTGTGTGCAGCTCGTCCTACTGGTGATGACATGGGATGGGTATTTAACTTTTTAGGAAGCAGTTTGAAGACTTTATAAGAAGGTAATATCAATAGTAATCACATTATTAACAAAAGATTGAGATCCTTTCTTGACTGGCAGATACCACCTGAACAAGCAGGTTTTGTTAAAGGAAGGGGTACCAGGGAGCAGATATTAAACATTAGGCTCATCGTAGAAAAATGCTATGAATATAACACCCCGGCACTTATATAGATTATCAGAAGGCCTTTGACTGCGTCAAATGGGAAAAACTATGGGAGGTTCTTACTGAGACAGGAGTCCCGGCCCACCTTGTAATGCTGATTCGCAATCTTTATGAGTCAGGATATGGCACTGTGACCATGGGAAACGCTACATCAAGCCGTTTCAAATTCTGTAAGGGAGTCCGACAGGGATGCGTGATCTCTCCCATTCTGTTTAATATATATGGCGAGTACATAATGCGCCAAACGCTTGAAGATTGGGAAGGTGGTGTCAAGATAGGCGGAGTGAAAATATCAAACCTCCGTTATGCAGATGACACCACACTCCTTGCATCATCCGAAGTTGAAATGGCGGAACTACTGGATCGCTTGGAAACAACCAGCTTAAGAATGGGTCTCGCTATTAACAAAACTAAGACCAAGCTTCTTGTTATTGACCGTTTCACAGCCATTCAGCGCACTGACCTCTTACAAGAGTATGAAACCGTGGACCGGTTTCAATACCTGGGCTCTGTAATCACGAATAAAGGTAGCTGCGAACCAGAAATTCGAAGACGAATTGGCATGGCCAAGACAGCGATGTCACAACTAGATAAAGTATGGAGAGACAGGAACATCACCAATCGGACCAAGATACATCTGGTCCGCACACTTGTCTTCTCCATTGCTCTCTATGGTGCAGAGACGTGGACGTTCAAAGCCGCTGACAGGCAAAGAATTGACGCCTTTGAAATGTGGTGTTGGCGCCGCCTATTGAGGATACCATGGACAGCCCACCGCACAAATGTCTCGATCCTAAAACAGCTTAAAATAGAGAAGACACCACGTCTGTCCTCAACCAGCCTGCAACGCATAGTGCGATACTTCGGCCACATTGCTCGCAGAGGTGCCGATAACCTGGAACGTCTAATGGTAACAGGAAAAATAGAGGGCAAAAGACCTAGAGGCCGAAGTCCAAAACGATGGTCTGATCAGATATCCGAACAACTCGCGATACCTATAAGCGCCGCAATCCACCAGGCAACTGATCGCAACAGATGGAGACAGACCGTAGACAAGTTGAAATGGAGTCACGATCCTCAGTAGTGAGGAAACGATTAAGAAGAAGAATATCAATAGAACAGCTCAGCTAGAAAAATAATAATAAACATAACATCACGTTTGTATGTCCCGAAGGGTTGGGCAGAGTTGTCTAGTACACACTCATTTCACCGTTATGCTAAAGTACCATGTAATATGGGGCGAGCCTATTGCCTTCAATTGGGCACAAATCCAGAATCCGGGCTGCTATTGAGAAACATTTTGCCCGACCTCTGGGGATCAGACCCAGGATCTCACGCTCAGCAGTCACGCGACCACTAACCAACGAAGCAATCAAAATAATAATCTCAGAAGAATTTGATGTCTATCGTTTACTTGCTTTTACGAGCTCTTCGGCAGATCTCAGAGATAACTCATCGATATGAAAAGTCCTGAATTTTTCATTACACGTGATGCAAAATAATTTAAATATAAGTTTAAATTACAGATACATATTTAACACGTTCAGTGCCGGGCCTCATTTTAATCTAGGTTTTTTTTTTGGAAAATACACCATCATGAAACAAGCAAATACCTATTTTACGACGTAGTAGCGTATTTTTCACGGTTTTTAACATATTGCCAAGAACCCTCCTCGAGGGTTCACTCTTAGCGCAAACGTAATGCTGAGGACCCTCCTAGAAGGTCCACTAGCAATATGTATGGCGGCATGGCATATGAGCTCCATGAAAGGTGTGGTGGACTCGAATGTGTTAAGTAGCGAACTAAGTTTATATACCCACATCGAACTAAGTTGAAATTAATTAGAGACTATTTCAAACGAGGGCTACCATTTAGTAAACCCATCAATCTTATGAAAGTGGCAGGAAAATTGACAGGCAATAGAGTTATAACTGTATAGCATGCCGTTGTGCAAACATGCATACATTAATGAGCCAATCTTCTGGTCTATAATGACACGCCTGACTAACTGTACCTTGATTTTGTTATTGCCTGGCACGCTAATATAAGCCTTATAATATGGGGGTATTAACTAAATTATCTCCGTAATAAATAAATGAGTATTCCTACAAGGTAACAAGTATTTAGTTCATAATCTTTATTAAAATAACGTAAAAACGCTGTTGTGGCGTACGAAAAGATAATTAAAGATGACATGATAATGTGATGATATCTACAGTATAATTTCACGCTTCAGTTCAGTTTCTCGACGTTCCATAATTATATAATCGAGTTAATATTCAAAGCAGATATCTAAAATTGCTAGTCACACGGAATTCCTCAATTTTCTGATTAGATTCGTCCTTGACGTGGTAGAAATTACCACGTCTTTGGCAGAGAAAAACGACGGTTAACGGTTATGATCTGATAACCTTCTCATGCTGTCTCTGCTATCATTATTATTTATATTCTTGTCTTACTTTATAAAAGCAACATTTATGGCCAAATACTCAAAAGTTACTCAATTTTAAGTTGCCGTTAATTTCGTGCTGTAACTGTCACTTAGCCTTAAAGTGACAGTGATATCACGAGACATACCTCCGGTTTCTGAATTCAGAATTCGGGATAAGCAATACATAAGTAGTATTTGAGTACGGAGTTGTCAAAAAAATGCTTTAAAATCCGTCATTTTTTTGACAATTCCGTACTTACTCAAATGTTACTTAACCATGCATAACCTAGAATTCTCAATTCAAAAACCGGAGGTTAACAGCAACTTAAAATTGAGTAGCGTTTGCCTATTTGACCATAATTTTTTTTGTACATTAAACAATTTATACGTTTTAATTACCTTCCGTAGAGCATGGCCTTATACAGCTAAGTTGATGTGATTTAGGAAATATGATTACTTATAGGATGTTTGTAACCCAACCATGTATTATCGGCTAAGAGAATTTGAATGGTATTTGTATGTAAAATATACCCTGGGTTAGCATTTGAGGTAGTTGTCATCCCTGAAAACAGAAGAAAAGGTACTTTTCTAATGCTATTCAATACTTACAGGAACGCCGGTGATGGCGATCTGGTGCATCGAGTCATTGACACACTTGAGTACTACGAGCATGCAGTCCAGCGCTGATTGAAGCCCCGTCGTCATTGAACCACACTCGCCGTACCGCAGCAGATCCTGCAAATAAAATAATAATAGTCAGTATTCAAACGGATGTAAAAAATGCCAGTTCATTTCTATACGGAAAATATAACAGTAAATATGTGAATAATATTCGTGGGTAGTTTATTGCAACCATGTATAGAAATCTAAAAATAGTGGATATAGGAAGGAAAGAAAAGTATTAATTCATATAATTATGGAAAAGCGATAACTCGTATAAGGGCAGTGATTGAACAATGGCAAGCTCGGATGCGACGGATGAGTCACATGAGAACATCTTCCGAAAAGCCCCTCTTGACATACTCCGCGTAAGACGCTTCAGTTCGGATTTATCTTTTAAATCCATTCAAGCTGAACTTTTATCCTGTAGAGTTGTCGTCACAGTATGATTTTGAAGTACAGCGTTCAAAAGAAGTTTGTTTATTTGTTTAACAATAACTACCTTACCACAATGTTGTTTAGAATAAACAGGGCGTTAAAAGTATTGAGAAATAAATCGTATAGGTTGAATGCTAAGTTCTGTGTCTGTAAAATTTGATATAAGATCTCTTTAGAGCGCACGTCTCTATTGACTGTCTGTCACTCGGTTTGCGTAGAAAACGATTGTATTCTCGTTGCAATAAAACTTTGCTTTCGATTTTTTGCCGTTATACACACATCAAAAAAAGTTTGCGATCACTAGCATAATTATGTATGTGAAGATTCCGTATTCAAAGTCCAACTGAAATCTGATTTATATTTATCTAGATAACTATCAATCTATATTTATCATGATCATTAACGCTTTCAATCCCAATTAGAAAATTCGGCTTCAAAAAGGCTACATAATTTTTCAAAGCGCAGCCGTGAGGCACACTTCCCTGTTAATTTCTTTTCTTGTGTTTTTTTCTTATGCTTTGTTTTGTACTGTGTGCCTTTTGGTCTGCGTTGAATAAATGTATTTTCTTCTTCTTCAAAGTGATCGCAAACTTTTTTTGATGTGTGTATAATTTTTAACCCGATTCCAACAAAAACCCTTTTTATTTATGGAATTTAATGTTAGACACAGTTTAACTTCTTACACCGTTGTTGTTGTTGTAACACCTTGGTGTAAAACTTCTGTAGTATGACCCTTAGACTTAAAACGCACTAGCGGCCAGCCGAACGCACCGATTTCCGTCCAGCCGTGTCGTGCACCAGTGCGTTGAGATCATGCGGTTTCATGTAAAAATCGATGTGCGGCCAGCCGCAAGCGGCACGCCGCGCCGCGCCGTATTGCGGCTGGCCGCTAGTGCGTTTTAAGCCTTACGCTCATTTGCACGACTCGCTAAATACATTAAAATTTAGTGCCAGACATATTTAAAATGTCATTCTGTGTCCATCAACTTCAAACAGAATAAGCTCGATTACCAACGGGATAACCAGCAACAGACAGCGTCATCGGTGCGGGTCAACTGACTCTGGTCTGCAGTAACCCATTTGTGTAGCTAGAGTGTAGACTACAGGAATTAGCTTGGTTTTTGGAAGTGCTATAGAGTAAAAACACATGTGAGATAATAACCTTGAGCAGCAGCTGGTACTTAGTGATCCGCTGCACCGGCTTGAGAAGGTAGGCGGCAAGCGGCAGCTTGTGACCGAGGCGCAGCTGGCAGGCCTGCAGGAACAGGTGTGTGTCCACCAGCGTCTCACGCAGCCTCTCCGACCGCGGGATGTTCTGGCAGTAGTAGCTGTATAGCCGGAAGAATGTGTCCCTCTGATGATCATAAAAAATTGTTTTAAAGGGATGGACCGAAAGATTTAATATTTCTTTCCGCACACATGAGTAGATATCGAAATATCCACACGGAGCTCTTTATTTTAAACCACATACACTGCATTCCAGTAATAGGTAAGTAGGTATGAACACGATGAATAACAGGTTACTAACCTTCCTACGTGCAGTATCTACCTGAATTGACCAGTTTCTTTCTTTCGCTACAATTTAAGCAGACCACAATATTTACACAGCAGAGTTGTTTGAGACTCAGAAGAGAGATATTTTTTTACACACGACAAGTATTGTTTTCATTGATTAATAGTGTCGCACACAGTTTATTGTAAAGATCGTATGAGTAAAATTAAATTGGTAAGTGTGAAAGGGCAATCAGAAGTGGAAGCGGAAAGGTTGAAGGAAGCGGAGCGTAGGTTCCTTGAAATAGACTGCTATTAGGCAACACAGGAAACCGACACAATGAAGGTCTTACAATTTTGTGCACCGACGGAATATTATTCTATCTTACGATGAAAAACACACGTGATTGTTAACAAAGATAAATAAACTTACCTTTTCAACAAAACACAGGGCAACGAGTTCTGTCGCGGAAATAGATTTTTCTAAATCCTTTAGGAACACGTCTTGGTGGAATGTGAACAATTCGTGTAAGTTGCCGAACAACACGTCGGCCTGTCCGACTAGCGCTGCAGGCAGCAGGTGCTGATTCTCTGGCTTTTCAATCTCTTCTTTGTAACCCTGAAAGAAAATATAATATTAAGAGGATAATTTAGCAGCAAAATATAGAGTTAACACTATTTCAAATTGTAAAACGAGTATACCGGGTTAAGAAGTGATGAACAATGGCTAATAGTATCACACCAGTCCTGCAAGCGTCTATCATAGTCTTCATAGATAGCTTCCAAGCATTTACATTCTGAAGGCGTCAAACTGTGTTGAATCTTCCAAAACGTTGTCTTTTTCTTTAAGTTTTGCAGTGTCGACGTCAAATTACTAAATGTTTGGTTCCGATTCAAGCTTTGTGTCTTCCTTTTATCGTGGACGTTGCTCTGATGTTTATTACAATTCCGTGAAGCATATGCATAACTGTAATGATTATTGGTTGACGATTTGAGACATTTTTTTGGTTTCCGATAAGACAAGGTAGAGTGTAAGCTTCGTACATAACTGTCGGTGTTACTTCTTCTACACATTGTCGAAACTCTTTTACCATTTGTGCAATGAGAGATTGATGAACAATGGTCTTTTATAGTATGGTTCCACTCTTTCATTATTCTTTTGTAATCTTTTAGGATACTTGTTAAAAGATCCCCAGAGTTTTTACTACTACCCATCGTATTCCTTAGCTCAGTACAGCTAGATGACTTTAACTGAGAATCTTTGGAAGCTATTGAGCTAGACAAATATTCAGGAGTCGACAGATCAACATCTAGACACCCATAAAGAGGATTCTTCACCAATTCTGGAACATCAAGTACTGTAGGCGCAGTTGTAGTAAGAGATTCTCCGGTAGTGTCCTCAGAGGCAGTGACCGCATCGGAATCCGGCAAGTAAGTTATTTTCTCTTCACTTTTTTGCGTATACTCGTAACCGGGGAGTGTTTTACCGTAAAAGAAGTTTCCAGTGAACGGTTCCATACGCACCGGTTTAATATTACGCGGGTCATATTTAACACGACTACTTTTTCCCACATCACTCACTGACTTCTTGCACTTTTTGTTACGCAGCTTCCCTCTTTCGAACAATGATATTTGGTTTGCGTAGTCACTGAAGAGGGTTGAGTCGGATGCGGCTCTAGTCAGTCGTTTCTTCTTTCGTGTGGTGGGGTTATCGTTTTTTTTGTAATACCAAGAGTAGGAAGTGCCGACGCTGAGATTCGCGGAAGTTTTATGGAGGTCGTATTTTCCATATTTCATGGTGCAGAGACTGGCGAAGTGTAACAAGCGACCGAGAGCCTGCACTGGCGTGCAGTTGGCGAATGAGTAGCATGCATTGCGTTCCGCTCGAGGGGCTGACGCAGTCGGTTGCGTGCGGTGCATCCAGTGCACCAGATAGACGTACTGAGCCACCTCGTCCGTGAGCGGCGGCGGGAGGGACACAAACATTTAGCACACGCATTACATACATGGTAGTGGCACATTTGTTTTTCAGAGCGCGGCGATGGCATGGAGATATGCATGTGTTTTATTGGAACTAATCTTCCGTGACAGAACTATGATGTGGTCTAAATAACATTCATATCGTTGGCCCTATTATTTGATACTTGCGATGATAACTAAGTACTAACAGGAACTTATCTATTACGTGGGTTTCCATTTTGAATAGTTGAGTACTTATTATTTTGATGTATTAATTTGACTTTCGTTACTTGATGATATGCACTACACGTACCGACAACTTGATTAATTTTGCCTGTTAAGACAGCCTTGGTTGTTGAGATTCATTAAAATGGTGTGTTAATATAATAGCATGGCCATATTGGGCAGAGCTATCACCACTGTTAAGTTACGTGGTCCTGGCACCAGAGAAAGGCGTGTTTGCTTTCGCTTCGTATTCCAATTCTGATGTGTATAAATATTTAAGAGAGTTTGTTCGACAGGTTAACGGTCTTGTTTTTATATATAGGTATTTTGGCACATGACGTCACGCGACAAAAACTGTGTGCATCCGTTTTAATAAAATGAGTTAAGTACATCCTTTATCCTGCGATGTAAAAAATGACGAACACTTGGAAGTGATTTGTCAGCTGCAGTGGAATTCCATATCCGTCCATATTTATATACTAGCTGTGCCCGCGACTCCGTCCGCGTGGAACTCGGAAAACAACATTGTGTCGCAGCAACTAAATAGTGTACATGTATTCCATTTATTATAATAATAGACAAAGGTGTCCTACCAAGGCACTTATATCTTTTAAACCATTTCTTTAGGTAGAGTTTCAGCTCTTCTTGATTGACCGTAAAGGTTCATATAACCATAATACTAAAAACGCGTTGCTTATTTCCATACATTTCCTTGCTAAAATGGATTATAATTGAACATTGATATTTATTGTGATAAACGATGTGAAGAACTAAATCAAAATATTTTACGCAGTGCAGTCTATAAAATGATTTCATTCGAGGTGAGGAATAGGAAAGTACTTTAAATATATAAAAAAATCACCTATAGAAGACTTCATTTTATTTTTATAATTTAGAAATAGGTACTGCTTTCAAAGATTTCAAAAAGTTTGATCTGGAAATCGAACCAACCCAAATGCGAAAAAATATCATCTGTATTTTTATTTCACCAATCGATAGGATCAATAATACGGATCAAATCGCTCCAATAAACATTGTGTCTGAAATTGATGGAAGACCATAAAACGAAAATTGACTAACTTAGGTACATTTAAATTCAAGCACTTATTAATTGTTGTTAAGTAGTTCTTATTTTTTCCACTTCGTTCAATTTAAGACAGTGTGTTTGTTGGAAAGTTTTGATCCTGATTATTGACCATAAAGATATTATGAACAGGTCCCTTTGCAGATGGTATAGCTTTGTCAGTTTGATTCCCGGTTCAGGCAAAAAAATCAGTAAAGGCAATATTTCTTACTTTTAAAAATAAAATGAAGTCAGTTTTGAGTGAAATTTTTAATATTTAAAGTACTTTCCTTTCATGACTATGTGTTTTGGGACATTACCTAAGGCTTAAATAAACTTAATAAAACGGCGACGACAGGCTTTGAATAGTTCTGACAACAATGAACAAAATAAAATATATAAAAACATTCCAAAAAAATTACTAAAAGTGTATTTTTTAGAGTGAGGTTTTAACGCAGGACACTGAGCCAGCGACCGTTCACTGCAGCACTTACTTCTGTCTACAGCTTATACTACGCAGTATATGGAAATAATTTTCCGTTGCTCGGCATCTATGAGTAATAGCGTGATAGTTTATATACCAGCATAAGCGCAGGCCCATCAAAATCGATTCACGCGATTTTACGATCCGAATATTAAGCATATACTTCGCAGTATGTGGAAATAATGTTCCGCTGCCCGGCTCCTATGAACAATAGCGTAACAGTATATGTAAAAGCAAAATTGTCGCCCTTTATGCAACACATCAGCGAAAGTCCCATCAAAATCCATCCACGGGATTTTACGTGATGCCTGATGCCCGAACGGAAAGTCAGACAGACAATAATTTAAAAAAAAATGTTGTGGTTTCTGTATCGATAGTATAGTACCCCCCAATCGTTTTTTTGTTAATATTTAATTACAGACAAAGTGCACTTTGAATTTTATTAATAGTAAATAGATTTATAAATACCTACGTATTTAAGTATTCATAATAAAATATATGAGTATTTAAAATTAATCTATCGTATTGCCTTGCACAATTAAAAATTTAGAATACCTACACTCGCGAAATTGAATGTATTTCTCTTCCACTGCCATTCAGATAGATAGGTACCTAATAAATTTTAAATAACATTATTTTCGATTTTTTTATAAAAGCTTAGTTAGTACCTTCTTCGGATAGCATTTCAATAGACCTTTCGTAGACTGAGAATAGTAATATATTCGTTGATTATATTTCCTCACAACGTGATTTGATACACGTAACGCCATCTATTGAAAATAAATAGTAAGTATACACAAATACATGCTAAGTTCTTCTAGAAAACTTAAAATTCGCATAACTTTTGATTGCGTGAACCGATTGCGATGAAACAAAAAACATATGTTACTTGGAGATAAGCACAATATTTATTTATAAAAGTCAACAACTTTGGATCAGTTGTTTTTACGTGATGCTTGAACAAACAAACAGATAAACAGATAAACAGACAAACAGACAAACAGACAAACAGACAAACAGATAAACAGACAAACAGACAAAAATTCCAAAAATGTTAAAAATGGGTTCTATTGGTTATAGTTTAACATCCCAACCAGGTTTTTTCAAAATATTTGCTATGTACAGACACGCCATGTCTACAGATTTATTATATGTATAGATTATACTTCTACATAATTTGGTTTCATGAGTAAATTCTTCGTGTGTAAAATTATGCACATGTTCCAAATTTTGTCTTTTAAACATTGCCTATGCATTCTACAGTACCTTTGCAGACCTGTTGCACAGTGTGTAGGGATCAGGTACTCACATTGAGGATAGAGCCGAGTTCCTGCACGTAGACCCTCTCGGTCTGCATCAGCTCGGCCAGCACGTGACCGCGCCGCGACCGCCGCGCCTCCGCGTCTTCTCCGCCTGAACTCTCCGACCCACCCGACGTCTCCATCTGTTAATATTAATACAATGTTAAGTTTAGAAGTAGGAATACTAGTTAATAAAAGTAAATCGTTTATGGTTGACAGAAACACGGAATAATCGATTGAGGTATAATAGCATTGGTAGTTACAAAGCCTTGTAGGTACGGTCTATCTTCAAAAAGTGCATCTGAGTGGAATAGATCAGGAGGCTACTCTCGACAGCTTCAAATTCTGAATGAATCGAGTTTGATTAGTATCAAAGTACTCTTGAAATTATTGCAGAGCCTCGAATTCGAAGCTATCTGGAATAAGCCCCCCTCTTGGTCAAGATAGAAAGAATTTAACTAAAGCAGGTAGGTAACAACTAAGTTCGTTTCATATTTTTATTAATATTATTATACTTTTAGTCACACCATTTTATTTCATACTATCCTTATCCTCTTTGTGGTCCAAATATAATTAAGTTTTCTATATGTCAATAAAAACCCGTGAAACATCGAATAACTACTGTTAGTAATATAGTAAATACAAATAGCTACTGGTTGTGTGCTTTCTAAATGTTTAGAGACTTGATTAGGCTTCTAGGTTTGAACATAAAATATACTTAAAACAACAGAGGTAATCAACGTTTTAAACACAATTCATAAGAGTAGCCTGCCTCTACAATACTCTACTAAATAACTAAGTAGTTAAAACCAATTTGTTTACAATAGGTAATAATATGTGAGTACCTGAGAAAGCCCCATAAAAAGCACTTAAATTCAATATACTTATAAATTAAGGAATTGCGGGATTGTTTCGTTCGTGTTGTACGAGTTTTGTGTGATTTGTTTTAGATTTAATGTTTAGTTTTTGTAAAAATACTTTCAGACAGGTTACAGGTTTTTGGCATTTTTGTTGTTGATTACGTCAGAGATGACACAAAATAATTGAAAGATGTTTGAGAGATTTGGAAAGATTGCGTCATTGCGTGGTAAAAGATGACATTGACGTTCTTCTTAACGTTCTTAAAATTGTAAGCGTTTCAGGCTTAGGTTTCAGGGCAAAGGTCCGTTGCAAATGTCCATTGTTTACTTAATCTAAATATGTATATGAAAAAATTTATCGAGTTATCAGAGGTTATAGGTAAGCTTTGATTATTATACCTATATACAGGGTGGAAAAAATCAATGGGCCCTGAAGGGAAACCACTTTAAATCCTTAAGATAGATTATTTTACTTGAAGGAAACATTCCTTTATTTTTAAAAAGAAACAAAACTGCATTCACAGATATCTCGACAAGTTTACCTAAACCGGGAATCGAACCAGCTAAAAATTCAAAAAATAATTACTCGCTATTTTATTTCACTAGTCGACACAGTCAAAGTTAAAGATAAAATCTCTCCAAGAAACATTAGTTCTTACACTCGTCTGTCGTACAAGATATCCATGAAATCTAATACATATTTAGTACACAAGGGCTTTAATCAACAAACTAGAACTGTTCACTTTAACAAGTAAAAGACATTTTTTTTAACTTTAACCTCCAAAGACATTCTATGAAGTACATGCTTGCTAATTTATCTCTAAGTACCTTGTTGAAGACTTAGATAAGAAAATCGTTTCATTGGTAATAATAATCCTATGCACATTTCCTTCTTAAAGCTGCCGTCCACTAGATTCGTCGAGTCGAGTCGAATAGAACCGCAATAATTCGCCTCCTATACATTTACTATAAAACTGGGTCGATCAGCAACGAGCGCAGACGCGCCGAGTCGCTTATCTCGCGCGCATCGCTTGTCACGCGAATTTCTGTTTTAACGACTTGCGATTACTGACCGTTTCGCCTCACACGGAACAAATGCGACTCGACTCGATTCGACGCGTTTCGGCTGTAGTCGACGCCAGACTTTAGACGAGGCGTTCTGACGAAAAGTTTAAAAATAGAACGTTCCATTTGACAATAATCCTACCGATTAGTAGAATAAAATAGCGAGTGTTTAATTTTTTGAATTTTTAGATGGTTCGATTCCCGGTTCAGGTAAGCTTGTCGAGAAATCTGTGAATGCAGTTTGGTTTCTTTTTAAAAATAAAGGAATGTTTCCTTTAAGTGAAATAATCTATCTTAAGGATTTAAAGTAGTTTCCCTTCAGGGCCCATTAATTTTTTCCACCCTGTATATATTAATGTCAAAGTAGGTAAGGTTGTAGATCATAATCCAATAGGTGCCGTTTTTTAAGCAATCCGTGCAGTTTTTTAAGAAAGAAACTTAAAAAGATGTTATCTAGGAGTAAAGTAGTATTTAAAAAATCCAGTATGATTTTCTTCACATGAATTTGTAATATACAGGTATACAATAGACACATAAAACGTGTAAACTTTTGTGTTAAGTCACAAATCATGAGCTTGGAGTTACTCAAGATAGAGATGCAGTATAGAAACAACTAAGTGAACAGTTGAATGAGATTTGCTAACTTACTGTCTGTGTAATTTTTCTTTACGACTTAATTAAAACTTTATGCAGCAAAATAACTTACGGGTTTATGTTGTTCTGAAAAATCTTTAACAATTTTATATCCAGTTTTGAGCACAACGTTTAACGTATCCATAGTTAACGATCAATCTGTTATCACAAAAATTAAACACACTTTTGAAAGAAAGGAAATCACTTATGTCCAGTGTAGTATTTCCAAAAATAAGTCTAATCAGTTCGTTGAAAGTCAAACCCGAGCACATGGTGCCTGTGTCTGTTAAATGTGTGTAAGAATAAGGAACTGATGGCACTGGGCCGGGATGAGAAGGGGCCGCGGGAATACGTTGGGACCATAAAAAAGTTGTTGCCTCCACTTTTGTGCAGTGAAACTGGCACGGTAGATGCTCTACTTTATTTATACGGCGATAAAAGGGACATCGGCGACTAGCTGTATATAAAGCTTGTCAACTATGCTATGTCGTCTCGTTTTATGTTTGATTTATTTTATTAATATATTAATGTTACACAGGAATAGATGCAAGGTTGTAAATTTAAGTGGGATGAACTAACGTGAAATTAAATAACACATGTTATTTATAAAGATTAAGAGATGCTATAAGGAAATGTCTTTAAACTATTGGGAACTCGATTAAAATCTTTACGAAAAGTAATAATTTGTTTCGTCAGTTTTGAAATAATACTGACGAAATCTCACATTTTACGAAAGCAATCATTTTATACAAACATATAAAATAGTATTTAAGGTTAACAATTTGTCTATTTTACAATAACTTTAAGCTCCGGTTTCGCTTGTGGCGATTGCGAATAACAAATTATAACGTTTCTATAAATTCATATAGCTCTGCTGCCTTACATAAGCAACTGAACTTAATGGTACAAAACTTGAGAATTCATCGTTTTCTGTTACATACAGACTAACATGATCTAGTTTCTTGAATGAGATAAACATTTTAAAATCAGACAAGAAGACAGATAATGCTCACTAAACCGTTTCTGTTTAACTTTTTTGGTATAGAACCTCAAAAAACTCCTAGTCTTTTTCAGAAAGGTATATTTTTACGAAGTAGAGCAGTGTTTCTGTTGGTGGCAGTACAACGGTAATAAAGGGCGGCGTGCAGTTACGTGCGCCAGGCATCACTACACCAAGCACGTTGTATGGATACCCGTCTATGTGTGCGTGTATATCTACACGCTCTCTACTCGTGTTTGTAGGCCACCACCACCTGCCAACATCTTCGTAGTTCTAAGGGTCTACACGTTTTGTGTTCAACGTTATTGATCTGAAATATTCAAGCAGAGGTTTATTGTTTTCTTTTTTTTTATCTCGTTTCTCCGAAACATCTGTGGATTTCCTTTGTTTTGCGTATGGATCGGTCATGAGTTTAAGCACGTGCTGCTGGTGGGAATATTTATTTAGTTTGTATGTCGAAGCGATCAGACGAACATGACATTCAGTTCTGGTGTAAGATCAACAATAAAAATATATAAACGAAATTAGTGTCTTTAATTGTATAGGTCTTTAATTGGAACTCATTCCAGTAATCATGATAAAATCTTTTAATACGTGTTTATTCTAAGCCGTGACGTATGATAGAGTAGAGATATTATTCATAACCAAAATATTAATACCTATATCATTTTTATACTATTTTCGGTTAATATTAATAACGTTTTCAACTCCAATTACATCTATTTTAGCGATTATTCATTACCGAAATATATAAATTGCAAGTCACTAATATACCACCATCACGTAGAGTCCTTAATTTTTCGTGTCAAATGACAAAAACCTGACAAAAGCTTCAAAATGTCATGTAGACCAAAGTATTCCTAATTAAATCTTCTACAAATTTACTCTATAAGAATCTAAAATCAAGCAAGAATGTAATAAGAAATATTATTATGCAGATGGTAGAGATTATTTTCGAGTAGACTCTACGTATAGATTGTACTTAGTTTTAGTTTCCATTTATAATTAGAACTATAAGATCATTTTAAACTATATATCTTAAGTCCTAAGTGAACCTATAGGTAATTTACAAAGAAAACGACGAGATGTAAACTCAAACTCAAACTCAAACTCAAAACTCATTTATTCAAAATAGACTAGAATGACTTAGTTCTTTTTGAACGTCGATTTTACAATATAGACATCCCCCAAAAAGCCCTCCCTTCACCGCTTCCTAGTGTTTTTGCTGTGAAGAAGAAACGGCGCAACAAACTCCCCAGCAACACATATGTCTGTCAAGTGAATAAATTAATTGACTCTATACAAAGAAAATCATAATATTTTTTACAATAATAAAATTATGCACATAAAGGAAAAGTAAAAATGAAAATAGTACATAAGTAGGTATATAAATCAATTCTGTATGAATTGAGATAAATCAAAATCGTATCTAAATAATATAGATACTTATCTAAACAAACACATAAAAACTAATGGTTTCCAGGGAAGCCACATGTGCAGAAAAGAATTAGCGCCACACGTCCCTATCGTCAACATAGTCGTTTATCTTATAGTATGCCTTTTTAATGAGAACTGATTTAACGTATGATTTAATGTAGATCTATAACTATGTAGATTTCAATTTTCTTAATGCCGCAATTACTTAAATGTTTTTTTTTTATAATCTTTATTATACAGCGTAGCATCATCAAGTAAGAATCTTTTATTTGATGGCAATAACACGTACATAGATGGCATTTGTTACGGTATAAAAGTTATCCCCCAATAAAAGCCAGTTTTTAAATGTCAGAGTTTGTAAATTACTTTCGCGTGAAAAGTCAAGGCATTTTTTTGTCCATTATTGTTTAAATGTTTTGTACCTACACTAGGTGCATCGTAGGCCTTGTAGATTGAAATTTTTGATCAGAATTTTGGTTTTAGTCAGTGCGACCAAACAACAGAAATTAAGCATCTTATTTCAAATAACTATGCAACTGTAATCTGTGTTATGTTAATATCAGGAATGTTATTAAGTCCTACATATCAGGTGAAGGGTAACCTTGATTGTAGGGTAACTACTAGGTATATAATAAGGCCAATAAGCTTTTCCTTGTTTTAATTAAGTGGTTATGTCATTTTAATAATTCACATTCCAGATTAAACTTGGTTTATGAACATACGGAATGTTATCATATCGCAAACAAAATTTGATCCGGTGTAATTGGAAATATGGCGGCTTTATTAATCCATGACCCTCGACAGCAAATGCACTTGAACTGATTGACCATATTATGCGTTCAATTGCCGCGCGGCGGCTGCGCGCGCGCCTTATGCTGTGATTCACTGTATGGATTCGATGAACTAAGTGTGTTACACTTATTTCATGAACAATAAGTACATATAATAAAAAAACTCATTTGTGAAGTCAGCTTTTTCACAAAATGGAGTCCTAGTCTCATATCTTTTTCATAGAAAGTAATATATACATAATTATGGTAATAGTAGAAATGGTTACTGAGCTAAGTGTCAATAAATAATCATTATTATTTGATAATAATTTTGAGTAGTATAAGTTAGCGTGTTTGTTTAGATAAGTATCTATATTATTTAGATACGATTTTGATTTATCTCAATTCATACAGAATTGATTTATATACCTACTTATGTACTATTTTCATTTTTACTTTTCCTTTATGTGCATAATTTTATTATTGTAAAAATATTATGATTTTCTTTGTATAGAGTCAATTAATTTATTCACTTGACAGACATATCTGTGTTGCTGGGGAGTTTGTTGCGCCGTTTCTTCTTCACAGCAAAAACACTAGGAAGCGGTGAAGGGAGGGCTTTTTGGGGATGTCTATATTGTAAAATCGACGTTCAAAAAGAACTAAGTCATTCTAGTCTATTTTGAATAAATGAGTTTTGAGTTTGAGTTAGAGTTAGCATAGCTTGCTCAACTTGAAACCTCAAATGTAACCGAAGAATTGGGGTTTTTTAAATGAGGTACCTATGCCAACCGATTAATAGAGTCACCAATATGAGCTAGTTATGTATTTCTAAGCACAAGAACTAATACATGTCAATTTTTAACTGTCCGAAATATGGTAGCAATCACAGAACTTATAATAAGAGGAAGCAATATATGCAAATTGTTATTTAATATAATACTTTGGCAAACCGTCTTTCAGTTCCGCGATATGTAACAAACAATCATGTTGAGAGTAGCGACTGGCGAAATTAGCTTATTAGATAATGTTTGGTGATTATTTATTATTATATTCATATGGATGTTGTTTAAATGAACAATTTGCACTCTAACATATCAATGATAATTGTTAAACGTTTGAAAGTAACGCTTGGATCTGGTATTCTTAATTATTTAGGTAGTTATGATTTGATCGATTTTTCTGGAAGAAATGGATTATGGTTATAGGCAAAATTAGTTTAGAGCCACTGTGTTACATCGACTCAGCTGATAATAATATTACTTCAAACCTTAAAATCAGTGGACTTTAAAATATGAGGCTCTTGACAGAAATGGTCAATAATAAAAATAAAATAAAAATACTAATGAATAAGGTTAGGTTCCAAAAGGGGATGTTTATGTATCTTGCAAGCATCAGTTTGTGCTGAGTAAATAAAACAATATGTATCTAATCAACGTAGAACAAAAGTGACATAAACTACGTAAATGACAAGTACGCTAAAACGCGACTTTCTTCATACCTAATTTCCCAGGAACAACAGTTGCGCAAGTGCGTGGTGTAACTGGAACGCTCTCCCGTTACGCAGACCGTTACTGTAATCACTGTTATATGGAACTCATGTTACTTTAGAGGGAATTAATAAATCGACACCTTTATTTTATTCGCTATATTTCAAAGAAGTGACAGCTTGATATTATTTGAGGAGATTTGCCGAACTACTCAGTCAACAATTTCTCTAAATGCTAAGTAGATGTTAAATGGCAAAGTAGATATTAACATTGATTTATTGATAAACTATTTATGAATGCTGACTTCGATGTAAGTTCGTCCGTAGGTACCTCTAGTAACAAATATCTTCTCGGGGGAATACTCCTATAAATCCTTATACTGCAACTTTATACAAGGTTAGTCAGAAAGGGGGTACTAATCCGCAGGCCACTTAAAGTATCACTGATAGCTGTCTTAAAGCAAGTGTTAAAATTTCTAAATTCGATAATTTTTATTTTCATGCAAAATGATTTTTATTTTAGTTTTTTCAAAAAATCTTTATCCCTGCTTTAGTTACGAATTCAGAAAATGATATTTCTGATTCATGATCATGACCCTAAATATGACCTAAAATGTAAACACAGCTGATCATAACTGGAGATAGATAGATTTTAGCGATTTTTTTTTGAGATCTTTGAACAGCTATTTCTGCTTTTGACTTTTAGGAAAAGTTGTAGAACAAAAGTTATTCATTATTATGGGTACTTTAACATCCTTTCGGATTAGTACCCCCGACTTTCCGACTAACCTTGTAGAAATTCTTGTCTTATCTCTCCAATTCTATTGCCCCACAGTAGGATTTCTCATGTATCGTGGGTGCGTTTACAAACACAAATCTCACATACACACACGCCCAGACCCGAAACAACTATCTGTAGGCCATACAAATTTTTGTTTTGTGTGGGAATCGAACCCACGACCCGTAGCGCAGAAGCCAATCGCTCAGCCACTGCACCAAACGTGTCGTCAAATGTCATGTTTATCATTTTCATCTCATTTTTTAAATACAAATGTCTCAAAAAGTAGTGTGAAGCGGAAGTCTAGTTATGATTTCTTTACATGTTTTAACCAAACTTTGCTTTTAATTACATTTTTTGATCATACTCGCAGTGTCATGAATAGTTGAGAAAAATGGGTGTTTTTTTAAAGTTTAGTTTAAGTTTTAAAGTCAGAGTATAGTTAAAACATGAAAAGAAATTATAACTCAAAAACTGCTAATAATCGCGGAACACACATCGGGCACCTCTAAGGGTGCTCTACCGCTGCACTTCCGGTTGACACTACTTTTTGGGACATCTTGTATAAATACAAATAGGTATTTTCTCGTATCCTGTCCGATATTTTTCTAGATATGTTACAATATTACATAACTAGTCGTATAATAAATTATTAGATAACTGCAACCGATATTGCTCAAAGGTTGTTTTTTAGTTTGTGATCGCTTATATAAATCTGGTATTCTGTTATTAATTGATAGTTCACATAATTAAATGCAAATGTGTACTCATTTTGACAAACGCAATCAATTATTCGATTCATTTTAGAAGATAGATAGATTATGCTGTCTTGCATCTTTTGTATTATGAAGATAATTACGTCAAAAATGTTCATTATGTTTACGAGTGATTTTGGTATCATTTATATTACATTGATCTTCGACCCACAGACTACTTAAAATTACCGAAACTCACAGGTAGTTAATAATTCAATGCACAACATCCATCACTAATTGACTAATGCGTTCACGTACTTATCGTAATAAAATATTTGCATGGTGTATAAAAGTAAGTCATATTCTTAGCTTGCGATGACTGAATCGTCTTGCAACGCTTGAATGTCAATTATTAAACAAAAATACAGAAAAGTTATGAAAAATACATTATTCACTATCTTCTTACATTTTCATTATTCCAGTCATTCTTCAAGTTGACAAAATTATTACACAATTTAACTCTAACACTCATTTTTGTGCTTTGTTTGTTTCTTGTATCTTTAACTAATTTACATTAAATTGATTTTACTATTAAGTTGGCTTTGATTTGAAAGTTTGTAGCATGTTGTATGTGGGTGAATAAAGTTCACAAAATTAATATAAAAAAGTCACCACTGTTCACCTGGGTAATCACCCAGGTGAACAGTGGTGACTTTATGTGGTGATAATTCCGAGGTGACAAAGGATACCAAAAATGTCGAATAGCTTCACCTGGGTGATATTAACTAGGTAAAATGAATCAAAAATTCCACTTTGTCCAGATCCAGATCCAGAGATCCAAATGAACAAAGTGGAATATACCGCAGTAGGCCGCTAAATTATTAGTACCTTCTGTATAACTTAAAAACTTGTGTACACTTAAGTAGTTTGCAAATAATCGTTTTGAAGTTTGAAGAATTGTATAAGATTAGCATGGCAGTTATCACAAACAGGGATCTTGAACGTCCGTATTATGCCTGTATACAATTTTAGCAGATAGCATTCAATTTTAGCGTCACACGACACATGATGATATAGTAATTGCTTTATACGAAACAGGAAGGAACTTTATAAGCTTTACACATACGGATGAGATTTTTGATAAAAGTTTACGTAAACACGCTAACTATTGCCATTGTGATAATATCTGCTTAATAATGATTAAACTTACTCTGCATACAGGGCCGCATTTAGGGATGGCAATAGAGGTTTTAGTCCCGGGACCTCCACAAGTGAGGTGCCTTCACAACATGAACTGTTGAATTTTTATAGTTATGTAAGAAAAACGAACAACGAAAACACTGACAAAGAGAAAAAAGATCTCATTTACGAGGTACTTTTATAAAAACATTTCAACAGGCCTCCATTGGTTCGTTGCCCCAGGGCCAACCTTGAAACCAAACCTTGAAATCCGGCCCTATCGATACAAAAGGCAAGTAAAGCATTGTATCAGATGAATGAGCCGTAGCATACACGTGGTTAAGTCTGGTATTCTTAGGCCGACTAGCGCAAAAATGTAAAGCCCAGAAAAGCTTCAGCCCAGGGCTCACTACGTAAATCCCTCTGACAGCCTTACATATTTCACAAGCCCAGGATGACGAAACTAATACGTCTTTGCGCAAGTGGACCTTGATAGTAGTTTATGGACGTTATACAGCATGACTGGTTAGTCAGAAGTCGTAAAAAAACTGCTTTCCCATAATTATACATATTTGTTAAGCAACATTGATTATTATGTATAGAAAAGCTGTTTTTTTTCCACGAATTTATCGTTTCTCCCATAGTAAAAGTTGTACAGAATTTAGGCAGACTCTATGGTTTTCGGATGCTAAGCAACTAATTAGTCATGCAGGCTATATTGTTACGTGGTGAGGAAGCACAGTAAGCAACTAGGGCGGTGCAAGCGCGCAGACCCTAATAGGGTGCAAAATCTTGGTAATTCCTGCGTTAGAGCTTTTTAGAGCAGGGGTTCCCTAACTTATCTACTTATGACGCGCCCCCTTTCTAACAAAAATAATATTCGCGCCCCCCTTCCCAAATATTTTAGGTTACGATCAAGTTAGAAAACAAATCTATTCAATAACATTCACAGTTGACAGTTTTGTTTATTGCTTAAATTAATTATTCGAATGTAATGGATGAGTTTGCATGGTTTTCACGAGGTTTCCGATTCTCGGCTTAGCAGTAGAAATCCCCTTTCGATGCAGTCGAATCTAAGTATGGTGAAAAGCTAAATTAAGCGTTGTGATAACGACATAGGATTTAAATTAGTTTGTTGGTTTGGTTCTCAGTTTATATGGCGGTGTCGGTGTGCGTTGGCGCGCACTCTGGTTGTGTATGTAAACTCAGGACACTTTTTTCGAGAATTTTGTATTAGACCCTTGGTCCATTTGTTTCGTTAATTATTCTCTGCCTACCTACGGACGTTCCTTGTTAATCTGTAAATAAGGTCCTTGACTACATACACACATAATCAGGTGGCCCGCGCCCCCCTTTGCAGATCTCTGCGCCCCCCTTCAGTGGCGCGCCCCCCACTTTGAAAACCCCTGTTTTAGAGGGAGCAGAAATAGAAAATCGCACCGGGCGCACAAAAAGCTAGTTACGACACTCAAGAATCGTACATAATTATACAATAAATAGGCAGTCTTTACGCATACGCACTCTGGAATAGGTTAGTAACACAACAGGGTGTTGTAGAAAAAACTAGCAAGACTAAAATTTTTAAATAGATAATTACTGTAGGCCTATCACGAATGTTGTGATTGTGACGTATGGTAACGTAAACATAACCTTAATGTGACCAAATTTTGAATTGAAAATACTCGTTTCGCACATAATATTAAGTAATTGAATTGAAAACTTTATACATATTATACAAATAGTGCTTGTCGCATGAATTTAAATCAAAATGCTATATGATAGTTGTATTTACGATTCAAAATTCACTCACTTTAACGTTTACGTTACTACATATACGTTAATACATTCGTGTTAGGCCTACAGGTTTGTGTTTGACACAGACATTAATAAAACCTTCTACATGTAGAAAATACGTAGTTAAGTAACTATTTTTATTATAACAGTTATATACAATTCAACTACAGTTACTTCAAAGTCAAAAAAACTAAAGACTATGTAAAGAAAAGTAGATTTAATAAATACGTCAAAGGCAAATTGGATATCATTCTTTCAGTTCATCAATGTAAATAATTAAATGCGTCAGGTTAGTGACGAAACATTAATTACAATGAACAAACACTCACTGAGCTTAGTTTCCATGAGAGTTCTTCGACAACTTGAGCCCATCCTATTTGGTAACTCTTCACCCTGGGCTGAGGTAACTTAGGCGTGGATCTCATCTCCACGGCAACCTTCGGGGTGGCACGTATCGTGTTCGTCTTCGAGACCCCCATTTCGGCTGCCAATGACACTTTTTTATTCGTCACTACACTGTCACTTTCTGATGGTTCTATTGGCCCTGATGACGTCATTGTATCATTGTTAGTTCGTAACTTCGTATGGCACAGTTGCCGCGCTCACCAACGTACGTAACTAAAGTTCGTAGATGCAGCATGATGCATTTTAATTATAAACAAACAAATGACAACAGCTCAGAAAGATAAATAGTAGTATAATTTGGTATAATGGGGTCGAAGTGTATTCTTCCGGCAACATTTAGTGATAATTGTTACCAGCGGAATACCGATTTTGGTAGTAAAATTGGATCATGGTAGTTTAATCTCAGAGTTTAGTTTTCGTAGAGCTGTTGAATGATGATGTGGAGAAAATTTATATTGAAGCTTTCAGCGGACATCTAAAAATGTGCAAGTGTTTGTTTGTTTTTAATCACGTTAAAACGGCAGTGACTGGATCGGTCAACGGTGACTATGAAACTTACGTCATGGAAGAAATACATTGTGCACCTATTACTCAACTGGATTGATGAAGACATGGAAATGATGCGAAAACATTAGCAGTCTGATTAAGATTTTTTTTGTCCGATACGTTACCCAATACTGATCCGAGATATTGACAGGAAATGAACATACGAATGACGGAGACTATCATCGAAACTGTCGAAAACGAATTCGATTGACCCGGATAATTGCCGCGGCTCGATCATACCGTTCCGCGACTATGTTTTTGTTAGTCTCGATCACGGAGCAATCAAAACAACCGGTCTCGCGGAAACGAGCCAGGAAGTGGGACACCGTTGTAGAAACTCGAAACTTTACATGCGCGCCGACATACAGACGACCTTCAGATTTGAATAAAATGAAAAGTAAGGGACCGAATTCTACAAACACTCTCTACGGTGGTAGAGTCAAATGTCGTGATAGTTCAGTTGATCGATAGCAAAATATTTTAAGTGACATTTTGGAATGAACTAGATAGGTATATTTATTGAATAGCTACTGAATATGGATAGAGGCTGTAACGTTACAGAAAAATAAGATTTTACATAATTGACAATATGTATAAATCAAGTTATTGTTATTATACTAACGTCACACAATAATGAACTATCATAATCCCAACTTATTCGACTCTCATCAGCATTAGGTTATGGTCATTATACAATAATAATCTTATGTATTTGGATTTCCAAACAGCGTTATAAATGAAACATTTAATCAACGGAAGCATCTAAATACATAAAACATAGGGTAGGTATCACGGAAGTTCAGTTACATCATACAAATAGAAGAAACAGATAATTGGTTTGAACTGCGACCTAAAACGTGACACCTACGTAGTTAGACTTTCACAGGCCAGTGATTTGAAGGCACTCCACGTCTCGAAAGCTGAGAAATGGATTCGCACAAGATGAGCTTTTGAGTATCTACCATAAAGATGAATGACGAAAGTTATCATGTGATTTATAATAAACATTAAATCAATGGATCGTCAAGGCTGCTCTAGACGAAAAGGAAATAACCTAAGCCCCAAAATCCTTTGCAGCACCTACCTATGTAAATAATCCAAATATGGACACATTTGTCAGACGTGTGCCCGTTTATTTTAAAAACCCAATGAAAGTCTGAGAACAGTATCATAATTGCGCAAAGCACTCGTAATCCTTCGAAATCAAAATGGCTTTGATTTTGGCAGGTTGACAATTTCCATAGCAACGTATGTATTAACAATCCGACTTATCCACATACATGTAGCACGCAATGAATATTGTTGTATTTTCAAAATGAAACCTATTGAAATTACGAATGTGATACGTTATTCGGATGCAGGACGAGTCTCATTATGGAACATGATTCAAAGGACGGAGATTTATATAAACTTTTGATTACAGAACGTTTTGTAATGAGCAGGCAGGTAGGTGGCCATGGAATGGTTCAGCCAAAACTAAAATTGGAAAAGAAAGAGAAATATTTAGAAATTACATTTCCACAATGAAATTTGTAACGTATTTGGATATTTGCAACATGAAGATGAAGCCTATGATATTATGTAAAAAAGACTACCACACTGGTAGGTAGTCCGTAATTATAATGGTCTATTAAGTATCTTTAAACGTAATCACACACTGTCTCTTGAACTGGTTTCACCTGTTTTTGCAAACTCAAGAACGTAATCAATACCTTCATGCGTGCTGTCATGATAATTCTGTTAAACCAGACTGCAAGAAAGTAATTGCATCATCATACTTGTTTTAGATAAATATTTGCTGATAAGTAGTTTAAAGTACGAAATCTGCATAAAGCAACGAGTAGAAAGGCATATTTTAAAAACGTGTTTCAAAGCTTGGGCATAATCAGATAAAATAAAAAGAGTAAATTGGCTAATGTTAAAATGTGTAAATGTCACCCGGAAACACTCGTAGTCTTTCCGGGTGACATTTGCTAGGTGAAAAAGTGCTCACAACACCACTTTCTACGGTCAATTGAAAATCACTAATAGACATGCTTTTGTCATTTACCCAGTTGCTTTCAGTCATTAAAGCTGAACGCCAACATGATGCGTGCATTAGTGGTGAAGGTTTTGCTGTGCCGAGTGCGACAATCATATCCGTTAAACCTCCGACATTTGCAGCGAGGGAAATAGCGACATAAACTATTCGTCTAAAAAGTTGCGGTGCACCAACGCATGGTTAAAATCCCGTTAGCTCCGTGACAACAATGAGATTGATTCTGCGAAGATTGGCACAACATTAATAAGCTCATGTATCGCTATGAACAGTTACGCCGGGAACTCATTACCGATTCGTTTACAGATTTATGTCACTTACAGCGACCGATCAAAAGAATTCACGAAAACCGTCATGCACGATCGCAATAAACTCACAACGGTAAATTGATCGCACAAGTACTGAACGAGTATTTAAATTGATTATATGTGGGCCGATGTGTTTTCAAGCATTCAATATTGTGTGAACTTTTGTTCTTTCTCCTGATGAAAAGAAGCTGGATAATGTATAAAACGATGATTTGAAACTTTCTAATGATATCGATTTTAGCAAATTAGTTTTCCCTAAATTATGTGAACAAAAAAATGGGTGCAGCCCACGAGCCCAGAGAAGTGAAACCTTTTATACGACCTCTTTACTGCTGAGTGATATATGATTAAAAAATGATAAATGTTTAACTCGAAGCCCAGAAGTCGAATAAGTTTACTTTCACTTGGACCAACGTATTCCGTTACTAGTGAGAAATCGAAGTTTGCAATTAAACCACGACGAACTGAACGAGTAATTTGTGTAATTGTCAAGTTTTAATCACAGGAAACGATACAATTGTGGAATTACTCCTAGACATGAAAGCACGATCAAAGTAAAAATTTTACAAAAGATTTTGATTTTATTCCATGAAACAATAAGAGAAATCTTGTACCACACATAAGTAGTTGAAAGAAATATCAATATAATTTCCAAGTTCTGCGATAGAGGGAATAGTTAATATAGTTTGCACCTGCACTTATGGAGCATATAGTTAATTAAAAGGAACGTAATTGAAGTCTACTGAATACAGACGTAGCTTAGTAATAAAACGATGTAAAACAGAAATAAAAACGAGAAGATAAAACCCGGCAAGCTCATAAAAATGGGCAAGATGCCGCTAAGAAAGAATTTTTAACCACAGACCGCATCCCTGACGGCCTCGTTGAAACAAGTTGAACCGCCGGCGGATGGGAAATGGGAGGAGGCTGGGCCTGGCTATCTCGTAAAGTGCGCCTGAAAGGGCAATGCCCGGCCGCATGTAAACAAAAACAATATTAAACTCCTGAAATAGCGCCGCCATTAATCAGGAAAGCGTATATCATAATTTAAAACGGATTTCAATTGTGCACTTAGTTTGTATTTAAAAATAAACATTGAATAATACTAGTTTAACAGGATAAAATCACGCATTACCTGCGTGTTTTCAAGTTGGTACTCGATAATAATCAAGCACGCTATTTGATAAACAGTCTATTAAGAAATTTACTAACCAGGCAACGAAATATTATAAATTTATGTAATTGAAAAACAAACCTACTAACTCTACTTGGTTTTGAATACTGAAAATTATCTAACTAAGCAAATAATGTCAAGGCACATTAGTTATGTTATTATCATTTGTCGCAGCGGAAACAATGCAGAATATTGTCCTATATAAATACAAGCTGTTGTATATGGATTAATTACTTATTTTGGAGAACACTTGGAGGATGTAGCATTCTTAACCGTATAAAAATATTTAAACGTTATCGAGGTCATATTTATGCTGGTCATTATGTATCTACCTATGTATATTATTTATATAATTGCCGAATGTTTACGTTATAATTACGCGGTTTATGAATATGATGCGTACATTAAATGAGCATTAAAAATTAATACAACACCGGTAGTGAACTCGTTATCTGCAAAGCTATGTGTTAATGGCGACGCGTGTTTGTTTCTCAAACATGTAGTTAGCACCTCCGCGGACGCTAACTAAACAGCTCTTTGTTTGCTGTGCTCGGGCAAGCTAACAGTGAAGGTCATTCTTTTCTAAGCCTACATTAAATCTTAAATATCTTTGGCATATTTTTAATAGCTATTAATTACGACGAACACGACACTACGACGTGTCAAAAACAAATCAATACAAGGTTTAGGAATTGTCGTATGCAGATCAGCTGCTAATTAATTATGATTTTTATTGGAATGATCTAGAAACGTAGACAGCACTTCACGTTCATGATACGATTCATTGCGAATACTTTCACACTGTAACCCCAAAAAACAAAAACATGTTCACTAAAAGCAAATTTATAAGTTCTTTAATCATGCTAAGTATATATCACTTTTGCACTTTTTGTATTTTGAACAAATATGGTATTTGAGTTCTTTGCACGCGTGTACACAATACGGTGTCAAGGAAAACTAATGAATTAGAACTAAATCGCACTATATTGTTATAACTTTCCTTATTTGACAGTTTATAATCTATTTATACGTATTATTAAATACTTCAATTCCTTCTATGATATCTTGTTAGCTTGTTACAAATTAATTAAAACACAACCTTTCCTATTTGTTCTATGATTGATTGTAAAATTGACATAATCAATTTATAGTTCATAAACGGTTTGTTAGAAGCACTAAATGACGGTTTTAGACAGAACGCGGGTGTGATGTTGATGTCTATTAAAATATTTGATGCAGACACATCTCGTTGATACAAAATCGCGTGAGTTATCCAATACATAGAACGTGAAAGGCCAACTTATGGTAATGTGGTTATTAGAAATCAGAAAACGGCTAGCTCGTACCGTTTAGGCGTCTCCCAGCACGCACGAGGCCGGAACAAGTGGTATACCATCAGAAATATCTTAAAACACGTTTTTTCTCGATCAGCTGTTGTGTGCGATGATTTTTGATGCGGCTTTTATTTTATTCTCATAGCGATTTCTCTTTCGGTTTTCGCGTCGCTTCTCAGTTTGTTTTTCGCATGTTTCAGATTAAATCGTATATAGCTAACATAACAATATCGCTTGACTCTTTACATGTAAATTCATTTTTGTTCATAACGATGCATACGTAGATACTTTGCAAACTTGCCCAAAAACAGCGAATAGGTAATTATGTATTGGTCATTTGAATCATAAATCATTAATCACTGTCAGCTTTGATTTTAAATCAAAACCATAATATTACTCATTGTTAGTAAAATGACGTTAGCATTTCGGCTGTAGGACCTTCCAATGTTCCTAAATGATACAGTTACAGTAATACAGTAAGTAATAACATGTTTCATTAACATGTAACACATTAATTAACTGTTTTCAGTACACGTTCAAATATTATGTAAGTACGTGTATTCAATCATCATCATTGTCGTATTTGTCGTATCAAAATGATGTTTTGAAACCGCTATTTAGTCTTTCTCATTGAATCATCTTGTCCAGAAGTTAACATTCTTAATAGATACTCGTTGCATGGTAATAAATACAAGGTATTCTCTCCCGATGATGATCCGAATTACGTCACCATTTGTCATATTTTCCCACCAATAATAACAAAGTTTGACAACAGAAGCCGAAGCTTATTAGTTCATCAGTAGCTATGACGTATTATAGGTCAGTCTACCTTGAGACTAATTTGTTTTATTATACTATGACTCTTTGTACGTAATAAAACAATTGACTCTACATCATGAAGCATTTCATAACATAACATCAGCATCAATTATCAAACAAAAATAAGCAATCTATTGTTCAGTTTCTTAGAGCAAATCTGTGACCGATGACCTAAGTCGTCGGTGGCCGCGTTGTCCTAAGTTCCGATTGACATTATGTTATAATATGATAAAAGTAATGTTAAAATGCATTTTTTTTTCTCTTAGACTTCTTTTAGATTGTCCTTGTGGACCATTTCTACCTAACCGAGCAGTTATTGGCGAGACCTAAAGGGCCAGCCAATGGGGGAGAAGTAACATACTTAAGCTAACTTATACTACACTAACATCATTACTACTAGCAACAACAGCACTAAGAGCGTCCCCTAGTGAGACTCGGACCTCGGCTTAAACCGTTGCTGGCGGGAGATTGGGAGGGAGACAGCTTGATGAGGGTTGAATGCACACCGATATGCCTGCGGAGTCTGATAAGGTGACCTGCTTTATGACGCGAGAGCTCGGTGGATCTTGACCGGCAATGTGAAGATGCACTTGACGTCTTTATGGTGATACAACGGAATTCAGCAAGTGTGTTAATTCTAGATAATTAATTAATATCCAAATCATTGCTAATTACTTGCAACTGAAGAATTACACTAGTATAACGCGAAACGAATGGGAATTAATGTATTAGGACATTCACGAGATCTTGATGATGATGATTCCATCGTTAAACCTGGGAATATTACGTAGCTCTTATACAAAATACTCATTAAGGTAGGTCGCTCGTTACGAAATATGTACAAATAGTATTTTAATAAAGTTATTAGAAAGGCAGGTTTACTTGTTGATTATAATAAAGGGCGTGCAATATCAAAGATCAAAGTTAATTTGAATTGAATTATTAGAATGAGAGACTTAATTAGTAGTTGACTTCGTCCAAATAATATGCTTGAAAAGCAATAAACCTATATCAACATTGATAAGATCGTAAACGAACTAACCAATACCCAAGAACATGAAATCAATGCAGCAACAAGTATATTAAGTAGTAGTTATAGAAATGCAAATATCTGATCACGAGAATGTAGAGCAAATGTTTAATAAACAGTAAATAATCCCTTAAACAGGATTACATGGAATGTAAATGTAAATAAAGTAAATGATAAGTAATAACGTAAAAAAACATTAAATGAGAATTAGTACAAATAATTGTTTTATCAAATGAAATTTCAACGAGTCAAACTAGCTTTTATGTCTATAAAAGCATCGACAAGATTTTTCAAAAAATATAATACCGTGCAAATTGGGTTTCGGTATAATATCCTTATACTCAAATCTTATGCTCAAACAAAGTGTTATTTACATAGCTTCATTTAATAGTCCTTATCTTTATACAAGGCTAGTCGGAAAGGGGGTACTAATCCGAAAGCCACTTAAAATATCACTGGTGACGGTTTTAAAGCAATTGTTAAAATTTCAAAATTCGATAATTTTTATTTCCAAGTAAAATAATTTTAATTTTAGTTTTTTCAAAAATTCTTCCTCCCTACTTTAGTTAAGAATTCAGAAAATGCAGCTTCTAATTTGTGACCCCAAGTATGAACTAAAATGTAAACACAGCTGATCATAGCTGAGGATAGATAGATAATAGCGTATTTTTTTTAATTTATGAACATCTATTTCTCTTAAACTTTTGAGGAAAGTAGTAGAACAAAAGTTACTCATTATGTACTTTAACACCCTTTCGGATTAGTACCCCCTTTCTGACTAACCTTGTATAAAGATAAGGACTATTAAATGAAGCTATGTTAATAACACTTTGTTTGAGCAAGAAATGATCCATATCGTTCTTGAGAACAACATACAGCAATCGGCATTGTACGTAATACAAACGAAACACCTTGTCTTACGGCACTATCATCATTGTATATCACGAGAAAGATTGAAGCAAACAAGTTCCCAGCAACACTATCGTCCAATCGATAAACAATATCATAAAAGCTTTTCCCAGGCATCATACGAATAAAACAGCCCGTTTCACGTATGCGGTGTGCGCTTTAGACAAAGCCGGAGGAGGGCAAGAAAAAACTCCTCTCGAGTTTCACTTTCCTCATCTATTGTGAAGCGGCATTGTATATGCCTATATAAAGCCAACATAAGAGACTAGACGTCTTTTTGCCAAGGGTTTCATTCACCACCTTCAAATACATTTTTGAGAAGAAACAAAGCGTACCTGTGTTCTTAAATATTATAAAGTTTTGCAGACGACATATCTGTGTATTTATGGGACATAAGACCATCTTCAGCATTATCATTAAACAGATTTGGTAGGCGTAGACTTATATGGTTATACAATAATGATGAAGTAACTTGACATTAATTCCAAGGTGGAACGATGAACTTAATAGATATTTTTAAATATAAGTTAGTACTAGTGGAGAAACCAGTATCTAAATCAGTCAGTGTAAAAAAATATCAATGAAACTTCGACAAAAAAATTAAATAAAGGTTAAGAAGTTTCTTGAAAGTCAAAATCCAGATCAGTTTCACGACTCAAAGTGGTAAATGCCAAATATCCATTTCCTTGTGCGAATTCAATTCCCGTATCGTAGCAAATATTTGTATGGCCATCGAGTTCATTATTAATTTTGAGTTCGAATTTTATTAAAGTACAAAAGTTATCTTAACATATTATGAAAAGAGGAACCCTGGTGGGCTATTTGATTGATCTATGAGATAAATTTCTTTTCCCCAATTTGAAGGGACCATCTCATCTTTTTCCGAAGATGTCATAAGAGACGACTGACCGGCAGCATCTGATCTAGGTACCTACTATTGAATGTGTATTGGTAAAATCCATTTGCGAGCTTGCGTTTTGCGGAAGGATTACAGATCATAGACGGCTTTCCATGTTAAACAGCTCGCATTTCGAATCCTGGCAACATGTCTAAAACACGCCTTTTGGGTAGGAATGCAAAAGTAGTCACCAACGAAGAGCAAAATTTCTAGACAAAAATGCAACCGTAATTTCTTGGCGTCATGTCTGCTATAAAGCTATACATATCAGCGTATCCACATGTAATAGATTGCGTGGCTGCATGCTAAAGTTCTGCGGCCATCAATGCCTCATCATACTTCGAGTTAGAGGTGATTTGCCTCAATAGTTTTTCTCAACGGTAAGTACATTAACTTCTCGATGTGCGTACGAAAGTAGGTTATCCATGTAAGCTTTATAATTTATAGGCAGGTTTGTATGTCAAATGTATGTCCATAATACTAGCAACCTTTCAAAATGGGAATTGAGATTGTTTTACTTAATTACTTTGTACAAAAATTCACACGACTTGAAAGGTCGACGGACCTTGAAGTCTGTGAGTTAGCAAATATTTGTCCATTACGAAAAGAGATAACAACACTCAAACTTTGCTTTATCAGCAAGTAAACTGACTTTCTTTCTGCTAAAGACGTGAACTGCAATGCAGTAGTCAGAAATAAGCTAGTACTTATTTCAGTGTTAAATAACATAAGTATTTTGAAATATTTATTGTCCATTGTTTGGTATTGAGAATAATAACATGTTTCTGTTACAAAAGCAACAACACATAAATTCTTGTTTATTATACACTATTGATGTACAGTAGCTTTTACGGATATCCACAGTAAGTCATAATACCTTGTCACTACCACAGACGCAAACGTAGTTTGGGTTGCAGTAAGCGCAATCGCATTCAGCGCATTCGCTCCAGAATATTTCGCCGTTGCAGCCGAGGCGGCCGCCCGTTTCCACGTCCACCCACGTCGACCGCTTCATCAGGATGATATCCCGGTTCACGACACAATAACTAATAAAACGTTCTAATACACTCGCTCCCTTTGAAAAGAAGTCAACATCACCAGATGATGTAATTCGCGTAGGCGTCCCAATTCATCACTTCACACTGGATAATGTCACTGACACCTCGAATATTTCAATACATGCACAGTTTTAATCTTAAACGTCACATATTTCAACATCACATTGAAAAATTTCACCTAATTTTCCGAGTTCACTCAAATGTTAGAATGTTGTCGAAAAGTATGTTAAACACATGAGCGGTGCTAAGGTTACGCGAGTGAGGCGGCAAGACCGCCGCGCTACGGCTCATCGGGCAGACTGCTACGCGCGCAAACTCACCGCGCCTGGCGCTCTCCTCCAGCAAGGAAGTCCTCCATCAACGCAACGAGCAAAATAAGTTTAGTTTTGACAAAAACGCCATCAATATTAAGGAATATGATGATTCAGGAAAAACGATTTTGCCTATAATGGGAAAATTTTCAAACCGGATATCCCGGTAGACAAGTAATGGCAAATTAATTATATTATACACTAGACGACCGAAAAAGGAAAAAAAAAATGACCACGATATTTCATAGCAAACCTGGTGGTAATTTCATTATAAATATAAATAAATTGGTAATCAGAACAGCACATATCACACTGAAGCCAAGAATATCTTGAAAATCCATTACAATAAATCGATACCAGTCTTGTCAAGTCAATGACGAAACTGAATGGACAAGGCAACCCGCCGATCACGTAACGTAGTAAATATTCTCATTCAATGCGACATAATGCTTTGTTGACAAATAACTATCGCAAACATGCATTCTTCGCTACAGTTTCATGCAACGAATTCACCAGCATGAATATCCTTTTTACTTTATATTACATTAATATGATATGTCACATAGTTACCAAACAATTCGAATTTCTTAACGGTCGCACGAATTGCAAAAAGAATGAATTTCCCACGAATTAAAATGCCCAGAACTAATATAAATGAGGTAATACAATTAATTAACAAAAGCAGTTGAGTAATTTAATGCATTATTGCATCGCACGTACAATAGCATAATTATTATAAGTAGGTATAATTGACATTGTGTTAGATGAAAAAATTGTGAAGGCAGCTCGATGTATGTTATACTGAAACAAAGTCATGATTATGAAGTACTTGACATGCGTTTTTATTTCAATACTAGCTGTGCAGGCAGCTTCGCCGGCGTGATAATATAGCATATGTCCATCCTGAAGGCTCATTCTAAATACTGGTGAAAGAATTTTTTGACATCGGATGAGTAGTTTCGGAGATTATTACCTCCTACATACAAACTTTACCTCTTTATAATATTAGTGTAGATTCCATAATCGCATAATAATGAATAGGTACTGCGCTACTTAACCACTTACTGAACTTACTAACAAAGAAATCAGCTAGGGTGGACTGGATGCGGAAGGCGGAGAACTGAGTGTCTTGGCGCAACTTGGGAGAGACAATATGTCCAGCAGTGGACTGCGATAGGCTGAGTTAATGAACAGCTTAGACTAATTAAGAACTGTGGGTGTTCTTGCGACAACGTTACGCATACACCTTACAGTACATACGTTAATATTGTTATACGTGTATGTTCTTATCCCGTGTGGGGTAGGTCCAGAATATGTAATTGTCTTACCGCACATTGGGAATAGACGCGTGTTGTAAGATTCATCAAAAACCAGCACGCTTGGTGGTAGGATCTACGCGGTCCACCTGGCTAGCTACCACCTTCACATTAAAGTCCGGCGCCAAGCAGTTTTCTGTGTTCCGTCGTGTGTATGTGGAAGCCAAAGAGACGTAGGGGAATCCCCGTAGGTATATCTGTCTTACTTGAATTCCTGTGCTCCATCTTCGACCCTGTTTGCGTTTACCACCAAGTGTAACTAGAGCCAAACCTTACAAAGGCAAACAGTTTTTTTAAATTTTACATTGCTTCCTTTTATTTAGAAAGCATTAAAATTTAACAATTTTATGACTGGTTAATTTTAATTTCTAAAATTTTGACTCAAATCCCAAAATATATGATACGGTAGATTGAGATTCGTTTTTTTCCACTCAACTTTTAGCACCATTATAAGGTACGGAAGACTATTAGCAAATTTATCCAAAGAGATGCATATGCATAATTTAAGTTTCATCACAGTCAAGCAACAAATCACTTTCGATTCTAAACAAAGCACCAGTGAAATCTCTTCAGACTCCAATAGTTCCACAATTCAAGGTTAACTTATTCATTTAAATGGACCACAGAGAGACCACGCGTGCGTTTTCTGTCTGCGGTCTCTTTTGGTGTCACCATCTACGTGATTCGATTTTTTTGCGGAAACTAGAGCATAAACGCATCGCAATTTATATGTATTTGAAAGTAAGTTGCAAAGACTTTCCTTTGATTTCTCAACATGGTCCTCAGCTTATAAAACTGCAAAGCGGAATGCGGCAATGAAAGCTTGCTAATTGATAAAGCCAGTACTGCTTCTAAATATAGCGGTGTGATCAGAAAACCCTTGTAAATTACCGGTTGCGCTAGCGCATAATCCGCTCTACCGTTGCGCCAGCGGCTGTGCCTGCCATGTCCATATTTGTATTGACCAAATGCGAGTGTAAAGTAAACACCAATTTGCCACATGGCAAATAAATACCAAGACCTAATACATGAAAAGTTGGTTTACATACGCGTGAATGCCTACTAAAGAAGACTCTAGCATTGATTAAAAAGTTGCTTAAAAGAATCAAGCATAAGAACAATTGTTGTGGGTTAGTAGCACTCAGACATACGCGATCTTGTATTGTATCAATATGATAAGATGATATGGCAGAAACAAGAATTAATTTTTTGTTCAGATTTGACAAGTCATCGTTTTTGTTGCTGCTGCTGTCTGCGGCATTGAACTTCAAATCGTAGCCATCGATTGGTCGACACGTGTATAGTAACATGATCGAATTAATTCGATAATTAGAAATCGTGATCTCGCATTGATACAATTGATATACTATTTTATATGTAAAGTTTTCGAAACGCCTCATGTCGGTTTCTCTGATGCATTGTCTTCCAGACAAGGTACCTTGTTTTATTGCGGGATAGTTTATATGTTAATTATATCATTACAACTAATTCATATGTATAGCACGTTCCAATGAATGTTAAATTTGAAAGAAAGGGACAGCATTATCACATTGGCATCAATTCTAAAGAATCTTCTAAACAGGTAAGTAATTACCTTATGGAAAGTTTTCTCATTTTCGATTTACAAATTAGGACATGCAAATGAATTCCTGCAAAGACAACGGGCTGTGAATGGCCGATGTGGGTGGAACGAAGGAGAACGTGGTTTGCTGACTGACTTATTTATACATAATAACGGATGATATAGTTTTTACATCGTTTGTCATAGTTGCACAAAGCCATTTCGCTTATTGTCATTGAACTTCGCTGATTTGAAACAATCTGGAGCAGTAACGGCATTTGATCCTGTTTCGATGTATTTTCTGAACGTATCAAATATATTATAGGATTCATTTATACTCTATTTATTACATTGAATATTATTAAGTCTACCCGTGACCACGGCCGGTGTAATTTGGCCGAAACGTCGGGAAAAAGGTATTTTGTGCGTTTTAAAGTTTTTACGCGACTAGAGCCGAATTTGTACTTTTAAATTGACTATTTAATTGACAAAAGCGAAAGAGAGTATGTGGATGATAAATGTTGGCTGTTTATTGCCAAACTAAAAATAAACTTTGACTATCAACTTACTAATCCAACCAGGTTTTAGTATATTCTGAAACAGTACCTATGCATAGACAGTGGTATAACTTCCACTACGCAAACAAGTCGAATGCTGCTGCAAAACCTGGCTATTCACAAACGAAAAGGTGATGATGACACATGCAAACCAGTTCTTTGTTTAGAAACCAGAGAGGTAATGATTAATAAATTATCTGTTAATAAATAAAACATTAAATCGCTGCTTCTAAAGCGGTCTTTTTAACTGACCAGAGCGATACACGCTAAATATGGTCGTAAGTGGGCGAGCGGCATTTAGGCTACACGCCATCATACTTGGAGATTTTGCGGATGACTTGAAGTATTTTATATTACAAACTTGGAAATACGAGGTTGTTTACTGCTTTACTCTTTGGAAACTCGAATAATCATGATTCTTTAGCTACATTTAGGTAGGTTGAAAAAGAACAGAATAAACTGTATCATTGTAATGGAGTTTTCATTCATTTTCCAAAACAAGCAGGCAGTACAATAGTGTAACTTGCAATACCACTGCTGATAACACAGTTGAAATCAAGTTTCTAGTCCCTTGATTCAGTTGAAACCTTTTTCTTAATAGAGATCCACATAATATAAGGTTTCTTGTGTAATTTCACATTGACAGTATAGAAACTGTATACATAACATAACAGATCTGGGCCTCGATTGTTTTGCTGTAAATTCTGGGAAGTAATATGTTTCCCACGTCAAATTCAAGCTCACGTTCAGAGTGCACTTACACGAAGGAACATAATAGATCCACTCATAAATCGACCACAGTTTTTAACAAAGCAACGGAAAAGAGACAAAAACGAAGACAATGCGACATGCATCAGCTACCGACAGGAAACAGGTGCGGCCAAAAGAAACATGTTCATTCTACATTGTGTCACTGGTATAGTGGCAACGGAAAAGCTTTAATAAAAAGTGCAATGGTATTGTACACGTGAAAATTCTCGGATTCCGTAGGTGTTTTGTGATCGTTTAATTAACTGAGAAATATTGTGCGTTAATGAGACTTGAACCGAAGTATTTACAAAGAACAGTAAAATAAGACAAAACAATGAGTTGTGAGTACCAGAATTTTCCATGTTAAAGAAACTATTTCAATAGTTTACACTTGTGCTAATGCTTTTCAGTAGCCATTCAAAACTAATGGTTACTGAAAGGAACCTCTTGTTTAACGTATACAAATGTGTGGGCAGCATTTGTCTGATGTCTAACTTAAACTTTACAAAGAACAATTTATTAATGATTACTTGCGGTTGACATTTGAAATGGAACACTAATAAATCTCATATTTTTTGCCAATACATATTGCCAGACAATTAACAGTGAATTACGATTTATTGTTAGACATGACATAAGTTATTTTTATGAATTGTAAATGTACTAAACCATAATCTGCTCACCTTGGGAATGGAATGTTACCATTTACTATGTAACCAGGCCGTCCGAGGCTAGAACATAATAACAAAGCTATAGGCAATATTCCCAAGCCCTATCTGTTAGTTTCACGTAGAAGGAATCTCAAATCCAATTAAGCGGAGTCCTGTACAATCTGGAATGTAATTTTCTATGACAGGGAAAGCCATATAAGGGGCTGGACTATGAAATTAAGCCCTATTTGTATGAGGATTAAGGTTGAAAGACAAAGACTTGTAAACCGAACCACAGAGAGCCCATTCAACCTGTAACAGCTGGGCACGTTTTTATAAGGAATCTTCAAGTATCTACCACCTGGCCATGGATTATTATATTCAAAAGCTAAAGACCTTTAAGAATATTAAATGTTTAAAATAATATAATGAGCAATGTAAATAGTTTTAAGTGTAGCGATTACCGAACGCGAGGAAACTGTTGGACCTTGAAATGTTTCTACAATTTAGTAACATAATATAATGATTATGTGCTTGAGCCCACACTTAAAATAATATTGCATTATATTGAGTCCGATGTGTTTTTATTATCAAAAGATACTCCCACGTTACGACTGCAATATACTGGTACAAGCGATCGATCATCGAAAGCGTTGGATCGGTCCTGTCACCAACTTGCCTTGATGCAAACATTCCTTGGAGCGGGAAGTAAAGCCAGTATTGGAAAGGCTGTTATGTAGTGCATGATTAAAATATTTAGGACGACTATATGACAACAAAAAAGAAACAGCGAGTTTGATTGAGTAGTTTTTTGCGAAGCAGATGACAGACAAATCGCGTCGGACGTTTTCATCTGTGAAAATAGACAGTATGGAATCTCGTAAGTCTAAAATTGCGCCGAAAATTCTATCTATTTTTATACTTATTATTTCCGCGGTCTATAAAGTCCGCTAGGGACTACCCGTTGTCTGCACTGCCCCATATTAATTAATTTTCTTTATATTTTTCTTGAGATTGATTTGTCAGCATGGCGGGATGAAATCCCAGTCGTCTCTACGATTTTGTGATTCCTTGGTGGATAACATCGAAGTCGTACGTAAGTACTACTATATTAATTGTAGAAACGAAGCTGCACCGTTACGAAATCTCATTATAACCCGAGTCATCATAGAGCGTTGATGATCATTGGATGAATTTGGAAGTTAAGCTCGAAAATAATCTTATAGACAATGTTTTGCAACTTGCAAATGGACAGATTAAATGTCAAACATGATGTGTAGTAAGCATCGGAGGATAAAGTGAGTGTGTTGGCGCCAGCAAGATGTGAAGACAGCTAATGTAAGGGTCATGAACTTTAGAAATAGGTACAGTGGCCCGAGGCTCCTTGATTCAATTGACTTGGATTGCCACACTGAGCGCAAACGCAGCTGTTGTGAACTATGCAACGAGGTGCAGAGACAACCGGTTCAATCTGTTCACATCTGACGTTTACCTACATACTGCACAATTTCTGTTGGTTCATTGGAAAGTAACTAACTGGCATAACATGTTGAATGTGTATAATAATTATAAACGACTTTGTAATTATTGTTATTAACCTTAGTTTCTTTAGTAGAACGTTCGTTTTGGATTTTCATTCGACGTCATATGCAGCGTACACATTAAGCCAACGAACGATAGTCATTTGTTGAATTTGATCAAACTTTTTAAAGAACGAATTCGGTTTCGTTCGGGTTTTAGCGGTATCGAGCCCCATTTCGTTGGCGTTCGTTAGCTAGGTGTGTACTTCAGTGGCGAAGGCTCCATACAACTCAATTCCTATCGGCTTCCCTTTCGAAACGAGTAGTTACTGGAATTCACGCATCACACTTGAGCAAGGTAAGCATTTTTTGGTCCGGCTTCTCTTTTAAGAAATTTCACCCTACGCCACTGGTGTACTTTGCATTATATATATAATGTTTGCGAATAAACTGTAGTGTGTTAACGTTAACATTAGGTCAATGGAACGCGGAAAGATAAAGTGTGTTAATAGATACAGACAACACTCTATTGCAAATTTGTCGATTTACAAATCAAATAACTATGATTGAATATTCATTCGTTAATTTATACCTGAACAACTAGTATTATCATAGTGTTAAAGGAACTACTTGTTGTCTTTGACTGTGATTATCTTATCTCGAAAGTGTGAGAAAGTATCAAAGATTTCTCACAACTTATAGAGGCATTCCATTTAGCACAACTATTTGAAGAACACCAATTTCAATCGCACTTATAGTAATAAGAATACCATAAGTGCTATTCGAATTAGTGTGCTAAATGGCATGCCTCCACTCAACGGCTTATCTACTTATAAGGACCTACTTACTTATGAAAAATCGATAGTGAATGTAAAGTTGTTGATCATTTAGAATGAAAACGTGTGGATTAGGAAACATGTGGAATATCTGGAATGACATAAATCTATGTATACATATAAAAATGAATCCTTATTTCCCTTGGTCACGGCATCACGCGTGACGGCGTGAGTGGCTGGACCGATCTAGCAAATTTTTTTTTTTGTTCATCATTGTCAGGAGAAGGTTCTAATGAAAGAAAATTTTGATATTTAAAAAAAAAACGAAATTATCTCAGTAAGTATGTCCATATTCTTCATTTGTTTACCGCATGCATGAAAATAGTTTTAACTTTTTGTTACTATTTTGATTTTGTTTCTGAAGGTAGGTAGTAGGTAAGTAGTAGGTAGTAAGTAGGAAAAAGTGCATTGCAACGCATGCCGGGTACAGCTAGTAAATAATAAAAGACGCGTTAAACTGCTGTTTAACGCGTCTTTTATTATTTATTAACTACCTCTTATTATAATTGCTATTATAGTTATAGGTATGTCGTAGTACTTATGTAAGTATTTTATTTATATGTAATGGGTGCCCAGTGCCCATGCTTATCTATCGACATTAGTAGATACAGGGTGTCCAGTGACAGATTTCAAAGGGGAACTATATTTTTTGTCAGCAAAGTTTATATTTGTCATCAACTTGCATCATCTAATTAATAGATTTATCGCCACGAAATATTTTCATTCTCAGATAAATTAAAGTGTCGCCAGTTAAGAATTACCAAATTAATGTCAATATGTATCTAACTTATGAGATGGGTTATCAATAAAATCGTAGTTCATTCCTTGGATAAAAATTTTGTTCTCAAAATAATAGGTTTATCCCTTAAATAATAGCTTCGTACTCAGAATGGTATATCTGTCGCCAAATAAATCGATGATCATCCCCAGATTGCGACTTGTTTTTATTTGTTATTTTGTCACCAGTGCAGTAGTTACATTTTATTTCGTTCAGTTATCAAAATAATACTATTCGTTACTAATTAAATAGTTCTGTTTATAAATTTAATGAAAAATTTATCAAAGGGTCGGAGCCAAATTGGCGCGCTATGACATTATTATTTTAAGGGAGTGCCTCCGACCTCGGTAATTTGGGACACCCCGACGCGGATAGGTTAGGTTCGAAGGGGATGACGGGGGCTGGAGTGAGCGAGCAAAGCGAGCGAGCGAAGCCCCCGTCATCCCCTTCGTGTTAGGTTACTTTAAACCCTGCAGACAGAAGTAGGAGCCCCGGCATCGTCGACTTTGCTTTGGAAACCCAAACAACCTTACAAACATCCCCTTAAGTTTTTCATTTGCAAATATGATGCTACTACTTTTGGGACTTTTATGAATTTTTGAAGTGCTATATAAAAATTTTTTAATGATCGTTTTGAATAAATTGATTATACAGTTATCAGGACAAACTTATTATAATAAATCGAAACCTGTTTATTTGATACTTGATAGTATATCCCGATGATTATATGTGATTTATTATAGAATTGTTTTTATATTGTTTGGCAACTACATTTTGGCGACAGATCTACTATTTTGCCGACAAACCCTATTATTTAAGAAATTCAAAACCAATTAAATTGACGACAGCTTAAATCATACCCATTTCAAAGTTTGAAAAATTGTAAAAAAAAACTACACCTACAAAGTATGTGTATTGTAGTTTAAAAATAACAACGGCGGATTTATTTTTTAAAAACCACGTTCTCCAAATGGCGGTCATCGAGTCTGACACACTCTTCGAGTCTAGCACGCATGTTTTCAAAAACGCGTTTACAGAGCGACTGGGGAATCCTGCTGACTTCGGCTCGCATATTTTCTTTAAGTTGTGTCACATTGCTCGGATTTGTTTTGTAAACAACGGATTTTAAGTCTCCCCATAAGAAAAAGTCAAATGGGCTTAAATCTGGTGACCTAGGTGGCCACGGTAGGATACCGTTTCGGGAAATGTTTTTTTAGAGGACGCCCTAAAAGGAGAGGCATCAATGTTATTGGTGATCAACGGATGGTCGTTGCTGGTGATGTTCTTCAAAAAGGACAGGTGCGTAGGTCTCTCAACCGGTGTGCGTGTATGACAAGATGTATGAAGTATGAACGTGGACGAAGCGAAAGGAGTAGGTATGCAAGGATCGTAGCATGTGGCGTTCTACAGTTTCTGCCTACCCCTTTGGGAAAAAGGCGTTAGTTTATGTATGTATGTGTGTTTTAGTATTACATTATCTTGTTAGTTTATTTTTAATAACACATTGTGTCTTCGTTTTTAAATTCACACTAAACTGTCGCATGTCTGCTGGCGGAAATTTCTTCAGAAATAAGCAGTATTTTTGTACTTGCGTGTCTCTATTTCTACCTGTTATCACTAAGTTGTTGTTGCGTGTGCATAAATAATAAATAAGTGCCAAGTGTTTAAGAACATGGAAAGTTTTATTTAAAACTAGATATAGCAACTGGGTGCTCAGGGTGGCCAGTCTGCTCTCCGCTTAAAGTTTGGAGTCTGCTCTCCGCATATTGGGGTTCCGCGTTTGGAGTTCTTGACAAGACTGTGTTGCTAGCAAAGGCAAATGTCAACAATATACTATTATCTAATTCAGTCATTAAAACACATGGATTTCGGGTCAGCGCTCAAAAATGTCTGACAGGAACCGAATGAAGATTAAAGTGCGAATTAATTAACAAAAATCAAAAAACCCAAAAAACAAAGTTTTTATTTTTTTAGTTCACTTTTTAAGCAGTCTGGATTTTAGATTTTTGCTAACTAACTTTTTTTATTGACGTCTTTTCAGTATTATTTAATCAATTTACACTTACTATAAGTACTTACTTATTTATAAGTACCTACCGTTTTAATGAGGCCTAAACAAATCTATCTATAGACACCTCATTTAGGTAATATACCATCACTCGATCTACACCGTAATGTAGATTCTACACAACTTTCAGGTTGTGTATTTAATTTCTTAAACGGGGCTTATGGCTGTAAAATGGTCAAGGAAACATCATGCTGATTTTAAAAGACCTTTTCAGGGGTACCCTACATAATATGATACGCGACATTTTTTTTATTTCTTCCTCCATTTCGTATTTTACGGACGGCATTTTGATTTTATAAAAACAAAACTTAGCCTATAACCATCGCACGGCTTAGACGAACCAATTATAAGCTAACCCGAAGGATAGCTAATAAAATAACTGAATTTACTAATAGGATGAATAGCTTTTTAGCTTTCTGGGGTGATTCTATCATTACAGTTATAGCTAATATCAATATTATGTAAGTATTGTGGGCAAGGTAAATGGAATAAATAAAACCAACATAGACTCTCCACCACTGAGAGTACTTGTATTTGGGTTAGTGTTAGTAACATGAACTAGATCACAACATAATACTTTACACAACCATTATTAAGATCATAAAATAAGAACAAGAATCTTTAACCAAAACAAATCAACCAGTCTAACAATTGTGAACGTCCGTCCCATTCGACGGTCTGTCCAAGAATGCCCCCTCTATTCTGCCTCTGTCAACTTGTTCTTATTTATTACAATCCGTTGTCAGTACTTCTTAATCATAAACAAGTTAAATAAATAAGAAATAATTATCCAAATATAATTCTTACAATTTTAGACTATTCCTACATTTATTAAACATATTTTACTTTATTTTTAATTGTAGTCAAATTACATACTTTTAAATGTATTCTATTAAACGTTTTTAAATTAAACATAAATTAATTAATAAGCCTAAGTGTATATAGTTCCGAATAGTAGCGGTGTAAAAGGTATGATTACCCTTAATTCTAACACAATAGACACTAGTGTTTTCGCGTTCCCGGCCTATTTGAGTTCACGGGAATCGAGAATGTTTTCTCTCAATTCCCGGGAATTCCCGGGTACCCGGGAAGCCGGCCGGATAAAAATTCAAGCGTTTAGAATTTGTTTACCAGACAGAGACAACAGTACCGTGTGCTGACATCACGATATATTTACCCCATTCTAAGTTCACACTACGCAGTACAATGTCTATTTCACGCGAGAGAGACAGAAAATGCTCTAAAATCTTCGGAAGCGTGCAGACCCTTCATTTTTCCTCATCTTTTCTTAATTTCAAATAATTCCCGGGTCCTGTAATCACCAAATTCCCGGTTCCGGGTACCCGGGGCGAAAACCCTAATAGACACCTCATCCATTAAAATCCATCCAGCCGTTTGGCTGCTTCGAGGGTGTAAAGAATGCCACATACATAGATACTTAGATACGCGTGAAAAACGTCGCGCAGTCGGGTAAAAGTAGACTAATTTACGTCAATGGGTGCAGTCGAATCTTCATATGGGGAAAAGTTTAATTAGGCATTGTGATGACGACATAGGATTTTAATTCGTTTGTAATATTTCTAAGTTTATACGGCGATGTGCCTTGGCGCGCGCTTTGGTTGTGTATGTAAACTCAGTACACTTTTTTTCGTGAATTTTGTAAATTTTGCCATCTGAAAAGATTGTACTGTCCACTCCGTTAGTTCAATATTTGAAAATCTTAATTCTACAGGCAACGCTGTCGCCAGAAGTTGTCATAGTTCGATAGTGTATCACGGATATTACGCCACCACCCCATGGTCGCCGTGACCATTATTATGTGCTGCACTTTCACTACACCATAAATATTATTGCGCGACTTATTTGTCAATGGGACACCATGGTATACAACACCATAAATGTGTAACGTGCTCTTGTGACAATCTGATATGTATACTGATTGGTACTAAGCATGATTTGTGACTGGAATTTTAAGACGGTTATTTATTGATAATTACCTCATTAACATCATCATGTGGCCTTTGCATTTTAGCTGATGTTTTATACAGTCTCTTTGGGCTCTTTCCGTGGCTGTCAAGTCAATTCGTGAGCTGCAAGCAGCAGCCGCAGCAGGCTTACTCCCGACAGCATCGAGTTTTGAATCGAGTCGACTTAGTGTCAATTCTTACTCTTGAAGTCGACAAAACTGCACGACCGTGCTGAGGTTTGATTTAAAACTAACAAATATCAAAAACAGTCGTTAATTTTTATTCGAGCCGGTGCACAATTCTGCGCTTTTGTCGATTTCAAGAGTAAGAATTGACACTAAGTCGACTCGATTCAAAACTCGATCCTGTCGGGAGTAAGCCTGCAGGGTCTTTTACACAGTCGGTATGAGAAATGCGTGTCATTTAATTTGTCATTTTCAAAATCGGTTCACCGGTTTAGGCGTGAAAACTTAACAGACGGACAGAGTTACTTTCGCATTTATAATATTAGTAGGGATAAATTGTGTAATGTAATAAATTGATGGGTTTGATTTAATTTAAAATTTATTTTCTTCTTTTTATAGCATTTAAATAAAAGCTTGTTTTTAAAAGTGTTTTGTACAACGCAGGATAGCCTATTGTCGAAAACAGAGACAATTTACTGCTTTGATTATGAATCGCTGATCAAGTTATTTATAACGCCAATCAAAATTCAATTTTAACGCTTATTTGATTACTTCAAAAGCGAAATTCGCAACCATTGATATATATGTCCGATTCCTTTGATTAACCGAGCGTTGTCGGTTAAAATTAAGACTCTTGCATCTCTAAACTAATAATGAAGCAAAGAGCTTTGCATAGTAAACCCAACCGTACGGCTGTCCCATTTCAAAACCTAGTAAGGGACACTTTTTACAAAAATCGTTTTATTGCATAATCTTGCTAACCTAGAAAGTCTCTACCAAATACAAAAACACCAGCTTTGAAAACTCACATAATAAGCAGATATATTTAAGCATCGATACCTAGTAAGTGCCATTCACTGCCTCTGATCATTTTAAAACCTAGTAAGTCACTTTAACCACATGGTTTTAGGCTGACCGATTTAACGTTTATGCGCTCTCCTGTAAAATTTAGTTTTAAGCCCTTACTAGGTTTTGAAATGGGACAGCCGCGTACATTAGTAGTTAATGCAGGTACAATTATTAGCTTAGGAGTCTATTTATATACCCAGTTTGGTATTAAGAATTGCTACCATTGGCAAGCAAAACGATTCGTTATTGACCATAGGAATCGGGGAATAGTGTATAACTAATTACTGTAATAGGATAAAGTAAAAACAGAATGTTACGTAAAAGGCTATATCATTCGGATTGATATTGTAGGTGTAATAGCTGTTTACCTGCTGACCTGACCGACATTAATCCATCTTTAATAAGCTATCTCAGTGGCTTTTACTGTTTTGTGTACTGTATTGTAGCTAGCAAGTTGTTACAACTGTATCTACAATTTTGTATAAACTTTAATCCGGAACGTTTACGGCTCTGTTGTATATGGAAAGTAATAAAATGTACGCAATACATTGTACTGTAATGTATTGGATCTTCATAAATGTTATTACTATTATAAAGAGAAAACGTTATGTTTGATTGTTATGAGGCTCGTGCACTGGAATACCATAACGTATCTTTATACTTTGTCTACGACCATCTTAAATTCTTTAAAAAGAAAGCGTTAAAGTAAGTATTGTAAAGTAATAAACAAGAAAAAAACTAAATATTACGTTCGAAACTAGCTTTAAAAACTAGATAATCTAGGCTCTTAATTGCTGAATATTTGCATTTCCCAAGGCTATAAATTATATGATAAAACATAAAAAAAAATACCGGATTTTGTTTTTTGGAGAAATAAAAGAAAAAAAGTACTAAAGACGGCAGTGTGGTGCCGGACGTAAAGAATATCACTACCCCATCTCTGCCCATGGGTTCGTTAAAGGCGACTAAGGGATTTACTAGAGGATGGGCAGCAGCGTTCTCTGAGTATTTTAAGAACCAGACTGCGATCGCCAACCCGCCTGCCAAGCGTGGCGATTATGGCAAACCTGGGGGGGTTTGGGGGAGGCCTATGTCCAGTAGTGGACGACTTTCGGCTGAATTATGAGTACTAAACATGAACCAGTCTGTTGAAGCTTGTTTGTCCATTTAATTAGTACTTAGGTGCCTACTAAATTATTTTATCTAAAAGTATTACTGGGTTCTATAAATAAACCGAGGTGCGCTATCAAAATATCATAAAAAGTAAATAAAAGGTAAGAACAGCGCACCTAAGTAAACATTCCTTATCAACTAGTATGTTCGATAAACGATTACCTTTTTACCTCAATTCGTCGTGGAATTAGATTCAGTTACGTGTGTCGGTCAATAGGATGAAGTTACGGACACATCAGACGAAAGAAATATTTAAAAATAGCCGCGGAAGCAAAGTTTATTTTCAGATACGGACATGGGAAGAGTTGAAAAACCGAATCGTTGAACCAGAATATGGGCATAAGAATAACTAATAAACGGCATTATTTATTCTTATGATATGGGTACGAAGTAAGATAAAGCCTTTATAATAGATTCTGATATGAATTATGATGTAGTCTATTCCAATCTCTCTATCGGTCAAAAGTTTGCTGTTAGAAAACTCTTTGTACATGAAATTATTTTATAATTATAAAGAGTAGGTATAATGTGAGCAATAGTATAATTTGCAGTCGCTTCTCGCGTGTCTGTTTGTTCGCTTACTTTTTCTAAACTACTCTATGGATTTTGATGCGGTTTTCATCTTAATTTAGGTAATTTCATCTGGAAGGTTTTAAACTATAAAACGTATGCAAGCGACCCCGAAGCGTGTCGCTAGTAAAGAATAACATGAATGATTATGAATTTTGTATTTTAAAATAAATACGTATCTACGTTAAAGTAGTTTATCGGGATAACCCATATTGAATTATTGACATATTATCGTGTACTACTTTGGTCAAAGGATTAGCATTGCCATACAATGTGGCAATGCTGCCAGTATTTTAGTCACGTTATCAGTCGACAGCGACGCGGAGGAATATTTTGATGACCTATTTTAGTTTACTTTTATTAGAATATATTCTTCTTTATCTGTACCTATCTTGGTACTTATATACTTTTATTCATATACCTGGGTTGCATGAAAAGAGCCTCCAAGAGTGACGATACTTAAGTACGTCCGGCGCACCCTGGGCAGTCAGCCCCGCTACCAACCTTGCTGACTGGCTAATCTTTTCACCACAGCATGAGCTATTTTCGTATAGCTCGTGCTGACACGAGAGAGACAGAGAGAGTTCGTATACTACATTACTTCCTCAGATACTTATTGACAAGTATCACAGCTGAGGCAAAAAACGTGACAGTTGAAAAGTTCAATTTCCCCAAGGAAATCAAACTTTGTAAAGAAACGGTGTATTTGTGGACGCACGCGATCCTTTTACTAGTTTAACAGGTTCGTGTGCGATTTCTCCCTTTTAGATTATATCTGTTTGGAAACGTAATACACATTTTGCGGCAGTTTGTCCTGTTTCACTTTGTTGGTAGAATAATAAAGTTGTGTCTGTCAACATTTCTGAGAATTCTCTCTCAAAATTATTTTGGTCTACTTTTAGTTCTCGGCGTCACCTAAAGTGTACCTATTAAGTAGCTTTGATACGCAGATGCGTTTTAAGCGGAGAAAGTTTTACCTTTGAAGCAGATTTAAATAAGTTATTATGTAGTATTTTTTTATTATGCCTCGTTGGTCTAGAGGTCGCAAGCGCTACTGCTGAGCGTGAGGTCCGGGGTTCGATCCCCAGGTCGGGCAAAGAGTTATTGGGTTTTTCCGTGTGCAATTTCTCAGTAGCAGCCCGGAGTCTGGATTTGTGCCCGGTTGATGGCAATTGGCTTGCACCCTATTACATGGAACTTAAACATAACGGCGAAATGAGGGTGTACTACACCTCTGCCATCCCTTCGGGTAATAAGGCGTGATGTTATGTTATTTTTTTATTGTTTAATGGCTGATTTCTAAGATTTACTGCGCGTTAATAGTTAAAATGTAGACTCTTGTATCTTCTGTACAGCTTTGTATAGTAGACCTTGCCATACTTTACCTATCACAGGTAAATTTGCCTAACGAGTCAATTTATATGCCAAGTTTGGCAATAAAAAATGCTACCATTGGTAAGAAAATCGATACGTTTTTGACCATAGGAACCGGTCACAAGTCCCTCCGGGCTGCTTTCAGTTTTATTTTTCCTTTAACGAACTTGTTACTTAGGTACTTAATTCCATGATCATGACCTAGTATCAGAGTTAATAATTGGTTCTCATCGGATTACCTGAACGCTACTTCTATAACGCACGTGTACAACAATAGAAAACAGAAACAAACTCATGACGTCACATCATTACAACCCATATGGTATGAAAGCTACGGTTTGACATGCGCAGTTCGCGACCTCTGTGGATTGCGCGCACTTTCTACGCGATAGCGTTTTTGCGACCGATTTGCGATAAATCGCGCGATTCACGTGTCTTCATTAGCGATAACGAGAACATGTTTTATAGCCGGAAGCCTATCTGGCTTTCCTGAATTATTGGTTAGAGAATAATTATCTCCATTTAAGAAAGTATATTTTTATGGCTAACACGGTAGCGCTAATTGGGTGCCATTTTAAGAATGCGCTACTATTTTGCATCTAGTCATTATTTTCAATGGTTGTCATTAGAGTTGAAAAGACTAGTTCAGTTAGATTTATTGACAAACAAAAGTGAAAATAAAACTTCATAAATATGTAATAAGATTCGATAATATTATTAATATTAATTTGTAATACATAATACAAGCAGTTGCTTATACAATACCTCAAAATATGGTAGGTATTTCGTATGAAAATAGATAAGTTACGTTTCACAGCGTACCCGCATGTCTTATGTCGCATTCTTTATGAGAGGCATCTCCGTCGTTTGCGACAGCGCAACTTTCTTGCCGGAAACCCGTCAAATAATTAAATACAATCAAGCCCTAAAGTATCCCGACGACTTTCATAGAAGGCAACAAGTAGTTTCCTTGTAATGCGCGGCGCGTATCGGTCACAGTCACAATGTGCGCGTATGCGTGTGCGCAAGAAAGTGGTCGCGCAGGTGTCGCATGCGTTAACAACACTGCACTTGATTGTTGATATAGGTAATTACGTCATGCTTTTATGACGAAGGAAACGCGGTTTACGCCTGTTTTGATTGATTAAGTGTTAGTTTAGCAGACAGTTGGGCGTTTAATTGATTGAATTTCAAATTTATAGTTTCTAGTAGTGATGTATTAAAGTATTTTATTTACAGTTAAATTAGTTGGATTTTGTATGGATTATAAGAGTCTGGATATTAAGAATCTAAATAAGTTTGGAAGTTGAAGTATCTACTTATAGAAAAGTGATAGGCGTTTCTATTCAATTCAAAAAATACCTATACATATATTCATGAACATTAATGCTTAACTTAGGGCTATTTCAACTATAAATTACTGTGATGTTGAATTATTTCATACGAACATAATTCACACTTTTACTCCGAGGCCACATGAAGATGATGCACTATGTACCCTGACCTATAGTTAGAAGTAAGTATGACAAAACGATTACTTATTATAAATCAAACATCTACCCTTTTGTTACGCTAGTACACACGGTGAAAAAGTTTAGTAGTTAGTATGCAGGCAAATAACACTCATCTTTGCATGACCCCCTATTACCCAGTCAACTGTTATTGAAATGAAGTACGCAAAAGTATGTATAACAAGCACTTCTCAACTATGTTAAAATGAAGATGTAGGTAAATTGCCTGCATACTGATCTCTTTTGCCCATTGTACCACAGTCTAGTTAGTGCCCAGTGATTTAAATTTTGTATAAAAGGTACACAAAACTTTGCTTGCGAAAGCCGCTAGTAGCTGGTGTTACCATAAAGTAGAGTTCCATAAATATGACTTTTTTGTACCTCAATCTTTTTAAAACTACATTTAAGATGCATCTCTCAAACGACAGATGTTTATTAATACGGGCCTAAGAATCGTTTACAAATACACATTTTGGTTTACGAATTGGACGATTGAAAAATCTTAACAATTAGTTAGGTTTTGCTAAAAAACATACCCACACAATGTTTAATGGATTCCTAAAGCAAAATGAATGTTTCACGATTAAAGGTTTGTTTACCTAATACATAATTTTATTCGCCGAACTATAGTTACACTGCAGCACTGTTCTATATAGTACATTCCACTGACCTGGTGGTTGGTAGCTGGTATGGCTGCACTCTGCGGTGGTACAGACTGCACGGGCCGCGCTGGCTTAGCAGCAGCCCTCTGAAGAGTAGTACGCTTCACAGACACCATCAGCCAAACGTCTTCTACCCTTTGCGCCACCTGATGAACAGTTTACTTGTGAGAATCTATAAAAGCTTATGAATATCCCACATGCAGAAGATTTAGAGGAAAAATTAACAGAAGCTAATTAATTTATTAAGATTAAGCTTGGAAAATGTTAAAAGACTCTTCTATCTTCTTTAACTTTCATGGAAATTGGGTTTACGAAACACTTACAGTTACTTATTATCATTTGCAAAAACTGTAGCATTCAAAGAATATTTTATTTTATACTTTGGACTGGTCTAACTGAAGATAACACCGGAACATCGAATGATTTGTCGAAAAGTACCTGAGACCCCTGTTTCCCTTAGTGGCGGACTGTTCAGCCCCTGATTCCGAAAGATTCGACGAGTCAGTTGTCGAACTATTAGGTAAGCTATCTCTTTTTCTCTCATTATGATAATCGTAGACGAAAGAAGATAACAAACCGGATCGGTCGACAACTGCTTATCGAAAAGGTTCTGAATCTGGGGGCTGAAGCGATAAGGGCGAAGCTCTGCGCATCTTGTAGTAACTTGTCTCAGCACTTGCATCCTTTATCTTAAGGATATGATGTACTGTACCTGAATGGCGCCCTGGTCTCTTGTGACACGGGTTGTGTCAGCATGTCTCGGAACTGTTCAGGAACGGTAATTTCGGAGCTCTGCGCGTCTATCTCCTCACCTGCATTCTTCACCTTTAGGATATGATTTACTGTACTTGGGTGACGAGCGCCCTGGTCTCTAACGTCACGGACTATGTCAGCATGTTTCGGAACTGATCAGGAAAGTTAGTTTCGGAGCTCTGCGCGTTTAACCCACCGCCCGCATCCTACACCTGATGGTGCCTGTGGTACCTGGGTGACGAGCGCCCTGGTTTCCAGCGTGTGGGACTGTATCAGCATGTCTCCGAACTGGTCAAAAGCGGTCAGTCCGAAGCTCTACCCGTATTGAAGTAAACTGCCCACCACCTGCACCTTTAACCTTTAGGATATGATGTACTGTACCTGCGTGACGAGCGCCCTTGTCTCCTGCATGGCGGACTGCATCAGCATGTCTCCAAACTGGTCAGGGCAGTCAGTCCAAAGCTCTATGCGTATTGTAGTAAGTTGTCCCACCACCTGCACCCTTCTTCTTTAGGATATGATGTACTGTACCTGGGTAACGACGAGTGCCCTGGTCTCCAACGTAGCGGACTGCATCAGCATTCTCCAAACTGGTCAGGGCAGTCAGTCCGAAGCTCTACCCTTATTGTAGTAAACTGTCCCACCACCTGCACCTTTCACCTTTAGGATATGATGTACTGTACCTGTGTGACGAGCGCCCTGGTCTCCAGCGTAGCGAACTGCATCAGCATTCTCCAAACAGTCAGTCCGAAGCTCTGCGCATATTGTAGTCAATTGTCCCACCACCTGCATCCTTCACCTTCAGGATTTGATGAACTGTACCTGGGTGACGAGCGCCCTGGTCTCCAGCGTGGCAGACTGCATCAGCATGTCTCGGAACTGGTCAGGAGCAGTCAGTCCGAAGCTCTGAGCGTCTTCTAGTAATTTGTCCACTGCTATTAAACCTGCTTCTCCCGCCAGGATCTCCACGCCTGTTGCGCACCATTCGTTCGCCTGTTAGAATGATAATGAAATATTAAATGACCTAAAAATATTTACATGAATCATTATGAAAAGAAATAACAATATCAATTGTCAACGAGTAATAATGAGAGAAATTAAGTCGTCACTGTTTCACTAATTGTTTCATTAATAAATTGAGTGTGACCGACTATTATTCTTTTAATAACTTCGAACTTGTAAATATTTGAGGTATTATGGAAAATATCTATTGACTTTTGACTGCCTCGTTGACCTAGTGGTAACAAGCGCGACTGCTGAGCATGAGGTCTTGGGTTCGATCCCAAGGTCAGGTAAAGATTTGTGCCCGGTTGATGGCAATAAGCTCGCCCCCTATTACAAGGGACTTAAACATAACGGCGAAATTAATGTAGTGTATTAAATAATACAAACGAAACAGGGCGATAGTTGGGGTTATTTGATTTGCAGTAAAAAATATCTATGTAGCAGAGCCCTAACTTGATCTCCTTAAAAGTTACGACAATTTGAGTGCTTCTAAAAAAATAACAAAATTTGTAATAAATAGGCAATGAGAGTAAAATGGATACCTATTTTAAAACAATAAATGGTGTTTAGTTGCTTGAAAGTGCTTTTATGACTATGGGTATCATGATTTATGAGTATTGGCACTTTTTTCAATATCTTTTAAGTCTCACGAAAAATTATTCGTAACTTTAGAACTGTAAAAAATGTACTACCTACCAAAAAATGCTGCAAATAACCCCAACTATCGCCCTGTTTCGTTTGATCCACGATTTTTTACCCAACGTGTATACAAGGTGTAACTTAAATAACGCACAACCTCTTACGGGATCACTGTACTCATCATTTTGAACAACTTTTACTATGGGACCAAACACGAAATCGAAAAAAATTATATATGTTACCGGCCAAACCCGATTTCAGGATAAACTAGTTTTGCCTAGGCTAAACTAGTTCTTCCTATACGTGACAGGAGTAACTAGTATAGCCTAGTCTTAAACTAATTTGGCCCAAGCCCGATAGGATAAACTAGTTTAGGCTAGTCCAAACTAATTTGTCCTAAGCGCGATGGGATAGACCAGTTTAGCCTAGGCCAAACCAGTTGATCCTGATATAAATACGTACACTCTAGGATAAACTAGTATGGCCTAGTCTAAACAAAAAAAAATTGCAGAGTCGAAAGTAATTGAGCAAACATGTCATTTGACGAAGGCAAAGGTGATCTCAGAAACATCATTGGTGGAGCTTAAGTCGCTCAAACTAGGTGGAGCTTAAGTCGACGGAGCCCCGCTGCGCGGGGCTCCTATTTCTGTCTGCAGGGTTTAAAGTAACCTAACACGAAGGGGATGACGGGGGCTTCGTTCGCTCGCTTCGCTCGCTCACTCTAGCCCCCGTCATCCCCTTCGAACCTAACCTATCCATGTCGGGATTCCCCTTAACCACCCTGCTAACATTATTAGTCGCCAAGTCATTATTTATAGCTCCTCGCCACATTTTATTAGTTGCAAACACTTAGTCGCCTTTTAAGTTATTAGTCACCTGGAAAATAATAAGCCAATTCTAAGTGCCACCAAAAAAACCGTAAAAATTGTAAAAATAAAAAACAATTTTAATAATTGAGATATGATTATTGCTTCTATTAAAAAAACACTTATTATTTGTTATGGTAAGATTGTTTGTATTACCAATTATCCATAACTTTTAACGACGAATCAGTATGGTTTTAATAAAAATTATAATTTTTCCAATTACGGAGTATTTCAATCAGTTTATCTATTTATTTTGACTTTCTAGATATACTATAATGTTTAGACTAGGCCATACCAGTTTATCCTAGAGTGTGCGTATTTATATCAGGATCTACTAGTTTGGCCTAGCCTAAACTGGTCTATCCCATCGGGCTTAGGACAAATTAGTTTGGACTAGGCTATACTAGTTAGTCCTACCGCGTATAGGAGGAACTAGTTTAGCCTAGGCAAAACTAGTTTGTCCTGAAATCGGGTTTGGCCGGTAACATATACATTATCACGAGTTATGCAAACATAAATGTAGGGAACAGCTGTTATTTTTTTGCGATTTCAGTTTTGGTCCCATAGTAAAAGTTGTTCATAATGATGAGTACAGTGAGTGAGGTTGTGATTTATTTAAGGTACACCTTGTACATCTCTGCCCAACCCTTCGGAGAATATAGGCGTGATGTTATGTATCTATTGATAAATAATCTATTTCAATATTACCTTATCTATTCTGTCCATAAGTTCTCTAGCTTTAGTCAGGAGTAGATTTCGTTTCTGTATCTTGTCCATTAGCAAAGCGCTCGTTCGTCTTAGTTCTTCGCATTTTGATTCTATGTGGTCGACTTGACTTAACGGGTCTTGCATTAATTTCTCTCCTGCGGTAAAATATAATTAATGAATTAATTAAAATCGAACCAGTCGCTAACAGTAACAAAATATCATTAACAAACCCTAAAATTGTAATAAAAATACGTGGACTAATACTTTAATTCAAACTTAAACGTTTTATCCTTTAATTTTATCTGGATATAACAAAAACAAAATTTTAATCTCGCTTATGAATGCAATTATTTATAATTATTCAAATTTCGAACCAAGCCTTTTTTTTTACAAAAATATTTGCAGCCAGTCTCACTCAGTAACTGCAGCTATTGTAATAAGAACTCTTTACTTTCTTTTTTTATTAATCTCTGCCCAGTTATTTTTCCTTATATTCACGCGTGCGTTTACAAACACAAATCCCAAATGCAAATAATACCATTAGATTAGGCCATAAAAATATTTTGTTCTATGATAGAAGCCGCAACATTAATGAGGTTTTCGTTTCTAATCTTGTCAATAAATAAAAGTCCATAATACGTTACCGTCTTCAATAACCGTAGATGCAGTATCAAGATCACAGTTACAAAGTTTTTCAAAGTCGCCAGCCTCTTGTAGAAGGCTATCTACCCTGATTGCGGTTTCGCCCACCTCCGTCATGTCGCATGCTGTTTTTAGATGGTTGTCTAAAGTAGCCTACGACAAAAATATATTAGAATTTTTCACGAGCATTAAAAAACAAAATTAATACATGAAAATGCCCCAGGTCGAGTATGAAAAAAAGTTCACAAATCTCATAGTTCTTAATCTACCTATATAATTTTTACATCAAAGGTATAGGAATAAAGCTCGTTTTTCGTACAACGTCGCAGCACCGACTGCCATTGCGGCACCGACAGCCTTAAACTTGACTAGAGGATTGAAAAATAGGGTTTTTAGACATAAAGCCCATTTTTCAATGCTCTATTTTAAGGCGAGGCAGTGCTAGGTGCTACCGCGTTGGACCTTAGTTAGAGCATATGCTCTAAGCGTTGGACGAGCGATGAGCTTATGCGTCTAATGTCTAATAGGTAGGTATGTCCTCTTTTATATATAATCCTCTTTGGTATAAAATACAAATCAATAAGGAGGCCCACTTCGAATACTTCGATACCACCGCCAACTTTATAGGTAATAAAAGAAAAAAAAGCGGTAATTAAAAAAAAACATGACGTTCCTTTTGTTGATACAGAAATTATTTTACTCTTTGACATAACCTCAATTTAGAATTTGTAAGTAAAAATGTTTTAGGTACGATTTATGAATATTATAGTGCAAATTATTAAGTTGTATCAATAATGGCAATGGAAATTGTGTGCAACTTTCGCAAATGCAGAAAGTCTTTATCAAATCGAGCGTGGGTAACTACATGTTCACACGCATTTTGTGTTGAACACGGAAAAAGAGAATTCAAACGAACCGCCGAAAACTCATTGACTTGTCCAGCATGCGCGACCGAACTACGAGACAAGTTTGATGTGATTCAAGCAGATCTGAGGCCAAATGAAACTTTCAAATCGATAGTTCTGGCGGGCATGAGACCTGATACAATCATGGACATTGCTATGCGAGCTATGTCTTTCTGGGCGTACCAGGTCGAACAGGAGACGTTGTATCAAGAGAGCGTAGCAAAACACGCGAGAGAAAGACTTCAATGTATGGAAGAAATAAACACATTGAATCTTCAAAAACTAAAAGCGGAACTAGAGACTTGCAAGAGAAAGATTAGTAATTTACAATCAGAATGTAATAAGAAGAGCAAACAAGCGGAAGATTTCAAGGCGCGCCTCGAGGAAAAGTCCAGAAAAATACAGAAATTGACATTTCAATTGGACGCTCAGAAAAGGAAGGATATTCGGAACTTCGAGGGTATGGATAGCAAAGAGACGTGTATGGATATATCAGACTTGGTCGCCAACAGGGCGGTTTCTGACTTTGTTTTTCGACCAGCAAAAGACCCTGAAGAGTCACATAGAGTTTGTTCTCCAAGAACACCAATGTTTGACTTTCGAAACAGAAACAAACAGGCGTCGCATTTCCAGTTCAAGCCGGTGAAGTCTTAACAAAAGTGTAACAGTAAGAAAATCATATTCTGTTCCTGATGTGTAATTAGATTAGATTAAGCGAAGATTACCTGCATCTGTTTAAAGTTTAATAAAAATGTTCTGAACTTCAGCCAGTGGTTTAGCTTCGTAGAATGTTTTTGCCAGAAAGTGTCGAATTGTTTTTCAGTCTCCTCCAGTTGCACTAATAATCTGAAACAAATGGTAAGTAATATTATTAAGATGTTAGAAATAATATGACTAGTTTTTCCAGGCTATTGCCCAGTGACATGGTAGTATATTTTAAGTACGGGCTGACATATCGATGATTGCTAGTACCTGCTTTGCTCTTAGCTACAAATTGATTCCTACATTGATGCCATTGTAGTCTGACGTCTGCAGTTCTCGTTAAAACTCAGGTTTTGTAGTATTTGTTACCAATACTAATGATATTATAAACTACAAATGCGTTGCCTGCGCTTAATATTGGCAATATTAAAGTAAGGTAATTGTCCGGCATTCATTTGTTACGCATCAACCCGTGTTCCGGCTACACCTACGTCCCTATAAAGTGTAAGTGTCTAAACACACTATGCCGAAGATACGCGACCGAAGTTCAGCATGATTACGCCTGCAATGCTTTTTAAATTACCCGCGACACACCACGCTGAAATTACGTCGCGTTTTACCCATAAAAAAAAACATAGACGCCGAAGTTCGGTCGCGTAATTTCGCCATGGTGTGGCGCCACACTAACACTTAAAACATTTTGTGAGAATAAAATGCCGTCTTGTGTTTACAGATGATGTACGAATTATACTATATAATTAATTGTACAATTTGCACAGTACAATTAAATATACTGGTATGTAGCCATAATAAAATTTGCGGTGTTTTGTACTGCAATGACGCATCTATTTACTATAAAAAACGTCATTGATAAATACACACATAATGGTTCTATACGGCCTTTGGTCGAGGATCCAGTTGAGCAGCATAATGTCTATAGACTGATATATTACTATTAAAGAATAAATTAACGATTAATTACCTTTCAACCGCAGCGACATGACTGATAATATTATAAGTAAGGTTTGGTTTCCGTACTTGCGTCAGTAACTCTTCGCCTTGCGACGTCGCCGACAATAGTTCAGTTTTTAAAGCTTTATACCTAAAACAAAAATATTATCAACATAAAATATCGCTTTCCGATCAGAAAAATAGCAAAAGCTTATGAAAAATATGCTTATTTAATTTACGTTACCTATTTTCCTGGCAGTCTAATAATTCTTTGGTTTGTGACGGGTCATTTCCCATATCGCAGTCTACAATCTCATGCATAAACTCGTCCAATTTACTCGAGATTTCCTTCATTAACGTAGAAAATTTCTCTAGTGCCTGAAATGTAATATTTTTTTATATTTAGGCTATTACCTACAATTAATTCTTTATTAAAGAATACCTATTATGATAAATTAGACGAACAATTAATTCCTGAAATTATTTTGAAATTCTAGAATATTCATTGACTTTTGCTCTGTATTGTACTACTGGGTAAAATGTAAAATCTAACGATGTAATTCAGAAATTAAATACCTAAAAAAATGAAATGAACAATACGTACTAACGCTATTATTTTAGGTCTAAGATGTAAATACCTACTTTTTTAGATTTTTATAAAAAAAGTGATGTTATTTCTAAAATAGGCAGCACAATGTTTACAAGAAATGTTTATACTAGGTAGAAAATAACGACTACCTTCTAAAAACTAAATTTAAATTCAAATGATTATTACAGTACAAAATTACACACTTGAATAGTTAATTCAGGTAATTGTTCTCAGTATTTCATACAGGCGATCGGCGCTGTATGAAATTTCCCATATTTCAACACAAATAATTCAGTGCGCAAGGAATAGACATCATTGAACATTACCAAACTCAATACGACTCTCTGATTATATGCAAATTGTTAGGAAAACTTTAATAGCGCGATTCAGGATTGCTTACTTTTATACAACTAGATGGCGCCACTGTTCTTTTGTACATGCTTTGAAGTAACGTTAAACGATCTAATATTATATTAGATTCAGATATTTAGTATAAAGAAATAAAAATATATAACTTACTATCCGTTGCTGTATCCACTCAGCATGTGAATACTGTAGTTCCCCGCCAAGGTCTGGCGTCAGTTGTGACCTATCGAAGTGTTCGTACAACTCCTCCACGGACGAACAGACTAGCACCCTGAACCGGAACTCTTCCTTAAATAATTTACTACTGACTTCCGACAGCGCCTTCTGTAGGAAACTTGCTGGTCGAAGAACGTACACAGCGTGAATGATTCCTGGGAAGAACTCCTGGAAAACAAAAGCAAAAATATTTATTTATTATAAGTACTCTACAGATAACTTTTATTGTATTTCCAATGATAGATGATAAATAACAATAAGCCTTATTGTTTCAAGTCCTTATTTAAATCTATAATACTCGTATTCATGGTATAATAATACATATAGGTAACTCCGCCTGCAGGTATAATATTACCATTGTGTATAAGTCATTTTGTATATTCTTCCATCAACAAAACCCTTGGCTACAGTCAACGACCATACAGCCCATGGTCGTTGTCTACAGTGGTCATATTAGGGTCAATTCATACTAGTGCAGAGTCGAAGCGCATCGAAGCGTCAATTTGAAACTTAACATAGCAAATTCACCCTTATCTCTTCAACGTAATGCACATATTTCTTCTGAGATAAAAAGAAGACGCGTAAATTCACGCGCATTTGACGGAATTCGCGCGTCTGAGCGCGACCAACGCTGACTGGTGCGCGCGCGAGTTCCTTACGGCCCAAGCGCCTTTTACGCGGACCAACGCGTAGTCACTCGTCAGTCGGAATCGGAAACTGACCTATGTCGGAGTTGATCACTGGATGTAAAAGCGTGCGATTGCACGCAAATTCACGCGAATACGCGCGCATTCGTGCAACTTCGCTTTAATATGAAGAATTTGACGCTTCGATGCGCTTCGACTCTGCGCTAGTATGAATTGACCCTTACGCCTGCAGGCGGAGTTATATTATTATACTATGAACCCCCCGCATGAATCTCCCGCCTTGTATATACGTTATCTACGACTTGTCATATTTTTCCAGCAATAACAACAAAGTTTGACAACAGTAGCCCAGGTCCAGGTCAGTCGGGTGATCTAGCTGTAACGGGAAGACTCTACCTGTATTGTTATACCATACTGGTATTTTTCCTAATGGCTTTTAATTTCTACAATAACTCTAATGAGTCAGGGGGCTAATAACGCCACATTTGGTTAAACATTCATCAGTAGCTATGACGTAGTATAGGTCAGTCGGGTGATCTAGCTGTAACGGGAAGACTCTACCTGTATTGTTATACCATACTGGTATTCTTCCTAATAGCTTTTTGTTTCTACAATAGCTCTAAAGAGCTAGGGGGCTAATAACGCCGCGTTTGGTTAAACATATTTCGTTTTGTATTCCAAATCCAGCTGTCACACAGTTGCACTGACTACATCCTAGTTGCCTTAAAGCTGCATTTGTCAGTTGCATAGTTGGCAGTAGCGAATGGATGTGCAGTATACTTGCAGTTATGATTATGACTATGAAATGAAATATGTTTCACCAAACGCGGCGTTGTTAGCCCCCCTGAACGTCACTGGGTTTATACTTACTGAGATCCTTAATAATACTGTTTTGACGGAGTTCCATCGATCTTTTCTTCGGTCTATTATAATGTGGAATCCCATATCTGCTTCCAATAACCTGTAAAAAAAGAAATCATTCATGAATATTGAAACTGAATATCGATTATTGGTAGCAGCTATCGTTTAGTTATCAATCAGTTATGAGTTCAGTCTGGTATCGATTCACGCGTGGCTGCGATACTAAATACTTAATCTATCAATTTTTGGATTGCCGCTTGTCTTTTAGTACTTGAAGATAGTACCTAATCCATTTTAACTTAGCCAAGGGTGCCTACTTATGTAAATATATTCGTCGACAGTTAATTTACTTTGAATTTTTAAGCTATTTTTAATGAAATGCCTTTAAAGAATTTAAATATGATGTGAATTTTTTTATGCCTGTTCTTAGAAATCAATTAAAATATTTTTTTGATTTGTATAGAAAGTTATAAAAAAATACGCGAATTTCGAAAAATTGTAGAACAAAAGTTGTTCAATTTCCAATACCGAGTAACCCCATAAAATTCTTAGAGTTGATTTTTTAACACCTTGTAGAGATAATAAATAATTTGTTAAGTTAGCATAGGCACCTGAAAAGGTACAATTGATTACGCGATTTATGATCCACTCATACGCTTAACGCTATCTATTGAGCAAATATAACACAAATGATGATAATTTCTTCTTGTTAATATGTCCTTTAGGAGAGTAAAAGAAATATTGAAAAGTCAGAAAGAATCCGGCTTTTCGTACCGAAACAGGTAAATTCACACGGATTGAACTTTATTGTGGACTGGCAAGAGCTAGTGAAATATGTGACTGCACCATAACACATTGGCGTGCAGTTAACAGAGGTGTTCGAGTCAGTTGTATATTTGTGGCTAGAAAATGCAGTTCGTGTGGGTAAACTGCAATGCCAAAGTTCAGACTAGTTCACTAGAATCAATTTTAAGTTTTTAAAATCGGCACCGAGACAATTTCCTTTTCTAACTTTAAACATTCGTTGATTGTGTTTCGACTATACGAATGGTCTACAAATAAGAACTACGATGCACCTTGTAGAACACTAACAAAGTAAATGTTGTTCGTCAAACTGACAACTTAAAAGTTACTACGGCAGCACCAAATACATTGTGAGTTTCCATCAAGTACACATGAAATTGGGTGAAACTAGACGTAATTTTACTGACGGGAAAAATAATAACAAAAAATAACGTTGGTTTACAATTATCGTGAAAAACACTGGAAAAAAATACAGATTTTCGTTAAATTCTTCCGTATTTTTAAGTGACGCTTGTTTTTTTGTGGTAAATTGTAATTCATCGTCATTGCGTCTTATTTTTTTCATCGTCATTGCCTGTTATTTACAATCATTACTGTTTTTGTTTCAACATGATAGACCACTTGGTTCAAAAATTACAATAAAAAAAGTTTGTCTATAAACTAAGCTTTTTTTTCGTCTTTCGTTTTATGTCTAGTTTCACCCAATTTCATATGCGCACTTTATTTCTTATGTACTTACGAGGGCACAGAGGTGAGGTAAAGCAGCAGCCGGCGGTACTCGGAGGGCATGATGACGTGGAAGTTGTTGTTGTCGGGGAAGGTGATGAGCGGGCGGTGGTCCCGGGCCAGCCCGCCCGTCGCCAGCGCGTACTGCGGCAGCAGCAGCTCGCTGACGTTGCGTCCGTCGTCGCCATCGCCGCCGCAGCCGTCGCACTCCGCTTCTGTCGATGGCAATGGATCACGTTAATGCCTGCTTCATACCACACGTTGGTTTTGTTGATGTGATTTGTATTTGTAGTTCATTATTTAGAAATGCTTGTGGCGCAGATTAATGATGTACAGTTAGGGAGAAGGGTCATACTATACTCGTTTTCATAGTAATTGTTCAATTTTTTACAGTTTTTAGTAACGTTGATACGTAATATCGCCAGGAAAGAGGCGAAAACATCGGCTGCGGAATTAGGAATTTCCAAAATTGGTACTGCTGCTGTCTATGATACCTGCATGCAGTACGTTACCTAGCGTTTTGATAGATTAATGGAGTGGTAGAAACACGCCGAAACCATTTAAATTGGTATGAGTATAACACTCAAGGATGCTGTGCGCTAAAACTATACAAAACACGAAAAAAATAAAGACTCAAAGGTTCCATTTAGTGCTTTTAATTACTCCTAGACTAATTATTTTTTCGTTTACCTTAATTAATAAAATAATATAAATATTTACCATAGTTGGTTTACTAATGAGTCCGTCAAGTTTAAAGAGTTAGCCGCACTAACGACTTAACTTGGAGGATTCGTTTTGCTTCAAGTCTACTTAAATCAGCAGGTAGTGGAGAATTCCGCTTCATTAGAGTTTTTAAACAATTGAGAACTTTCACGGACGGAGATGTGGATTCATCAAATAGTTAATTTTTATTAAGAAAAATTTACACTTTTTTGTATCAAAGAAAGTTTCGTGCTGTTTTCGTATGCTATGTTCGTTCTTGGCTTATGATCGCTAACTCTACCGCTTCTACAAAGAAAAAAAAGAAAATTCTGCGTAGGTATTTACAATCAGTCAAACAAGGCACTTTTCGAATATAACAATGATTTTTATTCGATCCTCTGTGCAATCAGCGGGATCTATTAATTTTCCACGTTTCCGTCCGTCCAAAAACAAAAGACTAATGACAAAATAATCGACAAATATTTTTATTACCATTCAAGTTTACAGTCGACTTTGGGTATTTAAATAAATTACACCAATTTATCCTCGTAGAAAATTGCTGTGTAAGCAATCTGTATAAAGTTAGCTACAAAAAGCGCGATCGCGTGATACCTAACAATTAATTATATAGAGCAGGGGAGTAAGAATTATTTAAGGTACAGCAGTGGCGGATTTATCAAGATGGAATTTCAGGAATTTATTTAATGTGAACGTGAACGTGCTTACGTTTCTCGGTCACCTAATAGCCGTCGTAAAATAATGGTGTAAGGAGGAACAGTGATTTGCGTTTTCTGTCGCATGCCTTACTATATTAGCCTGATATAATCGAGGAAATTACTTATATAACTTTGACCGAGAAGGTTAAATGTCAAGGAACTTTGCAGAAAAGAAAATTGAGCGGTATAATTAAGTCCTTTTCTATCGTAAATTATAATGCTTGCAAGATTACCGCATTTTGATGAGAATATTCTAGGTACCTACTATTACCTACGATCACGTTCGTATCTATGGCCTGGCCATGGGGGCGGCAGCCAGGAGCGCAGGACCTAAGAGGATGCAAATTAGGCCATTCAATGTCATCATCATCATCTGCCTAGCCTTTTCCCAACTATGTTGGGGTCGGCTTCCAGTCGAACCGGATGCAGCTGAATATCAGTATTTTACACGGAGCGACTGCCTATCAGACCTCCACAACCCAGTAACTGGGTAATACGATACTCTTGGTAAGACTGGTTGTCAGACTTTCTGACTTCTGACCAACAGTAACGACTGCCAAAGATCTACAAATGACAGCCGGGACCAACAGCTTTACGTGCTTTCCGAGGCACGGAGGAAACTCGCTATGGTAAATGGTCACCCATCCACAGACCAACCTCGGCAAGCGTGGCTTAACCCGGAAGATCGGTCTATGCGGCTGTAATTATTTAGCCACGAGCTCCTCCTAGGCCATTCAATGTATAACTGAAAAATCCGCAGCAGATCTCAAATCATATCAATTTTTTTTATGTCACATAAACCACAGGCGCTTATGAAAAGTCGAATTTAGGTACGGGCACGGTTCCAACTAGTCATTTCCTATGGAGAAGAGCCGGTAAGAAACTACATGGTTACTCTTATAAAATCCATATCTTTAGCAATTTGAGTGGGTACAGTTATGACTTAGAATAGTTATGAGAGAGCAATGTAGACTTAAGAGCAGGAACGAAACAAAAAAAATATTAAAAGTATGGTCAAAAATTAAATAGGTATCCGGGCATCTAGCAAGTCTACAAAGCTCTCACATTTACAAAAGGTAAAAGGACACTAAACTATACAAAATAACTGACATGGTTAATTGTCATATCTTGAGAGTAACGATAGTAATAAAAAAAGAAATCTAATCTCGCGTTAAAATATGATGGTGATTTAATAGAAATGAATTATATCTGGAGATTGAGAGCTAGGTACAAATATTATACACTACAACACAACCGTTACTGCCTTAATTTAACAAAAAAAAACGTAATTAAATACTTTTTTATTTAGAGTGAATTTTTGAGGGGTGCATAATTTGATCTTTGCCCTTGGCGCTCATGACCGACACTGCCAACGATATTTAATATCGCAATAGAAGTAAACCGATATGTATCAAATAAATAGTAGGACATTGTACATAACGTCCATTGAAACGGTTTTATTAATCTAGCAACACAGCCGCCATCAGGTCAGGGATGGATCAACCTCAATAGACTCGGTACTACCAGACATTGTGACAAACAAACACCGGACGAACGGGGACCATTTACCTGGACGTATTATATTAGGAACAAAACCTCTTTAGTACTGGTAATAGCCTCACTTTAGCTTCATTCCTTATTAGGGATAAATTATTAGGGTTTATAGGGTTTTAGTAAAGTTACAACAAAGTACCGAAAAGTAATTATTTTCTTGGACCGTCTTTTGTAGTTTTAATGCTTTTCAGGACTCTAGAAGACATTCCAAGTTAACAAAGAGGTTTCCATTCCAAGATTTGTTTTGCTTATACATATACTACTTATATGGACCAAATATCTTCGCAGTCTTCTTCTCTGGATATATGCACCGCAGGTAAGCGAGATGTAGGCCATTCAAATTTATGTTAGGTAACACAATTTTGCCAATACCAAATACACGTGGCAATGTAAAAATTAAATCTGAGTTAATTATGTACAAATAATGTTTAGTTTTTTGTAGGCTTATGATTTTAAAAATAAAAAAGTAGACTCATTTTATTTATTTCTCCATACAACAACCTCAAAATCCCGACATGTAATTTTGTCCAGATATTTCGGTTTTCCGGTCTGGCAACCCTAGGCTGTCACCTTGCACCTTGCTTACTAACGGCCAGTTTCTTCATCAAAAGTAACAGCCAAAGTCAAAGTAACGGTAAAATTTGTTTCTTACAAACTGTATGAAACAAATTGTACCGTTACTTTGACTTTGGCTGTTACTTTTGATGAAGAAACTGGCCGTAAGAAGCATAAAAAAACCAAGAAGAGGCAAAGGCGTGGTAAACAGATACAGCACAACGTTCCAACAGTGCTACAAGTTTTAGTTGTTTCTAATCGTGTAAACCCTCCCAGATTCTAGACTCAGAACTCTCAGATCATAATCATGATAGCGTATCGTTATACTAGTATACTAAACTCGGTTTTGCCTGCGGCATCGCCCGCGTGGAGAACGTGGGAACGTACTACTGGGATAAAAAGTATCTTATGGCCTAATCCAGGTAGTGTTCTACCTGTGTGCCAAGTTTCAACCAAATCCGATCAGCCGTTATGGCGTGATTCATTAACAAACATCCAAATTCACAAACATCAAAACTTTCACATTAAAATGTAGACAAAGTTAGTCGGAAAGGGGGTACTAATCCACAGGTCACTTAAAGTATCACTGGTGGATGAATGTTTTAAAGCAAGTGTTAAAGTTTCAAAATTTGATCATTTTAATTTTCATGCATTATTATATTACACTTATTTTAGTTTTTTCAAAAATTCTTCGTCCCTTCTTTAGTTACGAAATCAGAAAATGGACTATTCCGTGACCACAACAAATACGACCTAAAATGCATACACAGCTGCTCATAGCTGAATTTAGCGTACTTTTTATAAAATTTTTGAACAGCTCTTAAAATACCTATTGACTTTTCGGGAAACAAAAGTTTTGTAGAACAAAAGTTATTCAAAAATATGGTGTACTAAAGTAAAGAGTGCTAAAACACTCTTTCATATTAGTAGCCCCTTTCCGACTAAAATAAATATTAGTTAGAAAGTAAGATTACTTAGTATCATTGCATTTCAAAGCAGTTCCAATAGTCCCGAGCTACAAGGATATCAGCAACGAGTTACTCAGTCTAACCGCGGTAAGCACTAACCGCAGCGATCAAATGGTTCACTAACTAGACGAGAATACCTGACATTGTACTAGGGTACTATAAGTCACCTAGGTATTATTGTATAGCTAGGTATTACGTTAACTGCATACCCGACACCTCGCTCGCTTGGCTGGTTCGTTCTTTAGTAAAAGAACACGTATGTTAATTTTGTGTGCAAAATTACACCTCAACCTCAAAGGCATTATTTTAACTTGAATGAATAACCGCAAAGGAAAATTTATTCGCCCGGAGATTTTGCAAAAAGTATTTTTAATCACGTTACCTACCTAAAGGTAATTGAATAAAGAAATTTTACTTGGTAGTTACCTATTTCTAACGTAAATGCTTAAAATATAATAACAAAAAACTATAATGATGGCCTCTAATGTTTTATTCTTATAAAGCATAAATTAACAATAACGGAACCGACGCTCATAATAATATTAATAGTTATTATGACTTTCTTAAATGTTTACTAAAATATTTTGAAGTAACGGAATAATGTTTATTAATGGCAACGAAAATTACGTAGCGTGTGTGTGTTCATTTTTAACAAACTCAACAATAAACTTTTGCAAGGCTGGCAAGACAAGGCGCAAACGATTCATAATATTGCCAACTGTCATTATTCAAATGGAGTTCGTCGACCGCGCGACTCGCGCGCAAAGGTCAAGATAATTGATTCCGAGCCGAGGCGAAGAATCTCAACCAAACAAAAGAATATCCACACGATTTTAATTAGATAATTGCGGAAGTGTGTGATATTTTTCGGTATTTTACGAGACTCATTTATGTAATATAGTTTATCGTAAAAAATGAAGTCAATACACAAACTAATCGACGACGTCGACTTTAGATTTAATAAAAAACGTTAAACTTAGAAATGGACGATAAGCTGCATTATCAATCCCTACAAGTTGTAAGACTTTCTGATCTGTAATTTTATACCGCTTCCAAGACTTCGGAAGCCACGCCTCGTCCAAAACAATATCAACTGGAAACTATGGCACTCCCAAATGCAGCTTGAAGGCAACTAGGATGTTTTAACTTTCGTGAGACACATTCATATTTATGATTCGTTACGGTTTACTCAAGTACATTTTTCGGGATTGCCCGACTTCTTCAGCTCATGGTTAAGCGTTCCGTTTGGGTCCGAAACTAGTTGGGCATCCCTGAAAAATGCACGTGAGTTAACCGTAACTAATCATAAATTAGGACGTAGTTAGTGCAACTGCTGCGGACTAGATGTGTAGCCTACTTGTAGTTATGATTACGAATATGAAACGAAATATGTTTCACCAAACGCGGCGTTATTAGCCCTCCTGATTACTTTGTACGTTGTTCACCTAGTTCTAAACTTGCTGATACATTCAAATTGGCTATGCAAACATAATTGACAATCATAATTAATCCAAACACAAGTCAAGCCATCCTGTAAGCCGAACATCATAACAATCATACCATACACATAGTATCACACATAACGTACCTACTCTGATTTTGGATTAGTTTGAAAACTAGTTACTGTTGTCAGCACGAGCGTGAATATGGAGAGAAGATATTATTATCCTGTTGTTGCTTCAGGCTCCAAGAACTGTGTTATCTCGTAAACATTTGTTTCATATATTCTACCTAGCCTTTTCCCAACTATGTTGGGGCCAGCTTTTAATCTAACCAGCCCATTAATTCAGAGCGATTCGATTGGTCAGTTGTCAAACGATTTGGTAAACTATCTCTTTTTCTCTCGTAACGATTATCGTAGACGGAACGAGATGACAAATCGAATCGGTTGACAACTGCTTATCGAAAAATTTCTGAATCGGGGAGCTGATGCGGCTGAATGCTAGTATTTTACACGGAACGACTGCCGTCAGACCTCCGCACTCCAGTTACTGGGCAATGCCGATATCCTAGGGTTAGACCTGGGGCCTAATTCTCCTAAAATAAATTGTTGCCAAACGCAATCGAACCACAACCGTCAGTCAGTTTTTGTTTTCGAAAACTTTCAAAATGATTGATTCTGTTTTTTGTGTCAAACAATTTGATAGCTTTTGAAATTGAGAACTGTCTGAATGAACGGTTCGGCCTTGGTTCGGTTGTGATTTATCAAGATTTATTTTAGGAGAATTAGGCCCCAGTTCTGCCGGGGTTGCGGTGCATGCAGCTGCGAATCCCACGACCCCAGCCATAGGTCAGGAGAAGGAACAGTGTGGGTTTTTAGCCGGTAAGAGTCCCCTTCGCTTTCCCCGGGCGGAAGATAGAGGAGGAATTTCCGAAGAAAAAAAAATGTTCTTCCAGTTGCCAGACTTTCTAGTCTTAGGATAAGTATGACACCCTGGACTGACGGTTTATCGTGCTCTCCGAGGCAGAGGTCTCGATATGTCAGTAACGAACGGTCACCCCTCACAGCAAGGGCTGCTGAATTTATTATCGACTAGCTTCTGCCCGCGACTTCGTACGCGGATCCTGTTGCTTATGCCAACGACAACGGGGTCATCGAAATCGAAGATCTGAAACGTCTGATGTCTCTAGAGACCTAGAAGCAGATGCGTAGATACGCTGAGAACTCAAGTGCAATTCTTTATCCGTGAACATCTCCGACTCGCGAGACAATACGTGACGTTCACGATCAGCGGTCAGTCGCGCATCACGTTCCCCACTTGTCTCTAGAGACCTAGAAGTCGATGAGTAGATACGCTTGGAACTCAAGCGTAATTCTCTATCCATGAACGTCTTCGACTCGCGAGACAATGCGTGACGTTCACGATCAGAGGTCAGTCGTGCATCACGTTCCCCACTTGTCTCTAGAAACCTAGAAGTCGATGCGTAGATACGCTTGGAACTCAAGCGTATTTCTCTATCCGTGAACGTCTCCGACTCGCGAGACAATGCGTGAAGTTCACGATCAGCGGTCAGTCGCGCATCACGTTCCCCACTTGTCTCTAGAGACCTAGAAGTCGATGCGTAGATACGCTTGGAACTCAAGCGTATTTCTCTATCCGTGAACGTCTCCGACTCGCGAGACAATGCATGACGTTCACGATCAGCGGTCAGTCGCGCATCACGTTCTCCACTTGTCTCTAGAGACCTAGAAGTCGATGCGTAGATACGCTTGGAACTCAAGCGTATTTCTCTATCCGTGAACGTCTCCGACTCGCGAGACAATGCATGACGTTCACGATCAGCGGTCAGTCGCGCATCACGTTCCCCACTTGTCTCTAGAGACCTAGAAGTCGATGCGTAGATACGCTTGGAACTCAAGCGTATTTCTCTATCCGTGAACGTCTTCGACTCGCGAGACAATGCGTGAAGTTCACAATCAGCGGTCAGTCGCGCATCACGTTCCCCACTTGTCTCTAGAGACCTAGAAGTCGATGCGTAGATACGCTTGGAACTCAAGCGCAACTCTCTATCCGTGAACGTCTCCGACTCGCGAGACAATGCGTGACGTTCACGATCAGCGGTCAGTCGTGCATCACGTTCCCCACTTGTCTCTAGAGACCTAGAAGTCGATGCGTAGATACGCTTAGAACTCAAGCGTATTTCTCTATCCGTGAACGTCTCCGATTCGCGAGACAATGCATGACTTGAACGACCAGCGGCCAGTCGCGCATCACGTTCCACACTTGTCTCTAGAGACTTCGAAATCTATGTGTATATACGCTGAGAACTCAAACGTAATTCTCCATCCGTGAACATCTCCCACTCGCGAGACAATGCGTGACGTTCACGATCAGCGGTCAGTCGCGCATCATATTCTTCACTGGTCTCTAGAGACCTGGATGTAGATGCGTAAATACGCTGAGAACGCAGGCGTGCTTCGCGATCCGAAGAGGTTTCCACGGAGCGAGTTGCAGCCTGATGTTCTCGAACAGCATCAAGTCTCTCCGGACGCTCTTCGGTACATTTTTGGGAGCTTATGATCCTCAATCTTTTAGCTCCTTTGGAACATTGGGAAAGATTTGACCTCTTTCTAGGCATGGTTATAGTTTTATTGTGAAGATACCTGATCAATTAAACTCTAAGTGACTGCTCCCCTACGTTACCGGGTAGGCTACCGTGTCACGAAGATAAATGGAAAAGGAAATTAAACACTCAAATAAAATAAGCCCGAAGACATATTTATTCGATAAAATAAAAAAATAAATGGGAGTTTTGGCCAGTAGAGTCAAATTTTCAATGATATACCATCGTCATCGAAAATCAGTCCTAAACTGTTACCGCCTTCACCGCGTGGAGGTACTCCCAGCTTATGTTATTTTATAATTATCTATACAGTGAAATAAGTGATAGCTTTGATTTCCACATCAGATGTTTCTGATCTTCCCATTGCTTCCCATTGTTGAAATGCCCATCAGACCGAACAACTTTTGCTAAAACGTCATTCCTATATGTGTTATGGTGTAGCTGGGCTCTTGGAGTTGCACAACAGGTGTTCCAGATCTTCGATTTTTATAAATCAACAGAGAGTGCTCATCAGATTAAACAACTTTTGCTAAAACGTCATTCCTATATAAGTTATAGTGTAGCTGGGCGCTTGGAATTCCACAACAGGTGTTCCAGATCTTCAATTTTTATACGTCAACAGAGAGTGTTCATCAGGCTGAACAACTCTTGCTAAGACGTCATTCCTATATATGTTATAGTGTAGCTGGGCTCGTGGAGTTCCACATCAGGTGTTCCAAATCTTCAAATTTATTCTCTCAACAGAAAATGCTCATCACGTGGAACAATTTTTGCTATGGTACCATTTTTGTATCTCTTATAATTTAGCTGGTCTGTTGCGGTTCTGCATCAGGTGTTCAAGTTTCCAAAATAAATTATAGCCTATATGTTGCCCAGACTTAAGAACTATGCAACAAAAAAAAATCATTCTATTCCGTCCAGTAGTTCCGAAGATTAGCGTGTACAAACAAACAGACAAACAGACACACAGACAAACAGACAGTTTTTTTTTTTTTTGGATTCGTGCTCTATTACTGTTTCTAAACCCCCCTCAATTTTTTTTTAATATATTTAATGTACAGACACCGTTTTTTTACTGTTTCATTATATGTATATTGATATGTATAGAAGATGTTGATTATTTGCATATCTTTTGATTGCGTGAACCGATTGCGATGAAACAAAAAAAATAATTTACTTTGAGATAAGCACAATATTTGTTTATAAAAGTCAACAGCATTGGGTCAGCTCTTTTTACGTGATGCTTGCATAAACATGCAAACATATGTTTAATCTTTACTTCCCTAGATGGCGTTGGCGTCGAATTAGATCGCGCTATGGTTTCGTTACCGTGTGATTTATAAGTTTTAGACGAAATATTCTTAGTTACTCCTGGAACACGATTTTATTATATGTATAGACTAGCTTTTTCCCGCGGCTTCGCTCGCGTTAATTTATAATAAAAAATAACTGTTAACATACTACTAAAGCTTCTTTAATAATATAATTCAATCATTTCAAAGGTATATGTCCGTTTCTGTCAGTATAGATAAGCCGATTTTTGATACTTTGGGTTACATTATTGTAATTTATTTACGGATCCCTACGTTTTTGATCCTAAAATCGAAATAGCCTATAGCACTCAGGGACAACGTAGCTTCCTATTGGTGAAATAATTTTTGAAATCGGGTGAGTAGTTTCGAAGATTACCTCCTACATACAAACAAACAAATTCTACCTTTTTATAATATTAGTATAGATTTTTGAAATATTATCCGCGCGTTTGTTAATTAGCCACGAGCCTGTCGTAATCATTTTCATAATTATCATAATTTTGTAGAATCTATCTTTGGGTAAAATGTTAAACAATGTTATGTGTACAAGGCTCTTGTTACGAATATGTACTGTTTCCGTTTTCTAAGGCGAAGAAAGTTATTAACTCGCTTTGCAGATGCGTAATGTTTGTACTAGTGGTATACACAAATAGCAACGTAACAAGACCACGTTTGCGATCAACCAGAACTTAGTTAGATAACATTAGTTTACATAAAGTTTTACCACTCTAGCGTAGACCTGTTAAATACATGTAAACATTACCGAAATACTCTGAATATTACGCCGAATTTCGTACTTTTGGTTGAGAGAATATAAAAGTCACTTACAGGGAATATTTATTCGTTTTGTTTTGTTTTTGGAATTATTCGTGACGACGGTAACGTTTCTTATATTCATGCTATTAACAACGTAATGTTTTGAAGCAAAACAAACAACAATGAAAGGGTAAGAAACCAAAATAGGAAAATGTCTGCTCCTACGTTATTCATTCTTGAAGAAAACAATAACAACATTAAATGCAGATGTTATTACAAGCTAAACAATGCAGAAGTAGACATAACGGCTCATTAGTTACATAACAGTTCAAGTGATCTTCCAGCACAAGGTCAGTTGCTAACAATTACTAACTACAGGCAAACAAGAAACATAGTTTATGCATTTTACTGGAAAACACACTCATTTAACGTCGAGCAAAAGTTATTACTTCTGCTATTTTAAACGATTTTCTTATCATTTTTCTTTTATGGTGTTCTGCCAAGTCAAACACGTTTTCACGCAGTAAAATGATTTGTACTTTTCTGGAGAAATATATTGTTGAATGGCAGGAGGATTTCAAATCTAGCCCAATGCACAGTTTTATATTCCATACAATTGGATAACGAATGTACTTGTGCAGAGCAACAGCGGAGGCATCGCTGGGCGGCGATACCTCAAACTCGCTTAGTTTGCGGTAGCCATCCACGCGGATTGACACGCGAAATATAATGGTGAACACAAACTGTGCTGTCTACGGATTTAATTCGTCTTCTAAAAAGAACAAGGATCTAAAAATCTATGAGATTTCCCAATGTTGCGAGGTACCTAAGTTTCCCTTTTTTCGGAATACGCACCTACCTATGTTATCTAAGTTGGTTATTGTGATGACAATAAAATCCTCATGAAATTTCGAAAAAATAACATAGGGTGTTAATCCTTGCATATTTGATTAGGACAGCGTAAATACCTACAAGGACGACGGCATTGCCCGACATCGAAGGCGTAGCCCAACAGTATGTATTGTATACCTGTGCCAATAGCTCACAAATCCACAAGAACCCAAGATATTGTTACGAAACGACGGATGTCAACCAACAATTTAATACTATGTAAATATCGGTATAAGAAAAATATTTCCTGCGGTATTTTTGCTCTGTACCTGACATTATGGCCATCAAGGCGGAATTACTTCCGCAATATGCGGCTCATAGGCAGTCATCTACATACGTAACTATAATGATCCGAACGTGGTATTCAAATCATCGACATTGTTGTGATAGTCACATACTAGATCCAGTTATAATGATGGCGAGCGAATCCCAATCGCTCTCAATCGAACAAATGACAGAGTTGAATGTATCTGTTGCATCATGGCTCTGGAAAAATGGAGGAACACCACGAAGCAAACACAAATTTGCTTCGTGAGGAACACAAACGACTTAGTTCTAGAATATTCACGGCCTTATCAAATGAATAAAATCACTTTAAAAAAAAGTAAAAAAGAGTAAAATAATTACCATATTACAAAACTAACAGTTTCAGAAGTCGGTGCAATTTTACACTGAACCAAATTGAAGGCAGTATTTTTCAAAGTGATTTTATTTTTCTTCCTTATAAACTACGTAAAAGCGCAACATTTTCTTTATCGACCAGTCTTTTCCGTATTTTTCTATCATTTGTCAATTACGAGATCCAGAGACTTTTACTGAGACATTACCATATAATACCATACCATATTGTAGATAGTCAAATTTCAGTACAAAAAAAGCATGACATAAACACAAAAATTGTAATTTTAAAAACTGTATTAGTCCTGTAACTCATTAAAAGTTATACAAAGAGCTTAAAGTAGCCCAATAATTTCGTATAATCAAAAACATCTGTATGTCTTCAGAATTTCTAAGGACAACACTTTCGACGTTTTTGCTCGTAACTCAAAATTAGGTTTAGATAGTCACTTATCGGCCTTTTAGACATAGGACAGCAGCCTTGCAAATCGATCTGTGCGGTTGTTAATTACTCACGAGCCCGCCGGAAATCTAAATACCTATTATTCGGGTATCTGTGGTCATAGCACAATTACGATGTCTTTGGTCTTCGTAGACCAAGTATTATACCCAAAACAAAACCAATCTCGCAACAACAGACAATGTTTCCAGTTATATCGCAAATTCCCACGGCCTTGCAAACTATAAGGAGTATTAGGTCCCCTTTGTTCTCAGCAGATAACATCTCCAAAGGATACGAACATCCTTGGGGTAATTAAACTCGATCGTCTACGGCTTAGATCGTTGATCTTAAATGACGAGATAATGAGTGCTCTTAAGTCGAGACGAACTTGTTGAAGTTTTTTAAGGACTCAATTACCTTTGTCCTCATTTCTCGGACACTGTGGACATGATGCTCTTTAATGGACACCTCCATTAGCCTGTCTCAGAAGTAATCAAAGATACATAACAGCCTGTAATAGAGAACCTTCCGCAAACGATGCGAATCCTATAATATCTGAAGTGATTTTGGACATTTTCCGGCATCAATTTTCCATGTTTTTTCTGTAAAAATGTACTTGGCACAAAATTCCGTTCGTTCTGCTTCTGCCCAGCGTTGTCGCAACTGTGTTGGGGTCAGCTTCGAGTTAACTAGATGCGGCTGAGTACCAGCATTTTACACGGAGCGACTGCCATCAGACCCTCGCAACCCTGTTACTGGGCAATGCCGATATCCTAAGGTTAGACCGGTTATCAGACTTTTGGGCTCCTGATTACCCGTAACGACTGTCATAGCTATTAGCACAGTGTACCTACTTACTACATACAGTGGGTCAATGCCCATACATTTGACAGGTCCTATGAAATGTCAAAATTATGTAGGGGCGGAGGTTATGTCCCAAGTATGCAGTATGGCTACTCGGAACAAAACCTCCGCTCTTTCACCCCGCAACCCCCCGCACGATTGCTCTACGACAATGTTCTACGTTGACCGACTGTAAGGAGTAAGATATAGGTAGACTGTGCTATTAGTATGATACCCGGGACCTACAGCTTCTTAACGTGCTCTTCGAGGCACGAAGGGGTCTTTGATACGTGTAAGAAACGGTCACCTATCCATCCATAGCATTAAAATTCAGTGCTATTTCAAAACAATTGATTTGCGTTTTAAGAGTCCGTTGTCGTAATTGGAGATATTTAAATATTATTACTTGTTTACTATTTAAATATCCACTTATTCCCTGCATTCAATATTCAAGAACAGCCGTTGAGCCACAACTTATTCAGTTAGCAGATAATCTGGAGCCAGCGTTGTCAGCATGGTATCAATGGCGGATATTGTGGGCTGGGCCGAAGAGCTCTTAAACTGCCATTCCGTCCTCATTGATATGCGGCGTGCAACCCAATCCCGGGATCCCTTTATGTTGCCCTGATGTTTCTATAAGTATGTTAGTAGTTCTGGATACAAGGCCTTTTAAGAAGTTTGGTATGTGGTTAGATAATGTGTTTATGTGGTAATGATTATTCTTGTAATGAAATTAGCACTCGTGGTCTCGTGCGACTGCGAAATTGTCTTCTGTGAATTCTTTTTACCCGACTACGCAACAGCAAAGACAGGGTTATGTTTTTCACCTTCTTTATATCCTATTATGTAATTCGCAAACTGACTGACCAAAAACATAGGTAACCTCCGACTGCATGTCACATAACACATGATAGCATGGTTTTTAAGGTCCCGTACCCAAAGGGTAAAACGGGACCCTATTACTAAGACTCCACTGTCCGTCCGTCCGTCTGTCACCAGGCTGTATCTCATGAACCGTGATAGTTAGACAGTTGAAATTTTCACAGATGATGTATTTCTGTTGCCGCTATAACAGCAAATACTAAAAAACAGAACAAAATAAATATTTAAGGGGGCTCCCATACAACAAACGTGTTTTTTTTGCCGTTTTTATAGATAATGGTACGGAACCCTTCGTGCGCGAGTCCGAATAACACTTGGCCGGTTTTTAGAAAACCTACGTAAACTCTATGACGGACGACTTGTTTACATCTTTTCAGTTCTTATTTTCTATGTATTATCACAGTTTAACAATTCTTAAACTGTGGTACTATCATCTTGTCAGTTCGCTTGTTAAGCAGTCGGATTTTTTGATGTCTTTGGTATTTCATTGGTTAAGGATCTTAAGCTGTGTTTGTGAAGCCTGTGTTCGATTTTCTGAAACATATAATTTGAAATAGAAAACCCTACATAATACCTACTCCAATAATAAAACGTGTCCAATATGATAGCTTCCTATTACGGACAGAACTATCTCAACCCCCTGGTGAGATAAAGTTATTTCATCTTCCGAGTGCTATCAATACAGTGCTAACGGACTGACGTAATAGCGTGCGTGTCTATAACATATATATCTAGACAATCTGTCTGTCTGTATGTTTTTATATCTCTGTATCTAGCTAACGAACTGAATAAGATTTGTGGTTTAAACATCAAAAAGAAATGTAGAGCAACGCAACTATTTCTGAATACTGATTTTAGGAATACCGTTTATTTTGTTTACTTTATCTTAAAAGCTTGAACGGATGTTCTTTCAGGTGCATGATGAGTTAATTTCAAGTTGAGTCTTCAGTTGCTTAGCCAGTCGAATACGCCTTATAGTAATACCAAAGTAATTTAACATAGAATTTCACAAAGGGAATTATACATACACACGATTGTAGGTAGTATATTTTTAAAAGCATATCAGTGCAGCATATCAATCAATTAATTTATGACAGTCTACTGCATTGCTGGATGCTGACATACAAACAAAACGATGTATTGTGGCACGCATAACTAGGAAGAGGTATGTGCTTCACAACATAGTATAAAACAAAGTCGCTTCCCGCTGTCTGCCTGTCCCTATGTATGTTTAGATCTTTAAAACTACGCAACGAATTTTGATACGGCTTTTTTTAATAGATAGAGTGATTCAAGACGAAGGTTTTAAGTTATAAAACGTACACGTGCGAAGCCGGGGCGGGTCGCTAGTCAAATAATATAACAAAACATCTCCAGAAACAAGAGCTGAATGAAATCATGAATACAGAATGTAGAGGATGTAGGCATAGAATACGGTTTGCTAATCTTAATTAATTCTAGTGTTCCCTGAGCTGAAGTGCAGAGGTCACAAAAGATCTGTGACAATAGCCAGTGTTCCAGATATCTTGTCTGGTGGCGACAGTCTTCAATCACATCGTAAACGTAACTAAACAGATATCTATAATTGCGGAGAGACTGAAGAGAACTTCGTTTATAGAACATTAAAATCAAATTTTATGACCGGCTGCGGTCTTGCAATTATCAGTTTCCGGTGAAATTATTTTATGTGTGCTATAAATCTAATTTTATATAGAATTAAGTATTTGACGTTTTATATTTTTAGAGAGCAAAGGTGTCAAATCAGTACTTAAGTAATATTTTATCTTAGTCATCAGACTTTGATAAAATGTACAGTAGGCAGAATTGCATTTAAATTTAGTTTCACTGCTGCACTGTATAACGTACTCATACGATGAAAACCGTACTAAGTAGGTTTTTATATTCAGACCAACAAAGAAAATTAAAATACTTAACTAGGTCACTCAATATTAAATCGAAAGTTTTTCATTTAGCTTATAGCTTATTTTGATTTGGTTATTTGGATAAACATATTAAGGATCATAAGTTCATAACTTTCTGGAGACAGATTTATATTTATGATTAGTTACGGTTTACTCACGTGCATTTTTCGGGATTGCCCGACTAGGTCGACTCGCGACCTTGCTGCGTGTTCAGCTCATGATTAAGGGCTCCGTTTGGGTTCGAAGCTAGTCGGGCAATCCCGAAAAATGCACGGGAGCAGTGGCGAAGGCTCCATACAACTCGATTCCTATCGGCTTCCCTTTCGAAACGAGTAGTTACTGGAAATCACGCATCACACTTGAGCAAGGTAAGCATTTTTTGGTCCGGCTTCCCTTTTAAGAAACTTCACCCTACGCCACTGCACGGGAGTAATCCGTAACTAATCATAAATATACATATATTAAGGATCCTCTACGAATCAGGCGTTAAGACACGTAATTCGTACTTTTAAACTTTATGAATACAGTACATCGGTATTTTAAACTTCGAAGTTCAGTAATACAGTCAATACCTACAATCAAACTTTTCTTGTATCTACGGCAAAATTGTTCTTCGCTTAGCATTATGCAATGACATTTTGAGATGCATGCACTTCTATGATAATGGAATAAGTACTAAAGTACCTATATCACGTGGTAAATACGTTCAACAAAATAAAAAAAACAAATAAGTATTTGAACCCTGTATTTGTTTCGGCGTTTCTTCTCCGAGGTATCTACTAGGGTTTTCGCGTTCCCGGCCTATTTGAGTTCCCGGGAATCGGGAATTTTTTCTTTTAATTCCCGGGAATTCCCGGGTACCCGGGAATTTTCATGTTTTTTGTATGAATATAGTTTTTCTCGTATATTTCAACATTAAACTTGTGTAAGTACTTTAAACATGATAAATTGTCTAACATACCAATCGACTTTTCTTATTAATATAAAAAATCTTATTCTTATTTAAAAAATTGAACTAGGAATAGTTACAGTCATTTATTGTGCGACGTGGCGAGTTTCTTTAATGAAAAAAAAAGTCTTCTCTTCATATAATATGGCAAAATATTACGGAATAACAATAGGGTGAATGACTATAAAGACTGTTACCAAATTCGTGTAATACCTTAAAACCACATGATCTACTACTGGTGTAGAATGACCGAGCACGGTATTTAGCTTGATTAAAAATAAAGTTTTTTTTTCTTGCGGTAGCGATATGTGATCGAAACATAACCAGCTAATAAGGTACAAATAAAAAATGCTTAGTTAAAAATTTTTTTGTAGGAACATTTCAACGCCACTTATCAATGAATAAAAGCACAGTGACACAGCTGGCTAGCACGTCTAGCACGAAATCGTTCTTTGCAGTCGGTTAACTCGGGGCACAAAAAGGGCTCGAAAACAGAACTTTTTTTTTTGAAAATAAACTGTTTTGTATTTAAAATAAAAATCATTTAGGGTTAATCTGTGACCAGTAGATCACGCTGTTTGAAGGAATTACACGAATTCGTTTACACCCTGTATATTTTCATTATAAATCTCGAAATTACACAAAAGATAAACATTGTGAATAGTTTCTACAAATGAAACATTTACAAAAAAAAATCAAGCGTTTAGAATTTGTTTACTAGACAGAGACAACAGTACTGTGTGCTGACATCACGATACATTTACCCCATTCCTAGTTCACACCATGCAGTACAATGTCTGTTTCATGCGAGAGAGACAAAAAAATGCTCTAAAATCTTCGGAAGCGTGCAGACCCTTCATTTTTCATCATCTTTTCTTCATTTCAAATAATTCCCGGGTACCCGGGATTCCCGACAAATAATTCCCGGGTCCTAAAATCCCCAAATTCCCGGGAATTCCCGGTTCCGGGTACCCGGGGCGAAAACCCTAGTATCTACTCAGATAGGAAAGACTGTCGCAAGCTAGTAACATAAAAAATCCAGATAACATAAATAAACAATTTGTTTTCATTTAAAACTTTACACCTAGATTGCACATTATCGAAATACCTATGTACTTACATAAAATTTAATTACGTGTGTCACGACCATGTGTTTGTTACGCTTATTAAATAAATTGTTTACAGTTAATCACTTTTGTCCCACTTTGTATTACCCAGTTATTAGGTACTGATTGCATTCTATTGTTACGGGAATGTGTGACGGTAACTTGATAATTGTAATTAAAATTGTGTTTAATTTCTTTTCGTTACACTAAATGTTGGAAATTGTATCCTCCTACAAGCATTACGTGTTAAATGTCTACCCAAGAACGTTGCTTTGATCTTAACCCATGGATAACGACGTTTACGTACATCAACTCTACATTCCGTGAATGCTCTCTTTGAGCCAAAGGCCGCATTCACAACAATAACCAGTAATGTTATAAACCAAGTTAGGCAGTAATTCTAATAACACTTTGAAATAATTATATTTCTTCGAGCGTAACACTTTATACACTTAAACAAATTTCACATAAAAAACCTCACACGCGCATATTTCATGACGCAAACTAACACACAGTAAAAAGATTAACAAAAACTCGAAGCAATACATAATCACTTGCCTATTTTCTCGGTCTTGATGAAAAAGAAACTCAGTCGCATCTGTGCAACCCACACGCGAAACACAATGCGACACATCCGTCTGCGCGTGCGCAGGCTTGTGCGCTTCCCGCCTTCTGACTATCAACTTGCATCTGAAGATGTCTTCAATCACTATAGCGAGTTGAATTAAGTATCTAACGTCATCGAGTTGAAAAACCAAGCGCAAAATCGATTTTACGCATCGGCAAACGGCAATGCGATCAAAGTTTGAAACAAATTGACTGCGCAGTTGTTTCTCTAGTCACGAAAATTCGTTCATTAAACGTCTCGTCGTAAACGATTAAAATGGTTATCGAAGCATTGCCATTTCGTGTGTTTGTCGCGCGGTATTAGTGGATGATATTACCTTTGAATCCGAAACACTGCATTCTCCGTCGCACGCGGCAGCACGCACCGCCCGCTGCCACACTGACACTAGTGTTGTCACGCTCTGACATCACATCACCCTTTGACATACGACCTTTGTTACCTACATTTGACTTGGCTGCACGCACTCGTGACTTTATCACGAAGTAATAAGGTGTACAAAACGCTATAGACAGTATAATGCGCGCGCTGAACCGAAACTGACATGGCGGTCCGATATTCTAAGAGTTCTTTATCATCAGTTTTCAATCAATGAGATAAGCATTGGATCGTAACGAGATGATTTCTGTATCTGATAGTCGATTGGATGACTCTCTGTACAAAATATGCTTGTCTATATCTGTCAACTTTATCATGAAATCCGTATCATAATGTAGGTATCGAATGAGGAAGGTATATTTGCATCATATTTTAGATAGGTGAGATTATTCTTAGCTTTCTTTTCTCAGCATTAATTCCAACTGCTTTGAAATTTATAACTTTTTTAAAAATATTTTTTGCTCTCTTTCGCAACTTCGTTTAGCTCACCGATAAAGCGATAGTTCAGTCAAGTTTGTATGGCTTTGACAGGGATTTAATTAGTAAGTCCAGGGAGGCTAACAACGCCGCGTTTCGTGAAACATAATTTCGTTTCACATTCGTAACCATGATTGCACGTTCAGTCGCAAGTCGCAACTGTAAACTATGCAACTGCCAAATGCAGCTTGAAAGCAATTAGAGTGTAATCAGTGCAACTGCGTGACAGCTGCCGACTGGATGTGCAGCCCCACTGGCAGTTATGATTATGAATCTGAAACGAAATATGTTTCACCAAACGCGGCCTTGTTAGCCCTCCTAGGCTAGGCTAACGATGTTGAGCAAGTCGGCCTTAACTTTTTACTTCATGCTTTAACCCAAAAATTAAAATGTGGATGGCAATCAATGCTCTTAGATCTGCGTTCATACTTTAATAAATTATCTGTTGGTAGATATGTTTGTTCCAAAATATTTATGTTGAGGCTATGATGAACGAGAGGAAGTAAGCTTTGTTATTAAAATGAAAAATATAGGTAAACTGCGTGCAAACAACTCTTTAGTAAATATTGTGCAAGCTGCTCAGACTAACGCAAAAAATAGAAGTTCAGATTGAACGCGGTCGGAATGTAGGCAGACATCCGAATGATTCGGTTCCGATGGCGAGGCAAACGGGGCCACTGCGCTGCGGAATGCAGGCAAACAGACTGGAACACCGATCTTTAACTAAACTGGACTTTCTGACAGACGAGATAATGAACTACAAGTACGTACAATATGCACTCACTGTTACAACGATGAATGAAAAAGGAAATATTTGTCAATTACGATTGTAAGTTATCGTTCCCATGTTTACGTTCTTTATGTTATAGAGACTACATGAAACGCGTTAGTCATTACAGCTGATTAACTAATCATTAATATTATTTACGTTGCATTACAGCAGAAGGTCTCAATATCACACAATATTGCGCACATAGGCGCCTACACCGAACTGAATTCAATAGGGCGTAAAAAACATGTCTGCGAACAAAACACGCCATGAGAAAGAAAACATTAGTATTTAGTGTTTATATCACCTGGAGAACAATCGATGAGGAACAGAAACAATCGGGGCGCAGAACAAAAGTGAGAACGTGAATGCTCAGTGGGTCGTGGATTCGAGGGAAACAGCCTAATGTCGCGTTTATAGTAGAATTAGGTATTCAGATTAATTAAAATCATGATTAAGACAGACAAACAAATCGATGCCTCCCACGTAAGTTGTTGTTAGCCACAAATTTAATTTTTGTGTTTTTCACGTAAAACTATCTAATTTTATGTATTATTATCTGTTCCAAATATAAAAATAGCAAAAATATATATCGTTTTTCGGTATTTTTATATTTGGAACAGACAATATACATAAAATTAGACACTTTTACGTGAAAAACACAAAAATGCAATTTGTGGCTTACAACAACTTACATGGGAGACATCGAAATATTCAGCAATATTTACGCGGCTTCCATAGTCACGAAAAGTGAAATAAAGATTCGAAAAAACTGCAAGGGTGAACTTACAAGGTTTCATTGTACTTATATTTTTTCTTGAAGCTCGTATGATTAGTTCCAGCTACTGCTGGCAGTAAACAAGTAGTTCCAGCTACAGCCTAAACTACTGGAACTAGGTACTTGTTTACTGTTGGCCAAAAGTTTGGGTCTCGACCCAGAGTTTCGGCCTTATCGTTTCGGCCTACTTTGCGTGGTTGTCCACAGCTTCAACAGTAAACGGACAAGGAATACATTCATGTATTCCCAGTATTCCCGCTATAATTGTGCCATGACACAGGAATCCAGGGATTTTTACTGGGAATATGTTGAACACGGAGAAATCCCAGTAGCTCCGTCACGGGACAAACAGCGACACTACTGGGAATACACGAATACTTTTACTCTTAATATACAAAAAAGAGTTAGTTTTTTTTCATCGTTCATATCTCTGAATAATATTATTCGTGTTGTTCCCTTGCAAACCTGTATTGATTGGCAACTTTTATCAGCACATAACCTTATCTACCATAATCCCGGCTCAACACCGCGCCGACACAATGATTTGTTCACACCGATAGAGTTATACGCAGCGGTTACAATTTGTTTAAAGACTTCTAACGATGACAGGTTGTAAACTCATTGCCTAGGAGCTGCGAGAGCCATTACTTAACCTATTTCCCTTTATTGCCTCTACAAAAGTTGCGCAAGAATACGAAACAGCTGTTTCTCTTTGCCACTTTAACACGTTAGTTTTTCTTTGATTCACTAAAGCGGAGTCCTTTTCAAAGACCCAGAAAGTGGGACAAACCTATTAAAGGTAAATGTTTTCGACAAAATGTGTCGATATGGTAACTTCTACTTACTAATAAAACTAACATATTTCATGAAAAACTTAATATTTGCACAGATGACACATGTCATGGCCTTGGTCCTCGCCAGTGTCTCTGTAATGTTACTGCCGGCGGCGTCCGCGCATCCGCGCATTGTCACACCGACCTTGCCACTGCGCACTTGTAACAGACCGGAAGTTCTTCACTAATTCATAATTCCTTTAATTAAGAATTCATAATTTCAGCACGAACTGCTTTGAATTTTGAGTTCGTCAAAATTTATGACGCACAAAAACCTCTTTGATGTAGTCGTTTATTATTCAAGAAATATAAAAGCAGAATGAAAAATCCTTTCTTTGCAGAAGCTACACCAGCTTATTGAAAGCCAGAACATTATGGCAAGTTCATTTAATCCGCGCTACATCAACTATTCAATGGATTCTAATGGATTAAAAATCCTACGAAGTTTTTTGTCAGAATTTCCTGTAGATACAGTTGGAGCAGAGCCTGTGATTGGAACCGCGTTCGATGAATAGCTAGAGGCAGGGCAGTAATTGAACTGAGTAAAGCCACATCAAACAATTTTTGGAAGATATAGTCCTGGCCACGACGTTTGGCAGACGGATTAGTAACACGCAGGAAACAGGGGAAATACTGCTCCTTAAAAATGCATAAGCATAATACATAGTACAGTCAGCCCATCAGTGACCCATTCCTGGGCACGGGCTCCTTCTCAAAATGGGAAAGAAAGAAATAAAAGTATTTATTCGGGACACGCACAGGAAATACCAACAATGAGAATGGCTTAGGCCCTAGTTCAGCGTGGTGATTTGTGCGGGTTTGGCGGACTACACACACCATCGAGAACTATTTGGAGCCCGCTCAGACAGGTTTCCTCACGATGTCTTCCCTTCACCGTTAACGCAAGTGATAATAAAATTCTGATAGCACATGAATTTGAATCGTCTCTCTCTCGTATGATCAGCCCCTGTAGACAAATGGCAATCGATGATCGCCAGAGAATAGGTACGCCAATTAAATGTATGGAAATGACATAACAGATCGCTTGACCCGTCGAAACCTTATGTTAATCGAGTACATCTCATTGTCGTATCTATTCTCTAGCGATCATCGATTGCCATTTGTTTACAGGCTCAGGCCCTCTTGGTATTCTGACATGGAAGGCTAGTGTTCAACCGCTAGGCAAATACTCCTAAAAATACATCCAATATAATTCCTAATGTGGGCCCTTACAGTATAAATAACAAGATAATGGCTATGGTGGATATTTTAAACATTGGCATCCCGGCTTTTGTTTGACTTCGAGAATTGGTTCCATGTTTAGATTCGTGGCTCCTTAACGATAACATTCTACGGCTGTTTGACAATGTGACTCAATCAAATACGTGGCAAAGTACTTGTTGGAAACTAAACCTCATCAATTGACAGTACTAGTCACGTGTAGTGTAAGTTACTATTTACATTTAGATAGTCGCGTGTGATCGATACGATGCGTTGTTAACAAGTAGCTATCTAAGTCAGGGCCGCATCAGTGCACAATGGCCAGATAACGCCTGTTCCAGCGAAGCTTTATGTCCAACCGCTGTCATGTGTCATACCTATAGTAATTGTACACAACCTGATGTATTTCTGGCCCTACTCGGAGCTCAGATACGATCGAGGTTTTTTATTTCGTTTTACACAGTTTGGGAATGGAATGCCATTTCAGATTTTTTGTGAACGCGTCTCTCTTTCCTAAATGGAACTGTCGCCTGTGGGTTTTGATGATTAACTTTATCTGGTTTCCTGAAATGCATTAAGTACTACGGTTTACATGAAATAAAGTTACTCACTATACGTTGAATAATTATATTAGTAAGCGTATCAGGACAGGACAATATGACAATAAAGCGATTAGTACGCGCGTTGGGGTTTGGGGACGAATACATCGAGTGCTGGTGAATCATCATCATTCACAATGACTTACTTTCAATCAAGTGTCTCGTTTACACAAGGGATGCAGCCTGTCGTTACTTTCTATAGCATAAATCGAAGTGGAAATCCAACTTCACAAAATTATCATACTCTTTGACTAAAGACTCCGTCGTCGATAGAATTTTTATCGGTTAATTTAGCTGCTTTGAAAAAGTTTGGCATCAAAATACTTTTATAGAAGTACAGGAAAATAAGATTAAATTACAAAAGATGAGTTGACGTAGTCGAATACAGAGATAGCAAGCCAAAATCCACGACCAGTGCCTCAAACAGAATAGTCGGTGTTTCAATTATTCAACAATGAGCTCAAATGGGGATAGCCGCACGCAACGTATGACAGTTCAGATCATAGAGTAACTTAAATATAACAGAGCTAACTGCACAAGGAGACATATAGCCATGGCTATAGAAATAGAAATGTTTATAAGAAGTTTTCATAGTATAAAGTGCCTGCATTACAGACACATGAAACGTTAATACATCTCAGGTGAGTAATATAGAAAGTGTGGAAACCAACATAATTAATTGGAAAGTTTAATATTTCTAGAGAATACTTGAAACTGCAATGCTTTTAAAAGTTTGAGGTTTTTTTTTGTATCTGAAGAACTCAGTGATTATTACCATTATACATGTTTACATTCTTCAATGAATAATAGACCGTCGTCAGCTGTTCACCTTTCAATGCCAACCAGAGGGGTCGATCAAGGAAGCCGGTGCGGTGGCACGGTTGAATTAATTTATATTGCAATCTTCGTCACCGGCTGTGTAACTTTGATTGTCGAAGAATTGACAGGCTTTCAAGCTAAAAGATACCATATATTAGTAGTATTTATGGTATTAACTGCAACAGAATTATTTCCTTTTACATTCTAACAGAATCATGAAATACGACGACGTACTTTACAAATTGAATAAACCTTTTACGTACTTCTCCGTATATTTGTCGTTTTAACGTTCGGTCCGGCGACCGTTAATCGAACGGTTCTCGAGTGGCCGTCACACACATTACCTGATCACCCACCGGTCTTATTGAAGAGCAACCATCCCACATGACAGCTTCTACTCGACCTCAAATATTTGCACCACATAAATCTTACGTTCACTTCAAAGGTTCAACTGAGCAGTCACAGAGCTTGACTGTTACTAGTAACGTTTCATGACTTATGGCTACTGAAACTATTCATGCGAATAATTTAGTTGAAGCCATACACTTACATGTGACTCGCTAGTAAATCTAACATTATAAAAGGACGCATTACACCGCGTAGGCGCGTAGAGCCGGCGTCATTACAACTTACAATGCCTTTACATAGATTCTATTAAACGAAGTTACATTGCTTACATACTTGTAATATGCTATAGATATTAAGGGATTAGCGTATTCGGCGAAAACCTTGTTTCACTTCAGTCAACAACCCTTATTACGATATAATATTAGGTGGGGTATAAAATTGTAGCGTCATGTCAAAGTGCTTTGAAAATCCCTTTGAAAGTTAAAGGAAAATTTTCTTTTTATTTAACGACCTTCGCTCTTTCAAAACAATGTGTTGAAAGTAACTTTCGGCGATGAAAGTAGACAGTCGTTTATTGTACTGAAAAAGTTAGTACTTAACCAGTTTTACCAAACAGTTGCGTTAAGTTGAACGAAACAGGTTCCTTACGCTAAACATAAATAATTCATGAAATAGACAAAAAAATCAATGACAATCAAGGTGTTCATTTTACCTGTTCTCGTAAGTCTCGACACCGCTTGCATTAACAACATCGTAATTAACAATTAAAGCACTAAATATCATAACACCATGTACCTCTTCCAAACGTTATCTCCAATTTGTTCGGCACCTCGAACCGTATTTTCATATCACTCGTTTTCCTATCACATGTGACACGAAACACTTTTAATTCCGGAGCCGGTTGAATTTCGAAATTGAAATTTTGTATGTTCGCGCCGCGTGGGGCAATGGAGCGGATCGGATATTCGTCGGTGACAACAGAGCGCGTACTGACTGAGCGCGCGGCCGTCCTTCCGCAATGGGATGGCTCCCGCCGCGCCGCCCTACATCTACATTGAATGCGACGCGTGAGATGTGATGTAATTTGCATGTGACGAAATGCACACACAGATTAGAACCGATCTTATAACGTCACAACTATTACTTTATCTCTCTACGCCAATGTTTTGGCGTGCCGCATACTCGTCAAGAGCTGCGCTCAGACTGCCAACTGTTTTGTGATCTGCTAATTTTAAATTAGTTTGTTATTATAACAAAGACGATTGCAATACTGTAAACATAGGGACAAAAGAAACCAAACTGGAACAGTTAATTGGATGCCGTCCATCTATTGCACAAGTAGGGGATTTAATTAGCATAAACAAACATTTTATAATTAGAGACATAGGGGGTATTTCATCAACCTATAATCAACTGTTCATTAAGCTAATTCGGTCTCTAAACTCTTCAATAGCTAACATTTGCATTTCACCACATATCAATAGTGATAATGACAAGATTATTGAACACATAACTGTCATATTTGTAGGTCACATTTAGCTTATCTGGTTAATAGTTACGGACTACGTATTGATATGTTGCTGAAATACCCCCAAAAATATGTTCTGCAATACTTTTGAACGCACAACAAAACATCAGAATAAAATTACGCCCAGACTATTAACTGGAGTGTAAAATTTTATTTCACCCAAAATTTTCTGATCGAGTGAGCTCGCGAGTTCAAAATGTTTCATGTGCAATGAGCAGTGAATAAATAAACATGACAAAGTGAACACTAGTCCATTAGCCATCAGGAAGTCCGTGAATAAGGCATCTGTGACGAATGGGAATTGCAGTGTAATGATAGACCTAATACAAGGCACCGTTATTATTATAAACAACTACTCTATGATAGTCAATCACTTAGTGCACAAATAATTATTCTTCCTATTCGTGGAAGTAACTCTGATTGATATTCTGTAGATAGACATTTAAATAATGTTCTTAAAGCTAATGAACCAGCCAACCAGTTATTAGGACTAAAATAGGAGCCATAGCGAGAAGCATAAACAAGAAAGCACTCTTTTACCTTATTTAGACAAAATCGATGGGTAATGTTCTTCACACTTCTGTAACTTTGTTTACAATATGTTACAGTTAATTTATTTATCAATGGAACACTAAATAGACGCACCCAGGGCCGTTTTACCTAGGGGTGCAAGGGGTGCGGGGCATCTGGGCGCCGAGGAATAAGGGGCGCCTCGACGTCAAGGTGGCGCCCTCAACGCCGAGGCCCGAGAAATGATTTCACTCAGGCCTGCTGAAAAATCTAGGAGACGCTTGAGCTGGGTTAGCATTAGCACTAGGGCATGTAATATCGGAAGGTTTTCAATTCCGATACTGATTTCCGATATTAGATCTCAATATCGGAATTCCGATATGAATATGAATATCGGAATTTCGTTATTTCGTTAAAAATTGAACATTTTATTTATAAATTGCTCAAATTCGGTATGAGGTTGGATTGAGTACAATAAAAAACATTTTTAAATTGTATTCTTCAATTTGCTTCAAAAATTGGTTGTTTTTTTAAGTGTGTCTGTATATATTCTCCATCTATTTATATTTCTTATCTCTATTTATTAAATCACATATTTCTCATTATTTTTCTATACTTACTATTATTTACTAGCTTTTGCCCGCAAGTTTGTCCGCGTGAATGTCGGTGATCGCGGATGCAGACGAAATCGCGGATTAATAAATGTGTAGTTAATTAATAGACTGAACGTTGTTGGGCTGTTCGCTTACACCGCAGCATTTTTCTTACTGTTAGCACTTCTAAACGAAAGGTCCGATTCGAATAATTTAAGGAACATTTTACATGTAGTACTACATAATCAACCTTGATTATGAAGCTATTTATTTGGATAAGGATTAATATCATGATAGGAATGTCTTCATCTTTCGATTCTACCCGTGTTTTGATTGACTAATTTAGACAAAAAATGGTTGATGTGACTTAACTATAATACTTAGTTAGACATACCCATATCATCATATCACGGAGTTTTTTGTGGAAAATGAAGAGTACTATGACCATGTAGTAGGTACATACTACATACGCCAGCAGGTCAGGCTACCCGAAACTGTAAAATTTTCCCAATCAACCTTGAACCTAATGCTTTCGCGATAAAGATGAAAATCTGTTAAAGAAATTTGACAGATTGTAGTAGCTTGATGTCTGGCGTCTGTACATTATTTTTATGTATCATCAATAGTTTTCACAGCGCACGCCAAATAATAACTTTTATGAGCAAATTTTTTAAGCATGGTTAGCGAGCTGACAACAGGAATACGGTTAAGTGCGCTATCGCGCTCAGCGCTAGACAAGGGGCTAATAACTAATATATGGGTTTAGTTTAAATTCAAATAGAAAATAACGTCTGATTTCGATATCAAAATATTCGATATTGGATCACTCAGTATCGGAATTGTAATATCGGAGCTTGCGTTCCGAGATTCCGATATTACGAGATTCCGAGATTCATGCCCTAATTAGCACCCCTACCCACCACCCCCTAGAGACGGCTCTGGACGCACCCATTTTCATCTGCTTAGTGGCGCAAAAGAGGTTTGCGGGATCACTTCAGGAATTTGTTCTAATAACGTCATGCTAGCAGGACCAACTATGTAGATAAACTAAATGATGAATATTCAACACTTAGTCTTGCTCTTGCTAGGGGTGCATGAAAAGAGCCTCCACGAGTGAAGATACTTCAGTACGTCCGGCGCACCCTGGGCAGTCAGCCACGCTATCAACCTTGCTGACTGGCTAATATTTTCACCACGGCATGACCTATTTTTGTATTCTCGTGCCGACACGATAGAAGAAAAAGAAGTCTTGGTCTAGCTTGACTAAAAGTTCTGGATTCTAGTAGTAGTACAGGTAGTGAAAGAATTAGTTTAGGGAAGTACTACCACTTAACTATTTCTGCCGCCAAGTTTCATCATTACTATGATCCGGTTTGAAAGGTATGGGTGCTGGTGAATTTACAGGCACAAGAGATTTCCCAACATTGTCTCTAAGGTTGGCGATGCATCAGCAATCTTCTTAGTGCTTTCCATTAGGTAAACCGTTCGGCTTGTTAGCCAAACGATTACACAAAATAAAAATGGAAATTCTGGCAGAAGGCTTTTGACAACAGTGGGATCATGCGAGGACAGGGGCTAAAGCAGAACACTGGCTTAAAAGAAAGGTTTCGATAATAAAGGGCGCCTATACCAAGCAGTGGTTTCATGCGATGATAGGTACGGGGTTAACCTTTTTTAAGATAATATGTATTAACTTTTATGGATTAGTTTATAGACAGAATGTCAAAACTACATATTAGGTTTCAATGAGCTTTATGTTTAAGCATATCGAGCGATAACTAACTTGCCAGATACTGCCAAAACCGTTTTATTTATTATGTCGGATCGTACAAAAATGGTCCAATCACTCTTTTTTAAGATTTCTGTGACTACTGATCTGAAATGGTGACCTCCGAAGTATAAACGTTTTGTCAAGGAGAGCTAACAAAATCGTGTAGGAGTGAATCCATTCTTACAGATTATTATTAAAATCTGTATCAGATATATTGCGGGCATGATACATATACGGAAAGTATTTAAAAAAGTAAAAACTGACTTCAAAAGAAACTGAAAAGAGTAAAATAATTACCATATTATAAATTTTACAGTTTCAGAAGTCGGTGCAATTCTACGCTGAAACAATTGAAGGGACCCACTTACGAAACTGTTACTACAAAATTTGTAGAAATCGGAAAACATACAGTAAAAAAAAAATACGCTTTGAATTGAACACACACATAGACACTCCACCACTGAGAGTACTAATATTTGGGTTAGTGGTTAGTAACATGAGCTAGGTCACAATGTATTAATTTACACAAGAACAGAAAAATAATAAGGACATACTATAGTCAGATATTAGAGGTCAGACTTCAGTTGATCGGCAAAGAAAGCGAGCTCCATCGAAAGACAACAGCTTTTATAACATTGGGTGCGTTGATCCATAACAACGACTACCCTTCTTTATCTTCTAAACGTTGCCCAGTGTTGCCAGCTACCGATAGATTCTGTTTAGATCATAGATTATCATAAAATCGTAGATATTGTCATAAATATTCCCGAATTCACCATCAATATTTTTAGATATCTTACCATTTACGATGGCTTTCTATTAGAATGTAAGTCCTTGAAACATTGTTATTCACAAGGAGTTCAGTAAAGAACTTGATGAATAGCTATTTATGTTTGAAACGTATGTTATGAAGGAGGTAAATTATGGCGTACTTTCAATAGAAATATGTACAATTTACATAAATGAGCTATATAAAGCCCCTCACACGTACAGCCCTGAAACTGCTAAGGAATGTTGAGGCAACGTGTTTTTTGAGATGCAAATGAGTCCATAGAAGACATGCATTACAGGATCTCGATATGGAATTTCATTCCTTAAGGAATAAATTAATAGGCTCTTGAATGTAAATAGGGCTGAAATGTATCGAGTTTAGATATTGCAACGGTAGCAGTATAAAGTATAGAAGTTAACAGGTCATAAATTGTTGTTAGCACATCGCCCACAACCGCTGTAATAAGCAGAATATTTAGGTCGATTCTTATGACTTGAGCGGGAGACGATGCGTTTTTGTTTTGCTTTTATAAATAACTAGCTTTTGCCCGCGGCTTCGCTCGAGTTAATTAAGCTCAAAAAAACTTTTAACACACTACTAAAGTTACTATAATAATATAATTCAATCGTTATTCGAAAGACACGTGCGCCATCTATGAACGTTATTGTTGTTTTCCTCGGGATCAGTACTTTTTTTCGGTATGAAAGGTACCCTATATCCGTTTCTGTACACCTGATAACGTATATGCAAAATTTCAGTATGATCGGTTCAGTGGTTTAGGCGTGAAAAGATAAGAAACAAACAAACTTACTTTCACATTTATAATATTAGTTAGGATTATTTATTTCACTTAAATTATATTAAAATTAAAGTTACCACACCACCTATGCTTCATTTCAGGTTCATTAGGACACTAGGACCCAGATATTTCCGGCTTTTTCGGATCCTTGATTCTTGATATGGCGGAATCACTGAGGGAGAGATGCAATCCATGATGAATTCAAGGCCAATATAAGTATTATAATTAATTTATACAACGTTAGTCGGAAAGGGGGTCTTAATCTGAAAGGGTGTTAAAGTAGCCATAATAATGAATGACTTTTGTTATACTACTTTCCTCAAAAGGCAATAGTTATATAAGGTAATCGGAAAGGGGGTACTAATCCACAGGCCACTTAAAGTATCACTAATGACTGTTTTAAAGCAAGAGTTAAAATATCAAAATTCGATAATTTTTATTTCCATGCAAAATGATTTTCATTTTAGTTTTTTCAAAAAATCTTCATCCCTTCTTTAGTTACGAATTCAGAAAATGGAGCGTATAATCCGTGAGCCCAAATATTTGTATGACCTAAAATGTAAACACAGCTGATCATAGTTGAGGAAAGATCTTTGAACAGCTATTTCTTTAATAGTAGAACAATAGTTATCCATAAAATGGTACTTTATGTCAATGTGTCAAAGTTGGCTCATACGTTAGTGACGACCACTCATTGTCATTTGGAGTTCCTCAAGGCTCAATTTTAGGACCTTTAGGTACTATTTTTAATATAGGTATGTTAACAGCCTTTGCAACTTTTCCATTCCTTACTGTAGTATATACCTACAAGGTTAGTCGGAAAGGGAGTAGTTACTAATCCGAAAGGGTGCTCCCTCTCGGATTAGTACTCCCTTTCCGACTAACCTTATGTAGAAATAGATGTTCAAAGATTTTATAAAAAATACGCTAAAACCTATCTATCCTCAGCTATGATCAGCCGTGTTTACATTTCAGGTCATACTTAATTAAGGTCACGGATTAGAAGCTCCATTTTCTGAAATCGTAACTACTCCTTAGTTATGAATATTATTTGCAAAAAGGAAAATACTTAAATATAATTTTGCGTGGAAATGAAACTATCGAATTAAAAAAATTTTGCACTTGCTTTAAAACAGTCGTCAGTGATACTTTAAGTGGCCCGAGGATTAAGTAGTACCCCTTTCCGACTAACCTTGTAGACGGCTCAATCTCCAAAATAAAAATTTATCACTCTGGTCTCTAAAATTTCAAACCTAAATATTTCCAAAACTGCTTGGTTAAAATCGAGGCCAATATAAAAATAGGCTTATTTAGACATAATTATTCTTTTTGAAATAAAAATACGGAACACAATTAATATCAATATGCATATAAAATGCACCAAAGAGGTCAACCAAATACGTTGATTTTGAAGACCATCCCAGATACAATAATAAAAGATAACCTAAATACTTTAGGCTTATGATACTTCTTTTTTTTTGTTTGTTTCCTGCACTTAAGTCTACATTGCTCTCTCATAACTATTTTAAGTCATAACTGTACCCACTCAAATTGTTAAAGGTATGGATTTTAAAAGAGTAACCATGGAGTTTCTTGCCGGCTCTTCTCCATAGGAAACGACTAATTGGAACCGTGCACCTAAATTCGACTTCTCATAAGCGCCTGTAATGGTTTATGTGAAATAAAAACTTTTGATTTTGATATTCCTCATTGCACCCTTAATGTGCAAAGTTACGAGATTTCAGGACGAATGCTTGCTGTAGGTACGCTCACAACAGGTAAAACGTATAAAACATAGGTACACAAATAAGCTGAGAAATAGACTACAGCACTAACCCCAGATTACCACAGGAAGAAGAAATAATACTTGCATTCATAAAACATTTTATAAACCTTTGTCCGGTAAAATAGAACAAAGTTTTACTTTAGCCTTTAATATTACAACCCTCCGTTGTTTATCCGACTACCCTTTTATTTGTACAAGAAAAGTATTATGTCATCAAGGTACCCGTCTTAATATCATGAAAGTTGTTTGTACTTAGTGAATATCAGAGAGGGTAAGAAAGAATTGGGAAACAAGGATTACTATGTATCCAACGGAAACAAATTAGTTGTTTACTTTTCTTTGTGTAGTTTTCATCCGATTCAGTTATAATTGAATATGTTCTAGTTAACAAGAGAATTCTTAATTGCTTTGAAGTGATTTTAAAAACTTCTGCAATACGATTTGCAAGAAGAAGCAAACCAGTTGAACATCATTTAATTTTATTATTATAACTTTCGTGAGACACATTCATATTTATGATTAGTTACGGTTTACTCACGTGCATTTTTCGGGATTGCCCGACTAGTTTCGGACCCGAAACGTAGTCGAACTGTTCAACTCGCGACCTCGCCGCGTGATCAGCTCATGATTTATGCACTCCGTTTGGGTCCGAAACTAGTCGGGCAATCCCGAAAAATGCACGTGAGTAAACCGTAGCTAATCATAAATATCATTTATTTTGTTTTTAATTGTCACTGCCAGTGACTGAGGGGTTCCTGGCTAATTTTCAACTGCGCTGATCATACGATTTGCAAGGTTAAGCTGCGTTTGCCGCGGTCAGAACGTGGATGGGTGACCGTTCGTTACACATCGAGACCCCTCCGTGCCTCGAAGAGCACGTTAAACCGTCGGTCCCTGGTGTCATACGAATACCTATGACAGTTATAGTGTCTGCTGTTGCAAGATCTCTCAAACGCGAGCCCTGACTATAAATTGCTTTGTGGTAGGATCTTTACGGTCTGCCTGGCTAGCTACTACCCTCACATTTAAGTCCGGCGCCAAGCAGTTTACCGTGTTCCATAGTGTGTTTATGAGAGCCAGAGGTAGTGTTGCCAGGTGTCCCGATTTTCAGGGGTCTGGGGACGCGTCCCGATTTGTACCTGATCGGGACGCTAAATGTCCCGATTTATCAAAAAATGAAAAAGTGAAAGCAGAAATTCAAATTAAAACCAAGTTTAATATGACATGCAATGAATTTTATAACTATGTTATAAAAAACAAGGCCATTCTAAAGGCGGCAAAGTCCAATAAAAAATTTAATTTTAATAAAAACAAATAATTTACGTGTACTTTATTCTTCTGAAGTGCGTCAATTACATTTAAAGTACGATTTTATTTTATAACTAGCTGTGCCCGCGACTCCGTCCGCGTGGAACTCGGAAAACAACATTGTGTCGCAGCAACTAAATAGTGTATATGTATGTATTCCATTTATTATAATAATAGACAAAGGTGTCCCACCAAGGCACTTATATCTTTTAAACCATTTCTTTAGGTAGAGTTTCAGCTCTTATTGATTGACCTTAAAGGTTCATATAACCATAATACTAAAAACGCGGTGCTTATTTCCATACATTTCCTTGCTAAAATGGATTATAATTGAATATTGATATTTATTGTGATAATGTAACGAAACCTTATCGCGATACAAAAATGGCTACAACGCCATCTAATTACAATCGGCGAACTAAATCAAAATATTTTACGCAGTGCAGTCTATAAAATGATTTCATTCGAGGTGTGGAATAGGAAAGTACTTTAAATATATAAAAATTTCACCTATAGAAGACTTCATTTTATTTTTATAAGTTAGAAATAGGTACTGCTTTCAAAGATTTCAAAAAGTTTATTCTGGAAATCGAACCAACCCAAATGCGAAAAAATATCATCTGTATTTTTATTTCACCAATCGGTAGGATCAATAATACGGATCAAATCGCTCCAATAAACATTGTGTCTGAAATTGATGGAAGACCATAAAACCAAAATTGACTAACTTATGTACATTTAAATTCAAGCACTTATTAATTGTTGTTAAGTAGTTCTTATTTTTTCCACTTCGTTCAATTTAAGACAGTGTGTTTGTTGGAGAGTTTTGATCCTGATTATTGACCATAAAGATATTTTCAACAGGTGCCTTTGCAGATGGTATAGCTTTGTCAGTTTGATTCCCGGTTCAGGCAAAAAAATCAGTAAAGGCAATAAATATTTCTTACTTTTAAAAATAAAATGAAGTCACCTTTGAGTGAAATTTGCAATTTTTAATATTTAAAGTACTTTCCCTTCATCGTTATGTGTTTTGGGACATTACCTAAGGCTTAAATAAACTTAATAAAACGGCGACGACAGGCTTTGAATAGTTCTGACAACAATGAACAAAATAAAATACATAAAAACATTCCAAAAAAATTACAAAAAGTGTATTTTTTTAAAGTGAGGTTTTAACGCAGGACACTGAGCCAGCGACCGTTCACTGCAGCACTTACTTCAGTCTACAGCTTATACTACGCAGTATATGGAAATAATGTTCCGTTGCTCGGCATCTATGAGCAATAGCGTGATAGTTTATATACCAGCATAAGCGCAGGCCCATCAAAATCGATTCACGCGATTTTACGATCCGAATATTAAGCTTATACTTCGCAGTATGTGGAAATAATGTTCCGCTGCTCGGCTCCTATGAACAATAGCGTGATGATATATGTAGCAGCAAAATTGTCGCTCTTTACGCAACACATCAGCGAAAGTCCCATCAAAATCCATCCACGGGATTTTACGTGATGTCCGGACGGAAAGACAAACAGACACAATAATTCTAAAAAAAAATGTTATGGTTTCTTTATCGATAGTATAGTACCACCGAATCGAAATTTTGGAAAAATATTTAATTACAGACAAAGTGCACTTTGAATTTTATTAATAGTAAATAGACTTATAAATACATATTTAAGTATTCATAATAAAATATATGAGTATTTCAAATTAATCTATCGTATTGCCTTGCACAATAAAAAATTTAGAATACCTACACTTGCTTATGAAATTGAATGTATTTCTCTTCCACTGCCATTCAGATAGACCTTATAAATTTTAAATAACATTATCCTCGTTTTTTTTAGAAAAGCCTAGTTAGTACCTTCTTCGAATAGCATTTCAATAGACCTTCCATAGACTGAGAATAGTAATATATTCGTTGATTATATTTCCTCACAACGTGATTTGATACACGTAACGCCATCTATTGAAAAGAAATGGTAAGTATACACAAATACATGCTAAGTTCTTTTAGAAAACTTAAAATTCGCATAACTTTTGATTGCGTGAACCGATTGCGATGAAACAAAAAACATATGTTACTTGGAGATAAGCACAATATTTATTTATAAAAGTCAACAACATTGGGTCAGTTGTTTTTATGTGATGCTTGAACAAACAAACAGATAAACAGACAAACAGATAAACAGACAAAAAATCCAAAAATGTTAAAAATGGGTTCTATTGGTTATAGTTTAACACCTCAACCAGGTTTTTTCAAAATATTTGCTATGTACAGACACGCCATGTCTACAGATTTATTATATGTATAGATTTCTACTAGTCTAGCAAAACTGATTACTTGTTAAGTAAGATTAAATCCCTTGTTTTTTTTTTTGTTTACTGTCCCGATCTGCAACCCTAAATCCCGATTTTTTTGACCTCATGTACCTACCGATTTACAACAAATCGGACCTGGCAACACTAGCCAGAGGGGTATAGGGGAATCCCTCTATATCTCTGTTACTTGGATTCGTGTGCTCCAACTTAGACCCTGTCTGCGCTTACCATCAGGTGCGACGAGGATCAAAGTCGACCAATAAAAAATATATATATAAATAATAAATCAGACTTTAAATGCCCCACTACAGTGCAAAGGCCTCTTCCCATACAGAGAAGGAACGAGCATTGATCGCCACGCTTGCTCACTGCGTGTTGGCGATTTCAGACCATTAAGCCCAGTTTTCCTTACAATGTTTTCCTTCACCGTATGTGAGTGACGTCTGATTAAATTTGTAAGAAATTGCATATCCTGCCAGGGTTATGGAATTTGTTGGAAAGAGTTACCGCGATCCTGGAACGCAAAGGGCATTAGGGGACGAACATGGATGGGTTTTAGTCAGTAAGAGTCTGACACTGCCTTCCGCTCCACCCAGAGCGGAAGAAGTCATTAGATGATTTCCAAAAATTTTAAAAAATGTATAGAAATTGCATATGATATTGAAAAAGTCACATTGGCACATGCTTGGGTTTGAACCCGCAATCCGGTGCTTCACAAGCGAGTCTGTAACCTCGGACATTTTACATTACATTTTAGACCTAACATACAACACAACATCGTATAATACCTTAGGATATCGGCATTGCTCAGTAACTGGGTTGCGGAGATTTGATGGCAGTCGCTCCGTGTAAAATACTGGTATTCAGCCGCATGTGGTTAGACTGGAAGCTGACTCCTACACAGTAGGGAAAAGGCTAGGCAGAACAATGTCACTGCCAGTGACTGTTTTGAATAGTGGTCATGAATTACTATAAGATACTATTTAGGTCTGTATTAATAAACAGCTATCAATTGAGAGATCCCTCGTAAATGAAAAAAAAATTGTCAATAGGCATGTTGACAGTAATTTTAGTACGCCCGTTAGAGTTTTGAAAAATAATGGACACGTATTTTTTCTTTTGTTAAATCTATGAATATTTGGAAAGATAAAACGCATCAAAACTCGAGAAGCCTGAAAGTCTGACAACAGGACAAAAGTAATTGGAGGATTCAAAAAAAAAAAAATTCTTATGATATTGAAAAAGTCACATTGGCACATGCTTGGGTTTGAACTTGCAACCCGGTGCTTCATAAGGGAGTCTTCCTCCGACATTTGACATTACATTTTAGACCTAACATACAACACACCGTCGTATTCAAATCAACTTCTATAAAATGCAATGTTTTCAAACAGAATCGTTAAACACGTTTCTATTTATAGGCAGTTTGTCGACATGCCTACACCTTCGGACGGTGCACCCGTTTAAAGCTTGTCTAGGAAGTGGGCCCTGATTGGATTACTCGTTAGGACGTCTGCACTAAAATACCGCTCGAAAGTTTATTAGCCCGAGTGTAAGCGCTTTGAGCAAATTCAATCGTGGTTTACGTATATCAACCGATAAATATGATCAACAGTGATCGGAAAAAGGTGAGCTAATTTACCTAAACTTCAAAGAACAGAGACAAAAACTGGAGACGAAAAAAACTTACAACATTTGTTTTAGTGAAAATTATTCCGGGTTTCGGGACATCACTAAAGTACATTTATTATTAATGTTAATAGTACAGAAAACAATTAAATTCGTTTCCTATTTTTGTTTCCCAAAATTGTCACAAAAGCAGATGACACGTTTTTCTTTGTTTTTAAAAAAGAGATTGTTTATTGTATTCAAAAAAGGAGATCGTCTTTTATTTTTTGAAAACAAATGAAAGACAATCTCCGAGAAAATTCTCCCGAAAAAAAAATGCTGTCGTAAGGAAGTCTCCAGTTTTTGTCTGTGTTCTTTGAAGTTTAGGTAAATTAGCTCACCCTTTTCCGATCACTGATGATCAACTACTCGGTCAATCACACGCAATCCATAGCTAAGCAAGCTAAGTTCGTTACACATCGAGATCCTTTCGTGCCTCGAAGAGCACGTCAAACTGTCGCTCACGGGTGTCATACGGAGACTCATAACAGTCGTTACGGGTGGGCAGAAGCCCGAAATTCTGACAACCGGTAATCTTACAGCGGTTACGCACTGCATCCGATCCGAATCCGTGAAAATACGTCCGAAGTAGCCATAGAACTATTTGTATGGTAGTTTACGCACTACATCCGGCATCCGTCATCCGGTTTCTATCCGTCATCCGTGAGTCTCCAATTCGGAGGAAATATTGACGGACCGAAGTAGCCGTAGTACTGTTTGTATGAAAGCTTTCGCATCGCTCGGATTCAAATCGGACGCCAAATGGATATGCCAAAGATGCCTGACATGACATGCTTGGATTTGAATCAGAGATCGGAATAGTGCGTTAGCAACATCCGAATTCGGTCCGAGATTTTTACTTTAGATCGGTATTTTCACGGATTCGCATAGGATGCAGTGCGTAAAGCTATATCCGAATTCGGTCCGAGTTTTTTATATCCGTATTTTCACGGATTCGGATCGGATGCAGTGCGTAATCGCTCTTATGATATCGGCATTGCCCAATAACTGGGTTGCGGGGGTCTGTTAGCAGTCACTACGTGTAAAATAGTGGTAATCAGCCGCATCTGGTAAGACTGGGAGCTAACCAAGACATAGCTGGGAAAAGGATAGGTAGAACAGAACAGAGGAAGACAAAAAAAAATACAATCACCTCACTGGGCAAACAGGTTAGTGACAACAGATCCAGGTATCCTACAACGCGATATTTGCCAAGTTGAATCCTTCCATTTGTTGGTGGTCAAAGCCTCGTCCGTTAGCGTCATCATGTTTTGAAGGTGAGTTGAGCTTTTAGAAAACTTGATGACAAAAAATTTCAAAACGACTTGACTGCACTTTATTTACGTCAGCTCTGATTGAATCTTGATTTTTTTAGACGATGTCCGATACTGGTAAGTTTTCCTTATCCCTTAGGGGTGATGGTAATGGATCACCCCTCATGGGCCCTGAATCGTGATATTCGTGGTTGACCAGTGTGTTGTGGGTGTATGAATACAGATCTTATGATCAAATAGGTGACTACAGTCCGCGAGGCGTAAGCTGAGCTTTGCGTTTGTGTGAGTGCACATAGAATCGATTGCCAAAAAGCAGTATGAACCGGTTGAAACCAAGCAAAGGACGCGTCTGCATTCATTCTCACACAAATGCAAAGCTCAGCTCAGGCCTCGCGGACCGTACCGCTGAATTAAAATTAGGCTGTAGTCTATAAATAATGCGATTTGTACAGATTTTGTTTTTTTAGGTATAGGTAAAGGACATGACCAGTTCCTGCCCTCCCGTTCGGAGCAATGCGCGGGATTACAGGTTTTACACAAAGATTTAAAAATTGAGATCTAAATTATTATGGTTATATTATCCAGATTAAGGCCGAGATTAAATTGTCTGAATAAACAGTAAGTGTAGATATTGCTTCCGTTTTGCTTTTTGAAACATTTCTGTTTTTTTACGTTCCATTGATTCCATAATCATCCGGTAACCATAACCTATTTGAACAATAATTATTCTATGCGAGTTATTTTTGATCAAGCTAGTGTTAATGACTATGAATATGTATGTTTTATTTATGTACGTTTACAATACGCTTTCAATTTCTGACACGTTTATAATTCTAAGATCAGAACACATACATATTTTTAAATGATCGCTGCCTATAAAGGAACGTTATGTTATTCCGTTGCCATGGCATCTGACATTAGCTGCGCATGGCTGCGTAGGGATGGTAAACGATTTACAAAAACTATCGAGAATTCAATCGATTTGAGTCAAAGAATAAAAAATCCATTCACAAGAAAATCGATATGGTGCCAAATAGATTTTTGAACATGTTTCATTTTCAAATTGATATTTTATCGTTATTAACCGTGTTTAAGTTACTTATACTTAGTACCTTATGTGTGTGAAGAGTTATTTTCAATAGAACAGTCGATCTATTATCATAGTAGTGTCACAGTCTACCTATATCTTACTCCTTGCAGTCGGTCAACGTAGAACATTGTCGCAGAGCAATCGTGCGGGGGGTTGCGGGGTGAAGGAGCGGAGGTTATGTCCCGAGTAGCCATACTGCGTACTCGGGACATAAATTCCAGGGCTCGCACTTTTTGATTTCGAATTTGATTGACATCGTTCATAGAAATTATATTAATTTATTAATAGTATGTATGTACCTATTAAGAGAATTTATTATAAAGTCTGTTTACTAATCCAAGATGGCGGCCATGAAAATTTTCATCTAATCATCATGGGTGTTAATTTTATGGTTTTCGGGGTCACTGATGCCGAATATAACTTCAAAATCCAAATCCAAGATGGCGGCCATGAAAATTAGTAAAGTAGTCGTCATGGGTGTCAAATCCAAGGTTTTCTGGGTGCGGATGCCGAAAATGAGGTCAAAATCGAAATCCAAGATGGCGGCAATAAAAATGACAAATTAGTGGTCATGGGTGTCATTTCCATGGTTTTCGGGGGTACTGATGCCGAAAATGAGGTCAAAATCGAAATCCAAGATGGCGGCAGTAAAAATGTCAAATTAGTGGTCATGGGTGTCATTTCCATGGTTTTCGGGGGTACTGATGCCGAAAATGAGGTCAAAATCGAAATCCAAGATGGCGGCAATAAAAATGACAAATTAGTCGTCATGGGTGTCATTTCCAAGGTTTTCGGGGGTACTGATGCCTAAAATGGGGTCGAAATCCATTTCCAAGATGGCAGCTTTTAAAATTTCAATTTAACCATCATGGGTGTCATTTTCATGGTTTTCGGGGATGCTGATGACGAAAATGAGGTCAAAATCTATATTCAAGATGGCGGCCATGAAAATTTTCAAATTAGCCGTGATGGGTGTCAAATCCATGATTTTCTGGGACGCTGATTACAAAAACGAGATCCATTCTCAAACACCAAGATAGGGAGCACGTTTTACCTGGCAAATTAAATTTAACTGGTAAATTTTTTTGACCGCCGTATATTGTCGAGGAATACTTAGTCTTTATTTCCAGCATCAGCACCCACGAAAACCATAGAAGTAATAACCATAAATAATAAGTAATATTCTATGGCTCCTTCCTGGATTTGGGAATCATTTATTACTCTTACCTACCCCCGCAAGCGTCAGCCACTGCGACTGTAACCTCGACAAAATTTGTAGTTTTAAATATTGTTAGTAAATTCCAGCATAAGACGGCGAACTTGCGGCTACATACCTTTGCATTATTTTGTCAATCGTCAAAATTACGCATGCGTGGTTTTCTTTTTGCGTGTCACTGTTTCTATAAAACGTTAATTAATTTGGACGTTTGTTTGACAAAGTTTGTGTAATTTGTTATATGTGATAGCCCTATGACAAGTGTTACCAATTTTGACATTTCATAGGACCTGTCAAATGTATGGGCGTTGACCCACTGTATGTAGTAAGTAGGTACACTGTGGTAGTGTATTGATTTTACGATTTCTGATTTACGGTTTTTTGTAAAGGTGAGGGATTTATAGACTATTTTATTTTCATGATAGCGAAGAGACTGCTCATCTATGAAAATGAAATGAAAAATGGCAATTTTTACATGTCTTTCTTACTTCTTTCTTTAATTCTTTTTAGATACGTTCGAATAGTGAAAACGCGATTTCATAAAAAAAAACAAATGACTTTGATTTTAGTTCTAGTGTGTCGAGATCGGTTCGAGAAAAATCTGCTATCGATTAATCGATGTCAGATCGCTATGTCTACGTACACGTCTATCTGATCATGGCGTCAGGCAGGTGTCAATGGTGTCATTGACTCAAAGATTATAATAATTATATGCATCGAGTTCCTATTCCTCGTTGTGTTTACGCGTTATTTGTGTACTGTGCCATTATTTTGTTATATTTCTAACGACCATTGCTATTCTATACGGACTGAAATCATCAAAACCCGATTATCATTGCTAAAGGGGCTAAAGGATTCATCTGTGCTGCTTCGATTTTCTTTTTGCTGATTTGGTTGAATGGATATTATGAGGTGCCTGAACTGTGAAATATATGTGCTCCAAAGCCCCTTAGTTACCTGACTGAATACGACCGCTTGTTAGTGATTCCACCTAGTTGTACCTACATTGTATTGCCTGTGTCCATCCTCTGTTTTTTCATTTAAGTATGTACATTAAAATAACTAATTTTTGTTTAAATGATGGTTTTATTATTCATTATAATTCTCTTACTGTACAAATAATACTATTACTTATGCTGTTTTTTTCTTTATTTTTTCCTGAGCCACGTAGCGCCATCTAGTGTCATATGGCAGAAAAGTAAGAGTTATTCAGAGAAAAGTTCTTTCTTTTTCTCAGTTTTGCTGGCTTTCATTCTCCTGAAACTTTTTGATCTGTAAACTATAGAATACAACAATTGCAGAAAGATAAAAATCTGTGCTGCACATTGATTTTGAGACCTAGGCAAGCGCCTATGGTATTACTGGTCATGTCCTTTCCCTGTAAATTTTTATGCACAAACCGATCACGCAGGCATCACCTGATGTAGACGGAACTCAAATCATACTAACTTATGGGGAAAGCTTTGTTTGTTTTGTTAAACAATTTGCGTGAAAATAGCGGGTCCGGAAATATAAATAGCTTTTCATTTGGAATAAATAGCCTGTGTACCGTAGAACGGGGTTACTTTGATCAATTTTTTGAGCTTCATGTGTTTGTATCTTATTTATTTTCGCTTTTAGCTGCTACATCAAAAATATTTTATGTAGACTCAATTAACTGAGATATATAAAATCACATAGACTAGATAAAAAAAACTATAGAGCACAGTTTTCGATAGCAAAAAGGAGAAATGTTCCTTATCAAACTTGGACCGTAGAGCTTCTACTTTGATGATCTCTGTTCTATCATTGAATTTCAAAGTAGCCCCAATCGAAAAATCTAAAACTCGTTTTTTTTACATATTCAGGGGTGTCATTTAATATTTTTTATCATCGCCATCTAACATCGCAGACACCTCTATATTGAATGGTAAAATAGGAAAACTGTCAACGTTCCCTACAATATTAAATTAAAATGCACAAGTTCCATTTTCACACAGATATTTAACCAAATGCAAAATGTTTAGTAACTATCAATGTCGCCCCTGTATTTGAAAGTAACCCCGGTTTACCGGTACCAAACAGAGGTACCGGAGGTTAATTGAATATGAAGAATAGTTGATTGACAACCTCGTTAGTCTAATGGTCGCAAGCGCGACTGCTGAGCCTGAGGTCCCGGGTTCCGTTCCCAATTCGGGCAAAGTGTTATTGGGTTTTTTTCCGTGAGGAATTCCCCAGTAGCAGTCTGGATTTGTGCACGGTTGATGGCAATAGCCTCGACCTCTATTACATGGGACTTAAAACATAACGGCAAAATGAGGGTGTACTATACACCTATGTTCAGCCCTTTGGAGAATACAAGCTTGTTATGTAGGTAATAGTTGATCGAAGGAAGAGTGCATCCTTTTTTTTATGTTGTTAAAGAAAATTTGACCCATGTCAAACACATTTAATTCCTTTTTGGCATAGTCTGATGTTATAATTTGTGATTTCCGTTATTTTTACACTCTAAAATGCCATTGTTACTTTATTAGGAATGTAGCTAAATTCGTACGTCAGAGCCGATCTTTGTTAGGGCTAGGACGATGGTCTATTGTATTCATAACGCGGACATTGTCTTGGATCCAAAATTAATAATAATGTTTGTAACCCTCTGCAGATGTGCGACGAATCCGTTTGAGTCCTGAAATACTACTTTTACTTAATTATAGGTTAAAAAAATGATATAAATTGCTTAAAAATAAACAATTACAATTCGATATGATATCTTATTTAAAAGCAGAAGTTATATAGGTAAAACCCCACCAAAAAAGGCAAGAGTCGCCAATGCCATCGCAAGAGTTGTCGAAAATCGCGACAAAATAGAAATTTTACCTTTTTTAACCTAAATTCAACCTTAAAGTAGTTTAAGTAAAAAAAAAAATGCGCGATATATTGTACTATCGAGGAAATTAGCGTTCGGCCTAATAATTAAGCTATAGGTGTAAAATTCTTCTATACAATGTGTTTCGCACTAACGTTACATCGCACAAATAAGACTTAGAAGTAATGTAGTTTAGGAGTATCGTTGATTCGTCATAAAGTGTTCGATCTAATGAAAATTGAAGTAACGGTTTTCGCAGTGGTGTAGGAAACCCATTAGGATATACCTATTCGTAGTCAGTGCAACTGCGTGACAACTTCTAACTGGATGTGCAACTTACTTGCAGTTATGATTTCGAATAATTATGAAACGGGATATGTTTCACCTAACGCGGCGTTGTTAGCCCCCCACAAGATGTTCAACATTTCATCGCTATCGGATGAGTTACTTGATTACACCATGTTGTGGTCCATACATATACCTACGCCACGATTGAACTAAGTACATTGATAAATCTTGGTTACCTAGATTGGTTACTAAGTTCCGAAGTTTAAACAGAAAAGTCTGTTTTACTGTAAGACAAGATAAAAGCAAACAAACTTTTTACTTCAGCTGTTGCCCTCATTCCGAAGTTTACTCCAATCATCCACGTTGGTTTACGGTCTTTTGGTTTGACTGAATTGTAGTTGTTAGTGTTCGTATAAATATGTATATGGTTACTTCTAATTAACGGGCTAAACTTCACAGAGTTTCGTACTAGGTAATCTATCATTACCTAATAGAAAAAAAAATCAAAGGTACCTACAACATGCGCTCTATTAGCAGTATAACATTAAATAGTGTTTTTTTTTATCGTATTATATAAATTAATCATATCTAGTGATTCCGTGAAGTTTCGGTTTAGTCCCATCTCTTCCCCTTCCCATCTCTTCTCCTATTACGTTTCTTAGAGATGGGAAATTTTTGTTGTTATAAACGCACAGGGGAAGAGATGGGAAGGGGGAAGAGATGCGACTGGGAGCAAAATCGATAGTCTATTACTAAATAGTAAGCATTGAAATCGCTTTTCGCGTCTGTCTGTTTGTCCGGTTACTTCTTCTAAACTACTCAATGGATTTTGATGCGGTTTCATCTTAATTTAGTTAAATTTCTTCCGGAAGGTTTGTTCGCCGCTAATGCTCGTAGTCGCGCTCGCGAACGCTATAATTCGTAGTTAGGACGCAGAAAACTGTCGAGTATTGGACGAAAGTCAGGCAGCCTTATTGTCAAGGGTAAGCAACTGTCAACGGACACTGAAGCTCTACAATCTAGTCGGTATACTGTACGCAACAAAAGTTAAGCCTTCGTAATTGAGATTCAGCTGCATGTTGGATTTTAATACCATACAATATAGTTGGATTTTAATAAAATGTCCTACAGTGCAATTTCATTTAAAATATTCCAATTCGTTACGTAAAAGGTAACGAATTGGAACCATATCGTTTAATTGGTTAGGAAACTAGACGTAGGTAGGTATTACAGTATGGATTAATTAACTTGATTATTAAAATATTGCAGTCGTCCGCTAAAAACTGCAATGACATTTTAATGAAAATCAAACAATGCCTTGTAAAAGTTGGAACGGAAAGGAAGGATGGGACAATGTGAAACGCAAACAAAGGCCGATGGTTGGCGGACTGCGGCTCGCATAGCAATCAGCCTGGAGCCAGCACCGCACTGCCAATCTATGTAGTGGGCACACAGTTGCCATTCGTCAGCCAGCATGAGCTTGCTATGTAGGTAGGTATATCGTAAACGTCACAAACATCGATAGTATGCCCAAATGTACGTGCATCGATTTTATAAAGCTGATTGGCACGTGTCTAAAATTCCGTTTTGACGGAATGCTTTTATGAACAAGTTGCCGATTTATGAAGAGCGTAAACTTGACAACCTGTTGTGAACTTTTGTGTTAGGAACTATGTTGTGCTCCTTTCCGTCCTTCCAAAGATTTTTCATATAGTATATTAGAATTAGTTAAGGAACATACATTTCTAAATTATTATTTCAATGATAACTGAGCCGGCCCCGAAAATTCGAAAAGAAGCAGTAGGATGATAATAAAATCCGGCAAGCACATATCAAGGTTCTAAGGCTCAACTTGAGAAAGGCCGCTTTTTGTATATAGGTAGACTAAACGTTATCTTCGTCACAAAGGCTGGGAATTAACCGGACCGAGTTAACAAACACCTAATTCCCCCACACATCTGCTCGCCCTTGGCGAAATAAACGAGCTTAAATGAAACAGCACAAAAAGAAAGCTCCGTTTTGTACACAAACTAATAAAGATTGGCGGTCACGCTCTGACCGTCTGCCGACTTCATGCTGACTTCTAATAAACAAGTTCTAAATAGGCAATAGCCGTAATAGGCACTGCGATTATGCGTAGGCAAGTATTGGATAACGTCATAACGAAAGTGCGTGCTATAAGTTACGTTAAAGTTAAAGGATTCATAATGTTGATATTCTAATTATTTAGAGCAGGTTTGGGCAAATTTCGGCCCGTGGGCCAACTCCGGCCGCGAAGGATTAAAAAATCCGGCTCGCTAGTCCTCCCTTTTAGAGCAAGAATATATTATGGCTCTCGAAAATATACGTATTTGTGCAGCCTCATCGGCAGAAAGAGGTTTAAAAATAGGTACTTACATAGGTCGCAGTTACATAGTTGTAGCCGTTATACTTATGATCATATTTCTAGCGATATGATCACATACCTACCAGAAAAGATGCTTATAAGAAAGCGTTTCATATGCATCTTCCTAGGAATATAAAGTTAGATTTTGAGCCAAACACTGTAACTTGTCTTCCAACTGACTAATTTCAAGAGCGAGCGAAGGGGGCTCTGTAATTTGGGGCACCACGACGCGGATAGGTTAGGTTCATCCCCTTCGTGTTAGGTTACTTTAAACCCTGTAGACAGCAATAGGAGCCCCGCCCAGCGGGGCTCCGTCGACTGCTTTGGAAACCCAAACAACCATACAAAAGCTTTTCATTTCTCTAAACAGCCCCTTAAGTTTGATGAAATGCTTTCTATAAGCATCTTCCGGTATATGATCATATCGCTAGGAATATGATCATATAACGGCTGTTACCATGTTACTGCAACACATACATGATTATGAAATGCCGTAACAAATAGTCGTAGGTAATAATTTGAGCCAAAAATGTTAGTTTTAGCAGAACATAATGCATTTTTTTATTCCCTTGCCATTGTAATTATTATGTAGGGCTTATTTACTTTCGTTTTTCTGGCCCTTGATTAAAAAGTTTGCCCACCCCTAGAGTTAGACATACCTACCATAATAATGCAGTCAGTGTTTTTATTAATCCACTAGCAGGTTTTTTCGCGGAACCTACTTTCAAGCTGTGGACTCAGTTGCGGCAAATAGACTTCAGCAAGTTATACGAACTAAAGCGTTTATTACACTACCCGGTTTTTAGGACCCGGTTGAAAGAGTCCCGACTGAAAACCGAAGAGACGGGCCCCCTAACTGTTCATCTGAATGTGGGGTAAATTCAGTCAAATTCAAATGGATTTACAGTAGAATGTGATGATATTTTTCATTGTTGGCAAGAATAGAGTGTAAGAAAAGTTCGCAATATTTTGACGAGATATTGTGGAAAATTCATTTAAACGAATTTACTCCATGCCCAGAATTACCCCAACAAACAAACCTTACACCGAATAAAAGTTAGGAACCCTAAAATCTGGTAATGTAATAAGCCCTCAAGCGAGCAATGGAGTGCAATAACATGCGCAAAAAAAACTTGCTAGTGGATTTGGCACTTTAGTTGATGTGATGTAATGAACTCTTATTTCAGACTTCCCACGGTTTTTCTTTTTGATGGCACAAGGAAGGAAAGATAATAGTAATGACCGAAACGTGTTCCTTTACTGAAACAATGAATAAACATGCATGTCTGCTATCTACTCCGATTGTTTTCAATTTTCCTACATCAATCGTTGTTGAACGTGATCGAACGTAATTAGTGTAGCCATTGTTTTGTTTTACCAGTTACATGCAAAGCAAAATATTATGTAGGTAGGTACTTCTTACGTCGCCAGTTCGCTTTGTCTTTTATGCAGATAAACTATTATAGGTATCTATGCCCAAGTTGCGACACTGTTTCAAGTTTCTACAAAATAAAATGGCCAAACAGGGATTTCTTGTCCACGTCAAGTCAACTTTGATGTTCATACGTTTCAATAAGCTGCTCAGCTTACCCCCGGGATTTAATACGCGGCAGGTATAATTTAAACAATAGTTTTTGAGTTTAAGGTCAGATTGGGTCTTAATCGGCTCTTTTTATCGTTAGAAATATATTAAGTGACTACTATTAAATATTATGTGTTAAACACATCCCTAAACACATTTGTGTGTTTAGAGATGTTTATGCTGTTCAAAATCAAACAAGCAAAATAGTTGTAGAGATTAGAGATAACGGAATCATTTATATTTTCATCAGTCTCCGTTTATTATTTTCGATTTCCTCTCACCGTGAGTAGAATTCATCACGCTGTTTTTTTTATTGGTATTGCAAGGTCAACATTCGATTATATCATCAGTTACGATTCTCATATTAGTACCAAGCATTCGTGTTTGTGTATAATGCGCTTCCTAAGACAAGTTTTTGCTAGGAATACCTAGATGTGGAATTTATTAGTTATACTTTATATTAATCAAGACTGTCGGTAAATGGTTCAGTGACTATTCGTTTACAATGCGTGGAACTGTATCTTTCGCGCACTCCCATAATAAAGACAAATTACAGAAATCACTTAAGCAAACTGGTCTGAAACCGGGTTAATTTAATAACGCTTAGTATCTATTTGTCTAATAATACTTATTAAATGCAATCAGTTTGTTCGTAAATATTATTGATCTTTGAACGCATGTTCGGTGTTCATAAAACCAATTAGCAAAACAAAAGAAAGTGTTTGCACTCACCGATAGCAGCTGCTCGCCGCTCTCTTTTAGTACTACACTTCCAAAACTTCATATTTTATCGAGATTTGCAGAGGTCAACAAGTAGCAAGATGACACCGCGCGCGCCCGCTAAGGCAAGTCGCCATCGTCAAACTGTCCGATTGGGGCCGAAACAATGACTTTTGTTTACAAATGAACGACGCGGAGGATTTATTAAATTGCCGAGTGAAGTGGCCGGCTGCAGGAGACCAATGAGCCGAGGCAGAACGAGTGCGACGAACGTACACCCCCGACGGACAATCTCCGGTTGTAACTCAGCACCGGTCTATTGGAGGATGGCGTGGGAGCTTCGACCCCGATCACACCTAACGTCCCAAAGCCCTTGTTCAAACGGGTTAATTGAAACACATATTGTAGCGTAAAAAAGTTTAATTTCTATCACATCATGTCTTCCTACGGTAATAATTTTGGAACATAGATGCCGAATATCTTGCTAAGGGCAAATCACTACGATTCGAAGCAAATAACTGTTTTGTGATCTTCAAAATTTTAGTTAGTAATTATAATCATGATTTGCTTTATTCGGCTTAACATTGGACTGTTGTTATTACAAGAATATTTTCAATTTATCGACGATCTCAATTATAAAATCTGCTCCGAATCTAACAAGTTATTGCACTATAAAAATACACGGATAAGCATAATTTCTAGGCACATTTCTGTACTGTCTATAGTTAAATTGATTATGATTACACACTTCTATCAGTTACACATAAGTTTCACTATATCTATCTTATTTCAAAATAAAATGAGATTTTCAAATTCGCCTCCGGCTTGAAAATTACTAGTCTTGTCATCGCGAGGACATAAATTCTGCTTTTGATAAAAGTGGATAAGGAATCCAATCAGTAAAAGAAATTTTATCCATAATATGCAGTTATAAGTAAAATATCGTTGGGATAAATAAATATATGCCAATTAATGTACAATGTCGTGATATATGTGGTCTGAAATGGCATATTATGAAACTTTGAGCATTATCTAGTTTTGCAGTGATTTTAGTGCACAACGAGAAGCTCCCTTGAGCATTGCAAGAATTTTGTAGATTGTTGCACCAAAGGTACAAGCTGTTCGGAACAAAATTGAATTGAGCTTTAATATTCAAACTAGATATTCAACTTAGACATTTACGTTTACAGAATTATAACGTTTAAATGACTTTAAAAGGCACAATAATCGCCGGTTTCTAAAAGGATAATCATTTGAAGCAACCGATCACATTACATGTGATTTGACAGCTGATTAGTAGATTTTTGCGTCGATAAGTCTTTCAAAAACCGGGGATGACTGTAACTAAGTTATTGTTAAAATCAAACATACAGCCTGACATGGATTTAAATGAACATGGCGAAATAGACATGAAATATACAGGATTTAACATGTTCCTTCACAAGCAGCGCCGCCATTCACGTTCATTTAGATCCAAGTCGGACTCTATTCTTATGGCCAAATACTCAAACACTTCCACATTTTCAGTTTGCGGTTAAGTCTAGTTCTGTCACTGTCATTTTAAGGCGGTGTGACTGTGACAGCACGAAATTAACGGGAACTTTAAATATTAGTAGCGTTTGTATTTGGCTACTGGACTGCGTACAATGTTTATAATCAGCATACGCTTTTCAGCGATTACGCACTGCATCCGATCCGAATACGTGAAAATACGAATCTAGAGTCTAAAAAACTCGGACCGAATTCGGATATCGCATAAGCACTTATGCGATCTCTGATCCAAATTCAAACAATTCATGGGCCATCTTTGGCATATCCATTTGGCGTCCGATTTGAATCCGAGGTAATGCGAAAGCGTTCATACAAACAGTACTACGGCTACTTCGGTCCGTCAATTTTTCTTCCGAATTGGAAACTCACGGATGACGGAAGTCGGATCTAGTGCGTAAACTACCATACAAATAGTTCTATGACTACTTCGGAACATATTTTCTCGGATTCGGATCGGATGCAGTGCGTAACCGCTCTTTAATTGAATCAGTTTTCAAAATTGATTCTATTGCAATGTTTGGTTACCGTAAAATTAAAACTAGATACACCAACACTTCTAGTGTAATAAAATAACTACCTAACTTTGTCTGCACTTATTAAATAAATCCTTACTAACGTATGAAATCATAGCAGAGGTCTTGTTAAAACTCAGCATTCAGAAATTCAGCCTTCTTGATCGACAATTAGATAGTTTTATAAATAAGTGCGCTTGTTGTCTCAGAGCGAATGCATCTCTTTGATTAAAATTGTCTTTAGATTTATTAAGCGTGTTTTGATTGTGGTTAAAATGTGGTAGATAGATATTAAAATGAAATCACAATACATAACATCGTCGGTGTTCAGTAGAAAGGGCAAAAAATACCGCTTCAATCAAATCTTTAACACATTTAGTGCCGGGTGCCCTCATGGAGGGGTCATTTTAATGTAGGTTTTTCTTGGAAAATGCACCGTCATGAAAGAAGCAAACACACGACGTAGTAGCTTGTTTTTAGTTTTTAACCTAATGCCAGGAACCCTTCTCGAGGGTTCACTCTTAGCGCAAACGTAATGCCGTGGACCCTCCTGGAAGGTCCACTAGCAATATGTATGGCGGCATGGCATATGAGCTCTATGAAAAGTGTAGTGGACTCGAATGTGTTAACGAACGATTTTGAAATCATTATCCAGTTCACTTAGACGTTGATATTCGGCCATACACTACTATAACATCGTTCCCAAGGAGATTCAAGCAGTCGTCATTTCAAAAATATCATATTGGCCCATTTTACAAAACACCTACAATACATATACTGTTCTTTTTTTGTGAGATTTTCAGGTAAGTAGTGCATTTACATGAATTATTGCTATTCTGCACTAATGGAAGTAAAATACATTGGAACAATGATTTGAATTTTATGAATTAATATTATTTTCTCGGACTACTGCACTGTTCTTACTAGAATGGTAGTCTTCCTGCCTCAACAAAAGATTACCGAAAATACAAGAAAAAGTGACAATCTTTGCGCGCTCCCATTACAACAATTATCGTTTCACCGGTACACAGCATCGGTGATAATTTATCGCGTTAGTACACATGTACACTTCTTGATATGTATTGAAGTTATTTGGTGAAAAATGTATGCATGTTCTATTATTTATAAAAACAAAGTCCTATATGATTTAGTTCTTTTTTACTGTGCCCGTATATAATGGGAAATGTATACCGATTCACTCCAAACATTTAATGTTACTAAAATAATTATCTGGTCATCTCATTGAAAATGTACTAAAGCACTGTAATACATCACCTTCCATTAAAATCCTATTATTACGTTATCCTAAAACATTAATTCCGAAATTATAATCGCACGAGTTATGTCAAAATCCACATCATATTATGAAGGCACTGCTTTTTTTGATACATGAAATAAGACTTTGATCATAATATTGTGATAATCATTGATCGCTATTGTAAAACATTCCTACAAAACTGCTAGCTGTCATTGCCTTCTACCTCTCGTTCCCAGTTTAGAACGCAACAAGCAAATAGGTTTCAAGTTTATTGATAACAATATACTCTATTTCATATAACATTAGACAATTATGACCAATTTTATCAAGGAAATGTATAGAAATAAATAATGTGTGTTTCCAGCAGAGATTGAACAGTTTATTGTTTATATCGACGCTTGAAAGGCAAAAATTACCAAGCAACATGTTGGCAACTTTATACTAGAGTATTTTAAAGTTTTATTTTGGAAAAAAATATTTAAAAATCGTCTATTTGTCATAACTACTTGATTCCAACGAATTTTAAGTGCAGTTTAAAGGCTTATAATAAACTGGCATTTAAAGATTATGAACTTAATTAAAACTTTAAAATGCTCTAGTGTAAAGTTTCCAACATGTCGCTTGGTAATTTTTGCCTTTCGAGCGTCGATACGAATGTTACAATCAATCAAAGATGAGCTGAAACTATATTTGAAGAAATGTTTCAAAAGATATTCGTGCTTTGATGAGCCACTTTTGTCTAATGTTTTATGAAATAGAGTATACATCTTGAAATCTTTGCTTGTTGCAATCAATACTAACACAATTCCTCTTACACGCAGTCCATGAAGCTTCTACACAATGTCTATACTCATAATAAAAATAATTTTAGTTATCTGTTGGAGAACCACATTACATTATTCTTAAATAAACTACATAGCTAATTGCTAATATAAATGGTGTAAATATGATTAACTTTTATACTTACAGATAGTTTTATTAAATTAGTTTTTCAACCAATACTGAAAAGGTGTTACCTAACTATCCATGCTAACTTATTGCCAAAGTTACGTGTGGCGTTTCAAATTAACCAGATTTTTCAAGGAACCGTTTCCATTTACAACAGTTCAGTCGTCGCGAGATCTTAGGTTACGTAAAAATGTTTGCATCTGCTACATTGTTTCTCTTTACTTTGAAACTTACGCGGTAGCTGTGGTCGGCTGTCAATGCCTGTACCAAGTTCCCTGAACGCGAGTTTGGAAGTGTGAAACAGGTGTTACGATATAAGCTTGTTGTGGTTGTTGGACTACAGCCAGAGGTATGACTTGCTGTGCCATTTCGACCGGCTGTCCGCCCTCCTCTGAGACTCCGAGAGGCTGCACACAATGCTGCTGTGCTACTTGTTGCACACCTTGCTGCGTGAGCACTTGTTGATGCTGGCTGACTTGTGGCACCAACATCTGTTGTTGCATTTGCTGCTGTTGTTGAGGCTGCTGCTGGTGTATAACAACATGAGCCTGGTTCTGCATTTGCTGGTGTTGTTGAACTTGTACTTGTTGCACCTGTTGCTGTTGTTGTTGCTGCTGCTGTTGCTGCTGTTGTTGCTGTTGCTGCTGCACTTGTTGTTGTTGTTGCTGCTGTTGAGCTTGTTGCTGCGCCTGTTGTTCCCTTTCATGTTCCTCTTTCTTCTTAGCCTCCATAGCTGCCTTCTTGGCGTCAGCCTTCTCTTTCTCTTGCTGTAGTCTAATAGGATCCTTGTTCTTATCATATGACATACATTTACCACTACGGAACGGCACCATGTCTTTTGGAATATCTTGCTTCTTTGTTGCAAATTTAACATGAGGGAACTGATCCTTCATGAATGCACGGAACGTTGAGTAGCCCATAAGTTTTACGCCAGGCTCTAAAATCTCCCCATACTCTTTGTAAGCTTCGAATAAATGTTTCCGTGAATCTCCTTGAATAATAACAGTCTTACTGGCTTTCTTACCACTTTCGCCTGACGGTTGAACATCTTTAGGTGAGCTTGCATGTTGTTTCAAATACTCCTTCAAGAAATTAGTTGCATGTTTGTATATATCCAGAGTGAAGGTGTTATATGGCTTCTTACCGACGTTGCCGTGTATCCGAGGTGCGACGCCGTGTGTCATCACGTGCTGCCTGATCCGCTTCAGTTGATAATGTGTTACATTCTCGAGATACAAGAAAGCCTCTAAACAAACCTTCCTTCCTTGGTATACATAACATGCCCTCAGTCTCCTCCTGACTTTGTGCCTTGATGTCTCAGCTGGATTTGCCAAGCTTGCCATTGTGATGCCCATCAGGTACATATCATGTTCACTCTTAGTCAGTTCAGCAATATTGAGTCTATGCCGATAGACTGCTTCTGGATTCAGACCACGATAACAGTTGTCTTTACAATCACAACCTCTCCTCAGTCTTTCTTTGACCTGAAATGGCATTATTGCAATATTACTGAAAATTCACTGAGTATGTGGGTCATGACAAGGTCATATTTAGACATCAAATCTTTCATGAGATACATTCATATTTATGTTTGGTTACGGTTTTTTCACATGGTCGACTCACAACCTCGCTGCATGTTCAACTCATGATTAAATGAAACGAGTCGGGCAATCCCAAAAGAATGCATGTGGGTAAACCGTAACTAAACATCAACATTTTATTACAAGATTAATGAAATTGATAGATACTATGGACATTGGTGGTATTTTTGGCAAGGGATTATAATAGGGGAAATGAAGACGGCTCAGTGGACAAAGAGGCATATATGCTGACACTGTATAATTAGACGAGACAATCAAAAATCAAATCATCAAAAACTAAATAGACCGAGTTACTTCATATAAAATTGCCACTAAGACCAGTGAGTGAAGGCTCATTTACCCCAGGGTATTTTCTCGAAGCGAGACTCGTTCTTACTTTGTCTTTCTCGGCGGTGAAAACAGAGACAACATGAAACTCGCTTCGAGAAACTATCCTCGTGTAAATCAGCCTTTATTGAAAGATCTGGGTGATGAATTGATGATAGTTGAGCATAGTTTAGCAGAAAGCGATCATCAACAAAAAACGCGATCTGAGATATGGCCGTTTGAAGGTATTTTGGCTGTTAGTTATTACACAATAATGTGTACTGTAGTTTCATGTAAATGTGACTTTTCAATTATTTCTTTTACTGTATTAAAAATAACAGCCAAAATACCTTAAAACTGCCATACTTATCTCAAAACGCGTTTTTCATCGATGGTCAAGCCTGGCGTCGATTACAGCCGAAACGCGTCGAATCGAGTCGTGTCGCATTTGTTCCGTGCGAGGCGAAACGGTCAGTAATCGCAAGTCGTTAAAACAGAAATTCGCGTGACAACCAATGCGCGCGAGTGATGCGATTCGGCGCGCTGCGGCTCGTCGCTAATGGACGCAGTTTCATACTAAATATATAAGGGCGAATTTCTTCGATTCGACTCGACTCGGCGAGCCTAGTAGACGCCAGCCTTCCCCTTCTGCTTAACTTTGCTCAGTTAAGGTTGAGTCTGTAGTCTGTACTACAAGACTTAACCTTAACTGAGCAATGTTCAAATATTCATGGTAACCTGCTGATTATGATAACAATAATACACCAGGGGGCTATTAACCTCACATTTAATCAAATCGTATTTGTAATAATAACAACTGCAAGTGGACTGCACATCCAGTTGAATGGCAAACAATGTCACTTCCAAATCATCGCCCGGGAGTGAAAACCTTAGGAATGCATTTGTTCATTGCATGGTTCCTGTTGGCTTTCACGCAGAATAAGTTGCAGGCAAAAGCAAGTCAATTATATTTATTGCGAATATTATATGTATACCCAATAAAGGCCAGTTTCAGTGCATACAAACTAATTTCACATAGAGCAGCTCTCTTATAAGATATAGTCCCTGTACGTAGTGATAAAATATAAATGACCGAATTGCATTCCTAAGGTTTTCACTTCCAAGCGACGAAATGCAGCTTGAAGGCAATTAAGCTTTAGTCACTGAAACTGTGTGACAACTGCGGACTGGAAGTGCAGTCTATTTGCAAAATAAATGAAACATGATTCACCAAATGTGACTTTACTAGCCCCCCAGTACCAGTTCCAAATTTAAAATAGAATTTCTTACCTGTGCAGGATTATCTTCCAGCTTATTGTCAAGTACTTCTTCATCGCTATCCGATTCAGCTTTTTTCTTTTTTTTATTGCCAGTTTTCTTTTCAACTTTGGGTTTAGTATCAACTTCCATGTCCCCAGGTTCACCTTCAACCTGGGGCTCAAATTCAATACTGTAGGTACCAGGTATGCTCTGCAAGTTAGCAGCACCATTTTCCACTTGTATTGTATGTCCTTGCCATAATACCTGAAAGTTAATGATTATGATTAAACAACTTAGTAATATCATCAGATCTTAGTGTAGAAATTAATGGCTGAGTAGTAAGTTGTAGGGATTGATAGTTGTAAGTAGATACCTGCTCTTGGTGACCATTGTAGTTATGCTGTTGCATATTTTGTCCTCCTCCCATCTCAAAGACAGAGTGCTGGCCCATGACGGGAGTGTGCCACTGTGCACCCTCGCCATACTCGCCGCCGCCGTTCTGGTCTGATGGTATGGACACGATTATCGCCTCCTTGCTGTCCACGCTTCGCCGCTCCACAGAAAGCAGTGAATGTAGCACCTCGCTCGCCTCTTTCTCAGCAGGATTCACCACTTCCATTTTTTCGAACGACATTCTGCCTGCTCGACGCTACAACCGATCGTTCACGTCAAATCACATGTACGTACATACGTGTATGTACAAAGCGACACGACAAACCCGCCCCGACCGCTAGGAGAATCGACAATCGACAACCCCAAGGCAGAATACAAGAAAAACCGCGATAACTTTTCAAATTCATGTAAATAAACATAACAAAAACCGCGCAATTATTAACCTTAATCGCATTTTTTAAGTTTCATTATCGCATAGCGGATCGAACTCCCGTGGAATATTGGGCCATATAGTCATAGCAAAGGAAGAATAAAACTTACCTATTTCACGATATATCAGAGACTGAGATGCATAAAAATGTATCCCCACAGTTTCTAACAGACTGTGGTTTGTTTTAATTCACTTCATTTTGATATTACAGTCATAATTATAGAGAAATGCACAAATATTTCACTGAGTTCACGGAAGCAATATGGCGATACACTTTCCGTGAATAAAATCGGAGGACGCCGTAGAACACGTAATTGGTACAGTGCGCCACCACCAGACGTCGCTGAGCACGCGTTTCCGTATCGACGCTCTAGTCACAAACCAGCGCGGTAAAATTTAAACAGAAAACGTTTTACTTACAATAAATAGCTAGAAAACAAACCATTAATAAGGCAAATTACACTATTTTTTTTATCAATACGTTTACATAATTTTGTATATAAATATTATTTCTGAGCACCGAAATGTTATCATTAAAAGTCTGCAATTTGACTTAAATTTTTATTACTATGGGTGAGTGTACAAGTTATCGAAATCAAAAAAAAGGAAAATTCATTTGCATTAGCACTTTAACTGTTCTTGTTATTTATGAATATGATGTATAATAATTAATGCTCGTGCAAGAATTCATTAGAGATCACGAGTCGAGTAGTTATTTGCGAAAGTGACATGTAAGAGGTTTAAAAAAAAATACGGACGAAGTTAATCTTTTTATCAATTAGGTATCCTATATTGGAATGATACGTTATTAAATTACGTACCTAAACTAAAAGCAATAACCCTTCTGTCGTATGCTTTCGCACTTATATGTATTCTTAAACATACACGAGTTACTTGTATCGTATTACACCATATTTATAGTACATAAACAGATTATTTCCCCAAATTGAAGGCATTTAGTTACTTATCTTTATGAAAAACTTTACGCTTAAGACGCCGCGCCGTATGGAATTAATACCTTCTTAGGTATGCAACATAGGTATACCACCAGAAAAAAAACACGCACAATAACTAAAAAGCAGGGTTCGACGTAGGACTAGAGGGTCCGCAACGACGTGGAACAAAACCCAACGTTCAACGGCCACACAACCCTGGCATTTAATACATGCTATAACTTTAAATGTATGTACGCATTTTTTAAACAAATGTAAAAATTTATCTGACTGAATGTCGTGCATCGTTTGGGTGCCGGTTGTTCTATTAAAGTCATTTCCTTTCTACATCCGTGTTTCTATTTCCTATGATGTCGCTTGAATTGATTTAGTTCATTGCCCATGCTTTATTTATCGTATGAAATTCAAACTTGCATTTATTCAAATCCATTACGAAATCATCTTTCATAACAACATATTAAATTCAGCGTGTAACAATAACAAGGTCACACACCCTAAAAAAGTTAACTGTCATCATTCATAGTCATCGCGTACGACGACGCAAAGTGCGTGTTTAGGGGCTAGGTTTGGTTTGGTTTTGGTTTGGATTAGAAATGCAATTATTTTGCTTGCTTCTTAAACATATTTTGAAAGATATCCAGGTGTAAATGGTATTTGAATAGTACGTACTCAGAATAAGATTATTTAGATAGATGTTGCTATAGTTGAGAACTCTTTCATTAACGATCGTTGCATGTAATTTAATTTAAAATTATAAAATAGAATGTACTTCTTTCTAAATGAATATGGTATTTACAAAATTATTTTTTGTGATTCTTCTTCTCTCGTGTTGTCACGAAAGAGAAGAAGAAGAGAAGACACTAAAAGATTAACCAGTCAGAGAAGTTGATCGCGCGGCTGACTGCCCAGGGTGCGCTTGACGTGATTTTTGGAATTAATTTATTCAACTACAAAGGTATGTACCTAATACAATTTAATGCTTCCTAGTTCCTGTATAATATTTCTGCGTAGGTAAATGTTTAGTCAATATTTAGCATTGCTGATTACTATGACGTCATCATGGTGTTCATATATTTTTAAGTCTAGGTCTATTACTCACCAGCTGCTGCGTCTAGGGCGAAGCAGCTACTGCGAGACTTGACGACGGCTCCAGGCGACGGACCATCGGGCCATTCCATCTTCTCCTCCATAGCCTTCGACGCACTCCTCTTAAATTGCTCCAAAAAACTGTCTATTTGCGTTTCTATACTAGTCGGAGAGCTGGCCATCGTTTCCACCGAAACACCAAAAACAAACACAACACGCTAACCTGCCGTTTACGACATTTTACGTTTAAAACGTCCTTTCTTTGTTTTCCAACACAAATCCGTGGTTACGGATTCTTCATAACATATGTTATTGCATAATTGACCGTCATTTTTTGCCGAATTCGTTCATCGACCCGACTTCACGTACAATAATATCAAAGAAGACCGCGGAACGTCCCCGAGTATGAAAGAGACTATTGGATAGCGATGTAGGGATGTAACGTGTGTTTAGAAAACATCGATGTAGGTATCGATAAATATCTGTGGTTATTCGCTTTTATAACTCTTATGATACCCACTACGTAATATCCCAAGGTTGACTTGTCGCATTTTAGTTGCACCTTGTTTGTAACATCTAGTAAAATTAACTAGGACAAACCTAAAATTTAAACATTTATACGATAAAACCCTCGGCGTCGTTGACTATAATCATTCAGTAATACGAATTTAGTTGTTAACGCATTTTTGCACATTACTTGAAGAGTTTTGTTTAGTGAATAATTAAATATAGAATTCAGTCCTTTGTATTGTATTAACTAATATCATTATTATTATCATGGTATTATCGTTTGACGAATTTTTAGATTAGAATGTTTCTCACATAAATTGTTTGCTCACATCATTATTTTTTAAACTATGGACGTAGAAACTCTTTTTGTCATCGATGTTTCTAAAAACTACTTACATCCCTACAATGAAGTGATTTTACTACGGATACCGTTATGCTATATACGGCAACGAAAATAAAGCGACACCCACTGACATCTATCGATCGCCATGAACAGCTGTTGAGTGTGCCTTGGCTTAGAGTTGCCAGCTTACAGGGTCTTCAGCAAAAAAACAACGGTGAGTACTTTTTAAAACTCATTTTATATTTCATACTTAGTTTTCATTTAACGCTGTTCTATTGTCTGAATATTTTACCATTAAAACGTTAGTGTTATCGCTTGTTGTTTTTTATTTTTACTTTTTTTACGCTTGCGTCATTGTCTCTTGTGAGTGTGTGTGTGTGTTTGCGTACACTGACGTTTGTAAGTAACTGTGAGTGTCAGCGCGGTGAGGGGGTCGCGGTCGCCGGTCGCGCACGCTGCGTCCATTAGCTAGTGCTGCGCGAAGAGCGCGTGTAGTTCGTGATATTAGAGGTGACTGGAACTGTCACACACGAGACTACACCCGGCCACATAATGTCAAGTAAGCTTGAACAGTATAATAACGGCATTTTTATGTAATTTCTCACTAACATTTATCGCTACTGGTGATTAAATAGAATTTATAACATTGAATTAGGTACTTAATTAAAATTCTTTTAAAAACTTAATAAGGGTAGTTAAAAATACTTATGTAAGTGTCTCGATGAATGTGTAATAATATCAATTATCTCATCAATGTTAATTTATTTACGACTAACCAGTGTTTTTTAAATTAACTTTATGAAATTAAAACTCTTTAAGGATAATGCGTTGTGGTTGTTAGTATAAATAATTAAAAATACTAAGTTATAAGTATGTTACATCAAGTTTCCGTAGAAAGTATTCGTAACTAGCATTAAAATAAGTGCTGTAGGTAGAATGAACTAGACTATTCGTAATATTTCACCTTTCTTGTGTACATTGCAAAACTGAAGTTTCCATTTATTTGTAGAGAGAGGACTGCGTCATCTATCTTAAACTTGATATCCATAATAATATTGATACCAAATTCTTGTAAATAAGTGTGTAAGGAAGCCTGATGACCTTGAATTATTCTGGTCTTACTTGCGGCCTATTATCTTTATTGACCCTACAAACATCCATGTCAGTTCTACGTTAGCAGCAAAAGATTATGAATTGTTCTACCCTACGTTTAATTTCTTTCGTATCAGCAGTAGGAGATCGTAAACACAGAGTATCGTTATCTGCTACAAATACCTACATTCATAAACACTGAGCCTATCAACTACGTGATATCAACTGTTATGGAAACTGCAGTAATTTGAACTCTCACTTTATTCTTTACAAAAACAGCATTTATCGCTCGTGTTGCATCTACTAAAATTTCAAAAACCCGAACTAATTGAACGAATTTGAAGAGCATGAAGCATTTTAGGTCCTAAAGTCCTAATGATAAGTATTATTGTACAATATTAGAATCTACTTCGTATAATCTAATCCGTTCATTAGTATCATATAGGTACAGTGCTAGAATATAGTTCTCCACCAGTGACTTAATATGATTACAGTATAGTTGTATTGGCGCCTGAGCCTTGTACTGTAAGCTTGATATCCGATATTCAATACGAACCGCAAAGGTTTATCCGACCTGATTGCGGCTAAACTGGCGCCGGCAACCAATCTGATGTATCGTTGTCATTTGAATGCAATAATGCATTTGATTTTCGAGACAATAGTAATAGTCCATGATTCCAAAGTACCTATTTAACATGATTAAAGGGCTCGAATGCATCTTTGAATATATTTTAAAGCAATGATTTTATGTTCCAAGGGAATTGGAATTTGCAGAACATGGCATCGTTCAGTTTTATAGCACAATACCTAGAAAGATTTATTGCCTTCGTACTAAACCCGGATAATTCTCAAACCAGTCCTACTTACTCTAGACGACAAGTCTTAGACTTTGATTTTCACTTTACAACTATGAAAATTAAATATTGACCAAGTGAAATGCATTTCGTTGACGGCGCATAGCGTGTGCATCATAGAAGCGAACTTAGAAAGTGTGGATCACGAAGGCTACTTTTCCAGACGGGGGAGAGATTTCCTTACTTTTGAATAGGTATGTGTGACAATATAAAAAGATGAACACGTCATCATTGCATTCCTTTATTCCGTTAAACGGTCGACTGCCCGCGTGGTTCCATCCCGCCGGACCGGCCGCACCTAAATAGAAACCGCAGGGACATTGCTCCCGAGCGCGCTTGATCCTGCATCTCAACTCTCGAGTGCCTTGTTGGGGTGCCTTTTGGCAGGAGAATATCTTCATGCATGCAATAAACTCTGAATTATTTAGAGTTTCCTGTTATATTATCCTGTGAGCTGTCGAACTGATATTTCAGAAAATAAATCGTGGCGGTTTTACGATGTTGATAGATCATTAATGTTGAAAAAACATGTAATGAGCAGATATCTGGCCACCAAGGCCTCAAACTTTGGCGGAACTTCCTGAGTTAAATGTATGCAAGGTTTTAATGGTTTTATGACATGGAGGATGTTTTAAGTTTTTATAAATCAAATGGGAATAGAACGTCTGAAGTGGTGAAGATCACAAGCGACAATATAATAAAAGACTTCACTTTGAATCTATTCATATATATTTGCAGACAATTGGATAATCACACATTGACGTTTTGCACACGTGGGGAATGTCCTACTGTCTGGCGCTATCTTGTGGTAACTCGCGTTGATAGAGAAGACTTACGGGTTTAATTGTGGAATACATAGGCGCGGGGACGGGCTCGACACAAAATATCTAACGCAACACAGTAGTTTTATTTTGAATTTTATTTGTGTCGCGCTATTTCGGAACTGAACGTGCGGCACTTGTCTATTACATGGTGGTATATGTAATGGCCCACGCAGGCTGGATGCCGGGAGCTATTCCCGTGAATATTTTTGTGGAATCCGAGACGATTCTCCATAACATAATCGTAAATAATAGAGCTAATAATAATGATCCTTGGCATTATTGATCTACTTTGTGTAGTGTAAATCTAATTGAAACACTGAAGCAGTCTAATAAATCGTATGGCATGCCAATATTATACATTGCATGCTAACAAATGACTAGACAATAAATGTTTCCTAATTAGACTGAATGTCAATTCTTCAATATGAACACGTGGTGATATTGACAGGTGAAGAAATAATAGTGTGCATACGCATCTACGACGCCAACTCCCGTAACACGTGCCAATATTATACGTACCTACTACCAGACATATGTTTAAATGCTCTGCGTCTTTCTCGAGAGGAAGAAACTGCGCACTTCCTCATAGCATTTTACGATGACGACGCCCCGACATGAACAGACAGAACACTAAAATACAGATCTACGTAATCCTCCAAAACAACGTTTCTCCAGTTATTTTAGATATTTACGTCTTTGGCACCAAAGGCGACTACAGAAATGTGATTAGACTGGTGCGTTTGTAAATTAGACATAAATTTTAATGCGGATTTATAAATAACCTATTAAATTGAGTATATTATTTCTAAGATCGGTTTCCAAATAAATTCGTAAAATACGCTTGAAAAAGATATTTCGCAGACATTAATAATGACTAGATAATTAGACTAGTGTAATATTGAATAATTTTTACCTGGCAATATGGATTCAATACCTATAATGCACCTGGAAGTAAGATAATGGAAAAAATAATAACGCTGTAATTGAAATAGTATTTTTTCTATCACATAATTCACACCATATGTAAGGTATTTTAACATGATAGAATAAAACGTCGGACTAACAAAGTTACTGCAGTATGAAATCTGTAGCTAAAGAAGTGACCGGCGATAAAACTATTTTGATATAAGTACATATTTGATTTAAATTAGTCAAGAACCAATTAATAAATTAAAACACTGCACGTATCCATAATCAAAGCGAAGTAAAAACCGAACATAATTTTGGATGCGTATCTTTCAGATTAGGTAATATTTGTACTTAGTATTAATTATGCAGAATGGTTAGTAATAATAATTATCCTGCAAAGTTCCACAAGGATCATTCTGTACATTGATATATCGATAATTTACATCGACATTAGTCACATCCCTAGCCACACTTTTTGAAAGTTTATAATTTAAGGGGATTCCTTCGGTCGGCCCGCGTAACGTATTTATTTCGCTTAAAATTAACTTTAAAAATAATACTTCACATTTGAAAATAATCCCTAAAAAAATTTAACAATGCCTACATAAAGTGTATTCACTGGATTTAACAACTTTGCTTTTGTTTTGAAACAATCCAGTAAAATTTGTCGTTATAAAAGGTAAATAAATACCTACATACATAAATAAAATGCAATGTAATAGGATGCGTACATTATATCTACGGATAATAATTATGGAATTATCAACATAACGTAATATTATCTAAACCAGGAGCTCACGTTTAATTTGAACCAGGATTTTTTATTCTCCATTTAATTGATTCTTAAAAGTTGAAGATCTAATGCTAACGGACGGACATCTAAAACCATAGCGGCAGGGTCATCTAGGTGCCGCAAAAGGCGACAAATGTATTTTCTAAAGAAGCAATAACCAATCTCCTTGACAAGCATGATGGTAACGACATTACCAGGGCCGGATTTAGGGAAGGCCCAACCGGGGCGACAGCCCCGGGGTCTCCACAAAAGAGGGGCCCCCACAATAGAGACTTAGGAAAAAATATCTTTCAAATTTCGACTAGTAAACACTAGTAAACATCTTTTCCTTTGATATTTTTTTTGCTGTTTAATCTTTACATAAGTACTTTGTACAAACATGATTATATTGTTTTTAAATATTAACAGAAATCATTGATCTATGTATATTGGGCCAGGGGGCCCCCACTCCTTTGTTGCCCCGAGGCCTCCAGACCTCTCTATCCGGACCTGGACATTACTGCCTCATGGAAGGATGGATGCGATAGAACACTATCCTTTAAAAATCAACTTGATTTTGTATACTTAGGTACTACCATAGCTAAGTAGCACTGCTGGTAGAGTCGTAGGTCATACTTTAATAGGAAATTTTGTTCTCCTGTTGCATTACCTGAGCTACAGTACAGGATATTTCGACACCCGAAGTGTATTCCCCTAATACCAAAAGGGGCAATCCATTACGTCACACGAATTTCATGAGTTTTGACCTCCCCCCGTCCTTGCCACAGCTGGTCACATTTGTAAGACTCTCCCCTCCCTAGTGTGACGTCACATATTTTGCAATTTTACATCTAAAAGATATTAAATTAAAACAGCAAATTCGAAACTAGTTTTATTTCCATTTAGTTCTTAGTTATTACATTATCAAATGTTAAGTACGTCACGAAATTTAGGACCCCCCCACCACCCCTTTGTCACACAATGTCACACTTCGTCGACCCCCTCCCCCCTGCCCCCTTAACGTGTGACGTAATTTATGGATGGCCCCAAATAGTAATTTTACAAAACAGCAATTTCATAACTTTTTAAGTGAGTATGACATCAAACTTCTCAGTGCTGCGTTGGGATCTCCTCGCAACGCAGTCTGAGAGAACTGTGTTGGTTTAGGTTACATAGGGGGATATACGTATCGGTAGCGAGAGCATTTGCGAAGGCGTCGTCTCCTGCGAGGAGGTTATGCTCGCAAAGGAGGCGGTGGAGAGGAAACCTACCACTCCTCTCCCCACCCACAGTAGCCGTACCGGGCGCCAGGGGGCGCTGAACGACCTCCGACCACTGCAATGCAGTGAGACCATGAGAAACAACAACAAAGCTAGACATTTGAGTATGCCGTGTAACAAATTATGGGCACATTAATGCGCGTGTAAAAGCAGTGATAGGCAAGCAGTTAAACGATTCCCTTTCATGTTGTCCCCTCTACATCAGAATTTTTGAATTCAGGTGCTTATCAGAATTTGATTACCACTTGCGTAAACGGTGAAGAAAAAACATCGTGACGAAATCTGCACGCACACCAGCCGGCCTAACACGTGCAGCGCGGCATAATTTTGTCGTCGCATTATCTCGTGCCGAGACGAGATAACGTATGGCTCACCTCGTCCACGAGATAATGTTAAGGCCCCTACACACCAAAGCCCCGGCGGCTTTACCTGGCGGGTTATGCCGGCGGGTTATTGCGGCCAACTAACGCAAACTAACCGAGCGTACATGACAGCCCGGCGGCATAACCCGCTACCCAGCGGCTTATGCCCAAACCCGCCGGGCTTTGGTGTGTAGAGGCCTCAGGCCTTTAGGCTTGCTGTGTAGAGGCCTCAGGCCTTTAGGCTTGCTGAGTGGGCTCCAAATATTTCTCGATTATGTGCTAGTCCGCAAACCCACACTAGCCAGGCCAGCTACCTAAACCCTTCTTATTCTAAGTATAGTAACGAATACTATTGGTGCGGTTAGAACTGGTTCTTCAAAAAAAAGTGTGGTCCATGTTCGGCGGCATTTAATCGGGGAAAGCAATATTTAATTATAACGGTAGCATGTACTTTTTATGTAAATTGGTGAAAACAGCGTCCGATGCCCAGAGAGATAGCCACGCCACTGTTGACAAAACAAGGCTGTTTAAGTCAATGCAATGTTGATCGTCTAATCGTGTTTGGTGTTTTCTTACCGTTGTATTCACACTGTTGTGTTGTTTGTTTAGATCGAGCATGGGTGACGTTAGCCACAAACGATTCGTACGGCCTGGGAGCCCTGGTGCTGGCGCACTCGCTGCGCCGCGTCGGCTCCACGTACCCAGCCGTGGTCCTCATCACACCGTCCGTCACTGAGCCCATGAGGTACATGAACTTATTATCTTAGCTTACGGCAGACTTATCGCTGCAGTTTCTAGTTGTGTGTTATTGTTAACACACGGGAGAGAAACAACGGCATTCTTAACGCAATAGCTGTACGTTTTGACTGTCCCTTTCAGAATTAGTGGGTCAAGTCTTGTGTAGGTGTGACGAGTCATGGAAAATAGAAATGTAAATAAATGTGTACCTACTAGACTTGGTTAAGGTTTTTATGGGTCTATGCTACCTGAAATAAAGTTTACATTATATTATTATTATCTCCTTTATTCATCTAACTTCTTATTAATTACATTTTTAAATACATATCAAATACAAAAACATAAAATAAAAAAATATGATATACATTTAAAAATATAAAAAATAGGGGTCCACTGGCATCGGGAGCAGGGTCCAAGCTACCGGTGGTTAGGGCTCCAGAGACAGGAACCTTCTCACAATACGCGCCGTATCGAGGAGGACTGCTTTCTGTATCAGGCCCTTGTTCCAGCCACCTAACGAGAGCCTCTTGAGGTGTTGGTCGAGGCTCTTTGCCATTAGGCCATTGGCCGTTACGACTATCGGCACAATGGTTGCCGACTCCACATCTCACATGTTGACAACCTCGTGTGCTAAGTCAAGATATTTGATTTGTTTATCTTTCTCAGCTTTCACGAGGTTTTCACATGCGGGATGGTAACATCAACAATCATTGTGCGGCGTTCTTTATTATTATTATAAATAACAAGTGCACGTTAGGCTTTTCATCCAACGAAGATAACGTTGGTAAGTTTTGCTTTTATCATTGATGACACATCATCGTCATCATTTTGAAAGCACCAGGGATCTGGTCTACTTGAAATTGAAATAAAAACTATTTGACTTTGACTTTGATTCAGCTGAAAGACGTCCACAGCTGGACATAGGCCTCCCCAAGCCATGTTGGGAGGGGGGGGGGGGGGATTACCATAATCGCCACACTTGGCAGGCTGGTTGGCGATCGCAGTATGGTTGTTAAAGTACTCAGAGAACGCTTCTGCCGCCCATCCTCTAGTGAATCGCGTAGTCGCCTTTTACAACACCCATTGGAAGAGGTAGGGTAGAGCTATTCTTTACGTCCGGCACCACACGGAACATTGATGACACGGTATGATGGATATTGTTACTATTAGTGTAGATAGGTAGGTACACGTGGACTTTGTTGCCCATTCATACTATAAATAATAATCCCCGAGTCGGGTCTTACGACACCCACGACATGAAATGGTGGTGTATTTTTAGTCAATCTCTGGACAAAAAATGAGGGAAATATATCGTATCTATTGTAATATTTTCTTCTACTGCGATCTGGACTGTAACTAGTCCCTATGGTTTAGCTAGACCAGGGGGGCTAATACGTCACATTTGGTGAATCACATTTCGTTTAATATTCGTTATCATAAGTGCAACTAGTGCAAGTGGGCTGCACATTTAGTAGGCAGTTGCATTGACTGAAACAAATTTTTTTTTTCACGAAACTTTTTTTTTTCGTTTACTTGGTTGTAATTTGAGATGGGGTATGAAGGGCTTAATAAATGTTAGAAATAGAAACATTTAAATATTAGAAATACACACATCAAAAGTGTCTAGGGATCAACATATATTTTTGCAATAACTTTTCTCCTGATTGATATTAATTAAAATTTTCTTTAAGGATTCATCAAATAAAGTGTTTTCGTTTGTCACAGTAACGATAAACCAAGTCACCTTTGCATTAATAAAGAAATTTGCCATTTTCCTAATAAAGGGATTTTTGACATTTGAACCACTAACACAAAAGTTCGAAAAAAAGACTGAAATAACAGTTTTCTTTAAAATTTTATTGGGTAACTTAAACAATTAATAATCCGTGTTTCTACCGCGAACACTAACAACACAAGAACATCGGTTTGGCATACTCAAAATGAGTTCATCCAAATCACGCTGTGGAATGGCCGCCCATGTTCGTTGCAACAACAAAAAAAGGTCTTCTTGCGACTGGATACCCTCCATATTCGGCAGAGCTCTTCTCTGTAGCATATCCCATGCATGCTCAATCGGGTTCAAGTCTGGCGACTGAGCAGGCCAGGGCAGGACATTGATGTTAGCTGCGGCGAGAGTCTGTCTTACAACTCTTGCGGTGTGCGGTCGTGCATTATCATGCATTAACTGAAATAAGGGACCGATTTGCGCTTGTAGAGGAACGATGACGTCTGATACAATCGTCTCAGCATAAATTTGAGCGTTGAGGTTGCCTCTGATCCAAATCAACTCAGTTCTTCCGCCGATCCAAATACCCGCCCATACCATGATGGTTCCACCACTATAAGGATGGACTTCCTGGCAAGATTTTAATCGCTGTTGGCGTCCAGGGGTTCTCCAGGGTCGTATACGTCTTGTATCCGGTCTCATACCAAAACGAGACTCATCAGAAAAGCACACGAAACGCCATTGTTCTTCTGCCCAATTTCTGTGTCCAAGAGCCCATTGATATCGAATCCTACGATTGTGCATTGCTATAGGTGGTACCCGTAGCGGTCGTCGGGAATGAAGGTTCACTTCATGCAAGCGGTTTCTGACTGTTTGGTCGCTAATTAAGTTCCCTGAAGAGTGATGAAGCCTCACGGCTAACATCATGGCGGTTATTGTTGGAGCTCTTCGAGTTAAGATTTGAATGTATCGGTCTTGTCTCCGTGTGGTGCAGCGATACCGTCCTCCATGGCGCTCAGCCACGGTACCAGTGCTTCGGTAACGTGTCCAAAGTCGACTGATAACACTCTGACTTGTATTCAGAGCTAAAGCCACAGTACGTTGCCGGGAACCAGCTTCTATCATTCCCACGGCTCTGAGCATTTCTTCCCTGCTTAAATGACGTCGCCGCTCCATAATAACGTTGGTTTTAATCAGTAGTAGGGAAACAGTAGCACTAATAATGTCTTCAATGCGTTGTATGTTTTTATAGGGAAAATATTGACAGCTGATTTTCATCTTTTACTCGAATTTGATTCACAGTTCCTGATTCAAATTATGAAATGCACCAAAAAGGATCCATATAAATTTATAAAATCATAAATTTATTACAAAGCCACATCTCAATCTCAAGAAATCCGCATAAAAATGCTTGATCCCTAGACACTTTTGATGTGTGTATTTTCAAGAATTATGGATTTTCCTGTAGCCACAACGGAAAAGGTAGCCTCTGCCCTTATTAGGTACTACTCCATATTTAAAAAGTTTTTTATTGCAATTCCTGATGTTTCTAGTACTTCAAACTATTTTGATCTACGGGAAATAGATTGGCATCATAAAAATGTTATGTGAAAACAGCCCTTATTCTCGCTGACTATACATTGGTTTCAAAATCTGTGAATGTAGTTAGAAATTATTCCAAAAGATAATGGTGGTCTCCTAAGAACGTTTTCCTGTAGCTACAGTGGTTAAGGTAGCTGCCCTTCATGCCCCATCTCAAATTACCATCCTGTATAGTTTGCCCGAGTGGCCCCTAGTCCTAATAAGTCTGTACATCCGTGAGCTAGACCATATTACCCCCACATCATCATCACGAGTTTTGAAACAGTCGAGAAGTTAGAAATTTTGTCAGGGAATAAAGGTAGGATAGGATAGGTCATAGCTATCTATGTAGACATATCGTATTATGAACAGCTAGGTAATGTACAAATAGATAGATAGAGCAAAATATCTCTCTGATGCTAATTGATGTAAAACCCAATTAATCAAATCGATAGATTATGTAGGGACTAATGAGACCGCAGGATCCGTCCATGTTGCAAATAAATTTCAAGAACAACATATAAATCTTTCAATAAAGTCAAACTGCACTTGTTATAACTGCACAGTAATTCGAATGTAGTTTAAATTAACAATAATTGAAATTCAATAAAAACTAGTGAACACTGGTGGGTCTTACTCAGCCTGGCATAAAGATAACACCTATTTTTAAATTGCCATTATTGACTGATTGTATGATTGTAGAAGCACAGTCATATTCCATTATCATTGTACCATTACATTTATTCAGCTCTTTAGCAAACCACAATATTCAGTAAGGTAAATAATTTATGCATTCGTCAATATTCAAAAATCATTACTCAAATAACGTTTCACAGGTTTCACACATACACTTGTGTGTCTTTTACGTGTTTATTGTGAACGTAAGAACTCAGAATATAAGTTTGTATAGCCGATACGAATGCAAATGTTGACAGCAAGTCGTTAGCCGTAACACTTTACACACGAACGATAGTGTAAATCTTTCTGGAACCACGATACCTATATTGATAAGTAGATAAAGTGGGATCAATAATTTAATTGATCTTAAGTAGTTAACAACCTACACTTATTTTCAGATGAGCAGCGACGCAAAATATGTAGGAGGGAACAATGAATAGACTTGTTTAATATGTGTTGATGTTGGGTGTTCTCAGAGAGCGTCTTCGCGCAGTGTTCGCGGAGGTGATAACTGTGGACGTGTTGGACTCCCAGGACGCCGCGCATCTCGCGCTGCTGCAGCGACCCGAGCTTGGCATCACCTTCACCAAGATCCACTGCTGGAATCTCACGCAGTATGACAAGTGCGTGTTCCTGGATGCCGACACATTGGTGAGCTTCTTGGCACCTGTCTCAGACACATCTGTCTCCTCTCTAAAGTTTAATTAATGAGCGTCCTATCACGTCGACAGCACTAATGAATTACACTAAATTAGATTGGACATGTTGAGCTGTTTGCTAAAGCGAAAAACGGTAAACGGTTTGATGTCCTTGCGTCACTATCTATTCCCATTTTAGCATGCAGTTTATTTGAGATGATCTCGAGGGGTAAAAGAAACATTCCAGTGTAAATATTTTTGCAATATCAAAGAGCAATTCAGATAAACGTCGTTTGGCCGGCGATTGCTTCAATCAATTCTCGTGTAGCAACAGTCTCCTCAAATAAATTTATATTGTATAATATGTCCCTCCTATCATAAAGTGTCCAACTCAACACTCAAGACTATTAGTAAGATAAATGTTCATTAAAAAGTATGCTAAATTAATGGCCAAACATTAGACACTAGTTTTCTCAGCCAAATCTGCAAATGTTTGGCGATTCAATATGTGATGTCACTGATGGCACAAATCTCGATAAATAGACTTTGTATCAACATGTATGTTCTGAATCGTGTTCGATTTTTAATTTCCAATTAACGACCGTATATAAAACTCATTAATTCTATTTCGATCTGCAACTGTTTATGCGATAAGAAAGTCAATGTTACCGGATGTGGACGTTAGTGCAGTAACACGAGATGACGAGATATAACCGTGGCCCAAATATTTTGTTCCCGACAATTTTGGACGAGCTCCAATATCTTACACTTTCATTCTTCAGTTTCTTTTGAAGGTAACGCATGTGTTGTGAAAGTAAAACTATCATTACATGCTGTTTGTATGTCGTTATCATTTATATCATGAAATTATATAATATAAACGTGTAGAAAATTTCAATTTATGAACATGTAAGTTCCAATAATAAACAACGAGATAGCGTCTCGATAGAATCCATTGACTCGCTGAGTTTTTATTTATCACAGGTTATTGTGTCAACTGGAGTTTTTATCCATGTTCAGATAAAGACTTCTTGATAAAAATACCAGTTATAATGTTATTCACGTGGATCGCAACGAAATTATGTATAATGAAAGCATTATAATTCGGAATTCTGATTAGATCTATACTATGACAATATCGAGATGATAAAGGTCAAACGTGCTTCATTAAACCTCTTATGCGATACCTACCAGACGTTTAAAATGACAATGATAAGCATGAAATCGGCTGACTATCACGCTTCTGAAGTCCGAGATACCTAACATCTTTAAAACGATCTTGCAAGTGTAGCCTCTTGAAAAAATTAATTGTTAGATTAAAATTAGCTCTTCATCTCATTGGACCCTAATGCTACACACAAAAACGTGGGTCCACTTTCAGATATTGCATGCCTACCCAATGAATCCCTTGTTGACGTTCGCTAATTAGTCCAAAACTGCATAAGCAGTTGTTGGCAGCGCCCGAAGTCGGCTCACTCGAATGCTTGTTCTCGTTGACGCAGTCGGCTCCTTAAACCAGCTGCTTCGCCTACCAAAGGTTTACATGCAAATCTAACATCAAGTTTGTTTACTAGGTGGTCCAAAACAGCGATGAGTTGTTCGAACGTGAGCAGCTGTCGGCAGCTCCTGACGTTGGCTGGCCCGACTGCTTTAACTCGGGAGTGTTCGTGTTCGCCCCATCTGCTGACACCTTTAGCAAGCTGATCAAGTTCGCACAGGAGCGCGGCAGTTTCGACGGTAAGATTTTACATCATCTTCTTCATGCAGCCGAAAGATATCCACTGCTGGATATAGGCCTCCCCCAAGTATAGCCACATCGACCAGTCCTTAGCTTCTCGCGTCCAGCGGATTCCCACGACCTTCACCAGATCATCGGTCCACCTTGTGGGGAGGCCTACCATATTCACACAGATTTTATAGATACCTAATTAATACGAGAATGTAAAGATGATTGATAAGAAGATTACCTAATGATAATTGCAAACACGTGTTTTAATCTCCTCAGAATCTCCAAGTAAACTAGTTTTTCTCGATATTTCGTCTGGAGAAGTTGTTATAATAGTTCAATGAGTAAAATATATATTTTTCCAGATGATCTGTAACAGCTATTTGCAGAGTCATAATTATTTATACAGCTGGAATAAATTCATCATGTTTTTATGCAGACTGTCGTGTCAGAACTAATACGAAATGTGTTGCTTTTAGCTCTAGATGTTTTCATACTCGTAATACATTAGCGAGGGTAATTTGTCAACTTGTTTATCGTATAACATCATTGATATTTGGTAACAGGTGGCGACCAAGGTCTCCTGAACTCTTTCTTCTCGGACTGGGCGCACGGAGACATCAACAAGCATCTGCCCTTCCTCTACAACGTTACTTCTGCCGCCTTTTATTCATACCTGCCTGCTTTGAAACAGTGAGTCACGTACATAAGTTTTGTTTTAGCTGTAGGGAATATTTAATGAAACCAATCATCCTATCACACCTTTCATAGTCTACTGCTAGACAGGACTACCAAAACTGAGATTTTATCTATCGTCTGTATTCAATGGACGGATGGAATTATTTATGATTGCAGAATTTCAGAAGACATTGACGAAAAGTATATTATATCGTCTCCTTCGAGTGAAAACCTCGGGAATGTAATTTGCTCATTTTCATTTCATCACGATGTTAGATTAATTATAATTATGAGACAGCTACACTGAAATTAAGTCTTTATTGGGTTATTATTGACTAGCTTTTTCCCGCGACTTCTTCCACATGCAAACCCACCGGAACCGTGCAATGACCAAATGCATTCCTGAGGTTTTCACTCTAAGGCCACGATATGCCCAAAAGTGTGACGATATGTCGAGCGAAAACAAGAAGAAATGTTTCTATTGTATGAACTGTTGCAACTTCATTAAAACCAAGGAAAACTGTTTATCTTGCCACTTTGATCCGCACGAGTGAAAATATCTGATGCATTCGCACGGCCGATATTGACGTTGGCAATCACGAATAGGTAGATACTGTGTCGCAAACATACTCATTTATAGGTGTATATCAGTGCTGATTTCGTCATAAAGTAGTTCAAACTGGAATTTAAGACAATAATACTTAGTCCAAATCTTGCGGTCGCCGCCAAAATTATCTGTGTACTTTCGATGTTTTATTTTAATCTTGCAAATCACTGAGGGGGATATTACACTATCATTATAATTATCTAGGATCTTATCACTTATATGACCTCTAGAGTCATATTTGTGTATGAAGAAATGATTCATATGTCTATATTACATTGTCATAATATATCTATGACTCATAGATCTATGATCCTAGATATATGATAGTGTAATATCCCCCAATATCCCCCTAATAAGCTTAAGATTATGTTAGGAGAGAGAACACTACAATAGTAGGTACAACAGTTCGGATCTAATACCATTTTTTATCAACCGAGTGTAGAATACTGTTACCTACACACGAGCATTCTCAAAGATCGCTAAATGAACGGTCATGTAAAACGTTACCGTAATCACTACTCACTACTGCTCAAAGTGCTGCTACTTGAATACTGTCCTTGGTCGCTTTTTATTATACCCACAGGATCAAACCTACGGTTATGCAATTTTGTATTCTTTCTAATTAAGAACAGCTTCGTTGGTCTAATGGTCGCAAGCGTGACTGCTGAGCGTCAGGCCCTAGGTTAGATCCCTAGTTCGGGCAGTGTAATTGAGTTTTTCGGTGTGGAGTTTGTCAGTAGCAGCCCGGAGTCTGGATTTGCACCCGGTTGGTGGCAATTTGCTCGCCTCCTATTACGTGGGACTTAAAAATAACCGTTAAATGAGGGTCTACTACACACATCTGCCCAACCCTTCGGAGAATATAGGCGTGTTGTTATGTTATCATCATCATCATTCAGCCTAAAGACTTCCACTGCTTGACATAGGCCTCCCCCAAGAATCACCACATCGACCGGTCTTATGCTTCTTAGCTTAGCACCCCATGCCCCGCCGTGACCAAGACTAGCATTGCCGCCGGGGACTAGGGGCCGTTTCTTCTTTGTGCTATACATGTTGGTGGGGTTTGCCATAATCGCCAAGCTTGGCAGGCGGGTTGGCGATCACAGTATGGTTGTTACAGGACTCAGAGAACGCTGCTACCTATCCTCTAGTGAATCCCTTAGTCCCCTTTCACGACACTCATGAGAAGAGATGGGGTAGTGATATTCTTTACGTCCGGCATCACACGGACGGTTATGGCACAGTAGACATATAAGCTAAAGCAGTACTTCAACTACCTACAATCGTCCGATTTGACACACTCACACAGACACGCACTGCAACAAGACAAATAAGGTATTTTCGGGATACAGTTCCATACAAAAACAAAAAACTACTCAGTATACAGAGCGTGTCTGTGTGAGTGTTTCAATTCATGGGATTATAGTAAGTTGAGGTACTGCTTTAGCTTATATGTCTACTGTGGTTATGGTTATGTTATAGTCTTTCTAAAACATTCTCTTTTACAGTTTCGGGCAGAACCTTAAGATCATCCACTTCATCGGCGCTGCCAAGCCATGGCTGCAACAGTTCAACTTCGCGTCCGGCTCCGTCGATGCGCCGGAGCACATGCGCGGTCTCCTCCAACTATGGTGGGACATCTTCGTCGGACAGGTCCACTCTCAGCTCGACACTGGCATGGTAAGTCATTTAACGCTTTGGTTAGGTCCTTAGATCTTCGTAAAGGCTGTAGTATTTCTAGACTTCATTTATAATCTATGGATAATCTCTGGATGTATAAAAAATCTATTGATTCTAAGAATTGGCTTTGGTGATCTTTTATGAACACATGTAGGAAATTGAATGAGCCTATAAATAACCTAAGACACGCCAAACAATGTCTAGTCATACAGACGCAGATATGTTATGACGAATATGTAATGAATCGAAATAGAACAAATGAAATCGATATTCAAATATCAAATTACAACAAAAATAATGCATTCAATTCTAACCTCAAGATGTCTTGAGTATTACATATTGTTGGTCTAGATATTAATTCCTATATCGATTACACATTGTTGCAATCGAACCCCACTGTCTGCGGTTTCTGCCCTGACCACGAATATCTAGTGGTACCTCATATGGTCTAGTAAATCGATCCACTGTCATTACGACCTCCGATCTGAACAATACAACATGTTTTCCAAGCATTCACGGAAGGACTCTAAAATTGCAGAGGTGAGAATTACACATTTCAACTTTAGCTTTCGACCTTGCGACTTTACCAATATTTATTCTCGTAGGTGTATTGAATTATGAATATTTTTCTATTTTATATAGCACCGTGTTAGGTCTTGTGAATCCCTGAGTGACTAAACAGTAACTTACAACCTATTAAAGCTTGCACTTTAAGCTTGTGCACCGTACTGCTACTTGACGCACCTTTTGTTTGAAGCATTTTTACCCGTGTGACATAATATTTCTCCAAAATACTAACATTTTCTAACTTTTCCAAAATATATGTCTGTCTGCTTTTGCACGGTTTGGTTAATTCTATAAGGGAGTAGATGGTGTTGGTATTTTGGTGGAATACTCACCGCGGAAACTTTATAAACATACCGAATAAACATTTTCTTTACTTTCGATATACAATTATTTATTTCAAAGAGTTTTAAATTATTTTATTTTATTCCTTCCTTTCATAAATGCTCCAGGAAAATTGCATTTTATTTGTATGTTTATTTAGTAACGCAATTTAATAAAACTAATCGCCGCTTGGACAAAGTTTTTTGCACTGTGTAGTAACATAGCTAGTGCGCGAAGCTTAGTTCAAGTGTTTGTGTGCATGCATACTACTGAGTTGTTTCACTTCAACCGATAGGTTGAGGTGGGGTACGCACATGACGCGCCACCAGCGTTACCACCACAGGACGTCAGCCACCAATACCACTATCAGCCACCCGTGGATCCTGAATCAGAATTCGCTTGGCACCATCCTGATGCCCAAATTAAAGAACAATCGCGCGAGAAAGAGATAGATATAACAGAATTTCATGACCCTTGGGAAATTTATGGAGGACAAATCCCGCCTAATACAGAAGATGAAACCAACCATCACGTGGAATTAGGAAGAATAGAAGATCACGAAGAAATAAGAAAATACGCATGGGATTACCAGGCACAAGAACAACAATCTCCGCCCACGTATACACAACATAATCCGAATCAGGATAATCAAACGCAGTATACAGACCATTGGCATCATGATTTTCAATATGAACATAAATATGATAATTATCAACACGACGGTCAATGGCATCAAGAACACAGTGACAACTGGAGCAGCCACGATCATCACCAACATACACACACACAAGATCATCACCAACATGAACACACACATGATCATCACCACCATGCACACACAAAGGAGCATCACCAATATGCAATCACGCCTGATAATCACCACCATATACACACACATGAGCATGACGAGCAAGCACACACAATTGATCATCACCAACATACACACACATATGGTCATCAGCAACATACACACACACATGAGCATCACCAACATGCACACACGCATGGTTATCAGCAAGATACACAGACACATGACCATCAGCACGATAATTCTAGCTACACACAACATTTTGAATCCAATTATCACGTCGATACTCAAAAACATGAACATACAGAACACAGTAATAATAATTCCGAATATTTTACTCCACAAAAACACCACGCAATACATGGAGTACACCACGTTCAAGTGAAGGAAAAGAAACGCAGCCGTCGTACCCGAAGACTGCATCGTATTGATACTTGTAAAGACCAAGGAATGATGAATGGGGATATCTCCGAGACAGAAAGTGAAGATTACGATGATATAATGCCAAGACACCCGTACGATGGCTTCTATTTAAGGCACAGAGCCACTGTAGACGCTCGAGGACGGAAAGTATGCTCGCATCTAGTACCACCAACTCCGTCTCCTTCCCCCCCACCCGACTCTCCGTCGCCGATAAATGGCATGCCTTTTTTGGAGGAAGAACCTTTGGGAACAAATGACTTTGAAGTCCAAGTAAGTTATATCCAAAAATATTCAACTTCGAAGATCTCAGGTAAAACTTTTTTTTTGTTAAAACGCTAATATGCGAGAGTGATTGCCATTATAATAAGCTCTCAGTTTTTAGACAAGCTTTGCATGCACTGACCAGTTGATTGTTGTCTGCACGTACGTAACTATTTATTAACATTATTCCTTTAGAAATGTAAATAAAAAAAACTATTAAAAATGTAGTCTTATCGTTCTTATCATGCGATCTGAAACTATATAAAAATAACTTCTGTTACAGAGTGGTGTTGCCGGCAACCTCGCCCGAGTACTCCCCGGTGGCGCTGGCCAGCGCGAGGCTCTGGACGAGCTGTCGCGTCGTCAGGGATGGGAAGCTGGAAACATTGACTACATGGGTGCCGATTCCTTTGAAAACATTTGGGCGAAGATCTCGCAAACGCTGAGCAAGCCCCGCACCTCTCCAGCTAAACAGTCCCCCCCTAGGGAACCAACCCCGCAGCCAGCCCCCGAACAGGTGGTAGTTCAGTCCGGTGAAGTTGTACAGGAAACAGTGGTTGAGCCAGTTGAAGTAGCAAAGGAGGCCATCCCCGCAGAGAGTGCTGCGCCCGCACCCGTAGAAGTGGTGCCTGCCGCCACACCAGTGGAAGTTGCCGAAGTGCCTGTGACAGTGGAAGCTGCCGCGCCCGTCGAAGCACCTGTCCCCGTGCAGGAGCCTGCTGCTGTAGTACCAGTGCCAGTAGAAGCTGTCGTGCCAGCTGCTGCACCTGTTCTCCCCACAGTTCCTGCTCCAAGTGAAGTTCCTGTACCTGTGGAAGCCCTCATCCCAGAAGTTCCTGCGACTGTTGAAGCATTGCCGCCGGTGGAAGCCGCGACTCCAGCAGCTCCTGCCAAGGCCGCCGTAACCGTCGTAGAGCAGCCGGAACAAAAGACTGAAACTCCCGCGGCTGCCGCAGCTCCCGCAGCGGCGCCACAGAAGGCGGCAGCGCCGGCAGTGCCCGTGGCTGCGCCTGCGAAGGCGGCGTCCCCCGCGCCCGGCTCGCCGGCGCCGTCCAGCCCCGCTCCCGGCACCCCAGACAAGCGTTCCCCGGCGAAGGTCCCCGCAGCGGCTCCCACTGACAGCCCGCCCCTAGCCAACACTCCGTCCAAAGAAGAAGTACCCGCGGTGCCGGCTGCCAAATGTGAGTATAAGCACAGCGGCGAACGCGCCACCGACGGTTAACAGCTTTGCACTGTCAATTCTCACCGAGTTCATTTTGCAGTTTTCAGACTTCTACTAATATGTTTATAGTTTAGCTGCATCCGTTTTACGTGGATCGGTCCGCAGATGTATGTTAATAGCTTAGACGGCCGTCACGTAACTCGATGTGTCCACTTGTTTTCTTTTGTGCCGTTTTGTGATGTTTGGTTTTTATGTTTATTTTTATCAGCATACGTTACAAAATTCGTTGTTATTTCACCCAGCTTCCGAGGAGGCAGCGCAAGAGACGCGGCTTTGATAGATCAGGTAATACTTATTATTTTACTTGGACTCAACGCTACTTCATATTTGCGCTGAACGGGTTACGGTGGAGGAAATACATTTTCATTATCTTGTGAAGTCTTACGAATCTTTTAATGATTATTCTCACTTTCAATCTGAATGAATTCTTCCAATATAAAAGTAATACATTAGTTCAATTAGAATTCCTCATTGTTGTTTATACAATTTTCTACTGAAATATTCTGTGGTTGTTGGGTTGCGTCCAAGTAGATGCAGATAGTAGGGACGTTCGGTCGAACACTCATTAAGCTATTTCTGGAGAAATTATTGTTGTGATTTCTGCTCATGAAATAAATGCCAAGTAAAAAGCTAAATGAGTTGTTCCTGTGCAGTTGCATCTGATGCAATTTGATGCAACTTCGCATGTCTGTGTGATGCACCCATTGGAACCGTTACAATTGCGTTCACTCTCTTTTCTCGGCGGAATTGTAACAGTTCTATTTTATGCTTTACATTATTGTTTCACACCTTGCAAGGACCATTATTCAATGCTTTTCATAGCAACACACCTTCACGTAGATACCACACAATTTTGTTCACACATGTACCTACTAGTATCTATAATTGTATACATACTTATTATTAATTATTCATATTACTTTGACCTATTTATAATAATGGATCGTTCTCCTTGCCAGAAAACCGAATCCACAAATAAAATAATAATCCTTGTAATGGTCATAAAGCTTTGAGACTCCACTAAACTGACACAGTTCTAACTTTCCGCTTGCATCGTTTCCAATTAACAATGTAGCTATGTTTTCCCTCGACTTTGTTCCAGGCCCTAACCGAGCTTGCTCTCTAATGTGATCGCCATACTAACGCCACGTCTAATCGCTCGAGAGAATAAAGGCGAGAATATTGGTTGTGTAGCCGAGGAGCGTCGCAAGCCGGCGGGCAAGCTGAAGCTGAGCCCCCCCGCCGCCGCCGACCCGCTCCCCACCCCCGACAGCGAGCTCGAGGACGCGGCCGCACTCGCCACAGACATCATCGCGCGGGAGCTGCGCTCGCCCACCGTCACCGCGCCCGAGCCCGCGCCCGCCCCCTCCCCGCCCGCGGCGCCCCAGCAGCAGAGGCTGTCCGTGGACGAGCCCGAGGTGCCCACGCCGCCCGTCGGCGCCGGCGTGTCGCTCGCACAGATCGGCGTCAAGACGCAGCCCAAGGGCAAGTCCACCATCGCCGCGCAGATAGAGTCCTCGATCACGGAGACCGCTCAGCCGGCGACGTCCGCGACGCCCGCGACCCCCACGTCGCCGACGTCGCCGACGACGCCTGCCCCGCCCGCGGACGCGCCCAAGAAGAAGGTCGTAAAGAAAGTGGTGAAGAAGGAGGGCGCCAGCGGCAGCGAGGCGCCGGTGCCGCCGCCGCGCAAGAAGGAAAAGAAACCCAAAGAGAAGTGAGCGCCCGCGACACGCTCCCGATAGTTCCTCTGTGCCATAATCGTAGCCTTTCTAATTATAAATGTCTATTTAATTTTGTAATAATTATGCTTTTATGTATCGCGTAATTTTTTACTATAAAATTATTTTACAATTAATTTTATACTCACTATCACACGGCAAATGTATTGTTTAGTTTGATTTTTTATACCTTTACTATTTCTATTAATTCTATGATTATTTATGTTTTAACAGTGATAATCGGTTTTATTGTTCTGAGAATTGATCTACCAAAGGACGAGACGTATTTATTATGTGAAAACGAAAGATTTATGAAATTTTTATATTAAAAAGTCTATTTTGGAATACTGTTGGTTTCATTTTTCTGTTTCTCACAGGAGTTACCCTAGAATAAGTGAGATAACAGAAAAACATGTTTTTTTCAGTAGTACAGTATTATCTGTAGGTAACATTAAATTAAAATATATTAGAATACCTACACTAGATTTAGTTTATGACAAATTAGTCAGTTTACTAGGTATACGACCAGAGCAGCCCGATTCTCGTGAATTCAAAACTGTTCACAAATCAAAGTAATTCAATGGCCACGCATTCATACCTACTTTAAATCAGGTATCACTGGTACCATTAGAACGATTAACTAATTGTTGATAGGTATGATGCTGGAAGTTACAAAAAAAAAAACAAAACTACTGATATGGAAATTGGAACACATAGGTAAATAGTTTGCCAAAATGAGAATTATCTTATCATTGCGAAAAATGCTATTAGTTACACGGTTGTGATAAATGATACACACGCATTAGGCACACATCATTATAGTGTTTTGTATGTTGTATAATGAAAAAAAGATTACATAAAAAATAGCGGTCAAGTGCCAGTCACAGATAAAGAAAGAATTCGAATACCGCGGGATTTCATGGCCGCTGAGATTAGACTATAAATATATATTTATAAACTAGCGATCCGCCCCGGCTTCGCACGTGTACGTTTTATAGCTTAAAACCTTCCTCTTGAATCACTCTATCTATTTAAAAAAACCGCATCAAAATCCGTTGCGTAGTTTTAAAGATCTAAGCATACATAGGGACAGACAGACAGCGGGAAGCGACTTTGTTTTATACTATGTAGTGATTCTACAATTGGCAGGCGGTGAAATAGGCAACTCAATTTAAATGTACTGAATTTTACCAATAATTTGTTGGTATGACATTGCTGCTATCAATTGCCAAGATATGCTGGGAACTTTATCGCTGTTCTTTTCTTGGTGTTGGCTGAAACTTCAGCTACAGAACTTGTAAACTCAAGCCAACTTGAAAATAGAAATACACATTAATTGCAACTTACAAAAGTCAACTTTAAGAACATGACAAGTAAGGAGACTTTAGAATGACAATAAAAAGGTTAACAAAACTATTTCAGTTACAATGGAAATTGAACTGTGTCACAGCGTATTAAGGTTTCAAAGCATGTTCATTCAAAATTTAACGTGGCTGATGAGGTTTTATGTGCTAAACACGTGCAACAGACAGCTAGACTACAGTGAGGTCTACCATCAGCTCCGATCCTTGTCTCCACAGCTCTACTGCTTCTCCGAACATTTCGGAGCATAGCTAAACTAGCTAGTCTGTGGTTGATATTACAAGCAAAAGATGAGTTAGATTCTACGTAAGTATAAGAGACTAGCATTTATAAAGGGTATCTAAACTATGGTGTATTAAACATTATTAACAGGCAAACGATAAATGTGGGATAGGTTGTATGAAGAAGTGGAAGGTTCGACGTACCTACTTTCTAAGTAGCTTCTGAGAAGCTTTATCCAGGGAGGCTAATAACGTCATATTGCATGGATGTGCAGGGGGCTTAAGTTACTATGACCTCATATGAAAACGTTCAAATGCCAGCCAGTCAACTTCCGTTCAAAAGCAGGCCTGCTTCTGAAACGCTAAAAATCGTACCATGACAGTACTAAAGGTGAACGACTATTGAACCAAGTTGAACGGTAATGCTTGTTCATGGTACGAAAAGTCTATACAAAAAAAAAGTTGAATGGATTTCGTAAACGTCAACGTAGCAGGCCTGCTATAACGATGTCATAGCACAAAAAAGCAGGGCAGTTCAACTTCCAGGCAACTTCTGTCCTGCTTTAAGAGGTCATAGTAAACCCCCAGCTCACTTGCAGTTCTGATTACGAATATGAAACGAAATAGGAGTCACCAAACGTGACGTTATTAGCACCCCCAGCCTGGAGACAAATTGATTTGGACTAAGTAGGTACAAGGCCGCGAGGCCTAAGCTGAGCTTGGCATGTGTGTGAGTGCACATAGAATCGATTGCCAAAAAGCAGTACAATCCGGTTTAAACCAAGCAAAGGAAGCGTCTGCATTTATTCTCACACAAATGCAAAGCTCAGCTTAGGCCTCGCGGACTGTATTCATTATTGACATGAAAAGACGAATTGACACTCAAATTACGTTGGCTCAAATCCGGATATGAGGTAAATTCGGTCAAATGGCTTTACAGTAGAATGTTGTTGTGAATTTTTATTTGTTGGCAAGAATAGAGTGCGGCGCCATTTTACTTTTCCTCATTTCAGTCCGCGTCTTAATATTTTGACGACACATTCTGCGACAAATTCATTTTAGGTACCCTAACGAATTTACCCTATATCCGCAATGGCCTCAACAAACCTTAAATAATAATTTCCGTTAACTAGGTAGATATACCGACAGGGTGACAGGCGCCTCAGTTTGGTGATCTGGAGCTGTCGCAGTCGATTACTCGACATGAAATTCTCTCAAACGGTCTCACAGTAGGTACGTATTCATAACGGTGGGCAACTGGGTGATACTGATAATATAACCTACCAAGTCGGTTGACTGCTGTCAGTCACCAGAGCTTCACTGATCACCGCTGTAACACAAGGGACAGGAGATGTGGTCGAAATTTATTCAGAAAATCTAATAATTATGATTTCACCAATATTAGTTTACAAAGAATAGCGATAATAGCGACGGTTAAATTCCATTATACAAGGAACTGCAGGCCACTTATGGTATGTCCACATTTGTAGCATTTTGGCGTATCGTATCTCCGTCGCGTGGCACTGACGTGTATCATGATCGCTGGTTAAGGTACGTCCACATTTGTATGTGTGTTTGTCCTTAGAGGCGTCCGGCGGCGGCGACTTCTCGCGTCCGGCCCTGGTTCAATCCATGGTCCGGTGCGAGGGGGCATGGGAAGCAGTCATCTCCTTCTGCGAAGCAGTAATGCTAGCGAAGGAGGAGGCGGAACGCGTGAGGGAGAGGCAAACCTCACGCCCCAGCCGCCGCAACAGAAGGAGACGCCCTGGGCGTCGGGAGTCGCAGGGTGATTCCCGGCCACCGTAGGCGCGGGCCTGCGGACGGCGAGCGTTGGGTGGTTCGCCGTCCGATCAGAACCAGGCCCGGGTCGACGGCGACGGCGCGTTGTGTTCCACGCGCGCCTCACAGAGATGTCAGCATTGTAGACGGGGCCCGCTAGGGCCAGTGCCTGCCAGGGTTGCGGAATTTATTCGAAAGAGTTACCGCGGCCCTGGAACGCAAAGGGCATTAGAAGGAACACGGATGGGTTTTAGTCAGTAAGAGTCTGACACTGCCTTCCGCTCCGCCCAGAGCGGAAGGAGTCATATGATGATTTCCCAACCATAAAAAACAAAAAAAAAATGTGTGTTTGTCCTAACCAGCGATCATGATACACGTCGGTGCCACGCGACGGAGATACGATACGCCAAAATGCTACAAATGTGGACATACCTTTAGTATCACTGATGACTGTTTTAAAGCAAGTGTAAAAATTTACAAAATTCGATAATTTTTATTTGCGTGTAAAGTTATTTTAAATTTAGTTTTTTCAAAAATTCTTCCCTGTTTTAGTTCTAATTCGTGATCCCAAATATGTAAACACACAGTTGATCTTAGCTGAAGACAGATAGATTTTAGCGTATTTTTATGTTATTTTTGAACAGCTGTTTCTCTTTAACTACCTATTGACTTTTGAGGAAAGTGGTAGAACCTTTTTTTTTTTTTTCTATTGGACTGCTGTAGGTCGTCCTAGGGGACGGTTTCTACGTAACCGGGCAGTTATTGGCGAGACCTGAAGGGTCTCCAGCCAATGGGGGCGTGGTAGAACAGAAGTTATTCTTTTTATTATGGGTGTTTTCAGTTCCGGCCCGAGACAAGTTTTGGATGGAGCGAGATCCAATTATGGCGCCCCTTGCTTGTTCCTAATTATAGGTATAAGGTTAGTCAGAAAGGGGGTATTAATCCGAAAGGGTGTTAAAGTACCCATAATAATGAATAACTTTTGTTCTACCTACCTATTTCTCCAAAAGTCAATAGTTTAAGAGAAATAGCTAACAGCATACAGCAGGAAATATGTCTATCCTCAGCTATGTTAACATTTTAGGTCATATTTGGGGTCTGGTCACGAATTAGAAGCTCCATTTTCTGAATTTGAAACTAAAGCAGGGATGAAGAATTTTTTGAAAAATTAAATTAAAAATTATTTTACAGCGAAATTAAAAAAAAACAATTTTGAAATATTAACACTTGCTTTAAATCCGTCATCAGTGACACTTTAAGTGGCTTGCGGATTAATACCCCTCCCTCCCCCTTCCAACTAACCTTGTATACCAGTTGACTGAGGCGCCTCCTCGGACTTGGCGCCTCAGTCAATTCGGATTAGTACCCCCTTTCTGACTAACCTTGTATACATATTGGGTATAACTAAATAACCGTAATGGAAAGTAAATTTCTAATTAAAACCTTTTCTTTAAATGCAAAAAGATTCTCTCCGGCGGGGAATCGAACCCCGGTCTCCCGCGTGACAGGCGGGGATACTTACCACTATACTACCGAAGATGTGATCAGTAATGGTGAAATTATACACGTGTATGTACAACATGCGAAATTCCACTATTGGTAATTGTTTAAATAAATGTAAAGAATAATTACTAGAGTAAAAAGCCAACAATAAATTGACAGATCAATAGAAGTGTTGCATGAATACACAAAACAAAGCTTCGTTATTTTTGTTGAAAGCAGCGCCATCTAGTACGTTTCATAGGAACGCCTGTGTTGAATGATTGTATCTATAGGCAGACAGATGTCAGTAGTGTGAATAAAATGTACAAAGAAGAAAACTACTGTAGTATTTGTAGTGTTTGTATTTATGTATTATATTTTAACTGCACATTTACCGAAGTTATGTCATAAATTTTGTATGCCATAATGGCGGGACATAGCAGACTTACCTGTATTTAGCACAACATCTTATGAACCTATGATCCACAATAAAATTATTTGAATTTGAATTTGAATTTGAATTTGAATTTATAATAATTTATAGTCCTTGATCATTACGTAAAGTTTCTTGTGAGATAGGCAAAGATAAATATGAATTGTGTATTAAAGGTTTTTACGATATACCTATGAATTAGCTCACCTAAGATTGTATGACCAATTATTAGGAAAATAGCGACACCATAATACCTATCTATCCCTTATTGAAAAAGGGTAGAAAGTCCATATACCCTCTTTATGGACTTATTCTGACTTTTTCACTACGGGCACAGATATTTTCTCGTCTTCTTTTCTCGTTGCCAAGTAAAATGAATATTTATCAATAGCAGAAACTATGGGTTTTTAGTAGTTAATAGGTACGTAGTATTTTGAATTTAACAAAAATGTAGTTTGACCCGATACTACACTACTATCATGTAGTACGACTTATTGAAACAAAAGCATGTAAATTATATTATACAAACTAGAACATAATAAATTACTTATCGAAACCTAACACATCAGTAGCTGCTCTATGTTATCCAGTTTTGATCAGGGATGTCAACTTTGAATTAACTAACCAAAGATTAACAAACTATCTCATTATCAGTACCTACAGTACCAGAAGAGAATGGGAATTGAATCCTACACAATAAAGTCCATATCTACTGGCTAGACTACCCCTACGAACCTTTTTAGTAGGTACCTACTTATCTGTTCATTTCCAAGAAACAAGTACCTACAACAAATAACGGGATTTCCTATCAATGTTTTGAAACATTAACATTATTTTTCTGAGATTACAGCGAGATTTATGTCCAAGACCCAAGTTGTATGACCTCAACTAAGGAAAACAAGCCACTAAAGTTCACTAAGAATGAGTGCAGAGTTTAAATACGCATTCTTTATTCAAATAAAGGGTATTGGTAGCCCTAGTCGTGATTCGTGAGAGGCGTGCCTCAAACTGCGCGGAGCGGCGAGCGTGCCCTATAATTTGGTACAAAATTGCGGAGAGAAACAAACAAGAGCCTTGTACGACCGATCTCGTTAAAGTTATGTGCCTTAATCACGTTACGATTTATCCGGTAATTTCATGTTAGTTTAGTTACTATGTTGGCGATAACAATCAGTTCTTTATTTTTAGGCACGTGTAATTGACAACGGTATACCGTCTCCTGGGCTGGCAAAATAAACCTTGGTTGGTTCAATTTTAATTAAGGCGTTATGGAGTTTAGTGAAAATAAAACACGAAAAAAATAATTATAATGTTAATAGGGCCGCCAAATACGACGGTTACGTTTTTAGGGTTCCGTACCCAAAGGGTAATACGGGACCCTATTACTAAGACTCCGCTATCCGTCCGTCCGTCTGTCACAAGGCTGTATCTCATGAACCGTGATAGTTAGACAGTTGAAATTTATACAGATGATGTAGGTATTTTTGTTGCCGCTTTAACAACAAATACTAAAAAACAGAATGGAATAAATATTTAAGGGGGCTTCCATACAACAAACGTGATTTTTTTGTCGTTTTTATAGATAATGATACGGAACCCTTCGTGCGCGAGTCCGACTCGCACTTGGCCGGTTTTTATTCTGTCTTTTACTGTAAATTAGAATTATTATTTATTTACATTCATTCTTAATTTCCAATCGAAACAATTAACCGTTTGATCAGCCACATAAAGTGTAGTTAAAGTTTTATCAACAAACAATGAAAGCGGAAAGCCATCAAGGGCCAAGCAAGTCCTTCCGACGCCTCGTATTGATGCAAGTGGCAAATGCTACGACTTTCACACCCCATCGATCGTAACTCGTTCGTGATTCGAGATCGAGTTGTTTACACGCCTGTTAGTCACAATGAGCTTCTCATTATGAGATGGTGGCTGCTCGTGGGTGGTCCCACACCGTTCACGGACATCGTTAGCACCACTAAAGTACTTACCAACAGCATCGCGCAACAGCTCGTAATTAGTATCGAGTTCGTATTGGTACTCGGAAACTCGATCAAATAAGTAGTTATCTATTTACAAGGAAAACATTATTAAGCATGTAGACGGTTAGCAAACTATACATAGACCCCCTTAATACAAAAGATGGTCTCAGAAAAACCTAGGTTTTAAAATAGCCCCGTCTCTTTTAGTCATATGACATAAGAAAGTGATGGGTATATTTTAAACCTGGGTTTACCTTAGTCCTGGTTTAAACTATCTTTTGTAGAAGGAGGACAGCGTTTAAAATAATTATAATCTACTGTTCGAAATACATAGGTTTTGGTACCCAACCAAAAAAATATTTTTATACATTATCATACACCTATTGTGGGAAGGATAACTTTTTAAAACACGTAAAATTAGTCTTCTTCTAAAATGTATGGGTACCGTCCGTAAAGTAAGCATTTTATTGCGTGATTTATAAATACGTTTAAAAAGTTTTCGTAACAATGTAACCTACCCATCATTCCAAATTTTAATTTAGTGGCAATGTATGATTTTATCTGATGGTAGACACAGTGGCGTAGCTACCTTATGGCTAGGCGGGGCAGTGCACCGAGGCCCCCAAGCTCGAGGGGCCCCTCGGCCTCCATGAACGACGTTCGAAAAAGTTATCCTACTTGATTAAAGAATTTTTGACTGTAACTTTTTGGCCCCTAACCAACGACTTTTACATGAAAGCGTGACAAACAAACAAACTTTCACATTTATAATATTAATTAGGAATTACGATTAAATAATTATCTACTGCGTTAGGTATACATAATGCTTAGGTACTAATATATAGCTTTGCTTTATTATGCCCTGCAGTGGGCGTTATGAAGCTGATGATGAAGTAGTTTTGCACCTTCAAAGTATTTAGTTTAGTTTAAATAGGGCCCCAATTTCATTTTTGCTCCGAGGCCCTTGGTAACATAGCTACGCCACTGGGTAGACAAAACTTCTCGCACGTCAAGTAGGGAAAAACTTTTTACAAATGTTTATCTTACAAATTATTTTCAGTATCGCCATCTAGTGTATGACAGTCGTAGTTTTTTAAAAGTCCACAGCTTTTGTCGCGGTTTCGCTCTACGGCTCTACAACTCCATGTCTCCGTCATCTTCTCACGCACTCATACAAAAATATTCGTTCACTAACGCACACATAGACCGAAACGCTACGCACGCACGGGCGACTCGACGCAACACAAACAACCAGTTTGACAGGAACCGTGGCGCGTAGAAGTAGTGTCGCTTTGTTTCGTAAAGTAACATTGATAATATCAATGTTTATAAACAGAATTCGATAAGATACCAAAACTAATACATCTATTTATGAATAAAATTAAAAACTTTTGTACATTTAAGTGTTAATTCGAGAGTTTACTTGGTTTTTCTGTTGGATTTGTACGTTTTATTCGAGTGTGTAATCTTGTATCGGCGAGAACTCAGCATCGTTGATTTTGTGAGGACGGTGGATGAAAATGTGAAACAAATGTGTGTTGGTGAACTTTTGGTGGTGTTGGACTTGGAGTTGGTACTTTGAGACGTTTGTGGGGCTGGGAGCTGGCAGTATGAGGTGTTGGGTGTTCGTGTTCTTGTTGCCTGCGTGCCTGGCACACCTCAACGTTTACCTGAGCAGCGCCGAAGTGTGGAGGTTATTAGGTAAGTTCAACTGTTCTATTGCATATTTAGTCCTTATCGATAAAACAACTGCATGAAACTGCAAGTGCAATCACTGTTATCGATAATCTCGAGTGATAAGCCGCGGTGTATCAGTAGCCAAACTGTGCTAAAAATATCAGAATAATATAATAATAATTTGCTGTAGGTTAATGTATGCGAAAATAAGTCATAAAACTACTTTTAGAACAACACACAAATTAAAATACAGGGTGGCTAAAAAATCGTGGATCAAACGAAACGGCGATAGTTGGGGTTATTTGCAGCATTTTTTCGTATACACCAGCCACTTTAAAGTGATAATTAACGTGCTTTGGGATTATGAACCTTAATTCAATGGTTAATAGTTCAGTTTCCATCACATTCAAATTACTTTTAAGCACTTTTCGGTAATTTTTGTCATTCTAAAATTAACTTAAAAACATGTTGTCAAAGTTGATAATTGCGTAATTATTAATAACGTTTATTTCTCTTTCCATATTGGCTTTAATACATTTTTTTTTACAGTAAGTTTCTAAAGTTACAAATTATTTTTCGTGAAACTAAAAACTACAAAAAAAATGCCAATACTCATAAATCATGACTATTCATGACACCCACTGTCATAAAAACACTTTCAAGCTACTAAACACCATTTATTGTTTTGAAATAGGTACCCATTTTACTCTTAATTGCCTATTTATTACACATTTTGGTATTTTCTTAAAAACACTCGAATTGGCATAACTTTTAAAGAAATCAAGTTAGGGCTCTGCCACAAAGATATTTTTTTCTGCAAATAACCCCAACTATCGCCCTGTTTCGTTTGATCCACAATTTTTGACCCACTCTGTATACTGGCAAACATGATAGGAACCAACTCGTTATCGCGTGAAGGTTATATTCCTACTAAATTATCATAAATCGTATCTAGTTATCACCTAATTCAAAAAAGATTTTAGATCTGTAGGTATTGTGATTAAACTAACGCTATTTTCCGCTAACAATTTGTTTCTTTTACAAGGTTAGTCAGAAAGGGGGTTTAAAGTACCCATAATAATGAATACATTTTATTCTACCACTTTCTCCAAAAATCAATAGGAAGTTTAAGAGAAAAAGCTGTTCAAAAATGTCATAAAAATACGCTAAAATCTATCCATCCTTATGATCCTTAGCTATGATCAACTGTGTTTACATTTTAGGTCATATTTAGGGTCATGTATTAGAAGCTCCATTTTCTGAATTCGTAACTAAAGCAAGGATGAAGATTTTTTGAAAAAAGTAAAACGAAGGGTAACGGGCTATTTGGTTAAGCGACATTTTGGGTGATATTGAGTTTTATATACAGGGTGGAAAAAATCAATGGGCCCTGAAGGGAAACCACTTTAAATCCTTAAGATAGATTATTTTTCTTAAAGGAAACATTCCTTTAATTTTAAAAAGAAACAAAACTGCATTCACAGATTTCTCGACATGCTTACCTAAACCGGGAATCGAACCAGTTAAAAAAATAAAAAAATAAACACTCGCTATTTTATTTCACTAGTCGATACAGTCAATGTTAGAGATAAAATTTCTCCAATAAACATTAGGTCTTACACTCGTCTGTCGTACAAGATATCCATGAAATCTAATATTTAGGAAGTACACAAGGGCTTTAATCAACATTACCTAGACTAGAACTGTTCACTTTTAATAAGTAAAAGACACGTTATAATTTTTTTTAAACTCTAACATCCAAAGACATTCTAGGAAGTACAAGCTTGCTAATTTATCTCTAAGTGTATTTGTTTTTTTTTATTACAAGTACCTCGTTGAAGACTTACATAAGAAATTCATTTAATTGGTAATAATAATTCTATGCACATTTTCTTTCTTAGACGGGGCGTTCTGACGAAAAGTTTAAAAATAGAACGTTCCGTTTGACAATAATCCTATCGATTAGTAGAATAAAATAGCGAGGGTTTATTTTTTTTATTTTTAGCTGGTTCGATTCCCGGTTAAGGTAAGCTTATCGAGAAATCTGTGAATGCAGTTTTGTTTCTTTTTAAAAATAAAGGAATGTTTCCTTTAAGAAAAATAATCTATCTTAAGGATTTAAGGTGGTTTCCCTTCAGGGCCCATTGATTTTTTCCACCCTGTATATATTTGGAATCAGCGAATTTTTCTCATTCCAAATATATAATATAAAACTCAATGTCACCCAAAATGTCGCTTAAACCAAATAGCCCGTTACCCCTCGAAAATATGTATAAATAGGTAATTTTACATGGAAATAAAAATTATCGAATTTTGAAACTTTAACACTTGTTTGCTCTTGCTTTAAAACCCTCATCAGTGATACTTTAAGTGGCTTCGGATTAGTATCCCCTTTATGACTAATCTTGTACCTATAATGTTCCGAAACTGCCATTTATACATTTTCTATTTCACGAGTACGTACGAAAGTAAAACTGGCCACTGTCCACAGTCACTACAAACATCTGTACCAGGTTTCAGGAACAAAAAATAGTTCAATTTTAGCATTAACTGTACGATGCTAAAACTGTAGCACTGTATAATATGCAACACCTGGAACGTACAAAATTATTGCACTTGGTTACAGTGGTGGCCACAAAAACAGACCTGCTGTCGATAATATCACATTTCTAAAAAATAAAATTGATTTAGATTGCATTTTTTCACTATGAATGATTCAAACTCAAACCTCATTTATTCAAGGTAGGAGTTACTTAGTTCTTTTTTAACGTTAATGGTACCATAGACAGCCCACAAAAAGCCCTCACTTCATTAGGTATTTTGTTTATTGTAACAATTATTCCGATTAGTCGCGTTTTTATAGGTCACATAATTAATAACATTAAACTTACCCTGATATTAAATGCGATACCGAAACGTATTATTTACCTACTTTTAGCAGAAACGATAGAAAGCCTTTCATGACCTGTTAGATTTTTAAATTAGGTATTATTACTTACTTAACAATTTACTTAATACCTTTCTTAAAGTAGTATGCGGCTATTCATGAAACACATCAAACATTACAACGCATCTTAATTAGGTATATGTATATGTTCTTAGTTAAAGATTTTTTGTTTAACGGGGAATTGGAATTAACAGTAAATCATATTTTTACTTACAGTACGTTTGTCACTGTCGGTTTAGCTTAACGGTTTTGTTATAATCCAGCGGGAACATTGTTTCTAAGTTGAGAAACTTAATCCCCACCATTTTAATTAGAGAAACGTCACAACTAATACCTGTGAGATTGTCATTTATGTCTTTGAGGTAAGCTGGAGTGACATGTTTGAAAGGGCCCGTGCGCGCGCGCAGGTAATGGGCTTAGCGATGTGACGCTCCTCACAATAAGCCACTTTTTTGTCCTCGCCTATTGTACTAACCTGCCTTGCCATAGAGTTCAATCCATCTTTGTCAACGACCGAACCATCTGCCCTTTGTTCTTGCTTAAAAATTAGAATAATAATAAAAAATATTAAGGACCAAACGGGACCATCGCTTTCCTTACTTGATAAATAGGTTGGTTAACTTGACGAAAGTTTAAACGCTTTCTGTACCAAATAAGCAGTAAGTAATTATAAATGTATGTAAATTTTAAATTCCCTTACGTAGAACAAACACATTTGGAAACGGCACGGTGCTAGTACCTCCTTGCTTTATGAAAGATAATTTATTTCCAACGATAATAACATAAAAATTAACATATCACGTATCTTTATGCGCTATCTGATATTAAATTTCCATGGTGCTGGACCGGCAAGCGGTGTATCAGGCGGTTCGATCGGCTCAGCGGGTAGGTACATGGCGGGTACAAGTAATTTATTTCAGATGACATTTATGGAGATTCTATGGACCAAACCCAATAAACTTGACGCCTAAAATGTGTAATCCGACACGCTGAGACAAATATTTTATCTCATTTCGATTGGAAACAACACGATCGCGAAATCAAATTTTATTTACGTTGTCGTTTTATGAACATTGAAGCTTTATTCGCTGCCCACTTGTTTGATGGTTTGATGTTCCGGCACAGAATATAATTAATATTAACACTTGGAAATATAATATAATCATTTTTTTTATTAAAACTCCGTATAAAGAGCTAACGGCTTGCGTTTCTAACTTTAATTGAAATCAGTAACGTTACCTTCACCTTCGCAATGCACAAAATTCTAAGATGATAGGTGTGGTAGTGTCCATTGCTGCTTGTTAGTCCGGGACGCCCTTGGCAAGCTAAGGCGGTATCAGACGACAGGATAGTTTATGGCCACCTGTTATCGTTCATCTGCATTCTGTACGAAGTTACGAACCAACAAACATCAAGTCTTGCGAGTTCAGCGTTAACAGACTTTTAACTCCCTGACATGTTAGTTTTACGACGGTCAGACATAATATACTTTTTATTGACTGAATAAAACTACGATGTAAATCAAGGTGGTACTACACACTTGACAAGACAAACAAAGCAAAGGACTTTTTATAAATCGCTCAATCCCTATAAATTGTACCACTATTTTGTTTCTGAGGAAAGGTGGCCGTGCGCATTGTTCCTCGAACAGCCCCCAGACCAGCAGCGTAGGCGCAAAGCTATAATATTTCCTTGCTTGATAAAACCAAGATAATTCCAACTCGTTATTTAAAATGCTTGCTTATTCGAAAGTTAGGTTTGAATCCGAGAACAAAAGCAATTTTGCGGTGATATAAAGCAAAGCAAAATAAAATGAGAACAGTTGGACTGATTACGGCAATCATACTTTCTGTAACCACAGTATTTTTGCCAGATTACATCACGTAACAAGTCTTTCCTAACGGTACTATAAATTAGTTGCTTGTAGATTGTTGTATTAGAAAAATATCTAGGTACGTGGTGTTGAATTCCTGCCTCCGACGACGGTAAAAATATCTTATACCGATGTCTTGGGTTTCACGGCTAGAGCTGTGGTGGGCACAACAAAAAATCTTGGGTAATTCGATACTTAGATGCAGTGTAGGGTTCCATCTAGTCACCGTAACCTCCTCACACGGTTACAGTAGTGTTGACATTGAAGTATCTTTTTAGAAAGTTATTAAAATATTAGCATTTAAAACATTTAGGATTGGTTAGTTTTCGTCACGTTTCCGGTCATGTTATCTGACTTTGTTATCTAAAGGACACTCTTTTCTTAGACCTATACCAATATTGTCAGTGCCACGCACATTTAACTCGTCTACGTGTAAATCGTCGTAGGCCAAAGCTTATCCTTTCCATCCGGGCCTTCATCTTTACAGATAACATTTTCTTTCACCATTCAGGTATACGTAGAAGCGACAATAGGATAAATAAAAACAGTCCGGAATAGACATTGTTATTTTAATAAATACTATTAATGCTGCATTCAGCCCGCGCCATTCGTATCTCGTCCCCTAAAACGAAGACGTCGTTTAGAGAATTAACAATGAAATATTTCAATAAACAGCCAGCGACGGCGCAATATAAATATGGGCTCACGTCCTTCTCGAAACTATTCTTTATGTAAATACAGTTGACACGCGGGATGATGTGGAGTGGGCCCTAAATAAATTTAATTTCATGGACGGTTGGGTAGCAGTTTTTAATCTGTGGGGGTGTGATATGTCTCCCGCGGGCAGGTGCGGCTTAGGGAAAACATTGTACGCTTACGTGATCAGAATGAGCGTGGTTAATTAAAAAATATATTGTGTATACGTGTATCAGCACGATTTTATCGTTACGGGATGAAATCCAAATGTTTACGCTTTCTGTCGTAAATCTAGGTACAGCAGTAATACATAATCGTTATAGAGTACCTAAGAATAAGGAGGGGAAGCTAATGCCATTTATACAAGCTTGCTTCATTCAAGTAATTACGCCGAGTAGTTTGGTACTGCTAGTCTAGTCTTTACATTAATATAACCATGAAAATGTAGATGATTTATTTTTGAGTGCATAAAATGTTGGTTGTAGAATGGGAGGTTAATTTAAAAGCAATTATGAAGCCCCTGTCGACGCGGACTGGATAGCAGAAATAGAATTAGGTGCACTGCACATGCAGCAAGCCGCGGGCGACAGACGGATTACTTACTACCTATGTTCTCTACATGAATATGCATCTCGTTATTTTCAATTACGCTTGACGTCGGCTTAGCTTTAATCGTTTAAGCTCTGCAATCCATTGTCGTCCGACACCTCATGCAATTTTAATGATTAGTCATTGTCATAGCTTTATTAAATGCATGTTGTTTTGCCATTCATTAGGCAGTTGAGATCTGAAATTCAAATGTAACAGCTTTGTTTAACATGTTAGTTTTGCGTCTTAGATCTGTTTCTCAATTGAAAAATGATATTAGTGTACATTTTATAGCACAAGAATTAATAATCTAAGTTCTTTATTAAATACTACAGCTTGCTTGATAAAAAACAACAACTGTTTTATTCAATAGAACCTAATCAGGTTGGTGTGCTTTACAAGGGCTGCGACGAGGATGATCGATTCAGTCCGGGAGATCCATCATTTTCGCATAATATGCCGCAGTTTTTGCACGCTACAATTGTGGAACGAACCAACAAAAAAACATTTCTCTATTGATTTGTACTTACTGAAATGTTTATAGAAAAAACTAGTTTTGTCAGCGTTTCTGATTTAATTTTGTCATTTATTTTGTGTTAAAATCAATATTAAATTATGTTAAAAATCAGAAAGATCGTGGTCTACTTTTTGTGCTCGCCAGTGTACCTACTTTTTAATATTTTGTTTTCTATTGTTGGTCGTTGCAGTTTGTTAATATTTTCGTATCGGCCTTCCATAGCTAACATAAAATGTATCCAATCTCACACCAAAACAATTAAGTGCGTAAAATCAGTTAATACTTTCTACAAAAAATAAATTCTATCGCTACACGGCTTCGAAGAGAATCTAATAGAGAACAACGTTTTTTTTTGGCCGGCAACAAGATGATGGGATCTTGTTACGCCATTGGCTGTACTCTGTACACCAATCAGTCAAGTCAGTGCGGTTTGCGGTGTACAATCAACATACTTTATAGATACGGCCTTTGTTATGGAGTTATCGAAGTTTTTTTTTATTCGAATGCTTAAATATTTTGAGAGAATCGATGTTTTCGACCAGTAAAAAGCTCAAAAACTCATATTTCTGTCGAACAAACAATTCATTAAGTGTCTTATTACGCCTGGAATGTTTTTTTTATCTATGCATCAATTTTATTAAAAAAAAATACAAATCTACCTACGCAAACACGATCTAATATCCCAATGGCTACACAATATGTGATTATATTATCTGTACAAACAGAATTCTACGCATTCGATAGACTAGCCTATTACGCAGTGTCCAATATGCTAACTAAACAATGCAATCGCTGCACGTGCGGTATAAAGTCCCGCGTTCCCGCCATTACAGTCCTGTCAATATGGAATAGAAACTTTATAGCCATGCATTCTCGTTCTCACAGCTAAAGTGTTACAAGTTTTTACTTTACTTACCAAGTACGTACTTACAAGGTGCAACACATCGTGTTATGCAGATACGCGTAATATCCACATATTTTTATGACGCTGATGAAATAGCTTTTTGTGCCTTTTGCACTTGCGTTGGTGGTGAAATATTTTAGTTTTGCCCGTAAACATACCTATTTGAATTAAGTATTTGTCATGTTTATTTATGAATGAACAGCTGTTTGTTTTAGACTATTTAAGTTGTACAATCCAGTAATTTGTACAACTTAAACAGTCTAAAAATAAATAGCCATTTAATCACGTTTGAAAACTAAAAAAATAAATATCGACATAAAAATAAAAAAAAAACACTGTGCCATCAGACATATTTTCTATCTCTCTCTATCAGTCAATGTAGACGACATTTTTTTTGAGTTAAGCTCGCTTTTGTACATGAGTTCACTTCAGTAATTATACTTTTATATTGTAACTAGAGCTGTACCCGGCCATGCGTTGCAATGCACTTTTTCCTACTTACTATCTACTAGGCTACTACTTACCCACCACGTGCCTTCAGAAAAGAAATCAAAATAGGTGGGTGCGGCTCACAAAGTTTGTACCATAACACACTGGAGAGAATAACACACAATGTGACATGCAACACACTGGAAAATATTGTAACACACTAGAACTTTGTAAAGGCAGGTCTACATTGTACAAAAAATATTATTATTAGGTTAATAAATTAAATGAATAGGTACGTATGTGACTTCTATTAAGACACGTAATCTATTTAAACATTTGACTCCTCATTGTACTCCTCATTATGAACAACTTTTACTATGGGACCAACATTGAAATCATGAAAAAAAAATCAGCTGTTCCATACAAAAATCCTTTACAACACGATCATAATGTATGGAACAGCTGATTTTTTTTCATGATTTCAGGGTTGGTCCCATAGTAAAAGTTGTTCATAATGAGGAGTACAATGTCCCCTTATATATGTGTATTGTTTTTTATGGGCCTTAGTTGCCTGAAATAAAGGAATTATTATTATTCTCGTTATTCATATTTTACACATATAAAAATTACATTTTCAAATTTGTTTTAACAAAATTATAAAAAAAAAACATTTAAAAATATAAAACTATAGTTTTATTATTATCTCCTTTATTTTTCTTATAATATACATATTTTTGATATTTTTAAATATTTTTCATAACAAATATATATATATAAAAAAAACATTTAAAAATATAAAAACAGTAGTCCACCGATGTCGGGAGCAGGGTCCAAGCTACCGGTGGTTAGGGCTCCAGAGACAGGAACTTCCTCACAATGCGGGCCGTATCGAGGAGTGCTGCCTTCTGTATCTGGCCCTTGATCCAACCGCGCAACGACAGCTTCGACAGATGGTCGTCGAAGCTTTTTCTATAGCAAAATAAACATTATAACGAAGGAAAGTATTATAACTACTGTTTATTACTGAAAAATAATTATGAAATTGTTGAAAAAAAATTAATGCCTAATGTTTACTTTCGGGTAACAGTATGTTGTGAACCAAGCTTAATATTATCCAGTGTGTTACGTAACACAACATGTAACACACCATAACACACTAGACCAAACACACCAGAAGATTCTTGTGTTCACTTGAACATAGCAGCTACAACTTCAAAGATATTTCAGAAATAAACCCTTAATGTACAAGGTAAAAACTATTATTTAACATATTAACTAATATAATAACGAATTATAAACACTTACCTTGAAAATTCTGCATTTAAAATCCAATATTTTTAACGACCAAAACGAGCACCCTATATCACTTCACGATTTGTTACGAAACTAAAATTGCTGACATAAAATTGACACATCATTGGCGTTGCCCTAGAGTGTTACCACCCATTAAAAGTGGTTCTAGTGTGGTTGTCACTAAAATAAAAAAGTTACCACGTAACACATCTATTATAACACACTGGAAGATTAATTGGGACAAATTTTAAAATTAATAGTTTTATAAGAAAATATATAATTGCGAGGGATTTTTAGACAAAATGCATTACATGAACTCCCGTATTAACTACGACGGCAATCAGAAATTACATAACCCGAATAAATATTTTGTTATGATAATATAATTGTCGAAAGACTGCACTGGGACATTTTAGTTTTGTATATGGAGCAAAAAAATATATAAAAGTTTCGTAAATCAAATTATTTATTAAAATAAATATTTTTAATTTTTATTTGCAACCATGTATTTTTGACGTTTTCATATTATAATAATAAATTAAATTCTAAGGTATTCAATATGTAAATAATACTAAATATGTGCGGTAAACAGGCGACCGAAATATTTTTTCAAAAAGTACAATTTTTTTGAGCCACACCCAGGTACTTAGTACCTAACAAAAAGTTAAAACCATTTTCATGCATACGGTAAACAAATGAAGAATATGGGCATACTGAGATAATTTAGTTTATTTTTTTAAATATTAAAATTTTCTTTCATAAGAACCTTCTCCTGACAATTACGAACACAACAAAAAAATAATTAACGAAATCAATCCAGTCGCTCACGCGTGATGACGTGACCAAGGGAAATAGGGATTCATTTTTACATACTACCTATACATGTATAGATTTTATGTGTACAATAAAGAATAAGAATTAAAAAATCAAAGTCAAACTTTAAAATTGCGTCATTACATTACACTGTAAAATTTCCTTTTGTTTCCTATGTTAATTAAAACTGCCAAACATTTATTACCATATTAAAAACTTTCTGACCAACCTTTCTACCAGGGCATTTCAATTACTTTCTCTAATCTATAAAGGTTGAATTGAACACAAACACAATACACCCAAATACCAACACAGAAAGTAAACCGTGAAACGCCTTACAGCCAATAGTGACAACTTGGCAATGTATCCAGGTCACTCGACAGCTGAATAAATAGATCTTTTATAAATAACGCGAAACTCCGGTAATAAAAGGCCGGGCGGGAGAAGGCACGGCCAATTTGTTCACTGCATCACCGATATTTAGTCAATTGGGTATAATAGAGTGAGAAAACTCTCCTTTCTACCAATTCTACCTTTTTTTTCATTCAACGGTCAAGAGCGAAATACATTTTAGGGTTCATTAGATCTAGTTTTGGTCAACCAATGAGTATTTATGATTAGTTACGGTTTACTCACGTGCATATTACGGGATTGCCCGACTAGGCTTGGAGTTCAACTTGCGACCTCACCGCGTGTTTAGCTCATGATTAAGAGCTCTGTTTGGGTCCGAAACTACTCGGGCAATCCCGAAAAATGCACGTGAGTAAACCGTAACAAATATGAATGTCTCACGAAAGTGACAATACAAAAACCAATGAGTAAATACTAATTGCGAACTCTTCCCGTAGTACTAGTAACCAAACACAAATGGCATTCAAAACCTATCAAACGAAAACGTTGCATACGTTGAAAACAAAAAACGAGTAGAAAGCTCGTTCATCTGTCGGACTGACAATGAAAAATCTTTATGCTGTACGGTACATACATATCACGTGGAAAGATCAACGTTCTAAAATTACTTTTCACCACGTGATCGATAGTTGAACATATTCAAAATAATGGTTTCGGGCGTCGGCGAGGGTCGACCTCTCAATCACACCTCGGTTTTGTGCCCGCTCGGCAATTTGCCCGAATGGATCGAGATGTCAACGCAACAAAAAGCTTCGATCGATCAGCGATGCTGCGCCAGCGCATATGTCGCACCGCTTTTTGTGTGACCATCTAACTGTGTTGAGAAATTTGTTCGTTTCGATTTGTTTACTTTGTAAATGGTTACATCGGTTGTTAAATATTGGTATTGGAATAAATTTAAATACTAACAAATACAATGTTCCTCATTAATCAACGATTAAAATCAATTTAAACATTGTCGAAACAGGAAGGATTTTTTAGCGACAATATTTTTTCGATCCAATAACTAAAGTGTCACAAGCATGCGAACACCCATTATGGCAAAACTCTCGGGAGATTGGGGAGAGCTAGCGGGCCGGGAGTGCGGGACAATAGGAATGCGCCTGAAAAAGCATGTCACTTGCGAGATGAGGTGCAATGGCCGCCAAACGAGATGTTTGCGCCACTCGATGATGTTAATATTAGACTAAAACTAGTACAATTACAGTGTAGCACATAACAGTAGCGTATGTTTAGCATAGAACGTAGAGAGAGGTCAGATGTTGTGTTCGACCCTCCGGCTGGTAAGCGCACGTCGACGGGCCGTCACGACGCGTCCATCAACTGCCACCGCTGACGAGCCAGCTCCGAACCCAGTTTAAGCTCAGTTTAAAACCTGACAGTTCCCCGACCATGATAGATGATATATGAGAATGTGGAATGCGCCCAAACCGAAATAGCAGCCGCCTCAACATGGACACTCGTTAACGTTTTAGCTAATGACATTCTGGCTTTACTTTTGTTTTTGTTCGGCTATTAAAGATGAGCTGTGTTTGTTTTGGGGCCGAGGATTACCGTCGTTGACCCATAATCTCACGTCCATAGTTAATGACTGCTTTAATAGCCCACGAAGGAAGTATCTCGCAGCGCGGCTATGACGCGACGAGTACAATATTAGAACTCCCGTAGTGATGGCACACGACCGGTATTTTATATTTCCTTTGTGTTTGTGGGAGCTCAAAAATGTGCCATTAGGGATAATGCTATGACAGTTTTGTTGGCTACGCAGCGTAATTGAATAGGCGGCCGGGTGGCGCACGCGACCGCGCTCTGCTTATAGAAGAAAATGTGCAAATAAATGTGTCCAATGTAATGTACTATTATGTTTATTTACGCACATAATTAAACGAATCAAAGCCGTTATTCTCTTTCTACGGCCACTAAAAGCTTCGTTATGTTTTGAATATTCGCAGAGCTTTTGCGCCTCTGGAACATTATCTAAATTGTTTAGTGCACTTAGAGACAGTGTGAAGAAACATTAACATGCTAAAATTTCACACATCGTAAACTAAGCATGACTGCTACCTAATCGATGAAGGGTTTTATGTTCTATATGAGCCGATAAATGATCGGTAGACCAATACATCTAAATAAATACCCCTATATTCTTAGTTGTTGGTTATTTATAATATAAAATACGTAGGTAGGGACCACACACATGCCCCGGTGGGTGCGCGGGCGCAAACACGCCTGGCGTCAGCACAGAGCATACCTGCCTCTCCCAGCTTCTGTCTATGTGTACACTCCCGCTTAGCTAGTGCTTGGTGCTAATCAGTTCTAAACACGATACCACTATCATTATGAAACGCCATTCTTTCCCTAGTTAACAACACGATAACTCTAAGTACTTTCACGGATTACTAGTATATCTACTCATTCTGTTTGACCATCCAATCTCACCTAACATGTTTTTATCCCGTTTCAAATGTTTTCCATAAGTGTATAATTTAAAGACTTTATTTGACAAAGTTGAAAAATGGTGTTTTGTTGGCTAAACATTTCTGTCTATTCACATTGGTATAATTAAGGACCGTGAAATATGGTCCCACCCACTCAATTGTGTCGTAGTTTTGTGACAATACAATATTTACGAAGAAGGACCAAAAATAAACAAACATCGCACACAGTCGGACGAATAAATATGCTGGCACAATGCACGGGCCAGCACGTCATAATAAGGCAGTGGCTTTTGTACGGCGGGCTGTAAATCATACAGTCCTTTGAAGAGAATGGCACACCATAAATAATATCCCAAAATTCGGCTGCGATGCTCTCCACCGGGACATTTTTGTAGCCCGTGAAGAGAATTCTAATGCCGAAACAAATTAATCAATGGGGTCGCGACAACATTTAATTTTTTTGCCACAAGTTCCTTTGTCATTATGTTTATGGGTGTCGATATAGCCCTAAACGTTTTGACATTAAAAAGAGCTTTAATTTTATAGTGCTTATTAGAACTAGCGCTAGTTAGAAATGAACAATGGAAATTCTCTCCTAATGTGGTAATTGTTTCAATTTAATAACGTTACGCTTAAAATTAAAACCGGAGTCGTAAATATTGAACTGCAGCCACTTAAAATTTTTATAGGTTCGTAAGAAAGCAATTAAAGTTGAGCATTATGATAGTATTGAAGAATTTAACGCGGTCGACGTTGTTACGACTCAACTGAGCTTTAATGGTTCAGTGCACCCCTGAATAAACAAGGCTATTGGGAGTTAAATTTGCTTGCACCGGATATGGCTGCCACTCGAACATATCCATCATGTGCCTTTAAATGAAGACTTGGTCAACGGTACACGGCACTTGAGACTCGACTAGGATCAACAATGAATAACGGAATTCTTATTCCATATGGGGGATGTGGTCACCTCACCTTATTTTATGATCAGTAAATCTTTCCAGTTATGAGCTCCTAAATAATAACATTTTATAGGCCCCCGTCGTGGAATTGACGAATGCACACTTACGTTTTATCGTCGATGGGTAACCAAAGTGTCCCTGGATTTATGTTTTCCAATGGAAATTCAATTTTATTGCTAATGCAATGGGTTTTTTGAATTTGAGGGCAGGAAAGACAGTCCCTTATGTTTTTATTATTAAAAGACGAGAAGAGGCTGTGACAATTTACTTAGCCCGTAGCTCTGTATGAGTGTTATCAAAGGGACGACCACCCAAAATTGTCCTAAAACACAGCGGGAATTGCCATCGAATGTTATCTTTGCATCACAATAAACACCATCATTTGTAGTTTGTTTGGACCTCTAGTTTAGACAAAACTCTTAAGAAACCAACGTTTGACATAGATTGATGTGGATTGTAAATCTTAACATATCTCGAAGTGAATTCGTATGTTTCGCAGCATGGCGTAGAGATGGGTCGAGTCATGGTGTTTCTGTTGGGCCTGGCCTCCCGCTGTGTAGGGCCCGCTGCGAGGACCCGCATGTCCCAAAATTTACATTTTGACTTCGAATAAGGGTTCTTGTAATGCGCTGTGAGTAACAGTCGACTAGATAACGTCTAGTCACTTTTGAATCAATAAAATACACACAAATTTGTCAATGTGATCCATGGGGACCGACCCTGGCTTATTGTCCTCTAGTTTTGTTTACATTAGGTTCCCAAACTGGTTATTGTGTAAGATGTTTATTTTATTAAGAAAATAAATAAACATATACTAGTCGCCTCGATCACCCGACGTGACTGGATAATTTATTTTCATTACATTACTTTCAGTTCTTTTTATAAAATAGGAATAACATTTAGATGCGTGCTGTAAATTTTTGGGTGTATATTGTATGAGTTGCCAGTTTAGTTAATTAAAAATGATTCTGTATGATTTCTAGATGTAGAGTTAATGTTTGCTTTGTACAGGCGGGTTAGTCAAACATCGTGACACCCTCGCGGGCGTTGAACGGTAGAAGTTGTTGAATAAGAAAATACACTTTTGGGAAGCAGTCGTAGAGTACAAATATTGGTTGAATCCGTTCGGAGGTGCGCGTGGACTAATATTTGGTTACTAGAGGTCGTTATTACTTACTAAAGGTGGCCATAAACGTACTGCGATTAAATTCTAGTTTCAACCAATGTGGGAAATGTTACGAGAAATTCAGAACACCATGTCGTTGAATTGCTTGAAAGGAATGTCTTGAGTTCCCACAATTTTGTCTCAATATTGTCGAATTGATATTCAAGAAAGTTTTAATGGAATACAGAATAAACATCTGTATTTATTTATATCATTTTATTTTATAGCTGAAGGTTCCTAAAACTCGTTTCCTTAATTCGTAATGTCGTTCTATACGATTACGTTCACGTTCGGGTTAAACTTTATTTCTGGCTCAGTTGGTTCGAGGCAATCGTACGTATTAATGGCAGTAATGGGAGACTGCGTTTATTTAACCGCTCGTAACTCGACTCGTTACGGCCGCGTGTGGATTTTTAAAAAGATGGCTTTAGTACAACCGTACGTCATTTCTTCGCCTCGTCCATCAATTTTGTCGGATTAAGTTTCGAATGCGGTGGCGTTAATAAGCTTAATGAGGTTTCTGGTAAATGGAATACATTATTTGGAGTGAAGTTATGAGTTGTATGGTTAGGACTTATCTTTCCTATAAGCCGTGGCTCAATTCTAAACTTAGCAAAAAGCTGTTCACAATACCATTTCCAGTATAATAGCTAAATTCCTAATCTCGAGTAAATCAGCAGTCCTAAAATACAAGTTAGATTTGAAGAACGTTAAAGCTAACGAGGGATGTTGGGTTGTTAGGTTAATTGTGTCTGTCAAGTGTATCGTCGATCTCGTGCGTTGTGCCCACATTACCATGTACGAGTGTCCCACTGTGTCTGATTGCATCGCACCGGTCGTGATCGGGGAAATGCTCGACTCCGCTCTACGGTCACGTTTCTACCTGGACGAAAAAAGACATAAAACCCATGCAAATAATGTGCTATAAAAGTCAATACGGATTTACAGTCGCAGCTGCGTTTTATACCAACTTTATACGTTATGTATAAATTATAGAAACGTTTTCTGTGAAGAAAAAACCTCTCGTGTTGCTGGCCGGCGCCGCGTGGAGACGTGTCGTGTGGGTTATAAAGAGGAATGCAAGTACGCGAGCTAATGTGAGCGAGGTGTGGGCGCACCAAGCCTCGCACACCACTCTTTTTGCAAATGCAAATTCAATTTCAACTCTGAAATCTTTACGAGAATATTCCGAATGGAAATGTTTACTTAACTCTTTTACTGCTTTTTGTTTTTTATTTGCCAGTTCGCTAGTGTAGCGGAGTCGTGCGAAAGATTAATATTGACTAGTATGCTAATAGCTCTTCTACATTCACCCATGGGTACTGTAATCAAAATGTGCGGTTTTGTTTGGGTTGTTAGGGTCGGCGGTTACCATTAGACCCGCTCGCTCGAGTTTAGAGCATCAGATAATTCACGAGAGACTGTTCAGACTGCCCCGTTGTACATGTTGCCTCATTAACGACTTGGTTCATTTCTTTCTTTTGTCCACTTCGATAGTTGGGACTGCTTTTCCTGATCATTTAAAAATCTACTGCATTATTTGTTCTTTTTAAACAGGCGAGACTGCCGCTTATTCGGTTTTTATTTTCGTTTGTAATTCGCTTTTCTCGCTGTTGTTTTTCGAACGCTACCGTTTTAACTGATCGTAGTTCGCAACCTTGCGTGGTCAGTAGGAAATTTTTATTACTTTTTGTGCAACGTTTTCGTGACTCGGGGACTTTAAAGATAAAGTGTTGTAGCGTTCGACGGTTGTGTTAGAACCGGTAGCATTTTAACAAAAGGTCCGTCTAATTGTAATGGGTTGCAACCAGGTGGAATAATACTCGGTCTCGCCCGAAGGCTTTGAAAAAAGAACGAGAGGCGTGGCCAAGATCCTGTTTGTTTTCGAGTCGACTTTAATCGACGCCGACTAAATCTTCCTTGGTTAGCGTCCTTAATTCTGATTTATAGACACCGCATGCTGTTATTACAAATTTATGGCTACATCTCCCGCAACGGGTAGATTCCCCTTGACGTTCCCAAGTCATAATATCAATTAACTCATTCATAACTCCTAATTAAAGCTCTTAATTAAAATACAGACTCAAAAGTCTTTTGATGTAGAATAATAGTTTTGATATTTTTTTAAATGAAGCTTGAAGTTTCACAGGCATTGCAGCTGCTTTATAAGTATTCTTCTTTGTGGATATCTCAACGATCTTTGTACTACGTCAACGTAACTCACTCGCTTTCGAGAGAACAGCTCACGGGGACGTTATTATTACGGCCGTTTCTAGGAATAAGCGATTCTTGTTAGTTACTCCTTCCAGCAAAATTGACGACGTTCGGAGAGGTGACTTGGACAGATTGTCGGCAATTGAAACTCGGTCGGTTATCCGGAGGTGCTTGTTGGGATAATACAGGCAATCCATCTCAGCAGTCAGCACTCGATGATGGATCTGTGATGGAGATCACGACTCGTTTCTTTGTTGTTTTGTTGATAAACGTGCTGCGTCCGCGCCGCTTTTTCCGCCGCGTTAGAACCTTGTTACGTTTGAATAGCCAATTTATGAAGTTAATCGGTTCTACTTTAGTGTTGATAGTTTGAAATGTGGTTTATTTATCTATTCAATCTTTGAATGCGTTGATTGTGCTTATTTCGACATGTTACATGCTCCGGAAAAAAGTAACGTGCGTAAGATGCGTTCAGAAACTGGATACATGCATATAATTATGATCATATTTATTTTCGGAAAAAGTCTTCCCATAAGAACCAAGAAGGGGAATGAAAAAAAAAGATACACATCGATTTAAAAACCTCCTCCTCTTCGAAATCGGTTAAAAATCAAGCCTGTAGAATCAGTTTACTGCTACGGCAACCACAGAAATCTGATTATCTCTGTAGCAACCGAAGCTCAATGCTCAACCCACAGGGGAAAGCTAGTTAAGCTAGATGGTATTCCATATAGTAAATACTTGAGCTTGTTGCCCAACGAATACTTAATCTGAATCATGACGATGATTATCGAAGTGTGTTACCTAATGATTATCGAAATATTGGAATCTGAAGTGTGTCTAGTAAAAATGACTACGATGGCAATGCGTAGGCTTGAAATGTTGGTGTGAGATAACATCACCTCATCTTATAGCGTAGGGTGTCTCCTTAGCTTTCACCGGTGCGTCAGCGATGCCCAATGGACGCGTGTTGTGACAGCCTCCCACGATAAACTCCATGTTTATATGCGCGCGCGCCGCCCGCCATGTTTGTTTTATCTCGATCCACTGCGCGTCCGTGTTAATAAATGTCTCGTATTGGAAAAAATCTTATCCTACTTTTTGATTCAATATTTTTATGTTGCCCGTATGTTTTATTTAGACATCGATTATTAATAATAATGGATCCTTCAGGGTCGTTAGATCGAAATTTAAGATGTACGTACGCCTACAGCGTTTTTTTTGTATTGTTTTTTTGTTAAAGTTAGTTGTGTGGGTCTCATTTTTATTGGGGTTTGAACAAGGGACGACGGTACGTGTTGGTGTATTTTATATTCAAAACAGATGTTATCCTGCGGCGATGGCTGGGAAATTAATTGAATTTGTTTTGTTTGTTATTCGATTCGAATCACACGCATATTTAAACATTCTCACATTTGAATTTAACTAGCTACTTACGTTACACGGCTGGTGGATAATATCCATCAAGTTGGTTATCTAGCTGGTTAATATTCAAGCGCGTCGCTCGTAATGGCAGGCTGCTGGAGTGATATAAAACCGATCATTTGTAAGTGTTGATTGCCCAATCTTGTTCTGGTCTGTTGGGCATCGAACACGGCTAGTTAGTGAGGGGCGCATCCAATTTGTGATCGGAGCGGTGAGCATTGTCGATGTACCCGGAAACTGACCCGTGGCGGAAGGCGTGGAAAGCCGTATAATTAAATAGCTAAATAACCTCATCCTATACACTTGTTGGCTGCATACCTCGTTATTTTGAGTTTGTGAGGGATGTACAAAGTGACACAACGAGGTGCGGTTTTTGTAGAGGCTCTGTCGTGTGCTTCGTACAAAAAGAAGTAAAAATTTGGGAAACAACTGATCTTCGCTTGAAGGGCACATAACTTCGATTTGTACTTAACGTGATACTCAAAGTCTACAGTTAAGATGATTTACAAAAAATGTATTAGTAGATACGAGTATCCACTAGTTTTTGAAACGAGTAATGTTACTAGTGAGTTCATAAATTCTCCCTGAAGTCAGAAATTCTGCCACATTTCACACAGAAAGCTTTGATACTTGAAAATTTTATTTTATAAGAGTCGAGATGGGAAATAACACGAGTGCACGGCAGGGCACCGGAGGGCAGGCCTCGCTTACACCCACCATTTAAATTTTTTGTTCTTTTTGCCCATTGTTTACTTTACGGGCGATGTTTAAAATTTTATGATTTCCATTATGACTGACGGCGATGGCGGCTCAAATTATACTCTGAACGGTTGCCAACTCGATAATCCCAGGTCGTATATACGATTCTTTTCGATTGGCTTTAATTTAATTGATGGGGTATAGCGTTCAGTTACGTGTTTTAAATGGTTTTGAATCCGTTTCTTCGACGTCCTTAACTCTTGAAATGTAATTCCATCCTTAAGGTCTACAAGTGTATATGATACGATACGTAGGTGTTCGCCGGGTGTAAACAGGGCAGGTTAAGCACGCTGGCTGGCGTCGACGCTCGTTTTGAGAGCCCTCGTCGAGTGCACTTCACAAACTGCTCTCTTCAAGCCTTCGCCCAACAGACGATTTTTTAAACGGCCCGTACGTATTGTTTTCATTCTTTTCATTTTATTTCGTACTCAAACAACAGACGCGCAGTTGGTGTCAAAATGTCTGAATAGTATTTGCTTATTCCTTGTAATATTTTTCTCCTACCGAGCGTTATAACCTTTCTAAGTTCCAAAGCAAACATAGTCGCCGCTGTCGTGCTCCTGTCCCTACAGTGGTTGTGTTAGTACAAATCCACGACATAATACAGTGTGGCGGTCGGATAATATTTGGTGAGCGTTGTTTGACAAGCGTGTTCGTGTGTTTTGTTATTGGACACCTCCACTCCGCACACAGTTTCTATTTGAATTGCTCTGACACAAACTAATGGGAGTTTTCAGGAACGCGGTGGCCCTCCGTACAGCTGTTTGTTTGCACATCTGACGATGCGAGTCGTTTTCCCAAATAAATGTAAACTCCAGTAGCTAGATGTTTGAACGTATTTCTTATCAAGCGACGATAAGTCGAAAATAAATCATATCGGACGATAAGGCATCGATTTTTTACAGCAGGGCTACCGTGCGATAACCTTTTCGGAAGGATTGTAGTAATCTGGAAGATAAGCCCGAGAAATTCGTTGTCATGTGTACTGTCGTGCACGTGCACTGACTCCGTAATTGGATTATAAACGATACAAGACACAAATTCATGCGGAGGGGTTGGTTATAATCTGGCAACATTTACAAACACGTCACGACCGCGTTCGTGCTCAGTTTTTTTCTAGTTTACGTGGTGCTGTTTGTCACATCGCACTGCCTCGAGCTGCCGAGTGAAATGGGTAACTTTTTTGTACAAGTTTCATGTTTGAGCTGTAGAGAAGCAATTTAATCTTTCAGCGTTGCCATTAGACTGTTTCCCGAAGCGATAGCGGTGCTTGAAGTTCTAGTTGCGGTTTTTGTGGTCCGCGGGCGAACACGAAGCTTGTTCGCGTAACGTGGTCACGACTTTGTGTGGTGGGCACCGTGTTTCACCTAACTAGACTAAGATTAGCTTTATCTTAATAGAAACAAATATTCTGACAAACTATATTGATATGTGACCTTGCTTATCGCTTGCTGTAGTGTTGTGACTTAGTTTAGTATGTATTCGAGTTGAAGTTTCAACGAATGCATTTCGAACAATTGGGGTTTTACTCTTTAGTACTATACAAGGTCGGAAAGGGCGTACTAATCTGCAGCCCACTTAAAGTATTATACTGATGACTGTTTTAAAGCAAATGTTAACATTTCAAAATTCGATAATTTTTATTTTTTATCCTTTGATTTTTATGTTAGGTTTTTCAAAAATTCTTCATCCCTGCTTTAGTTACGAATTTAGAAAAAGGAGCTTCTAATCTGTGACCTCAAATATAACCCTAAAATGTATTACACAGCTGATCATAGCTGAGGATAGATAGATTTTAGCTTTTTTTTATGAAATCTTCGAACACTATTTCTCTTAAACTATTGACTTTTGGGGAAAATTGTAGAACAAAAGTTATAAATTAGTACCCCCCCACCCGGGTTAGTACCCCCTTTCCGACTAACCTTGTATATTGATGACTTATTCGTACCTAGCTGTTGGACGAAATAAGGTGTCTCCGGCTCTATTTCAATATGGATGTCGAGGTGTCTATTAAAGTTTAAGTGGACAGACTTCAGCTGAAATAGTGTAAAGTTATAAATATCTCACGAGGAGCAGACTAGCTCATAACTAAGTTGAACTTAATTTCCTCCGAAGTGCTGTGCACGTGATGTCATAAATTTTCTCACTTCTGCCGACGTAGCTTTTGGCGAATCTTCTAGGGTTGTCTAAATTGTCTATACCGGTAAAATGGGTCTGTTAGAACAAATGTTTGAAAAGCTCGACAATGGAAGTGCATGCTTGGGAAATGGTGATAGAATTAACCATTTTTGTCTTTATTACGTGAAACATAATGCCGTTCTTGATGAATAAGTAAGCAAGTTGACAGCATCAATAAATTGCAAATCTAATTAGTCCGCCAGTTAGAGTTTTGAAAAATAATGGACACACGTATTTTTCTTTTGTTAAATGAATATTTGAGAGTTGGGGCTTGTGACGTCAGAAGCAAGTAAAAATTGTACTTGCTTGTGACGATTTGCCAATTTTAAAAGTGTCGTATCTTCGTCAATTTTGGTTTACGTAACAAAAGAAAAAATACGGGTCAAATATTTTTTGATAATCTAACTGACGGACTAATTAGATTTTTTCAGTCAAATACCTTATTGTATGGTGTCATTAGCCTTCTTTGGTAATCTGGGGAATCACAATCACAGACGTGATATACACTGGCTGTTACGTGACATATCTACCAACAATTATTAATGATAGATACTATACCCGTTATATTGTAAGACGAGTCCTAACGTTTCACTACAAAACGTTACCATACAAACATAGTTTAAAAAACAAAACATGTAGGTACCTATAGCTGTTTTATGGTTTTTGATGATGTCCTTTACATTTTTTCGATAGCAGTGTCCTTATGGCTACTAGTTACAAAATGACCGCTATGACAGGAATTATCTTACGTTGAACAGACCATCTAGGCATCTACCTCATCTCAAAGCATAAACACAACACTGGCAAGTTTGTTTTGATGTTCCTAAATAACGTACTCACGTTAATGTAACGATAATGTTTACGTTTTCGCGATATAATTCAGCGACAGGTGGGTTCTGTATGTAGTAGCCCTCGTAGATATGTCGACGCAACACTTCGCCTGCTGATCGTAAACAAACACTGTTTATTTTATTACAACACTTATTTATTATATCGTTAACGTACGAACGCTTGATAATTACTGTTCAAGTACAATCTTTAACGTTGCCTGCATGTAAATAACCTATACTGCCGTCCCGATTTCTAGAAGACCGTCAAGTTACGGTTTGTCGAATTTGAGTTTTATATACTACGTAAAAGCGCAACTTAATATCATTTTTTTTTCTTTTTTAGTAAAACGTTGCCCCACTCTAAGATTTCTCTTGTATCGTGGGTGCGTTTACAGACACAAATCTCACAAACAAACGCCCAGACCCGAAACAACCATCTGTAGGCCATACAAATTTTTGTTCCGTGTGGGAATCGAACCCACGACCCGTAGCGCAGAAGCCAATTGCTTAGCCACTGCACCAGACGTGTCGTCAATCGTCAATCTATAGATCAGTCTGGTCCGTATTTTTCTATCATTTTTTAGTTACGAGATCCAGAGACTGTAGGTAATATACCTTTTACATAGACTCTATATTGTGGATGGTCACATTTCAGTACAGAAAATCAAGACAAACAAAACAAAAACTTTAATTTTAAAAACAATATTAGTCCTGTAACCCATTAACAGTGAGGCCAATGAGCTTAAAGTAGCCCAATAATTTGGTATAACAAAAACATCTGTATATCTTCAGAATTCCTAGGAACAACATTTTCCACGTTTTTGCTCATAACTCAAAATTAGGTTTACTCACTTAACGGCTTTTTAGAAATCGGACAGCAGTATACTTAATTAAACAAAGCTGTAAATAATCGACGCTGTTTCCGTATCGCTGCACATCATTAAGGGCGGAATCTCAATAAACATGTGGTATTTCACAGACAAAAAATCAGGAAAAGATTCCGTCTGTCAAACTAATTCGTCGGGATTACGTTTGAGGGGAACGCGGGCAAAAAGACGCATCGATCAACGCGCCAATGCGCTGCGGGATATTTTTAACATTTCAACTATTCAATCGCACGCTCGTGTATCGCTGGCAACTTTTGCTAAATTAAACCGCGTCCCAAATATTAGCAGCAATGAATACCCACCATCATTCCCGTCGTCGGAACTCGTTTGAGATAAAAGAAAAACCACGGCTAATTTGCTTGATATGTGCGATGGCACGCATATCACGCTTATTGGTGATTATACCTCAATTAATTGGTGTTCATTCGAATTAATTAATTCATTACAAATGCCTCTTGTTTGCGTAATTTTCTGATCGGTTGATAAGATTGTGAAAGCTTGCAATAAAAACTGCAATTTGTTAACTTAACAGCTGTATTTTAGTTTGGTAAAATTTAAATTTATAGTGTGTCTGTTCTCATTAATTCAATAAATTTCTGTAATGAATGCACGTGTTGCATTAGTGTGTAATTAAATGGGAAGGGGAGGTCGGGGTAAATGGCACATGTAACAGCGCGGCGGTGAAAGATGGTGGTGATCATTGCACACATTATCTACCCTAAGATGTTCCCTACATCTCCGGCGCACCCTCCGACCCTGCACCTTGGTTTTATTGAGGAAAACTCACAGCTCACTTTATTATTTCCTTCATGGTCATATTTACACGTAGAAGAAGTGCATCTCTTATTCTCTTCCAAGTAAATTAGAATATTAATTTGAAATTAAATTATAAAATTAGTATACAAAGGTATTTTAATTTTCGCACTTTTATTAATAGCTAGCTGACCCGATAGACGTCCTGTCATACAGAAATCTGCTAGAAAAAAGAACTAACAGTTTTTCCCGAATTTGGCAATTTTCCGGGCCACTTATCCAATTTTTCTTTCCATAAAAACCTAATTCGGACTACTGAGTTTTTTTTTAAAAATAAGTAGCTTATTTTATCCAGCCAGAACAGCATTTAATTTTTATTTATTAATTCTAATTGCATAATGAAAAGTATAAAAAACTGAATGTTTTTAAAATATTTCTAGGATGGAGAAATCTGTTTACGTTCTACAGGCGTAAGTACTGTTTTTCTCTTTTTATTGGATTCACAAAATATGGCTTCAGTATTTCACCAGCACTAAGTTCGCTCGTAAATCGAACGGTTCGATTAAATGAATTGTTTTCAAAGGCAACTGCGAATTGATTGCTTAGGAGCGATTCTGTTTATCCGATAGTCCTTATGAAAATTTATAATTATTTTATCTAGTAGCGAAAAACCCCCCAAATATACCGAAAGATTCTTCTACTTAAATAAAATCCTACTTATATTATGTCTATATAATATATCTATTACTAGCGACCCGCCCCGGCTTCGCACGTGTAAGTTTTATAGCTTAAAACCTTCCTCTTGAATCACTCTATCTATTAAAAAAAACCGCATCAAAATCCGTTGCGTAGTTTTAAAGATCTAAGCATACATAGGGACAGACAGACAGCGGGAAGCGACTTTGTTTTATACTATGTAGTGATAATTAAATATGAAAGTTTGGATGTTTGTGAATTTGCATGTTTGTCAATCAATTACACCCTACCCTACTGCTGAACAGATTTGGATGAAATTTTGGCACACATGTCGAATAGGACCTGGACTAGGACGTAGGATAGTTTTTATCCGAGTATATGAAGTAGTTCTCCTAGGAAGGAAATTAAACCGCGAGTAACATAATTATAAGTTAATTAATAAAACCTGTAGTATCTGGGATGATCACCAAAATCAGCGTATTTGGTTGACCTCTCTGGTGCATTTTATATTGATATTAATTTGTGTTCCGTATTTTTATTTCGAAAAGAAGGTGTTTAAATAAGCCTATTTTTATATTTTTCTCGATTTTAACCAACGAGAGATAAGTATTTATCAATAATAATTTTTATTTTGGAGGAGATTGAGCCATTTTCGTTCTATCAGTATCAGTAAGAACTTGAGGAATAACCACAAAGTTTTTATACTTTTTTTATGCATTTGTTTGGAACCAATGGATAAAAAAAAGTGTTAAAAACGTTTTATATTCGTATTTATTCCACAATCAAAAGACTGCCAGAACTTTTTTACCGTAGTATCGTTAAAAATAAAGTGAGCTCTTCGCGCCTCAGGTCCGTTCTTACAGACTTTAATTTCACAGGGCTTTGTGTCGCAGATCACTGCTTTGATCGCAAGACGGTCGGCCAAATCTTGTTAGGGACAAAGCAGGCTGGTTGACGGACGAACAATGAAGATCGCATTACCCCACCTCACTTCCGGAACGGTGGATTCGAAAACCTCAAAGTTTTACACCTGACTACACTTCTGTCTGAAGTTTTTTCGACAAATGCTATTACGCAATTATCTACGGTCCAATTGCTGTGTAATGTAACGCGATATATAACTTTTTTATTATGTCTATCATTTGATAAATCGTGCGGTCTTCAATTGTGGATAATGTAGTCAATTTATTTTTTTAAAAGGGCTTTTTAGGGTTCCGTACCCAAAGGGTAAAATGAGACCCTATTACTCCACTGTCCGTCTGTCACCAGGCTGTATCTCATGAACCGTGATAGTTAGACAGTTGAAATTTTCACAGATGATGTATTTCTGTTGCCGCGATAACAACAAATATTAAAAAACCGATTAAATATATATTTAAGGGGGCTCCCATACAACAAACGTGATTTTTTTGCCGTTTTTATATCGGGTGTAAAAAGACCCTTAACGATAACGAAAACTACGTATTCTACCCATCATTGGGATCATTTTTTTCGAACAAACCATACCTGGGAAATCATTGGTTTTGGAGATATTGAAGGTCAAAGTGCACATTTTTTTTTTTAGTTTTTTCCAAAAACGATTTCCAAGTCATAATACTAAACTTTCTTCCATACAAACATTATCAAAAATTTCAATTTTTCCTAACAAATTACGCATTTGAAGTTACAAAAACGCAATGAATATCAAACGCATACGACCGCCTTGGCTCGGCTGTGTGGCCGCTGCACGCATGCAAACGCGCGGCATCGTCACAACCATAATTTGCGCGCTGCAAAAAAAAGGGTTTTTTTTCATGCCACAAAATAAAAGTCGTTTCCCAGCAATTATTTTTGGTCAATGTAATTTAGTTTGATGTACAGAGTGCGTAGATTTCGGCTATGTGATGGGTCTTTTTACACCCTGTAGATAATGGTACGGAACCCTTCGTAAGCGAGTCCGACTCGCACTTGGCCGGTTTTTTAGATTTTGCAAATGGAAATTGGTCACGAAACAGCCCCAATTTCGTTTTATCCATATTTCGTTCTTCAACACGTTATCGCATCAACCTTTATGGGTACAAGAAATTCGTTATAATACCTATTAAGTTCTTTTTTGCATTAAGGTCTTAACATTTCTGAGGAACATAACAATTTATTGTTGCAGAAACATAAAATTCCACGTACTTTTACAATCCATGTCGGGACAGGATATATGTTTGTAGTATATTATTATTCTCTTTTTACGAACATCGATATAGTATCGATAAATAACCGATTACGAGCGTCTTTTACGAGCAAATCGACTATCTCGAGCGCAATTCGATCCCATATTTTATAGCTGTTTACAATTAAGGCGACAAATTTGGTTCGTGTCGTCTGTCCGTGTCTCAGATTTATAATCGGCTAATTCTGTCTAGCGCAACGCGTCTGAGCTCTGAGTAATGGAAGATGGCTATTGGGTGCAGGAATAATGTCAACTAACAAAAAATACAATGTTTGTTGAAGAAATAAAATACCTGAGAATACCTATTTCAACATACTCGAGGAGTTCGTGGCTAATTAACAATCGTGAGAATCATACGATTTGCAAGGTTAAGCTCCGCTTGCCGCAGTCAGTCCGTGGATGTGTGACTGTTCGATACACAATGAGACCCATCCGCAGGTCTCTTTCCCACTGGGCACTCTGGGCAAGTGCCCAGGGCTCGATCGATAGGGCCCTCTAGTTTCTGCCAGATCACCAAACGATAACCGATATTTATTAACTAAGAAATAAGTTAAAAAGCCTATATATTAACTAAGAAATAAGTTAAAAAGCCTCTTATTACAAAAAGTTTATTATAACATTGATGAATTTCTGACTGATAAAATATATATAACTCCGTCCTAACTGTTCTATGGGTATCATTGGCATTTTATTATCCAGATTATTATCCCGATGATTATTTTAATTTTTGTGTTAAAAAACGAATTTGACATTTCTATTAGCTTATCTATCATGATACTTTTTGTCGTTATTTGTATAATATAATTATGTTCACATTCAATTTCGACTGTTGATTTGTTTACGAAAATTGTTCATTGATAGATTCTTCAATAATAGTGATAGTTATTATAGTGATAGTTAATAAAATCAATGTACCTATTATTATTATTCTATTCACCTATATTTGTACGCCGTAAAGGCAAGACATGACTGATACTTATTCTGTAATTTTAACATCTTGCATGCTCTGTATGTATACTCATGTTTTGGGCAAATAAATGATCTTGTATTACCGAAAAAACATTTTATTTCAAAAAAATCAAACGATAATGTCTGACTACAGTACTTACCTACTTGTTTATTAGCTTTTGCATGCGCGAAGCTACTCTACTCTCTTTTGTGGATTATATTATTATTACTTATCTATATATTTTACGTGACTTTAAAGAAATAAAAATAAATCTGGAACTTTGCTTATCTAATTTCTTTGTCTATTGTAACAACATAGTGTTCTGTCCAGGTCACTGGGGCCCCATTATCCTAATGTGCCCAGGGCCTCCAATAGGTTAAAGACGGCGCTGCCCATCCGTGCCTCTGAAAGCAAGTTAAGCCGTCGGTCCCGGGTGTTAAACCAATACCTATGACAGTCTTTACGGGTAGTCTGAAGCCCGAAATTCTAACAACTGGTGTCACCTTAGGATATCGGCGTTGCCTAACTAACTGGGTTACGGAGGTCTGATGGCAGTCTCTCCGTGTAAAATACTGGTATTCAGCCGTATCGGGTTAGACTGGAGGCTGACCCCAACATAGTTGGGAAAAGGCTAAGCAAATAGACGATGCCTCCCACGTACGTTGTTAAATCAGCCCCTAAGACGACCCTCTGGCCAAGTTGTTGTAAGCCACAAATTGCATTTTTGTGTTTTTCACGTAAAAGCGTCTAATTTTATGTATTATTTTCTGTTCCAAATATAAAAATAGCAAAAATATGTCTATACATATTTTTGCTATTTTAAATACCGAGAAACTATTTTCTCGGTATTTTTATATTTGGAACAGATTATAAGTATATGTTACGGGTAAAAGCCGAATGGCGGTTACACCTAGGTTTAGCCGGGTACAACTAGGTGCAACCAGTAGCAGTTGGTTAGAACTAGGTGTAGCTTAAGTCGACGTAGCCCCGCAGAGCGGGGCTCCTATTTATGTCTGCAGGGTTTAAAGTAACCTAACACGAAGGGGATGACGGGGGCTAGAGTGAGCGAGCGAAGCGAGCGAACGAAGCCCCCGTCCCCCCCTTCGAACCTAACCTATCCGTGTCGGGGTTCCCCTTAACCACCGGTGTGCGGCTGCACCTAGTTCTACCCGCTATGATGAAGGGTAAACCTAGTTCTACCCGAGGATAAGTAGGATACAGCTAAGTTTAGCCGCATGTGGCCGGCTGCACCTAGTTGTACCCGGCTAAAACTAGGTGTAGCCACACTTCGGCTATTAACCGTAACATACATAAAATTAGAAATTTTTACGTGAAAAACACAAAAATGCAATTTGTGGCTTACAACAACTTACGTGGGGGGTATCGATAGACCTATCTCAACATACGTAAGTTTGTATAATAGTTACGGACCCAAATAGTGGCATTAACAGTTCATGTTCTTACCATCGCAGCTGCTGATAACCATACTCGATACTTCACACCATTAACGTTGCAACCACCTTTAAAAGTACCTTTGTTGCAACCTACCTACCAACAACGTTTTTAATTTTATGTCCAACATCTATTCTTAGCACATTATACAGTGTTTTATGGTATCTATTATCATCACACATCGTTATTGGATGTGGTAAAATGTTGAACAGTTATTTATTTAGCGGTTTTCCGCTTGTATGTCTCCTCTGTCGTACAAAATGTACTTCATAATGTAAATGTGTGGGAGTATTATTAAATGTCGACATTTTTCCCCGCTTATGAAACGTACCCCGACAAACTGGAGTGCATTTATAAAAGCGCGCAGCTCTACGTTAGTGATGTACCGTTCTGTTATATTATCGACTAATTAATTACGTTTTGGTATTACAACGGCGATTAATCGATAATTTATTGAATGTAGAATTAATACGTTATCCGAAACGAGTTATAGTGATTTATAGTTTATGGTTATTTTAGAAATGTTCGTTTTGCTATTAATTTTATTAACGCTGAGCTCTTAATTAGAAGTTAGTGATTTTATACTTGTTGGCTTTTTAGTAAGTATAAATTTCATCAATAAAGAACTGTAGTCACCTGACAGATAAAATCGATTGGATGTGTTAGTAATACTTCCAGTTATAACAATATTTTCACGTCCCTATTCTCACCTTTATTTCTATCGACACCTTTGCACTTTGTTTTATTTTCTTGCACGCTTCGTCCGCATAATTCCGCAATAAAGCTTCTGTTGTGCCCTAAAATCTTTACATCCATTCCTCGAAGGGGAACTTTCTATACGAAATATCAACGCGTCCATTGTGCGTCTTTCTATTTTATTCTTCACAAATGGGTTTTTGTACGACTGTAATGAGGGCTTTATTCGGAGGTGCGAATGTAGAATGCGTCAATAGTGAGGAGCACGATTCGCGGAGTATTTTGTTGGTATTCGAGTTATTAAAAGACCAGGCAAATTTTATGAAATGTGAAGCATAGATATAATATAGAATAGATATAAAATAGAAAATAAATAGGATATAGAATGTGAAGGACTGCCTCGTTGGTCTAGCGCACAGAACAGATAAAGAGGTCTAGCGGTCGCAAGCGCGACTGCTGAGCGAGAGGTCCCGGGTTCGATCCCCAGGTCGGGCAAAGTGTTATTGGGTTTTTCCGTCTGGAATTTCTCAGTAGCAGCTTGGAGTCTGGATTTGTGCCCGGTTGATGGCAATAGGCTCGCCCCCTATTACACGGGACTTAAACATAACGGCGAAACGTGGGTGTACTATACACCTCTGCCAACCCTTCGGGGAATAAGGCGTGAAGTTATGTAGAAGGTGAAGGAAATTGATATACTTACAAAAAAAAAGTGAGGCCACGCCTAGGATTATTTCCAACAGCTAGGTCGTATATAAATAAACCTTGAACAGTTACTATGAACATAACGTTTTAACTGCATTTCATGAGCTGTAATAAAATTGATATACGAAACAATTATTTTTTATAATACATTTCAATAAATAAAGAAAGAAAAAAAATTAAGAAAAACAAAACTTTTTATTTTGTATACATCAGTTTTCATTTCAAATTGTCAGTAAGTTTGCATTGTAACATCTTCCAGGCTATATATTTAATAATTTATTTTATATATAAATCTTCTTCTCTCGTGTCAGCACGAGCTATACGAAAATAGCTCGTGCTGTGGTGAAAAGATTAGCCAGTCAGCAAGGTTGGTAGCGGGGCTGACTGCCCAGGGTGCGCCGGACGTACAGAAGTATCGTCACTGGTGGAGGCTCTTTTCATGCACCCCAAATTTTTTGTATATCAATAATAACTCAGGAAATGTAGTTACGGTGTGAAGTCCGTACTAACATTGACGTTTCCATCTATAGGAAATAATTCCAGATATGGCCGCGAAACTTTTTTTGTTGGACCATATTGCCTCCTTTATTATTAGAATTTTAGTTGGTCGCTTAGGAATCCGCGATAAGAATTAGTGTGTTGGGGAATTAGTTTGAATAAGCAGAAAAAAGCGGGCGCCAGTGGCGGGTGCCGGTTATCTCTAGTTATTTGTCGTATCAAGTAGTTCTTTTTGCTCCGCCGCCGCTATTTCAAAGGCGCCGCACGGTAGCACTCCTGCTTGTTACCGATGTGGGAATGTAACAGAACAGCTTCGTGTCATACGTATTCATTTTTTATAGCTTCTCGTAAATGTTAAGATAACTCTCGACTGTAATAAGCGCAGTCCAGACTACACTATAATATACATATCTATAGCAAAGATTGCATAGCACAGCGCTATCGCTCAGCATACATTTTATATGGACACATTCACATAACGCTATGTTATAAAATATTGGCTTGTTGGACGCGATAAACTTGAGCGATTCTCAGAGCTTTATCGTATGATTCTTCAGTACCCGCCCCGCCTCACATCCAAGCCGGTCGGTCGCCAACAAAAAAAAAAAAAAAGATGAATCGCCGTCAAATAACTAGCTATAGGTACATATCAGACCGGTTTGCCATATAGCGTATAGTGTGAACGTCATGCTATAAGTTATAACTTATAACGAAATATGCTTTACTACATAGCGAAATAGTATCGCGTAGTCTGAACTGCGCTTTACCCTAAAACTACCAGACCGAGGTTCGATTTCGTGGAAACAATCTATTAAAACAGTATTCAGGTATTGGCTTAACTCTGTGAGATATCTCGTCTAGATAAGCGAGCAACACCGGTTGTAGAATTTGTTAAAATAAATTAGGTGTTCTATTCTAATAGAAAGTTCTTTAACCTCTTTATTGTTACGCTAATCACTTTTATTTAATAACCACTTTGTCAAATAATAAATAATTTATCACATAAACGTATAAAATATCGTATTATTATTGTATATTAACAAGTTCGTTTGGATAATCTGAATAAGTTAGTGAAATATTTATGAATATAAAAATCTGTTGTTGATATTTGAATAAAATATTATCGTTACATTTCCATCATTAGACATAATTATATTTTTATCTCAGAAATCTGAGATTTTATATCGCAACATCCATCCAGTATAAATTGTAAAATCTTTAAATCAATAAATAACATCTTGTCAAACACAAACAGCCAATTAAAGAAAAAAATATTGCTTAATAAAGTTAAGATAGGTACAGTCGTAAACAACGGTGCGATAAAACTCCAACGCAGCGCTTGCGCATGTCGCAGCGATTTGTCGCGGCGCACGCGGTGCGTATGCAAATTACGTCGTTGTTTATTGTCACTCGTTAGCGGTTAATCGCCTTTATCGCGCCACGAATAAACCAATACCCATTACAAGCGTTAAAATTATTAATATGATCGCATCAACGACTGTTTCGGAACCTCATTTGCATGCATACCTGTGTACTCACCGTGTTTAGATAGGACCTTATTATAATATGATAATAGTGTTAATAACGTGACTGTCATAACCATTCAAAGGATCCTGTCGCGTCGCTATCGTTATAGAACCGGTCACAATATTAAAACTTGTTTATTATTTATTATTAAGACAACAAAATGGGGAAGAAATGGAAATTACGAGGCGGTTGCTTTTATATGTATTTTACTTTAGATTTTAATCAAGATTTTATCAATATAAGCGATAATTGAAAGAAGTATATAAGGACTTACTTTAATAGTCCACGATATTTTGCATAGCGTCTTAGCAAATGCTGAAGATAATTATGGTATCACTAAAAATGAAATAAATGTTTTTTTTTGTCATATTTCTTTAATAATGCTTTCATTTCATTACTTATTGGTTTTCTAAGTTATAGTAACATCCTTGCGTCTAGCAAGAAATGGTAGCATGTACGGATGTTATTACACCTAAAAGAACCAGTCAATTAATTGATTGATTTGTTAAATATTTTTTAACAGAAACGATATTTATACCATCAGTTTTTTTTTGGAAGATATTTTATATCATGTAATAAGTCTAATATGGCAAAATATCGTGAATTATTAAATAAGACATTACTGATATTCATCTCCGTGTTAATGATATTGTAGGTGGTGGTTACTATGTATCTTATTTTGGCGATCTTTACATGCTAACATATTTAGATAATCTTGACTCATTTGAATTATAAATTCAATTTTAAGATTATCTTTCAATATCTTCAAGTCACACCCGAAAATGCCATCATCAAGGACAAGAACAACTATTGACATAAAGTTCATGAGCAACTTGATACCAAAAAATTTAACATAAAAATCATAAATTTAATGATGTTGGAACATGATATGATCCTGAGACACGTATATAATAACTAAACGAGTTCGGAGAAATGACTCTGTCGCAGGAAGCTGATATTAGGTTGAGGTTATAACATTATAGCATGACGGAGATATAGCTCATTTGTGACTACTGTTGCTCGTTAGGTTGTTTGAACTGGAGATTGTTTAAAGGATCTTTAAGCCATTATACTGGCCATGTGAATTTGGTATTTTGTTACCACGCTTGCTTGATGACAGGTCAAGGTCATCTAAAGAAAATCTGTACTTAGTTTAGATTAATTTCTTGTTTCGGTGCATGATAAAAAATAAGTTCACAAACTAAAACCCGACTACTGAAAAATTAATGAAACAAGCACATACTATCATCTGAAATTGTTATGTGCAAACTATTCAATATTTAACGTCTATTAAAGAAACAACTTACACTTAATATGATATTAAATCACTTAATAAAGTGTAAGTTGTTTCTTTCGTTTTAAACAGTTTTTTTTTAATAAAAAGTTCTAATTGTTTTCATTTACTTTTCACAAAAAAAATTTAATTTGAAACATAACTTTAAAAACTGCGTATCTCTCTGTAGTCACGGCTCATCTTCCGTGCGGAAGATGTCCGGTCCTTTGGAAGGCATACACGGGGACACAGGTCCAACGCGCAGAGGCCCCTGTGAGAACTTTAATCTAAAATACGGTGGGGCACCAACCGGGGACTATCCACGGCTGCACTATTGGAGTACAGTTATGGACCGTCCCAGGTGGGTGCAAGACTATTGTAAAATATGTTGAAAAATATCTGGTCTATGGGAAGGGGTGTTAGGTGGACTAGATAACTTCTATTGCCGGAAGAAAACGGTGTCTGCCTTTCAACATTTAAAATTGAATTATGTTGGCAGACGGTGACTCGCCAGACTATTACGCCATTAGACACTTCCACCCCCGAGCATATAGCTCTGGCGGCCCCCCTCTGGCCGGCCGATAAAGGCAAGACAGAGTTGAGAGTCCTGCGGGCACTCTTGGGGTTCCACCCCAGCCAGCCAATAAAGGCAAACTGGAAACGAGGCCCTGACCGACTCTCTGAGGCAATAAGGTACGCAAAAAACTGCGTATTATTATTAGTTTGTGAGAGACTGGTGACTGCACTAGAAATACCTGTATAACAGATCATCAGGGTCTCACGGGTCCCACTACACGGTACATAAATATATTTATTTTCATTAGAATAATGCGTCCTCCATAAAAAAAATGTGGTTGGACTGTCCACTTATCTGTCTGTTACGCTTTCACGCCTAAACCGCTGAACCGATTTTGATGAAACATGGTACAGATATAGTCTGGAGCCTGGAGAAGGACAAGGCTACTTTTATCCCGAAAAATATGGAATACGTGATAAACGACAGCGGGCGAAGCCGCGAGCGATCTGTAGTCATAGAATAAATAGAATATTACCTAGGTATGTAAATTTTAATAACTCCAAAGCGAATTCATAATAATTATCTGCCACATGCAATCGTCGTATAAGCTTTAAAAGAAAATGGTTTCTATATGCAAAGGGTTAACAATATAACAATCAAGAAAGCCCACTTGTTATTATACCTAAGTGGTTTCAAGAGTTTCCAATTTGGCTTATGTGCACTTAAAACTGTGCTTACTCGACAGGGAAGATAATAAGAGAGATACGAAAGTGCTTTTTTATGGAATACTACATAAAATTTATAAACGTTTTTTTTAAGATTTCATATTTTTTTGTTAAAACCAACGGCTACAAATATGGAATGAGTAATTGTAGTAGGTGTCATAAAGCCAATTACAGGTTTTCATGAATAACAACAGACATTAAAACATAGACATAGGTACTTACCTCCGGTTTCTAAGTTAAGAATTCTAGGATAATTATAACATTTCAGTACGGAGATATCAAACAAATGCTTTAAAATCGCTGCTCAAATATCATTCATTTCATTTCAATATTTTATGTAGAATAGAATAGAATGTACTTTATTGTACACCAAAATTGTAACATAGCTCTTATACAATATTGTTTATCCTGATTTCATTTCTCAACTCGGAAACCGGAGGTTATGGAACTCTTGATAGTTACGATTCTATTCTAATGTAAAACCAAGTACACATCATAACTAATTGAAAAACTTAAGCACCCTTCTTGCCATGCCACTATTAGTGACAAATGGTTCAAACGACTTACAAAATAGTAGAACTCCTTTATTAGTCGTTTCAACAAAGTGTATAAGAACTTCATTCCCACAAATCCCCTAGGCAAAGCCTAATCACAAGCCTAAAATAGGACGAAACTCCACAAAACTTTCCTTAACTTAACCAAACAGAATTTCGCTGACAAAAAACCTCTCAGTAGTCAGTTTTTGGCCATGAACTGAGTATTTTTTTCTCTAAACCAGGTTCTCATGATTTGTGGACAGGTGGCGCGGGCGTCGTTTCGCGGCGTCTTTGTGGTAGCTCTTTGATCTTGCCGCCGCATTGTGCGCGAGCTCGCGTACAAAACTTTTTGCCTCAAATTGTTCGATATTGATGCGTACTGATTTGTTGTGAACTTTCAATAGATTCGGTAGTGCTTAGAAAAGCTTTGAAAGTAGGCAGACTTGTTGGCGTCATATTTCTCGTATTATTGTAATAGGAGTTCTCCAAGTCAGTATAAGGAAATGGAAGCCGTTCTGATAAGTTTTGTTTTTAATTCTTTTTCAATGAACAATAGAACTATAATATCCGTTCGGATAACATAAAAAGGTAGTCATGATACCTTTATTCACAAAGTACCTACATGTGCACAAGTATTTAGGTCTGTATCGTTTAATAAAAAATGACATGTACACAAAATTGACGCGTTGGTCTAATGCGTTTTTTCGATTCCGCATCGAAGGACGTGCCTAACCCAAAATTGCTATTTTTTAGTTACGCGCTTTAAGAATTTATTCGATGACACGGCCTCCCCTTTTTCTAAATGCATATTTATCTGTTCAAAATCTTGAAGATAATATTGTTTGACACATTAATCACCTTTCTTCTCCATTGTCACCAGGTCTAACAGCGGAGCTGTTCTACGTGCGAGACGGTCAGATCAACGAGTACGCGCTCAACTTCGTGGTGCCCGTGCCCGCCACTATCGCCGACCTACACTTCACCTGGCAGAGTCTCACCAGGAAACCGGTAAATAGCTTCTTTAACAACTTTTTAAATGATGATCGAAACCAGGGAGTGTACTCCCTAAGCACGAAGACCGTGGTTTCGGCCTTGGTTACGAGCGTTTCCTATTCCCTATCACCTACGGACATACGATTATTTCGGGGCCCGAACTAAGAATGAATGACAACACGATTTGACAGTTGTCCCTACTACCGATATGTTTTTGCGCGTCCGAAAAGTTGAACTTGACCCTTGTTTTGTTCACTCCTACATTTCGGGCTACTTTCGGACGGGCGACTACAATACGGCCAACGTATCTTGGCGAGTCTGAAGTTAGCTGATTAGCTGCGCAGTAGACAATTTCGTTTCTAAAAGATTCATTACGCAGCCAAACAACTAACTTCAGACTCGCTAAGATACGTCGGCCGTATTGTAACTTCGTTGACGGACTTAGAGAGTAGACCCCCTGGTCTTTACTGCACCATTGGTATGGTTGCAGATCAAAATCACACCAGTACCAGTAGTACGAGTTTGAAAATTACGAAAACGGCAATAGTTTTTGTGAGATCGCTAAATTAAAAACTCGGAAACAATGAATCCGGGTGACCAACATAAACTTTAATATATCTTGGAAACTAAGAATGATAGCTTATTGCAATTATTTTATAGACTATTTAAGTAGTTTTATTAATTTTACATGAGTACTTAGAGCAACGCGGTTGACGTCTCAGACGTCCAAGGGAGGAAAGTGATCTATTTCACACGAGATATTTTGGCGAGGGTGCCGTGCCTATAGCTAGAGTGTGAAACTGACTTTTACCCGAGATTAACACTCTGCGTTTCATAACGAATGTAAGGAAAGTAAAAATACTAATAATATGCAAACATACCACACAATACTCCGACTGATTGTTATTGTAATATTAGGCAATGTAGGCAGGCAAAGGTTCTAAAACCTTGTACTCTGACTGAACTAAATTCAGTTTCAAGCTCTGTTTGAGAAGTATTAAATAGTCTATAAAATACTTTTAATTTGAATAAGCTATCATTCTTAGTTACCGAGGTATTAAGATTTATATTGGTGACCCGGATTAATTGCCCCAGAGTATTCAGTTTAGCTAGCACACGAAAACTTTTGCCGTTTTCGTAACTTACAAACTCGTAGGTACTAGTGCGATAGAATAGGAAAGCATTTAAACTCCCACACTCGAAATGGTTATGTATTTAAAAGGCAAATCTCTGATTTTCAAAAACAATTACATCGGAATTTCAATAACAGTAAAAAAAATCGTATAGGCAAAAGCTATCCGGTTATAAACCAGTCGATAGAAATAGAGCTGTGTTGGTTTAACGAACAATCGATTTGATGAAACAATCGCACTATTATGGTAATGCGCGACACGGAACGAATGCGAAATTGATCACGATACTCACGATCATCGACTATCGCACGTACAAAGTCAACAACTCTTTATTCACAATTAGCGAATTGTTTTGATCAAAACTTTTTTACTTCGCTGTGGAAACAACTTTAGTCAAAGTAATTAACTTGGAGAGGAAAGTTTGTTCCTTCAAATTGCCGGACAAGGGATCCCATGTTTGCGCACCCGCTAACGAGCCATTCTTATGGTAATGCAGCCCCTACCCGAATTTAGATAACTTTCTTTTAGTTTATATTAAATTGAACTACATAACATCTGCTCCGACTTTTGATTGATTATACTGTGTTCTCGAATATTCCTCACGTTTTCCTCGTTTAGTTCTAATTCAAATTGCATCGCTTTTCATGCTAATGCTGTCGCTGGCTGATCACGACGCAGCACCACATTATGCACTACGTATCCCGAGCCCTGCATCTCTAACCAAATATTATGTGCATTTATTTATTTTATCCGGAGTCGTCAGCACACACGGCGACGCAGACTAAAAGAAATCAGTTGAGCGGCATTGCATTTTGATCGGGAGCGACGCGACATCCACTTTACATATTCAATAGTCAGCCAACAAAAGTAGCATCCGAAGTACCCCGCAAACAAGTTCAGTGAACTTGTCAATAAGACATCTGCTTGTTTAGGATGTTATTTGCAAGTCATACGAACGCCCGCCAGATTACGGGATGCTTCATCAATTTGAATGTATTCATGGCGCCGTCTGCAGGATTTGATGGCGTTAGCTATGTTCACTTTATGTACAGCGCTTTAATATAATGGATAGCATTCAGCTCTTGCCGCTTAACATTTAAGCAGTTTAACGTAAAGATTAACGTGTCTGAATAACACTTAAACTCTTTTGTAATCGTCGACGCTCTGCTTTGCAGCATTTGAAAAATAAATAAAGTGCTGAGTATGGTTCGGTTGCGATCACGCGGCCGAGCCCTTAGCTCCTTATCAGCATCTCGGCGAGCTTTGTGCGCCGCCACTATCAGATCTGCCATTCCCCCTCACTTCACCGCGCTACTCCCTTATTTATATGGCGGCGCCTTTGACTAGGCAAAGCAAATATTTGGGAACCGGTTAACTAGCGCCGATGAACGGTCTCGCCACCATTGTCTGTGCGCACCGACTGCCGACTGATAATATTTAATTAGCGGCCGCGGTGTCGCACCTCCGCGGTCCGCCACTTACGAGGCTCGCCCGCGGCATGCCGCCTCCGTGATGCATGGCTGATGAGCCGGCCAAAGGGCCCGCGGCGAATGCTGTTTGTTTAACTATTCATGTAACGCCGCTTGATGATTAGTTAGATAATGAGCGCCTCATGACCGTAATATTTAATAACGGACTTCAAAACAAAGTCAACGAAAGATACAACATCTGCGCAGCATGCCTCCCTGCGGCATGTCACAATACGTTCACGTCATCCACATAAGGGAAACATAAACCACATCGAACGACCCGACATCTACATATGCAAATATAGTCGATGGCCAACGGTAACAAAGTATGTCGTTTATGTATCCGATAAAGGAGCGCTGTTCGTGCTCTCACGGTGGGTTACACTCGACATTTGATCTCTTCTGACACGGTTCCATAGCCGATGCACAGATGGACCGTTTAGGGTCGCGTTGCGTGCCGTTGTCCGCCAATTGAGCGTAGTGATACAGTTACATCGTGATGAGATTTATACCGTTAGGAATGTGTCAAGTTCACTAACACATAACTAAAGGGTTTGGTTGAGTTGAGTCACGAATTATAATATTTTGTTGCAGTTACCATACACGCTACAGGTGGATGTGACGGAGAACCAGAGTGCCATGCACTCGCCGACTGTCAATATATCAAACGAGGGCTACGTGCCGACGGAGCCGCAAACATGGCGAGTGGACTTGCCTTGTACGCACACTGTCGCCGCCGAAGTGGACATCATTATATTTTTGAACGTGTCGATGGGCTCCTCGTCCTCTACGTTGCGATTCAGACGGAAAAAGATATGCCTGAAGGAGGCGCCGAGACCAGCCGTTAGAGTGGACAGTGTACCGCATGCTCCTACATCTGCGGATATATTCTACGCGGGAGCTGGTTGCGCTGGCGGGGCGCTTCTAATAGCTGCAGTGGCCGCTGCAGCTTGTAGAGCAAGAGCGAGGAAGCTGCGGAGAGCACGAAGCGACGAGCAAGACGCGCATGCTTTCTTACCTGACTCGTCTTGCAAGTCAGCTGCCAGCTACACCAGCTACCGCCGACCTACCTCACTGCCTGCTGCGGCTGCCGAAGAAAAAGCAAGGGACTTGCAACAAAGAATCGCGGAATTGACGATACAACGATGCCGAGTGAGGCTAAGGTCTGTTGCGATGGAAGGAACCTTCGGGCGGGTGTACAGAGGGACCTACGCTGATGAAGATGGCAGGGAGCAAGAAGTGCTCGTGAAGACTGTTGCTGAACACGCTTCCCAAGTACAGGTAACTATGGTTCTGTTATCTGCCTTATAATGATGCCATTCGGAATATTAATCAATGGTATAATATTCTTAATAACGCTTTTTTCATTGATTAATGCTGGTGTTCTTTTGTAGGTATCACTGTTGCTTCAAGAAGGCTGCATGTTATACGGACTTCACCATGAGCGAGTGCTGTCAGTCCTAGGTGTAAGCATCGAGGATCAGACAGCTCCTTTCCTGCTATACCCCTGGAATTCGACATGGCGGAACTTGAAGCAGTTCCTCCTAGCTTGTCGAGGAGTTACGGTGGGGGGCGCAGCAGGAGGGGCACCACCGCCGCCGCCTCTGACGACACAGCACGTCGTCAGGATGGCTCTCCATGCGTTAGATGGACTGCTATACCTTCACTCTCAGCATGTCTTACATAAAGATATCGCTGCCAGGAATTGCATGTAAGTTGAATTTTTACGTTTTTTTAACGTCAGTTCTTAGATCCATCCATCCAAAATTTAAGTGCTGAGCACTTGTTGGTGTAGCAATCTCCATCTTTCTCCATCCAGATCCAATTCCTTCGTTTCTCTGTATGTTATCAGTTCTATCTTTTCCTTCAATTGGTCTGTGTACTTTCTTCTTGGTCTACCTGGTTTTCTTTTTGCTTGTAATTTTTCTTCTTTGATGTTGGTTATAAAGATTCACAGATAAAAGAGCCAAAATAGTATATAGGCCGGACAAAATATTTCAATGAAGAAACGTAGCTACACTATTCTAAACAAGCACAATTCTAACCGACCATTTTTCAACAGAGTTGACGAAAATCTCAGAGTGATGATTGCGGACAACGCTCTATCACGAGACTTGTTCCCGGCCGACTACCACTGTCTCGGCGACAACGAGAACAGGCCGATCAAATGGTTGGCGTTAGAAGCTCTGACGAAGAGAACGTTCAGTCCAGCGGCTGATGTCTGGGCCCTAGGAGTGTTGCTATGGGAGCTAACGACCTTAGCACATCAACCATATGCGGAAGTCGATCCCTTCGAAGTCGCTGCCTACTTGAGGGACGGGTATCGGTTGCAGCAGCCGGCCAATTGCCCCGATGAACTGTAAGTGTATCTATATCATTTCTCTTTGGGTTATTCTTGTAAGATTCGTTTGGAACGTAAATTTCTTGTCTGGGCCGCAGCCAATTTGTATAGTATTTTGGTAGTTGAGCGTTGTTTGTTTGCTAATATTATGTATAAAGTTCATTCTCCTCAATTACTGAAGTGCGCAAGGCTACATATAAAGTTAATTTCCAGTATGAGCTGATCTTGCATTGTATAGGCTTTTTGTATAATGAGAGGTCAGCGTATACTGGTCATTATTAACTATTACAAACCGTAAGGCGTCGTCCTAAAAGGCGGGCGATCGCGCAATCGTGCGATGCGATGGTGTGAATGTTCAATCAAATATCTTAAAGTATGAGATAAAATGGTGTTTTCACAATCTATATTTAACGAAAACGAATCGCCGAAATGTATGTACGCGCATAACGTCCGAACGACTGCACCAAATTGGATAATTAATTTTTGTGTGTTTTCGTTATTGTCAGGACAAGGTTTATATAAAAGAAAATTTAAAAAAAAAATCGTCACTAAAGAAAAAATGGCAGTACAAAGTTTACCGGGTCAGCTAGTTTTGAATAAAACAATTTATAAGCAGTTGTAAAACTGTCAATTAAAAAAATTGACTCACATTAAGGTACATATATGATTGAGCAGTGGCACCAACGCATCGCACGGTCTCCCCCGCCTAGTAGCCTATAACTTGTTCATGATATACTCATGTTCACGTTTGTTTTCCTAGGTTTGCGGTGATGGCGTACTGTTGGGCGATGTCGCCCGACGATCGGCCGACGCTGCCGCAACTACAGATCTTCCTGCGAGATTTTCACACGCAACTCACGAGATTCGTGTAAACCATTCCTTAGTAACTCTTTAAGACATCCCAAAGACGACAATAAGTGTTAAAGTCAACTATAGTGAGATATAGAAGGACGTAAGATGCCTTACCGTGAAGTGCGAGTGACTTTGTGACTGTGTACAGTGAAATTGTTAAAGAGACTGATTTATATGCGTTTATTTGATTTGTAAATTATTTTATTGACGTAGCTATCACATATTTGGTTTTCATCTTATCGTACTTGTTTACTATGGATTTACTGTTTTGACCACGATTTTGCAACATGAGTAATTTTTCTCACAACATTTTCTGGCACACTACGCTGTATTTAGCAAAATATCTACAATTAAGTGATAATTGGTTAAATTACGTCCAATCAAGGCATAGAACCTTTGTAGGTAATTTAACTTGCTTAGGAAACCACAATCATGCCATGTATTGCTCAATAAGTACGAAAAATAGCAATTAGAATGATCTCATTCAGTACGGTGTTACAAATTAAATATGGCGGACAAATACAGCGTAGTGGACCAAGTAAGTGGTTTTTACTTATTGAAGTTATATAAAGTCATTTGTTATTAAATAAATCATAGCCAAAGCAATATTTCCTTAACGTGCTTTTTAAACTAAGATGAAAACTTTCTTTCTGATGACTAAAAGCTTGGGTTGAATCTCTACCTAACTGAAGGGTTCTCTTCTTGTTAAAATTGAATTACACAAACGAATATTCTTTTTTCGGATAATATCGGGTGTCTTAAAAACATAGTGAAAAAAATACTTTAATTTGCGTCAATTTGATGATTTCTATGTTTTGGAAAGTTGAATTTCAGAGGTTTTAATGATAGATTCTACAGTACTGTTCAAACTTAAGCTATGTACACACGAACGAACACGAACATCGAATACGAAACAGTATGAAGGTGTTCGCCAAACACACTGTTTCGTAATGCTACGTACATGCAAACAATGTGTTCGAAATTCGGGTTCGCCATGTTCGTGTTCGTTCGTATACGGCTCTATGGAGCGTTCTTTTTACTGGAAGCGAACATGGCAACGTTAATAGTTACCTTTTTCGAATCTGATCAAAAGTCGTACTGGACTCCAGAGAACTATCTACAGTCTAACGTGGAACTAATTGAACGTGGCGAAATAAAGAACTATCATGAAATGTATTGGATTTAACATCTTCCTTCATAGTCAGCGCCGCCATCCACGTTCATAATTACCTATAGTTATTCAACAATTCTGACAATGACAGCTTCTAAAGGCAGCTCATTTCCAATCTAGCGCGCAACCCCCGTTGGATGTTTGTATGTAGTGACAGTAGTTCCCAGTCTTTGCTGTGGAACATGACGTCATCGGACAAAATGAGACAATTTTATCTCGTTTTATTTCATAGAACATAATTATAATATTTTAATTCCTATTTGATCTACGGAACATGACTATTAATTATTTATTTTTTCTAAATATTTAATTTAACAACGTAGTTGTCACTCACAAATTGTTAGATTTTTATGTCAAACTTGTAGAACCATTTGAAAAAAAAATACGATTCCCATTTTGTCCCATGACGTCACTGAAAAGTGAAGGCAGATGAAATGCTAGTATGCAGTTCTATGGAACAAAATAAGTAAAAAAAAGACTTATTTTGTCCTTTGACGTCATGTTCCATAGAACAAATTCTGTAGTGATTATACTGTGGTCATTCATCATACTATAACAACAAGATTTTATTCATCAAATCCTAAAATATGTGATAACTACTGATACCTATCTTTGTCAGTTCTCTAATACTACATTGTAGGAAACCTTATTGTTTCAAGTTAGGAAATTGACACTGTAATTATATTATTTGAACCTCGATACTGCCATATTAGAATAGATAAATTTTGTAAATACTTATAGCTGATAGCGACTGTATTGTATAATACGTAATATTGAATGTGCCTCAGAGTTTATCAAAACGTTTATAAGTGTTTAGAGTATTATAATTATTGATTAAGACTGGACTAGAAACAATTTTACCTATAAACTATTTAATAATTTGAAAAATAGATAAACAATCTTTTTGTGTCTTTTAATCTAAAACTGGTATGAAAAGGGTATTGTATAAAATCAAATCAATTTTATTTCCAATTGTATTCTACATTTATGTTTTATCGTAAAGAAGATTAAAAAAAAACTTATTTTTTTTAAATAAATCATCAAAAGATTGTTAACATTTTTCAAATTCGTACGTTTAATCTATTCTGTCCTTTTGAATTTCAATTATCCTTTCTTTTATTCGTTTACTAAACGAACACGAAATATACATATACATGTAGTAAAAGTATATGGAAATTACACAACAATTCTTAAAAAAAACAATAAAATTTTAATGCCAAAATGGGCAATAATATAATTATTAAATAAATACTTAATTAAATGATAACCAGTAACTAATGATTGAATCATAATGTAAATGTAGAACAAAGTACTGATTAAATTAGATACAATAAAATCAATAAGGATTTGAAGGTATACAAGTTAATGATTGATGATGATAATGATTGACTAAAAATAATATTATTTAAATCGACAAAAAATAGAATACTATGTGAAATTTAACATTGATGTTACTTAATAACCACCTAATGTTATCATAAAATTATCAAGAATTAAATTCTGAAATTATTGTAAAAAAACGAAATAAGAAAAAAAAACTAGGTTGGCAACCTCTCCATGTTTCCATTTACTAGGAAATGGTAACATTAATGTTAATTCAATTAATAGCAGCTACAAACTACATTTTCTAGAACTATCCTTGTCAATAATTTTGTTGTTAATGTTCTCAAATAGAGTTGATACCGCTAATGTATACGTGGCCCTGTTATTTGGGGCAACAATACATTCTGTACATGTGTAAATATTGTAAGACTACACAAATGTGAATATATGAGTGATTAATATTCTAAATGTGTTTTTGTTCCTCACTATCAAACCCACATCTTTCCATTCACAATAGGGTGACTACTATTAAAATTGTACAACAACTTGCCTGTAGCTTCGCTTGCGTGACCCCGTTAAGTGACGATTTTCCATACAAACTTTCATCCCCTATTTAACTCCCTTAGGGGTTGAATTTAGAAAAATCCTTCCTTATTCCTTGTATACGTTATAAAGGGAACCTCTGTGCATTTCAGCTTTCTCCGTCCAACGGTTTGGGCTGGGCGTTGATGAGTCAGTCAGTCAGGACTTTTCTTTTTATTTATATTGATTTAGTATTATTATAAAAGAAACTATCGAAAGACTGACTGCCTCGTTGGTTTAGTGGTCGCAAGCGCGACTGCTGAGGGTGAGGTCTTGGGTTCGATCCCCAGGTCGGCCAAAGTGTTATTGGGTATTTCCATGTGGAATTTGTCAGTAGCAGCTCGGAGTCTGGTTTGTGCCCGGTTGATGGCAATAGGCTCGCCCCCTATTACATGGGACTTAAACATAACGGCGAAACGTGGGTGTACTGTACACCTCTGCCCAACCCTTCGGGGAATAAGGCGTGAAGTTATGTTATAAACTATCGAAAGAAAACGGTATGTGAAAAAAAAACCATGAAAAAATAGAGGAGGAGATACACGATTTCGAAGTATTTTCTATCCTTGTCACGCGAAACGGATATTGAACATAGTGATGTCAAGTCACTATTAAGTTTTTTAGGTATGACGTCATATGGTAATATTGTTGTCTCTGTCTTGTGAACAAATTTTGAAATAGTTTATAACTTGGTCATTTTATTAAATATTTCGTTGGTTTTATCACTGTTGCTTATTATTTTTGTAATAGTTTTGAGATTTAAAAAAAAAAGAATATTCAAATATGTACCCTATCCCTGAGTTTCTAATAAGAAATGATAACACTTCCCTTTTGGTTCCCGACTTCGACATAGAATAACTTGTTCAAATTCCCCTTGGCGAGAGGACATATAATTTTCCGGGTTACAGAGTAGGATAATGTTATTCTCCTTGACCTGATTTCCCACAAGCAACATTTAGTTTCGATCCAAGGGTCCTTGAGGCAACATAAAGTTGAGCCGGATTTTCTCAAAGTTAACTTGGCGATTATAGCGAATCATATCAGTCGGTACACGTTTTTAGTTTTTTATGTTTTACGGCCGGAAAAGTTGTTTTAAACTATTCTTTTGCTTGACGCCATTACAGTTAAATACTTAAATGTGTCGTTTTAAGGTTATTGAATATACTCGTACATATCAAACCAATGTAGGTAATATATTGTCAGCGCTAATAACAAAACTACGTCATAAAGATGTTCAGTTTTTACGTAAATATAAAAAAAAAAACTAAAAAACAATTAGTTTCCAGCCGACTGATTGCATTCACCTTTATTAATTACTAAACTTCATTTGGATGGCGAGTTAAGTGCAGTATGTACTGGCTCATTTAAGATTTATATAATATACTTAATTTTGTCTGTAAAACATACGCTGATTCGAAAATTAAATTACAATAGCTTATCAAAAAATAGTGCATGGCTCACTATAACTATAACACTAACCACGTTAAAAAAACGCGCTAAGTAGGTACACTACCTTCCAGGTGGCGTGGAAACGCATATTATGAAGAATACAACTTTTTCAACCATTATATCTCAGAAACGGTGACGTTTAGGAGAAAAATTGTAGACAATTTTTATAGATAATTGCATAGTCTACAATTTTTGTCCGATCTATTTTTATCATAATACTTACCGTTTGGCTAAAAAACGCAAAAAACCCGTATTTGCGAACTTTGAACTTGAATTTTTTTTTTTGCAATAGTGGGATCGATGGGGACTTTTTACATTTCATTTATAATAGTGTTCCGAACATTCGTACCAATTTTCAGGTCTATGCGAATTTTTGCACTTAGAAATGTCTAATTTGACCGGACTAATATATTTGATGCTGACTATACCACCGCAGGAATCTAAATAAGAATAATTATTAAGATTTCTGTGGTTACCACAAACACAGAATGAGTGACTCACTTGCTCCACCCTATGTCGTATTCAAGAAACAAATTGTTGCTTGTAGCATTATATTTCACACAAACGAGCAAGTTTTATTACTTGTGCTCCACCTACCCCACAAATACACCTCGACATTTACGTTTTGCCACCCCTCCTAAAAATCCCTAACAAGGTACTGTTACAAATCGACAGTATTACTACAAAAATACATTTCGTACGTAAAACTGTTTGGGTAGGACTATATTATGATCACGCTTACAATCTGTATTGGGATAAGCAGTCACTGTTAGAGCGGTTACGCACTGCATCCGATCCGAATCCGAGAAAATACGTTCCGAAGTAGTCATAGAACTATTTGTATGGTAGTTTACGCACTAAATCCGACTTCCGTCATCCAATTTCTCTCCGCGATCCGTGAGTTTCCAAATCGGAAGAAATATTGATGGACCGAAGTAGCCGTAGTATTGTTTGTATGAACGCTTTCGCATTACCTCGTATTCAAATCGGACGCCAAATGGATATGCCAAAGATGGCCCTTGAATTGTTTGAATTTGGATCAGGGATCGGATAAGTGCCTATGCGATATCCGAATTTGGTCCGAGTTTTTAGGACTCTAGATTCGTATTTTCACGTATTCGGATCGGATGCAGTGCGCAAAGCAATATCCGAATTCGGTCCGAGTTTTATATATTCTTATTTTCACGGATCTGGATCGGATGCAGTGCGTAATCGCTGTTAGTGAAAAGAAAATACAGGATTCATCATCATCATCATCAAGATCATCATTCAGCCGAAAGACGTCCACTGCTGGACATAGGCCTACCCCAAAAAGTGAGGTTTGCCATAATCGCCACGCTTGGCAGGCGGGTTGACGATCGCAGTATGGTTGTTTAAAGTACTCAGAGAACGCAGCTGCCCATCCTCTAGTGAATCCCTTAGTCGCCTTTTACGACACCCATGGTAAGAGATGGGGTAGTGCAGAGTAGTGCTATTCTTTCCTTGGCACCACACGACACGTGCGGGATTATTAGATTTTATATCTAGGCCGGCCATTGTACAAAATGTAAACAAGATTTTTGAGCTTAGAACATTAATTTTGCTTAATCGTTTTAAAATACTTACAGATTTATAATCGATGGATTGATAAGAGTTTACGTTTTGAAGAAAATTGTAGCCAAATAAAGGTTTCACGCTCAAACGTTTGTTTACATTTTACAAGAAATTTTATTGACCGGACTATACTGAAATTAGGTATGCCCATCGAATATTATTATAAACACAATAATTAGGAATGTTCTTATTATGTCCCAGACGGTTTTTACCACTTGTACAAAAACACATACCAAGCACAGTAACACAAGATATTGCAGAGTTGCAGACACAACCAGTTTTTCATGGTCAATGTATTTAATATAAAAAACAGAAATCAATTAACAAAACCCAAAAAATGTACTGATCCACAGAAGGCCCCGGCGAGATTCGAACTCGCGATCTCCTGTTTACTAGACAGGCGCTTTAACCAACTAAGCCACGGCGCCTCACGTCTGGCTCGTTGAAATTGAGGATTAGATTGTACAACTGACATCAGAGATTAATGATGATAGATAAAGGTGAATTTACAATGTAGCACATGAACAAACAATAATTGTATTGTTTCTAATACAAAATAATGATAAACAGTGTAATCAAGTGTTGTTATTGTCAATTGAATGTAAAGATAACAATTATGAATTGTAATGCGTTATAATGTCAAGGGTGGGTAGTCGTCATAATTTAAATGTTGCTGTACTATTATCCGCTAGTTTAAACGAGATTAAAATCAAACGCGGGCCGATATGGCATTCTGGCAGTATGAAAACAAACTGCCGCATAGCAAAGGAAGCTTTTGGCAGTGCTTTCTGCATGTTGACTGCAGAATACTTGCATCCAATGCCGTATTTAATAATTGTCATTTTAACAAATGAAATACAGATTTTCGTAAATAAAACACATTATTTACTATTTTTATTTAATTTCATTATAAGTATCATCAGCTCACGAATTTATCCCCCCACCTCCAGTGAGTACGGACTCACTGGGGGTTAAAATGACATAACTCTCCTGCAGACCAACACAAATTAGACTACGGGGTGGGACCAATGGTGATGCATATCATTAATCGCTAGGTGCTTCTAATTATTTTTTGTTATTATGTTAGGTAAAAAGTTCTCGATTGTATGTGCAGTCCACCAACCCGCACCAGGCTAGCATAGTGGACTTAAACCTAATCACTTCTCGTTCTGAGAAGAGGCACGTGCCCAGCAGTGTGACAGAAATGGGCTTGTTACGATTATGCTATGGTAGGTAAGTGAGAGCTGAGTTAGGATATCAAGAGAATGGACAGAAAATTCCTACTCTGCGCTAATTACATGGACCAATTAGCTTGCCAAGTAATATACATCGGCGGTGGTTATGTACTCCGGACTCTGGACTCCGGACCTTGTCCATCAGTGGACGCACGGCTCTAACACGATGTGATGACGTGATCAATGCTCTTCATGACAGATAATATGTGTTAACACATTCGAGTCCACCACACTTTTCATGGAGCTCATACACAATGCCGCCATACATATTGCTAGTGGAAATTCCAGGATTAAGGTCCTCGGCATCACGTTTGTGCTAAGAGTGAACCCTCGAGGAGGGTTCCTGGTATGAGGTTAAAAACCGTTAAAAATACGCTACTATTGTGGTGTTTGCTTGTTTCATGACGGTGTAGATTCCAAGAAAAACCTATACTTAAAATGAGCCCTCCACGAGGGCATGGCGAATGCGACTACAGGGTGCCCTCCTGGAGGGCACCTGCCCCTGAACGTGTTAAGTATAATATTGTTGCTTGTGACTTGGGACTGAACAACACATCGGAATAATGTAACGGATAAAATGCCATGTTTGATCTAAGGCCGTTTTCAATATTCTACTTATCGATCGGCGGTGTTTCCTACTATTACTAGAAATAAAACTTTGACATTACTTTTATGGAGCACAATGTCAAATTTCAAGCAAACCGTCGATAGCTAGATTATTGAAAATGGCCGCTAATCAATATTTCGCTTAAAAATTTATCCGCGGGCCACTTCAATCAATTAAATCAAAAGTTTTTATTTCTCATAAACCATTACAGGCGCTTATGAAAAGAACTTAAAGTATTACTGATGACTATTTTTAAGAATGTTTAAAATTTTAGTTTTTACAAAATTCTTCAACCCTTCTTCAGTTACGAATTAAAAAAATGGAGCTTCTAATCTATGACCCAAAATGTAGACAGCTGATCATAGCTGAGAATAGATAGATTTTAGCGTATTCTCATGAAATATTGAACAGCAATTTCTCTTAAACTATTCACTTTTGGGGAAAGTGTACCTACAACAAAAGTTATTTATTATTATGGGTACTTTAACACCCTTTGGAATTAATTCTGACTAACCTGTACCTGTATAATTTGTGAATAGGTAATAAAGAGGTTGTGGTATGACCGTTTATGTAGAGACAGTGTTCTCAAACATTTAAAATTAAAGGCCTGGCAGTTTTTGTTTATTTCCGTTTCGAAACAGCTTGAAATGAATGAAAATCTGTGAACTGTGAATGTAATACAGTATGTTTATGAAAGTAATTTAAATAATGTGTGTACTAATTATTAGAAGTTCATTGTTATGGTCTTAAATAAATTTTAAATAAATTTAAATTAAATAAATTGTCCGTTAAGTTAGTGTGCATAAAAATGTGCAATAAAGAAATGCATGTTTGCAAGGACAGGGGGTGTATTCATTTAAATAATTAACCGACTTCGAAACGGAGGAGGTTTTTTTGTTTTTAATGTGTTTATAGCGATTTCTCCGACTTTTATGGACCGATTTGAGTAATTCTTCTTTATTTGCTGCGGAAATCTCTAGAGTTGGTTCCTTATGAATTTTATGAAGCTTGATTTAGTTGTGTTTTTTATACAATATTATAGGTAGTTTGAAAATGAATTCAACGTTCTAGTTGTGGAGTGGTCAACGAATTTGTACACTATTTTAACTGTAATTTCTGGCACAAAAAAGTATTAGATAAATAAAAAAAGTAAAAACCGACTTAAAAAAATTGAAAGGAGTAAAATAATCAGCAATATTATAAAACTAACAATTTCATAAGTAGGTGCCTTCAATTTGTTTTAGTATAGATTATCAACGACTTCTGAAACTGTAAATTTTATAATTATGGTATCTAATTATTTTACTACTTTCAGTTTTTTACGTTTAGTATTAAAAAAAAGTCATACCTACCTACTTAATTACTGTAAAAAAATCTTTCAATTGAAAACGATGGGGAAAATATTGTATTTATTGGGAGAGCACTGAATACGTAAAGATGGACGAATTCACAATAGTGTGAATGTTATCTAAGTTTTAAGAGTCTATATAATATTCAACAGATACTAATGCATAATTTTACGTCTACAAATGTGGCAGTCGTGGCCGAGCGGTTAAGGCGTCTGACTAGAAATCAGATTCCCTCTGGGAGCGTAGGTTCGAATCCTACCGACTGCGAATTCTTTTTGTGTTATTATTACGACTTTAATTGCCACTTTATCACGATTATTGGGGTAATTTCTTTTTTATCATCCATCGTTATTGCGATACGATGAAACGATCGTTTTATTGCACGAACTGGCAATATTTTGTGCGGTATTTCATTACGAGGTGGTTATATGACGTGTTCCCATAACGCGTTCGAATCATCCCCTTGGTCGCTTCTGGGGCTCGTGAGTTTTTACCGGAAAAAATATGGTGCGATGCTTTCTAATGATGTTAAAAAGCGTGGAATAGGGCTGGCTCTGTTCACTTTCGATTAATTAGTCTATAATGTTTATCTATGGTCACTGGGGCCATTAAAATGGCGTTTTATTTGTGTTACGAGCAATATGGCATTACGGAAACTCCCATGTAGGCTATAAATTAGCGGATGTTGTGTTCGGTCATAAAAATGAGAACATATCACATGGTAACATTCACATGGATAGAGTTATTGGATATTTTTTTTTTGATAATTTTACTAGCCGCAATGCAGCAATAGATTTTTATAATTAAAGATATGTCGTTCTGTTAAAGATAAATAAAAATTGTTTATTTGCCTTCACTATACGAAGAATGTAAGTAATTTCAGTGATTCTGCCCTCTCCATAATCGCTGGTCCTTTCTAAGTAATCTTGTATCCCTCCGTACCTACTCCTTTTCCTACTTCTATACTTTCATTGCTTTGTACAAATAACTTCCTAGTTTATAAGTGTATTGCCTCTTATATTTCTGTAAATAATATTAAAATTGTGTTCCGACATAGTTCATCCTCATTCATATCCTTAATTGACCTTTATGTTTCTTTTTTACAGTTTTTCAAATACATCTCATCCTTAATCATCTCTACTGATCCTATCCAAAATTATCCGAATTGTCTTCTTATAAAGAATAATCCAGTTACTCTACCATAAAAAATGAGTCTTTCTTCGTATTAAATTTCTACCATATTTGATGTCTGGCGAAAAGCACCAGTAGAGCGAAAGCAAAAATTAAAAAAAAAACAGTGATTATCTCTAAATTATAAAAATCAGCGACTATACTCTGTTCACCCAAAGATGAGTCGTGACAGCTTGTTCATTTCGTAAATTGTAGCCGTAAGGTGACTGCTATCGAAAAAACGTAAACGATATCATCAAAAACCATAAAACAGCAATATTATCCATGAACCTATTGTTTTTAAATAGTTATTTGTTATACAAGAGTGCAAAGTTGCTTTTTAACCGCATGCTCAATTTTGATGACCGAGCAAGCGAAGGATTCTAAAATTGAATCACGAGCGCAGCGAGTGATTCATAAATTAGAATCCTGAGCGTTAGCGAGGGAATCAAAAGAGCACGAGGTGAAAAATCTTTGCACTCGAGTGCAACACGTAACTTTTCATCCCACCTTAGCGAGGAAATGACTTAATGTAAAAAAAAAACTTCCTCGTCGCTAGAATCACTCATTCTAGGTTTTTCACTTGTTTTTTGTTTCTTGTTTTTAACCTAAGGTTTTAACAATATGACGTGAAAAGAAATAGGCGCGGGTAAAGCAAGTTAAAAAAAAATAATGCACCGAGAAGGTTCCGAGTCTGAGTTTTAACAAATTAAAAAAGGTTGTATGATAAATTCGGCACCATGGAGGTAGAAGTAAATAGGTTTAATGAAGTTTTGAATTCACAAACTTGGTGCACACGATGTTCTAAATTCAATTTACTTTATCCTCTAGTGGATAAAAACGGCTTTTGCACTCAGATATCGACTCGACGAAAAATACTCTTTCTGAGATGGGGGGATGAAAAAAATATTTGATATTTTTTGTATGCTAAGTAACGTTTTGTAGAGAAACATCAGGAATCAACTTACGGTAAAAAGAGTTTAGTGTGTAACTGTTTTAACAATTGTCTTTGCTGGGTGATTATCGACACACAGACTATCCCGCCTGAAACTATATTTTGGCTACTGATAACAATCTTCCTTGAGAAAAAAAAACCCGACAATTTAAGCTACTAAGACACCCCTGCTTAACTTCTGAGCTGAGCTTAATTGCATCAGCACGTGTTCTCGACCCTACCATATGGCAAAGACAACAACCATTCTGCCTATAGCCAGTAAGCTACGCCTTATCTCAGGATTAAAAAGGATTTATCCTTAAGAAACATACTAGGCACTGGTAGTTGATCATAAATATTAATAAACCAGCTTTTTCTCTGAATAATTTAGAATTTAAATGTCCTACATTATGGAGAGTGAGAAAAAAGATGCGAGGTGTATATATTCATGTTGGCACTATCTTTCCCTTACATGGGGAACAATTCTTCAAGTGTTGCTACACGAGGAGATCATCGTTTCAAGATCGCAGTAATATTTTTTGTATAATCATTGCTGAACTGTATAATACGGGACAGGTTTCTGGATTGTGGTAACTTCCGTCCTTTGCGAAAGAGCATTTTCAAAAGCTGGGTACATTTAATGAGCGACAGACGAACACGGCTCATAACAACTAAAGTCACGCAGCTGATGTTTTTAAACGCCAATAAAATGTAAATAATTTAAAATAATAAAGGTATGTTATTAGTTTATACAAATAAAAACTATTTTTGATTAAGGTAAATGCGTACCTTCTTACTAAAGGTTAGTTCTCAAAATTATATTAGGCTACATATTAAAAAAACTTAACTTTTAACTAAAAACATGCTTTCAATATTTACAACCTAAGAATAAAATTAACTTAATGAAAACGTTACCGAAACTGATAACCTTATCCGTTATATTTATAACTTTTAATTTAACAAGTTATTTTTTATTAACAATAACTTTTTAACAAATAATCTTTTATAACTTTTAATCACATCTCTATTCTGGATAGAGCTGCCTTATAAGCAGTGATCGGAAAAAGGTGAGCTAATTTACCTAAACCACATAGAACAGAAACAAAAAGTGGAGACTTCAAGACGACAACAATTATTTTCTAACTTTTAAAATTTACACATATCCAGTAGACACTTTTTTTATTGTTTTAAAAAAATAAAAGACAATCTCCTTTTTTGAAAACAATAAAATATCTCTTTTTTGAAAACAAAAAAAAACGTATCAACTGGTTATGTGAAAATTTTGGAAAAAAAATCAGGAAACGAATTCAATTGTTTTCTGTATTAATAACATTAATATTAAATGTACTTTAGTGATGTCCCGAAGCCTGTGATAATATTCTCGAAAAAAAATGTTGTCGTAGGGAAGTCTCCACTTTTGGTCGCTGTTCTTTGAAGTTTAGGTAAATTAGCTCACTTTTTTACGATCACTGCTTATAAGGTACCTTTTCTGTATGGATATTGAATATTCATTTGTATAAAATTACACTGATTAATGCTGCCTTTCAACTGTGGCCCATTTCATCATCCAAATCGTTTAGAAGAGGCCCAAATCAATCGTTATTTCTGAGATTCAATCTATCTAACCGATTGATTGGAAGTCGGTAGCTAGGAAATAGGTTGCGGAGGTCAGATGGCCAACGCTCCGTGTAAAATAGATATTTGGCGAATATCCCCTATACAGGGTGTAAACGAATTAGTGTAATTCAAACCCCACGATTTATTAATGGTATAGATTAACCCTACACGGGATTTAGATTGATTAAAAATAAAATAAAACTTTTTTTTCCCAATTTTTTTTTATGTGATATAAAATTTCGATGCTATGCATGAATGAATGAAGGCACGGCGACACAGCTGACGCGCACGACTAGCGCGATATCGCTCCACGCAGTCAGTAAAATTACTCAGATACAGAATACCATGGTTCATTTTTTGAAAACTTTTTTTTGTGGATCCTGAAAAAATCCTATGCAGGGTCTATCAGTGTCACCAGTAGATCACGCGGTTTGAAGGAATCACATGAATTCGTTAACATCCTGTATATTAGTAGGGATTACTCATTAAGCCTCGTATTCATGGTAAACATTTGTTTAGCAACACGGTTGCATAAACATGTTGCCGAGTTGCTGTCAACATATTGCGAGCAACACTTGTGTTGCGGAGTTGATCACGCCATGTTGTAGAGTTGACGCCCGGCGAGCGTCAACATCAGTTTAGCAGTTTTTTTTTACTTTGGTGTTGAGCAACTGTTGTGCAACAAATGTTGTCAATGAATACGGGGCTTTAGACGTTAAATGTTTTCAAAATTGTTCGGCCATTTTGTTCATGAGTCAAACTATTTATAGGCACAACCAGCACTTTCTCCAGATAATAAGAAATTGGCAATAAAGACGTGCAATGGCTGAATATTTCACTGCTTCATACAGAATGAGTCCATTACTTGTCTGACATCGCACATTTTATCGAGATAAGCGCTTATGGCTCTCAATAGTCGATTGTTGTTAAGAAAATGGGGAATTATTTCGGCTCTCAAAATGCGGATACAGGGAGGGAGTTGGTGAAAAGAATTAATTGAAATATTTTTAAACTTTCTCGATTTGTAGGTAGATACACATTTTAAAAATACTTTTTCGGATCTAATCGTCGTAAAACATCGGGATAAAAAAGGTATTTTGTGCCTTTTAAAATATTCTGCGCTATTAGACCCGAATCAGTATTTTTCTAATTGAAATATTTTTTCGTATTTTATAAAATTGATTGACTTAAGTATTTTTCTTAAAATTCCTTTCTCCAAATAAAAAAAAAACTTTATTCGATTTTTAGAAACTCATCATCATAATGGACTGCCACTGCTACCTCCATAACGTTTCTCAGCTGCTGCATCCAAAAGCTTCTCACGACGACCTTCACCCGATCATTGAAGGTCATCCAGCGGGGGGCCGCCTACGCTCCGCTTTCCAGTTAGGTATTTTTAGTCTGTCTATGTAGATACCGAATAACTGGAGCAGTATTTAATTAACTTCAGAGAAATAAAATAGGGCAATAATGCACTTTGTTTACATATTACATAAGTAGTACGTAATTAATTATATGTATGGGAAAGCGGGGTGGTACCGGGACCATAAGGCAAAAATTCAATAAAACACAAGTTTGAAAAAAATTCAATCAATTTTAATTGGCTATTAATATTTAATTGGAAGTCGTGGTGGCCCGGAGGTTACAGCTCCGCTTGTTAAGCACCGGGTTGCGGGTTCAAATCCCGGCAAGTACCAATGTGACTTTTTCAATGTCATATGTACTTTCTTAGTTAATCTAAGTCACCACTGACATACGGTGAAGGAAAACATCGTGAGGAAACCTGGACTTATGGTATGGTCTGAAATCGCCAACCCGCAGTTTGCAAGCGTGGCGATCAATGCTCGTTCCTTCTCTGTATGAGAAGAGGCCTTTGCCCAGCAGTGGGACAGTTACAGGCTAATATTTTTATATTTAGTTTAGTTTATAAATCACATATTTAGCACTTGAGATCACTTTATTCTTAATTCTAAATAACAAAAAATAATCAATATCTACATAAAAGTTATGTTTTTACGGTTTTGCCCCACCCCTTGTCCAAAACCGGGTATACCCAAATCTTATACCCGATTTTGGCCAGTGTCAGGTCAGTGGTAGAAATGAAACTCATCAAGATCTTCGGGTTCCCAACCCGTACAGCCTTCCTTCGGAGCGATTCCTTCGCGAGTATAAAGATACACTTGTTAATTCCAAAGAATATCAGATCAATTGACTATAAGCGTTTTTCTTATTTATTGTTATCGAGCACGCACCGACGCCGACGCCATTGAAAGTTTGTTGACAAACTGATCAGGGGGGTTACCATGATTTGTTATAGCAGGAATGTTTTAATATTATTATGAGATTATAAGAGATGGCGCTAGAGAGCTGTGTAGCGCTGTCACTTTCCCACTCTCGTAATAATATTAAAACATTCCTGCTATAACAGATCATGGTAAACGTCCAGGGTGGCCAAAAGCCCCAGCGCAGGGCACGCCGCAATAGCGGCGGTAAGACCCGTTATGGAGGAGTGGCTGGAGAGGCGGCATGGCGCCCTCAGCTTCCGGCTGACGCAGGTGCTTTCGGGACATGGATGCTTCGGGAAGTACCTGTGTCGCATAGGCCGGGAGCAGACGCCCGGATGTCACCACTGCGCCGAGTGCCCGGAAGACACGGCGCTGCACACGTTGCAGGAGTGCCGTGCGTGGGCGACGCAGCGCCGTGAACTAGTCGCGGCGATCGGTGGTGACCTCTCGCTTCCGGCCGTGGTTCTGTCCATGGTCGGGAGCGAGAGTGCGTGGGAAGCCGTCACCTCCTTTTGCGAGGTGGTGATGGCGACCAAGGAGGGAGCGGAGAGGGAGAGAGAGGCGACGGCCACTCTCCCTTCCCGCGCCAGACGCACCGGGCGCCGCCGGAGGGCGCGCGACGATCTCCGGCCACCCTAGTGTGTGGCCTGCGGGCGACGGGTTAGGGGACCCGTCGCCCGACCAGTAACAGGCCCGAGAAGGCGGCGCGCATGTGTTCCGTGCGCGCCTCTCAGGAGGACGTGGGGCAAGGCCCCACAGAAGGAGAGGTCCGCCAGGGGCTGGCGGACCGAGGCCTGCCGGGGTTGCGGTGCATGCAGCTGCGAATCCCGTGACCCCGGCCAAGGGTCAGGAGTAGGAACACCGTGGGTTTTTAGCCGGTAAGAGTCCGGCATAACCCTTCGCCTTCCCCAGGCGAAGGGTATCCATGAGGATTTTCCCACGAAAAAAAAAAAAAAAAAAAAAGGGTGGCCAAAAGCAGCTAGCGAACGCGCGCCTAAATTTGAAACGTGTGAGAGGCTGTACTGTCTGTACTGCTTTGTCCCGGTTTTACCCCCATACCCGGTTTTGGACTAATCTCCCCTACTTATCATTCCATCAACAATTAAACAATTCTCGGCAAGCCTAAATCCATCTCTGTATTGTTGCGGTAGTAATGAAGTTTTAGTTATGTGTCCTTAAACATGGGGGAGTAATTACTGATGGGTCTCTTTGTGTTCAGATAACACTGTGGGGTCTGGCTGTAATCCTCGCAAGGCAGATAAGCAAGGTCGAAACAACTGCGATTGGAAATTACAAGATAGTGTGGTAAGGGGCTATGTTCCAATGTTTAGTGTTTGTATTTTGGGTGTGAATAGTAGAAGATCGAACTAAGTAATTAAGGGCCTTACACACGACGTCTTTTCTACACGTCGTCGACGCGCGTTTCCGTCAAATTCCAGACCGCCGCGTTAGAGGGATTTGGTCATTTTTATTTTATCACGACGTAAATAACACATACATAAAGCGGCTCTTTTTTAATTATAATTATGTAGGTACTATAATTATAAAAGAGCCGCTCTATGCGAATTTTGCAAAAATGTTGTAGGCACTTTATTGGATATACATATAAAACTCGTAATAAATATAATTGACTAGCTTTTGCCCGCGACTTCGTCCACGTTAAAGCCCACAGGAACCTTGCAATGACCAAATGCATTCCCGAGGTTTTCACTACAAGTCAATACATAAAAAAACGTGATCACGTTTCTTAAGCATAGAGTTTGACGGAAACGCGCGTCGAAGGCGCGTAGAAAAGACATCGTGTGTGTAGGCCCTAACAGATGAATGTGAGATATTGAATGTTATAATTATTATGTAATTTGAAAATTGTTTCGTTCGTTGCAAAAAGAGGTTTCGTGATTCACCTAGTGCAATTTTCTTCTGTTTCGAAATTCTATACCATTGACGACATTTATTATGAACTAGCGACCTGCCCCAGCTTCGTACAGGTGCAATGTATTATACATATAAACCTTCCTCTTGAATCACTCTATCTATTAAAAAAAACCGCATCAAAATCCGTTGCGTAGTTTTAAAGATTCAAGCATACATAGGGACAGACAGCGAGAAGCGACTTTGTTTTATAATATGTAGTGATTAAAGGTCGACTACGGCCTCGCCCGCGTGGATCTCGTTTATCGCGTATTCCGATTTTTATGGACAAAAGTAGCCTATGTCCTTCTCCAGGTTCCAAACCATCTCTGTACCAAGTTTCATGAAAATCGGTTCAGCGGTTTAGGCGTGAAAGCGTAACAGATAGACAGAAAGAGTTACTTTCGCATTTATAATATTAGTAGGGATTGATCCAGGTATTTTCCGAACTGAAAATATGGATCAAAGACTGTAGTTATTTCTGTATCAATTTCTATCTTTCTAGTGAAAAATACATACATCTAAAAATATTTTTACGAGCTAAATCCCCAAGCGGGGGTGCATTCAAAACAATATCTGTGAGTGCATGGCTCTGCTGGTGAAAATCAGTGAAACCCCACATCCCATGAGACTAGATCTTACAATCACCCCACCGCGGTTAGGCTGATGGAGAGAGCAATCAGAACTAGCGATCTTTAATTAAAATCGGAGACTGTCGTACTTATACCTATCAAAAATAAAGTAAATGTCGGTTTGAGTCTATAAAATTGATGTTTATAGAGTTCTTACAACAGATACGGGTCAATATAAGTTTTTTAAACGAAAACTTTTCTTAAGGACAAGGTTAGTCAGAAAGGGGATACTAATCCGAAAGGGTGTTAAAGTACCCATAATACTCGTAATGAGTAACTTTTGTTCTACCAGTTTCCCCAAAACTCAATAGTTTAAGAGGAATACTCGTAGCTGTTCAAAAATTAAATAAAAAATTGCTAAAATCTATTTATCCTCCTATGATCAGCTGTGTTTACATTTTATATTATATTTGTGGTCACAAATTAGGAGCTCCAGATTCTGAATTCGTAACTAAAGAAGGGACGAAGAATTTTTGAAAAAACTAAAATAAAAATTATTTTACATGGAAATAAAAATTATCGAATTTTGATATTTTAACACTTGCTTTAAAACCGTCATCAGTGATACTTTAAGTGGTCTGCGTATTAGTACTCCCTTTTTGACTAACCTTGTATAAGATTATCCGATTTTTAGGGTCCCTAACTCTTATTCAATGTGGTATAATAATTGTGTCGTTATTACACTAATAGACGCTAGAATCTTGTTAATAGACTCAGTCGACTATTAACGAGACTATTATAGACCAACAAGGCAGTCGATTCGATTGCTTCGTTGGTCTAGTAATCGCAAGCGCAATTTCTGAGGGTGAGGTCCTGGGTTCGATCCCCAGGTCGGGTAGTGTTTTTTTTTTAATATCCTTGCCCCTCTCTAGGATTTCTCCTGTATCGTGGGTGCGTTTACAAACACAAATCTCACATACACAAACGCCCAGACCCGAAACAACTATCTGTAGGCCATAAAAATTTTTGTTCCGTGTGGGAATCGAAGACCCGTAGCGCAGAAGCCAATCGCTCAGTCACTGCACCAAACGTGTCGTCAAAAGTGTTATTGGGTTTTTCCGTGTGGAATTTCTCAATAGCAGCCCGGAGTCTGGATTTGTGCCCGGTAAATGACAATAGGATCACCCCCTACGACGGCGACGGCGGCTGCGAAAATTATGTCATCGAAATTCATAGCACCAGCATTGCGTTTTTGTCGGCGCAAGTTAATTAATTCTACATTTAACATAAGCCTAAGTGTACTTTAAACTATGCCATGCTTTGTTATGCTCACTCAAATGTCCCGCTGATGGTGGCGTGTGCGTTGGGTGTTTGCTCCCTACGAAATGGTTGAGCTAAGCGATGCAATGCATCATGTTCGTGAACGGACTTCGTCTGTTGGGTTTACAGGTCTGTCTTGGGGTTATAGGTTTATAGGTTCCTCTGTTGGTATTTAGGTCGTTGACTGGTCATCTCTAATCTGCCATGGCAAATGAATTGTAAGTACTCTTATTATTATTAGCATTGCATATCTTAAATTGTTCTCACATTTATTTTTCTAACTCACATTCTTTTTAAACCCTTGCCCCTCACTAAGATTTCTCTTGTATGTTGGGTGCGTTTACAGACACCAATCTCCCAAATACAAACGCCCACACCCGAAACAGCCATCTGTAGGCTATACAAAATTTTTGTTCCGTGTGGGAATCGAATCCACAACCCGTAGCGCAGAAGCCAGTCGCTTAGCCACTGCACCAAACGTGTCGTCAAAGGACACGTTTGGTTTGTGTTACGTCGTGACAATGTAACCTAAATTTTTGTAAATATTTGATGAAAACAAGTAAGTAACCCTGGAGTTTATTGCCCGTTCTTCCATATCGGAATCTACACTTTGGAACACGGCAGTAAAGTCTTTTTTTTTCGACTATTCCAAATTGCGCGTAAATGGTCTCATTGAAATAAATGCTTTGACTTTGACTTGGCCTAAAGCGTGTAAGATCGTATCCACGAGTATGTCAAGTACTCATGAGAGTTAGAGTGACCTATTTTTTCTGTAAGGCTAACCGTACCACACCACATAGCTACCGTATTTGCACAGTGAAGTACCTAAGTTCTACAGTACAAAGACAATCAATACGTGTGTTTGCCATCAATTACTGTATCAGATCACTACATAGTATAAAACAAAGTCGCTTCCCGCTGTCTGTCCCTATGTATGCTTAGATTTTTAAAACTACGCAACGGATTTTAATGCGCTTTTTTTAATAGATAGAGTGATTCAAGAGGAAAGTTTTAAGCTATAAAATGTACACGTGCGAAGCCGGGGCGGGTCGCTAGTTGTTGATAAAACAAATACTTTCACAACTTAATTTTCATAATATAGGTTCATAAAGGTTCCTATTTCTTCAAGATTTCTAGCACGTTATTTACGGCTTAAATAACAAAAGTACGTAATGAGACGTTTTTAATCCAGCAATATATTCTGGTAAGGCCTAATTTAGGAGAAAAACGTGGTGACAATTAACCCGCGCTGTTTCAAACGCAGGTTGTCTGGAATTTCTCATTTAGAACAGTGAAAAAATGTTTGCGTATCTTGCGTAATAGGAACTGGAAGCGCGTTGATATTTTTACACGTTTTTTCTTTTATATTTTCTGCATGAGCAAAATTAGTACAGTAATTAAAAATTCTTAGTTATAAACTTCTTTATTTAAAATTACACTTTCTTAAAATTTCTTGGCAAAACGACAATGGAAGAGAGAATAATTTATTTACTCAAAAGATATTATAGGTACTTACGGCCGATTTTTCAATCGTCAGATGACTTTCATTTGAGGAACAGATAAAAAACCGCCAGATTGCTCAGATTGCGCACAATAAAGTTACTTACTACTAAAAGGGGTGCATGAAAACAGTCTCCACGAGTGACGATACTTAGTAATAATAATAATAACCAGGGCCACACCTCTCTACACCCCTAGCCGCTCACACGTTTGTTGCCCCCTTCGCCTATGTACTGGCGGCTTTCAGGGGGCCCAGCTAGTGAGCTGGCGAGTCACCGTCTGCCAACGCATTTCAAATTTAAACTTGAAAGGCAGACGCCGTTTTCTTCCCGCAATAGAGGTTAACCGATCCACTAAATACCCCTTCCCATAGACCAGATATTTTTCACCATATTTTACAATAGTCTGGCACCCACTTGGGACGGTCCATGACTGTACTCCAATAGTGCAGCCGCGAATAGTCCCCGGTTGGTGCCCCACCCCATTTTAGATTAAAGTTCTCAAAGGGGCCTCTGCGCGTTGGACCTGTGTCCCCGTGTATGCCTTCCAAAAGACCGGACATCTTCCGCACGGAAGATGAACCGTGATTTAAAGAGAGATACAAATAATAATAAATCCTTTATTGTCAGGCTACTTAGGCCCATAGATATATACCTTACAAACTAACATATATATTATAATAATACATTTGTATTAGTATAAAAACTTAAGCCTATGTTAGTAAAACTTCACTTAAGCACTAGGTCATTGTGCGATTATGTGGCACTTGTCCGCGGAAGCGACGGAACACCACTCCCTCCGGCCAAAAGTTCTCTTCCATGACGAGATGCAGAAGACAGTTTGGTACTCGCACCACGAACGCCTTGAAGTTGACGTTACGGCGCGATTCCAGCAGCTGCACTCTCACCAAGGACTTGACCTTTTGGCGTACGTACTCCACGATGTCCTCCGCATTAGTGGTGTAATGTATGCGGGAGATGTACACCGGAGTGTTCGCCAACGCGGCACGAAACGTCAGGTTCGGCTCCGCAGGAGCCGTGCCGCAGCAGTTCTTGTTGGTTCTCTGACGGCACTTCTTTTGCACCGTCACGAAACCATCCTCAGCCTTTTTCGGCGCCTTCTCTGGCACAGGCTTCCTACTAGAAGCGCCAGGGGCGCTCGCGGTGACGCTAGCGAAATCCCTATGTAGAGGTTTCGCCGGGGCTGCAGACACTGGCAGCGGGACGGGGCGAGGGGCGGGGGCTGCACTGCGCGGTGCGGCCGCGGTGAGGGACACGGGGCTACGGGGCTGCGAGGCGCGCAGGCGGGGCGCACTGTAGGCTCAGCAATCGACGGATGTGCTGGCGACGAAACTGCTGACGCGGAATTCGACAACGATGTATCGAGGCCGGCTCCGCGACGCGTGTTTACGTTAGATGCATCGACTGGCGACCTAGTTACCGTCACACTGTTGCGCAACTCGCTGACTTCCTTGCGCAAATCGGCGACGGTATATTGCGATGCATCTAACTTCGCCTGCATATCCGCGAGACTGGCCTTCAGAAAAACAATGTCCTTCAGAAGGCTGGTTACGTCGACGTGGTCGAAAGTGACGGGCGGCAGCTTGTGTAGCTCCTTCGCCACAAACGTCGGCACGTCGTCAGGGTCGGTCTCCTTGAAAAGCGTGATAATGTCCTGTAGACTTTTTTTAGTCCCGTCACGCCGGCGGGACACCATCTAGTCGCGCTTGTTCAGCACAGTGAACAACAACAGCTTGGCAGCAGCTATGTCATCCTCGCTGAAGTTCGTTGCGCAGATCTGGATAGCTGACACCTCGTCCATCACATCCAGCTTCTGCTGCAGGAACGCCAGCAGCTCATTCGCCACAAGTTCGTTACTCATGACGAGTAATTACGAGCGACAGCTTGCGCCGCGCTTATCGATATAACAATACGTAAACGTGTCCGGCTCAGAACGCGGCACAAGTGAGACTGACTTAAGAACGCCCGGCGCACCCTGGGCAGTCAGCCTCGCTATCAACCTTGCTGACTGGCTAATCTTTTCACCACAGCATGAGCTATTTTCGTATAGCTTGTGCTGACACGAGAGAAGAAGAAGAGAAGAAGACTTATTACTATACCCTTTTCACCGTAAGTTGATTCCTAACGTTTCTCTACAAAACCTTACCCTACACAGAATGACAAATATAAAAAAAAAACACGGATAACATAGCTATTTTACGGTTTTTGATGATGTTGTTTAAGTTTTTTCGATAGCAGTTTCCTTACGGCAAAAATTTACGAAATGACTGAGCTGTCAGCACTCATCTTTGGGAGAACAGAGTAAAACACTTCATCAAATTAAAATTTACTTTTACTACCCCCACTTTATTCATATTTTAAATATTTACCAAGTTAAACGAACCGTGGAAGAAAAACAACGAGGAAAGCGGGGAAAACGGAACACTGTAAAATTTACCTTCTTGATGTTAAGGCCCGGTACACGCGAGCAGTTTCTTAATGAATATTAGTTGCGACATCTGGTACTAACGCAGTCAGCTTTAAAAGTTTAACCAGTTTTAAATATTCACATTAGGGACTACAAGTTGCATACTTCGAGCGTTTGCATGGCAAAAGAACTATGAAAATAAAACTCAACTGTGAACGGTCATGCTTGCTTTTAGGGAGAATTCACTCGTATCACAACTACATCACATCGCAGCGACAAAAAGTGGTCAAGCAATGGTTACGTGTGAACAGAGTCGCTGCAGTTTTGGCGACAAAATGTAGTCCATGTGAATTAAACTATTCATTTTCATACAAATTAGTGCCCGCCCACGGATTGTTATTGTGGTGTGGTTGTGGTGTAGTTGAGGTGGGTGTGAAATAAGCCTTACCTCCGGTTTCTGAGTTAAGAATTCTAGGATAAGCATTAGTTAAGTAAGAGCGGTTACGCACTGCATCCGATCCGGATCCGTGAAAATACGGATATAAAAAACTCGGATCGAATTCGGATATTGCTTTTCGCACTACATCCGATCCGAATTCGGAAAATACGGATCTAGAGTCTAAATCACTCGGACCGAATTCGGATATTGCTTACGCACTAATCCGAGCTTTGATCCAAATCCAAGCAATTCAGGGGCCATCTTTGGCATACATCCGATTTGAATCCGAGGTAATGCGAAAGCGTTCATACAAACAGTACAACGGCTACTTCGGTCCGTCAATATTTCTTCAGAATTGGAGACTCACGGATGACGGATAGAAATCGGGTGACAGAAGTCGGATCTAGTGTGTAAACTACCATACAAATAGTTCTATGACTACTTCGGAACGTATTTTCACGGATTCGGATCGGATGCAGTGCGTAACCGCTCTAACATTTGACTACGGAGTTGTCAAAAAATTTGACAACTCCGTAGTCAAATATTACTTGCTTATCCCGATTTCTCAATTTAGAAACCGGGGGTTAGAGTTTCAAAATGCCGGTTACAGTAGCACAAAACTGATCGTTTGTTGCAAACCTTAGTCAAGGAATTTTGAAGGAGGGCGAGGAAAAGCGGAATTATTTAATCTGTCCACGGAAACGGTGATTGATGACACCCATCATATTCATTTACATGACGCGAAAAAACGCTTTAACGATGATCATTAGTGTTGTTTGTGTAATCAAGAGTTACTATGAGGTTTCAAGTAATCTTAGTGACTTGTTTTTGAACTTATTTTGTATTATTATTATGCTAGAATGTTAAGAGGAGCTCGTGGCTAAATAATTACAGCCGCATAGACCGATCTTCCGGGTTAAGGCACGCTTGCCGAGGTTGGTCTGTGGATGGGTGACCATTTACCATAGCGAGTTTCCTCCGTGCCTCGGAAAGCACGTAAAGCCGTTGGTCCCGGCTGTCATTTGTAGATCTTTGACAGTCGTTACTGTTGGTCAGAAGCCAGAAAGTCTGACTACCAGTCTTACCAAGAGTATCGTATTACCCAGTTACTGGGTTGTGGAGGTCTGATAGGCAGTCGCTCCATGTAAAATACTGATATTCAGCTGCATCCGGTTCGACTGGAAGCCGACCCCAACATAGTTGGGAAAAGGCTAGGCAGATGATATTATGCTAGAATGTTAACTGAGGACGGAATTTTCAACTAGATTATTTTAAACTAGAGTTCGGTCGCGGATTCGCACGCGTGGATGTCATTTATTGCGTATTCCGTATTTTTCGGGATGATATAATTCAATCATGATTTGAAATACACGTGGCGCCATCTATTATCGTAAGAACGTTATTGTTGTTTTCCTCGGGAATTTTACTATTTTTCAGGATAAAAGGTACCCTATGTTTCTATACACCTGACAACGTATATGCAAAATTTCAGGATGATCGGTTCAGTGGTTTAGGCGTGAAAAGGTAACAAACAAACAAACTTACTTTCGCATTTAGGTATATTATTAGTTATTACTTATTAGTTCTTTATGAAGTTAAGATTTTATCCTCGATCGTTTTATACAGGGTGACTGGTAATTTGACCTATTCCTTGAAAGGGGTTATACTAGAGATCATTGGCAATAAATTAACTTCCATCAACAGTGGGTCTGAAATGAGCGGTTTCCAAGATATAGGGGTTTGCATTTTTTTGACTGCTCATCGAAAAAAATACTTCTAAAAAACTGTACTTATTTCTGCGCACTCAATTATTGATACATTTCTAAAAGCTGGTAAACTAGCAATCACTTTAGATGAAAATGCCGTCCCAAAATTCTCAATGTCTTAGAAATAAAAGGTAAGTGACACGACTTTTTTTAAATTTATTTGTTGGACCTGCATTTGATCGGGGTTAATTTGTTGCCAATGATCTCTAGTTTAGGGGTTAAACTTCAACGAATTTATAGGTCGAATTACCAGTCACCTTGTCTACCTAGAACCTACTAAGTATTAAAATTAGGAGTTTTACTATAGTAGTTTTATATTATAAGTGCTTTTTAGACAGTTATTAACACTAAGTATTTAATTTTATCACCAAGTTGTAGTTGTAACGTTAGAAATAACAAATTTAAATTGGAAACCATAAGTTGTGTCGTGTACATATTAAAACAAATTGTTGCATGACATGTTCTTAATTACTTAATAATAGTTATTAAATGTCCAGTTATGAATAGCAATAAGCTGCAGCAACACTTTAAAGTGTGTACATTCCATGATATTTATTATCGCATCAATTGCTCAGTCGTAAAACAAAAAGGAATACAACACTTGCAAAGTTGCAAATGACTCATACTATTTGACAACTATTAAAAAAGTAGGTAAGTACCTACATCAGTTTATGTAGGTATTATTTAAAAGAAAATATTGAAAGAAAACGGTATGTGAAAAAAAAAACGATGAAAAAATAGAGGAGAATCGAAAAATCGTTTTCGAATTTTGCAGAGCATTTTGTCCTTGTCACGCGAAACGGAATATTGTTTAGAATTATGTCAAGACACTATGAAGTTTTTAAGATACCTGACGTCAGTTTTAAGTAGTGTTGTCACTGTCTTGTGAACAATTTAAAATTGCTTATAACTTGGGCATTTTATTAAATATTTCATTGGTTTTTTCACTGTTGCTTAATATTTTTGTAAAATTTTCGAGATTTGTAATAAAAAATAATAGTGAAATATCCTATTGCTCAGTCGTAAAACAAAAAGGAATACAACACTAGCAATTGACTTTCATAATTCCGAGCACGGCTGTTGTATCACAATGTATTGATTTCATTAAAATTCTGACGTCATTATCATATAATGATTACCTGCTGCATTACACATGTCGTTATAATTTCAACTCATTATGCTATCATGTCATTAATGCTTGCAGCGTAAGCTCGATGCTCGGTGAGTGACTGACCTGTCGTCAGTGATTGATCGCGTGTAGTAAAATCGCTCATGTCAGGTGCGAGCGGGACACGCAATCAATCATTCTCATTTTTAATCAATTTACTTGCTCATCTATGAAATTGTGAGATTTATTAATGAAAATTCTCTGGTGTCGATGTGTCGTGAGGTTCGTTAGCGAGATTAAAAGTGTTGGTAATGAGTTTGATGATGGGGACCGATTTAATTAATTGATGTTGCAGTCGTCGAGTGAAATTATTAAAACGTTTTGGTTCGGGTTGCAAGTTGTTGTTTCGTGGTCGACGATTATTTGGCACAAATCGTACTTTATGGCTTTTAAAAAGCTTTCATTTTATTGATTTTAAAATCGTTGTTGTACAGCGGCAACTTATTTTTTTACTTGGACATTAATATGTCACTACTTAAATTATGTTATTACCATAGCAAAAAATACAATCGCACCACGCACTGGCTGCATTAAAAAAAAAACTATTAATGTCAAATATTCACAGTCCGCTTTCAAAAAACTATTCGATACGATATTTAAAACAGAACACGATCACATTGCTATTCAAAAAACACTACAGCGTCCAATGTGGCGAAAAACGCTTGCGGTTTAACTCGAACAGCGTGTGGCGTGTCACCGGTCACATTCACCCCTGTTTACCCGAAGAGGTGACACTTCATTTTCCTTTCATTGGGCGAGTATTGTGAAACCCTGCATCCCTCCTACTTTACATAATGAATTCCCAGTGGCCCATAAGTCTACGAAAATTCGTTAAGATTATGAATACGCTTCGTCGGCGAGCGACGTCTCCGGAAAATCAATTTGATTGTTTTCAATTCCGAATCTCTTAATTTTTCGCAGATTATGTTTTTGTTTAGTAGACAACTTTGGACTTTGATTTTAAATGAATTGTAGGTTTAATTGGGAAGTTTAAGAAAGGTCGTTTACAACAGCAATATTTTGTGTTTAAGTAATTAATTGTTTTTAAGAGAGCATATGTACCTAACTTATTTTTTTAGGAATAAAATTAAAGAAATCAAATAGTTGACTACATAAACATACACACATCAAAAGTGTCTAGGGATCAAGCATTTTTATGCGGATTTCTTGAGATTGAGATGTGGCTTTGTAATAAATTTATGATTTTATAAATTTATATGGATCCTTTTTGGTGCATTTCATAATTTGGATCAGGAACTGTGAATCAAATTCGAGTAAAAGATGAAAATCAGCTGTCAATATTTTCCCTATAAAAACATACAACGCATTGAAGACATTATTAGTGCTACTGTTTCCCTACTACTGATTAAAACCAACGTTATTATGGAGCGGCGACGTCATTTAAGCAGGGAAGAAATGCTCAGAGCCGTGGGAATGATAGAAGCTGGTTCCCGGCAACGTACTGTGGCTTTAGCTCTGAATACAAGTCAGAGTGTTATCAGTCGACTTTGGACACGTTACCGAAGCACTGGTACCGTGGGTGAGCGCCATGGAGGACGGTATCGCTGCACCACACGGAGACAAGACCGATACATTCAAATCTTAACTCGAAGAGCTCCAACAATAACCGCCATGATGTTAGCCGTGAGGCTTCATCACTCTTCAGGGAACTTAATTAGCGACCAAACAGTCAGAAACCGCTTGCATGAAGTGAACCTTCATTCCCGAAGACCGCTACGGGTACCACCTATAGCAATGCACAATCGTAGGATTCGATATCAATGGGCTCTTGGACACAGAAATTGGGCAGAAGAACAATGGCGTTTCGTGTGCTTTTCTGATGAGTCTCGTTTTGGTATGAGACCGGATACAAGACGTATACGACACTGGAGAACCCCTGGACGCCAACAGCGATTAAAATCCTGCCAGGAAGTCCATCCTTATAGTGGTGGAACCATCATGGTATGGGCGGGTATTTGGATCGGCGGAAGAACTGAGTTGATTTGGATCAGAGGCAACCTCAACGCTCAAATTTATGCTGAGACGATTGTATCAGACGTCATCGTTCCTCTACAAGCGCAAATCGGTCCCTTATTTCAGTTAATGCATGATAATGCACGACCGCACACCGCAAGAGTTGTAAGACAGACTCTCGCCGCAGCTAACATCAATGTCCTGCCCTGGCCTGCTCAGTCGCCAGACTTGAACCCGATTGAGCATGCATGGGATATGCTACAGAGAAGAGCTCTGCCGAATATGGAGGGTATCCAGTCGCAAGAAGACCTTTTTTTGTTGTTGCAACGAACATGGGCGGCCATTCCACAGCGTGATTTGGATGAACTCATTTTGAGTATGCCAAACCGATGTTCTTGTGTTGTTAGTGTTCGCGGTAGAAACACGGATTATTAATTGTTTAAGTTACCCAATAAAATTTTAAAGAAAACTGTTATTTCAGTCTTTTTTTCGAACTTTTGTGTTAGTGGTTCAAATGTCAAAAATCCCTTTATTAGGAAAATGGCAAATTTCTTTATTAATGCAAAGGTGACTTGGTTTATCGTTACTGTGACAAACGAAAACACTTTATTTGATGAATCCTTAAAGAAAATTTTAATTAATATCAATCAGGAGAAAAGTTATTGCAAAAATATATGTTGATCCCTAGACACTTTTGATGTGTGTACTTACATAATGTATAGAAATATTGTCAACCAAAACAAAACTATTAATAAGTTTTTAGTTAACATATTATATCTAGAACTTTGTGTATATTAAAATACACAAAGCCAATCTCGATAAAAACAACAAAAACATTTTAAAACGTGCATGTGTACCTTTACATTTCGGTTTTAATATTCCCGGATTGGCGTTCCTACTGAGAATAATACTTTTTCGTCCATTTTGTGATGAGAGCTAGTCGGTTGTTGTCACGTTCGTTTTGCCCCAACGGGCTGTCACAGCACGCTTCGTACGATGAAACTCGGCCAAGATTGGTTACGTCTTTTAGCGGTCCATTAGGCTAAACTGTGCTACGTATGTGTTTGGAAATATTTGTTTTCGAGAAGAGTTAACAGGTTTATTGTTTGCTGTATTAATATTCGTATCTTTTATTAGTCAACTAGAGGTCGCCAGCGGCTTCGCCCGCGTGGATGTCGTTTATCGCGTATTCCGCGTTTTTCTCTACTATATTATGCATGTATTATACATATAAAACTTCCTCTTGAATCACTCTATCTATTAAAAAAAACCGCATCAAAATTCGTTGCGTGGTTTTAAAGATCTAAGCATACATAGGGACAGACAGTGGGAAGCGACTTTATTTTATACTATGTAGTGATATTGGAGTTTATTACCTATACGGTGTCCCGAGACTTAACGTCAAGCCTGGGACAAATTGTAAGGGAGTGTATGACGAAGTTTTTTTTTGTTTATTCTTTATCGTGTTACAACGTTACCATAAATAGAATTTTACCTCATAAGTCTAACAATTAAAATGTGTGTGTTTTTATAAATGAACACAAATTTGGAAAAAGAAAACAAAAATCGTATCAGTTAAACTGCCCATCATTTTGTTCCTGGTTTGACGTTGAGTTTCGGGACAACCTGTATAAATAAATATGCAGTGAAGTGAGTCAGTCAAATACCTACAAAACATACTAGGAGTACATATTGATTCTTATCGGATGAAGAAAAAAATAATAGTAATGTCAAGGGTCTATACACGCGGCGTCTTTTCTACGCGCCGTCGACGCGCGTTTCCGTCAAACTCCATACATAAAAAATCACAATGACGTTTTTTAAGTATGAAGTATGACAGAAACGCGCGTCGACGGCGCATTAAAAAGACGTGGTGTGCATAGGCTCTTAGAACACACAATTTTCCTTTAACTGTAACTACGCAATTTCTATTGATTTACTGTTTCAAATCTTCGCAGAAATATCCCTAAAGACAAGAATATAAAATAGGTGAACATAAAATAAATAAAACCCTTTCCCCTTACACAGGCCATATCGATTCGGCGAAGGTGAAATAAAACCCATGATATGACTTAAACCTTCACAATTTCCCCTGCGATCCTTTAAAGGCTTCTTTAAGCCGACACTTCATTTTCTTTAGCCCTTATTGTACGACATGTGTTCACGTGCTCAAATAATATGAGTACGTAGTGTACGTACTTGTACAGTCTACATCAAAAGCGAGTCATCTTTGTAATAAGTTTCTTTTAAGTGTTTTTAAGAATGAAAACTTGGTACATAATTTTCATCTTAAGGTAAGTCCTGACGTTTCTTTACGAAACTTTACCATATAAAGAATATCAAGTATTTTTTAAAAACAAAACATAAGTAGATAATATAGCTATTTTACGATTTTTGATGATGTCGTTTACGTTTTTTCGATAGAAGTCTCCTTACGGGTACAATTTACGAAATAACCTTCTAAGATTCTTCGTTAAAATTATGAAACAAAATAGTATTCTTCAAAGTTTGACACGTTTTGATAAATTCTGAAACTTTGACTTATGTTGCTGATTGTACCTAGATTGCGCACCTACGTAGCAATATGTGAGTACGAGCTGCGAAAGATTTCATTACAGGTAGGACAAGGGTTTTATAAGATTTGGAACGATTTCCTGTAACGATTTTTTCTATATTTAAATATAATTGAATGACTCGCGTATATGTATTATATTTGAATTTTGAAATTGTAAGAATGTAATATGTATTACGAAGACATAAGTATTCGTAATACTTATGTCTTTAGTAATAACAGTAACCTGTTTTAATTTAAACAAATAAAGTAATTCTGTGGTTTTAGACTGTATTGGTAAGTACTTTGGCAAGGATACTGAGTTTCGCATTTTAATTTAAGTAATGGCAATGTCTAAATTATATATATTTCTTTGCCATAATTTCACAGCAATTTCTTTACTGCATTAACTGAAAAAATCTTGTAAGTAACAGAAGTTTTATTACAATTTCATGTCTATCATTACCCTCGCGCGTTGGATCTCTGCCATCTTTTGCACGACTTAACTTGCGTATCAGGCTCATTCCTTATTCCTTACCCTCAGATTTGGCAACGCAAGCCTATCAAGGTGTTCACTGAACCGTTTTTATGATATAAACAGAGCAAATATAATTAATCAACGTCTGCGCTTCAAGCCACGCGCAATTACCTCACTTTCGGTAAAACAAACACTCCCGCAGAAAATTAAGGGAAATTAACGAAGCAGGGGCGCGAATTACTCTAAAATAATAATTAAATTCCACGTTGGGTTATCAGCTGTACAACTTGAGTGTACAACAGTACCCAGTATATCTTGGCACGCGGCGAAAAAAGGAACTTAATTTATATATATGGAATTTGACATTTTGCCAAATTTTTTGTATCAAGCAGCGCTGCTATGAAGTGTCAAGGTATATTGGACAGCTGTAATACTGTAATCAGCGCTGAAAACTTTACTTTTTGCTTAAAAGTTGTTGCTTTATTATTAATTTTAAACAAAATTTGTACGCAAATGTAATTATTTGGTATTCTAAATGATGATTTGCGGTTTGGTGTTAAGTAAATTGTTTTCTGTAGCTGTGGTTAGATTGTTTCGTGTTTACAAAGCGTACAGATTTGTAAACACGAAGGATAGATTGAGTATGTTGAACTTTGATGTAAGCCACTGAGGGGAAAATAATTTAGTATTTGTAAACGAATTCGTGTAATTCCTTCAAACCGCGTGGTCTACTAGTGACACAGATTAAGCCAAAATGGGTAATTTGGAAAGTCAAATAAAAAAAATGACAAAAAATAACGTCGTTTTCGGTTTCTGAGTCATTTTAGAGCTTGCAAAGAGTAATATCGCGCTATTCGTGCCCGTCGGCTGTGTCGCCGTGCTTGCATTCATTTATGCGTAGCATCGATATGTTTTATCACATAAACGATTATTGTAACAAATTATTTTTTGCATTTTTTTATTGAATCCTTTCTAGTTGTTTCAGATACGATCACAGAACCGCTTTTTTAATCTCTTCTTCCCTTGCGGCGTCAATCCGCACCAGCACTTTTAAGGAGTTAAACAAATTCGTTTTCAATGTTTACGTTTATATCAACCTGTAGATATAAACGTAAACATTCTATAACCACGATTCTTGCAAAAAAAGATTCATATTTTTTTCTATAACTAGACTACCAAGTTATTGTCTAAATCGGAAGCCAGAACACCCACATAACGTGTTAGTACATAATCTCTTCACGCTGTATTCCACAGAGCGTGATTTCGGCTAGACGTGATAAGAGATAGCGGAAGACGGGCTTATCTCGTCCCTTGTAGGTCGCTCGATACTCGCGCGTGACGTGAATTTCTAGTAGGATATTTATAGTGATATCTGACGTCTGCGTGGTTTCGCTGTAAGAGCGATATTGTCTTAAAAATTATATGTCATCATCGCTATGAAGTACCAAAGTTCGTCACATAGTGCGTAGAGTAGTACTAGTAATAGATATTTCTGTTCCACTGCTGGGAACGGACATACTCTTACAATTAGAAGGGTCTTATGCCTTAGTCCAGTGGTCCGCAAACTTTTTGTGTTCAAGTACACCTTCAGTTTCATGTACACCTACAAAATCTGGAAATTTTAGAGGTACACAATAGGTCCGCTGTGTAGGTAGGTAGGTAGATAGGTATTATATCTTCAAAACTTTCTGACAAAACTTGCAATTTTTCAGCGGCACACCAACTAACGATCACGGTACACCAGTGTGCCGCGGCACACACTTTGCGGAACACTGCTTTACGGCCATTTTCAATAACCTATCTATCGGCGGTTTCGCCTACTAGAGATAGAAATTTGACATAAGCTCCATAGATGTAATGTCAAATTTCTATCTGTAGTAAGGCAAACCGCCGATAGATAGGATATTGAAAATGGCGATTAGTCCACCACGCTGGCCTGGTGCGGGTTGGCGGACTGCATAAACCAACGAGAACCTTTTGGAGCCTTCTCAGGTTTTACGATGTTATTTCCTAAAATACAATACGCAAAGTATAATATTTTCTTTCATTCATCTAGTCATTGCAAGACCTCCTCCCCCACTAATCAAAGCTCACTAATAAATTCTACTCAATTTATCAACCCTTTATATTATCAGGGAAGCTTCCTACGGCTCATTAATAAGAAAAATCTGGTCTCATTACTAGATATTTGTTACGACAGAACAATAGGAACAATTCTAATAAAAATTCTGCCTTTGTCCGCATATCGGTTGGTAATCGATCTTGCGTTGCTTCGGCGAATATTCGCGATTCACTGAAAAACGGTTCAGAATATCCGATATTGTGTTTTAGGATTCAGATTTTATTGCAGTGTATGTTTAGAATAGAATAGAATAAATAGAATAGAATTTCTCAGTAGATATTTTTAAGTGGAAAGTTTATATTTTTTCACGTTATAGGTCGGCAAATATGCTGCCAATGCGACGGCCCACCTGGGGCCTAATTCTCCTAAATAAATCTTGATAAATCACAACCGAACCAAGGCCGAACCGTTCATTCAGATAGTTCTCAATTTCAAAAGCTATCAAATTGTTTGACACAAAAAACAAAATCAATCATTTTGAAAGTTTTCGAAAACAAAAACTGACTGACGGTTGTGGTTCGATTGCGTTTGGCAACAATTTATTTTAGGAGAATTGGGCCCCAGATGTTATGCGGTGACCGCCGCCTATACAAGGCTAGTCGGAAAGGGGGTACTAATCCGAAAGGGTGTTAAAATTCCCATAATAATGTACAACTTTTGTTCTACAACTTTACCCAAAAGTCAATAGTTTAAGAAAAGAAGCTGTTCAAAGATTTCATAAAAAATACGCTAAAATCTATCTATATTCAGATAAGATCAGCTGTGTTTACATTTTAGATCATATTTAGGGTCACGGATTAGAAGCTCTATTTTCTGAATTCGTAACTAAAGCAATCAATAATTTTTGAAAAAAACTAAAATAAACTTAATTTTCTGTGGAAATAAAAATTATAGAATTTTGAAATGTGGTGCTGGCGTCGGATAGAAAGAGTGTCGTGGACTGAAAAAGTAACCAACGAAGAGATTCTAAGTCTTAAAACGCACTAGCGGCCAGCCGCAATACGGCGTGCCGCTTGCGGTTGGCCGCACATCGATTTTTACATGAAACCGCATGATCTCAACGCACTGATTTCCGGCCAGCCGTCATGCGCCAGTGCGTTGAGATCATGCGGTTTCATATAAAAATCGATGTGCGGCCAATCGCAAGCGGCACGCCGCGCCGTGTTGCGGCTGGCCGCTAGTGCGTTTTAAGACTAAGTAGATTCAAAGAAAAAAAGCAAATTCTAGAACATATGGAAAGAAGAAGGGGGAATATTATTGGTCACTTTCTACAACATGACAGCTTTGTAACTAATATCATAGAAGGTAAATTAGAAGCAAAGAGAAAACCAGTTAGACCAAGAAGAAAGTACACAGACCAAATGAAGGAAAAGACAGAAGTGATAACATACAGAGAAATAAAAGAATTGACTCTGGATAGAGAAGGATGAAGATTGCTACACCGACAACTGCCCAGCACTTAAATTTTGGATGGATGAATACTTACTATGACACCGTTCTTATTCCGGTCCCGTAATAACCTACGAAATAACGACACTCGCAACAAACTTAAATCCTAAAAATAACTTTATTCGGTCCTTTGCATCAATAATACGAACCTTACATACTATTCTAAGATAAGTTTAAATTATTTTTAAACGTATTTTTTAGGGTCTCGAACCAAAATGGTAGAAAGGAACCCAGATGCGACTTCATCTGTCCTTCTGTATTTCACAGCTGCTTATTTTAGGAACTACTAATACTTGAAATTTACTTCATGTAACAAAATAAAAATATTCTATATCCAAAGGCGCCATCTCCACGAGCGAGTGTATCGCGGCGATAGTCTCGCCTTGTCATCAAATTCAATAAAACTATCGCCGCGATCACATCGCCGTGTGTAGACATGTTCTAAGAGAGTGTATAACCAATACGTGGCACGACGACAATATCGCCACGATTCTCTCGCTCGTGGAGACGGCCCCTAATTCAGGTCTACCTACTTGTGTGCCATCCATTAAGCCGTTAAGGCGCGATTGATTAAGAAACATTCAAACTATGTACCAAACTGCCATGTTTATAATATTAGTAAAGAAGTAAGATAGTAAAAGAGACAGATATTAGTTAACTAGCTCATTAAGTAATTAAGTTCTAACGTTAATTATCTTAACATACACGCATACATACCGTCATTATCCCAATTTACCAAATGGAAAACTCATTAGTGTAGGTACTTATCGGTAGAGTCAACTAATGTCTATTTTACCCCCATTTCTTTGAATGTGTACTGGCAGTGTCGCAGTGTCGTCTGGGTCATGAGCGCCCAGGGAAGGCACAAATTACGCCCCCCCCCCCAAATGTAAATAAAAAAGGCATTCAATTAAGAATTTTGTTAAAATTAAGGCAGAAATGATTTTATCTGATATTTGTAGCTCTTAATCTCCAGACATCATTTATTCGCATTTAAATCGACATCATAATTTAACACGAGATCTGCTACGGATTTTTTCAATTATTCAACTTTATTTTTAGTATACAGGGTCTGCTGTTCCCTATATTTTGACGAGTTATACGAACATAAATGTAGGGAACATCTGTTTTTTTTTCGCGATTTCCGCTTTTTTCCCATAGTAAAAGTTGTTCATAGTGATAAGTACAATCTCCCATTTCATTTTGTCGACTGTTTACAATTTCAACCTGCATACAAAGATCGAGACACCCCAAAGAGATTTTCATCAGAACTGCCTGAATGTGTGTTTTTTTTTAATAAATCTCCAAGTTAAACCTTAGTTTATGTCGCGTTTACCGTAATAAAGTGTAAAATGCCTGAGATGTGCTATGCAGGGGTTGTCTAATACACGGAAACCGACCGAGCGGACTGTCTCAAGCCTCAAGGTGTTTATTCCCGTCCACTGTTATGCGTAGAAACCTATTGAAAGATAATTGAAATTTATGAAAAAAAAAGGAAAAATATAATGTGGTGTAAAAACTATGTCAATCGATTCTCCTGGTGATTCTGAACAAACTAGTTTCAGGTTTAGTCTATACTAAAACTAATCTTGTATATTGAGCGGTCTAATTTGCACCCCTGGCAGCCGCCCCTATGGCCAGTTCCTAGAAATCCCTAGATACGACACTGGGTAAGTGGGTACTGGTATACACCTACTCGTTCATGCCGTGCATCCTCTTATTATTCTTCTGTCGTGTCGGCCACATATACTTAAACATGCATATTTGCCAGCTTTTCGATGCTACTTATAGTATCAACAATAGCATACGAATTTTCTGCCTGTACTTACTGACTACTAAGTCAAGACATTTTCTCAGGCAAGTTTCAAGCTTCTTCAACAATCTTTACAACCCTTTGTTCCTAAACAAAAGTACTCAAAACATGATTTAAAGCCATCAACCAAATGATGACTCTTTTAAGCTTTAAGTAGACAAAGTAAAACAATGGCATAAGGCCAGGATACACGAGTAAGTAAGGCTCTGCTAATAACTTATGTATGTGTAGAGGGTAGACAAGAGAATCGGCTCGGGACAAATAGTTCTTTCAGAGCTGGGACAATGGCGAACGTGGGAGGAGGCGGTATGTAGACTGTACGAGAGTAAAACGGTAATAACTTAGAGTTTTAGTATGCAAGTAGTACAGCCCCTCTACTCAGAACCTTTCTGATAGTCAGTTCTGGACTAATTAGATTTGTTATCCATTTTTCTCGTATCAAAAACTACATAAACAAGAAAAACACGAAAACAAACCTAATCGGTGGACAACTGATTATCAAAAAGGTTCTGAAAGGGGGGGGGGGTAAGATATTAGTAAGTAATGGAAGCAATTTGTTTGTTTAACATTAAAAGCTTTTAGTCAAGTTTAGTTTCTATCAATCAACTCACACTATCGTAATCTACGGCTATTCGAGGCCTCTCTCATTTACGCCATAAAACAGCACAGTATTGGTTTACCTTCAAAAATTTGAGAAATACTTGTTTTTTATAGTCCCAGCAGTTAATTCATCACTAATGGGACAGAATTTAAACACATCGTCAAGATACTGAATCAAAATCATAAGTTCCAACTGGTAGATATAGATTCTCCATAGATACACATTGCGATCTAGACAGACGGATATTAGATCGCATGTCAACACACTCATTAACTTCCGGTTTCTGAATTGAGAATTCTAGGACAAGCAGTACTTAAGTGACATTTGAGTACGGAGTTGTCAAAAAAATGACGGATTTAAAGGCATTTTTTTGGCAACTCTGTACTCAAATACTACTTAGGTACTGCTTATCCTAGAATTCTTAATTCAGAAACCGGAGGTTTGAGTATTTACTTCTTTCTTCCGACAATACACCGATTTTAAACCTCCTTTAATATCGGCAGTCGTAATACGCCGTAGCTTAGTATTATCTAGGCAGCAACAGACGTGCAAGGTGATTAAAGTAATTGCCTGCTCATTGCTCACTTAGGAAGTACTTACCTTAGGTTGGTGACCCTAACACGTGGTTTTGACATACCTTTGGGCTGTCTCTGTGGGCTTTTAATGGTGTAGGGTGAGAATGCGGTCTAGATTGTTGTATAAAGTGGTAGGAAATGTAAGGAACCATTTGAAGAGTTGTTATACCCTTTTCTGTGCCGTGTGGTGCCGGAGGTAAGGAATAGCACTACTCCATCTCTTCTTATGGGTGTCGTAGAAGGCGACTAAGGGATTCGCTAGAGGATGGGCAGCAGCGTTCTCTGAGTTCTTTTACAACCGTACTGCGATCGCCAACCCGCCTGCCAAGCGTGGCGATTATGGCAAACCCGCAACATGGATAGCACGAAGAAAATCGATGTGTCGATGCTTGGGGGAGGCCTGTGTCCAGCTATGTCTTTCGGTTGAATGATGATGATGATGATACACCCTTTTCACCGTAAGGGGAGTTCTGACGTTTCTCTACAATAACGTAACCATACAGAGAATTTTTAATATCTATCTATGTAAACATACAAGGTTAGTCAGAAAGGGGGTACTAATCCGAAACGGTGTTAAAGTACACACAATATGAATAACTTTTGTTCTACAACTTTTCCCAAAACTCAATAGTTTAAGAGAAACAGTTGTTCAAAAATCTCAAAAAAAATGTCTAAAATCTATCTATCCCCAGTTAAGATCAGCTGTGTTTACATTTTAGGTCATATTTGGGGTCATGAATTCGAAGCACCATTTTCTGAATTTATAACTAAAGCAGGGATGAAGAATTTTGGAAAAAACTAAAATAAAAATCATTTTATTTGGAAGTAAAATATCAAATTTTGAAATTTTAACACTTGTTTTCAAACAGTCATCAGTGATACTATAAGTGGGCTTCGGATTAGTACCCCCTTTCTGACTAACCTTGTATAAATAAAATGAAAAGTCCTGACTGACTGACTCATCAACACCCAGCCCAAACCCTTGCACCTAGAAAGCTGAAATTTTGCACAGAGGTTCCCTTTATAATGTAGACAAGGAATAAGGAAGGATTTTTTGAAATTCAACCCCTAAGGGAGTTAAATAGGGGATGAAAGTTTGTATGGAAAATCGTCACTTAACGGGTTCAAAATTTCACGCAAGCGAAGCTGCGGCCAAAAGCTAGTTATTTGATATTATTAAAAAACTAAATATGTATAATATAGCTATTTTACAGTTTTTGATGATGTCGTTTACGTTTTTTCGATACCAGTCACGGCAGTCACCTTACGGCTTCAATTTACGAAATGCCCGCTAATAAGTTATTAAGACTCATCTTTGGTTCAGAGTATAGTAAGTATTTATTTTCTAAAACCGCCTAGCTTAGTCTCATTCCATCATAATTGTATCTATACCGTATTTAAGTAGGCAAGAGACATAATGTAAACAAATTTTTTGAAATATTTTACTGAAAATCTTTTTTAAGAGTAGTCAAATATTGTTTACCTTTTATCTCACGGCTCCCTGAATACGGTATAGGCATAAGAGAGGGATATGGTAGCAAGGTTGTTGTATGTGTGTGGATAAAGGAAGGCCTCGTAAGCAATAGAAGATTATTACTCAAAAATCTCAGTCATACAATCCGTGCATAGGTACTCCCACGTTGTACGACCTTTGTCTCGTTCTGTTTCTTTATTCTATGACATTTTTGTTGTATGTCGTCATAAGAAAAGCGTCTGACATCTGAGCGTGATGCTATTACTAACAGTCAAAGGTAATGAGAATGCTATCACTCAAATTCCTAACGAAACCCTTCGTAGAAAAATATAGAGCGACTTATTCAAAATGAAATAGTGTGTTTGACAAATAAATGAAAAATGACGTCAAATAAATATCAAAAAGTTAGCGATCACTTTGAAAAATCGAAATCTTTTTTGTTACGGTAGATTATGGACGACACGTTTGGTGCAGTGGCTAAGCGATTGGCTTCTGCGCCACGGGTCGTGGGTTCGATTCCCACACGGAACAAAAATTTGTATGGCCTACAGATGGTTGTTTCGGGTCTGGGCGTTTGTTTGTGAGATTTGTGTCTGTAAACGCACCCACGATACAAGAGAAATCTTAGTGTGGGGCAAAGTTTAAAAAAAAAAAACAAAAAAATATATGTTATGACTTCTTCTTCTTTTTAGATTCTTTAGACACGAGTTTTCTTTATCAAGAAAACACACAACAAAGAATTTTCTTGATAAAGTTCAATTTAAAAAATTATATCAGCTTATGCTAGTGATCGCAAACATTTTTTGATGTGTGTATGTATCAAATAATTTATTTATTATACCCAAGTAATAAACTATGTATTTAATCGCCAATCTACCCTAATTTCCCGTGACCCAAAGGCGAAAAACAGCTGTTCCCTACATTTATGTTCGCATAACTCGTCAAAATGTAGGGAACAGTTGTTTTTTTTTCGCGATTTCAGATTTTGTCCCATAGTAAAAGTTGTTCATAATGATGAGTACAATGACCCCTTAAGAGGTTGTTCGTGTTTTACCAATAACCCTGTATAACGATGGGTCCTATGTAGGTATAAGGGCTAAAGTGGAATTTTTGTCATTACCAATGTGAACCTACATAATATATATATCTACAGTTATAAGGTCCACATTGGAAATTACTAAAATGCCACTCCGGCCCTTATACAAGGTTAGTCGGAAAGGGGGTACTAATCCGAAGCCCACTTATAGTATCGCTGATGACTGTTTGAAAGCAAGTGTTAAAATTTCAAAATTCGATATATTTTTTTTCCAAATAAAATGATTTTTATTTTAGTTTTTTCAAAAATTCTTCATCCCTGCTTTAGTTACAAATTCAGAAAATGGTGCTTCTAATTCATGACCCCAAATATGACCTAAAATGTAAAAACACAGCTTATCATAACTGGGGATAGATAGATTTTAGAGACTTTTTTTGGGATTTTTGAACAACTGTTTCTCTTAAACTATTGACTTTTGGGAAAAGTTGTAGAACAAAAGTTACTCATTATTATGTGTACTTTACCACCCTTTCGGATTAGTACCCCCTTTCTGACTAACCTTGTACATAGGACCCATCGAATAAGGTCTCTGTTAACCACATTGTGCAATAAATAAATCTATAGTCGAGCACAAAAAGTTACATATCCATAGCTCGAAACAAATTCGTACTCAGGTATTCGATGTTAATTAAAAATATACACCGTGCCATCCATAAACATTTTATACATGTATAGCGAAAAATATTCACCTAGATAAGGCTTCGTTACACCGCCCTAATTCTAAAACACGGTTTCGTAATTTACAAATCGGATTTTGCCATACGTTAGGCAGTATCGAATGTCGCCATATTAATTAATGTGCGCAAACCTTGTTATCCACTCATTTATATTCAAATTGAAACAGGAAGCGTACAAAATTTGATTAAATTTTAACCAATATATGATACGTTGTATACTGTGTACAGGAAACCGCAAAATTTCGTGGTGTTTAATATAAGGGATGATTTAAGTATTGTTTAGTAGAAATACATGTATAATTCGTCGACAGTCCATAGCGATGCGGAGGAATATTTTGATACCCTATTTTAGTTAATCGTTTTATTCGGATGTATTTGTAGACTTTTGTTTGTAATTATGTAAATATTGTTTGTGTAAATTTTATAAAATATAATTATTTTATTTAGGGCTGATTTTTCAATTGTCAAATAACTTTTATCTGGGGAATAAGTTTGATGCTTTGACAGCTTTTCTATAGAAAATATGTCAAACCGTCATATTTATTCCTTGGATAAAATTTATCTGACGATTAAAAAATCGGCCCTTAAGAATATATTTATTTACACAAACATTTATAAATATTATAGCTTATTTTGCATCATAGGCAATCTGATTTTGGCAGTGTTTAAAATACTTTGTCATGTTTGATTTAAATAATTTTGACTGCATTAGAAGAGAATAATAGTTGAGATCAGAATTTGATTTGATTTTGATTTGAAGATTTATTTGAGATCAAATTAAATAAGACCTACATATTAAAGTATTTTTATGAAAGTTTAATAGAATTCATTCAATGAAAAGTTTAGTCCCATTGATAAGTTGTGAGTTGATTTTTGGAAGAGGATTTCTCATAAAGTACCGATGTTGATTTTTTCAAAAATAAATCAAGTATACCTACTTTTTACAAGCCCATGTTTCAGCGATGACGCATGTAATAAATATGAGTGGATAAAGTTAAATGACAAATAAAGCTAACAAACCTTTTAAAAAAAGAACAAAACACTCCATTAAAAAAAATAACTACACGTCATATTCATTTCTGCGTAAACCTCCGAGCTCGTTGGACGTGGGCGTGCTACAAAAAAATAAACTAAATATTTTCACTATTCGAGCTCGCGATAACAACCGGCATTGTTCCTGCTGCTGCGCTCGCGACCGTAAATCTGGACTAAGGTGCTGTAACGAGCGCTATTGTCGAACAACTGTAACACGATGTCCATTGTTACAACGTTATTTAGGCATAGAATTTGTAGTATCACCTTCATAGTCATTCACCTACCTACTGGCCATTTTTATATTTTATACTTTTTTTAATAATGACGGATAGGAATTGAATTTTAGACTTGGGATTGTTTTTTTTACACCATGGTGATGTTTTTCTGATACAATATATTTTCTATTTATTTTATGTTGATATAAATATTATAAATTCAATCTACTGACTGCTTAATTATGTGGCATGCCACAGCAACCCACCTTGGAGCACAATATTTGCCTGGGGGAGTCCGTTTCTACACAGTGAGACAGTAGTCAGGGGTAAGCAATGATAATATAAACTACTATAGATACGTTGCCCGCGCTCTGTAGTGGCTAGATGAATGCAAGGTAATTGCCTGACATCCATTTAGTCGCGTAGCAACCGTTGCCGCGGCTGTACGTGAAATTGAAATAACTTGTGTGTAATAACTTTCTCTATTAGCGAAAAAAAATGCCGTCGTGTGTGTATAAAATATGTAATAATTATACTGCAACTGTTAAAGATAAAAAAGTGTCATTTCATGCGTAAATATCAAGAAAAAATATTTATTTAATTTAATTTTTTTCGATGTAGCATAATGGCGGCTAGCGAGGAAAATCGGCAACTTTGCATCAGTGTTTATAAAACCTACATTGTTTTTATTTCGATTAATTATATTATTTGAATATAATAATATGTTTTATTAAACCTAATGATCAATATAATAGACCAATACTCGAATCGTACCTATCTCAGCAAGAGGTCATCACAGACATTTAACATACGTATGAGATTCTTACTTGATTACTTTGATTATATACTCGTAGATAAAGATTTTTATGTTTATATTACATTTTGTTTTATTAATTAAATAACTATAATCACTGTTGCTAAATACTGCATTCATAATTTTAAGGATAGAGAATAATATTATTTTACCCAAAAATCTACTACTTACCTACCTATATCAACACGAGAAAATTGAGTGTAAATTTTTCCCCACATGCCTCTTTTTGTACGCGCTCGACCAATGAGCATGCACCAAAAAAATAATGACGTAACCTAAGATAAATATTTATCTCTCTCTAACAACAGGAATTGCTTATGTGACATTTAATTTTCTTTCCTTTTTCGTACGTTTATGTAGCTATCCAGCTACCGATAGTATTTACGCTGATTTTGAGTGCCGTGATGTTGATGCATGACGTGTCTATTTATAATACGTCATTGGGGGTAAGGCAGTTCTAATCTTATCCCTGGTTGATGAAGCAATAGGCTAATGAGGAAAAGCTATTGTGGATTATGCACGCAGCCGAGTCTGCGTCTCGGCGATCGAGTCCGAGTGGTTAGCCCATGCGGCAATTGTAATACGCGCTTGCTGCCGCCGGATTCTGTCAAGTGGCTGTGTGGCCCATTGGCGAGCGCCGTGGCTTCAGGAGGGATCTCGCTGACTGCTGCAAGGGACGTGACGCTGTCCTGTCTCTTTTCTCTAACCATTTTTATTATTGTTGTTATGTACTAGGTATGGAATGCCCTACACATTCTGTACAACTGGTGTAGCAGACGTGCTCTCAGGAGATCCTAGGGCCGTCTGTTACATTACAAATTAAGTCAGAAACAAACTATCGGACGGGACGTACGGACGTGGCGGACGGTTGCGACCAAAGATGTAGAATTATAGTATTCTATAACTTAGGTTGCGACTAGGGAATCGAGGTCATCAACCCCGCAGAACCCGCGGGATTTGCGGGATTAAAATTGTTTAAATATTCATTTGTTTTGAGTAGTTATTTAAAAAAAAATATTTAAATAAATTTTTATTTTTATTATAATTATTAAGTCGCGTTATTACTAATCAACAATTGAATTAAATGAAGCTTTAGATGTAAAAATAATCAGCTTCTTTTAAGAAACGACATTTTAACACAATTTTCAATCTTTCATCTTTTAGATTTGTATTGACAGTTGAACATATTTATTGGTTTTTTGTTTTTAGAGGCACAAAAAACCAGCTTATTTAAAAAAAAAAAACAATATTTTTAGCTGTAATTTAAAAACTGAAAACTGAAGTATTTTCCATACAAATGCTATAGAAAAGTCACGCACGAGTTCCATGGGAAAGTTGTTAAATCACATATTAATGAGGCTGTGCTGGGTCTTAAAAATAATCAGAACGTCGTTTGAGCTCATATATATTTTTTTTCAATCACGCAAACGTGCGGTATCCCGCGTGAGTAATCCCGCAAAAAAGGTGCGGGATCCCTCGTTTGCGGGATCGGATTATCTAATTGCGACCGATGATCTGGCCCCTTAGACACACTCCCTTTTCCTTTAACATTAATGTCTGTGGAAAGTTCAAATTGTATGGAAATGATATTTGCTTACGTTCGAGAACATGACATTTCCATAAAATTTGATGTTTTCGCAGGCATTATCGTCTTATCGATTTGATTACCATCTACGCCTGCAAATTATCGATACGCTGCGGAAGTGACCTTGAGTGCTGGGACATCCGAATCAAATTAGGGATATGAAGCGGGCTTCAGACAAAAATAGCTTCATTGTCGCGCTTACTAGAGTCCATTACAGACTTTATTAATGTTCTTGTCGTTCTTTGGCATCATAATATAACAGCTTGTCGTATGCCAATGGAACTGTCCGTACATTCATGGGTGCTGTTTCGCGATAAGCCGTAGAACGCGCGTGCCCCCGCCGCGACTCGGTGCGTTGGCCACGCGGCTTCCCTCCACCACAACGGTACACGCTATTAAGACTAGCTATTAAGATCTAGACTAGGAGAACAAATAGAAATTTCGGAGAAAACGAAAACAGCGAGTGGAAGAAGTGGAGTGTAGGAAATTGTTTTTAAAAAGTTGTTTGATTTCGTGACAAACGTTTTGAAATAAATTGATTGATTTTTTATTTTCTTAGGTACATTCACGGTATAAACAATATGCTACGGCAGGTACAGACGCCAGCACATCAAGCTACTACAATCTGTCAAATTTCTTTCATCTTTATCGCGAAAGCATTAGGTTCAAGGTTGATTGGGAAAATTTGACAGTCTCGAGTAGCTCGACCTGCTGGCGTCTGTACATATTGTCTTCCTGTGACAGGTAGGTCAAGTGATTGGCCCAACACTACGTCATCGACTGTGAGTGCTGCCACTACGTGTAAATAAACTACTCGAGTAATAGTTATTTGTTATACAAGAGTGCAAAGTTGTTTTTTAACCGCGTGCTCAATTTTGATGACCGAGGAAGCGAAGGACTCAAAAATTGAATCACGAGCGTAGCGAGTGATACAAAAATTAGAATCCTGAGCGTTAGCGAGGGAAACTTTGTTAAAAAGCACAGGTCGATGTGGTGATGCTTGGGGGAGGCCTATGTCCAGCAGTGGCCGTCTTTCGGCTGAATGATGATGATGAATTAAAAATCTCCTTAATTGTATTGAAGATGTTAATCGATAGGAGCACCAGCACTGGCCAAAACCTGAAGAGTATACCTGGCGTAGCAAATTATTAAACCATGCACATTCGATTTACATTTTTTTTCCCTTTTTGTTTAGTTACGGAATAAAAGAAAACCTATTGTTGGCAACATTGGAAAAATGTGCACCACAGGTTAATAAGAGCGGCACGCGCATGCGCTCTAGGGTAGTAAGTAAAATAACCGCCATTGAGGAACGTCCGATATTTTTGCTATTTTCCCTTTTTATGATTAACTTTGTTGTGTTAACTTAATAACTGACTGTGATTCAGTGTCTATGTTTTTAAAAAGTACCTGTAGATCAAGGTTTACAAGATCAGAAGTGGGATAGGATCTTCGTGATTCTATCTCACGTGCCCACTGATTTGTTTGTAATACAACATGTAAAGAATATCGGACGGTGCTCAATATGATTTGCATCGACTGTAATCATTATTAGTGGTCGGAATAGGAATGGCCGAGTGTTGTGTTGTGTGGAAACTTTACTTTGTACTTGATGTTACAGAACATGACCAAACACAGGACGACCGAGTATTCCGCTCTCAATGTTTTGGCGGGAATCGATGTAGCAGTCAACTGAGCGCGGCCCATACCTTGTGGTGAAGATACTACCTCAAAGATGTTACGAGCTGCAGCTCCAGGCTGGATCCTACGGGAAGTCGACGCATGTAGCGTCGGAGTACATGATCCCGTGGCGGGGAGAATGGACTTCTGAAGTGTGTGATGCTTACTGTAATGGTGAGTTGGTTGGCTATTTAGAGACAGGTTTGCTTTGTCTCTCAGGTGTGTATAATAGTTGGGATACGCTTCACGTAGTGCCTCTTTCCCTTTATAATTTATTTGTGTGCGGACATACTTCACGTCGTGCCTCTGTCTCGCTGTTATTAAGACATGCTTTACGTCGTGCCTCTGTCTTGTTCTTTTGCTAAGCTATGCTTCACGTCGTGCCTCTAGCTTGGTTGTGTGTTGAGATACGCTTCACGTCGTGCCTCTGTCTCATGGTTATTAAGACATGCTTCACGTCGTGCCTCTGTCTTGATCTTTTGCTAAGCTATGCTTCACGTCGTGCCTCTAGCTTGGTTGTGTGACGGGATACGTTTCACGTAGTGCCTCTTTCCCGATAGATATTTTGTGTGTATTTTTTTGTATAACGATGTATGTTTGCTATAAATGCTCGTGCATTTATGTAACCGCATGGTCGGTCTTTTAAGTGTTTTGTGCAGATGCAGTGCAGACATTTAAAATGAGGAGTCTCATACTGCTGAAGTGTCACCAGGGGAGCTGCTCTCAAGCGCTGAGCTCCATGCTGCCGGCGCCGCTGGAGGCCGAGCTGCAGATGCTGAGTTAACGATGCTGAACGAGGGAGGGAGTCCGAGGACGGCCTCCTGTCAGGAGAGGCCGTGTTGGCAACATTGGAAAAATGTGCACCACAGGTTAAAAAGAGCGGCACGCGCATGCGCTCTAGGGTAGTAAGTAAAATAACCGCCATTGAGGAACGTCCGATATTTTTGCTATTTTCCCTTTTTATGATTAACTTTGTTGTGTTAACTTAATAACTGACTGTGATTCAGTGTCTATGTTTTTAAAAAGTACCTGTAGATCAAGGTTTACAAGACTATAATATTTTATAAACTGACTGACTGATCAATGACGTGTTCTAAATAAAACTCACTTGTTTTATTGTGTTTAAAAACGTTCCCTGTTTGTTGTCTGTATAAACAAAAGCGAGTACAAATTTAATTACATGATTACTTCACCATGATTTAAATTACGACAAACTTAATTACGTTTCGGTACGAGGCGATTGAATAATGTTCATCTCGATACGGCAGCCGGCAGCACACAGGCAACATCAATTTGTTTTGGGCAACAAGAGGCACATAATTTCGTTTTAACTCAATATACAGTGCTCCTAACTCGATGTACTTGAAATAGGCGGACTATTGTTTGTTATAATGTGATTCGCGCCCATCCAATGCCGATTTGTAATGATTTTAATGTACGAATGATGCCCTTATAGTGTATTCAACATGAACGTACGATGTATTGTTCACGCCCCCTCAGGTCCTGACTATTGTACTCAAGTGTAATATAATTGCTGGTTATTTATTGTGGCGCGGCGGGAGACAATTCTGCTACATAAAATACGCTTCAACTTAAATAAATTAAGCTCTTGTTAAAACGTGAAATTATTTTTCAGTTCCATTTTTGAATATTTAAACGTCGTTCTAGAGTGATGTCGTAAATTATTTTTAATTTCTTTACGCACTGACGCTTTTCTGCGTTCCTCTAAACTTTTCTTTTAGATGCGAAAAAAAAGTGTTTGTATTTTATTATCAAAGATTATAGCGATTGTAACCTTCAATGTTCTTACTTCATTATTTATAGGTACTCTCATTTTATCATTATACCGGTGCGCTTCTCATTTCATTATTACTCTTGTTACCGTCACATAAATAAACCTTTATTTTTCTCTATGTCTTTTCAGTGAAAACTTTTGGCAACGTTCTCACAATTTTTTGAATACGTTGGCAGCCTGCCAGAATTCAGCGTTTATTTCGCGTGCTCCGTCCAATGCACACAAGCCGTCTATCAATTAGTTACAAATAGTTTGTGTATTGTACGTACATATGCGCTTGGCCCCTTGTAATCCAGCGTCAAATTCAATCTGGTAACTAAAGTTTAGTCGACTTAATCCGACACGCTTTGTCACCAGACGCGCCATAATTATGGCGTCTTACAATTTTTTGTCACCGTTCGACACAATGGCAGATTTAGATGTATTTGATGACGTTTGAGATTTCACGGGGCCGCTAAATATCAATACAATTGGTGTGAAATTACAACAAAAAATAATGACCGTTTTAATCGATGAATTGTTAAGGTTTATTGTATGGATTCGATCAATAGAGTTTGTTATTCTTTTCTGAGAAGTATTATGGATTTTGGGCGTGATTTCACGGTCGATTTATTTTTCGATAAAAGTCTTCTGTGCATAATTTGTGGTGATATTAATAAGAAGCGATTTAGTCCTGTCACTATACGTATTAACAGAATGAGATAATCTCTAGTTTATTATACATGGCGCTTTTGGTTTGGTATTACGTAGTACCTATAGAATTTCCACCATAACCATCTTTTTAATATGATTTAGCTTTTGGCCGAGTCTTTTCTTAAGAACATGACAGGCCTCGCATTAGAGGTGATTCAAATTCACCTATTGTTGTGCAAATCTCCACCAGGGGGCGCTGCTACGGCTGTTGATTACGGAAACGAATTAAGATTATGGAAGAATGGTGGAAACGCACGAGGGTGTTCTAATTTTGAATTATAAAGACGGTGAGTGAGTGGGCTCATTGTCATGGAAAGTGAAAATCGGATTGCTATGAATATTGTTACCATATTATTATTTTCTCGTATTATCTTACATGTCCATATATTTTTCCAAAAATGAATAACTTTTTATGTGAGTTCGACTCGCGACCTCGCCGTTCCGTGCCGTCGTTCTGCTTATGATTAAGGGCTCCGTTTGGGTCCGAAACAAGTCGGGCAATCCCGAAAAATGCACGTGAGTAAACCGTAACTCATCATAAATATGCATGTGCCTCACGAAAGTTAATATACAAAAATTAATAACTTGTTCTTAGCGCATTTTTCAGTTAATATACAAAAATGAATAATTTGTTCTAGCGCATTTTTCAGTTAATATACAAAAATGAATAACTTGTTCTTAGCGCATTTTTCAGTTAATATACAAAATTGAATAACTTGTTCTTAGCGCATTTTTCAATAAATATTTTGCATTTTCGGGTCTAATCTAAAAGTTAATTGTTTTCACAGGCAGATTAAAGATCTATGATGTAGTTTTATTGAGATAAATAATCATAATTCTGTGGTGTTTATCTACTTAGTAAAGATTTTATATTAATCGGATAGCTTTTAACTTTTGAATCCATAACAAAATAGTTATAATAATAGAAGCAAATAGGATCAACAAAAAAAAAAGTTAATATTTTTTTAAGTTTTTTTTTTTTATGGTCTGCCCATAATACGAAATCCACCAGACGGTCTTAAAAATATTTTTGCCATTGAATGCAGAATAACTACTCGTAACGTGCCAAGTCGGTTTTGATGCAAATATCGCGAGACAGCCGGACGGCGTTCATCATGGTGTTTTATGTGAAACCTACGTGTTTGTTTACAAGCTATAGATCCACTGAATTGCTTTACACCTCGTGTATAATAGGAGCCAATAAATATTGGAGTATCGTTGTAATAATTTAGAGGAATGAGTGCTATGTGGTGTACGTGTAACGACGTAGAGATACCGGTTTGCATGTTAATTGTGGGACAAAATATTTGCGCTTTAGTAATAAAAAAAAGTATTGAGTTTTTTTAAAGTACGTAAATTAGGTGTAACCAATACATTTGTTATTTTAATTCATCATCGTTATTTAAATTGCAAAATATATGAGAATTCATTTAAATCTCACAGCATTATTCTCACCGCAGTATAAGCTTCGATATTAATTATATTGTTAACGATGTAGTAAGTTGTTTGTAAACCACGGGGCTAATTGGAATTCAACTTGATTAATGGGTTTCTTAAACCATTATGGCTATGGCGAAAGGTGCTATGTTCTTATGATTTCAATGTTATTATTGTACCTACTTATATTTCAAGATGTGAAGTTGAAATTAGTTTAAAAAGATGTCGAAAAATCTCCTATAGCTCTTGCCAATAAGTCCCGTGGTTTTCAAATAGCCCCTATTAATTAACGTACTTCCAAAAAAAACTCAATACTTTTTTTTACCTGTATTGTTAAAATCTATACAAGGTTAGTCGGAAAGGGGGTACCTATTCGGGGGCCACTTAAAGTATCACTGATGACAGTTTTAAAGCAAGTGTTAGAATTTCAAAATTCGACGATTTTTATTTCCATGTAAAATGATTTTTATGTTAGTTTTTTCAAAAATTCTTCATCTACACTTTAGTTACGAATTCAGAAAATGGAGCTTCTAATCCGTGACCCCAAATATGATCTATATGTAGACATAGATAAATAGGGTATATTTTATGAAATCTTATAACTAAGCTTTTTCTCTTAAAAAACTATTGATTTTTGGGGAAAGTGGGAGAACAAAAGTTTAGGCCACTTATGTAGGTACTGTAGCAGCTTTTCGGATTAGTACCCCTTTTCCGACTAATCTTGTACATTTACAGAATTTAGATGGACAGATAGAGGCCAAGGGCGGATACAAAAATAGGCGGGATATATTTTCTTTCGGGCCGCCCTGTTCCCAGGAGCGACAATACTTACCTATATCTAAAGTTATACATACAGACTAAGAAAAATGATGAAAATGTTCCGTAATATTTCCATATTTTGTTAAAACGAATATAGTATAATAAAAAATATTCAAATTCTAACGAACGCGACTCCATCAAACGAAAGCCCTAAAATTTACGCCAACTTCATAAGAATAATGCGTCCGGGACGCATCGGAACCAGGGTTATCACTCATCCGCAGATCTTTTCTAATTTCACGATTTATCCCCTGCAAGTGAAGACACGGAAGCCGTGGTGGGTGTAAATCATGTTTATGTTCAGGACCCCTGAACCTCACGCGATCCTCGCACCGTAGAACAAGAGGAGTTTAATTGTGGATGTGAAAATGAAGGGATAGTTAATATTAATTTAAGATAAAATGTTAATATTTCGTAATTTATTTAGATACGCTTCGATAAATTCTTATATCTGTCGTGGCCAGATCATAGAATTGATCACTTCATGATGTGGCCAGCCATTTCATGAAATGGTTGCATTTCATGAAATGGCCAATACCCGTTGGCCATTTCATGATATGGCCTGGCCAGATCAATGAATAATCAGCGTTTAACGATATGATCAGCTAAACGCACGGCCACTTCATGATATGGTCAAACATTAGTGATCATATCGTAAAATAGTTACATTATTGACCGTTAGAGGCGCTGATATCGTTTTGTTTTTGTGATGCATCATGGCGGCGGACAATTATTCTGACAAAAAAGCTAATAATAATAAGTAAAGTAGGGTGACCACGCAACGAAAATTAATGGACTATTATTGGATTTCAAAATATGACTTCATGGTAACTGCGGGTGAACTTTTCATAGAATTTTATTTGTTCGATTATTTATCTGGTTAACCTGTGAAACTACAGCACAAAATATCGATGCACGTTACTGCAAACATTTACTATTTAGTATATTGAATCATTTGGGTTAGGTTAGGTTAGAACAGTGACCAATAACGCGCGAAGGCGAGCGAGCGAAGCGAGCGTGCCGCGGCAGCGGCCGCCGAGCGCCAGATCCCCTTAATTGTTGGTGAATCAAGCTATTAAACTTTCGCGGTAACGTGCATCGATATTTTGTGGGTCGAAATTCCGTAGTCTACTCCTTTGCTTGCATGGTACGTGCTTCCTTTATTTGGATTTTTTTATTAAACCTTTGATATCATGGAAACCCTACATTAATGATATGGCCAAACGTGGATGGCCATATCATTAAACGTTGACGTTTCAACGATATGGCCAATTTTAGTTGGCCATTTCATGAAATACGACCATTTCATTAAATGGCCGGCCACATCATGAAGTGATCAATTCTACGATATGGCCACGACATATCGACAACTTTGTTTTTGTAGATAATAATTAAGTTGTCGAATTGGGAATACGTCTACCTAATAAATTTTTTGTTAAAACCTATTGCATGATGAGTAGTCATCATATTTGTGAAACTTTGTTTATCTCTATTTTTTAAGTTCTATGATTGCATTTTTTCTGTAGTCTGTCCTACTCGATGAGTATTAAAGGTTAAGATTCTTTATTTTATTCAAAAACAACATACCTACATTGTTCACTTGCCGGTAGATTATTATAAAATCGCATGCCTTTATATTTTATTTTTTGCTATAGGTATCTCGTCCGGGACGTGCGTGCGTGCGTCTCGTATTTGGTTAGGGTTTCTTTGGCTGTGTTATATTCTAATAATAACTGTGCTATTGTCCTCCTAGAGTTTTTAATAATGTTGTATCACACAAGGAGTAAAACCAACCCATTGAAGGATCGGAAATATAATTCTAAGACGCTTGACTAATGCATGCATTCATTCAACAAATTCCTACCCCAGTTCAGTTTTATGATTCTCAAAAATGACTATATTATTTTGCACCCCTAAATGTCGGCTCCGAATTTGATTGAATGCACGCCATATCTTGTATATTGCCAGTAATATGTCAGCTTTGCGTTGCAAGCCCATCTTCCCAGATAGAGCTTCCATTACAGACCCGACGATTTGTATTCCCCTTTAGGCTTTAAAGTATATCAGCAATTGGAGAAAATGTAGGCAGAACATATAAAGGCAAAATAATATTTTTTATATACAGGGCTACTGGTAATTCGACGTATTCCTTGCACCACGTTATAGGAGGGCTAATATGCAACAAATTTAACCCCACATATGTTCTACGAAATTCAATGGATTTCGAGATATTGCAATTTTTATATTATTTTGAATAATACCCAAAATTCCTTCTTAAACACTATTAATCTCTAAAATATCAAATTGATCGGCTTTGATTATGATATTAGCTTGTAGCTGATACTTTTACGAAGCTTCCTGCGTATTTAACTGTTCTTAATAACCATCCAATTGAAAGTAATCATTAAAAGTGAAACAAGTGTATTAGAAAATTATCGAGGTACACGATAAAGAATGAAGTTTATCTCAAAAATTTACTATGACACTAAGCGTACAAAATGCGAGACAAACATCCTTATTTAATCAGCTATCCAACAAGGTAAACATGTTCAAAAAATATTTAGAAACTATGGTAAAAATGTCTTTTAATACTGACAAAGGCGATTTCTGAAAAATCTCTACAAGCACGCAGGTGGCCCGTTAAGTGCAATTGATTGCATAATCCTCGCGTAAAGATTAAACAGCAATCTGTTGGGCACCAACTGTCCTCTAAATGTCAGGATTAGATTAGGTCAGGTCGTTAGGTTATGTTTGATCAGGGTTAGGTAGGTTAGGTTAGGACCTAAGTGTGCGGGGGAACACCGGAGTGGTTTTAGTCGGTGAGAGTCTGACAGACCCCTCCCCCCAGGACGGAGGACATACATGAGGATTTCCAGTAGGCAAAAAAAATAATGAGGTTAGGTCACGGTTAGGTTTAGGTTAGGTCACAACTTCGATGCCCTGGGATCTGGAGGCAAGGGCCCCCGCGCTGAGATATCTGCACCTGCGTCATCCGAAGCTGAGGTTGCCATGCCGCCTCTCCAGCCACTCCTCCATTACGGGTCTTACCGCCGCTATTGTGGCGTGCCCTGCGCTGGGTTGCGCAATTCGTTCCCTCCATAGCCACTAGAATCTGGCGGAGACCACTCCGCACAAGCGCCTCCTCGCTTTGGCGATATCTCAGCGCGAGGGCCCTCGCTTCCAGATCCCAGGACATGGAAGTTGTGACCTAACCTAAACCTAGCCTAACGACCTAACCTGACCATATTTTTTTTTGCCTACTGGATATCCTCATGGATGTCCTCCGTCCTAGGGGTGGGCAGAGGGGTCTGTCAGACTCTTACCGACTAAAACCACCCCGGTGTTTCCTCGCACACTTAGGTCCTAACCTAACCTACGTAACCCTGACCAAACATAACCTAACGACCTGACCTAATCTAATCCTGACATTTAGAGGACAGTTGGTGCCCGACAGACTGCTGTTTAATCTCGACGCGAGGATTATGCAATCAAATGCACTTAACGGACCACCTGCGTGCTTGTAGAGATTTTTCAGAAATCGCCTTTGTCAGTATTAAAAGACATTTTTACCATAGTTTCTAAATATTTTTTGAACATCTACACCTCGTTGGATAGCTGAATAAATAAGGATGTTTGTCTTGCATTTTGTACGCTTAGTGTCATAGTAAATTTTTGAGATAAACTTCATTCTTTATCGTGTACCTCGATGATTTTCTAATACACTTACCTCCGGTTTCTGATTTGAGAATTCGGGATAAGCAAATACTTAAGTAACATTTGAGTATAGAGTTGTCAAAAAAATTACGGATTTTAAAGCATTTTTTTGACAACTTTGTACTCAAATATTACTTAAGTATTTGCTTATCCCGAATTCTCAAATCAGAAACCGGAGGTTATTTAACTTTTAATGATTACTTTCAATTGGATGGTTATTAAGAACAGTTAAATACGCAGGAAGCTTCGTAAAAGTATCAGCTACAAGCTAATATCATAATCAAAGCCGATCAATTTGATATTTTAGAGATAAATAGTGTTTAAGAAAGAATTTTGGGTATTATTCAAAATAATATAAAAATTGCAATATCTCGAAATCTATTGAATTTCGTAGAACATATGTGGGGTTAAATTTGTTGCATATTAGCTCCCCTATAACGTGGTGCAAGGAATACGTCGAATTACCAGTAGCCCTGTATACAAGGTTAGTCGGAAAGGGGGTACTTATCTGAAAGGGTGTTAAAGTACCCATAATAATGAATATCTTTTGTTCTATATATAACCTTCCTCAAAAGTCAATAGTTAAAGAGAAATGGCTATTCAAAGATTTTATAAAAAATACGCTAAAATCTATATACCTATCCTTAAATATGGTCAACTGTGTTTACATTTTAGGTCATAGGGACCCCAAGGTCAAGGATTAGAAGCTCCATTTTCGAATTCGTAATTAATACAGAGATGAAGAGTTCTTGAAAAAACTAAAATAAAAATAGATAGATATGAAATAAAAAAATATCGAATTTTGAAGTTGCACTTGGTTTAAGTATAACAGTGATTCTTTAAGTGACCAGTGATTAGTAAGTACACCATTTCCGACTATTCTTGTACATTTCCGTTTCACTTAAAAAGTGACACTTAATAGAAATGTCTCAAAAAAAAAATACAGATTTCAGGGAAGCCAGTTTTAAGCGGATAATAAATACTGTTATTCTTTGTACTTTCTACACTTTGCATATTAAACTTCTTTTTAATTGTTCATCTTGTAAATCTCAGGATACCTTGAGATAATGTTAAAAAAATATTTATTGTGTTCCCTTGTTATCTTGTCTTAAAGTGCCAGTACTGAGGTCTGTAATAATTACCTGCACTAAGTAGGTAATTAATAGTTACCTACTTAGTGCAGTGTAGTTTTAGTTACGAGAGAGAGACGACTACTTTTTGGTGATAGTTCCATTGGCTTATGTAATTCTTATGTAGCTTGTCCGACTTACGATAAATACTGTTACTTATAGCACAAGGAATTAACCTAGTTTAAGTGACAGTGTTCATTTACTGTAAACTGTATTATTTTGATCTAATAAACGATTATTATTATTATTATAAATCAAAAATGATTCTACAGTTAGGTGTTGTTTAAAGGATAGATAATTTACTAACTCAATGATTGTGTAACTAGTGTTATATTAAGTTGATTTGTATTGTTTTGTTTTTACAGAGCGCCATATTCGCTTAGCGAACCAGCACTTTAATTTAAGAAAAAAAAAACTTTTTTTTTTTATTTACACACTAACACTTTTGCTAGGTACTGATTGTACCTTTTATCATTTTGATAGTAATGTGGGACGAGTTGCACAATGAAAATATTATTTATTTTGATTTTCTGCAAGTCGTCCTAAATGGGCCGTAGGCATGTAGGACGAGTTGATGAATTACAGAAATAAAGAAAAAAAACCGGCCAAGTGCGAGTCGGATTCGCGCATAAAGGGTTCCGTACCATTATCTATAAAAACGGCAAAAAAATCATGTCTGTTGTATGGGAGCCCCCCTTAAATATTTGTTTTATTTTAATTTAATTATTTATTTTTAAAGTGAATATATAACTAAATATTCTGTGAATATTTCAAGCATCTACCTGTTGCCGTTATCAATATCGAGCAAAAACGAGCCAAAAACTCACGTTTGTTGTATGGGAGCCCCCTTAAATATTTATTTTATTCTGTTTTTTAGTATTTGTTGTTATAGCGGCAACAGAAATACATCATCTGTGAAAATTTCAACTGTCTAATTATCACGGTTCATGAGATACAGCCTGGTGACAGACGGACAGACAGACGGACAGACGGACAGCGGAGCCTTAGTAATAGGGTCTCGTTTTACCCTTTGGGTACGGAACCCCAAAAAAACTCGATCCTTCTAAACATCGTTGTAATTATTCAAGCGGCAGTTCTTTCTTCTGTCTAGCCTTTTCCCAACTATGTCGGGGTCAGCCTCCAGTCTAACCAGATGCGGCTGAATACCAGTATTTTACACGGAGCGACTGCCATCAGACCTCCGCAACCCAGTTACTGGGCAATGCCTATATCCTAAGGCTAGACCGGTTGTCAGATTTTCGGGCTTCTGATTACTCGTAACGATTGTCATAGGTATTCGTGACACATGGGACCGACGCTTTAACGTGCTCTTCGAGGCACGGAGTGGTCTCGATGTGTAAAGAACGCTCACCCATCCACGGATTGACCTCGGCAAGCGGGGCTTAACCTTGCCAATCATATCGTCACCCTCCCCGCTAACTATCGTAACTAGTAATTGATAATTTTTCAGTAGTTGCGTTAGCTGTGGCTTTATTTTAATGAATTAATAACTTTTTTATACAACCTTATTTTTACTTTATACGAAAACCGAGACACCCCAACAAGATTTTCATCAGAACTGCCTGAATATGTGTTTTTTTTAGTAAATCTCCAAGTTACACCTTAGTTTATGTCGCGTTAAGTTCCCTAAAGAAGTGTGAAATGCCTGAGATGTGCTATGCAGGGGTTGTCTAATACACGGAAACTGACCGAGAGGACCGTCTCAAGCCTCAAGGTGTCTATTCCCGTCAACTGTTATGGGTAGAAAATTACTGAAACAAAACTGAAAATTATGAAAAAAAAAAGTTGTGTAATAAATATGTCAATCGATTCTCCTAGTGATTCTGAACAAACTAGTTTCAGGTTTAGTATATACTAAAACTAAGCTTGTATTGCTCTTGGCTTCCTCTTTTAAGTTAGTAGTTGCCCTAAAGCCCTAAGGCATCTATTTATTTATTTCTATTGATTTGAAGCACATACGTCACTCTATGAGAATTTCTCTGAAAAATTATCAATTACTAGTTACGACAGTTAGCGGGGAGGGTGACGATATGATCCGCGCGCAATTAGCCAAGCCGCAGTTTACTCGCTTCAAATCACGATGTTTTAGTTAAAGACTTCAATTAATGTTTGTATTTAGCATATGCGATATTTTCATAAGTGTTTTGTGGGGGTGGGAACAAATTCTGAACATGGCCCATCCATCTGACCCTTGCCTGCTTAGCATACGTATTGCATCGCTCAGCGCCATTCGCATACTCCCACACTTCGCCGTAAACGGGCCATTATATAAAAGTACTTATTGCTATCTGCTTGGGAAATATATGAGTAAGTGAAAGGATTCCTAAGGCCCTAAAGTTTCTTTACACGTTATTTGTACCCCATAATAATTTCAAGTTCTAAATTCTAACAATTTGTGAGGGTTTAGAGCGATTACGCACTGCATCCGATCCGAATCCGTGAAAATACGTTCCGAAGTAGCCATAGAACTATTTGTATGGTAGTTTACGATTTATATCCGTCATCCGTGAGTCTCCAATTCGGAAGAAATATTGACGGACCGAAGTAGCCGTAGTAATGTTTGTATGAACGCTTTCGCACTACCTCGGATTCAAATCGGACGCCTAATGGATATGCCAAAGATGGCCCCTGAATTGTTTGAATTTGGATCAGAGATCGGAACAGTGCGTAAGCAACATCCGGATTCGGTCCGAGATTTTTACTCTAGATCGGTATTTTCACGGATTCGGATCGGATGCAGTGCGTAATCGCTATTAGAAAGTTGTTGACGGTTTCAATAGAATGGTTCTCTAGGAGCATTACTTATTGTAGGTTTATGAATAGTAATTAAATTGTTACAATCGTGCTATATCTCTGTTCAACGTAAGATGAATCTTGACATAGCGGACATTTCGTAAATTGTAGCCATTATGAGACTGCTATCGAAATAAAATCGGCCAAGTGCGAGTCGGACTCGCGCACGAAGGGTTCCGTACCATAATCTATTCTATTTTTTAGTATTTGTTGTTATAGCGGCAACAGAAATACATCATCTGTGAAAATTTCAATTGTCTAACTATCACGATTCATGAGATACAGCCTGGTGACAGACGGACGGACAGCAGAGTCTTAGTAATAGGGTCCCGTTTTACCCTTTGGGTACGGAACCCTAAAAACGTAAACGACATCATCAAAAACCGTAAAATAGCGAAGTATATCCATGTTTTGTTTCGTAAAAATATTTGATATTCTTTGCATGGTAACGTTTTACAGAAAAACCCCAGGGCTCACCTTACGTTGAAAAGGGTTTAGAAGCATTACTTATTGTAGGATTAAGGTTACTTAAAAAAAAAAAAAAAAAAATTAGTACAATCGTGCCAATCATTCTTTGATGGAATGTAATAAATACTAGAAATTGTAAGTTGATTGGATTGCCTCGTTGCCGCGTTGGTCAAGCCGTTGCTAGCTCGACCGCTGAGCGTGAGATCCTGCGTTCGATTCATAGGTCGGACAAAGTGTTATTAGGTTTTTCCGTGTGGAATTTCTCAGTAGCAGCTTGGAGTCTGGATTTGTGCCCGGCTGATGGCAATAGGCTCGCCCCCTATTACTAAGACTTAAAACGGCGAAATGACGGTGCACTATATACACCGTGTCCCAAAATTCAACGATAAGCGGGCACCAGAGGGTTGCCCTGCTTATGATTAATCAAGAAAAAAAAAGAAAAAAAAAACTTTTTTTTAAATTACAAAATAAAATTTGAAGTCCTTCGAAAATTTACGAAAATAAGTTTGATTGATTTTTGTGTAAAAACTACAGGTATTCTGGGATTTTAAGGGTTGTGGTGGATAGCAGTGCTACTTAGGTTACCGATACCTACAAAAAAAGCAGAAATATTTGAAAAAAATTCGAAGAATTTAAATTCACGTTAAGGAATTAAAAAAAATTTATTTTTCTTTTTTTCTCGACTTGTCATGAGCAGGTCCACCCTCTTGTGCTCGCTTATCGTTGAATTTTGGGACACGGTGTATAAACACCTCTACCCAATCATTCGGGAAATACCGGCATGATGATGTTATGTAAGATGATTTGGAAGCATTAGAAAATCTTATAAAACACTTTATCCATAAAAAGTTCTTTAAGTTAAAAAGTTTTTTCTTTTCATAAAAGCTCATTCTTGATTTCTACGGAGAAAACAATCTCTCAACTATCAAATGTTAAGCCGTGATCCAACTTTAGATCATTAATCATAAGACAAGTATACGTATCTACATTTACGTAAACTAGAATGCGTCCTTATAAGGATTCGGGTGCATTGCTGGGCCAGCACGTAAGTCGGAGTCCAGAGCCCGGGCCATTCGTCTAGCATGATTTACAGCCGGAGCGTGAGCCACGCGCCGTCAGCAAGCCTCGTTTAAACTCAGAGATGTGCTGAATCCTAATTGTTTTAATATAGCGTTTCGTGCAAGAACGATGGTTTGTTGGTACATGCACTTTGGACTGTTATTTTTTGTTGTTCGCGTGTAGGTATTTCGGGTTTATGGTATATAAATGCTATGGCAATCCTAGAAGACATATTTTTCAATTTGTTACTCATAAGTGAGTTTATTTTTTAAAATTATTAACCTGCATTATTCTCATTCTGTTTCTCATATTACTGTAATGGAATTTTCATGATCTACTACTCAAAAAAGAGTATTCATGGAGTTTCTTGCCGGCTCTTCTCCACAGAACCTACCCTTTTGAACCGTGCACCTAGTTTTGACGTATCAAAAATGCCTGAAATCTGTACCCCAAGTGTGAGTTTTTTACGTTACTACTGTAGTTGCGTCACGCCAAAAATGTCAAACAAATTTTAGTCACGCCATTCGTCGCTAGAGGCTCTGCCTAAATTTTCATACATTTTTAGCGTGATGCAACTACAATAGTAACGTAAAAAAACTCACACTTGGGGTACTGGTCTATTTGAAATAAAAACGTTGACTTTGACTCTAAGAGAGGTTTCGCCAAAGATGCTGAATAAGTCCAAAGACTTACAATAATTTCTTATTGCTAAAAATAAATTATCAATGTTGCCGATTCTCTTGTTCACCAACTAAACTAAAATGAGAGAATTGCTATCTTTAACTAATAGAGCGCGAGAAAAGGACGATGATAAGTGAGAACTAAGTCAGAGATGTCAAATTAGTTTACGCCTTGAACTTCACCGTGTTTTTATTCGACACGTATAGTTTTATTCAACTAAAGACAGCTCTTATTTACGTTCGGCCCTTTTATATTTTATTAGAATGAAAAATATGGCATTAGCCAAAATTAAGATTAGTTTGTGCACAACAAAATTGCCGCGAATGTTCAGCAAAAATATTGGCCTGTTTTCGGGTTCACGATAATCTCACGGTTATGGCGTATGCTTCGTAAATTATTTATTTTCTTCCAATTATACTTACTACTGTGGTTTATCGTGACTCGTGACCACAACGTGAAGTAAATCGATGCCCCATCGCCTTTCGATCGACTGATTCACGGTAGACAGGAAATAGGAAATTGTTTAGACATAACACGAGTTTTTAATGTTTTGCGCTAAACTGATTAAGCGCACTTTTCTACCTGGTGTAGACTAAATAAACGTATCATACATCTAGCATAGTATTTCTTTAAGATTAAGGTATTTACGATGATACCTCAAATTTCTATACAAGGTGTAACATAAATAACGCACAACCTCTAAATGGGTCACTGTACTCATCGGTTACGTATCATAATACCTACGTTTATTCTAACTATTTTCAACTTAACTACGATCAAAAGACCTACCGTTTAAAACACCTAAAGATCGTTTCACCTATTTTTGTAATAACTAATGGACGAAATCCATAATGGAGAATTCATCTACGGTTTATTCGACTACAATTAATTCACCTAACGTTGATTAAACTAACGGACGATTCACCTACTGTTGATTTATCTGTGGTCTTGTGTTTGTCTTACTGGTGATTTTGTATATGTGACAACATTTCTGCGAGCAACTTGGAAGTAGCGCTCGCCGGCCGCTGCAGTGGCACCGCTCGCTTCGCTCGCTCGGCTCGCGCGCGGTTTGTCACAGTTCTGACCTAACCTAACCTATTTCACCCAGTTCAAAATGACGAATCATACAATCTGCCGCAGAAATGTTTTTACCATTGTCTAATTATCTAGTCGCAGGCAGATTGTATGATTCATCATTTTGAACTGAGTGAAATAGGTTAGGTTAGGATAGAACTGTGACAAACCGCGCGCGAGCCGAGCGAGCGAAGCGAGCGGTGCCGCGGCAGCGGCCGGCGAGCGCTGTTCCAAGTTGCTCGCAGAAATGTTTTCACCATTGTCTAATTATCAGTATTAATAAACTGTAGGCGAGTCGTCCATTAGGTATTTCATACATAGTTGAAACATCCAATATCTTAAAAAATCATTAGATGAATCGTTCGTTAGTGCAATTAATTTTAGTTTAATCAAGATTAGGTAAGTTAAACTGTAGTTGAGTCGACCATTATGCGTTATGAACATATGTGAATCAACCGTAGTTAAGTTGAAAATAGTTAGAATAAACGTAGGTATTATGATACGTAACCTACTCATCATTATGAACAACTTTTATTATGGGAAAAAATCGGATATCGCGAAAAAAAAAACAGGTGTTCCCTATATTTTGACGAGTTATGCGAACATAAATGTAGGGAACAGCTGTACCCCAAGTGTGAGTTTTTTTCGTTAACTACTGTAGTTGCGTCACGACAAAAATGTATGAAAATATAGGCTGCGTCTCTAGGTGCACCGTTCACTAACTAATATTCGCGCGTTAATTAAACGGTGCGCCTAGAGACGCAGCCTAAATTTTCATACATTTTTGGCGTGACGCAACTACAGTAGTTAACGAAAAAAACTCACACTTGGGGTACTGATCCCACAGTAAAAGTTGTTCATAATGATGAGTACAATGCCCCTTAAGAGGTTGTTAGTGTTTTTCTAATAACCCTGTATATTAGAAAATATTAAGCTCAGAAAAATAAGCAGTCTCCCAATAGGAACGTGGCCCAAACCACGCCACGGAGCTTCCTAATTTCGTTATTTATCGGTTTACGGACGCGACGCAAAAATGTCCGGCTCGCGACCCCCCTAAATCATACGCAGTCCTTTTAATTGAGAAAAATAATACTTCGCACTAAATTGGTTTGGAATGACTTAAGAATTTTCCGTGGAGCGAATATAAAATAAGTTTTAAAGAAAAATCTTTCATTAATTTAGAACAGGACGTAAATAGCAGAAGTGCTATAAATTCTGACGCCAAATCTTATAGAAAAAGTTAAGGAAAGTAGGGCATTCATTTAGTCCATTGGAATTTATGCGAATAAGTACATAATAATAATGAAGTAGATTAAGTTTGATATGGATTCGTAACAAAATAATATGAAAATAGGCAATTTTTATGTAGTTTCCAGATCTTGGAAAATCAATATTGCTTAGTTTGACAATCTAGTACAGGTATAGCGAACCTTTACTTACCAACGTGCCATTTTTCTAAAGAAATGTTTAATGAGGTCATAGACGTGCCCATACTTCACCATTTTTTTCGTAGTGTATTATGAATTTTGTGATCACTGACGTGCCCAAATTATTGTGTCGCGTGCCATTAATGTCACGCGTGCCATTGGTTCGCCATCCCTGATCTAGTAGGTACAGGAGTGGTCAAACTTTTATAATCAGGGGCCATAAAAACGCAAGAAATATTGAAGGAGGACAGAATAAAAAAAAATGCATCTTGTACTGCCAATATGCAAAACTAACCAAAACTGTTAGGTACCTAAAACTAACATTTTTGGCTCAAATAATTACGGCTATTTGTTATGCCTCTTGTACACTTGCTTCTACACTTGCGTCTTCTTCTTCTTGTAATCTTGCGTCTTGTATTCTTGATCTACAAGGGAGAGTTGGTGGCCCGGAACCTTTCGCATGCCGGAATTGGGCCGCGGATCGTGGTTTGCCCTGGCCACCCCTGATCTAGTAGATTCATAGGTATATCGGCTTTAAATATACTTGTTGCATACTAAATAATATTGCTTATTAATTTGCACAGCAGAAAATATAAGCAAAAAATTTTGTAAAAAAATCCATTAGGCAAAACCTTTTTTTAAGCGCACTACGTAAGTACCTCATTTATCCGCTGTCATTTCTTCTGTATGAACTAAAGATAAGACCTTATGACAATAGCTAGTTATCACTCCTTACAAAATAAATGTAGCCAACATTTACAAGCCGTTACTCATAAAAGATATGGTTACTTACTTCGACGCGCTGGCGCATACCATATCTCGGTTAATTTATCATCTACCGCAAGAAATTGATATATGCACCCAGCCAGTATGCCGTCAGATCGTCTACATAAATTCTGGACTTGTTACACGTTCTTAACCTTGAGGAACAATGCGATTTAAAGGATAATCTACCTTGCGTTGGTAAAATTAGAATTCAATTTTGATTGGTCAGTTTTTACTAGTGGTACTTGTAGGGTTGCCATCCGTTCGGGTTTCCCCGCATTTGTCCTAGTTTGAGAGGGCGTCCGGGGGGGTTTTCAAAAGGTGTCCGGGTAAAACCCGGACGCCAGTCGTATTGGCGGTTTCGTTCGTTTTCTAATCCAGCAACTAGTAATTTGTTGATCTTTTTTTTTTTTTTTTTTTCTATTGGACTTTAGTAGGTCGTCCTAGGGGACGGTTTCTACGTAACCGGGCAGTTATTGGCGAGACCTGAAGGGTCTCCAGCCAATGAATTTGTTGATCAGAACTTACAATTATTAATAAACAACCTAGCTTATCTACCAAGATCATTTTATTTTATTTTTATTTTTAATTTGATGCCTAAAAATAATATTGTGTTGTTCGAGTTATTTAAGGTGTTAATTGTTTGTGTGACTTACTTGGCAATGCTTAGTTAATAAAAACAAACTCATGTTTAGGCTATTTTAATACATAAAAATGAAAATTTCACATGTTTTGGATGAATTAATGAAAAAAATATTTGGACACAGTATTTGAAACATAGGAATAACATAATTATGAAACAGGAAAACAAAGTTAATAGATAGTCAAGGGCGTCCGGTGAAAAATCCCGATTTCAACCAAATGTCCGGGGTTTTTAAAACCCTTGTCCGGTGTCGGCGTCGGGTAATTTAAGTGATGGCAACCCTATACTTGTAAGAAGGCCCTGCGTGGTGCCAAAGCCCAGCGGGTGGTAACTTCTTATTTGCATACGTGTTTGTTTTATAATAACAAATCAAAAATGGTCGTGCGCTTATTAGTGAGCGGATGTCTTCCATGTTATTTTTATTTGAACATGCTCTTTTTGACTTCTATGGGAATATTTATGGTTTGTTTGATGGTTATCGTAGAATCAAACGTAGCGCGATTGAGGTTTTTAATGTCTGGTCAAAGAGTTTCGAGTTTGGGAAAGTTGATGATAAAGTTATTGAAATATTTGTGATATTTCGATAACTTTATCATCTTGTTGTATACGGACTGGTCAGATTTGTATTCTGGTAACCATTGAAATAAATAAAATCAATTTATTCAGCATGCAAATCGACACAGTTACTTTTATGTATAAAACACTTAACAACCACCGTGTGCACTTTAAACTAAGACTAAAATTGCTCGGAGAGATTGCTCGAAGGAGGCTTCATATAAAATCATACTTCGTTGATCGTTTGTAAATCTTTAAGTTCTTTGGTATCGTTCTGCATTATCGAGATTTCCTGCTTAATCGGACGAAAAACTACCATATTAAATAACCGAAGTCTGAAATAAATACCTTTTCTTTGGGCCGATTTTTCGATCTTCAGATAACTTTTATCTGAAGAATAAATATGGTGGTTTGACATATATTCTATACAAAAGATGTCAAAATGCAAAATTATTCCTCAGATAAAAGTTATCTGACGATTGAAAAATCGGCCCTTAGAAAAATAGACTTAATTAAAGTACAATTCCGTGCATCGCGGCCGGTCGCAGTCGATCTATCGCGTGTGGCAGACGCGCGCGCCTGATGCGTTAATAGTCAGAGTATGAAACTGTATGGCACCGCTTCCGAAGTCTGCGACAGACGCGTGCGGCTAACGACAGATCAGTCAGTATACAGGGTGTTAACGAATTCGTGTAATTCCTTCAAACTACGTGATCTACTAGTGACACAGACTAACCCTAAATGGGAATTTTTGAAAATCAACGAAATAAAAAATTAATAAAAAAATCTTGGTTTTCTATTTCTGAGTCATTTTAGAGCCTTGAGTTATCTGACTGTAAAGAGCGATATCGCGTTAGTCGTGCCTGCCAGCCGTGTCGCCGTGCTTTCATTAATTTGTGCGTGGCATCGAAATGTTCACACAAATAAAACATTTTTTTTGCAAAAAAATAAATTCTTATTTTTTTACTGAATCCTTATTAGGTGGTTTAAATACGATCGGTAACAAAGCCGCATGAAAAAATAATAATTTTATTTTTTTATTTTTAATCAAGCTAAATCCCGTGCGGGGCCTGTCTACATCAGTAGTAGATCTTATGGTTTTAAGGAAGTACACGAATTCGTTAACACCCTGTATTATAGACACGACTATTGACGCATTAGACGCGCGCGTCAGTCGCACGCGATAGATCGCGCGCGGCTTCGATCGGCCGCTATGCACGGAATTGTACCTTTACCTCATCTTTATCTCTAAATAAAAAGCCCAATTTTTTTCTAGATATTAGGTATCGCAGCTTTAACATTTCTAAACAAGGTCTCTGAAAAAATTATATTGTATTTCAAAGATTTACTGATATTCCCGTTAATTCCAATAATTTTTATTTCGACGCCTGAAAGGCAAAAATTACCAAGCGACATGTTGGCAACTTTACACTAGAGCATGATAAAGTTTTTTTTTTTGAAAAATAAATGAAAACATCGCCATTTGTCATAACTACTTGATTCCAACGAATTTTAAGTGCCGTTTAAAGGCTTATAATAAAAAGGCATTTAACGATTATGAACTTAAATGAAACATTAAAATGCTCTAGTGTTGTTTGGAAGTTTGCCGTTGTTCTTTAAATCGCTTTTCGCGTCTGTCTGTGTGTTCGCTTACTTCTTCTAAACTACGATTTTGATGCCGTTTTCATCTTAATTTAGATAATTTCTTCCGGAAGGTTTTAAGCAATAAAACGTACACGAGAGAAAAGGGGAGGACAGTTTATTTAAAAAAATTGCCTTATATTTTCTGCAGAAAATCTTTTTAAATTACTTACCAAACTGACATACATTATTCTTAGAGTAAAATAGGGGCCAGCACCCGCGGACGGGCACGCGACCTCGTTGCACCAACCCGAGCCACGGAGGAGCGTTTATTACTACGAACCGGCAACCCGTGTTATTTATGTGAGAACCGTGAATCCGTCCGTTCCGTGTTCGCAAGGAAGATTTTCAGATAGTCTTTTAGTATTGCGAGCAGATACCTACTGAAAAAGATCTAAAACGTTGCTAGAGTGTGGTTTTTAGACACATCTGCATTACCTGTAAATGATTGCTGGACCGTGTTCTTTCAGCTGTGAAAGCATTCTATAGCTTGTTTAAGCGCAAGCATGCTGAAGCATGTGAAAGCTGAATCGATGCGAAAAGATGAAAAGTCCCGTGTGAAGATGGGCTAAAATATGAAATTTGCTCACCGCACGCTGGGAACAAACTAGGATCTATACGGTCCGCCTGGCTAGCTACCACCCTCACATTAAAGTCTTCTTCTCTCGTGTCGACAAGAACTAATGAGATAGGTCATGCCGTGGTGAAAAGATTAGCCAGTCAGCAAGGTTGGCAGAAAGGCTTGACTACCCAGGGTGCGCCGGACGTACTTAAATACGTCGCTTGTGGAGGCTCTTTTCATGCACCCCAAAATGCACATTAAAGTGCGGTGCCAAGCAATTTGCTCTGTTTCGTCGTGTGTATGTGAGAGCCAGAAGGGTATAGGTCCTTTTTATATCTATTATTTGGAACCGTGTGCCCAATCTTAGACCCTGTCTGTGCTTACTATCAGATGCTACTAGAGCCAAACGCGATCAAGTCAAATAATATAAAAAGGCCCTTGACCGACATACGTTCTTTTTGAGTAAAAGAGGACGGAATTCCCTAGCAAAGTACGTACTTCACCGTTGTACCCATATACTGGAACAGGTACCAGGGGTAAATACAATAAATAAAACAACGGTGGTAAATGTGATGAAACTGTTTCATTAAAGTTTTTCAACCCATTAATCAGTATCAATTTATTACAGGCTTCATATCGCTAGAAAACTGGCCTTACCGAGGTAAAAACAGTTTACTATTTAAGGAAAGATAAAAAAGAAAAGATGTTGACTTTAAAAATATCGAAGGCTTGATCTCGTAGTATAAAATTCATAAATTCAATTAAGTACACATTATAACATTGTTGTGATCATAAAGCATAGTACTATCACGCCATTATGCTCTCTAATTAATTGTAGTTAAGGACGAGAATAGCGTGTATATTATAAGCTTGCAAGCGCTAGTAACTGGTGGTTCGGAGTTGCGGTTTTCCGTATCCTAGATAATTTATTAGATTATCAACGGCTCGCATACTGCAGTGCATACGCCGATGATTAATAAGAGCGGAGAGTCTGCTGAGCGAGCTTTAGTTCGGAAACTTTGAGATAATTTTATATGCGATGCTAAGTAAGGTTGAACATTCTTAATTGAAGTAGAATCTACGGTCTAGAAGAAAACTCGTCAAGTCACTACCATCGGCTCAGATATCGTTAACGGTATTCAGTCCTATGTAATATTATCCTATTGCCATTTTTCGATTCCAAACCCCGGGGTTTTGCTGAGAATTCTAAAGAAGAACGGAATAGTACGTTGACTGACCCAGAAATCGAACCCATCGATCACTAGAACAATGGAATCAAAAGAAAAAATAACGTTTATTTGGCAACAGTACATGAAGGAAAACGATATAACCAAATTAAAACGCACGTAAGTAAAATACAGAGGAAGTCTGAAAATGGCGCCGGTGACTGAGATATTGTGTGGAAACCATAGAAGTAATAAGTACTACGTACAACGTGGAAACCGGGTATTATGGTATGGGCATGTGATGGGGAGGAATGAGGAACATGTCGAGATGAAAGTTTTGAGTATGAATGTGGATGGTTATAAGAGTAAAATACAGGGGCCCAATTCTCCTAAAATAAATTGTTGCCAAACGCAATCGAACCACAACCGTCAGTCAGTTTTTGTTTTCGAAAACTTTCAAAATGATTGATTTTGTTTTTTGTGTCAAACAATTTGATAGCTTTTGAAATTGAGAACTGTCTGAATGAACGGTTCGGCCTTGGTTCGGTTGTGATTTACCAAGATTTATTTTAGGAGAATTAGGCCCCAGATCATATTTTGCGTGCCTCACGGCTGCGCCAAGGTCCATCGCAGCAGTAAATCCAGACAGATGCTGTCTAACATTGTTTTCATAATGAACCTGTTGAAATAAGAACAAAGGCAATTTGACTATTAAAACTATTTTTTAATACTAGTTATATGAATTAAGAACGTAACTGACAGTGCACATGGACAAGAGAGTGCCTCTATGCGCATCACACATTGCCATGTAAACTTCTTGCAGGCGTCCATACTCTTTTGAGATAAGAGGCGGATGTAGAACAGGTTTCCAATACACCTACTCATATAATACTATTACTTATAAATACAGAGTAAGCAGTAGAATAGGGGATTAACACATTACACAGTATGCTCCTAGTAGTCAAGTCATCTCACTGCTAAACGCCCTGATTGCTAGTCAGAGGTGGATATTTTTCACAACAAAGCTGCACAGATTTACAAATGCTGTGTATTATTTTTAAATCTACTCCAATTTCTAATTTATAAGTGGCCCACTACACGTTTTGAAAAACAATGTAAGAGTATAGAGTTTCTTGCCGGCTCTTCTCCATAGGAAACGACTAATTGGAACCGTATATCTAAATTCGACTTTTCATAATGATTTTGATTTTGAGTAGTAGATAATTGTTTGAATAACAAGCAACAATGCCAAAGCAAATTTCAGCTGTACCAGTCTTAACGGATGACACCCGTTCTCGAGCATGACGCATGAATCAGCATCGTTTGGCTGAACCATGTTATGTGTTGGAAGCTCAACGACCCGACGCACAACGCTTCCATCAGCATGTCACTTGAGTGCGCACGATATGCTCAAACTGCCGGACAATCAAGGCTATTTGTATCAATTTATTGGCTTCACAATGTTCAATTTATGTAACTTGAGCTTCCGCATGTGAAATACAGAAACTAAAATGAAATTTATGTTTGGCAACGATCTGGTAATACATATGGACAATAATTTTTAATAGCAATTATTTCTAGCATACATCTTCATAGAGAGCTCTCATTACGCCTCAATAAGGGGGTGTATTAAGCTAATTCGGTCTTTAAACGTTTCAATAGCTAACATTGGCATTTCACCGCGTATCCATAGTGATAATGACAAGATTATTGAACACATAAATGTCATATTTCTAGCTCACATTAAAGGTATAAGTTCGAGACGGGCTGCAAACTGCAGACTGCAACCGCAGACCGCAAGTCGCCATCGGAATAGCGCCTTTAGGTTGTGCACATTAAAGGTGCTATTCCGACAGCGACTGCAAAACTGCAACCGCAGACCGCAGCCGTAGATCGCACCACAAGCGATACTACTTTTGCAGTTTGCAGTCTGCAGCCCGTCTCGGACCTGTTGTACCTTTAGTTTATCTGGTCAATAGTTTCTATAATATTGATAGGTTGGTGAACAAGCCCCTAAGTATTACAATTTACAATGTTATCTATATTACAGCTCTTTTTCCTCATCTTTCTCTTTCATTTCGCTTGGTCCAACATCACATCTGTCGTACTTAAAACAAGTCTAAAATGCAGCTCTAAATGAATCCAGCAGGAAGTCTGCCTTAGAAAACAACAAAGTTGCCTCGGCATAATTCTGCACCTAAGTAAAGTGTTTATTATGTCGTATGAGCTCCTAACTGTCACAGCTCTGGTTAAAGCTGACTCTCACAGAACAGGATAGAAAGATGCAGAAGGCATGCTCTAGGAAAAGCGTGATATGTTGCTCACTTTGCATCTGCTAAACGACGGAACGTTGAATCGTAGAGCAGCATAAAGCATAAACACAACACAAATTAATTGTGACAAGACCAAACCACCAAACACACTAAGTGCTTATTTTAAATCATTTCCTGGTTTTTTGTTGTATGCATACACATGCAATCCGTGACTGCGAGAACGTCCCGTTACCTCTGCGCTAAGTGTCCAGTGTCCAGCCTAGTCAAATGCAGCGACGGCTTTCAGAGGGTAGCTAGGATAGACCGAACACACAACTCGGAGAACTGTGTGCTATGATCATATGGTGCAACTTGGGAGAGCTGGGTTTTGACTTGGACTGATTGATAGCGAATATTTGTGCGACTTCCTTATCACACGTTGAAAGAATCGGAGCTTCTGTTTCTTCTTATTTTGCACTCATAGTGCGTTCGTTGTCGTCAGTCGATCTGTCTGTCAGCGTACGCGCGGACCGGCGACCACTAAATACGTCTGCGCCAACGTTACTGTTTCCGATACTATTTCCATTTGTTGTTGTTTCCTCGATTTCGTTTACTACACACGTGATCGAGAAAGTTTTATGTCTATTAGGTGTTTTATTTTGTTGTAATTATGTGCGGTAGGCGACGGGACATCAAAAAGTTAGGAAATATGTGTTTTACTTTTGATCCCTTTTTTAGGAGACGAATTAATAGTTGGGTTTCCGTTTCAGCATTTCAGAAAATAAAGGTCTCGTGTACTGTGGTAACCAGTCCAATTGGCATTCTTGAAGTGTAATAGTACATTGTTACCCTACGGGTGAAAGTAACTTATTTAGTCCCGAGACGGGGTTTAATAGTTCGAGGGACTAAATAAGTCTATAACCCGAGGTAAACACTGTGTTTTTCATTACGAGTACAAGGAAAGTAAAAATAAAAACATGAATTAGCTAAAGAAAAAATTTGTGATCAGATTGCCGCTTTTCCGCCCATTTTTCTTTTCTGCGGCCTGCCAACTATTCAGCCATTATTTTTCATTTTCATCATTGAAAAAATGGTAAATATTTTGCCTAAATCTATTTTAAAGAAATATGTAGTTGAAACTAGATTATAATAAAGTCATTTAAAAAATACATTTTTTAATTAATACTTAACTTTATGTTATTACAATTTTACATCGCGCTGTAATTGAGTGGCTCTATAGAAAGTTGAAACATAGTTCAATAGAAATGTAAAAATAGAACTAGTTTTTTATATAATTTGACAGCTGTCAGTTGGAGACGATTCTCCCTAGGGCTGAAAAGTATTACTTTCAACCCGCTCCTCAGGCAACTTCAGACCTACTTTCCGAGTGTGAGTAATGAAAATGGATTTTGCTGTTAAACCACTCATCAAAAATCGCTTGGGATTTCAATCGTAGCTGTTATGTTTTTAATTGACTTGATCGCGCTTGACCCTGGTCACACCTGATGGTAAGCGCAGATAGGGTGTAAGATGGAGCACACGAATCCAAGTAACAGAGATATAGAGAGATTCCCCTATACCCCTCTGGCTCTCACATACACACGACGGAACACAGTAAACTGCTTGGCGCCGGATTTTAATGTGAGGGTGGTAGGTAGCCAGACGGACCGTATAGATCCTACCACCAAGCGTGCTGGGTTTTGTTGAATCTTACAACACGCGTGTATTCCCAGCGTGCAGTGAGAAAGTTTTATATTCTAGCCCGGAAAAAGTTATGTCCAACGAAATCATGAACACTTATCGGTTTTATCTTCTAATTAATCTAAAAGCGTCAGATTAGATTACACAGAAACACGACATACCTAATTTGATTTTCATTCAAGCAAACATTGTTTCCGACATTCCCGTCCGGAATTAGGTTACTGAGTCAACGGTGCCACCCTATCTGTTCCTAAAATCTGCCAAAGGAGGTTTATGGGACAATTCTGTAGAACTTTATGGTCTTTACGTTGTTCAGTATGGGAGAGAAGCGTACTAACCATAACTCATAAGGTCGTTAAAATTTATTTCACTTTTCGGTATGTTCTGCAAATAAATAGATTTATGGCATGTGTGTTGTACCGAATATAAATGCGATTTGGTAATTTATTTGTATGTATGTATTTACCGTTCGTGATTGTTATCTACGAGATATCCGATTTTGGCAGAAGCGCGCTATAATGATGATAATAGGTCTTACTTATATGGAACAGTCTTTCGTTGAATAAAGGGCGAAATTCTTCTTCTGTACAATTTCATAAAATAAATTATGTATGGTTGGCTAAAAGGCCTATAGCCCACCTGATGGAAAGTAATTACCACCGCATATACACCTACAACACGAAACAAGAAGAACAAGTGCATTGCTGATGCGTTGCCAACCTTAGAGAAACACTCAAAAAATATAATGCGCCTTTAATTTAACCGGCACTCATACCCTTCAAACCAAAGCAGCGCTGCTTGACTGCAGAAATAGGTGTAGTGAAGTATTACACTTCCTTGGACGAACCCTTTCACAAGGAGCTCTACTACCACAGAAACATATTTGCTCTGTGAGACACATTGTCTTGGTAACAGAAATAAGAAATTCAAAATTCCCTTCAAGATGACCCTCTTAGACGCAAGATCAAGATGGTAATCATGATTCTGAGAGGTCCGGTGAGTCTAAAAATGCCAATTTCCTTTCTTTGAGAAAATGAAATGGCACTTGGGAAATTGGAATAGCTTATAACAGAGAAAGGAAGAAGGTAGAAAATTAATATCAAAATAATATCCTGTCTATAGAGGTTACTGTGAGCGAGTACACATTGGATACAAAATATATGTGAAACAAAACGAATAGTCAGAAGAAGATAAATAAATAGCTGGAAGGAATACGGAAATTGAAAAATATGAAAAATGATTATCGAAATAGTGCTTTATTTCCTGTGTGAGCGCGTGATTAGGTACTAGAGTTTCTGCTCGAGAATTCTCGAGTCGAGAAATGTCGAGAAATCATGCCAACTTCGAGACGAGAAAAAATGCCTCGAGAATTCGAGAACTCGAGAAATTAAAGATATTCCTTTATTACTGTAAAATTGGCTTAAAAGTTACTTAATCTTTGCATTCTGGCTTCTGATCATTCTCCTTACGAGGCACGAGTAAGCGAGGCAAGCGAACAGACACATAATGGGTCCGATTGCGTTTCTTCGGCGCACTTAAATAATGCCGATTAATAGACTTAAATTAGTCCAAAATCCGTACTTATATTATTGCTATTGTGTTTGTTGATTAATTATGTCCACGACAGTATTTATGTCCAATTCGGACTTAATCTATGTCTACGCATGTCTTTTGCTATTCCGTTTCTGACAATTTGACAGTTCGTCGGCGCTAAATGAACTTATAGGTTTAGGAAGTGTTGTTTTTTAAGTTCTCACTTATTTAGTCCGTACGTAAACGAAGTTTCTTCAGAAAACAGTGAAAAATGTTTCCTTATGGCTGGGCTATCATTCAAGGAAGATACAATGAGGAACGGCAGCGGTATGAGTACGAAATATAAATAGAAACTTTGCTTTTCTTGTATAACTAACTACTCTTGAAAAAAACTCCAAATACTCTTGTTATAATATGATATAAAACGACAAATAAAGTTCTGGAACCGATTAACACCCCAAATTGGTCAGTTAAGTTAACTGAAGTTTGAACTAAGATCATCTTCTGACTAGGGTGTCCAGAAACGTAATGTGTCAGTTTATCGAACTAATAGCGGTAGAATAGATAAACTACGTTTAGAAGTACCTCAGAAACCGGAAAAATAAGTTATCTGAAGTTCGAAGTAAGATCATCTTCTGACTGGGGTGTTCAGAAACGCAATGTGTCAGTTTATCGAACCAATAGCAGTAGAATAGATAAACTACGAAAAAAAAAAACGGGCGTAAACTGATTTTTTAAGGTTTTTAAAAAATTCTCGAAAGACCCGAGAAACCCGAGAAATCGGGCTCGAAAATTCTCGAGACCCGAGAAAAAAATATGTCGAGAAAACAGAAACCCTATTAGGTACGAATAATAATGTGCGCATTCCTTTATTGAATTTGCAATTAACATTTCTATAACTCACATGTTGCAGATTGTTTCAGTATGAGGTGGCGAACAAGATTCGAATTGGCCCCCAGATTCAGAACCTTTTCGATAATCAGTTCGGTCTGTTATCTCGTTCCCTCTACGGTTTTCGTAACGAGAGAAAAAGAGATAGCTACCGAATCTTTCGACAGCTGACTTATCGAATCGTTCCAAATCGGGGGGAAGGTTAGAATTGGGCCGGCTTCCAGATTCAGAACGTTATCGATAAGTAGTTTGGTTTGTTATCTCGTTCCTTTTACGGTTTTCGTAACGAGTATAAAAGAGATAACTTACCGAATCATTCGACAACTGATTAATCGAATTGTTCTGAATCAGGAGGAAGATTCGAATTAAGCCTGCCTCCCGATTCAGAACCTTTTCAATAAGCATTTCGTTTTGTTATCTCGTTTCGTTTACGATTCTCGTATCGAGAGAAAAAGAGATAGCTTACCGAATCCTTCCGAATTAGGGGGCTGCGTTATATTTTAAATTTTTTGAACAAGTATTTTCTTTTACTTTTTCTTATCCCTACTGATATTATAAATGCGAAAGTAACTCTGTCTGTTACGCTTTCACGCCTAAACAGCTGGACCGATTTTGATGAAATTTGGTACAGAGATAGATTAGACTTTGAAGAAGGACATAGGATACTTTTTATCGAGATACCACGCAAACGAAGCCGGGGGTATCAGCTAGTTTTGTATAATTGGCACAGATTGTATCTACTTCATTTATTGCTTTTTGTATCAACTTCTACACATTCAAACGACTTGTTTTTAACACTTCACAGCTTTAGAACTGTCTTGATTATTGTCTCAGCTGTATCTTCGTATGGACTTTCCTTACAGTAAACACTGCTGAAAGGGACTCCTTATCCGAATGTCAACTCTGAGTAAAATATTGCCATTCGTTGTTTATTTGTTTTTCAGAATGTCGACTAAGCATTTGGTTTGTATCATCATCCTTTTTTACCAGACCAAGAAAATAAAAGGCAGGGGTTCATTTATTTTGTTTATGGAAGCGGGTGGTAGGTGTTTCATGAAATTCGTAACAGATGACTTTTTATTGAAAATCTCAATCGTTGATCTTTTCTAAACGAAATCGGAGGATAGAAATTTTGGTGAAATGGGAATCGAATATGAAGTCCTGTTTGTTAACTGTAGGGGATGCAAAAAGCTTTATGATCTAATGGCTCAATCTCCAAAATAAAAATCAAAGCTACTTGGTTGAAATGGAGCCCAATATACAAATAGGCTTATTTAGACACCTTAACTATCTTCTATGAATAAATAAAAATGAATCCCTATTTCCCTTGGTCACGGCATGACGCTTGAGCGGCTGGACCGATTTCGCTATTTTTTTTTGTTGTGTTCGTAATTGTCAGGAGAAGGTTCTTAAGAAAGAAAATTTTGATAATTTAAAAAAAACGAAATTATCTCAGTATGTCCTTATTCTTCATTTGTTTACCGCATGCATGAAAATGGTTTTAACTTTTTGTTACTATTTTGATTTTGTTTCTGAAGGTAAGTAGTAGTTAAGTAGTAAGTTGGAAAAAGTGCATTGCAATGCATGTCGGGTATAATAGCTAGTTTTCGAAATAAAAATGCGGAACACAATTAATAACAATATATGTATAAAATGTACCAGATAGGTCAACCAAATACGCTAAGGTACACACGGCTACATATAAAGCTATACATTTCCATTATAAGCTGATCTCGCATTGTGTAGGCTTTCTGTAAACTCAAAACTCATTTATTCAAAATAGACTAGAATTACTTAGTTCTTTTTGAACGTTAGTTTTACAATATTATAGACATCCCACAAAAAGCCCTCCCTTCACCGCTTCCTAGTGTTTTTGCTATGAAGAAGAAACGGCGCAACAAACTCCCCAGCAACAATGAGAGGTCAGCTTACACTGGTCATAATTGCTTGATCTAGCCGCGTGTACGCGTAGATTAACGCGCAGCAGCCAAACGCACGCTCGGCATGAAACGGATTTCGGTTGGCTTTTATAAAATCCTATAGCACTACGTCCACCATCGACACCACCCGCACCGAGCGCGCATTTGCGAACAACAAATGAGTTGCGTGCCGGTGGCGTCACATGGATCAATTCGCCACCTATGTGAAGAAGGCATCTAAGTATCTATCCAATAATTAATGTTTATGACTTTCATTCGATTGTACCACGTTTGTACCGGATTTTACCGCTTTTTTTTTCGTTTGTACCCTAAGGGGGTAAGAGATATAGGGGTTGGTAACTTCGTATAAAAAAATGGCAACTGGGTATACAATTGTTAATGTTTATGACTTCCATTCGATTGTACCACGTTTGTACCGGATTGTACCGCTTTTCAAATCGTTTGTACCTGATGCATTACCTGTCATCAATCTCCATGATAGACGACGTCAACATCACATAAATAACTATTTGAACTACATTCAGAAATCCCGATGATACGACTTTCAGAAATCCGGATGATACGAATAGCAGTAAACGCATGCTACCGGCAATTCGGTTCAATCTGTTTTGTGCCGGGCGAACGTTGCGGCTGCTACGGACCAGTGGACGCGTACCTTAAAAGAAATAACTATCATATAAACAGTAGATAACTCGAAAACTACATATTACTAGTTAGACTAGTGATACAGGGTGGTGATTTGAGATTGGACATGAAGAGCAGCTACCTTAACCACTGTAGTTACAGGAAAACCTTCTTAAGAGACCACTTTTAGCTTTTGGAATAATTTATACCTGCATTCACAGAATTTGAAAAAAAAAACATCTTTGAATGCAGTTCGAAATATTTTCAAAAATGATGGACACTTTCGTAAGAATATTTTCCTGTAGCCACAACGATTAAAGGGTTGCTGCCCTTGTTGCCCTATCGCAAATAAGTTTTTTGCGATTTCTGATTTTTGCGTTTTTAGTACTCCAACCTCAGTCGGTTCGGAAGAGCCTTTTGATCCTTATGGGAAATAAGATCGATTGGCTTCATGAAAACGTTTTGTGAAAACAGCCCTTTTTCCCGCTGACTGTATTTTTTTTTCAAAATCTGTGAATGCAGATAGAAATTATTCCAAAAGTTAAGGGTGGTATCTTAAGAACGTTTTTCTGAAGCTACAATGGCTAAGGTAGCTGCCCATAATGCCCCATCTCAAATTACCACCCTGTACAGTTTGCGAGACTTCCAAAGCGGAAGAGTAGTAAAATGCTATTTATTACTCCCAGACTCTCTACCAAGGTGATATTATCGGGTACTTATCTCGTCGCCATGTCGTAAGTATCGAGTGAGAGAAATAGCACGTGTATGTCTGCTACCAATATATCGGTATTTGTTTATGCACTATTTCTATCCTCAAGACCGTTATGTTTCAGGTAATGGCTCTAAAGAGAAATAAATGTCCTCTAATCGATCAGGGTGAACTGTATTTCAATGTGTAATAAATTTGTGTTAAACTTTGACTAATGTGTTCCATAGTTTGTTTATTTTCATGTTATTTATAGTTTGAGAACGGGCCTCTTCTCAGAATTAGAAAGATTTACCTCCGGTTTCTGAATTAAGAATTCGTGATAAACAATACCTACATAAGTAGTATTTGAGTACGGAGTTGTCAAAAAAATGCTTTATAATCCGTCATTTTTTTGACAACTCCGTACTTAAATGTTACTTAAGTACTGCTTATCCTAGAATTCTCAATTCAGAAACCGGAGGTTAGGCTTGAGTCCAAGAGTATTACTAGTGGGGCAGGACGTAAAGAATAGCACTACCCCATCTCTTTCCATGACCTAAAAGGTGACTAAGGCATTCACTAGAGGATGGGCAGCAGCGTTCTCTGAGTATTTTAACAACCATACTGCGATCGCCAACCCGCCTGCCAAGCGTGGTGATCATGGCAAACCTTTGTCCAGTAGTGGACATATTTTGGCTGAATGATGATGATGAGGCTTAAGTCCACCACGATGGCCTGGTGCGGTTTGGCGGAATACACACACTCGCAAACTTTTTGGAGCCTACTCCGGTGTGCAAGTTTCCTCACGATTTTTCACCTTCACTGTAAACGCAAGTGATGATCAAATTTTGATTTAATAAGTCAGAGTTGCTGGTCGGGATTCTAGTCAGACCTTCCTGCATTGTGGGCAAGCATTCAACTACTAGGCTATTAGTAATTGTTGATATTTTGTGTTGTGCCCCCGAATTTAACGTTAAAATCGGGAGCAAATGATATGGCAGGACAGGACACATGGAAAAAAAGTTTTCGAGTTTCAAAGTAACCATGAGTAAAATTTCACCTAAAATAATTGAAGCTGTAAATGTATGTAATACATTATAGCTTTAATTTTTTTTTCTGAACATTCCGTAACTGACCTTTCATTTTTTCGGGCTTGACGCTGAATTTCAGGATACCCTGTAAACACAGAAAATATCAACAATTTAGTTGTTTAACTGGTATTTATGATTTTATATTTAACTAGCTGTACCCAGCATGCGTTGCAATGCTCTTTTTCCTACCTACTACCTACCTACTACCTACCTACTACCTACCTACTACCTACCTACTACCTACCTACTACCTACCTACTACCTACCTACTACCTACCTACTACCTACCTACTACCTACCTACTACCTACCTACTACCTACCTACTACCTACCTACTACCTACCTACTACCTACCTACTACCTACCTACTACCTACCTACTACCTACCTACTACCTACCTACTACCTACCTACTACCTACCTACTACCTACCTACTACCTACCTACTACCTACCACCTACCTACTACCTGATATTTTTTTTTTTTTTAATATCAAAATTTTCTTTCATAAGAACCTTCTCCTGACAATTACGAACAAAACAAAAAAAAATTTAGCGAAATTGGTCCAGGCGTTGTTGAGTTATGCGCTTACCAACACATTTTGCGATTCATTTTTATATTATAGATACAATATGTAGGGATGACACATCTTCTGACAATTCTTAACTGCTTGAAGCAACTGTGTCTCTTCCTTTGTCATACTCATACTCGAAGTACTGTTGTTGCACGCTTGCGATATCTCGCAGGACAAGATTTTTCATTTCTAAAGCAGACTCCAGGAAATTCTTGAATAGGGCTGGTTGAATATTTTTGGGTTCAATACGAGTATCACTTGCTTTTATTGTTCCGTAGCCAAATGAATCTCTTATAATTTCACCATGTTTGCCAGTGTGTCTCAAAACTTTCATGGGATATGTCATGTACGTAATTGACTAATGTCTCTTTATTTTAGCCCATAATCAAATTATGCATTACCAACTTTTGCCCGCGGCTTCGCTCGCGTTAAAAAACACAAAGTTAAAGTTTCTATAATAATATAATTCAATCATAGAAACACAGATTAGAGAGATCGAAAAACACATGGCACCATCTATTATCGTTATTGTTGTTTTCCTCGGGAACAGTAGGTACTTTTTTCGGGATGAAAGGTACGCTATGTCCGTTTCTTTACACCTGACAACGTATGTGTAAAATTTCGGAATGATCGGTTCAGAGGTTTAGGCGTGGAAAGGTAACAAACAAACAAACTTACTTTCGCATTTACTTATATAATATTAGTTAGGATTAGGAAGTTAGGATTAGGATAGTGATGACTTCCAATACTTCCCTTATTATACCAATTTTACGCCAACAATATCTTTCCCTTATCTATTTTCAGATAAAATTACTCGATTACATTATCCGTACTTGTTTCCTTCCTTTTAGGAATTCCGTAACCGTATCATCGGCTGCAGTGCTGTAAGTTTAGCATAATCCCGCTATTTGTCGGGACAGTCCCTGTGGGCAGATATGCCCCTCATATTTCCCAGATTATCCCACTTCTGCTGAGAGAGGTCAATTCACTTTTCTCGTAAATCTTTGCCTCATTTGAATGTGGGTCTACGAAAAGGAATATTCGCCTTGCATTTTTTTGCAAAGATAAATTAAACTTTTTTTTGTAATGATCTAAGTGATTCTATTATTAAAATGTACCTACTTCGTTAATAATTTTATAATATCTTCATAATATACAAGACATTTCACATTGTCTAATTACAGGTCTAGATACTAAATAGGTTTAAAGCGAATGCCTTTCGAAATATTTTCAATTTTATGGTCAGTTTCATAAGAACATTTTCCTGTAATCACAACGATTAAGGTAGCTCCCGTTATTTACCTACCACCCCATCTCATAAAGTAAGAAATAATAAGTTTTTTGCGATTTCTGACGTTTCTAGTACTCCAACCTTAGTTGGTCCGGAACAGTGTTTTGATCCATATGGGAAATAGGATCGATTGGCATTATAAAAATGATTTCTGAAAACGTGCCCTTTTTCTCGCTGACTGTTTTTTTTTTTTCAAAATCTTTGAATTCATATTTGAAGTCATTCCATAAGTTACGGATGGTCTTCTAAGAACATTTTCCTGTAGCTACAATTGTTAAGATAGCTGCCCTTCATGCCCCATCTCAAATTACCACCCTGTGTAAATGACTGTATAATATCTTATTTTCACAATTCCGAACACAACTACGGGAAACACCAATATGTCCCAGTTTATTTGATAGCTCAATAAAATAAATACAATAAATTAAGTTGTTTACCCTTAATGTGACGTCACCATTGCAACAAACATAAATCCCGGGTTCCGTCCATTTCCCCTTCCCTATCGGATGGTTCCGTTTCCGGTTTGACACCGTTGTAATTGTCGTGAGACTCGCCATGTTGATTGTTCTAAAACTATGAATTATTTGTATAGCTGTCTCGCTCACATCGTTATTATTGAAGGTGTGAGAAGGAGACGAGTATATATTTAAATAGATGTAATATTGATAGATAAGATTGAAGTTTGTTAGGGTTAGATGTGGGTGTAGAATTTTTAGATGTGGCATTATTTTTTTATCCTAAATAATAGCTGGCTACGTTATGACCTTTGAGGTTCAGGCTTTTGTGTATGATGTTTCTAGTATATGAACTTATACTATACTAATACGACCAGATAATAGTCGTGAATAAAACAAAGCCAAACAACAGTTCACAATTTTCATGATGTTCCCATATGTTAAAACAATGATTTTGACAAAATAAAGTGTAATGATTAAAAGTCTAGAAAATTAAAATTAAATTAGAGATTATTTAACACTGAAATGTTTGGTACATAGATACAAGTTTTTAAATGATGAAACATAATGCACAACATCTCAGTCGGGATCGGGAGTGGCCATAGCGTTCTCTTTGAATACAAAAAAGTCTGTCATTTTTTGCGGGGTCTCACACATAAGCATTCTACACTGTAGCTACGACATTCACACATTAAAAATAAAACAAAATTAGTCTCCATTTGACACGAACTGTCTAATGGGGCCTAAGCGAGTTGACTTGACAGACGGGGAAATGTTCCTGATTATGGCAACTCCAGACTATGTCAACCGCGTTGCCCTAAGATATCACATCATTGCTAGAAAGATGCCACCTCTAATACAGTTATGCTCTATGTAGCCATAACTATATTTGATTGACGGGCAGATAAGATGATTAACGATAATTTACAACGTCAGTAGCCGTTCAGTCATCCATCGCTCATTTAAGCTTTTATAACTGTTTACCGTTCTTAATTGCATTCTCAATGGTCACGCACACTAGATTTCTGACGAACGTTTAGTAGTAAAAACTAGGCAAGTTTTTGTTTATTTTATGATTCAAGTTTTTTTTACGATTTTTCTTATTATTTATGTAAACATGCACACCTGAGAGTTGTGTGTAGTCGGCCAACACGCACCAGGCTAGCGTGCTGGACTAATGCATGGTTTATATGATGACAGTATAGTAACCTAGTTCAGTACCTACTGACTTGCTACTGGGCTCGTGTGGACATCAGCTTCAACACAGTCCAGCGCTAACTTCGCGCTTGCAAGTCAGTCGAGTTGACCAGGCCCTCGTTCTATTTTTCGGACCCTCACCAAAAATCGCTATACAGCTGACTTACTAACAGATCCCGTCCACATGGACCCAGTGACTGGCGCCGAAAATCTGAGTCACTGCAGCTGTCCCATTACAAAACCTAGTAATAGTAAGGGACACTTCTTACAAAAATCGTTTTATTGCATAATCTTGTTAACCTACAAAGTCTCGACCAAATACAAAAACACCACCGTTGAAAACTTAAATAATAAGCAGATATATTTAAGCATCGATACCTAGTAAGTGCCATTCACTGCCTTTGATAATTTTAAAACCTAGTACGTCACTTTAACCACAAGGTTTTACCTAACATATACTTTTCAAAGGCTGACCGATTTATGCGCTCTCCTGTAAAATTTCGTTTTAAGCCCTTAATAGGCTTTGAAATGGGACAGCCGACTGGGTCCAGTCACTGCCAGCCATAAGGCCTAAACCCTTCTCATTTTGAGAAGAGGTCAGTGCCCAGCAGTGGGACAGTAATGGGCTTATTACGCAACTAGCTTTTGCCCACGGCTTCGCTCGCGTTAATTTAGAATTTGTCAATCAACTCTCAACACACTACTAAAGTTTCTATAATATATAATTCAATTATGATTCGAAAGACACGTGGCGCCATCTATTATCATTATTGTTGTTTTCCTCGAGAACAGTACTTTTTTTCGGGATAAGAGGTACCCTATGTCCGTCTCTGTACACCTGACAACGTATATGCAAAATTTTAGGATGATCGGTTCAGTGGTTTAGGTATGAAAAGGTAACGAACAAACAAACTTACTTTCGCATTTATAATATTAAGTTAAAAAGTTAGGATTATGCTGATAATTAAATAAACTATTTTCTATACTGGCATTGCTACAGGATATACAACAATAAGTATAAAGGCGTTGACAATTCTTAATTTAATTTTACCAACGTAACAATAAAGTATCAGATCCGTATAAAAAAAATGCTTTCACACTATTAAACTCAATAAAAATATTAAAATAGTGTTATGACGTGTCAATAAACACTTAACTGCAATTATACGCACTCTGGAACAATTACTTAGGGCGGTTAATTATGTTGTTTGCAGGGTTGTCAAGAGAAAATAATAAAAATACTTCGTGGAGAAGTGACTAAGCTACAAGTAAGTATTGCTTTGGAAAATTTAGACACAGTAACTATCAGCCTCAATAAAAAAAATCGCGAAGTTGAATTCATGCGCAAACAAACAAATAAAATTGACACTGAAACCCATTTTCATTTCACTAATCAATTTCATTGAAATTGATTAATGTGTTTAGACTCTTGATTCTTCTTCTCTCGTGTCAGCACGAGCTATACGAAATAGCTCATGCTATGGTGTAAAGATTAGCCAGTCAGCAAGGTTGGTAGCGGGGCTGTCTGCCCAGGGTGCACCGGACGTACTTAAGTATCGTCACTCGTGGAGGCTCATTTGATGCACCACCCCCACTCTTGATTACTAGACTCTTGATTAGTAGGTTATGATTGATTTTAAGAATTAAGCTCTGAACGATACTTGTATACTTTTAACTTTATAAACTTTATTCAATAAACTTACATAATAACAATTTTACATTTAGCACTAGCTCCCACACTAGGATTCCCTGTGTCGTGGAAGCTAGGCGAAACTAATAGATACACATATATATACAATATTACTACTATTAAATACTACAAATTTATATATACGAACACATACATTCAAAAATAAAATAAACTTACATAAACTTACATTCAAAACGACTTCTAATATATACTAAAACCTATACACGAAGTGATGACGGCGTCGTGTTGCGCTGCGTGGTGTCACGTAACCTTCCGCGAAAACGTCGGTATACGACACCTTTCGGCCAAAAGTCTTCCTTCATGAAGATGTCTTGGTGTTGAGTTGGAAACCGCACCACAAACGACTTGAAGTTAACGTTATGACGCGACTCCAACATTTCTACTCGCAAGGTCCACTTCGTCTTTATTCTGATATACTCCACGATCTCCTCAACCTTCGTGGAGTAATGCAGACGGGAAACGTACAGTTGCGTCGACGGTATTGCAGGACGCAGCAGCATATTCGGTCCTGTTAGTCCGGTACCACATTGATTGCGGCAAGTGGGCTTCCTTCGCTTCTTCTCCACTGTTACGAAGCCGTCCTTGTCTGCATGGTCTTTCCTCTGGACTGAAGGCACGTTACTCTGAGCCGGTTTATTGTGACTCTTTGAATTGTCGGTCTGATGTTTTGACTGCTCCTTTTGGATGGGAGGTTGTGCAGCAGCTGCTGAGTAAGCACGGCGAGGTGTCGACGTGCTTACTTGTAACGTCGTCTCTACGGCGGAAGAGGCGGGACGGGCGGGGCGAGGTAGTGCATCGCTTGCAGTGACGGTGGCCGGTGACGATTCCAATTTCGCTGACTCGAAACTCGACTGCGATGTGTTGTACGCTCCACGACGTGTGTTGACCTTTGAAGCGTACTCAGCATGTATGAGATCTAACAGTTTGTTTTGTTTAATGTCATGATCTAGTAATAGGGGCTCCTTTCCTCTATGAGAAATGTTAAAATTACAATCAACATTTTCTTAATATTTTCAGATTACCTACAACCTTAAAATGTCAGCAGCCAACTCGCCGATCTGATCATCCGACTTTTCAAAAGTCAGCCTGACCTTTGCCTTTTTTTAAACCCAAATCAGTAATGTTTGATTCACTAGCAGCCCTACGTTTCATAGGGTTAATTCACATAGCACACGTCATGCGAAACGCCACCTTTTTACACCACCGTCGTGCTTTATCATGAGTTATTAATTACCAGTTAGATACAGCTTATGTTTAATTAACACGAGAACGGTCGCTAGGGAGGCCAAATTAGTTTAGTAGAATAATATCGTGTGTCTTGTACCGAAGGGGCTATTATGTCTATCAAGATATTATGTAACGTGAATAGGCTTTTGTTGTTGTACTATCTAACGTTTGTAAGGGTGTTTGCAGGTTCAATAGTATTACAATTTCCCCTGTAATTGTTCATTGTAGCGTTAATTGTAGGCCATGTTCAGCAGGGGACGTTTAAGATCCATCATGAACATCCAAACCTATTTCTGTCGATTTTTTTGTCGGAAAGCGGATGGAATGTCTGTCCTGGGCCAAATTGTCATTTTTTTGTCGGATATATCCAACTTGGCGGTTAAAAGGAGGTATTGGAAAGCTTGTAGTCCCAATCTTGGGCGACGGGGTTGTGACATAGTTGGCCACATACAGATAACAGGCTCCAAGGCCACGGCTCTGCACACGCTACAGGTGTGCCCTGCGTGGGCGACGTAGCGTCGTCAACTAGTCAAGGCAGTCGGTGGTGACCTCTCGCTTCTGGCCGTGGTTCTGTCCATGGTCGGGAGCGAGAGTGCGTGGGAATCCGTCGCCTCCTTTTACGAGGTGGTGCCTGCGACCAAGGAGGGAGCGGAGAGGGAGAGCGAGGCGATTGCCACTCTTCCTTCTCGCGCCAGACGCATCAGGCGCCAAAGGGCGCACGACGATCTCCGGCCACCCTAGTGTGTGGCCTGCGGGCGGCGGGTTAAGGGATCCGTCCGAATCCGAAGTAACAGGCCCGAGAAGGCGGCGCGCTGTGTTCCACGCACGACTCTTAGGAGGACGTGGGCTAAGGCCCCACAGAAGGAGACGTCCGCCAGGGCCTGGCGGACCGAAGCCTGCCAGGGTTGCGGTGCATGCAGCAGCGAATCCCGCGACCTCGGCCATAGGTCAGGAGAAGGAGCCGGTAAGTGTTCGGCATAACCTTCCGACTTCCCTAGGTTAAGGGTATCCGTGAGGACTTTCCCACGATAAAAAAATGCTCATAACAGTATTTGGGCGCTTTCAAATTGGACGACTGCAGCCGTACCGTAGCGGTGCGGATGTCGTGCGGCTATCGTGCTGCGGACGGGCAGTTGTGTTTTTCATACAGTTGACGCGACGAGAGAGCAGTGCGACGCCCCTACCGCGCACGCACGGCGACAGTGCGACACCAACCATCTAAATTGAAAACGCCTTTAAAGTGGAGACACCGCATTCTATTCAAGTTCTAGTTATTGCTTGATTGCATAAGAGATAGACTTGCTTATTAAGGGATTTGAAACCCAACAGGGAGATTTTTCCCAAGGTTGGGCAGAGGTGTATAGTATACCCACATTTCGCCGTTATGTTTAAGTCCCATGTAAAAGGGGACGAGCGTATTGCCCTTAATCGGTCACTAATCCAGACTCCGGGCTGCTACTGAGAAATTTCACACGGAAAAACCCAATAACACTTTGTACGACCCGGGGATCTAACCCAAAAGTCCCAAAACCTCGCGCTCAGAAGTCGCAGTCTTGAGTCACCAAAATCCCTGTAACAGAAACACGCTTTTGTTGACATGAAGAGGAAGATTAACTATTGTAATTGTATAAAACACTCCATTACTGGGAGCGATCTTTTCAAATAATTTCAATTTCAAATGTACTCGGCCATTCAGCTTAGTTAATTCCCAGTCTACTTAGTCGAGAATTTACAGTTGGATTTAGTGTTTCCAGTAACTGAAACGCGTACAAAAGATATAACAGTTCCGAGTTCCGTTGATCTCGTAAAAGAAAAGAATGTAGCATATTTTGTACTTCTGCGAAGCGTGATCCGTTTGATATTCAGAATAGATATAAGTTTTTACGACGAATCAACTGAGATTTATAGTTATTACGCAGTTGATGCCCCTTGAAGTTTTTGCCGCACTAATTATATACTAAGATTATGGTACTTATCTACTAATCTTTTTGTCGACAGTTTGAATACGTGTCGTTAAATAAACTTTAGCTATTTATGTCATATTAATATGAATTGATAAAAGTATCATCTTTATTGTAGAACTATACTGCTATTTTATGATGTGGGTCGCAAAAGTTGAAAAACATTTAGTATTGGATTATCTTTGATTAAAAATACATATTTCTTGTCTTGTTTATTTTTATTAACGTGAAAAAGGTTTTAAATAGTTGTAAATTATTTGCACAGATTAGAATGAATTGTAGAATGTATATTTGTATTTGTAATTATGTAAATATTGTTTGAGTAAATAGTTACCGGTAAAATGGGGCTATTTGAAAACCATGGGGCCAATTGGAGTTCAGTAAAGGAATGTGCATCTTAAACCATTATTGCCACTGGTGCTATGTACTTATTTACGATTTCAATGTTTTTGTATATTTCACTAATATAAATTATAAGTAGATAGTCTAATAAATATCTCGAAAAATTGCCTACTCCATGTCCATGCCAATTAGCCCCATCGTTCCCAACAATGTTCAAGATTATATTATTAAAAGAATGGAGTAATATTCTTATTCAGAGCATGCAATTGCATCAATTGGGTGTTATAAAGGCATGTGATGAATGCAATGCTATATTCTGACACTAGTGTGATCCAGAAACTAGTGTCTACTGGTGAAAGCCGGTCTACCATTAATACCTAAGCTCCTTACAATTTTAGAGGAATTGCCTAAACACAATAACTAAAGGCTACTGCGAACTACCACATCTTCTCTAAAAAAGAAACTCCAAAATTCACAGTGAGTAAAACTACAACCACAAACTTTATTTCAAAGAACTTTGGTTCATAAATAAAGCTTCGAGCTTGAGAAACACAAGTTCTTGAAATAAAGCTACCGGATCCGTGACCAGCGACCCAGCGACGCTGAAAAGAACACAGAAAGACGGAAATTTTTAAAAAGTTAAAAGAAAAATAAAACAAACCGTAATCTAGAAATAGTGAATTTACCGTATAAAATTCGCATAAACGACACAAGTCAGTTACCTACTTTACTGCGACCACAAAACCATTTCAGTTTAGACTACGCTATAATATGGCATATAGCAAATATTTTTTAGCGCAACGATATCGCTCAGCATACATTTTATATGGACACTTTCACACAACGCAATGCTATAAAATATTGGCTTGCTGTACGCGATAAACTTGAGTGATTCTCAGAGCTTTAACGTACGATTCTTCGGTCCCCTCCCCGCCTCACTTCTACCCTGTCCGTCGCCCGATAGATCGCCGTCAAATGACTTGCTATACATAGTAGACAGGCTTGCGATATAGCGTATGGTTTAACGTCATGCTATACACGTTGAAATTGTAAACACTCGACAAGCCGAAATGGGAGATTATACTCATCACTATGAACAACTTTTACTATGGGACCAAACAGAAATCGCAAAAAAAAAACAGATGTTCCCTTATTTTATGTTCGCATAACTCATCAAAATGTAGGGGAAAGCATTTTTTTTTCGCGATTTCGTTTTTGGCCCCATAGTAAAAGTTGTTCATAGTGATGAGTACAATCTCCCATTTTGGTTTGTCGAGTGTTTACAATTTCAACCTGTATAGTTTATAGCGTAAGACGCAATAATATGCTTTACTATATAGCGAAATAGTCTAGCGTAACTGTGCTTTAATCTAGAAATGGTGAATTTGCCGTACAATATTCGCGTAAACGATACAAGTCACTTACAGACTTTATTCAGATAAACCATTTAACATCAGACTATAATAAACTATTCACAAATCCGTCGCTTAAAAAGGCAATAAATTATAAAATTAAAAACATCTGTAACAAACACGGACCTGCTAAATGGGTCGTATGTGAGATTAAAACGATTTCCCGGCTCACTTTTGGGTCATAAAAGCTCTTAAATTTAAGGCGATCTGTCGGGACCAAACGTTACGCATTCGCACTTTGTAGATGTTTTAATCCTGCACTTGAAATATGTTCGGGGGACCGGCCCGCCTCGGGGGATATCGTCCAATTCACTGACAAGCATCTAGTCGTAGCTAGAGATTAACGGATGTCTTTACTTTTTTAGGGTAGGTCTAAACGATGATAAATATAGAGCTGTTTGCGATGCGAACGTCCCTTCAACTTTCTTTTCATTTTTCTATGACATCTTCATCTTATTCAAGTATTGAACTTTAGATTAAATCGTTCTGCCTGGCCTTTTTCTAATAATGTTAGGGACAGCTTCCAGTCTAACCAGATGCGGCTGAATACCAGCATTTTACGCGGAGCAACTGCCATCAGACGTCCGCAACCCAGTTATTGAACAATGGCGATACCTTAAGGTCTATGGTTGTCACAGTCTCTGACTACAAGGAGCGATTGTCATTGGTATCCGTATGACACTCAGTAGGTCTAGCACGAATCTTGTGACGTATGGTAACGTAAACGTAACGTTAACGCGAGTGAATTTTGAATTGGAAATACTCGTTTCGCACATAATATTTAATCGAATTGAAAACTTTATTCATATCTATGTATAATACAAATTGTGGTTGTCGTATAAATTTAAACTAAAATGCTATAGAATAGTTGTATTTTCGATTTAAAATTCACTCACATTAACGTTACGTTTACGTTACTATACGTCAAAATATTCGTGCTAGGCTTACAGGACCGACGGTTTAAAGTGTTCTCCGATGTCTCTCGGGTCTCGATGTGTAAATAATGTTCACCAATCCACGGATTGACCACGGCAAACGCAGATTAAGCTTGCCACGAACCCCTTTTAGATTAAATAATTCATTAATAATAATAGTCTTAACAAACAAATAAAATATCTTGATTTAGCACACGAGGTTATCGGCTGTGGGATGTGGACTCAGCAGTCATTGTTCCGATAGTCGTTACGGCGAATGGCCTAATAGCCAAAAGCCTCGATCAACACCTCATGAGGCTCTCGTTGGGCGGCTGGATCAAGGGCTTGATACAGGGCGCAGTACTCCTTGACACGGCACGCATAGTGAGGAGGTTCCTTTCTCTGGAGCCCTGACTGCCGCCCGGCAGCTTGGACCCTGTTCCCGAAGCCGGTGGGCTACTATTTTTTATATTTTTAAATGTACATTGTTTTTTTTTAAGATATGTATTTAAAAATATAATTTATATGTATGTTTACAATGAATAAACGGAATAGCCTTGATTCTATTTTAGCCAATATTTGGAATCTAGTCTTGCAATCCGATACATCATTGGCTTCGATCGGCCAAATTGATTTTTGAAGCAGGCTTACACAACACTAAGAAGATTATCTATGAAGATTATAGCAATAAAATGTAACCTAACTAGTTTGACATTTAGTTTAACCAAAAAAACCGTGACTAATGATGTAAAGATTTGTTTAAATAACAAGTTTAGGTAAAATAAATACTACGTCTATAAAACTTTTAATAAATGAGTCTTTTTCCCAGAAGTCATAGTATCTCGGTATAAAATCGTTCTTGGACAAGATTAGTAAATTAACCGAATACTCGGAACAACTGCATGACCTCAACTAAAGTGACTTTGATCATCTCAACGATACCTACCCATCGCTTATTAGCACTTGTTTTTCATCTATGGGGCGTGAAAAACTTTGCTATTATGATTTCTCAAACCAACCTTTGAAATCTAACAATTTACACCTAAAAAATAAATAAAAAAAATAGTCACACTAAAATGATACCCAAACACACTAGCCAGTAACTCTTTCGCATAGAAATAATGTAGTGACGTGTCAAGTCCCCGCAGGGCAGGGTTACGAAAATTAGACCCCGGGGAGTGAACTGCATCCGACCTGCATGTGCATTATACAAGTTCATGCAACATGTGCGCAAAAACTGCAAAGTAAAATGTCGTGATGGCTTCATTTTAAGACTAGATACTTCTTTTTAACTTTAGAACTAGTCCATTATGTATTTAGGTCTTTGCAAGTCTTGCAAATAATAATGTAGGGTGAAAACTTTTTCTAAATCAATATTGTGCAGTCACAGTGAAGGAATTTCCGAATGCCAAGCATTTACTACGGTGACTAATTTATATAACATCCTTGACATTGTAGCCATGAAAACGAATATTTGAAAACAATGTTTATTACAAAAGCAACTAAGCCGGTTCAAGAGTGTTTTTTCTTCTTATTTGTGACTTTGCATACAATCTATTTTTTAAATCGCAAACGGCAGTTGTGCCATTGATACAATATAACAATTAAGTTGATCCTACAAGCGCAGATGTCAGTAACTCGTTAGCAAAGTTTAAAACAGACATCATACAAAACAAAACTTAAATTAAGAACTAGAAGCATCCAATTGGAGAACAAACAGCTAACAAAATAAAAACTGCGAATCATGTTCCATTCTCGTTGAATAACGTCCTGCAGTCGCCGCGCGCATTCCCAATGAAGTTATCAAGAAATACAGGGGTCCACACAGCGGGGTCCCTACCTCGCAATAGTGTACAAAAAAGCTAACATGTCGCTCAGAAATTGCGTTACTTTTGCTAAGGGGGGTACGCCAAATGGTGAATAATGTAGGCTCCCATTCATACAGTTAAAAGTTTAAACACCCTCTATTGACTGAACAATCGCTTGGTGTGAAATGATGAATGTAAAGTCTGCTCGGGTTAGTTTGTTTGCTATTGAACGGTATTAATGGTTGTATTTTATTGATTCATAACGGGAATTGTTCGAGTCTTTTGCAGTTGAGGAGACGAAACTGTATTTGTTGTGTAAGGACCAAACAAAAAGGTCCTTTTACCAAAATTGAATATGCTTGAATGAAGAAACAAACAAAAAATATAGATGAAAAAGGTAAAGAGAAACAGGCTACAAATAACCTGTTAAAAAGCGCTCTTTTTCTCAGTAACGGTATACCTACCTAAATATGTTTGGCGAGTGTCCCTGGCTCAATCTCCAAATTAAAAATTGATCGCCAGGTCTCTAAAATTTCAAACCTTAATAATTCCAAAACTGCTTGGTTAAAATCGAGGCCAATATAAAAATAGGCTTATTTAGACACCTTCTTTTAGAAATAAAAATACAGAACACAATTAATATCATCAAGATTGTCAATATATAAAATGAACCAGAGAGGTCAACCAAATACGCTGATTTTGTAGATCATCTCCCCTAAGTGTCATGCTTATAAGACAACATATCATTTTGGTCCTATTAGTCACAAACCCACAGAGTATACCAGAAGTTTCTCCAGCGTAACCACTACATAAATTACGAAACAAAATATTTCACTTGAAGCCTCCATTACGCCTATCCTTCTTATCCCTAAAGTATCGTTTACCCAAGAAACCTTGGAACAAACATCCATCTACGTTCCTTGTTTTGCTTCCATTCCCACATCAGCCATTTTATTTTATAATACGCTCATGTATACTTGTCCGCTTTCATAAAAACTATTCTCAAGAGCCTTCATAAAAGTTGAAGGAGAAAACTAATTCTTATTCTACTCGAGTCCGTACACTTATAACTTTCAACTGGTGGATATCGTCACAACTACAGCTTCATTTTCATGACTTAACTTTTGTTATACTTGTTATATTTTTGTTGGATTTGCAGAGACTGGTTTAACATTAAGGTGAGTATTACTAGAGCATTTACTTGTAACAAAACATCGAGCTGTACCCCAAGTGTGAGTTTTTTTCGTTAACTACTGTAGTTGCGTCACGCCAAAAATGTATGAAAATTTAGGCTGCGTCTCTAGGCGCATCGTTCAATAAACGCGCGAATATTAGTTAGTGAACGGTGCGCCTAGAGGCGCAGCCTAAATTTTCATACATTTTTGTCGTGACGCAACTACAGTAGTTAACGAAAAAAACTCACACTTGGGGTACTGCTCTAATGTGTCATCCTTTCACGAACCGAACAATAAGCACGACACTCGACGCTTTGTTACAACTTATTTTTGCAAACAACCGAGCGAATTTGTGTAACAGTTCGTCGGACAAAGACACGAGCGCGAACGCAGCACACGCGACCTGCAGATCCGATATTTCAGCGCAAAATAAACGCAAAATAGAAAGGAAGGTTACAGGTAAATGCTCATTCGCCGTGAGCATTATTTCAAACACCGTGTAAAGCATTCGCAAGAACGTTACATTACATGGAAATACTTTTTTAAATTGAGCTTTTGCTTGTATTGTACCATTCGTAAGAACGTTACATTACAAGGAAATGCTCGAGAAAATGCTCTAGTGTATACCCACATTTAGAAGAGCGTGTTTTGGGGTTGAATGAGTCACAAAGCTTATTGTGATATTTTTACGAGACATTTTGGATTTATTTAGATACTGATAACAGTCCCAACTACTGATTTCACAGATAGAGCCCAGTTTTGCTATTGAACAAACTCAGCTCAAATTAGAATGTCTCATTAAAGACAAACCTATCGGCAGAATAAGCACAAAAGCTTTTATCAGAAACGACTATCGAGTCTAATAAACGCTTTGATTTTGGCACTTCATTTACAAGTAGAAAAAATAACCAATGCACTTTTATATCAACCCTTTTCATCTCCACCACTTTAATAAAAATCTCAGCCATCTGTGTGCTCAAACACCAATACCCACTCGGTCATCGAAGACCGTTGTGCAATTTCCAATTGTTCATTGAGTACAAAGAAAAAGTTTCTTACTATGAACAAAGGCCTAGCAGTGAGAGGCGATGGACCGTGGCATTTACACTCGGTTTTAATCAATGAAGTTCTGAAGCGATAGGACTCACCACAAAGGAAATTATTGAGTCGGGAAATGGTTGAGACTGGATGAAGATGATGGCGCAAGTTAGGAACGGTAGATGAGGAAGTGAAACCAGAATTCGCTAAACAATCTAGAAGAACACTGTGTGTTTAGAGAATTGCTTTCAATCATTTTCATGTTGCGGATATAGTTGCGTCTTGCGTGTCGTTTCTGGAAGAGAATAAGCCCGTCCCGCCTCGTCGTGTCATTACGCCTTTTATTAGGTTATATATTTGTAAGCTGCAAACTGCCCTTAATATTTTTCTTAAAAAATCTTTCCATCCAATAGTTGTCTGAAAGAAATAGCTTTAAGCGATAAGACAGCCATTTGTACTGTTCTTAATTACGTGTATACCTTCTGTTTTATTTCTTTTAGTGTACAATAAAGTATATCTATCTATCAATTTATCTACGCCAAGAGGATGGGCAGCGTCCTTCCGAGTTTGCAAATAATGATAAACTACGATTACAAATCCGTCTGGCAAGGGTGGTAATTATGGCAATTTTCTCTTTGACCATTCTATAAAGCGGTCATTAGGAAGCCCATGTTCATCAGATGATGTTTACAGAGTGATACGATGATGATGATATTAGATATAATATGTTCGATGAGGAACATTCTCCCATCTTAATTTTAAATATCAACATAAATTATAGCTGAAAAGAAGACAAAAAATAATAGTTTAAACGTTATAATCATAAAAACAGTAGTAAATTTGATTTACAACAAAACCCTATTGGTTCTGTAAAGATTCCTGTAGGCGTCATTGATAAACTTTATGGGGTAATAAAATACCAGAAAGAAGATACTTAGAATAGAAATGAAATGTTCCTTTACGATAAGAGAGAAATCTACAAAAATATAATCTGGGTATCATCGCATCCAAAAAAGTTTTTAGGACGTGCGTAAGATTTATCGCAGTTGGAATCATTTTTTGCTCCTTTTAAAAACGTAGGGTAGGTAGGTAGTAGGGTAGAACGCCAATCTTTAGTAAATACAAATTCTCTTATCAAAATGGATTGAAATTTAGTGTGTGCCCATGTCATCCTTTATCGTTGACATGAGCAAATAATTCGATATCCGTTTCCAGAATCGTGCGTGCTTATCGGTAGTGGTTGCTTTAAGGTTCGCGCACATTATGTCGGGCCGCAGCGGGGCGGAGCGGGCCGCAGCGTAGTGCAAAATGCTTACTTAGAACATTAGTGACGGGCCGGGTCGCAGCGCATTGACGGATTTTGAGTACAGTGCCCTGCTAGACTTGCGAATCATATAGCTCTTTGTATCCATGAACTAAACTAATCAAAAGCTCTTCGTCCATTCTTGTGAACATCACAGGAGCACACAAATACCAAAAAAACGCAAATATCTTAAAATCAACATGTGCACGTATACACTCCAATCCGCTTGCTGCCGGCTTACACTGTGCCGGGGCGCAGCGGGGTGGGGCGGGCCGCATCGCACGCAACCAAAATCCGCGTCGGAATATGCGTCCCGCTGCGCCCCGGGCGGCATAGTGTGCGACAGTTCATATAAAATACGTACGAGATATGAGCGATTTGAGCGGATTTTTGCGCTGCGACCCGACCCGCTGCGGCCCGATACAATGTGCGCGAACCTTTAGAAGACACCGGGCCTTATAATTTGTACCAGGAAGATAGGATTTTGAGGTTCATACTGTTACCCTCGCATATACTGTTTAATATTACCGACGATCAGGTTCCTAAATGGTAGGTACCTTCGTGCATCATATTAATTATACTGTTTACGCTATCAAAAGATACGTACAATTTCGTATACTTTCAGCCCACTTTAATATTCTGTATATTCAAACTCCAGGATCGTTCATTGAGGTAATTATCTATTGAAAAGGTCTTAACTCTGTAGGTATTGAAACTTTACCCATTGATATAGATAAACAGGAAGTAAAAATGAATTATCCCTTCGTCAAAATTCATTGTATTGAAGTTATAATACTTTTTTAAGTAGATTTCTTTTGCTTTTTAATTTGGTTAGAAGTTAGAAGCCACAGCTTAGTAAAAATATCCGCTGCTAGCTTGGACCGAAATGCTACAGTTGCACTCGGATTGTCAGAGTCGTTATTGAATTGTGGCAGTCGTGAGACAGCATTATACTTGTATTGATAGCTCTCATTCAATAGGCGAATGGTAGAAAAATTGCTTTTCGCAACAATGAAACATATTGTCTCTTGGAATATTTTACTTCGAATACAATACATTATTGCTGCTTGTGGGTTAAGAGATAGAAGCCGTCGGTGCCGATATAATTTTTTTTACCTACGGAGTTTTATTGTAAAGCTGCTAAATACTCGTACTCTTATTGTTTGTAATTTTAATTCAACGAAGACACGGTATACAATACAATACCCTTTATTGTACACAAAACAAACAAGAAACATTACCATGAAAATAGAGATGTACAACGGACGGTCTTATCGTACTAGGCGATTTCTTCCAGACAAACTTTGGATGGACATGATTTGCAAGACAAAAGAGAGGTGTAGTTCTCGGTGTAACATTAGTTTAAATTCTTCGAAATTTTTTAGGCAAAAGCGGTACTTAGTTTTTAATTGTGGAGAAACTTGGTGTGGTGTTCCTCCAACCAAAGGGAGGATCCTCCAACCAGGCGGAGTCTTGTGCCTGGCGGGCTACTGCCCACCAGTTGATGTTGGGAGGTTGTATATAATATATACTATCTGCGTGTTAAATCTTGATATCGCGATGTAGGCATGTTCGCATGTGGCGTGGATAGATGCCGCCGCATAATTATTAAATAATGTGTAGCGTGTAGAAAATTAGAACGTTATCTAGTTCTTGTCGTGTTACGTGAAAGTATCTGTGATAATAAAATTTAAATACGAAGTACACCCAACAATGTCAAAGAACGTAAATAAACGAGAGACAATTTGCACGAAATAACGGAAAACATTTCGGATGTTTCAGTCATAAAACTTCATAAAATAAAAAATGTTCGAGTGTCATCAGGGGGAACGATCTTGGCGAGTTGTTCGGCCAAGTTGAATTACTTCCAAGTCTTGGCATTCATAAACGTGATCGTAATATTTCTTCCTCATACTACTTTGTTTACGAAAAGTTTTACTTCGTAATTTACTTGAAAGTAAGCCTTGTTGCCTTAAACAAGATAAAAATGACAAAGCTGTAAATATTGCAGCCAAGCTCCGAGATTGCTAATAAAATGAAAGATTCGAAGTAAGGAATATGAATTAATTTTCCTTTGGAAATGAACAAAGAAAAAATGTTGAGTGCTGGCTGTAACTGCTTTTCTGCCCGCTCTCGTTCAAAAGAATCAATTGTCCGGAATTGTCATTGTGCTTGTAACCCATAACTATTGCCCTTTGCCTTTTGATCACCCATCGCTTCCCATGGGTGTCGTAAAAGCCGATTAGGAGATTGCGTATCAAGAGAATAGTCAGCATCGTCATACTGTGATCGTCAATACATTTGCCTCGCTAGGTGATCATGGCATTATTCTACGCATTTTAAAGGGTCGAAATTGCCTATAGTACAGTTTATTGTATTATAATGTTAGTGCTCATTCACACGAAGACGATTCGTTTTTTTGACGAATCGTCTTTTTTCAGGATTCGTTTTTTTTGCGGCGGCTTTTCTTTTTAAATACCCGTGTTCACACGCATCACGAATGTGAACATCAATTCGGATATTTTGCCGAATCGTGATAAAACACGATTCCGTATGCAATGTGAACGTCCACCCGTCATGTCATGATGACTAATCATGTTTTATGACGAATCGTCAATGACGGAACCCGTGTGAATGAGCCCTAAGATGTAATAATACTATTTCAAATGAATAAATAAATGCTTTGAAAAATGTAAGATACATATAATAATACTATTTCAAATGAATAAGTCTTTCCAGCAGTTTAAAGCTAGTAACGACCTGAATGTTCTAATGTTATTCGAGTCGTGTTTTCAAATCGGATTGATTCAAACTGATTAATCGATTGAGCAGATAAAACGTTACCGAATTTGCCAATTATTCTCAACGTCTTGCCTGCCATGCAGTATTAATTTATTTACTATATCAAGAGGGGCTTGTTTACGTACGGTTCTAATTAGCTTAAGGATATCTAATAATTTGGACATAATCATTAGAACTTAAAACGTGATATTTACCATGTTTATTTGTTGTGACTTTCCGATATTTCGGCACCGTTACAAGCGCCATGATCACGGATGAACTGAAGTAATTGCGGGTGGATGTTTATGAGCAGACGAAACGGTCTACCCTCTTTCTTGTTCGTTTTTTGCGTTCGACGCCACTATATTGCTTTCACGGTAAGTTGATTAATTTGGCAGATGTCAGTTCATGACATGAAAATAAATTGTAATGGCGCTTGTGTATGACAATTTAATTCAACAAGTATTAAATCAATTTAAAATATGAATAAAGCGTTACCCAAAAGGTTGTTTTAAAATCAGAAACATAGAAACAATATAGTTATATGTGTATAACGCCATAATTATATATTACATAAATGATTTTGAAAAAACCCCGACGCGTCTTCAAACTTGCGTCAGATGGTACCAGTTGCCAGAGATGTGCGTATCGATAAAATAATTTCGATAAATTTATAGTAACAGAATGAATATTTTGACTATCGTAATAATTATAGACGATAGGCTCAGTTGATTGAATAATTAAAATAAGGCTCATTAAAGCCCAGTTGCCTTGCAAAAGGTCGGTCAGTCCTAAATTTTGGATACGTGTTATGGATATGTGTTCTTATAAAAATTACAAATCTTGTACCTTGAGTGACCTCGGCGCGCTCTGCCATCTTGGGTTAAAGAACCCAAAAAATAGTTTTTATTAAATAACTCCTTGTGGGTTTTATGCCAAAAATTATTCACATCAATTTTGTAGAAAATTAAATTCTTATTTGTCATTCCCGACTCAAAATCAGAGGTATTTTATAGGTTTGAAGCCCATGTCTGTCTTTCTGTTTGGCTGTCTATTTCTCTCTCTGTCTGTGTGTCTGTTTGTGGGCTTTTCATAAAAACAGCTAACATAACACATCCAAAATTCAGGACCGACGAACCTATCGAACCTAACGAAAGATAAACCTCTTTTTCGCGACCCGGCTACTGGGCTTATTATTGGTGATAAATAAACATTTATGTTCACTCATCCCATACCTGCTGGATTCATTATCACATCAGCAAGTAATCGTCTATTGTTGAAGATATGCATGCTAATTGACTTAATCCTAATTACTTAAATCACAAGTATTTGAAATGTACATAAAATCACATTACAATAATTTGTCAAATTCTCGCTGAAATTTTACAAATTTTATCGATCGTTGAATCGACTACAGTCACATGTCTAGCAACTCCTATTGACATGTGTCATTTTAATCTTCTTATCGTGAAAACAATATACCACTGTCACTTAAATGTCACTCACAATCACAACACGGTTCTGTTCCCGACACACAAAACTCACTGTATCCGCTCGCGAACTTTTTTCAGTAGTTTTTCGGTTTTTACACAATTGAACCACTGGATTCCAGGTCCTCGACAGTTGAAACCCATCCTCCTGGTTGAAGTTCTTATATTTAGTAATCTCTATCGCTTCTTTTACCAGTCTAGGTAGATAGTGGCGTTCTGTCGAGATGACCTGAGGCCCCTGAGGGCAATGTAACTCAATCCAAAAAAAAAAATTGGATATATGTATACAATCAACACAATCACAAAACTTGTGTCTCGGAATTGACAAGTATTTGGTTACACTTACAAAACCCATTGCAATCTTTTTCTCATTTTACACGATTGGTCCAAAAGTGCACTGATGTTTTGTTTAACCCTTGTTGGCTTAACTAACATTCGAAATGATGACACACGAATCATGGTCCACGGTGCATGTGTTTATTAACATCACGTATCAAATTTATTAACCAAAAAAATCGAACAAAGGGCCTCTAGTTTTCGGAGTCCACTCACACAGCCCCGCACTAATACTGATATAAACCTCATTATAAATCCCCTTCGGATTTCATTGGCAGACGGGAGAACGGTGTGGAATTAGGGATGCGCGGTCACGTCCCGGGTATGAAAATAACAAGGCGTTAGATGTATGGACGTAGCTAATATTAATCGAAAAGACGTTATGCTGCTACCGAAGCGTTTGGAATTTTGGGCAAAGTTTTTTGAGATTTTGCATTGCAGTTTTTTAGATCTAGGTGGATTTAAATTTTGGTGAAACTCAGTCGGCTGATGATAAGGATTTGTAGATTTTGCACTTGTTATTATAGCACCGTTTCGCCCTCTTTTTATTTAACACTACTTACCTAATTAAAAACTGTTTACAGTTCAGTCCATATTTATTGCACTATAAGGGTACAAGTCCGAGACGGGCTGCAGACCGCAAACTGCAAAAGTAGTATCGCTTGCGGTGCGATCTGCGGCTGCGATCTGCGGTTGCAGTTTTGCAGTCGCTGTCGGAATAGCACCTTTAAAGTGCACACCTTAAAGGCGCTATTCCGATGGCGACTTGCGTGCAGTCTGCAGTTTGCAGCCCGTCTCGGACTTGTACCTTTATTTTCATATCTACTATATTTCATAACTTAGGGCAAATTTTATCTTTTTAATAGAAAACGGGCATGTTTATGTTATAAGAAAAAAGTTCATCTATTTTAATAAGTATTAGTTACACTCCAAATATCTACAAACAATCCAATATAAGACCTAATTATGCTACGTTTGCCTACGATTTTTGAAATAGCATTAATGTGAAACAGTTTTAGTAGTTTCATTGTATTATTTCTATCAACACAACATCACAGCTGCTTTGAGCGTCATTTTAGCGGCCTTGAATACAGTTCGATGGGGGCAGTGAGCACAGGAGCGGATTAGCGCCCCTGACCCGGTGACTGTGACGTCTCAATCTGACCGACTCATTACCACGCCCTATATTGACGCCCAATAAGTATCCTATATTATTATAATTTGTTCCGGGGATGTTGTAGGGATTCGGGGCGCTTGTTAGTGGGTTTTATTTTCATTTTAATTGCTTGCAGATTTCACCGAATGTATTTGTGGGAGTAGCAATGTAGCAACATACATAACAGAGCTAACTTAACAGAATATTGCAAAGTTTTTTCTAAACATATTTTTTTGGTGGTGATCTGATTTATGAAGTTTTTTTCAGCAAAGCGCCTCCTTGCAGAAAGAACGTTAGTCGGGAAAATGTAGAGTAGATGAAGGCAAAAGCTATGACTTTCGTATTAAAATATGGTATATCGGTAAAACTGTAAGCTACTTCAATGAGATATCTTATCCGAAATATGAAAAATCCTCCGACGGAAAAGAGTAAGTAAAATTTCATATTGGAACCGAATACCATCCCAAAAATACTCCAGATCAATACTTGAATAAAAGTAATAATGTTGCGGATCACAATAATGAGGGTGACAGCCATTAACAGCACGTGATGCAGCATGCGTGATTTGATTCTGAACGAGTCACACTACACAAGGACGATCAGAAGGACCACTTGTAGCAAAACAACACGAGGTATACACGTCATCATCAGCAGCCTTTGCAGATGATGGACCTAGGCCTTTTCAGAAAAGAATATTTTGTAATAGTATTTCCCAAACCCAAATAACCCTATGATGACCTAATGAAGAAATCATGATAATGAGATTATAGAGAAGAAGAACCAGGCTCCTAAATACACGTCCACCACCTTCGGCCTCATTGCTCAGCTCCGCCTCGCAACCGCCGGAATCCAGCCCCACCGTGAATGTTGTGACACCTTCGCCGCAGTCGCGTCGAGCTCGAGCGACGAGTACTTCTCTTCGCCGCGCCGTGCCGACGTCACATGTTCGGCTTCAGCGCTTCTCCTTGCAAATATTTGCTACAGTTCGGTAAAACGTAACAGCCTAGAACTATCGCACGATGCATTTGCACATGCATTGGTAGTATTTTTAAGTTGACTAATAGTTACTACGCCAACGACTATGCTTATGTGTGAGTTTGTCATGAACGTTGATGTATACCTGCGTATGGATAGAAGACATCTAAGCTTTTTTTTTCTATTGGACTGTTTGTCCAATTGTCATAACAGTCTTTGTGGACCGTTTTTACGTCTTCTTCTTCTTAATCGTTTCCTCACTAGCACTACTGAGGATCGTGACTCTATTTCAACCTGTCCATGGTCTCTCTCCATCTGTTGCGATCATTTGCCTAGTGGATTGCGGCACTTATAAGTATCGCGAGTTATTCAGATACCTGATCTGACCATCGTTTTGGGCTTCGGCTTCTAGGTCTTTTGCCCTCTATTTTTCCTGTTACGATTAGACGTCCCAGGTTATCGGCACCTCTACGAGCAATGTGGCCGAAGTATCACACTATGCGCTGCATGCTGGTCGATGACAAACGTGGTGTCTTCTCTATTTTTAGCTATCTTAGGATCGAGACATTTGTGCGGTGGATCGTTTCTACGTAGCCGGGCAGTTATTGGGTTTCCAGCTAGCAGAAGACCTCTAAGCGCGCTGTGTACCTTCTATGCCTGCCTATTTTGTGGTAGAACTATAAATAAAGTTGGGTCTTGATTGCGTTCGGTGCATAGAATTGCAAATATTTGTTCTATGGGCACTGCTACGCGTGGCGTAAGTAATTGCAACTGAATATGTCTTTATGAAAAGCTGTGGATTTTTGGATATTGAAATCGGTCATGGTGTGTATTTTGGTATCCATCTGGTTTTTTCAGTTGCTTGAAATAGTATGTTTCTGAATTTATCTCACTATACGGTATCAGTACTCCAAGTGTGAGTTTTTTACGCTACTGCTGTAGTTGCGTCACGCCAAAAATAACAAACAAAATTTTAGTGACGCTATTTGCCGTTAGAGGCGCTCCCTAAATTTTCATACATTTTTGGCGTGACGCAACTACAGTAGTAACGTAAAAAAACTCACACTTGGGGTACAGATCTAGCTTACAACACCATACATATTGACTATCTTTCTTTTAAATTACATGCTAATTTAATAAGTAACTTTGCTTGAATGTAATTTACAGCATGACTGATTAGTCGCTATACATTAAGAAACTATGAACTCTGGGACAAACTCAAAATTCGTGAACAACAAGCAGAGCTCATGGTTTTCGGATCAAACTGTCAAAATGTATACATACCGAAAACAACGAGCAAGAGAAACAGTAAATAGATTGAGCTAATAATTACATGTTGACAAACAATTAATTATCTTCACCTTTTTCTAAAAGCTTTCCTCTGTATTTCAAACGAACCATTTAAGTACTTCACGAGTCAATAATTAATCTCTATCAGGCAAAGGCACGCGACGTTCAGCCAGCCGCAGTCTATGAAATAAGTTCGGAACATTTCTGAACTATTTTGTTTACAAACTATTCAATTAAGCAGGAACTGTGGAGTGCCATAAAGTTTTGTTGTTGATTATCAAGTGATTAGGATTATGTGACACGCGATCCTGAGCGGAAACGATATTATTTCCGTAGCAGATTGGGTAGTGTGATTATTAGGCTGATAAGATGAAAAATGTGTGAGCAGATTAGAAATATTCATTAGAATTTAGTGGTTCTGTAAAAAATCTAAAAATTATTTATGATTGCTTATTATTTCCTTTATTCATTTATAAACATATTTCGTTACTTTTTAAATATTCAAATAAAAACATATAACCGCCGCCATCGGGAACAGGATCCAAGCTGCCGGCAGTCAGGGCTCCAGAGAAAGGAACCTCCCCACTATGCGTTCCGTGTCAAGCTTTTTGTATCAAGCCCTTGATCCAGCTGCCCAACGAGAGCCTCATGACTACTCGTGAGGTATTGATCGAGGCTCTTGGCAATCAGCATTCGCCGAAACGACTATCGGGACAATGACTGCTGAGTCCACATCTCAAGGCATCCTCGTCTGCTAGATCAAGATATTTTATTTGTTTATCTTTCTCAGCTTTCATGAGGTTCTCGTCATGAGAGACCGTGATAACAACTGATTGCTTATTTTATTAATAAAGAAATAAAGAGAATAATAATTATATCATTTATTTGCTAAAAAACATGGTATAAAAGATGGTAATGTTAATAATGTGAACAAACATATTTTGCTTAATAGATATAAGCGTGCAAATTTTACATGCATAATGAAACAATCATCAGTCATCATGCGATTTTATGTTCCAGGAACTCCCTAACACTGTAAAAACTATTAGCAGATAGCCACTTGTATAATTTAATTTTGAACAATCTTGTATTTAATGTTTTTAATTCATTTGGTATTCTATTGTATACCCGGACACACATAAAAATGCAGCTTTTTCTTTAGCAATCTCACAGGAATTAAAATAAAACAGCCAGTAGGCTAATTTCATGACGCGCCGATCAAGTTGCAGTGACGCGAACGTATCTGACAGCAGTCGCCTGTTAAGAGAATAAGAAAAGCGTTGTTTTGATCGAAACTTAACTGCAACAGCAACTACTTCTTTAGTTAGGTGAATCAGGTCGGGACGGCAATTAAATTGCATATAAAAAAAAATGCACCGTCACTTTACGAGTCTAATAACATCTTTTCAGGTGACATTCGGAGGTGGTCTCGTGTAGTACCCGACTTAAAGAATAGCACTTCCTCATCTCTTTCCGTGGGTGTCGTAAAAGGCGACTAAGGGATTCTCTAGAGGATGAGCAGCAGAGTTCTCTGAGTACTTTAACAACCATACTGCGATCGCCAACCCGTCTGCCAAGCGTGGCGATGGCGATTACGGCAACCTCCCCTCCCCCCTTTTTGGGGGAGGCCTATGTCCAGCAGTGGACGTCTTTCGGCTGAATGATGAGGTGACTTTCGTTCGAAAACCAAAAACTCGTCATATAGAGTAGGTAGCCGGCCTGTTCTGGCTACAGACAAGGGGCAATATTAGAATGACGAAAAAGCATTATTTAGTTTGTTTCAATTGAGTTCAAACTTCGCCTGCTTGTATAAATCGTATTAAATCAAGATGATTAAGTCTCCATGTCTCTTTGCTTTTCGTACCCTTCACTCTTGCATTGTAACCAATACATTTGTTATTTTAATTCAGCATCGTTATTTAAATTGCAAAAGATATGAGAATTCATTTAAATCTCACAGCATTATTCTCACCGCAGTATAAGCTTCGATATTAATTATATTGCTAACGATGTAGTAAGTTATGACAAATAAATTTTAAACATTCCATTTCGGACCTTATGTTTGAGGCATTAGAGGTTAAATTGAAATGCAATGTTTCCGATTTATTCTCGATCTCAATTACTCATTTCATTGCGCCTGAGTCGCGGGATGCTCGCAGACCCATACGTCTTGCGGGAGACAATATTATTTATCCGAGGTATACTGACAAGGGGTAACAACTGCACGCGCAGTGTAAACTCGAAGGAGTGGGCGAGTAAATCAACTATTTGCATCGGTTGCGCAGGCGCGGGCGCATGGCGGAATGCACGCGACTGCGCACGGTGCGCACTTAGATTTTTCAGGGTGTTGGTTTATTTTTCGTGTAATTATGGTATAAATAAAGTATTGTAAGGGTGTTTCTTTAATGGTTGGAAAAGGTTTGATTAATTAACCCGTGAGAAGGCGCGCTATGAGCAATTTGCTCACACAAAAATTAAAAGTAAAAATGTTTGGTGATACCGACGCCCTAACGTCTCAAGCGCCTAGGTACCTTCCTAACTATTCATCCCCTTCCCTCTGACACATCTCTCACGCCGGTCAGATCTGTTGTGACCCCGCAGCGAAGTGTTTGTGGAAGCTGCGTACCATCGTGCGGCAATTTGCTCATCACGCGCCCATCCGTGTAAGTATTTATTTTTCTAATAAAAAAGTATTATTGTATTTTCTAGAATACATTATTTAATTTATTTATATTATATTGGTTAATTATTACGTAAATACTCTATAGTAATATTTTGATAATAATATTTTTTGCTTTTAGCTACAACACACATGTAAAATGGGCAATCAACGTCAAGCACAAATTTGTTCGTGGCTGGAAGAGGATTCTGGTGATTTGCATGTGGAACACATCGTCAGATCTCAAGTTTCTAATGAAGTGATGTGTGGCGGCTCCTAGACCTATTGCAGAGCCTAGGCCAAGCGGATTCTGTTCAATATTATGTCCTAGACTACTAGAATAGACGGTCAAAAAAAGCTTGTACTTTGTGCAAGCAATTACTCTGCACCGAACAGACCACATATATGTGTTCAATATGTTTCGAGAGGCACACTAGTCTAGATCTCACGGAAGGGTAATTTTTTAAAGTTTTTGTTATATAAGATTTTTTATTGTGATTCATATGAAGACTGTCAAAATTAGAAAATAAAAATAAGTTGATTTGTTATTTGCTTTAGAAGTTACATTTATGTTTCTTAGTGGTAATTAAAACAATTATTTTCTTACTTATTAAACGTTATTTTATTCATATAAATCCATTATAAGCCAATAAGTACTATAAAAGTGGAAATATGAGCATCTAAAGTAGTGTGAGCAATTTGCTCGCGCGCGCCTCTCCGTGTAACAAACTGAGGCGCGCCTTCTCACGGGTTAAAACCCATGTTGTATTATTGCTTGTAATATAATTATTATTCATTAATTATTGTTTACGATTGGTAACTTTAAATTACTCTACGTGTGTGGTTTATCTAATTTAAAAGCTAAAATATCTAAGTATAAAGTAACCATCAAATGGTATGGTGGCTTAAATTTTAAGCTAAACTTGCTACCTGAATAAGGGTAAAGCCAGCTAGAGCGTTTTCCTATAAAATATAGTTTTTATTTTTGATTATTAAATCCTAGCTACGCCGCAGGGCCAATTTATTTCTACCATAAACAGTGAGTAATGTAAAATAACTTCATTAAATACTGAACACCCTATTTAGTGGCGGTTGCGCTTGCGCCGCCGGCAAGGATCTCGTTAGCGACACGCATGCGCATCGCGGCCTGCCCGGCGCCGGCGCGACAAATGCGACGTCGTTATTTACACCCGCCACGACGAACAATGAGAAAAACATGAAACAATCACCTTAAGGTATTCGGATACACAGACAGGAATTATTAGGGCTGTCTTAGTGTGTGCTGTTTTATTTTCGCAATAAAGTTTAAAAATAACACAATTGTCTCGTTCATGAACTCCGAAGTTCTGCGATGACTGAATTGTTTTCATGATATTCTTTTGTAGGGAATTTGGCAAACAAATAAGAAAAAAATACCTCAGAATTTCAAGATCTCCAGGCTTGTAAATCAGAGGATTCCTTCTGATACCTGTTCTTTGCTCTACCTTCTAAAAGCATGCCTCAACAAAATAACCGAATAAGGCTTTTGATCGCTTTTTCTGACATCTACAAGCATTGCGTATTTAGGAGAACTGGAAAAGCTTATACCAAGCAGTGGAGTAACGGTACTTCGAAACGTATCTAGAAAAACAAAACTGCATAAAGGACTAAGTACACTTTTAGCATCGAAATTTCACTCATCGAAAATTGGCATTTTGTTAGAACATACACTTACTTAGAATACAGCTTTCTGTATTCTGAGCCTACTTACTATGCAATTCAAATTGGAATAGTAATGATGTTTGCCATATTTTGTCGTTTAGCTGTAAAAATGACTTGTATTTGCATGCATGCAATTAAATATTTGCTTGCCGGAAGGTGCAGCGTGTGTAGGCCTCCCACAAGGTGGACCGATGTTCTGATGAAGGTCGCGGGAATCCGCTGGAAGAAGCACAGGTCCGGTCGGTGTGGCGATGCTTGGGGGAGGCCTGTGTCCAGCAGTGGATGTCTTTTGGCTGAATGATGATGATGATGAGGTAAGATTTGTATAGGATGTGTTTACTAATCGAAGTGAAGTTCGTCCGCGTTCGGTCCAGGCCACTATTCTTATTTACATCCACTATTCTTATTGGAGCGTAAGTACTCACGTCTACCTATTCACAACGATTCAACTTTTGCTCGCTGCAGTACGCTTCAATCACGCTTACGCGTTCCATACAGGGTGTAAACGAATTCGTGTATTTCCTTGAAATACCTACATGATCTATTACTGGTATAGATTAATGATGCACGAGATTTTGCCAGAACGTTACTTTAGATTTATTTTGTATTAATTTAGGTTAAAAACAATTGAAGACATGAGTGGAGGAAGGTGATATGATACATTTTCAAGAATTCGAGTAAATAAGCGTTAACGTTTGGTAATTGAAGTAGTGACTGGAAGAAGGTAATGTACACGTAATTATATTTTCCAAACAATGCTCAAAATAGAGAATTTCTCGATGCATTTGGAAAAAACACCTTCATTTGGCAAGAAAAACTAAAATTCGAGAAAATGTAACATATCACCTTCATCCACTCTTGTCTTCAATTGTATTTATAATTCCAGAACATCAATCTTTAAGTGTAAATTATGTGATATAACATTTCGATGCTACGCATATATGAATGGAAGCCCGGCGATACAGCTGCGGGCAAGTCTAGCTCGATATCGCTCCGCTCAGTCAGTTAACTTGAGGCGCTAAACTGACTCACGTTGAGAACAAAAGGTTTTTTTATAAATATTTTTTTTTACTGAAAAATCCAATGCAGGGTCAATCTGTGTCACCAATAGACTACGAGGTTTGAAGGAATTATCTACACAAACTCGTTTACACTCCGTTGAATACTTTCGCAGCTGAAAGCACATGGTTCGATTTCACAGGTGATGTAAATAACTCCTAGATGCTTTTAAAACTATCCAACATCCTTGCGAATCGATGCTGATTAATGTGATTAGTCCTTAAATCCCCACGTCATTTCGAATTACGTACATTACGACAACCAGAACAGAACAGACAGAGTCAAGTGCGGAGACAATTTACAATCTGCTGAGCGTTTTAATTGCGCTCCGTTTAAACGTATTAGAATTTAAACGTGTGCGGACATTTATCAAAATGTCCTGATGTGCAGCTATAATAGGCGTAATAAATGAACTGCGAGACAACTCAGTTTTATATTCTCGTAAATCATAGAGGTTTTATTGTTCTTTAACTTTGTTACGTTTGTGCTTTTTCTAGCAATTTCGTTAGGATGGAATAGAACGTTTATTTGAAGGAAGAGTAGTTTTTTTTTCTATTATCCTGCTTGTTTCTTGCGAGCCGTTTCGTAACCGAGTAGTTATTTGATTACCCTAAAGGGTTATCTACTGTCAGTTTTTTTACCTAAAGATGTGATGTGTTTTAAATGTTCACCGATGCTAAGAATTCCTATGGCGTTTAAGTTACTATTTTTTTCTATCAAGAAATGCAAGCATCAAATAAATTTATTAAAAATACCATAATCCTAATTCTGTAAGGTATAACAATCCTGTAAAAAACTCACGTATTCTTGACAGTAAGGTTGCTAGTATCCCATTAGTATTCAAGACGTAAGCCAGCTTCGCATAGGTCCTGCGGCGTAACCCTGCTGCTGCTACCTTTTTAGTTATGGCTGGCTTGGGTATCTGGCTTAGCTGCCCGGGAGCTTGCATAATTTCATAAAGTTAATAAAGAATAAGTTTTCTAATAAGAATCTTAAGCTAAAGCTTTATATTTCTGGCTCAGCTGGCCTGAAATGTTCTTTACCGGAATGAAAAGTATTTCATGTAGACGCAAAATCTGTAGAAAAAAACAGCCATTCTTGTAAGAATCACTCTTTGTATGAATCCTTTATAGATAACTAGCGACCCGCCCTGGCTTCGCACGGGTACGTTTTACATCTTAAAACCTTCCTCTTAAATCACTCTATCAATTAAAAAAAATCGCATCAAAATCCGTTGCGTAGTTTTAAAGATCTAAGCATACATAGGGACAGACAGCGGGAAGCGACTTTGTTTTATACTATGTAGTGATAAAAAGTAAGTTCAAAAACTAAAACCCGACTACTGAAAAATCACGCTCTAAAAAGTATGAATCTAGAAAATGTTACCATCTAATTTCAGATGATAATATTTTCTAGTTTCAGTTGACTGTATTACTGAACTTCGAAGTTTAAAATACCGATGTACTGTATTCATAAAGTTTAAAAGTACGAATTACGTGAGTTAGAAGGCACGCTATTACGAATTACTTTATTCAGAATGTTTATCATTCCGATGTACGTTACTCCGAAAGTTCACTATTACGAATAACGTCATTGAGAATGTTCATCATTCCGATGTACGGGACTCCGAAAGTTTACTATTACGAATTACGTCATTAAGAATGTTCATCATCGCGATGTACGGAACTCCGAAAGCTTACTATTGCGAATTACTAAATTTCGAATGTTCAACATCGAGATTCTGAGATAGTATTTCGCTTTTATGTATATAAGTAGATCTAAGGATAATTTAATTTAAATTTATTAAATGTTAAGTTCAGTTCATGTTAATTTTGTGTAACTAGCTAGGTACTAACTTGCCAGGGTTGCGGACTTTGTTCTAAAGTTACCGCGGCCTTGGAACGCAAAGGGCATTAGGAGTAGGGTTTCTGTTTTCTCGACATATTTTATTTCTCGGGTTTCGAGAATTCTCGAGACCGATTTCTCGGGTTTCTCGGGTCTTTCGAGAAATTTTTAAAAACCTTAAAAAATCAGCTTATGCCCGTTTTGTGGAGTACTCTTGAACGTAGTTTATTTGTTCGATAGCGCTACTGGTTCGATCAACTGACTCATTGCGTTTCTGGACACCCCAGTCAGAAGATAATCCTAGTTCAAACTTCAGATAACTTATTTTTCCGGTTTCTAAGGTACTCCTATCCGTAGTTTATCTATTCTACCGCTATTGGTTCGATAAACTGACACATTGTGTTTCTGGACACCCCAGTCAGAAGATGATCTTAATTCAAACTTCAGTTAACTTAACTGACCAATTTGGGGCATTTATCGGTTCTAGAACTTTATTTGTCGTTTTATATCATATTTGATACAAGAGTATTTGGAGTTTTATGATTAGTATTTTATTTTGGATAGTGAGTTTTGGATTCCCAATGAAATGAACTCGAGTAGTTCATAGGAGTCTGATTTGGAAGTGCTGGAGGCCATTTCAAATATATCAGTACCTACCACTAAAGAGGCATCGAAGAAATCCATCCGAAATGTTCACGGATGAAGAGTTTAACATGAGATATCATTTTAACAAGGGCACTATGATATATTCTTTGTGAAATAACCAATCCTGCCCTAGAACCCATTCATACACCACAAATAGTAGGTAGCCTAGAAATATTTTTCTTTCAGATATAAATAAACTTTACTACCCACTACTATAAATTACAATAATAATTAAAAATATTTTGGTTTCATAGTTTTATTGTGTTGTTGCTATAATGAAAAATATCAAAGAGAAAATATTGTGAAGGTTTTAAACTTTCGCGATTTGTACACATTATAAAAATATAGATTCGGTTCTAGTCGCGTAAAGTTTAGTGCCTTTTTTAAGTTTTTACGCGACTAGACCCGAATCTGTATTTTTATAAGAAAATATTGTGATTTAAATTTTATATTTCATGTATGTAGTGGTTCGTTTTAAAATCATTGCATATACCAGAGGAGATTTTCTAGTGGTCAATTTTCGAACTTACTTATTGTTTGCGTAATTGTCGATTTTGTATTCAGAAACCCAATAATAGACGAACGGAGTGTATCTTACAGTAAATTTATATTTGACGTTTTATGTTATATTATATTAAGAATAATCAGAGTTGGAGGTATATTAGGTGTCTGTTTCGCTTGCCTAGCTTACTCGCGCCTCGTAAGGTGAACAATGAAACCAGAATGCAAAGATTACGCAACTTTTAAGCCAATTTTACAGTAATAAAAGAAAGTCTTTGATTTCTCGAGTTCTCGAGTTCTTGATGTGTTTTTTCTTGTCTTGAAGTTGGCATAATTTCTCGACATTTCTCGCCTCGAGAATTCTCGAGCAGAAACCCTAATTAGGAGGAACACGGATGGGTTTTAGTCAGTAAGAGTCTGACACTCCTTTCCGCTCCTTCCGTAAGAAGTCAATTCATGATTTAACAACGTTAAAAAAAGTAAAGCTATCTAATATATAAAATTCTCGTGTCACAGTTTTCGTTGCCATACTCCTCCGAAACGGCTTGACCGATTTTGATGAAATTTTTTGTGCTTATCCGGTATCTATGAGAATCGGCCAACATCTATTTTTCATCCCCCTAAATGTTAGGGGTAGTCCACCCCTAAAATTTTATATGGCAAAACAACGTTTGCCGGGTCAGCTAGTATAAGTATACAATTTTATAATTACAAATGGACTATAACAGTGTATGGCTACAGAAATTAAAAATCTTAATCTAAATAGGTAATAGTAGTTTAATAAATTTCAAATATGCCAAAGTACCTAAATACTTTCTCAGAATGTCCATGATGAACATTCGAAATTTAGTAATTCGCAATAGTAAGCTTTCGGAGTTCCGTACATCGCGATGATGAACATTCTTAATGACGTAATTCGTAATAGTTAACTTTCGGAGTCCCGTACATCGGAATGATGAACATTCTCAATGACGTAATTCGTAATAGTGAACTTTCGGAGTAACGTACATCGGAATGATGAACATTCTGAATAAAGTAATTCGTAATAGCGTACCTTCTAACTCACGTAATTCGTACTTTTAAACTTTATGAATACAGTACATCGGTATTTTAAACTTCGAAGTTCAGTAATACAGTCGTTTCAGTTATGTGCAAACTATTCAATATTTATCGTCTATTAAATAAACAACTTACACGTAATTTATACTTTATTGTATTTAATACATATTCATAGTGATGTTCAGAGGATAGTCGTGATCCGTGATCGTATGCCACCTGCCCTATCAAAACAATACATCCTAACAGTAGTAAGCGATCATAAGCTTTAGAGCAATGTGGCATATGACCACGAACCACGGACGATCGAGACGCGTCCAACGATACCTCATTTGTTAAATTGTGATAAGTAGTTTGGAAGTTACGAGGGAACAGATGAACATACATACATATCCATGTCTGTACATACCAGTCAAAATCACCTCATTTTTGCTTCGCCGACTACGGCAAAAATGAATAGAAACATATACCTACAACTTTCTATTTTATGGATATTAAAGAGCCAATAACTAATGAAAGAATTCGTCAAATCTGCAACTAAATATAACTATAAAACTCCTGAATAAAACACATTAGGAAACGACCTATTTCCAAAAGCAGTGAGGGTCGCCGAACGCTGCGCTCATAAATCATAGCGATACAAAACGAATACCATCATAATTGTCATGCAAGGAGCAGGAGACACTCACATTTTTATGATTCGGTCGTAATTTTTCAGTATTCGGTTACACGACAACAAATTGAAGCGGTTTCATGAGCTGAGCGAGTAGCGGATAAGAAGAACAGAGAAATCTCTGTGAGACGAACGAAAAGTACCGTAGCTATATCGTGATTCTTCGTAACTAGGATAAAAATATTAAGTTAGATTATTCTTCATTGTATTTTTTTTTGTATTAACCTTTTCCCTGTCCCGTGAATCACATATGAACAAGTGCATTGTTTAACGATTGTGTCTGTTGTATGGACAGTGAACCTGTCAATATTCTGTTGTAATATTTTATACCGACTTTTACATAAGTACTACTTACATAAAAAAACAAAGAAAAATTATATCCTAGACTAAAACTAACAATACAAACTAAAAGAGCGTATCAAAATATTCCTCCGCATCGCAGTCGTCTGGAAGCGAGCCCAGAGGGCTGGCAGCGTTGCTATGTTGAATGGCAACGCTAATTCTTCGGCCGAAAAACATGCCAGCCCTTTGGTCACGTGAAGTGTCTACCAGTTTTATTCTAGACTTACTTCCAGATACTACATACTTAATTAATAAGTTGTGGCGCGAAACAGTACAGTGTTATCGATAAAAGCGATGTCTATCAAACAACCTGGATGGACAAGAATGTAGTGTGGTCGATAGAATAACGGGCAGTTCGTAGTAATATTTATCTACCTTCAAATTATAATTTAATTACTAAAGAGAAAAACTAAAATCAGAAGCGGCTATATCAGTTTTTACTTCTTTTATAACTCAATAATTTGCATAAGACTATCTTATTACCGATTAAACCTTGATCATCTTTACGGTTCCCAAAATTAACGACGAAGTGCATCAAAATTAATTAACCAATTCACATTTAAACATCACTATCAAATTAGTTTTAAGTATCAATTTTGTGGTAGCAATCAGAATTCAGAATTGATCGGGTCTATTAAGCGGTCGATTAAATTTCACGCGGCTGTAAAGTGGTTGGTTTAACCGCTATTCGCTCTTCTGTGGTCGCGGCCGTAACCATGCACCACGCCACACCACGGCAGACCACGTGCGGTTAGATTCACAGATAAGCATTAAATGGAGGCCCAAATATTTCACGAGCCCTGTCATAAATTTGTATCTGTCTATCGGGTATCGGGATCGGGTAACTCGAGAAGTGAAGGGTTAGAACGGGGATGATGGACGATCGGTTATTTTAATGGTACTCGGATATCTGATGAATGAGGGTTAATTAGTCAACGTTTTGACGTATGGAAGTGTTGTGTAGCTTTCATTGTTTATTGGAGTGGGTCAGTCTTGTTTTATTTTGGTTTATTTCTATTATGTGCTCATCTGAATTATAATCAAATGTTTCAAAGCAATCGGAGATTATCTTCTGTCTCCGGATTGACCTTCAAGTTTTGAAAAAATCCAAGAAAATCTACATAACTGAAAAATCAAAAACCTTCTTCCTGTTATTCATAAACACAGGTAAAAAATAATAAAACACCATCATAATAAGCTACACTCATTTAAGTAATTATCTTTATATTTTTTTATACGACTAAAGCAGTCGCGTTTCGTTACAACTTTTAACTATTATTTACATTTACCCGTAAGTATAACTATTATTAAGTAATACAAGTGGAATGTATACTATTTTGATGTTATTTGTAACTGTCAATTTGCTGCTAATATAAACATCAACGATATATCAAGCTTGAAGTGTTTTTAAGTATACCTGTATACCTGTTTGAAGGGCTTAGTAGGCGTTTCGGCCGCTGAGTTTCGTCCGATCCGGCCGAAACAGCCATTTCATTATTATTAATATTTTTGAGTGGTGTTTCGGACGAATTCTTTTTTAAAGGCAAAGTAACGTCAGAAACATAATCAAATAATACCTATTTTACTTTGTGGCCATGGATAAATCGAAATGTACAATCAAATAAAAAAAGTCTTATTTTTTTACTGAATCCTTATTAGGTGGTTAAGATTCGATCACTAAGGCAAACGGAAAGAAAAAAAAATTTTTTTTTTTGGCACTATTTCCCCTGTGGTGTAAATCTATCTATACCAGTAGCAGATCATGCAGTTTTAAGGAATTACACGAATTCGTTAACACCCTGTATAAGACTGATTATTGTTGTTTACATTTATAATTCTTATTTTTAATTGATATATAAGACTGATTATTGTTGTTTACATTTATAATTCATAATGTACGCTTTTTAATTGATATATAAGACTGATTATTGTTGTTTACATTTATAATTCTTATTGTACGCTTTTTATTTGATATTTAAAGACTGATTATTGTGATTTATCATGTTTACTGTTGATTGTTGTAATTGTATATTAAACTTTATCTTTGTCCAACAATTCCCTGACTTTTACTTCAATAATATAACCCTGCCTAAGATTTTTCATTCTGACCGTACAAAATTTGCTTCAAAAAAAGTATCGTCCGAAACGCCACTCAAAAATATTAATAATAATTAAATGGGTGTTTCGGCCGGATCGGACGAAACTCAGCGGCCGAAACGCCTACTAAGCCGTTTGAAGATACCTAAATAAATTGCTTTTTTAAAACTTTGAAGTTAATCCGGATGCACGTAGGCGATTGCATTAATTACATACCTACACAGTCATCCAACCAGCCTCAAATTGCAAAATAATATCGCTATTAGAAAAGATAATTTAAAAAATGTTTTTTTCGCTTACCCTTTTGTTTATCCGCTTATTTCAATAAATATTGTACGAGTGTAATTTACTTACAAGCTAAATTATTTTCAAATTAATTGTCCGTGCTACAGTGAATGTATTATCCAGAAAATGGTCATGTCTATAGGATTACCAGGGCGCATGGAGTGAATAATTACTGCAGGATGAAATTGATTGATTGGAGAATTAAATTGATGGTCGACTACAAAAACAAAAGCTTTCGTTCTGCAGTGGTAATTTGTTTGTTTGAAAGATATTGTAAATGCATAATGTTCTGTTTAGCCTTTTCCCAACTACACACATCAAAAGTGTCTAGGGATCAAGCATTTTTATGCGGATTTCTTGAGATTGAGATGTGGCTTTGTAATAAATTTATGATTTTATAAATTTATATGGATCCTTTTTGGTGCATTTCATAATTTGAATCAGGAACTGTGAATCAAATTCGAGTAAAAGATGAAAATCAGCTGTCAATATTTTCCCTATAAAAACATACAACGCATTGAAGACATTATTAGTGCTACTGTTTCCCTACTACTGATTAAAACCAACGTTATTATGGAGCGGCGACGTCATTTAAGCAGGGAAGAAATGCTCAGAGCCGTGGGAATGATAGAAGCTGGTTCCCGGCAACGTACTGTGGCTTTAGCTCTGAATACAAGTCAGAGTGTTATCAGTCGACTTTGGACACGTTACCGAAGCACTGGTACCGTGGGTGAGCGCCATGGAGGACGGTATCGCTGCACCACACGGAGACAAGACCGATACATTCAAATCTTAACTCGAAGAGCTCCAACAATAACCGCCATGATGTTAGCCGTGAGGCTTCATCACTCTTCAGGGAACTTAATTAGCGACCAAACAGTCAGAAACCGCTTGCATGAAGTGAACCTTCATTCCCGAAGACCGCTACGGGTACCACCTATAGCAATGCACAATCGTAGGATTCGATATCAATGGGCTCTTGGACACAGAAATTGGGCAGAAGAACAATGGCGTTTCGTGTGCTTTTCTGATGAGTCTCGTTTTGGTATGAGACCGGATACAAGACGTACTTATACGACACTGGAGAACCCCTGGACGCCAACAGCGATTAAAATCCTGCCAGGAAGTCCATCCTTATAGTGGTGGAACCATCATGGTATGGGCGGGTATTTGGATCGGCGGAAGAACTGAGTTGATTTGGATCAGAGGCAACCTCAACGCTCAAATTTATGCTGAGACGATTGTATCAGACGTCATCGTTCCTCTACAAGCGCAAATCGGTCCCTTATTTCAGTTGATGCATGATAATGCACGACCGCACACCGCAAGAGTTGTAAGACAGACTCTCGCCGCAGCTAACATCAATGTCCTGCCCTGGCCTGCTCAGTCGCCAGACTTGAACCCGATTGAGCATGCATGGGATATGCTACAGAGAAGAGCTCTGCCGAATATGGAGGGTATCCAGTCGCAAGAAGACCTTTTTTTGTTGTTGCAACGAACATGGGCGGCCATTCCACAGCGTGATTTGGATGAACTCATTTTGAGTATGCCAAACCGATGTTCTTGTGTTGTTAGTGTTCGCGGTAGAAACACGGATTATTAATTGTTTAAGTTACCCAATAAAATTTTAAAGAAAACTGTTATTTCAGTCTTTTTTTCGAACTTTTGTGTTAGTGGTTCAAATGTCAAAAATCCCTTTATTAGGAAAATGGCAAATTTCTTTATTAATGCAAAGGTGACTTGGTTTATCGTTACTGTGACAAACGAAAACACTTTATTTGATGAATCCTTAAAGAAAATTTTAATTAATATCAATCAGGAGAAAAGTTATTGCAAAAATATATGTTGATCCCTAGACACTTTTGATGTGTGTATGTTGGATTCAGCTTATGACATTTTTGAACAGCTATTTCTCTTAAACATGACTTTTGGAGAAAGTTGTAGAACAAAAGTTATTCATTATTATGGGTACTTTAACAACCTTTCGGATTAGTACCCCCTTTCCGACTAACCTTGTATATTTAAAAATTTTCAGTCACAAGCACTGTTCAATAAACGTAAGCTTTATTGAATAAGCTAAATACACGAACTATAACTAAATAAACGCTTATGAGAATAATTAATGAATAGTATTGTGCAGTCCGCCAACCCGCAGGCCAAGTGCAACGTCACAGTAGATAAGTATATAAGCTGTGTATTATATAATACATACAAGCTTAGTTTTAGTATGCAATATTAAACCTGAAACTAGTTTGTTCAGAATCACTAGGAGAATCGATTGAGATATTTTTTACACCACGTTTCAGTAGTTTTCTACCCATAACAGTTGACGGGAATAGACACCTTGGGGCTTGAGACGGTCCTCTCGATCAGTTTCCGTGTATTAGACAACCCCTGCATAGCACATCTCAGGCATTCCACACTTTTTTAGGGAACTTAACGCGACATAAACTAAGGTGTAACTTGGAGATTTACTAAAAAAAAAACATATATTCAGGCAGTTCTGATGAAAATCTGGTTGGGGTATCTCGGTTTTCGTATAAAGTAAAAATAAGGTTGTATACTGTGGAAGCGTGGTGGATTAAATCCTAAACCCTTCTCATTCTGAACAGAGGTTCATGCCCAGCACTGGGACAATAATGGGCTGATTATGTTTATGCGTCTACTTAACATGTATTGGGGATGATCTTCAAAATCAGCGTATTTGGTTGACCTCTCTACTGCATTTTTAATTGATATTAATTGTGTTCCGGATTTTTATTTCGAAAAGAAGGTGTATTATTTTTATATTGGCCTCAATTTTAAGCAAGCAATTTTGGAAATAATTCGGTTTGAATTTTTAGGGACTGATCAATTTTTATTTTGAAGATTGAGCCATTGATAGATGCTGTTGCGTCTATGATCCCTACTGTTTGCACTTCAACGATAATGGTCGCCTTTCAATACCATTACTGACTTCGAAGCCGTACACACAGATTGATCGATCACCGCCACCCCAAGATACCCGTGTCATAGTGAAAAATACGACGATTTGTTGCAATTAGGGAACTTCTTGTCGCTCTACTTAAAAAATCGGGGAACACGATCGAAGATGTGGAGGGTCTGGTGTCTATCTCCAATACTCGATAAAATGCGTGAACACTGACAATTCTGTGATTTTTCAATAGCTTATAGTTTGTCAAAAAAGTCTTGAAATGGAACTAAGTAATTTTTTATCTTTGGCTGTGCTATGTCAGTCAGTATTTTATCAAGTGATAAATGTATACAATGTGTCCGGTCATGGACTAGCGATATTCTCGGTACTTATGTAACAACTATTCTAGTACACAAATACACTACACACTAGGGTCCAATTCACTTCCCCGCTATTTGGCAGCCATTTTGCTTTTTTGTTGAGATATTCTCTATCTTAAAGTTATGAATATGTGAACCCATTATATCGTAATTTAAATGATAGACAATATTATTGCCCTCCGAATAAGCCTACTTTTATCTCAGTAGGACCAAAATTTTGAGAGATACGACTTTTTTTGTACACACGTACCAAGTGGTTTGGACCCTAGTGTATTTGTATACTAGAATAGTTGTTATATAAGTAGGTACCTAGAATATCGCTAGTCTATGACCGGACACGTTGTATACGCTAAAATTGATTTAAAATGAGTAAGTAAAACCATCCAAAGTTTTTTTTAGTTTTATGATGTTGGTAATTTCCTAGTGTTGCCTCCAATATTTCATCTCTCTTTTGACAGACTGTATGTAGGTTCTTGTGTAATATCTTTCGGGAATGATATTTATGTAGAAGAGCATAGTACTTACAACATTGCTTTACTCACGGATGCTTCTGTTCATGGTAGATTTAATGACATTATAAGGATACATAATTAATCAGAATCCAATGATATTTTTTGCTGCCAAGATATGCATTAAAAGAACCGCCACGACTGACGATGCTTAAGTACGTCCGGCGCACCCTGGACAGTCAGTCTTGCTAATAACTTCGCTGACTGGCCAATCTTTTCACTACGGTTTGAGTTATTCTCACCACCAAAATTCCTTAATATTAGCTTTAGGGAGAATTCACATGTACCATAATCGCATCGCAGTGACAAAAAGTGGTCAAGTAGTGGTCACGTGTGAATAGTGTCGCTGCAGCTTCTTGCAATTGCGTTGTGGTAACTACAAAATGTCGCCGTGGTTGCGTTGTCGCCAGTTGCGATGTTGCGTGTCGTTATGTTGACGCAACGATGTTTTTGTGATGTGGTCGGCCGCTAGTACGCGGTGTCGCTGATGGTTGTGTCGGGGTTGCGATGTGGTCGGTATCGCCCACATGGTTGAATTTGGCGGCAAAATGTGGTCCGTGTGAATTACACTATTCCTTTTTATACAAATTAGTGGCCGCCCACGTGTTATTGTTGTGGTGTAGTTGTGGTGTAATTGTGGTACGTGTAGAACAAGCCTTAAGACAAATTATGATACATACTAACATAGTTCAAAAGATCTTCTTACTCCTGATTTATGTTTTCCTACGAGGTAACTCCAGCCTTTCCATACCAACTTTATTCGATCTCAAAACCATAAATTCTAGAAGAGCTGATAATAAAATATGAGGAGGTGTCACGATAGCGCGGGCGGCCGACGCAGGCGCATTGTATGGAGATGTGTACAAGATGTGTTGTGTGCAATAAAACAATGATAGTAAACAAACAAGCCTTCGCCGACGCCGACGCACCGTCATCGTTATCCTAAGTTTTTTTTTTAATTATTTGGAACTTGAAATGGTGTGGAGCTGTTCTTACTAGCCTTTGTTGTAAAAAATCTGAATGTTATGGTCAAATGAAAACCAGCAAATTATAACATGTGATGATGAAGATTAAAGGAAATACAGTTAATGGTACTAATTAATAATATAACATAACATCAAGCCTGTAATCTCTGAAGGGTGGGGAAAAGGTGCCGAGCCTATTGCCATCGACCGGGTACAAATTTAAACTCCGGGTTGCTACTGAGAAATTCCACACAGAAAAACGAAATAACACTGCCTGACCTGGGGATCGAACCTAGGACCTTACAGTCAGCGACTGCGCTTGCGACCACTAGACTGACGAGGCCACTAGACCAACGAGAGTTGATTGAAGCGATAACACACACTCATTCAATTTGAAATTGATGTGATTCAAAACCATCGAACTATTTTCAGTAGGTATAAGAGTGAATACATTTTCCGTGCATTCCATTGCAGTTAACATCTTCCTTGTCTCCATACAAGAGGTTGGAATTTACCCATACGTCCATGTAAAACCGGGATGACTACATTAGGAAATGTAGGTATTTAAAAAAAAAATGTAACAATTTACGGCGGTATTTTTTGCAATTGCACAATTCGATTCTCAGTCCTCACGATTATTCTAATGTAATTTACTTATCCCATCCCATAAATCCTGTAAAATAACCATTAAAGAATGTATCCTATGACTATGACTCCTTTTGGAGTCATGTACTTGGAGTTAAGACGTAATGTGACTCCAAATAGAGTCATTGGACATGGAACGTGTGATGATATGGGTAAAATCACGGACTGCTATGCAAAGGGAAGAATTTTCCATTTAAATTGTAAAATGTTAAACGTGAATGCTACTCCACGCATTCCTTGTTCGCATTTTCAATATGTAATATTAACGCCCCGTCATGGTCTGTTCGTCTGTCACACTCGTTAATACTTTAACAGTCTAATTGTACCTTTAATGTGGAGTAAAAAAAGCAATTAAAGAATAATTTGTGTGATTACAGGCTGTAGACGCGATTTGTTTTATGGCGCGTTCACATTAGGTCGGTGACCGAATGCGACGGCCGCATTCGGTTTCACCAGATTCGTTAACCGAATTTGCCTGTTTATATCAGGTTGGTGACCGAATGCGTCGGCCGCATTCGGTTTAACCGGATTCGTTAACCGAATTTTCATTCCACAAGTTCGTTATAACCGAAGAGTGGTGCCAATCAGGTGACAACCTTTCGCTTGGTGGTAGTAGGATCTTTACGGTCCGCCTGGCTAGCTACCACCCTCACATTAAAGTCCGGTGTCAAGCAGTTAACTGTGTTCCGTCGTGTGTATGTGAAAGCCAGAGGGGTATAGGGTAATCCCTCTATATCTCTGTTACTTGGATTCGTGTGCTCCATCTTAGACCCTGTCTGCGCTTACCATCAAGTGCGACGAGGGTCCAGTGCGACCAAGGAAAGGAATAAAAAAAAACCGAGTCAGCTTTTATCCTAGGTCGGTCTCCGCAAACAGGCTGCGATTGAATATGGCCAACCGAATATCAGTTTACATTAGTTGGTGACCGAAAACGGCTGCAGTCGAATACGGCCAAACCGACCTAATGTAAACTCGCCATTATACTTTTCAAATAGAATTTGATGGTGTTACAAATTAGATTCTATCTGTAATACCATCAGATTCTATTATGAGGTTCTCATGCTTTTAATTGAAGAACAGGGGAAGTACGAAAAGGGTTATGTAACTTAACTATGTCAGTTGTTTTAAATAGTTTAGCATCCTTTTACATTTTGTAAATGTGAGAACTTTGTAGACTTGCTAGATGCCTGGATACTTATTTAATTTGTGAGCATATTTTTCATATTTATTTTTACTTGCACTTAAGTATACATTGCTCTCTCATAACTATTCTAAATCATAACTGTTCTTACTCAAATGGTTAAAGATATGGATTTCAAAAGTGTAACCATGTTGTTTCTTGCCGGTTCTTCTTCATATGAAACGACTAAGTACTTAATTGGAAACGTGCACCTAAATTCGACTTTTCATAAGCGCCTGCAAAGGCTGAAACGGTATAAGAAAAAAAAACGATTTGAGTATTGTCGGATGCCGTAGAAAACATACAGAGCCAACCAGGAAATCATCATTATCATCCCTTATCCCAACTTATTTGGGGTTGGCGCGGCGTCATCTCAGTAGTCACCATAGAAATATAAAAAAACAGGTGTGACTACCTGTACTACTCTTTCTAGTCATATCAATTATCAAGCCTGTTATGGAAGAACATCGTAAGCGACACACATAAAATTTTACAGGAGAGGTATTTTATTGCTTATTTATTAATTTTAACTTCACTATATGATAAAAAAGAGAAATACCTATATTCTGTCGTTTACGATGTTTTTCCATAACAGGCTCGATATCATCTTTTACATTATCCATCCATCGTTTTTTGGTCTTTAAGAGTAGAGACTCTTATCTCTATCCACATTCATATCACTCAAAACATTCCTCACAACGAAATGTCAACACCAAAAATAGTAATACAATTTTATTAAATCATCGAAACCAAACTGACAAATACACGTAAAGAAAAGAATTCTATAATAAAGTGCGTAGGCGACATTACGACAGTCATGTTAGGGCCGGGAAGGAAGTGACTCATACATAATTCACGAACCACGCAGGATAATCGCCTTCGATACTGTTTGTTAGTCAAATAAGCCATTGTGAATGTTAACATCTGATATGGGAATTGGATAGTCTTTGGGTAGGACGACAGGAGATATGTTATTAGTTGGGTATTGAAGGGTTGTATGTATAACGAGAATATTGGTTGGTGTGTGTCGTACAAAACTCAGTGTTAACAAAACCATTGACAACACAGAAGGAGGAAACATTATACAAAGCTTCATCTTTATAAGTAATGGTTTATTGATTACCGAAACAGTTGAATCAACGTTCAGCCGAAAGACATTCACTGCTGGACATAGGCCTCCCCCAAGCATCGCCACATTCCATGTTAGGGGGGTTGCCATGATCATCATGCTTGGCAGGCGTTGTTACAGTACTCAGAGAACGCTGCTGCCCATCCTCTAGTGAATCCCTTAGTCGCCTTTTACGACACCCAAGGGAAGCAGAAGAAGAAGAGTTAGTGCTATTCTTTACGTCCGACACCACACGGACAAACGGAAACAGTCTGTTGAATACATGAAATCAAAACACTGATTGATGGTGTTAAATGAAATGAAACGAATGATTTAGATGGTGTGCATTACATAAATCATCTAATAACAAAAATGAAAATATATTTATATGACACCAACATAGTGCATCCGTTTAGTCGTTGCCTTAAAATCAATTGAACATTAATTAAACATGTTCTACTATCTTTATGTTGTAGTACATGCATTAACTTTCCGACTTCCTGTACGACGTCGATTTACAGCGTTAAATCTTGTAAAAAACTATTTTATTGCGTCCACGCAACGCATTCAATCACACGGTAGAGCTTGCTCCTTGTACCTACTTTAGTAACAGTGATTACTGTTACTGCTACCCGGAACAGTTCTTTCAGAACAGTGATCTTTACAGCTAGATACTTTTAGTTTTTTGTAAGTTGTTCTGGTTTTTTAGTTATGTAGGTATATTACTTCACTATTTCGACGTCCACCAGTTTCGCAAACAGGCTGATGGACTGGCGTTGGTTGACGCCATCTATGGACATTTGCAACCTCTCTTCAGATTCCGCAGTCACACCGATAATACACCCCTGATCAAGCTGTCTCCCCCCTATTTCCGCCGGCAATGCCCTGAGCTGAAGTTCGAGTCCCACTAGGCGTCACCCTTAGTGCTGTTGCTGCTAATCATGATGTTGGTGTAGTATAAGTAGTTAGCTTAGGTTAAGTTTTTCACTTCTCCCTATTGGGGGAACCTATGACCTGAAGGGTCTTGCCAATGACTGCTGAGTTACGTAGAAACGGTCGCAAGGACCATCAACAAGCAGTATAATAGAAAAAAAAACTGCTCCACCAAGAGGACGCGATGCGTTGCCGAGTCTAAAGGCAAAGATGGAAAGTTTCATATACCTGTAACTTTACCTACACTTGACCCTTTAAACCGGAACATAGCATTGCTACTTGACGGTAGATATTGTCTCTAATTTTTATATATAAAATACAGTTCAGAGTCGTCGAAACACTCGGATCGTGGGGCACAGAGATGGTTTAAGGCGGCTGGTCGACACTTCCCGTGACCTGAAGGCTGGCCTCTACATTGGCCAAAGGATTAGCATCGCCATACAATGTGGCAATGCTGCCAGCCTTCTGGGCACGTGACCAGTCGACAGCGATGCGGAGGAATACTTTGATGCCCTATTTTAGCTTATACTTTTATCAGGATATATTTTTCTTTCTTTGTATATACTTTTGTTTGTAATTATGTAAATATTGTTTGTGTAAATTGGTTGTAAATAATTCAGAGTAATAAAATCACTGTTACAAGCTTTACCTGTTATTTATCGTCAACCTGTCCCTGTTCTCATCCTTTCACTAACAATGTAACGTGTAGAATATTAATTGTTTTTATACGACCTCCGGAAGCGTCCACGGTTGTGAATTCACAGCTAATGTTTATTAAGACCGATTACGTTTTATTTGTATAATACCTTGTTTATTTTATGAAGGTTTGAGGTTAGTTGAGTTACGAATTCTTTCATGTTTTTTTTTAAATTCTATCTGATTTAGATTTAATGGTATCGGGCGTAGATCATGGTGGAGGTCTTCATTAAAGTTTGGGACGTGAAAAAAAATTGGGAATCGTGTGAATCTAACATTGACTATCGATCCTTGTTTTCAGTTGGTAATGAGTAGATAGTGTGATCTCCAAAATCAGGGGCCCAATTCTCCTAAAACAAATTGTTGCCAAACGTTCGATTGAACCACAACCGTCAGTCAGTTTTTGTTTTCGAAAACTTTCAAAATGATTGATTTTGTTTTGTGTGTTTTTAGGTTTGAAATTTTAGAGACCAGAGTGATCAATTTTTATTGTGGAGATTGAGCCATCTATCTACCTTATTGCACATTTGATTTACTACTAATGGCGGTCTCTCTTTGCAATTATAATTTGCAGTGAGGGATCTACAGAGGTACTTAACTAAAGCTGTTGGCTTTTTGGTGGTTTTAGCAAATTAATAGGTCCTACTTCGCTAATCTATTATCACAACCCTCACCCGTTCCATAGTCATTACGCCGGACACTAACTACTAACTGCCTTCATCCGTACTTAATTCAACTCCAAAGAAAACTAGTAATTTATGCCTAACACATTACCCCAATTGCCAAATATACCTTACTCCACTCATTTTACCTCCTGTATTCTGAACTTTGAGACTTAAGAAGTAAGGTTGAAATTTCGTTGTTTAATTTATTTGTTATTTTAATACCTCAGCCATTCTAGCCCAGTGTCCCCTCACGGTCCGGTGAACAACGGACGGGGCACTTAATTACGTGATAGTGGCGGTCCATTTTAGTAACACCCCCAATTCAAGTGTTTTGCACGTGTGCCCACTATAAAGCCACAGAGTAAATTTATCCGTAGAAAGCTACACAAAAATTGGCGAGAGAGGAAATTTTTAACTGAAGATTTTGTTATTCTGTGTCTGTAGTGTTGACAGTTGCTAGAGTAGCTACTATTTTGGGAGCATGTGTTGGTTTGACAATACAATTTAAGGGTATAGGGTGTCTTAGATTTGGGGCTATGGTCCCTTTGATTAATTCTGTTCTAATGGTCCGGCGGAATTTGTAATTCGGAAGTTGTGGCAGTAATGTTCTTAGTTAAATTAATGCTCTTACAATTTGTATGGAATTATCTGTTGTTTGGAGTTGGTAAGAACTGAGGGATCAAGGTATTCAGTTAATAAGAAATTGTTTTGCACTTGAGGATCATCAAAAACACAGGGTTGCTTCGAATTACCTGAGGATTGGTAGGTATCATTAATAGAACACATTCATACACTAGTTCTTTGTGTCACCTTTTACTAATTAAGTTTTTCCGAAGTGCAGAAGAGTAAATAAAGCTTCCAGAATGGTTGTGTAGAATATTTTATCGTTCTTAGTTCAAAATCCACAAAGGAAACAAACCAATGCTCGTTTGAGTTTAGACGACAAACGGTCGTAGAGGATTTGAAAATAGAACGGGGCGCAATCACGAAGGATTGTGCCCGAATCCCATTCTACTCACATATCTATGGCTGAACAATCAGAGTAAGAGCTTTTGTGAACCACGTGCCAACCCCTTTGTCGCCTGTATCAGTAAGCAGGGAGGGAAGCAGGGTAGTTCTTGTATGATTGGTGTGCAAAAGCGTGAAGGGGTCGCGTGAATGACATTTGCGTAAGCGGCTGCCCGCCCTCAAGATTAGCTCTGCGATGATTCTCGTCTACCTAGACTTGAGAACAGCGAAATATGTCGGAGACATCATTTATTTTTGTAATAATTATAAGTACTTAAGTACTGTACCTATATTTGTAATCTGTATCCCTAGGATATTATAACTAAATAAAATTGAGAAGAAACATTTCGCTCACAGATAAGCAAAAAGCAGATATCAAAGTCAACTTTTTTTTATTTCAATAGACCAGCAACACAATCGTCGATACGGCTGACGTACCTTGGCGAGTCTGAAGTTAGCTGATTAGCTGCGCAGTAGACAATTTCGATTCTAAAAGATTCATTGCGCGCCAAACAACTAACTTCAGACTCGCCAAGATATGTCGGCCGTATTGTAAATGGCTTTGATTTTGACAGGTCAACAATTTTCATAGCAACGTATGTAATAACAATCCAACTTCTCCACAGCTATGTACCACGCAGTTAATATTATTTTTGAGACATCAATTGTCATGATTGATGTTGGTAAAGGTACTATTCCGAAACGAGCTGCACGTGCAGTCGCCGTCGGCTGCTGCAGCGGCGCTTGGAAGCCATTTCATATAAATACATACAGACCAGTAGTGCAGCTGCGGCCGACTTCATGCAGTCGCTGCAGTTGCAGTTGGCAACTCGGTTCGAAATGTAACGTAAAGGTACTCCTTTACGTTACACGAATACGCAATTTGTAAACATTTGTTTATAAACACATGTTTATAAACAAATTAAACTAGGTTTTTGGATCAGAACCAAAAATCTAGTAGTTTCCGGAACATTGTTGCAGTAAGCACAACCGATCGTTTTAATGGCAAAAGCTCCGAAACATTTTTTCTAAAAACATATACATGGTGTTTCAGAAACTATTTGAAACATTGTTTACAAGTGAATACATGGCTTAAGTTTAGTTTGTCGTTTCAGTTGTCTTGTTTTACATATAATGGATGCTCCACTCTTTAGTTTTCTCTGTGCAATCAATGGGAAGGCTTAAGCGGATCCCTAATTTAACTGTATCGGCGGCATGTTGTGACCGAAGTTGTAATGGTCGTCGTCGGCCCTCGCCTACACCAGTCAAACCTTACTAGATATAAGTATATATTTAAATTTATTGTTCGTATTGCCAATGGTTTTGTTGTTTACATGAACTATTTTAGATAACGGTCCGTTCTTTAGCGTCTGACATAAAACGTGTAGAGGGGATGATCTTCAAAATCAGCGTATTTGGTTGAACTCTCAACCACATACCTACGCTGGTTCATTTTATATATTGATATTAATTGTGTTCCAAAATATTTCGAAAAGAAGATCGATTTTAACAAAGCAGTTATGGAAATATTTAGGTTTGAAATTTTAGAGACCAGAACGCTCAATTTTTATTTTGGAGATTGAGCCAAAGATGCTATGTAGTAGTCGCCGACCGAGATAATATATGATAGCATACATAGCTACCTAGTAGGGTTTAGAAGATTTGTTTGAAAATTATATTAAGGGGGATTTGGACTTTAGTCCACCACGCTAGTCCAATGCGGGTTGGTGGACGTTTTGCCAGAGCCTCGTTCTTTTAATAGCAGGGTGCACCACGAGCAGGTGAGGTCGGCGTAGATGGCATGACGATCTAGACGTGTTTGCGGGGCTAGCAAGGTCAGAAACGGCACAAAATAGAGATGTTTGGAAGACAAAAGGGGAGGCCTTTGCTCAGCAGTGGGACAGTAACCAGGCTAGGAAAAAAGAAGAATTCAAATCCCGAAATTTCGGTAACCGCTCATTTTCGACCCACAGTCAATGGACTTTAATTTATTGCCAATGATCTCTAGTAAAACCTATTTCAAGGAATTGATCGAATTACCATGCAGCATACATATACGGCCTGCACCAAACTTTGATAGAACCAACGTGGTCTGTCTATTCTAACTACAGACTTTATTGCAAATACCAACCAAATGCAAACTGCTGCACTCATACCAACTGTTTCAGCGCAGTTGGTCCCCTGGAATTAATTTCCCTCAGTGAAAAACATTTAAAATGACTTCTACCAGCAGCAGTTGCCAAACTTTCCCGTCGCTTTTGTACGACAAACACCACTTTTAACTACCTCAGTTTAGTTTTAATTATAGTTTCAACGTTCCTATATAGACTATGAATGTTTATGGTTACGTAGTTTGAAGTTGATTTTATGTTTCTTTATTTAAAATATTGTTGGCTGTAATCATTTTTGAAATATTGCCAAGAACGTATTTTTTTTCTCGAGGACTGCCTCGTTGGTCTAGCGGTCGCAAGCGCGACTGCTGAGCGTGAGGTCCTGGGTTCGATCCCCAGGTCGGGCAAAATGTTGTTGCGTTTTTCCGTGTGGAATTTCTCAGTAACAGCTCAGAGTCTGGATTTATGCTCGGTTGATGGGCAATATTCTCGCCCTCTATTACATGGGACTTGAAACATAACCGCGAAATGAGGGTGTACTCTTCTGCCTAACCCTTTGTGAAATACAGGCGTGATATTATATAAAAATTCTTAAAGATAATAAGATACTTAAACAATCTGGAAACCCACATATCCTTTCACTTTTGTAGAACAAAACAAAAACAAACAATTTAATCCCGTTAACTTTCGGCTTTCGGAAACTTTGTACTACAAAGAGGACCGAAAATCTTCACATTTGATCTCTACCTACAACCGATTCATATTGTATGCAAATGTCCCATGTAAAGTGCAGACGCTAGCACATCAAGCTACCCGAAACTGTCACATTTTCCCAATCAACCTTAAACCTTATGCATTTGCGATAAAGATGAAAATCTATTATAGAAATTTGACAGATTGTAGTAACTTTATGTGCTGTGTGTAGGTACATAATTTCGTCAATTCCATTGAAACGTCATTAGAATAGTTTTGAAATGACATTGTCGCTGTTTGACACGGGTCTCAGTTAATTTCCGCCGGGAGTCGCCTCCGCCCGGATTCCTAATGGAGTTCATCCCTTAAACAGATTATGATTCGACTAACAAAATTGTTGGCAACCGCTAACGAAACACAACCGTCAGTAAGTTTTTCCTTACGAAAAATTTCAAAAGGTTTGTTTTTTTATGTCAATTTGACAGCTTTTGAAAACGATAACTTTAAATAAAAGTAAAAACCGACTTCAAAAAAAAGTAAAAAGCGTAAAATAATTAAAATTAACAGTTTCAGAAGTCGGTGGCTTTTATTACTTTCAGTGTAGAATTGCACCGACTTCTGAAACTGTTAATTTTATATTATGGTAATTATTTAACTCTTTTTAGTTTTTTTTTTTTGAAGTGGTTTTTACTTTTATTTGAAGTTATTTATTAAATACGTTTTAGTGCCATTAATTACACAGTTTAAGACTACATTAAATGACACGGTTGCTTAATCTTTCCAACAACTAGGTAGTTTTCTTTAAGAATAGGTATTAATGTATAATTATCATGACGGCTCCTTACAAATACATAGGTACAATCTTCTTTGTTCTTGGCTAATGTTTCTGTGATGACAGTTTAAACAGATTATATTTTTTGATTTTGTTGATTTTTTGAAAAAGCGCTCTATCAATTTCGATAAAATTTATGTGGGACCACCTCTGAAGTATGGCCTACCAAACAAAAAAAGAATAATCAAAATCCATTCATAATTGGCGGAGATATCGCGTAACAATCATACAAAAAAAGAAAAAAAACATTCAGACGAATTGAGAACCTCCTTCTTTTTGAAGTCGGTTAAGGGTCAAAATACACGTCCGATACTTGCTTCCGGGAGCCGGATCTGACTAGCTGATCGGATTCATGAAATACACGTACGATTATCGTGTCCGATTTTGTCTGTACGACGAAGACGCTCGGACGATGCTTACGATTCTGACATCCGATCCGATAGTCTGATCGTACGTGTAATTCATGTTCAAACAAATGTATGACGTGGAGGCTTTCAGATAGTCAGATCAGACTATCGGAACCGACTATCGGAGGCAAGTATCGAACGTGTATTTGGGCTCTTAAAACTGTCTGAATGAACGGCCTTGGTTCGGTTGCGTTTTATCAAGATTTCTTTGAGGAGATTTGGGCCCCAGAATTTGAATTTCCGGGGAAACTTGGTAAGTATAACGCAATAAATGAATGAAGGTTGGTGTTTTCTTTTACAAACCATTGAGCGATTGTGCAGCGTCATTGAAAGGATGGAGGAAAAAAGATTGAATAAAATGCCGCAAAATACAATCGGGTTACCTGAAGAAATTGCGGTTCACGATAACACCGTCTATTGTAGGTACTTTATTTTCAAAAAAGTGTTTTTGTAATTATTAAAAAGGTTACAATGAATATAAAAAATTTAAAAATAAGTACCTACAGTAACAGGGTGTAAACGAATTCGTGTAATTCCTTCTAACCGCGTGATCTACTGGTGACACAAATTAAGACGAAATTGTAGTTTATTTTCGAAATCAACTTTTTTTTACTTACTTTTCTATTTCTGAATCATTTTAGCGCCCCAAGTTAACACACTGCAAAGAGCGATATTGCGCTAGTCGTGCGCGCCCTCCAGCTATGTCGCCGTGCTTTCATTTATGCGTGGCATCGAAATGTCAACCACATAAAAAAGAGGGATTAAGAAAAAAAAAACTTTTTATTCTTGCCATACGAGTAAGTTATCGTAATTAAACCACATAATATGGTTTCAATAAAAAAATAAGCCAAAACAACTGCAAATAAAAATATTTTTATGATGTATGATATGATCAGTATGATATCGCTTCGCGCAGTCGGTTAACTCGGGGCGCTAAAATGACTCAGAAACAGAACAGCATGTTTATTTTTTTAAATTCTTTTTATTTAATTCGAATTCCGATACATAACACTGTATAAATACATAGCTTTTGTTTGAAAATCTATTTAGGAAACTGATTTATTTCAGTCTCCAAGTCGTAAGATATAGTTTTAACTCGGTTTAGTAGAAATCAAAGTCTTCGGACTGTTTTAAAGTCTCGAAGTTGCTACGACGGCGACGACGCGACGTTGAGTTCCAAATGTAATTTGTCTTTTAGACTAGCGGTAGCTCCTCCCGTATCAAATGCCACCGAGCGACTGCAATGGAAAATACTTCAACAAAATGTCGTTAAATGTTTAGAGCTGAGTGGTGTCCCACTTTTGAAATTAATTCACTTTCGAGTTTCTCGCAAAATTTGTGGGTCAACTTTGAATGAGATAACTTTTCTGTTTTTGCAATCCTCACACCCTGGACTCCCATATTTTTCGAACTTGTAGCAAATTGTCAGGCCCTCTCCTAAGAGATTTTATGAGAAATAAAGAACACAGTTCACTTACAACGAGCTTAGATTACTAATTTATAACTAATAAACAGCTATTACAGTGTTTATACTTATTACAGATATCGAACGATTCTAAAAAATGGTGTCATAAATATGTTTTTTCAATCGAGTTTTAACACTTAATCGGGGATGCGGTTTTAAGAAAAAATAACGAACTATTTGGCATTTTTTAATAAATAATAAAAATAACTTTTCTTTTATGTATAATTTTAATTTTTTGTTCAAGAAAATAGTAAAAAAAAAATATTTTACCAGGTTTAAAAATAAAAATATAAGAAAGAAGACATCGCGACGTATTCCAAAAAAGTTGGTGGGAAAATAGTTCCCTGTGCCCGATTAAGGGCACATAGAAATTGATTGACAGTCCTTGGTATTCTTTGGTAGATTGTTTAAGGAATTGTGCTCCTTCATACATAATGTTTCTTTTACCATAATCAGTTCTGTGAGGTCTTAATTTAATTTTGTTGGTGTTTCTTAGGCAATGATGAAATTTTCCCATTAAAAGTCTTATATAATTTACCTACGTTTTTGTTTTAAGCGATAAACAGAGGTGTTTCAGTATACCTTGAGGTGTTGCCTCTTAACCGAACGACCGCTTTCTAATTAACGCGTACAAATTACAAGCATCCAACTAACCTATTTCTTTTTCCTTTTTCTACAGGAAAATGTAGCCTACGTAATTTATTAAGCTGCCATGTTGCTGACCTAGATTTTAAAATTATTTCGCGGAATTTTTGCCGTCAAATATGAAAAAAAAAAGTGAAATTTTCGTCACCAATAAGACCCATCACTATTAAATTCGCTCCCACGTTATTGAATCCGACGCAACAAAATAAATACACCCAATAAATTATTCGTTTCCAATAAAACAACAGCCTTGCTACGCTTCGTGGAGCACCAAGTGCGGGTAAAATTGAACAGGACAATTTGTATTGAAACTTATTTCGTGGAAACTAAAGTTGAATTTCGGTTATATAAATGATAGGTTCCCGGCACGCGACGCATATCTTTCGGGTGTTCGTCGATTTTTCAAATACCCATCCTCTGCGCTTAATCGAGCGGATGTAAACATGCCATTTTTCGCGTCTCGCGGAAAAATATCGATAACTCGCATTGTAGTGGAACCAGACAGCGGAATAGAGGGGCTCCCACGAATGAATATGTTTTCGAAGTCTGCAATCATTAATCATGCATTGAGTGGTGGCACAATGCGACGTCTAATGGAAGGTTTTGTCGCAAAATAGCGGTGGGTGTATAATGCACGTAGCGACGCTTCTGTTGAACAATGCGAATGAAAGGCTTTGTTTCAGTAAAGATCTATAGTTTATGAAGCGCAGCTTAGTGGATTACCTACTGTTGTATTATCTTCAAGGATAAGGCGACAGTGCGAACAAATATTCATCTTAGCAAGACGTGTTAAAAGGTCAACAAAATTTTTAGTAGCGATTATTTAAAACAACTGACTGACAACGAATGACTGCCTCGTTGGTCTAGCGGTCGAAAGCGCGACTGCTGAGCGTGAGGTCCTGAGTTCGATCCCCAGGTCGGGCAAAGTGTTATTGGGTTTTTCCGTGTGGAATTTCTCAGTATCAGCCCGGAGTCTGGATTTGTGGCCGGTCGATGGCAATAGGCTCGCCCCCTATTACCTGGGACGTAAACATAACGGCGAAATTTGGGTGTTACTATACACCTCTGCTAACCCTTCGGGGAATACAGGCGTGAGTTTATGTATTATGTATTTAAAGGACCTACTACTTGGAACCGAGCACCTAGTGTTGACCTTTTGAAAGCACCAGTGATCTGGTCTACTTGAAATAAAAACTATTTGACTTTAAAAGAAATTGTCACTTTTGTTATTTTTGCAGGTACTTAATGTTTATCTTGGAATTAAATTGCCAGATTTTATTTTTTAGCATTACCAGTGGCCTGATTCACTTAACTAAAGAAATTCAGTTTCAGTGTAATTGCAGTTACGTTTCGATCATAACAGCGGTTTTCGTTTTCTCTTAAGGCGATTAGAGTCGCGAAAGTGGCGCCAGTTCAGAAAAAAAACATGTTATTACTACACACTATTGAAATTTCGTATGTAGGTGCAACATTATAGACAAGTGTTGTAGAAATTTACGAACACCGAAAAACAACACTTTGTAAAATTGTAGGGAATTTAATTCTTTACAAAGATCCGATCTATTTTTGGCGTAGAACCCATAGATAAGGAGATAATTAATAAAAACTCATTTTTGGGGTCTTTAATCCAAGATGGCGGAGCGCGCAGAAGTTTCTCAAGGTCGAAAATTTTAAATTTTCATTAGTACACCTAATCATACCACGTATCCAAAATTCAGGACTGACGTACCTTTTGCAAGGTAACCTGGCGACTGGGCTAATAGAGGATTACTGCAACTTGATCGGCTCGTCATGAAATTACGTCAATTAGTCTACAGTACTGGTACTACGCTGAAGAAAGCTAAGTAGTATTAAAATCTCCGTTAAAATTATTCAAGAGGACAAGTTTTGACAGCGGAACTCATAATAACACATAAGCTTGACACTGATTCAATTTAAAAAAAACGTCAACAACACGGCTCAAAATCTTAAATTGAACCTAAATCGAAGAGTTTAGAGTTTCATTTTGTTTGGTGCTTATAGGTGTTTATGGCTACGTAAACGGTTTACAAGGATGATTAAAAATGGTCCGAAGCTATCCATCAAGGGACAGGTCGTCTGCGATACGCAGCGCGTCTTATTTGAATATCGCCCTTCGGACAACGAATGGCGTGGAGTTGCTTCCGTGGAATACAAAAACAGTAATAGCCCAAGTTGATGAATGAATTATGTAGGAATTTGCTAGAAAATTGAGTTTCATATCAGTACCATAATTGAGGAGCTTTGGTTTGCTCATCACCAAGCCAGGACATAAACAAACACACTACTTGATTATCCAATAAACGAGCTGATATCATACACGTACAGTTTTTATGAATGCCATCTTGTTGACATTACTGAAAGCTAAAGGTACGCGCCATCGCGGCGGGGTGGCTTTAATTAATATTTTGTTAAGCCACATTGATTATTCTGTATAGAACAGCTGTTTTTTTTTTTCACGAATTCTGTTTTTGTCTCAAGGTACAGTTATACCAAAAAGTTGTGTTGTAAAGTTGCTGATGAGTTCGCTAAGGAACGGAAACGATTTTTTGAATTTCCCGCCCGTACTTGAGAATATCATCGCCACTGAGGTCTTTAGCAGTTGCAGTAGTCAAGCACCTCCAGGACTCTTACTCTGCCGCATCAAATTCGATAGCCGAGCTAGTAAAAGTACAGCTTCTGATTTTTCTTGATAGTCTTGCAAAAACAGATTCTTAAAACGAGTTAGTCACCCCATGAACGGAAACTATTAATTAGATTTTTCTAAAGTTTTTATTCTTTCATCGCGGTCGGGTGTGTCACCCTTTAGGGGGTGTCGTCTGATCGACCGCGATTAATCCGGGTCGCAAATCATCAAAAATTTCTGTCAGAAAATTTCTAACTTGTGACTCAGCTTATACATTCAAAATCAAAATCAAAATCAAAAGTTTTTATTTCACATAAACCATTACAGGCGCTTATGAAAAGTCGAATTTAGGTGCACGGTTCCAATTAGTCGTTTCCTATGGAGAAGAACCGGCAAGAAACTCCATGGTTACTCTTTTAAAATCCATATCTTTAACAATTTCAGTGGGTACAGTTATGACTTAGATATGAGAGAGCAAAGTAGACTTAAAGAGCAGGAACCACACAAAAAAACAAAATGAAAAATATGGTTACAAATTAACTAGGTATCCAGGCATCTAGCAAGTCTACAAAGCTCTCACATTTACAAAAGGTAAAAGGACGCTAAACTATATAAAACAACTGACATGGTTAATTGTCATCAAAACACATTACAAAGAAAATCACTGTATAAGATAAAGATATCTTGAGAGTAACGTTAGTAATAAAAAAAAAGCTAATCGAATGAGGTTAGTAAATAGACATAGGTACACATACGACGTTAATGAGGTACCAGGGAAACCACATGTGCAGAAGGAGTTATTTCCAAACACTTTTATCGTCAAGGTAGTCCTTAGTCTTGTAATATGCTTTTTGAATAAGGACACGTTTAATATGGGCTTTAAACTTTCCCTCGGTAAGATCAGTTACAGATTTCGGTAGCTTATTATAAAAACGCACGCCATTTCCTAGAAATGACTTATTAGATTTACTCAATCTAAATTTGGGAATCACAATTTTATGTTTATTACGTGTATTTTTATCATGAAAATCGCTTCTAACATTAAACATATGCAAATTTTTCCGAACATACATAATATTTTCAAAGATATAGTGTGACGACAAGGTAAGTATATTAATATCTTTGAACACGTTTCTAAGGGACTCGTGGGAACCCATATTATAGATTGCACGGATTGCTCTCTTTTGTAAAATAAAAACAGAATCTACGTCAGCTGCTGAGCCCCACAACAGAATGCCGTAGGACATAATGCTGTGGAAATATGCGAAGTATACTAACCTAGCTGTAGCTACATCAGTCAGCTGCCTAATTTTCCTAACTGCGTATGCAGCAGAACTTAACCTAGCCGACAGGGCAGTAATATGCGCACCCCACTGCAATTTTGAATCGAGAGTTATACCTAAAAATACGGTGTCATTAATTGTATTAAGATTATTGTCTTCGAGCATTACATTTAAACCTACTTGGGGAACATTTGGTAGTGAAAACTTAAGGCATTTTGTTTTGTTTGCATTAAATAACATATTATTGGCTGCAAACCATTTAGAAAGAACAGTAAGGCTCTCGTTAACATGTAAAACGTCCCTATCTTTTCTATCTATTTTAAAAATAAGGGAAGTGTCATCGGCAAATAAAATTATGTCTGATAAGTCGGTCATCATATAGGGTAGATCATTTATATAGGTTAGAAACAGAAAAGGTCCAAGAATTGAGCCTTGAGGCACGCCCATCTTAACCAGAGACCCCGAAGATATCGCACCGTTAGCACCAACTTTTTGCTGTCTATTAGATAAATAGGAGAAAACAAGGTCAGCAGCTCGGCCACGAATTCCGTAGTGGTGTAATTTACAGATGAGGGTGTTGTGGTCAACGCAGTCAAAAGCCTTGGAGAGATCACAGAAGATGCCAATAGCATCCTGAGAGCTCTCCCAGGATTCCAAAATATGAGTGACTAGTTTCACTCCTGCGTCAGTAGTCGACCTACCTTTCGTGAAACCATACTGGCGGCTATGCAATATCCCGTTCTGGTCAAAATGAGACATCATCTGATCAAGCATGATTTTCTCAAAGATTTTACTTTGTACTGTACCCTGCTGTCAGAATTTGCTGGAGTCGGCAGCCTGTTGGCCCTAGTATAAACTGTATGGGCAGAGTGTCTTCGCGAACGCGTCAGAATTTTTCTGACAGAAATTTCTTTTATGTCACATTCCAATTAACCGTGAGTGTCAATTATGTTTGTGTCAATACGAAACCGAATGTTAATAAAAGAAAACTTAGTAAAACAGTTTTTTTATGGAAATCAAAATTCAATTTAAGCTATTATAAAAATATTGAATCGGGTCTTCTCGCGTAACCGCCACTTCAGTCTACCCGTGACCACGGCCGGTGAAATTCGGCCGAAACGTCGGGATAAAAGGTATTTTGTGCCTCTTAAAGTTTGTTACGCGAGAAGACCCGATTCAATATTTTTATAATGTGTACAAATCGCGAAAGTTTAAAAACATCAATTGAAGCTGTTAATAAAGTTCAGGTTTTTTTTAGTTTTTTTTAAATCGCTTTCCCCGTCTTCAAACGTCGTCACTAAAAATGCATCGATCTCACTAACATTTTGAAAGTTGAAATTATTTTACAACTTTTGGAAAAACTACCATCAACAGGTTACAGCTATCCACTACTGCAAAAAAGTTTTCAGTACCGCGCGTACCTATGCAGTATGCCGTGCAGTATGTCGCATTATCTCGTGCCAAGACGAGATAATGTACAGCTTTACACTACAAGGAAATAATAGCCCAAAAAATATTCAAGTATTTTTAAGACAATTAGTTTTATTTTGATAATACTCGACTCCATGCATCTCCAATACACGTACAGGGTGTGTTCAAATCCAGTAGATTGATCGTTCCGGCGGAGTATCGGCAGCGCACAAATTGTGGCTCATTTTAATATTAGATCCGGATAACTAGACTTACAAGAGAATGTATCAGTTGGCCGGATCGATTGTTGATTGTTAGTTCTCGATCAGAATTTCTGACTTATTTATATTTAAAATCGGGAATGTATAAAGGAAAACAAGAAAATCAAAGACGTTTTTTTATTATTTGTCACACCTGATAGTCCTGATAGTAAGCGCAGTCAGAGCACATGAATAAATAAGCGTAAAACATTTTTTAATTTAATGTTTAATAAAAAATATAGCTTGTATGAAACTAAATATGGATAGCATCTATTCATAAAAATACTTAGATATTTATTTATATATTCTAATGTAGGTAGGCAAACCTTTGTGTGTAAGGTTAACAAAACAAGGAAAATTTATTTAAATAAAATAATGCATAATAGTCGGTCTTATCCCGCAAGACGAACTCTACCAGATAACCGTTCGTTGGACTGGAAGAATGGAAAGAGAAAAAACAGGCAGTCTTATCAAAAACATGAAAAAAACTCTTTAAATAGGTACCTGCGTTCTTAAAAATCATAACTTCATAACTCTTACAAGAACTACTTTACATATCGATTAACTGCCGAATGATGGATGGTCTCGATAATATGTATCCAATGGATTTATAATCATAATCCTAATGTTTGTTTACGGCCCGTATCTGGCCGGCACAGGCAACACCCCATACAGCCATGGCGGCTAATTGATCGGTCCAAAATGTTTACATTACTGACAAAGTAACTACATAACCGTCTCGTGATTCGTGGGGTTATTAAAATGTTTGTTTTAGGCGCAGTTCAGACTACGCTATAATTTATGATGTGAGCTAACCCGAAGGATAGCTAATAATAATAAAATAACAGAATTTACAAATATAATTTGCTAGCCCGCGCCTTCGCTCGCGTTAATTAAGATCAAAAAAACTCTTAACACACTACTAAAGTTTCTCTAATAATATAAATCAATCGTGATTCGAAACACACGTGCCGCCATCTATGAACGTTATTGTTGTTTTCTTTGGGAACAGTACTTTTTTTCGGGATGAAAGGTACCCTATGTCCGTTTCTCTACACCTAACAACGTATATATGCAAAATTTCAGGATCATCGGTTCAGTGGTTTAGGCGTGAAAAGGTAACAAATAAACTTACTTTCGCATTTATTATATTAGTTAGGAAAGCTTTTAGCTTTCTGAGGCGTTATTTGTTAAAAACAGGATGGTACATATCAACTGAATACTTTATTACGATCAGTTTTAATTCCAATGAAGGAAAATCAAGCACAGTCTTTATTAATCTCTTTAAACAAAACAACAAATTATAACAATTTATTATTGTGAACGTTCGTCCAAACCAAAGGTCCAGCAAAAGAAGGGCGAGTACCGCATCGCAAACTGTTTTAAAGGTCGATTTGACAGATCGTGAACTAAACATGTCAGACTATCGCCATGACGTCATTATATCTCTAAAAATACCTACTGTATGTAAAATTACAGAAAGCATTCCCTTAAACCCGTTAATCTACATCATTAATAGATATCAATAAAAAAATACGCAAAAAAAACGAAAAAAAAAAAAAAAGTATTTGGAACGGCCTATTTTTTTTTTTTTTTTTTAAAACGTTGCCCCACACTGAGATTTCTCTTGTATCGTGGGTGCGTTTACAGACACAAATCTCACAAACTTATTTAAAACCAAAATAGTAGCGTAGATAGGTTTTCCACATTGATAGACAAGTGCGCAGTAAGCGTTGCTTTTACGTATCATTTTTTTTTGTTTTTTTTTTTGTTTAGTAGATTTATACGGACGCTGTAGTTTTACTGGTTAACGGGAACGCCTTTCTTTACCAAATATGCGGTAGAGCATATAGCAAATATTATACAACGTTATTTTTACTTTAAGTATACGAAAACCGAAACACCCCAACAAGATTTTCATCAGAACTGCCTGAATATGTGTTTTTTTTTTAGTAAATCTCCAAGTTACACCTTAGTTTATGTCGCGTTAAGTTCGCTAAAAAAGTGTGAAATGCCTGAGATGTGCTATGCAGGAGTTGTCTAGTACACGGAAACTGACCGAGCGGACCATTTCAAGCCTCAAGGTCTCTATTCCCGTCAATTGTTATGGGTAGAAACCTACTGAAACAAAATAGAAATTTATGAAAAAAAAAAACAAAAAAAAATGTGGTGTAAAAAGTATGTCAATCGATTCTCCTAGTGATTCTGAACAAACTAGTTTCAGGTTTCGCATATAGGTACTAAAACTAACCTTGTAAACCTCAACGATATCGCTCAGCATACATTTTATATGGACCCATTCACACAACGCTATGCTTTAAAAGCATAAAGTATTGGCTTGCTGTACGCGATAAACTTGAGCGATTCTCAGCGCTATATCGTACGGTTCTCCAGTCCCCGCCCCGCCTCACTACTAGCCCCTCCGTCGCCCGACGGATCGACGTCAATTAACTTGCTATACATAAAATACCGGCTTGCGATATAGCTCATAGTGTGAACGTCATGCTATATAGTTATAGGTTATGACGCAATATGCTTATCTAACTATGTATAGCGAGATATATAGCGTAGTCTGAACTCTGCTTAGCCGTCTCGTGAATCGTGGGGTTATTAAAATGTTTGTTTTAGATTAAGTTTCGCTATTAACTTAACTATCTGACGATAAAGTTGTTTTTGTAGTTTACGTAGATTAGTTGTCATCTATCAAACTAATATTAATTAATAATGTGAAACTTTGTGACAACGATTTTTAAAATATATATTCTGAAATAAAATAAAAAATTAAGCAGCCTGTAACTGTCACACTGCAGGGCAAAGGCCTCTTCTCATACAGAGAAGGAACGAGCATTGAATCACCACGCTTGCTCACTGCGTGTTAGCGATTTCAGACCGTTAAGTCCAGGTTTCCTCACGATGCCGCGATGCTTTCCTTCACCATATATCAGCGGCGTCTTAGAGTAACTAAGAAAGTACATATTGTGACAATAAAGAATCAAACATACCTACATGTTTTATGATGTCGAGCATGCATGCCGCAAGGATCACCAACTCAGCATTATTCTAGGCAATGAGATTCTAGGCGTCAAACACCCAGCTAGGGTTGTCAATCCTACTATACAATATATTATCCTACTGTAAAAGAGGCCCGACTACCTACTATATTTCTGAAAAAAAGTAGATATAGTAGGCGAAACTACAATATTTTAAAGGCATCATACTCAAAGCAATAATATTCGTTTCAAAATGTGTAGACGTAAAACGAAACACCAATATCTTTTCTGAACGATTCTGGTAGGTACTTATGTCAAGTTGACAGTTACGTTCACTTTTAATTTTTACAGATTAGCAATTTCGATTGTCGCGCTCTCGTGTTTGTGTTTTCGTGACTACCAACTGTTGAAGTAAATTTATAAAAAATATTCTTTTAAGCAATAAAGTACCTATTTTGGAACCTACAATTTTTTTTCATCCTTTCTTTAAATACTACATTTTTGTAGGTAATAATTTTAGAACTACTATACTACTACTAACTATTTTTGACCGACAAAGAGTAGGCAACCCTACACCCAGCGCTGATTTTCAATTGGTACCCTTGCAGTGCACACAAATAATGAGTAACTTTTCTTCTACAACTTTCGCCAAAAGTCAATAAATTAAGAGAAATAGCTGACCAAAGATTAAAAAAAATACGCTAATATCGATCTATCCTCAGTTATGATTAGCTGTGTTTACATTTGGGGTCACGGATTAGAAGCTCCATTTTCTGAATTTGTAACTAAGTAGGGGTGAAGAAATCGTTTTTTATTGAAACAAAAATTATCGAATTTTGAAATTTTAACACTTGCTTTAAAACAGGCATCAGTGATACTTTAACCCCGCGGATGAATACCCCCTTTCCAATTAACCTTGTATATCGAGTTCGATTGTGTGGGCATACATTTAGTCGAGTGGACAAGCCGGCTCTAAATATATGTATCGTTCGTTACCGTTCGTAACCGTTTGTTTTTGTTTATTTTCCGACCCTTGTTTGTACGGTAGCCACATCTTATCTATTTAATGTTTCCTTGTGTATGTAGTTGTTTCTGATCAACAAAATGTGGAATAAAATGTTGAAGAACGAAGCCGTTGCTGGAAACCGGGAGCGAAGCTGCAAAATGGGGTGAATTGGGTTCTACAAAATTACAATGAATGTTTTAAACGGAGTTTGAAAATAATGAAATAACTGGTGGTTGCCATTATTAGTGTCATAGTAATGTTTTGACTTAATCTACCTTAATGCCGTACCTGGATGATGTTATAAATCATTTAGTACTTTTAACGATAACTTTCAGCTGGTTGGTATTTTTTAAACATTCTCTTAAATAGAAAGTTCTGCTAAATATAACGTTTTATTAAAGTGTCAGCTACAAGTTAATGTGGAAAACAAAACAATTCTTGATACTTTATAGATAAATAATATTTAACAACGAATTCTGAGTATTTTTCAAAAAACTATAAAAACTTAAATTTCTCGAAATCTACTAACTTTCGCCCACATAGGCTGCTAATTTGTTGCTTATAGGACATAATACCACGCTCTATGAGCGTGTACGCCGCCGTACGGCATTTCATAATTTTTTTCAAGTCTGTTTTTCGTAATGACTGAACCGATTTTGATGAAACTGCACACACGTAAGCAGGATACTTAGATCTAAAAAGTTAGTAGAAAACATATTCGAAATGTCTTACTTAAAAAAATATACTTAATTGGAAATTTCTGTTTGTATGGAAAATTTAAAATCGGTCTAATGTAACTGTAACACTATTTTTCGAAAATATTTTCTACTAACTTTTTAATCCTATGTATCCTGCTGATGGTCATTTTTTATGGGGATTTTAATGAAGTTTCATTAAAATCGGTTGAGTCATATCGAAAAATAAGGACTTGATAATTTGTATGAAATGCCGAACGGCGTACACGCTCTTAGTGGAAATACGTCGATTACGAGATAACAATAGAATTAAAAAATAATAACGTTCTTATTTTCACTTGTACGACGCATTTGTATGTCGCACGGGACTCCGCGCCACGCATATCAAAAGTGAAGCACCGTACCGATCAATGTGTGCGTGATTTGAGGGATACCAGATAAATGAAAATTTCCCCATTTTTTTTAAATATTTTGAAAGTTTAATTTCTTTAAATGAAGCCCCATAAGAAGTCCGCTTACATTATTTAATTGCAATTACAAACATATACTTAGTTAAAACTTAAAATTAAGTATTTATTTTGTATGAGTGAGAAGAAAAACGTTTTTGACGGAATTCAAAGTTCTTCATCTCTGCAGGCTCTTATTATTTTAATCCAATCATTATTCCATGGTTGATTTGCTGTAGGAAATCTATAAAAATAATAATATTCAATACTTGCAAAAAACTCACAAAGAACACAAAAAAATGGATTACCCAATCTCTCGGGAAAATTACCCATTTATTTTCCGACAGCACTTCTATGTCTTTTGAGGTTTTGTGTTCCAATAGTAATGATTTTAAAATGTCAAAAATACAATAAATCAACAGGTTAAATAAATGTCTTACTTGTGAATGTTATTCCTTGACACTTTTTCTGGGATGTAGAATTATTTTTAAACCATTTCACAACACAAGAAGGCATTATTTTATTTTATTACTTGACGTAAACAGTACCTACAATGACGGCGCGGTGCCGCGTAATGGCGGCCAGTCGGCACCTTATGATGTAAATGTGTGCGTGAGGCATGTTTGTACAAACGGTCCGGCATACTTATAGTGCTTCACTTTCGATACACGTGGCGCGGAGTCCTTCTTTTTTTTCTAGTCCGTAGTCGCACGTAACATAGTATAAAAGCCATGATACAGATTAAAAAATTGACTTCTTGTAACAAAAAAGAGTATCAGGCCATCTACATTCTAATTACATAAGTGAAACATGACAAACGCATTCTAAATTCAAAAATTCTACGCACGAGCACCTCAGAATTACTGCGCGTAGCATCGTTATCTATTCAACATCAACCAGAACTAAAATAAGGGTAAACAGGGTCGTTTTTGGTCGCAAAAAATGGTCGTGTCATGTGGGGTGCTGCGACAGTTTAGTCGCATGATGTTAAAAGATTTGTATAGAATATAGACTGCTGCGTCATGTCATGGCAAAAGGTAGGAACTTATGTATGTGACAGTTTTGATACAATAAGTATGCACAAATGGTACGACACAATTTTTTATGAGGATCATAGGGTGCGGCACTCCATCCTTACTCAATGTAACTAACATTAATTATATTGCATTGAATGGAGTGCCACCCTTTTATAATTCGATCGATTCTTACAAAAACTAATAAATTAAATAAATCTTTTAATATCAAATCGGATTTCAATATTGAAATTGTATACCTAACGTCGGCTATCAGTAAAAACCTCTTTATTGCCAAAAGCAAACATAAAACATGCTAAAAAAAATCAAATCACAGCCAACTTATCATTTAAATTATTTAATGAAAAAAGAAACAAAAAAATATATAAGTACTTACAAAAAATATTGTTACTTGGCTTTGATTTGAATTTTTTTAGCATGCATTGTATGTGGGTGAATAAATTCCACAACATTAATAAAAAAAGTCGCAACTGTTCACCTGGGTGATTTAATTCCAAGGTGAACAAAGGAGACCAAATATGTCGCACTAATTCACCTGGGTGATATTGTCAGGTGAAATAAATCCGAGGTGAATTGAAGACACTAAAAATTCCACTTTGTTCACCCAGGTGATATCACCCAGGTGAACAAAGTGGAATAAACCGAAAAATGTATGAAAGTGACGTGCCTGCGCCGTGCCTGCGCCTTATGCCGTTTCTATGTAATTCAGGCCTAAGGAAGTTCACTTTTTTTTTTTTTTTTTATAAATGCTCCATTATTCAAATCATGTAGGTAATTAATATTTGAACACGAATTTTCGAAAGGATTTCATTTTATTCTCGAAATATTTTTTTCCTAGATCCTCAATTTGTCAAATGCGAAGTACGAGGTTTTCTCGGAAATAATTAGGATTTTTGTCCTCCTCACTATGCGTGCCGTGTCAAGGAGTACTGCTTTCTGTATTAAAGCCTTGATCCAGCCGCCCAACGAGAGCCTCGTGAGGTGTTGATCGAGGCTCTTGGCTATTAGGCCATTCGCCGTAACGACTATCGGGACAATGACTGCCGAGTCCACCCACATCCCACTATCGTGTACGAAATTAATGAATTAATTAGACTTTAATATTATTATTAATCCAATAATATTGAAACTTAACCATTTCATAGGGCTGTACTAAATTATCATTTATTAAATAACGTCATTCCCAGAGATCACCCTCGGCGCCTGTCATTCCCACGCACAACGCCTCCGTACAGCGCGCACATAATTTTTTATTTATACCAATGTTTATTTTATTTATCTCTACTGTTATTTTATTGGGGACGCGCACAATAGTTTTTGCGACAACCATACGGCGACACGCGACGTAAATGAGTCGTAATTTTGAAGATGGCAATATTTATGATGCAATAAATTATTAATATTTAGATAGGTACTTAAGCTTATTTATTATTTATACGGTTTTTTCTGTCTCAATAGATCGGCAAGTCTCGTAGATTAGTTTCGCCTATACTGACATAATTATAAATTAATCGAAGAAGTGTTATTACTCGTAATTCATTATGTTTTTATTATCTTACTTATCCACGGTTGAGCCACTCTTGTTATTATTCCGGTTAGCATCATTCACATAAAGCATAAAAACGTGCACTACTAATGTAGTATTTATGTTTAATTCAATCAATTATGTCTATTCTATGAAAATATATACGAATAAACCTGGGGCCTAATTCTCCTAAAATAAATCTTGATAAATCACAACCGAACCAAGGCCGAACCGTTCATTCAGACAGTTCTTAATTTCAAAAGCTGTCGAAATATTTGAAACAAAAAACAAAATCAATCATTTTGAAAGTTTTCGAAAACAAAAACTGACTGACGGTTGTGGTTCGATTGCGTTTGGCAACAATTTATTTTAGGAGAATAGGGCCCCAGGTATAGATCAACTACGATAACATGGCACGCCCCTCCAACGATCTTCAATGTGTGTGTGCATATGCCAACGAGTCACCGTGTTTGTGTTTGACAGTACTTGACATGTTTGATATTTAGTAGATTTATTGCTCGACTAGTGTATAATTAAAGTGACCGCTCGACAAGGCGGATGGCTGGAGACCCTTCAGGTCTCGCCAATAACTGCCCGGTTACGTAGAAAGGGTCCGAAAGGATCATCTAAAGCAGAAGAATAAAAAAACGACTTGGCGGGCGTGTGTCATTCATACAAAGCTCCAAACGGTACCATCAGTACCGTGCTGTTAATTAGCGACATCAAATCTGTCAAGTGACTGATCCATATTTTTGTTTAAGTTTGGCCTACAGTTGCAGAATGCACAGTTGCACACACCTGCGTTGAACGAATGACGCGTTGCGAAGCTACGATTGGCTACAAGCCATTCGTAGCATGTGACGACCTGCAGTTAGACCATTTTTTCACTATTGGAAATCTCCGGAAGGTAGAGGGGTATGTCAAATTCTCACTGACTAAAATTGTGGTCGCACTAAGCACAGAAGAAGGCTCCAGCATCTCTGGTGGTCTGCAGTGAAACCTACTATGATGGGGAAAAGAGTTGATGTTACGTTTCATTGTGCCATTAAATTATTTAAATTTGTAACGGCGGAAATGTACAGTACTTATTCAATTAAATTATTGATGATAATCATATAAGTAATGCAATTAAAAGCAAAGAACACGCACGCGAAATTAAATAAGAAGTATATTTACTTTTAACTGGTAACAAGTAAATTGCTTAAAAACTAATAAGACGATCTCGACCAAATTGGTATGTAAACATAACATTATCATAATTGCAGAGACCAGAAAGGTAATCAATAAACCGTCTGCCTGGGTAATTTTAACCCCACCATCGATGGGTAAAACAAACAAGCTTGTTCTGAAGTTATCATACAAATGACTTCTTGTAAAAAATTATGGGTAATTTTCGATGTGTGTGTTTTTGTGCCGGTAGGCATTATTGGCTTATTGCTCATGCCTTCATTACAGAATAACTTACGTATATAATCTGTGCTTACGTACCTACTAGGAGAGCACAGACGTAGCGTGGTTGTAAAAAGAAGTAGATAAATTGGGACGGATAGAAGAGTTGATCGAGTTTTCATTGTTGATATTACATGGTGCAATCTTTGTGAAGGGCCTAGTACGCTTCCTCGAGGTACACCTAAACGAAAACTGTGCATCGCTAACCCGATTCTCAACTTTATAAAACGGCTTTGCTATACTGAGGTGGTATTTCACCAACCTATTATTAACTGTTCATTAAGCTAATTCGGTCTCTAAACTTTTCAATAGCTAATATTTGCATTTCACCACATGTCAATTAAAGTGATATTGACAAGATTATTGAATACATAAATGTTATATTTATAAATCACATTTAGCTTATCTGGTAAACAGTTACGGTAATAGGTTGGTGAAATACCACCTCAGTATAGCAAAGCCGTTTTATAAAGTTGAGAATCGGGTTAGCGATGCACAGTTTTCGTTTAGGTGTACCTCGAGGAAGCGTACTAGGCCATACATTGAAGGTTCGAAACAAATCTGCCAATACAATGCACTCGACTCTTAATAGGTATCGAATTAAGATGACGTTGACGTATCATTAGCATAAATGTGTTGTAAGGTGAGAAAAAGAGTACCTACTTATACGAACGGATTTTATAGTGCAACCTCCGAAAAGCGCCGAGTAGACTACCTTGTGGTATTCCGAACGAAAATCTGTATATCGCTGATCTGATTCATAATTCTAAGAGGCGATTTCAGCAACCTATCAATAAGTAGTCCGTAACTAATGACCAGGTAAGCTAAATGTGACCTACAAATACGATATTTATGTGTTCAATAAACTTGTTATTATCAACATGTTGGTGAAATGCAAATGTTAGCTATTGAAAAGTTTAGAGACCGAATTAGCTTAATGAACAGATAATGATAAGTTGGTGAAACACCCCCTTAGAATTATTATTGTCTCCGAATATTTAAATCCAATATACGAATGAAATAGGCAAGAACACACTAGGCTCCCAAAATAAAAACAGCTTAAAATGAAGAGCATCGTTAGCATGAACGTGTTGTCAGGTAAGAAAGGATGCAATTTGCAATTTTGTCGGATCAATATCAGATAACGAGTGAGCGGAGAGATTTTAAATTGCAGCCTCCGCAACTCGTTGGACGAGTTGTAATGAGGATAGAGTATTTGTTTGTTGAAATTATATGGAGATAGTTCTAGGAGAAAAATAAATAAGTACCTATGTGATTCAGTATCGATAACAGTTTATGTAGTATTTTTTTATTTGGTTCTAAGATAAAAGAAACAGCCTAAGTTGAGTCAATACTTAAACTTTGAGTAGACTTAAGTGTTGTCCTTTTAGATTCTATTGATTCGGAGTCATTCGGAGTGCATTAAAGTAACTCGTTGAAAGTAAATGTTACAAAGCAAGCGTGTGACTGATAGATTGTTAGTTAAAATAGTAGGGTTATTAATTCCCTAGACTAAACTGACAGGTGCTCATGTCAAACAACAATGCACTAATGTCAAATAACAATGGTTGTACCTGTCACTTTACTCCAGCGAATTAAAAATCCTACAATAATCAGTCAGCATCAACACCAGGGAAAGAGAATACTCAACTAGTTTGAATACTCATAAAACTATAAACCTAAGTAAACTTTAATATGACAACAGAAAGAACCTGCATATCTCTCTAGAGACCACGTTTCTTAAAAGGCAAAGAAGAGCAAAAACAAACATTGACTCGGATCCTCGTAAAAAATTAGCAGGTTGTTTCTTTAATAAATAACCCAGTTCCCGGACCGACATAATGCATAATAATATTTTTCTTCAGTTCCTTTACCGCCCTCTTTGCTAACCAAAGGCTGTCTCGGGCTCTCAACTTTCCTATACTTTCTTATTACGCCATATTTCTCCATCGCCCTTCTTAAATTATGATTAAAATTTACGATAACAGCGAATTTTCCTATCTAGCAACCCAAAATTGTTTGTTCAAGCGACTTTTAGATGATTTTATGCAAAATTTACTTTGATTATGGGTAAAATTTGCACTAATAAACGCAGTGAGAGGGTTAAATTTATAATTTGATGCTTTTTGTTTATTAACTTTGGTTAATCTGTGGTAATTGTTTGACGGTGATTAAAAATAAGTATGAAATATTTGAGAGATAAGTATTTTAACATTTAATGTATTTTATGTTTCGAAATACATAGCTCAAGCATTTTATGTACAAGAATGGTAGATACCATTAAATGATGATTTAAGTATAACCTTACCTAACTTATTTGACTTATTATAACTTAACTTATTCCTTACATCTCTATTAGCCGTCATCTCAGTAGTCTCTCTTCTAGTCATCTTTTACAATATCCATCCATCGTTTCTTTGGTCTTCCTCTACTCTTAAAACCATCCACATTCATACTCAAAACATTCTTCACGACATGTTCCTCATTCCTCCGCATCACATGCCCCCTATACCACGATAACCGGTTTCCACACAATTTCCCACTCACCGGCGCCACTTTCAGACTTCCTCTTACATACTCATTTCTAATTTTACACTTTCGCGTAACACCACACATGCCTCTTAGTATTCTCATCTCAGCTGCAAGCAATTGCCTTTTATTCGGTCTGTACAAGTAATATAGCCTAAAAACAAACCTCAGGTGTCCTCCCCTCATAATCTACTAGATTACATCCAGTAAACTCTGTACTACCATAACACTTCACGGCTAACGTTGAATCGACTAAAAACCATAGACTTGTATAAACTTATTGACCACTTTACCGAGACTCCTTTGCAACATCTTTCATAGTAAAATCAAACCTTAATTCTCATAGAATAAGGTCTGTTTATTATTTTTCGAAAGTAAATGCAGGAGTTGCGTGGTTAGCCCAGAAGTGCATTTGACGCAGGTGGTTGTCCCCATCGTCTTAAGTTACGAGATTTAAATAAATGGTTGTTTCCTTGACAATTTAATTATTCATACCTTTGTTTTGTCACGACTAGGTACATTAGTTTGCAGTACTGGGGAAGTAATTGGAATATTAAAATGATGTACATTGCTGTACCTACTTGTTACACTGCTGAGTTTTAAGTTAGAACATAGAAAATAATGTTTGTTTTATCTGTAAGTAAATTCCATCAGAATTTCATACATTCGTGCTAATCCACGTGAATTTAAATTTATGATTTAGCCCAAGACATGGCTCGTTTATTTTTTTTTATGCTATTTCGGTAAAGAAAACGGAAATAGCAAAAGTAATTTGAGACAAGCCAGCACTCTGGTCGACACTTCACGTGACCAGAGGGCTGGCTTGTTTTTCGGCCAAAGAATTGGCGTTACCATACAACGTGGCAACGCTGCCAGCCTTCTGGACACGCTTCCAATCGACAGCGATGCGGAAGAATGTTTTGATGCAATCTTTTAGTTTGTATAGATAGTTTTAATTTAGAATATAATTTTTCTTTGATTGTATAATATTATGTAAGTAGTGTTATTGTATTGTTTCATAAGTACATACTTATGTTAAATGAATAAAGTACGTTACTTTATTAATATTCCAATTTAAAATAGTCAATAAACTTATTATATTTCTACATAAGTACTTACTAAATTCTTAATATGTCGTTAATGTCAAAATACAAATTAAAAAACACAAAAAGTTACAGTAACGTAAGTGCTTAAACGCTTAATAATTTAAATAAAATATAATAAGTATTTTGGACGTCGCTCGCCGTCATACGTCATGACGAAACTCGTAACTCGAGTGGAAATTCGTACGGTGACCATAACTTTTATTGGTAGTGAACATTTTCAGTTACAGCTCATGATGACTGACTAATTAAGACGTTGGCTTTTTAGTGACATTTTACAAACTAAGGGGTATTTCATCAACCTATGATTAACTGTTCATTTATTATATTGTTCCTATGGACAAAACCAAATCGTTTTTCTTACCAATGGTAGCATTTTTTATCGTCAAACTGGGCATGTAAATTAACTCGTAAGCAAATTTTACCTGTGATAAAAACTACTAACGTAAAGGAGAGCATATGGAAAGCTATGGGATCTTTGTTTCATTACTGATAAAAATACAAGAGTCTTAATCTTAACCAATAACGCTCGCTAAATATATGTATAATAGGAGTCAGCCGTAAGTTAATTCGCTCTCTAAACTTTTCAATAGCTAACATTTGTATTTCACCACATATCAATAGTGATAATATTTTACAATAGTCTTGCACCCACCTGGGACGGTCCATGACTGTACTCCAATAGTGCAGCCGTGTATAGTCCGCCGGTTGGTGCCCCACCGCATTTTAGATTAAAGTTCTCAAAGGGGCCTCTGCGCGTTGGACCTGTGTCCCCCGCATGCCTTCCAAAGGACCGGACATCTTCCGCACGGAAGATGTGCCGTGATTGCAAAGTGATAATGACAAGATTACTGAACACATACATTTCATATTTGAAGGTCACGTTTAGCTTATCTGGTCAATAGTTACGGACTACACTATGATGTTGGTGAAATACGGAGGTATTTAGTGTACTTATTGCTGTCACAACCAACGCAGCAATTGTAGTCCACTGCTGGACAAAGGTCTCTCCCAAGTTGCACCACAACAATCGGATTTCTGCCCTATTCAGATCGTTGGTCCGTCTAGATGGGGGCTTCCCTTGGTACTTTTACCGATTCGTGGGCTCCACTCAGTCTCGTATGCGCCCACACTGGACTATACAAGGTTAGTCAGAAAGGGGGTACTAATCCGAAAGGGTGTTAAAGTACACATAATAATGAATAACTTTTGTTCTACAACTTTTCCCAAAAGTCAATAGTTTAAGAGAAACAGCTGTTCAAAAATCTCAAAAAAAAACTCTAAAATCGATCTATCCCCAGTTATGATCAGCTGTGTTTACATTTTAGGTCATATTTGGGGTCATGAATTAGAAGCACTGTTTTCTGAATTTGTAACTAAAGCAGGGATGAAGAATTTAAAAAAAAACTAAAATAAAAATCAATTTATTTGGTTTTTTTTTTTATCGAATTTTGAAATTTTAACACTTGCTTTCAAACAGTCATCAGCGATACTATAAGTGGGCTTCGGATTAGTACCCCCTTTCTGACTAACCTTGTATAAGCACAGAATAAATAGTACAAGTAGTTTAAGCTCTATAATTCCTTCAACGATTTACGTACACACAACACTTATTAAAATATAAGTTAATCAGGACCATAGTGTACAAAGGCATTGCTTATTTTAAAAAAAACTCCTCCAGCAGACCTATATGACGAGAATTTAGAACAATTATTTTATTTATATACTTTTAAGTTATTATAATAATATAAACTTTAAGAGGAGAATTTAGAACAATTATATTACTTATTTATATACTTTTCAGTTATTTAATATAAACTTGCATAAAAATATTAAGTAGTCAAGCAATTATTCCACAAATACTTTGTACATTAAATTGCATACCTATCAAAATAGTCAGTCACTATTTTATAATACTAAGTATTGCTTGGTCACACTACTCTTCATTCGGCTGACATGAGGTGATTACGGGCCTTGTTTATTTTGTTATTATTGTTTTTTTTTTTGTTTTTTTTTTTATCTAAACACGATCGTGATTATCGAATGTAAGTGGACGGCCAGACTTGTGAGTGATTTCTTTTATTTATATTTTGTTTAACCTTTGGGATTGTTCGGTCGTAGCCACTTATGACCTTACAATGCCGTGCGTTTGATTATTTCACGGTGGATGTATTTTTTATTTGATTATTCGGTTTACTTATTTTACGCAATATGTAAAAGTTGAGTAACTGTGCTTTCTAAATCTAATGGGTTTGTTAATTATTTTCGTGTACTTATTTAAAAAAATATATTTTAAGTAACTCGCTTCGTCGTTAGTTTTAAGTAACACCTAATTTGTACTTGAGAGTACCTATTAAGAACGTACCTTGCGGGGAATCGGATTTTTGTGTAAAGAACCAACTTTTCCATTATTTATTCAGTTTAAATTAACCTCTGATTTTGTTGATTTGTATCTATGAATAAAGACTCACTTTCCTAATTAATACAAAAAAACTTCTGTATATGATTCCTACAGCTATAACATTTTAACTTATTTTTACATTTATTCGTAAGTGAACATGTTCTTTTGTATAAATAAATGTGTAGGTTTATGTATGTACTCGTATTTATATTATTTGGATACGATTTTGATTTCTCTCAATTCATACAGAATTGATTTATATACTTTTTTAAATTATCTATTAATTATTAGTTTTCCCCTAAATGCATAATTTTATTATTGTAAAAAAATATTTTGATTTTCTTTGTATCGAGTCCATTTATTTATTCACCTGACAGACAGAACTGTGTTGCTGGGGAGTTTGTTGCGCCATTTCTTCTTTACAGTTTATACATAGGAAGCGGTGATGGGAGGGCTTTTTAGGGGCCGTCTTTTGTTAATCTGACGTTCAAAAAGAACTAAGTAATTCTAGTCTATTTTGAATAAATGAGTTTTGAGTTTGAGTCTTTGACCCGAATTTCGTTCTCATTTCAAACACCTCCACTATTTTCAAATCTAAATTCTTTTCACACTGCGGTTAAAAAAAAACATAATGTAAATACTTTAATGTTTGCTTATACAGAAATACCAGGCAATAACAATATGGCTGATATTTATCTTCAAGTAATTCCAATTTCCTATCAAAGCGTTTGCCGCCAATGATCTAAGCGCTAAGACACGCTACATCATTTCAGTGAACCGCTTCAAGCTGACTTGATATACACTTGACAGATAACTCGGTATGAGTGAATAACATTTGACCCGCCCTCCTCGCGAGTACGGTGTTCACGAATATTCACGATGCAGGATTAGTCATACGACTGACTCATTGGTTTTTAAAGAGCACTTTAGGTCTTGCACGTGAAGGGTAAATTGATTTTATTTAGCATGTTTTTAAGGAATACTTCGCTTGTACAAAGATTTATAAGCGAAAGGATCGTATGTTTAATTTACGTATTTAATTTATTTATTTACGAGAGGTCGCCAGCGGCTTCGCCTGTGTGGTTGTCGTTTATCGCGTATTCCGCGTTTTTCTCCAGTATAACATGCATGTATTATACACATAAACCTTCCTCTTGAATCACTCTATCTATTAAAAAAAAAAACCGCATCAAAATCCGTTGCGGAGTTTTAAAGATCTAAGCATACATAGGGACAGACAGACAGCGGGAAGCGACTTTGCACTATGTAGTGATTTCAAAAGCAATTGCTTACCGTACCTGTTTACAGTTACCCAACACGTGCACCTACACATGTAAGTTCTTATTAAAATTTTAAACATGCTTCTTAATCATTGGTTCAAGAACTCGATTGTTGTTGAAAATAACAATATCTGGCTGCTGAGAAATCAGAGCGTTTATACATTTTTTATACAGCACGACTTGTGGGATCGTATGGAGCAGTACATTACCGACGAGGCGACGATGCCGCCAACAAACGGTTGCTTAATAGTAAGTTGAAACTTTAAATAGTACTTTGATAAGTACTCTTTATTGTACAAACACCAGGTTAACACGACAAGAAAAAAAATTTAAATAGGTACTCTTCTTCTTCGTCTTATCGCGCAAGGCGATCTATTCCAGACAACCTTTAGATGAACTGGAAGAGTGGAAAAAGATTATGGAGGCAGTCTAGGTGTACATGTACAGACGAAAGCACATCAAGATGCCCGAAACTGTCAATTTTTCCCAATCAACCTTGAACCTAATGCTTTTGCGATAGAGATGAATATCTATTAAAGAAATTTGACAGATTGTAGTAGCTTTATGTGCTGGCGTCAGTACATTACGCACACAATATTATTTAGATTTAACAATAATTTACTGTGTGGGCAATACAATCAATTATCAAAGTTTTCTCTAACCCCATATTAAAATACAAGTTGGTATTTTTAATGCTATTTGCACAAATATGATTAAGTTGTTGTTTCATACAATATTTAATAGGTACAGAAGTACATGTAGTTCTTCTTCTAATGTAGAAATCGAAGGATTATCTAAAGTATAATACAGATATTTTTCCATAGTTTTAACATCAAAAGTAACGACACGAAAACATAAGGATACGACAAGTCATTCGCTGGGAAAAAGAATTGTGCCCGTACCCATTACTGATATGACATTTCGTGTTGCGAAAATTGAATTTCACAGGAAGAATAATGTAATGTAGGTACTCAATGACTACCCTATTTTCCTATGGAGGAAAAAACAACGAATTTTGTGTAAAGAGAAAAGATATGATAGTTATTGTAGTGTCTGAGAATAATCCACAATCTAGACTTAAAATTATGCAAAAGTAATGTACGCAAACGCCTATTTTTTTATTTTACATCGCACAAAATTTGTACAGGGGTGGACTTAATGCCTTAGGCATTTTTTACCTGTCGACTAGGGTGATGCAGAGAAAACATGGTAAGTGCAGTAAATAGCGTTATGTAAGTGATGCGATGGTATTTTTGCCAATATGCTATTCAATTTTAGGTTGCCGTTAAGTCTCGCGTTACTTCGCCTAAAAATGACAGCACGAAATTGACGCGGTTTTTTTTATTTATTATGCGGCTCTGGATCGACATAAATGGAAAAGGCAGACAAGGAGAGCCGACCCCAGATAATGGGACAAGGCAAAGGAAGAAGAAGATATGACTCCTTCCGCTCTGGGCGGATCGGAAGGGAGTGTCAGACTTTTACTGATTAAAACCCATCCGTGTTCCTCCTAATGCTCTTTGTGTTCCAGGGCCGCGGTAACTCTTTCGAACAAATTCCGCAACCTTGGCAGAACTTATACGCTACTTATTTTAAAGTAGCGTATAAGTATTTGGCCATAAGTCTAATGTCTGTTAGGTACATCTAGACTACAGAAATGAATCGGTTTTAATGATTATTAGCAGAGGGGTTACTTGGTAACCGAAGAAGGATATAGCGAACTATTTCCCGTGGAAAATGAACGTAGTCGAAGTCGCGGGAATAGCTATAATTTTCTATCATCATTTTATCAGAAACTTTCAGATATCATAATATTAAAACAATTACTTTGTCTGAGTAGATTTCCATTTCAACCAAGAGTGTCATAATTTGCGACTAAGAGATTATATTAAAGTGATAGGTGACAGTATAGCCACCTGCGAACTAATAATAATTTACTACGATTATCTTGCCTTCCCAACGCTGTGGTTGGGGCTGTACGGTACCCCTCCTGTCATAGTATTTCAATTAATGGTAGAAGCCTTAGAAGGTATGTTTAGTTGAATAGCGGTAGTTTCGAGTTTCTACCGATAAATTGATTGTTGTATTGCATTTAATTTACCGTTCCTTTATTTATTTTTCTTCGGTAATTTAACAAAAACAAAGCAATCAATTAAATATATTTTTAATCAATGACAATAAATATTTATATAGTAAGTATTAATTGTTATATCACGAGTCACAATAATCAGATTACAAATAATGAATACTAAATTATTTAAAATTCTAATAACTAATTAGGTACCTACTTTATAAAATCCACGATTAAATTAATTCGATTTATTACAACATTCCTTATAAGGTCGTTGCTCTATAAGTCATGACTTTAGATTTCTTTTAAATACCGATTATTTAGATAAATATAAAGAAAAGTTCTGACTGACTGACTGACTCATCAACGCCCAGCCAAAACCCTTGTACCTAGAAAGCTGAAATTTTGCACAGAGGTTCCCTTTATAATGTAGACAAGGAATAAGGAACGATTTTTCGAAATTCAACCCCTAAGGAAGTTAAATAGGGTATGGAAATTTGTATGGAAAATCGTCACTTGACGAGCTAGTTATAATGTAATAAAGTAGGTATAGAATATTGGTCGACGTAATGTTACGTTGATTGTATATTTTGGGACAGGTGAAGTTTTTTCTTTTTTTAAATGTTCTTGCTTATTGTCCTTGCGAACCATTTCTACGTAACCGTGCAGTTATTGGCGAAACCTGAAGGGTCTCCAGCCAATGAGGGCCCCATGACGTGAATGATGCTTCGTTTATCACTATTCCTTCACATATTAGCGTTGAGGATAAGATCTGGGCATATACCCTTAAATAGTTTTTTACATTTAGTAGGTAGATATCAATCCCCTTTCTGTTATACTTGCCATAACAAAGTCGAAGATTTATATCACCTATTTATTGGTCGAGTGCAGCACGTATGCCGATATGGTTTCATTGGTGAGAATTTTTATAATGAGGGAATTGGTGTTGTTCTCGTCGGTCTCTTTCGAGGGAGGCGATGGCTGTTTATGAGTTTGAGGGGTGTGCTTTTTTGAGAAGGTCGGCCCTTCTAGGAAACGCACTTTCTACAGATTTGTAAGCGGTTGATGCTTTTTATGGAGGAGGTTTATTGGGACCGATATTGATTCCTCTATTGTGGGATCCGTGCCGGTGGAACTGTATAGCGGTTCCTGATGTTGACATTTAGGAGGTACCTATGAAAAAAAATTTAAAAAAAAAAACTATTCCTATATAAAACAGGGCACCTACTCCCATTCTGTAAATTTAATTAATAGCTTGTTTTCGTTAATTTTCGGTTTTACTTTTATTTAGAGTTCCAACACTCGCATCATACTCTTTAGAATTATCTCATCCAACTTCTAAACCATGTTGTCACTACAGCGATGCTCTCAGAAGTAGCCGCCTGTTTATCTTCTATTGAATTTACATTGTGGCCGATTTTTTGCCCCCATCGTGACCGCCTGATAACTACATACGATAGAAGGTAGTTATTTTGCATGCTATAAATTCTCGCTTTGTGCCCGCCGATATTTTTTTGCCTTGTTAGCGAAGTATGAAAAAGTTATTAATAAAATAACGCTCTCTGATCAGCTGTCAAAACTTTTAATAGTTTACTCTGTGTTATAAATTGATAGCCATTTATTAAAGGTTTCGTGTTTGCGTTGGTGTGTACTTGTGACGAGGGCTTTTATGTAGCACATTTTAGTATATGATATTTAGTTTTGCTAACTAAGTGTAGGTACATAAGGTGTGGAACCCACGATATAAAATAGCTTTCTTAACTTAGTTCCCTTTTTCAGGCGTTGAAAAAGAATTCTTAATTAAATAAATTAACCGTAGATCGCCGTAATAACTTTTAATAAGTCATTTATCAACCCGAAACAGCATAACAAACATATTATAATATCTAGTGTTGTCTATTGATTCTTTGATTCTTCTATAAAGTAAAAGAATTTATGCAGGGATGTTTTTAATTTTCTATTAAATATTGCTAGTTTTGTTTCTTTCTTTACGTCGTTTGGTAATTTATTATATACTAGCTGTGCCCGCGACTCCGTCCGCGTGGAAGTCGGAAAACAACATTGTGTCGCAGCAACTAAATAATGTTGCATTCCATTTATAATAATAATAGACAAAGGTGTCCCACTAAGGCACTTATATCTTTTGAACCATTTCTTTATGTAGAGTTTCCAGCTAAAAATACTTATAGAAGACTTCATTTAATTTTAATAAGTTATAAATAGGTAGGTACTGCTTTCAAAAAGTCTGATCTGGAAATCGAACCAACACAAACGCGAAAAAACATCATCTATATTTTTATTTCATCAATCGATATGATCGATAATACGGATCAAATCGCTCCAATAAACATAGTGCCTGAAATTGATGGAAGACCATAAAAACTAACATTAAGTACCTACCTAACTTAGGTACATTTCAATTCAAACACTTATTTGTTGTTACTTCTTATTTCTTGCACTTCCTTCAATTTAAGACAGTGTGTTTGTTGGAGAGATTTGATCCTTATTATTGACCTTATAGATATCTATCAACAGGTGCCATAATATAATACCGGATGGTACATAAAGCTTTGTCAGTTCGATTCCCGGTTCAGGCAAAAAAATCAGTAAAGGCAATATTTCTTACATTAAAAAAAAGTAAAATGAAGTTTCCTTTGAGTTAAATTTGCTATTTTTAATATTTTAAAGTACTTTCCCTCCATGGCCATGTCTTTGGAATATTACCTAAAGCTTAAAAAACTCAATTAAATAAACTTAATAAAACGGCGACGACAGGCTTTGAATAGTTCTGACAATAATGAACAAAATAAAATAAAATGTAGAAAAACATTCTAAAAAGTGCATTGAGTAGATAGAATGATTACGAAATACTAAATTTCGAAGAAAGCACTGGGTGAGTGCTTTCCTTGCAAATAATCATGGCCACCGACTTCAATTTGAATTTGGACCTTATTTTCGGCATCAGCATTCCCAAAAAGTACGAACATTCAATGAATAAAAATCCTACTATTAGTCCACATCATGAATTCATTTTATTGTGAACAACAATAAGAAATTGACCTAATAAATTCTAAATAACAATATCTTCGTTTTTTTTTTTTGTAAAAGCTTAGTTCCTTCTTCTTAAGGATAGCATTTCATTAGACCTTTCGTAGACTGAGAATAGGTACCAATTCAACAATGAATATTAGATAATTTGTGGATTTATTCCTAGTAATATATTTCCTCACAACATGATTTGATACACGTACCGCCATCTATTGAAAAGAAACTAATACATGCTAAGTTCTTCTAGAAAACTTAAAATTCGCATAACTTTTGATTGCGTGAACCGATTGCGATGAAACAAAAAACATATGTTACTTGGAGATAAGCACAATATATGTTTATAAAATTCAACAGCATTGGGTCAGTTCTTTTTACGTGATGCTTGAACAAACAAACAGATAAACAGACAAACAGATAAACAGACAATCAGAAAACAAATCCAAAAATATTAAAAATGGGTTCTTTTGGTTGTCTTTTAACACCCCAACAATGTTTTTTAAAAATATTTGCTATGTACAGACACGCCAAGTCTAATATGTAGAACACATTGATTATTTGCATATCTTTTGATTGCGTGAACCGATAACAATGAAACAAAAAAAAAATATGTTACTTGGAGATAAGCACAATATATGTTTATAAAAATCAACAGCATTGGGTCAGCTCTTTATACGTGATGCTTTCACAAACATGCAAACATATGTTTAATCTTTACTTCCCTAGATGGCGTTGGCGTCGAATTAGATCGCGCTATGGTTTCGTTACCGCACAATTTATAAGTTCTAGACACAAAAAGATTAATTGTTCCAGAAACACGATTTTATTATATGTATAGATTTTTGCTGCCATATAATAGGATTCTGGAGGGTGGTTAATATAATCGACCTATTTGACGCGTGTTTACTTTGTATGTTTCTTTTACTTTTGTGAAATGACATGTGTATACAATTTTAACAACTACTTATCTATTACTTTGAGCTAAGGAATAAATACGGCGTTTTAACAGTTTTTTTATAGGAGTTCTGTCAAAGCCTCTAATTTATTCCTTAGATATAAGCTATAAAATTGGGCGTAAAACTTTTAGATTTCGTCTACTAGATACATTACATACCAATGCATTGTTGAGTAATAGCTATACGGATGATAGATAGATAATCATTCATCTTTGCTTTTTTATTTTTTATAATGGAAAACATACCTATAGTTGCACCCTATACAACGTTGACTAAAAATTATATGAAATGTATTTTCGTACAATTTTTAGTTAACGTTGTATGGGGTGTAACTGTTCAGTTCAGTGCGTAACTAATTACGTTATCGGTTATGGCACATTACGGTACATGCACGAGTACAGTAAGTACCTACTAATAATAAATAAATACCTTAGCTTTATACAAATCTACAAACAATACAAGATAAATAATCTGAGTTTTCGATAGTTTTTGCTTTGGGACCTATATCGCAAAGCACTGTGAAAACACCGGTCAAGGTTAATCCATCGTTTTTGTACCAGAAATGTACAAAAGGGTACAGTACTACCCAGGCCAGCTATCAGGTACGAGCAATATTGCTATCTATATGCCTAGCTTTTTATATGCCTAGCTTTTTATATGCCTAGCTTTTTATCCAACTCCACTTTCATTGTGGAAACCGCCATACAGTGGAATGCGCTGCCCGAGTGGGTGTTCCCCGACAGCTACAATCTGGGTGTCTTCAAGTCACGAGTGAATCGGTTTCTTCTGGGCAAGCGTGCTCCATCGTAGACCGCATCACCGCTTCAGGCGAGATGGTGTCCAAAAGTAGGAACAGAAAAAAAACTATGTTGTGCTCAGCTTCCAGTCTCAGAATACAGAAAGAACCAGAAGCCGTGATCGCGCCTAATACTGAAGCATCAAAAACTACTCTTAAACAGAGTAGTTTGACGCGCAGTCGATCAGTTACTATGGGGACGTCATAACGAGTACATGTAGGTATTTACCGGTGTCAAATTAAATTAAATTATGTCGTTTTGTGTCGTTCAAACCTATAAAAATGCAGCGGGGCTAAAAACAAAATAGGATGGGATCACATTTCACGTTTAAGTAGCTTAGTTCTTTCTGTATTCTGAGCTTCCAGTCTAACCAGGTGGCCTACTCCCTAAGTCCGTCAACGAAGTTAGTCGCTCGTCCGAAAGTAGCCCAAAACGTAGGACCGAACAAAACGAGTGTCAAGTTCAACTTTTCGGACGGGCAAAAACACATCGGTAGTAGGGACAACTGTCAAATCGTGTTGTCATTCATTCTTAGTTCGGACCCCGAAATAATCGTATGTCCCCGTAGGTGATAGGGAGTAGTAGGAAACGCTCGTAACTAAGGCCGAAACCACGGACTTCGTGCTTAGGGAGTAGACACCCTGATGCGGCTGAATAACAGTATTTTATACGGAGCGACTGCCATCAGACCTTTGCAACCCAGTTACGTACTGGGCAATGCCGATATCCTAAGGTTAGACCGGTTGTCAGGCTTTCGGGCTTCTGACTACCCGTAACGACTGTCAGGTATTCGTATAACACCGGAGCAATATTCTTCCTACAATTATAATTCGAGGTTCATCCTATTTGAGTAAGCTTAGCTTTGAATACCTTCTTAACCTGTTAACGTGACCATACGTTCCGCTTTGAGCCGGACAGTCCTACTTTTGAGCTGTGTCCCGTTGTCCCCAAAAACTTAAAAATGTGTCCTGTTTTGAAAAAAAAAGACAATCCGTGGCAATGAGTTCAATATAAAACGGGCGCATATTTATTAATCGCATCAGAAAACATTTTGATGACCAACGAAAACATTATCTTGTCATGCCAACATAACACAATCATATCTGAAAGCCAAACTTGATAATTATTTTAAAACAAATTGCTCATCTGAAAAATATACAGGGTGTAAACGAATTCGTGTAATTCCTTAAAATTACACGATCTATTACTGTTAAAGATTAAACTGCACGGGATTTAGCTTGATTAAGGGCCGATTTTTCAATCACCAGATAACTTTTAATTGAAGAATAATTTTGACTTTTTGACAACTTTTGTATGGAAAATATGTCAAACCGCTATATTTATTCCTTAGATAAAAGTTATCTGACGATTGAAAAATCAGCCCTAAAAAGTATAAAAAATTAAATTCTTTTTTTCACACTGTATGGATATGTAAGTGATCGTGTCTAAATCACCTAAGTAATCATAAACATAATAAAGGTTTCAATAAAAAACAAAGAAAAGAATCCTTTTTTTATGATTTGTCATTTCGATGCCAATCATAAATGAGTGAAAGCACAGCGACACAGCTGGCGGGCACGACACAGCGCGATATCGCTCCACCCAGTCAGTTAACTCGGAGCCCTAAAATCACTCAAAAACAGAAAAACATGTTTCATTTTTGAATTATTTTTTTGTTGAATCTTTCAACATCCCATTCAAGGTCAATCTGTGTCACCAGTAGATCATGCGGTTTGAAGGAATTACCCGGATTCGTTTACACCCTGTTTAACTAGCCCACCAGACGTGTCACATAATTCCCCATAAAAAAGAAAATGTTAATCAAGTATTATTTTATGGTTGTTGTCATTTACCTCTCAGAGGAAATTAGGTAAGAATGGAAATAACTTTCTGGGTAGTCTACTCTTTACTTTTATGTTTTCAGGGTTTCGTTTCAGTAATGATTTAATTTATGACTTGTCCAATTTTTTTTTTTGGTCTTTCTTTTATTTTAAAATATTGCCAACAGACTCTTTACAAGGGACCTTTTAATACCCTTTAGGCTTTAGGGGTATTTTTGTAACACGTTGTATAAGATTAGTGCTTATTTTTTTATAAATAATTTTAAATCTACCATAAATATGTTTCATTCCAAAAAAAAATATCAAAACTTTCAGGTGTCCGGCACTTCGGAATAAAAAAATGGTCACATTACTTCGTATTAGCTAATTGAACACGCTAGCGATTGCTTGGAATCTTATTCGACCGGTTCGCGAGAGAAAACACCGTAAACGCAAGTATTTAAGTGTTTTCCTTTAAAAACTTAGCATATGCAATATTTAGCGAACGCGTTTGTTGGAGAAAGGTAAAGGTAAGTAGTCACGGGCCCACTCCGCTGATTGCGAGCACCATTCACATCAGCCGTATTGGTGTACTGTACAGTGTACACTCGGGTGAACAAATATCTTTTCTTTCGGTTTAACAGACCTGAGAGAGGTTGAAAATGTTTAACGTATCTACTTACTTAAAAAGTTGTGTAGGTTCTTTGGTTTGGATCTGAGTGAGCAAACACGGACAGACAGACAGACGGACAGATGGACAGACGGAAAGACGGACAGACGGACAGAAGGACAGAAGAACAGAAGGATAGAAGAACAGAAGGACAGACGGACACACGGACAGACAGACAGACTGCCTTCCGGGTTCCGTTTTTTCATTTTAAGATACGGAAACCTAAAAATATGCATTTTAAATTATTTTAAAGAAGTAACATCATAACGAACAACTTTTAGTATGGGACCAAATACGAAAACGCGAAAAAAAATCAGCTGTTCCCTACATTTTGACGAGTTACGCGAACATTAATGTTGGGAACAGCAGATTTTTTTTTCGCGACTTCTCTTTTCGGCCCATAGTAGCCCAAAACGGAAGTAGCGAAAAAAAATCTCGTCAAAATGTAGGGAACAGCTGATTTTCTTTTCGCGATTTCGTGTTTGGTCCCTTAATAAAAGTTGTTCATAATGATGAGTACAGTGACCCCTTAACAGGTTGTGCCCTTATTTATGCTACACCTTGTATATCACAATTTTTATGATAAAACCAGTGGCCTCCTTGTTTTCTAGGCTGACTGTACTCGCGTGCTGTACGAAACTAGCACAGCTTCTTGGTAATTTGAAAGCGTCACCCGCACCCCTGCTATCCCTCCATACCGTAAGAAAAACACAACTTTTCTTTTCTAGCGGTTTCACTTTCCATAATAGCACGTACATACCGACTTGATATTATACACTATGGTGTATAGAACATGACTGGAGCCCGATTCTACTAACAGAAACTTTTATCAATTGCAACTAAAACGTTAACTCAGACAGTTTTCGTTTACAAAAACTATCAAATAGTTTGACAACAAAAACATAACCAAACATTTTGACAGTTATCGTAAAACGAAAACGATGCGATGGATAGAAGTTTCTGTTAGTAGAATTGGTCCCCTGGGGGGTTACCATGATCTGTTATAGCAGGAGTGTTTTAATATTATTCCGAGAGTGGGAAAGTGACAGCGCTAGACAGCTCTCTAGCGCCATCTCTTACCCACTCTCGTAATAATATTGCATTCCTGCTATAACAGATCATGGTAACCCCCCTGGTCAGTCGCTTTACATCCGAAAACCATGAACTCTGCTCATTATTCTGTACAACTTTAACAATGGGATAAACTCTCAATGCGTGAAAAAAAAACACCTGTTCCATACATTTTGTTTTGCAACATTGGTTTTCGGATGAAAGCGAAGCGACTAACCAATCATGCTGTACAAGCATAGGGGTACTTATGTACGACATTATTCAAGTGCAAGGTATTTGAGGTTACAACTCCGTCCTGCACATTGCGACCCTCTGGCCCTATCTAACTGGTTGGTTGTATGACCTAACATTATTTTTAATGTTTACCTACTTTTATTATTCTTCTTTTTTATTGACTTAAAATAACCTGTACATTATTTTATCAATTTTCATATTACTATTTTTTACATTCAAATATTGAAATTTTTATATCCCACTATAATTTTATTTGTATAATACTCTGCCTTAATAGTCTGATAATGTTTTATATTTATAATTTTGATAATATCATTTTCTAAACTGTAAAGTTTGAGCATCATGCAGCAATTAATGATACACTTTTAATCATATCATATTACTGCCCATTGTCTGGTAGTATGAGTCTGTCATGCTCACTTAAATGTCCTGCTGATGGTGGCGTTGTATATCCGGTCGTTGGGTTCCCTACAATATGGTTGAGCTAAGCGATGCGGATGTGCACGTCATGCTCGTGAACGGGTGCTGTCTGTCGGAATTGGTCAGCCCTTATCTACTATGGCAATTCTAGAAGGTATATTTTCTTTTTCTACTCTTATGTGAATTTATTTGTTACATTAACCTGCATTATTCTCATTCTATGTCGCACGCTACTGAAATGGAATTGTCATGAATAGTCATGATCTACTATTTTAAAAAGAATATTCATGGAGTTTCTTGCCGGCTCTTCTCCATAGAACCTACCTTTTGGAACCGTGCACCTAGTTTTGACGTTTTAAAAGTGCCTGTAATCTGGTCTATTTGAAATAAAAAACTTTGACTTTGTTACCCATAGTTGCCCTTAGCAACTCCACATGGCGTAATCAGCCTCACTGCTGGGCCTCTTTTCAGAATGAGAAGGGTTTACGCCTAAGTCTACCACTCTGGCCTGGTGCGGGTTTGCGGACTACACAGTACACACACCATCGAGAACTCCTCATAAATCCGGATAAAAATAATTATTTTCACCTTTAGTTTGTCAGATTAGATGGATTTACAGTTTCGGATTCACTCGGAACCCTAATTAAGGGTTCACACGATGTTCCAGCCAATAATCCGATAAATCACAGTATTTATGTATTCTGAAAACAGCTGTTTGGGGCGTGTACAGGCCACGAATACCTTATTACCTTTGCTACTAATGCCATAATTTTTTTCCTCTAAATGACGATAAAGGCAACTAACGGATTAGGTACTGTTTTTTGTTAATTTAAAATCAATAGGATTTAATAGGTAATTAAAGACAGATGTTGGCGGGGCGTGCAGTGTATTTGATCTTTACTTCATACACCCTACAATGGCTACAATCATCGCACAATCGCTCAACCGTCAGCGATCACAACATACCATCAACGAAGTCAAATAAGAACCGTTTGTAGTTATATCTCAAATAACGTGTGCTATCCGCTATCCCCCGAGGAGGCAGCTTTGAGCTTTGAGCGCGCAATATCCACAAGCAAACATGTTCCTATCTGCCCGGAAGAGAGTTAGCTCTCTGTGGCCTTTATGCCCGCCAAGATATTATGACTTCTGAGACATGCCCGCCTGTTTACGGGTAAGTCTGAGCTGTTATTAAAAAGGAGTGTTAAGTTTGTTTATTAGAATGCTGGTGGTGGTGAGTGGTGGTTAAATTATTCTTGGCAACTTAAAAATGTTCATGACAATGTCCTCAGCGTAAGACTGTAAGTTCGTTTTTTAATCTTGGAGACTGAATTGTTTCGACGAAGAATCAAGACAGGCACAATATCTCAAAAATAAAAGTAATGTTCCAAAATTTTACATTTGTACCTGTCAATTTACGGCCGTTTTCAATAACCTATCTATCGGCGGTTTCACCTACTAGAGATATAAATTTGACATAAGCTCCATAGAAGTAATGTCAAATTTCTATCTGTAGTAAGGCAAACCGCTGATAGATAGGATATTGAAAATGGCGGTTAGTTTCAGAGATTAAAAAACAGACTATGAAGCGGTGACGGGTAGGCGTTTTTGGGGGCTGTCTTTTCTAACATTGATCTTAAAAGGACCTAATATAGTTCTATTCTATTTTAAATAAATGAGTTACAATACTTAGGGCCTGTTTCACGATGTCTGACTAGCCACTACTCACCGAATACCTAAATTCAAAAACGGAACAGAATTTGTATGAAATTATCTGCCAAGTAATATAACGGGAACTTTCAATACGGCCAACGTCTTGGCGAGTCTGAAGTTAGTTGTTTGGCTGCGCAATGAATCTTTTAGAAACGTAATTGTCTACTGCGCAGCTAATCATCTAACTTCAGACTCGCCAAGATACGTCGGCCGTATTGTACTTGGAGGTGGTGAAATAGGCGCTTACAATTATGAAGTTACGTTTATTAGTTTGATGACTTTTGGCATGGATTTGTAAACAGATTCAACTCATCGATACGATAAAAAAACGTCTTGAACTTTTTACAATTTTTTAATTTAAATACTTCAAAAATTAAACAGCAATTTCGACACTATTAACACAAGCCCGGCTAGCTCAGTCGGTAGAGCATGAGACTCTTAATCTCAGGGTCGTGGGTTCGAGCCCCACGTTGGGCGAAATCTTTTGGTTCTTGGACTCTAGTCAGCGCCATCTATCAAATGATGATAGAAGCTTCTAAAATGACATGTGATGTGGTGTGTTTAAGAGTTCAAATAAAAGTCAAAAGATGGCGCTGATTTCAAGTTGCTTATTAGATGTTGATTCGTAAAATATCTCATTTCGTATTTTTAGCTATGGATCTAATGATCTATAATATTATTATGCCTTTGTATTACTAGTCTTTCTGCTTACCAAATTAATTATCATACTGACAGTATACTGATACCTATGGCAGCGATACGAAACATGTTTTTCCAAACAACGTACGTCAACGTCCATACTACGTTGAAAACACCGGTTCTCGTCCGATCACCGAAGTTAAGCAACATCGGGCGCGGTCAGTACTTGGATGGGTGACCGCCTGGGAACACCGCGTGACGTTGACTTTTTGATGTAATTTGCGACTAATTGCAAGTCTCAGGAAAACGAACACTCATGTAATTAAAAAATAATATCTATGTGTAAGTTAAATATTTTTTTCTTATAAAACTTCATTATTGTGTCGTGTACATACACGAAGCAAATTGCTTCGAGGTCGTGTACATGAATAGCTTAAGTATATCGTTATTGTAAGTAAGTATATGGCTATTTTACTCTGATTAATAAACATGGCATAAATTTACGGCGAGTTTTAACTTTGTATGGTTAATCCTGGGATTGGAGTAAAGTTATGCCGTGTTTATTAATAGCGGCGTTAATGTTTAATTTCCATTTAATGAAGCCTAGTCCTTATCTTATTAAATAGTCTGTCAAAAATGAGATGTAAAATTGGGGGCACCACTAGTCATCACTAGGGTTTTCGCCCCGGGTACCCGGAACCGGGAATTCCCGGGAATTTGGGGATTTTAGGACCCGGGAATTATTTGTCGGGAATCCCGGGTACCCGGGAATTATTTGAAATGAAGAAAAGATGATGAAAAATGGAGGGTCTGCACGCTTTCGAAGATTTTAGAGCATTTTCTGTCTCTCTCTCGTGAAACAGACATTGTACGGCATGGTGTGAACTTAGAATGGGGTAAATGTATCGTGATGACAGCACACAGTACTGTTGTCTCTGTCTAGTAAACAAATTCTAAACGCTTGTTTTCTTTTTGTAAATGTTTCATTTGTAGAAACTATTCACAATGCTTATCTTTTGTGTAATTTCGAGATTTATAATGAAAATGTACAGGGTGTAAACGAATTCGTGTAATTCCTTCAAACAGCATGATCAACTGGTCACAGATTAACCCTAAATGGTTTTTATTTTAAATACAAAACAGTTTATTTGAAAAAAAAAGTTCTATTTTCGAGCCATTTTTGCGCCCCGAGTTAACCGACTGCAAAGAACGATTTCGTGCTAATCGTGCTAGCCAGCTGTGTCACCGTGCTTTTATTCATTGATGAGTGGCGTCGAAATTTTTACTAAGCAATTTTAATTTTTTTATTTGTACACCTTATGGTTGTGTTTCGATCACACGTATCGCTACCGCAAGAAAAAAAAGCTTTATTTTTAATCAAGCTAAATACCGTGCTCCGTCATTCTACACCAGTAGTAGATCATGTGTGGTTTTAAGGAATTACACGAATTTGGTAACACCCTTTACAGTCACCCTAGACATTCAGCCTATTGTTATTCCGTAATATTTTGCCATATTATACATATTATGAAGAGAAGACTTTTTTCATTAAATAAATTTGCGACGTCGCACAATAAATGACTGTAACTGTTCCTAGTTCAATTTTTTAAATAAGTATAAGATTTTTTATTTTAATAAGAAAATTCGATTGGTACTAGGGTTTTCGCCCCGGGTACCCGGAACCGGGAATTCTCGGGAATTTGTTGATTTTAGGACCCGGGAATTATTTGGCGGGAATCCCGGGTACCCGGGAATTATTTGAAATGAAGAAATGATAATGAAAAATGAAGGATCTGCACGCTTCCGAAGATTTTAGAGCATTTTCTGTATCTCTCGCGTGAAACGGACATTGTACTGCGTGGTGTGAACTTAGAATGGGGTAAATGTATCGTGATGTCAGCACACAGTACTGTTGTCTCTGTTTAGGAAACAAATTCTAAACGCTTGTTTTTTTTTTGTAAATGTTTCATTTGTAGAAGAAACTGTTCACAATGCTTATCTTTTGTGTAATTTCGAGATTTATAATGAAACTATACAGGGTGTAAACGAATTCTTGTAATTCTTATAAACAGCGTGATCTACTGGTCACAGATATGGTTTTTATTTTAAATACAAAATAGTTGATTTAAAAAAAAAAGTTGTTTTCGAGCCCTTTTTGCGCCCCGAGTTAACCGACTGCAAAGAACGATTTCGTACTAGTCGTTCTAGCCAGCTGTGGCACCGTGTTTTCTTTCATTGATGAGTGGCGTCGAAATGTTCGAACCAATAAAATTTTTATTTTTTTATTTGTAGCTGGTTATGTTTCGATCACACATCGCTACCGCAAGAAAAAAAAACTATTTTTATTTTTAATCACGTTAAATCCCGTGCTCGGTCATTCTACACCAGTGATAATGTTGTTTTAAGGTATTACACGAATTTGGTAACACCCCTATAGTCATTCACCCTAATGTTATTCCGTAATATTTTGCCATATCATATGAAGAGAAGACTTTTTCTTTCATTAAAGAATCTCGCGACGTCGCTCAATAAATGACTGTAACCGTTCCTAGTTCAATTTTTTAAATAAGTCTAAGATTTTTTATTTTAATGGGAAAAGTCGATTGGTATGTTAGACAATTTATCATGTTTAAAGTACTTTCAAGTTTAATGTTGAAATATACGAGAAAAACTCTAATTATACAAAAAACATGAAAATTCCCGGGTACCCGGGAATTCCCGGGAATTAAGAGAAAAAATTCACGATTCCCGGGAACTGAAATAGGCCGGGAACGCGAAAACCCTAATTGGTACGTTAGACAATTTATCATGTTTAAAGTACTTACACAAGTTTAATGTTGAAATATACGAGAAAAACTATATTTATACAAAAAACATGAAAATTCCCGGGTACCCGGGAATTAAGAGAAAAAATTCCCGATTCCCGGGAACTCAAAGAGGCCGGGAACGCGAAAACCCTAGTCATCACTACATAGTCTAAAACAAAGTCGCTTCCCGCTGTCTGTCTGTCCCTATGTATGCTTAATTCTTTAAAACTACGCAACGGATTTTGATGCGGTTTTTTTTTATAGACAAAATAGATAAACAATGGCACTGACGATCCGGGTCGTCGCGCGGGACGATACCGGTAAAGCTATAAAACGTACATGTGCGAAGTCGGGGCGGGTCGCTAGTAAGTATATTATAAAATTTAAACTTTAAAAATCAGTTCTCTTGCAGAACATAATATAGTTTTACTCATCATAAATCCATTTGCGCGTATTTAGGCACGTTTATCATTAATGACATAGCACTGGGAAAGATAAAAAATTAGTTCCATTTCAAGACTTTTTTGACAAACTTTAGTAAACTCTCCCATCTGATAGTAAGTAACGTTCATAGGTAAAATTGGCTAACAAGTCTTTTCACAGGACCGGGTAAATATAAAGTTAAAGAATCATTTATTTAGACACAGCACAAAGAGACACAACCGGTAAAAAGTGTGATACTATAAATAAAAAAGTCTTGGGTATGTGTCTCACGGCTGGACCAAAAACGTGTCCAGATCAGCTTAATGTCAAGCACTATAAGTACTTGACGCTGGTTTTCGTCTGGAATCTTTGTGCTCCACGGATGTCAGTCAGCGGTCATGCCCGGGTACAACCTTGCTCGGGGTTGTAGACTTTGCAGTGAATACTTTACCGAATCCCATGACGTCAGCCATAGGTCCGCAGCGGAACAGCGTGGTGGTCTTATTCGATATGAGTCAGACATAAACCCCCGCCTTCTCTAGGGTGCGGAGAGTACCCATGAAGAATTCCCCACTTTATAAAGGAACGATTACTACCTCCTATCAACTGGTAAGCATAACGATTTGACATATTCTTATGGCCGATATTAACAACTGATCTCGCCCTTCTGGATTAATGGATATGGATTTCGTGCAGTGGCTGAGCGATTGCCTTCTGCGCTACGGATCCTGGATTTGCTTTACGCGCGGAAAAAATATTTGTATGGCCTACAGATAGTTGTTCCGGGTCTGGGCGTTTGTGAGACAACGTTTTAAAGAAACTAAACATTAATATCACCATTCAGCTGAAAGACGTCCACTTCTGGACACAGGCCTCCTCCAAAATGGGTTGCCGTAATCGCCAGTCTTGGCAGGCGGGTTGGCGATCACAGTATGGTTGTTAAAGTACTCAGAGAATTCCTTAGTCGCCTTTGACGACACCCACGGGAAGAGATGGCGTAGTGCTATTATTCAAGTCCGGCAGTACACGAGACCATTAATATAATGAAACATTAATATACAGAAATTCAATAGTATCTAATGGCAAAAACCTACATTGGTTTTTGGCATTAGATACTCGTACTATTGAATTTCTGTCAAAAACGTACATCAAGCCAGAGATTTTGGTTTGCCATCGGCCGTAAAACCTGCTAGTGACTTATTATATTTTTATAATATTGCGTACGTTCAAACCATGACAAATCAACATTACCTACCATCATTACACTACAGGTGTCTTGTTTCTTGTAGCATCGACACGGGAGGTAATTGTGCAGCTTCCTTTGCGACATCATTTAGAGCAATTTTGTATAGTTTATATAAAACGTAGGTAGCACGCGACGGAAACCATATTGTTTTGTGATCGCGAGTGACGAGATGACACCGCTGTTATATTTCTACTTGAGTATTTGTGGTAAGAAATTGAAGATATTTTTGCTTACAAGCCAGCTAACCATTTTCCTTTTAATTGTCAAAGAACCAATCTTCTTTCATATTTAATTAACTTTTTTGTTAGGTCTCGGGAAGCTCATAGCAGGTCTGAATTATTCCGATCTATTACCCTGCTTGGTCCCCTTAGGGGGACAGATGAAACTTTTTATTCCTGTTTGTCCCCCATAGAATTTAATGTATTAATTCTTAAAAGATTAAATTCTATGTAATTCGTAATTTACTTTACTTAACTTACTTAGGTTACTTACTTTATACCCTGCAGACAGAAATAGAAGGCCCGCAGCGGGGCTCCGTCGACTCTGCTTTGGAAACCCAAACAACCTTACAAACATCCCCAATTCTATGGGGGACAAACCGGAACAAAACGTTTCATCTGTCCCCCTTTTACTGGTAGGGGCTGTCCCCCTTTCACTGATAGGGGGACAGATGGGAGTGATACAGTTCGAACTGTCTCCTCGATGCTAACGGGGGGACAGCTCAAACTTTTTTTCCGATCTGTCAGGGTGACTGATCGGAATAATTCACAAGGTTTACCCTTTTTTATCGTGGGAATATACTCATGAATATCCTCCGCACGGTCAAGGAGGGTTATGGCCGGCCTCTTACCGACTAAAAACCCACGGTGTTCCTTCTGACCTGTGGCCGGGGTCGCGGGATTCGTAGCTGCATGCACCGAATAACCCCGGCGGGCTTCTCCTTTTGTGGGGCCTTGCCTCATGACAGGGCTAACGCTTACCCAAGCTTAACGCGCGAAATTGAGGATATAGCTTACAGCGTGATCAGTAACCCATTTCTAAGCCAAGTACCTCTAAATTTTATATTGAATCCTAAGTTAGGAAATTATCTTATTAGTTTATAATGCTTTTTGTTAGGTAGGTACTGTGATGTCTCGTATCCGGGTTTATCCGTAACTGGGCGTAATGCAGGCACAGCCACGGCTGACCACTGGTCGTGGCTGTAAATGTCACGGTGTGTACTTTGTTTTATAAATAGTAGGTATTTCTTGTATCGAATAGCATTTAAAACGTGTTTCTTCCATTGTCTTCAGAAATCGTAAAATCATTAAATTTTTGTATTACCTATAACTTTTGTGAGACACATTTATTTATTTACACTTCTATGCACTATGGTGGTACATAAGGCGGACTTATTGCCGTAAGGCATTCTCTACTAGTCAACCTTTGGGTTAAAAAGAAAAGCATTTATATAGGTACAAAAAAACAAGTTGATTTCTCAGAAGACTTAAATCATAAGATAGTTAAAAATTATAATGAAATACTTATACACATTATAATACAATAATAAAATATATAGATGTACAAAACATTATGACAGCCAAATTGAAGTTATGACGAAGACAAATAAATTAGAGAATTAGGAGTGCAGCGGCTTCAAGTAAGCAGTATTCCTTAATTTTGCGTTTGAACGAGAATTTACTAAGAGATTTCATTCAACATTCATAGACTTATGTTAGTTACGGTTTACTCACACAAACGGAGCCCTTAATCATGAGCTGATCACGCGGCGAGGTCGCGAGTCTATCATTTAGTTTATAAACTTATTTTCTCATTTTGGTTAATTTAGAGTTTTCAGCCTTCTCTGTTTTAGGCAGAAAATACTTACGTACATTACATTAAAGTTGGTAATTGGTCTAGTAAAATGGAACACAATATGTATATGAAATATCCAACACTGTAAAATCCAGGAATTACCTTGTTCTTTTAAAATTTCGAATTTCTATTCCATTTTTCGAAAATCTCCATCTAGTTATTCTACGTTAAAAACATGAAACAATTGTTCCGTCATTTTTGAAAACATATTTGCTGTGGTGTAAAGAAATGTATTGTAGGTACCTACTATACGATTCTTAGCTTTCTTAGCTATACGTAAATAGCTCATGCTGTGGTGGAAAGATTAGCCAGTCAGCAAGGTTGGTAGCGGGGCTGACCGCCCAGGGTGCGCTTGACGTATTTTAGTATCGTCACTCGTGGAGGCTCTTTTCATGCACGATTTATTATAGGTCTAAAAATAACTCAGAATAAAGAGAGCCAAAGTTTAATACAGATAAAAGCCGAACGCTAATCATCGACATTGACATATTGGAAATGTTTACCCTTGTGACGAAAATACTCAATGACAATGGAGACGAGTTTTCCATGAATAAAGGAACTGAGGACCAAGGCCGTGACACTGACCTATTTTACTTTAAGTTATTTAGACAGTAAAATGGAAAAGCTAGGAAATAATCCACGAGGTTTTTCTTAATAGGCTTAAAGTAATTAACAATTACCTTTAGAATTAAAGAGACATGTTCGAAATTTTAAGATTTCAATTTTTACTCATAGACTGACCCATCTTCATCGACTCTTATTAAAACAGAGGCCTATTGTGGCGTAGAAATGTAATGCAACCAAATTATCTCCCGTTTCTACAAAATTTATAAATATACGAAACTTTATTCAACGTTTTCCAAAACCTTAGTTTTTTAGATAGGTCTCTTTAATTCTAAAGGAGCGATTACGTTCTAGGAATCTGTAAGTAAATATACAGGGTAACTGGTACTTCGACCTCTTCCTTGAAATGGGTTATTATACTAGAGATCATTGGCAACAAGTTAACTCTATCAAATACAAGGTTAGTCAGAAAGGGGGTACTATCCGAAAACGTGTTAAAGTACCCATTAAGTAACTTTTGTTCTACCACTTTCCGCAAAAGTCAACAGTTTAAGAGAAATAACTGTTCAAAAATTACATAAAAATATGCTAAATCTATCTATCTTCAGCTATGATCAGCTGTGTTTACATTTTAGGTAATACTTGGGGTCACGAATCAGAAGCTCCATTTTCTGAATTCGTTACTAAAGTAGGGACGAAGAATTTTTGAAAAAACTTAAATAAAAATTATTTTAAATAGATATAAAAAATTTCGAATTTTGAAATATTAACATTTACTTTAAAACCGTCATCAGTGATACTTTAAGTGGCCTGCAGATTAGTACCCCCTCGGTCGATAATAAAAAGTAAAAACAGAAAGTCTTGTCCCTTAAGACCTTTTATTTCTGAGACGTTGAGAATTTTTGTCTAAATTGATTGCTAGTTTACTAGCCTTTAGAAAAGTATCAATTGAGTGCCCAGAATGAGTATTTTTTACAAGTATTTTTTTCCAAACCCCGATAAATCGGAAACCGCTTATTTCCGACCCACAGTTGATGAAGGTTAATTTATTGCCAATGATCTTAGTATAACTCTTTTCAAGGAATAGGTTGAATTGCCAGTTGCCAGTCACCCTTTATTTACTTAATGTGATAGGTTAACAAACCACAATTACATGTTTATTAGTTGTCTTTTTCATTCAAGAGTTATCAACGCTAATTCCCGTTTTAATTAGCATAAAGCTATAGCCGCGTTACCGTTATCTTTAAATCAATAGATATCAAAGTTTTTAGAAAACTGAAATTTGCTGTGATATGGATGATAACGTGATTCTCAATATAAAATTCAGGGAATTAGAGACGCCAGAAAAAAAATTTTTTGAACGAATGCCGGAACCCTAGTTAATTAGATGGGACGGGATTTGTTAAAGATCACTTTACCATATCGTCGCCATATAGTGAAAACCTCGGGAATACAGTAGGGTATTTGACTGAAAAAATCTAATTAGTCCGTCAGTTAGATTATCAAAAAATATTTGACCCGTATTTTTCTTTTGGTACATAAACCAAAATTGACGAGGATACAACACTTTTAAAGTTGTCAAAACGTCACAAGCAAGTACAATTTTTTCTTGCTTCTGACGTCACAAGCCCCCTCGAGTTTTGATGCATTTTATCTTTCCAAATATTCATAGATTTAACAAAAGAAAAAATACGTGTCCGTTATTTTTCAAAACTCTTACTGGCGGACTAATTAGATTTGCAATTTATTGATGCTGTCAACATGCCTATTGGGTCATTTTTATTTTATCACGACGTATATTGGTACTCTAATTATAAGAGAGCCGCTCTATGCGAAATTATTTTGTAGGCACTGAAATGAAGCCTTTATTAGGTAAATGTACCTATAAAATTCGTAATAAATGTAATTGATTAGCTTTTGCCCGCGACTTCTTCCACGTAAAAGCCCACAGGAACCGTGCAATTATCAAATGCATGCCCAAGGTTTCACTCTAAGAGCGGTTACGCACTGCATCCGATCCGAATCCGAAAAAATACGTTCCGAAGTACCTAGTCATAGAACTATTTGTATGGTAGTTTACGCACTAAATCCGACTTCCGTCATCCAATTTCTCTCCGCGATCCGTGAGTTTCCAATACGGAAGAAATATTGACGGACTGAAGTAGCCGTAGTACTGTTTGTATGAACGCTTTGAAATCGGATTTAAATCGGACGCCAAATGGATATGCCAAAGATGGCCGCTGAATTGTTTCAATTTGGATCAGAGATCGGATAAGTGCGTAAGCGATATCCGAATTCGGTCCGAGTTTTTTAGACTAAAATTCGTATTTTCACGTATTCGGATCGGATGCAGTGCGCAAAGCAATATCCGAATTCAGACCGAGTTTTTTTATATTCTTATTTTCACGGATCCGGATCGGATGCAGTGCGTAATCGCTGTTAGGCGACGATATGGTGAATATACAGCAAAATCTGTTTATTTAATCATGTTCATATTGAACCGTACAGCGGCTCAACATAAGACTATTATTCGTATACGTACATACTTACCTACCGGGTGTGTAAATTTGCCTGATACGCTTACCAAACGAATCGATGATCTTAGTACAATTAACAAAAGAGCTAAGAGTACAGGCAAACACAATGCACCACGCAGACACGTGTCATTGTTATTTAGTGTGTTAAAACCTTTTAAAAACAAGATACGACTAGACAAGTGATTATAAAGACTTGGCCACTGAACACACATGTAACTCTGTTTAATTAAGAATGTAATTAGTTGCTTCACACTTATCTCTTTTGCACATTGTACGAATAAAACTAGCATTAAGCATTATTTCTTAACCAGAATGTTTGTAACTATAATTTCAGCCCTCGCTGGTTGGAGTGATGGCGTTTCAACAAAGATGGATTTTGGCGAAGACGAGGTCTTAACGACTGTCACCAATTCTACTAAAGTGGATGACGAAGATGTTGAAGTGCAACATACTATTGTTTTGTCTACAAAACTTAAAAATAACAATAGAAGAGGGTTACATAGCTCCAATGACGGTGAGGATATACGTGGACATCCACTTGCTTTAACCAGATGGCTCTCTGGGAAACAAATCACTTCTACAATAATTGTCTGCCACTCTCTCTGTCTCAAATATCTGGCAGAGAAAAAAACAACTTTTGCGAACTCTGGTTCGGACAGTTGGACGTTTCCGATTTTCTATGAATGATAACATATGACGTACTTCCACCGTTACATTATAAATAACTTTGACAACCTCTTGCATATCAGTGGAGCAATAGAATTAATTTTCCGGCCGACTTACCCGAGCCTTCTGATAGAGGCAGCGTTAGATAACGAGGATATAAAAATTCAGTAGTGTTTTTAACCGACTTCAAAAAGGAGGAGGTTCTCAATTCGTTTTTTTTAACCCCCGACGCAAAAAGAGGGGTGTTATTAGTTTGACCGCTATGTGTGTCTGTGTGTCTGTCTGTGGCACCACAGGTCTTAAACGGGTGAACCGATTTAGGTGCGGTTTTTTTTATTTGAAAACTGATTTTCTAGCGGCGGTTCTTAGACATATTTTATCAAAATCGGTTCAGCCGTTTCAGGGTCATCAGCTGTTTTGTTTTTCGCGTTGGGGTTTTTTTCAATTTTTAATTTTAAACTGAATGGTAAATTGTTAAACAACATAACATCACGCCTGTATTCCCCGAAGGATTGGGCAGAGGTGTATAATACACCCTCATTTCGCCGTTATGTTTAAGTCCCATGTAATAGGGGGCAAGCCTACTGCCATAACCGGGCACAAATCCAGACTCCGGGCTGCCACTGAGAAATTCCACACGAAAAAACCCAATAACACTTTGCCCGACCTGGGGATCGAACCCAAGACCTCACGATCAGCAGTCGCGCTTGCGACCACTAGACTAACGAGGCAGTCTCTGTTAAACAAATTGGTACTATTATTGATCGAAAGGCAAACATTTCGATCAATAATAGTACCAATTAAAGGTAAACATAGAATTTCGCAGTATGTTGTTATCAATATCTGCACAAGGTCGATGCTACTGACCTGATTATATAATGACTTAGTTATCTCTTACGACATTTGCGGGTTTAAGGCGGTCGCATCCAGCGAATCTATTTACCTATGTATTCAGCCTATTTACCTTATACCTGACGCTACATCATGGTTGAAGAACTTAAATGTAACGTTTTAAAGAACCTATACTACGCTATATTTAGTATAAACAAAAACCGAGACATCCCAACAAGGTTTTAATTGTGTTATTTTAAATAAATTTCAAAATTAGTTCATGTTGCGTTAAGTTCCCCAGTAGAATACGGAATTCGTAAGATATGTCATGCAGGGGTTGTCTAATAGACGGGAACTTACCTGAGCCGACTGTCTCAGGCCTCAAGGTTACTTTTCGCGGTTCACTAACATGCGTAGAAACATATTGAATACAAGTGGACCATTTCAAATTATTTTTGGGAAAAAATATAACCTGGTATAAAAACTATACCAATCGATTCTCCTGGTGATTCTGAACAAAGTAGTACTCAGGTTTAGTGTAAAGTAAAAATAACCTTGGATACCATACGATTAAATATATTATATAAATAGCCTTCTATACGGGACATAACCAGTCCTACCCATTGCCACCTTACTGTGTGATTCACACTATGTCACTGTCCCATTGTTTTGCCAGGTGATTTACTAATGTAGGTATAGTTGGCTAAAATATTTATATTTCCCAACACTTACAGGTAATACAGGCACACTCACATATAAAGTTGGCAACAAAGAAGCAAAAGAAGATAGTGGTGAAGTTCCCGTACTGAACGGATACAAATCAGTTGAAACTACGCAAATAAGGACACCAGACACAAGAAACAGGGCTCAATTCTACCCTGACTCTGCCTTTATTAATAGAAATGTACGTGACGAATTAGATATATACCCTAACTATATAACAAACCCTACACAGTGGAAACCTTCAACTTTCTACAATAATATCAACTGGATGAATCAAGAAGTACCAATAAACACAGAATACAATTCAGGCTGGAAAATGAGTAGACCAGCTTACCACACTCCTGGAAAGTTCCACAGAAGAATAACTGATGATGGAATGAAAGAGTTTTATTGCAAGAAATGTAGGGAGTTAAACGGGCAAGCTACGAGAGGCTGTCCACAACAAAGAAATAATGCTTGGTTATACGAAACAACGACTCCTAAAATGAAGTTGGACGGCAAATTGGCGAAATTAAACTAATTTGTTTGCAGTCATTGTTTTTGTTCATCCCGTATCCATAAGTGTGCAGAAAAAACTTGGTGATGTTATCTTAGCGACCTTGAGACGTTGCTCAGAGGTTGAAAGGTATGGAATAATGAGACGTTCATAATTGCGTGCACGTTTCCAAGTATTCGCTAATGTCTAATGTTTTCGTCAGATATTATCTCATATCTTCTTCATCAATGAGTGAGCGGTCTTTTCATTATTAAGTTATGTAAAAGAAGAATTTTGTTTAATTAATGCTTGCGTTTATAAGGTAGATGAACCTCTATTGTTATTAGTACAAAAACTAGACTGGCTCAGATACATTATCATCAAGACGTTTCAGCGTCTTAACATTAATTATAGCAAGTTATTCTTGTTGGTGTCGTTTTTAGATGAACATCATCTCTAATTACCCAAATTCGACTGTAGTAGGTAATCTCTATAATCTTCACTTACCCAAATTCGGATCTAATAATACCCACGTTTCGTTTGAAACAAATCATAATAATACTTATTATGCTGTTTTTAAAAAAAGATAATCAAAGTATAATTCATATATTGAGTATCAGTAAATCACAATTTCCTTTGTAGGTATATGAGTCATACAAGCAAGAACTTTAACTAACAGTCTCGATTGCTATGTTACGGGTAAAAGCCGAATGGCGGTTACACCTAGGTTTAGCCGGGTACAACTAGGTGCAACCAGTAGCAGTTGGTTAGAACTAGGTGTAGCTTAATTCGACGGAGCCCCGCAGAGCGGGGCTCCTATTTCTGTGTCTGCAGGGTTTAAAGTAACCTAACCCCCCGTCATCCCCTTCGAACCTAACCTATCCGTGTCGGGGTTCCCCTTAACCACCGGTGTGCGGCTGCACCTAGTTCTACCCGCTATGATGAAGGGTAAACCTAGTTCTACCCGAGGATAAGTAGGATACATCTAAGTTTAACCGCATGTGGCCGGCTGCACCTAGTTGTACCCGGCTAAAACTAGGTGTAGTCTCACTTCGGCTATTAGCCGTAACAGCTATATCAAAAGAACTTATTGTATCGTTTTTACTTGTGTTTTTCTCAACCTATAAATGAGCAGCCTTAAGAAACATTTAATCACTTTATTGATACATCTTATTTAATACATTTTTTAAGCTTATACCAATCATAATATTAATAAAATAAAATTTTGTACGCCTCTACATGACCGAATACTACTTTACTAGGTTTATAGTTTGGAATAAAAAAATAACAACTGTACATAAAGTACATTTTTATAAATCATTTTGAGAGACATTCTCAATGACTGTCGTATCATGAGATCCATGTTTTAAAAGAAATGTCATTCTAGTAGTGGCGTTTGAAACATCGTTTATTTCAAATTAATTTTGGACTTTGTAATGGGTGACCTTTCCGTTGTTGTTAACCGTGGTCTCGGCGCCTCTGTTTGAGATTTCCCTGCCATTGACGTTGGAGGACGAGGAATATGACTTGCTGGAAACGGCGTAGAAACCACCATTTGGCGCTGGCGTATCGGAGTAATGGTTTATTGCATCCACGTTCGGGTTACCCTGAAAATGTGTGAAATGTGTTGGTAAATACAGTTAGACAAAATTCCTTGAGGTCCCACTACTTGGCAAGTACATTGGGCAAGTCCTTAAGGTGAGTTTTGCTCTGTTTCATGGACTCTTACTTTTGTAAACTTATATGCACGCATTACAATAACATGAAACTAATTTAAAATAAGATAAAACATTCGCGACTAACGAATAGATAATATTAGGAATCAGGATATGCTACTATCTATGATAGAAATGAAATCAATATAAAACACTTCAAAATGAATACAATAAGAAATATGAATACGTTTACACGAAGCTATTACAATAACAACATAAAAAATACAGTTAAATGTGGTATTACTATTGTGCTTTTATTGTTATTGACTAAGCAAACTTCAAATTCATAATTTTGTTGTACTAATGATAAAATTACAATATAAATTACGGGAAGTATCATGTACACTGCATTCTATTTGTTTTTGTATGACTTTCTGTATATGTAAATAATAAGGCACGTTGTATTCACTATTAGCCTTATACCGAGGCCCATTGAAATTATACGATTGTGCAGTTTAGTCACGACTGATAAGACCACGTCAGTACATAGCTGTGTAAATATCGATACAAACACAATATATTAAAATGACCTTTTTAACGTGAATGTCAAAACAATAAAAGAATCACAGGAATTTATTTTGCTCAAAATGTAAGAACCTACTGTCTACCTATAATGATCGTAAGTTCGTGATATTGATCATATAAATATATTGATTTACAAAGCCAGTTGTACATTGACGATCAAACACAATATCACTGACATGGTAAAGTTAGACAAGGTTGTTATTAAGTAGGTACCTTAGGTGAAAAAACACTACAAAAACAGTCAAGATGTGCAGGTAGGCACTAAAGGTAAAATTCGTGATCTGATCATTACAAAGATACACATCAACCAAGTGCGAGATTTTCTCACGGATAAACAAATGAAAAAACTTACTGGATTGCTTGGGTATATTTGGGCAACCTGATGTTGGTACCCTGGTCTTGCTTCGGCGCTGGCATATGCACTATTTGGGAAATTCGGTCCTGGAAGCGGCATTGCGAAGGGGAAATTGATTGGCGGGAAATTGTTGAATGCTGGGAACCTGGAGGCAATATTTGGATGATTGTAATCACCAGCGTGGTTCGACGTTAAGTCGAAGGCTTTTTTTGCAGCGTTGAACGCTAGCCTCTGGTTATCCAAACTTGATTTGAACACCCTGTAAGCACAAAATTGTTAATCAAACACACGGAACAGTTAGTACGCTTGTTATAGAGCTGATGGAAGCGATAGAGACGAGCAAGCGGAATTAATAAGGTTGTAAAACATTGGAAAGTTATCACGATGATATAGACACTCCACACATGCATGTTTATAAGTTTACCTTTTAAACTTTGCTGCTAGTCCTCTAAAAAAGCTACAAAATGCAATTTTTGATTAACGTTATTGTTATATGTTTAGCGCGTCAGACAAACGGTAGAGCAGAGAAGATCTAGGGGGGATCTAGGTGATACTGCTTCGAAATCTTATCAGTGAAGTTGAGTTCTACGTCTATATCTAAACTCCAGAAGATATCTTCAAGTGGAAAACGTTAAAAGTGTTTTTTATAGAAAATCAATAAAAATAAAGGCCAATGCACCCTTTTGGCATTTTTTTTTCTTTCACCATTTACGATTCTTTGGTCATAATTAGAGAACTATCTAAGATAAGTCCATTGAAGAAACGAGTCTCTAAGCTGTTACCTACCAGAGATATGACGGTTTCTCTTTTGTTCCTATAAGGCGATATTTTTATAGGAATATAAACACATTGACTTAGTGAATATCAACAGTGTTTTCTTTGTAACAGCTTCTTCGTTCTCAAATTATAACCAAACGGTAGAAAAAGGCGAAAGAAAAAAAAAATGTTACGTGTTCATACTAAAGGTTGCATTCTCCTTTGAGCTCCATTTTCTGTCTGACGCGGGATTAGTCTGACGATAATACTAATTTTCTAAGCCTCTGAAATTTTTATAAAATACCTTATTAAACTTTGTATAACTCATAATCATAAAGCTAGAAAATAAATGAATAATTCGAATTTCGTCCTTAAGTCGGCCCTTCACCATATAAATGCATACGGCTGATCCTCCACCGGAAGCATCTAGCTTCAGACACGTTTTACTCTTACTCTTGGAGCAAATTCTCGAGGTTCGCGAAATAGGAGGAGTCGAAGTCGTCGTATGCGTTATCTGCGCCTTGGTATACGTTATCGGCGAAGGGCACTGGAAATCCGTTGCCAGTCGAGCTTACTAACTTGCCGTCCTTCAGGCCGTATGTACCTCCGTACCTATTGCCTGATGAGTCCACGTATGAGTATGCTCCACCTCCTTGTGAATGCGGTTCAGCTGAAACAGATTGGAATACATAATTACTTACTGGTATTAGGTAGACTATTGTCGAGATTTGATTTAGAGATTGTTGTAGAGGTAGTTATTCGTCAATGACGTCACACTGAGAGCGGCTGAGGTAAGAAAGTTCTAGACTCTCAAACCTCTAGAACTATAAATTTCTATTTTTTACTTTATATGTTGCTCTACAATCTAGAGCAACATACAAAGTAGAATTTAAAAGTCCATGGATGAATGTCCACAGATAACTTGTGCTTTCTGGAATTTTAGAAGTGATGGTGGATTACAATGAAGATTCCGCGTGGGTAGATATTATCATTTCTTCATCAAGACACTCGGTAACAAAATAGCCCATATAAGGACGTACACCCACGATGTTAATCATTGTAATTATATTGACGTCATTAGTTGATTTTAGTAAAATGGAGTCACTGAATCAATCAATTGCGGAGCAATTAATTTTTAATAATCAAATCGATTAAATATTCATTAGCAAGGTATACAATTTAGGAAATATGTGCATAACAATAACTATTTTGAAACTGAATCAGTAGGTTGAATTAAATTTTTATTATAATAACAAGTTTGGTTTTGTACCTCCTTCGAAAGTTTTTAATCCAAATCTAGGTAGTTATATTACTTTTGTTACCTATCCATCATTTTTTTTTTAAAGTACACCTAATGGGGAAAACCCTGTCAATCATGAATCACTGATCAAAACAATACATCAATTCGACTTGCTAATTTTTAATCCCTCATTGCCTATTAAATGTTTCTCTAAAAAATTAGCATACAAATCACGTGTCTCATACACATCTTTAAAGACGATATCATCAATAATAGGCAGATAACAAAACGATTTCGTGTCAAAACGTTTAACGTCGGCATCTATTAAGACTGTGGTTTAAATAAAAACTCAAGCGCATCTGAGATCATTATTTAATAGACGGGAATTCCCTTGTGATAGGTTTATTATGTACTCTGTAATTATGAATTTAATTACATCTTATTAGCCTGCGAAAAGTTACGGAGCCATAACACTTCGCACTTGAAAATTACAAGGCAAATAGATTCTTTTGTTATTAAAAATAAACATGACTCAATGTACGGCGTGCTTCAGACTTTAAAACAAATTTTATTAAGAGGCACGATTATGTAGATACAATTTTACGCAGGTAGATAATGCATCAAGATTTAAGTTAGGAGCAAATTCGTTTTTGTAAAACAAAGAATTGATTCGGGTTGAAACGAAATATAAATTATTTTAATTTTGAATGACTGTTAGAATATATTGAACTAGTTTGAGGAATTGAAAGGAAACATTAAAATATAGTTTAAGAAAGTAGTAAAAGAAAATGTCTGACCTTAACTTGTGTACGCCTAAGCAGCAAATAATGTACTGAATTTAATAGAAGCTGCCACCGACACAGGAGTGAAGTAAGCAATAGAGCTATACTGAACTACTAATGGCGAAGATTGCGTGCCCACGGTCTTTACAAATGACGTATATGATGTATAGAATTGCAAAGAAAGGCATTGTTAATCGTACATGGTTCTAGAATATTATATGAACAATGTTGATAACAACTAACAACTCATGACAAAACCATAAAATTGAATCGTTACAAAGCAATTTTTTTTATTTATCATATTTTTATAATGTTTGGTTTTAATTGGTCGCCGGTTCTAGGTATGAATATTGTTCCACATAAAAGCTTTAAAAGTTAAAACTACTTCTAAAAATTTAAAACTCTCTTTGACATAAGTGTAAATAAACTCGAAAATATAAACGCAGTCAGGATTTTTTTTGTTATTTAAAGTTGTTAGTCTAGTGATAAACTTAAAATGTATGTTATTTTTAATGCATATTTCAAAGTAATGAGTGAAGCACTAGCTAAAGTAAAAAATACAAACAGTATTTAATTCAGATCACAGCTCAGTTAATCTTAACAGTACTTTTGTTACCTTAACAATTGTTATAAAATAGAGTGTATTTACACCAAACCACCGGATGTTAGCTGATAACAATCAAGTCTTTATAATGAGACTAAGTAAGTACTGAATGCAAAATATAGCCTGCGATCGAAATCTAGAGAAATAATAAATGTAGAAGAAATTAAACATGTAATTAGGCAAATGTTTTTGTATCGTAATAATGTAGCTGTCTGTTAAATTGCAAATGAAATATTAAGACTTTGGATAATTAAGATACTAATCTGAAAATGGTTTAGTATTGTAATTGTCTTGAAGGAAAAACGCGTACTGCGTATCATGTTCTTGAAATAAAAGATCACTGTTCTATTATAGTAAAACAGAACCATATTTTTATATGAATACAAGCTGGTGGAATGACAACTACAGCAAATGGCAATGACATTCGCATTGTTTTATAATTCTTTGCTGAAGATGCGACTCTACGAATATATTCATTAAAACCCACACGCTTCATTCTTTCAATGATTTATGATAGCCATTTCTAGGCCATATGCGGAATGGAACCAGAAAGGATTTGCTTTGATTTAACATCATTATATTTACAGTTAAAACTTGGTGGTTATTTCTTTGTGATTTAATAATTCCTTAATTATTTTTTATTTGATTTCTAGGAATTACTTCCAAAAAAACTACAGCGTACTATTATCAGTTCTAAAATCTACAAAATTTCCTTTTTTGACTTCCTCTTCAGAATGAATCAGTTCATCGCATTCATCGAATGAAGTGGCTACTGTCAACGCTCCATCTATCATTTTAAGTTCTGCTGCATGAAACAAATGACCATTAATTAGCACTTCGTTCATTACCAACCAGTCATTGTGGAAAATTTATTTTGTAAAGAAAATGTGTGTGTTGATGAATCATTTCACAGTCTGTCATCACTAAAGTACTTATGTTTCTTGTGGTTTTAAAGGCAGTGCAATTTGTGGTATTGTTTTTACTGCCAATGGTTTTACGCCGTGCGTTTTCCACCTAAAATAGCCCTGCCTTTTTCGTAGATGTCTTAAACTGATATCAGTTAGGTAAGCAGTAGCTTCTACCTTTTCAAATAATGTATCCTGCTATCAAGCGTAGAGATTATTGTACAATTCTTCAAAGACATTTTTAGTAGCGTAAAGCATGGTTCCCCAATGGGAACAATGCTTCACAGATAACAGAATTGTGAAATGTATCAAAAGTTTTGCACTTGCATCTATCTAATGGAGTCAAACAACCTCAAGAGATCTGAATACTTAACTACAAAACTTGCAAAGTGCGATGGCTCTCACAAGTTTTACTTAAACGTCATCAGCCATCTGCCTTTCCTCAAGTGATTTAGAACCGGGTTCCGGCTTATACTATACAGCTGTTGCTCGCGGTTTTACTCGCGTCCTAGGGGAATCTACTTCATGTATCCGAATAAAATCGTATATGTTATTCCTGCAAGTCTAACAAATGCAGCACGAGATAGTTTAGTCGTCGCGTTATCACATGGCGAGACGAGATAATGTATGTCATTTCATCGAAATTCAATTAGTTATTTATGTGTGACTGAGTTGCAAGTCGTCATAAACTTTCACGTTTATAATATCACTGCAATCTTCGGCTGAATAATATCTAACACGGAGCAACTTACTGCCATACGATCTCTGCAAGTCAATCATTGCGATATATCAATATGCATAGGTTAATGTCCGGTTCCTATGGGTAAAAACCTGGTTTTGCTAAAGAGCATTTTTCATTGGCAAACTTGGCTTACAAATAAACTCGTAAGCTAATTTTAGTCTACTAAGCAAAGATATGGGGTCTATGCTTTATTATTAGTACAGATAAAGAGTCTTAATTCTCACACGTTCCCTGTCCCGATACAAAAGGTAAAATCTACTCCTCAAGTCCACTTCGATATTAATTGTAATTAGTTTATTTTTACTGTATTAAAAAATATTAAGGGTTTATTACTATTTTTAGTAATTCTGATATCTTTGTGTGTTTTTACATGTTAAGGTACAAGTCCGAGACGGGCTGCAAACTGCAGACTGCAACCGCAGACTGCAAGTCGCCATCGGAATAGCGCCTTTAAGATGTGCATTGTAAAGGTGCTATTCCGACTGCAACTGCAAAACTACAACCGCAGACCGCAGCCGCAGATCGCACCGCAAGCGATACTACTTTTGCAGTTTGCGGTCTGCAGCCCGTCTCGGACTTGTACCTTTAGCGTCACATCACACTGCTCAAAAAGCCTTGGATATCTGTTGGAAGATGCTGCTCAGTGCAAATATAGATGGAAACCATTATTCAGATCCTCTAGAATTCGGTCATAATGTATCCTTTTGGATATATGGAATTCGGGGTAACTCGGTTTTTGTATCTCTAGCTCTCGGATATCGTGGACGAGGAACGTGTTTAATGAAGCTTCGTAAATCATAGGAATCGGCCATAACCCGTCAGCTTTCCATCTTCTTATTACCGGGAACGACTACCATAGAAAACCACCGTCTTCATACCTATTGCTATTTAGTTTTCACAAACATTGCAGTATGTACTGCTATTTACGTTGAATTCAAAACAATAAAAGTGACAGGTTAATTCGCCATATGAATACTAAAACTGACGTCATTGAATCCATTCAACTGCATACTGCATAATGTAGGCATTCGTCATGCAACTAAAATACATCATCATCTCATCTGCCTAGCCTTTTCCCAACTATGTTGGGGTCGGCTTCCAGTCGAATCGGATGCAGCTGAATATCAGTATTTTACATGGAGCGACTGCCTATCAGACCTCCACAACCCAGTAACTGGGTAATACGATACTCTTGGTAAGACTGGTTGTCAGACTTTCTGGCTTCTGACCAACAGTAAAGACTGTCAAAGATCTACAAATGACAGCCGGGACCAACGGCTTTACGTGCTTTCCGAGGCACGGAGGAAACTCGCTATGGTAAATGGTCACCCATCCACAGACCAACCTCGGCAAGCGTGGCTTAACCCGGAAGATCGGTCTATGCGGCTGTAATTATTTAGCCACGAGCTCCTCTTACTCGAACTAAAATACATATAAACTAAAATATACATGTGAATTAATTTACTAGGTAGGTATATGTATATTTTGTTGGTCACCATGCAATGAGGTCCCATTAGTTGAATTTAGGTGATTTAAGTGCGTCTACGGTAACGTAAGAACCTTGCAGTGAATGCAAAAGCTAATTCCGTGATCCCGTCCTTAGGTCCTCGGAAGAACACCGTGGTGGTTTTAGTAAACGTTTGTCATCTCGCCTACAACAGCGTGAAATATCCATGAAGAATTCCCAAAAGAGGGGAATCGTAACGAGCTAGCGTTAAGGCCCTTTTCCTGTCATGCGTATTTACGCCCGCGCGCGGATCTGGTCTGCATGCGGGTGATAGCACGCTCCTGGCCACACGCAGGACAAAGATTTCGTTTACCGCTGCAGTGTCGTGCGTGTCGCCAGTGACTAAACTCGTGCACAAAGATGAACGTTAAAAAAGTAATCATGCTTACTATGAATAACCATGCTTGTGACCCACGTCACAGTAAAAACAACACTGAAGGCAGAAGAACGCCGCCCGCATCCGGTTAGCACGCACGCGCACTGCACGCCCGCAGCCAATCCGCGTTCCGCGCGCGTGCTGCCCGCATGATGGGAAAAACATGTATGAAATGATAGGATGCGGGCAGCCTGCACGCGGACCAGATCCGCGCGCGGGCCAAAATACGCATGACAGGAAAAGGGTCCTAAGATTATGTCAACCTTAGAGCAACGCAGTCGACGACTCGGGTCGTCGGTGGCCGTGTTCTATGGTGTCAATCGACTGAGCATCAAAATAAGTACTGTGTATACCTGCTAGGGGGCTAAAAACGTCACAATTGGTGAATCACACTTCGTTTCACATTCACAATCATAACTGCTAGTGTACTGCGCATTCAGTCGCAACTGCAATCTATGCAGCTGCCAAATGCAGCTTGAAGGCAGTTAAGATGCAGTCAGTGCAACTGCATGACAACTGCCGATCGCTTTTCAGGAGGACTAATGACGTCACATTTGGTGAATCATGTTTCGTTTAATATTCGTAGTTATAACTGCAAGTGGATTGCAAATCCAGGTGGCAGTTGTTAGTTAATTGCCTTCAAGTTGCGTTTGGCAGTTCCATAGCTTACAGTTGCGACTAGATGTGCAGTCCGATATGAAACGAAATATGTTTCACCAAATTAGTTGTTATTAGCCCCCCTGGTCTCCGGAAGGGGTGCTGAAGACAGTAGTCGTTTCCCTTCAAAACCAGAAAAAAAGATTTAAGAAGAAATATTTAGGGGCTGCGTCAAAGAAACGTGTCCGACTGACTCCGACTACGTCCAATCTTTTAAAAACTACAATACGTTATTTATTTATTTGGTTATTAAATTACAATAATATTGGACAGCTTTCAAGTTTAATCCCTCTTTAATAAATACATACCGACATTAATAAATATTGTTTCATTGTAATATTATGCTTACCTACTACAATAAATATCTTTTATACACATAAATATTATTTCGGGTTTCCCCTCGGTATTAGATATTTAAAATCATGATTTAGTGAAGATTTTTGTTGAAACTACTTATTTGTTGGAAAGACTTTGTATAAATACATACTTATTTGACTGATTTTAAATTACGAAAATCGTTAATAACTTGTAACCATTACTTGACGGTATGAACCGTCATGAATACTTTAGACCGAAAAAACCCTCTTGGCGCCAAAGAAATGTATAATGACAGTCAATAAACGTGTAAAATTGTTCTATGTACCGCATGGACAATGAACCTACACCAGGATAGATCTTATCAACACAAATTACTTGTCTGTTTTCAATGGGAAAACTCGATTCCGTCATCTTACGTGTACCTACATATATCTAGGTACATATCTTGCCAATTTTAGATGTGTACTGCGAATTCTCAGACATTATGTACTTGCCATTTAGCAGTTACCACATAAAGTAATAAGGCAGTGGATAAAATCGTATCAATTTTTTACACGTGGTATTTTCCTCATCGGAAACATAATGTAGCATCTGCTTATAATTACACTCTTCATTGAGATTCATACACATTCATTAATAATGCGGTTTTTTTAATACTGTGATAAATGTACAATGAATTGCAGATTCAGTGTAGTAATTTGATACTGATTTTTTTCCCTTTTATACTATAGAATGGATAGACCAGATGGACAAACGACCTGGTAAACTTGGTTGGATGCAAGACGCCCAAAACCGGTGGTTGTCCTTTATACGGAAGTGAACGTCTTTCGAATGATATTATAAGGTATATTATTACATTATATATTATGTATAACGATGACAGATGATGGAGATAATAATGAGGATGATGGCTCTGCAAATTGTGTCTTGTGCTTATTTCCCCTTTAAACAAAACCATGCCAACAACGAAAGACGTAAATTGACAACATCGTAAAACTCATCAAGGATTTACGTGTTGGGTCAAAGTTTGTTACATGTTTATTAAAAGATACGACTCATCGGTCATCAGATTTGGAATCCCCGAGAATTGCAGAAAGAGACATACATCTATAAAGGAATTTTACCTACTTTCACAATATTACAAAGCTTTTGTGTGTTTGCGAGCACAGAAATATTATTTCTATACATATACGTATATTATAGGATGTCTGTTGTGTGCATTTTGGTTCAGTTTTCGAACACGACTTTGCCAAACTTCTCTTACGATGGTTAGTTAGTTATTAATTAGCTAGTGAATACAACTGAGCCTTTAATATTATGTATACTCGTAATACCCTGTTCTTGTATAGATATTACTGTAAACTATACACGGATGTGTATAGTATAATATGTGTACAATGTACTGTGTAAACCTAAACACGCCGTGGAAAAGCTTTTAAATATTATAATTTTGTGCGTTTGGTCTATGGCGGATACTCTGAGAATATTTCATCCACAGATACCATTTGTTTGGGGGAACTAATTAATTGATTGACGAAATTAATATTTGGTCAGCGGAATCAATATTTGGTCAGCGACAAAAATCAGGAGCCTGCTCGGTTCGGTTAGGTTAGCTTTATACCTACGTGGTTTTTTTTGAACACGCACTAGAACTTATTGTCGATAATATCTCAACTGATCATGCATCGTTGATCATTCAGTGTTTTTCGCTGATTAAGTTATTTTTAACGCCAATCAAAATTCAAACTAATCGCTGATCAGTTGTTTGGCACCCTTTGTTTGGCCACCAACCCACATTGTCTACATTGTGACCTAGGAATTCCTCAAGAAATTGAGGGAGAAACCTAAAAACCTGCTGTAGGCTGAGGATCATAGGACTATAGAAAAAAAAAGGACCTAATGTCTTATCCGAATCCGACGACAAATGGCAATCGACGATCGCCAGAGAATAGAACGCCAATTAAATGTATGGAAATGACATAATAGATCGCTTGACCGGTCGAAAGCTGTCAATCCAGTACATCATAATGTCGTTTCTATTCTCTAGCGATCGTCGATTGACATTTGTCTACAGACGCTGCACCTCTAACTTTTCGAATTCATGTGCAGATCAGAATTAGATTAATAGTGTGTTTAGCCGCCAACCCGCACCAGGCCAACTTAGTTGACTAAGGCCTAAACCCTTCTCCTTCCGAGAAGAGAGGCCTCTTCCACGGTACGGTACGGGTGTACCCAACAGTGGGATAGTAATGGGCTGATTATGTATGTAATGCCTTATGGATGAGCTGAGCGACGCCGATGCATGCGTCATGCTCGTGAACGGGTGCTGTCTGTTGGGACTGGTCAGCTCGTAACTGCTATGGAAATCGTTTCAAAAGGCTAACTTTCTCATTGCTTTTCATGTTGTTAACTGCATGTACATTAATCTGCATTGTTCTTACATTACTACAATGAAAATTGTCAAACCATTTACTTTTTTAAAAGAGTGTCTATGGAGTTTCTTGCCGGTTCTTCTCCAAAGGGCCTACTACTTGGAACCGAGCACCTAGTGTTGACCTTTTGAAAGCACCAGGGATCTGGTTTACTTGAAATAAAAACTATTTGACTTTGACATCGGCAGTAAAGGTTAACACATTCGAGTCCACCACACTTTTCATTGAGCTCATACGCAATACCGCCATACATATTGCTAGTGGACCGTCCAGGAGGGTCCTCGACATTACGCTTGCGCTAAGAGTGAACCCTCGAGGAGGGTTCTTGGGATTAGGTTAAGAACCGTGAAAAATACGCTACTACGTCGAAAAGTAGTTGTTTGCTTGTTTCGTGACGGTGCATTTTCCTAAAAAACTTACATTTAAAATGAGCCCTCCACGAGGGCACCCGGCATGGCGAATGCGACTACAGGGCACTGAATGTGTTAATACTTTTTTGATAGTATAACCCACACAGGCTATGTACCAATGTGGCTTTTTCAATGTGTTTTCTTAGTACGTCACTTAAATTGACATACGGTGAAGGAAAACATCGTGAGGAAACCTGGACTGTAAGGGTCTCAAATCACCAACCCGCAGTGAGAAAGCGTGGTGAACAATGCTCGTTCCTTCTTGGTACGAGAAGATGCCTTTGCCCAGCAGTGGGAAAGTTACAGGCTAAAATTCATTATTTTATTTTTCTAAGCCCAGGAAGGATAGGGTTCCTATCTTTTGACTTCTATTTGATAGATTGTATTTAAACAATTATCTTTTCTTTAACTCAATAACTACCTATTTTCAGGTTGCAAACAAACTTTCTCATTTATGTTAATCTTAAAAGCATTCTTTGAGGTTTTATATTATCTTATTTATGATCAAACAAGTTTATTATAGTAGTCAGCTACATTCCTTTGTTTTGTTAATCGTTTAAAACGTGAATTCTTGTTTTCTTTATGCAGCATTCCTAGACTAGAGATGAGTATCAATATTCTTTGTTTATTAAACAGTTTAAGAAGCTATTTCACCAACCTATTAATAATATAGTCCGTAACTATTGACCAGATAAGCTAATGTGAGCTAAAAATATGACATTAATGGGTGCAACATTCATTTATTATCACTATTGATGCGTGGTATAATGCAAATGTTATCTATTGAAAAGTTTAGAGACCGAATTAGCTTAATGAACCGTTAATTATAAGTTGGTGAAAACCCCTTTAGTGAATACTGCATTTATAATGAACGTATTACACCGTAACTAGCTTGAATTAACTCCCGTAATCCAAAAGTATGACTAGATGTATGAATGTGGAAGAACAAAAGGAGTATGTAAGGATGTGCATGTGGTGATCTGTACTTTCTGCCTACCCTCATGGGAAACAGGAAAGAAAGAAACGAAATCAAATTCTCATCCAAAACCAATGCATTGGTTAAAATATGTGAGGATATGACCTCTGAAACTAGTACCCAGACTAGTAAATATTTGAATGTTTTTAAAAAAAATCTTAAAAAGCTCAGCATATACAACGTTATTTTTACTTTATGCGAAAACCGAGACACCCCAACAAGATTTTCATCAGAACTGCCTGAATATGTGTTTTTTTTTAGTAAATCTCCAAGTTACACCTTAGTTTATGTCGCGTTAAGTTCGCTAAAAAAGTGTGAAATGCCTGAGATGTGCTATGCAGGAGTTGTCTAATACACGGAAACTGACCGAGCGGACCATTTCAAGCCTCAAGGTGTCTATTCCCGTCAATTGTTATGGGTAGAAACCTACTGAAACAAAATTGAAATTTATGAAAAAAAAAAAAAAAAAAAAAATGTGGTGTAAAAAATATGTCAATCGATTCTCCTAGTGATTCTGAACAAACTAGTTTCAGGTTTCGCATATACTAAAACTAACCTTGTATAACGTTAGTCGGAAAGGTGGGACTAATCTGAAAGGGTGTTAAAGAGTCTATAGATAATAAATGAATAACTTTTGTTCTACAACTTTCCCCAAAAATCAATAGTTCAAGAGCTGTTCAAAGATTTCATAAAAAAATCGCTAAAATCTATGTATCCTCAGCTGCGTCACGATCAGCCGTGTTTACATTTTATGTCATATTTGGGGTCACGGATTAGAAGCTCCATTTTCCGTATTCGTAAGCAAAGAAGGGATGAAGAAGTTTTGAAAAAACGAAATTCAAAATAATTTTGCATGGAAATAAAAATTACTGAATTTTCAAATTCTAACACTTGCTTTAAAACAGTCATCAGTGATGCTTTAATAAGCCCGTGGATTAGTACTCCCTTTATACGACCGACTAACCTTGAATTCGTTACGGATTATTTCACATTCGCATACAATATTAAATAAAATATAGTCACACAGCAACCAGCCGTGGTTTAATTAAGATCACATTATAATTTATTTAATTAAATATGTTATGAATATACACGGATAAAGAATATTAATTAAACTCACTTTAATAATAGATGTAAGATGCAATAAAAACTCAAAAAGTAATTAAGATGTTACAGCTACCAAAGATAATTATAATCTTAAGAACTAATCTCAAGAGGATGGGCAGCAGCGTTCGCTGAGTACATTAACAAATATACTGCGATCGCCAACCCGCCTGCCAAGCGTGACGAATACGGAACCCCCTTTTTGGGGGAGGCCTATGTCCAGCAGTGGTCTTTCAGCTGAATGATGATGATGAAGAACTAACAAACTCCCGTAATTATCCTTTGTGGTAAGTGTATTATTGCTGGCTCTGCTAAAAAGCAGCCATGACCTAGCGCTTCAACCTGCCTTCGATCTAGGATAGTCTGATTTCAATCCCGGTCCGCACCTCTGACTTTTCGAATTCATGTGCAGATCAGAATTTGATCATCACTTGCATTAACGGTAAAGGAAAATATCATGAGGAAACCTGCACACTGCCCTAAAGCCCTCTGCTATTGCTATTGTGTGTGTAGTCTGCCAACCCGCACCAGGCCAGAGTGGTGGACTAAGGGTTACACTCTTCTCAAAGTGAGAACAGTTCCGTACCCAGTAGAGGGACAGTAATGGATCGATTCTGCTTATCATTCTAAGCTAATATAGTTGGACTTAGTCATATAAAAAAACATTAAAAATATCCCCGACCTTGTAATGTGGCTGTCGATTTCTGGAAAGTGCTTTCCATAACGAGCCATATGAGCTCAAACATGATGAGTCTGCAACTAGTCATTGCCGAGTGCTGATCACTAACCTGAGCTAGCTTCCAAAGTCCTTCTTATCAAAACAAGTGACGATTCAAAGTCAATGGGTCTGCCTGATTATTAGCTATTTTCGAGTAAATAGTGTTCACAAACTTCCGATCCAAACTCTCAATCCGATCAGCTCAATGTGTAATAATGTGTTATCACTAAGTTTGCATATATGTTAGAAATTTCAAGTAAATCGGCCGAGCAGAATTGAAATAAACATACATTGAATGGCAGAAAACTCTACACCGACTGTGATAAGAGCTGATCATCTTGAAACGGCTGCACAAATTTTCTTGAATTATAGCTAAAAACACCCTGGATTAAGTCACCGTTCAGACAAAAAAACTAAATCAAAATCAGTTCATCCCTTTAGGAGTGACGATGCCACAGACAGACACACTGATACACACGTTAAACTTATAACACCCTTCTTTTTGCGTTGGGGGTTAATAAAAATCATGTTGGAAATTCCGTTCAAATTCGATAACTTATTTACAGCGTTTGTACTAACTTCTAAGCAATGCACATAGGTAATTTAACTTATTTATAACATTCATTTATAACAAAATCTTTAAATGCTGATAATGCAAGGAAATAAATTAAATTTCATTCTAATTAGCGCAAATGACGAAGTCCTTAGTCGTAAAGAAATGTATTTTTAACCAAATCCTTTGAATTATGAATGTGTTACAAACGAACAAAGATCGTTATTCATTTATAATAAAATAGAAAAATACCAATGAAACGAAGCTAAAATAGCAATTAGCGAAGTAACTTTTGCCTCCAGGCGTTTCGTTTATCGCTTTAGAATTGTTTAAAATAAGTTATTGCTAATAAGAAAGACATCGTGTGATGATGTATTTGCTTATTTTAACAGTTTCGCTGTGAAAGCTCAATAAATCTGTCAACTAATTCTAAATAATGAGCTCATCTTTATTAATTTTAAAGCAGTTAAATGAGCTTCTTTATCGCCGAACCTTGTCGCCCCCAGCGATTTTGTACGTAAAGAATTAGTATAACAGAATCTAGCTAGAAGAATTTTATTAATGATATTAAAATCAATTTTAAATTTATAAAATTGTTTTCGTGGATAGGTACTCAATCTTTTGTAGTCCTAATCATATTTCAACAAAAATCGTTCTCTCCTGTTTCTGTGTTTGGCTTTCCTCAGGTAAACCTAAATGTCTGCAATGTTGAATTTAAGAATAATTGACAGAGTTCTTGTTAGGTTTTATTCATTTTCTAAAGATATTTAGGATCCGGGTCCAAATTTAATGGACGATGACAAATTGCTGAGTTAAAAAAAAGAAACTTCAAACTGTTTCTCCCACCTTTTGCTAGGTCGCTTAGCTATGAGGTTAATGTAAATCATTTTGGTTTTTCAAAAATTACCCTTGTGGGGGGTGACCCACCGTCTTGCCTCAACCACTTCATCAATAAGATTGACAAAGTGTATATGAACCTTTATCTATGAAACAGTTCCATGACTGATTGACTAATCAACATACCTACAGCCTAAACCGCTGTAGAGGTGTTCTTAGTAGAAAGGATTTTTCGAAATCGAACACCTCAGGTTGAGTAGGGTGTAAAGTTTTGCATGGAAATCTCATTCCCTTTACTACGCATATTAAAATACGTATTTTAGATTTTTTAAAACAGAGATTTTCTCTATAAAGGGTGGAACGGGATATTCAATTTCGTTTGGGTAAATCAGATTCCCTGTGTTCATCAATATGAATCTTGGTCTAAACGAGTTCAAATTGAATGACAAGGTATGTCTTTAAAAAAAAAACTGTATTTTTGTTTAAAACCACCCCCAGAAGTCAACAAAAATTTATATCCGAAATTCACGCGGACGAAGTCACGAGCAAAAGCAAGTACTATCTAACGATATTGAAATCTGCAACTTAACTAAGCGTGAATAAAGAATTTATTTAATTAAACTATTCGGTATTCGTTACAGTGTATGGCACATAAAACGCCTTAAACGTTTTATGCGCTGCAGATGAAATAATAAAAAAAAACTATTTATGTGGAAAAAGAAAAATCGACAAAAGCTTTTCCGGTTTAATCATTTTTATTCCATGCTTAAAATTCCGTTACGCTGAGCAGTAAGGTACTGGCTGATGACACTATCTTATAAACACGGGATTTGGGATGATCTCCAAAATCAGCACATTTGGTTGACCTGTCTGGTGTATGTTATACAACGTGTTCCGTAATTCCCCTTAAAAAAGAAAATGTTAATCAAGTAGTAGTTTATGGTTGTTGTCATTTACCTCTCAGAGGAAATTAGGTAAGAATGTAAATAACTTTCTGGGTAGTCCACTCTTTACTTTTATGTTTTCAGGGTTGCGTTTCAGTGATGATTTTATTTTATGATATGTCCAAATTTTTTTGGGTCCTTTTTTTTTAAGTATTGCCAATAGACTCTTTACAAGAGACCTTTTAATCCTTTTCGGCTTTAGGGGTATTTTTGTAACACGTTGTATAGTGATATTGTGCCGTATTTTTATTTCGAAAAGAAGGTGTCTAAATAAAATGTCTAAGAAGGTGCCTATTTTTTTTTACTGGCTTCGATTTTAACCAAGTAGTTTTGGAAATATTTAGGTTTGAAATTTTAGAGACCAGAGCGATCAATTTTAATTTTGGAGATTGAGCCGTTTACATTATAATATCGAATAATTAGTCGTTTAAGAAATTAATATCAATGCAGTTATCTTTTATTCTTCTTCGAAAGATAGTTTTTGCTGCGTCATGTTATGTTGGGTACATGGCCAACGACGATCAAGGAACATTCGGTAGCGTTCACTGAATCAAATTTTTGGCCTGTTTTGTTGTTCGCTAAGCCTTCCACACAAGGAAAACGAAAGCTAACACTTTGGCGAGATGTGTACCTATAAGCTGTTAAGGTTTTAAAATATTCAAAAATATAATTGCAACTGTTGCAAGTTTCACGACTAGTCCTTGTCAGCAATAAAAATCATCTCTACCTATAACTTCGAGGTTTACAGACAGTTATATCGGCTTCAATATTACCTTCGAAACAATTTATTCAATCAACAACGGTTTCAAGTTTCAATAGATTCAAGGGCTAGCTAAATTGGCAGCGTATTATTCTGTTATTCGATTCGAAGCTATCAATACATACTTACTTCACAATGTTTCTTAGGGACTATAACACACTTATTATGTACTCATTTAAGTAGTATATTAGCATAGATGCCTACTTCTATAATTGTAGTCTCTCTTATTCTATAAACTTGAGCGTTGTAAGGAGATTCTGGTGGGTGTTTTGGCATGTTAATATTATTATTTGAGTTCTTAATTTCGATTAAATCGATAATTTCTCCTTCAATTACTCCATGTATATGTGCTATGTCTTTTTGCTAGGTATTTTAGATTTCATGCTTGGTTTGGCCTCTGTCTATAGGAATTGTACAGCAATCGGAGATAGACTCAAACATAGCGCAATTAGCTCTTTAAACCTCGCTAACCTTAGTGAAATATTTTTTGTAGTATGTTGCTTTCAATGTCCTGTCGAAAATTGCTAACTGCTGGTAGTATCTATACTGTAGTCCTCATACTTTAAAGGTATAAACAAAGTCAGGTCTATACTCCGGAGTGGGTAAACTTAGCTTGGATCAGATTAGGTCTTCATAAGGGACGTGAATGTCATCAGACTGGTTTGAATTCCACATACTGTTATTTTTCAAATAGCAGACTGAAGACTCAGATAAGGAAACAATAAAAAAGTTCACTCAACTTTTTCGAACGCTTATCAGACTGTGTATGCAAATTATGTAGTACAAGGTAATAGAATAAAATGTCTAGAGGTGTCTACATGTAGGATCCTATTATAGTCCTGCATTAAGACTCCTCTAAGATGTGAGAAAAAGAAACGAAAACTGGGTAGTTGTCGACCTTCAAGAACTGGAGAGACGCAATCAAAAAGATATAGATGCTCGATAAATCAACGACTAAACAAAGGTCTTTTTTTAAATTATTTGAGATGGGTTTGCTCTTGACTCTGGTCAAGGTTGGAGGTGACAGAGACAAAGTCTACGATGGAGCGAGCTTATCCAGAAGAAGCCTGTTCACTCTAACGTTGAAAGATTCGGGTTGTAAGCATTCGGGAACAGACGCAGGTAGTGAGTTCCACTCTTTTGCTCTGCGGATTATGAAGGATGTTTGGAAGCGGTTAGTGCGATTTTTAGGTAGACTATAAAGAGAACCAGTTGTGCAATTTAGGACAGGATCTAGAAATTAGGCTTTGATAAACTGAATAAAAGGATGCATTGAGAAATACTCGTTTTTGTGTTCCGTGAATTTATGAACTAGAATGGAAAATGGGTCCGGCCTACAATGGTAAAAATGAGTTGAATAATAATATTCTTCAATTCTCTCGTAATAATAAACTTAAAATAATCCAAAAGCTATTATTTCCCACGTCAACGGACCTCTAGAATGTCTTATTTCCTAATTCGAAATGTAAAGTTAATAACTTTGCATTTGTATTCATTGTACTTCACTCTTGACTTAAGGAAATTATAAATAGCCTACTTTAAGTTGCTTTTAAGTTATTGCTGTCAAAGTTTCGTTGAGTATTAAATCTTCCTGTAGGTGCTAATAAACTAACATATTTACACCGTGTGATTTTATTAGTACTAAGTTGTTATTATTATTTCTTACTTGTATTATTTTTACTGCAGATCAAAGAAGTTCCTGTTCTTTTTAAAGTGTTTTACTGCAGAATAAAGAAGTTCCTCTGCTTTTTAAAGTGTTTTATTTATCTGATTTTATGGAACACTAATTACTACTTATAGTATTAAAAGTATAATATTAAATTAGCAATTTAGTCCTCGTTTTCGTTACTTATAAATTAGTTATTTTATTTCATAATTATATGAAACATGTTTCTTTTAAAGATTGTATTTCAACAGAAAAATATGTTTTTATGTATGAACAATAATTGAGCTCACATTTTTTTTTGTTTTATAACTTTCGTGAGATACATTCATATTTATGATTAGTTATGGTTTACTCACGTGCATTTTTCGGGATTGCCCAAATAAATAGAAACTAGTCGGCCAATCACGAAAAATGCACGTGAGTAAATCGTAAATAATCATAAACATTTTCTTCATCAAAATTGTACTGTGAAAAGTATAAACAAGTAATTAACATTATAAATCAATTATTAAATATGTTTCTGACGTAATGCATCTTGACCTGACGCAATGTTTACTATGCACTTCACAGTCTAGTGTGAGTGCTAGTGGATGGTACTATAATTATATTACTAAATTACTATCCTATGTTAATCTGGATGCTACAAGCCATCGCATAGTGCATGATTCATGTCAAGGATAACATTAACGTCAATCCTTAACGTACAAAGAAAACTTTCCTTTTAAAAACGATATTGTTTGAAAAACTCGTACCTATTTAATGTAAATTGTTAATTAAATGTAAATACCTAACATAAACACAACTTGTATGCTCGTTAATGAACCGCATCGTAACGGTTCACTGTCTAAATACTTTTTAATTAAATTTTTGTTAATGAGTGGAATCTTCCAATTTTTAAAATACATTGAAATTGCAACTGCTCTTTAAAACTGATGAAATAAATGCAAATTAGATTATTATCGATAGTTTTACTTACCATAACTCCAAGCCAACGGTAGCATCACTAAAAATATTATTCTCATCATTTTGACACGTTCACAAATCGATTCTATTTTCAATATTAAATGCGGAACGTTAGAACACCTGTAATAGGGCACAATTAGAGTATCGATACACGAGTATGTCGGACGGATGGCCGGTGTGTTGTGATGGTTGTCGGAACACGCGCATTATTAAATATATATTTTTCAGTGCGCTTATCACATCACTAGCTATTTAGCGATCTGCGGAGTCGCGCGCTCTATATCATTTATTTGATTCGATTTGCACGGTTTAAATTAAATTTGAACTGGCGCGCGTGGTGAAAGAGCCTGTTTTCGTGTTATTTTAACTATTTTCTTTCATAATTATTTTAATCTTATCATATTTGCTTCTCTAGCACTATAATACAGTATGTAAAATAACTGAGCGCGTTCCCTACTAAACCCGTTAATCTATGTAGATAATAATATCTGTTAATGTTATGTGTTAATAGCTGTTAATGATGTCATTAACAGCTTAAAATAAAAATATACAAAAATAAGTAAAAAATAAATTAAATTAAAAACAATTCGGAACGGCCTATTTAAAACCAAAATAGTAGATACCGTAGATTATATGCGATGAATGCGATGTTGCCGTGTTGTTCACATTGATAGACAAGTGCGCATGTACAGTACCTAAGCGTTGCTTTTACGTATCAATTTTTTATTTTTTTTAATAAATGATTTATTTTTATTTTGTTTGGGAAAATTTTTAGTATATACGGACACTATAGTATTGCTGGTTAACGGGGACGCCTCTCGGAATAGTTAACATACTTTATGTAAACTAAATTATTTTTACTAAGTAATTATTTTCTTTTCTAGAACATGGTTTGGTTTATATCAAATTTATTGGTTTTCATAAATGTATTAGTAATTTGCACTACATATCCATTTGAATTACAAATTATAATGAAGAAAAGCATGTAGATGTAGGTAAAACAATTTTTATCCTAAGCAAATAAACATTCTTCTCTAACAAGACGTGTAGATAATTAAGATAATAAAATAAACAATAACTATTTTATCTGTCATGTCATAAGATTCAAACTCATAAATATTTATGATTTTATCAGTTTATTATAAATAGGTACAATAGTATGCTCATCACAATGTTCCCTTGGCGATTATTTTCTAGGGCTGACATCGGATGAGTCAGATACTCACCGGTTTGTACAGAATTAAATTATACGATATGCGATATAAATAATATATACTGTTAACTAAAAAAGAGGTGTGCCCATGCCCTTGAAAAACAACTTTTATTTTGTGAAACTCAAAGGATCTTTTGGATTATTTTCACGACCAGTGCCTATCATCTATACATATAATAAATGTTATAATACAGTATGTAAAATAACAGAGTGCCGTTCCCTTAAACCTGTCAATCTACAACATTAATAGATTAAAATATAAAAACGAAAAAAAACCAAAACAAAAATTGAAAAAAATATTTTAATTAAGAACAATTCGGAACAAGGTTATGCTATGTTGCCGTGTTTTCCACATTGATAGACAAGTGCGCATGTAGGTACTTGTACAGTACGCGTTGCTTTTACGTATTCGTTTTTATTTTTTGTGCTAATTTGTATATTTTTGTTTAGGTTGGGAATATTTTTTTAGTATGTGTACGAACGCTACGCTCGTGGCTAAATAATTACAGCCGCATAGACCGATCTTCCGGGTTAAGCCACGCTTGCCGAGGTTGGTCTGTGGATGGGTGACCATTTACCATAGCGAGTTTGCTCCGTGCCTCGGAAAGCACGTAAAGCCGTTGGTCCCGGCTGTCATTTGTAGATCTTTGACAGTCGTTACTGTTGGTCAGAAGCCAGAAAGTCTGACAACCAGTCTTACCAAGAGTATCGTATTACCCAGTTACTGGGTTGTGGAGGTCTGATAGGCAGTCGCTCCATGTAAAATACTGATATTCAGCTGCATCCGGTTCGACTGGAAGCCGACCCCAACATAGTTGGGAAAAGGCTAGGCAGATGATGATGTACGAACGCTATTGCTTGTTAAGTGGAACGCTTTTCGTTAATTAACATGTTGTATAGTTTTTGGAAGTTGTCGAATGAGTATTTTTTATTGTAGGTATTTTGAATGTATAAATGAAGTTATATTTTTTTTGGCGCATTTATGGTTAAATTTTCATTGTTACGAAAGTTACGCTCGCAGCTGTAGCGGAAATGTGACACCATTAATTTAATACTTGACATAAAACGTTAAAAGTTAGTTATTGGTATCACCTCTTTTCTATCTCAGTCGAAGTATAAAAATAAAAAGCGAGAAAAAGTTTTAAAAAAAATTGCTTTTAGTCATGTTCCATTTTTCGGGAAACTCCTTTCCTGGTAATTATCATCAGTTGGCTCTGAATTATATGTTTTAATCTTACTGTTTAATTAATAGAAGAAACGTAGTTTTGCCTTTTAATTTAAACAATTAAAGAATGCATTATGTAACGGTTTAACTAACAGCTCGTGGTTAGTTAACAACCGCGCGAATCGTACGATTTCCAAGGTTAAGCTGCGCTTGCCGCGGTCAGTCCGTGGATGGGTTACTGTTCCTTACACTTCGAGACCCCTCCGTGTCTTGGAGAGCACGTAAAGGGTCAAAATACACGTCCGATAGTTGCTTCCGGGAGCCGGATCCGACTATCTGATCGGATTGATGAAATACACGTACGATTCTAGTGTCCGATTTTTTCTGGACAACGACGACGCCCGGACGATGCTTACGATTCTGACATCCCATCCGGTAGTCTGATTGTATGTGTAATTCAGGTTCAAACAAATGTATGACGCGGAAGTCTTCAGATAGTCTGATCAGACTGTCGGAACTAGGGTTACCATCCGTCCGGATTTGTCCGGACATGTCCGGACTTCTAGACTTTTGTCCGGACTTTGTCCGGCTCTTTAATTTGTCCGGACTTTATCCGGCTCTTTAATTTGTCCGGATTTTTTGGCTTAGATGGAATACGAGTAATGAAACTTATGTAATAACAGATAACTTTTTAATTTTTATTAACTTATCATTCATTTAAAAACAAAATACAAATCTTTAACAATCAACTTAACGAGATCAAACAATAAATCTTCGTATGTTTGCATTTTGTGACTAAAATGTCCTGACTTTTATTGAAATGTCAGGCTTTTTGTCAGGACTTTTCAAATTTCTAAATGGTAACCCTAGTCGGAACCGACTATCGGAGGCCAGTATCGGACGTGTATTTGGGCTCTAAGCCGCCGATCCCTGGTGTCAATCGAATACCTATGACAATCGTTAAGGGTAGTCAGAAGCCCGAAAGTCTGACAACCGGTTTAACCTTAGGATATCGGCATTGCCCAGTAACTGAGTTGCGAAGGTCTGATGACAGTCGCTTTATGTATAATACTGTTATTCAGTCGCATCTGGTTAGACTGGAACCTGACCTTGGGGTCTACATTGGTGTCGTTGGAAAAAAGTCAGACATAAGATTTTGTAACGACCTAGGCCTAGCATGTTAGCATTTCTGGATTGTTTAAGGTACAAATCCGAGACGGGCTGCAAACTGCCGACTGCAACCGCAGACCGCAAGTCGCCATCGGAATAGCGCCTTGCGACTGCAAAACTGCAACCGCAGACCGCAGCCGCAGATCGCACCGCAAGCGATACTACTTTTGCAGTTTGCGATCTGCAGCCCCTCTCGGACTTGTACCTTTAAAAACAAACAAAAAAAAAAACACCTTATCCAATACACGCGCTTATGAAAAGTCGAATTTAGGCGTACGGTTCCAATTTGTCGTTTCCTATGGAGAAGAGCCGGAAAGAAACTCCATGGTTACTCTTTTAAAAATAAATCTTTAACAATTTCAGTCAATACTATGATTTAGAATAGTTATCAGAACAGACCAGGGGCCTAATTCTCCTAAAATAAATCTTGATAAATCACAACCGAACCAAGACCGAACCGTTCATTCCGACAGTTCTCAATTTCAAAAGCTATCAAATTGTTTGACACAAAAAATAAAATAAAATTTTGAAAGTTTTCGAAAACAAAAACTGACTGACGGTTGTGGTTCCATTGCGTTTGGCAACAATTTATTTTAGGAGAATTGGGCCCCAGTGAGTAATGTTTTCGAAGCAAGAATACGAAATTGTATGAGAGGAATCAAAGTAGCGCCAAACACAAATTGTGACACCATGTCTCGCCACGGTAATGCTTTTTAATCCACTACCGTGACATGTGTCATCAGATGTTTGTTAGTAAACATCCGAGGGCAATGTCATTGATGTTGCAATAAGGAGCTCCATCTAGGGTTTCTCATTAATAGTACACAGTTCCTTGACAAGGATGTACATTTACATTTCAATAGACATTCTATTTAAATTTCTAGATTTGTATGTCTAGCTACTGTTTTGAAGAACAATGAATTGTACTATTAGGGCGCGCACGCGACTGAGTTTAGGTATCATACAACTCAATTACTCAATACTCAACAGTCCATTTTTTATTGCATTCCATAATGTCATAGACCAAAAAAAAAGGTTTAATATAACTAGAAAGAAGGTGAACTGACGTATGAGGATGATGCTGAAAAAGTTATCCTACAGACTATGGTCAATTATTGGTCTTGTTTGGCATAGCATTACTAGCTATACTATCATAATATTTTACCATTGGTAGGGAACAGTGTTTGTACCTCTTTTTGTATAGCGTGGTTTGTGCCGTGGATTAAACTGGGAGAGGTCTAGTCTTGTGTTCGTTCAGTGTCATTTCTGGTAAAGAATAGGCCAACCTCTACCCACTCCTGGGTATCGTAAAGGGCGACTCTCCTTCATGAAGACGCGGTCTTGGACGTGCACGCCGCCGCGTTTTACCATAACTAGAATTTATATTAAACGTGCCGACAAAAGCGTCTGAATTGTCTGCTTTACGCCCCGCATTACGATCCACGCTGCACACTTCCGCGTCTCCATAAACGAGGCCTAAGTGTGGCGCCACACCATGCCGAAATTACGCGACCGAACTTCGGCGTCTATGTTCTATAAATAGGTAAAACGCGACGTAATTTCAGCCTGGTGTGTCGCGGGTAATTTAAAAAGCATTGCAGGCGTAATCATGTCGAACTTCGGTCGCGTATCTTCGGCATAGTGTGTTTAGACACTAAAAGATCAGATCTACGGGGCCTTCTCCGAAAATCGAACTACGAAGCTTCGGCTGACGGATCGCACGTTTTCCTATTACGTGTGTTTAGATCTGGCGATTGTTTCAATTTTCACGATTTGACATTTTGTCTTTCTTTCACACCTAAATGTTAATTGATATTAAGTACTCGTAGTTCGTTGTTTGACAATACTTTGATCGTACATTCATAAGTTCTATGTTCGTTGTTTCGCCCCGAGGTTTCTACGTTCGTTTTTCGAAGGCTCCCAACGCCTGCAAGAACAGGTTCACAATAAACTGTGATCACCAGCCGGTCTGCTAGGCGTGGTGATTACGGTAATTTTACCTTTGACCGTTCGGCCATTGGGAGCTAATGTTTAGAAGTTGAGTTCATTGATTGGTGGCCTCCACGAGTGATGATACTTAAGTACACGTCCGGCACACCCTGGGCAGTCAGCGTCACGACCAACCTTGCTGACTGGCTAATCATTACACCATGGCACGAGTCATTCTCATTAGCTCGTGCCGACACGAGAGAAGAAGTTTGATTGATACTATTGTCTTGTCTACTAATGATAGGTGCGTTACACACGTTCGACTGTACTCAACTGTTTTCAAGCGGCATGACTGCAATTGTCAGGTTCACAAGTGATGCTGGTGTCACACGAGGGCAGAACAGTAGGACAAAACAGTTTGGAAGGACAGTGGCGTTCAAATATCGAGCCTAATAATAGGACAGTCCGCGAGTGATAGTGATGAACAAGTCGGGACACGCGCGCGCACTCTGTCCTGCTCTTTGCATTGCACTGCCCTCGCGTTGACACGAGTCCAACCACACGTCCCTACGACAGACGAGCGAGAAACGTGGTGGGGGGAGCAAACTGCCCCGAAAACATAGACCGGCGAGCTATTAACTGTTCTGCCTTGGTAACTGTTAAGACAGTACTGTGCCTATAGACAAATGTCAATCGATGCTCGCTAGAGAATAGAAACATTAATGAGATGTACTGGATTGACGTAAGCTTTCGACCGGTCAAGCGATCTGCAATGTCATTTCCATACAATGAATTAGCGTATCAATTCTCTGACGATCATCGATTGACATTTGTCTACAGGCACTGTTCTGTCTAGGCGTGTGCGTTCAAACAGTAGCACTGCTGTGCTAACGAAGAATACAATAACTCAATTTTCCCGCTTCCAAAAAAAAACGCGCTTAACGCGCTCTAAGTTTTGAAATGTTTTAGTTATGTATTGCATTCTTGCTTACTGACAAACCGAGTTCCTGAAGGATTCCAAAAAGTTACTTAGAGAGAGTTAATAGATCTCGATTGGCTGATTCAGAATATATATTTAAATCAAAATCGTCCAAAATCGAGTTATTGTATTCTTCGTTAGCGCGGCAGAGCAGTACTGCGCTGTCTACTGCTCTGCCTCACTGCCCTGCCCCCGTGTGAAACCAGCACAACACACCAAAACGATTTATTTATTTATTTATACTTTCGCACAAACTTTGTACAGAGGCGGACTGTGTGCATTGTCTACGTTAGTCGTTCGTCGTAATTGTAACTTGATTTTTGTCGATTTGTGACTAATCAATTAAAAATCAATTATCGTTAGCTTAAGGACGTGTTTACAAATCTGCCTTAAAAGAAATGTTTTTCGTTATGTACATATTCCAATCAATCTATGAAATTATGATTATCATAAACATTATGGTTGGCTACGGATAGAAAACTACTTACTCCTTGTAGCCCAGTCGCCAGGTAGTTTTACCTTGCAAAAGGTCGATCAGTTCTGGCCGAGCGCGCGGAGATCAGAGTCGAAGATTTGAAATTTTCGTTAGAACAACTAAACAGAACACATATTATCCAGAATTCAGAACTGATCGACCTTCTGCAAGGCAAATCCCTTTTTTTGCGACTGGGCTATTTGTAAAAGATGGAGTAAATATTTTTACATTTGACAGTATACATTAAGGTCCATCACACGAAATATTTTAAGGGATTCATCTATAAGCGGTAAAGAAGCCTTATAAAAAAAAAACTAAGTATATTTTTTTTAACTAAACATTTTAAATTTACTTGATACACATAACAAATAGTAGCTCATTACTATTTTCAACATCCATTAAGCGAGTTTCTACGAAGTATTTATTGTCATTGAAGCGGGCAATTTTTTTGCAAAATGTCTCAAGCATTACTTATTACAATCTATACATATAATAAATCTGTAGACATGGCGTGTCTGTACATAGCAAAAATTTTGAAAAAACGTGGTTGGGATGTTAAACTATAACCAGTAGAACCCATTTTTAACATTTTTGTAATTTTTGTCTGTTTGTCTGTTTATCTGTTTGTCTGTTTATCTGTTTGTCTGTTTGTCTGTTTATCTGTTTATCTGTTTGTTTGTTCAAGCATCACGTAAAAACAACTGATCCAATGTTGTTGAATTTTATAAATAAATATTGTGCTTATCTCCAAGTAACATATGTTTTTGGTTTCATCGCAATCGGTTCACGCAATCAAAAGTTATGCGAATTTTAAGTTTTCTAGAAGAACTTAGCATGTATTTGTGTATACCTACCATTTATTTTCAATAGATGGCGTTACGTGTATCAAATCACGTTATGAGGAAATATAATCAACGAATATATTACTATTCTCAGTCTACGGAAGGTCTATTGAAATGCTATCCGAAGAAGGTACTAACTGTTATTTAAAATTTATTAGGTACCTAAGTATCTATCTGAATGGCAGTGGAAGAGAAATAAGTACATTCAATTTCATAAGCGAGTGTAGGTACCTATTCTAAATTTTTTATTGTGCAAGGCAATACGATAGATTAATTTGAAATACTCATTTATTTTATTATGAATACTTAAATACGTATTTATAAATCTATTTACTATTAATAAAATTCAAAGTGCACTTTGTCTGTAATTAAATATTTTTCCAAAATTTCGATTCGGTGGTACTATACAGAAACCATAACATTTTTTTTTTAATTATTGTGTCTGTTTGTCTTTCCGTGCGGACATCACGTAAAATCCCGTGGATGGATTTTGATGGGACTTTCGCTGATGTGTTGCGTAAAGAGCGGCAATTTTGCTGCAACATATATATCATCACGCTATTGTTCGTAGGAGCCGAGCAGCGGAACATTATTAGGTAAGTGCTGCAGTGAACGGTCGCTGGCTCAGTGTCCTGCATTAAAACCTCACTTTAAAAAAATACACTTTTTGTAACTTTTTGGAATGTTTTTATATATTTTATTTTGTTCATTGTTGTCAGAACTATTCAAAGCCTGTCGTCGCCGTTTTATTAAGTTTCTTTAAGCCTTAGGTAATGTCCCAAAACATATAGCCATGAAGGGAAAGTAAGTACTTTAAATATTAAAAATTGCAAATTTCACTCAAAGGTGACTTCATTTTATTTTTAAAAGTAAGAAATATTGCCTTTACTGATTTTTTTGCCTGAACCGGGAATCAATCTGACAAAGCTATACCATCTGGTGGCACCTGTTGATAATATCTTTATGGTCAATAATCAGGATCAAATCTCTCCAACAAACACACTGTCTTAAATTGAACGAAGTGGAAAAAATGAGAACTAACAACAATTAATAAGTGCTTGAATTGAAATGTATCTAAGTTTTTAATTTTCGTTTTATGGTCTTCCTTCAATTTCAGACACAATGTTTATTGGAGCGATTTGATCCGTATTTATTGATCCTATCGATTGGTGAAATAAAAATACAGATGATCTTTTTTCGCATTTGGGTTGGTTCGATTTCCAGATCAAACTTTTTGAAATCTTTGAAAGCAGTACCTATTTCTAACTTATAAAAATAAAATGAAGTCTTCTATAGGTGAAATTTTTATATATTTAAAGTACTTTCCTATTCTACACCTCGAATGAAATCATTTTATAGACTGCACTGCGTACTAATTAATCAAAATATTTTACTGCGTAAAATATTTTGATTTGGTTCGCCGATTGTGACTAGGATGACGTTGTAGCCATTTTTGTATCGCCATAAGGTTTCGTTACATTATCACAATAAATATCAATATTCAATTATAATCCATTTTAGCAAGGAAATGTATGGAAATAAGCAACGCGTTTTTAGTATTATGGTTATATGAACCTTTACGGTCAATCAAGAAGAGCTGAAACTCTACCTAAAGAAATGGTTTAAAAGATATAAGTGCCTTGGTGGGACACCTTTGTCTATTATTATAATAAATGGAATACATATACACTATTTAGTTACTGCGACACAATGTTGTTTTCCGAGTTCCACGCGGACGGAGTCGCGGGCACAGCTAGTTTATAATAATTACGTAAAAATTATGATTATCACTATTTCTTTTCGCTTATCTACTGTCTTCTTTACCACCTGTAGATGTATCCCTTAAAATATTTCGTGTATGAATAGATTGGACCTTATACAACCTTATTTTTACTTTATACGAAAACCGAGACACCCAACAAGATTTTCATCAGAACTGCCTGAATATGTGTTTTTTTTTAGTTAATCTACATGTTACACCTTGACCGAGAGGACCGTCTCAAGCCTCAAGGTGTCTATTCCCGTCAATTGTTATGGGTAGAACTCTACTGAAACAAAATTGAAAAAGAAAAAAAAAATGTGGTGTAAAAAATATGCCAATCGATTCTCCTAGTGATTCTGAACAAACTAGTTTCAGGTTTAGTATATAATAAAACTAAGCTTGTATATTTCCTCCAGAGGGGCTCGTGGTCAGTCCGTGGATGGGTGACCGTTCGTTACTCATCGAGACCCCTCCGTGCCTCGAAGGACACTTTTAGCCGTCGGTCCCTGGTGTCTTATGAATACCTATGACAGTCGTTACGGGTAGTCAAAAGCCAGAAAGTCTGACAACCGGTCTAAGCTTAGGATATCGGTGGCGGGCTGCGAAGGGCTGATGGCAGTCGCTCCGTGTAAAATACTGTTAAGTATTCAGCTCCATCTGGTTAGATTGAAAGCTGACCCTAATATATTTGGAAAAAGACTAGGCAGGCAGAAGTTATATTTCCTCCCACAATGTCTACCACGTCATTTTTGTGGGAGGAATGATGATTGTGTTCATATTTACGTTTTTTTTTTCCTATTCGACTGCTGTAGATGGTCCTAGGGGACCGTTTCTACGTAACCGGGCAGTTATTGGCTTAAGGGTCTCTAGCCAATGGGGAGGGGGGAAGTAAAATACTTAACCTGAGCTAACTACTTGCACTACACTAACATCATGACTACCTGCAACACCAGCACTAAGGGCGACCCCTAGTGGGACTCGGACCTCGGCTTAGGGCGTTGCTGGCGGGGACTTAGGGGGGAGGGGAAGACAGCTTGATGAGGGCTGAATTATCGGTATGACTGCGGAGTCTGAAGAAACGACCGGCTCTACGACGGTTGAGAGCTCGGTGGATCGTGACCGGCGGCGGTGGGACGTCGCGACGGGCCTCGTCGTCATATTTACGTAATAATGGGGCAGTATTTGTTCATGTCACACTAACTAGACAAAATAAATTGGATCTGAACCAAAACTGTAACGATAGTTAACAATAATTGCATATTACACGCACGATTTATACAACGTGTAACATAATATACGCAAACTCTTAAAAAAGATTTGTTAAGAATTGGCAACTGAATCGATTTTAGCCATTTTTTATGTGTATTTTTTTTTGTAAAACGTTTTTTTTCTTTTCTGTATTTAAATTGAGATAAAGAAACTTGAGCCAAGGCTATTTATTGGACTTTTAAATGCAAAAAAATAACAATGAAAATTAATACTATTTGCTTAAAAAGTAAAGAACAATGGCAAAATCATTGCTAAAACTTAAAATAAGCGTCTAATGATAAGAGGTATATTAAAAAAAGCCTAATTTTTTTTTAGATATTATTGTATATTTAACATTTGTAAACGAACTCTCTGAAAAAAATATATTACAATTCAAAGTTTTACTGATATTCCCGTTAATTCGAATAATTTTTATTTGTTGTCCATGCTTCTTTACGTTTGCAACACTTTTAGAGATGCCCTTATAATTAATTTCGAAGATTTTTTATCAGCTATGTTAAATATTTAATGCTTAATTATTTTATAAGATGTTTTATTTCGATTGAAGAATTATTATTCAATAATCCATGAAACAAATATCAAAATAAAGACAGCAAAACTTGGCGGATATTAGGAAATAAATAGACTTTCTATAATCCTGCTTACCCAATAGAAGTATATGAAAAAAAAGTATAGCAACACAGACATGACAATGCTTTCTTTCAAAAACTGTCACTGTCAATCCTAGAGTTGTCAAATATCAGTATATTATTAAGCCCCTAGTAGACGAGATCGAGGCACCGGGTGAAACCCGGCCAAACTCGTAGACGATATGGTTTGTACCCGCTAGCCAGCCGGGTTAAGTGCCACTTATATGGGATGCGCCGAGCGTACAACCGGCCTCCGCAAGGAGTGCACATAGGCCACCGTACCAGTCGAAGCACAGGGTAGCCACGTCGTAACCGATCACGGTGGCAAGCTGGGCCATCGTTAGCAACGGTGTCGTCAAATAGCTGCATACTGTCCCATACTTCTCCGACATCCAGACTTAATACGGTTTGAAACTGTGCGTAGCCGGTAGCCACGGTCCTAAAAACAGTGTTGTCAGCAAGGGGCCTAACTTTACTGGCCTACACGGCTACGCTTTGTCGCTTTGTCGTTGGACATAATTATTATAATTATATTATATTCGGTGACAGTGCTACGGCTTCTGACAAATATTTAAAACTTCTACGTTGCGTTAACGTTACGTTGTACAACTCATTAACGTATTACGATTTCACTCCTCGATTTGGAGTTGAGAAGTGAAAAGTGGCGCATGGGCGCATGGATTTTGTATATTTTTCTGTGTAATGATTGACCAAGTGAATTCCTCTGAATAGGTATCAGGTATCATAGGGAGTGGAACAACTTATATAGTTAGAGGGAGAATAAAATCGTGGTACGTGTCATCAAGGAGGAAGTACCTACCTATCTAAAATGTTCATTGTCATGACGTTGGTGTGTTACAAAGGAACCAAGGCATCAAAAAAATAAAGCAGCACCAGCAGAATTGTTGTGTTATTTACTAAGAAGAGCAAAAGACAAATAAATATAATAACACGAAATCTTTTATTTATTTTGTACGTCCATGTTTATACCCTATACGTACCTTACAAAGTAGATGTTCATACAAAACTATAACCGAGGGATGTGCTCGCAAATGATTGCATAGGCTCGGGTGTTTATATGGGTTTCATTGAATTCACAACATTTTTAGAATGATGTTTTGTTGCGGCTAGACTTTCAAAGTGATATTCATGGGATTTTTAATAGAGAGATCTGCTGCACTGATGAAAGAAAGAATGAATTGAATTACCGACTTAATAAAAAATATAATTTGTTTTGTATAAGTAATCGTAATCATAAATGTTCTAACCTAAATATACTTTCCGAGCTATTTTCTCAAAACTAGGGATAAGTGGCGAATTGTTTATTTCATCAGAAATGGCTCAGTTCATTAAGAATGAACAAATTAATTGCGAATACACAAAGCCTACGATGACACGAAGACGTAACAATTTATTTATACGGATAAAGTGATGTATCAAAGTTCGCCATTGTTCTTTCTATTTCTAGTTAAGCAAAACTTCAAACTAGAATATCTTGAATTCGAGAGTCTCTTTAATAGTAAGCCTTAAGACAAATCTGTTCAGGAATTCAAGCTCTATACTTTTACATATGTTTCAATAGTAGACGCAAAAGATTATTTCAACAATAGTTTGTTTGGGAGTTTGCCGTTGTTCTTTGTATGTGTTAAGATTATATCTGAATATTCTAATTGGGGTGTTTGAGTGATTGTATTTGCCATGTTGTATTTAAAATACTAATTCGATAAGGTCAGATACAGTGTGACAAGTATCAGATCATAACATAAAATATTTAGGGAGTATTAAGTACTAATTATTATAATAATTAATAAAGCCTCCACGTGTGACGATACAGCACGTCCGGCGAACCTTGTACCTACAGTAAGGTACGACACAAGTTCTAAGAAGTCGTAAACTTCGTCGTGTGCGACTTCAAGACCACGAATGTGTGTTATTATTGCAATAAAAAATATCACACTGGCGCAGAGTCGTGCGTCGCGTCGCGTCTCGTTTTTCAACTACAACGCATCTCTATTTTCCCATAATTAAAGCACATATTTGTGTTATGCAAATATGAAATAGCGCGTCGACGCGCGTCGTCGCGCGGTTACGGCGACGCTCACATTAGCGCGCCCGGATCACAGTGCTGGACCAGTTCAGAGACTTGAACATTCGTGAACTCTGGTGTGGTCGGCGTCTGACGCATCACTGCGCGCGAGTATCGCACGGCGACGCGTGAAACCGCTCGACTTTAACCAAGCGTGGACGCGCGCAGGCGCGCGTCTTCACGCGTCGACGCGCTATTCCATATTTGCATAGCACAAATATGTACTTTAATAATGGGAAAATAGAGATGAATATGCTATTAGCGAAAAACATGACGCAACGCGATGCTTTGACTCTGCGCCAGTGTGACTTGAGCCTGTGTGTGTGGCGCGAAAATGGGCGACTGCCGTTGGTTTTTCGATCTGCAGTGCAATTCTGTAAATATCTCACCTCGATCGCGACTGTCTATTAGACACTTGTCGTGACACAGCGTGGATAACAAAACTACGCGTTATTGATTATACTGTCGATTATCTGTGTGTTATTTGCTTGTAATATCCATACTGTGACATTATGGATATCGAGCTAACCGTCGATATTGAGGTGGGTTTCTTACAGAATGATACTACAGGTGCATCGATGTAACTTATTAGTTATGTTGTACTGTAGGTACCCTTAGTACGAATGTGCAAATTATGATGATGGCAATATTTTAGTCAGCTCGTTATATTTTATCTCTCCCCTCTACACACCCACAAGAAAGAGAGATAGATATACAGTTTACTATTGCCGTTTCTGTAATTTGAAAACTCGTAACTACTCTAGGTTCTGGCTGAGTCCATTAGGTACCAATCTAGATGACTGGATACTCTGTACGCGGTATCCTCGTGCCGAAACAATAGAAAAAATGAACTCAGCAACGGCATGTACTTAGTTACCTTTTGATTTACGAATTATTTAATAAAAAAAGAAAAGTTTTTTTTTATTAATCCTTGGCAATGGGTTTGCTGTTTTATCCAAGGGCACAGGCAAAAATCTGGAGCAAGCTGTGAAATATAGAGGACAGGGACTGATTTGAAAGTTCTCGAATTTATACCTACTTCAACGTATGGAAGCTAAACAGGTTACACATGAATTAATGTTTGTACAAGTGTTCAATTACGCGTAATTTACTTAGTTCGTTATTTTTATATAGTTAAAATATATTTCACACCACGCACCTGCTCGATAATGTCATGCAAACCTAATCTAAAGTATGTCTTATAGCCCTAGAGTCTAGCCAGGCAATAATATTGAACTGAATTTTAAGCTCAATCGATTGATTTGAATTGATTGAGTGATTTGAATTTGGAACCTCAATTAAAAATTCGTATGAAAAGTTTTACGAAAGACCTGGGGCCCAATTCTCCTAAAAAAAATCTTGATAAATCGCAAACGAAACGAGGCCGGACCGTTCATTCAGACAGTTTTCAATTTCAGAAGCTATCAAATTGTTGACACAAAAACACAAAAACAATCATTTTGACAGTTTTCGCAAACAAAAACTGACTGATGGTTGTTGTTCCTTTGCGTTTGGCAACAATTTTGTTAGTCGAACTAGCCCTCTGCATCAAAAAGAACTTGTTCGAAAATCGAACAGTTCGTCACGAGTAGAACACAAAAAAGACAAAAACGGCGCGAATACTGCAAATCGACCTCAACTCTGAATTCCCTCGCTGCACTCCGGAGTTCATTCTAGAATCCTTCTTTACGGTTGTGATTTAATATGGCGCCAATGACGTAAGACACTGCTTTATCTCCTTGGTGAAAAATCTACTATTTTATCTAAGCTCTTCTACGTAGTACCTAATCGGCGTATGCGGTATGAACAAGCATCATCATCTGCCTAGCCTTTTCCCAACTATGTTGGGGTCGGCTTCCAGTCGAACCGGATGCAGCTGAATATCAGTATTTTACATGGAGCGACTGCCTATCAGACCTCCACAACCCAGTAACTGGGTAATACGATACTCTTGGTAAGACTGGTTGTCAGACTTTCTGGCTTCTGACCAACAGTAAAGACTGTCAAAGATCTACAAATGACAGCCGGGACCAACGGCTTTACGTGCTTTCCGAGGCACGGAGGAAACTCGCTATGGTAAATGGTCACCCATCCACAGACCAACCTCGGCAAGCGTGGCTTAACCCGGAAGATCGGTCTATGCGGCTGTAATTATTTAGCCACGAGCTCCTCCGCGGTATGAACAAGCATCATGAAAGAAAAAAGTAGGCCTATTCAGTAATTATATGTCAACGAATAAAAGAAAATCGGTCAGGCGTGAATATGTCTAATTTTTTAAAATTTAATTGCAGTAGTTTTGCTTTGAAAATTCTTACCAACTGATATTACTTATTGTTATTTTTTGGATTTATTGTAGGGATCAAAAGCAGTACCTTTCATTCTAAAGAAATATTAATTACCGGTGTTTCTATTAACTATTTAGATATAGAATAAAGTAGGTTACCGTTTTCGGGCCCTGACTACCTAATAGTTTAAAAAAATACAGCATGACTAGTTAGTCGCTGTACATACGAAGATCATGAACCTTGCTCATCATTTTGTACAACTTTTAATATGGGACGATATATAAATTCGTGAAAAGGAGCTCGTGGCTAAATAATTACAGCCGCATAGACTGATCTTCCGGGTTAAGCCACGCTTGCCGAGGTTGGTCTGTGGATGGGTGACCATTTACCATAGCGAGTTTTCTCCGTGCCTCGGAAAGCACGTAAAGCCGTTGGTCCCGGCTATCATTTGTAGATCTTTGACAGTCGTTACTGCTGGTCAGAAGCCAGAAAGTCTGACAAAACCAGTCTTACCAAGAGTATCGTATTACCCAGTTACTGGGTTGTGAAGGTCTGATAGGCAGTCGCTCCATGTAAAATACTGATATTCAGCTGCATCCGGTTCGACTGGAAGCCGACCCCAACATAGTTGGGAAAAGGCTAGGCAGATAATGATATAAATTCGTGAAAAGAAATCAGAAACAACTGATTTCTTTATACATAGCAACATTGATTATTTTGTCTGAAAATGGTGAGAGACACAGTCACAGACAGACATGTTTGATGGTTATTTTGTCATTAGTCTAGCACATTGGTGGGCAACCTTTTTTCATCAAAGGCCAGAGAACCACAAGAAAGTTCGCAAAGGGCCAGAAAACCAAAATAAAAAATGCATTTTGTCCTGCCAACTAACATTTTTGGGTCAAATAGTTACGATTTTGTTATGGCCATGCACTCTTGCTTTAAAAGGGAGGGTTGGCGGGCCAGATTAAAACCCTTCTTGGTCCGGAGTTGGCCCGCGGGCCGCAGTGTGCCCACCCCTGGTCTATTATATCCTCATATAGCTCATTAATCGCTTTCAACCACGGGAAGAGATGAGTGGTTTGTTATACTCGACTTCATTACTCACCACAGCTGAACATCAATCGGTATCGCTTAGCTACGTGACACATAAATATTATACATTTAATTGTGTACGTTTTTATAAAACAACATAATTATAAACGAATTAAAACATGTTGTTGATATACCTATTTAATTTAATCTACTTCATCATTTATTCATTAAAATGTGACTTATATATTCTTATTCATTCTATAACTTCTTTTTTTTTCTCTTTTCGTTCTGGAAAAAATCACAGACAGAATTATTGAGCACTAGCTGTGCCCGCGTGTGTCATAATAACTAAGGCAGTTGTCCCACCGCGTGAGGAAGCGGCTAACTATCGGCTATTTTCTCGCTCAAGAAACGTACAATAGATATACATTCAGTGTAAACAAAAGAGATGCATATATTAATAGTTGATCGCTGACTGTTTACACTGCCGGCGAGGACTCGGTCCCTTAGTTTGTCGCTCAGCGACAAGAGCTATCAAAGATAATACTCGCTCAGCGATACTTGTTCAGCGATGCTCGCTTGGTGGTCAGTACTCACGCCGAGAGACCAACCAGCGGTAATTTGCGAGTGGTGCGAGTAATCGCCCGTCGCCGCGTCGCACTCGCTCACTCGCTTATAGCCCAGCGACAAAACTACTACACACGCTTCTCGCTGCTCGTTTCTAGTTTCTAGCTCTACTCGCTTCTCGCTCATCGTCAGCGGTGGGACAAGTGCCTAAACAAACTTCTTGATATTTTGACTGAGCGAACAGATTACAATGAAACAAAAACTAATTGTTACTCCGAGATACGCACAATATTAGTATATAAAAGTCAATCGCATTGAGTCAGTACTTTTCACGTAATGCGTGCATAAACATACAGACAAACAGTTAAACAGACAAATATTCCAATATTTGTCTAAATGAATCCTATTGATTATCCCCCCACCACATTTATTTTTTTAAATACATATTTGGGAAGATCTCCGAAAGCAGCGTATTTTGTTGAAATCCCTGGTGCATTTTATATGTAGTGATATTAAGTAATTGTGTTCCGTATTTTTATTTTGAAAAGGTGTTTAAATCAGTCAATTTTTTATTGGCCTCGATTTTAACCAAGCTGTTTTGGAAATATTTAGGTTTGAGCGATACACTTTATTTTGGAGATTGAGCCATTTCCAATGTTCAGACACGCCATGTCTGCAGTTTTATTATATGTGTACAGTAAAGGTATCAAGTTTTTATTAACTAGAAGGATACAATCTTATCCACAACAACATTTACAACATAATAATTATTGTATTAATTATGAACGATATTAATCGCTGGCCTTATCATGTAGATGCATACTGTGGAACATCTCTGGTCAAGGCTAGATGGTCCTATCTGAAGAGGTCGCATTTATGTGATAGGTACGTAACGACCGTGTTTTGTTTAGGTAGATATTATAATTGTATTTTGTAACGCTTTGTACTCTTACCGAGAAGACATAGTTTTGAGCAGTTGTAGGCTGTACGAAAGAAATCCATAAATACAATTTCGATTTTTTTGTTTTTTATTTTATGGCAACGATGCTTACACCCATAATCACAGACATTAGTATAAGGTCTCACACAGTGTTCTCGAACTCACTACTTTGAATACGGCTCTGTGTTTGGTTGCCTAAATGTTGCGAGAAGAAAGGCAATCAATTACAGAGCCGTATTCAACGCAGTGCATTCGCACAATAAAAGAGTCGCTTGAGTCTTGTTTGTGGATACAGGCCTTTCTGTTGTAATTTTAGTTGAGTCCTATTCTTCTTGCCTTAACGTATTGGAATTCTAATCAACCCTGCAACACATTTTTTATCGTGTGGAAATCCTTATGAATGCCCTCCACCCGGAGAAGGAGAAGGGCCGGATTCTTACCGGCTAAAAACCCATGATGTTCCTTCTCCTAACCTATGGCCGGGGTCGCAGGATTCGCTGCTGCATGCACGGTTACCCCGGTAGAACCCTGCAACACTTGCCTAGTAAATGAAAATAGCGTTTAAAAAATACCTACGCATTGATTTAATTCAATGTTATCCTGTTTTTGTTCACACTAATTATGTTAGTGACGTAATATATAATATATACAGCCGTATATATATGCTGTATAATTAATGTAATCGTGCCTCACGATCCACATGTATGGCTCACACGGTGGGAAACATGATGGCTTGCAGGCACGCGTGCACTATCAAAACTCCCAGTTTTTATGAATATTCCGAGAAAAACCTAATAAATCTATTTTTTGCTGTATATAAAAAATACAACAAAAAATAATACCTATACCTACCATCGATATGCAAGGTGAAGCAACACTGTCACTGTACAGTCGCGGACTTAAAATGTTTATCAGATTTCAAATTTGATTCCTTCTGACACTGTGTGCAATAAGGTTTAAGATATCAAATTATAAACTCGAAAGTATGACTTTTTTAAACTGTGAAGCGTCGGTTATAGCAAAAAGGCTATTAACCACGTTTTCATGTTATAACTTCGTTATTAAAACAAATTTTTCATCAGAACAAGAAGGATTTTGTTCATTATATTCAGAAATTTGTCAAACAATTAAAACAATATATTTACTTAATATTAATTATATTATCCTTTTGAAATTAACCTTTTTGTGTCAATTAAGAAAATAATATCTTTGCCCTGTCAATTCTTTCCGAGCGACTGACCAACCTTATAAAAAGTAATGAGCAAGCAATTATAGACCGTAGGGTAGTAAACATTAAGTCCGCGACTGTACATTGTTGGACGGATGACGATTCTGTACGCTTGGAAATCCCTCCGAGCCTATTTCTAATTATCATTAGATCGTCTAACCTTCGATTTCAATAAACTGTCTAAGTATCAGCAGTTTGCCCTAACAGAGATAGAAATTTGACATTACTTCTATGGAGCTTATGTCAAATTTCTATCTCTAGTAGGGAAAACCGTAGATACGTTATTTAAAATGACCGTATGACAGTCTTTAGAGGCAGGCAGAAGCATGAATCATATCTTACACCGCTTCTCCAGTGTGCTTCTCGGAGGCAATCCCTATTAATTATTTTCAGTCGCATCTTGATAGGCTGGAAGCCAGCCGCTAATATTGTTAGGAAAAGATGAAGTTGTTGAAGAAGTGGCAAAGGTTTTCGATTAATTATAAACTATATTATGTCTTTTACGGACACTGTGAGCTTCTTCAAACTCAGTGTAGCAATAAAAAATGCGTTTACTTTTGTTATTACGGTGTATTCTTTAATAATATTACAATATTCGGAGTTTATACCGGACGTGAGGTCTATCTCTGAAAAAGAGAAAAAAACCGGCCAATTGCGAGTCGGACTCGCGCACGAAGGGTTTTCATACCATTATCTATAAAAACGGCAAAAAAAAACACGTTTGTTATATAGCCAATAACTGCCCGGTTACGTAGAAACCGTCCCCTAGGACGACCTACTGCAGTCCAATAGGAAAAAAAAAAAAAAAACGTTTGTTATATGGGAGCCCCCTTAAATATTTATTTCATTCTGTTTTTTAGTATTTGTTGTTATAGCGGCAACAGAAATACATCATCCGTGAAAATGTCAACTGTCTAACTATCACGGTTCATGAGATATCCTGGTGACAGACGGACGGACAGCGGAGTCTTAGTAATAGGGCCCGGTTTTACCGTTTGAGTACGGAACCCTAAAAAAAAGGGTGTGAGTTGCCACATTCGAAAATAGGATAAGTCGAGTTGAGGTGACGACGCCTCAAGAAACTATATAATGTTTTTGTGTTTCCAATAATAAATTAGTATCGTGCATTAATTTACTACTATCTACCAGTGGCGAAGGCTCCATACAACTCAATTCCTATCGGCTTCCCTTTCGAAATATGGCAAATACTAGTATCTATTATTTGCAATTATCATTTAAACAAATAATTGGTCCTGCTTCCCTTTTAAGAAAATTCATCCTTCGCCACTGCTATCTACATAATAGGAGATTGCTATATTAATTGCTCAGGCCGTGGCTCAGGCGTTGAAATTAAATGTATAAAGCGTACTTAGACTTTGTTCAGACTTTAATTTCGAGTTAAGTCAAAGTCGATATTAATATTTATAGCAATCTTCGAATTCTTCTGATGCGTGCTTAGCAAATGCAATTAAGCCCACGAAATCGACAACTTGCCAAAAACTTAGACTATAAGCTAAACAAAAATAATGGTACATTAAAAATGGTTTATGTAAGTCAAGTTTATGCAAAGTCTAATCATCAACACTTTATACAGCTGTTCAATAAACGTAAGCTTTATTGAATAAGCTAAATACACGAACTATAACTAAACACACGCATACGAGAATAATGAATGAATGGTATGTGTAGTCCGCCAACCCGCAGGTGTGCCGCAGGCCAGCGCAGCGTCACAGTAGATATATAAGCTGTGTATACAGGTTTATATTGTAATCACTCGACAAACCGAAATGGGGGATTGTACTCATCACTATGAACAACTTTTACTATGGGACCAAACCAGAACAGACTCGCGAAAAAAAAACAGATGTTCCCTACATTTATGTTCGCATAACTCGTCAAAATGTAGGGAACAGCAGATTTTTTTTCGCTATTTCCGGTTTGTTCCCAAAGTAAAAGTTGTTCATAGTGATGAGTACAATCCCCCATTTCGGTTTGTCGAGTGTTTACAATTTCACCCTGTAGATCCAGCCCGACTTACTCACCATAAAATCGTATTAAACTGTTGTTTAAACTAAACAGGGTATAAGCACCTTTTTATGTATAAATTTTGACGTTTGACACAGTTTTAACCAGTGCAGACTCAGAGACCAAGAAACTACAGGATATTTGGTCGTAGAGTTGAGTCTAAACTTGTCCGGTTATCGACTGGATTCTGAATAAATGCAGAGCGCTCCAGGAAGTTATCCAATAAGATCAGGATGAGTTTTGGAGATGGGCCTCCAGAAAAAAGAGGTTTATGTCATCAACTAGCTTCTTCGTGATGGAGTTCATCGTGACGGTAATTTTGAAATGGTGTGCGCACGCAGCTCCCAATTTTACTCTCAGACGCGCAAAAAGAAACGTAACTTCAAAAATGTCTTTACCTGACGATGTTCAGGGGCACAATAGCACAATAAAAGCAAGTCATAACTATTATATTTACAAGTTTATTTACAGTAATAACAGTATGCATTAGGTATAATAATAACAATCACAAAATATCACCGACTTAATAATCTCAAAGTTATTATTCTAGAATTAGGACACTAGAATTTTGAATTTCGCGATAAAAACATAAAGGCTGTTCTGATAAAAATAGCGTTGTATATTTCCGATTATTCAACCGATCAGCTCAATTCTGTAATAATCTGTAGGTAGGTATGGAAATACTGACTTTTTTCCTAAAGTCGTAGAACAATAGTTGTTTATCATTATAAGAATAATCGTTCTCTCTTAAAGTTTTGTAAGCTACCAAAAATCACAATATAATATAGTTTTATGTCCTAATCACATATATAAAACAATTTAAAGTAGATACTATAGCTACAATTTTCCTGTATGTCAACCAACGTGTTCCAGATTATGTAGAACCGGCTATTGTAAACTTTAGATGTGTTGCTGGAATCCCACCAGTGACAATACAGTAGTAAATTACTAAACTAACTTAGAAACCGATGTCTTGATCAAGTATGGGTAAAGGAAACTTCTTCAGCTGGAACAAAAAAAACTTTTTAATTTTGTTTTCATTACATTCAAAAGCTTTAACTAGAAGCATTGAAGTAATGAAGAAAAGTCACGTTTGTATTATACAAATTGAAACCGCAAAATCTCCGACTCCTAAAATACAGGTCTGCGTACCTAGTTCAGGAGCCCGAAAGGCTGACAATAATTTTAAACTTGGTGGTGCAACCCACTGTTTCCAAATGCTATGTACCGTATTGTTGTTTTATGTACTAATAAACTTATTATTATCAGTGATCGGAAAAAGTGAGCTAATTTACCTAAACTTCAAAGAACAGAGACAAAAACTGGAGACTTCCTTACGACAACATTTTTTTTCGGGAAAAACAATTGTCACAAAACCAGTAGACACGTTTTATATTACAGTAAAAACATTAGTAAATCTCTTTTAAAAAAACAATAAAAAACGTGTCTACTGTTTTTGTGTCAATTTTGGGAAACAAACACAGGAACCGAATTCAATTGTTTTCTGTATTAACAACATTAATATTAAATGTACTTTAGTGATGTCTCGAAATCCGAGATAATTTTACCGAAAAAAAATGTAGTCGTAAGGAAGTCTCCACTTTTTGTCTTTGTTCTTTGAAGTTTAGGTAAATTAGCTCACCCTTTTCCGATCACTGATTATTATTAATGAGTGGATGAACATGAAAAAGAAATTGAAAAACCAGCACCTCTAAAAATATGTAGGTTAAGGGTCAAAATACACGTCCGATAGTTGCTTCCGGGAGCCGGATCCGACTATCTGATCGGATTCATGAAATACACGTACGATTCTCGTGTCCGATTTTTTCTGGATGACGACGACGCCCGGCCGATGCTTACGATTCTGACATGCGATCCGATAGTCTGATCGTACGTGTAATTCATGTTCAAGCAAATGTATGACGCGGAGGCCTTCAGGTAGTGTGATCAGACTATCGGAACCCACTATCGTAGGCAAGTATCGGACGTGTATTTGGGCTCTAAATATGAAAATTGTTTTTTTCTCATTTTTCGGTGTTGTGAACTGCTCCGTTGGTCTAGTGGTCGCAAGCGCGACTGCTGAGCGTGAGGTCCTGGTTTCGATCCCCAGGTCGGGCAAAGTGTTATTGGGTTTTTTCCGAGTGAAATTTCTCAGTAGCAGACCGGAGTATGGATTTGTGCCTGGTGCATGCAATAGGCTCGCCCTCAATAGAGGTCATCATCATCATCATTCAGCCGTAAGACGTCCATTGCTGGACATAGGCCTCTCCCAAAAGGGAGTACGGAGGAGGGGGGGGTTGCCATAATCGCCACGCTCGGCAGGCAGGTTGGCAATCGCAGTATGGTTGTTAAAGTACTCAGAGAACGCTGCTGCCCATTCTCTAAAGAATCCCTTAGTCGCCTTGTACGACACCCACGGGAAGAGATGGGGTAGTGCTATTCTTGAAGTCCGGCACTACACGAGACTCTCATTACATGGGACTTAAACATAACGGCGAAATAAGGGTGTACTATACACCTCTGCCCAACCCTTCGGGGAATTCAGGCGTGATGTTTTTCTTTCATAATAAAAATAAACTTACGGTAAATGATGAAAACTCGGGCTTGGTGTGAAATCGAACTCTTTGACTTCGCCATTTTTGTTAATAAGTTTATGACCAAAGTGGTTCTCTGAAACCTTGCCGTTGACGTTGGAAGAAGAGTGGAAGGCGTATTCTGCCTCACCGAAGACTTTGCCGCCTTGGGGTGGCTTCAGATTACGCACGCTGGTAAACGTTCGAGGCTGAAACCAAATGATGCGAGGTTAAGTTTGAGTGGGTGCTTAGGAATCTTAGGATGGGTTGCAATTCTTTCTGCACAGAGACCCCATTAGCGGCCCGAAAAGCACGTTAACACGTTCAGTACCGGGTGCCCTTCAGGAAGGCACCCTGTTGTCACATTCGCCATGCCGAGTGTCCTCGTGGAGGGCTCGTTTTAAATGTACGTTTTTTTGTAAAATACGCCGTCATGAAATGAGCAAACACCTATTTCACGACGTAGTAACGTATTTTTCACGATTTTTAACCTAATGCCAGAAACCCTCCTCGAGGGTTCATTCTTAATGCCGAGGACCGTCCTGGAAGGTCCACTAACCATATGTATGGCGGCGTGGCGTGAGCTCTATGAAAAGTGTGGTGGACTCGAATGTGTTAAACATTGACCCAATCTTCATGTTGTCATAAAATAACTTTGGCTAGTCGTAGATTTGGGCAATACAGGTATAACCACGGGAGATATGACCTCCTGGAACTTGTAAGGGAGTATTCACGCGTACCACATCGCAGCGACAAAAAGTGGTCAAGCAGTGGTTACGTATGAATAGTGTCACTGCAGTTTTGGCGACAAAATGTGGTCCGTGTGAATTAAACTATTCATTTTCATACAAATTAGTGCCCGCCCACGTGTTGTTGTAGTGCTATAGTTCTGATAAGTGTGAAACACGCCTTATAGTGGACAAGGCGTAGGCAAAATACACGTTGGCCTTGGCACTGGACTGGATCCGCGAATGCCCAAATGTTTCGCCTTCCAAGAGAAAGGAAGGAACGAGCCAAGCCGACTGATAATCTTCAATACTCGAAGAGTACCGTTTGCAGACCACCGCAGTCACTCAGAACGCTAACTAGTTGATAAGAATTAAAAAAAAAGACTTACTAGGAGGGGCAACTTTTCGGGGCTCGGTATGAAATCGAATTCTTTGACTTCGCCATTATTGTTAATAAGCTTATGACCGAAGAGATCTTCTAAAGTCTTGCCGTTGATGTTGGAAGCAGAGTGGAAGGCGTATTCTGCCTCACCGAAGGCCTGGCCGCCTTGGGGTGGCTTCAAATTACGCACGCTGCTGAACGTCTCAGGCTGAAACAAAATGCTCCGGGGTTAGGTTTGAACGGGTGCTTAGGATGGGTTGCAATTCTTTGAGCACCGCTAGCCCCTTGGTGGCTGGAAGGGCAAGTTAACACTAATCCCAACCCCCAAGTTGCCGTAAATTCACTTTGCCTATCTAGTCATCGACTGTAATGCTGTATTTGGACAAAAGGACTAGGACGAGTGTCAATAGTCAATACACGAGAGTTAGGGTCTCTAAATTTCTTTCAACTTCTTATGGTCGACAAAGTTCGACTACAGGAAGAAATCGTGGCCCAGAAGACTTCGGGAGTAGACTATTGAGTCATGAGTGCCCAACTGTTTCACGTCGCATGGTAAAGAACGATAATGCAGAGCTGACTGAACCTTTGTTAGCTTCCTGTGCACATACATTTTGAAATTACGGCAGTGCTCCCATCATAATTATGACAATTTAATAATAACTTACGGAGAGCGATGACCTGTGTAAGTGTGGTTCGACATTTAATTCTTTTGCTTTTCTGTAATTGCTGGTGGCTTGGTGGTCGTTGCTGTGGTCTGACGTCGTGTCAAAGGCAGAATGGTAGGCGTAGTTCGTGCTGTAGGCATTGTTGAACTGCAATGGCTTCAGACTTGAGACACCGTTGAATGGCAGAAGCTGAAATAAATAACTGCGAGGTTAAACATAATGGCCGCATAGTATTTAAAGTGGACATGCTTTGCACATCAAGGGGTTGGCTGGAGACCCTTCAGGTCTCGCCAATAACTGCCAGGTTACGTAGGAAGGGTCTCCTAGGACCACCTACAGCAGTCTAATAGAGAAAAAAAAAAGCACATCAAGGGCACTCCTTTCCTCAAGGAGTACGTTCAGGGCTTTTTCTCACCCTTATTTTAGTAATTCAATCACGTTGTGTAGTCGTAGGCTATAATTTTGCATTTGAGCAATAATCTAGGAGTGCATAGACATGAGATGTATGACCTTTTGCGACTTCTTGAATGGGCAAAGTCACCGGCAAAAGATGTGTTGGCCTTAGTTAAGAAGAAGTTCTAACTGAGATCCCTTCGTTGGACTGGACTCTGACTCTGGAGAGCTGCTTAATGTTTCGCTTGCGTCGTCAGCAAGGCCCATAAAGAAGAAGAAATGTGTACTATCAGCAACAAACCACCACTGATCTGCTTGTGGAGTGGTAATTATGGCAAAGCTATCTCACAACTTCAAGCTCACTCTATTGGTAGCGCTGTGTTCAGATAAGATAATAATCAGCCAATTACTGCCCACTGTTGGGCACGGGCCTCTGCCCAGTATGGGAAGGATATAGTCCTTAGTCCACCACCCTGGACTGGTACGGTTTGGCGGACTACACACACAATCGAAGAACTTTTTGGAGCTCTTTCAGGTGCAGGATTCATCACGGGTTTCTTTCACGGTTGAAGCAGGTGAAATTCCAAATCTCAGGGGTGACGGCCGAGATCGAATACAGATTACACAGACCCTCCAGCGTGGAAAACAAGCGTTCAATCGCTAAGCTATCACTGCTTTTTACAATATTATGATAATTTAAAACAAAAAACTTACGGCATCGGGTGTCAATTTGATGTCCGGTGTGAAATCAAACTCTTTGACTTTGCCGTCATAGTTGAAGACCTTATGACCGCCTTTGTCCTCCGAGGTCTTGCCGTTAATATTGGACGCAGAGTGGAAGGCGTATTCTGCCTGACCATAGACATGGCCGCCTTGGGGTGGCTTCAGATTACGCACACTGTCGAAATTCGCAGGCTAAAATAGAACAATGAAACAGCGTCAGCATCTTTATAATTATTGAAGCACTTGCAATTGTAAAGCCTCGTATCCACTAGGCAACAATTGACGCGCTTCATGTTGCTCAACATGTAGCCACACGATGATCGATAACGTGCAACAAACTCATGTGTACTAATTCTTTCAGCGTCATGTTCCGCATCATCTGGCAATGTTGCCGAACATGTTGAGCGTCACATATTTCGCGTCAATTGTTGTCTAGTGGAAACGAGGCTTTAAAGTATAGTCTGGTACAGTTCGATACAATCTTACTGGCGGCTGTGAAGTGACCTCCAAGTGCGTACACTGCCTCACACACTCTCACTGTTACAGATGGCTGTTGGGCGGGTGAGTCCTGGCCCGCCAACCCCGTGACGCCCCGTTGATACCCGACTTGTGTCAACTTTACAACCGTCAATTAAATTGAATCCTACTGTACGCCTATGTGTCTTACTTAGTAGGCGACAAAAGGACAGATGATATCACGCTAATAAATCTCAAATCCGTTGGCTAGTAAGGCTGATCGCACATGAGCTACAGAGTGGCGGGGACACTTTAAGCTACAGAACGGTTGCTCGAGCGATCAAGACTGTGTACCAAAGCATAGGACGGTCGTTCGAGCAATCAAGACGGTAGCTGCATACACTAAACGGTCGCTGCAGCTATAAAACAAAGAGCGATCAATTGTATCCTATCTGCGGGCAGCTCGTATATTTGGATGTTAGCATAGTTACAACCGTTCTATCGTTCGTACAATGATACCCGAAACTCGAAATATGGAGCTAAATTATGTTTTTTTTTGTTTATGATAGTAAGTACTCATAGATAAAATAATATTAGATATGTATCAGAACAAGATTATAAATATTTATCTGAGTTAGGTAGGGTAGGCAGTGTCTTTCTGTCTTTATGAAAAGCACGCCACTGGTTCTATTAAAGTAAGTACGTGTTATGGCCATGTTTTTCCAAATTAGGAACCTTTATATTTTGTAATATTGTTCTGACTCGTATGTTACATTTCAAAGTCACAGCACACAAAGCGCCAACATACCGCGTATGACCTTAATAAATGATCATAGCCGTCGAGCCTACTACGACTGGCTGCAATTATATTGATCAGTGCCTACCGCCAGTTCAAGTAGTTACTGATAATTGACGTTTAAGCGACTAATTGTGTCGCAATCATTAATTTAAATGAAGAACGCATGGCTCTTGTTTGACCAGTTACCATTACTCATTAAATTGTAGAGTATGTTGCTCTTGCGCAGCTACTATTGGATGTTACTATACAAGGTGTTTATCTGTAACCGTGCCACATTTAAGGAGGTAATTATACCACCGATACTGAACACGAATCAACGAAAAAATCAATACCAAAAAATACATTTTTAATTTAAATATTTGTAAAAATAAAATCCCCCCGTGTCTCGCGCATGATACAAAAACAACGCGTGTAAATCTACCAAAAAATAAGCACAATTCAACGAGACAAACGTGCCGCTTATTCTCGAAGTCGTTCAAGGCACTTCGGGATTTATTCTCAAACCCTCGCTAATGTTTCAATGTGAAAATTTGGTTAGTAAGTATCTGTAGGATGGGATATGTATTTTTAGAAGATCAAGCACATTTAAAAAAAATCTAGAAATATGGCACGGTTACAGATCAACACCATTATGCGAATTATAGAATTGCTAACATAACCTAGAGAAGCGAATTTGAGATATTATCCAGTATACTTATCATTCCAGTGATCGTGGGTTTTATAAATACGAGATGTGCAACCTCCTTAAGATCGTTCTTAGTAGCGAGACCCATTGCCAATAGGAAACGTCTTCGATGTGACGTATGAAGCCATTAGGCCCGGACACCACCCAAAGCGGAGATGTGCGGAGACGTCCGAAGCGGAGACGAGAAAAGATGTTTTTCAGCTTCGGTGTATCCACCGAAACTGTGCGGAGATGCGTACTGGCTAGACTGTAGCGGAGATGTGTGCTGGCTAGAGCGGAACTGAGCTGAGTGCGGCTAGCGTTGGACGTGAACGCACAATTTAGTGCGATCTGACACAAAAGGTAGACGTCTCAGTCATGTCGTTATTACAAAAACAGTATCTTCTTTTACTTGAAGAAGAAGAACTAAAGTCTGAAGAAGCAGAATTGATAGCTTCGTACTACCTAAACAAAAGGAAAAACCCCTCACTGCACGCCGCACACATCTCGTCTCCGCTGCGCGCCGTCGTCAGCTTGCGAGGCAAAGCTCACATCTCCACCTCGTACTGAGGCCCAGCTCAATCTCAGCGAGGAACAGCTCACATCTCCGCTTCCATCCTGCCATACAAATATGATACATCTCCGCTCAGTGGTATCCACACAAGCTGGGTGGAGACGAGATGAGTGAATAACGAAATTCTATTGGTTTTTTAAAACACATATCCGCTCCGCTCGTCTCGTCTCCGCTTTGGTAGAGTCCAGGCCTTAAGCGGGGTTTACAATACCAAACTAGATCGACGGACGGACCACGGTAAGTTGAACTTACAAACCGAAGGATCCACGCGGTTGTTATCAATCCATGGCCATGAGTCCCTCAGGGAGCAATTAAATGTTTTTTTTTAAACGTACCTTCAACACGGCTTGTTTAGCAAGATCGCTGTGTATTCTGTAAAAAAAGACACTCACATTAACAAAAAAAAAAATGAATCTACTAATCTCTTCTAGCAAACTAGATATTATGGTACGTCTGTTAGGGATCCATGAGCCTTAAACCCTAAAGAACTGCTAGCTTTTTAGGGTTCCGTACCCAAAGGGTAAAACGGGACCCTATTACTAAGACTCGGCTGTCCGTCTGTCTGTCTGTCACCAGGCTATAATCTCATGAACCGTGATAGTCAGACAGTTGAAATTTTCACAGATGATGTATTTCTGCTTCTATAACAACAAATACTAAAAAACAGAATGAAATAAATATTTAAGGGGGCAACAAACGTGATTTTTCGTGCGCGAGTCCGACTCGCACTTGGCCGGTTTTTTTTCATTTAAAAGATATTTTCTCTTACTTTTGTTTAGGTACGCATGCAACAGAATGCTTTCGCAGCTGAAAGCAAACGATTTCACTGGTGTAGGGAAAAGTGTATCTCAAACCATCCAGCTTCTTCCGAATTGATTAATGTGATACACATTTTTAAGCAATATTGTGTGTGATCAAGTTGGAGCCGAGTTTGATTCATCTTCCGTTACTGCCTCACTGTGGCCAAGACACCCTTAGCCGTAATCAATCCTATGAGTCTGTGGGATTGGCAGTGAAAATCATTTCCTGTGTACATTGCACTACGTACACAAACCCTTTTCCTACCCAAATTCCGTCTGTTACCGTAGGTCTCCTTGTAACAGACTGCCTTCTGGTAAATTGGTATGGTTTGTATGGTAGGTTAGGGAACTAGGGTAATTAGGTTGCTAGGGTATCGCGATTGGGCTAGGTCGGGTCAGTAGGGTCTTAGGTAATTCAAAGTACCAGGCTCAATTGGTTTGAACGTAGCCACACTGTGCGCATTAGGAATAACGGCCGTATCAAGCTTTATTCCCGGTGCGTACATTTAATGTGGGCTAAGCTTTGAACACTACGCTTCAACATCAAATACACGAACTTATGTTATATGGCTAAATATTATAGTTGAGATTCGGACATAAATCTTCAATGGTGCCGATTCTCTTGTTCACCAACTAAACTAAAATTAGAGAATTGCTATCTTTTACTAACAGATAGCGTGAGAAAAGGACGGCGATAGGCAACAACTAAGAGATGTCTAATTAGTTTACGCCTTGAACTTCACCGTGTTTTTAGTCGACACGTTTTTAATGTCGTCTGTATGGAACTTTTAGTTCCACTAAATTTGACAGCTCTTATTTACGAATGTCTGTTTCTTATTTTATTAGAGTGAAAAAGATGGCAATAGCCCAAATTAAGTTTAGTTTGTCCATAACAGAATCGGCACCAATAATAACTTTTACAGCTGTTTTCAATAACCTAACTATCGGCGGTTTACCCTAGAAGAGATAGAATTTTGAATTTATTCCAAGGATTATATGTCAAATTTCTATCCCTAGTAAGGAAAACCATAGACAGATAGGTCATTGAAAATGGCCGATAATCGCCCTATCTACTGAATTAGGCCTAGATTTTTAGTAATCATGAGATCCTCATGTCTTAAGATGAGAGACAGAAAAGTATACCATTAAAAAATGTGTTGCATAATGTTCGTATAGAAGTCGCAATAAAAAAACTTACATTTGCTCAACTTTGTCCCATTGTCCAGTCTTTGCCGCTAAGAGAATTTCATCGTACGAAGTTGGTAGCCCTGAAATAATAAATCAAAGTTTTCCTCAAAAACCGGTGTAGTTGCTTAAAAATATCAGAGCACCGACATCAATGTTCCATACAAAATTTGTGTCCAACCAACTGTCAAAAAATTATGGACAATACCACAGAAAAGACAAATAGAGGTCAATTACACTATCATATATCTAGGATCATATACATGATGAAATTGTAAACACTTGACAAACCGAAATGGGAGATTGTACTCATCACTATGAACAACTTTTACTATGGGACCAAAGAGGAAATCGTGAAAAAAAAAACTGTTGTTCCCTACATTTTGACGAGTTATGCGAACATAAATGTAGGGAACATCTGTTTACAATTTCAACCTGTATAGGATCATATGTCTTATTTGACCTCTAGAGTTATGACTCTACTTGTACTCTACTCTTCTTTGTATGGAGATATGATTCTGTGGAGAAACTATGGTGTGGTGTTCCTCCAACCAAAGGGAGGATCCTCCAACCAGGCGGAGTCTTGTGCCTGGCGGGCTACTGCCCCTGGTTGATGTTGGGAGGTTGTATATATGTATAATATCTGCGTGTTAAATCTTGATTGCGTGATGTAGGATAGTTCGCATGTGACGAGATAGATGCCGCCACAATTCATATTATGTCTATATTACATTATCATATATCTTTGACTCATAGATCTATGATCATTATGATAGTCATAGAAACATTCCGCATTGCTCAAAAGGTAAACAGAGACACTCGTAACGTCTTGTTTCTGAGTTAAGAAATAAGTGTAAGCAGAACTAAGAAACATTTGAGCATCTATTTGCTCAAATTAGAAACCATTTTTTGTAAAATCCATGCTCAAATCCTAGTTAAGGTGTGTTTAAGAATTATCAACTCAGAAACTACCTATAAAATTCAGTCGTGTTATTCAGCGACACGACGTACAGTCAGCGCCAAATATATCGGGACAAACAGACTGTTCAAAATTATCTAAACATCTAAGAAAATTAAACTATATTTAATTATACAAAAGGTGTTTCAGAACACGAAACTGTTATTCTGACGAGAATTTTGTCCCATTAAGATAAATTTTATTTTCTTTAGTTGGGTAGTTAATTATGATCAGTCTGTTCGCCCCGATACTGACTTTACAAAGCGTAGCAGTGAGATGTTGGACGTCAGTTGGACGTTTTTTTTACTTTATTTACATGGCTTTGTCGCTTAGCGACCACATCGCCCAGTGCGGGAAAAAATAATAATTGATAACTTATAAATACGTTACTTATCACTAGCTAACGATCTACTAACCACTAGTTTGTACAAAAGTTTTGCTTTATCGGACACTGGAAAAGCAAGAATGGTGTTACAAATGCCAATGTCATTTATTTTAAACGGTCCAAAAATATTTATTCTAGTATTTTCATTCCGGGCACACTCCATCAAGACTCAGTTGGACGTTGTTATATTATTTCATTACCTCTTTGACGTCTATTTGTTATATCAATGTTATTTCGATATTCATCATGAACACAACAAAAATATGCTATTTGAGTTTTTCCATTAGAAATACAATGATAATACGCCTTTAAATACGGAACTCGGTCAACGGCCAACATTATTCTTTGAATCTCAATAATTTTCACACTTCAAGTTTACGTATGGATTGACATTTTGGATATATTTGCACAAGCATTACTGCGAGACAAACCAACCGGAACTAATGACAAACAAAATGCATTTTTGATATTAGATACCTGTTCGGTTTGACTCTGGGCAATAATCATCAAGGATGCTTTATAGAAAACAAATATCTTTCTAAGTAGTCTATACTGTATCACTACATAGTATAAAACAAAGTCGCTTCCCGCTGTCTGTCTGTCCCTATGCATGCTTAGATCTTTAAAACTACGCAACGGATTTTGATGCGTTTTTTTTTTTAATAGATAGAGTGTTTCAAGAGGAAAGTTTTAAGCTATAAAACGTACACGTGCGAAGGCTGGGCGGGTCGCTAGTTTATATATAATAGACAAATAAGATCCATTTTAGCGAGGAAATAAATCGAAAAAACAACATGTTTGCTACCAGCTGGGATTCAACACAGTATTAGGGAGAATTCACACGAACCAAAACTACACCACATTTGCAGCGACAAAAAGTGGTCAATCAGTTACACTTATTACGTATGAATCGCTACAGCTTTGGCGACAAAATGTGTTCCGTGTGAATTAAACTATTCATCTTCGTACAAATTAGTGCCCGCCCACGTGTTTTTGTTGTGGTGTGGTTGTTGTAGTGGTGTAATTTTGGTACGTATGAAACAAGCCTTATGTTTTTATGAAGAGTTGAAAATCTACTTAAAGAAATGGTTCAGAAGATATTCGTGCCTATTCCGGTAGGAGTCTCGATAGCATCTCTCGAACCCTTCAAACCGCAGCCGACGCCCTTGGGGTCTGGTTCCGGAAATGGAGAATAGAGGTGAATCCTGAAAAGAGCGCAGCCGTTCTTTTCGAGAGACACGGTGATTCCCACACCCACATCCGTCCCGTCCTAATGTTCGGCAAACAGATCCCTTGGGAGATGAAAGCCAAATACCTGGGGGTTATCCTAGACCACCATCTGAGTTTCCGAGACCACATCAAAGCGGTGCGCGCTCGCGCCGCTTTCGCTGTCGGTCGCCTCCACCCCATCCTTAGAGCACGCAGTAAATTGTCACTTAGAAATAAGCTGAGAATCTACGTGACGTGCATCCGCCCCATCTTGACTTACGCTAGCGTCGTGTTCGCACACGTTAAGCCTTGTCGTTTCAAATCCTTTCAAACCCTCCAGAATCGAGTGTTGCGCAGAGCCGCGGCTGCCCCGTGGTTCATGCGCAACGTCCAACTCCACCTCGATCTAAAAATGCCAACCATCAGGCAATACCTCAAACGCATTTCCAAGCGTTACTTCGACACTGCCCCTCTCCATCCGAACCCCCTAGTTGCCGCAGCGGCCGACTACAGTCCCTCTCTCATAAGTAAAGTTCGCCGCCCCAGGCACACACTTTTAGAACCCGATGACGAAATAACCCTCCTCCAGGAGGCGAGTAAATCGACCAGCACAATACACAACGTCCGCCGCCGTCCGGCATATCGTCCTCGCCGACGAGGCCCGTCGCGACGTCCCACCGCCACCGGTCACGATCCACCGAGCTCTCCCGTCGTAGAGCCGGTCGTCTCTTCAGACTCCGCAGTCACACCGATAATTCAGCCCTCATCAAGCTGTCTCGCCCCCCTATGTCCACGCCAGCAACGCCCTAAGCCGAGGTCCGAGTCCCACTAGGGGTCGCCCTTAGTGCTGTTGTTGCAGGTAGTCATGATGTTAGTGTAGTACAAGTAGTTAGCTTAGGTTAAGTATTTTACTTCCCCCCCATTGGCTGGAGACCCTTTATGTCACGCCAATAACTGCCCGGTTACGTAGAAACCGTCCCCTAGGACGACCTACAGCAGTCAAATAGTAAAAAAAAAAAAAAAAGATATTCGTGCCTTGGTGGGGCCACTTTTGTCTATTGTTAGATATTAAATGAACTACACAAATTATATAAGTATATATTTGCGGAGAGGTGAATAAATGGTTCAGAAGATATTCGTGCCTTGGTGGGGCCACTTTTGTCTATTGTTAGATATTAAAAATGAACTACACAATTTTATATATTATTTATAATTATAAATTATATATTATTATCTCCTATATTTGCGGAGAGGAGCTCGTGGCTAAATAATTACAGCCGCATAGACCGATCTTCCGGGTTAAGCCACGCTTGCCGAGGTTGGTCTGTGGATGGGTGACCATTTACCATAGCGAGTTTCCTCCGTGCCTCGGAAAGCACGTAAAGCCGTTGGTCCCGGCTGTCATTTGTAGATCTTTGACAGTCGTTACTGTTGGTCAGAAGCCAGAAAGTCTGACAACCAGTCTTACCAAGAGTATCGTATTACCCAGTTACTGGGTTGTGGAGGTCTGATAGGCAGTCGCTCCATGTAAAATACTGATATTCAGCTGCATCCGGTTCGACTGGAAGCCGACCCCAACATAGTTGGGAAAAGGCTAGGCAGATGATGATGATATTTGCGGAGAGGTTTGTGGACTACGGCGTAGATCGCGCGATCTGCGCCGTACTAATGGTATCACACGAGTGTTTTAATACCTAGTTATGTGCAGTTTCATACACTACTTTATCTAAACTCATACAAAAGGTAGATATCTATTTTAAATAAATGACCAGAGTTAGAACAAATTAAATACAATATTCAGGCGCCCAAACCCAGCGCGCATGCGCCCTAGCGCACGCAACCACAGACGATAAGCAGCCGCTCGAAAAATTGAATTGAAAACTCCTTGCTCGGTCCGAAGTGTACTTCAATAGAAAAAAGTTATTTTAAAGCATTGTTTTGTTAGAGAACTGTACTTTAATAAAACTTTTTAAAATTACAGATGTTCGTGAATAAAGCATGTCATTATGGTACTATTTTTGAGTTCATAATTGGAACTTTACGACATGAGTGTAGATAAAAAATCAAAAGATAACATCGAAAAAACAAGTCATTTTGCTTTTGTTTAAAATTTTACATGTTTCCTTATGTTGGAATTCTCAACAGGTAAAAACATGGAGTTTCTTACCCGGTCTTCCTCATAAGAATCTTCATACTTATTTTGGAATGCGGTAATTAAAGTAAGACATTTTAAATGTGCTTGTAAATGGTCTGTTTGAAATACCTGGTTCCTTTACCGACAGATAATGTCTTATAGTACGTACGACTTGTGTATCTGTGGTAATGAAACGTAGTCCCTGTTCTCCCATCTGTGGGTATACTACAATTGGTAAGTAAAACGATTCGTTTTTAGAATATTGAAATCAGTATTATTCGGTTGGTATTTGTCACAAAAAAAAGTGTTTTAATAATATTAAAAAACTATTTAAAATGATCAAGTATTGAAACATTAAAGATGGATGGAAATGCAATCTTGATTCTGTTATCTTTAATACACAATCGGTAGTCCATAATTTCCTTTACTGACTTCTCTTTACTACGAACTGTTTTTTTTTGTTTCCAGTGCAGTAGCAGTGGAAACAATTGAGTTATTGTGTTCGTGGTGGTATTACGTATGCACTGTTCCAGCTGTAACTTTGAGGCAAACGTAAAGGTTCTTTCATATTACAAGAAAATACGCATACTGACTTTTCTATAGAACATTAGTAGGTATACGACGAATGTCAAAAATCCAATGTGAAATACATTTTATGGCTGAGAGCCCTACACCGACTGTGAAAAGAGCGGATAATATTGAAATGTTGCAACCGATAATCCATCAAACGCAGCTTATAACCATCCCAATTTAACCAACTTTCAAACGAAAAAAACCGCATTAAAATGGATTCATCGTTTTAGGAGCTACAATGCCATAGACAGATACACAAACAACCAAAGGCTTCAGACTTATATCAACCCTTTTTGCGGCGGGGGTTAAAAATATGGGGGTTAGATACACTGTATCGAATCCCTACTAATAATTATAAATACGAAAGTCACTCTGTCTGTCTGTTTGTGCCGCTTTCACGCCTAAACCGCTGAACCGATTTTGATGAAACTTGGTACAGATAAAGTCTGGAACCTGGAGGATGATATAGGGTACTTTTATCCCGAAAAATACGGAATAATCGATAAACGACATCCACGCGGGCAAAGCCGCGTGCGACCTCTAGTTCCATATAAATCTAATCCAATATAAAGATTCAGAAACAGAGCATTCATTAGGTAACCTATTCATTAATAATGGTAGTTAATCAATTCAATACTATTGAACTTGCCGGAAAGTTACGTGGCCGGCCGTGACTTATCCTACATGTTTGATATTTGTGCAATGTTTTCAAACTTTTGACATGTTTCGCTTAGTTCAACTTGTCTCTGAAGTGATTGTGTGCCACGATAATTACCACTTCAACACTATTTGGCGGGTTTTGTTTGCAATAAATTTATTCAGAACTAGAGGTCACTCGCGGCTTCGCTCGCGTGGATGCCGTTTATCGGGTGTTCTGTATTTTTGGGATAAAAGTAGGTAGCTTGTGCCCTTCTTCGGGTTCCAGGCTATCTCTGTACCAAGTTTCATCAAAATCGATTCAGTAGTTTAGGCGTGAAAGCGTAACAAACAGACAGGAGTTACTTTTACATTTTTAATAAAGTAACTTTTATTTTTCGGAACTTTCAGATGCGTTCGTAAGGTTTTTTGGTAAGGTTGTACTTATGTCCAGGGGCCCAATTCTTCTAAAATAAATTGTTGCCAAACGCAATCGAACCACAACCGTCAGTCAGTTTTTGTTTTCGAAAACTTTCAAAATGATTGATTTTATTTTTTGTGTCAAACAATTTGATAACTTTTGAAATTGAGAACTGTCTGAATAAACGGGTTCGGCCTTGGTTCGGTTGTGATTTATCAAGATTTGTTTTAGGAGAATTAGGCCCCAGTGCACTTGTTTACAACATGGGTCGAATACTGCGATTGATTAATTTCATTTATTTCATTTGTAATACGTTTATCAAAGGATGCAAATACTATAATTTACTGACTCAAAATCATCAGTAAATTAATACTAATATACGTCTTCGCAAAAATAATTAATGACAAAAAATAAATTAAATTAACAAAGCGGCAATGATTTAATAAAGTACGCATTTAAGACAAAAACCTTTTTTGACAATGACAAAGCCAAGTATGCAAGAAAAATAAAACGTATAACTACATTCCTACGTAAATGTGGAGTGGTATGAAAAAAGGATATCAGAAATCAAAAGATTGTCCGTCGTATTCGACCTTCTGTTATTACTTTTAATTTAATTTGTTCGAGTGACAATACTGAAGTACGTCCGGCGCACTCTGGGTAGTCAGCCCCGCTATCAAACTTGCTGACTGGCTAAAATTTTCAACACGGCATGAGTTATCTCGTAAAGCTCGTGTCAAAACGAGAGAAGAAGATTGAAATCTACTAAACATACAACACAACACAAAAGAAAAATTCATATAACTTGGTTGGGTAATCTCCTCGTTTTTGGAAATCGAAAAAAACAGTTAGAGCTGCAATAGAATGTACTCATTTATCGATTTATAGGGTTAAGTCAAAATGGGTAACGAAATTATTTAATTTTGTCCTCGTGTAGATATTTTCAAGGAAATGCCTCGCATAATCATTTAATTTTGGCAAACTAGATATCAAACAAGATAGGCTATTTGATTTCCGTGTCTAGCATTTGAATATTAAGTTAATTTGACGTGCAATTTTTAAACATGATTGGCTGCCATTTTAGCTAAAATATTTAAAGCAAAAACGAATTTTAAATGCACAATATTAAAAAAAAACGTAATAAATTGCTTATGATTTGATCACAGACACGAGATTGCATATTTTTTTCCTCTTTTATGGATTTAGAAAATATGGAAATAGACGATGTAGCTTACCTTGGACGGTGATAACAACAGCCACTAGAACTAATGTTAAGGCTATTCTTGCCATTTTGTATGAATGTATTACTAACTTGTTTCATGTAAACACGCGCGTTCTGTGTGAGTTGTCGCGTCTAAATGCCGCTATCAGATGCGATATCAAGACTTATATGGAACGTTATTTTTCACATTTAACAGGATATTATTAAAGGATATCATTTTTTTCAGACTTTTTATAATAGGTAATGTAGTTCCATTTAAGTTATTATCTCTTTTTTTTGTTTTCTTGGTTTGATACATACTTACTTTTTTTTTTGTTGATATTCCTTTTTTAAAGTATAACAATCTACAGGATGTTAACGAATTAGTGTAATTCTTTCAAACCACGTGATCTACTGGTGACACAGATTAACCGTAAAAGGAATTATTGAAAATCAACAAAAAAAAAAAACTTGATTTTCTATTTCCGAGTCATTTTACAGCCTTGAGTTATCTGACTGCAAAGAGCGATGTCGCGTTAGTCGTGCCTGCCAGCCGTGTCACCGTGCTTTCATTAATTTATGCGTGGCATCGAAATGTTCACACAAATAAAACATTTTTTTTGCAAAAAAAATATTCTTATTTTTTACTGAATCCTTATTAGGTGGTTTAGATACGATCGGTAACAAAGCCGCATGAAAAAAAAAAAAATTTTTAATCAAGCAAAATCCCTTGCGGGTCCTGTCTACATCAATAGTAGATCAAGTGGTTTTAAGGAATTACACGAATTCGTTAACATCCTGTATAATTTGACCGATAGCTTAAATGTGTTTTCTTTCTTTTTTTCTTAAAGTCGCGCCAAGCAGTTTACTGTGTTCCGTCGTGTGTATGTGCGAGCCAGAGGGGTATAGGGGAATCTCTCTATATCTCTGTTACTTGGATTCGTGTGCTCCATCTTAGACCATGTCTGCGCTTACCATTAGGTATGACTAGCGGTCAAGCGCGATCAAGACAAATAATAAAAAAAGTGTTTTATTGCGATTTGTGATAAAACCTAATTTAAGTTGGTTTATCAAATAAATAAATAAAATAAAAATTGCGTTTTGCCATTGGAAACAAACAGAATTTATTGGTTTTTATTTGGCACTTAATTTATAATGTGTTTATTAAATTAAATTAAACTACTTAATTATATTTATGAGTAAACGTGTTTGACGTAGATTATTTTTGTATTCAATGAATGATGGATCATGAAGCACCTGGGGCTCAATTCTCCTAAAATAAATTGTTGTCAAACGCAATTGTGTCAACAATTCGACAACTTTTGAAATTGAGAACTATCTGAATGAACGGTTCGGCCTTGGTTCGGTTGTGATTTATCAAGATTTATTTTAGGAGAATTGGGCCCCTGTTGGTGTTGCTGTGCTAAGCCGACTATTAAACAGTTTCCGTAGACAGTACTACAGACTATAACGTATAGTAGGATTTTTAATTTGTTTGACAGTAGTGCCACAGTCTACCTATATCTTACTCCTTACATTCGGTCAACGTAGAACATTGTCGCAGAGCAATCGTGCGGGGGGTTGCGGGGTGAAGGAGCGGAGGTTATGTCCCGAGTAGCCATACTGCATACTTGGGACATAACCTCTGCCCCTACATAATTTTGACATTTCATAGGACCTGTCAAATGTATGGGCGTTGACCCACTGTATGTAGTAAGTAGGTACACTGTGGTAGTGCATTGTTGTTTGACATTAGCACCTGTCAGGGTGCCAATTCTACTAACAGAAACTTTTACCAATTGCAACTGAATCGTTCATTCAGACCGTTTTCGTTTACGAAAATTGTCAAAATGTTTGGTTTTGTTTTTGTTGTCAAACAATTTGATAGTTTTTGTAAACGAAAACTGTCTGAATAAAAAATTCAGTTGCAATTAATAAAAGTTTCTGTTAGTAGAATTGGGCTCCAGTTTAATCTAGGGAATTAATAGTCCTACTTTAGTCTACATCTGGAAATAGGCGTATTCCAAAATTTGCTTCCCTGCATGGAAAACTATAAGTATATTTTTTGTGGCCTCTATAGGCCACACAAATCAAACGGGAGGGTCTGATCAAAAGTCGCCATTTACATTTTTCATTACTTACCTATATTTTTCTATTAGGGTAGAAGTTTTTAAATTGTATATATTTCCGATCTCAGACTGCACCAAAAGTGGCTCTATGAAAATTCTTAATTTTTGGTCAAAACAAGTTATTTATAACAAAAAAATAACAAAAAAAGAACTAAGTATAACATAAGTTTTTGGTGATTTCTGAAGATTAGTTTATGACGTAATAGACAATTTTGGTCAGACACTCCTCACATATGTACTACCTATATAACAGTTGGAGATTTGTATCTGTAAACGCACTCACGAAACAGAAGAAATCCTAGTACAATATAGATATACAGGGTGGTAATTTGAGATGGGGCATAAAGGGCAGCTACTTTAACCACTGTAGCTATAAGAAAACGTTCTTAGGAGACAACCCTTAACTTTTGGTATGATTTCAAAAATTATGGACAGATTCTTAAGTATATTTTCCTGTAGCCACAAGGGCTATCGTAGCTGCACTATAACTTATTTGAGATGGGGTATCTCAAATAAGTTTTTTGCGTTTTCTGACGTTTCCAGTACTTCAACCTCAGTTGGTCCCGAAGAGTCTTTTGATCCTTGTGAGAAATAGGATCGATTGACATCATTAAAATGTTTTGTGAAAACTGCCCCTTTTCTCGCTGACTATTTTTTTTTTCAAAATCTTTGAATACTGATAGAAGTTATTCCAAAAGTTAAGGGTGGTCTCCTGAAAACGTTTTCCTGTAGCTACAATGGTTAAGGTAGCCCTTCATGCCCCATCTCAAATTACCACCCTGTATAGATATTATACTCTATAATATACACCATAACAATAGCAAAAAACAGAAAGATTCACCTCCCAATAACCTAAACAAGAACGAGTATTCAAGCAAGGGCAAGTTTATTTTTAAATAGACTAGGTAAACTAGAAACTAGTGTTATTGAACTTAAAGGGCAATCTGCCATTCGTAACGAGTTACCTACGATAGTAATCTTAAACCAGCCACGCAAGGATGTCAGGCTTAGCTTCCTTTAGAACCTTGTTAAACTAGCTTGACTTTGCGACGAGGTTCAACTTTGGCATCCATGAGCGATCATGAAGTACGATGATTTACATACGTACATATTCTCACGCCTTTTTTCCATGGAGCTAGGCAGAAACTGTAGAACACCACATGCTACGATCCTTACATACTCCTTTCGCTTACGTAGTAGTTCCTGAAATGAGCAGCTGCAACAGCCAGACGGACGGCCGTACGAAGTCGTACCATAAGGCCTCGTTCAAGGCGAAGCCGGGCGTTGCGCGGCGCGTCTGGCGTCGCGTCTCGCGGTCTAATCAAACATAATGGTGATGTGCATGAGCGTTCATGTAGAAGCGTCATCACGCGCGTTTTGTTTGATATTAAGCGCTACACGCAGCGGGGAACGCGGCGGTCGCCGCCGCGTGTTCCGCGGCTGCCACTATCGCGTCGTCTGCCGCGTACGCGTGTCAGTTTGTTTTTGAAATCGAAGGCGAGCGAGCTTGTTGTATGTTGCAATTATCTTCTAGTAATATTTAGATGAAATCATACTCCATTGTAACGGCACATCTGCGTTGTGAGATGTCCAAAGCAGACTGCCAAAAGCGGAAGCTGCGGTGTCCGCTGCAGCGGCCGCGGCGGACACCGTCATTCCCCACGCACCGCACCACGCGCTGCACGACGCTCCGCGTCTTCATAAACGGAACTACACAGTATCATTAGGTATGTTTGTATTTGTGCGTGCAACGCTGCAGCTATTGCTGCGCCGCGGGCCCCGCCTTCCACTTCACGTGCCGCTTCGCCGAGAACGCAGAAAACGCGCCGCGCAACGCCCCGCGTCTCTCTGAACGAGGCCCTAGGGTTCCTTTTTTACCATTTTTGTATGGAACCTTAAAAATAATCACAAATTGGGCATCGAATCTAGACCTCACCTCTGACTGCTACTGCTAAACAAATGTGTCAATATTGGCAAGAATTCTATTTAGTTAGGTATCTTTGATTTATAGGTTTGTTTATAAAAACAAGCTTAAAAATGGATACGAGGTAAACGCCCTTTACCAGTACAGTGCAGCGAGCTAAGGTGAATTGCATCACGTACAGCATGACTGGTTATTCGCTTTACATCCGAAAACCCTGAACTCTGCTCATCATTCTGTACAACTTTTACTATGGGAGAAAGGGTTTAAACTCTCAATCACCGTAATTATAGACAAGACAATAGATAAGACAATAGATAAGACAATTAAGTGTCGTCCTGGGACGACGGGCGGTACGCAACCGGTTACGGGTCATGAACAGTTGAGACAAATGCGTGTTCTATTCATCTAAAGGTGGATGCAGACATTGCGAGGCATGCGCCCCGAACGACGCACAACGCATGCGTATCCCTACCGACACACGCTGGCTCGCCTCGCACATGCTCAGCCTGTGCGCTGCACATGCCTCGCCACAAACATGAAGACAGACAAACGAAGCATTTGCTTCGCACGCGATGGCTCAACCCGAGCATACGTTGGTATAATTATTTTTTCAACACGCACGCCCTCTCTCCGAGGCATTCGTTGTGCGCCGTTCGTGGCGCATGCCTCACAAAGTCTGGATCCACCGTAATCTAGAAAACATATTATTCACGTCACTATGATCAAAAATATCATTAAAGTCTGAGTTTGGTTAGAACATGAAAATAAATCATAACTCGAAAACTCGCGGAACAAGAGTCATCTAAGTGTGCTCTACCGCTAGACTTTCGCTTGACATTACTTTCTGGGACACGGTGTATAAAATGCATCAGAGAGGTCAACCAAATACGCTGATTTAGGAGATCATCCTAAATACACTGTACTGAATGATTAGGCAGCTGAAAGTATCAACAGGTTTTCACAGGTGACGGATAAGTGTCTTAAGCCATCCAGCATTTTTGCTAGCTGTTTTAAGACTCCCCAATCGCAAAACTCAATCAAACTTTACCGACTTGAGATTTTAACGGAAGATTTGACTGCAGGCTTTGAGTTGCCAAGTATGTTACTAATGTACGATTTGCACCAACCGGGCCACGCAGAGGCGCAGCGCAGCGGATTTGCGAGCACGCGCCAGTAACCGACCGCGTCCGCCCGACGGCTACAATCTGCTGGAACCCGAGCGCATGCACGCGCGTGCTCGGTATCCGCTAGCATGCTATCAGCGACTAGTGATGCTTTCGTGTCGCAGTCAGTTTCTATCTGCGGTATGGCCGAGCGGAGCTGACCGGATGCGACGACAGCCGAGCGCCGCCGTCCACGTATGCGAGGAGCCGACCGGCTGCCGCGGCGTCCGAGCGCAGCCGACTGGCTGACGCGGCATGCGCGCGGATCTAACAGAGTTCCAAGCAGTGTAAATTCCATGCAAACATGAAACTTAACTATTGTATAGAAGCCTGAATTTCCTTTAGCACAGCGTGAAATGCGCTCCGGCACGCTCTGGCGCGGCCCGTTTCGTGGAAATCGTCCTTACCCGGTTGCGTAGCGCCCGTAGGACGACACTTAATTGTCTTAGCTATTGTGTCTATAATTACGGTGATTGAGAGTTTAATATAACCAGCCCCCTGATTCAGAACGATTCGATTAGTCAGTTGTCGATCGATTCGGTAAGCTATCTATTTTTCTCTTATTAGGAGAATCGTAGATGGAACGAGATAAATAACCGAACCGGTCGACAACTGCTTATCGGAAAGGTTCTGAGTCGGGGGGCAGTGCTGGATTTAGGGGCAACGGAGGCTTTAAGTCCCAGGGCCTCCACAATAGAGGGGCTTCCATAAAACGAATGGTTCATGGTTGATATACCAAAAACCCGAACAAAGCGCTTTGATTCCACTTTCATTGTGAAAACCGCCAAACAGTGGAATGCGCTGCCCGAGTAGGTGTTCCCCGACAACTACATTCTGGATGTATTCAAGTCACGAGTGAATCGGTTTCTTCTGGGCAAGCGTGCTCCATCGTAGACCGCATCATCGCTTAACATCAGGCGAGATGGCGGCCAAACGCAGGCATAGTAATAAACAAAAAAAAAACGGTTTTAAATTCTTCTAGTTAAGAAATAAAATTAAGTACCTACATCTATTCTGACTAAGAGAAAAAAGTTCATATACACCAGTTACTTTTTAAAAAACATTTCAAATAGCCCCCTACTTCGTCGTTGCACCAGGGCCTCCAAAGCTTTAAGTCCGGCCCTGAATATACCTGCAAAATAATATCACCTAGACTATAGTCAAGATCAGAAACTGGATATTGTTGTATTACCTACATTATCACCTATTTTAGTCCTGTCTGTAATGTATTTGTCGAACCAACTTAAACAATAGCCCTTTACGTCATACCTGTGTAGGTTTTACGTCAAACGTTATAACGTCTATACTCTGTTCATCCAAAGATGAGTCCTACTGGGGCCCAATTCGACTAACAAAATTGTTGCTAAACGCAAACGAACCACAACCGTCACTCAGTTTTTGTTTACGAAAACTGACAAAATATAAGTACGAGTATATGCGTATGCGTGCCACTGGACGAATGCGGCACCGACTACTAGCTCTCCTGGCGCTCACCTCATTCCAGCAAGAGCCCAACCGCCAAAGCAATCGCTTTAATAAATGAATTTGTTGATAACTGCCCAGATGCCGACATATTTTCTGATAATATTAAGTATTAAACAATAAAATATTGTTGTTTCTTAGCAGACAATGTGTGATGCTTTGCTCTATGATTTTACTTATGGAGATTTTTGTACTTTTGTACTCTCTTTAGCATATAAGCGTTTTGGTGTCTAGACTGTAAGCTTAATTGTTGTAAATGGATAAATAAATAAAATGATTGGTTCTGTTTTTTGCGTCAAACAATTTGACAGCTTTTGAAATTGAAAACTGTCTGAATGAACGATTCGGCCTTGGTTCGGTTGCGATTTATCAAGATTTCTTTGGAAGAATTGGGCCCCAGCACGTCATTTCGTAAATTGTAGCCGTAAGGAGACTGCTATCGAAAAAACCTAAAGAACATCATCAAAAACCGTAAAATAGCTATATTATAAATGTTTTTTTAATATTTGTGTGATGAATTTTTTTCAGAACTTCCCGTGGTTCTGTCCATGGTCGGGAGCGAGGGTGCCTAGGAAGCCGACGCCTCCTTTTGCGAGGTGGTGATGGCGACCAAGGAGGGAGCTGAGAGGGAGAGAGAGGCGACGGCCACTCTCCCTTCCCGCGCCAGACGCACCGGGCGCCGCCGAGCGGCGCGATACGATCTCCGGCCACCCTAGTTTGTGGCCTGCGGGCGACAGGTTAGGGGACCCATCGCCCGACCAGTAACAGGCACGAGAAGGTGGCGCGCATGTGTTTCGTGCACGCCTCTCAAGAGGACGTGGGGCAAGGACCCACAGAAGGAGAGGTCCGAGGCCTGCCGGGGTTGCGGTGCACGCAGCTGCGAATCCCGCGACCCCGGCCAAGGGTCAGGAGAAGGAACACCGTGGGTTTTTAGCCGGTAAGAGTCCAGTATCCATGCAGATTTTCCCAGGATAAAAAATGGTAACTTTTGTAGAGAAACGTCAGGAATCAACTTTCGGTGAAAAGGGTATAGTAGAATTGTCCCGCACATGTGTGTTATTTGTGTGTCATTATCCAGCTCCTATCTAGTTTTTAGATAGATTTTTTAGCTACCTATCCTACTCTAGTTTAGGGTGTTCCTAAAATCTAATTTTAGATATCCAAGCAGACACACACTACACCAGTAGAGGATAAATATTATCCATCTAACAATCACAGTATATCGTCACCTTAGAGTAAAAACCTCGGGAATACATGTGGTAATTGCACGGTTACTGTGGACTTTCACGTGGACGAAGTCGCGGGCAAAAGCTGTAAATTATATTTATTACGAATTTTAAATACCTACCCAATAAAGGCTTCATTTCAGCGCCTACAAAATAATGTCGCATAGAGCGGCTCTTTTATAATTAGTACCTATACGTCGTCATAAAATAAAAATTGCATTCCCGAATTGCATTTTCACTCTAAGGCGACGATACGCAGCTTTCATTCGTTTGTCAGAGTAGCCCTCCACCGTTTCACATTGTTTTGATGTTTGGTATTTCAGATTGCAATAATTCCTCGTGAACGACATTGCCGTGACATTGCTTTACTCGATTATTCAGGCGCTAAATAAACGGCTCTCCACGTACCTGTGACTGATAATACGTTTATTGAAGCTGTTATCCGTTTTTTTTTTCAATTAATGAAATATTATTAACGTCAAATCATAGGACACAAACGATATTTTGAATTGCAATTCGCTTAGTTTTGAATCTTTCTCAAAAATGAGTTTTTCCAGTGCCGAGGAAGAATAACTGATAAACCAGGTGGCCTAATATCCTGTACTGTACGATGCATCTCACAAAAACAAAAGATATTCGCGATCGGTAATCCCAAACAGGGGCCTAATTCTCCTAAAATAAATCTTGATAAATCACAACCGAACCAAGGCCGAAGCGTTCGTTCATTTAGACAGTTCTCAATTTCAAAAGCTATCAAATTGTTTGACACAAAAAACAAAATCAATAATTTTGAATGTTTTCGAAAACAAAAACTGACTGACGGTTGTGGTTCGATTGCGTTTGGCAACAATTTATTTTAGGAGAATTGGGCCCCAGGTCAAACATCTTGTCTCACGGAACATTCAGAACTAACTGGAATTTGACACTGACGTCTGCTGCAGCCATCTGCAGTTGGGTTCGAAATCATGACTGCAGCGACATGACGCTGCGACGTATCGCTGCGACATGTCGTCAGCTGCTGCTTTCTGCAGTCGCCTACGAAGCTTAGGTTAAGTATTTTACTTGTCCACTATTGGCTGCAGACCCTTCAGGTTTCACCAATAACTGCTCAGTCACGTAGAAACGGTCCACAAGGACCATCTATAAAAACAATAGAAAAAAAACGACTCATCCTGAATGACACCGATTACCTACGCACTGCATCCGATCCGGATCCGTGAAAATAAGAATGTAAAAAAGTCGGACTGAATTCGGATATTGCTTTGCGCACTTATCCGATCTGTGATCCAAATTCAAACAATTCAGGGGCCATCTTTGGCATATCCAATTGGTGTCCGATTTGAATCCGAGGTAATGCGAAAGCGTTCATACAAAAAGTAACTACTACGGCTACTTCGGTCCGTAAATTTTTCTTCCAAATTAGAAACTCACGGATGACGGAGAGAAATCGGATGACGGAAGTCGGATCTAGTGCGTAAACTACCATACTAATAGTTCTATGACTACTTCGGAATGTATTTTCTCGGATTCGGATCGGATGCAGTGCGTAACCGCTCTTAGAGTATAAAAATGCTTGAAGTTCACCTGTCTACCAAAAGTGAACATCTAATCAGCAATTTAGTTAGGTACTTGAGTGTTTACTGTGTCGGCTCTGGAAACCCCTATGACATAAATAAATTAGTATTTATTTTTTAAAGCCAACATTCTTTAGGATAGATAAGTAGGTAGGTATTATTAGGCAGAATTCACACGTACCACAACTACACCACATCGTAGCAACAAAAAGTGGTCAAGCATTGGTTAATTGTGAATAGTGTTGCTGCAGCTTCTTGCGTTGCGTTGCGGTAACTACTACCCGTCCGTGTCAAGTTTGCCGACGTCGACCGTTACAACGTCACAGCCATCAGTGCCGTTGACCAATAGCAGCGTAGGTACGGGAAGCGCGGCAGGAGGTAACAGCAAACTCGAAACAGGGGGTCTACTCCCTAAGCACGAAGTCCGTGATTTCGGCCTTAGTTAGAGCCTGTCCACATCTCCACGTCACGACGTCGTAAACGTGGAACGGTGCGGTAACGTGGCACGGTGCATTGACGTAACGTGCAAATTTACGTTATCGTAACGTAACACGTTCCACCTCTAGCCGCAAGCGCACACGTATATGCGCTCCGCCCGCGCTCTCCACGCCCGCAAGTTAATCGCCGTCTATGTGCTCAGATGCTTTAAAACCATACCTTAATGTTTCTCTTATTAAAATTCAGGATCTACATTGTCATCGATAAATCTAACAATGATCCTGTCGTGCATTTTTACGATACGGTAACGTAAATTTGCACGTTACGTCAACGCACCGTGCCACGTCACCGCACCGTTCCACGTTGACGACGTCGTGACGTGGAGATGTGGACAGGCCGTTACGAGCGTTTCCTACTCCCTATCACCTACGGACATACGATTATTTCGGGACCCGAACTAAGAATGAATGTCAACACGATTTGACAGCTGTCCCTACTACCGATGTGTTTTTGCCCGTCCGAATAGTTGAACTTGACACTTGTTTTATTCACTCCTACGTTTCGGGCTACTTTCGGACGGACGATTACCTTCGTTGACGGACTTAGGGAGTAGGCCCCCAGACGTGTAGTACCAAATGTCGATGGGGTTGCGTTGTCGCTAGCAGTTGCGATGTGGTTACGTTATGGCTAGTGGGACAGCGCAGGCATGCGTGCGATGTCGTCGCGTCGACGCAACGTTGTGTTTGCGAGGTGGCCGGCCGCTAGTGGTTGTATTAATACTAAGGTAAAGGCACCCAATTCCGAGGGGTTCTAAAAATGGCACCATATTCCGATGTATTTAGAATAACGGCGTTTTCAAGCAATTTACAAGTTCTTTTTGTTTGCAAGATACATTAATCAATAAATAATTTATCTGTTCATGTTTATATGAGCAAAAGAGTGCTTTGGTGTTTTAACGTTTTAAAATAAACAGTAAGTTTGACGCTAGCAGCTGACTCGAACGCGCGCTTCATACATTTCGGACCTTATGCACGTGATTAATACGATTTGCTAAATAGTGTTTTGTATGATAATTTTAGACTGTGTGAGTTTTTGTTTAGGTTGAAATATTGGAAGGGTTATATTTTTTATTGAAAACAGTTAACATTTTAATATTTTCTTTACAAATTGAGGAGAAAATAAGTTTTTAAAATACCGCGGCATTAGGTGCCAAATATTTTAGTTGGTTCCTAAATACCGATGTATACCACGGAAATGCAATTTAATAGACGTTGACTTTTTTTCAAATTTTGAAGGCAGATTTATGATTACGAACTTAATATTTTAGCTCTGATTACTTAACACGTTCAGACCGGCGTGTACCACCGTTGGAGCACGGAGTATTTGCTGCCACGGCGAGGTGTACCACCGGTGGCCACGTTACACTATACTTTCAATGTACTAAGAAATTCGCGCCGCTTTGAGAGAAAGTGTTGTATTTACCGTTCCCGCCTAGTAAAATAGACAAATTTTCATAGTGTAGCTCAGGAGGAGGATATAATTTCGGAAAGTAAGCAAAAAACAGTACTGAAAAATTGTATTTATTAGAAAAAAATTTACATAATCACGACATAAATTGTACGAAATGCGAATTGTTTATGATAAATTACGTTGAGAGAATGTAATAATAAGAAAATTAAATCAAAATTGAAAATAATATAAAATAAAATGCCGTCGGACAAGATTGATGGTCTGCGACGACTGGTTGATGGTGTTTGTCGTTCATTCCCAGAGCATTGATTTATATTAGAGTGAACATCGAAAATCTCTTTTTCACTTGAACTATTGGAAGTTATCAGAAATCTGTGAAGTCAGGTATCATGAGACGGTAATTCATAATGCGGGTCCAATACGGAGTTGTGACACGATCCCGGCCTTATAGGTCGATCATTATCTTCATTTGACATCCTTTTATGCAATAAACATAGGCATAAACAAACTCGCACACACAATCACGCGCAGCTAATTACCTACGCGTCGCGTCGATGTCGTGTTATGGCGCGTAAAATACACAAAACTGCTCGGGCGTTGTTACGTCAGCGCGGCACGTGCGATTCTGATTTATGAGACAAAACTCTTTACTTTATATTACGATTACTAGCTTATTAGAAAGAGTGAAAGCATAATTCCTGTCTAATCCTGTCCGTGTCCACCGGTGGCGCACCCCGCCCGGCTAGACTTTTGGTTCATGAGGCGGTGATGTACCACCGGTGGCCATATGAAGATTTGCGCCGTAGGATACCAAGTACCTACTCATGAGGTGCCGGTCTGAACGTGTTAAATAACCAATAGATATAAAAATCTATTTCCGAGGTACACTATGGCGTCGCATTTACTAATTATAACAGGTCAAAGATTGCCTGTTTAGGTACTTTATTAATTCGTTGTATGGAAAAGCTAGGTACAGAAAATTAAGTTATTAATGTGTTCTGATATAATCCTGAGTGAGCTTTGTATATTTTTTCAAAGATATCGCAATTGAACATTAATTTATTTGTTTAATATTAAAAAATCTTTTACTTTTCATCACTCGGAATTAGAAATCTTGATTTAGTATTATAAAACGCTATTCCGATGTGTTTAAGTCGGAATAAGGTTATATTAGTACCTAATTCCATGGTATTGGCACACGTTAAATACAGAGTGTTCATTATCTTACGCAGCTTGTTCAAAACTTTACTATTGTTTTAGTAACTGCAAGAATATAAATTTGCCCTTCAAAATAACTTTCATATTCCGATATACTCAGATATAGTTACACTTATATATTATATACTTTTAATAAAATTGTTTTATTATTATAATTGTTTTATTGTAGGAGAATGAAGCCCAGAAAAAAGTACACGGAAGAGGATCTCCAAAATGCTATTACAGCAATTCATAATGGCAGTAGTGTTTATAAAGTTTCTCGACAGTACAATATTCCCGAATTCCTATCTAAGTAAATTACATATTGTGGTACCATATTAAAACCTATAGATAGAGAAGATAATAAATAGACTTGATTTTTTGAACATCATGTATCATTCTCCCCACCTCCTTTCCTTTGTATTTTGTACACTCGGAATTAGGAACCAAATGCATCGGAATTAGGATTTTTAAATCGGAATTAGGTGCTTCGGACTTCTTTATATTTTTAAATAATTTGACATTATTAATAAACGTTTATTGTCAAACTGTGAGTATATTTCAAAAATAAGATATATAATACTTCTGATAAAAATAGCCAATTCTACAGAAAGGTATATTAAATACTTAATTTTTAATGTTCTTTCTAGTTATGGTGAAAACACCGCGGAATTAGGTGCCTTTACCTTAGTACTAATTGTTGTATCGCTGGTGGTTGCGAAGTGGTCGGTATCGCCTACACAGTTGAATTTGGCGGCAAAAGCGGCACCATCCGCGCTAACTGTCGTATCTAGCAATTGATAATTTTTCAGTAGTTGCGTTAGCTGTGGCTTCATTAATGAATTAATAACTTTTTTATATTGCTCTTGGCTTGGTTAGTAGTTGCCCTAAAGCCCTAAGGTATCTATTTATTTATTTCTATTCATTTGAAGCAGATACGCCACTCTGCGAGAATTTCTCTGAAAAATTATCAATTGCTAGTTACGACAGTTAGCGCAGAGGGTGACGAAATGTGGTCCATGTGAATTTAACTATTCAATTTCATACAAATTAGTGCCCGCCCACGTGTTGTTGTTGTGGTGTGGTTGTGGTGTAGTTATGGATCGTGTGAAACAAGCCTTATACAAAATAACAAATAAAATCATCATCTTTTGTTATCTAGTTTATTGGAATGATTTTAATAAATTAACATGACAATAAAGATAATAATGATACAACAAGCAAAAATCCATTTATAATAATTTATATGTAACAATGTGCTATGAAACCGGTATTTTGAAATAAACGTGTAAATGTCAACGTACTTTAATGCTCTAATTTAAATAATCTCAAAAAAAAACAATGTTACCACTATAAATTGGCTGGCGGCGAAAAAAAAAACTAAAAAATGCACTAAATTTGTCAAAATGGTTGAAATTTTCCTGTGCAACAGCGCCGCTATGGACTGCAAAGATAATCTGGGCAGTTAGAACAACACATAGTTCTGTGTTGAAATAAAAATTATGGAAATAAAATACTGTAAGATATAGAAATCTTAATATTTTGAATTAATAATGATTCTATTTAATTTGAACTGTTATTACTTTGACATTAACTTTTTCTAGAATCCTAAAAAATCTACGATACATTATAGATTAGTTTGTATACAGAATGATGCAGTAATTAGGTCGTATACAGGGTGATGCAGTAATTAGGAGGTGTAAGTGTCAACAACTTTCTTTCCATTGTCGTATCTGCCTAGAGTGGTGACAGTTTTGCCGCCTGATGATTGCTGAGACACAAAGGCCGAATGCACGTTTCCACGGCCATTATTCTGTTTTGGCATATTCCTTACAATATCTTGGGGAGTCATCAGAGTCTGTGGAATATTTTAAAGATAAATTATAAGTAGATAATCGTCGTGTATATGTAGCAGCCGAATTATAGAATTCGCCGTATTAAACAACGTCTAGCCGCATACCAAAACAGGGTACTTTAATGAGGCTTATTAGTGCAGAACTACTAGCGCCAGCATTTAGAACTTAAAATAACAAAGCAGCGTTCCAAATTGTAGCATTGATCAGCCGCATTGAGGAACGAGAAGCGGCTGTTACAATGCCGCGCATGTTTATTAAGCTGTATTACATTTTGGCTAAATGTTAAATAGCCGCATTAGAAAACAGCGCTGTTTTGTATTGCTGCTAGACGTTATGTAATATACCGAATCCTAGGATTCGGCTGCAACATAATCATGTAGTTTCGATAGCAAGAGCCACGCCATGTCCTGTCCCCGTGGGTGTCTTATAGAACGTTGTCAAGAGATTGAGATTTTTAAGTCATTAATTATGATGAATTGACACTTGAGATTATGTTTTCAGTGCATTAGGATGCACATTAGGATATCAGAATTCCTATACCTAAAGAGGGTTAAACGAATTCGTATTATTTCTTCAAACCGCGTGGTCTACTGCTAAAAAGGTTTTTATTGAAATGGAAAAAAAATGGTTTTCTATTTCTGAGTCATTTTAAAGCCCCGAGTTAACTGAATGCAAAGAACGATATATTTTTTAGCTTATTTTTTTATTTGAATCCTTGCTTAGGTGGTTTAGACACGATAAATTGCAAGAATTGAAAGAAAAATAAAATTTAATCAAACTAATTCCCCGTGCGGGTTCAATTTACACCAGTAGAGATAACGCGGTTTTACACGAATTCGTTTACCACCTGTATAAATAATTGGGTTGCGGCGTGAAATGGATATTACTCCGAAAAAAAATCTGATATTCAGCCTCGTTTGGTTAAATTTGAAGCCGATTCCGACTAGGAAAAGACTAGGTCGATGACTAAAGAGTTTGGCCAACAAAAGTTGATCGTGAATATTACCGCGAAATTCAAAAAACTTGCCTCAAAAACACTTAACACTGACTTTTTTTTTATAAATTAGTTTAATTTGAAAAATAATGAGAAATGAATACGAAATAATTTAATTAGGTACTCTAAAATCAGATGAATGTATTAACTGGCGAAAATAAAGTTTTTTTTTTAATTTATGAAAAAAGAGTATTGAGTGTTATGAGTCGAGTTATTTTGAATTTCGCGGTAGTATTCAAGATCAATTTTTGTTGGCCAAACTAGCTAGCAGATAAACTGGCTAGCAGGTTGGTGAAACATCCCCATTTACGGCCAGTTTCTTCATCAAAAGTAAACTTTGACTTTGGCTGTTACTTTTGATGAAGAAACTGGCCGTTAGACACTTAAACAGTTGAAATAAGTATTACTTAAGATTTTTTTCGAGTTTTCTAGTTTTTTTTTGTCAAAAACCTTTAGTTGTGATGCAAATTAATTCGTTTACTGTAATCTGAACTTATATTTTCTGCTCTGTCTCTTTCAAACTCACATTAGTGTACACCCCTTGTCCTGGGCCTCCAGCGCTCGCCCTGTAAAATAGAAAAATAATTAAAGGTAGTCCTGACATGGTTGGATCAATCGATCTCCGAGGTTAAGCTGCGTTGTCCGCGACCGTCCGCGAATGGCTGAATTTACAATTCATTACACATCAAGACTCCGGACTCTGGAGGTCACGTTCAACCGTCAATCTCGGTTATCATTTGAATATGACAATCTTTATGGACAATCAGAAGCCGGAAAGTCCGAGAATCCGTCTAATTTAAAAATATTCCCAGAGTCTATAAACTAGTTTTTGCCCGCAGCTGCGCTAGCGTGTTTAAATTATTGTGAAATGGCTGTTCTTAAACCAAAAGTTAAAACTTTTTTTTAAATTCTCCCCTGACAAACTTTAAAAAGGGGCGCAACGGGGGTTTACGCTCTTTTATGGGCCTTTTTCCTGTCATGCGGGTTCGTGCCCGCGTGCGTGCGTCACCCGCATGCGTGGCGCTCGCAGTTTACCTTTTCGTGCGTGTTTCACGCATCACAAATAAATACATGTATGAAAAGGTGAAATTCAGGCGCCACGGGAGAGGGTAATTCACGCATGCGGGCACCGCGCGGAGACCGCGTCACAGGAAAAAGGCCCTTAGTGGGGTATACCCCGCACACTGTAAGAATTTGCCGGATCCGGCAGCCTGTTGGCTCTAGTATACAAAATGTATGCGCAGAAGCTCTTCGCGCACGCGTCAAACATTTTATAACATAAATTTCTGATAATGTGTGGCTGGGTTAAAATAGTCATTAGTGATACTTTAAGTTGCCCGCATATATAGAAAAAAGAAGATAAGAGGTAGGTAATTAGGTAAATAATGGAATCAGGCGCTACTTTGCGGAAATCCATGACATACAATTACAATATTTAGTGTTAATTTCGCTAAACTAAAAAAATAGTTAGTTTGGCGGAATAAACACTACGTCATAGTTACTGTGACTGTATATTTGTAGGAAATTAGCTGAGGACAGTGATAGAGAATGATAAACAAATCGAAAATGTTCGAAAATTCTGTAACTCCACTTTTTTCAATTCAGAATAGTGGGTTGAAGTGAATTATACCCAGTATTCTGAATTGAAAAAAGTGTTTCAGTTTTCGGAACACCGTTTCTTACACCCAGACTATACACGATCAGGACTTGGTACAAAACGACTAATGTTAGCCGTCACTTCTTTCGTCCACGACTTCCACGAGCTATCACAAAGACGTTGAATTATTATTCTACAATCATTCTTTATAAGTACAATAACATAGGTACAAGTAAATTTTAAAAAAGGAGTAATTTTTTTTCTTATTTTGGAACAAATGTTTGACCGTTTGATTTTTTTTTTGACGATATTTGTGTCTAATCTAAATACGTTAAACGTTTCTTACGTAGGTATTATTATAATACTTACATAGCATAGCTTGCAGCTCTATTTTGGGCTGAAAAAAAAAAGAATTATGAGTATATTCACATATAAATAATTATAGGATGTTAACATTGATAAAGTAGTGGAAACAGTAAGTATCAGCTACACACATCGCGGCATTGTCTTTCTAATTTAAGCGCAAAACAAAAATGTTGACTACTGATTACACTATTGTTCTATGTAAGTATAAGTAAATAAACTTTGATTGTTCAGGTGAAAGAATAATAAAGTTTTAAACGTTTATTATTCATTCCACCTCCAGCCAAGTCATTTTAGTGACCTACTTTAGCCATAGAATCGAGATCATAGCCATAATAGGGGCGCCCTTAGAGAGCAGGAAGGTGGATAGATTAGATTCCGATTGAAAAAAGGTTTTCCTTTTTAACTTTATGAAAAATGTTGCCTTACAATAAAATGTCTCCTTTTAGTTTTAGTTAGTGGATAAAGGTCAAAATACACGTCCGATACTTGCTTCTGGGAGCCGGATCCGACTATCTGATCGGATTCATGAAATACACGTACGATTCTCGTGTCCGATTGTTTCTGGACGACGATGACGCCCTGACGATGCTTACGATTCTGACATCCGATCCGATAGTCTGATCGTACGTGTAATTCATGTTCAAACAAATGTATGACGCGGAGGCCTTCAGATAGTTTGATCAGACTATCGGAACCGACTATCGGAGGCAAGTATCGGACGTGTACCTATTTGGGCTCTAAACCGTATGACTTTCAAAAATAAATGTCGGTGATACGATATGTAGCAAAATCCTGAACTGCATGATGCAATGGGCATGTAAAAAAAACACTTGTTACTGCTACGTTTTGTTTGCACAAATGTTAATATTGTCTAACACGCCATCGGTAATGGAAAATTTTACGAGAATAAAGATAATATTATATTTTATACACAATATACTTAGTACATACCTACATATGTCCGGGAGGGGATTAGGAATATAATTTCCCCTTTTGCCGGGCAAGAGAATCGTAAAAAGCGATGAAACGGGGACTCTAGTAATAGACCACGTCCTCTGCTTAACTCTTCGAGTATTACAGGCGTGAGTATTTGGCAAATTGGCTACATAGATACACAATCACTTAGACAACTTCACCCTATGTGGCCATCGTATTTAGTGCATCGCAGTTTTTGCAATAAACTATATTATTCTAATAAGTTATTTATTAGCCTTTAAAACAGCAGCGACACTTTATCCACCACCATTTTCACGTTTCACGGAAAGTAACTTAATAATAATAATTATTATTTTCCCACCACTTGCTCGACAATGTCCAATTATAACTTTACAATACTTTGATTCTAGTTCTATTGCTTTTCATTGTCTCGGAAAGAGTGTGAAAAGTAGAGTATTCTCCTCGGGAATAAAGGTGTATTCGTATTTTACGATTTCAGTCTTAACTATAAGCTCCGTCGCTGCGCTCGGAAGTTAATCCTGGGATCCTTCGTTACAATACGGCCGACGTATCTTGGCCAGTCTGAAGTTAGTTGTTTGGCTGCGCAATAAATTTTTTAGAAACGAAATTGTCTACTGCGCAGCTAATCAGCTAATTTCAGATTCGCCAAGATACGTCGGCCGTATTGTACGCTAGGGATTCAATATGGCGCCCGTGACGTAAGACACTGCTTTATCCCCTTGTTGAATAATCTACTATAATTAGTCGTAAATAATAAAGATTAATACCATTAACACACGCCAACACTACGATCGCGAGAAATATGACGATTTTCGACATGTTTAATTTATTTTTCTTTAATTTATGAAGCAACTGTTATGGAAGCAAATCTCACAATAGTATGGAAAATATGGTAAATGCAGGAGCTATATATACGTACCATATGTAACCTTGAAACGGTCAATAGTTCTGGCAATGAACGTCAAGGGGAGGCTCGGGTAAATTGGACAACTTTAAAACATTGTTTTAGTTTAAGTTAATTTTATTTTTGGGGTACATGAAAAGAGCCTCCACGAGTGACGATACGTAATTATGTCCGGCGCACCCTGGGCAGTCAGTCCCGCTACCAACCTTGCTGACTGGCTAATCTTTTCACCACGGCATGAGCTATTCTCGTATAGTTTGTGCCGACACGATAGAAGAAGTTAATTTTATTTTCATACTACATTGAATACCTATATATTCTGTACATAAGTAAGCGTTATTACATTTGTAATTTTTTCTAAATATTATTTAGGAGTTTAAGCCCGTCGTCCCAGTACGACACTTAAATGTCTTATCTATTGTGTCTATAATTACGGTGATTGAGAGTTTAAAGTTAACATGATCCCTACTAATATTATAAATGCGAAAGTAACTCTGTTTGTCTGTCTGTGACGCTTTCACGTCTAAACCGCTGAAGCGATTTTGATGAAACTTGGTACAGAGACAGTCTGGTAGTTGGAGAAGAACATAGGCTACTTTTATCCCGAAAAATACGACACACGCGGGTGAAGCCGCGAGCGACCTCTAGTTATTTAAAAATTGGATTTTTACTCTATAAACATTGTTATTTTGAGTATACACTAAAGCTGAAACCATGTAGCTTGGAATCGATTAATGATAGTTTTTAAACCAGACTAGCTGTACCAGCATGCGTTGCAATTTGCAATGCACTTTTTCCTACTTATTACCTACCTACTACTTTCCTACTACCTACCTTCAGAAACAAAATCAAAATAATAACAAAAAGTTAAAACCATTTTCATGCATGCGATAAACAAATGAAGAATATGGACATACTGAGATAATTTCGTTTTTTTTTAAATATTAAAATTTTCTTTCATAGTCCAGTCAATAAAGTACTTGTAGAGTGCGTGAGCGGGAACCTTTTTTTTTTTTTTTTTTTTTGTCGTGGGAAAATCCTCATGGATACCCATCGCCTGGGGAAGGCGAAGGGTTATGCCGGACTCTTACCGGCTAAAAACCCACGGTGTTCCTTCTCCTGACCCTTGGCCGGGGTCACGGGATTCGCAGCTGCATGCACCGCAACCCCGACAGGCCTCGGTCCACCAGCCCCTGGCGGACCTCTCCTTCTGTGGGGCCTTGCCCCACGTCCTCCTGAGAGGCGCGCACGGAACACATGCGCGCCGCCTTCTCGGGTCTGTTACTGGTCGGGCGACAGGTCCCCTAACCCGTCGCCCGCAGGCCACACACTAGGGTGGCCGGAGATCGTCGCGCGCCCTCCGGCGGCGCCCGGTGCGTCTGGCGCGGGAAGGGAGAATGGCCGTCGCCTCTCTCTCCCTCTCCGCTCCCTCCTTGGTCGCCATCACCACCTCGCAAAAGGAGGTGACGGCTTCCCACGCACTCTCGCTCCCGACCATGGACAGAACCACGGCCGGAAGCGAGAGGTCACCACCGATCGCCGCGACTAGTTCACGGCGCTGCGTCGCCCACGCACGGCACTCCTGCAACGTGTGCAGCGCCGTGTCTTCCGGGCAGTCGACGCAGTGGTGACATCCGGGCGTCTGCTCCCGGCCTATGCGACACAGGTACTTCCCGAAACATCCATGTCCCGAAAGCACCTGCGTCAGCCGGAAGCTGAGGGCGCCATGCCGCCTCTCCAGCCACTCCTCCATAACGGGTCTTACCGCCGCTATTGCGGCGCGCCCTGTGAGCAGGAACCTAAGCGATTTCTTCAGAAACTTATTCAGGGTGCTTAGGGAGAAAAAATACTAAAAGTCCTGACGTCTAGGAGGTGAGCCGGAGGGAGGGGGGGGGGTGACAAAGGTCTCAATTTCAGGTTTTTCGCCAATATCTCAAAAACGGTGCGTTGTAGCGAAAAATGTTGTAAGATAAAATTAAAGCTTGTAAAACACGCTCCAGAAATGTAGAAATTAAAGTTATTCGGCGTGATGACCTTCATGCGAAAATTATCTTAAAATGTATTGTAACATAAGCCGGGAGTACTTCCACGTGGTGAAGGTGGTAACAGTAAGAAATCGCGTTTTTATAACAGCGGATAACTGAGCTGAGGCGGGAAAAACAATCAATCATGATATTGATAAAGATTGCTTTTCGCTCAATATCTCTAATGCTCACTGTAGGAAACGCGACCTTACTGGCTAAAACTCTCATCATCGTATACATGCCTTCGGGCTTATGTTATTATAGGTTTTCGTAATGTTTTTGGCACGGTAGCCTACCCGGTAACGCAGGGGCGCAGACACAAAATATTATTTTCAGTTAAGCACTCTTATTAGTAACACAATTGGGTTATCCAACATGAGTACTAATAAGTGTCCTGTATGTGACAAGGATGTCGTTAAAGGAAGTAAGGATGTCTCTGAGGTGAAAGAAAAGGGAATACTGGGTCATACTATAGGTAATAAGGAAAGGAAAGACGACAAGTATCGAAGTTTCCTTGACTTGACATCCCTTTTTATTCACACCAGCTGCCGTAAAAATTACAGCCTAACTGACACCATTAAAAAAGCTGTTAGGCAGGCATCTTTATCCAATGAAGAGGCAGGCAGGGCCGTTGCAGCTCAGATCTTCTGCTCCGCCATTGTTTTTTATGCACACGTTGCCTTAATGAAGATATAAAAGCCTTTGAACAAAAGGAGGGTTGTACACAAAGTGTTGTTGTTCTCAAAAACGGTAAAAACCTGAAATTGAGACCTTTGTCATCCCCCCCTCCCTCCCTCCGGTTCGCCTCCTAGACGTCAGGACTTTTAGTATGTTTTCTCCCTAAGCATCCTGAATAAGTTTCTGAAGAAATCGCTTAGGTTCCCGCTCACGCACTCTATACTTACCCTCCTCTGAGTCATTCATTGACAGGACTATCATAATAACCTTCTCCTGGCAATTACGAACACAACAAAAAAAAATTCGCAAAATCGGCCCCGCCGCTCACGCGTGATGCCGTGACCAAGATAAATAGGGATTAATTTTATATACATAGATCATATTTGTTTCCAAAAATGTATTCATATTTATACCTAGGATTTAATAGGTTTCTCGGTATATCAGGAAACCGCAAATATACCTAGAGGCTTGTGACGGTCGGCTCGGTAAGTTTCCATGTATTAGACAACCCCTGTACTACTGGGGAACTTAACGCAACATGAACTACCATGGAACTTGGAGATTTATACTTTAAAAAAAAAACACGCATTTCTGTTGAAAATCTTTTTGGCGTGTTTCGGTTTTAGTATTTATATATACTAAAAATAGCATTGTATAATGTAAATTCTACACCGTTTTTAAATAAAATATTATTAATCTTCTTAAAAGTGTCTCATCTATTCGTAGGTAGGTACTTTAGGCAAGAGAATAGTTTTTCCAAGCACAGGTTTTGATTGGGATTGATTTCTCTTCTACTTAACTCTTTTTGATTAATTAATAACATTTTAAGTACTTATTTCCTGATCTCTACACACTTATATTTTAAATAATATTTTTTCCAATGGTTATTTTTCCCCTGTGCAAGGGCACAACGACGACATAATTCGTCAAAATTTGTAATGTCTATCATTAAAGAATCGCTTTAAAATCACAAATTACAATATCTATAGCAGAACGAATGATGCCTCAACCGATTATCGTGATGACTAACGATTTTCTTTTGTTTAATTTTTCTCAGAATTTGAAACAAATGTTATTGTTGACAAAAGGCACTGGAACACTTGTAGTGCGGGCTGGTGTACTTAGTACGCACGTACATATTATCCAGCATAACTTGGCACTTCGTGACGGCGCTTCATGTATGGGCAAAATGTCAAAATCAGTACATTAAGCTTTAGTTCCCCATTTCGCCGCCTACCAAGATATTCTGGGCGCTTTGCATGAAGGCACTTATTATGGAATATTTTTCTGAAAATTTGAAATGATGTCAGTTAGTGTTTTTCATGCGTCTAATGGTCGATTTTTCTTAATTATCTGAATAATGAAGCATATTTTTATGTTCCATCTTAGTACTCATCTACATATTATATTTGGAACTTGTAGCAGGTAATAAACATACTAACGCAGCAGTTCGTGGCTACTGCGCAGATTTTTCGATCCACGTCGTTATAGTTTTCTTTCCCCAACTTGCTTCCCCAATAGCCTAATTTAGGTATTTTTTTAAGCACGAAACGTTGTGAAATCTTACATATTACTTTATAGTACTGTTTTCGTTTACAAAAACTGTCAAATTGTTTGAAAACAAAAACATATTGACAATTTTTGTAAACTAAAACCGTGTTTCTTTAATCGTACTAAAGAAACACAGTACGATTCCTGCTTCAAAAAATTACCTGAATTATACTCATTTCGTAAATTGAAGCCGTCTGGAGACGTCAAGGAGACTGTCGAGAAAATGTAAACGACACCATCAAAAACCGTAAAACAGCTATATTATCCATATTTGTTTTTTAAAGATATTCGACATTCTTTGTATGGTAAAGTTTTGTAGATGAAAATAACAATATAATCGCCTGTTGACACTTAGCGTTTCTACGCTGTATACACTTCCGTCCAACATCAACCGTTGGGCAGTAGCCCGCCGCGCATAAGACCCGCCTGGTCGGAGGATCCTTCCTTTTCGTTGGAGGAATATCATATCTCGTCTCTCCACACTTCAATTGGTAGGAAAAAATAGTCAAATTATGTGTCCATAGGAAAAAAAAACAATTTAGGTAATGAAAAATATTTAATCGACTTCAACTTTTATAGCAAATCATTTTGGGTCTCATATTCCTGCTCTTATTGTTGAATACGAGGATTTTTCTGCTCCTATTTAATGCATTAATTGCTTAACGGACCTAATAAAGCACGTACAAGCTTTTAAATATCTGGGTCACATTGCGACAGATGACCTCAGGGACGATGAAGACATTGAGCGGGAGCGCAGGGCTCTGGCGGTGAGAGCTAGTATGCTCACACGCAGGTTCGCACGTTGCACGAGAGAAGTAAAGGTTACTCTATTCAAAGCTTATTGCCAGTCCTTCTACTCGAGCGGCCTGTGGGTAAGATACACGCAGCGAGCCTACAGAATCCTGCGCACTCAGTACAATAATGCGTTCAGGATGTTGTTGGGTTTGCCGTGGCGGTGCAGCGCGTCTAGGATGTTTGCTGAAGCGCGCACTGATGGTTTCCAGGCCATCATGCGCCAAAAAGCAGCTTCACTGCTGGTCCGTATACGGGGGAGTAACAACGGCATTCTGAACGCAATAGTTGTATGTTTTGACTGTCCCTTTCAGAGTCATGGCAAATAGAAATGTTAATAAAAGTGTACTAGGTTAAGGTTTTTATGGGTCTATGCCACCGGAAATAAAGTTTATATTATTTTAATAGCTGGATGAATATTCGAATTAAAAATATTCTATCTCACAAAGTCCTGTAAATCATTCGAAATCGAATTTGAACACCGGACCTTGTACTATTTATTCTGTGACCGGACTTCGCGAGATAGAACGACTTACCTTAACATTTTTTTTAACGAATCATTGTTTTCTTGGCTTTTTAACATTATAGTAAGTAGTTTCAGATTAATTTTATACTTGCCTTATGGGCAGTGGTATAGTTTGACTTTTCATTATCATAAAATTGTAGTTTTAAACATCTGCATTCTTAACTCTAGGATGATAATAATGACATTCTTAATTTTTGTTAATGTTGTTCGAATATTTACCGCGAAGGAAGAAACGTGCCTTTGAAACATTTACAGCGGGTAATGTTCCTTACTTACAGAAAGTGAGAATGGGTGTTTCTTGGTCTAATAAGAAAGCTCAAAATCTAAACAAATTGACGTGTAGAACTGTAAAATTAAATAATATGCTATTTTGCCTATGTCGTTTTTTTTTTGCTTATAAATTATATTCGATATGACAAGGCATTTACTATAACTTGATGTAAAACTATATATTACTTCTGATAAAACATATTGTTTTATATATTAAACAATTTTCTATGGAATTTTCAATTTAAATTCTAACTAGTTGTGTCTGCCTTGCCTGGATGGCTATTTTTTTCTGATATGCGGTCATCTAGAAAACATTAAAATTCACTCATACACAGCTCAGGAGTCGAACATCAGTAATTTTCCTATTAAAAACCGCAAGTTGTTTTGATAATTTAGGTACCTATATTTATTTATTTCACAACTTACAATTGTTGTTATCTATTCTATATTATATCCAATACAATAATGTAGTCACACAGAGTACAAATAATTGGCAGCCTCTCGAATCACGCCAAAGAGCAAATAAAAATATCAAAACGTTGTGAGTAAAGTCGTGGTGGCCCAGAGGTTACAGATCCGCTTGTTAAGCACCGGGTTGCGGGTTCAAAACCCAGGCATGTACCAATGTGACTCTTTTTTAATGTCATTTGTACTTTTTTAGTTAATAAGATACCACTGACATACGGTGAAGGAAAACGTCGTGAGGAAACCTGGACTTAGTGGTCTCAAATCGCCAACCAGCAGTGAGCAAGCATGGTGATCAAAGCTCGTTTCTTCTCTGTAGAAGAAGAGGCCTTTGCCCTGCAGTGGGATAGTTACAGGCTAATAATATTTTTATATTTTTTGTGAAACGCTGTTGAGTATATGTATTTGCTGCTCGAACCACCGGTGAGTACTTAAATATACTCAGGAGGACAACTGGGACCTTAAATAGCCTCACCCTCAGCTCCTGCCGTAGGCTGGTAATAGGAACGAGCAGCCTTGTGGCTCATTGAAATATACCATGGAACACAAGATTTAACTAGAGCGAAGTTTCGCCTAACTAAACTGACTCTAAAAGCTACGTCGCTCATTTGCGACAATAACGTGTTATATCCGAAGACCTGATTGATATTTCAGAAAACGCCTTTGAAAGATTGGAATAAAGACGTTTTTTTGTAAAATACCGATTTTCGGATTTAACACGTTCTGGTAGCAACTGAGCGACGTCATGATTCCTTAGAACAGGGGCTCGTGGCTAATTATCAACCGCGCAAACCATACGATTTGCGAGGTTAAGCTGCGCTTGCCGTGGTCACTCCGTGAATGGGTGACCATTCGTCACACGTCGAGACACCTCCGTGCCTCAGAGACCACATTAAATAGACGATCCCGGGTGCCATGCGAATATCTATGATAGTCATTAGGGAGTTTGTCCACAGCCGCCGTCACCAAGAACGAGATGACGTTGACGAAGTAGCGTAACATACATTACTATGACTGCGTGTCCACCGCACGTCCGTCATCCGAGCGCTGTCATCTCGGCCGCCGAGATTGTGAGTAGTTCGGCGCTACCGCTAGAATTCCGCCGAGATCGTGACGGGTAAACGCTCTTGCGGGTAGTCAGAAGCCCGAAAGTCTGACAGTCGGACGTTAGGATATCGGCGTTGCAAAGTAAAATGGTTGCGGAGATCTGATGGCAGTCGCCGTCCGTGTAAAATACTGGTATTCAGCCGCGTCTGGTTAGACTAGAATCTGACCTAAACATAGGGAAAGGCTAGGCGGAACGGTTCCTTAGAACAAACTCAAAGATTGCTCCCCATTGACCCATTCCAATGAATAACCCTGTATATTAACTATACTTATATTAAACTAGCTTATGCTCGCGGCTTCGCTCGAGTTAATTTAGAATTTGACACACTACTTACTTAGTTTCTATAATAATATAATAATTAAATCATGATTCGAAAGACACGTGGCGCCATCTATTAACGTTATTGCTGTTTTCCTCGGGAACAGTATTTTTTCGGGATGATAGGTACCCTACGTCCGTTTCTGTACACCTGACAACGAATATGCAAAATTTCAGGACGATCGGTTCAGTGGTTTAGGCTTGAAAAGGTAGCAAACAAACATACTTTCGCATTTATAATATTAGTTAGGATTTTCACTATTAACGTTGATCAGAAAACATTGCCGTGTGGAGGCGCACCGTTCACTAACTAATATTCGCGCGTTAATTGAACGGTGCGCCTAGAGACGCAGCCTAAATTTTCATACATTTTTGTCGTGACGCAACTACAGTAGTTAACGAAAAAACTCACACTTGGGGTACAGGCGATTATTTCGTCAAAATAACAGTTATTGTAAAACTTTTAGCTAATATCAAAACAAGGTCACCTAAGAAACAAAATGAAACTATAATCTTTTTTTAAATTAAATCGCTTTATTTCCAAAATTTGATTTTACTACGCCGAAACATTATGCAAAATAAACGGTTTTTATGGAATTATTCCGTCAAAATACAATCTAATTTTAAACAAGAGGGTTTTTTCCTATAGTAGTTCTATTATTAGGTATAGTAGTTCAATAGATTTACGAACTGATAATAATAATGTTGAATTAACAAAGTATGTGCCTTAAGATCTGTAAGAGCAAAATGTATCGATACTGTTCCAATGTGTGGCGTAAACATCAGGAGCTTAACGAATCACCTTGTATGATTCCGAAACTCAACCGTAAGTATATAATAATATATTTGTTACTAATAACTAGTATTATAGTGCCTTCAATCCACGAAGATGCGCCCCACTCTTTGTCTAAATGTCTACAGCGCAGAAGTGTGCATTATAAATTGCTATTGTGTTAGTTCTATCGACACACAATTGTTAGATTCGTGCATACGCACACTAGTATAAGATAATAAATAAGAGATGTGCATATGCACCATGCGATTACACTTTTCGTACCACTCACAAAAAAGTATGGCGCGTCTCCGTGGTTTGAACTTACCTACTTATAGTACCTACTTACGCGTAAAATAACTTTGTCGCTTTGAAACCAGACTTTCAGCGTTCTGTTTCTCACTTCAGAGGCCTAAATTATTTGGTACTCGTAAAATAACTTTACCGCTCTGAAACCAGGCTTTCAGCGTTCTGTATCTCATTTCAGAGGACCAAAATTATTTGGTACTCGTAAAATAACTTTATCGCTCTGAAACCAGGCTTTTAGCGTTCTGTATCTCATTTCAAAGGACCAAAATTATTTGGTACTCGTAAAATAACTTTACCGCTCTGAAACCAGGCTTTCAGCGTTCTGTATCTCATTTCAAAGGGCCAAAATTATTTGGTACTTGTAAAATAACTTTACCGCTCTGAAACCAGGCTTTCAGTTCCTCGTCGCGGCACTAAAAGTATATTTTATGTTGTAATAGCACCCTCTGAAATACAACCTTTGATGGTGGTAGTTGTCAATGTTGCTGTAGAAGCAGTTGCTGTCAAAAAGAAAACGACATTTCTGCTTCTTAATTTTGTCGAGTTCACTTTAGGGCCTTTTTCCTGTCACACGGGTTCGTACTATTTCCAGCATAAGTATCAGGATATTAAACGAAGCGATTGCCAGCTGTCCTCCACACAATCCATTCTACGCCCCGATTCAGAACCCTTTCAATAAGCAGTTGTCCAACGATTCGGTTTGCTATTTCGTTCCGTCTACGATTCTCGTATGAGAGAAAAAGAGATGGCTTACCGAATCGTTCAACAACTGACTTATCGAATCGTTCTAAATAAGGGGCTGAGGGGATATCGATGTACTAAAGTTAGACTGGCTTCAGACTTTCAGGCTTCTAATTGCCCGTAAAAACTATTGCCGTAAGACTATATGTTCTTACGGCAGCCGGTTTTTTTATTAATAAACCAATCTTGGTAAATAAAACAGATAAAAAAGTATACAGGGTGTGTAAAGAAACAAAAACAGGGTAGTTGCCGACCTTCAAGAACTGGAGAGACGCAATCAAAAAGATATACAGGCTGTAAACGAATTCGTGTAATTCCTTCAAACCGCGTGATCTACTGGTGACACTGATTGACCCTGCATAGGTTTTTTTCAGAAACAACAAAAAAAGTTTTCAAAAAAATTAACCATGGTATACTGAATCGGAGTAATTTTAGCGTCCCAAGTTAACTGACTGCGTGCTGTGATATCGAGCTAGTTATGCCCGTCAGCTGTGTCGCCATTCCTTCATAAATTTATGCAAGGCATTAATTCTCTATCACTTAAAAAAAATTGGGAAAAAAAACTTTATTTTTTATTTTCAATCAATCTAAATCCCGTGCGGGGTTAATCTATACATAGATCATGTGGTTTGAAGGAATTACACGAATTCGTTTACACCCTGTATATTTGACAATAAACGGATGAATTTGTATTTCTACAGTCATTATAAAGCATACGACAAATAATTAACGCATGTACTCGTATATTTAAGAAAAAAAACATAATTAGCTTTAATTTTTTATTTACTTTATGAATCGAAAAGGATTAAATTCGAATACAAAACTTAAGAATACTATGATTTATACAATATTGCTTTAAAAATAGATATTAAAAGCCTTGATTAAAGATTAATTAAAGTCTACGTCCATTATAAAACACTGAAATAAACTAACAAAGCTAGAAAATGCTATCTACGAAAACAAATGGACATGGTAAATGTAAACACAAATAACATTTATTATTCTGGGCCCTTATGATAAGCAAGATTATTTTCATCAACGAGGCCGTTATCATTATTTAAAGTACTCAAACTGGCCTCTTCTTCTATCACTCCATTTATATTAGTGACGGAGCTATGGCTGCTCACAGAATGACCTACGAACTGCTCGTTTTCTCCTGGTACATAATTCTTGATCTTCTCACGATCTATGGGCTCCATATCCGGCATAATGTGCTTGAAGTTACCGATGTTGTCGAAATGGTTGAAGGAGAAAGGCTTGAATTTGTACGGCTTACTGGGTTTGATCTATACATACAAAAAAACAGTTATGTTACCCAAAACGGATCAAAGTTTGGAAGTTCTTGATTGAATTGCAGAAACAATTATTAAATTAATAACTCCAGACAAGTAGAAAGGTTGTGCATTTGTGAAAACAGTCTGAAACACCACTCATAGGCACCGTGTAACCCCACCATACATTTTGGAATGTGATAATATTCCATACCGATGGAAAATGGACAAATCGCAAGAAAAATGTTACAATACTCATCAAATCTTATAATAATAGTAATAAATCTAAGGGAGTGCCTCCGCTGCCGGCGCTGGCATCCAAAATTAACGCCATTGGGAACCGACGGTACATTACTGCCGGCAGCCGAGATTAAAAACATTGGCTGCCGGCACCCAAACTGGACACCGACGGCGGCAATAAGTTGTTTGGTAGGAATGTTAGTTGAAAGGTAGGTTAGATTTTCGGCCAAGCACTGTAACTTATCTTCCAACTAACTAATTTCAAGAGCGAGCGAAGCGTGCTCGATTTTTTGGGCACCCCGACACGGATAGGTTAGGTTCGAAGGGGAAGCCCCCGTCATCCCTTTCGTGTTAGGTTACTTTAAACCCTGCAGACAGAAATAAGAGCCCCGCGCAGCGGGACTCCGTCGACTCTGCTTTGGAAACCCAAACAACCTTACAAACATCCCCTTAAGTTTTTCATTTGTTTTTTTTTGTGAAAATGAAAGTGGGTGACGAATAATCGTGTCATGAAGAGTTTTCAGAGGACTTGAAGGTGTAAAAAAAAACAGTGTATGTAGTCGGCGCGGCGCTGGCAGCCAGTTTGGAAGCCGGCGCCGGCACTCGTAATGGCAACCGGCGCCGGCAGCGGAGTCACTCCCTAAATCTAAACGTGTCTGATGGGCTAAGGATGCACTCGGAAGAACCAATTTGAGAAAAGACGTCAAATACACACAAGAAGAAACATAGTGAACCTTTTATCAAAAAAAATGTTGCAGACTTACTAACTACAACCACACACATAGATATTGCATAGAAAAAGGTAGAAAAGTGTCAATACAAAAGTGAACGTTTTAGTGATAACTTTGTTACGTACAAAATCTCATTTCAGGAAGCTGCAACATAAATGACAATACATTGAGTTAGATGACAAACCGTAGCCAGAACTTATTTCGGACGCAGATAAGACGCAAGACGTAGTTTAATATTTTAGGTATTTGTTATAGAGAGGTTTGAATCTTCTGTGTTCAGTGTACAGAATTAAATCGTATTACAAGGTTTTTATTAAGATCTTGTTTATGGGCATTGTAGTATTAGGAAGAGCACAATTCTACTAACTCAACTGTAGCCAAACCGCAGACGACCTTTTATAGGTCAGATAAATTCAGCTATCAGATAACAGAATTAGATATTTTATTACCATAGCATAGGTCTCAGAATAATTTTTCTTTTTTTCGAAAATTTTTACTAAAAATTAAAAATTACTTGCACATGTATTCAGCAGTTATAAACAAAATAGGAAAATAATGTATTGGGTTGAAATAATAGCTGAATTAGTAAAACGAGGAGTAAATTAAAAAAAAAAAAGTTAGACCTGTGGTATAAAATGGGTCAAATTGTGGTACATAATAGCTGAATACACGGTGTACCGACTCCTTAACGTTGGACCACTATTTACGACACATTCTGTATACCTTTTTCAACCTTAGGTGAGTCCTGACGTTTCTCTACAAATCGTTACCATATAAAGAATATCAAATATTAAAAAAAAAAAACAAAACATGGATAACATAGCTGTTTTACGGTTTTTGATGGTGTCGTTTACGCTTTTTCAATAGCAGTCTTCTTACGGCTATAATTTACGAAATAACCGCTATGTCAGAACTCATCTTTCGTTGAACAGAGTAGAGCAGTCAGTTTTCGTTTACAGAAACTGTTAAAATGGTTTTGTTTTTGTTGTCAAACAATAGACATATTGACAGAATCAATAAATTGCAAATCTAATTAGTCCGCCAGTTAGAGTTTTGAAAAATAATGGACACAAATTTTTTCTTTTGTTAAATCTTTGAATATTTGGAAAGATAAAACGCATCAAAACTCGAGAGTCGCTTGTGACGTCAGATTCAGAAGCAACTAAAAATTGTACTTGCTTGTGACGGTTTACGTAACAAAAGAAAAAATACGGGTCAAATATTTTTTGATAATCTAACTGACGGACTAATTAGATTTTTTCAGTGAAATACCCTATGTGACAGTTTATGAACGGTTTGGCTTCGCTTCCGTTGCGATCGATCAACGTTTGTTAGTAGAATTGCGCCCCAGGATGTGGGAATAGCGTCATACATAAGAACCTGGATACGGCATAAAACTAGACACAGCATAAATGAAATTATGTATACCTTCGGAGCGTCGAAATCAAAAGACTGCAACAAAAAGAAAAATATTTTTAAAATAATCAAACAACTTACGTATTGTTCTGAATTAAAAGGTGTTTTGTGTGTGTTTTTTTATGAAGTATAGTTCGTCTTTGTAAGTTATGGATTAGTTAGTAAGTGATTTCATTTACCTGTTTTGTACTATTTGGCTCCTGTAGGTAACAATTAATTTTTACTGTAATATGTATTGTGTAGAATATGATTTGTTGTATAATTACAATTGTTAACTTTAATATTTATTGCAGTTAAGTTTGCAAGTTTGCAATTAAGTTACTCAGTAGGGCTGCTTACCGGAGGAGTTCTGAAACAAAAAAAGGAAATATCCTATATATTTCACGGCCAATTACAAAATCATAAAAATATATTTTATTACAGGAACACATACTTAGGTTTACTCGCCATGGGAATTGGTGGTGGATTGTCTCCAGCTGAAAATTAACGTTTTTTTATTAAACTTATAAAACTTGTACTATTTTAACTAATTATTGTAAATACATCTAATTATTGTAACGAAAATATTCAAACACATAGCTTAAGCTAGATATTATATTTGCATATTTGTATTTCATGGATTTCCTTAAAGTAACGCCTGATTCCAGTATTTTTAATTATTGTATTTAAAAGAAAAAGTGAACTATGATTCACTACACCCCTATCTCCCCCATTTTACGTGCGAATACAGTTGACTTTATCTACCATGTACTGTTACGCGTGAATAACTTTGCAATTAACTTGATGTTATTACCCTACACCTTCATTACCTTAAAACCAGGTAAGTGCTGATTCACACGAAGACGATTCGTTTTTATTGACGTATCGTCTTTTTTCACGATCAGTTTTTTTTTTTACGGTTGCTTTTCTTTTAAATGCCCGTGTTCACACGCATCACGAATCGTGAAAAATGTCGGACACGTCTTAAATCACGTATCGTCTTTTAAAAAACACGTCCGTCAAAAAACACGAATCGTGATTTTTTTGTGACGGACCCATCGTGTTCGATACTTCCTCCAAGACTAAGAATCCCGAAACGAATGTGGACATCAATTCGGATATTTTGCCGAATCGCGATAAAACATGATTCCGTATACAATGTGAACATCCATCCGTCATGACGTATCGTGTTTTATGACGAATCGTCAATGATGGAACCCGTTTGAATGAGCCCTAAAGGAGATTGTTGTATCAAATTAAACACACAAATGAAGAGCTCTGATTCCCATCCACTAGGAAATCACAAATACATACATTGTTTAACTGTAATATCTCCGTCGGCGTTCGTTAAGATGGTGGTCCCGCCCGTTTTGGTGAATGTACCATCCTCATTTTTCTTGATTCCACTCTGCGAGCTGAGCATAACACCGCTGTACGTCCCTCCTTTTTCTGGTGCACCTTTGATTATATCTTCTGGTGTTGGGATCTTAGGGAATTGTATAGTTGGCATTGTGGGGAAAGCAGGGAATGGATTATAGAAGTACAGAGGCGGTTGAGATATGCTCGCGAAGTTCATGCCACGCATTTGAGGCATAGGGAAGGGAGGGGGTGCTGCGAAACGCAACGTCATCTGGAAATAACGACAAAGACGAACTATGCTCATCAAATTTTATGTATGTATTGTGTAATGTGTATGTTTGCTTATCGTCTAATATCTTACCAACGGTGAAGTAAATCTGGAACAATAATTATGAAATTAGTTATCTTACTTTTTTTTCTTAAAAATATTTAATTGTTACCAATGAAGATCTTCTTTGTATGGGACTCCTTTCTACTTATGTTGGTCTGTTAACTTGAAGAATGGGTCGTATGGGTCACCACGGGTTCGTTTAATCTGTTACTCCCTCATAGTACTCACCCTGAGTATTCATTGTTCGGCCATCCTGGAAAACCAGCTGAAAACAAGTGGCCAAAATTAAATCCTGTTTAGGTGGAAAACAAATGAATTAGTAATGAGTGGAGATCTTTCGTTATATACTAAAGACTTTAAGAATAACAGTCAAAGGATAGTGGTGTCGATTGTTTAAGTTTACTACATAATTATCTTTTAGTTGCAGATAGACAAAGAAATTCAGAACATTCAAATTTTGATTAAAATAACACCAAACTATAATGATTAATTTGTAACTATTTTAATGTTTGTTAGTCTATGTGTTACAGAATCGAACCAATGCTGCAATGTAAGTTTAAGCATCCAAGTGAAAAAGAGCAATAACAAAATTCTTCGTTTTTGTTAATAAAAGATAAAGATGAAAATTAAATTAGAAAATGGTACTGAACAGGCCCAGATATTGAGTTTCTAAAGGAATGCCACTACAGTACCCCAAGTGTGAGTTTTTTCGTTAACTTCTGTAGTTACGTCACGCCAAAAATGTATGAAAATTTAGGCAGCGGCTCCAGGCGCGGCGTTCAATACTAAAATTCGCGCTAGAATTGAACGCCTAGAGGCGCTGCCTAAATTTTCATACATTTTTTTCGTGACGCAACTACAGTAGTTAACGAATAAAACGCACACTTGGGGTACTGTTGTAAAATAAAAATAAAGTATCCCTATCTATAGGTATGCGTTGTTTGTATTTTATTGACACAACTGTTGCGCATACGCGTAACGTAATCTTTGGTTCTAGAATGTTCATGAACATTACTTTGTATTATAATGTTCTAGAAATCTAATAATGTTAGTACAGCTTTTTCTGAAGAAGTATAGGTAAGTACTCAAGCGTTTGGAAATATAGTAGGTTTAGCTTTGTTAATATTTTATCTTTATTATTGCGTTATACAGCATGACTGGGGGCTTATTACTATGACCTCTTAAAGCTGGACAGAAGTTGCCTGGAAGTTGAACTGCCCTGCTTTTTTGTACTATGACCTCGTTAGAGCAGGCCTGCGGCAGGCCTGCTACGTTGACGTTAGCGAAATCCGTTCACCTTTTTTTTGTATAGACTTTTCGTACCAATGAACAAGCATTACCGTTCAACTTGGTTCAATATTCGTTCACCTTTAGTACTGACATGGTACGATTTTTAGCGATTCAGAAGCAGGCCTGCTTTTGAACGGAAGTTGACTGGCTGGCATTTGAACGTTTTCATAAGAGGTCATAGTAAGCCCCCAGGTTAGTTCGCCTTACATCCGAAAATCATAAACTCTGCTCATCATTCTGTACAATCTTTACTATGGAACAAACTATGAATTCGCAAAAAAAACAACTGTCTCATACACTTTGTAAAGAAACATTGTTTGTGAGTTTGTACCATAGTAAAAGTTGTAGAAAATGATGAGCTAGTTTTGTAAAGCAAGTAGGTATGCAGTAAGTATATCTTAAATAATACGTAAAACAAGAAGCTTCAATTATTAGCAATGTTGAAATTAAATAGAGAAGTACGTAAGTATTTATATTTTATACTAGGTGTAACATAAATAACGCACAACCTCTAAAGGAGTCACTGTACTCATCATTATGAACAACTTTTACAATGGAACCAAATATGAAATCTCGAAAAAAAAAACTGCTGTCTCCTACATTTTGACGAGTTATGCGAACATAAATGTAGGGAACAGCTGTTTTTTTTTTCGCGATATCAGGTTTGGTCCCATAGTAAAAGTTGTTCATAATGATGAGTACACTTGTTTATGTTACACCTTGTATAAAGTCCTTATTTAAGTGCAAAAATCTTCAAACAATTCTAAATCAAAATATATCATCATCAACAACAATGTCCTCAATGCTGTTTGAGATTATCGTCGTTCAAAATTGTGGAGATCATTGTTTTATAATGCATATTTATAACAATAAGAATATCAACACCTCATGAATAAACACTTTTGTTAACTAGCACGATAAATACTTCTGTTATTTGACTTTAACAGTAAATTGTAAACAAAGTCAAGCGTAACTTGTAAATAAAGTCAAATGTAACTTGTAAACAAAGTCAAGCGTAACTTGTAAACAGAGTCAAGCGCTAAATTCACTAGCAAGTTAAATTGCGCAAGTGCTTGCTACTTGCAGAAGTCGACTTGCTGCAGGTATATCCACAGTGAAAGTTTGTTGCAGAAGTCAAATACCGCAATTAAATTTAATTTTTGTTTGTGTATGGATAATGTTTTGTCTGAAATAAATGAATTTATTATCCAATTCAATTCCGAGCTTCATTAATCTAAAAGTGCGTAAATTACCGCCATTTTTGTTTAAGTTAGGCCCACACGTAGAGCCCAACATTTAATGAAAACTTGTGTGTGCGTCCGACATTTTGAGTGTTTACATTTTTAAATAAAAAATAAATTATTATTAACTTGCTGGTGGATTTAGCACTTAAGAAAGGGAAAATTAATTATGTACATAAAGAAAATTCACTTACCACTCGCACTCGCAATGGCGACCAATGAAACGGTCACAAGAAACGTCGTGATAGCCATTATATGGCGCAAAATTATATTACAAGTGCTAAACTATTCGCGATATGTGTAGCATTAACCAACATTTAATGAGTAACTGAGCTGCTTGCAATAAATGTTCTTTAAATATTATTCATTAGTTGTTGTTCATCGGCCAAGCTGTACAAATACTGTGACGAATACTTCTTTACGGGGAAACTTATTCAATACTGCTGAACGGCTGAAAAGTATATCATATTGAGTATAATGGTTGCTCTACACTTTGGCATAACGCGACTTAGTTAGAGGTTGTTCAATGCCTATTGGCTCTTATTTACGAATGGATTAAAGGAGATGTTTCGCGAGCAATGTCAGGCGAACGTGTAGAGCGTGCTTACGCGATGCACAAATTGCTTTGTTACACGTGGTTGACCAGTACTTTTGTTTTTTAAGTCTTCTGTCCTATGTAGGTACGTTGTGTGTGACGAAATCTGAACTATTGTTTCTTAACAAATCATAATTTATTACCAGTACTTGGAAAATATACCAATTGCCGATTTGATACGGTTTATGAAGCTCTGTGAGTAATGATTTTGGTTAGGCTGTACTTTTTTATGCAAATAACAAATCTTAGTATTTTTACTTGTAGAATTCCTGATTTTTACCAACAGTTTTTGGGTAAAAACTTGGTATTTTTTATAGTGTGTGTAAATAGTGTAGAGAATCTATTAGCCCTCTCTGATCCGCGACCCCAAACATGACCTTAAGTGATCACAGCTGATCATAACTGAGGATAGATAGATTTTAGCGGGTTCAGTTCAGAACGTCTAAATTGTAAAATGTCCATGTAGGCAAATTGACTGGGTTGAAAAAAGTCTACATAGATAAAACTAGGAAAATAGGCACTACCTATCTTTAATTGATATTTATTTCAACTTGATACCTCTAGCCATTCCTGACAAAAAGAGAGTCACATACAGACTTCAAAGTTATTCTATTAGAGCTTGTCCTTTTTTAGGAAAAAAAATAAGTCACAAAACCCAAACTTAACAAAAACAAAATTTACACATTTACGCTCTTATAACTTATTAAAATAAGATTAAATAGAAAATAATCTTTGCTGACTCGACAGTCATTCTAGAACTATTGAACTATTCGTCACTATGAATATTTTTAACTAGACTATTTACAACCAAGACGTTTTCTCTGCCTTGACTATTTGCTACAAAGACCATTTGCAACCAAGACCTTTTATCACCGTGACATTTTAATAAATAAGACCATTTGCAACCAAGACATTTTATCTATACTTACAGACTTTTTTTCAATCCAGACATTTTGCCCACATACACGTTCTACAACCCAGACGTTCTGAACCCAACCCATTTTAGCGTATATTTTCTGAAATCTTTGAACAGCTACTCGTATTTCTGTTAAACTATTGACTTATGGAGAAAGTGGTAGAACAAAAGTTACTCATTATTATGGGTACTTTAACATGCTTTCGGATAAGTACCCCCTTTCTGACTAAACTTGTATAGGATGACTGGTAATTAGTTTCAAATACCTAAACACATGATTGTACTCATGATAACAATCAACTTTTTGTATTACCTGTAACTTTCATGAGACACATTCATATTTATGATTAGTTACAGTTTACTCACGTGCACTTTTCGGGATTGTCCCACTAGTTTCGGACCCAAACAGAGCCCTTAATCTTGAGTTAAACACGCGGCGAGGTCGCGAGTCGAACTCCAGAACAGTAAGTCTAACCGAAACTAGTCGGGCAATCCCGAAAAATGCAAGTTCGTAGCCGACCGCATACAGCAGCAGCATACGACGTGTCGTTACGACACGTTCGTAGCGACACGTCGCAGTATCATGTCGCTGCAGTCATGATTTCGAACCCAAGAGCAGATGGCAGCAGACGACACGTTGTATTCCAGTTAGTTCTGAATATTCCGTCAGACAATGTGTGACCTGTTTGGGATTAGCGATCGCGATTTACTTTCATATCTTTTGTTTTTGTTAGATGCATCGTACAATGCAGGATATTGGGCCACCTTTTTTTTTTTTTTTTGCGTGGGGAAATCCTCATGGACTATCCCCCGTCTGGGGAAGACGGGGGGGTGTGCCGGACTCTTACCGGCTAAAACCACCACGATGTTCCATCACTTGACCGTGGGCCGGGGTCGCGGGATTCGCAGCTGCATGCACCGCGACCCCGGCAGGCCTCGGTCCGCCAGCCCCTGGCGGACCTCTCCTTTGTGGGGCCTTGCCCCACGTCCTGCTGAGAGGCGCGCGTGGAACACGTCGCGCCGCCTACTCGGGCCTGTTACTGATCGAGCGGTGGGTCCCCTAACCCAGCGCCCGCAGGCCACACACTAGGGTGGCTGGAGGTCGTCGCGCGGCCTCCGCCGCCCGGTGCGTCTGGCGCGGGAGGGGAGAGTGGCAGCTGCCTCTCTCTCTCTCTCCGCTCCCTCCTTGGTCGCCATCACCTCCTCGCAGAAGGAGGCGACGGCTTCCCACGCAGTCTCGCTCCCGACCATGGACAGAACCACGGCCGGAAGCGAGAGGTCACCACCACCGACCGCCGCGATTAGCTCGCGGCGCTGCGTCGCCCACGCAGGACACGCCTGCAAAGTGTGCAGGGCCGTGTCCTCGGGGCAGTCGACGCAGTGGTGACAACCGGGCGTTTGCTCCCGGCCTATGCGACACAGGTACTTCCCGAAACACCCATGTCCCGAGAGTACCTGCGTCAGCCGGAAGCTGAGGGCGCCATGACGCCTCTCCAGCCACTCTTCCATCACGGGCCTTACCGCCGCTATTGCGGCGTGCCCTAGGATATTGGGCCACCTGGTTTATCAGTTTTTCTCCGTCGGAATTGGAAAAACTCATTTAATGAGAAACATTTAACGTGTCGTCGCGCAAGCGTCGGTGGCACTACTGATCTGCGGTCGGACGACACGTCGTCTGCGGTCGTACGACGTGTAGTCGGGCGACGTGTCGCTAGCTGCGGAAGGTATTTCATAGAAATACATAGAATCCAGCAGTGTCGTAACGACACGTCGTACGCTGCTGCTGTATGCAGTCGGCTACCAACTCGTACCTTAAACCGTAACTATATCATAAACAACAATTAACTTTTCCAAAGAAACATGTATACAACGTGTTACATAATTCCCCATGAAAAAAAAAAACAAATAGTCTTTTATGGTTGTTGTCATTTCACCTCTCAGAGGAAATTAGGTAAGAATGTAAATAATTTTTTTCTGGGTAGTCGACTCTTTAGTTTTTGGTTTTCAGGGTTGCGTTTCAATGATGATTATTTTATCCAATTTTTATTTTTTTTGGGTCATACTTCGGTTTTCAAATATTGCCAATAGACTCATTACAAGGGACCGTTTAACCTCCTTTCGGCTTAAGGGGTATTTTTGTAACACGTTGTATAAAACAAAACAATTATATTTCCAAATTAAAATAATAATTCATTACTATGCATGTAAATGCGAACCGCACGTTATATTAGTGGAAAAATACCGTCCACTCTCAACGCCACCTGTGAAGGCAGGTTTATACGTTCCCAGTAATGTGACAGTACAGTACGTCAGTCCAGCGCTGGCTTCGCGCCCTGAAGTCAGTCCAGTAGACGAACCTACCCGTCTATTTTCAGGCCCAGTCCCCCCGCCACGCCACGCAAGTCAGTCCGTCAATCAGCTGTCTTGCGTCTACATGAACCAAGTGATTGAGTCCGAAATCCGAGTCACTGGGTCCAGTCACTGCCATCGTATAAACCAGACTTGACGCACAACATAATACAGCTTAGCCAGTTAGTCATCCCCGGAAGCGTGTTATGGGCGCAGATAAAGAGGTAAATTTAAAAAAAAGTTTCTGTGGGAATGTTGTTTGAAATCATGAATACAATCATGTATTTTTAAGTATTTGACACTAAATACCAATCACCCTTTAAATTATTTGACTGCGTATTAGTAGTAGACATTAGTTCTGTCACACAATGCCCCATTAGTTTTCGATTAACATCTAAACTGCGAACCTTGGCTACATTGGTACACATGAACACAAACAAAGAGGTCCAGTGACTAGTCAGAGCCAATAGACATTAATGTTAAAAAACATAATTGAAACTGACTGAAAAAACTAATTAGTCCGTCAGTTAAATTATCAAAAAATATTCGATCCCTATTTTTTCTTTTGTTACGTAAACCAAAATTGACGAAGATACGACACTTTTAAAATTGGCAAAACGTCACAAAGCAAGTACAATTTTTACTTTGCTTTTGACGTCACAATTTAAGCCCCCACTCTCGTTTAATGCGTTTTAACTTTCCAAATATTCAAAGATTTAACAAAACAAAAAATACGTGTCCATTATTTTTCAAAACTCTAACTGGCGGACTAATTAGATTTGCAATTTATTGATGCTGTCAACATGCTTATTGTGAAATCGTTAGTAATATTTAGTAACGATTTTCGAACATGATAGATTGGAATGATTTCCAAAATCAGCGTATTAGGTTGACCTTTCTGGTGCATTTTATATAATTATTGATATTAATTGTGTTCCGTATTTTTATTTCGAAAAGAAGGTGTCTAAATAAGCATATTTTTATATTGGCCTCGATTTCAACCAAGCAGTTTTGGAAATATCTAGGTTTGAAATTTTAGAGACCGGAGCGATAAATTTTTTATTTTGGAGATTGAGTAGATTTAATCTAGACACGCGGTAGTATGTCAAACCAAGTTTGGGTTATGTTCTAGGAAGGTACACACATCAAAAAAAAGTTTGCGATCACTAGCATAAGCTGATATCATTTTTTAAATTGAACTTTATCAAGAAAAAATCTTTGTTGTGTGTTTTCTTGATAAAGAAAACTCGTGTCTAAAGAATCTAAAAAGAAGAAGATTCCTAATATAATCTACCGTAACAAAAAAGATTTCGATTTTTCAAAGTGATCGAAAACGTTTTTTGATGTGTGTATAAACTATTCACCCTAACCCATCATATTACACCGTTTGGTAGACGAATTGATGAAAGTAGTATGTTGATATTGGCAGACAAGAGGAAGTTGCTATCTAACCTCTTGACGTAACCCGTTAGTAGCCTTTTACGATACCCATGAGTTCGGAAGGGGTGGCCTATTATTTGCAGGGGTCCACACGGTACTGAAAGCTATGCCTCTGTTGCCATTATTTAGTGATGACGATAACACTCGGTGTCTTACAAAAACATATCGTCTAAGGGCGTATACTTACCTAAAGGAATTTGGTAACCAGCGCCGACCTATGAGCGCTTATCGGTGCTGGTCCGTGCAGTGCAGGTAACCGCTACATAAAGGAAGCGGGTAGAAGCGGGGACTGGTATTTTTTGCAAAAATACGCTTTATTCCCTTGCGAATACAACAATAAATGACGACCTACAAGCGCTGATCGGAGCGGGTCGGAACTTGTCGGGGCAGTTCGGAGCTGTTCGTCACACAGTATAGAGACTCCCTGCGCCGACTAACTGCGCGGACCAGCACCGACAAGCGCTGACAGATCGGCGCCGGCAACCCGCTTTCTACGTGTATACGCACTTAGGCGTCGTCCTACTTGGCGGGCGGTCGTACGATCGTGCGATGCGATGGTGCATTCGCAATGAAATATCTTAATGTTTGCAATTTATGTAATGTAATTTTCAAATTGAAACTTTTACGATAACGTTTTACTAACAAATATGTGTTTAATTTAAAATCGAAAAACACCATTTTCCCTCCTAAATTATGATATTTGATTAAACATTCCCAGCGTCGCATCGCACGATCGCACGACCGCGTCTCAAGTAGGACGACGCCTTAAGCTGGGTACTCACTTAGCAGCGTAGCACGTAACGTATCAGATACGGTATCAAGTGAGTACGTAGGCACGAGCCCGCTGCGAGCCGCTCGCGCGTGCAGCGCTGTAAGCTCGCAGAGACCCGCCGAGTGGCGGTTTCACTGCGAACACAAAGGCGGCACGCAGTGTGCTACCGTTAGGTTTACATACTCTTTGGTGTGCTCGTGGACGGCGTCACGATCGCTTGTGTAGGTGAGTACGTACGCGCGAGCACGAATGTTGTCGGCGTGACGTCGTTGCGAGCACTGCGGACGAGCCGTACCCACTTGCAGGTTGATACCGTATCTGATACGTTACGTGCTACGCTGCTAAGTGAGTACCCAGCTTCAGACCAACATGTTGGTTTTAACTTAAGCTATAAATATAATTAAAGATTAAATTATTAAATGAAGATACCTTAAAAATGTGAAATCAACATACTTAGCTTAACTGTAAAAAAATAATTTCCCTGAAATGAAAAGGGTATTCAATGTAAACAATTGTTATCAATTCGAATTGGAAAAATAAATAAATAAGCTTGATTCATAATATGAATCACACCTAACAAATAATTAAAGACAAAATAAGAAACACTACCTTTGATGTTTTTATCCATTTATCATTACTGTAACTAAATTAATTATACCGTTCAATAACATGCATTTGTCCTTTTGTAATAAAAATAAATGACTTTAGCACAGAAATTTATAGTTGGCTACATTTTATTTTTCATTGATGATCACAAAACTATTTTGAAGGACTTTTTGTAAACAAATGAATGAATTTAGTGTGTCCCCCAGTGGCTGTTGTATAAAGGAGTACGCTACACTCGAGAGCAATGAATCCGGGTCACCCACATTAACCTTAATAACTCGGAAACTAAGAATGATGGCTTATTTAAATAAAAAGTATTTTTATACTATTTAATCATCATCTTCCTTTTTTTTTCGTTTCAATATCCCCGTGGATACCCTTCGCCTGGGGAAGGCAAAGGGTTATGCCGGACTCTTACCGGCTAAAAACCTACGGTGTTCCTTCTCCTGTCCCTTGGCCGGGGTCGCGGGATTCGCAGCTGCATGCACCGCAACCTCGGCAGGCCTCGGTCCGCCAGCCCCTGGTGGACCTCTCCTTCTGAGAGGCCTTGCCCCACGTCCTCCTGAGAGGCGCGCACGGAACACATGCGCGCCGCCATCTCGGGCCTGATACTGGTCGGACGACGGGTCCCCTAACCCGTCGCCCGACGGGATAATCGGATCGACTCATCATCCTTCTGCCCTTATCCTAACTTATTTGGAGTCGGCGCAGCATGTATTTTTCTTCTATACATTTCTATTAGCCGCCATCTCAGTAGACATCCTCTTTCTAGCCATATCATCTTTTACATTATGCATCTATCGTTTCTTTAGTCTTCCTCTTATAACCATCCACATTCATACTCAAAACTTTCCTCACGATATGTTCCTCATTCCTTCCTTACTATTTAATACTACTCAAATAAAATTAATAAAACTTCTTGATTGCAGTAAATGAAATTTTACAGCATTCTTAGTTTGTGAGATATTGAGGTTTATGTTCGTGACCCGAAATCATTGGTCCCGAGTGTATTTTGAAAAATAAATACGTGTAAGTACAATATTCGCCCGCACTCTTTGGATGCACTGAAATACTAGAACAAGTTTTGCAAAACGTGACTCGCACCATATTTTATGAAGGGTGACGTGTGTTTTCTAATAAAATGTATCAATAGTCATGACATTCTATAACCAACAATGTTTTTCGTTAGTTATTTGGACGTATTACATGTGTAGTGTACTTACTTTTCCGGCAGTCCAAGATGGGCTAGGCAAACGTGTACGGACGGTTGAAGACTACAAATTCATACTTAGATGAGAAATATAAAAGGAAGGAATTTCGCGTACACTTCTCGTTATACAAACATGGCTTTTAATGACCATATTAAATTGGACTTGTTTTTGCATCAACCGTACAGTTTTCGAAGAAAACAAAACTGATAAGTATTATAATAATGTTTTTGTACGTGTAGCTATTTGTGAAGAAAATTTTGCATCAATTGTAAACAAATTGTTTATTAAAAAGTAGTTAATTTATGATTTTAAGCATCCGAGTCTTTCCTTTCTGTAATATGTAAAGAACAACGGCAAACTCCCAAACAAACTATTGTTGAAATAATCTTTTGCGTCTGCTATTGAAACATATGTAAAAGTATAGAACTTGAATTCCTGAACAGATTTGTCTTCAGGCTTACTATTAAAGGGAGTCGCGAATTCAAGATATTCTAGTTTGAAGTTTTGCTTAACTAGAAATAGAAAGAACAATGGCGAACTTTGATACATCACTTTATCTGTATAAATAAATTGTAACATCTTCGTGTCATCGTAGGCTTTGTGTATTCTCAATTAATTTACTAATTCTTAATGAACTGAGCCATTTCTGATGAAATGAACGATTCGCCACTTATCCCTAGGATTTGAGAAAATAGCTCATAAAGTATATTTAGGTTAGAATATTTATGATTACACGAAACAAATTATATTTTTCATTAAGTAGGTAATTTCATCTTTCATCAGTGCAGCAGATCTCTCTATTAAAAATCCCATGAATATCTCTTTGATAGTCTAGCCGCCTAGCGTTATGCCTGATGCCCTAACCAACAAAACATCATTCTAAAAAATGTTTGTGAATTCAATGAAATCCATATAAACACCCTAGCCTATGCAATAATTTGCGAGCACATCCCTCGATTATAGTTTTGTATGAACATAGGTGTACGAGTTCAGTAAAAATCTACTTTGTAAGGTGTAGGGGTGTAGGGGTATAAATAAAAGATTTCGTGTTATTTTATTATATTTATTTGTCTTTTGCTCTTAATAAGTAACACAACAATTCTGCTGGGTGCTGCTTTATTTCTTTGATGCCTTGGTTCCTATGTAACACACCAATGTGACAATGAACATTTTGGTTAGGTACTTCCTCCATGATGACACGTACCATGATTTTATTCTCCCTCTTACTAAAGAAGTATTTCCACTCCCTCTGAGACTATACCTACTCAGAGAAATTCAGTTGGTCAATCACTACACAGAAAAATCCACAAAATCCATGCACCACTTTTCACTGCTCAACTCCAAATCGAGGAGTGAAATCATAGTCCTTTAATGAGTAGCACAACGTAACGTTAACGCAATGTAGAAGTTTTAAATATTTGTCAGAAGCCGTAGCACTATCACCGAATATAATATAATTATAACAATTATGTGCAACGACAAGGCGTAGCCGTGTAGGCAGTAAAGTTAGGCCCCTTGCTGACAACACTGTTTTTAGGACCGTAGCTACCGGCTATGCACAGTTTCGAACCGTAGTAAGTCTGGATGTCGGATATGTATGGGACAGTATGGAGCTATTTTGACGACACCGTTGCTAACGATGGCCCAGCTTGCCGCCGTGACCGGTCACGACGTGGCTGCCCTGTGCTCAAACTGGTACGGTGGCCTATGTGCACTCCTTGCGGAGGCTGGTTGTACGCACGGTGCATCCCATTTAAGTGGCACTTAACCCGGCTAGCTAGCGGGTACAAACCATATCGTCTACGAGTTTGGCCGGGGTTCACCCGGCGCCTCGGTCTCGTCTACTAGGGGCTTAATAATATACTGATATTTGACAACTCTAGGATTGACAGTGACAGTTTTCGAAAGAAAGCATTGTCATGTCTGTGTTGCTATACTTTTTTTTTCATATACTTCTATTAGGTGAACAGGATTATAGAAAATCTATTTCTTTCCTAATATACGCCAAGCTTTTCTGTCTTTATTTTGGTATTTGTTTCACGAATTATTGAACAATAATTCATCAATCGAAATAAAACATCCTACAAAATAATTAAGCATTAAACATAATAGCATAGCTGGTAAAAAATCTTCGAAATTAATTACAAGGGCATCTCTCAAAGTGTTGCAAAATTAAAGAAAAGCATGGACAACAAATAAAAATTCTTGGTATTAACGGGAATATCAGTAAAACTTTGAAATGTAATATATTTTTTTCAGAGAGTTCGTTTACAAATGTTAAAGCTACAATAATATCCAGAAAAAAATTAGGCTTTTTTTGATATACCTCTTACCATTAGACGCTTATTTAAATCTCAGCAATGATTTTGCCATTGTTCTTTGAGTTCATGAGACCATCAGTTACAATTTCTCAAAGAAATTGGTACAAAGGTACATAAGTACCAGTTTGAAAAAGGCCAGCTACTAGTCTATCCATGAAACTATTGGCCAGACTTGTTGCAAGACTTATCCTGAAGTATATACTGAAAATTAGATCAAATTGACAATGATTTATTTCAAACATCAAACTCTATCCAAATATAAGATGATTTAAACCAAAACGAAGGTTTCAGTTTGTGCAACCGATCAAGTTCATTCAATGTACTGAAGCCAGACTAACTTTGAGGTCAACGACTAAAAGCGTCAAGAACGAGTTGTGTTACGCAAAATATGCCGCAATGTGCAACATGTGACATGTTTTGTCGTAATTTGGTACAAAAACATATCCGCGTTCAACTACGTAGGCGGCGCCAACTGCCCACATGACACGTGACGTCATCCGATGCATCCTTGCTTTGGATACGCTTTCGAAGTTGCAACACTTCTACTGTTATATAATTATGTCGTCGCATGCACTGAATGTGATGCAGTATTGGGAGATTAGCGGTTTATGCGTCGCCGCGTTGATACTTTTTGTTTTAAGTCAGAATACTCAGAATAATAATTGGCCTCACCTAGCGCGACTGCCGTTTTTAATGGCTTATTATTTTCCAGGTGACTAATAACTTAAAAGGCGACTAAGTGTTTGCAACTAATAAAATGAGGCGAGGAGCTATAAATAATGACTTGGCGACTAATAATGTTAGCAGGGTGGTTAAGGGGAATCCCGACATGGATAGGTTAGGTTCGAAGGGGATGACGGGGGCTAGAGTGAGCGAGCGAAGCGAGCGAACGAAGCCCCCGTCATCCCCTTCGTGTTAGGTTACTTTAAACCCTGCAGACAGAAATAGGAGCCCCGCACAGCGGGGCTCCGTCGACTTAAGCTCCACCTAGTTTAAAAAGAAAAACCAAAAGATCACTGCCAATTTAAATTTAAACAAAGCTTACAACTAAAAATAAAGCTGCTACTTTATACTTAAAATGCTACTTCACTGTAGCTGCCAACCTATTATTTTTGCTACCCATTTTAATTATTTTTAAAACCCTAAATCAGATTAGTTGGTCGCCGCGTTAAATACATGCCGTTTTTAATTATCCGGAGTATTGAATACTATAGGTGCCGCGACAACCCCTAGTTTCAGATAAAGAATAAGAAAATCCGAAACCTGAGATATGACTGTTTGCATTGTGGGCTGAATGCAATATTGTGTAGGTGTTTTATTGAACAAGCAATCATTTAGTAAGCGTTCAAGAGTTGGTTTTAAAACAATTTGTCCTTATCAATTCAATGTTACTCGGATTGATAAGTACGGATTAGGCGTAATTTCATGCCGAACTACATTCACACATGTATATATATACATGTGTGAATACACATATACACATACATATTTTATAGGAACAGTATTTCATCTTCTAGCGGCATGCTGCAGCAGTCAACTGTTTTTTTTTCTATTTAAAATTCTTTTTTTTTTTTTTAAACTTTGCCCCACTCTAAGATTTCTCTTGTATCGTGGGTGCGTTTACGGACACAAATCTCACATACACAAACGCCCAGACCCGAAACAACCATCTGTAGGCCATACAAATTTTTGTTCCGTGTGGGAATGGAACCCATGACCCGTAGCGTAGAAGCCAATCGCTTAGCCACTGCACCAAACGTGTCGTCAAATTATGTTTCGTATTTGGTTCTTGCGGATCGTTTCTACGTAACCGGTCAGTTATTGGCGAGACCTGAAGGGTCTCCAGCCAATGGAGGGAAGTAAAATACTTAACCTAAGCTAACTACTTATACTACGGCGACCACTAGCGGAACTCGGACCTCAGCTTAGGGCATTGCTGGTGAGGAATGGGGGGGGGGGGGGGGAGAGACAGCTTGATGAGGGCTGAATTATCGGTGTGAACGCACACCACTGCTGGACAGCAGGACTGCAGCCTCTTTTAAAGATGCCCACAGCCAGAACGGTGAGCAAGCAGGTCGGTGACCGATGACATCAAGAAATAAATCTTGTCGAGCGATTCCGCAATACTGAAATCGGTCTTAATGACCGATATATCGATACGGTCGAATCGATAACCTGGAGTAGAGTTGGGCATGATCTGACGAGACATGATGATGATTTATGGAGCAAAGTTTTCACCGGGTGACTAAGGTCAAGTCAAGTCGAGGAAACCCGAGCCGAACGTATGCGCGTTGTGTTGATGACTTCCAAGTCACGGGAAAAACCTGAAGGACGTACTGCAGCTAAACATTTCCAGTATAACCTCATCTCTCATTGTACGGAAAACGGATACAATGCGAGATCAACTTATAATGGAAATGTATAGCTTGATCCTATCAAAAACATTCATGTAAAATATGACACGTTCCGCGACTCTTTTGCCGTGAATATTTCTGAGATCTAATGTAGAGCCAAGTCGGGCATTTCATATACAAGGTGTAATATAAATAACGCACAACCTCTTAAGGGGTCACTGTACTCATCATTATGAACAACTTAACTATGGGACCAAACAAGAAATCGCGAAAAAAAACAGCTGCTTCCCAACATTAATGTTCGCATAACTCGTCAAAATGTAAGGAAAAGCTGTTTTTTTTATCGCGATTTCAGATTTGGTGCCATAGTAAAAGTTGTTCATGATGATTAGTACAGTTACCCCTTAAGCGGTTGTACCTACACTTATTTATGTTACACAGTGGCGAAGGTTGAATTTTCTTAAAAGGGAAGCCGGACCAAAAAATGCTTACCTTGCTCAAGTGTGATGCGTGAATTCCAGTAACTACTCGTTTCGAAAGGGAAGCCGATAGGAATAGAGTTGTATGGAGCCTTCGCCACATGTTACATCTTGTATAAATATATTTTTTGGACTTGGCAATAATATAATAGCATAAGCTTAACCGGTATCGTTCCACGCGACGATCCGGATCGTCAGTGCCATTGTTTATCTATTGTGTCTATAATTACAGTACTTGATAAGTTAATAAGTTATTGCCTTATACCTAGCAACCAGGAAAATATTTATCGAAGTTTTTATAATTTTTCCTTCCATTCCTTCCTAAACAACAGTTAGTACTGTATGCCAAATATCAAGTTTATAGGTCTACTAGAAGTACGGAAGTACCTTAGAATTTTGATGATCGGCGAGTGAGTAAAAGTGTGACGAAATAGCGAATAGTCTATTTTCATAGTGGAAAACCGTCATTGAGTATAAATATCAGTTCCCATTACAACTGAATTTTTATGACCTTTTTAAAAGTTATTCTTCGGAAATCAACTTAGCTGGCATGATCTAAAAGTTGAAATTTGTGTGAGTATTTCCATTTTCATATTGGCTTTAGAATAGGTGCTTACATGCTATAGGTACCCATGTAGGTAGCATAAACTGTTTAGGTACAAGGTTTGCGGATGTAGGAAAGTTCAACTTCATTGTTATCCAAGAAATGGTTATTTATGGTAGCCTTGAGTTTAGATTTAGTTCCGTAATTTATATCTAATCATAGACAGACTGAGTGCGGTTTGACTAGCAGTAAGATTCATGGGTCATGAGTCATCTTTAAAGATGAAAGGAACTATGAGTATTCTTCGGCAAACGGCACAGAAATGAGCTGAGCAAATAAGATTATTAAAGAGCGAGGTTTTTTTTTTCATTTAAACAAGGTTAGTCGGTAATGGGTACTAATCCGAAAGGGTATTAAAGTACCCATAATAATGAATAACTTTTGTTCTACAACTTCCCCCAAAAGTCAATAATTAAGGAGAAATGGCTGTCAAATATGCGTGTCCAATACAATAACGCGTTCCGGATGTTGATGGGGTTGCCACGTTTTTGTAGCGCATCAGGTATGTTTGCAGACGCACAAGTAGATGGATTTACAGCAATACATCGCAAAAGAATAGCGTCCCTGATGCACCGCTTGCGGGGCAGCCCCAACAGTTTCCTGCAACTCATAGCTGAAAGAATGGACACGGACTGCTCCTTCATGGAGCACTGGACAAAATTACATGTTCTGCATTCTTAGTATTCCATTCTTGTTATTTATTATTTTAAAATTAATTACTGTATGGATGATTTATAATTATTGTAATTTATCTGAAATAAAATGATTGAATTGAATTGAAATACGGGGTCACGGATTTGAAGCTCTATTTTCTGAATTTGAAAATAAAATAAGGAAGCCGATTTAAAAAAAAATGAAAATTAAGTAAAATGATTTTAAATGAAAATAAACACTATCGAGTTTTGAAATTTTAACATTAGTCATCAGTGATACTTTAAGTAGTTACTCACTTTCCGACTAACCTTGTATATTAATGAGTGGTTTTTCAGGGAGAATAACAAAACATTGTTCTGATAAAACATTTATTTAAAAAAGTTTTAATTAACGTTTATCTATGTAGATATTTAGATCTATGCAAATGTGTGATCCTGGTTCTATAGGAACTAAGGTATCGATACGATATAGTACCCTGATAATACCTGATGTAGGACAAAGACTACGTCCCGACGCAATTTTGGGTGCACCGAAAAACCTCCACGAGTAACGATAACTTAGTACGATAAAACCTATACCATTAGCCTCAATAAGTAATTCTCATGTAACACAAAAACCGAAAAAGAAAAAACAAACATTACCGGCCAACAATAAAGCCATCAGAAGAAAAAAACCGCCTCTGACTCGAGTTCATTGACAAGATTCCGAGTCTCCGGTCTAATGACGTCACTCTTGTTGCGATAATCCGGCTTACAATCATACCTATACCACAAGCGGATCTAACTCTGTATCAGTCATAACGGTAGTGAGAACAATAAATATCTGTTTTACATATTTGCAATCAAAATAAACTGCTTTTATACGTAGGAATATTTAAGAGCTATTAACAGTAACGGATTTTATCACTGGGTAGCCCCGCCATAAACATCTTTAATAACACCAGCCTGTAATTGTCCCACTCAGGGCCGTCTCTACGCGTGGGTGCATTGCACCCCGGCGCCTATGCTTAAGGGGCGCCGAAGCCGCCGCGCCGGCCTCTGAGCGCGGGTGCTAAGGTTCTGAAGGTGCCGAGGCCCGAGAAATTATTTTACTCAGGAGTCAGCTCAAACTTACCTACATTCATCACCTGTTAGTCCATTTCAAAATCTCTGAAACAAAATTGTCAGGCGCAAATGTGAAACTTGTAAATTTTAGTTTTTTTTTTCAAGTTTGACGTTTCGCGCATGTCAATTCAGTCTCAGGGATTAAAAAACGAACTTTACTTGTATACAGTACCTATACCGTGTAACAACCCTCCCAACCTCCGGTTGTCCTCCTTATTATTGCTGCACACAGCCCACAATAATGGCTGCTTCACACAGCGCTGACGGGGGAGAGGGGGGCATGATTAAATGGGTAGTGGGCGCCTGAGCTGGGTTCGCACCCTGACGCTCGATAACCTAGAGACGGCCCTGGTCCCACTGTAGGGCAAAAGCCTCTTTTCAGACAGGGAATTAGGAATAAGTATTTCATTGACACTTTATTAACACTTCACTACGCTTGCTTACTGCGTATTGCCTAAGACCAGATTTCCTCACGATGATTTCGTTCACCGTACGTAAATCATGTCTTATCATGTACATCTGACATTGAAGAAGTCGCGTTGGTACTTACATGCCAGGTTTTTCACCCGCAACCGAAAACCATTTCGTAACCACGACTTATCTTTTCCTAAATAAAAAGATATTGCCCGCATCAAAATATCTCGTGTCTCATCCATTCACTGGTTGTCACCCCAGGCAGGCAGACAGACGAGCTAAGAGCCCTATTTCACCGAGATACCATGGCGGCGTAACCAGTCGCGCTACCACGGTGTCTTGAGCTACCAAGCGAGAAACACCAGAACAAATACCAGGATTGTCAGTTTCAAAATGGACGTGTACGATGCGAATGACACGTGGACGCAGAGTGTTGATTTGGGTGGGAGTGGCATCCCTGGTAGTGCAACTGGTGGAGTGAGTGAAACGTCAAACAGCTATAAATTAATGGTTGCGCCACCAGCGGGTGATTCGGTTGCCGCCAACAAATTTGTTGCACAAACAAGCAGATACCAGGTGAGGTACCCCATAAACAATTGCATACATTTTGTTGGTAGCGCGACTGGTGGCCGCCACCATGGTGTCCTAGTGAGACAGGGCTCTAAATGTTTAAATATACTAAGGCACGCCGTAACAGCGGCGGTAAGACCTGTGTAATGAAGGAGTGGCTGGAAAAGCGGCATGGTACCCTCACCTTCCAGCTGATGAGGCACAGTTGTTTCGGGAAGTATCTGTGTCGCATAGGCCGGGAGCACACGCGCCGAGGATACGGCGCACGCGCAACACATGCTAGCAAACTGCCTGAAGGCTGTCGTGGTGTTGCATATTGGGAAAGATCAATACCCATCATTGATCTACTACGATAAGTTCATTGTGATATTTGATTTACTGGTTGACAATTATGTGCCTCTAAGTCCTTACACCACTTATAAGTACGTATACCCTTTTTCACTAGGGGCACAGAATTTTGACTGTTTTTCTATAGTTTATAGCAGAGCAGATTGGTCATTGATAGAAAAACAGACGCTAACAGATCTTGTTCCTTATGATTCCCAGCAATAACTAGGCCTACCCGTGGACCCTGATGGGGTTGCGGTGTATACAGCTACGAATCCCGCGACCCTAGCCAAAGATCAGGAAAAGGAACGCTGTTGGTTTTTAGCCGGTAAGAGTCCGGCATAACCCTTCACCTGCCGCGATTAGTCTGCCAAGCCTGGTTATTATAGCAATTTCCCCTTTGACCGTTTAACATTGCTTAAATTGCATTCACCTTTCTATTATTAGCTAGCCATAAACGCACGGATATGCCCGCCGGATTTGCCCAACAGACGTGCCTGGCGGGAAGATCCGTGCGTGTATGGTGAGAACAAACACGGATGTGCCCGCCGGATGCCTGCCCGCTGCCCGTGCTCAAAACGTCCGGATCGGGTACGGAGAAAGCAGATCTGAGTACCAACTGTGCGTGTGTGCGTAGCGACGGATGTGCCCGCCGAATTGCGCCCCAGTCGCCCATTAACGCTTTGGTAGTGTAGGTACGTCTAAAATGGCATTTAGCGACAATGAAGTCGATCCGAACTGACGCCCGGAGACGAAATCACGGATCCGATATGAGTCGCGCCCGGCGGGCATATACAGGGTGGTAATTTGAGATGGGGTATGAAGGGCAACTACCTTAACCATTGTAGCTACAGGAAAACGTCCTTAGAAGACCACCCTTAACTTTTGAGATAATTTAAATCGGCATTCACAGATTTTGAAAAAAAAGTACAGTCAGCGAGAAAAAGGGCTGTTTTCACAAAACTTTTTTATGATGCCAATCGATTCCATTTCCCATAAGGATCAAAAGACTCTTTTGGACTAACTGAGGTTGGAGTACCAGAAAAGTCAGAAATCGCAAAAAACTTATTTGAGATGGGGTAGTAATAGGGGCAGCTACCTTAATCGTTGTGGCTAGAGGAAAATGTTTTTAAGAGACTATCCATGTTTTTTGAAAATATTTCGAACTGCATTCACAGATTTTGAAAATAAAATAATTTATTTTTTCAGCCTTAACGTCACTTTTAACAAAATGTTGTTTTTCGTGATTTTTGACGTTTCTAGTACTTTTACCTCCGTAGGTCCGAAAGAGTATTTTGTTCCTTATGGGAAATAGGATCGATTGGCATCATAAAAGAGTATTGTAAGAATTGACCATTTTTTTGCTGACTGTACCAATTTTTTTTTTTCAATATCCTTTTATGCAGTTCGAAATAATGTCAAAAACTATGGCCAGTCTCCTATCAAAATTTTCCTGTAGCGACAACGATTGAGGTAGCTGCACTTATAATTAACCCATCTCAAATAGTTTTTTGTTATTTCTGACGTTTCTAGTACTCGAACCTCAGTTGGTCCGGAAGAGTTTTTTGATCCTTATGGGAAATGGGATCGATTGGCATCATAAAAAGTTTTGTTAAAACAGCCATTTTTCTCGCTGACTGTACTTTTTTTTCAAAATCTGTGAATGCCGATTGAAATTATCTCAAAAGTTAGGGGTGGTCTTCTAAGAACGTTTTCCTGTAGCTACAATGGTTAAGGTAGTTGTCCTTCATGCCCCATTTCAAATTACCACCCTGTATATACGTGTGTGGCGAAAACACGGATTGGATCCGAGATGCGCCTGTCGGTCAAATCCGTGCGTGTATGGCTAGCTATTCACTACCAAATAAAACATTCAAATGGCGGTCTTATCGCTTAAATCAATTTCTTTCAGACAACCATTGGATGGAAAGAATTGTTAAGAATATAATAAAGGGCAGTTTGCAGCGTACGACATAACATACACAACTACAACTGTTAGTTGTACAAATAAAATAAATGTGTTTGGTTGTACATGACAATAATTTGCGACACTACAAAACACAGTTAGTCGTCAGTCCTCTAAGTATTAACACAAATAATTTTACAACATTTTGCCGTTTACATACATGCATAAGATGTTTAGCTCATACATAATGTTGAGTAACCACAACCACATGTCATGATCGACTTATTGCTTAAGAGCACCCAAGTGAGACGTTAAGCTAAGCATAGTAAGTACATACACCGTTAGAATTTCCCAATTTACTTGAACGTGGAAATGCCTTGATATCTTTTGCAAGTCTGCCCGTCTGATTTTTAAAAGAACGTTTAGTGACATTTTGCCTTTGAGTTTTATACCGGGTGACTTTTTTTACCGTCTGGAAAACAATTCGATAATTATAATAAGTGAACGGAGTAGAACGCATTGTTCTATATCTTTTTATTAAATTCATATAATAGATACCTATTATAGAAACTCAAACCATATTATAACACGTGTATGATTGGAATTTCGATGTTATTTACTTCATTTCTGTTTCTATTGATTTAGTATGATTTACTTCAAGTTAGTAGTATTTATTGATAGATAAATTTCATTAAAGGCCCCATTAGCTGGAGACCCTTCAGGTCTTGCCAATAACTGCCCAGTTACGTACCTAGAAACGGTCCCCTAGGACCATCGACAGCAGAGCAAAAGAAAAAAAAACATTAAAGGCAATTTAAAAAAAAACTACGCCATAGTATTTTACTCCGTTCACCCGAATACCCAATTTTCTTCCAGACGATAAAAACAGTCTTCCGTACGTAAAAGCGCAACTTTTTCTCTATCGACATATCTACGATAGTTACGAGATCCAGAGACTTTTACAGAGACTGTAGATGGTCACATTTCAATACAGAAAAGCATGATTAAAAAACAAAAACTTTAATTTTACAAACAGTATAAGTCCTGTAACTCATTAAGAGTCAAACAATGAGCTTAAAAATTTGGTATAACAAAAACATTTGTATGTCTTCAGAATTTCTAGGGACATTTTCCACGTTTTTGCTCATATCTCAAAATTAGGTAGTAAACCTTAATCCTCCCACCTCCCACTTAACGGCCTTTTAGAAAACGGACGGCACAAGTATACTCCTTCTCACGTAAAGCGTGAATTACATAGAAACGGCATAAGGCGCAGGGACGGCGCAGGCACGGCGCAGGCACGGCGCAGGCACGGCGCAGGCGCGTCGTTTTCATACATTTTGTGCGAAAAAAAATTGAAGCGGCACGAAAAATGTATGAAAGTGACGCGCCTGCGCCGTGCCTGCGCCTTATGCCGTTTCTGTGTAATTCAGGCCTTAGGGTATTAGACTGATATAAAAAATATTCGACCATTTAGTATTTCTATAAATAATATGTAAGTTTTTTATGTTATCGGATGGCAAAACGGAGGGCGGCGCACCGGATGGTAATTTTTCTTTTCTTTTATACTTCTTTAGATTGTCCTTGCGGATCTTTTCTACGTAACCGGGCAGTTATTGACGAGACCTGAAGGGTCTTCAGCCAAAGGATGGCATTATGCCCGAGGCCTGCCGGGGTCGCGGTGCATGCAGCTGCGAATCCCGCGACCCCGGCCAAGGGTCAGGAGAAGGAACACCGTGGTCTTATAACCGGTATTTTATATTTAATTTTATATTTTTCTTGTGATTTCTTTTGCCATTTTATAATTTAACTAGCGATCCATCCCGGCTTCTCACGGGTGCAATGTATTATACATATAAACCTTCCTTTTGAATCAATCTATCTATTAAAAAAAACCGCATCAAAATCCGTTGCGTAGTTTTAAAGAACTATATATGTAAGTAAGTAACGAGTACATAGGGATAGACAGCGGGAAGCGATTTTGTTTTACGCTATGTAGTGACATTGAAGAGCGGGGCCTCCTAGCACAGGTATATTTTTTACTTAAAAAGAGGCCCCTATGTAAGAATTACTGTAAAAATTTGAACGAGTTTCTGCAAAAAACCTTTTTCTTTTTTTTTCTTAAAAACGTTGCCCCACACTAAGATTTCTCTTGTATCGTGGCGTGGGTGCGTTTACAGACACAAATCTCACAAACAAACGCCCAGACCTGAAACAACCATCTGTAGGCCATACAAATTTTTGTTCCGTGTGGGAATCGAACCCACGACCCGTAGCGCAGAAGCCAATCGCTTAGCCACTGCACCAAACGTGTCGTATTTAAAGGATGGTAAGTTGTAACCGCGCCGTCTATACCTACAATCCCAAGACGATTGCTGTTGCGTTGCCAACCTTGAGATAAAGTCTCATGATGTGCCTGTAATTGCACCAGCATCCATACTCTTCAAATCCGAACACAGAAATTCTGCTTGGCGGTGGAAATAGATACGGTGGCAGTACTTTCCCGAATGAACTCATTTACAAGGAGCTCTACTACTTGACTTACGTTGTTATGATTGCAATTGGTAGTTGTTCTCCCTACGTACGATATGAAATTACAGGATAAATGGGGCAATGATGTGACACATTCTGTGTTAAATAGAGGATAGAGGAAGCCCTTGTGCTGATCCTAGTGCTTAAAGCCTCGTCCCCACTAGGAACATTTGTCGAGCGACATGTGTTCCCGGTGACATCGGGCGACGTGGGGCGATGTAGGGCGACATCGCCCGATGTCTCCGGGGACACATGTCGCTCGACAAATGTTCCTAGTGGGGACGAGGCTTAATGCATCACAAAATATTCCTCTCTTCAAGTAGGTACGCCACTACGAAAAAACATTTGTTCTTTGTCACGAGAAAAACCAATGTAAATATAGGTAGATAGTAGGTGACTAGAAGTACATATATTTATAATGCTCGCTCCACACCACTGCCACATTGCTATGCATTACATTATGCTCTCTTCTGAAGATTATTCTGTTTGGTCAGATTTTTAGGAGCGTACCAAAAAAATCGAAACGGTGCAAAATTTAAGATGTAATTTTTTTTATATTTATTAATCATTTCTTAATAACAAATGTTTTACGATACGCGTTTATTGAAATGGTCTATGAGCATGTCCATGGTTGGCAGTGGACTCTTACGGGTTGATATGAAGAACCTAATTGTAACTCTAAATTAAGTAGCGTTTGGTGTGTAGAACGCCTTATAGATATCCCCATAATGTATTCATTCCTTGTCCAACAAATTAAGCAACGCGTTCAATGTCATTGCTAGCTGATGCGCACGCGGCAATCGTTGTGACATTACGTATCTACACCAAATTAGAATAGGGACACACCCATGACTTTTAGAGTTTTCGGTGCAATATTCGACGTCGTTACATCCCGAAACTGTCATATCTTCAGTTCCATTAAGCTGGTTGTTACGGAATATAATATTGAAAACAGACAATAGTGCAAAACTTTGTCATTTTCAACGATATTATCTAAGTACATCAAGTAAGTACCTAAGTAGCGGTTATTAATTGCTCTAGATAAGCTACCAGTAAGTATACGTTCAACAAAATAATATTATTTCGCCTTTCTCATACGGCAATTTTGTAATCACTACATGGTATAAAATAAAGTCGCTTCCCGCTGTCTGTCCCTATGTATGCTTAGATCTTTAAAACTACGCAACGGATTTTGATGCGGTTTTTTTTAATAGATAGAGTGATTCAAGAGGAAGGTTTATATGTATAATACATGCATATTATAGTAGAAAAAAACGCGGAATACGCGATAAACGACATCCACGCGGGCGAAGCCGCGCGCGACCTCTAGTAGTTTATAAAAGCGATTTATTGAGAGCTCTCATATAATCTACTACACCTTTTCCAGTAATAATTGTATGTTATCTCCTTCAGTTGGAGTTTCCTTTTATTTAACACTGTACCTGTGTATTGTGTACTTTTACAAAGTTAAATAAAACGAAAAGTGAAGTAACGTATGTATTCCAAAAAAAAACAATCAGGCCGTAATTACTTTTTCAAGATTCACAGGAAAAGTTTGATAATATTGTTATTGTTATAAATAAATACTAGTTTATTTGTAAGTTTCCTTTTTAAAATTATCATCTTATGCCAACGAACGCCTACGAGGAGCAATGACCGGGCTCGGTACCGCTTAAATCCGAATGAAACCGGATTTGTTCTCTACACAAAATAGAAAATACAAGTGGAAGTGCCCTTACACTTCCTTAGTACGGGTACCAGTACCAGTGTCTCTAAACTGACATACAATTATATAGAAAGATTACAAAGATGCAAAAGTGCAAAATAAGGCATCATTATAATATTTTACGTATGATTCGAGACGTCATCATCGAAAGTAGCCAGTTGCGTGAACCAGTGTTGTGCATCTTCGCATAATTGTGACACACGCGCCATAGCTTTTTTTTTTCTATTGGTCTGCTGTAGGTCGTCCTAGGGGACCCTTCCTACATAACCGGGCAGTTATTGGCGAGACCTGAAGGGTCTCCAGCCAATGGGGGGGGGGGGGGGGAGTAAAATACTTAACCTAAGCTAACTACTTGTACTACACTAACATCATGACTACCTGCAACAACAGCACTAAGGGCGACCCCTAGTGGGACTCGGACCTCGGCTTAGGGCGTTACTGGCGGCGACTTAGGGGGGGGGGGGGAGACAGCTTGATGAGAGCTGAATTATCGGTGTGACTGCGGAGTCTGAAGAGACGACCGGCTCTACGACGGGAGAGCTCGGTGGATCGTGACCGGCGGCGGTGGGACGTCGCAACGGGCCTCGTCGGCGAGGACGGTATGCCGGACGCGGACGGCGGTAGACGTTGTGTAGTGTGCTGGTCGATTTACTTGCCTCCTAGAGGAGGGTAATTTCGTCATCAGGTTCTAAAAGTGTGTGCCTGGGACGGCGACTTTTTACTTATGAGAGAGGGACGCGCCATAGCTGCGTGGCACTTCCACTTGTTTTTTCTGTTTTCTGTTGTTCCGTGGTTATACAAGGTTGGTCTAAAGGGGGTACTAATCCAAAAGGGTGTTAAAGTACCCATAATAATGAATAACTTTTGTTCTACCACTTTTCACAAAAGTCGATAGTTTAAGAGAAATAGCTGTTCAAAAATTATACAAAAATACGCTAAAATCTATCTATCCTCAACTGTGTCTGTGTTTACATTTTAGTCATATTTGTGGTCACGGTTTAGAAGCTCCATTTTCTTAATTCGTAACTAAAGCAGGAATGATTTGCAATTTCTGAAAAAACTTAGATAAAAATATTTTTGTATGGAAATAAAACTGATCGAATTTTGAATTTTTAACACTTGCTTTAAAACCGTCATCAGTGATACTTTAAGTGGCCTGCGGATTATTAGCCCCTTTCCGACTAACCTTGTCTAAAACGATTGGTAAAATGTAACAAATGACGAACGTTCGTTGGCTTTCGTGAACATTGGACATTTGTGTGGACGCGGCATTACAAATCTATAAAAATGAAATATTGGTACAGCAGTTTTAAAAGTAAGCAATAAAAATACACATTGCTTACTAAATATTATTGCATAGTAATACAAGTATTATATACTTTGTGGGTTTCATAACATAGTTACCCATAATAAATATTATAATTTTATGTCGCGACGTTATACACCGCAAATAAACGAACAACCGGTAAATGTAATAAATTAATTTGTATAATTTAAAGAAAACTGTTATTTTGCTAACAGCTGAGCAATAAATTCGAAGTGGAAAAGTTGTGAATAATTAGAGAGTAAAGAATATTTTTCTCGAAAAACAGACTGTTTACTGTTTACATAGAAAATAAGGTCAAGATTACTCTTAATGTACGTGCCAAACTTAATGAATAAGCGGCTAGACACAGTCTGAAGGTCCTACCTGTCTGAAAAATACCACCTAAGTACTTACTCGTAGGTGGAAAATTCCAACATAAATAATGATTTAACGACTTAGGTGGAAAAATTATCTGAATAAAACTGAACCAAAAAAAGTAGTGGGCTTAAGTTAAGTATTTTACTTCCCCACCATTGACTGGAGATCCTTCAAGTCTCGCCAATAGAAAGGGCCCGCAGGGACCATGAAAATAAGAAGGTACAAAAAAAAACGCTTTGCAAACGGATTGGTCATCCCAGTATGTTACTATTCGCACAAACGAGGATGCTGCTAGTCCTCCTTCTGACAGCGACAATAAACTAAAATAAAAAATATTAGACTTGGTAAAGAATGCAAAATTCAAAAAAAACGAGCAAGCAGCATTGTTTTTAGGGTTCCGTACCCAAACGGTTAAAACGGGACCCTATTACTAGCTAATACTCCGCAGTCCGTCTGTCACCAGGCTGTATCTCATGAACCGTGATAGTTAGACAGTTGAAATTTTCACAGATGATGTATTTCTGTTGCCGCTACAACAACAAATACTAAAAAACAGTATAGATAATGGTACGGTACCCTTCGTGCGCGAGTCCGACTCGCACTTGGCTGGTTTTTTTATAATACCTACCAATAAACATTCTGAATATACCGGACGTGTTTTTTTATCGTCTGGAAAAAAATTGGTGAACGGGATTAGAATCCGGCTCTGGCATAGTTTTATTTTTTTATTTTTCAATGTCCTAAAATGAAATTGATGTATCAATAAATTACTGTATAGGGGTGCATGAAAAGAGCCTCCACGAGTGACGATACTTCAGTACGTCCGGCGCACCCTGGGCAGTTAGACCCGCTACCACCTTGCTGACTGGCTAATCTTTTCACCACGGCACGAGCTGTTCTCATATAGCTCGTGTTGACACGATAGAAGAAGAAGAATAAATTACTACCTATTATCGAAATTCAAATCGTACGGGGCTATTATTTAATCGATGTATTTATTTAAAACATTCTGTTTTTATTGTTTTAGTATAAATGTTTATATCAAAGGAGACGTTTCAGAAATGTATGGAGCCTGGGCCAACACCATGTACACTATAAGGAAATATAGCTGTACAATAAAGTAACCGTTTTTTAATGTTAATTTTCTATAATTTTACTTTGTTTAATTGTACATTCAAGTTAACTTCGTCAAGGAGAGGAACACAACACATAAAAATATGGTGGATCGAAATTATGTGAAATGTCATTTTGACAACTGTTGCATGTCATTGACCCCATAGTGTTTATTTCTTGTGTACTTACATAACCTATCTACGTTGTTATAGACGAAAATACTTGGATTTCGTTATAATTATAATGAAATCGAACTACAGATGTTGTACTCGATTGCGTCACACACACATCACGAAACCTAGGACTATCAAAGTTGTCAAATTCATGTTAATGTCAAACACAACTGTCATGGCTACCAGAAAAATAGGGTTAACATATTAAAAAACGTCCCCAAATAATAATTCCAGTACAATTGTACTTTTCTTCTAATTAATTTATTAGTATTTTTATGGTAATCCCCTATTTTTTTCCTATTTTTCTATATACTGTACATAGTGGTGACCCAAAATCAAACATCCCCTTAATATGTAGTCTTTATGGCAAATGAAAAAAACAAATTACCTAGGCTTCTAATCCGTTCACCTACAATACCCTTTTTTTTCAGACGGTAAGAAATTCATCCGGTATATAAATAGCAATACGGTTATTAGATTCTTATTTTTTCATTAGAGATCTCTAAACTATTACAAAAAAATAAACAACAGTAAAAGAACCAATTAAATATTTCTTAAAATGCCCAAGTTATAAACGGTCCAAAATTGTTCACAAGACAGAGACAAGACTACTACCATATGACGTCATACCTTAAAACTTCATAGTGACTTGACATTACTCCTCACAATATCCGTTTTGCGTGACAAGGACAGAAACTGCCTCCTCAAAAAATTCGAAATCGTGTATCTTCTCTTTTTTTTCACAATTTGTTTTTCTCATATCATATTCTTGTATTATAACTTTCGTGAGACACATTCATATTTATGATTATTTACGGTTTACTCACGTGCATTTTTGCAGCGCTAGTTCGACTCGCGACCTTGATCAGCTCATGAATAAGGGCTCCGTTTGAGTTCGAAACTAGTCGGGCAATTCCGAAAAAATGCACGTGAGTAAACCGTAAATAATCATAAATATCGTGTTCTTTCTATAATTTCCATAAAATAATACAAAATTGTTGTAGATATATTTTTAGTGGTCAAGTGCCCAAGTTCTGTACCGAGATTTTGCAAAGCGGCTGCTCGACACTTCTCGCGACCCGAAGGCTCTACTTTGGTCAAAGGGTACATTTTACACATTGCCGTACAACGTGGCAATGCTGCCAGCCTCCTGGGCACGTTACCAGTCAACAGCGATACGGAGGAATATTTTGATGCCCTAGTTTTCGTTTATAGTTTCATTAGGATACATTTTTCTAGTAAATATTGTTTGTGTAAATAAAAAGTTATAAAACTCTATTGGCCAATTTGTCAGGTGGTTCCGAAAGTAAACTAGAGTTCACATTGAAATTCTGATATCATCGAGACAGTGACTAAGCGTGATCGCCTTTCACAACTACTTGTACACAATAACGTTCTAGTGACTCATTAATAAGTCGTTTACCTGCGTGGCTAGGATCTTATGAATATTTTTCTTATTAATAACATTAAGTTGTTAACTGAATTAATTTTTAGAGAGGACCAGTATCCGAATTGTGTATGACATTCGTAATTTCAATAGCTTTAATTCTGATTTCCATCCAAAAGGAGATGTTTGATTTTGGGCCACCACTATGTACAGTATACAGAAAAATAGGAAAAAAATAGGGGATTTCCATAAAAATACAAATAAATTTATTTGAAGAAGAGTACTCTTGTACTGGAATTATTATTTGGGGACGTTTTTTAATATATTAACCCTTTTTTTCTGGTAGCCATGACAGTTGTGTTTGACATTGACATGAGTTTAACAACTTTGACAGTCCTAGGTTTCATTTTTCGTTTCATTTCACACCTATAGTTCTATTTTATTATAATTATAACGGAATCCAAGCCCTTCGACACACAGTGCGAGTGCGGTGCTCCTGACCAGACGATGGCCCATTTGCTTCAGTGCCCAAAGTGTCCCTACACTTGCACTTTGGAGGACATGAAAAATGCCACTGATGCCGCGATAAATGTGGCTACATATTGGGCCAAAGTACTGTAAAAAAAAAGGATTATTACCATCGATTCGAAAAGAAGAAGAAGAAGAATAACTTAGATAGGTTATTTAAGTACACAAGAAATAAACACTATGGGGTCATTGACATGTCAACAGTTGTCAAAATGACATTTCACATAATTTCAATCCACCATTTTTTGTGTTGTTTTGCTCTCCTTGACCAAGATATCTTGAGTTTACAATTAAACGAAGTAAAATTATAGAAAATTAACATTAAAAAACGGTTACTTTATTGTCTAGCTATATTTACATATAGTGTACATGGTGCTAGCCCAGGCTCCGTACATTTCTGAAACATCTCCTTTAAGTGCTGGGCAGTTGTCGGTGTAGCAATCTCCATCTTTCTCTATCCAGACCCAATTCTTTCATTTCTCTGTATGTTATCACTTCTGTATTTTCCTTCAATTGGTCTCTGCACTTTCTTCTTGGTCTACCTGGTCTTCATTTTCTTGTAATTTGTCTTCTATGTCGTTGGTTATAAAGCTGTCGGGTGGCAGTAAGTGACCAATCATTTTCCCCCTTCTTCTTTCTATGTTTCACTTTGACAATACAACAATATTCATTGCGTGGTACATAGTTGTGGAGAAGTCGGATTATTAATACATACGTTGCTATGGAAATTGTTGATCTGTCAAAATCGTAGCCATAGCGATTACAAGTGTGTTGCGCAATTAATATGCTGACCTGGTTTCCTTTTTTTTAGTTTGATTTGTGAGTTTTATTTGGTGGCTTTTATTTGTTTCAGTGTAGAATTGCACCGACTTTTGAAACTGTTAATTTTATATTATGGTAACTATTTTACATACTCTTTTTAGTTTTTTTTTTCGAAGTCCTTTTTTACTTTTATTTATAGTTATTTATTTTGAAATTTTTCTAGTGTTCAGAGCCAGACACGCCAAGTCTACAGACTATTATCATATAAAGATGTTTCGTATGTTCATCACGTTCTCTATCTAAAACAAATCAACAACAAATTGAATTATAAGAAAAACCACATGTAAGTGCCATGTTATCGGAAAATTACTAATGCAGGCACGATTAAACAGTTGGCACTATTAAGTATACGATTCCTTCATTTTATTCAGGTACTTGAAAAATACCAACCTAGGAGCCAATTCGAAAAACAGCATTGTTGCCAAACGCAAAAGAACCATAACCGTCAGTCAGTTTTTGTTTACGAAAACTGTCAAAATGATTGGTTCTGTTTTTAGTGTCGAACAATTTGACAGCTTTTGAAATTGAAAACTGTATGAATGAAAGGTTCAGCCTTGTTTCGTTTGCGATATATCAAGATTTATTTTAGTAGAATTGGGCCCCTGTAGACCTAGCACGAATGTTTTGACGTATACTTGTAGTAACGTAAACGTAACGTTAATTGAATTAATTTTGAATCGAAAATACAACTATCATAATAACATTTTGGTTTTTTATCATAGAAATATGAATAAAGTTTTCAATTTAATGAAATATTATGTGCAAAACGAATATTTCCATTTTTAAAATTCACTCACATTAACATTACGTATACGTTACTCTACGTCACAATAAGGACCTTAAGGGGGTATTTCACCAACCTTTCAACAAGTCCGTAACTATTCACCAGATAAGCTAAATCTCACCTTTAATTATGACATTCAGTCGTTCAATAATCTTGTCCTTATCACTATTGAATATGTGGTAAAATGAAAATATTAGCTATTGAAAAGTTTAGAGACAGAATTTCAGTAATGAACAGTTAATGATAGGTTGGTGAAATACCCCCTAAGTACTGTCAGTTTATGAGAAAGATATTAATAACTACCACGCTTAATTGTCTTTGGTTTACACCTTCATCTTACAAAGTTCATCGTCAATTCAATCATTTCTTCTTTCGAAAAGACCCTGGTTATGCCTTTTTGGAAGACCCAGCTTGACAGGCTGATGACAGCAATGATACATAAAGATAATTCAATCAAACTTGACACACACAGAGTTTAAATTAAAACAACGTGGATGTAAAAACAATAATGACTTGACTTCAAGAATGTGGATTTACGGCCGGTTGCTATGGCATAAACGAATCGAGATAACCAACGGTAGCATTTTTAATTGCCGAACTTTATAAGTAGACTCGTAAGCAAATTTTACCTGTGATAGCTACTAACGTATCAGAGGGTCTACTATCGAAAGTTATGGAGTATTTGCTTCATCTATACATCATTTATAATAAAATATTAACGAAGCAAAACTGTACATTCAATATTTTTGGACAAAAATGATTGCTACGTGTATTAAAAATGAGGCAAAAGCGAAAAATAAAAATTTTAGAATTTCTGTCTGTTTGTCTGTATGTCGGTCGGAGCTTCACGCCAATACTACAGAACAGATTTAGTTATTTGGCAAAGATGTCCGTTAAAGAGAGGAGCGGGTTATAGAGTACAAATTATCACGCTATTGAGAGTGAGTGATGAGCTTATTGGAAATAAATGTGATTAGATTTTAAAAAATGATTTCAAATTTTATACATTGTTTAGTTGCTGCGACACAATGTTGTTTTCCGACTTCCACGCGGACGAAGTCGCGGGCACAGCTAGTTATTGGTAAAGATACAAGAGTGTGAATTTTAACCAATAACGCTCGGTTAATCATAGGAATCGACCATTAGGGGGTATTTCACCAACCTATCCATTAACTGTTCATTAAGCTAATTCGGTCTCTAAACTTTTCAATAGCTACATTTGCATTTCACTGCATATTAGGAGTGGGTTGTAACAGGTAAAATCACGTATCTGTTACGCCTGTTCCTGTTACACGTAAATAACAGTTCCAACAACCTGTTACAAAATAACAGTGTGTTATTTCATACTACGTGGGAACACTATTGTGTGTTCTCTGTTACCACAGATAGCAACGTTTAATCTGTTTACAGTAACAGCAGGACTTCTTTTTCTAACTAAGGTGTTTAACGTATGCGAGAAAAAGAAAGAGCTTGTGATGGCTGTAACAGGGTGTCACAGAGTAACAGTAACATTTTTTATCTTATTCTAAGGTAACTGTCTTAGGCATGAATAGAGAAAAGCTTGTGACTGTCTTAAAGGGGATTTTGTTAGCTCGTGGAACAGGAACTGCTTTTTCAGTTTGTTTGTCACAGTTACAGTCTGCTATCATAAGATACCTGTTTTAAATAGCTGTTACGATAAATACGCCTCACTCCTACTGTTTATTAGTAGTGATAATGACAAGATTATTGAACACATATTTCTAGGTCACATTTAGCTTATCTGGTGAATAGTTACGGACTACGTTATTGATATGTTAGTGAAATACCCCCTTAGTTTTCTTTATCCAGAGAAGGATTGAGTGGTTACCCTGATGTACAATGAAGTGTACATGTATATGTGCGATAATGTGCATTGATCGACGACCGTGACACGAGACGTGTGACCCCGGCCCTGTTCACACTCACCTTACACTTCGGACCACTAATGCTTAGGGCTGTCGCATGCATAAATGTACATTCATACACTTATGATCAGTGATCGGAAAAAGGTGAGCTAATTTACCTAAACTTCAAAGAACAGAGACAAAAACTGGAGACTTCCTTACGACAACTTTTTTTTCGTGAAAATTATTCCGGGTTTCGTGAAATCACTAAATTAATATTAATGTTAATAGTACAGAAAACAATTAAATTCGTTTCCTATTTTTGTTTCCCAAAATTGTCACAAAACCAGATGACACGTTTTTCATTGTTTTTAAAAAGAGATTTTTTATTGTTTTCAAAACAGGAGACTGTCTTATAAATTTTTAAAACAAATGAAAGACAATCTCCGAGAAAGTTCTCCCGTAAAAAAAATGTTGTCGTAAGGAAGTCTCCCGTTTTTGTCTCTGTTCTTTGAAGTTTAGGTAAATTAGCTCACCGTTTTCCGATCACTGCTTATGATCGATCGTGACGATACGTTTGGTGCAGTGTTTGAGCGATTGGCTTCAGCGCTACGGGTCGTGGGTTCGATTTCCGCACGTAACAAATATTTGTATGGCCTGCAGAGTGTTCCGGGTCTCGGCATTTGTGCATGTGAAGATTTGTGTCTGTAAACGCACCCACGATGGCATCGATACAGGAGGACCGTAGAGGCGGGCAAGGGTTTAAAAAAAGATCTTTATATTCTCCCACCCTCGATACAGGAGGACCGTAGAGGCAAGGGTATTAAAAAAAAAACTTTAGGTATCCTTTTTTTCGCTAAAATTATGTATAAAATGGTGAAAAATAGCAGTCATTTCGCAATAAAAGTTACCCTCCTGAACGATGTAATTGTGCTTACAATCCAATTTAGTTTGTAGAATATTTGTCTGTTTATCTGTTTGTCCGTTTGTAAGTTAGAGCTTTACGCCAGTGCTATTGGATAGATCAATTTTTTTAATCTAATCATATTTATATCCAATAAGGTATATAGGGCTCAACACCCACACTCAATAGCGTGATAATTTGTACCCTATAAACTGACCCGTTAACGGATGTGACGGCCAGTTGAAAACAGCTCCCATACTGAAATTAAAACAATTTAGGTTGGATCATTAATTAAGAAAAGTTAAAGCAGTTATTGCTACATGTTTAATTACCAAAAACAACATTTTTAACATAATTCCGATAACTATCAGATTATCACAACTTCAAAATATTGCGTCAACCCTAATTGTGAAATTATATAGCAATCTTTATTACCGCTACTTTATGACAAGTTAATACTAACTTGACTTATGCGTTTACTTATAGGTCTTGACGTGAACGATGCTGTTTACAAGGTTCGAACGGTGAGGATACATTATGTAAATCATAATGGGAAGTCATGACTTCTGACAACAATTATACCACTCCATCTGTTTGCATTATGAAAATTATGATTCGTGTGTATTTATTTTTAAAATGCGCCTATTTTACGAAACCTCTGAGCATAAGGATTTCTATTAAAAAAAAAGTCTGTAACTGGCCCATTGCTAGACAAAGGCCTCTTCTCATTTAGAGAAGGAACGAGCATTGATCGCCACCGTTGCTCACTGCGGGTTGGCGATTTCAGACCATTAAGTCCAGGTTTCCTCACGATGTTTTTCCTTCACCTTATGTTAGAGGCGTCTTAGATTATCCAAGAAGGTACATATGACATTGAATATCAAATTGGTACTTGCCTGGGTCTGAATTGAACTCTAACCTCCGGGCAGGGATGGATTTCCTTAAAGGCCAGGTAGGCCCTGGCCTAGGGCTGTAAAATTTTGTGGGTTTTTTTTTAGTAGTCGCGCCTTTTGTGTCTCTTTCCGCCAACTCAAACTCAATAAACTCAACTCAAATGTAAAAAAACTCGTCTAGTGTAAAAACTCAAAAATGTATACAAAGCATCTCGCATTAAAAAAATTACACATATGGCGATGATTATTAAAAGTTTGGCTCGGTTGAATTCGGTTCATTGAATTTTTCGTGATTTACAGCGAGTAGGGGGCGGCAATGTACGTATTTCATAGGCCTAGGGCAGCCGCAACGTATCAAATCCGCCCCTGCCTCTGGGCCACCACGACATTTCTTGAGGCGTTAGATACAAAATTAGTTATTACAGAATTTTACTTAGGTAAGCGTTTGGCGCGGCCTGCCCTATTCAGAACCTTTTCGATAAGCAGTCAGTTGTCGACCAATTCGGTTTGTTATCTCGTTCCATCTACAATTCTCGTAACAAGAGAAAAAGAGATAGCTTATCGAATCGTTCGACGACTGACTAATTGAATCTTTCTGAATCAGGGGGCTGGTACCAACCTTGTTCACTGGGTAATCTTTTCAACACGGCATGGCGGCATGAGCTATTCTCGCATAGTTCGAGCTGACACGAGAAAATAATTAAAGAATTAATTCAGTATATGTATAGCATATAGACCTGAAGATGATGACAGAAAAATCGGAGTCATTTGTTACAGGTATGGCGACCCTTAAAGGGTCGAATTAGGTGATTTAAGCTTCGATTTAAGGAACGAAAATCATAATCTTAGGGCTGGCCAGCGGGGCGTAATTATAGACTAATTTATTAAACTTGTCGGAAAAATTACGGTATTCAAACGATTTGTTACACAAAAATACTTACATTTGCTTGTAGTCCATGAAAATAAAGATGGCGGTAACGCAATGCCATACTTTTTTGCCGGGGCTAATGGCCCGCCATACTAATTAAAACTCATTAATAAATATTTTTTATTTTTTATTTTTTAATCCATTTATTATAGGATAATTTTTTTTAAATGACAGTACAGTAAGCAAGAAGTACTGAGGGGTACTGAGTTACTCTTAAAAAGGTATTACTTTTTAAGAGTTTATAATCAATTTACTTACAACATTCTTGTGGTAAGTGTTTACCGTAACATGAATTTCTAGAATTTATGTTAGCAAAGTGCGCAACATTGCTCATACCGATATTAATAGGTTATTCTTATCAGGAATATTTCACAATATTAAATGATTTTCAAAACTTTCTGATCAAAAATGTTTATCATGTTATTTCAGAAGAAAACATCAGTTTATAGTGTAAGACAAGGTACCTTTTTGTGTAGAAAATCTACCCTACATGGCAAGGCGTGGCATATATCAGACACTTACGAATCAAAATCCACCGTGGCCGTTCTCAACACAAAAGAACTGCTCCAGAATCTTTCATCACTTTCTGTTTTTATTGTGTCTAAATGATGCTATAAGGACATATTTTTCACGTAAGCGAAGCCACAGGCACAGCTAGTTTATTCATTTTCGAAATTACTTATTAATTACATACTTACGTTTGTTTATTCTTTTCTTACCAATAATAACAGGTTATTTTAAATACCGCTACTACTATTTTACGTATCCAAAACCGGTAAGATTTTTTTTCTAGATATCATTTGTAAACCTAAAGTGTAAATATATATATAAGCTGAATATTTGGCGACAAAAACTAGTTGCCCCCTGACATTTCGTAGAATAAAATTGATAGTTTATCTCCTATTAACGTTATAACAACCATTTAGGTTTATTATAATTAATGGACCTGGTTCATTAGGTATTCGTTTATCCGTCTTTATAATAAAAAGACAACACAATGAAAATTGGTGAGGTGCGCAGTTAGAATAAAATCTCCCAGCTCATCTGCTTCCGTGGGTGACCACACAATGCCAACGTGCTCAGAGTGCTTAACTGTACAAATAAAGTAGGACACTTGGATTTCCCAATCACGAGCTGCACCTTAGCCATCTAATTTTCCCGTCGCCACTAAACTCGCTAGAGACAATAAAGTCGTTAAATTAAAATGGAATACGTCTGTTACGGGCATGGGCGTGTAGAGGGGGGATGGATAGTTGGCAGGATGTCGTCTCGGGTGCAGCGCAGTGGGTTTTCTGAAGGCTGCGGCGCGTGCCGCATGCCAACACCGCGGATGACCTCGTACGACCCTATTAAAACAAGATACATCGTCAATCTCACGTAGTCAACAGAAGACACCATGAGGTTCATCTACACGTGTTTGTGTTTCGCGTCCGTGCTGAAGATTGTTCTGCCGGCACCGGCGGACGGTTTCGTGTTCCCGGATGAACGGAGACGGGACAAGAAACTGGAGCCAGTGATCACTCCACCGGTTCTGCCTGTTTTGGAACATTTGGAGCGTGATCCAAGTACGTTGCTGCCGCATGAGAGACGGGCTCCCGGGCCTAGTCAAGTAAAGCCGAGGTTCGGCGGATTTGGCGGAGGTTTCAATGTGGCTCCTTCTGGAAATGGTGGTCTGACAGCGAGTATCAGCAGCAGTGCAAGTGGTCTTGGTGCCAGCCAATCAGCATCGCAGTCGTTCTCCTTCGGATTTAAAGAAGGCTTCAGCGCTTCGCATTCCGCCAGCCAAGCGTCGTCGTTCAATGGTTTCGGAAGGTCAGTCACCTTATCATTGACATAGTAAATGTTTGGAATTTAGATGAATTTATTATTGATTGATGATTAATGAAAGCGAAAAATTGTCGTAATGAAAAGTTACAGTCAATCTTTGCTATCGAATGTAACTTATTTCGAGATTGATGCTAAGCAAAAAGGTAGTCCTAATTAGTATTAATTCCGAAATAAATTTGAGGTACCTATCTCCGATTCTACATGTAACTACATGTAGTTTAAAGAATTGCCGTTAGGTTTTCAGGTCGTATGATACATTTAGCGATATGAAATTAATTCGAATCTTTTAAATATTCTTTTAAAATATGATTCAACATTTAAAATATTCATTTAAAAAATATTTTTTCATATACATTTTGAGAACTGGGTTCGTGTCACTATAGCCCAAATAATGCCCGGTTTTCCCAAATGTGACTCAACGCCTCATTGCCTTACTTTTACTTATGTGTATGTCCATACATACATAAATAACGCGTCATCGACCCAGTGGTAACTAGAACAGCTTTACACCGAAATGAATTCGTATCCATTAGCATTTAAAGATTAAAAAAATGTTACGTTTAGAGACAACTGGACTTAAAAAAAAGGTTTTTGGTTTGAATGGATTATTTTGCCCCGAGGTCCTCAGTTATGGCAACTAATTAATTATATAGGATGTCTTATAAAACAATTAGGGCCATGAGAGTCATACCGGTCTAACTACTTACACGAAAGTTTTCAGTAGTAAGGTCAAAATATAAATTTCTGTTATACAAAGATGGTTATTACGAGGATTCCGGCGACTGGGACCGCAATTAACTGGGACCGCGGTCCCAGTTGACGGATCCATTTTATTTTAATATTTTTCTTCCGGCGACTGGGACCACCAATAAATCAGTACTAAAATCTATTGTTCAAGTCAAAACTGTACAGTCAAACGAAAAAGTTTTCAAATTAATAATTAAAGAAAAAACTCTTTGATACAAAAATAACATTTATTCATAGAATATGATATGAAAAAATACCCTTTGACTATCGTTCCTGTTATTTAAAATGTACGTAATAAAACATAAACATAAATCATGTTAGCAATAATCAACAATTAACAACAAGTAAGTAAATCTATCACAAAATCAGCCTTAATAATGTTAAAATACAATTTAAATATACACGTAAATCATAATAAAAATAATCAACGTACTGTATTATGTAAGTTGAAAATGTGTTTTTTTGTTTATGGAGAAATTTTAATAATTCTGATCTCAAAGCGTAGGGTTATGTCTAAACTAAATATTCCGTTTGAATTATGTAAATCGGTTCACTAGTTCCAAAGATATAAGAGAAATTATAAAGAGAAAATGTACTGAAGTCATTGATATACTGAAGTACATTTTTTGAAGTTTGTGTTCTACAAAGTTTTTATTTAACATAGAAATATAAAATGTTATTGTTTTAAATAATTATAAAACATATAAGAAATGTTATGTAATAAAAATTGTAAGGATAAATTATTGGAAATAAATAAAAAAACGGAGTTAAAAATATTTCGCCTTAATCTATTACTAAAACGATCTATTACTAAAACGCCTTAATCTATTACTAGCGCAGGAATAAGTTCATGTCTAGGATAAGTAAATGATATTTATATGTAGAAGTGATATTTTTGAATCACAGTGTTTTTACTTTGAACATTTTTTCGTATGACTGTACTGTTTTGGTATTGATTTATTGGTGGTCCCAGTCGCCGGAAGAAAAATATTAAAATTAAATGGATCCGTCAACTGGGACCGCGGTCCCAGTTTATTGCGGTCCCAGTCGCCGGAATCCTCGTTATTACAATGCCATTTGTGAAAAAAAATTTGAATTAATTTTAGGCCATTATGGCGCCAAGACTTTTATCGTTTAGAACAGTATTTTCAATAAAATTAGTGTTGAAAAAATTACAGTTAGGCCGCTCTGGCCTTCGTGGCCTCTTATTAACGTAACTTGACATTTCAATGTTACGATAATTTTCTAAATAAAACAATATAAGTAGGTACAGTAATTGGCGTCAAATATATCGGGACGAACAGACTGTTTAAAATGATCTGAAGGTCCAAGAAAATTAAACTATGTATATCTCAATGAAACAAGGGGTGTTTCAGAATGAACACAGTAGTCGACAACTATCATTTTGATAAGAATTTTATCCCATTGAGATAAAGTTGATTTCTTTAGTTGTTTAGGTAATTATGAAGTCTGTTCATCCCGATATATTCGACGCTGACTGTTCCTAAATATAATCTACTACTCGCCTATAGAATTTTCATGCTGTTAAATATACTAATGACAGTAATTTTATTGAAATACTACTGTTATACAAGGTTAGTCGGAAAGGGGGTACTAATCCAAAAGGGTGTTAAAGAACCTATAATAATGAATAACTTTTGTTTTCCAACTTTCCCCAAAAGTCAATATTTTAAGAGAAATAGCTGTTCAAAGATTTCATAAAAAATACGCTAAAATCTATCTATCACCAGCTATGATCAGCTGTGTTTACATTTTAGGTCATATTTGTGGTCACGGTTTAGAAGCTCCATTTTCTGGATTCGTAACTAAAGCAGGAATATTTGCAATTATTGAAACAATTAAAACAAAATCAATTTTGCATGGAAATAAAACTGATCGAATTTTGTCATTTTAACACTTGCTTTAAAACAGTCATCATTGATACTTTAAGTGGCCTGCGAATTAGTAACTACCCGCTTTTCGACTAACCTTGTATGTGCAGTAAGTTTGTAAACATTATCTTCAAATTTCTTAAACGTCTATAATAATTACTAGCTTTTGCCCGCAGCTTCGCTTGCGTGAAATTTTGAACCCGTTAAGTGACGATTTTCCATACAAACTTTCATCCCCTATTTAACTCCCTTAGGGATTGAATTTCTAAAAATACTTCCTTATTCCTTGTCTGCATTATAAAGGGAACCTCTGTGCAAAATTTCAGCTTTCTAGGTTCAAAGGTTTGGGCTGGACGTTGATGAGTCAGTCAATCAGTCAGTCAGGACTTTTCTTTTTTTTATATAGATTATAATAATTATTAAGTTGTATGCATAAGCGTATAAATAATTTGTACAGCTACATGTAAATTCATGTAAAACGGTTTGAACACACGGAAAAAGGTCAATATTAACTAAGTGAATACAGAAGTGATTCAATATTTATATAACGTGCATGTTTAAGAACAGTGTTTGCAGTTATGGGTCAAAGAATTAACGTGGGCAATATTTTTTCACGCGTCATATATTTTTAAATTTAAGGCGCTCTCTTTCGTGGATCTTTCGCGTGTAAAGAACAATGCAGGATTCTATTTTGAGCATTATCGCCAAGTAGGTAATGCTCAATTAATAATATAGTAATAAATATTTTTTCGTCTAAAGGCGCTCCCTCACTGTACTCCACTCAAGAAGTAATGCTCAAAATTTAATTTTTCAGTGTTACATTATACGCGAATGCCCCCAGTGAGGGAGCGCCTTTAGATGAAAAAATATTCAAAAAATATTTTCCCAAAAAACAAAAAAATATAAAATGATACTCTTAAAAAAATATGCGGTTTTTGAACTGTGAATGCTATCAGTGGGCCCAGGCCCTATTTTAATATAGCTAGTTGCCTACCTACTCGTACGTTTGCACGTAAAAATGGTGTTCGATTGCGTTGAAATCTTTTCCTTGCTCGCTTCGCGTGCGCGTCGCGTTCGCGCTCACATGTTCGAAAAACGCGCACGATCTTCCCGATCACCTTAATGTGGATATATGTTGTCGATTCGAAACTCATAATTAATACGTGCTTTAATTTGAGGGGACCCGAGTTTACCGTACTGACGGGACAAACATCAAATGTTTCACAGCTAGGAACTGTTTGTATTGGAAAATAAAATTGTTGTTTTTACTATTTATCTCGCAACTTTCCCATAGTTTGAGAAACTATACCACTTAAACCTTCCCTGGACTTCCACAAATATTTCAAAACCAAAATTAGCCAAATCGGTCCAGCCGTTCTCGAGTTTTAGCGAGACTAACGAACAGCAATTCATTTTTATATTCGTATATAGATAACCATATACTTAAATTATATTATTTATAGAGGAGCTCGTGGCTAAATAATTACAGCCGCATAGACCGATCTTCCGGGTTAAGCCACGCTTACCGAGGTTGGTCTGTGGATGGGTGACCATTTACCATAGCGAGTTTCCTCCGTGCCTCGGAAAGCACGTAAAGCCGTTGGTCCCGGCTGTCATTTGTAGATCTTTGACAGTCGTTACTGTTGGTCAGAAGCCAGAAAGTCTGACAACCAGTCTTACCAAGAGTATCGTATTACCCAGTTACTGGGTTGTGGAGGTCTGATAGGCAGTCGCTCCATGTAAAATACTGATATTCAGCTGCATCCGGTTCGACTGGAAGCCGACCCCAACATAGTTGGGAAAAGGCTAGGCAGATGATGACATAGGAGAAGAATTCAACAATATGTTACTAAATAAAAGTTATAGGTACCTACCTAGTCATAGATACGTTTAAAAAAAACCTTTTGGTTTTTAATTTTGAAGTTTCGGTTAATCTGTGTCGGGAACACATTGCTGCATGCATTGGTACCTCTTCTTTATAGGAAGCTTCGCGGTACCAAAGTCAAAAATTTCAACTAAACATTACTTATTTTTTAATTTTCCAGCGGCTTTGGTGGTAGCCAGGCGAGTAGTCAAGCGGCTTCATTCGGCGGCTCTGGGCTATCTGGGTCGGGATCGGCCTCTTCAGCCTCGGCTCTCGGCGGTAATTTCGGCGGCAGCCAGAGCCAGAGTGCCTCTTCGGCTTTCGGCTTTAACTCCCTGAACGGCTTCCAGCAACAGCAACCTGATGTAAGTAAAATGATTTTGGTAGTCATTCATTTTATGATCAACACAAAACTACCGTAGTAACAATGTATTATATATTTTTTTAGGCTAGTTTATTCTGCATGAATTCCAAATTAGGTACTTCTATTAATTTCATGGTACCTAACAATTATTTTTAATATTATATTGCAACTCAAAAGAATAAACATAGCATTAAAAATGTCTGTCGATTCTTCTTTTAAGATTTTTTTATAATTCTGGTACTGTTGAATTAGGAAATTTCGGGGATATATTTTAACAGATTTCTCAGTTGCAATGAAAATAATAGGCTGAATTTTTTATTTTGTTACACCGTCCTTTACACCCTGTATATCAATATGAAGTCCGTAGTTTTCGGAAGTCCTCTTATTGGAATATCTCTGCATTTTCCAGTTCTTCGGCGATGGCCTCTTGGACGTCAGACACAGAGGTGTACCCAACTTCCCCTTCCCCAACTTTGTGGGCAGGAGTAAGGGGGTCGGAGCTGCGGCCTTCAGGAGCGGAAAGAGTGGTCCCACATCGAGGAACAGAGACGACTTCCTCGCAGTCCTCGTCTCTGATTAAACGACATAATTAATTACTAGATTAACTGGAAGAATGGTCAATTGCGCGTGTGTGAAGTGATACTCTTCGAATCTGCTGCTAGTAGCAATGTACGTAATCATGGAAATAATATTTATTTATTTATTGGATGCATATTTTTTATGTTAAAATTGACGTTAGGTGAACAAAGCTGTTACGCAGGTTTTAGTGTCGCTTAAAAAAGTAATAGATTAGTTTAGTAGGTACCAAAATTGGTGTGATCAAACGGCAAAAAAGACATGCCGAGAAATCTTAGGATATACCTGTTTTTCAAGTATTTCTGTAGGTTGGCACCTCGCATAGTTTAAGAAATATAAAATTAAACTTTTAAAACGATCGATAAACGATTATTGTTGCGTATACGTCGAGTTATCTAACAAATTAAGATTCAGGTTCTTAATTTATTTAAATAAAGTTGCTCACTATATTCGTCATTTGACTAAAATTTTGTAAGTTATATTTAAATCTATTCAAATCAGTTACGTCATCAAGATTAACTGGGTTTCAATCGACTCTAAAATTAAGTCATAAAAAATTTCGTTAATAGTTAAGAAATACATTTGTAATCCTATTTATCAAACAAGTAATGCCACCTGAGATTATAATGTTTATCAAATCTTGTTTCTAACATAGACTATATTATTAAGTCTGTATTTAATTATAATAAATAAATAGTTAATTAGAAGCTGTCCATGTGGCACGTAATACGAGCATATACGAGTTATTCTAGGACGCCTTGTTACGTCCAAAGTATGCGCGGGGCGTTACGCGCGAGACGCTACGCGCGTATCACACGTGTAGAACTCTCCATCGGGCACAGATTCTAATTCTAAAGCATCTTAACTGAAGATGGCACAACACCAACTATTTATTTTGTAAATTTTTGGTAGCGAAAAAAGTTGTCCACACACAGCCTTAACCTACGATAAAATGGGGGGTTGACTATAGAAACAAGTTTCCTCAATCAGAAGATTTGAGGGGCGGGGTGGAGGAGGTTTTACTGGATCTCCCTGGTTTAAAAACTAAAAAAATACAAAACGATATTACTGGCCAGAAACGATTCGCTTTCCACAATTCTTGAAAAATAATGGTGTCACGGGTATGTAGGGGACTCGCCTTCCTTCCCCCTTCGTTCACCCTCCAGGTTCCAACAGGTACCAGGCTCCAGGTACATCAAGGTAACTTATCTCTAAAATTTTACCAATTGTCGCCAATAGACGACGGGTACAAAGTTCTCGCCTCCCATTTTGTTGTTCTATTTAAGACACGGGACTCGTCGCGTTGACTTGCAATGATGCTGGCATTGCGCCCATTGCTCGATACCCTTCGAGCGGTGGACATGATTCTTTGACACAGACTAAAGGATTATTTATGCCAGTCCGAACCGAGATACAAACAAGGCACGAACCGAGTCCGCGTCCCTGACGTCACATAGCTCGCTGTAACTTGAACTACTACATATAAATGAAGTGTGGTGACATCTATCACGCCACAAGCGAACTACGCAGAACTGCGGCTGTGTAGCACACTACAGTGCCGTAATGACAACTCTCAGAATGACGTGACGACAAAGTTTAAAATAAATAAAATAAAATACATTTATTTCAGACTACTTAATTGTCCATATATTGTTAGTAACAAAGGTCTTACAACTATGTTAGTATGCATCATTATTAATAAAATTATTCAATACACCAAATTAATTTCCAATAAATTATAATACACAAAAATTACAACATCATCTCGTCACATGTAGCCGGATGAATCTCCCTAGCACTGCGGACTCCGGCCTTTCAGCAATCATCTTCAGGATTCCGTTGGCGCTCCCCCGAATCCGGCGCATCAAAGACGCTGTTTTTTTACGCATTATGGCATAAAAGTCGACCACCCTTGCGTCAGCAAACATGCCCGATGCGCTGCAGAATCGAGGGAGCCTCACCAGAAACCTAAAGGCGTTGTTGTATTGAACGCGAAGAGCGTTGTAGGCCCGCTGGGTATAGTTGGTCCATAGAGCGCTGGTGTAAAAGCTTTGGCAGTAGGCTCTGAACAGTGTTACTTTTACATCTACTGTACACCTCGCGAATCTATGCACCAACATGTTTAAATCGTGGTATCAAAATGTAACACGCAAATAGATAAACAGGCGCCCAACATCAAACGTTGGGCATAGTAGCCCGCCGGGCATAAGACCCGTCTGGATGGAGGATACTCCCTTTTCGTTAGAGGAACACCATACCTCGTTCCTCCATAGCAGAACTAGTCTGCTTTTCCACCAAAGATGTGTGCTACGGGTCTTTACACATGTTTTGAAAATCAAGCGATTCTACTGGTGGATACGATACACATCCGTAGCACACATCTCTAGTCGAAAAGCAGCCTTACGCATCCGTGCCTCGTCCGTGCCTCGGATTGGACTACCATAAACCATCATTTAGTCTGTGTCGATGGGCTGGTAAATATAAGGCACAAACAAATCAGTTTTGAGGTGTAAAGTTTGTTTATAAACTCCACACAATTATTCAGAATCAAGTCTTTGCCTACTTTGTTAATCAGTTTACTAATATTTGGGGTTTTTAATTACCACTGAATATTTATTAATCTGAAATGCGTTGATACCTACCTGCATAGATATATGGTCTTACTTAAGGTAGACTGCAACTATTTATTGATTTATTATTTAAGATGTTGTGTTATATTAATAATTGTGACATAAAAATAAAAATTGTGTTCTAAAACGTTTATTTTTAATCCGATTACCAAATACGACCCTTATCAATTATTCAGCTGCCACTGCAGGGTAAGGGTATGCATAAGAGCTCAAACACACCACGTTTTTTTCAGGCGCCGTCGACGCGCGTTTCGATATCGCGCGTTGTCGGCGCTGCTAAACTTGAAATAGGCAGATTACTTGCGATTGCATCGCTGCAAACTCACGAGAAACGCGCTACAGACGCGCGTGAGCAACTCTCCTTGCAAAGTAAAACGCGTGTAGCACGCGCGCGAAGGAGCGTGTATCGCGCTAAAGACGCGCGTGAGCAACTCTCCTTGGATTAAAATGCGCTCGCTGTACGTATGTGTTTGCAGCTAAAGAGACGCGCTGTGACAGCGCGTCTGTATCGATGTAACTTGGCGCTACGAGCCCGTCGACAGCTCACGAAAAAGTCGTCGTCTGCATACTACAATTTTATGAACGTGTGAATAGGTAAATTGGTTGCGATAACATCGCGTTTGCAACGCGTTATAGTTGCGTGCGACGCGCGTCGACAGCGCCGGAAAAAAACGTGGTGTGTAAGAGCCCTAAACGTCCTCCCTTTTACGGCATTCTTCCCTGTTTTGTGCCAGTGTTGTCCATGATTTTAACCCCCGACGCAAAAAGAGTGGTGTTATAAGTTTAACCGCTATGTGTGTCTGTCTGTGTGTCTGTCTGTGGCACCGTAAATCTTAAACGGGTAAACAGATTTGGGTGCGGTTTTTTTAATTTAAAAGCAGGTTTCCTAGCGGTGGTTCTTAGACATGTTTTATCAAAATCGGTTCAGCCGTTTCAAGGTAATCAGCTGGTTTGTTAGCTGCGGTAGGGTTCTTAGACGCATAATGTGTATTTACTTTACATTCAAACATACGTGTGACCTAAAATTTGAAACACCCTTTTATGCTTTTATGGTCTTACGCTGCAGCCAGGATATCCAGCACACTAGTACACTCTTGAAAAAATAACAGCAGATATGTCGTGTTTGGATGCGTTTTGATCAGTATTTGATTCTACCTGCATACAATGCAATTGTGGCAACACGATAAGCTGATGATGCAGCCAGATGAATACCTATTCAAAAAACATTAACAAAAATTACGGTCGTCATTATCCTCATTCCAAAGTTAAGAATGTAGATGTTTAAAACTACAATTAAGGTAATGAAAACTGTTACTTACCTCTGCTGTCAAGCAATAAGACAAGAATAAAAACAATTTGTAACCACTTATAATGTTAAAAACCCAGGAGAACAATGATTTGTTAAAAAAAGTTAAGGTAACTCAAATATTCACCTAGCAGGATATCCAGCACACTAGTAGACTCTTGAAATAATAATAGCAGATATGTCGTGTTTGGATTCGTTTTGACCAGTATTTGATTCTACATACAATGCAATGGTAGCAACACGATGAGCTGATGCTGCAGCCAGGATATCCTGCACACTAGTACACCCTTGAAAAATAATAGCAGATATGTCGTGTTTGGATTCGTTTTGTTCAATATTTGATTCTACATACAATGCAATTGTAGCAACACGATGAGCTGATGCTGTAGCCAGGATATCCAGCACACTAGTATCTACACTCTTGAAATAATAATAGCAGATATGTCGTGTTTGGATTCGTTTTGTTCAATATTTGATTCTACATACAGTGCAATGGTGGCAACACGATGAGCTGATGCTGCAGTCAGGATATCCAGCACACTAGTAGGTACCTACACTCTTGAAAAAATAATAGCAGATAATTATGTCGTGTATGGATTGGTTTTGATCAGTATTTGATTCTGCATACAATGCAATGGTGGCAACACGATAAGTTAATGTTATGTGTAGAGAAACTTTTGACATTCTGTTGTAACTAAGTTTAAAATAAAAATTTAAAAAACCCCCAACGCAATAAAACCGAACATTGAAAAAGTCAAAAACAATACCTATCGTTGAGCCATCAAAATCGATTGAGTAACGATTGTTATATATAACGATTGTTATACAAGCTTAGTTTTAGTATATACGAAACCTGAAACTAGTTTGTTCAGAATCACTATGAGAAGATATTGACATATTTTTTACACCACATTTTTATTTTCTTCAATTTCAATTTTGTTTCAGTAGGTTTGTACCCATAACAGTTGGCGGGAATAGACACATTGAGGCTTGAGACGGTCCGCTCGGTCAGTTTCCGTGTATTAGACAGCCCCTGCATAGCACATCTCAGGCATTTCACAGTTTACTAGGGAACTTAACGCGATATAAACTACGGTGTAACTCGGAGATTTACTTAAAAAAAAACACATATTCAGGCAGTTCTGATGAAAATCTTGTTGGGGTGTCTCGGTTTTTGTATATACTAAAAATAACGTTGTATATTTTAATTATAGAAATTGATGGATGTCACGATAAGGTTTGCTCGTTGAAATGGCGCTATAGTAACTTTCTTGGTGTCTCGTAACTTTCGTGGGAACCGAAATTTCAAAATATAATATCTTTGTAGTTTATGCACCGATTTTTATGTAATAAAAATTGCACGTATTATTTTTGCAGTGTCTTAAATGTGTGCCAATTAAAAAAAGATTCCTCTAAAAAAAAATTCGCCACGAAAGTTACGCGGAGAATACTTTTTGAAAAACTACCCTATAATGTCACGTCGGGTACCGCTTAAGTATGTATGTAAAGATATCTGTATACACACCCACGGTACATCAATATTGCGAGAGAGGAGAAAAGCTTTTTCTAAAAAAAATACTACAGGATTCTCTGTATAACACTGTGCATGGCGGCTCTGCTTGCAAAGGCAGTTTGAACCAACATGCCAAGACTTCTGACTCTCTTTTTTGATACCTTCAAAGTACTGGGCAAGTTCGCTAGATTGTCCGGGTTGCCATAGCGCCTACTCAAACTGTAGACAAGAAGTTGCTCTTAAAAGATGATCAGGCAAATTATAAAATAGAAATATTAATTTACCAAAAATGCTAGATTTATCTGCCAGAATTTATCATGTTTCGCAAATTAAATGATTTATTATATTGCAAAAAATAAACTTTTAGTTTGTAATTGATGAAACTTTATTGATGTTATCAAAATAAATCATAATAGAGGTCGCGCGCGGCCTCGCCCGCGTGGATGTCGTCGCGTATTCCGTATTTTTCGGGCTAAAAGTAGTCTATGTTCTTCTCCAGGTACCAGACTATCTATGTACCAAGTTTCATCAAAATCGGTTCAGCGGTTTAGGCGTGAAAGCGTGACAGACAAACAGACAAGAGTTACTTTCGCATTTATAATATTAGTAGTGATTAAGAAGCCCAATGTGAAGCTATCCTTAAAATCAGAGAGACATAATAGATGATTGAAAAGTATATGGAAAGGGGTTTTTTTTATGTATTTAACAGACTTTTTCGGGATAATCCTATGCACCACGCTTCATAGAAGTCTACATCAAATACGATCTATTATCATGATTTTTTCTATTACCGTAGAACGGGGTTACTTGGTGTTTGTATCTTGTATCTTATTTATTTTCGCTTTTAGCTGCTACATCAAAAATATTTCAAATAAGTATATTTCTTCCTCTTTCTTTTACAACCACCATATTGTTATGTGTTGCTCTGTATCTAATAAATGATAATTAATAAATTTACGCGTTTATTTGAGATACAACAGAGAGTTTTAAAAATTGCATTTGGCTTCATACCAACTTTGTGTAATGCAATCACAGCGATTCGGTTCTCTTTATCACCCCACTCCATTTTAATATCGCAAAATATTGTACAATGTATTGGCGCCAAAATTAGAAAACTCAATGAACAATCGTATAAAAATGACAGATTCCAAATTCAAATGTAGTATCTTTCTTTTTTTTAACTGTTACAGTATTTATGGCCAGACTAAGTATATCACTGTTTGGTGTTAAAATGCCTTGGTTATAGAAGCTTTTGTTACTTGGGTAAGTTAATTATTTTCTTTAAATATATAAATATGACGTAAAACAGTTCATATCGTTCCTGTTAAACTAAGATTTTACAGATTCGAGGTTGAGAAAGAAATGCAATGATATAGCACATATTGTATAGCACAACGATATCGCTCAGCATTTAATTTATATAGACACGTTCACACAACGCTATGCTATAAAGTAGAGATGCGCCGAATATTCGTTTGGTATTCGGTATTCGGTGTATTCGGCATATTTTTCACTATTTGTTTTCGGCCGAATTATTCGGTTTTGGTGCCGAATATATTCGGTTCGAGTATTTCTATTTTCTTGGCTACATGACACGGTATAGAACTAAAAGTCAAAACTTCTTATGTAAGATTCATGTTATAATATAAGTCAAAGAAATACTATGAAAGATGAGTTATATAAAGCTAATAAATTTCAAATCAACATTTATTTTTAAACTAATACAAACCTTTTTTTAAACATTTTAAAGCAATTTAACATAAAATTAACTTCTTTTTAAACCTCAATCAAATCCACATTTCTTTGTATACCTTAAATCAACATTTATTATTAAACTTTAAACCAACATCGATTTTTAAACCTTTGATCAACATACATGTTTAAACTTTAAATCAACATTTATTTTTAAACATCAAATCAACATTTTAAAGCAACTGAAATCTCAATCCAATCCACATTAATTTTTAAACCTTAGATCAACATTTATGTTTAAACCTTTTATAAAAAAATAAATAAACCTAAAAGCAACATTTTAAAGCAACTAAACTTAAAATCAACATTTATTTTTAAACCTTTAAATTAATCAATTTTTAAACTATAATGAGATCAACATTTATTTTAAACTTAAAATCATCAATTTCTAAACCTCAATTAAACCTCTTCAATATTTTTTTTATTTTTTTAATGAACACACTTAAGTGCCAATATGGCATTATTAGACACTATAACAGAGATATATAGAGACATAGAGACACTATAAAATAAATATAGTAGAGATCAGACATAAAATAAAAGCTAAACAAAAAAAAAACATATTCTAGTATTTATAATTTATTAATGGTAAATTATGATGCAGAAACACCAAGCTCTCGGCCCTCTCTGGCAAGAGTCTGTTGCGTTTTTCTTCATATAGGTTCCCTGCTTCCGAAAATAATCGTTCGCTATACACACTACTACCAGGAGCACTTAGAAACACTCTGGCTAAATTAGCTAAGTGTGCATATTTCGACTTATGGCGACTATAAAAGGGCTCTGAGTTCTAGGTAGAAGGCTTTCAGCTGCATAGCTGTCCAATTCCACGGCGATTGGGCTTTTAGGATCTTCCGAAATGACAGGATTCGTCGAGGCAAGTTCATCATAACAATTCCAAAATGCCACATGAGATTCCTCTAAAAAATTTGTAACATTATGTAGAGGTCTTCCCCTGTTTGTTACAGTTTCATCTTCACTTGAGCTTTCAGCATCAGGGTCACTTCTTTGAATGTACGTAACAACACGTAGCGTTCATGTAAGAACCTGTTTACGCGGCAAAACAATCAAATGGTAAACCGAATAATTCGGCCGAATATCCGGTTCGGTAAAGGTTAAACCGAATAGTATTCGGTATTCGGTTATTCGGTGAAACCACTATTCGGCGCATCTCTACTATAAAGCATTGGCTTGTCGTACCTACGCGATAAACATGAGCGATTTTCATAGCTAGGTATACCACCTCATTTTTAGCCCGTCCGTCGCCCGACGAGTCACTGTCAAATAACTTGCTATACATAGTAAACTGGCTTGCGATTCAGCGTATAATGTGAACGTCATGCTATACAAGGTTCATCGGAAAGGGGGACTAATCCGAAAGGGTGTTAAACTAGCCATAATAATGAATAACTTTTGTTCTTCAACTATCTCCAAAAGTCAATAGTTTAAGAGAAAAAGCAGTTGAAAGATTCCATAAAATAAATCGTTAAAATCTGTCTATCGTAAGCTATGATCAGCTGTGTTTACATTTAAGGTCATATTTAGAGTTACGGATTAGAATCTCCATTTTCTGAATTCGTAACTAAAGCAGGTGTTGAAAAAACTAAAATAAAAATCATTTTTCATGGAAATGAAAATTATCGAAATTTTAACACTTGCTTTAAAACAGTCATCAGGGATACTTTAAGTGGCCCGAGGATTAGTACCCCCTTTCCGACTAACCTATTGTATAGAACTTGTAGCTTATGACGCAATATGGTTTATTAGATATGGCGAAATAGTATAGCGTAGTCTGAACTGCGCTTCAAACTGTAAATAAAAAATCTTCTAGCGGAACAATAGTACATTGTTACCCTAGGGGTGAAAGTAACTTATTTAGTCCCGAGACGGGGTTTGTCGCCCGAGCACTGCCAGGGCGCCAATAGTTCGAGGGACTAAATAAGTCTTTAACCCGAGGTAAACACTGTGCTTTTCATTACGAATACAAGGAAAGTAAAAATAAAAACATGAATTAGCTAAAGAAAAAATGAGTGATCGGATTACCGTTTTTCCGCCTATTTTTTTTTTGTCTTTGGCCGGCCATCTACTTATTCAGCCATTATTTTACATTTTCATCATTGAAAAAATTATAAATATTTTGCCCAAATCTATGTTATTTAAAGAAATAGTTGAAACTAAATTATAGTAAAGTCATTTAAAAAATATATTCTTTAATTAATACTTAACTTTATGTTATTACAATTTTACATCGCGCTGTAATTGAGCGGCTGTATAGAAAGTTGGAACATGGTTTAATAGAAATGTGAAAATAGAACTAGTTTTTTTTAATAATTTGACAGCTTTCAGTTGAAAACGTTTCTCCATTGGGCTGAAAAGTATTACTTTCAACCCGCTCCTCAGGCAACTTCGGACCTACTTTCCGAGTATGAGTAATGAAAAAGATTTTTGCTGCCCCAATAGATATCTTTGTAACATCCAAGTTTTAAATCTGTTGTGTTCCTTTATAAATAGTACCTACATATAAATAAAAACAGATACAAGTTGAAGATGTATCTCATATGTTCAAGGACCAGCAAACCGGTCGCGCCCGCCTTGGCTAAAAATATCAGATAGACTTTTTGTTTCATATCCTTTTATGTACGACGCAAGTACGTTCCGCTCGTTGACTGCGAAGTCCGACTCTTTATTTTGTTCTTTAGTAATAAATGAAATAAATATGTGTGGCCTGGAGATTACCCATATACAGTATGTTAACTACAAAAGGCGTTCCAGTTAACCAGAAATACTATAGCGTCCTATACCCCTAAAAAAAATATTCCCACACAAAATTTAAAAAAAAATGTATTGCAAAAAAACCTAAAAAACATCGCACGCTGCACATGCGCATTTGTCTATCAATTTGGAAAAATGGCAACATCGCATTTAACCTATATACGCTACTGTTTTGGTTTTAGACTGGCCGTTTCGAATAGTTTTTCATGTTTTTTTTTTTTAATTATTATTTTAATCTATTAACGATGTAGATTAACGGATTTAAGGGAAAGCCCTCGGTTATTTTACGTACCGTATATGTTATGCCCAGGCACGTACCAATGTGACTTTTTCAATGTCATGTCTACTTTCTTAGTTAATCTAAGGACGCCACTGACATACGGTTTAGGAATACATCGTGAGGAAACCTGGACTTAATGGTCTGAAATCGCCAACCAGCAGTGAGTAAACGTGGTGATCAATGCTCTTTCCCTCTCAGCATGAGAAGAGGCCTTTGCCCTGCAGTGGGACAGGCATGTTTTTAATCGAATGTACCTACCCAGTATTTTGTAAATTCCCTAGTTAATGTGCGTACTGACGTATTCCGCATTCTAACTAAACTAAAAAAATCCTTAAACTTACAAGGATGGTTACAGTTTTTAGTAGAATTAAAGCCAATTATAAGTTTTCACTTATAAAGCCTCGGTCTCGAAGTCAACGATATCGGCGAGCGGCGCGGCGGCGCCGGCGCCGCGGCGGTGCGGTGAGCGGCGCGCGGCGATGCAGACCCAGTCTCGAAGCCTGCGGGCAGATCGCGCGGCGCTAGAGCGGCGTAGTGTGTGTTATGAGAAATTAGTGTCTTTGTTCGTGAATGAAATGTCTAAACAGCCAAATTTTTTTTGGAATAATTTTCTCCATCACGTCGGCGGGCATTTTAAAACGTCGGTTGTTAAAAAGCAAAAAATAAAATGCACAACACTACGTCAATGCAGACGCGCGGGCACCGCTCATCGCTCGTACGCCGCTCCCCGCGCTGCTGCCTTTGAAGCCAGTTCCATATAAATCTATGCATTGAAACGCTCCGAAACCCGCGCCCGCTGACTTCGTATCCGTAGCCTAACAGTACACGCACCTCTCATCACCTTACATTATTATTGCATGCATACGGGGAAAGATAATTAGAATTTTTAGTATGTCATGGTGGTGTACTGCATATCTCACAGATTTTGCAAATGATCGTATAACTTACAATCATCGATAATGCCTTAGACAGTAATCAAATAACAAAACAGATAACGTCATCATGATTTTGGAATTCAATAAAGCCGCAATTCGCAGATTTTTGAATAAATACACATTTATTATGGCGACCGCATACCGGAAAGCGCAGCGTGGGTGAGCCGATGAATGATCTGTTGAAGGTCGCGGGAATTCGCTGGATGCGAGAAGCACCGGACCGGTCGTTGTGGCGAAGCTTGGGGGAGGTCTTTGTCCAGCAACGGACGTCTTTCGGTTGAATGATGATGATGATGATGATTATGGTAGTTAATATACACTTTTTTTTTTCGTTGGAAAATCTTCATGGATACCCTCCGCCCTGGGAAGGCGAAGCGTTATGCCGGACTCTTACCGGCTAAAAACCCATGTGTTCCTTCTCCTAACCTATGGCCGGAGTCAATTAGGCTCTTCATGTGTCCCCCAGCTATAGTAATCCATTGAGGTTAGGTCTGAGCATCTTGCTGGCCAAGAAATTTGGCCACCTATGCCAATCCATCGATCAGGAAATTTGAATTCTAACCGCTGACGAACAGTGACTCTCCAATGTGTTGGAGATCCATCGTGCTGGAATCTCATTCCAGTTCCATTCTTCATACTCCCAGAGGCACGTCTCCGTATTTCCAGGATCGTTTTAACGGATCCGTCGCTACTGGAGGTGATGTTCACACCGCATTTACAGTACCGCTTTTAACGCCACTACACCACCACCGCCACTACATACGCCATTGCCGAATAAAAACGTACACGTAAAACGGACTGCTGTATATTTTGTCGGATCGGTATTTTTTACTGGATCTGGAATACTGTCATGTGTATGAACTCGCTCATACAACTAATTCGTCATCGCCGAATAAAAACGTATACGATAAAGCGGACCTGTAAAACGGACCATTGTGTGAACGAGCACTGAAAGCACATAAGTATACTTAGTAATTATTTCCGACAAAAAATAAGGAATGTCCAAGTGTCCCATTGATTTTAAACGATCACAAATACTTACATGCGACATTACGTAATTTGACTACAAACAAAGCAAAGGTTTGTCATATAAACCGATCATTGTTTACAATAAGGATATACCAATGACTCACGATTTCGTCTCTGTCCAAACCTTCTGATTATAAACGATCCTTAAAATGGAACTGCGTAGACTGAATACTAAAATAGGTACAAAATACGTCACTGGCGCCTCAAACAAACTAACTAAATGATCATATCTAAACCACCTAATACGGATTCGATAAAAAAATAAGGAAGCAAAATAAGTTAAGTAAAAAAAATCAGCTGTTCCATAGATTTATGTTCGCATATCTCGTCAAAATGTAGGAAAAAGCTGGTTTTTTTTCGAGATTTCATGTTTGGTCCAATAGTAAAAGTTGTTCATAATGATGAGTACAGTGATCCCTTAAGAGGTTGTGCGTTATTTATGTTACACCTTGTACATCGGGTGTAAAAAGACCCTTAACGATAACGAAAACCACATATTCTACCCATCATTGGGATCATTTTTTTCTACCAGACCATACCTGAGAATCCATTGGTTTTGGAGATATTGAAGGTCAAAGTCAACATATTTTTTTTTCGTTTTTTCCAAATCCCTTATCAAAATTTTCAATTTTTCCTCACAAATTACGCATTTGAAGTTACAAAAACGCAATGAATATCAAACGCACACGACCGCCTTGGCTCAGCTGTGTGGCCGCTGCACGCATGCAAACGCGCGGCATCGCCACAACCACACATTGCACGCTACAAAAAAAAGCATTTTTTTTATGCCAAAAAATACTTTTATTTTTTGGCATAAAAAAAACGACTTTTCGTTTCCCAGCAATTATTTTTGGTAAATGTAGTTTAGTTTGATGTACAGAGTGCGTAGATTTCGGCTATGTGATGGGTCTTTTTACACCCTGTATTTGTATATTTATACACTGTGGGCCCGAGGTATCCCAAAGATTTTAACCACGCCTTTCTGATGGTATTATGCAAGGAAAGTCCAATTCAAAAAAAAATTTTTTCGGTACTTATTAATTCAATTAACTTTAGTACTTCCTTGTAAACAATACCTTAGGTTGAACTGGCAACATTTATAAATTATCGTGTAAGTGGATAAGAAACTTCTCACTTCACAACCCTCCCCGACAAATAAGACATACGGCGAGAGGGGTATGGTATGACAAAAGTCGCAACGCCGCGTTCATTGGACTTGTTACCATATACAAGGTTAGTCAGAAAGGGGGTACTAATCCGAAAGGGTGTTAAAGTACACATAATAATGAATAACTTTTGTTCTACAACTTTTCCCAAAACTCAATAGTTTAAGAGAAACGGTTGTTCAAAAATCTCAAAAAAAAGTTTCTAAAATCTGTCTATCCCCAGTAATGATCAGCTGTGTTTACATTTTAGGTCATATTTGGAGTCATGAATTAGAAGCACCATTTTCTGAATTTGTAACTAAAGCAGGGATGAAGAATTTTTGAAAAAACTAAAATAAAAATCATTTTATTTGGAAAAAAAATATCGAATTTTGAAATTTTAACACTTGCTTTCAAACAGCCATCAGCGATACTATAAGTGGGCTTCGGATTAGTACCCCCTTTCCGACTAACCTTGTATATTTTTCGATTTGTGAATTTCCGTAAATATAGAATATTTCGAAAATTAAGCTGTATTCAACAAACTACATCCTATAAAGCTTTTCTTCTCCAATTAGGCATCGGAATCGAATGTTAAAATCTTTCGGGTACCTCGGTCCCACGGTGTATTATTAAACCTATCGATTATTCCTCTCGTGTAATTAGTTCAATCATATTAAATTGTGTATTTATGTATATGTTACGGCTAATAGCCGAAGTGCGGCTACACCTAGTTTTAGCCGGGTACAACTAGGTGCAGCCGACCACATGCGGTTAAACTTAGATGTATCCTATTTATCCTCGGTTAGAACTAGGTTAAGCCTTCATCATAGCGGATAGAACTAGGTGCAGCCGCACACCGGTGATTAAGAGGAACCCCGACACGGATAGGTTAGGTTCGAAGGGGATGACGGGGGCTAGAGTGAGCGAGCGAAGCAAGCGAACAAAGCCCCCGTCATTCCCTTCGTGTTAGGTTACTTTAAACTCTGCAGACAGAAATAGGAGCCCCGCCCAGCGGGGCTCCGTCGACTTAAGCTACACCTAGTTCTAACCAACTGCTACTGGTTGCACCTAGTTGTATCCGGTTAAACCTAGGTGTAACCGCCATTCGGCTTTTAGCCGTAACATATATAAATACTATACTAGTTTCAATCATCTTCCTCTTATCTCTGTTATAAATAATAAACTCGGGAGCTGTTCATTTCAGTAATACATAACTAGTTGTGAAGTTCTCGCGATTTGAATTTACACTACAAGAATCATGAAGACTAACATTATTTACTTACTAACATTATTAATTGGAATATTATGTATCGTTACCGGTCGTGAGTTATCCCCTTCGTTACCCAGCGTAGCGACCACGATTGATTCTACGCCTGCATTTTATGCGATAATGACTGCTTCACGCCTCCGGAGATACTACAGCGCAACATTACAAAAAAAAATTGATTAAGTAAGTAATAACACCTTTGTATCACATATTTATGATTAACAAATTTTATAATATGTACAAATATAAGGTCTTATTAATCACTATTATATATTATTAAGGAGGAGCTCGTGGCTAAATAATTACAGCCGCATAGACCGATCTTCCGGGTTAAGCCACGCTTGCCGAGGTTGGTCTGTGGATGGGTGACCATTTACCATAGCGAGTTTCCTCCGTGCCTCGGAAAGCACGTAAAGCCGTTGGTCCCGGCTGTCATTTGTAGATCTTTGACAGTCGTTACTGTTGGTCAGAAGCCAGAAAGTCTGACAACCAGTCTTACCAAAGAGTATCGTATTACCCAGTTACTGGGTTGTGGAGGTCTGATAGGCAGTCGCTCCATGTAAAATACTGATATTCAGCTGCATCCGGTTCGACTGGAAGCCGACCCCAACATAGTTGGGAAAAGGCTAGGCAGATGATGATGATAAGGTCTTATTAATAATCCACGATATTTTGCATAGTGCCTTAGTAAATGCTAAAGATGATGTACCTACTACAAAAAAATAAATCTGATGGTTTAAATATGTTTTTTGTTAACAAAGTAATTTAATGAATCAATCAATTAATTCATTTACTGGTTCTTTTAGGAATAATACCGTGCACGGCGCTAGCTATCAGGGGCCTAATTCTCCTAAAATAAATCTTGATAAATCACAACCGAACCAAGGCCGAACCGTTCATTCAGACAGTTCTCAATTTCAAAAGCTGTCGAATTGTTTGACACAAAAAACAAAATCAATCATTTTGAAAGTTTTCGAAAACAAAAACTGACTGACGGTTGTGGTTCGATTGCGTTTGGCAACAATTTATTTTAGGAGAATTAGGCCCCTGCGCAGCGCGGGGCTATTTTCTTGCATGGATGTTATAACAACTTAGAGAACCAGTAACGAAATAAATGATATCTAAAATAATTCAGTCAACTTAAAATCTATGACCGATAGCTTACCGACATCAGCAGGCATAGACTAAAATTCTAGAAATAAATGAGAATTCCAACTTGTCAAAATGGCTCAGTACTCAGTACATAATGGTAACCAGAACACCCTTATGGCTTTAGTCAACTTTCAATATAATCTCACGTTTGACGTTGTTTGTTAACGAACAAGAATACCATTTGTCATAGTTATGAAATTGAGACTAGATCGAAACTATATTTTGAACATTTTTAATTACGAGAATTGACCTTCTTGTCTCGGCCACTTGCGTTAAAGATATAAAAAAGTAAATTCGATTTTGAAAAATATAACTCTTTGTCTGTAGAATAAATTTATTCCTCGCATACATACACCTCGAATGAAAAATTTTTGAGACTGCTCTACGTGGAATGTTTCGGCTTCGTTCGCCGATTAAAATGGTTAATTCCACTTTGTTCACCTGGGTGTTATCACCAGTGATCGGAAAAAGGTGAGCTAATTTACCTAAACTTCAAAGAACAGAGACAAAAACTGGAGACTTCCTTAGGACAACATTTTTTTTCGTGAAAATTCATCGTTTCATCAAATCACTAAAGTGCATTTAATATTAATGTTAATAGTACAGAAAACAATTACATTCGTTTCCTATTTTTGTTTCCCAAAATTTTCACAAAACCAGATTACACGTTTTTCATTGTTTTTAAAAAAGAGACTATTTATTGTTTTCAAAAAAGGAAATTGTCTTTTATTTTTTGAAAACAAATGAGAGACAATCTCCGAGAAAGTTCTCCCGAAAAAAAAATGTTGTCGTAAGGAAGTCTCCAGTTTTTGTCTCTGTTCTTTGAAGTTTAGGTAAATTAGCTCACCATTTTCTGATCACTGGTTATCACCTGGGTGAACAAAGTGAAATTTTTGGTGTCCACATATCAACTAGGTAATTCACCCAGGTGAATTAGTTTTACATATTTGATCTCCTATATGGGTAAACAAAGGAGACGAAATATGTCCAACTAATTTTGAATTAAATCACCCAGGTGAACAGTGGCGACTTTTTTTATTAATGTTGTGGACATTATTCACCCACATACAACATGTATCTATGTATACATATGCTATGCTAGTTTCAAAGGTCTTTCTCTTATCTCTGTTATAAATAATAAACCGGGGAGCTGTTCATTTCAGTGATACGTTACTAGTTATAAAGTTCTCGCGATTTAAATTTTAATTAAAATAATCATGAAGACTTCTTTCATTTACTTATTAATAATTGGAATATTATGCATCGTTACTGGTAGTGAGTTACCCCCAACGATACCCACGAAAAATTTCACGTTTAAAATTCATCATAACATGTTGACCGCGTCACGCCTCCAAAGATACTACAGCGCAACATTAAAAAAAAATGATTAAGTAAGTAATAACACCTTTGTATCACATATTTAATTTTATGATCTGCAAATACAAGGTTAGTCAGAAAGGGGGTACTAATCCAACACACAATCACACACACCCTCTCACACTCACTCACTCTTCTACTCACCCCTGCATGTTATATTATTTTTTATTTTATTTTTTCCTTTAAAAATGAGTACTACCCACCTGTCTGTAATTTCATATGATGGATGGATGACCCCTGTAACACAGGATCCTCCTAGCATAGGGGTCATTGGTCAAATATTTTGCACTTATAAATACTACGCTGTAAATGTTATTCATACTTTGTACTTTACTTTGGAAAATAAAAAAATATTATTATTATTATCCGACCGGGTGTTAAAGTACACATAATAATGAATAACTTTTGTTCTACAACTTTTCCCAAAACTTAATAGTTTAAGAGAAACAGATGTTCAAAAATCTCTAAAATCTGTCTATCCCCAGTTATGATCAGCTGTGTTTACATTTTAGGTCGTATTTGAGGTCATGAATTAGAAGCACCATTTTCTGAATTTGTAACTAAAGCAGGGATGAAGAATTTTTGAAAAAACTAAAACAAAATCATTTTATTTTGAAAAAAAATATATCGAATTTTGAAATTTTAACACTTGCTTTCAAACAGTCATCAGCGATATTATAAGTGGGCTTCGGATTAGTACCCCCTTTCCGACTAACCTTGTATATTATTATATTTATGTATGTGCGGAGGAATATTTTGATGCACTAGTTCATAATTTTATACTAGACTAGCAGTGCCCGCGACTCCGTCCGCGTGGAAGTCGGAAAACAACACTGTGTCGCAGCAACTAAATAATGTACATGTACTCAATTTATTACAATAATAGACAAAAGTGGCCCACCAGGGCGCTAATATCTTTTGAACCATTTCTTCAAGTAGAGTTTCAGCTCATCTTGATTGACTGACCGTTCAGATTCATAAAACCTATTCTATACATTTCCTTGCTACTAAAATGGATTATAATAAAATTGTATATTGATATTTATTGTGAATTAATATGTTACACGTTGTTTATGTATTTATAGCTACCGATTGACTGTTATAATTTCATTTCACTATACCTACATAATTAGAGTTATAGATAAAAAATAACCGTTAACATTTATTGAATAATCCACGGTGTTGACAGGCTTTTTATAATACTGACAACAATGACCAAAATAAAAAATAATAAAAACATTGCAAAAAAATTAAATACAAAAAGCTAATTTGAAAACTGAGATTCGAAGGGCCACGGATCTCTCACAATGGGGCATTTACACGGATCGATTTTAGCCGTGCGGCAAGTCACCAGTCGCATCGCTTTTCACTTGCGGCTTAGTCGAATTGTCATTTACACGGTCGATTTTCGCCGTGCAGCCTAGCCGTGCGGCAAAAATCGGCCCGAAAGTCGGCCCGAAAATCGACCCGAATACTGATCCGAAAATCGAACCGAAAATAGACCCGAAAATCGAACTGAAAAACGACCCGAAAATCGACCCGAAAATCGAACTGAAAATCGACCCGTGTAAATATCCCATTACAGCATTCTGCTAAGCTGATTTCTGACAAATTCTCAGAAATTTAATGATATTCTTGGGAAACATCTGCTCAGTCCTCATTATAAGTAGCGTGATAATACATATCTCACGTATTAAGCTTATCGTGGATAATACCTATCCGACGTATTAAGCTTATACGTCGCAGTATGTGAAATATGTGGAAATAATGTTCCACTGCTCAGCTCCTATGAGCAATAGCGTGATAGTATATATAACAGCAAAAGCTCTTTATGCAATACATCAGTGAAAGTCACATCAAAATCCATCAACGGGATTTTAAATGATGCCCGGACAGACAGACAGACAATAATTCCAAAAAAAAATGTTTTCGTTTCTGTATCGATAGTATACAAAATTTTGGAAAAATATTTTATGTACAGACAAAGTGCAGTTTGAGTTTTATTAATAGTATAGATATAGATAATAATATTTTTCTCTTATTTGTATATGTTACGGCTAATAGCCGAAGTGCGGCTACACCTAGTTTTAGCCGGGTACAACTAGGTGCAACCAGTAGCAGTTGGTTAGAACTAGGTGGAGCTTAAGTCGACGGAGCCCCGCTATGCGGGGCTCCTATTTCTGTCTGCAGGGTTTAAAGTAACCTAACACGAAGGGGATGACGGTCATCCCCTTCGAACCTAACCTATCCGTGTCGGGGTTACCCTTAACCATCGGTGTGCGGCTGCACCTAGTTCTAGCCGCTATGATGAAGGCTAAACCTAGTTCTAACCGAAGATAAGTAGGATAGATTTAAGTTTAACCGCATGTGGCCGGCTGCACCTAGTTGTACCCGGCTAAAACTAGGTGTAGCCGCACTTCGGCTATTAGCCGTAACATATACAACATGTGACATAAATAACGCAAACACTTAAACAGAATTAAACTATGAATATTCAGTCATAATCATATTGTTATATTATACAATAATGTTTTCGTTAGAATGCGGAATACGTTAATACGCACCATAAACTAGATAATCTGCAGATTACCGAGTACCTTCCGGTAAAGTGCGAAATGCTTAAAATAGCAGGTATCTGCACTTTACCTAGTTATTCTGCATATTAACGTTAAATCGTATAAGAGAGAGGGCGATACACTTTCGTCTCCTTTTCTCGGTTCCCGCCGCTCTCACACAGAGTTCAATTTTAAGGGGATGTATTTAAAAGCACTTTAAAATTAATGAAAATAACAACAAAAAATTTAAGTTACACTTCAAAATTATGCTTTACACTACAAAATTTATGGTTTGTACTCATTTGTACTACAAAATTAATGGTTTACATTGTAAAATTAACGGTTTGCTCTAAAAAAAATAAAGGTTTGCACTATAATAAATCAAAAACCAATTGGTTTTGAACGCACCCAATACACGAATGACGGAAAATGATCAGCGAAGCAAATCAATTATGATCGTTGAGTGGTCACAGTTCTAATCTAACCTACCTTCCAGCTGTTTGTCATTTTATTTTCTTTGAAGCTAAAAGTATTAAAATTATAGTGTTTTTTTTGTATTTATTAATATGTTCATGGCTCAGTAGGGATTTGACAAATTAAAGTATATTATTACAATCTTCCTCTTCTTAGCGTGTCGATGACAAACTAATTAAAACTTAATTATATTATTGCGGCCCAGAACTTGGCCACTTGGACTGCGTTGTCATTGGCAACCATTAAGTCTTCCTGCGTGCAGCTGTTAGGGCACGCACGGCATGATGTGAGATGGGCCATCGTATGGGTTGTGCCGCACAAACAGCTCAAATCGTACCATCACTGAATCCCCACCTCAACATGTTGTCTTTGCTCCAACCGACCTGAGTCTGACCATTATTACAATGAACTATAATGTTCTATTCAAGCAAAATACCTATTCTATTCACTTAAACGTTTGACTGGTTGTTAGTAGACTAGATAATGTGAGAACCGAATCAATTTTTCGCACTTCAAGGGCGCAGCCAGGTAATCTGCAGCCATTAAGCCATGAACACTGTTATTGATTTGAATTAATTTTTGATTTAAGTTATGATTTGATTTGAATTTTGATTTGATTTAAATTTTGATTTAATATTTGATTTGATTTACATTTTGATTTAATTTAATTTTGATTTGATTCAATTTTTAATTTTATTTTTAATTTAATTTAGTTCTTAATTTTTATTCCTTAATTAATTGATTGGTTACTTTGTTGAATTTATTATATAAAATTGTTTTGCCTTTGTTGTGCATGTGGTGTTAGCCTGTAAGTAATTGTTGCACTTATAAAAGTTTAATGTTTTGTTTTTAAATATGTAAATGTTTTTAGTGTAAACAATTGTTGGCTAACCAATAAATAAATAAAATAAAAATAAAAACACAAAAATGAAAAAAAAAACACTTTAATTTTAATACTTTTAGCTTCGAAGAAAGTAAAATGACAAACAGCTGAAAGGTAGGGTAGGTTAGAACTGTGATCACACTGATCACTCAACGACCTTCGATTTGCTTCGCTGATCACTTTCCGCCATTCGTTTAATGGGTACGTTCAGAACCAAATGGTTTTTGATTTTCATAGTGCAAACCTTAATTTTTTTAGAGCAAACCGTTAACCCAGATGTTACTAAAACTATTTTTCATCTCCGATCTTCGTGATTTTTGGATAATTATGTTTCTTCAAATTACTCATAAAAACTTGGAAAAATTATAAAAAACATCCAGCTTTTCTGGGAAAGCTAGAAAAAGGTGGCCTTTTAAAAGGCCCGTCGTAATATGAGGGTCGTCTACATATATGGCAGTCTAATAATGAAACTAAGTGTTACGGAATCAGTTTTTAATCATTTAAGCTCGTAAAAAAAAACAATTACAGACTTCTAACATATAAGTTTAGTATATTAAGTTTGGCTGTGATATTCCAAAAAAACACTTCTTGGGGTGTAAATATTTTTTACACTTTGGGCAAATAAAAAAGCTTTTTATTTTGCAAACTTTACATAACAGTTGAGGTGCACTATATTGGACCAAGTGATCAATCCGAGCATACCGAGACGATTCCTGATGAGATCTAGAGACGTCTAGATCTCCTATGGGACATAGTCCTCTCTTATCGCCCTTTTTGTAGGATTGTAGTATCACCTTCATGATCGTCATCTTCACCGACTGGCCATTTTTATATTTTATACTTTTTTTGATAATGACAGATGGAATTCTAATTTAGGTTTGGCTTTTGGGAGATTGTTTTTTTTTTTTTTTTTTTATACTACAGGATTCGAGCAAACCCTTTGCTAATGATCTACGATCTTTATTGGTTGTGAGAGGACACTTGGATATTCTATTTTCACGAATAGTGCCAGTCGCTCTCAGGCCTCTGTTACCAAGCTCACGAAACAAGGGAACAGATGGAAATAGTTGTCAAAAAACAAATGAAAGGGCAATGCTAAATGGCGAGCTTGCAGTACCGTGCAAATTCCAAAATCACACTGCCCCCTGCTTGTAAGTTTGACCAAACTGTTTGTAAGTTTCAGCAAAAGTTTATGATTTTCCCTGGTACTGATCAAACCATAACACGTAGCTTTATTTTGTTGTACCAACTCATAGTTTATATCCCCAACGAATTGTTTTACCGCATATAAACTGCTTGCAACTGTGACCACCTTATTAGGCCACCATAGCCCCGTCTGTGCTGTAGTTTTTTTGTAATGGTGCCATTTTCCTATGGGAAAATTGTAATTTGGTTCGGCAACAAAGCGTGGTCATCACCTCGCTCCAAGTCATCAACAATTTCGTTGAGATTGAGCGCTTTCACTGAACGCGTGCTAAAAAGAAATAAGAATATTATGAACCCCTATATTACGACGGGACTTTTAAAAGCCCATCGATTTCAAACGTAAAAAAAGAAAGCTTTTTTTTTGTTTCCAAACAAAGTAATGTTGTTTTTTTTTTGTTTACTTATCGAACATCAAATATCCGAGTGAAATATTATCAAATGCCGCCTACAAATATCATAAAAACTTACCTTTGTGCAGCCCTAGTAAAAATTAAACTCCAAGTTCTTCAAAACCACTGAAATGACATGAAAAAGTGTGCCGAATCATACACGTAAGTGCATCAAATCAAACGGTGATAGATACTGATTTACGTGACAGTATAAATATAGATATTTATACTGTCACGTAAATCAGTATCTCTATTCAGTCAATTTATTAAAATAATACGAAAAATGCAGGTAGATTTTTGGGCCTTTTAAAAGTCCCGTCGCTGCATCTGGGTTTTTACAGTGTAAACCATTAATTTATAGTACAAACCATATATTTTGTAGTGGAAAGCATACTTTTGAAGTGTACCTCAAACATTTTTTGTTGTTATTTTCATTAATTTTAAAGTGCTTTTAAATACATCCCCCTAAAATTTAACTCTGTGTGAGAGCGGCGGGAACCGAGAAAAGGAGACGAAAGTGTCTCGCCCTCTCTCTTACGCAATTAAACGTGAATATGTAGAAGAACTAGTTAAAGTGCAGATACATGCTATTTGCGTTGTTCTAAGTGTTAAAATGATATTCCTCAGTTACCTAAAAGTTATTTGATTGGCTGGAGACCCTTCAAGTCTCGCCAATAACTGCCCGGTTACGTAGAAACCGTCCCCTAGGACGACCTACAGCAGTCAAATAGAAAAAAAAAAAGTTATTTGACTATTGAAAAACCTGGGCCCTGTTTAATAAACTTTACAATTCTACAATTTTGTAAATAAGTGACATATTTGTAAAGTTGTATGACAAGTGCTGTTTAATAAACGTTACAATTCTACAATTTTGTACTTAAATAAGTGACATATTTATAAAGTTGTATGACAAGTGCTGTTTAATAAACTGACCACTAATTTACTGACCACAAACCTAGACACATTTTTATGCAATTCTGCATCGTTCCTTTAGTTACACCATGTGCATCTGCTATAAAACATGGTATTTTGAGCCACAGCCCATCCAGTGCAATGCACACAAAATTTGCTGAATGGGTGTAAGGGCTGCATTTCTCTTAGAATCGTATTTAAAATCATGTCCTATTTTCGTTACTAAATGTTCAACGGTAGTTTTGCTGACCCTAAATTTTTCGTTGAACGTAAAATCTGTCACATCAAAAGTACCTATAGTTTATCCTTTTATGAAAAACTCGCCGTTACTATCTGTTGAAATAAATTGAAACAAACACTAGACAAATAATTTATAAGTATATTTTAGGAGCACACCTATGACAGAACAGAATTCTTTTTTATGGAGTGACATATACGAACAATACTATTGACAAAGTATTATATAAATAGTTTGCATTCCAAACTTATATTCCAACATCCTCTCCTGAATGCAAACCCATGGCTTTGGTGAAGAAATCATGCTTTGGTCGATGCAATGGCTTCGTTAGTATATCAGCAATCATATCTTGACTCTTCTTGTAAATTACAGATACTTGATTGGTTGATACTTTTTCACTCACAAAATGATACCTTGTTAGTTACCTATAATAACGCCTTGCCTTATAGCGTGAGACATCACCACAATCGTTTGTCTTTGTTTTAAAGACCCATTTACATGGAATAATCCCTTTTTAGCAGGTTTTGCAACCAATGACCAAATTATTATTGTTTATCAGACTGATATTCCTCATTCATTGCTTGTTTCCACTCTTCTGCCTTCCTCTTTTTATGGATCACGGTAAAGCAAGCTTGGTGTTGACTCAGCATTCATGCAAATATAATTGATGTGGGACCTCTATCATATAATTCAAGTCGTCGGCGTGATCTTGGATTTCTCTGCAATGTCGGTGTGGAATCGTCGTCGCTTTCGTTTGGTACGCATGTCTTGTCTGTGGGATCATCATACTGTCATCGTACTTGAACTTGAGGTGTCGGAAACATTGATTTTGCTTCCAGTTTTCGTTTCTCCTTTGGTATGTGCACCATAGCTCTACACCCAAATATTCTCATGTGACTTAAATCTGGTTTGATGCCTGTCCATGCTTCTTGAGGTGTTATGTTGGAGAGGGCACGTGTGGGTGAACGGTTGACTATATAAGCGGCTGTTGCTACCGCTTCAGCCCAAAAATCTTTCTGTAACTCAGCATTTAGGATCATGCATTTGGCACGTTCTATAAGTGTACGATTCATCCTTTCACTTAAGCCGTTTTGCTCCGGAGTGTACGGATTGGATGTTTGATGCAGAATACCATGTTTTTTTAAATAAATTTCGAAGTTTTTGTTAATGTATTCCTTCCCATTGTCACTTCTTATGACCTTTATTGTTTTATTTAATTCATTTTCTACACGACTTTTAAATTCCAAAAATTTATCAAATACTTCAGCTTTACTTTTGATAAAATACACAAATACTTTATGTGAAAAATCATCAATAAAAGTTGTGAAATACCTTGCACCTCCAATTGACGTAGTTTGCATAGGTCCACATACGTCCGTGTGCACCAACTCTAGCAATTCCTTTGCCCGGGAGTCACTACTTGGAAAAGGTTGCCTGGTTTGTTTTCCTTCCAAACATGAAATACATACACAACTTTCTGTCTGCGGGGACAATTTTACACCGGTAGCACAGTTTGGTATTTTATTGACATCATTGAAGTTCAGATGTCCCATACGTTGATGCCATAAGTAGGTATCTGTCTCTGTGGTAGCTGTCATTGCTCTGATTTTACAATTGTTGACATTTAGTCTGTAGGTATCATTAATAAGACTTGCACAAGCAACTTTCTTCCCATTTTGGTTGTATACTGAAAATCCAGTCTTATCAAAGTCCACTTTGCAGCCACCTTTTATTATTTTACTAACTGACAGTAAATTTGTCGATAGTTCTGGTACAAATAATACATTTCTAACCTGTATTGCACTGCTACTGCCATTCTCATTTGGTACCCATAGTCGTTACCACATCCTTGAACGTGCAGCTCTTTGTTGTCAGCAATCCTAATGCTGTGAATAGGCGGAGTAGTCTCATCTTCCAACCATTCCCTGTGCATGGTCATGTGACTTGATGCACCAGAATCCACGTACCAATTCACTGAATCATTCAAATGCATGGCTGAAAAAGCAGCTATAAAACCATTATTATTATTTTTGTTTTTATTTTCAGACTTATTTTTCTTAAGCCAACAATTTTTGCTCAAATGTCCGTACTTATTACCCTTTGACTTTTGACTGCCTTTTGACTTATTGGTGTTTGGCTTATTATTTTTTGAGTTTGTGTAAAGTGCGGTAGTGTCAGATACTTTTACTTCTTGTAAGAGTTTAGTCTTAATCAGATCTGCACCAATTTTTACACCCGAACTCTCGATTGCCATAATCATGGGCTTATATTCATCCGGTAAGCCCGCCAACATCAACGTCCCGAGCCACTCATCATCCACATTGAAAGATATATTTCTTAATTTATGTGCTGATGACATTATCTTGTTGACATATTCTTCAACAGTATTGGAATTTTCTAGTGTTGTATTAATCAAATCTTTCAATAAGCCAACCTTCCGGAGAAGACCTGAATCCTGGAATGCGCGTGATAGATTAGTCCATACCTCTTTTGCCGTCTTGGCGTCTTGAATGTGAACATATATTATTGGATCCACCAATAATATTAATTTGGACTTAGCCTTCAAATCTTTCTTTGAATCAGCGGGTCCCTCTTCCACGCACTCCCATAATTCTTCATGTTGTAAGTATGCTTTTACGGCAAAACTCCAACTCGACCAGTTATCACGGCCAGTAAGTTTTTTGGATAGATAGCAAAGAATTGTTTGCCGACATTTTAAACAATTGCTGAAAAAAAACTGAAAAGTCAAAACCGGCAACCGCGTGTAACTTTTTGAGGATTTGTCTTCTTGGTCAACTTATCACATTAATTACTCGTTATTTTTACTGAATAACTTTACACAGGCGGCCTGGGCTCATAACCTGTTGAAATAAATTGAAACAAATACTAGACAAATAATTTATAAGTATATTTTAGGAGCACACCTATGACAGAACAGAATTCTTTTTTATGGAGTGACATATACGAACAATACTATTGACAAAGTATTATATAAATAGTTTGCATTCCAAACTTATATTTCAACACTATCACTACTTCCACTACTAGTTGTTAGAACCATTTTTTAATGTACAACAATAAAATATCTGGTCTTATTAAATTGAGGCGAGTCCACCTGTCAGAATTTTTCTACAATTTACAAATGTGTAAAATTGTAATTACAATTATGCGTTCAATAAAAGAGTTATCCTTACAAATATGTAATTTTTTCACCTGTAAAGAGAAAATATTGATTAAACAGAAATATGTAAAAATTGTAGGTAATATTTTACAATAATTGTAAAATTGTACCCAATTTTACATAATTATTTCTTTTTATTTTGTCAGTTTTCCACAGTGGTGGTAAATTGTATTCTTTATTAAACAGAAACTTGTAGATTTGTAAGTTGTAAAATACAATTACAATTTACAATTTCTAAAGTTTATTAAACAAAGCCCTGGCCTAAGAAATATAGTAATAATAGACCTCTTAGGCTGGTGTTCAAACATAAATCCTCTAGTAACAAAAGTTCACAAAAAATTTGGTAAGCAGGTCTGTAACCAGAGCATTGATCTTTGTGGACACCAGCCCAAGTGACCTTACAAAGGGCATTGTATATGTTACCGGCAATGTGTATAATGCAGATATTCTATACGATGCCTAGGCAATGTATAGAATGCCTAAAACGTTCAGGTAATGTATGAAATATTATTTACTTTATACTTTGCCTAGGCATTCTATGCAATACCGAATGCGCAACCGGTAATGTGTGAAAAAGACGAGAGCGGCGAAAGGGAAGACGTGCGAGCAGGCAGTAAACTCCACGCGAGGCACAATAAAAACAAATGAAAAACTTAAGGGGGTGTTTGGAAGGTTGTTTGGGTTTCCAAAGGAGAGTCGACGGAGCCCCGCTGTGCGGGGCTCCTATTTCTGTCTGCAGGGTTTAAAGTAACCTAACACGAAGGGCCCCAAATGAATGACCAAATCTATTTACTTCACACATTGCCGGTGGACCAGCAGGTATTCTATACAATCCCTAGGAAATGTATACATTACCTAGGCAAAGTATGTAATGGACAATAATATTTATAATATTTCATACATTGCCTGGAGGCCCCAGGCATTCTATACATTGCCTAGGCATTGTATAGAATACCTGCATTATACACATTGCCGGTAACATATACATTATATTCTTCTATATTCTTATCTTCCTTTGATAAATAAGCAAGTGAAGTTCAAGAGTAGCTCATTCAGAAATATCTACACAGTTGCATTGTTTAATTATTGTTCAAAATGTCTCTGTTTATTTTAATATTATTAATTAGTATAAGTCTTGTTGTTTCTGTTACTTCATCGGAAGATAGTGAGGACTATGTAGAGCCAGATAGACGGCGCCACTGCGCGGTAAGGTCAAAAATTGAGGTCATTTATATTTACACTTTCGCGGTTAGACTTTTGCACTTTCACTGTTTTTATTATTGTATATAGGTAATTTAGTTTACACAATCATTGCATAATAGCAGGGAATAATTATCCATTTTTGTTCTTAATCTACACTCATATCGTAAAGTTCTAATTATGAATTCAAAAATAGTACCATAATGTCATTTTTTATTCACTTGCATCTCTAATAATTTAAAGTTTTACTAAAGTAGTTTTCTTAACAGAATAATGCTTTAAAACAACTTTTTTCTATTAAATTACATTTCGGACAGACCAAGGAGTTTTAAATTCAATTTATTTAGCGGCTGCAAATTAATTGTCTATCGTGGCGCGCGCTAAGGCGCATGCGCAGTCGGCTGCAGGGTTTGGGCGCCATAATAATTTGGTCTTTTACTTAGAATAGGGTAAGAGGTAAGAGGTGTTTAGTAAACACCTCGCCCACGGCTCGATTTTCAAATTCACACTCGTGTTTTGACCCCTTATTATGTAACAGTTTCATAATAGTTTGTAGAGTGAATGTTCTTTAAAATAATTCTCACTTGGTTTTATATTCAGTGTTTTGTAATAAATCATAATGAACACGTCTTCCGCGGATCATCTCGAGTGCGTAGGCGTAAGTGTCTCGTCAAACGATCTTGTTTCAGGGTGAGCAACTCTTACCTAAGAATTTATGTTAATTCAACACTTCAGTGAAGTGCTAAAATACTTATCTATAAATTAAAAAGACGACATCCATTCCAGTTTTAACGGTCGACCAGTCATTTCGTGTTGGCTACCGAAAATATTAACAAAATGTTGAAGAATTATTTCTTGGTATTAGTTTTGTCTGTTGTTGTGTGTTCTGTAAATGGTTGGAGAGTGTTCCCTTTGCCTGATGCGCCTGCGCCGGCGCCGGTACAGACTGTTAATGTCGTGAGGCCTACTCCGGTTCTCCCGCGGTTTCCAGTAGCCAGTTCAACGGCCCCGTATTATTCAACAAATGCGTTTAATATATTGCCTACGAGTGTGAAGCCCGTGCTATCTACCCAAGAATTCGGTGTGCCATCTACAGATCTGCTTCCACCTAAGGTACCTATTTAGTTATTATTACTATCTTAATTCGTATTCTACAGTTTCATAAAACCATTTATTTTGAACAGGCTATGCTCGTGGCATCGATGTCATCATCATAGTACCTATATTTTTTCTACAAGTACACACCTGAGCCCAATTCTCCTAAAATAAATCTTGATAAATCGCTACCAAACCAAGGCCGAACCGTTTATTTAGACAGTTTTCGTTTTCAAAAGCTGTTAAATTGTTTGACACAAAAAACAAAACCAATCATGTTGACAGTTTTCTTAGACAAAAACTGAGTGATGGTTGTGATTCGTTTGCGTTTGTCAATAATTTTGTCAGTCGAATAGGCCCCCTAATTCTCCTAAAATAAATTGTTGCCAAACGCAATCGAACCACAACCGTCACTCAGTTTTTGTTTTCGAAAACTTTCAAAATGATTGATTTTGTTTTTTGTGTCAAACAATTCGACAGCTTTTGAAATTGAGAACTGTCTGAATGAACGGTTCGGCCTTGGTTCGGTTGTGATTTTTCAAGATTTATTTTAGGAGAATTGGGCCCCTGGACATATTTTGTTTACCGCTTAAAAGGATTTTGAAATAGAAGTATTTATTTGCCAGAAAACATGCGCACGAGTTATTAGAATATCGATGATACAATGATGTACCTACCACAAAAAAAAATCTGATGGTTAAATATATTTTCTGTTAAAAAAAAAACAATCAATTAATTAATTTACTGGTTCTTTTAAGTGTAATAGCGTGCACGGGCGGCGCTAGTTATCAGCGCGGGGCTATTTTCTTGCATGGATGTAATAACAAGTTAGAGAACCAGTAACGAAATTAATGACTTTTAAAACAATTTTGACAAAAAAATATAACTGATTTCATTTTTAGTGATACCTATATTATTTACAGCATTCACTTAGACGCTAGGCAAAATATCGTGGATTATTAAAGAAAGACCTTATATTGTCAAAACCACATTCACCTGAGCCGTGAAGATTGAATTAATACGTCCAAATCGTACGTAACATTATTGCAAAATAAAAACTTCCTATTAGAAATGCAGTGAACGCATATAATCATACTTATATTATGTCTAAGGAGTGAACTTTAATGATAAACCGACGCAAATAGAAACACGTAGGTATTTATCTACTCAAGTGCTATTTTGAAACAAAACATAATTAATTCCGGAGACACAGTGCAGTAGTGCAGTGGCGAAGGGTGAATTTTCTTAAAAGGGAAGCCGGACCAAAAATGCTTATCTTGCTCAAGTGTGATGCGTGAATTCCAGTAACTACTCGTTTCGAAAGGGAAGCCGATAGGAATCGAGTTGTATGGAGCCTTCGCCACTGCAGTAGTGCCTTTTGTGGTACCTGTGGGCCTACTCCCTAAGTCCGTCAACGAAGTTAGTCGCCCGTCCGAAAGTAGCCCGAAAAGCAGGAGTGAACAAAACAAGTGTCAAGTTTAACTTTTCGGGAAGCAAAAACACATCGGTAGTAGTGACAACTGTCAAATCGTGTTGTCATTCATTCTTAGTTCGGGCCCCGAAATAATCGTATGTCCGTGGGTGATAGGGAGTAGGAAACGCTCGTAACAAAGGCCGAAACCACGGACTTCGTGCTTAGGGTGTAGACCCCCTGGGACCTGGGGGTAACCATGATCATAGCAGGAATGTTTTAATAATATTACGAGAGTAGGAAAGTGACAGCGCTAGACAGCTCTCTAGCGCCATCTCTTACCCACTCTCGTAATAATATTAAAACATTCCTACTCTAAGAGTTCATGGTAACCCCCCTGATTCAACTAACTAAAGAAGTTCAGTTGCAGTGTAGTAGCAGTTTAGTTTCGATCAAAACAACGCTTTTCGTATTCTCTGATCGCTGTCAAATATGCTCGCATGAACTAAACTGCAGCCTCACTGTAACTTGATCGGCGGTTCATGATATTAAATTAATTAGCCTACTGGTACGAATTTCTATTATTGCACCCTATAAATGCTCTAACTCAGGAATGACCAAGAGATCTGAGGGACTAATAACATCACGTTTGATAATCATACCTATACAAGGTGTAACATAAGTAATGCACAACCTCTTAAGGGGTTGCTGTACTCATCATTATGAACAACTTTTACTATGGGACCAAACCTGAAAAAGCGAAAAAAAAAAACAACTGTTCCCTACATTTATGATCGCTTATCTCGTGTGCGTTATTTATGTTACAGTACACTTAGTACACGTAGTATTTGTATACAGCCTGATTTTTTAATCACCATCCAAAATTTTGTTAGGCTCTTCTTTTCTTCAAAATAAACGATTTTTGAAAAAAAATTGGCAAATCCTCTCACTTTTATGCAGGGCCGGCCCTAACATAGGGCGAACGGGAGTGAATCGCAGCGCTCAATTTGTTCCACCACAGTCCAAGGCGCTTTAAATGATATGAGAGTCCCTTTCTCTGATTCTGTGCATGAGCGACAAGCGTAGTATTCAACGTCTGATTTAGAATCACGCTTAATTGATAATGTTTCCGGGAAAATTATAATATTATGAAAACACCTACCTATTTCCATTCAAAAATTGAATCTTTGAATGATACCTAATACCTAGAAAACTTTTGGACGGTGATTAAAAAATCATCTTGTATGTATTTCGTTTCATAATCCTAATCACAACTATAAGTAGACTGCACATCCAGTCGCAACTGCAAACGATGCAATTGATAAATGCAGCTTGAAGGCAATAATAATCAGGTAAACTAAGTACAACTTCGTGACAACTGCCGACTGGATGTGCAGCAGTGCAGCTCACTTGTTGAGAATATGAAACGAAATATGTTTCACCAAATGTGACATATTAGCCCCCCTGAGCCGAAAAGAAGGAAATTTCGCATTCGCATGGGAATAATCACTAAGTAGGTACCAAACCTGGTCATCATCATCATATAGACTGCGAACGTTCATTGCCGAACATAGGTGGTTCTTCTGCTTCTTCTCTCATATCAGCACGAGCTATATGAGAATAGAATAAGTCTTGATGAAAAGATTAGCCAGTCAGCAAGATTGGTCGCGAGCCTGACAGCTCAGGGTACGCCGAACGAACTTAAGTAGCGTCACTCGTGGAGGCTCTTTCAATACCCCATGCGTCCCCTGATCCCCTCAAAGACCCGTTCGATAACAGGTCGCGAGGGAAATTGCCAGAATCACCAAACTTGGTAAACGGATTAGTGATTGGTGACCACTATATGAAAGAGGTGTGGTCTCATTCTCCTATCATAAACTCTCGCCTTTTTCAACACCTACAAGAAATTAGGGATTATGGTCTCCATACCACGCGAAAACAAATGGTCTTGAAGAAGAAAAAGACTTAAGACGTTCTAGCCCAGTCGCCAGTGCGCAAACAAGGTAAATAGACGACAGCCATACAGACAGACAGACAGACGTACCTACATACAGAGAGACAGACGTATAGACATAGGCTTCAAACTTATAAAACACCTCTCCTTTTGAATCGGGAATGAAAAATAAGAAATGCTTAAATAATTGTGATTTTTGTCTACTTTAAAGCGCAACATATCGTAAACTGTTAACTATAGAAAAATATGCTCAAGCCAAGAATTATAGCAACTTTAATTATCTACAAAATGGTTGCAGAAATTTTTGAAACCCATAGATAAGGAGTTATAAAAACTGATTTTTTGGGGTCTTTAATCTAAAATGGCGCAGCGCGCCGAGGTCAAACAAGATCGATTTTTTTAAATTTTCATAAGAACACCTGAACATAACACATCCAAAATTCAGAACTGACCGACCATTTGCAAGGTAAAATTACCTGGTGACTACAGTTAGTAGAATAGAGCCGATTTTTTAATCGTCAGATAACTTTAATCAGAGAAATGTTAACGTTTTGTAAATTTTTCTATCAATAGCTGTCAAAACGTTAATTCTTCCGATAAAAGTAGATGGCCGATTGAAACATCGGATCCAAAATCTCAGGATTGATATTGGGTTTTTGACATTACTTCTATTGAATTTCTGTCGAAAATCTACACCAATCCAATATTGGATTGAGATCGGTTATTGGATTCAGCCGTTAAACTATCATCACAGAAAGATTTGGTTACAACTTTTGAAATGAAAACCTAATTGTAGATACGTGCTTCCGAATTATGCAACCAACATTCTAATTGCGCAATACACAACTATGATGTTGACAGGTCAACAATTTCCGTAGCAACATTTGTATTAACAATCCGACTTCTCCACAGCTATGTACCACGCAATGAATATTGTTTTTGACTCATCAACTGTCATATTTGATTTTGGTTACGTTACGCAATTGCCCTGCCGATCAATCTTTCTTAGTGTGTTATTATAATATTATTATACATAATACTTTTATAACTCTGGCTTCGTGTTCTTTAGATTAATTCCGGGTGGCCCCACTTAATTGGTCGCATCATTCGTACAAATTCGTAAACACGAAGTTTGCCGAGGCGCAAAACTTAGTTCGTAGTAGGTAATGTACATCCTAACCTATTTCCAGCATGGTAAGGTTGGCTTTTAATCTATCTAGATGCAGCTGTAGCACAATATTGATTTTAGGTATATCAAATTTTTAAGATTCCGTACCATAATGGTAAAAACGGTAGCCAATTTTTAATCAATCTATCACAACTATAATTTAATTACATACGTACGACTTCGTCCGTCCGTCCGTCTGTCTGTCAATGTCACATCTGCTTATTTCAAGAACTACTAATGCTGTCGAATGTTTACCATCTATATTGCAAGTAAAACAATATTTATATTTTCATTACAATAGTGACTAAAGTGGATGGTTGAAATTTTAAAATGGAGAGGTTAAAAATGTGGGTATCGTATTTAAATGAACGGGCTTCATATTTTGACCATTATGAAATATGTTGTTATTTTCCTTTTTGCCGCATAGTTTTTAATTTTGATGAAAAATGTCTGTATAAATACCATTCCCCTCCCCCTTATCTCCGAAGTTTGCAAAACGAAAAATGTAGAATAAATTGAGTTAATAGAGGTTTACGTAAATATTACAGGAAAAATAAAACGATATCTGTAACTAGCACAGTTTTATGAGAAATCAAAAAAAAAAATACAGTCATACAAAGGGTTACGTATCTATTATAATGCCTAAGTTTATTCTAACTATTTTCAAGATAACTACGGTTGATTCACATATGTTCATAACGCATATTGGTCGATTCAACTACTGTTTAATTTACTTAATCTTGATTAAACTAAAATGAATCGCACTAACGAACGATTAATCTAATGATTTTTTAAGATATTGGATATTTCAACTATGTATGAAATACCTGTTTTTTTATTTTAAGTTTAGCTTTACAACAAACATTTCAGCTTTGTAAATTTGTTTGGGTTTCGAAAGCAGGGTTGACGGAGCCCCGCTGAGCGGGGCTCCTATTTCTGTCTACAGTGTTTAAAGTAACCGGGGTGCCTCAAATTCCAGAGTCAACAGTAGGTGAATCGTCCGTTAGTTTAATTAACCTTATGTGAATTAATTGTAGTTGAATAAACCGTAGATGAACTCTCCTTTATGGATTTCGTTCATTAGTTATTACAAAAATCGGTGAAATGATCTTTAGGTATTTCAAACGGTAGGTCTTTTGACCGTAGTTATCTTGAAAATAGTTAGAACAAACTTAGGTATTATAATACGTAACCCATACAAAGAGGGGCTCCAATAAAAAAAATTATTTTCCGAGGTACGGAACCCGCGGTGCGCGAGTCCGACTTGCACTTAGCCGGTTTTTAAATATATTTCCACAGCACGTAATAAGGAAAATAATGTATGCAAAACATCTTTAAAACAAGTTTTGTGATTCTTGTTGTCCAAGGTTATCTCCGATTGATTACATTAATAATTTAGTTGTTTATTACTAAAGATTAATTAACGTATAAAAAGTAAATCAGTTAAAAAATCCCCAATTCTCTTTGTCATGAAAACTAAGAACCCGGGTCAACATATTCTTGTACATTTACATATCGTCGATGCGCTTGCCAAAACCCTTAGGTATGTGGTCTATCAACTTCTCAGGAAGCGGACTGTTTTATCTGATAACTTATAGAGAAATCAAAAAATTCAAAACGCTTGCAAAACGTCTCGTTTTTCTACTGAAAAATATTATTGTAGTGTTACTTTATAAGCTCAAAACCATTTTTTTTTTTTTTTGTATTTTTCTTGCGCACGTAATTTTTTTACGCCGTGCACATTTGTTTTGGCCAGCGCTTCGACGATATCTTTCTTAGATCCGTGATACAATTTCAGTGAATGATGAAATAGTACCTATGTTTTATATTATAAATTACTAGCTTTTGCTCGCGGCTTCGCTCCCGTTAATTTACGGATCCCTAATTTTTTGATCCCAAAATATAGCCTATAGCACTCAGGGATAACGTAGCTTCCTATTGGTGAAAGAATTTTTGAAATCGGATGTGTAGTTCCGGAGATTACCTCCTACATACAAACAAACAAACAAACAAATTCTATCTCTTTATAATATTAGTATAGATGTTTTGCATCTCGAAATTGGCATCAAATTTGCATCTATTATAACAACTGATATTATCTCCTTATACACTCGGGAGCAATAGATCCGGGTCACCGACATAAACTTAAATATCTCGGAAACTAAGAATGCAAGCTGAGGCACTTGTCCCACCGCGAACGATGAGCGAGCAGCGAGTAGAGCTAGAAGCTAGAAACGAGTTGGCGAGCAGCGAGAAGCGAGTGTGTAGTTCCGATAGTTTTGGCGCTGGGCTATAAGTGAGTGTGCGAGAGCGACGGGCGATTACTCGCACCACTCGTAAATGATCGCTGGTTGGTCTCTCGGCGTATGTTCCAACCGCCAAGCGAGCATCGCTGAGCAAGTACCGCTGAGCGAGTATTATCTTTGATAGCTCTTGTCGCTCAGCGACAAACTAGTGGAGCGAGTCCTCGCCGGCAGTGTAAACAGTCAGCGATCGACTATTAATATATGTGTCGTGGCCATATCGTAGAATTGATCACTTCATGATGTGGCCGGCCATTTCATGAAATGGTCGTATTTCATGAAATGGCCAACTAAAATTGGCCATATCGTTGAAACGTCAACGTTTAATGATACGGCCATCCACGTTTGGCCATATCATTAATGTAGGGTTTCCATGATATCAAAGGTTTAATAAAAAAATCCAAATAAAGGAAGCACGTACCATGCAAGCAAAGGAGTAGACTACGGAATTTCGACCCACAAAATATCGATGCACGTTACCGCTAAAGTTTAATAGCTTGATTCACCAACAATTAAGGGGATCTGGCGCTCGGCGGCCGCTGCCGCGGCACGCTCGCTTCGCTCGCTCGCCTTCGCGCGTTATTGGTCACTGTTCTAACCTAACCTAACCCAAATGATTCAATATACTAAATAGTAAATGTTTGCAGTAACGTGCATAGATATTTTGTGCTGTAGTTTCACAGGTTAACCAGATAAATAATCGAACAAATAAAATTCTATGAAAAGTTCACCCGCAGTTACCATGAAGTCATATTTTGAAATCCAATAATAGTCCATTAATTTTCGTTGCGTGGTCACCCTACTTTACTTATTATTATTAGCTTTTTTGTCAGAATAATTGTCCGCCGCCATGATGCATCACAAAAACAAAACGATATCAGCGCCTCTAACGGTGAATAATGTAACTATTTTACGATATGATCACTAATGTTTGACCATATCATGAAGTGGCCATGCGTTTAGCTGATCATATCGTTAAACGCTGATTATTCATTGATCTGGCCAGGCCATATCATGAAATGGCCAACGGGTATTGGCCATTTCATGAAATGCAACCATTTCATGAAATGGCTGGCCACATCATGAAGTGATCAATTCTATGATCTGGCCACGACATATGCATCTCTTTTGTTTACACGGAATGTATATATATTTGTACGTTTCTTGAGCGAGAAAATAGTAGATAGTTAGTCGCTTCCTCGCCGGTGGTGGGACAAGTGCCTTATTTAAATAAAATGTGTTTTATAGACTACTAGCTTTTGCCCGCGGCTTCGCTTGTGTTAATTTATAATAAAAAAACTCTTAACACACTACTAAAGTTTTTTTAATAATATAATTCAATCATGATTCGAAAGACACGTGGCGCCATCTATTATCGTTATTGTTGTTTTCCTCGGGAACAGTACTTTTTTTCGGGATGAATGGTACCCTATGTCCGTTTCTGTACAACTGACAACGTATACGAAAAATTTCGGCATGATCGGTTCAGTGTTATAACTTTCGTGAGACACATTCATATTTATGATTATTTACGGTTTACTCACGTGCATTTTTTCGGGATTGCCCGACTAGTTTCGGACCCAAACGGAGCCCTTATTCACGAGCTGATCACGCGGCGAGGTCGCGAGTCAAACCCTAGTAAAACTAGTCGGGCAATCCCGAAAAAATGCACGTGAGTAAACCGTAAATAATCATAAATATCAGTTCAGTGGTTTAGGCGTGAAAAGATAAAAAACAAACATACTTTCGCATTTATAATATTAGTTAGGATCAGGATAGCACTCACGGATAGCGTAGCTTCCTATTGGTGAAAGAATTTTTGAAATCGGATGAGTAGTTTCGGAGATTACCTTTACCTCCTACATACAAACAAACAAACAAATTCTACCTCTTTATAATATTAGTATAGATAAGCCAATTTTTGATACCTTGGGTTACATTATTGTAATTTATTTACGGATCCCTAAGTTTTTGATCTTAAAATATAGCCTATAGCACTCAGAGATAACGTAGCTTCCGGATGAGTAGTTTCGGACATTACCTCCTACATACAAACAAGCAAATTCTACGCCTTCATAACATTAGTATAGATTTATTGATAAATGATACATTATTTAAATGAAAAGTATTTCATAGACTATGTAATACTACTCAAAGAAAATTAATAATGGTATTAAATAGTAGTATAAAATATGTTAATCTATTAATTAAATACTATAAACTTAAATAATGTAAAATATAAAATTTAATCTAATCTTTTATTTAATTTAATCCACAAAGCATAGAGTACATATTCTCTTCTAGTTTATAATATTTGCGCATAATATAGTGCATGCAGTGCTCTTCTTTAAGTAATGGGGCGCTTAGACTTAAGTTTATAATGTACTAATTGTTATGTAATAGTGTACTCATTTTTGAAGAGCCAAATAAATAGTCTATAAAATACTTTTTATTTGAATAATGTATCATGTTCGTAATCGCAGGACAGACTACGCTATACTATATCGCTATATAGTAAAGCATATTGTGTCATAAGATATAACTATATAGTATGACGTTCATACTATACGCTATAACACAAGCCAGTCTATACAGGGTGTTAACGAATTCGTGTAATTCCTTAAAACCACATGTTCTACTACTGGTGTAGACAGGCCCCGCACGGGATTTAGCTTGATTAAAAATAAAAAATAAAATTCTTTTTTTTTCATGCGGCTTTGTTACAGATCGTATCAAAACCACCTAATAAGGATTCAGTAAAAAAAAAAGTTTTTTTTTTTTTGCAAAAAAAATATTTTATTTGTGTGAACATTTCGATGCCACGCATAAATTAATGAAAGTACGGCGACACGGCTGGCAGGAACGACTAACGCGATAGCACTCTTTGCATTCAGATAACTCAAGGTTCTAAAAAGACTCACAAATTGAAAACCAAATTTTTTTTTTTAATTTTTTTTTGGTTTTTTTTTCGAAAATTCCCATTTAGGGTTAATCTTTGTCACCAGTAGATCACGCGGTTTGAAGGAATTACACGATTTCGTTAACATCCTGTATATATGTATAGCAAGTTATTTGACGGCGATCCGTCAGGCGACGAATGGGACTGGAAAATCGTACAATATAGCTCTGAGAATCACTCAAGTTTTTTGCGTACAAGAAGCCAATACTTTATTTTCTAGGACAGCGTTGTGTGAACGTGTCCCTATGAAATGTATGCTAAGCGATATCGTTGAGCCATACAATATTTGCTATATTCTATATTATAGCGTAATCTCAGCGGCGGCGCTTTGGTTTCTGAGATATTAAGGTTTATGTTGGTAACCCGGATTTATTGGTCCCGAGTGTAATGTATTTAAATGCATCAGTTGCAACCATCTACTCTAGATTCGCTTCCGTGTTATGTTCTCATGCCTTTTTTCAACGACTGTTTGTTGATTTACAACTCACAAGTCACGCAATGGATAACGAAACCCTTATTTGATTTGACCAATGTTTGTTTTAAATGTTGAAAATGTTCCAATGACAATATTAGTTAACAAACCCGTGCTAAATGAATGTGCCCACATCATGCATCACAATTGTTTGTAAAAAATTGTGAGAATAGTCTGTTTAGCCAAAGGGGTCCTAGAAAGAATTATACCTAAATGTAGAACTACACTTTACCATAGAAATAGTATGTTCAATATGTGTTAAAGTTTATAATAAAATACCAAAGACTCTAAGAGGTTGAAAAAATGGTTGACAGAAAAATGTTTCTATACACTTAAGGAATATTTTGATTCTAATAATATTTTTTGATCGTTATTAATGCATTCTTAGATTTGGTCCCATTACCTTGAAATCATTGTATGACCAAAATGGAGTGATTGATGTCTCTAATATTATCATCATAATGTATATCAACTGTAACTACTACTCAATCAGAAATTGACGACACGTTGGGTGCAGTGGCTAAGCGATTAGCTTCTGCATTACGGGTCGTGGGTTTGATTCCCGCACGGAACAAACATTTGTACGGCCTACAGATAGTTGATTCGGGTCTGGACGTTTTGTATGTGATATTTGTGTCTGTAAACGCACCCACGATACAGGAGAAATCCTAGTGGGGGCAAAGACATTATAAAAAATAAAATTGAAACAATGATGTTATAGTTATATACATGGTTACAGGGAAAGTCGTACTGAATATTAAAGGGCGTTATTATTCAGGTCATTTCTGATGGATTTGATTCGTAATATGGTATCCGAAACGTAACCGTTATAGAGATATTGAATTTTAAAGATATTTTTTATGTTGTGTAGTACAACACTTGGGCCTATTCAAATAACATTTTTTAAAGATTTTATGAACATACCTAGTAGATGTTATACCTTTTTGAATAGCTAAAGAGACGTAGGAGTTTTTAAAATTATTTGCAGAATAAGTTCCATACATTTTTGTATGTTAAAAACACTTAGTGAAAATTCTTTAATTCTAACCGTTGTCGAGCAGTCTTTTTAAGCTGCTGTAGTAGGTTCAGTTTTTGTTAATCATTTTTTTTAATTGACATCTCTAACAAGGTACAAAAAAAACGGACCCTAAGAGCTCTAATCCCAAAAAAGCCAAAAAATCTCTTTAAAATTCAATTAGTCCAGAACGGTTAAGTTTCGGCTACCATATTACAGAATCAAATCCACCAGAAATGACCTGAATAATAACGTCCTTTAATATTCAGTACGACTTTCCCTGTAACACTGTAATATATAGAAGTTATAGTTTGCCAACCATTACATAAAAAAAGTATGACAGAACATTTAGAAGGCCTGAGCAAACTGCTTATCCCTATTTTAGACAGAGCTGTGATGTTGATGATATAGATATCATATTTATGAGCCATTTAACAGACCTGTGTTTTCTCTTTATTTCAGACGGAGTACGTCCAGTACGACCCATGAACGAAATGACTGACATCTTCGGAAAACTTCAATTTATCATAAAATATATTAAATAATACAGCATCATGAACAAAACAAATTACTTACAATGTTTTCTTGAACATTTCGGGAATTCCCTCATACCTATGTAGAATTCAAAAATTTCTAGAATAATAATTTTAAGTATACAGCAATGTAAATTCATGTTTTTCATACCGAATGTATATTTAACTGACAAATTGAATTACACGGTTTGTAGTTATGACTGTATTATTATTGGTATGTCTTCGTAGGGCTGCCGCATCCTTTATAAACAAATTTATTTTATAATGTGATTTTAAATGTTTTTTAAAGCTTATGTATAGCTTTATTTTAGTTATAATTGTTGTGCCTTAAATTATTTATTACTACTTTTTTTTATTTCTGTAAATAATCTTTTACAAGTTTTTTTTTCTATTGGTTTGCTGTTACGTGGTCCTAGGGGACCCTTCCTACGTAACCGGGCAGTTATTGGCGAGACCTGGAGGGTCTCTAGCCAATGGGTTCTTTTACAAGTGTTGTTTTAAAACTAGATACATAAGATGGATGAGTTCAGTAAAACTACAATTCATTTTTTAAATTAAACCTTATGTTAATACGATATTCCTTCATCTAACTTGATTAAATTATAGTAGCTGCTATTGCAATTCACATAGGTGATAACTGCAGTAGCTTATCAAGTAGAAACATGATTGCTTTATGCTAATCAGCGGGGCTAATTGGCAATCATGTTAATCTTCAATATAATTTATTCATTAACTATTATTATGACATATTTATGTATAAAACCGCGCTAGATATAAATACAGGTAATACAAGTAATAAAATAACAAGTGAACAATATAAAAGACCTACGACTACCAATACAATTAAATTAACAGTACGTTGCAACATTCATTTACTTCCAAAGACTTCCATCGTAGACTTTGTCTCTGTCAACTCTGACCTTAACCAGAGTCAAGAGCAAATCCATCTCAAATAAAAAAATAAAGTTTCGATCCCAACCATTTGTCCCAACTTTTGAACAAGCCTCATTATTTTTAAATCGTAATTAATTTTTCTATTTTATACCCAACGTACATTTAAGCCTCGTATCCACTAGGCAACAATTGACGCAAAACATGTGACGCTCAACATGTTCAGCAACATTGCTAGTTGACGCGGAACATGACGCTGAAAGAATTAGTACGCATGAGTTTGTTGCACGTTGTCGATCATCGTGTTGCTACACGTTGAGAAACATGTTGAGCAACTTGTAGCGCATCAATTGTTGCTTAGTGGATACGAGGCTTCTAGTAATGTAGCGTTTTTTTTTGCACAAAAGTCCACGTTGGCATCCCTGCTCAATAGGTGCGTTACGTAGTCACTATGAACACGATGCCTTTGTCTCGCATGTTGATCATGGAGATTCCCCGGTGACCGGCCAAACCACTCTGTTATATGACCAACATAATAAGCGAACACAAGTTGTTGCCTTTATTTCTCATCATTGTATCATATCATTCATTAAAATAGTGCTGTACGTGAACTCAACACTGAGTAGATGAGTAATCATGTTAAGCCTTCTCTGAAATAATTTGCAGTGTTTTATTTAAATATAATTGAAGTGTTGAACACGACTATGATTAGTATCTATGTATTAGAAAAATATATTGGAAGGAAAATCATCCATTAAATTCTAAGTACCAAACTAATTCAATCATTTGTTTTAAAATATTTATCAAAATACACTAAGGAAACATTGAGTTTAAGGGAGAATTCACACATACAACAACCACCACACATCGAAGCGGGAAACATTTCAATTGTCGCTGCAGCTTTGGCGACAAAATGTGGTCCGTGTGAATTTAAACTATTAAATTAGTGACCGCCCACGTGTTCTTGTTGTGGTGTGGTTGTGGTTATGGTGTAGTTGTGGTATGTCTGAAACAAGCCTAACATCACTAAAAACAAGCTCCAACCTGTTTTAATACATTTGGTCGGCGCACCTTAATAATGTTAAGACCACACTATTAAATATTTTACCTCAATAACAATGGTAGAATAAAGAGCAAGTTATAATGCTAATCCTATAAATACAAGTGGACGAAATATTAAAAAAACATTAGTGTTTATATTATCCTTGTGACACCACCTATCAGTTATGCAGTGGCTATTGATTATATCTCTGTTTATTTTAGTGCAAAATAATGTTGCTAAAGAAACAGCCGTATACCAAGTGTCAGGCATCGAGCTCATTGACCTGATACGTGGATATAAAACTAAAGATAATGTGTTGAACCTTACAAAAGTGAATGGAGATGAATCCAGCCTACCAGATGGAATATACTTTAAACCTGAAGACGAAGCTTTGACTGGTGAAACTAAATATTTACATTACAACGTAAGATACAATCATGTTTAATTAGTGAATAAAGGGCGGTTTTTGGGGGCTCTCTTTTGTAACATTAACGTTCAAAAGGAACTTAGTGGTTCTAGTCTATTTTGATATTGAGAGTTTAAGTTGAATAGCTTGCGAAAACGTTTCACTTCAGACCAGGCAGACAGATAATTTCATATCCAGAACTTTGTGTTGTTGACAGGGAAGCGAATAAACAGGGATAACAGCGTTACAATAACATAATTACTAATATAGGTTGCTTAATTCCTTATTTTATATATATATATATATTTTAAGAATCTGCATTGTTCTCAATGCCAGTATTTGTTTCAATGCCAGATTGTAGATAGATAATATGCTTTATTTTACATTTATACATCATAGGATAGTCTTGCTTCGTGTCAACTCGAGCTATTCAAAAATAGCTCATGTTGTGGTGAGAAAGATTTGCCAGTTATCAAAGTTGGTAGCGGGGCTAACCGTCCAGAGTGCGCCGAACGTATTTAGTATTGTCACTCGTGGAGGCTCTTTAAATGCTCCCATGCATAGGAGTAGTAAAAATTGTTCATATTTTATGTTATATGAGTTTGCCATAGGACATTTTTTATAGAACCATGCAACTGTTATTACTGCGCAATAAAAGCTTTGAACCTGAACTAACGATCTCACCTATTCCCTTGAAGATTTTAAGAACCTACTTAGACATATTTACTCAGATATTTATAGGAACAGAATTCTTCGGTACATTGATAACGTTACACAAATCCTATTTTTACTAGAAGTTTAAAAAGGCCAATAGGACAAGAAAAAGTTTTAAAAAACTCGTGTGGTTATAAGAATCCTTTATAAAAGTCCGGAATAACTACAGGAAGGTTAGGATAAAGTAAGTAGACAAAGATTAAATACAAACATTTAAAAAAAACAGAAATAATTTACAAATTGTTAAAGACGACCTCGCTCGACCCTGTTGGAATAGCGTGAAATAACAACAAACACTTAGGACTAACGAACTTGTAGGTGAATTAATAGCAACACCTATGAAATCGGAAATATACTTTTGATTCTATAGACACGAATATAGTTTTACTTCCACAAACAGTTGTGATGAGAGTTAAGAAAACAAAGAATGTATTCACTGTTTATCATCTCACTTTGGTTGTTAAAGATGAGGGAGCTATTACAACTTTATCTTATCTCATGAGCCTATTGTGTCCCACTGCATGGCAAAGACCTCTTTCCTACTTTCCATTTCCCCGATCTTTTGCAATCTAAGGCTAATCTTTTAGGTAGAAATCTAGCTCATCCCCGCAATCTCGTTCACCGCCTACCACGTTTACGTTTCCTGCTGTACGGGATCCACTCTGTGGTTATTTTCGCCCAAACCTCATCCGGCACGCGAGAGATGTGGCCTGCCCAGTTCCATTTTAATTTGGCTGCTGTGTTGTCTACGTCTGCAATTTGTATTTCGGAACGAAGTATAGAGTTTTTTTAAACCTACTTCATTACTACCTATTGTAATAAAATAGGGGGTGCATTATATAGATATAAACACCTGTCACTACAGATAGCACTATTGTATCCATTACTTTTTATTAGATAAAAAGTAATGGATACAATATGTCTATGTATATAACTACATTTTAAGAAGAGGCGCTGTTCGCACTTTTTTAAGCTTTGTACCAACCTCATTAAGTGTTTCGTGTAGTTACTTATATAAATTATTGATAGATATGTATTGTTTTCAATAAGTTTTTTACTGGTAATTCGTTTCGTTCCAGGGACAAAAAAAACCTAAGTTTGGACAAAAAACCGACAACAGTCACGACGAGCAATTAGGTGTGTTTTGAACCATTCAAGATCAATAAACAAGATTAAATGTATTGGGCATTTTTATTTCGTACCTCAATCCCGATAGATATACCTAAAAGGTCAAAAAAAAAATTGATATTTCATCATTTTTCTGACACTTTGTTAAACAGGAAGTTCTTTAAATTACTTCATTCTCTGCAGCTATATTTCCACGTTGTTTCTAAACTACTTAGTCTTGAAGTGTATATAGCACACAAAAAGCTCTGAGATGAGGTCATTGATCATTACATACATTGTTAATATTATAATGTGTATATCCTTCTAGAGATCTTATTTATGATTACTACATTATTACACATAATTATCTACATGGTTTTAAGTCGAATTAGATAAAGGCATTCCAATCTTGTATTGAAATCAAGAGTCAATAATTTTACATGATACCTCTAAAACTATGATCAAGACAAAAATTATTAAAACACAGCGAAAATTATGGAAATTAAGACTAAGGTATTTCACAGATATAGTGCAGATTGTTCAGAAATTAAACCCTACTTGTTAAATTTATTATGTACTAGCTGTGCCCGCGACTTCGTCCGCGTGGAAGTTGGAAAACAACATTGTGTCGCAACAACTAAACAATGTTTATGTATTCCATTTATTACAATTTATTTCCAATATGGTTAATGCTCATCGCGTGATAATTTGTACCCTATAAACTGACACGCTCTTTAACGGATGCGACTGCCGAAATTCAAATGGATCTGTCCAGAAGCACTGGCGAGGAGCTCAAACATACAAATGGATAATCAGACAAAAATTCTAAAAACTACATTTTTGGCATCAGTATCGTTCCTAGGATGTGTAGCATTCATTTTCCAAAAGTATTTATGTACAGTTTTAGCATCGTTACGATTTTATTATAGAGAGCTGTTGCCCGCGGTTTCACACGCATACCAGGGGAATTACTTCATGTACCCAGATAAAAAGTATCTGACGTCCTATAATACAGATCATGGTCTATCATAAATAACACACAGTCGGAGGCTACGTATGTTTTTGGTCAGTCAGTTTGCGAATTATATTGGTTGTAGGTAGCCTCCGACTGCATGTTATGATATGACAGCATGGTTTTTTGAAAACCTATGTAAATAGAAATACGTCTTGTTTATATCTTTTCAGTTCTTACTTTTTTAGTTGGTTTTTATGCAGGCGGGATTTTAGATTTTTTTGATTTACTTTATTTATTGACGTCTTTTTCGTATTACTTTATCAATGTATCGTACCTATTTATAATTACCTACCGTTTTAATGAGGCCTAAATAAATCTATCTACAGACACCTCATTTAAATATAATCACTTGCTCTAGACCGCAACTTATATCCAGCACAACTTTCAGGTTGTGTAATTCTTAAACGGAGCTTATGGCTGTAAAATGGTCAAGGAAACATCATATTGAATTCAAAAGACCTATTTGGCAATACCCCACACAATGTAGTAAGCGACAATTTTTTTTTTGTTTCTCCCTCCATTTCGTATTTCATGGCCGCCATTTTGATTTTATAAAAACAAAACCTAGCCTATAACCATCGTACGGCTTAGACGAATCGATAGACGCCCCATTTATTAAAATCCATCTAACCGTTGGGATGTGATGCTTGCACAAACAAACAGATAAACAGACACACAGACAAAAAATCCAAAAATGATAAAAATGGGTTCTATTGGTTATCATTTAACACAACAACCAGGTTTTTTCAAAATATTTGCTATGTACAGACACGCTAAGTCTACAGATTTATTATATGTAGGTATAGAATAGACAAAGGTGCCCCACCAAGTCACTTATATCTTTTAAACCATTTCTTTAGGTAGAGTTTCAGCTCTTCTTGATTGACCGTAGAGATTATTATCAACAGGTGCCACCAGATGGTATAGCTTTGTCAGTTTGATTCCCGGTTCAGGCAAAAAAATCAGTACAGGCAATATTTCTTACTTTTAAAAATAAAATGAAGTCACCCTTGAGTGAAATTTGCAATTTTTAATATTTAAAGTACTTCTTCATGGCTATGTGTTTTGGGACATTACCTAAGGCTTAAATAAACTTAATAAAACGGCGATGACAGGCTTTGAATAGTTTTGACAACAATGAACAAAATAAAATATATAAAAATATTCCAAAAAAATTGCAAAAAGTGTATTTTTTAAAGTGAGGTTTTAACGCAGGACACTGAGTCAGCGACCGTTCACTGCAGCACTTACTTCTGTCTACAGCTTATACTACGCAGTATATGGAAATAATGTTCCGTTGCTCGGCATCTATGAGCAATAGCGATGGAGTGATAGTTTATATACCAGCATAAGCGCAGGCCCATCAAAATCGATTCACGCGATTTTACGATCCGAATATTAAGCTTATACTTCGCAGTATGTGGAAAATGTTCCGCTGCTCGGCTCCTATGAACAATAGCGTGATGATATATGTACCAGCAAAATTATCGCTCTTTACGCAACACATCAGCGAAAGTCCCATCAAAATCCATCCACGGGATTTTACGCGATGTCCGGACGGAAAAACAAACAGACACTAATAATTCTAAAAAAAAAAAAGTTATGGTTTCTGTATAGTACCACCGAATCGAAATTTTGGAAAAATATTTAATTACAGACAAAGTGCACTTTGAATTTTATTAAAAGTAAATAGATTTATAAATACGTATTCAAGTATTCATAATAAAATATATGAGTATTTCAAATTAATCTATCGTATTGCCTTGCACAATAAAAAATTTAGAATACCTACACTCGCTTATGAAATTGAATGTATTTCTCTTCCACTGCCATTCAGATAGATAGGTACCTAATAAATTTTAAATAACATTATCTTCGTTTTTTTTTATAAAAGCTTAGTTAGTGCCTTCTTCGGATAGCATTTCAATAGACCTTCCGTAGACTGAGAATAGTAATATACTCGTTGATTATATTTCCTCACAACGTGATTTGATACACGTAACGCCATCTATTGAAAAGAAATGGTATACACAAATACATGCTAAGTTCTTCTAGAAAACTTAAAATTCGCATAACTTTTGATTGCGTGAACCGATTGCGATGAAACAAAAAACATATGTTACTTGGAGATAAGCACAATATTTATTTATAAAAGTCAACAACATTGGACCAGTTGCTTTTACGTGATGCTTGAACAAACAAACAGATAAACAGATAAACAGATAAACAGACAAACAGATAAACAGACAAACAGACAAAAATTCCAAAAATGTTAAAAATGGGTTCTATTGGTTATAGTTTAACATCCCAACCAGGTTTTTTCAAAATATTTGCTATGTACAGACACGCCATGTCTACAGATTTATTATATGTATAGATTAACAGCTTAGGTCTTGACCTATTAATAAATAATCGATCAATGACTGATGACTACTATGATGCACAAAATGCGCCGCACATGTAGTATAAATAGGTTTTACATCATTTGTTTGTTATTCTTCCGATTGATATGAAATCAAATTCAATATCTCGTAAATGTTGAATGAATATAACTTTTTTTATCGAGATGGTCCTGTGTCACGCTTTTTTTTATGTACTTAATCATATTTAGCTACGATCATCAAATACAAAACAAATTAAAAATATTGCAAACATCACTGACAAGATTAAACGCATTTATCTTTACGTGACTAAACAAGAATGTGTGTTCAAGTCTGGTGTCCATCATTTCATAAATCGTGATGTTACCTTGTTCGTGTGAACAAGGATCGTATATAAAGCTTCCATGTAACACCATGTACACATTTAAATTCGCACACGATGAGATATACTCGTAAAGTACTAAAACTTTTAATTCTTCTCATCATTGCTAGTCTTACAAAAAGTGAAATAAGTAAGGATGGAAGAGTAGTATTAGTAGCACCAGTTTTGGCTCCTTATAGAAGTGCAAGAGCTCATACAACTGATACGGCAAAAGATTTCCCTTTGCTAATGTTATTAGCTAGTGATGACAAAGCTGCAGACGTCGATGGAGCCAAAACAAACAAAAACCCCGCAGATCATCAGCCTATATACGTAAAAGTAAGTTTAGTACCTTGTAACCCTGTATTCACAATTTAAATTCCACTTCAAAATTGAATTTGTGCTTTTTAGAAACTGGAAAACCAAAAAGACCTCTTGAGACGTCGCAGAAGAATAAGCCGGATCTACTTCGTACAAAGATATTAATAGTTTTGACAAAAAAACTTGATGAGCATTTATTGCCGGAACGAATTTAAGTGTTTAAGATTGAACCGCTCATAAAAAAAGGCAAGAGGAAGTAAACGCCATAAATGGATATGGATAAAAATATAAATTACGTAAAGGCTTCGATAATGGCCGTTGTTGGTTCCAAAAAAACCCTCCATCTATGGTAATACTACACTCAAGTCTTGCCTCAAGCCTGCTTGTGACAAGAGTTTTTAATGCGAAAAGTAGCTAACGTATACCTTGCTGCTTTTTATATAAATTCTAGGTATTTTAAATATTATGCTTACACTTTTTTGCCTTAATCTTTAAATAATATCAAGATGCCGAATGTCGAAGGTGCCAACTCTTGTTCATTTGACATTTAGCCATGACTCTATTGATACCTAAGGAATTTTATTAGAATTAAATATAAACTATCCATATTTATTAATAAAAATAAAGTGGCTGTAAATACTTGGGGTTTTCATTCCTATTAATAGCATGACGTCTAGAAAAATTCCATTATTTTGCCACGATACTATGGTATTCCATGTGATGTAAACTGCGTAACACTGGATGTAATTAGAAATAATAGAAACGATTTTATCTCAAATATAATAATTACATTTGAGATAAAATCTGCTGTTGACAATGTGTATATATAGAACCTATGGTTCCATACTGTAGTATATAAAAGAAATACAGCGGTTAGAATAAATTACATAGTTTTATTAAAAGATGGCTTTAAAATTTTACTTTTGTATTATTTTACCTTTAACCCTCGTAGGTGTAACCGTTAATGGTTTATCAATTAATCAAAAGAGTGTACATCCAACTTTCGAGCAGGTAAATATATCTTTCTTTATTCTTAAATGTGTAATTTTATTCTTTATTTTTTTTGTAACTATGTTTTTATTGCAGAATGATAATGGACAATTTCATCTGAGCCGTTCTAGAAGGCAGACCCCAGGTATGTTATTATTGTATATTTTTTGGAAAAAGGTTAAATACCTACTTATAATTCGAGATACAGATTTCAGTAGCCCAACATACTTTAACTCATTACAGAACACGCAGAGGTAGGAAATTTAGTGAATCTATACAATCTGTGGTTCTCAATTGCTATTGGAATCCCGTTAAATACCACTTTGTTTCAAAGTGTTTCTGTTAGAAAATTCTCAGTTTCATTTCAAGATTGGATTAGCCTAGATTCATGGTTGCCCTTTCTCTAAATGGAGCTTATTTCATCATCTCGGATAACTGTTTGTGTACGAGAAGACAGACACAGTAAATAGCTAAAGCAGTACCTCAAATTACTATAATTGACTGAATGGAAACACTCACACAGACACGCACCGTATACTGAGTAGTTTTTTGTTTTTGTATGTGAATGTATTCCGAACTTACCTTAGAAGTCTTGTTGCAGTGCGTGTCTGTGTGAGTGTGTCAATTCGGACGATTGTAGGTAGTTGAAATAGTGCTTTAGCTTATATATTCTGTGCTACAGATCAGCCCCCTGATTCAGAACGATTCGATTAATGAGCTGTCCAACGATTCGGTAAGCTATCTCTTTCTCCCTCGTTACGAGAATCGTAGACGGAACGTGATAACATACCGAATCGGTCGACAACTGCTTATCATATAGGTTCTGAATCGGAAGGTTGTATATCCATCCCTTCTCGATGTATTTTTGATTTCTTTGACAAAATGTAATAGAAAATCCTGTAATTTAGGCTGATATTCCACTTATCAAATATCTTTGTCCAATATCGATGTCCAATATTTGATCAAATTTCTTTGAGAGATGCCCATTCCACTTGTCCAATAACTTTGTCCAAGATTTTGCGTAGTCTGAGAAAATGGAGGAACGTGGAGTGACTTTATGTGCTGCTATCATCATTAGATTATTATTAAAAAACAAAAAGTAAACAAAAAAAGCTTTGGATAAAGACATGGATCGAAAGGTGAAGAGAAAATAGCACTCATAGTTGTTACACTTCTGAACGTTTTGTTTTATTTTTGTAATCTTGGTGCCTCGTATTATAAACACATTCATTGCTTTCGTAAGCTTTATCAAAAGTTTGCGGCATTGAAATTATTCACGAAATCTTAGTTGCAGCCATTTCGATTTAAATGTCATTAATCTTTGGTCAAATATCGGTGTTGCTAATACACAATCTGGATGAAGTCGTCCAATTTATTTGATCAAATGTACATTGGACAAAGATATTTGATAAGTGGATATACTTACATAGGGACAGGATCTAAAGAATTTATCTCAAATGTATGGAATATTTCGATGTAATTTTTAATACTTCTTAAATACCTGTTTTGTATCTCATTTATTCAGCTTATCTTGTTAGAAAAAGTTGTAACTAGCAATTTGAGTAAATTAAATGCATCTGTATTTCCTACATTAATTAAAATGATACATACTTAGTAGCAAAATTAAAATTGCAGGTTACAACAAATACTATAATAATATGCAGCCAGCACCTGCTCAACCGAGTGTGGTCGTCATGCCTAACGGGGGTAAGTACTACTTATGGCAGTATCTGCAGCATTATTTGCTCCAAAGTTGAACGTTTCGAGTATATCGATCGAATCGATTTGTAGAATCCCAGTAAAAACTATCCCTCCCCACCCCGAACACCCAGTGGGTGTCGTAAAAGACGACGACGGAATTAACTCAAGAGAATGGGGTAGCGACGTCCTCCCGTCAACAAGAAACTGGGGGTCTACTCCCTAAGCACGAAGTCCGTGGTTTCGGCCTTAGTTACAAGCGTTTCCTACTCCCTATCACCTACGGACATACGCTTATTTTGGGGCCCGAACTAAGAATGAATGACAAGATGATTTGACAGCTGTCCTTACTATCGATGTGTTTTTGCCCGTCCGAAAAGTTGAACTTGACACTTGTTTTGTTCACTCCTACGTTTCGGGCTACTTTCGGACGGGCGACTAACTTCGTTGACGGACTTAGGGAGTAGGCCCCTGCTCTCACCAATTTTTCTTTGGGTAGACACCCTTGCTTGCTCGGTTACGTAGTAACGGTCCGCAAGGACCATCTACAAGCAGTCCAGTCTTGTTGACTATGGCAATTTTACCTTTAACCGTTGGGACCAGCGCAGACCGAGAGCAGAGCAGAGCATTTTTTGAGACCACTGAAAAAACGACTTTGAGACTGTAGCATACAGTGCAATATTAAATACTCGAACACGCATCTTGTAAGCTCGAGCATGGTCGAGCATCAAGTTTGGACGTGTTTAATTTTGCACTGTATGCTAAGTCTTAAAATCGTTTTTTCAGTGGTCTCAAAAACTGCTCTGCTCTGCTCTGCTCTCGGTGTGCGCTGACCCTTGATTGTAGCGGAGACAATTATTATTATCTGTGACAGACTTTACTTTACTCTAAGCCATAGAGAGTGCCAGGTTTGATCTATTAATGTGTTCCTAAGGTATTAAGGTATAGCACTTATGTCCTTAAGTTATCCTATAAAAGTCAGAGTTTCTCCTTGCAGAGCATTTTAAACCCGTGAGAAGCTATATATACAAAATGTTCTAAACTGACGTCTCCAAACTGCATTTAAACTAGCGATCAAGGGAGAATTCACACGTACCACATCACAGCGACAAAAAGTGGTCAAGCAGTGATTACTTGTGAATAGTGTCGCTGCAGCTTTGGCGACAAAATGTGATCCGTGTGAATTAAACTATTCTTTTTCATACAAATTAGTGCCTGACCACATGTTGTTGTTGTGGTGTGGTTGTAATTGTGGTATAGTTGTGGTACGTGTGAAACAAGCTTAATAGTACACTCGAGAGCAATGCATCCGGGTCACCAACATAAACCGTAATATCTTGGAAACTAAGAAATAAGACAAGGCCTAAAACTAAGAATGAAGTATTTTATAAATTATTTGATTCTACTTAAATAAAATTAATAAAAATTTCTTAGATAGTCTATAAAATACTTTTTATTTGAATAAGCTATCATTCTTCGTTTACGAGATATTAAGGCTTATGTTAGTGAACCGGATTCACTGCTCCCGAGTGTATTTTCCTATTATACCAGCGGTGCGAGCACGGATCTTTTTATAGAGTCGATTCGAGGAATTTATCTATTCTAAACGTCAAATTTGACATAAGATATACAGGGTGTTAACGAATTCGTGTAATTCCTTCAAATCACGTGATCTACTGGTGACACAGATTAAACCGAAATGGGAAATTTTGAAAATCAACTAAAAAAAAATTCAAAAAAAAATCTTGACTTATTATTTCTGTGTCATTTTAGAACCTTGAGATATCTGACTGCAAAGAGCGTTAGCGCGTTAGTCGTGCCTGCCAGCCGTGTCGCCGTGCTTTCATTAATTTATGCGTGGCATCGAAATGTTCACACAAATAAAACGTTTTTTTTTGCAAAAAAATAAATTCTTATTTTTTTACTGAATCCTTATTATGTGGTTTAGATGCGATCGCTAACAAAGCCGCATGAAAAAATATTTTTTTTATTTTTTTATTTTTAATCAAGCTAAATCCCGTGCGGGGCCTGTCTACGTCAGTAGTAGATCATGTGGTTTTAAGGAAGTACACGAATTCGTTAACACCCTGTAGATAAAACGACAGCATTTGTCGTTTCCATAAAAGATCCGTGCTCACACGGCTGTATAGTGAATTATTCGTTTCTCGTCTCGACACGAAATGAAAATATTATACGTAAGATTGTTAGCGGGAATGATTTTCCAGAATGCGCACGTGCTGAAGTATCGTCACTCGTGGCGGCACAAGGTGACAAGTCTACAATTAACGTTCACAGTAATTCTGTTATAGAATGTGAACAATAATTTAATTGTTTCCATTGATCGTTGTCATTGAAACCTTTGATCTAAACACATAACGATGCATACTGAAGAAATGTTTTTATGATACCGAGATTAAACCAATACAAAGGAGAATGATATAACAACCGTGAAATAACAAATAATTAAGAAAAGTCGTAATTTTTACAAATGATTTTCTTACAGAGATTTTTCCATTTTGTATGCGTCGTATCACTTCTTCTGCTTAGCCTTTTCCCAACTATGTTAGGGTCGGCTTCCAGTCTAACCAGAAACCAAATACTAAATACCGTATTTTATACAAGGAGCGACTGTCATCAGACCTTCGCAACCCAGTTACTGGCCAATGCCGATATCCTAAGATTAGACCGGTTGTCAGACTTTTGGGCTTCTGACTACCCGTAACGACTGTTATAAGTATTCGCATGACACCTGTGACCAACGGTTTAACGTGCTCTTCGAGGCACGGAGGGGTCTCGATGTACAACGAATGGTTACCCATCCACGGACTGACCGCAGCAAGAATCATATGATCCATAATCATCATTCAGCCGAAAGACGTCCACTGCTGGACATAGGCCTCCCCCAAGCATCGCCGCATCGACCGGTCCTGTGCTTCTCGCATACAGCGGATTCCCGCGACCTTCAGTCCACCTTATGGGAGGCCTACCCACGCTGCGTCTTCCGGTACGCGGTCGCCACTCCAGAACCTTTCGGCCCCATCTGCCACTTAAGTTTGGCAATTCTTCGAGCTATGTCGGTTACCTTGGTTCTCCTGCGGATCTCATCATTTCTGATATGATCACGCAGGGTAACTCAGAGCATAGCCCCTCTCCATTGCCCTTTTGATGACCTTGAGCCTTCTTATGAGGCCCATTGTGAGCGACCACGTTTCAGTGCCGTATGTAATCACTGGCAACACGCACTGGTCAAAGACTTTCGTCTTGAGTCACTGCGGTAGTTAGGACGAAAAGATATTACGTAGCTTCCCTAACGCTGCCTCTATGCGTCATGTAACTACAGGGTGTTAACGAAATCGTGTAATTCCATTAAACTGCGTGATCTACTGGTGACACAGATTAACCCTAAATGGGAATTTTCGAAAAACAACCAAAAAAAAATTCAATATTTTTTTTTGGTTTTCAGTTTCTGTATCTTTTTAGAGCCTTGAGTTATCTGACTGTAAAGAGCGATACCGCGTTAGTCGTTCCTGTCAGCCGTGTCGCCGTACTTTCATTAATTTATGCGTGGCACCGAAATGTTCACACAAATAAAATGATTTTTTTGCAAAAAAAAAAAACCTTTTTTTTTAACGAATCCTTATTACATGGTTTAGATACGATCGGTAACAAAGCCGCATGAAAAAATAATGATTTTATTTTTTATATTTTTAATCAAGCTAAATCCCGTGCGGGGCCTGTCTACACCAGTAGTAGATCATGTGGTTTTAAGGAATTACACGAATTCGTTAACACCCTGTATAATAGGGAATTGGGGCAAATTCCAACATATTACCGTGCATCCTCCGGGGCTCGTGGCTAATTAAAAACCGCGCGGATCATACGATTTGCGAGGTTAAGCTGCACTTGCCGCGGTCATTCTGTAGATGCGTGATCATTCGTTACACATGGAGATCCCTTCGAGCCTCGGAGAGCACGTTACACCGTCTGTCACTGGTATCATACAAATACTTATGATAGTCGTTATAGGTATTCAGAAACTCAAAGGGTTGAAAACCGGTCCAACCTTTAGGATATCGGCATTTGCCTAGTAACTGGACAGCGAAGGTCTGATGGCAGTCGCTCCGTGTAAAATATCGGTATTCAACCGCATTTGGTTAGCCTGGAAGCTGAACTCAACATAAGTAGTTGGGAAAATGCTAGGCAGAACCCCAATTATAGTGAAATGCCTCCTTTAATAAAAACCGAAACACGCTTCATACGCTTATGGCTAAATTCTCAAAGGCTGCTCAATTTTAAGCTGCAGTTAAGTCTCATGCTGTCACTGTAATAGAGGATTTACACGGGTCGATTTTGGCACGGCTAGGCCGCACAGCGAAAATCGACTGTCTAAATAACTGTTCGACTAGGCCGCAAGTGACTAAAATTGCAAGCCCCAAAGTTAGGTGACATCCGACTTTTGCCGTTTGCCGAGCGGCGACAAGCCGCATGCGGCGGGTGACTAAAATCGACCGTGTAAATGGTCAGTTGCAGGCCGCCGCATGAGGTGTGTTTTGCGCTGTGTTGTTCAGCTAGAAATGAACAAGTCGCATGCGATTTTTGTCGACCGGTGTAAATGGGGTGGCGAATTGGCGATTCGATTTCTACAAGCGATGCGACTGGTGACTTGCCGCACGGCTAAAATCAACCCGTGTAAATCCCCCAGTAAGCGAAGTGACTGTGACAACACGAGACTTACTGACGAGACTGAGTAGTGTTTGAGAATTTGGCCATTAGGTCTGTATTACTAAACAGTGTTCATTTGAGAGATGCCTCATAAGTTTCGTCGTCGTCAGTCGTTTTGATATTACTTGATGAATTTAAAATAAAATGTTGTCAAATGTATGGAATTTTACATTACGGTAACTTCTCTTGAGAAATCTCTCTTTGTTTATTAGGGGCCTTATACTTAACTGTTTTTTACATACAATGTCCCGAAAATCAAAGTCAAGACGGGAACAAATGACAGGGCAGTTTATGATTGCCCAGAAAAAAAAAAGTTAAAGCGTTTTCGAGATTCAAAGTTACCATAAATAAAACTTTAATGAAATGTGTTATTTTGTTAATATACAAGTTAGTCTGAAGCTATTTCTCTTAAACTATTGACTTTTGGGAAAAGTTGTAGAACAAAAGTTATTCATTATTATCGGAACTTTAACACCATTTCGGATTACTACCGCCTTTCCGACTAAGAGGGTAAAAAAAATATTTAAATTTAAAAAAATCTGAACCTTCATAAACAAACCTATCATTTTTTCAAAGTCAAAGTTTTTTATTTCAAATAGACCAGATTACAGGCACTTTTAAAACGTCAAAACTAGGTGCACGGTTCCAAAAGGTAGGTTGCATAGAGAAGAGCCGGCAAGAAACTCCAAGAATACTCTTTTCAAAATAGTAATTCATGACAATTTCATTACAGTAGTGTGAGAAATAGAATGAGAATAATGCAGGTTAATGTAAGAAATAAATTCACTTATGAGAAGCAAACAGAAAAAAAAAAAAAAAAACTAATTTGTTCGGGTCTTGGGTAGAGTTTCGTTTTACCCTGTATATTTTATTTTATGTATTTTCAGGTCCCAACAACTACAGGTCAAGTTCCCCTTATGGAGGTCAAGGTTCTTCTTATGGCGCTCCAAGTTCGTATGGTTCCAACAGGGGCCCAGTAGTAGTCGTCATGCCAGGTGATTAAATAACAATATTTCTACTCTAACAACCCTTCACACCGATAATTCAGCCCTCATCAAGCTATCTCCCCCCCCCCCCCCATAAGTCCCCGCCAGCAACGCCCTAAGCCAAGGTCCGAGTCCCACTAGGGGTCGCCCTTAGTGCTGTTGTTGCAGGTAGTCTTGATGTTAGTGTAGTACAAGTAGTTAGCTTAGGTTAAGTATTTTACTCCCCCCCCCCCATTGGCTGGAGACCCTTCCCCCTTATTACAAAAGATGGTTTAAACCAAGACTAAGGTAAAGCCAGGTTTAAAATATACCCATGGCCATCACTTTCTTATGTCATACAAAAAAAAGAGACAGGGCTATTTTAAAACCTAGGTTTTTAACCGACTTCAAAAAGGAGGAGGTTCTCAATTCGTCTGAATGTTTTTTTTTTTTTTTTTTTTGTATGTTTGTTACGCGATATCTCCCCCAATTATGAATGGATTTTAATGATTCTTTTTTTGTTTGGTAGCCCATACTTCAGAGGTGGTCCCATATAAATTTTATTGAAATTGGTTCAGCACTTTTTGGAAAAATCAACAAAAACAAAAAAAAAAACACAAATCGTATGTAGACGACGTTCTAATTGTAGTGCTGGTCCGAGAATTTGTACACTATTTTAATTGTAATTTGTGGCACTAAAAAGTATAAAATAAAAAAAAAAAAAAAAAGTAAAAACCGACTTCCTACCAGTGAAACTACCAGTTTCAGGAGTCGGTGCATTTAATTTGTTTCAGCGTAGAACACCGACTTCTGAAACTGGTAGTTTTATTAAATGATAATTATTTTACTCCGTTTAGTTTTTTTTGAAGTCGGTTTTTACTTTTTTAAAGTTTTTTTTTATTCTTAGACCATCTTCTAAAATACAAAAAAAAAATCTAACAACCCAGTCGAAACATCTATGGATCCGGTTAAATTAATAAAGAATTATGAAGACAATAAAACGGCGATAATAGTAGTTTATGAAACTGTTGCATAAAAGGGTTATAAAAACACGAGTATGAGTTTTAAAAACCGAGCCGTTAGGGTGTTTTTAGTGTCATGCGGATTTCATCACGCACGCGGGTTTGACCCGCATGCGTGCTGGTCACGATTCACCTTTTCGTGCATGGATCACGCATAAACACGTGTATGGAAAGACGAAATTCAGGTGCCACGCATGCGGGTTAAACCCGCGTGCGTGACGAAATCCGCATGACTCTAAAACCACCCTTAGGCGAGATATTTTATAGTATCACGCGAGTGTTTTAATACCTAGTTATGTGCAATTCCATACACTACTTTATCTAAACTCATATAACACCTATTTTAAATAAATTACCTAACTTAGAAAAAATACAATAATATAGCGCCCAAAACCAGCGCGCATTCGCCATAGCGCATGCAACCACAGACGTAGAGGAGCTGCTCAAAAAATTGAATTGAAAACTCTTTGCCCAGTCCGAAGTGTACTTTAATTACTCAAGTACTGTAATTATAGACACAATAGATAAACAATGGCACTGACGACCCGGGTCGTCGGTCGGGACGTTAATGGTTAATAGTTATTTTAAAGCATTATTTTATTAAGGGCATAATTTTCAATCGTCAGATAACTTTTATCTAGGGAATAAGTTTGACATTTTGACAGCTTTTGTACAGAAAATATGTCAAACCGTCACATTTATTCCTCAGATAAAAGTTAACTGCCGATTGAAAAATTGGCCATATGGGAACTGTACTTTAATAAAACTTTTTAAATTTATTAGAGATGCACGTGGATAAAGTATGTTAAGGTGCAATTTTTGAGCTCATAATTGGAACTTTACAACATGTTTATTTGCTACAGAAAGCATTAGGTGTAATCAAAAGACAACGACGAAGAAAAAGGTTCAAACTTAATTAAAAAGTACACTTTTGCGTCCTCTCAGGGTAAGCAAAGTAAGAATGGTAACCAATATCACAAGCGCGACTGCTAAGCGTGAGGTCCTGAGTTTGATCCCTAGGTCGGGCAAAGTGTTGTTGGGTTTTTCCGTGTGGAACTTCTCAATAGCAGCTCGGAGTCTGGATTTGTGCCCGGTTGATGGCAATAGGCTCGCCCTCTATTACATGGGACTAAACGTAATGGTACCGTGTACCTTGATAATGTGTGTGTGTGTAATGTACCGTGTGGTGCCGGACGTAAAGAATAGCACTACCCCATCTCTCGACTAAGGGATTCACTAGAGGATGGGCAGCAGCGTTCTCTGAGTATTTTAACTACCGTACTGCGATCGCCAACCCGCCTGTCAAGCGTGGCGATTATGACAAATCCTCCCAACATGGCTTGGGGGAGGCCTATGCCCAGCAGTGGACTTCTTTCGGCTGAATGATGATGATGATGATGATGAAACGTAATGGCGAAATGAGGTGTATACCTCTGCCCAACCCTTTGGGGAAGACAGGCGTGATGTTATGATAGTTATAGTAGGTTTTACAATTTTTCTTTCATAATGTTTTCTTAGGAAAAAAAAAAATTTGCACTCAAACCACACAATATGCGATATAGGTAAAAACGGTAGCACGAGCATAGTTTTTTAATTGTTAATACGAAGAATAACATAAAAACATTCTATGTTTGTGGTCATCGGAATTTCCGCACGAAAATTCCTCCCTCGGTTGTTCTGTTTTTATCATTATTATACAAGCAGGTCGAAAATGTGCGGATAATTTCGTATTTTCATTAATTTATATGTAGGTATCATAAATGAAAATTCTAACGTTAATTATCTCCCAATGTCGATGTTAGTTACAGTTGTAGATAATTGGTAGCGGATTATAAGTACATATATGTATAATCGCGAAGTTCCCTGAAACTAGTTTCCAGACCGTTGATTTCATAATCAGATAATGTAAAAATACAATATCACTAATTTTCAGCTTTTATCAAGTACTGCCTTCAAAATTATCGCCAGCTCTCGGGCTAAATGCTTTTATGAATAATTAAATATTCATTATCATTTAATTATCTTACCTCCTTGGTAACAACGGCAGTTAATATACAGCGTGTTAACTTACGAGCGGCGTCCCCGTTAATCAGCAATATTAAAGATTCAGTACATACTTAAAAAAAACCAACGAAAACAAAAAATAATATAAAAACACGAAAAAAATTGATACGTCAAAGCAACGCTTACATGTACACATGCGCACTTGTCTATCAATGTGGAAAACACCGCAACATCGCATTTAACCTATCCATTTTGGTTTTGAACAGGCCGTTCCGAATTGTTGTTTTTTTTAGGGTTCCGTACCCAGAGGGTAAAACGGGACCCTATTACTAAGATTCCGCTGTCCGCCCGTCTATCACCAGGCTGTATCTCATGAACCGTTATAGTTAGACAGTTGAAATTTTCACAGATGATGTATGTCTGTTGCCGCTTTAACAACAAATAGAAAAAAATATTTAAGGGGGCTCCCAAACAACAAACGCGATTTTTTGCCGTTTTCATAGATAACTAGCTTTCGCCCGCAGCTTCGCTTGCGTGAAATATTGAACCCGTTAAGTGACGATTTTCCATACAAACTTTCATCCCCTATTTAACTCCTTTAGGGGTTGAATTTCGAAAAATCCCTTCTTAGTGGATGCCTACGTTACAAAAGGAATCTACTGTCAAAATTTCAACTTTCTAACCCCAGCGGTTTAGGCTGTGCGTTGATAGATCAGTCAGTCAGTCAGTCAGCTTCTCTTTTTATATGTATAGATGGTACGGAACCCTTCATGCGCGAGTCCGACTCGCACTTGGCCGGTTTTTTTGTATTTATGACTAGTTACGGTTTACTCACGTGTATTTTTCGGGATTGCCCGACTAGTTTCTGACCCAAACGGAGCCCTTAATCATGAGCTGAACACGCGGCGAGGTCGCGAGTCGAACTCTTTTTTTTTTCATTTGTATTTTTGCAATTTTTTGTAGTTCTATTTTAATCTTTTAATGATGTAGATTAACGGGTTTAAGGGAAGGCCCTCTGTTATTTTACATACTGTATTATAGTAAACTAGAACGATTAATTTTAAAATTGTTTCATTCATTTCAGATGACAACTACAACATGAACAACGTTCCATCTAGAAGATTATAGACTATTTACGGCTTACAACAGAAATGTAATAAGAATTCATGCTTGTTATTGAAAATAAAGCTCTATTAATATAACAACTAGTTTATTTTTCCATTGTGTATTAACAAGAGGTCAGGTAATTTACCTTTTCCTTGATAATTGAATATCTGTGCGTATAATTATGAATCTCCATGATGTATTAAAAAATGATGCTCGCTCATGCTACAAACTGATGTCATTTTGTTCATATAACTTCCGCCTCGCTTTGTTTCTATAGAGACAATTAATTATAAGAAAACGTATTACCTATTAATTGAAGCCTATCATGTGAAGTTATTACTACTTAATACTGAGAAAGTACGATTGAATAAAAATGTATCATTGTTTGTAGTTTGTACATACCTACCACAGACGCCAACTCCATCAATCAAAACAAAATTGTCCCTTTAGCATCCAAATAATTTCATTATTTTATACAGTCTGTTAATTAACGAACGGCGTTCCCGTGAACCAGCAATAGTATAGCGTCCATTTGTTAAAAAAATAAAACTTATTAAAAAATTCGCGAAAAAAGAATCTGCTTTTCCTTTAAACTTTGTTCGCATATTTCGCAACTCGTCAAAATGTAAGGAACAGCAGTTTTTTTTGCAATTTTTTTATTTCGTAATTTTTTTTAGCATGTTATGGACGCTATACTATTGCGGGTTAACGGGAACGCTCTTTGTTAATTAACATACTAAGTATATACTTACCTACTTTCGTGAGTTAGGTATATTCATGTTTATACGGGTACTAGATTTGGACTCGACCCGAACAACATAATGTAAGTAAAACTGTCTACATCCATAAACATAATTTGGATGTAAAGTAAAAGTTACCTATGCTGATTCCAGAACCATTCCGAAATATTAGTTTTCTGAACCTTATTTTGCTATTTCTAGATCTTTAAATGATAAAGTGCTTATTTTTACATAAATACACGAATTCGCTGTGCATATATTCGATCTCGAAAACGCTGAAATTAAAAAAATATGTTTCTGTATGTCAATTTTAATCTATGTGTCAACTTTTTAACCTCATAGGCTAAAAACTAACTCTGACTCCAGATATTGTACAAAAACAACATTTAAACTCTTCTTGACCGAACTCCGTGACGTCAACACTAGCAAAAACTAAAAAAATAATTTAAAATAACTACCGCGGAATAAACAAAAATATTCAAATTAGTTTCTTAAAATAGGCTAATCTTTAAAAAAAAATCTTACCAAAAAAAAAAAACTTTACATACGGAATTGTCCAGAACATTAAGTAAAGATAAGGCCGTACAAGGCTTAAGGAGGTGCGAAGGTCGAGGCTTATTCAATGCTAACACTAAGACACTCCACAACCTTGAGGTGTGCAGTAGGGAGTTTTTCTTTCAAGCCGTTGTGGGAATTCACCGAGATGTAATCGCAGTAGACAAAGGACCCATGCCGCTCTCCTTGGCTAACGAGAACTGGCGCAAGCCTGTAGTCCTTGATACTAATGACCGTATGGAGGTATGGCGGCGCAAGGAGCTCCACGGACGCTTCTCTTGGGCCCTTCAGAGCCCGTTGTAGATTTTCTAGCTACGGACTAGCCTGGTTGTTTCAATGACCTCTTCGGAGAAACCAAAGCTTTTGTCAGTGCAATTATGGAAGAAGATAAGACGACAAACAACTATCTGAAATCTATATTTAGAAGGGCGGCACGGTTGACATCTATCGGGCATGCCACTGTCCCGGTGAATCCATTCGACATATTATTTCTGGTTGTTGCCGTCATGATAACGGCCAGTACTTGCACAAACCCAACCTAGTGGCTAGCATTATCCACTAGCAACTTGCTGTAAAATACAACCTTGTCGACGCAGAAGTACCATACTACAAGATTCGTAGAGACTACAAGACTTGTTGTTGTACTACAGGACTTGTTGTACAGAGAGAGAATGGTCATGTCGAATTGTGATGGGACCGATCTTTCATCACAGGCAGGACTCATCATCTGCCTAGCCTTTTCCCAACTATATTGGGGTCGGCTTCCAGTCGAACCGGATGCAGCTGAATATCAGTATTTTACATGGAGCGACTGCCTATCAGACCTCCACAACCCAGTAACTGGGTAATACGATCCTCTTGGTAAGACTGGTTGTCAGACTTTCTGGCTTCTGACCAACAGTAACGACTGTCAAAGATCTACCAAATGACAGCCTGGACCAACGGCTTTACGTGCTTCCCGAGGCACGGAGGAAACTCGCTATGGTAAATGGTCACCCATCCACAGACCAACCTCGGCAAGCGTGGCTTAACCCGGAAGATCGGTATATGCGGCTGTAATTATTTAGCCACGAGCTCCTCACAGGCAGGACTATTGTTGCCAAAAAGCCTGACATAATGGTGATACATCGATTAGAATGCCGCACAATGATTGATGATATCACTGTACCGCGTCACGAGAATCTCGTGAAAACCAAAAAAATTGACGAAATGAGGATTGTTGACTCATCAGCCATTGTGCTGATAGTCGTTAGAACCAGTGCCATGCAATGGCGTTAGAGCCACGACCAACATTTGAAGAGGCTCTCGTTAAGCAGCTGGATCAAGGGCTTGATTCAGAAGGCGATACTTATGTACACGACGCAAATTGTTAGGAGGTCCATCTTTCTGGAATCCTGACCCGTAGCTTGGGCCCTGTCTCCGATACCGGTGGGCTACTATTTTTTATATTTTTAAAAGGTTCTTTATTACAGATTTTGGTTTTGTTCCTTTATTATAAAGATTATAAGTTAAAACATACATTACGTAAAACTATAAGCTTATAACATTTATAAGCAAAATAATTAAAATTGCTCGTTAGTGTAAATTATCTTATTTACGTATTTTGTATATTATAAAATACATTTTAATGATGACTATAATTTATTCAGAACCCAAAAATACAATTGTATAGTATAGAATAGATTTTCCATTTTGGGCTAAAAATATGTTATGTTACACGAATTATGTGAGTTCCCTGGCTCTTAAACTAGATGTATGTATAAGGTACTAAAGATAAATTACCATCTTTCACATCGCTAGGCTGTTTCCGTAATCATCCAGAGGCCTTTACCCTTTCCAAAATTGGTTGTGGCCGTAGACTACGTCAATTCATCAATCTTATTATTCAATCAAGTTTTAACCGAATACAAAACTTGTTTATAAACTTAACGTTTAAATCTACGTCTTTGTATTTAAATACAGAACCATCTTCGTAATCTGCCACAAAAACCTCATGGAACCAGTTCGCTGTTATTATGTATGTATCCAAACACACACAAACGCCCGCCCGGTTTATGGGAATAACCAGCTTAATACGTGCATGGACTCCGCAAATTGGCAGGCGTGTAACATCACGTTTTCTCGTTCAACTTGCATATCATCTTTTTGTTTTCTATATGGCAAAATATATCTGATGCTCACATTAATTAGTCGCGTCATATTGGAAAATATCGGACTTTTCCGTTTCTCTACAACGTCATCGTGGGAATCGAGCGTTCCGCGAACTGATCCCGCGGACTGGTCGCTGTTATTGGCGGTCCGTGACGTCGTAATGTCCGCATGAAAATCGCGTCATATAAATAGGTTTGCTTTGTTAGTCCTGCGTCAGTGATCGCGATGGGATACAGTAGTGTGGTGGTGAGCGTGTTAGCGCTTTCTGCGCTTGCGACGGCGACGCCGTCAATCGGAGACAATTCTTTGGACGGCGGGGAGCGAGTGGTCCTCGTGTCGCCTGTGTTGGCCCCTCCGAGGGACTCCAGGACGCACGACACGACACGGTCGAGGCAGTTCCCGATACTTGTGCTGCTTGCCCAGCCGTACCCGTCGCAGTATGGGCGTCAGGAGCCCGAAGCTAAATCCTTAAGAGGAAACCCCCAACCTATTTACGTTCAGGTAATGATTGTAACTATGTGGTTTACTGACTCTGGTAGCGTAAAAATGTTCCAAATTATTGAATGACTATACTCCTGAAACCGAAACATAATTATTTGAACAAATAGCATGTGAACGATTTGTTTACATGTGTACATATTTTTGAATAAGTTGAATGTTGTTTGGTATGTAAAGCGCATATTTGAATACAGGTTTATAAACAACATGAACCTAACAAAGTGCCGCATTTAAAATTCTAAAACTTTTAAAAGATGTCAGAAGATATTTTTGTGGCTGCGAAAACTAAATTAACTGAGTCTGATATAATCTGAGATACATATTAATTAACGATCACGTTTGGACTCGTGTGTTGTTAGAAGTAACGAACGGTGACGAATTGCTAAATTACGGGTTAACAGAAAATTATGGCTGAGATTTGAAATGTTATTTAATTTTTGGTTGCATTAATAAATCTTCATTGAAACTGCATTTCCTCCTAAACTGAGTAACCTTAGCTGACTTATTTGACCAATAAGAATAAAGATTAATAAAAGTAACAAATTCATGAATGCTTTAATTTTTGGGCATATTAAGTCAGAAAACATTTTTTTTTTTGTTAAAAACATCAAAATAAATAAATATTCTTAAGAAACATGGCGGGCCATTTAATTCTTCGGGGACACAGTGTCCACACTTCAAAGCTTATTTATTGGTGGATTACAAAATTAATTTGATTTTGGAATGAGCTTTTTATACAATGAATATATAACGATAAACGTTGAAATTACTCCAACCTCGGGTTTTACATACAGTAGCTATAAAGTTATAAACCCATCGAAGTTTATAACTGCAATAAACATAAACGCGACACATAGACGTAACGTTAATAGAGTAGTTTTACATATTTATAAGTTCAAGTTTAATCTACCGGGCAATGCTTTCCTAAGAATAAATACTTGCATAAAAATACTTTATTAATATATTGTAATTTGTTTTACACAGAAACTCGAAGACCAAGAGCAGCCTGGAAGTCTGAACAGACAGAAACGCCATCTGTTGAAGAAGAAGTTATTAGGTATAGGCGGAGGAGGTCTTTCGTTCGGTGGAGGTTTTAACCTCGGCGGAGGTGGCCTCAACTTTGGCGATGGAGGAGGCCACGGCGGGGGCTATGGAGGAGGCTATGGCGGGGGCTACAGCGGTGGCTATAGTGGAGGATATAGTGGTCACGAGAGCGGCTATAGTGGCCACAGCGGCTATGGTGGCCATAGCGGCGGCTATGGTGGCGGCTACGAAGAACCATCTAAAACAATAATTGTTAAAGTGGTTAAAGAGCATGGTATGAACGCACTGCACACAGCTTCTTGCGCACACACTTTTATATGCTTTTTTGAACGCTTTTTTGTACTTGTATTGGTAGTAGTTTAAATATCTAATAAAAAATTGGCTATGATGACGCCAACTGTGGTAGTGATAGATTTACTTGCACTTGCGTTGGGTTATTCCATGACGGAATATATTCGATCGTAGTAATATAGATGAATAGAACTTGTAGTGCTGTTTTATGTAGTTTGCAATAACTCACTTAATTAATACTATGTAGTTTTTGTATGCTTGTTGTAGAGTTTTAGTTAGATGGTTAAAGATTTTATACTGCAAATTGCACGAGATGTTTGCACAAAAATTGCACAATAATTTAAGTTTATTGATCAACTTTTTTTAACGGTTTATTAATTTTAATTATCTTTCAGGTCACGGTGGACATCACGGTGGAGGCGGCTATCAAGGCGGCGGCTACCAAGGCGGCTATCAAGGCGGCCATCAAGGCGGCTATAGCGGTGGGCAGGGTGGCGGCTATGGCGGCGGTTACGGAGGTGGTTACGGAGGCGGAGGCGGAGGTGGAGGCGGCGGCGGCGGTGGCGGTGGCGGAGGCGGCGGCGGCTACGGCGGCGGAGGCGGCTACGGCAGCGGAGGCGGATACCAGCCCAGCGGCGGCCATGGCGGATACCAGCCCAGCTACAACCAAGGTGGAGGAGGATGCGGTGGCGGCTGCGGTGGTGGTTATGGTGGCAGCAGTGCCACTGCAACAGCAACTGCCACAGCCACCGCTCATTCTGGCGGCTACGGGTGAGCATATACTATTACTTTAATCAATCAGCTTCAACTGTACCTGTAGACAAATGGCAATCGATGATCGCTAAAGAATCGAAAGATGTACTGGATTGACATAAGCTTTCGACCGGTCAAGCGATCTGTTATGTCATTTCCATACATTTAATTGACGTATCTATTCTCTGGCGATCATCGTTTGCCATTTGTCTACAGGCACTGCAGAGGAATTATAATTATTTATACAAGGTTAGTCTGAAAGGGGGCACTAATCCGAAGGCCACTTATAGTATCACTGATGACTGTTTTATAGCATGTGTTAAAATTTCAAAATTCGATAATTTTTATTTCCATGGAAAATTAATATTATTTTCGTTTTTTCAAAAATTCTTGATCCCTGCTTTATTTACGAATTCAAAAAATGGAGTTTTTAATCCGTGACCCCAAATATGATCTAAAATGTAAACACAGATGATTTATAGCTGAGGATAGATAGATTTTAGCGTATTTTTTATGGAATCTTTGAACAGCTATTTCTCTTAAAAACTATTGACTTTTGGGGAAAGTTGTAGAACAAAAGTTATTCATTATTATGGGTACCTTAACACCCTTTTAGATTAGTACCCCCTTTCCGACTAACCTTGTATAATTTTATGATTATAATTGTAATGCCTTGTGTATATGTGTATAGGTAAGCAGTCATAAGCGAATATCACAGTTTAAAACACCACCTTGAGGAGATGAGGTGGTCTTTGCTCTGCCAGAAATCACACGTATGATAGTAATATGAATTATGGATAGGTATTTTGATTTTATAATCCGTGACCGTCCAGCTGCTTGGGAATATTAATTGCTAATCAAAATTAATCTATCATCTATTTTAAATTCTTACGTAATGTAAAGTTTTATTTCATTTACGGTATTTTTTGCGAAATGAATAGGATAAAGATAAACATCTTAATGTACCTAGTCTGCAAAAAGCAAAACAATTAATTCTGAGTTTTTTTGGATAGGTAAGTACTTAATGATACAAGTAAATTCTCAAGCATCATGAAAAACGCTAAATAGAAGAAAATATCATTAAAATGAAAGAGTGCAACGACTTTAACGTCAGACAGTGTCAGGTCGAATTCATTTAATAAAAGTTGTTGACTCTTTTCTAAATGCTAAATTGATATTCTCGAGAGCAAAGCAAGAGCATTACTACAACTATACTAGGTTAGTCGAAAAGGATACACGTATACCTGTGCTGGTATAAATATGATGACCCATGTTCAGTAGTTGACGCTTAAGTTGCTTGTACACTTGTAACACCTTTGCCTGCTCATTGATCGATAGAAGCAAAGTGGCGTCATTAGATGAATATGTCACACCGATAATTCAGCCCTCATTAAGCTGTCTCCCCCCCAACCCCCGCCAGCAACGCCCTTAGCCGGTCCGAGTCCCACTAGGGGTCTCCCTTAGTACTGTTGTTGCTTGTAGTCATGGTGTTAATGTAGTACAGTCAGCAACAGAAGTCGTTGAACATAATTTATTTCCAATATTTTGTAATCATTATTATTTAGCATAAGTTACTGACTAAAGTAAATTATAAAACAACTTGTCATAATTGAATCACAAAAGTCGCTGAACTCGGTTAAACCATTAATTGCTGTACATTACTACCGACAAAATTGTATGATCTGTAATAAATACAAAAGTCGCTGAGCATAGCTAATTTCCTATATTTCCTGTTCGTTAAACCCGTTTGCTCCAAGCCACTATCTGGCGAAGCGCAGCGCACCGTATTTTTATAATCAAAACATTGCCGAATAAACACAGCTACTAGTTCAGAATATAAATTAAATATAATTTAAATACTATTAATAGGCAGCTGAATCAAGGGTTTGATTCAGAAAGCGGTACTTCTGGACACGGCGCATTTTGTTAGGAAGTTCCTCTCTCTGGAGCCCCGCCGGTAGCTTGGACCCTATTTCCGATGCCGCGTGCCGATGGGCTACTATTTTTTTATATTTTTAAATGTGGATTGTTTTTATTTTTTATAAAACAATTACGAGTTTACGATATGTTTACATGCGATCCTGTTAGGGTTCCGTACCCAAAGGGTAAAACGGGACCCTATTACTAAGACTCCGCTGTCCGTCCGTCCGTCTATCACCAGGCTGTATTTCATGAACCGCGATAGTTATACAGTTGAAATTTTCACAAAAATGTATTTCTGTTGCCGTTATAACAACAAATACTAAAAAACAGAATAAATAATAATTAATTAATAATAATATAAATAATTAAGGGGGCGGGCTCCCATACAACAAACGTGATTTTTTTCCCGTTTTTATAGATAGTTTTTATAGGGTCAGCATCAGAAGTAGATGAGCAACTCAGGTGTCCAAATAATTAAACACATTCAAGATACCAAAAACATCTATGCAACAAAACTGTTCAAATTGTTTTGAGCATCATAATCTCCAAATATAACTGAGCAGTCACAATGTCAAATATTTATTTACAAACTAAAGGTCTATGGTAAGTAAACAAGCTAAACATTCAAAGGTAACTAAGCAACACGTTATTCATAAAGTCAGGATGGCAACGTAAAATGAATTGTATTTGATTGTACTTAGAGTCATAAATTAAAAGTTCAAAAATAGATACAATGTGTACTATTGCGTCAATACAGCATTTTTTCTTTTTCTTCATATAGCTATATCCCTTTCATTTCGTGCGTGACGTCATTGACGTGTCTTTTGTTTATAATATAATCTGATAGTCAAGTTATAGGAAAACATCGTAAGGAAATTGAAACGAGTATTTATTCCACGCGAAAGCCATTAAATTCGAGACAATCAGTTTGAATGAAACTGACATTTTAATTTGCTACATTTTCTAGTATATCTTCAGGAATTGAATTCGTAATAACTGCCTACAAAATATCTCGGTTCATTTTAACCATGTTTCGGATTGATAACCGTGCTCAAAAAAGTACAAAATCTGTTAAACGTCAATTTAATTACTCGGTTAAAAGATATCTGACGATGTCAAATCAGCCCGACTAAGCACGCACTGAGTTGCTTTATGATTTTACGCAAGCGGTTTTCAAATGCTTCTTTTTCTATCGTGTCGGCACGAGCTATACAAGAATAGCTCATGCCGTGGTGAAAAGATTAGCCAGTCAGCAAGGATGGTAACGAGGCTGACTGCCCAGGGTGCGCCGGACGTACCGAAGTATCGTCACTCGTGGAGGCTCTTTTCATGCACCCCTTTTTTTTCAAATGCTAAAAGCGCCACAGCTTATCCATGAACATGCACTGTAGCCTGATTTTAGTAGCCAGTTATCATCGAATCGCATCGAATATACAAGTCTTTAGCCAAAATCTAGCACGATACGTTTTAAAAGTCATTTTAAAAAGAACCGCTAGTGCGTGCGCTGGTATAGAAAGCCATACGCGTTACATTTTTTAGTAGCTCACCGCCTGCCTTTAGTTGCAATGCCTGCATTTTAATCTTAATAATGTCACAGGACACTGTACACCTTACAGCGATAACACACTGGCAAAAGGTCGAATCCATATTGCTACAGAGACCCACTGGCAGTACGAACATTAGCATGTACGCACATACGTGCGTTCGGTTTTGCCATGATGCATATCTTGTAAAATTTCACAGCCGCCATCTTGGATTTTGACGTTGACCTCATTTTCGTCATCAGCACCCCCCCGAAAACCACGGAAACGACACCAATGATGCTTATCTTGTAAAATTTCACAGCCGCCATCTTGGATTTTGACGTTGACGTCATTTACATTTGTATTTTACTGAATCCTGTGGTTTAGATTCGATCACTTAGCCATAGGTACAGCATGAAAAAAAAAGTTTTTTTTTGAAATCTGCCTTATTTCCATGCCGGGAAAATCTACACCAGTAGCAGATCATATGGTTTTAAGGAATTACACGAATTCGTTAACATCCTGTATATTTTAAAACAACTAAAATACATACGTTAAACTAATTTACCGGTTTACCAGAAGAGGTTAAAACTTTAAAATGGTCGCCCTGAAAAATTGCAATTATAGACATGTCACATTTACGCCAGCCACGGAACTAACGTGCGGTGCACCATACACGGCGCCGTGCTGTTTCACGGCGGACGGCGCCGCACCGTGGACATGGGGCCACGGCCTAACATCACTAATTTGTAGGCTTTACTATAAAATAACAGCATATACCTTAAAAACCACATGATCACAACTGTTTAATTGTGAAATAAATCAGAACGATGTTAGGTCAACCAATCACATTCGTTGACATAAGATTTGACAGCAAATTAAATTGATCAGCTTCGTAATTGCGCAAAAAAGGTAATTCTGTAGTACCTATCTTGTATTCAATTATGAGATTCAACAACTCATGCATTATCAAGTTAAAAAACTCGCGCATAACATGTTTAGCGACTTACGGTAAAATTATAGTAACCGACTTACGCTGTAATTATGTTTAGCGACTTACGGTAAAATGATAGTAATCGACTTATGCTGTAATGATGTTTAGCGACTTATAACATATTAATGCTTAGCGTTTTTGAAACATTGAAATGATAACCTTATTCTGTACTCTATTCTGGTAAGTGATTTATGGTCCGTTTTAGTGTTTAGATGTTTTGTAAATTAGTATCTGTTCATGGACTTTCGTTGCTGACTGTACAAGGTTAGTCAGAAAGGGGGTACTAATCCGAAGCCCACTTATAGTATCGCTGATGACTATTTGAAAGCAAGTGTTAAAATTTCAAAATTCGATATTATTATTTTTCAAATAAGATGATTTTTATTTTAGTTTTTTCAAAAATTCTTCATCTCTGTTTTAGTTACAAATTCAGAAAATAGTGCTTCTAATTCATGACCCCAAATATGACCTAAAATGTAAACACAGCTGATCATAACTGGAGATAGATAGATTTTAGAGATATTTTTTTTAGATTTTTGAACAGCTGTTTCTCTTAAACTATTTACTTTTGGGAAAAGTTGTAGAACAAAAGTTATTCATTATTATGTGTACTTTAACACCCTTTCGGATTAGTACCCCCTTTCTGACTAACCTTGTATAAGTAGTTAGGTTAAGTATTTTACTTCCCCACCATTGGCTGGAAACCCTTCAGGTCTTGCCAATAACTGCCCGATTACTAGAAACGGTCCGCAAGGACATCTACACTGCCGTCATTAGAGAAAAGGACGTAATTACACAAAACGAAGTAACCGAACCGAACGTAGTAAGATAATAACTTAAGGTCGGAAATCGGTTACTTCGTTCGGAAAGGGGGTGCATGAAAAGAGCCTCCACGAGTGACGATACTTCAGTACGTCCGGCGCACCCTGGGCAGTCAGCCTCGCTATCAACCTTGCTGACTGGCTAATCTTTTCACCACGGTATGAGCTATTCTTGCATAGTTCGTGCCGACACGATAGAAGCAGGTTACTTCGTTTTTCGTAATTACGTCCTTTTTTCTTATGAAGGCAGTACAGCAGTCAAAAAGAAAAATAAACTAGATGAATGAGCATGCTACTTTTGCGTCGTCTTACGTTGTTGTCGTGTGACAAGTCTGTCCCCATTACGGGTATTACAGTATTACCAGCCCATATGATGGCAATGACATGATTTTTAGCATCAAACCTTCACTCGACCTTTCTGGGCTTTAATAAAGCCCTGTCTCATAATTAAAGATGTTGTCTCTGCCTGGCTATTTTAAGGTACAAAATTCAAGGTTTTTTTTTTTGCAGAAAACGTTAACTTCGAAGTGCTCCGTGAAATAATGAAGTGTTACGAAGTGCATTGAACAAGCTGTGATTAGTGGTGACCGGACGATAATCGCTACACACCAAATAGCTTTAAATACAAAAATGTTACTTACTATACATATAATTATACAGGTAAAGGGACTAAATACCTTATCAACTTCATTCTATGCCTACTTTGGGAATAGAGACCTTAATTTCATTAAAAAATATTTAATTTCCATCATAACTGAAATTGTTTTGTGCCCATTCTGAACAGTTTGGCATTTTTTGAATTCGTAAGTGAAGCATCTTAGCTAACACTGAAACTGTATTTAAAACCTGTATCGTGATATGTATGTATAGTTAGTTTCCAGCCAATAAAAATAATTACTTATTGTTACTTACGTTCATGTAATTTTTATATAAGTGATTGAAATACAGATTTTTTTATAACTTTTTGTTTTAATCTGTCCCAATGCCCGGTTTCTATGAACAAACCCGAATCGTTTTGCATACCAATGGTAGAATGTTTTATTGCCAAACTGGGGATATAAATGGACTCGTAAGCTAACACAAGGTGTAACTTAAATAACGCACAACCTCTTAAGGGGTCACTATACTCATCATTATGAACAACTTTTACTATAGAACCAAATCTAAAATCGCGAAAAAAAAATCTGCTATTCCCTACATTTATGTTCACATAACTCGTCAAAATGTAGGGAACAGCAGTTTTTTTTTTTCGTGATTTCGTTTTTGGTCCCTTAGTAAGAGTTGTTCATAATGATGAGTACAATGACCCTTTAAGAGGTTGTGCGTTATTTAAGTTACACCTTGTATATCTGTGATAGCTACTAACTTATTGGGCCCTTAGGCTTTGTACAGTAGACCCTCTACTGTACAAAGCCTAAGGGCCCGTCCACATCTCCACGTCACGAAGTCGTCAACGTGGAACGGTGCGGTAACGCGGCACGGTGCGTTGACGTAACGTACAAATTTACGTTACCGTATCGTAACACGTTCCGCCTCTAGCCGCAAGCACACACGTATATGCGCTCCGCCCGCGCTCTCCACGCCCGCGAGTTAGTCTTCCCGATTATTAATTCCCTAGACTAAACTGACAGGTGCTAATGTCAAACAACAATGCACTACTGTCAAACAACAACGATAGTACCTGTCACTTTACTCCAGCGAATTAAAGGACGGAATGGAAGAGATATCATGACGGGTGACAGGACGGAATGGAAGAAGAAAACGTGTTGCGCCGACCCCAAGTAACATGAGATAAGGGCAGGAAGAAGAAGAAGACTACTGCAAGTTTTACCAGGCAAGTTATTGCACGCTATTGCTCGCCATTGCTCGCTTAGTTCGTGAAACTTACAGAAGACTACTTGCCGAGAGGGTGTCACAGTTTGAAAATCTATTGCGCAAGGCAAGTTGCGTAACAAAACTTGCTAGGATGGGCTTTTACTGGACTTTAATAAACCCTAGCTAATGGTAGTAGGAAGAATAGTGGTGGTTTTAGTCGGTAAAAGTCCAACATATCACTTACTCATCCCCAGCCGGTACGCACGAAAAATACTCAAAGTAAAACAATAATAATTTGGCAATGGTATTGTATTTAGGAGGAACAGATAGGTTCCTTGGTAACCTGCGAACTGCGGGGCTAATAAAGAAAGAAAGAAAATACATTTATTTAGCACAGACTAAAAAGGCACACAATCTAAAATAAATCAGAAAAAAACAAAACAAAGAAATTAGCAGGAAAGTGTGACTAACGGCTGCGCTAAAAAGGCCCAGTTCAGCAAAAATGCCAGACAACTGTTGCCTGACGCTGGTCTTCAACCGGACCTGACTGAGGTGACGAATGTAAGTCAGTTTTATGCTGCAACGTGTGTATGCATACTTAAATAAAATAAGATAAATTGTCAATTAAAAATTAATAATAACAACGAACAAGCACAAGCATGTAGATTTGAATTTTGATATAAAGCAACAGAAACAAAAAATATAGAATAACGTCATATTTGGTGAAACATATTTCATTTCATATTCCTAATCATAACTGCAAGTGGATCGAGATTACGCAACTGCAAAATGTAGCTTGAAGGCAATTAGGATACAGTGAGTGCAACTACCGGCTGGATGCGGTGTAGCTCACTTGCAGATATGAACACGAATAAGTATGAAATGAAATACGATTCACCAAATGTGACGTCATTAGCAATTCCTGCATTTTATTTAAATAAAAATGTTGCCCGTCTCCTCACATTGTTCCAGTATCGCGGGTGCGTTTACAGACACATATCTCATATCGTTGGTGCGCTTGCCAAAACCCTTATAAATGCACGGCCAAAAAATCTGACACGAAAAATACAAAAAAAGTATTGAGCTAACTTTTGAAGTAACACTAAAAAAATGTTTTATCTCAGTACAAAATCAAGATGTTTTGCTATTTTTCATTTTTAGTTAGAAATTTCTTAAACTTATAAGTTATCAGATAAAACAGTCCGCTTCTTGAAAAGTTGATAAAATCCACATATGGGTTTTGGCAAGCGCACCGACACGATATGTACACACACCCAATTTACTAATGACAAAGAAATAACGGATTCATCCTACGTAAAACAATTGATATGTTAGGTATAGTATTTTTATGATTTAACAAGAACAAAGATCCTTCATAAGGAAGTATCGTAGGTCATCGTAGGTATCGTAATTATTAACAATGTAAAGGAGTAATGCAATAGTGCTCGTAGTAATAATTACACCACTATTATTACAATATTAACACGATGTGAAGATTTTTTTATCTATGGACATGGCACATAAAAAAACTGGCTGTGCTCAGTGCTGCGTTTGAGTCGAAATTCTATATTTTCTGAGGTTAAAAACGAATGGTTTTGCTTACCAGTGGTAGCATTTTTTTTTTGCCAACGTTGGCATATACATAGGCTCATAATCTTTTTTTTTTTTTTTTTCGTGAGAAACTCCTCATGGATGGATGCCCTTCGCCCGGGGCAAGCGAAGGGGTATGCCGAACTCTTACCGGCTAAAAACCCATGGTGTTCCTTCTCCTAACCCTTGGCCGGGGTCGCGGGATTCGCAACTGCATGCACCGCGACCCCCGCAGACCTCGGTCCGCCAACCCCTGGCGGACCTTTGCTTCTGTGGGGCCTTGCCCCACGTCCTCCTGAGAGGCGCACACAGAATGGCGCGCCGCATAGGCTCTTAACCTAATTTTACCTGTGATAACTACTATTAGTACGTTAAACGTATGGAGGGGTCTGCTATGGAAAGCTATGAGGTGTTTGCTTCATTATTCTGCCGTCCTATGTCTAAAAAACCGTAAAGTGACATTTTGTCAAATTTGAGTTTGATAAACTATATAAAAGCGCAACATTTTCTCTATCGACCAATCTGGTCCGTATTTTTCTATCATTTGTCAATTACGAGATCCAGAGACTATTACTGAGACATTACCATATATAATACCATATTGTAGATGGTTTTTCAGTACAAAAAAAGCATCACATAAAAACAAAAATTTTAAAAACTGTATAAGTCCTGTAACTCATTAAAAGTTATACAATGAGCTTGAAGTAGCCCAATAATTTGGTTTAATTAAAAACATCTGTATGTCTTCAGAATTTCTAGAGACAACACTTTTTAAACGTCGACGTTTTTGCTCACAACTCAAAATTAAGTTTAGTCACTTAACGGCTTTTTAGACATAGGACGGCAGTATTGGGAAAGATACATGAGTCTTAATTTTAACCAATAACGCTTGTTAAACCATAATAATCAGCCATTAGTTACTGATCCATGAGACATTTTACATTAACTGCCGAAATATAACGGTGGATAAAAAGTATGAAACAGTAGAATTTTATTTTAAAAGAAGAAGATTTTACTTAATTTATAGTCTTTCTTGTTAATTTGTGAGGTGTAATGACATTTTGATATTCGACTCGTGTTTGTTCAATATACTCGTACATATTTTATGTAATTGTGTCTGGATCCCAAAAAAGACGAGTCTCTCTCTTCATGTTAATTGTAAAAACTAGAAAGATAGCTAGTATTATTCGCATTCGTAGCAGATTTCCTTTCAATAGCTCCTCTTTTTTATGTGGTGTAAGGCTTAATGGATATCCCCCGCCCTGGGGAAGGCAGAGTCGTCGTATGTCGGTCTCCAGGAGGAGGAACCGTGGGGTGTTCCTCTTCCAGACCTATCGCTCTCGCAGGATTCGCTGTTGCATGCACCGCTGACCGCAACTTTCAATAGGTACCTACCTACTCATTACCAGTCATATTATCAGTTTAATAGGTAGTCATGCGTCATTGAGTCACTTCAGAAAAGACGGTGACACAGTGGTAAAACTGGCGAGACGTAAGCTGAGCATTGCATTTGTGTGAGTGCACATAGAAGCGATTGCCAAAAAGCAGTATAAACCGGTTTAAACCAAGCAAAGGACGCGTCTGCATTCATTCTCACACAAATGCAAAGCTCAGCTTAGGCCTCGCGAACGGGCCGCGGATAACGAGGCTCAGAGGAGACCCCTCGTCTTTACACAGGGGGGCACCCCTTCATGTACTGATGGTGACCACCGGCATGGTGTCATACTCCCCGGTCTTATCCCCGAAGGCTAAGTGACTTTTGAAAGTATCTACCCAAAAACAAAAAAAAGGTACCCTACTCATGACCCCAGGTGCGGGTGGTGCTAACTCAACAACAAGTCTTGGGCGGGCGGCTCAAAACTGTGGCCTAAAAAGTCATGGTTTAGCCAATACGATTAAATAAATGTTAATTCTAGAACTAACCTACGGTACCTACGGTGACTCGCCAGCTTGGCGAGTCACCGTCAAATTATTATTAGAAATGGAAATATTTGTACACCAGAAAAGGTAGAATATAAGAGACTTCAACTATATTTTAACAAATAAACTGATTTCTTTCTTTCATAGTGAGATACCTGTAGGCCTCGCAAGAAGAAGGGAATAATGCTACGAGTCACACCAATGGTAAACAAAGCCTTTCGCAATGCCGACGTCGCCTACGCGAGCCCGCCCTATGGTATTTAGCCTAGTAAGCTATGACTTACAATTAGCATGCTAAATACGACAGGGCAGAGGTTATTTTTATATTACTAGCTTTTACCCGCGGCTTCGCTCGCGTTAATTTAGAATTTGACAATCAACTCTTAGACACACTACTAAAGTTTCTATAATAATATAATTCAATCATGATTCGAGAGACACGTAGCGCCATCTATGAACGTTATTGTTGTTTTCCTCGAGAACAGTACTTTTTTTCGGGATGACAGGTACCCTATGTCCGTTTCTGTACACCTGACAACGTATATACAAGGTTAGTCGGAAAGGGGGTACTAATCCGCAGGCCACTTAAAGTATCACTGATTACGGTTTTAAAGCAAGTGTTAAAATTTCAAAATTCGATAATTTTTATTTTCATGCAAAATCATTTTTATTTTAGTTTTTTCAAAAATTCTTCGTTCCTGGTTTAGTTACGAATTCAGAAACAGGAGCTTCTAATTCGTGACCCCGAATACGACCAAAAATGTAAACACAGCTAATCATAGCTGAGGATAGATAGATTTTAGCATATTTTTTATGTAATTTTTAAACAGCTATTTCTCTTAATCTATTGACTTTTGGGGAAAGTGGTAGAACAAAAGCTACTCATTATAATGGGTACTTTAACACCCTTTCGGATTAGTACCCCCTTTCTGACTAACCTTGTATAACGCAAAATTTCAGGATGATCGGTTCAGTGGTTTTGGCGTGAAAAGGTAACAAACAAACAAACTTACTTTCGCATTTATAAGTAAGTAAGGATAAGGATTTGACTTGGTATCATTTAACCCTAGTCACACGTGATAGTAAGCGCAGACAATGTCTAATATAAAGCACAAGAATCCAAGTAACAGAGGTATAGGTAGAGGGATTTCCTTATACCCATCTGGCTCTTACAAACACACTACGTAACACAGTAAATTGTTTGGCGCCGGACTTGAATGCGAGGATGGTAACATTGCCAGGCGGACCTTATAGCCGTGCGTGGCTGGCGTGAATATGTTGACATCAAGATATACATGTCTTTTTTCTATTTATTTATATGCTGACCATGCCCATGGTTTTAAAGTAAAATGGTTGCATAGGTTCTAGAGATTACTCTAGAAATTATGCATAAATGGAGTTGTAATTTTTTTTTCTATAAAACCGTATATCGAGATGTCAACATATACACGCCAGCACGGAATTTAGATCCTACCACCAAGCGTGCATTGTCACGCTTATATTATCAAGCCTTCTGGCATCGTTCACTTCAGGGCCACTCAGAGCCTCGTTGCCTGCATTAGGAAGCAAGCCTCGCCTTGCAGCCAGGCTGATGTTACCTATGACAAGTTGGATATTGTATTCTGACAGAAAAAATGTTATCTTAATACAAAAGAGGATCTAAGAAAATCCAAGTTTCAAAATAGCCGCGTCTCTTTTTGTTATGTAACGTTAGAAATTGATAGGTATATTTTAAATCAGGGTTTACCTTAGTCAAAACTAAAGAAAACTCTGATTTAAAGTATTTATTTTTATATAACATAAACATAATATCACGCCTGTATTCCCCGAAGGGTTGGCAGATGTGCATAATACACCCACATTTCGCCGTTATGTTTAAGTCCTATGTAATACGGGATGAGCCTATTGCCATCAGACACAAATCCAGATTCCGGACTGCTACTGAGAAATTCCACACGGAAAAACCCCATGACACTTTGCCAGACTTGTGAATCGAACCCAAGACCTGACGGTCAGCAGTCGCGCTTGCGATCACTAGACCAACAGGCAGTCAAACAACATAACGAGTTAAACATAACGGCGAAAAGAGGGTACTTCGGGCCCACGGTACACTGTACCGTGGGCCCGAAGTACCCGAAAGATTAAGACCATGCCGTTCTAATGGTATTATGTATTATGAGTCAATAATATTATTTTATCAACTTAAGTCCAATTCAATCAATTTAACTATTTTGTTTTTCGGAACAAAATAACTCAATTAACTTTAGTACTTCCGTGTAAACAATACCTTACGGTCTGTCCACATCTCCACGTCACGACGTCGTCAACGTGGAACAGTGCGGTGACGTGGCACGGTGCGTTGACGTAACGTGCAAATTTACGTTACCGTATCGTAAAAATGCACGTCAGGATCATTGTTAGATTTATCGTTGACCATGTAGATCCTGAATTTTAATAAGAGAAACAGTAAGGTATGGTTTTAAAGCATCGGAGCACATAGACGGTGATTAACTTGCGGGCGTGGAGAGCGCGGGCGGAGCGCATATACGTGTGCGCTTGCGGCTAGAGGCGGAACGTGTTACGTCTTATCTTGGAAATTAAACGTTACTTGATAAACTATATCCTAGCTTTTTTGCTCCAATTAGGCATCGAAATCGATGGTTAAAATCTTTCGGCTACCTCACACCCACGCGATGTACACTTCTGCCCACCCCTTCGGGGTATACAAGCGTGATGTTATGTTATTTTATAATATCCACTACGCAAGACGTTCACCCGTTGATCTCATCGTTAATTACAGCACCTGATACCTACTACCTATCGAGATTGTTATGTTTCCTAGTAAAATCATAGCGGAGTAAACAAGAATGTGAGATTGTTGATTATTGATGTAAAAACCACAAAGTTATGGGAAAATCCTCGTGATAAATAACTTGAGTGTAAGAATTTAAGACGGTAATGAATACCATGTGTGGGTTTATAAATACAATATTATATATACCTGTATACGTTATTTTTGCCCGGAACTTTGTTCGCTGGATCTAAGGCTGATAAAAAGCGTACTTTGACTTTGCTTAGACTTTAATTTCGAATTAAGTCAAAGGCGATATTTTTAATAGGTATAGCAATCTTCGAATCCATCTGAGTGCGTGCTTAGCAAAATAATGCATAAGTCGTGCTTAGCAAAAACATAGATTATAAGCCAAACAAAAATAATGGCCAATTAATAATGGTCCATTCTACGGAAGTCAAGTAAGTTGACAAACAAGTTAAGCAAAGTCTAAGTACGCTTTATAGATTTCAGCCTAAGTTTCTATACCTAAATGATTAACAATCCAGTTTTTCAGAATGAAAGACATTCTATGCTAATCCAGCATAAATTCTACAACTGGATTATTTATCAAAATGAAGAAACCTAGTATCCTTTTTTTTATTGTCTTTGGAAAATCCTCTTGGATACCCTTCGCCTGGGGAAGGCGAAGGGTTATGCCACGGACTCTTACCGGCTAAAAACCCACGGTGTTCGTTCTCCTGACCCTTGGCCGGGGTCGCGGGATTCGCAGCTATATGCAGCGCAACGCCGGCAGGTGTCGCCAGGGGCTGGCGGACCTGTCCCTGTGTGGGACTCTGCCCCACATCCTCCTGAGAGGCGCGCACGGAACACATGCGCGCCGCTTTCTCAGGCCTGTTACTGGTCGGGCGACGGATCCCCTAACCCGTCGCCCGCAGGCCACACACTAGGGAGGCCGGAGATCGTCGCGCGCCCTCCGGCAGCGCCCGGTGCTTCTGGCGCGGGAAGGGAGAGTGGCCGTCGCCTCTATCACCCTCTCCGCTCCCACCTTGGTCGCCATCACCACCTCGCAAAAGGTGGTGACGGCTTCCCACGCACTCTCGCTCCCGACCATGGACAGAACCACAGCCGGAAGCTAGTAAACCCCTCCAACTAAGGTACTAAGCTTGTAAAAGAAGTGCATAAAGTTAAGCATAATCAACCTATTACCGTCCCACGACTGAACACGGGCTTCTTCTCACAATGAAAAAGGGTTTAGACCTTATTCCTACCACGCTTCCTTTTGTTGTTTAGCGAACTACAAAATACAATCGAAAGAATTAGCCGTCTCAGAGGGCCTACTCCCTAAATCCGTCAACGAAGTCAGTCGCCCGTCCGAAAGTAGCCCGAAACGTAGGAATGAACAAAACAAGTGTCAAGTTCAACTTTTCGGACGGGCAAAAACACATCGGTAGTAGGGACACCTGTCAAATCGTGTTGTCATTCATTCTTAATTCGGGCCCCGAAATAATCATATGTCCGTAGGTGATAGGGAGTACGAAACGCTCGTAACTAAGGCCGAAACCACGGACTTCGTGCTTAGGGAGTAGACCCCCAGATGTGCAGGTTTCCGTACGACGTTTTCCTTCACCGTTGGTAAAATAAGTGATAATCAAATTCAGATAGAAATGGCTTTACTATAGTGTGACAAGTGGGGACCGAATACGACCACGATGTCGTTAAAAAAATATCTAAAATATACTGTATTCTGTTTAGTTTATTACAAAGAATTAATGATAATTAGCAAGTTCTCATTCAATACACGCTTTCAATACTATAGATGCTGATCAATCAAGTATGATTCAGCTCGATAGCCGCTAGAGTACGTGCAAATATGAAGTTTAATTATTTATTGCTATCTACATATCAATTAACTTTATTGTATTATAACTTGCGTTTCCATCCGCTTTGATGCGCTTCGCCAGGTGTGAATCGTACATTACTTTTAATGCTTGCTTCAGTGATGATTATACATTAAGTTAAAAATAACAGTGGGCGTTCCCTTAATAAACTCGTTAATCTCCATCAATAATAGATTAATATAAAAATACAAAAATAAGCATAAAAACATCCAAATAAAAAAATTAAATTAAATGAAGAACAATAATAATTTTAAACGGCCTGTTTAAACCAAAATAGTAGCTTATATAGGTTGAATTGAATGCGACGTTGCCGCTTTTCCACAATTGCGTATGTACAGTGTGCGTTACTTTTACCATATCCATTTATTATTTTTTGTGATATTTTAAAATATTTTTATTTTTATTTTGTGTGGGAATATTTTTTTAGTATGTACGGAATTACGGATGCTATTGTATTACTGGTTAACAGGAACGCTTTTCGTTAGCTATCGTACATTGTATAATCCTCACGACATCGAGTAATATCGTAAGTCATAAGATATTTATGTATATGACGATAATCGGCTCAGGATGTGATTTGCAACCTCAGAACATCGTGGTAAACAGTAAACCAGTTATAATTTAATTAAAATGATAACTAGTTAAAATTAAAGTTAAAAACGTGTTTTTATCATTTTAATCACAATAGAATACCTTGAAAATGAAAAAATTGCTGGCATTATTTTATCGGTTTTATTCAAATAGTTGACTAGACACTATTCACATAGTTGACTAGAAACTATTCAGTACAGCATATGACTAAATCTATACAAGCTTAGTTTTAGTATATACTAAACCTGAAACTAGTTTGTTCAAAATCACTAGGAGAATCGATTGACATAGGTATTTTTGACACCACTTTTTTTTTTCTTTTCATAAATTTCAATTTTGTTTCAGTAGGTTTCTACCCATAACAGTTGACGGGAATAGACACCTTGAGGCTTGAGACGGTCCGCTCGGTCAGTTTCCGTGTATTAGACAACCCCTGCATAGCACATCTCAGGCATTTCACACTTTACTGAGGAACTTAGGCGACACAAATTACGGTGTAACTTGGAGATTTATAAAAAAAAACACATATTCAGGCAGTTCTGATGAAAATCTTGTTGGGGTGTCTCGGTTTTTGAATATACTAAAAATAACGTTGTATAAAAAATTTCACATAAACACCACATTTTTAACCAAAGTATTATTTGTAGGCGTGTGTTGCATGTCGGCGTCGCCGCGTCTTGCTAAATGACGGAGGTCGGTCGCGCAATTTTGCGAAGCGATTAAAAAGGAATACTTACGATTATGAAAAAACTAAATTGACCCTAAATGGCCATCCTGACAAGTCATTTTAGGATGAGATGACCGCTACAATTAACGGTTATGGGTGAATTGCCATAATCACCACATTTGTTAAACGTATTGGTGATTGGATTCTGTTGTAGTGTTGGATTGGTGATTCAAGGACTTGAAGACTAAAACATTTATTCTGGAAACAAATAACTTAATGTAAAAGTGTAATTTCCACTTTTTGCCTTTTTCTCAGAAACCGAGAAAATCTTCTAACGAGTCGACCTGTAGGGCAATTGCGTAACGTAATCAACATCAATCATGACAGTTGATGTGTTAAAAACAATATTCATTGCGTAGTACACGGTTGTGGAGAAGTAGGATTAAATTTTGAAATTGTTGACCTGTTAAAATCAAAGCCACGAGTCACGAGTCACGAGTGTGTTGCGCAATTAGAATGCCTTGTAAAAGTCACTTTTTAATCTCAATGCGACTTTGGAGATGCTATTTCCTCCTGTAAAATGGTGCCTTAAGACTAATTCTATACCTACAGAAATCGATAAAATCTAAAGCTTTTGAGTTCAATGAGAAAAAAAAAGTCGCGTCGTTCGAGACAAAGTATAAATGACACTTTTTGATCCTGAGCTCCTTAGTTGTTTCCAATACATATACACGTCACTATGCTAGCTGGCTCCGCGATAGTCCTGTGTCTGGCATGGGCAGAAGCGTCCTCCTACTCGCTACTGCCCACCTCCTTCACTTAGTCGCCTTTTACGAGAGTCACGGTTTGGGAGTGAGTGCCGTATTCTTTTTTCGGGAACTATTTGGATGTTCTATAACCCGAAGGTATTTTATAAAACGCCTACAACAACAATATCAACTTAACTCAGCTGTGTAGTCAAATTATGTTGCTCTTTCAAAACACATAGGGGTTTAAGTATGCTATGAAACTTGTATCAGGTGCAATATTTACTTACACAACATTGTTTCATTAGCATTACAAAATGAACGTATCCAGCTAGGTTTTTTTACTCCCATAGTAAAAAAACCGGCCAAATGCGAGTCGGACTCGCGCACGAAGGGTTCCGTACCATTATCTATAAAAACGGCAAAAAAATCACGTTTGTTGTATGGGAGCCCCCTTAAATATTTATTTTATTCTATTTTTTAGTATTTGTTGTTATAGCGGCAACAGAAATACATCATCTGTGAAAATTTCAACTGTCTAACTATCACGGTTCATGAGATACAGCCTGGTGACAGACGGACAGACAGACGGACAGGCGGCCAGATGGACAGCGGAGCCTTAGTAATAGGGTCCCGTTTTACCTTTTGGGTACGGAACCCTAAAAACACATCAATTTTATACAATTCAATTTATATCGGATGTATATACCCTGAACAAAGCCGGGAACCATGTATTCCTCCCATCATTACGAAGTTTTTTTGTTTTGTATTGGCCTTTCATGGGAACCGACTGGTTACGGATATATTGAAGATGAAAGTCACAATTTCTTTACCGTTTTTTACGAAAACTAACTTTAAACGTTATAACTAAACATTCTTCTAAACAAAGATAGTCAAAACTTTAGAAATGTAGACATCCCATTGCGCGCTACAGTTAACAACTGTTTTTAATACAGAGAAAAGTAATTTCCTAGTAATTATTTTTGCTCAATCTTACTCAGTATGCGTAGACTTCACCTACGTTAAGACTCTTTTTAGGAACACACTCTATATCGAGCAGGGCCGTATGCTTCCTCAGGGAAGCACAGGCGTGCTTCCATGCATAGCACATGACGTCACTTCATGAGGTCCTTTAAAGAATCCAAGGAATGACCACCGTTGTACTCGCCCCTATTATATGGCTTAAAACATAACGGCGAAACGAGGGTGTACTATACACCTCTACCCAACCCTTCGAAGAATACAGGCAGAATGTTATGTTACATGTTTTTTTTTTTTTTTTTTTAAATATGTCTTTTCGAAATAACTTTGGGATAATAAGAAGTTTCTTAATTTTCATTAAGATTTCCATGTAATTGCCCATCACATTCCAGTCGTCAGCTTACTGCATTATAATTCTGGATACGAATAGGTTCATAACTGGGCAAACAGGTTAGTATCGCTATCTCTCGTAATCGCTGTGTGTCTTCTTGCGCCCGCGCCGCTATGACACTGATGCCAGTAACCGGTCTAAGGAATGATATGGCTAACGAGATCTGCCGATCATAGCTTCACCAGTTGCAGGATACAACGGCTGCAAGTGAAGTTGAAGTTTCGGGAAGCTGGTACATTACTACGACATAACATCGCGTCGACGTCGGTCGGTGCGGTTGCCAAAACTTAAATGTGGATTTTATTAACTTTTCAGGAAGCGGACTGTTTTATCTGATAACTAATAAGTTTAATGCTGACACTTCACATTACGATATGATTCGTCGTATTTGGGCGAATAAGACAAATACGCGAACACGAATAGCGATGTGAAGTGCCAGCATAAGAAAAATATAAAAATTCAAAACGCTAGCTTTACACCTTGCTTTTATACTGTGATAAAAACATTTGTTTATTGTTACTTCATAAGCTCAAAATATACTTTTTAGGGTTCAATACCCAAAAGGTAAAACGGGACCCCATTACTTAGACTCCGCTGTCCGTCTGTCCGTCTGTCACCAGGCTGTAATCATGAACCGTGATAGTTAGACAGTTGAAATTTTAACAGATGATGTATTTCTGTTGCCGCTTTAACAACAAATACTAAAAAAAAACAGAATAAAATAAATATTTAAGGGGGCTCCCATACAACAAACGTGTTTTTTTGCCGTTTTATTAAACATCTATTGATAATGGTACGGAACTCTTCGTGCGCGAATCCGACTCGCACTTGGCCGGTTTTTTTTGTAATTTTCGTGCACACGTCAGATTTTTTGGCCGTGCACTTATGGGTTTTGGCACCCTCACCGACTATAAGTTAGGCGCCTCGGCAATCTTCGTTTTTCCGAATATGTATGAATTACGAGTATGTGACCCGTCTTTCTTTTTGGTTCTTTATATTTTATAACTCCGGTTTCGGTTCGATCAACATGTGGATCGAAGTTTATTTATTTTATTCTTTATACACAAAAAATAGTACACAGGCGGACAAGATGCCTAAATTATTACAGTTTAAATGTTTCTCTCTTCAAAATTGATTCATGGTTAGAACAAAAACATGCATTTCCTGTTTGTGTGTTTATTATTATTATTGTAGTTAATTATCTCAATACAATAAGCTATTAATATCTCTCGGTGCATGCGCATGTAAATATCGCCGTATCTTACACGATACTACAATTCAGTCCAAGAATAGCCGCATTTTAATATTCATGCGATTACTTGCAACAATAATTTAGTTTAATTATTATAATCGCCGAGGAACATCAAAGGCGTGAGCGTAAAGGTTATCATCAAGAAGTCTAGACAATAAAATTATATATTAAATGGAAAGGATTTTAAAGCGACGATGTTCTGCGAATCGAGTGTCAACAACCCTTTAAACCCAGAGATAAAACTTACTGTAGTTCCATGAATTGCTATCTTGTAAAGAAGCTTTGAAACAACAATATTACCTACATGTTTGTAGACGCAAGATGTCGCCGATTAACAGTAGACATTTTAGAACAATATTGATACACACCCCGTGCGCACAGACTGCGTTCTACCTGCGGAGGCATTCCAATTAAGGTTTAGGCTAGGCATGATGGCTGATGCATAAGTGCCGTCAGTCAGGACAGGTCAACTCAATCCTGCTATGGCTCTTGCCTCTCAAAAAGCCATTCCAGACGTTGCTCTACATTGTTACACTTGCATGTTTTTATACTGCAATGTCTGGACTTTAAAAGAAACCTTGGCCTCTGAGTTTGTTTTGGCTTTTCAAAGCTAGTCAGATAAGAAATGCGGCCGCCATCCAGTCTTAAAAACACTACATTGACTTGTAAAAGTCTATAACAGATTTATTCACAGAAATGAATATAATTTATTATTTATTAATTAGCGCACCAATTTGAAGATCACCAATTCCAATCACCTCAATAGTAACAGGAATAAGAATACTATAGCTGCTCTTCAAATTCGTGCTCTAAATGGAACGCCTGACCTACGTCCTGTACCCCAAGTGTGAGTTTTATACGTTACTACTGTAGTTGCGTTACTTCAAAAATGTCAAACAAATTTTAGTCCCACTATTCGCCGCTAGAGGCGCTGCCTAAATTTTCATACATTTTTGGCGTGACGCAACTACAGTAGTAACGTAAAAAACTCACACTTGGGGTACTGATTGTTTTCCTAAGTAAAACGTAAGCTGAAGAGATAACAACGTCACATTTGGTGAATAATATTTCGTTTCATATTCGTAATCATAATTAATGCTAGTGCACTACAAACTATGCAACTGCCAAAGGCAGCTTGAAGGCAGTTAAGATACAGTCAGAGCAACTGCATGACAACTAACGACTAGATGTCCAGCTCACTTGCAGTTATGATTACGAATACTTGTTCTGCCTAGCCTTTTTCCAACTAATGTTCCAGAAGCACGAAAAAGCGCCATCGGTTCATGGTTGATACACCAAAAACCCGAAGGAAGCGCTTTGATTCCGCTTTCATTGTGAAAACCGCCAAACAGTGGAATGCAATGCCCGAGTGGGTGTTCCCCGACAACTACAATCTGGGTGTCTTCAAGTCACGAGTGAATCAGTTTCTTCTGGGCAAGCGTGCTCCATTGTAGACCGCATCATCACTTAACATCAGGCGAGATGGGGGTCAAACGCAGGCCCATTAAAAAATTAAAAAGAAATGTTGGGATCAGCTTCCAGTCTAATCAGATGTTGCTGAATACCTACCAGTATTTTACACAGAGCGACTGCCATCAGACCTCCACAACAGTTACTGGGCAATGCCGATCAATGATTGAGCATTGGATGTGATTATGAATACTTATGAAACGAATTACGATTCACCAAATCAACATCATCATCATTCAGGCGAAAGACGTCCGCTGCTGTACATAGGCGTCCCCCAAGCATCGCCACATCCACCGGTCCTGTGCTCCATGTTGGGGGGATTTGCCATAATCGCCACGCTTGGCAGGCGGGTTGACGATCGCAGTATGGTTGTTAAAGTACTCAGAGAACGCTGCTGCCCATCCTCTAGTGAATCCCTTAGTCGCCTTTTACGACACCCATGGGAAGAGATGGGGTAGTACTATTCTTTACGTCTGGCACCACACGGCACACATGGGATTCACCAAATGTGACGTCATTATCCGCAGAACGTAGTTACGCGGGTTATTATGATTCATAAATCGTTAAGACAAAGGTAACAAAACTTGATTTCTTTACTTACTATGTTTCTACTTAGATATAATCATGCTATTTTAATTCCACTTCACACGATCCGTCGTGATTGCTATTAATCATACAAAGGTTTTACAAAATAATATTCAAACATTAATATATACAGAATGTCTCAAAAAGAAGTGAAAATTGGAAGTCCAGAGGTAGAGCATCCTTAGAGGTACCCGAATCACCCCCATGTATGTTTCGTAATTTTTTGTAGTTTTCGAGTTATGATTTCTTTTCATTTTTTAACCAAACTGACTTCCATGACATTTCTGATCATAGTGTCATGAATAGTTATGAAAATAGCGTTTTTTTTTTAAATTAGATTCTCTAAGTATTCATCTAATTTATAAAAATTCACGTTATTATGATGAAAAACTGTCATTAAAGTCAAACAGTTAAAAAATTAAAAGAAATCATAACTCGAAAACCACAAAAAATCGCGGATATCATACCTGGGGGTGATTCCGGTACCTCTAAGGGTTCTCTACCTTTGGACTTCCGCTTGACACACTTTTTGGGACACTTGTATAAATAAAAAATTAAATACTATTCGTTGGTAAGCGCATCACTTGAAAACAGCGGGACCTATGGGGCTATTTTTAGGATTCCGTGCCCAAAGGGTAAAACGGGACCCTATTACTAAAACTCCGTCCGTCCGTCTGTCACCAGGCTGTATCTCATGAACCGTGATAGTTAGACAGTTGAAATTTTCACAGATGATATATTTCTGTTGCCGCTATAACAACAAATACTAAAAAACAGAATAGATAATGGTACGAAACCCTTCATGCGCGAGTCCGACTTGCACTTGGCGGGTTTTTGTTTTTAATTTTCTTAATATTCCGAATTACGTTTTATGGAAAGAAAAATTGGAATCTTTGCCCGAAAAATTGGCAAATTCGGGAAAAACTTAGTTCTTTTTCTATGGGATTTTTGAATGACAGGACAGAGTTTTTTGGGTCAGCTAGTAATTAAGAAAACATATCTTTTTGTAGCGACATGAAATTCGAACCGATATTAGAACTATTAATTCAGTGTAGTAAATTGACAGGTTCTACCGTTGTTGTTTGACAGTAGCGCATTGTTGTTCGACATTAGTACACATGGCTACACTTCAAGCTACGCAAAACCAGTATAAGCTGACCGTTACTTGTGCGAAAAGATTATACAAAGCGACGCCAAGATAAACTGGTTATGTATAGCTTGATGTGTAGCCGTGTGTACCTGTCAGATTACTCGTATGCTCGTACTATATCTACATTAAAAGTATAACAAGTCAAGCTACATAATACGATTAACTAATACGATTTAACTGCAGTAATTACCATTCCATATCCAAGGAGGATACTATCATATCGACGGATCCTACGTATATTAGTGCAAGTGCAAATACACAATTTTACAGGAGAGCGGTTTATAGGTTCTAAAGCTTTTAACTTTAACATAAATCAATAAAAATTATAAAATTTTGAATAGGACCATACCATACCTACCATTTCAAATATTTATATTTTTTTATGTCAAAGTTAAAACCTTTAGAATCTTTAAACAGCTCTCCTGTAAAGTTGTGTTTTTGCACTTGTACTAGTATACGTAGGACCCGTCGATATATCAAGGATCATCCATGTATAGGATCATATCTCATATGTCGCCCGGGAGTGAAAACCTCGGGAATGTATTTGGTCTTTGCACGGTTCCTGTGGGCTTTCAAGCGGAAGAAGTCGCGGACAAAAGCTAGTCAATTATATTTATTACGAATGTTATATACCCAATAAAGGCTAGTTTCAGTGCCTACTAAAATAATTTCACGTAGAGCGGCTCTCTTATATTATTATGATATAGTACCTACACGTCGTGATAAAATAAAAATGACCAAATTTCATTCCCGAGGTTTTCACTCCCGGGCGACGCTATGGTGACTTCTAGAGTCATGTCTGTGAATGGAGAAATGATCTATACAGGGTGTTAACGAATTCGTGTAATTGCTTAAAACCACTACTACTGGTGTAGGTAGATTGGCCCGCACGAGAATTAGCATGATTAAAAATCAAAAAAAAATTTTTTTTTCATGCGGTTGTGGTAAGTGATCGTATCTAAACAACCTAATAAGGATTCAGTAAAAAATAAGTTTTTTTTTTGCAAAAAGAAATTTTCATGCGCTTGAACATTTCGATGCCACGCATAAATGAATGAAAGCACGGCGACGCGGCTGGCAGGCACGACTAACGCGATATCGCTCTTTGCAGTAACTCGGGGCTCTAAAATGACTCAGAAATAGAAAACTAAGATTTAATTTTCAATTTTTTTTCAGTCGATTTTCAAAAATTCCCTTTTAGGGGTTAATCTGTGTCACCAGTAGATCACGCGGTTTGAAGGAATTACACGAATTCGTTAACACGATGTATTATAGTGTCATATATCTATGACTCATATATCTACGATCCTAGATATATGATAGTGTTATATCCCCCCAAGGAGGGATCCACCACAAGATCGTCGGCACTGGCAATCTTAATCCGTCACAGTAGTTTATAAGGAAACTGGCCACGTCTGGAACTTTAAATTATACAAAGCAAAGGTACATATTCATTAAAACTAAAATTATTCACGAACTATTAATCCTAACTAATATTATAAACACGAAAGTAAGTTTGTTTGTGTGTTACCTTTTCACGCCTAAACCACTGAACCGATCATCCTGAAATTTTGTTGCATATACGTTGTCAGGTGTACAGAAACGGGCACCTTTAATCCCGAAAAAAAGTACTGTTCCCGAGGAAAACAACAATAACGTTCTTATGAGAATAGATGGCGCCACGTGTCTTTCGAATCATGATTGAATTACCTATATGTATTATTATAGAAACTTTAGTAGTGTGTTAAGAATTGACTGTCAAATTCTAAATTAACGCGAGCAAAGTCGCAGGCAAAAGCTAGTCATACATCAATATACGCTTACCCAAAATAAAACAATATTCAATTCAAAGTTGTATCACATCACAAATCAGGAAGAATCAATCAAAATTGTTATTATTTCCGCAAATCGATATCCTCATATATCATCGGGTATTATTTCATACCTAGTTTAATTTAAAACCCATGGCCGTCTTTGAAAGTGTAGTCTATATAATTATAAGGCCGTGAATAATGTCTGCTAAACGTTTTTGTCTTTATTTGGACTTGAATAGGATAAATTCAGCCTGTTATAATTGGCTTTATGTCACTTACAAAAAAAATTGCTAGAAAATAAACTAAATTCAAATTGCAGAATGATAAAAAGTTATTGCTTTTTCGCTAATATGTAGGTATTTTTATTATAAATCTGAAAAACATTCAATACCCGATCATTACAATCAGCGAATCAATGGTGTTTTTGATGGAATACAATTTGCTAATTGGCAGTCGTGATCTACACTTCACAGGGACCGGTTGTTTATAAACAATGATAAGGCAGAACGTTTGGGTTAACGCAGGTTACGGTCAATTACTGACTCATGTAATCGTAGCTTTATTTTTAACTAAAGGTTGCTCGCGGCTACGCCCGCGTAATTGTCTTCGGGATAAAAGTAGCCTATGCCCTTCTTCCAAATTTTCCCGTCGTAGAGCCGGTCGTCTCTTCAGACTCCGCAGTCACACCGATAATTCAGCCCTCATCAAGCTGTCTCCCCCCCCCCCCCTAAGCCCCCGCCAGCAACGCCCTAAGCCGAGGTTCGAGTCCCACTAGGGGTCGCCCTTAGTGCTGTTGTTGCAGGTAGTCATGATGTTAGTGGCAGTACAAGTAGTTAGCTTAGGTTAAGTATTTTACTCCCCCCCCCCCCCCCCCCCATTGGCTGGAGACCCTTCAGGTTTCGCCAATAACTGCCCGGTTACGTAGAAATGGTCCCCTAGGACAACCTACAGCAGTGCAAAAGAAAAAAAAACTTCTGTATTTCATCAAAATCGGTTAAGCGGTTTAGGCGTGAAAGTTTAACAAACAGACATAGTTACTTTCGCATTTATAATATTAGTAGGGTTAATAGCCAAGCCTGTGTATCCGCTTGTGTGGAATTTGAAAACCGACAACCTTTGCTAACGCTTAACAAATTATAATGAACTTTGCTTCGTACATTCGCACTTATTGCACCGACTTCTAAAACTGTTAATTTTATATCATACCAATTATTTCACTCTTTTTTTTTCTTTTTTTGATGTCGGTGTTTACTTTTATTAAAAGTTTTTTATTCGTAAAATTTTTTGCAGTTTTAGACACCTTTGAGATTTATGTAAACAACTTACTTCATGGTGTCGTATAGAAAAGACATTTATGTAAAGAGATTTACTAAATCTATTAGCGCCTTCAATTTGGACGGTTGACGTCGGACTGCAGCCGCGCCGTAGTCGGAACAGTGCGGGTGTCATACAGGGCCCCAATACTCCTAAAAGATATTGCAACCGAACCAAGGCCGAACCGTTCATTCAGACAGATTTCAATTTCAGAAGCTGTCAAATTTTTTGACACAAAAAACAAACCAAACATTTTGACAGTTTTCGTAAACAAAAACTGAATGACGGTTGTGGTTCGTTTGCGTTTGGCAACAATTTTGTTAATCGAATTAGCCCCGTGCTCTCTCGTCGCGGCAACTGTATGAAAAAACATAAGCAACCCATGCGCAGCTTGACAACCGCACTGTTACGGCACGGCTGCATCTCGACAGTAACCGTCCAATTTGAAAGCGCTCTTAAGATGATGCCTGAGATTTGAAGACAAGCTTATAGCTATGTCTACACCAGTGCGCTTTCATATTCATCTTGCGTCTTTGTCTGAAGCATGCGTGAAGCGCCATAGCGCATGCAATAGCGCATGCCTTAATACTAGTTCGACAAAAGCGCATGCCCCTGGCACATGCTAATCCGTCTATTGTATGTCGACTGACGACTGACTGAGGCGCACCGGTGTAGACGATAAGCTGCATGCGTCATAAGGCAATCAATATTGCATGCGCTTGACGCAAGAGGAATTGAAAGTTGAAAGCGTAAGATAAACATGAAAGCGCATTGGTGTAGATGTCGTGGCCATATCGTTGAATTGATCACTTCATGATGTGGCCGGCCATTTCATGAAATGGTCGTATTTCATGAAATGGCCAACTAAAATTGGCCATATCGTTGAAACGTCAACGTTTAATGATATGGCCATCCACGTTTGGCCATATCATTAATGTAGGGTTTCCATGATATCAAAGGTTTAATAAAAAAATCCAAATAAAGGAAGCACGTACCATGCAAGCAAAGGAGTAGACTACGGAATTTCGACCCACAAAATATCGATGCACGTTACCGCGAAAGTTTAATAGCTTGATTCACCAACAATTATGGGGATCTGGCGCTCGGCGGCCGCTGCCGGGGCTCGCTCGCTTCGCTCGCTCGCCTTCGCGCGTTATTGGTCACTGTTCTAACCTAACCTAACCCAAATGATTCAATTTACTAAATAGTAAATGTTTGCAGTAACGTGCATCGATATTTTGTGCTGTAGTTTCACAGGTTAACCAGATAAATAATCGAACAAATAAAATTCTATGAAAAGTTCACCCGCAGTTACCATGAAGTCATATTTTGAAATCCAATAACAGTCCATTAATTTTCGTTGCGTGGTCACCCTACTTTACTTATTATTATTAGCTTTTGTGTCAGAATAATTGTCCGCCGCCATGATGCATTACAAAAACAAAACGATATCAGCGCCTCTAACGGTGAATAATGTAACTATTTTACGATATGATCACTAATGTTTGACCATATCATGAAGTAGCCGTGCGTTTAGCTGATCATATCGTTAAACGCTGATTATTCATTGATCTGGCCAGGCCATATCATGAAATGGCCAACGGGTATTGGCCATTTCATGAAATGCAACCATTTCATGAAATGGCTGGCCACATCATGAAGTGATCAATTCTATGATCTGGCCACGACATAGACATATCATTTAGCTATACAACAGTAAAAGACTTATCGAAATCCGTTATCGCCAAATACCAGACAGACCAAAGTATCTAAATACTGTTATTTAGACTAAAAGACTAAATAAATTTCAAAAAATTATTCAACGAACAAACTTGACCCCCATCAGTTTTATATATGTATGACTAAGGTATGTAAAGATAAGTACTCGCTAATTCCCACGGCCGAGTAATTCAATTAGTTAAATAGTTTTATAATCCTCCGATCATTTAACAGTTAGATTAGTTATTTTGTTTGTTCCGTCTCTATACGTTTAATTAATTAATTCGATTCGATAATATTATGATCGTTCGGTTCTAGTTTCGATTGGTCATGACACATGTCATGCCTCATCCTGGTAGCCTATTAAGCTCTACAGGGTGTTAACGAATTCGTGTAATTCCTTAAAACCACATGATCTACTACTGGTGTAGACAGGCCCCGCACAGGATTTAGCTTCATTAAAAATAAAAAAATAAAAATCTTTTTTTTTTCATGCGGCTTTGTTACCGATCGTATTTAAAGCACCTATTAAGGATTCAGTAAAAAAAATAAGTTTTTTTTTTGCAGAAAAATAATTTTATTTGTGTGAACATTTCGATGCCACGCATAAATTAATGAAAGTACGGCGACACAGTTGGCAGGAACGACTAACGCGATATCGCTCTTTGCAGTCAAATAACTCAACGTTCTAAAAAGACTCAGAAATTGAAAACCAAAAAAAAATTTTTAATTTTTTTTGATTCATTTTCGGAAATTCCCATTTTGGGTTAATCTGTATCACCAGTAGATCACGCGGTTTGAAGGAATTACACGATTTCGTTAACACCCTGTATAGGCCTCCTCAGGTTCATGAGTTCATGACTCATGTCACATGCCTCATCCTGTTAGCCAATAGGCTAATAAGGCTATAGGACTCCCAATATTATCATCAACTTGCATAATTTAATCAATGTAATTAATATTTTACTTTTTTTGTGTATCTTCTTTTTTTTCTTTTTAAAAAAACATTACCCCACACTAAGATTTCTCTTGTATCGTGGGTGCGTTTACAGACACAAATCTCACAAACAAACGCCCAGACCCGGAACAACCATCTGTAGGCCATACAAATTTTTGTTCCGTGTGGGAATCGAACCCACGACCCGTAGCGCAGCAGCCAATCGCTTAGCCACTGCACCAAACGTGTCGTCATATATCGTGTATAGACTCATTATTTATTCACTTGACAAACTGAACTGTGTTGCTGTAGAGTTTGTTGCGCCGTTTCTTCTTCACAGCATATACACTAGGAAGCGGTGAAGGGTGGGCGCTTTTGGGGCAGTCTTGTGTAAATTTGACGTTCAAAAAGAACTAAGTAATACTAGTCTATTTTGAAAAACGAGTTTTGAGTTTGAATGACCGTACAATGAACTGTAAGCGGCAAATTGCCAAAATCAGTCTTGGCAGTTGGATTGGCGATCGCAGGTTAAATTATGTTATTAGCACGAAGGAAGATTCAACATATTTATTTCATTATCGATTAGAATTAATTTTCCTCGTTGTAATCAGCAATGTATTGAGCATATAACTACTTAACCTCATAATTAACTGACTACGAAGTTTAACTCACGTCATAGGTATGTTTTACGATAAAATCCAGTTCGAAGTAATGCGTTTTCCATTTATTGTAATCAGACAAACCAATATATACGACACGACGCTATTCACTGACGCGTGACGTATTGTGAAGTTCTAAGGTCAAATAAATAAACTTTCACATGTGTTGTTGACTGTCTCAAAAACATTACCTACGTCTTATTAGTGCCAAAGTCTATTTCTTGCGGAACTTGAGTTAGCCAGACGTCTACGCTAGCATAATTTGGAACAAGGAGCACCACCAGTGGCGAAGGCTCCATACAACTCGATTCCTACCGGCTTCCCTTTCGAAACGAGTAGTTACTGGAATTCACGCATCACGCTTGAGCAAGGTAAGCATTTTTTGGTCCGGCTTCCCTTTTAAGAAAATTCACCCTTCGCCACTGAGCACCACAACTTTTTATTGGGAGAAGTTCGTCATAAGAGTGCATGTGCACTGCATCCGATCCGTATCTGAGAAAATACCCAGTTCCGTCTTTACCATTAGAGCACGTGGGGCCCCAGCCTAGGGCCCCCAGCCTAATGAGGCCCCCGAATTCCATACATTAACGTTAGCCCAATTCTCGAAACGATAATCACATCACTTACTTTATGAATTTCATAAGGCTAACCATAATAACCAATAGAATCACTGCAAAAAAGTACATTCCGATTTTTTTCTTTCACGTTTTTTTAGCTTTATAAAAGGGCCTTAAACTCTGTGTTCCCAAGGACCTCTGCATGACCTAAGGCGGCCCTGATAATACGGTTGTGCTTTAAATTCGATCAGAATTTATAGATTTGCAGACGAGTTTCCTCAGATCGTATATTTTCTCGGATTCAGTTCCGATGCAGTGCACAAGCGTTCTAACCCTCCGAAATCGCTTTGGGGGCAAACGGCATCCATGACGGATTTTTCTACGATAAAAAGAGATCTAAACTAAGTGGTCTCGAATACGCTAAAAAAAGCTGAATTTAAAAAATATTTGGCAGCAACAGCGAATTTATCATGGTACCATGATAAATGAAAAAAAAAAACATTTTATACACATGTTATTCAGGGTGTTAAAAATTTAACTCTAAGAGTTTTGTGGAGTTACTAATAATTTTATTAGATTTATCTGGAAAGTAATAGAAAAAACACGCGAATTTCGAAAAAAAAATCTACGAAAGTTGTTTAATTTCCGATAGGTACCCAGTAACCCTCCTGCTGAATTTGTTCGAAAGAGTTACCGCGGCCCTGGAACGCAAAGGGCATTAGGAAGAACACGGATGGGTTTTAGTCAGTAAGAATCTGACACTCCCTTCCACTCCGCCCAGAGCGGAAGAAGTAATTTGATGATTTCCCATCCTTAAAAAAAACCAGTAACCCTACAAAATTTTTAAAGTTATTTTTTTATATTCTGAATAACATGTGTATAATCTAAGGTTCATACCATTTTTTAACAATGAAAATGTAATGAAATGTACGGACGATGGCACTTGAAGTCTAGGATATGGCTCTGTGGGCTGTGGACTTTGAATACAGGGTAACGAACATCAATCAAAATAATAATATTATTATAAGGTGCATAAACAAACAGCTCTTTATCGTTTAAAATTCTGTACAGTGACATTGTACCTAACGTACTTATGAAACTATGATCCTTCACCTTTAAGCTCATTGCTATCTATAGAGATGTATGTTTTGTTGCGTTTGCGCATCTCAGACGTCTAAATTGATATCTTTATTTGATATAAAAATTTAGTACGCAATTTAATCGATACTGCCAATATTTACTTGTCTGAGTATTTAAAAACACGTTAAAATAAAATGTTTATTCTTTATTCAAATACCTTTAGCTATTCACTATAGACAAGGCGGGTGATAAAAAGATGGCGATATTTTCATCTAATTTGTCCAGGGCCGTCTTAGGCCATGCAGGTGCCCTTAGGCAATAGAATTTGGGGCCTTTAAAGAAAGTCAAAAAAACTTTAATGAAAGCATCAGTATGTACTTGTGTGTACTGTTGTAATGGCAATTTGGAAGCCCCCATCAAGCCGGGGGCCCTGGGCTTGTGCCCAGTCTCACGTGCCCTTATGGTAGAGACGGAACTGATTTTGTCAGTTCAAATAGGCCCACTGCGAGATGTCGATACCGCTTACCATATTGACCGTGGCGTGTTAAAATGTTGAACAAGCAAGTACAAAAACCTCCCCTTATCTCCCTTTATTGATAGAAGCCATCTATTCGTAGGATTTATTAGAATAAGCACTATCCTTAAACCTCAGCATATTTTGTAGGACCTAACTGCAGGTGCTACTAAAACGTAAAAATAAATAACTTATGAAATCACGAATTATCAACATGAAGTATGAAGCTTCATTATAAACCGTATCTATAGTTTCCTTAACCTACTCTATACTTCAATAGTCCACATTGCATTATACATCATAGTCAACAATTTGTTTGACCATCCATCAATACAAACAGTAAGTCAATGTACATTATATTGTAACATTACCTACTCGTAAAGACCGCTAAGTTGTAAGTACCAAAATATATTTTTTTAACAACAATTAGGTAAGTATGCAATAAATATTTGAACCTGCCTAATTGATTAATTACCAAAAATCGAAAGAAAAATAAAAAAAAATAAGTTAAACTCTTCACCCAAAGATGAGATCGAAAAAGTCTAAACCACGTCGTCTAAAACCGTAAAAAAGCTATATTTTGCATGTTTTGTTGTTTTAAATTATTTGATAACTAGCTGTACCCGGCATGCGTTGCAATGCCACGTAAAGAAAAAAAGTGTTTTAGTTTTAAAATCTGTTTATTGATGTGCTTTTGGGTATGTGTGTACACAATATTTTTGATTTGAGGGGACCCGAATTTACCGTACCGACGCGTCAGCGACGGGACGGGACGAACATCGAATATTTGACAGGTAGGAACAGTTTGTATGGGAAAATTAAATTGTTGTTTTTACTATTTTCCTCACGATTTTTCCATATTTTCTCACCATTTAAACCTTCACTGGACTTGTACAAATATTTCAAAACCAAAATTAGCCAAATCGGTCAAACCGTTCTCGAGTTTTAGCGAGACTAACGAACAGCAATTCATTTTTATATGAATAATAGATATTTGTATGGTAACTTTTTGAAGAGAAATGAATCAACGAATCAACTTACTGTGAAAAGAGTATAGGTACTCTTATCTCTAACCTCTAAATAGAGCTGAAGTCGTTTTTCGCGTGACTGTTTGCCCGCTTACTTCTTCTAAACTACTCAATGGATTTTGATGCGGTTTTCATTTTAATTTAAGTAATTTGTTCCGGAAGGTTTTAAGCTATAAAACGTACCCACGCGACGCCGGGGCGAGTCGCTAGTCTTTATATATAAAAATGAATGTTTGTTTGTATGTTTGTCCTCTATGCGCTCCTAAACCATTCATCCGATTGTGATGAAACTTTGGGAAGTTGTTCAGGGTAGGCAGGAGAAGGAAAAAGGAATAAAAAAAAAAAACTTCCTATTTTTCTCCTCTTTTCTTTCCTAAACCATTCATCCGATTGTGATGAAACTGGCGATTTGTTCTGTGTAAGACAATGGAGGTACCTGGCCCAAAGAAAGAAAGAAATATAGATATATAGACAGATAGATAGATATAAAATATAGAATAATTAAAACAAGTTTTTTTCAAAAAATCTCATTATATGAAAAGTGAGTCAGTGAATGAGACAGAAAACTGTGAGAGATCTTCAATATATTGACAAAACTTTGACAAACTGACGTTCAGTTCTTCAGCCAGCAGTTGATAACAAAAATATGGCGTTACGAAGTTCGCCGGGTCAGCTAGTAACGTATAAAAAAGCTCATACGTTAGTTACCCTTCTATACAGTCAATAGTATAACAACAGGCACAACGTAATACCTCGTTTCCCTATATTCGTTAAAAGAGGTTGTCAAGCAAGGATGATGAGGGTTGCATCAACCAGAAGGCCACAGCAAGGCCGGAGGCAGGTGCGTCGACCCGCGCGCGATCGTTGACCGCTGACCGGCCGGCCGGCACCGGGTGCCTGCGTCCACTTATACCGGACCGAAACGGTCCATCAGTGCCGACAGGTGATCATTGTACCTACTCATTAAAAGAGGTCCAATATTGTTTTCAATATGTAATCTTTACACCATAGATAAATAATTGATTTTGTAACTTAAAATTGGTAAACAGAAAATATTTTTAGAAGTAGCAAAATGAAAGGTTTTAGCTTAAACTTATACAGGGTGTGAATTCGTGTAATTCCTTAAAACCACAGTCTACTACTGGTGTAGATTGATATCGCACGGGATTTAGCTTGATTAAAAATAAAAATAGAAAACTTTTTTTCTTGCGGTAGGTTTAATTAAGTGATCGTATGTAAACTACCTAATAAGGAATCAATAGAAAAAGAAGCAAAAATTTGTTTGCATAATATTTTTTTTATGTGTGTGAATATTTCGATGCTACGCATAAGTGAATGAAAGCACGGCGGCACGGTTTGCGGGCACGACTAGTGCGATATCGCTCTTTGCAATCTGTTAACTCGGGGTTCTAAAAGAACTCAGAAATAGAAAATAGAGATTTTTTACAGTTGATTTTCAAAAAAAAACAATTAGTGTTAATTTGTGTCACCGGTAATAACGCGGTTTGAAGGAATTACACTAATTCGTTTGTACCTTGTATATTAAAAACAAGAAATTAAATTGTTAAAAGAAATCACGTAGATTTAACATGTTGAGGCTAAGTTATCGTAGAAAACCTCTATCTTGTAAGCCGTTAGGTAAGCAAATAAATCGTAGTCACAGCCATACAAACTTCATTGGGCTATCGTTTTATCCTTGAGCTAAACGATGTCACATAAACAATAAGGCTACTTATTGTTTTACTCAGACCTAAGTTAACAAGTTATGATTTATTTTATGTTTTAACCAAACTCTGATTTTAATGACACTTTTGATCATAGTGTCATGAATAGTTGTCACGAATGCCTGTTCTATTCATCTAATTTAGATAAAATAACTATTCACGTCACTATGATCAAAAATGTCATTAAAGTCAGAGTTTGGTTAGAACATGAAAAGAAATCATAACTCGATTAAAAAAAGTAAAAACCGACTTCAAAAAAAAACTAAACGGAGTAAAATAATTATCATTTAATAAAACTACCAGTTTCAGAAGTCGGTGCATTCAATTTGTTTCAGCGTAGAACACCGACTTCTGAAAGTGGTAGTTTTATTAAATGATAATTATTTTACTCCGTTTAGTTTTTTTTTGAAGTCGGTTTTTACTTTTTTTAAAGTTTTTTTATTTTATACTTTTTAGTGCCACAAATTACAATTACAATAGTGTACAAATTCTCGGACCAGCACTACAACTAGAACGTCGTCTACATACGATTTGTGTATTTTTTTTTTGTTTTTGTTGATTTTTTCAAAAAGTGCTGACTCAATTTCAATAAAATGTTTATGGGACCACCTCTGAAGTATGGCCTACCAAACAAAAAAAGAATCATCAAAATCCATTCATAATTGGCGGAGATATCGAGTAACAAACACACAAAAAAAAAAAAAAAAGAACATTCAGACGAATTGAGAACCTCCTCCTTTTTGAAGTCGGTTAAAAACTACAAAAAATCGCGGAATATACATACATGGGGGTGATTCGGGAACCTCTAAAGCGTGAATTACACAGAAAAGGCTTAAGGTGCAGATACGGCGCAGGCGCGTCGCTTTCATACGTTTTGTCGTGCCGCTTGCAATCTTTTTTGCAAAAAATGTATGAAAGCGACGCGCCTGCGCCGTGTCTGCACCTTACGCCGCTTCTGTATAATTCACGCCTAAGGATGCTCTACCTCTGGACTTCCGCTTGACACTATTCTTTCTGGGACACATTGTATATTGCTTACTTTGTAAATATTATTACTTAACTTGGCTTCCAGAAACTATTCCTTAAAAAAGTCCGATATCCGTATCTGAAACTATCCGAAATTATCGGATATCCGAAAATTATTTCATATCCATGTCCATTATCCGTGTGGTGTCGGACGTAAAGAATAGCACTACCCCCTTCCCATGCGTGTCGTAAAAGGCGACTAAGGGATTCACTGCAGGATGGGCAGCAGCGTTCTCTGAGTACTTTAACAACCATACTGCGATCGCCAACCCGCCTGCCAAGCGTGGCGTTTATGGCACCCCCTCCCCCTTTTGGGGGAGGCCTATGTCCAGCAGAGGACGTCTTTCGGCTGAATGATAATGATGATGTCGATAACCGAAACCGATAAAAGACTCCTAATTTATCCGAAATGTCATATCCGTTGCTAGGCTTGCCAACCTTAATGTATGAATTTATCGGGACTTTATCAATCAAAATGCGGGACGTAGCAAAAAAAGCGGGACCCAACTGTCAAAGTTTATGGAGACGAAAAATACAATTAGAAATGATTTTTGCGTTCGTTAGACGCGAGACTCGCTGTCGCGATCTCCACTCTTCTAGTTAAACAAAACGTATGTTCACTAAAATCCGACTTCTGCCCGAAGGTTTAGACGTAGGTACGATAAAACGCTAGCGCTCTAGAAACGGGACGTCCCGGCTCTCGCGGGACGGTTGGCAAGCCTACTAAAAACCCCGCTTTAAATTATGAACAAACCTTTGTCAATATCGAAATAGGTAACAATTTCGATGATCACTTTTTATGCTTACTGTAGGTACATATTATAATTAGTTATTAGCGGCACAGCGCGGCGTTAAGAGGTGTTACTAGAAATTATACTTATTCTCGGAAAGTCTTTAATTAAGAAATAGTTATTATACTTTATCTCAGAAAGGAAACCCTAAAGGAAAAGTTTATCTTAGATCAATCCCTGTGGAAATGAAAGTCATTAATTAAATTACATCATGTTTGCTATCTATCACTGTTTACCTATTTAATGTATCTATGTTACCAGAAAAGTATCAAGTATGGCATTGCATGTTACTCCTAGGAAATGTATGTTATTCCTAAAATCATCGGGAAATGTATAATAAATTTGATTTTACTTAACATTGCCAAGGAATCTTATATATTTCCTGAGTAGCTTTTGGAAATGTGAAAATGTGGTTGCCCGATCGTAGAATTGACTATTTCATGTTGTGCCTCTATTTCATCTTGGGAAAATCCTCATGGACACCCTTCGCCCGGGGAAGGCGAAGGGTTATGCCGGACTCTTACCGGCTAAAAACCCACGATGTTCCTTCTCCTGACCCTTGGCTGGGGTCGCGGGATTCGCAGCTGCATGCTCCGCGACCATTTCATGTTGTGCCTAGACAGTCACTGAAGAGCGAGCAAACAGAATTCGGGACTTGGAACATCCCCACTCGGTTACTTTAGGTTCAAAGGGGATTACGGGGGCTGGTGCGCGAGCAAAACAAGCGAACTAAGTGCTTGTCATCCCTCCAATGGGTTTTGTGATGATTCAACTCAGAAATAGGAGGCCCGGTGGACGGGGCGAGTAGTTCCCGCTCGTTAATACCCCGTCGTTAACACTATTAACTACTGGGAATGTTTTGTTCCACTCGTTAACAGTGTTGAAGAACGCGACATTTTTCCCAATCGTTCACCCCTCTCGTTCCGCGTCTAGTTTAGGAGTCAGGGTAAAGAAAAGTGAAATGAAACAAAAGATATAACGATTATTGAAAGTGCTTTAATCACGATTTTTGAGGCACCAAATTCATAGAGAAGATTTGTAAATAAATGATATCCAATGTTTTAAAATAGAACTGCCCTAATTGTTTAATTATTAAAACTACCAGGAAAGCAGAAATTAACTGGAACTAGGTGCTTAGTGCTTACGTTTTGAAATTGAACGACTTGTTTTTTTTTTTAAGTACCAGGATGACAGAAATGATCAGAAAATAGGCGCCTAAACCACAGAATAAATAGTACAAGTACTCACTAGGTTGTGCACCAACGACTAAACACAAAGAGGTATATAAAGTATTCGTTATTATTCACTGTTATATTATCGATAGAAGTCTTAAAACTGTCCTATATCTTACCTGTAACTGTCACTTAGTGAGATCGATATGCGCCTATTTTTTGTTAATTTCTGTCACCCTGGTACTTTTCAAAATAACAAATGATTCAATTTCAAATCCTATATTTTTACCATTACCTCACTAGTAAGTCGCTTAAGCACCTAGTTCCAGTTAATTTCTGCTTTCCTGGTAGTTTTAATAAATAAACAATTAGGACGGTTCAATTTTAAAACATCTATCGATATCGTATTTTATTACGAATCTTCTCTATGTTTCATTGTTGGTGCGTTTCGAGGAATACTTTTGGTGCGGTTCATTTGGTGCGTTTCAAAGTTGATGTGTTTTGAGGAATACCCCCAAAATTAGAATTATCTATAATTAGTTTCAATTCATAAATATTTAAAGTTTAGGGCATTTCAAATGTAAATCGTGATTAAAGCACTTTCAATAATCGTTATATCTTCTGTTTCATTTCACTTGTCTTTACCCTGACTCCTAAACTAGACGGGGAACGAGAGGGGTGAACGATTGGGAAAAAAATGTCGCGTTCTTCAACACTGTTAACGAGTGGAACAAAATATTCCCAGTCGTTAATAGTGTAAACGACGGAGTATTAACGAGCGGGAACTACTCGACGGGGCTCCGTTGACTTAGGCAACAAACTCGATGTCAATACCTCAGTACTAGCGAGTGGTAAAGTGATTTGTTTTAAAGAACATTTTAATAGTATACCCGGTGATAGATAAACAGTGACATCACGACATTCACGACTCACAAGATCTGTTGAGGTTTTGATTTTTAATTTAAATATTCTTGTAAGTACCTGTGTGTATAAATTTCTGAGGAACTGTATAAATATCCTATACTGTATATTATAATATAGTATACATTTCCGAAATAAGCTTGGCATTTTATTATAATATTCCTAGGAATTATATAAAATCCCTGAATTATATACGTTTCCGGTAACATCTTTATTCCGTATCTTGACACGCAGCTTACTTTCTAGAGAGAAATACGAGTACATGTATTGAAGTGATAAAACTATAGTGTGATAACTGAGTAACCTACGTTGCATGACTACGAAATAATCAAAAGGAGTCGATATGAAACGTCGCACGATCGCATAGAAAACAGATAAGTATGTGATTAGTTACACTACAGAACTTACACTACAGGACTTACACTACAGAATTAATTTATTCAAAAATTTTTCAATATTACCGTGCGAAGCTCAGGGAATGAATTTAGAGCTTCCTAGAAATTGGTTTGAAAATACTGTTATTCGGTAGCAATTGGTTATGCTGGAACCCCACTCTAATACAGAATGTTAAAGATTTTTTTTCAGAATTAACGAAAAATAGTTTCCAAAAAATTAACCATGGTATTCTGTATCTGAGTAATTTCAGCGGCCCAAGTTAACTGACTGCGTGGAGCGATATCGTGCTACTCGTGCCCGTCAGTTGTGTCGCCGTGCCTTCATTCATTTATGCATGGCACCGAAATTTTCTATCAAATAAAAAAAATATCAGTGAAAAAAATATTTTTTTTATTTTTAAACAATCTAAATCCCGTGCGGGGTAAATCGATACCATTAATAGGTCATGTGGTTCGAAGGAATTACACAAATTCGTTTACACCCTGTATTGTTGCCAAAAACTACAGATAATGTTGATTGGAATACAATAAATCATTAAAATACAAGAGACACTTTTAGTACATTAATTCGCTTTGCTTACCAATCGTGATATATGGAATTGTCTAACTGTTCATTAGAAAATACTTTGAAAGCAATTTTACCCAGTTTTTACCTGTAAAATTTTCTAAAGGATGGAAGTCTCCTATGCTAACAACGCTTCGATATTGTTAAGATTAATGCTTGGTCCCTATGGCCACGAACGGATAGTTCTGCTTACCAATAGTAGCATTTTATATTGCCAAACTGGGAATATAAATATAACTCGTAAGCTAATTATACCTGTGATAGTTACTTAAGCATGGGAACCTGTATATTATGCTTTGAGGTCTTTGCTTAATAGATAGAGTATTTGACTGAAAAAATCTAATTAGTCCGTCAGTTAGATTATCAAAAAATATTTGACCCGTATTTTTTCTTGATATGAAAACAAAATTGAAGAAGATACGACACTTTTAAAATTGGCAAAACGTCACAAGCAAGTACAATTTTTACTTGCTTCTGACGTCACAAGCCAGGGGACTCTCGAGTTTTGATGCGTTTTATCCTTCCAAATATTGATAGATTTATCAAAAGAAAAAATACGTGTCCATTATTTTTCAAAACTCTAACTGGCGAACTTTAGATTTGCAATTTATTGATGCTGTCAACATGCCTATTATGGGTAAAGATACAAGAGTCTTAATTTTAATCAATAACGCTCGATTAATCATAGGAAAAACGGTCGGTAAAACATAGGAATCGGGAAATAGAGCAAATAATACTTAGGTACTTATAGGTACTTACTCCTACAAACTACTCGTATTATATTTTATTATTGACAGGTCAACGTGGAAGTGATATAGACGTATTTTCCAATGTTTGTGCACGTTTTACTGAGAATCAGAAACGCATACACATAACATTCATGATACTACATATCTTTTCAAATGTTCAAAACATACCTAATTCCTTTTATCTTTAAAATGTCAAAAAAATACATTTAGCGTAAATACGTTTATTATCTTCACAATTTCAGGACATAAAGCATACATTGTATAAAAACAAAAGTCATCTTTGATTTTAGGTGTTTACTTATTATACCTACATTTTTATGTAAACTCTGCGTGTTGAATAAACAAACGTACTTAAGAGGCCAATTCTACTAACAGAAATGTTGATCAATCGCAACTGAACCGAAGCCGAACCGTTCATGCAGATAGTGCTTGTTTACAAAAGTTGTCAAATTGTTCCACAGCAAAAACAAACATTTTGACAGTTTACATTAACCAAAATTGACGGATGGTTAAAACCTCAAGCACGGTAATTACAGACACAATAGATAAGACAATTATGTGTCGTCCTGGGACGACGGGCGGTACGCAACCGGTTCGTTTGCGGTTTAGCAACAATTTTGTTAATACAATTAACCCCCAAGAGGGTTACGCTACTAACAAAATTGTTTAAAATTTGCAATCGAAGCACAGCTAAGCCATGGCCGTCTGACTTATTTCTTACAGAAATAACGATCAAACAGCCGGGGTTCAACTGCGATTTAAACACGATTTTAAACAGTTTTCTTATTAGAATTTGTCTCAGGCACCTCACCATCCGTAACTGCAAAAAAGGCGTAAAACGCATGCTTTGATACATTCAACTTTTCTATTCATTATGTATTATATTTTATGGACTTTTCCGCTCATAGGATAAGGACAACAATCTATAACAACTCTATTACTATGGCAGTAGTTATGGTCATGTCTGAATGCTAATATTTTATGTGGGAAAAGCAGAAAGCTAAATAAGTTATGTTCGTTGTAGTGTCGACTTTCACGTAGCTTTCAGGTCGCCCCGGTGAATGTATTGCTCATTGAAACTTACCGTGGTTACTAAAAACTGGAATTGCTTGGTTTACTGCTGTGAGGAAATTACAGATTGGGCACCATGTTTTGGATTATTTTTGGACAGTCATCAATTCAAAGTAACGTTAAAAAAATGATATCAAATTAAGAATTCAAAGCGTCAAATCCCGCCCTTTAGACTAATTCATCTAACTAAGGGCTGATTTTTCAATCGCTAGATAAATTTTATCTGGGGAATAAGTTCGACGTTTTGACAGCTATTGTATAGGAAATATGTCAAACCGTCATATTTATTCCTTAGTTATAAGTTATCTGACGATTGAAAAATCGGTCCTAAAGAAATTAAATTGCAGTGTAGTTTTTTTCAGAGTGTGCTTCAGATCTGCATGACCCCCCTGCCCTTTTTTCTATCGGACGGCCAGAAGCACGAAAAAGCGCCATCGGTTCATGATTGATATACCAAAAACCCGAAGGAAGCGCTTTGATTCCACTTTCATTGTGAAAACCGCCAAACAGTGGAATGCGCTGCCCGAGTGGGTGTTCCCCGACAGCTACAATATGGGTGTCTTCAAGTCACGAGTGAATCGGTTTCTTCTGGGCAAGCGTACTCCATCGTAGACCGCAACATCGCTTAACATCAGGCGAGATGGCGGCCAAACGCAGGCATAGTAAAAAAAAAAGTTGCAATTCAGTTTCGATCAAACCAACGCTTTTCGTATTCTCTTAATAGGCGATTGCTGTCAGATACGCTCGCGTGAACTTAACTGCAACGTAACTGCAAATTGATCGGCGCGTCATGAAATTACGTGAATTAGCCCCCTGTTAGGCGGACTCCACCAAAGCGGAGATGTCCGAAGCGGAGACGAGAAGAGATGTTTTTCAGCTAGGGTGTATCCACCGAATCTGTGCGGAGATGCGTAGGTACTGGCTAGATTGTAGCGGAGATGTGTCTTGGCTAGGGTGGAGATGTGCGCTGACTAGAGCAGAACTGAGCTACGTGCGGCGAGCGTTGAATGTGAACGCACAGTTTAGTGCGATCTGATACGAAAGGTGTGGGCGCCACTCACTGCCCGCCGCACGCATCTCGTTTCCGCTGCGCGTCTTCGTCAGCGTGCGAGGCCAGCTCACATCTCCGCCTTGTACCGCGGTCCAGCTCAATCTCAACGAGGAACAACTCATATCTTCGCCTCCATCGTGCCATACAAATATGATACATCTCGGCTCACTTCAGCGGAGTGGAGGAGACGAGATGTGTGATTAACGAAATTCCATTGGTTTTTTAAAACACATCTCCGTTCCGCTCGTCTCGTCTCCGCTTTGATGGAGTCCGGGGCTTAGTGTCTAAACACACTATGCCGAAGATACGCGACCGAAGTCCGGCATGATTACGCCTACAATGCTTTTTAAATTACCCGCGACACACCAGGCTGAAATTACGTCGCGTTTTACCTATATAAAAAACACAGACGCTGAACTTCGGTCGCGTATCTTCGGCATAGTGTGTTTAGACACTTACTTTACCGACGCTCGTATGTCACCGCATAACCATAAAGTCTCAGATTTATAGTGATAACTAAAAGTGAAAGACATTAATAGTTACTACTGCCAATCTACCAGAGTATAATCACTTACTGTACCTGTATTTCTGGCCGATAGCACGAGACACTCGGCAGCTGCATCATAATCACGGAATATATCTCTTTCTAATGTTCCGTGATAATAATCATTCACATTTACCAACAAAAGATTCTAGCTAAAGATTGAAAACCAGACTTACCTCGAGCCTTCTCTGGCTTCTTCAGGAATTTTTTTGTGCTTGCACAAGGATCATCCGTAAAGGTCGTCCGTGTGCTGCCGGACGTAAAGCACTACCCCATCTCTTTCCGTGGGTGTCGTAAAAGGCGACTAAGGGATTGACACCAATATAAACAGCTGTTTAGTACAGTCAGATCAAATACTTCCAACGATACCTTAATTGTAGAAATCCTTCCTCCACCCAGCCTATAGTTGTAAAAAAAACAGTTTTTAACTGGATTTTAACGAAAGCAGATGTTTTTATTTTAAAACTTTTTTTATCTGACTGTACTAAACAGTTTCAATAATTTGATGGTGTCCGAATCATCAGTGAAAAAAATATTGAAATTAAAATGTGTCAATTCGGACACTGTCCGAATATACTGTGTCCGAGTCGTCAGCAAGTCGTCTGAATGAACGGTTCGGCCTTATTTCGGTTGCGATTTATTAAGATTTATTTTAGAAGAGCTGGGTCCCAGAATAGTAGGTAGCTGTTTAACATTCCGAAGGAAAACTTCCTTCTGTAGGGATTTCCATTAATAATGGCTTTAGATAATTATACAGCATCCATCAGTAAGAAGCATCAGTTCCGTGTGGCGCCGGACGTAAAGGTTCCTTGTGGTGCCGGACGTAAATCGCACTACCACATTTCTTCGTCAGCAAGTCATTCAGACAGTTTTCGTTTTCAAAAGCTGTCAAATTCTTTGACATAAAAAGAACCAATCATTTTGACAGTTTTCGTAAACAAAAACTGACTGACGGTCGTTTGCGTTTGGCAACACTTTTGTTAGTTGAATTGGCCCTCTGGTTTTCATTTCCCGCATTATAATTTAAGTTATTTTAATATAGGTACTGTATACACAGATTATATTTGTGTATATTCAGTTATCCTCTATTCTCTCACAACCGTGTAGCATTAATATTTTTAGTATTTCATTCAATTGAATAGTTTGACGCAGAATTCCTTTCCGCAGTTTATAAGCCGACCATGTCGTTTATTATTGAATATAATGTTAAGTCTCTACGTACCTGCTTCTTATAGAAAATGGTTATCCTACTCATGAATAGTAAAATTTTCTTATAGGTACAACAAAATAATATTCAGGTTCAGTTCTTGGTTTGGAAAAGAGAAATGTTTTTTTTTTGTATGTTGGCTCTCAGGCCGTCGGTCAACCGATGACTGACAAAATGATGCCTTGCCAACCTTAGAGATAAAATTGAAAAGTCTCTTATGTAAAGTTGAATAGTATCCCTAATGTGCAATAATATTAATAATAAATAATTATTCCGTATTAGGAATACTATTTAGCTATAGTTACTTTATTAATTTCTTATATGCATTGAGCTACCAATATTAAAAAAAAAATTGCCTGTTATAGAAAATGACGTCGACCGCGTTGCTGTAGAAAATATTACAAAATTGTAATATGTTCCAGATTTGAAAATAAAAATATAACAAGGTTTTCGCGACACCTTCCAATAAAAATCATAAAGTTACATAATAATTTTACATAACAGAATTCTAACTAAATATTAGCACTTTGCACAACCACCATTACATTAAAAGTATAGCCGTTGCCGAACGAGCTTTTAAGCTCTTCCACGTGTGATACAGATAAAAATAAAACCAAAATGACAACTAAAATAACATGAACGTGATAAATCATTTGATACATCAGGCTTACAGAACATTAACTTTTTTGAATTAGTTCATACATCTTAACAGGCTTACAAAACGTTTTCTTTTATGAGTTAGGTATTTAGTAAAATAAAATAGAAAGTAAAATGCAAATAAAATAACGAACTACTTAGGTACCTACATAATACTGAAATAAATCAACACCAAACTTATTATTTATGTCAAACAACATAATTAATCGCAGTTGGAAATTCACAATGAATCATTTTGATAATAAAAACTACGTAGAGAAGTCATCTCATAACAAAACAAATACCAAAAAAACCAATGCTGTTATGTTATCGGTGCGATTTTTTATTACTTACTTAACCTTATCCATCATGTTATTATATTCCTACAGGTGAAAGTTCAACAACGTAATAGTAAATAATTTACAAAGAAAAAATTAATATGTTTATAATTTAAGAGCATCCATTTATTAACTCCGATGAATCGTTAGTCATCGAATGAATTAGCTATGCAAACATTAGTATAAATCCAAATTGAGAACTGGTAGGTTAATGCCGATACCTCATGGCTTGTACACTTGTACAGGCTAACCAAACAAAGGCGAACGAACGCGTACGAATGGCCCCGATGGACACCGTACGCTCGCTCGCCGTCGTTGTTCTGTCCACACAGAGCGAACTTTTGATGTTCTGACACGCCACCGAGCACAGCCATCACACTGATAATTCAGCCCTCATCAAGCTGTCTCCCCTTCAAGCCGCCGCCAGCAACACCCTAAGTCGAGGTCCGAGTCCCACTAGGGGTCACCCTTAGTGCTGTTGTTGCAGGTAGTCATGATGTTAGTGTAGTGTAAGTAGTTAGCTTAGGTTATGTATTTTACTTTCGTGGTTCTGTCCATGGTCGGGAGCGAGACTGCGTGGGAAGCCGTCGCCTCCTTTTGCGAGGAGGTGATGGCGACTAAGGAGGAAGCGGAGAGGGAGAGAGAGGCGACTGCCACTCTCCCTTCCCGCGCCAGACGCACTGGGTGCCGCATGAGGGCGCGAGACGATCTCCGGCCACCCTAGTGTGTGGCCTGCGGGCGGCGGGTTAGGGGACCTGTCGCCCGACCAGTAACAGGCCCGAGAAGGCGGCGCGCCGTGCTCCACGCGCGCCTCTCAGGAGGACGTGGGGCAAAGGGGTAAAGCCCCACAGAAGGAGAGGTCCGCCAGGGGCTGGCGGACCGAGGCCTGCCGGGGTCGCGGTGCATGCAGCTGCGAATCCCGTGACCCCGGCCATAGGTCAGGAGAAGGAACACCGTGGGTTTTTAGCCGGTAAGAGTCCGGCATAACCCTTCGCCTTCCCCGAGCGGAGGGTATCCATGAGGATTTTCCCACGAGAAAAAAATAAATAAAGGTTATGTATTTTACTTCCCCACCATTGGCTAGAGACCGTTGAATTCTCGCCAATAACTGCCCGGTTACGTAGAGACGGTCCGAAACGACCATCGAGAGCAAATCAAAGAAAATAAAATAAAAATATCACGTCCGAACGTGAGCGAAGGCATTCGTTTCGTACGCGTTCGCTCGCCTTCGCTGAACCGTCCACAACCACTCGTTCGCGTTCGTTCGTTAGCATTCGTTCGCCTTCGTTCGGTTGCGTTGGTCTGTACAAGGCATCGTAAGAGGAGCATAACATAATCCACTCACATAGCTTTTTCATTTCTGGTGTTTTGTTTTTTTTATCTGTGACTTGGTCGCGTACCCTAGCCACAACCGATAGTAAGCGCAGACAATGTCTAAGACGGAGCTCCCGAATTCAAGTAACAAAGATAAAATAGGGATTCCACTATACCCCACTGGCTCTGACATAAACACGACGGAACACAGTAAACTGCTCGGCTTGGATTTTAATGTGATGGTAGCCAGGCGGACCGTAAAGATCCTATCACCAAGAGTACTGATGTTTAAAAAGAAGGTAGTCTTTGAGACATCTATTTTTGTAAATGTAATGTTTTAAATACAAACTAATTTGTTACCTACAGACAGGGCCGGATTTAAGGTTTGGAGGCCCTGGGGCAACTAAGAAGTGGGGGGGGGACGTTGAAATGGTTTAAAAAAAGTACCTAGTGAATGTGAAGTTTTTTCTCTTCGTCAGAAAGGGTGACATTTTTATTCTTATTAAAAAGAAAAAGACTCATATTATGGAGGCCCCTCTCTCGTGCAGGCTACGTGTCCAAAGCCCCTAATTTCCCCTAAATTCGGCTCTGGCTATAGGATCTTCTGCTCTACAGGTGAAATTAGAAACCTTTGAACAAGGAAACAGCTTTGATGTCTTTTTGTTTCCAAAATCAAAGGATAAAAGCTGAATGATTCTTAAACACACTTATTCGCATAACTTGCGAATTTGTATGCATTCAGCTACGAAAGCATTCTACAGCATGCTTACGTAAGTGTGCTGGTGTATGCGAAAGCTGCATCGATGCGAAAAGGTGAAAGCATGCATACGTATGTTTAATGTTCATACCAAATGCCCATTTTCTTTAAGTGAGATGCGAATTGTCGCTGCATAGGTATTAGGTCCCTTGTGTTTATATGTATACATTTTTAGGTATTTATAGTTAAAAAGAGTTTTTCAATCAGTTTATGTATTTCTAGTTTTTTTAACTCGCATGTCATCAGCTTCTTGCCTTGAATTGAAGGTTTCATTTCAATCAGGAAACCTTAATTTCAAAATTATCTTATTTTTCTGTAACTCCTCCTATCCGCTGCTAGAAGTCTCTTCGCGGGATTTTCATGGCATTCAATCTTAAGCGGCCCTCATCCATGTTCTTCCTAAAGTTTTTACATTGCTGTCCATCACGCAGCTGTTGCCCTATACAACGCTATTTTTAGTATATACAAAAACCGAGACACCCCAACAAGATTTTCATAACTGCCTGAATATGTGTTTTTTTTAATAATTCTCCAAGTTACACAGTAGTATAAGTCGCGTTAAGTTCCCTAGTAAAGTGTGAAATGCCTGAGAGGTGCGATGGAGAGGTTGTCTAATACACGGAAACTGACCGAGCCGACCATCTCAAGCCTGTCTAATCCCGTCAACTGTTATGGGTAGAAACCTACTGAAACAAAAAATAAATTTATGAAAAAAAAATGTGGTGTAAAAAATATGTCAATCGATTCTCCTAGTGATTCTGAACAAACTAGTTTCAAGTTTAGTATATACTAAAACTAAGCTTGTATTGTTTTTACCAGTTCTCGGCCTCCGTTTTGATACTTTCCTGCTACATCTTTTTTTAATTTAATCGGTTGGCAAACTAGCCGATAGTCTACATAATGAAAAGTGGTTACCGCGGCCTATATAGACAAACAATACTAAGGAGGTTGCTGATAAGTTGCCAACCTTGGAGAGTTAAAAAATGTCATATACCTGTAATTTCACCGGCACCCATACCGGAAAACAACAACGGTGTAGGGGGGCAGCAATAGGTATGGTGTTAATACTTCCTTGGACGAACTCCTTCACTTCACAGGGAGCTCTGATACTTCTCTCTACATCTGTTATCTGTTCTTTGACAAATGGCCTGCCCATCGCCACCGGCTTTCTGCCTTGATCTGGGCCGTCTGTGTTTTTTTCCGATGGGTTTCCCAAGTTCTGAAAGTGGTATCAGTACCCCAAGTGTGAGTTTTCTTCGTTAACTACTGCAGTTGCGTCACGCCAAATATGTATGATTTAGGCAGCGCCTCTAAGCGAAGCGTTTAATTCACATGCGAATTTTAGTATTGAACGCCGCGCCTAGAGACGCTGCCTAAATTGTCATACAATTTTGGCGTGATGCAACTACAGTAGTTAACGAAAAAAACTCGCACTTGGGGTACAGAAGTTCCAACAAAAAAAGTGAAATAGAAAAATTCAAGAGCAAAACGCTACGCGCATAGCAAAAGCTACGCTGTATTTTCCTTACGTTGTTGAGCCCAAAAAATATAATTCTTACGAATCAAACTGCAGGAACAGTGAAATAGGAAATTACTATCGATTGTCTGGTAATTTTTTAAGTGTTAGTTTTGCGGAAATCGCCTATAAGCAAGGCGAGACGGACAGGATCTAGGTGGACCGATTACTGAAGAAGGTATAATCATCCACCTTGGCGAAGCTCTGCGGTCACCCACTAAACCCGTAGGCAGGGACTGCATTAAGTGACGTCATATTTGTTGTTAATTGGAGTAGTCGTAGAGCGTCCACCCACAATTGCCGTTTTGATTTTCACATCGAGCAAATCTGTATTTATGGCCTACATACTTGAGGTGCAAGTGTGCTTGAGCTTTAGGGTGCCTTTCCACCAAAGATGTGCTATACAACGTTGCTATGGATGCGTTTGATATCAACCAATCATATTCATCGGTCTACATAGCATAGCACTGGTGGAAACTGATTCAACTAAGCTACGTTTTTTATATGGAAGGATGCGTGATGTGCATGCGTGCTATGGATGCGAGCTATGATGGATGCGTGCCATGGATGGTCGGGAGTGGTGTAACTATGTGCAGAGCACGGCGCCGCCGCTCCCCATATCTTCCCTATTGTTGATACGTTGCATAGCTCGAGCTGCACATCTTCCTCGCACAGCTACATAGCGTAGCATCAGTCGAAACGGTCACATAGTTTCGTAGCTTAGCTTTTACATTCTCGCAGCATAGCTGCATAGCACATCTGTGGTGAAAAGGCACCCTTAAGCTAAGACTGTGAAGCCTTAAAAGGCGTATTGTGAAACGCTAAGCAACGTCTTTTTATTTCTTCCGGGACTAAATGCTAAAGCTACATTAGTGACGTGAGTCCAAGAGAATTCGTCATGAAAGCTGCGTACGGAGTCGTGGTATCGGTCCTGCGGACGCGATTATCTACGTAGATCGAGTGTCGTAGCACAACAGCTTTTGAGCCTAAAAACCGATACACAAAGCCAGTCGGAAAGGGGGCACTAAATACACTAATCCGAAAGTTAGGTTCCCATAATAATGAACAACTTTTGTTCTACAACTTTCGCCAAAAGCCAATAGTTTATGAGAAATAACCTGTAGGTATAAAAATTTCATAAAAAATAACCTAAAATTTATCTATCCCGTGTTTACATTTTAGGTCATATTTGGGGTCATGGATTAGGATCTCTATTTTCTGAGTTTGTAACTAAAGCAGGGAAAAATAATTTTAAAAAAACTTACATTAAAATCATTTTTAACCGACTTCAAAAAGGAGGAGGTTCTCAATTCGTCTGAATGTTTTTTTTTTTTTTTTTGTATGTTTGTTACACGATATCTCCCCCAATTATGAATGGATTTTGATGATTCTTTTTTTGTTTGGTAGCCCATACTTCAGAGATGGTCCCATATAAATTTTATTGAAATTGGTGCCGCACTTTTTGGAAAAATCAACAAAAACAAAAAAAAAATACACAAATCGTATGTAGACGACGTTCTAGTTGTAGTGCTGGTCCGAGAATTTGTACACTATTTTAATTGTAATTTGTGGCACTAAAAAGTATAAAATAAAAAAACTTTAAAAAGTAAAAACCGACTTCAAAAAAAACTAAACGGAGTAAAATAATTATCATTTAATAAAACTACCAGTTTCAGAATTCGGTGTTCTACGCTGAAACAAATTGAATGCACCGACTTCTGAAACTGGTAGTTTTATTAAATGATAATTATTTTACTCCGTTTAGTTTTTTTTGAAGTCGGTTTTTACTTTTTTAAAGTTTTGTAAGGAAATAAAAAATATTGAATTTTGAAATTTTAACACTTGCTTTAAAACAGTCATCAGTGATACTTTATGTAGCCCGCGTATTAGTACCCCCTTTTCGACTAAGCTTGCAATTTGCAATGATACATAATTTCCCATATTTCAGTTCTATGCCTTATTCATGAAACTTCGTTTTCGAAGTACACGAGAAAGTTACCAAACCTTAACTTTCTCATGAACAATGGACGTACTAGAACTTATCTAGTGTTAACTAGTGCAAGTATTGCACTACTTGCTAATGGCAATGTGTGCAGGTCCTAGTCCTTTTAATCCGGTTATATGAGCGCGCGCGCATCACTCGCTAGCCCGCAGTCGCACGCGCAGCCCGCCACCTGTGCAAGCGCACAACAGTTATACCGCGAATTATAAACATATTTTTTTTATTACTACATAATTAATTTAACCAAAATGTACAAATCGCTAATTGTTCTTTGTGTGGTTTACTGTGTTGTTATTGGTAAGTATTTTTTTCCATAAATTATAAAAAATATTGTCGTAATTTTAACACCAAACTTGAAACTCAAATTTTCGATTAAATGCACTTCAGTAATATTCCTGCTGCATTAATAACAACAAGAAATCAATTTATTTTAATTGCCTATTAAATCTTTATGATGTAACATAGCCGTGTCCAATATTAAAGAAACATAAATCTCAATTTAACCCGTAATACTCACGTAGTGTTACTTTTTGTTCATCAATTCGTAATGAACACTTAGATGAACAATATCACAGCAAAAAATGCTTATATCGAATAACTAAGTGTTAAAACAAAAACACACGACGCTAATTATTACGTATTATCTTAGTTATTCATAGTTGTAAGTCACGGAGATGTCGGGCGTGCCAGATCGTGACACGATGATCCTTTTCCGCAATCGTGACCCCAGATCGTATGTTTTTTTTCATAAAATACATATTCAATTAGTGGCTATTCAGTATTCATAACGAATATAACATTTATTGATAGAAAAAATAAGATATCAAGTATTTATAATTAAATTATGAGGTGATTCAAATCCGAAGCTGAGTAAGTACCGTAATATTCGACCATTTCTTCATAATTAAGTTGTAAACGTTCGCTAAATACTTCTAGTGCAATTAAATTATATTACAACTTAGCAATTTGAATAATTAATTTACAGTTGCCGAAAAAGTTTAAAGAGTTAACGCTTCAGTCACGTTTAAGTGTTTAACAAACTGTACTTTGTTTGTTAACTTTAAATAGGTACCTACTCAAAAAGTTAATGTACCGGCAAACACTTTTATGGTAGCATTATTGAATGAAATAACAATTAACACAAAAAACGTTATGGGAAATATACCTGCTTCACATAATTTTAAATAAAAACTTTGATCGATCTGAAAAGGCGACGTAACAAGAAAAGAGGATGTCAGTTGTAACTAAACGGCTTGATGGCAATGGAATGCAGTTGACACCACCTGACCGATCTAAGATCTTTTACGAGCTAGTTAGACTCGTCCGTATTCAGTGCACATCTCTATCTTAAACTTTAATTTAGTGTTTCACAAACGGGAATCATAAAATTACTACAAGGCAACAGATTTTATGTTTCTTAATTTGGAAATGTTTAAAAGAATCGGTTTTCTGAAATCGATGTCCGTCAAATTATTCGATCATTGACATGAATTAATGGCTCTCCTCTACAAAATATCTGATAAAAAACATAAAGTAATGTTTGAGTAACGAGTTATTTTTAAACAATTAATGTGCTTGTAATATTTTATATGATAAACTACAGACTTATCTCATTGCCCATCAATATTAGTCATCTGCTAACCTCAAGAATTTTTTGCACGACTGTTTTTATTAAAATCGAAACTCGGGAAAATGATATCACCGACGAACAGGTCCAAGTAATTCCGGGAAAGGTTATACCTATATTATATTACCTGAAGAGATCTGTAGCGCTTGTTAAGATAAAACTAACGAAAATAAAAAAAAACGAAATTTAACAGACTGTAGACAGGTGAAAAAACGACAAAATTCTCATGTCCGTATACAATATCGGGAAAGCTCCAGCGAAGCTCGTCACAGCAGAACTTACAAAGCAATGGAGAGTGAACATAGCAATAGTGTGGAACATGAAGAGTTTATGGAAGGAATTTTATAATAATGCAAAAACAAACACGATTGGCCCGGGTCCGAAGCGAGTTGGGTTACACACCACTGGACAGGACAATGACTCTCACATTACGTCCCATCGTGATTAAAAAGCTTTTACATGGCTTTTATAGTGTCTATTTCTCTGAACGTCTTTTATTAGAAATAGAAGTTTTAAAATTATTACAATTATGAACTCTTAAAATAATTTTAAAAATACGGCTGATAACAGAAAGGATAATAAGGAAAACTCATTTCTCGTGAATGGATGAATGGATGAGGAGCGCTGAAGAGCATGTTGCAAGGAAAATTTATGAATTTGAAAGGCTGCAAGAGGAGATGCAGTTCTAAAATAGATGAATGTAAAGTGTGAAAGATAATATACCTAGAAAAGAAGTGGTGAATACAATCCTAAACTTAGCTAATATTATAAATGTGAAAGTATATTTGTTTGTTACCTTTTCACGCCTAAACTACTGAACTGATCATCCTGAAATTTTGCATATACGTTGTCAGGTGTACAGAAACAGACACAGGGTACCTTTCATCTCGAAAAAAAATACTGTTCCTGAGAAAATAACAATAACGTTAATAGATGGCGCCACGTGTCTTTCGAATCATGATTGAATTATATTATTATGGAAACTTTAGTTTTGTGTTAAGAGTTGATTGTTAAATTCTAAATTAACGCGAGCGAAGCCGCGGGCAAAAGCTAGTAGCTAGATAAATGAATTTGAAAAAATAAATAGGTACCTATGTAAAATAAAGAAAGGAAACGAGATATAATGCGTAAAGTTCTTTGTATCAATGGATACATTTGCGTAAATTTCAGAACACAAAACAATAGCGTTGAATCCAAATTATCAGGCTTCAACACATGTTTAAAGAAATATTAATTAAAACTGAAAATATTGTTCGTTATCTCAAATGGAGCTTTGATTGATCGATGATTCTACATCGATTAAAAGACCAACTGCTCATTAGATCGATCAATCATTTATTCTGCAATCATTAAGACGTACTTACAGTTAATGTGTTAGAATTAATTAAACGTATGAATCTCAGGATTGTCGCCGTATATTCAAAGTTGTTTAGACTTATACAGATAAGAAACTAGCGGCTTGACTCTTCATTGACCCACTTTCGTGGTCATGTAGCTAAACTAGTTGCATTTCACTCTTAACCACAATTTTACTTCAAACTCTTAACTGTAAGTTTACGTGCTAAACTTAAACGAAGGCCTGGCATAGTAATTTAAAAATAAAAAAGAAATTTATAATAATGTAAAAGTATTAAACGAATGATTAAAAATTGTTTTCTTCATTATCACATTCATCATTAATATGATTTATTTCTAATAACAATAGAACCCGGCAAATTGTTTTATACGTATTTTTTGTTAAAAAATATTACATCGCGTGACTTTATAGATTTATAGTGTGAATGGGAGGAACAATTATAATTACTCACGTTCATTAATTGTATTACTTTTTTGCCCTATCTCTGTAAAAAACATTGTGCGCAATATGATCATGTATGACCGTTTTATGTCTGATACCTAAGTTCAAGCCATTCAACTGCGTATTAGCCGAGTTGTTTTCGGTCTACTTATTATATTACACGAGTCCGATAAAGCTGTACTTACAGAAATTTAAGAATAACAAGGAAAAAACCTATAGAAACGTACGCACACATGCAGATATTTCGATGTCTACCTAGATACCATTGTCGGCCCCAAAAAGTGATATTTGTCCGAGACAATTTAACCGAATTTTGAGCATCAAAACTGGGGCAAGCAGTAGAATTAAAAAGCATTATGAGACGAACACACCTTCACTTGCATAGTTAACTGCAGAATGTACGTTGAATTCTGAATCTTATCAGTGTTGAGTTTGAGAGCAAAATCGATAGGAAATATAGGAATAATTTAGGTGAAATGTACTGAACAAATGAAGGAGGGTACAGTTAGCGTTTTGACAAGCAAAAAGTCAGCCTTGAGTTGGATGGACCGACCGATGACCGTTAGAAAGCCGGTGTAGCCATACATTCTCGTCATCACGACGCTAACACACAAGAAAACTGGTAGTTGTTAGAACATTTTATAGGTAGGTAATCATGAAGGCATTTTAATTATTTTAACGGTTTTACTCAGTTGGCTCTCGTCATTTGTTAGCAATCAGTTACAGTTATTACAGAGGTCAGACCGGAAATGCAAGTTTGATATTTATAAATCAACTGATATGGGTAATCCTATTAGTTGTTCGAAAATTGTTTTTAACAAAGTACTTCAGCGTTTTGTGACACTTTCATAGCTTCAACGTATTTGATAATGCTAAAATCAAAGCCTACAACTTAATATGTTCCGAGATAGTTACCATGTAATGACTATGTCATTAAGCTAGTCCATCATGTAGCTAAGCACCTACAACAAGTTCAATTTCCTTCAGTCTAGGGGAATAGCACGCAGCTTTTATCTGGAAAATGGCGAAGAACAAATGACGTTCATGTTTGCCTACAATAGGGCCTAGCACTCACTAACGCGACAAGATCCATGTGAGATATGAGTTTTGTTTTAATTAGGTACGTTCCAAGTTTCGACAAAATGTTTTGTCACTACTGGGCGTGCAGATAAGTCGCAAAGCAAAACTTCGAACCGTTATCTTAAATTTTATTGCCAATTTTAAGTCCATTGCCCTATTCCATAAAAACGCTGCTTGTCATTTCACTCGTCTCAAAACAAAAGCGCATCGATGCTCAAGCGCTTTCAACCACAACACGTTTCTAATAGATCAGCTTTCAAAATAAACACAATTGGCTCAATCTCCAAAATAAAAATTGATCACTCTGGCCTCTAAAATTTCAAACCTAAATATTTAACAGGTCATAATAAAAATAGGCTTATTTAGACACCTTCTTTTCTAAATAAAAATACAGAACACAATTAATATCAATACAGGCTGTAAACAAATTCGTGTAATTCCTTCAAACCGCTTGATCTACTGGTGATACTGATTGACCCTAAATAGGATTTTTTGAAAATACGAACAAAAACTAAAAAAAATATTTTTAATTTTCTATTTCTGCGTCATTTAAGAGCCCCGAGTTAACTGACTGCAAAGAGCGATATCGCGCTAGTCATGGCTGCCAGCTGTGCCGCCGTGCTTTCATTCATTTAGGTACGCGTGGCATCGAAAAGTACAAGCAAAAAAAAAATTTTTTGCTAACATTTTTTTTTTATCCCTATTAGGTGGTTTAGATACGATAACAAGCCCCTAAAAAAAAAGATTTTTTTTAAACGGTTCTCTACACCAATAGTAGATCATATGGTGTTAAGGTATTACACGAATTCGTTTACACCCTGTATAAAAAATGCACCAGAGAGGTCGACTAAATACGCTGATTTTGGAGACCATCCCAATTATTGTGCACACAAATAATTCCAAATATTGTAAAGACCAAACAGACCATTCAACTTGTTATTCAAATGCAATAATATCTCGCTAAAAAGATAGAATATAACATTGAACACGATCACCTCGTTAAAAAACCTTTAACGAGGTATTGTAAACCTACAATCAAAGATTCTGAATACCCCAACCTCTAAGTTTGACTAACTCTATACATATGAGCATCGGTCAAGGCTTAAGAGCTTTTCGAAAGTTATCTTCGAATCATGTTTTATGTATACCTACCGTATCATCTGTGGATGCACTCTATAGTATCCTTTTCTAAGTGATACCTTAAAGGTACCTGATTCTTTTTATACAGGGTGTTAACGAATTCGTGTAATTCCTTCAAACCACATGATCTATTAATGGTATAGATTAACCCATCACGGGATTTAGATTGACTGAAAATAAAAATAAACTTTTTTTCCCAAATAAAATTTTTATGTGATATAAAATGTCGATGCCATGCATAACTGAATGAAGGCACGGCGACATAGCTAACGGGCACGACTAGCGCGATATCGCTCCACGCAGTCAGTTAACTTGGGATGCTAAAATTACTCAGATACAGAATACCATGGTTCATTTTCTGAAAACTTTTTTTTGTTCATTCTGAAAAAAAACCTATGCAGGGTCAATCAGTGTCACCAGTAGATCACGCGGTTTGAAGGAATTACACGAATTCGTTAACACCCTGTATATGTAGGTAAGTATTTAATGTGTGTGTATAGTACTATGTATTGTGTGTGTGTAGTATCTTATTCACTGTCTTCCTGTTCATCCAAAGGTTGTCTGGTAGATATCGCTATCAGCGATAAGACTGCCATTATACCCTTCAATGTATGATATTGTATAAGAGCTTTGTTACAATTTTGGTGTATGTTATGTACAAGCATAGAGTAGGTAGCCATTGCGCGCTGAAAAATAGACGGTGCGCTCGTTAATCCACAAACCATACGTGTACACTGAAACAACCCGCGGTGAGTATTTGGCACCTCCTCCATCTGTTTTGGCAAAGCCATAAGTCGGCGGTAGGTACCATCTGTGAGTGCACTCAATAAGATCGCTCGCTTTCTGGAACCCGTAGCGTCGTTTTTTTCGGAAATATCATTCGCCACAAACCGGTGCCGCAGACAAAACTGAGCCACTGTCATCATCATCATCATCATTCAGCCGAAAGACGTCCACTGCTGGACATAGGCCTCCGGCATGTTGCGGGGGGGGGGGTTTGCCCATCCTCTTGTGAATCGCTTAGTCGCCTGTTTCGACACCCATGGGAAGAAAGAGATGGGCTAGTGCTATTCTTTACGTCCGGCACCACACGGAACTATAAACCGTGGGCACGAGGTACCCGAACGATTTAAACCATCGATTCTTATGCCTAATTGAAGACGAAAAGCTAGGATATAGTTTGTTGAATAAAGCTTAATTTTCGAGATATTCTTTATTTACGGATATTCACAACTCGAAAAATCACTAGGGTAACAAGCTCTATGAACGCGGTGTTGCGATTTTTGTCATGCATACCCCACTCGCCGTATGTCGTGGTTTGTCGGGGAGGTTCGTGAAGTGAGAAGTATCTTATCCACTCACAAGATAATTAATAAACGTTTCCAGTTCAACCTAAGGTATTGTTTAGAAGGAAGTACTAAAGTGTCTAAAGTTAATTGATTTATTTTGTTCCGAAAAACAGAATAGTTTAATGGACTGAATTGAAATAAGATTATTGACTCATAATACCATCAGAAAGGCGTGGCTAAAATATTTCGGGTACCTCGGTCCCACGGTGTATAAAGGTACTAAATAAAGTACCGTAGGTTACTTTGATATTTTTTTTTTAACTTCATGTGTTTGTATCTTATTTATTTTCGCTTTTAGCTGCTACATCAAAAATATTTCATTTAGACTGAATGAACTGAGATCTTCTTATATATAAAGAGACTGGTACTGACTGACATTTCATTCATCAACGCAGAGCCTAAACCACTAAAGCTGGAAATATGAAATTTGGACAGTAGGTTCCTTACGTGACGAAAACATCCACTAAGAAGGGATTTCCCGAAATTCAACCCCTAACGGGGTGAAAAGGGTGATTAACGTTTGTATGCAAGTCCGTCATTTTTGAAGTAAGAAGCATGAAATTAAGTATTAAGGTTTCTGGTTAGGAGTAAATGTACACGTGTTTGAGCGTTTTTGGAAATTCAACCCCTAAAGGGGTGAAATAAGTGTTGTAAGTTTGTATGAGAAATCCGGTAATTTTGAAGTAAGAAGCATGGAATTCAATATTTAGGTTACTGGTCAGAAATAAACGTACACATGTTTCAGGGTTTTTGGAAATTCAACCCATAAGGGGGTGAAATAAGTGTTGTAAGTTTGTATGAGAAATCTGTTAGTTTTGAAGTAAGAAGCATGGAATTAAGTATTTCGGCTTCTGGTTAGAAATAAATATTTTTTTTTTTTATTTTTTATTTTATTTTATTCGGAAAACTTACAGCTAGCATACATGCAATATACTTAAGAAATACAAAATTGAAGGCCATTTACAAGTTTTCACCGATAAATACTAATCTAAAAATCTTGAGGTCGGAACTAAACGATTATACATTTGAAGAAAATAATAAAAACAAAGATAATGAAAAATACAATATGGTCGACTAATCGTCGCATAAAAAAAAGGCAAACAGTTAGTTCTTAGTTATGAAACTTTTCACCAACAAAGATTTAAGCCGAGAAACACCGGTATTGAATATATCCAAATCATGTTCACTAGACAGCTTATTAAAACTTCTGCTCGCACGGATTAGAAAAGAATTTTGCCTGTAGGTGGACTTCGAATGAGGGACATGTAATAAGCTAGGTTTGCGAAACATTTTGCTGTGTGCTACGAATCCCAAACTACCCAACAGCTCAGGGCAATCAATAGTACCATTCGCAATTTGAAATAGGTATGACACATCTGCAATGCATCTGCGCTCATACAGAGGTAAGATGTGAAACCTCTTACAACGCACCGTGTAATTAGAGGTATATTTTCTAGTTTTATACTGCAAGAAACGTAGAAACCGCTTTTGAACACGCTCAATTCTGTCAATATAAACATTATAATTAGGGTTCCACACCTGTGAGGCGTATTCCAAATGGCTGCGGACAAAAGCACAATAAAGAATTTTAAACGTTTTTACATTTTTAAAATCAGCTGAGAATCTAAGTATAAAACCAAGCGCTTTGGAGGCTTTTTTAACAATGTTATCGACGTGTGCATCAAAGAGCAACTTAGAGTCAAACGTGACACCCAGGTCCCTGATAACGCTTATCCTGTTTATAACAATATTATGTAACCTATACTGAAAGGTGATTGGATGTGGTTTGCGTGTGTAAGTACTGACAAAACATTTAGAGACATTAAGTTCAAGCTTATTACGATGACAATAATTTTGTAGTTCGTCTAAATCCCGTTGTAGACCAAAACAGTCAGAAAGTTCAGATACAGGGCGTAAAATTTTCATATCATCAGCATAAAGAATGATTTTGGATTGGGTAAAGCATGAACCAATGTCATTTATGAAAATAATGAAAAGTAATGGACCCAAAAGGGATCCTTGTGGTATACCTGAGGGTATTTTGACAGTTACAGAACTATATCCATTCAGAACTACTGTTTGACAGCGATTCTCAATGTAAGACGTGAACCATCTGAATAAGTCACCTCTGATACCCACTTCAAGCAGTTTACGTAAGAGGATACCGTGGTCTATTCGGTCAAATGCTTTGCTGTAATCAGTGTAGACTACATCGACTTGAGAGGGTTCTGACATAGTAGAAGATAAGTAGTCTGAGCAGATTAGCAAGTTCGACACAATAGACCTGTTTTTTAAAAAGCCATGTTGAAAATTATTAAGTGAATGTTTAACAGCATTATAAACTGGGGAATAAACAATTTTTTCTAAAACCTTTGCAAACAAACAAAGCTTAGATATTGGCCTGTAGTTTTCAACATTGTCTTTTGGGCCTTTTTTATGCACGGGGGTAATAAAAGCTGTCTTCCAAATTTGTGGTACCACTCCCTCAGCGAGAGAACGCCGAAATATTAAGGTCAGAGGTAAAGACAGGCTTTGTGCGCACCGAATTATAAGTATAGCCGGGATACCATCAGGCCCCGCGGACTTATTTACGTCAATGGCTTTCAGAAGCTTTAGTACCTCGCTTTCGCAGACTTCAATTGAGCCTATATCGGAGGCAGACGTCGAGTAAGGGCAATGCATGTTGCTATCCAACTGCGTTACAAAAGTGCTCGTGTTCTGGAGAAAGTTAAATTTAAAAACATCACTAAACATGTTGCATATATCCTCACCTTGTCCTGATGAGTTATTTCCATACTTCATAATTGACGGATATGAATATGAAGACTGTTGCTTGCTTTTGACGAAAGACCAAAAAGCTTTAGGCGACTTGTTGATACTATTCTCTATTACCTTGATGTAACTATCATACATTTCCTTTTCAAGTAATTTGGCACGACTTCGTAAAGTTAAGAATGAGTCATAATCTGAAAAATTGCCGTATTTTTTAAATTTGGAGTGATGTTTAAATTTTTCTTTTAAAATTTTGATTAGAGGTGTTTTATACCAAGGGGGGTAATTAGACATAGATTTTATGATTTTAGTGGGTATAAAAGTGTCACATAATTTATTTATCCTGACGTACAATAATGACAAAGCATCCTCCACTGACCCTTTGGCGAGATCACAATGCCAGTCTAAACTATCAAGTTCTTTCGTTATGGAAGAAAAATCAGCTAATTGATAAATGAACTTTTTCCTTTGCTGGGAAGGGAGCGCGTGATACTCAACAAAATCTACAAAAATGCTAAGAGCTATATGGTGTGGGTCTTCAGGAACAAGAGGGTCAGAACATTTATCAACGGTCAAGAGATTGTTACAAAAAATAAGGTCCAGCACACGTTCATTAAGATTCCTATGACCATTGTACTGGACTAAGTCGCATGTACTTAGAATATCAAAAAAATCTGTCTGAGTAGAACCAAGAATATTTTCCGGCCGAAAAGAACACCCGTCCTCACTCGGTTGCCACGTTAAGTTTGGTAAATTAAAATCTCCTAAGATAATAAAAGTGTCAGTTAAGTTATTTAAAATAATATCATTTAATTTATTATAAAAGTATGCTAGTTGTGCAGTTAAAGAGTGGCCTCTGTTTTGCTTGCAAAGATAAATTGTACAAATGTGTAACTTATATGATATCCTGGGTCTAGAACGCTTCAGAGTTAGAGTTACCCATAAGTCCTCAGCGGACGAGCGCCAGTCAGTGCGCTCCTCCGCTACGAGCTCACGTCGAACAGCAATAAGAACACCACCTCCAAGTGTCTGATCCCTATCCAAGTAGTCTCTGTCACGTCTCCAAACAAGATAGCGGTCATCGAATAATTCGCTACTGCTAAAGCCCTCTTTCAACCACGTCTCAGTTAAACATATAACATCGTAGTTATTTGTGCACACATTTCTAAGGAAACTCGACGTTTTTGTCCGCAAGCCACGTACATTTTGGTGATAAATATTAATTGGCATGTTCAAAAGGGTAAATAATTAGTCTTGAGGGTAATAATACATAATATAAGGCTGGTACAAAAATATTGAGCGAAACATAAATACAGTACGGTGGTTTGATTCGATATGAACTATTGCATAATGTTAAGCAGATGTTACTAGCATTACTTACCACGAAAAATAAAATAATTGCTAATGACATAGTAAACATGCGAGTAATAAAGTAATTAAATAAATAGACGGCGCAAAACAGTCGGTAGTTAAAATAATCTGCAAAGAATTTATTTATTTTAAAGTACGGTGATTTTAATAAAATAAGTGGAGCACGAAATGAGCAAGAAGCGACTTTGAAGTAAAATGGATAAAACACATAATAGAAATAAACAGCAAAACAAACTAAACGATTAGCGCAGGTAAAAAAATATGTCCCCAGCGACGAAACAAAAGCGAGGCTCGCTATAGCTGCTAATGAATAGACAAAGGTGTACATACCAGCGTTTCTCAAACTTGTTTTACATACGATAGCAATTTGATGAGTGCAAGAAAATAATAGAAAACTTAATATATTTTTTTTAAATCCAGTTCTGATCTGATCGCATACGTGGGGGATGTGGCATTTTTCTTCACAAGAATTTTGCAGTTTTTCACCCAAATATAAGAAAAATCCTTTTCCTTTGTCAAGATCTTCGCCTTGTTGAGCAGCTGCTTATTTTCAAGTGTCAGGTGATCATTGACAAAAATCTTGCTATCACCATTATAACCCAAATCGGATGCTGTTAATGACTTGTATTTTTTTAGCCGCTGCTATATAATCATCTCTTAAATACCGATTGTGCATGGATACGATAATGTTTTTGGCATCTTTGTTATTTCGTTGGGGAACTCTAGCAACGTAATTTATTTGGTCCTTCAGAACTTCGCACTTGATTATGCCGCCAATCTTAGCAACAATAGCAAAGAGGTTTTCAGACTCATTGACAGGGACTCCCTTAATCTCGATATTGTTAAGTCGCGATCTCTGCTCGCTTTCGCGTATGTTTGCTTCGAATCGCTCAAGTCGCATCTCGAAACGTGATAGGTCCTCCTTCGTTTTTTGTAGGGACTCAATTTGTTTGTCAACAACTTCAAATCTTTCAGTAAGCTCATCAACCGTAGCATGGACATGGTCTAAGGATTTCTGAACTCCAGTTATCTCGTCCTTCATGCTTTTGAGATCAGAAATATCCGCTTGTATCGTCTTCACTTTTTCTATCAACAGAGGTAACGATGATAGCTGATCCGTGAGTTTCCGAAGCTCCTGGTGGATGTTTTCCAAATCACTTTGTGCAGCTTTCCCAGATTTCTCTGTGGCTGGATTAGAAGGACTCGCAAAACCAGCTTTGCAGGTGCTGCATTTCCACGTAGCTTTCCTGTCACCAAGCTTTCGGTACCCTCCCTCGGAAATTCCAGCACAAGGGAAGTCAAAAGTTTTGAGGCAAAGTGTACATTTCACTCCATCTCTAGCCTCGACGTTGCAGCGATGACAAGTGAACATGATGAACGGGTGAGGTGGTCAACTCAATATAGCGAAAAAATACAAACGGAAAGAAAAAACAAAAATAAAAAAAAAAAAAAACTTTGAGAAACTTCTGCCAAATTTGCGACGACACAGGTAAGCGCGCGTGTGTACGAGTAGTCATCCACCGACCGAATGATATACACGTATTTGAGCGTTTTTGGAAATTATACCCCTACGGGGTGAAATAGAGGATAAAAATTTCTATGAAGGTAAAAGCATGAAATCAAATAATAGGCTTTCTGGCTAGGTATAAATACACGTTTTTGGAACATTTTTGTAAATTCTACCTCTAGGGGGTGAAATTGGAGGTGAAAGTTTTCTTGAAGTTAAAAGCATGAAATTAAATAATAGGGTTTCGGATTAATAATAAATGACCGTGTGTGAGCGTTTTTGTAAATTAAACCCCTAAGGGGGTAAAATAGCGGATGAAAGTTTGTATAAGAAGTCTGGTACTCTTGAAGTAAGAAGCATAAAACATACGACACGTGTTTCAGGGTTTTTGAAAAATCTATCCCTAGAGGATGAAATAGAGGATGAAAGTTTTTTTATTGTTGACACTTGCGCGAGACACACACTTTCTGGCATAGTATGTACCATCACCGTAATATAGGAGGTGGTGCGCGAGTCGTATCGAATGGTTTTAAATAAAAATTCACATCGTTCATCCGATTGAGTTGAAACTTTGTATAGTTGTTGTTACTCACGCGAAAGTTTCTGACATAGTACCTTCAACGTACAATAGGTGGCGCGCGAGTCGTATTGGATAATTGTTTGTCTTCTATTAGAAAGAGAAAGGTACTAACTGAAAAATGATATTTGGAAAGTCGGTTCCTTTTGTAACGTAAGCATCCACTAAGAAGGGATTTCTCGAAATTCAACCAATAAGGGGGTGAAAAGGGTGATTAACGTTTGTATGCAAGTCCGTCATTATTGAAGTAAGAAGCATGTAATTAAACGTTAAGGTTTCTGGTTAGAAATTAATGTACATGCATTTGACCGTTTTTGTAAATTCAACTCTCAAGGGGGTGAAAGAAGGGTTAAAAGTTTGTTTGAGAAATGTGCTACTTTTGAAGTAAGAAGCATGGAATTAAATATTTAGGCTTCTGGTTAGAAGTAAACGTATATATATAAGTATATTCTATTCTATTCTAAACATACACGTTTGAGGGTTTTTGGACATTGTTCCCCTAAGGGATAAAATAAGGGATGAAAGTTTTTTCGTAGTTAAATCATGATATCAAATAATGTCAATCAAAAATGTACATAAATGTTTGAGCGTTTTTACAAATTCAACCTTTAAGGAGGTGAAATAAGAGTTGCAAGTTTTTATGAAAAATCTGGTACTTTTGAAGTAACAAAGGGAGAAACTGACTGACTGACAGATCTATCAATGCAAAGCCTAATCCGCTGGGGTTAGAAACTTGAAATGTTCAAAGTAGGTACCTCTAATAACGTTGGCATTCACTAAGGAAAGGTTTTTGGAAATTCCACCCCTTATGTGGTGAAATGGATTATTAACGTTTGTATGAAAACCCTTATTCCATGGGTAACCCCATAAACTTAAAATTTGCACAAACACCGTTCAAAATAAATGCTAAAAGACAGACTTTTTTGATTTTAAACCTACATTTAAAAAGGGGCTTAAAGAGGGTTTAAAATTACACGCAAGCGAAGCTGCGGGCAACAGCTAGTATAGGTATAAAATCACATGGACTAGATTAAAAAAAAACTACAGAACACAGTTTTCGATAAAGAAAAAGGAGAAGTTCCTTTATCAAAGTCGGACCGTAGACTTTTACTTTGATAATCCCTGTTTTATCATTCAGTGTAGCCCCAATTAGGACTCGAATTTTGTACATAATCAGGGGTGTGATTTAGTATTTTTTATCTTCGCCGTCTAACTTCGCAAACACCTCTATACCGTATGGTAAAATAGGAAAACTGTCAATGTTGCTTATACAGTTAAGTTAAAATGCATAAGTTCCAATTTTAGAGAGATATTATAAATGCAATATTTTTAGTAACTATCAATGTCGCCCCTTGATATCATAGTAACCCCAATCGCTGGTATGGTATATTCTATTCTATACTATTTTACCACCGAAAGAGATCTGAATTCACTAGCAAGTTATTGAAGCAAGCTTGCTAGCTTGTGCTTGGAGGAGCTCGTGGCTAATTATCAACCGCGCCGATCATATGATTTGCGAGGTTAAACTGCGCTTGCCACTTGTTCGTTACACTTCGAGACTTCTCCATGCCTCGAAGAGCACGATAAACCGCCGGTCCCGGGTGTCATAACATAAGAATTCCTATGACAGTCGTTCATGGTAGTCAAAAGCCCGAAAGCGTGATAACCGGTCTAAACTTAGGATATCGGTGTTGCCTAGTAGGTAATTGGGTTCCGGAGGTCTGATGGCAGTCGCTGCGTGTAAAATACTGGTATTCAGCCGCATCTGGTTAGACTGGAGGCCAGTGGAAGCTGACCGCAACACAGGAAAATGCTAGAAGGAAGATTGAAGCAAGTGCTTGCTTATTCGATAAAACTTCCAAAAGTCGACTTGCTGTGTGTGTATCCACAGGGAAAGTCGGTTGCAGAAGTCAACCTGCGCAATTTACTGCTAGAAGATTTAGCACCTTAGCCTTGACCGACATTCTAGACAAAGGGGACGGTTAGGGTGGCTAATAACGTCACATTTGGTAAATCACATTTCGTTTCATATCCGTAATCATAACTGCAAGCGTCGGCAGTTGTCATGCCGTTGCACTGACTGCATTAACACGTTCAGTGCCAGGTGCCCTCCAGGAGGGCATCCTGTAGTCGCATTCACCATGCCGGGTGTCGCGGAAGGCTCATTTTAAATGCAGGTTTTTCTTGGAAAATTCACCGTCATGAAACAAGCAAACACCTATTTTACGACGTAGTAGCGTACTTTTCAAGGTTTTTAACCTAATGCCAGGAACCCTCCTCGAGGGTTCGCTTTTAGCGCAAACGTAATGTCGAGGACCCTAGGTCTACTAGCAATATGTATGGCGGGATGACGTATGAGCTTTTTGAAAAGTGTGGTGGACTCGAATGTGTTAACTGTCTTCAAGCTCCATATGGCAGTTGCATAGTTTGCGGTTGGGACTGGATGTGCAGTCCACTTGCAGTTATGATTACGCATATGAAACGAAGTATGATTTACTAAATGTGGCTTTATTAACTCCCAGACCCAAATACAAGGTTTGTCGGAAAGGGGGTACTAATCCGAAAGGGTGTTAATGTACACATACTAATAAATAACGTTTGTTCTACAACTTTCCTTATAAAAGTCAAAAGTTGAAGAGAAATAGCTATTCGTATTAAAAAATACGCTAAAATCTATTATGAGGACAGCTATGCTGTGTTTACATTTTAGGTCATATTTGGAATCACGGATTATAAGTTTCATTTTCTGAATTCATAACTATAGCAGGGATGAAGAATTTTTGAAAAAAAAAAAATCATTTTGCATAGAAATAAAATTATAGATTTCCGAAATTCAACACATGCTTCAAAACAGTCACCAATAATACTTTAAGTGGCCCGCGGATTAGAACCCCCTTTCTGACTAACCTTGTACCTATATTACAACTTCACTTTCCGTATTAATATCAGCTAGAATCATAAGCATAACCGTCACAAATCCCCTTCAGTGATCTCCAAAAGGTTTGCCAAAGATGTTTTGTCATAAGGGTCAAACCATAACATCGAGTCAGTAAAATGGTCAAATCATGGGTAGCGGCGACAAACCGAAACAAGACCTAAGTAAGTACTCAAAAGGTGCACTTTGCAATGTAAACCCTAGTCGTTTGCGACCTCTGAACGAGTTCTCTATCCAGCTACGCAGAAAATCTATTTATTGCACTGAATTGCAGCAATTGTCTAATCGAAACTGAGATAGATTGTATAAACGTGATCCCCGGTATACTACGTAGTTATCTTAATTCTAGAGAATCGTTTGTGCCTGCGTCAAACGCTCAAGTGGTTAGCTCGTGAGATCGTGACCTCGTTACTTGCAGGTTATGTTATATGACATTCTGCACTCGGTATCTTCAACCGGAAAATTTCTTATCCATAGGTACTGTTGCTATGCTTGGTGAAAGGCCGTTATAAGATCTAAAGCTATACGTACCTAGTCACAACGATAGACTCGACTGTCGATAAACATAATTATTTAGGTAAACTTAGGAGAATTTTAATAATCTCTCCTTATTAATAGGTACGTATGTATAAAGTGCTGTTGGCTTGAATTCTCTTCAAATAAGAACCACGAGAGCTTCCAAACGCATGGCCTATCGGCATCTCGTTTTATCTGCATTTAATAGGCAGGTTGAACGACCGCTGCGCTGTAACAAGGAAAGCGACCTAAACAAGCCCGCCTAGCCATTATCTAGGTATTAGCAAATTTACGATGCACGGATGCATGCGATCTCGTCGTGCACCGCGCGATTATCTGACGCCCCGTGCTCGTGCAAGCAGATGAATATATGATTTCGGTAACTATCTTCATACATCTCCCGCGCCAGGGATCGTTTCGTATTCAAATCGTTTTTATGGCGCCCATATAATTAAAATAGCACCACAAATTAATGATCGTTTTAATGACTATAGTTATTATGTTTCAAAATACTAATTAGATATTTAAAATTATTGGCAGAGCTCGCGTGTCTTGATAATATTAGTAGATAACAATTAAGTATATGTATGATACTTATTTAGACTTAATAAAATGAATCTATTCAATGTGCTTAGCATGCATGACATGTCACGGGGTATTAAACTGATATCTCGCACACTCAGTGTAATTTCTAACGAACAAGAAATAATTATGATAAACACATGTAACTCAAATTAATGATGTTATATTAAAGCGTATAATTTATTTAAATGTATAATCGGTCATGACTTTTCGCTGAGAACACTGACATCCATCACAGTTTGGGCAGAGGTCAACCGCAGTAAGAAACAATAATAATATAATTATATCAACGCTTCATAAATTTTGCATGCAAAAATAGTAGATTGTTAACCAATGGTAGAAAGTGATTAATTTCACATGAGACTATAGTTCGAATGTGAAATTAACCACTTTTACCCGAAATTGACATACAGCTTTTCATTCCGAATTTGAGGAAAGTAAAAATACAGAATAATAATAGTATGCAATCATACCAAAAATCATTAAAAAAAATATACTCCTACCTGACGACTGATGGTTGCTGTTAATATTATTAGCCAATGAAGGCATACAAAGGTCCTAAAACCATACAGCCTTGTACTAAAATTCAGTTTCGAATCTTTATTCTTTTTATTTGCGGTTTTCTTATACGGTTAATTATTATTCCGACCGAAAAATATGGTTTTATTTGTTATTCACCTAATTAAACACTCAAATCAATTGTTAATATTAGGAATTTTACGAAAATAATAAGGTTGTGTAGGTATAGTTCCATTGCCATCAAGTAAGAAAAGGCTGAGAATAAAAAAAAATACAGAATACGTAGACAGACATAGCGGTCTACGTATTCTGTTTTTTTTTTAATTCTCTTGGATTCTTCTCTCTGATCACTGAGATTGTCATTGTTTACCTCAAAAACGGGCAGAAAGTGCGTATTTTCTTCCCTAGCGCAGAAAAGAACTAAGTTTTTCTTTATCTCTTATTTTCTGCCCTAGGAAAGAAAATACGCACTTTCTGCCCGCTTTTGAGGTAAACAATAACAATCTCAGAGGATGAGGAACGAAAACGCTATTTTAAATCTGTTGGGATTTAATTGAACAAAAATAAGGTGTGATACGTTATTATTAGAGAGAAACGCTCTTTGGGAAAAAATCTTTAACGCGGTGCCACTGGTGACTTCGTACAAACTGACAAGGGCAACAGTAGGTTTAGGACCTAACACGATGACTACCAGCTATACCTAGTATCTTATCCCTTTATCGTCTGAGCCTATACCCAGCAGTAGATGCAGTAGTCTGCATAATGCTGATGTAGTGATGGACAAATGGTTTTATTTTGGTGCTAAGTTTAGCGATGCACCAGGGAAATATTAGGTAGGTACGTAGCCGAACTTCAGCGTTATTATGCCTGCGATGCTTACCAATCCAGCTCCCCGATTCAGACCTTTTCAATAATCAGTTGTCGACCGATTCGGTTTGTTATTTCGTTCCGTCCACGATCTTGTCACGCGAGAACAAGAGATAGCTTAGGTACCGAATCTAATCGAATTGTTCTGAATCAGGGGGACTAGACTACGTTAACAAATTCACGAATCAAAAAAAGCTTTAGGTACACCACTTATAAAATATAAATACCTAATAGGTAGTTTGTTTTAAATAACGGGACAGCAGTGCAATTCTGTAAGAATCTCACCTCGATCGCGACTGTCAATTAGACACTTGTCGTGACACAGCGTGGATAACAAAACTACGCGTTATTGATTATACTGTCGATTATCTGTGTGTTATTTGCTTCTATTATCCATACTGTGACATTAAGGATATCGAGCTAACCGTCGATATTGAGGTGGGTTTCTTACAAAATGACACTAAAGCTCACTGGAAACTTCATTTATTTCTCAGCTTATCACAGACCTTACACTTACCTTACCTACAGTTTTACTAGAGCTACTAACTATTTTTTTGTTAATTAAATTAACTAATAACTACCTGGTAAAATGGGGTTATTTTAGAACCACAGGTCTAATAGGTATCTATGACACTTCATAGAAGACTTTTCGACATATTTTTAAACTATCTTCAATTTCAACTATTGAAATACACAATAGGTAGGCCGTATAGTTTAAGAAGCACATTCCTTAACTGAATTTACTGAACCATGAGGGGTTTTCAAATGACCTCATTTTGCAGTAGATACTAGAAATAATTATGTTATTATGTTATTTACCTACAAGTAGTGCAATACTTTTTTTGATTAGTGTTAAACTGACCTTAAGGTAGCCAAGCCTTCCACAATAGACATGCTACTGCATGTTGCTACAGTTTTAGTCATCTACTTAGGTAGGTAGGTACTCCTAGAGGAAGAGAGTTATTACTGTGTTCGCAGGCGATAAGGGGTTCTGAATAACAACTCAGTTATCCAACCTCCTGACAGCTTGTGCCGGCAGGCTCACTATTATTCAATAAAAAATCTCAACTACTGGGCAACATGAGTTTTTACCGTGATAAAAACGAAGGCAGCACCGCGTTCTCCAGCGTAAGCCTTCGAATAGGCTCCGCTATAGAACGCTTTAAGCTGAGACGCACGACCGAACACAAACATCGCGAACACGAACATCGAACACTGGGGTTCTACTCCCTAAGCACGAAGTTCGTGGTTTCGGCCTTAGTTACAAGCGTTTCCTACTCCCTATCACCTACGGACATACGATTATTTCGGGGCCCGAACTAAGAATGACTGACAACACGATTTGACAGTTGTCCCTACTACCGATGTGTTTTTGCCCGTCCGAAAAGTTGAACTTGACACCTGTTTTGTTCACTCCTACGTTTCGGGCTACTTTCGGACGAGCGTATAACTTCGTTGACGGACTTAGGGAGTAGGCCCCCAGATCACTATGAACGTGTTCGCCGAACATCTGTTTGGTGATGGTACGCACGTGCAAACAACGTGTGTTTGCGATGTTCGTGTTCGTTAGTACGGCTTTAGAGGTCTACTACATAAATGCTATAGCTTACACAATCATTAGAACTTAAAACGGGATATTTACCATGTTTATTATTTATTGTGAGTTTCCGATATTTCGGCACCGTTACAAGCGCCAGGATCACGGATGAACTCATCAAATATCGGATACTCACAACGAATAATAAACATGGTAGGTAAATATCCCGATTTAAGTTCTAATGATTGTGTTAGTGACCATGTCAGTTTAAAAACTTATATTGCTATAGCTTAATTCACACCTACTTATACGTTATAACTCTTTTAAGGCAGATTTTACAATAAGGCACATATGAAACCACAATTAGGTACTTGGAGTCACTGGCGATCATGTTGGCTAAATTCATATTGGTGGTCGCGTTTGTACGCTGTGTCCGTTTAAGATCGATGCGTTTTTAGCATACGGGGTCGTTACAAGCGCCGGCGCCGTACCAATTTCGTTTCTGCCCTATAAGGGTTTAAGCGTTGCTTGTATTTATCCGAATGCGCTAAAAAATTAGCCAGTCCAAGCTGATGCCAGTACAGTCCTGGGGCCCAATTCTCCTAAAATAAATTGTTGCCAAACGCAATCGAACCACAACCGTCAGTCAGTTTTTGTTTTCGAAAACTTTCAAAATGATTGATTTTGTTTTTTGTGTCAAACAATTCGACAGCTTTTGAAATTGAGAACTGTCTGAATGAACGGTTCGGCCTTGGTTCGGTTGTGATTTATCAAGATTTATTTTAGGAGAATTAGGCCCCTGTAACAAGAGCTAAACTGTTTATCCACCTATACTTAAATAAAATGGTGTCACGAAAATAACAAAATAATTATCTATTCCAGAAGCACGTCCCAAATGGCAGTTCCTGCCGCCAGTGCCAGGCTACGTGCCAGTCTACATCAGGTCGGGCGACACACCGCTTGAGGAGATCAACCTGGACTTGGCAGAGGCTTTCCACGAGCTGCCGTCGGGCAGGAGCGCAGGGAAGCAGGTGGAAGCGTCCCCAGAGACCCCTGAGCAAGCCGACCAGCCCCAACCCGACGATATCCCAGCACCCGCCGACGACATCCTCGACCGCCGTCCTTACGAGAAGAAACTCCTCGAAAAGAAAAAGAAAGCCAACTCCGAAATCCCGAAACCGATCGAACGTAGATAGATAAACGTACTTAAGTCTTATTTATAAGTTTCTAGTTTTAAATATTACTCAACTCAAATTTTAAATACTCAGTTTCCTAAAAGCTTGCCATTAGCTTTATTTATTTGATGTTATTTATTAACTCAATGTGTAACCGTAGCAGTTTGCCATTTTGTAATATTTAGAATACTCTCGAATCTTACTGGAGTAAATAATTTATTTTAAATGTCTTGAATTTCTTTTTATCCTAAATTGTAGCGAGAGGTCCGTTGGAGGCAATGTAAGGCCTGAATTACATAGAAACGTTACATACATTTTTCGTGCCGCTTCGTTGTCGTATGAAGGCGACGCGGCTGCGCCGTGCCTGCGCCTTATGCCGTTTGTGTAATTCACGCTTTACGCACTACACGTTAACAGACTGATACGATCTAGAATTGGATAGGTGCCTTAGTGCACAAGTGATCAAAGTGACATTGTATAAGGTTGGAGGTATTGATGTAAACGCGTTGTTGTTTATTACGAGTAGGTACATTCATATTCTTATTTATTTTTGTAATGTTCTCACTTTATAGCTTACAATGCAGTTAGAATGATGGAATGTTCTACAAAAATGTATAATGGTCCTAAAAAAGCGAAAAAGCACATAACTCGATTTAGACCAAAATGTTACTTGGATCACTTGTGCACCAAGGTATCCAATAGTTAACTTATCGAGTACTGTAATTATAGACACAATAGATAAACAATGGCACTGACGATCCGGATCGTCGGTCGGGCCGCTAGCGGTTAAGCCTGAATACCCCGGGCAATTGAAGCGCAGCAGCGACATCGGCGCGTAAGCACCGGTAACGAAACTGCTTGCCCAGCATGGTGACTAGGAGACTTGCCTCCTTTTAAGCGCCAAACTCAAATAAGTTAAATAGCGCAAGTTGATTTCTCCAAGCAACTTTCATAGTAAGCACTCACTGTAAGAGTCAGCACAGGATAAGCGGAACACTACTCAAGCATTTTCCCACTGATAATTAAATATCGTCCTTATTCAATTCAAATAGAGTTGTAAATAGTATGCAAGAGATAATTAAAGCAAATTGCTCGAGCAGATCTTTGCGTAATCTGCGCTGACCGTTATAACAAAACTTACTTTCAGCGTAGGTAAAGCAGCACTTGCGACATAACTTGCGCCATTTAACTTACATAAACTCACGCCTGTATTCTCCGAAGGGTTGGCAGAGGTGTATAGTACATCCACATTTCGCCGTTTGTGTTTACGTCCCACGTAACAGGGGGCGAGCCTATTGCCATCGACCGAGCACAAATCCAGACTCCGGGCTGCTACTGAGAAATTCCACACGGAAAAACGCAATATCACTTTGCCCGACCTGGGGATCGAACCCAGGACCTCACGCTCAGCAGTCGCGCTTGCAACCGCTAGACCAACGAGGCAGTCATTAAACCATTTAACTTGTTAGTGGATTTAACGCTTTAGAAAAGGACTGGATGGTTATAATATAACCATGGGAATTAGCCGTAGGAACTACTTGGGCAGTTGCTGACTGATTGGCAGACGATTCTAACAGAATACAAATATCGATGCTAACATAATGGCTCGGGTGCACAATGGTTGTCCCCAATTTAACGGCCATTAAATGTTTTAACTACTTTTAGGACAAATGACGCGGTCAGCAATAATATGCGGTCAGCAATAATATAATAAGCATTGTGCGTGACCCGTGTGTGACCCCATTACCGTGGCCTCTGAAGCCATGACTTGATTGCCCAACAAAAAAAACAGGTCAGCTTTTCCAATAAAACAACAATATTATATGAATGATTCTTATTATTACTTACATTAATATTACAACAGTACGTACTACCTAGTTAACCTATATTTACAAAATAGTTCATATTAAACACAGGGTGTGTTTAGTTTGTAAGGGAGGCTCAGATAATACATAATTATACAAACTCCTTCGAGAATTCCTGTCAAAAAAACCCAGTAACAAAACCCGGGGTTGGAATCCAGGATCTGTAGGCTAAGGCCGCTTTCACATTAGGACGTTAGCAGCGCGACAGTAGCGCGGCAGAAGCACATGCCTTCACATTATAAGAACAGCCGCGCGTTAACAGCACTGCTACCGCGCCGAAGTTTAGATCGGTGTGGCGCACTTCATTTCAAAAATGGATTCCGACGGGGAAACACTGTTGCTCCTGCTTTTGATAGTACTCATTAAACTCGCTCATTGTGCAGTCTTTAATCACGTGCGCTTGCAACACTTGCTCATCGCCAACTGAGCGCACGCGGCGGTCGCGGTGGCAGCGTGCGGCCGCCGCGCTTCTCTTTTTATTATGAAATTCTGACTGGGCGACTGTCGCGCGTCTTTCGCCCGCCTGTCGCGCTGCTAAAGTCGCCTAAATGTGAAAGCGGTCTAATTCACCTAATTTCATGACGCGCCGATCAAGTTGCAGTGACGCTGCAGTTAAGTTCACGCTAGCGTATCTGACAGCGATCACCTATTAAGAGAATACGAAAAGCGTTGTTTTTATCGAACTTCACTGCAACCGAATTTCTTTAATTTGGTGAATCAGGCTCCTGATCTTTGGCAGCAGTATAGATCCGCCTCATGAATGATAATTATTATTAAGCCTCCGTCATGTACAACATTGGGTCTTGTTCCAACTCGGTCTCGAATCGCTTCATATGCTTAGGGCCTTAATAAAAAAAATCGTAATATACCGGATGTCCCAAAACACATGGTCATGGAGGGAAAGTACTTTAAATACGTACAAAGCGTTTTGCGAACACATTCATTGTTCGCACAGCTAAGGAGTGGAATTCCCTGCCGGAGTCTGTGTTTCCTGATAGTTACAACCTTGGGATCTTTAAGTCAAGAGTGAATAGGTTACCTCTAGGCAAGCGTGCTTCACCGTCGACCACATCATCGCTTACCATCAGGCGAGATAGTGGTCAAACGAGAGCCTATCGCAAAAAAAATAAAAAAATAAACTTTTTAGTCTCAAGTACTGTAATTATTGACACAATAGATAAACAATGGCACTGACGAACCGGTTCGTCGGTCGGGCCGCTAGCGGTTAAGGAGACTTCATGTTATTTTTAAAAGTAAAAAAATAATTACCCTTTCTGCACGTGTTCTGGGACTACCGGCATAGTCTGTACAGATGCAAAGTTGCTCACTTCATGCCTACTTGTTACGGATTCTCGTAAAAACAAGATGTTCAACAGTGGATACATGTACTGTGTACGGACTGATATCCTGTTTCAAAACTACTTGGAAAATGGTTAGTTGGTACTTAGTTGGCATGCGAACGAGTCGCATATTCGATTTGGACGTTCCGTCGACGCAGATACAACCTTACTCCATAAACGACGCCTACGCGACGTGTTCGCTCAACATTTAGACCAGGAATGGTTGGTAATAAACATGCCTTTGGATTAGAAACTTTAACTCTATTATACACGGATCAGTTTCCTTTGGAACATAAGTATACTTGATCAACGTTTACAAAGGACCAGGAATGGTTGGTAGAAAACACGCCTTTAGATTAGTAACCTCAATTCGATTGTACAAAGATCAGTTTCCATTGCAACTAAAGTTGTTTTATAACCTTTCTTTTTTACATCCTATTGTTTTAATAGACTCTGAAATCAACTTTATTAAGACGTTCTTAAAGTTGACATTTGTTTTTAGGCATTTGTATTTTAATAATGGATTTAGTAAAGATGATACTTATACACTATTTATTACTTAAGTTTAACTAAATAAAGTTAGGATCTCCGCATGGTCAACATAACATTAATTTCCCATATAATAGTCCTGAGGTTAGTTATCACTTCCTTTAACTGCTTATTTTTTAACACCACCTGTGAACAATATGAAAAATTGATTTTAAAACCTATTTATATTAGGGTTTTGATAGAATTTTCAGTTTTAGACATGTATCGTCTATGAAGAAGCTCACCATTGAACCATGTTCCTTCTTGAGGATAAAATAATTTCTTAAGAATTTTCGAATAAGTACGTATAATGTCAGGTGACTGTGAGTACATATTTATTTAGTAGAAGTGTATGAGGGCCAAACTCTAAAATTTAAAATCCTATGGTAAGTTTCGGGACTTTAACTCATCGGTTTACTTGGATATAACGGAAAATATACTTAACAAGTTACCACCGCTTAAGGTGCAAGCGGTGTATGAAAATAGCCTCCATGAATGACGATACATTGAGTACGCTCAATGTATCGTCATTCATGGAGGCTTCTTGTACGGTCTATTTTTCGTTGCGGCCTCGTATTTTACGTATGTAGGCCGAGCGTAATATCATGGTAAATAACGCAAATTTTTGGCATAGAAAATGAAAAATTATAAAAGTTTATGATTCTCTTACCTGTTCGGTAAGCTCCCTATTTTCTTCCAATGCAAGTCGATATGACTCTGTGTTTCGTCTTTCATCTAAAGCCTTATTCTCCGCTTCGTCCTTCAGTGGTATGAGACTTTCCATGTGGGTGTACTCCATTCCCTAGAAAAAAACGACCTGATTGTTCAGTGGCTGACTGAGCGCTTGGTTTTCTGTGCTTCTAAATTCCGATCGTCGCAAGGAGCAAATATTTATTACTAGCTGTGCGCGCGACTTCGTCCGTGTGGAAGTCGGAAAACTACACAATGTATAATTGTTTAGTTGTTGCGACTGTAAATGTACTCCATTTTTTAAATCTAATCCCATTTATTTCCAATACGGTTACTGCTCATCACCTACACTCAATTAACGGATGTGGCTGCCAAACAACTGGATCTGTTCAGTAGCACTGGCGTAAAGCTCAAACATACAAACGGATAAACAGACAAAAATTCTAAAAACATTTTTGGCATCAGTATCGGTCCTAGGATACGTTCTACTTACTTTTTTCCAAAAAACATAATGTACAGTTTTAGCATCGTTACGATTTTATTATATGTACTAGCTGTGCCCGCGACTCCGTCCGCGTGGAAGTCGGAAAACAACATTGTGTCGCAGCAACTAAATAATCCATTTATTATAATAATAGACAAAGGTGTCCTACTAAGACACTTATATCTTTTGAACCATTTCTTTATGTAGAGTTTCAGCTCCTCTTGATTGACCGTAAAGATTCATAAAACCGTAATACTAAAAACGTGTTGCTTATTTCTATACATTTCCTTGCTAAAATGGATTATAATTGAATATTGATACTTTTATTGAAGATGTAACAAAACCATATCGCGATACAAAAATAGCTACAACGCCGTCTTGTTACAATCTGCAAACTAAATTATGATTTCATTCGAGGTGTGGTAGGTATAGAAAAGAACTTTAAATATTTAAAAAAAAAACTTATAGAAGACTTCATTTAATTTTAATAAGTTATAAATAGGTAGGTACTGCTTTCAAAAAGTCTGATCTGGAAATCGAACCAACACAAACGCGAAAAAACATCATCTATATTTTTATTTCACCAATCGATATGATCGCTCCAATAAACATAGTGCCTGAAATTGATGGAAGACCATAAAAACTAACATTAAGTACCTACCTAACTTAGGTACATTTCAATTCAAACACTTATTTATTGTTACTTCTTATTTCTTGCACTTCCTTCAATTTAAGACAGTGTGTTTGTTGGAGAGATTTGATCCTTATTATTGACCTTGTAGATATCTATCTACAGGTGCCATAATATAATACCGGATGGTGCATAAAGCTTTGTCAGTTCGATTCCCGGTTCAGGCAAAAAAATCAGTAAAAGGTAATTTCTTACTTTAAAAAAAAGTGAAATGAAGTTTCCTTTGAGTGAAATTTGCTATTTTTAATATTTAAAGTACTTTCCCTCCATGGCCACGTCTTTGGAACATTACCTAAAGCTTAAAAAAACTTAATAAAACGACGGCGACAGGCTTTGAATAGTTCTGACAATAATGTACAAAATAAAATAAAATGTAGAAAAACATTCCAAAAAGTGCATTGAGTAGATAGAATGATTACGAAATACTAAATTTCAACGAAAGGACTGGGTGAGCGCTTTCCTTGCAAATAATCATGGCCACCGATTTCAATTTCAATTTGGACCTTATTTTCGGCATCAGCATTCCCAAAAAGTATGAACATTCAATGAACAAAAATCCTACTATTAGTCCACATTATGAATTAATTTTATTGTGAACAACAATAAGAAATTGACCTAATAAATTCTAAATAACAATATCTTCGTTTTTTTTTTGTAAAAGTTTAGAACCTTCTTCATAAGGATAGCATTTCATTATACCTTTCGGAGACTGAGAATAGGTACCAATTCAACAATGAATATTAGGTAATTTGTGGATTTACTCGTAGTAAAATATTTCCTCGCAACATTATTTGATACACGTAACGCCATCTATTGAAAATAAACTAATACATGCTAAGTTCTTCTAGAAAACTTAAAATTCGCATAACTTTTGATTGCGTGAACCGATTGCGATGAAACAAAAAACATATGTCACTTGGAGATAAGCACAATATATGTTTATAAAAGTCAACAGCATTGGGTCAGTTGTTTTTACGTGATGCTTGAACAAACAAACAGATAAACAGACAAACAGACAAACCAACAAACAGAAGAAACAAAATACAAAAATGTTAAAAATGGGTTCTTTTGGTTATTTTTTAACACCCCAACCATGTTTTTTCAAAATATTTGCTATGTACAGATACGCAAAGTCTACAGATTTGATAAATGTATAGAAGATATTGATTATTTGCATATCTTTTGAATGCGTGAACCGATTGCGATGAAACAAAAAAAATATGTTACTTGGAGATAAGCACAATATATGTTTATAAAGTCAACAGCATTGGGTCAGCTCTTTTTACGTGATGCTTGCATAAACATGCAAACATATGTTTAATCTTTACTTCCCTAGATGGCGTTGGCGTCGAATTAGATCGCGCTATGGTTTCGTTACCTCGCGATTTATAAGTTCTAGACAAAAATTTCCTAGTTACTTTTAAACCACGATTTTATTATATGTATAGATAATAATAGATATATCTATCTTTTATAAAAAAGAAAAAGACGAACAATGACACAATGAGCGGCATTTTCGCTCATGGATCAGATTTCTGCACGACAACCTTAGGATGGAAATAGATGGAAAACTGTAAACTGTACTGTATGGCTTTGATGACCGTAAACCTACATTGTTTAGGCTGGCAAAATGGATGGTTATCACATTATATGTCGGTCGAACGACCTTCGTTGGTCTGATGATCAGTAGGATTTAAAAACTTCAAGAGTCAAATTTGCGACAGTAATTTTAAACACAACAATTGAATGTGGAATTTGTATCTACAACATACGGTACATATTTCCCATTTTCAAATACTTAAAGTGATCTGGCGGTAAGGGAGATCTGGAAGCGATTAACTCTATTCAAAATACGAATTTCCGATGAGACCAAAGTGGAGGACATCGATATTTACTAATAACTTTAAGAGGAAGGTTTGCGAGCGTGAGAACTTATTTTAGAACCCACACTTCGACATTTCTACTAATACAGCTGCATCACACAATGTAGTAGTACACATACCGAAAAACAAAAGCGCACCGAAGGTTTATTTTGTGGCGCGCCGGATTAAATAAACCTTCAGTGCGCGTTCGCTTCTGAAGGACTAGTAAGTATGTTGCAAAAAACGCGCAATGTATTAGTTATTTATTCACTGCACCGGGAGGCACGCATGCCCATAGTATTGGATGTCATGAACAAAGGGTGGGGTCACAGTGTAATCGGTATTGACAGATTTAAACTTAGAATAGTTACTGTAATATATTATTGTTGATTTTCTGTGTTTCTATTTTCGAATATAATGACGCATAATTTTTGTTTGGGAATATTTTAGGGTATGTAAATGTAGCGAGGGAAGATAAGAGCCAACATAAAAATGAAAACGAGATAATGTGTGATTGATTTGTAATGAAAAACAATTAATGTACATAACTCAATTACTGGGTATAGTAACATTTTTTTCTCAGTTTGATATTTTAAAATTATATTTTATTATAAAAAAATTATACATCTTAGTAGGTACATACAAAAATTAATGCTTGATAAAATATTTTCTTTAATTTATTTATTTATTGCTTGGCGCTTGGGGCTGCTGACATCAGATAAAACATTTTCGCTGTTCCGTTTCTTTGATTTTCTCTCAGATTTTCGTTTTTTAATTGCCTCAATCAAATAATTGGGCTCATTTATTTCCATTTTTCTGTCTAATCTTGAATCTGTTATATCCGGAAGCATACAATCAAGATAAAACTTTTGTAATTTTCTTTACGTTTTCCCATTTCCATCTGAAATAGTAATAATATGCAGAAAAATATATTAACAAGAAATAGAGAACCCTTCAGCTGATAAGCTATCAAACATCAAAATTGGCATGTCTGCCCACGGCCTTGACGTAGCCATGAAACGTGGTAAAATAAGGAAATCATTATACTAATAATAAGTGAAAAATATATATATATAAAACTCACCATATATTCGGACACAGTGTCTGAATTGACATATATATGTATTTTAATTTCAATATTTTTTTCACTCATGATTCGGACCGGACACCAATAAAAAAAGCTGTTTTGTACAGCCAGATAAAAAACTTTCAACGATACCTTAATAATTGTGGAAATCCGTCCTCCGCCCAGCCTCTAGTTATAAAAAAACAGTTTTTAACCGGATTATAACTAAAGCAGCCGTTTTTAATAAATAATATTATAAACCCACATACATAGATAGATACGCGCCTTGGCAGTCGAGTAAATAAAGATGGATTCCTCGAAGCGCAACCACTTTGAACCGCATCAAAAGTATTCCATGAAACCCACCAACGATGAAACATAGAGAAGAGCACGAAGGATTCGTGATAAATTATATCGATAGACGTTTTAAAATTCAACTGTTGTTTATTTATTAAAACTACCAGGAAAGCAGAAATGAACTGGAACTAGGTGCTTAAGCGACTTACCTCCGGTTTCTGAATTAAATTCGGGATAAGCAATACTTAAGTAGTATTTGAGTACTGAGTTGTCAAAAAGATACTTTAAAATACGTCATTTTTTTGACAACTCCGTACTCAAATGTTACTTAAGTACTGCTTGCTTATCCTAGAATTCTCAATTCAGAAACCGGAGGTTACTCTTAGCTCAATAATGGTAAAAATACAGGTTTTGAAATTGAATCAATTGTTGTTTTGAAAAGTACCAGGGTGACAGAAATTAACAGAAAATAGGCGCTTAGATGATCTGACTAAGTGACAGTGACCTTTAAGGTAAGATATATAGGACAGTTTTAAGTTTTCTATCGTCTATACTAATATTATAAAGAGGTAGATTTTGTTTGTTTGTTTGTATGTAGGAGGTAATCTCTGAAACTACTCATCCGATTTCAAAAATTCTTTCACCAATAGGAAGCTACGTTATCCCTGAGTGCTATAGGCTGTATTTTAGGATCAAAAAAATTAGGGATTCGTTTTTTTTTATTATAAATTAACGTGAGCGAAGCCGCGGGCAAAAGCTAGTATTTTATATAAGAATAATAACGAATACTTTATATTCATCTTTCCCCCTTATTACAAAAGATGGTTTCAACCAAGACTAAGGTAAACCCAGGTTTAAAATATACCCATCACTTTCTTATGTCATATAACAAAAGGAGACGGGGCTATTGTAAAACCTAGGTTTTTCTTAGACCATCTTTTGTAATAAGGGGGTTTGTGTTTAATCGTTGGTGCACAACTTAGTGACATCGTTTAGGCGCCCATTTTCTGTTCATTTCTGTCACCCTGGTACTTTTGAAAACGACAAATGATTTAATTTCAAAACCTATATTTATACCATTATTGGGCTAAGTAGTAACCTCAGATTCCTGAATTGAGAATTCAAGATAAGCAATACTTATGTAGTATTTGAGTACGGAGTTGTCAAAAAAATGCTTTAAAACCCGTCATTTTTTTGACAACTCTGTACTCAAATGTTACTTAAGTACTGCTTATCCTAGAATTCACAATTCAGAAACCGGAGGTAAGTCGCTTAAGCACCTAGTTGCAGTTTTACCAGTAGTTTGAATAAATACACAATGCAGCTGAATTTAAAACGTTTATCGATATAATTCATTACGAATCCTTCATGCTCTTCTCTATGTTTCATCGTTGGTGCGTCTCTTGGTGCAGTTCAAAGTGGTGAGTCCATAAAGCTATTTATTACCGAAAGATGCCACCTTAAAGCCACAAATAGTTTTGGTAACGCTTTTTTTGCCACATATTAAAACTTTTTTATCTGACTGTACTAAAAAGCTTCAATAATTTGATGGTGTCCGAATATTCAGTGAAAAAAAATAATTAAATTAAAATGTGTCAATTCGGTCACTGTCCGAGTCTTCTGTCTTATTGTTCGAAGATTGAAAAAATGCAGTCATGTCACGACACTCGCAACCCACCCTTATGCCTTGTGCGTAGACGTTTTGAGAGCTCGGCTCGAATTACAAACGGACGTGCTGTCACCTTGGATTCTAGGATGGCACTGAAAATTTTTCGCGTGCGTACTCTTTTATAAAACAAATTACGGGAGAGTATTGCTCCATACTAAAATGTATGGGGAACGGAAAACAATTTCCGTAAAAAATTAACAATGTTGAGACGTAGATTACTCTCATTTGGTTTAATTTATTAAAATAATAAAACGGTAAACGTGTTATTCATACTTTCGTGTCACGATTAAACTAAATAGATTTTTATATATTCCTTTAAAATTAAGTAAATTCTGCAAATAGAAAAGGTCGATTTAGATGTTTTTGAGGGAATTTAACATTTTTTTTTTCTCGAAATTAATGATGATTTCGCAAATATCTCGCGGTGAAACTGTTGGCACATCTATTATGGTTCTTCATTATTTTTTTTACGTAATTCCATGCGGAGAGTTTATAGAAATTTCGAAAACAGTAAGTGCCTTTTCAGGTGTTTCTTAAGGACTCTCCTCATAAGCGAGTGGCTTTAAAATGACATAATGCACAATGGCAATGTCATTCTATTCTTCAGTCGCTAAAACCCTTGTCTACGGTGGTCATGCTACGCATGCAAGAAACTTGGGTAGATCTGGCGACGGCAGGTGAAGTAGATCCCTGACGGAATGGTGGCAGAGTGCAGGACGACTGATGGCAAGATAGAAGAGATGAAGAGGGACAGGGGCAGGTAGGCTTGCCAACCTTTATGTACGAATTTACCGGGACTTTGGCAGTCACAATCAGTGGCAAAAAAAAGCGGGACTCAACTGTCAAATTATAGGGAGGCGAAAAATACAATTAGAAAATATTTTTTCGTTCGTTCGACGCGAGACTCGCGGTCGCGATCACCACTCTTCTAGCTAAACAAAACGTGTGTTAACTAAATTCCGACTTCTGCCTGTAGGTTTAGCCGTAGGTACGATAAAACGGGGCAATTGGCGTCCCGCACGCGTCTTTCGCGGGACGCATCCTCTAAAGCTCTAGAAACGGGACATCCCGGTTCTCGCAGGACGGTTGGTAAGCCTAGGGGCAGGTGAGGCAAAAGAAGGCGGCTCATGCAGTCGATTAACAAAAGCTGCTGTAATCGTCTCGAGATGCGTTGAGTCAAGCGCCAACGACGCAATCAATAGTTACCTGACAAGTCTCGTTACATTTCTCGTAGATAAGTCGAAGCCTCTTAAACAACAGCCGGATTGTGCGCAGTTGCTCCTGCATTTTTGCTTTTTTATCATTACTGGCATTTTCACCATTATGAGTACCATTTGGGGGCTGAAAAATAAGGTAATCGAGTTATTTCATATTGTCACTCTAAAGGGGTTCGAACATTTTTCTATGGAACCTAGCATAGACTCCCGCCGCCATTTTTTTTCAAGACTATGGCGCACTCCGTATCTGCTAAATACGGGTAGAGGACATTAAAAAAAAAAATGTCAGCAACACGGTGCCCTTAAGTGTCACGTTGCCGAGATATTTGGACGTGAAGATCGCCACATGCGAACAAAAAATAAACGAATTGCGTGTTTATTATACGTTAGATTGTATTCAAATAATGGTTCCCAGTTTAATTTAACTATTTATTAGAAGAGAGTCAAACTAGGAGCATGAAAAAACAACTTTAATTAATAACTTACCTACTAAACCGCATCGCAATGAAACACTACTTTGGTTTAGTAGGTAATTAATTAGTTTGAATAAAATACAAAATGACGGCGGGGGTGCTATGCCAGAAAGGTTCTATCCCCTTTATATTCAAATGTAAAGCACATAACATCAGATCATCATTAGCCCATTACTGTCCCACTACTGGGCAGGCGCCTCTTCTCAGAATGAGAAAGATTCAGGCCTAAGTCTTCCACGCCATCCTGGTTGGCTGATTACACACACCATCGAGAACTGTTTGGAGCTCTCTCAGGTGTGCAGGTTTCCTAATGATGTTTACCTTCACCGTTAACGCAAGTGATAATCAAATTATGATCCGCAAATGAAACTATGATTCAAAAAGTCAGGTGAGGTGCAGGCCGAGATTGAACTCAGAGCCCGCTGTATAAAAGGCAAGCGTACAACCGCTAGGCTACCAATACTTCTTCAAGCACATAACATCTTCTTAAAATTTCTCTTGAAAAGATTGATACCAAAGAACACACATTATGAAAATATTCAGTAGAGACATATTTAATATAATTTTATTTTTTAAGTATCTTTTTATTTATCAGGTGTAACAAAAAAAATCTTGAGTAAGGAACTTACTTGTATTGCTTTTAATGTCTGAAAAACATCTTGGGTCCTGCTCACAATGTCCTGCACTGTCTCCTGACCAAATCTGTAAATTAATATTACCAAAATCAGTCTTAAATAGGCAATAAGATATCCTGAATAATATTGTAAAATGTAACTTCGGCTTTTGCAGTGTCCTCCAGTAAATACATACTTGCACAACGACGCGGTATTGAATTCCTTACTCTGCGGCGGTTGGGCGGCAGGCGGCTGCGCGGGAGGAGGCGCGGCGTTGCTTGACACTGCACCCCCAGTCTGCATGCCACCTGATGAATGGAACAAAGAAAAATATTCCTTATTTATAATATGAAATATACAGCTTGTAAGGGTAAACAGCGTTATCACTCAAACCATGGGTAGTTGACTTAAACATATAAATATGGGACCGAGTAAAAAAAAAAAATATACGCGCGAGAAATGAGCGGCGCGGTGGCGCTACGACGCGGTGTACACAGACTCGCTAACGAGACAGCTGACTGACTGGGGTAGCAACCTGTGCGGAGCCGTGCGTCGGGCCACGCGGCGAGTTCCCCGCGCCCCCTCCCGTTGCTTGTTGCTCCCGCGCATAGGGTGAAATGCTTTTGAGGAAAAATGAAAATTTTATAAAAAAAAAGTTATTTTGCATTGATTTTTCGTTCTATGAATGAAACCAAACCACTGGTTTCAAGGATAACGGTGTTTACCCTTACAGGCCGTATTGTTATAAAAACAGAAAGGAAAAAGTTGATCCCATCAAAAACATTCATGTAAAAAAAGCCACGTCTCGCGATTCTTTTGCCGTGAAAAGTTCTGAGATCTAATGTACAGCCACGTCGGGCATTAGATATTTTTTGGACTTGGCAATCGCGCAACATAAGAATATACATACTTGTTTACCATGGTAAAGATTTGTTTATAAAATTAACAAGGTATCTTGCATCACAGTAATCCTCATGCTGCGTGATTACCAAGTCCGAAAAATATCTATACAACCTTATTTTTACTTTATACGAAAACTGAGACATCCCAACAAGATTTTCATCAGAACTGCCTGAATATGTGTTTTTTTTAGTAAATCTCCAAGTTACACCTTAGTTTATGTCGCGTTAAGTTCCCTAAAAAAGTGTGAAATGCCTGAGATGTGCTATGCAGGAGTTGTCTAATACACGGTAACTGACCGAGAGGACAATGTCAAGCCTCAAGGTGTCTATTCCTGTCAACTGTTATGGGTAGAAAACTACTGCAACAAAATTGAACATTATGAAAGAAAAAAATAGTGTTGTAAAAAATATGTCAATCGATTCTCCTAGTGATTCTGAACAAACTAGTTTCAGGTTTAGTATATACTAAAACTAAGCTTGTATAAATGAAATGAACGACGTGGCTGTACATAAGATCTCAGAACTTTTCACGGCAAAAGAGTGGCAAGACGTGGCTTTATTTACATGGATCTTTTTGATGGGATCAACTTTTTCGTTCTGCATAGATTTTGTACTAAACCCCGCCGACTTCTGGATCTGCCAAAATCTGACAGTGTGGAGTGTCTAGTACTAAATGTAAGTATGTGCAGAGTGCCTTCCGGTGAGCGTCAGAAAGTTACTGATAGAAAAATTCTTACAATGTACCCCACATTACTAAACTAAGAGCGAGGAGCTAAACATAAGACAATGGATAAGTTGCATGAAGCAATACCTGTTTGCTGGACAGTCTGAGGTCCCATGCCTGCACCAGGTCCACCACTGACTCCTACTCCCATACTCTGGAAACAATAATGATCACCTAATAAAGGGTTTCAAAAATATGGATAATATAAAGGTAATGAAAACTGTTTTTATAGATTCACTGTCATTATTTTTGTAAAGTAAGTATATTTCACACATGACACAATTTCTCCATAAAAATATTTACAGTGCATATAATTTACTGTTTCTTAGAAATAGTTTTTTGGTAAGATATAATAGCTACATCATTGACTTAATTCAACCATTAACCTTAAACAACCATAGATATTTTCAGTAAAAAACACACACATTATAGTTTCAGTAAAGTCATATATATTGACGACACGTTTGGTGCAGTGGCTGAGCGATTGGCTTCTGCGCTACGGGTCGTGGGTTCGATTCCCACACGGAACAAAAGTTTGTATGGCCTACAGATAGTTGTTTCGGGTCTGGGCGTTTGTGTATGTGAGATTTGTGTCTGTAAACGCACCCACGATACAGGAGAAATCCTAAAAAAAAATGTTGACTAAAAGTACTTGCCTAAATAGAGCTGTGTTTATAGCTATTTTTTACATACCTGTGGTCCCATTCCCATAGTCCCCATCTGATTCTGCATAGTAGCCCCATATGGTGGCACCATTTGGTTGCCCATACCAACCATTCCACTGGTGTTAGCCATTGGCCCACCCATCACTCCTACAACAAAACATCAACTTTAGAATACTAGATTTATCGGATTCTGATCATCATTACCCCAAGGTCTTTACTACAAAAAGACGTCATTTATAGCCCATCCACATTATTTGCAGAGCCTACACCTCCTCATAGACATGACAATGAATAACTATTCATGAGACATATTATTATTTTCTGAACTCTGAGGAGGAATGTTTCCAAAATGGCTGACAAATATACATAATTATTATATGATACAAACATCTCTCTTGAATCACGGTTCATCTTCCATGCGGAAGATGTCCGGTCCTTTGGAAGGCATGCGGGGGGGACAGGTCCAACGCGCAGAGGCCCCTTTGAGAACTTTAATCTAAAATGGGGTGGGGCACCAACCGGGACTATCCGGGACTATCCACGGCTGCACTATTGGATACAAATATTATTATTAGCATATAAACAACAATGTTGCCATTTGGTAAATCTCTTGTCGTAGTCACTTTATCACTTCAGTTGGAGCTGGCTGCAGTTGGTGTTGCTGAATTTTTGGGAAAACTATTTTGAGTTGTTTATTTTATTTTTGCCATTGACATGCTACGAAGAATTAAGAGGTATTCTAAAGCTGTGTCTATGAGACAAGAAAAGATTTGAGCAACAAAAAATGCAGCAGTAAACATACAGCAAACATGCAACATTGTGTTGCGGAAACCTGCCTATTTAACTAAAACTAAACTTAAAGCTGGACCATGCCAAATGCCACACATATTTCTTCTGCATTGAATTAAAGAAACTAAGTAATATATATTTAAAGCCACCACTAATCTTAATATGGCCAGGTTATGATACTATCCTTACTTAGATTAGTTTCTAGTGAGGACTTCTCGCTTAGCTCTGCTCTCTGCTTATAGCTAGTATATTAGTATCACTATCAGCAGTCGCCAATAATAAGTCAAGCCAAGATGATGGTTACCCCAGGACCACACTGTCACGGGAACATTGGAGCCAACATTGGTGGCGTGTTGTCGAAACAACGCGAACATTCGTCGATTCCCTTCAAAGATGCTCTATGATGGGGTACTAGCGAAACGAGACCTGACGAATTGCTTGGCCACACATCGCGACAGCATAAACATTTGTCGAATCCCGCCAATCTGACCACAAGGTTACAAATATGAAACAAATAACAGACGACAATTCAACTTGCAAGCCTAAACACCCAAGGCGGGTGAGAAGCTGTGCCATCATAACGACGAGAGTACTGGCCGAACCAACCATAAGCATACTGTTACACTGCCTAAAAATACATAAATGCAGCAGTTTATGCATTAATACCTGCTAACTGATTCGGCATCGACTGCATCTGCCCGCTCATCGGTCCTCCGCCGAAACCTGATCTCATTCCGCCAGCATTGCCCTGAAAGTTTCCAGGGAACTGATGCCCTTGACCAGCCATAGTTAAGTTATATAATAACAACTGAAAATAAAAATCAAGTTTATTTACTAGACAATATAACCAACAAAACAGTGTTGTCAATAGTCAACTACAGTTAACTGTCACTGTCACTCAGTGCTGCCAATACTAATGTCCTAAATTACCCACAAACCTCGGCCAAAATTCGAAAAGGAAATCCTGACAACACACACATTCTCATCATAAGATAAAACAAAAATATAAGCATAAATTGACATCTTTTAATTAAATTTTACAAATGTAGGTACTTATACACACCTATTAGAAACAAAAAATAAGATCTTCAGTACCTTAATTATGTACCTTTGGGCCAAATGTTACATAATGAAGATAATTTTATTTAGTACTTCTGAAAGTTATCAAATCAAATGGCTAACAGTGGTCAAACGAGCAGTCTGTCTATTCATTCGTAATTTTTCATTATTTAGTTTTATTTGTGTTCCCTCTCGTTTTATCTCTAGATATTTATTGAATAGCTACTACTAGGTACTACTAATCCTTGTCACGCAGTTAAATTATAAACGGGGACTCCCGCGAATACATATTGAATGCCAATAATGCAGCCAAAAAATAATTGTTTACCACTCGAATGTGTAAATATAATTTGCTTCAAAAACATTTTTAAGTAAGGGCTGATTTTTCAATCGTCAGGTAACTTATAACTGGGGAATAAGTTTGACGTTTTGACACCTTCTCTATAGAAAATATGTCAAACCGTCATATTTATTCCTTGGATAAAATTTATCTGACGATTAAAAATCGGCCCTAAGTATACAATAGTACAATAAAGGTAAAAAATTTGAATCTCCGTATTTTCTCCAGATCAGGGGGCTTCCCATGACCTCTTATGAAAACGCTCAAACGCCAGCCAGTCAACTTCCGTTCAAAAGCTGGTTCCAGGTTCTGAATCGCTAAAAATCGTACCATTACAGTGCTAAAGGTGAATGACTATTGAACCAAGTTGAACGGTAATGCTTGTTCATGGTACGAAAAGTCTATACAAAAAAAAAGTTGAACGGATTTCGTTAACGTCAACGTAGCAGGCCTGCCGCAGGCCTGCCGCAGGCCTGCCGCAGGCCTGCTCTAACGATGTCATAGTACAAAAAAGCAGGGCAGCTCAACTTCCAGGCAACTTCTGTTCTACTTTATGAGGTCATGGTAAGCCCCCAATGCTCTCTACATGACATCTGCAGAAAATGCAAAGATTACCCAAATGGTGTGAAATTCCCCGCAGTTCTGGGAATTCCCCACATGTTGGCAACGCTGCAAAGTCACTCGTTTTTTTAAAAACATTTTTTCTGGCTCCGATCATTCTCGGATAATGTCAGTCGAATGAAAATGTATGTGATTGAGCGTAGTGAAAAATCATAGTCAAAGTTCAAAGCCCAGCCGCACATTATAAGAAAAATTCCATTAAACCAATTAATGCATAATAATTTATTGATTTTTCTACATATCGGTTTGTATTTTTTTATTTTATTTTCGCTGTGGCTACTGACAACTGTGGCAAAACAAAGTACACAAAGAAAAACAAGTTTAAAAAAAATTGTTTGACACTGTCAAACAATTTTTTTCAATCTTCAATGTCTGTCACTGTCAAATTGACAGTGACAGACATTGAAGATTTGGCGGGAATATCAATTTATTTTAAAGTCATTACACTTAACTTAGTTACAAATTTAGTTTTTGTTCTAAACATTTCAAACTGTTTTTAAATTTATGTGGGAAGCGAATAAATTACAACAAACAGCGGCGGACATCCTGCAATATGTTGTTTCGTTCGAGTCATCTAGTGCGAATATTGATGAGTAAGAAAACTTATGTTCATTCGGCTCCAGCTCAAGTTTCCATTCTACTGCTAATCAGGTAAGGAATTACAAATATCTGAATTAAGTAAATAATGTACGTATAATATTCTGAAAATACTGTGGGTGTACCTACTTATAGTTCTTACCAAAACTGATTGCAGCTCTCAAATTTCAGACGACTCGCACCAAGTTATTAATTAGCGTTATGATGTACAGTACGGCCGATGTATCTTGGCGAGTCTGAAGTTAGCTGATTAGCTGCGCAGTAGACAATTTCGTTTCTAAAAGATTCATTGCGCAGCCCAACAACTAACTTCAGACTCGTCAAGATACGTCGGCCGTATTGTACCTGCGAAGTCTGCGAATCCTTTTGACTAGGTACCGCGTAATCCTACAACGTGCTACTGCGCAGATATTCGCCTCGGATTCAGAGTGGCATTGATACATGGCGCAGAACAGTGATAGGTAACTAAGGGTACTTTCGGCTGCATAGGTAGCATCTTCTCTTAGAGAGAATGAACGAACTTTCAACACCACACTTGCTTCCTGCATGTCAATGATTTTGAACCACTAAAGTCTAGGCTTCTTCACTGCACAATGAGGTGCCGATGATTTCTTAAAAGTGCAATTATGACATTAAAAAGTCTCATTTGTACATGCCAAGTTTTGAAACAGCAACTGAGTACCTATTAGATATTGCAATTAGCGATAAGACCGCCATTGTACCTTTGTTTTATTTTTTCGTTTTTTTGCTATTGTTATGGCGTACAATAAAGCTTATTCTATCTATCTATCGATCTATCTTAGTGTTTAAAAGGTAGGGCTGGTAAAACATTGCACACTTCAGTATAATTTGGCAAACTTACTAAAATAACAATGACCTTAGGTAGATCATAATATGGATGAATTTGCCTAGCGCTGACTAAATGGGAAGATGTCAATCCACATGATATTATAGTATTTAAACAAATTCTTTAAATAAGTTTTTTTTTTTAATAATCACTAATAAACTGCAGGCCTAGCACACTATAATGACTTGACATGTGCCCACAAAAATCAAAATAATAAGTATTAAGCATATTTTTGGATGCATGTTGTACATAAATGTTCCTGACTAATTTCAGACTTGACCGTTCAACCAAAACTGTGAATCATGATCACTTCACTCAAATCAAACTATTTAAAGTAGGTACTTAATATGCATATTATTCTATCTCCCAATAATTTCTTCAAGTTTTTTTTTCACTTTGACACTTATGTAACACACAGTCCTTTTTCTAGAGAAAGCCACAAGACTTTTAAGATATCAACCAATACATAGTATTTTTTCAATAGAGACTTAACTCTTTACAGTTTACCTATCTTATGTTATATACACCATAACAGTCCTTTTAATTTTCACAATTCTCCCAGCTAGTAAGAAACTGCTACTAAACTTTTAGAAAAACTGTTGTTAGAATTTAGAGGCTTTTGCTGCATTCTCAGAGAAAGCTACAGTTGCAATGTCATCGGCAAATGCGCCTAAGACTACTCCTTTAGACATTAGATGGTCAGCTGTGTGAAGAAGCTAGAGGGCCCACAATGCTCCCTTGGGGAACGCCGGCTTTGATTGTATGTATTCCGGTTACTTCATTGTCTTCTTTTAGATAGGATTTTATGAATTAATAATAGTTTATGAATACCGTTTTTAATGCTGTATGTGACCCTCCAACCCAAACGAATGGTAGCAATGGTTGAGAAAAAAATCAATTAGCTTTACTAGAGTGGCAATCTTACACAAGTTGAATCTCCCATTAAAATCGCTCTAAAGTCGCGTGTTTTTTTATAAATATCAATTATTGTCTTTCATATCGAATGTTAGATATTTTAATATTATTTTTAATTCATATTACCTATAACCAATATCGGATTTTCGTAAAAATCCAATATGGATAATACACGGGGCGACTGCCATCTTACTACGTAACCCAATTATTAGGGCAGAATACCGATAATAGGTATGAGTAGGCAGGTAGGAATGCCATTTTAAAAGGCAAAGGACAGAGATTCCATTCCATTATTTCTTTGTAGTTGTCTGGTACTTATTTAACTATTTTAACTGTAAATAGTCGCAGCCAGGGATGGAGCCAGGACGAGAGATTTTACTTAACAAATCCCACCCAGCCTGCCTCGTCGGACTAGTGGTCGCAAGCGCAAATACTGAGTGTGAGTTTGACGCCCATGTTGGGTAAAGTGTTATTGGGTTTTTCTGTGCGAAATTTCTCAGTAGTAGCCAGGAGTCCAGATTTGTGCCCGTTTAATGACAATAGACTCGCACCCTATTACCTGTGACTTCAAACATAACGGCGAAATGAGGGTGTACCTACTAAACACCTCTGCCCAACTTTTCGGAGAGTACAGGCGTGATGTAATGTCGTTTTACTTTAACAATTGTTTTAACTTTTAAAATAGGTACCTACGTTGTTTTTTCACCATGCGGTTTTGTAGACCAGAAAACATTTTTTATCCGTTTTAGAGTCACATTTGATCCATGTTTTGACTAGGGCTTTCAAATACCGGACTTTTTCAATACCGGTATCAATACCGGTATTAGTGTGATCAATACCGTGATCACGTGACCACGGTATTGAACACAAGTTCAATTAGGACATTAATAAAACCATTAAAATACGTGTTTATTATGGTTACTTTCTGAAAATAATAATACAAAAGTCTCTTATTAGTATTTCATTTATTTAGTTAAAGCCATTTAAAAAAAAAAAAACATATTACTTAACAAATTAAAAAAAAAACATGTTTTCACTTTATATTTTCTGTGTGCCCTTTGGCAAAGGCCTCCTCAAACCTTTTCCAATTTTCCTTCTCCCATCCTAGTCTAGTCCAGGTTTTTCCAGCCGTTTTCACTATTTCATCTTCCCATCGCTAAAGTGGTTTTCCTTTCTTTCTCTTTCCCTCTCTCGGGTACCACAGGGTTACCAATTTATCACTTCTCTTCTCCTCTTATTAGTAATTTGGTACCTATTGGTTGATTATAGGTCTAGGAATTAGGAACGTAATCAAAATTTAAACTAAATCTAGTCATTTTGCACGTAGACATTTCACATAGACTTTATAATGTATATTATATACCTAATAAGTAACGGCGATTTCGGAAATCGGCTTAGCCGGGGCGTGGGAGGGTCAGCTAGAGATAAGAACGGGCGCTTGCGCTGACCAAAACATAACCGTTTAAAGGATTTCGCTGACTCCCGTAAACTCATCCCCGACGAACAGTTCGGTTTTCGAACCAAGCACTTGCATTCGGCCATTGCACCCCATAGTCGAACAAATTAGCTCCCGCTTCATGCGCTCGTACAAAACGGGAATGCTATTCTTCCATGTAGAGCTCATCATTCAAGACTTTCTGTCGGATCGCACCATCCGCTATCGCCTAGAAGGCACCCTCTCGTCCCCTCACCCCATCCACGCCGGAGTCCTTCAGGGCTCCGTGCTATAGCCTCTTCTGTTCACGCTGTACACCAGCGACATTCCCAAAAGTGGTTTGGCCAAGTTGGCTCTTTTCGCCGACGACACGGCCATCTTCAGTTCCGGTAGGAGTCTCGATAGCATCACTCGAACCCTCCAAACCGCAGCCGACGCCCTCGGGGTCTGGTTCCGGAAATGAAGAATAAAGATGAATCACGAAAAGAGTGCAGCCGTTCCCACTCCCACATCCGCATCCGTCCCGTCGTCATGTTCGGCAAACAGATCCCTTGGGAGATGAAAGCCAAATACCTGGTGGTTATCCTCGACCACCATCTGAAATTAATAGACCACATTAAAACGGTGCGCGCTCGCGCCGCTTTTGCTTTCGGTCGCCTCCACCCCATCTTTAGAACGCGCAGTAAATTGTCACTTAGAAATAAGCTGAGAATCTACGTGACGTGCGTCCGCCCCATCTTGACTTACGCTACCGTCGTGTTCGCACACGTTGAGCCTTCCCGCTTCAAATCCTTCCAAACCCTCCAGAATAGAGTGTTGCGCAAAGCCGCGGCTACCCCGTGGTTCATGCGTAACAATCAACTCCATCCCGATCTAAAAATGCCGACCGTCAGGCAACACCTCAAACGCATTTCCAAGCGTTACTTCGAGACTACCCCGCGCCATCCGAACCCCCTAGTTGCCGCAACGGCTGACTACAGTCCCTATCTCATCAGTAAAGTACGCCGTCTCAGGCACACACTTTTAGAGCCTGATGACGAAATTATCCTCCTCCAATAGGCGAGTAAATCGACCAGCACATTACACGGCGTCTGCCGCCGTCCGGCTTGGCGCGTCCTCACCGGCAAGGTCCGTAGCGACGTCCCACCGTCGGCGGTTACGATCCACCGAGCTCTCCCGTCGTAGAGCCAGTCGTCTCTTCAGACTCCGCAGTCACACCGATAATTCAGCCCTCATCTAGCTGTCTCCCCCTCCAAGCTCCTGTCAGCAACGCCCTACGGCGACATCCGAATCCCACTAGGGGTCGCCCTTAGTGCTGTTGTTACAGGTAGTCATGATGTTAGTGTAGTATAAGTAGTTAGCTTAGGTTAAGTATTTTACTTCCCCACCATTGGCTGGAGACCCTTCAGGTCTTGCCAATAACTGCCCGGTTACGTAGGACGGGTCCGCAAGGACCATCTAGAGCAGTCCAATTGAAAAAAATGGCGAAAACAAGTGCGAGAGTAACATCACATCGTAAATTGTATTACATAATACAATTTCCTACTACTTATTACAACAAACCGCAATTATATATATTTATGTTTGTAATACCGTAATCACGGTATTGGCTCGTCAATACCGTGATTAAAAAAAGACCAATATATATCCGTGATTACGGTATTACGGGATCCCGGAATACCGGTATTGAAAGCCCTAGTTTTGACTGACTTACTAGTTGCAATGTATCCATTGATTATTTATTTTTGTAAGTTTCAAAAGTAAATAGTCCAATTTCTCTCGTTTTTTTTTTTGCTGTGTTGTGGTACAAAATGAGCCACCCCTCTTCCCGTAACTGTCTTGAAAAAAGACTAAGGAATTAAGAGGAGGCTTCGGCATCCTATTACGCGATAACATACTGCGATCATCAATACTTTTATTGAGCGTGGTGGTAGAATAATTTTATGCCAATGTTTCGCCACAAATGTGCATCATCTATGACCGATCTGTGGTCCATGTTTATTAGCATTGGACGTTTGCGCCTAATTATTATAACGCAGATTTATGGTAAACATTTCCATGTCCCGATTTTGGCTTTCAGACTTGAAGACGTAACTTGAGCCAAAAAACTGAGACATGCTCCAAGTATACATATTTTATCCTTACACTGGATTGTCTAGATTTTTGACAGTGTTTCTTTACTTTACGTTTTGTTCTGAATCTGTAAGGCTTGATATAGCTTCTGTCCTTTTGTTTTTGATCCCCAATCTTATTTGTACTTCTAGCATAATTGCCCCTATGTAGCAACATTTAATAACTCGATGGACTAACTAATTTGTATGGAATATTTCTTTGGTTTTTATGTTATGTTTTGGTGTGCTATACAAACGGCTAATATTACTATTACGAGTGGTCCTTCAATCTGCAATACTCATACTCACATTTCAGAATTGTTTTCTAATAAGCTTTTAAAATCTGGATGTATTATTGTTGGTAAAATCTGTTTCTGCGAAAACGAGTAGGTACCTAAATTGCATAGTGTTTTTCTAAGAACGATTCCATTTTTTTCGAGTTACTCTGCTGTAACATGTCATTAGCATTCCAAATGTTCGTTTTAGGTTGTCGAATTTTAAGTACGATTATGTGGAGTGTAATGATATAGTTACCAAAAAATTGTTGAGTACTACAGTCTTCATTAGCACCGCAGTAAATAATTACTATTACTAGTCATAAAGTTCTTACATAATTATTATGTTTGTTATCTTGAGGTGCTTTTTTCTTTGATCTTAATTTTGATTTGTCACACTCTTAATTTGGTAGCTTAAGCAGCTAGACAGCAGAGTATTATTTGTAATTCGTGGTTACCTTAAAACTAGGTATTTCTATTTATTTTCAACCGTTATACTCTTCTATACCCAATTTATTTTGGGATATCAACTTTGTCAAACGTAAAGTCAAAGTTGGAACCACGCCAAATGCTAGACGACACAGATTTTTTCATTTCCAATCTTCAAATAGATAATACTTCTTTTAAAATAGCTTGAGATGTTCCACATAATATCCGGTTCACAGGAGAAAATTGAAACTCGTCCAGTGTACCTTAAATATTTATTTTCCTTTTTATGTTATCCTAAATTAAGTACAATAGTATAATTTTAAATTAATTATAACAGTTATTAAGTATTTATTATGAATTCACGTTCATATAGTTATGTAATACATAATAATAATATAATAGTATTGTGCTTAAAATTACTGTGAATGAAATGCACTATTATGGACAATTCAGTGCGTATTGCCGCTCTGAAAAATTTATACATTTGATGATATGTGTATATAATTTTTTGTAAGTATTATAATATATAACTAAGTACAATAATTCATCTATATATTATAAGGCAAGATGGCCACGACTATGGCTAACATGGTACTATGTTCTGTTTCGTACGCATCTACTTATATTATTATTCTACTTACATTTAAAAGTATAATGAATGTATATAATTCAATATATTAGACCGAATCTTGTTTTTAAACTGTGACAATCCCGGACGATAAGAGATTCGATTCGGTCGGTAAATATTCAACAATTTTTATTTATCTTCCACATAATAAATAGTTATCAACATGTAGATTTACAAATATCAACAAAATAAATTACGAATAACAGAATATTACAATTAAAATTAAGCTTACAAACTATGTATCAGTGATACCTACTCTGTCTAATGCCACTAACTTGTACTATGTCGCCGTCCAAGTCCTCGCCTTCATTTTAGATGAATCTTATTCCCACGCAAATACTTTAATGGCTGCCAAATGAAATAAACAGTTATCAATAGTACCTAGTACTGAAAAAACGACCAAGATTTATGGTAGAGTCAAATCTGCATTTCACAATGATGGCTGGATTAATTCGTTTATCTCAATCATTGATTAGCATTATGTCCGTAAATAATAGCAATAGGGGTATTTATTTCTTAAATGGAATGGCCGGCGACCGTCTATAATTCAATACATTAAAATTACATGGACTAGTAATTGAATTATCCTAACTACTAAGTACCCTAGCCGCTTTGGAGAACAAATTATAAGTAATAATAGTTAATATTACAAGGGCGTATAGGTAGTGTACAAAAAATATTGTTGCTTTTCACTGAGACAATAATAAGTACATACTTTACTTAAAATTACATTAATTACTTAGCCCTTTATTGCTCTCCTTCAATCTTCCTAATCTAAACCAAGTCCATTTTAGGACTTATTGAGCAACATGGACATGTTAATACAGAACTAGGAAACCTAAGAATTATCTACGACGTCTTACAACCAAAGCGAATCGACTAATAAAAGCTTCATTTTGAATGAAGCAATGGAGGTGATGAAGTCTCCATGTTTTGCACACTTAGGTGTGTTAGAAATGGCATTGCAAATCATATAAATAATATGCGCAATTGGCTATTATTTTCAATTTATAAATGTTGGTAGGAGACATTCCTAGGCTTAGCCATGCTTATTCTTGCATCATGTAATTAAAAAGTGAAAATCCGATTCAAATATCCGTGACTATAGCTTTCGTTTCGTTCTAAGGCGTCCGATAGATCAATAACAGGATTAACGTGTTAATATCATATTTTAATAAAATAATGAAATTAATGATGGATAAGAAGAATAATATACAACGCACTAGGGACAATAATATGTGATGAGCTGATGAGTGATAAAAGAATAAGGAAATTTTCTTCTGAATACGTACGCATTTAAATATTAGCTGTCATATAGTTGATGCGTTTTTATAAGATATGATCAATAGATGCCACATAATATGAGGTTGTAATATTTCGTTCCGATGATTTATATCAAGAAACGCAATTATTTTTGTAAAACCAAATTGTAGATCAATTCTTAAGTAGGTTCTTCAATTCCTATGTAACTTGAATTGCGTAGGTAGTCATATGTTTTTACGAGAAGTTTAAATTACGCAATCTACTTACATATTTATGATTTTAATAAAATAAGCCAAGCATAAAATATTTAGCAAAATTTTTCTTACGCTGTGTTCTTTTTTAAATGATAACATACGAAACGTAGATAATGCTCTCTTTAATAGTATTTATTGTCTATTAACAGCTGTAGGCTTTTAAATGTTATTTTCATTTCTAAATATTTTATAGATAATTGAATATGAAGGGTATCTACTATGAAAATATACCTAACTAATCTATAAGTATAAAAATATGTGATGTTAGGAAGTTAAATGAATGAGGCAAGAATATTTCAACATAGCTATCGTTATGTAGGTAGGTATCTTAATGGTATCGTATTGGTGCTTTTTATAATTAATACATACAAATTAGTACGTAATTATTACCTACATAGTTTCATCACCATTGGACTGATTAAGTACCGAGGTCTTACTTCTAAATAAAAAGCTCATAGCCTTTGGTCATTCTTTAACATTTTTGGTTTATGGATTCAACTAGATTCTAGACGTTTAGTCTATATATTTGGCTTTTCTTCCATCAGTATGTATTTAAATTTTCTAATGACATGGTTTGCTATTGTCTTTAACTACCGTCCGACAAAAGACACCGAACGTTTGCTGTAACAGCTGTGTCATTAAATTATTTCTTTTCATTTCACATTCAGACCTATAAACGTATTCTAGTTCACGACTTCATTACTGCTGATACTTTTTATTTACACTACTAGTAAGTAATATTTTCTTTTAAAAACTCAGATCTGAATACAAACCAACATCGCGCACGTCATCAGTAATGTGTTCGAGAACTAGTGTTACGTCGAGCCTACTGCATCCGCGCCTCTTGGAGTTGCGGAGGGTATGGCAGTGGAGGTAGAAGGGGGCCTTGCACGCCTCCACCTGGGAGTGCGTAGTATTGAGATACATAGCCGGCACCGCTAGCTGCTGCTGCCGCTGCTGCTGAAACATAATAATACATTTTATAACAAAATTAACAATTAACTAGAGGTTCAGGAATTACTTACACTTACAGGTTTTTATGGTTTAAAATGGAACGTGGCGGTGCAGATTTATAAAAGTCATATTATTATTGTGTGCTTAGTGTTAACTTAGTGCTTAAAAAAGTGCTTTAAGGATCATGCAAGAAAAAGAAAGACAAAATTGTAATAATATTTAACTAAACTGAATAAGTCTTTAGTAATTTAGGTTACAAACCGGCGGCTGTTGCATACGGATCGAAGCCGGCTGCGGCGTACTGCTGCTGGTACGCTGCTGCCCCCTGCGCTGCGGCAGCTTGGTATTCATACAGATGGTTGGCAGCAGCCACTGCCGCGGCGTGCTGCAGTTGCGGCAGCTGCACTAACCCGCCCGCTCCCGTACCCACGCCTGCTCCTACTCCGCTCATCGCGTTCATGTATCCAGGAGTGCTGTACATGTATCCAGGCGACAACCTGCCAATTTACAACAAACTTATATCCAAATATCCTCCTGGCATCAACGACGTCAAACTTTCAGTTACTTGACAAAATAACTGCACATTTGACGCCTACTGTCACCCGCGATGTCCTCTCACAGAGATTTTCAATGTATAAGTCGCGCGCAGAAGGTTTGCCGATGACTGCCCCTCCCACTACACCGACCGCTACCCGCGCTCGTCTGGCATTAGTAGGTATGCCAGACGAGCGCGGGTAGCGGTCGGTGTAGGGGGAGGGGCAGTCATCGGCAAACCTTCTGCGCGCGACTTATACTCGTGAGGTGACATCGAAAAATTAATACTCTTTAAAACGGTCACACTACCTAGCCCCAGCAGCCTCGACAGGCACGAGCATCTAATCTTGTTATGTTAGTAGACATCGATAAACGGTTATAATTATGTAAGTATGCGACTATCTGCCTATGTCGCCAGTGCGGAACCACCGCCGTGCGTCATTGCCAGAAAAATTTAAGAAAATGTAATAAAAATATACAACGGGCGGCACTCTGCCTCGACCGAAATATCCGGATCACTCGGTATTTGCCTACTTAACGTTACATCGCATCGTCGTGAACAGTCGGGGAAATTAAGATTAAGATGGCGGCCATCCATCCATTTTTGTTACGAAATTAGGAGATGCAACTATAAACGTATGCTTCGAAGTCATTAGCAGAATGAAAATCAGAATATAAGTTATAATTGAATTCTATAGTGTACGTTCCCCACGCATGGACTAACCAAGCGGATTTACCTCAAAAAACACGAGAAATTATACCACCAACCAATTATACAGGAAATCTTTTAGGAAAATCAACACAACTTCATTGATCGAGTATTAAACATAATTAAGTAGTATTAGTTTCAACAACGAGGGCCTTTTCTTCGAAAAACTTTTACTCGCACAAAATGGGGTGAATAAAAAAATGCTTATTCTGCTTAATTTGCTTATGAAGGCGGCCAAGTTTGTCAAGAGCATCTTGAACTCTTTTTTAGCTGTGTCAGCGTTTTTAGAGAGCTCTCTTCATCATCCACACTATTAACCATCGCACCACATTATGATGCAATTATCCATCTTTTTCTACCGCTATAAGATGTGATAGAGACGGGTTGATTGTTGTTTGTTCTATTTCGACTGAATTAGCATGGTACAGGAATCGGAGGCAACACGCATGCGTGGTCCACGCCCGCATCAACGCCCCGCCCGCCTTATACGCCCACCTGTGGTCTACTGTTGTATCGCAAAATACCTACGTGATGCTAGTAGTCAGATAGAGTCTACGTGAAATTCACGAATCAATACTAATCTTGAAAATTAAAAACCTCAAATTTGTAAAATCTCATCTACAGTTGTCAATCTACGATCATAATAGCTACGGCACGCGGCGTCTTTTTACTTTACTATTTGATACCCGAGTTAAAGAGAGAAAAAATATAGTAGTAGGTGAAAACAAACAGCATTATTAAAACTGGCATATACTCACACAAGCTGAGCTGACACATCTACTAAAATACAAAACAACCACATACTATTCTGATAGCTAATAGAGGATGTATGTTAAAAACAACTTTCAAAGTTCCTCCGAGAAAGTAGATATAGGTATAATAATAATTACATAAATTACATGCAATAAGTAATCGCAAGAATATTGAAGCTAGGCATAAGTAAGTAAGTGAGATATCTGATAAATCTACTTATTACTAAAATTATTTACCTAATTAACAACTACACTTATTGCCTACATGACATTCACAGGTACAATTATATATCAGGTCAATACTTTAGCGTAAATTTTGATACTATTAGTCGCTTAATCGATCGTAGGCAACCTAGCCTTTTTGATAATAATGAACCAATAATAACATAAGTAAACAGATCTCCCAGACGTCGTAAACCCTAATTGATTGGAAACGAAAACAAAAGCGTTAATTCGATTGAAGCTTTCACTTGATTATATTCCATTAAAACAAGAGTGTCACTGAATAATATATGGACAGTTGTGTTGGCGTGGTGGCCATGGCTGAGCATCGATCGAGCGCACGTCAATATGTAATTAACCGGGACACGAGGACTGCAGGGCCAGCAGTCGGCACGGGTAGACCGCGTTGTATCAAATGCATGTTAGACAGCACGGCGGCACCGGCGGCGACGGCGACGGCGGCGACCCGGTCGAAAGCGCGCTCACACCTACGCACACACAGCGCACCCTCGACCACCGCCGCCGCCGCACTACGACAATAACTTATTAAGTGTATTAAACGAAATCCACCACCAACAAAACTCAATTCAAATCAACAAAATCTTACACGAACACGGCATAAAACATAAAAGTAAAGAAAACATTGAGTGTCGAGAACGATGCGTAAAGTGTGACGGCGGTGGGCGGCGCCCGCGACCGACGACGTCGCCGCCGGCGCCGCCCATGCTCCGGTATAGCTTTATAAAACGTAAACATTAAAAAACCCAATCGACTAATTCACACCCAAAACGAAAAAAAATCCACTCTCACGCTCACGCTTGCCATAGATACCTATGTGAAAATGTTTGATAATTTAGTCTAGGTGTGGTCCGCCGGCCGCCGCGCCGCTAGCCGTCCGGAGACGCCGCTCGCCTCATCTACCGAGACAAAAGTCAGCATGCTATATCTATACCGTTATGTGTTATGAACCTGAACTTAAGCTGCTCATTTCAAAAGTTCTGATTTAAGAGCTATTTTACTTGCCAGAAGATTACCATTAGGTACTTTATTTATTCAAACTTTATGCAACGGCATGGCGGACTTATCGCGTCGCAATGATTTTGAAGTGGACGTTTGATTCAATTACATACATACATCGTAAAAAAACAGTAAGTGTTATTTTAGCAATGGCAAAGTAATACTTGACGAGTTTCCATAACTAGGTACATTTAATTTGGAAACTTATAACTTTGTTCCTAGACGTTACTAACGCACGTTGTGTACGTACAACAACAATCTAGTTGTAACTGCGAGATGGGTTGGCAAACTTTATTATTTTCATTTAATTAATATCCGAACTATGATACAAGAAAGATCGTTATGCTTTTCTTAGACTTAATAAAAAAAATCTAACTCTGATTTTTGTCTCGTGAGATGTATTCAGAGCGGCATGCGGCGCCGCTAGTGCTGGCAAATATCGAAGTGTTGAACCACTGAACATTGATACATGATACAGATATGGTACAGAAGTAATGAGCCGATTGGCTACTTACCCGTATGGCGAAGGCAGCACGGTCTGATAGCCGGCGCGGACACCCGCTGCAGCTGCCGCAGCCAACCCGAAACCTGAAAGAAATACAACTATTTATAACAATGTCGCCACTATACATACAACAAATGAAGTAACGACAAGAAGACGTGAATTTCCGTAAAAAAATATGTTATCTAGATCATTACTCTTTCATCATTAGGTACCATTCGTAAAGACGTTATTTTCGTTCTCACTTAGCGGAAGTGGCTAGGAGTGAAGTCAAACTAAAATATATCTCGAAGAGATTGGACCACATCCAAATGACACGAGAGTCAACTTAGCGCAGGCAACGTCACTGTTAATTTCTTTTTATTGCATTGTTAAGTCGCGCGAGGCGGCGTCTATTTTAGTCGCTCGCCGCCCGCCCGGGCACCGGCATCCACGGACATACCTCTTGACAAGAAGACGACAAACACTAGCTATAAATGGCTTTCGAACTTTGGCACAGGCAGATGCTCAGTTACTAAATTGTTTGCAAAGGCATCTTCCACTTAGAGAGGCGGTGATAGCCAAGTTGACGACATTTACCGGGTGTCACACGAATTAGTCAGGTGTGTTTTTTGTTACGGATCGCTTATTACGGAGCTAGCAATTCCGATTACCAAATGATATGTCGTATTTAGGAAATGTGCAATCACATAATGGCGATTTTGAATCATAATCTGTGATTAATGGTTAATATTCAGAAGAGCGTGACCTCAACCGGCCTGTAAATAAGTTTGCTATTGTGTGGCGAAATTTCACCGGTGATTACAGTGGATCACATCCGCAGCCTCTCCGGATGGTGTTGCGGTTCGTTTGCTATAAGAGTAGGTGTAGTGACCTTGCTACTTTCAATACTTAGAGATTCACTGTGTACGTTGTCAACGTTGTTACGGTTATGAAATATTAATTTCGTCAATCAAGTATTTGATCATAATATGCAGTCGATCCATACCTAAACAAATTATTGGAATTTTGTTTTATGAAAAGTGCAGATTACATCAATACATTGAGATTACTTGCTATTTTATGTCCAGCACAATAGGTAATAAAACTAGAACTGATCGGCTCTGAAGTCTGGGGCTAATCGCGTGCTGTACAATGCGCGTGATGTGCCACCGCATTTGTTCGATCGATGCGGTGCCATTTGACGGCCGAGGTCGAACCACTGTCCACCACAAAGCTTATCTTGATTCATTAAATTTTTTCTCTTTCCTTTTATGTCTATTGTCAGTCGACCTGAATGTAGCGCGATGGTCTTTTGTTGCTTATATGTGACCCAGATAGATTTTAGTCGTAATCGATTGTCAAATACACAAAAGGCAAACAGTTGAATTAATTCACAACAATGTAGAGCAAATATGACGCAGTGCAAACACGTTTTGAAGCTAAAATTAAAATGAATCAGTCATCAAAGTTTTGTGGTAATTAGTCACGGGTCCTCCTGAAAAATATTTCGTACGTTCGTTTAGGAGTTACGAAAAAAGCTTTGTTTGAATTCCTGTGCGAGTTTTTTGTTTCAGGACGTCTTCTGGAGCTCAGGTCGTCGAACTGCAAAGCCGACAGTAAGTGCTTAACGTCGCTTGTAAGGATTCTACGGAAATACGATTTTAGACGCGAGCGGCCTGAGCGGGATAGAAGTATTATTAATATGTAGGTATCCAACTCGAGGTATATACGTATTTTCAATGCCATTACCTTTTGTACGCTCTACATTTCCACAATATCTGCCTATGTATACCAAAAGGAACATAAACATGTCTAATTTCAAACAATTGAAGCATCTCCGAGTGTAATTATTTCGTTTATGAGTTCTAGATTTATACGAAATGTGTTTGTGCAGCCAAAATTTCCCAATAAATTTCAGTAAAACCTTTCATTAATAATGAAAACACGGTTTCATGAATACATTGTAGAATAAATATGTCGTGTTAGTTTATCGGTACGAGAATAGAACGAGATGTGTCGTGGCCCAGATTCGTATGACCAAACTGGCCGTGTAGGACTCACGGCCGTCACGGTTTTGTGTTTGGCGAGACTTTGATCTGACCGGTGTCGTCTCCGACAGTGTCTGCCATCAATCCCATACCACTAGATACTATTTCCCGGGCCTACGTACTTTTGACGGGAGCGATTAATTACACACATCCCTCCCCGTCGGCGTCGCGACATTAGTTCCTGGGACACTTATTTTTGGACAAAACACGAGCGCAGTATGAGCCAACGGCGATTTTATAGCCGGCGTGACTTTCTTCCCAAATCGGTGACCCGGCCGCTACCGCAGTCGTTAAATTAATCGACATTCGTTTCTTCAGTTATGTTAAATCGCATAACACACAAATATCCTTAATTATATCCCATTTCAGCCACATATAGACGAAATTGGAGACACATCTACCTACTATACAGATATGATGTAGTTATGCTTTGTAGGTCCCGACAAAAGATAAGCTGGCGAGGAAAGATGAGGTTCTGGCTCGATGCCAGAACTGGTGTCGCGGCAGAGCCGGCCGCGACGACGTTCCCAAAACTGCGTATATTTAGACAAAATAAAGAGCGCGCCGAAGACAAAACGAGACGCAACTCTGTTTTATAAATAACCGCGTCGTTCGCCGGACGGACTCAGCCTCGCTCGACCAACCTCTGCACGCCAGCTGTTGTACATAAATAATAATTAAGACATGAAGAAAGCTCCACGTCCATCTTTTGAGGATCATCAGATCAGGGCAAAAATTGTAGAGTAGATAAGCACTTATGCTAAAAGAAAATCTTTATTTCTACTTCATTCTAAATGGTTTAAAGTGTAACTATTAGTACGTAATCTACAATGTAGGAGGATTATCGGAGGATCGAAGGGCTTCGTGCGGATGTCGTGGACGGGGATCGAGTTTCAGATGGTGACAAAGGGAACGGAACTACTACAGTGAAGTGTTCCTGTGTGAACTGGGGTCACTGCTCGATGTTAGGAGTGTAAGCTGCTTTACGCCAGCTACCTAAGCTCATACATATCTCTACCGTTCAGTTTCCTTCAGCGCACAAATATAATTCGTTATGTTGACTGAAAGACTTAAGTGTTTTAATAAATAAATCATCATCCTTCGTCTAATAGGCATCTGTAGAGGCTATACCGAATATAAAAGTTCACATAGCTCCAGAAAAACTACAAAGTTAACATCGCAATGTAATTAACTAAGATTTTCGGGCCACAGGCCACACATCCGCATGATACGGAAGACGCTGTTATTTACTTGGACCGCGTTCAACAACTTCGAGGTTATTAGTGTGGCGACGACGCGGTCGCAAATTAATTTATCTGTACGTACGCAAAATCTGGTTTACTTCTAATTCACTCTGAATTTACAAATATCTGGAAAATAACTAGATAATAATATGCATATGATTATGCGTTGCTTAGAATAAAGCCATTAAAAACGTTACAACGAAATATTGGGCTGTGATTCCAAAAGCATTGATCGGATTTTAGTACCTACACAAGCGATTTGATAAAAAAAGTGATTCGTTTATGTAGGTACATACTTACTATCTATAGGTACTTCATAGAAATGAAAAGACCATGGGAGAACCTAGAGTCTGGCAAACGAAAGAAGAGACTCGAATTATTTGCAAACTTTTAATATGGCAATGTTTTTTCAACAAAAATTTCAAATTTTAAAGTGTCAAATTAGGTTATTTCATACTAATTGGGGTTGCCGTGCTCATTTTTTTTTTAATTTGCCGTGCTTTTTTAGTCTCTTCTTTCGTTTGCCAAACTCTAGACGTAATTTGAACACAGTCATTAACCTGAATTTCATGCTACCTTTCAATAAAAAAAAAATATTTGTTGTGGCGAATATTACCGAAACAAATATTATTGTTAAGGAGTTTTACTGCTGATTTATGGTTGAAATCACATTAAAGTGACATTGTGGCGGTAATTACAAGTTTCCGTAGCAATAAAACAAAGATAGTAGTACCTATTGGTGTAAAGCGAGATCGTATCACGATCTACGCGACCGCCACCGGTTGACCATTATGGCTTCGCTTCATACAATTATAAATGATACTTGCCTGGTATCGATTTGTGGTTAAGCTTTTCGAAGTTTAGCTTATAAAACTAGAATAGATCTAAATGTATATTTTCTCAAGAATAACGCAAACACTCAAACACCCTAATTCGAATAGGTATTTTGTAATAATCCGGAAATGCTGACATTTCACTTTTATGTGCTTCAATTTTGTTTATTTAAGAAAATAGTAAGTACGGCCGACGTATCTTGGCGGCGAGTCTGAAGTTAGCTGATTAGCTGCGCAGTAGATAATTTCGTTTCTAAAAGATTCATTGCGCAGCCAAACAACTAACTTCAGACTCGCCAAGATACGTCGGCCGTATTGTACTTTTCATTGTTAACTGTATTTGAAATTCAGTCTTATGAATTTGACGTAAGGCTCATTTTTTATCTCATTTAAAATAAAGACAGGAGAAAAAAACTCATTTATAATGACTGAAGTCGTTTCAGTTGCCTTTTCTTAACATACTACTTTCAGGGTTTGCGTTTATTATGTTACACGTTTTATAGTTAATTTGAATATACCGACAAAACTTTAAAAAAAACAATGCGAATCTTGGTGAATTCGGTTTGACATCCTGATTAAAAAAAAAAAAAAGAAAGCAAAACTAGTTAGGGAGGTACTACTTATATCCTAAAACTGTTTTAAAATCACGGCAAAATTATGGCATACCGCAACGGTTGGCAAAAAATGTCTACCTTTGAAAATCTATAGGCTAATGTGCTGAAAATAATAAAAGCGCATTGGGTCCGAAGAATTCATAATACAGGGTGTTAACGAATTCGTGCAATTCCTTAAAACCACATGATCTACTACTGATGTAGACAGGCCACGCACGGGATTTAGCTTGATTAAAAATTAAATTATTATTTTTTCATGCGGCTTTGTTACCGATCGTATCTAAACCGCCTAATAAGGGTTCAGTAAAAAAAAGAATTTATTTTTTTGCAAAAAAAATGTTTTATTTTTGTGAACATTTCGATGCCACGCATAAATTAATGAAAGCACGGCGACACGACTGGCAGGCACGACTAACGCGATATCGCTCTTTGAAGTCAGATAACTCAAGGTTCTAAAATGACTCAGAAATAGAAAATGAAGTTTTTTTTTTGAATATTTTTTTTAGTTGATTTTCAAAAAATCCCATTTAGGGTTAATCTGTGTCACCAGCAGATTACGTGGTATGAAGGAATTACACGAATTCGTTAACACCCTGTATGTAGGTACACGAATTACACAATCGAGCCGTTAGCCTATATCAACATCAGTTACCTCATATAACATGGAAATAGGTTTGCAACCGCATCACTCTTTCATCTAAAACTAACGTAGAAACTAGGCGTACAAAAACAGTTAATTAAATGAACCAACTCGCTGTGCCATATCGATCGTAAGTGAGCGGCGCGTGCGGACCCATCAGTGCATTCAACGCCTAAATCCCAAAGACTAAATAAAAATAGTCGCTGGGGTGTGTTGGCCACTGCGGGGGGCTTGGGCACATGCATAAGTAATGCACAAGCGAAGGGCGCCCGGCGCACGCGATCCGCCTGCAATGCCAAACACAGGGACAACCCCTTCCCAACACCGCAAAGGGCCAAGCTATCCATTAATCAATGATGACTTACATGCTTATTGTTCAAATCTAGTAGTAGTAGCTTCAATAACTTGAGGAGTTCTAATTAGAATGATTTAGCGGCTGTTACGCTGTAGTAAGTTCGCATATTTGTAATCATCGGGAGATTTCTTTAGCTTAAATTTACATTAGAAAGCACTAAAAGCCAACTACTGCAGCCAACCCAAAGATATGATATTTGATACAACTCATAATTAATATAGTTGTTTACATAAATTATACATTCATGGCTGCCGCAATCGAAATTAAAACTATTAAAATCTATGCAAGTACTGAACTGAATAGGTAACTACTAACTGGTGTGTCGAAGCGGTCACAAAAAATGTTTCCCACCAAAACCATCGTGTCTGGTAGCAAAGATAACTTGACGTCCAGATTGTACAGATTTTCTTTATAAATGTAAAACAGTTTCGGTTGTATTTCTTTACAAAAAAACTAGGAGGATGTCCGAAAAATCTCCAAAACAAACAAAACCAGTGAGCGAAACAAATCTAAAAAAAAATGCCTTATATCCGAACTGGCCTTGTAGTCTAATAAAAAATACTTCATAATTTAGAAACAAAACAATATAAAAACCGTGGTTCCTTCTCAAGAAACGTCGACAATAGGTAGTTTAACGATTATGCAGAAATCAAATTAACAGTTATGGTCATGCTAGTTTCTGGCATACCTAGTTCTTAAGGTGCATAGGTAGGTATACTTATAGATACCAAGTCATTATTGGGCTGAAAAATTGCTAGACGCTGGTCGAATGTTTTCGATTGGAAACCTTTCATAGACAGGTGTGAATCGATTACTGCGGTGCTCGTTCCACTCAATAATTCATAGTGTCGCCTCGAATGTTTGGACAAGTGGCCCGTTCGGCCTTCATCAACACGCCCATATAATAAAACTTTAACAATGTTTTCATAATCGACGCCAGGCCCGCTGAAATCGCCCATTGGTTGCAACCACTAAGGCGTATTTAGAAACTGGGCTACACAAATTTCTTACCACAGCAGTTAACGTGTACGATATGTACGTAAACAATATACCTACCGCCGCGGTACAATGTAACAGCAAAATTCAGTTTTCATTTATTATGTTGTGTAGACACCTAGTCAAACAACACCGAGAATCGTCACGAAAACTGGCACGCATTGTTAAGGCGTATGTACGTCTTTTGAACATAATATAGCTACGAATGTCACCACCGCCTTTACCGAAACTAAATCGATACAACTAACTCACAACGTTTGAAAAAAATGTTAACGAATAGAACTATATCGATTTCCTTTAACTCTACATATGCGCACGACTTGCTTATTTATTTTGGCGCGAGGCACGAGATGCGCGGGAGCCGAAGACAGACAAGCCGTTACGCCTCCATCAAATCCGGTGAATGGATTTCCATAAAAAATATTATTCTAAACTAATCCAAAGTAGACTTTGCCTACTTGAATCAAATCTAGTTTTATTATTTCTGTAAAAGAAATTCTTATTTCACTCATGAACATAAAAACCCACTAACTTGTAACACAAACTATACAATGCAGGACATGTATGTATTATAATGTATACAGTCATTTAAATTCAATTCTTTTCAGTCTGTGAATATATCATAAAAAATGTAGATATTTTTTGCTGCTGCGTCGTATGCGGTGCGCATGCGTCTCTTTTACTATAAATCCCAGCCCCCCAACGTAACGGTAACGGTCAACGTTGCACTCGCATTATTTGAGGACAAAAAGGTCTCCCTAAAACCGGCCTAGTTAACGGTCATTTTCTTTTCAAAGCACATGAACCAAATCTAGATTACGAGGATTCAAATTCGCAACGCAAGTTTCGAATGTGCGAACGACGAACAGACTCTTGGAATATTATTTTAACGTATTAGTATAAAGGTACACGTTTGAAGGGCTCCGTAAACAAATACAATGTGCCCCGGGCGTTGTGTATAAACCAATTTTACAAGACACAGAATGTAGACTAAACAGGCTCTGCGGCGGCAGATTTAATGCGTTTCCCGCACTGTTTCCAGTGGTGCGCTAAAAGTGAACTGTTTGAATCAAATATTTGAACGTATATGCGCTCAAAACTATTGTGTCGAAATAAATGACAAGATTGTTGATAGCCCAATTTTTCTTTTGTCTAAAAAAGGAAGGTTATTTTAGGTCTACGTATTATTACTCTTATTTTTCGAATTCTTGCTTAGATTTCAAAATTCACTAATGAACCTTACGCGTTCCTGATCGTCAACTGAATTTATAGTAGGAAAGTAAAAAAAGAAATTCGTGAGTAGAGAATCGATAGTTCAAAAAAAATAGAAGCAGCCACACTGAACGATAAATTACGATGGAGAACATAAAACAAACTCGATACTGAATGTTATGTTATATTAACAAAAATATCCGCAGAAAAAAAAACAATTGATTTGAATCCTATTCCGTAAAAATAGACAGTTTTATAACCGCTTATCGCAAAAAATACCCTATCAAAGTTTAATCAGATCAACATATGGAACAATTGATTTTTTTTAAGTAAAGTGCAAATGCGAACGATTACTAGCCTTTTTAAACAAACATTCGCCTGAAATCCAACATACTTATTGAAGATTCAACCGATGATGCAGGGTTGCTACGCGTGGCAGATTCGTGGTGCGCGCGCATATCACAGGGAGTGTGGCATATGGCGTAGCCGGTATAGCGAACCAGGTGTCTCGTCATGCGCGCCCGCACCCATTGTGTAGCACCCCTCCCCGCGGGGCCCGCGCAACTGTTTTCAATGTGTGCACTACCCGACACATTGAACAATGCCGCGACCTCCAGTAAACGTTGCCGTAGCGAGGATGCGGATCCATTCATTCGCTCTTTATTTTCTCAGACATCTGACAAAGATTCGACGATCAGCTGTTCTCACCGTCAATGAACTGGTTTTCGTAACGGCCGTTTAATATCTCGAGTGGATGGACTTTATAAATCAGCTGTAGTACCAACTTACCAATAATAAAGAAATGTACCAAACTAAGCCATTAGTTCATTATAAAATCAGTGTTTGTTCATTGACCGTTTAATACTATTATTGTCCTTGATACATGTCGTTAAGACGTGGTAATTATTGAGACTAACTCTATCAATTGACTAGGAGGAGTACAAAATAAAGCATCGAAAGCAATTTAGAAGAAGTTCTATTTTGTAGGACGTCCATTTCATATAATAAAATTACACAATAATCATGCAAGGACAATTTTGTCTGTATATAATCACTTTGCGACTGTAATGGTTCTTTTGCATAAAATTATACGTGGCACAGGTTGCTACCAAGGTATTGTTGATTGCGTATGCGCGGAAGTTTCATTATGCTATGTCATTCATGTTAGTCGCCTCCTGACCATGTGATGGTCAGTTATAGTAATTTGGTTTATGTGCTGAATCGTTTGAATCTCTGCCAACGAACGAATTGATTAGAGAAATTGTAGGTAATTACTCTGATTATATGAATGAAACAGTATCATTCATAAACATATGAGATAGTGAATAGAAGTGTCCTAGCTTAAAATCTCTGTTGCAACATTATTAACTTCATAAATAAATCACTGACACAAAAAATCATGTGTCCATCTTCAACGATAATTAAAGAAAGTAAATTGATTAAGGGCCGATTTTCCTATCGTCAGATAATTTTTATCTAGGGAATAAGTTTGACGTTTTCACACACAGCTTTTGTATAGAAAATATGTCAAACCGTCTTATTTATTCTTTATATAAAAGTTATCTGACCATTGAAAAATCGGCCCTAAAACAACCTTATTTACCTAGACTCATACCAAAACAACCAAAATGTACCTAATCATACAGCGACGACAATAGGAAGCTGTTATAATCAATTAAGTACATTTGTATAAAATAATATTAAATAACTGTTATATCAGTTCATATCGGATATAATATTTCATATCCGATGCAATGATGCAGAACGATAGACTAGTAACCTATCAACATCATAGCAGTTCTTAAATAAACTTATTGACTTAAAAAACCGGCCAAGTGCGAGTCGGACTCGCGCACGAAGGGTTCCGTACCATTATCTATTCTGTTTTTTAGTATTTGTTGTTATATCGGCAACAGAAATACATCATCTGTGAAAATTTCAACTGTCTAACTATCACGGTTCATGAGATACAGCCTGGTGACTGACGAACAGACGGACGGACAGCGTAGTCTTAGTAATAGGGTCCCGTTTTACCCTTTGGGTACGGAATCCTAAAAAACTGTACTCTTTTTGAGGGTTATTATGGTTTTAACATTGTATGTTGTACCTACCTACGAATGGATGTACCCTCATTAGACTAAATTACCGGACTGAATTACGAACCATGATAAATGACGTATCGATCGATCAAACATGTCGTAAGGTACCTATCGTAATTGTGTATGTGTAGACACTTAATATATTTTTAGGGAACACTTTTGTTATTTTTTCTTGTAACAGGAATGTAGATGCAGAGATTACACAAAGGTTACAGTATGTCACCTTGCAAGGGTTGTGGCGGTGCGTGTCCGTGGGGCGCAATCAATTAGCGAGCCGCGTATACCGAGCACTTCCGTTTCCGAGCGTTTAGGGACTTCCGGCGGGGGCGGAACACTGATCGTTCCCCATATTCTACGGTACAACCGTCAGCGAGACAATTTTAACATGGACTTATGATTAAAACTTTATGTGGTCGATTTAAAGCCTAAAGGCTGATTTACACGACGCCAGTTTCTTGAAGCAAGATTCGTTCTGTCTTTGTCTTTCTCGACGAAAAAACAGAGATAACATGAGGTGTGGTTCAAGAAACTGGCGTCGTGTAAAATCACCCGTAATATTTCTTGTCGGTGTTTGTATTTTTAGTATGTCTTGTGAGGTTGACTGTACTTTATAAATCCACTGTTGTGTTCGACACGTCACCGCGGTAGTCGGAATAATTAATGGCATTGTTGCACATTCGTTTATAGATTAAAGTTAGGTTGCTTGGTTTGATTATATAAACAACAATAAGTATTAATAATTTCTTAACTGCCTACTTCCTTATTTCATCGTAGCAACATAGATTAATTGGTGGTTTGTTTTCTAAATAATATTTTTAAATTTTTGGCCAGTCAGTTATACGCCTGATTAAACTTTATCTTGATTCGTAAGTAACTCATAGGTACTTAATGCTTTAACATGTTGTTTTTAGACTGAAAGAGTATTTCAAATTATTTATTTTGATCGCAACTAAAAAGAAGTGGATTGCCAAAGAAACATTTTTCAAAATATGGTTGGTACCTACTGTGTTGGTAAACTCTTCCTATTCCTTTTATCATTGAATAGCACTTTATTAATAATATCCAAACCACTACACTCAGAGATAAACATTGAATAAATTCGATATCAGTAAGCACTCACTATCGGATTGCTATCGTTAACTAATCAAACGATATAAATAAAACGACCCACTTGTGCATTAGTGGTAATTAATTCCATTATTTTACGTAATTCAACCATACTTTTCAAGGTTCTAAAGAATAAAAGATATTCAGCATATTGAAAAAGAAGCAGTGATAAATGGCAAAGTGGAGAAGATTACACCGAATGGCGGGTCAGCCCCCTGATTCAGAACGATTCGACTATTCAGTTTATCGAACGATTCGGTATGCTATCTCTTTTGCTCTCGTCACAAGAATCATAGACGGAACGAGATATAAACCGAATCGGTCGATAACTGCTTATCGAAAAGATTCTGAATCGGGGAGCAGGATCCTAATTGTTTTGCCAAAACCAATATATTTTAACTAACTCCTTTTTTTCGTTATGATTATAATGTATATTGTTTTGTCTTTAATTTTAAAGTACATCGTGAGCGAAACTACATAAGTTTGTCAGAAATTTTCCAGATTCAAAACTCACCACCATTCAAATTGGTTATCATATAAGTATTTTCCTTTCCTATGTACATAATTATATTTATTTTTCTAACATTTTAGACAGTTGATTAACATAATATAAATTTTAATGCGCCACAACACACATGTAAAGCTGACCCCCACGAAGGCATTGTATCACACACGGAGCGATCTCACCGTTTTTTGTCCGTTGACAACACGCTGACTACGAAAAAGAACCCGAAGCAAAAAATAAATCATGTGTACGTTTGTACGAACAAAAAACGCTCCTTTTACAAACAGCTGAGCGTTGATAAGCGCTGCTCCGGAGCTGCGTAGGATATAGAACCCTAAACATCCCGAAGATAATGTTCAGTAATTTCTTAGTCCGTTAAACGGGTTTAGATCCTTTCATTTCTGCCATGAGAACTGTTGGGCATTTACGTATTTACATAATAACAGCACGACTGTGCTTTTTTATTTAGGAATCCCGTCTAGCAACGGATGCTCTCCCTTTGGCCAAACGAGTAGGACAAACGTTACGAGTAGAACGTAAAGAGACATTTTTATCTCCACATTGTCGTATTCAGCCCATCCCATCCCTCAGATAAAGACATCTTGCTAACTTTGCACTTTAATTAATAGTTTCAGAAAATATTAAATTATGAACAAAGGTACAAACTATAGAGACTTTAAACTACGTTCCTATGATGTGTGATTCGCACTTTCATTGGTAGGGCCCGACGATTTACAACATTAATTTAAAGCAATCCAACATATTTTGACTATTTTCACGGGGCAGTGGTACTGTTTCTTTTTTTATACAAATAATCTTTTTTTTCACTAGCGGTTTTTCATGTTTTTAATTTTTTACTAGTCCTTTTAGATGTCTTATAAGATTGTTCACACATTTTGTGGATTTGAGGTTCTATTACAAGGAGTATTCCCACTTCTCGATAAACTATAAGTTTAAAATTTAAAAATGATATTATTACTCAACTAAATAACTAGGTAGTGGCAGGTTAACAGTACCCGTTGCCTTCACCGTTCTGACCTATTTCTCGCAGCCGACTGTTACTTATCTTCAATATCGATAAGGCAAGCGTGTCACTAACCTGGCGCCAGGTTCCCTCTAGGCTTGGCTCCGAGAATGGCGAGATTCACGTTTGCTTTCCTCCCATCGATGATGGGATTGGGATCCTTGCACGCTCTTTCCGCTGCCGCTCGATCACCCATTATTACCTGCAAATAAATGTAGAACTTAGTACTGTCATTTTAACGTAATTTTATACCGAATCCATTTAACTAACAAATTCGTTGAAGGATGACGTCGAGCCGACATTACCTATTGTAATGCATGCGTGATCCGCGGGTCGCCACCTCGTCGCTTCTACTATCGAATCGACCAATTTGAATTGACCTTCTTTGTCCCCTGGTTCAGCTTAAACTTTAAATAGTCAGAACCAGATAATATAAAACCGGGGGTTCAATTTAAAGTGGAACGTTGGTCTAAGGTAAATGCTTGATGACCTCCAGATAACGACAGACTGGAACAATTGAAAATTCAAATATCCACTATTTAGATAAAAAATGGTTTTGTATTCGTTGCGTGCCAGTACTGTTGTATTTGATCACATATTTGATATTCGTCCACTTCCTAAAATATACCTACTATTACCTACCTATACGTACCTATGATACCAAATCACTTCTGTATCACTCAACGTAACATCATAGATGACAAAATTAATCACTATTCAAAATTATTCGTACTATCCACTTTTTTAATAACTTTGAACGACACATTCTAAACGATAATCACACATTAACAAAAATACCCAATGCAATTTTGGAATTCAGTAGGTATTGTATGTAAATTTCCCCGGTAGGTACAAAGAAACAAGTATAATTAAATATTGAATCGGTTAGGTGCAGACTTTATAACGTTTGTAAACCGTACAAATCATAGTTAGGCGCGGTGTGCGATAACGAATACTATATCAACGTGCAGCTAACTGCCTGTTAGTTGATTGGTTATATGTTTGATTGTTCTACCGAACTGATCTTCGAGTAACGCCTAAGCAACAGTATTTCAAATCCTACTATTCAACACATGTCGTATCGTAATGGGCTATGTTTTTAAAATGAGAACAATTAGTTATACTTACTCAATTTGTACGAAAGTTTAACAAAGGAAACACTTAGTTTTGTAATGACTAGGTACTTAAGAGTTTTTATTTTTACTAATACTTTCAGCGTTCTCTGATGTAACCTTAAACACACAACTAAGTCTGTGTCGGTCTTAGGAGAAGTTTGAATCTGTAGATGATGAACATAAAGCAAGGTTATCCTCGGGTAAACTTAAACTGTACTGTTTCCTACTCAATACAAGGCGTTAAAAAGTCCAGTATTGTAAAATCCGGACAAAACTGGATGAATTTCGAAAACAGGCCCAAATCCGGGCGTGTAGTTACCCTTAATGCGTCAAATATATTTACTCCAATAATGACTAGAAGGCACTGTTAAACAAATTTAAAAAAAAACTACCTACGTTAAACAAAATATGTGTTGCGTCAATGAGGTTTTCTTCGTAGCACTTCTACTTTTTCGTAGTACCTACACATCCTCCTACGCAAAGTAGAAAAGGCGTAGACATTCAATAGATACTCAAATAGATACGGCACAGGAACTTGTTGGTGTAGAATAATAAGTTTTAGTAGGTACCCTATCTATATCGAAGGTAACGTCAAAAGAAAAAAAAACAACTGCGTATTTATGAAAACTTCAGTAGAATTTGTCAAAGTCTAAGCGGAAGTTTGAGTATATTATATTTTCAACCGACTTCGAAAAAAGGAGGTTTTCGTTTCGAGGCGTATTTTATTTTTTCTCCCTTTTCTTACATATTTGTTGCAGAATACTGATGAGTTGGTCCCTTATGAATTTCATTAGGTTTGGTAGAGTAGTTGTTTGTACAATATTATTTATTAGTAAGTAGTTTGAAAATGAATAACCTATATAGAAGACGTTCTAGTTGTAGTAAATATTGTAACTGTAGTTTGAGGCACTAACAGGTATTAAAAAAAGAAATAAAAAAAACAGACAAAAAAAACTGGAAGGAATAAAATAATTATCGTATAATAAAACTACCAGTTTCATAAATTGGTGCCTTCAATTTATTTCAACGTAGATTAGCACCGTGTTCTTAAACTTAATTTTATAATATGGTAATTATTTTACTACGTTCATTATTTTATGACGTCTGTTTTTACTTTTTTTTATGCAACCATACGTTTAAGTATTATCCATTTACAGGTTCAACTTATCAACTGTAGATATACATACCTAATTATGCAAACGTCATGCATTTTACGTGAAACATGACAAGAATGCACAACGCATTTGAATTTTACTTTTCCAACAACGTCGTTTGTGAAGCCATAAAATTAATACTTCAGCACTTGTATATGTAGATACGTATTGCTTAATATCCTTTGCTTTTTAAGTAAAGATGACTACAGACTTGCTTGAGTTTATAGATCAAAAGTAGTGATCAGTAAAATGAGTCGTAGGTATAGAATCAAAGGTGACAATATCAGTTTTTGGCACTTTTGAGTTTATAATGCAGACAATTCAAAAATATTCAAAATAAACTGCTGTTTTGACATATTTTAACCCAACGTCCACAACGTAGTTCCAAAGACAGCAATCTTCCAGTAGATCAGAGTAGCAGAGTTTGATTTTTTCGTTTGCTGAAAAGTTGCTAATAGTAAGATAGCCACCTTTGATTTTACACGACTCAAATCAAGTAAAGTTTGTTTATTTATTTATATTTTAGCATAAAATTTGTAGAGGCGGACTTAATGATTTAGGCATTTTCTACCAGTCGAACTTAGGGTCATACCGAGAAAACATGGTAGGTTTGTCTAGCGACATTTAAGATCGTTCCTAATCGTTGAAAAAATCGAGTTATCTTTAGAAACCTGAACCTTCAGTTTCATTTTAATATTGTACATATTGCACGTAAAAAAAGGTACAAAATATCGCGTTTATTGAAAGATAAATGCACTGCCGACGTGTTTAAATGTACGCCATTAGCTTCATAGTGACATATTCCCCGCAGTTGCGGAAACATAAATAAATAACACACTCCATTGTCTAGATAAAGACAGTCATTATTTTAATATTCGTTGACTAGATATAAGTTAGATTCCCGCATCGGAGCAAAATATTTGTGCAGCCTTGGCAATATGAATAGTATCAGAACTGTAGCAGTTTTCTTACTTGCAGAAATTTCAATTTTACAGTGCTAATTGGAAGGTTTATTTGACTTTCCGTGTCTGTCAAATACTAAACGGATTTTACATACAAAAAGATACTGAAAGGTTCATTACGTCCATTTATCCTGATCTGAAATTCAATTTCAGATCTATGGAAAAATATGAAAGAAATATGGCCGCATTTCTTTAAAAATGTAATAGCAGCCTTAAAAGTCTACGACGTAGCCCGTAGCCACAGGAGGCGTGTCCATGACCCGCCCATATTAACGCGCTTCTACGAGTCTTCAATAAACTCAAATGGACAGCAATTGTCATTACCACTGAAAAGTTGTATGTTGTCTTATGTCAATAATTTTAATTGATTAAATTGTTAGGTTCTATAAAAAGCAAATAAAAAAACATGTCATTTTCCTAAGGTATATCAGCGATCAGTTAGGTACGTATTTTGGAACAACTGTGTATTTAGGAACTTTTTGAATTTACTTAATTGATTCCGGATACAGTAGTTACCTACCTATTTATCGACCCATTTTAAGTAAACGATCAACTTTGAGCAAAAGAAGTGCAAAGCAAAGATCCGTTAACATAAAAAAAAAAACTAGCGCTGTATTATGATTAGGACACCTTAGGTAATTAATTTAAATCTCGACGTAAATTACAACTATTGTTATTTTGATATAATAAAGTTTAGTGTAGTCCACCTACCCTCACCAGGCCAACGTGCTGGTCTACGGCGTAAACCATTCTCATTCTGAGTAGAGCAAGTGGCCAGCATTGGGACTGTTATGAGCTGATTATGCTATATGAAGTCTATTGTTGTAAAATACATTGCATTGGTTTAAATTAAACTTTTTTTTTGCAAACTTTCTTGATCCCTTGAACTTTAAGTAGGTGCCAAACAATTCTTACTTCGTATTAGTTTTCAATAAAATGATCAACATTTTATGTTAAATGTAACTGTACCATAATAAGGCAACTATTCTTATAATTTGATACCTCGCGTAAAGTAGGACTAGCTCGTTTCTCATCATAGACATGATGTTAGCGTTAGCGAAAGAAACACTATTTCAGAACAAATCTCTTCCAGAAGACATAGGAGAGGATAGTTTTATAAAGAGGAAATGTCAATACAGTACGCAAAAAAGTTAATGAAGTCTGCAATAAACAGCGATCAACAAGTTTTACAGCAACTCCGCTATACCTACTCATTATAAAAGTTTCTGAAACATAAAGGAAACAGGTTTTTATTCGTATGTTGTAACTTTTTTCTGCATTACAAAATTTGCATAAACTGCTGGTAGTGCTGGTACCGTCAAATCGTTTTCTGTTTCTGTTAGAATGACGTAAACGGTTCCTTTGGGTCTTAGTTAATTGTATGCTCATTGACGCTAAAATGTTACAGGTATGAAACAAAGCAGCTTGTTTCTACTTATAAAACTTTTTTTTTTCTATTGGACTTGTGTAGGTGGTCCTATGGGACTCTTCCTACGTAACCGGGCAGTTATTGGCGAGACCTGAAGGGCCTCCAGCCAATGGGGGGGAAGTAAAATACTTAACCTAAGCTAACTACGTGTACTACACTTACATCATGACTACCTGCAACAACAGCACTAAGGGCGACCCCTAGTGGGACTCGGACCTCGGCTTAGGGCGTTGCTGGCGGGGACTTAGGGGGGGGGGGAGACAGCTTGATGAGAGCTGAAATATCGGTGTGACTGCGGAGCCTGAAGAGACGACCGGCTCTACGACGGGAAAGCTCGGTGGATCGTGACCGGTAACTTATAAAACTAGTAATAAGATGGTACTATAAAGGCTGATTTACACGACGCCAGTTTCTTGAAGCAATGCTATCTCTGTTTTTTCTCTGAGAAAGACAAATACAAAACGAATCTTGCTTCAAGAAACTGTCGTCGTGTACAATACGGTCGACGTATCTTGGCGAATCTGAAGTTAGCTGATTAGCTGCGCAGTAGACAATTTCGTTTCTAAAAGATTCATTGCGCAGCCAAACAACTAACTTCAGACTCGCCAAGATACGTCAGCCGTATTTTAAATCAGCCTCTGTTATACGTTTCAAATTGACATAACAATCATAGAGAAAACAGTGTTTACAAATTGATAAACTTTTTGTTTAAAATTCCGATTTCTAACCGTTGACATAATAAATTGATTTTTTTTACGCACATGAGTTATGTACGCAAGAAAGCATTTTCTATTTTATTAAATATTTTTTAGGCTCATTTGGCGATTAAAATAGTTAGGCATAATCATGTCTTTAAACATTGTTATCCGTATCTATATAGAGTTTACTGATTAATATTTCCTGTAAATCAGATTTGCAAAAATTTGCCTTGAAATATATTTTCATTGATATTATAAGAAAATCTTTCTTTCCGGATTGTACAAAATTTTCTACTTCTAGTGGATCTAGAAGAACATTGACGACAGAACAAGAAAAATACTTAATTATTTTCGAGTTATTGAATACAAAATCATTTTTTCAAAACATGTGTGTTGTTGTTATAAAGTTAGTGCATCTAAGCACTTTCGGGTGTTAGTTTAACAGTTTTTGTTTTCATTATTTTTCTCAGCATCTATCGCGTGTATTGTAGTCGTCGTTGTTAGTCTACCCAACTTCCCAGTTCCGCGGCCCGTACGCTATCAGATGACACTCTTTTGTTTCCTACAAGTACTTCAGCACGTCCCGACTGGAGCCGGCTGCCGGTCGCTTCGACCCAACGGCTATGTAGAGCACAGGGACGTGCACCAACTAACATTATAATTTTTAAGTGTTAACTCAAGAAGAAACCTATACTAATCGAATAAGTAGTAAGTAGTAGTAATATTAGTAAGAGACATATTTATGAGAAGATTAAGCTAGCGATAAGTAACTGAAATTAGCTGTAAAAGTCTAGGAGTCTAGGACTTTAATGGTAAGGATACACGGCGACACTGACATTCGACACAATGCAATCGCGACACTGAAATTAAACCAGAGCTAATGCGCAACTCAGTGTAACAGCGATGTACACACTACGACACTCGGTGTCGACACTGAGTGTCGAGTGTGATGTGTCACCGTGTATCCTTACCATAAAAGTTTAGGTCTATCAATACTTAGTTCTCAGTGTCGTCTAGGGCAATTTTTTGCAACCTAAATCTAAAACTTCTTTAATCTATTGTAACCAATTGGCTTTAAGTCATCGTATACAAATTGAATATGATTTCAAGTTAATATCCGTAGCTAATCTTCAATCGTTTCTCGTATACAAATAGCATAATAATATCAATTATGTTCCAAACACCTAATCATTTGTCGAAACAAAGTTATTACATATCGAGTTTATTGCTGTAATTCAAAAATGAAATTTTAGTTTAGATATAACACATTTGTGAAGTATAACGAACGATGAATTGCGATTATTACAGCTATTTGGATGTCACAGCGAGGGTGCTACGCGTCGTGTTCCCTCAGGGTCCAACCACCCCTAGCACGAATTGAAAATGGGGTTGTGATTCATTTCCCACGAGCCCCACGCTGCACCAAACAAAAAGCCTCAAACTTTATTACATTAAACTAGCTGCATTGAAAAAAGCGTCATTTATTGCATCTGTTGTTTAGAAATAATGGTTTTTGCGAAATAGCCAACAACTTGGTAAGAAACCATCAAATTATACCGCGCAGCTAATTCATTCTCCACACAATAATTCGCTAAGGAGTATTGATGCATAATTAGGAAATTTTAGTTATTGTAGTATTTTCAGAGTCCCGTGTCCGTGACATTTCTATATTTGGTACAATAAATGTTATTCCGGATATGACGCTACACCGTTCTGAAATGAAAATCGACAGCAATGATGATGCATCTTGAAAGAATTGCGCATCATGCCCTCTATTTTCAGTAGGTGCCTACTTTGTTTGACATTCATACCTGCGTGGAACAACTTCCGTGTTTGATGTAATTTTGCGATATACCTCGTATGTGTACATGTATGTACTTAGCTGCCGGTGGGTTAGGTAGGTAGCAATGAGGTGCGATAACGCGCTAACTGTGCGATACGGTCGGTGTTTCAGAGCCGACACGAGTCGACTGCGCACGAGCATTAAAAGTTTACGTGTCAATTCAGTTTCACATCATGCTTTCATTTCATGAGAATTTGTAACTATGCTAAAATATCAAATTTGGTCATTATTAGTAAAAAATACTTACAAAGCCATATCCTCTGCTTTTGCTGGTCTGTCTGTCTGTGATAACAACCGCCTCTTCGATGTCGCCATAGACCGCGAAGTGCTCCCTCAGACTCTTGTCCGTCGTGTGGTACGGAAGTCCTCCGACGAATAGTTTCGTCCAGGTTGTGTCTTTCTGGCCTGGCAGCCCGCCCAGTGCCAGCAGCCCTTCGGGCTCGGCCGGCAGAGCGCCCGCCATCAACATGCCTTGCACCGCCTCCGTCGCGCCGGCCACCGTTGCACTCTGCTAACACTGTCACTGCCGCCGCTGTTGCGGTCTACAAGTCTACGGTCCGCACGAGTGTGTAGGTTAAGTTACAGTTGTAAACACTGGTGTGTGTGCGGAAGCGACCGTTCGTTGTGGTGGTTGAGCGCGGACTGATGCTCGTTCGTAGCGCACGTGGCGCTCCGGTACTAATTTTAGCCCCCGCCGCGCCCCCCTCGTCACCAGATGCGTCGGCACCGTCCCGGCCACATGCGTTGCGTGCCCTACCATGCCCTACTGCCTGCTACCCTCCACTCACGCTTAATGATATGCCTCGTTATCACAGTTGTGTTGGTCTTCGATTAACTAACTTCGAAGCACCTATTGCAAAAGTCAGTTTTCGAATAGGTACATGCGCTAGTTATTATTGTACCTACTAAAAGATGTCTGTTTATTCTTACGATAGACACCTGAATCAATGCAAATTTTAATATTGTATTATATACGTTACCGTGCCACAGACCTAAGTGCGTCCAAACGTATGGTTGTATAAGCCAAAACCACATCTATTTAAAAGAAGAACAAAGACAGAAACAGTTAAAGACACGCGTGAATAATCAGAAATGGTAACGAATGGGCCAAAATGTCTGGACAATGATCTCATTATACAACTAAGTACAGAATAAAATTTTGTTGATAGTGCGTAATAACATTTCTAAACTACTTGGCCAAAGTGGAGTACTAGGCTGGTCTTCGTGTCCCTATGTGAATTTTGTGCTTGAAGAAGTTTCTCAAAAATATAAACCTTAAATTCATGTTATCATCCAATAAAATAAAAAGAAGAGGCTGCGCAAACGATCAACAAAATAGAGTCAATTGTGAAAAAAAACAGTCGATTGAGTGCGCAGTTAAATGCATATTTTTGAGCTTCTTTAATGATGACGTAGCATAATGGGTCTATGGTTTTCCATATTGACGTTAATGATTGAAAGTACTTACTTGTCCGGAAAACCAATTAGATTAAAACAAAATTTTATACCAATGATAGGCATTAGTTTCATCTTATTAAAAAAACGGTTAAGTGTAAGTCTGACTCTTGCACCTAGGTTTCTAAATCTTTTATTCTAACTATCGAACACCACAACTGTGCCAACTTCCAATACCAAACCTTCAGCCTTGAGCCGTTCCTGAAAAACATAGTCTTGACGGACAAAGACACATACAACAAAATGATCCTATACGGATTCCGTTTAACATTGTGAGCACCATAATCCAAACCAAAACCTGTACAAACATTTCACTCTTAGTTGCACTTACACAATTGATTTTAATCAAAGTGTTAGACTGGGTCGGTGTGTGTTCAATCCCAAAATCTAGACCGGGTGATCGAACTTAGGGATAAAAGCAGGTATACCTAATATTTATCTTTCGCCGGAAATACGTTTGCAAAACCTCCATAATTTACATAGGAAACTAGTGTCTGTTTTGAAAATGTATTACATTTCATGCGTGACGTGTAATATTGCTGTAGTGTTGGATTGATGTTAATTATGTCACCTAATAACCGCTACATCGTCATAGATATCGCCATAATCACAACGATGATTGGCAAACAGATAAGCGATCACTGTTTGTAATTATGAGAGAACGCTGCTTCCCGTCCTTGGTACATTCTCTTGGTTTATAATGTTATTCGATTCATTGGAGTGGTCTATGAGAAAGCCATGTTCAACTGGGCCACGTGTACGAACTGATATTGATATCTCGCCACATGCTGGAAAACTCATTCGAATTGCCAGTCTTAATACCTGAAGCCAACCGCTAATGGATAACAGCCTTGCAATTTAGCAAGGAAGCTAGAACTACCCCAATTTTGGAAGATGCCTTTCGTCCAACTGTGATAGATTAGGTACGTATGCCAAACAAAACACCTTCAGATACATAAAATCAATTATCTCCATAACACTCTTTAAGTGACGAGTATATTGTCACAAGATATTTATAATAATTGTTAATCGAAATCAATGGTCGGTTGCGTTGCGTATTCGGCCGGGCCGGAAGCGTGAGTGCGGTGTGCGCTCGCTGTGGGAAACGCATTGTTCTTGTGAACACTATGTGGAACCGAACGCTTCCTCTACGTCACTAGTGTAGCCTGTTACGATTTATAATCACAATCACACACTATTTCCTTTTACAGTACCTTGCGTATGTTAAGAGTAGGTATTCAGGTAATCGTAAACGGCACACTAGTATGAATTCCTGCTGCTTCAATATTAGACGTGTTTTACGTTTGACCATTACATCTACGTTTTGCAATAATATTTTATACAAAGACATCCTATTGGGCGACATAAAATAGACACTTAGATAGAAGTTGAATGCTAATGATTTAGATGAACAATCTGTGGAAGGCGACAATAATTGCTTTTGCGCAGCCTCCCGCAGTGTTCTTATCCTTTGCTAAGACATGTTCACAATATTCTGACTCTTAGTAAGTAGTGAAATCAGTAGGTTTACGACATCAAACTCCAGATGCATCAGCTGGAGAATCAGCTGTTCGTATTTTTTTCTCCACATAAAAAAAACGGTTTCTGTGTTCCAAAACTAGGTAGTCAGAAAGAAGAACGGTACGGTACCTACCTGATATGAAGGGTGAGGGGTGCCGGGTTCATTGATCGCGTCTATTGTCGAACCAGCGCGTGCGACGGCAGCTGCACCCCGCCGCCCTACGCTTTGGGGTAGGCAGATGGTAGATATTGAACTTTTTTTTTCTATCAAACAATATCTATTATGCGTGATAAGTGAATAAACGTGGTGACGGATGAACGGGTACAACGATATGCAAATGTTTTTGACGTGATATAGAAACATTAGGAACACTATCCTGTGTTTTTTCTGTAATAGGTACAGCTATAAGGACGAAAATAATATTATTTACTTACTCGTTATTTACTCGTTGTTTAATTTCATAGTATACACAACTAAAACATCTATTTCCGTCCCTGAAACAAGTAAAAAGCAATTTTGAGTGAACTAAAACTAATGTTTCATGAGTTTTACTGTCAAAAAAATCCAGTGAATGATAAGTACAGGCTATCGAGTAAAGAATAAAAAACAATAGCGATCCCTTTTTGTACTAAATCGATAAGATGTCTGCGGCATATACCAGTTCTGCGTTCGCGCACCCCTGAACTCACATCCCTCACAATTACGACAGTAAAATGGTGACCATAACTAGGGCAATGTATTATTTTATCGATGACTACATACTGTTTATGATTAATTGTTTTGTTTTAACCTCATTCGCCACTAAGCAATTACACACAATACTAATCTATGTATACTTTTACCTCTTCGAGCTACAAATAGGAAACCTCCCTATTTGTAGCTCCAACAAATGGTAAGAGTATGCCCAAATATGAAGGTACTATAATAAATGTAAGCTCCGATTTTGCAAACCTACCGTAACAAATGCTGGACAACAGAAATGACTGACTATGTAATTGTATTGGTTACCTACTTGTAGCACAAACTTATTTCCTATTTTCACCAATCCGCTTTTAAGCAAAAGAGGAAGAAAAACAGGATGAGGGAGTTCCTCTATCGGAAGATCGACGTTCTCACGTAATTCTGGTCATGAAGCTCCGAACCTCGCCCGAATCTTTAAAGCCATAACTCGGGAAACGTCAATTCAAAATCCCAGACGAGTCTGAGATTTTAAGGTTACCCATCTGGCTAAAATGTTATCATAGAACTACAAAACACTAGGAAGCGGTGAAGGGCAGGCGTTTTGTGGGGCTGTCTTTTGTAACATTAACGTTTAAATAGAACTAAGTAATTCTAGTCTATTTTGAATAAATGAATTTTGAAGTTGAAAAAAAACTGGATTTAAAGAAACGAATAACCGTAAGACCTTGACCCTAAGTTTGTTACTTTGTTTCGGTGTTTCTTCTCAAGCGCTCAGTTGGCTAGGAAACGCCGAAGTCAGCTAGCATAGCGTGTTATTAGCATATGTTGGAAACATTTTGTCATCATCATTTACAGAACACCTAAATATGAAATAAATTATTTGACCTTTATTTTGGACTGCCTCGTTGGTCTAGCGGTCGCAAGCGTGACTGCTGAGCGTGAGGTCCTGGGTTCGATCCCCAGGTCGGGCAAAGTGTCACTGGGTTTTTCCGTGTGGAATTTCTCAGTAGCAGCCCGAAGTTTGGATTTGTGCCCGGTCAATGGCAATAGGCTCGCCTCCCTATTACATGAGACGTAAACATAACGGCGAAATGTGGGTGTACTATACACCTCTGCCAACCCTTCGGGGAATACAGGCGTGAGTTATGTATTTTGGAATTTGGAACAATGTTGCTTTAAATAAATGCAATCAATATATACCTATCTATACCGCCCCAAACTGTCCTACGAATTGTAGTCTACAAAAATATTAACTTAATAACCTTTCGGAAATGGACGAAATGACTCTTGATCACTCCAACGCGTTCGAAACGAAGCCCAAGGCCCAAATATGATTATGGGTGGAGGACATTAAAAGCACAATAAATATCTATATTTTTTAAGTAATAATGTGTAACCACTTATTCGAATGTTCTAGTTCATGTTCTATAGAACTTATAGTTCAAAGTTAGTTACGTAACTCTCAACACGATGAGTGGCCTAACCAGGCCACAAAGAAGTACCTAAGTCATAATTTTGTATTTTATGATTGCGAGCTGTTCCAACAATTACCGACTAATAGCCTACTTCTTTCCCTAACAGTAATATCATACAATTGTTTGCAAAATAAATGCAGAAACTTTGATAAGTAACCGTATCTATAGAGAACGTGTATAAGGGGTGCATTAAATAAGCGTCCACGAGTGAGATGTTTGAGTACAATCGGTGCACTCTGGGAGCAGTCAGCCCCGCTACCAACCTTGCTGACTGGCTAATCTTTTCGCCACGGCATGAACTATCCTCGTATAGCTCCTGCCGACACGAGAAGAAGTGAATATGACATATTCAGAAATCTTCGCTTGATGGTTACAAATTGTATCTCCATAGTAATTACCTGAGTATATAACTGAGCAAAGACGCCAAAAACTTCCACGTTACTGAATGTTCAAAATGTTTTACGCAATTGTTCTGTACAGTCATACGTTCTTTACTAATCGATAGTAATCTAATTAGGTACAAATATTTGTGCTCAGCATTAGGTATTGTGCCAAAGTATGTTAACATACATTTTGTACGCACGTTAATTTGTTACTTTTGCGAGTTAGTCCAAAATTAGTCCGCTAGACCCAATAGTATTCTCCCAGGCCTTCGATTCTTATGTAGGGTAAAAAATAGATATTAGTTATTCTATTTTCTAGACTGCGATCGGTTTTTATTTGTATCATGGTCTAAGATTGAAAACATCTGGTTAATTGTCCTTCCAACATGTAGAAGGACAAATAACCGACGCAACATAATAATGTCTGTCTATGGATTGCAAAAAATATTCACCAAAGTGCGACGAACGGCGTTCATTGCAATTATATTATACTATCTATCCATACTGAATAAAAGAGAAATTAAAAAAATGCATTGAAACAGTTTTCACTCTGTATTTTCACTACAACATATTTTTTCTTGTTCTGTTTCACAATGTACAGTATTTTCTGTCCTGTGTTAGGTGGTTTCTATTTCATGAGGATGTTTTCCGTTATAAAACTAGTGGACGGTGGGAAAAATGAAGTTCATTTCCGTTTCAGTTTCATTCACGCATGAAAACTGGTTATGAGAGGTAATATTAAAGGAAACATAACTTTCGTTACGCCTGTTCATTCATCTGTAATTAAAATATCCTTCCCCCCGATTTTCCGTTGCATTTCTATGAATTAAGACCATCATGCTTTTTATTTTTATCATTTTACTATGACTTATTATAGCAGATATTGTACAGTAAGTTAAATAACAGAGCGCGTTCCCTTAAACCCGTTAATCTACTAATAGATTAAAATAAAAATACAAGCAAAAAAAAAATCCGAAAAAAATTAATGAAAAACAATTCGGATCGGCCTGTTTAAAACCAAAATAGTAGCGTAGTTATGTAAAATGCGAAGTTCCCGTGTTTTCCACACTGATAGACAAGTGCGCATCTACAGTAAGCGTTGCTTTTTTATTTTGTTCTTTTTGGGAATATTTTTTTTAGAATGTACGGACTGGTTAACGGGAACGCCTTTCGTTAGTTAACATTCTGTAGGTATGTAATAATAAAATGATTGTCTATTTATCAGTACCACCTGAATCATCACTACATAGTATAAAACAAAGTCGTTTCCCGCTGTCTGTCTGTCCTTAGATCTTTAAAACTACGCAACGGATTTGATGCGGTTTTTTTAATAGATAGGAATCAAGAGGAAGGTTTTAACACTGTTTCGTATTTTATCCGGATTTTTTCTACCCCCTTATGGCGCTCCCACACTAAGGTTTATACTGTAACCTGAATCAGGAGTTCCACAAGGCTCTTACCTCGGTCCTTTGCTTTTTCTATATTTTATCAATGACTTATTTTCGAATATTCGACACTGTATTTTCCGTTGAGCATTTATTAAGAAATCACCACCTATTATGAACTTTGCTCAGGTTCTGGGTGGTTGCGAGCTAAAAAACGTACACGTGCGAAGCCGGGGCGGGTCGCTAGTATTTTATTTTAATAAACTGTTTAGATTACAGCTATCAACTAGCTGCTACGCGTAGGTAGTAAAGGAACATCCTGCAGCAATAATGGACTTCTTAAAACACCTCAACAAATCACGATCTGCAGGGAAGGGTAATGTTCAGGTGCGAACATAACGATTTTATACATTTTCGAAAATGAAAACCTAATGTAGAATACATTACGAATACAAAAAAGTTACATGAGACCAATGCGCCATCTAGTATCTTATTCACACACTAACTTACGCTGTACTCCGCTGAGCTGAAGCAGAGCAAGCGCTGATAGGTATGAACTAATATTAAATTGAGGGAACTATGTAGTTCATGAGTACATAAGTAGATGCCGCTGCTATAGATTTAGTCAACCAAACGGGGTCGTGGCTCGAGAACTACAAACAGTTGCCCTTGTGGTGAGCCCATTCCTTGCAGAAGGATAATATATTAAAGAGACTAGTAATTGGAGAGAATATTAGCAGCTACCCAATGTGAAATCCCTTTTGCTTGTCGATAATAATGATTTTATCTCCTAAACTATTATTATTCTTTAGTGTTACTCCCGTGTGGGGATGGGCTAAAATATAAAACTTCCTCACCGCACGCTGGGAATATACGCGTGTTGTAAGATTTAACAAAACCCAGCACAGGTTGTAGGATCTTTAAGGTCCGCCTGGCTAGCTACCACCCTCACATTTAAGTCCGGACCAAGCAGTTTACTGTTTTCCGTCGTGTGTAGGTATGTGCGAGCCAGAGGGGGGTATAAGGGAATCTCTCTGTATCTCTGTTATTTGGATTCGTGTGCTCCATCTTAGACCGTGTCTGCGCTTACCATCAGGTGCGACTAGCGTCAAACGAGACCAAGACAAATAAGAAAACAAAAAAAAGTTCGCATTAAATGATATTCAAAGTAACCCACCTATATGAAAAAATGCACTAAGGACATTGTGATATCTCCTTTACACGTTGCACCACCTAACGCTTCGATTGCTCAGCCAGTCACTCATTCCGTTCATTCATAAAACGTAAATAACGGTTCAAGTACGACGTCACAGTTTAAAATAAATATTACTATTACTTTACATTGGTTCCTAGAATATTGTTTCGTAAGTCTTAATTTAAATTGGCAAAACAAACGTAAGTATACGGAGAAACGATAAAATACGACAAGAATCTAGGTAAGTATTAAATTTGAATTAATTGCTATTTGTCTCATTATTTAGATTTCTGTGATTGACATCTATGGGCGATAGATATGGGTGCATCACTACAAAAAGATTACAGTCTACTCTATCGGTAACGGTAGCTACTTTTAAATCAGTTTTAAAACAATCTTCTTAGAATAAGTACGAGTATACAAAAGAGTACACAAAAATAGATTTAAGAGCCTAGTGCGTACGCACAACGTATGTATGATGGTACTCTAATCTGAAGATTCGTTTATGAACATAATTTAACACGAGTCTAAATTTCGTGAATCTCAATAATTTTTTTTTTTAAAGTACCTAGATATTGGATAAAGGTAGATATAGGTTTTATGTAAGCTTTCGAATCTTTTGAATAAAGTAACTTAATTTATTATCCTAATAAAATTTGGTTTTCGACTAGCATTAATCTTTATAAGTACTTAATTAGAATTATATAAATTGTAATTGGTCCAAGGCCGTTGTAATGAAAGTAAATATAAATAAATAAAATTTACTTACATTGAAGAACTAGGTAGATTGGATATAATATATAGTTTATTAAATAAGTAAACAATGAATTCTTGCACAAGAAGTATTCGATTACGAGTCTGGGAAATTGCTAAGAACCTCCAATCCTTCCTTCCTAGAGAAATACTTTAAGTAGATCCCTGAACAGCTTCCCGACCATCCCTACGCAGCTGAGGCAAATGGGTAAGTACTTAGTGATCTCTAGGGAGGACAATAAACTGATACGATACCATCAATGGCGGTTATAATAACTCAAAAACAGTTTCAACAAAACGCCCGCTCTTCTCGTGAGTATCATAAAAGGCGTTTACCTAAGGGATTATTTCAAGAATATGATCACCAGCATCTTTCTATCAGCTTATTACGTTACAATCAACACTTACAATGACATTACCAAGATAACAAAATTACGCGCCATGAGATGTCACAACTACAATAGAATGATTCACAGTTCACAGTATTGTAGTAAGCCAGATCAAGGTTATCCGCACCTACCCGTCATTGTACACTAATAAAAGATAATACGACTGCCCAGTGACGTCATAAAGCCGTTAGCACGAGTAGGTGATCTGCGAGCTTGATTAGTTTTATATAGTTGGTGACATCAGTTTATTGGTCGTCAGTAAAAATTCTAGATGTAACTACGTCTTTCCTACGACTTCCAAAATGAGAATAATGGTATACGAAGTGTTAAAGGAACGTAGGTAATGAAACTGGAAACATTCCCTTTTTTTAAACGCAAACCTTTTCACCCTTTAAACTTTTTCGTCACAATAGAATGCCTGTAGTAATTTTCCATCCATAACCAGTCTAGGAATTTCTAAATTCGTGATAAGTTGTTTGTAAATAAGAGTTCACACAAAGTCACTGTCCTTATGCGAACTCTAGTGTGTTAGAATCCATATTAAAAACAGAGATATCTTAAGTGTGGTTTAAATGTCGTTTGGACATGCCTTGTGACGAATAAAAAAGAAAAAAAAAATCAAATGTATGGAAATCTACCTAATGATAGTTTCTCTTGGGAGATCTCTGGCTGCGTTCTAGATACTAATTAAAAGTATTAGGTAGATTAAGCCCACACAAGTTTCGATTTTGATAGTCGCATAGTAATTTAATGACAATTTTGAAAGCTATCATTTAAAGTTAGTTATAATAATAAACAATAGTAAAGTGGTTTGCTCGTCTTTCTTTCTTTGTAAGTAGGTAATTAATAAATGTTCAACGAAATATCATAAAAAGCTCTACGTTGTAATAACAGTAGGTAATATATCTAATAACAAATTAGTCTTATTAAAAAAACTGGCTTTGAAAATGTTTTGATTGGAAGTTGAAGGAGAGGATTAATTAATTATAAAATTACCATATAAATAGAGTTGTTTGGTAGATGTTTTCGTAATAGTAAACAGTAAAAAAACCGACGAACGGAAAGATTCAAATACCATTAATGTTCTGTTATACCTACTATGTTCAACAAAGACAAGTCCTGACAGCTCGGTCATTTCGGAAATAGCCAAATGTTTTTTTTTTTTAATATTTGATATTCTTGTGTGGCAACGTTTTGTAGAGAAACGTCACAAATCAACTTACGGGTAAAAGGGTAAGTAGTGTACTTGTTCTACTAGTTCAGTTTACTTGGAGTTTTCGTACCGACAGCGTTACCCTGTATTGAAAACCTGTTTGCCCACTCAGGTATCTAGGTGACCCGCGTTTCATGATTACGTCATACTGCTGAAACCTTGCCCTTTCCATTTATGATGTGTTCAAATAGTAATGGTCGTTGGCGCCTCGGCTCGAAGTTAACTACAATAATGACGGGCGATAAAATGCCCGATTTTTTCTTCATTACTCTACGCGATGATAATCATGCCATGACGCTAACTATCATGAGTCATGACTACTTATGACGTATTTTTTCTCGATGATAGAATTAGATAGATGTCTAACTGGATTACTTACAGCTGAATGAGGCACAATGGTTGCGGCTGATAGAGGATAAATATTTGAACGGGAATAAATTGGTCAATAAAAATATTACCTACTTGGCCAAATGCATGACAATAATTTATAGGAAAATAATATGATTATCCGGTATAACACAGACCAAATAAAAAATACTTACTACTTGAAATTCTTGTTCAAATAACTATCTTATGCATGTGCACAAGTGTGCAACACAAATGTCTCAAGGCTATGTTTATCTACAACTAGCTTTTGCCCGCAGCTTCGCTTGCGTGAAATTTTGAACCCGATATGTGACGATTTTCCATACAAACTTTCATCCCATATTTAAATTCCTTAGGGGTTGAATTTCGAAATATCCTTCCTTATTCCCTGTCTAAATTATAAAGGGAACTTCTCTGCAAAATTTCAGCTTTCTAGGTCCAAGGGTTTGGGCTAGGTGTTGATGAGTCAGTCAGTCAGGACTTTTCTTTTTATTTATTTAAATAATATTATAAAGAGGTAAAGTCTGTAAGTTTGGATGTAGGAGGTAATCTCCAAAATTCTTTCACCTTATTTAGAATGGACCTTCAGGGTTGACATAGTCTATACAAGGTTAGTCGGAAAGTATCTTTCGGGTACCTCGGGCCCACGGTGTATATTATCTACCACACGGGCGAAGCCGCGGGCACAACTAGTATTATCTATACATATTGTCCATAGTATTGTGTATGTGTGTTTACTCTTTTCGGACATTTTTCGACTATCCTATAATCAGCCCATTATATCCCACTGCTGGCCTTATTAGTCCACTGCGCTGGCCTGGGTGGTTGGCAGACTACACACACTATTGAATTGACTTTATGGAGCCCTCTTAGATGTGCAGGTTTCCTGAGGGTATTTTCCGATACTTACCTACCATTAACGCAAGTGATAATCAAATTATGATCCACTCATGAATTCGAAAAGTCCATGGTGCGAGGATCCCCTTGCATAGAAAGCAAGAATATCTTATCCAATGTATAAATAGATATGATGAAAAGACGGGTCCTGAAAGCAATGACTAAGAATGCTGAATAAATATCAGACTAAAAATAGGGTAACTCACGAGTCAATGGACAGTTAAGCGAATTTAAACTTTTCTTTTTTTTTTACTCCAGTATTACAAAAATGCCGGACATACCATAAAAATAAATCAATAGTTGGAAAGTGGATCTCTCTATTTCATGTTGTTTTATCACAATATTATAACGTACAATATATTTAAAATAATATTTTTTTAAAAGTGCCAAAAAACACAGTTATTGGACAGCATTTGCAGTCAATTGGACATTTATTTGAGTCATTGGACAGAATTTACGATGGCGTTAATTGATTTTAAAATGCTCTTTTACTAACTAAAAACAAATCTAAATTAGGTTTTTGTCACTAGACAACTTTAAAAATAACAAACTGAACTAAAGTCAAGTGTTTTATACAGGATTATTGGAAAAACACTAACAACCTCTTACTCTCTGTACTCATCATTATGAACAACTTTTACTATGGGACCAAACCTGAAATCGTGAAAAAAAAACAGCTGTCCCCTACATTTTGACGAGTTATGCGAACATAGTGTTCAAGATGTTTTATTTTAAAATGAAGAGTGGATTTAGGAATACTTCCTTACTATGTACTTAGTACTGTACTATGTACTTAGGTACTTCCGCGCAATTTCACGATTTTTTCCGCCATTTCGAACTTCCTGCAAAGCTTTACGTAAGCTCTCAGAACTGTAAGGTTCTTTTTTTTTTAATTTTAGGCATCTTGTCTTGTCTATCTATTTCTGCAACCAATCATTGGACATACATTAGACAGTCATTGGACAGTAGCGTCCAATGACTGAATATAAACGTAAATGATAGTCATTGGACAGTGTCCAATGACTGCTAAATAAGCTAGCAGAAGAGTAAGATTTTTTTATAATTTTTTTATAACTTAAACACACACGAAGAAAGCATAAAATTGAAAAAAAAAAGTTTCTTTCAATACTAGTAATTGGACAAGATGTCCAATCACTAAATTACTAAATATATTCACTTACAGTCCTTGGACATGGGATAATATAATCTCAAATTACAAAACATTAAGATTACGTTTTGAAATAACGTGTAAAACAATATAAGCTACCATAAATTTAATGCAATTTGTCCCAAACAATCAAAAAACAAGATTTTTTTACTATTTTGTCAGTCCTTGTCCTTAACAAATTTATTTATTTTTGACGAGAATTTGACACTGCGTCGCGACCACTACATTAATATTTTTTAACTGCCAATTTCGGCATCTATTGGTTATTTCAAATATTAAGATCGACTTTGGAGACACGTAAGATAAATAACACTTGCTTGAATGCTTCAAACATTGCTTGTAGTTCTTATAAAATCCGTAAAAGAGCGAAGTGTCCATTCACTAGTCGCGTCCAATAACTAGTGAACTACCCTATCGGTAACTAAATAGTGGAAAAAAAACAGTTACGTACCCAAATAGTCGTAAGTAGGTACCATCCATGTCAACTAGACATTACAAGACGTGTTCGTAGATGATTCATAAACAATCAAACTGTGCAAATACCATTTGTATGATACCTACATGACTTCGACCTGAGTATGTGCCTAGTCTGAGCGTTAATACATCTTCCTAAATAACTGATTAGCTACTGTAATTGACTGCGCAAAAATCGACCTAGATGTAAAAACTAAAGTATAGGTACATGAGACAATTTTAAATGCGGTATGCACGAGTTTTCAAAAAAATATGATGTGGAATTCGGTATGAATGAGCAGTTATAATGTGTATAAACATGCATCAGTTTTAGTCGTCCTCTGCCTACCCATTATGCGTTAGACTGACCTTGACCAAGGCGAGGGCCTGTGAAGGTCGTCTATTGTTTTATTTATGTAATGTGTACCTAGACACAGCTATAAAAACAACGATATTTTTTAAAGATCATCCTGCTTTTTGTTCCGCAAAATTCATCCAAGTCTTACCTTTATGCAAACGCGTACACACCACACCAAGCGTCGTTTAATCTTAGCATAGCGATGTTATTCAATATTTAAAACGTAATAAGTGCAATACATAGTATAGTAAAATTTCTACTTAAAACTTTATAAGAGAACTTTATTTCAAAAGTATAGTATGACATCATCTAGAGTTACGTCGCGGTCGGCGTCGAGGCCACAAGACTTGGTCGCACTACCTCGCTCCGCACAGGCCCCAGTTTGAAATAGCACTCGCGCTAGACACCACGTACGATAAAAAATAAGTGTGAAAAAATCTTGCATTTCATAAATCATGGCTAATATAATGGGTGAGTGATAATTATGCATTAATTTTAAATTTTCCGGAGTATTTAGTTCCTAATTTTCTGATTTTATCACGTATCCTTGATACTGGTTACCGTTTATGCCATAAAATAAGATCTTGTACATCTTGATGTAGGTATTCTTAATTTCAAAGGATATTTCTAGTCTTAGATTTTTAATAATCTAGTGTTGTTTTTGACAAGCCGGTGCCGCAAATACCGGACCGGCGTTTTCTTGGCACAAGGCCAACAACGGGCGTGGTGATGCGGTATAGAAAATTCGTTAGAAACAATCAAATAATATAATAATACAAAACATTCCTCTCGCCTTTAAATTTACATCAAAAAATATCCAAACTATTGTTATGACAAGACTCAGATAAAAACCACACGGCTGCAATATTGTAGGTATGATTATAAAAGTATTTTTCCAGCAAGAATGTCGGACTTAGTAATCTCCCACAATTAACTGGTTTTTATTTATTGTTTGTTAGGTCACACTGTTTGATAGTACTTACTAAACGTTGTAATGTATGAGATCATCCTCAATTCCGTCGCCAATGAAGGTTACCTTATTAGATGTGAGCCTGTTTATGCATATATAATTGTTTACCTGCATACCAATATGTAATGGGTTAAATATATCTATGGGTACTTAAATTATTCTGTTAATGGGTCTGATAGTCTCAGAAATGAAAATTATCTATCGACTAGTCACAAAACGTAGGCAGTCATAAATATAAGTAGGTAGTGTCTTAGGTCAGAATGTTAGATTGGTCTAATTGACCTAATAGATCTCTGCAGACTGCATACCGGCAAAATCCTTGTGGCGGACTGATGACTCGACTGATAACGTTCAACGGTTCAAACATTGTTTCAAAACATGAAATGTAAACATTATGACAGCCACAACTTATCACCTGCCCGCTAATCTTTGTACGCGAACAATTGTAAACGCTCTCTCATGTTTACCATTTAAATTATTACTTCATGAACCAAAGGTACGAGCAGATCAATCGTCACGGTAGATTACTCGTTGATTACTAAATAATTATCCTACAAAGTCGTGTCTATTCTAGACTTTTATGGAACACTAGCTACTTACTGAGAGGTAACTGTCTGGCTATTTATACATACAAAGTTTATCATTCTAATTATTGAATAAACTGGCAAGTTTTAATTTTTATGTTGCGATGACCAGAATGACCACCTCTTGTAATTAGTCATGTAGGTACTTGAGAATAAGCACGTGAATAGATTAGCTTACAAATTGTCAGGGTGCGGCAAAATGCCGGTTAAACGTTGAATAAAGAATATCTACCTACATATTAATGTCGGTGTAGCCATTTAAGTAGATACGAAAAACGAAGTAGTGAAAACGATCTAACGCCAAATATTATGACAAAATTAAACAGTAATAAAAAACTAACATGAAAAGTAAACTCTTATTGTATTACCATTTCCCCTAAGCAATACGTGTACATCCTTGACCCTTACGCACAGAGGGGGTAATCTGTGCCCTTACGGTATTTAGCCAGGTATAGATTTGTTTTAAAAGTTGATCTTGTAAATAATAATATTCTACATTGCACCCTGACTCAACGCGCAGATAAACTCAACTACAGATAGGTAGAGGTTCAAACAACATTGATTTGATAGGATGACATCATCGTGTTGGACTACTTTCATAATAAGCGAAGCGAAACATGGCTGAGTCCGACTGCGCAGTCGCCATGGACTCGTTACTACTGTCCACCTACAAAACAAAGTCGTTATAGACAGCAATGAAAAGCTTCCACTAAGACTATGACATAATCAAGTTATGAATTCGTGGGTGCCGAGCGAGACGCCTCCTTGCACGCATACCAATACACCGGCCTATTTTTAGAGTCGTGTAAAGAGACATGCCTAGAATTGAAGGCAACGGCCGTATATCGTTTGACTAAATAGGAATCGAGGAAAGCACTAAGAAATGTTCAAAGAATTTTAAATAGCTCGAGCCATTGACCCCTGCGTTTGGAATGTAAGGATCTAGACAACAGCGAAAATAGAAATGTTAAGTTGAGATTTTAAATGTAAGCAATTATGTGCTGGTAGATCTAACTTTAATGTTGTTTTTATAACTCTGGAATGTACAGACGTGGCAAGGTATCCAATTCAGCTAAATTCTAGTGTTAGGAGCGGTTTTTAAACCATTTTCCTTATTATAATACCTATATTTGACTTATAAATTGTTGTTTACAGATTTAGCTACCGAGGACAAACTCGAATACCATTTTTTCCCGGTTTCGAATGGCGCCGTGCAGTTCAAAGTCAGAACGCCCAATGATGCACACATTGCCCTTACTATGGGACCCCAAGAAAGCGATCCTATGATTGAGGTAATTTAAAATTTTAAGAAAATATCGTTTAGCTATCCAGTATGGATAAGCTTTTAAAAATAATAATTGTTTAAAATTATGAACTCAATTGTTTGTTACTTAACCAGATCTTCCTCGGAGGTTGGGGCAACACAAAGAGCGTGATCAGGAGGAACAGAACTAAGCCAGACAAAGTTGAAATTGAAACCCCTAACATCTTAAACGGCGGCGAATTCCGTGGCTTCTGGGTGCGTTGGGACGGTGGCATCATTTCAGCCGGTCGCGATGGCGAAGCCATCCCCTTCCTTTCTTGGGCAGACCCTGAACCCTTCCCAATTGCCTTTGTCGGTGTTTGCACCGGCTGGGGCGCGACAGGCACTTGGAAGATTGAAGGTAAATATAGTGTTAAATTACCGCTTTTAATCATCATTACATAAAATGTACCCAACAATATAAAATTTATTATCGGTACAGATGGGGCTGAATTCAATACTCCGGACCAGTTAGAGTATAAATTCGGACCCGTAGTCGCGGGTTCTCTGACATTTGAGTATCGTGGTCCTCATAACTGCCATGTAGCTCTGACGCCAGCTCCCGGTGAGGTGGACCCTATGTACGAAATTATGCTCGGTGGTTGGGAGAACACAAAGTCAGTTATTAGACACTGCAGGCAGAAACCAGATAAGGTAGTATAGAATGTCGTATTCGCCGTTGTGTTATTTTGTTGGAACGTTTCGTTAAAAAATCATTGTTGACCCGTAGGTTGAGGTACCGACTCCAGGAATTATGAATCCTAACGAGTTCAGGAAATTTTTGATCGAATGGAGGTGTGGCAGAGTGATTGTCCGTGACGGCGATTCGGGCATGGTTATCATGGAGTGGGTGGACCCCGCACCATTCCCTATCACGCACTTTGGTGTGCGAAGTGCCTGGGGAGCTCGCGGACAGTGGCGTATTACCCATTTCAACAATCCCGGGGGACTGCCACGTTGAGTTTCCTTTTATTAGAGAATGCTTTGGATGTTAATTGCTGACTTCTAATCCGCATTCAGTGCGTTTTAATTCTAAATTTTTTTGTCGATAGATGAACTAAATTGTTAATCGTTGTAAACCACCTCGTTTAACTAACAATAAATATTGTGTCATAAAGAAAATTGCGTGTGTTTGGAATATTGACATGTGGTAAAGTTGAGATGATATTTGAAGTTTGCATCTGGATGTTATCAATAATTGGTGTCTGGTACGTTGGGTACATTTTGTGGCTAAGCTTTCCTTTTTCTTATGTTCTTATTTTTACACGCATTTTCTTGTTGTATACCTACTTACTTCTAGCACTAAAGCCAGGGCCGTAACTAGATGCTCTGGGGCTCCGGGACAGCAACTGATGGAGCCCATAATCGTGGCTCTTTATTAACTTGTTTGGGGGGCCTATTTTTGGGGTCCCCGGGCAGTGCTCCGTTTGCCCCGGTTGTAGTTACGGCTCTGACTATAGCCTAGTTCGCACTGTGCTTCTAATTATGTCGAGTAATATGTTATTTATTGGCTTAAAGGGAGTAAGAAAACAAAATTCAGTCGACTAGATTTTATTTAGCATAGTCTGAACTAGGCTTTATACCTATTAGTTTAAAAGTGGGTATTTAATACTATAAATGTAAAAAAAACTACTACCCACTTTAAAATATACTATTATCATACTATTGATACCCTAGAGTTTAAATCTGAAAGCGGTCAGTGGGTAGTAGTTTTTCTTATATGGCCGATTCTTATGATTTATCAAGCGTTATTGGTTAAAATTAAGTCTTTCATGCTTACTAATAATGAAGCATGTACGCTTCCCCCATAGCTGTGCATAGTACAGTGCATTCGATCCACGAAGACGCGCCCCCTATTTTTTGTGAGAGGTAGCCGTGTAGTGCGTATGCACACATCTCTTTGGACATCACGGCTCATCTTCCGTGCGGAAGATGTCCGGTCCTTTGGAAGGCATACCTACACGGGGACACAGGTCCAACGCGCAGAGGCCCCTTTGAGAGCTTTAATCTAAAATGGGGTGGGGCACCAACCCGGGACTATCCACGGCTGCACTATTTGAGTACAGTCATGGACCGTCCCAGGTGGGTGCAAAACTATTGTGAAATGTGGTAAAAATAAAACTGGTCTATGGGAGGGAGTGTTAAATGGACTATTTAACTTCTATTGCCGGAAGAAAACGGTGTCTGCCTTTCAAGCTTAAATTTGCACACATCTCTTATTATTATCTTATATTTAATACACACATCTCATTATTGTGTGGCGATAGAACTAAAACTGTAGCAATTTAAAATGCACACTTTTCTACTGTAGTGATTTAGACAAAGTGTGGGGTGCGTCTTCGTGGATTGAACTATCTGTAGACCCTCCTTTTAAATTCCGTTTTACCTAAAATTTGCTTGTAAGTCTATTTATATGCCCCGTTTGACATGCTACCATTGTGAAAAAAAAACGCCAAAAACGCGTTATAGGCCATAGGAACCGGGCATTATTCTAACAGATACCTAATCAGATGTAACATGGGCATGTAACATTGCTACTAATGTCGAAAACACGTTCACGTTTACCAACTTTTCGTTGCATGGTTAGCAATATTTAGGCTGAGTCAGTGCATTCATGTATTAGTAGGTTAGGTACTTAGTTGTATAAAATGCTAAGCACTTAAAGTTGTCGTAATGTGGGCGTTATAAATCTTTCTGTAAAACATTTTTTATTTAATTGCACCTGATTGCGTGATAATTGCCTGCCTGCCTGTTATTGATATCTAAACTCAATTAGAACATTCATATATTTTATTCCATCTAAATTATTCAGAGTTCGTTTCGCTTATTCATCTATGTATCTTGGAAAAATTGTGCATATATACTTCGGTTATTATATTTAATGTATAATTTTCTAGTACCTCCATCGGCGCCAGTAGCTGCACCTCTGTACGCTGCGCCGCCCGGCTACCCTGGCGCTGGTGGTGCGCCCGGCTACCCTGGCGCCGTCGGTGCGCCCGGCTACCCCGGCGCTGCGCCTGTGGTGGCTGGTATCGGCAACTGGGTAGATGCTACTAACGGTCAGGTGCCTCCCGGCGCCGTCGTTGGTGGACAAGACTGCAATGGCGAACCACTATACGTCGCCAGAGCACAGCACGAGGGCGCTGTGATCCCCGGAAAACTTTGCGCTTCACATGGATGCGCCTTCGTACCTTGGGGAGGTATGGAGCACGGCAAACCTCAATACCAGGTAAGTTCCACAGTTAAATTGATACCATAAATTGGAAAATCTACAACATATGTGCAGAATGTACAATTTTATTGTGATTTCTCAACTTGACAGGTCTTGGTCGGTGGACCCAACAACTGGGTGCGCACAAACGGCTCGAACGTGCCCCCTGGAGCCTTCCCTGGCGGTCAGTCCGAGGACGGCGAGCCTCTGTACGTGGGCCGTGTGAACCACGAGGGCAGCCTCACCACCGGCAAGGTCCAGCAGTCGCACGGCGTCTGCTACATCTCCTTCGCAGGACAGGAGCTCGGCTTCCCCGACTACGAAGTCCTTATGCCTTAAGTCAAAATCGCAAATTGTTAAATGAATCTCAGGATTTGTGCGTACGTGTCACTTAGGAAATCTGCTTCCACAATTTATATGAGCAATTAAATGGTGCATTAAGTACCTAGATATAAAAGTTATGTCACGCTGTGCCTGTTCGTACGTGTTAATGTAAATTGTTTTAATGCACTGCATAATATTATTTTATATGGTGTTGAAATGTTACGATGTACCACTTAAATAACGACATCTATATTATGTAATATTTTTGTTAAATTATTATAAAATATTTACCTATTAATATTGTACCGTGGTTTTTTTTCCTCATTATATTCCATTGCTGTATAGGGTTGAGGTTTGGTAAAGCTGGATGATATCTTCCTCCTAAGTTTCCGCAGTGAAATACCTACATAAATAATTAAGTAGTGAAGTAGTAGGTACCATACGAATAACAAATAAATAATTTATACCCAGACAGCGTAAATAGTCACTATGTTTAGTAGTAGGTAGGTAGGTACCTTATTAACTAGTTCGTTTAGCAGAAGGTATCAACTGAAATATTATCCGCCAAATGAAGACTCAACTTATTATTCATTACATTCTAAAAAAAAAACTATCAATATTGCCAATAAATATTCTATGCATAACAACTTGCGACGATTCGTAAACAAAGTTATGTATAATAGAAAGCTAATGAATTATAGTAGGTACCTACTTAAATTAAAATGTGGTAGGTAGGTACCTAAGTTAATGTTGGATTTCATGGTCTTGCTGATCCTTACTATTGACCCAATTTTAAATCTTCTTTCGTTTTGTTGATTCATTCCGGCTGAACGAGACTTTAAAAATCGAAGAATGCAGTAGGTATTTCTTAAAAGGCCATGTCGTCAGTCGGCACGCGTTTGTTTTTCTTTCTTGATTTGAATTTTTTGTTATTATTTTACGGAAGAAAATAAAATTATGAACATCGTTAAGACTATTCCCTTACCTATTCGCGGATACCTACTACACATTTTAGGGGGCTACCGGGGCAGGGTCATTACCGTTTTTGGGGGCTGTCTTTTGTAACAATAACGTTCAAAAATTTAAAAAAAAAACGACTTGAATATCCAATTCTAGTCTATTTCCATATGAATTTTGAAGTTTGAAGTGACTTTTTTAATTAGGTGAATATTTGGTGAGATATGACCTCTGAAAGTTGTTAGCAATGTTTCTTTCCCCTATAACTTTCCAGTCGTGTCACGAAAAATCTGAAAAAATCTAGTTCGTAGTACATAAACACATTCAACGAAAATATCTGCTATTTTCAGTTGAATGCGATTTTGAGTTGACCGCAACATGACTTTGTATTTCATAGTACAAAAAATATAAAACGTACCTACTCCTTGCTACTTAGTATAAGTCGCGCGCAGAAGGTTTGCCGATGACCGCAACTCCCACTACACCGACCGCTACCCGCGCTCGTCTGGCATTAGTAGGTATGCCAGACGAGCGCGGGTAGCGGTCGGTGTAGGGGGAGGGGCAGTCATCGGCAAACCTTCTGCGCGCGACTTATACATGCTACGGATCCCTACACTGTTCGTGGCCCGACATGCACTTCACCGGTTGCTTTGGAGTTGGAGGTTTCTGCTTAAATTAAACTTATTTCTGACTAAAAAGTTTTGCTCTTTTATTAGCTCTCTTTGCGATTATAGGGTTGGCAACACTAATAGGGGATTTACACGAGTCGATTTTCGCACGGCTAGGCCGCACGGCGAAAATCGACCGTTTAAATGACAATTCGACTAGGCCGCAAGTGACTGCCGGGGTTGCGGTGCATGCAGCTGCAAATCCCGTGACCCCGGCCAAGGGTCAGGAGTAGGAACACCGTGGGTTTTTAGCCGGTAAGAGTCCGGCATAACCCTTCGCCTTCCCGGGGCGAAGGGTATCCATGAGGATTTTACAACGACAAAAAAAAAATGCCGCAAGTGACTAAAATCGCAAGCCCTAAAGTTGGGTGCCATTCGACTTTTGCCGTGCGGCGACAAGCCGCATGCGGCAGGTGACTAAAATCGACCGTATAAATGGTCAGTTGCATAACCATTCAATGGATCAAAGGACACAGCGGTTCCCGAGGCAATAATGCAGCAGATGAGCTCGCCAGAAGGGGATCGAGCATGGATGCAGTGGGTCCCGAACCCATAGTACCACTCCCCTTCAGATACCTACGCACCCTGGTAAGGAAACGCACCAGAGACCAACACAACGAGTTATGGATAAACCATGGCGAGTGCAGGCAGGCCAAGGTGGCGCTTCCCGCCATTGACAGTCACCTCACTAAAAAAGCCCTCCGGCTGTCAAAGCTACAACTGCGTACAGTCACAGCAGCCATCACTGGCCATGGTTCATTTAACAAACACCTCTTTGTCATTGGAGTTACAGACAGCCCACTGTGCAGAGCATGCATGGAGGAGGACGAGACGGCAGCCCACGTGCTACTAAACTGCCCTGAGGTCGCCACATACAGGGCCAAGTACTTCGGAAACCCAGGTACTCTCCGAGAGATCACCAGTAACATCAGGGGTGTGCTAGCCTTTTTCGAGGAGTTAGGGTGGATCGAGTAACTATACTTACCACCCATCACGCAAAATACGCGCTTAGACGTGGAGTTGCGGATACCAGCCCGTTATACCTTATACCTTACCTATGTTAAGTTGAAGGCGACAGGCGATCGCCTGCCGCATGAGTTGTGTTTTGGGCTGTGTTGCTCCGCTAAAAATGAACAAGTCGCATGCGATTTTTGTCGATCGGTGCAAATGGGGTGTCGATTCGATTTTTACAAGCGATGTGACTGGTTACTTACCGCACGGCTAAAATTGACCAGAGTAAACTGGTCTATGGTGACTGAATTAAATTTGAATATAGTCTGCCCTGTGAGTTCTGCTCATAGAAGTAATATTATAAGCCTGCATCCAGGATTCCGGTCATGACTTAACATGTTTGATATGGACAAAACGTCGCTGCAATGGTAGTGTTTTAAACGTTTGTAACATAACTTTTTTTTATTATTTGTCTTGGTCGCGCTTGACCTTAGTCGCACCTGATAGTAAGCGCAGACAGGGTCTAAGATAGAGCACACGAATTCAAGTAACAGAGATATAGAGAGATTCCTCTATACTCCTCTAGCTCTCACATACATACACACGACGGAAGACAGTAAACTGCTTGGCGACAGACTTTAATGTGAAGGTGGTAGCTAGGCAGGCGGACCGTATAGATCCTACCACTAAGCGTGCTGCACAACTTATTGTGCTGATGATGACTAAAATCCGAAATCTTGCAAAACTATCGAATTTTGTTTAACTGTCGAAAGTATTGACAGTGATTGTAGTAAAATCAATACTATCGATAGTATCGTAGGTTCTTAATAGCGTCGATATTATTACTCTTTATCACATTTACTTCATTTTTTCGATTGATACTATCGTTATAATAAATCCCAGTGGCTCTATCGATATTGTTACTAGTTTTTCGATGTCACGATAGTATTGACAACTTATCGATAGGCCATACTATCAAAGAGAATGTAACTATACCCTGATGATAATGATAAATGATAAATGATATTTATTTCTGTAAATAAATCTGTTACAGACACTTTTACAAGTCAATGTAATGATTTATTTTTTAAGACTAGATGGCGCCGGCATTTCCTATCTGACTCGCTCTGAGAAGAAAAGCCGAAACAAACTCAGAGGTCAACGTCTCTTTTAAAGTCCAGACATTGTGATATAAAACTATGCGAGTGTAACAATGTAGGGCAACGTTTGGAATGGTCTTTTGAGGAAAGAGCCATAGCAGGTTTGAGTTGACCTGTCCCAACTGACGGCACGCATGCATCAGTCATCGTGTAGCTCAACCTTATTTTAGGGAGCTCAACGACCCGACGCACGACGACACCAATCAGCCGGACATTTGCGTAGGTCAAAAAAAAAATACTCAAACCCCCAAACAGTTTTACGAAATGTAAATTGTAAAAAATGTAATAAAGCTAGCCTACACTGTACTCACATTCACAATTTAATAAAATAAAAAATAAAAACAAACGACATATTAATAATAATAGTCGACAAAATGTCAAGGTAAAAAAAGTAATAATTCAATAATAATAATTCAATAATAATAATTATCAATAAATCACCATGCAGAATGTCAAAATGAGCAAAAAAAAAAAATATATATATATGAAATAATTCCAATGATTTCAATGATATCTCTATGATAAGAGCGAGCGGCTCAATTCCAAGCATTTTTATCGTCCATATAATCTTTAACTTTATAGAAACCCTTATTACAAAGTTTCTGTTTTACGAAGGACTTAAATTTATTGAGACTTAGTTCTTGAATATTGCTTGGAATCTTGTTGTAGAAACGTATACTTTGGCACCTAAATGAATTACTAATTTTTTGGAGCCTAGTCATTGGTAGTATAAGTTTATTTTTATTTCTAGTATTGACGCTATGAATGTCGCTGTTCTTAGAGAACAAACTAATATTTTTCTTAACATACATCAAATTTTCATAAATATATTGAGATGCGACCGTCATTATATTAATTTCTTTAAATTTATCCCTCAGTGAATGCCTAAAGCTAAGGTTATAAATTGCTCGAATAGCTCTCTTCTGCAAAACAAAGATAGTTTGAATGTCGGCGGCATTTCCCCACAACAAAATGCCGTACGACATAACACTATGGAAGTAACTAAAATATACCAATCTGGCTGTCTCTACATCAGTTAGCTGGCGTATCTTATAGACCGCGTAAGCTGCAGAACTGAGTCTCTTCGACAATTTATTTATATGTGGGCCCCACTGCAGTTTCGAGTCTAAAGTTATACCCAAGAACGTAGTGGTGTCCACAAGATCCAACTCGGCTCCATTTATTATTACACTGGTTTTCACCTGCTTAACATTAGGTGTCAAAAATCTAATACATTTAGTCTTTTTCTCGTTTAAAAGTAAATTGTTAACATTAAACCAGTGCACTACTTCAGAGAGAGCGTTATTAACATCGACAGTAACCGGCTGCTGCCGTTTAAGTTTGAATAACAGTGATGTGTCATCTGCGAACAACACAATCTCTTGATTATCTTTTATGAGATAAGGTAGGTCATTAATGTAAACGAGAAACAGGAACGGGCCAAGAATTGAGCCCTGTGGAACACCCATTGTCACCACAGACCCCGGAGATCTCTTCCCATTAACGTCCACTCTCTGGATCCTATTACCCAAATACGAAATAAGAAGATCCAGAGCGGTGTTTCTAACTCCATAGTGATGTAGTTCTTTAAAGCCCTAAATTCCTAACTCAGATAATTTATGTAAACAAAGGGGATAACAGATCAAAAAAATATTTTATTAATGGTAATTCATTGAAAATGCCGGAAAAAGGGTTAGATTCTCTTTTATGTACTGATTTTAGAAATAATAATTTAAAAAATATCATACCGTAATTACTTTTATAAATTTTCAGTTTTCAACAAAGTTATTAAAAAAAGGAGATTTTCTGGTATAAAGTATTTTATGATACTGGTAACACTGTAGGAGTACAAAACATTTTCAAATTTCGTTTAACAAAATGTCAGAGTTGTTTATTGTTTGTCTTAGCGTCATAACAATACATTCGTTTTCTTTTCCCGTTTTCGATGCGTGTTTGTTAATTTTGTTATTGTGCTATAGTATCATCGTGTTAAGTTTTTCATCTTGTTGGTGTTTGTTATAATTCCTTGTTTTTGTTGAGTTCGTTTGTTAAGTTTTATTTGTTATTTGACAAATGGAGCCTCAGCCGGGGCCCTCGAAGGCAGCCGCCCCCGACTTTTTGTCGCCTGTTAAAAAGCGGCCTCGAACATTTAAGAGTGCCACAGAAAAACTTATGGTGATGAATGCGTATAAGGACTGATTAAAGTGATTATAAGGCGCGTCTCCGACACACTACACAAGACATTGTTTGGCTACGGTATTTTGTTTGCATTGTTCTTAAAATTAACTTGATTTTAAATGATTACTTAGTAAACATTTAATGATAAAATGTTTTGTACCACTAACCTGTCACTTTGACAATGACATTTCTTTGTTTACATAAATTATCTGAATTCTGGAATTAGGGTAAAACGCTTATTACATTTGGCTGAATTAAGACGTCTTAATTCAGAAGGGCAAATTAGAAGCTTCTGATCACACTGTCCTAAATTTAGTCAGTGTGACCATTTGTGGCAGATTTCTGCCATTTTGGCAGATTTCGCTCCAAAATTTTATCTGTGGCAGATCATGCTGACGATTCACAAAAGTGGCAGATTTAAATGATTTCATGACAATTCACATAAAGTGCTTATTACATTTGGCTGAATTAAGACGTCTTAATTCAGAAGGGCAAATTAGAAGCTTCTGATCACACTGTCCTAAATTTAGTCAGTGTGACCATTTGTGGCAGATTTCTGCCATTTTGGCAGATTTCGCTCCAAAATTTTATCTGTGGCAGATCCTGCTGACGATTCACAAAAGTGGCAGATTTCGGCAGATTTAAATGATTTCATGACAATTCACATTACATAATTTGAATTATCTTTTTTAAAAGTATACAGTACATCAGGTTTTATATATGTATAATGAGATTACAAATGATTTTTTCGAACTGGCAACTTCTGTTTCATGGCCAAATTATACGGGGATTTCCCGCTTATTTAAACAAGTGCTTCAGATGATTATGTACTGTAATCAAACTGGAATACTTCTTTATTGATTTGGTTTCCAAGAGACTTGTTAGAATCAGGTGGAAGTAGCGCCACCAGCACAATTTTGAGTGTAGACAAATTTTGGGAAGCGATTGGAAAAATCCTGGACGCGAATGGGGCTACAAAATATCCAAATATTACAAATTTCGCGAAAGCATTATTATGTTTGCCGATGTCCAACGCTTTGTGCGAAAGAATCTTCTGTCTGGTGAATTTAAACAAAACAAAAGTAAAGAATAGGTTCCTAAATCAACATGTGTCAGCTTTAATTACAACAAAAGACACGGCGACTGTGTCTCCTACATAACCAACTAAAAACATGATCAAAAAGATGTCGTCAAAATCTATGTATACCGAAAATTTGAAGGCAAATGCGGATACGTAGAGTAAGTAGTGTTTAAGTATAATAACGCATAAGAAAACTTAAATATTTTTATTGATTAAAGAAATTTCATTGAATTCATTGTGTATTTTTTTCAGTTTCCTTAAAGGCATATTTTTGGCATTTTTGGCGCAAAGTGTGGCAGATTTTGGCAGATTTTTTGCCCAGTCTGTGGCAGATTCGCCATTTATAAGATGGTCACACTTTAGTTACTGAATCAGTTGCCAGTTAAAGCGCGACGGAGTCGGACTTGTCGTGTGCGAGGATGGCTCCAGTATTATCCAGACCAAAAAATTGGCCTTTGCCCAGCCCTGGCCTTTATTGTAGCCGATTCGTCTATATTTTATATAAACTCAGTAGCACTTGGAAGCCCTCATTTCGTACATTTTTGTTCAGGAAATTTTTGTCATTTTTGTCCCAAAGATAGGGCATATCTTTATACAGCTCTAAAATATTGAGCATAACTTCTATTTCTTTCGTCATTTCGTAGGTACCCACGCTGCGCACCGCACTCGCACTACACTTTTTTATTCGGGAATACAAAATGAAACCATACGTCCTCAAGCATCGACAGAAACTCAAAGGGGGGGGGGGGTGACGTACTTGACGTAGGCGATCATTTTTCGCAAATACAAAAATCACATATTAATACCACAGTGTACCTACTTACTACATACAGTGGGTCAACGCCCACCCATACATTTGACAGGTCCTATGAAATGTCAAAATTGGTAACACTTGTCATAGGGTTGTCACATAAAACAAATTACACAAACTTTGTCAAACAAACGTCCAAATTAATTAACGTTTTATAGAAACAGTGACACGCAAAAAGAAAACCACGCATGCGTAATTTTGACGATTGACAAAATAATGCAAAGGTGCCTGGGCGGTTCAATAAGTACCCGTGTTTGAAGACAGTTTAGGTTGATAAGGCAAGATGGTGTTACCATCGTGTGCTGTCATTTATAAAAAGCCCCCAAAATAATTTTGATGCTGATTCATAGATGAGTTTTGATTTTACAGCAATTTCAGTAAGACGTGTAACGTAGTTTTCAGCAAGATGGAAAAAGTGCTGTATCGTTTAGTGATTCGCTTTCTAGTTTTGGATAGAAAACATGTGAGGAGATAAAACGGAAGTTGGATGCTGCTTATGGGGACCCTTCGCCATCTATGACTACAGTCAAATATTGGTTTAATGAATTTAAACGTGGTCTTACATTCGTTTTTGATGAGGAGTGCCTAGGATGTCCGACAGATGTGGTTACTGAGGAAATCATTGAAAAAGTCCACGACATGATTCTCACTGATAGACGAACGAAAGGCAGCGCAGTAGCGCAGATTGTAGGTGTTTTGACGGTAACGTTAATTAATATTTTACCTGATAAGTTGGCGAAGAAAAAGTTATCACCCCGATGCGTGCCGCGATTGCTCACGGTGGACAACAAGCGGGCGCGGCTCTCAACTTCGAAACTGTGTATGGATCAGATTTAAGCGAGATCCGTGTACTTTTTTGCGGAGTGTTGTCACCTGATGAGACCTGGATTCACCTTTATATGCCGGACACCAAGCAACAATCAAAACAATGGGTTAATCCCCAAGAATTGGCTCCAAAGAAAGCGAAGACGTTTTCATCGGTCGAAAAAGTTATGGCGACGATTCTTTGGGATGCGAAGGTCGTCATACTCCATGGACTTCGAAGAAACAGGAAAAACGATCACTAGACAATACTTCAGTAAGTTATTAGACCGCTTTGACATAAAATTAAAGGAGACACAACCCTTTGGCGAAGAAGAAAGAGTTGTTTCACCACGACAACGCAACAAGCACATTCATCTGAAGTTGTGGCCGCCAAACTGAATAAATTGTGTTATGAATTGCTACCGCGTCCCCTGTATTCGCTTGGCCTGGCTCCCTGCTATTTCTACTTGTTCACAAACCTAAAGAAATGGCTCACGGGGAAAAGAAATAGCTGAAATGAGGAGGTCATCGTCGAGACAGAGGCATATTTTTGAGCGTTTAACAAATCCATTTTTTTTTATAGGTTAAAAATATGGCAGGCCCATTGGGAAAAGTTTATATCTCTAAAAGGAGACTACGAAGAGAAATAAAAAAAAAGATTTTGAAAAAAATTAGATCTTCATTCCTAACACAGGTACTTTTTGAACCGCCCTCGTATGTAGCAGCAATTTCGCCATCTTATCCTGGAATTTTCTAACAATATTTAAAACTACAAATTTTGTCGAGGTTACAGTCGCAGTGACTAACGCTTGCGGGGGTAGGTAAGAGTCATAAAATATTTCCAAATCCAAGAAGGAGCAATAGAAAATTACTTATTATTCATGGTTATTACTTCTATGGTTTTCGTGGATGCTGATGCTGGAAATAAAGTCTAAGTATTCCTCGATCATATACGGCGGTCAAAAAAAATTATCTGTTAAATGTAATTTGCCAGGTAAAACGTGGTCCCTATCTTGGTGTTTGAGAATGGATCTTGTTTTCGTCATCAGCATCCACGAAAACCATGGAAATGACACCCATGGTGGTTAAATTGAAATTTTAAAAGCCGCCATCTTGGAAATGGATTTTGACCTCATTTTCAACATCAGTACCCCCGAAAACCATGGAAATGACACCCATGACGACTAATTTGACATTTTTACTGCCACCATCTTGGATTTCAATTTTGACTTCATTTTCGGCATCCGCACCCCAGGAAACAATGGATTTGACACCCATGACCACTAATTTACTAATTTTCATGGCTGCCATCTTGGATTTGGATTTTGACGTTATTTTGGCATCAGTGACCCCGAAAACCATGAAATTAACACCCATGATGATTAGATGAAAATTGTTATGGCCGCCATCTTGGATTTGGATTTTGACGTTATTTTCGGCATCAGTGACCCCGAAAACCGTGGAAATGACTTCCCACGAACAATCATTTGAAAATGTATGTATGCCGCCATCTTGGATTAGTAAACAGACTTTGTAATAAAATTATCGTAATAGGTACAACATACATACAATTAATATAATTTCTATGAATGATGTCAATCAAATTCGAAATCAAAAAGTGCGAGCCCTGGAATTTATGTCCCGAGTAGGTATGCAGTATGGCTACTCAGGACATAACCTTCGCTCCTTCACCTCGCAACCCCCCGCACGATTGCTCTGCGACAATGTTCTACGTTGACCGACTGTAAGGAGTTAGATTTAAGTAGACTGTGTTAATACCATGCAAAAATCTACAAAGAATCTCGCGAGAGGGCTCTCTATTCCCATATATTACTATACTCTTTGGTCAAAATAAAACTATACATCCTCACGCAGCGACGGTCTATGGACGGAAGTTAGTAACTAAATGCGTTTACACCTTCCTAAATGCGTTTCTAAATAAGCTTCTAAATGATTTAGTCAGTCAGAAACCATCCTTGCTACTGAATTTAGGATCCTAGGTTGCTTATTGCGATTACACTTGACTTAATTCAGTAACGACTGAATTAAGACGTCTTAATTCAGCCAAATGTAATAAGCACTTAATAGTAAATACTATCGGTCAGGTCACTTCACTTTATCTGTCAGACTGACAACTGACAAGTGTGGACAAGTGTCAGAAAACAAGAAAGAAGACACGAAAATACTGTACGCATCACTGCATCACTGATGTTCTTTCTTCTCCGAGTTAAAAACATTGATTCAGTAACAAATCTGGAATAAAAATTAAAGAGTAACACATTTTAATTGCGTTATCTTTTCCCGCCCACCATAAATAGAAACCGATAAAATAATTTGATTCACCATGGGCGATGTAGTTGGTAAGGAATATTTTGTTTATGTTATTAATTTAATGTAAATGTAAATAAATTGACTAGAATAGATAATCACTAATATCCTAATACCATAAATTTTAACCGAGTTTTAGACATAAAATTGCATCATATTTTGAATTATAGCATGAGTCACTCTTTTGCAGAACTCACAACATGGCCAAGACATCATAATATATTTTACAAAATCACCAGCAATGGTATCAATTTCGAAATCAAAGCTCCTGGTAATGCAGGTATTGGGATAGCAAGTAAGGCAGGACCGAATTGTGATTTTTTAGTAAGTATATGCAGTTTTAGGTTTATATGCTCTTTAATAATCATTATTATGGAGGGAGTAATATACACAGTATTAAAATGTATCAAGCTAAAAAGAAAGTACATTTCTTAATTTCTTGAGCTGATGAATGATAACTGGTAGCAACTCATCTCTGTAACTCGTATAAGTACCTACATACTTTAGCAAAATAATTCAAAGTATTATTTTATTAACAGGTTGCTATAGGCCATAACCGCAACTCATGGATTAAGAAAATGACAACAAGAGTTAGTAAGGAAACTGTTGAAACACCAAACATCTTGTCTTCACAAGAGTATAGAAAATTTTGGATTTCATGGTATGGAGATATCCTACGTCTTGGTCTGGGTGGAGAGACCAAACCTATAGTCAGTTTTAATAGTAGAAACTCAAATTTGAAATATGTTACATTTACTGCAATTGATGATAATAGAAATCCTGTACATTGGAAAATTGAATGTAAGTGATAACATACTTATTAATTGAATGAAACATCCTTTTACATCAATAACAATTTTATGTAGGAGTTGCTTCCTTTTGAATATAATTTTAGTACCAACTTTATGCTATGACTAGCTTTCGCCCGCAGCTTCTCTTGCGTGAAATTTTGAACCCTTCCTTTTATATATATAGATTAACCCTCAACGCAAAAAGAGGTGTGTTATAAGTTTGACCGCTATGTGTGTCTGTCTGTGGCACCATAGCTCTTAAACGGGTGAACCAATTTAGGTGCGGTTTTTTTTAGTTAAAAGCTGGTTTTCTAGCGGTGGTTCTTAGACATGTTTTATCAAAATCGATTCAGCCGTTTCAGGGTCATCAACTGTTTTGTTATTTGAATTGGAGGTTTTTTAAATTTTTAATTTATTACCAATACTATTGAACACATTTTTTCTTGGGATTTAATTTAGGCTAATTCTTTATACACACTGCTGATAAACAAATTATATCAGTTTATTTCACCTAATTATCATTAGCGATTGTTTGAGCAAAATATGCAGAAGACAAAAATAAACACTTTCCTCATATTTTTTTTCAGTACCACCTCTTCTGGAACGACCTCTCTTGAAGCCTGTAACAGGGGGTGAGCTGTATTGGGTACAGGTTGATGCAGTAACACAGTTCCCCGATGGTGCATATGTTGGAGGGTATGAGAAAGAAAACCTTTACATAATCAGGGCCAAACACCGAGGATCCCTGACACCGGGCAAGTTTGTGTCCTCTGAAGGTTTAGGCTACATTCCATGGGGTGGAGAGGCTAACGTTAAAAATTCATTTGAGGTAAGCTATCTTTATGCACAAAAAACAGTATAAATAATAAGATGAGTCACTGTTGAATGAAATTGTTTTCGAGTTTGGCTAACAAAAGTTGAGACTGAATACCACTGCAAAATTCAAAAATCGCATCTCAAAAACCACTCAATAATGTTTTTTTTTAGAAATCTTTTCATATTCATTTCTCATTATTACTCATTAAACTAGCTAATTTATAAAAAAAACAGTATCGTGTATTATGAGTGATTTTGAAATGAGTTCATTCAGTCTCAACTTTCATTGGCCAAACTCTACCTATTATATTGATTTTAATAATTGAAAAACCATTACTTTTCCAGGTCTTATGTGGATTTGATTGTACCTGGGTGACAAGTAAACTAGATAATATACCAGTTGGAGCTGTAGTTGCTGGTCACTCAGAGGACAGTGGACATGAGAAACTTTACATTGGAAGAGCCAGATATTTAGATCACATAATCCCAGGGAAAGTCCAACCAAGTCACAAAGTCTGTTATATACCATATGATGGGAAAGAAGTAGCCATTGACAGCTTTGAAATAATGATTGTTCCTGAGAAGAATAGATGTGCCAACAAGTTTTTATTGCCTGGTTTAGAAGATAGTATGATTGAATCTGAAGATGAAAATGATGATATTGATGATCACTCTATGAATTATGATGATTACGATGAATTCTTCTACGCAAATAATATGTAATGGTACACATTCCTGAACCATAAATCACAGAGTACGTGTGATGTTAGAAAACTGTCATTTGTAATGTTCAAATTCAAATGGGAACTACAATATTGTTACAAGTATATTTTCAGTGCAGGCGTTTTGATGCAATTGGTTCGGAAGTTTTAATTTCCAACAAAAAATAAAGAGATATAATAATGTTGTGTCCATAAGAATGAAAACTTGAAATTATTACACCTACCTAAAATGTATATTATTACCTACCTTAAGTTCAACATAGATAAAAGTACTTATGTTTAATGAAATACATTTTATTTTCTGTTAAGATTTTTTATTATTTATTTTGATGATTTATAAATTAGGCCACAAAGTATTTAAAATAACAGTTTATTTCCATTTTCGCAAGCTTTTTATCAAGTTAAAGCTTGTGGTATTTCATTTCCTGGTATGACTAATATTTCGTATGAAGATACTTCAACCTCTTTTCCATCACATGGCAAATAGCATAGGTTGTAACGAACATGGACTTTTCCACATATAAGTCTTTTTTCTATCATAGCTCGGCCTATATACAGAGGGTCATTTTCAACTTCAGAACGTCCACCAATAAATGCATTTGCTGGAACATGGTTTGATTTTGTTCTTACCCATTTTGCATTGTAGCCACATAATATCTGAAAATAAAACGATATGAACATAATTTTATTAATATAATTCAACAATTCCCGAAAGACAACTAGGAACAGTTGTGCTTCAACATTCAATTATTATTGCTAGGTGACTCGTCGGCGCGGCGCAGTCGCAAAACGTCTACGGCCTCAATTTACACCACCGCGGAATGGAATGAAACCGACTTTTTGCAACGAAATTGCACATAGTATAATTAACTTTATGTCAATTGTATAAAGTACAAACTAAATAAGAGCCAAAAAAAGGTCGCGCGTCTTCCGAGGAATCCTCGCGACCTTTTTTTGGCTCGTATTTAGTTTGTACTTTATACAATTGACATAAAGTTCATTATGCTATGTACAATTTCGTCCCTTCCATTCCGCGACGGTGTAAATTGAGCCTACTTCGTAAAATGTCTACCGGTCGCAGTGTCAATTTCGCAGAATGTCTCTTTTGATAATGCCCCTGATCTATCGTGGATGAGGCACATATACTATACTTTTTCAATTTGCTGGACTTATTTTCTTTGAACAGCACCTCATCAATTCATGTACAGTCGGGGACTTGAAATGTTTACCACCCTAAGGTCTATAATTGCTTGCACATTACATTTTCATAAGGTCGCTCTGTAGCTCGCAAAGAATTGAGAGTGTAAAGATTATTTTTCTTAATTGACCTATAAAGATTAATTCAAAGAGGCTAACTAGGCAGCATCGAAAAAGAAACCAACCTATTTAGTAAATTCAATTAAGTTCGCTCTATAGATACAACTTTTGACTAGACATAGACACATACCTAAAAAGGAGTTCATAACATCAAAAAGTGGATAACAGTAAGTATTTTTGCTAGAATCGACGGTTCACAATTTTAAAAACGACTACTTTTGTAAGTTGATATGACATCTTGAACCTTATTGCGCAGTGTGATAAAGAATCGAATTTGAAATCTGATAAACATTTCATGTCCGCGACCGTACTATTTAGTACCTACATAAAATATAGCTTCCAAGAAATAACCTTTCAATATTTTTACCTCGAAATGTTGTTTGGTATGTTCTCTATGGCCCCAAGGTACAAATGCCATACCAGTTGATGGCACATATTTCCCAGGACATAATGATGAATTGTGCTCTGATCTGGCTATGTAAATAAGTTCATTTTCAAATCCACCAATCATTGCATCTGGAGGCAATTTACCATTAATCATAGGAAGCCAGTGAAGTTTTTCATGGAATGTTTTAGAGGGTACGGGAGGCAAATCTACTGGTGAAGCTGAAATGATGAAAAAAATATTAAATTATGCATTGTAGAAACAAAAAAAAAACATTTTTTTTTAATTGATTTGTCTGGACAGGCATAAAAAAATGGCAAATTTCGAAAAGTTGTAGAACAAAACTTGTTCAATTTCTGATACCAAGTAAGCCCACAAAATTCTTAGGGTTGATTTTTTAACACCTTTTATATATAAGTATTGTATTGTATTGATTAGATTATTGGAAATAATTCAAATATCTACTTCATACAATGAAAATTGTTTAAATATACGCAATATTTTGTATAAATAAATGAAATATAAACATACTTTCAATTATCCATTCCACAGGGCTCAGATGTCTAGAAATTGGATTGAATGTAATATATCCTATATTGGGTCCAGTACATGTAGTATTAAAGTCAACGAAAGGCTTTTCCTCGCCGACTAGACCTATTCTGATTTTATTATTAAACCAAGTTAAATAAAATTCTCTAAATTCATAAAAATTTGTTAGAGATCTTAAGAGAAATTTCTCTTCATGTTCGTCTCCTAAATTCTGGACTTTAGTTTCATATCCAAGTATAATCTGAAACATAATAATATTTAATGTAGGTACTGCTTCGCTGGTCTAGTGGTCACAACAGTAACTGCTGGATGTGAGATCCTGGGATCGATCCCCAGGTCAAGCAGTGGTATTGGGTTTTGCAGTGTGGAATTTCTTAGTAGCAGCCCGGAGTCAGGATTCATGCCTGGTTGGCTATAGGCTTGCCACCTATTTACATGGGACTTATATAGGGTGACTGGTAATTAGTGACCACTACTTTAACACATGATTGTACTCATGATAACAAACAACTTTCCCAAAGAAACATTATTTTAATTTTTCATTTAAAACTTATGAATAAACCGTTACGGAATGGACGCGGCTCGTTATTTGTTTTTTTTTTTTTGTTTTATAAATAATGTTTCTTTGGGAAAGTTGTTTGTAATCATGAGTACAATCACGTGTTAAAATAATCGTTCACTAATTACCAGTCACCCTATACATATATAACAGCGAAATGAGGGTGTACTATTGCATCTACCAAACTCTTCGGGGAAGTCAGGCGTGATGTGAAGTAATAATTATTTTAAGAAATCTGCATTAACCATATGCGGCCAAGTGTACCGAAAACGGTACGGCCGCCATTGTTTATCTATTGTGTCTATAATTACAGTACTACACAGGTTAAGTAGTTAAATTCAATTAATGATAAGATAACAGCAATTTATCAGGTCAATATAGGTATGTAAAGCATGAATATTTAGATCAAATAAGTACCAGCCTTATAGAGTAACATGTTAGGATTATGGTCTGCAATTAATGTTATTTCAGGAGAGTGGCCTCCTGTTCTCATTTGAAACCTTATACCACCACTATTTGCCCGATAAATGGCGTAACGGTCAGGCAGCCCAAGAACTGTGGACAAAAAAATACACAAAATATATTCTTAGTCAATATTCTAATAGTCTTAGCCAAGACTCATGGCTAATTAGCAACCACACAGATCATACTATCTCTAAGGTTAACCGCTAGCGGCCCGCCCAACGATCTGGATCGTCAGTGCCATTGTATATCTATTGTGTCTATAATTACAGTACTACACAGGACCGATCGAGTACTGTAATTATAGACACAATAGATAAACAATGGCACTGACGATCCGGATCGTCGGTCGGGCCGCTAGCGGTTAAGCTGCACTAGCCACGGTCAGTCTGGATAGGTGACTATTAGTTACACATTGAAACCCATCCGTGCTTTGGAGAGCATGTTAAACAGTGATTACGGGTAGTCAAAAGCCCAAGTCTGACAATTGGTCTAATCCTAGGATATCAGCATTGCCCCGTAACTGGGTTGCAGAGGTCTGATGGCAGTCGCTCCATGTAAAATACTGGTATTCAGCCGCTTCTGGTTAGACTGGGAGCTGACCCCAACATATTAGGAATAAGCTAGACAGAACTTTTACAAAGAGTTTAGTAATCCTATTTAATACAAAGTAAAATTATGAATGTCTAAAGAAGCGACTGAGGAATTATACCAAGAGGATGGGTCAGAGGGTCATCTCGGGGGATGGGCAGGAGCATCATCCTGTGGACTATTTGTAGTTTTAACACATAAGAAGTCTAAGTCTTCTATCAGTTGCTGGTTAATCTAACTCCAATTCAGTCGTCACAGTCACAGACACGAATTAGCTACGTTTGTAAGTACTACAATCGATGGATTATGAACTTAAGGCTACATATTTGCAAGTGATTATCGACTGTTGATTAGGAATGCTTTATAAAATTGCCTGCTAGTCTTTGCTCTGCTGTGTGACAACATTGACTAAAAATAATAAATTACATACCTCTACGATCTCCCATGATTAATATTGTTTTTAACAAATGAGTACTTTGTACTACAGAATAAATAATTGTGTTGAAACTGTTAAAAGCTTGCTCACATAAACAAGATTAAAATGAATCATTGATCAAATTAAATTATAAGTAAACAACATTGTGCAACACGGATTTATACCGTCACAGAGGTGCGAGGCGTATTTATCGTCACAGTTAAAATTATCAGATATTGAGAGATAAGAGCTCCCTAACAATTTATTCGTTCTAACTTCAATTGTATTGTTGGATTGAACATAAACAATTCGATTCAATGCAGTTACTTTTAGAGTGCGCGCAAGATAACTCTGCGCGCGACTGAGGGCGTGCTAAACGTTGCCATGATCGCAAAAGTTCAAATTCGCTTTTTAAGCTTAACTTTTTTATCGCTAAACATATTTTTCCCGTTAAACATTCCTACAATCAGGTAGTTCTACTATCAAAATTAATAATACGGCACACACTTTGGTGGACCATGATTAGTTCCGATTTCTGCCGCGCGCAGACTTATCTTGCGCGCACTCTACTTGACACTTGACAGTTGACAGTAGGAGGGATATCAGTTTTTGACAAAAAAAAGGTAGTGAGGTGAAAAAAAGAATGAGTGAAATAATAATTGAATGAACACAATCAGTACCTTGCAAACTTTTTATTGAATCAATCAATTTTTTGAATTCGTAACCTACGCAGACGAAGAATTTTTGAAAAAACTACTTATAACAAAATTCATTTTTCCATGGAAATAAAAATGATCCAATTTTGTTTTAACACTTGCTTTAAAACAGTCATTGGTGATACTTTAAGTGGCCCGCGGATTAGTACCCCCTTTTAGACTAACCTTTTATAGGGTGAACAGAAATTAACAGATTAACTACACTAATTTCATGTACCTAATATTATCTATACCCTAAATTCCTAACTCAGATAATTTATGTAAACAAAGGGGATAACAGATCAAAAAAATATTTTATTAATGGTAATTCACTGAAAATGCCGGAAAAAGGGTTAGATTCTCTTTTATGTACTGATTTTAGAAATAATAATTTAAAAAATATCATACCGTAATTACTTTTATAAATTTTCAGTTTTCAACAAAGTTATGAAAAAAAGGAGATTTTCTGGTATAAAGTATTTTATGATACTGGTAACACTGTAGGAGTACAAAACATTTTCAAATTTCGTTTGACAAAATGTCAAAGTTGTTTATTATTTGTCTTAGCGTCATAACAATACATTCGTTTTCTTTTCCCGTTTTCGCTGCGTGTTTGTTAATTTTGTTATTGCGCTATAGCGCAATAACAAAATTAACAAACACGCAGCGATTATAATCGTGTTAAGTTTTTCATCTTGTTGGTGTTTGTTATATTTCCTTGTTTTTGTTGAGTTCGTTTGTTAAGTTTTATTTGTTATTTGACAAATGGAGCCTCAGCCGGGGCCCTCGAAGGCAGCCGCCTCCGACTTTTTGTCGCCTGTTAAAAAGCGGCCTCGAACATCTATGAGTGCCACAGAAAAACTTATGGTGATGAATGCGTATATGGACTGATTAAAGTGATTATAAGGCGCGTCTCCGACACACTACACAAGACATTGTTTGGCTACGGTATTTGGTTTGCATTGTTCTTAAAATTAACTTGATTTTAAATTATTACTTAGTAAACATTTAATGATAAAATGTTTTGTACCACTAACCTGTCACTTTGACAATGACATTTCTTTGTTTACATAAATTATCTGAATTCTGGAATTAGGTTATAGTATGAGTTAGGAATAGTTTTAGTACACAGCGAAATTCACTGGATGATTTCCCGCCAAAACTTCCCCGATTTTTTGGGGATTACAGAGATTAAAAAAAAAAATTTGAATGGTAATTATTCACACAGCAAAATGTGTTAAATCGTATTTTTATTCGTAAAATTTGGTATCAAATGTATAGTGATAGGCCGTTCTGCAGGGGTCCGAAACAGTTGTAATGTTTTAACTCTAACTTAAAGCGCAATATTCCTCTTATTACCTGAGAAATAAACATTAATAAAACGGTTTACAAGATGTTGATCTATAACTGTACCATATTTCTAGAGCAAATGTTAAAAAATGTGCTTGATCACTTCGAAATACACAGGTATCCAATTATACCAAATTTTCTCTTAAAAACATTAGCGAAGGTTTAAGAAAATCCAGAAGTGCCCCCCCGTACGACTTCGAGAATAATTCACCGCGGTTCATAGTGCAGGAGAACTATCTTGCTTGTAGGAATAGGGTATTTGACTGAAAAAATCTAATTTGTCTGTAAATTAGATTATCAAAAAATATTTGACCCGTATTTTTTCTTTGTTACGTAAATCAAAATTGACGAAGATACGACACTTTTAAAATTGGCAAAACGTCACAAGCAAGTACAATTTTTACTTGCTTGTGACAACCCCCCACTCTCGAGTTTTGATGCGTTTTATCTTTCCAAATATTCATAGATTTAAGAAAAGAAAATATACGTGCCCATTATTTTTCAAAACTCTAACTGGTGGACTAATTAGATTTGCAATTTATTGATGCTGTCAACATGCCCATTGCGTAGGTATAAATGCATCATTTCCACCAATACAACATTAGAGTAATATTCCGTCATTGTTATTTATTACTCAGAGTAACGCGGTCGACGACTCATTAAGGGGCCGCGTTGCTCTATGCACCCAGCCAACCATTCGGTGGAGCGAACGCTTGCGATTACTGCGACAAATGATTGTTCAGCATTATTCCAAAAAAGATGATGTTTTAAAAAAAATAGATACTGGCCGATTATAATTGATCTGAAAGAATAGTCACATCAGTCATATTTGAAATAAATGTCATTCTTAAAAATGCAAGTAAATCGAAAGAACCTGATAATAATCTTCAAATTATATTAATATCTTCATAAATTAAAAGGACTGTTTCTAGAACAAGTTGAAACTTGTTGAAACAAGTTTGAAAACTTAGATGCAAAATGGCTTCTGGAACACCATCAGAGTTAGCTACTAGCGAGATGCCCGTCTCCGAAGTGGAAGAAGAACGTAAGTAATTATTCTTCCACTAACAAAGACTGTAAGTGAGACAGAACGTTTTACGCTATCTTTGATATCAAACCTACTGAAATTATTAATTAAAATGAATAATGGTGCCTATTCTGTGATGCACAAACTAAACTTAATTGCTATAAACTTAATTGTTATAAAGCTATTGCCATCTTTTTCACTCTGAAAGAGACAGACGTTAATATAGTGCTGTCAGATTTAATTAACTGTTTCCATACTTTAGTCGACACGTCAATGTTAGTCGACTAAAAATATTACGATAGCAATTCTCTAAATTTTAGTCTAGTTGGTGAACAAGAGAATCGGCACCATTTTATGCTAAAATCGCTCATTGTTGGCAGTAATGTCATAAAATAAGGATGATATTGCATACAATTTTCCCGTACAATAGGAGAATCTTGGCGAGTCTGAAGTTAGCTGATTCAATGACTGAATGTTGATGAATGACGTGGAGGCCTTCCGAATTCTGCCCCCTAATTCAGAACGATTCGACTAGTAAGTTGTCAAACGATTCGGTAAGCTATCTCTTTTTTTTTGTTACGAGAATCGTACGCGAAATGAGATAACAAACCGAATCGATCGACAGCTGATTTTAGAAAACGTTTTGAATCGGGGGGCTGATCAGATTATAAGAACAAATTATCGGAGAAAAGCTTCGGACGTCTATTCTAAGCTCTGATGTTGTTGTTGACTATTATAGTTACATTTTGATAAATGGTACCTCCATAACCATAATTATAATAAAAGTATCTAAAGTCTGGTTTGTGGCAGTTTATGCTTATGTTATATCGGCACACAAAATCCGGAAGAAAGATAAAGTAAATATACTTCCAAACCCAAAAAGTATCTATCTAATAGATACCTAGATTTAGCTATCCCAGATTCCATTATCCTCCTTATGCGACATCTAGTAGGTATGTTTTATTTCCAACCAGAGCAGAATATTTTGGGCACTACCTACTCCGACTTAGTTTCCGATCTGTTTGAATTTTCGCACCAATTTTTCGTACCAAACCAAAATAATTCGTTTAGCCACGTTGCCCACGTTAGGGCGCTTTCAAATTAGATGGTTGTTGTCGGACTGCCTGTAGCCGTGTCGCAGCGGTGCGGCTGTCTAGCTGCAAACGGGCGGTTGTGTTTTGTCATACAGTTGACGCGGCCTGAGAGCAGTGCGCCGTCCGTACCGCGCACGCACGGCAGCAGGTGGGGCGTCACACTAGCCTATAGAGATAGTTGGTCCGAATCTGAATGTTTGCATGTGAGTGACAAGTAATAGCACCCAAAATACAGGAGAAGTAGTGTTAAGAAATAGTACACCTTAATGCACAGCGGCGCCTGAGTCGCCTGCGGGTTTCCCTCCATACCCACCATACGCCACGGTGCCAGCCCCACCATCGGTGGCAGATGCTATCATCGCCGGACGGGATCTGCGTCTGCAGCACAAATCCGTGGCGAGAAAACCCGTACACCCCCTTCCTAAGCCAGCTAGACCCAGGTAACCAATTTTAAAATACTAACTAATCAAGACTTTTCGATTGTTACTTGTGTCCACGGTGGAGCACCCGCGCCCCCAGCGGAAACCAAACTGGTTGTGTGCCAGGTCCACACCCACTCCAATCGTGAGCCCGACGAGGCGGTCTGCAATTACTCTCTCAAAGAGGTTGCCCACCTCGTCCAGCAACACGATGGGCCGGTATGCAGACTGCGAGTCTGCGTGGCGTCCGTCCTTCAGCAGTAGGAACAGCTTGCCAGCTTTCCACCGGAGCGGAAACTGGCGCTAGCAACATGCACTCAAGAGCCCTTTCAATCGGGGCCCTAAAGCCAGAACTCATGCACGAGCTCCGAGGCGGTGTTTTTGGTTAGAAGCCTTTTCGCCGCCGCTTTTACATCCACCCGGGTCACTTTGGGCACGTCATCGTCCGCTGCGTCGGGCGCCACGGAAGACGAAGCCATCGGCGGAACAGAGCGCTCACACCTTAACCCTAAAGCAGTCTTTCTCAAAGTGGGCGATAACGCCCCCTTGTGGGTGCTAGAGGCCTACAGGGTGGCGGTTAAGGGCGGTAAAAGTAATGATTGTTATTGTCAAGTAAGATGTGGTTGCGTTAAAAAAAATATGGGGTGCTAGAAAATAATAGATTCTCAAAGTGGGCGATAGACGAAATAAGTTTATGAACCTTTGATCTAAAGCGTATAGTATTCCCCTATTCTTCTGTCGTACTTTATTACCGTGATTGTTGTACTGTTATTTATTTCAGGGGTCCGAAAGCGACCGATGTGAAGTTGACAAAACGTTCTACACGAGCGCACGCGCGCTGCCTGCGAAAGCATGGTGCAATCCTCACCGACCGTCTCGAATACATGGCAAAGCCTCTGCGACGCAGCATTATATACATGTGGCGGGAGCACGCAAATACCCTGCCTCCAGATACGGTCAGTGGCAAATAAATAAACAAATTTAAATTATTACAATTTAATAATTACTAAGTACCATCCTTTCCCGAATGCAAGTGGAATGTGTCTACACACATTCACTTGCATTCGGGAGATTTTTGTAACAGGATTTTTCACATCTAACGAGGCTTATCACTTTATGTTAAAAACATTAAAAAAATTACAAACCACGATTTTCTCACCGTTGACAGACAACAGTCCCATCCTATTACAAATAAAAGCTAAATATAAAGTCGCGGGCACAGCTAGTTAAACATAAAATAATTCAGTTAAGACTCCACGTCGGAACGGCCGGAACCCTACGGCCCATACGACTTACGCAGGGCTCCCAGATATACGGCACGCCGCGACAGCAGCGGTAAGGCCCGTAATGAAGGAGTGGCTGGAGAGGCGTCATGACGCCCTCCTCTTCCGGCTGACGCAGATACTCTCGGGACATGGTTGTTTCGGGAAGTACCTGTGTCACATAGGTCGGGAGCAGACGCCCGATTGTCACCACTGCGTCGACTGCCCCGAGAACACAGCGCTGAGCACGCTGCAGGCGTGGCCGGCGTGGGCGACGCAGCGCCGCGATCTAGTCGCGGCGGTCGGTGGTGACCTCTCGCTTCCGACCGTGGTTCTGTCCATGGTCGGGAGCAAGAGTGCGTGGAAAGCCGTCACCTCCTTCTGCGAGGAGGTGATGGCGACCGAGGAGGGAGCGGAGAGGGAGAGAGAGGGGCAGCTGCCACTCTCCCTTCCCGCGCCAGACGCACCGGGCGCCGGAGGGCGTGCGACGATCTCCGGCCACCGTAGTGTGTGGCCTGCGGGCAGCGGGTTATGAGACCTGTCGCCCAACCAGTAACAGGCCCGAGAAGGCGGCGCGCAGTGTTCCTTGCGTGCCTCTCAGGAGGACGTGGGGCAAGGCCCCACGGAAGGAGAGGTCCACCAGGGGCTGGCGGACCGAGGCCTGCCGGGGTTGCGGCGCATGCAGCTGCGAATCCCGTGACCCCGGCCAAGGGTCAGGAGAAGGAACACCGTGGGTTTTTAGCCGGTAAGAGTCCGGCATAACCCTTCGCCATCCCCGGGCGAAGGGTATCCATGAGGATTTTCCCACGATAATAAAAAAAAAAGGGGCTGACGGACCGAGGCCTGCCGAGGTCGCGTTGCATGCAGCTGCGAATCCCGCGACCCCAGCTAAGGGTCAGGAGAAGGAACACCATGGGTTTTTAGCCGGTAAGAGCCAAAGGGCTCCTAGATATGGTATTTTATTTCTCCCCAACTTCGATTTACAAATTTTCTGTCCGTCTGGGCCAGTGGATTTTTAATTCGACATTGGATGGACTGCACTGGCTACGTCTTGGGGGCCGATTTATGGCAGATTGTAGCAGCGTTGGAGCCAAACGTCTTTCGCCTTTGATTTTTATGCCATATCCATAATTCCATCTACACTTCTCATCAAAAAAATCGAAACACTTCCGAAATTATCTTTGTGGCGACAATTAAACAAAAAACAAGCATTAATTCATAACAGAAAAAACATAATTTAGTAGCTGGAAGTTTGGCCTTTACAATGGTGTACGAAACTTCCAAAAAATTGTTTTTTTTTTTCAATTTTTATCCTATATAGGAATGGAACATTGTTTTGAGATAAACGTGTGTTTAGAGTTGGAGTACATTTGTCGTGCAAAAAACGCAAAATAACGCATTACTTTAAAATTTCCTGTTTGTAATTTGTTGATTAGGCTCTGTGACGTCTGTTAAAAAGTTTTTTTTCTAACACACATGCATACTTCACCCGCAGCAGCCGCCCAAGAAGTGGCATTGCTGGATTCGGACTAGTCAGCGTGTTGTGGCTGCAATCTTGCATCTAAGCCTCTTGTCTGTTCATAGAGTGTACCGACGCTATCGGGAGACTGGTTTATTTACGTGCCATCCAGGATCTGGTAGGAATCGGGTCACTTCTGCGTGAGACGGCCGGTTTATTGCAACCGTTTGTTTGCGAAATCGACGCCTTCGCGCTTTTCAACTGCAGCAGCAGTTCCGAGTAGTTCGAAGGGTGACTGTAAGTGGCTCTACGATTTGAAAAAGATTGAAGGAACGTAGACTGGTACCACACAAGCCAGCTAATGGGTCAAAATTAACAACAGACCATCGCAGAGCTCACCAAAAAAAATCGAAACACCTCGCAAGTTTTTGTTTTGAATGGATTATTAGAAAAACATGTTTTTTTTTAATATAAATACTAAATGCTATTTAATAGTAGGTAGCATAAGGTTTAGAATTCCTTATGTTGATGTTCCGTAATTTTACTCTCGTCAGAAAAGAGATCCTTGCTCATTTGTAGGTTTGAACAATTTAAGTGCACAAGTGCAAAGTTAAGGCGCGCTCTTCGATGGTCTGTTGTTAATTTTGGCCCATTAGCTGGCTTGTGTGGTACCAGTCTACGTTCCTTCAATCTTCTTCAAATCGTAGAGCCACTTACAGTCACCCTTCGAACTACTCGGAACTGCTGCTGCAGTTGAAAAGCGCGAAGGCGTCGATTTCGCAAACAAACGGTTGCAATAAACCGGCCGTCTCACGCAGAAGTGACCCGATTCCTACCAGATCCTGGATGGCGCGTAAATAAACCAGTCTCCCGATAGCGTCGGTACACTCTATGAACAGACAAGAGGCTTAGATGCAAGATTGCAGCCACAACACGCTGACTAGTCCCAGAATCCAGCAATGCCACTTCTTGGGCGGCTGTTGCGGATGAAGTATGCATGTGTGTTAGAAAAAAAACTTTTTAACAGACGTCACAGAGCCCAATCAACAAATTACAAACAGAAATTTTTAAAGTCATTCGCTTTTTTGCGTTTTTTGCACGACAAATGTACTCCAACTCTAAACACACGTTTATCTCAAAACAATGTTCCATTCATTTATAGGATTAAAATTGAAAAAAAAAAAACAAAATTTTGGAAGTTACGTACACCATTGTAAAGGCCAAACTTCCAGCTACTAAATTCTGTTTTTTTCTCTAATGAATTAATGCTTGTTTTTTGTTTAATTGTCGCCACAAAGATAATTTCGGAAGTGTTTCGATTTTTTTGATCAGAAGTGTATTAACTTCTTCTTCTCTATCTAGATTAATCGTTTGAGATCCATGTTGGATGCAGATGAACCTTTTAAGCCAGATCAGGCCTATGAATATTTTGTCAACTTGAAAAAAACTAAGAAGAAAACGACTACGTAAGTTGCACTCAGGTAAAAGCAGACCAGTCAGACAATCAAGTGACATCATATGTACATATTCAAAAGGTGATTACTACAGGTCTAGCGCATAACTGAGTCAGTGCCTGGGGTATGGGAGTGGCATGGGAGGGGTGATATGACGTGACGTGACGTATCCGAACTATCTCGCTATATACGTGATAAATATAATGAAGATATATCTTAAGATATTTTTACTACTAGGTACTAAATAATAAAAGTGATTCGAGCCATTCATTACAGTGACAGTACAGACAGCATATAAGACAGCACATAAGGAATCTGGTTACCTAATTAAATTGGAATTTCGGGATTTGTTTGTTGTTTTCTGTTGTTTCAGTTGAAAATATTAATACTTATTAAATAAAATAATATAATTATTGTAACTTATTTTTTTGTTTACATTGTCACGCGCAATTATATTAATTAATTTAACTTAAGTATACACACGTAAATATCGTAAGAGAAATCTTCATTATTATATATTTATCATGTGTATAACGAGATAGTTCAAACACGTCATGTCACGTCATATGTCACTCCTCCCGTACCGCTCCCATACCCCAGGCACTGACTCAGTTATGCGCTAGACCTATAGTGTAAAGTCTGATTTTCACATAATTATGTGCTTATGTAACGTGCGTTCAGTTAATACATAAACAAAATAAAATACCTATCATCATCGTCCTGCTCTTATTCCAAAATTCCAACTTATTTGAGGTCGGCGCAGCATGTATTTTTCTTTTATACTCTTTATAGTCATATCATCTTTTACATTATCCATCCATCGTTTCTTTGGTCTTCCAAGAAAATACTAATAATACTTTCTTTTTCAAAATATCTATATTCAGAATAAAACAATTTTTTACGAGCCTTTGTTACGTGGCAATTTTTTTAACATCCGTTTGAAAAACAGTTGTTGTCTGACTATTTTTAGGTGGCTTTTATAATTTGCTAGGGTTACAAAAAGAAATTTGAATAAAACTTAATTTCTTTGTAGGACCGCACGCGTGAACGAAATAAAGAAGGATATACTGGCCATGTGCGGCGAGAAACGATTTGTGTGGGCGCGAAATGCCACCGTGGCTTTCGCTAGGGGCATTCAGCAGCGATTATCCAGGCCAGGACGTTATGCACTCGCAGACGGGTTAGCTTTACCATGATTTATATAATAATAATAATAATTTTATTTTCAGGCAACTGAGGCCCATAGAAAAAATACTTATATCTATCTTAATAATAAACTAATACATATTAAAAAACCTTATTAACTAAACACGTAGTGTTGTCGGTGGCGTCGTGTTTCGCTGCGTGGTGTCGCTTAACCGACCCCGGAAACGTCGATATACGACACCCTTCGGCCAAAAGTCCTCTTTCAAGAAGGTCTGTAGCTGGTGGGTTGGTACCCGTACCACGAACGACTTAAAGTTGGTGTTGTGGCGCGATTCCAACCTTTCGACCCTCAGAGTCCAGTTGGTCTTCACTCTTAAATACTCCACGACTTCCTCAACCTTCGTGGAGTGATGCAGATGCGAAATGTACAGCTGCGTCGTAGGCACAGCAGGACGCAGCAGCATGTTGGGTCCACTCGGTGCGGTACCGCACTGGTTACGGGAAGAGGGCTTCTTCCCGTATATGATTTAACTACGTATATGATTTAACTATACCTACCTATGGGGGTGCATGAAAAGAGCCTCCACGAGTGACGATACTTAGTACGTCCGTCGGGGTCATTCCCAGTTGCCCCGCCACCACTAGTGGCAAATGGGATTTTTTATATTAAAATGTATACAAAAATCCCATTTGCCACCAGTGGTGGCGGGGCAACTGGGAATGACCCGTCCGTCGCATCCTGGGCGGTCAGCCTCGCTACCAACCTTGCTGACTGGCTAACAGTGGCGAAGGCTCCATACAACTCGATTCCTATCGGCTTCCCTTTCGAAACGAGTAGTTACTGGAATTCACGCATCACACTTGAGCAAGGTAAGCATTTTTTTGGTCCGGCTTCCCTTTTAAGAAAATTCACCCATAGCCACTGCTGGCTAATCTTTTCACCACAGCATGAGCTATTTTCTTATAGCTCGTGCTGACACGAGAGAAGAAGAACTATACCTAACTATCTACTGCGACTACTGGGAGAGTAAGGGATAGGTTATCAAAAAAATAACCAGTGAATTCAGTACATTGAAATGAAAATCAGTGGAATGTTTCTCCGAGACGAAATTACGGATATTCTGGAAAAAAATGCAATAAGGGTATCGGTATTTGTTAAGGTGTAAGCTATCAGTCAAATCGATACAATAAACAAGAAGATAAATAAAGAGAGAAATGAGAATTAGCCCTCACTCTTATGCCGCTGCCGACACGCTTGGAGCAGTGGCTGAGCGAATGGTTTCTGTGCTGCGGATCGTGGGTTCGATTCCCGCACGGAACAAATATTTGTATGGCCTACAGATAGTTGTTGCGGATCTGGGCGTTTGTGTAATGAAGATTTGTGTCTGTAAACGCACCCACGATACAGGAAAAATCATAGTGAGGAGAAAAGGTAAAAAAAATACTACACCCGTGCAAAGGAAATTTTGCCATAATACTTAAAGCTCAGCTTATTCATATTTCAGCTAATGACGAATCGTAGGAGAGGTTCGTCATTTGCTGGATGTATGTGTTTGTAGACCTCCTCTAAATCCAAAGTTCTTATAAAGAGCACTGAGAAATGAAAAGATAGTTGTTGAGGCATAGTTTTTTCTGACCAAACTAAATTTATTTTTGTTTCATAGAATGCTAAGGTTGTCTGACATTATCATGGATGAGATTTGCTGTTATATGCACATGAGGACACCGTCAAGACGATCTATGAATCCCAAAGCGAAATTTATGATGGAGATGTCTGACAAGGTAATACATAGTCAAGTTTGAATAAAGATGGACTTTAGGAAACATTCCAATTTAAAACAGAATCTTATTATTTTATTGGAAACAGGTTGCCGTTTGGATCGACGAAATTCTTTCTGAATCGGACGACCGAATGCTTATGATGGACTTCGATGAAGACGAGGGTGAGTAAATTATGGTTAACTAACTAAGGAACAATTGTCATCACTTTATACGGAGTCTTTGTGATATTTAACACAATCCAACATTAAAGGTAAGCCACGCCGTTTGGAATTGTGACAATCGTTCATTTACGTGTTTTCATAATTTTTTTCTTAGTTCCGAGAAAAATGGTTGTTATAAAAAATGTACGTTATTGAACAATTGTTTACAAATTCAAATTTGCTTAGTTCAACATGATTAATCCAATTTTCTCGGAAGCTCAAGAATCTCACTTATGGATAAAGGTACGTTTCTTAAATCACATCATTTTTTACGAGAAGAAGTGCAGACGTTCCTCGGTCAGGGGCCTGAGGACCCAGCGTCTGGTTCAGCCATGGCTACGCCCAGCTCAGCGGTCACCACGCCATCAGGTGGCACGCCTGCCGGAACACCTAAGAGTGCTACTCCGAGCGCATCACGTAAGCCTTCGGGTACTACGCTGTAAAAATAATAGAAGTGAGTACGTAGTTTCATTTCACTTGACTATTAAATAATATTTAAGATACCCACCCAGAATCTCAGTAACGTTTTTTTGGTCCACAGACATACTAAATCCCGACAGAGGTGGTGATGTTAGTTTTACGGATGATTTTCTTGACATGATGGGTGGTGTAAGTATTTAGTATTTCAATAACTTTGTCAATACCCCTTTTTCGTTCTTTTTAATGAAATCATAATTAATTTAATAGGATACGATCATCAAGCCTGACTTTACCGACAAGAAAAGCAAGGATTCAAACGAATTGAAATATAATGACAATTTAGAAACAGTTCTTGAAATTGCTTATGTATATAGACCTGAACCGACTGCTCCCACTTGATACTAATATAGTACCTACTGTTTAGTTATGAATCGAAATGAATATATTAAACAAAAATGTTAAAAACTGCGAATATAACATTATTACTTAAATAATTTTGAAAATGTAAAAAATAAAGTTAAATTGAGAATTGTTTGTTATTATATTTTTGCTATTTTATATCTTTTACAACTGAACACGGCTGGGCGAGGTAATAAATTTTTTGTAAAATTAAAATTACTTGAATCTTCATTTTCCACGTCTGATGAATGTGAATGAAGTGAATGAGTCACTTTTTGCTTAAATATCCGTCGTGTTCATTTGTATCAGATGGGAGAATGAAGATTAATTATTGTTAAACATTTGTGTTGTTTCATAACAGTTATTGTGTTGTTCATACAAAGACAATTTTCAGGGAGCGGGCGGTCGCGGTCTTCTAACTGGACGTGAGTATCGTCAGAAATAACTAATACTTGATGTGAGTAGTGATGCAAAGGACTAGAGTCTGATGACAAATTACAAGACTCGACTCATTACAACAGGACTCCAAGACTAGAGAACTAAGGCCTATACGAGCTCTTGAATATTACATGAGAGCTCGAGTCTGTTTGTGCGCTCGAGTCCTTTTTATGCGGCGAGTCACGCTCGAGTCCTCTTCGTGTATAAGTCTAAAATATTAACAACTTAGAGGGTAATATCTCAAAATATAAAGCCAGATTACCTTCACATTTTTTTAGAAATATTTTTTTTGCTTATTTCTAATGATTTTGTCGAATCAGTTTTTTTTTTGTGTGCCTTCAAACACAGGTTACATAACCACTAATTTAAACTTACCGCCTATTCGAGTCTTTTCGGAGTCTTGTGTAATTGAGTCGAGTCTTTAAAATGACGACTCGAGTCTTTTGCAATACTAGATGTGAGTGATTTTGTTCTATTCATTTCTTCAATTAAATTCAATTTCAATATCATTTTTTAAAACATTTTCTTCTTTTAGCGCGTCCCGCTCATTTAAAGTTTACTGGTAAGTTTGTAATTTTTGTGGATATTTTCATAAGATTTCTATTTAATTTAAAATTATAATATTAATGATTATGAAATATTAACAGGGAATATGAAGAAAGCTTTCGAGATCTTGACGGATACGATGGACAAGAAGGGCGACGAAAATTTAGTGTCGCGTGGAAAATTTAATCAAAGTTACCACGAGGGTGCTGAAGCGTAAGAAATATTTTTATAGCACAAACATACCATCACGTCTGTATTCCCCGAAGGGTTGGGCAGAGGTGTATAGTATACCCTAATTTCGAATGTATGTAAGTCCCATGTAATAGGGGGCGAGCCTATTGCCATCAACCGGGCACAAATCCAGACTCCGGGCTGCACGGTGGTTCAGCGCCCAAAGAAGAGCGGTCGTAACCTCCTAAAACTGTTTTTAGTGATTCTTTCTTATTGTGAATGATGTAAAATATCAATAAGAGACGTACATGTATACAAATTATTATTATGATGTAGAAGCATCAGCAAAATAAATCAGAAAAACTCGAAAAAATAATGTTTAAATCGTATACAGTTTTGTTTTAACAATTTGGTACCGAAATGCAATTAATTGTTGTTAAATCAATAAATTCTTAATTACTAAAGCTAAATACATAAATAAAAATACTATTATAACTTATAGTTAAATATGAAATTGTGCTATGATTTGACAATACTAAACAAAGGAAATTATAAAATATAATTTCCTTTGTTTAGTATTGTCAAATCATAGCACAATTTCATTCTTCTTCTTCATCTTTCAACTACGTAGTAATGTCATCATTAATCGCTACAAAACCGATCACAAAATACGTATTTTCTGCTTAGAAGCAAAACAGTGCAGAAATGTTGTATGAAATCTCATTACTGCACTGCAAACAGTGCAGAAATGTTGTATGAAATTTCATTACTGCACTGTTTTTCATTAGTGCAGTTTTTTTATTATCATTACCAAATCCAAGATGGCGGCCATGAAAATTTTCATCTAATAATCATGGGTGTTAATTTCATGGTTTTCGGGGTCACTGATGCCGAAAATAACTTCAAAATCCAAATCCAAGATGGCGGCCATGAAAATTAGTAAAATAGTCGTCATGGGTGTCAAATCCAAGGTTTTCTGGGGTGCGGATGCCGAAAATGAGGTCAAAATCGAAATCCAAGATGGCGGCAATAAAAAATGTCAAATTAGTGGTCATGGGTGTCATTTCCATGGTTTTCGGGGGTACTGATGCCGAAAATGAGGTCAAAATCGAAATCCAAGATGGCGGCAGTAAAAATGTCAAATTAGTGGTCATGGGTGTCATTTCCATGGTTTTCGGGGGTACTGATGCCGAAAATGAGGTCAAAATCGAAATCCAAGATGGCGGCACTAAAAATGTCAAATTAGTGGTCATGGGTGTCATTTCCATGGTTTTCGGGGGTACTGATGCCGAAAATGAGGTCAAAATCCATTTCCAAGATGGCGGCAATAAAAATGTCAAATTAGTGGTCATGGGTGTCATTTCCATGGTTTTCGGGGGTACTGATGCCGAAAATGAGGTCAAAATCCATTTCCAAGATGGCAGCTTTTAAAATTTCAATTTAACCATCATGGGTGTCATTTCCATGGTTTTCGGGGATGCTGATGACGAAAATGAGGTCAAAATCTATATTCATGATGGCGGCCATGAAAATTTTCAAGAAAAGTTTTAAAAAATGGAAATAGATAGCGATATGAATTCAAGTCCAGAAAGTATAAAAACAGCTGCAAATGAAATTGTTAATAACCTTTTGCCGCAAAAGTCGCAGGATAACCTTGTTTTCATTAACTTGAGTTTTTATTTTGAGTAGGTATATTTTATCACGGTAGGTAAATTGGTAGTTGAAAGAAAAGTAGATTACGCACCTTGCTGAAGTGAGTGATTAATGCACTCGTGCTAATTTAGTGCCCTCGCTTGCGCTCGGGCACCAACATAACACTCGTGCATTAATGACTCACTTTGCGCTCGGTGCAACAATCTACTATTACAGCTTACACAATTAAAAGTCTATAATAAACATGCAGCTTAAAATACCCCAATGGATAAAAGAGCATATTCTAATAGATCAGCATCATGTATGAGAACTTTGTGGACGGAAGCAGGGAGATTGTACCACGGATATTTTTCAACTAATTGATGCGCGGTTTTCAAAGAATATTCTTTAAACTTATTACAATCAATATTAAAACCTGATGACAAAGCCTGTAAAATTATGCTACAATGATCAAGTAATTCTTTACGTAAACCCGTAATTTCAGCAAAGAGTGCAGAGTAAGAAAAAAAATTTCGTGGCTTATTACCGTCGTTCGATGTCCCGCTTCCGCCACTTCGTGGTTTATCTACAACTAAACCTAACCTTTTCCTAAACTCAGTTTGTACACGTACTTTCCTATCTGCTAATATTTTTATTTCCTCTTCTGAGCTTACCTGCGATTTCTTAATATTAATCCTATACGAGAGATCAATAAAATATTCAAAGAACCGAATCCAAGAATGTAAAGGAGACAGTCCAAACTTGACCCGAAGTGTGTTTATAGCAGAAGGATCTACTTGTGATAATTCTGTTAATCGTTTACGTTTTGACCGCGTACTAAGATCTGAAAAATCTTTCCTGGGCCGCCCGCCTACGGCGCGGGACGGTCTTGCTCCTGCTGTTAATGGCACTGTTCAACACTTCTTGTCAGTTCTACACATTCATTTTCTTCTAACCAATTAGAATAATTATATAAAACTCTAGTACGTGCTGACTTAACCCAGAATTTTTCAAGACTTCTACATACATTAACAATTCGATGTGGTAAAGGTGCAATATCTACTTTTCGGCATCCTTAAGAGACGCTAAAAAACTTGTAAAACATATTTTTTACGATCTGTTAACGGTTTTTGCGAACACCACAGCTCTAATAAATGCCTTCTTGAAAAGAAACATTTGATTTTAGTACCTGAAATAAAAATATAAAATTAATATCAAGTTTCTTAGCAATTGCTACGCCGCGTCTACGGCGCTATGACGTGTCGTAGCAGACATATTGCGGTCGCGCGGGTAAATTGGGGCAGCTAAAATGATGTTCGTCATAAAATAGATAGATGTACCACCATTTTAAACTAAATCAGGTGAGGGCCAGTTGGAGTCAAAACTTTGCAGCTCTTGGTAAAATTACAGTAACAGAAAAAAATACTGAGGAAAATAGGTTGGCGTAGCACCCATATAAAACGAAAAGTACACATAAATAAATACGTAAAACATAATATTCACAAAACACTTACCCTGTTCTTAGAATTCCATCACACACAATTAACAAAATAATTTTCAAATCTTAGAAATCACTGAACACAAACACCGCACGGATGAATCACAGTTAAATAGCGAGCAATAACAATGAGATGCGTTCACTTTCAAGGTCGATAAATAAGTGATAATTGAAGTTTTTTCTTCTATTGTCCTGCTGTAGATGGTCCTTGGGGACCCCTTCTACGTAACCGAGCAGTTATTGGCGAGACATGAAGGGTCTCAAGCCAATGGTGGTGAAGTAAAATACTTAACCTAAGCTAACTACTTGTACTACTACACTAACATCATAACTAACTGCAACAACAGCACTAAGGGCGACCCCTAGTGGGACTCAGACCTCGGCTTAGGGCGTTGCTGGCGGGGTATGATAATTGAAGTAAATAGCCCTGATATTTATACCCCTAGGTAGGTACGGTTGTAGTGATGCTGATGACCAATGATCGGAGTAGGTAGATTGATTTTTGGTACTTGTATCATAAATGCACACAGAAAGAATAACATGGATAAGCCATTTTTCCGGAAAGTAATTCCGGTATTTCCGGATTCAATTAAATATTGTTAATGTTGGTAGTGATATTATTACTACTCAATTCAAAATTTAAAGGAAGGTATCAAAACTAAATTAATTTAGTATTTATCTGTTGAATAATAAAAACAATCGAATTCCGATCGAAGCATTAATACATTTTTATGCACTCTACGAACCGAAGTAAACGAATGAGCTACCTGGCATGTCGTCGGTGAGCGTACGCATTGTTTTGATAACCGGTTAGTGCACCACCCATGATCCTTTGTTCTGATTGGTCGTTGGGTTGTGTCAAATAGTGAAAGTGTGCCGTTAAAAAAAATATGGAGAATATAATATTGCTCATTTTAATACAATTCCTGCCTAAGTTCCGTTTTTTTTTATAATCAACCAATTCCGAAATTTTCCGAAAATTACGAAATTTCTGAGGAATGTCCATAATCTATACATATAATAATATTATATACGTTTCGGATCAATGACCCCAATTCAATCTACCTACTCCGATCACTGCTGATGACATCTTGCCATATGAATTGTCAATATTCACAAATGAGTTATAGGGGGTTTTGACCTATAGGCGAACCACCGTGGGCTGCTACTGAGAAATTCCACTTTGCTGTGCATAATATCCATATTTATATAAAAATGAATCCCTATTTCCCTTGGTCACGGCATCACGCCTGAGCGGCTGGACCGATTTCGCAATTTTTTTTTGTTATTTTCGTTGTTGTCAGAAGAAGGTTCTTATGAAAGTAAATTTTGATATTTAAATAAAAAACGAAATATCTCAGAATGCCAATATTCTTCGTTTGTTTACCGCATGCATGAAAATGGTTTTAACTTTTTGTTACTATTTTGATTTTATTTCTGAAGATACCTAGGTGAGTAGTAGGTAGGTATTAAGTAGGAAAAAGTGCATTGCAACGCATGCCCGGTACAGCTAGTATTATAAATATAGATAATATGTTTCACAGGTTAAAACAAGCAACTGATTTCGAAGCTACGGATTATAGTACAGATGTGGCAGCTGGAGTAAACAAGTTGCTTGCTGACACGACCAGAGATGTCACTCCGCAAGACGTTGCCCCCGCTATGAAAGGTTCCTGAAACATTATCTATCTCTACATATATCTATCGGGTGTAAAAAGACCCTTAACGATAACGAAAACCACGTATTCTACCCATCATTGGGAGCATTTTTTTCGAACAAACTGGGAAATCATTGGTTTTGGAGATATTGAAGGTCAAAGTGCACATTTTTTTTTTAGTTTTTCCCAGAATCGATTTCCAAGTCATAATACTAAACTTTCTTCCATACAAACATTATCAAAAATTTCAATGTTTCTAACAAATTCGCATTTGAAGTTACAAAAACGCAATGAATATCAAACGCACACGACCGCCTTGGCTCGGCTGTGTGGCCGCTGCACGCATGCAAACGCGCGGCATCGCCACAACCACACATTGCGCGCTACAAAAAAAAGCGTTTTTTTTCATGCCAAAAAATAAAAGTCGTTTCCCAGCAATTATTTTTGGTCAATGTAGTTTAGTTTGTAGTACAGAGTGCGTAGATTTCGGCTATGTGATGGGTCTTTTTACACCCTGTATACTAAAATAGTAAAAATCATCAGTGTCTTTACAATCTAAGGTCTCTAAATTGTTATTCATTGTAGAAGCAAATAAGGGAAGAGCGAGACGGTCCCAACACAAATATTAAACATTACTTAATGAGGCTGCCTCTATTTCATGTGATTCTGTAATAATTTGAGACAATAAATAATTTGAATTTAATTAACAGGGTGTAAACGAATTCGTGTAATTCCTTCAAACCGCGTAATCTACTGATGACACAGATTGACTAAGCACCGGCCATGAAAAGATTCAGTATAAAAAAAAAAACATAAAAACGAAGTGGTTTTTCTCTGAGTCATTTCAGCGCCCAGAGTTAACTGACTGCACGGAGCGATATCGTGCTAGTCGTGCTCGCCAGCTGGCTCGCTGTACTTTCATTCAATCATGTATGGCATCGAAATTTTCAACCACATTATTGAATCCTTATTAGTTCGTTTAGATACAATCACTTACCCCTACCGCAAGAAAAACATATTTTTATTCTTAATCAAGCTAAATCGCGTACGGGTTAGTCTATACCAGTAATATATCATGTGGTTTTAAGGAATTACATGAATTCGTTTACACCCTGTATATCTGGTTATAATACAGGATGTAAACGAATTCGTGTAATTCCTTAAAACCACATGATCTACTACTGTTGTATATTGGCCCCGCGCCGCCCGCGCGGGAATTAGCTAGATTAAAAATAAAAAAAATGAAATCTTTTTTTTCATACGGTAGGGGCAAATGATCGTATCTAAACCACCTTATAAGGATTCAGTAAAAAAATAAGAAACATTTTGTTTTGCAAAGAAATAATTTAATGTGGTTGAACATTTCGATGCCACGAATAAATGAACGAAAGCATGGTGACGATCGAGGCTGTCTGTCGGGCACGACTAACGCGATATCGATCTTTGCAGTCACATAACTCGGGGCTCTAAAATTACTCAGTAATAGAAAACCGACATTTTTTTTTGTTTTTTTTTTTACTTTGTTTTCAAAAATACCTGTTTAGGTTTATTCTGTGTCACCAGTAGATCACGCGGTTTGAAGGAATTACACGAATTCGTTTACACCCTGTATAATGGTTATATTAAAACCAGAAACTGTAAAGAGACTTCATTAATATGTTTATTAATTTTCAGATATGGTGGAAATATGTTCGAATTACTTGGCGCAAAATGCAGAATATAATAGTATGGCAATAGCGTAATTTTTCCTTATGTATCATTAGTTATAGCAGTTAGAATAGGCTTTTGTCTAGTAGATAACCCTTTTATTAATCTTAATAATTATTGTAATTGGTCTAAGGCCGTTTTAATTAACGTAAATAAGGGCCGATTTTTCAATAGTCAGATAACTTTTATCTAAGGAATAAATATTACCTACGGTTTGACATATTTTCTATAAAAAAGCTGTCAAAACGTCAAACTTATTCGCCAGATAAAAGTTATCTGACGATTGAATAATCGGCCCTTAATTACGTTAATTAAAATGATCTTAGAGAGAAATAAGTAGATGATAGTTACACACTGCTTTATACACCATTAAGGGGCCGTCTCCACGAGCAAGAGAATCGCGGCGATATTATCGTCGTGCCACGTATTTCTATACACTCTCTTAGAACGTGTCTACACACGGCGATGTTATCGCGGCGATAGATAGTATTGAATTTGATGGCACGGCGGGAATATCGCCGCGATTCACTCGCTCGTGGAGATGGCGCCTAAGATAAAAACGGTACATAATACATGTATATTATGAAACTTTACAGAGCTAAAAGGCCCAGCGTTTAAAGCATTAGTTAATGCATTGAAGGCCAAAAAAAAAGATAAATTGTACCAAAAGGAAAAAGTTCTACGGACAAACGGTCAAGCAGCTACGAAGTTAGTATCAATCCCTGTAGATTTTACGCACAAAACTAATGTCTTATTCAATATTACATTTTTTTAAGGCTCGAAGAAGCTAAGGGTCTCGAAACCAATCATGATGATCCCAACCTGTCACAAGAAATTCATTCAGCGCTGACGAAAATAGCTAACGAATCTAATACTCCATCAGATTTGCAAAAGGAAATGGCTGGTAGTTAAAATGACGATAGCGAAATACATTTTGAAATAAAAGTACCTAAGTATTTATTTTTTGTAATATTATGATTAATTTCCGCAGAAACGGTGGACGATTGCTCGAAATATTTGTCACAGAATACTGTGGATGAGAGTAAGTTTATCCCCTTTTAAAAGCAATACTTAAATTACGCGCACCTTACGCCGTCGGTCCCTATGGCACTTGTCCCACCGCCGACGATGAGCGAGAAGCGATTAGAGCTAGAAACTAGAAACGAGTTGGCGAGAAGCGAGTGTGTAGTTCCGATAGTTTTGTCGCTGGGCTATAAGCGAGTGTGCGAGTGCTACGGGCAATTACTCGCACGACTCGCAAATGACCACTGGTTGGTCTCTCGGTGTGAGGTCTGACGGTCTCTTTTGTTTATACGGAATGTATAACTATTTGTACGTTTCTTGAGCGAGAAAATAGTCGATAGTTAGTCGCTTCCTTGCCGGCGGTGGGGCAACTGCCTATGACAGTCGTTACGGGCAGTCAGAAATCCGAAATTGACAACCAGTCTAACCTTAACATATCGAAATTGCCCCGTAAGAGCGTTTGTCCACCGCCGCTGTCACCGAGAAACGAGATTATTTCGGACAGAGTTCGAAACGACATGACGGCGATCGTGTGTCCACCACGACCAATCTCGGTGATTTCCAACATAAGACAAAAATCCGTGCACCGGGCGGCGCCGTCAATCTCGGATGTAGTGGACAAGAGCAGACGCGTTTTGTATTGCCGGCATTTCGGTCCATCACGATCTCGGCGGAGTTCTAGCGGTAGCGCCGAACTACTCACAATCTCGGTGGCCGAGATGACGGCGCTCGGATGACGGACACGCAGTCATGGTAATGTATGTATCGCTACTTCGACAACGTCATCTCGTTCTCGGTGACGGCGGCGGTGGACAAACGGCCTAACTCTGTTGCGGAGGTCTGATGGCAGTCACTCCGTGTAATACTGATATTCAGCCGCATCAGACTAGAAGTGGACTCCAACATAGTTGAGAAAAAGGCTAGGCAGAACGAAAATCAATACAAATATATCAAAATTTTGATAAAAAATATTAATAACTAGAAATTGATTAACTTTCAGTTGAACGTGGACCTGCATTTGATATAATGATTGAAGAATTAAAAAGAGTGGGAGGTGGCTCCTTTAGTTCATTTCTGCCTCTCAGTACAAAATACGCGGCTGCACACACGTGCGTATCAATATATTGTATAATTATGTATCATGTTTCCGCAACCCTCCGCAATAATACCCTAGTTACCACTAGGGTATTATTGCCAGGGTTGCGGACTTTGTTCCAAAGAGTTACCGCGGCCCTGGAACGCAAAGGGCATTAAGAGGAACATGGATGGGTTTTAGTCAGTAAGAGTCTGACACTCCCTTCCGCTCCGCCCAGAGAGGAAGAAGTCATGTGATGATTGGACAAGCAAAAAAAACAAACTACGGTATTAATTATGCCCAAAAAAATATGCTAGAATATTGCGAAGGGATGATACAGAAGTAACCAAAATGTCGCAAAATGTTTAATATAGATTTGATTAATGTTAAAGCCGTGCAATTTGTATGTCAAATGTGACAAGCAAATAGATTCATCTCAAGATTGTTAGCAGCCATGGAGTCTTCTTTAGAATGATTCGTAGTAATCCTACCCTACTATAATATTATAAATACGAAAGTAACTCTCTGTCTGTCTGTCTGTTACGCTTTCGCGCCTAAACCGATTGTGATGAAACTTGGTTCAGAGATAGTCTGGAACCTGGAGAAGGACATAGGCTACTTTTATCCAGAAAAATACGGAATACGCGATAAACGACATTCACGCGGGTGAAGCCGCGAGTGACCTATAGTATAAAATATGTCCACTCGGTGTTAACAGGTTGGAATCAGCGCCTGGGCTATCGAGCGTTCCTCCAGACCCTGCAACTGTCCCTGAGTTTACAAAAGCTCTTCATAGAACGGTCGACCCTGTCACGCCTAAAAAAATGCAAGATGATATGAACGGTTCGTCACCATTTTAATAAAACTAGGGATATTGAATTTAGGTAGACATACAGTGAGTACCGATAGGTCTCAATATTTCTTAGTTTTCTTGTAATATTTATAATAAAGAAGTATCCCCTGAAATAAGGGGTTAAAGAAACATTTGCAAAGGGTTCAAAAATCGCCATGTTTGATTCCGTAAAAAATAAGTTGCAACGCTCTGATCGATGGGTTATTTTAAAATAGCATTTTTAGGAATGGTATAGTAGATCCATACCAAAATCCAGGTTTTCAGGGCTACTGCAGAAGGTTTTGCTGTAACTTTGTCTAATTTCACTGGGTTTAGCCGTGAGCCGTGACCTCCCCAGTCACGTACCTACCGCTACCAACCTTCACTCTAGTGACGGAAGAGCGCTATCAGCGTTAATGGTTTTTAACCAGTCCAATAAGTGAAGAATATTTTGTTACCTTCCAGGTGTGGTTGACCGTTGTGCAAATTACTTGTCTGCGTTCATTCGTGACCGAGGTTAGTTTGATTTTGACCTATTATACTATTATCTTACAGGCCACCAACTTCTCATTTTATCCGCTTACGACTATTTTTGAATTTTCCAAAAGGTGCCGCAATGGAGGCGTTGATGAAAATGATGAAAAGTAAACCAACAAATGTATTTGTAACGAAAAATAATTATACCATGGACTACAAAACCGGAGTGGAAGAGTAAGATCCACAACTTGTTAACAAATTATTATACAACATTAAATTAACACACGTATCCGGTTACGCGTTTTCAGGTTTTGGAGATATTTTAATTATAACCAACGTTCAGTCAAGACATCAGTCCCCGAATATGTTCGCCTCACAAAGTGCATCACTCTCAGCCGAGTGCGTATATGTGCCCTAGCCTCGGCAAAATAGCGTTCTATCCTGTACTGCCAAGCCGGTACGATGTTTTCGGTCGTGTGGCTCTCTCATTATCTGTAAACTTGATATGAGCCACACGACATGCCGCAACAGCCGTGCTGTTCAGTTTGGAGTGAGTACATTCGAAGTATTCGCTGCCATCAAAATAATTTGACAGCAGCGAATCCAAGGCACACACCAGCGTTTTGTTTTTTCTGTGCATTAGTAAACGGGGTATGCGAGGCCTAACGTCGGTTATTATTTATATTCTAATTGACTACTACTCGTAACTCTATCCGTGTGTTAAATTAATGTCGCCAATGTAGCGCCACGCCTGTATAAGTGGTAGACTTAGTGGAAGAATCAAACATTGCTTATGCTTTAGAACTGAAAATGCGCCAACAATAGTCCCATATCTTCCTATAAGAGGCATCGCTAATGAAGGAAAAGAAAATTTAACCAGGGACATGAAGGGCGTGACGCCCTCTGAACTGAAAATTCCTGTGACAGGTAGGTTGGAATTGTATTCCTATACCTATGATTGGAATGTTATTAATGACTACTTACGTAATATTTTGTTTCCCACAGCTCTGATCCAAGACGTTTCTGAACATTTGTCCCAACCTGTAGCCATGCGAAGTAAGATATAATTTATAATTTAATAATCACATTATTCTATTGTAAATAGTTGATGTAAATGCACTTACCTCTTCTTACTAGGTGGAGCAGCTGGTGATAGATACGCAATGAACTTATTGGTGGCAGTCAAAAAGTCTATGGGGGCAAAACCCCTTTTTAAATATAAAGCTTACGGACAAACCTATGCTGATGCCTCAGATACGTAAGCGTTAAAATATAAAATTCTCTGAACTGAATTCTATAAAAGTATTATTAATGTATTAAAATTTATAAGACAGGTTACAGCACGCCGGTCCTATTGACTCGCAGGCGGATCTCGGAGCAAAAGGGGAGATTGGTAAATCAACCATGGATTTGAGATCCGAGATTAACTCTGAAATGAAAAGAGGTATACCAACGCGACTGGCCCCTACTATGACTGAAGGATTAGAACGTAATTATATGTTTTATTCAGCGCTATAATATAATAATAATTGTCAACATGATCTGTAAACAAATTGTATCAATAATCGTATCAGTGAATGGTTTGACAGCGAAGAGCTTTCTATCAATATCTGGATATGGATAGTTATCATTTATGCCACGGAGCGAATATCAGTGATCGAATGTCTGTGAAGGAACGAGAGTAATGGTAAGGATACACGGCGACACATTACACTGGACACTCAGTGTCGATACCGAGTGTCGTAGTGTGTACGTCGCTGTTACACTGAGTTGCGCATTAGCTCTGGTTTAATTTCAGTGTCGCGATTGTATTGTGTCGAATGTCAGTGTATCCTTACCATAATATACGAGGTTAGTCGGGAAGGCGGTACTAATCCGCGGGCCACTTAAAGTATCACTGATGACTGTTTTAAAGCACGTGTTAAAATTTGACAAAAAAAAAAAAAATAGTTTTATCAAACACTAGCTTTTGCTCGCGGCTTCGCTCCCGTTAATTTACGGATCCCTAATTTTTTGATCCCAAAATATAGCCTATAGCACTCAGGGATAACGTAGCTTCCTATTGGTGAAAGAATTTTTGAAATCGGATGAGTAATTTCGGAGATTACCTCCTACATACAAACAAACAAACAAACAAATTCTACCTCTTTATAATATTAGTATAGATTTTTCATCCTTGCTTTAGTTACGAATTCAGAAAATGAAGCTTCTAATCCGTGACCCCAAATATGACCTAAAATGTAAACACAGCTGATCATAACTGAGGATGGATAAATTTTAGCGTATTTTTTATGAAAATTTTGAACAGCTATTTCTCTTAAACTATTCACTTTTGGGGAAAGTTGTAGAATAACAGTTATTCATTTATTATGGGTACGTTAACACCCTTTCGGATTTGTAACCCCTTTCCGACTAACCTTGTATATTATAAATATCAAGATACACCTCCGGTTTCTGAATTGAGAGTTCTAGGATTATCAGTACTTAAGTAACATTTGAGTACGGAGTTGTCAAAAAAATTACTGATTTTTTGACAACTCCGTACTCAAGTACTACTTAAGTATTGCTTATCCCGAATTCTCAATTTAGAAACCGGAGGACAGTTAGAAAGAAGAAGATAGGGATAGTTTTGATTCGTCTGCTTTTAATGACGTCAGTGATCTGTGGTCCCGAGCTAAACGAACTAAGGGCCTATAGCTACAATACGGCCGACGTATCTTGGCGAGTCTGAAGTTAGTTGTTTGACTGCGCAATGAATCTTTTAGAAACGAAATTGTCTACTGCGCAGCTAATCAGCTAACTTCAGACTCGCCAAGATACGTCGGCCGTATTGTACCTATGATGTAACTACTCTGCAAATCTGCACTTCATATTTTGATCTATTCAGCTGAATTTTATACTAAACCAGTTACATCAAATAGGCCCCAGGATTTATAATTAAATAATACTAACCGTTCTAACCTATTGAATTTATTTTCTAGCTACCATGACTAAAGCGGCTCAGCATTTAGCAAATGTTGGAGCTGGAAAAGGTTGATAAAATACTAAGTTTTTTGTAGTAGACAGAGCCTTCAGTCGCTAAACATTTATAATAGCATAAAGTTTAAGATTTTCTATGATGTGTTCACTATCCTTTTGGTATTTTGAACCGTGAGTTTACTCACGGTTCAAAAAGCCTTTGCAGGCTTTGCAGGTTGTAACAGGTTGATGAAAGAAAAATACAGACTGATATTTTTTGGGTCAGTGGGGAGAAATCTTAAACTAAGAGAGCTAGCGAAAATTATTTTAAGGAAACATGGCGTCGAATTCGAGTAAGAACAACAACCCAAAAAAATAACACTGTATTTTCATTTCACCAATCGACAGAGTCAATTTCACCAATCGATACCTACAGTCAATTTCACCAATCGATAACTAGTCAATTTCACCAATCGATACCTACAGTCAATTTCACCAATCGATACCTACAGTCAATTTCACCAATCGGTAACTACAGTCATTTTCACCAATCGATAGAGTCAAGAATTTGGAGTGAAATCTGCAACAAACATTGTCTTAAATTGATGGTCTAGATTATTAAGTACCTACATTTAAATTGAAATGTCTGGCGGAAGCTACCCATCGCAAAATTGCGTTAAATAAATAATTAAAATAAAGGTTTTTGTCCTAAAAAAATCTTGAATACCTAATACCTGCTAAAGCCTCACTAAAGACTCACGGTTAATTATACCCAATGGTTCTTACCTACTATCGTCTTCTCTTGTTTCGGCACGAGCTATATGAGCATACCTCATGGAGTGCTGAAAAGTTTAGCCAATCAGCAAGATTGGTTGCAAGACTTGCAAGGCTGACTGACTGCCCAGGGTGCGCCGAAAGTACTTCGTACACATGTGCAGTGCCGAGTGCCCTCCAGGAGGGCACCCTCTAGTCGCATTCTTGATGCCGGGTGCCATCGTGGAGGGCTCATTTTAAATGTAGGTTTTTCTTCGTAATATACCGTCATAAAACACAAGACCCCCTGAAAAAACTATTTACTACGTAGTAGCGTGTTCTATGGTTTTAAACCTAATGCTAAGAACCCTCGAGGGTTTACTCTTAGCGCAAACGTAATGCCAAGTACCTCCTGGAAGGTCCACTAACCATATGTACGGCATGGCATATGGTGAACGTCAGAATCGCGGGTGTACTGCATTATTATTAGCTACAATATATGTAGCTAAGTACACTGTATAAGTAGATTTGGTACCTCTTGTGTACCTGCAGAAACACGTATTTAATAAACAAAATACTGTAAGGTTACTGCGAAAAGTAAAAAAAAAGATTTTATTTCTTTGACGTTGTTACTATTTACTGTTACACTGACAAACATAACTAATTCTATAAATCCTTCATAATTCTAAAATAGGCAAAATGTTGTTTGTTTTTCTAACAGGTTTTTTTAATATTTAACTACAGTAAATAATACTGAAGATTGGTATTTTATAAAATAATAACGGCGTCAAAGAAAGAAAATCGTTTTTTTATTTTTCGCGGATTTGTGGAGGCTCTTTTCATGCACCCCACCTACTACGGTGAACACGTATAGAAAATGTTAAGCTTTTATATCACACATGTAGTGATCGCGGGATCATACTCTATAGTACTTACTATGCGGTTATATTAACGTGACTAATTTCACGGTTTTAACAGGAAAAGCTTTGGAATATCTGACGGGTCTTATGAAAGAAAAAGGAGACGCCCCTCTTGGTCAACTGCAAGGTTATACGCAGACTTATACTGACGGCGCAAGAAGGTTTGTAATCTATTTAAGGTTATTTACGAGCCCCACTTGCCCGACCCTAGTTACGCCTCTGTATATGCTACTGTAACAGCCCAATCAACAGCAATAATACTCATACATTATTTCGAAATTCCAAAATGCTAATTTTAATATTGTATGTATATTAAGGCAACATCGCTGCGAGACAGTGCAAGGAAAATTATTATACAGGGCGTCCCACGACTTTGCCACATGGAGGGGCAGTACCTTAAATACTGTAGATAGAAAAAAATACTGAATGAAGACTTCATTTTTATTTTTAAAACAATACGAACTGCATTCAAAGAATTTTAAATAATCACCTGGCTGAACCGGGAATCGAACCCGCTAAATGTGAAAACAAAAAAAACTGTAATTTTATTTTACTAATCGAAAGGCTCGATCAGATACATTTATTTCTTCTAAGTAACATAGCATCTAAAATAAAAGGAACACTATGAAATTTAAGATTTATTTGAAATAATAAGATACGTTTAACTGTGCAACTTACAAACAATTTAATTTATTAAATGCTCAAAATGTGTCTCTTCCTATTGTATATGTCGTAGGATAATTTGATACTTCGAATCTTCGCGGAAATCCTAGGGGTTTTGCGAAAACGCGGATAATTAGACATGGGCGAAAAATTATCAAATCTTATTGGACAAAGTCAGGATTTTTGCGAAAATACTCGTTATTATAGCAATATTGCGAAACGAAACGCTGGCTGTTATGAAATAAGAACGCTGATTGGTCGGTCAGCGCGTTCAATAAGAGATCGTCTCTGATTGGTTGACGTCTTAAATGTCAATCATTTGTTGCCGCACGTTATTTGTTTACGTTTGTGTCTGAGTTAAATTGCAGAAGTGTTTTGTTTTTTATCGTAAATAGTGTACCTACTTGGACTTAAATAAAGTGGTAAATAAAAGTGCTACACGGATGTACATAGTGTCATATATCATAAAAGTCTTAGTCAACCACTCAACAACAACAATGCTTTCGAGATTGGTTTAGCGGTGTTTTGTTTGTCAGTGTGTTAAAAGTGGACTATAAAATTGGACTTGAACTAAGAAACGGTGTGAATAGGAGGTTTGGTTTTCATATAATTATGACAGATTCGACAGAACAATACTTGAAGTTAATCATCGGCAAACTAGGAACCAATTAGAAGTCAGCCAGCAAAATTGTAGCCAATCAGTGTTGAGCACATCAAATCTTACTATAGTAACGAGTATTTTCGCAAAAATCCTGACTTTGTCCAGTAAGATTTGATAATTTTTCGCCTATGTCTAATTATCCGCGTTTTCGCAAAACCCCTAGGATTTCCGCGAAGATTCGAAATATCAAATTATCCTACGACATATACAAATTGTAACTGTTTTAATAATCTCGCTTACCGTTGTTTTATTTATTTTTTTATGGTGAATATTTGAAACAATACTTCGAAATAGTAATAAAGTAGAAAGTAGTACATAAAGTCAGTTGTTATAAGCACGACATAGAGAAAATGCTATTCATTATTCTGAACAAAATTTTAAATGAAATGTTAAATTTCGTGGTCTTCCTTGTACTTTAGATGCTATGTTATTTAGAAGAAATAAATGTATCTGATCAAGCCTTTCGATCAGTACAATAAAATTACAGTTTTTTTTGTTTTCACATTTAGCGGGTTCGATTCCCGGTTCAAACAGGTGATTATTTAAAATTCTTTGAATGCAGTTCGTATTATTTTTAAAATAAAAATGAAGTCTTCATTCAGATTTTTTTTCTATCTACAATATTTAAGGTACTTTCCCTCCATGTGGCAAAGTCGTGGGACGCCCTGTATATAGAACACGACACAATAAATAAATCACCGACAGTTTGCCGTCGGCTTTCGTTGGAGGTGTACCTATTGTTGTACACCCTTGCTATTTTCCTACCCGAGAATCACCGACTGCCCGTTTTTCTCTTTCCATTCTTCCAGTTCATCCAAAGGTTGTCTGGAAGAGATCGCCTTGCGCGATAAGACGATAAGAGAGTGTTTTTCCTTGTTTTGTTAACCTGGTGTATGTACAATAAAGAGTATATATTTAAATAAATAAATCAATCCAGGTCCTCAAACTTTTCTACCCTTTGTCCAAAAATGGGTGATTCTTTGTGATATTTATTGTATTCAATATTTTATAGAATCGACGATTCTCCAACTCTGAATAACGATAAGGTTGATAAAGGGGCTTACGAAGCTGTGAGAAATAAACTAACTACGTTGACTAAGGAAAAACCGAATGCAGCACATGAAGAACATATGGCGGGTACGTAACAACAATCATTTACATGGTGTTTAGACAAATTGACAGTCCGCGTAAAATAGTAGTAGTTTGCCTCCCTGAAACTAGGGTTTGAGCGATTTGTTCTTCCCTTAAGAGGGGCAAAGTTATTTGGCTCTCGTAAAATGACTTTTCCTATCTGAAACTAGGCTTTAAACGTTCTGATGCTCACTTCAGAGGGGCTATGTTACTTGGTACTCGTTAAAATGACTTTGCCGCTCTGAAACCAGTCATTGAGCGTTCTGTTCCTCACTTCATTTGATACTCGTAAAACGACTTTACCGCTCTCAAACTAGGCTTTGAGCATTTTGATACTCGTACTCACTTAAGAGGGGCAAAAGGACAATGGGACAAAACGTCCCCAGTAGTGTAGCACTTTCTTACCTGTTGTATATGAAAGACCTTATTAATCTCTTAATTTTATTGTATGACAGCTCATCTGTAAAATGTATAGTTTAATAGTTATTTAGCATGAAAGTGACATAAAAATTACCTTAAAAAAAATGCTTATATTATTACTCCAATATGAATATAATTATTTTAGTTAGTGATAAGGGGTTATTTGAAGAGCTCCAAAGCTAGTGTAACAATAGTTCAATGTGGGAAAGAGATAACGAGAGGCGCACGCGTCCAGAGGCGCGACGCGGCGCGCGGCCCTAGGCAGTGGTTACCATTTTCAAACGTAATATCACCCGACAGGGTTTACATTACCTGCGCATCGTACTCAGAATTGCATCCCCGACGAACAGTTCGGTTTTCGAACCAAGCATTGTTGCAGTCAACAATTGCACCGCATAGTCGCTTCCGCTTCATGCGCTCGTACAAAACGGGCATGCTATTCTTCGACGTAGCAAAAGCCTTCGACAAGGTCTGGCACAACGGTTTATTATACAAACTCGTACAGTCTCGTACTCATCATTCGAGACTTTCTGTCGGATCGCTCCTTCCGCTACCGGCCCTATCCGCGCCGGAGTTGTGTAGTGATATCGCCCCTTCTGTTCACGCTGTATACCAGCGACATTCCCAAATGTGGATTCGCCAAGTTGGCTCTCTTCGCCGACGACACGGCCATCTACTTTTCCGGTAGGAGTCTCGACAGTATCACTCGAACCCTTCAAACCGCAGCTAGCGCCGTCGGGGTCTGGTTCCGGAAATGGAGAATAGAGGTGAATCCCGAAAAGAGCGCAGCCGTACTTTTCGAGAGATACGGTGATTCCCACACCCACATCCGTCCCGTCCTCATGTTCGGGCAAATTATAACACTCTTCATTTAGGAGTTTTTGATTCATTGACTTTATAAACCGTTCATTTTGAATATAATGACTCATTCTTTAAGTCAGTATAGCATTTATTTTTCAGCCAATAATTGATTTAAAATGAGGAAATAATAAAAAATTAAATATAATTTTTATTTTATTTCAAACCGATTTCATTCATTCCTTCACTCATTCTCGACTATTCATTCGTTCGTTCATTCATTCAAACTCACTCTATAGTGCTACAAGAGTGGGGACGGGGTCCATACATTTTGTCCCATTGTCCTTTAGTACTCGTAAAAAATGTTGAGGCTTTGAGCGTTTGTTCCTGACTTCAGAGGGGCAATGTTATTTTACGCGTACTGTACATTTTCAAAATTGATGACGTGATTTTACATTTGCACATATTTTGGTTATACAAGGCTATTTTAGTATGACTACTCTGAACCTGAAACCAGTTTTTTCAGAATCACCAAGAGAATCGATTGGTATAGCTTTTATGCCATGTTTTTTTTTTTTTCCAAAAACAAGTAAATTTTAAATAAGTAACTCAATGGGTTTTTACGCATATCAGTGGAGCGCATAATTATGACCGCGTATGCAGTGGACTTTGAGGCTTGAGACAATCGGCTCGGTAAGTTTACACGTATTAATTAGACAAAAGACAACCTCTGCATAGTACATTAGCGATGGGCGATTGTTGCAAAAAAAAACAATCGACTGAATCGAAAATTGTACTGTTGCGCATTTGATTGTCGATTTAGTAGTTTCTCACCATAATTATTCGAATAACAATCGACGAACTACTAAATGTAAACTGAGACAGTAGAGGACAATTATATAATCTATTGGCGCCAATCGCATAATAACTGCAGCTACTGTTGTAGATACTTGTAAGTAGTGGCGCACGCACCACCTTTTAGTAATTACTTATTTAGTAGTACGAGTATAGTAATACGTGCGCTGCGCCACAATTCAATACAAATTAGTAGTTTAAGTTGATACGGTAACCGTATCAGTGATTGTCGCCTGCTGCGCGCCGTCAGTCGATGACAATCGACTAACATCAATTGTTATTGACTTTTATCGACTGGACTGAATAATCGACTAAGTCGATTAGTTTAGTAATAATCGCCCATCACTATAGCACATCTGACGAATTTCGTACCTACTCTACTGGAGAACTTACAACTTAAACTAACATGTATATTAATGAAAAAAAAAATACCCACTTCCGATAAAAACCTTACTGGGGTGCCTCGGTTTTTAACGTCAGACGAAAAAAGAGGGGTGTTATAAGTTTGAAGCCTATGTCTGTGAGTCTGTGTGTCTGTTTGTGGCATCGTAGCTCCCAAACGGATGAACCAATTAATATGTTTTTGGTCGGTTTATAGGCTATGGAAATGGGTTTAGCCGTTTCAAAATAATCAACTCTTAACAGTTGGGGTAGGGATTTCAGCTATGCAATGGGTATTTATTTCACTTCCGCTCGTCCGAATGACTTGAAATTTCTAACATAATTATAAGCAAACTTAGTGACAATACAATATTGGGATACTGTTGAGCTGATCAGATTGAGGGTTTCGATCGAAAGGTTGTTACTTACTTCAGTATAGCTAATAAATCCGGCAGACCTATCGATTTTGCCTTGTGGCTTATTTTGACAGAAGAGAAGAAGAAGGACTTTGAAGGTGGCCCAGAGTGGTGATCGGCCCTCCGTAATGAGGGCCGATCATCGTCCTGAGCCACAGCCACATTATAATATCGAGGCTATTTAATCATTTGTTAAGAATTATTTTGCATACTAAAAATAGCGTTGTAGAACCAAAACTAAGAGCCATTACGCACTGTCGACTTGTCGCCGGAGACTTGGTCGACGGCGACTGTGACTTTCTACAGTTTAAATAGGTGTTTACGCACTTGGTCGCCGGTCGCCCGGGCGACTACGCTTATGTTTTGGTCGCCAGTGCGTAATGGCTCTAAATTAAAATAATTATGGACCATTCTTCGTAAACTCGATCTTATCATTTATTCTTCGAGTACCCCTAGTAGACTTAATTCAACAGGGTAAATATCGGTACTGAGGTTTACTTTAAATTCATTTAAAGCATCTGATACTCAATGAATTTAAAGTAAACCCCATTACCACAGGTATAGTTCCAATAGACCTAAGATTAATGATTGGTTTCCGCGCCTTGATTGAGGCGCAGCGAAGACCAATCATTATTCTAAAGCCGTGTACGCACGAACGAACACGAACATCGCGAACACGTTGTTTGCATATGCGTACTATTACAAATTACAAAACAGTGTGTACGGTGAACACGTTCATCGTGATTCGTGTTCGATGTTAGCGTTCGTTCGCGCGTACACGGCGTGAGCTATACTTGCACCTTTTATTAATATGAAATATTTAATTACTGAGATGAAGCGGTATAACACATAAACATTTTTTCATGTGCTCAGAAATAGTAGAGGATTCTTCAAAGTTTCTGGCAGCTCCACTACCTGAGAGTAAGTGTCCATTAGGGTTTAATTAAAATTCTTGGCTTATTTATTTATTTATACTTTCGCACAAAATTTGTACAGAGGCGGACTTAATGCCTTAGGCATTTTCTACCAGTCGACCTTAGGGTGATGCAGAGAAAAACATTGTAGGTGCACTGAAAAGAGGATATTGTATGATACGCTATTAAAAATTAACAAAGTTATTGGAAACATTTTTGGCAACGATATTACCTACATAATATTAAATACAGTTTCTGCCTACCCCCATGGGAAAAAGGCGTGAGTGTATGTATGTGTAATATTAAATACTATTCAAATAAAAATTATTCTTATCTCTAATTATTGACATTAACTGACGTTTTAAATTGTAGCGCCTGCTGAGAAGCGGAGAGTGTTGGCAAATTTAATGGCACGTGAAGAAGACAAACTTTTGGCAAAAGAAGGCATTTATAAAATGACCTATAGAGAAGGAGGAGAAGAGTAAGTTGTAATGTAGAGTTAACGGAAGGCGACTATAGAATTTTTTTATAAAAGGGAACAAAATATTTCAATCTGATATTAAGTTAATCACTATTCATAAACATAACAACACGCCTGTTTTCCCCGAAGGGTTAGGCAAAGATGTTTAGTGCACCCTCATTTCGCCGTTATGTTTAAGTCCCATGTATTAGGAGTGAGCCTATTGCCGTCAACCGGGCACAAATTCTGACTCCGGACTGCTGCTGGGAAATTCCACACGGAAAAAATATAATAACACTTTGCCCAACCTAAGGCTGAGCATCCACCAAAGCTGTGCTAAGCTGCGTAGCGAGGAATGTGTTTTGTAAGCACTAATAGAATCACTTCATTTACCTAGCTTCGCTCTGCGCAGCTCTGGTGGATATGGGCTTAGCGGAGCGAGGTTTTTGTTCATACAAAACAAGCAAGAAATGCGAGCGACGGATGTGTTGCGAGGAATGTGTTACTAGGAATGTGTTGCTAGGAATATGTGCGAGGATTTGAGAATATGTGCCTACCAGTCAGTCAATAGATGGTGTTTAGAAGAGGTAGATGATCATTTGTACACATTAACACATTCCTCGCACAGCTCTGGTGGAAAGGGTTACACCGTTTCACATCCTCGCTACACATTTTCGCACCGCACATTTTCCTCGCACAGCTCTGGTGGATGTCCAGCCTAACCCAGGACCTCATGCTCAGCAGTCGCGCTTTCGACCACTAAACCAACGAGGCAGTTGAAAAATCAGTCCAAAGTCACAAATAATAATATATAAAAAATATTTTAGCCTTAGTAGCGGTCCAGTGGGTGTCACAGAAGCCTACGATGAAGGCAAGAAGCAGGAAATGATTAAAAATATACAATCTGTAATACCAGATAAAAAGATGATGGAGTTACTAAAAGGTTTCATATTGTACCTATATACAGCAGGGTGTACAAGGTGTCCCTGGAAGTATGGATCAAATCGAATAGGGGCGTGGGCAATGTTATTTCCAAACTTTTTAAGCCTGAGAATATCGATGCAATTTTTTACGGTTCAAAAGTTATGACCAATTATTGTTCTTTTTTCAATCACTTCCCATTAAAAAAACATAAAAAAACTATCAGAGCTATCATTTTTTTTTCAGGAATTTGGCGAACAGTAGGCCTTTCTTGTGGTAATACTTTTACGTAGCTAGAAAACATGTGTTCAAAAAGAAAAAACATTTACTGCAAAGGCTTTTTTGGTCTGGCAAAAATTTTACTCAAGTTTTTACTACTACAAGTTTTGAAATGACCTTGCCCACGCTTCTATTCGATTTGATCCATACTTCCAGGGACACCCTGCATAATCATTATTAGGCCTACAACGCAGCTGTAAAGGTGTGTACGGACTGCGCGTTCCTGTGTTACGCGTAGTCGGAATACGCTGTCCACGCATACATTGGATACGCGTACAGCTCCTGTACGGAAACAGACAACACAGTATTGTTTGTACTTGGCGACTGACAGCGGATCGCGGCGCTCGCGCTGCAAGCTAGCTCGCACGGCACGCGTTCCCTAAGAGTGTACGCGTAGCTGCAAATAAGGACATGGCGTTCCAGGAAACGCGTAACCGACTACGCGTACCAGTGTACGCGCTGTCCGTACACACCTTAAAGTGCGTTCAATCCAGGAAGACGCGCCCCACTACTTTTTGTGAGAGGTATAAGCCGCATGTTGAGCACAAATCTTTTATTTAATCTTAGGTATATTAAAGTGCGTGTGCACACATCTAACTATTGTGTGGTGATAGAACTATTACAATAGCAATTTATAATGCATGACTGAAGCGATTACGACAGTGGAGCGCGTCTTCGTGGATTAAACTAAGTAGTCTCGTGCGCGCGTATTTTTGCGCATGATATGCGATAACGCGATGCAAGATATGCTGTGTGTTTTGGCCCTTAGAAGACTATGGAGCTCTTTCATTAATACAGTCAGACCAGACCAAAATACCTACAGATAATTAATAGAGCGTAAACAGAAACAGAGTACCTAATAAATTCACATTTAGTGGGGACTTCAGACATGTGCGGTTGCTATATTATATGTGTACAAGGTTAGTCGGAAAGGGGATACTAATCCGAAAGGGTGTTAAAGCACCTATAATCATGAATAACTTATGTTCTACAATTTTCCCCAAAAGTTTAAGAGGAATAGCTTGTCTAAGATTTCAGAAAAAATACGCTAAAATCTATATTATAATATTCTCAGCTATGATCAGCTGTGTTAACATTTTAGGTCATATTTGGGGTCACGGATCAGAAGCTCCAATTTCTGAATTTATTAGTTAAGCAGGGAAGAAGAATTTTGGAAAAAACTAAAATAAAAATGATTTTCCATTGAAATAAAAAAATTGGGTCATTCCCAGTTGCCCCGCCACCATTTAATTAAAATGTATACAAAAATCCCATTTGCCACCAGTGGTGGCGGGGCAACTGGGAATGACACAAAAATTTCGAATTTTGAAATTTTAACACTTGCTTTAAAACAGTCATCAGTGATACTCTAAGTGGCCTACGGATTAGTACCCCCTTTCCGACTAACCTTGTATATACTATACTATATTACACCAATTTTTTTATATAAATATGTCATTTTTATATTGAATTAAATTAGTTGTTTATATTATTTCCAGATCCCACTAACGAAGGCGCAGCTCACTTAACAGATGTAGTAAAAGGCAGAGGTAAATTATTTATTTATTTATTATCGTATTGATTAAAGAAACTAAAAGAATAAACGGCAAACTTAAACAAGATATAATTTTCACTTACAGGTGAAGCTATGGATATAATACATGACAGTATGAAAAAAGAAAAAGATAAGGAATTTCTAGAAGTTGGCGCCTTCAAGAAAACTCATGAAAACACAGCGGATATGTATGAATAACGTATTAAATTAGCTTAGCTCTTCGAAATTATTCACAAGTTTTGTTTACAAAACATACAGGGTGAAATTGTAAACACTCGACAAACCGAAATGGGAGATTGTACTCATCACTATGAACAACTTTTACTATGGCACCAAACCTGAAATCGCGAAAAAAAACAGCTGTTCCCTACATTTTCACAAGTTATGCGAACATAAATGTAGGGAACAGCTGTTTTTATTTCGCGATTTCAGGTTTGTTCCCATAGTAAAAGTTGTTCATAGTGATGAGTACAATCTCCCATTTCGGTTTGTCGAGTGTTTACAATTTCACCCTGTATACGTAACGTTTACATTGCCAGGTTAACGAACGCGTCACATTTCGGTGCTAAACTACCTTCGCCTGTTATTATGGAAAACGTTGAATATAAAATCTCAAACCTCGCGAAAGATGTGTCTCCGGATAGGTCATTGGCTACCGAGCACATGGGAGGTAACATCATTGTTGCTTTGTTGAATCTACACGATATAAATTTTACTCTTACTTAGTGCAAATTTTTATCAAAACCTGTCAACCTTTCAGATGCCAGTAATATCACGGCCAAATATATCGCTAGTAAGGCTACAAAGGAATGTAAGTTGAAGTTTAACGAGCATTATTACTTAAAATGAAGACTTCTTAAAGGGTATTAACGAATTCGTGTAATTCCTTCAAACCGACACTGCATAGGTTTTTTTCAGAATTAACAAAAAAAGTTTTCATAATACGAAACATGGTATTCTGTATCTGAGTAATTTTAGCATCACGAGTTAACTGACTTTGTGGAGCGATATCGCGCTAGTCGTGCCACGCCCGTCGGCTGTGTCGCTGTGTTTTCATTAATTTATGCATGGCATCGAAATTAACCAATAAAAAAATGGGAAATAAACTTTTTTTGATTTTTAATCAATCTAAATCCCGTGCGGGTTTAATCTACACCATTAATAGATCATGTGGTTTGAAGGAATTACACGAATTCATTTACACCCTATATTTACCAATAAAAAACAAAGACCCCATAGTTTTGCATAGTAGACCCTCCCATACGTTAGTAACTATCGCAGGTAAAATTAGCTTACGGCTATATTCTATATGCCCAGTTTGGAAATTAAAAAAATGCTACCATTGGTAAGCAAAACGATACAATATACTAGGAAATATTGTAGAAGGGCACGTAGTAAAAACATCAACTTTATTCCACAGGTGGTTTAGACCCGCAGCAACTAGCAGCATTAGACGCATCAGGATTTAACGACGAAGCAAAAGCCGCAGCGTATGATACTTATGTCATTTTAATTTAATCAGTACCACACTTAAAAACAAACACAATTATCTTATCTTATATATATATAAATGCTGTTCGTTAGTCTCGCTAAAACTCGAGAACGGCTAGACCGATTTGGCTAATTTTAGTTTTGAAATATTTGTGTAAATCTAAAGAAAGTTTAAATGGTGAGAAAATATGGAAAAATTGCGAGGAAAATAGTAAAAACAACAATTTTATTTTCCCATACAAACTGTTCCTACCTGTCAAACATTCGATGTTCGTCCCGTCAGTACGGTAAATTCGGGTCCCCTCAAATCAAAAATAATTATTGTGTATCCAAAAGCACATCAATAAACAGATTTTAAAACCAAACACTTTTTTTCTTTACGTGGCATTGCAAAGCATGCCGGATACAGCTAGTTATCTAATAAAGAAATAAATATTTGCAGTAGTAATGTGTTTTCTTTGTGGCTTGCAGAGATGCACGAAGACGTGGACTACCCGTTGAAACAACGGGAAAGGGAAAGCGAAAACTTACCCCTGAGGAAGAACGTCTAGCGGAAAGAAGGCGGCAACTGGCCGCCCTGGCAGCTGCACGCAAGGGTGAGAGATCACTGCTTTAATCTTCTGTTATTACAAATAATTGGAGTTTGGTACTGTATAACAAAAAATACACAGGAACAACTTTTTAATTAAGGAAAATATAGCTTGCATTGTCCTATGTCCGGCTGCCATCTCAGAATTTGTGTAAAAAGTAAATACGGATGGATATAATGAAAAAAATATGTACAAAATAATTATATTACATTAACATTTAATTTCATAAACTCGATCCCTACTGGCATTACTAGAAATTTTTTAACCGTAAATCTAATGAACATACCGAGGTTAGGCTAGTAGAAAGGGGGGGTACGAATCCGCGGGCCACCTAAAGTATCACTGATGACTATTTCTAAGTGTTAAATTCGATAGTTTTTATTTTAAAGCAAAATTATTATCAAGTATTATTTTCAAAAACTTTTTATCTCTGCTTTAGTTACGAATTCAGAAAATGGAGCTTTTAATCCATGACCATATGACCTAAAATGTAAACAGAGCTGATCTTAGCTGATAATAGATAATTTATCAGCTATGAACAGCTATTTCTTTTAAAATATTGACCTTTGTTGAAAGTTGTAGAATAAAAGTTAATATGGGTACTTTAACATTTAACACCCTTTCGGATCAGTGTTCCCTTTCCGACTGATCTTGTATACATTGCAGGACGCGTCTGTAAATATCGCGGTGGAGCACTGGGTGCTGGTAAGTGCAAGAAAACAATGTAATACAGCGACGACACCCCAGCTTGCTAAGCAGCATTTCAAGCAACTCATCCCAAGCAACTGAGTATCAATCAATGACTTACCTCCGATTTCTGAGTTAAGAATTCGGGATAAGTAAGATAAATAATAACTACGTACTCAAATATTACTTAAGTACTGCTTATCCCGAATCCTCAACTCGGAAACCGGAGGTTAAAAAGAAACGACCGATAAAAGTGGTGCTGGTTTAATATTGTCATTTTCAAAATGATTTGAAATTTTGAATGACTCGTAGAAATAGGGCCATATTCACTGTATCACATCAAAACATAACAAACAAATAACACTGCTGCATTACCATCCGAATGTGTAATCGAAATAATAGGGTACTCTTCCAATTAACACCCTCGCTATCCACGGTATCCGAATAGATACCAAAACTGAGTTAACTTTGAGTCGAGTATCTGTAACGGGTAAAAGCCGAATGGCGGTTACACCTAGGTTTACCCGGGTACAACTAGGTGCAACCAGTAGCAGTTGGTTAGAACTAGGTGTAGCTTAAGTGGACGGAGCCCTGCTGAGCGGGGCTCCTATTTCTGTCTGCAGGGTTTAAAGTAATCTAACACACCACCGATGTGCGGCTGCACCTAGTTCTACCCGCTATGATAAAGGGTAAACCTAGTTCTAACCGAAGATAAGTAGGATACATCTAAGTTTAACCGCATGTGGCCGGCTGCACGTAGTTGTACCAGGCTAAAACTAGGTGTAGCCTAGTGTTGCCAGATGTCCCGATTTGCGCGGGACGTCCCGATTTTCAGGGGTCTGGGGACGCGTCCCGATTTGTACCTGATCGGGACGCTAAATGTCCCGATTAATCAAAAAATAAAAAAAAAAACAAAAAAAAATGTACGTTTACGCCACGTAATTTTTTTAACACGGAACGCCATCTATTGGCTTTGGAGTACAATTTTATTTTATAATTTCTACTAGTCTAGCAAGACTGATTACTTGTTATGTAAGATTGAATAGACTTAAAACCCCTTGTTTTTTTTTTGTTTACTGTCCCGATCTGCAACCCTAAATCCCGATTTTTTTGACCTCATGTACCGATTTACAACAAATCGGACCTGGCAACACTAGTGTAGCCACACTTCGGCTATTACCCGTAACATATCCAAAAGGATGCATTATTACTGAATTCTAGAAAATCCGAAGAATGTTATCTGCATTAATTTGTACTAAGCAGCATCTCCCAAGAAGTATCTCGAGCAGTACAGAGCAGTATTTTAGCAGTGTGATGTGATGCTCACACGCATACCTATTAACTTTTTTGTTGCTAAATATATCCTAATGGATACACATAAAAAACACATACAAAAACTTATCACAATCGCTAGAAATAGTAATAAACCCAATAATAGATGTACAAAACCTACATCGGTAAAGGCCTTTAAAGGCATATAAAATTCTTCATTATCATCTTCCAAGTTAGTTCGGGTCAACGCAATGTTTTTCTTTTCAATTTTTTCCTGTCACCTCATCATTTACTCCCTTTTCTTTCATTATTCTCCCTCACAACATCTACTGACATAATTAGATTACGACCCGGAGCACGAGGCATCGCTGGACATCCTGCACGAGCAGCTGCAAGCGCACGGCAACGCAATGCTCTACCAGCAGCCGCAAACCAGCCTCACGCATAAACAGGCCTCAGATTGGTATAACTTCCTCTTTTGATCACTTTAGGCTCGAAACTGCTCATTTTAAATGCATGTTTCTTGGAAAATTCACTATCATGAAACAAGCAAACACCTATTTTACGACGCAGTAGCGTATTTCTCACGGTTTTTTAACCTAATGCCAGGAACCTTCCTCGAGGATTCACTTTTAGCGCAAACGTAATGCCGAGGACCCTCCTGGAAGGTCCACTAGTAATGTGTAGGTATGGCGGGATGGCGTATGAGCTCTATGAAAAGTGTGGTAGACTCGAATGTGTTAAGCGGACGCCCGCGCGGTTCCATAAAAAAGTGCTCCGTCGCGGTTCCATACAAAAGTGTTCCGTCGCGGGGACCCGCGCAACGAGTCCCGTCTCCTTGCGACGGAATCCATCGCGGGGGCACACGCGGTTCCCGCCAGCCTCTACGCTAGATTCAATAAACGGGTTTACTGGCTGTCGTTTTTTTGCTAGTCGTCGTTTTGCTATGTAACAATATATTACCATCGGTGGCCAAATTAATAGGGACAGCACTCATAGAAATGTAATTTCTAGTTGAAACATTGTTTTTAAACAAAATAATATATTTATATGGGGTTTCTTTACTTGATGTTACTACTGGTATTACAATAATGTTTTTGAAAACTGACAATACAGAGAGATCGCGCCATTTTTTTTAAAAAGTGACGTTCTTCTTCTTTAATTGACTTTTGTTGAAAATTGCTCTTGTTTCGTAAGTGTTAAAAAAATATTTTCTATGATATTGCAAGTTTTTTTTCGCTAACAGTACGTCAGAACGTAAGTAATGTTTCGTATTGCGTCACTATTTTTAAACTTAATACTTCAATTTAATTTCGTTAAAGGAATAACGTGAAAACCCCTAAATTGCTTTTTTTATAGTATGGGCAAGGATTCAGACACGTCTCCCAGAAAATGTAGAGAAATACAACCATTAATACTGCACTTTACACATTCCTAAAGACCCTGCAGGTGTTTCTAAGTCAGTAGTTAGCAGAATCGAAATAAAAACTGACAACAATAAACCTCTGGCAGCAAACCGTGTAACAAAATGTGGCAGAAAAAGGATCACCACTCTTCGTGCCGATCGTGAAATTAGAGATATCTGCCTTGTAAATTGTAAACCGAGTGTTGCAAGTCCGACTACGATGATGAACGACGAAGGAATAGGAGTTTCCGAAAGGACAGTATGCTGGGGGTTGGACGAAGAGAACTTGATAGGTCGTCGGCCAACCAAAAAACCACGCCTCACTGTGGCCATGAAGAAGAGACGACTGCAATGGACCAGACAACACCGAAATGTGACTGTTGCAGACTGGATTCGGCAAGAATATGTCTTTAAATATAAAAGTACGTTGTTTTTATCACTATATTGCGATTGTGTCATATTTTTCAGGTGCATTCTCCGATGAATCGACATTTCAGATTTTGGTCGACAAAAGTTCCTTTGTGCGGCGACGCCCTGGAGAACAGTTCCATGCAGACTGCCTTTTGGAGAGGGTTAAACACCCAACTAGTATCATGGTGTGGTCTGTGATCTCATCCAAGGGTACAGGGTGCCTGTATATCGTGGAAGGGACTATGAGGCGAGACCAGTACAAGCGAGTCCTAGAGACTCAACTACTGCCGCAGCTCGAAGAATGGTTCCCTGGTGACGAAGAGTACATTTTTATGCACGATTCTGCACCGTGCCACAAAGCAAGGAGTGTTACTGCATTTTTGGCTGAAAAACATGTTAATGTTTTGCCCTAGCCAGGTAACTCACCAGAAATGAACTCTATAGAGAACATGTTGGAGCTTACCAAACGGGCGATCGCTAAGGAAGTGATCACCACCAAGCACCTGCTGATTGCCGCTCTCATTATAGAATGGCATAATAATGAAAACCTACAGCAGCATGCTACAATACGTATAGAGAGCATGCCACGTCGAATAGAAGCTGTCATTACAGCAAAGGGTGGCGTCACGAAATACTGATATAAATATTAAATTTCAACATATTTAACGCATTTTTTTTCTAAACATAAACATTATATTATCGCCCACAGATTTGTTGTTTTTATTATCTCAATTAATAAAGTCTTTGAATAAAAAATACCCGTGGGGCCTACAACAACGCATTTGACTGAAAAAAATATTTTAACTAGAAAATACAAAAATCTTGGCACTTTCCCTAATAATATGGCCACCTACTGTAAGTTCTCTATCGACACGACTTTACATGCACATCGTTAAAATTGAACTAGCGAAACGGCGTAAATAAACAATCCGATTACCGCGACGGGTACCCGCGACGGGGACTGCCGCGTTCGCACGGAGCCCACCCGCGTTAACACGCGCGTAGACACCCGAGGGGTCCCCGTCGCGGGTGCCCGCTTAACACAGTTTCAGGCCTTAAACTTCTTTTTAAAGTAGAAGACAGAATGCTTTTGAGCCAGTTTTCAAATCATATAGCCTTGCTGACCACGTGAATGAAGTATTTGACTTGAGCTAATCGTACTGATATTATAAATGTGCACGTTTCTGAAGATGACTGGATGGATGTTTGTTACTCCAGTCACGTAAAACGCTGAACGGATTATAAGTACTTAGACTGTTTCCTATATAAACATATAGAAAACATTTTTAATGGCTTTGTGCTACTATTGAAAGCAGACAGAAAGCTATAAATACAACACTTTTTATTTCGGTAGTAAGTAGTTCCTCCAGTACAGCTTGTACATAATAAATGTATTAAATACTCAGGCTTGCTATGACGACTCCAATGAGAGTGGACAAGACAGTGAAGGAATCGGGGGACACCGCGCGCCTTCATAAGAAGTTCGAAAGGAAACTCAGTGCGCTCGTCGCCGATGTTACGCCACCAGACCTGGTCGAGAGTATGCAAGGTAATTCTCTATAAAATAAAACGAATGATGGCAATAAGTTAGTAACAAGAAGCGATATAGCCACGAAACAAGTTTTCTCTCCTTCACTTTGCTATTACGGACCAACGGCAACGTGTTAATATAGTAGTCCCATTTGGTAAGGCCCCCAAATCGTGCAATAATTTTGGATTATTCCGATCTGTCCCCTCGTCGGTAACAGAGGAACAGATCGATACTAATTATTTCTATTTGTCCCCCTAAAGAATAGCAGGGGACAGACAAATAATTCATTTGATCTGTCCGTTCGTCTTGGTGACAGGGAAACATCGATTTTTTTTTTCCTGATTGGCCCTCCGAAGGGGACAGATCAGGGGGACAGATCGGAATATTCCATAATTTTGCATTAAGTCGAGACGCTGTCAGAATATTGCAGTTTAGACACGTTGGTTAATCATTGATTTGTTGTTTACAGATGTTGTGATTGAAAGCGCTCGAGTACTTTCTGAATTCTTTGTCGCGACCAGTGAGTTTACACAAAATATCAATACTTGATTTATACAAGTTTTTAAATAAATTATGGGTTGTTACTTTCATTTGTTCTATTTATATGATATTATTTCAATTACCAGATTACAAGGCCCTCGTTAAAGAAGCTCTTATATCAGAAATGCAAAAGCGTGGTAACGAAATTCTGATTGACCTGGATGGCGCAGCAGAAACTTTCTTCTTTGCTGCTCAGAGGTTATTGTTCTATACTGCTGTGCAGTTTAAATATATAGCCTAAGATTTACCAACAAATTTACTTATGGGATTTTAGAAAGTTTAAGAATGAGTATGAAAACTCATAATATTCTGAATAGCATCAGCTTATTCTGGCAGTCCAAAGTGGCCGGATTTTTAAGAAAAACGAAAATGAAAATACATAAAAATACAAAATGAAATATGCGTAAATTTTGTATTTTTATGTAATTTCACTTTATGGTGCGTGCAGCGTGGCGCGACGTGATCATATTCATTGTACCGAACACTAAATAAAAAATAAATTTAGGTTAAAGAAAAAAAAGCCAGAGGACTCACCAACGCCGTGCTATCAAGTCGCTCACCAATTATCAAAGAAGTTGGAAGAAATATCCCGTTGTCGTTCGATGCCACGCAAACTGACCGCCACTATGAAAGGTAATGAGATAATAACAATAACTCTGTTCAACGAAAGATGAGCCCTGACATAGCGGTCATTTCGTAAATTGTAGCCATAAGGAGACTGCTATCGAAAAAACGTTAAAAACATCTCCCAAAACCGTAGAATATGAATATGCTACATTAGGAATGTTTTTTTTAAACCAAATGTTTGATATACATTGTAATATACAAAGTATTTCAATTTTTTTTTTACGTTTTGTAGAAAAACCCCAGGACTCACCTTACGTTGAAAAGTGTATAGTTTAGGAAATCAACATCATGATCATTCAGCCGAAACACGTCCACTTCTGGACATAGGCCTCCCCCAAGCATCGCCACATCGACCGGTCCTGTGCTTCTCGCATCCAGCGGATTCCTGCGACCTTCACCAAGTCATTTGTCTACCTTGTGGGAGGCCTACCCACGCGGCGTCTTCCGGTACGCGGAAGACTTCAGGCTGTTTCTAATATACTTTTTGACGTATTGCAGATCACATTAAAGACGCTTCCGATTATTTGTCAGCGATGGTGACTAAACCTGGTGAGCACCTTCAGAACGATTTCTTGTGTTTAATTTATTAAACATCAAAATGGACAAATTATGAAATGTTGGTCGGAAGCGAACTTTGGAATAACAAATTAATGACTGTAATTTCAGATGATCAAATTGAGGCATATATCGCCTTGATAGGTGAAATGGAAGCAGCCGGAGACTCGAAGCTCATTGATGGAGAAATTCCGAAATCACATAAAGAGGCGGCGGCCTAGTTAGTTTTTGTTTTTGATATAGCATCGATTTTTACATCATTCTTATTCCCTACTAATATTATAAATGCGAAAGTAACTCTGTTACGCTTTCACGCCTCAACCGCTGAACCGATTTTGATGAAATTTGGTGCAGAGTTAGATTAGACCTTGGAGAAGGACATAGGCTACTTTTGTCCCGAAAGATACGGAATATGCGATAAACGACATCCACGTGGGCGAGGTCGCGAGCGACCTCTAAGTAGTATTTAATAAAACAGTTGTTTAATTGTTCTTCATATTGATTTGGAAAGGAGAGATAAATCATTGTTATTGTAATATTACCATCTAGCCAGCTGCCTGCGCTTTCTAAGTAATATTGCATTTATATTTCTTCCACTTAGTCTATATTTTACATTACGTATATTCAAAAAACTATAATATATAAAAAGAAGTAACATCAGTACCTTTAAGAATCATTTCTTTTATCCCTTTTATAATAATAATCTATATTTAATACGTAAATGAATAGGTAGAGACTGACCCACATCACTTCAATATTTTCTACCTTATACAGTCTTCGGCAACTGACATCACTTGATGACCAAATTGGACGCCCTGATAGTAAATTGCAATCAGAAATTGAAGGTAAACTCAAGGATCTGATGTCAAATGTACCTACTACTGGATACAGCAAAAGCGTTATGGGTAGTAAGTACACCAACAAGCTATTTATATGTATAATATCTAATGAATAAAAGTTATATTTTTGGTAATAAAATATTTCTAAGCTAGTGTTCTGTACATTATCCAAAAAGTACACGCACTTGCTAAAAATGTGTGTAATTTATATTAAAGTATGTCTGATATCTTTTGGTTAAATCAGTGGCTTCACACGCAAACAATTAGTGTTTTTGCACATAGAATGAACGTGTTAATGCTGCCGCACAAGTTTTTTGGAAACCTTAAGCTAATTATAGTAATAATATAATATCAAAGTGACCACAATATTTTAAAAACATACCAGGATACCAAATGGATATCTTCGAATCCAACTCTTTTTTTTTTAAATTGATTCTTTTATGAACTCTTGTATACCTTGAAGTATAGGTAGTTTTTTTTTAATCATAGGCACTGAGTCACGGTCATAAGTTATCACAACAAAGTTTAAATAGCAAAAAATAGGATGATCCTCAATGGTGGTTCGTACTTTTCTAAAAATCCAGAGCATATGCGCTTACAACTGGCGAGGCGTAAGCTGAGCTTTGCATTAGTGTGAGTGCACATAGAATCGATTGTCAAAAAGCAGTATGAACCGGTTTAAACCAAGCAAAGGACGAGTCTGCATTCATTCTCACACAAATGCAAAGCTCAGCTTAGGCCTCGCGGATGGTACCTCTCTTTTAACCAGTGGATATGCATTTATTCCAATGTTGCCAATAATATTGTTAGTGTTTGAGTCCCAAAAGGCCAAAAATAATTGTTTACTGAACTGCCAGAACATTATTTTCCAATATATTGTAGTATTTGACTGTAGGTAATCGTTTTAATTTTGTAATTTACTGTTTTCAGCTGTTATTGGTGAATCAGCACGACTATTGGTGTCCTATATTAAGCTTCAAGGTAAATAATTATGTGCGCGTCGGACCTCGCACAGTACCTTACACTGTGCTTGGACTGGCACGCACTTGGTCGGTTTTTTTTGTAGTCATTTTGGTTATAAGACATTTTAATCAAGTGTAATGTATGGTTCACAATTCAGGTTAAAAGATAAATGTATTTTTATAGATACTTATACTCTATTCAACGAATTATGAATCCTGATATAGCGGTCATTTCGTAAATTGTAGCCCCATAAATTATTGAACTTGAGACTTGACTTTGAGACTTGTAAATTGTAGTACCTATTCGTAAATTGGAGACTAAGTACTATCGATAAAACGTAAACGACATCATAAAAAACCGTAAAATAGTTATTATCCATGTTTTGTTTTTAAAAATATTTGATGTTCTTTGTATGATAACGTTTTGTAAACAAACTTCAGGACTCGCAGGACTCGCCTTACGTTGAAAAGGGTTTAGTAAATTCGGCAATTGTCAAAAAAAAAATGCCCACTCTACCAAAAAATATATTTTTATTTTACGATTTTATTTCATGACTTTAAAGTCGTTTAAATACCTATATAGCCATGCAACGGAATCCTAAAAAGAGCTAAGAATTTACCAATATTGCTTCATGTTAGGTGAAAAAACAGAAGCATTGAACATACTGGTACGAGAGATGAGGGATGCTGGAGAGAGTGTGCTGTTAAGACATGGACCTATTCGCAAATCCTTCAAAGAGGGAGCTGATTTGTTAGTATTGACAACTTTATTTCTTCTATTCGACAATGATGATATTAAGGTCTTGTACGCACAGCTACAAATCAAGCTATACATTTCCAGTATGAGCTGATCTCGCATTAAACAAGTTTCGTCGCAAAGGAGTACTTATCCGCAGGCCACTTAAAGCATCACTAATGACTGTCTTAAAGCAATTAGTGTTAAAATTTCAAGATTCGTTAAAAAAAGAACATGCAAAATGTTTGTTTTTTTTTCTTTTCGAAAATTATTCATTCCTACTTTAGTAACAAATTCAGAAAATGGTACTCGTAATTCATGACCCCAAATATGACCTAAAATGTAAACACAGCTGATCATAACTGGATATAGATAGATTGTAGCGTATTTTTTTGAGATCTTCGATCTCCTATTTAATTTCTCTTAAACTATTGACTTTTGGAAAAATATTGTAGTACAAAAGCTATTCATTATTATGGGTATAACACCATTTCGGATTGGTATCCCCTTTCCGACTAACCTTGTATAGGTTTTCCATACAATGAGAGATCAGTTTTTATTGGAAATCCATAGCTTGATAAGTAGCCGTGTGTACTAGAGAGTTACCTTTCAGACTAATCCAGTACGTGTAAGCAAAGAATCAAATCAGTAACTGCAATTTGTAGAATTATATATTTTGACATCAACATTGACATATTTAGAAAACAACTTCCTAATAGTCCTACCAGTAGGTTACCTATCTGAAATATTTAATTAATTAATTGTAGCATTTAATTATTTCTGTTGAACTAAAATTTTAGGTTGCAAGGGAAAACTACAGATCAACTTGGCGTACCTCCTGCAGACCCAGTCGTTGCAAGGAAAATACAAATCAAACTGAATAACTTGATGATAAGTTCAACCCCTGCAAAATTCCAGGAACTTATGGAGGGTAAGTTATAATCCTTACTAATATTATAGATGCGAAAGTAAGTCTGTTACGTTTTCACGCCTGAACCGCTGAACCGGTTTTGATGAAAGGTAAAATGGGCATTTTGTTCAGACCTGTGACCCACCAGCGACCACTAACAAAACTAGTCGGGGTATGTTATAGATCATGAATACTACCCAATGAGATGAGTCGTATTCCTCAAATGTATGGGAAAGTTTTTTTTAGCAAATCAAGAATTAATCTAAAAAAACGAATTTTCGTAAATCCATATCCTTCTAAATGTATAAAATGCTTACAAAAATGCACAAAGATCTTCCTAAAAAGGTACAAGATTTTTTAGGAGCTTTTCTATCTTGTTCCGCGTAGTTTTTCGCGCCACATAACTTTTTTTCCCCACACATTTGGATTAAAATAAATACTTACATTCCGTGAAATGTTAACCCTAAACCTTCAAGAAAAACCACATTTCAATAATCGACGCGTACTTCCGAGGTACTGGGTCAAAAATGCCCAATGACCTTTGGTACAGAGATAGTCTGGAACCCGAAGAAGGACATAAGCTACTTTTGTCCCGAAAAAACGCAGAATAGGTACGCGATAAACGACATTCACGCGGGAGAAGCCGCGAGCGACCTCTATCATAATAATACTTGAGTCTTGTTTGTTCTCTCTTGTTTTATCTTAGTTTTTACTGCTAAGTAAACCTTGTATGTTTCCAGATGTCATCGAAGATGCGACCATGTTTTTGGCTGTACATTTCCTACGACCACAACGTAAGATAATAGAATTGTTTTTTTTTTTCAAATTAATCATGAAAACTCAATTGTTTACCAAACTAATTGTTCGTCACAGGTGTAATCCAGGTGTGCAAGTGTAGGAAGAACGTGTTCGTGCAGTGCGAGCTGTGGTGTGACGAGATCCTGCGACGCGTGGCGCGGCCGGCCTGCACATGCTCGCGCCACGGATCCGCTCAGATGCTGCAGGACCAGATACCCAGCAACTCTCACGACATCAGCATTCCCGGCCTCGATATATCCTTCACAAGTTGCCCCTCCAATGTAAACAAAGACAACAGATCACCCACACGAGCAGAAGGTCCCGAATGTTCAGCTGCAAATCCTACACCTGGTTGTCCCAAGGGCCCGACAACTTCTTACCTCATGTATACTACTTCGTACAAGAGATTTGACAACGATCCCGTACGACTATCGTCTTCGGGCTCTTCGTTTACACCACCTCGCACACCGTCTTTAATTCCAACTCAGCTGTTAACACGTTCCTCGACCCTCAAATCTCTCTTGGATGATATACACTCTGACAATATGCAGTTTTTTAAACAACAACAAAAGCAACTACAGTCATTCGAAACTAAAGTGCCGTCACCATCGTTCTCTGCTTCGGCTACTACACACATTTCGGGAACAACGCAAGAAATGAAAACCAGATATATTTTCCCACGGAATACAACAGCGATGTCTGCTAACGTTCAAATAACCGATACACCTGTTAAAATCACACAAGCTAAGAGTGGATACAGCTCTCGTAAGTTCATAATAGGATATTTGACTACTATTACAAATGTACAATAATTTAGTATTATAAAGAAAGTACAGTGAAAAAAAAACGATGAAAAAATAGAGGAAGTACAATTGGCGTGGCGTAAGCTGAGCTTTGCATTTGTGTGAGAATGAATGCAAACGCGTCCTTTGCTTGGTTTAAACCCGTGTAAACTGCTTTTCGGCAATCGATTCTATGTGCACTCACACAAATGCAAAGCTCAGCTTAGGCTTCGCCAATTGTACACGCTTTCGAAATGTTTAAGGAGGCATTTTCTGTCTTTGTCTCACAAAACGGATATTATGCAGAGTGATGGCAAGTCACGTTATATGGTAAGTAGTAGTGTTGCCTCTGCCTTGTGAACAATTTTAAATCGTTTATAACTTGGGAATTTTACTAAATATTTCATTAGTTTTTTCACTGTTGATTATTATTTTATAATAGTGTCGAGATTTCTAATAAAAAAAATCTACCCTATTTGATTCTTTAATTTCAAAGTGGAAAACTTAAGTAATTTATTAATATTACCAACTATACTTTTAAAGGCACCCCGATAGTATCGACGGACCAAATGGGTGACTGGCACGCGATGATGGTGAGTCTGATGTGGAACGTGCAGGCGTGGCGAGATTGGATTCAGGAGATTATTGATCGCGCTTTAGCATTCCAACATAATCCGAATATCACACGAGGTATTTATAAGTTACTCGCGTACAAAAGTAAACTGAATTAGGAACATAATTTATGATAAGCTGTGCCCTCGCGTCTCCCCGCGTAAAATTTTTTTTGCCATAGGTATACTTTATTTCTCCCTGTTAGGTTCTCAAGAGTTGATTTCCAAAATGCTTGTATTGTTGTTATATTACACAAGTTTAGTTTTAGTATATACTAAACCTGAAACTAGTTTGTTCAGAATCACTAGGAGAATCGATAGAGAAATTTTTTATACCACTTTTTTTTTTATTTATTTTTTATCATAAATTTCAATTTTGTTTCAGTAGGTTTCTACCCATAACAGTTGACGGGAATAGACACCTTGAGGTTTTAGATGGTCCGATCCTCAGATTATAAAACAGAAGGCAGATAGACTGTACTGAACCATAATGTGAGGCACATCTGTAGACATGTGTGCGTGACAGCACTATAAGAACACGTTGCCTCTTTGTGCGTGTACGGTTGCCATGATAATGACAAAATTCCCATAATATTTCATTGTATTAAATAAACAATTTACTGTCTCCGAAAAATGCAGATACATACAGAGTTATACATTATGTATATAAAGTGAATCTCTGCCATTGAGTCAGATTGTATTTTAATGCAAGTACCTACTTTAGAAATTTATTAATCTCAGATTACAGAATAGAAGATGATAAATAGAAATATTTTGTGGATTTATGGCAGTCATTTAGTATAGTCGTGAATGGTTGTAATTATGTTTTTGATAGTTATATTTACTTTATGTTGGCAAATCGACTGACGTACATGATTATTATTAGAGACAGACAATACATTAATTAGTTTTAGTTACGAAGACACATACAAACGGACACACATACCTACAAACATACCAACCAAAAAACGCGATAAATAAAACACTATAATCCAAATAAATATTTTTGTAAATCGTTATGTTCCTGTATTCTTTATTTATTTCCTAGCTTAGAGGGTAAATGTTTCAATATAAACAAGCAACACCGAATGATTTTTGTTAAGGTTTTGTGTTCCAAGATGTCACTAATAATAATCACCTAAAATAATATCCAAATAGATAAATAATCAATAAAACCTATGAAAAGATACTCCATCTTCTTTATTTTGTTTTTAGGAACAGTTTTTGCAATGTTTCAAAACGCAAGACGGCATTATTATCATAAATATTAAAATTATTGATGACGTCCTAACAATGCGGCGCTTCGTGTTATACTGACTCGAGATTGTATTCGCTTTTGAATTTGTATTTGCTTTTTTGGCCGCACTCACGTTGTTCCTGTCAGTCTATCTGCCTTCTGTTTTATAATCTGAGGTCCGATCGGTCAGTTTCCGTGTATTAGACAACCCCTGCATAGCACATCTCAGGCATTTCACACTTTACTAGGGAACTTAACGCGACATAAACTACTGTGTAACTTGGAGATTTATAAAAAAAAACACATTTTCAGGCAGTTCTGATGAAAATCTTGTTGGGGTATCTCGGTTTTTGTATATACTAAAAATAACGTAGTTATATCCTTTAGACCTATTGCCAATTTTACAGTTAAATGAGCCATGCAATAAGATTCTCCCATGCAAACGTAAACAGCCTATTTTACCCCATTAAAAGGGGTAGTTTTCTTTAAAAAAAAACTCTCGTAATGGTATACGAAAGGTTTAAAAAAATATGGACCGTCTCTTAAGAACATTTACCTGTAGCCACAACGATTAAAATAGCTGCTATTACTACACCATCTATTTTTATTTTTGCTATTTCTGACGTTTCTTGGTACTGCAACCTCAATTGGTCCGGAAGAGTATTTTAATCCTTATGGGAAATAGGATTAATTGGCATCATAAAAATGAATTATTGTGAAAACTGCCCTTTGTCTAAATCTGTAAAAGGAGAAGAAAATATTTTCAAAACATATGGACTGTCTCCTAAGAACGTTTAACACTCCTAATGGGGGATTTACACGGGTCGATTTTAGCCGAGCGGCAAGTCACCAGTTGCATCGCTTGTAAAAATCGAATCGCCACCCCATTTACACCGGTCGACAAAAATCGCATGCGACTTGTTCATTTCTAGCGGAACAACACAGCGCAAAACACACCTCATGCGGCGGGCGATGCCTGCAATTGACCATTTACACGGTCGATTTTAGTCACCCAGATGGTACCCAACTATGGGGCTTACGATATTAGTCACTTGCGGCCTAGTCGAATTGCCATGCGGCGAAAATCGACCAGTGTAAATCCCCTATACGAACAGTTAAGGTAGCTGTCCTTATTGCCCCAACTCAAATTACTACCCTGTGTATTAATTTCTTAATGTTCAGCTGTCTTATGACAAATTGAAAATGATGAAGATATACTTTAACTTTCAGAGCAAACTGCAGACAATTGGTTAACGTTCCATAGGAGGGTATCAACCGAAGGCTTGCAATGGCGTCAATACAGTATGTTCAGTCGTCAACTCACGGCGCGTCTCGTTTTGCGGTACAGGGACAAAGAAGTAAGAAGGGTTTATTAAGACTATTAATACGACCGCCTTATCAGTCTTGAATCTAGACGTTACAAGCGCATTTAACAGGCCAGTATCATCGAGGATTTTTTTTTTTCCATTGGGCTGCTTTAGATGGTCCTTGTTTCTACGTTACTGAGCAGTTATTGGCGAGACCTGAAGGGTCTCCAGCCAGTGGGGGGAAGTAAAATACTTAACCTAAGCTTACTACTTAGACTACACTAACATCATTACTACTAACAGCAACAACATTAAGGACGAGCCCTAGTGGGACTCGACTTGCGGGCGGAATATCGGTAGGGAGAGAGCTTGATGAGGGCTGAATTATCGGTGTGAACCAGGGCCATATTAACTTGTGTTGCTATTAGGAATAGATATTCCCCAGTTTAAAAAAAATATCTTTTGATATTCAAATGGCTGAAATCGATTTAGAAATCAGGGCTCAATTATTTCCAGCTACAGACGTCAAAAGAATTTTATGTAATGGTGCAAAGAAAATCCTTATCCGCACTGCTTAGTGTTTATCCTAGCAGGGCAGCGCGTTGCGTTGCATTGCGTTGCGTCGGGTAGTGCGGCGCGTGTATGGCGGATACAGACTTTGCGAAGCATGCGCCTCAAACAGCGCACAACGAATTCCTCGCAAGGTTTGTACCTTCATATTCGTGGCGAGTGGCTTCATGCGCCACGAATATGAAGGTACACACCTTGCGAGGCATTCATTGTGCGCCGTTCGCGGCGCATGCCTCGCAAAGTTTGTATCCGCCTTTACAGCAGCGCGTTACGAGGAGTCGACATTTCCTAGCAGTTGCGTTGTAATACAGTCGTTATGGTATTTGATGAGTAAGGTTATATTCAAATTTCTGCCACAGTCAAACCGCTAAAAACAGGCTATACGCACCGCTCTGTTAGACTGCTGCTACTGCTCACGTAAGCCACTAGTATAGAAGACATATCGCTTGTTATTTTCGTGACGGGATGCTCTATGTAACACTGCGCTGCCTAGCTAAGACGAAGGGTTGGAAAATGAACTGACTACTGCTAATTTATTTAAAGAGGACTACAGTTTCTCTTACGCGGAGTAAGAATATAATAAAAATTATTGTTATATTTTGTATTTTAGATCGTGTCCCCTAAACGAGCAACCATAAAAACCAAAACGTATTTGAAATGCCAGGAGGAAATGATGGATATAATAGACATGTTCAATAGGTGGACACAGTGGCTGATGATAGTCGTAAGTATGTTTTTTTTAAACCGCTCCGCACTAGGAATCCTCCTGTATCGTGTGTGCGTACAGACGCTAATCGTCACCCTCGGCGCTAACTGTCGTATCTAGCAATTGATAATTTTTCAGAGTAATTCTCACAGAGTGACGTATCTGCTTCAAATGAATAGAAATAAATAAATAGATACCTTAGGGCTTTAGGGCAAACACTAACCAAGCCAGTAAACCAAGAGCAATATAAAAAAGTTATTGAGAGCGATTACGCACTGCATCCGATCCGAATCCGTGAAAATACGGATGTAAAAAACTCGGACCGAATTCGGATATTGCTTTACGCACTGCATCCGATCCGAATCCGTGAAAATACCGATCTAGAGTAGAGTAACCCAGACCCGGAAAAATTATCTGTAGGCCATACAAATATTTGTTCCATGCGGGAATCGAACCCGCAACTCGTTGCACAGCAGCTAATTGCTCAGCCACAGCGCCAATATGTCGTGGATGTAATCGTGTCGTCATTTTTACCTACATGTGAATTTTAAACACTGTTAAGTGTTGTCGGTCCTAGTTTTTATCCTAGTCTTATTTTTATTCCTATTTATTCCTATTCTTATTTAATTCCTACTTATTCCTATTCTTATTTTATTCCTATTTTTATTTTATTCCTATTTACTCGTATTCCTATTCTTATTTTATTCCTATTTATTCGTATTCTTATTTTTATTCCTATTCTTATTTTATTCCTCGTTTTTGATCCTATTATTATTTTTTATTCCTATTCTTATTGTATTCCTATTTTTATGTTATTCTTATTTTTATTCCTATTTTTATCTTATTTTTTCAATACAGGTTAAGGAAACTGATTCATTGCGTACCACCGCTGGCTCTGATCTTCCTTTACATGAAATGTAAGTAATGAGGCATAATATAGCTTAGATTAAACAGATTTTTTTTCAAATTTTAATTAAAATAATATATAAAAACAGGCGCTGGAATCATTTGAAGAAGAAAGTTGAGGAGCATTACACAGATTGGGTCAAATACAACATGTATTTGAAAGTATTTTGGGAGCAGAAGTATAGTGCCCTGATTGTGGGTATGTTTTTAACACTATAAGCACAATATTTTTTGTCTCATACTAAAGTAGGAAATCTCCCATAAATTCGTCGCTCTTCAACAAAAGAAATACGTTATTTTAAAAATCTTATACCCATGATAAATTTTTAAATTCCTTTGTCAATCGACATAGACTGGATCTTAGGGCGAGATCTATAAAGCGTACTTAGACTTTGCTCAATCTTGACCTACATAAAATGGATAACTATTAATGGACCATTATTTTTATTTAGCTTATAGTCAAAAATGTTGGTAAGTTGTCGATTTCGTGGACTTCAGCAAACGCTATGCACGCACACAGGATTCGAAGATTGCTAGGTATTTGTATAAATATCGACATTGACTTACTCGAAACTTAAGTCTGAGCAAAGTCTAATTAAGCCCCGTATTCATTGTAAACATTTGTTGCACAACAGTTGCTCAACACCAAAGTTTCTCAACATCAAAGTTTCTGGCAACAATGTTTACAGCCATACTTCCCGTCCACACGCCCGTTTGCGTCAAAATGTTGCCCGAGGAAGTAGTGCTGTTGTGTTCTGCGTATTTAATATTGTATCTTTCTAAAAATAATCATCTACATCATATTCATTGCTCCACACTACTGCCATGTTCAAAAATTATTTACAAACACGTCCACACACGTCAACATTAATTGCTAAACTGATGTTTACGCTCGCCGAGCGGCAACTCTTCAACATGGCGTGATCAACTCCGCAACACAAATGTTGACTGCAACATGTTGACAGCAACTCAGCAACATGTTATACAACCATGTTTATAAACAAATGTTGACAATGAATACGGGCCTTTACGTACGCTTTAAAGATCTCAGCCTTAGTGTGCCTGTGGCCATGTGTGTCATGTACAAATTATAATGGTCCGCTTTTCGGGCAGACTTTTTACCCTCGCTGGAAGAGCCTGGCCCGTTTTGGGTGGTGAGTGCTTGCGGCGCAGTGCCCAGCGGCGCAGTCGCCGCCGGTGTCTACGACGGGGAAGTCATCTGGGTCGCCAGGACAACGCACAGGTAATAAGCAATGTACATTCAAGCACTCTATCGGTTTTGTATTTCCTGATCTTTTTTCAAATCAGTTCATAACATTTTAAGTCCCTTAGGTTTTTATTTGTCTCCGTACTTTATTAGCAATCCATAACCTCAATAACCTGCATATGCTCTGAGTAAGATTTCATTTATTCGCCCGACGTTTCGATGTTTTACACTGATCGTAATTTCGAGTAGAATGAAGACCCGTTTTTAGGGTTCCGTAATCAAACTAGCCCCTCGTTTACACCGAAAATCAAGTTGTGATTATAAGTTATAAAGAAAAAGTCTTTAGTAGTATAATAGTGTATTTAAAATAAGCGTTTCAAAGATCTACACACAATGTTTGCTACTTGTAGTACGTCATCACCCTCCCCCTGCCCTTAGGCCAACTTATTGCAGGTCGCAACATGCACGCAGCATGTCTTTTTCTTCCATATATCTCTATTAGCCATCATCTTAGTAGTTTCCCCTTTCTTCTAGCCATAATATCATCTTTCACACTATCCGTTCATCGTTTCTTTGGTCTTCCTGTACTCTTTACCATCCACATTCATACTCAAAACTTTACTCACGACTAGTTCCTCACACTTCCACATCACATGCCCACACCATGATAACCGGCTTACACACAATTTCTCAGTCACCGGCGTCACTTTCAGACTTCCTCTTAAGGCGCTTCCCCCACCGAAAGTGGCGCCACTTCAGAAAAAAAGCATTATTTCTGTCAACACACAACATAGTGAAATTTCGTACGTACAACATTTTGGTCAAGTATTGTAGAAATTTTCGAACTTCAAAAAACGACACTTGCTTGACACCCTAGGTTAGAAGTTTTAGTAATTAATGCTAAAAACGGCCGTTTTTGGTACTTATCGCAAAAACTTCGAATCCAGAAGCTCTAGTGTTGATATTTGGTGTTCGAAAATTTCTACAACACTTGACTAAAATGCTGTACGTACGAAATTTCAATATGTTGTGTGTTGACAGAAATAATGCTTTTTTTCTGAAGTGGCGCCACTTTCGGTGGGGGAAGCGCCTTAAATACTCATTTCTAATTCTATCTATTCGCGTAACCACACATCCCTCTTAGGATTCTCATCTCAGCTGCATGTAGTAGCTGCCTTGCATTCATCCCTTTTGTGGACCAACATTCTGATCCATACAAGACAGCAGGTCTAACCCTACTTGTAGTATGTATTTGTAATTATTTTATTGAAAAATTGACTGACACATAATGTTGAAAATATGTTTTATACCTAGATGTAAACAAGGGGTTGGGATAGTTTCGCCATCTCCGTCTGAATGACACAATACATCTAGTATTTTTCTAGCGATGACTATTAGAGGATCTTATTTAGCATATTCAATTTAATTTAGCTAGTTGTAGAATGTTAGGTGTATATTGTAGAAGGAATTAAGGATGCTGAATAATTAACTGTCTCTTCTGTGTATATAGGGGTAAAGTTCTACCGGGCGCGTTGTATCCGTCTAAGCATTGCTGCTTCGTGTATGCATCAGGCACAGTCCGTCGCTACACTAAATATCAGGTGTGGAAAAAAAACTTTATTACATAATGACACCAAAGTTCTTGGCGGCTTTCAGTCAAGGACTGAATTACCAAAAAAATACGGTATTTTCATTTAACGATATGACGTCATACTTCTTTAAAAAAGTTTAACGAATATGGCTAAATACTTAGCAGTTGAAACTCCGATACTAACATGAACTATGTGACCCTCGCGGCCTAACTGGTAAAATTTAGTTAAGAAATCTTTTAGGCCTTTATAGACTGTCATACACAACGACTGTTGCTAACCGACTGACTTGGTTACCGAGCCTCGACGCAGTTTGTATACATATAAGTCTCGCGGAGAAGGTTTGCCGATAGCCTCATGACGTCACGCGTCGATGGTCGGTACGATTAGTAGGTAGGCCAGACGAGCGCGGGTAGCGGTCGGTGAAGTGGGAGGGGCAGTCATCGGCAAACCTTCTGCGCGCGACTAGTAGGTATATGTATGAAGGTTGTACATGACAGTGGTATCGTTCCCAACAGTGGATAGCGTCTAAGAAAACGTTAAATAAAGTAAGGACAGAATCCAAATAAACAAGGAGTCGTGCAATCTTCAGGTGATGTGCAACGTAGAAGTGCACTGGATGGCATGGCGCGGCGGCTCCATCAGTCCGCGCGCGGTGCGCGTAGCACCGGGCGTGCACGTGGGCCGCGTGCACTACCGTGGCGACCACCTCCTGGGTGCTGTGCTCAAGCCGCACTATCGCTGCCACGTCGTCATATTCGGCAGGCCCTTCGCCTTCAACTGCTATGAACTACTCATGCTCGCTAGCGATAACAACCAATGAATTTGGGGACTTATGAGTTATGCGTTCGAAATTTTATACGATTGTCTTTAGAGAATTGGGGACTTTTCGGATGAGTTCTGAATTCGAAATTTTATACGATTATGTCTTTAGAGAATTGGGGACTTTTAGAATGAGTTCTGCATTCTAAATTTTATACGATTAATATTTTTGTTTGTTGAGGATCGATACCATCAGGAACTTGAAGTCTTGGGACAATATACAGGGTGGAAAAAATCAATGGGCCCTGAAGGAAAACTACTTTAAATCCTTAAGACAGATTATTTTACTTAAAGGAAACATTCCTTTATTTTTAAAAAGAAACAAAACTGCATTCACAGATTTTTCGATAAGCTTACCTTAACCGGGAATCGAACCAGCTAAAAAATCAAAAAATAAACACTCGCTATTTTATTCTACTAATCGATAGGATTAATGTCAAATGGAACGTTCTATTTTTAAACTTTTCGTCAGAACGCCTCGTCTAAAAAGGAAATGTGCATGGAACTAGTATTACCAAATACATGATTTTCTTATCTAAGTCTTCAAAAAGCTACTTAGAGATAAATTAGCAAGCTTTGTACTTCATAAAATGTCTTTGAATGTTAGAGTTTTAAGAAAATTATGTTGTGTCCTTGACCTACTTGTTAAAAGTGAACAGTACCCCAAGTGTGAGTTTTTTTCGTTAACTACTGTAGTTGCGTCACGACAAAAATGTATGAAAATTTAGGCGGCGCCTCTAGGCGCACCGTTCACTAACTAATATTCGCGCGTTAATTGAACGGAGCGCCTAGAGACACAGCCTAAATTTTCATACATTTTAGTCGTGACGCAACTACAGTAGTTAACGAAAAAAACTCACACTTGGGGTACAGTTCTGGTCTAGGTATTAAAGCCATTGTGTACTAAATATTAGATTTCATGGATATCTTGTACGATAGACGAGTGTGAGACCTAATGTTTCTTGGAGAAATTTTATCCCTAACATTGACTGTATCTGTATCTGTACTAGTGAAATAAAATAGCGAGTGTTTAATTTTTGAATTTTTAACTTGTTCGATTCCCAGTTTAGGTAAGCATATCGAGAAATCTGTGAACGCAGTTTTGTTTCTTTTTAAAAATAAAGGAATGTTTCCTTTAAGTAAAATAATCTATCTTAAGGATTTAAAGTAGTTTTCCTTCAGGGCCCATTGATTTTTTCCACCCTGTATATCTTATGTATTGGTTTCATAAAGTAAATGCGATAAAATCATGACGAAGTGTTGCGTATTATGTTGAATTTGGGGTATCGATAGACTTGCGAGAATGTTTTATACTTTCTTTTGTATTTTTTATTTCAATTATACAGTTTTTTTTACGTAATGATTTTTGAGTTTTAAACTAAAACCTTCACAATTTGTTTCCTGTATGTACACGATACGGACGTTTGATTCTCTAGCTTTCTTCACTTTGGTCTAGGTTTTCTTCTTCCACCTCCACCTTTTCCACAATTCCCCTTGTCCCTGACAATCTCACTAAATCTCCGGTTTTGAATACATCCGTAGCATGTGCTGCTCCTACGATGCATGGCAAACCATATTCTCGAGCTATTACAGCACCTAAAAAACACGAATCAATATTTCAAAAAAAAAGGTAGGTCTTTGGTTTTATCTTAATGCTCAGTAATTTATTGTGGTTGTGAAACTGGGTTTTCCTGTCAGGAAGTTTTCAGATACATACAGTCCTAGGGTAGAACATTTTCACATTAAACTTAAAGCCGGGTCCGCTGCGCCGTGTTTTCATGTTTATAAACAGGATAACATCGTGCATTGTTTGCTAACCGAATAGGGGCGTGGCTTAACAGTTTTGTTAGCAAAAACACAATAACATGTTTTCCGAGACGAATGGATAACATACCCCGCGTCCGCCTGCGGGAAGGGGAAGTGACGCATTTTGTGTTCGCGCTCACTAGAGGAAGACGCCATCAGTGGTTGCGCAGCGGACTGGCTGTTTTGTTAACAGGTTTTGCTAACTTGTTTTGATAACATGTTTTGTTAGAAAATTCGAGCCGTACAAAAGAAAGACAACAAAGCTTCACTAAAAAGTTTAGATTACAAACCATGTGATATAAGTCCGCCGAGTTCGGTGACGATGCCTGTCAAGAGCGGGAAGTAAGGCGACCAGCCGATGTCAGTCGCGTGTGTTATCAGGACGTCTCCGCGGCGCAAGTCACCGATCTGTTGAAAGAAAATCACATTATAAAACATCAGCTTCAAAATTGTTTTGTTGCTAAAAATATCAGACAAGTAGTTAATTATATAAAAGAGCACATACAATTCCTCAAAATTATTTTCGGAAGAGCTAACGGAAGGGACCATTTCATTATACGAATAAAAGTAGATACAAAAAGAAAAGGTACCTCTGAGAGATCTTTGACGACACAGGCCCTCGCGACCACCTCTCCTCCGCACACAGACGTGGCTTCGATCCTCACATCACCAGTCATCACTAGCGGTCCTTTTGTTTCCAGTTTCTCCACCCACCCGGTATTCAGCTCCGCGAACTTTAGCTTACACCAACCAGGGTGATACTGCTGACGTTGAACCGCCCTGGAAATTTTACCAAAGTTTTAAAACGTGTTCTATTTATCGATAACAACGATAAATAGAGGACTCCTGTTGACAATAATCAAAACATTGTTAACTTACTTTTTCAATAAAGCTGGATCTCTAGTCGTTATATATTGTTTGAGCTCATGCAGACGGAAGAAGAACACAAGTTCAGGATTCGGTATATACCACTTTTTAACCAACAAGCGGCCCAGTCGAAGAAAACCGAGGCGTATTTTGTGAATAGCAAGAACTAAATGTGCTTTCGTGCTCTCTCTGTGGCGCACAGTGCGTCGACATAAAGGCAAAATCCAGCGAAGGACTTTTCTGTAACAATTGATTTGGTACTTAATTAAACTGCTCTTTCTGGGTATAACAGCGCAAACAGAATTCCAGATACACGAAATGTTGTACAATTACTTCAAAAATATACAGGGTGTCCCAATAAGTAGGAAATGTTAAGCGGAAGTCGAGAGGTAGAGCACCCGTGTATGTTCCGGGATTTTTTGTTGTTTTCGGGATATGATTTCATGCTATAACCAAACAAGGAAGAGAAAGAAATTTTGAAAAAAAAAATTGTTTTTTCTCATTCGAGGAGAGGATAGGTGAGAGAAATTGGTGAGCGGCGGGCTCGCTTGTGCGTTACCGCATGCCGCTTCACTGGGTGAGAGAAGAAGAGAGAAAGAGCGCCGAGTGCGGTACAACCGAACACCTCATCAAATATTGTATCCCGATCTAAGTGATCACACACCCACTCGCTCATTAGTCAGATATACACTCGCTCTCATATTAATAATAAATTGAGGAATTAGATGAGATGGTTCAAACTTCAAATACGAGTAACTCCCTTATTTTTCATGTTGACGAATTCAAACGAGAAAACTCAAGAGTAAGAGCCACATCACTACTCGCTTCAAGCACGTGCGCTGATGGAAAGTTATGTGTCCACAGCGCACAATTCGCAAATGTGGACTGGCCATTGAGTAACTTACTAAATGGTATCTAATCATAAAGTTTTACTTAGGTTACGTACCTAGTGCTCGATTTTTGAGGACTGGTTAGTCCATCTACAATCTCCTGGCTACTTTTAGTTTTTTTTATTCCCTCCGTTGTGACGTGTAAATTTTGGAGTACCTTCATCATATCCTCTGGTACCAACACCCATGGTTTAGTAACTAAATCGAACTGAAAAGCAAGAAAAATTTTACGAAATTTTTCACTGAAATGAAATTTACACTTTGTCCTCTAATATTGGAAATAAAACCGCTATCCACCATAACGTTATGTTAGCTGATCAAGTTACCTCCATTATGGCTCTATACCCATGCTGTTCCAAAAATGTCCGAACATCCACGTAGATGTCATCGTGGGCGTTGTTTTTAAGCCATGTCAGAGCTGTCTTTGGGTCCTGAGCTCTGAATTTCTCGGCTAGTCCCGACTTCTCCAATTGCTGCACAATATTGCCCAACGCAACGGGTACTTCTGCCGATAGCACGTCGCCTGAGCTAAACAATCCGCTTATTTCATTGCACTGTTCCGGGGAAAAATCTAAAAGAGAATAATGAAGTGTCAGTGTATGCCGACAGTATTAAAGAGATCCATTTTTATTGCCAAGAATCGTTTATCAAATCTTAACTCTTCTTCTTTAATGAATTAGATAATAATCGCATTAGAACAAAGCTTTAAGATAAAAATGCGTACCTGTCTTCCCCTCCAAAAATACAGTCATGGCCACAAACTGACTGCAAGTACTAGCTGTGCTAGTTACGCTGTGGTTGTATGCGACACGTTCCATTACGTTCCGTGACTCCCAAAGAGCATCATACAACTCTTCGGGGTTGTTCGTCTCAATTTCATAATTCACCGTACTTACAGCTTTTATCGAGTCATCCATTACCCATTTGGACGACATTAGAGACTGGAAGTTAAAGTACTTATAGTAATAAAATATATTGACCTTTAAAGCTGTGCCAGAACTAGGTAAATAAAATGAGTTCGTTTGAAAGGCTCAACTGCTTAAAATCTAAGCAATGTCAAAAACAGATTGTATGTAAATAATTTTGAGCCACTTACTTCTGCCTTTTTTTTTTGTTTTATCGTGGGAAAATCCTCATGGATACCCTTTGCCCGGGGATGGCGAAGGGTTATGCCGGACTCTTACCGGCTAAAAACCCACGGTGTTCCTTCTCCTGACCCTTGGCCGGGGTCACGGGATTCGCAGCTGCATGCGCCGCAACCCCGGCAGCACTTACTTCTGCCTAGCCTTTTCCCAACTATGTTGGGCAAGCTTACAGTCTAACCATATGCGACTGAATACCAGTATTTCACGGACTACTATTAAATCTCCGCAACCCAGCTACTGAGCAATACTGATATTCTAAGGTTAGACCGGTTCTCAGACTTTCTGACTACCCGTAACGACTGTCATAGGTATTCGTATGAAAACCGCTAAGAGCAACGCGGTCAACGTCGACTGCGTTGCTCGTATGAACACCCGGGACCGATGGCTTACGGCTGAGGGCGGGTCATTCCCAGTTGCCTCCACCGACAACGCCACCAGCAGTGGTGGCAGATGGGATTATACATTTTAATATTAAAAATCCCATTTGCCACCAGCGGTGGCATTGTCGGTGAGGGCAAATGGGATTGATCCCTTAGGGCCTGTCCACATCTCCACGTCACGACGTCGTGGACGTGGAACGGTGCGGTAACGCGGCACGGTGCGTTGACGTAACGTGCAAAATTTACGTTACCGTATCGTAACACGTTCCCCCTCTAGCCGCAAGCGCGCACACGTATATGCGCTCCGCCCGCGCTCTCCACGCCCGCGAGTTAGTCGCCGTCTATGTGCTCCATGCTTTAAAACCATACCTTACTGTTTCTCTTATTAAAATTCAGGATCTACATGGTCAACGATAAATCTAACAATGATCTTGACGTGCATTTTTACGATACAGTAACATAAATTTGCACGTTACGTCAACGCACCGTACCACGTTACCGCACCGTTCCACGTTGACGACATCGTGACGTGGAGATGTGGACACGCCCTTACGGCCATTTTCAACAACCTACCCATCGACGGTTTGCCCTACTAGAGATAGAAATTTGACATTACTTCTATGGAGCTGTTTGTCAAAGAGAAACCGAGCCGATAGACAAAGTTATTGAAAAGGGCCGATAACATAGCTACTAGTAGAGGCTAAACAAACAAACGGGGCCCGAGCATAAAATTGGTAAATCTGTTTTACCTTTATCATAAGCAATATAGCTCCAGGTTTGTCAAGCCAGTGAGGTGGTCGTCTGTGATGCGCTGTCTTCAATATCTCGTTGTCAGCTACTTTGTGACCATGAATAGCCATTTCTACCATGCGTACATTTATATCTATGTCATACGGCATCTTCTTGTATATCGTCTGCGAAATTAAAATGTTGTCTATCAATTGTATATGTGAAATATGCACAGGCTTCGAATTATGCTAGGATATGGACCGGACCAATAAAGCCAACCAATTTGCGGGCGCCATAGCCAAATTTTAATGTGTTTCTGGCCTTCCAATGCTTCATTGGCATACGCTGAACCCAATCGGGTCAATAAAGGTCATCAAAACTCATTCATTAGCCCGGCTGGTACCTAGTTTTAGAGAAAATGTGATCGATGAATGCAAGAATCACCAATGCCCAAAAAACAACTTTACAAAAGTCTTGTCCATAACGTCCTATGTATAGATAAAGATTTAAAAAAGCATGCTCACATTGTACAGTGAAAGGGCGCATCTATTATGAGTGAGTACTACGCTGTTGTCGTAACCGCTTCCGTTAGTTCCGACTGTTACATCCATGCCTGTCGTCAACGGTACCTTTACGAGATCAAAAGTCATCGGAGTTAATGGTTTTGGAAGAACCTGTGAAAAATGGAAAAACATTTTATTGACTGCTACTCTTGTCCTGTAGTTCTCTACAGACCCGCAAGAAATCCATATGTGACCTATTTTATCATGACATCTTGGTTTACCCAAGGACATTTTTATAAAATGATGTAAGTTGCTTAAGGAACTAATCACATTAGAGACACGTTAGTCAATTTCTTCGGTAGTAATTAGTCCCTTATTAAGCATCAATACGTAAAATTGTTTTAGTTTGCTATGCTCGTGTGCTAAAGCATGCGTAAGAGTGCTGACGCACGTGAAAGCTAAATCGATGCGAAAAGGTAAAAGCATGCATACGCACGTTCATATAAAAACAAATCAATCAAACAATTTTTACATAAAAGTTGGAATTTAAGCGCAAGGCTCGGATTAGTCCTCCTTCCTCTTTTAAAATCAATATTTTTAACTAGTAAATACAGTAAAGATTTAGTATAGTTATGAGAAAACAATGTAGGTAATCATAAGAGCAAGAAATAAGAAAAAAAAAAAAAAAAGATCATATAAAATATAACTTTATAGGCATTAGATGGCAAGTTTACGAAGTTTTCACATTCATAAAAGGTAAAAGGAAGCTAAATAAACTATTATAGTTTAGCTTCCTTTTGGAGTGAAGCCACACTGTTCCGTTGCGTTGCGTTCCGACGTCGCACATAGGAGTATTACACATAAAAAACCGGACAAAATTGAAAATAGTGATGTTAATCCAACCGCACCCAAAATACATGTTTCTGTACCTACGATAACCGGTTTATCAAAAGGCAGACCCCTAACCCTCAACTCCCGCGCAAGTGCCACACAACGTCAGTCGGAACCCAGTCATCGCATTGTACGCGTGTCTTTGTTCTCGGCGCTCTCGTTTGTGTTTATCAGTTTTCTGTGCTAAAATGGCTTCGTGTAGCAAACGACAGGAGACTAACTATTCGGACATGGATATAGAAGGTTAGTACTATAGATTGAAGTTTATTTTACTACGTTTCTTCCAAATTTATTACTTGTATAGCCATCTATAAACAGCGGCACTTTTTTTTACTTTTTTTTAAGGAAATTTGAAATACATTAGTGTTTTTGTTTATGTGTCGCGCCTTGTCGCCTCGAAATTTTTATGTGGGCATAAAATGTAGACTCTAAGGAAGTAGAAACATGAATAAAAAGATCCCCCAACGTACCCCATAATTTTTTATAGTGCTTCAAACAATATGGGGAAGATTATAATTATACTGACAAAGCTTATTTTTTTGTTTTCTTTTGTCATAGATCCTTCGGAAAGAGTCAAAAAAATCACCAGAATGGAGCTCTATACTATTATCAAAGAGTTCAAAGGAAAGAAGATTGAAGAAAAATTTTCGTTTCTTAGATTTCAATTTTTTTTTTAATTGTTTTCTTTTCAAATAAATGCCTAAATATGATGAAGTATTGACTTTTATTTCATAAAATAGTAAAATAAAATATAAAATAATTTTGTCCGGTTTTTTATGTGAATTACTCCTATGTGCGTCGCAACGCTAGATTTGGAGTCTATAGATTGGTCCAAATCTAGTGCTGCGACGTCGCAACGCAACGCAACGGAGAAGTTTGGCTTCATTCTTAACTGACATAATTAATTGTCATCAAAGCTTTAAGAGCTCGTACTGAATTTGGTTACCTTTCCAAAAAATCATTTTATAATAAGATAAAGATATCTTGAGAATATAGATAGAGTAAATGTTGTTCATACAAATTACCCATTCTACTGAGTGAAATGTGAATTGGTGCTAATAACGATGTTTACTACCTAAGTTTTCTTAAAGTAGGGATAATAATTGTTATGAAAATGGTTTTAAATAACCTATTTTCTTACCTCGCCCGTGTTACCAAACGAAGTGAGTTCATCATCTGACATGACTGCCGAGTCAAGTTCAAACAGTAACTCTTCCTCGGTCCAACGATCCAGAGATGTGATGGGCCGCGCTTGAAGAATGAATATATCTTTCTGAGGATAAAAGTAACGTTTGACACTTCAAAGTAATAAACATGTTTGTTTGTTTAGTATTTATTCATTTCTTTCGCCTGTTGATCTCGGTTTTAAGAAAAGGGATCAGAGCCCATAGTACCGACATGTTTTTGCGACATCGTGTCGTTAACATATTCGTTTCGTTATCGACAAGTATGGAAATTTTATTAGCGCCACGTATGCGTATTTGAAACTAAACAATTCTTATACAGTTGAAAATGAAACTAATACAATATCTACCCGATTTAGGAAAAACTCGTGCTAAAGACTCTAATGTCCAATTGAATCGATACTACTTAAATTTTTGTCTCACCTCGTTAACAGCCCACTCTATGTCTCTTCCAGCGCCCCACAGCTCTTCTTGGGACACTCCGATCTTAGCCAGTTTCAATGCTTCTGCGTCAGTTATACAAGCCACGTTTCTTTCACCTTCTGGTACATCTTCCATAACAATACCACTGCCCTCTGTCTTAACTCTGCGACTCTTGGATCCCAATTCTGTCTTCAAAATAGTGAGCGGACCATTTCTTTCTCGCTTCACTATTATAGTATCAGGTTCCACTGCGCCCGATACAACGCTCTGTGTGGTTAAAACATTGATATGAAAATATCTAAAACGGCCACACATCATTAAAACTCCGTGTTGACGAAGGTCTGTTTAGGAATTCTTCCCAAAAAACAATATTAATCTCAACCGTCCAAGTGTACCGAAAACGGTACGGCCGCCAATTGTTTATCTATTGTGTCTATAATTAAAGTACTACACAGGTTTAGGTAGATCTAGATCAGCACCATAATTGTGGAACACGCTCGCAATCGTCATAGTTTTAATTTTGACAATACAACAACATTCATAATAAAACATACGGTGCAATGGACATTGTTGAACAGTCAGAATCAAAGCTATTGCAATTGTGAATGTGTTCCGCAATTAGAGTGGTGATCTATTTACTCAGCCTATCGTAATCCACTGTTAAACATGCTCCAAGTCAAGTTAGAAGCAGAGTGCCGTGTGCACCTGAGATTGACGTTTGGGGTAGCTACATTATTTCCCTAAACCTAGTGCTTTTTCTATATACGATTGTGTAATCATTTTTCCCTGCATCAAACAACTAAAATAAAGGACATGATAGGATGTAGGAGTACCTCGCCAAGTCCATAGTTGGCGGTGATGAGCAGTCTTGAGGGGTCTCCTTGCGCAGGGTGTCGCGTGAACATGACGCCGGCCGCGCGCGGCGCCACCAGCGCCTGCACCACCACGCCACCGCCGCACAAACATGGCTGCCCGTTCTGTCTGCACCAAGCAATCACATTTTTTATTTCTTCATTTATTTTTTGTGTAGCAGTAGAACTCTTTGTGAAAGAGTTCGTCTGGGATAGTGGTACCGCCATACATACTTCTGCCGCCAAACAGCATAGTTGTGTTCCGGGGTTAAAGGGTATAAGTTCCGGTGAAATTACAGGCACATGAGACTTTCCAACTTTGTCCCTAGGGTTGGCAACCCGTCAGCAATCCTCTTGGTGATATTTACGCGGCAGTCACTACTTTCTATCAGGTGGGCAGTCAGCCTATTTGCCAACACATTACTTATGTGTATCAGCTGTTGTGCTAGTCTTTGGGTTTGATGCCCAGATGGATTGCTAGAAGTCTTCATAGCAACCCAAACATAATCAGCCCATTACTGTCCCACTGCTGGGCACGGTTTTTTCTCGAGAAGGGTTTAGGCCTGAGGCCACCACGCTAGCCTGAGGGTCATTCCCAGTTGCCCCGCCACCACTGGTGGCAAATGGGATTTTTGTATACATCTAATATATAAAATTCTCGTGTCACAGTTTTCGTTGCCATACTCCTCCGAAACGGCTTGACCGATTTTGATGAAATTTTTTGTGCTTATCCGGTATCTATGAGAATCAGCCAACATCTATTTTTCATCCCCCTAAATGTTAGGGGTAGTCCACCCCTAAAATTTTATATGGCAAAACAACGTTTGCCGGGTCAGCTAGTTTTAATATAAAAAATCCCATTTGCCACCAGTGGTGGCGTTGTCGGTGGGGGCAACTGGGAATGACCCTAGCCTGATGCGGGTGGGCGGATTTATACAAGGTTAAGTATACAAGGTTAGTCGAACAGGGGATAGTTACTAATCCGCAGGCCACTTAAGGTATCACTGATGACAGTTTTAAAGCAAGTGTTAAGTTAAAATTTCAAAATCCGATAATTCTCAGTTTAGTTTTTTCAAAAATTCTTCGTCCCTACTTTAGTTACGAATTCAGAAAGTGGAGGAACTAATTCGTGACCCCCCAAGTATGAACTAAAATGTAAACACAGCTGAACATAGCTAGGAAAGATCGATTTTAGCATATTTTTTTTGTAATTTTTAAACAGGTATTTATTTCTCTTACACTATTGACTTTTGGGGAAAGTGGTAGAGCAAAAGTTACTCATTATTATGGACACTTTAACACCCTTTCGGATTAGTACCCCCTTTCTGACTAACCTTGTATACTTAATAAAAAGAAACCTTGTCGTGCAGTGTCGTGTAGAAGTATCCAAATTATTGATGATGGAAACAAAAGTCTTCAAAGTGACAAATTTTTACGTTGATGAAGATAAAAAATATTTTAAAGATTCTATACCCCTCCTGAGTCTCACTGTATGTTAGGAGAGAGTCTGTCAGCCAGGTTCTATAGCAATTCTGAAGGAGCACAGAATAAGAATTTCAAGTGCTTCGAGAGTCTCCCGTTACAATCATATTGAAGTAGCATTTGATTATAAATTCACGAGGAGGAGCTCGTGGCTAAATAATTACAGCCGCATAGACCGATCTTCCGGGTTAAGCCACGCTTGCCGAGGTTGGTCTATGGATGGGTGACCATTTACCATAGCGAGTTTCCTCCGTGCCTCGGAAAGCACGTAAAGCCGTTGGTCCCGGCTGTCATTTGTAGATCTTTGACAGTCGTTACTGTTGGTCAGAAGCCAGAAAGTCTGACAACCAGTCTTACCAAGAGTATCGTATTACCCAGTTACTGGGTTGTAGAGGTCTGATAGGCAGTCGCTCCAGGTAAAATACTGATATTCAGCTGCATCCGGTTCGACTGGAAGCCGACCCCAACATAGTTGGGAAAAGGCTAGGCAGATGATGATGAGATGATGATTTGATTATAAATTCACAAGAAAAATCTAAGGATAATAGTTATAGTCATATAGGTGTTCCAATATACCGTACCTGCGATAGTAAGTACTGGTGAAAGCGAACATGGATCCCCAGCACTTCTGGACTCCCTCCAGGACATCATTGTCACTTATACATCCGAGAATTGTTTCATTCTGTCCAGCAGCTGACAATTCTTCACTATCTTCTCCTACAGCTGTTTAAAAATATCTTGTCAGTACTTATATCTTTTTACCATTACAAACATCAATTTTATGCTGTTCCCAACATACCCGATGATCGAACCGCAAAACGTAGTTCAGGTCCTAATTTCTGGTCCGTAGCTTTTATTCTTAATTCTTTCATGTTAACTAATATATCATCTCTGATGTCTCCCTTTATCTCTGTAGTTACAAAAAGTTCTGATGCCCTAGAAATAGAATATACTTTTATATTTTTGAAAATGTTATTGTACCTTTAAATTTGGGAAAAACTTACATACTTTCTACATTTTTCTTTAAAGGTATCTTCGTTATAATCTTCATTGGCAGCCTCAATATCACGAATAGCAGCCAGCAATGCAGGGTTGAGTTCCAGATGCTTTTCTAAGGCCCGAGTCGTCAGGCAGAATCCCGGCGGCACGCGATAACCCTGCAAGATACACAACAAAAATGTATCTAACGTAAGATGATAAAATCTATCAGTTTTTAAAAATAAATAGTGTGAAACTTTACCTCTTCCTTCTGCATGGACGCCAACAATGCCAGCGAGGCTCCTTTACCTCCAACATACATGGGGCATGCTGCGGCGCGATCTTCAAACGGAAGGCAGTACCCCACCTCACCAGCCTGCTTCTCCGTCAACCACTTCAGCAGACGTGGTGGCGCAATGCGCGCGTCAGGCTCCGATATAACTATAAAGAAAACAGTTTCATTTTATTTATAACGAATTGTAGAGAACATTAGTTGGTGTGTAGTGAATAATAAATAATGGTAAAAACATAATAATTTTAATAAAAATCTATTCCATAAGAGTTGCGGCCTTAACGTCCTTAATAAAGTACTCGTATCCCCGTGTGCGGGCGTGGGCGGGCTAGAATATAAAACTTCTTCAGCGCTCGCTGGGGTTAGACGCGTGTTGTAAGATTCAACAAAACCCAGCACGCTTGGTGGTAGGATGATAGGATATATACGGTCCACCTGGCTATCACCTTCAATCCGGCGCCAAGCAGTTTACTATGTTCCGCCCTGTGTATCTGAGAGCCAGGGGGGTATAGGAGAATCCCTCTATTCTCTGCAACTTGGATTCCTATGTTCCATCTTAGACCCTGTCTGCGCTCACCATCAGAGTGCGACAAGAGCTAAACGCAAAAAAAAATTAAATTTGGAAACCGGTGCGAAATAAATAGTATTCATTACCTGATGGTTCATATCCAAGTTCTAGGATACCGGTGCCTGACTCACAGTTGATGTTAACATGTAAAGTGCGATACACGATTTCTTGTTGGTAAGGAACCCCGCTGAAGAGCTTGCCACCATCAGCGTTGATTCTTAACACCAACTTTAGGTCACTTTTTTCAGCTGAAATATCAAGATTCTGCTTAAGTGCGGTTAGAAAATAATATAAATAATCAAACGTATAAAGGTCCAATTGTAATGAGGGATGACCAGTCTCATAACTATCATTACACAATTATAATATTTTCTAAAAGAATGAGTCAATTATTTCGATTTATATGGTCAACACACCATAAAGACAATAACTGAATCACCTTAAAAACACACACAGTTAGAATATAGCTTTATGACTTACTGCTCACATTTATAGTGTAAATATCGGGTATTCCGTCAGGCCTCTCGCAGAAGTCTGACATCACCACATCGGTGGAGGTTATACTGCTCGTTGTAAAGTCTGGGAATCTGACGCATCCGGATATGCAACTGAAATAAGAATAAGTAAAGCATTTGGTAGTAATGCAGTGATATAGCCTAGTGATTGAACGCTTCGGGCATCGGGTTAGGGGTCCCGACGCCCGACCAGTAATAGGGGGTCTACTCCCTAAGCACGAAGTCCGTGGTTTCGGCCTTAGTTACGAGCGTTTCCTACTCCCTATCACCTACTGACATACGATTATTTCGGGGCCCGAACTAAGAATGAACGACAACACGATTTGACAGTTGTCCCTCTACCGATGTGTTTTTGGCCGTCCGAAAAGTTGAACTTGACACTTGTTTTGTTCACTCCTACGTTTCGGGCTACATTTGGACGGACGACTAACTTCGTTGACGGACTTAGGGAGTAGACCCCCAGGCCCGATAAGTCGGCGCGCCGAGTTCCGCGCGCGCCTCTCAAAAGGACGTGGGGCAAAGCCCCACAGAAGAAGAGTTCACCAGCCTGACGGACCGAGGCCTGCATGCTGTTTGCAGCTGCGAATCCCGCGACCCCGGCCAAAAGTCAGGAGAAGGAACACCGTGGTTTTTTAGCCGGTAAGAGTCCGGCATAACCCTTCGCCTGCCCAGGGCGAAGGGTACCCATGAGGATTTACCCACGATAAAGAAAGGGGTTGAACGCCTGCCTTCCATGAAGGAGGGTCTGAGTTCGACCCTAACCCGCACCTCTGACTTTTCGAATTCATGTATGTGTGGCGGCATCTATCTCGCCACATGCGAACTAGCGAACTATCCCTACATCGCGCAATCAAGATTTAACACGCAGATAGTATATATACAACCTCCCAACATCAACTGGTGGGCAGTAGCCCGCCAGGCACAAGACTTCGCCTGGTTGGAGGATCCTCCCTTTGGTTGGAGGAACACTACACCAAGTTTCTCCACATTGGTGACCCCGACGTGATCGTCACAGACAGTGTTTCCTCACTGGTGACGTCACACACAACCTTCGCAGCCTCGGCAGCCACATCATCACTCCCTCAGCAGCTCAGCATTCAATCGAGCAGCAAGCAGCGAGTCCCACAGCCAGCCAGCATCCTCGGCTTCAACGGGTGATGTAACCACTAGCCTGCAGCGAACGCGCAAGCCTGGTCACGACCCTCAGCCCGCTTCAGCATCATGGCGCATCATACTGCACTTCGGCCGGTCAACTAGCAGAGGCACTTCTCTCCTGGTCGACGCAGTCCACAGCCACCACTCACCGCTCACAGTTCCGACCCACTGCGAACTACGCGGCATCCGGTTTCGACTTAAAGGAACCCCTGGCAAGTTCTCAAGACTCAACGACCGCTGACTCATCAAGACGATCGACCTCCGGTCTCAGGGGAGGAGTGATGTGGCGGCATCTATCTCGCCACATGCGAACTATCCCTACATCGCGCAATCAAGATTTAACACGCAGATAGTATATATACAACCTCCCAACATCAACTGGTGGGCAGTAGCCCGCCAGGCACAAGACTCCGCCTGGTTGGAGGATCCTCCCTTTGGTTGGAGGAACACTACACCAAGTTTCTCCACATATGGATCAGAATTTGATTATCACTTGCGTTAACGGTGAAGGTGAAACTCGTGAGGAAAACTGCCTGGTGAAGAGTGGCCCAAATTTTTTAATCACCCTTCTCCATAATTTTTGTTTTCCGTCATCCCGCATCAGGCCAGCATAGTGGATTAAGATCCCTTCTCGTTCTAGAAAGAGGCTCGTGCCCATAAGTGAGACAGTAATGGATTGACTGTGCTAAAGCATCTCCTAATTTAGAATAAAAAAATCTGATCTTCCAAAACTAAACCAAGCAGATAATAACCTGGAATTAGATTCTTTTGTTACATTTGTGTGCAAAGCTAATTAGAAATCAGCACGAAAATTCGTCATCGTCATAAAACAAACCTCTTCTAAGATTTTCTTTGCTTTATAACTTTAGTTGATCCTGCGATTTTTTACGTAAGCAAATATAAAAACAACAAGAATACTCACTGGGTCAATACGTTCTTATAAGACAAGCATTGGAGTTGCACAGCCGTGCCGTCCCTTGCCGCCGCGGTTATCGTAACGGATCGTCTCAGGCCCTCATACGCGTGGGGCGCCCATCTCCTCTCCTTCACCCCCCGAGTACGCAGGTACACGCTCTTGTCCACAACTCCTTCCTCATTAAAGGACTGGAAACGACCCTGTGCAGCTCCCCATTGGAGCCAGCCACCTTCTTCCCATTTACCTCTGAAAAAGCAAGTACACATTATTTTAGGATGGTTTATCCTCTCAATTAATATCCGTTTTTATCTGCCCAAAAAAAGGAGTGTTATATTTACAGGGTCTATGTATGTATACGTTTTTTTATTCCACCATAACTTCTAAACGCCTGGACCGATATAGATGTATCGTTAGAATCCTTGCATTATCCTGAGTATCCTGAATTCTGATGCAATAGATGATGTTTTCGAAAAAAACCCTCGACTGCATCTGAATTTCAGGTGCATACAGAATTTTTTGTTTTATGCCTGTCCAACACAACTATTTTTTTGACTTTTTAGTACTTTTTGTGGAGTCGTTTTACTTTTTAATTATTTCGTTTTTTTAAATAGGGAAATGTTTTTGGTAGGTATTGTGAATACTATCATCATCGTTACTATATTTTGTAGTCGTGTGAGTTAACTTACAGCATATATGGCCACTGGTTATCACGCCACGATTCAAGGGCTAATGCCTCCGCTGCCAGCTTGTTGCTCCAATCATCAGGGTATCGGACCGGTTTAGTTACTGATGCCCAACTGAAAATATAGATATGTACCTGACTGTAAACAATGTGACAAACAATTTTAAGCTTTATAAGCTAGTAGAAGAAGAAGTCTCTCTTGAAATTTTTTACTTTGTGTTTATTATAACAACCAAAGGTTCTCAAGATTTAACGAATAGATAAGTTAAGGTTGAAAAACTGGGTCAAATAATTATTTGAATCTGATCCCAAGAGTCCGGGAGAGTACATACGGAAATCTTTAGAAAAGCTTCCTTAATAAACCAAAACCATTTTAAGGCCTTTTATTTGGAATTATCCTAAGGGCCGGTTTTACCAACTTCAGATAACTTTTATCTGAGGAATAAAGTCATTTTGACAGCTTTTGTATAGAATTTCTGTCAAAAAGTCTATCTTATTCCACAGATAAACGCTATTCGACGTTGGCAAAATCGGGCCGTTATCGACTTTTTAAATATGAAAATTACAGTCGTCACTTACACGAGGTTAAGTCTTGCATGCTGAGTGACTCCGTCTTCAACTCTTGTCAAGAGTCCGTTGTACAAGAATCTGTAACGCGCCTGGTCTTCTAGAACCTGGATCTTGAGGCCATTAGCGCTCCAACCACCCGCGACATTTTCCCATGCACATACAGCCGTATCTGGATGCTCTGGAAGCAGAATTAGATAGATGTAATAGAATCACATAGTGTAACATCACGCCTGTTTTCCTGAAGGGTTAGGCGGAGGTGTATTAAGCTATGTATACACCAGTGCGCTTTCATGTTCATCTTGCGTCATCGTCTGAAGCATGCGTGAAGTGCCATAGCGCATGTAATACCGCATCCCTGAATACTAGTTCGACAAAATCGCATGCCCTAGCGGACGCTAATCCGTCTATTGTATGTCGACTGACGACTGACCGAGGAGCACCGGTGTAGATGAAGCTGCATGCGTCTTATGGCAATCAATATTGCATGCGCTTGACGCAAGAGGAATTGAAACTTGAAAGCGCAACATGAACATGAAAGTGCACGGGTGTAGACATACCATTACACCCTCATTTCGCTGTTATGTTTAAGTCCCATAGGCCCCACAAGACTATCGCCATCAACTGGGTACAAATCCAGACTCCGGGCTGCTACTGAAAAATTCCACATGGTTTTCCATAATTCCACCCAATAACACTTTACCCGACCTGGGGATCGAACCCCGGACCTCACGCTCAGCAGTCGCGGTTGCGACCGCTAGTCCAGCGAGGCAGTTAAAATGGATCATCATCATATTTATGTTTTACGGGAAATAAAATGCGAGGTTTACTTTTATTAGAACTATTACAGTAGGTAAATACTTCTTTGAATTGAATACTGCGTGCTGCCTCGTATATAAATGACCAAAACTCTAACTTACGCGGTAACTTGTAGGTAGTTCCATCAGGTAGCTTGATGTGCACTACTATTTCGGCGAGCGGCTGCCTGCCACACAGCTTGCGTATAGACAGCAGCAGGGTGGAGCCGTCGGGGGCGCAAGCTCGCACGGCGAAGCTGTCCCAGCCTGTGTACTGCTCGGGACGAGGCAGCTCGTCCAGCCGCGTCGGCTTCAGCTGACACTTCCAGCGGCGCACGGCATAGCGCGCGAATAACAGCCGGAGCGGATAATTCCAGCCTAATTCCAAACACAATCTTTAACCGACTTCAAATATGGAGGAGGATCTTCATCATAATTAGAGGAACATTAACATTTTTTATATTCTTTTATAATTTAGAGCTGCGGTTGCTATAACGGTATTATTTATTCAAAAGAACCTTCAATTAGGATCGCATGTTGAAGAAAAATTTGATTTTCCTAAGAGATTAACGATATGGGACCAGTTTTGATTTTGCAAATTTCAAGAACTTTATTTATTCCAGTGGTGGTGGTGTGGCCTTAGTGTAGTCGTTGCATTTGGAAAATAAATATAATACATAAAGTTACGAGGAATGTTACAGGGATCGATGAAAGTCATTCCTATCGTGCAGTAAGTTAAGCACTGGGTGTCTGTCTATCGGTACAGGCAGACACGATGTTTCGTTAGAAGACGAGGACAATGCAGAAATCAAGGAAACAGCGCCGCTGATGGTTTTTAACAGTTCAAACCGGTTCAAGTTCTGAAAAATTGGCGCAATGCTGCTATTCGGACCCGTAGCATCATAAAGGTATCGTATTTTATTTGTGAGTATGCGAAAAGAAAGACGACGTCTCATTGAAGCAAATCTGATGTCTAACGCGACTGCTGAAGGTCCAAAACGTGCGGTACGTCACCGCTTAGTGAAATTAAGTTTTGCTCGTTAACACCAAGATCGGACTAAGGAGTTAGAAAGAGATTTTTTCTCAGGGGCAAGCTATTTGATATTCGTTTTTTGGATGGGCGGCTTTGAATATGGATACGTCAAGGGTATCGCTTTTGAACAGGCAAACTTTCAGGAACGTGCTTTATACTGGAGGCTCCATTAATGGTTTCGGGTGGCATTTGTTTTGAAGCGCATACGGAGTTAAGCATTATTGAAGGACTTACTGGCTGCTTTTATAAGATAGACATCCCAGAACCTCATGCTGTACCACTTGATGAATTATTAGACAAGAAAAAAAACACGATTATGCGTGACTGGACAGTGTTTCCGTGGTCCGCAATTTCATATAAGATGTTTTTATAACCCACCAAGGTGGGTTAACGTGGTCCCCGGACGAGAGTCCAATAGAATATGACTTGGCCTTGACAGTAGGGTTTTCGCGTTCCCGGCCTATTTGAGTTCCCGGGAATCGGGAATTTTCTCTCTTAATTCCCGGGAATTCCCGGGTACCCGGGAATTTTCATGTTTTTTGTATAAATATAGTTTTTCTCGTATATTTCAACATTAAACTTGTGTAAGTATTTTAAACATGATAAATTGTCTAACATACCAATCGACTTTTCTTATTAAAATAAAAAATCTTACACTTATTTTAAAAAAAAAATTAGGAACAGTTACAGCCAAGTAATGAAAAAAGTCTTCTCTTCATATAATATGGCAAAATATTACGGAATAACAATAGGGTGAATGACTACAAAGGGTGTTAACAAATTCGTATAATAACTTAAAACCACATGATCTACTACTGGTGTAGAATGACCGAGCCCGGGATTTAGCTTGATTAAAAATAAAAATAAGGTTTTTTATTTCTTGCAGTAGCTATATGTGATCGAAACATAACCAACTAATAAGGTACAAATAAAAAAATTGTTAAATAAAAGTTTTATTCGTTGGAACATTTCGACGCCACTCATCAACTAATGAAAGCACGGTGACACAGCTGACTAGCACGACTAGCACGAAATCGTTCTTTGCAGTCGGTTAACTCGGGGCGCAAAAAGAGCTCGAAAACAGTTTTTTTTTTTGAAAATACACTATTTTGTATTTAAGTAAAATAAAAACCATTTAGGGTTAATCTTTGACCAGTAGATCACGCCGTTTGAAGGGATTACACGAATTCGTTTACATCCTGTATATTTTCATTATAAATCTCGAAATTACACAAAAGATAAGCATTGTGAATAGTTTCGACAAATGAAACATTTACAAAAAAAAAACAAGCGTTTAGAATTTGTTTACTAGACAGAGACAACAGTACTGTGTGCTGACATCACGATACATTTACCTACCCCATTCTAAGTTCACACCACGCAGTACAATGTCCGTTTCGCGCGAGAGAGACAGAAAATGCTCTAAAATCTTCGGAAGCGTGCAGACCCTTCATTTCTCATCATCATTTCTTCATTTCAAATAATTCCCGGGTACCCGGGATTCCCGCCAAATAATTCCCGGGTCCTAAAATCCCCAAATTCCCGGGAATTCCCGGTTCCGGGTACCCGGGGCGAAAACCCTACTTGACAGCATAGGTTTAGAGACAAAAATCCGGGCACCCATTTTTTTGGAATTGGTCTGCTGTAGATTGTCCTGTAGACCCCTTCTACGCAACCGGTCAGTTATAGGCGAGACCTGGAGAGTCTCCAGCTAATAGTGGGGAAGTAAAATACTTAACCTAAGCTAATTAGCAAATTAAGGATTTAAATTGCCTAATTCAATTACATGTTATTGATTTTGATTATTCGTCAGTTTAATGCAATTAGGGAATTGTAAAATATTTAAACAAAAACATTACAAAATTGTAGAAAAAACGGTTTTTTATCGTGTTCCGCTAATTATGTTATGTGTGTATTATGACAATAACACACAGATATTTACGATAACCAATTTTTTTGACGTTAGACATTGAAAAACTTTTTTTGCAGAAGTGGGATCGATGCTTGATCGATGGAGACTTTTGACATTTTGTTTTTCATGATGTATTCAAGGTCTGTGCCAATTTTGCCACACACGCTCATCACGTATAAATATGTACTTAAATTAGCTTTATTATCTTTAATCGCTCAGGTAGATCGACAGTCTACTATTGTACCTAAAGCATCACATTTTAGGCTGAATCACTGTCTCTCAAGATAGGTACAGGTTTACCTAGTTTGAGAGGCAGGGCTTTCCATATTGTGTACAGATTTCAATTCTCGGTTTTTATTGCATTGTGTTACGTTACTACCAAAGCTCATTTATATTGTCTTTATTATAAAAAACATGCCTTTATTTTTTGCATGAAATAAAGTTTATTATTATTTTTTTTTAATTTATTTTCAGCTCTATGCGAATTATTCCAAAGTAAAATGTCTATTTTGACTGGACTATAATGAAGGAATGAAGGAACCTTTCCAAGCCTAATAGACTGTGTCCTTCTCTGGATTTCAGGCTATCTCTGTGCCAAGTTTCATCCAAATTAGTTCACTACAATTAGTCGATAAGAAGTAAGAAACAGACAGACTGACAAATTCACTTTCGCATTATAATATTAGTACCTACGGCTTGCGATCCGGCCCAATTTACAGGGTCACATCATACTAGTATATTTGTAAAAAGATCTGCTTCTAACGGGTCATAACTGCCGTCGTAAAATAGGTACCTACTTATTATAATTGACACCGAAAGACTGCTTTGTTGAATTACCAAATACCTAGTTTATCTAATCAAAATTAATCGCTCATTAGCATTGGGCACTGTTCGGTTTCATTCACATCAAATTTTCATCGCCGTCCGGTTCGATTTTAATAAGTACTTAGAGCTCTGTAATTACCTAATCATTTAATCTTAAATCCCCTTCTAATCAGCCATAATTATAGGTACTTATATAAGAAAAATGCGTACTACTTACCCACTTCTCTATAGTTCCCTGTATTTGGTTTCTGTTTCCTAAAAAATACTAAGTACAACACTAAAGCCCCGGTTATCAATCCAGACTGTAGTAAAACATCGTATATATCCATTTTTGTTACACTACTGCGCGATTACATTAGTAAATAAACAAACTTGCCGCTCGACTCGATCAACGTTCAATGTCAACTAGATTTATTAAAACGATAGAGTGGGCACTAGCGGACGAGCGCGTACAGCGGCAATCAAACACGAAATGTAGACAAAACGAGAATGTTGGTAATCACTGATAACTATACAGTTTATCAGTAGCAATGATTATTTACTGCTAGGTAACAAAATCAACAGATGTTTCGCTGCGAGTGGACGACTCTAATGTTAATCCGGCTATCTCACACTACAGTACGCAACACATGTAGGTATTAACATGATGTGTGTATAGATAGTTAATTAATTAGATATTAACTGCGTAAATAAGCTCTTGCAGTCGTTAAGGAAAATTATGATCATGTCGGGTAAGATTGAAGGCAAAAGATGAATGATAGAGAAATAGTGGCTGAGGCACATTAGGGTCTCTGTAGTATACAGTGGCGTACTTAGGGTGGGGCAAGTAGGGTTCGTGCCCTGGGCGCCATTCAAAGGGGGGCACAAAATTCGCAAATTAAACTAACATTATAATTCATATTATTCCTCATGCGATTCCTACGACTGCCCTCCGAGACCATTTTTAGTGTTCTGTTTATTTTATATTTTTATTTAGAAAATTTACGAAAGGGCACAATTTCGATGTTTGCCCTAGGAACCATTTTTTTTAACCGACTTCAAAAAGGACGAGGTTCTCAATTCGTATGTTTGTATTTTTTTTATGTTTGTCCCGGCATTACTCCGTCATATGTAGACGGATTTGCAAAATTCTTTTTTTGTTTGAAAGAGTATCCTCCCGAAATGGTCCCATTTAAATTTGGTGAAGATTTGATGAAGACCCTCTGAGATTGACAATGGATAACAGCAAATTACCCGGGATTGCTGTAATTGCATGTTTGTGTATTGTTTATACCACTAAAAGTAGAATAAATAAAATAACTTAAAAAAAAGTATAAACCGACTTCAATAAAAACTAAAAAGAGTAAAATAATTACCATATTATAAAACTAACAGTTTCAGAAGTCGGTGCCTTCAATCTGGTTTAGTGTAAAATTGCACCGACTTCTGAAACTGTTACTTTTATAATATGGTAATTATTTTACTCTTTTTTTTTGATGTCGGTTTTTACTTTTTTTTATAGTTATTTTATTAAATCGATGCTATCCTAAGCCACGCTGTAACGAAGAATGGTTAATTGTTATTGAAGGCACCGGACTTGAAAATGTTAATTTTGTTATATATGGCCATTTTTTTATACATTACAGTTTATTTGAAGTCTGTTTTTTTTTTCGTTTTTTGTGGACTACTTGGTAATAACACAGTTACCTACACGAAAAATGATACGATTGTGGTCTTCAGTTCTACTACTAACCCAATTACGATAGGTCTGTTCGTCGCTGAGGAATTCCATTCTTTTTCTCCGAAATGCTTCATCAAACTATGTCAAATTTTTATGTTGAGTTACGACAATTTATATGGGACCATGTCGCAAGTAAACTCTTGCAAACAAAAAAAGAGTCACGTAAATCGATCTGACGTAAAGTAAATCTCAGATAAATCGGTGTACCTACATACATAAAAGAAACTCATCGTATTGATAAACTCCTCTTCAGTTTGCGGAGCGACACCACATTTACACTCTAGGTTTGAGTTATCCGCAAATCTCCACTCAATCTCTGTTCCGCAAACTATGGCGCACTTAATATCATGCCCCGCCTGCCCTGTTACCTGTACGCCAAAAGAACTAATGGACGCTACGGATAATGCTAACTCATTGCTGAGTTCTGGGCCGACACGGTGTAGATTGTCATCGACACGCTAAAAAGAAGAAGACGAAGACTCCTCTTTTTTCGAAATCTATTCAAAATAGTTTCGCAACACTGACTGCCAATATCCATTAGTGCAAAGATACTTGAAGACAAAGACCTACCTTTGTATTGTACCACCTAAGCAAGCTTGTTAAGAGTAGTAGAGCTCCTTGGGAAAGAGTTCGTCCGGGGAAGTACTAATCCCACTCCTCGGAACCAGTGTGGTACCGCACTGACCGGACCGAACCACCTGCTGCGTCCTGCTGTACCAACGATGCTGCTATACGTGTCTCGGCAGTCGGCTACATTACTCTACAAATTCCCAGGAGATTGTAGAGTACATCCAGGTGAAGACTAATTCCACCCTGAGGGTCGAACGGTTAGCTCGCTACAATGTGAATTTCGATTCCTTTGTGGTGAGAGTGCCGACTGAACATCTCTCGACGTTCATGGAGGAGGAATTTTGGCCGAGAGGTGTAGCGTTCCGATGATTTCGTGCCCGGCTACCAGAAACCGCGCGACACACGACGCCGACTCCTCGTGTGAATTAGTGTTTATATTTTATTGTTTATGTATAGTATTTTTATGTTAGTTGTAAGTTTTATATTGTATTGTATTTTGTTAATATACTTTTATGTAGTGGTTTCGCCTAGCTTCCATGACACAGGGAATCCTAGTGTGGTAGCTAGTGCCAAATGTAAGTTTATTTGTTCAATAAAGAAAGATTATTATTATTAGCTCCATACCCTATTTCTGCCGCCAAGCAGAATTGCTGTGTTCAGGTTTGAAGGGTATGGGTGCCGGTGAAATTACAGGCACATGAAACTTTGCAACTTTGTCTCTAAGTTTATCAACGCATCAGCAATCCTCTTGGTGTTGCAGGTGTATATATATTGGCGGCGGTAACCACTTACCATCAGGCAGGCCGTCCGCTTCTTTACCAACCCTTCAAAAGTCAAAGTATTTATTGCTTCCATGTGTAGAGTATCTACATATCGCTGTTATAAAAATAGTTTGGATCAACATGAAACCCTGTTAGGGCACAGCACAGAATACATAGGTAATTCATAAAGTTGCATAATGGAGCTAACTTAAGTAGGTACTTACTTATACAAGGTTAGTCAGAAAGGGGGTACTAATCCGAAAGGGTGTTAAAGTACACATAATTATGAATAACTTTTGTTCTACAACTTTTCCCAAAAGTCAATATTTTAAGAGAAACAGTTGTGAATTGGAAGCATCATTTTCTGAATTTGTAACTAAAGCAGGGATGAAGAATTTTTGAAAAAAACTAAAATAAAAATCATTTTATTTGGAAAAAAATATATCGAATTTAGAAATTTTAACACTTGCTTTCAAACAGTCATCAGCGATACGATAAGTGGGCTTCGGATTAGTGCCCCCTTTCCGACTAACCTTGTATAGAACTAGCTTTTGCCCGCGGCTTCGCTCGCGTTAATTAAGCTGAAAAAAACTCTTAACACACTACTAAAGTTTCTATAATAATATAATTTAATCGTGATTCGTACGACACGTGGCGCCATCTATGAACGTTATTATTGTTTTCCTCGGAAACAGTACTTATTTTCGGGATGAAAGGTACTTCTTCCTCCTACCCTTTTTCCAATTATGTTGGGGTCGGCTTCCCGTCTAACCAGATGCGGCTCAAAATTAGTATTTTACACGGAGCGACTGCTATCAGACCTCCGAAACCCAGTTGCTGGGCAATGCCGATATGCTCAGGTTAGATCGGTTGTCAGACTTTCGGGCTTCTGATTACCCGTAACGACTGTCATAGATATTCTTATAGCACCCGGGACCGACTGCTTATTTGCCAACATATTGACATTAAAAATAAAAAAAGCTGATGATTATATTTGGGACGGTGTAAATAATACATAACTTATTATTATAGATCAATTTATTGCGCAATGTAATAAAATTAATGTCAACAACATGAAATTGCATATTAGCACGAAACATCCTAGTCGTATTTAACAATATTATACTTGACAACAAAATAAGTTTAAAAAACAAATAACAAACTTAGTCTATGTTTCACATTAATAGACGACAAGCAACATTAATAACGATATCACTTTATTAATTATTATTTATATGTAAGTACCTAACTATCTACTTAAGTATATGTCAAACCAATTTGATAAAAGGGTAAACAATTCATTCGAGTCTTTGTATAAGAAACTGCTTTTAAAAATTTAGCTATCGTTTAAATCAAATTAAAATGATTTCTAATTGTGACCCATGTTTACAGATTTTTTGTTAAAACAACTGACTATTTTTAAATACTTATTTTTTAAATAAGTCTCTATTATATTGTTCACCTTTCTATAAAATTGGATTGCCATACACTATACCTAAAAAAATTATAAAGTAAGTAGGTATGAATATTAGTTTATTAAGTAAAAAGTTACACAATGAACAAATAAATCTAATGTGATAATTATTTAAATAATAATCCTAACAGCTGTTGTCTTTTTATCGAGGTTATGTTAAGAAAAGTTGGGTCTCAAAGTGTCAGCAAACTCTCGATATGAGATTGTTTGAAGTCTATTGTGGATCCACGATAACTATTTTGATATCGTACTGGACTTTGGTCATTTATTTTTATTTCACTTAAAATGATTGTTTAGTAAACTGACGTAGAAACACATGGACAAAGGGTACAAAATTCACGCAAAAAGTATCCTGAGTTTGCACTTATAATCTTAGAAATACCAACAAACTAATTTAAATCCTATGTTGTCATCACAATGCCCAATTTAGCTTTTCACCATACGAAAATTCGACTGCGCCCAATGACGCAATTCTATTTCGCGTTTTAGCCTACATTCGGTTCGGACATTTTTCAGCGCTAACCTGAGGTCTGAGTGTTTCTACGTTTAATACATTTTTTTTTATTAACTTTCTTCATTTTCTTCTTGTTTTTCTTCTTCCACCTCCACCTTTTCCACAATTCCCCTAGTCCCTGACAGTCTGACCAAATCTCCAGTTTTGAATACATCCGTAGCATGTGCTGCTCCTACGATGCATGGCAAACCATATTCTCGAGCTATAACGGCACCTAAACAAGAAGAGTCCAAATGAGGGGTGGGTATAACTGAGGGGAAACGAAGTTGCTCGTGTACGAGCAGTACATGTCTTCAACTTTTCAACTAAGTACTGTTAAAAGAACAAAAGAGGAACACAAAAACACCTCCAGAAAATTACTGTAGTTTTGCATCGATTACAAACCATGTGATATAAGTCCACCAAGTTCGGTGACGATGCCTGTCAAGAGCGGGAAGTAAGGCGACCAGCCGATGTCAGTCGCGTGTGTTATCAGGACGTCTCCGCGGCGCAAGTCACCGATCTGTTGAAAGAAAATCACATTATAAAACATCAGCTTCAAAATTGTTTTGTTGCTAAAAATATCAGACAAGTAGTTAATTAAATGAAAGCCATAAAAAACTCAGTTCGCTGGCTATAGCCCAGTCGCCAGGTAGTTTGACCTTGCAAAAGGTCCGCTAGTCCTGAATTTTGGATGTGTGGTATATTTAGGAGTTCTTATGAAAAATTCAAGTTTTCGAACTTGAGTGACCTCGGCACGCTCCGCCATCTTGGATTAAAGACCCCAAAAATGTTTTTTTTTATTAAATAACTCCTTATCTAAGAGTTTTATGCCAAAACCGACCTAAACATAACATATATCCAAAATTCAGGACTGACGGACCTTTAGCTAGGTAAAGCCTTTTTTGCGACCTGGAGACTGGGCTATTATTTAAGCTCTCAAAAATTCTTTTCGGAAGAGCTACTGGAGCCATTTCAGTATGCGAACAAAAGTAGAAACAAAATTGAAAAGGTACCTCTGAGAGATCTTTGACGACACAGGCCCTCGCGACCACCTCTCCTCCGCACACAGACGTGGCTTCGATCCTCACATCACCAGCCATCACTAGCGGTCCTTTCGTTTCCAGTTTCTCCACCCACCCGGTATTCAGCTCCGCGAACTTTAGCTTACACCAACCAGGGTGATACTGCTGACGTTGAATCGCTCTGAAATAGTTTTATTTTTTATTGTGTTTTCCATTTTAGACTGAAGTGAAGAAATTCAGTGGTACAGTCGACAAAAGAGTTAGGTGTATAAACAGATTCTGCTCTCCGTGCCTCGGAGAGCACGTTAAGCCGTCGGTCCCGGGTGTCATACGAATACCTATGACAGTCGTTACGGGGAGTCAGATGCCTAAAAGTCCGACAACCGGTCTAACCTAAGGATATCGGCATTACCCAGCACCTCACTGGGATGTGGAAGTCTGATGGCATTCGCTCCGGGTAAAATACTGGTATTCAGCCGCATCTGGTTAGACTAGAAGCTGACGCCAACGGGCCAATTTCACCGATCGTCTCCAAAACTACGTTCAGTAAAACGGCGTTTACACTAACTGGGTTTAATATCAAGATTTGATCTCGGTTAAAATCAATTGCATTTCACAGAGCAAAACGGCCGTTCCGTTGATCGCGTTTACAAAAACCGAGTTTATGGTATTTCAGAACGGCAACGGCGCGTTGCGTTTTGTCCTTGCATCGAAATTTGACACAACGTAGTTGGGAAAAGGCTAGGCAACGGATGTCAATGTACTACGCAGGCAACTGTAATTGTAATTTTTGTGTGCGTAATAACTTTTTATACGCAAGCCACAAGCGATGGCAAAAACTTGGCCACTCAACACACGCATAACTCTGTTAAAATAGGAATGTAATTAGCTGACTGTATTCTTGTCTCTTTGGTTGACTGTACCATCCTGTTTAATTTAAACAGTTTCATAGAGCAATACAAACATTAGTACTCAAAAAATGATTGCAGAGTCGAAACATATTGAAGGTGTCTTACTTCTTCAATAAAGCAGGATCTCTGGTCGTAATATAATTTCTGAGCTCGTGCAGACGGAAGAAGAAAACAAGTTCAGGATTCGGTATATACCACTTTTTAACTAACAAGTTGCCCAGACGGAGAAATCCGATTCGTAGTTTGTGAATAACAAGAACTAGATTTGCCTTAGTGCTCTCTCTGTGGCGCACAGTCCGGCGACATAAAGGCAAAATCCAGCGGAGAATTTTTCTGGAACAATTAATTAAGTAGACAGGCAGTACCGTAATAGATTAGTATCACATAATAGAAAAAACAAGTGGAAGTCCCTACTTCCTTAGTACAGGAACCAGTGTCGCCAAACTGACAAAACAATTAATTGAAAGATATCAAAGTTTATACAATAAACACCTCTGTGAGATTTTTTTTTGTCCTGTTATCACTTTTAGATGTTGAAATTGCGCAGTAAGGCATGACGATAATATTTTGCGTATGAGTTTGAGATGCCGTGCCACAGCAAGTAACTAATCTCTTGAGTGTTACGGGTTGCAGATCTCCGCATATTTCGTCACCCTCCGCGCTAACTGTCTTAACTAGCAATTGATAATTTTTCAGTAGTTGCGTTAGCTGTGGCTTTATTAATGAATTAATAACTTTGTTATATTGCTCTTGGCTTACTCTTGGCTTGTTTAGTAGTTGCCCTAAAGCCTTAAGGTATATATTTATTTCATCTATTCATTTGAAGCAGATACGTCACTCCGTAAGAATTACTCTGAAAAATTATCAATTGCTAGCTACGACAGTTAGCGGGGAGGGTGACGATTTGTGGCACACGTGTGATGGCTACATAAAGTAGTAGGTACCTACTACCTACATAAAGTACGTGGAACATAGGTACATGAACTTCTCTCTCTCTCTCTCTCTACTTCTGCCTTTCTCCGAGTTTAAAAAAACAAGCATAATTGTCACTGGTTCGTAGGTGCATGGAAATAGCGCGCTGGATGCTTAACCCGAGCGAGAAGAATAATCATGAATATTTACGTACCTAGTGCTCGGATTTTGAATACTGGTTAGACCGTCTATAGTCTCTTCACTACTCTTAACTTGAGTTACACCTTTAGTTGTAACGTGTAAACTTTGAAGCACTTTCATCATATCTTCGGGAACCAGCACCCATGGCTTAGTGACTAAATCGAACTGAAAATCATAATTTTATTATACCATTTTTTTATAAATAAAACCCCTCCCTTCTATCACCAATCAAATCCTAAAATCACCTCCATAATAGCTCTATACCCATGCTGTTCCAAAAAAGCCCGAACATCAAGGTAAATGTCATCATGGACGTTGTGTTTCAGCCATTGTAGGGCTGTCTTTGGGTCCTGAGCTCTGAATTCCTCTGCTAGTCCCGACTCCTCCAACTGCTGCACAATGTTGGCCAGCGCAACAGGTACTTCAGCCGATAGTACGTCGCCTGAGCTAAACAATCCGCTAATTTCATTACAGTGTTCCGGGGTAAAATCTGAAAAAAAAACAATAATATACCCATCATTCCTCAATAAATATTCCTATCCTATATTTATTTTAGATTAAAATTGTTGAAAAGGCTTAGGCGAGGTAGACTCATGTTCCTCAAAAGACCAGAATTTTCGGTAAAAGAAAAAAAAACTGTTTTAATTTGCTTAGAGGATATGTTTTTCTTAGAATTTCTTTTCATCAATATCTTTGTACTGGATAACCGCCTACCTGTCTTTCCTTCCAAAAATACAGTCATTGCAAGGAGTTGACTGCAAGTGCTTGCCGTACTGGTTACACCATGGTTGTATGAAAATTGTTCCATCGTGGTTTGTGACTCCCGAAGCGCATCAAACAACTCCACCGCATTATTGGTCTCAATGTCAAAATTCACTCTTCCTATAGCTTTAACGGAGTTGTCCATTGCCCGTTTGGATAGTATTAGAGACTAGAAGCAAAATAAAGTCCATACAAAAACCACACAAAAACCTTTTCACTGCCTCAGTACAACGCAGTTTGGAAAAGTTATGATCATCTTTTTGTTCAATTAAATTAGACATTGCACTTCGGGAAACTTCTCAGAAGGCTAAATTTTAGTACGATGGACCCTGATATTCTAAACGACAATTTCTCGTTAGCCTGTCTGGGTACTGCGTGTTCGAGCCCGTGTAATTTACGTGTTAAGTATTTTTTTAGTTTTTGCCTTATTTTAACAGTTGCCAAAAATTATTTAAGTTGAACTAATTAACTATTTATACAAAGTGGTTTGAGATGCAGCAGTAACGGTAGCTATCTTAATCATTGTAGCTACAGGAAACCGTTCTTACGAGACTGTCCATACTTTTAAAAATATTGTAGAATGCATTTACACATTTTGAAACAATGTCAGCGAGAAAAAGGCAAATTCTCACGATTTTATTTTTGATGATCGTCCATAGAAATAAGGATCAAAACGATTATTTTAGGACAATTGAAAAAGAAAATTCAGAAAGGAGAAGAAAGAAAAGAATTGACTTTTCCTCACTGACTGCACCATTTTCACAAAATCAATAAATGCATTTCGCAATATCTTCATAAGATATGGACAGTCTCCTAAGAACGTTTTCCTGTTACTGGAACTGTCGAGGGTACAGTTTGCCCCCTCTTAAATACCCAACCTTTGTTCTTCTGTGTATAAAATACGAAATATATAAATGGTATTGTTTTACCTTCATCATAGCCCAGAAGCCTCTGGGACCGTCAAGCCAATGAGGCGGTCGTCTGCGCTGCGCTGTCTTCAGTATCTGTTCGTCAGCTACTTTGTGTCCATGGATGGACATTTCTGCTATTCTCATATTAATATCTATTTCTTTGCGCACTGCCCTGTATATCGTCTACAAAGTTGAAATATACAAGGATAATGGAAACTCGACGCATTCCTTGCACTACGATATAGTATTAACTTTTAATAATTACTTTCGATTGAATGGTATTTTGAACATTTAAATACGCAGAAGACTTCGTAAAAGTATCGGCTACAAGCTAATATTATAATCAAAAACGGTCAATTTGATATTTTAGAGATAAATAATAAAAAATTGCAATATCTTGAAATCCATTGGCTTTCGGTAAACATATGGGGGGTTCAATTTGCTGCATTTTAGCTCCCCTTTATCGTAGTGCAAGGAAAACGTCGAGTTTCCAATAACCCTTTATAAGTTTGAATGAGCTGCTGAACATTTAGGGTCTTTATTTTAGTAATTAATAAGTAGTTTAGATTGCCTGAATTATTATAATATGTAAAGCTACAAATAAAGAACCTAAATGTTGTAAACAGCTCTATACTAAATAACATTTTCGCGCGTTCGTATTTCCGAAGTTAGACGAACATTGCCGATGTGCATATTTACGTTGTACCAGTTGATACTCACATTATACAGTGCAAGGCTGACTCTATTATGAGTTATATTTATACTTGTGTCGTAGTTCTTTCCACCACTTATAATTCTATTCATACCTGTTGTTATTGGCATTGTCACTAAATCAAAAGTCATTGGCGTTATTGGTCTTGGCAGAACCTGCGAAAGCAAAAAGTTAAATGCAGTATTATCATGTATATTACGACTACTACTCAGGGCCGTCTCTACTGGGGGTACAGAACAAATAGGGGGGTGCAAGGGGTGAACGGCACCCGGGGCGCCGAGGCATAATGGCTTCTACACACATGCCGCCGGCTTATTGCCGCGAGGGTGTAAGTCAATAGGCGTTATACCCGGCAGCCTGGTTAAACACCCGCTGGCAAGCCGCGCGGCAATGCCGGCGGCAAAGCCGGCGTCATTGTGTGTAGGAGACTTTAGGGGCGCTGGAGGCGAGTGCTGAGGGTCGAGAAATTATTTCACTCAGCAGCCAGTTCAAACTTACCTACATTCATCATTATACCTACTTATCTGTAATACAGTACCTATAATATTATAACTATTTAAATCTAAAGGCTTCTACACACCAAAGCCGCCGACCCGGCGGCTTTACCCGCCGGGTTATGCCGGCGGCCAACTAACGCGAACTAATCGAGCGAACATAACGCAAAACAAGCCCGGCGGCATAACCCGCCGCGCGCCGGGTTAAGCCGCCGGCACCGGCGGCTTTGGTGTGTAGAGGCCTTAACAAACGGTAATTTACGAACATTAAACATTTTATATTTTTATTGTGTAACAACCCTCCCCCCTGTCGCTGTCCTCCTTATAGCTACTACTCACGGTATCAGGACACTTGCGCGAAAGAGATTTCCGCGAAAGACACTTGCGCGACTCCCTTTGCGCGACTAGACAAATGCGCGAATGGACTTTTGCGCGACTAGACATTTGCGCGACTAGACACTTGCGTGACCGGACGTTTCCGCGACTAGACTGTTGCGCGAACCCACTTGCGCGACCGACACTTGCGCGACTGACTTTTCCGCGAAAGACATTTGCGCGTATATATTTCCGCGATAGGACACTTGCGCGACATTTATTACGCCATTTATTACTATATCTAGATAACATTCATAAAGGCTAGTTTAAGTTGTTTAAAGTTTTAATATCTCACAAGTTTTCCCTCCAGAGGGCGGGGGCGGTCAAAATCAAAATCCAAGATGGCGGCTGTGAAATTTTACAAAATATGCGTCATGGGTGTCGTTCCCATGGTTTTCCGGGGTGTTGTTGCCAAAAATGAGGTCCAAGTTAAAATCCAAGATGGCGGCAGCGAAATTTTACAAAATATGCGTCATAGGTGTCGACTTTCCGTGGTTTTCGGGGGTGATGATGACGAAAATGAGGTCAACGTCAAAATCCAAGATGGCGGCTGCAAAATTTTACAAAATATGCGTCATGGCTATGTCTTTGTTTTCGGGGGCGCTGATGACGAAAATGAGGTCGAAGTCAAAATCCAAGATGGCGGCTGTGTAATTTTACAAGATATGCGTCATGGGTGTCGTGTCGTATCCATGGTTTTCAGGGGTGCTGATGACGAAAAGGAGGTCGAAGTCAAAATAAAAGATGGCGGCTGTGAAATTTTACACAATATGCGTCATGGGTGTCGCGTCGCGTCCATTGTTTTCGGGGGTGCTGATGACGAAAATTTGGCCTAACTCAAAATCCAAGATGGTGGCTGTGTAATTTTACAAGATATGCGTCATGGGTGTCGTGTCTATGGTTTTCAGGGGTGTTGATGACGAAAATGAAGTCTAAGTCTAAATCCAAGATGTCGGCTGTGAAAATTTACAAAATATGTGTCATGGGTGTCGTGTCCATGGTTTTCGAGGGTGCTGATGACGGAAATGCGGTCGAAGTCAAAATCCAAGATGGTGGCTGTGAAATTTTACAAAATATGCGTCATGGGTATCGTGTCCGTAGTTTTCGGGGGTGCTGTTGACGAAAATGAGGTCGAAGTCAAAATCCAAGATGGCGGCTATGAAAATTTGGAAAATATGAAAATATGAAAAATGGATACGACATCCATGACGCATATCTTGTAAAATTTTACAGCCGCCATATTGGATTTTGACGTTGACCTCATTTTCGTCATCAGCACCCCCGAAAACCATGGACACGACATCCATGAGGCATATTTTGTAAAATTTTGCAGCCGCCATCTTGGATTTTGACCACCCCCGCCCTCTGGGGGGAAAACTTGTGAGATATTAAAACTTTAAACAACTTAAACTAGCCTTTATGATTTTTTTCTAGATAAAAGTAATAAATAGGTTCATAATATAGCCACATACTTAGTATACACCTCTGTCCTACCCTTCGGAGAATACAGGCGTGATGGTATAGAATCTCATTTCTCGGATTTTGCCCTAAATCATTTGCGTAATAAATGTCGCGCAAGTGTCCTATCGCGGAAGTATATACGCGCAAATGTCTTTCGCGGAAAAGTCAGTCGCGCAAATGTCTAGTCGCGCAAAAGTCCATTCGCGCATTTGTCTAGTCGCGCAAAGGGAGTCGCGCAAGTGTCTTTCGCGGAAATGTCTTTCGCGCAAATGTACCAGATCCACTACTCACAGGTCACATTATAATGGCTGCTTCACACAGGCTACATACAGGAAGTCCCAAAAAGTAGTGTCAAGCAGACGTCTAGAGGTAGAGCACCCTAAGAGTGAAGCCACACTGCTCCGTTGCGTTGCGTTGCGACGTCGCAGCGCTAGATGTGGACCAATTGGAGTCTATAGATTGGTTCAAATCTAGCGCTGCGACGTCGCAACGCAACGCAACGGAGCAGTGCGGCTTCACGCTTAGAGAATAGCTATTTTTTCCAAACTAGATGAGTAGAACACGCATTTTTATCATATATTCCTGACACTATGGCCAAAAATGTTAATAAAGCAGAGTTTTGTTTAAGACATGAAAAGAAATCATAACTCGAAAACTACAAAAAATCGCGGGACATACATGGGGGTGATTCGGGTACCTCTAAGGGTGCTCTACCTTTGGACTTCCGCTTGACATCTCTGGCTTGACACTACTTTTGGGACACGGTGTATAAGGCTATTGGCTACTACACACAGCGCTGAAGGAAGAGGGCATGCTGAAATAGCTAGGGTGCGCCTGGGTTCGCACCCAGGCGCCAAATAACCTAGAGACGGCCCTGACTGACCATAAACATGAACTGTGTAATTGTTAACTTTGCCTAGATTGTCAAGACTTGTTTCTTATCTTACCTCACCGGTATTACCAAAGGAGATGAGTTCATCGTCTGCCATGATTGGAGAGTCCAGTTCATGCAATAGCTCCTCCTCAGTCCAACGATCCACAGATGTGATGGGCCGGGCTTGCAGAAGGAATACCTCGTTCTGAGGATAAAGATGTTTTTGGAAAATGTGTGTGTATAATGTTTTATATTATTACTAACTGTGACCGCAACTTCGTCCGCGTGGAAGTCGGAAAACAACACTGTGTCGCAACAACTAAACAACGTATGTGTACTAGGAGTGGGTTGTAACAGGTAAAATCACGTATCTGTTACGCCTGTTCCTGTTACACGTAAATAGCAGTTCCAAAAACCTGTTACGAAATAACAGTCTGTTATTTCATACTATGTGGGAACACACTATTGTGTGTTATCTGTTTTCCGTAACAGTAGGACTTCTCTTTCTAACTTAGGTGTTAAACCTATGCGAGAAAAGGAAAGAGCTTGTGACGGCTGTAACAGGGTGTCACAGAGTAGGTAACTGTAACATGTTTTATCTTATTCTAACTAAGGTAACTGTCATAAGCATGAATAGAGAAAAGCTTGTGACTGTCACTTATGGAATTTTGTTAGCTCGTGGAACAGGAACTGCTTTTTCAGTTTGTTTGTCACAGTTACAGTCTGTTATCATAAGATACCTGTTTTATGTATCTGTTACGATAAATACGCCTCACTCCTAATGTGTACTCCATTTTTTAAATCAAATCACATTTATTTCTAATATGGTTACTACTCATCACCCACACTCAATAGCGTGATTATTTACCCTATATGTAAACCGCTCTTTAAATAACATTTTTGTAAAATGTCAACTAAATCTGTTCAGTAGTATTGGCGTGAAACTCAAACAGGCAAACAGACAGAAATTCTAACAATTTATGTTCGACATCAGTATCGTTTCTTGTACTCGTAGCAATTTTATCCAAAATGACATTTTAGTAATTTCCGATTTGAACCTTTAAGGGTCAAATTACACGTCCGATAGTTGCTTCCGGGAGCCGAATCCGACTGAACCGAATCTGAATCTGATCGGATTCATGAAATACACGTACGATTCTCGTGTCCGATTTTTTCTGAATGACGACGACGCCCGGACGATGCTTACGATTCTGACATCCAATCCGATAGTCTGATCGTACCCACGTGTAATTCATGTTCAAACAAATGTATGACCTTCTTTTTTTTTTTTTCGAGTATTATAAATCTTCTTTTTCTACAATATGCCATTTTAGTAAAATGGATTTTTCGTAATTTTCACGTCGAGTTCGCCTCGTGTCGGCTCCTCACATAACCTTAATTAAATACATTTAGATTTAAATTCAACAATCTGGTATGTTTTTCTTTTATAATATATATTTCATATAGCCCAAGAGCCCGTGAACCCCAGACCTTCATCATTTTATAAAAGCTGAAAGTTTGTCAGCGCATGATCCCAACACAGGTAAGAACGATGGACCATTATGAAGTTTGGGTTATCGTGGCTTTGGGAGGTAAGTGGTACTAAAGGTATGTAAAATACCGATCTAATTTCGTCAAATAATAAAGTGTGATTTTTTGGTATTACCTTCAGAATACTATTAAAAATCACGTCATTCATTGCCAGACACTTAACATCGTGGCAACCCCTTGCCAGACACCCTTAATGTTCATGAAATTATAATTCTACTTACGTTATAGTATAAAAGCTGATTTTTATACATAATACTTGGGTAATGATTAGATGATATTTTCTCAATAGCCAGACATTTTTGATAGTTCCAACCCCTTGCCAGACAAGCATGTAGGGTAGCTGTAGGAGCGAGCGTTAGGCAGTATATACTGGTAATTCGACGTATTTCTTACACTACGTTTTAGGGGGGCTAAAATGCAACAAATTTAACCCCTTATAAGTTCTACCGAACAATCGAAGTCAATGGATTTCGAGATATTGCAATTTTTGTATTATTTTGAATAATATCCAGAATTCCTTCATAAACATGATTTATCTTTTAAATATCAAATTGACTGGCTTTGATTATGATATTAGCTTGTAGGTGACACTTTTATAAAGTTTCCTGCGTATTTAAGTGTTCTTAATGACCATCCAATTGAAAATAGTCATTAAAAGTTAATAAAGCCTTTTTTATTTATTCATTTACATAATATATACAATTCCTATATACATTATTCTTATAATATTTACAAAATTACAAATAAAAGTATATACAAATAAAATAAAAAATATCCTAATAAAACTATAAACTAAAATAGTGCGTCAAAATATTCCTCCGCATCGCTGTCGACTGGTAACGTGCCCAGAAGGCTGGCAGCATTGCCACGTTGTATGGCAATGCTTATCCTTTGGCCAAGGTAGAGGCCAGCCTTCGGGTCACGGGTCGTATCGACCAGCCGCCTTGCAAGATCTTTGTATAAGATTTGGGCACTCGGACCCCACGGCCCGAGTGTTTCGACCCCAAACGGCTCGAAAATATAATTACTAATCAAGTTATTATATTTTCGCCGCTTGAGGGCCTCCGCAGCTGCAGCAGCAGCGCCAGCACAGCCTACCGAGCTAGGAAGATGAGATGGCGCAAGGGTATCGACGCACGTTGCGTCCCATACCAGAGGCCTACCCATCTTCCATGGCATCAATGACATACCATCTGGTCTCTTGCCATCGTCACGTGCCAAGCCATTTGGTTCTAATACGGCTGGAACGCCGGCGGTGACAAGAGCACGACGGATAATATCATTTAAGTTGGCGTGCCGTGCTATACGGCCTGCACTCCTGCTGCAAGACAAGCCGTGGTGTCCGAGGCTGTCGACGGCTTCACCGCAGTGGCAGCGATGCGGAGCACAGCAGGGAGCACCCAAACGCAGGCATGTAGCGAGCCGAAAAGTATTGTCGTCCAACATAGTACCTATGTTGGACGACGGAAGTGCCTGAAGCCATAGACCCGACTCCCATTTACCCACAGCCAGCAGGCGAGCACGCTCAGCGCTTGTGATTGACGTATTGATAAGATTATTCCGTATCACAGCGCAGAGCGGCTCGTCCCACTGTCTCTGGGAGGATGGATTGACGGGCAACACCGTATTTGGACAAGCCATTTTCCAGGCGTTCACAGCGTCGGTCAAGCACGGTACCTCAAAATCAACCAGTGAGGATGACAAGATTTTCCTGGTTAATTTCTCAGTACTGTGGACCGAGGACAAGAACGCCGGTAAACTGATACTGGAAATTTTGCGGACGCCGAGACCACCCAAACGAATGGGAAGTGTAGCTTGTAACCAAGCTCGGTCGTCCAGAGCCACATTTAGGATTGAAGTTAGTGTGTTACATATAATTTTGTCTACTTTGTCCAAGAGTTGTGGATGTTTCCATAAATGGGAAGAACGGAGGCTATACGTAAATTTCGGTCCAAAACAACAGTATCGGATAATAGTAAAAGCCGAATGTATATTAATTTTGAAAAGTCTGTCCGAAATATCACGAAAATTTTGGATTTTTTCCTCGATGAAATTTGGAAAGGATTCATCTAGGATTGGGGACCCTAGGAGGTGAAGTGAGTTTTTTTCGATAATTTTGATATTGGGGGCTATTGAATTAAATTTTTGGAAAATCTGTTGTCGGTCGAAGGTGTGGGGCAAGAAAATTTCACATTTACAGGGGTTGAGGTCTAGGCCAATGGAACTGAATTTTTCTTTTAAAAAAGTTAAATCCTTTAAAACTGTATCTACGTCGCCTCCTAGGGTTCCATCATCTAGATACCATACGTTAAATTTTGAATTTAGCTGTCGAATAATGGGATTAATTGCTAAACTAAAAATGACTGGCCCAAGAGGGTCACCTTGTTGGCATCCAACGGCCGATTCTAAAAGGTTGTCCTTATAAAGTAATTTGGAGGGTTGCCTATAGCATTGCCAAAGAAAACTGTAAATTTTGGGTACTTCTTTTTGAACTTCAGCCAGCAAGGTGTCCCTGTTTACGGAGTTGAAGGCGTTCTTTATGTCAACCTTGAGGATGACCTCACCTTCATTACTGTGTATAAAAGTGGATAGGGCGTGTACGGCAGCCTCACAGCCCCCTTTAGAGCCGAAACCTAGCTGCAGGGGCTGGAATTTGCTGGCCAGGGTTTCACTGTAGAAGGCACAGCAAATCTTGGCTGCCACACGCCGGTAAGTGCACCCTACGGCAATGGGACGAATGCCGCCATCCTTTTTGCGCAGGGCACAAAGATTGGCCCCGTACAAAATCTCGATGGCGGATTCGTGCACATTGCCGGAGAGCATCAAATTGGTCAGAGCCGTAAGCTCCTTCAAAAGCGACTCACCAGCTGCCCCGGCGCCGAAACACGTCAAGTCTTTCAGATGTTGAGGCGTCAAGCCGTCGAGGCCACCGGCGGAACCATTCCTGAAAGAACCTATGGCTGCAACCAATTGGCGAGCTGTAACAGTAAGGGTGTTGGAGTCAGGGTCAGGAGGGTCGGGGAAGGAGAGATCATCCGCAGGAGCAGGGTGCTTACTCTCCAGAGCTGTAAGTGTCTCTGGAGAGTAAGGCGCCAACACATCACTGCTAAAAAGTATCCTGGCTGCACCCCCAATATCACCTTCACTTAACTTGGATTCTACATGTTGACAAATACCTCTTGGTGAGGTGTGTATATGTGCTGGTAATTTTGAGTCGAAATTTTGGATCGAAATGTTGCAGTTATCTTTAATTTGAGCTGTCAAAGTTTTTTTGGTTGCCAAATTCTTTTGTACATGTAGAATCCTATAAGGGAAGGTGAGTAGTTGTTCCCAAGCACGCTGCGAGTTCTCCCGGGCGGCGAGACGGACACATCCCGCTAAATATTGTGCAACAGCAGGTCTGGCGCCGCGGGGAACTCGCTTCAAAACCGGAACAGATTTTTTTAATTTTGATAAGGTTTGCCAAAACGGGTACAGATTCGGTGTTGATGAAGGTGTGATTGGTGTGGTGGTGGGGTTGGGGGGTGCATTTTGGGGTTTGTGGACCTTCCCAAAATGCACGTTCAAACCCCGCTTACCTTTAAAAAAGCGCACTTGGGGACAATGGGGACATCTGACCAAGATATCCAGCGACGTGGAAGGTTGACTGGCACTTATTTCCGCATCGCTATTGCCACTTAACATTAAATATACACTTATACCTAAATACAAAAATATTTACAAAAACTTTAAAAATATAGAAATACAAAAACTGAAATGTCATAGGTAAATAAGTCGGATGATGTTTTGACACTGCTGCAAAAATTCGGCCAGTAGGGTGTGCGGGAAAATATTGGAGAACGAATCGGAGGGCTGCATTTACATCTTAGACGTTGCTGCTTAGCAACGTCTACGTTGCCACGGTAATGTTAGATGTGGCGTCTTTACTGTCACTTGATGACTACACAACGTCGGACAAATATTATATAATTAGGGCCGATGCGCACGCTCCTTCACACGGATAACGTACTGTGGGGCTATTCTGCCACCATTCGCTATAGCTGCTCGACTTTTTCTTGGTAAAAGAGCAATTTGCTATTTTTAAATATTTTAAATCGGCGAGACTGACTTTTTCAATCGTTGCGTTTTGACGTTTTTTACTTTTTGTGCACGTTAATAAAGTGTATTAGAAAATTGTCGAGGTCCACGATAAAGAATGATGTTTATCTCAAAAACTGACTACGACACTAAGTATACAAAATGCAAGACAAACATCCTTATTTAATCAGCTACCCAACGAGGTATGGACGTACAAAAAATATTTAGATACTATTGTAAAATGTCTTATAATACTAATAAAGAAAATCTCTACAAGTCTGCAAGTGGCCTGTAAAGTGCAATTGACGGCATAATCCTCGCGTAAAGGTTGAACAGCAGTCTGTCGAGCATTGACTATCCTCTAAATCTGGATAACCAAGCGAGCGGAATGCTTTTTGAAGCTCCAACGACATTCCAAGGTGAAGCCATGATATCTTTCACACTCCGGTCTTACACATGACTAGCACTAACCATCTATGCCGTCCGCATCGTAGACGACATTAAAAGCCTGAAATAAATGTTTTTTCGTACGCTGCGCTGCATTGACCGCAGCTTGACACAAGTCCCAAACCAAGTATTGCGAAAACCCGGCTTAAATCGCAACGCACGAAAAAAAGATTTATTTCAGGCTTTTAATGTTGTCTACTACTATGTGGACGACATTGTCGGTTCGTGATAGTCATGTGCAAGATCGGAGTGTGAAAGATATCAGGGCTTCAATTTGGACTGTCGTTGGAGCTTCAAAAAGCATTTCGGTCGCTTGGTTATTCAGATTTAGAGGATAGTCAATGCTCGACAGACTGTTGTTCAACCTTTACGCGAGGATTATGCCGTCAATTGCACTTTACAGGCCACTTGCGGACTTGTAGAGATTTTCTTTATTAGTATTATAAGACATTTTACAATAGTATCTAAATATTTTTTGTACGTCCATACCTCGTTGGGTAGCTGATAAAATAAGGATGTTTGTCTTGCATTTTGTATACTTAGTGTCGTAGTCAGTTTTTGAGATAAACATCATTCTTTATCGTGGACCTCGACAATTTTCTAATACACTTTATTAACTTTTAATGATTATTTTCAATTGGATGGTCATTAAGAACACTTAAATACGCAGGAAGCTTTATAAAAGTGTCAGCTACAAGCTAATATCATAATCAAAGCCAGTCAATTTGATATTTAAAAGATAAATCATGTTTAAGAAGGAATTCTGGATATTATTCAAAATAATACAAAAATTGCAATATCTCGAAATCCATTGACTTCGATTGTTCGGTAGAACTTATAAGGGGTTAAATTTGTTGCATTTTAGCCCCCCTAAAACGTAGTGTAAGAAATACGTCGAATTATCAGTATATACTGCCTAACGCTCGCTCCTACAGCTACCCTACATGCTTATCTGGCAAGGGGTTGGAACTATCAAAAATGTCTGGCTAGTGAGAAAATATCATCTAATCATTACCCAAGTATTATGTATAAAAATCAGCTTTTATACTATAAGGTAAGTAGAATTATAATTTCATGAACATTAAGGGTGTCTGGCAAGGGGTTGCCACGATGTTAAGTGTCTGGCAATGAATGACGTGATTTTTAATAGTATTCTGAAGGTAATACCAAAAAATCACACTTTATTATTTGACGAAATTAGATCGGTATTTTACATACCTTTAGTACCGCTTACCTCCCAAAGCCACGATAACCCAAACTTCATAATGGTCCATCGTTCTTACGTGTGATGGGATCATGCGCTGACAAACTTTCAGCTTTTATAAAATGACGAAGGTCTGGGGTTCACGGGCTCTTGCTCTAATACCGGATGCAATAATAAGCAATAATACAAATAACATTAATTCTAGTTCATTTTATTATAGCTATAAATAATTAATTTAAGATCAATGTAGCTATACTCTAAGCCTACAGGGAATGAAAACAAGTCATATATTAAAGTTTTGTTTTTATTAATCCTCCCGCTTGAAGATTAAAAGTTCAACTTTACTCGGTAAGCTTCCGGTTACTTTGTTGTGTCAGCTCCTGGCGCCCGAAACATTTCTTTTACTTATATTCATTTTATATTTTGGAGCACACATATTTCTATTTTGCCCTAGTTCAAGTGTTCAATCAAATACCAATAAACACCAACTTTATAGTTTTTTTTTTTAACGTTACATTTGGCATTTGGCGGAGGCCTTCAGATAGTCTGATCAGACTATCGGAACCGACTATCGGAGACAAGTATCGGACATGTATTTGGGCTCTTAACTGTAGATAATGTAGGTTTGGAAATGACAAAAATGCCACTTGACCACTTATACATAGGAGCCATCTTCACCGGGTGAAATTTTAACCGTCTGGAAAAAATTGGGTATAGGAAGGAGGTGAACGGAGTAGAAAGCGATGGCATTTTTTTTTCTTTAACTTTTTATGTAATTAATATATCTATAGATACCTTTAAAAACTCAAACCATGCGCAGGTGTGTTGATTTGAATTAAGATAACATTTAAACGATTTATTTACTTCAAAATTTCTGTTTTTATTGATTTAGTATGAAAATTTACTTCTGATTACTTAGTAATATTTATTGGTACTTATATAAATTTCATTAAAGGCAATTAAAAAAAAACTATGCCAGGGTTTTCTACTCCTATTGTACCCAATTTTTTTCCAGACGGTAAAAAGTCAGCCGGTGTAGGTGGCTCCTATGTATAAGTGCTCAAGTGGCAAAACCTACATTATCTACAGTTAAAAGGTTCAGATCGGAAATTACTAAAATGCCATTTTGATACGTATAAAAGTCTCACCTCTCTAACAGCCCACTCTATGTCTCTTCCAGCGCCCCATAACTCTTCTTGGGACACTCCGATTTTAGCCAGTTTCAATGCTTCTACGTCAGTTATACAAGCCACGTTTCTTTCACCTTCTGTTACATCTTCCATAACAATACCACTGCCCTCTGCCTTAACTCGACGACTCTTGGATCCCAATTCTGTCTTCAAAATAGTGAGCGGACCATTTCTTTCTCGCTTCACTATTATAGTATCAGGTTCCACTGCGCCGGACACAACGCTCTGTGATTTAAACAGTTATATAAATTTTGTATGATAGATCCTACCACCAAGCGTGCGTGAATTAATTCAGCTTATAACGGTTTACCGCAGGATTAGGGGTCACTCGAAAAGGAAAGTTATGCTAAAAGTCACTACGCTGGTTAAGCGGTGTGTTGGACAGCACTAGTCCTATCGCTCCAATGGTATCATCTATCACCGGGGTGCAATAACAAGTAAACCTCCTCGGCATTGATTTATAGTAAAACTTGCTGGCCTGCAGCGCAAGCATTTTAGATTGCGGATTTAAGAAGTTGAAAGTAAAATTAAAGTCTTCAAATAGAATGATCCCAAAATGCTACATTTTGGAAGGATGATGAAGTACCTCGCCAAGTCCATAGTTGGCGGTGATGAGCAGTCTTGAGGGGTCTCCTTGCGCAGGGTGTCGCGTGAACATGACGCCGGCCGCGCGCGGCGCCACCAGCGCCTGCACCACCACGCCACCGCCGCACAAACATGGCTGCCCGTTCTGTCTGCACCAAGTTATTACAGAATACTGTGCAGAAAAACTTGGCAATAGGCAGGCATGATCGTAGGAAAAATCCTAGATTTAGCTTCTTCTTCTCTCGTGTCACCACGAGCTATACAAAAATAGCTCATGCTGTGGTGAAAAGATTAGCCAGTCAGCAAGGTTGGTAGCGGGGCTGACTGCCCAGGGTGCGCCGGACGTACTGAAGTATCGTCACTCGTGGAGGCTCTTTTCATGCACCCCATTGCAGATGTCTAAGTGGTCACCGGGTCAAAAATAAATCTGGGACAAATAAATTTTCTTGAAACCCATGGTATTGAATCAAAAGATATTAGGAACAGGCAATGAGGCAAGGCTCGGAACCGGTCGCAAAATATCGGTTAATAAAGGTTTTTAACGGTTTCGAATAATGTATTCGTTTAGAGCGAAACCGATAATCATATCGTCCTATAACCGAAATACACCGGTTTAACCCAACGCGACAGATACCTCTTGAACTACGTTAACAAACTTGTTAATATTATCAAGTTTCAGAGCCATTTCAAGGACGAAATACCGGTTAATACCTAGTTGATGAACGCTAACCACTAAGGCTAACCATTAAGAAAACTTTATTTCAGAATAACGCTTTTACCAGTTAATTAGAATGAAACCGAAATATTGTGTTCCTTATGTAGGTAACTACTTTGATCTTACGCGGTTTGAAATTTTAGGCGGTTACCGAGCCTTGCACGGAGATTTTTTTGCAGCATGTACCTGCGGTAGTAAGCACTGGTGAAGGCAAACATTGATCCCCAGCATTTCTGGACTCCCTCCAGAACATCATTGTCACTTATACATCCAAGAATTGTTTCGTTTTGTCCGGCAGCCGATAACTCTTCACTGTCTTCTCCTACCGCTGTTTTAAAAAGAACTTGTTATAAATATATTTATGCTAACTACTTATCAAAACCATAAAGTTACCTTAACTAATTTACCTGATGATCGAACTGCAAAACGTAGTTCAGAGCCTAGTTTCTGCTCCGTAGCTTTAATTCTCAATTCCTTCATATTGGTTAGGATTTCATCTCTCATGTCTCCCCTTATCTCTGTGTTTACAAACAATTCTGATGCTCTGAAAATAAGATATAAGTAAGTACAATCAGCGACAAAAAGATGTATACACCTAACTTGAAGATGTGTACGATTATAGAGCGATTTGTAAGAGTGGTTATTTAAATCTTAGACATATCATCTCTGCCAACACATACGAATACTTGTTTCGTAAAATTAAAAGAATCCTTTCACGAATTCTTCTTAATTTCACTGTTTAATTTGCTTAGTGTTTACATCTTTTTGTAGCACAGCTTCTTAAAAAAGAGTTTGAAACATACGCTATTAGTCAAAGATAATAAAATATAAACTTTAAAAATAACTTCTCTGGCTGAACTTTGGATAGTTGTATTCATTTTTTGTCAAACTGTTCTCTATTATTCATACTCTAACAATCCTTTCTTGAAATGAATACACATATGTAAAAGACGTACTTTTTGCATTTCTCTTTAAAGTTGTCCTCGTTATAGTTTTCGTTGGCAGCCTCAATATTGCGAATTGCAGCCTGCAGTTCAGGGTTGAGTTCTAGATGCTTTTCTAAGGCTCGAGTCGTCAAGCAAAATCCAGGCGGCACTCGATAACCCTAGTAAATTACACAATAGATATTTTATAAGTAGGCCTTTACCCACTTGGACTGTTTCTAGGACTTCATGGATCGCTTTTTGAACTGTTCGTATCTCTTAAGATACCTACGAAACAAATTTCTTCCTTAAAAACCATGCTCTGAACGTATCAAATCAAGATAAAATCATTTTAGACCAGCACACAAATCATACCTCTTCCTTCTGCATGGACGCCAGCAATGCCAACGAGGCTCCTTTTCCTCCAACATACATGGGGCATGCTGCGGCGCGATCTTCAAACGGAAGGCAGTATCCCACCTCACCAGCCTGCTTCTCCGTCAACCACTTCAGCAGACGCGGTGGAGCGATCCGTGAGATTGGCGACGATACAACTGTCGTAAAAAACGAAAATAACAAATAACGGACCTGACGGAGAACATGGAAAATTGGGACACTATCGTAGAACAAAAAGCTAAATTAAAACCTGAAGGTTCATATCCAAGTTCTAGAATTCCTGTGCCCGGCTCACAGTTGATTTCAACTTGCATAGTGCGATACACGACTGCTTGTTGGTAGGGGACTCCGCTGAATAGCTTGCCACCGTCGGCGTTGATTCTTAAAACCAACTTCAGGTCACTGTTGTCAGCTGAAATATCAAAACTTGTTTTAAAATTACGACTATTACGACAACGATTTAGGTGCTGCTTGCAGTAAAGCTTACGTGGTAAAGTTTTTTTTTTAAAGATTACAATAAAAGGATTACGATTACTATTAGAATAAAACTTTATAATAACTTACTGTTCACATTTATCTTGTAAATATCGGGTATTCCGTCAGGCCTTTCGCAAAAGTCTGACATCTCAAAATCGGTGTAAGTTATGCTCCTTGTTTTAAAATCCGGGAATCTAACACATCCAGATATGCAACTGCAACAATTAAGTATTTAAGTAAGCATTTCATGATTAAAATCAACCAGCTTTGATCTCCAAAACCAGACCTGCCACCAGATTGCTATAAATTCGTACGATTTTCTATTTATCTCAATTGCTTGGGACTTTGAAGAATAGTAATCGTTACTATCATCAGCAGCAGCTTCAAAGTATAGGCCTTTTATTGCTAAAATGCTACTTTAGTTAATCATGACTCAATCTCACAGGATTTGCACCAAGGAAAGCGAAAAAACTTACTGAGTCACAGCATTTTTGTAGGACAAGCATCGGAGCTGTACAGTGACACCGTCCCGAGCCACGGCTATTATAGACACAGATCGTCTCAGACCCTCATACGCGTGGGGCGCCCATCTTCTCTCCTTCACGCCTCGAGTCCGCAGGTACACGCTCTTTTCCACAACTCCGTCCTCATCAAAGAACTGGAATCGACCCTGTGCAGCTCCCCATTGAAGCCAGCCACCTTCTTCTCGTTTGCCTCTATAAAAAGAAGTAAAGAGTTGGTTCCAGTTTTGTCTTCGAATTTCCTATCAATTTTGTCTCAATTTTCTGAACAGTAAAATTCTTGTAAAAACGATTTTTAGTCATTGTAGACGTTTTTGTATCATATAACTTTCGTGAGACACATTCGACTTCGCCGCGTGATCAGCTTATGATTAAAGGTTCCTTTTGGGTCCGAAACTAGTCGGACAATCCCGGAAAAATGCATTTGAGTAAACCGTAACTAATCATAAACTGTAGACATAAATATCGTGTCATTTTTTTCAGATATCATTGGCCTGCTGTACCTATACTAAAAGCCTAAACATAAGGTCGTACGAATTATCTTACAGCACGTTTGACCACTGGTCGTCTCGACACGATTCAAGGGCTATTGATTCCGCCGCTAGCTCATTGCTCCAATCGTCGGGGTATCGGACTGCGTTTGAGACAGACGCCCATCTGAAATATACAATATTAAAATGTTAGCTAAGCCACATCCGAAGGAGCTATTGAATTTCCTCAAAAAGTTGGTCATTGTTCAGATCAGTCCGTGGAAAACTCATCACTTACACCAGGTTTAGCCTTGCATGCTGTGTGACTCCGTCTTCAACTCTTGTCAAGAGTCCGTTGTACAAGAATCTGTAATGCGCCTGGTCTTCTAGAACCTGGATTTTCAGGCCATTAGCGCTCCAACCACCCTCGACATTTTCCCATGCACATACAGCGGTATCTGGATGCTCTGGAAGTAGAATCATGTAGATGTAATAAGTAGAATCCAATAACATAACTTCACGCGTGCATTACACCCTCATTTCGACGTTATGTTTAAGTCCCATGTAATAGGGGGCAAGCCTATTGCCACCAACCGGGTACAAATCCAGACTCCGCGCCTCGTGTTCTAAAACCTGGATCTTCAAGCCATTGGCGCTCCAAACGCCCTCGATGTTTTCCCATGCACATACTGCAGTACCTGGAGGCTCTGAAGTAATATACCAGTGAATGAGATAGCTGTGATAGAAAGAGTTGTAGTTAACTTGTACCTACTAAAAAAGCGCCAAAAATTATATTAACTTCTTTCTTGAATTGAATACCGCGCTGCCACCTTGGATATGAAAGACTGAAACCCTAACTTACGCGGTAACTTGTAGGTAGTTCCATCAGGTAGCTTGACATGCACTACTATTTCGGCGAGCGGCTGCCTGCCACACAGCTTGCGTATAGACAGCAGCAGCGTGGAGCCGTCGGGGGCGCAAGCTCGCACGGCGAAGCTGTCCCAGCCTGTGTACTGCTCAGGACGAGGCAGCTCGTCCAGCCGCGTCGGCTTCAGCTGACATTTCCAGCAGCGTACGGCATAGCGCGCAAATAACAGACGCAGCGGATAAGTCCAGCCTACGACAGTAAAATAAATGTACGATAGTGAAACACTTGGAGTATGTTCGTAGATATCCCTGGGAACTACTCAATCTCATTAAGTTAAATCAATAGCCTATCGTAGTCCATCACGGGTCGTGGAGAGGCAGCTCAGTCTACTCCGATTTTCGGTAATCGCAATTCGCAACCACCCAGAACCTGAGCAAAGTTCTTAATAGGTGGTGATTTCTTAATAAATACTCAACGGAAAATACAGTGTCGAAGATTAGAAAATAAGTCATTGATAAAATATAAAAAAAGCAAAGGACCGATGTAAGAGCCTTGTGGAATTCCTGATTCAGGTTATAGTATTATAAACCTTAGTGTGAGAGCGCCATAATGGCGTAGAAAAATTCCGGATAAAGTACGAAACAGTGTTAAATTATTGTTTAAAGAACTATGTAGTTTGAACTTTATCTTATTTCTGTTGCATCAATACATACAATACAAGTCTTCATTGTTCACCCCTAAAATACAAAATACTTAGGTCGTTAATTCGTTAGTCCACTCGATGGCAGCGCGCGGTTCACTCGGAACTTGCGCGTTGGCAATGCGCAGCAACGCAAGGCAAGCATGCGAGCAGCGAGTTGTCACCGAGTGGTCAACTCGCCGTCCGCGTGTGGACGGCAAACGCCTGAGGCGATCCGGTGACGCTACGGAGTTGATGTAGTGAGACACGTCCATACAAGTTCATTTATAGAATACCAACCGCACGAGGCGAGGCGATGCGGGTCGGATGCCGGGTGGCTCTAATGAGCTGTGACCTTTAATACACACAATAATAACCAAATAAACTATATTCGCTTGTTCAACGCTCAGAGCAATTAGAGCTCTAACACACCACGTTTTTTTCAGGTTCCATCGACGCGCGTTTCCCTATCGCGCGTTATCGGCGCTGCTAAACTTGAAATAGGCAGATTACTTGCGATTGCATACCTGCAAACTCACGAGAAACGCGCCACAGACGCGCGTGAGCAACTCTCCTTGAAAAGTAAAACGCGTGTAGCACGCGCGCGATGGAGCGTGTATCGCGCTACAGACGCGCGTGAGTAACTCTCCTTGCAAAATAAAACGCGCTGAAGGTACGTATGTGTTTGCAGCTAAAGAGACGCGCTGTGCCAGCGCGTCTGTATCGATGTAACTCGGCGCTACGAGCGCGTCGACAGCTCGCGAAAAAGTCGTCGTCTGCATACTACAATTTTATGAACGTGTGAATAGGTAAATTGGTTGCGATAACATCGCGTTTGCAGCGCATTATAGTTGCGTGCGACGAGCGTCGACAGCGCCTGAAAAAAACGTGGTGTGTAAGAGCCCTTACTAATAAAGTTAACCGGAATAAACCGCCTCGCGGTCTCTTGAAAGCAGGCACGTGCTTGAGTTCAGAAACTTAAGGCCCAATACTCTTAACACTACTACATTTTAAATTGCCGTTAAATCTCGTGCTATCACGACAGTTACAGCACGAAATTAACGGCAACTGAAAGTTTAGTAGCGTTTGAGTGTTTGGTCATTAAATATTGTATCCCTATCTAGTCAGTCCATTAGATAGTCCATAGAAGTAATAAGTTATAAAGTCCTTGAGATAGTCAAACATAGAATACATCACACAGTCCTAAACCTCTCAACTCAAACAATCTATCTATATTATTTATCTCTATGTAATCTACAGTCCACAGCTGTTGAACGCATTATAACAACCTATTAGGTTTATGGTTATAATCAAATTATCGCAATTTTTTTATAGCATAGTTATCATTGTAAATAATATAATTTTGATACTGCAAAAGCCGTATCGATTCTGCTCCGCATTCGCAAAATATTACAATTTATCCGGGGCTAATTTAGTTTGATGACCCAAAGAAAAATAATCTCTGCAGAAAAATATTTTCTCTCCGAATGGGGGTTTCCGATAGCAGGTTTGACATACACATTGCTATAACATACCGCAATTCAATTTTCGCCCCTGGGCCAAAGATAAGCTGCGTGATCCACTGACAGACTTCGTCTTCTTCTTTTCTCGTGTCAGCACGAGCTATACGAAAATAGCTCATGCTGTGGTGAAAAGAATAGCCAGTCAGCAAGTTTGGTAGCGGGGCTGACTGCCCAGGGTGCGCCGGACGTACTTATGTCTCGTCACTCGTGGAGGCTCTTTTCATGCACCCCACTTTCACTGACAAACTTTTCTGTATTCATAGAGAACGCCAGTCCCGACTAACTGCGTTGCTCTAAGAGCGCACGGTTTCCAATCACGAAAGTGTTTCGGATCTGACGAACGATTTTCACGATTTGCCATTTTGTCTCTCGTTTACCCCGCTTCCAAATCGTCAGTGAAGACCTAACAGTGCGGAAGTCAAAAATGGCTACTTTACAAGAGAGTGAAATAGTACCTACATTGTTACCTACCCTAGGGGTGACAGTAACTTATTTAGCGAGGGCGCCAATAGTTTGAGGGACTAAATAAGTCTTTAACCCGAGGTAAACACTGTGGTTTTCATTACGAATACAAGGAAAGTAAAAATAAAAACATGAATTAACTAAAGAAAAAATTAGTGATCGGAATACCGCTTTCCCGCCTATTTTGTTTTTTTTTCTGTGGTCGGCTATAATTACGGTAGGTACTACAAAGTCATTTAAAAAAAAAAAAACTTAACTATATGTTATTACAATTTCACATCGCGCTTTAATTGAGTGGCTGACAGAAAAGTTGGAACATGGTTCAGTAGAAATGTGAAAATAGAACTAGTTTTTTTTTATAATTTGACAGCTGGCAGTTGAAAAATATAAACATCCGAATTGAGAACCTCCTCCTTTTTGAAGTCGGTTAAAAACGATGCTCCCTAGGGCTGAAAAGTATTACTTTCAACCCGCTCCTCAGGCAACTTCAGACCTACTTTCCGAATATGAGTAATGAAAAAAACTATTTAAAACGAGCGTAACCTACGCTGAACGTAATTTGTTTTTAATTATCATTAGTTTACAAATAAACTCTTTAATGATTTAATAAACCTTTGAAAATTCTATATTTTTTTTTTCATTTCAAGTAGATAATATTGTGGCTTTCGCAGTGTTGTCTGTTTTTGTCACAAAATGACTTACTCACTGTTAGAACTTCACTGACGAAATGTCCCTTTGATTACATATTTCTAAGTAGGTACGATGTTCGTCGTTGTTTCGTTTCGAAACGAAACTTCGATGTTCGTTTTTCGGAGTAGGCCTCCTGGTGCACGTATGCGTGATCTGCGAATTCGCCAACCTCACTGGCCCCGCGCTTAATAGAACGATTGAGAGTAATTTGTGCGACCTAGACGGTTAATAACGTGCCAGACTTAATTCAGTTGCAATAAACAGACAACAATGGTATTCATTTCTGCATTTAATGAAGTAGGTAGGTACCTACCGGGAAAACGTTTATTTATTTATTTTTAATCTATCTGTACCTAAATAAAAATTATATGTCGTTAGTAAGCGCATCATTTGAGAACGGCTGAACCGAATTGGCTGTTTTTTTTAAATGTTCGTAATAATCCGAATAGGGTTTTCATGGAAAGGAAAATTAGAAAACTTGCCCGGAAAATTGGCAAATTCGGGAAAAACTGAACGTTCTTTTTTCTGCACAAGACAACGTCTATCGGGTCACTGTCAGGTAGTTTTAAATAAATAAAATTGTTCAGTAGTACCTACACCACTGACTGCCCACATGATGTTTATTCACGTCTTCCAAGTCTATCCAAAAAGGTTGTTTGCAAGATATCGCTTCTAGCGATAAGACCGCCATTGCCATTGTTTTAAATTGTTTCTATTTTTGCTATTGTTATGGTGTATAAATAAAGCATATTATATCTATCTAAGTTCTTAAGAAAAGAACATGAATTTGCAAAAAAAAAACTGTTAAAATCCCGGCTAAACCAGCTTAAAAAAAATCAAACAAAAAATACATTTTTATTTTTCTCTAAAATCGAGCTCACGACTTCTGTAACTTTTGTATATTGCACATAGTTTTAATTTTGTCTCTGAAGGCCCATCTCGAAAACATACTTGTCTAGATATGTATGTCAATACTTACTTAATTTAACTTTGTGCGAGCCAACAAACCCTAAATAATTTAGCCGTAACAAAGAAAAAAGTTAGTTAAAATTAAATGCTCTTGACTGTCGAATAGAATATTAGAACTCGAAATAGCCGTTCCATTTTTAAATCTGTGGCTGTAGCTTGTAGTGTTGTTTATATCGAATCTACAAACCTATTTAAAAATCAATAGGCTAGGTAACTAAGTACTTGATAAAAAAGTAGGCGCACATTCGCTATCCATAAAGAACTCGCCAGACTGATAGATAGCTGAGACCACAGAACATATATACCCTAAAGGGGCTGAGACAGGTTACATAACACGAAGGGACGAGAGAGTGATTTGTTTATGATAAAATATTGTTGGTTAAGATTTTGCTAGCCCCTTTATTATTAAGTACTAAAAACATAAAACATTATACTGGTAAACAAATTCGTTTCACCGTGCTTGCATATCATTTTCTACTGAACTACTTATTAAATTACCTTTATTTGGTGACAGCTTCTTGAAAATTAATAAGCACAGTACTATAGCACCGGTTATTAACCCTGAATGAAGAAGAATATCACACAATTCCATCTTTGTACACTATTACACTATTTGTATTAGTAAACAAACTGTGTTCCCGCTCGTTAGACGTTCATTATCAACTAAAGCCGAGCTATGAAGCTTAGAGTATTTCCTACAATCAGTTGATTCGGTACAATCAGTAGGTACTTATTCGACCGTTGATAGTAACAGACTATTGCAATAAATTACTATGATAACATTAAGTGATGCAACGTAATGTTTTGCTGAAACACAATTGTACGTAGATATATCCTTGCTGCCGTTAAGGAATATAATACGTAGGTATACTTCGTGACATTTAGGTATTTAGTCGTTTTACAGGCGAAAACCATGGAATCTGCTCATCATTCTGTAGAACTTTTAATATAAGAAAAACACTGAAAAAAAAAACTGCTGGTCCATACAAAATAATCAATGCTGAGTCAAAGTCAAAGTTTTTTTATTTCAAGTTGGTAGACCAAATTACAGGTGCTTTTAAAACGTCAAAACTAGGTGCACGGTTCCAGAAGGTAGGTCTCATGGAGAAGAACCGGCAAGAAACTCCATGGATACTCTTTTTAAATAATAGATCATGACAATTTCACTACAGTATCGTGAGAAAAATAGGATGAGAATAATGCAGGTTTAATATAAGAAATAAAACTCGTTTAAGAGTACCTAGCAAATAGAAAGATATGCCTTTTGGGATTGCCATAGCAGTTAAGAGCTGACCAGTCCCGACAGACTGCTGCTCAACAAAATCTATGAAACACTGTTCTATTAAAAATAATATTCTTACCTAAATAATATTTCGATTAATTATTGAAATTAAGAAGATTACCTTTTTTCAAGATCCCATGAAAGCTAAAGCTGAAATACCTACCTATTAAAATGGCAATTATTTTTAGAAATGTTCTTTTATTTGGATACGGTACCTATTTTAACCTTAGCCTAAGCTAACGATTCAAAGCGATATTATTGCAGCAACCCAAAAAAAGGTAGGTATAAGTCGCGCGGAGAAGGTTTGCCGATGGCCTCATGACGTCACGCGTCGATGGTCGGTACGATTCAGACGAGCGCGGGTAGCGGTCGGTGAAGTGGGAGGCGCAGTCATCGGCAAACCTTCTGCGCGCGACTAGTAGTAGAATAGTTTAAAGTTTAAATAACTAATGAAATGTTATTCAAATATCACAAAACTCTAAATAACATATGGCCACTGCTGGACAAAGACCTTTTTCAAGATTGCTCAATAACGACCGGTTAACTCAAACTGCCTTCTTCAGGTCATGCGTCGGACCGTTTGGCTAAGAGGCGTTCCACGCTTTTACAGGTGCCTCTACATTAAATTGGATAGCATAAAAGATCATATCGATGCCTAACAGCCAAAAAGGGAAAACCGCCAATCAAACTTTACAGGAGAGTGGTTTAAAGTTCGTTTACGGCGAAGAGTAAGCTAAGAAATCTTAATCATACTGTAAACAACACAACAACATAATCGACCATTGGCTGGAGACCCTTCAGGTCTCGCCAATAACTGCCCGGTTACGTAGGAAGGGTCCCCTAGGACCACCTACAGAAGTCCAAAAGAAAAAAAAAAAACAATCGTTCAGGGGAGATTCTATCATTACAGTTATAGCTAATATCGGTATGTCAGGATTGCGAGCAAGGTAAATGTAGTACTTAAATAAAACCAACATAGACTCTCGACCACTGAGTGTAGGTACTTGTATTTGGGTTAGTGTTAGTAACATGAACTAGATCACATTATAATACCACAGTGTACCTATATCTTACTCCTTACAGTCGGTCAACGTAGAACATTGTCGCAGAGCAATCGTGCGGGGGGTTGCGGGGTGAAAAGGAGCGGAGGTTATGTCCCGAGTAGCCATACTGCATACTTGGGACATAACCTCCACCCCTACATAATTTTGACATTTCTTATGACCTGTCAAATGTATGGGCGTTGACCCACTGTATGTAGCGAGTAGGTACACTGTGATAATACTTTACACAATTATTACAAGATCATAAAATAAGGACAAGCTAGTCATCAGATATAAAAGGTCAGACTTCTTCAGCTGTTCAGCACCAAATGCTCCCGCTTCGTCGAATGACCACCGCCTTTATAACATCGGGTGCGCTGATCCATATCGACGAATACCTTCCTTTGTCAACATTGCCCAGTGCTACCCGCAACCGATGACAATACCGCCTTAGCGACAAAAAGTATGTGGTAGAGTCATGAGACCATGGACGCAGAAAAAAAAGACGATTCCAACGATATTTTAAGTCCATTTCGCAAATAAAAAATAAACTTTAAAAAAAGTAAAAACCGACTTCAAAGAAATACTAAAAGGAGTAAAATAATTACCATAATATAAAATTATCAGTTTCAGAAGTCGGTGGCTTCTATTTGCTTCAGTGTAGGGTTGCACCGACTTCTGAAACTGTTAATTTTATATTATGGTAATTATTTTACTCCTTTTAGTATTTCTTTGAAGTCGGTTTTTACTTTTTTTAAAGTTTATTTTTTATTAAATACGTTTTAGTGTCATAATTTTAACCCCTTACTTCATAACCCTTCTTTTTGGCTTTGACGTAGTCGGGCATAAAAAGTCCTTTCAAATGATACCTTACACGATATATTGAAAACATTCCAAAGGGGGGAGGGGGGACACGCATCCCCTCCTCTTTTCCAGTAGTCAGTTCCCAACAACAAATATAAACAAAGCAATGTTAGTAATTTGAGAATTTTGCTTTGATCCGATGAGGAGTTCCGTTCCATATCTCTGAAGTTCATGGTCTAATCATAACAAAATTTATATGGGACCAATCGGGAAGTAAACCCTTTCGAACAAAAAAAGATTTTTTCAAATCGGTTCATAAATGACGGAGATATGAGGTAACAAACAAAAAAAAAAAAAAAAAAAAAAAAAAAAAAATACAACCGAATTGAGAACCTCCTCCTTTTTGAAGTCGGTTAAAAATGGCGCTTACCCCTTTTTGGCTGTTAGGCATTGATATTAAAGTCCACCGCCTCGCCTATCAGTATACTGTTCCGTCGTGTGTATGTGGGATCCAGGGTGATATAGGGAAATCCCTCTATATCTTTATTACATGGATTCCTGTGCTCCATCTTGGACCCTGTCTGCGCTTACCATCAGATGCGACTAGGGTAAAACGCGTCCAATAATATAGAAAATGACTTTTAAATGTTTTTTCCTGTAGAATCCGGTTACTTAAAGACTGGGATTGTAAATTACTACGCTAGGTACTATTATTGCTGTCATTATTTCCCCCTCACTCATGCGCGTTTTATGTGAATGAAAAGCAAATAGCGGATTACGCTTGTTTTCAGACAATGGTTAAATTAAGGATAGAAAAACAGTTGAGTGGTGACCTCTCGCTTCCGGCCGTGGTTCTGTTTGTAGTCGGGAGTGAAAGTGCGTGGGAAGCCGTCGCCTCCTTTTGCGACGAGGTGATGGCGACCAAGGAGAGAGCGGAGAGGCGACTGCTATTCTCCCTTTCCGCGCCAGACGCACCAGACGCCGCCGCGCGCCGGAGGGCACGCGACGTTCTCCGACCACCCACCCTAGTTACTTGTACTATTTATTCTGTGCCCTAGTGTGTGGCCTACGGGCGGCGGGTTAGGGGACCGGCGCCCGACCAGCAAAAGGCCCGCGAAGGTGGCGCGACGTGTTCCGCGCGCGCCTCTCTGGCGGACGTGTGGCGAGGCCCCACAGAGTCTGCCAGCCCCTGGCGGGGCGGGGCGCGGACTGAAGGGGTTGCGGTGCATGCAGTTGCGAATGCCGCGACCCCGACCATAGGTCAGTAGAAGGAACACCGTGGTTTTTTAGCGGTAAGAGTCCGGCATAACTCTTCGGGTATCCAGAACATTATCCCAAAAAAAGACACAAATATAATTAAGACATAATTTTATTGCGCAATATACATAAATATCAACCACATGAATCGATTCCACTCACGAATACAAACAATAAATAAGGTCCTACACACACTAAAACAATCAATTAGCAAAACAACCTTTACACTTTATGTTATATATATTTACTAACTAATTAGTAAATATGTCGCAGTAACATGGTTATAGTCGTTATATCATATACTGGAAGAGGCTTATAAGAAAGCGTTTCATAAGCATCGCCCTAGGAATATGATCATAACACTAGTAACATGATCACATCGGAAAGTAGTAATAAAATGTTGGTAGATATTATCGCGCGACAACATCCGTCGATCGATTTATAAGCATTTCACAAGATTAGTCTAAGGTTTGCATGTGATTATGGTGTCTTTTCTCTAACTAAAATGAGAGAATTGCTATCTTTTACTAATTAATAGACAGCGGCAGCGCGAGAAAAAGACGGTGATAGATAAGAACCAAGTTAGAGATGTCAAACTAGTTTACACCTCACCGTGTTTTTAGTCGACACGTTCTAACGTGTCATCTAAAGTATGGAACTTTTAGTTCAACTAAATTTGACAACTCGTCTAGCGTCCGTCTCTTTCTTATTTTATCAAAGTGAAAAAGATAGCAATATCCTAAAGTTTAGTTTGTGAACAACAGAATCGGCACCAATGTTACTAGTGTCAGTCGCATAAACGCTTTCGTGTGAGCATCTTCCGGTATAAGATCATATCGCTAGGAATATCATTATACAGCGTGTCCGGCCATGGACTAGCGATATTCTAGGTACTTATATAGCAACTATTCTAGTACACAAATACACTACACACTAGGGTCCAATCCACTTCCCCGCTATTTGGCAGTCATTTTGCTTTTTTGTTGAGATATTGTCTACAACTGTATGTCTTTATGTGAACCCATTGATTTGGACATATACAGTGGTGGACATATAATTAGAAACACCAAGTGTGACTTTCATTTTTAATACAAATTACCTTGATAATTAATGTTTTACGTATCATAGAGGGTTTATACCTATTTATCTATAATGTATGTACATCATGAAGTAATACTATGTCAGTTTTGGAAATATCATACAACCGTTTATGTAAAATCTGGTATCTATACTAATATTATAAAGAGGTAGAATTTGTTTGTTTGTTTGTATGTAGGAGGTAATCTCCGAAATTACTCATCCGATTTCAAAAATTCTTTCACCAATAGGAAGCTACGTTATCCCTGAGTGCTATAGGCTATATTTTGGGATCAAAAAATTAGGGATCCGTAAATTAACGGGAGTGAAGCCGCGAGCAAAAGCTAGTACTTTATAAAACAAAATGAAGCAGCACAACATACCAAGGTGGACAACTAATTAGAAACAGAAAAAAAACATTATCATAAATATGAACAAAGGTAACGAAACAATAAATAATGAAGTTAAATGGTACAAACGTTTTATAATAAACAATTACTGCTTGTTTGGGAAGCCTCTGCTGTCGATTACAGCTCTACAACGACGTGGCATTGATTCTATGAATGTTCCATACATTTCTAGGGAATATTTCTCCAAGCTTCTACAAATGCGTCTTAAAGTTGTTGTAGTATGATATTAGTAGTAGTACGATATTAGTGATATGTTTATTGGACAATGTTTTCTTTACAATGTACCACAAATTTAGATTTGATTCAAATCCGGACTATTTGCAGACCACTCTAACACCGACACTAATTAGTCTCTTAGAAATGCTTTCATGCTGTTTCTTTGGTTTGGATTATTGTAGTGTCGGTAAGATTGGTCTGCAAATAGTCTGGATTTGAATCAAATTTAAATTTGTGGTACATTGTAAAGAAAACATTGTCCAATAAACATATCACTAATATCGTACTACTACTAATATCATACTACAACAACTTTAAGACGCATTTGTAGAAGCTTGGAGAAATATTCCCTAGAAATGTATGAAACATTCATAGAATCAATGCCACGTCGTTGTAGAGCTGTAAACGACAGCAGAGGCTTCCCAAACAAGCATTAATTGTTTATTATAAAACGTTTGTACCATTTAACTTCATTATTTATTGTTTCGTTACCTTTGTTCATATTTATGATAACGTTTTTTTTTCTGTTTCTAATTAGTTGTCCACCTTAGTACGTTGTGCTGCTTCATTTTATTTTATAAAGTACACTAGTTTTTATATAAACGGTTGTATGATATTTCCAAAACTGACATAATAATACTTCATGGTGTGGATAGATTGTAGATAAATAGGTATAAGCCCTCTATGATACGTAAAACATTAATTATCAAGTTAAATTGTACTAAAAATAAAAGTCACACTTGGTGTTTCTAATTATATGTCCACCACTGTATGTAAACGATAGACAATATTGTTGCCCTACAAATAATAAATTTTTATCTCAGTAGGACCAAAACTTTGAGAGATATGACTTTTTTTGTACACACGTACAGAATATCTCAACAAAAAAATGGAAGTGGATTGGACCCTAGTGTATAGCGTATTTGTGAACTAGAATAGTTGTTATATAAGTACCTAGAATATCGCTAGTCCATGACCGGACACATTGTATAACGGCTTTAAGATTTCAAAAACAACAAAGTAATCATAAAATATTACAAATGAATCTGTATAGGTTAGGTACGTATAGTTCAGACCATGTTACTGGGACAGATACATTCATTATAACTATGTATTATATTTCTAGTAGTTATGTATACGGGTATATAGATAATCAGGCGATAGCGTAATGTTTGTTTTACAGTAACAGGATGTACCTAGAAGGAAGCTAGCTTTGTTATGTTGTACATACTAACAAATGTATATAACTTGTAAAAGTTCAAACAATTAATAGCTCTCATAAAATGTAAAGGTGAGTTTTGCGTAAACTTTTGAGCTTTATAAACATAATTTTAAAAAATACGTGTAGTGTATATCTATTTGAAACATCTAAAAATAAATATTTACTATATAACATAAATAGCTCCGATTATTGTGATGATACAATATTTATTACAGTAAATAGAATCAATATAATTGCTTTCAATAATATTTTTTTCTCTCATAAATATTATGTGATACTCGATTTCAGTACAAATCCATTATAATTTATCATGTCGCATTTAAAAGATCGATTTAACCGCTAATGGTCCAGCGCCTCCGATCAGCGGCAGCAGCTATTGTTTATCTATTGTCTTTAAAACTGGTTTTCAATGTATTAATCCAGGAGCTGGGCATAACTAGAACTGTTCGGGCCGCAAAGCCTGTAGGTATCTACCCCTAGTACGAGTTCGCAAATTCTCGCTAAACTTATTCTCTCTTCACTTGTAAACAATGTTTCGGATACAAGTTGCCTGCAGTTTCTGAGACATCACGTTAATGTATCTAGATACAATGTTTCTGACCTTTTGCCATCAAAAACTGTCTGTGGTTTTTACCGCAACATGTATCAATGTTTCAGAAACATGAATTTCTGAAAGTGTTTGTAAACAAATATTTACTAAAGAATACGTGGCTTTACACACCCGCAAAAGAAGAGACAAATAATAAAGGCCGATATACACGAGGATATCGTTCTGTCGTGTCTTTTTCTACGATGAAAATGAGCCTTAACTCAGTGTAACGAGTTCACGAAAACAATTGCCGTTTTCGTAATTTGCAAACTCGTACTGAGGGGGATATTACACTATCTTAATATATCTATCTACGATCATAGATCTATGAGTCATGGATATATGACAATGTAATATAGACTTATGAATCATTTCGCCTTACAAAGATATGACTCTGAAGGTCATAATTAATTGATATGATCCTATAATCCTAGATATGATAGATAATTATGATAGTGTATTAGCCCCCTAAGACCCGGTACTGCGGCGCGAGAACTGACCGATTTTCACGTCCAACCATCCAAAACCTAAGAAATTTCTATATTTATAAAGTCGACGACATATACACATTTACACAAAACAGTTACAATGTTATTGTCTATAAATTATAAAAAAAGATCCAGTAACATATTAATTATTTTCCTAGAGCCATATCAGTCGGATAACTACGGGACTCAAGTCTCCCGAAGACATTGGTTCAGGCCAATTAGGGTATGCGATCCAAAAAAGAATAGTAATTCCCTTTCGCCATATTGTAAATCTGTTCCTTAGGAACATATTCGATGGATGAAATAATACAGGATAGTATTTTTTGCAAAAACATTGGGCACAACTAGGTGCCTTTTCAAATGTTTAAAAATGCTGCAACTTTTTCTTCTATATCGAACGCACAGCATCTTTGAGGTTGAGGTCTCTAGTCCTAAAACTCACCTGTGTAAGATGGACAGGTTACAAGTTTGTCCGGTTCCAGTCAAGGTTATTTTATTCTTTTATGGATCGCATCACAGTAAAATATATTCAAAGTGACTCCTGAGCTTATCCGGCTGTCAGTCGATGTGCATTCAGTTTCAAAAATATGTATTGAAACTTTTAAATATTTTAAATACATATTTCTAAAAATTAAAAGTTTCAATCTTCTTCCCCAAAATTCTACGGGGATTGGAAGCTCTAAAATTAATTGCAGATTCACTAAAAATTCGTAACTATGTCATAATGCAAACTTATAGTAATATACACAAAACAATTTTAAATGGTATAATTAGTACTTCTACTAATATTTATTTATTTTACAATAAATGTCTTGAAGTTTATCACAAAATAATTTCAATAAATAAATTCTAAATTTCAAATCAACACGTAATCTCTCTCAATTCTCGTATACGAGAAAGGCTGCGCATGAAAACTAATTCGCCTGGCAGTTTAATGATAAATTTCTATGATTTACCGAGCGTTATTGTTTAAAAATAAGATTCTTGTGTCTGTACCTACCAATAATGAAACAAAGGCCTCAAAGCGTTGCTTAGTAGACCCCCCATAGGTTAATAGTATTGCACAACAGTACCCCTAGTACGAGTTTGCAAATATTCGTTCGCTAAACTAAATAATATGTTTATTTGTCTCTTTTTCCTACGGGTGTGTAAGAGAGATAGAGTTTAGCGAGCTCACGAAAACTATTGCCGTTAGCGTAATTTGCAAACTCGTACTAAAAACTACTTAAGAGTAGTTGACCAATTTTTTAATGACCAACGTAGTCTCTCATGCGAGCCTAGGCAAACAAACATTTACTTACAAATTAAACCCTGAAAAAAAGATGAGCGAATGTTTATTTTATAAATACCTCTACTAAAAATAATAGTAAATAAATATCAGCTAGCAGCAACACATAATTTACATAATAATAGTCAGTTCGCTAAGTGTATAAAGTAAAACTGTCATAACACAAGGATGCACAAGTTTCGCGCGTTTAACGCAATAATCAAAACCAGTAAAAATATCTGGTAAATTCTGCTAAAAATATGTTTAAATAGAAATATTTTCTTAAATAAACTTTAGCTATGATGACATTCTATTAAATGCATAAAATGCAAAGTCTTTAGTGATTACATTTGCTAAGTTCTTTATTTAAACTTGTTGCATTTTTAATAATATATCAAAGACAATGAAAAATGCCTTCTAAAAACTCCAGTCGTAGCGCTGACTCTCGTAGCACCGTAAACAGCCTCTTTATGGTATAATAGCAATGTCTAAATAATTCGATAACCACTAATCTTCTTTCTGTTTAATAGGTTCCAACTCTTCTGGGTTCTCATCCATACTGGAAGCGGTGTCCGTGCGTGACTTGTCAACTGGGTACAACCTGGAACACAGAGAAAAAAAATTGGACCAATTTCTTTTGAAGGCAATCAGTTTAACGTTGCGTTTCATTGGAGCGTTGCTGCAGGCTCACTCTGTCTTTAACTCGTTTTTTTTTAATGTGATTGTTTGGCGAACCAATGGACGGCCCACCTGATGGAATGTGTGTACGGCCGCCTTAGGCATGACTATAGGTCTAGCGCATAACTGAGTCAGTGCCTGGGGTATGGGAGCGGCACGGGAGGGGTGACATAATTATGACGTGACATGACGTGTCCGAACCCGCTATACACGTGATGTATAATGAAGATATCTCTTACAATATTTTTACTACTACTAGATAATGAAAGTGATTCGAGCCATTCATATAGTGATCCTACAGACAACGATAGGGAATCTGATTAATTAAATTTGGGATTTCGGGATTTGTTTGTTGTTTTTTGTTTCAGTTGAAAATATTAATACTTACTTATTAAATAAAATAATGTAATTATTGTAACTTATTTTTTTGTTTACATTTTCACGCGCAATTATATTAATTAATTTAACTTAAGTATACACACGTAAATATTGTAAGAGATATCTTCATTATACATATTATTATTTATCACATGTATAGCGAGATAGTTCGGACACGTCATGTCACGTCACCACTCCCGTGCCGCTCCCATACCCCAGGCACTGACTCAGTTATGCGCTAGACCTATAGTTAGTCACTTTACATCCGAAAACCATGAACTCTGCTAATCACTCTGTACAACTTTTACTATGGGGCAAACTATGAATTCGTAAAAAAAACAGCTGTTCCATACATTTTGTTAAGAAACATTGATTATTTTGTATGGAACAGCTGTTTAATTTAACACATTTAATCGATAGACTTTTTACCTAGATACGTTATTTCCACGAAATTAATAAGAGTAGTATCTAATCGCACACCAGAAAATCACTGTTCAACTCGAAAGCCACTTGGGAGTGGCCTTAACCCATTGACCGACACGGACGTCTATGGACGTCAAACTTTTGAACTGTAAAAAGTGGTGTTTTCGACGTGCCATACCGTCGGAGGCGTCGTGAGCACGTTTTAATTTGACGTCCATAGACGTCTGTGGCGGTCAAAAGGTTAAAGATGCCACAACAAATGATAAAGATAATCGAAAATACCAAACAAAATTCAACTCACCATCTCTGATACAAATACACTAGGAACACCAGATCGTCTCTGAAGCAAGCCACGCGGTGTGCCGTTGGCATCGTTATTATAAAGGCGAACACGTCATCTATGAATGTGTTGAACGCCTTGTACATGAAGGCCCGCCACGGTAACGCTGCCACCGAGCGCAGCCGATAGTTCACGAACAACTGAGGTAGCATGAACAGGAACCCGAATGCGTACACGCCGTTTACGATGCTGTGCAACGCCCATGAATACCAGCTGTGAATATGGTATATTTTAGTTTTATTTTAATCATAGTGACAAAAAACTAGAAACGTTATGAGATATCGTTGTAGTGGTTATAGCACTTATCAAAAAAACGTAGCCGATCATAGTCTGTTGAGCAGATATGTCATCAAGGCAGTAAACTAAAAACTGGCCTAAACCAATTTGAAAAAAACGTAAGCAATATTTTTGAATCTTCTTATCAGAAACTGTTAAAAAATCTATTAAAATTAAGGTTTTCACTAAATCAAATCGTAATCATTTCCAACTGTATTCTATGTGTGTTCAATTTGTTTCTTGATAGAGAATGTGACTATTCTTAAAAACTTTTTTTGTATTATACGCCTAAGTATTGTTTACCTTTTTACCAAATTATTTTGGGTCAGATTATTTCATACCAGTCAATGTAAATATAGCAACAGTCAAACAACTATATTTTACAATATTTCTTGTCTACAAAATATCAATACAAATCTTTGATCTACACGGATGGGCTTCAACAGGCCGTTAAAATACAAACCTCCTATGCGGCTCGTAAACCAGCGAGTAGATAGCGCCGGCGACGCACAGCGGGTACAGCAACATGGACAGGTACTTCATGGCCTCTGCGTCAGCCTGAGCCGTGCTGCGCTCTCCCGCGTCCGCGCTTGTGTCCCGCCACACGCGGACCCTCCAACGAGAGAATGAAATCCGCAGATGTAACACCTTCGTCACTTTCCATAACTGAAAATACACAAAAATAATTTATACATATGTTATATTGCTTGTAGCCGTAATGAGGCTAATATGAATTGCTAAAGTTAGCCGCGCTTAATAAGTACTTCATGTACTAATTAAAGGGTTCATTTCAGTCTTTAAATTAAGAGGTTTCAAACTCTTAGGTAACATTTATTTGTTTACGATAAACTCTTGCACATATCGACCGACATACTTACAAGAGTTTACCGTAAATGTTCATACATACATAATATTACGGTATTTGCCGTGAAGTTGTCAGTGCATGAAACATTGATAAAAACTTCAAACTGCCACATGCTATGTTCCTTGTATATTTCCTACACTCACATGTTTTTTTTTTTTTAAATGCTCTGTTTCTGATTCCACCTCATCGCACATCTGACCTCTTTGAATCGGTCCAGAACCATTAAGGTTAGTGTATGCTAACATTATAACAAATTAATCCAATAAAAACATAAACTACTCTAGCTAGACCCACAATACAGGAATTAGGGATTCCTGTATTGTGTGGAGGGTACAGCAATTTCTTAAAATCACAACAACAAAACAAATTATATAGATTTGTTGAAAGTAAATATTTTAAATAACTGATTACCTCAATCATCGCGCTAATACCAGCTGGTACGAGTACAAGCAGTGACGTCGCCTCATCCCACAGGTAAAAGAATATAACAAGTTGTGAGAACGCCCTCCAGAACACAGTGCGCGCGGACAAGCCTGCAAGAGAGCGCTTGCGGCGCCAGAAGGCTACGTCATTCTTGAACGCCAGGAAGTCAAACAATAGCTGGAATGGTTAATTGTTTAATTATATTTTAGTGTAATGTTTGATGAGTTATGTACAGGTACATTTTTCTTTGAGTTTCAGATTGTATGCAAAGCATCTCATTTCATCTCTCTTGAGAACACACAAGGCAAGCACAAACACAATGCTTATCAGGCAATTATACTACCTAAAAAACCTGGTGTGCTTGTTTTTGAGAAATATATTTAATATTGGAGAAACATTTTTTTTCAGAATTGTGTTTTTCACAACACAAAGAAATAGGATGGGCTTTACCATTAATAAAAATAGTAAAACTTACATGACAACTTGCAATCAAAACAGTTGCTGACAACAGATACAAATTGGTGTCAGCAAATATTCCTTTAACATCATCCACATCTTTCTCACTGAAGCCTAGCGAGAACAGCTGTTCTAACGCCAATCGGACATGCAATGCCAACCGTAAGGACCCGTAAGATGTGGGCGACACAGTCACTGTTATATTTACTTCCGTTGAGCTACTGTTCAACAGTTGGAAGTGTGACAATCTGGTCTTTAAAACATTGTGTTGTATTATTGGCAAGAATTTACCACTTCTGACCCTGAAACAAGATATAATTTAAATTAAATGGCCAAGTAACAGCTCTAAATTACTTTTATTTTAAGCATGCGGAATCTTATTTTGAATTTTAAATTTTGGGTTAGCTCTAAGGGTTCTAAATTGCTGTAATAATAATAAATAATGTGAGGAGGTTCCTGTCACTGGAGCCCTAACCACCGGTAGCTTGGACCCTGCTCCCGATGCCGGTGGACCCCTATTTTTTACATTTTAAATGTTTTTTTGTATTTTTAATAATGAAATATTTAAAAATGTAATCGATAAGTTTATAGATCAATAAAGGAAATAAATTACATTAAAATCACATGGGAGGAGTTTTCTTTTCTCTGGAGCCTGTTGGCGGCTTGGACCATGTAACCAATGGCAGGGGACTACTTACTAGTTTTTTATTTAAAATGTTTTTTTTTTTAATTTTTAGCTTCCGTAAGTATATTATGTTTGTGTCCACAAAACCCGAAAAGTTGTTGATGCATTGACTTGAAATTTTGTATAGTTGTTGTTAGCATTTGCGCAAAGGTTTCTGACGTAATAAAAAATAAATCTTTTGCGGGCAGAGCCGCAAGGGCACAGCTATTTATTTATAGAAATAGTTAAAAATGTAAAACAATAGTAAAGAAAATGAATAAAGCATAATATTATGTCATAAATTACATTATAATCATACTAATACTATTGTTACCTTATGTAAGGATATAATTCACCAGGTATTTTATTACTAGGTAGTCTCAAATCATCTGTGAGAATAGACAGTGGAGCTACTGTTGTTATATGAGCATATGGGTGAACAGATTTCTCTTCCGAAACTTTTTTACCCTCAGCCTGAAAATAATATAAAAGTATTTTCACCATAACTGCAGAGTAGGGTGAGAGAGAAGAGCGATTCTCTACAATTTGCCACCAAAGAGTTCTGAGATTTTTAGGCACATCATGCAATCTCCGAAACACAAGTTGGAGAGTAATCTCATATGGGGTCACAAAGTTGGCAGGAGAGTTTGGCACCCGTTAGATGGAGCGATGCAGTCAAGAGTGCAGTTGGAGGCAACATACAACTTGCCATGCACTCTTCTTCAGACAACTAAATGAAGAAGAGTAGAGTAGATGGAGTCCCCATAACCAACAATGAAAAGATGAATTGCTACCTTCTCTTTTAACAATTTCAATGATAACCAAACTAAATTGTTCTCAGTATTGAGCACTACAAGCAGTTGATCATTATAAGCAGTCATAAGAAAAGGATAAAAAAATTAAGTATTAAAAAAATATCATACTCACGCTTTGCCCCAAAAGATTAAATGTTGCAGCCTGTGGTTCAGTATGTGTCACCAAGGGTAGAGTGTGTATGGATTCAGTGCGAACAATCTCATCAAAGTCCTTGTACAAGCGATTATCATCCAACAAAACTGCATGCATAAACAGTGTACCATTGTTGCGAGTTTTGCGAGGCACTTTTAGTAGTATGTCACTAAAAAACAAATTAATATAAGTTCTCTCAGAAAACTCATTTATGAAAAATTAGAATTTCGTGCCATTACTCACATAGTTGCCGGATTTCGATAGTCAAACTTTAGAGAAGTATACACTTTTGTGACACTTTCCACCGTAGACCCGTCTAAGTATGGATGTTCTTTTATAGAACTGTAAAGAACTAGATGCTGTACTGGATTTGAAGTTAAATATGATGAAAAACATCTCTCGCCACGACTACATTCTGGCGGTATAAATATTTCAGCTAATGTCCATATAGTATTAATAACATAAACACCAAAAATTAGAGACAATATTACACTAAAAGATATATTATATTTCATTACGGCAAATTGTTGAGTTTGATTGAAATAAAATTATTTATATTTCGTAAAGCACAAAACGTCACAAACTTCGCTGCACGCTCAGACAGGAATTGTCAAATTTAAGAAAAAAGTTAAATACGGAAAGTGTTGCCAATTTAATTTTTTTAAGAAAGCCATGATTTCACCTACGAAATACTAAAAAAAGGTGATTTTTTGAAAAAAAAGCTGATTTTGTTGTTAATCATTTTAATTAATTCAACAACAAATACAACAGAACATAAACGTAATTTGAACATTTTATCGGCAACAAAGCCGATTCTGGTTCATGTTGTGGGTTGTATAGACCACCGGATCCAGCTACATCTTGAATGTCTTGTCTATAAGTTGTAACTTGTAAGTCTTGTAAAGCGTGAATTACACAGAAAAGGCATAAGGTGCAGGGGGCTTACCATGACCTCTTAAAGCAGGGCAGAAGTTGCCTGGAAGTTGAACTGCCCTGCTTTTTTGTACTATGACATCGTTAGAGCAGGCCTGCGGCAGGCCTGCTACGTTGACGTTTACGAAATCCGTTCACCTGTTTTTTTTTGTATAGACTTTTCGTACCATGAACAAGCTTATCCGTTCAACTTGGTTGAATAGCCGTTCACCTTTTGTACTGTCATGGTACGATTTTTAGCGTTTCAGAAGCAGGCCTGCTTTTGAACGGATATTGACTGGCTGGCATTTGAACGTTTTCTTAAGACGTCATGGTAAGCCCCCAGATACGGCGCAGGCGCGTCGCTTTCATACATTTTTTGCGAAAAAGATTTCAAGCGGCACGCACGACAAAACGTATAAAAGCGACGCGCCTGCGCCGCGACTTATGCCTTTTCTGTGTAATTCACGCTTAACAGTTCCCAGTCTCACCCCGGTCACTCACATTCGTACGAATACGCAAACCCCCAAGTGTGGGACCACGGACCACATTTGCAAATGATTATGCAAAGTTTTTCCATACTAATTTGAAAACATTCGTACAATATACGAATGTTAGAATAATTATTAATCGCTATCCTGGGGGCTTACTATGACCTCATAAAGCAGGGCAGAAGTTGCCTGGAAGTTGAACTGCCCTGCTTTTTTGTACTATGACATCGTTAAAGCAGGCCTGTAGCAGGCCTGCTACGTTGACGTTTACGAAATCCGTTCACCTTTTTTTTTGTTTATAGTTTTCATACCATGACGTGTTATTTGATAGCAACTGGGGGCTTACTATGACCTCTTATAGCAGGACAGAAGTTGCCTGGAAGTTGAACTGCCTTGCTTTTTTATACTATGACATCGTAAGAGCAGGCCTGCGGCAGGCCTGCTACGTTGACGTTTACGATATCCGTTCACCTTTTTTTTTTGTATAGACTTTTCGTATCATGAACAAGCATTACCGTTCAACTTGTTTCAATAGTCGTTCACCTTTAGTACTGTCATGGTACGATTTTTAGCGATTCAGAAGCAGGCCTGCTTTTGAACGGAAGTTGACTGGCTGGCATTTGAACGTTTTCGTAAGAGGTCATGGTAAGCCCCCTGAGCGTTATATTGAGCGGTCGTAATGTCAAATTATGCGATCTTGAAAAAGTTACTATTTATGAGCTTATTCAACATTGTTTGGTATCTAAATTGATATTCGAGGTAAACTGTTGTGAGGACCCACTTAAAATTTGGTCGATAAGACTTTCTAAACTCGATACTTTGTATAAAAATTACAAGTGTTTATTAGATCACACTTTTACTGTTTTTATAAATGTGTGACGAGTACGAGATATATGAATATTTAGAGAGTAAATATCGTATGGAGTAAGAGCGACGCCAACGGCGTTGCATTAGGGAAATAAATAACCCATTCGAAATTGATGAAAGGAAATTTATAAACCAATATAGGTACCTACCTATTGCAATATTATATGCGATTTATTTAAGATTATTTAAAAATTCCCCCAGGTGAAGCAGTTGGTTCATACTAACACGGCGGCGACGTCTTGTTTGTGTTTCACTAAAAATAAAAGCATCACAATTTTTCTATGCGATATTTTAATAAAAAATCTGAGACTAGGTGCCTAGTTTTAATTCGATATTTTGATAAAGGTAAGTAAACAAACGTACAACATTGTTGAAACAGGATTCACAATAAAAGTATGAAATCACAACGAAATGCTATTTTACAATTTCATTGACAACTTCGATCGACTAACTGTGATACAGATATCAGAATGATGACAGAATATCACGCTGCGGAAACAAATTTACCTAAAAAACACTTAAAACTGCATTAACTAAAGTATTTAATAATTACATCGATGTCAAGTGGGGAACAAAACAACTCAAGATGTTTTTTAAATTTACGCGCTAAAAAGTTGACAAAACTAATCCACGTAGGTACGTTCATAACCACGTTGTTTCCTTATTAGAGTCACAAAGGTCTTTTGAACGTGAAACTTTTGCTTTTTAGAGCTATTATATAATGTATCATAGTCATTGGTTATACATAATCGTGGATACAACGCGTACTTACCCAAAAAAAACATGTTTTTTTATCATTTTCAAAAAACCGGTAAATTGCAAATTATATTTAGATTTTTGCACGTTTTCCATTAAAAAGACATTGACGTCACAGCAGGTCAGAGACAAGCTTAGCCGTTCGCCTTTGTTCAATAGTCGTTCACCTTTAGTACTGTCATGGTACGATTTTTAGCGATTCAGAAGCAGGCCTGTTTTTGAACGGAAGTTGACTGGCTGGCATTTGAACGTTTTCTTAAGACGTCATGGTAAGCCCCCTGTTGTAATTTGAACAAGAGGCGGTAGTGTTCATATTATTGTTTAAACCTTTCTACATCAAAAGACATAAGTATTGACAACAGGTCGCTAAAAATAATTTGAAATAATCGACTAATTACCATAATATTTTCTCTCGGGTCAAGGATTTTTTTTATAGCTTTAGCTTTTAATTTTGCATATAAATTACGCTTAATACGTTAATCAATTTACGTTAGCTTTAAAAAATCTACATTATATTTTAAAATCTTCAAGCATGCATACTATTTGACAAAAAAATCCATAAAAGGAACTAATTTTTGTCCTTTTCAGTGCTCTCAGTTAATGAGTGTTTTATCAGGCGATAAATGTGTAGTAATTGATTTGTAATTAATAATAACATCCAAAATTCTAGCAGATAATTATTACTAAAGTTTTTATAATAGCACCCCCATTTGTCGTTTTTTTTTTTGCAAAGTTGAACCTCCGCTGGACATCCCTTTTATGCCTTATGTTTTTTTGTTATGGTAACATCTTAATTTATGGGCGACTTCAAAACGTAATAAATCGGTGTTTCCTTGGAAATAATATTGATGTTTCATATAATTAGAAATAATAAAGGTATACATATTTGATAGTATAACTTTTAATTCGAAGTGCTAAGTTTTGCATCCCAAATAAACGGGGCCTATGTGGCATATTGTTTTGACAGTTGTCACTGTAACTATCTGATATTTTGTTTATATTTCAGAATGGAAATTGTTTTGTGCAACCTCTGGATGTTGAGTTATTCCAAGAAATTTAAATTAGCCCACAACTGAAAAATGATATCACCGAATACGAATATGTGTCCAAGTTACCGTGGCAATGGACGCTAAAGACTTGAGGACTGAGTCTGCTGTGAGTGAACGCAACAATGACGGCAGCAAGTACTCCCAAAGCGGCGGCATTGCGCTCCACTGTGACAGAAATAAGTCATATCAAGATATCGGATCTAACTCATTGGGCAAAGTGGATGTACCGAACGCGCGACCGTGCGCCGTCATAGGACCCGACAGAGTCGTGCCTCCGCCCGCCTCCAGCGAAGCGTATCATACAAAGAAAGGTCCTACCGAGCCATGGTCATGCATGGACAACACGTATCGACGTCCACCCGAATACCCCCATAAATTATCCAATTTTCAAAACCCAACAAGAAACATATCACCAAGACAAACATTCCAAGAAAACATGCAGCGTATTATGGTGCCACCTACATACAACTCTATCAAAATAAATGATGACACCAATTATGCTCAAATGTCAGAGAGAAGTAATGGTCTATCTAAGAATATCAAGTTGAATATGCCGCCAGAGGCAAAGTTTTGTGATGTGCCTTATGCCGTTAATCCTACTAATAATGAACAAAAAAATGTTAGGAACCCTGAAATGTGTTTACCAAGTGTGAATCCTACTCTTACAAGGACTGCTCCTCATGGATGGCCACCAGGCAGTGTTAATTTGCGTTCCACAAGGATGTATGGTGCTCCTGAACTGTACCAATATCAAGAATACCCCAGCTGTGCTGGACCTCGACCAGTAGTGCCTAGACCGCATAGAACTATTCCAGAAGAGCAAGGCTATGTCTATGCTGATCCTTACTATCAAGAAGGAAATATTCGTTTCAAGCCCTATCCAAGTGTAAAGGAAAGGTATCCCCAGCAAAGGTATGAGTACATTGGTAATTATTCAAATCCATTCCATCCACCACCGGGCTTTCCCCCTCATAAATATGAATTACAAAAGTCAATGCCACCTCACCCTTATCCCCCATACCCTCCTATTAAGTATCTGGACAGCAGAGTTGCTGAACCTGTTATGGAAGGGTACCAAAGAAATCCCCAAAGTAACTATAATATACAATATCGTAATCAAGTAATCCATCCAAACTATGGACAAGTTCTCGGAAACTGCCCCCAAAACAAAATGCATTCATACCCCCCTGATGCTCATATTAAAACTACAGCTCCTAACAAACTACCTTATGATAGCAACACTAAAGCATATATTGAATATGATAATAATAGATCCAAAATATATCCTCCATCTGAAAGCTATTTTGTCAATGAAATGGCAAGAATGCCCATGAAGAGCCAAGTCATAATGCCTAATTATCCGACATTAAATATGCATAACATACCACCAAATTCATATTACAAAAAAGACAATCAACAAATGAAAAACTACGAACATATGGCTCATTTTAGAAACATGGACCCTAATTTAAATGTTCATAACCCTATGTCAAGACATGCACCCATGTTTTCACCCAATACACTAGCTATTTCACCTACTGATTCTAATACTAGCAATGATACCACACAAACTCTAGGGACCTCTCAAGAAGACTGTGGTTATGTGAGCCAATCATCTAATGCAAGTGTTAGAAGTATGGATTCTGGCATTAACAGAATACCAAATGAGTATCTTAGAAAATATTACGATAATAGATTCGGCCCAATAGTAAGAGCATCACCTATGATGTCAAAGTCTCAATTAAATTCTAAAAATAATATTCCCAAAAACAAAAAAAACATAGATGTTAGGCAGTTCTTCCAAATGTGGAATGAAGGAGACGAAGAAGCAGAAGAAAACAGCTCTAAAGAAATAATTATTCAAACAGGCGCTAGTGATAAGAACAGCTATGGAAAAACACATGAAGCAATGAATAATCAGGAACAACTTTATGTCCTTGGACTGGTAAATGTTCCAAGTGAGGAACTTGCAAAATATGAACATATTCAAAAAGTTTCAAAATTACCTGAGAATATCAAAGGATATAATAGTATTGAATTACTCAATCAGTTCGAAGAGGTAATAGAATCATCAAACATGAATAACTATAAGTCACCTACTTCTAAAGAATACCAAATGTCAATGAAAGGAGTTGGTTCGAAACAGACGACAGGCATAATACCGCCGAGACCAGTGTCGCCTTTGGATGTGGAAGCAAAAATAAGCCAGTCTGTTATTCATAAAGAAGTCGGGTGTAATTTTGAGATAAAGCCCTGTAGTCCTAAAATGCTCAATGTCGAAGTTGCAGCACCCATCCAAAACATGTTGGCTGAGAGGTCAATAGAAAAAGTTGCAAACCCCGTCATGCTAAAATCGCCCATGTTAAGTGGAATGGATGAAAACATTGACTGTAACAGAATGAAAAGAACAGATCACCGATTAAATATAAACGAAAATTTAAGAATTCCGAGCTGCAAAATGCTTAATACACAGTTTTCTAATAACAATATTGATCCAATTAAAAGTAGCTATAGTTTGCAAGATTTAGAAAGTAACTCTGGCTTATGTCTAGCTTCACTACCAAGACTCGACAATGACATTGAATTAAATTTCCCTGAAGTCAATCAACAATTTATTAATGCAAATAAAGGCGACTCTACCGTTTTAACAACCTCTATTAGGGATTTGCCAAGTTTAGAGGTGTTAGATCAAACAGACAATCATACCAAAGATAAGTTTGATAGGATAAATTCATCAGGGCCAGATAATGATGTTAATAAATCTCCATATGTTGTTGACTCGGAAAAAGAGTTTTCTAAATTGAGTAAATATCGTAAAACTAAAAGTAATTCTACTGAGCCTAGAGAAAATCAAGCACAACACAGTATCAATGCTATCAGAACTGACAGTGTCATCATAAAAAATCCTGAAAACATCAAAAATTATGAAGAAAATTCGGACTTTTCGTGTAATAGCTTAAATAAAGTGATCACCGATATTCAGCAGTCCCCAATAAATTTGACTTCACAAGGGAACCTTCCAAATAATACAGAAAGTGAACCCTTAAACATTGATCTGCATCATGCAGAAAGAGAAAAACAGATTCCTGTTGAGATTGCAATAGACTTCAGTTTGAATAAAACTGGCATTCTTAGCAATACTGAATGTTCGGAAACAAAAATTGAGTCACAAATAGAAACTCAAATACACTTAAAAGAAAATTCGTTAAATAAATTAATAATTCAAGATGATTCATCGGATACAGAAATACTTCCCGTATTTTCTGAACAAAATGAAAATTTTATCAATATGGTTAAAATAGATGAAAATTGTAGCCCAGGCCATGAAATAGATACAGAACATAAATCTGAGCAAGTCACTAACGTTGATGAGAATGATGATGAAACAGATTTACAAGAAATTCCATCAAGTAATGAGGGCTATGCAGAAACAGATAAGGAAATTAACAAATGTGCATCAGATATCAATAGCATGGAAGAGATGATCTTAGGTGTGAGTAGCAAGTCTCTATCTGCTACCAATACTGAACCTGGTAATGAGCTTTTGTGTGACTTTAATGGTGACAATTGTATAAAGGAACTCGATAAACGTGAAGATACAACAACTGATCAATTGTCAGAAGAAGCTAACTATGCTCTTATGGAAACTGATTCGGACATTTCGCAAAACCATTCGGAAGATTTACAAGAGAAAAATTACGATGTGAATACAATTGAAAATATCACAAATGTTGCTGCCGTTGAAGTGGTTTGTGAAAATAATAATTTTGATAAAAGAATAAACTACCCTGACCATACTGAAACTAAACTGGAGATTGACAATACAGAAGTTGATAATACTAATCAAATTAACGATTCAGTGGTGACTGAAGAAACAAGGCAACAAAATATAAATTGCAATAATATACTTTTAACGAATGAAGAAATGTGCAGCAATGACTGTGAAGATTCAGACTCCATACAATCTCAAAATACTCTAAATTCAGAATCGCATCAATTTTCAAGGGATTTCACGATGGATAAAATAAATGATAAAATCGAAGTTAACAGTAAGACACAGTTACTAGATGAGCTTTCTAACCATGAAAAGGAATTAAAAGATTTTGAGACAAAATATTGCGAAGATGCACAAATGAATACCTCAGAAAAGTCAGATGAAGGTTGCATAGTAAAGTCTCCCGATGAAGGTACAAATATAGAAGAAAATGAAGCCAAGCCAGTTAGAAGATATTTATGGTATGGTAGTAAAGAACTGTATTCACCTTGGATTCAAAAACTACTTATGTTTACTGAAGGAAATACTAACAATATAACTTCAGAAAACAATATTAACTGTAGTGAGAATTGTGTTTTATTAGATTCAACAGAAACAGTTTATTCAACTACAAAAAATCAATCGAATAACAGTGATGATTGTCTTTTAAATACACCAAAAATCGTACAGCTTAAGAAAGTTTATTGTAAAAATGGAACAGAAGGCTTAAAACAAGAAAATGTTACTGAAACGGTTAAGGGAGCAATTGATACCAGAGTTTGTGAAACACCTATTTTGGATGACAATATCCACGAAACCATAAACACAGACGATCATTTAGGCGTAGATAGTTCTAAAATTGAGGCAAATAACATTAATAACGAAGAAAATGAGCTCGAAATTGATGTAGCTGCCACTGGTAAACCAGTGGATTCAGACGAATTCAGCCAAAATGACGTCATTGGTTCTTCAGAATCTGAGCCTAATATTAATGAAAACATAAATATTAATTCAGAAACGTCAACTAGATCCCCAACAGTCGATAACTTCAACAGAGATATTGAAAAGCAATGTGAAGTACCGGATACGTCTAATCTCGAAAATAGTTTCTTGGAGTCGCTTCAAGAAGTGTCAGAACAACATGATGAACACCCCAAAAATAAGGATGCAGCACTAGAATCAATTGCTCCCTATGAGGATCAACGATATTCTTGTAATAGAGTACAGGCAAATGAGGTTCCATATAAAAAATGCCAGCCGCTAAAGAGGTCATTGTCAGATTCTGCATTAAATATGTACAATATAGATGAACGACTGAAACATGGAAATGAAGAGAATGTTCAGTTCATCTGGCCATTTAAACGCAGAAAGGTTAATAACGTTGATAATGATTTGCTGGCTCAAAATTTATGCAACATCATACATCATAATAGACGTAACTCTATTTCTTCTTTTTATAACGAAGAAAATGTTTCGTTTTGTATTTTAATAGATAATAGCTGCATTATAACTGAAGAAGAAAATGACGAACAAGAAAAGATGTGTTATACAGAGCTGTCAGAAGATTGCTTAGCTGAAATTCAAAATAATTGTATAAAACACGACGAAAATACAGAGATATTGACTGAAGTTGCATCGAGTCCGCAACAAGAAAACCCTTGTGATTATTCGGATTCTTTTGTATTGGAATGTGAAGAAGAAAAAACAATAGAAGAATCTTGGGTTGAAGATGTTGCTTGTGTAGAAACAGTTATTAGTGACGATATTGCGGAAGACATTGAAATCTGCGGACCTTCATCTCCGAAAGATGATGTTTCGTCCGATAACGACGAGTCCGGCGTTTTTAGCAGCAGTGAGCACACTGACAAAGTTAAATACATATATGGTGATAAAATGTGCTATGACGATGCTCAATTTGTAGAAACCTTGTACAAAACACCACAAATGGATGTGAATAAAACTTTATATAACAGAGAAACTCGTGTCTCTGAAGAGTACGATAAGTATTATGATAACGATTCTTTGGAAAAAATGTTATCCGAGTCTAATGAACAAGAGTTATCGCCTTACGTTCCCGAATATATGGATTCGATGTTTCCTTCTGGAGTTGTTAATTCTAAGGAAACTCCAGAGAACAAAGAAAATATGAACATCGAAACATTTCCATTCCAAAGCAAAGCGAACGCTTTAGATATTGTTGTAGACATAAATGTTGATAAAATTGAGCATGAAAATATGCATTCAATAGAAATTTTTGCTAAAACTCGAGATGATACTCTACATTCTTGCGAATCGAGTGTTGATAATGTATTTACATATAATCAAAAAGATGAGGACACAAATTATTCGTCATCTAACTCTCCAGAGGTGTCTTCAACAACATCTGAAGAAAAGAACTCTAGCATATTATTAAAAATAACGAACTATAAAGGTTCCAGGATTTCACAAATTAATGATATTAATAGAGTTAATAAGAGATCGAGTTGCAAATTTACTGAAGACACTGAATATTCGCAATCTCATACCAATTTTCCTACACATCGTCCATTATTAACAAAAGCAGCCCAAAAATATATTCCACCTTTAAAAGAATCTATTCGTGATCTTAAAGTCAAACTTTCATTACCTCAACACAGCCTTATGAAACTAAAACAATTAAAAATATCCAAAGATGAACCAAAGGTAAATAAACAAAACGCTACTATTCCGCGAATTCCTAAGAAACCAAAGCCTAAATTTGAAGACGTCCTTAAAAGTATAGACGATATACAATTTAAAAAGCATAAAGAAAACACTAAAAAATCTAAAAAAAATATTCCTAAAGTAGTCATTAAGAAAAATCTAAATGGTTCTCATTATGCTAGTACTTCAAATAAAGATAACTTCAACCCAGATTTGACTGGCAGAAAATGGCAACCGTGGGTGTTTATAGAGAAGAACCATTTCATTGATAAAATGGCGATCAAAAATAAAACGAAGGCTGTTTATAGCCATAGGAAAAAGACATACGTTTTAGCTGAAAAATTTCAGAAGTATAAGTCTGCAAACAGCGCTAAATTCGTGATATCGCCACCGATATCAGACAACCCTTCAACGGGACTTAAATACACCATTAGATTAAAACATAATTACTGAGGTAGTTTGTTTCGAGTGTCGCAGTTCCTTGGGTCTATTTATGATGATTGACAGCCATATTGGCTATTGTGTTAATGGATCCCACCCCAATAAAGGTCTCGTGTTATCATTCCTACGATTCCATTATAGGATTTTTTTTTGTAGTTACCCGTGTTAGTTTATTATGTAGTTTATATAACGAAGCCAAATTCAGTACTAAGTGTGATAAGTGGAAAAGAAAACAAAGACATTGTTTATTGTTTGATAGTGCAATTTGATCTGATCTGAATTTTGTTACTGTTTCAAAGTTTATTATAATTGTTTTACCTGCTGTCATTCCATTTTTTATTAGTGTTATTATAACTATTTATTTCATAGAATTGCACGTTCAAGATTTTAAGTAGCCATAATTTATGAGTATTATCTCCGTAAAAATATTTGATTCCAAATAATACTGATATTTCTAATTATGTTTATATTTGTAGAATATTTAGGTGATCTTTTGGTATTTTTTATTGATTTGTGTTGGCGGCGGAGTCCATATCTAACACATACCGTGTAGATTGTTTGTAAATATTATTTTGAGTGCAATCAAGGTCAACTAACATAAAAATGTACTTATACCTAGTCTATGAAATTGATAATAGAAAAATCTTATTCCGATATATTTCATATTTTTGTGTACCTGTATTAAAAGAGTTTATTTATAATCATTATATCGATAAAACGCTCCATTTGCATGTAATTGAAATGAAACATCTCGTTAACCTCCTTCTGTCTTCCGTCGCCAAAGTTGAGAACGTCGCTGTCATGGGTATTGTGGTGCTTCAATCAGAACCCGAGTAGGTGTACAGTGTGCATCATCGTTACATCGTCTGTCATGTTCCAGCAAGCCAAAGACCAAATTATAATTATGTTAATGTCCAAAGAGCGCTGTAAGTACTTTCGGACGATATAACGTTGATGTACGAAGTTTGATATTTACCTATCTGGGAAATGAAATAATCACTGTGTGGTTTTAACAAAGATGTTAAATTAGTGTTAATATGGTCAGTGCCTTTGGTACTGTCAAGATTGCTCACATATTATATTGTAAGCACATGTTTAATCATATCTAAATTGATTTGACTGCGACATGTGTATCTATGCTACTGTGTAGGCGAAGTACAAAATTTGCACACTTTAATAATTATTAATACCATATAATCATGTAGGTAACATGTATTTTGTAAGAAAATGTTCGTTCAATATCATTCAATAATTTTGTTTGTAATGATGTTGCAGTGAAACAGCATAGTGTAGGTAGGTAATAAAATTAAAGCGTGAAATAACCAAAGCCAATACTCAGAAATAATATATGTTGAGAAAGTGTGTGTACGTAGGTACCTACTTTGAATTATTATACCTACACAGCAAAATATAGCTACTGATACGATACGTCTGGTATTGAACAGGTAGACATATTATAATGAATACATTATCCAATTTGGATATTCATTCTCTACAAATTGCACCCAGAATGTCTATCTGGCATATTTTCATATACGTACCTAGGTTGCAAAGTTATAACATTTCAATGTTCCATTACAGGGACATGTTATACTTAATGACGGCGCTTTAGAATGCGCTGACAGTGCCTTTTACATTGTGCTGATATTATATATCATATTTAGGACTACTGTTATTTCTTCATACGTTTTGGCCATTTTAAACATTTTGGAAATATCTGTTGATCTCATAAACAAGGCACTCACCGATTCATGTTTTGCCTTATCGTGCCTATAAATATATTTTATTATTAAATACACTATTTTGATATCATGTACAGGGTGTTCAATAAATATACCAAATATATGTGCTTTTAAGTCCTGCATACATGTATTGCAAAGTGTTGCCTTCGTAGATAAAATATTTTAGGATTAAAAGTTAGTATAATTGAAATACTATTTTAAATACGTGTTGAAATTCCGTATAGAGTGATCGGTTAAACTGTTTAATTTATTTATAGATTATAATATTATATTGTATGATAAATGGTAATTTTAAGTACTCGTTTAAGTTTTATGGATAATAAATGTACAAAGGTAAAGTTAAGAAATATGTTGATTTGTGTCCAGTGATTATTTGGGCATACATAACCTCAGTTTACGTTGAGGCTGAATATTAACCAAAATTATAATTTCCTAGTAGCACGTGTATGTAATGACTATATGAGCCGATGCGCCACACTGCTACCTCCTTGGCTCAGTGCGGCGGGACTTCGGCCGTTGTCTACGGAGCCTCGGGGATGCTCGGCGCTGACTCTCTGTGACTGATGACTGATTACTTCACGTTTACTGATCCATACCATAGAACTTATTTTCACCGTAATTTTCGATACTTTGTATGTTTGTTATGCACTATTGAGTGGATTGTTGTTTTATTTTCCTGCACTTGTTGGCCATTGTTATAACTTTAAGTTAATGGTATATTCTATTGTGGTTAAATTATTTAAATAAGGGTTATGGATTAGTTATTATTGATGATTTTAATAATTAGATATTTGTTTGTCGTTTAAATGTTAATGCATATCTTCTTATGCCAGTAACGCACGTGATAATGTATGGTGATAGACGTAATATTGGACACACTTGCTCTAAAATTGAGTGTTTATTAACTGAAGTGTGACACATGATGCTGTTAATTAATGGGAATTAATTATGTATTACGTTTTCGAGTGGTACCTAGTTTTGAAAATTGTTCTATAATTGACCAAAATAAATGTGTTCGCAGTAAAATATGTTTATTATTTCAAAATGTTTTACACAGGTATGTTAACTTTAACAGCTTCTTGCCGAATGGCGCTGATTAGCTCTTGATTCACCAGAAATACGAAGCGAAGACCGGCAACCTGAATAAAAAATAATTAAGAATTATTAATAATCCAAAAGATATTTCCATTTGGGATATTATTTGAACGGTACCATTCTCGAGAAAATAAATAACGTGACATTCTAAGTTGTGAAGGATCCACATTTTGTGTGATGTAAGTAATAGCTTGCAGCTAAGTAGCTACTCAAGCACAAAATATTTATGTGTTCTCGTAACTTTCGTTGCGCTGAAATTGCTGTAGGTACACTGGTAATGACGTGACGTCCAAAATCAAGGTTTGTACAACACAATGGGCATGATATAATCAGCAAGACTAATGATACGCAAACATTACCTCAATGACGGTGTTGTGATTAAGCTTCACTTTGTTCCCCGGCAGCACAGGGCGGCCGTCCACGAACATCGGCCGCTTTCCCTCTGACGTCATAAAAAAGTCCCCGCTGTTCCTCAGACGAATTGTTGCTTGCTTTCGTGACACCTTCGCCGATGGCCCTTCCAGGGTCAAGTCTACGTCGATAGCATTGTCCTTAGTACTGCGGCCAACTGCTATCTAATAAACAAAATACAATACTAATTTAAAACATAATTAAAACACTTGTTGTTGAAGTGTTTGACGTAGAGCATAATCTGCATACAATGTTTTTAATTCATACCTAAATTAATGTTTCATGTAATACAAGTTGACGATCATTATCATAGGCTGCAATACAAAAATAACACAGGTGCATGCTTATAATTGAGTTCCTATGTGTCTACGTCGACACTGCACACGATATTAAACTAATTATTACCGTAAGCCATACATGCAGTCGCTAATTGATATGCTCGATTAAAGCACAATGGTCGAATGATGAACACGGTAGCCTACATCGAAATTAATTATCCGAAGTAAAAAGCTACATCGTTTTCAAAATCTCATCGGTTCGAAACTCTTGCCTTCAGATAAGTTGGGTACAATAGCTGTATGTATCAATAAAAATTCACGTTTTCCCCATAAACCTATAACTATTCACATAGTTACCCACGTGTCGTAATAATGTGCAACGATATCTTTCTTCGCATGTTCGTAACAGAAGCCATCAAAATACTGAAACCACTACAAGTTTTGCGTAAAATCAAAGTTTATTAAACACGCACGCAAGCAATTAAAACACAATCGAAATCGGAAACTAATTAACGTAGGCATTCCAGGCATTCTGAAACAAATGGTTTTGATAATAGCCGTTTAAAACAATACCTGTTTAGGCTTACGTTTGCTACTATATAGAATGGGTGTAGACGTAAATAAATAAGCGATTCTACTCAAAATCAACTTGAACTCTCGATAGGTATTATATTAATTAGATGGACGCACGCGGGCATTGCCGCGCTGCCATTCTGCTCGAGTCGTTTACTATTAATACAAGTTGATTTTGAATAGATTCGTATATTTATTTACGTCTACAGCAATTCTATATAGGGTGTAAACGAATTTGTGTACTTAATTCCTTCAAACCGCATGATCTACGGGTGACAGATTGACCAAGCAAGGGAATTTTACAGATTCAACAAAATAAAATCAAAATGAAAACATGATGTTCTGTTTTTGAGTCAATTCAGCGTATCGAGTTGACTGACTGCGCGAAGCGATATTGCGCTAGTCGTGCCCGCCAGCTGTGTCGCCGTGCTTTCATGCATTTATGCTTGGCATCGAAATGGTCAACCAGAAAAAAAAGCTTTGCAATTATTATTTCTTGGTTATTTTTTTATTGAATCCTTAGGCCCAGCGCAGACGACTGACTTTTTGTTCGGCGGACTACCACGGACAAGAATGAAAGTAGTTGGTAGTTGTTGCCATCGCAGACACTAGAGTTCTAACGACAACTACAGACAAAATTACCGTCGTGTGCGTTGAGTCCGTGTTAAATTTCGCGACCGGCAAAGACTACCAACCACGTCAATTCCTGTCCGCGGAAGTCCGTCGTCTGCGCCGGGCCTTAGATGGTTTAGATACGATCACTTAACACAACCGCAAGAAAAAAAAGTTTTATTAATTTATGTTTAATCAAGCTAAATTCCGTGCGGGGTTAATCTATAGGTACCTACGAGATAATTATGTGGCTTTAAGAAATTACACGAATTGGTTTACACCTTATATGTATAGTGGCAAACGTAAGCCCTAAACAATACCTGGATATCATAATAAATTGGTAATGATGGCAAGGAACCGTCAGCGCACAAACTAATACTTCGTAGGCGCACATGTCTTATCTTCACTGCGTGACTATAAAACGACTAGCTATCTCTTATTTAAAAAAACGCTAAAAAAATTAAACGTCGTAGACTTTACGCTTATTTTCATTTTGTTAATTAAATAAATAAGACTTCTATCCATAGTTAAAACTAATGTAAGCAACCGTAGTTGAACCGAGAATGATGTTGGTGATCTTGACTTTTTGTTCGACTGTAGGTACTATTTAATGATGCTGTTCATTAGTATTGTGTTATTAACAAACCAGATAGAGCTGTTGACATACCTACTAATTGAACAGATAAGGTTATCAAGTAACTAGTTATTCGTAAAGCTGATTATGTGTAAGTACCTCTCGATGTTTGTTACTGTTTGTGTGTGCATTATTTTCCTCTAGCTCGTTGGTAGTGCGACTAATTTTGAATGTACTTTTATTATATTCCATCAGTTTTACGTTTTTGTTGTGTAGTAGTGGAAGAATTGGTCGATGATGCATGGTAACGTTAACATTTGTATGTACTAATTAAGTGATCTATTTTTAATTATTTTATTTATTCTTCGATGACTAAATCTAAAGCGTCTGGCAAATAATAAATAGTTGCGGTGTATAAAGTGGAAGCTAAGCATCACTGGTGCGACGACCCGTGTCGCCAGAAAGTGCAGAAATGAAAGAGCCATAATAATCTCCATACACAATAATTTTAAAACGCTTTTATTATAAGAAGAAATTAGGGTATTTCCTTGTAGAATGCTGTGCTGTTTGGTCGTTAGACGGAGGGCGAGTTCAATACAACGAAATGTACAATACTGACTAAAGTACCTTACATAGCAGCAAAAAAAACTTATTTGGTCAAATCAGATATCGATTTAAACTCTTCCCTAATTTTAATATCTATATCATCAAGGATGAGCGCAGCTCTATTGGGTAAGTACTAAAATATAGAATTCTGTTCACCAGCCCGCCTGCCAAATCTAGTGATAATTGAAATATCATTGAAGTAAGGTCGATGTACAATAATACACATTATCGGGTTAAATATGATAAACTCATTAATTTAAAAAAAAACTTAGGGAACCTACACGCTGACCGTCAAACAAGTTATAAGAATCAATTAATAGAGCGTTTTAAGTTCTACAAAGACTGGCCGAAACACTTTCAACCGACCACTACAATTTATGTAGAAACAAGTCCATGTAGTGTATGGGATTGACATAAACTCAGATATCATCCCAGTGGATTACAGCCCCCTGATTCAGAACGATTCGAATAATCGCTAATGTCCCAGCGCCACCGATCAGCGGCGGTATCCATCGTTTATCTATTGTGTCTCTGAAACTGCCCCGCGAGCACGGATCTTTTATCGAGTCGATTCGAGAAATGTATCTATCCTAAGCGTCAAATTTGACATAACTTATTGATAAAACGACAGCAGTTGTCGTTTTATCTATATCTTATGTCAAATTTGACGTTTAGAATAGATAAATTTCTCGAATCGACTCAATAAAAGATCCGTGCTCGCACCACTGGTTCTTAATGAGTTAATCAGCTGTCAAATGATTCGGAAAGCTATCTCTTTCTCTAGTTACGAGAATCGTAGATAGAACGAGAAAACAAACCGAATCGGTCAACAAGTGTTAATCGAAAAGGTTCTGAATAGGGGCTGACCCGGTCCCACTTTGAAGTGAAAAGTGCGGTATAGCTCATTGTCACGGATAGGAGAGATGCAGTGGCTCAGTGACACGGATACGCACTTTCATTAGTCGTGTGGTGCCACAGTTGTATTCAACCACAGTGCAACGATCACGACATTGTAAACAAGCATCAGAAGCGCCGCCGCGCCCGTTTCATATTGTTCCGATGGAGAATGGACGTATATTCGTTCGGAAGCAAGTTACCTTTCTCCCGTGTGGGGACGGGCTAGAATATAAAACTTCCTCACCGCACGCTGGGAATAGACGCATGTTGTAAGATTCAACAAAACCCAGCACGCTTCGTGGTAGGATCTATATGGTCCGCCTGGCTAGCTACCACCCTCACATTAAAGTCCGGTGCCAAGCAGTTTACTGTGTTCCGTCGTGTGTATTTGAGAGCCAGAGGGGTATAGGGGAATCTCTCTACATCTCTGTTACTTGGATTCGTGTGCTCCATCTTAGACCCTGTCTGCACTAACCATCAGGTGCGACTAGGGTCAAGCGCGACCAAGCCAAATAATTTAAAAAAAACCTACAAAATGTCCAAAAAGCTAGAGGCGAAATATAAGTAAATGTACTGGGTGTCAATTTTACATCTGATATACTTGAAGGAAGTGAGGATACTAAAAGTAATTATGATTTTTCAATCGTCAGATAACTTTTATCTAAAGAATATGGTGGTTTGACATATTTTCTATGCAAAAGCTGTCAAACCGCCATGTTTATTCCTCAGAAAAAGTTATCTGACGATTGAAAACTCTACTCTTAGGGTCTGTTTCACAATCTTCGGATAACTCTTAATAATTCTGAAAGAAATATGACAGATTTTCTATAGATAAACTATCAACCACCGTAGGTACCTATTTATCCCTCAGTTCTGAGTTAACTGATGATTGTGAAACAGGGCCTTAATGTAGCAAATAAATTTTATCCGAGCAAAAAACCCAATATTTCAATAACAAAGGTTACGAACTCTAAGCACGTCATAGTTAATCTAATTGAAATATTTATTTCTGCAAAATCGTGCTTCAGTAGCATTGAGTTTCAGTTCCCCTCTGGATAGACAAAACGAAGTACGGTTTATAATGAATAAAACAGGATAATGATTATTTGATTTGACCTCTGAGTTTGTTTCGGCTTTTCTTCTCAGAGCTAGTCACATGGAAATACCGGCGACATCTAGTCTTAAAAAAAACATTAAGTACCTACATTGACTTGTAAAAGTGTATGTAAAAGACTTATTTACAGAAATAAATATAATTTGTGTGGTGGGCGTGGTAGCCCCACAGTGAAACCAAACGATTCTAGGGAAAAAAACATCGTTTCATCAATATGTAATTCGTTTGCATTGTTCCGGAAGCTGTAGAATAACGACGTCACGCTGTTTTAATATGGCGGACGCTGGAAGCCATTTTGTTTATCGACAAGGTTCAAACTTCATAGCATCATCGAGGTGGTTTAAACAGCTTTTAAGGGTTGGAAGAGCATAAAAAGACCATTTATTACCTAAATTATGTTTGTCGTATTTTTATTTTAAAAAGACAATAATTCAAACTTAAATATTTACTAAAGTACATACGCAAATATTATTTTTAATAAATACCTAGGTACTTACTAGGTAGGTAAGTAATTTAAATCAGGCATGTATTTAACGCGGCGACAAACTAATCTGATTTAGGGTTTTAAAAATAATTAAAATGGATAGCAAAAATAATAGGTTGGCAGCTACAGTGAAGTAGCATTTTAAGCAGGCAGGGGGTTTTAAAAATAATTAAAATGGGTAGCAAAAATAATAGGTTGGCAGCTACAGTGAAGGAGCTTAAGTTTCTGTCTGCAGGGTTTAAAGTAACCTAACACGAAGGGGATGACGGGGGCTTCGTTCGCTCGCTTCGCTCGCTCACTCTAGCCCCCGTCATCCCCTTCGAACCTAACCTATCCATGTCGGGATTCCCCTTAACCACCCTGCTAACATTATTAGTCGCCAAGTCATTATTTATAGCTCCTAGCCTCATTTTATTAGTTGCAAACACTTAGTCGCCTTTTAAATTATTAGTCACCTGGAAAATAATAAACCTTTAAATAATTGTAAATAACTAATAATTAAGTATTAATTTATTTCGCGTACTCACTCACTTACATTAGCAAACTCGTTAGCATCGACACACGAATATCAAAGTGTTGTAATTTAACACCGGGCGCTACTCGAATTTCCATTTGTTTGCATTCAGTCGAACTGCAGCCATTCTTGGTAAAGCGATAAAGATAAAACAGTGTTTCTACACTTTTTTTCAAATATTAATTTTTATTTAGACTGTTTTGCTTTTTGATTTACATTTATAATTGTCAGCCAGAGATACTGATAGGACAATTCAACTAATAAAATGATTTAAAAAAAACACAATCGAACATATCTCAATTACGGCTGTGACTTCTTTTTTTTGTAGATATAACAGTCGTTCAATTCCGTGCGTTCCGTGTTCAGTTGCGGTTTGATTTCGATTTTAAATAATTTTGTTAGACCACGAGTGACGATACTTAAGTTCGTTCAGTGCACCCTGGGAAGTCAGCCCGGCAACAAAACTTGCTGACTGGCTAATCTTTTCACCTTGAGACACGAGAGAAGAAGTAGAATAAGCCTCCAGAGCAGGCTTCCGGCGGGAACAGTGAGCAGCGTCTATGAGATTACAGTACAGCACAACTAAGAAGTCGCATCGGGAAACTTCGTAAAGCCGATCACTTCCGAACTGAGTGCAATTTCAAGACCACGAATGTTTATTAGTAGGTACTTACTGCAGTAAAAAGTATCTTAACGCTGACGCAATAAGACGTGTGAGTGGCGCGAAAATTGCGACTGCCATTGGTTGTACGATCAGCAGGGGCGGATTTCTCTATAGGCCAGGTAGGCCTGGGCCTAGGGTATACTTGGTGGGTTTTTATTTAACAGGTTGTCGCGCATTCTGTGAACATATCCGCCAACTTAAACTCAAACCCCCTTATTACAAAAGATGGTCTAAGAAAAACCTAGGTTTTAAAATAGCCCCGTCTCTTTTTGTTATAGGTATGACATAAGAAAGTGATGGGTATATTTTAAATCTGGGTTTACCTTAGTCTTGGTTTAAACCATCTTTTGTAATAAGGGGGAATAAACTCAATACAAATGTAAAAACTCGACTGCAAAAACTCAAAATATTATTTTAATTTATCATTTACTGAAATTCGTTGGTTTTTATTTAATTTAATTCCTGTATTTCATTTAATTTTTCGTGATTTACAGCGATTATGTGGCGGCAATTTTCATAGGCCTAGGGCAGCCAACGTACCAAATTCGCCCCTGTTGATCAGGTACCTACTCTACCTACCTACATCGATGTAACTTATTAGTTGTATTGTACTGTACCTTTTACAGAAGAATAGGCAGCAGGAACCTTCTGTGTATATCAAGAGAGAATAAAGCTAACATCAAACTACAATTACCTAACTGTAATTAAGATACGAATAAACAAGCACCTCGAATTTTTACATATCAATTAATATCGAAATAATAAAAACAGATATGAGGAACTTAATGATTCTTGTCCGATCTTATGAAACAAAGATTAGGTAAGTATTTACTTTAGATACGTCTTTATCAAAAATACAATTAGCCGTCGATCTATCACGATAAATACGATATTATCAAAGATAATGCTACTTAATTTACGCCTTACGATAGGTATAGGTGCCTACTTACATGAATAGGCAGCTAATATGAATTAATAATGCCCTAAAGAAACGGAGTTTTGTAAGTTTTATGTGAAACGACGCAAGTACCTACCTACGTAAAGCTTACAAAACAATACCTATGCTTCAATAAACACAATTAGAAAAAAAAAGTACAAGTACATACACAACAAATTTGTTTCAATATGTAATGATTAATCAAAATGCCTAAAACAAATAGAGTGAGCAAACATTTTGTTTAAATTTGTACAGGTGTTTTAAACATATGTTCACCTAAAATTTGTTTAAATATAAATGTGTATATACCTCAGTTCCTCAGGTTAATCTATACATATAATAAAATCGTGGTTTAGAAGTAACTATGAAATTTTTGTCTAGAACTTATAAATCGCGCGGTAACGAAACCATAGCGCGATCTAATTCGACGCCAACGCCATCTAGGGAAGTAAAGATTAAACATATGTTTGCATGTTTATGCAAGCATCACATAAAAAGAGCTGACCCAATGCTGTTGACTTTTATAAACATATATTGTGCTTATCTCCAAGTAACATATTTTTTTTGTTTCATCGCAATCGGTTCACGCATTCAAAAGATATGCAAAAAATTAATATCTTCTATACATTTACAAATCTGTAGACTTTTGCGTATCTGTACATAGCAAATATTTTGAAAAAACCTGGTTGGGGTGTTAAACTATAACCAATAGAACCCATTTTTAACATTTTTGGATTTTTTGTCTGTTTGTCTGTTTATCTGTTTGTCTGTTTATCTGTTTGTTTGTTCAAGCATCACATAAAAACAACTGATCCAATGTTGTTGACTTTTATAAATAAACTAGCTGTACCCGCATGCGTTGCAATGCACTTTTTCCTACTTACTACCTACCTACTACCTACCTACTACCTACCTACTACCTACCTACTACCTACCTACTACCTACCTACTACCTACCTACTACCTACCTACTACCTACCTACTACCTACCTACTACCTACCTACTACCTACCTACTACCTACCTACTACCTACCTACTACCTACCTACTACCTACCTACTACCTACCTACTACCTACCTACTACCTACCTACTACCTACCTACTACCTACCTACTACCTACCTACTACCTACCTACTACCTACCTACTACCTACCTACTACCTACCTACTACCTACCTACTACCTACCTACTACCTACCTACTACCTACCTACTACCTACCTACTACCTACCTACTACCTACCTACTACCTACCTACTACCTACCTACTACCTACCTACTACCTACCTACTACCTACCTACTACCTACCTACTACCTACCTACTACCTACCTACTACCTACCTACTACCTACCTACTACCTACCTACTACCTACCTACTAACTACCTACTACCTACCTACTACCTACCTACTACCTACCTACTACCTACCTACTACCTACCTACTACCTACCTACTACCTACCTACTACCTACCTACTACCTACCTACTACCTACCTACTACCTACCTACATGATGTCGAACGGGATAAAAAGTATCCTATGTCCTTCTCCTGGCTCTAAACTACCTCCCTGCCAATTTTCAGCTAAATCGGTTCAGCCGTTCTTGAGTTATAAGTGAAGTAACTAACACGACTTTCTTTTATATATATAGATATTGTGCTTATCTCCAAGTAACATATGTTTTTTGTTTCATCGCAATCGGTTCACGCAATCAAAAGTTATGCGAATTTTAAGTTTTCTAGAAGAACTTAGCATGTATTAGTTTATTTTCAATAGATGGCGTTACGTGTATCAAATCATGTTGTGAGGAAATATGTTACTACGAATAAATCCACAAATTACCTAATATTCATTGTTGAATTGGTACCTATTCTCAGTCTACGAAAGGTCTAATGATCTCTATCCTTATGAAAAAGGAACTAAGCTTTTACAAAAAAAAACGAAGATATTGTTATTTAGAATTTATTAGGTCAATTTCTTATTGTTGTTCACAATAAAATGAATTCATGACTTCATGTGGACTAATAGTAAGATTTTTGTTCATTGAATGTTCATACTTTTTGGGAATGCTGATGCCGAAAATAAGGTCCAAATTCAAATTGAAATCGGTGGCCATGATTATTTGCAAGGAAAGCGCTCACCCAGTGCTTTCGTTGAAATTTAGTATTTCGTAATCATTCTATCTACTCAATGCACTTTTTGGATTTTTTTTCTATATTTAATTTTATTTTGTTCATTATTGTCAGATTTATTCAAAGCCTGTCGCTGTCGTTTTAATAAGTTTATTTAATTGAGTTTTTTTAAGCTTTAGGTAATGTTCCAAAGACATGGCCATGGAGGGAAAGTACTTTAAATATTAAAAATACCAAATTTCACTCAAAGGAAACTTCATTTCAACTTTTTTTAAAGTAAGAAATATTGCGTTTTACTGATTTTTTTGCCTGAACCGGGAATCGAACTGACAAAGCTTTATGTACCATCCGGTATTATATTATGGCACCTGTTGATAAAGTCCCCGTCGCGAGAAGCTATAAATTTTGTAAACACACATTTAGGGGTTCGCAACCTTTGGAACAAATAAAAAAAAACAGTTTTGTGATGATTTTTATTTTTATATAATGGTTTTTATTTTATTTATATAATAATAAATAATCTACGAAAACAACACAAACAAACTGAAACGCATTCAAAACTCAAATGACAGCATTGACAGCGTCAGTGTGAACTTACTTCAAAATGGCGGGCCAAATGTTGACGTTCCATGAGTCAGACACGTTCCGGTACCACAAAACATTAGACGATAGCGCTTTATATCGCTAAAATATAACCCGACTAAGTGAAATTGCTCGTTAGTTTCGTATTACACGTATGTAACTTTGAGTTGATTGAATTTGGGATTATTTGTTGTTGATTGAATTGTTGCTACGTAACTTTGTAGAAGTTCTTTATTTACAAAATTTATAGCTTCTCGTGACGGCGACTTTAGATATTTATAAGGTCAATAATAAGGATCAAATCTCTCCAACAAACACACTGTCTTAAATTGAAGGAAGTGCAAGAAATAAGAAGTAACAACAAATAAGTGTTTGAATTGAAATGTACCTAAGTTAGGTAGGTACTTAATGTTAGTTTTTATGGTCTTCCATCAATTTCAGGCACTATGTTTATTGGAGCGATCATATCGATTGGTGAAATAAAAATATAGAAGATGTTTTTTCGCGTTTGTGTTGGTTCGATTTCCAGATCAGACTTTTTGAAAGCAGTACCTACCTATTTATAACTTATTAAAATTAAATGAAGTCTTCTATAAGTTTTTTTTTAAATATTTAAAGTTCTTTTCTATACCTACCACACCTCGAATGAAATCATAATTTAGTTCGCAGATTGTAACAAGACGGCGTTGTAGCTATTTTTGTATCGCGATATGGTTTTGTTACATCTTCAATAATAGTATCAATATTCAATTATAATCCATTTTAGCAAGGAAATGTATAGAAATAAGCAACACGTTTTTAGTATTACGGTTTTATGAATCTTTACGGTCAATCAAGAGGAGCTGAAACTCTACATAAAGAAATGGTTCAAAAGATATAAGTGTCTTAGTGGGACACCTTTGTCTATTATTATAATAAATGGATTATTTAGTTGCTGCGACACAATGTTGTTTTCCGACTTCCACGCGGACGGAGTCGCGGGCACAGCTAGTAACCAATAAAGTTGAAAAGTACCTAATAAGGAAATAACAAATTACCACTCGTCTCAAAAGTATAAGTCTTAAGCGAAAGTACTTAGCTACTGAGTGATGCGAACTATACACAATTATTACAAGTCGTCATTTCAGCCAGTCCTTATCAATATAATGAGGTAATTAAACGCTTACTTATCAAATAAATACGTTCACTTTGAAAAATATGTACACAGGCGGTCGTGATAAAGACGTTTCTACATTTAGATATAGAATACGTCGTAGTGCAATGAATTATTTATTCGCACATCGTGATAATATACAAGTGTTTTACAGTCGACTGTCGTTCTTATAAAACAATACGTATAGAATAAAAATAAAATTATAAACACGCTCCTGGCAGTACCTACAACTCGCAACTAAACTTCATTAGTATTTCTGACTTGCGCATATTCGAATGACATTTGACCTGTTGCTGTCCTCGAGACTAATTTTGTTCTACCCTACAATCCTAAACGAGGAAGTGACGTTACATGTGGTTATAATAAATGATTATTACAGTGATTCCATAGTCATTGAGCGGCGGGATATTAATGGTAATATTATTCAAAATTTGAAAAGAGTAAACTTCGGTTAGTTCATACTTCGTAGTCGTGATTGTAACCCAACATTCGGAGTCAAGTCCCCGCTTTTTTTTCTCTATTTACGGGATCTATTAGTGCTTATTCTTTAGCGAGATGCTAACGGTAACGCTGTCGTGTGGATTTTAAATTGTACTAAACGAAACACCCGTTACGCGGTGACACCTTAACAACATTCAATGTACTAGCGCGTACTAGACTCGCTGTTCCGAGTAAAAGATAGTACTTTGTTGTGGTATCCGTAATTGTTAGTTTTTTTTGGGTTAGAACTTCGAACGAAAGTTAATTCGCAACACCTCATATAGTAAGTTGGTATAGTCCGGCCATTTAAAGTTTGTGTAAAATGTAAACAAACATTTGATCGAAATATAAATAAGTCCTCAAGAATCCATTAAACATACACATTTTTTTGAAAATCTTAACATTTATTCTTCAGTGTTTTATAGCCAATCCCATCAATTAGATTTTTAAAGCAAAATACATGTTCACGAGCGTTTTGTTTTTCTATTGGACTGCTTGTTTATTGCCAGTGATTGGCGATACCTGAAGGTCTCCAGCCAATGTTGACGACCAAAGGTTTGTTTATCTTTTAAACTAAGTTGAAGGGCCGGACTTGATCAAAACCACCACAACTAAGTGTATCAAAAGCTGTTTGGAATTTCATCTTATTCAAACGAGGTCATGAACTATGAACTACGGCGTTTCAGGACAACAAAATCGATGAATAATCTACTTACTTACTTCCTTCTAACGAAGCAGGTAGGCTCACATCTGACAAATATTTATTATAGCCTTGAAACAGAAACAATATTGTAATAGCGCGACGTGTTTAATTTAATTATATATATGTAGTTGTTTGCTGAAGATTTTGTAATTATTATCCTTGTAGATATCAATGTTGTTTCATATTAGGTAATTGAAGTATACAGACAATTAGGTACGTTGTGGCTTAGGTACTTGAAAAATAGCGAATATAAGTATTATGCTTGTGTTTGAGACTAAAAATACTGATTTGTTGAAGATTAGTGGATGTGCACGTCATGTTCATGAATGGGTGCCGTCTGTCGGGACTGGTCAGCTCTTAACTGCTATGGCAATCCTAAAGGCATATTTTTCTATTTGTTACTCTTATGTGAGTTTATTTCTTACATTAACCTTCATAATTTTCATACTATTTCTCACACTACTGTAATGGAATTGTCATGATCTACTATTTTAAAAAGAGTATTCATGGAGTTTTTGCCGGCTCTTCTCCATAGAACCTGCCTTTTGGAAGCGTGCACCTAGTTTTGACGTTTTAAAAGTGCCTGAAATTTCGTCTATTTGAAATTAAAAACTTTGACTTTGATTAGTTATATCGTCGTTAATACAGGAAACAGGTTAATTTATTACGTAATTGTTAAATAGAATACAATTATAATTTACTCCTTACTGTGGGAAAAGTAATTAAAACTGGAAATAATTCGCTGAAAATGTTAATGTGCAGAGATATTATTATATACCAAAGTATCGTGTTTTGACGGTTTTTAAAACATATCGCATCTCTGCAAAGAAAATTAAAAAGAAATTATGGCATTGAAAAACATAGAATTGATATAATCGTCCATAAAACGAACATTTTAATGTATTTGCATGCACGTAGTTAGGGGTACTAATAACACTGCGTCGTATATCTGTTTATTTACTAATGTACCTATGTATAAATGACCCGATACTATCGACGACACAATCGTGCATTTTAACATCAGATAACGATTTTTATTTGACGTGTAATTCTGTTTACTATCGCAATAATGACCTTTTTGACTGTTACCGATAACGTTGACTTCACATTCTTTGTTCAATAAATTATACAGAAAAACTTTTTAATGACTACCTACTTAAAATTCCAAAATTGTACCTTTATCGAAACTTTCGATGAAAGTGAACGAATAAATATTTTAACTCATATTTGTTAGGTACAAGTAAGGTTACTTTATCATCGACAACTTTAACAGAAGCATAAAATTTAACGAATTTTTAAGAATATTTCGTTTTATTTCCTTATGATAACAACTGTGTTTAAAAAAAAGTGTTATTGGATTTTTCCGTGTGAAATTTCTCAGTAGCAGCCCGGAAGACTCCGTCAAGACAAATCAGACGATTTGTGCCCGATTAATGGCAATAGGCTCGATGCCTATTACATGGCACTTAAACATAACGGCGAAATGAGGGTGTACTATACACCTCTGCCCAACCCTTCGGGGAATACAGTCGTGATGTTATGATACTAACTGATAAACATCCACAGCTTAAGGCCTGAATTCCTCCCATGCTAATGTCGGTCGCGCACCGTTTCGGTCGCGTACGTAGAGTTGCATACGACATCGATGAACCTATGCGCCCCTGAAGACAGTTTTTTTTCTTTTGTACTTCTTGTAGATGGTCCTTGCGGGCTGTTTCTACGTAACCGGGCAGTTATTGGCGAGACCTGAAGGAACTTTTTTTATTTCGCGATAGTCTCTCGTTTGATCACTATCTCGCCTGATGGTAAGCGATGATGTGGTCGACGGTGAAGCACGCTTGCCTAGAAGTAAACTATTCACTCTTGACTTAAAGACCCCAAGGTTGTAGCTATCAGGAAACACTTACTCCGGTAGGGAATTCCACTCCTTAGCTGTGCGAACAATGAAAGTGTTTGCAAAACGTTTTGTACGTATGAGTGGGATGTCCATCATGTACCGATGGCGCATTGCCGTACCTCTTGTAGTCCGATGATGGAAAGGGCCAGGCGGAATCAAATTGTGCAGTTCCATCGCACACTCCCCGAAGTGTAACTGATAAAAAACCGATAGGCTGGCAACTCTGCGTCGATGTTCAAGGCTCTGGAGCTTTGAGTTGACTAGTGCATCGTTGCCGATCTCTAGCCAAGCTGACGTCAGAGTCGCAGTGTGGTGTGGTACACGCGACAGACACAACGTCACATCATTTTATGCAGAATTCAGACCTAAGCATGGATTCCAGAATCCAATGCTAAATGAACGGTACTGAAATCGCAATTAGTATGCGACTGGAAATTCGCTTTTGGTTTCGGCTCCAGTTTCGGTTTCGGCAAACCAGCCGAGACTTCAGCCGAAATCGGAATACCGCTCGTGAGTTATTGTATTGTCCTCGTCAGCGTATCTTAACCCTTTCTCTGTCCCGTGAATCACATATGATAATCGGCATTGTTTAAGTATTGTCTGCTATCTGGACAGTGAACCTGTTAATTAGCAACAACATACACTGTAGGAGATTCACATTTATAGTCGTTAAAAACTAAATATTATTGCAAAACACGTACCTACCTAAGCGATTAACAGACAGCGAATTAGCAGCATCATTATAGCTCAAGCAAAAACTGCATTTAGAAATCCAATTCAAGGATTTAACCAGACAATTAATTCCAATAAAACAGAAACACTACTAAGAATTTTCGAATCTTCAGTTCCAAACTTCTAATTGAATAAATAATTCAATATGTATCTATGTGACCTCGTTGACCTAGTTGAAGTTCTTGCAAGGAAATAAGGTTACCCATTAGCAGTCCTTCATCGCTATACAGCCTTTGAAGCAAGCAGATCATGCAAAGTTTAATTACGAGTAAGAAGCTTCTCTGTCATTGGCGGGATTTGATCTGTTCCCAATAAATGGTGGTGACTCCTTTGAAATTGAGTACTTCTTCTCTCTTGTCAGCAATGAGCTATACGAAAATAGCTCATGCTGTGGTGTAAAGATTAGCCAGTCAGCAAGGTTGGTAGCGAGCCTGACTGTCCAGGGTGCGTCGGACGTACTTAAGTATCGTCACTCGTGGAGGCTCTTTTCATGCACCCCAATTGAATACTGAACAAGACACACTCAGTCTTCACCCAGTTGTCTACTTCATCTACTTGGAAGCTGAGGACCAATTCGACAAACAAAATTGTTGACAAACGCAAACGAAACACAACCGTCAGTAAGTTTTTGTTTACGAAAACTGTCGAAATGATTAGTCTCGTTTTTTGTGTGAAACAATTTGACAGCTTTTGAAAACGAAAACTGTCTGAACGAACGGTTCGGCCTTGGTTCGGTTGCGATATCAAGATTTATTTTAGGAGAATTGGGTTCCAAGCCCTCACTTGAAAACAGCGTTGATTACGATTCTAGGTAGATTCTAGATACGTTTAAAGGACACCTCTGCATTCTATTTGGAAACGTCATGCTCTAATAAGGTGGGTCAGATGAATCCGGAATCTTATCAATTATTTTGGATATGAATTCACGGTGCTTTCATTTCAAACTAAGAAATTTCCGCGATTTTTATAAGCTCAACGCAGTTCCATTTGTTTCTGCCCATGCGAACAGTCCAGCTGGACCTGAGTGTTCCCAAATATAGTCCAGCCATTGAAATTTTGTATAAAAGGATAACAAAGAGGAGATAAAAAAACTTTTTTTATCTCTTTATTTTCGCTAGTTAAATAAGCTATTCCCAAGGAAGGTTCATACATATTTTTTTTAACTAATTCGTAATTATTAATTGCGTAGGTATATATGATTATACCTCAAATCTCCGGTATTTCTGAACCGATATGGATAATATTTTTTTTTATTTGGTAAGCTTTCGCTCCTCCTCCAATGGACCACCTGTCCGATATAAATTTTGTCAAAATCTAGATGGGTTCCGGAACTAGTCAAAGGAACTGCTCAACGGTTGAGAGTCTCTGGGAGATCATTTTAATATGAATGTAATAAATAGTTTTAGTGGGACGAAACAACTAGAGTATATTAATGTTAACAGGTGTTGAGAGGTCATGATATGATTCTGGTGATAGAATCAGGACCTGGTGAATAGAGCTGTACAAACCAGCTTCTAGTCTAACCTGAACTCATTTGTCATCCACAACGCAACCTAATTATTACTGGAACACCAATATTAGACGACACGTTTGGTGCAGTGGCTAAGCGATTGGCTTCTGCGCTGCGGGTCGTGGGTTCGATTCCCACACGGAACAAAAATTTGTATGGCCTACAGATGGTTGTTCCGGGTCTGGGCGTTTGTTTGTGAGATTTGTGTCTGTAAACGCACCCACGATACAAGAGAAATCTTAGTGTGGGGAAACGTTTTTTTTAAAAAAAAAAAAAAAAAAAAAATATCCTAAGGTAAGGCCGGATATCAGAATTTTGGGCTTTTATGTTCTGACTACCTGTAATGACAGGACCTGGTATTCGTATGAAAACCAGGACCGACGGCTTAACGTGCTCTCCGAGGCATGAAGGGTTCCCAATATGCACAGAACGGTCACCCATCTACGGACTGACAGCAGCAAGTGCAGCTTAACCTCGCAGATCGGTCAATCCGCGCGGTTGCTATTCAGACACGACTGGCCACAAGGTTTTGTATCCCACCATACGTAATTACCTAAAATATGCCTAATGATCACGAAATATGTAATAACAAGGTATAATCACATATTATTATAGGTATATAAATAACTGTCATCGTATTACTATAAATATATCATAAATGTCAACCATATTTGACTATTGTCCGTGATCAATTATATTAATGTCTGCTTATTTTTAATTCACTGACCTCAAAAACAGGATATCCTGTAAATTATGTTTGTTAAACTATTAAATTGATTTTATTAAAGGTATTGAATGTTTTTATATGTCACATCTAACCAGCCTTTTTTTGGGATTAATGAATGATAGACGATATGAATTTAATGCACCGAATTAAATCACAACATGATCAGGGTAGGAAAAACGCATGATTTTTTCAAAAAAATCTAGTTACTCTGTACGACGCTGACGCATTTGAATTTTGCGTAAATTGGAACGCGGCCGTTGGTGACGGACCAAAGGGAAATTCCCGCGAGGTTTTTCTCACACTTTGCCATACGATTTCGATCTTTCACTCATAAAATTTTCTTTCTTAGATTCGATCGAAGTTTTCGGTGGTGTTTATATTAAAATGCTTCGCCAAAAGATTTTTATTTCCCGGAAATAAAAATCTTTTGAATAAATCATTGTTTTTTATTGAACAAAATCGTTTGACTTAATCAAATTGATTTAACCACGTCAACCCTGACTGAACACACTTTACTGAGCAATAACAAAAAAAATATAGAAATTAATAACATTCATAATGTAATGAGATGAGACACATAATTTATTTTATATCTAGGAAATGGTATCTTGTGATATAAGTTTTAATACTTATATCAAATACACTTTTCTTTCCATGAGCTCTTTCCACTGTATTGAATAAAAACCTTTCAGAGCATGAAATATTAAAAAAAACTAATATGAACGTATGTTCTCTTTGATATTGAAAGACACGAGATCGTTTCATGGTAGAAACAAAATATAAAATAATGATTTTCATTCTTCATCTTCTTAAACGTAAAATAATTAACTCCATTCAAAATCAGAACGTATCAGCCAAACGTTTGTGGAGAGGGGAAAAAGGTGGTGCTGTCCCGAGCTGGTATACAGTAACTCGGGACGTAAGCGCCGCCCATTTCCCCCGCCAACCTCGCACGATTGCTCTGCGGTAACAATCGTGTTGATCGAATGTTTGGAGTTAGATAAAAGACTGTGTAAAAAACAAGGTCTTTTGTAATAAATTTCTTTTCCAGATTTAAGAGAGAAAAAAATCTGATTTTGAATATACTTAGCATGGTTACCGTTTATATTGCACAAGTAAAAAGTTAAATCAAGCTTACACGTACGTGCTCTTCACTTTCACACTACCTACATTCAACAATAAATAACTAGTATGTAAAGCAAGCTTTTAAAAAATCGTATGTTTAGCGAGATGGTCAAGTATCAGAAACGTCGCTCAGTGGATTCACCGGACATTGACCAAGTTTACCATTCCATCCTCTATTGATACTTGTTGTTTTGAATATCCAATTCACTGCTTGTGCCCAAACAATCGCCTTGTTATAAAAGAATGTTATGTAAACACACCGTGACTACCACCGGCCAGTTCTCAAAACAAGAACCACAGTAAGATTTTTGTTCTGTACATACTTACCTACCTACTCAGAAGTGAATTGTTAACTGCCCCACGGTAAATACAATAAAGTTAAAAAAATCAAATTAATTTGGACGTAATTATGTTGTTATTTATTTCGTTTCGCTAACTGAGATACTGTGTAATTAACGAGTGAGAAGGTTCTGACCACATTCTTAAATAAAAATAAATAATTGTACATCGTTTATACTATCGCATTTAAATACCACTAATGTTTAAACATGACGCACATACAAATGTAACTTAATTTGCGTGGAATTAATAAAATTTGCATTTTATTAAAATGAATGACTGCGAAGTAATAGCTCTATTAGAACCCAGTATCAGGAAGTCAAAGGACAAAACCGGAATCGTAATAGGTAGGTGTAGTAAAGATAAACAAGATAACACAATCTTTAATTTCATTGTCCAGATAAAGCCTCGAATAGTGTATTTTAAAATAAGCAGCATAAAGTTATTGAAACGAGGGCAATCGATACTATGTGACGATATGTGGGCTAGATAGTGAAATGAATAGATAGGTATTTTTTTATGGTGGCCGGGTGGTGACTGGTGACCGTGTCATTAGGGGTGGGAGGCGTCCTTGGACCTATTGTCAGGGTCTACACGAATACAGGTGTTTGGCATGTTATGCTTGTACCCGATATTGACGGACGAGGGGGAAATGCGCTATGGATTATACGTAATTACGATGCATAACGCTAATTAGTTTTGTTTTTTCTATTTTATTTACGGTATTTTATAACTTTACATGTTCAGTTCTTTAATGTTATGTGAATATTAATCATTGTAGTATTACCATTCCAACCAATAACATGTGTGAAAGAAAACAACATATTGAGGAAACTTGAGGCCCAATTCTCCTAAAATAAATTGTTGCCAAACGCAATCGAACTACAACCGTCAGTCAGTTTTTGTTTTCGAAAACTTTCAAAAAGATTGATTTTGTTTTTTGTGTCAAACAATTTGATAGCTTTTGAAATTGAGAACTGTCTGAATGAACGGTTCGGCCTTGGTTCGGTTGTGATTTATCTCTCCTAAACGAAATCTTGATAAATTGCAACCGAACCGAACGACAGTTTTCAATTTCAAAAGCTGTCAAATTGTTTGACACGAAAAACAAAACCAAACATTTTGACAGTTATCATAAACAAAAACTGACTGACACGGTTGTCGTTCGTTTGCGTTTGCCAAAAATTTTGTTGGTCGAATTGGACCCATGGGCTTAATGGCCTGAAATCGCCAACGAGCAGTTAGCAAGCATGGTGATCATTTGAAAGATGCACGTTTCTTCTCTGTATAAGAGGTATCTGCCCTGTAATAGGACTGTACAGGGGGCTTACTATGACCTTTTAAAGCAGGACAGAAGTTGCCTGGAAGTTGAACTGCCCTGCTTTTTATACTATGACATCGTTAGAGGAGGCCTGCTACGTTGACGTTTGCGAAATCCGTTCATCTTTAGTACTGTCATAGTATAAGACTTTTCGTACCATGAACAAGCATAACCGTTCAACTTGGTTCAAAGTCGTTCACCTTTAGTACTGTCATGTTACGATTTTAAGCGATTCAGAAGCAGGCCTGCTTTTGAACGGAAGTTGACTGGCTGGCATTTGAACGTTTTCGTAAGAGGCCATGGTAAGCTCCCTGAAATCGTCAACGAGCAGTTAGCAAGCATGGTGATCATTTGGAAGACGCACGTTTCTTTTCTGTATAAGAAGAGGCCTTTGCCCTGTAATAGGACTGTACAGGCTGGTATTACACTTTAATCCATTTTGACTAACCACGTTTACTTAACCGGTTGTTAATTTTATGAATTCCATAAATTTTTCACAGGGATTCTTTAATTCTAGTCATCAATGGCTCCGTTGATGTGGAGTTGTATGACGGAGCAATTAACGCTGACTGTGTATGAAGACAGAGTTATGAGGGTTAGATTTGTAAGATGGCGGCAATGCAAAATAATACGGAATCGTTTGATAGTTAGAAGAATCAATAATCTCAGTTAATTACTTTTACCTGAGCCGTTGTCTGTTCTTTTTCTTTATTTTACAGGTCAGCTTAATGCTTATTTGAAACTACATAATATTCTAGAAACTGCTACTGTAATGCCGTGTTATGTGGTTCCGGAAAGAATAAAGAAGACAGCTAAGTTAATCATAACTTAATGCATTAGCATTGAGGATGGACAGTTTAAGTACAGTAAGGACAGTTCCTGTATGCTAATATGACCATACTTCGATTACCAATCAGTTTGTTAGGCATGGTGCTTATGGCAAACTTTAACAATTCTGTTCGTTGGATACGGGCTTTTATGTTCATAATATGTTATTATGTGTATAATGAAAACGATTGTAATCATACGACTTATTCTAAAAATAAATGTTAGGTATATTGTGTTTTCTTTAAAAAAGAAAACAACTATATAAATATATTAATTAAGCAGGTGCAAAAATGAACCTTAAAGAACACTGTTTAGAGTACATTCTTAAATTTTTAGCAACTGAAGAATACGTAGAAATTTTACTATTTTTAATATTAGTACTTATTGACATTATGAATGATTAATCGTTATGTCTAAACAAATAGTATCTATATTACCTTGAATTTGTAATGGAATAAACATTATTAAGATATGGAATTAAGTAATATACTTATTAAAGTAGATGAAACGTTTTATTTTTTAATTAATCACTGTCATGTAAGACACATTTGTACACTTCTTAAACAAATAATTAGAAAGACATTGGAAACACTGTTGTCCTTTTGATGTTACTATGTCTATTAAGTTTAACGAATAAATACGATAAAAAAAATATATAGACATTATTGGAACATATTTAATAAAAAGTAGTATAGAGTTCGCTTTCCCCCACTATTCCTCATTTGAAGAACAGATTGGTCGTCTGATGAAATATGAACACATGATCGTCTCGACTTTGTGTCCTTTCTTGGTTTCCATATTGGATTTATTACACTCCTCTAAAGTCTTTTAATACACGGCGGTGCTTAAAATCTCTTTTTCAGTTATAGAACAGACGTTTTGTTTTTTTTAAATACCTGGCAAAATTAAGAAAATCCTGACCCAAGAAAATCTATTTTTATTTTATGATCGAGAGGACTAAATGTCAATTAGAACTTTTAACAGACTAAACAACCCACTGTACACCTGACAAGGTGCAGGGGGGGCAACGGCGGAAAATAATATTTGTGTAATTTTGGGCATTAAAAATATGCAATATTTTTTTTAATAGGCAATATTTTGTAAAAATCTCGAGTCTGCACAATAATTAAGTTGCCAAACAAAAAGCCCTGGTAATCATAAAAGAACATTGTTAAAATTAATACAATGATTCAGAACGATTCGGTAAGAGAATCGTAGACGACACGAGATAACAAATCGAATCGGTCGACAACTGCTTATCGAAAGTGTCCAGAATCGGCAGGTGTAACCTTTCGCAGCGGCTCTTTAAAGGTACAAGTCCGAGACGGGCTGCAACTGCAGACTGCAACCGCAGACCGCAAGTCACATTGGTTTGTATGAACCAATAGTGTCGCTTGTCTGCTGCTGACATCTGCGGGTGCAGTTTGCGGTCGCCGTTGGAATACTACCTTTAAGGCCCTGTCACACAGGATGCGTTCTGCGTCCTCCGGTCCGGTCAAATCGAACGCAGCCCGCATCCTATGTGGACATCATTTGCGTTTTTTAAATATTTTATGTAATTACGATCTGACTATGCGGGCACAAGCAAAGAACGTAGGGAACGCACCGGTCAGGCGGTCGGGGTGGGAAGGTAGCGGACGGGCTGCCCGGTTGCGGGCAGGCGGGCAGCGGGCGGCGGGCGACGGGCGCCGGTCCGGGCAGTTCATAGGGGTGATCGATGTTGCAAAAACATCAATAATGACATCGATAATGACATCAATAGCTGAAAATCGATACTTGATGTTTACCGAACACAAAACATCGATACAAACACAGCTACACGCAATCAAATATAAAATGGCCGCCGTGTGCCCTGCCCGTCAGATCGCTGTCCGTGCCCGGATCGCTGACCGGATGCCCTGACCGGATGCCGTGCCCGAATCGCTGACCGGTTGCCCTGACCATGATGTTCACATAGGATGCGGGCTGCGTTCTATTTGACCGGACCGGAGGACGCAGAACGCATCCAGTGTGACAAGTCCTTTAAGGTGTGCACCTTAAAGGTGTTATTCGGACGGCGAGTTGCGGTCTGCGGATAGTCTGCAGTTTGCAGCTCGTTTCGGACTTGTACCTTTAGACAACGTGGGAGAGCCGTATTGTAGGCACTGGGAGACAACAGTCGACCTAAAGCGGCGATTGACCCTGAGATCGAAGATGAACGAACACGTTGTGAAATCTGACAGTTAACTTTGTCCTTGGTGAAACCCTTTAAGAGAAATCTGGCGCGGTATTTTTTGACGATCGTAATTCGTAGCAACCCTGATGCTGCACTACAACTACTCGCATAATTGCTTGATTTCAACACAAATTCTCCATCTTCTTCTCCCGAGTCGGCACGAGTTATACGATAATATATCATGCCCTAGTAAAAAGAATAGCTCGTCAGCAAGGTTGGTAGCAGGGCTCACTGCCCACGATGCGCCGGACATACTCAAGTATCTTCGCTCGTGGAGGCTTTCTTAATGCACCCCAAACACATAATTCTCTATCTACTGAAATAAGCGACGCTATCAAGTCACTCGAAGCTAGGAAGGCAATGGTTTGGAGGTAATAATTGCAGCAATGCACAAACATCCCAGCAGCGTAGACCGCGCTGATGGTGTGAGCTCTTGAACAAAATAGGAGCAAGAACGAATGCCAGATGGGTACATGGCTGGCGTTCTGGTAACGGCACCAGCAGTGCGAGCACGGATCTTTTATAGAGTCGATTCGAGAAATTTATCTATTCTGAACATCAAATTTGACATAAGATATGGGTAGATAAAATGACAGCAGTTGTCGTTTTATCTATACCTTATGTCAAATTTGACGTTTAGAATAGATACATTTCTGGAATCGACTCGATAAAAAGATCCGTGCTCGCACCGTTGGGCCATTAAAAACGGTCGAAAGCAACTGAATTAACTGATGGTATACAGGGTGGAAAAAATCAATGGGCCCTGAAGGGAAACCACCTCAAATCCTTAAGATAGATTATTTTTCTTAAAGGAAACATTCCTTTATTTTTAAAAAGAAACAAAACTGCATTCACTGTTTTCTCGACAAGCTTACCTTAACCGGGAATCGAACCAGTTAAAAATTAAAAAAGTAAACACTCGCTATTTTATTCTACTAATCGATAGGATTATTGTCAAACGGAACGTTCTATTTTTAAACTTTTCGTCAGAACGCTAAGAAAGAAAATGTGCATAGAATTATTATTACCAATTAAATGATTTTCTTCTTTAAGTCTTCAACGCGTCGTGAAAAAAAAGTGTCGTGGTGACCCGGAGGTTACAGCCCCGCTTGTTAAGCACGGGTTGCTGGTTCAAATCCAGGCAAGTACCAATGTGGCTTTTTCAGTTACATATGTACTTTCTTAGTTAATCTAAGACACCACTGACAAACGGTGAAGGAAAACACCGTGAGGAAACTTGGACTTATGGTCTGAAATCGCCAACCCGCAATTAGCAAGCATGGCGATCAATGCTCGTTCCTCTCTGTATGAGAAGAGGCCTTTGCCCAGCAGTGAGACAGTTACAGGCTAATATTTATTTATTTATTAGTCTTCAACGAGGTACTTAGAGATAAATTAGCAAGCTTGTAGTTCATAGAATGTCTTTGGATGTTAGTTTTAAGAAAATTATAACCTACTTGTTAAAAGTGAACAGTTCTAGTCTAGGTAATGTTGATTAAAGTCCTTGTGTACTACCTAAATATTAGATTTCATGGATATCTTGTACGACAGACGAGTGTAAGACCTAATGTTTGTTGGAGAAATTTTATCTCTATTATTGACTGTATCGACTAGTGAAATAAAATAGCGAGTGTTTATTTTTTAATTTTTTTTTTAACTGGTTCGATTCCCGGTTTAGGTATGCATGTCGAGAAATCTGTGAATGCAGTTTTGTTTCTTTTTAAAATTAAAGGAATGTTTCCTGTAAGAAAAATAATCTATCTTAAGGATTTAAGGTGGTTTCCCTTCAGGGCCCATTGATTTTTTCCACCCTGTATAATTCTAACGTTTCACCCTTCTAATCTTCTGCCTCGTCATGCTAAACAGAGTTTTAACGTTGTGGTTTTGGTGCCTTTATTGAGCAAGAAGGCGCCACCTTGGGCCCAATTCTCTTAAAAGAAATCTTGATAAATCGCAAAGGAACCAAGGCCGAAAAGTTCATTCACACAGTTTTCGTTTTCAAAAGTTGTCAAATTGTTTGACACAAAAAACAAAACCAATCATTTTGACAGTTTTCGTAAACAAAAACTGACTAAAGGTTGTGGTTCGTTTGCGTTTGCCAACAATGTTTTTAGTCGAATTGGCTTGCAGGTCCTTCTAGGCAGATCTTGTTTTGAACTAATCAATGAGTTGCGCATAATCTTGGCACAGACATCAGATTCCAAAGAAAGATTTATATTCCTCTTGTTCACTTTGAATATTCAAAACCTCACATTTACTTTTGCGAAGTTCGCCACCATGAACAGGAGATTGCCGTTCAGTCAGATACATGAAATGTTTTCAATTTCAATAGCTGTGACAGTGTTTGACACAAAACAACCAATCATTTTGACAGTTGTCGTAAACAAAAACTGACTGACAGTTCTGGTTCATTTGCGTTTGGCAACAATTTTGTGATTGAAATGCCCCCAGGCCGGCTAACCTCTGGGTTTGTACAACATGATAGTATTCGATCGCCAAAGATACGCTAATTAAATTATGGGAATTCTATTCTCTAGCTTTTGGAAGTTGTCACCTTGTCTAGACCACTGTACCTAGGCTGGCCAACCGTCCCGCGAGAGCCGGGACGTCCCGTTTCTAGAGCTTTAGAGGACGCGTCCCGCGAAAGACGTGTGCGGGACGCCGATTGTCCCGTTTTATCGTACCTACGGCTAAACCTTCGGACCGAAGTCAAAATTTTGTGAACGCACGTTTTGTTTAGTTACAAGAGTGGTGATCGCCGCCGCGAGTCTCGCGTCGAACACACGAAAAAATTATTTCTAATTGTATTTTTCGCCTCCCTATACTTTGACAGTTGTGTCCCGCTTTTTTTTGCCACGTCCCGCATTTTGATTGCGAAAATCCCGATAAATTCATACATAAAAGTTGGCAAGCCTACCTGTACCCCAAGTGTGAGTTTTTTTCGTCAACCTAGGCGAAAATTTCGGCAGTGTGCAGTGGCTCTAGGCGCGTCGTTCAATTTACGCGCCAATATTAGTATTGAACGCCACGCCTAGAGCCGCTGCCTAAATTTTCATACATTTGTGGCGTGACGTAACTACAGTAGTAACGAAAAAACCTCACACTTGGGGTACCGATCATAAGTGGTACTCCAAGAGGAATGCTGATGCGTTGCCAATCTTAGGGACAAAGTTGAAAAGTCTCATGGGCCTGTAATTTCACCGGCACCCATTCACCCGTACCCTTCAAACAGTACGGTTGTAGTACTTCCTTGGACGAAATCTTACACGAGGAGACAGTAACGTAGGGGATCGAGTAGTGTTTATTGGAAAATTTCTAGAAATTAGATTATGTTGACCATCTTTGCTAAATTAGTCGGCGTGTAGATAGAACAATTCCGGATAGATCATATAATTGGTCGCATAATTCGGAAACACAAATACCTACTGCCAAGGCGCATAACACAACTTATGTTGTGGACTCGTAGTACTGTACTCTTTACGGACGTGAAACGTCGACGTGTCTAAGCATAGAAAACTCCAGGGCATGTACAGTCAGCATCAGAAGTAGATGAGCAACTCAGGTGTCCAAATAATTAAACACATTCAAGATACCAAAAACATCTATGCAACAAAACTGTTCAAATTGATTTTTGAGCATCATAAACTCCAAATATATCTGAGCAGTCACATTGTCAAATATTTATTTACAAACTAAAAGTCTATGGTAAGTAAACAAGCTAAACATTCAAAGGTAACTAAGCAACACGTTATTCAGAAAGTCAGGATAGCAACGTAAAATGAATTGTATTTGATTGTACTTAGAGTCATAACTTAAAAGTTCAAAAATAGATACAATGTGTACTATTGTGTCAATACAGCATTTTTTTCTTTTTCTTCATATAGCTATATCCCTTTCATTTCGTGCGTGACGTCATTGACGTGTCTTTTGTTTATAATAATCTGATAGTCAAGTTATAGGAAAACATCGTAAGGAAATTAAAACGAGTATTTATTCCGCGCGAAAGCCATTAAATTCGCAACAATCAGTTTGAATGAAACTGAAATTTTTATTTGCTACATTTTCTAGTATATCTTCAGGAATTGAATTCGTATTAAAGAGGTACCTACAAAATACCTCGGTTCATTTTAACTATGTTTCGGCAATCCGAAACATAGTTAAAATGAACCGAGGTATTTGGACACGGTTATCAATATAACCGTGTCCAAAAAAGTACAAAATCTGTTAAGCGTCAATTTAATTACTCGGTTAAAACATATCTAACGATGTAAAATCAGCCCGACTAAGCACGCACTGAGTGATAATATGATTTTACGCAAGCGGTTTTCAAATGCTTCTTTTTCTATCGTGTCGGCACGAGCTATACAAGAATAGCTCATGCCGTGGTGAAAAGATTAGCCAGTCAGCAAGGATGGTAGCGAGGCTGACTGCCCAGGGTGCGCCGGACGTACCGAAGTATCAAATAGAATCACTCGTGGAGGCTCTTTTCATGCACCCATTTTTTTTTCAAATGCTAAAAGCGGCTTATCTATGAACATGCACTGTAGCCTGATTTTAGTAGTCAGTTATCATCGAATCGCATCGAATATACCTTTAGCCAAAATCTAGCACGATACGTTTTAAAACAGTCACTTTAAAAAGAACCGCTAGTGCGTGCGCTGGTATAGAAAACCATACGCGTTACATTTAGTGGCTCACCGCCTGCCTTTAATTGCAATGCCTGCCTACATTTTAATATTAATAACGTCACAGGACACTGTACACCTTACAGCGATAACACACTGGCATGGCGGTCGAATCCATTTTGCTACAGAGAGACCCACTGGCAGTGCGAACAGTAGCATATACGTGCGTTCGGTTTTTTTGAAGCGCGAAATGTAATGCGCTTGAATGCGCGCATGCAAAAACTGTAAAAAAAAGTAATAACCGACTAAAAAAACATAAAATTAACAGTTTCAAAAGTCAGTGGCTACAATTTTTTTTCAGTGTAGAATTGCACCGTCTTCTGAAACTGTTAATTTTATCTTATGGTAATTATTTTACTCCTTTTAGTTTTTTTTTTGTAGTCGGTTTTTACTTTTTTATAAGTTTATTTTTTATTGAATACGTTTTAGTGCCATAAATTAAACCCTCTCTCCTCCATACTCTCTCTTCCTCTCTCTTCATAACCCTTATTTTTGACTTTGCCGTAGTCGGGTATAATAAGTCCTTTCATGCTATACCGTACACGATATAATTCAAACATTCCGGAAAATGGGGGGAGGGGGGGTTTACGCACCCCCTCATTTTTTCCAGTAGTCAGTTACCAATAACACGTATAAACAAAGCAATATTAGTTATTTGAAAATTTTGCTTTGATCCGATGAGGAGTTCCGTTCCATATCTCTGAAGTTCATCAACAACATTTTTAGGGGACTAAACGAAAAGTACCTATACCCTCTCCAAGAAAAAAATAATTTTTCAAATCGGTTAATAAATGAAGGAGTTCTGAGGTAACAAACATAAAAAAAATACAACCGAATTAAGAACCTCCTCCTTTTTGAAGTCGGTTATAAACGAGCATAAACCAAGGTCTGTAACCGCCCTAAAACGTCTAGGTTTGTAACAGGCCTTAGTATCACTGAGCAATATATTGAGAAATGGTTATTGTTTACATATTTTTGAACACTTTGGTTGCTTAGTTACATTTGACTACCTCAGTTGACAAGATGATTTGTTTGCATAGAAATATTTGAATTGCGAGTGTTCAGATGATTTTGATACATTGGATGCTAACAATAATTTGAACGCTATTGTTGTGCAGATGTTAATGTGTTTTTGAGAGTGTAGAATTATCTGAGTACCTGAATTGCTTCTATGTATCTGATGTTGACTGTACTATGAAGTGCTAAACTATCATAGTTCTATCATTGTTGCTGCCGCTGTACAGGATTAATAGGGCCATTCCTCTCGCGCAACAGAACAATGATAGAACGAATTATTCCGATCTGTCACCCTGCTTTGTCCCCCTGTTAGCAACGAGGGGACAGTTTGAACTTTATTCACTCCTATCTGTCCCCCTATCAGTGATAGGGTGGACAAAGCAGGGTGACAGATCGGAATAAACCGATAGAACTATGATAGTTTACACTTTATAATACGGACCCTGGTCTTCGTTACCCAATGTCTGCAACAATCAGTACTGAGGTCGATTTATAGAAACTGTGCAAGGAGTCTTCCTTCGAACAAACTTGACAACTAATCCCGTTCTATCCCGTAAATACTACACCACTTTTATGATATCATAAGAAAGGTTTAAGAAAATATTTACTTAGTTCTTTATTACCCTTACTTAATTATACTAGCGTAACTAACAGTGTAGTAATAATTAAGCTAATACACTGTTAGATACGCTTAAATAATTGATTTAAGCTGGATGAGAAGCAGCACCTATTTGTGGAGTGTTATATTATACTTTAAAATCCCCGGTTTTCGAGGAAACTGTTCAGTAGACTAAGATCAAGTTGCAGTGACGCTACAATTAAGTTCACACGAGCGTATCTGACAGCGATCGTCTATTAAAAGAATACGAAAAGCGTTGTTTTGATCGAAACTTAACTCAGTTGAACTTCTTAAGTCGGCCCCTGATGCCACGTTCTAAGCTCGAATGGTACGTACCCGCAAGCAATATGACAGGCACTTGTAATACGCGCCTAAAACACACACTTGACGTGATATATCGGCTCCTAGGAGCTGTCTCACACCGCATCTACATTTTACAGGCGATCGGCCATAACCAAAAACTGGTTAATCATTAAAAGTATTTTGGTTGTGATTTTCACGTATCCAGCATTATTCTAGCTGCAAAACGGGGATTCACCAGCCGAATCAGAAAAGATAATTATGCCGGGTTTCGTTCTTTTTAAATATTTTATGCTCGAATCCGAAACTTCAAGTTCTTGAGACGTTACTCTGGCTGTTTTAATTGTTACACCTGCCTGCTGTGTCACTTGAGTGTGCTCAACTACGACGCATAAATTATTTTTACAAAGCGAATTTTAATTTTTGTCATTTGATTTACTAATTCATACATAATGTTTGTTATCTCTGGCCCTCATGAGACAGCGAACACGTCTGTCTTGCAGCACAGCGAGCGAACAAATGTTCTTGTGTCGCTACACACTGCAGGAACACTTGCATAGTTGATACTAATTAAGCTACATACCTACCGCTCTTCTCTGGACCTCAAGCGGAAGCGAACAATTGTTCTCAGCACACTACAGACAAGGAGAGCCGACCCTAGATAATGGTACAAGGCAAAGGAAGAAGAAGAAGAACACTACAGCAACACATGTATAGCTATAAGAAATAAAGCTACTAAACATACCTCTGGACCTCACGAGGAAGTGTACAAGTGTTTTTGTGTCACTACACTCTGCAGCAAAATTTGCATAGTTGATACAAACAAAACAACCTGACGTACCTCTCTGGCTGGACCTCATGAAGAAGAGAACAAGTGTTTTTGTGTCACTACACACTCCAGCAACACTTGCATAGTGAATGCAAATAAAGCAACATGACGTACCTGTCTGGACCTCACGAGGAAGCGTAACATTGTTCTTATGTCGCTACACACTGCAGCAACACTTGTATAGTTATTCGATATAAAGCTAATAAACGTACCTCTCTGGACCTCATGAGAAAGTGTACAAAAGTGTTCTTGTGTCACTACACACTGCAACAACATTTTTATCAGAAATAATGCTACTAAACGTACCTCTCTGGACCGCATGAGGAAGCGTAAAATTGTTCTTGTGTCGCTACACACTGCAGCAACACTTGCATAGTTGATCCAAATAAAGCTACATACCGCACTTCTCTGGACCTCATGAGGAAATGAACAAGTGTGTCACTACACACTGCAGCATTACTTGCATAGTTGATACAAATAAAGCTACATACCGTACTTCTCTGGACCTTATGGGGAAGCAAACAATTGTTCTTATGTCGAAGTGTTGCAGCAGTGTGTAGACATTACTGCACCACTTGTGTAGCTATTAGGAATAAAGCCGCTGAACCTCTTGGGGAAGTGAACAATGTGTTCTTGCGGTCTTGTGTCACTACACACTGCAGCAACACTTGCATAGTTGATACAAATAAAGCAACATGACGTACCTCTCTGGATCTCATGAGGAATCGAACAAGTCTGCCTCGTAGCACGGCGAGCGTGTTCTTGTCTAACTCCACAGAGGTTCCCGCTAGTGACTGCACCAACACTTGCCAACGAGTCAGCGAGGTTTCTAGAAGGCGGATATCCTTTTTGTCAACCCTGAAACGTAATATAGGTTTATTTTATGTATTAAAGCATTTTTTTATTGGGTAAAAGGAAGCATAGGCCTATTATATAGCTTAATTACTACTGCCGCTTACATTGCCATGGCTCTGCAAACTCTCTACTGGAATTACAATGATTGTTCCTTAGTTCCAAAGTTCTTCAATATTTTCTCTCTAATCTTTCACTATATAAGGGACTAACCCACCAGGTACAACAGGCTTGTACACGGTAGCGTCTCTCCTGCCCCCTGATTCAATCTTTTCCATAAGTCAGCTGTCATTTAATAAACACCTCTTTGTCATTGGAGTTACAGACAGCCCACTGTGCAGAGCGTGCATGGAGGAGGACGAGACGGCAGCCCACGTACTACTAAACTGCCCTGAGGTCGCCACATACATGGCCAAGTACCTCGGAAACCCAGGTACTTCCCGAGAGGTCACCAGTAACATCAAGGGTGTGCTGGCCTTTTTCGAGGAGTTAGGGTGGATCGAGTAACTATACTTACCACCCACGCAAAATACGCGCTTAGACGTGGAGTTACGGATACCAGCCCGTTATACCTTTTACCTTAAGTCAGTTGTCAACCGATTCGGTTTGGTATCTCGTTTTATCTACGATTCTCGTTGCAAGAGAAAAAGAGTTAACAAACTAAATTGACAACTGACTTATGGATAAGTTATGTATGAAGGGGGGCTGTTGTTATTATAGTGTTAGAGGCCATAAATTAAAAATAGGTACCTGTCAGCTAGTTGCATTTCAACGTCCATGCCATCTTCTTTGTAATCTGGTAGTTCATTGTCATTCAATGTTTCTTCAGCGTCGGAAAACGTCAATACTTGGTCAGCAGAGTCTGAAAAAAACAGCAAATATTACACTGCTGCACTTCAAAGCAAGAAATTAAGAAAACTGCATTTTTCGTGAGCTCTGTGAACTGGATAATATATTTATCTCTTTTTCTTGCAGGTGTGTAAGAGAGATAGAGTTTAGCAAGCTCACGAAAACTATGGCCGCTTTTGAGATTTGAAAAATCTTTTCTTGTCTTTGGTACTTCACATATTGTTGATACTGAGTCGCAGAAATTCAACTTCGCATAGTGTCTAACGGTCGCAAAATGTCCCTTTCGCAAGGAAGTTGGTGCCAATTTTTAGATTTACCTACCTTTCTAAATAAAAGATTATTACAGAACCCTCTGTGCGCGAATCCCACTCGCACTTTACTTGTTTTTTCGACTGATACCAGGGAGTGGAGGTTCATTGGAAAAAAGGGACATTTTGCAAAAAAGGCATTTTGCGAAAGGAACTTTTTGCGAAAGAGACATTTCGCGAAAAAGCCATTTTGCGAAATGGACATTATGCGAAAGGGACATCTTGCGACTGGTAGACATTTTGCAAAGTGGACATTCTGCGACTAGGTATGGCATTTTTGATAACAATAATAAATACTCTTCTAAAAATTTCACGAAAAACGTAAAACTTAATAATGTATTACTTTTAGGCAATGGTTGTACAGTCTGCTCTGGCAACAGATGATACTGCTTCAAAAGTAGCCAATGTGCCAACAAAGTCTTTGCTGTCCGCGATGCATAGAACACATGTGGATTCTGGTCCAATAACTCCTGAAACTTTTCTATTGGCGGTAGAGATGCCTGTAACCAAGACAAGTTATGATTTAGTATCAAAGATTAAAAGGTTATGCAACATACAGTCAGCATAAGAAAGGATGATCACACAAAAGTTTCACAAGTGTTTTATGAATGCAAAAATGTGGCATTTTATATAATTATATAAATACTTTGAAGACTTCCATCATCCTTCAGCCGAAAGACGTCCACTGCTGGACATTGGGCTCCCCCAAAAGGGGGGGGGAGGGGTTTGCCATAAATGCCACGCTTGGTAGGCGGGTTGGCGATCGCAGTATGGTTGTTTAAGTACTCAGAGAACGCTGCTGCCCATCCTCCAGTGAATCCCTTAGTCGCCTTTTACGACACCCATGGGAAGTGATGGGGCAGTGCTATTGGTTACGTCCGGCACCACACAGCCGCCATTGAAGACTTATATAATTTATATTGGGAAAGATAATGAATTTCAAAATACCTAAATATTCTCAACTTTTGCTGTTTACTGTATAGGAGGACAAAATGGTTCACGAATCGCAGTCAAAACACAGCTGAATCACAGTTTTTTGTGGTACTCTCTAAATTACTTATCTAAATATATCTGCTTACACAACTTTCTTCTTTAATTTTAATAAATGCTGAGGGCTACTGCTTGCAGTGTGATGGAGCCATGAGGATGGTGGTTACAAGCTGAACTGGTTTCATTTAATTCAGTCTATTCATTTTAGAGTGAATGTTACTGGGCTGATGAATATATGTAATTATTGCAAACATTTCACACAAATAACTTACAGGAACAGTTGGTATTGTTGCAAGTAATTCTTCCTCAGCAGTTGAGTACAGAGCTTGTTGCTGCACCAATGCTACCAAGTCCGGATGTAGATTACGCATTGCAGCGATTGCCACTCGAGATATTTCAGCATTGTACAGGAGTGCATACCAACGAGACTGCAGCTCACTGACTGTAAAGCGGCAGGAGAACTTTACTCCACGATGGACGATCCGCAAGTCATTGGTCTGGAAATATGCGTAACTCATGAATATTTAGCCACTAGATTTCACATAATAATAATCCTCTGTCCATCAAATATGAACAAAGCTACAACAGTATCCGATGTGCTACAATAGTTTATTACACATAATTTTAAATCATATGTGACCTCTCAATCACTGTAATTATAGACACAATAGATAAACAATAGCAGGACACGTGGGACGCAACCTGTTAATTAGTAAAAATATAATGTTTTACTAATGGAAACTTTTGTTGGTAATAAAAGCATTGAAATTGAATCCTCCGTAAGGGTCTAATAAGTGAATAATTCCAGCACAGTCAAATGGTATTTGACTTTTTGAAATTTAGTCATGCGTCTGATCCTGATCAATTATACTTGTTTACACTAATTTAGAGGTCCGGTTTTAATTCATTTCATATACTCTAATTGCTATCAACTCCTCTTCACAAAGAATTGTAATCTAGATATCAAAGGTTCAGTTTACTATTTGTTTGTTGACTTACAAACATCCTTGTTGTTATAATATAGTGTACTCAGTTCAACAAAAGATTAATCCTGACATAGTGGTCATTTTGTAAATTGTAGCCATAAGGAGACTGCTATTAAAAAACACACATGACATCATCAAAAACCATAAAATTGCTATAATATACATGTTTTTTTTTTTATACATATTTCATATTGTTTTTATGTTAATGTTTTTCAGACACACAGGACAGGACAAGACTCATGTTACATTGAAAAGGGTATAGTTAACGAGAGTTTCTTGATTATTACCTGTTGCACACCTAATATCAATGCCAGATCATCCGTAGGCTTCCAACGTCCCAAATCCTTGGTCGACAGGTGACTAAGTTGTCCTTTACGGCGAATCTTGCGACCAAAGCTCCCTCCTGCAGATACTTTGCTGGAAGCCCTGCGACGCTCCTGAGGCAGGTGTGCAGGAGTCATGGGCGCACCTACTGAAGGGATCTCTGACACTTGGCTTGTATATGATTGCGTGCGCATTCTCTTGTCCCCTTTTCCAAGCGAAGCCCCAGGCAAACCACTGTATTCAACCAACTCATCGTCAAATCGTCTCCGTTTTATTGACCTTGATGAACTGGAATATTAGAATGTATTTGTATATTACAGCTTTAAAACAACGATAATGTTGTTTGTTTTTTTATCAAATAATATAAAATGTTACCTGCGTCTTTTGTTGTCGTCTGGTGCGTTATGAAACGGAGAGCGTGTGGTACTCGGATATTCATTACTGTCTGAGGCATTAGATGGAGTCGCTGGAAAATCCATTATTGTTTACTTCTAAGACAAATAAATCACATCACAACAAAATAAGTTCAATCGGAAGTATTTTTTCGTTATCAAAGTGTCAGTGTCAATCAACTATACAACCACAGATTATCAATCACTCAACCCCATGCTCAACCGCAATAAACCATGTTTGTCTATGGTAACTCAACTGTTAAATAGATGGATGATATTCTCGATTTGATATTAGAAAATAATGCCCACACTATTGTTTTTTTTTCTCTGGAAATAGTCGATTTTACTATCTATTCCATCTAGGTTTGAGTGGCCTTGTTCATTTGAAAACCCTACGAAAAAGTATTTATCTGTAGTAGCAACACTGACAAAGTCAAATTGACATTGACAAAACTCAATTGTCAAATCTTATCATAGTATGTCATTTTGTCAATGTCGTCTTTACAAAAGTTAGGTTATGTTGTTTTAGAGAAATTCTAATTTTCAACGCTTTTTCCATTAAAATGACTCATTTAATTCGCGCAGTAGCGTTTAGACCAAGGGAAGTCATTACAAGATGTTATAATAAAATCGTTATCACTGACGACGGTTCCACTATAGTTGCGCTTCATAAAGAGCAAGAATTTCCTTACGAACACTCAAGACCACTTCCAGAAGAAACTATAGCGGATACATCGGTTCTAAGAATGAGTGATAAACAAGAAGTGTACAGAGTATTCAAAGATATGAAGCCAGAGATAGCAAGAAAACAGCTGTCTTCGCTCACGTTAACAACTGAACACAGATGGTTCCCCAGGGCTAGAGACAAGAAGGCTAAGAAAACAGAAATGAATCGCCCTTATTTGTAAAAAAAACTAATTGATTAGTATAGGATATTGTAGTAGGTAATAAACATATTAAATAAACATAGAAACAAACTTTTTTTTTTTACTATTTAATCCTCTCCTAAGTCAACAAGTCCCATCATCTATAGCAAGTAGCAAATGAGATATTAAAGTTAAGATAGATCACGTTGTTCACGTGTTCCATAAAAACAATACAAATTACAATACTGAAAATCTTGAAGTCTGATTCTGTTGAAATATGCATATTAAACCTCAAAAAAGCCTTAATTTCCATGGCCAAGAACCTACAGCAATAAATAATTAGATACCTTCTAATTATTTATTGGTAGCTAAAGTACTATAATCTAGTCAAGTTTGCATAAAGGTGCTGTTTAATGTATTCTTGATGTCCATAAAGTACCAAAATCAGTCCCATTTTTAAAAACTAAGAGTATATAGATGAATAGGAAGCTATTTTGCAGGCAGTACCTAATTAAAAGGATTTCAAAATATTGTGGCCAAAAATATGTTTTACTTTTTAATTGTTCAAAAAATCAGTAAAAAAATAGTTTTTTGCCTACAAAATTGTTTTCCCGCCATCTCTTAACTTTGGTTTCTGAATTGAGAATTCCAAATCCAGAAACCGGAGGTTAGAATTTAAAAATCAGAATATTAGTCCACAGCTGATCATAATTAGATAAGTACATATGACCAAGATATTAGGCCAAGGTCCAACGGTGGACTACGATTATCCAGTTCCTCCACCTTATTCGTTTAATTTGCCCAAAAGCAATCTAGAAAGCTTCATTAATACCTATGTCTTAACAGTTTCAGTAGTATTTAGGGTGACCTATCACAGGATTCGCAGCCTCCTGGCGCAGAGTCCCTGTTCTTCCTTTCGCACTAGAACTCAAGTACAATACAATATCTAAATTCATACATTAATGTTATAAAAAGGCATCTGCGGTGCGAGCACGATCTTTTTATCGAGTCGATTCGAGAAAATCTATTCTAAAATTTCTCGAGTAGGTATTTGTTTTATTATTTTATTTCTCGAATATTATAAATTTCTCGAATCGACTCGATAAAAGATGCGTGCTCGTACCGCTATCTTGACGCCTTCCAGCTGTAATTGTATCCCTAACTAGTCTGTGCAGCTGTAGTGTAGTTTCAAGTTGGTATTAGTGCCGGCGCGCACGGCATGGCATGGCGTGGCGAAGGATTTTTTCGTGGAAAAATGATTTTCTATCTTATTTCAATGAGTTTAGCACTGACATTATTTTATTTTAATCGAAACGTCTCGCGTGGTTACGCGACTTCCCGCGGCATGTCATTGCCGCGGAACGTCACGTCATTCCTCGGGATACTGTGACATGTCGCGTTATTCCCCGGGATACTGCGGCACGTGTCGGGACATTCCACAAGATGCCACGGCACGCCGCGCCGCTGCAACACGTGAGACGCATAGGTTACTGTTGTATGTTGAGGAAAGTGAGTGCTACAGGTGCCTCTCTTCTTCCTCAGCAACAAGTACTATTAATACTAAGTCCTAATACTAATCAATCATTTCAACAAAATACACAACCAATTTTACATTAGCACAGTACTGAACTGAACGAGTGAGCGCCAGATTGTGCTTGCTTTCGTCTCGACGTGGTATGCCACAAGATCGTGTGGTATGCCGCGGGATTCTTCGGTATGCTGCGGGATACCACAGCACGATTCGGTATGCCGAAGCATGCTATGTCGCGCCATGCTATGCTGTGCCGTCAGTGGGCGCCGGCCCTTATACTGACACAATTTCTCGCTGAGGGATCATAAATCACGCATTGTTGCTTGTAAATCTAGTTTTTTGTTTGTTTTGATCACGCTTACACGTTTTATTGCCGCACCTGCAGCAAGAAATTGTGTTCAGTAGTTTCATTATAGTACCTATTTGAAAAAGTAACAGAAACCCCCTACCCCAAAATTAAACTATAAGCAGCCACGCGTTAAGCGCAAATTCCGCTATCAAGTTAAATTGCGGAAGTTGACTTCTGCAACCGACTTTCAACTGTGGACTTTCGCAGCAAGTCGACTTTTGTAAATTTTACGAATTAAGCGAACACTTTTTTTTATCGTTGCCCCTTTCGAGGATTTCTCCTATAACGTGGGTGCGTTTACAGTCAAATCTTCACATGCACAAACACCTGGGCGTTCTTGTTTCCGGGTCTGGACCCGAAACAATAATCAGAGGCCAAACAAATATTTGTTCCGTACGGGAATCGAACCCACGGCCCGTAGCGCAAAGCCAATCACTCAGCCACCGCACCAAACGTGTCGTCAAAACTTGGTGCATAAATCTGGCGCAAATTAAGTTGCTTGTGGATTTGGAACTTTAAATCCACAAGCAAGTTAAATAAGGTACCTATTTGAGTACTATTAAAAATGTACAAAAATTAGGCGTTATTTTAAAGAAATTATAGAAAGAACATGGTATGTGAAAAAAAAAGCGATGAACAAATAGAGAAGATACACGCTCTCGAAATTTGTGGAGGGGGCATTTCCTGTCCTTGTCACACGAAACGGATATTGTACAGCGTGATGTCAAGTCACTGTAAAGTTTTTAAGGTGTGACGTAATTTTTAAGTAGTGTTGTCTCTATCACGTGAACAATTTAAAATTGTATCTAACTTGGGCATTTAATTACGTATTTCATTAGTTTTTTCACTTGCTTGGCGTGCATGAAAAGAGCCTCCACGAGTGACGATACTTAAGTATGTCCGGCGCACCCTGGGCAGTCGGCCCTGCTACCAACCTTGCTGACTGGCTAATCTTTTCACCACAGCATGAGCTGTTTTCGTATAGCTCTTGCTGACACGAGAGAAGAAGACTGTTGCTTAATATTTTTGTAATACTTTCGAGATTTGTAATAAAAAAATAATAGTGAAATAACTCTATTGTGCAAGTGATTAAAGCAAGTGCTTGCTTACCTGTATAAAGCATGTTTTATTAAAACCTTCACGGGCTTGCGGCAAGTTGGTAAAATTTCCAGAAGGCGACTTCTGCGTGTGTTCAAAGTGAAAGTCGGTTGAAGAAGAATGTACCTAAGTAAGAAACCTGTAGGTTGTTCCAATACAGAGGCTATTTTGCATGGAAAGGCGACAAAACAAATATTTTTTTAAACAGAGACATAATTAAACAAAAAAATGATTTTTTAAATAAATAATTTTATTTTCGATAAATACTTTGTATATTCATTTCACAATTTCATAAATTATTATTAATGATACTATTAACGCAATAGCCTAGTGTTCCTTTAATTTATTTTAAACTGTAATATTTAACAGGTACATAATTGTTAATAATTTTATATTACATGCGATTTTAACTCTATATTATTTATGATAAACCATGTTTTAATAACGTAGCAAAGTAACATTTCATTAACAGTACAATGTATTAAAGGATAACTGCCTCATCTGTCATTTTGTATACTAGCAAGGCCAGGAATAAGCCATAGTAATTAAAATCTCTAATAAACAGCTTATCGTTATATATTTTCTAATAAATAGAAACTATTATCTGTACTTCACAAACTACATTTATTTCTGACTAAAAACAAAATATTTATTCCTTCACATTCAATATCACAATGATTGCTTCCTTTGGTGCTGTTTACATCTAAATATTGCACTTATAAACATCGACTAGTTCATCATCAGTCACAAATCACATCTTAAGCCAACCACGACTTTCCTACATAATCATTGTAACTGGAAATAAGTTGTTAACTAATTAACTGTGCTAATATTTAGTTTCTATGAAATAATTAGAATTAAAATAAATAATATTACAAAAATAGGTCTACTGATTTATTGGTTATGTGACGTAAGGTATGAATGGTATGATTAAAATTAAAATAGAATTAAATTGTGACACATATGTGCAGCCAAATGTTACGTGTGTTGGCAACTAGTGCAAGTCCTCGAACAATGAGTGCTCACGGAGTGTAACACCCGCCCACGAGGCAATGACATACATGCTAAGCTAAATACCACTACTATTAGTAAGCCATCACTCAAGTGCCATAATTGCCAGTCTTGAAGAAAAACTTAACATTAATAAAAATATACTCTTGGGAATATAGCATACGACGAAGTCATCTCATGATCATAAGGCTAGGCAATTGTACTATAGTCAGATACCAATAATTACTAGCTATAAAGAAGCTTCAACATCTTATAAACTGGACATAGTAACTTTTCTTATTCTACTTTAAAAGAGTTAAAAATTACTTCTCTACAAAAATAACAGCCATATATATCTATGAATACAAAACAAAATGGCACACGAGAATATAACCCAGGTACAAAATTTTCATTTCTTATTAAAAAAATAGAATTCTGTGTAATATAGTTTTATCAAAATTATATAAATATGGTGAACAGGTAATATTATTTTAAATGAATAAAAATATTATATTATGTACTTTGGCAAAATAAAGCTTGTAAAATCATTTCATTAACCTCATAACTTTCTTACACCAGAGAGCTGGATTTCATTAAACTTTTTACACTAACTACTTTTTTTTACTTAAATTTTGTATTATTTTAATATTCAGTAAGATCAAATAACAGTAAAAATATTTACAGTACATATAACTACAGATTTTGAATTTCAGACCCTATGTTTTAAAAAACGTTGTAAAATACTTCAACATTAAGACTTCAGATTTTGTAGTCATGCTCACAAACAAAACAATATCCCGCTAGATTTTAATATTTGGCGATATGCGGGCGCAAACTCTCTAGAATACTCAATTAACTCTAGGCCAAAAATACCGGTATATAACTGTATGTACTATAATATAAAAAGTTAGTCTAAATTAAGTGTAAATCTTGTAAATGTCAGGAGTGTTTCTCTTCATTTCTTCATTATAGCGAAATTGGATACGGCCTTGTTAAAGTAGTAGTGTAGTCAGGTATGTGATCATTTGAATCTTATTACATAGGATAAGCAGTAAGATTCAGATGCTCACAACATGGTGAAATCGATCGTTTTTTAATAATGATAGAGGTAAGTTCGATCGAGACTTCGTACACGGCGCCTTCCATCTCCATCGTCTAATGAGAAATTGAAGAGAGATTGAAGGGAACTGTTCCTGTAGGGTCAGCGGATCCGGTTAAGGCGCAGCTCCCTGTCCAGCTGTTGCAGCTGACGGATGAAGCCTTCGTTGGGGTGAATATCGCGGCGAGAGCGGACTGTTGCCAGTGCTTCAGCCAAAGACATGCCGCGTTTAATCATGAGAAACGCTAGCGCACATGTAGCAGATCGAGACACACCCATAAAACAGTGAACCAAGACGCGTCCTAAAAGAAAACACATTTTTGAGTCGACAAGTACTTCAAATAAAAAAAAATTAAAAGGGTACTGGAACACGTACCTCCGCTCGAAACTCCTTCATCAATGAAGTTAGCAGCTATATGGAAATATCTTGAAATATCAGTTGATGGTAAGTCCATCAACTGAAAACCTTTGTACCGGAGTCCGGGACAGTCACGATAATAGAGGTGGTCCGTGTCCACCTGGGTGTAACGCTTGCCTTCAGCGGTGTTTAGCACATAGTTGATGCCCATACGCCTTAAGAATGCCTTGTCCTTGGCAGCAACTCTATAAATTGACAAATAAATTGTGTTAGGAGACGCAGGGAAGACTGGCCGTTCCACGGGCGCCATTAATGTCGTTAATAATATTACGTTAGCAACAAGTTGGTTTAGGGCGTTACTAAAATTCGGACTATTTTTCAGCTCGCGAGTTGGGTTTCAGTGTTCATTGTTCCAACTCCGGAGCCAGAGGCGGACTTTTCTTAAGGCCGATTAGGCCCGGGCCTAGGGCGGCCAGATATTAGGAGCGGCGAATCGCAGAAAAAAAGAATCACCTTAGCTCAGTATTGGAGCTAACAAGGGGGCGGCTAGTACCACATGGCCTAGGGCGGCCAAGACTGCTAGTTCGCCTCTGTCCGGAGCCCCGGAGTTTCGAAGCTTCATTGAAAAAAGTAGGTTGTGATTAGATAGTGCGTTTGATTTATTATCTCTTGTACTTAAATGAATGTTCAAGTCAAGCATGAAATAAAACAAACCGGAATTCTGGAATTCAAGCCCTATGTTCTGCCTAGTCTTTTCTCAAATATGTTGAGGTTAACTTCCAGTCTAACCAGATGCTGCTGAATACTAGTATTTAACGTGGAGCGACTGCCATCAGACCTCTGCAACCCAGTTATAGAGAAATTCCGATATTCTAATGTTAGACCGGTTGTCAGAGTTTCGGACTTCTGTCTCGCCGTGACGACAGCTCTAACTGTATTACCGTTTTAGCCCTGCCACACATTAAGTTTAACAAAAATTCTGACGCTTGCGCGAAGAGCCTTTGTGCATACAACAGGCTGCCGGATCTGGCAAATTTCTGACATTGTGCGGGGTCTAGTACAAATTGTATAAAAAGAGTGCGCGTCAGAAATTTTCTGATAATGTGCGCCGGGCTTAATTGTCCAAAACATTATTGGCTATAGTAGTATAGTGCAATTAAATGTAAATCGGAAGGTTGCTCGCAGAGCGCTTTATAATGAGGGGTCCGTGGGCGGATTCCGTCCGCGTAACACGGAAAATGCCCATAAGACAGACAAACACAATGTGAGTGCTTACGTAACGAGTTCGTGATAGCAGCGGTTGAGATGTATAAAACTTGCCTGTCCGCACATCGACATATCTAATACCGTTTCATTTCAAGTATTCGTTCAGAGAACTGGGAATAGGGAATTCACCTAACCAAAGAAGTTCAGTTGCTGTGTAGTTTCGATCAAAATAACGCTTTTCGTATTCTCTTAATAGGCGATCGCTGTCAGATACGCTCGCATCAACTGCAGCGTCACTGCAAATTGATCAGCCCGTCATGAAATTACGTGAATTAGCCTACAGGACCCACACCATTTGCGCGTACCAGCCTTAAACCAACTTGCTGCTAATGTCTTTTAAGCGCTTAATCCATTAACAAGTTAAATTGCGCATGTGCTTGCTTACCTGTTTACACTGAAATCAAATTTTATGAAAACCGGTGCTCAATTCACTAGAAACTTAAATTGCACAAGTTATTGAAGCAAGTCTTAGCTTACAGAAGTCGACTTGCTACGGACACACGTCCACAGTGAAAGTCGATTGCAGAAGTCAACTTCCACAATAAAATTTGCTGCTGGATTCAGCGGTTTACACGGGCAGCTTGCGACAAGTCAGGCAAGTCGGGCAACTTCCAGAAGTCCTGAGTCCACAGTGCAAGTCGGTTGCAGAAGTGCGCAAAATAACTTACTAGTGGATTCTACGCCTAATAAATACAAAATCTCGTTTGTAACAGCCATAAGTCAAGCCACTACGATAAAAATATTGAATGTATCTTCTAGGTAAATAAATATTCTTGGTTATTGGCTATTGGTTTGGGGAATACTGGGTAATATTTTTTATGGAGGGGCCACGAAACTTAAATGAGGCGCCCTTACACCGCAATTATTAAGTGTATTTAATCTCAGCGTAAATACGGTGGAGGAGCGAGTCATTGTAGACAATGATGCACTAATTGACCACAATAAAATATACGTAGGTATGTACCTATACATATATACCTATAAGGAAGCAGCCACGTGGTAAGAGCATGTATAAATTAATAAGCATGATATCATTCAATTTACATATAAACCGTGCACGGATCATAAAGCAATAATCACTTACGCGTCTCCAACATACAGGCCCGGATAGACTTCATTTAAATCTGGAGTGGGATTGTATGAGATATCCGCAAACGGACGAGTGCGGAACGACGAGAGAGAACTCAGCACTGATGACGGCGACGAGCCGAAACTCTGCGTATGAAAAGTACGCGATATACATTTACACAACGTCTGACCCATATTTAATATCTCCAAACAGTTAGTATTTAATGTTTAAGAGCACAAAAAGTTAGTAATAACACAGATGCTTGAACAGATACTGCACAGAAAACATACGTACATTAGTAACAACGTAATTTCATTGCAAATATTGATAAACAACTGCAATAATTAGCGTAAGTGTCAGAGTGAGATAAGGATGAAAGCATCATACATCATTTTGTACACATTTTAGAGTCTGTTAGTAGTGGCAACTGGATTACGCTTTGTACTACAAACTCACAAGTGATATTGAGATACGAGAAATGTAATATCTCCTACAGTTTGAATTTGTTAGTTTACTAAAAATACTCATTAAAGTTGCTGTCCCAATTCACAAAAAAAAAAAACCATTAAGCTTTGCTTAATTTAAAAACTTTTGGTAAAAAAAGGAAATAATAGTATACTATTAAAAGGCTTTCAGACTATGCTTTACTACTATTTTATAGCACAACATTGTCGCCCAGCATACATCCCTACATATAGGTACTATAAATTTTATACGAAACTAACTCTGTCTGTCTGTCACGGCTTCACGCGTAAACCGCTGAACCGATTTTGATGAAACTTGGTACAGAGATAGTCTGAAACCTGAAGAAGGACATGGGCTACTTTTATCCCGAAAACCGCGAATATCTACGTTGTAACGATATCCACGCCGGCAAAGCTGGGAGCGACCTCTAGTTTTATTTATAATGCAGCGTTAAGTATGAAAGTGCCCATATAAAATGTATGCTGAGCAATTATGTTGTGCTATAAATATAGGTATGCTATGTACAGCTAAGCAAAGTCTGGAAGCACCTTTAAACTTTTTTGTGCCTTTAAATAATAATATACTGTTTTGTCTCCAAACATTATGCACAACTGATCTGTTATCTCTGGTCTTATATTAAATAAAAGCAAAACATGCAAGCCTGTTTCTACATACCTACATATAACTCCAATGAAATTTTATAATAGTAAGGAGGAAATTGTTTCCTCACTATTAATAATATTTTAAGAAATAGTTTAACAAAGATCACTACACTTGGCCACAAAAGCACCATCCAATCATAAGAAAACAATTTAACAATTTATGTTTAACCCTTAATACGGCAAAGGGATATTTCCCATCAACTTTTTTTGAAGATGTTGCAAAGTCCTCTTTCTTATTTATTTTAATTTTAAACCTGGCAATATATATTTTTTTTATTATTTTCTTGAATAAAAATAAAAATGATACATAAAAAAGTTTTTCTTATTTTTTATTGTTTGATAAAAAAATGCCGAACTGTTTGTTATTTACAATTTCTTCAAACCCTGTGCCCGATTAAGGATTAAATTAATATCTTCATGATAACTCAGATTTTTGTTAAAAGATGTAGAATAATTTAGATTACAAGATATTTTAATAAAATTACAATTTCATTGAAATTTTATTAGGACCTTTACCATAATATTTTGTATTTATAGTTGGATAAAAACAAGCACAGTTCAACTGTGTGATTTATGCACATGTCACACAAACATAGGCAGATGATAAATACCATTAGGGTCCTTAGGTAGGATCCTACACGTTGCTCTTTAGCCGCACAGTATGAATGAGTTCTTGGGAATAGTGAGTACTGCCGATAACATAACATATATTATTATGACATTATTATGCAATAATTATTTGTATTAACTTTAAGCACTGTGAAATTAATGAAAACAGGTTACTAATATTAATAAGCATAATAATATGTGATGTGTGTTAGATGTACAAAGAAAATAATTAACAAGAACAGCTAGTTTGCATTAAGTACTATGTGATAAAAATTTACTGCTAATTTTCATTGCCATCTGTTTTTAAATTTCTAACATAAATAGATTCAGTACGTACAACTATTCAACCTTGTGTCTTTAAAATACAATACTATTTAACTAGTTGTGTAAAACTATTTCATAACTTCCTAACTAAACTTGCACTATGAACAAGATCTAAGATTTTAGTTATAAATTTCAATGTATAACAACATTTTTATAATAATAATAAAAGAAGAGTATTAAAGTGCAGCAGACTCCAATTTAAAGAATTAGTTTCACATTATTATAAATTAAAAACAATTTAATAAAAAAAATACAAAAAAAAGTTATTTAAGCAGTGCTTTTAACTGAAATACATAAGTATTTCAATAACAATATGGCAAAAGACATTTGAAAATCATTCAAAATATAAAAAAAGTGTAAAGTGACTAAAAGACAGCTAGTCTTACTATGATTCATAAATAATCAGAACACAGTATCTATGCAAAATTTAAAAATATTTAAAATTAAAATATTTCACCACGGAAACAGTATCATATTATATGAAATACTAAGTGAAGTGGGTACAATGACTACTATACATATATAGAAAAAAAAACTGTATTCAGAAAATTTAGAACATAATATAAAGTACATACATCACAATAGGTAACCTGACGTCGGGAATACCGGGGGTATAAAAGCTGTGAAAAAATTTGTCGGCTATTTATTCATACTAAGTTTTTTATTTTCAACACATGAAAGCAAGTGGGTACATTAATTTATTTGCATTTTTTAATATAAATATTTCAAAGCATAACGGCGACAATGTCGACGTAGATATTAAAAAAGAAATACAATGAGAAAACTGATATCCCTTCCTTAGTACAGATAGACCACAGCGACCTTGAATCAGTGACTACTAAAAGGGTAAAAATAGAACTGGGTTATGTTCAAATCTATTTTTGTTGATATCAAAAATTTCCATGTTCATTTCTGATAACACCCAAGTACATATAAATAGGACACAATAACGTATACTGGAAATATAAATTCCTAAAAAATTGTGTAATATTTACGGCGTAATTTAAAATATCACTCACCGTATCCCTGTAACTCATGTTGAATATTTCCTTTATAATATATGTACTAAATGTGAATAAATAATAATATTATAAACGGGGAGTTATATATTTTTTTTCTTTAAATTCGAAAACACTATGCTGACAAAATATCGAAATTTAACAACTGACTGCGCGCCATGACAGGACTAGAGTAGCGCCATAATGACTTGACATAGCGATGGGCGAGTCGAGTTGACTGATTCGAATAACTCGAATCAGAGTCTAAACGAGTTGATTCGAATCGAGTTCAGTCGCAACTCGAATCAACTCGCGTAATAACTCTCTGGGGCAAGTGAGCGCATAACGAATGCGACTGATGCGAGTTATGCGAGTGAAAGACTTGCGAGTCAGCGATTTGCCAGGCCAACTCAAAACAGGTGAGACGGTGAGTTAAGTCAATGCAACGCACATTACATACAAACGCCAAAACGGGTGACTGACCATTCGTGACCCTTATTACAATGCATATAAAGTGCACGAATAGTCAGTTAACTGTGTTGGCGTGACTCGCTCGGCAAGGCAAGTGTAAAGTAAACTCGAATCAAGAATACGAATTGGTGAACTCGACTCGACTCGCCGATCCGTTTGGCTGCAGGCTGCTGCCGCGAATCGCGAAGCGCATCCCATCCGGTTGATACGAGTCGAGTCAACTCGAGTTGCGATTCGAGTTAGCGGTCGAGTCAACTCGAGTTATCCGAGTTGGAAAAAATTCGATTCGTAACATCGCTAACTTGACAGCAGTCTCCAAATACAATGATAGTTTTTTTTTTAGTAAACTAATTTGGTCTCTAAGAATTTAGTTGAGTAAAACTGTAGTAATGACAGTTGACAAATTCTAAAAATAATACAACTGACTGTGTACATTACAACATACATAGGTACTATATACGAAATGATTATTTATTTATTTGTGTAGACCTATGACAGTTTTAGAATGAAAATAAAGGTATTTGTAAGAAATAAATATTACTGGTGATACTGCAGTATGGTCAAACTGGATAATTATAATATCACGTGTAGTCTAACCGGCGAAACACCGAGCATATGTGGCTAGATATTTTGAAAGAATATTTCTCAGACAGCCCCCTGATTCGGAACGATTCGATAGGTCATTTTTCGAAAGATTTGGTAAGCTATCTCTTTTTCTCTCGTTACGAGAATCGTAGACGGAACAAGATAATAAATCGAAAAAGTCGAAAACTGCTCATCGAAAAGGTTCGAAGTCGTGTACTAATAATCGACTAAGATATTTTATTTTGTCCTTGCCTTGTCAATCACACAAAATAACATTTCTACTTGTTTATGGTTTGAAGTTTATACTTTATGGTGCTAAGGATGAAAATGAGACGAATTCAATCGATTATAAAATATTACCTAAAACATATCGATTAAAAATACATCTTTTAACTAAAATCTAAATTAATGTTGCAGTAACTTGCGCAATTCAACTTGCTAGTGGAATTGGTGCTTTATGTATCGAAAGTTGATAATTATGATATTCGTATAAACACAGCGAGCCATGTAATTTGCTTGTCACCCCTATATCTAATTATCTGAACCACAACAAATAGGTATTTTTTTAACAAAAGTGTGTTCGTCAACAGCGTCTCGTACAAGTTTGCTTGTCAAGGCGTCAATCATAGGTTCACATAGGTTTAGACTACTAGTTATATTCTCTTTGGGTTTTGGGTCTAGACGCTCAAAATTGCTTTCCAAGCATGAACCTTATGTGACGTGTTTGACAAATAATATTGTTCATTTTGCTGGGCTAACATGCGTAGCGCGAGATCATTTTGTCGTCGCATTTTCACATGCCGAGATGAGATAAGCCAATAATCAAATATCGGCACGAGATATTAGGACGACAAAATTATGTCGTTCTGCACATGTTAGGCTTGGTGGAAGTGGAAGTCCATTACTAACCTGTTCTTTGAAACAAAACAATAATATAATAAATAAATACGTAAAAAATATAATGTTGCATCGATGCAGCGATGGTTGCCGAATCGAATCAGACAGACAGATAATATTTTTTTTGATCATGTTACGTCACTAGTTCGTATGTAACCGCGCCTTGTTTGCGTGATAATATTTCTAAATATTGTAAATTCCATTACGAAAATATGATAATAACTTTGAGATTGTAACGTTTCTTTAGATTCCGGCTAATTTTCTAGTGAAAATGGATGAAAAAGAAGAGTTGCATCTAACCTCTCAAGAGTTGCAAGTTTTGTCGGAACTTGACAGGTACGTAACTAAAATTAATAAACGAGTTTTAAGTTTTACTTTTTCCTTAAAACTCTATTTAATTTTGTGTTTTACTTGTAATACAAGTCATAAAAATGATGATATAGGCACACCTTATGTTAAAACACTCAAAACTTATGAAAAAAAAAGAACAACAAACAGTCAATGATCGCATCACATCAACGACTTGTTTTCTCAGTTTATACAATACGCAAGTTTATAATTTTTGCACTAACTGATTTATATATAAATGTAAAATTATAAATAATCCAATAACAATCTTACATTACAGAATTTCATCTCATACATATGATGTTTTAAGTATTTATTTACTGTTATTTATTGAACAAACTCACTTTAATTACACAGTTACTGAACTTAGACCAGGCACTTAAAATGAATAAAGTTATTTTTTTCATGATTGCTGTTTAGAACTCCAAAGAAAACAAATTGTGAACATCATTTTATTTTACATTTACTTTTTTACATTTAAAGTTGGGATATGTCAACTCAGACCTGCTATGGCTCTTTCCTCAAAAGGCCATTCCAGATGTTGCCCTACATTGTTATACTCATAAAGTTTTATACCATAATGTCTGGAATTTAAAAGAGACACTAACACCTATGTTTATTTCGGCTTTTCTTCTCAGAGCTAGTCAGATAGGAAAAAAGGAGTCAAACTAGTCTTAAAAAACATTTGTAATGTTTTTTGACTTGTGAAAGAGGCTGTAACAGATTTATTTACAAAAATAAATATAATTTAACATTTAGAAGTAAATAAGTTTTCTCTAAAAGTATACCAACCCATTTTATATTTATTTCTAATAAACCGATTGTATGATTTCAGCCGGCAGTTTGGGTTCCTGAAGTTGCGAGGCACTGAACATGGCAGAACGCGTGCACTTGTGCTCAAAGCTGTCAAGTACCTTGAGGGGATGCTGGTTCAAGTCAAGGTACAATATTTTTGAAGTTACTCAAAAATGTTAACTTAAATAGAATTAAAACAATGGGATTTGCAAGTGAAAAAACAAGTAGTTTGTGGTTTTAATTACTCATTTTCACTAAGATAATATTATATTGGAAGGACATATTCTATACATTTTTTTTTTTTTTTTTTTTAACCTATACTGTCCCACTGCTGGGCAAAGGTCTCCCCCAAGTCCTTCCATGTACTTTTTTCCTGCGCTACCTCAAACCAGCCCTCGTGGTACGCGTCTAAGTCATCTCGCCATCTCTTTCTGGGCCGACCGCGGCGTCGCCGTCCCCCTTCAGGCACCCATTGAGTGGAGACTCTTGCCCAGCGGTCATTTTGCATGCGGCTGACGTGACCCGCCCAATCCCATTTGAGCCTAGCAGCCTTTTTGCCTACGTCTATTATCCCCGTTTTGGAGCGCAGTGTACTGTTCCGTATTCTGTCTGTTCTTTTGACGCATAGAATACTGCGCTCCATTGCTCTTTGGCAAACCCCAAGGCGGGACTTTTGCAGTTCGGTGAGCGACCAGGTCTGAGCACCGTAGGTTAGGATGGGCAGGATACACATATCGACGAGTTTGCGCTTGAGGGAGATCGGTAGATCTCCCTTCATTAGCGTCTTCATGGACCAGTAGCTTTTCCAAGCGTTTTCGATTCGGCGATCGAGTTCTCTTTCCTGCCTGTTTTCGAAAGAAACTAACTGGCCCAAGTAGATGTACTCATCGACATAATGTATTTCCTGCCCATCTACCTCGACCCTACGTTTAGTGCTGTTGGTCATTAATTTCGTTTTAGACCGATTCATCGCGAGCCCCACCCTGAGGCTAGCCGTGCTTAGTTCTTGGAGCATGGTCTGTAATTCAAGAGCTGTCGGGGCAAAAAGGACTATATCGTCAGCAAACCGGAGGTTTGTCAGCCTCCTATTGCTGACTTCGATGCCCTTGGTCTTCCATGAGGCTGCAAATGTCTTAAATATCTCCTCGAGTGTACTTGTAAATAATTTGGGAGAAAGCGGGTCACCCTGCTTAACACCCATTTCTATTTTGAAAGGAGATCCTGTAGTGCTAAGTTTGATGTTTGCGGAGCTATTGTGGTAGATATTTCTTAAGAGGTTGATGTATGGTTTTTCAAGTTGCCGGTTCTCTAGAGATCTGAATATTTCGGAGTGTTTGATACTATCGAAGGCCTTCGTATAATCTACGAAGGCCAGATACAGTGGTTTATTAAATTCTGCAAATTTTTCTAAGATCTGATTTACTGTCTGAAGGTGGTCAGTTGTTGAGAAACTAGGGCGAAATCCGGCTTGCTCTGGTGGTTGATGTTTATCCAGTTTCCCGTCTATGCGATTATGTATGACTTTAATAAATGTCTTATATATGTGGGATGTTAGACTTATTGGACGGTAATTTTCGATATCGCTTTTATCGCCCTTCTTGTGCAGAAGCACTATATTCGAGTGGCACATTGTGTTTGGTACTTGTCCTGATTGTAGTATGGTGTTAAACAGGTTAGCGAGGTGGGGCAACAAAGTGACAGATCCGATTTTAAGTGCTTCAGTAGAGATTCCATCCTCCCCAGGACTTCTGTCATAGCGCATAGTTGTAAGTGCTCTGTGCACTTCAAAACCGCTTATTGGAGGAATGGAATCTGATAAACTGTATTCTGTATCGATAGTGTGTGGTGAATGATCGGAATATAATGACTTACAGAATTTAGTTGCTATTTCCATGATTTTATCTCTACTATAGTGTTTTATTCCGTTGTCGTCTTTAAGACTGTTAATCCAAACTCTGCCTTTTGTGACTCCTTGTTTCAAAACCCTCAAAGATGTATGTTTTTCCAGAGCTGTTTTGACTAAATGTGTATTAATATTTCTCAAATCTTTTCTAATGCTTCTTTTGACTTCTTTATCTATTGTTCTGTATTCTGCTGTCCCTATTTCTTTCTTTGTTCGTTTTTCTATCAAATTAATAGTATGAGCTGTTAGTTTATTTCTATTTCTGGGTTTGTTCTTTATAATTTTACAACTTTTGCTTATTCCGGTAACTATTGCACTATATTGGTCTTCTGCGTCCAATTCATCGATTTTAAGGTCTTTAAAGTGATTTGACAGTTCTAGATTAAAATGATCTGAGTTGTTAACAAGTGTCTCCTTAGAAAGTCTTTTAATTTGGTGGGTAAATAATTTGGCTCGGTGAATTTTAAAGTCTAGTCGTATTTTTGCACGGATTGGTCTGTGGTCGGAGCTGTATTTTATTTTATTGATGACGCTAACGTTCTTGATAATAGATTTGTCTGATGATAAAACATAGTCTATTTCATTGCACGTGAAGCCATCAGGTGAAACCCAGGTCCATCGCCTTTGCGATTTCTTTATAAAGAAGCTGTTGTTTATGTGCATGCTCTGTCCAAAGGCAAACTGTATAAGACGGGCACCTCGCTCGTTGCGGTCTCCTAAGCCAAAGTGACCAAGAGTATCACCGCTGTCTAGTTCTTGTCGTCGGCCCACCTTTGCGTTAAAATCACCAACGAACATGTTCCAAGTACCTCTATTTTCATCGCATGCTCTGTTAACAAGATTGTAAAAATCTTCTACGTCTTCATCAGTATATGCAGTTGTCGGTGCATATACTTGTACAATAGTTAGCGTTTTGTTAGGTGTTAGTCGGAATTTGAGCACAGCGACACGTTCAGAATAGCCCAAAAATTCGATGATATTATCTTTCCACTTCTTTGCGACCATAAACCCCACTCCGTGTTGTCCACTGGTTTCACCAAAGTGGAAGAATACTGCATCGTCTCTTTCTTCTGTGTGTTCGCCCTCTCTTCTAACTTCTGAAAGGCCCAAAATGTCCCAGTTGATGTCTTGTAGAGCATTTTCAAGCTCAATTAAACGTTCGTCTTTCATCAGCGTCCGAACATTGTAAGTGAGAATATTAAGTGTATCGGTGTCCGTAATATATCTTGCTGTTGTCGTTTGACGGTTAGTCGATCTCGCCCGGAGATTCTTAGCTCCCCTGACGCCAGGGCTGGGGTGCCCGGCGACTCCAGCACAACCGCTGGAGTCACCGGGCACTCGGGGCCTGTTTCTTATTTCTCTATCCATGGGGGGGGGGGGGGGGGGGGGGGGTTGGACCGCCATAGCCTCGTTTGTTTGTTAGCAGGGTGCACCACGGGCAGGTGAGGTTGGCCTGGGTCCCGAAAGATGTTAGTTGGGACCCCTTACACCCATAGACATATGCATTTAAAATTAAAATAAACTTATTGCTACATATAAAAAATATTGTAAAAGTTTTTGTTGTTCACAACACCCATGTAAAGATTATGTTGTCTATGCAGAAGGTACAACAACCCTTTAGGCTTGTTGCGTGACCTTCAACTTTTGGCTTCTCTGAGCCTACAGTATCATAGACAAGATGTAACATAATATAACAAGAAACCTGGAATTAAATTGTTTAGAATCAACTAATTAATTGATTTCAGCAATATTTAAATATAGTCTGTCCTAGATATATCTAGGTATATTGAAATCAATCACATTATTTGATTCTATATATTTATTCTTAGAGTGAAAACCTCTGGAATGCATTTGGTCATTGCACGGTCCCTGTTGGCTTTCACACAGGTGAAGTCACCGGCAAAAGCTATTCTATTATATTTATTATGAATGTTATATACCCAATATAGGCTAATCTCAGTGCCTACAAACTAATTTCGCATAGAGCGGCTTTCTTATAAATTCCAGTAGCGTTTTGATAAAATAAAAACCGGCTAAGTGCGAGTCGGACTCGCGCACGAAGTGTTCCGTACCATTATCTATAAAAACAGCAAAAAAATCATGTCTCTTGTATGGGAGCCCCCCTTAAATATTTGTTTTATTTTAATTTAATTATTCATTTTTGAAGTGAGTATACCTATAACTAAATATTCTGTGAATATTTCAAGCGTCTACCTGTTGCCGTTATCAATATCGAGCAAAAAAATCACGTTTGATGTGTGAGAGCCCCCTTAAATATTTCTTTTATTCTGTTTTTTAGTATTTGTTGTTATAGCGGTAACAGAAATACATCATTTGTGAAAATTTTAACTGTCATCATATCACGGTTTATGAGATACAGCCTGGTGACAGACGGACAGCCTTAGTAATAGGGTCCCGTTTCACCCTTTGGATACGGAACCCTAAAAATGACCAAATTGCATTCCCGAGGTTTTCACTCTAAGGCGACGTTATGAATATTATAATTATAATATTCATTATTCTTTAAGGGTCAATTTTTGAATTGTCAGATAACTTTAATCTGGGGAATAAGTTTGATGTTGTTTGATGACGACACGTTTGGTGCAGTGGCTGAGCTATTGGCTTCTGGCTACGGGTTGTGGATTCGATTCCCACACAGAACAAAAATTTGTGTGGCCTACAGATAGTTGTTTCGTGTCTGGGCGTTTTTGTATGTGAGATTCTCAGAATACAGAAAGACCCAGAAGCTGTGATCACGCCTAATACTGAAGCATCAAAAACTACTCTTAATCGGAGTAGTTTTACGCGCAGTCGATCAGTTACTATGGGGACGTCATAACGACTACATGTATTTACCGGTGTCAAATTAAATTAAATTATGTCGTTTTGTGTCGTTCGAACCTATAAAAATGCAGCGGGCCTAAAAACAAAACAGGATGGGATCACATTTCACGTTTAAGTAGCACATTCAGATATCGTCTTATTTAATTAATCAATAAATTGTTCAGTTTGTAATTGTCATAGGGAATGATGCATCCATATTGTTAGTGTTGTCAGTATAAGAGTTTTGATTTTCCCTTCTTTTTATTACCTACTTAAATAAATTAAACGTTTTTTATCTAAAATTCCTATCAGACCTTCTCTATTTCTTGAGATTATCAGGTACAGTCAGCGTCAAATAGGTATATCGCGACGAACAGACTGTTCATCATTACCTAAACAGCTAAAGAAATTAAACTTTATCTAAATGGGATTCTTGTCAGAATGCCAGTTGACCTGTCCTGAGTGATTCTTATATCACATTAAAAAACTGATTTATTCATTTAAGTTGATAAAATGAATACAAATTAAATAAACAAAAATCCTATATAATTCCTAATTTTTTGTTTTAAAAGGGCACCTACGACATTTGTGTGTATGTTTCACTATTTGGTTTTATTTGAGGAAAAATGAGTGTTTTTTTTCATTCTCCTAAGTTTTCTCTAGGTAGTTATACTTTTGTTTCCACGATTAAATGCTTTTGTTCTAAAAGTCACATCAAAACTAGCTTGTTTTAATGTTGTTAATAAAGCTTAAATAATGTATTAATCATTTTAATATTCTATAAAATCTTCAAAAGGCTAAAAATCCAAAGAGAAAAATTGTAATTCCATTTTACTCATTACCCCGACAAATGTCGTAACGCGGCTTTAATTCAGAAGGGGGCTTCGCACCGTAAAGGTTACCCGCATCGAATTTTCCGCCTTCTCGAAAAGTCTTCGCTTACCACCAGAGATCGGGAGCAAGCGCTCTATCTAAAGAAAATATTACTGGTGATTGTTCCTTATACGACGTTTGTCCAAGTTTTTTTCATTCTTCAAATACTTCAAATCTCGGTAAATATACCTTATGATTATAATATGATTGCTTTTTTATTTAAATAAGAGTAAGAAACTATCAACACGTTACTTTTTCCTCCCATATCATATACAAACGATTTTATTGCTTGTTTCGTGATTCTACGTGAATTTCTCATTCCCCTACGTTTCATTTCCTCTACTTCAACTTACGAGGAGAATGAAAATTTATCAAGGGGACTGATAAATAACTCAACCAAATAATTTAGTAGCCTGAAATTTATTAAAAAATTGCCTTAAATTATAATATAGGTAGGTACATATTTATATTAATTGATAATGATGTGCTAAGTAAAGTAAATAAAATGTCTTAGGAAATATGAGTCGTGTAAATTCACCATCCATATTAACTAATCACAAAAATTGATTTAAAACCAAAAGTAATCCACCTGAAGACAAAGGTTTTCCTTTTACTCGTTTCTTTTATAATGAAATTTGCAAATTATGCATTTAAAAAATTGTTGCCTATACGTATTTTTATTTATTTTTAGACGATAATGGTTCATTAAAAACTTATGTGAAGGAGGTTAAAGTGGGGAATGTGGTCTGGTGGCCTAGAACAAAGCTGAGCACAGCATCAAACAAACTACAGCGCATACAAAGACTTGCCTGCATGGCAATTACAGGCTGCATGAGGACTACATCGACTGCGGCACTGAAGGCCATGCTGGGACTGCCACCGCTGCACTTCTTTATACAGCAAGAAGCAGCGGTGGCAGCAATACGCCTACAAACACTGAACCTCTGGAGCAAAGGTAACACACAACACACCTCGTTGCTAGAGGAATTCGCTAAAGTTCCCTCTTGTAAGAGCTATAAACGACCGGATACCTAAACAATTTATTTTTGATAAAAATACAAAATTCAACTGTACGAAGACCACCGATGCGAGGGTTTATGCCCTGCGGAGCTGCGGATCTTCAGGGACGGATCCAAAACAGGTATACAAGCACAGGTGCCGAGGACTTCTCAGAAGACCTTAACGTACACATAGCCACACCATTGGGGGCCCACAACACGGTCTTCCAGGCTGAATGCTTGGGTATCTCCCTAGCTGCGTCAGCAATCATGGCCAGGAAGGTTGAAAACCACTCAATCCGAATACTCTCGGACAGCATGGCCGTCCTGCAAGCACTAAGCAGCTACACAGTTAATTCTGGGCTGGTACACGAGTGTCACCAAACTCTGAACCAGGTGGGTAACTTCAATAATATAACCATTCAATGAATCAAAGGACACAGCGGTTCCTGAGGCAACGATATAAATACCTTCAAAAAAAAACTACACGAATTATTGATAAGTAAATGTTACTACTCTATAAGAGAATTTCTAGATGACAATACATTGAAGCGAATCCATTGAATGAATAATTTGTAATTTGACATAAATATATAACTATTTCAATAATTTAATCATAATGTATTGCATGACATCTGGATGTATTATATTTGAACTGCACATTTACCGAAGTTATGTCATGAACTTTGTATGCCTTAATGGCGGGACATAGCAGACTTACCTGTATTTAGCACAACATCTTATGAACCTATGATCCACAATAAAATTATTTGAATTTGAACGATGCAGCAGATGAGCTCGCCAGAAGGGGATCGAGCATGGATGCATTGGCTCCCGAACCCATAGTACCACTCCCCTTCGAATACCTATGCACCCTGGTAAGGAAACTCACCAGAGACCAACACAACGAATCGTGGATAAACCATTGCGAGTGCAGGCATTGACGGTCGTCTCACTAGACGAGCTCTCCGGCCGTCAAAGCAACAACTGCGTACAGTCACAGCAGCCATCACTGGTCATGGTTCTTGTAACAAACACCTCTTTGTGTTTGGAGTTATAGACAGCCCACTGTGCAGAGCATGCATGGAGGAGGACGAGACGGCAGCCCACGTGCTACTTAACTACCCTGAGGTCGCCACATACAGGGCCAAGCACTTCGGAAACCCAGGTACTCTCCGAGAGATCACCAGCAACATCAAGGGTGTGCTGGCCTTTTTCGAGGAGTTAGGGTGAATCGAGTGACTACACTTACCACCCATCACGCAAAATACGCGCTCAGACGTGGAGTTGCAGACACCAGGCCGTTATACCTTATACCTTACAAATATAACATAATACATTATTTTCTTATAAATGTTGATTTATCAAAAATAAAGGCAAAAATTGTTGGTTCGAGAAATAACTTTGACTAGTTTTATGTTGCAAAAGACTATTTATAATAAGGATACCCACCTTAATTGTTTAAATAATTGTGATCTTGTTACCAAATGTCTACAGTAGGTATAAAGGTGCAATTTGTCACTCTATGAATATTGTTGGTTAGTTTTTCGATTAAAATAAACATTTTATTTCATTCCCCTCGTTTAATTTCATTCCCGTCTCAAGCGCCAAATTTTAATGGCTTATAACTCTATAAGTAATTAATAGAATAAAGTGCCTCATACACAATGTTTTATGTATTTGAACATAGAACACGATAGATAAACAAATTTACGTAATATGAATGTTTTTTTAAATTCGTAATTTTTTTGCCTGATATAAGAATCACTCTCCTACGTTCATTCTGGAACGCCCCTTGTTTCATTGACATAATTATACAGGGTGTAAACGAATTCGCGTAATTCCTTCAAACCACAAAATCTATTAATGATATACCATTAATCTATAGATTAACCCCGCACGGGATTTAGATTTACTAAAAAGGAGATGGTCCATAATGTATGGACCAAAAACCTAGACTCGATTGGGACTAAATGGGTACCAGTAGTTTCATTGTAATGCACAATTTACCCCAACGAAAGGGCAATGCCGAAATCGATGGGGTATAGGAGCTATAGATTGACAAAGTATATATGAAACAATCTTGACTAACAAGTGTTTTTTAAAAGTTTATATAATATCAATACTATATTAACGATAATACTGACAGGATTACTGTAGTATTTATTACTATCAACTATCAACCATTTGGTAAGTGATTATTAAAAAAAAAACGAAAAACCTGGATTCGTATAAATAATATAACTATAAGGTGTAACATAAGTAACGTATAACCTCTTAAGGGGTCACTGTACCCATCACTATGAACAACTTTTACTATGGGAGCAAAAGTGAAATCGCGAAAAAAGAACAGCTGTTCCCTACATTTACGTTCGCTTAACTCGTCAAAATGTGGGGAACAGCTGTTTTTTTTTTCGCGATTTCACTTTTTCTCCCATAGTAAAAGTTGTTCATAATGATGAGTACAGTGACCCCTTAAGAAGTTGTACACTTATTTATGTTACACTTTGTAGTTATATTATTTATACGAATCCTTGAAAAAAGTTTTTTTTTTGTGTTTTTTATAGTAATCGGATACCAAATGGTTGATAGTAATCAATACTACAGTAATCCCGTCATTATTATCGTTAATATATTATTGATATTGTATAAAATGGTAAAAAACACTTATTAGTGAAGATTTTTTCATATATTACTTTATCAGCCTATAGCTCATATACCCCATCGATTTCGGTATTGCTCTTTCGGTGGGGTTAATTGAGCATTATAATGAAACTACTGGTACCCATTTAGTCCCAATCGAGTCTGGATTTTTTTTGGAACATCTCTTTTAAAAAAAAAAACTTTTTTTTTTTATTTCATTGAAAATTTAGATGCCATGCATAAATTAATGAAGGCACGGCAACACAGCTGACGGGCACGACTAGCCCGATATTGCTCCACGCAGTCAGTTAACATGGGACGCTAAAATTACTCAGATACAGAATACCATGGTTCATTTTTTGAAAACTTTTTTTTTATTCTGAAAAAATCCCATGCGGAATCAATCAGTGTCACCAGTAGATCACGCGGTTTGAAGGAATTACATTAATTCGTTAACACCCTGTAGTTTTGCTCGGATCATTTTGAACAGTCTGTTCGTCCCTATATATTTGACGCTGACTGTACCTACTCAGATATAAAATATTGCCTATATAGAAAAGCACAATTTTGATTTTATTATTATCTTACCTCCAATACTCAACGTTTTCCCCAAAAACGGGTAAACAATGTCTGAGCTAGCAACATTACGCGGGTGGGAAGTGAGACGGGCGCGGGACGCATGCTTTGATTTTGGACACAGCGTAAGGCTTGCAATTACTGTTGAAGGCGGATTCTGTTTCTTTCTGTATTCTGAGGTGAGATTTTGTGTCTGTAAACGCACCCACAATACAGGCGAAATAAAAGTGTAGGGCAATGTGTTTCAAAAAAAAAAAATTGTATGCTTCTGTATAGAAAATATGTCAAACCGTCGTATTTATTCCTTAGATGTTAGCCTTAGAGGAGTAATAACAATAATGGTTCCCTTACACAACAATCATATTATTATTTGACAACCAACCATGTTGCAAGACCACAATTTTAAGCTTTTCCTTTACACATTTATCCAACATACTCAATGGTTTTTTACAAATCAGTCAATCAATCAAGATACAACAGACTTTAAGACTTATTTCAAGGCAATTAGACTGAATTTTACATGAAGTCAGCAACACATGAAGCAATACTTATTTCTTATAAATAAATAATTATTGTAATGTTTATTTAAGTTAATTTTTTGCTATATATTGTGCTTTTAACTTAATATTCTTTAGGGATGTTTGAGACTCTTGGTCCGTTACACATTCTAGATATAGACAATAAACAATATTTCATTTTGTTACCAGGAAGAAGAAAGAGCGTGTTCACCTGGAGCGAGGAGAGACATATGCATAGACCCTAAAACCTATTGCAAATTGGGACATTTCCATCTGCTCCTAGAAGATTATGCTAAAGGTTAGATATTTACAAATGACCATAAAATATAATATATTATCAACATGCCTTATGAGCTCCACACACGAAATGCGGCGCGGCGATAACGGTTGCCGAAATGCATTTATTTTCCGTCACCGACAATGAGATGACGTTGCCGAAGTAGCGATACATAGATTACTATGGCTGGGTGTCCACCGCACGTCCGTCATCCGAGCGCCGTCACCTCGGCCGCCGAGATTGTGAGTAGTTCGGCGCTACCCGAGATCGTGTCGGACCGAAATGCTGGCAATACAAAACATGTCTGCAGTTGTCCACTACATCCGAGATTGCCGGCGCCAGTGCAAGGATTTCTGTCTTGTGTTGAGAATCACCGAGATCGGTCGCGGTGGACACACGATCGCCGTCACGTCGCGTCGTTCCGAACTCTGTCCGAAATAATCTCGTTTCTCGGTGACGGCGGCGGTGGACAAACGCTCTAAAGCCGGGTATCCACTTAGGTTCGCCGTGGTTTGCGAACACTGTGTGCTCCGCAAACGTGAACGTGTACAGTGTACACACTTAGGCTGCAACATCAGTGCTCCTGTACGAACAAACTGCGCTCCCCTTTGAGATCGCGCAAAAAACCGCTTCCCGAGCGCTCCGCCGTGCTCCGATCGTGCTCCAGTCGCGCTCCGCGATCACGACGTATCCATTATGTTTGGTTTGCGGAGTGGGCGCGTTCGCAAACCACGGCGAACCTAAGTGGATACCCGGCTTAAGACAACGCACACCGAACGCAGCGTAGTGCAGAGAATATGGAACTGTACTAGTCGCGCGCAGAAGGTTTGCCGATGACTGCCCCTCCCACTTCACCGACCGCTACCCGCGCTCGTCTGGCCTACCTACTAATCGTACCGACCATGACGCGTGACGTCATGAGGCTATCGGCAAACCTTCTCCGCGCGACTTAAGCTAGGTTCATATTGCTGTGTTGGGGTGTGTCGGGGCGCTATCTGTTGTGGCGCTGAGTGTTCACATTGATGTGTCGTGTTGTGTCCGGGTGTGGCGCGTTATAAGATCATTGTCAAGTCAGATTTGAGGTAAAACGCACGTATAAAATGTTTTCTTCAAGTAGTGACAGTGATTTTGATGAAGATATTCAATTTCTTTTAATGACGAATCTTGTTAAAGAAAAAAAAGAGAAAAATATAATCATTATTTTATGAGTCCAGAGGGTGAAGTACCGTGGCAAATGGAAAATATCAGGCAGAATAGGTAGAATAATTTAATAAATAAACATTTACTTACCTGATTTATTTAATGTCTTTGCTATTTCCTCCCAAGCAGCATTTCTGATACCTTGATCTTTATAATCTTTAGATTTAGTGTCATAAAGCACTTTATATTGGCGCACTAATTCGATTAGCTCGTCTGACATTTTTATAAAACACGACGTTACCCCTCGCTTTAACGCGTCGTACTGCTAGATTCACATCAGTGTGGTGCGATGTGTCGCGACAGATCCCCCACCGCCTCTCTGGCGCGACCGGGAGCCGAGCGATGTGTCCCGCGACACACGCCGCCATAACACGCTGCGACACACCAATGTGAATCTAATCACAATAAATGAACGAAACCGATAACATCCCAAGTAACAAAAGCTTCTATAACCAGGGTGTTATAACACCAAATAGTGATATAGTAGGCCTATAGTGGTAACCCTTGTGCCTGCTTGTACTATAAAGGTTTTTAAAAGAGCGTTTTGGTTCTATAAGATTAAAGAGCATTTAAGTTCTATAATTTAGCTCTTAGAACGTTTACAGGACCATACAAAAGAATCTTTAAAGTGTTGCACTGTAATAGATATGAAAAAAGCGACTATGGTACTATTTAGTACTATAGACGACCTTTCTGACACTTTTATGTATCTATTTTGCACTAATAATGTGTAAAAATAACTTTTACAGTACTAGTATTGTAGAAGTATCGAAAACATTATTACAGTATCAATCTGCACTATAAAAGTACCTTGCACAACCATTACGTCACCTTTTAGCTCCTTAAAAGCTCCCTCAACATCGCTATGGCGCTAGTTCTGTAAAAGTCATGAAAACTCTTATATAGTACTAAATAGCTCTATAAGTGAGTTTGTGTTACTACTACGGTACTAAATCGTGACATAAAAGCACTAAAATTAATAATGAATGGACTAATTCGTTTTCGGTGAAATATGGCTGCTGTTTTCTGCCATGATAGCACATTAGCAGCACGGCTGGAGCCAATGTGTACTATACTATAGCAGCCATAGTTGGGACAAGTCCTTATTTTATTAATTAAAATTTAATTAAAACACCAAAATTATGAGGGCGCATTGTCAAATTTGAAATCAGCATAATTATTTTATCGATACAATTATTTTCGCAAGTGCAAGTTATGGCAGAATTACGATCCATGCATGTTTTGAAGTTGTCCTTTTTATTACATGTTACGCTAAGCAACAATTACCGATATATTTTCACAACACGAACAAAATGTGTGATAAAAAAGATCACTGGAATCGTTTACGGTGCAAAATAGCACTATAAAGATGTTTTGGTTACTTTTATAGTGCAAATTTGTGACATAAACGATGCAGAAACACTATTTTAGTACTAAAAAGCGTTTCTCGACACTTTTACTTTTCAACTATAGAGCTGATTTATCACCGTGAGAGCCTGTATGTAATGTTTATATAATAAATCAGTGATAAAACTAGGGCCTATTTGGGGTTCTGTAAACGTTTACAACACCATTATAGTACTAATCATAAACACTAAATAGCACGCTCCAAAACGTTCTCAGGACTTTTATAGTATCAAATTTTGTTACTTGGGATTCTGTCGCGCCACGACACACCCCGACAGAGCAATATGAACCTAGCTTTATACTTTAAAAGTGACGGCCGCTGACCGTACCGCGCCGCACCGCGCCTCTCCTCGTTCTCGTTTGGTGTATGGAGCTCCTTAGCCTGCTATGAGCCTGTAACATTAATGTTTTAAATATAGTTCTGTCATAACTTTTTTACTTTCTAAAAGATCCTTTCATCAAAAAACAATCAGCATTTAAAAGGAAACCATAAAAAAATACTTTGAAAACTAAAATAATGAAAGAATAGACTTTTAAAGTAAATAACTTTGTGAAAAATATGTATGTTAAATGGATTGTTAAAACAAATGCAAGTTACACAATCAAAATCTTTTATACAAAATGGAAATGGCTTGTGTTTACAATGTATAAAAACATTGTAAACACAAGCCATTTCCATTTTGTATAGTCCATACATAAAAACATTGTTACAACAAGCCTGGTGTCAGGCCAAGCACACCAATGAGTTAAACTGGCCTTGTGATCAACATGTCTGCCCAGATTTAGTCAGGATGGCCTCCTTTATCATAAGATATCTGTAACGGAAGCATCGGGTTGCGGGTTCAAACCCAGACATGTACCAATGTGACTTTTTCAATTTTATAATATGTACTTTCTTAGTTAATCTAAGACGCCACTGACATATAAAACGGTGAAGGAAAACATCGTGAGGAAACCTGGACTTTAATGGTCTGAAATCGCCAACCCGCAATGAGCAAGCGTGGCGATCAATGCTCGTTCCTTCTCTGTACGAGAAGAGGCCTTTGCCCAGCAGTGGGACAGTTACAGGCTAATATTTATAAGTATTTATCTGTAACGGGTGCCCTTGTTTTTGTCGAAGTATTTTATATCGAATTTCATTACGCTGACAACGACTCGCAGACGTAACCTTTGCCGAAGCAATTTTTACCTTAATATGATTTCGCCGAATGATTTTAGCTACCATAATTATTTGGCCAAAAAATCATTCCGTTTTTTTTTTTTGTCGAATGCTTATTTGGCTATTGTTCAATTTGGCAAATAAGTATTCGCACAACATTATTTTTACACAACGGAATGTAATGTTAATCCGACTCAGCGCACCCCAACTACACGTGGTCAGACTCTGTCCTATCCCTAAAGTGTTATTTAAAAGCGTGGAGCCAAAAGCTCGCGAAGGAGGTCCTGAGTGGAACGAGTGTACGAGACCGAAGCGCAACGAGTGGGGAGGTGGCGAGCGAAGCGAGTCGGCGACCTCCCGAGCGTAGCGCTGGTCGAGCGTGCGAGCGAAGCGAAGGGGCGACAAAGCGAGTCTTCTGGCGGAGCAAACCCAGAAATACTTGCATGCTTGCTTGCATGGTGGGAAAATGAGACATCTAACAAGTGTAAAGTGGCCAATTATACAGTTGATTAATGAAACAGTGGCCAGCAGACTAGTCGGCCGTAACAAAAAGTTACAAAACATAATTAGGGACTTTAATCTTTCGGCGTTTTAATTATTCGGCGAAATGAAAAAAGCCGAAAGGTTCTCGGCCAGACAAGAATCGGCCAGACAAGAATCGGCCAATAATAATTCTATATCCAACAGAGAACCATCTGTAACATTACCTCAATAACGTGCAAGTCTTGTGTTGCTTCCGTCATACTATTATTGTGCACACAGCAGACCAATTATTCTGCTACTGGTAGTCACGTCTTGCATGGATTTGCAGCAATACAGCGATCGTATTGCCAATCGCTGTGGATATAAGTATGTATAGATATACTTAGACATTAGTATACAGTCGCGCCGCGAAAAATTACGAGAAGAGTGACTCGCAACGCGTGTCGTGTCCAGCTGTGCTCTCATAGTCACAAGCAAGAGGCTTTTCAAGCACTTGTTACTTTGTCAAGTAAATTAATACGCAGCCTGTAAAAGAAAAATCAGAGATATGAAAAAAAAAAATGTAGATTTTTCAGTCGATGTTAACTGAACTTTTTGTTTTATGCATTGCGAACGCTATTTGAACTCCACAATCAGCTAGATGGAATGCACATGCATAAGACAGCAAACGCTAAAGCACACCATTCACTACACGAGCTTCGCGCCGCATGCCGCGCCCTTTATATCCGTGGACAAATTCGTCATCGCACACACCATGTGCCATGCACGGATTTGTCCGGCGCGGCGCTAGCGTCTTCAGACGGCGAGCGACTTATTCGCGAGCCGCATGCCGCAACCGTGAACCATAACATTCACACGCAAATTTGTTCGCGGACTTGTCGTCAGCTACAAATCCGGCGGGCGGGTGCGCGTGTGAATGGAGGCCTTTAGGCTGAGGCCAGAGGAGTGTAATTTATGCCGCGTAAAATGAGGCGGTGTAATTTTTTGAAAGGCTGAGGCCAGATGAGCGTAATTTACGCCGCGTAAATTGAGTCGCTCAATTTCAGTTACGTTCGGTTTCATACAATATCACGATTCGTGCCACACGATGACGCAAAATGAGTCTGTTAAATCCTTCAAAAAAAGTTACGCTGACTCATTTTGCGCGGCGTAAATTACGCTCGTCTGGCTTCAGCCATAGGGTTTATTAACGGGCTGATTTTGCGTCGTCGGGTGGAGCAAAACGCGATATTGCACGTTCGGTTTGAACGTAACCGAAATTGCGCGGCGTAAATTACGCTCGTCTGGCCTCAATGTATTTGTTTCCGCTCACATATTTTGCACTTGGAGATTTGTATGCGTATTATTACTACAAATACTTTCGAGTACAATAAGAGGCTCCCGCCTAATTAACAACCGCGCCGACCACACGATCTGCAAGGTTAGGGCTTGCCGTAGGGCACGCCGCAATAGCGGCGGTAAGACCCGTAATGGAGGAGTGGCTGGAGAGGCGGCACGGCGCCCTCAGCTTCCGGCTGACGCAGGTGCTCTCGGGACATGGATGTTTCGGGAAGTATCTGTGTCGTATAGGCCGTGAGCAGACGCCCGGATGTCACCACTGCGTCGACTGCCCTGAGGACACGGCGCTGCACACGCTGCAGGCGTGCCCTGCGTGGGCGACGCAGCGCCGTGAACTAGTGGCGGCAGTCGGTGGTGACCTCTCGCTTCCGGCCGTGGTTCTGTCCATGGTCGGGAGCGAGAGTGCGTGGGAAGCCGTCACCTCCTTTTGCGAGGTGGTGATGGCAACCAAGGAGGAAGCGGAGAGGGAGAGAGAGGCGACGGCCACTCTCCCTTCCCGCGCCAGACGCACCGGGCGCCGCCCGAGGGCGCGCGACGATCTCAGGCCACCCTAGTGTGTGGCCTGCGTGCGACGGGTTAGGGGACCCGTCGCCCGACCAGCAACAGGCCCGAGAAGGCGGCGCGCAATGTTCCCGCGACCCCAGCCAAGGGTCAGGAGAAGGAACACCGTGGGTTTTTAGCCGGTAAGTTCTGGCATAACCCTTCGCCATCCCCGGGCGAAGGGTATGCATGAGGATTTTCCCTAGATAAAAAAAAATGTTAGGGCTTGCCGTAGTCAGTCTGTAGATAGGTGGCCGTTACACATCGATACCCCTGGGCCAAAATGTACCTTACTAATTAAAGTATCGATCTATGTTGAATGCATCTTTGGTATGGGGTTCCCTTAGGGAAACCAATACACGTGTCACGTGAGTTAACCGTAACTAATCATAAATGTGAACACGAAAGTTATAATACAAAAACTTGTACGTAGCCAATTAATTTTAATCGAATATTCTAATGACATACTAGTGACTGTATCTGTTTTAGTTTTATAATACCTGCTTTAAAAAGTAACAGGGCGGACACAAAAAAGTTGTGACACACAAACATAAAAAAAAATCGTTTCTATTTTTGCCAACTTTATTTAGTTTGTCTACTGTAAAAAAAAAAACATGAGACAGTTATAAACATTAATGTCCCCTTGCGCAGCTCGAGACACGAAAAATCTGATAGTCATCAGGCTTCATGCGAGATGCTTTGCCTAGCGGTAGGATTTTATGAGCTGCCAGTAACAGTAATGAACCGAGTTTATTACTGCGAGAGACGTTTATGTATGCCGAGTTAACGGGTGGAATAACTTTATATTAGGAAATGTCTTAACGCGTTGCACCTACACCCATAACTTTTTTATTTTTAGCACATTAAGTTCTTATTTTGATACAAAACTTAGTAATATTCTTGTATCGGGATCCCTTCTTTTCGCATAATGTTCTTTGTCCTAATATGTATACTTCGTCATAACGATTTTGGCACAATTTGTTTTGGCATAGTAATACTTCGGCATAATTTTTTTAGGCATACATTTTATGTTGGCATAATCATCTTAAAGACTAATTTGTTTTGGCATAAATTTGATTCGCATAACGTTAGTAGGCCTAATGACTATTAGCATAACGTTAGTTATGATAATCAGAAATGTTTTTACCATTGTCTAATAATCTAGTCGCAGGCGCACCCCGACACGGATAGGTTAGGTTCGAAGGGGATGATGGGGGCTAGAGTGAGCGAGCGAAGCGAGCGAACGAAGCCCCCGGCATCCCCTTCGTGTTAGGTTACTTTAAACCCTGCAGACAGAAATAGGAGCCCCGCCCAGCGGGGCTACGTCGACTCTGCTTTGGAGCCTCAACCTTACAAACATCCCCTTAAGTTTTTATTGTGAAAATGAAAGTAGGTGACGAATAATCGTCTACCGTATACCTATAAAAATATGTTTTAATATCATTATGCGTAAATAAATTTGTGCTTTAGGATATTATGCTTAAAAAAGTTATGCTTTAGAACTTTATGCTTAATCATTATTATGGTTAGAGAAATTATGCTTAAAAAAATTAGGCGTAAGCTGTTATGCGTAATTATATTATGCGAAAATATAATTATGCCAAACAAAATTATGCTAAGTTATATTAGGTCTTAAAATTTTCTGCAAATGGATAGGGAACCGTTTTCAGAATATATAGTGCTATTTGAGGTCACTAAACTGTTATGTAATGTTAACATGGATGCGTTTTATAAATGAGTCGTGTAAAATCAAAGGCGGCAATCTTTTAGCAACTTTTAAGCAAACGAAAAAATTAAATACGAGGGCGGCACTGAACATTTCGGGAATCAAGGAAGTGTCAACATTACTATTTAAAAATGTATTTATTGCTTTTCGAAATATTCTCCGCGAAATTTGACACATTTTTCCATACGATGGAACCAATCATTGAAGCAACCATTCCATTTGGAAGTTGGGGTCTCCAAAATGGCCGTTTTGTAGGCGTCCACAGCTTCTTCAGGCGATGAAAATCTCTGTCCACGCAATTTATTCTTTATTTTAGGGAAAGTATAGAAATCATTAGGGCTTAGGTCGGGGCTGTACTGCGGATGGTCTAATAATTCTATGTTTTCTTGTTCTAAAAACTCTTTTGTTCTGTGCGCGGTGTGAGAACTCGCATTGTCGTGATGGAGGATGATGCGGCGGTTGCAGTTCTCTTTACGGACTTCAGAAACGACCTGTGGCAAACAAATGCTAGCATACCATTCTGCATTAACCGTTCTTTGTCCCTCAAGAGGAATAGTCGTAACATGGCCGGTTTTGGAGACAAACGTGGCTACCATTTTTTTTGCAACACTCCGTGAACGAACAATTTTTGTTGGCTTTAACTCATTTTCGAACACCCAAACTCGTGACTGGTTTTTTGTTTCGGGTTCGTACGCGTATATCCAGGATTCGTCACCTGATACGATGTTGTATACTTGCATTTACTGAGTTACACGTTTACTACACACACGAAAACGTGTCAAGCCGTGTAGTATAATAACTAGTTTACTATAGCCGTCATAAGTGTCATAACTATAACACTTTTGTGTTGCTCACAATAACATGTATACACAACGGTAATTAAGCACTGGGACGCTCAGTCCACAACAGTTCTCTTTCCGAACAGTCTGTAGTTACTTTATCCATACATATTTGCTGTGTTCTGAATTAGCTGTTTAGCTTGAAAATTGAAAATTGCAAAAAGTAAAAAGTAAAAAACTACAACGTCTTGAATTTCATTCGAACGTGTTGCAGGGTTGTTTTGTAACAAAAACGATGTTCATGGAATTGAATAACATTGTCGTACAAAGAATCGTAAAATCTTGGGATCGATCGGTAACTGAGAATGTCCTCACTAACATTTTGCATGACAATTTCTTATAGCAGCACTACTTATTCCGCTCCGAAAGCTCCGTACACCAAAAGCGGTACAGCGCGGAGCGGTGCGGTCAGCGGCTGTGTTCCATTCCATGATTGAATGATGAGTCGAATGATTATCTCATAAATTAATGCATAATTCGGCGGCCGCAGTAACAAGGACGCGCCGCAACTCTTTTGGTGTGTGGAATTCCTAAGGAATCCGAAATATACTTCTATTCTGACTCTGTGCTAAACATTCAGATGAGGTACATTACAGGAAGACCAATGTCCGTTCAACTTCGATTTACTCAAAATATTGATGAGAATAAGATGCGAGTAAAAGAAAAATATCGTAGCTTCGTAGTATTACGTAGATACCACTATTAGCCATTGTGCCCTTGTTTTAAATTGTTTCTCTATTTTGCTATTGTTGTGGTGTACAATAAAGTATATTCTATCTATCTATCTTTTACCGTATTACACATTTTATCTAGAGAACACCCTTCTCGGAATAAAAACGTGCAAAGTTGAAATAGTACCTAGTAGTTGTAACCTTAACCGTTCAAAGTTGACTGACCTTGCCCTTTCTTTTCCCAGAAACAGTTTTATAATGTTATATCGAAGGTAACTTCACAGATTTTCTTAGAAAAAAGCTCGTTGTGACGTAATATTTTGTAAGGCTTACCCTTGCGTAGTTCAGAAGTACCTATTGTGGAAAGTTTGAAGAAAACGACGAAGTTCGTAAAATTGTAATAAGGAAACTTTGTTCATTTCTATTCCTGAACGTAAATGTATTTAAAATTTATCAAGCCAACTCTACCCCAAGTGTGAGTATTTTACGATAATACCTACTGTAGTTGCGTCACGTCAAAAATGTATGAAAATTTAGGCAGAGCCTCAAGCGGCGAATAGCGTGACTAAAAATTGGTTTGACACTTATTATGGTAAACTATTCGTTACGGAAATGTGTAGTAAACTACCCAACTCACACTTGGGTCATCAATCCTCCAAAAGTTACCAAGCAAGCAAAATGACAAAATCAAAATTATTTTTCTTTATTCCACACTATGCCATTGCTCGCTCTTACGAAAAGTCGAATTAAGATGCACTGTTTCAATTTGTCGTCTCCTATGGAGTCGCCGGCAATAAACTCCATGATTACTCTTGTAAAATCAATATCTTTAACAATTTCAGTAAATCGCCGGGTTAATTCAAAAACCAACTAACTGCCCAACTTATGATTTCGAATTATTGTGTTTTGAAAGTTTGTGTCCTAAAATTTCGTATACAATCTTATCTAAGGTAGTATATGAAATTTTAAGGCACAAACTCTCAAAACGCCATAACTCCAAGTCATGAATTGAGCAGATAGTTGGTTTTTGAAATAACCCGGCGAAATACAGTACTATGATTATTATAGTTTTGAGAGAACAATGTAGTCTTGAGCACAGATTACTAAGTATGAAGTACAAAGTCTTGAGAAAAGGAATAACTTAGCAAAAAAAATGAAAAATAATAACACACAATGTTCGCATCTTAAGGCACTAATGGAAATCATTTTCCTATAAAGAAACCTTTTTAACACAACGTCATAACGTGAAATCCCGTGACAGCCTATACCTTCATAGATATCTGGGTTTTCATACAACATGTTTTTATCTAACCGGGGTTTTCATGTTTTCCCACGACAAAAATGACTATTTAAATGCTAAGTAAGCTATTTGCGTTTTATCACTCTAGTACATATTAATATTAATTATTTAAATCCACATCATGCGTCACACATTCATCTGATGACCTAATGTAACTATCATACGGTCATTGACTATTAATATAGAATAATTTAATATTCAAATAGTCTAGTATTAAAATATGTCGGCATTAGCTTACCCCGTGTAAGCTAAGGCTATTTATCCGTGTGTTATTCGAGGGTGTTACCGAAGTGGCAATCGGAATAGAGGTGTTTCCCACTCAACGTACTAGATGGCGCTACTCATGTCAAAGAAGAAATAGCTACATTTTAATGATATGAGAATTACAAGTCAATGTTGCCTAATAATGTCCTGAAATTGAGAATTTTTAAATATCAGGGCTGTTTTTTATGATTTTATTTCTATATGAATTTCACAAATCAGATTCCTAATTTTATGTAAAACTTGGTATGATGCATAACGTGACCATAATTTTTTCCCTCGAACCGGGACACTTAAAAGTTTTAATAATTTTATTTGAATGAAACTCATATTTATGGAAGCTATATACTTATTTATATGAAAAATGAAAATCGGAACAAATCTTGTCTAGGCTTGTGGGCTGGTTCTATATTTTTCGGATGAGGTTTTCAGATATGAATGTGTTATTAGCATGACTTGATGATGCTATCCTGAGTTATCAAAATATTTTCTGATGCGATTAATAAATACGCGCCAGTTTTATATTGAATTCATTGCCACGGAATACCCTTTTTTCAAACCGGGACATTTCTGTGTTTTTTGGGACAACGGGACACATAGCTCAAAAGCGGGACTGTCCCGCTCAAAACGGGACGTATGGTCACGTTTTGATGCATCATTTTACATTTTTTTTTAAATCGCTTTTGTTTGATTGGGGTAGTCCTTCGGTCTCCCTAAGCCAATGCAACTATTTTAAAATGTGTGTATTAAGTTTAGTATGTGCTTTAAGTTCAGGTAATTTCTCGGAAATCATTCATATAAACCGATTCAATGAAACTTTTTGTGTTTGCATTGTTTCAACTAGGATCACGTACAAAATATTTTTGATTGACTAGCAGTCTAGGTTCAGAATGAGAATACATTTACGTAAGTAATTTTAGAAACTAATTTCTTACTAAATCTATAAGTGCTTAATACTATCGTTCTTAGTACTTTATTATAAATTATTACTTTCCATTTGGGTTTTCTTTATAAGCACACCTTTTAAAATAATTGCTAGGTTAGGTAGGCGATAGGAAATAAGTCAGCTGCTCACCTTAAAGGGACGTAACTCAAGTATAGAAAGGGCAGATGGTCGAGTCCAAGAAATATTCAACAAATTATACAACCCTGATCTCTGGGCACCTAGCAATGAGGGGTGAAACTAGTTATGATTGTTAATAAGACATTGATTGTTAATAAGAATATGTATGGAAATCTATGCATGTGAAATAAAACTCGACCAAGTGTGATTCGGACTCGGGCACAGAAGGCTCCGTACCACCACACATGTGTGTGAAATAACTGTTTTTATTATTTGTTGTTAATCTATAGAGTATACTCTGTAATCATACCAAGTTTCACGCTTGTATCTGTTACCGTTTTTAAGATAGAGCAGGAACAAAAAACGTTAAAAAAATGCATTGTTTTCGAGATTTCTTGTATGAGGACCCCCTTTGGGTTTAGGCTTTTCATTGTTTTTAATATTTGTCATGATAGAGACCATAGTAATACATATTTTGTGATAATTTCAACTAGCTACGTATCACGGTTAAAAAGATACAGCTTTGTGACAGACAGTTGGACGGACAGACGGCGCGGCGGCGCGGCGTAGGTTTAGTAATAAGGTCCCGTTGGGACCCTTTGGGTACGGAACCCTAAAAGTAGTCGTTTCTAGAGTCTTCTATTAGCACCCATATAATTTGCGTCACTTTGAAAATGACACGTTTTGTACACTGTTTTGGTATGATTTACATGTAACCATGTGATAATTTATTTCTCTAACTTTATGTGTAACTAAATTATGTTCTACAATGTAGGTACAGTCTGTTCCCTGATCCCTATAAAACTAACATGAATTTGGACCTAAAGCCTGATTTACACAGGTTAAGTAACTGACTCCAATCCAAGCTCGAGACAAGTCAGTGCTGACCCGATATTTACCTAGTGTAAATCGATTTGGATGGAGTCACAGCGCTGTCGCGATAAATTTACACTAGGTAAATATCGGGTCAGCACTGACTTGTCTAGAATTTGGGGTCAGTTACTTACCCTGTGTAAATCAGACTTTATGATAGTTCAAATTAGGTGACATTTTATATGCACTACCGGATCGGACTCATTAATGGATTTTAGACTCAAATAAAATGGCATTTAATTTATACTCCTTATGGTCTAATTTTACGGTATTTATCAGGGAGTTAGCTATCTTAGGAAACAGACTGTACTATAAAAGTTAATATTATAGGATTCATTTTAAATGTTTTTATGGAACTTAAAAAATGGTCGTTTTAACCTTATACAATATCTTTTGTTGCAGCAATGTCAGCATATCAAAAGTTCTACGCCTTGGAGCCTGACAACTGGAAGGACCCACTCTTCTCATATGGATTGGGGCTCTGCTATTATCACTATAACGCTTTTGAATGGTAATTACTAATTATTGTTTTTTGTTTGTTTTTGTAAATATTTTTTGAGTTGTAAGTTAAGATTTTGGCGACCAAGAGTTTTAGTATTGCGGATATTGTTGCAGAATCATGTTTTTAAATATTTTTAGCTTTTGTTGTTGGTTTTTTGGATGTAGTTTGTATTCTACATCCAAAAAACCAACAACAAAAATAGTATGGATATAGATCTCTTGTCTGGCTGTAGTTTTCTGTTTCTATACCTCAATGCTTAAGTACTAGTCAAGGATAATAAAACCCCAATCAGTTCCTATCCAGATACTTAGAATGTTGTTGTTGTTTCTAATCTAGGGCACCATTTTTGGTACCTAAACAACATCTCTTGCTGACGTCATGCAGCTCTCTTCATTTCCTTTTTGAATGAAATCTGTCGGTATTTGTTTTAACATTAGCAAACCACTACCACGTTCATGTTAAACATTAAAACGAAATTCATAAACGTACATCAATAGTTTTGAATGTTGAATATCATTAAGTGAGGGTTGCTCCCCGAATCGTTTCCAGAATGAGAATACTTTACTTTATGTAAGTAGGTACAATGTATTATTAAACGCCGTAAACATTATTCGAACCATTTCAATTTATAAATAAACTCATCCAAATGTGCGTCAATGAAACGAATCTCGTTTAGTCAAAAGTAAAAAAAAAAGTTGTGTTATGTAAATAGGAATGTTAACGAGCTTTCCGTGTTTCGTTTCATCACATACCGGACGGACGTCGCGCTTCGGGGATATCTAACTTCCATAATAATTTCGGTCGGAGCAAAAGCACTGCAAGCTGGCTGTGGCCCGTCATGTCGACATCGTGATTCACCGGACGTAGGACGAGAGCGCAGCGCGGTGCGCGGGGAGCCGCGCTAGGGCCGGCGCGGGCTGCGCGGGGCGCTACGTGCGCGAGGGGCGCAGGGCGCGTCGGCGTGGAGGCGCGCGGCGCGGGACGCGGGACGGTGCACGCTGCAGCGCGAGGTCGTCGCTCGCTCGCTCGCGCCGCGTACCGAGTGCCAGTCGGGAGCGGGATGCGGTGACGTAAACTGCATCGGCGCGGGCCGCGACACCGTAGTGTAGGACGGGACGTATCGTATTCGTATGTACTGAGTGCGTGCTGAACCACCCTGTGTGACCGTGTGCTTGTGCTGTTCTCGCTGACGACGTCTCCGCTCTTCACTACGTAGGCCGCTGCGGCCGCACCGGACAGACAGTCAACGGATCCGAAGATCCCCGAAATGGTGAGTGCGGTCGAAGCTCCCAGCTCGCGGTTTGTTTACGTCGGCCCTCGTGCCTGCTCTCTCTCTCTACCTGCCGCCCGTATCCCTGCGTCGCGTTCGCACGCGACTCTTTCTATTGTGTTTTGTTTCCGAAATGCAGACACCAACGTCGACGGCTCCGGACCAGGTCCCGTCGGGAGGTCGCGTTTTTGTTCGTTTGAATGGTTTTTGCATGTTTTTTGTAGTGTTTTCGCAGGTAGCTGTTCGGGGCAATTCTCCTCATTCATCGGGAGATTAGTAGCGCAATATGGACAGAAACAAGAAGGGTAAATTAAATGACGAGGGTGGTCAGTGCGTGCGTTGGTAAGGCTAGTAAATAATTAGTGTGCCGCCGCGCCGCATAAAATGTAGGTCGGTAGAGTGTGGCCGCAACAGTGCCGCACGCGATGCCTCGCCTCACCTCACCCTACACCAGGCCATTGCTAACCTATTGTATGCATTGCCAAGAACTCATCAATCACTAACTTATCGACTACTCTCAATAATTATGTTTATAACTATGAATACAGGGGTATTATGGTGTTTAAGCTGTGTTTTGGTTCTGGCTGACTGATGAAATGAACACAAACTAATTGGGTGGACCTTGATCCACCTAATTAGTGATTTTAATGAACGAACATGAATAATGATTTTAGTTAGTCCCCATTTGATGAAAATTCGCATTAATGGCCACGGTTATGATGGGGTTGAGTGTGGCCTACTTGGCTGCTTACCTTGTCGTCACCATTGGATGAACGTATTCGTCTGATGAGTAAGCCTTCATTGCCGTGTTATACAATTACAATGATTTGTACAGGGAAATCTGTGAGTCATGACTAGAATCCGTTGTCCGATAGCTATATCAGGAGGAATTCGCGCACTTTTGTCTTGCGTCATTGGTCATTGGACCGGTAGTGGCGATACTACTCGGAAATTTAATGAGGCAATGACACCGGCGCAGCCTGGAGTACTTCCATACTTAGGAAAAACCGCTCCACGCTTTGTTCCGCTTGAGGAATTTAATAATTTTAACACTTCCTCCTTGTGAATTGTTGTCACTATAAAATGAACTATAAAATATAAGTGAACTACCTATAATATGTAAATCCACACAGCAAATTCTATTTTATCCTTCTAATTTATAGATAAAACACTTATTTCGAATTCTATTTTACATAACTAGCTACATTATTTTGGGAATAAATGTTTGTAATAACCCGGGGTCGGTACAACTATTAATATTTTATTTAATAAAATAAATAAAATAATCTTTATTTCGGATAAGTAACATCTATACTTAGTTGGTTATTAAAAAAGAGACAAAGAAAGTTATGTTAGTAAAAAAAAAAATAACTTAATATTTAGTTACCAATACCAATGTTAATACTGTATAATAAATTTATTTCGTTGCACAACAATATATTTATTTCCTATTTTGGCTGGTGACAAGCCTATTACAACATTCGACTATCGTACGCATATCGTCAGGATGACGCAAAAAGTATATCTTAAGTCCATATCTTTGATATACCTATCTAGATACCTACTACATAAGTTTTATCTCATTCATCAGCGGTATCGTAATAGTTATCACGAATCATATTGGCTATCAGTCGCGGACCGGTCCGCGCATTATCTACGCAATGCCGCTAACCGCTTCCAGTAACGGTATTCCACTCTCTGGAGTCCTCCAGCGACTAGACTTGCTAGGCCCGTTTCGTAAACTTGTTCATCGATATGCTCGCCTAGTCCTTTTTTGTGTGTCCCCCGGAAGTTTGTTGGCTGATTTAAACTTAGTCTGATTTTAACGCAGATTTGAGCAAGACATTACGGTGATTGTGCATAAGTCAGTTACCGTACAGATATTAAACAAAGACAACATTTAAACGGATTTAAACAATCCGAAGCTATAGCAGAATTTGTACAGATGGTTTTACGCAGAATTTACCGAACGTGTTAGCAGTTTTTGCACATGAAGTTTTAAACAATTGACCAAATAAATGTCCCAAGTCCCAACATTCCCGCCTCGTTTCCACAAAAACAATGATTTTTCCATTAACTCATTGCCGATTAAAATAAATCTAAATCTTCATGAAACTCTGCCAGCGTACGCGTACTACTTTCATATCCGTAACGTTAGGCCAAGCGTTGTTAGGGCGTCTGCCATTCTGCCAGATTTAGCAAGGTGGTTTGACGCAGAATTTACTAAGTAAGTTTAAGCAGATTTTGCACATAGGTATAGGTACCTACGTAGTTTTTCGAAATCAAAAACAAGCCAAATTTCAAGCAGATTTTGCACATGAGGAACGGATTTCAAAAAGCGATAATAGTAGCAGATTTTGCACACTTCAGAGTAATAAGCAGACTTAAAAGACGGTAGCTAGCTATTAAGCTGGTGTTTACAACGCAGTTTTACGCGGATTTAAAAAAACCCAAGCTTTATACAGCAAATAAAATTACAGTCCGTGGACCGTAGCTTTATCATAATAAAATTAAGTCTGTTTCTGTTTTTCCGAGGGCGCATTATTATGCATTTATTCTTATGGATATTTTGGAACGTGTAGCCAGATTTCTACGTATCGAACCATCTACGCTGTATAGAATGATAAGTTAGGCTCTTAAAGTTTATTAGTGGATAGGCAGCATACATCCATCCCTGCTGGGTTGTAAATAATTCATTAGCTTTATGTAACGAATGGCAGTCAGCTGCTGGTAATGTCAGACTTGTAGCTAGGTAATGTCAGGTCGTTTAGTATCGATTGTGATGTAGTAATGAATGCCATGTAATTGTTAGAGCAGCTTGCGGTGGCGCGTGCCGGGCAGGTGCCTGCCGGCTGCTACCACACCTGTCACGACATCAGCTGCTCCTTGAACTAGTTATTATATTGTTTAGCTACTCACGATAAGTGTATCCGTCTTTACACATAAAGAATTCCTTCAAGTTTCTTTTTCATAAATTCATTGATATTTTTGTTATTATTTAACTCTTACGTTGTCGTATTTGCCTTTACAATCTTATCATTATGACATCACTTTCCGCATGTAGAATGTTGTTAATACAGATATACATTGTGAATACAGAATCAATGTTTCAGCTGTGAATTAGCAACAAATGCATGCTGCAAGTCTTAATTAGTAACTTGGTGTGCTGATAATATTGTTAGGTTGTACTACGCATTCGGTTGTAAATAAACAGACTGTGCGTAGAAAGCGATAAAATTTCCCGACATGTTTGCCCGCTCGCTAGTTTGCACAGTAATTGCATTCGGTAGTTAATTTCACCATTACCGGCAAACTTCCCCGGTAGTTTGGACCGTATCCTGTGCTCTGAGAGGATTTCACCTAAAATGTACACACTTAGAAAATTGAGCAAGGTAAATAGTCAGCTCACTTACGTATACGTAGGATAGTTTTAGCGAAAAGGAAGTCTTATTAGGGCCAGTTGTACAGAGCCAGCGGCAGGCGCGCGCAGCGTGTACCGTTTGAATGCATGATGAATATTGTTGGCTACTAATCATCTGTGTTACCTATATGTAACTAGAACTAAGTACACATTGAAGTATACATAAGGAACTAAATTGATGTCTTATCAAAGTTCACGTATGATTCCTATGCAAACGCTCCTCAAAGTTTTTAAAATTAAAATAATGTATTGGTATAAATAAAACATAATAACAGGTGAGCTGACCGTTTCTTAAATCAACATCTTACATTATATTTAATCTTACGTGTTCCAAAACACACAAATAATATTATACCATAGAGGTAGGTACAGGTACCATCATACTTTGTGACTATTCAATTATTTATGTAAAGATTCTAAAGATAAAGTTCATTATTACCACGTGAAAATGATTACGTCAAAACGCCTGTGTTATTATTATTTGTACGTAATATGTGGGAGGCAGCAGCGTGGTTCGTTGAATGCCGCCTAGCAACAACATAGCGGAGAAACCGGAATTTGACAGCGTTTCTCAGGCTAGCTAGTGGTACTAAGTGAAGTTACTGCCAAAGAAAATAGCGGTACATGCATATAGTTTTATCTATGGAAATTAGCTCGCAACAGGACTAACAAGTATTAGGTGCGCAGTAGAGAACGCGGTCTCCGACCCTAGACTAGAGTGCATCTAAGCTGTGTTAGAGATGTGCGGGCGGGGCGCAGGCTCCTCGCCCTTCGTCCCGCACCGTGCGCCGCGTCACGTACGCATGGGCCCTTTCACGCACCAGGGAGGGTAACACTTGCGAGGGGCCGCGCGCGCACCGACTTCGACGAGCTGACTATCGAGTCGCCGAAAACCGTATGCATTATTATTATTAGCTCTCCCCCTACCCCATCCCTATCCGGGCCCTATCGCCCGCTCGTCCCGATTTAGGCACCTAGCGCCTCGGCACCCTGCCCTCGCATACCCCATACCCCTGCGGTAGGAACGACTTTTCGATTTAAGTAAGACGCGATACGCCCTTTTCCCGTGACGTAATGATTAAGTGGATATTTTTTTAATCTAGGTCATGGCTCAGAGTTAAGAGCAGGGTGAATGTAGTGATGTCGGCGCGCGGTCGTCGACACTAACGGATCGCTATTTATACCTGGTGCGTAGTGCACCGGAACTCGCTCGCTGCACTCGCTGCATCCGCGCCGTCCGCGCCACCCGCCTCCGCCCTGTCAATGACCCCGTCACCACGAACATTCGTTTCCTAAATCACAAAGTGGCCGAACTAAACATTACAAGTCTTATGTTAGAACAACCAAAAGAGCTCGTTTATCATGTCAGCTAGATGTCAAAACATTCATAATTCTCTTACAATAGTCGTAGGGCGAGCGTTGCGAAAGGCTCTGTGGCAAGCGGGTGCCCTTCGGCTTTGTTTGGGTTACGTAAGTAAACCCGCCCACATCTGTAGGGCAACCACCCACGCAGGGCATGAACTATGTCAAGCAGCCTGTCCTAGTTTCTACGTTCACTACATTTTTTATGTTTACGTCGTCAAAAGGGAATTCGCCCCTGGCTTGCTAAATCTACGGGAGTAAAAACGAAGATTTTCATACATTTCAATTTGGAAACAAATCTGCAAAATATTTTTTTACGACGAATTCTTGTATTTTGGAACTTATAATTACTCGAACATTGCAAAAGGAATGTGGCATTTATCCAAAATTAGTGGAATTTATTGTTACCCATTCTCATTAACTCTCATATTATTATCTGACATACCCATTTAGTAGACCAAATCTACTTATTTACCTTCTAGCAATGGGAAACAATTGGCGTAGGAATTATTTTGTTAATTCCAAGGATAAATTAATTGTATTCATTTGTAGAAATTTTTCATTCAGAAGTTTAGCTCGTTACTATCAAAGTCGCATAATTTCTCCATTAATATTAAGTTAATAATATTTTATAAGTATTAATTTTTAAATTCAGTACATTGTACTAAATAAAACACATGGTACATTATTAACCGCCTAGCTAAGCGATGATACTAGGTCCGCGTAAATTCGCAGTCTCCGCGAGCGATGTCCGCGTTGGAATTTCCGCGAAAAAAGTCATACGTCACAGCACGTCACGGCAGCGGGCGGGCCGCGTAACGTCACGCCAAGCAAGGCCGCGGGTGAGTAAGCACCACTGTAAGCTTTTTGTTTACACCACTACTGACTAATATTGTCGTGTGATGTAATGCATCATATAAAAATACCCATTGCATTCTTTTACAGAAATCACTGCTCTTTTATTGACTCGTTTAATTATTTTAGCTTAGCCCTCCCGACTGTAGCGTCTCATGTCGGTAAAGTATTTGAAAAGACGTTATAAGAAAAATATTCTAAAAACGTTTTTAGTACTCCCCACAATAAAAATTCTTGGTAATTCTCAATATTCCGGCTTTTCAGTGTAAATTTAACAGCCGGTTGTCACTAATTATGTCGATCACGTAGTAAATAATGATTCGTGTGAACCGCAGCGTGCGTTACGTAAATTACTTACGCATTTGGCATAATTGCGCACAGATAACAAACTGTGAATTGGGTTTATTAACGTCCACATAACTAACATTATCGTGTGTTATTGATAGTTGATACAAAGGCACTCACTCGCTCAAGCATACACGTGTAGATTCTATATGATATTGTAAATGACCCACAAGTATAATGTAGACCACTAACACCATTTTCAATTTTAGTTATTTGTAACCTTAACGCTTATCTATGGTTCCACTGAATGCCATTAAACAAAATTGTAAAAAAAATATACATCATGACTGTTTCGAGCCCAAATACACGTTCGATACTTGCCTCCGATATTCTGATCAGACTATCTGAAGGCCTCCGCGTCATAAATTTGTTTGAACATGAATTACACGTACGATCAGACTATCGCATCGGATGTCAGAATCGTAAGCATCGTCCGGGCGTCGTCGTCATCCAGAAAAAAATCGGACACGAGAATCGTACGTGTATTTCATGAATCCGATCAGATCAGAGTTAGATCCGGCTCCCGGAAGAACTATCGGACGTGTATTTTGACCCTTAGTCACTTTACATCCGAAAACCATGAACTCTGCTCAACATTCTGTACAACTTTTACAATGGGACAAACTCTCAATTCGTGAAACATTCGTAAAGCGACTAACCAGTCATGCTCTATATTTTCCTAAAATGAAGAATCGGCCATCTTGTTTGAAAATGAACGATGTTTAACACAACCTTTCTAAACTAGGCGTCATTGTATGATACCGATTTCGAATTGCCAGAAATTGTACCGATATTTTGTGCACATCACTTAGATATTTCAAACAATTTGAATGCTATTTGGATCAGCAGTATTTTCCTACGATCCTTTTCATGCGATACATTGGACTAGGTATTGGTATTTTGCAACCAAATGCAAATAGATTAACTAGTACTTACAGTAGCTATGTTGTTTACAACAGCGGCAGCCTGAATGTCTAGTGTGATATCATACTGAGAACAACTCTCGGAACAACACGTCCGAATAACTCCCAGACGTGTTGTGTGTGCAAAAGGCCTTAGCTACGTTATTGCACCAGCAGCAATATGATTTCTTTTCTGTATTCAACATTAATGTAGGTACTTTGTATATTATACAAAGAATCTGCTAGAAATAACATGTTACGCTCACACGCATACGAGCACGCATAATTATCGAGCAACGGAGCTATTCTCACGGATGTCGATCTGTACTTACAATTTAGCCGTCACTTTTGTACGCACAATGGGCATTAGAATTAGAAAGCGGCCGGTGACCGCAAAAAGGTAGCATTTGAAAGGGCTTGGAGCTTGCAAGATGTTACGTCACTATTGAACGATCACCGCGTCCCCTGCGCCCTGCGCCTCACAGCTAAGCTAGGGAGGGCTCGTCATCTAATGTACTGCGTGCGTGTCGCACCGATTCCACTGCGCACGATGCGATGTGCTACTGCCCTCGCTTTTGTCCGACTAGCAATCTATGACGTCGGCGAAGGCTTAAAAATTTTGTTCTCAAAGGGTTCAACCCTTCTAAATTGTAATGTTAGGGATGGGGCTTTTTATTCTGCTGCATGTAAATAAGTATTGTACTTGTTAGAACACTTGTGAGCTGTGTGTGAATCGTATGGGGTAGTTATCAAGGGCACTCCGCCGTTTTTAATGTAATAATAGTGCAGAATGTTCTGTTCTTTTAATGTTAGGGGGAAGCTTTGCATGTGAGTGAGTACGCATCAGATTCGAGTTTTAAAATATTACACAATTTTAGTACTGTTTATGCACGTTGTTATTAGTAAAACAGTATTTACTACGCCTGTTTAATTAATTGATATGATAATCTACAAACAAGGTAAGTAGTAACAGCTGACGTATCTCATTAGCTATTATTATGTATTATACAACATGTGCAAATAAAACGTATAATAGAGTTGACAGTCGAGGAGAGCCTGTTCGATAATGAAGTCGCATAATTTTGCCGAGCCACGAACATCTGATTTTATGGACGTGCTGAATATCAAGTATCGAGTCCATGTCTGTGTGTGTAAGTCGCGATGTGCAGCTGCGATGCCGCGCCGGCTCACTTCCGCGTCCATATGTGTCTTTGTATCTGTTTACGCGTGTTATTTTATAAAGGAAAACTAACTATATTTAGACGCAAATCTGTATCGTGTTGCACGTCTAAAATCGTTGCAATCGTGGCCTTTGTCTACTCTACTCAATTAAAATGTGTCTATTGATTATAATGAGTGGCTAAAACTATACGAGCATAGCACTATTGTGTATTGTAGTTACTCGTTGGGGATTATAGCAGCTAATTTAAATAATAATGTAATTCCTAATAATATCGTAATGTACTTTATTCGCATGAGAGTCTTGCGATGTGTTTGCGTACATACTTCCAATACTCATGAGTAGCCGTGGACCACGAGTGTGCCCATAAGAATATAAATTGCGATCATAATGCAATAATATTTCAACCGCTGCTGGCTTAGGACTCGAGTACCGTAAGCAAAGCCTCTAACTGCCGTCTTTATAACTACCTTGTATAGTACGGTACAGAATAACAGGCTTATCTCTATCTATATATTTTCTTTACTACGATATAGTGGTTTAGCATTGAAACCGATAATACGGCTTTTAATATCACAGTTGTTATCGAGAAGTAACCTTATTTCGTCATCCGGTGTTTGAACATGAAGTTTCTATTTGAAGTTTGGTACACATTAAAGTTTCATAGTCGATCAGAATTCTTAGTAGCACGACTTACACTTCGGAACTAATTTCGCTGAATAGAATTTTCTCGACTGTAAATACGGACGACCCACATTTTCATTTGGCCTTAGAATAAAATAGAATTGGATATGAATTGCTTCAACTTTATGAGCACTCAATTTCAATTCTGTATAGTGAATTGCGCTGTTACTGAAAATAGCCGGCACATCTGAAATATCCCGTTCATGAGATCATTTTGTGAGTAGGTTACCTACTGAATGTGTATAAGTGGTATCGAATGGGACGAAAGTGGGTCAACTAGTATGACGCCGGCGATAAACGAGCCCTCGTTCATTATCAATTATGTGCATGGCGGCACGTACGTTTCCTAAACTAACTAAACTTGTGCCCTAACCGACATGAACCTTGATATCGCAATGCTACGGTTGCAAGACTTGCAAGGCATAATGTCTTCAAATGCCTTTCGAAAGTTTAAACCGCATAGCCTTATAGCCGCGTAGGCCACCAGCGAAAACCTTGTTATTTCCAAAAGCAAAATTTTACAGGACAAAACTGTTTTCCGAAATTTTTGTGAGGAACAGCAGTTTTTTTTAAATGTAAGTACCTTTACCTACTAAAGCATTTAATTAATATTTGAACATGAATTTTCGAAAGGTGTAAAATGCGAATTACGAGGTTTTCTTGGAAACAATTAGGATTTTTGTTGTTAAATACGGGGTCGTCAGCAGATAATGCACTGCATTGCAGAATTGCATTATTCATAATTAACTTCTTTGTTTGCATTCAAATTGAACTCAGGCTAGTCTAAAATGTGGTTTGCGAGGATTACTTGCTAAATATGACATGAAACGTGTTTCACCAAAATTACTATTTACGAGGTTTTTACTGGTCGCCGATGATAGTAAACCAATCTATCAAGTAAGTAATTTAAAAAGAATCCAACGTAACTATACATTATTAAAAAACTATAACATCTAAATGCTTACTCCGCCTCGTGTCATGCTATAATTGCAATCTGAATACCATTGTGTTAGCGAACTCTATCGAATGAAAGTAATCCTCCAATCAACGGGGTGTGGCACTATTATTTTATAGTGGTTATGTATAATTCATCAGGTACCATCTGTTATAAAGGAAGCAATAAAATCTTGCATGTGTTCACAGTATACATACGTACCTCCGTAGGACCTTCACTATGAGTATCTAGTTATGTAGTGCATACAATTGCAGTTTGTATTGCATTCTGTTGCCGTGGAGCCAAGGCCGTGATGCAATAAGTACAGTCAGGTGAATTGTACGTAGGGTTGCCAACTCTTTGTCGGTAAAAAATAGTAGTTCTAAAATGATTACCCACAAAAATATAGTAGATAACGAAAGGATGAAAAAAAATATAGTAGGTTCCAGAATAGGTACTTTATTTCTTAACCCTTCGGTCGATAAAGTCCGGCCGCCGGACGACCGTTTTAAAAGGTTTTTTTTTATAAATTAACTTCAAAAGTAGGTAGTTACCAAAACACATATGTACTCGAGAGCGCGAAAATCAAAAGTGCCAATCTGTCAAAGTCAACGTAACTCTCAACTTGACATACCAGAATCGTTCAGAAATAGATATTGACGTTTCGTTTTACACTTACACATTTTGAAACGAATATTATTGCTTTGAGTTTGATGCCTTCAAATATAGTAGTTTCGCCTACTATATTACTTGTTTCAGAAATATAGTAGTCGGGCCTCTAATATAGTAGGATACTATATTATATAGTAGGGTTGGCAACCCTAATTGTACGTTCATGTTGAATGCATCACATGATTGCGTCACTTGGTCACGGGAACTATTAAATAAAATTGTAAAAACTATTCATGTCACACTATCGATTTATTTATCTTATTATTGACTGCATCTGTCTCTGATATTATTCCCTAAGAATTAGTTGTCGAATGTTATAGAACTTTGTTCCATAATAATTTGGAATTCAGATTGAGACTGGTAATATTAACAGTAGCAAGGATTTACTCATACCAATCGTACAAACAAGCACAGAAAACTTCCCTTTAATGGTGTTAAATATGATGCTGTCGAGCCTCGTTTTGCCTTAATGATTTTAATTACGTAATTGATAATTTCCGGTAGGAATCAGACTCGTACAAGTGTATGACTTTGACCTTATTTCTCAGCACCACGTGTGCCCTGTTCAATCTTTAGCATCCCTCTTTTAATAGGTTTATTATTGTGCGTATGTTCCTCGAGGTCGGCTGTTCCGTGGGAAAGTATCGCGAGTTCATTATGTGAAGCGTGATCACGTGTCGCGGCTGCGACGCACCGCGCACCTAGCGACTGCTTACTTCAGTTATGTAAAGTGAGTGTTATGTATGACGACCGACGAACGAACTCTATAAATAGCGGTCGATCCGTCCTTGAGCCGCCGCGACTGTGCAGAACTAGGTCAAGCCAAGCTGCCTCATGCCAGTGTCCTCTCCCCGCGCCCACCATCACACCCGCGTGAGCATTGCTCGCTGTTTACTGCGTCGCCAAACACCTCGAATACCGCACACATTCCACGCTTCCTGGTTATTTCTTTTAGTTGTGCAGGAATAACTACGGACGTCATCAGCCGAAACTGTTCAGCTTACCTGCGTTTGTATTATATCTGAAAACTAACTTTATGATCGCTCCAATATGCTGACATTGAGCATAACATTTCACCAGATGTTTGTCGATTCAATAAATTAAAAATTTCATTTGAATAGGAGCAAGAATTTCGTTTGTATAAGTAGGGTCCTATACAATTCCCTTACCTGAGTGAACTGATAATGGCCAAGGTTGGGCCCGGGCAGGTAGCGAACCGGATTATAATCGATCCAGTCGTTTACTCAGGATATTTATTTTACCATACCCTCGTTTGGTTCATGTATTATTGTAAACATATGTATGGATGAGGAATCTACAAGAAAGTTATAAAAAGTACCTATGAATTTATTCGACTAGTCATGCTTTTTGCTTCGTCAGTTACTTACTGGAAAGTTAATAATTTAAAGCTTATAAAAAAAAGTGTATATGGTGTATAAAATAAACTTGTATAGTAAATAAATATTATAATACACATGTAACACGTGATGTTTGTAGATATCAGCACATTGGCTTTTGGTACTTGTGGCAACGCTAAATATATTCATTTTGATCAATATTGTTATCATGACAGTCGTATACATGTCATACTATCGTAGCGCGTGGGTGGGTGTGAAGTACTGAACCATAAACCTAGTCGGCGATATCGCACAAAGACTAATGTGTTATCTTTGTATAGGGGCACATTGGGCAAATTGCTCGTTGCCCTGTTATACAATGCCTTATCGTTCTACAGGGACGATAAATACTACTTCGAGTCACTATTGTATAGTGGAATTCTAACAGCGTCATTTTATATTTTTAAAATGCTAATTTACTTAATTAACATTTTTCGGTCGAAAAACTAATCCAATCAAGGTTACATTTCTGATGTAAGTGGACAACTCTGGAAATCGTAACTAGGTGGAATTTTATAAAAAAAAATCATAAAGCTGAAACTTGTTAAAAGTTGATTTCTTTTTTGTCTCCGATATTGATAAATATTCCAACTTGTCACGGTGTGAAATGTAATTAAGTCTGTACTCTGTAGTGAAGGTGTGAATTTTGAACGTCTCGCGTGACTACCGGCAATTATAACTCATTCCGAGGAACAATGAATGTGAATAAGAAGTTATGTGAAATATAGTATTATTTATTATGTATGTCGAGCATCGCCGGCGGCGACACGGCCGGTGAAAGCTCTAAGGCCCGCCACATTGACGGATACGTGTGTGTGCGTATAATCGTCAATTAATTTTAGTAGTCGGCTTCGGCGTGAACACGGACGGCACCTGTCTCGCTCCTTTGTTTCGGCTCACAAATGTCAGCGGAGGTCATCTAAATAAAGGCGTTATAGGCATCGGATTCGGACGACGATCGCTGTCTAGACGTTGTGTTGCATCGTCCGATCGATTGCACGACCGAGCCTCAGACGGTCATCGACCCCGCGGGCGCATCGGTGACGTTACGCTCCGGTGATGCGCTCCTCAATAGCCTTACGGATATTATGGTTCAATTCCGTGTTTTATATCTTACGCACCGTGATGCCTTCGTCGCATTCTCCATCTTGAATTCATCGAAACACATTTCACGATCGTTTTTTACATTCACATTCCAAGTTAAAACCATTGGAGTACCTAGGTGAATTCGTTCCACAGAAACTATATTGCACAATATTTACCAAAAAAAATTACAAAAGCAGTACGTACGCTTTGAATTCGTTCGTAAAGATAGATTTAAAGAAAAAAATAAGAAAAAACCTGCATTGTCGTTCCATCCGTTCACTTCCAAAGTTTTCTAAAGGTCTTTGAAGATTTATTACACAAAAAGTGAAATTGAGGCTCGCATTACGTTTTTGTTCTCTTATTTCGTATCTATGTACCTACGTACGCAGAGTTGTTGTGATAACTGTACTCATTCTTCATACTATTATTTACAATTCGTCTGACCTTGTACGCCAGTCAAGTTCAGGCTGTAACTTTGACATTGTTTTCTAGCCAGTCGGCAGAAAACAAAGTCTTTGTACGGATTTTTAAATGATTTATTTTATTACCAGCAATCTTTTGTTTTCTATGTTGACTTGACAGGATTCTGTTCAACAATAGATGTTCGCAATAAAACTCTTGTTCGCTTTCATAATATTTACGGCGAGGGTTTCGTTAACGTTTTTAATGGCAGGGCGACAAAGGCGTTGCAAATGGCACTGTACGTGTCGCCGGGGTTCACCCGCGCAGCGGATGCGCACCTGCGGCTGGCGCTCATGTTCAAGGCGCGGCGACACTGGGCTATCGCTGCCGTGCACTTCAGGCGCGCCCGCCTGGCCCCACATCAAGACGCCACCTTCACGCGCCTTGAGCTCAGCTTTCATGCTGCTCATCTACTTGAAGCCCGAGGCTTGAGGAAAGCCGCCAGAGACGCCTACGAAAGATTACTAAAAGAGCCGCAGTTGTCTTCCAATCTGAAAGCAGACGTTTGCAGACAATTAGGTGAGTTGAGGACTTGTACTGCTGCTTTGATAAAATACCTAGTAGTTACAGTTGCATTTTAGCTCGATTACTGAAACAACATTTACTGAACATCATTCAATTATGTACTATTGCGTGTAGGATGGCTGTACCACCGTTGTGTGTCATTGGGTGAGCCGGCGGCCCGCGCGCGCGCAGCCATCTGGTGCCTCCAGCGCGCGGTGGCCGCCGAGCCCGACTCCGGCGCAGGACTGTACCTGCTCGGACGATGCTTCGCGGCGCAAGGGAAAGTCCACGACGCCTTCATTGCGTATAGGAACTCTGTAGAAAAGTCCGAAGGAAACGCTGACACTTGGTGCTCAATAGGGTGAGCATTATGTTTCTTAATCCGAAGACATTTTGCTGCTTGAAGTATTTCTTCTGAATACTTACGTGTCATTGTTCTTTTGTTCAGTGTATTATATCAGCAACAAAACCAGCCGATGGACGCGTTACAGGCGTACATATGCGCGGTGCAGCTGGACAAGGGTCACTCTGCGGCGTGGACCAACCTGGGCAGTTTGTACGAAAGCTGTCAGATGCCCAGAGACGCGTTCGCGTGTTATACGAACGGCGGGGCTGCTGCAACCGCGTCACACTCCGCGTTAAGGCAGAGACTGGCCTTCCTGAGAGCACATCTGGCACATGCACCTATGCCCTCGGTCACTGGAAAGTAAGTTTGGTGAAAATATAATAATATTTGCCCCTAATCGGGTTGTGGAAGTCAGTAGCCAAAAAAATGTCAACCACCAAACATTGGATTTCTAATTACATAAATTTTGCGTAGGCGACGTCAGCTCCCATCGATCGAGGAAGCGTGGAACCTACCCATATCTGCCGAGATGTCATCCCGAGCACCCAAGTCGGCGCCGCCGCCGTACCCGGGCAAGCGGCCCGAAGAACCGCCGCCACTGACTCAACACCAGCTCCAAACGTTGCAGTATCTACAGAAGAACTCCAACAATCTGTCGCCACAGCAACAAGTACTAACCTAATTTTCTTCGTTTATAGTTCATGCTGATTCCCGAACAAGTTTTAAGAGACGACTGAGCAAATGGTGGTGATAGGCGGTGGGGCGATTGCCTGTCTGCCTTATTAAGATTTTCATATCAACACTATCTTTGAATAAAAATCATGTATGTAGTGTAGTGATGGTTCCTTGTATTGACCACCAAAAGAAAACGGTCACGTAGATTAAGTTTCAAATGCTTCCATAAATTGTCTAGCTTACACTAAATTAATTATCTATCGTACTACGAAAGTGTAGTAACGATCGTAATATTCTTTTTCAGGCTTTGATGCAGCAACTTCTGACGCAGTATCGTCAAACGCAGGCGGCGCGCGCGCGTGCGGTTTGTACTAACTTTAATTCCCCTTATAACGGCGGCAGGTCTTAGCATTATCGGTAGGGTTTCAAAGAGTATTGTTCGTGATTATAATGTGAACTTTGTATTGCAGGTTACGAAAAGTGAAGGTACCGCGACCAGCGGCGACAACGCTGAGTCGCTCGCCGAAGATTTGTTGAAGAGGTTCTCTGATACGCAGCCAGAAGTTAAGAAGGAGCCTATTACAAGTAAGTAAATTATTGAGTATTCTGGCATTTGTGTAAACTGTCTTTTTAATGTGAAAGAGTAAATAATATGAAGTTTCTGACAATAGTTTCATGAAATGATACTTTAAAAATACTTGAACGAAATTACTTTTCGGTAATTAATTTACTCTTTTACACATAAAAGGTTCGTCTGCAATTTTAGACAGCTAAGCAAAAAACCACACTGCCAAACTTAGAAGAACATGAAATTCTTCCAAACATTCCTTCGTTTCCCGCATTAACAATATCTTCAACATTGAAGAGAAAGAACAGGATGGATCTATTCGCCTGATGTTCGTTTTATAACGAAAATTTCTTTATAGCCCGATAAGAAATGTTTTAGCTCTAGCTCTTATCTTGATCCGTATTCGTTTTGTCTACAGTTCTACACGCACCTTTATAGAAGTAACTCGCTGAAGTACTAAATGCAAATTGTGAAACATTTGAATGGGTCTAAGTTACAAAAATCGTTTTGATTTTGATGAAAAAACTACCATGATTATGGTTTTAACAATATCGGAGGAATCGTCGTTGCAGTTTTGAATAAAATTATGTATTGAGTAGGGTTGTCAACTTTTTAGAAGTAATAAAGAGTAGGTATACGATATACCGACCTGTATTTACTATATCTGATTTCAGATAGAGTAAATGAAGACTACAGGCTTACAAAAAACAGTATTCTTCATTTAAATTTTTAAAGTAGTATTTTATTTGTACTTTTTGAAGTGCATAGTATTTTTTTTGTGTCATGGCTGGCTCTAGTGAACATTGTGCCAAAAAAATTTGTGTAAATAGAGTATTTTGCGAACTTTATTAGTGTTATTGTATATTATAAAATACACCTACATGAAAAAGAGCACGATACACTATTTTAGAGTACGGTTGGCATCCCTAGTATCGACAGACGGAAAGACAGCATAAGCTTCGGCAACCTGCAAAATTTTTGGGTCTAAACTACCTGCCTAACAGTGCAAAAAATATTCATCCGGATCTGTGCATCTGTTAAGGCCGCATTTTCGCTCAAGTTCTCTGTTAAAGCTCCCATTATACTATATCATAATGCTATTACGTGAATATGAGAATAATGCGGTGTTTAAGAGAGGCGGACGAAGCCTCGCGGGTCTTGCAAAAGCTCGTAGTTCACAAAAGGCTCAGGTCGTCTTACGAATGATTGAACGCCTTTGTTATCCTTTCAAAACATCTATGCTTCATAAAATGCATTAAGTACTGTTTTTTCTGCGGAAAATAGGGAATAAAACGTTCTTATTCTTGTAATAATAAAGCAGTTTTGGTGTGGTACTGGTAAATTGTGGATAAGTAAACGAAATCTCATCGCGCTATCTGATTGTGAGGAATAGAATATTATAATGAAATTTAAAATAAATTGGAAAGTTCAGTTTCTCAGTCTTAATAATTGTAAAGACAACGATAAAATATTTTTAATTTTATAGTTTTTTGCACGGACTAGAAATTTCCTAGTCCGTGGTTTTTTGTTTAATTCGCATCTATATTATAAACTCGTTACATCGAAAGTTTATAAAAGTATTTTGAGAAGTAAATAATTATTACTGTCACTGTTGACAGTGCCATTTGTTTTCTGCACAGTCATATGGAAAATAATATTCGTTAACTGGATTTATGAAGAACAATAATCAAAGTGAGAGCAAGAAGCGGTTATCGGTTTAATTAAATTCAGTTATTTCACGATATACTTGAATTTGGTGATACCCGATTCATTATTTCCCCGTGGGTTTTTCGTTATTATTACTGGATCTACGTAACAACGTGTCTGTTTATATTGTTTTCACGATAAGAAGATTAAAATGACACATGTCAATAGGAGTTGCTAGACATGTGACTGTAGTCGATTCAACTAGCGATAAAATTTGTAAAATTTCAGCGAGAATTTGACAAATTATTGTAATGTGATTTTATGTAGATTTCAAATACTTGTGATTTAAGTAATTAGGATTAAGTCAATTAGCATGCATATCTTCAATAATAGACGATTACGTGCTGATGTGATAATGAATCCAGCAGGTATGGGATGAGTGAACATAAATGTTTATTTATCACCAATAATAAGCCCAGTAGCCGGGTCGCGAAAAAGAGGTTTATCTTGCGAAAGGTTCGTCGGTCCTGAATTTTGGATGTGTTATGTTAGGTGTTTTTATGAAAAGCCCACAAACAGACACACAGACAGAGAGAGAAATAGACAGCCAAACAGAAAGACAGACATGGGCTTCAAACCTATAAAATACCTCTGATTTTGAGTCTGGAATGAAAAATAAGAATTTAATTTTCTACAAAATTGATGTGAATAATTTTTGGCATAAAACCCATAAGGAGTTATTTAATAAAAACTCATTTTTGGGTTCTTTAACCCAAGATGGCAGAGCGCGCCGAGGTCACTAAAGGTACAAAATTTGTAATTTTTATAAGAACACATATCCAAAACACGTATCCAAAATTTAGGACTCACCGACCTTTTGCAAGGCAACTGGGCTATAAGAATAAGAATAATTTATTGTTCAGAAAATTACATTTCGTTTGCGTTGATTCCTGGAACTCACACTAGGATTCCCTGTGTCGTGAGATCCAGGCTCCTTCGTTCCGTTTACATTTTTTTTTTAGTACACATATTTACATAATAGGTACATAACTAATATCATTACACAGAGAAAAGCAATACCATTGTACAAAGAAATAACCTAGTATGTATGTAAGCATGTATGTTTTGTGTTATATGGGGTGTCTGTGTGGGTGTATGAATTAGGATACATAGTTTTGTTGGCGTTGAGCAGTGGCGTGCACAGAGATTTCAGACAGGGTATGCACAAAAAAAAAGCTGGGTTCGTCATGACCACGGAATGCTAATTCAGATTTACCTAGAAAACAAACTACAATACATCAATCAACCGTTTGAAGATGTTTCTATTTCTGTCGTCTTTCGCGTTGTGCCTTTCAATATCTAACTTTAACTGGCTATTCAAACTAGTCTCTATTCTACCTTTATCAAAAGTTTGGAACTTTTAAGCAGGATTCTAGATGTTTTTCTGAAGAATCATGCTTAGCAGCCGCTTTGTGAAAATTATTTAAATCTGAGTATCCGCTAGGTCCAAACATTATTTTTAGCTTGATTTATAAACAAAATGCAAGGGAAACAATCCAATGTATTTGTGTGTACACAACGAGTTAGCCAGTAATAGTCAGCATAAATAAAACATTTTATGAAAATAACGAGTAGTTTTTGTTACCTTTTCTTTGAGTTAAATCCAACCCGGGTACACGCCTTCCCTTTGCAATCAATTTAACTGTTTCCTCAAAAGATAACGTGAAAACGCGGCCGATGTTAATTTATTTAAACACATTTCACCAGCACAGGTCTCACAGGTATAATTTTCCATTTTTACAATAAACTTACTAAGTATACGTAATTAATCGACAGTCAATCACTTGCGCCAAAAAAAAACAATAAGGCGAAAAAACTTTGCAATTTATTACGTTACGAACTAATTAATACGAACGAATGAATTATTTGGTTAATCCGACTAAAATAAGTCGACTCTCTGCAATCAACAATTAAACGGTGCATTTACGGGTTCTCAATTTGGACGGTTTGCAATGTAAGCTATGCTTCCAAAACTCCAACACACGCACACATTTTCACGCACACAGTCACTCTTTTGCTTTGTACTACACGAGATGCGTTGTATGAAGAATAAGCCAGGCGTAGTACAGCTTATGCTCACGGGAGGCGCTGCAATGCGCGATCGCGGCGGCATGCGGCGGGTATTCCCCGCTCCGAGTTAGTTCCAAAAAAAGCAGTAGATGGCGTGAAAACTAAATTACCATGATTTCTTTTATTTATAGTTATTTATCACTTAGAGGGGCATGTATTATGTATGGAACTGCAGGGTATGCAGAGCTTATTTGCATGTATGGAGTGCACGCCACTGGTTGAGAGTGTCTGGATGTTGTACCTGAGGATGTTTATTGTTTTGTAAAGTTTGTGATATTGAGTAATATATAAATAGGGATATGTAGGTATCTGTACCAATTTTTTTTTTTTTTTATTTTTTTATGTTACTATATTTTCAGTCATATCATAGTCCAGAGTAAGAAGCCATTTTGTAACCATAATTTTACATTTATTTTGAGTAAGTTGAAGAATTTTGAGTCGATTATTGAGTTTCGAGTAAATGTGCGGTCCCATAAAACCGAATGACCTTCTACCGACTGTTCTATGGCATTGAACCTTCTCCCAATATACCCTACGACTTGACAGAATACAAGTGCTAATGGAGGTTTTGTGAAATCTTAGAGTGACTGAGAGGATGTAAAGCTGTCTGACTCGAAGAACTGCAACTTCGGTGTAGAGTGTGTTAGTGGGGTACCGGAATGGTCTTCCATAGGCAACTTTAAGCAGAGCCCGCTGAGCTCTTTCAACCTTTATTAACAAGGTTTTACCAGCCGCTATAATGAGCCTTATTTAAATTATTCAATCAACTGAGCCTATCGTCTATAATTATTACGATAGTCAAAATATTCATTCTGTTAATATAAATTTATCGAAATTATTTTATCGATACGCACGTCTCTGGCAACTGGTACCGTCTGACGCAACTTTGAAAACGCGTCGGGGTTTTTTCAAAATCATTTATGTAATATATAATTATGGCGTTAAACACATAAAACTATATTGTTTCTATGTTTCTGATTTTAAAACAAACTTTTGGGTAACGCTTTATTAATATTTTAAATTGATTTAATACTTGTTGAATTAAATTGTCATACACAAGCGCCATTACAATTTATTTTCATGTCATGAACTGACATCTGCCAAATTAATCAAGTTACCGTGAAAGCAATATAATTAAACCCCTATTTAAAGAGTCGGTACTGCATCATCATCATTTTCAATTCTACCAGCATAACTTTGACTTTAAACAATTTCATTCCATCTCTAATCAGATGCGGAATTTTTACGATACAACATTAAATGACTTTAATTTATCAAATGTCTCAGCTGCATTTGCGCGACAGGGGTCTGTGCGTGGCATTGTATAGAAACTGAACTGCTCACACATTTCCTATCTAACGCCACGCTGCAGTCGCGTACTTAAAACGATTCTTTCAAGCGAGACTTGAATACACAGATGTTATTTTTTTTTCAGTGGACAACACCAGTAGTGCAAGTAGTAGTAGCGAAGCCGTGCTGGGTGGGCGACAGCCTGTCGTGAAGCTGGAGCCCCTCAAGGCAGATCCGCTCAAACCTGTCACCTTCCACATCGGCATGAGCTCTAAACAGATACTGGATGCCTGCAAGTAAGTCTCGCGTCTAGTTTTGCGTTAGTCTGATTTGACTTCGTTGTCGCACGTTGCTAACGTAATACGAACTTTCCAGGGATAATGCGGGGCCACCGACAGCGTGGTCGGTGCTGGGCGACGGGTGCGGACCTCCCGAGCCGCCCTCCGTGCCGCCGCCGCGCCTCTCGCCAGAGCAGCTGGCGCCGCCTGCACCTTTCGTCTACGTAGAGTGCAAGCGCGACGCCTTCTCGCCGCAGCTACAAGACTTCTGCTTGAAACACCCAATAGCCGTAGTGCGCGGCCTCACTGCCGCACTCAAGCTCGACCTCGGCCTGTTCTCTACCAAGACGCTGGTGGAGGCGTGGCCCGACCACGCCGTGGAGGTGCGCACGCAGCTGATGCAGTCCGCCGACGAGAACTGGGACCCGACCGGCAGGAGGCGCGTGTGGGCTTGCGCTTCACACCGCTCACACACGACCGTACGTAAGTACGCGCAGTACCAAGCCGGCTCGTTCCAAGAATCGCTGCGCGAAGAGCGCGAGCGAGGAGGCGCGGCCACTGCGGCCGGCGGAGGCGCACTGTCCGACTCGGACGGCCGCGAGTCTGGCTCGGGTCCCGTCAAGCGCCGCCGCGCCGCACGCATGCTTCGCTTCGGAACCAATGTAGATCTTTCTGATGAGCGCAAGTGGCGCCCGCAGCTCACCGAATTACAAAAGCTGCCAGCGTTCGCACGCGTCGCCTCCGCCGCCAACATGCTATCACACGTGGGTCACGTGATCCTCGGTATGAACACGGTCCAGCTTTACATGAAAGTGCCCGGCAGCCGCACGCCCGGCCATCAAGAGAACAACAATTTCTGTTCCATCAATATTAACATCGGACCCGGCGACTGCGAGTGGTTCGGCGTCCCGGACGCGTACTGGGGTGGTGTGCGTGATCTCTGCGAGAGGCACGGCCTGTCATACTTGCACGGCTCGTGGTGGCCCGACCCGGAGGAGCTGCGCGCTCACGGCGTCCCCGTGTACCGTTTCACACAGCGGCCCGGCGACCTCGTGTGGGTGAACGCGGGCTGCGTCCACTGGGTGCAGGCCACCGGTTGGTGCAATAACATCGCTTGGAACGTGGGCCCGCTGACCGCCCGTCAGTACTCGCTCGCACTAGACCGCTACGAGTGGAATAAGGTGCAGAACTTCAAATCGATCGTGCCCATGGTGCACCTGACGTGGAACCTGGCGCGCAACATCCGCGTGTCGGACCCGCGCCTGCACCGCGCCATGCGCACGTGCCTGCTGCAGACCCTGCGCGCGGCGGCCGGCACGCTGCAGGCGGTGCGCGCGCGCAGTGTGCCGGTGCGCTTCCACGGGCGCGCACGCGGCGAGGCGTCGCACTACTGCGGCGCGTGCGAGCGCGAGGTGTGGCACGCGCTGCTGGTGCGCGAGCACGAGCGGCGGCACGTGGTGCACTGCCTGGCGTGCGCGCGCCGCGCGTCGCCGACGCTGGCCGGCTTCCTGTGCCTGGAGGAGCACCACATGGACGAGCTGGCGCAGGTGTTCGACGCGTTCACGCTGCACCGGCCGGCGCCTCCGCCGCTGTCGGCGCCGCCGCCGGCCGCGGTAGCGCTGCACGCGCCGTCGCTGGTGCCGATCCCCGACTGAGCGCGAGTCGCGCGGCTGCGCGGTTGGTTTCGTTCATTGCTATGGCCCGCCCCGCTTGGCTTTGTCGTCGGCGTCAGCACCCCTCGTTCACTTCTCCGAGTCTCGTCGCGGGCGATCCGAGTGACGACGGCGTACCTGTATTTATTATGTGTGAGAGTGTATGATAATTTTGGTTTATGACGAGGTAATTTTTTTATATATCGAGGTTTTGTTTCCGTGCGAATGGAGGTCATGTAAGCGTGGAATATCTCGAGTTGAGTGTGTATTCGATAGGCCCTTCGTAGTTTTGACACAGTATTAGATGCTAGCTAGTTCCGATGATTATAATATATTATTGACGACGGTGTCATTGTTGACCAAGTAAAATTGTAACAGATGCACGCGATCTATTTTTATTAAGATACGCCTGAATTTAAAATTGTTGTTTGATGACTTGATGAAATATTTTTGGTGATAAAATGTAATTTTGTAATACGGAAACTTATACAGTTTACACGCTCCTCGATCACTTTTGTAATTGTGCGAGATATTTGATATAAGAAGTCAATTGTCGGCGACGACTAGCCGATGTTATAGAATGTACGTATAATGTTATCGGCAGCGCGGGCGGCCTCGACGGTGTAGTAATGATAAGCGTAGACGAGTAGCTAGGAATGTTCGCAGGATAGGAGGCCGGCCCGCTGAGGTCTCAAGTGCTCACGTGTTCACCATCATATACATAAATGTGTTATTTTTGTATAGAGGCATATTTATTTATTTTACTGTACTGTGACCTTAGTTTGATTTCTTAGACAGTCTTAGCAAATAGTAGTGTTAAGTATAATTGCACGTAAGGAGATCCTACGTTTTAGCAGGGTCTGGAGAATAGTGCTGCGATGTCCCAAAGAATGTTATAATGTACTTGTGTAGGCAAATGGAAATTGTATGGTCAAATTATTGACATTTTCTTGAATATTTCTGACACATTTGGGATCTGACATTTAAATTAATTTTACCCTAGCAAAGTTGACTTATTATTATTTCGTGAAATTGGACTGTATTTAAAATTAAGCATAATTAAAAAGTTGTTTCGTGGATTGATGTAAAATTAGGATGGATTAGGCAAGTAAGCTCGGGTTGGCAGTAAAGCAGGACAACTCACCTCTGACACTTGTCTGTTTGTTGTTTATCTTGGAGTTTTATTGATGTGTTTGTGACATTTCAATGTTGAATATTAATTTTTAAGTGTCAGAGGCGAGTATAGATGTTGAGGATATGGAAGTGTTGGTCGGATTATGTATAGCGATGCCGAAATATTTATAAGTAATAATAACATCACTGCCATGTATGACCTTACTGTTTATACTGTAAATTACATTTTTAATAAAGAAATTTAAGTACGATACTTTGTGTTTATTTCAAAATTCTATAATAAGCGACCTGTCCCAGTTTCTTCGGAATGTTAAATAAACAAAATCTGCAACAATCAATCTGCTCGGCCCATAGCAGTCTACTGCTGGCCATTGGTCTCTCCTAACAAATAAAAATCCATATACACGGGAGTGCCCGGTTTTTGAGCTTTAGAACACAAATACACGTCCGATACTTGCCTCCGATAGCGATAGTCTGATCAGACTATCTGAAGGCCTCCGTGTCATACATTTGTTTGAACATGAATTACACGTACGATCAGACTATTGGATCGGATGTCAGAATCGTAAGCATCCTCCGGGCGTCGAAGTCGTCCAGAAAGAACCGGACACGATAATCGTACGTGTATTTTACGAATTCCGATCAGATAGTCGGATCCGGCTCCCGGAAGCAACTATCGGACGTGTATTTTGACCCTTAGACCACGAGAGTACTTTTTATATAATTTGGAACTCTGTAAGAAATTGAGTCGAATGTCGCGTCACAGTAATGGCGCGTTTACATTAGGTCGGTTTGGCCGTATTCGACTGCAGCCAGTTTGCGTTAATCGACTTAGTATAAAAGTTGTTTCAGTTGGCCTTATTCAGTCATAACCCACTTGTTGAAACAACACTGACCCATCGATGTTCGCAACATGATCGTATGAAATTCAAGCCACATTTGACCGCATACGATCGACGCATTCGGTCGACCAACCTAATGTAAACGCGCCATAACGCTCTAGTCGAGATGGTTTGTAGTCAAAATAGATACATCCCGAAAAAGAGTGCAAATTGGTCAAAAAGTGAAATAATTCATAGTGAAATTAATTTTTTTGCGGAACGTGGACACGCCTGGGTCTTCTTGACATTGAACTTGACCAAGTTGGCATCGCCCCACTCTGAGACTGCCTAAAGATAAGTTCAAGCGCTCGACCATGGCCATGATAAGAGACCGGATCAGAGTTCTACTGGCGCGTGCATTCGATTTGTTGTCCTCTGCATACCCAGTACCGACCCTTCGGAACCCCTTAGCATTTTTAGCCACTTGATAGGACAAGCAGCCATTTTAGACCACCGGAATAGATGGGCCTCTAGGAAACGGGATATTGCCCGTGGCCTACCTAGTAGGAGCAGGACCGGTGGACAGAACAGGTGGATCACGGGCAATATCCCATTACACAATCCAGTGGGCGAGCGAATGAAGGAAGCTTACAGGAAAAGACCATAATTCCCAAACCCTGTCGAAGGCTTTTGAGATATTAAGGGAAACTGCAAACGCTTCTCTGTGTTTCTCAATAGGTTTGCTCCCGGTGTAAGTGGCATACTCTAGCTAGCTTAGATAGTCCCCAATAGATCATGTGCGTCCGGGTGGCTGGTAGTTACTTACCAGACCCTTATAACTTTTAAAATAAGCAGTTAGCTTACCTAACGATAGGTAGCTAGCTGATGTCCATACGATAAGCGTAGAAAGAGACCCATAGACAGGCATCCAGCTAACCTGACACTCCAATACCTACATCGGTTTCAGAAATCAGAAGGTTGTCGGTCACTGAAGTCGTCGTTCGCTCCTAGATAAGTCAATAGCCTCTTGTTTAGAACACGTTCTATACTCTTGCACAGTATGGATGTATCAGGGGGTCTACTCCCTAAGCACAAACTCATACGATTATTTCGGGGGCCGAACTAAGAATTAATGACAAGACGATTTCACAGTTGTCCCTACTACCTATGTGTTTTTGCCCGTCCGAAAAGTTGAACTTGTTCACTCCTACGTTTCGGGTTACTTTCGGACAGGCGACTAGCTTCGTTGACGGACTTAGGGAGTAGGCCCACCTGCCCTTTTTAGGCACAGGTTGCACGCTAGCTAGCTTCCAGGCTTGCTGTATTTGCCCAGTCTCTAGTTCTAGCTATGTGTAGTGCAACGATGTATGTGTGTCTACGATTGTACTACACATTATCAGATTTTTGGGATCATACTTTTTGGCACACTAATAGACCAAGTTATAGTTGAACACAGGATACTTTTTATTCGGGTACCTATATGAAGTAGTTTCCCAAGGATGCGAGTGACACCGCAGGTAGGAGTTACTAGTAGATAAAATTAAGTCAATTTTCCAAAATAGTTTATTTTAAATCACATTATACATTTTTTAAATACATCACTTTTAATAATAATGATAGTTCGATAACATATATTCATAAACTATATTTTATGATGAATTTTAACATTTCATGTCAATGGAATATTGCATTATTATATTAAATTCTATTCAGTGATAAAAGCAGATAATTTAGAGTAGTGCTGGAAAATGCTAATGTGTTCATCATTATTTCAACAGTCTTGGCGCTACTATACCAGCATGATCTACTTCGCTCATTTAATTAAATAAAATCGGACGACATCGATAGACATATTATTTTACTAGTTTTCGCATCTAAAAAAAATCAGTCCAACCGAGATGATAAATTCGATTTTTAAACTCCGACAAGCATCGATCAATGCCGTACGATTTTATTCTGGTAGATGTGTTCCGGTTTTCAAATCCATCTCGTCCGTCGAAACTATCTATCTCATTATTGTAAATGATCAATATAGATCGTGCAAGTGTAGTGATACCCCTTTTCTCCCCAGTGGGGTACAATCTACTTCATCTTTGTGCAATTTTGTGTTACTACAAATAAACTCTCACTATTGAGAGGAATATTCTTAAAGCATCAAAATTTTATCACTTAACTCAGTAAAAGATTCGAGTCTAACATAACAGTCTTAAAGTAGTCTACGATTTACAGATGATGTGATGTTGTATGTACAGTTTAAATTTTATAAAATTACATCACTACGTTAAACTTTAAAATTATTTAAGTAAGCCATCATAGCACCTATCTGTTATTACTTTATTGTAAACGTATAATAAAAACATTTAAACTATGACGCAGAGAGCTAATTATATCTTTGTGCGATGTTTGAATGCATGCCCTGGCATTAAATGTTCAATATGAAGTTTTAGCAAAATACATTTTAATGTAAAAATAAGACTCCTGTGTTTCGACTATAGTTTGGCATGGTCAATTGCACAGCAACATTATTCTTATAATTAATAGAATATTAACTAATCTCATGCTTAAACACAGTAAAACAAGATAGCAGCCTTCACTCTTAAATAAAGATTTGGTGAAGACTAGTTTTATACTTAATTAATTAATTAAATAAGTTTATTGGAAATAAATCACAATTTTTGCAATAGCGTTCCAACCAAAACATGACTTTGGTACTTAATTACAATAATATTCTATCACTTTCATCGCGGAAAACCAATAAAAAATGGAATCGTAATAAATGCGTACTCAGTTGGTACTTATAAAATAACCTAGTATGCTATGGCCACGTTTACCGGGCTTCGGTGAACTTATAAATTGGCAAATGTACGCGATATGAGATGTATCTCTGCTACTGTTACTGGGAATTGCGACAGCAAAAAGGTTGTCAAAATTCGCTGAAGCCCGGTAACTATGTGGACCTACTAGAATATTTCTGAGTAGGATACGGTGGTGTCCTTGAGGACTATGTGGAAGCGAATTCTTAATTCAAGCATTATCAATTCCTACAGATCTTAAATAAGCAATGGCAACTAGGCCAAAGTCGCTTCATCAGTCATAAATAAAAGATGGAGTATTGTGTGCTAGTGTGTGATGCGTGTGTTCGGATACTCCTCATGACGTCGAGTCACGCAGCACAGGTTTGCGCAGCAGCAGCGCCGAGTCAGCCGATACGATTGGCAACTCGTTGCTGCAGTGGTATTTTATTAGGTGTGGCACGCTTTCAAACACCCGGTCCTTAGTTCGCACCTAGAGAGGATTAAAGTTTTAACATTTTGATTGCATGTTGGTACTGGAAAAAATATCTTACGCTTGGTAATACACAATGGAGCCGATTCTTTTGTTCACCAACTAAATTAAAAGTAGAGAATTGCTATCTTATACTAACAGATAGCGCGAGAAAAGGACGCTGGTAGACAACAACTAAGTTAGAGATGTCAAATTAGTTTACGCCTTGAACTTCACCGTGTTTTTAGTCAACACGTTATGTCATGTCGTCTTTTGTATGAAACTTTTAGTTCAACTAAATTTGACAGCTCTTATTTACGTATGTCTCTTTCTTATTTTATTAGAGTGAAAACGGTGGCAATAGCCTAAATTAAGTTTAGTTTGTCCATAACAGAATCGGCACCTTTATTTAAGCAGTCGTCTATTTTATATTATTTTGGAGTCTTGTAATATAACCATACATTTTTTGAAGATGTATTAGGAATTTGCAGGTTTAGGACACTTACTCCATCACTATGTTATTAGGTACCTTCATAATACATAATTATATAGGCAATACAAAACTAGGGCAGATAGTAGTACCTAAGGGCTCTAGCGTCCTCGCAATGCAACATCAATTTTGAGTTTGCTTGGATGCACATTCGCAGGCAGTTTAAAGATCCGGCTACATGCTTTCAATCTTATTTGCACAAGCCAGTAAAGGGCAGCTTTACGGGTGCCAATTAATCGCTTGAAAATTAACAACTTCACTAGAATATATGCGAACAATTTAAAAAACTATCAAAACAAATTTTAATTGAAACAAATTTGATCAAATTAGTAGTTTTGCCTGTTAGTGGCGGCAGAATATTAAGGAATGGTAAGAAATAAAGGACGTTAAACAATATCCTTGGCCACCTGGATAGCTTAAGCCAGCGCTGAGTAAGCATGTATGTTAAGATGGCAAAACAATATACCGCGCAGTACAATACCGTTAGTGCAAACTTTTGCACAAGCTCTTTGAGCATGCAAGTCGCTACATGTAGCCGGATCTTAACATAAAAAGGTTTGTACAATTGACTATCGGATGAAGTTGCGACGCGCCCCTTCTTCCTTCTGGCGCCCATTCAAACTCATGTCTAATTGCAAGAACTATAGTAAAGTGTAAGAATATCATACCACTCCGTTAGGGTCGACGAGTAGCAGATGCTTGTGGCTGCCTTTCCTGGCTCCCGTCAGAACGAACTGGCCTGGACACGCCGCTGACTCACGCACCAGAAACTCTCCGTCTTCAACCACTAACTGATAAATAAAGAATTATATTACTAACTTTTGCAAATGTTAAACGAACCCTGGCAAACTGGGAATTACAACCTGGGATACTAGGCGGAAGAAGATTAATTTCGCCTAAAAATTATTTGAAGAAATTCAATTTGAAAGTCAAAAAATATTCAACATTTAAAATTGAACGAAGACACATGTGAAAAACCACTTGTAAAATTAATAATATAACTTGTAGGTTACATGTGTAGTTTAAATAAACGCATGTTTATAGAAATGTACTAATTTACACGAGAAACCCTTGTAAAGTTTGTAAAGTAGTCTTGTAAAGTTTGGTATAAAGGGCACTGGTTTGGCAACGGAATAGACGTGACAAAATTGCAAAAGTTGACTTGGCAGGCTCAGGCGGAGATGTTGAGGTGGATAAAAATCTTTAACAACGGAATAGACCTAACAAAATTTACACACGACGATGTGGCAGGCCTAGTTGGAGATGTTGAGGTGAATAAAATTCTTTAAGGCTAGAAGGAATGGTCTATAACAGCAAAAGATATGAATGGGCGGAAGAGGCATTGAAACCATTACAGTATATAAAATAAATAATTAATAGGGAACAAAAGGTACAGTTTTCTTCCGGATTGGTTAATCGAGCCTGGATTACTTGTTCAGGGTAGGCTGTGGTAATGTTACCACCAATTTGAGCTTAGCCTAAGAAAAGTTATCAAACGATAACCAAGCCTACCTTTTCAGCTTTAACCCTAGAGATAGGTCCATGGAACCACGGCTCTCGCGCTAATAATGCAGCCTGCGCTTGTGCTGACAGCGGCTCGGCCGGCACGTCACCGGGCGATGACGCAGACGCCGTCGACGACGACGACGCAGCCGACGATGACGTCATTGGCGCGGCTGTGAACGGTTCTGTAAAAAAATTATTGATTGGAAATACATGGTTTTGTTTGCAGCTGATCGCTACTGCTTATCCTTCTTGCTCCTTTCCTGACGAGACGAGGACGCGGCTTCAACATTATCATCATCATCATTCAGCCGAAAAACGTCCACTGCTGGACATAGGTCACCCCCAAGCATGTTGGGGGCGTTTGCCATAATCGCCACGATTAGCAGGCGGGCAGGTTGGCGATCACAGTAAGGTTGTTAAAATACTCAGAAAACGCTGCTGCCCATCCTCTAGTGAATCCCTTAGACGCCTTTTACGAGACCCATGGGAAGAGATGGAGTAGTGCTATTCTTTACGTCCGGCACCACACGGACATCCACATTAACCATTCTTGATTTGCTCATGACATAGTTACGGCAATTCACTGGAAGACTTGAGCACAATTTTCTGTGATCTCAGTATCTTCTCTAATCGGACGAGAAGCCGCTGAAAGCTGCTTGATATGGACTCCCAGCAGTGGACTTTTAAGGCTGTTATGATGATACTTACGCATGTCGAAGATGTCGGTGTGATGGTTGGGTAGCAGCGCCGTGGGCGGCGTGCGTGGCGGCGGAGTCTGGTTCACATAGTGCCGCACGCTCTCCTCACAACTGTAACGAAATATTGTTGCTATGAGGAATTATAGGCAGCGAGTTATGGGGGCAGTCGCATGTTTACTTCATCCGAGTGTGTGGTGCCAGTCTTGTTTAAAAATCTCATTGTGACCTTTTTAGTAAGAGCTAATTTCCATAGAGATTAGTTTTACGTGGGGAGATGACCTTCACACCAAAACTGCGTTATTAAGTCAACAATATTGAGTCACAGCAAAATGTATTACATTCTAAAAAAGGGAATCAATATCATAAATACTTATAGCGATTGGTTTTTTTATCGGCAGATGCATATATGATTTATGATAAGTGATTCAAATTCTTGGAAAGTGAAAAATGTTTGTTTGTGAATTATTTTAAGCCATTTCCTGTAGTCGTGAGATTGAGCGTGCAGGTTGAACATTGCTCACCCGCCTGAGACATTTTGACCGGTAAATTGACCGATTATCCCGTCATTTGTCGGTCGTCAGACCGTCGTCCTATAACGTTATCCTGCATCGCGTGCACGTGATTTCAACGATTTAGGAACCTGGAAAGCTTTCATTTCTTTGTAGATAGTGTACTATGAAAGCAGAGAAAGCGATGTGTAGCCGTTGGTTTCTATTGTTTAAAAAAATATTTTCTTACGAAGATATAGGAGCGAGCGAGGCGAGTGAGGCTAGTGGTGGAGGCGGCGGGTGTCGGTACGATGTGGTGACTTCTGGCGGCGACTTGTCCGGCATGTCGTTATAGTACTCGCGATCATCCGGCGCAACACTGCTTGCAGTTTCACACAGCGCCCGCGATCCGTTTAGATTCAACCTGGAAATGTTTTTATGAGTTTAATTTTTTAAATCCTATTATGGTCTTGACAGAGAAAGGCAAGGAATTTAGGAATTTGGACTGAAAGGCAGACTGTACTATACTGATTATCTGTAGAAGCAATTTTTTTTAATCTTTTTTTTGTACTTAAATCAAGTCTTAACTTTTTTATGTGTTAGTTTGACAAACAAGCCGGCTGCCCACCTGGTAGCAAGTGTTTACCGCCGCTTATACGTATAAACCTATAATACTAAGAAGATGGCTGATGCGTTGCTGAACTTACAGACAAAGTAGAAAATTCTCATGTGCCTGTAATTTCACCTATGTATGATTGTTATTGAGGTCTCTGTTGGCACAAGCTATACGAGAATGGCTTATGCCGTGGTGAAAAGATTAGCTATGAGCAAGGTCGGTAGCGGGGCCGACTGTCCAGGATGCGTCGGACGTTATTGAAGTAAAAAATGTTTTAATACATATTGTCCAGTACCTTTTAATGCAGATATTAAAATACGAATGCACGTACAGCTAGTTAATAGCTCTGTAAACTGAGCCATGAATCATTGTTTGTTTGAATTTTCATCTTCAATTAAATATTTTGATTAGATACAATAGTGATAGTTGCTACATACTGTTACGATTTTCATATTATGTCTGGCTAGAAAAAACGAGTAATATTATGTTTCAGACGTAATAATTTTGTGCTAGACATAATAAATTGTACTCTGCGAACAATATGTACCATAACATAATAGAAATAAAAAAGTTCCTTCCTCTTCCTCCCCGCACGCTGGGAATAGACGCGTGTTGTTAGATTCAACAAAATTCAGCACGCTTGGTGGTAGGGTTTATACGGACTGCCTGGCTAGCTACCACCCTCACACTAAAGTCCGGCTCCAAGCAATTTACTGTGTGCCGTCGTGTGTATGTGAAAGCCAGAGGTACCCCTCTGGCTTTAGGAGAATCCTTCTATATAATCTGTGTTACTTGGACTTGTGTGCTTCATCTTACACCCTGTTTGCGTTTACCATCAAGCTCAAAGGCGACGTCAAACAATAAAAAAAGTAGCTAAGACATAGGTTCTTTTTTTGCAGTAGTATTTACGTATATTATATTTACTGATTAAATCTTGGTATGATCAACAATATGCTAAGAGCTAGGCTAAGCCAGGATATTTCGATATAAAATATGTTTATGTTATGTCCATCTCTAAACAGTATAAATTGAAGTCGCTTTTCGCGTGTCTGTTTGTCCCCTTACTTCTTCTAAACTACTTAATGGATTTTGGTAATTTCTTCCGAAAAGTTTTAAGTTTATCACTACATAGTACAAAACAAAGTCACTTCCCGCTGTCTGTCCCTATGTATGCTTAGATCTTTAAAACTACTCAACGGATTTTGATGCGGTTTTTTTTAATAGATAGCACTCTCTCTTCAAGAGGAAGGTTTATATGTATAATAATGCATATTATAGTACCCGTGCGAAGCCGGAACGGGTCGCTAGTTAAGCTATAAAACATACCCGAGTGACGCCGGGGTTTGTCGTTAGTTATATGTGTAAAGGACTAAAAAAAGGGTCTATGTTTAGCAATAGATGTCTATTATGTAAATTACGTTATTGCATATAAATTGCTGTGTAAATTACATTATAAGAAATCGTGAGTATTCAAGGCTGTATCGTTGTAGTTATCTTTGTTACTGTTACGAGAGAGTTGACTTATTGCTGCGAAGAAATGATAGTTTATCTTTAAGCAAAATATCATTTTCTGCTGAACAATGGTTTCTTAGGGAAATAGTATTGTTTTTTCCTGTTATTAATAGCATAATTTCTCATTCTTATTTATGAATACGTATGACTAATATTTATGTTCTGTTACAGTTAGTTTTATATTTGTTTCCATGTGACTGATAATTGATGATTTCATTCATATGAGGAAAGTTCAGTTTCAAATTCCCAATATTTTTGTATTTGTATAATGACCCAACACTAACAGGAAATGCAGTCTGGTTTTCATAAATGTATGTTGTTATTACAGAATAGAAAAAACAAGGGGAACTGAAATACTTCCTTAGTACAGAAACCAATTATATTGAAAGATTTCAAAGTACTTTACACACCTCTGTGAGATATATTATTACACGTTAAATTGCACAATAAGGCATGATTCTAATATTTTACGTATGAATTCGAGACGTCGCGTCGTGTCACAGAAAGTAGTAAATGACGTGAGTCAGAGTTGCGGATCTCCGCATAGTTGTGACACACGCGCGAAAGATGCGTGGGCACTAGGGTTTTCGCATTCCCGGCCTATTTGAGTTCCCGGGAATCGGGATTTTTTTCTCTCAATTCCCGGGAATTCCCGGGTACCCGGGAATTTTCATGTTTTTTGTATAATTATAGTTTTTTTCGTATATTTCAACATTAAACTTGTGTAAGTACTTTAAACATGATAAATTGTCTAACATACCAATCGATTTTTTCCATTAAAATAAAAAAATACACTTATTTAAAAAATTGAACTAGGAACAGTTACAGTCAGATATTGAGCGACGTCGCGAGATTCTTTAATGAAAAAAAAAGTCTTGTGTTCATATAATATGGCAAAATATTATGGAATAATATTAGGGTGAATGACTATAAAGGGTGTTACCAAATTCGTGTGATACCTTAAAACCACATTATCACTGGTGTAGAATGACCGAGCACGGGATTTAGCTTGATTAAAAATAAAAAATATATTGTTTTTTTCTTGCGGTAGCGATAGGTGATCGAAATATAACCAGCTAATCCTTGTACACACGGCTACACATCAAGCTATACATTTCCAGTTTACACTGACCTTTCATTGTAAGGAAATCCTATACAATGCGAGATCAGCTTATACTGGAAATGTACAGCTTGATCTGTAGCCGTGTGTACCTACAAATAACAAAATAAAAATTTCTAAATAAAAATTTTATTCGTCGAACGTTTTGACGCCACTCATCAAAGAAAGAAAACACGATGACACAGCTGGCTAGCACGACTAGCACGAAATCGTTCTTTGCAGTCGGTTAACTCGGGGCGCAAAAAGGGCTCCAAAACAGAACTTTTTTTTTTTGAAAATAATCTGTTTTGTATTTAAAATAAAAACCATATCTGTGACCAGTAGATCACGCTGTTTAAAAGAATTACAAAAATTCGTTTACATCTTGTATATTTTCATTATAAATGTCGAAATTACACAAAAGATAAGCATTGTGAATAGTTTCTTCTACAAATGAAACATATACAAAAAAAAACCAAGCGTTTAGAATTTGTTTACTAAACAGAGACAACAGTACTGTGTGCTGACATCACGATACATTTACCCCATTCTAAGTTCACACCACGCAGTACAATGCCGTTTCACGCGAGAGATACAGAAAATGCTCTCAAATCTTCGGAAACGTGCAGACCCTTCAATTTTCATTATCATTTCTTCAGTTCAAATAATTCCCGGGTACCCGGGATTCCCGCCAAATAATTCCCGGGTCCTAAAATCACCAAATTCCCGGGAATTCCCGGTTCCGGGTACCCGGGGCGAAAACCCTAGTGGGCACTTCTACTTGTTTTTTAAATTCCGTTGTTGTTATAGTAGAATCAGAATGTTGGGCCACAAAAGGGACGAATGAAAGGTAATTGCATGCAGCTGAGATGAGAATGCTAAGAGGAACATGTCGTGAGGAAAGTTTAGTATAAAGCCTCGGCCCCACTAGGAACATTTGTCGAGCGACATGTGTCCCCGGTGACATCGGGCGATGTCGGGCGACGTCGGACGACATCGCCGCGACATTGTTGAAACTGTTCCTTGTCGCACAGTCGATGAAGAGTAGTGATAGAAGCCTCGTCCCCACTAGGAACATTTGTCGAGCGACATGTGTCCCCGGAGACATCGGGCGATGTCGCCCTACATCGCCCCACGTCGCCCGATGTCACCGGGGACACATGTCGCTCGACAAATGTTCCTAGTGGGGACGAGGCTTGAATGTGTATGGTTATATGAGTAGAGAAAGACCAAAGAAACGATGGATGGATAATGTAAAAAAATGATATGACTAGAAAGAGGGTGGACTACTGAGATGACGGCTAATAGAGATGTATGGAAGAAAAATACATGCTGCGCCGACTCCAAATAAGTTGGGATAAGGGCAGGAGGATGATGATGATGGTTGTTATAATAGGATAATTAAAAAAAATACTTACGATGAGGGTTTCGTCAAAAATTCTTTAAAACGGAGTTCGAAAGCCTGTCCTATTGTTGCTATAACGTCTTGTGCTAATCTGCCGCCACATTCTAGTACGTAACATGCTCTCCACTCTGCTGGTGGTACTGACTTTGCAACATACGCAACAAAGTCTAGGGAGTCCGTATCTCCTCCAGACGCGAATGATACTCGTGGCATGTCATGACGGGCTATAGTCTCCCCGCCTTCGAGAGCTGCTAGTGTTATTGCTTTGGATGATATGGTGAGGGCAACGTTGGCACCAGAGTGTGCCATCCGTGGCCGAGCAGCGAGAGCACGGACCGCAGCTTGACAAACTCTACGCTTCTTGTCAGCTGATCTTAAGCCAGCTGCTGCACATACCCTTGCAATGCATTCTCTGTAACAACAATAAACACATGTAATTATACTCAGAAACATCTATACTCTATTTAAAATGTCATGTTCATGTTGTTAACCGCTTGTAAATTAATCTGCATTGTTCTTACATTACTACAATGAAAAATGTCAAACCATTTACTTTTTTAAAAGAGTGTCTATGGAGTTTCTTGCCGGTTCTTCTCCAAAGGACCTACTACTTGGAATCGAGCACCTAGTGTTGACTTTTTGAAAGCACCAGGGATATGGTCTACTTGAAATAAAAACTATTCGACTTTGACTTTGAAATGTCGTGGTGGTCCTGAGGTTGCCGTTTGTAAAGACCTCTACAAACCAAAGCCGGCGGTTTCACCCGGTGGGTTATTGCCGGCGGGTTATTGCGGCGCAACCCGCCGGGGTAAAGCCGCCGGCGCCGGCGGCTTTGGCGTGTAGGGTTTAAACCCAAGCATGTGACCAATGGGAATTTTCAATGTCATATGTACTTTCTTAGTTAATCTAAGACGCCACTGACTTACGGTGAAGGAATACATCGTGAGGAAACCTGGACTATTATTTTCAAATCGCCAACCCGCAGTGAGCAAGCATGGTGATCAAAGCTTGTTCTTTCTCTGTATGAGAGGAAGCCTTGCAATGAGACAGTAACAGAGTTTTTTTTTATTGTTACATTAGACAATTATGACCCATTGTGGCAAAGAAATGTATGGAAATAAACAACATGTTTACTCCCAGCGGGGATTCAAAACAGTATTATGCATTTATGAACCTTAACTAACACTCAATCAAGATGAGCCAGAATTCTAGTTGAAGAAATGGTTCAAGAGATACTCATGCCTTGGTGGGAAACTTTTGTGTTATGTTATATGAAATGGAGTATACAGCATGACTGGTTATTTGCTGTACATCTGAAAACCCTGAACTTTGCACATCATTCTGTACAACTTTTACTATGGGACAAACTATAAATTCGTGAAAAAAAAAAACAGCTGTGCCATTCAAAATTATCAATGTTGCTTGCAGAGTTCATGGTTTTCGGATGTAATGCGATTATGCGACGTACTGGTTAAGCTGTATCAGAGCAAAACTCTTAATCAACTCTTAAAGTGTGTCCAAAGAGTTAACAATTCTTTCTACATATTGAATTGGAATATTAAACATCACAGAGGAAGATATTCAAAAAATACATTCTAAATAGCATGCAGTACCAGAATATACACATATTACACATGTAACAATATCATGTTACACAATGTGTTGACAAAACAGTTTATAGTACACACGCAAACAGGTGTACCATTGTTCATGAATATTGAATAAGATAAAAATATTTTTCTTCTATTTATTTTTATTTTAGGGCCGATTTTTCATTCTCTAATAACTTTTATATGAGGAATAAATTGGAATAAATAGCGGTTTGACATCACTACATAGTATAAAACAAAGTCGCTTCCCGCTGTCTGTCCCTATGTATGCTTAGATCTTTAAAACTACGCAACGGATTTTGATGCGGTTTTTTTTAATAGATAGAGTGATTCAAGAGGAAGATTTTAAGCTATAAAACGTACACGTGCGAAGCCGAGACGGGTCGCTAGTATCTTCTATAGAAAAGCTGTCAAAACGTCAAAATTATTTGTTAGATAAAAGTTATCTGAGGATTGAAAAATCGGGCCTTAGGATTATTATTTATCCTGTGCTTTTTAGGATTCTAAGATCTAGATCAGGGGTGGGCAAACTTTTTTAATGAAGGGCCAGGAAAAATTAAATTTTACAGGGTGGCCAGAACTTAAAAAAATGTATGTATTTTTGTTCTGCCAATATTAAAATTTTTGGCTCAAATAATTATGGATATTTGTTATGGCCACAGACTCTTGCTATAAAAGGGAGGGTTGGCAAGCCAGATTGAAACCCTTCACAGGCTGGAGTTGATAGATCAGAGCTTGTCTTAGAAAATTTAATTTTGTTTGCCTTTGCTACTAAGATTGGTATGTCAGCTATTGCTGGAAAGTTTGTAGTGTCACTTCTTTCCAGCTTAAACACTAGGAAGTGCTAAAGGGTGGGCGTTTTTAGAGGTTGTCTTTTAGTGTATGTTTTTATTTCATGTCGTAGTTTGGCAAACAAGGCGATGGTCCACCTGATTTGGTTATTGCCACCTATATACACCTGCAATTCCAAGAGGATTGCTGATGTGTTGCCAGAGACAAAGTCGGAAATTCTCATGTGCCTGTGTAATTTCATTGGCACCCTTCAAACTGGAACATAGCAATGCAGCTTAGCGATAAAAATAGGTATATATCAAGGAGCTCTACTACCCTTACATTAAAAAAAACACTTATTGATTTCTAATCTAATTTGAATAAATGATAGTTTGATTAGTGATTTTGTCAGCTAGTGAAAAAAACCGGCCAAGTGCGAGTCCGACTCGCGCACAAAGGGTTCTGTGTACCATTATCTATAAAAACGGCAAAAAAATCACGTTTGTTGTATGGGAGCCCCCTTAAATATTTATTTTATTCTGTTTTTAGTATTTGTTGTTATAGTGGCAACAGAAATACATCTGTGAAATTTTCAACTGTCTAACTATCACGGTTCATGAGATACAGCCTGATGACGGACGGACAGCCGAGTCTTAGTAATAGGGTCCCGTTTTACCCTTTGGGTACAGAACCCTAAAAAATCAATGTAGTCAAAACAGCATATTTGGTTAAACAAAGTGGTTATTTAAAAGCTCTCTAGTACTGTAATTGACAATTGGGATAGAATTATTATTTATAAGTAGTGGTGTACTTGAAAATTGAGATAGAATTCTTAGTTATAAGTGGTGTACTTGAAAATTGAGAAAGAATTCTTAGTTATTAGTAGTGTACTTGAAAAGCAGAAACTTACTTCGCTACCTGAGATCTTGTTTCAAAGTCGAGTTTCTTCATTGATGTTAAAACCTCCATACAACCAATATACTGAAAAATAATCATACAGTTTCATCAGCGTTGGTGCAATTATTTTCTAAATTCATAAAAGTAAACCTAAATGAATAAGTTGTGCATACAAGATTGTCTGTGTAAACTACAGCTACTACTTAGTGACAATAGAATTGTCATAACAATAGTGTTGAAATTAAGTAACAAATTGTGAGAGAGTTTGATGATATCAACATTTTTTATGTTTCGGGTAAGTTCTGTACATACACAATTACTCGTGAACTAAAATTGTAAACTACAAGACTTCAATTTTATTTGCACGACCGTTCGTGTGTATGTGTTATGAACAAAACAACAGCATTAATTTGCATGTCTAAGAATTTCCTGTCGTGACTCCACACGCAGAGATGCATTTTTTTTGCATTTTTACTTGCATTACATTCCAATAATTCCAGTAAAAATGCCTGAAACCCAGCTTACCCTGACTGCATATGTGATTCCATCGCTGGCGAGTACGGAGTCGGGGTGAAGCCAGCCCCGGGCCGGCTTCGCGACGAAAGTGCTGTCCGTCATCTCACACACGACAGGAACGCACTGCGACGTGTGATTAAATGTTATTCTTCACACTTCACCTACTTTCAGTTATTTAAAAGGCGCTTTCATTATGATTCAACTGATTAATTCACCAGTGTCGATGTAAGACACCAGTTATCTCAAAACTTTTGTCGCTTTACTCACAATAAAATTTCTTTGCTAGTCACTTTAATTAACTATTTAATTGTTATTACGATCAGTAAATAAGTAAAAGCGTGGGAAAACAATACGATAATTTAATAAAAAACATTACGTTTTATCACCAAGCAAAGCAATTGTACAACTTTTTGACATAAATGAACGAAGGAAGAACGAAACGGCGACGGCGACAGCGAATGAAATGAACGTTGAATTATGTCAAAACTGGAGGATACAGATCGCACCTCCGATAAAATAGGGTTACAACTCGAAAAAGTCGTTTTTTGAGTTAAAGATACAGAAATACTCAAAATTTTATTAACTATCTTCTCCATTATGGTTACATCTGTAACTCTTAAACTGGCCGCTAGATGGAGTTGTAACGCTACATGACTAAAGCATTTTGGCTACCAGAATGATCTCGATTAGTGTTACATTTAGTTTTATGAAACGTGGACGTGCGTTTGTTGAGACAAGTAGTGTTACAAATTAAAATATAACAGTGTTTCAGACATGTAAAATTGTGTTGCTTACATCAATTTGTCTAATGAACAGTTACAAGTCGAATTATTACAGTTTATTGTTAAAGGATTGAATTAAACTGGTTCAATATTTCCATAATAAAGTGATGTATTTTGTATAAGTTACATGCAGAACTACGTTTTGGTACGCGTAACATGAAATTGAAAGACGTCAGAGTCGTTAAATTCATGAAAGTAACACCTTCCCCTTATTAAAGAAGATGGTTTAAACCAAAACTAAGGTAAACCCAGATTTAAAATATACCCAGCACTTTTTTACGTCATGTGTGTCAAAAGAGACGGGGCTAATTTAAAACCTAGGTTTTTCTTAGACCATCTTTTGTAATAAGGGGGTTACAAGAACTCTCATGAAGACGAAGGATTTTCGGAATCTAAAATTTGGCGAACACACCCTGAGGTTCTGCCTGGACTAAAGCCTGCTTACATCAGACAGCTCTCAATAAGCGAGAGGAAGAAAGCTGATTTGATTAGTTTGATTAATAGTAATCAAATACCACAGGTTTATGTGCCTTTTATAACCAAATGTAATTGAATATTGAAATATCAGTTTTTTTTTTTAATTATACACCCTAATTATGAGACGACTGAAACTTAGATTTCATCTATGATTTTGATTTTTATTGTGATGATTATAGTTCCTATGTAGTATTTAAACATGATTTCATTAAGGAGAACAAATATAATTTAAGCGTAGCTTAATTAAAGACTACCTAAAAATGTACTGTAAAGTGATTCGTTGAAATTGTAAGGACTAGAATTATTTTTTTTTTTTGGTTCGTATTTTTGAATGGTTTTGTTAAAGTTAATTGTGTTTCGAAGTCTACAGCAGTATGAATGCTTATTAAGTTAAAAAAAGTTTAAAGAACTGGCTGGTTTTTATTATAATAAGAATTGTTACATCTGTCATGTTGTATTTTTGTTAGTAAAAATTGGAATAGTTATCTAAAATACTGTTACAATTGGAAATTTTCAGGGCTTTTTTCAGGAAAATTGAAAAACAGCATATGCCATTCAAAAGTATTTTTTGTAAGCTTTTCAAGTATATATAATTTGTGTCACATAATAATAAAACTACAAGAATATAAACTGATTAATAAATCCGTGAGTTTATTTTCGCTTTTCTGAAAATCCAGGTTTTTCGAGTTGTAACCCTATTTTATCGGAGGTGCGAGATAATTCACTTCATTACGATTAGTTATTGCTCTGAGATTACGAGGCAGCGATGATTCATTTTCATTTCCAAATCAATATACGTTTATGCGCTCAAAGCGCTGCTCCTGATGTTTGAAATAGTTTGGCGCTCTCTTATAAAATCCTCATAATTTTTGACAGTAACTAATTGTACAGCACTGAAACACTACACTTGAAATGAAAATGACGGATTCATCATCATCAGTCAATTACTCTCCCACTGCTGGGCACGGGCCTCTTCTCAGAATGAGAAGGACGTTCGCCGTGTGCGTACTGGCGGCCTACACACACCATCGAGAAATGTTTAGAGCCCTCTCAGGTCTGCATATTTTCTTACGATGTTTTCCTTCACCGTAAACGCAAGCGATAATCAAATTATGATCTGCACATGAACTCGAAAAGCCAGAGGTGCGAGCTGTGTTCGACCTCAGACCCTCCCGCATAGAAGGTAGGCCAACGGCAACCGCTGGGCTATCACTGCTAGCGGATTACTATCTGCCTACTAATGGCAGCTTATCTGCTTTTCGCTCATATAGAATATGTGTGAGCGGGATGTAAATAACGACAATAATAGAAGCGCCGCCATTTCCCATACCATTCTTTATGCAACGGGTTGTAGTATAATGTAGATATTTCTATAGATGTCGTTGTTTCAAATATTTGTTTTGCGTTTGCTGCGTCAGTCTGTGGATGGGCAGGATGGGTGACCAATCATTACCTGCTCATCGAGAGTCACCGTTTAGTTTTGATACGAATACCCATAGTAGTTTATGACAGTTTGGCGGTCGTACTTACGCGGCAACCTGATTGAACTATAATAATGAAGCTATCTCCATAAAGCATACTTTTCTTCATGTTTTCATACATTAAACAATGACGCTTTAAAAAAAAGTTATTGCGTCATCGGTTTTTGTCCTTAGTATAGGGATGATGCGGCACTTCCACCAAACATACTTAATGTATTAGCCACCTTGTACGACACCCCTTAAAGCGAGCGAGCCTGGTCTTTTCTTTGCCGGAAACCACACGGCTAATAAAAGAGTGATCGGAATATTAGGTATTTTTATGTACTTAGTAAGTTGGCAAACAAACCAGCCCATCTAATGAAAAGTTCTTACTGCCGCTTAACCTACAACACCAAGAGGATTGCTGTGCTGTTGCGCTGCCAAATTAAGAGACAAAGTTGTAAAGTCTCATGTGCCTGTCATTTCACTGGCATGCCTATCCCATCCTAACCTACTCTTCAAACCGGAACACAGCAACGCTGCTTGGCAGCACAAATAGGTTTGGCGGTGCGGTAGTAGGTACTTCCCCGGATGAACATTTTCAAACGGAGCTCTATTGGGCTAATGCCATGAAATAGAAATAAAATTAAGTACTTTAAAAATAAAAAAACAAAAAAAAAGCGGCCAAGTGCGAGTCGGACTCGCGCACGCAGGGTTCCGTACCATTATCTATTGTTTTTTTAGTATTTGTTGTTATAGCGGCAACAGAAATACATCATCTGTGAAAATTTCAACTGTCTATCACGGTTCGGTGAGATACAGCCTGTAGACAGACGGACGGACAGCGGAGTCTTAGTAATAGGGTCCCGTTTTACCCTTTGGCTACGGAACCCTAAAAGCCGACTTCAAAAAAATTAAAGAGTAAAATAATTAGATACCATATAAAATTAACAGTTTCAGAAGTCGGTGCTAATCCGCGCTGAACCAAATTGAAGGCACCGACATCTGAAACTGTTAATTTTATAATAATAACATGGTAATTATTTTACTCTTGAATTTTTTTTCTTTTATTTTTAAAGTAATTTTATTTTTCTATTTTAAGTGGCACAAATAATACTTACGTAGACATGCAATTACAACAAACGCGGGTAATTTGCTGTTATCCATTGAAGATTTCCATTGTCAATCAGGGTCTTCATCAGATCTTCACCAAATTTAAATGGGACCACCTAGGGAGAATATTCTTTCAAACAAAAAATCGCTTCAAGTGTGCTTATAAAATTTGAAGAGTTCCCTCGATTTCTCCAGGATTCCATCATCAGATCCTGACCTGATGACCACCTGGGAAGTATAGGTACCCTTTCAAACAAAAGAATAATTTTCGAAATCGGTTCAGGAGTCTTTGAGTAACTATTAGGGAAAAAAATAAAAATAAAAGATCCCGACGAATTTGAGAACCTCCTCCTTTTTTTGAAATCTGTTAATTACACGAACCCCAGCTTTAAGAACACGTCTTAAACCAATTTGATTTTAGAATGACAAAAACTATCGAAAATAACGTAAAACAATTTTAGTTGCAATGGAAACGTGATCATAAACAATGGAAATAAGGTTTCTAATCTCAAAGCTTAAAACAATAAGACCATTTTTCTCATTTGTCTTTTACAACTTGCGAAAGACGCATCGATCAACAATGCCTTTAAATTCTGTGCGATTTTAGTTCGTGTCGAAAAGAGGAAGGCGAAAATATTATTATCAATCCATCAACTTATTAACTTATTATAATCGAATCGTTTTGCTTATCAATAGTAGCATTTGGCTATACCTACATATACCAGGTTGGTCGGAAAAGGGGTACTAATCCGCGGGCCACTTGTGTGGCCACAGGCCACATACAAGTATCAATGATGATTGTTTTTTTAATGTCAGTGTTCAAATTTTCAAAATTCAATAATTTTTATTACCATACAATTTTTTTTTAATTTTAGTTTTTCAAGAATTCATCATCCCTGCTTCAGTTACGAATCCAGAAAATGGAGCTTTTAATCCACTACCCCAAATTCATTACAGCTGAAGATAGATCGTATTTAATGTATTTTTTTATGAAATCTTTGAACAACTATTTGTGTTATGGCTGATTTCTATGATTAATCGAGCGAACCAAGGACCCCATAGCTTTGAATAGGATACCTTAGCATACGTTAGCAGCTAACACAGGTAAAAATACCTTACGAGTTCATTTAAGCCCAGATTGGCAATAAAAATGCTACCATTGCTAAGTGAAACGATCCGTTTTGGGCCATAAGAACCGGGCATTAAACTACTGACTTTTGGGGAAAGTTGTAGAACAACAACAAAGGGTATTCTAACACCTTTTCGGATTAGACCCCCTTTCCAACTAATCTTGTATAAATGGACTTGTAAGTCCTTTGCGAAAGTTACGATATGAGAGGCTGCTTATTATTATTCATTTCAGAAAGAATCCATACGAAATAAATTAAATTAAATTTATAATACATTTTATTATGTATACGAGGTCTGTTTGAAAGGTTAGATACTAATCCGCAGGCCACTTACAGAAAGTGTTAAAGTTTGAAATTTCGATCATTTTTATTTCCATGCAAACTGATTATTATTTTAGTTTTTTCAAAAATTCTTCATCACTTTTTTTGTTACGAATTCAGAAAATGGAGGTTCTAATCCGTGACGCCAAATATGACCTAAAATGTAAACACAGCTAGCTAATCATAGCTGAGGATAGATAGATTTTAGTGTACCTATATTTTATGAAATCTTTGAACAGCAATTTTTTTTAAACTATTGACTTTTGGGGAAAGTTGTAGAACAAAAGTTATTCATTATTATGGGTACTTAAACACCCTTTCGTATTAGTACCCCCTTTCCGACTAACCTTGTATATTATATTTTAAACTAGCTTCTGCCCGCGACTTCGTACGCGGATCCTGTTGCTTATGCCAGCGACAACGGGGTCGTCAAAATCGAAGATCTGAAACGTCTGATGCTAAATTCTAAGAGCCCGGGGACGGGAAAACAATGGGATGCGCGAGATGATTCGAGACATTCCAGATCTTTCATTTTTGTAAGTCAACAGGAAATGCCCATAAGACTAAACAACTTTTGCTAAGACTTCATTCCTATCTACACACATCAAAAGTGTCTAGGGATCAACATATATTTTTGCAATAACTTTTCTCCTGATTGATATTAATTAAAATTTTCTTTAAGGATTCATCAAATAAAGTGTTTTCGTTTGTCACAGTAACGATAAACCAAGTCACCTTTGCATTAATAAAGAAATTTGCCATTTTCCTAATAAAGGGATTTTTGACATTTGAACCACTAACACAAAAGTTCGAAAAAAAGACTGAAATAACAGTTTTCTTTAAAATTTTATTGGGTAACTTAAACAATTAATAATCCGTGTTTCTACCGCGAACACTAACAACACAAGAACATCGGTTTGGCATACTCAAAATGAGTTCATCCAAATCACGCTGTGGAATGGCCGCCCATGTTCGTTGCAACAACAAAAAAAGGTCTTCTTGCGACTGGATACCCTCCATATTCGGCAGAGCTCTTCTCTGTAGCATATCCCATGCATGCTCAATCGGGTTCAAGTCTGGCGACTGAGCAGGCCAGGGCAGGACATTGATGTTAGCTGCGGCGAGAGTCTGTCTTACAACTCTTGCGGTGTGCGGTCGTGCATTATCATGCATTAACTGAAATAAGGGACCGATTTGCGCTTGTAGAGGAACGATGACGTCTGATACAATCGTCTCAGCATAAATTTGAGCGTTGAGGTTGCCTCTGATCCAAATCAACTCAGTTCTTCCGCCGATCCAAATACCCGCCCATACCATGATGGTTCCACCACTATAAGGATGGACTTCCTGGCAGGATTTTAATCGCTGTTGGCGTCCAGGGGTTCTCCAGTGTCGTATACGTCTTGTATCCGGTCTCATACCAAAACGAGACTCATCAGAAAAGCACACGAAACGCCATTGTTCTTCTGCCCAATTTCTGTGTCCAAGAGCCCATTGATATCGAATCCTACGATTGTGCATTGCTATAGGTGGTACCCGTAGCGGTCTTCGGGAATGAAGGTTCACTTCATGCAAGCGGTTTCTGACTGTTTGGTCGCTAATTAAGTTCCCTGAAGAGTGATGAAGCCTCACGGCTAACATCATGGCGGTTATTGTTGGAGCTCTTCGAGTTAAGATTTGAATGTATCGGTCTTGTCTCCGTGTGGTGCAGCGATACCGTCCTCCATGGCGCTCAGCCACGGTACCAGTGCTTCGGTAACGTGTCCAAAGTCGACTGATAACACTCTGACTTGTATTCAGAGCTAAAGCCACAGTACGTTGCCGGGAACCAGCTTCTATCATTCCCACGGCTCTGAGCATTTCTTCCCTGCTTAAATGACGTCGCCGCTCCATAATAACGTTGGTTTTAATCAGTAGTAGGGAAACAGTAGCACTAATAATGTCTTCAATGCGTTGTATGTTTTTATAGGGAAAATATTGACAGCTGATTTTCATCTTTTACTCGAATTTGATTCACAGTTCCTGATTCAAATTATGAAATGCACCAAAAAGGATCCATATAAATTTATAAAATCATAAATTTATTACAAAGCCACATCTCAATCTCAAGAAATCCGCATAAAAATGCTTGATCCCTAGACACTTTTGATGTGTGTATGTTATAGTGTCGCTGGGCTTTGGAGTTCCACAACAGGTGTTCCAGATCTTCAAATTTATTCTCACAGCAGAAAATGCTCTTCACGTGGAATAATTTTTGCTATGGCACCATTTTTATATCTCTTATACTTTAGCTGGTCCACATCCGATTCTTCAGATAATATCGACATTCTGTTCAGAGAATGTCGAAGTCGATCAGAATTCAAACGTTCGTTGCGCTCTTCTTCTGTCTCTTCATGCCGTACTCCAGCAATTCTTTCTCTCTCACTTTCTAACTGATTATGAATATTTTGTTGTGTGCGTGTTCGGGACAATGTATGATAATCTCGATCAGCAGTTAGTCGCGCATCCCGTTCATCACTCGTTTCAAAAGACCTGTTAGTAGATGTACGAATACGCTGAGAACTCAAGCGTGATTCTGTATCGGTAAACGTTTCCGATTCGCGAGACATTGCATGTCGCTCACGATCAGCGTACAGTTGCGCATTACGTCCCGCACTTGTCTCTAGAGACCTGCTAGAAGTCAATGCGTAGATAAGCTGAGAACTCAAGCGCAATTCTCTATCCGTGAACGTCTCCGACTCGCGAGACAATGCGTGACGTTCACGATCAGCGGTCAGTCGCGCATCACGTTCCCCACTTGTCTCTAGAGACCTAGAAGTCAATGCGTAGATACGCTTGGAACTGAAGCGCAATTCTCTATCCGTGAACGTCTCCGACTCGCGAGACAATGCGTGACGTTCACGATCAGCGGGCATCACGTTTCCCACTTGTATCTAGAGACCTAGAAGTCGATGCGTAGATACGCTTGGAACTCAAGCGCAATTCTCTATCCGTGAACGTCTCCGATTCGCGAGACAATGCATGACTTCCACGATCAGCGGTCAGTCGCGCATCATGTTCCGCACTTGTCTCTAGAGACCAGGATGTAGATGCGTAAATACGCTGAGAACGCAGGCGTGCTTCGCGATCCGAAGAGGTTTCCACGGAGCGAGTTGCAGCCTGATGTTCTCGAACAGCATCAAGTCTCTCCTGACGCTCTACGGTAGATTCTTGGGATCTTATGATCCTCAATCTTTTAGCTCCTTTGGAACATTGGGAAAGATTTGACCTCTTTCTAGGCATGGTTATAGTTTTATTGTGAAGATACCTGATCAATTAAGATCTAAGTGACTGCTCCCCTGCGTTACCGGGTAGGCTACCGTGTCACGAAGATAAATGGAAAAGGAAATTAAACACTGAAATAACATAAGCCCGAAGGCATATTTATTCGATAAAATAAAAAAATAAATGGGACTTTTGGCCAGTAGAGTCAAACTTCCAGTGATATACCATCGTCATCGAAAATCAGTCCTTAACTGTTACCACCGTCACCGCGTGGAGGTACTCCCAGCTTATGTTATTTTATAATTATACAGTAAAATTAGTGATAGCTTTTATTTCCACAACAGGTGTTCCAGGTCTTCGATTTTTATAAGTCAACAGAGAGTGCTCATCAGATTGAACAACTTTTGCTAAAACGTCATCCCTATATATGTTATAGTGTAGCTGGGCGCTTGGAATTCCACAACGGGTGTTCCAGATCTTCGATTTTTATAAGTCAACAGAGAGTGCTTATCAGATTACACAACTTTTGCTAAAACGTCATTCCTATATATGTTATAGTGTAGCTGGGCGCTTGGAATTCCACAACAGGTGTTCCAGATCTTCGATTTTTATACTTAAGTCAACAGAGAGTGCTTATCAGATTACACAACTTTTGCGAAAACGTCATTCCTATATATGTTATAGTGTAACTGGGCGCTTGGAATTCCACAACAGGTGTTCCAGATCTTCAATTTTTATAAGTCAACAGAGAGTGCTTATTAGATTGAACATATTTTGCTAAAACGTCATTCCTATATATGTTATAGTGTAGCTGGGCGCTTGGAATTCCACAACAGGTGTTCCAGATCTTCAATTTTTATACGTCAACAGAGAGTGCTCATCAGGCTGAACAACTCTTGCTAAGACGTCATTCCTATATATGTTATAGTGTAGCTGGGCTCTTGGAGTTCCACATCAGGTGTTCCAGATCTTCAAATTTATTCCCTCAACAGAAAATGCTCATCACGTGGAACAATTGTTGCTATGATACCATTTTTGTATCTCTTATAGTTTAGCTGGTCTGTTGCAGTTCTGCATCAGGTGTTCAAGTTTCCAAAATAAATTATAGCCTATATGTTGCCTAGATTTAATACCTATACAACAAAAAAAAAACATTCGCATCCGTCCAGTAGTTCCGAAGATTAGCGTGTACAAACAAACAGACAAACAGACAGACTTTTTTTTTTAGATTCGTGCTCTATTACTGTTTCTAAACCCCCCTCAATATTTTTTTTTTAAATATATTCAATGTACAGACACAGTTTTTTTACTGTTTTATTATATTTTATATTTTAAATTTCTTAAGTAGGTACTTTCTTATTAGTTAACCTCAGACTCCGCTGAGATTCGGTGAAGGAAAACATCGTAAAGAAACCTGGACTTAATGCTCTGAAATCAAATCAATCATGCTCGCAGCGACCAATGCTCGTTCGTTCGTCGTTCGTAAGAGTGGCGATCAATGCTCGTTCCTTCTCTGTTTGAGAAGAGGCCTTTGCCCAGCAGTGGGACAGTTACAGGGTATTTTTTATTGCATGTAATACCGTTGTTAAATAACATATCGTCAGTGAAGTTCTAACAGTGCGGAAGTCAAAAATTGCTACTTTCCAAGAGAGTGAAAAAACTATTTAAAACGAGCGTAACCTACGCTGAACGCAATATTGTTTTTAATTATCATTACAAATGAACTCTTTAATGATTTAAACCTTTGAAAATCCTAATAATCTTTTTCATTTCAAGTAATATCACAATATTACTTGAAAGAAACATACAACAACGAAAGTGACAACTTTCGTTGTTGTCTGTTTTCAGTCACAAAATGACTTAGGTACGAACTGTTAGAACTTCACTGTCGATATGGGGATGTGATGTCAAGTAGCTGCATCCATCTCTGTAACAAGGGCGAGTCCCATTGATTTGCTCGGACAATACGTTCAGGATGCTGTTCATCCCGCCTCGTAGCCGTTTTAGTAGCTAGTTAGCTATGTAAAGCTATGGGGTATTTGCTTCATTATTGGTCCTAATAAGGATACGTTTAATCTGGCCAGCCTTTTCCCAGCTATATTGGGGGCAGGTTCCAGTCTAACCAGATGCAGCTGAATACCAGTGTTTTACACGGAGCGACTGCTACCAGACCTCCGCAACTCAGTTACTGGGCAATGCCGATATCCTAAAGCCGTGTACGCAACAACGCCGTGTTTACAAAACGATCGCTATGTCAGGACTCATCTTTGGGTGAACAGGGGCCTAATTCTCCTAAAATAAATTGTTGCCAAATGCAATCGAACCACAACCGTCAGTCAGTTTTTGTTTTCGAAAACTTACAAAATGATTGATTTTGTTTTTTGTGTCAAACAATTCGACAGCTTTTGAAATTGAGAACTATCTGAATGAACGGTCCGGCCTTGGTTCGGTTGTGATTTATCAAGATTTATTTTAGGAGAATTGGGCCCAGAATAGTTTGGTGAATATGGCAATATTTTCTCTGACCGGTAATTTGTAGATGTATGTTTAGCAGTGGAAGGTCAGACTTATACCTATGCTATCAAGCAATCTAGATCATTTTCTACTATTTGCTTTACCCTAAAATACTGATTTATTATTCCATTCGGTAAAGTACTTACTTATTTACTACCAGTTGTAGCATTTTGCTATTCGTTTTCCTGCGAAGCCTTTTATTCCCAAATGATTACGGACCTCTGCTATGGCACGGAATTAGGGTACTTGTACAGTCAACTACAGAGATAAATATACAGGTAACTATTTACATTCGTATTTTAACAGAGTTAAGCGTGTGTTGAGTGGCCAAGTCTTTGCCATCGTTTGTCTGAGCGTGTCTTGTGCATAAAAGTTATTACACACATTTACAATGACAGTTGCGTAGTGTATTGATATCTGTTGTTTGCCCGTACACCTAACTCTTTTGTTGACTGTACCACGTAGTAGAACGGAAAAACAGGGATAAATAGGAAGACAGTTTGATACTTATAATTACCGAGTTCCAATATTATTTTATAATATCACTAGCGACCCGCCCCGGCTTCGCACGTGTACGTTTTATAGCTTAAAACCTTCCTCTTGAATCACTATATCTATTAAAAAAACCGCATCAAAATCTGTTGCGTAGTTTTAAAGATCTAAGCATACATAGGGACAGACAGCGGGAAGCGACTTTGTTTTATACTTTGTAGTGACTAGTCGTGCCCGCGGCATCGCCCGCATGATAACTAAATTATATGCCCTATGTCCATCCTGAAATGAAATATCTGGAAATGTCGTGGTGGCCCGGAGGTTACACACCCGCTTGTTAAGCATGTACCAATGTGACTTTTTCAATTTCATATGTACTTTCTTAGTTAATCTAAGACGCCACTGACATACGGTGAAGGAAAACATCGTGAGGAAACCTGGACTTTTAATGGTCTGAAATCGCCAACCCGGAGTGAGCAAGCGTGGCAATCAATGCTCGTTCCTTCTCTATACGAGAAGAGGCCTTTGCCCAGCAGTGGGACAGTTACAGGCTAATATTTATTATTTTATTTGTTTATGTCTATCCTGAACCTGACCTTGTCCATTCTAAAAATCTATTCGAGATATAATTTTTGTTATCGGTTGAGTAGTTTCGGAGATTAGGTACTTCCTACATCCAAACTTTACCTGTTTATAATAATATTGTAGATCATTTTAATTGTATCACAGTTCCTTGAATGGACGTAGGAGCTGGATAATTATGTTCTGGCTATCAAACCATCCGAGTGGTGTCCAAAAAAGGTTTTAAATAAAGTAAATGCTATAATTATGCACTCCAACTATCACAATCCTAATTATGTATCCCTTTGCCTAAAATTATGAAACATCAAAACAGTTTTATCTGTCTCCGGCGCGGGCCATGAGTTATTCACAGCAGACATTCCTGTCACATACCTCCTATACATAGGTGAAAGACGGCTACACGTTTGTTTACATTATGTACGTGTGTGGTGTAAATAAACCTGCAGCTCGGAGGAAGCAAGCCCTTCCTTTTTACTCGTGACCTGTCTAGGGTGTGCGTGCACGAAATTAATATACTCCTCCTAGTCTGCAAGCTAACTTTACTTACTTATTTACTACATTTCTGTCCAACATATTTATTTATTTATTATACTCTTTATTGTACATAATACACCGGTAAATAACAATAAATACAAACATTTACACAAAATATGATGTACAATGGGCGGTCTTATCGCACAAGGCGATCTCTTCCAGACAACCTTAGGATGGACTGGAACAACGAAAAGAGAAAACGGGCAGTTTTGGTGTACAAGTACGTATCGTACAAAAAATTACTTAAATATATGTATAAGTTACATACATCTTTAAAACAAACTAATAAACAAATATTTTATAAATAAAAAGAAGAAGAGACATGAGCAATAATTAAGAAATAGCAAATTAAAGTGACAAGTAATGTTCCTTCACCAGCTTTTTAAAAACTGGCAGTGATTGCGCACGTCTCACATTAAGTGGTAATGCATTCCACAATCGAGCAGCTTGAAAAGTAAAGAACTTAATATAACATAATTTTAAGATAAACTTTCCAAAATTTACTTTAAACTCCCTGAGTAATTTATGACTTCAACTAAGTAAAAAAGGTCAGCGGGAATCTGTTGTTTTAATATCGTTACATGAATAACAAAGTTATGTCGTTTAGGAGTTTTGTCGTCCCTATGGGCCGTGGGTAAATGTTTATTTTTATTGTTCAAATCTACCCCCGAACATTAGCGTAATAGCCGCCACGAGAATTTGAGCTATGTCCTACCGTTACTTACACCGAAGTATGCATGCGAATAAAAATTATACGCGTAAACTCTTCCAAAAGTAAGATAAGAATAGTTTAGACAAGAATATACTACAACGTTTTTTATGGAAGCAATAATCAATAATTTCATTTTACAGTATTATACTACAAATTAAATTAATTTACAGTTTACAAACAACCCCTGAATTTAAGTGAAGCTCTACGAACGGTGCAAACGCGCCCTCCGTAGCAGCGTAGCAAGCGTAGGCCGAGGGCGGCGCGCGTGCGTGCGTCAGTCGGCGAGAGCCGCGCGTTGCCGCTCCACGCCCGGCATGCGCTCCTGTAGCGCCCGGCCACACCATCTAACATATACACACCACCGCGCGCCCCTGTAAGTACACTATTTTAATATAAGTAATACTAGTAAATAAATCCTCAAGTAATAAACACTTTTTAATTCAAAATCTGTCATGCGGAAATGGTGATTTCCGCACGTGGATCCATATTTAGCCGGCAGTGCCTTCCCGACGCACAGTAACAAATGAGCGGTTCGTTCGATAGCCCACTGCCCCTGTGAGAGGCTTCCAAGTGAGCCCTCTCTTCAAGGGTTGTTCTGAATTCTGATTAAAACGTTTTGTTTTGAATGTAGATCAAGATTCAACTGTCACGCGCTTCTTGTTGAGCATTTGGGGTTAGTTATGAATATTTGATAGTGTTTGTAGAATTGTGGTATCGCACGTGGAGTATATTTGTGTTACAGGTAAATAGACCCCGGAAATTTGAATAACATTGTGTTGAGTTTTTTCATAGATTGTGATTGTGTTAGCAACTCGTGCTGAATGAGAAAAAAATAAAGGTTTCCAAAACATATCTGAACACACATAATACTTGTTTACAACAATGATTCTCTAGTCAGTAACGTCTACATAATAAACCGTTACAGCGACAGAATTCTCAGAATGCTGCAATCAGTTGCTGTAAAACACCATTATAAAGCCGTCTTATAATAAGGAAGTGTATAACATGCAAGTAGTGTATGCTCGCGGTGTTGCAGACTGCTCATTTAAAGCGAGCTGGGTCTCGTCGTCGGATTCGACAAACAATTGCCGCTCGTCTGGCACGCCGGGCGCTCGAGCCTGCCTTTCAGTCTTTTTAGTTTGTCTACAATTCCGTGAGGCATCGCCGAGACAGCTTGAAAGCGGTCCGCAATTAGCCCGAGTCTGGCAAGCTATTGCTTCATTTTTATATACGGATTCCTTTTAGTGACGACGGAAGTAATCTTTGCTGGACGGTTCTACATTTTCTTCTATATACATTAACGTTAAAAAATAATACGTTCCATAAAAACGCCACAATGAAATAAGTTCTAGTATAATTAAATAAAACGACCAAAGGACGATCCACCAAGTTACCAAACAGATGCAAAGTTAATTTCATCATTCAAAAACAAGACCGAATATGTCCATTGAAATACTCACCTATCAACCCTTATTCAACCTTTAAGTTCTTGGAGAAACAACCATAATATTACCAAAACTTAAATTAATTTTGAATACTTTGTTAATTACAAATGTCTGCAGCACAATTTCCTTGCTCAGCGTGAACAATAGCAATGTAAATACACATGCCATGTCTTTAAGTACACACTTAGTTGTTTTGCATTTAAATGAAAAGACAAGCCGAGACTGTGTTCTACGTCTGCCATCATAATTGCAAGATTGATGCTGAGATTAACGCAATTATACAGCTAGAGGGGAGCAAAGATTTTCATCTTGAACAAAACTGAATAATTTGTTAGAGAAAATATTCTTCACAGGAAAATTAGGTTAACGAAATACGGTACGACCTCTGAGATTCCAGGCGTCAATTAATCTGACGTCCACGGACTTCACGATATTGATGCTACGTCAAGATTACGAATATTAATATTATTATAGTAATACTTTCATAGGCTTTGTTAGTGAACCCAGTTCCATAATAACTGTGGGGCTTCATGAACGGTACCGTAGGCTTATCATCATAAACTTCAAGTCCACCAATGCGGTGACTGGCGATAGCAGGAAAATGTAATAATGCTTATGACCACGGAATAGAAAAAATAAGTGGAAGTGTCTACGCAGCTATTGCGCTTGTGTCAGATTTATGCGGAGATCCCTAACACCGACTCATGCGATTAGCACTTGCTGTGAGACGGCGTGTCGAACTCATACGTAAATTATTAGAATCATGTCGCACCTTTAAAATTATAGAGACCTATTATAAAAATCTGTATTTTTTATAAAAACTTTAAGAGGCACAAAATATACCTTTTATTCCGACGTTTCGGCCGAATTACACCAGCCGTAACGTCTCTTAAAGTTTTTTCCGCGAGTAGACCCGATCTATATTTTTATAATGTGTACAAATTGCGAAAGTTTAAAAACATTTATAGAGACCTATCTAAAAAAAGAAGTTTTTGGTAAACGTTGAATAAAGGTTCGTATATTTATATTTTTTTAGAAACGGGTTTTTATTTGGTTGTATACCATTTCTGTTTTAATAAGAGTCGATGAAGATGGGCAAGTCTATGAGTAAAAGTTGAAATCTTAAAATTTCGAAATAGGCCTCTATAATTCTAAAGGTGCGATGTCTTATTGTACAATTTTAACGTATAAAAATGATAGCAGAAAGAAAAATGTATTTCACAGAGGCGTATAAAGTAAAAAACTTTGATATCTTTCAATATAATCGTTCTGTGAGTTTGGAGACACTGGTTCAAATACAAAGGAAGTATGAGGGCATATCCACTTGTTTTTTCTACATATTTCGTGCTTATGATAATGCAGTTAATCCTTCCGACCAGGGCAGTGTCATCTGTTATTATTTCATCATCATTATCTTGTAAACTTTAATTGCTGAACAACGAATGGTGTCGTATAGCTAAGTTGGGAAATGTAATATTTAACAGGTATCAAATTATCTCAATGATTGTCTTTGCAAACCTGATAGGAGAAGGGTTCCATCCGTCCAAAATATAAGTGCTGGGCACTTGTCGGTGTAGCAATCTCCATCTATGTCTATCCAGAGCTAATTCCTTCATTTCTCTGTATATTATCACTTCTGTCTTTTCCTTCAATTGGTCTGTGTACCTTTTTCTTGGTCTGGGTACCTAGTTTTCGCTTTGCTTGTAATTTCAGTAATTTGCCTTCTATGATGTTAGTCATAAAGTTGTCGTGTCGCAGTAATTGACCAATCATATTCCCCCTTCTTCTTTCTATATGTTCTAGAATTTGTTTTCAAATTCTAGAAGAAGGTTGAGGCAGATATATTTAATCGTCATGCCAATATTGGAACTCGATATATATTCACGATACTTCGGCAATTTCACGCTTCGAAAAATAGTGTCAATTTCCTGATATTGGAAATTCTCTTTGGAGAGAGTCAATCTTGATTTTGGCCATGACAAGGCCAATTTATACAACGTGAAATATAATAAACGCAAAACCTGAAAGTAGTTCGGCTACTGAATCGATTTCTGCCATTTATAACATATTGTGTGTATTTTTTTTAAACCTGCTTTACACAAAATGTATTTTAATTGAGATCAACAAAATGCTTTATGCATTTTAAAGCTTTATATCTAGACCATAAGCTTCATTTTTAAATGCAGTTAACAATGAAAAGGTTATACTACAGGGTGTTAACGAATTCGTGTAATTCCTTAAAACCACATGTTCTACTACTGATGTAGATAGGTCCCGCACGGGATTTAGCTTGGTTAAAAATGAAAAAATAAAAGTATTATTTTTTCATGCGGCTTTGTTACCGATCGTATCTAAACCAACTAATAAGGATTCAGTAAAAAAATAAGAATTTATTTTTTTGCAAAAAAAACGTTTTATTTGTGTGAACATTTCGATGCCACGCATACATTAATGAGAGCACGGCAACACGGCTGACAGGCACGACTAACGCGATATCGCTCTTTGCAGTCAGATAACTCAAGGCTCTAAAATGACTCAGAAATAGAAAATCAAGATTTTTTTTAAAATTTTTATTTTTTTTATTTTCAAAATTACCCATTTAATGTTAATCTGTGTCACCAGTAGATCACGTGGTTTGAAGGAATTACACGAATTCGTTAACAGCCTGTATTTTCTTAAATTAACGATATTTATTAAGCATATAAAAGTATTTGAGTGTATGTTATTCCTGTTACATGTTGTATAATTTCTGGTATTACCCAAGTATGTATAGTTTATTTCATATTTTACATTATCATTTATGCCATCCATTCAATTTCTTAATTTACGTTTCGTTGTGTGTAAGGAGTTATAGTATAATTTTGTAACAAATACTTTCAAAATGACTATTTAATTTGAATAGTTATAGCTAATCTGAAATATTTACTAAACTCTGAGTCGTTGGCGAAAACATTTAGTAAAGTATACTCGCTTATACAACGTTATTTTTAGTATATATGTTACGGCTAATAGCCGAAGTGTGGCTACACCTAGTTTTAGCCGGGTACAACTAGGTGCAGCCGGCCACATGCGGTTAAACTTAGATGTATCCTACTTATCCTCGGGTAGAACTAGGTTTACCCTTCATCATAGCGGGTAGAACTAGGTGCAGCCGCACACCGGTGGTTAAGGGGAACCCCGACACGGATAGGTTAGGTTCGAAGGGGATGACGGGGGCTTCGTTCGCTCGCTCTGTCTGCAGGGTTTAAAGTAACCTAACGGTTACTTTAAACCCTGCAGACAGAAATAGGAGCCCCGCTCTGCGGGGCTCCGTCGACTTACGCTACACCTAGTTCTAACCAACTGCTACTGGTTGCACCTAGTTATACCCGGCTAAACCTAGGTGTAACCGCCATTCGGCTTTTACCCGTAACATATACATAAACCGAGACACCCCCAACAAGATTTTCATCAGAACTGCCTGGATATGTGTTTTTCTTTAATAAATCTCCAAGTTACACTGTAGTTTATGTCGCGTTAAGTTCCCTAGTAAAGTGTGAAATGCCTGAGATGTGCTATGCAGGGGTTGTCTAATACACGGAAACTGAGCGAGCGGACCATCTCAAGCCTCAAGGTGTCTATTCCCGTCAAGGTAGAAACCTACTGAAACAAAATTGAAAATTAAGTATGAAAATAAAAAAGAAAATTGTGTGTAAAAAATATGTCAATCGATTCTATTAGTGATTCTGAACAAACTAGTTTCAGGTTTAGTATATGCTAAAACTAAGCTTATATTTTTTGCATAGTCACCAAAAATCAAAATATTTATTATACCTAATTGGAACAAAACTATAAGAAAAAAATGTTAATAAATCCTATTTTGTATTAGGTTTACTCAAACACGGTACTACTGTGCGATCATGGTGCTGATCAACCATGTATAACTAATCGTTTCAACACAACGTGAATTGCAAAACACTGTCGGTTGGTAACATTTTTAACTCAGTAAAAGGATTTCCAAGAATAGCTTGGATCTGCTATTGTTGCGATCCACCCTCGTATTATCAGGGACGCCCTGAATAAATGAATATTTGATTTGCTAATTAAGCTTCGTCAGATGCAGGAGGCAGGAGGCATTACACCTTTATTTTTAACGTGACTTAAAAGGTAGAAGCTTTGTTATCTAATTTGATAGACCGATTTTAAATATAGTACAACCGCATTAAATTGTTAAGCTCCTTTGAACTGAAGTTTGAACTTTGAATATTAAAATTTTCTATAAAATTTGCTTTGTAAGTGTTTGTTTTATGTTTTGAATAAATTAATCTGTGTAAAGTGGTGTAAAACTTCAAAAATAATAATTATTATTCATGAACTATTCACAGTTAGGCTCTACTTTGCTGTTTTAGGACCGTTGTTTTGGTGTTAAACAAAATTTAACTTCTAGGTAAACCTGCCTATTTTCGACTACAGATAAAATCCGAATTTGAAATCACGACCAGCATTCTAATAGCTCAACACACTCGTAATCGCTATGGCTTTGATTTTGCCAGGTCAACAATTTCCATAGCAACGTTAGTATTAATTTAACGATTCGACTTCTGTGTACCACGCAATGAATATTGTTTTTGACACATCAACTGTCATGATTAAAGATCGGATATTCAGATGCATATTCACCTAAACTTGCGATGTTGGCTAATAAGGAATGAGCTTTTGTATCGAAAAAATCCTGCGGTTCTCAATTACCTATAATACCTAATTGCTTAAATCAAAATAATTGCGGTTCTAATTGTCCCGCAATTATTTTAATTAATGTTTTTTTTGGTTTATCTAACACACACCACTCCTCTTCTTAGACTCTACATACACACATATTTGCATCGGGGGTTAAACATTAATTTTAAATAATTATGCAATCCAAAAATCGCGGGTTGTTTTTTAATAAATCATTTTAAGAAGTCGCTTTCATACTATACACTCGACTAGTTATGCATTTCCAGTGTTCCTGGAACGACGGTTTTTTACAAAAAATATTTTAAGAAGCCGCTTCGATTCTTTCGTAGCTAAAAATTCACTTTAAGTAAATTATGCAACCGAATAATCGATCCCTAGTCATGATTGATGTTGATTTCGTTACGCAATTGCCCTGCTGCGTTGTACCTATCAATATCTGACTAGACAGGCTATTTTCGCTTGCAAATATTGATACAACGTTACCATGATTTTCCTCTCAGCTGACGTCAAATGTTTTACTCATATTTCAGTTCCATTACGATTGTATTTCGGGACAATGGACCTCGACCCTTGTTCAATTTCCAATAACTGTGGGTTACGTTAATGTAACGTTCATTCAACGTAGCCGTCGACATTGACGGTATTCCAATTTAGTATTGGTTGGGTGATTGTTCGCTTGCCATTCGTTTGTGTAGCAATAATGGTGTATTGAAGATTCTATGAAAAGAGTATCATGACGACATTTCAGTTATGGGATGGCAATCGATTGGAAATGTATCCTTGTTCATTCTCAAAATAGGTTACATTAAGAAAAATAGAATGGAGAGATTCCCGAAATGGAAACCTTTATATTTAGGCTTTAGCGTAGCGTCAGGAAAGTATGAATTTATTATGTATTTTATTTAGGACAAATTATATTCCAAGGTCCGTCTATGAATAATGATTGACTGTAATATAATGCCTTATCTTACAAGCTAGGTTACAGTTATATAGGGAGAAAGTGTGGCACACACTACAATATCTCAAAACTTTACAAATCTATTTTCGTAAAGTATACGCAAACCTTTATATGAATGTACTAGCGACCCGCTAAGTAGAAGTAACCTAAATTAAGTTGAAAACCGCATCAAAATCTATTGAGTAGCTTAGAAGAAGTAAACGAACAAACAGACAGACGCGAAAAGCGACTTCAATTTATTAGAGACTAGCTGATCCGACAGACGTTGTCCCGTCCTCAATAAAAAGAACGTTATGCTTTTCCCGAATTTGCCAATTTTTCAGCCATCTTTTCCAATTTTTCTTCCCATTAAAAACGTTATTCGGACTAATAGGAACATTTAAAAAAAAATTGCCAAATCGATCCAGCCGGTCTCAAGTGATACGCTTACCAATAAACAGCATTTAATTTTTATTTATACAAGGTGTAAATTAAATAACGCTCAACCTCTCAAGGGGTCACTGTACTAATCATTATGAACAACTGACTGAAAAAAAAAAACTGCTGGTCCCTACATTTTGACGAGTTATGCGAACGTAAATGTGGGGAACAACTGATTTTTTTTCGCGATTTCAGGTTTGGTCTCATAGTAAAAGTTGTTCATAATGATGAGTACAGTGACCCCTTAAGAGGTTGTGCGTTATTTAACTTACACCTTGTATAGAAGATAGATTAGAGATAGAGACTAGAGATGTCATTACAATTACGTAGCAATTAAAGTGTTATTTAATTATTAAGGATCAGTACCTATCTTAAATAGTATATCTCTATCAGTAGCAGTAACTACGAAAACTAAAAAGATAGTTTAGTTTAAAAGATAAAACAACTCTGGACGCAAACTAAAGGGTTTCCATTTGTGTACTATTTGCATGTAGATATACGACGACAGTTTTATTGATAAGGCGATTCCCTTCTCCGACACGTACACATTTGTTTAAGTTCTTTCGATAGAATAAGGGATCTGCGGTGAAGTTGGATACTTTGTCCCCGAAGCCACAATTTATTAGTTTGCTTTCGATTCATTACTCAGGCAAACCCCGGGGTTCTCGTAAAACATCTTATTGGAAGATTGTACAGGTTTATTGTCCCTTTTATTGGACGCGACAAGTGTGCCACAAATAGTTTATGTAGATGTTTTATGTTGAGTTTTTATGTGAGTAATTAAAGATTTGGTTTTATTTTTAGTCTTATGTGTAAGTGTTCATTAATTCCCGAAGCAAATAGGGGTGTTAAGTTTGAAACCTTTGTTTGTCCGTGTGTTTGTCTGTGGTACTGTACGTCCCAAACAGTTGAACCGAATTTGATGCGGTTTTGTTAGATGGTTTATAGTATTTTTGGTGATAATCAGTGCAGTCATTTCATTATCGAAGGTGAAGTACGATGATTTGGTGCACCGTGGGCAGTCAGCTCCCGCTACAAACCTTGTTGACTGGCTAATCTTTTCATGACGGCTTGAGCTATTCTTATAAATAAAGCTCGTGTCGAAACGAGAGAAGAACGACGAGGGTTTAAAAAAAATGATTTGGTTAGGTTTTCCGGGAAAGTCTATGTTGAGTTCCAGACTAAAAAGTTCTGACAGTCCGAGAGAAGTCATATTTTCTGCTTGATATATTGAAATTGTGATAAAAAAACTGGTCCAAATAATATTAGATATACATTTACTTACCTATTATCTTTTTCCTTAAAGGTATCTAGGTAAGTTTGTTACGCGTTTTTGATAAGCTATATTATATTTGATTACTTAAGCTCGGTTCCTATGGCTAAAAACGAATGGTTTTGCTTACCAACGGTAGCAGTTTTTATTGCCAAACTGGGCTTGTAAGCTAATTTTATCTGTGATAGCTACCGACGTTTTGGATTTCCAGTATGCAAAGCTTCTAGGTCGTTGCTTATTTTTCGGTAAAGATAATTTTAACCAATAACGCTCGGTAAATCATAAGAATCGGCTATTAAAATATTGTTCACAGCATCATTCTAACGTCTACATAATCTGAACCGTGTATCGTGAAGGGGTTCAATCAATATTTCATCACCGTGAGCTGTCGAGCGTATAGTTCCGAGTACGGACGGATAGTTAAATAAACTTTCCAACTGCGGTCGTCCCGTAATGGATTGCTAATATTAGCTAAATCTCGTAAGTTTACACCCCTCGCTGAACTGGATAAGTCTGTTCCATCCGTCTTTTATCCGGCGATTCGTTTCCCACAGCCCTGCGAGGGTGGAAGGGCGTCGAAACGTTAGTTAAGTACTACAGTATGTATACGGGTAGCGCATAGTGAGTAATAGGTTTTTGAATGAAGGATATTGATGATTGATTGCGATCGTAGTAGATCGCTGGGGGTCAGTCATTTTTTAAGTTGGATTTTGCTGGCGTTGGTTTAATAGTTCTTCTTATATAGATGAGTTGTACCGCGAAAAGGTGCACGCGAGTGTGATCCTTGTAGCGATAAAATTTTAGTTAGAGCATAACTCTTCTTTAATCTGTGGTTAGACTAATGTGTACTTAGACTTGGCTCCAACTTGACTTAAGTAAAATGGATTATTTATTTTTGTTTGGTTTAGAGTCTAAGTTTTTTGAATTTGTGGACTTAAGTATTTGCTAAGCGCACATTCAGTGGGATTCGAAGATTGCTATAGTATACAGGATGTAAACAAATTCGTGTAATTCCTTCAAACTGCGTGATCTACTGGTGACACTGATTGACCCTGCATAGATTTTATCAGAATCAACAAAAAAAGTTTAAAAAAAATGAACCATGGTATTCTGTATCTGAGTAATTTTAACGTCCCAAGTTAACTCACTGCGTGGAGCGATATCGCGCTAGTCGTGCCCGTCAGCTGTCTCCGTACCTTCATTCATTTATGCATGACATCGAAATTTTCAATCACATAAAAATTTTATTTGGGTAAAAAAAAGTTATTTTAATTAATCTAAATCCCGTGCGGGGTTAATCTATACCATTAATAGATCTTGTGGTTTGAAGGAATTGCACGAATTCGTTTACACCCTGTATATCAACTTTGACTTTACTAGAAAGTAAAGTCTGAGTAAAGTCTAAGTACGTTTTATCGATCTCATCCTCAGTTTTCTTACGACTTACTTTTACAATTATTCTATTCTGTTTATCTTCTTTGCTTATCGAGAATCTCTACTCCATTTAATTAAATATATCGCGACGACAGATAATGGATATAAAGCTTTCTTTTTATAAGATGGGCCATTGATGGAAACGAAGAGGGTGCTGACTGCGCCCTTTTTTACGAGCCACGCTAGACTTTCTTGAAATATGACACGGCGAGGGCTCGCACCAGTCACAGTATTGTGGTTCCCCGTTAACAGCCTTCTTTGCAATGAAATGACGACGACACGATAAAACATTTTATGTCACTACTTTTGTTTACTTCAAAGCGTAGGTTTTGATGACAGGAAAATGTAGAGCAGCCGTTGTTGGGGTAACAATTGTCTTGCTCGAAGTCGAGCGTTTGATGTATTTTCCTAAAACCTTTGTTCAAGTGTCGCGAACGAAAATGTTTTCCTCGTGTATCGAGGCGTGAACGACGCGCTGTGCGTACAATGTTCACGACACTGTGAGCTTTCCTTTCAGCAAAATGATGTTTGATTTTCCCTTTAATCTTCGGTTATGGAATTCGATAGACAACAATGTGTTCGTGACTTGGGAATATTGGATGGAACTTTAGGATAATATCTAAAGAAATAATTTGCAAGAAGTATACAGGGTGTTAACGAATTCGTGTAATTCCTTAAAACCACATGATCTACTACTGGTGTAGAGAGGCTCCGCACGGGATTTAGATTGATTAAAAATAAAAAAATAAAGATCTTTTTTTTCATGCGGTAGCGGTAATTGGTCATATCTAAACCACATAATAAGGAATCAGTAAAAAAAAAAAGTTTTTTTTTTTTGTTTTTTTTTTTTATTTGAATGAACATTTCGATGCCACGCTTAAATTACACGGCGACACGGCTGGCGGATACGACTAACGCGATATCGCTCTTTGCAGTCAGATAACTCGAGGCTCTAAAATGACACAGAAATAGAAAATCAAGATTTAAAAAAAAAAACAATTTTTACAGAAATACCTATTTGCCACCAGTAGATCACGCGGTTTGAAGGAATTACACGAATTCGTTAACACCTTGTAGATATTAATTTTGTTGTAGGTGCCGTCGTCGGCATGCTGGGCGCGCGGCTCAAGTCATGGATGGAGGCGCAGCTGGGGCGGGCCAAGAAGCGTAAACAGAAGCCAACGAGGCAGACAACGGCCACCACGACCACGGGGCCCTTGCCTCCTCCACACCTATCTTCGCCCGAAAGCGCGTATAGTACTGGGTACTCTACGGATGGTACCTCGCCTGGAACGGCCCCTGCCCCGCTCGCCGCTCCGCTCGTGGCCCCTCCGCCTCCACCCGCGCCTCCCACCACACACCTTTACCATGAACCAGCCAAGGTATGTTTACATTTACTCATAAAGTACTTTCTGATAGCGGCTACGGCTGAGCATATCCCAGAAATGAGAGTTTAAACAGTAGGGTAAACAGTGTGGAGGTACCTAAGTACCTACCCACGTAATCTGCGGTATGGGATTCTTGCCGGAATAAGGAGCCTTTTGAAAATGGATTAGTGGTAGGTAGGTAAACCTCGTACCGCTTCAATTTCATATTCAAAATGCATTATTAAGTATGTAGTTAGGTACCTAGTACCTACGTTTAAGATGTTATTATTGGTCTTGATGTTATGTATGGGATGTGTGTGAAAAGCAATAATATTCCTGATTTGTTTTAGTAACGTTTGATAAATAAAAGAAAATATTAATTTTTTCGTAACCTCTATGTACCGGCTGGATATAAATATTTTTATGGGCACTGGCACAGAATAAATAATAGTCCCTATGTATTAATATCACTGGGCGGTACCTAAAGGGTAAGGTACCTGATTTCGTGTAATAAGGTTTATCGGATCAACTGTTTTTACATGACCAGCCACGATAACACAGAAATAAAACAAGCATTCTTGTGAAACGGAATCATAAAGTTCATTGAACTGAACGTAACTTTTTATACTGAAATCGAATCGGCAACACAAAATATGTAGATCTTTCAAAGATATGATAAGAAAACGAATACAAATTGAAACTACAAAAAAAAAAGACAAGAAAAACATTATTTCTCTAATAACCACTGCATCAGTATGTCCAATGGCCATTGTTGATGGTAATTGGTGATTAATCCTTCCGAGTTCTAACGGTCAAATTAAATATGGAATACTATTATACCCATTAAATTCATATTCTAAAATATTATTCCCCGATACAATACATGGCTTACATAACAAATCCGCGAACGCAGCTTAATCAACACAGATTATACTGATACAATGAATGAATGAACGAATGACACATTTAATTTATTCACGCATCAGAGTTTCCAATTAGCTGCAGAATTAATCCATTCGGCCGTCTGGTACAAAACCAATAGGGTTGGTAATTATTACCTTATTAAGGCAGGCATACACAACGTTGAATGTACAGTGTAGGTACAGTGATCGACTCACGTGCTTATATGCGTACCTGGCTTTATTAATTAAGTAGACCGTAATGAAGGGTGGACCTTTATACCTGAGCTATTTAAAGTGTGTTGCTCGGCATCAGTTTCAATCAAAGCGATGTTTGATTTTTATGTTAATTTCACTAGTTTTGAAAGTGTAGGCACTACGTATTAATTATTTGTTTCGACAAAATAAATTTGATAAACGAAATTCTTTAATTCAAACTTATGTTTAAGAATTGCGTTAGGTATAATAAAAGTTTATTTTAGTATACTTCGTTGTGTTTAACCTTTTCCTAACTATGTTAGGGGTCAGCTTCCAGTCTAACCAGATGTGGCTGAATAACAGCATTTTACACGGAGCGACTGCCATTAGACCTCCGCAACGCAGTTATTGGGCAATACCGAGATCCTAAGGTTAAACCAGTTGTCAAACTTTCGGGCTTCTGACTACTTATATCTAACTATCGTCATAGGTATTCGTATGACACCCGGGACCGACGGCTTGGCATGCTTTCCGAGGCATGGAGCGGTCTGGATATGCAATGAGTGGTCACCCATCCACGAACTCACCGCGCCAAGCGTAGCTTAACCTTGCAAATCATATGATCCGCACGGTTGATAATTAGCCACCAACTCTTAATTTTAATATACTTACGAAACAAAATTAAAGGCCTACCATAGATACTTAATTTTTGATTAAAAACTTTGCCGTCGAAAACCTTATTAGATACTGGCATAAACTTCCAAATTCGTAACTAGATGGCGTTGGCGTCGAATTGAATCGCGCTATGGTTTGGTTACAGCGATTAGGGCTGGCTCTGTGTCCGCGCTTTACATTCTAACTTCCTTGTCTCGGGGAGCATAGTGCGCAGTGATCGTAAAGTGAGAGCACTTATGCTGACACCCGCAAGTTTAGCTTGTATACCCGCGCCCGGCTGCCGTGAGGGAGACCGAGCGCAATTTTTAAATAGCCTTCTTACTTAACAGAGGGCTTGGAAAACAGGAAAACCAAATAAATCAGTCAGAAATGTCAATATTCTCCTTCTTCTTTTAATAAACGTTGCCCTACACTAATATTCCAGACACAAATCTTCACACGTACAAACACCTAGACCCGGAAAAATGATCCGGAGGCCATACAAATACTTGTTCCGAGCGGGAGTCGAACCCGCGACACGTTGCGCAGCAGTTAAGACCGCATTTGAATCACAGAGCTTTAAAAACAGTCGAACAGTTTTAGTCAATTTGAAGAACGACTGACGACGAAGACTGCGTTAATTAGAAAAAAAAACATCACGCCTGCAACCTCAGAAGGAGTGGACAGCGGTGTAGTGCATTAGAATCCCAGTTCGCTGATGAGTAGGTGCATACAAACTTCATGCCAATGTATAACATACATAGGGTTAGCGTGCAGTGCTAATCTTAAATATTACATTAATATTCTATTAATCTATCTGTAAATACTTACTCTAAGATCCTGTGATGGTGGGCGAAACTATCGCCAACCTGTAATGGAGAGAAAGATGTCGATTCAAGCCCGATTCCTAGTAAAAAAAAACTAACCGTTTTGCTTACCCATAGTAGCATTTTTCATAGCCTAATTTGGCATATAAATAGACTCGTAAGCTAATCTTAAGAGCGATAGCTAATTACTTGTGGGAGGGTCTTCTATGCGAAGCTACTTTATTATTAATAAAGATACAAGAGTCTTAATTTTAACCGAGAATGCTTGGTAAATCATAGGAATCGGCCATTAAAGATTTTCGGAAGTTAAACATTCGTCTTCAGGGTTATAGACAACGTGTTACATAATTCCCCTTAAAAAAGATAATGTTACATAATCAAGTAGTCTTTTATGGTTGTTGTCATTTACCTCTCAGAGGAAATTAGGTAAGAATGTAAATAACTTTCTGGGTAGTCTACTCTTTACTTTTATGTTTTCTGGGTTGCTTTTCAGTGATGATATTATTTTATAAATTGTCCAAAAATTTTTTTTTGGTCCTTCTTTTCTTTTAAATTATCGCCAATAGACTCTTTACAAGGGACCTTTTAATCCCCTTTCGGCTTTAGGGGTATTTTTGTAACACGTTGTATTGTATACCTACCCTATATTTTAACGGCCACACAATATGATGACATTTTCCAATTTCAGCGTCGTTCCAACGTGGTGGTTCGTCGCTGCATCCCGGAGCCTACCCCCGTTTCCGTGGTGATATGCGCGACGCCTTCCCCGAGGCCGCGGTGTCGCATCAGAACCAACCCGTGGATGGGCGCGACCTCGCCGAGCAGACGGCGTCCGCAACACATAGTACATCAACAGTCGCTGCAGTGCCCGCCGACGCAGCCGCAGCTGCATCACGCTCCCTACTCGCTTGATTCACACTGCAAGTATGGCTCCAGGTAAGTTAGTAACACATTAACAATAGCTACCTGTTGGTTTTTACAACATAATTATACAGGGCGTTAATGAATTCGTGTAATTCCTTAAAACCACATGATCTAATACTGGTGTAGACAGGCCCGCATGGGATTTAGCTTGATTAAAAATAAAAAAATAAAATTCTTTTTTTTTCATGCGGCTTTGTTACCGATCGTATCTAAACCACTTAATAAGGATTCAGTAAAAAAAAAGTTTTTTGTTGAAAAAAAAATAATTTTATTTTTGTGAACATTTCGATGCCCTGCATAAATTAATGAAAGTACGGTGACACGGCTGGCGGGAACGAGTAACGCGATATCGCTCTTTGCAGTCAGATAACTCAAGGCTCTAAAAAGACTCAGAAATTGAAAATCAAAAAAAAAAAGAATTTTGTTTTTGGTTTATTTTCGAAAATTCCCATTTAGGGTTAAGCTGTGTCACTAGTAGATCACGCGGTTTGAAGGAATTACACGATTTCGTTAACACCCTGTATGGTCATTCAAACGCTACTTCATAAGAATGAATCAAAGTCTCGTGTAGTGCCGGACTTAAAGAATAGCACTACCCCATCTCTTCCCATGTGTCGTAAAAGGCGACTAGGGGTTTCACTAGAGGATGGGCAGCAGCGTTCCCTGAATACTTTAACAACCATAGTGCGATCGCCAACCCGCCTGCCAAGCGTGGCGATTATGGCAAACCCCCCCAACATGTATAGTGTGGCGATGCTTGGGGGAGGCCTATGTCCAGCAGTGGATGTCTTTCGGCTGAATGATGAATCAATTTAGAACACAAAAAAATCTAGTGCATCAACACTAGCTGTAGGCTCGCACAGCCGCAACTGCATCACGCTCCATACTCAGCCGTCACTGTGTGAGTCTCACCGTCAATTATGGCTGAGCTACTCACTTGCAACCCGCAGACTTCGGGTCAAACCCGGAAGGGTAGCAGCTCTATACACAAGCCGTAAATGCATCTGTATTTGCACCCTTCCAGTTGATTCACATTACCACACCGTCAGATATGATTCAATATAAAAAAATACGTAGTTGATTTTAATTAATTAATAATAATAGTTAAAATAGTATTATAACATGCAAATTTTAGTTAGTGTTATAAGTTAATTATTGTAACTGGTTTGTAGACGCCTGGTAAGTCTACAAATGTATGAATAAATAAATATGAATGTATGATTAAGTTGCCATAAGTAGCAGGCTAACTGTACATCTTTTTTCATTTCAGTGTTAGGAAAAAAGTCAGTGAATGGAAAGATGTTTTTTATTGTGTAACGGTCGCTGAACTTTTGTGGTTTTCTATAAACCGCAAGTTATGTATTTTTAAGCGTTATTAATCACTCCTATAAGTGCTCATCCGAGAGTTAAATCTATTGAACTCCACTAAATTGTAATAGTAAATGTTGATAGTGTGACGTAGCAAGTAGCAGAATTAAGTTAAGCAGCTCTCAATTATTTAAAGTAGGTCAGTGGGACTATGAGCGAAGTTAGATGATAATTCAATTAAATTGCAACCTCTTAAGGAGAGTGCCGATGCGAAGTCAGCCCGCGAAATTCAATTTTATTAAAATTAGAGATTTTTATATTTTACGTAAAACTAAATATCTTTAAGACGTAATTTTTTTATCGTTTATTCATTTTATAAACTTAAAAATTATATTTTTTAATACATTAGGATAAAAACGATATAGGTACTTTAAAAATATAAAAATAGTAGCCCATCGGTATCGGGAACAGGGTCCAAGCTACCGGCGGTCTGGGCTCCAGAGAGGAACTTCCTAACAATACGCTCTGTAACCAGAAGTATCTACCGCTTTCTGAATCAAACCCTTGATCCAGCTGCCTAACGAGATCTTCATCCGATGTTGGTCGAGGCTCTTGGCTATTAAGCCATTGGCTGTAACTATTATCGGTACAATGACTGCTGAGTCAACATACCACACATGTCGACAATCTCGAATCAAGATATTTGGTGTTTTTTATCATTTTAGACATCGTAATTTCCTTCATTTATTGTAAAATCTTATAAATTATACATATTTTTAAATACATATAAAAAATATCAATTTACATTTAAAAATATAAAAAATAGTAGCACACCGGCATCGGGAACAGGGTCCAAGCTACTACTAGTTCAGGGCTCCAGGATGGGAACTCCTAACAACACGCGCCATGTCCAGAAGTACCGCTTTCTGAATCAAACCTTTGATACAGCTGCCTAACGAGAGTCTCATCAGCTGTTGGTCGAGGTTCTTGACTATTAACCCTTTAACCGCCCCAGTCGGATAAATCCGACATAAAATTTCGTGTCCATTTTGCCCACGTCAATTATGTGTTTATCCGTTTCTATGCATATAAAGGTAAACAAAATTGTCGGATATATCCGACTGGGGCGGTTAAAGGGTTAAGCCATTGGCAGTAACGCCTATCGGCTTTATTATTAATAGACAAAATATTGCATCGTATTGATATGTGTATCTGTCTTGCAAAATAAAACTCATTTTACTGTAATGGCGTCGAACAAAAGAAAAATTTTATATCATGTTTGACGCAATTACAGTAAAATATGTAGCGAAATATAAAAAACTCAAAAAAAAACCGTGGCTTGACCGATCGCATTTACCTTAAGCTGTTGATTCGTATTTTATTAGGTAACAATCATGTCTACTAATTTCTTGTATAATATACGGGATGATAGAGTTCTAAGCAACTTCAAGATTGTTCGAAAATCGTAAAGTTGCTGTTTGAACGCTGTCAATATTGTTTGGAACTCTGACCTTTACCCACGAGTACCTAAAAGAAACCATACAATGTTTATAGTGCTTTTCATCTTTCTTTAGAAGTTTGAAGTGAAAGGCATAAAATATACTGCACCATCACTAAAAAAATCTGTGTTACGTAAGAGACTTCAAGTCATTGTAGACATAACTTCGGCAACACAGGTTATTTATTCATACATCATGATTGTGCTTTTGCAGTTCTATGCTGGGATTCTGCTCTCGGTACTTATGCATAAGTTTTCAGTTACGGGGACGGGCTATTTTTTTTTTTTTTTTTTTTTTTAACCTATACTCTCCCACTGCTGGGCAAAGGTCTCCCCCAAGTCCTTCCATGTACTTTTTTCCTGCGCTACCTCAAACCAGCCCTCGTGGTACGCGTCTAAGTCATCTCGCCATCTCTTTCTGGGCCGACCGCGGCGTCGCCGTCCCCCTTCAGGCACCCATTGAGTGGAGACTCTGGCCCAGCGGTCATTTTGCATGCGGCTGACGTGACCCGCCCAATCCCATTTGAGCCTAGCAGCCTTTTTGCCTACGTCTATTATCCCCGTTTTGGAGCGCAGTGTGACGGGCTATAATATAAAAAAATCACTGCACTCCGTAAATAGACTCATGAGATTCAACAAAACCTAGCACGCTTGGTGGTAGGATCTTTACGGTTCGACTGGCTAGCACGCTACTCACCCTAACATTAAATTCCAGCGCCATGCTGTTTACTGTGTTCCAACGTGTTTGTCAGAGCCAGAATCATAAGGGAGTCCCTCTATACCTGTCCTACTTGGATTCGTATGCTCCATCTTAGGCCTTGTCTACACTTACCACCAGCCCCCTGATTCACAACGTACCTATAAGTCACTTGCCGAACGTTTCGGTTTGTTAACTATTTGCTATTTTCGTTACGAAAATCGTAAAGGAAACGAGATAACAAACCGAGTCGGTCCACAACTGCTTGTCGAAAAGGTTCTGAATTCAGTAGTGTCATTCTGTAAGAAACCCACCTCAATATCGACGGTTAGTTCGATATCCATAATGTCACAGTATGGATAATTGAAGCAAAATAACACACAGATAATCAACAGTATAATCAATACCGCGTAGTTTTGTTATCCACGCTGTGTCACGACAAGTGTCTAATTGACAGTCACGGTCGAGGTGAGATTCTTACAGAATTGCACTGCTGAATTCAAACAGGCGTGACATGGGAGAAGGGCGACGATGTTAAAAAATGAATTGTTTTATAAAACAGTTCATTAAATTAATTTTAATTAACTCCAATTCCAGATCACCGCATCTCTCACCCCACTTATCACCGGAGCCTCACAGATCGCCTTACTATCGGGGCGGGGCTTCCAGTGACGAGGAATGCCGAGGAATGCGGACGAGAGGCCGGGAGACCGCCATACTGTCTGATGCTGACATTGACTCAGACGGAGACACAGGACTAGATGGTGGAGATGAAGATGACGACGAGACTGCATCGCCGGGGAGAAGGAGGGCGAGGAGACGGAGGCCGCCGCGACGACCGCCGCGATCTGCTGGTGAGATTAAATAAAACACGATAAAAATGATAGGTGAAACGATAGACTAGATGATGGAAATGAAGGAGGCTCCGACTGGACATCACCGCGTTGCTGTACACGTGTAGACGTAAAGCAAAGGGAATAAAATGTGTTTTTGATCATGTACAGAATACTAGTCCATGAAATTGTTGCTTATGAAGGGTTCAGTTTAAAAACAGAGCCGTCCGTAGGCGAGGTTTTTAATAGTGTCACACATGTGTTTTAATACCTAGTTATGTGCAGTTTCATACACTAATTCATCTAAACTCATACAATAGTTATAAAATAGAGATATATTTTAAATAAAATATCTTGGCGCCCAAATCCAACAGCCCACCGCGCATGCGCCCGAGCGCGCGCCACCATAGAAAATGAGCAGCTGCTAAAAAAATTGAATTGAAAACTCCTTGGTCGGTCTGAAATGTACTGAAATTATTTTAAAGCAATAATTTGTTAACAAAACTGTATTAAAACTGTTTAAAATTAGAGATGCACGTGAATATAGTAGGCATGTCATTATAGTACTATTTTTGAATTCATAATTCGAACTTGCCGATAAGAGTACATACTATAGATATAAGAACTGTTTTTTTATATTTTTATGGTACATACCTATTACCTACGGCCTACGGATGAATTCTTTTAGGAGACCTATTCTTTATTTAATTAAGATTCGACATTTTATAGTAATACTCAAATACATACTTAATAGATTTGTTTCATCTATCTTTTTTCCAGGAGCGACTCCACCTCGGATGCGTCGTCGCAACCACGCCCCTTCAGCCCCTCCCGTCCGCGAGAGGGATCCTTTACTAGAAGCTGACAGGGAAGCCGAAAGAAAATACAGGGAGCTCATCAGGGAGGCGGAGAAGCTGCTCGTCACCGTGTCACGAGCACCGCTTGAACCGCCACACAACCCGAGAGTTAGGGAGCTGAGGGCCACAGAGGTGAGACTCCTAATCACATTCAAATTAACACAGCTGGTATAAAGTTCAGAAAGCTCATCTCAGACGCGACAAAGTTGGGGCGAGGAAGCTTTCTGGATGTATCGGAAGTGTCGAATACAAGGTCTTTTTTTTCTTTTGAAACTTTACCTTACTGGCATCCTTGACGTTGATTTATTTATAGTGCATGATATAGAATCTAGCATTCTTATTTATCTATCCATCACCAACAACCGCAACGGAACATATGGCAGTGTTGAAATAAGCAAAGCTGTTATTAGCACCGTTTTCCTTTAATATCGCCATCAGCTAAATCTTAAGCTAAATGGGATTTAGCTGTTTGGTATTTCGACACATAAAAAAATAAAACAAAAGTTGCGTCAGTGCCGCTGCCACGGGCCTATGCTATTCTCTACTTGAGCCACGGATTAGTAAACAGATGGAGTCCTAAAACAGTATTGCACTTTTTAGAATTTAAGTAGCCCAAGTTTGAGGTGCATGGTGGAAAAGAAATGACTGCCTTTGTATTTTGTATTACACGATATAATGCACAATTGCACATACACGATATGGTCGTGCCCGCACCTTTTCCAATCAATATCAATTAGATCATCGTAAATGTTTATTTTGTTCTGTTTAGAATCATTACATTAGCATTAATGTTGCCCAAACCTTTTTGTCAGGTGGAAGCTCCCCGTAGAAGTCCGGAGCGCACGCATATCACGAACTTCATGCGCGCAAACTCCCCGGAGCCCCCGCGCCGGTTGTCCCCCGTGGCCCGGAGGTCCCCCCTGGCCGCGCCGCCGCCGCCCCCCGTGGCGCGACGCGTCACCCCCCCCTCACCCACCGACAGACCCCACTCCGAGCCCCCCAAGAGGAAGGCTTACGCTCGGGATGAGGTTAGTCTTTCCATGCATGTCTTAACTAAAATAGTCTTTATTCTTTATTGTTCCTGCTCATGAAATAACTTTATGTTAATAGTAAATTAGTAATTATGTAACTGTATGTTTTGGCACTTTCTTTTATGCATACCTACACCCAAAGAGACCACATCAAATTTTTAGCACCAAATTGAAGCTCAAACGTCGTTGAAGATCATTTGAGCTACATCTTGAATTACACTATATGGGAAAGAGCTAACCGATTCGAGACCGTTCAGAGCAGCAGGAAGCAACATCACTGATATACGACGGCGTTTTTTGCAGTAATCACCAACCCACTTTACCTTTTTTGGTGACTGCGGGGATTTGGGAGGGTCCTGTGTCCAACACTTGACGGTGACTGGCTGAAACCTCGTTATACAAACCTGTAAAATATCTGTAATCTTCTATCCTAAATCCATTTTTTTTCTGTTACCAGGTCCTGCAGACTTTGGAAGGTCTTCGAAAGAGTCTGCAGCAACAGTCGGCTCTGCTCGCGGTACAGCGGACGCGCCTGGACTCCCTATAGCCGCCAAACTGTCCCCTTCCCGTCCCTCATCCGAGGTATTAGACCTCTTGAGATATCAAGTAGTAAATGCCGATTCACGCAAAACAATGACGAGATATTTTTTAAAGAATTTATAATGTTTCATTGATTTTTCAGTGCTTATCGCGAAGTTCTCACTGCGTTCTGGTTTTTATAAAATGTTATGAATGACAATAATAGGATTGTAAAGTACAAGGGTACTGCTTTCTTCTAAACTTTCTGGCACTCTTTCGGCCTGATGACTTACTAGCAATGATTGTTATTCAGTTAAAGCTCTGCAAATGATCTGCCTACTTGTTCCTTCTATAATGTTGTTTTAGATAATGGAATTAAAAGAAATAAGAGATGAAATAGAAAACTACTGCTACAAATACATAGTCGTTCTATAAATTTGTAGCTGTAGTTTTACACTTCATCTGTTATTTCTTTTAATTTCATTAATTAAACAACGGGAGTTTCCGAAATGTTAATTTAATATACAGCGGGCTCTCATGATAAACCGATTGGAAATGCTTAAAGAACTTCTATTCTTCTATTCAGTTACGGCCTCGATATCCTTTAAAAGTCCCTAACATATTATATCGAACGACATATCGAGAGCAGAGCGATTTCGATATTATAATACAAATTGTAATTTAAATTATAATATCTGTTGTTTGTTGACAGCTTTATAATGTATATAATGTTTATTAAAAGGTCTCATTTTGTATCTAACTTACTTAATATTTCTTAAGTTGTTGTTTACTGAAAGTTTGCTAAAACACGCAATTCAAGTAGATAGGAAGGTACCTATCATGTGCGATGATTTTTTGCAGCTTCATATTTTGTTTGTACATATAATAGTTGTCAACTGTTTAAGTATTTTTTATTGAAACAACTTTTTCATGTAAGGTTTTATGTGTTTACGTTTGTCAATTATTTCGTGTTTACGGCTCTAGTGTGCAATGTCATACACGCTAATCATATTTGACGTCAATGGCTTTTTTTTACAATTAACAATGACATAGTTAAATTCTTCTTCAATATACGTCAATAGTGTGACCTTTTGTATTCCGGCTTTCAAAATTGTGCTAATACCTATAATCAGTTGCTAGACAATTTTAAAATCGGTCTTACCTTACAGCGATTACGCACTGCATCCGATCCAGATCCGTGAAAATAAGAATGTAAAAAACTCGGACCGAATTCGGATATTGCTTTGCGCACTGTATCCGATCCGAATACGTGAAAATACGAATCTAGAGTCTAAAAAGCTCCGACCGAATTCGGATATCGCTTACGCACTTATCCGATCTCTGATCCAAGTTCAAACAATTCAGGGGCCATCTTTGGCATATCCATTTGGCGTCCGATTTGAATCCGAGGTAATGCGAAAGCGTTCATACAAACAGTACTACGGCTACTTCGATCCGTCAATTTTTCTTCAGAATTGGAAACTCACGGATGACGGAGAGAAATCGCATGATGGAACTCGGATCTAGTGCGTAAACTACCATACAAATAGTTCTATGACTACTTCGGAACGTATTTTCTCGGATTCGGATCGGATGCAGTGCGTAACCGCTCTTATGGTATCGTAGTATTCCACGGGTTGGATTTTGTCGGTCAGATGACACGCCATGTCACATTTGCAGATTTTTATTCAGCCGCATCTTTTAGAATGAAAGATGATACCAACATGTTGTGCTAATCTGGCAATGTATATCACAAATAGGTATTTTTTGTGCAATGTGTACTAGAGCCATTAGTTGTTAGTCGCGTGAACGGCAAGTAGTTCTTCCAAATACTCCTTTTCTCTAGTCCCTCCATAAGTTCTAGTCAGTTAGCCTGTCGGTTAGTTAGTGTAGCGTTGTTATTTCCGTGTAGGCGAGGCCACTTTCATTATCTTCCATAATCTTGTAGCGTCATTTTATTAGTAGTATTAGATTAGATGGTAATCGACGTCGACTTGTAGCTCTACTGAATCCCTGAACAATTGAAAAATATCAAGACCTGAACAAAATCATATCAACATCTAAAAATGCAATGTGTCAGAAAAACTAATTTTAAACTTGGAAGTAGATTTTGTATGTAAACTAGTGTATTTTGAACCTTTACGTACCTCCTTTTTTATGGAGTACATTTTTTTAATGACACTTGTAACATCTCTGCTGTATTTCGGGCTCGGGATCAATGTTTTCCAAATGTTCAGAATAAGCAATATTAACGATTAGTGCCATATCTCAGTATTGCTACAACGACGGTCGCACATACAGGTTAGACGTTCTGGGGTAGTGACACGAAGTAGAAGATAAATGGAGTGTTATACGTGTACTTCTCCAAAATTCACACGATTGCCACCTTTATCGGCCTCGGTGGGAAGTAATCGTGTGGTATTGGAAGAGCGCCTTTGCGTCGAACGGCATATAGTTCAAGTTTAATTCACATGAATATCACAGTAAAATGAAATTCAAGACAGTATTTGTATTGTGCTCAGTCCTTTTAGCGGGCTGATGTCGAATACTGGGGGTCTACTCCCTAAGCACGAAGTCCGTGGTTTCGGCCTTAGTTACGAGCGTTTCCTACTCCCTATCACCTACGGACTTATGATTATTTCGGGGCCCGAAGTAGGAATTAATGACAACACGATTTGACAGTTGTCCTAACTACCGATGTGTTTTTGCCCGTCCGAAAAGTTGAACTTGACACTTGTTTTGTTCACTCCTACGTTTCGGGCTACTTTCGGACGGGCGACTAACTTCGTTGACGGACTTAGCGTGTAGGCCCCGGACGTAGCGTGTTTACAGTTTTGCTTTCATCGAGCGCGTTATTGTCCTGAGGGATAATCACTCCATTTATTATTTACTCTTGGGTAGCGTATGTATCGAGTAGCGCCGTAGTATAGACTAGAGCGGTCTCACTAGGGTAAGGGCGACCAGTGGCCACGGCGTACTAAGACTGCGTTATTATATCTTATAATAATTAAACTTATACAATGTTTACTCGTTATACTGTGTTCTTTCGGTTGCTGGGTGAGGTGATCACTTGTTCATGTCATCGTTTTCGATGATAGCAAACCTCTTGGGTTTTTTATACTCCGTAGTATGTGTGCTCTCTCTGACATACTATGAGTGTCATCAGTAAATCTTAAGCAATTTTTTTAACTGTTGATAGCGTCTTTCGAAAATCTTAACATTATTTGAAATAAATTATTGAACTCATTTCTTAAGAATTTACACCGTAAATTGGTAACGAAACTTTACCTAAAATCTAATTTACACTATAGAATGAGCTATGAGGCAGGAATAAAACGCTCTGACTCTTCTGTAAGTAACCAAGGAAGAGTAACTATTCATGATTTGTTGTATAAAAATTACCCTCTAACAGGGCTGAAGCCGGATACTGGTAATTATATAGTTGACAAATACGAAAATTATACAAGGTGTTCCAAAATGTGTCAAGCAGAAGTCCAGAGTTAGAGCACCCTTAGAGGTTCCCGAATCAACCCAATGTATGTTCCGCGATTTTTATAGTCTTCGAGTTATATTTTTTTTTATTTTTGATCATTGTCATGGACAGTTGAAAAAAAAGCGTGTTTTTTTTAAATTAGATTTTCTATTCGTCTACCTAAAAAAAAAAAAAACAATAAATTCACGTCAGTATGATCAAAAATGTAATTAAAGCCAGAGTTTGGTTAAAACATGAAAAGAAATCATAACTCAAAAATTACAAAAAATCGCGGAACATAGGTGGTGATTCGGGAACCTCTAACCTCGAACCTCTCGACGCTACTTTTTGGGACAACCTGTGTATTGTACCTACCTAACTATTCCAGTTTTCACGTTCTCGGTAAAGTTAATTAAAAGGCAAAGCTTTGTCCATATTTGGACTAAGCAGTTGAAGCCAGTTCTTGTAAACATTTTTTGCAATAAGTTCTGGTATAATGTCTTCCATTAAAGAACCTACTAAATAAATTCTTTTTTGCGCCAATAAGCGGTTAAGTTAGTTAGTTATTAACTGATTCTCACATTATAACACGTAGCTGTGTCCGTTTTGTATTAGAACTTCTGTGTGATTTCCTAAAATAAATTAGGATTAAAAGAGAGAAGGAAAATTAAGACTTTTAGGAAAATTTTACCTACTTAGTTACCTTTACAAGTTACCTGATTTAGAAGATAATTAATTAAATATAATTTTTATTTGAAGGGAACAAAAGGTGTTAATTTCACTGTTCATTTTTGTTCAGAAATCAGAGAAAACTTTTACGAGTAGCCCAGTTTGCCTTGTAAATGTCAATTTTGAAGAGAATGCGACTTGGAGATGCTGTTTTGTCTTAGAAAATTTCAATTTTTGAACCTAGAGATTTTATCAATTTCTGAATAATTTATCAATTGATAAATTGATTTAATTTATCAATTATAAAATCTTATTTCTAATTGATAAATTGGCTTCGCACGTGTGCGTTATATAGCTTAAAACCTTCCTCTTGAATCACAAAAAAACCGCATTAAGGCGCTACCCCCACCGAAAGTGGCGCCACTTCAGAAAAAAATCATTATTTCTGTCAATACACAACACATTGAAATTTCGTACGTGCAACATTTTAGTCAGGTGTTGTAGAAATTTTCGAACAAAAAATATCAACACTAGAGCTTCTGGATTCGAAGTTTTAGCGATAAGTACCAAAAACGGCCGTTTTTAGCATTAATTACAAAAACTTCTAACCTAGGATGTCAAGTGTTGTTGTTAAGTGTTCTTAAATTTCTGCATCACTTGACTAAAATGTTGTACGTATGAAATTTCAATATGTTGTGTATTGACAGAAACAATGATTTTTTTCTGAAGTGGCGCCACTTTCGGTGGGGGTAGCGCCTTAAAATCCGTTGCGTAGTTTTAAAGATCCAAGCATACATAGGGACAGACAGCGGGAAGCGACTTTGTTTTATACTATGTAGTGATTCAGAAATTGATAAAATCTAAGGCTTCGAACACAATGAGAAAAAAAAAACGCGTCGGGCCATAAGTGAAATTAACAACTTTAAATATTTTGTTCCTTACCTCTTCATTTCAAGAATCATCAGTTTCTCAGGGATAAGCAATCTATTTCTATTCATTATTATAATAGCAAACCATGAGATTGCCTTGAAAATTTTAAGTCATACACATTTTATTCTCAACCAGCAACCGAGGGAGAAAGAAGTCTATATGGGCTTCCATATTTTTGTTAGTGCAATTTTGGGGGGATACGCGATACGTGCGACCCTCCCCCCAGCTAAATGTAAATATTTATCCACTTTACTTGTTTATTGTAAGTATAAATAAGATTTATACGTTTAGTTGAATTTTCATTAAAATATTATTCCAAGAAAATGGTTTTATTTATTCATTTCGTCGTTTAGATTCTCTAAAGTCTGTATGATGAATAGTTACAATTATAATAACGAGTTAAGTATAATATTTAACTCCCATTTTTTCAAGTTTTTGACGTTTGAAATTGAAGGGTTAAGTGTACAAAGGTGTTAACTAGCAAATAGTTCAAATGTAGTAATGAGCATTTTAAAATAATAAATATTTAAATCAATTTAACAACTAAAGCTCAAAGTTTTGAGTGAAAATGAAATTAATAAATGAAGAACACACATTGAAACTTCGAGCTTTAGTTGATAAATTAATTCAAATATTTATTATTTTAAAATGTCCATTACTACATTTGAATTATTTGCTACCTTTGTCCACTTAACCCTTCAATTGCTACCCAGCTTACTAACTACACTAGAATAAGTTAATCAATGATGGTAATGATAAACATGATAGTTCACTGATAAATATAGTATCTCGGTATATAAGGCCCCTCATTAAATAAATTTAGTAGTTCGTATAATCAGCAAAGTTAACAAGAGTATAGGTAGGTACTAGAGTGCGCGCAAGATAAGTCTGCGCGCGGCCGAAATCGGAACTAATCATGGTCCACCAAAGTGTGTGCCGTATTATCAATTTTGATAGTAGAACTATCTGATTGTAGGAATATTTAACGGGAAAATTATGTTAAGCGATAAAAAAGTTAAGCTTAAAAAGCGGTAATTTGAACTTTTGCGATCACGGCAACGTTTAGCACGCCCTCAGTCGCGCGCAGAGTTATCTTGCGCGCACTGTGCGCGCACTCTACCCTTGATGTTCAAACGGGATTATATATTGTTTTCATAGATGGCGCTGTATTCAAAGTATCACAGAAGTATAACTCCTATACAATATGATAGATGGCGCTAGCAGTATGTAACGAACGCTAACTTCATAGAAGCTGTTATTGAAAATGATGCAATTTTCTAAATAAAACAATGATCTTTGCGGCAATAATAAATCATCTGCAATCAACATTCAATTGCTATGTACCTATTTGTGCAAACATAAATACAAAAGATGATAAAAGCTAATTCAATTATGAATAAGGTCGTTGACCTAGAAACAATTGAACCATGACAAATGGAAATAATTATTATAGGTTCTTACGTAACAATACAGATTTATTTTTTGGCTAAATGTTTTACAAATATCAAATATTTTTCGGGATTTAGGTACAAAGACGATTCCTTTTCAAGAAGAAAAGTAATTTTCAAATCTTGATATTTTTTTCTTTTCCAATTCTCATTCTTTCCATTTAACTTGTCCTAACAAATAGATAGCATGAATAAAAAATCTGATCAGAATATGCCAGCAAAAAGTGGCTTTGGAGATGCTGGGATTTGAACCCAGGACTTTCAGCATGCGAAGCAGACACTCTACCACTGAGTTACATCCCCGATAGAGAAGGGTCCCAAAAAGCTACATTAACTCTACAGCACAACATACAAATGGGGTAATAAGTTGAATCAAGATTTTAGCTGATTTGATTCAAACTAGTCAAGATAAGATATGAATCTATCCTGTGAGTTCGAAGCTATGGCGGAATTAGTCGTCTTCTTTTGTTTCAGCACGAGCTATACGAAAATAGCTCACGCTGTGGTGAAAAGATTAGCCAGTCAGCAAGGTTGGTAGCGTTGCTGACTGCCCAGGGTGCGCTGGACGTACTCAAGTATCGTCACTCGTGGAGCCTCTTTTCATGCACCCCAAATAATTTTGCGGAATTAATTAAAATAACATAACATCACGCGTGTATTCCCCGAAGGGTTGGGCAGAGGTGTATAGTATACCCTCATTTCGCCGTTATGTTTTAAGTCCCATGTAACAGGGAGCGAGCTTATTGCCATCAACCGGGCACAAATCCAGACTCCGGGCTGCTACTGAGATATTCCACACGGAAAACCCAGTACCTAATATTTAATTACAATACTTATGTATATATACTTACAATTAATTCATAGACAAGCGACAGACAGTGAATATTTTTAATCCAATAACTGCAGCTTAGCGGAATTTGCTAATTGAGCAGCGATGTAATACCAAAGGCATTTTATTGCACTTCCATAGTACAATAAAAAAAGCCACATTAAGAGTCACCACTCTAGCCTCTCCAATCGTCCAACGTGATGTCCCGAGCCTTAAAAACCCGTAAATGACAAGGTCGATTTTTTCGATTCGCCTTTTATTTTTAGAAATAGCCTAAATTGCGGCCAGTCGCCAATCGCAATTTTTGGTCGCCCCGACACCCTTCGAGATAGCCTAAAAGGCGAAAAATCGCTTAACTTGGTACTGTTATAATTTATCATACACCCCTAAACATATAAAATATAATCGCTGACGCCGCATAGGTGTCATGATACGTTTCCACGTTCCAACGTTTCCTTTTTATTTTAGTCATACTTTGAACTTCGCAGCGGACACTTTAATAATAATTCTGTTCATATTCATTTTACGAATACATTTACCTTCCAGCAAATAAAATAGTTTTTTTTAAAAAGGTACTTTGAGCTCGCCCTGTAACATTGGTGTCAGAAGTGGGATAGTCAGTATAAGTCGTTACTGGCTATCCAAAGAACTATAAAAGCTAAATTCGTCGCGTTCTGTGTCCAGCTGCATATCCGCTCTGCATTCACCACAAAGTTGTATTCTGTGACTCCATCCAGTGTGACTCTATCCAGCGTAACTCTTCCCAGTGTGACTCTCTCCAGTGTGACTCTCTCCAGTGTGACTCTCTCCAGTGTGACTCTCTCCAGTGTGACTCTCTCCAGTGTGACTCTCTCCAGTGTGACTCTCTCCAGTGTGACTCTCTCCAGTGTGACTCTCTCCAGTGTGACTCTCTCCAGTGTGACTCTCTCCAGTGTGACTCTATCTAGTACCGTGTGACTTTGCTCAGTAAGACATTGCATCGTACAAAAGCAGAAAATATCATTGCATCCAGCCGTAGTTACCGAAAAACTACTTACCTTCTTATTGGCTGTGTCGCTGTGCACAACACCACCGAATCCCGACGAGTTGTCTAAGGTAGCCAACGAGTCTGACGTCTCATCGTGTATCTAGCTTCAAGTTAAGCAAACCCCTTCTAACTCCATCAACGAGTCGTGCAAGTGCTGCTGTACCTGCTGTTTGCGCCAGATCCGTGCTGCCGTCGCGTCCGCTACTCACCGAAGCTTGCGTGATGTTTCCTGCTCTCCAAACCATCGCCTTGCTGTGAGTAGAATATTCTGTCTTTTGTTGTTGCCACGTACGTCTATTCCTTCTAAATCCTTGTATACCTATTTAAGCATCCTGAGATGGCTAACTCAAGTGAAAAGAAACAATTAACACCTACTATGTCTGAGGCATATCCTGTCCAGGTCTTATGTAACTTTATAAATCCGTACCAAGGTGAGCGCGAAACCCTATCGGCGTTCTTAACAAATTGCCAAAACGCTCTCGACTTAGCATCCGACAGTCAAAAGTTCCTGATCCTAAAGTTCATAATATCAAAACTACAAGGAAAAGCACAAGTAGCGTGTTCAAATAAGATATTCGACAATTTTGATGATTTACGAACATTTTTAAGACAGAATTTCGGTGAAAGAAAGCATTATAACCATCTTTTGTTAGAACTGCAATCGTGCAAACAGTTACCTAACGAAACTGTCGCACAATATTCCCTCAGGATAGAGACCTGTTTAACGGACCTGCAATCTGAAATTCACAATTCAGATTCGTTGAAGAAGGAACTTCCAGGTCGTATTGCAATGACAGAAGACCTAGCTTTATATACGTTTTGTCTCGGACTTCACTCTAGGTTAAGTAATATTGTCCGGTGTCGAAATCCACGAAACCTTAATGCTGCTATAAGTGTAGCCACCGAAGAAGAAAAAATATACAATTTCTCCGTTAAATCCGCTTGTAAAGTTTGTAACAAGGTGGGACACTCTGAGTTTGAGTGTCGATTTCAGAACAGACAGAATAAGTCAGCATACCCATCTAAATCATATTCGCAACAGTTTAATAATAAGAATAAATCCAATAACAGTAATGGACCTTCAACTTCCAGTTCCCAACCAATTATATGCCGTTATTGCAAAAACATAGGGCATGATATTTCACAATGTCGTAAGAGGCAATATAATAATTCCCGCTTCGATCGCGGAATGTCCAAGAATACAACACATGAACAAAAATATGTAGAATGTACTCAAGTTTCAACGTCCGACGATGACAATAATGAATATGATTTAAACTAAATGATCAGATTACGAATCAGTGCCGACGTAATTCTGATATTATAGGCACTAATCATAAGAATGTTTTGTTGGAGAATCCAATTTCTAAATCTAATTCTATTTCTAAATCCAAATATATTACTAATTCTACAAAAAATAATGACTCAATCCTTACTAGTTCTTCTAAATCACTTACTAATTCTATGAAAAATAATGACTCAATCCTTGCTAGTTCTTCTAAATCACTTACTAATTCTATGAAAAATAAAGACTCGATCCCTACTAATTCTTCTAAATCACTTATTAATTCTATGAAAAATAAAGACTCAATCCCTACTAGTTCTTCCAAATCAATTACTAACCCTATAAAAAATAAATACTCGATCCCTACTAATTCTTCTAAGTCACTTATTAATCCTATGAAAAATAAAGACTCAATCCCTGCTAATTCTTCTAAATCAATTACTAACCCTATAAAAAATAAAGACTCGATCCCCACTAGTTCTTCTAAATCACTTAATAATCCTATAAAAAATAAAGACTCAATCCTTACTAGTTCTTCTAAATCAACTACTAACTCTATGAAAAATAATAGTTCACATAAAGAAATACTAGATCATTTTATACAAAACCCAGATGGCTATTATACTATTTATGATGTTTTTCCTAATTCAAGTTCCTCGTTACCGTATATTGTTGTAAAAACTTCACATACGAAAGAACCTATTCGCCTCCTGGTCGACTCCGGTAGCTCCATATGCATCATTAAAGAACAATGCCTATTTGAATTACCTAAAGTTGAAAAGGATATTTTAAAATTCAAAGGTATTAATGACATTGACACGTTCTCTGAAACTAAAGGCAAGTTTATACTATCATTAGGCCTAGAAAATGAAATTAAAGTTCCTTATTATTTTCATATCGTAGACAAAATCAATTTAGAGTATGACGGCATCTTAGGTTCTAATTTTCTAGAGTGGTATAAAGCTCTTATTAGTTATGGTAACTCTAAATTAATAATCCAAGAAAATCCCTTATACTATTTCAATTTAATAACAGCACCTCTTGTGAAGATTATTCCTCCTAGAAGCGAAATGTTCATTCAATGCAAAGTAACAAACCCTGAAATTCGAGAGGGGCTTTTGTTAGATACCAAATTACAAGAATATCCTCACTTATATTTTTCCAAATGCTTAGTGCACGTCGATCCTAATAACCAGATAACTATTTCAGTGCTTAACACATCAGAAAAGGAAGTAATCTTAAAAAACCTTGAAATAACGCTAGAGCCTATTTTACAGATAATCGAGCCTAATCAAAACACTGTTTCTCTCAACACAACCAATACGGATGTGTCCTATTCTAACTCAACATATCCATACACATCTGACCGAGATTCTAGGGTCCAAGATATGATAAGATGCGAACATCTTAATTCAGAAGAGGCAGATCGCTTGCGTAGCATATGCTCTAAGTTCCAAGACGTATTTTATTTAGAGGGAGATAAACTTACGCATACTAATACCCTAGAACATGAAATCCGTGTTAGTTCTGAAATTCCGATCGCAGTTAAAAGCTATAGGTTTCCTGAATGTCATAAAGACGAAGTAAACAAACAAATAAAAGATATGCTTAATCAAGACATAATTCGACCTTCAATATCTCCGTGGTCAGCACCGATTTGGGTCGTCCCAAAAAAACTAGACGCATCCGGTAAGCCTAAGTGGCGTATCGTTATTGATTATCGCAAGTTAAACGAAATCACAATTGGCGATGCATACCCAATTCCAAATATTTCCGATATCTTAGATCAGTTAGGCCATAGCAAATATTTTACCACACTTGACCTTGTATCTTCATTTCATCAAGTCAAGGTCAAGGACACAGAAAAAACTGCGTTTAGTGTCCCATCTGGTCATTACGAATTCACTAGGATGCCTTTCGGACTCCGTAATGCACCATCCACGTTCCAAAGGCTTATGAATATTGTCCTAAGTGGCCTTCAAGGTACTCACTGTTTTACATACATGGATGATATTGTACTGTTTGGGCATAACCTTGAATCACATTGCCAAAATTTAGAATCAGTTTTTGGGAAATTACGTGAACATAGATTAAAAATACAGCCTGCCAAATGCGAGTTCTTACGAAAAGAAGTACAATACTTAGGTCATATAATATCAAATCAAGGCGTGAAACCTGATCCCAAAAAGGTATCTTGTGTTCAAAATTTTCCAATTCCTAAATCTCCTCGTGACATTAAATCATTTCTCGGGTTAGTTGGTTATTACCGGCGGTTCATAGAGAATTTTTCCCACATTACGAAACCTCTCACAGGCCTTCTAAAGAAAAATGCTAATTTCGTTTGGTCCCCTGAACAACAGAAATCCTTCGATGAGTTAAAACATAAAATAACTACAGCTCCTATTCTCCAATATCCCGATTTTTCTAAGCCTTTCGTGCTAACCACTGATGCTTCTAATTTCGCTGTTTCGGCAATCTTATCTCAGGGAAAAATTGGTCAAGACTTACCAGTCGCGTATGCATCCAGAACCCTTAATAAAGCGGAGGGAAATTACTCTACCACCGAAAAAGAATGTTTAGCTATAATTTTCGGTACTAAGGTCTTTAGACCTTATTTATATGGTCACAAGTTCATTGTAGTCACTGACCACAAGCCACTTCAATGGTTATTTAATTGCAAGGATCCTAGTTCAAAATTAGTTCGCTGGCGTTTAAGGCTCGAAGAGTTTGATTATGAAGTGGTACATAAAAAAGGTAAAATGAATTGCAATGCAGATTCCTTGTCCCGTAATCCGATACTTGCCATTGATCCCAATGCTCCTTCTACCTCTGAAACTTATGAAAAATATTTACAAATTAGTCAACAACATAATAATTCCTATGACACTGTAATAGAAGAACATAATGATTCATTACTTAAAACAAAATGTAAAATGGTTACTTACCCCTCTGCCATTGACTTAGACGACTCGATCCCGTACTGCTCTGAAATTCTACAAATGTCTAAGTTCGATGAAGACTTACCTGATATACGAACTTTAGAACGAGAACTATATACGTATCAAAGTACGTCCAATGAAAAGCACATATTCACACATTTATTTTTGCGCGTCCACCATTACGATGAAATGGGTTACAAAGATATATTTAATATGTTAAGGGATTATCGAGAGATGATTACTGCCTGGTATTCAGAAGAAAACGAATTTGCTATCTCTGATTTCCAGGATCCATTCACGAAGATATCATTTACAAAACTGTACAATATTATTGGGTTTCTATTTCATAAAACGGGCATTAAAGTTCATATCTATCATAATAATATTCTATTTCCTACTCCCACTGAAGTTCCTCGTATATTAAAAGATAATCATGACTCACCTTCAGCAGGACATCCGGGTATTTCTCGCATGTATGATAGGTTAAAGACTATTTATTGGTGGAAAAACATGCGCCAAGACATAGAAAATTATGTCAAGAGTTGTAAATCTTGCCAAGTAAATAAGCCACTGCGGCAAACAAATCGTGCTCCTATGATAATCACATCCACAGCAACTAAACCTATGGAAAAGGTATTTTTAGACGTTGTAGGGCCATTACCTGAAACTCATGATTATCATTATAAGTTTATTCTCACGTTACAAGACGATTTAACGAAGTATTCGCAGGCATATGCAATGACAACATGTTCCGCTGAAGAGACTGCACAAAAATTCGTACTTTTCATTTCTCATCTAGGTATTCCTAGAATGATCGTTACTGATCAAGGGACCAACTTTACGTCAGATGTTTTAAAACAATTAGAAAGATTATTCGGCATTAAACATATTTTTGCTTCTCCTTATCATCCACAAACGTGTGGCGCACTTGAAAGGAGCCACGCGACGCTTAAAGAGTACTTACGATCATATGTTGAAGAAAATCAACATACCTGGAGCTTATATCTAAAAACCGCTATGATAGCGTACAATACTAATGTGCATTCCACTACTGGTTTTCAACCGATGGAGTTATTGTTTGGGTTTAAACCTTACATGCCCCAAAGTGCGGATACTCTAGATTTAAATACATATACAGATTATATTCGTGCTCTTAATCATAGGTTATATTATAGCCGTCAAAAAGCCTTGCAAAATATAAAATCTTCTAAAGAAAAGTCTAAGCAACATTTCGATGCACATGCTAAACCCGTGACGTATAAAATAGGTGATATGGTTTATTTACGGTGCCACCATAAACAAAATAAGGCAATGTCTCCCATATGGAAAGGGCCTTACAAGATCATCAAAATCAATGGAAATCACACAGTCACCCTTTTAGTCAATAGAAAACATATTCGTTCGCATTATGATGAAATTAAAATTGCAATAGATGACTAGCTTAATCTTTTCTATTTCAGGCTAATACTTCAGCCGTCATCGAGCCACAAATTCGTTACACCGATCGTAGGTAGTCCAGGCCTATATTTCGATCAATTATTGAACGTTAAGTTCACTAATGATTATTGGAATGTTGTAACTTACTTAGATATTAGTCATATAAAACCACACCTAGATAAAGTCGAAAGTTTAATCACAGAAGTATCTAAGTTCTGTGTTACTAGCTCTTCTAGTAAAATCCAACTAGATTGTACCAATTTACTATCGCCGATACAAAGTCAACATCTTAACAATGTTCGTAAATTTTCGTCTATATCTTATCTTGTTCAAGATCAAAAACCTAACCGTTTTAAACGCGGACTAATCGATGCTGGCGGCTCAATCTTAAAATCAATTTTCGGAACTTTAGACTCTGAAGATGCCTTAAAGTTCTCGGACGCTATCACTAAAGTACAGTCGGACGAGAAACAGTTAGCTCACTTAATGAAGGATAACATTCATGTTATTCGATCTACTATTTTAAACTTCAACAACACAATGTCAAAGGTAAATAAAAATCAAGACCAATTAAATCAAAATTTGAATTGTATCCGAAATGCATTTGACCAACTATCGAATACAAACGATAAATTAGAGATAAAAAATCATTTAATAATGTTGTTAAATTCTTTAGAGAGTATCATTATAGCCTTGTCCTTTGACATTGATGACGTCAACAACGCTATCCTATTTAGCAAGCTCAACATTCTTCATCCGACCGTACTCAGTCCCTATCAATTATTTCAAGAACTAGATCTACATAAAGATAAGCTACCTAAACACTGCGAACTTCCTACAAGTTTATCCTTAGAAAATATACATGTTATTATAGATATATCTGATTTAGTCTGCTATTATCATCTTAATAAGATTATTATTATAACTAAAATTCCACTCGTCCTTCCACAGACATACAATCTCTATCACACCGTTCCACTTCCAGTTCCTTATGACGTTACTAAACCTGACACTTATATACTCATAGCTCCTAATAAACCTTATGTGGCTATAACAACTGATCGTATGTTCTATTCACTGTTAGAGTCAGTGGACAAGTGTCAAGTTATACAAAATGAGTGTTATGTGTGTTCTTTAGGAAATGTGTACTCTACAATTGCGAATCCAACTTGTGAAACAAAAATCTTAACCGAAGCTATAAGTTCGTTGCCAAATTCTTGTAATACAAAGTTGTTACATGGCTCAATCGATGTATTCTTTAAGTTAAATAATAATAAGTGGTTGTTTGTACAGTCAGAACCCGGAAAGGGTCATATTACGTGTGAAGATGATCCTAGTAATTATGATGAGATCTTTTTCGGTACAGGCATGTTGGCCTTGCCAAAATATTGTGTAACCTTCTTTAAAACTTTAAAGTTTACGCCCAGCGACCATGTTACGTCTAATGTTACTAATCGTATATCTAATTTTAATATTATAGAAGATGAATGCTGTGACAATCAGAGAATAAATAAAACGATATTACATCTCCCTTATGTTAAGTTATCTAATGTTAATGATTTCAATTCTTTATTACAAGCAAGTGTGCATTTGAATGAATTCGAAAGGGAATTGAATAAGATTGAACAGCCATCTCATATACAAAAGTATGGCACTCATTATCTTTCGTTAACGTATATTGTCTCTATCATTGTTTTAACTTATATCTTGTATAGATCGAGGAAGTTACTATGCTCTTGTAAACCACAATATTGTATCCAGGTATTTAATCAATGTAACACTAAAAAGAAACAAACAGTTCAGACTGTTCAGTCAATAAATAATTGTTTTCCCATGTCCAAGGATCAAGCAAATCCTTGCCTACTCCACTAAGACGTAATGTTATGACGTAGTTTTCCAATGTCCTTAATAACTGTATTCCTTATTCTTAAACATAGTTAATGTCTCGTTTAGATAACTATAATTGTATTAGTAGTTGTAACTATGTCTTACATCTAATTCTAGTTTAAATCTTAATTAAATAACTGTAGCTACATGTATACTGTTTTTATAGTTCTTTAATCCTAGTTTGTAACCAAAACGAAGTTCAAGTTTCCACTTTAGATTTCTCATCACTTTTAACCGTAATGATCAATCTTATCGGGGGGGTTGTTATAATTTATCATACACCCCTAAACATATAAAATATAATCGCTGACGCCGCATAGGTGTCATGATACGTTTCCACGTTCCAACGTTTCCTTTTTATTTTAGTCATACTTTGAACTTCGCAGCGGACACTTTAATAATAATTCTGTTCATATTCATTTTACGAATACATTTACCTTCCAGCAAATAAAATAGTTTTTTTTAAAAAGGTACTTTGAGCTCGCCCTGTAACAGTACCATTGGCACTGACACTGAGAGCACTGTGTCGTCACTGATACTGACAAGTGGGGATGCGTTCACAGAGAATGTATGAAAGAATATTTCGCACTGTGCCGGTACTGTACCGGAACTGTGCCGGAACTGTGCCGGAACTGTGCCGGAACTGTGACTTCACTGATGTGTGAATCGACCTTACTCTCGTTGAACCACTGTGTGCTAGAATTTTGCTATCCCATCGTTTACGAGGTAGTAACAGTGCGTGAGGGCAGATAGTTACTGGTAGGTTTGTCAACTCTGTATCAGGATATTCCGGGAGAGAGGCAAAAAAAAAACAAACGGTCAGGATTGGGTGGGTTTGAGTTGAGTGAGCGCTATTTGTCGAGCGATATCCGTTCGTCCTAGTCATCACCAATGCTATCAGCCGTCGCATTTACAATGATTTGACGCATTTTAAATTCCGAGATTTTATTGAATTATGGGAGACAGATTCGGGGAGGTATCCGACCCTATTTACTGGTCCATCGAACTAGTTCACTTACTGACCTATTTAACCGTACACATAAGCAGGAGGGGTTGTGTCCGAGCAATGACACGTAAAATAACAAAACATTGCCAGTCTAATATTTTACTCACGTTTTTGTTTTAGATAAATAAATGAAATATTCTATGGAGATTATGTACATTATATCAATTAATTAATTAAAATACACAACTGGTTTGTGGTCTATTGATATGCCATTTATTTGAAATATTTTAATATATTTCATAATTAAAATTGTAGAATATTTCTAGGAAGTCCATGAATGCAGGTGTTACTTGCAGCACAAGGCCGCGCAAAATTTTATAATTTAAATAATGACAGTTAATTGTACAAATAGTTACATTTGTACAAACTACAAACACAGCATACCTTCAATATTATAGGTTTTATCAGTCTTGTTATAAACAATAGTTACATACTTTCAGCCTTTTTTTAACAAAGAATAATTATGCTTCACATTTTCAGAAATTCCCAATGTCGTACGAACGTAACCTATGACACAAAGGTACACCGATTTCATAAATTCTTCATTGTAATTGCTGTATATCCTCGACACATAGCCGCCTCGGTCACGACCTCGACATTCGCCACGCCCTCCACTCAGTCATCCGTCATTCAGGAAGGAATTAATATTGATGTTTATACAAAACGAGTATCGAGTAAAAAACTAAAAATAGAAATAAAATAAATTACGAAAAGTATGTTAATTTGTAAGGAAGTGCGGAAATAATTAATGTTGCGGACTGTTCCGGCCTCCGGTTGACCTGTTGGTATCAGAAAGGCAAGACAAGGTAGTCATCTAGACCGCCTATTCATTAACTATGCTTTTAAAGTTCATTGAACAGTAGTGCGTATTAACATGTATTCTTTACTGCACCTAAGTTCGGTTGGAGAGGTCAAACTGCGCCTGTCACGGTCAGTCCGTGGATGATTATTTAAAGCAGATCTTTTTTCTTTTTTATTTGACTACTGTAGGTGGTCCCAGGGGACCATTTCTACGTAACCGGGCAGTTTATTGGCGAGACCTGAGGGGTCTCCAACCAAAGTAAAATACTTAACCTAAGCTAACTACTTGTACTACACTAACATCATGACTACCTGCAGCACTAAGGGCGACCCCTAGTGGGACTCGGACCTTGGCTCAGGGCGTTGCTGGCGGGGGCTTGGGGGGGGGGGGGGGGAGGGAGACAGCTTGATGAGGGCTGAATTATCGGTGTGAGCAGAGGCTCTCAAACTTATTTTCTGTACTGCCCACTTTGGAAATCACTTATTTTCTAACGCCCGCAATTTTTTTTAACTTTACCACATCTTAAAAATCACAATCGTAATCATTCTTTACCGCCCCCCTGTAGGTCTGTAGCGTCCACAATTTAAGGGGTCGTTATCGCCCACTTTGAGAAAGACTGATCTAAAGCGTCCGTGCCACGGAGAGCATGTTAAAGCGAGTTGGAGAAGAGTATACTATGATGCTGAAAACAGATGTTCTCATTCCACAGGCACACATGAAGTCGTAAAGTTTTGTTTACGTTCAATAAATATCAGTTCTTGACACGGTAAAATCTGGTTTGCGCGAGATTTCTAGAAGGTAATAATATCATAGATGACTCAATTCAGATCAAAGAAAATAAAAGACTGGGCCAATATTCTCTTTGATCAGGCTGCCATCCGTTCGGGTTTCTCCAAAGTCTCAGGGGCGTTAAGTGAAGGTCCGGTCCGGGCGTAGATTTTAAGGACTGCCGGATGTGTTTCAAAAATAGTCCTCAAATCTGAGCGGGCGAATTGAACTCGTATCGCACTTTAGCGGGGTTTTAAAACTTCTTGTCCTAATTTAAAGATGACAGCCCTAATCTGGGCTAACTTTTCAAGGAGAACGCTATGATGAATAAAAGTCTTTGAAAGTTTCTAAGTTTGATAAATATATGGCAACGGAAAAATTTGTAGTGGGATACATAGGCACAGATTACATAATATTCAGTCTTAAATAAAAATACTCATTTACATTAAATAGAACTGTGAGGTTGCGAAATATGTAACAATGGGTCTTAGTACAACATATGTACTTGATTTTTATAGGGACTAGGAAATGGCCTGTCATGTAATTAAAATTTAACCGAGTTTAGCTATTCAAAGGTAATTCTAACCTTCTTCGACCCTGCTTTGTTGTGTATGCAAAATATGTAAATAAATACATTTGTTTTGAAACTAATCTACCTTTTGGACTTCGCTCGTAAGTAAATCACTTTGTACCTGCCTACTTACATACTCATGTGCTAAACTAAATATTTGCTTGCGTAAATAATACGTAGGTATGAATTAACGTGCATTGTGGAGTATTTTTTAAAAGGAGGATGTTGTGACGGAGATGAATGAGGAAATGGAGTGATAATGTGTTTTTTTATGTAATAGGTTGGCAAACATGCCGATGGCCCACCAGATGGGAAGTGGTTACCGTCGCCTATAAAGAGTGTAAACGAATTCGTGTAATTCCTTCAAACCACATGATATATTAACGGTATAGATTAACAACGCACGGGATTTCGATTGATTAAAAATAAACTTTTTTTCCCAAATAAAATTTTTGTGTGATAGAAAATTTCGATGCCATGCATAAATTAATAAAGGCACGGCGCTATATCTGTGGCACGGCGACACAGCTGACGGGTACGACAAGCACGATATCGCTCCACGCAGTCAGTTAACTCGGGTCGCTAAAATTACTCAGATACAGAATAACAGGGATAATTTAAAAAAAAAGGTTCTTTCGTTAACCTATGCAGTGTTAATCAGTGTCACCAGTAGATCACGTGGTTTGAAGGAATTACACGAATTCGTTTACACTCTGCATACACCTACAACACCAAGAGGCTTGCTGATGCGTTTCCAACCTTAGAGACAAACTTGGAAATTCTCATGTGCCCGTAATTTCACCGGCCCTTCAAACCGGAACCCAGCTGCTTAGCGGTAGAAATAGGTATGGACGTAGTACTTCTAGGGACAAAGTCTTTCACAAGGAGCTCTACTACTCTAAAAACGAATACACTCAAATAACGAATAAAAATACTGTGACTGGATACATCTGCAAAAACACTGTATATTATTGTAGCGACGTTTCAAGTTGCAAATATGACCAGACATCGGTAAAGGCTTCCGTTTGGTGCCGGACATAAAGAATAGCATTATTACTCTTGCCGTGGGTGTCGTAAAAGGCGACTAAGCGATTCACTAGAGGATGGGCAGCAGCGTTCTCTGAGTACTTTAACAACCATACTGCGATCGCCAACCCGCCTGCCAAGTGTCGCGATTATGGCAAACCCTCCCCAACATGGCTTGGGGAGGCCTATGTCCAGCAGTGGATGTCTTTCGGCTGAATGATTCTCACAAATTCGGGAAATGAGACTCATTGGAAAAACGTGTAGGTATTCAATGAGCGCTCTGGCGAACTCACTACTCTTTGATTTTCTGACGTAGTCTTTTATAAATATTTGTTATCCAAGAGTTCCTCGTATATTTGTATGTTACGTTGGTGGATGTATATCAACAAAGAAACCATCAATGAATATTGAAAAGCCAAAGAGCAAGTAAGAGCAAAGAGTTATTATTCTTCCTTTTTAACCGTCTTTCAAAAGAAGGTTCTCAATTCGACGTGTTTTTTTAAAATTATGTTTTGTTCAGCGTTATCGTCGTCAACTGAGAACCGTATTTAATGGTATTTTTTGTTTGAAAGAGTTTTCTCCCGTGGTGGTCCCATTTTATTTTTTTGAAGATCTGATGAAGACCCTTGGAGATTGACAATGGAACTCTTCAATGGATAACAGCAAATTACCCGGGATTGCTGTAATTGTATGTTTGTGTATTGTTTATGCCACAATAAAATAAAAAAATAAAATAACTTTGATAAAAGTAAAAACCGGCTTCAAAAAAGAGTAAAATAATTACCACATTATAAAACTAACAGTTTCAGAAGTCGGTGCCATTTTGCACTAAACCAAATTGAAGGCATCGACTTCTGAAACTGTTAGTTTTTATAATGTGGTAATTATTTAACTCCTTTTAGTTTTTTTTAAGTCGGTTTTTACTTTTTTTTTATTAAAGTTATTTTTATTTGATACTTTGTATGTTAACGTTTTGAAGGAAAACGTCAGGACTCACCTTATAAAGGGGAAACTTGAGACAACTGGTAAGTGCCTGTACTACACCTGGGAGCAAAGAAATCGAGCCACTCCTTTTTTCACGTGCTGGTTATTAGTTTTGGTTTCATGAATTATATAATTCAAAATACAAAAAACTACCCTCATTGTGAAGGTTATCAAATAACCTTTTAGGCGATATATGTTTAGAATTGATCTGTTCCATAATACCAAAAATAATAACAATTATACCTACGTGAAAAATAGAAGTGGCTCGATTTATTTGCTCCCAAGTATATATCCTGCTATAGATTTCCCATTCAACATAATGTTATACCTACCGACAGTATCACAAAACCACAATACACCATATTAATGCCTACTAAAAGTAAATTAAATAGGTGGAGAGAACAATTAAGATGGCCGAGAAACAACATGCAATCGGGTATGTAGGCTTGTAGGCTAATGTGGACCGGTATGTATGTACCGAGAGTATGTAGGTATCTGACCAGTTTCTATTCTTTATACTCGTAGTACATTTGGAGAGATTACAGCAATTATGTAAGTCGAATCTTATTTTTTACTCAATCGTCAGTTTTGTAACGGTTGCATGTTTTACTTATGTGTAAAGTTTACTCATCTATGGAACTTGCAGACAGTGTAAACCACGAAGCAAATACAAAGCTTTATATTTGCTTCGTGGTGTAAACAAACTTTTTGATGACACCTCTAGATTTTATTTATTGGTGGCAAATGTATTTAACGGTTTATTATTAAAAGTGTCGTGTCTACGGTACCCCAAGTGTGAGTTTTTTTACGATACTACTGTAGTTACGTCACGCCAAAAATGTATGAACATTTAGGCAGCGCCTCTAGCGGCGAATAGCGTGACTAAAAATTTGTTTGACATTTTTACCGTGACGCAACTACAGTAGTAACGTAAAAAACTCACACTTGGGGTACGGGAAGAGGAGACAAAACAATGCAAATACATCTACCTACTTGAGCAGGCATTTCAAAATACTGTCTGGAATATGTGAGTGGATACGTTAAAAAGAAAAAGTTTTTCATTATTATTTTGTAATTCCTACTAATATTATAAATGCGAAAGTAACTCTGTCTGTTTGTGACGCTTTCACGCCTAAACCGCTGAACCGATTTTGATGAAACTTGGTACACAGATAGTCTGGAACTTGGAGAAGGACATAGGAATACGGAATAAGTGATAAACGACATCCACGCGGGGGAGGCCGCGAGCGACATCTAGTAATAAATACATCTGACTTTTCGAGTTTATGTGCGGATCATAATTTGATTACTACTTGCGTTAACGTTGAAGGAAAACATTGTGAGGAAACTTGCACATCTGAGAGGGCTGCAACAGTTCTCGATGGTGTGTGTAGTCCGCCCACCCGCACCAGGCCATCGTGGTGGACTTTATGTTCGCATAACTCGTCAAAATGTAGGGAACAGCAGATGTTTTTTTCGCGATTTGTGGTTTGTTCTCATAATAAAAGTTGTTCATAGTGATGAGTACAATCTCCCATTTCGGTTTGTCGACTGTTTACAATTTCACCCTGTATAGATTGTGTGTAGTTACTCCCATTTTCCGATTAGTAGGTACCTCCTTTTCGACTAACCTTATACACCGTGTCCCAGAAAGTAGTGTCAAGCGGAAGTCCAGAGGTAGAGCACCTTTAAAGGTACCCAAAATCCCCCATGTATGTTCCGCGATTTTTTGTTGTTTTAGAGTTATGATTTCTTTTCATGCCTATAATGACAAACAAATTTTTTTTGACTTTAATGAAATTTTTGATCGTAGTGCTGTGCGTAATCTATTCATCTAGTTTAGAAAAAATAGCTATTCACGTCACTATGATCAAAAATGTTATTATAATAAACTTCGAGTTTGGTTAAGACATGAAAAGAAATCATAACTCGAAAACTACAATACTACTACATGGGGGTGATTCGAGAGGGTACCTCTAAAGGTGCTTTACCTCTGGACTTCCGGTTGACACTACTTTCTGGGACACGGTGTATAACTGAAAAAATCCGCAACAGGTTTCACGTTAATGTTGATTTAAATACAAATGAATTATGTCTGGAGATTGAGAGCTACGAATATCAGATAAAATCGTTACTGCCTTAATTTTTAACAAAATACTTAATTAAATGCCTTTTTTCATTTAACGTGTTTTTTGGGAGGCGCATAATTCCTAGCAAATATCCTTGCCCTGCGCGCCCATGACCTCTACGACACTGAATATTAAGTCAAAACTAATGATGTATCCAAAAACTGCTGGCATTTGTTTACATTGCTGAAAAGAACTAAAGAAAAAAAAACTGTGTAATACTTCTTTATTTTATTGTATACTAGGGATCGTTCGCGGTTTCGCCCGCATGAATTTCGTGTATCGCGAATTCCGTGTTTTACGTGGTAAAAGTAGCCTATATCCTTCTCCGGGTTCCAGACTATCTCTGTACCAAGATGCATCAAAATCGGTTCAGTAGTTTAAGTGATTAGGTAACAGACAGACAGAGTTACTTTCGCATTTATAATATTAGTAATGATTTTGTTAGTTTGAGAAGCTGTTTTGCCTAAAGTGTTTTAACTACTTAGATTTCTGTTGATTTCGTTGTAATAATATTTGCTGAGCAGCGGTTTGGACTATAAAGCAAATTATTTGTTTGCCAATGACGAATTCATGGAACATTGTACATATATATTTATATTGTACATATAGTCAGGTGGAAAAAATTTGTGTTGTAAGAACTTGTTTGTTCAAAAATTACTCCTTCATTAGTGACGTAATGTTCACATACTCCATAATTTAATTGCCATAAGCTGCTAATGAAAACAGTTTCTTTGTGCTTGTGTTTTTAAAACTCTCAGTGTTAGCACTGGCGGTAGATGAAATACAGACAGATATTAGGCGATTGGATTTTATTCGATGTGACGTTTCAAGACACATCGTGGTCTCTGCAACACATAGGTCATCCCATTTTTCATAATTTTTCACGTAATAAATGTCTACGGATATATATATACATTGGTCCGCTAATCACCTCCACAATAACCAGACAATGTCCGGTGACGACAATAATTCTATATCTCCTACACATATCAAAAAAAGTTTGCGATCACTTTGAAAAATCGAAATCTTTTTTGTTACTGTAGATTATATTATGATTTCTTCTTCTTTTTAGATTCTTTAGACACGAGTTTTCTTTATCAAGAAAACACACAACAAAGAATTTTTCGTGATAAAGTTCAATTTAAAAAATTATATCAGCTTATGCTAGTGATCGCAAACTTTTTTTGATGTGTGTATGTCCGGTGGACATAGTCGCGACGCGTATCAGACTGATTGCTGATCCATTGATGACGGATAGCAGATAAGAGGACGCTCCTATTGCGGCTTCGGCTTATAGAAAGAGATCAGGTAGAAAGGGGTGATCTGTACATGGCCGGGAACCACACAGTTCCTCCATTACCACCCTACTCATCAGATGAACAATCCGACTTACGGATCAAGAGTAGAGTAAAGGTATGAGTTCGTAGCCGACTGCAGACAGAGACTTCTGGTTTCTATATATTTCTATGAAATACCTTCCGCAGCTAGCGACACGTCGCCCTACTACACGTCGCACGATCGCAGACGTCGTGTCGCCCGACCGCAGATCAGTATTGCCACCGACGCTGGATCGACAACACGTTGAATCTTTCTCAAAAAATAAGTTTTTCCAATTCCGAGGAAGAAAAACAAATAAACCAGGTGGCCCAATATCCTGCACTGTACGATGCATCTCACAAAAGCATTGGACGTGTAGCTTGTCGTTTTTTCTCTCTATACTTGTTGTATAATAAAAACAAGCCATCGTCGTCTTCTTCCTATTCTAACAAAAGATACAAAAGTAAATCGCGATCGCTAATCCCAAACAGGTCAGGCATCTTGTCTCACCGAACATTCAGAACTGACTGGAAAAGGCGCTGACGTCCGCTGCAGCCACCTGCACTCGGGTTCGGAATCATGACTGCAGCGACATGTCGCAACGTCACGTCGTCAGCTGCTGTTATCTGCAGTCGCCTACGAACTCGTACCTTACGTAAATTCAGTGTGATAGTTTCCGCATATTGTGGGCATTACTTTTTTATGACTTGGTCGCGTTTGACCATTTTTTTTTCGTCGGAAAATCCTCATGGATGCCCTTCGCCCGGGGAAGGCGAAGGGGTATGCCGGACTCTTACCGTCTAAAAACCCACGGTGTTCCTTCTCTTGACCTATGACCGGGGTCGCGGGATTCGCAGCTGCATGCACCGTAACCCCGGCAGGTCTCGGTCCATCAGCCCCTGGCGGACCTCTCCTTTTGTGGGGCCTGCCTCACGTCCTCATGAGAGGCGCGCACGGAACACTGCGCGCCGACTTCTCGGGCCTGTTACTGGTCGAGCGACGGGTCTTCTAACCCGCCGCCCGCAGGCCGGCCACACACTACGGTGGCCGGAGATCGTCGCGCGCCCTCTGGCGCCGCGCCGTCGCGGTTGACCTTGGTCGCACTTGATGGTGGCCGTAGACAGGGTCTAAGATGGAGCACAGGAATCTAAGTAACAGAGATATAAAGAGATTCCCCTGTACCCTTCTGGCTCTCACATAAACACGACGGAACAAAGTAAACTGCTTGGCGCCGGACTTTAATTTGAGGGTAGCTAGCCAGGCGGACCGTATAGATCCTACCACCTAGCGTACTGGTTATTGTTAAAGCTGACAACAGGTGTCTATTCCCAACAACACACACACAATATGTTTTCAGAGACCGTTTTTTGTAGCGATTTATAAGAGAGGTTAAGATAAACATAAAAGGGTTGTTAATAATTAGATAATGATAATATATTTCCTCACTTAACCTACAGACCTACATGATGATTGTGGTAATTTGTCAGCAGTTTTCCTTTGCGCTGTTTGCTGTCGTATGAAAAAGATAAAGAAAAAAAAAAGATAAACAAAATACCTATTTGCGTAAAGGAATAAGTATAAAATATGATGACAATATAATCAGATTTTTAATAATATTGCGTCAAATGAAACAGTGTGACGACAATTGCATATTTATTTATACGGGAATTACCTAAATATTATTTATTAACGTTTTTGTTAAGCAGTAATTTGTTAAATTGACATAAAAAATTTACCGTATTTGTTTATAAACAATACCTAAATACTGAGAAAAAATAATGTAACCGGAAATACAGAATAGATAGGTACCTAATAATAAAACACAAAATGCGGTAACATTATGGAATTGTGTTTACTACTTTCAGTACCTGCTTAAGTAAATGTCTGTTACTTTTAACCCCCGGTTGACCCCTTAGGAGTGGAATACCGATTACGCCATTCTTAGCGAGCAGCACCTAGAAACAAAGAGAAACACCTAATTTCAAGTTTCTAGCTTCAGTGATTTCGGTTTGCGTGTTTGGCAAACAAGCCGACGAGGACGACCTACCTGATTGTAAGTACACCAACCAACACGAAGAGGATTCTATATCATTCTTTTTTTAAAAAAAAACGTTGCCCCGCATTAGGATTTCAACTAGGTTTACAAACACAAATCTCACATACAAAAACGCCCAGACCCGAAACAACTATCTGTAGCCCATAAAATTTTTGTTCCGTGTTGGAATCGAACCCACGACTCGTAGCGCAGAAGCCAATCTCTCAGCCACTGCACCAAACGTGTCGTCATCGTCATGTTGATTGTTGATGCGTAGCCAACCTTGGTAAACTTGGAAAGTCTCATGTGCCTGTAATTTCACCGGCACTCCATACCCCATACCCTTCAAACCGGAACATAGCAATGCTGCTTGATGGCAGAAATAGGCATGGAAGTAGAACTTCCCCTGACGAACTGTTTCACAAGGAGCTCTACTTCTCCAGATTATACTATTAACGAGAAGAGGGCACTTCCTTACCAAAGATTGATGATAATATATACAATACGGCCGATGTATCTTGGCGAGTCTGAAGTTAGCTGATTAGCTGCGCAGTAGACCATTTCATTTCTAACAGAACTTCAGACTCGCCAAGATACTTCGGCCGTATTGTACAATAAAGTACCTATATCTATCTATCTATCTATCAATCTTTGGTAAGGAAGTGCCCTCTTCTCATTAATAGTAAAATTTGGAGTAGTAGAGCTCCTTGTGAAAGGGTTCGTCCGGGGAAATTCTATCTCCGTATTTATTTCTGCCGCTAAACAGCATTGCTATGTTCCGATTTATGTATGATGTACACTAAAAGAAATAAAACAGAAGGAATACACGTAATTAAGAACAGTACAAATGGCGGTCCTATCGCTTAAAACAATTTTTTTCAGACAACCATTGACGTAGGTGTTAATAAAAAAAGCGTGCCAAGTGCGAGTCAGACTCGCGCACGAAGGGTTCCGTACCATTATCTATAAAAACGGCAAAAAAAACACGTTTGTTGTATGGGAGCCACATTAAATATTTATTTTATTCTGTTTTTTAGTATTTGTTGTTATAGCGGCAACAGAAATAAATCTTCTGTGACAATTTCAACTGTCTAACTATCACGGTTCATGAGATACAGCCCGGTGACAGACGGACAGACGGACGGACAGCGGAGTCTTAGTAATAAGGTCCCGTTTTATCCTTTGGGTACGGAACCCTAAAAATGAGATAATACTTAATTGTTTTAAAATTAAGATTCAGATCAGCAATTATATTGTTCATACATGGTGATTTTCGCGGGCGATAAAATAAAAATTAATCTACTATGTATAAAATCTAATTAAACAAAAAACAACAGGATTAATTACAGTTGCTTTGCCTACTAGTAATTTGTTTAGGGTTCAATATGATGCCAAAAACGATTTGGAGAACAATACGTGCTTATTAGATTAATTATTAACATAGTCAGCGTCTAACGAATAAATTTATTTTTGTTAAGGGCCGATTTTTCAATCGTCAGATAACTGGTATCTAAGGAATATATTTGAAACTTTGATATATTTTCTATTAGGGGGCTATTACACTATCAAATATATTGGATCATATAAAGGATCTTATGTCTTATTTGACTTCTAGAGTCATATCTTTGTAGGGAGATATGATTCATATGTCTATATTACATTATCATATATCTATGACTCATAGAATAGTGTAATAGCCCCATTACAAAAGTTGACAAAACGCCAAACTTATTCCTCAGATAAAAGTTATCTGGCGTTTGAAAATCGGCCCTAAAAAGCATAATTAATTAACCGACTTCAAAAAGGAGGAGGTTCTCAATTCGTCTGAAAGTTTTTTTTTTTTGTATATATGTTACGCGATATCTCCGCCAATTAAGAATGGATTTTGATGATTCTTTTTTTGTTTGGTAGACCATACTTCAGAGGTGGTCCCATATAAATTTTATTGAAATTGATTCAGCACTTTTTGCAAAAATCAACAAAAACAACAAAAAATACACAAATCATGTATAGACGACGTTCTAGTTGTAGTGCTGCTCCGAGAATTTGTACACTATTGTAATTGTAATTTGTGGCACTAAAAAGTATAAAATAAAATAACTTAAAAAAAGTAAAAACCGACTTCAAAAAAAACTAAACGGAGTAAAATAATTATCATTTAATAAAACTACCAGTTTCAGAAGTCGGTGTTCTACGCTGAAACAAATTGAATGCACCGACTTCTGAAACTGGTAGTTTTATTAAATGATAATTATTTTACTCCGTTTAGTTTTTTTTTAAGTCGGTTTTTACTTTTTTAAAGTTATTTTATTTTACGTAATCGGATGGATTCTGAAAATTAATTATTTTTATAGAAAACAAAAAAACGCGGTCGTGTATTCTGGGGGGATTCCTTCGCAAATGTTTTACGTTTTATTGTACGCAAATTATTTAAAAATTCATTGTTTAGTTTTCATATTGACTATGGGTTACAAAATATTTATAAACAAGAATTTTCCATAAAATTACTTAATACTTCATAAGGAAGTTGTTTGCAACGTGAAAATAAAGATTGGTATACACCTTATTGAAACCACAAATGGACGTGTATTATCGTTTTTATGTAAATGCGTCCTAATGGAGTAAACTGGCGGGAACTAGGCGGCATTATAAATTATCGTTCAATTATGACCATTTATCGCGATAACGCCATTAGTCTCCACAGTGGATGAAAAATTTTCCGTGAAGGAAATCAATGTCCGGTTCATCGATTTTCACTAACACAAAAGTCGATTTCGTCAATGTAAGGCGTCAATTAACACTGGTGTAGCAAATCCTAGTGCAGGATTACAATGGTGGAAAATAAAGCTTACCTAACTGAACTGCACGTACCCGGAATCGCGAGTTACGGTCTCGAGTTCCTACAAAAATCCCATAGAAAAAAGAACTTTCAAAAAACAATCAGAAAACAATTTTTCTTCCCATGAAAACCTAGTTCGAAATATAAAGAACATTTAAAAAAAAACAGATCGGTCCAGCCGTTCTCAAGTGATGCGCTTACCAACGAACAGCATTTAGTTTTTGTATAGATTATGTGATTCATGATTCTGTTTGACACTTTACGGTAACAGCACACCTTACGATAGAATATCGCCGCCAAATAGGAAAATTTTATATTAAGTGTTTATTCATTTGAAACTGTCTGAAGACATTTTTATTTTTTGTACATATTGACGTCAGTTTGCAGGGTCAAACAAATACTGACCTGCGGGCGACGGGTTAGGGGACCCGTCGCCCGACCAGTAACCAGGCCTGAGAAGGCGGCGCGCATGTGTTCTGTGCGCGCCTCTCAGGAGGACGTGGGGCAAGGCCCCACAGAAGGAGAGGTCTGCCAGGAGCTGGCGGACCGAGGCCTGCCGGGATTGCGGTACATACAGCTGCGAATCCCGTGACCCGGCCAAGGGTCAGGAGAAGGAACACCGTGGGTTTTTAGCAGGTAAGAATCCGGCATAACCCTTCGCCTTCCCCAGGCGAAGGGAATCCATGAGGATTTTCCCAAGATAAAAAAAGGGTCAAACAAATATTACTTTCGTTTTACTTACCATTTTCCCAAATATGTTGGGGTCAGGTTCTAGTCTAACTAAATGCGGCTGAATATCAGTATTTTACACGGAGCGATTGCCAGCAGACGGCTTAGACGGCGCCACCCACGGCTGTAGAGACAAATGAACTATGTTGTTTTACGTATTTATTTTTCTGTACTAGTGATCTCGTGTAGTGTATTTCCATATCGTGTCTCAGTGTGAAAGAGCCCTAAGTATTGAAATAAGCTGTGAATTCGGCAACATCTGTGAAATATTGTCATGTTTATTATTGGATGTTTTGCCAATCTTGGAATATTCATATTGTTCACACATGTTTTTCTAATTTCAGGCGAATATCCATTCGCCTGAAATTAGAAATACTACTAGAATACAATACGAACGTCATTGTCATCCGACAATGACGTTCGTATTGTATTTGACTGTTTAATTTATATTTTGAACACAGTACATATTGATTCAGATGATTATGTCATGGAATTAAACAGTAATTTATTAAAGTGCAACTATTAATAGGCAAATACTCTGTCAAATTAATATGGTAACCCGTTTTTTTTAGCTTCAACTGTCCATAAATAATTCCCGCACACGTAAAGGTGGATCCAGACTTTGCGAGGCATGCGCCACGAACGGCGCACAACGAATGCCTCGGAGTGAGGCGTGCGTATCGAAAAAATATAACAACGTATGCTCGGGTCGAGCCATCGCGTGCGAAGCAAATGCTTCGTTTGTCTGTCTTCATGTTTGTGGCGAGGCATGTGCTGCGCACAGGCCGAGCATGTGCGAGGCGAGCCAGCGTGTGTCGTTAGGGATACGCATGCATTGTGCGCCGTTCGCGGTGCATGCCTCGCAATGTCTGGATCCACCTTAATGACTGTAACCCACTTAAAGAATGTTAAAATTCAGCAAGTTCAAAGTCACAGTTGACAGTTAATTGAGTGTCGTCGACGCAAAATGCATGCACAATAGTATTTTGTAACAGGAAGTAGCTGTGATGTAACATCGCGCGACATCGTACGACTCTCTTGTCCAGCGCGTTACAGATGAGTATAGAAGTTCAACTCCGTACAAAATGCACGTACAATCTTATTTTGTAACAGCAACTGTCTAGCCAGGTGGACAGACAGATGGTTAAGAACGGAAGATCAACTTCAAACAATGGGCAAAAATAAGTTTCCATAGACGCAAAATGAAACAAAGATATTTGAAACCAGCTCTTTTAGACAAAGTGACAATTATTCGCGATCGATTTGAATAGCATAAAGCAAGAGTTATGAAATGTATGTTCTGTAACTTTTTAATCACATGACTTTCGATAGCGGCTCGTTTCGAACTTTTTTTTGACTGCGTTTAAATAACAGTGTTTCAGCAATCGTAGAACCACTACGTCACTTCGTCTAGGTGTGGGGCTCAATCGAGACGGCACACAGTTACACAGGCAACCAATCGTACTAATAACATTGTTTAAAATTACAATCGAGCCGCAGTTCAATCATTGCTATTTGACTTCTTTCATATAACTTTACCTTATACCCCTGCCGCTGCTAATTGAACTAAATATGCTAATCGTGCTGTAAATATTTCCCGAAATACTTCTGCGGCAGCGTTAAAGAAAGAGAGTGTTCACATTGCCGTTTCACACTTCCTTCGCATACAACCTCAAGCAATGGAGGACGTAGAAATAGCTGCATATGCAGTGCTTTGCTTTTTGAGGAAGCAGCACATAAACAGTCACTCACGCTGGCGCTGCTATTCCTTTAACTTCCGCACGAAAAACCGCCAATTTTGGAAGCGTCAAGCAGCGCGAGCGGTAGCGGCATGGGCATGGAAAGTGATCCTTTTACACACTCGTACTACTCATTTCCCTGCTCACTCCTGTGGGAGTGAAATGAATGTAAATGGTGCATTATAAATATAACGGTCTGTAGTTCAGCTGCGGTTTTATTGCGATTTTAAATATTTTTGTTAGTAGCAATTGGCCTCCAGGTGACGGACGGTAGCGCCTTCGGTGCTCTGCTGTCACCAACGTGCAGGTTCTACTATACCGTGTTTCAGGACACTTAGTTATCCTCTTTTTTTCGCGTGTGTCTTAATGGGCAACTATAGAATACTGTGAAAAAGAGGGCAGCAGTAGGTACCCGTCTGAACACTAGTAACAACGTTATATGATCTTCAAGTTCTTTGCTAAGCTTTATGGAAATGTAATATTCCCGAGCGATCTTTGAATATATCCGAATAGAAATTTGGGACGTTTTACATGTCACAATATAATGACCATATGACTATGTTCAGCGGTTGACTATGGGCTGATTGTCATTCAATCAAATTCAATTTGTTCAACCAGTGTAGCGACTTCTTAGAGTAGGCTAGTTGGTTGATCTTTGGTACTTTCTTGCTCAGTGCAGGCACGGCAGTCTAGATGCTTCGTCTTCGTCTGAGTAAGCGCGGGTGAAGGGCGGGCGTGAGGCCACATCGTCAGTCACGGCGCGTGTCGCTTTTTATTGAATTCTGCAACAACAATGCATTTAGTCTACATTCTATTATTTACACAATCTCGTAAGTGATATTTCGGCTTTTAAGATTGTTATGATGACACACTATCTTTTTGTTTCGTTTCTTATTGGAACTTGGAACTATCCAGTATGTTATCTCTAGATTTATTCTGTAGCCATTAAAAGCATTACATTATCTTAATTTCGTAATTATAATATGATATGTGTTAAATGGTATGACAGCATGACACTTTTTATTTGTATGTAACTACATTTGTATGTTTCAATATTTTAAAATACAGTTGACATATACCTATTATTAATTAAACTAGCGTGTATCGATTTTAGAAATCAAACGATTACATTGCAAACATCTTCAGGCTGAATTTTGTTTAAGAAATATACTATGAGGAAGGAAAAACTGAGCGCTAAAAAAATCTGTTCATTCAGTAAGAATGAATGAAGCGCATAATTAAGTTATAGTCAAGGATGGAACAGTTAATTGTTTTCCTACGTGGTAGGTCAGCTGTCAGATGCTAATTAAGGATGATGACGACCTAACTCATTATCTGTGTCGACACAGCTTCTATGGTTATTATAATTATCTAATAAGTGATTACTGTTGTTCCGGGTTTGTGGCCAACAACCAAAACACATACCTACTATAAAACGAAAATTTACCAAAAAAAAACGTTCTTTTCTTGTGTATTCTCGTGGACTGGTCCGATATTTTACGGAAGAGCAATTTGCTTTCAAATAAATATCAGCTTTAGTTTATACAATGAATTGTCGAACGATTCGGTAAGCTATCTCTTTTTCTCTCATCACGAGAATCGTAGACAGAACGCGATAACAAACCGATCAATCAACAGCCGCTTATCGAAAAGGTTCTGAATCGGGGGGCTGGCTACCCAAGAAGAAGAACCGAATATTGTTAAATCAGTTTTTGAGGACACAACGAAAATAGCATACTTACACGAGACTATGAAAAGTTTTGGGGTTCTCTAGGTCATCATCAAATTGCTAGTATTCCATATTCATCTTCAAGATGCATGGCAACACACTGGTAACTTAGGTCCTTATACATATATTTCTTAACTAATACTCATATACATGTGCTTATGGGTATAATAGTTGTCATATATTGCACTATATGCTTCTATTATACGTTTCTTAGGCTGACTTATTCCTATTGTTTACAATTTTTACAACTTTTGTAGAAAAGTTGTAAAAATTGTAAACAATACTGACATGACACAATAATGACTTATTCCTATTGTTTACAATTTTTACAACTTTTGTAGAAAAGTTGTAAAAATTGTAAACAATAGGAATAAGTCAGCCTAAGAAACGTATAATAGAAGCATATAGTGCAATATATGACAACTATTATACCCATAAGCACATGTATATGAGTATTAGTTAAGAAATATATGTATAAGGACCTAAGTTAAGAAATGTATATACAGGAAAAAAAAAAAAGAAAAAAAAAGAGGTTCCATCAATCTCAATAGCTCCCATAGCTCTCATTTTTATGTGGTACTTCAGTACATAGCCTAAAACAAAATGAAATACTGTAATTAATTAAAATGTCTTAGCTTCCATGGTCTCCGGTCTACATATCGGAGGAAACATTGTAAGGCAGGAGTGTGGTTTTAGTCGGTAAGAGTCCGACACTGCCCAAGCCATCTCATCCGTGAGGTGGCTTGGGCGTCCACGAGGATTTCCCACTCCTTTTAAAAAAAAAAAAAAAACACACTGGTACACCACCTAGAACAATGGGGATGAAGCAAAATTCTTGACCACAATTTTTTATTTTAGATTTTGAAAATATAGAGTAATCTACGAAACCGTTTTAAATATTTTTGTTATTTTCATTGTAATTATTTTTTTATTAATTATTTAAAATTCAATATCATTTCTGATCTATGACGTCATCAGTGGCATAAAATCTTTGGGCCTTTGCCTCAATCCCTATTCTAAAAACTGTAACAGTGATGTCAAATGTCAATAGTGTCAACTGTCAAATCAATGAAATAATAACCTCAGATTATTATATTCCTTGCCTTTAATTCATAACAAACAAAATACCACGTTACGCCGCTATTGCAATTAATCTCGATCGTACGCCCTTCATATTATTTACCGACCAACCAATCGCCAGAGTGATACTTTTATCAAAGCTGACTCGCGGAACCTTCCGAAAGTTGAGTTCCCGAACACGAACAAAAATTTTGTTTGGGCTATTTTTAGTGTCGTTCTTGCAGGTAGGAACAAAGCACTTCCTATATTCCATCGTTATTGCTTGACCGTCTCAATAAAACACTATAATAGTAAAAGTTGAATTTCTGTTGAGGATTGAGGTTATGTTTATTATTTATGACATTCACGTCACGTGACCACGTCTATAATTTTTTTTATTTACAAACGTAGGGTAGGCAAAGGCATTACTGCCATACTGCCAGCAATGACGTCATTTGGAGGATAAATTAAGGTCATTCACATATAACCCGAAATACTAATAATCCATGATTATTTTCCATTTCTAAATAGTGAGATGTGATCAGTAACCTTATTCCTCGAAATGGTTTTCATATCTTAATAGATTTAAAAAAAATGCACAATGCCCATTGTTAAGATAGGACTAAACAATTGCATCTGGACCAATTTATTTGTTGTCAAGTTTTACACACTCCAACGGCCAACAAATCGAAAGTTCGAGAGGCATTTTAATTTGACCAACGTTGGCCCAATGGAAACTAGGGCATGAAGTGAGCGCTGTATTGTGCCCGTGGGAAGTGAAGATTACTCGCGCTGCTAATAGGGATGTGGATGCTTCTTTTGTGTGCATCGTATGATGCGGGTGGGGCGACTGTCAATAATGAATTGAATCACGAATGTTCTGGAATGGGAACGTTACGGACTTTTATTGTAGGAGAGGGAGGAATTTCACATATTTTAAAGCCTAGATAACCTAGTAGATGCATTGAGGTTACGACATTTTGTCAATGCCTCGTATTTCCTGTTATCTTCACGATTTCACTCCTCATCATCATTTGGCTCGCGGCTTATATGTCCGTGATGACTGTCAAATGCTAACAATGAACGACAAGGATGGATCTCATAGAAACACAAAATTCGCCAATCGATCGGTCTGTGCGGTGGCAATTAACGGTCAAAACTTGTCTTATTGTTTAGATTTCTGTAGTCAAAACCAATAACCGATCTCAATCCAAAATCTCGGGATTGTTGGAGGTTTTTGACAGAAGTTGAATAGAAGTAATGTCTAAACCTTACATCAATCCAGAGATTTTAGATTGAGATCTGGGTCATCTGGGCCTGTATGCCAACATGAAAATCGATGATGATGACACTTAAAAATGAATGGAAATGACATTACAGATCGCCTGACCGGTCGATAAATTATGTCAATCCAGCACATCTCATTGTCTTCACTCACTAGCGATCATCGATTGTCATGTTGTCGACCGGCCCTGCATCTGTAGACAAATGGCAATCGATTGTCGCTAGAGAATAGAAACGACAATGAGATGTACTGGATTGACATAAGCTTTCGACCGGTCAAGCGATCTGTTATGTCATTTCCATGCATTTAATTGGAGTAACTATTCTCTGGCGATCGTCGATTGCCATTTGTTTACAGACACTGTTTTGGTTTCGGATTTGAGCCACGAAGGCCCTCTTTCAAACAAGTATTCCGTCATGTGTCGCTTATGACTTTTTATTCTCATCATTAATGACTTCAACGTTGCCTTCGATCTTAATGATAGGTATTAAAATTACTTTTTGCCACGGCATTATTCATACAATAACAATAAATACCTAATGGTTAGTTTGACATTGACCGCTGTCGGTGGAATCCCTTTTCCTATAAAAATGGAAAGGCACAGATTGCTTTGATAATAGTAACTGATTTGAACTGCTTAGTTGTTGTCTCTTTTAGAATTATGGAAAATATATAGAATCGCTAAATCTGAATGAAGGAAAACATAATTCTATTGTTCGACTTTTTTGTCGTTATGTTTGTGTTTCTCTTTGTGTAGCTCTATAACCAAATGTTATTTATTTTATCTACACTCATTTCGTAAAGTTCTAATTATGAATTCAAAAATAGTAAGTACCGTAATGAGATACTTTATTCATGTGCATCTCTAATCAATTTAAAAAGTTTTATTATAGCACATCTTAGCAAAATAATGCTTTAAAATAAGTTTTTTCCTATTAAAGTACGCTTCGCACCGACCAAGGAGTTTTCAATTAAATTTTTTAAGCGGTCGTACATTGTCTTTTCTGTCATGTCGCTCGCTAGGGCGCATGCGCGGTGGTACTAGGCTCGGGCGCCATAATATTGTTATGCTTTATCTTTGGTCTTTTATTTACCTATTGCACGAGTTTAGATAAAATAGTGTATGAAACTGTACATAACTAGTTACTGAAACACTCGTGTGACACCATTAAAAACCTCGCCTACGACTTAGGTTACTCATACACGTGTTTTAATAACCCCTGCAACAGTTTCGGAAACTACGATTTTATTATTGTTCTAAAAAGTTAATGGTTTTATTAAATGGGCGATCACCAACTTTACTGCCCAGCGTGGTAATTATGTTATGACAATGTCGCCTTTATTTAACTATTTGTTGTAAGTTATAACGGTCATTTGGAAGCCCATGTTCTGCTATGTATGTTCATGGGCTTATTATGACGATTTAATTATCACCTCTTTATGTAGTTGATTGGCAAACATGCTAACGGCCTATCCGGTGGAAAGTGGTTACCGTCACCTATACACCGCCACCTTATACACCCGTGTCCCAGAAAGTAGTATCAAGCGGAAGTCCAGAGGTAGAGCACCCTCAGAGATACCCGAATCACCCCCATGTATGTTCCGCGATTTTTTGTAGTTTTCGAGTTATGATTGCTCTTCATGTCTTAACCAAACTCTGATTTTAATTGACATTTATTGACATAAATGACATTTTTGATCATAGTGACATGAATAGTTATTATTTCTAGCGCCGGCAAGAAACTCTATTCTAAGAGCCGGCAAGAAACTCCATGGTTACTCTTTTAAAAACAGGATATCTTTAAAAACTTCATTAAATACAGTACTATGATTTAGGATAGTTAGGAGACTACAATGTAGTCTTGACCACAGACCTGTGAGTAACGTAATACCAAGTGTTGAGTACAAAAATTTACCAAAAAGAAAAAATAACTATATGAATAATAGTAATTTACACAATTATTATGTATGGGCCAGTCTTCGGAGTTCTCACATTTACAAAAGATAAAATGAAGCTATATATAAAACAATTGACATAATTAAATGTCATCAAAACTTAGACAAAAAATCATTGTAAAATAAGATAAAAGATATCTTGAGAGTAATGATAGCAATAAAAATGAAAAAAATAATCATAACTGAGGATAGTTAATAGACATACACATACGTCGTTAATGAGGTTCCAGGGAAGCCACATGTGCAGGAACTAATGCCAAACATCTCGGTCTAATGTTCTAATTTAAATTAATGTTTCTTTGTTACATGTTTATCTTTGACTAACAAATCATTAGTACGGTAATAATTTCGCATGCCTAAGCTAGGTTAATGTTATTGAGAATCTTATTGGTCTTTGACCAGACGGAGTGACACCAAATAAGTGTGAAAATGCTAATGATTGTTATTCTACGTATGATTAATGATTGTGTCCAATTATCATGGAAGTTTCGTTTGGATTTAGTTGAAGTGACGTCAAAATCTTGATTTCTGTTCCTTGGGTACCTACCGATATTTAGGTACCATTAGTTGGTGGTAGCCAATAAAATGAATGTCGTTTTGTGTAAAATACTGTCTAGCTAGACTGGACACCAATTCCTGCACATTTGTGAGTGGGCTAGAATGATGGGTTCATACGAATTTTTAAAATCACCGAGTTTTTTTTTGTTACAGCTTGTCAATCAATCTGATGGCCTACCTGATTGTAAATGCGGTTACCGCCGCCTATATCCGAGGGTACTAATCCGAAAGGGTGTTAAAGTACCCATTATAATAAATAAATTTGGTTTTACAACCTTTATTACACCTGCAACCCCAAGAGGATTGCTGAAGCGTTGCCAACTCAGAGACAACGTTGAAAACACTCATGGGCCTGTAATTTCACCGGCACTCATGCCATTCACACATACATTCACATACCGCGACAGAGCAAAGGTATGATGGTAATGCTTCCTACTACTACTGATAAGAACACGAAAATAAACTAACACAACTGTCCTACAATTACAATAATTGACAATAACGATGTAACCAAGTCACAAGATCGAACGATCAATGTCACTATTAAAGACCGTTTATTTACAAACAATCTCGGTACAAGCACAGGTCCTGCATTGTGTCGGCTGAATGGAGGGGCGTGACCTCTGCGGACCGCGTGATGACGGCTCGCGCGCATCCGACGTTGCGCCACCGACCACCGACCCTCGGGCGCATCCACTGTTTCTATTGCATTCAAGAATTTGTGGGGACGAGGAGCTTAGAATATGTGATCGGGGTTCAAATTAGTTTGATGTAGGTTTAATAGTTTACATTGTAAATGACCTTACGGAGTTCAAGGCATCTGCCACCTAGTTAAAATTATTAGTTACGTAAGTAGTTTCGAGCGTATGGTACTCGGGTGTTGCAGCTGAAAACAGCGTTAGATTGTAGTACTTAGTACTGCCATCAGACATTATGCTGAGCTAATGGCCCTTTAGGCATTAATTTTATATATTTTTTATTTGTATCTGTCTGTTGATTACGGTACTGTGTGCCAATTTTTTTTTTCTTGTATTTGCATTGTGGTGTCTACGGACAAAACCTTCTTTTAGTAAGTGGATCTGCTTAGTTTCGATAGGCAGTTGTCGACCGATTCGGTTTGTCATCTCGTTTCGTCAACAATTCTCGTAACGAGAAAGAAGGGACAAGAAACTGAATCGTTCGACAACAGACTTATCGAATCATTCTGAATCAGGGGGCAGGCTTTATAGAAGTCTACGACCGCCTGTTTATGAGGAACAACTTTGCCAGCACCTAAAACGGTCACTGGACGGAAAAATATATTCTAAAAACGCTCAGCTTCAATCGAAGGGCATTGGTTAGAATCCCGACAATTTAGCTTTTTCTAAAGGATCTTGAGATTTCTTCTAAAATCTTCGTAACAATGTCATCTTTAGTTCCTTAAGTTCCTTACCGTAACCTCCTTTAATATTATTATTTGTTTGATGAACAGTGACGTCATGGAAATCAAGTCTAAAGAAATCCGGAATGTACCAGGAATGTGAACCCAAATTACTTTTTTTTATCGAGGTTATTATAAATTATCTTAATCGAGCCCATTAATTGATTGTTGCTGTGAAACGTTTTGTTGATATTTGTTTTATGTCTTTCGTGAGACACATTCATATTATGATTAGTTACGGTTTACTCACGTGCATTTTTCGGGATTGCCCGACTAGTTTCGGACTCGAATCCTTTATCATGAGCTGAATACGCGGCGAGATCGTGATTCTGTTCGGCTATTCATAAATATGTTTTGCAGGTTCTCTCTGCTCCTCCAGTATACTGGACCTGGCTACACTTAGCAGCCTACCTTATTTCCAATCCAAGTTAGTTAGCTTCCAGTCTAAATTAGCATACGTAGACATCTCAATTCAATTACAGACGGATACCAAAAAGGTAGGCCGGTTGTCAGTCTCTCGAGTTTTGACTATTCGAAACGAGTATCATAGGTATTTGTAGGACAACCGGAATCAACTAATTTATATGGTCTACGGAGCAAGGACAGGGCTCGATTTGTCACCCAACTAATATATGACCTCGAAAAATGCAGTTTAACCTTACATATCGAACGATATTCGCGATAGCCACTAACTACTACCTTTGGCGGTCAAGGTTAAGAGTCTCAATTAATACAACCTACTTCTGATGATTTTGTATAAGAATCAATATTATTCAAGCACACTTGAATCCTAAAACACACTGTGTAAAAAATAAGCACGCAAAATCTGATACGAGACAAGATTGAAAGTTTGTAAGTAAAATGGAATAAAATAACGCTTATAATAAGCCACAATTTCTTGGATAACGATGAAAGTGCCAAACTCCGTCTGTCACTACATCTAAATGATGGACAATTAAATGTGACATAGATAAACACAGCCTATCAATCAAAAATGCCGTTATAAGTTATAACTGTTAAATATAAATTGATTTTTAGATTAGGAACAAATCGCTACCAAACCACAACTTGGATGTTTGCGATTTGTCAATTTTGATATTAGAACTGGCCAGTGTTTTAAACAAGGTGATAAATTATCGTCCCGTTTTGGTTTAGTGTCAATCAACATCGTTCCGTAACTTACGGACTTTGGTTCTATGGCAAAAATATCAGTTAGAAATGGCCCGGTACGGAAATTTTATCCGCTCAAAATAATGGCTGTGATAAATCATGTTACATTCATAGACCATGGCATATAAAATTGTTCTCCATTGTTTTCACTAGTATGTCTGTGGAGTGAGACGAAGATACGGAAGAAGTATGAGAGTGACAGAGAGATAGCTCTCTACAAGATCTCCCAATTGGCATATGAATACGAATCGTTACTTTTGGCGCGTATGACACACTATTTTTCTTTTATTAGATCATTGACTATCATAGAAACCACACCATACCATAATTTGTAGTCGGCTACAAAAATCTTGCCTGCTACTCGTATCTCTTTGGAAATTACTCATGACTTCTTATAACGTTATGTACGAGTAAAACAAGAAGGTTTTCTCTACCCGTCAAGAACGTATCAATGATCAAAAAAGTTAAGTTTAAACAATTTATTTTCAAAAAAGACAAACAATACCACTCACATGAAAATAGTAATAACATTTTATTATTCTTATTCTGAAGGTCTCCGAACATTTATTCAATGGTTTCATAGTTTCAATTTGGAAGGTGAAAAATGTACAATTATACATTTAAGTAGTCAGAAAGTTGAAACTTAAAACCACGAAATGAGCTTACATTTTTATATTGGAATTAGAATTAATAGATTAATAGACATGGTAGCTATCATTTGACAGACTTTCCAACGACAACAGAAATATAAATAAAAAATAAAGTGAGAAATTGAGTAGAATTCCAAACATTTGACAACATGTAGTTAGAACTCGATCCATCTTAGGTGTAATTTTAAAATGCAAAATGCAAAGAGAACAAAAAAAACAAATAATATAAGGAATTCTACTTTATGGTAGCTGCTGTTGGAAGATCTCTCAAATGAGAGCTGTCTATTGATGGTCAAAATACACGTCCGATAGTTGCTTCCGGGAGCCGGATCCGACTATCTGATCGGATTCATGAAATCCACGTACGATTCTCGTGTTAGATTTTTTCTGGACGACGAAGACGGCGACGCCCGGACGATGCTTACGATTCTGACATCCGATCCGATAGTCTGATCGTACGTATAATTCATGTTCAAACAAATGTAGGTATGACGCGGAGGCCTTCAGATAGTCTGATCAGACTATCGGAACTGACTATCGGAGGCAAGTATCGGGCGTGTATTTGGGCTCTAATACGGGCCTAAAATTAAATGTGGTTTGTTCGCTAATACTTCCTCAGTCATTGGATCTAATGAGGCCATATGCACTGTGTTCATGTCTCTTTGGCCAGAAATTTCGGTACACAGTTTTTTATTTAACTTAGCATGGTTCAACTAAGTTCATGTGCAAAAGAAAATATACCTAATGAATTCAAATTCAATACCTTCTAAGTAGATACTGTTCTTTTACTAACCGAAGGTTTTTTATTTCGATGTGTGAGATTAAGTTAGAATTTAACCTTCCATGCTTTTTGACGTCGTCTAAATGTTCAAAATATTATATCGACATTATATCGAGATTAGACTGATATCTACTGAAACCGTACTGAACTTTGAGTATTTATGATTATTTAGGGTTTACTCACGCGCATTGCTCGGGATTGCCCGACTAGTTTCGGACCCAAATGGAGCCCTTAATCGTGAGCTGAACACGCGGCGAGGTCGCGAGTCGAACTTTAAATGTACCAGAATAAAATTTTTAGTCATCTCCATGGCGCGGGACGAGTTGACACTTATTAGAAGGATTGGCCCTAGGAATCATTGAACCGAGAAGAGTGGAAGGAGAGTAGTGAGGCCTTTGCCCTGCAGTGGGATGACCACGGCTGAATAAATAAATTTAAAAAAACTTGTATTGATTTTTAGATTCACTCTTTTTTTTTCGTGGGATAATCCTCATGGATGCCCTTCACCCGGGACGGACCTCTCATACTGTGGGGCCTAGCCGTCCGTCGATTCACATTCTTCTAAAATTGCCAACTTCTTATTATATTGTATTAAGTAATCAGATGCTGTCAGCGCTTATTAGGTAATACAATAGTGTTGACAAAATATATGCCTAATTCAATATAATTCATTCTATATAAAGACTCATTAAATATGTAACCGTATTTATGAAATCTATAAAAACATAACGTAAGAAATTTGCTGATCGTCTGAATGACGTCAAGCGACCGGCTTTACCGGTCCAGTTGTATTTGCGGCTATAAAAAAGAAGTAGTTTCCAACTAGCCGATTTTAATATAAAGATCGTTTGATAGCTAAAGTTATCTGCGGCTATTAATAATGTATCTTGTATGGCTTTTTTTTTGTATTTGAACTTTGTTGTCTGGCGACTTAGCACGCAGTAGTGGGACAAGATGTGCGTCACGAATTTTGTCGATATTTGTCTAAGAGATACGTCAAAATTCGTGAAAATTTACACGTAGTTTATCACAGTGTAGTGCGTAGTATGGGTGATTTGCCTATTTTTAAACATCTCGATAGTTCTAAGAAACTCCTGCTTAATACGTAGTGGTTAATGAATTCATAAATAACATAGCATGTATGAATTAGAAAAGACAAATACATTTTTTTAAATTAATGTTTGTAGGCTGTTCAAAAGTAAAATGGTCATTAAGAATTTTCCAGACTTCGGGACAATATTGATTTGTAGTTGTCTTGTCTCAGAACTAATTAAATAATCCAAGTAAATAGTTCTCACGTGAATAGTTCCTGACATTTAATAAATACGAGGAGTCGTGTGTGCCATATTAAATATGTAATGTTTACCTCATAATTTTCTTGAACGCGGAATAATTAAAAAGAAAACAAAGAATCCGCTTTGGAGCGGATAGATAAACAATGTGCTTATGTAATTAGATGTTCCAGTTGGTTTATTATGTAAAATATCGATGTAATATTTATTTTGCCCACGAGTGTACCTACTTAATAAATAAGGACCGTAGCAGAAGCATAATTAGCCCATTACTGTCCCACTGCTGGGCACGGACCAGTTCCCAGAATGACCTTTGTCCACTCCGCTGACCTGCCCCGTCTGACCCCCGCGATTCAGAACCTTTTCAATAAGTAGTTATCGACCAATTCGGCTTGTTATCTCGTTCCGTCTACGATTCTCGTAACGAGAGAAAAAGAGATAGTTTAGTGAATTGTTTTGAATCAGCGGGCTGGTACGTTTCGTCGGAATACGCACGCCATCCAGAACTGTTTGGAGCCTTCCCAACCCAGGTGTGCAGAAAAAAGCTAACGATATAGAAATATAATACCTACATCTTCTATCGGGCACGAGCTATACAAGAATAGCTCATGCCGTGGTGAAAAGATTAGCCAGTCAGCAAGGTTGGTAGCGGGGCTGACTGCCCAGGGTGCGCCGGATGTACTGAAGTATCGTCACTCGTGAAAGCTCTTTTCATGCGCCCCAATATATTTAAAATAGGTATAATACTTATCGAAATTTTATGTGTAGAAACAGTGCTCGCTACCCTCAGTGCAGTGGTAAGCCAGAAGCTACCGATGGTTGGATGGATCTAGAGTGAGGAACCTCCTCATGTGTGCTGTGTCCGAGAATACCGCCTTTGTATTTTATTTTTTTGTTTATCTATTCGCCGGCCCACGTGGTGGTAAGTGGTTACCACCGATGTACTCCTGCAACACCAAGAGGATTGCTGATACGTTGCCAACCTTAGAGACAAAGTTGAAAAGTATCACGTGCCTGTAATTTCACCGACACTCATACCATTCTAAACGGAATACACCAATGCTGCTTAGCGGTAGAAATAGGTACATAAACCTACCCGAAACTGTCAAATTTTCCCAATCAACCTGTAACCTAATGCTTTTGCGATAAAGACGAAAATCTATTAAAGAAATTAGACAGATTGTAGTAGCTTTATGTGCTGGCGTCTGTACGTATGAAGTTAGTACGGTACTTTCCCGGGCGGCCTCTTTCACAAGGACTACTCTTGTAATGAGACAAATATTCATAAAAATTACGTTTTATATTGCAAAGAATCTCTATAAAATATACGCATAGGTTTTTTATTGGCTCTACTTCATTGTTTGTGTACTGCGTACTTTATAAGTTGTACACTTGGTGAATATCAATGGACGTAAAGTAGCCAGTCTGGCATTCAGAAATTGTTTGCTAAAATAGTTAGATGCGTAGTGTGCAGAAATTCTTTGAGTCACTTCGGAGATTCGGCAATTTGCATATGGTTACTGCGAAGGTCTTTAAATAATTTCGATAGAGTATTAGTTATTGCTTCGAGCATAAAATTTAAATGCAGGTAAGTACTTAACCATTCTCACCGTTTTTCGATGGTGATTTAGGTCTCATATTATGGCTGTGAAATCCTTTTATCGTAATTTATTGAGGAAAATTCAAACCTTGGGCTACTTTTTTACAGAAAAATCCAAAAAAATAAATGTAAGCTGGCCCGTTTTTTGGAGTATTTTTTCCTCAAGACACAATACACTATTGCATTCGCTCAAGTTGCCTACCATAATACTAGAACTATTGACTCAGATAATTTTACTGTTGATTTATTGTGTAAAATAATGTTGCGATATTTATTTTGGCGACGAGTGTAGAGATTTACTATATTATTTAGTCAAATAATTTTATATAAACACGCATTGTATATTCAAAAGGTTAAAAGATTACCCGAGTGAGATTTGTTATCGTTTATTTAGTACTTAATAGCAATGGTCCATAACAAAGTTGTTCGCATTTAATTCATTTTACCTCGGCCCTATCAAAATCGTTTCGACAGTTTAGCTGTGAAGACAAAGCATGCAGACAAACAAACTCCCTTTGACGTAAAGCTGGTAATAGTTAAGAATTAAGGCTACGATGAACGCTAGCACATGAGTGGACCATGAATAAGTAAGCTTTACAATCAAATAACTACAAGCATAGAGGAAATACTTGAGATGCGTCTGCGCAGTTGTCAGTGGAGGTCAAAAAATATTTGTTTGTCGTAACCTCGGCGGTTGTGAAACCGACGAAGAGAGAAAGTACGATGTGTCGGTTGTGTGAGGTGTGCCGTTAGCGACCATCATCGTCGCTTGGCTGCAGGCGGAAGCATTTGCGGGAATCTGACGTGCAACCGCGTCGTTGTACAGTGCGCATACACATGTCTGCAAGCGATGAACGTGTTATGAACATGACATAATATTTTTGCTTTTGAACTGTCAAGATACGGGGCACAATGTGCAATACGCGCATTTTGTCTTGGCCGCTCTGAAGATAGGTCTCCGAACTGTCGCGCATGTATATTTAGAAAGGAAACAGTCCCTGTGACAAGTATTAAATAAACTCAATAAGAAGATGGTGATAATTAAAAGCCATTTTGTACCTAAAAGATCTATTGCGAAGCCACACCAAGATAATATCATCATCATCATCATTCAGCCGAAAGACGTCCACTGCTGGACATAGGCCGGGTTTGCCGTAATCACCACACTTGGCAGGCGGGTTGGCGATAGCAGTATGGCTGTTAAAGTACTCAGAGAACACTGCTGCCCATCCTCTAGAGAATCCCTTAGTCGCCTTTTACGACACCCTAGGGAAGAGATGTAGTAGTGCTATTCTTTAAGTCCGGCCACACGAGACTATACTACACTACAGGATAATATGCGCGTATTGTAGCTGACGTTTCATGCTAAGCATGACGTTGCATCTTTGTTATAATAGATTGATAAACCAATGAACAACAGAAATTGTGAAATAGTTCGTCCGGGCAAGTACTATCTTCCGATTTCTGCCGCTAAGCAGCATTGGTGTGTTCCGGTTTGAAAGATATGGGTGCTGTTGAAATTACAGGCACATGAGACTTTACACCTTTGTCTCTAAGGTTGAAAACGCATTAGCAATCTTTTCGATGTTGTATGTGTAAATAGGCGGCGGCAACCACTTACCATGAGGTGGGCCGTCCGCTTGTTTGCCAACCTATTACCTACACAAAACAAAGGAATTAATGCATTAAAATACAAAGATCATCTTCATAATCTCTGTTCAATCTACAAACTGTGTTACTTCTAGTTGTAAAGGTACAAGTCCGAGATGGGCTGCAAACTGCAGACTGTCCGAATAACAACTTTCAGGTGCACACCTTAAGGATAGTAATCCAACGGCGACCGCAAACTGCAACAGCAGATGACAGCAGCAGACAAGCGACACTACTGCTTCATACAAACCAATGTGACTTGCGGTTTGCGGTTTCTGTAGTTTGCAGCCCGTCTCGGACTTGTACCTTAAAGGTATTACATTGCGAAGGATTACTGCAGTCGCAGTACCATTAAAATATCTTATTAGTACTACGAACAGTAAGCTTGGCACAATGCCATGATTGATGCACTACTAGGCTGCCATCCCAATGCCTCATCATCAGTCATTCATTACTCGCACAATTGTTGAGCGTGCGGAGGTCTGTTTACATTTGATAACTCGTGATAAGAAGATACCTACATGGCCTTGCTAACCTGTTACCAAAACATGCAGATAACTTTCAAGATTATCAATAATAGTTACATCATAAAGAATTAAAAGGAGTGAGCTCTTTTCTTCAAAGCATAGGTACTTCTTTAAAGTTTGAACTCTATGAACCCAATGATAATTGTATGAAATGCCAGTGTTGTATGAATCAGTTTTATCACAAAAACTCCAGATTTTACCAGACACATGAATCACATAATAAACTAGCAATCATTTCACAAGAGTTTTGCCCCGTTCAAAGGTTAACCGTCGATACGTTGTGGTTTGGGCTTTGGACTTTGAACCGATCAAGGTGAGGCACCGACGTCGGTCCAACATCTTTGTTTCTAGATAAATCTTTATTGCATATGCGCACTTTGGAAACCAGTAACATAATTTATCTGTGAACATTGCGAAATAAAATATTTGTATTACAGATTTAGACAAATATTGAAGCGGAAATATAACAGGTAGTCTCGAATCAATACGGAAAATTTTGCTTCTGATGAATTTTTGAGGCATTTTGAGATTTGTTGTAGATAAAGGAATCGATTGTGCAAAGGGTAAAAGGGGTGTAAAAGGGAAACACTGCACCACATGCAGCTTTTTATCATGTCGAGCAAATTTGGGGTCTTAGCGGGATCTGGGGCCCAGATAGGGGTTACCAAATGTAAAACTGTAAAAGCCTGATAAAAACCCTGATTTTTATAAAAATGTCCTGACATTATTGGCCTGATCTATTCTCATATGGCTCGTACTGACACGAGAGAAGAAGACTTGCATTACTACCTAGCTTTTTTTGGTAGTCGTATGCGTCGTATGTATCTACAGAAATACACTACAATAAGCTAAGCAAACATGGGAAATAGATTACAGATTAAAAAAAAAAAAAACACAACAACACGCCTGTATTCCGCGAAGCGTTGGGCTGAGGTATATAGTACACCCTCATTTCGGCGTTTATTTAAGTCACATGTAATTGGGGGCGAGCCTATTGCCATCAACCGGGCACAAACCCGGAGATACTCCACATGGAAAAACCTAATAAAACTTTGCTCAACCTGGGGATGGAACCCTCACGCTCAACAGTCGCGCTTGCGATCATTAGACGAACGAGGCAGTTCACAAAAAAAATAAAAACCACACACACACACTCACAGTCACAGTCCACAGAAAATTAGATAAGACGGGGTAATTTCTAAGATGAAGAAAATCTTTGAGTAATGCTGGAAAAGAAACTTTGCTGTTTAACTTAACTTCATGTTTAAGTACATATAGTTTGTGGAAGTAAAATATAAGATAAATCACTGTAATGTAGATAATGATCGTAAGCGCTGTCATTACTTCGAGTAATTTCAATTTTAAAATACGATATGCTTAAACGTGAATGTGTTCGAATGGTTTACGTGGTTGCAAGTTATAATGCATTTTACCTTGTTACTGTAGTATTCGCGAATTTTCTATACAAGGTTAGTCGGAAACGGGGTACTTATCCGCAGGCCACTTAAAATATCATTGATGGTGATAAAAAATTATTTCCATGCAAAACGACTTTTATTTTAGTTTTTATCAAAAATACTTCACCCCTGCTATAGCTACGAATTTAGAAAATGGAGCTTCTAATCCGTGACCCTAAATATGACCTAAAATGTAAACACAGCTGATCATACCTTACAATATATATTTTAGCGTATTTTTTATGGAATCTTTGAACAGCTGTTTCTCTTAAACTATTGACTTTTGGGGAAAGTTTTAAAACAAAAGTTATTCATTATAGGCATGTTGACAGCATCAATAAATTGCAAATCTAATTACTTAGTCCGCCAGTTAGAGTTTTGAAAAATAATGGACACGTATTTTTATTTTGTTATATCTATGAATATTTGGAATGATAAAACTCATAAAAACTCGAGAGTGGAGGCTTGTGACGTCAGAAGCAAGTAAAAATTGTTTTAGCTTGTGACGTTTTGCCAATTTTAAAAGTGTCGTATCTTCGTTAATTTTGGTTTATGTAACAAAAGAAAAAATACAGGTCAAATTTTTTTTGATAATCTAACTGATGGACTAATTAGATTTTTTTAGTCAAATACCGTATTATGGGTAGGTAGTAGGTACTCTTACATCCTTTCGGATAGTAGCCTTTCCGACTTATCTTGTATATAAACACCCAGTAAGTCACTTGTTCAAAGTTAGACACGAACATGTTTGCTCTTTGCTTCTGTTTATAATTTCATTCAAATTCAAATATGAAGTGTCCCGCAAACAATGTCGCAAGCAACATCTACTCAAGGGTACATGAGTGATATTACTATGGTTAAAATACGCACAATTTTTTTTTTGTCATTAAATATTTACAGTGAGATTATTAAGCACAATAAGCGTTGTACATAACAATTATCTAACTTTAATGTAAACAATGTTTGTGTGACTTAATAATGGGTTTATTGTATCCGTGAATCGTGTACTGAATGCTAATAACGTTTTACATACAACATCATGTGATTTGTAATTTTTCATCTGATTTAATACGTAAATACATAATATATAAGGTGTAACATAAATAACGCACAACCTCTTAAGCCGGGTCCGCTGCGTCGTGTTTTCGTGTCTGCAAACATGATAGCATTGTTTGCTAACCGAATAGGGGCGTGGCCAAACAGTTTTGTTAGCAAAATTTGCGCTGCGGACCCGGCTAAACATTGATTGCTAACCGAATAGGGGCGTGGCCTAACAGTTTTGTTCGCAAAAACACAATAACATGTTAGAAAATTGGCGCTGCGGACCCGGCTTTAAGGGGTCACTGTACTCATCATTATGAACAACTTTTACTATGGGACAAAACAGGAAATCGCGAAAAAAAAAATGTTCCCTAAAACATGTTGGCTCGCAGGTTTGCTGGTTGTTCTGTACCAGTTAAATTAACACTTTTCAAGGCATTTTGCCAAACATTTTACACCAGCAGCTTGTGGGCTAACCATACCCAAAAAACTGGTAATATACTGCGAGTTCAGTATAATAAAGCCTTCAGGGCGCTGTTGAGGCTTCCTCCTTATTGTAGTGCGTCTGGGATGTTCGCGGATGCGCATACAGACGATTACTTCGCGATCATGCGCAAGAAAGTGGCATCCGTGATGTACAGAGTGAGAGGAAGCAACAATAGCGTTCTGAAGGTTTTTGCAAATAGGTTCGAAGGGCCTACAATGGATAGGTTTATCAAGCTACATGTTGGACATGGGGCTTGATAAGTCTTCCTGTGATTGTGAGGTGTTTGTTCTGTGTAAGTGTGTTTCTGTGTCTAATTGTTGAACTAACATAGTTCCTAAGAAATTGTAATACTAACACGCTATGGGCCTTTGATGTCCGACAGTAAAAACTTTTTATTTTTATTATTTTATTATTTAAAAAGCTGTTCCCTACATTTTGACGAGTTATGCGAACATACAGATATACAGATTTCAGAGGTGTTTAATTGTGGAATGTGTTAGGCAGCTGGTGACTGTATCTAACACGATTACAATTGGATTTTGGCAACCAAAATTCCAAATGAAACCCAATTTACCTAAAAGGTAAAATCAGTAGGCGCGGAATTTACGTAAATTTACTTCCTAAATGGCGTAACCAATGATCTTTACAAAAATGAGAGGTTATCATTTGTGTAAGTTTTCTGTCACTCACGGGAAGGGTAGATGAGACTGTTGCTGCGAGCCATACTTCCTGGGTACATTACAAGTGATCTTCAGAGATTGCGAGGCTATTATTTATTTTAAATGGACCTTGGCATTAACTTTAGATACAATAATAAATTTTATAAAAGTTGTAACAGTTATGTGTTTTTCTTATGTATTGCTTACTTTCAAGGTTTTTAGTTCTGTGTGATATTTTAGGTGCATTAAATATTATGGTGATGATCTAATCTGAATAGTCTTTCTGAATTGCTCATAAGTGATTAATTTGGTTTTTCTCATCTTGTAACTTTAATTGGTTGTAACAACTGGCACCATCTTTTTATTTGACTTGGTCGCGTTTGACCACGAAGCAAATACAAATTGTATTTGCTTCGTGCGTTTGACCCTCGTGGCTAGGGTTGCCAACTCCACTATATAATATAATATAGTATCCTACTGTATTAGAGGCCCGACTACTATATTTCTGAAAAAAGTTTATTGCACAACCATTAGTAGGCGAAACGACTGTATTTTAAAGGCATCAAACTCAAAGCAATAAAGTCAAAGTCAAAGCATTTATTTCAATTAGGCCATTTACAGGCACTTTTGAACTGTCGAGAAATAAAAAGAAGTTACCGCCGCGTTCCAAAGTGTAGATTCCTATGGAGAAGAACGGGCAATAAACTCCATGGTTACCTACTCTTTTTCATCTGATATTTATACAAAAATTTGGTTACATTGTGAATAACAAAATAAATGTGAGAACAATGTAAGATATGCTATACTAATAAGAGTACCTACAATTAATTTGCCATGGTAGATTAGAGATGACCAGTCCCAACTGACGGCGCCTGTTCACGGACATGACGCATGCATCAGCATCGCTCAGCTCAACCATTTTGTAGGGAACCGCACGATCCAACACACACGCCACCATCAGCGGGACATTTGAGTGAGCATGACATGCTCTAACCGCCAGACACCAAGTAAAGTTTTAATTTTGTATATGGATACATGGTACTCACATGAATGTACAATACGTATTAAGACCGGCAAAAAATTATACAAAACAAAAAATAAAAATGCTGTTGGCACACAAAAAAAAAACGGATAATAATAATAAATATCGATACATGGTAGGTATATGTACCTACTCGTAAATGTCAAAAAATAAATAGAATTGTATAAAAATAAAATGAATCATGTCAGAGAATTAAAAAAAAAAGAGTAAAAATAAAAATTAATTACCATGTCACATGATCAAATGTAATAAAAGCGTTCGTATGGAGATCTCTTTAAGAATCCATTAGTCAAGTGTTTGTGGAGCAGGACCAGCATGTTTCCAAGCATTTTTATCAGCAATATAATCTTCTAACTTGTAATAATATGCTTGTTTACATAGTGTGCGTTTTATACAAATTTTAAATAATAATGAATAATATTCGTTTCAAAGTGTGTAAACGTAAAACGAAACATCAATATCTATTTCTGAATTATTCTGGTATGTCAAGATGACAGTTACGTTCACTTTGAGTTTGACAGATTGGCAATTTATTTTTACCTACTTTTGAAGTTAATTTATAAAAAAACCTTTTTACCTATTTAGAACCTACTATTTTTTTCATCATTTCGTTATCTAGTATATTTTTGTAGGTAATAATTTTAGAACTACTATTTTTTACCGACAAAGCGTTGGCAACCCTACTCGTGGCACCTGATGGTAAGCGCAGACAGGGTCTAAGATGGAGCACACGAATCTAATAAAAAAAAAAAAAAATCTAATCTCTGGCTCTCTTATATACAAACGACGGAACACAATAAACTGCCTGGCGCCGGATTTAATGTAAGGGTGGTAGCTAGCCAGGCGGACCGTATAGATCCTACCACCAAGTGTGCTGGGTTTTGTTGAATCTTACAACACGCGTTTGCGGTGACAAACTTTTTTATTCTAGCCCGTCCCCACACGGGGTAACCATGGCTTCGTTCAGACTATCCAAACTAACTATATATTTCGAATTTAGATAAGACTAGCTTTTGCCCGCAGCTTCGCTTGCGTGAAATGTTGAACCCGTTAAGTGACGATTTTCCATACAAACTTTCATCCCCTATTTAACTCCCTTAGGGGTTGAATTTCGAAAAATCCTTCCTTATTCCCTGTCTACATTATAAAGGGAACTTCTGTGCAAAATTTCAGCGTTCTAGGTCCAAGGGTTTGGTCTGGGCGTTGATGAGTCAGTCAATCAGTCAGTCAGGACTTTTCTTTTTATTTATATAAGTAGATGATACCCCGGCGATTTTTGATCCTCTACATTTGAAATGTACCTGGACATTACCAACAGTTCGGATTATTGCATGACATTTGATCGATTGGATTGGCGGATTTCTCTTAACTGGACCGCCAGCTGGTCTAGACACCTGATGAGGAATTAATCTACCAATATGTACTTACTTATTTATCGAAAAATTTGTAAACTAGCAGCACGTTTGATGAATATTTGAACACGGGCCAGTGTCACGAACACGACATGGCCCTCAAATAAAGTGATCATTTGCAGTAATTTATACTACACGTATACGCTGTTATTATTTTCGTGGGTACCGTACAAGGGCAAACTGTGCAATCTCGTTTGGGTACCGTTACAATTCAATTATTATAAGTACCTACTTTGTACAACGTGGAATTGTGATTGTTTTTATCCAGCGGTTTTCTCTCGTGTCAGCACGAGCTATACGAAAATAGCTCATGCGGAGGTGAAAGGATTAGTCAGTCAGCAAGGTTGGTAGCGGGACTGACTGCCCAGGGTGCGTCGGACGTACTTAAGTATCGTCACTCGTGGAGGCTCTTTTCATGCACCCCCGCGGTTTTACCTAGCGGTGTAGTGTCTCTATTTCAGTCTTACTATCGATTAAATGGGTCAAACTCTTGAGTAGTTCTGCTTAGCCCTTTCCCAACTATGTTGTTGTCAGCTTCCAGTCTAAATTTTACACGGAGCGACTGCCATCAGACCTCTGCAACCCTACTGGGCAATGCCGATATCCTAATGTTAGACCGGTTGTCAGACATTCAGGCTTCTGTCTACCCGTAATGACTGTGTTAGGTATTCGTATGACTCCCGGGACCGACGGTTTGACGTGCTCTCCGACGCCCGGCGGGTTCTCACTGCGTAACGAATGGTCCCCCATCCACGGATTGACCGCGGCAACCGCAGCTTAACCTTGCGAATCAGATGATGCGCGCGGTTGTTAATTAGCCACGAACCCTTCAGTCAAACTCTTGAATATAAGAAAAAAAAACTCTCTCATTATACAAGGTTAGTCGGAAAGGGGGTACTAATCCGAAGCCCACTTATAGTATCGCTGATGACTGTTTGAAAGCAAGTGTTAAAATTTCAAAATTCGATTTTTTTTCCAAACAAAATGATTTTTATTTTAGTTTTTTCAAAAATTCTTCATCCCTGGTTTAGTTACAAATTCATAAAATGGTGCTTCTAATTCATGACCAAATATGACCTAAAATGTAAACACAGCTGATCATAACTGGAGATAGATAGATTTTAGGGTTTTTTTTTTGAGATTTTTGAACAACTGTTTCTCTTAAACTGTTGACTTTTGGGAAAAGTTGTAGAACAAAAGTTATTCATTATTATGTGTACTTTAACACCCTTTCGGATTAGTAGATTAGTACCCCCTTTCTGACTAACCTTATTATATTCCCATGCAAACACTGTTCCATAACTTTGAATGGGGAGATGATTGTTTGAGTACCAGCATCCGAATTGCGTATCACATTCGTAATTTCAATAGCTTTCATTTTGACAATACAACAATATTCATTGCGTGGTACATAGTTGTGGAGAAGTCGGATTGTTAATACACACGTTGCTATGGAAATTGTTGACCTGTCAAAATCGAACCCATGGCACAGAATGAATAGTACAAGTACCCATAGCGATTACGAGTGTTTTGCGTAATTAGGAGGCAAGAAGGGAAAATTAAACGAATGTATTGATTATTTTTCAAGTTACAATATGGTTCATAATTTATGCTTTCATAACTTAATGATTAAATCCTAATCCTAACTAAGTAATAATATAAATGCGAAAGTAAGTTTGTTTGTTTGTTAGGTACCTTTTCACGCCTTAACCACTGAACCGATCATCCTGAAATTTTGCATATACGTTGTCAGGTGTACAACAGAAACGGAGATAGGGTACCTTTCATCCCGAAAAAAGTAATGTTCCCGAGGAAAACCACGATAATTTTCATAGATGGCGCCACGTGACTTTCGGATCACAATTGAATTATATTATTATTGAAACTTCAGTAGTGTGTTAAGAGTTTTTTGAGCTTACAAACGCGAGCGAAGCCGCGGGCTATTTTAATAATTTCCTAAAACAGAGCTTCCTCTCTTTTACCCTTTTGCTGTGCCCGACAGGTTCCAGAATGATCGTATTTATAAAGACCTGCCACGCTAGTATATACTTATGGAAAAGCAATAAAGATATTGAGTATTTTTATTTTATTTATTTAGAAAACCAACTGCGATACATAAAATATATTACAAAATTTGTATGGCTGTCTGTATTGTATGGCTAATAATAGGTTTTCCTATATAACAAGAAAAAGTAACATGCGAACGGATCATTCATAAAATAAGTTTAAATTCAAAATATAGTAGAAGTAGGATAACCGATAAGTTTCAAGTTACATTACTTTAAATTATTGTATTACTTTAAAGTATTGAGAGTATCAGCTTCAATCTGAGCTCTATATTGCGGAGGACGTCACTAACTCAGTATAAAAATAGATTTCATCCATCATTTTTTTTTTGAGCGAAGTTGTTGCTGTTTATGGAAAAGCAAAAAATTAGACGGCGACTCGTTTTTTGGTAACTTTAACATGTTGGTAAACAACCTCTGAAAGTTTTCCTAGCCACCAAAAAAACTCGGTCAATTTGTTGATGACGTAGTTTAATTAAAATAATATTTTGCCCATTAATACCACACTATTAAATCTATAAATATCTACAAATGTTCGCAAAATAATCTTTGACGCGATCAGCGAGGGCGGAGACCTCAGGTTTTTGTTATTTTTTGTTCTTGTGCGTCACTTTATGTTATGTGGTAGAATCCCATAGAATTCATTGCGTCTGACTTGTTTTGAAAGTTTTTTATGTTATTGTAATACGTAGTATAAATTGATGATTATACAAAACAACGCATTCAAGGACGTCATAGTTTTTTTTTTCATTAGGTGTCGGTATTTTGGTTTAGTCCTATCTCTTCAGCTTCCCATCTTTTCCCCAATTACGTTTCTTAGAGATGGGAAGGTTTTGTAGTTACAAACGCACAGGGTAAGAGATGGGAAGGGGAAGAGATGGGACTAAACCGATATTTTTACACCGTATAGACACAGATCAAGACTAAAAATACAGCATACGGGCTCTCAACTCAACTCAAAACTCATTTATTCAAAATAGACTAGAATTACTTAGTTCTTTTTGAATGTCATAACAATAGATAGGCCCCCAAAAAATCCCTTCCTTCACCGCTTCCTAGTGTTTACGCTGTGAAGAAGAAACGGCGCAACAAACTCTCCAGCAAAGCTCTTTAATCACTATGGTACAGATAGTTCCATCTACGAAGACGCGCCCCACTCTTTGATTAAATCGCGACAGTGCGAAAGTGTGCATTATAAATTGCTATTGTACTAGTTCTATACACACACCAAAGTTCTTCTTCTCTCGTGTCAGCACGAGCTATACGAAAATAGCTCAATGCTGTGATGAAAAGATTAGCCAGTCAGCAAGGTTGGTAGCGGGGCTGACTGCCCAGGGTGCGCCGGACGTACTTAAGTATCGTCACTCGTGGAGGCTCTTTTCATGCACCCCACACACACATTTTACAACTTTAGTAGGTACCTACTAAGTATTGTAAAATATTTAATAATTTTCACCGACATAGATTGCTGTACGTACTAATGTTTTTATTTAATTTTGTAAAAATATTTTAAAGCCGGGACCGGGACATGCTGTGTTAGTTATACCCTTTTCAACGTAAGGTGAGTCGTTATCATACTATACAAAGAATATCAAATATTAAAAAAATAACAAAAAATGAGTAATATAGCTGTAAGTATAGTATTTTTACGTTAGTTGTAAGTTTTATATTGTATTGTATTTTGTTATTATGTATTGTATTTTTATGTAGGGGTTTCGCTTAGCTTCCACGACACAGGGAATCCTAGTGTGGAAGCTAGTGCCAAATGTAAGTTTATTTGTTCAATAAAGAATTATTATTTATAGCTATTTTACAGTTTTTGATGATGTCGTTTACGTTTTTTCGATACCAAAACAATACGAAAGAGACCCTGTATGTAAGCGCAATTGAAAATGTTGTATCGGCTAGTCTGTTGCACAAACATACAAACTAAACATCGACAGAGAGCAACTTCTTATGCTAAAATTCACGATTAGTTTTTTGAAAACAATATTATTATCAGATTTTTCGTCAAAATTGTCGTCTTACTCCCTATACGTTTTGTTCCAAACGAAGTGTGTCGTGGCTCGCAATGTGTTTTCACTTCCTTATTAGTTCCGACAAAATACAGTACACTATGATACGTCACAGAGCAATGCTTTATGTTTATGGATAAGCAGTTAGTCTGCGTGAATGGAGTAGGAAGAAATGGAGCGCTATGTGTGGGCAAAAAAACGTCAGACATCTGAAAAAAAAGTGCATAGATCGCCGCGTCGACCGGACAATGAAAATTGTAATTCTGTTACGGTGGATATGTGTGTACTTTAACGACCGAAATCAATAACCGATCTCGATCCTAAGTCTCAGGATTGATGTAGGTATTTGACATTACGTCTATTGAATTACAAAAAAAAAGTGTGCACCTACCATGTTTTGTCTCTGCATCACCCTAATGTGGGATTTACACGGGTTGATTTTCGCCGCATGGCTAGGCCGCACGGAGAAAATCGACCGTCTAAATGACAATTCGACTAGGCCGCAAGTGACTAAAATCGCAAGCCCCAAAGTTGGGTGCCATCCGACTTTTGCCGTGCGGCGACAAGCCGCATGCGGCGGGTGACTAAAATCGACCGTGTAAATTGTCAGTTGTAGGCGAAGGCGATCGCCCGCCGCATGAGGTGTGTTTTGCGCTGTGTTGTTCCGCTAGAAATGAACAAGTCGCATGCGGTTTTTGTCGACCGGTGTAAATGGGGTGTTGATTCGATTTTTACAAGCGATGCGACTGGTGACTTGCCGCACAGCTAAAATCGACCCGTGTAAATCCCCCATAAAGTAGACTGGTAGAAAATGCATCTGTACCTACAAATTTTGTGCATAAAGAATAAAATAAATAAATAAATCATTTCTGTTAAAAACCTACATTAGGAGGTTTTGGACTGAGATCGGTTAAGGGTTTCCGCCGCAGGTGTTGTACTGACTTGAGATATGATGCGAAGGCGATCACCCACTACGCGTTTCACATCAATCCCTTTGACTCTGTAGAGAACAACATAACATAACATCTCGTCAGTATTTGCCGAAGGGTTGGGCAGACAGTCGCGGACTTAAAATGTTTATCAGATTTCAAATTCGATTCCTTCGATTTGCTGTGCGCAACAGTGGCGAAGGCTCCATACAACTCGATTCCTATCGGCTTCCCTTTCGAAACGAGTAGTTACTGGAATTCACGCATCACACTTGAGCAAGGTAAGCATTTTTAGGTCCGGCTTCCCGTTTAAGAAAATTCACCCTTCGCTACTGGTGCGCAATAAGTTTTAACATGTCATATCAACATAGGTACTTTCCTACTATACAGGGTGTACGAATTCGTGTAATTACTTCAAACCATGTGATCTACTGGTGACACGGATAAACCCTAAATGGGATTTTTAGTTAAAGAACTGAAAAAAAAAACAAAATAAAATTTTGGTTTTATATTTCTGAGTCATTTTAGAGCCTTGAGTTATCTGTCTGCAAAGAGCGATATCGCGTTAGTCGTGCCCGCCGGCCGTGTCGCCGTGCATCGAAATGTTCAATAACACAAAATATTTATTTTTGCAAAATATTTTTTTACTTAATCCTTATGTGGTTTAGATACGATGGATAAAAAAGCCACATAAAAAAAAAGAATTTTGTTTTTTTATTTTTAATCAAGCTAAATCCCGTGCGTGGGGCCAATCTACACCAGTAGTAAGTAAATCATGTGGTTTTGAGGAATTACACGAATTCGTTTACATCCTGTGTACGTAAATATAATACTATGCATAATTTACTACAAAGATTGATTTATTTTTCTATTCTACTATCCTCTTTAATGAACCTTTAAGACCGCCATTTGTACTATTCTTAATCATGTGTATTCCAACTGTTTTATTTCTTTTAGTGTACAATAAAGTATATCTATCTATCTTTTTCCATCAATTAAGAAAAAAATATCTTTGCCCTGTATTGACAGGGCTCAGGTCGCTCGGTCGCTCGCAAAGGATTGTCAGGAACTTATGCTTAGCAGTCGCGCTTGCGAACACAAGACCAGAAGTCTCCAAACTTTTTAGCTTAAGGGCCACACTGACTCCTCCACTACGTCCCAAGGGGTCAAGACCTAGTTCGTTCATTATACCAACATACTGTAGTCTTTATGAGCACTACCAATCTGGTCCACTGCCGCGGGCCGGATTGGTGCTGGCCCGCGGGCCGTAGTTTTGAGACCCCTGCACTAGACCAACGAGGCAGTCAATTCTAGAGAGAACTATGTGTAATACCTGTACCCCAAGTGTGAGTTTTTAACTTTACTACTGTAGTTGCGTCACGCCAAAAAAATCAAACAAATTTTTAGTGACGCTATTCGTCGCTAGAGGCGCTGCCTAAATTTTCATACATTTTTGGCGTGACGCAACTACAGTAGTAACGTAAAAAAACTCACACTTGGGGTAGGTACTGTTAGAACTCCATTGTTTCGTACTCTATGGCTGTATGCCTTGGCCTTTCATAGGTGTATAAGTAATCGTTATGAGTTTAACGGTTATACATTAGAGAGTAATTGAATTACTGTCATCTAGAAACTTGTTAGAAAACGTCGGCGCTTTGAGTTTTGTTGTGGTTTTAAAGTTAATGATATTTTGTGGTACAATATTTTAATGTTTGAATCAATGAGTACCTATTTGTTTTTTGCATTAGTGGGTTTACATACAAGTAAAAAAACTTTAGCCTATACAAATAATAACTAGTCGCTCGCATGTCGTCAGACTTTATTTACCAAACCAAAAGTAAGCTAAGTACAGTCAGTTGCAATAAAATGGATACACTTTACAAAAATAAAATGTAAAATTAAGACCCAATGTTGAATGGAATTTAAAAAAAAAAACTATTTATTCATGTTATGTGTACAATTTTAAAACATTTCAGTCATTGCTTTTTCTTAAATTCTTTACTTTTAGAATCTCAACAATATACTTACATACCTGTATATGCTCTCGAGAGACAGGTATACTAAAAAAAACTAATAAATTATTAAAACGGCACAACAATTGTAAATGACAAAACAACATAATCGTTCAGGGGTGATTCTATCATTACAGTTACAGCTAATATCAGTATGTCAGGATTGCGAGCAAGGTAAACACAGTAAATAAAACCAACATAGACTGTCCACCACTGAGAGTACTTGTATTTGGGTTAGTGTTAGTAACATGAACTACTTAGATCACAATTAATACTTTACACAATTATTACAAGATCATAAAATAAGGACAAGCTAGTCAGATATTAAAAATCAGACTTCTTCAGCTGTTCAGCACCGAATGCTCCCGCTTCGTCGAATCACCACCGCCTTTATAACCTCGGGTGCGTTGATCCATAGTGACGACTACCTTCTTTTGTCAACATTGCCCAGTGCTACCCGCTACCGATAACACAATGTAGTCTGTAGGCTTAAGAGTGAGCAGTTCGTTATTCCGAAATTTTAACATCCGACATGGTAGTTATACGTACAACAAGAGATCTATATTCAAAAGTACATATCATATGAGCTAATAGCGTTTACTATTTTTATATTATAACTTTCGTGAGACACATTCATATTTATGATTATTTACGGTTTACTCACGTGCATTTTTTCGGGATTGCCCGACTAGTTTCGGACCCAAACGGAGCCCTTAATCATGAGCTGAACACGCGGTGAGGTCGCGAGACGAACTGGCGCTGCACCGCACCGCGTAGCGTTGCGCCCGCGACGAGAGGGGCGCGCTCTGTGTCGGTATTGCTCGTGCGTCTTCGTCACTTGTCGTGTCCGGGTTGTTAAATGAAACAGTACCGGTGCATGCCGCGCTAACTGTGTCACACTCCAGACTTAACTCACTTTTATATGAAGTAGACTTCAGAGCTGGTTTCCAGGCAGGCGACAGTGTCCAACCACCGTCTCTGTTGAAGTTCGGATGACGGCTGATTTCGATGGCTTCACGTACTTTTCGCGGCCAATCAGTCTAAAACTAGTCGGGCAATCCCGAAAAAAATGCACGTGAGTAAACCGTAAATAATCATAAATAGCGTTTACTTCAACAGCTACAAAGAAACACTGTTATTTCTGTAAACAAGGGCTAAAGTTGCCAGTTACAAAGTCAGCATTGATCAACGACCATGGGGGTCACGGCTCACGGCATGCGGCATGCGGAAAGGATGCAGTGGAGTCTGGACTCGATGTTAAAAAGTCTTTAGGTTAGACGGTCATGGAAATGCACTTCAAGAGAATTAAATCCGTGTTGCCTTCTAGATTAATTGAGAATTTTAATTATACTTACCTGCGGTTTCTGAGTTATATTTGAGTACGGAGTTGTCAAAAAAATGCTTTTATAATCCATCATTTTTATGACAACTCCGTACTCAAATGTTACTTGTACTGCTTATCCTAGAATTCTTATCTCAGTAACCGGAGGTTAGACTAGTTCAAAAAGCAATAAACCCAGCCCGTGAACTAGTTAGAGAATTTTAAAAGTAGGTATTCCTGTGATGTAACAATTTTAGCATCATAACATTCAAATTAGATTTCAAAGCTAAACTAAAGAATTTCTATGTATATGTAAAAGAACAAAATGCCCCGTCCATAACGGGCACAAGTTGCGATACATGTCGCGCGACATGTGTCCGGGCACTTTTGGCGTTTACAAAAACTTGCGACAGGTACACACATCAATAAAAGTATGCGATCACTAGCATAATTATGTATGTGAAGATTCCGAATTCAAAGTCCAACTGAAATCTGATTTATATTTATCTAGATAACTATCAATCTATATTTATCATGATAATTATCGCTTTGAATCCCGATTCGAAAATTCGGCTTCAAAAAGGCTACATAATTTTTCAAAGTGATCGCAAACTTTTTTTGATGTGTGTACCTGTGCCGCGAATAATCTGCCCGCGGTGTGGACGAACATAAAGAAAGAAAGAAGATTTTTTTGTTGGATAGCAAACAACATGAACTTAACGAAGTAGTAGATAGTAACACACTAAAAATGTTAACGAATAAGTTTTTTCTGCGTGATCAGTCGTTCCGCAAAATTATTTTTTTGAGATTTTATTTTACTTAAAATATGAACATCTTCCAGATGTAATTATATAAATTACGAATACTTATTATTGCATTGTATTTATGCGTCGATTTATTTACCTTATAAAACAACATATTTTACTGTCTTTTTATCGACCATGATGAAAACAACTTTTCAGTAAAATATGTAAAATATGTCGCATTAATATTATTGCGGCATACATATTTTACATATATTTTATTGTGTTTGCGATTAATAAAATGACGTCCTAGAGATGTTCATATTTTACGTAAAAAATTAAAAAACAAAATTTCGCGGGCCGATTGATCGTGTTCACGTGTACTTTTATTAATACCTTCCTACCTTAATTAATACCTTCACTTTACGGCTGTATCTACAAGGATCCCTCATTCTTTCATTCAGCTACATACATACATACAAGGTTAGTCAGAAAGGGGGTACTAATCCGAACGGGTGTTAAAGTACCCATAATAATGACAATGAGTAACTTTTGTTCTACCACTTTCCCCAAAAGTCAATAGTTTAAGATAAATAGCTGTTCAAAAATTACATAAAAAGCTAAAATCTATCTATCCTCAGCTATGATCAGCTGTGTTTACATTTTAGGTCATATTTGGGGTCACGAATTAGAAGCTCCATTTTCTGAATTCGTAACTAAAGTAGGGACGAAGAATTTTTGAAAAAACGAAAATAAAAAATAATTTTGCATGGAAATAAAAATTATCGAATTTTGAAATTTTAGCACTTTCTTTGAGACCGTCATCAGTGATAATTTAAGTGGCCTGCGGGTTAGTACCCCCTTTCCAACTGACCTTGCATGTGCTGCAAGACATTGGCTTGACTTGGGGGCTAATAACGTCAGATCTGGTGAATCATGTTTCGTTACATAATAGTACCTAATCTGTGGTCTGCTCATTCAGTCAGCAGTTGTCACTGGATCTTCAAGTTGCCTTCAAGTTGTATAGCTTGCAGTTCCGACTGGATGTACAGACGCCAGCACATCAAGCTACTACAGTCTGTCAAATGTCTTTAATAGATTTTCATCTTTATCGCGAAAGCGTTAGGTTCAAGGTTGATTGGGAAAACTTGACAGTTTCGGGCAGCTTGACCTGCTATCGTCTGTACAGTCCACTCGCAGTTATGATTACCTATGACTGCTGGCGTAAGATGTTATGATCCTTTATTCTTTGATTGAATTAGACTTTTTAGGACTGTTAACTGTTTAGTAATTAGAGACCACCAGTTAAACTACTGTTAATTATATTACCAACATTAATTAGCACCCAAATTATATTTTTTCGGTGCGTATCATGCGTATGCGATGTTACATAATACTATCCAACGTGTTTTTGATGTGATTTGCTCTTTACAAAGGTGTTTTTAAATTCGACCTCAATAAAGTTCACTGAATTCAAGAAAGTTTTGAGTAAGGAAGTCTGAAATGAGCTTTTAAAGTTTCTTATGATTAAAGTGTAAGTATGGTGCGGTTATTGGTGGGCAGAATCATTCACAAAAAATGTCTGACCTTAATTATAATTCCTCAAAATCGAAGCTAACGGTAAGCCTTATTTTTTATATAATTTAAATATTTAATTTATTATAATCAACTGTTGTACCTGGTTGTACCTCTCCTTTTTTATTTCTTGTTAACGAATATTTTATTTTAATTAAACTAGTAGCAATTTTTAATTTAATTGCTATACGTCAAATCCGGGTTTATAATGTTTTGCGTGAAAATAAAGCAGATAATAATTTGATATGCGGTGATTGGAGGTCCTTGGAATATTTTCATATTTTTACATAATGACTTATATCAGTTGAATTATGTATAATTAATTTAACTTGGGTAGTCTCACGCAGTTAACATTCCGCTACGATGTATTTTACAAAGGATCGCCGGTATAAAAGTACATACTCGTATGCTCATGGAAAAAACCGTAGCAGGGCCACAGAGGCAGGGCCGAAGATTGGCGTCATTTAAATACCGGTTGGAGATGCAGTTTTTACAGAGTGCTCCAGTCAAACTGGACGCGTTAAAACGCGAGCGAGAGTCACTAACCTCATGTGTGCACACCATACATAATGCGTTCACAATAAGGAACTGTTCACATTTACAGACTCGCCAGCGAGCGATGCGCAAAACGGAGCTGGAAGATGGAGGCACTCAACTGTAATGTTATCGTAATAATAATATATCTGCCTTATTTAGAATGTACATATTGTTATATTTTTTGCAGAAATTTTGCACAATAACCTGAATTAACATTTTAATTAGCCCGTTGATGAATATTAATAATTAAATTAATTGGCGTTGTTTTAAGTAGCCGTATAAATTGGGTTTTATTTAAAAAAAAACTAAGGTATGTGCTTTTTTGTGATTATACGCATTATGTTTTGTTATACGTAAAATCTATATTTGTATTTATAAAAATGAAGATCGTAATTTATCGACATAATAATCATAGTGGACCTACTTCTCTTAGTCGTCGTCGTATCTTCAAGGGAGAGGAAAGCCTCATGTATTTACATAAATAGGTTGGTAGTACGAGCAGGTTACTTAACAGTTACTATGTAAGGACCAGCGTGCAAAATACAAACCTACGAGTGAAATTTTAAACTCTTTTGTTTGCTGTATTTGGACAGAAACAGAGCGGGGACAGTGATAGAATACCAAGTGTCTTTTAACATCGCGTGCGACAAACGACGAACGACGCGACGGAAACGTTGCACGGTATGACTCAGTCTTACCACAATGGTTGCATGTTAAGATCTATGTTAAGCCACATGGCATGCAAAGCCAATTCATTGTAAATATACTAAATATGCAATCATGAAAACAATCTTGATCGTAATCGTAACCAGCTTTGTAATAAAGAAATAATTATAAAATTGTATGAAAAACGAGGAGTTTACCTCGATGTCACGACGCCACGCACAGGTGGCATTTGTCATGCTTGTTATGTCAATCACCTCGATCATTCTTTAATCACAATAACAAACGATCATCTGGTTTGTTCTAAGATTTTCCATAAATCAGTCACCGCAGTATCTAGTAGGTATCTGATATTGTATTCATTGGATTCAAATTCAAAGCCTGCTGATGGAGCATCCTATTGTTTTCCTTTTGTATCGTATTCGTAGAATTATACGAATATAAGAATTATATGTGTAGGAGACACAGTGTTATGGTATTTTTGATATACATATACACATCAAAAAAAGTTTGCGATCACTAGCATAATTATATATGTGAAGATTCCGAATTCAAAGTCCAACTAAAATCTTATTTATACATATTTATCTAGATAACTATCAATCTATATTTATCATGATAATTATCACTTTGAATCCCGATTAGAAAATTCGGCTTCAAAAAGGCTACATAATTTTTCAAAGTGATCGCAAACTTTTTTTGATGTGTGTAGGTAAATTTTGTAAAATATTAAACTTCCTCGTTTAGATGCTTTTACATTTAGCATGATGATTCATATTTCCAAGGATTTTGTAGCTATACTCTGATTAACGAAAGAACAACAAAACGATCTATTAAAGACCGGAGTTTTGAATGAATTTGATAAGAATGAACTTGTGTCCTTTGATCTTGGATTCGTTATTAAAGAAGAATCTTTTTCAATGTTCAATATAAGATTTTGTTCCATAGAACTTATAAAATAACTGCGACCAATACTTGCATTAGTGTCAGTCTCTCATAGTAGTGTAGCATTATGAAAGTTTAAATAGAAATGCCTACCTACGTCATCCGATCGAGCGATGTAAGTATCAATTATTCAGGCAGAAATTATTTATATACCTACCGTATTTTCAGTAACTACTGGTACTGGAGTGGAAGGTAGGAGTACTAGGGGTGCATGAAAAGAGTCTGCACGAGTGATACTTAAGTACGTCCGGTGCAACCGGGGCAGTCAGCCCCGCCACCAACCTTGCTGACTGGCTAACCTTTTCACCACGACATGAGCTATTCTTGTATATAGCTCTTGCTGACACGAGAGAAGAAGAAGACTACAAACACCGTGAAATATTCCAGATTAATCATGATTGTGTAAAATTAATAATATTTGTTCTTGTTGCAGCTGAAATTAGATCATTTTTTCTACCGCGCGTAATAAACCAATGCGATCAACTTATGTTATAGCTATTATCTATCAACAACAACACTACCTGGGTGACGTCAATGGTTATTAGTACATTTAAATAATTAGTGTAGTTATATAAACATTCGCAATATTTTCCAGTGCCTTGATTCGAGGTTGTAAAAAAAACTGTTTTTGTATTCTTTATTTGAGTTAGAATCGCAAATGATTTGTGCATGTAGCCAGAACATTCGAATTTTAAATGGCGAAGCTATTGCCACAGTCTACCTATATCTTACTCCATAAATTCGGTCAACGTAGAACTAGAACATTGTCGCAGAGCAATCGTGCGGGGGGTTGCGGGGTGAAGGAGCGGAGGTTACGTCCCGAATAGCCATACTGCATACTTGGGACATAACCTCCGCCCCTACATCATTTTGACATTTCATAGGATCTGTCTAATGTATGGGCGTTGACCCACTGTATGTAGTAAGTAGGTACACTGTGCTATTGCCTTAAACAATGTTTATTTTGAATTTGGTTATGGTATAAAATATGCTACGCCAGGTATTCTCTGCCCGTGACAGGTAGGGCACGTGATTGGTCCAAGACTACGTCATCGGCTGTGGGTGCTGCCACTATGTGTAAATAAATTACCCGAGCAAAATACATTTTTCACTTACTTGCTTCTTAAGCCATTTTGAACACATAATTTTATCTAGTTTAATTTTTTAACTAAATAGATGAATAACACGCGATAGGAAAAAGTTAAGCTAGTTAGCAATTTATTTTATATTAATTATTCATTATGAATTAAAAACTCCTTAATTGTATTGAAGATGTTAATCAATGGCAGCACTGATCGTGACATAAGTGACGTAGTGTTGGGCCATTGTGGGCAGAGAATAGCTAGCGTAGCTTGGTTAGGTATACCACAGTGTACCTACTTACTACTTACAGTGGGTCAACGCCCATACATTTGACAGGTTCTATGAAATGTCAAAATTATGTAGGGGCGGAGGTTATGTCCCAAGTATGCAGTATGGCTACTCGGGACATAACCTCCGCCCCTTCACCCCGCAACCCCCCGCACGATTGCTCTGCGACAATGTTCTACGTTGACCGACTGTAAGGAGTAAGATATAGGTAGACTGGTTAAACTATGATTTTGGTTTTCGGTTTTTAAATATTTTTGTTGGTTGAAATTAAATTATTTTCACATTGTAAAATACCTTTGAGGAAACCAGTTCAAGATAATGTATGTTTTATTGCGCGCCATAAATGTTACAATAATGGCGTCACTATGTCGAAAGATCAAACCGTTGAAGTCCACAAGCGTTTAGTTACATTAAGTATTCATGCATAAGGAAAAATAGATTAACATGCTATACTATAAGTTTTATGTTTTGTAAATTGTGATGTTAATTTAAATAAACTCGGAACTTAACTTTAAATGTTTAAAAATATTAAATATGTACTACGTCATTGCAAATACACACCCCCACTCGCAAAATCACACACCCACAACACAACACACACACACATTATTTACCTTAAAATTATTTTATTTTATTTTCACGTTTAATAAAACGTATCTAAGGCTGAGCATCCACCAGAGCTGTGCTAAGCTGCGCAGCGAGGAATGTGTTTTGTAAGCACCAATAGAATCACTTCATTTACCTAGCTTCGCTCTGCGCAGCTCTGGTGGATATGGGCTTAGCGGAGCGAGGTTTTTGTTTATACAAAACAAGCGAGAAATGCGAGCGAGGGATGTGTTACGAGGAATGTGTTGCGAGGAATGTGTTACGAGGAATGTGTTGCTAGGAATGTGTGCGAGGATTTGAAAATATGCGCCTACCAGCAAGTCAGTAGATGGTGTTTGGAAGAGGTAGATGATCATTAACACATTACGCATTACACATTCCTCGCACAGCTCTGGTGGAAAGGGTCACACCGTTTCACATCCTCGCTACACATTTTCGCATCGCACATTTTCCTCGCACAACTCTGGTGGATGTCCAGCCTTAATCTATAATATTGTCCATCTCAATACTCCAAAATTGTAACAGTAACATCAAGCACTATGTAACCTTTACGTAATTATACCTTAGGGGACCGGACTGCTTCTCCTGAACAAAGGTTTTCATAACCTAGCTAGGAGAGCAGTGCTCACCCACACGTTTGTAGACACAGTACTTTTTTTGAAAACTGTATTTTGTTGTTAACGTGTACTACAATCCTTTGTTTTTGAGTAATTAAACATTATTATAATAAATAAAATATCCTAATGTTTCTTCATCAACAATGTTCTCTCGTTAAGTGTTTCAAAGGTGAAACAACTCTAAATTCCCACATAAATGACAAAAAAAGAATTTCTGTTATAGATGCGTAGATATTGTTTTTTGTGACGACTTTAATTAAACAGGTTACGGACTTATTGTTGAAAATGGTCTTAAATGCGTCTACAATTTACCCATAGGAAAAACCAATCGTTTTTGCTATTCTGTTGGAGCACTGATATAATTATGATAATAGAATATTATGGAAAGTTTTATCAAATAACTCTTCAATATTAACAAAATATGTGTATTATGAGAAATTAATATGAAGAATGTATTTCTGGCCCGGAGGTTACAGACCCGCTTGTTAAGCACCGGTTTCGGGTTTAAATCCGTCCATGTACCAATGTGACTTTTTCAATGACATAATATGTTACTTTCTTAGTCAATCTAAGACGACACTAAAGGAAAATATCGTGAGGAAACCTGGACTTAATGGTCCGAATGGACGAAATCGCCAACCCGCAGTGAGGAAGCGTGGTGATGAATGCTCGTTCCTTCTCTGTTTAAGAAGAGGCCTTTACCCTGCAGTGGGATAGGTACATTATTTTTATTTAAGACAGTACAATACGACCGACATATCTTGGCGAGTCCGAAGTTAGCTGATTAGCTGTGCAGTAAACAATTTCGTTTCTAAAAGATTCATTGCGCAGCCAAACCACTAACTTCAGACTCGCCAAGATACGTCGGCCGTATTGTACATATTATACTCTTCGTGTGAAAGAAGCACTGAAACTGTAGTTATGGCATAACTCTTATTGTTTCACGTAACTGCACATGCGCTGACTCTCATGGGAATTTTATACAGCATTGCCAATTTTAATAACTTCTAACTAGTAGGAAACAGGAAAATCTAGATACGCATAAGTATATAAGTAGTTCAACACAACATAATAATTATGCAATCGTAAGAATAATGTATTTTCTTTGTCTGTTTCTGTTTTTTTAGGTGGCATGCTCGACATGTTATACATACCGTACTGACTTATGTTATGGTATATTATAGAGTACAAAAAATATATTATTATACTATGTAATAAGTAATGTAATATAAGTTGAGTTAAAGTATAGGTTTATTATGAAATAAACTGGTTGAATTAGTGATTAAATTGCCAATTCTATATTTATGTTGTGTTTAAATACCAAATTATTCACCAAGAGGATAAAGCAGTGTCTTACGTCACGGGCGTCATATTGAATCCCGAGCGCAATGAAGGGTGCTACACTATAAGCCTGAGTGCAGCGAGGGATTCAAGCTCGCCCAAGACAGGTGACATCACCTTTATCCCCGAGGAGAATACTCTACTTTTCACACCTGCGAGGCAATGAAAAACAATAGTATACCAGAATCAAAGTATTTTATTAAAGTTATAATGACAGTAGTACCTACGATTTAAATACTTTCGATATTTATAATTTACTCGATGACCTTCTGATTTCCTCTTTAAGAATGCCAATAATTTGGTGTACGTATTTTTATTTATTTATTTAAATGCCTTAAACTATCATTACAGGTCTTTTAACCTAATGCAATAGCCAAGTCACACACACAAAACTAAAATTAAAGCACCAAATACATCTCAAGATCATTGTTAGTAACACAACGTAAACAATAGTGCTTTTGCGAACACCCCAGTGACATTTTTATTTATTAATTTGAATGTTGTGTTTGATGCTTATTTTTGACCTGAGCATCATCGAATAGATGCACCATACGCTACTTGGCTTCTTTGTACACGATAAATGCTGGAAATAGACTAAAAAAAGCCCTTAATGAGATGCAGACCCTTATTAGTTTTCCATTTGTTGAAAATCGTCGTAGGCTTTCATATTATGTTTCTTTTGATTTTTCTGGGAGTAGATTGGTAAAAATGACAACAGCATCGGTTTTAATGGACTACGGAGTTAAATAACTGTTGTCACTCGACAATTTTATGAGAATTTGTAGTTTGGAATTGTAATTAAAATCACAGCGATTTGCGGTATCCGCGCCTTTTTTTCTTTTTTGTGTTCTACTTGTGATGGCCTGTCTGATTTTCCAACTAGTTCTTTTTGGTGCAGGTCTCTATCGTAAGTGTTCATAAGAATGTTTAGTTGAGGTTCCAAATTCAAATCACATTGTTGACCAGCGGGTTGTAATGAAATTCGGTACAATAATATTGCCCGGCTAGATCTTAAAGGGCTTTAATGACTTGCTTTAGGTTAGGTTTGCATAACATATACTTTGACATTGTCGAGCAGGTGTGAGAAAATATAAATACGGAACTATGCTGTTTTAAATGTGGCGTTAAATTGTGTTTATCTACGTTGGTTCTGAATTTTAAATTAAATGTCCAAACTAGCACTTTTATATAGTAAATGCTTTGCTATAAACAGTCTTAAATAAAACGGAAATTGATATATTTCCATTTTATTTAAGACTGTTTATATAATTATATTTCCTTGTAGATGATGCGTCTAGAACAGGGATCGGCAACCTTTTAAGTCGGAAGAGTCAAAAATTACAAATTACAAAATTTCAAAGTTTTTAAAGAGCCACAATTTTATTTCTTGCCAACAATAAATAGTACTTGCATAAATAGAGTTTTTTGATGAAAAAAACTAATCATCTATTTATTCACATACATATAAGTAGTTTTTTCACAACATATTAAATACTACATATATTATTACGCAAATATTATATTGTATATTTGCGTATGGAAGTAAAGAGCCACAGCTTCACATCCAAATATCCGCATGTGGCTCGCGAGCCGCAGGTTGCCGACCTTTGGTCTAGAAGAACCAAAAATACTATATTCTTATAATAGTTAGGTCTAACATCTCAATGTTTTAAAGACATAAGAGACACACCTACAAAAACACAAAGTAGAATGCACGCAATCCAAACAACCTTGACTTGTTGTAAATATAACGTAAACCTTTTATATAACCTGCTAAACATTTCTGTTAACGAAAAATTCTTCGCAATAATTATTGTAAAATATGGTATAAAACTGCTAAAACAAGTGTGCAGCCTTGTGAATGTGGCGCAGTAGTAGAATACGGATTCACATCGCGGCCGGCCGGTTGGACGATTGACGCGTTGCCCGAGGCCGTTTGCCCAACACTATCTATTGCGCAAGTCATCTACACCGCGGTCAATTTTAATTATGTAACTGTTCCGTTCATAAAACGTACTAAGTGACAAAAATATCATAGAAATATTTTTACCGATTCTAGTATTGGTGATTTACTATCAAATATAGGTAGGTACCAGTGGCGAAGGGTGAATTTTCTTAAAAGGGAAGCCGGACCAAAAAATGCTTACCTTGCTCAAGTGTGATGCGTGAATTCCAGTAACTACTCGTTTCGAATGGGAAGCCGATAGGAATCGAGCCTTCGCCACTGGTACCTACCATCTCAACCTGTCCAGTTTCAAGTGCGTTAATAACACTATAATGGCACAAGGTGTTAAAAGTATCCATTGCCCAATGCATCCATCCATTAGTTTTAATTATATAACGACTCCGTTCCATCGTATCTTTCGTGGTCAATAGAAAGATTGTTTGAAAGATTGGATGCCATTACTGGCCAGGTTATCTTTGCAGTTTATGGCGGCGCTGCTTGTTATGGCAAATGTCAATACTATGTCAAATTCAAACGTCAATTCTGTGTCAAATTCAAATGTCAATACCATGCTATATTTTGTCCCCAATTTCGCCACCTGACTCGTACTGGACACAGTAATTGGGCTTCTATGATGTATTTTATTGTCACAACGCATTGACTTTCTCTATCGTCAATAATCGAAGCGTTGTTCTATCTATGCAATTAAAGATTCGCATGAATGGCTCAGTAAGTACGTGCCGTCTTTGAGAAATCTTCCAAGCGTGACACAAAATCTAAAATAAGGTAGCCCAGGCAATTAACGCCCACCTAACTTAAAACCAGTTTTTTTCTGTAAATACTATTTAAATGGAAAAAAATATTTGATTAAAACATTAAGCATGGTTTTCATAATTTAAGGATGCTAGTTTTGTGGTGTAAATATTTATGATTTCCATGTAAATAACATCTTTTTAAAAACCTTGTCTTGGGCGTTATTAAAAATAATATGTTTATTACCGCCCGTTTGCTTAATAATGTCCTGGACGCAAAAATACATTCATAGGGATTATAAATCTAACAAAACATAATAGTCACATATAAATTTCTATAATAGAAATAAAAGGAATGAAACAAATCAACATTTAACATAAAAAAACTATCTAACTTGTTAACACGCGTAAAGTAACATGACACTCTTGGATAATCATTTTTAACACAAAAATTAGTTCTGACATTAAAATTTATAAAAAATAAAAGTATTACAACTGTTTTATTTCAAAAAAGAAGATTATAATCTAAACCTACATTGGGCGTTTTTAAACGATAGTGGGCAATGGCGCCTGTACCTACCATTGATGACAATGGCTATACTTGAGCAAGAATTACCTTTTAATAATATGAGGTCTGATACTCCTGCGTCTGTATTCAGTAATAGGCATTTTCTGAGTAAGTGCGTTCCATCTTCGATCTCGTCGTCACTTACCATCAGGTGAGACTGTGGTCAAACGCAAGTCCATAGGCCAATAGCGCCCATGAATGGTAATAACGCCCCATGATCATTTGAATGGGCGTTATTGTCCGAGTATTAGATATTGTTATTTCGAAAGTTTTACACTAAATTACGTTTATTGTCTTAAAAATATTAACGAAATATGAAGGGTAGTCAGTCACCTATATTATGACAGAAATATAAAAGTGTATGAAAAATACAACAGAACAACTAAAAACTAACAATTTTGTCAGAGCAATTTTTATAATAGCGGCGTCCATGGCTGCGGTCCTTGAAGCAGGACGCATCACTGGCAAGATTGTGGCACGAGAGACTTGCGTTCACGCTAGGTGTGTTCTTATTGGTGTATTATATGTCTGCGTGAGCTGTGAAGTAGCTTACGCGAATAAAAGTACGTTTTCTGTCTTTTGGGCGTTATTTAACAGATGGCGTTAATTGCCTTACCTACCTTAATTAAGAAGATGTTTATGTATTTAATTTGTTTTATTAACAAAGGTACACTTATGGTACCTATGTAAGAATACAAATTATTGTGTCGATATTGACCTTTTAGGTAGTTTTAAGGACAAAGCGTAAATAATAACATTTTAATTTATTGAGTTACTACAACAAAACATTTTTTTTAATTATTATTATCTGATTATACATTGAAGTCAAAGAACTTGACCGGACGTCGGGTTCACTTTGTTTATAATAAGAACAAAGTCCTTTTTAGTAACAATACAATGAAAGAAACAATTGATGACATGGCATTGACATTACGATGTAAAGACGTGACTACCACTTTGTAGCCATTAGAGTCAAACTAATGGCTGGCCACTAGCATCCAACGACCAATATTGGACACACTTTAACGTCCCTTGATGCATCACTTACTAATTGAACGTACCCTTTGAATACGAGAACAGCAATGGATTGTCAATTTATCCAATAAGAGCCATTGTGTACAGGGGTAATTAGAAACCGGTCTGGTAATAATGTTTTTTTTTATTGCGCAAAGGTATGATAGCGATTGCATTAGGCATGACCTACTGTCGGCGCTTACAACGCATTATCGAATCTTATTCGTGTAAATGTTCACGTTCAACCAGACGGACGAGCAGACGTTGTTTATGTTTTTTATCGACCGACGTGTTACAAAGTTCATTCGACTTATCGACCGGAATTAGGTACCGTGATCGGTGCGTGCAAGGCTGTCCTCTTTCTAAAAAATAAAGAAATAATAATTTATAACAGTGACAATACATCAATGTTTTTTATGCGCAATAGGTCGAGTTGGTACAGAGACAGACGTTTTTTTCCTATGCGTTTTATGTCGCGTAAGAACAGGCTGATTTGATATTGTTATGTAATAAATAATATGCGTTAGCTATATCTCTGGGTTTATTTACATACTTTTAAGTGATCTATTAACTGGTTGGGATATTACCTTAGTAATTAAAAATGTATTAAGCCTTAACCTGTAACCCGACTCATTATTACAGCTCGTTGTGCAAATTCTTATTAGAAACAATTGACAGCTGCATGTGTATCGAGCATAATGGTAATATTCCCGCAACTGGTCTGAAAGACGCCCATGTTTAGCTACAGGCTTCCACGGGATGATGTGATGGTATTAATGTAAAAGATTAAACAAAAAAGTTCTTCAATGATAGCTTTAATCTAGGTAGATACTAGTACTTTAAAAACAACTTGCCTATAGGTAAACAGGAATAAAATTAGGAATTGAGAGCATGTTATCGGTAGCGGGTAGCACTGGGCAATGTTGACAAAGGGAGGTAGTCGTCGATATGGATCAACCTACCCGATGTAAAAGGCGGTGGTCATTCGACGAAGCGGGGCATTCTGTGTTCATCAACTGAAGAAGTCTGACCTTTTATATCTGACTAGCTTGTCCTTATTTTATGATCTTGTAATAATTGTGTAAAGTATTATATTGTGATCTAGTTCATGTTACCTACTAACACTAATCTAAATACTCTCAGTCTATGTTGGTTTTATTTACTACATTTACCATGCTCGTAATCCTGACATACCGATATTAGCTATAACTGTAATGATAGAATCACCCCTGAACGATTATGTTGTTGTGTCTTTTACAAGCACAATGATCTTAGATTTACATGTTTGCTATCGACCCCTAGACGGTCAGCCCCGCTACCTACCTTACAGACTGGCTAATATTTTCATCATGGCATGATCTATTCTCGTACATCTCGAGCCGATACGAGAGAATAAGAAAAATCACTTAATTCATTAACAGTCAGCCAGAGTTTGTTTTTCTTTGCAACAACATCTAACCAATGCGATTTTAGGCGGCCATCTTGGTCCTCCACACTTGGTTTCATCGTAACGTTCATATAAACATCAAAATCATTACACTCTCTTGTACTTACAATCATGATCCGTAATGGTACACTGATCTCGTCACCGTGGTTACTTCCTACATAACATTTATTTATTGCGGAAGACAGTTGCATAATAGAAGCAGCTATTTTTATATTTTAGCTTTAGTTTTTGTTGTTAAACTCAATGCTATCTTAACTCAATGTTATCGTTGCACTGGTGTCATTGACGATGGCTTAAGATAAAACTGAGAATCATTGAAAACAGATTAGGCATTTAAAAATAAAAAAATCTATAAGATAACGAACAGTAACAATAGATTTACTTAACCATATTTTATAGCGGGGAAACCCACTCCGGGTCTTTAAGACCCGCGACGGCAAAACGGGGGCCACACCTCTCTACACCTCTAGCCGCTCATACGTTGTTGCCCCCTTCACCTATTATACTGGCGGCTTTTCAGGGGGCCCAGCTAGTGAGCTGGCGAGTCACCGCCTGCCAAAACTTATCAATTTTAAACTTGAAAGGCAGACGCCGTTTTCTTCCGGCAAAAGAAGTTATCCAATCCACTTAACACCCCTTCCCATAGACCAGATATTTCTCACCATATGTTACAATAGTCTTGCACCCACCTGGGACGGTCCATGACTGTACTCCAATAGTGCAGCCGTGGATAGTCCCCGGTTGGTGCCCCACCCCATTTTAGATTAAAGTTCTCAAAGAGGCCTCTGCGCGTTGGACCTGTGTCCCCCGAATGCCTTCCAAAGGACCGGACATCTTCCGCACGGAAGATGAGCCGTGATTCTTAAGAGATTTACTTTTAATATTCATTCACGTACAACAAATACAGATTTCTATCGCAATACTGCATACTACTGACAGTACTGACTCTAATTTATGATATTAGTTATGCACGTTGAGAGGGGCTCGTAGAAAGGTTAAGCTGCACTTGCCGTGGTTAATCCGTGGATGGGTGAACATTCATTATACCTTGAGACTGCTTCGGGCTTCGGAGAGCGCATTAAACCGTCGGTCCCAGGTGTCATACAAATGCCTATGAGAGTCCTTACAGGTAGTCATAAGCCCGAAATTCTGACAACCGGTCTAACCTTAGGATATTGGCATTGCCCAGTAACTGGGTTGCGGAGGTCTGATGGCAGTCGCTCCGTGTAAAATACTGGTATTCAGCCGCATCTGATTTGACTGGAACAACCTCAACATAATTGGTAAAAGGTTAGGTAGAACAGTACCCCAAGTGTGAGTTTTTTTCGTTAATACTGTAGTTGCGTCACGCCAAAAATGTACGAAAATTTAGGCTGCGCCTCTAGGCGCACCGTTCACTAACTAATATTCGCGCGTTAATTGAACGGTGCGCCTAGAGGCGCAGCCTAAATTTTCATACATTTTTGGCGTGTCGCAACTACAGTAGTTAACGAAAAAAACTTACACTTGGGGTACATTTATAATGCACGTTGAATTTGCTCTGTTAGATCTAAAACTGGTTAAAAATGGTAATTTTGAAAAATACAATACAAAATTAAATTAGGTACGTAAATTATATGACTGTTTAATTACTCGTACAAAGGTAAGCTATTCATACACTGCTCAATTAGGGATACAATGAAGTTGTGCTAATTGATGTCATGATTAATTTCATGGACGTCCTGTACATACAATGTCATCGAATTTAAAGTTCAGCAATGAATTCATATTAATAACAGTTGAAGTATCTACGTCAAAATCTGAAGAAGCACGATTTGAGGGAATTGTGGTTGTTGGAGGACTTGGAGGATATGACACCTTGAGTGGAGATCGCGGAACATAAACGCACTGGGCTGAGAAGGCCATATTATGTCACAGAACCCGATAATGTTGAAAAGAAAGTGAATCATGGTAGGATATTATACAAGGTTAGTCAGAAAGGGGGTACTAATCCGAAAGGGTGTTAAAGTACCCATAATAATGAGTAATTTTTGTTGTACCACTTTCCCCAAAAGTCAATGGTTTAAGAGAAATAGCTGTTCAAAAATTACATAAGATAAAAAATAAACTTTAAAAAAAAGTAAAAACCGACTTCAAAGAAATTCTAAAAAGAGTAAAATAATTACCATAATATAAAATTAACAGTTTCAGAAGTCGGTGGCTTCTATTTGCTTCAGTGTAGAGTTGCACCGACTTCTGAAACTGTTAATTTTATATTATGGTAATTATTATACTCTTTTTAGTATTTCTTTGAAGTCGGTTTTTACTTTTTTTTAAAGTTAATTTTTTATTAAATACGTTTTAGTGTCATAATTTTAACCCCCTCCTTCATAACCCTTCTTTTTGGCTTTGACGTAGTCGGGCATAAAAAGTCCTTTCAAATGATACCTTACACGATATAATGAAAACATTCCAAAGGAGGGAGGGAGGATACGCACCGCCTCCTCTTTTCCAGTAGTCAGTTCCCAACAACAAATATAAACAAAGCAATATTAGTAATTTGAGAATTTTGCTTTGATCCGATGAGGAGTTCCGTTCCATATCTCTGAAGTTCATGGTCTAATCATAACAATATTTATATGGGACCAATCGGGAAGTATACCCTTTCGAACAAAAAAAGATTTTTTCAAATCGGTTCATAAATGACGGAGATATGAGGTAACAAAAAAAAAAAAAATACAACCGAATTGAGAACCTCCTCCTTTTTGAAGTCGGTTAAAAATGCTAAAATCCATCTAATCTTCAGCTATGATCAGCTGTTTACATTTCAGGTCATATTTGGGGTTACGAATTAGAAGCTCCATTTTCTGAATTCGTAACTAAAGTAAGGACGAAGAATTTTTGAAAAAACTAAAAAAATAAATATTTTATATGGAAATATTATTATAGAATTTGAAATTTTAACACTTGCTTTAATCCGTCACCAGTGATACTTTATGTGGCCCGCGGTTTAGTACCCCCTTTGCCCCTTTCCGACGAACCTTGTATACATTAGTATAGATTTGTTGTGACGGACGTCTTCTCAGTAATGAACTTTGAAAATGCGCCGTCGTTTGCGTGTCTGTACAACGTATGAGTTGTCACGTTCTTTCTCTTATATCGTTAAGCTGTGCACTAGAGTGGGGAACATATCCTGTAACATTGTTGTCAAGGGTGATAACATTAACAACTGTAGGTAACTCGTTATCTCCCGCCAATGTTAGTGCAACACGATTATAAATGATAGCGTGGTTGGTAACAAATTCCTTTGTAGTGCAGGATTATATTGTCATAATCTGCATTTTGCATTCTATACACTTAATATTTATAGTAAAAATAATAACAAGATCCCAAGGCAAGTTGGAAATTAACATACCAGTCTAATTTACGGAACATATATGTGTAAGGAATTCATAAATAATTATTTTCTTGCAAGAAATAATGTTTTTCTTATTAAACAAGCAATACAATAGACTAGTTTTAGGGTAAATAAAATATATATTTCCATGCAATAATTTGCGCGAAAAATCAAAATAAATCACTCATTCGAAAATACTAGAACCACTATTAAAGCAAAACTTGATTTGCATTTTTTTCGGAACTCGTTGGCTAATTCTAATTAACTTAATATTGCGGAAGTTAAAAATATCTGTCTATATCGTAAAACTAAACTATTTGTCTATTATTTTTAAATTTCAGATGGATACGACTAGTAGCAGTATTATGATTATGATTAATTGCGGTTTACTCACGTGCATTTTTCGGGATTGCCCGACTAGACTCGCGACCTCGCCGCGTGATCAGCTCATGATTAAGGGCTCCGTTTGGGTCCGAAACTAGTCGGGCAATCCCGAGAAATGCACGTGAGTAAACCGTAATTAATCATAAATATGAACGTGTCTCACGAAAGTTATAATACAAAAGTAGTAAGTAGCAGTATTGTTCTGAAAGGAAGACTGTCATCAAGATCGTTCCACTGGCATAATTTACTAGCTGTAGTTAATTCGATTGGTTGGCACATGGATGACACATATATGTCACTTGATCCCCCTCGTGAGCTCGTGACTGAACCACATTTAGTTTCGGATACAGACAGAGGTCATGAGGTAATGCTTTCTATTGGGTTAAAGGATATGTCGCCATTTTTAATCATCAAATACTTTTTGCTCTTTGTCTCATTATTGCGTTAGCAATTTTAGTTCAAGGAAATAATACGTACGAGGACTGGTATTGATACTTCCTACAAAAAAGTGAAAGGGGAAATAGATATAGATACAAAAAACTAGTAATTTCTTCCAGCTGTCATTTAAATGAATGACGTAGGCTGTGGATAAAATAAAACAACGGTAATTCGAATGAAACAAGATGGTGGGCTGTGCAATGGTGCTGGCAGATTCATTACATAGCAAAAAAAACCGTTAAGGTTTGCGGGCGTTTAACAATCGCGAATTGTATCGAGGTCGCTATTTTTTGCTAAAACATCTGACAACATTAAACTGTAATGTTGGTAATGTAGATCATTACGCTATGAAACAGTTTTGAGCAACTACCCAATGCGAAATGGCTAGGTAGTAAATAACGTAAGAACTAGATAGAATAGATGGAATATCAAGGCAAGTATCGAATTTTGTTAAATCTTCATATCCATAAGTCGATTATTCACTAGAGAACCTACTCTTTAAAATGAAACCCAAATTCAACTGTGAATGACAGGATAGGGTACAGGGTGTTGATGACTCAAACTAAATTGTTCTTTGAGAGAGATGCTGACAATAATATGATTGGTTAGGTTATACTGAATGTTTCTGGACTCTGATAAAATAAAACACTTATAACGTTTATATTGTATTCAGTGTTTTTCAAAGTATTCTCTCTGACAATTTATACACACATTTTCGGTCTTTGAAAACATTGGGAAAAGTTTTATCACTCCAGTCTATAGATTGCTGCCGTTTTTGAACTTCCGTTAACTCATGCGGTATTCATCTTGAACAAAGCTTCCGAAAGTTCAGGTGTCCGTGCAAAATATTTTGCACTTGGCTCATGCCAATGTTCAATGTTGTACGAATTTGCTGACATGAATTTTTTTATCCGATTAATTTAGTTGTCATCAATGTTAGTTTCTGTTACCGCTGTCGCCGTCCGGCCTTCACGTGAATTGTCTTGGAGATGTACCTATACGTCCACGTTTTAATTGATTATACCAGAAGTACACAGAGCTACGAGATGGGGCTTCTTCACCAAATGCTAATTTATGTCTTTGGTAACTTTCTTGTTTACTTAAATAACATCTCAAATCGTAAAAAAACATACTTCGAAAAATTTCTCGACTTAAATCCATCGTTAGGTAAACACGCAATTTTCAAATTGGCGCACAAAGGAAAAACAAATGACAGACTTAAAAAATTTAATGTATTCTACAGCCAAAGAGTTTTCCATTTTCAAAATTAGTTTTATAATATCTTTAACGCAAGTGGCCAGTTCCAGAAACTTTCAGTATGGCCGTGGTATGGCCTACCTATCACAAATAATCAAAAAATCATGACAGCTTCCTTTCAATCATTATGACGTCATCGGTCTTATCTGCAATGAATCATAATTCACAAACTTAGTTTAGCTCAGTAGCATCACACTTCATTACTTTTCTATTCATGCTATATGGAAATATAAAATACCATTTTACTATCTTTAATATTTAAGTTAAACTGATAACATTTGCTTATTCACATTTTTTACGCCAAAGGGACGAGTCGAACCGAAACCGGGTTCAAAACTGGAATGCTAACAAAAGAATTTCAAAAATAAAGAAATGAAGAGACTGACGTCAAACGGGCCAAACCTGAAAAGTTTTGAGTTCGAGAAATAAAGTACGAAAAGACGGGTTTTTAATTTGGCGCACAATGTTCCTTGTTTAGACAGGTTTGGCTCGTTAGTGCTTTTATCCAAAACCAAAACGCTAGCTCATCATGACATGCCTATTTTGCAGGTAACGTCATTAAGCGGCAAAATGTACATAACTTGTATAATGTATTTAGGCAATAAGATTCTATGTACCTACGTATTCACGATGACTTGCTTGTATTGGTTAGAGATTACTTTTAAAATCAGTAAGAAATTAGTAGGAAGTACTTAATAAAACGCCTTAAGCTTTAAGTGCAATAAAAATAAATTATGATGAGGTTTAAGGTCTCTTATAGAGGTCTACTAAACGTGGGTGAGTCGAAGGCTCTTTATTAAGGTTTAATTAGCGAAGTTTTTCCTAAAATGTTGGCATTGGCAAGGTCGAATTCGACGTAGGGACCTCAATAAAGGTGCAGCGTGTTTAGTGGTTTAGTCACCAATTAATATTCAGATTTAGGTTGACCAGTCAACGTTCCACAGACATCTGCAAACTTGTTTTTCATTCATCATCAGATTTCAGACTCAGGTTGGCCGAAGCAAGGAAAACCTGCTTAGGTCGATTTATAGACAAGTCCGACCAGGGGCCCAATTCTCCTAAAATAAATTGTTGCCAAACGCAATCGAACCACAACCGTCAGTCAGTTTTTGTTTTCGAAAACTTTCAAAATGATTGATTTTGTTTTTTGTGTCAAACAATTTGATAGCTTTTGAAATTGAGAACTGTCTGAATGAACGGTTCGGCCTTGGTTCGGTTTTGATTTATCAAGATTTATTTTAGGAGAATTAGGCCCCTGGATTGCAAGTGTAGTGCTATTCCACAAACGATGAGACACTTAGATTATTTTGGGGTGCATGAAAAGAGCCTCCACGGTGACGTTACTTCAGTACGTCCGGTGCACCCTGGGCAGTCAGCCTCGCTAACAACCTTGCTGACTGGCTAATCTTTTCACCACGGCATGAGTTATTCTCGTATAGCTCGTGCCGACACGATAGAAGAAGACTTAGATTATGTCCTGCATGCCCTGATACCTGCCCGTTAGAGGAACTTATGGACGCTACTGATATTGCAATACTCGTCTGATCTGAGTTTTGGGCTGATACGATTCAGATTGCCATCGACACGATAACACGAAGATTCAATATTCCACTGTTCGATATAGGGACCTCCCTTGAACTATGCCATTCGTCTCGGGCCTGTGCCAATTGCATCCAGGTTCGACCTGCGACTTTTACAATATCGTCAGCCCATTTAGCTCGGATGACCAACACTTCGCTAGCCCATTCTTACATTTACTACATTATACTTAGGTTTTTGAGATATCCGAAGGTAGAAAGTTTCCAGTGTTCTTGCACTTATGAGCAATATTTAAAACTCTATTAATATTTTTTAAACGTTGAATAATCAGTATAGGTTGGAATAAATGTAGCATAAATGTCGGCACAATAACCGTAACAATGTTTTGTATGCAATAAACATTTCAATTGTAAACTACTGCTATAAAAAGCGTAAATCATGTTTTGTTATGGTTTGTTACCGAAGTTTGTTTTATTAGTAATTTTACTACATACCTAAATGGAAAGGAGTATGTTGGGATCGTAGCATGTGGCGATCTGTAGTTTCTGTCTATCCCCTTGGAAAAAGGCGTAAGTTTATGAATGAATGTGTGTAGGTACTTCATAAAATAGATTTAGAAACTTACGTCAATTGGATACATTATCGAATTATTATTTTTGAAGTTCTAGCCTGGTCGCACATTATAACAGTCAGATTTCAGACGTGTATGCGAAGGCCTTCCGACATTTTGTACTAGAGCCCGCAGGCTGCCGGAAGTGCCTTCCGGTGCGCGTCAGAATTTTTCTGTCTTTTTTTCTTGTAAATGTGCGACCAGGTTTTTCTTTTACCCTTGCCATTATTTCTGGATTCGTGCGCAGAGGTACGAATAGGTATACCAACGGGAAACTAATAATTGAATTAGATCTTAGCAACATTATCAGATGTTTCTTTTTTTTTGTCAGCCTGTACTGCTCCTGTCCTCCATTCCTGTGGTAGGTTTCCACTGTTTTTTCACTTCTCCCGATATTGTCTCTTTTCGCCAATTGTTAAGGAAGCCCTCCGCCCTCTCCTCCGTGGTCTTCGGTGGTCTGCCGCTCCTATAGAATATTGTTATTGTATTGTCGCCATTTACTCATAGAGATTACAGTTCAACACAATTAAATATACAAAATTCAGTTTGCTTTATAGGTTTATGGAACTGCCATGACCAGTTACGTAAAGGAACTCAGGCAGCCAGTCTGCCTAAGTTTCTTTGCGTATGTGGAAATCTGGGCGGAATACAATGTGCAGGACTGTGGTGATGCACCACGTCATAGTCGTAGTGAAGGGCGATAGATTGATTTATTGACTACTAGAGGTTGGGGTGCATGAAAAGAGCCTCCACGGGTGACGATACTTACGTACGTCCGGCGCACCCTGGGCAGTCAGCCCTCCTACCAACCTTGCTGACTGGTTAATCTTTTCACCACAGCATGAGCTATTTTATATAGCTCGTGCTGACACGAGGAAAAAAAAAGAAGAGGTCGCCCGTAGCTGCGCCTGCGTGGATGTCGTTTATTGCGTATTCCACGTTTTTCAGGATAAAAGTAGTCTATGTCCTTCTCAGTATTCCAGACTATCTCTGTACCAAGTTTCATCAAAATTGGTTCAGTAGTTTACTTGTGATGAAGTAACAAATAAACAGACGGTTATTTTCGTATTTATAATACATGAAGGCATTTGGTTATCCTTATCAAAAGCAGCCACCGTACTATACGTGGGTTTGCGGGCGAGGAGAAGCAAATTAAAGTCTTTGATATCAATTTCAAGTCGTACTTTGACAAACATAAATAAAATGATGCACAAAGATAGACGACGTTCCACCGAGTACGTGGGGCGCGAGCGCACATGCATCCAATCCCAATCACTTTAGTTATCTTAATCATGATCACCATTAATAATCAACACCGGGGTTTTGCCACATGAGTAGATAAATATCTACTCATGTGGTTTTGCTCCATAGCTCTGACGTTATCTGTCTAGCTTTTTGCCGGCCGCCTCCCCAGTCCTCGGTGTTACGTCAAATTGACATTGACCGCTGTCATCTGGTTGATGTCATTCGTCCAGGAATTAATTAAGTTTGGCGTCGTCAAGCCAATTCTCTCGACGCGCCGTCATACATATTGGTAAGGATTCAATGTACACAAACTTAGGATGCAAAAAAAGTCGGTAGTTAGGAAAAAACATTGCATTGAAATGACCACATTTTTTAACGAGATGACATGTAACATTCATGGCATAACTTAAATAATAACAGTGATATTAAATTTAGCCAAACTGCAAATAATGTGAAGCTGGATTTTCACATGTAATTAGTGATACGTTTTTAAACTAATAAAACCTATTTTTAGAATGCTTTAAATGGAACTATTTTATTTTTAGGGTTCCGTACCCAAAGGGTAAAACGGGACTTTATTACTAAGGCTCCGCTGTCCGTCCGTCTGTCACCAGGCTGTATCTCATTAACCGTGATAGTTAGACAGTTGATCACAGATGATGTATTTCTGTTGCCGCTATAACAACAAATACTAAAAAACAGAATAAAATAAATATTTAAGGGGGCTTCCATACCGTATTTATTGATAATGGTACGGCACCCTTCGTGCGCGAGTCCGACTCGCACTTGGCCGGTTTTTTATCTTTTGTTTTACAATATTTTTATAGTTTATCACATATATGCATTATTTTATCGACGCATTTAAAAAAAACATTCCACATAAACAAATAATTAAATATATATTTAAAATTACCTTCGTCCGTGTGTCGTTTTTATTGATAATGGTACGGAACCGATCTTCCGGGTTAAGCCACGCTTGCCGAGGTTGGTCTGTGGATGGGTGACCATTTACCATAGCGAGTTTCCTCCGTGCCTCGGAAAGCACGTAAAGCCGTTGGTCCCGGCTGTCATTTGTAGATTTTTGACAGTCGTTACTGTTGGTCAGAAGCCAGAAAGTCTGACAACCAGTCTTACCAAGAGTATCGTATTTCCCAGTTACTGGGTTGTGGAGGTCTGATAGGCAGTCGCTCCATGTAAAATACTGATATTCAGCTGCATCCGGTTCGACTGGAAGCCGACCCCAACATAGTTGGGAAAAGGCTAGGCAGATGATGGTACGGAACCCTTCGTGGGCGAGTCCGACTCGCACTTGGTCGGTATTTAACGAGATGATATTATTCATGGCATAAATTAAATAATAACAGTGATATTAAATTTTGCCAAACTGCAAATTATGTGAAGTTGGATTTTCCCATTATATTATGTAGTTATTAGTGATACGTTTTTAAAGTAATAAATTTTTTATAGAATGCTTAGACTGAAACTAATTTTATTTTTAGTTTTTATCTATATATATAAAAGAAAGTCGTGTTAGTTACTTCACTTATAACTCAAGAACGGCTGAACCGATTTAGCTGAAAATTGGCAGGGAGGTAGTTTAGAGCCAGGAGAAGGACATAGGATACTTTTTATCCCGTTCGACATCATTCCCGTGTGACTTGACATGTAACGTCAGTCACTATAAAACGTGGTATAACAAAAAAGAATCAGACTTGGAATAACAAAATTGACGTATAATGACAGCTATGTAATGACGTATGGATGACTATTTGATATTTGTAAGAAATCAATAATAAAACTATTTCTATTAAATAAATAATTAACATTATTGCCCAATTGCCCATTCGTATAAACAGTGAAGTGAACTATAAAACTCGGTATGGTTAAAAATTTAAGTTTTTAGGTGAAGTGAAGTTTAATTAATAATGCCGCGACCAAGACGATCGAATCTTTCCCGACAAAGCCGTGATGCAAGAAGAATACGAAATACTGCAAATGAAAGGACTGAAGAAGAACAAGAAATTGCACGTGAACAGCGCCGCGATAGTATGGCTCGACTTCGTGCTTCTCAATCACGAGAGCAAAGTGAAGCAGCCCGTGAAACAGCTCGGTTGGCAATGCAGAATCGTCGAGCGAACAACAGAGGTCAACAAATAGATAATTTGCGACGCAGAACAAGATATTTATCAAGTGCTGATTTGAATCGAGCAGCGTTTCAATACGATTGCAGCAATGATTACAGCTTGCATCCTAGCGTTTGCATTGGGCAAATGGACGTAGTTTGCGAGTATTGTGGTGCATTAAAGTTTTCCGGAGAAACGCCTGGATTATGCTGCCTTAATGGTAAAGTGAAATTGCCATTGTTGACTCCGCCACCTGAGCCATTGTATTCATTGCTTTGTGGCGAAACACAAGAATCACGCCACTTTCTTGCAAATACTCAAAAATACAATGGTTGTTTCCAGATGACGTCATTTGGGGCAGATATTATCGAAGAACGGGGATTTAATCCGACATTTAAGGTATTTATTTTTGTACTTATATAGAATGTAGTTAAAGAATAACTTACTTTATCTATTGGTACCTATGTAGTATATTTGCTAATTCTGAACTCTACTCTCCCACCGAAAAAAGTGTTTATAACCCAGTTAATACTGTCTGGTTTTTATTTTGTAGATACAAGGACAGATTCATCATCGAATTGGATCATTACTACCTTTCGAAAATACACAGAATAAATTTTTACAAATATATTTCATGGGCAACATGGAAGAACAACTTGATCGACGCCTAGAGATCAATGCAGGAATGAAGCGAGCAATTCTTCAAGACTTGCAGTGTCTGCTTCATGAACATCATGCGTTGGTCAGGTTGTTTAAGAGTGATTTAGAGCGCATGCCAAGTGATGACTATAAAGTTGTTATCAAAGCAGATAAACGACCATCTGGAACACACGAAAGGACATTTAATGCTCCAACAGTAGACGAAGTTGCCATCCTGATTGTTGGTGAACAATTGGAAAAACGCGATATTGTGCTTACACGTCGGGATACTGGGCAACTGCAACAAATATCTGAAACTCATCGATCATATGACACATTGCAATACCCGCTGATGTTTTGGCAAGGAGAAGATGGATATTATTTTAATATTAAAATGAAAAATCCATTGAATGGTGAGTATCAGTATCATAATTTATTTCATTTATTTGTGAAAGACACTGATTTAAAATAATGATTATTAAAAAAATGGTTAATGTCTGTATTGTTTGCCTTTAAAATTTGCCTTTGAAATGGTTAATTATCAAATTTTTAATTTCAGGTGAAGAAACTACAAAGAAAGTTAGCTCAATGAATTATTACGCATATCGTTTGATGATTCGTCAAAATGCTGACAACTATTTGCTGCGGTTTCGTCGATTGTTTCAGCAGTATTGCGTTGACATGTATGTAAAAATAGAAACGGAACGTTTAACATTCATTAGGTTGAACCAAGCCAAACTGCGTTCTGAGGAGTACATCCATTTACGTGATGCAGTTAATACTGAAGGAAATGCAGCTAATATTGGTCGATTAACTATTCTGCCGGCGACATACATTGGTAGTCCACGTCATATGCATGAATATGCACAAGATGCAATGACATATGTTCGTCATTACGGTCGGCCCGATCTCTTTATTACTTTTACCTGTAATCCAAAATGGATAGAAATTACTCAATTGCTGCTTCCCGGACAAACATCAAGTGATAGACACGACATCACAGCACGTATATTCAGGCAAAAAATTCGGTCCCTGATGAACTTTATTGTTAAAGAACGCGTCTTTGGAGATACTCGATGCTGGATGTATTCAATCGAATGGCAAAAGCGAGGCCTGCCGCACGCACACATTCTTATTTGGTTAGTAGAAAGAATTCAGCCTGACCAAATAGATGATATCATATGTGCTGAGATTCCTGATTATGAAGTCGATCCAGACCTACATGATGTTGTTACTACTAATATGATTCATGGACCGTGTGGTGCCATCAATCCCCAATCACCTTGCATGGTCGATGGAAAGTGCTCTAAACGATATCCACGGAAATTAACGGCGGAGACTGTCACTGGCAATGATGGTTATCCGCTGTATCGGCGTCGATCACCAGATGACAACGGTCGAACTGTCACAACGAAAGTGAAAAGAATGGATTTCGTTGTCGACAACAGTTGGATTGTTCCATATTCGCCACTTATTTCTAAATCGTTCAAGACACATTGCAACGTTGAATACTGCAATTCAGTTAAGTCCATAAAATATATTTGCAAATATGTCACGAAAGGCAGTGATATGGCGGTTTTTGGATTGCAATCCTCGAATACCAACGATGAAATTTCACGCTATCAAGTTGGTCGTTATGTGAACTGTAATGAAGCGATTTGGCGTATATTCGCATTTCCCATTCACGAACGTCATCCTACTGTTACGCATTAGGCGGTGCATCTGGAGAATGGTCAACGAGTATATTTCACGGCTTCGAATGCTACGCAACGTGCTGAAACACCTCCAGCAACTACATTGACCAGTTTTTTTGCAATCTGCCAAAGCGATCAGTTTGCACGAACTTTGCTTTACTCGGAGATGCCACGTTATTATACTTGGAATGCTTCATCGAAGAATTTTCAAAGACGGAAGCAAGGCGATGCGGTTCCTGGGTATCCAGATGTGCGTTCTACTGATGCTCTTGGTCGTATGTATACAGTTCATCCAAAGAATAATGAATGTTTCTATTTGCGGTTGTTGCTGGTAAATGTGCGTGGGCCAACGTCATTTGAGTCACTACGAACTGTTAATGGTGTAATATTCCCAACATATCGTGCTGCATGTGAAGAATTGAAGTTATTAGAAAACGATAGTCATTGGGATACGACAATCGCTGAAGCCATTATCTCTGCATCTCCAAGTCAAATACGCACATTATTCGCTATCATAATTTCGACATGTTTTCCATCAAACCCATGTAACCTGTGGCACAAATACAAGGATAATATGTCAGAAGATATTTTACATCAAATTCGTGTCAGTTCCAGAAATCACGATATTGAGATGAATGAGGAGATACATAATCGTGCTTTACTCTTGATCGAAGATATGTGTTACCTCATGTGCGGTAATTTATTAATCAGGTTAGGAATGCCAGCACCATATCGTGAAATGAATGACGCATTTAATCGAGAATTGGAACGGGAACGTGAATATGATCACCAGGAATTAGATTTAGTAGTTCAAACGAATGTACCCCTGTTGAATTACCAACAAAAGAAAGTTTATGATACTTTAATGAAGGCAATCGATGATGAAAATGGTGGTTTATATTTCCTAGATGCCCCTGGTGGAACTGGCAAGACATTCCTCATGTCATTAGTTTTAGCAACTGTTCGGGCGAGATCTAACATAGCGGTTGCAGTTGCTTCTTCTGGAATAGCAGCCACATTGTTAGAAGGATGCCGTACGGCTCATTCAGCATTCAAATTACCGTTAAATCTTCAAACTATTGAAGAACCAACGTGTAATATTGCAAAACACTCAGCAATGGCCAAAGTTTTAGCGGTATCGAAAATCATCATCTGGGACGAATGCACAATGGCGCATAAACGTGCATTAGAAGCACTTAACCGAACATTAAAAGATTTACGAAATGACTCGAGATGTTTTGGAGGAGCAATGATTTTACTTTCTGGCGATTTCCGCCAAATACTGCCAGTAATTCCAAGATCTACGGCTGCGGACGAAATAAACGCTTGCCTCAAATCGTCAAATCTATGGCGCCATGTGAAGAAACTGCAACTGACAACAAACATGAGAGTTGCATTGCTTAATGATACATCTGCTGAAGATTTCTCGGAGCAATTGCTGACTATCGGTAATGGTCAAGTACCTGTCGATGAATCGAGCGGATTAATATCATTTCCAAATAATTTCTGTAATTTTGTCTCATCAAAAGACGAACTTATCAACAATGTATTTCCAGAAATTATTTCTAACTACAAAAATTATGAATGGATGAGTGAGCGAGCAATTTTAGCGGCTAAGAATAAAGATGTAGATGACCTAAACAACATAATTCAAAATAAGATCATTGGAACAATGCATTCATTCAAATCTATTGACTGCGTCACAAATGAAGATGAAGCCACTAACTATCCAATTGAATTTTTAAACTCTTTGGACGTGCCTGGCTTACCACCGCACAATTTACGCCTAAAGGTTGGCTCCGTAGTAATCATGCTTCGAAACATAAACCAACCAAAACTGTGCAACGGTACGCGTTTGGTGGTTAGAAAATTGATGAACAATGTAATTTACGCTACGATAATGATAGGAAAATTCAAAGGTGAGCAAGTTCTCATTCCGAGGATACCGATGATCCCAACCGATATGCCGTTTGAATTTAAAAGACTTCAATTTCCGATACGTCTTGCATTTGCCATGACCATCAACAAATCACAAGGCCAATCCTTAAAAGTTTGTGGTTTAAATCTAGAACATTCATGTTTTTCCCATGGTCAATTATACGTGGCATGTTCACGAGTCGGAAGACCATCTGCGTTGTTTGTTTTTGCGCCTGATAATAAAACAAAAAATGTCGTGTATCACAAGGTACTTAAATGAAGAGCAACCTATGTACTAAAATACAGAAATAATTATGAATGATTGATGTAGAAATTTAATTTTTTTTGTATTTTTTCCAATTAAAAAAAAATCTGCTTATTTATTGACATTAAGGCGGAACAAAGTTCGCCGGGTCAGCTAGTATTATTATAATTCAACAAAATGGGGTTACAATTAGGAGTTAGTAACACTATACTTATTTTAATTTTATTTTTTATGTATTATTATAATTCAAAAAAATACGGTGTCAAATGTTACAATTAGGAGTCAGTTACACTATATTTTAATTATGTAATTTTTTTATAAATGAGCTATAAGTAACAATCGCACGGATCATATGATTTGCAAGGTTAAGCTGCGCTTGTCGCGGTCAGTCCGTGGATGGGTGACCGTTCGTTACACATCAAGATCCCTCTGTGCCTCGGAGAGCACGTTAAGCCGTTGGTCCCAGGTGTTAAACGAATTCCTATGATAATCGTTACGGGTAGTCAGAAGCCCGTAGGTCTGATAACCGGTTTAACCTTAGGATATCGGCATTCCCCAATAACTGGATTGCGGAGGTCTGATGGCAGTTGCGCTCTGTAAAATACTGGTATTCAGCTGCAACTGGTTAGACTGGAATTTGACCCCAACATCGTTGGGAAAAGGCTAGTCAGATACCGTCCGCGAGGCCTAAGCTGAGCATGCTGAGCATTGCATTTGTGTGAGAATGAATGTAGACGCGTCCTTTGCTTGGTTTAAACCGGTTTATACTGCTTTTTGGCAGTCGATTCTATGTGCACTCACACAAATGCAAAGCTCAGCTTACGCCTCGCTAGTGGTACTTACTTCGTAAACTAACTGTGTGCTCGTACCATTACTTAAGAAATCCAATAGAACCTCTGAGTATCAAGATAAGGCATTAATCAGATAATCTAATTACCGAATTCAAATTGACTCTGATTAGCGCCGAAATTAATAATCTCAAGGTTAAATCAGAATTACATAGTATCTACACTGTCTATCCGTATAAATTCATGGGCCGGTTGCCCATGAATTTATACAAAGGGTCTGTAAATTTTTAAAATGATGAAATGACAACGCCTCTTCTCAACAGGAAGTGCGTACTGTCGCCTGCTATTTTGGTCAATTAATATTGCCAGATTTTGATTTTGCTTGGCTGTCACAAATTAAAAGTACTTTTTAGGGGTCCGTACCCAAAGGGTGTAACGGGACCCTATTACTAGGACTCCGCTGTCCGTCCGTCTGTCACCATGTTGTATCTCATGAACCGTGATAGTTAGACAGTTGAAATTTTCACAGATGATGTATTTCTGTTGCCGCTATAACAACAAATACTAAAAAACGGAATAAAATAAATATTTAAAGGGCTCCCATACAACAAACGGGTTTTTTTGCCGTTTTTATTGATAATGGTACGGAACCCTTCGTGCGCGAGTCCGACTCGTACTTGGCCGGTTTTTATCTTTTGTTTTATAATATTTTTATAGTTTATCACATATCTATATATTTATAGGTGTTAAAAAATTAACTCTAAGAATTTTATGGGGTTACTCGGTATCGGAAACAACAACTTTGGTTCTACAACTTTTCGATTTTTTTTTAACTTTCCATACAAATCAAAAAAACATTTTAATAGATTAGTATAGAAAGGCATACAAATAATTGGCGCATTATTTTATAGACACATTTAAAAAACACTCCACATAAACAAATAATAAAATATATGTATAAGGTCTATCTATTCATACACGAAATATTTTAAGGGATACATCTATAGGTGGTAAAGAAGCCATGTAAATAAAAAATAAGTACATATTTTTAAATTAAATAATTTTAATTTACTTGATACACTTAACAAATACTGGCTCATTACTATTTTAGCCTCCACGAGTGACGATACTTAAGTACGTCCGGCGCGCCCTGGGCAGTCAGCCCCGCTACCAACCTTGCTGACTGGCTAATTAATACGTATTATCACCACGGTATGAGCTGCTTCTGTATAGCTCTTGCTGACACGAGAGAAGAAGAATACTATTTTCAACATCCATTACGCTAGTCTCTACGTAGTATTTATTGTCAGTGAAGCGGGCAATTTTTTTTTCAAATTTGTGGAACATTTCTCAAGCATTATTACAATTATGATAATAACGTAAAATAAAAAATTTAAAAAAAAAAAAAAGATTTCAAATATTTCGTGACTTCTTCCCTTAAAATATTTCGTGTATGAATAGATGGACCTTATGTATTGAAAATTAACTTAAAATCAGTGCTGGGTGTTTGACGCCCAGCGTATGCTGAGTCGGTGACCCTTTCGGCATGGACATTGGGCATGCTCGACAGCATAAAATATGTTTGATTCTTTTATGTTTTTTTATTGTTTATGCTGTTGTTGTGTCCTTAGCTGAATAAACTTTATTTTCTTTCTTTCTTCTCGCAATCCCTCGACCCTCCAGGCGTGGCCGTGTTCAACAGTGAGACAGTAATGGACTGATTCGGTTGAATATGCTGTAAATTCCGCATACCTACATATATCACATAAAACTTTACTTTCATTGACAACTGTTGTGTCTATCTACACATATCTCTTCGTCTTACATATCGATGACATTATCAACATCATTAACTTTATCATAAGAATGAGTCATTTATATTAAGAATCACTATCAAGTTGGGCATTACCGTGGATTCAAGATTAAATTTTACAACATTAGTTTTTATTGCGAATTTGTTATTGACCTTCGGGGTTTATTTAGATTCTAAATAAAAGGAAACAAAAAATTGTTGTATTTAATAAAATTCCATAAATTAATACCCAGAAGACGTCATTAAAATGATGAAATCAAAAACGTGAATTAATAATAAACTCTGCAATTAAGAGTTTTGTTTTGACATAGTGCAAACAAGCTGCTGTTGCAAACCTATTGATAAAAATAATAATATTGTTTTTGACACCAAGAGGAACAAAGTTCAATATTTTGCAGTTCAAGCAGCCTTTAAGTGCTGACATTGCAATAAAGTACGTCATCATGAATGATTGACCCACGACTATTATGAACCTGTCTTTTGATATACCATTTCGTAGTAAATTCGATCTTATTCCATAAGTACTAATTTAAGGCCGGTCCTCACCGAACATTACCTAAGTCTCTAATTGAGCAACCATTTACCTAAGATTCTAGTACTTATTCGAGTAAGTACCTACCTTAATGATTGTTTAACCAGAGCAGCGAACATCAGTCTAAGAACGCTTTCGTTACTTTAACCATCGTCCCGGCTTGCTTGCATCATTCCGTTTTCCTTCCTTCACCCTGTAGCTCTTTGATGAATATATAAGGTACCTTCTGCCTTATTATTAGTCAAGAATTAGGAAGATTAAACGGGTAACAAGTTAGATAAAATGGAGGCATTCCAGATTCGAGGGAATGCGTTGCCGTAACTTATGAAAATATAGACAAAATACTCAGAGACTTTTTTAGCTTTAGGTAACGTCTTCTGATCTACTTTGGAACCAATAAACCATCTTAATCCAAAATCTCTGAATTGATGTTAGGTTTTTGACAGAAATTTAATAAAAGTGATTCGTAGACCGTTACAACAAAGTCGTTTCATAACACCAGCAGGCGTAACATGACCACCGGTGACCATGGTTTTATCGACAAAAGAATAGACAATGCTGATGATGAATAACTGATGTGTTATGAGAATAATCCAAGTCTTATATATTAAAACACCACAAAATATGGTCTTATACATACTAATAACAGTTATTTTAGATCGTATTCGGTAATAGAGAAATACCAACAGCGTCCTAATTGAGCAAAACACTCGTAATCACTATGGCTTTGATTTTGACAGGTCAACAACTTCCATAGCAACGTATGTATGAACAAGCCGACTTATCCACAACTATGTACTTACCACGTAATGAATATTGTTGTATAGTCAAATTGAAAGCCATTGAAATAACGAATGTGATACGTAATTCGGATGCAGTACATCCAAGGTCAATAACTCGCTAACTACCTGATATAACAATAAATCCATGTAATGAAGCTTAAGTGATCGTTGACACAATTTATTCTGGTGATATTGATTCTATTGACTCCATGTGACGCCCACGTGCGTAGGTGATGCATGGGGTTGGGGTATGTACAAATGTCCAATATATCGTGGCACTTGAACGTGGCACTGCTTGCAAAGACAAATGTCAAAAATATGTCAAACTCAGTACATTTAGATTTAGTTCCGTATCTCGTCGCCTGTCAGGTAATACTGGCTGTGGCAGGTAAAATGTCACAGATACAATCGGAATTATCGGCGTATAATACAACTATTGTTAGTAGGTATTTTATTGATTATTCTGACTCATTTTATCTTCCGGAAAACTACTATACTGATAATATTAATATAGATTTGTTTTTGTCTTCTAACATCGTGTGTTCGTATGTTATGGTAACCTCTCATTGCCTAAATAGGTCAAATTGTTATCTTATTTTTTTTATCTTTGCTATAAATATACGCAGGTCAGTCATCACACGCGCTGATGAATGATCTTCTGTAAGAAAATTAAGAGCACGTTGCATCATTTATTGTTATCACCTCTGTCTATTTTATTCTTTTTTTCCGTAATTAGTCGTGAAAACCACGTTTGTATATCATGAATCCTTTGACGTTTGACCTGTTAACATTCTTGGACTATAATTAGCAATTAAAGTTAATAAAGCATTCACAGCAAACGAATGGAATATTTGCTCGTAAATACTTATCGCCTAACCGTATCGATATTATTTTGCTCGGGACTACAATAGAAATTTTATTTACTAAGGTCGAACTAGCGTGGGTATTTTGTATGATGTATGAGTATATTATGTATAAAGGAGAAAGGTCAAAGGATAAAGGTTATATAGGAACCATTAGCACACACAGAATAAAATAATACTTTGGTGTCATGCGTTTCTGCGCTTTCTCGAACTGGATTGTGCCACATTGAGCTTCACCCCTGGTACTGCTACCTACCATCATCATCACAAGTAAACGCCCACTGCTAATAATGGGTCCCCTAGCACCGCAACAAGAAAAAGTTGTATGAGATATTGCAATAGATTTCTCTTTATTAGCAGTCAGGAGAATGCTGCTGCAGTGCTTCCCATCTTAACATAGTTCTTCAATCGCCTTTTACGTAACCATATTATACGATATTCTAAAGGCAAGCTTCCACCTGTCCGTAGCGTACGCATCATTCTGAACGCGAGCATGCGCGAGATGGGCTATCGGATTTTTGACATTGTCGTGATTGTCATTTGGAAATCCGAATGACGTCATCGGCACGCGTGGTATTGGCGACGATCTGATGCGTGCGTTCCGTCGGTTGCTGATAAGTGAACGCACTTGTTTGCAGTCATACAAAGAATACTTCTGATGCATATGATGCGGACATGTGGACGGGTGCCTTTATAGTCACACGAGTGATTCGCAGATGGATATGGTCGATGTGATGCGCGGAAGCGATTCGCCATGGTCAGTGAAGCTATTGTGTGTAATTGTAACAAAGATGGCAGCGTTGACAAAAGCACTTGACCGTGAGTCCATGACTGATTTTGATAGCGTGTGCGAATAGGCGATTTAAGTGTAATGTGTAGGCAATTTTTATCGCTTCCTAATAGGATATAGATAATGTAGGTAGATTTAGGTTCCGTGTAATTAGAATCGAAATCGCCAAATTCTTCAAGCGATCCGGAGTTTTTAGAAAAGGGTGCAAACGGGATCATTTTCGGGCTTTCGATATCTGCCTGTCACAAGGATCTATATCAGTAACTGTAATAGGCTATACTCTGGGGCCCAATTCTCCTAAAATAAATTGTTGCCAAACGCAATCGAACCACAACCGTCAGTCAGTTTTTGTTTTCGAAAACTTTCAAAATGATTGATTTTGTTTTTTGTGTCAAACAATTCGACAGCTTTTGAAATTGAGAACTGTCTGAATGAACGGTTCGGCCTTGGTTCGGTTGTGATTTATCAAGATTTATTTTAGGAGAATTAGGCCCCTGTTCAACGAAAGATAAACAATTGAAAGATGACATAACGGTCATTTCGTAAATTGTAGCCGTTAGGGTGCCTTTCCACCAGAGATATGCTATGCAGCTATGCTGCGATAATTTATAAGCTAAGCTACGAAACTATGTGACCGTTTCCACTGATGGTAAGCTATGTAGCTGTGCGAGGAAGATGCGCTTCTCGAGCTACGCGACGTATCGACAATAGGGAAGGAACGAGGAGCGGCGGACATAGCTACACCACTCGCGACCATCCATAGCACGCATCCATAGCACGCATCCATAGCACGCATCCACATCACACATCCTTCCATATAAAAAACGTAGATTAGTTGAATCAGATTCCATTCCACCAGTGCTATGCTATGTGGACCAATGAACATAATTGGTGGATATCAAACGCATCCATAGCAACATTGCATAGCACATCTCTAGTGGAAAAGCACTCGAAGAGCGGTTACGCACTGCATCCGATCCGAATCCGTGAAAATACGTTCCGAAGTAGTCATAGAACTATTGTATGGTAGTTTACGCACTAGATCCGACTTCTGTCCGTCATCCGTGAGTCTCCAATTCGGAAGAAATATTGACTGACCGATGTAGCCGTAGTAGTGTTTGTATGAACGCTTTCGCATTACCACCTCGGATTCAAATAGGACATATCCCAAAGATGGTCCCTGAATTGCTTGGATTTGGATCAGCGAGATCGGATTACTTAGTGCGTAAGCATATCCAATTTCGGTCCGAGTGTTTTAGACACTAGATCCGTATTTTCACGAATTCAGATCGGATGTAGAGCGTACCCGCTCTAAGGAAGACTGTTATCGAAAAACGTAAACGACATCATCAAAAACCGTAAAATAGCTAAATTATCTAAGTTTTTTTTTTATTCTTGTTATGGTGGTAATCTTATGAAGAAAAACGTCAGGACTCACGTTACGTTGAAAAGGGTATACTTAGTGGAAATATTTTAGTTCAGTAACAGTTAAAACGAATTGAATTTCTATTGTGTTAGAATTTAATGTAACGTGGCGTGATCCTATTGTTTCATGTACCTAATCAGCAAGTAGGTAATGTAAATGCTTTGAATATTTTATTTCAGTAGTCAAGGAATGTGCCTCATTCACTGTAATGAATGACAATCCTAAAATTTTTAGCTAGACAATTAAATAATTATTCAAAATGGTAGATTTTTCTGTCATTTGGAATATTTAGTGAAGTAGCCGAAATAGAAATCATGTAAATGTCGCACGCAACGGTATTTAAGTTAAATTAATTTAAAAAAATCAACAAACCTGACTGCATAAAAGCGAACTATATAAAATAAAAAACAGAAAAGATGTAAACAAGACGTACTTCTAATCATAACATACATAATTAAAGTAAAATGTATGTAGGTTTTCAAAAAGTCATGATATGAAATCCTAACACGCAGTCGGAGGCTACGTATGTTTTCGGTAAGTCAGTTTGCGAATTACATAATTCATAGGTAGCCTCCGACTGCATATGTTATGTATGATAGACTTAGATACATAGACCATAACCCTGTCTTTGTCGCGCAGTCGGATAAAAAATACCCCACTGCCTATGTAAATAAGAATGTAAGTTTTATAACACGTACAATACATTTACGCAAATATTATACGTTGGACTACATTAAATTATTATTTCTTGTTAACTGCGACAGCAAAAACACTTGTATTGCGAACCTTCAAAGCGTAAAACTTGTCTGAAAGTTCAAGTTTGGTGGCGCGTGCGGTGGTCAGCGGAGTGCGTTACGCAACGAGGCGCCCGCGCCGACTCGTGCCCGTATGCTAACAATTGAATTACTTATATTGGGCAACAGGAAAAGAAACTACTTAATTGTAATTAGATCATGGACTCATTTTTACGATTCTTTCTTAGTTAACGCAATCGATGTCAGTTTGCGTATGTGAGTTTTATTTCCAGCAAATGACAGTATTAGATTAAATGATGTTTGGTAAGTGCTTGTGTACATACATACATACATACATAATCAGCCCAATACTGTCCCACTGCTGGGCACGGTCCTCTTCTCAGAATGAGAAGTCCACCACGCTGTGGATTGACGTTAAGGCGTTACCTATTAAATATTATGGTAAATATAAAAAAAAAATTAAAAAAAAAAAGTTTTAAAATACAATATCACATTGTACCGCGATTGATATCTAAGTAGCGTCGCGCCGTAGCACCAATGATCCTACAGATGTTTTATTTCGTAACTTAATTGATAAATGTTTATAACTCACCTTATGAAGTCGATAAAAATTGGAGATATCATTTTCCCGTTAACAACAATATATTTAATAACTCAGCAGTCATTGTACCGATAGTCGTTACAGCCAATGGCTTAATAGACAAGAGTCTCGACCATCCTCTGATGAGGTTCTCGTTAGGCAGCTGGATCAAGGGTTTGTTTCAGAAAACGGTACTTCTGGACACGGCACGTATTGTTAGGAAGTTCCTCTCTCTGGAGCCCTGACCGCCGATAGCTTGGACCCTGTTCCCGATGACGGTGGGCTACTATTTTTTATATTTTCAAATAATATTTTTTCTTTATAATATTTTAGGTATTTAAAAATATAATTTAAAAGTATGTCAAATGAATAAAGAAACATCATTATGAATACACAATAAAAATGCTACGTCAACATAATTAACCATGTTACCATTGACTTAGAATAAGTATGGACAACGAGTGTAGTACAAAATTCACGATAAAAGTGTCCTGAATTGACATAATATAAACTTAGAAATACCAACAAGCTTATTTACGATGTACGAAATCCTATGTCGTTATCATAATGCCTAAATTTGCTTGCAACAATTTTTACCATACGAAAACATGACAGCACTGCTCAATTTTTCAAATTTCGAAACTTCATCTAACGTTAAACGAAAATTTGGAGAACAAAGGAGTAATAGAGCAACCTTAATTTTTAAAAGATTTTATTATTAGTTATTCCGTTTATTGTGATCGCTAAATATTTAATCCAACTGAAAGAGCATAGAACATTTCTTGCAAAATTACAACATCGTCATTTTCAAAAACGCGATTTCGCTTCTTTTGCTGGAGTATCACCATCAGCATCAGCATCATCATCTTAATCTAATTGATCTCGAGGAAAACTGAAATTAAATCAGAGGCATATTTTTTTTTTTTGAAAGACAATCTTTTGTCATGTGTATTTAAAAGAGTTCATGATAACTAAACAAACGAGCTCAAACGTCACGTGTCCACTATTTGCCATTAGGAAGTTCCAGAGCCCGTTTTCCGGCTCTACCATAGAACCTACGTCATTATTTATGTAATGAAAAGTGCTTATAACGACAAAATACATGAGCTGAAACTCGACGAGCCTACCATTTGTTCTTGTGCCTGCCTAATCTTCGGATCCATCATCAAATTAGTTCAATGACATTATAATGATCTAATATGCACATAGCTACCTGCATTTCAGCTCGATCGGAAACTTGGTAGTGACCGAAAAACCAATACAATTTTGAAACGGAAGGACAACATACATATTTTCGTCCATAATACCTATGTTTGCATACAATGCAAGTTTAAAAATAACTTGTTTAAATGAATAGAACAAAACAAATTGCAATTGGTTCAAAATCGCAATACAAAAAAACATCGCGTAAAAATAACGACTCTTTGGAATCTTTGTTCTAAATTCTGTCAAATATGTCAAGTTTCGTATGGTAATCCAACCAAATGAAGTTGACATAATTGGTCAAACAAAGGAAGGAAAATAAGATACTTTTTGTTTAGTTGGATTATTGTGTGTTTTGCTCTTGCAATTAATTCAATTTTAAGTAAAATAAAATGTTCCTTAACAAAATAATACTTTAAAATTGTAAAACAATAATATACCTACTGAAAATATGATACACCATCAACTTTTTTCACTTTTTTGAGTAGTTTTTACACGATTTCACTACACAGAACGGCATTGTTGACATGTGACATTGAGGTGTAGCTGCTTGTTCGCCCAAATGAAGAATGACGCGCGCAATTGTAGCTCTTTTCAAAATGATCGTGTTTTAACTCTCTTTCGGTTCGGACATTTTTGAGCGATGACCCGACGTCCATACTTATTCTAAGTCAATGCATGTTACCATAACAAAATCGCAACTAATAACTTCGACTCATGAATTCTATACCTTGCAACCTATAACCTTCCCTTTTGTTGAAAAGATAAGGTTCAAAATAATGTGAAGGTAAAGATTTAATGAATGTATGGGCCTGATAAGGGTAAGCGATATTTGCGAGATAACCGGTCGAGCTGGGAGGTAGGCCTGGGAGCAATGTCAGTGCCTTCACCTGCACCTCTGAAATAGTTTATAGTATAAATCGATGAGAAGTTAGTAAAGTAGAACGATTTCGATGAAAACATCACGCCTGTATTCTCTGAAGGGTTGGGCAGAGGTGTATATTTAACGTGAAAATACGTCCTGCTTTGAGCGAGACAGTCCTGCTTTTGAGCTATGTGTCCCGCTGTTCCCAAAAACACAGAAATGTCCCGCTTTGAAAAAAACGTAATCGATGTCAATGAATTCAATATAACCGACGCGTATTTATTAATCGCATCAGAAAACATTTTGATAACCAAGGATAATCAACAAGTCTTACCAACATATCACATATTGATGTCTAAAAACCAAACCTGATAATTATTTTAAAGCAAACTGCTCATCCGAAAAATATACTAGAACCAGCCCACCAGACTACACAAGATTCGTTCTTAGTTTTCATATTTTTTATAAATATACGTAAACCATAAATATGCGTTTCATTCTTGTAAAAAATTTTAAAAATTGCCGGTTTCTCGCTCTGAGGGAAAAAAATAATGGTCACGTTATGTATATTACTACCTACACCTTATTTCACCGTTATGTTTAAGTCCCATGTAATAGGGGGCGAGCCTATTGCCATCAACCGGGCACAAATCCAGACTCCGGGCTGCTACTGAGAAATTCCACACGGAAAACTCAATAACACTTTGTTCGGCCTAGGAATCGAACCCAGGACCTCACGCTCAGCACCTCGCGCTTGCGACCAGTAGACCAACGAGGTGCTCAACGAAGTGGTGAACAACGAGGCAGACAAATGGATTCAGAAATGGACTGGCAGTCATTTCGATAACATATTTTGGATATTGGTATTGCCCAAGAACTGGGTTGCGGTGGTCTGATGGCAGTCACTCCATAATACCTACCAGTGGCGTAGGGTGAATTTTCTTAAAAGGGAAGCCGGACCAAAAAATGCTTACCTTGCTCAAGTGTGATGCGTGAATTCCAGTAATTACTTGTTTCGAAAGGGAAGCCGATAGGAATCGAGTTGTATGGAGCCTTCGCCACTGAAACCTACTGATTATACAATTACTCGATTTTGCCGCTTCCGAAAAAAACGCGCTCAACGCGCTCTAAGTTTTGAACTGTTTTAGTTATTGCATTCTTGCTTTCCTACTGAAAAACCGAGTTCCTGAAGGATTCCAAAAAGTTAAGTACTTAGAGAGAGTTAATAGATCTCGATTGGCTAATTCCGAATACATATTTATGACTCGAAATCGTCCAAAATCGAGTTCGTTAGCGCGGCGGAATAGGCCCCCCAATTCAGAACCTTTTCCAAAAGCAAAACTCCAAAAGCTAATGAAATTACGAATGTGATACGCAATTCGGATGCAGATATTCTCTTTCCACGATGGCGCCATCATGGTTACGATCAGGCTGCCATTGATTAACATATTCAATACAATAAAGAGATTTTTAATTCATAATGAATTTGAAATAAATTGATAACTAGCCTACCTTTTTACTATCTTGTGTTATTTATCTATTTCGTTAAAAAAGTAAATTGTATGAGTTATTAATTCAATTGCTTCTTTAATTTCTTTATAGATAAACTACTGTGTTGATAGGGACGTGTGGCGCTAGTTCTTTTCTGCACATGTGGCTTCCCTGGAAACCAATAGTTTTTATGTGTATTTAGATACGATCATGATTCAAATTCAAATTCAAATTCAAAAGTTTTTATTTCACATAAACCATTACAGGCGCTTATGAAAAGTCGAATTTAGGTGCACGGTTCCAATTAGTCGTTTCCTATGGAGAAGAGCCGGCAAGAAACTCCATGGTTACTCTTTTAAAATCCATAGCTTTAACAATTTCAGTGGGTACAGTTATGACTTAGATATGAGAGAGCAAAGTAGACTTAAGAGCAGGAACCACACATAAAAGCAAAATGAAAAATATGGTCAGAAATTAACTAGGTATCCAGGCATCTAGCAAGTCTACAAAGCTCTCACATTTACAAAAAGTAAAAGGACGCTAAACTATATAAAACAACTGACATGGTTAATTGTCATCAAAACACATTACAAAGAAAATCATAAGATAAAGATATCTTGAGAGTAACGTTAGTAATAAAATAAAATAAAGCTAATAGTAATGAGGTTAGTTAATAGACATAGGTACACATACGACGTTAATGAGGTACCAGGGAAGCCGCATGTGCAGAAGGAGTTATTGCCAAACACCTTTATCTTCAACGTAGTCCTTAGTCTTGTAATATGCTTTTTGAATAAGGACACGTTTAATATGGGCTTTAAACTTTCCCTCGGTAAGATCAGTTACAGATTTCGGTAGCTTATTATAAAAACGCACGCCATTTCCTAGAAATGACTTATTAGTTTTACTCAATCTAAATTTGGGAATCACAATTTTATGTTTATTACGTGTATTTTTGTCATGAAAATCGCTTCTAACATTAAACATATGCAAATTTTTCCGAACATACATAATGTTTTCAAAGATATAGTGTGACGGCGATTTGTCTCAATTCATACAGAATTTATTTAATACTTTTTTATTTTTTTTAATTATTATTTTTCTCTTATTTGCATAATTTTATTATTGTAAAATAATATACCTATTTTTTTTTGTACATTGTAATTAATTTATTCACCTGACAGACAGAACTGTGTTGCTGGGGTGTTTGTTGCGCCGTTTCTTCTTCACAAGCGGTGAAGGGAGGGCTTTTTTGTGGGCTGTCTATTGTAAAATTGACGTTCAAAACGAACTAAGTAATTCTAGTCTATTTTTAATAAATGAGTTTTGAGTTTGATAGAAGGAATTAAGTGAAAAAATGCATTTTGCTCGGGTAATTTATTTACACATAGGTAGTGGAAGCGCCCACAGCCGATGACGTAGTATTGGGCCAATCACGTGACGTGTCAGGGAAGAAAGTACCTGACGCAGCACATTATTATCCCCGGACTATCTAAATACATTACACCGGTCTGGATAAAAAGTCTGATTCATACGATGGCAGTGACTGGACCCAGAGACTCGGAATTTCAGACCCAGTCACCCGGTTCTTTTGTAGACGCACTGGACTGACTTGCATGGCGTGGTAGGGGAAGCTACTGGGCCCGAAAACAGACGGGTAGGTTAGTCAACTGGACTAACTTATGGGCGCGAAGTCAGCACTGGGGGCTTACTATGACCTCTTAAGAAAACGTTCAAATGCCAGCCAGTCAACTTCCGTTCAAAAGCAGGCCTGCTTCTGAATCGCTAAAAATCGTACCATGACAGTACTAAAGGTGAACGAGTATTGAACAAGTTGAACGGTAATGCTTGTTCATGGTACAAAAAGTATATACAAAGAAAAAGGTGAACAGATTTCGTAAACGTCAACGTTGCAGGCCTGCCGCAGGCCTGCTCTAACGATGTCATAGTACAAAAAAGCAGGGCAGTTCAACTTCCAGGCAACTTCTGTCCAGCTTTAAGAGGTCATAGTAAGCCCCCTGGACTGGGTTGAAGTTGGAACTAGTGTCTACACGAGCCCAGTTGCAAGTCAGCGCTGGACTGACTTACTGTACTGTCAAATTACTGGAATCGTGTAAACCTGCCTATACACACATTTAATTTTATGACATAAGAACTTACAGTAATGATAGTGGATTTTATCGCACGTAAACATGAACAGAGATACTTACGACGTATCATACTTACCTATCATCTGTAAGTACCATAGTAACAGATTTCTAATTGAGACTTGGAAGCAACTCGCGTGAGATAAGACTGAAACACGATACATGATGATATCTTCCGTTCATATTCAGAAGTAAATTATCATTGCAGCTAATACAAATATCATTATGCGCCTAAATCCAACTTTTCATAAGCGCCTCTCCCCGTGGGTGTCGTAAAAGGTGACTGAGGGATTCACTTGAGGATGGGCAGCAGCGTTCTCTGAGTTATTTTAACTACCATACTGCGATCGCCAACCCGCCTGCCAAGCGTGGCGATTATGGCAAACCGGCAACATGGCATGCGGGAGGCGTATATCCAGCAGTGGACGCGTCTTTCGGGTGAATGATTTTATTTCCCCACCATTGGCTGGAGACTCTTCAGGTCTCGCCAATAACTGCCTGGTTACGTAAAAAGGGTCCGCAAGGACGATCTGCAAGCAGTCCAATAGTAATAAAAATACCTTTGTTTTGATAACAAGACATTAACTTCAAACGTTGCGAGCCAAATCAAGGGCGTTCTACTGAATCGTATGTACTCGTATTATGCAATATTCTTTAACATTTAATGAGTAAAACGTACGTTTATCTCTATCATATCTACTTACACACGCAAGGTAGCACGCATACACATTACTAATGTAATGTGGAAATCAATTCACATGCCTATGTAGTGATTAATTTCCTATAAATCAATCGGACTCATACAAGGTGCTACGTGGTGTATGTTAATCATTTGTACGATAACAATAATATAGCGTAAGAGATTAAATAATACGTCAGTTAAACATATCAACTATCTTGTTATAGGCGTTTCCTCTATAAAGCATAACCAGCCGGGTAAACATGCGCAGCGCGACATTTTGTCGTCGCATTTTCTCGTGCGACGAGATAAGCCAAAAATTACGTCTTGGCACGAGATAATCATCATCATTCAGCCGAAAGGCGTCCACTGCTGGACATAGGCCTCCCCCAAGCATTGCCACATCGATCGATCCTGTGCTTCTCGCATCCAGCAGATTCCCACGATTCCTCCCGAAAGGTTCCTGGGGTGGCGACTGCCTACAGAAAGGTGCAGTATTTGTGGCCCCCCCACAAGGTGGACCGATGACCTGGTGAAGGAACGAGATAATAATGCGACGACAGTATTATGTCGCGCTGCGCATGTTAGGTTTGCTGAATTCGATTTCAAGAGTAGCAGTGTCCTCCCATACACTCCATTATCAGCTCATTACTATGCCACTGCTGGGCACGAGCCTTTTCTCAGAATGTTAACGGCTTAACTAGACTTTAATCCACTATGCTGGCCTGGTTCGGGTCAGCGGAGCAAGCTACCACGGACAACTTTTTTTTAGAGTGCTCTATGTAGCATTTTTCCTCACGATATTTTCCTATAATGTTAACGAAAGCAATAATCTGATTCTGATCCAGACTTCTATATGAGAATAGCTCATGACGTGGTGAAAAGATTAGCCAGTCAGTGAGGTTGGTGGCGGGGCTGACTGGGCCCAGGGTGCACCAGACGGGCGTAAATATCGTCACTCGTGGAAGCTCTTTTCATGCACCAGAAAGAATGAGGCGAGTCGTAGTTCGAAGTTCGAACTAAGAGGGTTCCTGCATGAGTGGAAATTAAACGTCCGTTCTGCTAGGCTATCGTTGCTTACCTATGCTAGAGTACATAAGAATTCTATTTACTTGGCGGCTGTGAAGTTGACACAAGTCGGGTGTCAGCGGGGCGTTACAGGGCGGGCGAGCCGGGGCACACCCGCCCGCAACCCGCGGCCCCCGCCTCACGGTGTGGCAGTGTGTGCGCTCGCAGCTAACTTCACAGCCAGCAATAGGATTGCATCAAACTGTAATAGTGCCTATATTCATTTCATGGAAACCGTAGCCGAGCGTAGCAAGCACCCCTCAAACGCCACTTAAGTAAGGGCGACTTAATTAGGTATTGTTTCAGAGGATCAAGAGAAACAACCTTTTTACACAGATACATATATAGATACCAATTATGTATTATCACACTTGTTCGTATACTGAAAATTCTCTTCGAAAATATTAATAGTGAGAGGTAAAAGTCCATCATAATATCTAGTGGTACTTATAACAATAACTCATAACCTCTGATAGTGGACTGATAGCAACTGATAGTGCGTTTTATCGTATATTTACTTGTACAAAACGATTGGGGGGCTTGTTCTCATAAGTGGACCAGTGAACGTTTTGCGGGCTGATATGGATACTTCAAACCAGCGTTGAAGCAATAGATTTAGGAAATAGAATAGTGTAGGCGGTGAGCGGTGATGCACACACATATTCATTTTACTTTAGGACGTTAGGTAAAACGGTCTAGGTCTAGGACCAATAGGGTATGACTCAAAAAATCTAATTAGTCCGTCAGTTAGTTTATCAAAAAATATTTGAACCGTATTTTTTCTTTCGTTACGTAAACCAAAATCGACGAAGATATGACACTTTTATAATTGGCAAAACGTCACAAGCAAGTACAATTTTAACTTGCTTCTGACGTCACAAGCCCCCACTCTCGAGCTTTGATGCGTTTTATCTTTCCAAATATTCATAGATTTAACAAAAGAAAAAATACGTGTCCATTATTTTTCAAAACTCTAACTGGCGGACTAATTAGATTTGCAATTTATTGATGCTGTCAACATGCCTATTACAATCATTAAACATAAAGACATACAATACAAGGTGTCCCAAAAAGTAGTGTCAAGTGGAAGTTCAGAGGTAGAGCAACCTTAGATGTATCCGAATCACCCCCATGTATGTTCCGCGATTTTTTGTAGTTTTCAAGATAAGATTTCTTTTCATGTTTTAATCAAACTCTGACTTTAATGACGTTTTTAATCATAGTGACGTGAATATTTTTTTTATAAGTTATTAGCTGTACCGCTGTACCTAAGTCATGCGTTGCAATGCACTTTTTCCAACTTACCTACCTTCAGAAACAAAATCAAAATAGTAACAAAAAGTTAAAACCATTTTCATGCATGCGATAAACAAATGAAGAATCTGGACATACTGAGATACTTTAGTTTTTTTTTTAATATCAAAATTTTCTTTCCTAAGAACCTTCTCCTGAAAATTAAGAAAATAACAAAAAAAAATTGCGAAATCTGTCCAGCCGCTCACGGGTGATGCCGTGACCAAGGGAAATAGGGATTCATTTTTATATACATAGATATGAATAGAGAAGCTAATTTAAAAAAAAAAACGCATGTGTCTCAATTATTCATGACACTATGATCAAACATGGTTGGTTAACACATGAAAAAAAAAACATACTTAATCTAATGCTACGATCTTTAGGTTCTTACAACGTTATCACATTTCAGGAACGTGATGATCACGGTTTTAGTCATGATCACAGCAGCAGGCTAACGTCCCGTGGTATGAGATTCATCTTTGTTGCTAATTGATAATTAATTCGATAAATTGACAGACTTAACTTTATTCACAGTTTTTTGCGTAAGTATAATTTGCTCATGCTAACTAATGCTAATTTTATCTAAAAGTATCCATGGAGTCATTTTCTATCTTATCTCAGCAGATTTAACTTTTTAAATTCAATAGCAAAGACGAATTTTAGTGCCAATAATTACTTAATAATTTTAGTTAAGAAACATACTTAGGTATTCGCATTGATTATATTTTACGCGGAAGGGCAAATCGAAACCGTTCCAATTCAAACAATAAGTTTTTATTAAAAACTAGCTGTACCCTGCGTTTGCGTTGCAATGCACTTTTTCCTACTTACTACCTACCTTCAGAAACAAAATCAGAATAGTTACAAAAAGTTAAAACCATTTTCATGCATGCGGTAAACAAATGAAGAATATGGACATACTGAGATAATTTCGTTTTTTTTAAATATCAAAATTTTCCTTCAGGAAAAAAATGCGATATCGGTCCAGCCGCTCACGCGTGATGCCGTGACCAAGGGAAATAGGGATTCATTTTTATATACATAGTTAAAACATTCATTCATTCAGGCATTCATGTTAGGTAGATGGTGGAAAGAGATCTTTTTTGAACCGACTTCCAAAAGAAGGAGGTTCTCAATTCGTCCGAATGTTTTTTTTTTTATTTGTCTTTATCGCGTTTGACTCTAATAGCACCTGATAGTAAGCGCAGATAGGGTCTAAGATTGTAGGATTACTTTTTCATCATCATCCTCTTACGACATTTCACCTTCTTTTAGTTATATTAAACCTTTTTTTTTATTACAGGACACATCGTTTTTGATTATTAAGGCTGGTGTCCACTAGGCTCACCGAGTCGAGTCGAATAGAATCGCAATAATTTGCCTCCTTTATATTTACTATAAAACTGCGTCGATCAGCGACGAGCCGAGACGCGCCGAGCCGCATCACTCGCGCGCATTGGTTGTCACGCGAATTTCTGTTTTAACGACTTGCGATTACTGACCGTTTTGCCTCGATTCGTCTTCACACGGAACTAATGCGACTCGAATCGATTCGACGCGTTTCGGCTGTAGTCGATGTCAGGCTTTATATTCAAAATTTTACGTGTGCAATTTGGAGACCTTAAGTGTTTATAATAATAGAAGTTGTCTTGAAAAGTGTTTTTCTTGTTTGTCCTGCTAGGAGTAGGCAGGACCCCGTAGTCTGCGACCTTTTCTATAACTGGTGTAGCAGACATGTCTCTAACTCAGGAGAACCTGGGGCCGTCTGCTACCTTACAAGATGGAGCACACGAATTCAAATAACAGAGATATAGAAGCATTCCCCTATACCTCTCTGGCTCTCAAATACACACGACGGAACACAGTAAACTGTTTGACACCAGAATTTTATGTAAGATTGGTATCTAGCCAGACGGACCGTGTAGATCCTACCATGAAGCGTGTTGGCTTTTGTTGAATCTTACAACATGCGTCTATTCTCAGCGTACAGTGATGAACTTTTACATTCTAGCCCGTCCCGACACGGGGTAAACATAACACGTCTTCTATAAATATCTACAACGGACAAGAGAACTAGAAGAGTTAAGCCTTAAAACGCACTAGCGGCCAGCCGCAATACGGCGTGCCGCTTACGGTTGGCCGCACATCGATTTTTTTATGAAACCGCATGATCACAACGCACTGGCGCACGACGCGACGGCTGGCCGCAAGTCAGTGCGTTAAGATCATGCGGTTTCATATAAAAATCGATATGCGGCCAGCCGCAAGCGGCCAGCCGCAATACGGATTTCCGGCCAGCCGTCGTGCGCCCCAGTGCGTTCAGATCATGCGGTTTCATGTAAAAATCGATGTGCGGCCAGCCGCAAGCGGCACGCCGTATTGCGGCTGGCCGCTAGTGCGTTTTAAGTCTAACTGATGTGTATTTTTTGCCCTCCTTCCCAGAATACGCCCCGCCCGCTGTCAATATAAGTGCACCCGCTAACTGCACGGCGGCTAATTAAAAACCTGCCAAGTGCGTGTCGGGCCACGCGCAGTAATAGGGTTCCGTAGTTGCACAATAATGCGGACTAAGAAGAGGGCTTAGTAATTTTTCAATGGAATTTGTACGAATTTTTTACTCTTCCGGTTGGTCGACTATTACGAGTACTCGTAAACTTGTAAAGCCTACTTAGCTGTGATAGTTTTCCTTTTAACTTCGTTGTGTATACTACTACCGTGATTTTTTTCACATATCCAAAACTAGCCGTTTAGCTGGCAGGGGAGGGGGGGACACTTGACCCTAACAAAAATTTGCACTTTAAAGTTTAATATTTCAGAAACGGATCCCTTAATCGAAAAATTGTTGTCCCAAACCTATATTATAGCTTTCTAGTACTAAGAGTCTCTGAGCTAAGCTGCGGACGGACGGACATGGCGAAACTAAAGGGTTCCTTGTTGACTACGGAACCCTAAAAACTAGAAGAGCAACAGTCACTTACTTATGTGAGAAAAACAAGTGTTTACTACGCACAGATATAATTACTATAGTTCCACGTGCAGCCGTGAACTCAGTGCACCAGACATTACGGCATGCATTTAAAATTTTAATATTTCATAATTTATACAAACACGTAGCCTAGGTACTATTTAATGGCGTTAGTTTATGAATTAATCATTATTATGGAATGGTTCCTGCTAAAGGATATGCCACCCCTTACCCCTGCACCGGAATCGGATGGATTAAATCTAGATTGAAAGAATAGAATATACTTTATTGTACACCAAAATTGTAACATAGCTCATAAACAATATAATTTAGTGAAGGGTACAATGGCGGTCTTATCGCTGATAGCGATATCTACCAGACAACCTTTGGATGGACAGGAAAACAATGAATAAGATAGGGAGGATAGTCCGTGGTGTACTCCTGGAAAATATACTATATACTACACACAATACATAGACATAATACTTACCTACATATAAAAATAAAGCATAAATCTCTAAATAAAATTAGTTAATTATCTTGATGATTAAAAGGATGAGTAGCATCTTCGTGTTGCGACAATAACAGCATACTGCGTTCACCGAATCGTTTTCCAACCATGGTGATCGTGGAAATTTTACATGATGCACAGCATAAACACTAGGAAGCGGTGAAGGGCGGATGCTTTGGGGCCGTGTTTTGTAACATTGACGTTCAAAAAGAACTAAGTGAATTACTTAGTAGTCTATGTTGTACAAATGAGTTTTGAAGTTTGAAGTCTGATAATGGTTTATTGAAAAACCTCTAGGTTCTCTGAAGTACTCATGTTGTTTATTATCACAGAAGCTCGTTAACATCCCCGACTCAACAACTCCCTCTCTGTAGGCTTCAGTAAGGTCGTAAAGGATATTGCAATAATGACTATGAGCTCGGTAAATGATATACTCAAAGCATGATCGATGTTTTATGCCCGGTTCCTATGGCCAAAAACGAATCGTTTAGCTTACCGTTGGTAGCATTTTTTACTGTCAAACCGGGGATATAAATAAAATAATAAAATACTCCGTATGCCAATTTTACCTGTGATAGCTATCTACGTATGGGAGAGTGTACTATGTAAAGGTCTTTGCTTTATTATTGGAAAAGATACAAGAGTCTTAACATTAACTAATAACGCTCGGTAAGTCATAGAATCGGCCATTAGAGAGGATTTAGATGTTGCTGCTCAAACACCACCAGCGTTCTTAATTTACCTCTGATGAAGCCAACGAATAGGCTTCATCTAAACACTTCTTCTCCGGTGAAAAGTTAGCCAGTCAGCAAGTTTGGTTGCGGAGCTGACTGCCCAGGGTGCACCGGACGTACCTACTTAAGTAGTGTCACTCGTAGAGGCTCTATTTATGCACCCTACACACACAATTTGCAATTTAAACATTAGGAAGCGGTGAAAGGTCGGCGTTTTTAAAGTCCTGGCGTTTAAAAAGTACAGTATTTCGTTCATTTTAAATAAGTAAGCTTTTTAAGTTTGAGTTGAGGCCACCCTATGTACACTATACTTCTTGATTTGCCAACATCCAATTCTTATGGATTCCATCACACTGCAACACTTAAGAAATCTATAGTGATTAACTATTTAAATACCAGTTCCACGTACTGAAATGACCGGAATTAATGCAGCACATTATAATATGTATAAAAGACTTGATTATCTTTATAATCGTATTTAGATACTCGCCTAAATCTCGCAATGAAATGATATCTTAATCATAAATTTTACGTCAGCTTGTTTGATATCAAATGTCCGGTCAACAAACGAATCAATAACCTTACCAATGGTAGGATGTTATGATTGCAATGATCGTAATGCTGAACTGTTTATGCCCCGTGTGGTGACGGGCTAGAATATAAAACTTCCTTACCGCACGCGCGCCTCTTTAGACGCGTGTTGCAAGATTTAACAAAACCCATCGCTCGCTGGTAGGATCCTAACGGTTCGACTGGTTACTACTGATCATCCTCGCATCAAAGCCTAGCGCCAAGCAGTTTAGATTCAAAATACACGTCTGATAGTTGCTTCCGGGAGCCGGATCCGACTATCTGATCATGATTCATGAAATACACGTACGATTCTCGTGTCCGATTTTTTCTGGATGACGACGACGCCCGGACGATTCTTACGATTCTGACATCCGATCCGATAGTCTGATCGTACGTGTAATTCATGTTGAAACAAATGTATATGTATAGTCTGATCAGACTATCGGAACCGACTATCGGAGGCAAGTATCGGACGTGTATTTGGGCTCTTAATGTGTTCCGCCGTGTGTATGTGAGAGCCAGAGAGGTATAGGGAAGTCCCTCTATATTTTTGATAACTATCTGATAGCTTGCTTTGCTAGCTAACTAACTTGGCTAACTTTAAATCGTGTGTTCCATTTTAGGGCCTGTCCGCGCAGCCTACCATCAAGTGCGAATAGGGTCAAACGCGACCAAGTTAAAGAACAAAAAGAAACTGTTCCTACAAAGGAATTATTTTTTCCCGCGATTGTTATGATTCGCTATTGTAGTAGTTATAGCTCGTGCAGACACGAGAGAAGAAGACCGAGAGCATTCGCGTGTAATGTATCAATGCAAGATAAACTTTTGAGCATTACTACATGGCGATAATGCTCAAAATAGAATCTTGCATTGTTACTTTTCACGCGAATGCTCCCGGTAAAGGAGTGGCTTTAGGTACAGTCAGCTGCACCAACTGATTACCCCTCTCATTGACAAGTTTGTTCTTGAGGGGGGTAACCAATTAGTGCATCTGACTGTACTAGGTAGGTACTTAATGGTTCAAAGAGTCTTGCGTACGCTTAATTATAGGAAAAGTAGCATGACTCTGAATTGGACGTAGTTATGCAAAAACGTTCCAACGCACAGCAAGTTTAAATTGAGATAATGACAATTTAGTGTTCTGGTTGTTTTCTTTTGTGGGTTGGAACATTGGAAATAAGAGAATAATAACTTAAGGACTGGAAAATGTTTACTATATGATGAAGGGTGTTTAAAAAAGTAGCCTAGTGCCACTAACTTAATTTTGACAGACTAGTGGGTTGGAACGTTTTTACGTAACTATGTCCAATTTTAACCGATATCGGTTGAGCAGACGTAACAATCGGGTCTAAATAGCCCGTAATGATGGAAAGCGCCCAATATTCTACTAAAGTAAAAAAAAAAAAAAACAAAAACTTGCCATGACTTTATTCGAATTTCTATTATCTTATAAGATTTCTATGAGAAAGGTAGCTACATGATGACAAGAAGCACAGTTCAACATCGTGAAAGTGAAGGCTATTGCTAGTAACAAAGGAAAGTAATAGTAGTACGCGTTAGATAGATATATCTCTTAGGGCTAGATCGTAAAACAAGCCTCAGTGCATAAAATTGTACAGAAGAAATCTATGTTAGTTCTTGTGCGGCAGTGAGAATAATGTACAATGTGGAACATCATTAATGTACTGTAATGTTAGCATGATCATCAGTAGATAGGCGTTGGAAAAATCCGAAAATGAGGTAAGTTCGTTCAAATGGATTTGACAAAGAAAAATAAAAATCCAACGAGTTCATAGAAGTGTTCAGAAATTACCTAAGTAGTTTTAATAATTGTAGGTAGGCGTTGGGACACGTCCGGAAATGGGGTACCAGCGATTGGGGTTATTTTGATATCAAGGGGCGACATTGACAGTTACTAAAAATATTGCATTTAGTCGTAGGTATATCTCTGTAAAAATGGAACTTATGCATTTCAACTTAACTGTATAGGCAACATTGACAGTTTTCCAATTTTACCATATGGTATAAAGGTGTCTGTGAAGTTAGATGGTGAAGATAAAAAATACTAAATCACACCTTAGATTATATACAAAATTCGAGTCCTAATTGGGGCTACTTTGACACTGAATGATAAAACAGGGATTATTAAAGTAAAATCTTACGGTCGGACTTTGATAAGGAACATATCTCCCCCTTTTTTATCGAAAACTATGCTCTGTAGTTTTTTTATCTAGTCTATGTGATTTTATATATCTCAGTTAATTGAGTCTATATGAAATATTTTTGGTGTAGCAGCTAAAAGCGAACATAAATAAGATACAAACACAAGAAGCTCAAAAATTTTATCAAAATAACCCCGTTCTACGGTACCTAAGTTCGTTCAAATGGATTTGCCGCAAAATGTGATGACATTTTTAATTGCTGGCCAGAATAGCGTGCGATGCCTTTTTATTCTGCCCCGCTCTAATAACTAATGCAGTCAACATCGTAAGATGTTTACGACTCACATCCATTTGAACGCACTTACGTGTCCAGAGTCAGACTTACCCCAACGCACCCCTACCTACAACATTAATACCACTTTCTATACATTTATATGTATAAACTCAATGGATTTTTATGTTTCTTCGCTTTCACCAATATAGAGTAGAGCCAAGAGCCAGATCTACCAGGATAAATCAAGTTAAAGAAGCAGTTCAAAGGACATCATCCATTTTGGCCCAAATGTGAAAGTGCCGGCCAAAAAACAAAAGTGCTATATTCTGATAGAATTTGTCCGCCTAAGCATTTCTTATTAGGGCACCGAAGTTTTAGCACCGCTGTACTTGATTTTAATTGAGTTCAAAAGTCTGTCTTTTTATACAGTTTCGATTAAATGAATTAACTAAAACAAATGATTTATCTTGTCAGAATATGACGTTTTGAATATATTGAAGATTTTGTGAAGCACAAGTTATGTGGGAACGAGATCTGCCCTGCTTGGGCGAAGCACCGCCGTGTCCTCGTAGAAGCGATCGGCGGCAGCGACCTCTCGTGTTCAGCCCTGGTTCAATCCATGGTCCGAAGCGAGGGGGGGCATGGGAAGCGGTCACCTCCTTCTGCGAAGCAGTAATTCTACCGAAGGCGGAAGGCGGAACGCGTGAGGGAGAGGCAAACCTCACGCCCCAGCCGCCGCAACAGAAGAAGACGCCCCGGGAGTCTGGAGTCGCAGGGCGATTCCCGGCCACCGTAGGCGCGGGCCTGTGGACGGCGAGCGTTAGTGGGTTGGCGTCCGATCAGAATCAGGCCCGGGTCGATGGCGCCATTGTGTTCCACGCGCACCTCAAAAAGATGTCAGCATAGTAGACGGGGCCCGCTAGGGCCAATGCCTTCCAGGGTTGCGGAATTTGTTCTAAAGAGACCTGTGTGGACCTGAGTGGCCCTGGAATGCAAAGTGCATTATGAGGAACACGGATGGGTTTTAGTCAGTAAGAGTCTGACACTCCCTTTCGCTCCACCCAGAGCGGAAGAAGTCATTTGACGATTTCCCATCATTAAAAAAAAAAGACGGAACGAGATAACAAATCGAATCGTTCGAGAATCGGGGGCTAATTATTCGACACAGCAGGCTAAAGGCCCATGTTCATGGTACGAATGAATAAACAGATAACAGTGTCGAGCTTCCAATAAAAGCAAACAATACATTTTATGGGTACATCACACGACACAGTTTTAAGGGTTTATGACCTGAGGGGCTGTGACCGCTGAGGATATTGTCCTGGTTACGTCTAACTCGGGCGTAAATAATTAATTATCCGACACTTGCTCTGTAAGTTTTAGTTTTTAATTTACCTACAGAATTTGATTGTCACTTGCGTTAAGGAAAACATCGTGAGGAAACCGGCACACCTGAGAGGGCTCCACAAAGTTCTAGATGGTGTGTGTAGTTCGACAACCCGCACCAGGCCTGTGTGGTGGACTAAAGACCAAAGCCTTACTCATTCTGAGAAGAGGCCTGTGCCCAGCTGTGGGTCAGTAATGGGCTGATTATGTATGTCTGTACCTATCTTTCTTCATCCACAGCCCTCAGTATCCCACCGCTGGGTATACGTATGGTATGATGATACTTCAGTAGGTACGGTCAGCATCAAAAGTAGCTGAACATTAGAGTTTTTAAACTTTGCATTAATTAGATAACTAATTGATAGGAAGCAAAAAATTTAAGGCTTATAATTTAAAACTTAGAGCTATATCTAGCAGCTCTAGGTATCTATTAAACTTTTTGTTTTAAAACAATTAGTTATCTAATTAATGCCAAGTTTAAAAACTCTAATGTTCAGCTACTTTTGATGCTGACCGTACGTCCGGCGCACCCTGGGCGTGGGCAGTCAGCCTCGCTACCAACCTTGCTGACTGGCTAATGTTTTCACCACGGCATAAGCTATTCTTGTATAGCTCGTGCCGACACGATAGGAGAAGAAGAAGGGTATACGTAAGCATCCCTTGCCTCGGTCTTGTGCTAGTCACATTTAGGGTCGACTTATGATCTTTCTATATATAGAAATATATGGCAAGAACTGCTGCTTTCTGCTGCTGGTAGAAATTTCTTTTAAACAAGTTGTACCCTTGTACTAAACATTGTGTACCTAAATTATAAATTAATAAATAAATTAATGGGTTCAATCTCCAAAATAAAAACTGATCGCTCTGGTCTCTAAAATTTCAAACTGAAATATTTCCAAAACTGCTTGGTTTAAATCGAGGCCAATTAAAAAATAGGCTTATTTAGACACTTTCTTTTCGAAATAAAAATACGGAACACAATTAATATCAAAATATAAAAATTCACCAGACAGGTCAACCGAATACGTTGATCTTGGAGATCATACCAATGACAAAAAAAAATTGGCGTTATGAAAACAAGTTATTTTGTAGGTTAGCTAAATTTCATAATGCCGACAATATTGTTTTGAGTAAAGGCAAGAAATATTGATCAATGAAAAGGAAATTCAACCCTTAGAGCGGTTATCGCACTGCATCCGATCCGGATCCGTGAAAATACAGATAGTAGATACCCATAAAAAACTCGGACCGAATTCGGATTTTGCTTTTCGCACTGCATCCGATCCGAATTCCTGAAAAGACGGATCTAGAATCTAAAAATCTCGGTCCGGATTCGGATATTGCTTACGCACTAATCCGATCTCTGATCCAAATCCAAGCAATTCAGGGGCCATCTTTGGCATATGTCCGATTTGAATCCGAGGTAATGCGAAAGAGTTCATACAAACAGTACTACGGCTACTTCGGTCCATCAATATTTCTTCCGAATTGGAGACTCACGGATGGCGGAGAGAAATCGGATGACGGAAGACGGATCTAGTGCGTAAACTACCACACAAATATTTCTATGACTACTTCGGAACTTATTTTCACGGATTCGGATCGGATGCAGTGCGTAACCGCTCTTAGGTGTCGTATTAGGCGACTAAGGAATTAAGAAATTCAACCCTTAGAGCGGTTATAGCACTGCATCCGATCCGAATTCGTGAAAAGACGGATCTAGTCTAGAAATCTCGAACCAAGCGTGGTGATAGTGGTTATGATCGATCATTTAAGTGGTCATTGAGAGGCTTTAGGGTCAGTAGTACGTTTACGGTCTTCTAATAATATGATGATGATCAAGATGAGCGTATTCTATTCTCTGACGATAATATATTTTTCAAATACACAATGTGAATGCAAATAATCTAGCTTCGTATTTTATTTTGTGTAGCTTTAACGTTTTCCTTTGTGTGTACGTAAACCTGAATTTACTGTTGAAGTTTTCCACGATGCTATATTTTTGCAATATTTTAACATTTTGTGTTATTGCTACATCGACATTTTATAGTTTTTATTTACATTACTGGACGTTTTATTGCCCATTCTTTTAAGAATTATTGCGCAAAATATTCTATAAAAATATTATTTATGTAAACATAAATCTCAATATAAAATAATGTATTTTTAATAGAAATAATATAGAATTCTTATTACATAAACATTTTGTTAAGTAATTTCGAGATATTCATAAATTAATGTTAATTAAATGGGTGACTGCTGAAGATAGAATGCTATAGGTGCAATTAAAAAACCCGACTTGAGTTTCATTTGTTTTCTTCATTTGCTGTAAACTTCGATCAACAATGTACTCGTATGTTTATTGACCTCTGTAAATAAATGTCCTGACTCAAGGCTAAAGATTTTATCCGTGAAACATTGTCGGGCTTCAGGCTTTTTGGTTATTTGGTGCTGCATGCACCTCAACCATAGTCTGCTGTGAATTCCGCGACTCCGGACAAAGGTCAGGAGAAGGAACACCGTGGGTTTTAAGCCGGTACAGGCCTCTACACACCAAGCCCGGCTCTACCCGGCGGGTTATTGCGGCCAATTAACGCGAACTAAGCGAGTGAACATGACGCAAAACAAGCCCGGTGGCATAATCCGCCTGGTAAAGCCTGGCTTTGGTGAGTAGAGGCCTTAAGAGTCCATAACCCTTCGCTTGCCCCGGGCGAAAGGTATTCAAGAGGATGTTCCCAAGATAAAAAAAATTAAAGGCTTTTTTGTTATTGCTTTCGACTATCAAAAAATTGTTATTAAATGTTTGCTAGCGAAAAGTAAAATAACTAACAATAAGCACGCCAAAATTCTAACGTAGGTACCTATTCATAGTAATACCGAGTAGCCGAATTTATAAGTAGGTAACCATGTAACCATACCACGTTTTCCCAAATAAATATTCTTATTCACAATGTGCAGCGAGAATGTGTTTATGTCTAGGTACATAAATGTTCAGAAAACCAATGCGTCGTGAAAAACATATAAATCTGCTTATTGAAGAGACTATTGAAAACATTACTGAATACTAAACTGATCTATAAAAACCATGCAAAAACGAATTTGAACGACTTTAAATAGCTTGTTTACATCGTTTTCTCGGAAACTAGAGCCCGAATTAGAGATGGGTGTGTAGGAAATAAATTACGTGTAGGTAATCCGATTGCTATCCACTCTTAAAATATCCACGCTTTTTTTCTAAATGCAGGAACGATTAGATGACTTCCATTAAACTGTGGGATACGAAAATGAAAACTGCCGTACGAGCAATAAACGCAAGTAGTGTTTTTTTTTAAAGTATTGTACTTTAAGTATATGATAAGCCTCACTAATAAGGTTTAATTTTCTATATTCTAAAATTGCACTTATTGCATTCATTGCTGGTACGTCAGCACTATTATTAGCAATAAATTCTATACAATAAACTGCAAATCAAAGAAAACGGCACAATCGTTCGAAGTCTAAAGAGTATTCACAGAATGTTGTTTTATTGTGTTAGTAGTGTATCTACATCTTATTTATATGTAAATATCCTGGCAGAAACGGGACGTCGTCATAAGGCGTTCGATGCACCGCAAAACGTGGAAATTTTCCTCGCATCATTGCATTGTGGTCGCATCGTCCAGAGCTTTTGATCGCCTTTATTTACAACCGACGCGGCGCATATAAAATGACGTAAGAAGTCGCTTCGCATCTTTGTTCAACGTATTTTGTTTCTAACGTTTGTGGCACAATTATATCTACACTAAGGCCGCCCGCACACGGGCCACTCGCCACAAGTTGCGGACTAACCTTTCCATACATTTGGCAGGGACTCGCCGCACACGTGACGCCGGTAGCGGCCACTCGAATTGTATGGAAACATCTCGCGGCCGGCCACTTGTGGCCGTAGTGAGTGGCCCGTATGCGGATGGCCTAAAAACTGGTCGGAGATAGCAACCCAACTTTTTTAACTTGGCTTCTATTGTTATTTTGCTTTTGAACAACAAAGGTCTCTTTTTAATGACTATCACCGAATAACGTCAATTTCCCGTTTCGTGACGTACAATTATAATGATATATCTACATTTTAATGAGTAATTAATATATTTTATTAGGTATGGCACTGTCGATAGGTGATTAGACGTTCCTAATTTATTGAAATGGTCAATTTGACTTTTACATATTTAACTAATTGCGTCAAAATCACGGGCCGGTTGCGTGAAAACACACTGATGGCCGGTTCCTATGATTTACCGAGCGTTATCGGTAAAGTTCTCTAGTATCTTTAGCAATAATAAAGCAAAGACTCAAGATAGACTCTTCCACACGTTAGACTATTAGCACAGGTAAAATTATCTTACTACACTATCTAAATGTTTGGCTATAAAAATGTTACCATTTTGGTAAGCAAAACGATTCGTTTTTGCACATAGGAACCGGGCATTAACAAGCTTACTTTAACATTGTAAGTAATATACACATACGAATACCTATACATATTGAAATAATTATCTAACAATACATTATTGCACGCTGTTCATTTAAATTCACCTCTTTTTTTACTACAATTTTCAGCATGCTCTTTCCTAATTTCAATAGAGAACGTTTTTCGTAGGATTTAGTGATCATTAATTTATGACATAAGGACTACTTCTCTCGTGCTGAAAAGATTAGCCAGTCAGCATGGTCGGTAGCGGGGCCGACGCCGGTCCGGAGTGTGCTGATCATAAGAACTTAAGTGACTCGCAGAAGCTTTTTTGTTCTACACAATAGTCCATTGGACTCAGTAGTCTCAGTCTTTCGTTTTCTTTTGTCTATGAAGAACCGTGGTCTACCTACAAAACCACCAATAGTCTCATATTATATTTCACCATTCATCGCTCCATTTGCATATTTGTAACCAAGCGGCTCATTAAAGAATTTCATCATCATCATCATTCAGCCGAATGACGTCCACTGCTGGACATAGGCCTCCCCCAAACAATGTTGGGGTTGTTTGCCATAATCGCCACACTTTGCAGGTGGGTTGGCGATCGCAGTATGGTTGTTAAAGTACGGGGTTAAATATAATGACCACCATAAAATGCTTTGATACCCTTAGTTTTTTTAACAAAAATATATACTTGACACCAGAAAAATAAAGTCTAAAATTACAATAGTACTAGCTATTTTAGTCACAACTGCACTTCAAATTGTATTTCGAACACCAAATGTAGTAAACGATCACCAAATCTTAACGAGCAAATTAATGCGCTATTCCTGCCTAAGCACCCCCGTGGCACCCCGACACGGATAGGTTAGGTTCGAAGGGGATGACGGGGACTAGAGTGAGCGAGCGAAGCAAACGAACGAAGCCCCCGCGTCATTCCTTTCGTAGGTTACTTTAAACCCTGCAGACAGAAATAGGAGCCCCGCTGTGCGGGGGGCTCCGTCGACTCTACCTTGGAAACCCAAACAAGTGACAATTTGGTGTGTGACAATAATTTATTTGGAGTCGTTTTGCTTTAATAGGATAACGAGATGTTAAAACTTTGGTTGTAATTTTATATTAAAATGCGGGTTTAATTTTGGTGATCATTTACTATTTTTGTCTGTTATATGTTACTAGGTATATCTGGTGGTAAGTTAAACATAAGCCTTAAAGTACTCAGAGAACGCTGCTGCCCATCCTCTAGTGAATCCTTTAGTCGCCTTTTACGACACGGAGAGATGGGGTAGTGCTATTCTTTACATCCGGCACCACACGGACGTTAAAAGGATTTTTTAAAGAATTTAAAAGGAATAAAATAAATTAGCACTACGTCACACCGGTATCACCGGATCCACGGCTCAGGGTCATTAACCTAATGGTTAATAGTAATTTTATGTATAGGTATGTTAATATGACACTATGATATCACGTTTTTTTTTGCCCCAAACTTTTTTTGACAAGAAATTTATATCGTCCAGTAACTCGGTTGTGGTGGTCAGTTATATGAAAGAAAAAAAAACAATGAATTCGGCATGCAAATCTAAACAGTACATATTATAATGCCAACAGTACCAAAAATGTGAGTTTTTTCGTTAACTAACTGTAGTTGCGTCACGCCAAAAATGTGTGAAAATTTAGGCAGCGTCTCTAGGCGCGGCGTTCAATACTAAAATTCGCGCTAGAATTGAACGCCTGTAGGCGCTGCCTAAATTTTTATAAATTTTTGGCGTGACGCAACTACAATAGTTAACGAATAAAACTCACACTTGGGGTACAGATCCTTATATATGTATATATAAATACTTAACAAGCACCCTGTTTATTATACCTTAAACTACTAGTAAAAATGCGTCGTCATCGTCGGGTCATCACTTGGCATAATGCTAAGTATGTTGTGGCAGCATTGGGACAAATTTTCCCATGCAACATGCAATACCAACAGCGCTGATTTTCAGTGATGACCTATGTAAGTATTTAAGGTACATATGAGTTATGGTGGACCTACATAATATGGTATTCCGTACCATGCCTCCTCAAAGAAAGCTATCGGGAATAGATTGGTGATCGAAGAAATTAGCAGTTGTTTCTACAGGAAGTGGTCTAGATTCTATCCAGCATTCTAATTGCGCAACACACTCGTAATTACTATGACTTTGATTTTGCCAGATCAACACAGTTTCGATAGGAACGTTTATAATAACAATCCGACTTCTCCACAACTGTGTACCACGCAATGAATATTGTTTTTGACACATCAACTGTCATGATTGATGTTGGTTACGTTACGCAATTGCCCTGCTAGTCTAGGTATCCGTTCTTGGTAAAATACAGTTCCTGGTTAGAATAGAAGCTGAATTTAACTAAGAAAAGGCGAGGATGGTATACTTAATGATCATTTATGAGAATTATGCGTGAGCAGTTAGTTAGCCTAAGTTTCTAACTTGAGTTAGTATACCTGCTCAAATCGCCATTTTGGAACGGACGTAGATTCAAACTTCGAGAAAGTTCGCCGCAGAAGTTTTGGAAATTCATTGCAGCAATGAGTTGTTTAACTTCCGTCAACTCGACAACGTTACGATTTCACGAAACCACAAAAGTTATAGTTACAGGTTACTGTTGTAAAGTTGCCAAATTATTTGTATTGCTCTACTTTTATCACCGACTTATTTATCCGGTTTTGTGGAAAGAGTGATTGCTAAGAGTCCTGAATCGGACGATGAGGTCAGACAACGTTAGGTACGTATAATTGAGTTTTGTTAATAATTTTTTAGTTGATCTTTAGTAAATTCTTAGCTAATCACGTCTTAATTGTAGTCCGGTTATTCAAATTTTGAATAAAAGGAACAAAACCTTAGATCGTAAAACATTTATTTTGCTTTGAAAATTGTTTAAAAATTCTCATTTTTAAACAATTGAAAAATACGTTATGCAAATACACATTCGGGCCTAATCGCGTAGAGAATTTAAAAGGCACAAAATACCTTTTTTATTCTACGTTTCGTCGACGGAATTACATCGGTCGTGGTCACGGGCACAGAGCATAATTAAATATGACCCTTGACGTGGTCACGGGTAGACTGAACTGGCGGAGTAGTTGTCATCTTCGTGAAGCAAGGTAATCTTCATCTACCCTCACTTGATCTCGATTTTTAAGAATGTTACCGTCGTTAGACACACCACACTGTTCAAATGTTTAAAAACATTTTATGAATACGTGTTAAAGTTATCTAAATTGTGTATGTTTAATGGATTTGAAGTAGTTACGCGGTAATGATAATGAAAATCAGAAGGTTGCGTGTTCAGATCCCGTCGGGGTCACCAATGTCGAGGAATGAGGTAGGGTGTTCCTCCAACCAAAGTGCAGGGGGCTTACTGTGACCTGTTAAAGCAGGATAGAAGTTGCCTGGAAGTTGAACTGCCCTGCTTTTTTGTACTATGACATCGTTAGAGCAGGCCTGCGGCAGACCTGCTACGTTGACGTTTACGAAATCCGTTCACCTATTTTTTTGTATAGTACCATGAACAAGCATTACCGTTCAACTTGCTTCAATAGTCGTTCACTTTTAGTAGGTACTGTTATGGTACGATTTTTAGCGATTCAGAAGCAGGCCTGCTTTTGAACGGAAGTTGACTGGCTGGCAAGTGAACGTTTTCTTAAGAGGTCATAGTAAGCCCCCAGTAGCCCGCCAGACATAAGACTCCGCCTGGTTGGAGGATCCTCCCTTTGGTTGGAGGAACACCCTACCTCGTTCCTCCACAGATTCGTAAAGCACTGCTGTCTACTTTTCCCAGTGTTGTATCTAGGGGTTGGCCGTAAGGGCGGCTGCCAGGGGCGCAGGACCTAGAGGATGCAAATTAGGCCGCTCAATACATTTATAACTGAAAAAATCCGCAGTAGATATCGCGTTAAAATATGATGTTGATTTAAAATGAGTTAAGTCTGGAGATTGAGAGCTACAAATATCAGATGAAATCGTTACTGCCTTACTTTTAGTAAAATGCCTTTTTTTATTTGGCGTATTTTTTTAGAGGGCTCATCATTTTGTCCTTATTTTGGGCGCTCATGACCGCTACGACACTGACTATTCCGTATACTAACTAAGCAGAACAGAACTAACGGTTATAACATACAGGATACAGTGTGTAAACCAGTCTTAGGAATCAAAATGGTTTTTTATTGATTTTAAAGTGCAAATCATTAATTTTATAGTGCAGGCCAATATTTTTGTAGAGAAAAGCACTATTTTTGAAGTGTACCTTAAACATTTTTGTTACAAGAACTGAGTAATTTTACTTTTGTATCACTGTTTAGTGCATCGTTTGAGGATAATTTTGTATTCTTTTGATGTTCTCCAAGTTTTCAATAAATTGGTTATTTAGATATTTGATATTAATTGGTGTTTTATTTGAAAATTAGACATTTTTAAGAGTTTAATAGGTGTTTCATTGTAATAAAGATATGTAACTTTGGTGGTGTTTCAAACAATAATTTGGTAGGTATGCATTCAGAAAATATAAATCATAATAAATAATGTGTAATACGAACTTGATGAGACCGTTTCATAAAAGGTAACAAAAAAATTGTCTAAACCAGACTAACCAGTTCATAAATAGATGAACAGGCAGAACAGGGTTATTTAAAGATAAAGCGAAGTAGATTACGGGATTACCCAAAGATATAGAAAAAAATAGCTAATTAGTTTATGGCTTTTCCGAAAATAGTAACTACTTCATTATATTCTAAATAAATTTTCTGTGAAAATATAATTGGTTAATGGTTATTTCGTGTTCCGTGAGCATCAGATGGCGAGATTTCCACGAGCCAAAATATTTATTTATACCTTAGTTCCAGAATTCAGATAATTTATGTAAACAAAGAAATGTCATTGTCAAAGTGACAGGTTAGTGGTACAAAACATTTTATCATTAAATGTTTACCAAGTAATCATTTAAAATCAAGTTAATTTTAAGAACAATGCAAACAAAATACCGTAGCCAAACAATGTCTTGTGTAGTGTGTCGGAGACGCGCCATATAATCACTTTAATCAGTCCATAGACGCATTCATCACCATAAGTTTTTCTGTGGCACTCATAGATGTTCGAGGCCGCTTTTTAACAGGCGACAAAAAGTCGGGGGCGGCTGCCTTCGAGGGCCCCGGCTGAGGCTCCATTTGTCAAATAACAAATAAAACTTAACAAACGAACTCAACAAAAACAAGGAAATATAACAAACACCAACAAGATGAAAAACTTAACACGATGATAGCACAATAACAAAATTAACAAACACGCAGCGAAAACGGGAAAAGAAAACGAATGTATTGTTAAGTCGCTAAGACAAACAATAAACAACTTTGACATTTTGTTAAACGAAATTTGAAAATGTTTTGTACTCCTACAGTGTTACCAGTATCATAAAATACTTTATACCAGAAAATCTCCTTTTTTTAATAACTTTGTTGAAAACTGAAAATTTATAAAAGTAATTACGGTATGATATTCTTTAAATTATTATTTCTAAAATCAGTACATAAAAGAGAATCTAACCCTTTTTCCAGCATTTTCAGTGAATTACCATTAATAAAATATTTTTTTGATCTGTTATCCCCTTTGTTTACATAAATTATCTGAGATAGGAATTTAGGGTATAGGTATTTATATATTCTTTATTGTAAATTATACACCAGTTAACTAAAAGTAATAGAAACATTTACACAATATATGTATATAATTATGTAAAATGGCCGGTCTTATCACACAAGGCGATCTCTTCCAGACAACCTTAGGATGGACTAGAAGAACGGAAAGAGATTCAGTAAGGCGGTCTTGGTGTAAAATACCCCATGACTCCAGGTCTGTGACAGGCAGTGTTGTCTTCGATTCTTTGGTACAAGAAGTCCAGCGCTTTGTGGGCCTAGCCTAGGGGGCTAATAACTAAAAATAATACCCGTCGCCCGACCGGTAACAGGCCCGAGAAGGCGGCGCGGTGCGCGCCTCTCAGGAGGACGTGGGGCAAGGCCCCACAGAAGGTGAGTTCCGCCAGGGGCTGGCGGACCGAGGCCTACCGGGGTGGCGGTGCATGCACCTGCGAATCCCGCGACCCCGGTCAAAGGTCAGGAGAAGGAACACCGTGGGTTTTTAGCCGGTAAGAGTCCGGCATACCGTCTCTAGTATTTGGTTCATACCAAAAATGAATTTGCAAGGGCCCAGACAGATAGACTGCATCCCGACCGCAACTGCAATTGTGAATACAGTTTGAAGGCAGTTCAGATGTAGTCAGTGCAACTGTTTGACAATGCCGACTAGTTGTGTAGTCCACTTGCAGTTACAATGATCAATGAACGATTTACATTTGGCACTAGTTCGCACACTAGGATTCCCTGTGTCGTGGAAGCTAGGCGAAACTAATAAATACACATACATGCATATTATTATCCCCTGGTTAGTAATATGTCACCTTATTCAGTACCTACAGACGCCAGCACATAAAGCTACTACAATCTGTCAAATTTCTTTAATAGATTTTCATCTTAATCGCGAAAGTATTAGGTTCAAGATTTATTGGGAAAATTTGACAATTTCGGGTAGCTTGACCTGCTGGCGTCTGTACACACGGCTACATATCAAGCTATATATTTTCAATATAAGATAGATAGAAAGATTTAGATATACCTTATTGTACACTAAAAGAAATAAAACAGAAGGAATACGCGCTCTTATCGCTTAAAGCAATTTCTTCCAGACAACCATTGGATGGAATGAATTGTTGAGAAGCTGACCTCTCCTTGTTCGGAAAGCTTATACAATGCAAGATCAGGTCATACTGGACATGTATGGCTTGATATGCCGCGCCGTGTGTACATACGTAGTTGAAATATTAAAGAAACATTTACATTACATTCCATCGTATACATACCCAACGCGATGAAGTGTCGTCAGTGATCAGGTATGAACATCTAGGTTATACGGTTTAACATTATTTTTAGAAGACTGCGATAACGGTATATACCAGACCGAAACCTAGGCAGAGCCAGACACTCAAGACTTAAGTAATGTAAATTTTAGAATTTAAATCATTTTCATACTAGTATGGATAGCCACCTATTGTGGGAGTGGAACCAGTTAATCAGCTGTTTCGATCGAAATTGATTAAGTATTAGTCGATTCAGAACAAATTACTTTTCAACCGAGTTCAAAATGAAGGACGTTGTCAAGTCGTCTGAATGTTTTTTTTTTATGTTTGTTACCCGATATCTCCGCCAATTATGAATGGATTTTGATTATTCTTCTTTTGTTTGGTAGGCCATACTTCAGAGGTGGTCCCGTATAAATTTTATCGAAATTGATCAAGCGCTTTTAAAAATATAATACTTAGATGACGTTTTGGTTTGTGGTTTCCTTCAACAAAAGTTTTGATGAGGATTCAATCTCTGTTTTAACTGTCATCACAGAAACATTAGCCAAGCAAGAACAAAGAAGATTGTATGTTTTTGTAAGGAGTCGTCATAATAATTATACATTAATACCTATTCTTAAAGAAAACTACCTAGTTGTTGGAAAGATTACGCAATCGTGTCATTTAAATTTGTAGTCTTAAACCGTGTAATTTATGGCACTAAAACGTATTTAATAAATAATTTAAATAAAAGTTAAAACCGACTTCAAACTAAAAAGAGTAAAATAATTACCATAAAATAAAATTATTAGTTTCAGAAGTCGGTGTAATTCTACACTGAAACAAATAAAAGCCACCGACTTCTGAAACCGTTAATTTTATTTAAGGTAGCTAATTATTTTATTTTTTTTAGGTCGGTGTTTACTTTCATTTAAAGTTATTGGTTTCTATTGTCATAATGATATTTTACAACTTGTATAATTTTAGAAAAACGAGGACAGTAGTTAACAATGTTCTCAGTAACGAGATATAATTAGATTTTTGACGTGAAACCTGAGTTAATAACGAGTTAAGTAGGAAGTAATTTACTGCACACTGCGTTAAAACTGTTACCACGTAACACATTCATAACACTATAAAACATTTTAGCATTCTGAAACATTAAAGTTTCTGAAAGACTATTAACGCAAACATTAAGTTATCACCTGTCAAATGATGTAATTAGTTGTTAGTATTTTGGGCAATCAATCAGATTCGAAGATTCCCGCAAGAATTGGGGTACAATGAGCAGGACAATAGGGGAGACACTGGTTTGAGGGATTCCCTGAGTCGTGGAAGCTGGGCAAAATTACTGATACTACTAAGTAATACATATTAAAAATATTACATAAAAACTATTGCACACGAAGTGATGACGGCGTCGTGTTACGCTGTGTGGTGTCACGAAATCTTCCGCGAAAACGTCGGTACACGACATCAGTCGGCCAAAACTCTTCCTTTATAAAGATATCTTAATGATGAGTTAGAAACCGCACCATAAACTACTTGAAATTAACGTTATGACGCGACTCACAACTTTTCCACACTCAAAGTCCACTTGGTTTTTATCCAGAAGCCCAATTATCGTAATTAAAAATGTTCAAAATATATAGTTTCGACACTTTCGACCTAGTCTCAGTCTAGTCTCAATCTCATAAATATGACAAATGGTATTCTTGTTCGTTAACAAACAACGTCAAACGTGAGATTATATTGAAATGAGATTGAAAGTTGACTGAAGCCAAAAGGGTATTCTATTACACTATGTACTGAGCCATTTTGACAAGTTGGAATTCTCATTTGTTTCTAGAATTTTATTATATGACAGTTGATATCGGTATGCTATCGGTAATAGATTTTAAGTTGACTGAATTGACATGATATCGAGATAGACTGAGATGATACTGAAACCGGACCGAACTTTAAGTGTACCAGAATACCATTTTTTATTCAATTCATAATTTAATCTTAGTTCGGTCAACCTTCAGTCTTACTTCAAATTCATTACGAGAATTGGGTTTCTGATATAATTCACGATATCCTCAACCTTCGTGATGCAGACGGGAAACGTACACCTGCGTCGACGGTATTGAGGACGCAGCAGCATGTTAGAATTATTTCTGTTCTGTGACTAGTAACTCCCCTAACAGGTACTTCATGTAGTGCAACCTGTTTAGTTCTTGAAGATTGTAATCTCGTATGATACTTACTTAGCGTGCTAGGAAAATAACTTTGTAGCCAACAAGTGCAGGAACTTGTTGGCATGATAATAAAATTACGTAAATTATTATATAGCAGTAGTTATGTCTTGTGGTTTCCAGATAAGAACAGTGGTCGCTACCTCTTCCCGTGAGTGCTGAAGATTACCTACCACTATACTGGAAGTCTTTTATGCCGTCTGGAAACAAATGGGTGTTATAATAGGTGAACTTTTTTTTTCTTTCTCTTATAATTAAATTGATGTATCAATAGATACTTACTATCGAAATCCATTATCCAATACACATCATGGGGTGCATGAAAAGAGCCTATACTGTAATTCTGACTTTTTGTTTTTCAAGCATTTAAGATTTGATCCCCCAGTTCAGATGCACATTTGCATAGTAGCGTCTCCTACACGTTAGCAGCTATCACCGGTAAAGTTAAGCCTCCACGGGTGATGATATTAAGTACGTCCGGCGCACCCTGGGCAGTCAGCCCCGCTACCAACCTTGCTGACTGTCTAATCTTTTCACCACAGCATGAGCTATTTTCGTATAGCTCGTGTTAACACGAGAGAAGAAGAATCGAAATCCAAATCATACTCAGATGCGTATGATTTGAATGTAGATATTATTTATTTAATCGTTCCTGTTTTTATTGTTTTAGTATGGAAGTTTACTTCAAATTCGTAATATTAATTGATTGACAAATTTGACAACAGGCTAATGAAAAAAATAGAAAACTATGCCCTGGGCCTTACTCCGTTCACATATTATACCTACCCATTTTTTTTCCAAACTTAAAAAAATAACATTATGTAATACTGATCCACCTATAAAAAGATCCTGTTAAATAGGTAACATGAATTAATAGGGCAATCTACAAGCAGAATTTGCTTGGCAATACAATAAATTCGCCATATCGTCGATAGCAGACAAAGAACTTGCTTATTGGCAAACATGATGAAGTCAAGTGTTATGGTAGGTACTTATTACCTGTTTACTTCGTTAATTCGTTTTTTTGAAGTCTGTTTTAAAGTACGTACTATAAAACAGACTTGAAAACAATGAGTTTGCGGTTTTATTTTTTACTTTTCAGTGCCCTTAATTGAAACATGGGTAGACCTACTAAAGACGCTGCTCGTACCCCAATCAATCATTGAGGAGTTCCATGGTTTATCTCTGAAGGTCTTCACCAAAAATGGAACCTTCTCGGGAGAAAATCTTTCAAACAAAGAATTATCCAAATCGGTGCGTGTAATATGTAGGTGGGACTTGTGCCCGAACTTAATTAAAAATCCTTACTAATATTATAATTGTAACTTTCGTGTAACTTTGTCTGTCTGTTACCTCATAACGACTAAACTATTGATCCGATTGTGACGAAACTTAGTACATAGATAGTCTGGTACCCGGAGAAGGACACAGGCTACTTTTATCCCGAAAATAATCGCACTTAAATGCGATAAACGACATCCACGCGGGCGAAGCCGCGGGCGTCCTCTAGCAAATATGCAAGGTGTACCTAACATAAATAACGCACAACCTCTTATGGGATCACTGTACTCATAATTATGAACAACTTTTACTATGGGACCAAACCTGAAATCGCGAAAAATAATCAGCTGTTCCCTACATTTTGACGAGTTATGCGAACATAAATGTAGGGAACAGCTGATTTTTTAGGGTTCCGTACCCAAAGGGTAAAACGGGACCCTATTACTAAGGCTCCGCTGTCCGTCTGGCCGTCTGTCCGTCTGTCACCAGGCTGTATCTCATGAACCGTGATAGTTAGAAAGTTGAAATTTTCACAGGTGATCTATTTCTGTTGCCGCTATAACAACAAATACTAAAATTAGAATATAATAAATATTTACGGGTGGCTCCCATACAACAGACATGATTTTTTTGCCGTTTTTATGGATTATGGGACGGAACCCTTCGTGCGCGAGTCCGACTCGCACTTGGCCGGTTTTTTTGTTATTTTTCGCGATTTCAGGTTTGGTCCCATAGTAAAAGTTGTTCATAATGATATGAGTACAGTGATGCCCTAAGAGGTTGTGCGTTATGTGTGTTAGACGAATTGAGAACCTCCTCCTTTTTGAAGAAGTCTGTTAAAAAGTTGACAGGGCTTTCCTTAAGTTCTAAAGTGCAAAATGGAGTAACTACAAGGAAGTTTACCAATAAAATCCAAATGAGAGCTACAGAACAGAAAACAAAATGGTTACCAATGTTGCATAAATAGTAGATACTAGGTACTTAAGTACCTCTTACAGCTAGAAACTATTTGAAGACCGGGTGTAAAGACCGCGGTAGTGTATAGCTACGAACATTGTTAAGTCGATGACAGGTTGACGACCAGCTAAGTTTGGTTACTGCCTGATATAATTTATGTTATGTTATATTGAGTAAATCTATACAGGGTGAAAACGAATTCGTGTAATTCCTTAAAACCTTAAGATCTACTACAGGTGTAAGTATATTGAACCCGCATGGGATTTAGCTTGATTAAAAATAAAAATAAATGATTTCTTTTTTTTTCTTGCTTTACGGGTAAGAAAGTAATCGTATCTAAACCACTTAAGAGCGTGTACGCCGTACGGCATTTCATACAAATTTTCAAGTCTTTATTTTTCGTAATGACTGAACCGATTTTGATGAAACTTCACATATATAAGCAGAATACTTAGTTCTAAAAAGTTAGTAGAAAACATTTTCAAAATGTCTTACTTAAAAAAAGATAATTGGAAATTTCTGTTTGTATGGAAAATTTAAAATCGGTCTAATTTAACTGTAACACTATTTTTCGAAAATGTTTTCTACTAACTTTTTAGTCCTATGTATCCTGCTGATGGGTATGAAGTTTCATTAAAATCGGTTCAGTCATATCGAAAAATAAGGACTTGAAAATTTGTATGAAATGCCGAACGGCGTACACGCTCTTAATAAGGAATTAAGAAAAAATAAGAAAAAAAAAAAATGCAAAAATAATTCAATCGTCTGCGGTACAACACGGCCGACGTATCTTGGCGAGTCTGAAGTAAGTTGTTTGGCTGCGCAATGAATCTTTTAGAAACGAAGTTGTCTACTGTGCAGCTAATCAGCTAACTTCAGACTTGCCAAGATACGTCGGCCGTACCTAACATTTCGATGTCACGCATAAATGAATGAAAGGACGGCGGCGTAGCTGGCGGCCATGACTAGCGCGATATCGCTCTTTGCAGTCAGTTAACTCGGGGCTCCAAAATTACTCAGAAATAGAAAAAGTTGTTTTTTTATTTTTTTGCTTCAATCAGTATCACTGGTAGATCACGCGGTTTGGAGGAATTACACGAATTCGCATAATGACAATCGCCAGTTACCTATAACACCGATTTAAACGTAAGTAAATGCCTCGAAGTGATGGTAATTTGTAATTTACTAACAAAATAAAGGACGCGTCGATAAAACCAGAAGAAAATCCTTATTTTTCCTTGAAATATCGTCGCGTAAAGCAGTTGGGAGTTATATCCGGAGTTGTCTGATCGTTATAAACGGCCTTTTCTCGTAACAATTTCAATGAAAACCAAACTAAATGGTGTTCGTAAGTCGCTATAACCGATTCGTCGCTTTAAGACGTTCAGTGCCAGGTGCCCTCCAGGAGTGTACCCTGTAGTGGCATTCGCCATGCCGCCATGCCGGGTGCCCTCGTGGAAGGCTCATTTTAAATGTAGGTTTTAGTTGGAAAATACACCGTTATGAAAGAAGCAAACACCTATTTTACGACGTAGTAGCGTATTTTTCGCGGTTTTTAACCTAACGCCAGGAAACCTCGAGGGTTCACTTTTAGCGCAAACGTAATGCCGAGGACCCTCCTGGAAGGTCCACTAGCAATATGTATAGCGGCATGGCGTATGAGCTCTATGAAAAGTGTGGTGGACTCCATTGTGTTAACCTTTTAACCGCTTGGTTTTCATCCGTATTGCCGTGCCCTTAGCGCCCAGCTCATAAATCGGCAAAATATAACTACTACGAAAAGAGTATTATAATTTTATAAACATGTTATGTCAATAAATGAATACATTTTAAACACAGTTTCTTTTTGTCGTATTAATCCGACATGGGCGAAATGGACACATTTTCTTTTGTCGGATTTATCCGACTTGGGCGGTTAAAGGGTTAACCGGTATCGTCCCGCGCGACGATCCGGATCGTCAGTGCCATTGTTTATCTATTGTGTCTATAATTACAGTACTACACAGGTTAAGCGAAGTCGTAATAAACGGTTTCCACTGTAGTTCTAACTAGATATTTTCTTTCATTGCAGTAAGTACCTGCGCTACATAGCTAACACAATCAGCCTATTACCTACTGGACACGGGCCTCTTCTCTGAATGAGAAGGGTTAGGTCTTAGTCCACCATGCTGGCCTGGTGTGGATTGACGGACTACTCTCCATCAAGAACTTTTTATTACATAGCCATACCTACTTAGCATAGGTACAGACGCCAGCACATCAAGCTACCCGAAACTGTCAAATTTTCCCAATCAACCTTGAACTTAACGCTTTTGCGATAAAGATGAAAATGTATTAAAGAAAGATAGATTGTATTAGCTTGATGTGCTGGCGTCTGTACATGTAGCCAAGCCTTCGGAATATTTTATACCCGTATCGACTCGTACAAAAAGCTGCGGAATAAAGTCACATAAAATGTCCGACCAGTACCATCCTATAACCCGTAATTGCTATGACCGGCGTGTGCCTAGACAGTCTCAGTACATTGCTCTAGTTTATTGTGACAAAGGTTAGCGGGTTAACCTAACCCCCCAGCGCCGATGTACCGGCCGGTGCGTGTGTGCGCGGTATGCGATCGCCGGCCAGTCGCCGCGCCGCGAGTTGCGCAGTGCTTGTGAAGACCACTGCGCATGTCAAGCCCGGCTGACCGCCGACTGACGTAGCCTAGCTCTAGAACATTCGCGAAGCCCAACGCCCTGACGTCAGCTTACGTCATATTGCCGACTGCCCGGCGAAGCCTGCTACATATCAGAAAAAATATCATCTAATCTACATAATAAACACACTTTAGATTGTTTTTATAGCGGCGTCGATGTCGCAACTAACCTAGTGGTTGTTTGACTTTGACCAAACTGCAAACATTTTAGAAGTACCAATTTACCTGCCTACAAGTTAAGACGATTTGAGTCAATATAATCACTGTATGCCTCCCACATAATTAACCGAACCAATTTTATCAGTTAATTATCAAGAACAGTAAACCGATGTGATAAAACGGGTAGGCACCACATACCTATGTACTTTTATGCGATTTCGTTTCACCGAGACATATTACTTACTCCGAAATAAGGTTTCGTTCTACATCGAAGTTGGTTGTAAAATGTATCTACTTACAACTTTTTACTAATGGTCAAACGGGTTTAACCAGATTTTTCCAGTCCAAGGCGACAGCATGCATTGCGGAGGAGATGGATAGCGTGGTGATCAATAACAAAAGATATTGTGGCTTTTCTTTCACCTTGCACGAATCTTTCGGACTGTTTTCAATTAAACAAGTTTTATTCTTTTTGTATTTATTTGGTTCTTTGTGTCTGTAGTATATTTTTTTCTATTGGACTGCTGTAGATAGTCCTAGGGGACCGTTTCTACGTAACCGGGCAGTCATTGGAGAGACCTGAAGGATCTCCAGCCAATGGGGGGGAAGTAAAGTACTTAACCTAAGCTAACTACTTGTACTACACTAACATCATGACTATCTGCAACAATAGCACTAAGGGCAACCCCTAGTGGTCTGTAAGTCTGTATATTCATGTTTCTTTTGTTTTTACACACTATTGTCCACATTTCTTGTTCTAAATTCTCCTCTCACAGGTCTGCTGGAAGAGATTTCTTTAGCAAAAAATTAGTGCCTTTGTAGGCTATGGCCCTGATGAACTTATCTTTTATTATGGGCTGGGTGTACATAAATTATGAAATAAATAAAAAAATCATTTTTTTTCTTAATAAATTCAACTGACATGTTTCTAAATAACCTGTGTTACATTCCATCTTGACCCGGGTCGACAGTCGATACATGGAGTCGAGGACTCGTATCGCATGCAACGCACACCGCACCGTTGCGTAAACCTCAGCCGATGAAGGCCGACATACGGAAACTTTGTTTGAATCGCAAATCGCTGCTAATTTTGTAGACTTGTGTTACTACTAGACTAGCTACTAATTCTTTTAGTACAACAACGTGTGAGCCCAACTTATTTCCTAACAATTTGATTGTATTTAGCATTGATCTTATTAGGTACCTACTCGAAGTTTTCCTCGTACACTTGACATTGTAACCCGCCAGACGCCGACCTATTTCATAAACATACAGCAATAGAATAGAGAATAGCCGATTTCAACGGAACGTCCTCGAGACTCATGACATTAAGAATTGGTAGGAAAGTACGCTTTACGTAGGTACGTCAAACGTTTCAATTAATATGATCTTGACCGATTAACCGTGGTTTGCTTTACAAAAATCCAGACAAGAGGACATATGGATTTTGTTCCAATACATGATTATGTATTTATAACTTTAGTATTGAGAATGCGTATGACAGTCATTTTTAATTTCCAACTGACAAGGTAATTTGCTTATCGTATCTACCAGGCATTTGCGGGTTAGGAATTAAGTACCTAAAGTGTTAAAGGAGAGATGTGGCTGTACGGTCATGCCTCAAGTTTTTTGCTTAACCTTCAGGGTAGTGCCCAAAGAATTTAAAAGCGTCATTTCTATAATTATGTATGAACATAATTTTATGTATTCATAAAATAAAATTAAAAACTAACATATCTACTTTTTGTAGTAATCCAGTTTAGAATAATGAATTATAATAGAGATGTTAAAAATCCAGCAATCCGCTGATAACGTGTATAATTAAATATACTTGGGAGCAAATAAATCGAGCCACTTCTATTTTTCATGTATAATTGTTATTATTTTTGGTATCTATTATGGAACAGATCAATTCGAAACATATATCGCCTAAAGGTTATTTGATAACCTTTACAATGAGGGTAGTTTTTTGTCAACTTAGTATATAATCCATGAAACCAAAACTAATAACCGGGACACGTGAAAAAAGGAGTGACTCGATTTATTTGCTCCCAAATGTATATAATTGGGTGCAAATTCGTAAGTAACTATAATGTATTTTCAATGTATTAAACCGCAAAGCGTCCACTACGGAACAGGCATCCTGGTATACCTATGGACCGACCTCGACACACTCTGATGAAATAATCGAAGCCATGTACCGATGTTGTAGTCAATAGTGCAGTTAAAGCTCTCTACGTTGTGTAGATACCTACATCTACCCTAGATCTGATCAAGAATTGCCAAGAGTAATTTTATCCCAGGTCGCAGATTATGAATACATAGAAGTAATATATAACAAGTAATAACTGTTCCAACAAGAGCGGAAAGCTGAAAAGATAGATGGTAACAGAAATGAGAATTGGGGCTGCGTTATGTCGAAAACGAATCCAGATAACTAAATCAAAACTGCAATCCCAAAGTTATACAAACTAGAATCAGATGAAATTGCAAACACATTTGCAATTATGCAGTCTCTAATCACAAGGTCAATTTATAAATAGATTCGTCAAATAGTTAGGTGAATGTTATAATTTTACGAGTGTATGAACCGGACCGAATCCAAGAACCACTACTTTGTTTACAATCTCTGGCCTGTTGACGCAAGCGTCAATTCTGCAGAAGCAGTCGAATGAAGTTTACATCAGCGGTTTTGCATCATTGGTGTGTCAACACGACGAGCCTCTTCAATTCAAACCAAACAAAATACTAGGACTTTGACCCTTCTTGAGAGTTCATACATTCATGTCAACTTTTAGCTTGCTTTATTGATTTTTTTTATTTTAATTTATGTAGGTAGGTATTCTTTTTTGTTAGTCTCGTTCATTATGCTTCACATGAATATCCTTATGAAAATATTCTAATTTGGATTTGCATCTTTTACTGTTTGTCAATCTTGAATATTTTATTATACCAAAGCGAGTTCTGTGTAGCGCTGATTTAACTTCTTTAAAGTTGCTTTTATTTACTAGACATACCTACATTTTTCTCAGTAAATTGAGATGTGCGTGAGCACACAGTTTTTTTACAATAGGCAATCCGAAGATGTTTCGGTATCTGAATTCTTTGGGAACCAAAAACTTGGAGTTAACATGTGAAGAATTTTAGGAAGTTCTGTTCCCTACACGTTTCATATTTTCAGTACCTACATACTACCTACCTACCAATGATATTATAAGATTTTAATATCATTGACTACTACGAATTGTCATCGTATAGGTACAAAAAACTTTCAGAGAAACATAATTTTGTTGATTAGATGGAAATGAGTTGTTCTCTTTCTCAATTATTTTGGTTTTGGTCAACGTTCTTTGTCAGACATTGAGTCACATGTTCCATGAATTCAATGTTTCTGTGTAAACAAGAAGTTAATCTATTTTCAACATCTTTTATTGTACTCGGTCTTTAGTCATTTTAGTGTCTTTGTCTTTTGGAATGTTTTCGTTCCAAACTTCACTTAGTATAAATTGTCTGTGCGAGATATTCCTTGTGCTGGTTATGTCAGACAAATATAGTACATAAAGAAATAGCTTCACCTTCATAATTGATGCAAAATGTAACGCGAGAGACGATTGAGCACGATACACAGACAACTTATCAGTTGTCTTTATCTCGTAGAGATAACTGATGTTCTTGAAAATTTTGTCATACTTTTGTGATGTCTCGTAATTATAAATTCAAGACACGATTCTTGTAAATTCTCTCCCCGTGTGGGACTTGGGGTGGAAATTCAGGGCTATTGATCGCTTTAGACGGATTCGATAAAGGTCTTCTTTTCATTTTGGTTGTGTTCTGCCTTTATTTATTTTTTGTTCAATGCTGTAATGGTTGTAAATGCGGATGTACTGCATACTCTTTGTTAAAATAAAACTTGTTGAGCGCAGTACAATTCGAACAACAATTTGCAATATCCTGAAACCATTTAAAAGAAATCGAGGCATTATTACCGACTTCTAATTGGAACATATTTACGTTATGACCGTGTCAAATAGCTAGCAAACAGACGAGACAATGCCTCAAGGTGAGATCAATTCAAGAAGCTGTTGCTATAAGTACAATGTCTGTAGAGGGAGTTTCAGATTACAATATACAGTAAAAATTGTGACGAGTCTCTTTATCATCACAAATTGTTTCAGTCTTGTCATGTCGTTTCACAGTAGAATGTGATATATCCTTATAACATAACAGACACGGAATGTCGGTTAGATTATGTCCTCATTCATGGATATAGTTACGTAGTGTAGGTATGCAGAGATAGAATGTGGGTTGATCCCACGGCTTCGTATCGTTCCGTGCTAAGCCGAGACACTGCAGACGTTGAGCCAACTCGAAATCGATTTTTAGCAGAGCAAGCCGTTACATTCAGTTCAAGGACACATTTGCCCTAAAAGGCATACTTACAATAGTTTTATACACGCAAAATTTTACTGCTCAGCATACCTGCATATCGTACGTCTGCACGACATGGGTTATTTCATGGCGAAGCCATGTTTTATGAGTTGTTAATTTTTTATCGCTACAGGACAAGCAGGGCCGTCTTAGGGCACGCAGGGGCCCTTGGGTATAGAGTTTGGGGCCCATTTAGCAGGAAAAAAAAAGTTGGCAGTAATTTGTCACAAATTAAAGGAAACTTCTGCTGAGCGAACTTTTGCAGAGCAGCGCTGGCTACTATTTTTTAAAATTTATTTTGGATGAATCCTACATAGGAACTGGGTTTCGGCACTTGGGGGTCCCCATTGGGCCGGGGGCCCTGGGCTCGTGGCCCTAAGGTAAAGACGGAACTGAGGACAAGCTCAACCTTGTAGGTATTTGAAATTGTTTAACGTCCTGAAGAAATGCTATTATTATACGCGTCAATATGCAGACGATTCTGGGCTGATTTATGGCCTTTACAAAATATCATTTGGGTATTTTTGCTTCTGCCCCGTAAAATTAACGATCTGACCTTGCATGACCTCGAAAAGCAGATTAAAGGATTATTCCCATCTTCCCCCGCATGTCTGCCCCCGAATGGGGGAAAATGGGAATTTTTGTGGCATCTTCCCCCGAAATTGTAATCGGGGGAAGATAGGAAGTTCTATTCCCATCTTCCTCCGAATAGCTGCCCCCGAATGGGGGAGAATGGGAATGCTAGTGTCATCTTCCCCCGAACTTGTAATCGGGGGAAGATAGGAAGTAAAAGTTTCATTTGTCCCCGAAATATTTTTAATATTTTTTTTTTGTGCCACCGCACCCAATTATGGTTTGAATGAAATAGACATGATTTTTTATAAGAATTAATAAAACAAAATGATGACTACCAACTTTTTATAAAACAAATTAATATTACAGCATTTTTTCGTTTTACAATCAGTAATACATAAAATATAGGTACTATTATATCTAGCAGTTTCTCTAATTTAAAATTATCAATCTAACAATCAAATGTTAATAATAATATTCATTTAAAGGGTGTTAACGAATTCGTGTAATTCCTTAAAACCACATGATCTACTACTAGTATAGACTGGCCCCGCACGGGATTTAGATTGAATAAAAATAAAAAAATAAAATTCTTTTTTTTTTTCATGCGGCTTTGTTAACGATCATATCTAAACCACCTAATAAGGATTCAGTAAAAAAGACATAAATGACACAGATTAACACTAAATGAGAATTTTCGAAAATAAACAGAAAAAAAAATGGTTTTCAATATCTGATTCTTTTTAGAGCCTTGAGTTATCTGACTGCAAAAGCGATATTGCGTTAATTGTTACTGCCAGCCGTGTCACCATACTTTTATTAATTTATGCGTGGCATCGCAATGTTCACCAAAATTTTTACTTTTTACTGCATCCATACAATTTACTGAATCCTTATTAGGTGGTTTAGATATGATCGTTAACAAAGCCGCATGAAAAAAAAAAGAATTTTATTTTTTTATTTTTATTCAATCTAAATCCCGTGCGGGGCCAGTCTATACTAGTAGTAGATCATGTGGTTTTAAGGAATTACACGAATTCGTTAACACCCTTTAAATGAATATTATTATTAACATTTGATTGTTAGATTGATAATTTTAAATTAGAGAAACTGCTAGATATAGTAGTACCTATATTTTATGTATTACTGATTGTAAAACGAAAAAATGCTGTAATATTTGTTTTATAAAAAGTTGGTAGTCATCATTTTGTTTTATTAATTCTTATAAAAAAATCATGTCTATTTCATTCAAACCATAATTGGGTGCGGTGGCACAAAAAAAAATATTAAAAATATTTCGGGGACAAATGAAACTTTTACTTCCTATCTTCCCCCGATTACAAGTTCGGGGGAAGATGACACAAGCATTCCCATTCTCCCCCATTCGGGGGCAGCTATTCGGAGGAAGATGGGAATAGAACTTCCTATCTTCCCCCGATTACAATTTCGGGGGAAGATGCCACAAAAATTCCCATTTTCCCCCATTCGGGGGCAGACATGCGGGGGAAGATGGGAATAATCCAGATTAAACTGTTGAAAAAGTAACAATCGATATAGATATTTATAAAAAATATGGCAACTCGTTTTTACTCTTAGGTACTGTTATAAATATAAATTTGATTTGACATTTGTTACCTACCAAACAGGTATTCTATTAATATTTTGTGTGCTTCAAAAAAGGTTTGTCTGATATGTATGTGCATGTGATTATGTTTATTGTGTATCATGTGAGGCAATTTGTTGTAGGCTTGGAAAAGAAACTAAGAAATAATTAAAAATTTAATTTATTAAATAACCTTTAACTTACTGAGAATCCCATACACGCCGAGCCCTATTAACCCTATATGTACAGTTCGGCCCGCTTACTCTATATGTACAGCACGTGCGGGACAGGCTTCAATCACAGGAATATTATGTAGTATGTGCCCTAGACCGGTGCGCCGACTTCTTCCTGGTAAGATCTCGTGAGATGCGCAGCAGCAGCCGTCAGTGACCGGAGGGAGCGGCGCAGACCACGCAGATGCCGCCGGCACGCGGCCGCGGCACGAACTGCAGACTCTCGCTCGTCCTCACCCTCAATACCAGAGTCACCAGCTGCACTTGACGCATCACTTTCTGTGTCACTGAGGTCTGACACCCTCCTGCCCCGTTCTACATGCTCCTCTGTGTCTCCAGCGGACCAGAGTAGCTCAGTCTTCAAATCATTCAACATGGCGAACATGCTGAATGGGTCATCGTCACCCTCTTGAGGCAAGTTCATCAGGCGACTGGGCACAAGCACCGTCTCGTCCATGACGTTCACCATTTTGACGAACTTCTCCATGTCATTCAGTATGCTCTGCTTTGAGAACTCTGTGTCATCGTGGCGGGCAATTTTGCGCAGAGTGTTCCTGTAACAATGACAAAAATTACATTAGAAACATATTCATAGATACCTAGGATTTTTTATTGTAGTTACAAGTATTTGGTAAAGATAAGTAGGTACTTGGGCGGTTCTACTATATTTGTGGTTGGTACCTGTTTCATTGATAAATAAATCAATGTTCTTACATAACTTCATTGGGCTATAAAATTAGCTCAAGGCCGGAAGTATGTACCTTATCACTACTATAGATAACTTCTTGGGTATTTTTAGTTTGTTTACAATTGATTGGTTATTAATGTTTTAACTATAATTAGCCTGCTAAATATAGTAATCAAAATTGGTATTTTATGTGTTTGTGAAATTATACAAACCCCTGAGAACATTCTTTTATTTTATTTATAATTAAGTAATGTCAGGTAGATTGGTTTTTAATAGCACATCATTGTAACAGTAAATTACTAAACACTCAAAAACAACAAATAAGGTAGGTAACTTAATTCAAAATTCTTTAAATGTTCATATCGATTGATCATGATTTTGAGCCATTAACGGTAGCATGTTAAAATCTTGAATAACACTAAAATAAGTAACTTTATTTGAAATTCTTTAACATTTTCATATTGATCATAATTTTGTGCCAATAAGTTACCTTAGTATTGTTTATCTAATATAAATTATTATCATTTTATGTTTTATCAAAGAACATCTTCTGAAATACAATCCGGTGAAAGTACTTAAAACAATAAAAGTAACAGTAAATGTAAGTGAGAGGTTGAGCCACTCAATCGTCACAATTATTATTTAACAGCGGCTGAAAACAATGTTAGCATATGGCTTCCTTTCATTAACTCCCAGTACTTCTTATAGTGAATTGGTAAATATCAACTGTTTACACATTACATCATCAACATTCACTTGTAGGTATCTAAGATAACAATTCACCTTCATATAATTAAATTGTGGTCATTCAAACTGGTTTCAAATAGGTTTTATTACCCAGTATTGTCAAATATTCTGAATTCATTAAGGTGGGTATGATGAAATTCCTTGTTAGAAACATGCTGTAAGAGGATACAGCATAATTCAAATTTAGAGGAAACAACATGGTTGGAATTATGACAGGGTATTTCCAAAATGGAGGTTATGTGAGTGGCATTATGGTATACTGGGCAATCTGTTTGGTAGAAAGTAATTTCAATATAAAGAGGATAAATCTGTAAGGGTACAGTTAATAGTTATGATTTATATCCAATACTGTGTATTTAAATTAATGTGGATGTTAAAGTAGGTACTATGACACAGCTTAAAAGCTCTTTGGTTTGAGGTTCTTATTAGCATTTTTACAGTAATAATAATACTGATATGACATAATAGGTACATAAAAATGTTGAATAATACATGAGGCTTAAGAATTCGGCATGACCCGAACCTTGAATAAGTAGGTACTACATACCTACAAGTTTGATGATTAAATATTAACAGATGTAGGTACTCAACTACTTTGTAACAGAACCTTGATGATTTACAGTATCAAACGATGATTATTATCTATGAAGTCACTTCAATATTTTCTGAGTCACACCGCGCACGCCCAGAACACAGGATAACCTCATCGATGAAACTATTAGCGTCTAACTGGTTTCGGATATACCACACCAACACCACAGTGGCGAATTCTGGAATTCATTGAGAAATGACTCGTCAGCAATGTGAAAGGTGGCCAAGAACACATTTATATAAAAAATCTTTTTTGTACAATCTTTTATGCTGCCACGCACCATTTTAAAATGTTAGCGTCACTTGAATTCCAGAATGCATCACACTCCACAGAAGCGCACACAGGACACAGGGCCACACGCAAGGGGCATGCACTATCCAAGCCGTGCCCATCGGTCATGGTAAATTGTAAATCAACACTTCTCCGTACCTGCTATTCTCCAATTTACTCGATATGTCAGTGTTGAAAGACATTTTCTCGTGTTATTTAACAATATTTAAATATCACTGAACACACACGCCCAAAATTTTTGTGATGTCACTATAAAATTGACGTTTACGCGGCTTGCGAAACAACGCGAACTGAATTAACTGACGATCTCAGACAAGCACCCGCACGCGACGAAGAGGTTTGACGTTTTGCTAGAGGTGGGGAGCGTTCTCGTATTTATATGACACGATCATACGATGCGGGGGAAGCAAACTTTGAATTTTATCAGTGTAGGTATTATGGAATAACTAACTAATGATTATGAATATAATCGATGTTATTAAACACTACAAATTAAATAAATATTCTGTTGTTTTGGCGCACGTTTGAAACGCATGTTTATGTCAAGAAAACAGTATCCATTTGAGTATTCTGCACTCGGCCGGGTGCGTCCCACAAAAGTCACACCACATACAGAGCCGCTGATTGGTTGTGCTGAACCCCAGTCTTTTTTTCATTGGTTTGAAAGTTGGGTTCTCTCCGCGGGTATTTTAAAATTTGGCCCGAAAGATGCTCATTCATAAAAAAAATAATGCTTGTTCATTCTACATCTACAACAGCATTATTTACTATATTATTTAGTTCTATCAGATGCTAAACGTTATTATTATAAATTTTACATAAATCTTCGGAATAAAATGTCTAAACTTGTTTAATAAATTAATTATATACAACTTGGTTACAAACTACTGAATATACATAGGTACCTACTTTCTTTCAGTAAATAAGGTGAAAGGTCTCTAGAATATATGCTTACTTATTGTATGCTAAGTGTTGAATTGATTGTCCCTATTTACTTACGTACAATACAGGTACATAAAGGTATTCGTACGTAATTAAACGTTGGAATATTTATTAAATGATAAAATAAGTAAATGCTTAAGTATTGATTTTGCATGAAATACAGGATTGACGTAACATAATACAAACCTACAGTGATTTTATTATTTTCAAACTGGGTGCAATGAATTTTCAACCTTTTGGGTCTTACCTGCCTAGGTATATTGACACACATTGTTGTGTGTTTGAAGATTAATTAAATGAGTTACCTAGATAAATACCGCAACACATTAGTCAACATATTTTGTGTATATGAATACCCTGTGTTTTCTACATGATCATTATTCGGAGTCACTAGGATTTTATTTTTTTAGGATGCTATACTTACTGCATTTGATCTCTCGTCCTCATAAACTCCTAACTAAATATGAGACGTCAAACAAACACGCTACTGCGCTATTTATATCATGAAAGATCTTGAAAGTGCATTGCAGACCTAGCTTGGTATGTAGCTACATGTTGCTGGCGCATAGAATATATTGTAAATAACTAGATAGTACTAATTATCTCTAGGTATGTAACAATCAATTCTATGACGTACTTTCACGACGAAATAAGCGCCAAATACTAGGCTGGAACTGGAACTACGTCGGTCACCAATTTAGGTCTAGTGGACATGCTCACATTAGCGCAATTTAAGAGTCCATTGCTGCATTTGTTTAGAAGAGAGGACTATGAAAGCTGTAATGATTTAACATTGGATATTAAAGCTTGTGTAGCGTGGGCCATTGTGTACATTAGCATTTAGTTGCTCAAGTATTGACACGCGCTTTGTAAGTTCAATGCCTAAGCCTAGTTAGACCTGATGGTCACGTGATGTATGGGTGTTAGAAGTGGCGTGGTACAAGTGGCGTGTTGCATGATGCTGGCTGGCAGCCATTGGCATAATGCTTATGGCCTTTGCTCAACTATTCACCTCCTTTTGTCTACGGTCAGGGAAAAGAAAGAGGATTTTAAAGGGGTCCAAGAAAGGATACCTATACCATTTAGGTTTAAAAATGGAACTGCAGGTTAGGTGTACGTACAAAAATGGTTTCCATTCTAACATTAGTCCTGGCAATTTCTTTCCAAATAGGTACCTACTACAAATTCTGTAATAACGTCGTACACACGGCTACACATCAAGCTATACATAACCAGTTTATCTTGGTGTCACTTTGTTTAATCTTTTCGCGCAAGTAACGGTCAGCTTATACTGGTTTTGCGTAGCTTGAAGTGTAGCCATAGCCAGTGTACATAATATTCTACCATTCATAGCAACCTTTTTTAAATAATAATTATTAATATTATACAAGGTGTAACATAAATAAGAGTACAACCTCTTAAGAGGTCATTGTACTCATCATTACGAACAACTTTTACTATGGGACCAAACCTGAAATCGCGAAAAAAACAGCTTTTCCCTACATTTTGACAAGATATGCGAACTTTAATGTAGGGCACAGCTGTTTTTTTCCCGATTTCAGGTTTGGTCCCATAGTAAAAGTTGTTCATAATGATGAGTACAGTGACCCCTTAAGAGGTTGTACACTTATTTTTGTTACATCTTGTATATTAGTAGTCGACGAGACATCACCAATTATGTAGGTATTTAAAAAGTTTAGCAGTTACTCGACTTTCCTCGTTCACCCATTGTTTTTGCACAGGAAGCATCTTGGGAAATTCTGGCGTGAACCAGAGGCCTATAATTGTATTATTTCCTGTTAATATTACGTCATGCAAAAAACTACTCACACATATTATTATGATTGGTCATTTAGAAACATTTGAACGTCGTACGATGTGATAAGACCGTTTCATTTTTTGTCAGATCAAATGAGTGTTAACTAGTACAACCAGAGTAATTCATAACGACGGCAAATTCATTAATTATGTTCAACAAACCAGGAATTAGGTACACACGGCTACACATCAAGCTATACAAAACCAGTTTATCTTGGCGTCGCTTTGTATAATCTTTTCGCATAAGTAACGGTCAGCTTATACTGGTTTTGCATAGCTTGAAGTGTAGCCGTGTGTACAATTCTTGCTGTATTACTTTTCAGCTTTGTAGGCATGCTTTATTAACTCCTGAAGTCGTGAAAACATTACGATTTGTCAGGATCAATTTTAAATTTTTGGGTTCTGTCTGATGTCTCCCTTATTTGACGCTCATTTTCAAATGTATTATAGGTAATATGTATAAAAATTAATGTTTCTTTGTTTGATCCGTATGCGTTCCCATACCATTCATCCAATTGCGATGAAACTTTGTGTGAGGCACTCCCGCGAAACTTTCAGAAAAAAACTTGTAACGCGGGCGAAACCGCCACGGCTGCACAGCTAGTATTTGTATAAAGTTATTCGGAAAGGGGTACTACTAATCCGAAAACACATAAAAATCAATAATTTTTGTTCTACAACTTTCCCCAAAAGTCAACAGTTTAAGAGAAAAAGTTGTTTAAAAAAAAACCTAAATAAAATCTATCTCTCCACCAGTGGCGAAGGCTCCATACAACTCGATTCCTATCGGCTTCCCTTTCGAAACGAGTCATCATCTGCCTAGCCTTTTCCCAACTATGTTGGGGTCGGCTTCCAGTCGAACCGGATGCAGCTGAATATCAGTATTTTACATGGAGCGACTGCCTATCAGACCTCCACAACCCAGTAACTGGGTAATACGATACTCTTGGTAAGACTGGTTGTCAGACTTTCTGGCTTCTGACCAACAGTAACGACTGTCAAAGATCTACAAATGACAGCCGGGACCAACGGCTTTACGTGCTTTCCGAGGCACGGAGGAAACTCGCTATGGTAAATGGTCACCCATCCATAGACCAACCTCGGCAAGCGTGGCTTAACCCGGAAGATCGGTCTATGCGGCTGTAATTATTTAGCCACGAGCTTTCGAAACGAGTAGTTACTGGAATTCACGCATCACACTTGAGCAAGGTAAGCATTTTTTGGGCCGGCTTCCCTTTTAAGAAAATTTACCCTTCGCCACTGCTCTCCACAGCTATGATCAGCTGTGTTTACATTTTAGGTCATATTTGGGGTCACGGATTAGAAGCTCCATTTTCTGAATTCTTAACTAAAGCAGGGGTAAATAATTTTTGAAAAAAACTAAAATAAAAATCATTTTACTTACAAAGAAAAATGATCAAATTTTGAAATTTTAACGCTTTTTTGCTTTAAAACAGTCACCATTGCTTGATACTTTAAGTGTTCCGCGGATTAGTAATTACCCCCTTTCCGACTAGCCTTTTAAAACGTTATTTATAATGTTTTTGTTAGGTATGTACGGGACTTCCCTTTGTAATAATTCACAGTCGACAATTTTACGAGGTGATTAACACTGCATTATTACCTGAAATTAATATTAATGTTCATTAATAATAAGCAACAAAACAAAGCATAAATGCTTTCAATGATAATTTTCCGACCTCCGTCACTTTCCAAAAGTCAGAAAACAAAAACATTTTCTTGACGTCATGGTGACGATCACAAAACAAAATATTATTCGCTGCTTAGTTTTAAAGTTAAGTTTCATCAGATTATGTTTTTATTGATTAACTAGCTGTTCCCGGCATGCGTTGCAATGCCCTTTTTCCTACTTATTACCTACCTACTACCTACCTACTACCTACCTACTACCTACCTACTACCTACCTACTTGTCTTCCTCAGCAATAAAGTCTGGATTAAGTGCTTATTACATTTGGCTGAATTAAGACGTCTTAATTCAGTCGTTACTGAATTAAGTCAAGTGTAATCGCAATAAGCAACCTAGGATCCTAAATTCAGTAGCAAGGATGGTTTCTAACTGACTAAATCATTTAGAAGCTTATTTAGAAACGCATTTATGAAGGTGTAAACGCATTTAGTTACTAACTTCCGTCCATAGACCGGCGCTGCGTGAGGATGTATAGTTTTATTTTGACCAAAGAGTATAGTAATATATGGGAATAGAGAGCCCTCTCGCGAGATTCTTTGTAGATTTTTGCATGGTATTAACACAGTCTACTTAAATCTAACTCCTTACAGTCGGTCAACGTAGAACATTGTCGCAGAGCAATCGTGCGGGGGGTTGCGGGGTAAAGGAGCGAAGGTTATGTCCTGAGTAGCCATACTGCATACCTACTCGGGACATAAATTCCAGGGCTCGCACTTTTTGATTTCGAATTTGATTGACATGGTTCATAGAAATTATATTAATTGTATGTATGTTGTACCTATTACGATAATTTTATTACAAAGTCTGTTTACTAATCCAAGATGGCGGCATACATACATTTTCAAATGATTGTTCGTGGGAAGTCATTTCCACGGTTTTCGGGGTCACTGATGCCGAAAATAACGTCAAAATCCAAATCCAAGATGGCGGCCATGAAAATTAGTAAATTGGTGGACATGGGTGTCAAATCCATTGTTTCCTGGGGTGCGGATGCCGAAAACGAAGTCAAAATCGAAATCCAAGATGGTGGCAGTAAAAATGTCAAATTAGTCGTCATGGGTGTCATTTCCATGGTTTTCGGGGGTACTGATGTTGAAAATGAGGTCAAAATCCATTTCCAAGATGGCGGCTTTTAAAATTTCAATTTAACCACCATGGGTGTCATTTCCATGGTTTTCGTGGATGCTGATGACGAAAATGAGGTCAAAAACTATATTCAAGATGGCGGACATGAAAATTTTCAAATTAACCGTCATGGGTGTCAAATCCATGATTTTCGGGGACGCTGATTACAAAAACAAGATCCATTCTCAAACACCAAGATAGGGACCACGTTTTACATTTAACAGATTATTTTTTTTGACCGCCGTATATGATCGAGGAATACTTAGACTTTATTTCCAGCATCAGCATCCACGAAAGCCATAGAAGTAATAACCATGAATAATAAGTAATTTTCTATGGCTCCTTCTTGGATTTGGGAATATTTTATGACTCTTACCTACCCCCGCAAGCGTTAGTCACTGCGACTGTAACCTCGACAAAATTTGTAGTTTTAAATATTGTTAGAAAATTCCAGGATAAGATGGCGAAATTGCTGCTACATACCTTTGCATTATTTTGTCAATCGTCAAAATTACGCATGCGTGGTTTTCTTTTTGCGTGTCACTGTTTCTATAAAACGTTAATTAATTTGGACGTTTGTTTGACAAAGTTTGTGTAATTTGTTTTATGTGACAACCCTATGACAAGTGTTACCAATTTTGACATTTCATAGGACCTGTCAAATATATGGGTGGGCGTTGACCCACTGTATGTAGTAAGTAGGTACACTGTGGTATTAATATGTGATTTTTGTATTTGCGAAAAATGATCGCCTACGTCAAGTACGTCACCCCCCCCCCCCCCTTTGAGTTTCTGTCGATGCGTGAGGACGTATGGTTTTATTTTGTATTCCCGAATAAAAAAGTGTAGTGCGAGTGCGGTGCGCAGCGTGGGTACCTACGAAATGACGAAAGAAATAGAAGTTATGCTCAATATTTTAGAGCTGTATAAAGATATGCCCTATCTTTGGGACAAAAATGACAAAAAATTCCTGAACAAAAATGTACGAAATGAGGGCTTCCAAGTGCTACTGAGTTTATATAAAATATAAACGAATCGGCTACAATAAAGGCCAGGGCTAGGCAAAGGCCAATTTTTTGTTGTCTGGATAATACTGGAGCCATCCTCGCACACGACACGTCGCGCTTTAACTGGCAACTTATTCAGTAACTAAAGTGTGACCATCTTATAAATGGCGAATCTGCCACAGACTGGGCAAAAAATCTGCCAAAATCTGCCACACTTTGCGCCAAAAATGCCAAAAATATGCCTTTAAGGAAACAAAAAAATACACAATGAATTCAATGAAATTTCTTTAATCAATAAAAATATTTAAGTTTTCTTATGCGTTATTATACTTAAACACTACTTACTCTACGTATCCGCATTTGCCTTAAAATTTTCGGTATACATAGATTTTGACGACATCTTTTTGATCATGTTTTTAGTTGGTTATGTAGGAGACACAGTCGCCGTGTCTTTTGTTGTAATTAAAGCTGACACAATACATGTTGATTTAGGAACCTATTCTTTATTTTTGTTTTGTTTAAATTCACCAGACAGAAGATTCTTTCGCACAAAGCGTTGGACATCGGCAAACATAATAACGCTTTCGCGAAATTTGTAATATTTGGATTTGGATATTTTGTAGCCCCATTCGCGTCCAGGATTTTTCCAATCGCTCCCCAAAATTTGTCTACACTCAAAATTGTGCTGGTGGCGCTACTTCCACCTGATTCTAACAAGTCTCTTGGAAACCAAATCAATAAAGAAGTATTCCAGTTTGATTACAGTACATAATCATCTGACGCACTTGTTTAAATAAGCGGGAAATCCCCGTATAATTTGGCCATGAAACAGAAGTTGCCAGTTCGAAAAAATCATTTGTAATCTCATTATACATATATAAAACCTGATGTACTGTATACTTTTAAAAAAGATAATTCAAATTATGTAATGTGAATTGTCATGAAATCATTTAAATCTGCCGAAATCTGCCACTTTTGTGAATCGTCAGCATGATCTGCCACAGATAAAATTTTGGAGCGAAATCTGCCAAAATGGCAGAAATCTGCCACAAATGGTCACACTGACTAAATTTAGGACAGTGTGATCAGAAGCTTCTAATTTGCCCTTCTGAATTAAGACGTCTTATTTCAGCCAAATGTAATAAGCTTTTTAGTGTGACTAGACTGTTTGACTGGCTACTGACTGACGTATCGAACTCTATTTATTATTTGCATAGGATTATACAATCACGCGTGCGATGTGTGGCATATTATGATGATCATAGGAAATGTGACCAATAATGGGATGAGAACGTAGATCGAATCCATCTGACACGTTCAAATCATGCTCCAAAATGCGTAAAGAACAAAACTTACTTAGATCCGAACATTTTTAATTTTTGGTCTTTGTGTTCTATTTTCAAATACTGTTTTCCTGGCTTAGAACAGCCAGGAAGGTTCTGGTTCATCAATGAGTTTTATAATGCTAAGCATAGACAATGGTTTTTTTTACTCGATGACGATTTTCTGCGACTCACGCAATCCATAACTCGTTTCATTCATACCTGCGTCATTAGAACATTTTGTTGTACGCAGTAAATACATTTCTATAACAGCTTCCTTATGTCCTCATAGTTTCCTCGTTGTTAAAAACACTTGATGAAGGAATAGTACTACTTCAAGTGTAACTTGTGTCAGAAGATTATTTATCTGCCAGAATTTCGCACAGCGACACATTTCAAATGTTATTAATTAATGTTAATGTTGCAAAATTATGTTTTTATTGCCTAAACAAATATTTTAATTGTATCAGGGCTGACTGTTGTCAAGTCAACATGTTGTCAATTCGCTGGGGGTCAGGTTACTCGGGTTATCAGAGCAACATGTCACGCCAAGACCACATGGACGACACACCCACAGAGTGCGTCATACACAATCTTAATGAGATAAGTACCTATAAAACACGTTAAGTGTGTTCATAATCATACGCAGATTCTATTTGCATAATTACACGGGTCATAGCCGTGAGGTGATCCTCTTTCGTAGTTTGAATGTAGATAATATTAGAAACAGCAATGCGTGATTTGATTAGTGATGTGACGTTAATGGATTTACTTTCTACGTGTGTTCTTGCTCCCGTCTTTTGTTTATAAATATGGAGAGTAGGGTACATTGTATAGTGTATAATCTATGGTACATTGTTAGTATCTATCTATAGATCCACTTTACGTATCGTTGTGTACTGCCGGACAAAGACCCCTTCCTACAAGGAATGTCCGTTCGTTCGTAGTTACTACGCTTGGCAAGCGGGTTGGTGACCGCAGGACCAGTCCAAACTGGGGCCTACGGTACGGGTCGGATGGATGAATTGGGTGAATTACCCGTCACCTCTTGGTCGAAAGAGTCTTGTTACTCAGCAGCAGAGTTCAGCCCATTCTTGTGTGGTAGACTTTTTAGGGAAATTAGATGTGCCCTGCCCCATATAGGTATCAGTGGCGTAGGGTGAATTTTCTTAAAAGGGAAGCCGGACCAAAAAATGCTTACCTTGCTCAAGTGTGATGCGTGAATTCCAGTAACTACTCGTTTCGAAAGGGAAGCCGATAGGAATCGAGTTGTATGGAGCCTTCGCCACTGATAGGTATCTACTTACTCCAAGAAAAATTATAGGGCAGTTTTTGATATTTGAAGTGTGGTATAGAACGATCAGGGCAATACAAAAATAATCACGATTGAATGATGGATCAGTGATCGCAGTATGTAGGAACCATTATGCCAGTCTGAAGAATCCATCTGAATGTAAAGACGTTCTTTATAAAAAGAGCAATGTCCTCGATGAAGATGAAAATTAGAAGGTATAGGTACCAACTGAACGGTACGGTCGGTTCGTTCGCTGTTTTTTTTAACTAAACTGTGCAATACCGTACGAATACAAACAAACTCAGGGTAATAAAATGCAGCAATGTTTAAAGGCAAATTTTCCTTAATTTACTTTAACAGTAGTAAAATACGAATAAAATACTATTTAAACTAAATCATACGATCTTAAAATGGGCAACAAATGCTACGACTTAGAAAATCGGGAGTCCCCTTGCTTTTAGAGCATTTATTTTTTGGCCGCAAAATTATAGTCAAGTCATATTTGAGAGCAGATTTACTTATTTGTTTACTAGCTTTTGCCCGTGGCTTCGCTCGCGTTAATAAAGCTCAAAAAAACTCTTAACACACTACTGAAGTTTCTACAATAATAAAATTCAATCGTGATTCGCAAGACACGTGGCGCCATCTATGAACGTTATTGTTGTTTTCCTCGGGAACAGTACGTTTTTTCGTGATGAAAGGTACCTTAATGTCCGTTTCTGTACCTACACCTGACCTGACAACGTAATGCAAAATTTCAGGATGATCGGTTCAGTGGTTTAGACGTGAAAAGGTAACAAACAAACAAACTTCCTTTGGCATTTATAATATTAGTTAGGATTTATACTTTCGCACAAAATTAGTAGAGAAGCGGACTTAGTGCCTTAGGCATTTTCTACCAGTCGACCTTAGGGTGATGCAGAGAAAACATGGTAGGTGCACTAAAAAGTGTTATGTACGTGTTACGATGGCATTTTAGTCAATAATATTTACATACACTTATAAATAAAAAGATACAAATTAAATAAACCAATAAATACTAGATATCATATTCACATGCACACATAAATTATTGATAATCATTCTGCGAATTGATTCATTTCCCTGTGCCTAATTTTGGACCGGAAAATATTTCCATTAAGAGATTAGTCTGGCCTATCTAATTGCTAGGGTATCTACGCATCGGTATTGCTACTGATTCTTCTGCGCTTTTATTTTTCGGCCTTATAGTAAATTAAAATCAGATTTTTATTACATCTTCTAACCCAAGAAATTCTATTCGTATAGGACAGACGTAATTAAGAACATGTGTGTGTGTTTGTTAACGAGTGCATATTAAAATGTAATCTGCTTATCAATTTTATTGTTTGTTTACATCATCTATGAAAACATTCCATAGCCTTAGGCTCAATTTATACCGCCGCGGAATGGAATGGAAGCGACGAAATTGTACATAACGTGCCAAAAATGGTCGCGCGGCTTCCGGGGAATTCTCGTGACCTTTTTTGGCTCGTATTTAGTTTGTACTTTATACAATTGACATAAAGTTCATTATGCTATGCAGTGCCGGCGTAAGGGCCACTGACACCCCGGGCGAAAATATTGTGGCGCCCACTTGAGGGAAGCAATATCAAGTGTTAGTACTCCAACTTCAGACCTTGGCGCCCCCCAGAATTTGTCGCCCTGGGCCATCGCCCCATCACGCCCCCCCCCCCCCCTAACGCCGGCACTGATGCTATGTACAATTTCGTCGCTTCCATTCCATTCCACGACGGTGTAAATTGAGCCTTAGACTAGTAATGGCGCCAAGTGCCGCTTGAGGTAGGTAGTTTAAAATAAGTTTAGTTAGTTTGAACCAGCATCCGAATTGCGTAGGTATAACATTCGTAATTTCAGTAGCTTTCATTTTGACAATACAACAATATACATTGCGTGGTACATAGATAATGAGAAGTCGGATTGCTAATATACGTTGCTATGGAAATAGTTGACCTGTCAAAATCAAAGTCATATCGCTTGCGACTGTTTTGCGCAAGTAGGATGCTGATTAAATCGAGAATCGATACTATTGAGATTGAATCGTTTTAATAATTTAACGGTACTTATAGTCTGTTTTTTTTTGTTCTGTATTCTAGTTGATGGATGAGTGCCAAAAGGTCAAGTGCTTGGTGTGAGTGCAGCTGCTGGAATCGCGCCGTAACGCCAACTTCAAGGCGTTCGTGGTGCATGTACCAAAGTGTCTTCTGCACCTCGTCATGGAAGAGAACTTTTGGCCGGAGGGAGTAGTGTACTTGTAGTATTTATTCTGTGGTAGTGTTCCGTCGCTTCCGCGGACAAGTGCCACATGATCGCACAATGACATAGTGCATAAGTGAAGTTTTACTAACATAGGCTTAAGTTTCCATACTAATACAAATGTATTACCTATACCTATATGTATATGTATGTTAGTTTGTAAGGTATATATCTATGGGCCTAAGTAGCCTGATAATAAAGAATTTATTATTATTATTATTTCAATATGGAATATAGCCTGGATGTGGCGGACACAGGAGAACCAGTTGAGTCTCATGGCGCACATCTTGTCTAAGGACCTTAATCAGACATGGATGGTTACTATATTTGCTGTTATAGGCCTAGGATCTCTAGTCTGTGTGACTACGATTCTATGTTTGTTTTTTATTCCAAGGATACTTATAATCTCAAGATAATACGATGATTGTTATCCTCTTAGTCATCACTGAACATCTACACATTTTATTGCATATCATTATGATTTTGAAGATAATACAAAGTGGAGATGACGTTATGATATTATAATATCACGAATTCTATTAGGCGTTCTACGTCAGTACATAAAAAAAATCAATCTACCTTCAACTTTACCTTCAATAGTTTAGTAAAAAGATATTTTTACGATTTAATTTACACTTATAACAAGATCTCTACGCGAAAATGTGTAACTTACTAAAGTATAAATTTGTTTAGGGTACAATGAGACTGATATGCGCTACACTACGCGAACAGAAAGTGACGCAGAAACAGAAAAAAATTAAGACTTTGACCTGTTCAATCGCATAGCTGACATGAGTTTGGTGTCATTGGTGTCTGGCGGCTAGAGTATGTCATGCTCACTCAAATGTCCAGCTGATGGTGGCGTGTGTGTTGGATCGTGCGGTTCCCTACAAAATGGTTGAGCTGAGCGATGCTGATACATGCGTCATGTTCGTGAACGGGCGCCGTCAGTTGGGACTGGTCATCTCTAATCTGTCATGGCAAATGAATTGTAGGTACTCTTATTAGCATATTCACAATTATTCACAATGTAACCAAATTTTTGTAAATATTTAATGAAAAAGAGTAACCATGGAGTTTATTGCCCGTTCTTCTCCATAGGAATCTACACTTTGGAACGCGGCAGTAACTTATTTTTTTTGTCTCGACATTTCAAAAGTGTCTGTAAATGGTCTAACTGAAATAAATGCTTTGATTTTTGACATTGAGTTTCCACTTCGACGTCCGTTCACCGAGAGGAATGAGTGACATTGAAAAGTCATACGTCATCTCTCCTCGATGACCATCTATCACTTACTGTACCAGTACCTCAGAAGTTCTGGATATCGCCCTGACTCAGAACCAAGTTCAGAAGCCAGTTTTCATCTTTCATAATGGGAAATAATTAATTGCACATTAAAATAAGTAACGCTCATCTATTGTCTCCATCGTTAAAACTACTGTAGCACCAGTTATATGACTCCGCTACAATTGAACTAATTGTCTACCAAAACTTGTAGAACACAAAAATTAAAAAAAAAAACTTATCAAAACAGGATGCTATTTATTTTCCTTATTCACCTCAAAAATCTGAACTAACGATTAGAAATACTGTTTCCTTAACTAAAATAATGATTGAGCATCAAATATACTAACTGAACATCAAAATGTACCAATCTTTTAACAGATTTTCTTTAACGCATTTCTTAAATTGCTCAACAATTAATGTTTACTTCAACTTTGTTTTCAAATAATTCATAGTTACAAGTTTAGTTTTGATCTCAAATCTAGTTTGTTAAAGATTTCCTACAACATTGATTAAAAAACATACTCAAGTGTATTCAAATAATTTATAGTTGTACCTAAGGTTAATTTTGATGTAAGATTTCGTTTTTTTAAGCTGCAATGCAAGTAACAATACTATACGCAAGAACTGAACAGTTTTACTTTTGTATCACTGTTTAGTGCATCGTTTGAGGATAATTTTGTATTATTTTGTTGTTCTCCAAGTTATCAAGGAATTGGTTTATAAGATATTAATAACTGATAATTTGGTGTTTTATTTCGAAAATTTGATAATTTTAAGACTTAAATAGGTGTTTAATTCTAATTGATAATAAACTTTTGTGGTGTGTTAAACAATAATAATTTGGTATGCATTCAAATAAGATGGTCATTTCACTTAATAGTTCTGCTTGACCCATAAAATATATGCCGATTTTGATTTCTTTTGGAGTGCACATTTTGATGTGCAGTTAGTATTTTTGATAGGACACTAGAATATTTTGTTGCAAAAAAACATGAATATTTTGGTGCGCGGTTAAATAATACCCTTTCATAATTTCCTTCTGATTTTAGATTAAAAGGTACAACATATCTAGGATTTGTTCACACATATAAGTACAATCAACCAAAGAGATGAGTATCCAGCCAATTACATTTGTATTTTAACACAGTTATGCGTGTGTTGCGTGGCCAAGTCTGTGCCATCGCTTGAGTGTTTTGCGTTTAAAAAGTTATTAGTTGCCTGCGTAGTGCATTGATATCCGTTGTTTGCCTGTATACCTAACTATTTTGCTAATTGTATATACCTAACCTAAGTAAATAGAAAATAGAAGGTGAACCTTCTTATCATCACGCTTGGCGATCAGGTTATCGGTATCGAAGCTTTTATTACTTCATAGGGTATAGATATTATTATGTTTATTATCCGATATGTTATCTAAGATGATGTAATTCTAGGTAGATTCATTGTCCCTACGGAAAAGTCACGTAACTTATAGACAGGCCTTCAGACATGCTATTTAGTTATTTATTAGTTATTAAGGATGGACGGCACGTAGGGTTGTCAATACTCACGGAATTCCAGAATCCTTTTGGAATCTGCGACCAAATTTTTTGCCGCCTAGCCTAGGCGGCATAACCCGGATTTCATGAAAATTATATTAGTTTATAGTTAATGTGCACACAATCACAATTTTTTTAGCCTTTTTTAGTTCTTCAATTTTCTTATACAAGGTGTTAAAAAATCAACTCTAAGAATTTTATGAGGTTACCCGGTATTGGAAATTGAACAACTTTTGTTTTATAACTTTTCGAAATTCGCGTATTTTTTTTTAACTTTCCATGCAAATAAAAAAAAAATTAATTGATTTGTATGGACAGGCATAAAAAAAAATGGCGAACTGCGAAAAGTTTTAGAACAAAAGTTGTTCAATTTCCGATACCGAGTAAGCCCACAAAATTCTTAGAGTTGATTTTTTAACACCTTATATAATTTTCAAAATTCCTTATACACCGCGGTAGCCATGTCATGTGTGTGAGTTAGTAACAGTATCAACAGCAATCAACAAAATGTCTGCCAAATATGGTGACTATGGACTATGGCAATGGTCTATGAGGAGGCAACGTCTAGCAGTGGACGTCTACGAGCTGGTATTATGACGATGATCACTTGAGTGCTAAGTTGCATCAATTGTGTAAATCATCAGTATTTGTTGAAGTATATTCTATGTTAGTATTATCCAATTTGCAATCATTATAGTTAATGAAAAAAGTCACGAATAAGAAGAATAATTCAGCAATGACTATTGTAGTATTATCTTCACGCAATTCAGATAAACATACATAAGTACAGATGCCAGCACTTAAAGCTACTACAATCTGTCTTACTTTAATAGATTTTCATCTTTATCGCAAAAGCTTTAGGTTCAAGGTTGATTGGGAAAATTTGACAGTTTCGGGTAGTTTGATGTGCTGGCGTCTGTACATATATTAAGTACTTATCAAATAAACGCACTCACATACATTAAATAAGTACTTTATGTCAATTTGTATTTAAGAGATTGTCTCGATTTATGTGAATGTCGATACAAGGTGGTTGAACTGAGTTTTGATAGTGATATCATAGCGTTAGTGATACTTATTGCTTGAACCAATAACCTTTTTTGCTCGGCCTTTAGATGGGTCACAATTTCGTAAGAAATGTGTGTTGTGTTGTTGTTGGGTGATACTTTTTCATCGTGACCAAGGGCGTAGGCAGGGTGGGAAGGATAGGGTGCTTGCCCCACACTGACATAGTGAAGCATAGGTAAATAGTCTAGATTCAGTCAACTCGCTATCCATGTCCACTAAAACCACTAGGCAGACCAAAAGTGGGCATGGGCAAAATTGACCCATAATCCCATTCTACAGTTCCAGATTCAATGAAAAGATAAATGTTTACTGTTTAACTGAGCTGATTTGCCGCATTCTGGTGAAAATCCTGGCTACGCTCATGATGGTGACCAGAATTGGCATTGTTAGTTAGAATCTAGTAGAATGACGTGGGAATTGGTGCAGTAGATAACAGAAACGCTGTCTCCACTACTAGAGTGACGCGGGTTCGATTTAATCATTTATTTTACTTGTTTTTGTAGGAACACACTAGGTATATATGTATTGCTTTTGCTTATAAGGAAACTTTGCTTGGTGGTAGGATCTATACGGTCCGCCTGGCTAGCTACCACCCTCACATTAATGTCCGACGCCAAGCAGTTTAATGTGATCCGTCGTGCGTATGTGAGAGCCAGAGGGGTATAGGGGAATCCCTCTACATCTCTGTTATTGGATTCGTGTGCTCCATCTTAGATCATGTCTGCACTTACCATCAGGTGCGACGAGGGTCAAACATGAAAAAGTAAAAGAAAAAAAAAACTTTATTGATAGATAATAATAACTATGATAGTCGAGTGATGTTCAAGTTCAAAAAATCATCCTTAATTCACATTGTCACTGTGAAACATTTGTTCACACGGCTACATTTTAAACTATACATTTCCAGTATAAGCTGACCTCTCATAGTTCGGAAAGCCTATACAATACGAGATCAGCTCATACTGGAAATGTATAGCTTGATATGTAGCCGTATGTACTGCTATATTTCACATTGTAGGCTTAGAATTAAACGCGACAACAAGGTGATCTGTGTACCATTCTGATTGATTCGCATCGATACGGCTTCATCAATATCGATAGTGTCTTTGATATACGGCTGTCCCATTTCAAAACCTAGTAAGGGCTTTTATCGAAATTTTACAGGAGAGCGCATAAACGTTAAATCGGCCAGCTTTTGAAAAGTATTTATGTTAGGTAAAACCATGTGGTTAAAGTGACTTACTAGGTTTTAAAATGATCAGAGGCAGTGAATGGCACTTAGGTACTCGGTATTATTATAGGTATTATTTGCTTATTTCAACGCTGGTGTTTTTGTATTTGGTAGAGACTTTCTAGGTTATCAAGATTATGCAATAAAACGACTTTTGTAAAAAGTGTCCCTTACTAGGTTTTGAAATGGGACAGTCGTATACTTGTAGCCACTATGACATATAATGAAGTGGACTTGCAAACTAAGCCAAATTGTTGGCTGCTAGTAAACAATATACAGTGTACCTATTCAAAGACGGCATACTTCAGCCCAATTTACATATTAACAGCATGACTGAGCTGTTCCATACAAATAAATTAATGTTGCTTAACAAAATGTGTCGAACACCTGTGTTTTTTTTTCACGAATTTAAAGTATGTCCCGTATTAAAATTTGTACAGAATGATGAGCCGGTTTTTGGATGTAAAGTTACAAACCAGTCATGCTGTATCAGTTAAGTATAATAGCGACTACACTGAGTTGCAAGAAAGATACCATTAGGTGATCATTAACTAATCCGTCATTAAGAATAATGTTTCCATTAAATTAATGGCTATTGCATGAACACTAATTAGGTCGTAGTTCGTTCTTCATTTACTAATTATCATATATTGAAATCATGGGGAATTTGACACATCAAATATTAATTTTAATGGATAGTTAATCATTCCATTAAATCTAGCTTCTTGCAATGGACAGAAGAGGTTAATGGAGCATTAAAATTCTAACGAGGGCATTAAAATTTAATGGACCTTTCTTGCAACTGAGTGTTAACTTGTCAAGTTATGGGTGATTACCAAGATTCAACAAGGTTTATTGGTTAAAATTAAGACTCATCTTTACCAATAATGAAGTAAGACCCCATAGCTTTGTATACGTGTACGTATGTCTACACCAGTGCGCTTTCATGTTCATCTCGCGCTTTCAACTTTCAATCCCTCTTGCGTCAAGCGCATGCAATATTGATTGCCATAAGACGCATGCAGCTTATCGTCTACAACGGTGCGCCTCGGTCAATCGTCAGTCGACATACAATAGACGGATTAGCTTAGCGTGCGCTAGGGGCATGCGCTTTTGTCGAACTAGTAGGTATTAAGGCATGCGCTATAGCGCTTCACGCATGCTTCAGACGAGGACCCTCCCATAATTATGTTAGTGGCATACATTACTGAAGGAAGGGATATGGGAGATAGATTCTTAAAAAAATTGCGATGATTGGCCTGTCTCAGCGATGATAAACCAGCGATTCGACTCGGTCTCGACACAGACCCGCACCAGTGACTTTTTAAATTCACATGCGGATCACCAGTGAACGAAAACCATCGTGAAGCTTCACACCTGAGAGGGTTCCAAAATGTTCTGGATGGTGTATGGTAGTCCGCAAACCGGCACCAGGCCAGTGTAGTAGAATAAAGCCGCCCAGTAGTGGTACAGCAATGGGGTGAATGAAAATAGCCTCCTCGAGTGACGATACATAAGTATGTCCGGCGCACCCTGGGCAGTCAGCCCCGCTACCAACCTTGCTGACTGGCTAATCTTTTCACCACGGCATGAGCTATTCTCGTATAGCTCATGCCGACACAATAGAAGAAGAATGGGTTGATTTGAATTATGGAGCTATCTTTGTGTCAAAAGAAAGATCGTGTTTGCAGCATTTTAAATCCATTTACTGCAAACATTCAACGACTTATATATATTGCCTTCAGATTCCGATATTTTACGACATTGTGTAAACTAAATAACAAAATTCAGTTCGAACCAGTTGCATTAAGAAAACGATAGTAGTGTCGAACGATATGGACAATCACGCGCAGGTCATGGAGCGGACAGTTAGCAATCATAATTAGGTTACTCAAAACCAGTTATTGCTATCTCTAAAAACTAAAACCGGTATTGACCAGTTTTTAAACATATTATCGATCATTAAATTTGTAATGTCATCTGAATTAATGTTCGCTGGTTAGAACCGGTTTTTGCACGCATACTCAAATCAAATCAAACGTTTTTATCCTCCGGTTTCTGATTTGAGAATTTGGGATAAGCAAATGGAGTTGTCAAAATAATGACGGATTTTAAAGCATTTTTTTGACAACTTTGTACCTACTCAAATGTTACATAAGTATTTGCTTATCCCGAATTCTCAAATCAGAAACCGGAGGATAAAACATTACAGGCGGTTATGAAAAGCAGAATTTAGGTAAGACCACATGCAGTTCTACAAATGTCAATCGCATGAGGATTATGACAAGATAAAAAATAAATTAAAAAAAAAACCGACCAAATGCGTGTCGGGCCACGCGCAGCGCGCAGTAATAGCACAGTTTTAGATGTTAAACTGAGGGCTTAATAAAGTAGGTAATATTTCAATGGAATTTGTACGAAATTTTTACTTTTCCGGTTGGTCGACTATTACTCGTAAACTTGTAAAGCCTACTTAGCTGTGATAGTTTTCCTTTTAACTTCGTTGTGTATACCACTACCGTGAATTTTTTCGCATATCCAAAACTAACCGTTTTGCTGGCAGGGTGGCACTTGACTGTAACAAAAATTAGCAATTTAAATTAGCTTAATATTTCAGAAACGGATTCCTTTAATCGAAAAATTGTGTTCACAAAGCCATTATATTTTTGAAAGACCTATCCAACAACATCCCACATCATGGGATAGAAGAGAAAAAAAAAACGATCTCCACTTTACGTGTAGGTAGGTACAGGAGGCACCATATAAAAATCTTTTTCATGATTTTATTGTACAACTTTGTCGGCGTGATTAATATGTATATCCATGCCAAATTATAGCTTTCTAGTAATAAGAGTCTCCGAGCTAAGCTGCGGACGGACAGACGGACGGACATGGCGCAACTATTAGGGTTCCTTGTTGACTACGGAACCCTAAAAAAGGTTCATCATCATCAACCCTTATCTACTCACTGATTCTCAAGTAAACACAGGTCGGTTCTATTACTATATCTGTGTATAAACTACATTAAGCTAGACTAACTTCTAAGGCACCAGCATCACTTTCCTCAGGTCGTTGATATTTATGTAGGTACTTCTAACTAAACGACCTTTAAAATTGCGTTAGATAATTCGCAGTCTTCCACTTGACTATTCGCCTATTCTAAAGGTCATGATTTTGTAATATTAATTTTGTTATTCATGTAGTCACTGCATACCAAGCTAATTTCCAGTATAAGCTGACCTCTCATTGTACTGAAAGTCTATGCAAAGTGAGATCAGCTTATATTGGATTATTGGCTTGATATGCAGCCGTGTGTACAGAAACAAAACTAGGGGCTCGTCACTAAATGATTACCGACAAGGTTGATCTAACTACAAGGTTAAGCGTACTTAAATGGCTATAGTCAATTATTCGATGGGTAGGCGTAGGTATCCCTTTTATGTGCACTGGCACTCTATTCTGTGCTGAGAGTCTCAGCTTGTACTATTTATTCTGTGGTCTCAGTGCCAGCTTAAATGTCCCGCGCGGGACAGGCTCAGTCCCGCTTTTCAGGGATTATTATAATATTGTACAGGGTGTTAACGAAATCGTGTAGTTCCTTCAAACCACATGATCTACTGTTGACACAGATTAAACCTAAATGGGAATTTTGGAAAACCAACCAAAAAAAAAAAAAAACTAAAAAAATAATTGGTTTTCCGTTTCTGAGTCTTTTTTGAGCCTTGAGTTATCTGAATGCAAAGAGCGATATCGCGTTAGTCGTTCCTGCCAGCCGTGTCGCCGTACTTTCATTAATTTATGCGTAGTATCGAAATGTTCAAACAAATAAAAAATTTTTTTTGCAAAAAGGAATTTCTTATTTTTTTACTGAATCCATAATAAGTGGTTTAGATACGATCGGTAGCAAAGCCGCCGCATGAAAAAAAAAAGAATTTTATTTTGAATCAAGCTATATCCCGTGCGGGGCCTGTCTACACCATTAGTAGATCATGTGGTTATGGAATTACACGAATTCGTTAACATCCTATATAATACTAGCTTTTGCCCGCGGCTTTGCTCGCGTTAATTTAGAATTTGCCAATCAACTATTAACACACTAGGTACTAAAGTTTCTATAATAATATAATTCAATCATGATTCAAAAGGCACGTGGCGCCACCTATTATCGTTAGTGTTGTTTTCCTCGGGAATAGTGGTTCAGTGGTATAAGCGTGAAAAGGTAACAAACAAACAAACTTACTTTCGCATTGATAATATTAGTTAGGATTAGGATGGTTTATACATAATTATATTCCTCTGAACACTCAACTGCCTAACTGTAGGGTAAACCAGACAGTTATTGTTAAAGTAACGTATTTTCACTAAAATACATTTTCTAGGGCTATTTTTGATATCTATTGTCATGGTAATATAATTTAAAACTCAATAAAAGCATGTTGTGGTCTCCTGTAAGTGAAGGAGTACACTGACTTGACTGTTTCCTTATATACCTAATATTTTGACAAATTGTGTATGTCCTTTGTTGGTGATCCATATACATATAAATAAATAAATAAGTATTTAAAAACTATTGAATATACTTAGCTTTTTTTATTCAGAAGGTTACAAAATAAAATAGCTTTGTCAAAAAAAAAACTGGCAAATCTATGTGAGTTGGACAGCATTTCAAGAAGCTCCAATAGACGCTATACCAACAAGTGGTCACATAATGTACCTACTTAATTTTTTAAAATTGATGTAATAATTATATTGGAATAACAATACATAATAGAAATTAACCTACCAGGTGGTTCAAGGCTACGAATATTGACGAGGTAGAGGTAGGTACCTATAGTAATCTTGCATAAAATGTTATGCTTAGAAATTCCATCACTATTATATGCGTGAAAAAAACAATCCTTGGAAAGATTGTACATGTGTTACGTACGTAATTAACTAACGCTAATTTAACAATTAATTATTCGCATCACGTCTCACGGCCGGCATGACGGCCTAAGAGAACTTACCTACTTGTTAAATTAGAAACCATTTGCGTATAAAAAAAGTTGATTTTTCTTTATTAATTGTTGTGTTGTACTGAAAATACCTAATTAAATTAGAATAACATGAAAATAAATTAAAATAAAAGTTTTACGTAGGTCATTGCCCGCCATCTACCGGAGAATGCATGTACTACTTAGTCAACTATTTTTCTAGAGTAACTTACAATACAAACGACATTACTTAGTTCGGTTCTAAGAGTTCCAATTTACGACAAGTTGTATTGTCTAATTCATAGATGGCAGTGATTGGACTCAATTGGTTTACTCGGATGGGTAATAGATGTCACTACGTGACTCAATCAGCAGCGTAAAATTATCTTATTTACTTCAATTATTGGAAAAAAAAAGAATCTAATAGGATTATTGATTTAAAGTGATATATTAATTAAATTAAATATAGAATCATTTGAGTCGTATAGAATCAAAGGTGGCAATCTCACTTTTTGCCACTTTAGAGTTAGCAGAAAATTCAAAAATTTTCAAAATAAACTGCTTGTTTGACATAATTATCATAACCATGATGACCAAATATTCTTTGCTAAATCGACACAAAATCTCGATTTAGTTCTAAAGACGGCAATCTTCTTTGCAGACTCGGTTAATTTTTCATTTTGTCGTTTGCTCAAACGTTGCTAAAAGTAAAACTGCCACCTTTGATTTTATACGACTCATTTGTTGCAGTTTTGTACCCAATGTAGGCTCTTCGTTGTGTTGATCGATGTAATGTTAGTTGAAATAAGTCGGAAAAGCATGGTTTTTCGCGTAGGTACCTTGTGGTCTATAGTACCTAAAGAACAGACTTACTATCCAACCCGCAGTGTCATAAAAGACGACTAAGGGATTAAATAAGTTGAGAGGATAGGCAGCAATTTCCTCCTGTCTGGTAATAGCGATAAACGGCAATCGCTTCACAATCCGTGCGCAAATCTTGTAAATTTTCTCTTTGACCTTTTATGGCCCATGTTTAATGTTTAGCAGTGGACGCATACAGTTACATGCTGGTAATGATGATAATATAGCATAAAAAAACACCTGCCTGTCCAAAAAGGAGTCAGCATGATGATACTATAGGTACAAGGTTAGTCGGAAAGGGGGTACTAATCCGCAGGCCACTTAAAGTATCACTGATGTCGGTTTTAAAGCAAATGTTAAAACTTCAAAATTCGATAATTTTTATTTTCATATAACATATTTTTTATTTATGTTTTTTCATAAATTCTTCGTCCCTACTTTAGTTACGAATTCAGAAAATGGAGCTTCTAATTCGTGACCCCAAATATGACCTAAAATGTAAACCACGAAACAAATACAAAGTACCTAGGTACTTCGTATTTGCTTCGTGATGTAAACACATCATAGCTGAGGATAGATCGATTTTAGCATATTTTTTTTGTAATTTTTGAACAGCTATTTCTCTTAAACTATTGACTTTTGGGGAAAGTAGAACAAACGTTACTCATTATTATGGGTACTTTAACACCCTTTCGGATTAGTACCCCCTTTCTGACAAACCTTGTATAATAATGATGATGAATTTCCCGGCCGATTTCGGACAAAGCGAACATCCGTTAGAACTCAGATTAATTGTAGCAAGTCAGCTCGAGAGTACCTACGTTTGCTGGTGACTGATGTATCCGATCTTGGCCAAAAAGGTAATACCAAATAGGTAATTTGTATTTATGACCGCTGCTGGTTTGGCCTTCAAGTTAGCACCAGCTTTAGCCATCCACGCGCTCCGGGCGAGACATTTTTAGCGCCATTTACGTCATTATATTCGTTAGTATTGTGCCGCAACTAAGAGATAAAATAAATGTTTTGATCAAGTTTGTTTCAATTCAAATTTGTTCTAATATTTTTTTAAATTGTTCGCATATTTTCTAGTAAATTTATTTATTTCAACTGATCAATTCGTGGGTTAAGGCGGCCCTTTGGCCCTATCGCCCTGGACCACAGATTCGGTCGTTTCCCCCTAAAACCGGCACTACTTAAGGTAATCACGCTTTGCATCTAGCGCAGCCTTTCTTTGCAGTCATAAACTTTCTGACTAGGTGTTTCCATTTAAGGCATGTGGATGCCAGGCCCTCTCATTGAGAAGGTTAAATCATAGTTTCATTTGTTTTTTAAGAATATCCTTGTACCAGATGCTGTCCATCACGTTTTCATTTACCATACTTTAAGGTACAAGTCCGAGACGGGCTGCAAACTGCAGACTGCAACCGCAGACCGCAAGTCGTCATCAGAATAGCGCCTTTAAGGTGTGCACTTTAAAGGTGCTATTCCGACAGCGACTGCAAAACTGCAACCGCAGACCGCAGCCGCAGATCGCACCGCAAGCGATACTACTTTTGCAGTTTGCGGTTTGCGGCCCGTCTCGGACTTGTACCTTAAGGCTCACGTAATTTCATGACGCGCCGACAGTGGCGAAGGCTCCATACAACTCGATTCCTATCGGCTTCCCTTTCGAAACGAGTAGTTACTGGAAATCACGCATCATACTTGAGCAAGGCAAGTATTTTTTGGTCCGGCTTCCCTTTTAAGAAACTTCACCCTACGCCACTGCGCGCCGATCAAGTTGCAGTGACGCTACAGCTAAGTTCACACGAGCGAATCTGACAGCGAGCTATTACGAGAACACGAAAAGCGTTGTGTAACTACACTACAACTGAACTGCTTTAGTTAGGTGAATCAGGTCCCTGGAGTTCAGTACGATATTAGATATACCACTATGTCAATACGAATAAGCACTTGATACTCAAATTCTGCGGTCAAAGTTGACAGTCCCCATCGTCGAGCACTCCGCTGCTTGTGGCCGCTAATCAAATTAAGCTTGGGATACTATCGGTTTGATAGTATGGAGGAGACGTTGCTCTATGTGTCTCTTTTGCATAGAACCAACTTTTCGTAGGTAAAGGTGCAACTAATTTGTAAAGTGAACTAATTCATTGATCAGCGAAATGATTATTTCATCAGCTTAATCAATATTTAATTTTGGTCAGCAACAAAAATCAGGAGCTTTTTCTTCTCTCGTGTCAGCACGAGCTATACGAAAATAGCTTAAGCTGTGGTGAAAAGATTAGCCAGTCAGCAAGGCTGGTGGTGGGGCTGACTGCCCAGGGTGCGCCGGACATAGTGAAGTATCGTCACTCGTGGAGGCTAAACGGAGCTGAAACGGTTAGGTTAGGTTAGAAGTGCATTATTGTTTAAAATATCTCCGCTGATCATGCATCGTTGATCGATTAGTGTTTTTTGCTAATCAATATTGTTTTTCACTGATCAAGTTCTAATTTAAACATCTACTAACTTTAGTATTTGCTAGTTATGGAATTTGCCACTCTAACAAGCGTTGGATTTATCGGTGAGGAAATATTTGAACAGTCCTACTTGACATAGGTAAATATCGTTAGTCATACATAACGTAACACGTAAGTATATATTTTAACTATTACTAGCCCAAAATGCATAACTGCTTGTCCATGCATTAATATTCTGAACTAGTATTATGCAATTTACTATAAAAGTCATCTCCACACTACAGTATCCTAGGGATATGCGATTTCAGTGGTGCGGGATATGAACGAGTAAGCAAACAAAACTGGACGCCCGCTTTGATTCCACGAGAGCAAGCCACACAAAATTTATTACGTATTTTAGTTTAATTACTGTCTGCCGTTAGCCCTTTATGAGTATGAATGTTATATTATATTATTTGGATGAAAAAACTGGTGTACGTGCGATAGGAAGAGATGGTCCCTACCGATAAGTTAGTAATTCGAACCATATCATGCAAGAACGAAGTGAATGGACATACGTCATATTATGAACCTACACTAACGAAAAATAGTGTAGCCCTAATCGAGATTTTGACCAACAGACACGCCAGGTAGGTGTTATTTCAATACTGTTCTGTCCACATAACTATGTCCTGATCCTGATCGGAATCGGAAGGAGTTGTTGACGATCTTAAAAGTGTTATTGGTCCACGAATATGACGCAAGGCTCATTGCCAATACAGACCGACAACCGCTCTACGGTAGCTTATCTTCGCAACGAGGAGGGGGAGGGGGGGGGGGGGTTGCGGCTTGTAAATGGGTGTCCTCCTGGAGGTCTGAGGGGTCTGTCAGACTGTTACTGACTAAAACCACCCCGAGGTTCCATCTCACACCTGCGCCGGGGTCACGGGAACTAACGATACTTCCGCATCCTGTGCATACTAGACCAACATCAGGTTCAGTTCAAAATTTATCACATTCACGGGAGATTCAACAGTCATGCAGACTGTCTTTCTAGACACCGTCAACTTCCCGAATGGCATATGCTTCCAAATGTCACAGAAATGATCTTTACGAAGATGGGAACGCCGGTGATCCGGTGACCTTTGACCGATGTACTGAACAGAGTTAAGGAACGAATTAAATCTCAGCTTCGGTTATCTGTAAGTAAAACGATAGGTACCGTCATTAATTTTCTCGAATTTTCATTTAAGTTTGATTGGGTTATAATCCCTAATTTGTGATCTGCTTATACAAGGTTAGTCGCAAAGGGGGTATTATCCGCGGGCCAAGTAAAATATCACTGATGACTGTTTTTACGCATGTGTTAATTCATAATTCGATATTTTTATTTCTATGCAAAATTATATTTATTTTAGTTTTTTTTAAAAACATCCTTCCTTTTTTTACCAATTCAGAAAATGGAACTTCTAATCCGTGACTTCAAATATGACCTAAAATGTTAACACAGCTGATCATAGCTGAGGATGATAGGTTGTAGCGTATTTTTTATGAAATACTAGCTTTTGCCCGCAGCTTCGCTTGCGTGTAATTTTAAACCCGCGTTTACCCCCTTTTTAAGTGTATCTACTTAGTTATGAATTCCAAAAAGTTAGGCTTTTATTTTGAAGAGTGTTTATGAAATTTCAAGTTAATTACCCCTGGAATAAGGATTTTCGTACAAACGTTAACAACCCATTTCACTCACTTAGGGGTAGATTTTACAAAAACGCTCAAACACATATAATATGTTTATTTCTCACCAAAAACCTAAATATTTAATTTCATGCTTCTTACTTCAAAAATACCAGATTTCTCATACAAACTTTCAACACTTATTTCACCCCCTTATGGGTTGAATTTCCAAAAACGCTTAAACACCTCTAAATTTATTTCTAACCAGAAACCTTAATATTTAATTTCATGCTTCTTACTTCAAAAATGACGGACTTACATACAAACTTAAATACTCTATTTCACCCCCTTAGGGGTTGAATTTCGAAAAATCCCTTCTTAGTGGATGCCTACGTCACAAAAGGTATCTACTGTCAAAATTTCAAGTTTCTAACCCCAGCGGTTTAGGCTGTGCGTTGATAGATCAGTCAGTCAGTCAGCTTCTCCTTTTATAGATATAGATTTGAACAGCTATTTCTCTTAAACTATTGACTTTTGAGGAAAGTTGTGGAACAAAAAATATTCATTATTATATACTTTAACTCCTTTCCGACTAAATTCCTTGTATAATACCTTGCAGATCTCCTGGCAGTAGTAATCCCGAAAAGTAAATTCCGTGAACATACAGGGTGTGGCGTAAATAGTGATCAAACGTTAAGGGGTCAATACGCGATATATTCAGCTATCACATACGACAATTTGAACAATTTTTTAGCATAGGTCTCAGTTTTTTTTTAATATTTTTTAAAATTAACTCCTCATTTTACTAATTTAGCTGTAATTTCAACCCAAAACATTATTTTCCTATTTTGTTTTTTGTTTATAACTGCTGAATACATGTGCTATCATATGCAAGTAATTTTTAATTTTTAGTTAAATTTTTCGAAAATAATAAAACAAATGTTTTATTCTGAGACTTATGGTAAAAAAAAAAAAAATGTTGTATGTGATAGCTGAATATATCGCGTATCGACCCCTTAACGTTGGACCACTATTTACGACACACCCTGTATATTAATGTAGTATAATTATGTTTAACTAATTTAGACCCTTTAGTCCTGAAGAACAGGTGAAGCCTTGAAAACTATAAAGCACAGGTGTTTCACTAAGTCTGCACTAAGACTTAGTACAAGCTTTAGTTTAGCTATAACTGAAGTACCCAACGTTATGGCTTAGTAGCAAATTCTCTATATATTGTGCTAGATGAACAACAACCACAAACAATTTAATTAAAATTTCTACTTTAACGAATAAGGGTCTGTGAATGTGTCACAAAAAATAATGCATTTAGAGTTCAGTTGGGAAAATTAATCATCTACCTACACCTACCTACACAATTATAATCAGTTTAAATACCTAATTATTTGAATTGTTATGCAATATATCTGCATTTCATATGATTTCCATACCAGTGTACTCCTTAACGGTAAAATATGAAGGAACTGTTTCTCTACTAAAATAGGTACCTACAACAATAAGTCACAGCCTGACCCATAAATGCCTAAAATAAATCTACCTATTAATTTCAGAAAGCAACATTTTATATCCTACGTTATCTTTAGAGAAAAGGGAATAATAATAGACTAAATTAATTATTCCGCCCACCGCCGCTGGCAATATCGGAGCTCTAAAGACGGGCTCTAAATTTCCTAAACCCAGCTAAAATGAAATCGTCTCCAAGAAAAAGGGGTTTGTTTTAATGCCCATCACAAAATAAATGCTGGGAGACAATAATGTGGGATTCGAAGCGAGATATAAATTCCGAATAAAAATACACTCTGCGATGTTGAGCGGGTTATAGTGATGTGACGTTGTGTACTGTTTTCGTTATCGATTTATTGCTTTGTTGTACCAGTGTTTTTGTTTAAGCGCGATGTGATATGATAGTATACCATATCATCGACCGTTATTGATTAAAAACAAGACGTGTGTAACGTTGTTACGAACGTATGTGCATGTGTTATTAAGAATGAAGCTCCATGGTGTTGCTCCCTCATCTGATTATCATCGGTTAGTGGCATTAGCTGATAAAATGGTGTTGCGTTGTCTTTTCAGTATGACCCGTTAGAAGCATTCGCACATAAAAGTCATACAAATGCTATTATTCCTTAGATGAATATTTAAACGATAAACAGAAATAATAGAAGAAATGTATATAATATATTATGATTAAGGAAATTATAATTAATGAAAATAATATAAAAATAATAATAGATAACAATAATTAATGATAATCACGCAATTTATAGGTATGTTTAAAACATATTAATGATATAATAAAAACAATTAATAACAACAAAATAAATAATATAATAGTAATAAATAAATAAATATCAAAAATAATAATAAAACAAAATAGCAATAATAGTAAATTAAATAATAATAAATAAATAATATATCAAAAATAATGATGAAACAAATTAGCAATTATAATAAATTAAATAATTTAGCAATAATATTACTGTTAATTATCTCCTAAAACAGGGCTTCCTCTCTCCTACACTTTTGCTGTGCCCTACAGGGTCCATAATTGATCTCATTTATATAGTTACCACCTAAGTACACATTATGGTAAAGCAATAAAGATATTGAGTATTGAGTATTGAGTATGGCAAAAGTATGAAAAAACAGTCGTTGTAATTTGTAAATAAGTACAACCATTGGTAAGGAAAACTGTTTGTTTTTGTATCAAAGAATTGTGATGGAGTGCTTATTACAATGTCTTATTTAAGTTGGTGTGTAGGTACGCCTACTCAAGTTTTAACATCACGTATAGGTAATAGATAATCTCACCTTCTATGAGCTATCGAGCTAATAGAATGGGTCTGCAGTGCCAATATTCCTAAGACACAGCGCCATTGGTTTTTTTGAAATATCGATAGGTGCTGTAAGTTCATGTTTCAGTTACATCACTAGAGTACTAAGTCCGCGGCCGCGAAAGAGTTGCGACCAGCATAAACGTTGAGGCCGGATGAACAAATAAATGAGCCAAGCGATCGATACTACCCGCCATCGACGAATAACTCTATTCCTTAGAATATAGCCACTTACTCGGAGCTATTATAATCGATGCCCTTTGTTTCAGAAAGTTGTTTTGTCTTGAGTGATCTTTACTTCATTGTTTGGATGTAAATTTTAGAATTTGTTGAATTGTACATCGACGTTAGTAAGGATGAGATCACAGACGATCGTGCGAAACGCTCGCCATAGGCTGATAATAGGTTACATATCAGCTCATAATAGCTCGGCCGTGTCACAGTAGACATATAAGCTAAAGCAGTACCTCAACTTACTATAATCTCAAGAATTGAAACATTCACACAGACACGCTCTGTATACTGAGTAGTTTTTTGTTTTTGTATGGAACTGCATCCCGAAAATACCTTTTGTCTTGTTGCAGTGCGTGTCTGTGTGAGTGTGTCAAATGGGACGATTGTAGGTAGTTGAAGTACTGCTTTAGCTTATATGTCTACTGTGGCCGTGTGGTGCTGGACGTAAAGAATAGCACTACCCCCATCTCTTCCCATGGGTGTCGTAAAAGGCGACTAAGGGATTAGAGGAGGGCAGCAGCGTCCTCTGAGTATTTTAACAACCATACTGCGATCGCCAACCCGCCTGCCAAGCGTGGCGATTATGGTAAACCAGGTTTAATATATTCTAAATGTTTTTTTTTCAGGTAAACATTGAGGTATAGCAAAAATGTCAAGGATCTAATGTCATAGGTATCTAATCACAACAACACGATACAAAAGCCACGTGCCCAGCCGCTTGAGTGAAAAAAAAAACCAATTCACCGCGGAGTCCTCGAAACGTTGCGCGTTGTTGACACAGCTAAGTAGCCCCCGACGCCTCGCTTCATTTGCATTTCTCTTAATCTCCGTTATGAATAAAGAAAAATTCTTTGCGACGTTTTTAAGCGTTTCCCGAGGCCTTAGCGGCGCGCGCCTAATGAAGAGGAGCGGTGGGATTAAGCGCCGCCCGCGCCGCGCACTTTCGCGACATTACACTTTTAATTTGAACGAATCTTATTATTTTCTTTTGTTGATTTAAGCCCTCGAGTCGGGAGACGGGTCGAGACGTGACCTGCAGTGGAAAAATGCGATTGCCATCTAAAGCCAACCGTTTAAATGAACGAGATTGGAGCTTAAAAAGTATAATGGACGAGGGGGTGGCGGGGGGTGCGGGCGGCGATCTCGGGGGCGCAAGATGGCCGATTTGCGATTGAGATGAGACGCCCCCCGCCCCCGCCCCGCGAAGATCAAGCAATATAATTAAGTCGTCCGTTACATAAGTATCCGTCTACTTATGCCATATTTCTACAGGGTATTTGTATTAATTTAGATCGCATTATCAAATATGTGTAGGAAGACTAGTATACTTGTTTATCATAAGACCTAACACAAAAGACTCATCAATACAAACATGAAAATAATTTAAATCTCAATACGCGATACGGTGCTACGAACTCAGTGAACACTTCGTAGCATCGTAGCACGTTAAGATGTTCGCATGAAAACGTTGCACAGTAGAAAATACTATAAAATTAAAAGACTTTGCATCTAGACATGGCGTCATCCAACGTTTACGTATTCATAGTAACAGTCCAAGTCTTACACAGGCACCACTCTTCATCTAACAAGAGAAGCTTTACTCAATCATTCACTTTGTCTTAAAAGATCTCAACTGTAAGTGTGCATAAAGAAATGTACACCTTGAGTGCTTGCAATTAGATGTATTCTTCTTTGTAGTTTATGTTTGGAGTAAGGATGTTTTGGTAGAAGTTGGCTAAAGGCTATACCGGTGGAGATCGCCGTCGCTTCAAATGACAAACCTGATCTGGTCACGTAATGAAAAATGACAAAACTGCACGCTGTCTCGCTTCGCTGCCTCGGATCTAACGAATGGAAACGCTCTGAAACGTAGGTATTTTACAGTTCAATACTGCAGAAAATACAAAAAGAAAGTGGAACAGTTAAAACACATTCTAGTGATGTTTGTAAGTACTTGATTAAATGTATATCACTTTGTGTTTCATTATCAACCTCAGATCTTCAAATATGCTTGAACATAAGATAAGAATCACAGATTCGTGGTTTGTTACAAAATGTCGTGTAGCTCCATAAATAACTTTCTCGTTGAAAATTTCTAAATTTAGGTCAAAATTGTGGCCACCTAAATCGAGACCACAGCTCATCCAAAAGAAACACTACAAACGTCAATCGGCGAAGACAAAACAAAACGTAATAAAGCCTTTCCTTTGAAGAGCTCTAGAATAAGGAAAAGTTGTAAAGTATCCGAGGGGGGGCGACCGCAACCCCACCTGCGGGCCCAAAAAATATGGCATAAATGAGTCGAAGGGGCCGCCTCTTCAGCCGCGAAATTTCAGCCATACTTGCAAACCTATAATCCCTCATAATCACCTTTACAAAGCAAAGATTAAAACCGATTCTCGCGCCCTACGCCCACGCGCCTCCCTGCCACCAACGCTTTTATATGCGAGACAGCGAAAAGTAAGATTAAATCATTATTTTTCTTAAGCTCCTCTCGTTTTTTCTCCGCTCTAGTGGAAGTTTTTTGCTTGGACTTTTGATGCGGACGATCAAAGACTTGTGTTCAAATTTACATAACATTCTTAAATAAATTGCGGGCGGTTGGGGTGGCTCCATTGAGCACGAATCGCCCGGTGTACTGTATAAACTTATTAATGCGAATTCCGGATTGATGCTTAATGTACTATTAATTTATTCCGCGGATTAGTAGAGTGCCATCGCATAATTTACGAACAAAGATGTTTGCTTCGCTACAACTGTATGTATTTATATAGCAATCATTATCAAATTGTATGTTGTATATATTATGTGGAACTGCTATCTGTAGGATATGTGTAAATGATTGCTGCTGCAAGAATGTCAGTGGACAAAAAATGGAAGGAACTAAAAATGCAAGTATCTAGTGATTCATGGCACTTGTCGCTTTGGTAGACAACTAGACTATCTACACCGATAAGGTACTATTTCGAACCGAGCTGCCAACTGCAACTGCCGACTGGACGTGCAGCGACTGCATGAAATCGGCCGCAGCTGCACTACTGGTTTGTATGTATTTATATGAAATGGCCTCCAAGCGTCGCTGCAGCAGCCGACGCGACGGCGACTGCATGTGCTGCTGCCGCGGCGCGCTTGGAAGCCATTTCATATACTTACTTAGACTTCATGCAGTCGCTGCACGTGCTGTCGGCCGTTGCAGTTGGCAGCTCGGTTCGGAATAGTACCTTTAAGGTAAGAACTCGTGTATCTATTTTTTAACAATTATACAGGGTGTAAAAAGACCCATCACATAGCCGAAATCTACGCACTCTGTACATCAAACTAAACTACATTGACCGAAAATAATTGCTGGGAAACGACTTTTATTTTTTGGCATAAAAAAAAACGCTTTTTTTTTGTAACGCGCAATGTGTGGTTGTGGCGATACCGCGCGTTTGTATGCGTGCAGCGGCCACACAGCTGAGCCAAGGCGGTCGTGTGCATTTGATATTCGTTGTGTTTTTGTAACTTCAAATGCGTAATTTGTGAGGAAAAATTTAAAATTTTGATAAGGTTGTTTGGAAGAAAGTTTAGCATTATCACTTAGAATAGGTTTTTGGAAAAAACTAAAAAAAAAATGTATACTTTGACCTTCAATATCTCCAAAACCAATGGTTTCCCAGGTATGGTCTGGTAGAAAAAAATGATCCTAATGATGGGTAGAATATGTGGTTTTCGTTATCGTTAAGGGTCTTTTTACACCCGATATTTACAACGGAAGGAGTTCGTGCTTTTTACTCAAGTGACTAGTGCCAATGCCAATAGTCAAAAGTATTTTTCTTTATTAAAGTTAATAATTTATTTGGTGTTATCCCGTCACGCCATGATCTATTCTACAAATTAAATTACAAGTACAAAATAATTTAAACTAGCGTACCACAGTATACTGCTGGATATAGGTTTCTCCTTAATTGCGGCATTACATAACACCTAGATTATCCACCTTTAGATACCTTCTTCAAGTTAGGTATCGTGTTTTTATCTAGTTAAAGGATGACTCACTCTTTTTTATCGTGGGAAAATCCTCCTGGATACCCTTCGCCCAGGGAAGGCGAAGGGGTATGCCGGACTCTTACCGGCTAAAAACCCACGGTGTTACTTCTCCTGACCCTTGGCCGGGGTCGCGGGATTCGCAACTGCATGCACCGCAACCCCGGCAGGTCTAGGCACGCATGCCCCTGGCGGACCTCTCCTTCTGTGGGGCCTTGCCCAATATCCTCCTGAGAGGCGCGCACGGAACACATGCGCGCCGCCTTCTCGGGCCTGTTACTGGTCGGGCGACTGGTGGATGACTCACCCTGCGATTACCGATTCAAACGTATACAAACTTATTAAAGCGATAATGACGTCCTTTTAATTAAGATCATTTACATATTTAAAATATCAAAAGAAAATAATTAATGATCACAGATAAACGGCTCGTCTACAATCTTATAAACAAAGAAGTTTGCGTCAATATCTTAGCTAATTAAAATGTTTTAACTGACTTAATGTACACTAATGTACCTACAGTAAGAAATTAAGAATTGCTTTGTGATTTAAATAACAATTAACAGTGATGTTATTGTTAATGAAGTCTGTTTAAAAATTATTTTGTGCAATACCGTTACACTCAAATACCTTTTTTACTATTGTTATTATTTACTTTTTATGGTATTGTATGTGCCCGTTTTTTTTTTCTTTCGAAAATCCTCATTTATGCCCTTCGCCCGGGGAAAGTGAAGGGGTATGCCGGACTCTTACCGGCTAATAACCCACAGTGTTCCTTCTCCTGACCCTTGGCCGGGATCACAGGATTCGCAGCTGCATTCACCGCGACCCCGGCAGGCCTCGGTCCGCCAGCCCCTGGCAGGCCTCTCCTACTGTGGGTCATTGCCCCACGTCCTCCTGAGAGGCGCGCACGGAACACTGCGCGCCGCCTTCTCGGGCCTGTTACTGGTCAGGCGACGGGTCCCCTAGCCCGCCGCCCGCAGACCACACACTACGGTGGCTGGAGGTCGTCGCGCGCTCTCTCTGGCGCGGGAAGGGAGAGTGGCAGCTGCCTCTCTCTCCCTCTCCGCTCCCTCTTTGCTCGCCATCACCTCCTTGCAGAAGGAGGCGACGGCTTCCCACGCACGCACTCTCGCTTGCGACCATGGACAGAACCACGGTCGGAACCACCGACCGCCGCGACTAGTTTGCGGCGCTGCGTCACCCACGCAGGACACGCCTGCAGCGTCCGCAGCGCCGTGTCCTCGGGGCAGTCGACGCAGTGGTGACAACCGGGCGTCTGCTCCCGGCCTATGTGACACAGGTACTTCCTGAAACAACCATGTCCCGAGAGTACCTGCGTCAGCCAGAAGCTGAGGGTACCATGACGCCTCTCCAGCCATAGTATGTCCCCCTGCTGAGCATTGTCTCTGCTGCTCTGTGCTGTTTCATACCATGCCAGCCCTGCAAACATGACTAGATCGTCACACCACCTACGCCGCAGTCGACCTCGACGATCATGTTCTCTTTCAGGCGTCCAGTGGTTGACGATCTCTCCGGGTGTATTCGAGCGACATGACCAGACCACTTCTATTTTACCCTAGCTCGAACAACGGCTAGGCGTTATGGAACGCAGGGTGATTTTTCTAACGCTAACTATGGCGCGGCTATGGTTCGTTGGCAAGTTGGAGTTTGGACTTTGGTTCTTTAGTAAATGATTAAGTTTGAGCACTGTAGGTTAGGGCGCACACTGTGAGATTTTCCTAATCTAGCTCGATTTAATTGATGATGTCTACTTACTCCAATTTACGTAGAAATTTTATATTATACAACAGATAAGTTCTTCATAAAGATTTCAATTTATTTTTTGTTGTGGGTAGTCAGGAAAATAAATGACACACTTCTAAACTCAGTACATTTTGTCGTTCTTATTAATACGTGTTTACTAGATGATAGTTGCTGAGTAAAAATAAATATCCTCATTATTGTTATCGTTACAAAACTTCTGTTATTAGATACTTTATGGTATGTGCGACATATTACATTATAGGGATAATTGTTTTAACTGCATTTAATATTTTTTTGGTAATGATAAAATAGGGGGATTTTCATAAAGAAATCGTCAAAGTAAATTGGTCAAAAAAAATAGTTATTCAGGGTTATTCACCTCTCTTAATATATGATAATTTAGCCATAACCCTGAGCTTTCACATTCAATTAGAATTTATTGCGCATAGTTGCGGCACCCATACATTTTTTTTCATTTTTTTGAATGGCTGTTCAAATAACAAGAAAATAATGTTTTGATGTGTGGTGTAATACAAATAGGTCTGAAAATCGTTTTGAAGCAGTTTACTACTTTTTAAAATTAAAATAGGCATCAGTTGAATTTTCGGAAGACGCCCAAAATAAAATAAAGGCCAGTTTAAGAACGTTATGCTTCCAATTTGAGAAAAAATTGCTACTGTTACTCGTCATCGGTTTTCAGTCTTGAGTAAAAATATATAAATCTAGAAAATATCTTTTAATTCATGAATTAAATGTTTGATTCATCTTAAATAATTAAAACATTTGTAAAATCGTTAGTTTGTCATCATAAATAATTAAATCAAGCTAGGTTAGGAAAATCTCACAGTGTGGGGCGGGTGGAATGTATTGACAAGTTTACACTTTAGGGTTATCGGAAGGTTAACCTTTATATGTATTCTTCTTTTAGGACTAGACTAGACTAGACTAATTGAAAACTCTTCCATGCGTTTTCAATTAGTCTTTCAATCGGTCCTAAGGTACTTACAGTGCAACAAATCTAGGAAATTCCTTTTGACGTTTTACATTTGACCACTGGTATCTGAGCGGAAGCTCGTCAAGCAATCCGATTGGCAAGATATGTCTAGCCCAAATCTGAAAATCTGACAGCTTTCACAAGGTATTTCTGAGATAAGAAATTGTAAGTAGAAGTTTACAACGAGTATTTTACCGCACCATTACCGTTAACCCAGCATGCCCTTGTACTCGATTTTACTGTGTATATAACGTCGCCTTAGAGTTAAAACCTCGGCAATGTATTTGGTCATTGCACGGTTCCTGTGGTTTTTCACGCGGACTAAGTCGCGGGCAAAAGCAAGTCAATTATATTTATTACAAATGTTATACCCAATAAAGGCTTAATTTCAGTGCCTACAAAATAATTTCGCGTAGAGCAGCTCTCTTATAGTACAGCTAATAATAAGCACCTAATGTCGTGATAAAATAAAAATTACCAACTTACATTCCCGAGGTTTTCACTCTAAGGCGACGATATAGTCCATACATTCAGTTATTCAGCATAAGACTGTAATAGATAAAAGATAAGTAAAGATAAAATCACAGATTCGGGTCTAGTCGCGAAGAAACTTAAAAGGCACTAAGTAACTACCTACCTTTTTATCCAGATGTTTCGGCCGAATTACACCGGCCGTGGTCACGGGTAGACTGAAGCGGCGGAGCAATTGTCATCTTCGTGAAGCAAGGGTATTTTCATCTACCCTTACTCGATCTTGATTTTTTATTAATTTACAGTGCAAGGACTGTAATAGATTCACTTGATGAAGCCTCAGCGTTTAGTTTAAAACAACATACCCGCAATAGAAATCACGAATAAACCCAGAAACGACCCAGAAAACGGCCGAAAAGATTCTGAAACAATCACTAAGTACGTTACACCTGTGCTTAAGTACAACAAACAAGGCGTATCCGCGCCTAACTTATCTTACTTAAGCCGAACTTGGTATTTAGTTAAACCTAAGCGTGTCGGTAACTTGTAGTTGTTTGTACACGTTGTTTAAGTGGTTGTTTGATTGTTTTAGGCGCAGGTAGCTGAGCCCGTATGAAATATGTGGCTACATAGAGTGTCGGTAAGCCAAGTTTACTCGGTCGGCATTAGTTTTACAACTTAGACACGGTGTAACAACGTACAGTACGATATATGTTTTGGTTTGACATGTAGGTACAGTGTAACGTTATTGTTTGAAATGTTGTTAAGCATGTTTTATTTGGTTTTGAAGTTTTTATTTTCATTGTGGATTTTCACGATGACCGATGAGGTAAAGTTAATCATGAGGTAATTCCTTCAAACCGCGTGATCTACTGGTGACTGATTGACTCTGCATGGGATATTTTCAAATTCAATAAAAATGTATAAAAAATATTTTTTTTGTGTTTCTGAGTTATTTTAAAAATAAAAGTTTGCCAAATTTAGTTTTTTTTTTTTTGAAACCTTGAATTATAAAACCACCACACCATGAGGTAATAGTTAGTAATTAAAAAGGCACGAGAGAAAATATGAATAAAAAAAAAATGGCCTGCTTTATCTTGTGCGTTTGTAAGGATTACACGAATTCGTTTTAGGAAAAAGCTTTCTATGTAGATATAGGTATTTACTTTTTCTTGAAATACTTAGTTGCTAATTTAGCTAGCTTTTGGATGTTTTACGTTAAAACTATTCGGATTTTATTTCACGGACAGCTTGGATACCTACTATTTTTTATAGTACATCGTATTTAAAAGGTATTGATTTTACCGTCTGTAGCAAAGCGACGAAACAGACCGCCGCGTCGTCGTCTGCCTTATAAAACTTGAGCGCACATTAGCCCCAGAAGAGTTTTAATTTACGAAGTTATTGCTACCACGTCAATTGCCAATAAGTAAACACCGCTCTCAAAGTCAGAGTATTTAACTTAATTTTTGAGCTTCCACCGGGTTAATTGGCAGAGGCGCACTGAATGTCGTCACAAAAGAAGCACTTAAACGAATGACGAACAACGGCACTCAACCGGCTCAAAATAAACTTATCTCCGCCGGGCAAGGGTTAAAATGATTTGGAGGCAAGGCACCAAGTAATTGTAAGGTGGGTGAGGGTTGATGTTGATTCAATAATACGCCACTGTACCGCTAATAACGTTATTTATCGAGTTTTTGCGACGGATGCCTGGAGTAGCAACTTGTCTATCGAGTATGTTCATTAGGCTCCTTGATGTAATTTGACTGACAATGTTTAGCGTCTGGTCGTCTGTTTATTTTTCATTTACCTTACAAATCATTGGGTAAATCGTGGGTAGGCCTCCCACAAGGTGGACCGATGATCTGGTGAAGGTCGCGGGAATCCGCTGGATGCGAGAAGCATAGGACCGGTCGATATGACGATGCTTGGGGGAGGCCTATTTCAGCAGTGGACGTCTTTCTGGTGAATGATGATAATACAAATCATTTATTACGTAAACTAACATAACATAACATCACACCTGTATTGCCCGAAGGGTTGGGCAGAGGTTATAGTACACTCTCATTTCGCCGTTATGTTTAAGTCGCATGTAATAGGGGGCGAGCCTATTGCTATCAATCGGGCACAAATCCAGACTCCAGGCTGCAACTGATAAACACACCGGAAAAATCAATAACACTTTGCCGGCACTTTTTTTTTTCTTGTGAATTTTCTCATGGATGCCCTTCGCCTGGGGAAGGCGAAGGGGTATGCCGGACTCTTACCGGCTAAAAACCCACGGTGACCCTTGGCCGGGGTCGCAGGATTCGCAGTTGCATGCATCGCAACCCCGGCAGGCCTCAGGGGCTGGCGGACTTCTCCTACTGAGGGGCCTAGCCCCACATTCTCCTGAGAGGCGCACACGGAACACTGCGCGCCGCCTTCTCGGGCCTGTTACTGATCGGGCGATGGGTACCCTAACCCGCCGCCCGCAGGCCACACACTACGGTGGCCGGAGATTGTCGCGCGACAACTTGTCGCCAGCGACAAATCCGGCGGATGGGTGCGCGTGTTTATGGTGGCCTATAGAGTGAAAACCTCAGGAATGCAATATGGTCGTTTTTATTTTATCACGACAATATGTGCTATAATAAGAGAGCTGCTCTATGCGAAATTATTTTGTTGGCACTGAAATTAAGCCTTTATTGGGTACTAGCGATCCGCCCCGGCTTCGCACGGGTGCAATTTATACATATAAACCTTCCTCTTGAATCACTCTAAACGTATCTATTAAAAAAAAACGCATCAAAATCCGTTGCGTAGGTTTAAAGATCTAAGCATACATAGGGACAGACAGCGGGAAACGACTTTGTTTTATACTATGTAGTGACATAAAATTCGTAATAAATAATTGACTAGCTTTAGCCCGCGACTTAGTCCACGTGAAAGCTCACAGGAGCCATGCAATGACCAAATGCATTCTCGAAGTTTTCACTCTAAGCCGACGATATCGTTAAACAAATGTTTAGCCAACTATCTACTAGCTAGGTAGAGATACAGTCTAACCCACAAGCTACTTGTTGTCCACACAAAGCTGTATTGACAACCGATACGTGTGATAGACGCTATTGTGAACTTGCCCGATGCCTGCCATATTGTGTGCAGGATTGGCATTGGCGAGGCACGACCCCTTGTGTGTTCTGTGTATCTCTTAGGTGGAGGAAATCGTGGACAAGCAAATGAATGCTTAGTGCGAACTGTACACTGAATTATAGTGATGTGAAACAAATACTATCGTAATGTTTTGATTGTCGGTAGTGGAGTAGACGTTATAGTGGCGTGAAAGATTATTTTGATAAGGTTTGTTTTTTTTTGTTTTTATTGATTTCGGCGTCTTTGACTATAGGCACTTGTCTGATCAAGTTTAAATGTGCAAATCTGCAAAAAGAGTGGCAGATTTTAAACTAGTTTATTTTTTTATTTGACTAGGTCGCGTTTAACCCTTTTTTATCGTGTGAAAATCCTGATGGATACCCTTCGCCTGGGGAAGGCGAAAGGTTATGCCGGACTCTTACCGGATAAAAACCCACGGTGTTCCTTCTCCTGACCCTTGGCCGGGGTCGCGGGAATCGTAGCTGCATGCACCGCAACCCCGGCAGGCCTCGGTCCGCCAGCCCTTGGCGGACCTCTTCTTCTGTGGGGCCTGGCCCTACGTCCTCCTGAGAGGCGCGCAGGCAGTCACTTTGGTCGTGTATTTTGTCCAGAGAAATGAGTGACTAACTTAATAATATAATAAATTGAGAAGTGTCTGATCAAAGGCAATTCTGTGTCAAAGGTGGCTATTCCCGTCATTTGTTTTTTTCAGAAATGGCCCTCAACTTTTACGTCTTATTACTTTTTCGTAATAAATAGCTCATTTTGACCAACATTTTGAATCTTAGGGTTATTTTTCATGGAGAAATAGACACTTTTGGCGCAGGCTTAGGACATAAAATGAAACGATAAAAAACGTTTTTTTTTTGGGAATAGTTTTTAGCAACTCGGGATTAACAATCCTCAATTATGTTAGTACACTGCCAGGTCTCGATTAGAGGCTTTGACTGACATCTTGTCAATCAACGTATGAAAAGAGGGGGTGACTTTATCAGGGGATCAAGTAACACAAAAATCTTTCTATAGGTAGTACCCACTTTATATTTCCAATTGTATCTACAAAAAATGATAGCTTCATTAGAGGAGTTTTCGTAATGGTGCTGAATTAACATAATAAATCTGCGCACTGCCATCAATCAAGCGCCTGATGACTTCTTTCAAAGGACTTCCTAAGCCCTCGCTTTCATCTGAATTCCAGGTAGGAGGCTTCTCAATGTATTTTTTTTGTATTGTATATTTAAGGAAATCGGTATTCCTTTTTGCAGGTATTTAGAAATCTTAATCGGGACTGAGAGTATAAATAAATATTAGCCTGTAACTGTCCCACTGCTGGGCAAAGGCCTCTTCTCGTACAGAGAAGGAACGAGCATTGATCGCCACGCTTGCTCACTGCGGGTTGGCGATTTCAGACCATTAAGTCCAGGTTTCCTCACGATGTTTTCCTTCACCGTGTGTCAGTGGCGTCTTAGATTAACTAAGAAAGTACATATGAAATTGAAAAAGTCACATTGGTACATGCCTGGGTTTGAACCCGCAACCCGGTACTTAGCAAGCGGGTCTGTAACCTCCGGACCACCACGACATCTCTGAGAGTATAGAATGTTCCGAATATTTGAGTAATCCTTACTTAATATTATAAATGCAAAAGTAACTCTATGCTGAACCGATTTTGATGAAACTTGGTACAGATATAGTCTGGAACCTGGAAAAGGACTTAAGCTACTTTTATCCCGAAAAATACGGAATACACGATAAACGACATCCACGCGGGCGAAGCCGCAAGCGACCTTTAGAATAAAATATTTTTTTCTGTAATTTAAAGGGGACATAATGTCATACTTATACAAGGTTAGTCAGAAAGGGGGTACTAATCCGAAAGAGTGTTAAAGTACTTACCCAAAAGTCAATAGTTTAAGAGCAATAGCTGTTCAAAAATTACAAAAGATTTCAAGAGGGCGACATGTCGCCTAACCCTAAAAAATATGCTAAAACCTATATCCTCAGCTATGATCAGCTGTGATTACATTTTAGGTCATATTTGGGTCACAAATTAGAAGCTCCATTTTTTGAATTCGTAACTAAAGCAGGGACGAAGAATTTTCGAATAAACTAAAATAAAAATTATTTTACATGGAAATAAAAAAAACGATTTTGAAATTTTAACACTTGCTTTAAAACCGTCATCAGTGATACTTTAAGAGGCCTGCGGATTAGTACTAGTACCTACTCCCTTGCGGACTAACCTTGTAGGGGAGATCCGTGCCCAGCAGTGGAACAGTAACGGGTGAATTGTGATAATATATTTACATACTAGCAAGTAGCTTGCAAAAAAAAACTACAAAATGTTGAATACAATTTTTTCACTAGCTCCTTAGTTTTGTTGTCTCTTTGCATAGCTGTGATTTTCACATTGTGGTAATATTAACTTCATTTTATCAACCTATTTAGGTAATTTAGTTCATCAAAACAGGGCCCGTCCGGGATTTGAACCCGGGACCTCTCACACCCAAAGCGAGAATCATACCACTAGACCAACGAGCCGCTTGTCTATTGTTTTGAACTAAACGTGAACGTTAAGTACATCGTTATGTTAACACTTGTGCAAACTTAACTATTGTGTGACGTCAAACTGTAATTAGTTACTAATATATAACTATCAACTAAGTAGGTAAGCCATCAGGGTGAGTATTCGAAAAACATTAACAAAAATTACGATCGTCATCATCATCATCATCTCAAAGTTAAAGAATGTAGATGTTTAAAACTCCAATTCTCCAAGACTCTATAGTATTAATTTTTAAATTATCTATATATGTATAATTATATGTGTATGTATCTTATTTGAGTATGTATGTATTTATAATATATATTTAAAATATGTATATATTTGTGTTATAATATATATTTATACCTAGTTATTTAGTTGATTTCTGATTTTTATAAGGTTATATATTTGTACGCTGCAAACTGCCCGTTAATTTTTCTTAACAATTCTTTCTATCCTATGGTTGTCTGGAAGAAATTGCTTTAAGCGATAAGACCGCCATTTGTACTGTTTTAATTAAGTGTATTCCTTCTGTTTTATTTCTTTTAGTGTACAATAAAGTATATCTATCTATCTATCTATTGAATCGGTTAATTATGAAAACAGGTCGCGAACGTCAATTTTTTCAGGAGATGCAAAAAACCTTCAATATCTTAAACATGAATGGAACGTTATGTTTTTTGTGTCCTTTATGTTAAATTAGTATAAAATACGTAATTTACAATACTTTTCTTTTTGTTTTAACATTTAATAGTTTACTAAACAATAGTTCAAAAGTAGTTGACTTGTTCCTTTTCTTACTCAACTGGATAAAAGTAAGGAAAAATAAAGAATAACTCACTGCTAATCTGTATAACTTTATTCATTATCATTGTTTGCGCTAGTATTAGGCCAGTTTTCGACAATGTTGACAAAGTAGTCCTTATGAGTATGTGGAATGTACTGCAGAGTGCGTCTCTGATCTTCGATCTTTTTGATGTTGATGGGTACAGGACCATTGTACGCCTTTTTTTCTGGTAAAGCTGGAATAACCGATCGATTCCTTCGTAACTCAAAAGTATTAACTCGCCCCATGTTTTGAATGAATGGGCGACATATTACACACCCTTTCTGATCTGCAACATATTCAAACTCCAGGAAGTGTGTTCCTTTTCTTAACTGATTTGTAGGTCTGGCCATAAACAATTGAAATTCATTATAATCGCCATATGTGAAAAAACCTGACTTGTTCCCTTTCTTAATTAACCGATTCAATTATGAAAATGAAAACTCAAACTAAGTATACCTCTGCCGTCAAGCAACAAGACAAGAATAAAAACAACTTGTAACTACTATAATGTTACAACCCAGGAGAACAATGATTTGTAAAAAAGAAGTTAAGGTACTACCTATTTCGAACCGAGCTGCCAACTGCAACTGCCGACTGCACGTGCAGCGACTGCATGAAGTCGGACGCAGCTGCACTTTTTTTTTTTTGTAAGGACTGCTGTAGTTCTTCCTAAGGAACGGTTTCTACGTAACCGGGCAGTTATTGGCGAGACCTGAAGGGTCTCCAGCCAATGGGGGAGAAGTAAACTACTTAACCTAAGCTAACTACTTGTACTACACTAACATCATGACTACCTGCAACAACAGCACTAAGGGTGACCCCTAGTGGGACTCGGACCTCGGCTTAGGGCGTTGCTGGCGTGGACATAGGGGGGGGAGACAGCTTGATAAGGGCTGAATTATCGGTGTGACTGCGGAGTCTGAAGAGACGACCGGCTCTACGACGGGAGAGCTCGGTGGATCGTGACGCAGCTGCACTACTGGTTTGTATGTATTTATATGCAATGGCTCCCAAGCACCGCGGCAGCAGCCGACGGCGACTGCACGTGCTGACTGAATTCATTTCCACGGATTGCCTTTTTTCAAAGCGGGACATTTACGTGTTTTTGGAGACAGTGGGACACATAGGTCAAAAGCGGGACTGTCCCGCTCAAAGCGGGACATATGGTTACGTTAGGTATAGGGGGATCTCTCTATATCTCTGTTACTTGGATTCGTGTGCTCCATCTTAGACCCTGTCTGTGCTAACCATCAGGTGACTAGGGTCAAACGCCACAAAGTCAAATAATTAATAAAAAATAAACTTAAAAAAAAAGTAAAAACCGACTTCAAAGAAAAACTAAAAGGAGTAAAATAATTACCATAATATAAAATTAACAGTTTCAAAAGTCGGTGGCTTCTATTTGTTTCAGTGTAGAGTTGCACCGACTTCTGAAACTGTTAATTTTATATTATGGTAATTATTTTACTCCTTTTAGTTTTTCTTTGAAGCCGCTTTTTACTTTTTTTAAAGTTTATTTTTTATTAAATACGTTTTGGTGCCATAAATTTAACCCCCTCCTCTTCATAACCCTTCTTTTTGGCTTTGACGTAGTCGGGTATTAAAAACCCTTTCGAATGATACCTTACACGATATAATGAAAACATTCCAAAGAGAGGGGGGGGGGGGGGGGGGACCACCTCCTCCTCTTTTCCAGTAGTCAGTTCCCAACAACAAATGTAAACAAAGCAATATTAGTAATTTGAGAATTTTGCTTTGATCCGATGAGGAGTTCCGTTCCATATCTCTGAAGTTCATGGTCTAATCATAACAATATTTATATGGGACCAATCGGGAAGTATACCCTTCGAACAGAAAAATATTTTTTCAAATCGGTTAATAAATGACGGAGATACGAGGTAACAAACGAAAAAAATTGAGAACCACCTCCTTTTTGAAGTCGGTTAAAAAGAAAAACTAGTTAATCCACCACACTTTTTGCAGATTATTTAATTCCAGACAAGTATCTAACGTTTTTCTTGGCTGAATCTAAGCTAAAGTGGCTTCCTCGTACATTGATATTACCCTAGAAGGCAAATTTAGAAAAGACGAATAGAACAAAACAGGGCCCGTCCGGGATTTGAACCCGGGACCTCTCACACCCAAAGCGAGAATCATACCTCTAGACCAACGAGCCGCTTGAAGAGTCAAGTTATTTGATAGTTATTTCGCTGTAACTAATGATAGTGTGACGTCACAAAATAGTTAAGTTTACACAAGTGTTCACACTAACGATGCAGTTAACGTTTGTGTTGGTTTGAAACAAAAGACAAGCGGCTCGTTGGTCTAGTGGTATGATTCTCGCTTTGGGTGTGAGAGGTCCCGGGTTCAAATCCCGGACGTGCCCTGTTTTACTATATTTATCGGTCACAGCAGTATGTTTCACATTTCATGCAACATTCCTGAGGCAAGTGAAACCAAATTCAAAGGTAGTAAACATTCTTTGGAACCTTAATTTTAGCTTAGTTTTAAGATCGCATTTCTTTACTACTTGAAGTTAGTGTTTAAAGAATGTTAAGATGATTGGTCGTAACTATCTGTTTTCCAATTAAACTCGGGAGCAATGAATCCTGGTCACTAACATAAGTCTTAATATCTCAGAAACTAAGAATGCTAGCTTATTAAAATGAGTGTTTTATAGACTATCTGAGAAGTTTTATTAATTTTATTTGAGTAGTAGTACTATACAAGCTTAGTTTTAGTATATACTAAACCTGAAACTAATTTGTTCAGAATCCCTAGGAAAATCGATTGACATATTTTTACACCACATGTTTTTTTTCTTTATTTTTTTAGTTCATAAATTTCAATTTTGTTTCCGTAGGTTTTTACCCATAACAGTTGACGGAAATAGACACCTTGAGGCTTGAAATGGTCCGCTCGGTCAGTTTCCGTGTATTAGACAAATTAGGGAACTTAACGCGACTTAAACTACGGTGTAACTTGGAGATTTATTAAAAAAAAACACATATTTAGGCAGTTCTGATGAAAATCTTATTGGGTTGTCTCGATTTTTGTATATACTAAAGATAAAGTTGTATAGTCTATAAAATACTTTTTATTTGAATAAGTTATTAATCTTATTTTCCAAGATATGGTTTATGTGGTGACCTGGAATGCAGTTCAAATTAAAGCAAAACACCAAAAAAGGCACCTCTTCTAGCCAACACAGACATTTTATAAGATTTATTTAATGACTTAATTATGTCGTCCTTAGAAAGATATGAATGGATAGACAACTAACGAAGTACCAAACAAGTTAAGAAAATGTAAACGCCACAAAAACACAGTCAAAGTATACAATTTACTGTGCTCTGTAAAATATCCCATTTGGAGTGGCGGCCGCTCATTTATGTAGTTTTAATTCCACCATTCCTTAGCTCGGAGCCGGGATCTTATTTCATTAGCCGGCCGCGAGAGGGAGCGCCAGCCATTTAGCTCGCAAGCTACACAGCCGATGTGGCGAGGCCACAGTGGAGAGCTGAGCGATATCGAAATGTTACATAGTCTCATTTCTATCACTCTTTAACTCGGGATCTTGTTTTATTAGCAGGCCGCAAGAGGGAGCGCCAGCCATTTAGGTCCCAAGCTACGCAGCCGTTATGGCAAGGGCTTCGTGGAGAGCAGAACGATATTCCACATATTACGTAGTGTGAATTCCACTATAATTGAGCTTGGAGTCGGAAATCTATTTCATAAGAGGACCGCTAGAGGGAGCGCCAGCCATTTAGCTCGCAAGCTACACAGCCGATGTGGCGAGGTCATAGTGGAGAGCTGAGCGTTATCGAAATGTTACGTAGTCTCATTTCTATCATTCTTTAACTTGGGATCTTGTTTTAGTAGCAGGCCGCGAGAGGGAGCGCCAGCCATTTAGGTCCCAAGCTACGCAGCCGTTATGGCAAGGGCTTCGTGGAGAGCAGAACGATATTCGACATATTACGTAGTGAGAATTCCACTATAATTGAGCTTGGAGTCGGGAATCTATTTCATAAGAGGACCGCGAGATCCCTCTCTTGCTATCTTGCTAATTTGCCCATTGTATAAAGCAAGGACAGGATTATATATATGACAAGGAAATGCAGCATCCAACTGCAAAGATTTAACATAATTTCTACTTAGTATTATCTATCTGATCTATGGAGATCAGAAAGACTAGATCTACAATTTTAAGAAAACTAATACCAGTCGGGCTATCATTCGCAGCGCGACATGATTTTGTCGTCGTACTATCTCGTGCCGAGACGATATAATGTATGGCGTTTTACGCCTCGACATGGGATGCGAGGATAAAACTATATCGCGCTGCGCATGTCAGCCCGGCTGGTTGGTACCAATTAGTTTTCTTAAAATTATAGATCGGAGTAAATTTACTGCAAGATGGTTGGAAATTATATTATAAAGCGGAGCCAGTACATCAAAGAACTAAATATTAGTAAGTTCTAGTATAAAACGTGCTCACATAGAACTTATAAATAGAATATTATGATGTTTAGATACATAATTCTATACATTTACAAAGAATTAATAAGTTTAACGTAGGAAATTCTCAGTAAGTCTTCCGCATATTTCAGTCCGCAGGCTTACATCACTGGTACTCCTGTAAATACGACGAAATTGTACAGCTCACGCTAGATACTTGATCTGTTTATGTTTAAGTTGCCTTCCGTTCCTCTTATTATTAAATAAATGCGACAAAATCGTGCTGCTCTGTCATGTACACTATGTACAAAAGTACAACATTGTAAGAAATAGTAAGTAAGTATCGTTTTATGTAGTGGGGCTTCTCGTGCAAAAGTTCGACGCGGAAAGTACTACCATCATACGTATTTCTGCCGCTAAGCAGTATTGCTGTATTACAGTTTCAAGGAGTGCTGGTGAAATTACAGGTACATTAATCATCTTCTTGTTGTTATACCATGTTACTTGGGGTCGGCGCAACACGTTTTCTTCTTCCATTCCGTCCTGTCACCCGTCATGATATTACTGACTCCCTTCTCTTTCATATAATTCTTCACACAATCCATCCATCTTTTCTTTGGCCTCGCTCTACCTCTCCATCCATCCACATTTATATTCATAACTCTTTTGGTCAAACGCGTTTCATACTTCCTCTTCACATGTCCATACCAAGATAAACGGTCCCCTTTCAACTTTTCTGTCACTGGCGTTACTTTCAAACTTCCTCTAATATACTCATGAAATTCCTGACCTTATCCATTCTAGTCACTCCACACATCCATCTCAACATTCTCATCTCCGCTACATGCAATCTTTTTAGGGTTTCGTACCCAAAGGGTAAAACGGGACCCTATTACTAAGACTCCGCTGTCCGTCTGTCCGTCTGTCACCAGGCTGTATCTCAGGAACCGTGATAGTTAGACAGTTGAATGATATATTTCTGTTGCCGCTATAACAACAAATACTAAAAAACAGAATAAATAAATACTTAAGGGGGCTCCCACACAACAGACATGTTTTTTTTGCCGTTTTCATAGATAATGGTACGGAACCCTTCGTGCGCGAGTCCGACTCGCAATTGGCCGGTTTTTTTTAGGTGTGTCTTGTCTTGTAATCTTTTGGAACCACTGATATACCACATACAAATATTATTAAGTATCTTCCTTCATACCTTCAGCGATTTTGTTCGTCTGATTTTCATGTAAGAAGTGTTTTTCCGTGAATTCTCTAATACAGTAGGAAAACAAAAGCTTTAGAAGGATCTTATCTTCCTACGTAAGTTACCTTTATTCGTCTACAACAACATTGCTCGGGTTCTTGGGCTAGATTATATTACAAACTTATTGATTAAATTAACTAGTTGTTTCTATGGCTTTGCCTGTGGAAACATAAGGTTACTGCTCACCACCCATACACAATAGCGTGATAATTTATACTCTATAATCTGACCTGCCCTTTAACGGATATGGTTGCCAAATTTTAACTGGATCTGCCCAGCAGCACTGGCGTAAAGCTTAAACATACAAACGGACAAACAGACAAAAATGCTAAAAATGTATTTTTTGGTATCTGTGTCGTTCCTGGCATGCATTGTACTAGCTTTTTTCCAATAATACCTATTTAATGTACAATTTTAGCATCATTACGATTTTATATGTATCGATTAAAGATTAATTGTTTCTCGGAAAAAAAAAATTGTAAAATATTGACATAGAGCTGAGCTTTGAGAGGCACTACTAAATATTGTACTAAGTATATTATAGTACTCTCGTTCTCTGCGTAAAAACTCATGTCAGAACAAATTAGCGTAGATAAAAGATGCTTTTAAGGATAATTACCGACATATACCAATACTTTAGGAAAAGTGGAAGAGTTTTACCTTCCCCTTAACAGTCGAGATAGTCAGGCCAGAAAAATATGTGATCTACAATTAGGATAAGATCTTAATTAGTTGTACGTATTTCTTGTAGAAATAAGATGGCAGTATTTGGCAATCACAGAACACTAACCATTTCATATAACATTAGATTAAAGTGGTCCACCAAGGCAGAATATCTTTTGAATATTTCTTTAATTATAGTTTCAGCTCATTTTGATAAACCGTTAGGGTTTATAAAAGCATTATACTGGGCTGAATCTCTGCTGGAAGAAAATACGTTCTTTATCTATATACATTTTTATACTTATACATTTCCTTGCTAAAATATGTATTACCTGTCTTAGAGTACCTACGCACTTTGCGGTTAGCCGCAACGCGGTCAGCCGTCCGGTTGGCCGCAATCAAAAATATGTAGGTACTAGAAAATAGTTTTTATACGCACTTCGATACCGCATCGCAGTGCGTATAAAAACTATTTTCTCGTCGTTCGTCGAGAAAATAGTTTTTAGTTGCAGCTAGCCGCAAAGTGACCCTAATGTTAATCAAATAGAGTATAAATACATATCTACAAAGCTGAAGTTAAATTATTAACAGACCTTCAAATGCTAATACCCCATTTTATTCGTAAAACCGTGACAATACCTCGCCGTGATTTTTCGTGACAGCCAGAACTTTTTTCCGAAGCTTTCTTCTTCAAGCCACAGAAATTACGAGGCTTATGAAACCATTGTGAATGTACCCACCCGTCATCCCTTGATTGATGTTATTTTTAATTACAATTTTTAATGTCAACAATCTATAAATCTTAGTGCTTAGAAACGTAATGAAATATTCATAACGAGATTTTATTTTTGGGAGCTACATTTTATTGAATTAGATTGAAATGATGGCAGCTATTTTTGTATCGATGTGAATCGTTAGTAGGTATTCCGTATGACATCATTTATAATTTAAATTGCTGTTTATTATTGTGTACTTCAAATTAAACAGTACTAATGGATAAAATCCACGTCCGATTCACAATAATATTTAAGAATAATTATTCGCGTAGCAGATCGGTAATCTCGTAACGTGACGCCATCATCATTTCGTCTGCTACGCCCCGTAGCAAATTGTTGATAAATTGTAGACGTAAACACGCTTAAATAAAGAAAATTTATGATTCACATGCTTTTTTCGGGATTGCTCAACTCCCGACCCGCGTGTTCAGCTCATGATTAAGGGCTCCGAAACTAGTCGTGTAATCCCGAAAAAAGCATGGAGTAAACCGTAAAAAATCATAAATATAAATGTGTCTCTCGAAAGGTATAATGCAAAAAATCAAGCCAATACGTTATATTGCCAAGGAATTATAAATAAGGAGCTAGAAGTGTGATAAAGCATCGTTCTTTGGGAGTAACGATACTAAAGGCGCGATTCCATTAGGGAAATTACTTGTATGCAAGTTGCAAATTGCATACAACTTGAACAAACCTGCATACAAGCTAAAACTTGTATGAGGTAGTTTGAACTTGTACATTTTTTATTCAAGTGACGTACAAATATAACGCGCAAACGTTAGTTGCACTTTTCGAAATGCGAACGAGTGATTGACACCCATGATGTCCAGCTCAATTGTTGAACATCTCCACTTGTATGCAAGTAAAACCTGCATGCAATTTGCACACTCTCCAAACATATTTCCAAAGTAAGCAACTTGTACGCAAATGTGACGTCATACTTGCATGCAAGACTTGCCTACTGGAATTGCGCCTTTATGATGTTTTAATAAAATGATAGCAAAATGCCTACAGCATGTTTACTAACGAAAAGCGTTCCTGTTAACCAGCAATACTATAGCGACCTGAAATAATAATAAATGAAAAAAAAACACAAAAAAAACAAATACGTTCAAGCAACGCTTACTGTGCGCACTTGTCTATCAACGTGGAAAACACGGCAACATCGCATTTAACCTATCTACGCTACTATTTTGGTTTTAAACAGGCCGTTCCGAATTATTTTTCTTTTTTTTTCGGATATTTTTTCTTTGTTTTTGTATTTTTATGTTTTTATTTTAATCTATTAATGATGTAGATTAACGGGTTTAAGGGAACGCCTTCTGTTATTTTACTTACTGTATAAGATTTATTCCAAATAAATTAATACAAAGTAAAAACAAGAACTTAATTATATTCTTAAGAATAAGAACAAGAAAGTCTAACATTTTAATTTAAAGTCGAGGTGTAGCGTCCTTGTTTTTGCGGAGAGTCGACTCTAAAATTTACGATTGTAAATAGGGCATTCCGTTTGTTTACTTATGACCGAGTAATTCGTTGAATCCGTATAATTACCGGCATTAAGATGATTCCAGTTCCCTCGAACAAAACGAAGTACCCCCTAAGTAATGTTAAAACATTCTAATGTCCACGGACTTTGTGAAACGTTTTAAACTTGTGGTTATAAATTTTCGGACTGGCGCGGAGATTACAATTGTGGAAAGTAAATAGATTGCCCCCCACAAAACGGGGTGCGTCCGGGATTTGAACCCGGGACCTCTCACACTCCTAAAAGTCCGATAACCTGGGGCCTGATTCATCCAATTAAAGAAGTTCAGTTGCAGTGAATTTTTAGTTAAGTTTCGATCAAAACAACGCTCTTCGTATTCTCTTAATAGGCAATCGCTGAGGATCGCCCGGAGAATACGGTGGAGCATACGGTGGAGGTCTGCCCTGCTTGGGCGGAGTATCGCCGTGTCCTCGTAGAGGCGATCGGCGGCGGCTACCTCTCGCGTCCGACCCTGGTTCAATCCATGATCTGGACCGAGGGGGCATGGGAAGCAGTCACCTCCTACTGCGAAGCAGTAATTTTAGCGAAGGAGGAGGTGGAACGCGTGAGGGAGAGGCAAACTTCACACCCCAGAAGAAGACGCCCAAGGCGTCGGGAGTCGCAGGACGATTCCCGGCCACCGTAGGCTCGGGCACAGTAGACATATAAGCTAAAGCAGTACTTCAACTACCTTCAATCGTCCGATTTGACACACTCACACAGACACGCACTGCAACAAGGCAAATAAGGTATTTTCGGGATACAGTTCCATACAAAAACAAAAAACTACTCAGTATACAGAGCGTGTCTGTGTGAGTGTTTCAATTCATGAGATTATAGTAAGTTGAGGTACTGCTTTAGCTTATATGTCTACTGTGGCTCGGGCCTGCGGACGAGCGTTGGGTGGCTCGCCGTCCAATCAGAACCAGGCCCGGGTCGACGGCACGTTGTGTTCCACGCGCACTTCAAAGAGATATCAGCATAGAAGACGGGGCCCGGTAGGGCCAGTGCCTGCCAGGGTTGCGGAATTTGTTCGAAAGAGTTACCGCGGCCCTGGAACGCAAAGGGCATTAGGAGGAACATGGATGGGTTTTAGTCAGTAAGAGTCTGAGACTCCCTTCCGCTCCGCCCAGAGCGTAAGAAGACATTTGAAGATTTAGCATCCTTAAAAAAAAGCGATCGCTATCAGATAAGCTCGCGTGAACTGCAGTGTCACTGCAACTTCATCACCCCGCAGCCGCATTAGCAGCAGTGTCTGGAGTACTGCGAGAGGAATGCATCATGAACGAGTGAAAGAATATACTGTCAGAAGCATTGTAAGGGATTTATGAAGGAGTTTATTAGAATTATTTTTTAATTTTTATTTTCTTGTCCTTGTATTGTATGTATGTATCGTTTTCTATTACTATCTTTAATTATTGTAATTGGTCTAAGACCGTTTTAATTAAAGTAAATAAATAAATAAATCAGCGCGTTATGAAATTACATGAATTAGCCCACATACGAATATGAGGATACCGGTATTATCCAGTAATTGAGTAAATTGGTAGTCGCTTTGAGTAAAATATAGATTTTTAGCCGAATCAGTAGTGTCATTCTGTAAGAAACCCACCTCAATATCGACGGTTAGCTCGATATCCATAATGTCTCAGTATGGATAATAGAAGCAAATAACACACAGATAATCGACAGTATAATCAATAACGCGTAGATTTGTTATCCACGCTGTGTCACGACAAGTGTCTAATTGACAGTCGCGATCGAGGTGAGATTCTTACAGAATTGCACTGCTGTAGGCTGAAAAACGAACCCAGCATAAGAAAAAGAATAGCCGGATAAATTCATATTTTCTTCTCCATTTTCATTTCATTCATTGCAATTGTCCCAGTACTTTACCAAAACCCTATGTAACATATTACTTTGGTAGGTGTTATCGATGTTCTGAAAAGCTAATTTAGAACAGAGAAATAGAACAAAACAGGGCAAGACAAGTTAAAGTTACGCCCAATTATCGTAAAATTCTTTAAACCCTAACTTCGAGTAGTAAAAAAATGCGATCTTATAACTAAGCTAAAATTTATGTTCCAAAGAATGTTTACTAGCTTTAAATTTGCACAGATGCTTTCACTCGCCTCAGGAATGTTGCATGAAATGTGAAACATGCTGTTGTATCAGATATCTGCAACAAAACAGGGCCCGTCCGGGATTTGAACCCGGGACCTCTCACACCCAAAGCGAGAATCATACCTCTAGACCAACGAGCCGCCTGTTTTTTGTTTCAAATCAACACAAACGTTAACTGCATCGTTAGTGTGAACACTTGTACAAACTTAACTATTTTGTGACGTCACACTACCATTAGTTACAGCGAAATAACTATCAAATAACTTGACTCTTCAAGCGGCTCGTTGGTCTAGAAGTATGATTCTCGCTTTGGGTGTGAGAGGTCCCGGGTTCAAATCCCGGACGGGCCCTGTTTTGATAATTCCGCGCATCGTTTTATCAGTTAAGGGGGTATTTGACTAACCTATCATTAACTGTTCATTAAGCTAATTCGGTCTCTAAACTCTTTAATAGCTAAAATTTTGCATTTTACCACATATCAATAGTGATAGTGATAATATCCAGTCCACTTAACACCCCTTCCCATAGACCAGATATTTTTCACCACATTTTACAATAGTCCTGCACCCACCTGGGACGGTCCATGACTGTACTCCAATAGTGCAGCCGTGGATAGTCCCCGGTTGGTGCCCCATCCTATTTTAGATTAAAGTTCTCAAAGCGGCATCTGCGCGTTGGACCTGTGTCCCCCGTATGCCTTCCAAAGGATCGGACATTTTCCGCACGGAAGATGAACCGTGATCATCAAGAGATACAAGTGATAATGACAAGATTATTGAACACATCAATTCCTTATTTGTAGGTCACGGTTTAGTTTATCTGGTCAGTAGTTACAGACTACATTATAAATATGCTGGTGAAATACCCCCTAAATCGATACGGAATTGTAATATTTTGCAATAAAAGTGTTTTCGGAATGGAATAATGATCAATAATGCTAAGGAATCGCGATGCCGGTCCATTGAGCGAGTCGCGTTGGTTATTAAATTATCTGCGTCCTCGCTCTGTGTATCAGAATATTAATCGCAATATAACTGCTAAGGGACTTGCAGACGACAAAATGAGCAATACACCGGTCAGGGCTGCTACGTACCGTTAATTATGATTATTTATAAACTTTTTTGACGGATGGGTAATCTTATTAAAGAAGCTTCCAACTATAAGGCATTTCATTATTAAATCGGGTCCGCTGCGCCGTGTTTTCATGTTTGAAAACAGGATAATATTGTTTGCTAACCGAATAGGGGCGTGGCCTAACAGTTTTGTTAGCAAAATTGGAGCTGCGGACCCGGCTTAACATTGTTTGCTAACCGAATATGGGCGTGGCCTAACAGTTTTGTTAGTAAAAACACAATAACATGTTAGAAAATTGGCGCTGCGGATAAGGCTTTAAATATCAATAATTTATTGTTGTTCTTGGACACGTTTTGTGTTTGGGCACTGTTACAAGCAGTTGAATAGCTGAATATACTAAGATTCTATACACTTTACTTTGTGTATTGATGAAGTTTTAATCTATGTTCGATGAAAAATTATGTAATACAAGACCATTCTTTTTAGCGCACGGAACCCGGTATGGATCAGGCTAGGATGATGAAGAATAGAATACCACTTTTTCACCCGACTACGACCCGCATACGATAACGGACCACGGCTATCCTCTAAACATCAGTATGAATATAATATGTTGAATACATTAAAATATATGACGTGCAAGTTGTTTATTTAATAGACGATAAATATAGAATTTAATAAGTAGTTTGCACATAACAATTTCAGATGGTAATATTTTCTTGTTTTAATCACTTTTCAGTAATCGGGTTTTAGTTTTTGAATTTACTTTTAATTTTATTCATCTTTTCTGATATCGATCGGATATCCTGGTAAAAATATTTCATTCCTCCGTTGGTGGTAGGTATATGAATTTCATTTCAAATAGTAGACATGTTTACCTTAATATATTATTATAACTTGTTTACATTTTGTGTTAGAGCGCGCATGTATCACCCCTAAGATTTGGTCGTTATAGGGAGAGCGCTAAAATGTTGTTAGGTGACGAGTCGAATTTAGGTGAGAGAGGAGATATAATAGAGTATTTAACTACTATCAAAATTTTACAACAATTTAGTATTATTTTATAGGAAGAACATGGTAGGGGAAAGGTGGCTTGAAAGGGACACGTATTGAAAGGGACAATTCAAATTACCAGCAAAATAAAAATCGCTTCGAAACGACAGTATTATTGTTGTATGGCAACCCCGATACACATCCATTCGCGCCTAACTTCACGCTCCTGTCTTTTCTAAAATGGCGATGTTGTGCGTGTGTTTATTTTTCTAACCAAAAGTTTTTTTTTTGTAATTCTTTGTAAACCTTTTGTCAAATGCTGTAAATTGATTGTTTATTTGTTTACTATTATTTACGTCGACTACATACTGACAGATACGAGAACGAAAGGTTAGTAAACTTTTATTTAAAATTATAGATTTTGTGGTTATGTTTTTAATTTGTGTATCATATTTATGAAAGGGACACAGCGAACGGTTATGAAAGGGACGTCCCTTTCATAACTGTCCCTTTCATAACCTTAAATGTTGGTTTTACAGTAGCTAATAATAATTTATCTTCTTTGCAGTTTGAAAATGCCACCTAAAAAAAGAAAAGAAAAGATATTCAGAAAGCGTTGAAGATTGGTTTCAATGTAAAATTTGCACAAAATGGGCACATGAAACCTGTGGCATTAAAGGTGTCTTTAATTTTTTTTGCTCACTTTGTCACTAAAATTAGTTTTAAGATGGTCAGTAAAACAAACGATGATAAGACTGTTGATTGTTACTCTAATTAAAAAAAGCAATAATAATTATTAAACTGAATTATTTTTAATGGAAGAATTATATAAAAAAAGATTTTTGTTTAGTTTTTAGTTTTTTTTTTTAGTTATTGTCTTTAGGATGAGAAATATAAGACTAAAAAATGTGGTTGAAAAACAGTAGTCAATTGTATTTGTAAATTGTATTAATTTGTCTTAATATTATATCTAGAGAAGAATTGTTAAACTGTTGATTTTTGTTTAAAAATGTTAATGTCCTAGTCATAGTCTTTAGAATGAGAAAATAAGACTAAAATAATGTGATTTTAAAACGTAAGGACAACTGTGTACGTATTTTCTTATATTTAGTTTAAGTAAAGCAAAGTTATAAGGTGATTTTTCTTTGATATTATGTACTGTCCCTTTCATAAATTATCGTGTCCCTTTCAATGCAGTCCATTTATGAAAGGGACATTATACACATTTTTTAAAACTGCGATAATTTACAACTAAGAATAAAGAAAGGTTTAATATTGCATTTTATTTCAATAGTAAAGTAATGTAGGCTTCCCATTCAGCTCTAACCTTTTTAAATTTTTGTATAATTTATTTACTAGAGCCTCTGCAACAAAAATGTCCCTTTCATGCCACCTCTCCCCTATGTGAAAAAAATATGAAAAAATAGGGGAGATACCTACACGTTTTCGAAGTTTAATAAGGAGGCATTTTCTATCCTTCTCATCCGAAACGGATATTTTACAGAGTGGTGTCAAGTCACATGAAGTTTTTAAGGTAAGACGTCATAATATGGTAGTAGTGTTGTCTCTGTCTTGTGAACAGTTTTAAATCATTTATAAATTGGGCATTTTATTAAATATTTCATTGTTTTTTTCACTACTGCCTATTATTATCGTAACAGTTTCGAGATTTGTAATAAAAAAAATAATAGTCAAATCTCCTATTAATTTCACAATAATCAAATTAAGCCATGAAATACAAAGTTATGAGATTGTTAGCAGGTAAACTGTATTTCAATTGTAACTAAATAAATATTTTAAATTGTATTTTGCAATTGGCTTCTAATTTGAACGTAGTAAATTTTCAATATACACCCTAAAAAGTTATAAATACATGTAATAAACTGGTATGTAAAATACTATTATATACTGACATATAAGCGACTAGGTTTTGCCCGCAGCTTCGCTGGCGTGCTATTTTGAACCCGTTAAGTGACGATTTTCCAGACAAACTTTCATCCCCTATTTAACTCCTTTAGGGGTTGATTTTCGAAAAATCCTTCTACATTATAAAGGGAACCTCTGTGCAAAATTTCAGCTTTCTAGGTCCAAGGGTTTGGGCTGGGAGTTGATGAGTCAGTCAATCAGTCAGTCAGTCAGGACCTTTCTTTTTATTTATATAGATTTCTCTTAAGGCGTAGCCTACTTCTCAACTGTCAAGATTGGTAAGTAGGTATATCTTCACATTCATACAAAGCCACTAAGCGCCATCTTAGCGTCGTCTGTTTGCTTCGATTGATAGGAAACGGAGCGATCCTTCAGAGGAAAAATGTAGGTACTGGCTAATGATTTGCTAACGACGATATTTATATTTTAATGCACCCCGAGCACAGATTATTTCCTTTGAGGAATACGTTTGCTGATCAATCGACGGAAGATTTTGTGGCGCTGTTAATTGAGACCTGTGTGATCCTTGGTATTTGAGATGGAAAAAAAACTGTTTTTGAAGAGATTTTAATAGGCAAAAAGAAAGATTACCTAGTCGTGTAACGATCTTTTAATATCTTATAGGTATATCGTGGTATTTCGTGGCCAGGAGTATATTCAGGGGTGAATATAGTCGTTACTTACGATAAATCGATGCCTCCCACGTACCTGAGTTGTGGTAAGCCACAAAATTGCAATTTTGTTTTTTCACGTGAAAATGTCTAATTTTATGTATATTGTCTGTTCAAAATATAAAAATACCGAAAGTATAAGGTTTTTTGGTATTCTTATATTTAAACCAGTTAATGATATACAAAAAATTAGACACTTTTACGTGAAAAACACAAAATTGCAATTTTGTGGTTTACAACAACTTACGTTGGACCCATCGAAATAAAATTCATACTAACACTTTTATTAATAAGAATAGAAAAATACACCGTTACTTCGGGAAGATGATATTTTTTCTTTCATGGAACTGAATAATTAAAACAGTCTGTTCCTTGCCACTAAAGAGAACGGTGAATTACATGACCATTACCTGAATGTTGACATTTCTTTATATTCCAACTACAAGGGTAGTCGGAAAGGGGGTACTAATACCCCAGGTGATCAAAGTACCCATAATAATGAACAGCTTTTGTTCTACAACTTTTCCCAAAACTCAATAGTTTTACAGAAATTGCTGTTGAAAGATTTCATAAAAAATACGCAAAAATCGATGTATCAGCAGCTATCGTAAAGCTGTGTTTATATTTTAGGTCTCATTTGAGGTCATGGATTAGCTACATTTTCTGAATGCCTAAATAAACGAATGTCGTCGATTTTATGAACAATATAACATTAAATCTGACTGACGGCCTCGTTGGCCTAGAGGTCGCAAGCGTGACTGCTGAGCGTGAGGTCTTGGGTTTGATCCCCAGGTCGGGCAAAGTGTCACTGGGTTTTTTCGTGTCGAATTTCTCAGTATCAGCCCGGAGTCTGGAATTGTGCCCGGTCGATGGCAGGCTCGCCCCCTATTACATGGGACGTAAACATAAACGGCGAAATGTGGGTGTACTATACACCTCTGCCAATCCTCCGGGGAATACAGGCGTGAGTTATGTTATAAGCCTTCCAAAAATAAAGAAAATAAATAAAAATAAAAATTAAATATTTTTTTGTATGTGAAAAAGAATAATCGAATATGGAAATTTTAACACTTGCTTTAAAACAGTCACCAGTGATTCTTGAAATGGCCCGGGGATTAGAACCCCTTTCCGACTAACCTTGTATATTGATTTAAAATACCAGTACCTACCTACTAATATCCAAAATAGGGCTCGTCCGGGATTTCAACCCGGGGCCTCTCGCACCCAAAGCGAGAATCATACCACTAGACCAACGAGCCGACTGATGAGCTGATAAAACAATAGAACCATCTTCAGTTACTGTCGTGCAGAAAAAAACTCTAAAGTATGTACTAAGTTTTTTTTTGGGTAGTATTTAACCGCGCACCAAAATATTCATGTTTTTTTCAACAAAATATTATAGTTTCCTATCAGAAATACTAACTGCACATTAAAATATGCTCTCCAAAAGAAATCAAAATCGGCATATATTTTATTGGACCATCTAATATCTGAATGCATATCAAATTATTGTTTGACGCACCACAAAAGTTTATTTTAAAATTTATTAGAATTAAACACCTATTCTGCTCTTAAACATATCAAATTTTCGAAATAAAACACCAATTTATCTATACAGGGTGTTAACGAATTCGTGTAATTCCTTAAAACCACATGATCTACTACTGGTGTAGACAAGCCTCGCACGGGATTTAGCTTGATTAAAAATAAAAAAATAATTTTTTTTTTTTTCATGCGGCTTTGTTACCGATCGTATCTAAAGCACCTAATAAGGATTCAGTAAAAAAATAAGATTTTTTTTTTTTGCAAAAAAATAATTTTGTTTGTGTGAACATTTCGATGTCACGCATAAATTAATGAAAGTACGGCGACACGGTTGGCAGGAACGACTAACGCGATATCGCTCTTTGCAGTCAAATAACTCAAGGTTCTAAAAAGACTCAGAAATTGAAAACCAAAAATATTTTTTTTATTTTTTTTTTGGTTCGTTTTCGGAAATTTCCATTTAGGGTTAATCTGTGTCACCAGTAGATCACGCGGTTTGAAGGAATTACACGATTTCGTTAACACCCTGTACATATAAAAGGAGAAGCTGACTGACTGACTGACTGATCTATCAACGCACAGCCTAAACCGCTGGGGTTAGAAACTTGAAATTTTGACAGTAGGTTCCTTTTGTAACGTAAGCATCCACTAAGAAGGGATTTTTCGAAATTCAACCCCTAAGGGAGTTAAATAGGGGATGAAAGTTTGTATGGAAAATTATCACTGAACGGGTTCAAAATTTCACGCAAGCGAAGCTGCGGGCGAAAGCTAGTCAGTTATAATAAATAATTATCTTATAAACCAATTTCTTGATAACTTGGAGAACAACAAAAGAATACAAAATTATCCTCAAACGATGCACTAAACTTAATGGTCTAATGTCGCGATGCTTGGGGAGGCCTATGTCCAGCAGTGGACGTCTTTCGGTTGAGTGATGATGATGAAATAATGGTCTAATGGTTTTACTTACAAATCCCACGAGAAGACCTTAGCAGTGATGAAAATGTTCATTCCGAATCCACATGGCATACAATTACAATATAGATAGCTTATTTCAATTTCAACTATTATGTGATTGCCTTTATTTTACTAGGACAGGTAGGTATGCCATACGTTTCATTTTAGTATTATCCAACCAAATACATATTTAAAATATTGCAGAAAAATATCAGCATAAACGTTGGAAAAGTACCGATTCAATTCATTTGTGTATAAAACGTATGGAGGCAGAACCTATTTAGATCCTACGACTCGATATACAGCACGACTGGGTAGTCGCTATACATCAAAACATCCAAACTCTAAAATAATCAGCTGTTGAATACATTTTGTTAAGCAACATTGATTATTTTGTATGGAACAGCGTTTATTTTATCAATAATTTAGAGTTTTTGCATAGTAAAAGTTGTACGGAATGATGAGCAGAGTTCATGGTTTTCGGATATACAGCGACTAAAGTCATTCTATATATCGAGTCGTAGGGTCAGTCATGCTGTAGATATTTGTGTTGCCAAACTTGCCAAGCAATCGATGGTTTAACTATCGATAGTTTAAATTGAAAACCATCTACTACTAGCTACTCCATCGATAGCGTGGTTGACGTCAATACCATTGACATACATTATTACTATCGATAGTATCGATACTATTCATAGGATTTATTACTTTTCTGAACTTCGATACTATTGATAGTATTGCACTCTGTCAATACTATTGTCACCTTCCGATCTATTGATAGTATCGATACTGTCCATACTATCGATAGTATCGATATTCATATATTTTATATTATTGTTAGTCATACTATCGTTAAACTATCGATAGATTTTCGATATTCGACTATTGATCATGAACACTAGTAGAAATCTACTTGAGAGTCTAGGTAAACATGTTCTAGAGATTTAAGCCATCTCATTCGAAACATGTTGTTCTGGGTTCTGTAGTCTTCATCAGCCTACATTATTCCCAGTTGAATATCAGCAAGTACTTTACGTGACGCAACGGACACGTGACCTCCCCCAGAGGATACCGATTCCCAAAGGTTAAATCGTCGGTCGTTAGAATTTCGGGCTCTAAACTGCTGTTGGAAGCATTGAAGGCTCTCAAAGTCTCAATGTGAAGAATGGTTACACACATCCAAAACACGACTACAGCAAACGCGTCTTAACCTCGCAGTTGCCATTTAGCTACGCCCAGAGTCATATAAGCGATCTTTTTGTAAAGATATTGAATGAAACATTGTGTTCTTATTTATGATTGTTTACTCACGTGCATTTTCGGGATTTCCACTGCATGTTTCGTGCCAAACAACCTTAACCTGATCTTTTTATTATTCTGATCTTCACGACTTAAGAGTCGTACAGTCTAAAAGCCCTCATAAACGTGTCGCGTATTCCCCATCTCTCTCCAAGTAAGTAAAACACAGTACGTACATTCTTATTGCGAGCGTATCGGTTCATACTCATAACATGGTATCTGGAAATTATTTGAGACCCAACATCTGCGACCCGTTCCGCTGTGGAAAATAATAAAGTTCCGTTTAAACACAATTCGTATGTGAGATACGACGAATGAGGCGTAATAAAGTGAATTAGGAGAAATGTATTGCAAATAGAAAAAATGAGATGTACGGTCCTCGTTTTCGACAATATACAGATGTGATTTTGGTAAGATACATGTTTACGTACTTATTTCTCTGTTGACTTAAGTATTTCAATCTGGCAAACAGCTCAATAACGAAGTTTCGGTTGGTAGGAGGGGTAAAACAGGGCCCGTCCGGGATTTGAACCCGGGACCTCTCACACCCAAAGCGAGAATCATACCTCTAGACCAACGAGCCGCTTGAAGAGTCAAGTTATTTGATAGTTATTTCGCAGCAACTAATGATAGTGTGACGTCATAAAATAGTTAAGTTTGCACAAGTGTTAACACTAACGATGTACTTAATGTTTACGTTTAGTTCAAAACAATAGACAAGCGGCTCGTTGGTCTAGTGGTATGATTCTCGCTTTGGGTGTGAGAGGTCCCGGGTTCAAATCCCGGACGTGCCCTGTTTTGTTCTATCTCTCTATGCTAAATTAGCTTTTCAGGACATCGATAACACCTACCAAAGTTAAATGTTACGTAAGGTTTTGGTAAAGTACTGGGACGAATGCAATGAACTAAGTATTAAAAATATGGAGAAGAAAATATTTATTTATCAGGCTATCCTTTGTTATGTAGGGTTCGGCTTCCAGCCTACATATTCGGTTAAATATCTATATTTTACTCAGAGCGACTACCAATTGACCCAATTACTGGATAATATCGGTATCTTAGTAATGGTCTGGTTGTCAAACTTTTAGGATTGTGACTAAGGACTAATATATATATATTCCTATAACAACCGGGAATGACGACGCGGCGACGACGGCGACGGGGACTCAGCGACTCCGACGGGGATGCGGCGACGTCGACGGGGACGCGGCTAATCTACGGTTTCGCGCTCTCTAATGAACGAAGGTCTTAATTTGTATAAAGTCAAATACTGACAGCGGCAAACGCAATTCTTACAGATGGATTGATTTGTTCAGTTGCTTTTAAGTACGAGCCCCTCTTTTTATTAAGTTTAATTAACTTCATACAGAAACATTAAAACATCGGTTCCTTTTAACTAAACTTATCTCTCGATCAATCGATTGCAGATTCGTCATTATTAATCGAATGTTGTTTTAAAAGGACGCATCTTCCAGGAACACTTGACCGATAAAGTTAAGCAGGTACGTATTAATTTTGTGATATTCGCACGTTACTAGATTATTTGTTTAAATGGAAGACGTAGGGTCAACAATAACAGGCCGGCGCGGCGGACAAATAGCAAGTCATATTGTTGAAGACTTGTATACGTTTAGACGCGTCAGGCGTTCGATTTTATTATTGCCAATGAGTTGACGAAATGTATTACGATAGGTTTTATTTTGCTCTTTTTAATACTGTTTGCTGTATGTAGTGTTTGCAACAAAACTGCATCCTTATTGCGTACAGCACTCGTAATCGCTATTGTTTTGATTTTGACAATGCAATAATATTCATTGCGTCCCATAGTGCGTTCCATCCCCGAAGACGCGCCCCACTCCTTTTTGCGAGAGGTAGCCGCGTGGTGCGTATGAACACGTCTCTTATTATTATCTTATATTAGTGTGCGTAAGCACACATTTAACAATAGTGTGGCGATAGAACTAACACAATAGCAACTTATAATGCACACTTTTGCACTGTAGCGATTTAGACAAAGAGTGGGGCGCATCTTCGGGGGTCTGGGATCTGTACATGTTGTAGAGCAGAGGGATTGTTAAAACATACGTTTTTATGGAAATTGTTGACCTTTCAAAATCAAAGCCGTTGCAATTACGAGTGTGTTGCGCAATTAAAATGCTGGTTAGACTCAATGACGAACTTGGCATACGTACAGAACCTACGAAAAGGCTTGGCAATTATGTGTCTCTATGATTATTGATGATTATGCGTGTTGATCGATTAATATGATAGTGCAATTTAGGGATAGCCTAGTCTCCGATGGGAAACGCATTGCGTAATGGATTAAATGAAGACGATTAGCGTTTTGTCTGATTTCTCAAGAACTGCAATTTTTGTTGGCAACTTTATAATTAAAGGAAAGTAATCAAAGCATTAATTATTAAGTATGTCGTAATGGAGAAATAAAACGTATTTTTTGCCATGTCTATAACTATGTAGTTATCTGCCTTACCTGTACAGGCAGGTATTCACGCGAGCCGAATTTCCCGGAATCCAGCGATGATCCGCCGACTCCGACCTTAGCGGTTGCATCTTCATTCAACACTATCATTCCAAATACAAACCATAATTAAACAACATAAGGTTCTAAATTGTAAGCGTAATATTAAAGTGCTTGCGACGTTTTTGATTGCAGCATGTCATAGTTGCCTCGATAAGATTGATCGAGTGGGGTAAGGAGACCAGATAATCTGTGCTTGAGATAAAAAATCGGTGACTTGTCAAATTCGTCGCATTCTATACTGAGTTTTTGGATCGGCCGTCGATCTTTGGATTGGTCTCGGATGTTTAACGTCCGAAGGATTTTGTAACGTTCAAATTATTTGAGCATCTAAAACTTTGCTTTTGGGATTATTGAGATTTTGATTCGTCCTTTTCGTTCAATGTAAAGATTTATATAAATTAAGCTTAATCTATACAATATGTTCTTTTCTCAGTAACATATGGTTCTAATCCTTACTCAGAGCGGAGGTTACAAGCAAAATTTGAAATTTTGGAGTGACCTTTCTTAAGCAGTGTAGATTTTGGGGCTGATAGTAGATAATTATAATTAGGTTTTTCAGATAGTTTTAGAAGACAGTTCAGCTTTAGAAGGGATCTTATTACTACAGTTACATGACCGCCACAAAGTCTGCCACTAAATATTTTAAACATGCTTCAAAGATAATTCAGTCCTACTATGGTTCGATTGTCTTTGAATAGATTTTTCATTACTTGTTAGATTCCTCATACGCGTGAGACATTTATTTACATTAAGTTTATTCTCACGTCTTGGTATCCTGCAAGGTCAGTAGAATGAATAGAGCGGCCATGACTAATGTGGTATCTTTGCTTCCTTGAGGAACTTTAGTCGTAAAGTTATTAGCTACCTTATACCTATAAAGTTTTAAAGTAAAATGTTATTGTCTATTCGGCTGGTGATCTATATTAAAGGTTTTACCTTCGCCAGTCTCTATGGTATTTGTAACTTGATTTAATTCTGTACCGTGACGATGAGAAGATAATAAAGTATTGTAGTAAAGTATTTATATACCTATATACTTCATATAACTTAAGTTTATTGTAATAAATTATTTGTGTGTTGGGTTTATTTAAAGTACTTAATGTAATGTCTCCTTATTTATTGTTACACAGAAAACTACCCCTCTCTTTTTTTTCTTGCATATCATAATTATATATCCAAAGGTTGTCTGGAAGAAATCGCCTAGTGCGATAAGACCGCCCATTGTACACCTCTATTTTATATAAATGTTTCTTGTTGTTTTGGGTACAATAAAGAGTGTTGTATTGTACAACTGGCGAGGCGTAAGCTGAGCTTTGCATTTGTGTGAGTGCACATAGAATCGATTGTCAAAAAGCATAGGGTTTGCCATAAACGCAACGCTTAGCAGGCGGGTTGGCGATCGCAGTATGGTTGTTACTCAGAGAACGCTGCTGCCCATCCTCTAGTGAATCTCTTAGTCATCTTTTACGAAACCTATGGGAAGTGACTATTATTATTATTATTTATCTGCAATTTTAAGAATTTAGGCGTGTGAATATCCAATATCAAATCCATCTCATAAACTCAGGTAAGTAAAAGTCAAAAATCAAGTGACATTTCATTAATTATAATCCCAAAATCTGTTTATTTTTTCACTCTATACTGATCCCTGATTCGCAGCGGGTTGCAACAATTCTTACGATTGCCAAACGATAATTTGAACGCTATATGGTATCAGATAGAGTCGATTTTACAATGGGGGATGTGTTAAAGAATGGTCATTGTATCATGATTGAAATCCATTTCTTGCGATACTTTTTGTGTGACTTAAGGATTATTGATGATTATGCGATTACTTGGCGTTAAATGTTGGGGCTGCGATGCAATCTGCCACCACTGTGCCTTGTAGAGTTCTAATGCAGTTTCTTTACATCTCTTAATATTGTTTTCGTCCTGTGATATTGCTGTTGATCGCTTTGAATTTTAAATCTGTAGAACAAAGTTTTATCTTAAAGTAGACTTCGAAGATCTTTTGATATCCAGTTTGTGTAAACAGTAACATTTTAAGGTTTTTTTGTTAATTTAAGAGGTGGGTTAAAAATAAAATTAAAATTAGAATAGATTTTATTCTAATTTTACAAATTAATCTTCGAAATTAGTCTTGAGTCTTACTCATTTTTTATAAAGTTTAATAAGCTAAAACCTCCCCTCCTATCCTCCCTTCCGCTTGCAAGCAAATGACAATCATAATTTTATGTTCTTATTTTGGGTCGGTATTTAGATTTCGAATCTAAATACCTACTAACCCAATTACTTACCTCCTGTTTCTGAATTGAGAATTCAAGATATGCAATACTCAAGTATTTAGTATTTGAGTACGAAGTTGTCAAAAAAATGCTTTAAAATCCGTAATGTTTTGACAACTCTACTCAAATGTTACATAAGTACTGGTTATCCTAGAATTCTCAAATTAGAAACCGGAGGATAATCTTCTATTTTTAAGTAAGTAGGTACTTTGCCAATAACAGAAAACTTCTTCAATCAAACACGATCAACAGCTTCACAAATCAGGTCGGTGTTACATCAACATGTCGGATCTCCCATCGGCAGTTCGCGATAAAGCTGAAGGGGTGCCTCCCACCCCACCCTCGCACTGTCTCACGGTATGAGCACGGGTAGATTAACACTCGTGTTCTACTTACGTAACACGTAACTACGTATAGTTCCGAAACTATGAAAATACAGGCTGTTAAAAATTTTGACTGTAAGAATATTGTGAGGTTACTCGGTTTCGGGAATTGAACTACTTTCGTAGAACAACTTATTATGTTCTTTATTTATTTAATATCTTTTTAGTTCCATTTTTAAATATTTCTGCAGAAAAAAAACATTAAAAATAATAATAAAATACCTTGTCTATAAATCATGATTTGTATGGAATGAAAAACTGGCCAAGTGCGAGTCGGACTCGCGCACGAAGGGTTCCGTACCATTATCTATGAAAACGGCAAAAAAATCACGTGTGTTGTATGGGAGCTCCCTTAAATATTTATTTTATTATATCTTTTAGTATTTGTTATTATAGCGGCAACAGAAATACATCATCTGTGAAAATTTCAACTGTCTAACTATCACGGTTCATGAGATACAGCCTGGTGACAGACGGACAGACGGACAGCGGAGTCTTAGTAATAGGGTCCCGTTTTACTCTTTGGGTACGAAACCCTAAAAAAGATAAAAAAACGAATTTCGAAAAGTTGTTCAATTTCCGATACCGAGTGACCCGACAAAATTTTTAGAGTTAATTTTTAACACCCTGTATTACCATAGATACCCGTACCTACAGCTATGTTTCATATTGTACCTAAGTCTGTTTACTTCAGTCGTGAAACAACTACCGAGTCAAGAACTCATAGTACGGTCTGATTTTATTAAAACCAGTAGTAGAGATTGTAAGAAATCTCTTGTTGTTATTGCTATATTGTGCAAACAATATAGCAATAACAACAAGAGATTTCTACGTAATAAGCAGCTGTTAGTGGTATTATGTAGGCAGGTAGAGAAAAACCGCATTTCTACTAAGTATACAAAACGATGAATAGTTGTGCAAATATTATATACCTAAAATTATATAGCGGCACACCCTGGGCAGTCAGCCCCGCTACCACAACCTAGCTGACTGGCTAATCTTTTCACCACAGCATGAGCTATTTTCGTATAGGTCGTGCTGACACGACAGAAGAAGATAGAGAGAAGGAACGACCATTGATCACCACGCTTGCTCACTGCGGGTTCAGACCATTAAGTTCAGATTTCCTCACGATATTTTCCTTCACCGTATGTCAGTGGCGTCTTAGATTAACTAAGAAAGTACATATGACATTGAGAATGTCATATTGGTACATACCCGGGTTTGAACCCGCAAGCCGGTGCTTAAGAAGCGGATCTGTAACCTCCGGTCCATCATGACATTATAATAAACGTTTGGTGCAGTGATCGAGCGATTGGCTTCTGCACTACGGGTCGTGGGTTCGATGTACAGATAGTTGTTTCGGGTCTGGCAGATAGTTGTTTTGGGTCTGGGCGTTTGTATGTGAGATTTGTCGCACCTTTAGAATTAAAGAGACCTATTAAAAATTTTAAGATTTCAACTTTTACTCATAGACTGAACCATCTTCAACGACTCTTAATAAAACAGAGCCCTATTTGTGCCGTAGAAATGTAATGCAACCGAATAATCTCCCGCTTCTACAAAATTTAAGTTTTCCAAAACCTTCGTTTTTTAGATAGGTCTCTTTAATTCTAAAGAAGCGTTGAGTCTTTATACGCACCCACGATACCGGAGAAATCCTAGTGTGGGGCAACGTTGAACATTAAAAACAAAAAAAAAACAGAAATCAAGCGTTCGTACTAATCATATACTAATTTATTTCAGTTCGTTTTTAATTGCAAATCAAAACAAAGGCGTCACACTAACTAGTTTTATGTACGAGTTTAAACGACCATGAGCATGCAATGATCAGTTCAAAGTCAACGATAATGTCACCCGTCCATCATCCAGCTAATAATTCATGATTGTTCTGTTTCTATTAACATTCTAAACAAGCTGGCTTCCCTATACGTGCTCATATCAATAGTTTATATTAGCTACGTGAATATTTTGTAGCAATATGGGAGGCGCAACTGCTGAGTGTGAGGGTTCGATCTCCAGTTCGGGTAAAGTGTTATTGGGTTTTTCCGTGTGGAATTTCTTAGTCCGGAGTCTGGATTTGTGCCCGGTTGATGGCAATCGGCTCGCCCCTATTACATGGGACTTAAAACATAACGGCTAAATGTGGGTGTATTATTCACTGCTGCCCAACCCTTCGGGGAATACAGGCGTGAAGTTACGTATGTATGGGAGGTAGTTGGGTGAATATTCGAAAACTATTAACAAAAATTATGAACGTCATGATCATCATCCCCAAGTTAATGCAATTGTTTAAAACTACAATTAGGTATTATGATAATGAAAACTCAAACTATACTACTACCGTCAAGCAATAAGACAAAAAAAAAAAAAAAAAACTGAAACTTCTACAATGTTAAAAACCTATTTAACTTAGTTAAATTTTAAGATGATTCAAATATTCACCCAGTTCGTTTTTTTTTGTAGGATATTTGGTTACTTATAGCATGGTATAATACAACAAGGTATTGTCTTCCGATGATGACCCGTACTACGTCAAGACTTGTGATTTTTTCCCACCAATAACAACAAAGTTTGACAACAGCAGTTTGTAGTAGGTTTACTGAGTGTCCCAAAAATTTGTGTCAAGCGGAAATCTAGAGGTAGAGCACCCTTAGAGGTATCCGAATCACCCCCATGTGTTTCGCGTTTTTTTTTAGTTTTCGAGTTTATCATTTCTTTTCATGTTTTAACCAAACTGTGACTTTAATGTCATTTTTGATCATAATGACGTGTATGTTTTTTTTTTCTTAATTAGAAAACACGCATTTGTCTTAATTATTCATGACAATGATAAAAACAGACCATGAAAGATAAAATAACTGGAATATAAAAAATCGCGGAACATACATGGGGTAATTCGGGTACCTTTAAGGATGCTCTACCTCTGGACTTCTGCATGGCACTACTTTTTGGGACACCTTGCAATAATTACACACTTGGGAGCAATGAATCTAGGTCATCAACATAAACCTTAATATCTAGGAAACTAAGAATGATAGCTTATTCAAATAAAAAGTATTTTATTTAATTAAATAAAATATTCCGATGGAGTTAGGAAGTAGAGAAGTCCAATTGTGTTAAAAATAAAATGTATGTGCACTGCCTAGTCTCTATGGATATGGCATGAAGATATGAATGGAAGGTTATTACAAAAGATATTACTAAATCAAATTACTCCGCTAAGAAATTACACAGTCTCATTACGGCATCACGAGGAAAATCTTGTTTTTAACTAGCAATAACAGCGCACGCAATAACAACCGCTATTCCTAACGCTGCAAGACCAACTATAGCATAACAACCATTTGACAGGCGGCATAATAGATAGTCTGGTGTCGCAACTAAGTTAGTGACGTCACAGAAGCAGAATCAACATTGTAGCGTCGGCGTCGAGCCGGGCAGGTAGCGGTGGTGGTAGTGTAGTGACGTCATCGCAGCTACCGGCGCTTATCTGTGACGAGCGGCGGATGAGCGTGCTGCGTCTCGGATAGATAACGGAACAATGAGCCGAGCGCCGGTGGGCCGCATCGACCGGTGGGCGTGGCGCGACCCCGCCCCGCCAGACAGAGAGCGCCTAATCTACGGATAACGGATAAACCTAACCCGGACACACCCGTATTGGAGGAGGTTTTAGCGAATGTCAACGCCTAGCGAACGCCATTGGTATCTCGGATATAGGCGGATTAGGATATGTATCGGAAAAGTTTACCTAACTGAAGTTTCAGGCGCCCCAGGTATGTAGGGGAGGTGGGAGGGAGACGCTGCGATTTTTTTCAGTTTACTTATATTTTTTTTGCTGTAGCGGTTTCGTATTACTCTTTACCAGTAAATAAAACAGTATTCAACGTACAAAAGGTAGCACTATAAGATAGCATTTCTATCTTTCTACGTAGGTAAGTATCTATCTTTTCTTTTTATAGGTATCTTTGAATAAAGAAACCAAGCAATGAGGAAACCTTCGTCGTTATCTAAGATCCCACGCATGTACAAGTCTATTTATAATTATAAAACATCGCTTATTCAGAAGCCACAGTCTAAATAAATTCTCTTGAACACTCTGTGACACTGCGCTCTGACGTAACGCGATGTTTAATTAACTGCTTGTCTGTGACAAGATAATATGAAGCCATGAAATAAGGTTGGTTTATCAGATGTTTTAGATGTTAATGTCTGTTTTGAGAAGTTAATTAGAGTTGATAAATAATTAGGTACTATTTACTGAGTGAACAGCTTGTTGAACAGTTTATGAAATAAAATTTCAAATTATCTTTTAATCTTTATAGAATTTGTAATAGTTAGATATAAAAATATTATACGGTGATGGTATGCTATTTTTATTTTTACACTATTTTACGTTTGTGTTTATTAAATATTCACATGCCTAACATTATTAAATTCTTTGCCATTTTTTAAAATAAATAAAACTTATATTATACCAAACCATTGCATATTATTATCACTACATAGTATAAAACAAAATCGCTTCCCGCTGTCTGTCCCTATGTATGCTTAGATCTTTAAAACTACGCAACGGATTTTGATGCGGTTTTTTTAATAAATAGAGTGATTCAAGAGGAAGGTTTTAAGCTATAAAACGCACACGTGCAAAGCCGGGCGGGTCGCTAGTTATTGACATACCTAATAAACTTAATCATTAATAAGTTTTTTATATTCATTAAGTATTGGATCATTGTTTACTCACTTTTACCAATAATAATAAGACATGTTTCACTCTTCATCGTTCTAAAAGATTCGACATTCCATCTACTATTAAAAAAAAAGTAAACCACTAAGAATACATTTACCAGTAGATACCTAGGTACATATAACAACAGTTAGTACGCGACCGTGAAGTATTTAGCCACACAGTTCTTGAGAAAGCCACATTCCGGTTCACGTTATCAGGCATACATTTATGTAAGAGCTGTTTGGTATTCTGATCATGATTATTAGAGGAATTAGATAGATAGTTCATTAGGTATGTACTTAGTAGGTAATGTTACAGGAATTCTATGTATTACTCAATAGGTTACCCACGGCTGTGGTATTAAAATAGAGATGCTGATTTTGCGATTAACTATCTTAAATTTTGGGGAAAATTTTCCATGTTTATCTGTCACTAGCTTTTGCCCGCAGCTTCGCTTGCGTGAAATTTTGAACCTGTTAATTAACGATTTTCCATACAAACTTTCATCCCCTGTTTAACTCCCTTAGGGGTTGAATTTCGAAAAATCCTTCCTGATTCCTTGTCTACATTATAAAGGGAACCTTGTGCAAAATTCCAGCTTTCTAGGTCCAAGGCTTTGAGCTGGACGTTGATGAGTCAGTTAATTAGTCAGTCAGTCAGGACTTTTCTTTTTATTAATATAGATGTCGTCATAACCATTTCTTCATGACAAGGTACAATGACCAACGCCGAGCATTTGCGGCGACTTCAATTTGTTTATTTATTGTCTATGTTTCGTGTAATTGATCAGTTGGAAGAGCCTCTACGAGTAACGATGCTTAGGTCCGTCTGGCGCATCTTGGGCAGCCTCGCTACAATACGGCCGACGTAACTTGGCGAGTCTGAAGTTAGCTGATTAGCTGCGCAGTAGACAATTTCGTTTCTAAAAGAGTCATTGCGCAGCCAAACAACTAACTTCAGACTCGCCAAGATACGTCGGCCGTATTGTACACACGGCTACAGATCAAGCTGTACATTTCCAGTATAAGCTGATCTCGCATTGTATAGGATTTCCTTACAATGAGAGGTTAGTGTAAACTGGAAATGTATAGCTTGATGTGTAGCCGTGTGTACCATTCTTGCTGACTGACTAATCTTTTCAGCACGGCATAATCTATTCTCGTACCGACACGAGAGTAGAGGATATTCAAGACGATGTGGAAATGTATAAGGACACACAGTTACTTTCTAAAGTGGCCTCCCCATTTTAGGAAGTCGTTATAAGTGTGGACTCAAATCAATAGTAGGCAGTAAGTACAAAACCGGCCACGAGTTGGACTCGCGCACGAAGGGTTCCGTACCATCTATACTAATATTATAAAGAGGTAGAATTTGTTTGTTTGTATGTAGGAGGTAATCTCCAAAACTAAACATCCGATTTCAAAAATTCTTTCACCAATAGGAAGCTACGTTATCCCTGAGTGCTTTAGGCTATATTTTAGTATCAAAAAATTAGGGATCCGTAAATAAATTACAATAATATAATGTTTACGCGAGCGAAGCCGCAGGCAAAAACTAGTTATCTATAAAAACGGCAAAAAAATCATGTCTGTTGTATGGGAGCCCCCCTTAAATATTTATTTTATTCTGTTTTAGTATTTGTTGTTATAGCGGCAACAGAAATACCTACATCATCTGTGAAAATTTCAACCGCCTAACTATCACGGTTCATGAGATAAAACCTGGTGACAGACGGACCGACAACGGATAGTCATAGGGTCCCGTTTTACACTTTGGGTACGGAACCCTAAAATGTTGCTTTTGTTAGAATAGTATGAAGTATGAGGGTCAATAATTTGAAGAGTTAAGGAATACAAACGTAAGCTGAATCCTAGATGAAATCCATTTACAAATTCTTATATTTTGTAAGGCTTAATGTGCATCAACATTAATTTTCTGGTTAAACTACTGTTTACCTAAAATTGAATCAATGATTGCAGTAAGGTCGTTAGTCTAGATCTACTTGTGGAAATTATGTAAGAACTGACTATTTTATTTTTCTATTTTAACTTTCGGATCTGGTGAAAAATAAAGTTAATACTATTGGAACTCGTATCGTTCTGCAGTCAATATAGACTAATGCTCTTTCTGCGATATATGCGATTCAACTCTGATAAGTTTTTGGAGTAAATGGTTGTTAGATCAAAGAATTTTACTAATGTTATAAACACCAGCCTAATTAAAATACTGTTAATAATCATATATTTTCGTTAATTGTTTCAACTCGCAAAGGAATGATAATTTCATAAATAATAAATAATGTCCAAACATTAAGTAACAGTGTTTCTCTGTGAGAGACTGATGTCTGAACCAGGTAGTACCAGTAGATAGGATAACCAGGCCCTCACCTCGTTTCCATTCACACTCTATTATGGATTATAATTTAAGTACCAATGAATATCACACAAATTCTGGATTTTTCGTACACTGCCCATACGTTACAATATACTTAAATTAAATCACGACAGTTGGTCGAGTTCTTAGGATACAAATCAAAGCGTCAATCGACGAGTCACGTAAACGTTAGATTGACAACCGTTACATTACAACTATGTGTCCTTGGTCTAAGGCCATTTACATACAAATACATACATGTTAATGAGATAGACCTAGTTTGTACAGTATTAGAGAATACCGAAGAATATAGGATGGATAATGTTCTACGACCTATGAATAATATTATAAATAACAAATCTAAAATAATTAATAAACCTGATGAATAATCTGTTGGTTTATCGCCGGGTTAATTCAAAAACCAACGATCTGCCCAACTTGTGATTTCGAGTTATGGCGTTTTGAAAGTTTGTGCCCTAAAATTTCATATACCATCTTAGATAAGATTGTATATGAAACTTTAGGACACAAACTTAGATAAGATAGTATACCTATACCTAAAATTTTAGGACGCAAACTTTCAAAACGCAGTAACTCGAAATCACGAGCTGGGCAGATCGTTGGTTTTTGAATTAACCCGGCGATATATGAAATTACTATACTTTATTTATTATAGCATCAGACAAAACATTACACTATTGTTTCTAGCTGAGATTTGAGACAGTTTTATGTGTCTATTAATCTGGTAGGCCAATCTTATTAATAAGCTGAAACTTTGCATAGAAAATTAGATCAAAGTACGTTCATTATTATCAAAATATAATTAGCCATTTTTTTCTATAAATGAAGTATATGAAAATTTAAGTTTTATAATTTCATATACAATTTTAAGTATGTTGTTCAAGTGTGGCCGGCTTCTTCCAGGCTCTCCTTACGCGGTGATGTCGCGTTGTAACGTACACACAGGCTTAATTTAAAGTTCCCAGCACTACTGGAAGTGTCTAAACACTTTGATTACCTTAGGTAACACAATATTCCTTAAAAATGTGACTACATAACTGGTCCTGATAGTAACCAACTCACTACTGTTAACCAAGCGATTTGCTAATTATAATCAAACTTTCTTGCCAGTTAGCACAATTCGGCATTATATGAAAATACTAAACAGTTGTCCATTTTTGTCAGTGTAGGTTTTTTTTTGTTGTCTCCTTATATCCTTTCCAATTTTTCAAGATAGGTAGTAACTACTCAATATGGAGAACTGTCATAGTGCGGTTCTTAATAGGTATAATGTTTGGCTTATTAGAGATCTCATACAAAACAATGCCATACCTATTGGTTACTATAGAACTTCAAATAGTAATATTATCGAATAAAACTTAATTGTTACAGTTATTTTGCAATCAAACATTAATTACAAAGCAAAAGATTACAGTGTTTTTGTAAATTCTTATTTTGTTGCGTAACAACGATAAGATAAATGTAAAAATCTTAATGTTGTTTACATAGCAAACATCCTTCTAGTACACGAGAGAGGTGAGATGGATCATTTTCAACGATCCTGAAATATTATTATCGATTTTAAAATAAAGTTAGACAGTAATTGAGTCTTATAACATTATACTCTACGAAACTAGTCCGACTGATGTTAAAACAGTACCTACCTAAGTACCTATTTACGTAGGATGTATTCTTTCTTCCAAACAAGTCTTGTCCATCCTAAGGTTGTCTGGCAGAGATCGTTTTTAGCGAATTGTACCGTTTCCCCTAACAATTACTACAATTGATTAATTTTGGTTGTACTAACTGTGTAGAATAAAGAATATTCACTCTATCTATTTATCTACTTCTCAATTAATTAGTATCTGTGATTACTCTTTTCTTTTTAATAGATATGTCTAAAGGACTGAGGATGCTGGAACTCAGCATTATGTGAGAAATATTAATGCATAGGTACATCCTACAAATTTTGCTTGCGTGCTTGCAACTCTGTATGAAGCGTTAAATCCATGGTAAATTACACCTGCTATTGAAGCAAATCCTAGCTTAGTCCGTAAAACTTCTAGAAGTTTTTACAGTGAAAGTCGCGCAATTTAACTTGCTAGTGAATTTAGCACTTATTACTTAAATTTTTAAAGTTGATGATCGAGTGGATTTTTCAGCAAAGTTGATAAATAGTTAAATTAATGCTTAAAATCAGGTAGAAGCTTTTGTTAAAGACTATCAAATAACATAATTAGTCTACCATGGCTACTATCACAATCACCTCATTTCAGGATTTGTTCATGACGTCACTGAGACATCACATCATGCGATTATGTGACTTTGATGTGATAAATAAGTATTAAGTAAATACGTCTTTTCTTGTTTGCGCTTTCATTTGTATAGAGTTAAGTACTTTAGCCAATTCACATATTATAGATAAAATAATAGGTAGCTTGCAGTATATCTGTAACTAATATTAGTACCTATTTAACTTTTATACTTTAGAATTAAATATAGTTAGATATCTGTTGAAGTTGTTGGAGAAATCAATAGTTGAATACCGTGTTTTTAAGTGACATTATGCTGAGGTATCGCCTAAATCAGTTTGGAAATTTTAGTTCGACCTAATTTGACAGCTCTAATATTCTTCCATGTCTTTCTTGTTTTATCTGCAAGTAAAGGATAGCTATATATTTACCTCCAGTTTCGAATTGAGAATTCGGGATTAGCAATACTTAAGTAGTATTTAAGTACGGAGTTGTCAAAAAAATGCTTTAAAATCCGTCATTTTTTGACAACTCCGTACTCAAATGTTATTTAAGTATTGCTTATCCTAGAATTCTCAATTCAGAAACCGGAGGTTAGTTAAGTGTGCTCAACAAAGTCGGGGCCAATAACAACCTAATACGCGTGTTACGTATTAATTAATAGATAGAAGTTTAAACTCAATGCTTCCACATACACATTTATACAAGGTGTAACATTTATAAATGTATATATTTATGTTCGTATAACTCGTCAAAATGTAGGGAAAAGCTGATTTTTTTTCGCGATTTCATATTTGGTCCCATAGTAAAAGTTGTTCATAATGATGATTACAGTGACCTCTTAAGAAGTTGTGCATTATTTATGTTACACCTTGTATACATTTTATCTTCGTACTTACTTTTTAGTGCATTATCGCGGATTAGCAGAGGATAACGATTTATTCTAATGAACACGATTTGGATTACAGTAATTCGATAAGGATCAGTTACATCCACGCGATAAGCTGATTAACACCTAAATTAGAAATGTATTGATCCTTGAACGATTCGTGTATCGAAAAGGGGGTACCTACTAATCCGCGGGCCACTTAAAGTAGCACTAATGACTGTTTTAAGGTGTTACAATTTCAAAATTCGACCATTTTTATTTCCTTGCAAAATGATTTTAAATTCTTTATCCCTGTTTTAGTTACGAATTCAGTACGCATAGAGCTTCTAATCCATGATCTAAAGTGTAAACACATCTGATCATAGCTGATGATAGGGTAACTCACGAGTCAATGGACAGTTAAGCGAATTTAAACTTTTTTTTTTTTTTACTCCAGTATTACAAAAATGCAGGACATACCATAAAAATAAATCAATAGTTGGAAAGTGGATCTCTCTATTTCATGTTGTTATAACACAATATTATAACGTACAATATATTTAAAATAATATTTTTTTTAAAGTGCCAAAAAACACAGTTATTGGACAGCATTTGCAGTCAATTGGACATTTATTTGAGTCATTGGACAGAATTTACGATGGCGTTAATTGATTTTAAAATGCTCTTTTACTAACTAAAAACAAATCTAAATTAGGTTTTTGTCACTAGACAACTTTAAAAATAATAAACTGAACTAAAGTCAAGTGTTTTATACAGGATTATTGGAAAAACACTAACAACCTCTTACTCTCTGTACTCATCATTATGAACAACTTTTACTATGGGACCAAACCTGAAATCGTGAAAAAAAAACAGCTGTCCCCTACATTTTGATGAGTTATACGACCATAGTGTTCAGGATGTTTTATTTTAAAATGAAGAGTGGATTTAGGAATACTTCCTTACTATGTACTTAGTACTGTACTATGTACTTAGGTACTTCCGCGCAATTTCACGAATTTTTCCGCCATTTCGAACTTCCTGCAAAGCTTTACGTAAGCTCTCAGAACTGTAAGGTTCTTTTTTTTAAATTTTAGCATCTTGTCTTGTCTATCTATTTCTGCAACCAATCATTGGACATACATTAGACAGTCATTGGACAGTAGCGTCCAATGACTGAATATAAACGTAAATGATAGTCATTGGACAGTGTCCAATGACTGCTAAATAAGCTAGCAGAAGAGCATTTTTTTATAACTTTTTTATAACTTAAACACACACGAAGAAAGCATAAAATTGAAAAAAAAAAGTTTCTTTCAATACTAGTAATTGGACAAGATGTCCAATCACTAAATCACTAAATATATTAACTTGCAGTCCTTGGACATGGGATAATAAAATCTCAAATTACAAAACATTAAGATTACGTTTTGAAATAACGTGTAAAACAATATAAGCTACCATATATTTAATGCAATTTGTCCCAAACAATCAAAAAACAAGATTTTTTTACTATTTTGTCAGTCCTTGTCCTTAACAAATTTATTTATTTTTGACGAGAATTTGACACTGCGTCGCGACCACTACATTAATATTTTTTAACTGCCAATTTCGGCATCTATTGGTTATTTCAAATATTAAGATCGACTTTGGAGACACGTAAGATAAATAACACTTGCTTGAATGCTTCAAACATCGCTTGTAGTTCTTATAAAATCCGTAAAAGAGCGAAGTGTCCATTCACTAGTCGCGTCCAATAACTCGTGAACTACCCTATAAGATAGATTTAAGCGTATTTTTTTAAAGCTATTTCTCTTAAATTATTGACTTTTGGGGAAAGTTCTAGAACAAAAGTTACTCATTATTATTGGTACTTTAATACCTTTTGGGCTCTGGGCTGCATGAAAAGAGCCTCCACGAGTGACGGTACTTCAGTACGTCCGGCGCACCCTGGGCAGTCAGCCGCGCTACCACCCTTGCTGACTGGCTAATCTTTTCACCACAGCATGAGCTATTTTCGTGTAGCTCATGCTGACAGGAGAGAAGAACCCTTTCGGATTAATATCCCCTTTCCGACTAAAATTGGTCAACGTAATTACGATTATTAATTTGCACGTGAGCAATTTTTGAGTTATTTCTCATACACATTACAATTATTGCAAAAATAACTTTCCAGTTTCAAGATTCATCTCGTTTAAGGATTAATCTAATTCACATATATGTACAGAAACGGACATAGGGTACCTTTCATCCCAAAAAAAGTACTGTTCCCCAGGAAAAGAACAATAACGATAATAGATGGCGCCACGTGTCTTTCGAGATAAGATTGAATTATATTATTAAAGAAATGTTAGTAGTGTTTATTTACACTATTTGTATGTCAATTGTTATGTTCAATATTAAATGTATAAATATTCCGTTGCTATTCGTGAAAACCTGTAATTGTCTTCATGACACCCACTGTAATGACTTATTCTATTTTTATATCTGTGGGATTTCCTAAATAAATAAATAGAATCTAATTTCATCCATATTTGTAGCTTTCAAACAGTTATATAACTGAATATGTACATAACAACTCAAAAGAGATATCACGTGTGAAGTGACGTTTCAAATCCAACTCCAAAACATCCTGCAACACTTCCCAAAAATCTTAAAAGCTTCTATGTCTGTGTAATTAAAGTTCAAATTTCAATGTTTTTGAGTTTTTAGACCGAAATTGACTTGTTTAAATTAGTGGTCTTAACTGGAAACTAGAACCTGCTAAAAAGATAAAAGACTTCCACTCAGGTGTTGATTGACAACAGGTTATTGTCATTGTTTGTCGAGTTGACACGACGTGTGTGTCCTACAGTTTAGATGTGTTCAATATGGATGAGTCAACAAAGAATATTATTATAGTAAAACTAGCGACCCGCCCCGGCTTCGCACGTGTACGTTTTATAGCTTAAACATTCCTATTGAATCACTCTGTTTATTAAAAAAAACCGCATCAAAATCCGTTGCGCAGTTTTAAAGATACATACATATGGACAGACAGAGAGCGGGAAGCGACTTGTTTTATGCTATGTAGTGATGATTTAGTTCTGGAAAAGGATGATAACAAGGTTTTTATGTTGAACGCTTTTTATGAATGTGAAATGCATCATCATTATCATTCGGTCGAAAGACGTCCACTGCTGGTCGTAAGCCACCCCCAAGCATCGCCACATCGACCGGTCTTGTGCTTCTTGCATCATCCAGTGAAATGTATACAAGGTTAGTCAGAAAGGGGGTACTAATCCGAAAGAGGGTTAGAGTACCCATGATAATGAATAACTTTTGTTCTACAACTTTTTCCAAAAGTCAATAGTTTAAGAGAAATAGGTGATCAAAGATCTCAAAAAAAAAAGTGCTAAAATCTATCTATCAAAAGGTAATGATCAGCTGTGTTTACGTTTTATGTCATATTTGGAGTCATGAATTAGAAGCACCATTTTCTGAATTTGTAACTAAAGCAGGAACGATAAATTTTTGAAAAAACTAAAATAAAATAAATTTTGCATTGAAAAAAAATTTACCGAATTTTGAAATATTAACACTTGCTTTAAGACAGTCATCAGTGATACTTTAAGTGGCCTGCGGATTAGTACCCCCTTTCCGACTAACCTTGTATAAGTTTTTTTTTTCTTTTACATTGATCTATACATTTAATAAAATCGTGGTTTAGAAGTAACTATGAAATTTTTGTCTAGAACTTATAAATCGCGCGGTAACGAAACCATAGCGCGATCTAATTCGACGCCAACGCCATCTAGGGAAGTAAAGATTAAACATATGTTTGCATGTTTATGCAAGCATCACGTAAAAAGAGCTGACCCAATGCTGTTGACTTGTATAAACATATATTGTGCTTATCTCCAAGTAACATATTTTTTTTGTTTCATCGCAATCGGTTCACGCATTCAAAAGATATGCAAATAATTAATATCTTCTATACATTTACAAATCTGTAGACTTTTGCGTATCTGTACATAGCAAATATTTTGAAAAAACCTGGTTGGGGTGTTAAACTATAACCAATAGAACCCATTTTTAACATTTTTGGATTTTTTGTCTGTTTGTCTGTTTATCTGTTTGTCTGTTTATCTGTTTGTTTGTTCAAGCATCACATAAAAACAACTGATCCAATGTTGTTGACTTTTATAAATAAATATTGTGCTTATCTCCAAGTAACATATGTTTTTTGTTTCATCGCAATCGGTTCACGCAATCAAAAGTTATGCGAATTTTAAGTTTTCTAGAAGAACTTAGCATGTATTAGTTTATTTTCAATAGATGGCGTTACGTGTATCAAATCATGTTGTGAGGAAATATATTACTACGAATAAATCCACAAATTACCTAATAATCATTGTTGAATTGGTACCTATTCTCAGTCTACGAAAGGTCTAATGATCTCTATCCTTATGAAAAAGGAACTAAGCTTTTACAAAAAAAAACGAAGATATTGTTATTTAGAATTTATTAGGTCAATTTCTTATTGTTGTTCACAATAAAATGAATTCATGACTTCATGTGGACTAATAGTAAGATTTTTGTTCATTGAATGTTCATACTTTTTGGGAATGCTGATGCCGAAAATAAGGTCCAAATTCAAATTGAAATCGGTGGCCATGATTATTTGCAAGGAAAGCGCTCACCCAGTGCTTTAGTTGAAATTTAGTATTTCGTAATCATTCTATCTACTCAATGCACTTTTTGGATTTTTTTCTATATTTAATTTTATTTTGTTCATTATTGTCAGATTTATTCAAAGCCTGTCGCCGTCGTTTTAATAAGTTTATTTAATTGAGTTTTTTAAGCTTTAGGTAATGTTCCAAAGACATGGCCATGGAGGGAAAGTACCTACTTTAAATATTAAAAATAGCAAATTTCACTCAAAGGAAACTTCATTTCACTTTTTTTTAAAGTAAGTAATTACCTTTTACTGATTTTTTTGCCTGAACCGGGAATCGAAATGACAAAGCTTTATGTACCATCCGGTATTATATTATGGCACCTGTTGATAGATATTTATAAGGTCAATAAGGATCAAATCTCTCCAACAAACACACTGTCTTAAATTGAAGGAAGTGCAAGAAATAAGAAGTAACAACAAATAAGTGTTTGAATTGAAATGTACCTAAGTTAGGTAGGTACTTAATGTTAGTTTTTATGGTCTTCCATCAATTTCAGGCACTATGTTTATTGGAGCGATCATATCGATTGGTGAAATAAAAATATACTTAGAAGATGTTTTTTCGCGTTTGTGTTGGTTCGATTTCCAGATCAGACTTTTTGAAAGCAGTACCTACCTATTTATAACTTATTAAAATGAAATGAAGTCTTCTATAAGTTTTTTTTTAAATATTTAAAGTTCTTTTCTATACCTACCACACCTCGAATGAAATCATAATTTAGTTCGCAGATTGTAACAAGACGGCGTTGTAGCTATTTTTGTATCGCGATATGGTTTTGTTACATCTTCAATAATAGTATGAATATTCAATTATAATCCATTTTAGCAAGGAAATGTATAGAAATAAGCAACACGTTTTTAGTATTACGGTTTTATGAATCTTTACGGTCAATCAAGAGGAGCTGAAACTCTACATAAAGAAATGGTTCAAAAGATATAAGTGTCTTAGTGGGACACCTTTGTCTATTATTATAATAAATGGATTATTTAGTTGCTGCGACACAATGCTGTTTTCCGACTTCCACGCGGACGGAGTCGCGGGCACAGCTAGTCTGGAATAAAATACTTAATAATGTTTTTCTCAAGGACCTGATATTTATTTTAAAATTACCTGAAACCATTTAGTTATTGTTGCTTGTCGCTTGTTATGATTTATTTATTTAAATGATACCTAAAACAACGCCTCATTTACAAATCGTTCCTTTAGAACCTATTGAAGGAAATTTACACCAAAAAGGCTATATTCATAACTTTTATGAGACACATTCAAATGATTATTTACGTTTTACTCAAGTGCATTTTTCAGTATTGCCTGACTAGTTTTGGACTCAAACGGGCCCCTTAATGAGGTGAACTCGCGACGAGGTCGCTAGTCGAACGCTGCTACTACTAGTCCAACTAGAACTAAGAACTAGTCGGGGAATACCGAAAAACGCACAAAAGAAAAATAAATGCGAAAGTAACTCTGTCTGTCTGTCTGTTACGCTTTCACGCCTAAACCGCTGAACCGATTTTACTGAAACTTGGTACAGAGATAGTCTGGAACCCGAAAAAGGACATAGTTTACTCTTATCCCGAAAACTGCGAAATATCTAAGTGATAAACGACATCCACACCGGCGAAGCTGCGGGCGACATCAAGTCATAAATATATGCTTTATTTCATCCTAAGGCGGTGGTTGCACTCTTACCGACTAAAATCACCTCGGTGTTCCTCCGAGAACCTATGGCCAGGGTCGTAGGGTTCTCTTGTGCATTCACCGCATCCTGGCAGGCCTTGGACCGCCACCCCTCCTTCTTTATTAATTTCGGTTTATCTCATAAAGAGAAACATATATTTAAACATTAAGCTAACATTGGAAACATGCACGGATGATGAATCCATATGTTGTGCCAATCCTTGATTAAGTAATCTACTTATTTGCGGTCAACTACACATACCTACATTGACTAACATTACTGCATGGCCAAACGAGAGGATGGACATCCTTTGCAGTTTAACATTCAATTATCTATACGTTTTCATACCTACTTTCATCCAAGATAATAAATACTCCCTACACTTATAGATATATTGTTGAACTTACGCAAAGAACAATTAACATAAATCTAATCTGGTGAATTTTCAAAAAGACTATAAAACTGCCTAACCGCACGCTATGAAAAGACGCGTGTTGTAAGATTCAACAAAACCCAGCACGCTTGCTGGTGGTAGAATCTATACGGTCCGCCTGGCTAGCTACCATCCTCATATTAAAGTCCAGCGCCAAGCAGTTTACTGTGTTCCATCGTGTGTAGGTGAGAGCCAGAGGGGTATAGGGGAGTCCCTCTATATCTCCGTTGCTTGGACTCGTGTGCTTCATCTTAGGTCCTGTCTGCGCTTACCATTCGGTGTGACTAGGGTCAAACACAATCAAGTGAAAAAATAAAATATAAATTACTAGCTTTTGCCCGCAGCTTCGCTTGCGTGAAATTTTGAACCCGTTAGGTGACGATTTTCCATACAAACTTTCATCCCCTATTTAACTCCCTTAGGGGTTGAATTTTGAAAAATCCTTCCTTATTCCTTGTCTACATTATAAAGAGAACTTCCGTGCAAAATTTCAGTTTTCTAGATCCATGGGTTTGGGCTGGGCGTTGATGAGTCAGTCAATCAGTCAGTCAGGACCTTTCTTTTTATTTATGTAGAAGATTTGTTATTTTATTCGTTTAGGTCCCCTTGAGATGATAAGGTCATAGCATAAACCATGAGGAGCTTTGTTGCGTTTAGCGGCTGAGCTTGGCTTTCTGCAATATTTGTATGGCTTATCATCATCACCATCATCATCATTCAGCCGAAAGACGTCCACTGCTGGACACAGGCCTCCCCCAAAAGGGGAGGTTCGCTGTAATCATCACGCTTGGCAGGCGGGTTGGCGATCGCAGTATGGTTGTTAAAGTACTCAGAGAACGCTGCTGCTCATCCTCTAGAGAATCTCTTAGTCGCCTTTTACGACAGCCACGGGAAGAGGGTTTGGCTTATAGACACAGGTAATTGTTCCGGGTCTGCTTGTTTGTGTCCCAGATGCAACCAAAAGAAAAAAGAAATCCTAAAAAAAGTTAATTTGAGCTAAAAAAAACTAATCATCTCTAGGTTCATTGATCTTTTCTTTCCTACCATTCTTGCATTCTATCCCTTATTCATTCTTGATCCACCTTCTGCCATCCCCTTAGAGCAGAGGTTCTCAAATTTATTTCATCTACCGCCCCCTTTGATAATCAATTATTTACTAGCGCCCCCTAAAATTTGTAACTTTACTACATCTTAGTAATCACAATCGCAATTACCACTTCTACCGTCCTTTAGCGCCCCCTGTAGGTCTCTAGCACCCACAAGGGGGCGTTATTGCCCACTTTGAGAAAGGCTACCTTAGAGCATAGGTATATGCTCTAAGACCATCCCTTGTTGAATACCACATTCAAAATTTTAAAATAAACGTTTTTTCTTCATTAATTTCATCTTAATTCCTTGCCAAATGCCACTATCTCAATTTAAAACGTTAAAACGTTTTTAAAAGAAGAAGACAGACAATAATTACAATTTAGTTAATTAGATAACAAGGTATCTACGTGTGCGCTCTTCGCTACTGTATAGTTAGCTATCTTGTTATATAATTAACTAAAGCCTAGCTCCTTATTATTTTATTCGAATGTGTTTTATTAATGACTAATAAACCCGCGACTTCGTCCGCGTGGAAGTCGGAAAACAACACTCTGTCGAAACAACTAAACAATGTATATGTACTCCATTTTTTAAATCGAGTCACATTAATTCCAATAAGGTTACTGCTCATCAACCACACTCAATAGCTTGATAATTTGTACCCCATAACCTGACCCGTTCTATAACGAACATTTTTGTCAATTTTCAACTAAATCTGTTCAGAAGTATTAGCGTAAAGCTCCAACATACAAAAAGACAGTTTGTGATTAGTTACGGTTTACTCACGTGCATTTTTCGGGATTGCCCGACTATTAGCGACTCGCTATAGTTCGACGCGCGGCCTCGCCGCGTGATCAGCTCATGATTAAGGGCTCCGTTTGGGTCCGAAACTATTCGGGCAATCCCGAAAAATGCACGTGAGTAAACCGTAACTAATCATAAATATGAATGTGTCTCACGAAAGACAGAAATTCTAAAAATTTCAGTTTCGCAATCAGTATCGTTCCTAATACAACTAGGAATTTCTTTTTAAAAAAAATTTAATGAGCAGTTTTGGCTTTGTTACGATTTTATTATATGTATAGATATACATGTACACCGTGTCCCAAAATTCAACGATAAGCAGGCACCAGAGGGTGGCCCTGCTCATGAACACTCGAGAAAAAAAAAGAAAAAAAAATCTATCTTTTTTTTTTAATTACCTACAAAATAAAATTTGAAGTCCTTCGAAAATTTATGAAAATAAGTTTGATTGATTTTTGTTTAAAAACTATAGGCATTCCGGGATTTTTAAGGATTGTGGTGGATAGCAGTGCTAGGTTGCCGATACAAAAAAAAGCAGAAATATTTGAAATTTTTTGGAAATACATACCTATTTCAATTTATTTTAAAGAATAAAAAAAAAAAAAACTTTTATCTCGTTTTGTCACGAGCAGGTCCGCCCTCTGGTGCCCGCTTATCGGTGAATTTTGGGACACGGTGTATATACCTTGTAACTCTGTGAAGATTCGCAGGTTAATCCTTACTAAGTAATATTATTAATGTGAAAGTAACTCTGTCTGTCTGCCTGTTACCTCATCACGACTAAACTACTGAACCGAGTGTGTTGAAACTTGGTATAGAGATAAACTGGAACTCGGAGAAGAACATAAGCTACTTTTATCCCGGAAAAACGCGGCATACGCGATGAACTACACCCACGCGGGCGAAGCCGTAAGCGACCTCTAGTTATAAAATATACAGGGTGTAAACGAATTCGTGTAATTCCTTCAAACTAGATGATCTATTAATAATATAGATTAACCCCGCACGGGATATAGATTGAGTAAAAATAAAAATAAATATTTTTTTCCCCAATTTTTTTTATGTGATAGAAAATTTCGATGCCATGCATGAATGCACGGCAAATGAATGAAGGCCCGGTGACACAGCTGACGGGCACGACTAGCGCGATATCGCTCCACGCAGTCAGTTAACACGGCACGCTAAAATTACTCAGATACAGAACATGTTTCGTTTTTTGAAAACTTTTTTTTGTTGATTCTTATAAAAACCTATGTAGCGTCAATCAGTGTCACCAGTAGATCACGCGGTTTGAAGGAATTACACGAATTCGTTTACACCCTGTATACCGAATAGGTATGCAGATCACCAATTCAAAATCACAGTACAAATATGTACATATACTATTATCGTATATATACAATTCTTTCAACAAACTTGGAAAGTATCTCATTGTTTTATCCGCGGCACAGAGGCGGTCGATACAAAGCGACGCTACCTCCACTGGCCCACTTCTAACGGGCCTATTATGCCTTTATGCCTATTTGTGTCTATTATGCCTCTTTACGTACAGATTATCTTTGAAACAAATACGACGGCGATCTAAAAAGATGTACCTATTGGTTTTTTGTTTGTGAAGGAGAAATAAACAATCTAGGATAAATAAATAGAATAGAATAGAATTTTTATTGATACATCTTCGATACAGTACACCAGTAGAGAACATTAAAATAAAAAAAAATACGGTTATTTTGATATGTTCTTACGAGTTGCTAGCTTAAGTTTGTTATATGTAGAGAGGAGAAAACTAAAAGAAGAATACAAAATATTCTCAGTTATCATAAATTTACCTATATTCTTAATAATATCACCGTTGAACCATTAAAAATAAACCCATCCATAATTCACTCATAGGAAATGCTCATCTCTACTTATCAACATTAAACATTTAAAGCCTCTGTCGTTAAACATCCGAAATTAAGAAAAATTAACCGCCGGCAAGGTAATAATGGCCACGTACAAAATTATGTGAAGCCGTGACAATTTTTTTCTTACATCCCAGAAAGCGGGAAGCCGCCGTGATTTATATAATGAATAAAAATGCTTCCTAGCGCCCACACCGCCATTTTACAAGGATACTGCAATTAACCACACTGATAGCTTTTCAAATTACCACGTTATTATATTGATGACTTCATAATTTCGCCCTCTAATTATCTCAACTGAGAGGTAAAGTTCTAAATGCTCTACGTTGTATGTCTTTACAGAATAATCTAACATTATTATAGCTACAAAATAATCATAGAGCTAGAATAGCAAATAACAAACTAACAAATGTAAGCACAAAACAATAGCACAATTGATGCTCAAACAAATAACACGAGTAGCTCTCAATAACACCTAATCTAATCGAGATAGCGCCAACACCCCTCAACAACAAATTAGCCGTCACACGAAGCAATCTGTGAATTACAAGTGTAAATAATCCAGAGGACGCCCAACCACCACCGTGGGCCGGGCTTGGGTAGAAAAAAAAACTCGTTAAAATAGCGGCTTAAAAAAGAAAAGCGCTGAAACGGGAAGGCTCGGGTGGTATCGGTTTTTCTCGACGCGGGCGGTTCGCTGGGCGGGGCCCAACGCCAGTCGCGCGCCGCCGGCCGGCCCGTACGTACGTGTCGCAGCCTCATTGTCCGTCTGTCCCGCACCGTGCACATGTTGTGTGAATTTTCGGCATGTTGATGTCGTCGTGAATTAACAAGATGGACTTTCAGAGTGCAATGGAGACGTTTGCTGAGGCGTGGGCTGCGGCCAACACTGTCAAGTCGGAAGCCCCTAGCGATTTAGCGCAGGTTAGTTTAATTTTTAGTTTTTTTGGGACGTGAAATAGTATTATTTTTGACATATGCTCAAATAAAATTCCAAACAAAATTGTTGTTTCGTTAACGAGGAAATTTAAGAAAACTTCTGCTTTACCCGTAAGATGATTATTATTTTTCTATAACCTGGTTATCCATGATTAATAAATTGAAACCAAATATCTATAAAAGTTTTACAAGTAGAGTTGACATTGCTTAGTCCCCGCTTTTCTGAGAAATAATCCTTGCAATGTAAGACGTACATGTTTCCTGATAATTATAGTTAATTAAAATATCTATTGACACAAGGTCACGGATTCTTGCATGTTATAAAGTTTAAATTATTCTTTAATTTTCCGAAACGAAGTATTAACTAGAATCCTGCCCTGGTAATAAGTATTACTGGGTTAACACAGAAATATTTTAACGGCTTTTGACAACTGATTGATAAAGTTCCTAAATGTATTCCAGTTAAGGTTCTAATGTTAAAACAACCTATTGTTTATAATGAAAGTAATTATAGTTTTTCTCTAACCAAACCTAATCATTTTAAAATAAGCAGTTTTGATACTTTACAAGATCATGAAACGATGAATGCTCATATTAAAGTAGAAGCAGTATTCCTATCATGCCTAATTGTCGCATAGACAATAACCGAAGTTCATCTAGATAACAAATAATCATTAGCATTGAAAATAAAGCCGCACTGTGTACCTGCATATATAGTTACTAAAACAATAGGTACTCTACCAATATTTTCAGCAAGGTCGTATTGCAAATCTATTTTATTATAATAGATAATTCAAACAACTTTGCCGTTAAACAATATCTTACAGAGCTACTATCTTAAAATGATTCAAGAAAAGAGATAAATATGGATTTTGAATCAGAAGTAACCACACATTGTTGTAATTTAATCACTAAGTAATAAGATGGAGAAGAAAATGAAGAAGAAGATGAAATAAGAACTATCTGCGTAAAATAAGACAAAGGTGTACTTAATAAATGTATTTATGAAAAAGAAAACACATGGGTCTTGAGATATGACAAGAATCAAGTTTGGTTAGTAATTTAAAGATTTACAGAAGAAATAAATAAAGTAATAGAGATGCACCTGGATATAATAGAAGCTGATCATACTTTGGATAAGACTAAGATGTTGATGATGGAATAAGAAATTAATGTCAGCGCTAATCAGTTCAAAGTCAAAATAATAATTTCTGTTTGTCTATTCATATACGGATCAATATAATGTTATGTATAAATCAATAGCACAAACAGATAAGTCTGAAGAAATGCTTTTAGATGAACATAATCTCTGATTTACTTGAATTTAGTTGAACGATACAGAGTCAGAAAAATATTTAGAATCTTCTGGAGAAACATCTGTAAAGGATTGATTTGTTAAGAATTAAACAAAATTTTTGCTAGATGAATCGTCACAGTTTCGTAGTTTAGTTTACTATCAATTCATGACTGTCGTTAACGTAAAGCTCCCCGTGTGATGTAACGCGTCCTTATTTTTTTTCATTTTAATGGATTTCTGATAATAATTGACGTTATGTTGACGATGCGGAAACATCATTAGTTTTTTTGTTATTAATATTAGTTAATTTGCTGATAACACAAACTTATATAAGTTTTGTAAAGACAATTTTGTGGACTCTCTTCCTTTGTGTAAAGAGGGGTTTTTGAATGTATTTTTGTATGAATAGGTAAGCGCAATCGTGTAGGATGTAACGTTATCCGGACTAAAGCCACGGTACCCTTTTGAAGGGCCCCATTGATTTACAGTTTATCGAAATTTCGTCTGGTTTATATGTGAAATCCATACAAATTATGTGTGTTAAATTCTTAATTAGTGCTTGTATTTTGGCTTCGTAATTAATCATCGATTTCTGTTTAAAGGCAGATGATAAACTTTAAATAGAGGTTGTCTTAAGAAAGATTTAATGGGTTCACAGGTTACTCTTAACGATGGGATAAGTAAACACTAATGGATACAGCTGCATTATAATCTTTTAACTGTTAAGCCAAGCAATGTAATTACTGACCATAAAGTAACAAATGTACTAATACAGTACAAACTGGCTACCACATTGAAGGCCTCTGTAATTATTCCAATCGTAATTAAAACTAACAATCATCTTGAAGATCTTTCTCTAATCGCCGCTATTACTGGTATTCTAATCAGCAATACTTGTTTGACAAATTATCATCAGTTTTTATTGGATGAAGAAATTGAAACAAGTCAACATTACTAATTTAAAACTCATTACCTCGCTTCTGGTCACGGGGAAATCAATTAATAATCCGTAAACTTACAAGTATTAGGAAATATTATACGTAAAAACTAACAGGTGTTTGGGACCAACATTTTTATATTATTTCCTATTGAGTATGGAGCTACAGATTAGATGCAGACAAATTTTTGTAGTTCTGTTAAAGGTAACAATATTTGAGCAGCTTTTGAAAATGTGAAATTTGATTTCATACGTCAGTGATAATTTGATGTTCATTCAATTATAATATTATTAATTATAAGAAAAAAACATAGTAACATGTATTTTACATTTAAAACAAAGAGCGCGCATCAATTTCAAAATTTCAGTTTGGCTAATGGATTTTAATGAACAGGATACCACAAGAAGAAACTACAAAACTCTCATTTTGCTTGCAGACTACACAATTCCTTTAAACAATAAAACAGTTTAGCAGATCATCTGGCGGGATAACTGACTTTCTTTTATTGCGATAAGACATGTCGTAGCCATAGCCTAGAATAACCAAGCAATCACAATAGTACTACGTAATTAGTATTGAAGGAAATTCTAATCAATTAGTAATTAGAACCAGTTTCCTCCGATTCAGATGCAATAACAAAGAAACGTTATGAAACGATGTTCTATATTCCAGATACTTTCGAGTCACCTGGTTAGCTTGTCAGCAAAGCTATACCTACAGCATAGATATAATTGTTCTAGATATTCTGTTTTTAAATCGCTTTAGTGTTTCAAGCTGCGTGCGCGAAGTCCTGGGCTCGATATTCAGTTCAAAGGAAATATTTGTTTTTAAATTTTCTACACACCGTGAGACGAGCACATTTTTTAAAAATTTAATTTATTTTCTTCTTTGAAAAGGACAAGTCGAAGGCTTGAAAAAAAAATGTCTTATTAATGTATAGATAGTTGTTTTTTCTTCTTAGACAGTTGATAGAAATCCAAATTGTTTCAGCCCAGAATAGCTACGAGTACCACATTATCAGTACCATCCATTAGTTCCTCCAGCATGCAGGTACACGGCCTGCAGGACATAATTTTAAGTGTGTCATCGTTTGTAGAACAGCACCACCTTTACACTCCAGGTTGGACTTAACTATGAATCCCCAACTGAACAATACATATTGTCATTGCTTTGGCCAGGCTGGAGTCAATTAAAAGATTTCCAGGTTTGCCAAGACAACTCTGTCCTAGAAGATATATGTTCAGAAGATGAGACGAAGGAGTAAGAAGCATTTATCTCGCCACCTTCGTCTCGCTTGTGAACGTTCACCAGTTGAAGGTAGGACAATCTTGATAAAACTTCATAATTTTAGAGGTGAAGGATATTGATCGAAGGAGGTTTATGCGTCTCCAGTTTCTCGATCGACTTAATAATGCAGTGTTTAGGCGAGAATAACGAAATACCTATTATTGTATCTAATTTTAGTTTTTGCATTCAGTTCTCTAGAATCTAAAGCACCCAGATAGATTGGTACTACATCTAAGTTCACAATGATTAAATCATGAACGGGTTATTAACCATGAACGTTGTTTATTGCATGCGGATGCAGATTTAAATTGTATTGAGAAGTCTTTTTTGTTTTTAATTCTTTAACTTGGTCGCGTTTAATCCTAGTCGCACTTGATGGGAAACGCAGACAGGGTCTAAAATGCCCACGAATCCAACTAGTAGGGATAGAAGGATTCCCCTATACCCCTCTGGCTCTCACATACACACGACGGAACACAGTGAACTGCTTGGCTTCAATGTGAGGGTGGTAGCTGGCCAAGCGGACCGTATAGATCCTACCACCAAGCGTGCTGGGTTTTGTTGAAGCTCACTGCTCGCGTCTATTCCCAGCGAGCGGTGAAGAAATTTTATATTCTAGCCCGTCCCCACACGTGACATCTTGTAGTGAAGTTATGTCATGTATTCTAAACTCTTAATCGTTTGCCAGTTCAAATATCGTAGGTACAATATTGTGGAGTTTTTTTTATTACTTCATTTGGTCGAGTTTGACCTTCGTCGAACCTGATGGTAAGCGCAGACAGGGTCTAAGATGAAGCACACGAATCCAAGTAACAGAGATATAGAGGGATTCCCCTATACCCCTCTGGCTCGCACATAGACACGACGGAACACAGTAAACTGCTTGGCGCCGGACTTTAATGTGAGGTAACTAGCCAGGCGGACCGTATAGATCCTACCATCAAGCAAAAATTTCTCTAAGGAATTCTAAATAATATATTTTATAGGTCTAAACTGTATTTTCTTCTCCCGTGTCGGCACGAGCTATAGAAGAACAACTCACGCCGTGATGGAATGATTAGCCAGTCGGTATGGTTGGAAGCGAGGTTGTCTATCCAGGGCTCACAGGACGTACTTATGTATCTTCACTCGTTGAGGCTCTTTTAAATCGCCCCTTCTAAACAGGAACTTTAAGGTTTGTCAAAAGCAAAATAACTATCTGGTATAATTTTACATTGTGAAACAAACTTCTCACACGTGTATGCCTGCTTGTTTGTTTGTTAGTTCGAGTTAATATTGTAGCTGCTGTCATTATAAAAGTGTGAACGAAAATTTTAAACACAAAAATACTATAGAATCGTCTCATTTACATTGCAACAGTTCAAGTTATGAATTGCATCACCTTAACGATGGATAAAATGTTCATAATGTTCCTACTGTTATCGATATTCTATCATTATCTTGCAATCTGAATTGATTATGGTTTACTTAAATAACAATTTAAGTACAAAACTCATTGGTGAACTGGTTTTTCTGCGGTTTGCGTTACGTGAAACAAATTAGACTGTAGCAAGTATCCACATTTTTAATGTAAGGAATCTTGATCTATTTATTAGTAATTTGAAATCTGTCGTTTTCTGTGGTCGTTGCACGTTAAGGCTATTTCAATGTAAGGCTTTGTAGTGTTAACACGTGCCCTAGTTTGACTCCGATTTCAGTAATCGCGCGTTGCTTTTAATTATTTTTTTGAATACCTTTATTGCTTATTTTGTGTGGCCAGCCATTTCAAGTGTTACCTATGTGTTAATACTATTTTCCGTAGCTGTCATGCAATTTTTAGACTATAATCTATTGTCGCGTTGAATTTCAACTCTATAAAAAGTGATTAAACTCAAAATGATGTATTGCACTTCAAACGGGGTAAGTGAAACAAGATTACGAAACAATAAGCATTATATATCAATAAACATTATCTAGACAGATCAAAGAAATGCGTAACATGGTTGAGCAAATCCACAAATCAAAATAGAAGAAATATAATAAAGGAACAGTTTCTTTATCGTTGACTACGTAACGTCCGTAGTTATTAAACCGTGTCAGTTATAATCGATCAAGTGTAGCTCGGATACGACTTTTACCGAATAAAACGATAGTGGTGTTTATAAATATTCGCCGAGTGAGCTAATCCATTATCGCGGATTATTGTTCGAAGCGATAACTAGCTTACGCGGGCTACCTATTGCTGTTATCGCACACTACGGCTCCGTTCTGGCCAACTTTGATAATAACGTGTGCTATGATTGATTTTTAAATTCGATTCCGATCATACAGTCGATTATATCGCAAAAAGTTAGCTCTTTGCAATCAATGGGTGAAAGTGATTAACATAATGTAGATCGCTAAAGGCAATATGCGTTAAAGAACCGAGGAATTTCACCGCAGTTCTACTATTGTTGTGGTTTTTTTATGAGGTGGAAAAAAAAAGATTTAGTAAGCTCGTAAAGTGAGCCGATGAATAGATAGTGGATCGATGGAAGTGATTTGGTTGTTATAGGTTACAGTGAGACGGTTGAATAGGTGAGGTTAAGTTGGTAGTTCGTTTATTGTAGCGCTATTGATATAGATTTTGTTAGAGCCTTGTGAATTTATTCATACTAACATTATTATATTATACCTCTATAAATGAAATATCAGACTTGATTCTAATAATTAAAAAAAAAGTAATCCATTTTATTCTTAATTATAATCTGCATCTTGATCTGATCTAAATTATTATACAAAATTAAAAATATTAATTTTATTAAAAAATATTTTTTTAACAACGATATACTTACAAAATTATAAATTAAGTAAATTTATTCGTGAATTATCAATTATTAAACAGATTCCTCTAAATGAACTAAAATAACGCCAAATTATTTAAGTTTCAATAAATAATTATTTACTATTTTAGTATTTTAATTTTAAATTTTAATAATAGGGTATCTAATCCTAGTTTTTATAACATTATATTATTTTTATTTTATTATTACATTAGATCCTCAGAACATTTTACAGCAAAATAGTCTTTTTATACATGAAGGTTTTTGGTGGGATAGATTTTGTTCGTGCAATAGATAGTTAGAGACTACTGAATTTATTAGCACATACTGTGACACTCAGAAGGGAAAAGGGCAAAAATCAAACAGGAAACACTTTTACAAGTAGTTTATTACGGCTAGATATCACAAATTCACAATAATCAAAATCAATTACTTACGTGGTTGCTCGCTTAACGATGGATGCTCGACTGACTGATATTTTCCCGTGACGTCTCATTGACGTCTCTCGGATCTCCATCAGATATCGATAAATGACTCGAAAGTTTGAATGTCTAATAATCGATATAGTTATTATGAATATGTTTAAATTAAGTAGTGATGTGTATTGTAGTATTTTAATATAACAGTTAGTGATGTGCGTTACAATACCTATTGTCATATTTTTCTAAAAAAAATTTTTGGATTGTCGCTCCTTAGAACTTTTTACAGCGAATAGTCGCGAGATTCTTTTAAATGAATGTTTTTGATTGGATAGATTTGGTTCGTGCAATAGATAGTTAGAGCCTTATGAATTTATTAATATTTAAAACTATTATAAATAATTAAATAAATATAAAAAAAAAACTTTATTAGGCAACGGATAAAATGTTGCTGTGTCTAGAAGACAGGCTCTAGAAACACCGAAATTTTTCTTAAGAATGTGTGGGAAACCTAAGGAAATAAATAACTTGTATTCATTTACCAACAATTTGTATGTAGATACGTAACATATTGTATGCATAGCTAAGAATTTCACACAATTATATCTAATTTTCCGCTATATCTAGTTCAATTAACATGAACCCCTTGTTTGTCGATACCTGTAGAACATCTTACACTAGAATCGTATAACAAAACATTTGGGTAGACCGTTACTGATTCCAGATGATGACTTAGATGTTTCGAAAACGAAATAAAAAAGGGTATAAGCACAATTACGACTATAGTCGGCTATACTTATAGAAAGTAGGCGCGTGCCACAACTCAACAAAAACTGCTGAGAGGTTTTTGAAGATAAATAATCCGTGCAATTAGACACGTACGGTGTGTCAGGTGAAATATTCCGTGGTTCAATTTGCGTTGGACTCGACACAATGCTCCGACATAAACCTAATTACAGCACCACGCGCTACCGTTCTCTTTTTGGTGCCTATTTAAGCTATTACACCGGTATCTCGCCATTATTTGACAGGTTTCAATTTTTTTCCGATATAATATTTAATAATGCCTAACTTCATCTTCCACACATTTTTGTCACACCGTGAGAAAGGTCATTGATCATAAGTTCCGTGAAATTAGAATTACCCAGCGATACGCAGGCCGCCGATGTGCGCAATTGATTGGATATTTTTTCACTGGCTCATAAAATAATCTAAGTGTATGCTGGACTATTCGGCGCGGGCGCGGGCGGCACGCGCTGCGCTCGCGCCGTTTACGTCGCCGGTAATAGGCTCCATCTCGCGGATAAAGCAGCGACACCGTTACCTTTCTCAAATCACGTACACTATTGTAATATCCAATCGCTCAGAAATGAGATTGCGGCTAACAAGTTATTTACATTGACGTTTTAATATCGACACCGACTGAAAAAACTATTTAAAAAGGTAATTATAATGTGGTGTCTGTAATAGCCACCGTACGCGCCGGCACGCCGCCTTTGTGACGTAGCTAAGCTACGAGATTAATTTTGGCGGCACAATGAACCAGTTTATAGTCAATAATACATGCTTTAATAAGTATCAGTTGCGATATTTGTTTTTCAGTTTGTCAATTCTGAAGTTTCGAAAGCGAGCGCGCGACGTGCCGAGCTGCAGGGGCTGAGTCGATAGGATCTTTATTACGCTCGTTTTTTGAGAGAAAAAAATGATTAATATAAGGGATCGGCGCGGACGGATAAGTAGTTGAGATTGACGGAATGACGCGAGGTCTGTGACCGGGTGAGGGCGGGGGCGAGGAGCGCGGGGCGCTGCGAAAAGCCGCGAGGCCGCATTGCGTTGGCGCAGCCAAAAACTAACCATAAATTACTGGCTACTTGCTGGACCGCTGACTACGACACGCGCGGTACTTTTTTGTTGCCCCTTCGATCCTGTTACAACGTAAACTTCTCACGGACATCAGATCATTATAGGCATATCTTTAAGAAATTGCTCGAGTAATGACGTTCGAGAATTATGAGTTACTGTGTGTCGTATTTCATGAGAAATTTCGTATTAAGACATTGTCATCTTAATCGTGACTCGAATGATGGAAAAACCAGTTTTTGTTCCGCGCGTTTCCTAAAATTACTTGTTATAGTTTTTTATGTACTCATTTTCTTATGAATTACCTAACGACCACCATCTTATGAAAAGAAACTGAATAAAGACGAGTACCTACCCATAAATGTGGAATTTCGGTAGCCCAGGGCACGACAGGGTCGAATTAGGAGGTTGTAAATGCGGTATAACTACATAACGTATCCAAAAGAGGCAATACGTTGTTTTTGTTTATTTTGGTAATAAGCTTTCGATTTGAGATCCTTCTTTATCTTTTTATTATAATATTCAAGTTGATAGATTTGTTATTGCCTACAGCAGCTGATGTTGATTAAACAATTTTTAATGAGCGCCTAGTCTCTACCTACCCTAGAAAGTTAAATAGTTAATGTATTCTAGTGTATTTAAAAATGATGCAACGTCTGAGTGCGCCCCTGCGTTGAGTAAAGGGTGCGTGCAAATCGTTGCGAACGCCTACAATGTATAAATATGTTGACGTGAGAGGATCCCCGCCGCTGTAGGCGATCATGATATCGGTATTTAATAATAATACATAAGTAGCCCGTGTTAATACACGACCCGGGCTCCTTCGAAAACGATGCCACGCTTTGACAAGAAATAATCGTCCGTAATCGTCTGGTGTTTCCATAATAATACAAAAATAAAATAGCAATGCGGGTGCTCGGCTACTCCTTAAATATTCATTATACTCGAACATATCAGACAAAGAGTGGCCGCTGCCCGCCTTTCTCCAAGGGAAGGCGACGCTCACTCTAGCGATTACGTGTTTTTTTTGCCCCCCTCATTATGCAGATTCTGGCGAAAAAGGAATAAATTTAATAACACGCGTTCGTGCGCATGCGTTATCGAACGCACTTGCTTCTGATAATCTGCGCGCGCGGCTTCGCACAATTACAGTCGGGCGGGAGAGCGCCCGCGCATGCCACGCCGACAATACACAACAACGTTTTTAATTTCAGTTTCATAATTTCTAATATGCTACAAATTACAATTGTAATGTAAGCTTAAGTTACTTAATCCGTCAAAAATGAAAGGTGTATTGCATTTGATTATTCGCTTACCGTAATTGAAATGATACGGTTGTTTCGCTACAATGGATTGATACCTATTATTTACCTATGTTGCATGATTAACAACGTAAATGAGATTGTGACTTAACAAACATTTTCTGAGTTTACTATTTCTGGGTTACGAAATTTTTTATGGTGACTGAATAACACGGTGAAGTAGATATTATAAAATGTTATTTCTAATACTTACTAAAAGTGTATCTAAAGACGCGTGTGGAAATTGCATGTGTGTCTCCATGTTTGCGGCGGCCTAATAAGGATAATCTCCGCACCTGAGGAGTGCAATTAATAATGGGCGGGTAGAGCTTACATCTCGTGGGATCTGTGCAAACTCTACTAAAGATTACTACTCACACGTACACGCGAGGGTGGAGAATTAATTCGGTAATCACTCAATTACTAATGCAATGAGGCAGTGTAATTTATGTACTTAGCGTATGTAGTAGATAAGTAGCATGGAAACCAATTATTGTTTCTAAAACAATAATTGTTATTTCAATGAATAAAACTTGTTAACAGAATGAATTGTTTATTCGCTGTTCAATTGGTAGCAATTAATGTTTCTGATTTAAGAATTTAGAAAGAACATATAATTGAGAATATTATCGTATCAAATTCTGATAATAGTTCTAAGATATCCACAAAATATTATGAGAATTTATATTGAAGGTATTGTCTCGTTATTTAAGGATTGTGGAAGGAATGGCAAGTGGTCGAAGCTGCGGGGCCGTCGGATGGGTGTCCAAGTGGCGGATCAAGTCGAAAACAGCCAAAAACTGGCCCCCGCGCCTTAGCCTTGAATGGTTTAGCCCTCTGGACACGAGCAAATAGCTGACGTGGCCCGCGGCCCGCCGCGTCTTGCATACACAATGTGCAAGCAACGAGACACAAGTGCAATGGAGCCGACAACCATAAAACTTTATCGATAACTGAAACCTTTAACATTTTTTGCTATCTAACCTCACTGATGATCAAAATTGATTGTTTATCCTGATCTAAATACGGCGATCAAAACGGTTTTCTATTATAACCGCTCAAACGGAACAATGATGATGTGAGATACGTCAAAATTGGCCGTTCTTCAATCGCTCGGACAACAATACGTGTCTAGATGGAATAATCTATAAGAAATACTCATCTGAAATCAAATACGAACAAAAAGCGCCTTGTCTAGATTCTATAGATTGGACTTGATGAGAGTGTTATCGATGACGTCTCATTTTTGATACAATTTTATTTGCATGAAATCGTCTCGATAGCTGGCTGTAGCAGGCCCAGTAATGGAGTATTTCGTATTTGTTTCATTTTTTATTTTTTGTCGGTTCGATTACGCGAACGCGATCTCCTCATCATTCTCGGCGAAATTCGGGAGCGTCTCACCCGTCGAGCCTCGAGATATTAATTATTGATTGACGATAAAGTATGCGTAAATAATGTCTGCACGATATGTTTATAATCTGACTTTTTTCATTGCTTGCATCGATGAAATTTGATAGGGACTGGTTTATCATGAAAATTATAGTTTAGCCTTCCTTTACAAGAATTTGGTACTTTCGAAAAATCCTCAAATTATCAATCCTTAATTTAAAAACATCGAGTTTATTTTTTGGATTTTTGGGAGACACCGGATTTTCAGACTCTCAAACGTAACAAAAATTAAAAGCTCTAAGGCCGGGCGCTCATTGTGATTTTTTGTCACGGTGACTTTTTGTTACCAAGTCGAATTCTATGAAAATATATATTTGTCAACGTAACGTCACGTCACCATAGTGAGCGCACTCCCATATATCTTAATAGCATTCGACTGGGGTAGGTAACAAAAAGTCACCGTGACAAAAAATCGCAATCAGCGGCGGGCCTAATTACCTAGATTGTTATTCACTCTCTCAATTTAATTATAGTTATACAATTTTAAGTAAGAGTAGAGCTCCTTGAGAATGTGTTCATCTGGTGAAGTACCTCCTAGCACCAAGCATTTCTGCCACCAAGCAGCATTGCTATGTTCCTATTGGAAGAGTAAGGTGAAGGTGAAATTACAGGCACATGAGACTTTTCAACGCATCAGCAATTAACCATGCAATTAATCATCAGGTGGGCCGTCGGCTTGTCTGTCAACAAATAACATAAAAAAATCTATACACATTAGGTAGTCCTCAAATACAGCGCTAAGTCAGCTGTTGGCTGCGCTGACGCAATCACCAGACTTCGAACACAATACTTTATATACTTTTTTAACAATAAATAATACCTATGCATTTTAGGAAAACTTTCAGGTACAATAAAGTAAATAGCAAAAAAGTAAAAACTCAAGTGTTGCTTGATTATTCACTGATATTAATCACCATAATAAGTGTACAATAGGTTGTTTAATTATTTTTTAAACTCCTCCTGGTCACACAAACGCAGCGTCAGCTGTCGCTTGCGCCGGCGCAGCCTGAAGAGCCCGAACACCCCACTTTTAATCCACGCTTAGCAAAAGTTACGCGCCGCTACTGCTACTGTGAACTTGAACAATTTATTCTAGTTCAGGTAAATTATAGAGCGCTTTGACATTTTTCATTGAAAAAACATAAGTTAAGGTTTTGTACTTGTTGTGTTTTCTTCAAGGTATGGAATAATTTTATTAATGATTTGATTTTGCCACATCGAAATTCAAAATAGTGATAGCTATCTACTGATATTGTTTCATACCAGATGGTTAATTTTATTTCTACACAAGCCTATCACTACCTAAAAATGTAGAAGTAAATTTCAGTACTTATCTTTTGCTAATGATCTATGATGATAAGTCTCAATTTGTTAGAAACTGAATCCTATCCTGCTAATATTATAGATGTCAAAGTTTATGAACAATTATTAATGTTTGTTTTATGATTGACGCATAAACGTCTGAACAGATTTATTTTTTATTTTTATTTTGTTTTATTAGGATTTCTAACAAAGAATACACCTTACTTGTTATATTATAAAGGAAAACAAAAATCCATGTGCTCTTTCAATAATAGGAGACCACATCATGCAATAAAAAAAAACAAACAAACAGTATGAGATGCCTAAATTACATAATTTTAAATGGAACTAGCACTCAGAGTTAAAATTATATAATATTATTAAAGTTAATAAACTACTATATTATTAAAAATGTCAATTTGAATTCAAATTAAATTAAAAAAAAGATTAAAAAGCAAAGAAACATATTTGTAGAAAAAACTATACAGATAAATAAAATAGCAATAATAAACAATACAATACATCACTAGGCAGGTAGTTCAACACTTACATGTAATTTAATTTAGATGAAATTTGGCATACAGATAGATAATGTCCTAGTTTAACACAGGATACGTTTTATCCGAGTATATGGAGCAGTTTCAGAAGGTTGCGAATGAAACCGCGGGTAATAGCTAGTATGGAATTTAAACATAATTTAACAGTTCCATTCGTTTACGATCTCGATATGCGAAAGATAACAACACAAAGTTGACGCCGGAAATTCCTATAACTTCATAATTATCCGATCGTTATTTCGCAGTTAACATTACGATTTCTCGAATCGCGTCACTGCATACTTGTGGCATAATTATGGAGGTTCGTGGTTTTCGCTGTGGCGAGCTAAGTGCGTGTATTGTGTTTAAAGCAAAAGGGTCTGAGGAGACTCTATACTACTAGAGTTTAATTTTGAAGTGAGAGTTAGTATTTGAATTGGTTTTAATCGTGGGATAAACAATGGGGAGGGTGCAGTCGTGCGCGGCGACACGCCCAGCACATGTGTGTTTCAACTGTATGCAGTACGGGACCCGTCCGTGGTTTTGTTTCGATCGTTTTTCATCGAATAGATGAGTGTCGTCAAGGGCTCGTTACGCAATCATAATTATGGCTTTGTGATTCATTAAACTTTTTTTTATTGCACAAATGTTACTTCACTTTAAACAATACTCAAATATTTTTTTGTATTGGTACAGAGTTTTGGCGAATGAGTATAAAATAAATTTTCATTCCATTATTAACAAAGCAAGTTAAGTATTTCAAATACTCTATAATATTATTTACCTATTGTATTCGATTTTGAACCATTAATTCGAATAGAACAATAGGAACTATTAATCTTTATCACAATAATCTGCTCATGTATTATTTACTCGAATGTTACGGTTGCAAGACTATTAGATTATCGATTTTATGTCACACAAAAAACAACTGCATAATAACTCGCATGTAAATTGTATGTGAACGAGTTATCCCTACGGTGGGGGTGAGTGATGCGAAACGCGTGAGCAATCATTGCGATCGACTCCCGCGCAGGGAAATGACGGAAATACACACACACCCAAACACACGACACACTTACAGCAGACACATGCACCCGACCCTATGTACACGTTATATTAGTAATCCATTGTCTATGCAAATAAATATTAATTCACCAGACACGTTATGTATGCAACTACGTTTTCCACACTTTTTGTAGTATTTTTGCGAGAATACAGGGCAATAACACAACACCATAAACTGTATTTTTACTTCATGGTAATGCATAATATCGTTAATGGGGTATTAAGTATAACTATCTATGCAGATAAGTTCGGGTAATGAATTTAACGCTTCTGATAACATCTGCAACTGTAACAAAGACATGCGTGCAGTAAAAATGTTATCGTGTGCGTATGCGCCACTTGTCGTACACTCCCACGCACACCATTACAAACAAAGTTTTTTTCGAATGTAATAATTGTTTTGGTGGAGGAAGTTGCGGATACAAACGGAAAGTAATAACGAAGTTTTTGACCGCACGCAATTGATATTACATTTTAAAGTGCAGTAAGTATGTGGTTTAATAAGGCTGGTGATTTTGATCTAGCTCACTCAGACGCTAATGTTATTTCATGCGAAAGTGTAAATAGCGTTACGATTCGTGAGCACGGACGATAGATAAGCTTTCAAAAAATTATTATCATGGAGTAAACGAAAAAAATTGTAATTGCAGGGAGTTGCGTTAGAAATTGCATACATTTACTCACGCATCGGTATTAAGTAATTAATTCGCCGCCCGCCTCGTCCTATCGGCCGACGATCTCGCAAAACGCTCTCATCGAACGTACAACAATCAAAGCTCCGTTGTCTACTGTGAAAACAGTAGCGGCACGATTATAATTTGCGGGTAGTTGGGAAACTCGTCACAGTCGCGCAACTTGTTTATCGATTTATCGGCGGATGCGTTGGCGATTAACATCGCCAGGGCTGACCGTTACACAGCGTAAGTTTTTCGCGAGAAAAAAAGCACAATTATAATAATGATCGTCCTAGTATGGGATGGCTTGCGCTTGTTTATGCAAATGTATTGACTAATTAAGAGGGAAATAATTTTCAATGTAGTTTGCATGTTGTTCAACGACGGAAAAAACTTGGTTTCTCGACCCGATCATTGTCACTGGCATACTTAATTAGCTGTGTTGAGTTGACTGATCTATTGTAACAGCAAATGTATCGATGACCGGTCAATGATCGTATCGACCCCTTTGATATATGTATCGATGTACTGTAGATGTTTATCGATATTTATTTTATATCGATCCTTAAATTACGGAGTTGCGCCCTAATCTAAATAGCTGCATTTCTTGGGAACAATTCTTAGTCCGTTACGCATTATAAGTCCCTTGTTTGTCGAACTCTACGGCTTTTTAAAGCAGCTTAAATGTGAATAGAGGGCCGGGAAGTGAAGTAAAGGGTTCGTATAGAATGCCGGTTATCGCGTACTTAATCTCAGCGAGCAAATTAGGATTAATTGAACTTTTTCCTTTTAGCTCTGAGCGTCTTTGTGTTCGTGCGTAATTCGTTCAACGTGTCACTCGAGGAAGTATAAAGAGTGGATAATATAACCAAATAACTGTTGCTTTCAGTGTTAGGTATTTTATAGGAACCTTTTATATAAGTAGATTAATATATCGCGAAGTTATTTGTGTCATAGATTATACACGACTAGAGTGCATGAATCCACTCAAAAATGAATAATCATTAGATTAGATAATGATAGCAATTAACGCTTAGTTCGCTACTGGTTTAGCAAGTCATCAACAATCATAGACAATCATTTGTAATGAGTATTTTTAAATACATGTCTCATTGTTGCAGCAATAGGAAAGTTGTAGAACTACATTGTTTCTTCAAGTTCAAAATTGAACCGTTAAATAGTTATCGAGTTATACTTAGCAGTTAATTTGTTAATGTTAAGTTTTATGACGTTACTATTCGTTAGAGAAATATTATAAAGTCAAAGTTAATTACAATAATATTTACATCTTTATTTATGAATATCGAATTATTGCTTTATTACGATCTAATAAAGACCTGCTAATCAAGGAAGAGAATTTCTTTATGTTATTTCAGTTGGCTATTTTATTTACGAGCCGACACGAGAATATTGTAATTTTTCACACGAATTTTAGCACGAATGTAATTTTTCAAATAACATAAAAGGATTGGGCAGAGGTACACTTCTATAATAATGTTTTTTTTTTATACGTTGCCCCACACTAAGATTTCTCTTGTATCGTGGGTGCGTTTACAGGCACAAATCTCACAAACAAATGCCCAGACCCGAAACAACCATCGGTCATACAAATTTTTGTTCCGTGTGGGAATCGAACCCACGACCCGTAGCGCAGAAGCCAATCGCTTAGCCACTGCATTAAACGAGTCGTCATCGTCGTCGTAATCGTATTAATGATACATAGTACATCCTCATTGTGTCTCTTTGTAGTGTGTCCAAATAAATGATTCTTTATCTTTATTTCACGGTTATGTTTAAGTCCCATGTAATAGAAGGCGAGCCTATTGCCATCAACCGGGCCCAAATCCAAACTCCAGGCTGGTACTGAGAAATACCACACGGTAACACCCAATAACACTGCTGCTTAGCAGTCACGCTTGCAACCACTAAACTAATTTTTCAAATGCATAAATTCACTTTTCTTTTGTAACCAAGTATTTTCTTGACTGAGAGATGGTGTTCTCACATTTTTCTTAGTACCGTATGGTTCCAGACGTAAATAATAGCACTACCCTATCTCTTCGCATGGGTGTCGTAAAAGGTGACTAAGAGATTCACTAGAGGATGGGCAGCAGCGTTCTCTGAGTACGTTAACAACCATACTGCGATCGCCAACCCGCCCGCCAAGCGTGGTGATTATGGCAAGCCCCCTCAACATGGAGAACAGGGGGCCTACTCCCTAAGTCCGTCAACGAAGTTAGTCGCCTGTCCGAAAGTAGCCCGAAACGTAGGAGTGAACAAAACAAGTGTCAAGTTCAACTTTTCGGACGTACAAAAACACATCGGTAGTAGGGACAACTGTCAAATCGTGTTGTCATTCATTCTTAGTTCGGGCCCCGAAATAATCGTATGTCCGTAGGTGATAGGGAGTAGGAAACGCTCGTAACTAAGGCCGAAACCACGGACTTCGTGCTTAGGGAGTAGGCCCCCAGGACCGGTGAACGTGGCGATGCTTGGGAGAGGCCTATTTCCAGCAGTGGATGTCTTTCGACTGAATGATGATGATGATGAAGTATTTTCTATACGCTATGAGTATCATCTAAATAGATAACACTTACGTAAGCATGCTGCTCATAGATACAATCAAATCAAGGTCTTCAAATTGATACACGACAAGTGTTTTCGCAACTTCCCGAAGGCGTTTCAACTACTCTTATAATTCCACGCATAGTGCGTCAGAATTAAGGGGTGAGGGGTGTAGGTATCTATAACCCGATGGCGGTTAGGATCTCTCAGGTGTGACGCGGCGGAAGCCCGCTATCATTAAGCTACCCACATGTAGTGCGTACACGCACACTCGCACCCACCCGGCTTGTTTATGCGATGTCCTTGTGTGTTGGCAATGGGACGGATTATGCGATGAGCTTTTTATTGATTTTAAAGTTGGGTGCCAATTTTTAGAATGGCTTTGTTGTTTGAATTGTATTTGTATATTGGAAGTGTTAGGATATAGCGAGCAGAGTGCATGGAATGACTTCTGTTGAGTTAGTAGCTTAATGTACTAGGTTAGGTAAAGGAAGAAAATATTTTTTTAATCTGTTATAATCGTTCTGTAATATCTGTTATATTATAATTTTAAAGAGTCGTGCGGAAGTTGCTCTGCATAAAATAAGTAACTTGAGACACAGATTCACTTTCGTAAATTAAATAGCCTGACGAGCGCCTGACCAGTAGAGAAGCAGGTTGTCAAGAAGACGGAAAGCTTAGAACATCATTACCCTGTCAATAATGCAAGGCTTAGTAACTCTTTTCTACGGGCTCTACATTTTTATTTTGTTTTTTATTTTCCGCTTCGATTCAGAACTGGATATAAAGTTTTCTTTACTTCTTTCTGTTTGTTGTATACCTACTTGTTTTGTTACCTTTAGTGTAAACTATCTCATTCTTTTTGTACATTTGATTCTGTCCTCACTTCTTTTTATTTTCTCAATCGTTCTAAGGTTTGCTGTTAGAGAACTCAATTTTGAGTTAAGCGCGCCTATGTACTCACCATTTTGTACCTATCATAATGATGTATGACATGAAAAAAAAATCCACCTTCCCTGTGGAATCCATGACCATAATTTCTTCTTCAATTAGCACCAAAAAAAAGATAAAGAATAAACCTATCAGTGAGTCTTTTCTTGTTCTCTTTCCACTTCAATTCAGCAAGAGGCATGCAAAGTACAAACAGAACGAGGAACGGGTATATTCTTCTCCAATTTCAACAATAGATAGAAATAAAAGTCACCGGCCTAATCCGAACCTGTGCGCACATATCCGTGGATCCGGGGCGACACAGGCCGCTAGCCACCCGGCGAACAATAAAATGTGTATGCGACTAAATATTACTATTTTCACTGCGCCTGCGTTCCAATACACTTAATCGCTTGCAATTGATTCGTTTTTGCACTATGCTGCATACTTTAGTAAGCTTCTGCGTTTAGCTAATAGTCCTACTCTTTTATGGTAGGAAACCGTCGCACTTTTCCTTTTTTTTTTCGAAATTCTGTTATTATGTAAATATTTTCTTGTTTGAGTTTTAGCAGCCTGTGTGTCGATCCGTTTTTCTCAAAGGAATTGAGAGTAATCCTTCAAGTGCTTTTGACACAGCCAGGAAGAGATGGATTTGCAAATTATTTGCTTTTTACTATTAAGCTGATAACCCTTGTAGTAATTTTATTATACTGTGGCCACACATTGGACTCAACTTTGCGTCCAAGTTTGGCTCCAAGATTAAATAGGCAATTTTGAATGACATCACTGTCCAAGTGTCGTTGAAGACCCATCCACACATTGGCGTATTGGCCCAAGACTTTACATTGGTGCTGTAATACTGCCAATGTGAGGCTGCGGTATTAGGGACAACATTTTGCAGTGAAACCGTCAGCTTTATAATTAGTTATGGTTTACTCACGTGCATTTTTCGGGATTGCCCGACTACTTTCTGACGGTCGAGTCGACTCACAACCTCGCGTTATCAGCTCATGATTAAGGGTTCCGTTTAAGTCCGAAACTAGTCGGGCAATCCCGAAAAATGCACGTAAATAAACCGTAACTAAATCATAAATATGAATGTGTCTCACGAAAATACAAGAAAAACGTTTCAGGTATTTTACTTTGACATAAAAACATCTAATTTAAAAACAAAATAAGACTTTTAACAACGCATATATTGTTGTCTGTTGTGCCTAATTGTGTTCTTCGTTACCACTATTAACGTTTACATTGTTTACACTACACAAAAAGGCACGTCGCGCGTCGCCTACAAGGTGTCTGCAATTAGTCGGGTATCGCCTACAATATCTATTTAATTGCCTGTTACAGTTCCACCCCATCTTTCAATTATACTGCAATCACTATACTTATTATCGCCATTTTATCGACACGAAGTTTTTGATATACGTCCTATAAAGAATAACATGTTGAATGTTACGTTATAGAAGTACTCTTCAAGGAAATTGCCAAAAGGTTGGACGACACTTCTCGTGACCAGAGAGCTGGCTTATTCTCTGGCCAAAGAATTAGCGTTGCCATCCAACGTGGCAACGCTGCCAGTCTTCTGGGCACGCTCCCAGATGATAGTGATGTGTAATTAATATTTCGACCTTCTACGTGTTTTATTTTCGACCTGTTTTTTTTTCTATTCGTATTTTGTACATATTGGTTCCGTTTTACTTTAGATTATACTATGTAGTTTAGTTTTATATTGTATTATATTAGGATACAAATAATAATATAATTGACTGCTGAGTCAATCGGGACATTGACTCAGCAGTCATTGTGCCGATAGTCGTGACAGCCAATGGCTTAATAGCCAAGAGCCTCGACCTGATGATCTGATGAGGCTCTCGTTAGGCAGCTGGATCAAGGGTTTGATTCAGAAAGCGGTACTTCTGGACACGGCGCATATCTTTAGGAAGTTCCTCTCTCTGGAGCCCTGACCGCCGGCAGCTTGGACCCTGTTCCCGACGCCGGTGGGCTACTATTTTTTTATTTTTAAATGTTTTTTGTTTTTATAGAAATATTTAAAAATGTATTTAATAAGTGATGGAAATGAATAAACGGAAATATAAACGATCATTTTGTGTGAATAACAAAGACTTTATAGAAGTCAAACGTCCAATATGAGTCAAGCATCTAAATACGTATTTGCGAATGGTCCAAGACTTCAAAGTTATTAAGCACAGGGATTAAATTTTCGTCGATTTTGTTACTTTTTGTAACGTTGACACACCTCTACAAAAGATACTATCTATCATAACTTTCTCTTTGTTCATTTTATTGTAAGACTCGCATCATATCCACACCTATGTGTTAGACTCCGTATTTATTTATAAACGACGTTATTTTTCATTGTGAAAAATTGTTAAGCCCAAACTTTTAGCTATTTATGCACATTAATTAGGTAATTTGAATATTTATACAGATTATCCTCTTGAAATGTCAAATAGATGATTTATCTTGTGATGTCAGCAACATTGTATTACTGAGAGACAAATTAGCTTCGAGTGTGCCATCTAATTAATACGAGAAGCGTCGGATTAAAGCTGTTTTTTTGTTCGATATGTGGTCACACTTCAGTGTACTCGCTTACAATTTTAAATAGTTTTCTTTAGCGTTGTTGTTCCCTTAGGGAATGTAAACAGTTCCATTTTTTCTTACGGCAAATCAATCAGCACTAATAGGGGTATCAGTAATATTTACGACTGTGAATGCGATCCGTCGACCCGCGAAATTCTATTTTTTTGAACATGGTAAATTTTTTTTTGTTCGCCAATAATACGGTAAAATATGACGATTTATAAGGTAAATAAATCTACACATAAATACAATGCAAAAATAGGCATTCGCAATTTATAAAATTGCGTCTTAAATATGTTAACATTATAAGTAAAAAAAAAAAAACTAAAAAAAAAGAAATTCGCGGTTCGACCTGCATTCACCTTAAACCCGCAGATTGTGTCCCCTTTTTTGATTTCCCATTTCGCAGTAGTGATGAATGCAATAATAGGTATGCGAAATTTATAGAATTATTTCCTAAAGATGTTCGCATTTTAAGTAACCAAAAACTCAAAAAAAAAATGCGTTTCGTGGCCCAACTGATCGCATTCACCTTAAACCCTCAGATTATGCCCCAATCTGCTATCCTATTTTACTTAGTCATGACTTCCTGAATCATCTTACCCTTACATTTTTTCCCAATCTTGTCCTTCATGGTACTCAAACTACACATTTAGTGACCTATCTCGGACACTTGCTAATTAACTTTATACTCTGTAACAAACAAGCAAGTTAATATTTTCATCATCTATTCCACTTGGTGACCTGTCCAAACATCAAGTCCTTGGCGACCCTTCTGCGACACAATTCCTTGCGTGCTGACATCAGAAGCTCGGATTGCCGATAGCATAAGTGGCTATATTTAGAATCTGTGCTACTGATTAATGGGCGCTTTAGTGGGGCGTGTGGCGGTTATGGCTAAGTCATCTCACGTCAGCAATTGACACCGTAACCCCAGGCTTTAAGACTATCTTTCATCACCACCAATTTAGCAATTGTCTACGAAATATAGGAATCAATCGTCATGATTTATATTTGGGTGCTTGTATGGTGAGGCTTAATTTTAAGAGCGGTGTTTAGGCGTTCAACTTAGACGGAATAAAAATCAGATTTGTTGAAAAGGTGTGGATGTGTGGGCGAATTAAACAAATGCTTCAGAAAGATAGCTGTTTGAAAAACAAATCTAACACATTTTATTGTAATATTCTATGCGTTTCCCACTCTGTTACTTACTGCGTAGCTAGATTTCTATAATTTATAAAACATTTTCAAGTTTCCATATCGCCGTATTGAATTCCGATCAAGATATTCAATTATTCAATTCATATCATAAAGCTGTCGTATATCATGTTCGTCGTAACTAACATGCATAATTAGGCAATAGCATGGCAGTTGAAACGCACAGATGAATAAAGAAATGTCAATTCTCTTTTTATTTTGTTAATATGCAAAATTGATACTGGCGTTAAGTCATAAGCGAGTAGCGACACGGTGAAATTAATGAAAAAAAAATCTAGACTACTTTGGCCGAATAGAGAAGGCATTGGACCTAGCTAAGCGCCCCACCATCTACTTGTTTTAGTAGAGATCTATAAACCCTAATAAGAGGTCTATAACCTAGTAGGTGAACCTCCGGTTTCTGAATTGAGAATTCGGGATAAGCAATACTTAAGTCGTACTTGAGTACGGAATTGTCAAAAAAATGCTTTGAAATCCGTCATTTTTTTGACAACTCCATACTCAAATGTTACTTAAGTACTGCTTATCCTAGAATTCTCAATTCAGAAACCGGAGGTATTTCACGTAATTTCCTGACGCACAGATCAAGTTGCAGTGACGCTGCATTTAACTTCATGCGAGCGCATCTGACAGCGATCGCCTATTAAGAGAATACGAAAAACGTCGTTTTGTTCGAAACTGAACTGCAACCACACTGAAACTGAACTTCTTTAGTTAGGTTAGGTTCGAATCAAGCCCCAGTCCGCTTGCACAGAATAATAAATAGCACTACATACAACAGACACCTAAAGGTGCCGTTCCACCAGAGGTGTGCTATGCGGCTATGCTGCTAGAATGTAAAAGCTAAGTTACGAAACTATGTGACCGTTTCCACTGATGCTAAGATATTTACCGGAGCGAGTAAGATGTGCACATAGCTACACCACTTGTGACCATCCATAGCACGCATCCATAGCTCGCATTCATAGCACGCATCCACGACACGCATCCTTCCATATAAAAAACGTAGCTTAGTTGAATCAGTTTCCACCAGTGCTATGTTATGTGGACCAATGAATATGATTGGTGAATATCAAACGCATTCATAGTAACATTGCATAGCACATCTCTGGTAGAAAAGCAGACTTATTCTCAAACTAATGCGTCAAATAGGTTTCTAGAAAACTGTGCTCCGCGTATGTGAAATTGAGCCTTTATTAGGCGAGTGCGCTCCCATTCCGCTGTGCGTTCGCGCTTTTATTATATGAATTTCGGTTCAGTCACTCCCTAACATTCGGTTCGGTTTTCTGTTGTATTTCACTCCGGACGCGAAACAGCGTGATATAGGCCCATATCTTGTACCAGTGACTATCTACTCATGATTAAAGCCTAATTGGATAGCTGCCGGGTCCACTACGTTCAGGGAAGGTTGACAATAAGAGATGTTTCACTGGATTTATCGGTGTTTATTTTTGTGGTATTAAAGGCTCAGGACCTCCAAAGTTATTCCACTAAATTAAATTTTGAACAAAGCAGTTATTTGCCGAACAATTTAAATTAATTTATGAGGTATTTGTTGCCATTATCATAAATTATCTAAACTACCTTTTATATAATTTATGATAATGGTTACAGAGACTATCTAAAACATAAACTAATCGCTAGTCGCTCCATATTTGCACCACGCGCGTTATCTGCAATTACTATGCATCGCACGGACGTCGTGCTAAACATGTTAGGCACACAAGTTTAGTTAATAGTTTACGAGCCATTTTTACTATATTTATCAATATCACATGCCCTATAGAATAACTAATAGTAAAAGGAAGTTTAATTAGCCCCTACCTTCATAATTAAGATAAATTTCAATTATTAATTTATATCAAATGCTTATTTTTCCATCGTTTTAAGTACTGATCGATTGCACAATTTGTCTACACTTTTCATTAAACCTATAAAGGTTTAAGAAACTAGAATGTGATATCGAGATTTAATTAAGATCTAAGATTGCGTAGAAATAGCTTAAACGACATTATCGCGTTAAAATAATGAAAAATGTACTCACGCAGACCAAAATAATTACATCGAATGAAGTTTTCAATTCTCAATCAAATCTATTTTGTAGAAGTAGATTATGTCCGCATCATTTGTTATTCTGTTTTCTTGGAAACTAGTCATTTAGAAGGCAGAAGTTACTTTGTATGGTGTCAAATAACTGTTAGATGACATGCTCGACATAGGAATTGCAGCGAGATTGTCTGTCTGGGAAAAGTCTGCTCGTCCTGACCAAACGTAACGCGTAACGCATTCCACGCGCTGCGTACAAATATCCCTATTTGCGGTTTAGAGTTAGAACAATAGATTACTGGGCGACGTTGTACAATCGTCCAGTTATCTGTACCGACCGGCGGATGCGATAGTGGTAATAGCGGTTACTATCGAGCAGATAGATTCGGCTCCTATCGGCCCTACATGGGAATTTATACTCGTATGTACGTGTATAAGTGTTATATAGTTGTTTCGTTACACGAAATGTACCATAGTTTGAGATAAGAAGCCATGGCTTTATGATGCCCTGTCAGCAACATGTTTCGGAGATTAAATTGTAATAATAATGTGAAAATGTTTACGATATGTCATTTTATTGTTGTTTTATTGGTGTTTAGTTTTCAGTGTCGATTCAATTCCTTCTTTTTGTATAGGTTGATGTACTCGATATTATTTTGATGAGTGACAAGAGAAGACAAGTGACAGTTACTTTGAACAAACAAAAGCTTATCGGGTGCTTTGTTCCGATAGGCGTCAAATCGGTAGACGCATATCAAAGCTGTGTATATCAAAAGCCCGTAGTTAAAGTTCAACGCACAAAGTGCATAATCGTAGTAATCAGTTGGAGCCAAATGTCATCGACCCACTTATCTCGTCCGTCCATCCCTTTTACAATTACAACAACAAATGAGTAAGAGTCGTGCACCGATATGCGCGCACGCATCGATACCGATGCAGAGGAATAAAATCCTGTGTGAACGAACTCTAATCTGTGTTTTGTGCTTCCAGACTCTGGCGAGATGTAAACGTGCGCACGCACTGATAGATTGGTTATACGTTATGTTTCAATCGGTTGTCTCATACGGTTTGTTGATCCGAGTATTATAGAGTAATCCGAAGGCGAAACGTAATCGATTACAGGGAATCGAAACGTTTGGACTTCATTAAACATTTGAACAAAATTAAATAAATAATTAAATCAATATTAGAGTAATGAAACCAGTCTAAATTGATCTCATAATAAACTATAATAGGACCGGAAACAATAACCTGCTGAGACAAAGATAACACGTCGCATCACAACCAACTTGATGAATGCACAAAATATAAAATATTTGGAGACAATATTTTCGGCACAGTCACTTTGTAAGTAGATAATACTGAGATAACTCCCAACAACCAGTCAAATAAAACAGAACAGTCCTGATTTACTATTTAACGACTTTAAGCCCAAAAGCGTGAATTTTGGAATTTCAAAAGCGCGCCGTCATCAAACACAGGTAGATTTCTTTAGAAACTGCGTCCTTGTAACATTACCGTTAAACTGATGATCCTGTTTGTAACAATATTGTTTACAACGACTTACTGACGTAATGGGGATAAACAATAGCCTCCAATTGCCGGTCATGGATTTCTTCAGTATTGTAGAGATATCATAAAACACAGGTAAAAGCTACCTCACTTGCAAGAACATCTTAATTGCCTTAAATTTTAAAAATCTGAACCGACTTGTTTTATTTTTGAGCTTAAAACATTCTGTTTTATTTTTGTTTATTGTTTATAGGGCTTTTTTGTGCTTAAGGGAGATATTACACTATCATAGGCATACTCGTATCTAGGATCATATGGATCATATCTCTTAAATGACCTCTAGAGTCATATCCCTGTATGGCGAAAAGATTCATATGTCTATAATATATTGTGATATATCTATGATTCATAGATCTTTGATCTTAGATATATGATAGTGTAATAGCTCCTTAGCTGTATAAAATAAGCCGAAATTAGCTTCAAAATAGATGCGACACTAACATTTCTGTACCATTTACTATTTAGGTAACTGTCGGATGTATAAATGAAATATCTAGTTTTATTTTTTGAGCTTACAACCTATTGTTTTAGCTTTTTGTGCTTATGCTGTTCAAAATAAATCGAAATTAGCTTGAAAATAGGTGTGACAAAAAATTCTGTTCTAGTTACCTACTATTTATGTTTATATCTATTTTATATAATTATAAATTATTCTTGACCTTTTCCTTCATTTGCCTTTTAGTTTGGATATATTTGGCGCGGGTAATATTATTTTCATGGCGTTAAATTTTTATATTATTCAAGTCATTGAAAGGGCAGACGCACACGTCATATCAACGCTGTATTCAACCCGTATGCACTTTACTTAGAAACTGAACTGTCGAATAATAAGTGCATTGTGTGACCGTATAGGTATCACTCGGATTAGTGAGGGGAATACGTAACGTCGATAATTTGCACACCCAATGAAGCGGACAGCGAGCAGGTGACGGAATTTTTTATCGTAATAATAATTTATTTTATTTCAACTAATTAGATTTTTGTGGTGGATTTTATAACATTTCAATCGATGTGATAGTCCGTTCATACGTTCCATCTAGTCGCAGTGACTTTTAAGAACAAAAACATCTCTTTCGGCCTCTTAATCTAACCAATAAGAGTTTATCAGATGTCCATTATCGAAGGTCCTGATCGAGGTCAACGACTCCATGTGAGCATATCGACACATCGACAGCGGCGGCAGGGCGGCGCGCGCCACGCACTTCCGACGCGACGGATTTGCCGGAATCGGCGCGGGCGCATCAAACGCGCTGCAAAATTCGGACGGAGGCGCGCGCGCGTGAATCAATTTGAATATTTTTTTCGGTGCCGACATGGGAATGGCTACCGCCCGCCATGGGCATCACACACAATGTTCGCAATACTGTGCTCGACTTAACTTTAACAAACTTTTTGACACAAAACATAAGAATTTTTATGGCGCATAATCTCAGCATGTAGAGGCTTTATGAGAGGACCCGAATGTTTTCGTTGACATTATACCTCCATATTACATTCATGTGTTCCTTGTCGAAATTAAAGCGCATATTATTAATTACAGTCGTTCAAGAGAGCACTTGTAAAAAGCTACATATTAATTACGAAAAAATGTCGCCGCTTCATTATTTTTTTCAGTCGGATTCAGTGTATCCGAATTTCGTCGAGTTGGAGCCCACACGGGCTTTCTTGCTACCAACATCTCACGTTTTTGAGTAGCCGTAATATTTAAATTGCCGACATAGCTCCTCCGGGCATACCTTGCATGGGAATGTGCGCGGCCGTCGTCAAAACCCGCTTTTACCGAATGCGTTATGCACTCTCCAAACGCATCAGAGCTAACCGCGCCTTCCTTGTCTAACTCGTCAGTGACGAACGTCGCAGACAAAGAAGTAATGGTGGAAAGTATGGCTACTTTTACTGGACGTTTATTACGTAAGCAAACGCATCCCGCCTAAAATTTTGCATGGATGCGTCGCGCATGCGAAAATGGGTTCGGGCGCAGGCGGCGGCGCACGGGCACGTACTCAATATTACCTGCCGATGCATATTAATTGAGGAGGAAGTTTTGTCAACAATATCTAATGTGCTCCGCGAACTCGCCGCGGTGCCATTGATAGGTTTTTTGTTTCATATATTCGTTTCCAAAGTACTTTTATAGACGGCGCCATATTAAATACTGCAATATTGCATAATGTATGACACACACATATATCTTATTGAAAACAATCGATATGATTGTTCACGATAGACGGTGCTCTACAATATCTCTATTCGTCGGCAAGTGGTTTAACTGGGTTATTCCATTTAAATCGTTTACTACTTGAGTATTAATTAGCGATAATCATGACGGCAAATAATCTTCGTTTTGATTACTGACAGGTTTATTTTTGAAGTGGAAGTATCTCGAGTGGTTTATATCGTTTCCTTGATAAACACAATATAAAAATTCTTTGAATAATGTTATCTATGCAATTGTAATAGCATTTATAAGCTTATAAAGTGTTAAAATATGTTGCTAACTACGAGTACGCGTGTTCAATTTCATTCCTTATTTAATCAAATTCGGATACAGTTTTAAAACGTTTTAGGGATCTCTGTTTATAATTTCTGAATGAATTTAAAATATAATTATTTTATTTTATTCGGAAAACTTACAGCCAGCATACTTGCAATATACCTAAGTAATACAAAATTGAAGGCCATTTACAAGTTTTCACCGATAAATACTAACCTATACGTCACAAAAAAATAAACTTCATTCGGTTTCATCTGTCATTGCTGTTTATTCTTAGTATATCATAGATATTCGGTAAGCGATAAGCAAAGATTATCGATATCACAAAATACTTAGTGTGACCGTGCCTATTTTTAGTGACTTACGTCCTATCAACATTTTCGTGCAGTTCCTCATCTGAATGAATGCATATGTATTATTTATTAAAGTGATAAAAGTTTACTTGTATCAATCATTGAAATTAAAACGCCTTTCTTTTTTAAAATTGTATTTGATACGATAAGTGACTGTTCAGTCAGATAGTAAAATAAAACAAAACATACCTTATAGAAATAAAAAAATGATTTTGCAATCTTACTGTTTTATTAATATTTTTGGATTTTTTGGGTCTGTTAGATTAATTTTATTACAATTTATGTGTTGCTAGAATTAAAAGTCCTACAAATCCATAACGAGATAAGATATTATACACCGGAAATCCATATCAAACAAAGATCGTCTATTAGATTAAATAAATAACCGCTAAATAGTCAAACACCAAATATTTCTGTAGAAACGTTATTCGTGTCGTTTGTTCAAACAAGTTTCTTAGATAGAGCACGTGTGGATAATCCGTGTCGCAGATATGAACGGTGCGGTATGACGGCGTATATCGACGTACGTGCATTATCGCCGTAAGTCGCGGATTACCGCACTGATTTATTGTTTTATCGCGTTTTGTCGGAATTCACAAAGAGATCGCGACACGATTACGCGTACTAGTTTTTGACTGACAACGTCATTGGATTTATTTTTATCGTATTATTTTATTATAGTGTTTATATAATTGCGTGTTGTTTTATATGATGTAGGAATTAAGGATGGCTGTGATTGTGCGTTTGGACGTCATTTGGTTTATTATTACCAGTCATACTTAACAAAAATGTTATCTCATCATCATTCTAACTAATATTATAAATGCGAAAGTTACTTTGTCCGATTGTTACTCGTTCACGACTAAACTATTAAACTGATTTTGATGAAACTTGGTACAGAGATAGAAGGACCTGAAGAAGGACATAAATTACTTTTATCCCGAAAAACGCGGAATACGCGATTAACAAACAAGCGGGCGAAACCGCGGACGACCTTTAGTCTACTCTAGATAATTCATTGACACATTTCTTCCAAAACCTCGAATCTCTCTCTTTCTAAATCGTCTATACAATTATAGAGTCCATAAGCCACCTATCGGTCAGTTACAGTTCAATTATCAGTATTTGTTTTTAATTTAAACCCCAAATCTTGACCATCTACTTAACTGTACCTACCAATTGCAGGCCATTGGTGCGTAACGGTGAATATTGAACCAAATCACACGTTTCAACGTGAAGCAATAACAAAACCTCTGTGAGGGATCCGACTGATTGCTCACACGTTAGCGAAAGCCGAACAAATTAACTTAGCACTTCGATGCCTAGAAACCATTTGTTTCCAATTTGTGGGCCGCTCGACAATATCGCTCCTGTGTTTATCCCATCCAAAAACAGTGCAAATGACACTAATTATGCCATTGTAGCGGGGTCGTGTTAATAGATTGCTCATACCGCTCTGAATTCTACTAAACCGTATGATGTACGGTTCACGTAAACTGAGGAATGTCTAAACTTAATTTCCACGTGGGTTTTGAATTACTATTGAGATGTAACTTTTTACGTTGTTCGTTATATTGGATTGATATGGGCAACTCAACTTTGTTGTTACAATAGGTATGACATGCAAAAGTGTCCAGATCGACCTATTTACCAATAAATGATTGAGTATTGAGTGTACGAATAACGAAGGCAATAGAGACGTCACTAATTCTATCATGAACTATGAATATGAACCTTTTGCTTTATGTGTCAGTACGTTTGTTTGTATGCGTCGTCAGAACTTGGAGTTTGGACCGCCATTAGGCTGCGGCTGCACTAGTGACATGAATAAAATACTTTTGCACACTGCTATCAACTAAAAACACTTAAATTTTTTGTTTTTATGCCAGTAATATGCAAAAAAATGCATTCGTCTTTTTGTTTTAAGGGCATTTAAATCTGTTAATCTGGACATATCGATTCGATATCTACACTAACGAACTTCTTCGTATTGATTGAACACGTCCTTCTGGAGGACGTGATAGCGATATCCTAACATTTGTAGTGATAAAAAAACAATCCGATATGATTCGTATCGCGCATGCTTTCTTGGCGGCAGCAGAGTTTCAAACAACACTTTTATACGAAATTGTTTAAGCTGTGGTGGTAATAATATATGTTAAGACGTTAGTCATCATGAATTTTTCATTATCCGTTTGCCGTTTAATGACGGTCAATACCTCTCCTTTGGAATTGAATAGACCTATTTTGTTCAGATACGAGGCCATCGCAGTGGTTTGTGATATGCTGTTGATAATAGTGTGTGAAGGGTGGGCGCTTTTGGGGGCAGTCTTATGTAAAATTTACGTTCAAAAAGAACTAAGTAATTCTCGTCTATTTCGAATAAACGAGTTTTGAGTTTGAGTGATAGATTTTAGTGAATGCTTTTGCTAACTGCTTCATAACTGATATTATTAATACGTGGTTGTTGTAAGAGATCGAGATGTATTGCCTATAGTGTTACTAACCGCACAACGATTTATACAACACGTTATCTTAGCCAACTAACATGCGCAAAGCGACATAATTTTGTCGTCGCATTACCTCGTTTTCAGCCGAGATAAATCGTACACAATCCTCTCCTCTCGGCACGAGATATTGCGACGGCAAAATTATGTCGCGCTGTGCATGTTAGTTAGGCTTGCAGGAAAACACTCATATTCCTTTACCGCGTAATAACGCAATAATAATCTCAGTAATGTAAATGAGGATTATTATAAAAGCAAATAACATAATAAATCTGATTTTATGACGAACAAGAGATAATACTGTTAATATGGCAGATAATAAAAATATATATCCTTCACTGTTTGAATTGAGTGATTAGTTCAGATTAAATATAACGCGAGGTTGAACAACTCGTTGAATATGGATTGGGCAAAGAACAAGCGAATTCTTATCGGACTATACGTATTTTTGATGAAATAAAGGTCACAATTGCATCATACAGTAAGATTTTTTAAATTTTTATAGAATCCGCCCCAATTTTTTTCGAGAAATAAGGATCTCAGACTTTTTCGTGGAAAATTAGTAAGTTGATTGTTGTAACGGGTGATTCATTTGGAGGTACTTTTTTCAAAACTGAAAAAAATTATAAAAAAACAAATTTATTGGGTTATCTTTATTATCATACAAAAGAAGCATTCTTGACATTTATTTTTTAAAGATTATTTCTTTCAAATGCTGTCCGTAACTGCGGTTAACATGCTCAATTCTGTAGTTTCAATTTTCGATGACGTATTTTCGTTTCATTATCGTGCCATGATAACGGACTATTTTTTTCCTGAAATTGAAGCCCGTGATCTCCAGGACATTTGGTACCAACAGGACGGCGCCACTTGCCACGCAGCACGTGAAACCATGGCTTTATTGCGAGAACAATTTTTCGGACCAGTCAGTTGGCTGCCTAGATCTTGTGATACACACCCCTAGACTTTTTCTTTTGGGGCTATGTAACGTCCAAAGTCTATATGGATAAGCCGCGTACGATTAAGCAACTGGAAGCCAACATTACTCGCGTTATTCGCCAAATACGACTCGAAATGCTCGGACGCGTCATCGAAAATTGGTACTGCAGAATGGACCATGTTAACCGCAGTTACGGACAACATTTGAAAGAAATAATCTTTAAAACATAAATGTCAAGAATGGTTCTTTTGTATGATAGTAAAGATAACCCAATAAATTTGTTTTTTCATATTTCTTTTCAGTTTTGAAAAAAGTACCTCCAAATGAATCACCCATTATAAGTAGAGCTGTGAAATTATGTAATGAAGTTACTTCCTATTTGCTCAATCGCTAGGTTAAATAATTGTAAGGTGTTAAATAAATAACTCTATTAATAAAAACATTATTATTTGATTTGTATGGAAAGTAATAAAAAAAACGCAAATTTCAAAAAGTAGTTCAATTTCCGATACCGAGTAACACAAAATTCTTGGAGTAAATTTTTTAATACCTTGTTTATGAATATAAGAGTCTTCTTCTCTCGTGTGTGAGAATAACTCTTGCTGTGGTGAAAAGATTAGCCAGTCAGTAAGATTGGTAGCGGGGCTGACTGCCCAGGGTGCGCCGGACGTACTTAAGTATAGTTACTCAATGCTATACAAGGTGTAAACGAATTCATTTAATTACTTCAACCCGCGTGATCTACTGGTGATACAGATTAACCGAAAGTGTTTTTTTATTCTAATAGAAGAAAAAAATACAACAAAAAAAGATGGTGGTTTCTGAGACATTTTAACGCCCCGAGTGAACTAATTGCAAAGAGCGATATCGCACGAGTCGTGCCCTCCAGATATGTCGTGTCGCCGTGCTTTCATTAATACAAGGTTAGTCAGAAAGGAAGTACTAATCCGAAAGGGTGTTAAAGTACACATAATAATGAGTAACTTTTGTTTTACAACTTTTCCCAAAAGTCAATAGTTTAAGAGAAACAGTAGTTCAAAAATCTCAAAAAAAAAACTCAAATCTATCTATCCCTAGTTATGATCAGCTGTGTTTACATTTTAGGTCATATTTGGGGTCACGAATTAAAAGCACCATTTTCTGAATTTGTAACTAAAGCAGTTATGAAGCATTTTTGAAAAAACTAAAATGAAAATCAATTCATTTGGAAAAAAAATATTTCGAATTTTGAAATTTTAACACTTGCTTTCAAACAGTCATCAGCGATACTATAAGTGGGCTTCCGATTAGTACCCCCTTTCCGAATAACCTTGTATATGCGTGGCATTGAAATGTTCTATCACATAAAAAAAATATTTTTCTAATTTTTTTTACTTTTTGTCAGATTTAGACACACACCGCACGAAAAAAAAGTATTTTTTTTTATTTTTCAATCTTAATCCCTTGCGGGGTTATGCGTGCTGGGTGGTTTGAAGGAATAACACGAAATCGTTTACATCCTGTATACCAATATAAGAGTGATATATTAGTTCTTGATTTAATTAACATTGATATTTATGTTTTAATGTCCTATCGTCTTGCCCGTCGGTTATCATTAGGTACAATACCTACATATAAGTACTTCAAATCGTATTGAACGGTCAATATCTAAATAATAAAATTATTGAATTAACGATACAGCCGACTTCCGTTGCTCAATATTTGTTTTATTATGTAGAATGTGGGAATCAGGAAATTGATCATTTACTTCGTTCTTAATAATTAATTAAACAATTTCCGATGATATCAATAATTTTGTACTTTTGATTTGAGATTGTAGAATAAGGTTGTATTCATATTGCTTGCATTGGTTGAGCCGAGCGCACACTTTCGGACAAAGTAACGTTGTGTCGTATTGCAATTTTTACGTAACGTTGTTGGATGTTGTTGGCATTACTACCTCGAACATCATCCATTGAAATATTCGTGATCAATGACTACGTTGCAAGTGTCCAGCAACAAATTATGTATTTGTAAGCTAGACTTTAGGCCCTTACATTTTAAGAGCTTAGTCTAAGGAAGCTATGTAAATAGCTGCTACCGAAACTGTTCAGCTGCATCATTACATGATAGGTCACAAGCATAATCAGGGGGGTTACCATGATCTGTTAGAGCAGGAGTATTTTAATATTATTACGAGAGTGGGAAAGTGACAGCGCTAGACAGCTCTCTAGCGCCATCTCTTACCCACTCTCGTAATAATATTAAAACATTCCTGCTCTAAGAGATCATTGTAACCCCCCAGTCCAATACTATCCTACTGCTGGGTCCAGGGGGTCTACTCCCTAAGCACGAAGTCCGTGGTTTCGGCCTTAGTTACGAGCGTTTCCTACTCCCTATCACTTACGGACATACGGTTATTTCGGGGCCCGAAATAAGAATGAATGACAACACGATTTGACAGTTGTCCCTACTACCGACGTGTTTTTGCCCGTCCGAAAATTTGAACTTGACACTTGTTTTGTTCACTCTTACGTTTCGGGCTAGTTTCGGACGGGCGAATAATTTCGTTAACGGACTTAGGGAGTAGGCTCCCAGGCTTCTCAGAATAAGAAGGGTTTAGACTTCCGTCCATACAAATAATAAACTACTCTTGTCTAATTATATTTTCGAGCCGTTTGGGGTCGAAACACTCGGGTCGTGGGGTCCGAGTGCCCAACTCCTATATAGAGAGGTTGCGAGGCGGCTGGTCGACGCTTCCCGTGACCCGAAGGCTGGTCTCTACTTTGGCCAAAGGATTAGCATTGCCATACAACGTGGCAATGCTGCCAGCCTTCTGGGCACGTTACCAGTGGACAGCGATGCGGAGGAATATTTTGATGCCGTATTTTAGTTTGTAGTTTTATTAGGATATAGTTTTCGTTATTTGTATATATGTATTTTTATTACATTTTAAAAGTTAAATAAACTCAATTTTCTCTTGTCTCGATACTCTGTCAAAATTAAACCAAACCCACAATCCTTGAAGATTTATTTTTATCATTACTATAAATGACCTGCGAATTGATTGACTGATACGCTCAAAAATGTGATCAACTTGCTAAACTGCTAAACTCATAGCACTCCATACATGGTCAAGTTGTTGAAACTAAAGAAAATTCCCATCAGCGTTCCTATTTGAGAAATCGCGTGAATGTGACGTCATGTCTGTGAAAATTAACGCCTCCCGCAAGGTTCAATGGAGCTACTTTTTTTCATTGTTACAGAACGTTTTTATTACGAACTATTCAGCGTAAGCTGTTATTTTATAAGTTATTCACACTTATTTGAAAATTGGAGATTAACACGTGTTTTCGTCTGAATAAAATCGGATAGTGTTTTGGATGGAATGGAATTTTCTTTAGAAACCCTAATTTAAAAGTAATTTGTTTGGTTGGAGAATTCCTCACTTTCAAATATCAATGTTTTTTCTTTCTCAATTTGAACACCTAGATTTGAATTACGAACATTAGTGTTTTAAATTTCGAATTCAAAGCCAGTCAGCTAGCCAGTTTCGAATACAGGAATAGAATTGCAACAGACTCAAAATAATGTTCTCGTAAGAGAATGTAGGCCTATTTCGTGTTTTGCCCACCCCAAGAGAAGACATAATTATAAAGATAATCGCAGCTGTTTGCACAGATACTGACGCGGTAAGCCAGTATTACCAAATAAATCATATTATATTCAGAATTCGGCTTACTATCTCCGGATAAGCGTTATCTAGGAAATAAATCTGAAAATAAAAACTGTTTGTGTTGATATCCTCGATATCCATTGATAAGAAACGATTACCTTTATTCCTCGTAACATTTATGTTAAGGTGATGCTCGAAAGGATAAGCAAAAGTAACGTAAAGTAACGTATATGCGGACATAATTGTATAGTGTATAACAGGGTTAATGTTATAACGGGTTATTCGTCAGGCCAAATCCTAAATTGAAATAGGCGGAATAAGACGGTTCATTTTTCGTTTACTTGGAAGTACATTCTTATTTTTCTTTAATTTACGTTCACCTTTGTTTCATTTTGTTTTCAGCGGTTTAATTTTGAATGAAAGTGGCCGAATGGTAGCAAAATGAACGAAACATGAACTGCCTAATTTTGTCTCTAGGTTGGCAGATTTCTGAAGCACTATTGCCGTTATTGAGAAACATGAACGTGTCTTAAGACTTTCAGGTGAGCCAGCTAGCAATGGACCTATTCCTATAAACAGGAATCTCAAATATAATGTTTATGACATAACTAACATTATCACTACCGTAACAGTGACGTAACACATAGGCCGTAAGCGAACAAGCGAGGAATCCGACAAATCCTTAAATCGACATCGCCAAACAAACCAGGGATAAGGGAACGTTCCCGCTACTCATGTGGATTAGGGCCGCGCTTAAACCCGGCACCCGTGCGGTAGTCAGTGTAAACACAGCCTAAGGGCGCTGCTCTATGAGCCGTCTCGTATAGGAAACGTTATATTTGGATTTTTGGAGAAGGTTGAATTAAAGTATGATATAGATTTGCGGGATTTACCTAAAGTAAAAGTTGAGTATCTATGTGTGAGAACCGTGTCTAAATTATTTATGTTTAGCTCTAAACAACGGCTAAAATCATTTTTTTAATACGACAATAATCGTTTTAGGCAAACTTTAGAGAAGTTTCCAATAAATTACATGATGATAAAAGCTGATATTATTAGATTATTACAGAAATCTTTCCTTTTTAGATTGGCTGTTGTTAAAGATATATTAACTCATCCAGTGGATAGTATATGCGATTCTACGAGGAACTTATAGAAACTAGAAAGATAGATAAACTTTATTGTACACTGAAAGAAATAAAACAGAAGGCATACACGTAATTAAGAACAATAAAAATGCCGGTCTTATCGCTTAAAGCAATTTCTTCCAGACAACCATTGGATGGAAAGAATTGTTGAGAAAAATATAAAGGGCAGTTGACAGCCATTTAGAAGCTACTGAAAATCCAGTGCTCCTAGCTAAGTTTTAGGCCAACACAATTTAGATTGCCATCGACACGCTAAGAAGAAGAACTCATCCAATTACAGAATATCAAACCCGCAAATCGATATAATTTTGAAAATTATTATCCAACATAACTTCGTAGTTCTGTTGCTAATCACGCGGTATATCTTGTGATCCTCTATGGCAGATCAGAGGTCAGATCATGTCCGTGGCTCTAGTGACTGGCACACTGACGAAATTGGCTCAGAAGCTAATAAAAAAGATAACTTCGGCGTAAACTATAAAAATCTGCGACGTATAAAAACACAAATCCCGATTAGGTTGATACTCACTGCCGTGGCGGTTGGCTAACGCTAGGATCGAAATATTTTCTGAATTCGGTTTTTTATTTCACTCGTTCTTATCGTATTCATGAAAAAATAATTATAATCATTCTGACGTGTTATGAAAAGAGTCTCCATCCACGAGTGGTACGTCGCTTCCTAGCGCGCGGGGGCCAATTCTACTAACAGAAACTTTAATCAATTGCAACTGAATCGTTCATTCAGACAGTTTTCGTTTATGAAAACTGTCAAAATGTTTGGTTTTGTTTTTGTTGTCAAACAATTTGATAGTTTTTGTAAACGAAAATTATCTGAATGAACGATTCAGTTGCAAATGATAAAAGTTTCTGTTAGTAGAATTGGGCTCCTGGGCTTCAGCTCCGCTACCAACTTTGCTGAAAAGCTGATCTTTTCACAACGACATGAGCTATTCTCATTTAGCTCGTGCCGATGGGAGAGAAAAAGAATGAAAAGTAAGATACAGATTTGCAGGCTTTAATGTTCTAAAAAGTGAAATAACAAAACCTTCGGCCTGACTTGAGACAAAACCTAACACGATTTTCAGATATTAACGATTAATAACGATAAAAAGGGTGTTCTCTATTTAAACAGTTAATTTTATTATAATCTGCTATCTATTGATAAATACAACGTGTTACAAAAATACCCCTAAAGCCGAAAGGGCATTAAAAGGTCCCTTGTAAAGAGTCTATTGGCAAAATTTTAAAATAAAATTAGGACAAAAAAAATTGGACTAATTATAAAATAAAACATCACTGAAACGCAATCCTGAAAACATAAACTCAAACTCAAACTTTTTATTGCATTCATGTGTACATTAGATGTTATATTTATGTAGGTAGGTACATATATAGTTTCAACATGAAACCCGGTAAGGGCACAGCAACATACTGTTATTAGGTGCTATACTAATAAAATTATAATAATAAAATTGTTGAATGGTAATAGTAATAACAGTTATTAATAATAATCTACGTATATCATAATAAGTAACATTTTGATTAGATGAATTGTATTGCAATATTATTAATAATGTAGCATATAGTTGATAATTAATATTTTATGTATTTAATGTAGTGTATTTAAAAGTAGGTAAAGAGTAGACTGCCCAGAAAGTTATTTATATTCTTACCTAATTTCCTCTGAGAGGTAAATGACAACAACTATAAAAGACTACTTGATTAACATTTTCTTTTTTAAGGGGAATTATGTAACACGTTGTATAGATACCCATCCAAAAATCTATTGTTGGCTGCTCTGCGCATCAGTGTGTCACGATCATAATTCAACAGTTAGAGGTCTTATCTAAACGATTGTACGTCTTAATTATCTATTTTTTATGCGATACATACCTACAATATTTCAATGTTTTGTTAGTATTAGGTTTACAATGGAAATTTTATATAACACTGTAGGTATTGTAAGTAATACATACATTATAGATTGTATCTAACCGATTACACGTAATTTTAACGCAAAAAGTTTACATCATTTTCAGTCATGTAGATATCTATCATTAGAAATATTACGAAATAAATGAATGTTAAGTCTCATACAAAATATTTGAAGGGCATTTCCGAACGTCCGTACAATCCCTGAAGGTTAAAAACGCTTTTAAAACTGTAGGAAAAACCACGTCGCTGTTTTCGACGCGCGTTGACAGCTCAAGAATTAAAAGATAAGCTCACATGATATACAAATATAAGTGGTTTCTAAACGCTATCTTGTACAAATAAGTGGAACATAAATTAATCAGAGCCGTGTGTTATAGACAACACGGGTAATGCCACGGTAAATGTTACTATCGTACTGTCGTCGTTTCTGTGTGTTTGTGTGTCACTTACTTGCCTCTGTATTCGTCAGATTAGATGAGAGTTGGTTATCGCGTTTGCATCATACCAGATAAATGTTGTGATTTTGGCGCGTAATTTAATGCGGTATTTCAGCTACTTATACTTTTTGAAGATTGTAAATATACCTGTCTAACGGCCGTTTTCAATAACCTATCTATCGGCGGTTTCGCCTACTACAGATAGAAATTTGACATAAACTTCATAGAAGTAATGTCAAATTTCTATCTGTAGTAAGGCAAACCGCCGATAGATAGGATATTGAAAATGGCGGTAAATAAGCTTGTATTATGTAGAGAAATATTTATTCGGTTTCTTAATGATTATGGGAAAAAAATACCCGTTTGAATCTGAAATCGGAATTTACCCTACACGAAACCTTTTTTTTTTTTTTTTTTGTTTTGTCAGTAGTTGGAAAGCCTCATGGACACACAAGCCACCTCACGGATGAGATGGCTTGGGTAGTGTCGGACTCTTACCGACTAAAACCAAACTCCTGCCCCGGCGTGAGCCCCTGCCATACGAGTTACGCAGGGATTTTGCGATGGGCTGTTTTTTATTGTACTTCTTCTTTTATTTTGTGCTGTACATAGGTTTTCTAAGACTGTATTACTGAACTTCGAAGTTTAAAATACCGATGTACTGTATTCATAAAGTTCAAAAGTACGAATTACGTGAGTTAGAATGTACGCTATTACGAATTACTTTATTCGGAATGTTCATCATTCCGATGTACGTTACTCCGAAAGTTCACGATTACGAATTACGTCATTGAGAATGTTCATCATTCCGATGTACGGGACTCCGAAAGTTTACTATTACGAATTACGTTATTAAGAATGTTCATCATCGCGATGTACGGAACTCCGAAAGCTTACTATTACAAATTACTAAATTTCGAATGTTCAACATCGAGATTCTGAGATAGTATTTCGCTTTTATGTATATAGATATATAAGGATAGATAGGTAAGGATAACTTAATTTAAATTTATTAAATGTTAACTTCAGTTCATGTTAATTTTGTGTAACTAGCTAGGTACTAACTTGCCGGGGTTGCGGACTTTGTTCTAAAGTTACCGCGGCCTTGGAACGCAAAGGGCATTAGGAGGAACACGGATGGGTTTTAGTCAGTAAGAGTCTGACACTCCCTTCCGCTCCTTCCGTAAGAAGTCAATTCATGATTTAACAACGTTAAAAAAAGTAAAGCTATGTAACTATACAATTTTATAATTACAAATGAACTATAACAGTGTATGGCTACAGAAATTAAAAATCTTAATCTAAATAGGTAATAGTAGTTTAATAAATTTTAAATATGCCAAAGTACCTAAATACTTTCTCAGAATGTCCATGATGAACATTCGAAATTTAGTAATTTGTAATAGTAAGCTTTCGGAGTTCCGTACATCGCGATGATGAACATTCTTAATAACGTAATTCGTAATAGTAAACTTTCGGAGTCCCGTACATCGGAATGATGAACATTCTCAATGACGTAATTCGTAATAGTGAACTTTCGGAGTAACGTACATCGGAATGATGAACATTCTGAATAAAGTAATTCGTAATAGCGTACATTCTAACTCACGTAATTCGTACTTTTGAACTTTATGAATACAGTACATCGGTATTTTAAACTTCGAAGTTCAGTAATACAGTCGAAATCTTACTGTCGGATAGCCGTCAGTGTCTAATTTGTTAATATAAAATTATAACCCTCCTCCTTTTTGCTTTGCCGTAGTCGGGTAAGAAATATGAAATCAAAAACACTAATTTATTTTTTAGAGTCAATTGATGTTGAATCTTATTTCCTGCTTATATTATTATGAGACAAGATTATCTTTACTAAGACTAGGCTAGATACGCGTTACATGGAAGAAGGTGGGCGGGACCGGGCGATATCCTGTTTGGCAAAGGCAGACTTTCTATAAACCAAATCTACTTCGAATATGAATCCACCATTGGCTGGAGACCCTTCGGGTCTTGCCAATAGTTGTCCGGTTTTACGTAGAACAATCCGCAAGGACAATTTACAAGCAGTTAATTCGGAAAAAAAAAACCGGCCAATTGCGAGTCGGACTCGCGCACGAAGGATTCCGTACCATTATCTATAAAAACGGCAAAAAAATCACGTTTGTTGTATAGGAGCCCCCTTAAATATTAATTTTATTGGTTTTTTAGTATTCTTGTTATAGCGGCAACAGAAATACGTCATCTGTGAAAATTTCAACTGTCTAACTATCACGATTCATGAGATACAGCCTGGTGACAGACGGACAGCGGAGTCTTAGTAATAGGGTCCCGTTTTACCCTTTGGGTACGGAACCCTAAAAACTATTAATCCATTCCAAGTTCAAAAAAAACTTATAAACGCCAAATCCACTAGGAAGTTTTGCTGCGCAAGTTGACTTCTGTAATCGACTTTTAAAGTATGAATACACCAGCAAGTTGACTTCTGCAAGTCTTGCAAAATAAGCGAGCATTTGCATGCAGTAACTTGCGCAATCTTCTTTTACTGTCTTCTTCTACAGCTATACGCGAATAACTCATGCCGTAGTGAAAAGATTAGCCAGTCAGCAAGGTTGGTTGCGAGGCTGACTGTCTAGGGTGCGTTGGACGAAGCTAGGTACTGAGTATCGTCGCTTTAGGAAGCGTTTTAACGGACCACTTGCGCAATAAACCTGGCTAGTGTGTTTAGCGCTTTATAAAACTTATCTAATATGCTCCGCCTCTATCCATAGCCTTTTCCATGCTCAACTTTATAGTGTACTAGAAGTCGCTCGCGGCTTATACGGAGTATACTCTGTACCAAGTTTCATGAAAATCGGTTCAACGGTTTAGGCGTGAAGGTGTCAGAAACAGACAGAGTTACTTTCGCATTTATAAAATTAGTAGGAATTTGGTGCTTTATATGTATACCTCCACGAGTGACGATACTTAAGTACGTCCGGCGCTCTCTGGGCAGTCACCCCCGCTACCAACCTTGCTGACTGGCTATATTGTCACTACGGCATGAGCTATTTTCGTATAGCTCGTGCTGACACGAGAGAAGGCACTTTATAAAATTTATCTATGCTCCACCTCTATCCATCGCAATTTCTACGCTCAAGTTTTTAAAGTCAAGCAAACAGACTACATAGTATTTGTTGGATATCTATGAGAATAGTAGCTGACAACTGTTGAGCCTTATTTACAGAGCAATTGTTACAATTATGATTTACATATTTGCCGATCTTGTAATCTGATGTCTTATGACTGATGTTACTGTCAGCTCTGTCTACTTGTGTGATGCAATGTACATAATACGTATGTAACATTGACTAGATTTTATCAAAATAGGTAGGTGAATTTAGGTTAGTTCGAAAAAGTGCGAAATCATTATTATCAGCATATTGACGTCACGTTTAGCGCAGTGATTAGAGATTAGCTTTCTGCTATGGGTCGTCTCGGTTTGATTCGAGCACGAAACATGTTTTTTATGGCCTACAGATAGTTGTTTCAGGTATGGGTGTTTGTGCGTGTGAAGATTTGTGTCTTTAAAAGCACCAACGATACAGGAGACATCCTAGTGAGGGGCAATATTTTTATTTGTACTACTAAAAAATGGTGCGTATACTCATGTATGCGCGGAAGAAGTTGTATTTCGCCTGAGATAGAAAAAAGGTTTATGTCAACAACTAACTTCATGGTGTCGCATTTCCACTACATGCGTGCGTAACTTCCGTAACAATGAATATGTTACCCTCAATGCGCCAAAAACTGCGCCAAACAAATAAAACTTCAAAAACTAAAAAAAGGTTGTATTGATAATGATGAATTTGCTGTATTTAAAGCAGCACTAGAGTCGTCTTTCAATCTCATCAGATTCGATTAGTCAGTTGTCGAACGATTCGGTATGCTATCTCTTTTTCTTTCGCTACGAGAATCGAAGACGAATTGAGATAGCAATCCGAATCCGACAATTATCGAAAAGGTTTTGAATCGGGGGTAAGGCACGAATGCGCTGGGAAATACGTTGGTACAGTAAAATGCCAAAACAATAACGACGGTGATACATATACCATTTGCCTTATTTTGATATCCTTGTAATCATCATCATCATCATCATTTAGACGAAAGACGTCCACTGCTGGACATAGGCCTCCCCCAAGCATCACCACATCGACCGGTCCTGTGCTTCTTAGCACTCCATGCCCCGCCGTTACCTAGCCACGGCTAGCAGAGCCACCGGGGACTAGGGGCCGTTTCTTCTTTGTGCTATCCATGTTGGGAGGGTTTGCCATAATCGCCACGCTTGGCAGGCGGGTTGGCGATCGCAGTATGGTTGTTAAAGTACTCAGAGAACGCTGCTGCCCATCCTCTAGAGAATCCCTTAGTCACCTTTTACGACACCTATGGGAAGAGATGGGGTAGTGCTATTCTTTACGTCCGGCACCACTCGGACGATCCTTATAATAGGCTGAAGAAATTATAGAACGAAGACAAAGATAAATAGATTTTGGTTTGCTTAGTTTAATCATATCACTTATAGACATACTAATGCATTATTTGTCAATATTGTTACTCCAAATATACGATAAACTAATATTCAGTGTGGGAACACAAATAGGATTATCAGCGATTATTAGGACAACAAGAAATTGTTTAAGTTCCTAATCAACTTATTTAATAGACGTACTCTACCAGAGTCTGTTTCCCGATACCTATAACCTTGGAGTTTTTAAATCTCAGATACTTCTAGACAAGCCAGCGTCATCATCGACCCATCTTTACTTACCATCAGGTGAGATAGTGTTGAAACGTGAGACAAAAATTAATAAATAAAAAAAAAACAACTGAAACTAGGCTCGCTTGTCTCAATTTCCAATACTTAAGCAAAATTCAGAGACATTCGCAATAAAGGAACTTGATTCAATACCATAGCTAGGAATGTAAAACGAAGTTTTACAAAGTCTCAATTTGTGAATTTTTAACTGTAAATAAAGTTGTCTTCATTACAATGCAAGCGAAATCAAACGAAATGTTTTAAATTCATATAAACATGAATTTTGTTCATATTGATAACTTGGCGTGTTTTAACTAACGGAGGCGAATATCTAATTAATTAATAAGCAGGCAATACGAGTCACTTCACCGTTACAATTTGTAGAAGAAGCAAACAAAAAATGAGACGTTCTTTTACCTTCCACGCACACACCACTGAAACTCCTGTAAGTCAAGATGTACTCATACATACAACGAAAATCAGAGCACGGGCGCTCCTTTCTAGAGAACTGATTAAACTGTCTTGGTATGAACTGCGAAAATAGGAGGAGGATGAAAATCAGTTGTAAATGTGCCTTCATTGCTCTTTCTTACTCTAATTCTCATGGGGCTAGAGATAATCTATCTCCCCAATTACCATCAGTTCTAGATCTACCAATTCTACTAGCACGAACCCGCCCAACAAAGCTCAACAAGTCCACAGCACACACAAATCGTTCCAAATAAATTGTAAAGTTCGGCGAACATATCCATTGTAATTGTGGTACGTGCTAGCCGTGATTGCAGCAAGAGTTAACACATAATACATTACAGTTTATGTCACAACACAATCAGGCTCCGCCGAGGACGAATCAGGCGGCGACGCGCGTAATCTGGGTTAACAGGGGTCAAACGACATCACAAATTCCAATACGATATTAGACGTATCTGTGGCGCGAATCAACGATTCTATGGACGGACAAACTGTGCGTGCTATTGGCCAACACGCCCCTGCGTTTGTTCGCTTCATGCGGCACATTTTGCACATGCACTTTGATTGTGCACGTCAAATTGCTCAGAATTGGTAAGGGTTAATTTATTGTTCGGAGCATCCAAGTGTACTAGATCATTTCGCTCTTCATCTCTCCTCCAATACGCTGTTAAGTTTAATGGTTCTGCTATTGAATGAAAAATTGTAAGATCATTTGTTATGGAGTTTCGGGTATGGTGTGATGATTCGTTAATTTCAATTAGAACACCGTCCTCATTTTGTTTTTTGCTGCCGATGTTTTTCGTGTCAACTTTAACATTGTAACGTGATGAGATATGTCATGTTTGCACATCATTAACCTTATTAAAACACTATCATTCGTTGTGAGTTTGCCGTTATGTGGTCAAACCGGCGTTCAGTAACAATATTCAATGAGTGTAATCAGTGCGGCTCATGAATGTTTTGTATCGACTGACGCAATGGCCAAGTGTCCAATTTGTATCTCGATTCGCCTTAAGTGGTTCGACTTTTCTTAGATTAGAATACATAAAGATGTGTAGTTTATTTTTCTCGTGAGTTCTCTTGTCACTCTTTCTTCGTTTGATGTTGAAAACTTCTTCGGCGCCAAAATTATCCTTTCATCTACATCTTACGCAGTAGACAGTACTGTTACAAGAGCTACAAAAACAATTAACTGCCATGAAAGAGTCAAGGATTTAATAATTAAAAGAAAAATAACCTCTCACAGGTCTGGTGGAAGAGAATTCTTTAAAAAATAAGCAGTGCCTTTGTACACTTTGGTCCTGCTTAACTTATCTTTTATTAAGTGTTGTGTGTACATTAATTATTAAATAACTCATGAAAATAAAGATGAAATAACTAAAGGAGCTGTAAAAGATTTGACGCGTTTCATTCAAGATCTACAAACACTATGCCACTTAGAGTCCAAATACACGTCCGATAATTGCCTCCGATAGTTGGTTCCGATAGTCTGATCAGACTATCTGAAGGCCTCCGCGTCATACATTTGTTTGAACATGAATTACACGTACGATCAGACTATCGGATCGGATGCCAGAATCGTAAACATCGTCCGGGCGTCGTCGTCGTATAGAAAAAATCCGACACGAGAATCGTACGTGTATTTCATGAATCTGATCAGATACTCGGATCCGGCTCCCGGAAGCAACTATCGGACGTGTATTTTGACCCTAAATCTAGGGACCCAATCATAGGAAAACTAACAAGAAAAAACAATGTTCATTTATAAATCCTTGAATTCAAGGACTAGATGTTTTGTTACAGACGATATAGACAAGGAAATTTCCAGATTAGATGTTTATCTAATTTGCGAACAGTCCAGTGGTTCTCAACCACGCAAGGGCATGACGTATCTCTTCATTGACGTCCAACAATTGGCAGTAAATTAAAAAATTGTCACCTCTTGTCGTGACTCCTTTGTTTTATTAGTACGAAGGTAAAAATAGCGACGGTTTCTATTTTAAGGTATATTTGAGTGTGTCGTACTGGTCGTAGTGGTGCTAATCAAACGAGTATGACCATATTTGTAATCCGATTTCCAACACGAGTTTGTAACGTGTAAAATAATGTTATTTCTGCTGTCTTTACCGTTTTAGCAATATTTTTCTTTTGATATTTATGATTAGTTACGGTTTACTCACGTGCGTTTTTCGGGATTGCCCGACTAGTTTCGGACCCAAACGGAGTCCTTAATCATGAGCTGAACACGCGGCGAGGTCTCGAATCGAACTGTTGATTGGTCTTTTTGTCTATTTTGTAAATATTGTGTAAAACTTGAATGATTTTGGGTAAATTTTCGTAAAAAATCTGGTAAATCCCAACTCTAAAATATGAAATTGTTTATGGCAGTTCTTTGCAAACACGTAGACGACTAATATGACGATACAGTCTTCATTAAAATCAGTTCATGCCTTTGATACGGTACAATTACAATACTTACATGAAAAAAGTACAGTTATACAATACACAATATAATGTAAGTCAACGGTTCCCTTCGTTCGTCGGGTAATACGTTTCGAATGTCCTGCACGTCTGCCTTCGATAGACACAGTGCGCATACGCAACCATATTGCACCAATGCATGCAAGTGTACCAGCGCAAATTGTAGAATTATTCATTATTATTCGACCTTAATGGAAGCTATGGGGAGTCGTCTAGACATGACACCATAAAAGCATGGATAAGCTCGTGTATTTGTATTGAAATTATCCACACCGTTATATTAATTGGGCGTACGCATATTAAATATTAATATTTTGTAGATTATGGTTTGAAACAATTAGCTGCGATTGGAAGTCTATATCCGTCTTAGTACACTTGTTTAATTTAGATTTCGCAACGACATACAGGTACAGTCAACAGCAAGACTGTATGTCTTTTTGAAACTTTGAATTCAATTATCAGAGAATGATAATAATATTTTTTGAATATTTTTATAATTATAAAACATAATTTTATAATAATATTATGTGTTATCCATTCTGTTATTTTAATTAAATAATATATAGACTACACGTAAATATAAAAAGTTATTATAAAAATCTTGTAAAATATACATGCAATGTCAAATCGTATTGAAAATAGCACATCACTGTTTTTACATTGGATTATCACGGGATTAAAACGAGTCCTCGAGATTAACGATAGATTAAATAATTTTATCATTATCATAATTTTAATCGTCCCCTAAGAAGTCGTTATCTTAGATAGAATAGATAGGATATCATAAATATTTCTGATTACTGTAGATTATCTACTTTAGAACATGTTTTGATTTTATTTTACATTATTTCAGATTAATATAATTTGAACAGAATTTCATTGATTCAAGTATGCTAATTCCGTGCGGGAAATGGTGTCCTAGTTCGACAACATCCTGCAAGTCTAATTTTTCAAAATCATGTGCGGATCCGAATTTTATTAACACTTGCGTTAACGGTGAAGGAAAACATCGTGAGGAAGCCTGCCTGACAGGGCAACATAAAGTTTTCGATGGTGTGTGTACCTAGTCCGCCAACCCGCACCAGGCCAGCGTATTGGATAAAGGCGCTAAGCCCTTCTCATTCTGAGAAGAGGCCTGTGCCCAGCCGTTGAACAGTATTGGCTGATTATAATGAAAAACAAACGTGGAATCTTTAAAATCTTGCTTCTTTGATTGTTTGAAGAAACAACTTACTGTAAGTGCATCTACCATGTCTCTATCCATCACTCAAAGGTCGACTGGTAGAAAATGCCTAAGGCATTAAATCCGCTTAAAAGTCTCTGTGTAAATTTTGTGCCACAGAATACATAAATAAATAAATAATAAACCGCGCAAAACCTTGAATTTTGAACAATTGTATGTTTTTTCAAAACAAGTTGTTTGAGCATATACGTAAACGGAAGCGAGTCAGAAGCCACACCCATACTGGGAATCCTATTACAAGTTTCTAGATACTTATTTGTTTATCGCATGCAAAGTCTAACCTACACTTTTCTTTCGTAGAATCTGTCAGCGGAACTCAGGCGCAGCAAGACGCCCCCGCGCCGCTCGCCGGAGGAGCGCGCGGTGCCCCGCCCCCCCTCGGCGCCGGTGCACCACGAGCGAATCCAACACACCCCGCACACCCCCCACCTCTCGCCCAAGAAGGAGGCCTTTAACAATCTGCTGAACAAAGGTATTACTGGTGAGTACACCACTTTATATCTAGATCTAAAGCCAGACTATGAATGTATCGTTGTCGCGTATTTCGTAGTCGTTCGAGTGGCGACTATTTAATACGTAGATCATTCAATTATATCTGGATATCGCCAAATCTTGGGAGGATAGTAGAAATCATTATTCAGTTCCTCTAAAACATGATTTAGTATGCTCTAGTAGTTGTAGATAAATATATTGAATTTTCAGATCGTATTCCACGTGTGACCGACGTTGTGATCTTTTTGGTAAGGTCTTTTTACAAAGTAGGTTGCATAAGCATAGCATAATTAGCCCAAAACCAGCAACCACAAAGTAGGAACTAATTAAAATATCAGTAGGCTAACACTGGTACTTTTTTGAAGCAGGAATCGTGCATTTTGCATGCCAGTTTCTTTAATAGAACAGTTTTCGATTACAAAAACTGTCAAATTATTTAATGACACAAACAAAACCAAACATTTTGACAGTTTTTGTGCAATGAAACCCGACCGCACATTTTCAGAAATTTCTGACGCGCGACCTAAGCTCATACATTTTGTATTAGAGGCACACTGTTAGAAATTTGCTGGACCTGGCCGCCTGCGGGCCTAGTATAAAATGTATGCGCGAAGTGTCTTCGCGCAAGCGTTAGAAATTTTCTGACACCATATTCTGATAATCTGCGGCCGGGCTAAAGAACCCAGAAGGTGTCCAGCACGTTTCTTGCTTCAAAAGAATACTTGAATTAGCCTACTGCAAGGTTACTTTAAGTATTATAATTGCGTAGAGACCTAGAGACTTATAATAAGCTTTTACTCAACCAAATATCTGTGCGCCTACGCTGACTTCAGTTAGATTGCACACAGTCATGGCCGAAACAATAGGATCGATGTAGGTTTTTGACATTACTTCTATTAAATTTCTGTCAAAACCTACAACATCGACTTTAACTGCGATTAAACAAGAAGTTCTATCTAGCCTTTTCCCGACTATGTAGGGGTCAGCTTCGAGTCTAACCAGATGCGGTTGAACATTGAGCATTTTACACGGAGCAACTGCCATCAGACCTCCGTAACCCAGTTACTGGGCTATGCCGATATCCTAAGCTGAAACAGGACAATTGCGTAACGTAACCAACATCAATCATGACAGCTGATGTGTCAAAAACAATATTCATTGCGTGGTACATAGTTGTGGTAAAGTCGGATTATTAATACAAACGTTGCTATGGAAATTTTTGACCAGTCAAAATCATAGCTGTAGCGATCAGTGGCGAAGGGTGAATTTTCTTAAAAGGGAAGCCGGACCAATTATTTGTTTAAATGATAATTGACAATAATAGATCCTTTCATTTGCCATATTTCGAAAAGGAAGCCGGTAGGAATCGAGTTGTATGGAGCCTTCGCCACTGGTAGCGATTACGAGTGTGTTGCGCAATGCGGTTGTTATCAAACTTTCGGGCTTGTGACTACGCGTAAGGGGCCGTCCATTAATCACGTGATGTTTATTTAGCATATCTAACCCCCCCCCTCCCCCTTGGTGATACGTGGTGAGGTTTAAGACTACTCCCCTCCCCCACCCAAAATCACGTGTATTTTTTAGTACCTTAAAAAGAATCTTAAAATTTTTAGAATGTTATCTTTTAAGCATAAAGTTTTATCTGATTTTATTCCGAAATTAAGGACCATGATAAAAATGTCTAGAGAGAAAGGTTGCAGGTTGTTGGTTGTTTTTGACTAGCATAAAAGTTTTCGCTTTTCGGTTTAGAAATCGCGCGTTTGACGAAAAAATAAATACACGTGATATCTTACCACACCCCCCTCCCCCCTTGTGATATTTCGTGATTTTTGCCAAACCCCCCCCCCCCCCCCCCCCCGCCCTTTCGAGCCTCACGTGATTAATGGACGGCCCCTAACGACTGTCATAGGTATTCATACATGACACCCGGGACCGACAGTTTAACGTGCTCGCCGAGGTACGAAAGGGTTTCGAAGTGTAACGAATGGTCACGTATTCACGGACAAATCAAACTATATGATCCGTGTGGTTGATAATTAGCCACGAGCCACTCCAAGTTAACAAGACGGTTGTTCTATATTAGGAGATGAGGTTTCCGCACTTAGGCACCTGTCTCACCGCGAACGACGAGCGAGCAGCGAGTAGCGCTAGAAACTAGAAACGAGTTGGCGAGCAGCGAGAAGAGAGTGTGTAGTTCCGATAGTTTTGTCGCTGGGCTATAAGCGAGTGTGCGAGAGCGACGGGCGATTACTCGCACCACTCGCAAATGACCGCTGGTTAGTCTCTCGGCGTGAGTTCTGACCGCCAAGCGAGCATCGTTGAGCGTGTATCGCTGAGCGAGTATCGCTAAGCGAGAATTATCTTTGATAGCTCTTCTCGCTCAGCGACAAACTAGTGGAGCGAGTCCTCGCCGGCAGTGTGAACAGTCAGCGATCGACTATTAGGTAATATATGCATCTCTTTTGTTTACACGGAATGTATATCTATTGTACGTTACTTGAGCGAGAATAGCCGATAGTTAGTCGCTTCCTAGCCGGCGGTGGGACAACTGCCTTAGTCCTTTAAGTGGACCAATGTATGTGGGCCATGGCGGCCATCATTCCAACCAGCCCACCTCCTTCCAGAAGCGGATTAGGGCTCTCAGTCTGCTCAGAACATGTGCGAGTGATTTCGGTGCGCCAAGGGTTGTTTTTCGTATTTGGGTGACCCCTGTGCATTCCAGGAGCACGTGTGCGACCGTCTCTTCGGCCCCCATACATGCTCTGCACAGAGGGCTGTCCGTTATGCCTATCGTGTGGAAGTGTTTGTTTAGTGAGCAGTGTCCGGTTAACAAGACAGTAGTCCAAATCAAAATTAAAATGATTTCGTCCAATCTTTTTCTCAGTGAAAGCCGTTCTTTCAAGCGGCTTGTAAAACAAGTACGAGTGCATTATTCGTCGTCACGCGCTGTACTTCGGCCCCTTTGTGTACGGTTCATCTGTACGGTGATAGTCCTAGTTAATCTGATGCCATAATTGATTCCCCGATTAGGGTTACCGTATCTCAGGCTCTTTTCGGGATTGCGGCCGGATTTTGGAAATCTCAGGATTTTTTTTAATTCTAACTTTAATATTTATTATTTTATTAATATTATAAATGCGAAAGTAAGTTTGTTTGTTTGTTACCTTTTCACGCCTAAACCACTGAACCGATCATCCTGAAATGTTGCATAAACGTTGTCAGGTGTCAAAAAAAGTACTATTCCCGAGGAAAACAACAATAACGTTCATAGATGGCGCCACGTTTCTTTCGAATCATGATTGAAATATGTATTATTTTATAGAAACTAGCAGTGAATTAAGAGTTGATTGTCAAATTCCCGAGGAAAACAACAATAACGTTCATAGATGGCGCCACGTTTCTTTCGAATCACGATTGAATTATATTATTAATATAGAAACTTTAGTAGTGTGTTAAGAGTTTTGAGCTTAATTAACGTGAGCGAAGCCAGCAGCGGGCAAAAGCTAGTTTTCAATAAAATGGAGTAGATTTTTCAGATCTTTTTCACCGCCCGGAGTCCGCGGCGCGGGGCGCTGCGTGGGAGTGGTGGGTGGATACCAGTGCACAAAACCAATAATAATTTATTTGACTTGACTTAATTTATTTGAATTATAGTTTGACTTTTTTTTTGCCACAAAGTTCTAATTACGTCTGCGAGAAAATTCACAAATTGCGACAAAATCTCAGGATTCTTCAATGGAAATCAGGCTTTTTCTCCGGACTTTAAAATTTTCCTTCGGGTAACCCTATCCCCGATATCTTTCGGTCGTTAAATCAAACGTCCGCAGGTATGCGCCAGTTATTTCAATATATTTATGCGATATTATAAGACGTCAATGTTTATTGAAAAGTTTCTAACAAGTCACCTATCCGATATTATTTATTCTCTCGTTTATTCATTACATACATATAAATTATATTTTTAAATACATATCATAAAAAATATACATTTAAAAATATAAAAAAAACGATTTATTTGTATTTGAAAGTGTACAAAAGCAAATAAGTGTATGGGGGGCTATAACGCCGCGTTTGGTGGAATATACAGTCTGTCTATAAAGTCATGAAATAGAACTAATTTTTAATCTTTCCCAGTGTTGTCAGTTAGTGTTTTATCAAGTGATAATCGTGTCTAAATGCGCACAAATTGATTTAAGATGAGTAAAACTATGTTAAGTTCTGCAAGAAAAGTGATTTTTAAAGTTAAAATTTTATTATGTATGACTAGTGGTGCCCCCAATTTTTATAACTTTATACACAGACTGTATTTCGTTTTATATTCGTAACTAGCTATTGCCCGCAGCTTCGTTTGCGTGAAATTTTGAACCCGTACAAACTTTCATCCTCTATTTAACTCCTTTAGGGGTTGAATTTCGAAAAATCCTTCCTTATTCCTTGTCTACATTATAAAGGGCACCTCTGTGCAAGATTTCAGCATTCTAGGTCCAAGGGTTTGGACTGTGCGTTGATGAGTCAGTCAGCCAGTCAGGACTTTTCTTTTTATTTATATAGATCATAACTGCAAGTAGTCTTCACATCCAGTCGCAACTGTAAACCTATGCAACTGCCAAATGCAACTTGAAGGTAATTAGAATGTAGTCAGTGCTACTACTGCCGACTGGCTGTGCAGCCCACTTACAGTTATGATTTCGAATAATGAAATGAAACATGTTTCACGAAACGCGGCGTTATAGGCCCCTTAGGTACCCAATTCTCCTAGAAGAAATCTTGATTAATCGCAACCGAACCAAGGCCGAACCGTTCATTCAGACAGTTTTCGTTTTCAAAAGCTGTCAAATTATTTAACACAAAAAACAAAACCAATAATTTTGACAGTTTTCGTAAACAAAAACTGACAGACGGTTGTGGTGGGCGTTTGGCAACAATTTTGTTAGTCGAATTGGCCCTCAAGGTGCTAAGTGTGAGGTTTTCACTCGCGTTCGATTGCGAGTGCGTTAGAATTTTATTTGAGAAAAAGTTATAGCGCCACCTGGTGGTCTCTAGGAGAAACCTAATTTCCCGTACAAAATTCTAACGCGCTCGCAATCGAACGTGAGTCGAAAAAACGCATACTTACCATTTGCATCATGATATGGGTAACATCAGACAAATCCTGGTTAAGAAATAATCTTATTTGAATCATTGTAAGTAGGTATTTCAGAAGTTTATTACAATGGTAAAAGCAAATGACCGATAATTTACATCATGTGTTGCTGATAATAATATTTTAGGAATAATTACGTACGTCATTACCATTGCAATGTCGCATAATCCTTACTATCACTACATAGTATAAAACAAAGTCGCTACCCGCTGTCTGTCTGTCCCTATGTATGCTTATATCTTTAAAACTACGCAACGGATTTTGATGCGGTTTTTTTAATAGATAGAGTGATTCAAGAGGAAGGTTTATTTGTATAATACCTACATGCGTATTATAGTAGAGAAAAACGCGGAATACGCGATAAACGCCATCCACGCGGACGAAGCCGCTGGCGACCTCTAATCTAATATATAAAATTCTCGTGTCACAGTTTTCGTTGCCATACTCCTCCGAAACAGCTTGACCGATTTTGATGAAATTTTTTGTGCTTATCCGGTATCTATGAGAATCGGCCAACATCTATTTTTCATCCCCCTAAATGTTAGGGGTAGTCCAGTCCACCCCTAAAATTTTATATGGCAAAACAACGTTTGCCGGGTCAGCTAGTAATATTATAAATGCGAAAGTAACTCTGTCCGTCTGTTATCTAATCACGACTAAACTATTGAACTGATTTTGATGAAACTTGATACAGAGATAGTATAGAACCCGGAGAAGGACATAGGCTACTTTTATCCCGAAAAATGCGGAATACGCGATAAAAGATGTATGGTAGTCTAAGGAATGTTACGGAGCTTCGACTCCGACTCCGATAAGTCGGAACTTCCGATTGATATTACACCTCCGGTTCCGACTTCGGCTCCGATACTTATAAATCGGAGGTTTGAATAGGAGGTCGAAGCATTTTTTTTATCGTCTACGTCTATATTATGTAGCTTTATTTTTTTTTATTGAAATTAAAGAGGCTGACTGAATTATGTATTTACTATTTTATTTTATTAGGCCTGTCTTTAACACATCTCTCTTCTGCTAACACCTCCGAATCCGCCTCCAACTTCGACTCCGATTCCGGTTCCGAATCCGACAAACCAAATCTAAAAACTCCGACTCCGACTTAGGTTCCGATAAAACCACCTCCGTAACATCCCTGGACTCTACACCCGTGCGCTTTCATGTTCATCTTGCGCTTTCAACTTTCAATTCTTCTTGCCTCAAACACTACAATATTGATTGCAATAAGACTCGAACGAGTATTAAGGCATGCGCTATTGTATGCGCTTTGGCGCTTCAGGCATGCGTTACAGCGGTTACGCACTGCATCCGATCCGAATCCGTGTAAATACGTTCCGAAGTAGCCGTAGAACTATTTGTATGGTAGTTTACGCACTACATCCGGCATCCGTCATCCGATTTCTATCCGTCATCCGTGAGTTTCTAATTCAGAAGAACAATTGACGGACCGAAGTAGCCATAGAACTATTTGTATGGTAGTTTACGCACTACATCCGGCATCCGTCATCCGATTTCTATCCGTCATCCGTGAGTTTCTAATTCGGAAAAACAATTGACAGATCGAAGTAGCCGTAGTACTGAATTGTTTGAATTTGAATCAGAGATCGGAATAGTGCGTAAGCAACATCCGAATTCGGTCCGAGATTTTTACTCTAGGTCGGTATTTTCACGGATTCGGATCGGATGCAGTGCGTAAAGCAATATCCGAATTCGGTCCGAGTTTTTTATATCCGTATTTTCACGGATTCGGATCGAATGCAGTGCGTAATCGCTCTTAGACGAAAGCGCAAGATGAACATGAAAGCGCACTGGTGTAGACATACCAATACACGCGGGCGAAGCCGCTGGCGACTTCTAGTATTACAATGAATACTACAAATAAGTAAGAATATCAAATAAATCTATAGTTTGTCTTTATGGCCGACTTCTTTGGGCTAATGAAGAAGCTCAGGGCATCGTTCTATACTCGAGTGGGTGCAAGTAACAATAGACTTGTTACTGCTATTTTGCAATCAGTCCATTTGCTGAGAGAGTTAAAATAAATGTACCTACATATCCACTATCGGGGTGCATTTGTTTTATCTCCCTTAGATGAAATAGGGGGAGGAGGGTAGTTATTTTGTTTTAATTGTTTTCTTTAAGTTTTATTAGTCTATAAGTACAATTATTGTCATTTTTGTAATGCTATGGGTGCTAATGCCTGAAAGTAAACAATTATTATTATTATTTATATGCCTAATCGATAGCTAATGGACACGATCCCTAAATCCGTGCAGCTAATTTCACGAGCAGTTTGCCGCGGCATTGCGCATGAAACCCAAGCCGACGCGGCTCCAACTTCCCATACACCGGACTAATACCCGACGTTCATACCCTACGTAATAATTTTCCATTCATTCTCCTCTTTATAAATCATAATCTCTAAATCTCCCGTCTTCTGTCCTTGTCCTTTAATACAAATCCTTTTTGTTCCGTCCCTTTCTAGTTCTTTTACCCCTTAAATCTAATCCGAGACATCCCGTCTGCCGTAAGGCGCGCTCAAAGCATAAACCCAAGTGCACACGCAATGGGCACATATCACAAATACAGTGTGTTCTATGCTTAGATATTTTTCTTTCTGTGAAGGTAATAAGATAAATCAAACACATAAATACAGTATTAGAATTACATTAAAGATTTATTGTGAATAATTTTCCAATATTTGAAAAATATTTTTATCCTTGAAGTTTAGAATTCATAAATTTCGGTATTAGCTAAACACATTATTTTGTATTTTTTCCTACTTCACTTAACCTTGTCCTTCCTGAAAATACCATTATTCTTTATTAAACATGTAAAGATACCGTATTAACATTAATAGAAGCTGAAGTTATAAAAAAATAAGCACACGAATAAAATGAATTTTTATTCTGTATTGCGCAAACAAAACGAGAGATATTTACAAGAAGATATTATAAGTAACGTTAATAGAAGCGAGCGTCCCGCCAATCGCCCGGTGAGTTAATGCCTAATGCCACTAATCGGGCGTTATAAATCATTATTAATTTCGAATCGGCCCGCGCGCCGTCGATCCGCGCCGATTAGCGATTGCACAATGGCCGACGGATTACGCCCGACGTTGAAGATATATCTTTTTGTCAAATCGTACCTGCGTACCGTCAGAAGATTAGATCTGGTTGGAAATACTTTGATTTTTAATGATGATTTTATTTGAAATGTACAGCTAGATTCGACATAAATATTTTTTGAAGTTGGACTTTTGTAACAGGATCGGTAATAAATTGATTAAGGGTTTTTAATATCACTTAGTATTTTGTAATATTCTACAATGTTATCTGAATTGATAAAACTGTGGATCAGAAGGTTGCGTGTTCAGATCATGTCGGGCTCACCAATGTGGAGAAACTTTGTGTGGTGTGCCTCCAACCAAAGGGAGGATCCTCCAACCAGGCGGAGTCTTGTGCCTGGCGGGCTTCTGCCCCAGAGCTGATTTTGGAAGGTTATATATGAACTATCTGCGTGTTAAATAATCATAGCGCGATGTAGGAACTGTCATCTATGAGAGTTGTCGATATTGTCGCTGGAGTCGTCTACACCGCCGGCGTGTTGCGTAGTTCGCATGTGGCGTGGATAGATGGCGCCACAAAACTATACAGCGTTGATGAATATCGTCAAGCGTGTTGAATCACGACATTTACAAGAAGACATTAATAAGAGCATACCTCTTTCAAAACGTGATGTTACTCGACGTTACGTTGTGTCTCTGCCTTTCAAAGAAGGAGAGAACATTTATTCGAGTCCTTCCTTGGTAATGTGCATTTTTTCCATATTTTCTTGATAAACAAAATGAGTCTCATTAAAAATATTATAATAATAAAACGTCTGATTTGAATGCAATCAAGATGGTAAAGCATGTTTCTTTATTTATTCCCAAGGACTATTAATGTAGGAATCTTTATAAATTCCTATAATGCCTATAGCAATCTGGAAACGAATCTATAGAAACTAAAAATAAATTAATATATTAAAACATCGTTGCTGACCGTACTTTACACGAATAAGCCAGTTTTATATAGATAAGCCGATTTATATTTTTTATTATACCTTATTATAATCTTTTATTTTATATGTAAGACATAACGTATGTACCTAAGCATGGTTTTATAGCTAAAATGAACGGTATGTTTCTAAATTTAAATGCAAATATCCTATTACGGCTAAGTTTATCGCAGAATATCGGCTAATAAGTAGTAATACTTGAATATCGTCTTAAGCTGTGTATCTAATAGACGTTATCTTGATTCAATATTTATTTTTACATTTTAAAGATTAAATATAAACTGGAGATCAGATTAACGGAGGGCCTTCCGCCATATTTATAAAAATGTAACGATTATCGTCAATATTGATTCTGAGAAGAAAAATTAAACCGCATGTGTGTATCATCACGGCCGCTTACCTACCGGGTCAGCAGAATTTCAAGCAGTATCGATATTTCGCTACAAGTCACGTTCGGTTATAACGCGTAGGTTATCGTGTTAAAATGTATTTAATACATGTATGTGATATCATGTACGTTACTTAAGAAATGCCTTCATTCATATTTCCTTTAGAAGCTTTTTGCTAATTCTGAATGAAATCTTCTGTCTCTATTGCTCTTGTATACCTGTTTACTTTTATACGTTTTTTTAAATTTATTTTTTTTGGAGCCCTTTGACGGTCGTTGCACCTAATGGTAAGCGCCCACAGGGTCTAAGATGGAGCACACGAATCCAAGTAACAGAGATATAGAGGCATTCCCCTAAACCCCTCTGGCTCTCACATACACACAACGGAACACAGTAAACTGCTTGACGCCGGACTTTAATGTGAGGATGGTAGCTAGCCAGGCGGACCGTATAGATCCTACTAACAAGCGTGCTGGGTTTTGTTGAATCTTACAACAAGAGTCTTTTCCCAGCGTATCCCCCAGAGGCCACATACTTCTTAATCTAACTATCTACAAAAGACAGATCCAAAATCTTCAAAGAGTACATATTTCAGTCCACTTACCTACCCTTCGCTATCACAACACTAGGTACCTATTATACACTCAATGATAAGAGATACCTATTGCTAGTTATCGACCACTGTTCGAATGTGGTTTAAACCTAATAAAAACCTCAAATAGGTACACTGATACGCAAGGACCACAAAACGGTAGCGGTCTCACACAGTACCTTCTATAGAGCAGGTCAAAGTCGGTTACGTACTGGCTAATTTGACGTTTCTTTTTTTCTTTCTAGGGTTTAGTATTTATAAAGAAAAGATAAACCCCTCAGTTGACTGTTAAAACTATACAGATGCAAAATTCTCCAACACACACTCGCTTCATCGTTTACTCAACAGTTAGAGAAAAAAATCCCTTATTTTTAAAAAAACGTTGCCCCGCTCTAGTATTTTTCCTGTATTATGGTTGTGTATGAAGACACATCTTTACATGCACAAATGCCCAGACCCGGAAAACTATCTGTTCGCCGTACAAACTCAAACTTATTTATTCAAAATAAATTGGAATGACTTAGTTCTTTTTGAACGTCTATGTTACAAAAGACAGCCCCCAAAAATGCCCGCCCTGCGCATACGATTTTTTTTTCCGTGCGGGAATCGAAGCCACGACCCATACCGCAGAAGCCAATCGCTCAGTCACTGCACCAAACGTGTCGTAAATTAGAAATTAACTTGCGAAATTTTGATCAATGAAGTATCGAAAGTCCAAATCAGTATAGTATACCTATACTGATTTGGACTCTTGATACTTGTGATAACACAAAAAAAAACAAATTCATAACTGTCATCGTGACGTAGCACTGGCGTCGTCGGTGTGACACGTATTATTAGGGCCGGTACACACGCGGGGTAGCGGCTTTATCTCCGGGCGACACGAGGCTGATCCGGCCGGGATGATCCGGATCAACGCGATCCGTGTGCGCCAGTGTGTGTGTACGTGTTATCGATTTAATGTTCGACTTACGTGTTGTTTTCTTTTGTGTGTGAGTGCGAATTTTTTGCTCTCTCGTTGTGGATATTATTAATGCCTAAGTTTAGTGTTACAGTCTTTTATTATTTTCAAAAGGCTAGGTAAATGCCGTTCTTAGAGTATAGAAAAATAATGCTGCTATCCTAAATAAATCTGAAAACTTTTCTTTTATGTCTCGTTAATATAACATAGTAAAATTTTAACAGATGTCATGATATTTTTCATACTAAACGCGCTGTAATTTTGTATATCCCGGTGTTACACTATTGCGGTGAACTCCTAGTTCACACCACGAAGAGGGTAAAATGAGACATAATACATAGGCGGATTGATGTTTTTTAAAAAAAATGCACTTTGGGCAGTCGATAAGCCCATACATAATTTTAATCTTTCCATATCAGCATGAGTGTTGTTGTTATTGATATTTTAAATTCCAATTATCAATCATTATACCACACATGAGTATCGGTGAATGATAGACAAAATATAACGTAATTTTAAACCGATCAGTGTCAAAATGTAATCCTAATCGACTTTTGCCATAATTCAGATTTAGTACCAACCATTCGGTATTATGTAAAGAAAGTACTCACTATACGTAGGATAACTATTGACAATTTCAATAGAAGTGCTTTTTTCTTTTCTTTTTTTTCCTAGCCTACTTACTGTCCCACTGCTAAGCAAAGGCCTCCCCTTTTGTCTTCCAAATACCTCTATTTTGTGCCATTCCTGACCATTTTAACCCTGCAAACACTTTAAGATCATCACGCCATCTACGCTGCGGTTGACCTCGGCGACGATGTCCTTCTTCAGGCGTCCAGAAGTGCTTTAATTAAATAAAAAAACATATCTAGATTTATGCATCTGTGTAAAAACGTAGAGCGTCCGGAATTCGCTCCGGACGCTCTACGTGCTCACCCCTGTGTGATCGCGACCTCTAAAAAGCTTTATAACATTGACGGATATACTATACAATTGTACCCAGGATCTCAATCGTTATTATAGAACTGCATTAATTCAAAATATTTTTTTTTAATTCTGCGTTCATGTAGAATTGTATATTAAAATTATATTATGGTCGATGCGTGGAGTAGCTTTGCTCCGCCGAGCGCCCGGCACCCCTATTTTGGGGCGACCCCCGGAACGGTGTTTAACCTTGACCGACACGCTAAAAGACTGTTGCACTTTGTTTTAGATTAAGAATCAGATAAACAGCCCATACAAGAAGGACATTTAGTACGTAGAAACTTAGTTAAATCATATTACCTTATACTTATATACATATTACATATTACTTTAGGTAAAAACAAGGCTCTCTAGAACAAAAGATTAAATGATTAGTTACGTGAATTTTTCGGGATTGCCCGACTAGTTCGGGTTCGAAACTAGTCGGGCAATCCCGAAAAATGCGCGTGAGTAAACCGTAACTAATCATAAAATATGAATGTGTCTCACGAAAGTTATAATACAAATAAAAGTTTAAATACTAAAAAAGATAATTTAAAAAGAAACTATGACTACATCATGCTTGTATTCCCTAAAGGGTTGGGCAGAGGTGTATAGTACAACCTCATTTCGCTCTTATGTTTCAAGTCCCATGTCATAGGGGACGAGCCTTTTGCCATCAACCGGGCACAAATCCAGACTCCGGGCTGTTACTGAGAAATTCTACACGGATTCCAATAACACTTTGCCCGACCTGGGGATAGAACCTAAGATCTCGTGCTTAGCAGTCGTGCTTGCGACCACTGGACCAATGAGGCAGACAATTTTAGACTAATCATCACTACATAGTATAAAACAAAGTCGCTTCCCGCTGTCTGTCCCTATGTATGCTTAGATCTTTAAAACTACGCAACGGATTTTATTGCGGTTTTTTTAATAGATAGAGTGATTCAAGAGGAAGGTTTATAAGTATAACTAGCTTTTGCCCGCAGCTTCGCTTGCGTGAAATTTTGAACCCGTTAAATGACGAATTTCCATACAAACTTTCATCCCCTATTTCACCCCCTTAGGGGTAGAATTTCCAAAAATCCTTTCTTAGCGGACGTCTACTAACTATAAACTACCTCCCTGCCAAATTTCATCTTCATACGTCTAGCGGTTTTCGATATTTCGTGATGAGTGAGTGAGTGAGTGAGTGACCTTTCGCTTTTATATATTTAGATACATTGCACCCGGGCGAAGCCGGGACGGGTCGCTAGTTTATAAATTAAAACGACTTCGAATCTACGATATATTTTATGATTAACAAACGTTACAACACACAGGTTTTATGCCGTAGCTACCCATTTAGTATGGATAATTATGTTAATATTATTAATTCAAATAAATCAATATTTACAAAAAACTTGGCTTGAATTACATCGGTATTGATTTATGTACCGGTTTTCTTTTCCATTGCTGTGTTTAGTGCGTTTTTCTCCGTTATAAATATGGACGGTGGTTGTATAATTAAATCTGGTTGGATAATAAATATCTTGTAAATCGTGTGAAAGTATCAGTTCTTAGTGTTTGTATAAAATGATAAGTGTATTGTGAGCTTTTTACAATCGTAACTAGCGTTGCTTTGTTTTTATTGTAAGAGTTTTATTGCTAGTATTGCGATTCTTCCGCCATTTATTGAATGAAATTGAAAAACCGTATAATTGTTTGTATGTATGTAATTTATATTTATATCATTAATAAAAAAGACTTTTACAGACATCTTATAATTAATAAAGGCCCCATAAAACAGTTTTCACAGTTTATCTGTGGGTACAGCTTATATTAAAATGATCATTCTATCATTCAGCTATATTTACAGAAATGACCTATTTTATGCGGCAAGCTTTTAAAGTTCTGCATACAAAGAAAACGGGTGCGAAGATTAACTCATAATACAGTTCAATCTGTCCCCACTAGTAAAACCACAAAACGATAAATTCAAAAGATTCCCAACGTACATTTTCCATATTCAAAATCCATAATATTGTCGACCTCGAGGACTCGAGGTACCTCGTACATCCAGATCCGGCGGCCGCGTAATCCGGCTTAGGACTGATCCGCGTATACGTGTGTATGTGTACACCCTACGCTTATATTGTTTTCTATAGGAGTGAACACACGAGAAGTGTTGTTGTGGACATTAGATTACTTTTATTTTGTGTTAGATATAAACAGTAACGATTTTTAGGTATTATGAAGTTCCTACGATTTTTTTAGGATGGATTTCACCACATAAATCAAAAATTTCTATAGAAAAATCAGTTCATTCATTTCATAGAATCTTAAAATAAATAACAAATAATAGAAGTCCATTACAAAGGTACATTTTTAACTTAAACTGTAAATGCAAAACGTCCTGCCTACTGCACCTTGAACACGGTGTTCATATGATCAAACATATTAGGGAATAAAATTAATTTTCACCCATGCAGGCTTGCAGTGAAGATGTCCGACGTAAACTAGCACAAGAAACCGTTTAAAGTTTTTTTTTTCCCATTAAAGAAAAAAAATTGAATACATTTTGAAAAACTCATCTACTTTTTTTTCTTTGTTTTTTTTTTGTGGGACAACTGTATTACGGTGTCGCACTTGCAGTGAAGAGTATAGCTCCTACAAACGGTAAATAAACATACGATCCATAGATAAGATGATCAAAACAATCTCCAACGATCTTATCCCTAAAGTCTAGATGGCCGGTATAAATAAGACAGTTGACATGTTCACGGCTAAAGTTAAAAAAGTGTAAGTTGTGTAGCCTGCCTTACCCAAAACTGGTCTATCGTGAAGGTAATTATACAGTAGTCGTAAACACCAGTGGCCGCACAATTATGTAAACGATCGATATTATACCGACTGTCGATAATCTCCAGGTGGTCATCACCTTGGAATTTACGGTCTGTTAGCCAATAAAACTATTATTTACATTTCGTAGCATTAATATACGCTATAATCTCAAATATTTATCTTGTAGTCAGTTTATTGATTATTTATTTTATTTTAAAATGGAAATGTTTGGGATTACCATTAGTTCGGTAAACGTATCGAAGATCGCATAGTGAAACAACGGAAGTGAAATGAAAGAAACAAAATCTAATAACTTATACCCAACTCCTTTTCGCGTATATAACGCAAACGCTTTCAAAAACGCTGATTACTACCACATAAGAAAACTCCATTATATAGATATAAATTACGTCACAAATCCCCGGCAAGTTATTCAACGAAATCCGGATTTCAGTAATCCGGTAGGAGATGTATCCCGGACCGTGGCCGGCCGCTGCCACCTAATCTCCCTGATCCGGATCACGAATACTTAGCTCTATATGTATGTTCTACTTAGCTAGCTTTCTACGTGTCGGAGCTCCTCAGGTCTTTGTTAGAAACTAGGATTTTCCAGTGAATACTAGTTCGGACCGGTTCAGACCCGATTTTACTTGTTAAATCCGTTTATTTTTATTACTGGGAATGGACGGACAAAAAGTCGGATCTGCGCGCTGTTTGTTCGAAATTTAACGTGTGCTTTTTGTTGTTTGGTTGGCTATCAATTAAAATAATGTGTTAGGTTTACAGTAAAATTCATTGCGTAGTTCCGAAAACTGAATTGGAATAGTAGTTTCAACGAGAGCTTTTTTATTAGCATCACAATCATGACAATATGAAGTAAAATTAATCTTTCAATCACAAAACTGTGCCTTCATAATCACTGTATTACAATTAACTTTACCTAATTACACGGAGGATTACATTACCCAATCATATCAATGCAACGGACTGGTTATCAGATGTGTGAGGGGCCAGGGGAAGTGAGGGGAGGGTGCCTCCTCCATCAATCATCTTGAGATAATCTCCTGTACTTCAGCCCAATTTGAGGCATGCACTCGGCTTAACGCACACAAACAGGCAGTTAGGGACCGGTTCTACAATGAGCTAGCTACTGCGAGTATTGGAAGTGGAGCCCGCAAATGATAATCGTAAAAAGATTTGATAGAAGTTTTTTGGGTGTAGCGCTGAAGTTTTTTTATATAGTGTTTTGTACTCCGTCCTGATTGGCGCACTGGCTAAACTTGGCTGGCTGCAATGAGGATTGCGAATTCGATTATTGCACTGAAAGAATATTTATAGAGCTTACCAGTATTTTTGAGTGAGATTTGTTTGTACGATAGATACGGAATAGTTTCCGACAAACAAAAGAATACTTTGTTCTACTCGCAGAAGACCAATTATGGATACTATGGTATTAAGCGTCGATTAAAGTTTATCAATCTGTGTTCATTTCACTAAGCCATAAAGTTGTAAATCGTTTGTCAGATTCAGTTTGAAAATCGAACGATAAACGGCTTGTGATTACATTACACATAACATTTCAATGTGTGCGTATCATAATGCAAATCCTTTACGATTATTCTTTTGTGTCTGACTTTAATTTGGCTTTAAAGCCGTCACTACATGCATACGTCCGCGTATACACACGCAACTACACATGAAGGTTTCCATGTGTGAATTAATCCGTCGGCAACAACAGAGAGAGGCAATCAGCTGAGCCTCTGATCAATCGATAAAAAATCGTGGCGGTGGAGTCGTGTGGACAAATAAGCGTGGCCGCTGTAGGCTTTGGTAACGGATGATCCGGACCATTTGTCAAGATTAGGCTTACGGGCCGAAGCGCGGATTGCCACTCCGGTGACGTTGTCCGCCGTGCTTCGGTAACGGTCAAGTGGGATCCTTTTTGTCGTGTTCGTTACGTCATGGTACGAACGAGGAAAGAAAGGATGTAAATCGTTTTTGTTTGAAGTGAGTTCTCGTTCTGAAATACCTATGCATTGTGTTGCTAAAAAACAATCACTGCATAGTATAAAACAAAGTCGCTTCCCGCTGTCTGTCCCTATACAGGGTGTTAACGAAATCGTGTAATTCCTTCAAACCACGTGATCTACTGGTGACACAGATTAACCCTAAATGGGAATTTTCAAAATCAACCAAAAAAAAAAATTCAAAAAAATTATTTGGTTTTCAATTTCTGAGTCTTTTTAGAGCCTTGAGTTATCTGACTGCAAAGAGCGATATTGCGTTAGTTGTTCCTGTCAGCCGTGTCGCCGTACCTTCATTAACTTATGCGTGGCATCGAAATGTTCATAAAAATAAAATTACATTTTTGCAAAAAAAAAAAACTCATTTTTTTACTGAATCCTTATTAGGTGGTTTAGATACTAACAAAACCGCATGAAAAAAAAAAGAATTTTATTTTTTTATTTTTAATCACGCTAAATCCCATGCGGGGCCTGTCTATACCAGTAGTAGATCATGTGGTTTTAAGGAATTACACGAATTCGTTAACACCCTGTATAAGCTTAGATCTTTTAAATTACGCAACGGATTTTGATGCAGTTTTTTTTAATAGATAGAGTGATTCAAGAGGAAGGTTTTAAGCTATAAAACGTACCCGTGCGAAGCCGGAGCGGGTCGCTAGTGCCATTATAAATTTGAAACAATCGTCTACCACATAATCCACAGCATAATAATTTCATTAACATCACTAAATCAAAATATGTTTTTGAGACAATTCCTCTCATTGTTTAGGGCATCGTAAAAACCATAGAAGTGAGCGGCAAAGGCCTCGTTCACCCTAATCGCGGGACCCCGTCTGGCAGGGCTTAGGGACGGCGCCCTTAACAAAATCTTAATCCCTACAAAGGGTTAGTAATATTATCTTATTACAGTCGCAAGAAATAAACCTTTAATTCTCGAGCTTCCTTTAAAATATGGCCGGTAGTCAATTTTATGTGTTGTTGAATAAATAAATTATATAATTTAAATGTCATTACCTAGCCAATAATATTGACAGCAATAAATGCGTTTACACAAAAGATCAAAAAACACCGCCAATGACTTTTCAGATTTAAAGTGACTACCGACCGGTAAAATTAACTTGGCATTACGTCTATGTAAATTTACGTATACTAATGTAATATAATGAACACGAATACAGGATATCTATATTAGAAAATCCCTGTTCAGTCATTACTGGGATCATTTGGAGACAGATCAAAGCAGCTGCTCATATCTCCATTCTGGTGTCGCGGTAATCTGGTGACGGGTTGCAGATACATAAATTTTGCTTCAATCGCACATTCAAAGCCCATTAATCGCGGATTCAGTGTGGACGCACCTTTAATGCATGCTCCGACTTCAGGGATGTGCGGATTTTATTATGTATAATTTAACACGTGTTAAACAACTCGGATGGAATATTATAGCATCCTAAATGCAGTTTCTTTGTGGGCAAAACAGAAGTCTAAGTAATTTCTGTCAAATTTAAATTTTTCATTACCGAAGTTAGAACTCTTATCGGCTCAGCAGTGCGAGCACGGTTCTTTGATCGATAAACTTCTCGACTCGATAAAAGTTTAAACATACCGAATTTTATCGAGAGTCGGTAGCATGAAACTTGCCTCGGTATCTTTATCGAGCCATATCGACGGCTGTCTTCTCGATAGCTTATCGATTTTTCAAAATGGCAACACCAGATTTAAAAATATCATTCACTCATGTAGACTTTATTTTATTTACGAAATAATCTTTTCCTGGTTATTTCTCGCGACTGAAAACTATTTCGTTACATTATTTTGTTAGAAATATTGTAAACATTTTTTTTAATCTTTGTAAGATTGTAAAAAATATTTAAAATAAATAATTTTAGTGGCAAAAAAGAGTAGAAAAATTGGGGGCACCACTCGTCATACATTATTGAATTAAACTTAAATTCGCGTCTCTAAACTCCGCTTGTGGATCCTTTTCATGTCACAATGCGTTCTGCTTTCAACATCTAACAAAACGAATTCTCCAAAATCCATTTGTTTTGCAAAAATAGCTTCAAAGAATCTTTATCTACCAACTTTTAACTGACGACAACAATTCGAGATAATTCGAGAAATTTACCAATAAGAACTGTCAAAACTCGACATAATCGATAAGATTTGTCGATTATATCGAGGCCTCGATAAAATACGATCCGAGCTACCTTTGTCGTTTTATCAATATCTTATGTCAAATTTGACGTTTAGAATAGATAAATTTCTCGAATCGACTCGATAAAAAGAACCGTGCTCGCACTGCAGTTACGATAAAGGAAAAAAAGTCCCGTAGTGTATCACAACAACTTTATTTTGCGTGTATTTTCTGTGCAGGTAATTAAATAATAATCTATCCGATTAAAAAATAAATATAAATAGCAAACATGCAATAGAAACACGTGTGACATTAAATCTGATAGATTAAGAACTATTCTTAAGAAGATTAAGCTCCCAAATAATAGTTTCTTCGACAACCCTAGGGGATAAACCCACTACACACACATGGCTACCACTACCGGTGTATCTCCTGAGATCTGATAAGATTCAAATAAGGGATTAGAGAGGGACGAGGCGAGGATTTGCACGGGACATCTGCGGGTGTGAGCGAGACAGAAGACGGGATTATCCTCGACGGACCGCGCCAAGTGGTGCCCGTACGTAATAATATGTGACGCAGTTGCGCTAAGTATGAAGATTTAGCTTTGGATTTGAAAGAATGCGAAATTAAGGTACTTATTAAGTGTGCAAGGATTTTGCCGACGAGCCAGTGTAATCGCTATGCAAGTTCCGTGTTGCACATGTTTTATGCATGTTTAACGAATGTTATGGATGTAGGAAGTAGATAAGATATTTTATATTGTTTTTAAACTTTCGCTTTTTTGAACTTTCATTATAAAAATAATTATTCGGGTCTAACATTATTAAAAATCAAGATCAAGTGAGGGTAGATGAAGATACCCTTGCTTCACGAAGATGACAACTGCTCCGCCACTTCAGTCTACCCCACTGGGTAGACGTGGTCACCTACGGCTGGTGTAATTCGGTTGAAACGTTGGGATAAAAAAGGTATTTGGTGCCTTTTAAAATATTGTACGCGATTAGACCGGAATAATTATTTTTATAAGATAGTAGCTGTACCCGGCATGCATTGCAATACCACTTAGAGAAAATAAGTCTGACACTAATTTGCATTTTTAAAATCTAAATACGCGATAATCTGAATATTGTGGATATATGTTGTCGATTCGGAACCCATAATTAATACGTTCTTTAATTTGAGGGGACCCGAGTTTACCGTACTGACGGGACGAACATCAAATGTTTGACAGCTAGGAACAGTTTGTGTGGGCAAATAAAATTGTTGTTTTTACTATTTTCCTCGCCATTTTTCCATATTTTCTCACCACTTAAACCTTCCCTGGACTTCCACAAATATTTCAAAGCCAAAATTAGCCAAATCGGTCCAGCCGTTCTCGAGTTTTAGCGAGACTAACGAACAGCAATTCATTTTCATATATACAGGGTGGAAAGAATCAATGGGCCCTGAAGGGAAACCACTTTAAATCCTTAAGATAGATTATTTTACTTAAAGGAAACATTCCTTTATTTTTAAAATGAAACAAAACTGCATTCACAGATTTCTCGACAAGTTTACCTAAACCGGGAATCGAACCATCTAAACATTCAAAAAATTAAACACTCGCTATTTTATTCTACTAATCGGTAGGATTATTGTCAAATGGAACGTTCTATTTTTAAACTTTTCGTCAGAACGCCTCGTCTAAAGCCTGGCGTCGACTACAGCCGAAACGCGTCGAATCGAGTCGAGTCGCATTTGTTCCGTGTGAGGCAAAATGGTCAGTAATCGCAAGTCGTTGAAACAGAAATTCGCGTGACAAGCGATGCGCGCGAGTTATGCGACTCGGCGCGTCTCGGCTCGTCGCTCATCGACGCAGTTTTATAGTAAATGTATAGGAGGCGAATTATTGCGGTTCTATTCGACTCGACTCGGCGAGCCTAGTGGACGGCAGCTTTAAGAAGGAAATGTGCATAGAATTATTATTACCAATTAAACGATTTTCTTATCTAAGTCTTCAACAAGGTACCTACTCAGAGATAAATTAGCAAGTTTGTACTTCATAGAATGTCTTTGGAGGTTAGAGTTAAAAAAAGTGTCTTTTACTTGTTAAAAGTGAACAGTTCTAGTCTAGTTGATTAAAGCTCGTCTGTACTAAATATTAGATTTCATGGATATCTTGTACGACGGACGAGTGTAAGACCTAATATTTCTTGGAGAGATTTTATATTTAACTTTGACTGTATCGACTAGTGAAATAAAATAGCGAGTATTTATTTTTTGAATTTTCAGCTGGTTCGATTCCCGGTTTAGGTAAACTTGTCGAGAAATCTGTGAATGCAGTTTTGTTTCATTTTAAAAATAAAGGAATGTTTCCTTTAAGTAAAATAATCTATCTTAAGGATTTAAAGTGGTTTCCCTTCAGGGCCCATTGATTTTTTCCACCCTGTATATACATATAGATAAATAGAAGATATTGTGTAGGAATCAATGTAAGCTTTAAGGTGCAGATATACCATTAGTATATTAGAAACATATTTTGTCTCCCTAGACAATTATGCCTCAGAGAACACGTTATAACGCCGGTCCCAGCGGTCATACGAATTCCTATGGTAGTCGTTATGGGTAGTCAGAAGCCTGAATGTCTGACAACCGCTCTAACCTTAGGATATCGTCATTGCCCAGTAACTGGGTTGCGGAGGTCTGATGGCAGTCGCTCCGTGTAAAATACTGGTATTCAGCCGCATCTGGTTAGACTGGAAGCAGACCCTAACATAGTTGGGAAAAGGCTAGGCACCAGTGGCGAAGGGTGAATTAAAAAAAAGGGAAGCCGGACCAAAAAATGCTTACCTTGCTCAAGTGTGATGCGTGAATTCCAGTAACTACTCGTTTCGAAAGGGAAGCGGATAGGAATCGAGTTGTATGGAGCCTTCGCCACTGCTAGGCACGTAGACAGTTGTAGTTAACAGTAACTTCTTATATTTCTATCATACACTGACCGAAGCAATAATTAAATATCCTAATCCTAACTAATCTTATAAATGCGAAAGTAAGTTTGTTACCTTTTCACGCCTAAACCACTGAACCGATCATCCTGAAATTTTGCATATACGTTGTCGGGGGTAAAGAAACGGACATAGGGTACCTTTCATCTCGAAAACAACTACTGTTCCCGAGGAAAACAATAATAACGTTCATAGATGGCGCCGCGTGTCTTTCGAATCACGATTGAATTATATTGTTACAGAAACTTTAGTAGTGTGTTAAGAGTTTTTTGAGCTTAATTAACGCGAGCGGAGCCGCGGGCAAAAGCTAGTTTCAAGTAAATATTGATATAATTCACACAATACCGCAACTCCTTCGTGCTAAACGCAAAAGCGGTATCTCAGGGAAAGCTAGTTTTGAGAAAATTGAAGTTTTGTAAATATAGTTTTCTTATCCTCTTAATGATTTGAGGTTAAACTGAGATAGGGAAAGAAACTTCTTTGTGTTGTGGGAGAATGTTTCAAATATACCGGTATTTGGCTTAGTTCATTGGATGCGTATTTCTTTAAGCTATCCGATGATTTAATCAACTTTAAAAAAAAAAATGAGATGCCGTTTTTGAGCTTAGCCTTTGGCTTTATTAGTCTCAAAATAATACATCACAACTCTTTGTAAACGGCACGTGTACATATAAACGCAAATAAACCTACACATATTTGTATGTTTTCCCGGGGCGCGGGATTAAGGTAAGGTGGGATAGGCGAAATCCCAGTATCCGGGATTGCCACGTGCGGGCCTTTTTCAGGATTTTCTCGCGCCAGTCCCTTTTACAATCACTTTTTATTTACAATACAGCCTACACGAGTCATGTGGACAGGTGTCTGTGTGTGTACAAGGTCGAGCGTATCTCGTGTGTTTGTGCCTTATCACATTATTTTTTTAATCGGAAAATCTAAGGCTTGGACTCATGACGCGCTGCGTTAGTGAAGATATCGTTGCGTATTTTTTATGCGTATAATTATGACAAAATCAAAATTTTATTTTTCTTTTGTTTAAATTTTTAGGTTCTAAAGTATACAGAAGTCAGCACATCAAGCTACCCGAAACTGTCAAATTTTCCCAATCAACCTTGAACCTAATGCTTTTGCGATAAAGATGAAAATCTATTAAAGAAATTTGACAGATTGTAGTAGCTTATTGTGCTGGCGTCTGTACATTCATCGTCATATCCACGGCAAACTTACGAGTCCTTTTGATGTGGTAAAGTTACCGTTGTTTTTGGTTAATTTCTGATCCTTGTAAAATATTGAACATCTGTTAAAAAGGTTACATTTTAAAATCAAGTTTTTTAATTAACAAAATTACTTCAAACTCTCCCCTGTAAAATGCATTATTTGCAGATTCGTAATTTTAGCGTGGATGTGACAACATGTTCATAACTGTAATTAACATTGTAGAATTCCGTTTCGATATGAATATCCTAATCCTAACTTCCTAACTAATATTGTAAATGCGAAAGTAAGTTTGTTTGTTTGTTACCTTTTCACGCCTAAACCACTGAACCGATCATCCTGAAATTTTGCATATACGTTGTCAGATGTACAGAAACGGATAGGGTAACTTTCATCCCGAAAAAAAGTACTGTTCCCGAGGAAAACAACAATAACGTTCATAGATGGCGCCACGTGTCTTTCTAATACGATTGAATTATATTGTTATAGAAACTTTAGTAGTGTATTAAGAGTTTTTTGAGCTTAATTAACGCGAGCAAAGCCGCGGGCAAAAGCTAGTAATTCATATCGAAACGGAATTCTACACAAAAGCGTGTACTGGATTCGTTTTAATCTTATACGAATTCTTTATTCGTGTTTATCTGCGGATATACGCGGCAGGGTTGTCAAACCCCATACATTAAAAAGAATGAACTCAATCAGGGCTGAAGTTTATACTTTTTTATTCTTTTTTTCCGTTCCGCTGAACTAATCCGCCGGCTTATCTTCAGCTTGCAGTAGAAAGTTACCAGATTTTGGTCAACATTGAAAACTAAGCTCTAAATTTTGGGAAATAGAGTTTAATATTGAGTGAAGAGATTTAACAGGGGTTCTTCGGTAGTCAATGAACCTCGTAGGACGAAACCGCGACCTACCGTAGGGGTTGGAGAGTTGTCGAATGTTTCTACATTCAATGTTTTACTTCTTGCGTCACTGCATTTTATTGCTGTAAAGATTTAGTGTGGATCTGCTTCGTAAAACGTTACAAGTGCCTAAGTATTTTTTTCTGGTCAACCCTGCTTTTTGATAGTCATAATAAGAAAAGTTTTTTTTTTGTTTTTTTAAATTACAGAATAAAGTTCTATTAAGAACTATTGATTAGTGACTAAACACAATGCAATTTAAACTTAATTCGCATTAGATACAACCCTTTTGACAATTCAGAAGCGATTTTTTAATTCAATGGGATTATCTCAATTAGTATGCATGTCTGTGTCTTCACGGGCGTATGGGTCACAATCGATTAATTTTAAATCCTTTAAGTGGGGAATTCTTTAAAAACAGGATTATTCCCCCGGCTTAACGTTCGCAATGGGAAAATAATATTTATTCACGAAATTCAAGGGATAAAAGTATTGTGGATTTAATAACGTTATTTATTTATTTAATATGTACACTTTTTATGGATCGTGTAGCATGGCCATAAAGGAAAATTGTGTTTTTTTATTAATTTGATTGAACTATTTATGAGTTGTACTCTTTTGTACCTATCCATAGAATTTCTTGCTATTTCTTCTCCTTTTGTAACCGTGCAATCATCATCATCATCATTCAGCCGAAAGACGTCCACTGCTGGACATAGGCCTCCCCCAAAGGGGGGGGGGGGGGGGGGGTTGACGTAATTGTCACGCTTGACAGGCGGGTTGGCGATCGCAGTATGGTTGTTAAGGAACTCAGAAAACGCTGCTGCCCATCCTCTTGAGAATCCCTTAGTCGCCTTTTACGACACCCACGTGAAGAGATGGGGTAGTGTGCTATTATGTAAGTCCGGCACTACACGAGACCGTGCAATAACTATATTCAATGTACTTGTAAATGCTTATTTGAAACTTCGAACTTGAACTTGTAACTTTTTTTTTTTTTTTTCTATTGGACTGCAGTAGGTCGTCCTAGGGGACGGTTTCTACGTAACCGGGCAGTTATTGGCGAGACCTGAAGGGTCTCCAGCCAAAACTTGTAACTGTTGTGACGATGCTATATATACAGGGTTACAGGAAAAGTCGTACTGAATATTAAAGGAAGTTATTTTTCAGGTCATTTCTGATGGATTTGATTCTGTAATATGGTATCCGAAACTTAACCGTTATGGAGATATTGAATTTTAAAGATATTGGATAAGTTGTGTAGTACAACACTTGGGCCTATTCAGATAACATTTTTGTAAGAGTTTATGAACATACCTAGGAGATGTCATACCTTTTTGAATAGCTAAAGAGACGTAGAAATTTTTAAAATTATTTGCAAAGCTTCATACATTTTTTTTTGAAAAAGCGCATCTGTTTTAAAAACACTTAGTGAAAATTCTTTAATTCTAACCGTTGTCGAGCAGTCTTTTTAAGCTGTTAGTAGTAGGTTCAGTTTTTGTTAGTCATTTTTATTAATTGACCTCTATCAAGGTACATAAAAAAAACGGACCCTAGGAGCTCAAAAAATAAAGGTTTTTTTAAAAATTTCTTTAAAATTCAATATCTCCATAACGGTTAAGTTTCGGACACCATATTACAGAATCAAATCCATCAGAAATGACCTGAATAATAACATCCTTTAATATTCAGTACGACTTTCCCTGTAACTCTGTATATACGACTGCGTTTGTTGACTGTCCGCGATTTACGGCTTAAAACCAACCTGGATTACACTCATTTTAAAAAACACAACTTTCCTCTAAAATAACTACGGACATGCTAATATAATATGTTCTTACGCACATGTTGAACATTGGTTACGTATTCGTAATCCTTTATGTTACGCAAAAAACTATAATACCTACTTAAATATTGCCTGTATAAAATTTTAAAGCATGGAATATAAGAGTTTATAATTTTACCTTCACACATTTGTTCACAAAGGTCGCGATTATGTTTTTAATATTATTGAAAAGCGGCATTTTGCCCATGTTTGTCCGGGAGCTCGTTATGTTGGATATAAATATTTTATTCCGGGATAAAGTCGGACCCGGAATAATCCAGCGTGGACGAGTACAAAAAGAGATAAGCCTGTAGTGCGATTAAGTGTTGAGTTTTTGTAACATTTCCATGTTATTATTACCTACGTTGCCTTATCATCTTAGCCAGATGGTATTGACCGGATAAAGTGTAAAGGTTACGGATAAAAACTGGTCACAGATTTTGGAACATTAGGTTTTTGACTAAAAAACTAATCACGCGTTTATTGTACACAATTACGAGATAACCATTTGAAATTACGTAAAAAATAATTGCCTTATTAATTATGAAGGGTGTAAACAAATTCGTGTAATTCCTTAAAACTACTTGATCTTACTGTACCTATAGATTAACCCCGCACGGGATTTAGCTTGAACGGAAATAAAAAAGCAAAAATCTTTCTTTTTTGCTTGCGTAGGATACGTGCTCGTAACTAAACCACGTAATAAGCAAAAAAAGAAAAAGAATATGGCAAAAAATTTTTTTTAAGAATATAATAGAATATCAATTTATTTGCATGAAAGTTGGTACATAAAATAATGATTATGTGATAGAACATTTCGATACCACGTAAAATGAATGAAAAGCACGGCGACACAGCTGGCAGGCACGACTAGCGCGATATCGCTCCGCGTAGTCAGTTAACTCGGGGTGTTAAAAGGAGTCGGAAACAGAACACGATGCTTTCTTTACATTTATTTTCATTTGAAAAAATCCCTTAGGTATTTCGTCAATCAGTATCACCAGTAAAACACACGGTTTGAAGGAATTACAAAAAATCGGATACACTATGTATTTTGGTTTAAAATATATCCAAAATGTAGGTAACTCAGATATTTTTGATACATATGTTTTACCTAAAATTGCGATTATTTTTCGGTTAATCTACTCTTTGACTTTGAAATCTTCTTGACCCTTATACCTATTTAAAAAGGAAGGGTATGATGACATATCCACACAAAATTACACAAGAAAAAAAAACTATGATATTATAAACAAAGTGATCATTTGACACCAAAATGCTATGACAACTATATTATAGTAAAAACAAAGATAAGTTTTAAGATAATTTTTATTAACCATTTTATAAGATTAAGCTTAATTTAAAGATTATATTATAGTCATAAAACTGTATATGTTAAACGTATTATAAAAGACAAAACCGTAAAAGAATTGTGATTTTAATCTAACAAGAAAGACTTGGCCTCTTATAAACGTCACAGTTTTCGTACGAATTTGAGTAGTACGAGTCCGCACGAAACTGCACGGAACTGCACGAGTGATCCTCCTCCTCCAAACACTATGGGGGCTCTCTTACTGGGTATACGCTCGACTAACTCGTACCCAGTGTGCGAATTCCCATACTGTCGTCCTATTTCTCAAAGACCATGTGAGTTAATCTAATTTTGAGTTATGATCAGAAACGTGTAATACAAGATTAGTCTTACAACTTATTAATAATAATAAAAAATATACAACGTGAGCTTAAACGAAGCCCAATAACTTGGTATAACAAAAATATCTGTATGTCTTCAGAATTTCTACAGACAGTTTCTAGAGACAACCATTTTACACATTTTTGCTCATAAGTCAAAATTAGGTTAACCCACTCTGAAATCGGACGGCAGCGTAATGTTCGTACGAAATTCGTACGAAAACGCGTCCAAAGTGCGGCGGGGCTAAATGCAAACGTACGGTCGAACTTGTTCGAGAACTTCGGAAATGCCTCTCTTTACGCATCACATAGCTTTTCCTTACGCAACCTTCCTTGTAAAAAATATTTAAAATATAATTTTAGTGGCATACAGTCTGTCAAAAAAGAGTAGAAAAATTGGGGGCACCACTAGTCATACATTATTAAATTAAACATAAATTCGCGTCATAACACAAGTATTACTATACACATTACCTTATACTTCGTCAAAGAAAATAACATGAAATATCACAGTAATTACGAACAATATTTTCATCCGATAAATGTACGGTTTTTGTTTACCGTATCGTTTGATGTTGACGACTTATCCAATAACGTTAATGCAAGGTGCCTTTATATACCAACGCGAGTTTCCTTTAGCACGTCAAGAATATCAATTGATTAGTATAATGTAATAACACAAATACGATGATTCATCACGGTGTTTTCGAATACGTTGCAAGTTCCTGTCGGATTGTCTGTAGGTTTTATGACTTCTGAATTAAGGTTGCGATTATCATAATGGTGGTTTGAATCCAGGTAACAAAAGACTGACGTCATAAAGTAGACCAGGATTACAGACGAGAAGCATGAATTGCATACGTGAATCACTTTTATAATAGCAATACTTGGAAACGATGCCGGCCGGGCGGCCGTGTCTTGTGGTCTGGGCTAGGTATAAAAAAAAAAAAACATTTCCTGTATGTGACGTAAAAGCAACTAAGGACAACTCTATGGTTGAGATATATGATGCCGAGGTGAAATGATTAGCCAGTCAGCAAGGTTGGTAGCGGGGCTGACTGCCCAGGGCGCGCCTAACGTACATAAACATCGTCACGTGGAGATTCCTATGTACTCCATTTTCTGCCCTAATAACACCATACTTGATCGATACGTAATTCACGATTATGCCAATACATACACATTATTGAAATCAGTAACAAAAAACAACACTTTCACACAAACCATTACAAACGCTTATGAAGAGTTGAATTTAGCACGGTTCCAATCAGACGTTTCCTACGGAGAAGAGCCGGCAAGAAACTTCGTAGTTACTCTTTTAAAAATAATATCTTTAACAATTTGAGTAAATACAGTAATAATTTAGAATAGTTATGAGAGAGCAATGTAGACTTATTATTAAGATAATACTTCCCTAGAATCTTCTACTAAAGCAGTCTTTGGAGACGCAATATCCTTGATACAACTCCGAGTATACGACAATAAATTTTACTGTCCATTCACTAGCAAACACACAGCAGCCGTGTATGCTTTCATTCACAAAATCAATATTAAATCGCAGTCAATATTAAACCTACTTAAAATAGATGAATTCCGCATCACTCATATGAGCGCTATCATTGTATGAATGGTCGTTCCCGGCTCGTTCGCTCTGCGGTTCGCGATCCGATCCGTGCCCGCTTAAGCCAGATTTCAATAGAGTATAATCTCACCCTAATGAATCTCCAATCCGGATTACCGAGGGGCCCCTATAATAGACGAACGACGGCCATTGCAAACGAGTGGGATTTAGTTTAGAAAAAAACTTTGATTAGTCTACTGCGCGCCGGTTTGAATACTCAGAGCTCATTTATATTTCAACGTTTATAATAATTATTGTTTTTTTTTGGTTGTTTGTGCTAAAGAAATAATTAGTTCCTATTTACCTCAGACGTGTTTGACGCATCAAGAAACTATGTCTTAATTCAGATGTCTGATTCCGTCCAATAAATTGTAAAGGCCGCACGACACTCGGCTAATCCCATTGGCGGGCATTAGAACGGCTTTGTGCGGACAGATCGCGCTCGCACGCCGAAATTACCTAGCAATTGGTAGCCGCGCCGAATTGCCAGCGAGCTCAGTCTAAATCGGCTGCAGACACTTTTATTGCCCGGCGAAATCCCGCTGACCCGAGCTCGAGCCGATCCCGGCTTCCGTTTTATCCCGGCCCCGCTTAATCCCGGATTTGACGTCGCTTAATCCGAACCCGTGTTGGATATCGCGTCGACACAGGCCTCGCCCGCACTCTTGTTTCTATACTCTCCTATATTGATTTCGGATTTCACGGCGCACCTTCATTGAACTCACATAAAAGCACACGTAAACAAAGCGAGAGCGGACCTTTTGGGGATTACCGCGACGCGCACGCCGATATAATAACAAATTAAATATATTATTTTTATTATGATGAAATAATTCAATCGAGACAAAAGTAATCCATAACTATCGCCCTGACACGGGATTATGGAGCGCGAAATGCATCGCATTCAGATATTTGGGCTCAATGATATAAAATTGTATACAAAAAAATGAGCAGATTAATTTGTGTTTTCATTGGATGGTGCGTTATGCGAAAAATTGAGCGGTCGGGAAGCAAATGAAAATGATCGCCTCGTATAATTTTATTCTCGGTCGGATTGTCGTTCGCAAAGTGCACTACTTACGTACTCACCTACTCGGACTGAAAACTCTGTTATTGAATTATTGATGCAATTTCGCTTTGTTTACGGTGAATAGAATTTAAGTAACGTACGCCCGTTACCGATTCTAATGTACCTTTGACGATATTTGCATAAATCATATCACAAATGTATTGGTACTGTTGAAAAGATGAAATAAACTAGTGCATTTGCGGCACACACGGCGAGCATGGGATTTAGCAAAATACATAATTATATTTCGCGTTTAGAAGCCAAAATTATATTTGATGGCAAAGTGAATAGTGGAGTATTTCCCATTTTAATGAGGATTATAGTTTCTAGTGCATTTAGTGCACTTCGCGCGGTAAAATTAATTACTAAATCGAGTCTGTCTGCCGCTCTAAATAGGCACGATTCGTTTCAAAGCCTACCGCGCATACAATTTCAGTAATCCCACCTTTTGAATGTCACTTTTAATTGTCTAGCTTTATTTATATGTTTCTATTGCTGAATATGGAAGTTATTATCATGATTATCATTCAGAGCCTTCAATATCACACTGCTGGGAGTACAACTCCCTTGAACTGTGTCATTCGTTTCGGTCCTGGGAACCTGAGAAGTTTCGGCTGAAGGATCGCAACGATTTCCAACCACGAAACTGTTTCAGATCCGACGATTTATTCGATTTTCGCGATTCGAAATTTTGTCTTTCGTTTACCCTTTTTCCAAATATTGACATCTAGTAGTTCGTTGTTTGACAGTACTTTGTTCGTATATTTATAAGTTCGATGTTCGTTGTTGTTTCGTTTCGTTCCGAAACTTCGGCGTTTGTTTTTTGGAGTAGGCCGCCTGTGCCAATCGCACTAGATTCGACTCGTGATATTTACAATATTGTTGGCTCATCTCGCCACCGGACGGCTAACACCTTGCTTGCTCATTCTTGGCCACCATTCTGTCCACGCCTTACTCCACCTGTCATCATCTCTCCTGGCCAAGTGTCAAGTAATTATATTACTAGGAAATATGAGATGATGTTTTTATGTTACGGACGAAACGTATTGCTTTTTAATTTTAGCTATGTGGGTATGTTTGTAGAGGTGATATGGGGAAATAGTGTTTGTAGCAGATGGCTACGTAAGGCCTACGCCGAGCCTAACAACGTAACAGTTTTGTTGTGTATAGGGTGTACCGAAATTCATCGTCAAGCCGGGAAGATAGGGGAAGTTTATGACTGTTCAGTTTTTTTTTTATATTTGTATACATTTAATTGTTACATTTATGAGGTAAAATTTTATTCATGGTATCTTTGAAACTCGACAACGGTAATTTTTTTTCTGATCTTTCATTAACTGGCCCATCATTTGTTCCCGGCTTAACGTTGAGTTTCGAAACAACCTGTATGCCTTGATGTAAAAACTGGCAATGACGTCACGTGATGGCTTTATTTGATTTGTAGACGAGTATTTAGCTTTAGATTATGGCGATTGTTTGCCAACGTTTTTTTAATAATATATTGTAATAAACATTGAGAAAAATACTTTTTAATTAAAAATGTGTTCCGTGTTACTTAATTCATTTTAAAGTTCCTTCGATTTCTTCTCAACATTTTTTTAAAATTAATTTTCATGTTGCTTTACATAAACTTACGTAGGTACGAGTATGTAAATATTACCTATTTCCTATTGCCATTTAAACGCATAGAACAATCAAAATATAACCAATTTGTGTCTCAAATCATAATGACCATTCCCGCCCACAACTAAACATTAGTACAATTTAGACGATAATGCCGCTAAGTCCTCGTTCACACTAGCCGCGGTATTACTGCGCGACGTTAATTAGTCGGCGGCCGTGGCTGCGGCCTAAACAGGCTTTTAACTTTTCAAATGCTTTCATTAACTGCATTGCGATTATTTGGTCGCTATTTCCACAGCTATTGATTGAGAATGGACGCATTATCGACTCTGTTAATACAGTTTAGCCGTTTAATTTATTTTAATGTCGATAATGTATGATTATCCTTTTAGTAGGCTTTTATGGGCGATTTTGAATGGGTTTTTAGATAATGGTGTTTTACAATGTTTTGTGTTTAATCTGATGATTTAGCAGCTGTGATTGATTCATTTTAAATGCTGGAATCATCATCATCATTCAGCTGAAAGATGTCTACTGCTGGATATAGGCCTCCCCCAAAAACAACAACCCCCGACAACATCAACCGGTCCTGTGCTTTTTAGCACCCCATGCCCCGCCGCGCCGTTACCTAGGCCGCTACCGTGACCAGGACCCTAGTCCCCGGTGGCTCTGCTAGCCATCGGGAACTAGGGGCCGTTTCTTCTTTGTGCTATCCATGTTGGGGGGATTTGCCATAATCGCCACGCTTGACAGGCGGGTTGGCGATCGCAGTATGGTTGTTAAAGTACTCATAGAACGCTGCTGCCCATCTTCTAGAGAATCCCTTAGTCGCCTTTTACGACACCCACGGGAAGAGATGGGGTAATGCTATTCTTTACGTCCGGAATCACACGGCACCTTTACGTCCAGAACCACACGGCACCTTTACGTCCGGAATCACACGGCACCTTTACGTCCGGAACCACACGGCACCTTTACGTCCGGAACCACACGGCACCTTTACGTCCGGAACCACACGGCACCTTTACGTCCGGAACCACACGGCACCTTTACGTCCGGAACCACACGGCACCTTTACGTCCGGAACCACACGGCACCTTTACGTCCGGCACCATACGGCACGGCACGGCATGGGCTGATTATTATACTATTACATGTTTTAGTCTCGCTGCGCTTGCTGCGTTTAGTCCGTAGATGGGTGACATTTCATAATCATAATTATCATGTCTAGACCCCTCTGTGCTTCGGAGAGCACGTTAAACAAACGGTCCCGGGTGTATACGATTGCCTATGACAGTTTTTACTCGTAGTTTGAAGCCCGAAAGTCCGACAACCGGTCTAACCTTAGGATTTCGGCATTGCTCCCTATACATTATAGTTTTTAATTACGTACACTTTATTTATTCTCGCAATAACAAGTTGGATTACTTAATTTTTTGTATTAGTTTTACTTACATAAATTGTTGTCCCATTAAACTCTATTGTAAAGTGATACGAGACTTGTACAATACAATGCTGGAATACTTATTTAGATTTGCTGCTGTCAGTCCGAGATGGGTGATCATTCGTGACACATCGAGACCCCTCCGTGCTTCGGAGAGCATGCTAAACCGTCGGTTCCGGGTGTCATAAAAATACCTATGACAGTCGTTGGTAGTCAGAAGCCCGAAAGTCTGACAACCGGTCTAAGCTTAGGATATCGGTAGTGCCCAGTAATTGGGTTGCGGAGGTCTGATTGATGGCAGCCGCTCCGTGTAAAATACTGGTATTAAGCTGACCCCAAAATAATTATTTAGGTTGCTACGAAATCTACGGGGGATAGGGAGACAACTTACACGTTAGTAATAGGCCTAGGCTAAGTGGTCAATCAGACTGCACTAGCGGGTGCGAGGGCGTGCACGGGCGCTCGGGTCTTGGCGTCTGCGTGTTCACAGTAGTGCCGAACGAGCTATTGTACGACGCTTCGGCGGGTGAATCAAAATGGTTTAGAACTACACGCGCAGTCACCTAACAGACGCTACATCACTGTGAACGATACGGGCGGACTGAGCCATTAGAAACACTCGCGTCACCGCGCCCGCGCTCGCCTCATGCAGGCGCGCGACTCGCGGGCGCACTGTGAATGCAACTGGCGTCTATATACATTTGATTTACACGCGCCCGCGCTAGCACCCGCGCCCGCCTCCACTCTGAAATACGTCTTAGATCGCCGCATGTTATGAGACGGGCAATTTTAAATCAGCTTCTATGTATAACGACCAAAGTAGTATTTATGAAATTAATTGCATGGGTTTAAAAAATATAAAATACCATTACATAAAAATGTTTAGTTGTACATTAAACATAATAAATATGATAGTAAATAATTAATATATTAATGGTTAATTAGTATTAAGAACTACAGGCTTGCGCCAGTTCTCTTTAGCCAAGAAAAGCGGAGTGAGTCCTTTGTCCCCTGCGACTACCTACGTCTCGATTTTTGCACTGATACCTAAAAGTTAAAACTCAGTTTAAAATGCCAATGACGGAAGGCTAGACACAAAATGGTTTATAATCCAATATCCAGGAGTAGACTTCCAGACAAGTGAGTTTGAAACAGCCTCGATTAGTTTAAACCTAACTTTTTGCTCTCAATCGAAATTAAACTAAGCTTTAAAAGTTGTTCCTGCGTGTTTGTGCTGGGGTTTTAGGATCGTTTAATATACTGTAACCATTTGTGAATATTTTATCAATGTTTTGTTCATAAATAGGTTAAGCCGGGTCCGCAGCGCTGTGTTTTCGTGTTTGCAAACAGGATAACATTATTTGCTAACCGAATAGGGGCGTGGCCTAACAGTTTTGTTAGCAAAATTGGCGCTGCGGACACGGCTTAACATTGTTTGCTAACCGAATAGGGGCGTGGCCTTACAGGTTTGTTCGCAAAAACACTATAACATGTTAGAAAACTGACGCTGCGGACCCAGCTTAACTTAGCAAAAAAAAATGATCAAATATATTTCTATAATGGCCGCCTCGTTGGTCTAGTGGTCAAAAGCGCGACTACTGAGCGTGAGGTCCTGGGTTCGATCCCCGGGTCGAGCAAAGTTTGGGTACTTTGGGTTTTTTCAGGTGGAATTTCTCAGTAGCAGCCCAGAGTCTGGATTTGTGCCTGGTTGATGGTAATAGGCTCGCCCCTATTACATAGGACTTAAACATAACCGAAATGAAGGTGTACTACACACCTCTGCCTTACCGTCTTGTTATTACAGGCGTGATGTTATGTTATATTTCTATACATTATTATCTCTTTTATTCATCTATACACATAACATTTTTAAATACTTCAATAAAAATATAAAAAATAGTAGCCCACCGGCATCGGGAACAGGGTCCAAGCTACCGGCAGTCAGGGCTCCAGAGAGATGAACTTCCTAACAATACGCGCCGTGTCCAGAAGTACCGCTTTCTGAATCAAATCCTTGATCCAGCTGCCTAACGAGAGCCTCATCAGATGTTGGTCGAGGCTCTTGGCTATTAAGCTATTGGCTGTAACGACTATCGGCACTATACGAGTACATTTATTTTTGACGCGAGCGATTTGTCCCGTGGCCAGGCCGTTATAATTTTATGTCTAGGTATATGTTAATAAACATATTCGACATGTTATTTATAAATACAGACATATCCACTTCTGAGGGTTCGCATATTATGTGTTTTAAAGTATTGTTGTAAATGAAATTACACTTTCAATGAAGAGAGTGGTATATGTATAATTAATATAATCGAGATCAATGAATCCGGGTCACCAACGGGTATTTTAAGAAAAAGTACGTCATAGACTATTTAATATTACTCAAATAAAAATAATAAAACTTCTTATATAATCTATAAAATACTTTTTATTTGAATAAGCTAGCATTCTTAGTTTCCTAGATGATAAGGTTTATGTAGGTGATCCGTATTCATTGCTCCCGAGTGTATCCGAAAAGTTGGATTCTATCAACTTTCGGTAGCCGTAAAATAAAATCGCCGGGTCCTACGTATATTAGTACAAGTGCAAAAACACAATTTTACAGGAGAGCGGTTTAAAGATTCTAAAGTTTTTAACTTTAACATAAAAAATTGAAATATTTGATATTTTGAAATGGTATGGTCTTATTCAAAATGTTATAATTTCTATTGATTTATGTTAAAGTTAAAAGATTTAGAACCCTTAAACCGCTCTCCTGTAAAGTTGTGTTTTTGCACTTGCACTAATATACGTAGGAGCTGTCGAAATGTTCGACTAAACTATTGTTTTCGCTACTAAATGTAATTTCTAGACACAAAATCAAAGCAGACACGCAGTAAACAATCGAAATACAATGATAACGTGAATCGGTAGTATACGTCGGTGTCTTACGGCCAAAGTCGGCCTAATCCGCGGCCCATCCACAGAGCTGCAAGACGCCGCTTGTTGCTTGCTAGTGGGGCTTCCTGAGACTCGAACAGACTGCTCCTTATAAACACGCAAAATGTTGAGTCTATAGTAAAATTAGTTGAAATAAAAATAGGTAGGTTTAATACGAGAAGTTAGAGATTTGTGTGAAAATCGTAAAGAAAAAAAAAACTTAAGTTTCACATGTTTCCCATTGCGTAGCCCATAAGAGTATAAATAATAGAATTTAGAATAGAATTATTGACGTAGAAAAGCATAGACCTCGGATCAGCGCTCAAAAATGTCCGAATAGAATGTAAACTACAACGAGAAAATGAGGACTAATTTGCGTCAATGGGTGAATTCGAATCTTTGTATGTTGAAAAGCTAAATTAGTAATTGTGATGATGACAGGATTTAAATTAGTTTGTTAGTATTTCTAAGTTTATATGGCGGTAGGCTCACCGCCATATAAATTTAGAAATGGCGCGCGCTTTCTTTGTTTATGTAGACTCAGGACACTTTTTTCGTGAATCGTCTATGGTTTCTATGCAATGAATAGATAATATTTATTGTCCATATAAAAGTACGCTATAGAAACAAAACACTATGCCCGAAAACCAGGTATACTAGTTGAATACTAGTACCCTAGGTAAGATTTAGCTTGTGTTTTGGGTACCAGGGCCCTCGCAATTTATAGACTAGGAACAGTTTGTGTGAGTTTCCATAAAGTGAATTAAATAATAAGACAATATTTAGGTTTGTGTGGCGTAGCCCCTCTACGGACTGCGTAGACACGTTTGTATTTTGTTAGTCTTGATCGTAGGTGTATCATAATAATGTATTTTACAGGGTGTGTGAGTGACACAGATTGACACTGCATGGGATTTTTTAAATATCTTCCAAAAAAATATCAAAAGAAACATTTTGTACTTAACATGAGTCAGTTTAACAGACTGCGCGGAGCGATATCGAACTAGTTTTGCCTGCCAACTGCTTCGCCGGGCTTTCATTAATTTATGCGTACCATTAAAATGTTCTATCACATCATTTGTTCGTATTGCATTTTTTTTTAATTAAATTTTTGATCTAGTAAATCCCGTGCATGGTTAATCTATACCAGTAATAGATCATTTGGTTATAAGGAATCACACGAATTCGTTTACAGCCTATATACAAATGTTTTGTGTATACGCAAATATAGGGATTAAACTGAACGTCTAGTCTATCTGACAATAGGATTGAAACAAGAAACAATGTTCAGTTCTTAAGGTATCCCCGACGGCCAGTTTCCTAAACCGCCGCAGGATTTAGTTAACCGTCGGACGCACATCGCAGCAGATTAATTATTTATGGACGGCCCCCTACTGCCCGGAGGGTAGGTTTAGCCTCCCAGACGCTCTCCGATTCCTCTCTCATGCAAACTATTCGTCTTAACGCAAAATTGACGCGCAAACTTAAATATTTACAAATGGTATTTACGCTTCAAACGTTAAGGTCGCTTTTGCTTTGTCTGAATAATTTAAAGGTCCTTTGTCTTCATTGTCCGGCGTAAAGATCTGGGGGCTTGCGATGACCACCTTGTCATGGCAAGCTTTGCTGTAAATCTACATTGCATCTTTGCCGTTCCGTAATCGTTTAAGCCCGGCTGGACTAGGCACCGCTAAATGAATACCTATAAATTCGTAGACGAGTTCATCGTTTCATATAGCAACATTATTGTGATACAGCCGATGGAAAATCGATATAATGAGGGGTACGTCTTCCCTAACAATACGTATCGAGTTATGCGTACACGTCGTTTTAATCCTTAAGGCGTAGCAAAGCACGTAATATGTAGAAACCTTCTTAACCTAACAGGATTATCGTGTGGAGGCAAGCATTTCACGGCCGGATCACGCCTTGCCATCGGCTCGGCTAAGGCACAGATTTTATTACACAAATGAGATTAATACTTAAACGCACATTGTTACGTAAAGCCGTAGACGTTGTTAACTGCTACGTGTTATCGTAGCGCTTCGAAGCTAGTAAATCTGTTGAGTGGCGTAGCGTAAAGTCTGCAACTTTTCTGTTTTAATAGGTAAACATTTATCAAGAACTAGCCTTTGCCCGCAGCTTCGCTCCCGTTAATTTAGAATTTTAGGTACAATAATATAATTCAATCATGATTCGAAAGACACGTGGCGCCATCTATTATCGTTATTGTTGTTTTCCTCGGGAACAGTACTTTTTTCGAGATAAAAGGTACCCTATATTCGTTTCTGTACACCTGACAACGTATATGCAAAATTTCAGGATGATCGGTTCAGTGGTTTAGGCGTGAAAAGGTAACAAACAAACAAACTTACTTTCGCACTTATAATATTAGTTAGGATAGCAGATTATTTGGAGTAGTCTTAATGAAAATAGCGAAGATGTTTAGGTAGATACGTCGTTCATGAATAAATGGTATTTGAACGGAGCACAGAACAAAGACAAATCAAAGTCGAACGCCGGCGCGTCTTCACACACGCGACGTCGTGCGATACGAGAATTTCTCAGCGCTATTTTCGCGGTGTCAATTAAAACGGTAACAAATGTCGCCCTCAAAAAGGCCATTTGTAACGTAGAGACAATCATAGCTCCCGGCGTAAACTGACAAACGACGCCGCGATAGCGAACGTCTAAACCGAGCTTTTGAACTTCTTTGACGCGCGGCAGTCGATAAGCGCGCCGCAGCGACATGGCATTGTGTCTGTAGCGTTCTTAACAATGGTGTTCGTTTTGCAAGTTTTCACCCAGTCGTAAGTGGGTAAATGTGTTACCGATTGACGAGGGGCGGGACAATGGCTTGAGAGACACACGACACTCATTCACACCGCGTTGCCACAACAACGGCTCAGATAATGATGACGTTTCCTTCAGCATCACCCTTAAACGCGATTGAATTAATTACCCTCTACGGGTGTTCGTTAAATCGTATCTGTCATATAGAATTCTCGTGTTTTGTTAGCGAATCGTATGTTTGTTGTCTAGATCATATACACTTACCTATGTATCAATCTATGAACAATAGGTATCCAGGAGATAATAATTCTACATCAATGTCAAAATATTATTGTTTTAAAGGTTACGAAATACGGAAATCATCTTCAAATACTATACTTAGAATGTATAATTTAATATACGATTTTATAATAAAGACGTTTAATAGTATGAATAAATAAATTTTAATACCTATACAGGGTGAAATTGTAAACAGTCGACAAACCGAAATGGGAAATTGTACTCATCACTATGAACAACTTTTACTATGGAACCAACCTGAAATCGCGAAAAAAAAACAGCTGTTCCCTACATTAATGTTCGCATAGCTCGTTAACATGTAGGGAACAGCAGATGATTTTTTTTGCGAGTTCAGGTTTGTTCTCATAGTAAAAGTTGTTCATAGTGATGAGTACAATCTCCCATTTCAGTTTGTCGAGTGTTTACAATTTCAACCTGTATAATCATTTATCAAAGAATCTGGCAGCTTCAATAATGAGTACTCAAAATGATTAAGAAATACTTACGTACAAATACCAAATACTAACAACAGTAAGTCCTCTAAAAAGGTCCTATTCATTAATAAAATGGTGTCAAACATAGGGTTGATCGCCGAAGGGGATGAACTAGGGGATGAGTTTCTTAATTAAACAAACAATCGTGACAGGTGTAACGCCTTCACAATTGTAAGCGTTATCTTGACTCATTGTCACCATATACATAGCATGTCTTGAATTTCAATGCGATTTTATTAACTTAGTTGAAACATTTTCCTATAGCTCATTATTATTAGCGAGAGAGGAAAGAAAAGCTAATTAGGACTTTGGATGAATTTTAATTCTCCGTATTTTCATGAGGTTTACTAAGTTCAATTAGAGTACAATTTTGATATCTGAACCTGCCTTTAAAAATATTTATAAACCGCCCCGTCGTCGCTCGGGTTGTCACGCTTAACGAGCATGTGCACATAGAATCAGAAAATCTAGCAAGAAGCAGAAGCAGTTTAGCAAGAATGTACTTACATAAGAATATTAAGGAAAACACTTAACCATACAATATATATTTTAATAATAGTTACAAAATTAGACTAGTTTACAGGGCGTGGTTCTTTAGACAATACGATACGAGGAGTCCAGGGTCTTCAGGTTCTTTGGTAGGTGTAGTACTTAACTAGCGGCTGCTGAGGCGCGAGAGAGGACGAAGTATTATTTTTTTTATTTTTCTATTGGACTGCTGTAGGTCGTCCTAGGGGACGGTTTCTACGTAACCGGGCAGTTATTGGTGAGACCTGAAGGGTCTCCAGCCAATGGGGGAAGTAAAATACTTAACCTAAGCTAACTACTTGTGCTACACTAACATCATGACTACCTGCAACAACAGCACTAAGGGCGACCCCTAGTGGGACTCGGACCTCGGCTTAGGGCGTTGCTGGCGTGGACATAGGGGGGGGAGACAGCTTGATGAGGGCTGAATTATCGGTGTGACTGCGGAGTCTGAAGAGACGACCGGCTCTACGACGGGAGAGCTCGGTGGATCGTGACCGGCGGCGGTGGGACGTCGCGACGGGCCTCGTCGGCGAGGACGGTATGCCGGACGGCGGCGGACGTTGTGTAGTGTGCTGGTCGATTTACTCGCCTCCTGGAGGAGGGTTATTTCGTCGTCGGGATCTAAAAGTGTGTGCCTGGGACGGCGAACTTTACTTATGAGAGAGGGACTGTAGTCAGCCGCTGCGGCGACTAGGGGGTTCGGATGGCGGGGGGCATTGTCGAAGTAACGCTTGGAAATGCGTTTGAGGTATTGCCTGATGGTTGGCATTTTTAGATCGAGGTGGAGTTGGACGTTACGCATGAACCACGGGGCAGCCGCGGCTCTGCGCAACACTCGATTCTGGAGGGTTTGAAAGGATTTGAAACGACAAGGCTTAACGTGTGCGAACACGACGCTAGCGTAAGTCAAGATGGGGCGAATGCACGTCACGTAGATTCTCAGCTTATTTCTAAGTGACAATTTACTGCGTGCTCTAAGGATGGGGTGGAGGCGACCGACAGCGAAAGCGGCGCGAGCGCGCACCGCTTTGATGTGGTCTCGGAAACTCAGATGGTGGTCTAGGATAACCCCCAGGTATTTGGCTTTCATCTCCCAAGGGATCTGTTTGCCGAACATTAGGACGGGACGGATGTGGGTGTGGGAATCACCGTGTCTCTCGAAAAGAACGGCTGCGCTCTTTTCGGGATTCACCTCTATTCTCCATTTCCGGAACCAGACCCCAAGGGCGTCGGCTGCGGTTTGAAGGGTTCGAGAGATGCTATCGAGACTCCTACCGGAATAGTAGATAGCCGTGTCGTCGGCGAAGAGAGCCAACTTGGCCAAGCCACGTTTGGGAATGTCGCTGGTGTACAGCGTGAACAGAAGGGGCGATAGCACGGAGCCCTGAGGGACTCCGGCGCGGATGGGGTGAGGGGACGAGAGGGTGCCTTCTAGTCGATAGCGGAAGGAGCGATCCGACAGAAAGTCTCGAATGATGAGCACGAGACGGTCCGGCACGTTGAATTGGTACAGTTTGTATAATAAACCGTTGTGCCAGACCTTGTCGAAGGCTTTCGCTACGTCGAAGAAGAGCATGCCCGTTTTGTACGAGCGCATAAAACGGGAGCTAATGTGTTCGACTATGCGGTGCAATTGTCGAATGCAACAGTGCTGGGTTCGAAAACCGAACTGTTCGTCGGGGATGAGTTTACGGGAGTCAGCGAAATCCTTTAAACGGATATAAATGAGACGCTCATAGATTTTCCCAAATACATTGAGAAGACTGATGGGGCGGTAACTAGTGGGCTCACTCTTGGGTTTGCCGGGTTTGGGGATACCGATAACGGTGGCTTGTTTCCAAGCTTGCGGAAAGATGTTATTACTCAGAGCGCCATTGAAGATGGCGGTCATGAGGACTATGAGCGGGGCGGAAAAGTGTTTGATCACCTTATTGGTGATACCGTCTGAGCCGGGGGCTTTCCTAGGTTTGAGTTTCCTCACTATCGTGTGGACCTCGTCTACGGTGATGGGGGGTAAGGGGTCGTCGGGGTCTTCATCGGGTGGGAGGGTGGCCCTACGTTCGACCTCGCGATCCACCTTGGAAAGATGGACCGGGTCTGCGGGTTGGGTGCTGGGAGTACATTGGGCTTCTAGACTGTCGGCTAGACATTCGGACTTTTCGTCGTCTTCAAAGGCCGGCCTTTGGTTCGGACGATTGAGAGGGAGAGGACGAAGTGCAGCGAGCCGGCCCTTTTATAGGCGCGCACCGCTAGTCACCACCACTGCCACCGTCACAGGGTATGTTTTATAGCTTAAAACCTTCCAGAAGAAAATACCTAAATTAAAATTAAAACCGCATCAAAATCCATGTACCAAGTTTCATCAAAATTGGTTCAGCGGTTTAGGCGTGAAAGTGTTACAAACAGACAGACAGATTTACTTGCGCATTTAGGAATAATATTAGTAGGGATTTGGCAAACTTAATTAGCCGTATTATGAAATGCTCCTCACATTTTGTTTCTTCATAAATAAAGTTGGGTACGTAGGTACTTACATAACACCTAAGGTTCAGTTAACCGGAACTTGTAGTAAAGTTAAATCTGAGTATTAAAGTAGAGCATAATAAAGGCTGCGAGGCTTAGACCTAAGCCGTACAGCGTCTGAGACCTAGGTCATGTTACCTTCGTAGACAGGACGGTCAGTTGATACCATGCGCGGCTTAACTTACTTACGGATACTATACAAGTACTTGCACGGATATGTGGATGCGGTTTGTAAGTACTTGCACAAAATGCGGGTTGTCGTTAAGATTCTTGCAGATTAGGTGGCATACTAGCTTTTGACCGCGGCTTCGCTCACGTTAATCAAGCTCAAAAAAACTCTTAACACACTACTAGTTTCTATAACAATATAATTCAATCGTGATTCGAAAGACACGTGGCACCATCTATGAACGTTATTGTTGTTTTCCTCGGGAACAGTACTTTTTTTCGGGATGAATGGTACCCTATGTCTGTTTCTGTACACCTGACAACGTATATGCAAAATTTCAGGATGATCGGTTCAGTGGTTTAGGCGTGAAAAGGTTTAACAAACAAACAAACTTACTTTCGCATGTAAAATATTAGTTAGGATTAGGACGTTAGGATTACACAAAGTCTTAACTGCTACGGCAATCCTAGAAGGCATACCTATTTTTCTATATGTTACTCATAAATGAGTTTATTTGTTACGTTAACCTGCATTATTCTCATTCTATTTCGCACGCTACTGTAATGGTATTGTCATGATCTACTATTTTAAAAAGAGTACATAATCATGGAGTTTCTTGCCGGCTCTTCTCCATAGAACCTACCTTCTGGAACCGTGCACCTAGTTTTGACGTTTTAAAAGTGCCTGTAATCTGGTCTATTTGAAATAAAAAAACTATGACACAATAATAATAAAAAACTTTTTCTTTTTAACGTATCCACTCGCTTATTCAAGTCAGTATTTTGACCTGCCTGCTCAGGTAGATGTATTTGCATTGTTTAGTCTAGCATTAGACCGTCTGCCCGGTGGTCAGGTGAAAGTTTAGGGGCCCATCGTAAGGGGATTAACAGACCGACCGTAGGTGTTAGTCTACATCCACCCGTCCTCTAAATTAAACAGTTAAACTTGATTTTTGAGTTACAGTTGCAGTTGAATTCAATTTAGATGTACAGTCATGAGCATCAACATGTAGCGAAATTCAAGTGTCTTTCTCCCTAAAAACTGATTAAATTTATAAATTTTACATGCCAAGTATTGGTGATGTGCTCGCAAGATTTAGAGATTACTATAACAATTCCTTTTAATACGTGTTAGAGCTCATGACTGTACTGCATTAGGTCTCATGTTGAAGTACTTTTGAAGGCGCGTTTTTTTTATAGATAAAATAAGACCTTTATGAAATCCTATACATAGATAAGGGTCGTATTTTGTCTAGAAGCTTTAAAAGTTCGTTACGAACCAGAAAGAACAAGTTATGTAGAACAAAATAATTGAATCTATGGATTGTTGGGCTGTGGAATAGTATACTAGCTTTTCCTTTATCGGATGAAGCTAAAATTCACATGCACATTGACCTAATCACAGCTAGAGTGCGTAAGCTATCATGGATATTTAAAAAACTCAGACACATAGCACATTATAAAGTCATTACCATGGTTTATAGGGCTGTTTGCCAGTCTGTGATACAATATTGCATTTCAATATGGGGAGGAGCTCACAAAACCCATCTTATACCTCTAGAAAGGGCCCAAAGGTTTGTTCTGAAAGTAATGTATCGAAAACCTTACAGATACTGTACAGAACGGCTCTATAAGGAATGCCAAATGCTGACGGTCAGACAAATATATGTATTACATACAATATTACGGCACCATAAAATAACACCAAGCACCAACCCACAGCTTAACAAACGTAGAAAATATAAAGTGTGTCGTACTATAGTTTCACACTCGGCCTTTCTACAGCGACAGTACATATACTTGTCTAACCACATGTACAACAAAATTAATGAACTGATCAAAGTTCATGTAGTCACCTACGCAAAATGTAAAACTTTGTTACACAAATGGTTATTTACCCTAAACTACGAAGACACTGAAAAAATCTTAACTATTTTAAAATAAAACAACTAGCATCAAACACATAGGTACGCAACCTCCCAGGCTCGCACACGCATATACACACGCACGCACACACCTCCCACACATACGCAACATACACGCGTACACTCCCCACACACACGCACATACACCCCACACCCACGCACATACACCCCACACACAAGCACACACGCACACTTCCCCCCCCATACACACACCCACACACTTGCATGCTAATACTCTCAAATCTTTAAATAAATGTGCATGATTATCATTTAAATCTAATAAATTTCTTACCTATTGTCAATCCAAACAATTATGTCAAGATATGTATAACTTAGATAGGGAAGGTGGTCCCCAAGATACAGGTTAACCTAGTTTGGGGATCAACGTTCATACGATTTGTTAAAAACACTAATTTGGAAATAAACGATTATTATTATTAAAATATTTATAATACAAAATTGATAATTTGGGTTTAAAACGGAGATTGGAAAATTATTTATAATTTGTTAGCACTGGGGGTTTATAATTTGTTTAACGATGAGTTGTGATCAAACCCTCTTATAATTAACAAATCATTTAAAAAATACTATTCTAGCGGCTGTAGATAATTGCAATGGTAAGAAAGCTACAAGAATATATTTTGATAAAATGAAATAAAATATAAAGGATATAAGACCAACGTTTTTGAAAGACTGATCAAATTAATCAATGAATGTCAACCAAAACACGAACAAGCAATCACTTCATTTAACATGACATTCGACAGCTGATTAATTCATTATCGCGTTGATTAAAGAAACCGGACTTTTCTCAAAAATCTTTTATTGAAGGCTGCAATTATGTACAGGTTCACAACATAATATGTTAGTAATAACTCGGTATGTAAAGTTTTTTTTGGTATTTTTTTCTTAAAGATTAAGTTATTTTAAGAGACTAATTTGAACATTTTTGTCTACTAAGCGGTAGTTATTTTTTAATTATTTTTTAAACTTTTTCTAGTGACTCTATTCTGTGACGTCACTGACTAGTTTTAATGTTGATTTCTTTTACAACATTTAGTTAGAGAGTTAGTTTTTAGCTTTGAGGTTAAAAAGTTGATACATTGATTAAAGTTTACATTCAGAAACTTGTTTTTATATTGAAGACTGAATCGAACGTATTTAGTCCATTCCGCTGAATCTGTGACGAAATTTAGAGGTCAAATAGATGTCAAGCGTATTCGTGTATTTATATAAAAATAAACACCATCTTATAATTTCAAGAGCTGGGGCCCAATTCTCCTAAAGTAAATTGTTGCCAAACGCAATCGAACCACAGTCAGTCAGTTTTTGTTTTCGAAAACTTTCAAAATGATTGATTGATTTTGTTTTTTGTGTCAAACAATTCGACAACTTTTGAAATTGAGAACTGTCTGAATGAACGGTTCGGCCTTGGTTAGGTTGTGATTTTTCAAGATTTATTTTAGGAGAATTAGGCCCCAGCATAGGTTAACTTTTACTTTACAAACCGAATTATATGTCGTTTATTCCTATAGCTAGGCAACATTTTCCACAATCATCGTCACATTTTATCGTCGACAGCTAGCCATAGATCATAATTACATAATAAAACATTGCTATACGTAATTATGTGTGAACAATAAAGAATATTCTAGATCTATCTATCTAGTATACATACGTGCTTTCCCCCCATAACACTACACATAATTACGTTGTAAACATTGCCTAGACAAAACAACTCACTGATAGCATGACACAGTATTTGCTAGGTTTCAGCATCCGGCACGCTAGACTTATCCAATCTAAATAGATCATCGCTCACGAATAGGCCTTCGATCAACACGCAAATCCAATAGTACTTCGTATAATTAGTTATATTATTGTGTAGGACTTGTGGACTGTAATAAAAAATAACATGTAAAAAATTATATCAATGACTGGCGAAGCATATGTATATGTTACTGTAAATGCTCGAACCACGGTAAATCCTATGATTTTCCAGTTAAACTTAAGGCGAGCTGAACCCTGGCGCGGTAGGTTTTGCTTGTTTTATAACTCATTTTTGATAGGCAAATTAAAACATTTAGAACCCAAAATAAATTTATGTTTTAGGATACATTCCTTCTCTATACCATGTACCCGTTCAATACACGATGCAATATAGTTTTCTCGATAGAAAAAATACTGAAGTTACTTCGATTTGCAGTTTTTTTTTACAAGCAAAATTTAATTTTAAACAAGTACTTACTATAACACATTTTTATAATTAATATTAATTTATAGGTAATTAATTTTGGAATCGATTCTACCCGATCGTTTTTTTTTATTACATTTATATATTTTTATCGATTTTTTAAAGTGATTTTCGGCCCGCGCGTCGTCGCTTACCCGATTGCCGTCGCTTACCCGATTACCGCGCCAGGGTTCAGCTCGCCTTAAGATTTGCTAAGTCCGAATTGTTCTGTGATAATCGTTATTTTCGGACTTTTACTAACATTCACTCGGTAAATCCTAGATTTTACCTCAGATTCACGGTAAATGTTGAAAAATAGTCATGTCGAGACAATTAATAAAACTAAATGATAAGAACAATTTATGAATAATTAGCTAAGCCAGCGTAGGTGTTACGTTTGCCAGAAGAAATTTTTATTTTATGGTTATTTTACTGTTTCGAAAATGTTTCAAGATATTTAGGTTTGTTTACTATTAATAATTGACAATTAATGATACCAAATGATAAGAACAATTAATGAGTAATTAGTTTAGCCAACGTATGTCTTATGTTTTTGAGAAGAAATTTTTTTTGTCTATTTTACTTTGCAAAAAGCATTTTGAAATATTTCAAAATTATGTAGGTAACTTGCTTGCAGCTATTGACTCGTAATTATAATTTTTAATAAATACTTTCTAATTACATACTATTGTTTTATTCCCAAGTTCTAAAGGTAAATGCCCGAAAAATTGTCTCATTTTATATTAAACCTTACATTTACCAACTAATGTTGGTAAATCCTAAGATTCTTTACTGAGTGAGAGAGAGTGAGAGAGTTTTACTGGTAAATCTTAGGATTTACCAGTAAAACCTAGGATTTACCAATATTCGGGCTTTTGTAGTAACATATACACGCTGACATTTAATTGGTTGATTCGCTAGAACAAACGTTGTTCAGACCATGGTCTAAGACCATTACTAGGCATCAATTAAAAAAAAAACGTCATTGGTTAAGGGTAGCCCAGTGAAGTTTGTATGGATGTAGCCTGTAGCTAAGCTAACGATGTTCCGCAAGTTGCCTTAACCAAATCACCTAAAAAAATCGTATAAAGGAAAAGAAAACGACTTACAATAATATGAACAACATACTCGTACATAAAGCGTCCTATCCACGCGTTTTAAGGAGAGAGTCAATTAAGCCCCTGCTCTTAGGGGCGGGGTTTGGATGAGACTTTTAGCGAATACTTATGCTAACTCCGAGGTAAGTACACGCGTCTCTCACAGTTCATTGTTAATGCTTTGTGACTCCTGTAAAGTTACTAGATGAGCCATTTTGTTTATGATAATGAGTTTATATGTGCACGATTAAGTACTTCGAACATATATTTTAATACGTGTAAGCATTATTATTACCTAATATTTATATATATATATATATATATTTTAAGTAAAACGTTACCCCACACTAAGATTTATCTTGTATCGTGGGTGCGTTTTCAGACCCAAATCTCACATACACAAACGCCCAGACATGAAACAACCAACTGTGTAGGCCATAAAAATGTTTGTTCCGTGTGGAAATCGAACCCACGACCCGTAGCGCAGAAGCCTCCACATTTCCCCTTATTACAAACGGTGGTTTAAACCGAGACTAAGATAAAACCAGATTTAAAGTGACGGGGCTATTTTAAAACCAGGATTTTTCATAGACCATCGTTTGTATTAAGGGGGATTGAATTCATCTTATAACGTACACACATGTTTGCTACAATTATTAAAAAAATATATAATAATAATATCAAGAGTAATGTAATATATAAATGTAATATATCAAGAGTACCTACTATTTCTCCATTTCAATAAAATAAATGAATTAGCAATCAAGTGCCCCTACAATATGAATTCCGTTTTTGTGAACAAGCGTTGAACGTTTATTTTGAATTGATGAAATGAAAATCGCAGTTACATTACAAAGTAATTTACATTAACAGTTTTTTGAAATCGAAATAGTCTGTTTAGTGATTATTTTTTCCTGACGAATTTTACCGGTTCTCGCACAGATAATACTTAAAGGAAATAAATTAAATAACGGCTCAAAATCATTCAAAAAATAGTTTTACCTAAGTGTGTTAAAAATAAAAAAAACCCCGGCCAAGTGCGTGTCGGGCCACGCACAGTAATAGGGTTCCGTCGTTGCATAATAATACGGACTAACCTGTTTTACACAACTAATAAGTAATTTTTAATGGAATTTGTACGAAATTTTTACTTTTATAAGTTGGTAGACTCGTAAATTTGTAAAGCCTACTTAGCTGTGATAGCTTTCCTTTTAATTTCGTTGTAAATACTACTACCGTAAATTTTTTCACATATCCAAAATTAACCGTTTAGCTGGCAGGGAGGGGGGACACTTAACTCTACCAAAAATTAGCAGCAACTTAACAACTTTATAGCAACAACTTTAAAGCTTAATATTTCAGAAACTGAAAAGTTGTTGTCACAACCTGCAATATTTTTGAAAGACCTATCCAACAACACCCCACACCATGGGGTAGACGAGAAAAAAAAAACATCCCCACTTTAAATGAAAAGGAGGTACTTAATCTAAAAAAAAAACTCTACATCTGTGTTTTAAAGTTAGGGCGCGCGTTCCCGAAAGACGCAGAATTTGATTCCGAACATATCTGTTTAAGCCTCCACATCCAGTCCGACAGGTGCGTACAGTTAGACATCAGTGACGTCATACATCGTTTGAAGGATTTGAAAAAGGAATTAGCTAGAGGAGTGTGCTTGGTGGAGATTTTAAAGTAATTTTAGCAATGTGTCGAAAAATTTATATTTTTTTTATCCTGATTTTGGGTGTTTGTGCATGTAAGATTTGTATTTGTGTGAATATTTGGGTTACATTATTTTTAAAAATAAATCATTGTTCTTCTGGTTTGTTAACATTATAGTAGTTTCAGATCTTCAGGCTTTTATTCTTATCGTATTGCTTAGCGGCGGTGGTATAGTTTGAGTTTGCATTATCACAATTGGAGTTAAAACATCTGCATTCTTTATCTTGAGTTGATTTAAATTATTTTTCTTAGTATTTCTTTTCTTATTATTATTCTTAGTTTTTGTTAATGTTTTTCGAATATTCACTCATTTGTAAAAGTTACCACGGTACTGAAGTCGTTGGCACCATTTTTTTTGCTAATGAACCTGTATCTGAACCTGGCTCGGAAAAAATATGAATATGAATAGTAAATACTTATCGTCACCCTCCCCGCTAACTGTCGTAACTAGCAATTGATAATTTTTCAGTAGTAGCGTTAGCTGTGGTTTTATGTTAATGAATTAATAACTTTTTTATATTGCTCTTGGCTTCCTCTTTTAAGTTAGTAGTTGCCCTAAAGCCCTAAGGTATCTATTTATTTATTTCTATTCATTTGAAGCACATACGTCACTCTGTGAGAATTTCTCTGAAAAATTATAAATTGCTAGTTACGACAGTTAGCGGGGAGGGTGACGATATGAAAGCTTTTCCTGACGAAAAGGGTTTTAGTATCTTTATCCTAGAATATTTCACGAAAACATTTTCCTCCAATAGTTCTACTGTAGTATTATTAAGACTAGACTACACTACAGAACATGAGCTAATTCCTGTTAGTACAAAGTTTTAATTCAGTACTTACACAAGCCGGCATTCCGCTCTTGTGTACCGAACTCTTTTCAAGTGGTCTTGGATCGGCTTAGCTTCGTAGCGAGCTTATTACGTAGTGTGCTGCAACAATTATATGTATTAAGTATTGTAGTAGGAGATTTTATACTTAATGTTCCGTGCTGGTTTGGTTAGAATAACTTTCAGGCAGAAATTCAAATATTTCTTATCGTCAGCATAAGCACAGCGCATTACTGTACTACGACTATAATCGTAGGCACGGTCCTTTTCTTAGAAGAGAATGGTTTAGGCTTTAGCGCTCCACTCTCCTACACGTTTTCTCGTGAATATCCACTTACTATCTAATAATTTTTCCTTTTAGATAGATAGATAAGACATTTATTTGGCACATACAGAAAACACAACACACAAAAGCACAATTACATAAAATATAATACTAGAACATAGAAATATTAAAATAAAAACACGTTAAAATTAAAAGACGGAATAGGGTATCTGACTACTATTAAAAATGTACAACAATTTGGTATTATTTCAAAGAATATGTAGGAAGAACACGGTTTGTGAAGTGCTTAATATTTTTATTATAAAAAACAACAATCAAACACCCCAATACGGCAATCTGTGGCAGTAGTGTCAAACTACCTACCGACATAAAACCAATCGTTACGAAAAAAAAGACAAAAATTAAAGTGCGGTGTGTGTCTCCAAATTGCACCAAATGGGAGTCCAACTCAGCATGCGCCAGGCAAATATACCTGACGCTGGTATTCTGTCGAATCCCAGTAGCGACATACGGACGTCGAGCAGATGCAGAACAGTTAAAATATCAAAAAGTATAAAAGCTTTTCTGGCTTTGTTACTATTTCCCAAATCTGACTTTCTTCTAGAACTTGTATATTTTTTTTCTGCATTTATTGTCTTTTTTCAACCTTGTTTGTCTTCTATTTCTTCAAAACTTCTGGGTTCATCTTCTTGACTAGTTAATAATGCAAACAAAGCTTCATCATTTTCTGTGTCATTTTGGCTTTTACAGAAGGAAGTATGCGGCGGTTTTTTTTATAGATAATACACGTGTAATCTTCCAGTGCTCGTAGCACGTTAGGTTATCTAATTATAATTATCATAGGAAAAATATTAAATCAATAGACTTAGTTGGTATTACAATAAACAGATTTCAATAAAGCATGATATTACAATTAGCACAATATTGGATTCGGCCATTATTGTAGGAAAATAAAACACGTGAGACAATCAAATCGGATTACGAAGATCAGAAGTCAGTCACAGATGACAGAACGTAGCAACGACTGACTTACTGAGTTAAGGTACTATTTCGAACCAAGTTGCCAACTGCAACTGCCGACAGCACGTGCAGCGGCTGTCGGCAGTTGCAGCACTTGCAGTTGCAGCCCCAATAATTCTGAGAGTGGCGGCACATGCAGCGACTGCACAACCAACACTAGGAAGCGGCCAGTCATTTAGAATATTTTCAGGATGTCGGACGTGTGAAATATTGGTGAAGAGAACTTGCTGTTATATCTGTTATTAGGAGAGGAAGAAGATGGATGACCTGATGTTATTACACATTATACAGAGAAGACAAGCCACACGTCCTTTATTAAAATTCAGACTAACTGATTTTATCAATTGGTCCTCTTCAATTACTGAGAAACTATTTTTTTTTGTAATTTAAACGTCAATGCAGTTGCAGTTGGCAGCTCGGTTCGGAGTAGTACCTTAAGGGTCTACAAGGTGACTGGAAATTCGACCTAGTCCTTCAAAGGGGTTCACTTCACTTCACTTCTAGTATAACCCGTTTAAGGAGTAAAAACAAGGTCGAATTACCGGTCATTCTGTATACCCTCAAACTTCTATAAAAATGGAGTTCATCATCTGCCTAGCCTTTTCCCAACTATGTTGGGGTCGGCTTCCAGTCGAACCGGATGCAGCTGGATATCAGTATTTTACATGGAGCGACTGCCTATCAGACCTCCACAACCCAGTAACTGGGTAATACGATACTCTTGGTAAGACTGGTTGTCAGACTTTCTGGCTTCTGACCAACAGTAACGACTGTCAAATATCTACAAATGACAGCCTGGACCAACGGCTTTACGTGCTTTCCGAGGCACGGAGGAAACTCGCTATGGTAAATGGTCACCCATCCACAGACCAACCTCGGCAAGCGTGGCTTAACCCGGAAGATTGGTCTATGCGGCTGTAATTATTTAGCCACGAGATCCTTCTATAAAAATGGAGTTCCCGGGCTAGAATATAAAACTTCCTCCCCGCACGCTGGGAATAGACGTGGGTTCATTCAACAAAACCCGGCACGCTTGGTGGTAGGATCTATACGGTCCGCCTGGCTAGCTAGTAGCTACCACCTGAACATTAAAGTCCAGCGCCAAACAGTTTACTGTGTTCCGTCGTGTTTATGTGAGAGCGAGCGGAGTATAGTGGAATCCCTCTTTATTTCTCTTACTTGGATTCGTGTCATCTTAGACCCTATCTGCGTTTACCATCAGATGCGCCTAGGATTAAAAGCGACGATGTCAAATAATAAAAATACTTGCGAAAGGTTACGGATTACGGAACTAGTATTGTGGAACTATAGCCTTGTGGCAATTGTAAACTGAGCCCTCTCATTATCAAATAGTCGCGTTGAGCTACACGATGACTGATGCATGCGTGCCGTCAGTTGGGACAGGTCAACTCAAACCTGCTATGGCTCTTTCCTCAAAAGGCCATTCCAAACGTTGCCCTACATTGTTACACTCGCATAGTTTTATACCACAATGTCTGGACTTTAAAAGAAACGTTGACCTCTGAGTTTGTTTCGGCTTTTCTTCTCAGAGCTAGTCAGATAGGAAATGCCGGCGCCATCTAGTCTTAAAAAAAAACATTACATTGACTTCTAAAAGTGTCTGTAACAGTTTTATTTACAGAAATAAATATCATTTATCATTTAAGGCGCTTCGCCCACCGAAAGTGGCGCCACTTCAGAAAAAAAGCAATATTTCTGTCAACACACAACATATTGAAATTTCGCACGTACAACATTTTAATCAAGTGTTGTAGAAATTTTCGAACAACAAATATCAACACTAGAGCTTCTGGAGTCGAAGTTTTAGCGATAAGTACCGAAAACGGCCATTTTTAACATTAATTACTAAAACTTCTAACCTAGGATGTCAGTGTTGTTTTTTGGTGTTCGAAAATTTCTACAACACTTGACTAAAATGTTGTACGTACGAAATTTCAATATGTTGTGTGTTGACAGAAATAATGCTTTTTTTTCGGAAGTGGCGCCACACAGTACAGTAGTAGGAGGTACCTATACAATAAATTAATATCTTTAAAAGTTAAGCTTCAAGTTTAGGCCAAAACTGGACCATGAAGGGGTGAAATTAACATTTGTTATGCCATACATTTCTCGTTACCAGTTTCAAAATCACGTCCAAGAAAATGCTAAAATAAAAAGAGAACCAATCGAGTATCCAGTCGCTTAATCTGTACTTCTGTAGCAATCGGTTGCTAGTCGCATTTACGTGACAAAGTCGAGCGCTTCCTTTAGCTCGTTCTAAGAGCTCTCTGTTCGTCTGTCTATCTAATTGCTATTTTATGTAGCGAGCTAATGAACGCTGTGTATCTAAACTTGCACTGATTTGTTCTCCTTGTGCGAATATTAATGTAAATTAAGATAAGGAGGAAGGGAAACGGTTTCAATCTAATTTTGAAGTTATTCAATATTTGACCCATCTTTGTTTTTATATAATTATGATTAGTTACAGTGGTTACGCACTGCATCCGATGTGGATCCGTGAAAATAAGAATATAAAAAACTCGGACTGAATTCAGATATTACTTTTCGCTCTGCAACCGATACGAATTCGTGAAAATACGGATCTAGAGTCTAAAAATCTCGGACCGAATTCGGATATTGTTTACGCACTAATCCGATCTCTGATCCAAATCCAAGCAATTCAGGGGCCATCTTTGGCATATGTCCGATTTGAGTCCGAGGTAATGCGAAAGCGTTCATACAAACAATACTACGGCTACTTCGGTCCGTCAATATTTCTTCCGAATTGGAGACTCACGGCCGACGGAGAGAAATCGGATGACGGAAGTCAGGTCTAGTGCGTAAACTATCATACAAATAGTTCTATGACTACTTCGGAACGTATTTTCACGGATTCGGATCGGATGCAGTGCGTAACCGCTCTTACGGTTTACTCACGTGGATTTTTCGAGATTGCCCGACTAGTTTCGGACCCAAACGAAGCCCTTATTCATGACTGAAAACGTGGCGAGGTCGCGAGTAGACTCAATCCCGAAAAATGCACGTGAGTAAACCGCGTAACTAATCATAAAGTAACAATACAAAATTCTTTGTTTTTATTTTGATCTGAATATTTTTTATATTTAAAATTTTCGTTTATTCATTGTAAACATACTTATAAATTATTTTTTTATATACATATTATCTTAAAAAAAACAATATAGGTAGGTACATATAAAAATAGTAGACCACCGGCATCGGGAACAGGGTCCAAGCTGCCGATAGTCAGGGCCCCAGAGAAAGGAACCTCCTCACTATGCGTGTCGTATCAAGGAGTATTGCCCTCTGTATCAAGCCCTTGATCCAGCCGCCCAACGAGAGCCTCATGGGGTGTTGATCGAAGCTCTTGGCTATTAGGCCATTCGCCGTAACGACTATCGGGACAATGACTGCTGAGTCCACATCCCACATGCCGACAACCTCGTTTGCTAAATCAAGATATTTTATTTGTTTGTCTTTTTCAGCTTTCACAAGGTTCTCGTCATGAGCGACCGTGATTTTAAATATTGTTATGATTGAATATTTTTTGTAAGGCTTGTTTTCTTTATAAACTAGACTCATTTACTATAAAAGAATTTCACCATAACTTTCAAAGAATGGTATGGTTTAAAATATAATGAGTAAATTCTACCCAATCACATTACCAAAAATAAAACATAGTATAAGTATTTTTTTAGGGCAATGAGTCGACCCGCTTACTAATACGATTTAATTTTATGCCGGATCCGAGATAACACGTGCGCAGGGATTTGCGTCGCGTTATTACGTCACAACTGTCACAAGTCATTAGTGATTGCTGACAATGCTTTCGCCAAATTGGTCCTCCTTTCCGCGTCGCTGTCATTGGCTGTAATTTTTCAACCGGGTTAAAATTCTTTGAATGAATCGAAGATACAAAAAGGAAGCCTGATACGAACTAAAACAATGCAAATTTTTTTGTAAGATAAATTAATATTAAACGATGCTTCATCTGAAAATAGAAAATTCTACTCAGGTACCAGCGATTGGGATTACTTTCAATTAAATTAACATTGATAGTTACTAAAATGATTGCATTTGGTCATTTATTTCTGTAAAAATTAGGCAACATTGACAGTTTTCCTATTTTACCATACGGTTTATAGGTGTCTGCGAAGTTAGATGGCGAAGATAAAAAAATACTAAATCACACCCCTGATTATGTACAAAATTCGAGTCCTAATTGGGGCTACTTTGACACGGAATGATAAAACAGAGATGATCAAAGTAAAAGCTTACGGTCCAACTTTGACAAGGAAAATTTCTCCTTTTTTATCAAAAACTATGCTCTGTAGTTTTTTTATCTAGTCTGTGTGATTTTATGTATCTTAGTTAATACAGTCTATATAAAATATTTTCGACGTAGCAGCTAAAAGCGAAAATAAATAAGACACAAACACATGAAGCTCAAAAAAATTATCAAAGTACGTTGTTACGGTACCTACTTACTTCAAAATCTCGTTAAAACAACAAACTCTTCCCAAATTACCTGCATCCGATAAATAAACTTACTCTACCCAAAATATGGTCCCACCTATCGCATTTAATTAATATTCAATTCCACGTGTATAGTTTCATAAAGCGAGGGTTTAACTGACCAGAGGACCGTCTCGGGCGGCGGGCGGCCCACAACTAAACCTCACGTAATCCAAGCTTGGTATTAAATCGCGGGCTAGGTGCTAACCTGCAACTACCTTACGAAAATTTAGGGTTGACAAAATTACGGTTCTCAAAAGAGAAAGGAAAGAAAAATGGAAAATAAAGTTGTTTGTTTAATGTTTATAATATGAGTAGGTACTTTATGGTTTCAGACTTTTTGGTCCTTCCATACGGATGTTATATAAAAAGCTTAATTTTTGTGTTCACTAATCAAACAATTTTAAAAAGGAATTTTAACAATTTTATTATATGTGGTTATCAGTAAAATTACTATTTAAATATCTGGTCCTAATACTAACAAACGCGTTAGCAAAACTTTCAAACGAAAACTATCAAAAGTAAGTTTCAGCGATTACCAAAACTGAAACTCCTATTCAAAAGTACATAACCCAAAGGCTAACACAGCTTAACCCACCTCTCACTGTTATTAAAAGATTATTGTGGCGGCAAATTTATAATTTCAATGTCCCCACTATGTTTTGTGAACCGAATACCGGAATAGTATTATGTAAATTCAATAACTGCGCGCTCAAAGACGTCTATTGTTTTCAACTGATACTCTAAATCAATGTTTACCGTAATAATATTGAATATGGGGAATATTTTGGTGTTTACCTGTAAGCTTGCATATGAAAATGAGGGATAATTTTGTATTCTTGAAGCTAAACATCAAAATATTGTATTTTTTACGTAGGATGATAAGTCAGGAGTAGAGATTGGCAAGCGAATAAACACTTTATTAATACAATTTTATTATTGGTAGGCTCACACGTTTGCTGCCCCCATCGCCTATGTACTGGCGGCTTTTCAGGGGGCCCAGCTAGTGAGCTGGCGAGTCACCGTCTGCCAACACAGTTCAATTTTAAATTTGAAAGGCAGACGCCGTTTTCTACCGGCAATAGAGGTCAATCAGCCCATTAAACACCCCTTCCCATAGACCAGATATTTTTCCATGACAGACGGTCCATGACTTTACTCCAATAACTGTGGATAGTCCCCGGATAGAGATGGGCAAGCGAATATAAACTTTAATAACAGAATTTTATTATTGTATTATTATTGAACAAAATTGTCAAGTCATCTTGTTTTTTTTGTACCTCTTTAGATGCTTTTCTTTTTAACCCAAAGATTGACTGATAGGGAATGCCTAATGGCATTAAGTCCGCCTTAAAGATATACCAACATTGTGCATAAAAGTCTAAATAAATAAAAACTCTAATTATACCAAACTATTGCTTATAAGTTGTCATTTCTTAAATTATAGTGGGGGAGTTAATGCAATCAATAAAATATATACGCAACATAATTGCTCACTTCTTTGCGTATAGTTAAAAAATGTTTTAACTTCAAAACACATCCTACTCGAAAAAGATAGGCTCTAGAGAATATTTTATTCTGTATACCAATAGATACTATAATATACCAATAATGATAATATACCAATAGAAACTTCAGACGAAAATATTTTCTCATAAAATAAAAGTGCGACAGATTTCCATTAAAGCGCGCCAAGCTATTAAACGGCTATAAAAAAGCGCATTGAAGCAGCAAAAACTATTTAATATCGTAGCGAAGCAACAAAGCAACGGCACAAAGCGATGGGCGCCGGCGGCCGTTCCTTCCACAAGGATTAATTATTATTTTAACATTTCAGTAGGTTTTTTGCCGCGTCCGCGAGCAAGTCAAAAGCATTGCTTTCTCGCTTGAAAAGTTGCTAAATAATTAAGACGTCTTCTTAGCGAGTAGCGACAGCGTTTCGACGTCCAAGATACTAAGTAGGTGATTTTTCAGAGGAACTGCGTCTCGGAAAAGATTTTTCCTTTAAGTACTTTTTTGCGGCAGTTCGGTATGAACGTTCAGTTAGATTATGTTTATAATTATATTTTATGTTACGAGAATTGAGGCTTTCATCATATTTTTAAGCAGTGTCTTTGGAGACTTAACTAAACTTTCTACTCCTTATGGCCTCCATATTTGCATGAGTGAGAATAGCGCATGTCGTGGTGAAAAGATTTGTCAGTCAACAAGATTGGTAGCGAGGTTCACCGCCCAGGGTGCATCGGACATACTTAAGTATCGTCACTCGTGGAGGGTCTTTTAATGCACCCCATATACTACATATCAATCAAACGAAGCTAGCAACCCAGTACTGGACATGCACCTCTCCCAAACTCACGACATCAACCACAGAATCTAACAGAATTTTTCTTTTGTCCCAGGTAAAACGTTGCCGGTCCACTGCGTGGTAGAAGCGGTTTCTTCGCTCGAAGAAGGCACATGGAGACGACGGGCCGTGGTAGAGACGGACAGCTACGTCATCATTCCAGCCGCCACCGCCTTCCACGAGCTCGTGCCGGCCGCTATGATGCGTCTTGGATACCCTCATGAGTTGGCTGCTTCTGCTAAAGGTAAGTTAATTTACGGGTTGCATCATAATCACCATGGCTTGAAGATATGCTATGTTTTCTGTGCTTTAAAAATGTGATAAATTGGATTGGAAAATTGGAATAAGACGTTGTATATTGAGTTCTCCAGTGTGGGCTTGCAGTATATTTCATAAGAACAACTACATATCAAGCAATTATGCCTCTCGCAGTCCACGTGTCGTAAATAGGCCTTTCCAAAGTTGCGCCACAACACCCAGTTCTCCGCTATCAGGATCCAGTCTGCAAGACTGCCTATTTCAGTCCGCTGATCCATCTTGGTGGCCTACCTAAGCGAACAATCTATGAAAAATAATAAGCTATTATTTCCTTTGTCATCAGGTTCAGTAGTCATAAACAACTGGAAGCCATTACCATTCGAGAGAATCTCTGACGGTCCTCTGGCTACGGTTGGCGAGGTCTTAGGGGAGTTGACGACCGTCGCGACCCTCAGGATCCAACTGCTGAGACCGCGGCCTACTCCGCTGCAGGACATCAAGGACAAGCTCCTGCGACTCTTACTGGTGCAGAGCAGGCCTTTGCTTATGTCTACTGGATGCCCTTTGGACGAGGTAAGTCCTATAAAAGAAAATATTTCGTGTAGACTTATGTGCGTCTCTTTGTCAGTCTAATCAGCAACTGCTGAGGAAATAAAAACCTAATAAGACATTATAAAAATACAGATTCGGGTCTAACCGCGTAGAAAATTTAAATGGCACAAAATACCTTTATTATCCCGACGTTTCGACCGAATTACACTGGCCGTGGTCACGGGTAGGCTGAAGTGGCGGAGCAGTTGCCATCTTCTTGAAGCAAGGGTATCTTCATCTACCCTCACTTGATGTCGATTGTATCTTTAATCTAATAAGGCAAATAAGTACCTACTAAGATGTCGGAAAAGCGTTCTATTTTTGAAAATAGGTGACAATTTTTTTTATACTGTAATTTTTTAAATAAGCTTATGCATACGCACCAGTCTTTCACCAACATATCAATAAGTATTCCGTAAGTATTGACCAGACAAGCTAAATATGACCTACAAATAAGACATTAATTGTGTTCAATAATCTTGTCATTATCAAACTCAAACTCAAAACTCGTTTATTCAAAATAGACTAGAATGACTTAGTTCTTTTTGAACGTCGATTTTACAATATAGACATCCCCCAAAAAGCCCTCCCTTCACCGCTTCCTAGTGTTTTTGCTGTGAAGAAGAAACGGCGCAACAAACTCCCCAGCAACACAGATATGTCTGTCAAGTGAATAAATTAATTGACTCTATACAAAGAAAATCATAATATTTTTTACAATAATAAAATTATGCACATAAAGGAAAAGTAAAAATGAAAATAGTACATAAGTAGGCATATAAATCAATTCTGTATGAATTGAGATAAATCAAAATCGTATCTAAATAATATAGATACTTATCTAAACAAACACATAAAAACTAATGGTTTCCCGGGAAGCCACATGTGCAGAAAAGAATTAGCGCCACACGTCCCTATCGTCAACATAGTCGTTTATCTTATAGTATGCCTTTTTAATGAGAACTGATTTAACGTATGATTTAAATTTGCCATCGGTGAGATCCGTAATTGTTTTGGGAAGCTTGTTATAAAATCGAACACAATTTCCTAGGAATGACTTATTCGCTTTGGATAATCTAAATTTAGGGACTACTAATTTATGTTTGTTCCTAGTATTTATATTATGAACGTCGCTTTTAACATTATACATTGGCAGATTTTTACGTACAAACATAATATTTTCAAAAATGTAAAGGGAAGGCATCGTCAGAATATTAATCTCTTTAAAGAAATATCTAAGCGACTCCCGAGGACCCATATTATAGATCGCGCGGACTGCCCTCTTCTGTAATATAAATATCGAGTCGCGATCGGCCGCTGCCCCACCCACCCCGACCAAAACTGTCACGGACTGGGGAAAACTAGAGGAGCGCCTCAAGTCTTCCTCGTCCGTTCACTTAGATTCCATCCCCGACGATATCGTTACGATCGCCGACACGCTGGGCGCGATCGACTCCCTTACCAGTCACGTACAGTCCGTGGTGAACGAGTGTTCACGGCAGGTTCCAGCGGTGGATGAACACCGCTGGAAGCTGCCGGACGATGTGCGTGAACTGCTGACGGAGAAGAACGCATCCATCCGTGCCTATGACTATTTTCCCTGCGAAGCTAACCGCGCCCATATGCGTTCTCTACAGCGTGCTGTAAAGAAACGTGTACGGGAGGTTCGGGAAGCCCACTGGGACAAGATGTTGAGCGACTTAGAGCCATCCCATCTGGCCTTCTGGCAATTACAACGAAATCTAAAATCCGATTGTGTAGCTTCAACTCCCCCTCTCAATCGTCCGAACCAAAGGCCGGCCTTTGAAGACGACGAAAAGTCCGAATGTCTAGCCGACAGTCTAGAAGCCCAATGTACTCCCAGCACCCAACCCGCAGACCCGGTCCATCTTTCCAAGGTGGATCGCGAGGTCGAACGTAGGGCCACCCTCCCTCCCGATGAAGACCCCGACGACCCCTTACCCCCCATCACCGTAGACGAGGTCCACACGATAGTGAGGAAACTCAAACCTAGGAAAGCCCCCGGCTCAGACGGTATCACCAATAAGGTGATCAAACACTTTTCCGCCCCGCTCATAGTCCTCATGACCGCTATCTTCAATGGCGCTCTGAGTAATAACATCTTTCCGCAAGCTTGGAAACAAGCCACCGTTATCGGTATCCCCAAACCCGGCAAACCCAAGAGTGAGCCCACTAGTTCCCGCCCCATCAGTCTTCTCAATGTATTTGGGAAAATCTATGAGCGTCTCATTTATATCCGTTTAAAGGATTTCGCTGACACCCGTAAACTCATCCCCGATGAACAGTTCGGTTTTCGAACCCAGCACTGTTGCATTCGACAATTGCACCGCATAGTCGAACACATTAGCTCCCGTTTTATGCGCTCGTACAAAACGGGCATGCTCTTCTTCGACGTAGCGAAAGCCTTCGACAAGGTCTGGCACAACGGTTTATTATACAAACTGTACCAATTCAACGTGCCGGACCGTCTCGTGCTCATCATTCGAGACTTTCTGTCGGATCGCTCCTTCCGCTATCGCCTAGAAGGCACCCTCTCGTCCCCTCACCCCATCCGCGCCGGAGTCCCTCAGGGCTCCGTGCTATCGCCCCTTCTGTTCACGCTGTACACCAGCGACATTCCCAAACGTGGCTTGGCCAAGTTGGCTCTCTTCGCCGACGACACGGCTATCTACTATTCCGGTAGGAGTCTCGATAGCATCTCTCGAACCCTTCAAACCGCAGCCAACGCCCTCGGGGTCTGGTTCCGGAAATGGAGAATAGAGGTGAATCCCGAAAAGAGCGCAGCCGTTCTTTTCGAGAGACACGGTGATTCCCACACCCACATCCGTCCCGTCCTAATGTTCGGCAAACAGATCCCTTGGGAGATGAAAGCCAAATACCTGGGGGTTATCCTAGACCATCATCTGAGTTTCCGAGACCACATCAAAGCGGTGCGCGCTCGCGCCGCTTTCGCTGTCGGTCGCCTCCACCCCATCCTTAGAGCACGCAGTAAATTGTCACTTAGAAATAAGCTGAGAATCTACGTGACGTGCATCCGCCCCATCTTGACTTACGCTAGCGTCGTGTTCGCACACGTTAAGCCTTGTCGTTTCAAATCCTTCCAAACCCTCCAGAATCGAGTGTTGCGCAGAGCCGCGGCTGCCCCGTGGTTCATGCGTAACGTCCAACTCCATCTCGATCTAAAAATGCCAACCATCAGGCAATACCTCAAACGCATCTCCAAGCGTTACTTCAACACTGCCCCCCTCCATCCAAACCCCCTAGTCGCCGCAGCGGCCGACTACAGTCCCTCTCTCATAAGTAAAGTTCGCCGTCCCAGGCACACACTTTTAGAATCCGATGACGAAATAACCCTCCTCCAGGAGGCGAGTAAATCGACCAGCACAATACACAACGTCCGCCGCCGTCCGGCATACCGTCCTCGCCGACGAGGCCCGTCGCGACGTCCCACCGCCGCCGGTCACGATCCACCGAGCTCTCCCGTCGTAGAGCCGGTCGTCTCTTCAGACTCCGCAGTCACCCCGATAATTCAGCCCTCATCAAGCTGTCTCCCCCCCCCCTATGTCCACGCCAGCAACGCCCTAAGCCGAGGTCCGAGTCCCACTAGGGGTCGCCCTTAGTGTTGTTGTTGCAGGTAGTCATGATGTTAGTGTAGTACAAGTAGTTAGCTTAGGTTAAGTATTTTACTTCCCCCCCATTGGCTGGAGACCCTTCAGGTCTCGCCAATAACTGCCCGGTTACGTAGAAACCGTCCCCTAGGACGACCTACAGCAGTCCAATAGGAAAAAAAAAAAAAAAAAAAAAGGCCGCTGCCCCCCACAGCAGAATACCATATGACATAATGCTGTGGAAGTACGCAAAATAAACAAGTCGGGCAGTAGGTATGTCAGTTAGCTGTCTAATTCTTCTGACTGCAAAAGCAGCAGAACTTAACCTACTAGAAAGGGCAGTTATATGAGCTCCCCACTGTAATTTGGAATCTATTGTTATGCCTAGAAATACCGTTTCATCTACTATGTCCAGTTTACTGCCGTCAAGCGTTATGTTTACTCCTACATGAGGAACGTTTGGCAACGAGAACTTTAAACATTTCGTTTTAGTGGTATACCAGACGGGCGCACTCTTAAACGCGAGCCGCTGTCGTCCTGTATACGAAGGGTTCGGATGCAGTCAGCACTCTGAAGACTTGGGAGTCGAGGATGCGAAATGAAAACACTAACTTTTGCTGAAAACTTGTTCTATACTTATTTTCACAATAACTTTTACATAATAGAATAATAGAGCCGATAACTAACGAAATACAAGCAAAATATTCGGTAGCTTAGGTACCGCCAATCTTTACCGTAACGAGACCTTCTAAAAACAGGCTCGTTCCTGACTTTATTTTTAACTATTTTTATTATGCAACAGACAGTTTTTGCATAATTACACAGGTATTAAAATAGTAACATACAAGTGTTATATATCATTTAACAGGTCTTAACATTCTCTACAAAACACCACAAGTTACTTTTCAGTCTAAGGGTCTATTACATAGTTATTACTAGATAAACGGGGAAAATGGTGTCATTTACACTTTACTGTAAGAGTAAGTATCCATTTTCGGCTATGTGTCGAACTTATTCACCTAGATACTTTGTTATTCAACAAAGCACCCTTGAGACTATACTATTTAACTATTTCTAGGTGAATAAATTCCATAGTCGAAATATGATGGTACTTTGAAGATACATGTTAAGACACAAAACTATACAAAATTACGAAAATTTAATGAATTTACTTTTAACTTTAAATTACTTTAAATGACTTTACGTGGCAATATGGAAACTACTGAAAAGGGTTAACCTTATACAAAACGAAAACAAGTCAACAAAACAATGACTAAAACATTAATCAAAAAACAGTGTAGAACTTATCAAATAATCGTCCGATTTTCACTGACTCTATTGATTTTACTGTTACAAATCACTTATTCACTTTTTACTCACTATACGCGTTTTCGGTGACGCGTCGTCGCGAACATATCTCCCGCCGTGCAGCGTAGAGACGACTCGGTGCGGAGCTGCACCTCTGCCCGATGAGCGACTGTCACTCACTTGGGCAAAGGTACCAGTTTTTTGGTGGGGCGTTTCAACACACCACCTACAGTGCGCACCTCAACGGTGCGGATCTCGCCGTCGGCGCCTGGGTAGACGGCCACGATCCTGCCCCGCGGCCAGGTATTGCGGGGCAGTTGACCATCAGCGATGAGGACTGGATCGCCGACTTGGAGGGCGGACCCGCGATCATGCGGGTTGATGATTAGTGATTCCAGGGCGAAGAATTCCCTTAGCTGTTGGTCGAGTTGCTCATCGCGGTTAATCACGTTGTTAATGAAGTGCACTTGCTGTCCTATGGCGCGTGTATGTGCCCCGTGTAACACCCATCCCAGCGGAGTAAGCGATGCCACTGGTTGGTGTCTAGGTCCTCTTCTAGTATCTGTTGCTAGGAGCAGATGCCAATTGTCCTGGCCTATGAGCACTTGTGGGGTGCCTGCTTCATAGGTCAACTGTCCCTTGAGGTCGTGCAGATGTTTGCACTCCGCGATGTCTTTCTCGCCGACTGATTGTGGCAGCAGGTGAAAATCCGGAATTGTTCTTGCCCTGAATGGCACTCTGTTGTTGCGTGAGTCACTAAGTGTGACGTCCACTCTTCGGGAACCGGGACTGGTTACGGTTATGTTCCCGATTGCCGATATGTTCAAAGGCTCCAGGACTCCTTCCACTCCAATCTGCCTCGCTATGTCCTCCGCGATTAACGACACAGTTGATCCGTCGTCGAGAAGTGCATGTGTTTCTACTTCTCCCGCCGGTCCGATGACTCGGACTGGCACTATCTTGAGGTACGCCTGATTGGAATGCGACCTTGAGCTGGCCACCGTTTCCTGAGCTTCTATTCTATTCTCAGTTTCCTGTTTCTTTTTGTAATGCAGCAGTTGATGGTGCGTGGCTATACACCCATCCACGCCGCACTTCTTTCGCTTGCATGTGTGCCCCTGTGTCCTTGTTCGAAGACAACGAAAGCACATGTTGTTCTTTTTTGCCAGCTCCCATCGTTTCTCTGATGAGGCTTCCTTAAATTTTGAACACACCGAAGCGTAATGTCCTTCTTCTTGGCAGAGAAGACATTTTGATGCGGATTTAGTAACGGTGGTGTGCGTCCTATTTACGACGCGGCGATTCGTCTGCGTTTCGGAGACGTTTTCTGGCGGTGCGAAGGCGCTGCAGTAGCGGGCTTGTTCAGCCACAAATTCGCTGAACAAGCTGAGGTCTGGTGTGGAGTGATGCGTTTCTGTGTATATCTTGTACCACTGCACACGCAACGAATTCGGGAGTTTCTCCGTGAGAGTTCGCAGTAGCTCCGCATTGATCAGATAATGATCCTTCTTTAGTGCGCGAAGAGTGACGACGCCAGTCCTGACACGACTAGCGAATGTGCAGATATCCTTTGGAGATTCACTGCACCGAGGTAAGTTTCGGAGTTTGTCGGTTTCCGCCTGGGCTATCGAATCCGGGCGGCCAAACTGTAGCTCCAACTCTTTCATTATGTCGTCGGGCTTGGCGTGTCCTATGAGCTCCGAGCTAACTGTCTCGAGGGCTCTACCGCGCAGGCTTCTTCTTAGCCTGGCTGTGTTTTCAACGTCATTGAAGTATCCGCGCGTCGTCTCATAAATGGCGCGAAACGAAAGCCATTCTGTATGGGCTCCGCTGAAGCTCGGTAGGATCATTATGACCTTCGATGCACTAGGTTGCCGCGGATTCCATGTTGGGTCGCTGTTCTTACTGTCAGCGAGCGCAGATATTGCAGACGTTAAATCTGTTATGAAAGGCTGAAGTGTGCCTCGATCTATTCGGTTCTCTCCTGATTTGAGAGTTGAGACTTTCCCCTTCAAATTACTATTTACTATTTTCGATGCTCGTTGTTGGAGGTCCGAAAGTTCTATGTCCGCCGGAGGGTTCTGTGGGGTTATGTCCGTTTGACGGATTTCATTATCGGCGGCGTTGACCTCCTTTGAGCTTGGTTCCGGGCCTTCTTCTAGCCAAGAACGCACAAATTCAGTTTTGGAACCGGCGTCTTCCAAATAGTCGTCGTCCGATTCCTCCTCTGCTCTTTGTAAAGCTATTTGAGCGAGCTCCAGCTTGATCTTTAAAAAATCTTCACGAGCTTTTAAAATTTTTCTATTGCTCCGAGTTGTCTTATGCGACGGCGATGTTGACGGTTCGACACGGGCGTCACCCCGGGTAGTTATCGGCTGTATATGGCGAATATTCTCTGTAGGTTTCAGTGTCTTGTCACTTAAAGGCGCTGCTTGTGTTGTCACATCTGAAGGTGCAGGTGTAGGCGGGATCACCAACACTGGAGGTGACGGAGGGCGCATCACTTCTATTCCCTCTACTGTAGATGGGGACCGCGGTGGTTGTTCATGGTGTACGGCTGGGGGTGGTGCCGCCGCACGCACCGCGGGCGCTCTCCCTTGCGATCTGGTGACCGGCATTTCTTCAGAGGGTTCGCACAAGGCAGACGCAAGTCTTCAAAAATTTTCTTTGTTCCGAAAATTTTCTATGTTCCGGAAATTTTCTATGTTCCGAAAATTTTCTATGTTCCGGAAATTTTCTATGTTCCGGAAATTTTCTATGTTCCGGAAATTTTCTATGTTCCGGAAATTTTCTATGTTCCGGAAATTTTCTATGTTCCGGAAATTTTCTATGTTCCGGAAATTTTCTATGTTCCGGAAATTTTCTATGTTCCGGAAATTTTCTATGTTCCGGAAATTTTCTATGTTCCGAAAATTTTCTATGTTCCGGAAATTTTCTATGTTCCGAAAATTTTCTATGTTCCGGAAATTTTCTATGTTCCGGAAATTTTCTATGTTCCGGAAATTTTCTATGTTCCGGAAATTTCTATGTTCCAGAAAATTTCTATTCCCGAAAATTTCTGTTCCCGAAATTTTCTATGTTCCCGAAAATTTTCTGTTCCTGAAAATTTCTGTTCCCGAAATTTTCTATGTTCGCGAAAGTTTCTGTTCCCGAAATTTTCTGTTCCCGAAATTTTCTATGTTCCCGAAAACTTCTATGTTCCCGAAAATTTCTATGTTCCAGAAAATTTCTATGTTCCCGAAAGTTTCTGTTCCCGAAAAATTTCTGTTCCCGAAATTTTCTATGTTCCCGAAAACTTCTATGTTCCCGAAAATTTCTATGTTCCAGAAAATTTCTATGTTCCCGAAAGTTTCTGTTCCCGAAAAATTTCTGTTCCCGAAATTTTCTATGTTCCCGAAATTTTCTATGTTCCCGAAAACTTCTATGTTCCAGAAAATTTCTATGTTCCCGAAAGTTTCTGTTCCCGAAAATTTCTATTCCCGAAATTTTCTATGTTCCCGAAAACTTCTATGTTCCAGAAAATTTCTATGTTCCCGAAAGTTTCTGTTCCCGAAAATTTCTATGTTCCCGAAAACTTCTATGTTCCCGAAAGTTTCTGTTCCTGAAAATTTCTGTTCCCGAAAATTTCTTCAGTAAAATAATCTTCAGGAATAAGTCCCCAGGAAATAAGTCTTCAAGAATAAGTCTTCAGGAATAACTCTTCAGGAATAAATCTTCAAGAATAAGTCCTCAGGAATAAGTCTTCAGGAATAAGTCTTCAGGAATAAGTCTTCAGGAATTACTGCTTCGTGAATAAGTCTTCAGGAGTAATTTCTTCGTGAATAAGTCTTCAGGAGTAATTTCTTCGTGAATAAGTCTTCAGGAATAACTCTTCAGGAATAAGTCTTCAGGAATTACTGCTTCGTGAATAAGTCTTCAGGAATAACTCTTCAGGAATAAGTCTTCAGGAATAAGTCTTCGGGAAGTCCTCAGGATGCTGAAGATCCGGCTCGAGGGACCAGAGAATATACCAGACGGGCGCACTCTTAAACGCGAGCCGCTGTCGTCCTGTATACGAAGGGTTCGGATGCAGTCAGCACTCTGAAGACTTGGGAGTCGAGGATGCGAAATGAAAACACTAACTTTTGCTGAAAACTTGTTCTATACTTATTTTCACAATAACTTTTACATAATAGAATAATAGAGCCGATAACTAACGAAATACAAGCAAAATATTCGGTAGCTTAGGTACCGCCAATCTTTACCGTAACGAGACCTTCTAAAAACAGGCTCGTTCCTGACTTTATTTTTAACTATTTTTATTATGCAACAGACAGTTTTTGCATAATTACACAGGTATTAAAATAGTAACATACAAGTGTTATATATCATTTAACAGGTCTTAACATTCTCTACAAAACACCACAAGTTACTTTTCAGTCTAAGGGTCTATTACATAGTTATTACTAGATAAACGGGGAAAATGGTGTCATTTACACTTTACTGTAAGAGTAAGTATCCATTTTCGGCTATGTGTCGAACTTATTCACCTAGATACTTTGTTATTCAACAAAGCACCCTTGAGACTATACTATTTAACTATTTCTAGGTGAATAAATTCCATAGTCGAAATATGATGGTACTTTGAAGATACATGTTAAGACACAAAACTATACAAAATTACGAAAATTTAATGAATTTACTTTTAACTTTAAATTACTTTAAATGACTTTACGTGGCAATATGGAAACTACTGAAAAGGGTTAACCTTATACAAAACGAAAACAAGTCAACAAAACAATGACTAAAACATTAATCAAAAAACAGTGTAGAACTTATCAAATAATCGTCCGATTTTCACTGACTCTATTGATTTTACTGTTACAAATCACTTATTCACTTTTTACTCACTATACGCGTTTTCGGTGACGCGTCGTCGCGAACAAGTGGCATTCAATAAAAGATTATTTGCAGCAAACCATTTAGAAAGAGCGGATAAACTACTATTTACATTTAAAAGATCTATGTCTTTCCTATTGATTTTAAAAATAAGGGAAGTGTCGTCCGCAAACAAAATTATATCAGATAGTGCTGACATCATGTAAGGGAGATCATTAATATAAGCTAGAAACAGAAAGGGGCCCAGAATTGAGCCCTGTGGCACACCCATTTTTACTAGAGACCCTGAAGATGTTATGCCAGATATGCCTACTTTTTGTTGTCTTTTGGAAAGATAGGATAACACCAGTTCCAGCGGACGTCCACGAATACCGTAGTGATTCAACTTACAAATGAGCGTTTTATGATCCACGCAATCAAAAGCCTTGGAAAGATCACAGAAGATGCCAACAGCATCCTGTGACCCTTCCCAAGCCTCCAAGATATGAGTGACTAACTTCGCACCTGCGTCTGTAGTCGATCTACCCTTCGTGAAGCCAAACTGTCGATCGTGTAAAATCCTATTTTTATTAAAATGTGACAACATCTGTTCAAGCATAATTTTTTCAAAAATCTTACTTATTGATGGAAGAACTGAAACAGGTCTATAATTAGAGGGATTATGCTTACAGCCTGATTTAAAAATTGGGATAACTTTGCTGTGTTTCATCAGATCAGGGAAATTACCGCTATCTATACTAAGATTAAATATTTTTGCAAGAGTCGGGGCTATACAAGCAATAATGGATTCAAGTACTTTAATAGAAATACCCCATAGTGTTTTTAATATTTAAGCTTTTAAAAGTTTTTACAACTGCAAATGGTGTAACATGTTTAAACTCGAAATTTGGAATATCTTTAGAAAAGAATTGTTTCAACAACGATTCTGCTGCTGATGGTGACGAGTCAAGTGACTTCGTGACTTCAATTGGTATATTTGAAAAAAATAATTCAAATGCATTAGCAACTTCTACCTTTTCCGATAAAGTTTTGTTTTCAATTTTCAAAGATATTTCAGGATCCCTAGGATTCACTTGACCAGTTTCAGTGTTTATAACTTTCCATACCGCTTTTATTTTATTTTTAGATTTACTTATTTTGCTACTGATTAATTTTGATTTAGCAAAAGTACATACCTTCTTAAATAATTTTGAATAGTTTCTGACATAATCATGAAAATATTTATCAGAACTAAAAGACTTTTCATAGTATAAGTCATAAAGGACATCTCTACTTTTTCTTATACCTTTTGTGGCCCATTCATTGAAGCTACATTTATTGTTAAATTTAATATTCTTTAAAGGGCACGATTTATTGAATTCTTGGCATATTATATGAAATAACTTATTATAATTTTGGTCAGGGTCATCTGATGTAAAACGAGTAAGACACAATTGAGTTTCAATATTATCCTGCAATGATTGCAATTTATTTTTAGTCATTAATCTAATTTTAATATTTTTAGTTGTTAATAACTGTTTATTTATTTTAAAGTTTACAATTTGACCCATGTGGTCAGATCTAACGCCACTAATTACGCGTGTGTTGATTACTACACTATTTGTAAAAATGTTATCTATACATGTCCTGGTAGCGGCAGTAATTCTAGTGGGTTGATTTATAATATGTTTTAAATTAAAAGAATTAAATAATGCTAAGAGTTTACTCTTGTCGGGTGAGTCCACTAAAATATCAATATTAAAATCACCACAAACAAAAATCAATTTATTGTTCCTAAAAGCTTTTCCTAAAATATCTTCCATAGTAATTAAAAAAGAAGAAAAGTTTGACCCCGGCGGTCTGTACACACTTATTATAATACGATTTTCTATTTCTGCACATGCTACCTCGCATAAGCGATCAACAGAACATGAGGTGATATCTTTCCTTTCTTTAAATTTAAGACTATTTTTACATAGAATCAGAGTACCACCGCCCTCAGCTGACAATCTATTGAACGCACTGGCAACCGTAAAATTATTCACATTGAATTGCATTTTGTCTGGTTTCAACCATGTCTCACAAAAACATAAGACATCAATAAGATACTTATCCACTAAAAGTTCTACATCTAAAATTTTGCCAGAGAAGCGATTAATGTTCTGATGATAAAGTAGAATATTATCCTTCTGCTTCTCTATTGTCGGCTGAGCTAGTTTAAATTATCTATCTTAGTATCATTAGGACAACCAAATGATACTGACTCCTCACTTAACCTAACTAACCTAGTCTTTGTTATACTTCCTATAACAGTGTTAATATTGTAAGCTATCAGTGTAGCGATCTGTTGTTTACATTTTTTGGGAAGAAACATAGTTTTACCCGTTAATTTAAATCCACTAATAAACTTATTAGTGTCAAAATATAATAATTTGTCACTATGACGACATGTCAACAAATAAATAATATTGTTCAACTTATGAACATAGTTATTGTCCTTATCAGATAATAAATTTGAGTATGGCAGAGCACATAACATAATTTTACCTATATTTAATTTTAATAAGTTGGAAACGCCATTTACAATGTCCCCTTTCTTTAATCCAATACTATTACCTATTAGCAGAACTACATTAGTCTCCTTATTAAAGTTTGAGTTTACTATTTTGTCAACAATAAGATTATAGTGCAAATTAGGATAACAGTGGTTTGTTACACTATGGGTCAGATAACTCTGTAAAATAGACCCAAAACTGACTCCTATCTTGTCTGAGAAAACTACAGAATTAATTTTAGTCTTGACACTGTCACAGCTGGTCACAGGCTGAGTTGACTCTGGCAATGTTGCAACATGCTGGAGCTCAGGTAGGGAAGCAGAGTGGTCACAGTTGCGTGAGAAGTTATTAGTCAGAGACTCAAACCTCTCAGCGTTGCACTTCACGATGTCCATTAACTCGCTGGCCTCCAACATGCGCTCATTGAGTTGAAGTTGAGTAGCTTCATACTTTAAAAATATATCTTGCAACTGGCTTTCCTTATGTATCAACTCATATTGTAACTGCTGTGTGTCTACATCGTACATAACCCTACTATGCTCTAATTCATTGGAACATTTATCTAATTGCCTAACTAAATTAATGCGGTCTTTTCGAAGGCTTATATTAATTTTAAATTGGTTTACCTTTTTAATAGCTATCCGGGACCGTTTAATTATTTTCTTGAATTTAATATATTTCTTTAATTTATTATGGCTTAACAATAATGGACATCGGGCAATAGTATCGTCTCCAGTTAGGTCAATTGTAATAGCTGGCGTGCACACAGGGGCAGATACACTACCAACCAACTCGTCATACAGCCGCTGGGTGGTAGAGGACTGTTGACTATCTTTTTCAGACTGAAATAAAGATATAGCCTTATGGGCTTCGCATAGCTCAAGCTCGAGTTCAGATATGCGATTAAGAGCTAGCTCGTGAGTATCACTACAATGTTGAAACGAAGACACTATTTGACGTAGCTGTTCATGTTGGTCGAGTAAGTCCATATGTTGAATGTGCAGTTCCGCCAGGTCATTCTTGAGAGAAGTATTTTTATCTATTATAATCTTCACTTCTACTTCGCTGTCGTCCCGTTCCTGCAGCAGTTGATTACACAGGGACTTAGAAGATTCAAGTTCTTTTAAGGTTGCTCTCAGCTTGTCCTCCATGTCTTTAGCAGCTGTTCTTCGGGTCATCATTTTCAGACTGGTGTTTTAATCACCTGGAATTTGAAAATAGACAGCTGAGTGGCAGAACTAAGATAGAGTGAGAAGCAGTTGTAAGAGGTAGATGGAAAAATAAAATTAAAAATTAGTGGGTATTGACCAGTAGGCAAAAGAGTAAGAATAAATTTAAACAAAGAAATAGATGAAATGAGAAGCCGAAGTAGACTTATTATATGGAACTTTATATTTAGTTTGATTAATTGATCAAAAATATTGATTTATAGGGAATTTGAAAGCTATGAGAGCACAATGATTACACTGATTAACTTATTGGGTAGAATAATAGAACTTGATTATAAATATGTAAACAAATATATGCATTAGTTGTGATATTAATAATGTCAGGTTGTTATAAAGCGTTTAGAGGTAATTATGTGCTTATGTAAAGTAAACTTTGAAGTTTTTATTGTCTGAGGCGAATGTTTTTGTCGTCGATTTTGCTTCCACAATTTTGTCAAGCAAAACGAGATATAAACTGTGCCGATGTGTACTTGACGTTGCTCATAGCACTGAGCAGTGTAATAGGGTGATGAGTGTTGTGTATTTGTGATTATAATATCAAAATAAAACAGAATACTCCCTGGGATTGATGATTTCAAAATCCATCCGTTGAGTTTGACAGCCGGTAGAATTTATCGTGTTATATGAAGATTTTGCGTCAAAAACACCGAGAAAACTGGGTACATTAATTTACAACAATATTTAATTATATCACTTAAAATTTACACTAAACTTTAACTTAAATTAATTTTCTAGATTAAATATTATAGGGAGACGTCTTTTGACGTCTGGTGGCCAGTGTTGCCAGCAGTCAAAAAAGTCATCTATCACTCATTATCACTACTCATAAGTGATGAATTGCAAATTTTTGCTATTGAAAAGTTTAAGAGACAGAATTAGTTTTAGTTTAGTAGTTATTGATAAGTTGGTGAAATACCCCCTTAAACTTCAAATGAAGAACACAAAAGTAACTGCCGTTTTTGAAACAACCCCTGATGTTAAAGATTAAACTACCACAAATACAGTCGTCATAATCTTCCAAACACACGCGCTCAGCAAAGCTTGCGAAAACATCTGTCAAATCAAATTACATCAACCGATTGGGGCGTTAAAATCATCCTGATAGGCGACAATGAGTACACGGTACACTGAGCTAAACCAACATTCACAATGCCGCCATGTCCTCGGTTACCCCGGCCAGCGAACAATACCCCGAACTAAACCTTTACCCCTTACCCCCTTTACCCCTTATTAACGTGGAAACTCATTGTTTTCCATATTTTAAGCCCGCTTTGTAAGGCACGCTTTCAATCGAAAACATTTATCCTAGTAGGTATTCCTGTATTGTTTATTTTAACGATTAATTAAAAATTGAGTGCTTAAAATCCTTGGTTGTATTATTGTGGCCTGCATTGTATCGGAATATTGATAGCTTTTATTTGAGATTCGAGTGTTATGATGAAGTATTTGTATTGTAGACAATATTGCCTCGTGTAGTGCCGGACTTAAAGAATAGCATTACCCCATCTGTTCTCATGGGTGTAGTAAAAGGCGATTAAGGGATTCTCTAGCTAGAGGATGGGCAGCAGCGTTCTCTGAGTATTCCTCCTTTTCAGGGAGGCCTATGGCCAGCAGTGGACGTTTTTCGGCTGAATGATGATGAGACAATATTGCTAGAGTCCATGAGAGTTATCAAACTGCTTCGTGGCTCTAGTGGTCGCAAGCGCGACTGTTGAGCTTGGGATCCCGAAGTCGGACAAACCGTTACTTAATGGAAAACACCTAAATGATTTTATAATCTACTAGCGACCCGCCCCGGCGTCGCTCGGACTATGCAGAAAATTCAAAAAATATTCAAAAAATATTCTAAATATATTGCTTGTTTGACTTCTGAAACCATGACCTTGACCATCTTTGCGAAATCGACACAAAATTTCGATTTAGTTCTTTCATTAAAGCAGAGTTGCTTAATATTTATTTTTTTCATTTGCTCAAAAGTTGCTAAAAGTCATATTGCCACACTTGATTTTATACGACTCATTTCTTTCAGCAAATTCTATGTACAATTAGTAAAAGTTCAAGAAAGCAATTAAGAAAATTCTGGCATAACAACAACGATATAAAAGTTCCGTATCTGCACAGCCCACGACTGCCAAATAGGTTTCATTGGCCAATAGGTTTCATTCGCCAAACCACATAAAAATACACTCGATAATATCGACAAAATTAACAAAGAACTCAAGATGAAAGACGAAGAGACAGATTATCAAAACTCTTCGCTAAGTAGGCGAGCGCTCTACAATTTGGTCCTTATAATTGCGAGGTGACTGCTAAGTCCCTGCTAATAGGGATCATCGTTCGGGGGAAGAATTAAGGAAGCATTTGTTTTCATGTTCGCGGCTTGAGTCTTAACAATGAGTGGGTTCATATAAATTTTGATGTCATGTTTTGAATGTTAGCGTTAACTTTGTTGTGTGGCTGTAATTTTGAATGAATTAATTGAGAATTATTAACTAGTTAGTTTGGAGTTATTAGTTCAAAATTTATGGAACTTTACGTTGTAGATTTGATTTTAATTGTTAGCGTTACATGACAATATTTTTTCTCGCCTATCTAATGAGCATTAATTTCAACTTAATCCTTAATAATAAGGTTTAACGAAAATTAAAGAAAAACAATTTGGGATTTTTTCATAAAAATAAAAAGATTGTTTTTTTAAGGATCATTGTTATTTTCTTTTAAAGAAAATGGTAAAAAAAAAACAAAATTTCCGGTTTAAAAATAACAACGTGACAAGGTGGCTTTCGCGACATCTGCGTAAAAAACTTGATGGGAATCGTTTCACTAAAGTAATTTTTACAAAAAAAACTCGTCTTTTTATTTTAATTTGTTCTATAATAATCGAAATAGTAACTAACTAACTAACTTTATTCATTAAATAAACATTACCCACAAAAAAAAATAGACGAGTTATTAAAGAAAGCAGCAACACAACATTTTCAGTAAATTCATAAGTTGTAAAGAGATTTAAAGCTCTTGCTTGCGATAGAGAACAATTTGTCGACGCGATGAGCACCTGTCTCATACGCAAGATCTCCATACATAATATATTTAATTGAATCTGCGTCTCATCCGCGCCTCGCAAGGCCTTATTATATTTTCTAAATATCCACCTTGTTGCGAACGGGTTAGGGCGGCGGGCGGGGGTTGCCCTCGTCTTGCCAACTTGAGCCATACCGAAAGAGGGTTAAAAGGAGTTTTAGATGTACGAACGCTTTTGATCTTATTAATACCATAAAATAATGCTTTATAATCTTATTAAACGCGAGGTTAGCGCTCATGCGCGCCCTCCAACCATAACCGGCTCACGGATCTATATTTCAATTTGGCGTTTGCAGTGACATCGTGTAGTGGTCTAGTTATAATATTTTAACGTTGAATAATATCTTGAAGATAATAAATGAAGAGTAAAAGGTCTAATAGACAGCTAGTAACAAATTGAAGTTGTAAAGTCGAGTCAAAGTTTGCGCAAATGAAGCAAAGGAACTCCCGACCGGGTAAGATAATCAAACACCTCCGACACGAAGTTGTTAGCTAAACGCCAGATGAACTCGGCTCTATGATATTATGGTAATTTATCTCACGCCAATTTGCGCCACTTCGATTTTAACTCCGAGCAAACTTTTAGACGCTCGAGGAATATTTTATCGAAGGGGTTTCCCGAGTGCCACCTCGATGCAGGATCAATTTTAAACCATAAATCTTCTTTAAGACTACTTTCTTACTTAATTTCGAAATCTCTTTGAAATTTCAAGGTTCTTTGTAACGGGTTACAATTTAATCACTCCTTCAAGCATGCGTAAGTAGCGTATGTACACACAACGAAAATAATATAAGATAACACTAAGCCTATTGTGTTCAAAGTTGTCCTTTTAACTACGACTATATCAAGAAATGTTCGCAATCACACACCGAATTACGTACTTAGGCGGATTACACGTGACGCGAGTTATCACGCGCAGGCGCCAGCTCTCGTAAATCTTCCATGAAGCTGAAACAGACAATATCTGAAAGCAAATATGGCCTCACTATTTAAAAATATAAAACAAAGAAGCGGATTAACGTATCACTCGAGCTCGCTAATACCTCTGACATGATTTATAGGCACAATCTCGATGTGTAATACTTACAGTTAATTTAACGTCTGATTTAGCAACACTGCCGGAGCAAACGGGCCGGCCTGACAACTCGGTTGACGACTTAATCACTGGCATTGTTCTATGTAATCTAGCGATACGAGCAGATCTCACTTGCATAACTGTCAAGCTGGGTAAACTCCGCAACGGAGCTATAATCTGACAAGTTCTTTATGATTGACTACTTGCTGTGCGATTAATACCTCTCTAAACATGCACTCCTGTTATTGCATTGAATAAATAGTTGTGAAATTTAAACATCGCATTGGAATCATTCCAAGTCACACGGTTGATTTGATGTTCAAACAGCGGCGTAGGATCGGCTTGAGGCATTTCGGGTGCTTTGTTTAACGGAGTCGGTGCGGTAACGTTCCTGTGGAAGCACTTAGTCCGCCGGTGCCGGCGCCTAGTTGAGGGCGTAGTGGGTGGATGCTAATTGTCGAGACGCCCTTCCCGCTCATTGTTTTAGAGCAGACCATGATTGAAGTTTCGTCGGCGCGAGAGTGATGCGCACTAACCACCAAGTAAACACCTCGCCGCTCAGAACCGCACCGGCCGCTCGCGCATGACACATGCATTAACAGCCGACCTAATATTTTCATAATCTAATGGCGATGTTCTGTGAAACAATGCTTCTTGTTTATTCAAACAATTATCTTTGTATCTGTTGCTGGTTAGACTGACCTCTTTAAAATCGTCTAAAATTGTTTGCGGTATCTTGTTATTTTATTTACTCTTCTAGCTACGTTTGGTGACCTTCATTTTAACATGTTTATTCTTGTTACAGGTAACACTAGCTCAGATTTGTCGTGGCCAAGACCGCACGCCGGGGCCGCACAATTTTCATGAGCCATCAGAAGATATGCGTCGTAAATTTGAATCTTGGTGGAGCGCCCAAGTGTCACCTCGACCGCCACCATTCAGCCCTCGTCGATATCCCTCGCCTGGTCCCAAGACTCGTTCACCTACCCTGAACACGATACCAGACCATTTACATCCAGCGTTACAAACTGTTCAAAGTCAATATCCAACTCAAAAGACACGAATGCGGACAAGTTTTGATCCTGAACTGGAACTGCCTAAACTGCAGCGTTGGTTTTCTGAGAACCAACACCCAAGCAGACAGCAAATACAACAGTATGTCAGGGAGCTAAATAATCTAGAATCGAGGCGTGGACGAAAGCCCCTTGATGTAAATAACGTTGTTTACTGGTTCAAGAACGCGCGCGCTGCTCAGAAGCGCGCCGAGCTTCGCAACATCGGCGGTTTGAGCTGTCACCTCGGAGTGAACGGCTTCAATAGCAGAAGTCACAGTCCAACAAACGGTTCATTAATGGGCGGCGGTGACACATACGGTTCTCAAGACCACAATTCGATGAAAAGTCCTATTTTGTCTGGCAGTCCGGGCAGGTACCCGATGTCGGTGATGTCTGAAGATAATTTGTCTAACGGAGGTTCGGACTTAGAAGATGAAGGAGGTGACTTACATCCAGATGATAGGCCTGAGACTCCAGATGCACCTCTCTCTTTGATTACAACTAAGAAGAATAACGATCATGATACTGATGATAGACCCGAAGAGTCGCCAAAACCACCCGACATAATTAAGGTGAGTTTTTATAGATAAATATTATTACTTGGATTTTATATCGTGTTGGCTACGTTTCAAAGCTACCAATGAAACGCCGAGAGTTTAGACACAACTGTATTTAGTAACTCTATAAATTAAATGACTAGGCAGTGCGACAAAACTAAGAAATCGCATCGGCAAACTTCGTAAAACCGATCACTTCCGAATTGAGCGGGATTTCAAGACCACGAATGTTTACTAGTAGTGCAGTACAAAATGATCTTTACGCTGACGCAATAAGTGTGAGTGGCGCTAAATCGAGCGACTATCATTGGTTGCTAGTGTTGAAGTACCTCTACCTATACTACGCCTAACCATACCTAAACACGAAAACATATCATTGTACCATAAGGGTACTTTTCCACCAAATATTTGGTATGCAACGTTGCTATGGATGCGTTTGATATCCACCAATCATATTCATTCGTCCACATAGCATAGCACTGGTGGAAACTGATTCAACTAAGCTACGTTTTTTATATGGAAGGATGTATGATGTGGATGCGTGCTGTGGATGCGTGCTATGGATGCGAGCTATGGATGCGTGCTATGGATGGTCGCGAGTGGTGTAGCTATGCCCGCCGCTTCCCGTGCCTTCCCTGTTGTCGATATGTCGCATAGCTCGAGATGCGCATCTTCCTCGCACAGCTACATAGCTTAGCATCAATGGAAACGGTCATATAGTTTCGTAGCTTAGCTTTTACATTCTCGCAGCATAGCTACTTAGCCATACATAGCACATCTCCGATGAAAAGACACCCTAACAATCTTACTAAGTTTGTTACGTAACACAATCTAATATTTCATTTTCATTGCCACAGATACATGACATCAAGCAAGAGCCAAGAGATTTGAGCAAGCCTGACAACACAATCTCACCGCAACGTTCCCCGGCCAAGAATAGCGACAGTTCGCACAACAACAACAGCAACAACAACAATAATGAGGACGAGAACGGCGTTGGAGATGACCACGACGGGTCTGATGAAGACGTCATCCAAGAACGACACTACAGGCCATCGTCCCCTCATCTAGACCGCCTGCCGTTCCCAATGGTGCCCAACCACCCGATGTTCGGCCACGGCATCATGTACATGAGCCAATACATGAGCGGCTTTCCAGGCGTCGGCGCAGTACCTGGAGAAGGCGCCAGCGGCCTCAATTTGGCACTCGCAGGAGCTTCGGATGAGCGACGCAAACGCAACCGAACATTCATCGACCCCGTATCCGAGGTGCCCGTTCTAGAGCAGTGGTTCTCAATGAACACGCACCCCTCGCACAACCTGATACTTAAATACACTGAGGAGTTGAACAGGATGCCGTACAGGCAGAAGTTTCCCCGGCTGGAGTCGAAGAACGTTCAGTTCTGGTTCAAGAACCGGCGAGCGAAGTGCAAGAGACTGAAGATGTCTTTGTACGAGCCGTCGTCGCCCGGACACTACTCCCATCCCGGACACCCCCATGCTATGGCTGAAAGGAAACTGGTGTGAGCTTACTGCGCTCAATGTTAGTAAAATGTGAAAGATTTTTGTGTTTGTGGCGTCGCAGCATATACACAAAAGACTGATATCGAATCGTTTAATGGTGTGCAGTGCCATGTTAGTATTAAAATGACGACGAGTGCGTCATCCTAACTTCAAACAGTTCGTATTATTCAGAGGACTTTATTAGTAACTGTTTTAGATTATTAACGATCATAGTTTTGCTTAAGGTAGACTAGACGTATTTCAATGCGATATCATTATAAGTTTAAAGTAGTAGTATCAAGTTATCTGATAGAGCGATCACATCGTATTGTTTATTGTGTACATAGTTGTAGTTACAAAATTAATATCAAAGGACACGTCACAGTTGTTTGTGAAGGAATCTCAATATTTCTAGTAGGTATGTATGTACATAAGAAACTCAAAACTCGGTTTTATTTATTAAATTTTACAGTAGTTGTATAAATCTGTTGTTAGAATATAAATAATGGATACTCTCATTAAAAGTTCCACTTAAATTATAATAGGGAGGTCGAAGTATAGAATGGTATTCAATGTTATTCTAATTATGTACATTATTTGTATAATTAGTATTGAGTCATAGTAATAATGATATTATATTGCACATAGTAGTACTGGAGTCGATATTTCTGATATTATCGGCCGAAGTTCGGCGGCCGAATGGTTACGCACATTCCGTATTCCGTACTCTTTTGTTATAGATGTTAATGCTTCCTCAACCCAAAGATCGGTTAGTGTGTAGTGGTCACGTAATAACTGCTAATAAATTAATCTCCCGTTTTACTGGGCAACGCTGGGGTTGCAGTTAGAATAGGAATGGTTGCAATATTAAATTAAACCGCGCTGATTATGCTCTATTCCGAATAATAAGTAGGTAAGCGGTGATGATGTCGGGTCGTTTTGTAAAGGTTTATGTGTGGGTAGTTCCGTATTTCCGTTTTGCCCAGTAAATCGGTTTTCACCAAACAGTTTATGTTACAGTATTTACGCATTTATCGATTGAGGCTGTTTTGTCACACTTGTTTTATAGTTTTAGACGCATCATAGTTGTAATTTGACAGTTTGTTTTGTTGTTCCGATGTTATGCTTGTTTTCGTGAAGCTGTGATGAAATTTCCAAATATTGTAAATATTTTATTAATGTTAAAAATAAGTTTTATTGTAAAACTACGTCACTACGCTCACACGAACAATTTAAGCATTACCGCTTAGGTATCGAAGATATTGGCTAAATGTTTATTCGATTCAATTATATAAACGAAAATTTAATTGAATATAATATGAAATGATGTTGTTATTTTATTTACCTTCATAAAACAATGCGTAATTTTGATATCCGTGGTACCCACTCATCTCCTGCAAGATCATTTATACAAGGTCAGTCGGAAAGGGGGTACCAATCCGAAAGGGTGTTAAAGAATCCATAATAATGAATAACTTTGGTTCTACAACTTTTCCCAAAAGCCGAAGTTTAAGAGAAATAGTTGTTCAAAGATTTCATAAAAAATACGTTAAAATCTATCCATCCGGCTATGATCAGCTGTGTTTACATTTTAGGTCATATTTGGGGTCATGGATTAAAAGCTCCATTTTATGAATTCGTAACTAAAGCAAGGATGAAGAATTTTTGAAAAAAACTAGTACAATAATCATTTTCAAATTGAATAAATAATAGGTAGGTATAAAAATTGGAAAATTTAACACTTGCTTTAAAACAGTAATCAGTGATACCCCCTTTCCGACTAACCTTGTACCTATAAGTAGAAAACCCTAACTTAAATTTACCTGCGTATGTTATAAAACACTAAAATCAAAATACCACTTAATCAACTTAATTTGAAATAGAGTTTAAAACATTGGCTTTCCTAATCGAAAACAGCTGCTTCCGCGAGTTCATTACTAAGTTCATTGCAATTAATTTATCAAACATACAAAACATAATAAGTAGGTATCTAAAATACCTATACAATTAACGATAGCAGATCGTTTTGCTTTATCAACGTATAATGACGTATACTATAAAAATACTGCATACAAAACTGACCAATCACACCTAAAGCACAGAATAATATTGTATAGCTTATCTGTATCTGCACATACAGACTACATAACAGTTATAGTTTACTGCACTTATCTAAAAAGCGATTTCCAATCGAACGCCACACAGTATTATCACGCAGTCTATCGTTAGTTTGACACTGTTTGCTCAGTATAATTTGGCAGGCGGCGAAAATATGGAACTAAAGTAAAATGTACTGAATTAGACACCTCTTTGACATTCGCCTTTGCAAGCAGCGCCACTATAAACAGTCAAGATACACTGGGCACCCTCTAAACCATTGTGGAACTAAACATGTGTCAATAGTTATCTCCGAAGCTTCGACGGAAGCGGTCGTCGGGACCCAAATCACTTGTCAAACTTGCAAGTCTTGGTGTAATCGCCAGTATCTGCAGACATCTTTGTCAACACTTCGATCTTCGTGGTGAATGACCGGCTGTTTCGGGGTTTTCGCACAATATTAGGCTGTACTACACTAATACTAGTGCAAGCAGCCGGGCAAGTTCCAAACTTTGACTCTGAGACGACCAAGTTTTGTAGTTTAGCGGTGGTAAGTATTTACGCTTTATTTAAAGCTTGAACGACAGGATCTACTTTTTGGAAGGCGTTTTTAACCAATTGAAATAAAAAGCAAAGGAGACTTAAAAAAAAACAGACTTCTCAATTGGTACAGTGACGAAAGGGTTGCTCTCTTCATTTATAGTTTGATTCTCCGCAACGAGACAAAAAATGTACCTACTAACTTACTGTATCTACTTTCTGAGTCTGAATGTTTTTGATCCGAAAAAAAACCGTATCTAATGGCATAGCATATCCAGCTACTCGACAACAAACTTGTCTATCTTATTTGAAACACAATACAACAAGAGCCTGGGGCGACTGACATCGTCAAAATTGATTCAGCACATTTAATTAATAGAAGATTAAAAAAAAAAAAAACAAGAGCCTACACAAGTTATGGACACATGGAAAGCTAGATAATTACTTGTCGCTATAATATTTCTGTCAGGCGTTAAAATCAAGAAACCTAGTTTTCAAAGAAACTTCTCATTATCTCTCCTTAGTTGATGTTCGTTAAAGAAAATAAATACTTGACAACATAAAGCACACTTCAAGCGCTGATATGAACGTCTTCACTGCAAGACTGTGCTAGAACGTTCGAAGATAGGGCGCAACGGATTATACCAATTAGAGAGATTTAAAGTTCGTTCGCGGAATCATTCTTTGATCGTGCACACTCGTCCAAAATTCTTATCCATTCTTTAGTATTCGTATTCGCTTTTGAGTGCCATCTTAATTATTTGGAACTCATTAAGAAAATATTCGAGTTCGTAAAGTACGCTCTAATGATCTATATTTACCTGAGGCAGCTATTTACTTGATGTTGCTTTGATAATGATACTTTTTTAATGATGGCTGGAGGTGTAAATATGTACAGTCTGTTTTTTTATGTCGGAGACTAAATTGACAGGTACAAATGTCAAACTAATAAAATTTTGGGACATTATTTTCATATTTGACATTTCGTGCCTGTCAATTCAGTCTTCAAGATCAAAATACGATTTTTTCCCCCTTATTACAAAAAATAGTCTAAGAAAAACCTAGGTTTTAATGTAGCCGACGGGGCTCTTTCTGTTATATGACATAAGAAATTTATGGGTATATTTTAAACCTGGGTTTACCTTAGTCTTGGTTTAAACCACGAAGCAAATACAAAGGTTTAAACCATCTTTTGTAATAAGGCCCTAATAGTTTGCGACGTAATACGGTTTGGTGTATGTTTGCTATGATAAATATTACAGGCGCCAAATAATTAGTCATAACACTTACCTAACATTTAATAAACTTAAGACCAACCTTTTTTACCGTAAGACAGTTTAGAAAAAATATCTTTGTTGTCATGTTAATATCAGTGGGGCATTAAGTTTTAATCTAAACAAACTGCCTGGCGGGCGGAGCCGGGCATTTATGTTAGTTAACCATGGATTATGCCGCGGTGTAATAACGCTATTTATTATACGGTACCTAGTTTGTCTGTAGTAGGTTGGATGCGTTACTTTGAAAGGTTAACGTAAAAGTAGTTGTCTAGTTATGTATCTAAGTTACAGATATACAAGTTTAGTCGGAAAGGGGATACTAATCCACAGTCCACTTAAAGTACTGACGACTGTTTTAAAGCACGTGTTAAAATTTCAAAATTGGATAATTTTTATAAACATTAAAAAAAATAGTTTTTTCAAAAGTTCTTCATCCCTGCTTTACTACAAATTCAAAAAATGGAGTTTCTAATCTGTGACTCTAAATATGACCTAAAATAAAAACACAGCTGATCATAGATGAGTATAAATAGATTTTAGTGTATTTTTTATGAAATCTTTGCTCAGCTATTTCTCTTAAACTATTGACGTTTGGGGAAAATTGTAGAACAAAAGTTATTCATTATTATGGGTACTTTAATACCCCTTCAGATTAGTACCCCCTTTCTGACTAACCTTGTATACTCGTAAATATGTTTTTTATAGGTACATGCTATTGATGATGGCTTGAGCAAATTTTTACCATGTAACACCACTCTAATTACCCTATTTTACTATTGCAAATAAAATAAGAGTTTGTATAGCTCAATTACCTACATGATATTTTGTCTATGAAACGTGGCAAAGTATGATTCTCAATAAAGACCAGCTCATGTTTTCTGTGGGTTTGCGTACGCTATAGTGTAAAGGTACAAGTTCGTAGCCAACTACATACAGCAGCAGATGGCTGCAGCAGACGACACGTCGTATTCCAGTTAGTTCTGAATGTTCCGTGAGACAAGATGTGTGATTTTGATTTGAAGATGTGTGATTTGGGATTAGCGATCGCGATTTTCGTATCTTTTGTTTTTGTTAGATGCATCGTACAGTGCAGGATATTGGGCCACCTGGTTTATCAGTTTTTCTTCCTCGGAATTGGAAAAAACTCATTTTTTGAGAAAGATTCAACGTGTCGTCGCTCCAGCGTCGGTGGCACTACTGATCTGCGGTCGGACGACACGTCGTCTGCGGTTGTACAACGTGTAGTCGAGCGACGTGTCGCTAGCTGCGAAAGGTATTTCATAGAAATACATAGAAATCAGTAGTGTGGTAGCGACATGTCGTATGCTGCTGCTGTATGCAGTCGGCTACCAACTCGTACCTTAAGACGGGAGAACATTTCAAAAACTTTTCCAAAAAGATCAACTTTATAAACTTAAAGAATTACAGTTTGGCGATGAGTGCACAATCAAATTCTTTAACAAACCAGTCCCTTGCTATTGCAAGGGAAAAAGAAAAAGGAAAGGAAAAGCCGGGGAATCATATGAAGAAAAAGAAGCTTTCTTTTGTCAATATGAATCCAAAGAAAACGTAACTAATCAATGTTTTCATAATCTAGTAGTGTCTGTATTGTTTATCATCATCATCATTCAGCTGAAAGCTGTCCACTGCTGGACATAGGCCTCCCCCAAGCAAAGCCACATCGACCGGTCCTGTGCTTCTCGCATCCAGCGGATTCCCGCGACCTTCACCAGATCATCGGTTCACCTTGTGGGCGACCCACGCTGCGCCTACCACTCCAGAACCTTCTGTCTATACTATTAACGATCCTCAATCTAATAAATAAACTAATTACAAGTTTATTTTTCTAGAGCCACTTATAAAGAGTTATTAAGCCAAGTGCATACCGTCTGACATCGCGATGCCCCCGGTACAAGACAATAAAACTCGTAAGCCCGTCTCGTAGCGGGAAGATTTACTAGAGCAACTTAATACGCCGTAATATCGCTGTCTGTCCTCTACCTTACAGCTGAGATTAATAACAAATAGGACGTTGTTTTTATTAATAATGTACTTTTTTGGTGTTGGTTGTTAGATTTGGTCATGGAATTTTGATAACATCAGGGTTGAGTGCCGCTAGGCAAATACTTATTTATTTATTGGCTTACTAACTAAATACATCATTGTAGAGTTTAAGATCTCGCATGCATATAAATTAAAGGAAAGCATGTGCAGCATCTGCATGTGTGAACATGACATTTCATTGTCACACATGCACACACGAACATTTTTACATAAAATGGTTGAAAGTTATACAATTTAAAATATGGTAATGACAACGAAATGCAGAACACAGAAGTTATTATAATGATCTTATACATACTAATTATTTGTTAAAATTAAATATAAAGTAAAAAAAAATAGATACAAAGGCAAATTTTTTTTTTACTCTTTGCTCTCTTGGTCACCCCATACAACTAACAAAATACACAACAAATTACAATTAATCAATTACATAAAGCCTTCCCTTACAATTAATAAATTACTTAAAGCAATCATTATCTTAAAACCTATTTGTGCTAACGGATTTTGGCTTGCCTACCTTATTTTTTTATTTATCTCCCAGATAACCACAAAAAAATACACGTGAAGTTTTTCGTGCAAACATATTTCGACTTCACGACAATACTATTAGAAACTGTCTATATGTCTACACCATTCTCAAAGCAACATATTCTAAACAAAACAACATATACCTAGGTTACATCTCTTTGTCTGGTCGGCCGCGGCCCCTCTGCCTATCTGGCGGGCTTTAGTTATGATATAACAAGGAAGCCGGCTAAGCCTCGGCTTACGGTAGATTTTATTAATTGACATGACATTTTTTGGACACGAGGTTGACGAAAAATGGACGGTATAGAAGGTGGCTCGGAGGAACTTATGGAGAGTAAGTGGTTTGATGTTGTTTGAGTTCTGTTGTAATAGGTAGTATTACAAAAGAACAACGGAGAAGTCATTTTCAGAATTAAATGATCGGTAAACATCCGATCATTTAATTTTGAAAATGACTGACATTCTGAGTTCTGCGAAATGGGGAACTCTTGAAATTCTGCGTGTAGCTAAATTATCTAACATTAAATGTAATACATTTTATCCTAATACATACAATATAAATCTTAACGATACTCTGTTCACCCAAAGATGAGTCCTGACAGCTCGGTCATTTCGTAAATTGTAGCCGTAAGGAGACTGTTATTGAAAAAACGTAAACGACATCATCAATAACTGTAAAATAGCTATATTATCTATGTTTTTTTTATTATTATTTGATTTTCTTTGTATGGTAACGTTTTGTAGAGAAACGTCAGGAATCAACTTACGATGAAAAGAGTATAGTAGTTAAAGGTATAAATATGAACTAACTAATGTAGATTATAAATAAAACACTTTAAACTTTCGTTCAAGTAGAACTACTTAATATTTGATACCTATTACTAACACCCCTTATTTTTCTTAAACCATAAAGTCGATTTTCAACTCGAAAATTCGGTACAAATTACAGTCTAATGTCATGAAATATTATCACAGCAATATACACTTGTCTGTTTACCCAGCTCATTAAAACTTAGCGTGAAGATCCTTGTGTACTTAGATAATCTTCTTATTTTGACGAAAACCGTAATCGCACTTTCTTTAATAACTACCCTATTCGGAGCCATAACTCAGAGTTGATCTTACATCGTATTAAGAAGATGAACCACCCCCGGATATGTTGCTCTCATTTTCGCTGCCACCACTCTATGTTATATCTGCGCGTCCATATTTGGAGGTATTGTTGTGAGTACAGAAAGAAGTAAACTTTGAATAAACAGTGTGATACGAAACCATTAAGTAATAGTTTAAATAACGAATTTGTGCGTTTTGTGATAAGAATTAATAAAGAGAAAGAAAATAAAAAATATATAAACGCAGATTATAAGAACTGGTCTAGTATATGCTACCACATCACGGTATTACGCTGAGTGATGACCCATTCACATGCAAATGAGACGCATTTCTGTATTTTTAGTCTACTAATAGTTTAACGTGTAAGTAACACACGGTGCTTGTTAAGTAGGTATTTTAATTTAGGTAAATATTACACCTTTTGGCATCATAGTGTTTCTTGCATGCTGAATAAACTGATTCTATTTCTTTCTTTCATGCGACTTATGAATGATTTTTAAAGAGTCAAGAGTATGGCTCTCGCAGCTAGTGCACATTTATTCGACGACATTACTATAAAAAGTACCTTAGTAGTAGTAGTCTTGTGTTATTGTTCCGTAATAAACTTTTATTATTATTTTATTATTATTACCTACGGCTGATCTGCAACTACAGAAAATCTAACAGGATTCTCAGCAAATAAAACACAACTTGGAGACAAAAAACTGGTCAAACTTGGCACTCGCCAGTGGTCATCCATCCAGATTGATAATCGCAGTGTACGCCTGGACGCAGCTGCTCATCCCTCCTGATATTTTAATCCTTTAATCATCTTCAATCGTCGGGTTTTACTACGATAAAACATCTTCAATCGTCGGGTTTTACTACGATAAAACATATCTGGATACCAAGTACCTACACAACAAAAATCACATGTAAACATTATTTTATTTGAATCAAATATTTGAGTTTCCTCAATAAGAATTTTCACTGTCATCATGAATACTGCAGCTGTTAAATTTACGTTACCTCGTTTTTTAAGTGTCCACCTGTCCGCAGCGTACATTTAGCTATCCTAAAGTGTAGTGCGTCCACTGCGTTCGCATCATTTGGAATGCCGACACAAGCATGCGCGAGATTTTTGCCATTGTCATTCGGTAATTCGAAAGACGTCATCACCACGCGCGGTATAGCCGATGACCCGATGCATGCGCTTCGTCCGTTGCCGATAACTGAACGCACTTGTATGACTAGCCTTGTAAAGAACTAAAATCCGTTTAATGCGATCCGTCCGGCGGACATGTGGACGGGCACCTTAAATCAAACCTGAAGATTTCCTCAAACACGTCTACGCACAGTCATCATCTGCCTAGCCTTTTCCCAACTATGTTGGGGTCGGCTTCCAGTCGAACCGGATGCAGCTGAATATCAGTATTTTACATGGAGCGACTGCCTATCAGACCTCCACAACCCAGTAACTGGGTAATACGATACTCTTGGTAAGACTGGTTGTCAGACTTTCTGGCTTCTGACCAACAGTTACGACTGTCAAAGATCTACAAATGACAGCCGGGACCAACGGCTTTACGTGCTTTCCGAGGCACGGAGGAAACTCGCTATGGTAAATGGTCACCCATCCACAGACCAACCTCGGCAAGCGTGGCTTAACCCGGAAGATCGGTCTATGCGGCTGTAATTATTTAGCCACGATCTCCTCCACGTCTACGCATAGTATTTAAATAAAATATCAACCCCACTTCTCTCCGATCTTAAAACAATAACTTGATTCAACGTAGGTCGTCGTAGTCGGTACGTGTTCCGTTTTTTCTAAAGGACTACCGCGTCGCGGTCGGTGTAATCTCGAATCTCCCGCCGCCAATTTATTTTCATTAGCGATCATCCTCGGTTAATTTTATTCCCTACTTACCCCGCCAAGGATCGGAGACAACTGCTGTGTTGTGTGGAGATGGATTTTGTGTGGATTTATTAATATTAGTGACGACTGACAAGTGTTTTGTACGATCTAGTTCTTCATTAAAATCAGTTCATAGTTATGATTATTTGCGGTTTACTCACGTGCATTTTTCGGGATTGCCCGACTAGTTCGGACCCAAACGGAGCCCTTAATCATGAGCTGAACACGCGGCGAGGTCGCGAGACGAACTCTCGAATCCCGAAAAATGCACGTGAGTAAACCGTAAATAATCATAAATATGAATGTGTCTCACGAAAGTTATAATACAAAAACAGTTCTTAAAGTCCCCGTCGCGAGAAGCTATAAATTTTGTAAACACACATTCAGGGGTTCGCAACCTTTGGAACAAATAAAAAAAAACAGTTTTGTAATGATTTTTATTTTTATATAATGGTTTTTATTTTATTTATATAATAATAAATAATAATCTACGAAAACAACACAAACAAACTGAAACGCATTCAAAACTCAAATGACAGCATTGACAGCGTCAGTGTGAACTTACTTCAAAATGGCGGGCCAAAGGTTGACGTTTCATGAGTCAGACACGTTCCGGTACCACAAAACATTAGACGATAGCGCTTTATATCGCTAAAATATAACCCGACTAAGTGAAATTGCTCGTTAGTTTCGTATTACACGTATGTAACTTTGAGTTGGTTGAATTTGGGATTATTTGTTATTGATTGAATTGTCGCTACGTAACTTTGTAGAAGTTCTTTATTTACAAAATTTATAGCTTCTCGTGACGGGGACTTTAGTTCTTTTATTGATTTATACTTTCGCACAAAATTTGGACAGAGGCGGACTTAATGCCATACGTTTTTTTCAGTATTTTTCAATGGTTTAATAAGATCAAATTAACATTACTTTTGTTAAAAGGATATTAGCATTTTATGAAATTGATATTATTTCAATTAAACTTAGAGCCTAACCACCGATATAAATGTTTAGATAATGCAACAGACGTACCAGCCAAAAAATGTTGGGTGGCATAAGTCCTTTCGATCTGACTAAGCCTGGCGCAGTGGCCCATAATATCTTGTTTTTGCCGAACAAAACGTTGTTAAATAGGTAAAAAAACATTATTTTAGGTAACAGTGAACACAAACTATTACATAGACTGTGACGTTACTCTTTTGTGTACAAATACCTATATATTTTTTGTACTTCTTTTTTTGGGTAAATTTTTCATTGTTACGTAATTTACGGCTATCTATATATCCTACCGGCTGCGCCAATTAAGTAAACGACACTCAAAGAGTTTATAAAAATACTTTATTTAACTATCAGAGTAACAGTGAAGATAATAATGTTTAATTCTAAGTTGAACAGATGTATTTATAATTAATTATTGCTAAGTTGACAATTTACTTATGAACTACTTATTCGTTAGTTTAGGTGGGAGGTGATTTGCTGACAAAGCAAATCGTGTTAGTTTCAGCACACTTAACTCACGCAGCTGTAGCGGAAATGCGACACCATGAAGTTAGTTCTTGACATGCACCTCTTTTTTATCTCAGTCGAAGTATAACTTCTACTGTGCTGTTTTTAATTACGTGTATTCCTTCTGTTTTATTTCTTTTAGTGTAAAATAAATATATAAATAATATCTATATAACGCGCACCACGAGTACACGCACCATTTTTATTTTTCAAAGTCCACCTCCACACAATCTCCCAATCCGCTCCAGTCAGTATCCAGAGCCAGTATCTGTGAGTTGCTTAATTCATTTCCACAGGATAATATTATTTTTTTACTCCCTCGCTTTTTGTGATGAGCCACGGCTTATTTTTTATTCATTGGGGTGGATATTCATCTCAATTCATCCGCTGTTGAGTTAGATTGAGGTGTAATCAGGTTGACAGTCGCTTTGTTAAATGCGTTTAAAAATTTAAATGATATTGAATCAAAATATTTGTTTTGATGAAGAGAATGAATTTCTTTTAAAACATTTTTTTTGTGTGTTCTAAAATTATATTGGTAGAAGCTTCTATGTGCGTATCTATTGCATACCTACACGGTTAATACAAGTTTTAATGATAAAAAAGTAATTAATTCTAATATCGATGAAAGGGACGGAAACAACTCTGAGGTCACCAAATAAAATGATCTATAATAGAAAATTGTTTGAACTTCTAGAGATAATAAATGAAATTTTCGCAAAGGTAAACATGTTACTGCCTTTTTACATAAAGGAAATATTTATTTATAAAAATACAACCCCTTACAAGAACTTAAACGTACAAGAAAACGTAGCAAAGTAATTTACAAAGTGCGCTTCCTACGCTGCTACGACGCCTACGTCGTAGACACTCTACGCGTCGTTTGTTTTGTCGAAGTATGACCGTCGCTTATAAACAATAATGCGACGCTTAAGCGACTAGTTCATCGCTTAGCTTATAACAGCTTCCTTCAACATAACTTAAATGACCAATCAATGGGCTTAACGGTTTTTGTGGAAAGCGATGTTGACAAAGTAGTTCATTCGGCTATACATAATATGATTTACATTTTTAAATATTTCATTATAAAAAATAAAATAGTAGCCCACCGGCATCGGGAACAGGGTCCAAGCTGCCGGTGGTCAGGGCCTCAGAGAGCGGAACATCCTAACAATACAAGCCGTGTCCAGGAGTACCGCTTTCTGTATCAAGCCCTTGATCCAGCTGCCTAACGAGAGCCTAATCAGATGTTGGTCTAGGCTCTTGGCTATTAAGCCATTGGCCGTAACAACTTTCGGCACAATGACTGCTGAATCAACATCTGACAAAGTAGTTATTATTATGACACACTTTTTACCGCATAAGAAATATTGTTTGTTCTTTACTTATAGTAGATTGTTGCACCGAGCGCAAAGTGAGTTATTAATGCACGAGTGTTATGTTGATGCACGAGCGCATGCGAGGACACTAAATTAACACGAGTGCATTAATTACTCACTTAAGCAAGGTGCGTAATCTACTTTTCTTTCAACTACCAATCTACCTACCGTGATAAAATATCCATATAAAAATTGTTAAAACTTTTCTTGCTAAATATGAAGTATCAAAGTTTTACAATGGTACAAAATGCGCGCCATTTGTTTTTTTTTCACCAAGTCGGTTTTATTTAGCTGATTTTTATTTTCAGCCAGTATCTTTTTGATCTAATGCATACATTTTATATTAAACTTAATGGGATACATTAAACATCTGTGGTAAATTTATCTAAATAAAAAATGAAAAACAGTGCATTAATGAAAAACTGTGCAACAATAAGCACATTTCTGCACTGTTTTGGTTCTATGCAAAAAATACGTCCTTTGTGATCGGTTTTGTAGTGATTAATGATAGCATTACTACATAGTTAAAGAAAAATATTTTACAATACTCACGGATGTATGTTGACTTACCGAGGCTTCGCTAAGAGCCACTTGGTAGCGATGTGTCATTGACGGTTTTTAAATTAATTTAATTTAACATTAATCGTCAATTGTTAACAGGTTGAAAAAGCCGTTAATTCGTTAACGGGTTTTTGAAAGTTCTCCTTTTAGATTTTTCATTACATTAATGTATTAAGTTAAATTAATGTATTAAATAACTGCAAGCCTATGATATTATTTCATTGCGAGTTGCGAAAACGTTGACAAAATTTATTATATGAATCTTATAACAGGTTTTGTCATTGAAGAAAAACAGAATATTATTTCATTGCGAGTTGCGAAAACGTTGACAACATTTATTAGGTTGAATTTTTTAACAGGTTTTGTCATTGAAGAAAAACAGTTAATTCGTTGACGTACTAAAAGCCGTTAATAAAAACAGTTTATTGATTTAACGCCCACCTCTACCACTTGGTACATACATTATTATATTTAACTAGCTGTACCCGGCATGCATTGCAATGCACTTTTTCCTATTTACTACCTAGACCTACCTACTACCTACCTACCTTCAGAAACAAAATCAAAATAGTAACAAAAAGTTGAAACCGTTTTCATGCAAGCGGTAAACAAATGAAGAAAATACAGGGTGTAAACGAATTCGTGTACTTAATTCCTTCAAACCGCGTGATCTACTGGTGACACTGATTGAACCTGCGTAGGTTTTTTTCAGAATCAACAAAAAAAGTTAAAAAAAAAATGTATCTGAGTAATTTTAGCGTCCCAAGTTAACTGACTGAGTGGAGCGATATCGCGCTAGTCGTGCCCGTCAGCTGTGTCATCGTGCCTTCATTAATTTATGCATGGCATCGAAATTTTCTGTCACATAAAATTTTAATTTGGGAAAAAAAGTTTATTTTTAATAAATCTCATTCCCGAGCGGCCTTAATCTATACCATTATTAGATCATGAGGTTCGACGGAACTACACGAATTCTTTAACACCCTGTATGGACATACTGAGATAATTTCGTTTTTTTTTAATATCAAAATCTTTTTTCATAAGAACCTTCTCCCGACAATTACGAAGAAAACAAAAAAAAATTGCGAAATCGGTCCAGCCGCTCACGCGTGACCAAGGGAAATAAGGATTCATTTTTATATACATAGAAGATTAAAATACAACAATTGCATTTCAATTAATAATCCCACGTGGGGCCACAAAACAAGCTGGCAACATTTTATTTAGTAAATCTGCGCTCGAATTAATTTGTCGCGCAAAATTAACGCATGAGTAACGACGTCTGCCCTGACATCTAGCTAAATCGCACTTATGCAGCAACACCTGGGAAATATATGGAGCTGATGATACCGAACAATACGTTTTTTTGATGTTTTTGTTTTGAGATATATGTCACTGAAACTTATCATCATCTGCCTAGCCTTTTCCCAACTAAGTTGGTGTTGGCTTCCAGTCGAACCGGATGCAGCTGAATATCAGTATTTTACATGGAGCGACTGCCTATCAGACCTCCACAACCCAGTAACTGGGTAATACGATACTCTTGGTAAGACTGGTTGTCAGACTTTCTGGCTTCTGACCAACAGTAACGACTGTCAAAGATCTACAAATGACGCCCGGACCAACGGCTTTACGTGCTTTCCGAGGCACGGAGGAAACTCGCTATGGTAAATGGTCACCCATCCACAGACCAACCTCGGCAAGCGTGGCTTAACCCGGAAGATCGGTCTATGCGGCTGTAATTATTTAGCCACGAGCTCCTCTATATGTCACTGAAACTATTAAAAATAATAATTATGTTTGGCAAGTACTAATTTTGTTTGTTGCACTATTTCTTCTGTTCTTTTATTAATTTCGATTAATGAGGCTACTTGGTAAGGATGCTATAACAATTTTTTTTTCTGTGTTCAGGTCCAACGCGCAGAGGCCCCTTTTAGAACTTTAATCTAAAATGGTATGGGGCACCAACCGGGGACTATCCACGGCTGCACTATTGAACACAGTCATGGACCGTCTCAAGTGGGTGCAAAGCTATAGTTGAATATGGTAATAAAAATATCTGGTATATGGAAAGGGGTGTTTAGTGGATCGGTTAACCTCTATTGCTGGAAGAAAACGGCGTCTGCCTTTCAAGTAGATTCTATACATGTTTGGCAAGTACTAATTTAGTTTGCCATCTTTCTCCTGTTCTTTTATTAATTTCGATTATTTTTCTGTATTCAGGTTTTTTTACAATTGGAATTTAAAAGGTATTTATTTAATTAATACAGTAAACTGCCTTGTTAGTCTTGTGGTAGCAAGCGCGACTGCTGAGCATGAGGTCCTGGGTTCGGTCCTCAGGTCGGGCAAAGTGTTATTGGATTTTTCCGTGTGGAATTTCTCAGTAGCAGCCTGGTGTCTGGATTTGGGCCCGGTTGATAGCACATAGGGTCACCCCTCGAATTCGTATCGATGGTAATACTTTAATCCTTTTTTTACAGTACTTTGGCCCAATATGTAGCCACATTTATCGCGGCATCAGTGGCGCTTTTCATGTCCTCCAAAGTGCAAGTGTAGGGACACTTTGGGCACTGAAGCAAATGGGCCATCGTCTCGTCAGGAGCACCACACTCGCACTGGGTGTCGGAGGGATCTATGATGATGAAGGGTCACCCCTTAGTACATGAGACTTAGTCATAACGGCAAAATGAGGACGTACATTTTTTTATTTTTTTTATTATTTCACTTGGTCGCGCCTGACCCTCGTCGGACCTGATGATAAGCGCAGACAGGGTCAAAGATGGAGCACACGAATCCAAGTAACAGAGATATAGAGAGATTTCCCTATACCCCTCTGGCTCTCACATACACACGACGGAACGCAGTAAACTGCTTGGCGCCGGACTTGAATGTGAGGGTGATAGCTAGCTAGGCGGACCGTATAGATCCTACCACCAAGCAATATAATACTATACACATCTGCCCTACCCTTCGGGAAATACAGCCGTGATGTTATTTAGATAATCCAGAAAATAACATCAAAATGACAATTCATAGAAATTACAACTATCTCAATATTGATAGCTTTAAAAACTGGTTCATTAAAGTTACACAGAATTTTAAGCCTAACATGTACGCAATTTTAAGCATATTCGACGATTTAACAATCAAAGCTACAATCATGCAGTGGTATCAACATCTCTCACAACATATCCCTAATTTCGCCCGCGCGACGTTTACCGCGTCCTCAGGTGAAAAGATCCCACGCTACGTCTGCGTCTGGTTTAACTGTTTACTGTTCTGCCGAGCCTCCGACGGCAGCATCGTGGTATTACAGTGAACAATAGATGAGAGTTATGTCGAGAAGGTAGCCCTTTGTGGTGCGACGCCATCTGAATGCTGAACTGCATATAATTAAATGTCCATATCGTTGTTTGAATGTTATATAATTTTTACGGGATTATAGTAAACGTTCACTAGTCTACTGTTTCATCTATAGAACGCACTGACCGTCTTACAGGTAGATCTTAGTGTGTGAGTTATTACTAAAGGATTTGTCACACAGGATGCGTTCTGCGTCCTCCGGTCCAGTCAAATCGAACGCAGCCCGCATCCTATGTGAACATCATTTGCGTTTTATATATATTTTATGTAATTACGATCTGACTATGCGGGCACAAGCAAAGAACGTAGGGAACGCACCGGTCAGGCGGTCGGGGTGGGAAGGTAGCGGGCGGGCTGCCCGGTTGCGGGCAGGCGGGCAGCGGGCGGCGGGCGACGGCTGGCGGTCCGGACCGTTCATAGGGGTGATCGATGTTGCAAAAACATCAATGATGACATCGATAATGACATCAATAGCTGAACATCGATACTTGATGTTTACCGAACACAAAACATCGATACAAACACAACTACACGTAATCAAATATAAAATGGTCGCTGTTTGCCCTGCCCGTCAGATCGCTGACCGTGCCCGGATCGCTGACCGGATACCGTGCCCGGATCGTTGACCAGTTGCCCTAACCATGATGTTCACACAGGATGCGGGCTGCGTTTGATTTGATCGGACCGGAAGACGCAGAACGCATCCAGTGTGACAAGTCCTTAATACTCTGCTTGGCTGTTTTGTTTCCAAAAAAACTTCCGTTAAGCATCGTTACGTTAAGCGTCGTAAGGTCGTTTTGCCATGGCTTGTGTCGTAAACACGTAACACGTCGATATGTGGTAACGACTCAAAACGCACTAACCTTATGAGAACCATATTATCAAGCCTGTGGTCGAGCCAAATGTATTATAAAATGATAACGATTAATCTCGACAGAAAGTGCGTACCGCCGTCTACTATTGGTCAATTGACATTGCCAGATTTTGATTGTCTGTCACAAATTAAAAGTACTATTAATATATATTTTTTATCCACACAAACAACTAATAAAACATATATTTTAAATTACCTCTGTCCGTGTGTCACTGCAAAAGAGTATCAACTGAAAATCAGCGCTGGGTGTTTGGCGCCCAGCTTAAGGAGAGTTGGTGACCCTTTTGGCTTGAGCATGCTCGACAGCATAAAATGTGTACTCATGTTTTATTTATTTTTAGGTTTTATTGTTTATGCTGTCATTGTGCCCTTAGCAGGATAAAATTCAAGTTCTTTCTTTTGTTTCTTTCACTATTTTTCTACATTTTGTCCTTTCGTGTGCTGTGGAAAAACAGTCAAAAAGGTATATCGCAAGCAGAATTTTTGCTCGACAGTTCCCTCAGATTCATAGCAGTTGGAGGTTGACGAAACAGAAACGGGAAATGAATAGATGTGGATCACTTTCGACCGGGAACCACAAAACAGTGTACTTATTTTTGTACAGATAATAACGACATTTTTACTTATAATTGCCATCTATTTCCTAAAACGTTCCACACTAACTACAAAACCTATCGTCATCACCCACCCTCTGTTTACAGCCAGAGACAAAACAAGTTATTTTTTAACGAGCACTCATCAAAATTGTTTAATTACATCCCTGAGGGACAGCTAAGCGTGAAACGGTCGACCTAATCAACCGTTTTGGTTAGCAACCGTAACTGCAACAATAAATGAAGATGTGGAATGGCGCCCCCTTGCGGCGAAATCAGGAAATTAGCTCTTAAAAATACAGTTTCGCCCCAGTTGACAGTGAAGTGATTGTTTAAGTGACAATCGTCGTGTGGTTGTGCGATAATTTTACGATTGTTTTTTTTGGGAATGCTTGTTGTTAACCTTTGTTGAACATAAGAGTACTAAATGATGACCAATATCCAGAATAATTTTTGGTTTGTTTAAGATTCTGTGTGGGTTCATATTTTAATCCTTATGGCCAATCTCTATAAAAGGTGTTAAAAAATCAACTCTAAGAATTTTATGGGGTTACTCGGTATCGGAACTTTTTTTTTAAATTTCGAAAAGTTGTGGAACAACTTTTGTTCTACAACTTTTCGAAATTCGCGTATTTTTTTATAACTTTCCATACAAATCAATAAAAATATTTTAATGGAATTGTAAGGACGCGCATAAAAAAAATTGGCGAATTTCGTAGACACGATTAAATTATTTATTAAAAATATTGTATAGTATCATATTATTCAGTTGCATAACATGCAAAAATATTAGAACATAGATAAACAAATTGTCATTGAAAACAAAAACAATAAAAACCATTATATTATTATTCATCCCCTTAGCACGTCGTGTCGTCAGTTGCTTTTACACAATACAGCTTTCTTGTGATTACTGCAACTTATTTAAGAATCTGTCGTCCGTCGCGCAGACAATTGCACAGATAATATTTTTGCCAGAGTTTTTCATGATTTTAATTCGTTTTGTTCAAACTTAACGGAGTGCTGTTTCCGTTGCACTTCTTTCTGAAGCAACTGTTTTGTTTTTTTGCGCCGGTTTTAATTTTAACGATAACGGTGATGACTGAACAGATTTTTTTGGTAACGAGACGTAACTAATTAAGCTTTATGTGCTGTTTTTGTCTTGATTGACAGCCTTTTGTTACCTTTGGACATTATATATATTTTTAGGTTGGCTATCTGGCTGCTGGTTAATCAACTCTGTTTAAAATAGCACGTCTTCGTATTAAACTATAGGTACTCTTTTCAACGATAGATGAATTCCGACATAGGTCATTTCGTAAATTGTAGCATGTATGGAGACTACTATCGGAAAACCGTAAACGACATTATCAAAAATCGTAAAACAGCTATAATATTCAAGGTTTGTTTTAAAAATATATTTGAAAGATCTTCAGTTAGGACTCACCTTATGTTGAAAAGGGTATAGTTAGTTTTACGATTCTTCAAATAGACGAAAAACAGTCAATTTAATGATAAAAATATTAGTTTTCTTCCTTGCAGAAGCGATTAGACGCGCATATTTTTCTCATCAACGTTTTCTATTATTACGCCATTAAAATGAACTCCAGCTGCCAAGTCATTCCATTATCTCCCTTCGAATATTTTTATAACATTCAAAGAAAAGTGAAGGAATAAAATACAGAGATGCGTTAAGCGGAAATGTGCAACGGTAGCTAATGCGCGGTTTATGCGCGAGATAAGACGCTCACGCACAAATGTGTGCAGTATCTTTATTATTTTTTATATACGAACGTAAAATGAAATCGTTGTTTTTAAAATGTATTCTGAAATATTCGTGTGTATATTTTAGAATTTATAAAAATTAGTGATCCTAAGAAATTATATTGAAACTAGGCTTTTTTATGTGATGTAAATGATGCGATGTACCAAATTGTTTTAATTAATTATACCTATTAAACACTGAAAGTATAACGTGAATTATTAGTAGTAAAAAAAATGTTTACCTAATCAAATAACAACACTACGAAACAAAAGCTATCGTCAGATAAAATGCCTACAATATTAGGTTTTAAATCAACTCCTTGATAAAATGACTCTGCTCAACAAACAATTACTATAAAACAAAGTGTATTACAGTTGATGGCTCAGTAATTAAATTGATATCAGCTTCTTTATCATCTACGAATAAGAGCAAGTTGTAAAGTGCTACGTCTAACATAGAAAATTCAATAAAAAGCTAAAAGCCAATCTTATCTCGGCGAGAGGAAATTAAGAAACAGCGGCCATCTGACACGGTGGCTCTTTCCAGATCTGTCACTAGAGATGGGAAGGAGACACGAAATGAGTATCGATGAGTTTGGTTAAAAATGATCATAATTCCACGCTATGAACGTAGGTATATACAAGTATGGTCGCGGACTCGAAATGTTTATCAGATTTCAAAGTTGATTCTTTCTCACACTGTGCGCAATAAGGTTTAAGATATCATATCAACTTATGTCATATCGACCTTATGAAAAAGTAATGTGCAAGCAATTATAGACTTTAGGGTGGTAAACATTTCAAGTCCGCGACTATATGTACTGTATCACACATGTAAAATAACAGTCTGTTGTTGTTACTGTTGTTATGGACATGCGTATAAGGTGATTAATTTCTGGCATATTTACAGGGTAGATTGAGTCACGAAAACGTATGTCGGGAGAATACTCATATTCATTAGAACTGATTACAAATGAAATATTAAATTAGGCTGTGAGGGCTGGATTAAGAATAAAATTCCCCTCCGAGAGAGAATTTGAGTCACAAGAGCCTCATTGGGCCTGGCACCAGAATTGTGTAATGGGCCCGAGTAATGGCAATATTGGACTACACCATTGAACTTAATACAAGAGGTGAAACATGGATATACAGACTCCTGTAATAGGAGAACACATCTGCTTACGCCTTCAGGGATTACTAGCAGCGTGCCTATTTGTACATATGTAAGAAATCTTAACGTCTTTATATCACGGTGAATGGCATTCAATATTTTGTTACTACGATCGCGTTCGCGAAAATGCAATTAATGATTATTTATTATACCTGAAACTCTAACAAAATATTGCATATGAAGACTAACATTTGTATTTCTAAAAAATATTTACCTAATTAATTTCAAGCGACCAGTCGATAATTTAAAAAGCGAGCACAACACTAGACATTTTTAAAGATAGAGTGTTGAATGCGACAGCGACACGACATCGGGTTTCGTCGAACCGCTGAAATAATTCCAGCGAGCGGCCGCCGGGGGAGACGACGGAAACGCACCCTTATCTGGCGCGGAATACCCGCTTTTTAAACAACTCACTTCTTTATTTGTATTTATTCCACATCCCCCGCGCCCCTCCGCTGACACCCCCTTCCGCGCCCGCGTTACCACATGAATAGAGACGCTACTTAATGGGACTTTCAGTTCCTAAGTCATCATGTTTTTTAACAATATACTCGGTAGATAAGTAAGGAGGTCGACGTTGGATAATAAACGGAGAAAATATACGTGTTTACTTCGGGGAAATTTGAAAGAAAATCTTGATGTTGTGTCATAAATAAGCCGGCATGGTTAGAAGTTTGTTGTGTGCTTTTTATATTGTTTCGTTGCGCGGATATTTAACAAATTGAAAAGGAAAATAGGCAGGTAAGAAAAGTTGGGAAATAAATGATTTTATTATGAATTCTAACAGAACATAAAAAAGTACTACTTATTGACCTAAATTACAAAAGTATAACGTTCGTTGGAGCATATCCGGATATGGGGTAAATTAGGTAGTTCAAATGAATTTGCCGCAGAATGTGTCGTCAAAACATTACGACGCGAACTGAAGTGAAGGACAGAAAAAAGGCGTCGCACTATATCCTTGTCAACAATTAAAAATATCATCACATTCTACATTAAATCCATTTCACCGAATTTACCCCATATCCGGATTTACCCCAACGCAATATACCTACCTACCTATATTTTCTTTACATAACCCTACTGCACAACAGAAAGAGCTCCATAGAAAAAAGTAGTCCATAGTGTGTGTAGTCCGCCAATCCTCACCAGGCCAGCATAGTGGACGAAGGCCCAAACTCTCCTCATCTGAGAAGAGGCCCAGCAGTTACAGTAACGGGCTGATTATGCGTGCACCGCAACCCCGGCAGGCCTCGCAGTGCGTCTGGCGCGGGAAGGGAGAGTGGCAGTCGGCTCTCTCTCCCTCTTCGCTCCCTCTTTGGCCACCATCACCGCCTCGCAAAAGGAGGTGACGGCTTCCCACGCACTCTCGCTCCCGACCGTGGACAGAACCACGGCCGGAAGCGAGAGGTCATCACCGACTGCCGCCACTAGTTCACGACGCCGCGTTGCCCACGCAGGGCACGCCTGCAGCGTGTGCAGCCCCGTATCCTCGAGGCAGTCGATTCAGTGGCGACATCCGGGCGTCTGCTCCCGGCCTATACGACACGGGTACTTCCCGAAACAACCATGTCCCAAGAGCACCTGCGTCAGCCGGAAACTGAGGGCGCCATGCCGCTTCTTCAGCCACTCCTCTATTACGGGTCTTACCGATTATGTTAACCCTACTACATCTAACGTCCACACAAAAATTCTAAAACTTTCTCCAGCCAGTCCTAACTCTGTCATAATTCACAGTGCTCCCAGTATATTCGTCTACTGGGTACAGTTTATCCGTTATCGCACAATGCATTACCGGCAGTAACAATATCATTACGGGGGCTATTCAACATTTTTATTATTGCGTTACTATTGTCTTATGGCGCGACGGTCGCAGATAACAGGAGGGACACACTGGTGTTTAGTTTGAAAAGCTTTTTTGTTGGCAAGGAATTGATTTTACAAAATCCAGAAGAGTGGACGGACTTCCAATTTCCCAAATTCCTACAATGAATGCAGATATTTCTGGTTGGATCAAACAATACATTGGTATATACATAGTTCGCTGCAATCTTATTGGTGGCTGTGAAGTGAGCTACGAGAACACCCATTGCCTGGCGGATGCCGCGGGTTGCGGGCGGGTGTGCCCCGGCCCGCCAACCCCGTGACGCCCCGCTGACACCCGACTTGTGTCAACTTCACAGGCGTCAATTATATTGAATCCTACTTTACATTATTATTGTAATCTCTACATAGTATAAAACAAAGTCGCTTCCCGCTGTCTGTACCTACGCTTAGATCTTTTAAACTACGCAACGGATTTGATGCGGTTTTCATCTTAATTTAGGTAATTTCTTGCGGAAGGTTTTAAGCTATAAAACGTACCCGAGCGACGCCGGGGCGTGTCGTTAGTAGCTAACAACATCCAGTACAATTTTAACTGTCTAGGGTCAGATCATAGTTTTCCATCGCGTAAAATAATAACTTTTCCATATCATGCAAACTACCAGTGGATTAAAGAAAACCTTAAAAAGGGTCGGAAAATGGTTTCAAAAAGATTAGTAAAAAATAGTGACAACTTGCCAATTTATCAACATTTTTTCAATATTACCTTAATGACTGTTTTTGCTAACCATCCAAGATTTGCTGTTGTCAGTTCTGATCTTATTAGCTTTAAAAATCAATTCCAACAAAATTTAAATTGGCTTCAGTTCCCGAGCGAGTCAGCATAATTGTTGACCGTTCTCCCCTTCCGTATTACACAGTTATAACTCGCAACCGCGATACGTTGCAGATTTATAGTCTGTAATGTTTGTTGTTTCACCTTCCCGCGAATAATGCGCCCGCGCCATCGAGATTTATGAATAAGCCCGTTTGTCTTTACGCTGATTGGTGCTGATAAAGGGATGGCTCGTAATTTCGCGGCTCGGTTGCTTATTTTAGATTAAGAAATGGGTGTGCAAATTGCGGAAATGATAATGATTATGAAAATATGGAAGAAGCGAAAATTTGAGTAAGAGTATTTTTGCGTACCTACTCCTATGAAAAAAATGAGTGATTTCATGTAAGTATTTGTATTTGAAAATAAAAATAAACTAATTAAAAAGTAGTGTCACAAGAAATATAATTGAATACGTAAGTTACTATTCTCGCATTAAAGTTCATTATAAATAGATACAAAGAAAAATAAGCTAAACTACATTTATCTAATACACATGAAACGTACTAAAAACGATGTTAAAATCAACAATCGTTATGCAACGATAACCTTTAAAATATAATCGCAGAGTCGCACAAACTTTGTTGTCCCATAATCATATTCCGAGTTATTTTCCCAATTATCCATATTAACCTTTCAAAAAACCCAACAACTAAAACCGCTAGTAAAACAAACAAACAACAATAAAACAACGACCACAAGAGACCGCAAAACTAACATAACTACCACCGTTCAATTATGCAAATACATACCCCAAGGGAGGCTCTAACAGATCCCATTAATCATTATCTAAATTAATTTCAAACGTTTAACAAAATCTCCTCTTAGTTTCTTAAAGTCACAATAAAGAGGATCGCGGTGCGGCCATAACTCATCTGTTCCTAAGATTACTGATCTTTAATCCCCCCTCCCGGCTTCACTTAAAGTTAAGATTTACGACCAAAGGTATTATATTGCCGCCCCCCAGAAATAAGCTTACGTTTCTGTCTATGAAAAAAGTTTGCATGATACACCTAGTGTTTCGAATTACGGTTCTGTAAAAATGTACAGTTAGTACAGTATTTTTTCTTATACGTTGAATTCGGGCTTAATTTAGGTGAAGTAATTTCAGACATTCAATATGCAATATTTGTTGTGACCCGGAAAATCTGTCAGGTTTCGTTCGAAGGCAAACTTCATTCACCAGTTCTTCAATCCCACCAAAATTGTACATCATGATTGTACATGAATAAGAACATAATTATGCACATCATAGATCATACTAGGTGACTGCCATGTAGCTCAATATGCTATAAATACGGAGATAAACTCTGTTAGCTTTCATTAAGTTACAAAAACAAATTAAATCAAATACAATCAAAACAAAATACAAAAGTGAATTTTTTTTTTGCACTATGGCATTTATTTTTTCGGTCAATTTTTCGTTCAAGATCCAGCCTAACAGTATTCTCTGGAGTTTGAAATTAACCTAAATACGCTTGAAAAGGGGTACAACATACCGTTCAACGGCCAGGATTTTTCCCCTACAACCCTTGACCCCAAATCAAGTCCTTTGCCTGGGGGCTATTGTCATTTCAAATTGCTCTTAATCACATCACTATACATGTGATTTCAAATGATACTAATTCAACAGGTGACGATGGACGCTCGATAGCTATTCTTTTTTTAAATTACTTTTTTTTACCATAAAACAAACAGTAGGCCAGCGTCAAAATGATTAATGTACCTAAGCCGCTATACCTCTTTTTAATAAATTCATCCGCCGTATAACGATGCAGAGGCTTTTTACCTTGTTACTGAGTTAACTGAAGAAATATTTATGGGTGTAACTTTATTTAATATCTCGGTGTAACCCCGCATGCCTTCCCCTGACGAAAACTTTTAAGCTACATAAACTACTTGTATATTGCTTACGTGTTAGATTTTTTTAAGAAATTCACTTATAAGAACCGTGATTTGGTGAGGGTTAGAAAATTATTATGAAAGAAAATTAGTGCTAGGTATATCTATTTCAGGAACTTTAGTCATTTAACATCATCATCTGCCTAGCCTTTTCCTAACTATGTTGGGGTCGGCTTCCAGTTGAACCGGATGCAGCTGAATATCAGTATTTTACATGGAGCGACTGCCTATCAGACCTCCACAACCCAGTAACTGGGTAATACGATACTCTTGGTAAGACTGGTTGTCAGACTTTCTGGCTTCTGACCAACAGTAACGACTGTCAAAGATCTACAAATGACAGCCGGGACCAACGGCTTTACGTGCTTTCCGAGGCACGAAGGAAACTCGCTATGGTTAATGGTCACCCATCCACAGACCAACCTCGGCAAGCGTGGCTTAACCCGGAAGATCGGTCTATGCGGCTGTAATTATTTAGCCACGAGCTCCTCCACTTTAGTCATTTAACAGCTTACGTAATAGCAAGTTTTAAAAGTTCACTTTGTGTTTTTCTGAGGTATACAATCGTTATTAAAATGTAAATAGGAAAACGATACACGGTTACAATCTTTATAGAAGCACAACAACATTAGATAAAAAATATAGGTACATAGATTATAACTGTCCCGTTAGTTTGGTGGTCGCAAGCGCGACTGCTGAGTTTGAGGTCCTGGGTTCGATCCCTAGGTCGGGCAAAGTGTTATTGTGTTTTTCTGTGTGGAATTTCTTAGTAGCAGCCCGGAGTCTGGCTCGTCCCCTATTACATGGGACTTAAACATAGCTGCGAAATGAGGGTGTACTTGCTATACACCTCTGCCGTACACTTCGGGGAATGCAGGTGTGATGTTATGTTTATGATATTAAAATAAAACTTACAGAAAAAATATCAAGTATGTACCGTCGTTCAACATTCTATATTTCTGCAAAAGAACTGGGGTCCAATTCTCCTAAAAAAAATCTTGATAAATCGCAGGCAAACCAAGGCCGAACTATGGCTATGTCTACACCAGTGCGTTTTCATATTCATCTTGCGTCTTCGTCTGAAGCATGCGTGAAGCGCCATAGCGCATGCAATAGCGCATGCCTTAATACTAGTTCGACAAAAGCGCATGCCCCTAGCGCACGCTAATCCGTCTATTGTATGTCGACTGACGACTGACCGAGGCGCACCGGTGTAGACGATAAGCTGCATGCGTCATATGGCAATCAATATTGCATGCGCTTGACGCAAGAGGAATTGAAAGTTGTAAGCGCAAGATGAACATGAAAGCGCACTGGTGTAGACATACCAATTCCAGTTTTCAATTTCAAAACCTGTCAAATTGTTTGACAGAAAAAAACAAAACCAATCATTTTGACAGTTTTCGTAAACAAAAACTGACTGACGTCGAATTGGCCCGTTGCACTCCGCAACTTCCAGCTAAGCGAACTACTAAAAGTAACACGTAATTAAAACGTCAACTTTAGCTGCACAAAGCTTTTATCTCACAACTTCCAAAACACTCGAACTTCCCGACAAAGGTGTAATTGAAAGATTGGAAATTCCCAAGCAGGCACATATTTCAAAAGCTCTTCTGCCCGGATAATATAAGAAGATAGAGGACAGAGTCGGATATAAAATATGGCGTCCTTTCATGAATCTTATTAAGATATCCTCCGAAAACAGACAGAGACGAAACTATCCTACATATTTACAAGTGTGAGGGAGACGGAGGTATTACTCGGTTTACATATTAAAATAATACAGATACGGTTAAAGAGGTGCGCGAGTGTTGGCTGAGAATTTATCGTCTCTATGAATATGATTTTCTTTAAGAAGAGGATACAGTTCCCTTAGAGACGTTTAGTGTCAAACACCCATTATGATAACGCGAGTTATAACGGGTATTGAGTTTAACATTCAATTTTATGTTTGTTGTAAGATAGTCTTGGTAAAATTATAGGGTTGTTATGTGGGGAAACTGTTATTGTAAGTCTTACACAAAATTTCTAAAGACAATACTTTAGTAATCCACCATTCCTACGTAACAAAAACATTATTATGTTTGATCATAAGGGTACCTACGCACTTTGCGGTTAGCCGGAATGCGGTCAGCCGTCCGGTTGTCCGCAATCAAAAATATGTACGAGAAAATTGTTTTTATACGCACTTCGATGCGGCATCACAGTGCGTATGAAAACTATTTTCTCGTACATATTTTTGGTTGCGGCCAACCGGACGGCTGACCGCGTTCCGGCTAACCGCAAAGTGCGTACCTACCCTAAGACACCTTAAACAAGATGATAAATGAAAAATAGGTGTACAAAAATAAAAAAAGTAAGCTTCGTGTTAATAACCTCCACCTTTTGGAAACCGGTACAAAATAATAAAAAAAAAAATACATACATAACAAAATTTTTGTAAATTACCCCACGTACTTATACTACGTAAACTTTTTCTTTTTTTTTCGTGGATGTATCCTCATGGATGCCCTTCGCCCGGGGAAGGCAAAGGGGTATGCCGGACTTTTACCGGCTGAAAACCCACGGTGTTCCTTCTCCAGCCCCTTGGCCGGGATCGCGGGATTCGTAGCTGCATTCAATACTGTCCCACCGCTAGGCACGGGCGTCTTCTTATAATGAGAAGGGAGTAGGGTGTCCACCACGCTGGCCTGGTACGGATTGGCAGATTACACATCGATAACTCCTTGGAGCCACCGCCCCACATACCATTTCTCGAAAAAGTCGGCCAAGAGCTTCTCCAGAAGTACGATCATGTTATAAGTCTCAACTGTTTAAGGGTTCCACGAGACACGGCTGAAACATGATTTTGCATACCACGCCTTCGATATCATCGTCTCTTAAGGTACAAGTCCGAGACGGGCTGCAGACCGCAAACTGCAACAGTAGTATCGCTTGCGGTGCGATGGTTGCAGTTTTGCACTCGCTGTCGGAATAGGACCTTTAAAGTGCACACCTTAAAGGCGCTATTCCGATGGCGACTTGCGGTCTGCGGTTGCAGTCTGCAGTTTGCAGTCGACGGATAGCACCTTAATGACAATCGACGAACGACGACATGCCTCGAATTTATTCAGATTTTTCACTTACATTTTTTAATCCTTTACAGGGCAGTTTTTACATTAAGGCACATATGAAACCACAATTACTTGGTGTCATTGGCGATCATGTTGGCTAAATTCATGTTGGTGGTCGTATTTGTGCGCTGTGCCCGTTTAAGGTCGATGCGTTTTTAGCATAAGAGTGATCATTATTACAATAGTTTAGATGAAATCGACGTTAAAGTCCGACTAGCTGGTTACAAGCACTGTAAAAATTTCGTTTCTGCCTTGTAAAGGGTTAAAATCATTTAAAAATGAATATGACCCTAGCTTCTTCAAAACGGACGACATTATAAACCTCATGATTCTAATAATCACGATTCAAGATAATCATAGTCGCCACAATACCTGCCGTATGCATGTGTGGGTGATATAGGGGTGTCACATAATTCATAAGTTTCTTTCACGAGTGCACCCTATCTCGGCTAACATGCAAAATAAGTTCGGGATACATCGGTTAGCGGAAACCGATAATAAAGTTTGTGGACGACGCCTTAGGTGTCACGGGTTAAAATATTGATGAAAATGTGGCTAAATGACGATGGAGCTGTATTTTCTATTATAAAGTCTATTTAAGTCATGTTGTTGAGGAGAAAAATAAAAAGAAACTGTTTAGTATCCCGAGGATGACTAGTGGTTATTTCATTAGATGTGTTATTTTAGTTAATTTCCCTTAAATTCGTCAAAAGTGGTTTAATCTGTTAGGCGTTCCAATCTACAAGATTCTCGATGAATTTAATTCTTGATTACACAGGGTTGGAAAAAATTTACTCTATATAATAATACTAGCTTTTGCCCGCGGCTTCGCTCGCGTTAATTTATAATAAAAAAAAAATCTAATTTTTTGATACTAAAATATAGCCTATAGCACTCAGGGATAACGTAGCTTCCTATTGGTGAAATAATTTTTGAAATCGGATGTGTAGTTTCGGAGATTACCTCCTACATACAAACAAACAAACAAATTCTACCTCTTTATAATATTAGTATAGATTACAAAGTAATAAAAAATACGCGACTTTCGAAAAGTTGTTCTACGAAAGTGGTTGAATTTCGTAGAGTTCATGTTTTGACATCCTGTACTTATAATTATAACACGTTCCAACAAAATACAAGTTTAATTTCAGAGAAAGAATTACTGAAATCAAAGTTGTATTTTGTTGTATTAGCTTCCTTTTGTGAGAGGCTTATGCCCAATGTTGGACAGCAATATACCTACATAATTAACTACAGAAAAAATAACATGTCAATTACATAATGACATAAACAACATTAATCGCATCTGCAACCTTGTATAATTGTCCCATTCAACCACTTACAAGCATGCTACACGTGCCAAACTCACGCGCATTCAACAACTTCATTTATCTTGTTCTAAAAATACCGCCAATGTCTCGCGCCGTTATCATTCAATTTAACCAAACGAGGGGGGGCGATATGCAAAAATGCCTCATAGTCGTTCATCCCCACATAAATAACATTAGCAGTGGGTGAGATATCGTGCGAGTGTTTTTGTAATTACCTTATAAATAATAATTCTGAGCGCCGTAGATTATTGTTAGGTTGAGATGATTCACGGCGAGAGCGTCTTGTACGCCGTGATTGAGAGGGTAAAGTTCGTATGATGGTTTAGAGTGGAGGAATTTTAAGATTTGGATTTTTGTGTCTCGTGAAGCGTGTAGAGGATTTCGTAAAGACGTGCAAGTTTAAGTATAGCTAGTAAAAGATTATTAAATTAATAATTAGTAAGTACGGATTTACCCCAATGCATAGTGTATTTAAAGGGTAAATTCCGTCAAATGGATTTACCGTAGGATGTGATGATATTAATTGTTGGCAAGAATAGAATATCATCATCATCATCATCATTCAGCGGAAAGACGTCCACTGCTGCACATAGGCCTCCCCCAAAAGGGGGGTTTGCCTTAATCGCCACGTTTTGCAGGCGGGTTGGCGATCGCAGTATGGTTGTTAAAGTACTCAGAGAACGCTGCTGCCCATCCTCTAGAGAATCCCTTAGTAACCTTTTACGACACCCACGGGAAGAGTTGGGGTAGTGCTGGGATGAAATGTACCCTATATCCGTTTCTGTACACTTGCCAACGTAGATACATGTAAAATTTCAGGATGATCGGTTCAGTGGTTTAGGCGTGAAAAGGGAACAAACAAACTTACTTTCGCATTTATAATATTAAAGTTAGGATAGTTAGGAAGTTAGGATTAGGATTTATTTTTATGTTTAATTCTAATAAATCCTATCCTAAGTAACGATTAAGTTACTTGCATTTTTTCACTTAACAACGTATGTTTTGTTTTACCAAGCAACTTCTACAAAACACATTTCGCGACATAGTTTCTATCGCAACTTAAAGTAAATGCAAGCGTAATAAAGTTATAAATATTCATTAAAATTATCACGATATCGTATAAAGCGCTCCTCTAGACGGTATGAGCGGTGTGAGCTCAGAGGTGGCATATAAAGCAAAATTCCTATTCTTTATCCCCTTCGGCAATCATGAGATACGGCGAAATATTATAGTCATTATGCAGCGGTGCTTTGTCAACATGCGTTTGATAAATTTATATTACCTGGGTTATACCGCATAATCATTTTTGGCGGTATCGTGTGTGGTGGAGGGGAAAATAGGTGACAAAGAGAGATTTGCGTAATGAAGTAAGGAGAGTGTTTAGTGTTGTAAAAGTGTGGTAGAAAAAGAGACACCCTCTGTTAGTTCCTATTGACGGGCAATAGGTGAGTAACAGCCTATCCACACATACATCTGTTATACGTTGTATATGTAGATGTTCACATTTATTAACCGAATCGTGATTTAATACAATTCTAGTAGGATATATTTTTCTTTATTTGTAGGTATATAATTTTATTTGTAATTATGTAACTATTTTTTGTGTAAATATTGTATAGACAAAAGAAGATTAAATAACAACAAGATTAAAAAAAAATTACAATTCTTCACAACGATTATACTTCTATCATTGACGATACGTCATAAATAAACGCAAGAAAACACTCCGTCAAAAAAGATTGGCCTTCACATGGCGACAAGATTTCGTTGTGACGATTCGTCCGGGTGCGTCTCATATCATATAAAGTTATTTGGTATATTTTCATTTCAATAACGTTCACAAGATGTAATAAACGTGAGTTTATACCAACTGTTGATATAATTTCTTTAGACATAACATTTATAAACTCGAATACTCATTTCGTCTAATATTATTAGATATAACGTTCAACTGATCGAAAATCATTTATTATAACACTCTTTTAAACTAACGCTTACTCATTGCATGTTTACATCCAAGTAGGACGAAGTGACTAGATTAGGGTACCCCGACCAGATGGGTTAGGTTAGGTTAGAACTGTGACCACAGACGCGCGAGCCGAGCGAGCGAAGCGAGCGTGCCGCGGAAGCGGCCGGCGAGCGCTACATCCAAGTTGGTACCAGTTACTAGGTTAGGGCACCCCGACGAAATGGATTAGCTTGGGTTAGGTTAGACCTGATTTTGTTGATTTTATGTATTTGCTCCTAATAGACGAAATAAGTTTTATGTAATTTGAGTGGTATACCGAACGATTTTATATTCAATGTATGATAGATAAGCTTATAAAAATTAGTTATTTTAAAATTATATCTAAAGTTTATTATATTTACTGATCGTTATATCAAATAAATTATTGATTTGTTATATCTTCTAAATATTAGAGATTTTGTAACTATATCATTTATTACTTACCCGATTCGTTCTAACGGATAGGTACCTATACGAAATGAAAAAGGTAATAAAAAAAATGCTTATCTTTACATAAACTCACGCATTTTTCCCACGGGGGTATGCAAAAACTGCAGAACACCACATGCTACGATCCTTACATACTCATTTCGCTTCGTCCACGTTCGTACATCTTGTCAGACACGGACGCCGGTTGAGAGTACTACGACTTGTCTTAAAAATACTGGAAAAATATAAAACGATTTGTATTAAACTAAGATCCGAAAAAAATGGGTTGTAAGGCCAACTAATAAACCAGTCTCTATATTGTCGCCTGAGATCATCCGAAGTAGCATGTATTTGATTTATTTTATATTATTTATCAAATCAGCATCTCAAGTCAAACCGACACTTGAGTTCGCTCTCAATTGTGAGCTATTTTTAAACGGGCCTTATGGATTATGTCAAAAGGATGGACAGCAGTGTCCGCTGTGTATTTATAAACACCGCACTTGCGATCACCAATGCATTTCCGAAACGTGGTGATTATGGTAATACCTCTTTGAAGCAGTCATTAGGAACGACGAGAAAGAAATAAATAAAAACTAACATCGTCATACAAAACATCAAAAAATCCCTTAGTATTTGAAATCATATCCAGAAACTGACTGCAAAGCAATCTTGTACATAAGTACGTTAAGTAATAGAGCCATAAACATCTTAAAACCGTGCCATAAACCATGGTTCACATTAATCACGATTTAATACAGGCAATAATTAAAAATCTCATAGGTGCCGCTCGCTGCAACTCACTTAATCGTTACCCCATTTGATAGATGGTGTTATACCTCCCACGTTCATACAACCTTTTCACAATAAACAAAAAGCTATCCTCACATACTTGTCTCATACAAAAGTGAGGCGAAACTTACTTTGAAAAGGTTCTAAGACGAAAGTGTAGATAGGAGTATTAGGAAGCGTTTACACGGGCGGCACGTAGCGTAATAAATAATATAGTAATCAGTGCGATTCCTTACATCCCGCCTCTTATTAGGCGAGAACCTACATTCACCATTCGCTAATGCCTCGGCTTACTAACACATGTGGGACGGAAAGATTCACCAGAATTTATTGTACTTGAGCTTATGAATCATAAATAAGGAGGGGCTAATTAGAATTGTTATACGACTACAGAATACACTTAGATTTTGTTAACGTAGTTAGCTCAATATTGTGTAGGCTGAATTTATATGTAGCGTCGCGTACACAATTAATTGGGCTATGTTCATCGTGTACGTGAATTATGGCTGTTATTAAAATTAGATAGATTTTTAGCAGAAATTGGAATTTGTGTCAAAGTCTGTACCTGACTACCTTAATTGGAATTTAATTTGAGAAATGGAACAGGATTGATATCTGTTCAATTTTCAGAGTTTCTGGATTGAACGATCAATCAGAACAGCAGGGCAGTTGCGTAAAGTAATCAACATCAATCATGACAGTTGATGTGTCAAAAACAATATTCATTGCGTGGTACATAGTTGTGGATAAGTGGGATTCTGTGGGATTGTTAATACATACGTTGCTATGGAAATTGTTGACCTGTCAAAATCATAGCCATAGCGATTACGAGTGTGTTGCGCAAATAGAATGCAGATTGTGATTGAATGGATAATCCAATCTCGCTAGTAAATAGTTTTTTTTACAGATTACTTTTTTAGCTTTTTTAATAAAAGCAGAGACCAAAAAAATTCTTCTAAAGATGTGTAACGTATCTTTTCAAATCTATGCCATCGTTTTAGTACTTTTCGCGCGAAAACAAAACAAGGAATCAAATTTTTGAACCAATAATTATAATTAACAAAAGTTACAAAAGAACAACACACGGGCGCATCTGATAAGAGTACCACATACTGTGTGCCGATAATTCGGGGAAATTATGAAGTTATAACAAGTTCGTGAAATAAATCTCCTTCGCGCGGTTATCGTGCCGCTTGTAGGCGCGACGTATCGCGGCCAGGGTTGCCAGATATTTATCAATATAATGGTTTAGGGTAATTAATTATGATTCTATGGATAGTTGAGACGGTGGGATAAATAATGCTGGTTCAGGTGAGAGATTAATTTGTTTATAGAATAGATGACATGTGATGGCTTGTTTTCTGTACTGCTTAACCCGTTGATAGTTGTGTTTGAGGGACAACTACTAACTAAATGTGTTTAGCTTTATACCAATGTGATTTATTTATGACTGGTTTTTGCCCGCAGCTTCGCCTGCGTGACATATTGAACCCGTTAAGTGACGATTTTCCATACAGACTTTCATCCCCTTAGGGGTTGAATTTCGAAAAATCCTTTCTAATTCCTTGTCTACATTATTAATGGAACCTCTGTGCAAAATTTCAGCTTTCTAGGTCCAAGGGTTTGGGCTGGGCGTTGATGAGTGAGTCAGTCAGTCAGGACTTTTCTTTTATTTATATAGATACATATTCATGTACAAGAGCAAGATTTATTTTCAAGCTCAAGAGCATAATATTTTTTTTGAAAATTAGTATACATATTTTTACCATTACAAAAACTATAATTAAAACTTAGAAGTGACATTAAAATTTAAAATAAAAACTCTTCTGTTTTATCTATTTTAGCGTAAAATAAAGTATATATCTATCTATCTTTGATTTAATTTCCCCATAAAACGCTCACAGTACGTTAATATTCGCTACACAAGAGTGCGAATAAATCAAAATAAGCTGGCAACTCGCTAACCCGCCGCCGCAGATGTATAAGTGGTAAGGTAAAGAATGGAAAGTAAAGTTAGCGCAATAAATTAATTGGCACTAAGTTGCGAGTAAGACGGCTGCGCGCGTGCGGGATACACCCAAGTTTAGACTATTAATTTGGGACTTAGACGACGACAAATAAGGATACATGTGTGTGTTCGCGTTAATGTTGATGGGAAAGAGGAAAGAAGTGACGAGAATGAAGGAAATTATGTTTTAATCTTTATGTCTATGATTTAAGGGTTAATTTGATGAAGATGGTTTATTTTTTTAATTTTCTTTTATAGGAAAAGTACCTTCATAGTCTTTATGTTTTTATAGGATGTAAACGAATACACGTTTCTATTTTTGTAAAATACAGTATAGGAATTATATTGTATAAGAGCTATGTTACAATTTTGGTGTACAATGAAGTATACTCTATTTTATTCTATTCTATATGTTACAAGGACCTAATTAGCTTCTTTCTTTTAGCTACATCGTCCCAAGTTGCCAGTGTTAGATATTTGTGCGTGTGCGAGATTGACGACACGTTTGGTGCCGTGGCTAAGCGATTGGTTTCTGCGCTACGGGTCGTGGGTTCGATTCCCACACGGAACAAAAATTTGTATGGCCTACAGATGGTTGTTTCGGGTCTGGGCGTTTATGTATGCGAGATTTGTGTCTGTAAACGCACCCACGATACAAGAGAAATCTTAGCAACGTTTTTAAAAAAAAAGAAAAGAAAGAAAGATACATGCAAGTTTAGACGTTTATTTGGGACTTAAACGACGACAAATAAGGATAATAAGTGCGTGTGTGTATGGGTTTGTATGAGTTTTGATGTGAAAGAGGACAAAAATGACGAGGAAGAAAAGAAAACGATGTTGTTATCTTTATGCTGTGATTTAAAAAGTTTTTGAAGTAATACTTCAGTCATTATTTTTTTACGGGTAGAAGATAATTGTGCTGTTTTATTAATGAGAAGTACTCTAGTGCCAATGAGTTAGTTACATTTCTTCTTTTATCTACAGAGAAATACAATTTCAACATAAAACTGTAACAAACAAATATAATCATATTCTATACCCATAACCATCCATCCTAAAAATAAATTGACCGCACAAAGTCTCACAACACTAGTGATTACCATAAATAAGTAGGGCGCCATACTAACAACCATTTCCCATCCCTAGCGTATTGAGTGTGCCATTACGCCCTGATTGATTCGACTATAATGACTTTCTACCAAAGTTTTCGCACTCAAAACGACTGATTTCGTCAATTTTACGCATTAAATACTAAAATGGTATAATAAATTTCGAACCAGTGATTATTTCGGCTCACAACTTAGCAATATTAAAACATTTATAGATTTATTTTTATTGTTTTGAAGAGAAAATCCTTTTTTATTTATTGGGCCATTTAAAGTTGCTCGATGACTTTGCAATCGCTACTGATAAACTTTGTTCATGAAATTATTTGTTATGGCGCATAACAAATAGGTAATTATAATTAATTTTGGTACTGTTTTCTTTTAACTCATGTTTTCGCATAACATAAAAGGTCTGACAGAGCTTGATTGATCATTTTCGTGATTTGCCAAAGACTGGGTTTCAAAATCAAAATGTTTTTTTTTTTTATCATTTCATGTAAATCATTACAGGCATTTATGAAGAGTCGAATTTAGGTGCACGGTTCTAATTAGTTTTTAAAAGAACTATTTTAGTTCAATTATCTTATTACAGAAAAAACATAATTGATTTCTTTTCCTTGTAGTTTTAAAATGATAACCCTAAAATGCTGCTGAAATCGGTGTTGATCGTCATTGCCTGTTTTATCGTATACCTTTCCTGAACTTGTAGATAAATGTAAATATATCGTTCCGTTTCATAATCACGTTTCGTTTCACCGTTCATAATTGGATTAGGTATTAAAAGTCAATAGAAAACATTTTTTTTTCACAAAATTAAATTAAATTAATTCATATTTTATGTGTTAGACGACACGTTTGGTGCATTGGCTAAGCGATTCGCTTCTGCGCTAAGGGTCGTGGGTTCGACTACCGCACGGAAAAAAAATTGTATGGCCTACAGATAGTTGTTCCGGGTCTGGGTGTTTGTGCGTGTGAAGATTTGTGTTTGTAAACGCACCCACGATACAGGAGAAAATCCTAGTGTGGGGCAAAGTATTATTAAAAAAAAACATACAAAACAAATATTTAAATGACAATTTTAAATAATATTAAATATACTTGGAGTTAAAAATATGTGATTATACCTACGACACTAAAATCAAGCCTTAAAATGTGCTCAATACAAAAACCGTTCTTGTGTAGAACAATAATGATAGCAGAATCAACAATAAACATTCGATTCAAGTTATCATCATATCGTATCAACCGTAAACGTCACCAGCTGGACATGAGCCACCCCATAAGTCATTACAACGACCGATTTGGGGTGGAATATTGCCTTAAGCACCGCAATTGGCAGGCGGGTCGATGATTGCATTACAATGTTATGAACTAACCTCAAAAATTCTGCTGCCTTATCTAGAAACATAATTTAAATATTTGAAATTGCAAAGATAAATAAAATTGAATTTCTTAAAACAAATAATGCTGTTATAAAACATGCAAAAATACGTGGTATAAGTATGAAATAAATAAAACTTCATTGAAATTCACTTTCCTGGTACTGAAATACTGCGATCAACTGTCTCACGAATAAAAACGACTCAATATCCAATACACTGGAAAGAAAGAAATAAGAAGAAAGAAAAGTCATTTATACAGCACAAGACACGGAAAGCACAAAAAAAAACAAGACAAATAAGACCCAATAACGTGCTGTTACTGTTACCAAGAACGTGGAACGTCCACAAACAAATTCAAAATAAGAATACGAAAGTGCAGCACGTGGTTTCAGTGGGCGGATACATCCGCGGCTCATCCCCCACCTGTTGCTGATCCGGCTGATCCGCCCCCGCTGGATATGCGCGGATAGAGCTGTGTGCGCGGATATACACGGATACGGCGAAATCCGTGCTCGCCACGCCTGACGCCTCGCGCCGCCCAACGGGTTAGATTTGACACACTTCTCCTTCACCGCCAAGCTTGATTACCCATTTCACACTTTTTTCAGTAAACTTAAGATTCAAAACTTCATATCTTTTAAAGTCTTACCCCAAAACCCAAATACACCAAAAGATTCGCCAAAGACAGAACTTTTTTTTCTTTAAATAAAAATTACGAAAACCACGTGCATTAGCGATTACATAACGCCTTGAACGCAATGGAATGTTTAATTTTTGATACTCACAGTATTAATAGCGGTGCAAAAATGATACGCTGGCGGTGAAAGTGTGAAGTAACTAAAGAAACTGGTTTTAAAGGATTCTTTTTTTTCACCTAGGAGCCAAACGTAGGTCCATGTAGGTCATGTTCAGTACCCGCACTTGAAAGAAAGTAGAAGAAAGAAAAAATATTTATTTTAGACCCGCATAGGCAGTTGCAGAAGCTAAATAATATACAGAAAAAAGACAACAAAATGTTAACACAACCTGCACGAGGCCAAAAAAGGCTCATATCTCAGCAGAACTGCAGCACTTGAGACCTTATTAAAATGTAGATGGAAAAGTTTGTGCCGAGTCATATGTTTCCTCACGATATTGATAGTATACATCATTTACATATTTCAACATTACTAAGATATTTCCCATAATAACATTGATATCAGTTTAAAAAAAAATGCTAATCCTTATTCCGAGAATAATTTATCATGCCCCAGTTGCAGGTACAGAGCTTTACATAATCTATACATATAATAAATCTGTAGACATGGCGTGTCTGTACATAGCAAATATTTTGAAAAAACCTGGTTGGGATGTTAAACTATAACCAATAGAACCCATTTTTAACATTTTTGGAATTTTTGTCTGTTTGTCTGTTTGTCTGTTTATCTGTTTGTCTGTTTGTCTGTTTGTCTGTTTATCTGTTTATCTGTTTGTTTGTTCAAGCATCACGTAAAAACAACTGATCCAATGTTGTTGACTTTTATAAATAAATATTTTGCTTATCTCCAAGTAACATATGTTTTTTGTTTCATCGCAATCGGTTCACGCAATCAAAAGTTATGCGAATTTTAAGTTTTCTAGAAGAACTTAGCATGTATTTGTGTATACTTACCATTTCTTTTCAATAGATGGCGTTACGTGTATCAAATCACGTTGTGAGGAAATATAATCAATGAATATATTACTATTCTCAGTCTACGGAAGGTCTATTGAAATGCAATCCGAAGAAGGTACTAACAAAGCTTTTATTAAAAAAAACGAAATTATTGTTATTTAAAATTTATTAGGTACCTATCTATCTGAATGGCAGTGGAAGAGAAATACATTCAATTTCATAAGCGAGTGTAGGTATTCTAATTTTTTTATTGTGCAAGGCAATACGATAGATTAATTTGAAATACTCATATATTTTATTATGAATACTTAAATAAGTATTTATAAATCTATTTACTATTAATAAAATTCAAAGTGCACTTTGTCTGTAATTAAATATTTTTCCAAAATTTCGATTCGGTGGTACTATACTATCAATACAGAAACCATAACTTTTTTTTTTAATTATTGTGTCTGTTTGTCTTTCCGTGCGGACATCACGTAAAATCCCGTGGATGGATTTTGATGGGACTTTCGCTGATGTGTTGCGTAAAGAGCGACAATTTTGCTGCTACATATATCATCACGCTATTGTTCATAGGAGCCGAGCAGCGGAACATTATTTCCACATACTGTGAAGTATAAGCTTAATATTTGGATCGTAAAATCGCGTGAATCGATTTTGATGGGCCTGCGCTTATGCTGGTATATAAACTATCACGCTATTGCTCATAGATGCCGAGCAACGGAATATTATTTCCATATACTGCGTAGTATAAGCTGTAGACAGAAGTAAGTGCTGCAGTGAACGGTCCCTGGCTCAGAGTCCTGCGTTAAAACCTCACTTTAAAAAAATACACATTTTGTAAAATTTTTGGAATGTTTTTATATAGGTATTTTATTTTGTTCATTGTTGTCAGAACTATTCAAAGCCTGTCATCGCCGTTTTATTAAGTTTATTTAAGCCTTAGGTAATGTTCCAAAACACATAGCCATGAAGGGAAAGTACTTTAAATATTAAAAATTGCAAATTTCACTCAAAGGTGACTTCATTTTATTTTTAAAAGTAAGAAATATTGCCTTTACTGATATTTTTGCCTGAACCGGGAATCAAACTGACAAAGCTATACCATCTGGTGGCACCTGTTGATAATATCTTTATGGTCAATAATCAGGATCAAATCTCTCCAACAAACACACTGTCTTAAATTGAACGAAGTGGAAAAAATAAGAACTACTTAACAACAATTAATAAGTGCTTGAATTTATATGTACCTAAGTTAGTCAATTTTCGTTTTATGGTCTTCCATCAATTTCAGACACACTGTTTATTGGAGCGATTTGATGCGTATTATTGATCCTATCAATTGGTGAAATAAAAATACAGTTTTTTTTTCGCATTTGGGTTGGTTCGATTTCCAGATCAAACTTTTTGAAATCTTTGAAAGCAGTACCTATTTCTAACTTACAAAAATAAAATTAAGTCTTATATTATAGGTGATTTTTTTTTACATATTTAAAGTACTTTCCTATTCCACACCTCGAATGAAATCATTTTATAGACTGCACTGCGTAAAATATTTTGATTTAGTTCGCCGATTGTGACAAGATGGCGTTGTAGCCATTTTTGTATCGTCATAAGGTTTCGTTACATTATCACAATAAATATCAATATTCAATTATAATCCATTTTAGCAAGGAAATGTATGGAAATAAGCAACGCGTTTTTAGTATTATGGTTATATGAACCTTTACGGTCAATCAAGAAGAGCTGAAACTCTACCTAAAGGTTTAAAAGATATAAGTGTCTTGGTGGGACACCTTTGTCTATTATTATAATAAATGGAATACATATACACTATTTAGTTGCTGCGACACAATGTTGTTTTCCGAGTTCCACGCGGACGGAGTCGCGGGCACAGCTAGTATTTTTTTATGAATTCAAACTAAGTTCTAAGAAAGCCTTGCAGCTCTCAACGCTTTTGATTCCGCAAATGAGGAATTATGTACTTACCTTTAAAAGATATAAATACTATCATTCATTTCGGTATAGTTACTTAGTGGTTGTATCTAGTTGAAGAGCCTCCACGAGTAACGATACTTAAGTACGTCCGGTGCACCCTGGGCAGTCAGCCTCGCTACCGACCTTATTGACTGGTTAACGTTTTGACCATGTCTTGGACTGATTTCTTAACACATTCGAGTCCACCACACTTTTCATAGAGCTCATATGCCATCCCGCCATACATACTGCTAGTGGGCCTTCCAGATGGCATTACATTTGCGCTAAGAGTGAACCCTCGAGGAGGGTTCCTGGCATTAGGTTAAAAACCTTGAAGAATACGCTACAAGTCGTAAAATAGATGTTTGCTTGTTACATGACGGTGAATTTTCCAAGAGAAATCCGCATTTAAAATGAGCCCTCCACGAGGGCACTCGGCATGGCGAAGGGTGCACAGGGTGCCGTCCTGGAGGGCACCCGGCACTGAACGTGTTAAAGCTTGTCCCAACACGTGAGAGCAAAGAAGATTAGTACCTATGAAGGATAATCAGCTTATTACTGTCCCGCTTTTGGATACGTGCCTCTTCAGCCAGCCTGAAAACGGTCACCGATGAATATGGGCTTAAAAATCAATTACAATCAATAGACCACTAGACCAACGAGGCAGTCGACTTGATGATCGCAAGTGTTATATGCCCATCGGAGAATGATGCCCACAGAGCTTAGTGTGCGTCCTGGGTGACGGCATATCGCGCAGGCGGAATGAAAGGCGCATTAAATACATGTTCGAAACGTTTGAATTTTGATATCGACATTATTAAAACCTAAGTAAAATAAACGAAACACTAAACACGCGCGTACGCGTCAACTTTCCCGCGTGCACTAAGGACAGGTATCGACGGTACAGCCACGATAAAGCCGCTCCGCAATCCGCAATACGCCCGTGCGCCATCTCAGGGGTGTACTCCCTAAGCACGAAGTCCGTGGTTTCGGCCTTAGTTACGAGCGTTTCCTACTCCCTATCACCTACGGACATACGATTATTTCGGGGCCCGAACTAAAAATGAATGACAACACGATTTGACAGTTGTCCCTACTACCGATGTGTTTTTACCCGTCCGAAAAGTTGAACTTGACACTTGTTTTGTTCACTCGGACTACGTTTCGGGCTACTTTCGGACGGGCGACTAACTTCGTTGGCGGACTTGGGGAGTAGGCCCCCAGGACGCACACTTCGGGATTAACCTGCTTTATGTTGGCAACCATACAGCTTGTGACCTTGCACCGAGTGCTCAAGGCTAAGAAAGGCCTCCCCATATAATCCCACGTCATTATCTTTAACCCTCGACGCAAAAAGAGGGGTGTTATAAGTTTGAACCCTTTGTCTGTCTCTGTCTGTAGCACCGTAGCTCCTAAACGGATGAGTCGATTACAATACGGTATTTTTTTTTTGTTTTAAAGCTTGTTTAATCCGGCTGTATCTTAGCTGTGATGATAATCACGTCAGCTTGATACGCCAGATATGTGTTTTTTTTTTAAATATATAAATTTGGTGTGTTGCTACGATAGTTCGTAAACAGAAAATCCCCAGTTCTTCGAATCAAGACAAGGTGATAAGAAGAGTACTTTCAATGAAAATGCACGAACAGATTTTCTTAGAAAAACGGTTCTATGAATAAGAAATTACAAGAATCGAGCTCATTATTAATAATGTATGTTTAAAGTATAAACACTAGTAACAAGTCTTAAGCCCGTCACACACGTAGTTATAGTGTACAAGGTTAGTCAGAAAGGGGGCACTAATCTGAAAGGGTATTCAAGGACCCTTAATGAATAACTTTTGTTCTACAACTTTCCCCAAAGGTCAATAGTTTAAGAGAAATAGATGATCATGACGGACTTTGATTCATTTTTACTAATGGCTAACTCAACTTACTGTTTAGTACCATATTACAGTCCGCGAGGATTAAGCTGAGCGTTGCATTTGTGTGAGTGCACATAGAATCAATTGCCAAAAAGCAGTATAAACCGGTTTAAACCAAGGAAAGGACGCGTCTGCATTCATTTTCACACAAAAGCAAAGCTCAGTTTAGGCCTCGCGGACTGTTCCTACCTCAATTTTTTAGTACATAATTTTCTTCAACTACCTTTTCATCTCTACATACATACATACATAAACTCACGCCTTTTTCCCATGGGGGTAGGCAGAAACTGTAGAACGCCACATGCTACGATCCTAACATACTCCTTCCGCTTCGTCCACGGTCATGCATCTTGTCATACACGCACGCCGGTTGAAAGTACTACGCACCTGTCCTTTTTGAAGAACATCACTAATAACATCAATGTATGTCCTTCTAGGGCGTCCTCTACTGGCGTTTCCACTGACATTCGCCTTATAAATTTCTTTTGTTAATCGCCGTTCACTCAATCTTTCAACATGCCCAAACCACCGAAGCATACTCCTTTTAATTTTGGTCACTACATCATCTTTTAAACCGCAACTTTGTCTTATCACATCATTCCTCAATCTATCATTCAAAGTTACACCGCATATACTTCGCAGGGAACGCATTTTCACGGCATTTATTCTACTTTCATGACTCTTCTTCCAAGACCAACATTCACTTCCATACATAAGCGTTGGTACCAGTACACCATTATGGACAGCCAGCCGTGCCTTTTCATCTCTAGCAGCATAAAATACACCATTACCTTAAAATAAAAGCTCTAATTCCGTTTATAGAAAACATCTTCCTGCAAGCAAGATAGCCAATACATTTAATTAAAGAAACCATACCTCTTAATTAAATAATTGAGCTTCATATACCCATGCCGACCAGACACCCTTAAAACCCACAAAGGGCCAAATGGACGATACAACGAATAGTTCGTCTTACCTTAAAGACGCAGTTCGACCGACGACAACTAAACTCCTAATTGGCACCGAATCGAATTACAAAACGGGGAATCGAACCCCGATTCTGCACTTAGCACGGATCCTTTTAACGGTTTAGTGAAGACGGATCCCTTTTGCGAGACGATATTTGGCAATTAAGGGATACTAGCGTTTAATTCGTGGCGCCCTCTGCGCGTCTTATGTGATGTTTTGTTGCTCATAAGTTTGATTGAGTTTCTATGTAAGTGTGCTGGTTATGTTGTCTTTATATTCGTTCGACTATTGATTTTGGAGGGTTTGATAACATCAAAGATCGAATCAGGGGGCTTACGACCTCTTAAAGCAGGACAGAAGTTGTCTGGAAGTTGAACTAGAACACCTAGTTCTACCCGCTATGATGTAGGGTAAACCTAGTTCTAACCAAAGATAAGTAGGATACATCTAAGTTTAACCGCATGTGGCCGGCTGCACCTAGTTGTACCCGGGTAAACCTAGGTGTAACCGCCACTCGGCCTTTACCCGTAACACATATACAGTTAGTCAATGGTCTAATAAAAATCCAATTTGAGATCATTCATGCAAAAATATTCTAACATTGAGTTGTAAAATCAAAACTTTTGTTTGCAACTATGTTATTAAAAATAACTTGACTGAATAAAGAGCTAGAAACTGGGGCAATAAAAATAGAACGCGTAGGTATTCAAGCGTTTGACGTTAGACGCCTTTCATAACGTACGTACGAGACGTAACCGTAACCGTGTTGACCTGTCAAAATCAAAACCATAGCGATTATGACTGTGTTGCGCAATTAGAATGCTGGTTACCCAAAAACTCTAACATTTGAGAAGAGTTGGATGATTCCTAACATGTTATCGATGGGAACTCCCATCGATCACACGGCTAATAAATTATTACTAACATTTAATGTCATTATAATACGTCAGAATACGATCAAAAGATCACACACATTGACATTACGGTCGGAGTGGTGACCCAGAATAGTTGGGCCGCAACTTGTGTGGACACAAGATGGTACCGGCCACTTTGCTGGCCGATAGTTCTAAATTAGCCAAAGCTGGGTTACACGAACAGTTTAAGCGTAGTTTAACTAAAGATGTACAAAGTGTTGCGTCTGGGAAAGTGTCACATAGCTCGCAGTCAATGACAGTAGCGGTGTTGTTATTTATGGGAATATTCATAATTCGAAATATTCACAAAGTATGAATACAGATTCTGTATTAATAAATCAATTGATTAATAGCAGATTCCTATGATTTACCAAGTGTTAATGGTTACAATTACGACTCTTGTAACTTTACCAATAAGACCAATAAGAAGCTTTGCATCGTCAACCCTACCACACGTTGTCCATTCATATGTCAATTTGAATACAAAACATGCCAAGTACCATTGGTAAGCAAAACGATTCTGTTTTGGCCATAGGAAACGGGGTATTAGTCAAATTAAAGAAATTTTGAAACAAATGGCATTGTACATTTCTAAAGTTCTGAAAAAAATGACATTCTACGATAATTGCAGCAATTGTCATACACTAGTAGATATCTACGTAAATCGTATGATTAGATACTAAGAGGGACTACTACATTTTCAAATAGAACAGAATATTACAAAAAGCTGTTTATTAAAATCTACAGTTAAAGTTCCGTGCCACTCATCGATCTCCTTGGTCATCGTGCGCCAACCGTCTTTAGAAGCATTACTGGGAAATGCACTAATGCTTCTCCGATACCGTGGAAAACTGTTAAGGGGCTGGTTAGGGGCTTTCTAAGATACTGATATTATTAGTGCATTGTGCCTCTAACGTCCAATACTAGACGGCCACCCTTAATTTTCAGTCAAAAATGTCAGCTGATACAGAATTTTCGACCTTACACATCAGTGATACGGGCGAATAGTTCTTTCTACATAGGGAAAAATAACTTTGTTAAGGTATAGGCAAGTTTGCTTGAGTTACTGGCCGCATGCAAGGGGTCATTATCATCCAGAAAGCGGCGTGGAAGCTTTTGAATTTGGAACGTTCGGAGCTTATTAATTCAATATGGCGGCATCGTCTTGTACATTAGGCCTCCTTGGTTTGACCGGTAGACTTGCTAACGTTCTAGGCAAACTAACGTTCCGAGTACTTTAAGTAGGTACTGTGTAATATTTTAGTGATGTGTCATTATGCTGGTACTCCTTTGTTCTGAGTTAGAACACAGAAATAAGTTATGTTATACTGTAATACAAGTCTGTAATACAAGTTTGACGATACGTTTGGTGCAGCGGCTAAGCGATTGGCTTCTGCGCTACGGGTCGTGGGTTCGATTCCCACACGGAACAAAAATTTGTATGGCCTACAGATGGTTGTTTCGGGTCTGAGCGTTTGTTTGTGAGATTTCTGTCTGTAAACGCACCCACTATACAAGAGAAATCTTAGTGTGGGGCAACGTATCATTTTAAAGAAAAAAATAAAAAGTCCTTATACAACGCTATTTTTAGTATACCTATACAAAAACCGAGACACCCCAATAAGATTTTCATCAGAACTGCCTGAATGTGTGTTTTTTTTTTAATAAATCTCCAAGTTACACCTTAGTTTATATCGCGTTAAGTTCCCTAGTAAAGTGTGAAATGCCTGAGATGTGCTATGCAGGGGTTTTCTGGATCGTCTCAAGGTGTCTATTCCCGTCCACTGTTATGCGAAGAAGAAACCTATTGAAAGAAAATTGAAATTTATGAAAAAAAGGGAAAATATGATGTGGTATAAAAACTATGTCAATCGATTCTCCTAGTGTTTCTGAAAAAACTAGTTTCAGGTTTAGTGTGTACTAAAACTAACCTTGTATATTTCATAAATATAGAGATATTCTTTATAGATTTCTTATAGAGAGTATAGTTTTATTTCTTAAAATTAATGCAAACACTTAGTAAACACACCAAAACGAGGCAAACTCGCCAATTTATTGCGTAACCAGTGTAATCAGAGCAATGCAAAACATTTACAGCGGTAGGTACGGCTTGGCGAATAAATATGGATCTTTTAAAACGCGCCGCCTCCTAATTGCCTGCAGATGGACCGGCGCCAATTACGGACGACATTTAGCTGCGAGTTCAACTGGGCCGATAAATGGTGCAGATACCTTACTCACTTAGTGCTCGAGGCTTGAATGACTAATGACGTCACAAGCCTACATTCAGAACTCGTTATCTTGATGTCTTGATTTTAAGAAATGATCGGAGTAATTAAAATGCCGATATAAGGGTGGAATTTCTGACTGTGGCATTTTATGGTACCTATATTAAATGATGTAGCATGTTCCACTGAATGAATGTAGTAGTTAATGTTTTTAAGAATCATTCTTTAAGATCACCTTTTTCACTTACTTTTTCATCATCAACCACTTCACACATTTCACCTTCTTTTTGTTTTCTATAAACCTCTTTTTTATCACAGGCCACATAGTTTCGGAACACACTCCACATTCAAAATTCGAAGAGCACTCGAAAAAGAAAAAGCAAAGTGGCTTTGGCAGGGAGTTGGAAAGGAACCAGGAAAGTGAGCCGACTGCTGCACTGCTGAACTACCAGCACTCCGCCGAGTTGACTACTACTGAGCCTCCGGCACTGCTGCACTGCTGAACTACCAGCACTCCGCCGAGTTGACTACTACTGAGTCTCCGGCACTGCTGCACTGCTGAACCACCAGCACTCCGCCGAGTTGACTACTACTGAGTCTCCGGCACTGCTGCACTGCTGAACTACCAGCACTCCGCCGAGTTGACTACTACTGAGCCTCTGGCACTGCTGCACTGCTGAACTACCAGCACTCCGCCGAGTTGACTACTACTGAGCCTCTGGCACTGCTGCACTGCTGAACTACCAGCACTCCGCCGAGTTGACTACTACTGAGCCTCTGGCACTGCTGCACTGCTGAACTACCAGCACTCCGCCGAGTTGACTACTACTGAGTCTCCGGCACTGCTGCACTGCTGAACTACCAGCACTCCGCCGAGTTGACTACTACTGAGCCTCTGGCACTGCTGCACTGCTGAACTACCAGCACTCCGCCGAGTTGACTACTACTGAGCCTCTGGCACTGCTGCACTGCTGAACTACCAGCACTCCGCCGAGTTGACTACTACTGAGCCTCTGGCACTGCTGCACTGCTGAACTACCAGCACTCCGCCGAGTTGACTACTACTGAGTCTCCGGCACTGCTGCACTGCTGAACTACCAGCACTCCGCCGAGTTGACTACTACTGAGCCTCTGGCACTGCTGCACTGCTGAACTACCAGCACTCCGCCGAGTTGACTACTACTGAGTCTCCGGCACTGCTGCACTGCTGAACTACCAGCACTCCGCCGAGTTGACTACTACTGAGCCTCTGGCACTGCTGCACTGCTGAACTACCAGCACTCCGCCGAGTTGACTACTACTGAGTCTCCGGCACTGCTGCACTGCTGAACTACCAGCACTCCGCCGAGTTGACTACTACTGAGCCTCTGGCACTGCTGCACTGCTGAACTACCAGCACTTCGACTAGTGACTACTGAGCTTCCGGGAGTTTTATCATCAGTTTTTTTTACGTGTACTAGCAGGGACTTAGTGTTTTGCCATATTATAAAGTTGTCTTCTTTTAAGTGTTTTCCTTGTTTGTCCGGCTAGGGGTAGGTAGGAATCCTAGCTAATAACTCACTCTTTGTAACTTGTGTAGCAGAAGTGCTCAGGAGAACCTAGGGCCGTCTGCTACATTACAATTCTTGCAACCTTAGTGATCATCTAACTACACTCAGCAATGAATTCGGGTCACCAAATACTTACATCTTAATATTAAGGAAACTAAGAATGCTTGTCCGTGTGATGCCGGATGTAAAGAATAGCACTACCCCATCTCTTTCCATGTGTGTCGTAAAAGTCGACTAAGGGATTCACTAGAGGATGGGCAGCAGCGTTCTCTGAGTATTTTAACAATCATACTGCAATCGCTAACACGCCTGCCAAGCGTGGCGATTATGGCAAATCCCCTCTTTTGGGGGAGGCCTATGTCCAACAGTGGACGTCTTTCGGCTGAATGATGATGATGATGATGAAGAATGCTAGCTTATTCAAATAAAAAGTATATTATAGACTAAGGGCCTGTCCACATCTCCACGTCACCACGTCGTCAACGTGGAACGGTGCGGTAAAGCGACACGGTGCGTTGAATTAACGTGCAAATTTACGTTACTGTATCGTAACACGTTCCGCCTCTAGCCGCAAGCGCACACGTATATGCGCTCCGCCCGCGCTCTCCACACCCGCGAGTTAGTCGCCGTCTATGTGCTCCGATGCTTTAAAAGCATATATTACTGTTTCTATTATTAAAATTCAGGATCTACATGGTCAACGATAAATCTAACAATGATCCTGACGTGAATTTTTACGATACGGTAACGTAAATTTGCACATTATGTCAACGCACCGTGCCGCGTTACCGCACCGTTCCACGTTGACGACGTCGTGACGTGGAGATGTGGACAGGCCCTAACAAAGAAGTTATTTATATTGATTTTATTTGAGTAAGTATTAAATGGTCTATAAAATACTTTTTATTTGAATAAGCTATCATTCTTAGTTTCCGAGATAATAAGGTTTATGTTGGTTACCTGAACTCATTGCTCCCTACTGTATATCTGCTTTTGATCCCCGAGTAAGTAAATTAGAATAAGTGCTAAAAGATTTTAAAACAACATTTGGCATAACACATTTCTTTATTAGAAAATGTTAAACAAACACGTCAGACATGTACATATTTATCAGTTTACATATCTGTAATTGGTGTAATAAAAATAGCGCTCGTAACAGTAAAACAGCCATGAAACTGGTAAGCTACGATCAGGGCACATTAGCCTTACGATAGTGCGCTCCTGATGGTCTATTGAAAGACACACAGCTGTTCTATGTATCGAACAATAGTTAGAATGACCGTTATAATTTTTAGGTTAGGTTGGAAGGCGACGCGCCGTGTTCTGCGCGTGCCTCTCTGAAGGACGTGGGGCAAGGCCCAACAGAAGGAGAGGTCTGCCTGGGGCTGGCAGACCAAATCTTGCAGGGGTTGTGGTGCATGCAGCTGTGAATCCCGCACAGCGAATCTCCTGACCACGGCTATTGGTCAGGAGAAGGTACACTGTGGGTTTAAAGACGGCAAGACTGGCATAACCCTCCGTCTTCCCCGTCGAAGGGTAGTACTTACTTTCCTTGGTTAGTCACTGCAGACGGTCGAAAAATAGGATGGCAGATGTCACAGCCAAGGCTACGCCTAATCAGTTACAGTTGATGAAAGCAGTATGATGGTAGTAAGCATTTCATGGGCATTATAGATATAGAATTTGGTTTTGATTTTTTTATTTCCATTGCCATTGCTTGACTTTATTCGAGGTTCGAATAAAGTCAAGCAATCAACGGGTAAAAATATATCTTGCTTAAATATGTTTTTATTTCTGTGACGATTTGGGTCCAAAATTGCCGATGTCCTTTTGGGCGAATCATGTACCTACTTACCAGTTATGGTGTTGTTTTGGTGCACTTACACAGAACCAACTATGTTACTTTTTCTATTGCCTAATGAAGTTTGTCTCGTTGTCCATCTGTTGCGACCGTGTGTATATTGTCGGTAATGTGCGCGGTAGTTTATGTCGAGCGCGATAGTCGCCGCGACAGAGGTTATTCGTTGCGCTAATGTGCTCTTGCATCTCGTTTGCATTTGCATTGCTCTGGTTGGACCAAATATTTGGGCAAACTGATGTTATTTTTGTATTATAACTTTCGTGAGACACATTCATATTTATGATTATTTACGGTTTACTCACGTGCATTTTTCGGGATTGCCCGACTAGTTTCGGACCCAAACGGAGCCCTTAATCATGAGCTGATCACGCGGCGAGGTCGCGAGTCGAACTCTTCGACTCGCGACCTCGCCGCGTGATCAGCTCATGATTAAGGGCTCCGTTTGGGTCCGAAACTAGTCGGGCAATCCCGAAAAATGCACGTGAGTAAACCGTAAATAATCATAAATAGAAACTGATGTTAGTTGCCATAGGAAATAAAAATGATGATTAGAGTTGTTTGCGATATGAATGGTCACAACTAGGGACTTGAATAATCAAGATAATTGATGGCCACTTCATAAATGATACTGGGTAAATCAACTTATGCGTATGTTACAAAGGGTCACCGATATGGTTTCGAATGACGTTGTGTTGTAGCACTCTGTGGAACTCTGTATATAAAGTGCTTGCTATGATAAAGGTGATTTCTCTCATTAACTCATCAGTGAAGTTCTAACAGTGCGGAAGTCAAAAATGGCTACTTTACAAGAGAGTGAAAAAACTATTAGAACGAGGAGCGTAACTTCGCTGAACGCAATATTGTTTTTAATTATCATTACAAATGAACTCTTTGATGATTTAAACCTTTGAAAATCCTAATAATCTTTTTCATTTCAAGTAAAATTGTGGTGTTTTTGTCACAAAATGACTTATGCACTGTTAGAACTTCACTGACGTTATGTATTTATAATTTATAGATTAAAATTGGAAGATAAAGTAAACAGTTTGTACAGCTAATAATCAGCATTGCATAAGTAGGGGTAACTACAAAATGAACTCTCTCGTCTGAGAATTCTCAACAAAAATAAGGCGCGAAGCGAGGCGAGGCGCGGCATGCAGGAGGAGGGGGTGTGCCTCGCTCACACTATTTTCATTTCGTGTAGTGCCACATTTAATTTTGTTGAAATTCTAACGTAGCTTTGCAAAAATGTCAACTTTATTCCGCCTCAGCCGCCGTCTACGTTTCACTCCGATGCTTTGCTTCTCCATTTTCTGGAATGTTCCACAGTTTCGAGACGGGCTTTGAGAAACTATAACTTTATGAAAACTTATACACGAGCTCTGAAGTAAGACGTGGCTTCCAGCAAAAATTTATCAGAGCGTATTTAATTTTCGTTACGACTTCTCTTTTGACTTTCCCGACGGACCAATTGGGGAACGGTGGGTAATGCGAGGTCGCTTGAAAGGTAAAAATGACGTGGGGAAAACTTTGAGCAACTCTGTATTGGTTACACAGAGTTTTAATATCGACTTCTAAATATGTTTACATTGAAACATAAATTGAAAAGGTTGTATTTACAAGTACAAACTGTACTTAGACATATTATACAAGTTGTTTAACACATTCGAGTTTACCATACTTTTCATAGAGCTCAGACGCGATGTCGTCATACATATTGCTAGTGGACCTTCCAGGAGGGTCCTCGGCATTACGTTTGCACTAAGAGTGAACCTTTGAGGAGGGTTCTTGGCAGTAGGTTAAAAACCGTGTCATGAAACACGCTACTACAAAGAAAAACAGTGTTTTCAAGGGGTCTTGTCTCTTGTTTATGATGGTGTATTTTCTATGAGAAACCTACATTTAAAATGAGCCCTCCACGAGGGCACCCGGCACTGAACGTAGGGTCAAAATACACGTCCGATACTTGCTTCCGGGAGCCGGATCCGACTATCTGATCGGATTCATGAAATACACGTACGATTCTCGTGTCCGATTTTTTCTGAACGACGACGACGCCCTGACGATGCTTACGATTCTGACATCCGAACCGATAGTCTGATCGTACGTGTATTCATGTTTAAACAAATGTATGGCGCGGAGGCCTTCAGATAGTCTGATCAGACCATCGGAGGCAAGTATCGGACGTGTATTTGGGCTCTTAACATACGTTTACTGATGTCTACTATTACTAGTATGACAAAATATCATACACAAAACGAACGCCATAAAACTCGAACCAAGATTAAAACAATAAACTCCCAATCAGGATTCAATACACCAAATATTTGAATTCGGAACACCATTTATCAAATACGTTTGTGGTACAAAACATACAATCTTATAACCCATCTGAAATTCATATTGAAAGTCGATCGCATAAAGCCGGTACACACTGTAAAAGGCTGAGCTCCCGCGGGAGGTGGGTCTAAAAGGCCACGAGCGATAGCACTCATCGGACGAATAAGCCTGTTTCCCGACTGCCAGGTTTAGGGATGCGACATCGACTCAATGCTGTTTTATTCTGCTGCCATCAATACTTAAAACGGTTGTGAACGGTTTAGGGATGTTGCCGATATCGATGTTTTAAACGTAAAATTTTCAACCGTCCAAGAAAACGCGCGCTTTGGAACACGGCTGTAACTTCTTTTTTTGTCTCGACAATTCAAAAGTGCCTTGTACATGATCTAATTGAAATAAATGACTAAAAAATTACTTTGACTTAAAACTCAACTTAGCCAGTTGGATTAATACCAGATGACAGGCCCATGATTACCGGTGGACATTCATAGGTTGAAATGATGATGCTAATTCTGACGATCTGCACAAGAATAATAAGGTAACTAGCATAAAAGAGAAAAAAATATTATTAGCGGAGATTTTTACAGTCATAAAATAAATTATTAATGGTTAATCAATAAGAGAGTTTAATTTTCACACTACTGAAAAGGATTGTGTTGTGATACGTGTATATAGTAATTTACTGAAATATTTTGAAATGAATCAAAGTTACGGTAAACTAAAAGCTTTCAAGTTTAATATCAGTCAACAAGATTTACTTCCAAGACGTCGCCGTCGATAAAACATTTCATCGATAGATTCCCCATGCCTAATATAAAAGGATTGACATTTGAGGCGGAGGACGGGCGAAGTAGCGGATTCAGACCGAGACAAAGTCGACTTCGAACGGGTACTCCTTTAATAATGGCAAATATTCAGCAGATATTCAAATATATTCCTAATTTCTTATTTGTCAGATCTCTTTGAATACTGAGAGGGAACTCGTCTTAGCTACCTATATACTTTTGTAGGTACCAATTGTTCTGTAAGTACCTATATAATACCTCGTTATGGCTGTTATACTTTGGACAAAGCTAGCGAATTTGACGGACGTGAATAGATTATTAGCACAGTATCGTACGTTGAAATAGCTGACATGCGTTCGAAGGGTCTTATACATATAGGAGAGTTAGAAGAAAACTAAAAAATCAACAAAGTTTTAATCTTTGAGAAACGTCGTTTATTGTTTCATCATCAGCCTATCGTAGTCAGTAAGCTAAAACAAGTATTTTTTTGAAGCAAGGAACGAGCAGTTGTGTTTTCGTTTTCAAAAACGGTCATATTGTTTGACAACCAAAACAAAACCAAACATTTTGACTGTAACTTAAAAACTGTACGATTAAAAAACGAGAGAGGATCAGGCAGGTTCCTTCAAAAAATTACCTAATGTAGCTTATAGAGCATAATCTTTTTCCAAAAAAAGGAATGGTGATCTCGGACTCAACCCTGATGCACGGGTGACGATGCTGCACTTGCTGCCCATCATCGGACTCAGGTAAAATGTTTATCCAGCCATATTTATGGCAATAGAGTCTCGACATTTGACGGGAAGGATAACGTTCTCTATTTATTTGATGGTTGTCCTATTTAGGTCCAATTTTACCAACGTCAAATAACGTTATTCCAGGAATAAATGAAACTTTTTGACAGATTTTATATAGGAAATCCGTCAAAATGTCGAATTTACTCCTCAGATAACGTTATCTGACGTTGGTAAAATCCACCCTTAGAAAACAAAGAAAGAACGAAAAAATGATTATTTGACACAACCGAGACACATTACAAAGAGATAGAACCACAGAAATCTAAATAATAAGACAATTTTTCATGTGGATTATGAGGATACACTCGAGATAATTTAATCTAAGAAAATACATTACAGTAAACGATTGCGACAATTTTGCAAGATGCTACAGAAGAAGGAAAAACATTTTTTCACATTTATTTAGTAGGTATCTATACCTCTGTTCGATAAGATAAGATGAGACCTGTCATAGTGGCAATTTCGTAAATTGTAGCCGTAAAGAGACTGCTATCGAAAAAACCGAAACGACATCATCAAAAACCGTAAAATGGCTATATTATCCATGTTTTGTTTTTTTTTAATATTTAATATTTTTTGTATGGTAACGTTTTATAGACAAACGTCAGGACACCTCAGGACTTACCTTACTTTGAAAATTCAACAACCAAACGTGCAATGTGTGTCACAGATTGTGAAAAATAGGTGTCCAGCTAGGTATTATAATACCTGACGCTGGTATTCTGCTAGATCCCTGTTGTAACATACGGAATATATGTGCTCATATTGAGAAGAAAGAAAGAAGAAAGAAACCTTATTTATTCTGGACTCACACAAGCAGTTACTGAAACAAAAACAATATATGAGGTCCAATCAAAATAGGTGGACAAACTTTTACAGATCACAGTACTCATGAATATGAACAACTTTTAGTATAGCACCACGATCAAAATGTATGGAACAGCTGATATTTTTTATATTTCATAGTTGGTCCCATAGTAAAAGTTGTTCATATTCATGAGTAGGTACTGTGATCTGTAAAAATGTGTCCACCTATTTTGATTGGACCTTATATGTACAAAAAAAAAGATAATAAATTACACTAACTGCATGAGGCCGAAAACTCTCAAATAATGCTGCGACATCAAAAAAATAAAAAAAACAAAATGTGCAACGCTGGTTTTCAGATACGACCATTGTGATGCCACGGGCAATAACTAAATATTGTTGTGCTTAAAATCTAAACCGATCCATCATTCCATTAATATTGATTGAAACTGTTCTCGTACCTGTCATATGGATAAAAAAGACAATAACTTACAAACCATACAACATACAGATCAAGAAGTCAATAAAGCAAATTGGCATCTCGTTTCGGGTCAACCGGCTTAGCGGGCGAAGGGCAAATCCTTAGTGGGCACAAATAAATACGGGCAGCGGTACCTATCATATTTCCCTGATCCCCTCTCGAAGGGTCAGCAATACGACGCTCTCGACCGGACCTCGTAATGCTACGGTTTGATCCTCAATTGATATGAATGATGTTTTATTGTTTTCCGGATTTTTTTTCTTTTTAATTTTTTTTCGAGGATTTGTCGATGATTTTTAGGGTTCCGTACAACGGGTCCCTATTACTAAGACTCCGCTGTCCGTCTGTCCGTCTGACTGTCGGTCACCAGGCTGTATCTCCTGAACCGTGATAATTAGACAGTTGAAATTTTCACAGATGATGTATTTCTGTTGCCGCTATAACAACAAATACTAAAAAACAGAATAAAATAAATATTTAAGGGGGCTCCCATACAACAAACGTGATTTTTTTGCCGTTTTTGTAGATAATGGTTCGGAACCCTTCGTGCGCAAGTCCGACTCGCACTTGGCCGGTTTTTTATATTAATATTGTGTTGACTGTTTGATGGTTGTAAATAACGCAGAAATAATTTGTTTAGTGATGTCATGCGCGATTTGAATCGTGACGTGTGTTTACACATACACAGTAGAAATAATAATTTATTTACTAATCAGATAAAATCATCACGTATGCAACCTATCGTACCACGTATCACCCAATCAGAAAATAAAATATAAACAAATGCACATTTTGCTAAAAAGGCTAAAAATAATCCGTAGGTATATATTCATTTATTAATCCGTGGACAATGGTGTGGGTTATATGTTTACCAATTTTTGCAACGATACATAATTTTAAACTTGAACATGTAACTGTTTTTTTGTCCCTACTAAATAAAATAAATAAATAAAATATTTTCGTGTGTTTTATAAAAAGCACAACAATTATACCAAAAGGAATGAATGGGAAGCGCTCTATCTCAACTCAATAATATATTGCAAAAAGCAGTCTTTCGAAATCTTGCTGAGATCGGACTTCAGATCAGAATTATGAATACTTACTATCATGTTACTACTTGGCAGTCTTAAAACAAATTGATTTCTACATAAGAAAATTAAAAGTATTTTAGTTAACAGTTTTTTAATAGCAAATCTTTTTTTTCTCGTAACTTTGTCTTCGTTTCCCATAATTTACATTGGATTACTACAAGATCACACTTTAGTGATCTCACGTATTTTAGTAGCCCACTAATGATGTAAACTAATTCACAATCAGTGCCTATATGATATACCTACTTCAAACCACACGTGATATTATAAATTCTGTAGGTTACAAGGATTAATAGGCATGTTGACAACATCAATAAATTGCAAATCTAATTAGTCCGCCAGTTAGAGTTTTCAAAAATAACAGACACGTATTTTTTCTTTTATTAAATCTATGAATATTTGGAAAGATAAAACCCATCAAAACTCGAGAGTGGGGGCTTGTGACGTCAGAAGCAAATAAAAATTGTACTTGCTTTACGTTTTGCCAATTTTAAATGTGTCATATCTTCGTCAATTTTGGTTAACATAACAAAAGAAACATACGGGTCAAATATTTATTGATAATGTAACTGTCAGACTAAATAGATTTTTTCAGTCATATACCCTGTTGTTATCCCATCCATCCGTTGGGTTTCCTGGTTGATTGCTGGCTGATAATAATAATATTAGTCTATAACTGTCCAACTGCAGGGCATAGGCCTCTTCTCATACAGAGAAGGAACGAGCATTGATCACCAGGCTTGCTCACTGCGGGTTGACGATTTCAGACCATTAGATCCAGGTTTCCTCACGATGTTTTCCTTCACCGTCTGTCAGCGATGTCTTAGATTAACTAAGAAAGTACAATGATATTTAAAAAGTCGCAACCCGGTGCTTAACAAGCGGATCTGTAATCTCCGGGTCACCACGACTTGCTGATACGTTGCACTTTCTAATCCTAACTAATATTATGAATGCGAAAGTAAGTTTGTTTGTTTGTTACCTTTTCACGCCTAAACCACTGAAGTGATCATCCTGAAATTTTGTATATACGTTTTCAGGTGTACAGAAACGGACATATGGGCACCTTTCATGCCGATAAAAAGTACTGTTCCCGAGGAAAACAACAATAACGTTAATAGATGGTGCCACGTGTCTTTCGAATCATGATTAAATTATTATTATAGAAAATTAAGTGTATGTTAAGATTTTTTTTTAAATTATAACTTAGCGCGAGCGAAGCCGCGGCCAAATACTAGTTTCTTATATTCCCATACCAATATTCATCTTCTTCTTTTGTGTCTTTAAAGAAACTTCTTTAATGTGTCTCTAGAATATTCTTACCCCGAAATTAAAGCTAAAAAATCCACCAAACTTTTCCTGGCCGCAAATCCGGTAGCAACCAAAATTACTTCGGTTAGTTGTAGCGAAATATATCTCAAAATGGACGTAGCAATCCCAAATCTTTAACAAAATAGCTCCCCGGAACACTTTAAGTCTAAGTAAGTGGCGTTCGGCGGTCGAAGATTTGCTGGACCGTCTCTAATGGGCTTTATCCTTATTTATTGAACTTGCCGCCGAAACGGAAACGTTCGTATCTTTAAAGTTTTGATTATATTTTACATTAACGTCATACGTATTGTTAGCGAAATTACGTATAGAAACAGACTTTAAAATTCAAAATTTGTTTGTTTATTTGAATAAGAATGAGTTGTTTAATCCTTATCCTTACTGTATATCACTACATAGTATAAAACAAAGCCGCTTCCCGCTGTCTGTCCCTATGTATGCTTAGATCTTTAAAACTACGCAACGGATTTTGATGCGGTTTTTTTTAATAGATAAAGTGATTCAAGAGGAAGTTTTTAAGCTATAAAACGTACACGTGCGAAGCCGAAGCGGGTCGCTAGTAATATAAATGCGAAAGTAACTCTGTCTGTCTGTTTGATAGTTCTTCATGACTAAAGGAGAATGACATAGGCTTTATCCCGAAAAAACGCGTAATAGGTACCTACGCGATAAATGACAAACGCAGGCGAGCCGCGGGTGACCTTTAGTTTAAAATAAAAAATAGTCTTATTTTTAGGAAAACTAATCGTCCAAGTTTGTCCATTTCAAAAATACATAAAAAAATATTTATATGGTAAGACCAAATTTAAGAGACTTTAAATCTAAAGCTAAATATGCTCTATATTATAATCTTATTTCAAAGATACATCACTAATATTCCATTGTTTCAAATCAAAAATAACATGAAAACATAAAACCGCTTCACTCAAGATCTCGACAAGGTCTCAATTCTCAACTCAGTGCAGCTTCGAACATTCATTCTAATCGATGGGGCTTATCAGCGAGCATCTCGACCTCCCCATTGAGAGCTAACTTAAGGGTGGGGGAGGTAAACAGGTCAGGACGAGCGCAAACGAGCTCAGACAGGCGTGACGAGTCGAACGTGTCGCGTTTTTCGAAACCCCGACACCTGTTCTGTTTAATCCTGCGGCACTTAGGATTTTAGGGTATTGTAGACAGGTAAATGATTGTTTTATAAAGGTAAACCAAGACTAGGGCGAATTTTGGTTTAGGTTTTCGAGCATTTAGAATTGTTTATATTGCAGTCTTACAGCAAATTAAACTTTAGATTAGTGGTGGGCGATTATGAGATAAACTAATAGAATCATTCGATTAAGAAGATGTCTCGACGTATCTCGATTATAACCATTAGTAATTATTACTAATTTGAACGAATTCGTTGTTCGTGCAGTCGAGTGAGACAAGCCCCCTTATTAGAAAAGATGGTCTAAGAAAAACCTAGGTTTTAAAATAGGCCCGTCTCTTTTTGTTATATGACATATGAAAGTGATGGGTATATTTTAAACCTGGGTTAACCGTAGTCTTGGTTTAAACCATCTTTTGTATTAAGGGGGATAGAGTCTGACATGGCTCTTAATTAACGTGAATGGCGGAGGTGCTTGTGAAGGAAGATGTCAAAACCTGTGAAATCCAGTACATTTCATGTTAGTTGTCTATTTCCTCACATTCATTTAAATCTATGTCAGACTGTAATAACTTAGGTAGTAGTTACGCGACAGTAGGTACCACCAAATTAAACGCGCCACCACACCACTCCTACCACCAGAACAAAAGAAATAGCTCCCGTCCTACTCAATGGATAACGATGAATTATTTGCTTAAGATGGTAGTACGTCTGATCTAGGATTAGTAATATAAATTAGTAACGTTATTCGATTATGAAAATAAGTAAGCTACTAATTTCATAATCGATTATCAGTATTCGAATTAGTAAATGTCTCGATGATGACAGTCATTCATGATCGCCTACCATTGCTTTAGATTTTGACTATAAACACCCTTACTTATAAACTATGGTTAAAGGTTATTTAAATAAAATGTCTTTTAAGTCTATTGCCATCTCATTCATTCGCATACAAAAGACAAGGACAGGTATCATTTAATTAGTGTTTAAAGATGACTATCGTTTATAAGTAATAATATAGAAAATATCTAGATTCGTTTGTTTAGCTCCGTGTACCGCTAAATAAATAATTATTTCTCTGATAGGAAAAACTAGGTCACTCAAACTTACAAGAACATGGTTTTCTCTGAAAACAATGTTAAGATGGTTCAATGTTGTTTCCGGGAATATATTTTCAAGACGTTTTTCATGTTAATTTTATGGGCCGGGAAGGCCATAAATTAAGTCTTAAAGGGATTTAAAAAGACGACAAACTTAATTCGTGCACATCGCAAATATCGCTTTTTATATTAATGATTAAAACATGTGACTTAGTACTAGCTGTTGCTCGAGGTTTCACTCGTATTCTGGGTGAAATACTTCATGTACCCAGATAAAAAGCATCTTATGTTTTAATCCAGGACATGCTCTGTATGTGTGCCAAGGAACATCAGGCAAAGGAGATGTTTGATTTTGGGCCACCACTATGTACAGTATATAGAAAAATAGGAAAAAAATTGGGGATTACCATAAAAATACAAATAAATTAATTTGAAAAAGGGTACAATTGTACTGGAATTATTATTTGGGAACGTTTTTTTAATATGTTAACCCTTTTTTTCTGGCAGCCATGACAGTTGTGTTTGACATTAACATGAGTTTGACAACTTTGACAGTCCTAGGTTTCGTGATGTGTGTGTGACGCAATCGAGTACAACACCTGTAGTTCTATTTCATTATAATTAACGAAATCCAAGTATTTTCGTCTATAAGCAATGTAGATAGGTTATGTAAGTACACAAGAAATAAACACTATGGCGTCAATGACATGTCAACAGTTGTCAAAATGACATTTCACATAATTTCGATCCACCATATTTGTATGTGTTGTGTTGCTCTCCTTGACCAAGTTAACTTGAATGTACAATTAAACAAAGTAAAATTATAGAAAATTAATATTAAAAAACGGTTACTTACTTTATTGTGTAGCTATATTTCCATAGAGTGTACATGGTGCTAGCCTAGGCTCCATACATTTCTGAAACATCTTTCATACAATGGAAGTCCAAAAAAAAAAGTTGCGCGGCCAAATTTAGGATTATTTCCAACCGCTAGGTCGTATATAAACCTTGAACAATTACTAGAAATGTAACGTTGTAACTGAATTTCCTGACATAACATCACGCTTGTTTTCTTCGAAAGGTTGGGCAGAGGAGTAATAGTACACCCTCATTTCGCCGTTATGTTTAAGTACCATGTAATAGGCGGCGAGCCTATTGCCTACCAAGCACAAATCTACACTCCGGGCTGCTACTGAAAAAAATTACACGGAAAAACAACACTTTGCCCGACCTGATGATCGACCTAAGATCTCACGCTGAGCAGTCATGCTTGCAGCCAATAGACCAACGAAGCAGTAACATTAATAAAATTAATAACAATTTAATTTAAATGCATGTATAAGACTGATTTCAACTGTCATGTGGAGTGCCAAAGTCGGCGTAAACAACACGCATGACTTACTTTTGACTTTATCTTATCTTTAATTACATGGGGCCTACGATGTAAAGACAGATTATCTAAAAAATATTATTACTATGTAACATGTGTTGTTTAAAATAATTACTTCTTATTTTTCGTACTGTTCAGTCATATTTTTAATCTTTTTATGTAACATTGTACCTGTAGGGAAAGGTAGAAGGTACGTTTAATGATTCACAATATTTCGAGGTGAAAATGTTTCTTTGCGTTGGCGATAAGTCGATAACTAATCAGTGATAAGACAACGTCGATAACGGTAAACAGATACAGGTTGGTTAGTATTGTTTCTAAGGAAAAACGGCACAATAATATATCTCGACAAATGTATAAGCTCTTACTTTAATACCTAGTCCACAATATTTTGCATAGCGTCTTAGTGAATGCTGAATATAATCAAAAGAAATCAGTAAAAAATAAATCAGTTTTATATTATTTTCTTGACTAATTTTTGTAATAAATAAATCATTTCATTACTTACTGTTTCTCTAAGTTGTAATAAAGCAAGGTAACAGTAACAATAACGCTAGCGTGAACGGATTTTATTACACCTAAATTAATATGAATTCATAAAATATATTTTTTACAATTACTTTTTCATAAAATATTTTTTTACAATTAGGTTTTTTTTGCCTAATTTCTTGGATTATTAAAATAAGACCTATTATATACAAGGTGTAACTTAAATAACGCACAACCTCTTAAGGGGCCACTGTACTCATCATAATGAACAATTTTTACTATGCGACTAAATCTGAAATCGCGAATAAAAAATTAGCTGTTCCTTACATTTATGTTCGCATAATCGCATAGCATTTTTTCGCGATTTCATGTTTGGTCCCATAGTAAAAGTTGTTCATAATGATGAGTACAGTGACTCCTTAAGAGGTTGTTCGTTTTTTAAGTTACACGGTACACCTTGTATATACTTAATATGAAAATAAAATCCTAATTTTGAATCTGTCCAAATAATCAGAAAGAGGTCCATTTTGGTACAGTAACATGTAAATTGTATACTGACACTGATAAAATTATTTATCTCCATATCACAAAACAAAATACAACAGGTACTACCATTATGTAAGTCGGCAGTGGCAAGCCGCAGAATCATTAAAGCATTTCCAAAAAACATCATGCTGTACATAATGGACATTCCTACGAATTCTGAAACCCACCCAGTATCGCTAACTGTACTATCTTTACCATTACAAAAGCAATAGTCAACGACGTTGGTGAAGTGATATTTTTGTGGACTATATTTCAACAACAGAATCCTGTGTGGAACAGGCAGTGTTCGGCGATAATACTCGTCATAATATCGAGTGGTTTCAATATGTGAAAATGTGTCGATAAACTGTGTATAAGATTGAATATTCAATGGCATCCGGTGAGTAATATGACAATAGCCGCTTTTACAAAATTCTGTTCATTCAACTCGGATTTTGCAATGTAATAAAGAATGATTTTAAAGTACAGCTTGCGCATAGCGTTTTCGATTCTATTGCATTTGTTATAAGGATTATATTCGCTCAGGGGGTTTTGTTTTAAATTAATCTGTTGCTTATTGTACGCTGTGACATGCGGATTCGTGTTTTAAGATAATGTTTGACAATGCTATCAATTCCGTGTATTTTTATTTGTCTAATAATTTTTAAAACAAGCCGAGATGGCCCACCTGATGGTAATTAAGTGGTTAACGCCGGCTATACACCCTTTTTTTCATCATGGGAAAATCCTCATGGATACTCTTCGCCTGGGGAAGGCGAAGGGTTATGCCGGACTCTTACCGGCTAAAAACACACGGTGTTCCTTCTCCTGACCTTTGGCCGGGGTCGCGGGATTCGCAGCTGCATGCACCGCAACCCCGGCAGGCCTCGGTCCGCCAGCCCCTGGCGGACCTCTCCTTCTGTGGGGCCTAGCCCCAAGACCTCCTGAGAGGCGCGCTCGGAACACATGCGCGCCGCCTTCTCGGACCTGTTACTGGTCGCGCGAAGGGTCCCCTAACCCGTCGCCCGCAGGCCACACACTAGAGTGCGGAGATCGTCGCGCGCCCTCCGGCGGCGCCCGATGCGTCGGCTATAGGTATACACCTACAACACCAAGAGGATTGTTGATGCGTTGCCAATCTTAGAGACAAAGTTGGAAAGTCTCATGTGCCTGTAATTTCACCGGCACCCATAACCTTCAAACCGGAACGCAGCAATGCTGCTTAGCGACAGAAATAGGTATGGAAGTATTACTTCCCCAGACGAACTCTTTCACAAGGAGCTCTACTACTCTTGTATGTTTCCAATGTCTGGTGTCATTGAAAATTTCATATGCTTACGCATATGAAATTCTCAATGACGCCAGCACGTCAAGTTACTACAATCTGTCAAATTTCTTTAATAGATTTTCATTTTTATCGCGAAGGCATTAGTTTCAAGGTTGATTGGGAAAATTTGACAGTTTCGGGTAGCTTGACCTGCTGGCGTCTGTCCAAAATCAACTGTCATTAATTAATTAAAGACGAGTACCTACCAACATAGTGGTCATTTCGTAAATTGTAGCCGTAAAGAGACTGCTATCGAGAAAATGTAAACGACATCATCAAAAACCGTAAAATAGCGATATAATCAATGTTTTTTTTTACATACATATTTGTTATTCTTTGTATGGTAACGTTTTGTAAAAACACTTCAGAACTCACATTACGTTGAAAAGGGTACAATGGGTAATCTAACCTTTCTTCAATTCTTAAGTATACAAAGACATTGACATGTCAAGCCTTCATAGATAAAGCATTACGAAAAACAAATAAAATTATCACCTACAGCAGAAGTTCTCAAACTTATTTCGTTTACCGCCCACTTTGAGAATCAATTATTTTATAGTGCCCCCTCTTTTTAACCGACTTCAAAAATGAGGAGGTTCTCAATTCGGTTGTATTTTTTTTATGTTTGTTATCTCATATAACCGATTTGAAAAAATCTTTTTTTTTTTCGAATTTAATTATTCTTATTTAATTATTATTATTGAATATTTCGAATTTTTCGATTGGTGCCGTATAAATTTTGTTATGATTAGACCATGAACTTCAGAGATATGGAACGGAACTCCTCATCGGATCAAAACAAAATTCTCAAATTACTAATATTGCTTTGTTTATATTTGTTGTTGGGAACTGACTACTGGCAAAGAGGAGGGGGTGCGTGTCCCCCCTCCCCCCTTTGGAATGTTTTCATTATATCGTGTAAGGTATCATTTGAAAGGACTTTTTATGCCCGACTACGTCAAAGCCAAAAAGAAGGGTTGTGAAGGAGGGGGTTAAAATTATGACACTAAAACGTATTGAATAAAAAATAAACTTTAAAAACAAGTAAAAAAACCGACATCAGAGAAATACTAAAAAGGAGTACTTAAAATAATTACCATAATATAAAATTAACAGTTTCAGAAGTCGGTGCAACTCTACACTGAAGCAAATAGAAGCCACCGACTTCTGAAACTGTTAATTTTATATTATGGTAATTATTGTAGGTACTCTTTTTATTATTTCTTTGAAGTCGGTTTTTACATTTTTTTTAAAGTTAGTTTTAAGTTTACAACATTTTAAAAATCACATTCGCTATCTTTACTTTTACCGCCCTTTACCACCCCCCTGAAAGCCTCTAGCACCCACAAGGGGGCGTTATCGACCACTTTGAGAAACAGTGACCTACAGCTTGACATTATCTTTCTTTAAAGTTTAAACTACTCGTTAATAGAAATAAACTACGATAACTAAAGTTTAAACTACTTCTGATTAGAGATTATCTACGATAACATGGCACGCCCCTCCATTAAAACTGCAAGTAAAAACGTGTGAGAAAGAATATTTACAACGCGTCATTCGTTTAATGCTGATATGTACCGTAGAACAGGGATACTTTGATAATTTTTTTGAGCTTCATGTGTTTGTATCTTATTTATTTTCGCTTTTACCTGCTACATCAAAAATATTTCATATAGACTGAATTAACTGAGATATATGAAATCACATAGATTAGATAAAAAAATAACTACAGAGCATAGTTTTCGATAAAAAAGGAGAAATTTCCTCATCAAAGTCGGACCGTAAGCTTTTACTTTGATAATCCCTGTTCAGTCAGTGTCAAAGTAGCCCCAATTACGACTCGAATTTTGTACATAATCAGGGATGCCATTTAGTATTTTTTATCTTCGCCATCTAACTTCGCAGACACCGCTATACCGTTTGGTAAAATAGGAAAACTGTCAAAGTTGCCTATACAGTTAAGTTGAAATGCATAAGCTCCATTTTTACAGACGTTTTATATGTTTTTGTTGATTTTTGTATGACCAAATGCAATATTTAATAAAAAAAAAAACATACTAAGTATCTTATTGCATCATAATACAACAACACCAGCAGTAGTTTCCTATATAGAAAATGTTGACAAACTACTAGTTTTTTAGATAAAATCAATTGTTGTGTAAAAGATAGTTAATCAGCTAGAAAACAATCTTGATTAAATTGTAGATAGAGAGTAGAGCGTCAACAGAAGCTATTTTGCAAATCTGGACACCTGTCAATTTGGATGAGATAACCTAATTTGATCTAGTTAGTTAGTTAGGTAGGGAAAGAGAATGACGTTGATGGGGTTCCAAATGAAAGATCTTCTTGGTGGTACTAAACACATAATTATTATCATCACTACATCTATACAAGCTTAGTTTTAGTATATACTAAACCTGAAACTAGTTTGTTCAGAATCACTAGGAGAATCGATTGACATATTTTTACACGATTTTTTTTTTTCATAAATTTCAATTTTGTTTCAGTAGTTTTCTACCCATAACAGTTGACGGGAATAGACACCTTGAGGCTTGAAACGGTCCTCTCGGTCAGTTTCCGTGTATTAGACAACCCCTACATAGCACATCTCAGGCATTTCACAGTTTTTTAGGGAACTTAACGCGACATAAACTAAGGTGTAACTTGGAGATTTATTTAAAAAAATACATATTCAGGCAGTTCTGATGAAAATCTTGTTGGGGTGTCTCGGTTTTCGTATAAAGTAAAAATAACGTTGTATATGGGTACAATCCGTACAATACTACTATATATTATTACAGTATAAAACAAAGTCGCTTCCCGCTGTCTGCCCCTATGTATGCTTAGATCTTTAAAACTACGCAACGGATTTTGATGCGGTTTTTTTTAATAGATAGAGCGATTCAAGAGGAAGGTTTTAAGCTATAAAACGTACCCGTGCAAAGCCGGGGCGGGTCGCTACTTGCAAATAAATGTGATTAGTCAGTTAGTCGGATTTTGATGCGGTTTTTTTTAATAGATAGAGTAATTCAAGAGGAAGGTTTATATGTACAATACATGCATATTATAGTAGCAAAAAACGCAGAATACGCGATAAACAACATCCACGCGGGCGAAGCCGCTGCCGACCTCTAGTAACAAAATAAATACGACCTAACCACATACATGGTTGCGGGGAGACGATCGGTGCGCAGCGTCGCACTCATTCAATCATGCCACAGAATAGTAAATCATGCGCTTTATACAAGGTTAGTCGGAAAGGGGGTACTAATCCGCAGGCCACTTAAAGTATCACTGATGACTGTCTTAAATCAAGTGTTAAAATTTTAAAATTCGGTAATTTTTTTTTCAATGCAGAATAAATTTTATTTTAGTTTTTTCAAAAATTCTTCATCCCTACTTTAGTTACAAATTCAGAAAATGGTGCTTCTAATTCATGACCCCAAATATGACCTAAAATGTAAACACAGCTGATCATAAATGGAGATAGATAGATTTAAGAGCTTTTTTTTGAGATCTTTGATCACCTATTTCTCTTAAACTACTTATTGACTTTTGGAAAAAGTTGTAGAACAAAAGTTATTCGTTATCATGGGTACTTTAACCCCCTTTCAGATTAGTAAGTACCCCCTTTCTGACTAACCTTGTACTTTGGATGAATGTGTCAGCAGTGTCTGTAATTACATACATCATATCAATCCCTACATTTCCTTTAACCTTTCCAGTAGACTGCTTAAAAACGCAACACTCATCACGGCTGTCAAAATAACTACAGTTGTAGCAATAGGTCGGATTTGAAGTTTCCATAAAATAAATAGGAACAGACGTTGCACACCTGTAATATTAAAAAAGTCTCCATTTTAATTACCTAAACATCGCGCATGCTAAAATGCAACTGTGCATGCTCAAATGCAACTGTGCATTAGAGTAATTACTCGTGTTGACACTAAACAGAGTATTTTTTTATTACTTGACTTGGTCGTGTTTGACCCTCGTCGCACCTGGGGCCCAATTCTGCTAAAATAAATTGTTGCCAAACGCAATCGAACCACAACCGTCAGTCAGTTTTTGTTTTCGAAAACTTTCAAAATGATTGATTTTTTTTTTTGTGTCAAACAATTTGATCGCTTTTGAAATGGAGAACTGTCTGAATGAACGGTTCGGCCTTGGTTCGGTTGTGATATATCAAGATTTATTTTAGGAGAATTGGGCCCCTGATGGTAAGCGCAGACAGGATCTAAGATGGAGCAGACGAATCCAAGTAACAGAGATATAGAGGATTCCCCCATACCCCTCTGGCTTTCACATACACATGACGGAACACAGTAAACTGCTTGGCGCCGGACTTTAATGTGAGGGTGGTAGCTAGCCAGGCGAACCGTAAAGATCCTACCACCAAGCAAATATAATATAAGCAAAGTATATTGACAGATACCAAAATCCGACCCCTTAGATTGGGATACCTGACTGTAGAAACCAATTAAAAAAATATCCCAGTTGCCGAATCGGAACAAGCTACCCTGTAGTCTATAAAAGAAAATCATCACGAGGAAACCTATACACCTGAGAGATTTCCAAAAAGTTCTCGACGGTATGTCTATTCCGTCAACCCGCACCATGCCAGCGTGGTAATTTATTTATTATTGGATGGCCAACAACTGTTTACACTAAAACATTTACATATTTAAAAACAAACGTTAAACTATTATGAGTGCAACAATTACTTACAGGCTAACACCACATGCACAACAAAGGCAAAACAATTTTATATAATACATTCAATAAATTAATTAATGTAGAATAAAAAATTAAGAATTTTATTAAAAATTAAATTAAAATCAATAATATCAACTTAGAGATCCTTTCAATAGATGCGGTCTCGGATTTGCGAAAAATGGCCGATAATTAATTTATAAAATTTGCCAATACCGGTGCGAACATGGATCTTTTTATCGAGTCGATTCGAGAAATGTATCTATTTTAAAGGTCAAATATGACATAAGATACAGATAAAATGACAACTACTGTCGTTTTATCTATAAGTTATGTCAAATTTGACGTTTAGAATAGATAAATTTCCTCGAATCGACTCGATAAAAGATTCGTGCTTGCGGGGCTGTCTTGGTTTATATCGATGTTGTCGCTACAGCTGTTCAAAATTTTACAGAGTCTCGGTATTGGAGAGTTTGCACCAAGAACTGTCCGTCTAATGTCTCAACTCTTCCCCAATCCTTCCTCCGTTCCCCGTGCCCAGCAGTGCAACAGTAACGGACTGATTATGCTACACCCTATGGTCCATTGCCAGTATCACACTGACCAAAATCTGTTGACCTTTCCAGATGTGATACTACCAGCGCTACTGGTATGGCTGTTACCGGCCCTGGTGTCTGCAGGAGTGGTGAAGCGGCAAGCTGACGACTTAGAAGACCAGCCTTGTCGCACTTACACGATGAATGGACTGCTGCACCTGGACTGTGCCAATCGGGGGTTGAAGGATTTGCCTGATGAATTGGATTACAGTGTAAGTATTAAAATGTTGAATTGTCGGACGTAAGTGTGTGACCACGCGTGCGTAGCCTTTTTTCAAGCATGTTAGAATATGTTATAGCTACAGTTTTATTTATTCGTTATTTTGGATTCAAATAGAAAGGGAATCACCTTGTTGAAGATGTCATCTAACTTAGAACATTGTCAGGAGGTTTTCAATTTTGAGATTTTTCTTTTAAAACATTATACAACCTTACATGTCTTGTACAGAAGCAAAAACCAATTTTGTAGATAGCAAGTACGTCCATTGAAAACATAAAAACTGTTGATACATAACATAGGATTTATAGTTTATTAATCATATAAATCTTAACATTAGATATGTATTATAAATAGAATATTAGTGTTAGATAAAATTAATGAGATAAGCTCGATTCACGATGAAACTACGGTGCAAAATGATTAAATGGATTGTAATCTTAAGGAATGAGCCTGCCTATGAGTTGTTTACTCATAGGCAGCTGAGGAAAATCTTTAAAAAAATTTAGAGTACCCAACATACTTATTATCTAATTATCTATGGCATAACTCGTATTCCATTTCAACAACAAAAATATGTTAAACAACATTATTTTATAATATTGTTGTTTTATTTCAGGCTCAAGTGCTGCTGTTATCAAATAACAACTTCTGGACATTTCCGCCACAACTACAGAATTTTTCTCGAGTGGAAACGCTCGACCTGTCAGGAAACTACCTGAGTCATTCTATTCCCAACTATTTACAGAACTGGGTCAACTTAAACACTCTTAATTTATCCAATAATTTATACGACACTTGGACAACTAATGAACAAATAGAATATACCATTAAGAACCTGGACTTATCAAAAAACAAAATTTATATCATAGATGAAAGAGCGTTCACTACAATGCCCAACTTACATTTCCTCGATTTATCAGAGAACAGAATTAACGATTTGCCGCCTGAAGTATTCTCTGAAGCGCACAACTTGGACACTCTCATTTTATCCAGAAATTACTTTTCCGACGTGCCCGCTTTCCAATCTTCTTCTTTGAGAAGTCTACACTTGAGCAGCTGTCAGATCGCAAATATAAACGTCGACTCTCTCGTTGGAATGGGTTCGCTCTTAGAAATCGACCTGTCTATAAATCAGCTTGAAGCGATCCCGGACAACTTCGCCTCGAGCACCCTACAAGAACTAAATTTAAGTTATAATTCAATAAATTCGTTGACAGACGGGTCCTTCTCCTCGCTACCGCATCTAGCGGTACTGGATTTGAGAGGGAACGAATTCAGAGATGTATGGTCAACCTCACACTTTTCTTCAAACCCGTTTTTGAGGGAGGTCTACGTGAAGGGAAACCGTTGGAGCTGCGAGGGTTTCAGCGTCAATCTTTTACTAACTTATGAATTTTTGACAAAGGAGCCACCTAAGATCGCTGACAGGGAGTCCTTGATTTGCTACTCACCGTCGAACGTGACGCAGTTGAGTTGGCAACAAGCTTACATCCAGACGTGGCACCCGGTGCAGCCCAGCTCGCCATCGTTTACGACAGTAGCTCTGATGATTGGTGTTATTATCGGTATAGTGCTGACGTCATGCGTGTGTCGTGCTGTGGTGGCTGTCACCAGGTCTGACCCGGTAAGGCAGCCCCCGGATACTACGGTTCTGAATCTCAATGGTACGGCTACCCAGCCTAGAGTCGAATCAGTTATATTGCGGGTGCCTTTACGCGAGGATCTTCCACCGAGCTACGACGAAGCGTTGCTGATGCCACGCTTGAACTCCTCTTTTCATTCTTTGCCAGATTTTGTTGATGAGGAAGAGGAACCGAGGAATTATCGCAGATCCAGATCTATTGGTGATTTGACGGAATCCAGGCCAAGGATTGCTGATAGACGGTCTATGAGACGTCCTGTTGAGATACATACCAGAATTACAATTGATGAGTGAAAGGATACCTATTGTAGATCATCAATATTCTAACCATTTTAGAGTTGGGGCCGGGTTTCAGTCTAACCATTATGCGTTTGAAAATCAGAATTTTACACGGTCCATTGGACAGCTGATTCCAGTCATTCAATAACTAGACGATATTATTAATCTAAAGTTAGACAGTTTGTCAATCTCTCTGGCTTCTAACTGTTCGCTCCGACGACTGTCATAGCGGTATGTCGTTATTAAGTGGGATATTATTTATAGTTTATTATTTATTATTAAAATAATGAGTAGGTTACTCTAAAAATAAGACTACCAAATAGATTTAAGAAAATTGCTCTAATTGTAATCAAGTTAATGATAAACCTTAAGTTTTGTTTTTAATTAACTCATTTGTACATATAATTATTAAGTTAAATAAATGTTAATTGTAAATTACGTTTCATTGTTGATTTCCATCGAAGTAGCGTTTAGCTACTAGTAGTGACATCTATTAGCTGCTTTGAGTACAAACAAAACAAGATGTTCAGTCGAGATTGTTTTTATAGTAGTTCATAATGCTGATAATAGATGGCGTTGTACTCAATAAGAAATTGGCGCCAAACAATGTCATTTTTGTTCGAAACAATCTGAAATTGAATAAAAAATAAAGATTTAAAATTCAAAGATTCTATTGTTCTACGCTGTAGCACGGTAATGTTATACTAATGTAGATTTATTTACTACTCATTTGTTCTAAATTATGCCTACTTTCTAAAAATCTACGTTATTACTTTTGGTGATAAGGATGACGACTTTTCTATTATACAAAGTGGGGATGACGATACAACATTAATAAATATACCACGACACGTATTCTTTAATGGGTTTTACGACCGAACACAAATAATCAATCATGTACCTACATTCAATAGTTTAGTCACGGGATTTTTCGTACGATTTAATAATTACAATTTTACGAATATCAAGATCTCTACGCGAAGTTATGTAAATCTCTAACCCGTTTAAACCAAAATTATCTTTATTTACACGTGTAAAACAGATGTAGTTAACATAAGGTTTCCACTTCAACGTCCCTTCATCTACATGAATGAGTGAAATTGAAAAATCATGCGACAAAAAATGTTCTTGGAAGTAACAGATTTTTGGTGTACCGTACTAGAACACATCGTAGAACACGTGGTAAGTATCATTTATTGTTGTAGGTATCGTCATCTCCACTTTGTATAGGTACTTAACCCTAAGAGCGGTTACGCACTGCATCCGCTCCGAATCCGTGAAAATACGTTCCGAAGTAGTCATAGAACTATTTGTATGGTAGTTTACGCACTAGATCCGACTTCCGTCATCCGATTTCTCTCCGTCATCCGTGAGTTTCCAATTCGGAACTGTAAACGCTCCCCTAAGCTCTGCGTTGGAATGACGTAGATATGCCAAAGATGGCCCCTGAATTGCTTGGATTTGGATCAGAGATCGGATTAGTGCGTGAGCACTATCCGAATTCTGTCCGAGTTTTTTAGACTCTTGATCCGTATTTTCACGAATTCGGATCGGATGCAGTGCGAAAAACAATATCCGAATTCGGTCCGAGTTTTTTGTGTCCGTATTTTCACGGATTCGGATCGGATGCAGTGCGTAACCGCTGTAACAATTCAAACGCCCTATAAGGTCAGGCATCTTTTTTAAAGTGTGCAGGTTTTCTAGTTATTTGTTTCATATCACAAATATAAGCTGCCCCATAAAACCATGTGTTATTATAATAATGAAAGAAATATGGCTATAACTCGTAAAAATACGAGCTAACGAAATGGCAGACAAATTTTGCGTAAAATACCATTCAGTTACATAATCTTCACAGAAAACTCTAAGAGTCGCCTAAGTACAGATTACCGCGCCCCTTAGCACACACGGTTTCGCCATTCTTATCATCAATGATAACACGTCATGAATTTGAGTCATACAATGTAATCGCTCCGTAGGGACAACACGTCTAAATAAAAAGAACTGTTCCAAAAACTACAGATTAAGGTGTTTACTTTCGTACTAAAAGTGTAGATAAGTGAAAAGTACAGATAATGTGAGTTACATAAATGAGTGCTAAATTAAACTGTATAGAAAAGGTATGTACTGTTTTTCGAATCTTCAAAGTATTAGTGTCCGCCATTTTCACCGGCAAGGGAAATTTATCTGAAAAAATAACATGAGGTATTTTGAATTAAATTTCATTTGTGGAAGAACAACAGTGTGCTAATCCTGAAGTAAATTTTCCATTTTCCAGTTACTTATATTGTAATAGGATAGTAAAAATGAGTTGGTACCTACTCAACTTGCAAGTAATTGCAAACCTGAGTAATAATGAGGTTAATAATCACTTGAAACTCTTTATAAATAGTTGAAAACAAACTATTTACTGCGATTCAATCAGCCACTAACGTTCTCCATAATAAACAAGGTCAACTTCATTACGATTATAAGAAACTTTTAAACTAGATGCATTTTCTACACTCATCTTTGGATTGAGAATAATAAAGCCCTGGATTTCAAAAATATCTAGCTCGTGCCCTACATATCTGAATCATTATTTAAACTTATCGACAACACCTGCAAAATCCCATAAACCAGGTACTCTCTGTATTTGTCCTGAATTTACTTCACGGTTTCGATACTCATACGCAAAGTCGACCCAAATTTAAGTATCCTACTGTTTTATCAATAGCTGATAACAAAGATAAAATTGTTGTATGTACTAATGCAACGCTTATTCATGGTACGAATAGTTTTTTGATTCAGCTATTTAGTCCTCTTCCTAAACAGTTTTAGGAGTAAGTGCGTGACAAGAAATTTGATCGAGCAGGTGTTCAAAGTGATTTAGTTTTCCTTCCGTGTGATATGAAGAAACACTCACAAGAGTCTGTGATATATACCTACTGCTAGTCATTCGTGTGTATTTAGATATAATTTATACTTATTTCTTTACTCTAGTCGTCTGATAGCAATACTGGGCTTCGGAAATCGTATTATTATGATTAAAACCGGTGTTACTAAAAATTGCGACAGTTTTGAGCGAAAACTAGTCACTTATCGATCAGTCTATAGTCAAAACCCTGCTGTTAACAGTATTTACTAGTTAATAATCATTGTAACCCGTTTTCTGAGGCTCAGGGATTTTATTACTAATGATCTATTGTGATTCCTCATACCTACATTGTTGCAGTAACTTTCTAATATATGCCAAGCCAATATTTGTCTCCGAAATGATTCAGTGTCCTTTTTTTATTCTTCTACAAACATGTTAATGATCTATTAAGGATATTAATTACATCATGACTCAATTTAGATTTTTTAATGACTATTGTTTGAATCTGATTCACTCTGTAGTACACATGAACAGATGATGTGAATAAAATGACAGTTGCGGATATCAATTTCGTTAGTAATGTCACGTTTCTCCAAACGGCTGAAACAGTGAAGTTCTGCAACTTAATTATTCTCTAACAATAGGATGAAAAGAACTCACTTCGTTAATGAACAATAATAATGTACTATGTATTTGTTTCCATGTTTTCAGGCCGTAATGATATCGAGACGTAATGGTTCGATTACCCACGACACTATGTGTTCTGCTTCTGCTGCTGATCAGTATAGCGAACGGAGAATCAGACTTTGACAGAGGGCTCAGTGACCTCTGTTATACATGCATCTGCAGTGCAGACCAAACGAGCATCGACTGTTCACGCAGAGGATTGACTGAATTACCAGATGGATTTAGTAGTCAGGTACCTATTGGATTATTTTAACTACTGTTCAATGTTTTCATAGGTATTCGATTGTTTCTGATCACATTTACATACCTTGTAAAAGAAATCTCGACCTACATAAATTCAAGTTTTTCTAGAATTTCGAACGACTTGTATAACGATCCTCATGCAGCCTTTTTACTCCCTATAATAATAATTTAATTATTTACAGGTGACGTCGTTGAACATTTCGAATAATGAGATTTCCACATTCCCCAAGAACCTGCGTAATTTTTACAATTTGGTCACATTGGACGTGAGTGGGAATCGTCTCAATGAAATACCAGAAAATGCGCTACAAAACCTTACATACCTTGAAGTGCTCAACTTATCCAGAAATTATTTTGAAACATGGCTGAGCCTGAATCCCACCGTAGTGTTCAAATCAACGACAAATCTAAAGACATTAGACTTATCTCACAATAAATTTACAACAATGGGCAATCTGGCAAATCAAGAGTTGATAATTAGTCCTTCTTTAGAAACTTTGATATTGGAGCACTGTGAAATAAATTCCATACACGGAAGATCTCCTTTGAGTGGTCTTATTAATATCAAGGTCCTTAAATTAAGCTACAATCCTTTAATTAGAATACAAAGTCTAATATCGTCTACGTTAAAGAGTCTCGACGTCAGCAACTGTGCTCTTAGCATCATAAATCATAACGAATTAATGTATTTACCATCCTTGGTTTACTTGAAAATGTCTCACAACTATCGCTTGGAACTATCTGCCACGGCATACAATTTATTCTCTGACTCATTAAGATATTTAGACATATCATACTGCAATGTTTTACAACCAAATTTGCAAGGTTTTCCGAATTTAAGAAGAGCAATCCTCAACCACAATTTGGTCCGATTTCTGAGAAGCAATGAGTTTACGAATAATACTGTGTTGGAATATTTAGATTTATCTTACAACAACATTGGTTCGTTGAAAAGTGATACCTTCCGAGGATTGACTTTGTTAAAACATTTAGATTTATCTTGGAATGAAATAGCGACGATTCCAGAAGATACGCTATTAGAAATGCCGTCTTTAACACAAATGAAATTATCTCGAAATTATCTTACAAATCTTGGACATTTGAAATCTATCTCAGTTACTGTACTTGATGTGAGTTCGTGTGAAATAAGCAATATTGGACAAGATTCTTTAGAAGGACTACAGAGTCTGGTCGACTTGGATTTGTCCCGAAATCTTTTGTCACACATACCTGATAGTATTTCATCTAATACATTAAAGTATTTAAATTTAAACTACAACAGAATCAGCTTCGTGAATAACTATACCTTTTTCATGCTACCTCGGCTTATAGGTTTAAGTGTTATTGGAAACAGGTTTACTACAATCTGGAGAAGGTCATATTTTGAGTCAAATCCGTATCTAGAACGACTAGATTTAGGTGATAACATGTGGAGATGTGATTGTATTGACGGAAACATGTATGATTTTTATGAATATGTAACTCTAGAACCTAGCAAAAAGGAAGAATCGTACAATCTGGTTTGCAATAGCCCGATGACTTTAATTGGACAGACATGGTTAGAAGCCTGTTATTTTGTTTGGAATCCCTCCGAAAAATTACCGAATCCTGACGGTTTAATATGGTTTATAACTGTTATGATCGTAGGGTTAACTTTATGTCTTTTATTAGTTAACTGTATAAGAAGGTCTATGCAACGGCGCTTAGCTGCACTTCAAGCTGATAGGGAAAGACAAGTAGAAGAAGCAAGAGATAGATTGAGACAGCTAAGAATGCGTGCAGAACAAGAAGCTTTGTGCAATACTCCAGATCCACGCGATCTAATCGCACCACCCTCCTATGATGAAGCTCTCTCGATGCCCAAATTGAATGCATCCTGTCATTCCCTTAATGAAACAGGTACGGGTAAGACCAAGAGAAAAAGGGGGCGGAGGAAAACTAAGTCAAGTGGAGATCTATTGGAGGAAACTGAGAGAAACGGAGATGTTCCCGTGTTAGAAGATGTTGAAATGTCTGAAAATCCAGACGATCGTCGACGACATAGACCGAGGAGGCAAATTAGCAGATACGGCAGCCATGAAGTAGCAGAATTAGAGCAGTCACCCGGTGCTCGTCGGCGAAGAATGTCTGAATATAACGCAGAATATGGTTCCCAGAATGGTGATAGTGTAACTGTTGAAGTTCAGGCAGAGTTGGAAAGACCCTTGCGTCCACGAAATAGAAGGTATTCTAATGATGAACTCAGGGAAAGTGACTTTTGAAAGAGATTATCATTGTTAAATATACGTACTTAGTACCTAGTAATTTTAAACTTACGTCCTTTTTGGTACCTATGTTATTGGTTAAGTTAATTTAAGAATTTTATTATGATTATTAAATGAGTTATATTCAAAGCGTTCTTGTTTTCTATTTAGTTTGCATAGTATTATTGGTAGTTGCGAAATCAATTTTTGCAACGCGCAATGCTGAACAGGAAACCCTATCACACACATTACACAAAAATCTGCTGATAAACCAAACCGAACCCAACCAATAATTATCTTTTCGAGCAGAATAATAATGGCACTTTTTAGCACATCTTGGTTGGTGGGTGAGGCTCATATCCAGTAGTGGATTACGGTAGGCTGATTTGATAATGGTGATGACATCACAAAACTTAAATAAGCGCCATCTGTTAACACTCAACAGAACTTATAATAAAGTCACTTCCAAAGAAGCAGAATAGATGTCGCCACTATTTAGCAAGACAGACTTGACGAGTTGATCAGGCACAATTATTATTTTGTTATTGCGGCATCCGATTTTTCAATTTCCACTTTCACATGAAAAAACTCTCTAAATATAAGTACGTATGCGTTTTTGTATTATCTGTATCTACGATTTGGAGAACAATCTGCCTATGCCTGTATCCTCGTAGTTGATGAGAAGCTCGATGGAATGACAATGTATTGTGTCCATCTAAGTATGGCATCTTACGAACACGGGATTATTAAATGCGTCTTCGAGCAACGCCGTCACTGACGATTTGGAAGCGGCGGTGACCGTGTTACTCTAAGAGAGAATGTATTGGATGGAGCGGCTGCTGGGACGGTAGTCGTCCTACTCCCTTGTCATAACTTTATTCAGCATTAAGAGGGTTAAAGTGTAAGCTCCATTTCAGGGCAGGAGACAGTAATCATACGAAAAACAAACGTTTTTGTTTGTAAAATTACAAAATGATGAGCACTTCTCCATAGTTGTTTACGCGATAATGTTGTATTTTACTATGACACATAAAATATAACTTAATCCCATCAAAAACATTCATGTAAAAAAAGCCACGTCTCGCGACTCTTTCGCCGTGAATATTTATGAAATCCAATGTAGAGCCAACTCGGGCATTTCATTTATAAATATATTTTTTGGACTTGGCAATCAGACTGAAATACCCCCTTAATTTGAAAAATCAGTCAAGTCATCAAGTGCTAGTGATATATAGTCGGAAACCAACTAAGTATATCATCTACTTAAACTACATAGTCAAATTAAGTTATTGTCTAATAATTATGCAACCGAGAAAATATTTCAAGATTTTATAATTTTTCCTTCCATTCCTACCTAAACACTAATTGCATGCCAAATATCAAGTTTGTAGGTCTGCTAGACCTTAGAATTTTGATGATTGGTGAGTGAGTGAGTGTGTGACGAAATCACGAAACTTTGATGGCAGATATTTTGTAAGCTGTTTAAGGTAGAAACTCGTAATTTGGCAATTCAGTTAAATACATTTAGTGCTCTCTTTAACATAATTTTCAAGCTTTCGCTCTCATCTGTTACGGAGATATAGGGTGCTTAAAAGTGCCTTGAGTTGCTTCGAGAAAAGGGTGTACGGACGTGCCACCTGTACCTCAAGTGTGAGTTTTTTACGTTACTACTGTAGTTGCGTGACGCTAAAAATGTCAAACAAATTTTTAGTCACGCTATTCGCCGCTAGAGGCGCAGCCTAAATTTTCATACATGTTTGGCGCGACGCAACTACAGTAGTAACGTAAAAAAAACTTACACTTGGGGTACAGGGGCCCAATTCTCCTAAAATAAATTGTTGCCCAACGCAATCGAACCACAACCGTCAATCAGTTTTTGTTTCCGAAAACTTACAAAATTATTGATTTTGTTTTTTGTGTCAAACAATTCGACAGCTTTTGAAATTGAGAACTGTCTGAATAAACGGTTCGGCCTTGGTTCGGTTGTGATTTATCAAGATTTATTTTAGGAGAATTAGGCCCCTGATCTTGACAATAAGGAAAGGAAAGGTCAGAGTGATTAAAACAAAGAAAAACTTGATTCAACCATTTATATCGTAAAATAGTTCGAAATAAAAATACATTAAATTTATATTTGCTTACTGAACTATTTATTGTTCTGTTTTGTTCTTTATTCTCAAAAAATCTGATTTTTATAAAAATGTTGATACGTTACTATTTATTAACATAATTTAAATTAGGTCAGTAAAAGCATACGGAATTATTAATTTAAAAGCAGCTTCTTAGTTACAAATAAAATAAATTCAAATATAAAGATCTACGAAATATACACTAAAAGAATTTGATTTAGTTATATACATACATAGAAAATAGTTCAGATTACTTAAAATAAATGGTATCACATTCTTAAAATCTAAACTCAATAAAATTACTAAGGAACTTATGCTTAGCCAGACCATGAAAGAATGAATCTCTCAACAGAAAATGAGAAAACAATAACTAAACATAGCCAGTTGGACCTTATGTTGTTATACATAATTGTTTAGATAAATATTCTCAGGTTAGAAGTAAGTACACAACCATTGAAAATTTAACAATTCAAGAATTGTACCCCATTATACTATACACATAGATAACGTAGGATAAACGTACCGAACAGAAACACAGAACACAATGTTTGTACAACAACATGAATCGGTCGTTACTCGTAACATCGTAGCTCTTCTACGATATGAATTTCATGTATTACTAACAAGACTTTTACAACTATCATGAACATGGCAACACTTTTTACACGTATAAAAATATTTTTTATTACTTATTGCGCAATATATTTTTATAAATATATTATACCACTAACAAAGTTAAAATAAAGGCACTGTCGACTACAAACACACTTTGGCAGCAAAAGTTCTAGACTTACACACAGTCGAACGAATCGATTTCAATCCTTCACACTCGAGATTTGACCTAACTACACGCACAATATAATCACAGAATTTCGCCAATAGTGAAGTGTTTGTTGTTTGACACTGATATACACGAAGTGTTTTTGTCCTTTCAACTGTGGCAGGATTTCAAGTGGTCGACTTGAGCGCGTCTGATGGAGTTATGATGATGTCTCCAGCATTCGACCTACTTCTGGTGACTAGTACCGGTGTTTTGGGTTTGGGCGTCTCCGTCATCTTTATGCGAACTCTTCCCATGTCGGGTGAGTATACTGGAACGTATTCACGGGACGGCGATAAGAAATCAGAATCAGTGTTTTGGTCCCCATTTATTAGTGGCTGAGATATATCCGAGTCTCCTGTGCCGTTTAGTTTAGGAGTATCATCATCGTTAATAGGCACAAAAATGTCTTCACTCGATAACGAATTGGTGTCCTTTCTAGAATCAGGTGATGCAGGTTCAGAATCAAAAGACGTTTCATGTTGTTGGGGTTTATCGTCTACTAAATTATTATCTCTGGAGCTGTTCTTATTTTGATTCGTGTCCCTCGGACTGTCAGTTCTCACACCATTATTGTTACTGTGGTTTACACCATTACCAAGTTCGCCATTTTCACTTTTCTTCTGAGGTGTCTCGTGTGTTGGCACTAATTCGTATTTTCCATTAACTTTTTTGTCAACAGGAGCCTCTAAGCCGGCCGGTTTGCCTAATAGCGATTTATTCATGTCGACCATTTCTTTAGATGCCTTTTCGACGTCCCTCTTTTGTTGCCGTAAAAGTCTTCTATCTCTTCGTTTTCTCATCTGTCCTTTGATTATTGCGAATCCAATTAATCCTACCAGCAATATTACAATAATTGCAATGCAAACGTACGTACCTGTCTTGTGAGGTGTTTGATTTTCACTTTCAGCTAGTATTTGTCCGTGTACTTCTGATGCTTGCGTTACTCGAATTTGTTCAGACACTGTAGTGTCACGCGGAGTGGGTGAAGTTGCAATTTTTTCAGTCGTGGGTTCCGGTTCGGTTTCGACGTTCCAATCAGGACCACCTTGGTACACCGTTGGAGGTTCAGGCAAAGGATATTCGGTACTCGTTTTGTTCTCTTCAACAATAAGTGGATGAACGGGCCCTGGGTTTAATTCTTCGTAGATTGCAGTGGTTGTTTCTTCGAATAAATGATCCGATCCAAAACCAATTGCGTGGAAACCAGACCCTTCTCCAGATCCTTCAATAGGATCATCTGTTGACTGTTCATTATCAGCGGCTATAACTTCATCGGCTGCTAACAAGTCATCATTAGATTTACGCTGCATTTTAGGTTCCATAAATATGATCATTGTGGTGTGTTCGGCGTCACCATCGCCTGAACCCTCAATCTGGCTATAAGGTGACGGTGAAGAATTGTGTCCCACTTTCAAAAATTGGAGGTGGTCATCATCTTCTACAGCAGCACTTCCTTGTATTACATTGCCGTCTTCTAAATCACTTTTTGCTACTAATGGCATCGATTTCAAAGCAGTAGTTTCTTGTCCAATTTGAACTGCATCTATAGGTTGGTCACCCATCATCATATCCATGAAATTCATGTCTGTTTTAGGTGCTTTGCAAATATCTTTCATTTTTAGTTCTAACCAAGATTTCCCTTTGAACTTTGTAGGTGAAGCACATTTGACATTATCTATGTAAACGTTTGCAATGAGCAAACGATCGCGTGCCAATAAGTTTTCACACGAACAGTCAAGAGGGTTTCCCTCCATTTCTAAATGCTCCAGACCGACTAAATGTCCTAGATCTGAAGGCACATCTTTCAATAAGTTGTTAGTTAAATCTAATGAACTAACGCTTGAAGGTAAATAGACGAAGGAAAGCTTCTGAATCCTGTTATTGGCTAGATTTAGATGAACTAATTTCTTTGCATTATGGAAGAATTTATTTAATGTCTGGATGCCGTTAGTGGAGAGATCCAGCGTGACAACTTCTGTAAGCCGGTCGAGCTCGTGGTTAAGTTTTGTAATATTGTTGTGCGACAGATCGAGAATGTTTATGTTGTGATGTTTCTGGCGGAGGGTAAACTTGTACAATTCCGTGAGACTGCTGCAAGTGGCGCGGTGAAGGCCATCTCGTGTGGTATTGCACACGCATCCATCGGGACATACAGTTGCTAAGATGGGTGCGACCAGCACCGATAATGCCAGAAAGCACGCCGATACGCGAAGCCACGTCATCATGACTTGAACTCAGCACCTGGAATCAAGAGAAAGAAACTATTATACCACACTATCCTCGTCAACATAAATTAGTCACAGATCGTGAAATAGGCGTCATTGATCTTAATAACAACAGTGATGCTAAAATGACGTGTGGTAAATAACGTCCATATGTTTTTAGCGCTAATCTATTAGCGGTTACATAGTTTTAAATTTCAGCCGCAAATGCACTGCAGCCTACACGTATTTTATAAATATTTATTAATGCAATGCAAACATGACAGTTGAACAAGGTGAAATGTAGCAGAGGTTTGACTCGTAGGTAGGACGACCGGTCGGTCATCTTGCTATTATATAAATCACAACATCCCTGCTCGCAAACTGTCATCTAAATATAGGACAGAATAACATACAGCCAAACGGTCCCCTGCGGTCTATTACAGTCTCCACCTCTCCAATTATTGCAACTGCAGTTAGCCGGCAATTTGAATCTACGCGCTTCCTTTCATTGATAACGGCATCTGGACTACGTTTTAAACGTCTTTCAAACTATAACTCTCGTACAATTTTAGTGCCGGACTACACTGCCCAGCTCGCTTCGACTGCACGTTTATTACTCTCCGCATTCTCGGTTTTATATAACTCAATTCTTACAGCAACAGTGTGTTCGTTGCCGATTGAACGTTATATTTAGTAGGTAAATGACATTATTGTTTCCGTGAATTAGTGACGGTAATTCTCGACCTTATGATCTTTAATTTAGCATGCACGGTACACGTGTCTTCTGTCTATAAGCACGCTGACTTAGTATGTACTATTTAGTTGCCACCTGCAATTATTATAATGTTTAACTAACGTTAGCATGTTTACCTTACTTGAATATGCATAATTGCGACAGTTTTTGTAATCAATATAAAGGTTTTACTTTTAATATTGATTTTAAAACCAGTTCTATCAAATAGTGTCACCGATTTCAAATACACTACTAAGTATATTACTATACGATTCAAATTAAATGTATTTTTAATTTAGGTACATACATACTAGTTTTACCGACAAATCACCTGTGTATTTTAATGAATGCGTTCCTAATTTAAAATTTGTTCTATTTTTGTCCGCGTAATAACATCCTCGGTGCACTTGGCCGCTCGAAGAAGTGGTTCAATGTTACTCTGCCAGGAAGGCGACAGTTAACCATTTGTGCGAATGTGACGCCAAACGACGTCGCGGGGGCGTATTGTTTAGACCCACAAGGAATAACATTGCGCAATAGACGACGAATATTTTTAGCTTTCGTGTGAATTAACTTTGATTAGGCTTCAAGGCTGAATGCAGATGAGAATTTTGTATAAGTAGGTGGAATGCATTTAAGCAGATTCAACAAATGGCATGTGATTCCCACGCCCCAGTGTACCTACAATTGGAGAATAGCTTCCACATTATTCTCCATTTTTAGTCAAGCAATTTTTGAGCCATATTTATAGTCAACAGTTTGTTCACATTTTGTACAAGACTTAAATTGCTAGAATTTTCATTCACTGAAAACCTAACATATCTAGATTTTGACTGACTGAACTATTAAAAGTAAATGTTTTAGTTTTAATATTATAGTTACCTACGTTTATAAAATTAAATACTTTGTTAATTGAATACAAACTTTCCTATACTTAGACTATCTGAGAAAAACCGTTACAACTTAATGATAATTAGCAAAATGCGTAAAAGCCTTTTGTCACAGCCATCATTAGGAGGTCGTCAGTTAAAAGCCTCAACTACTTATTACATAGAAAAACATCATTAAGGATATTGACCTCCAGTAAGTGGAGCCTTGGGAAAAACACTTTAAATGCGTTTAAGTAACTTGATAAATAAATTGTAAATATTTATTTGTTAAATGCAACCTTTTTTACCATTTGTGGGAAATACGCATTGGCAGTACAGGGTTAATTGTTTTTATGACAGAATTGCATTATCCTTTATATATTTTATCATATATCTGGGCACTAAAATGACTCGGAAACAAAACACAATTTTTTTTTGTTTTTGTTTTTTTGTTATTTATATTTTTTATTATGATTTAAGATTAATCTGTGTCACCATAGATTACACGATTTGAAGGATGTATACGAATTCGTTTACACCCTGTATACGCAATTGTATCCAAATACCTAACTTTTACATAATCTATTTTAATAGTATGAAATTGGTATTCTACATTATTCCTAAAACAGATAATCAGATTAGATAAAAGATGTCTCTTACAAAATTTACATTGTGGGTAGCTCAGGTGTCAATCTGATCTCTCGATAACAGTCTAATCTATTAAACGTGTTTTATAAGAAATGATTTGAATTAAACTCTGTTCTCTAAAACTTGTATAATAAATAACTGTGGCTTCGACTTCGTCCATGTGGAAGTCGAAAACAAAATTATGTCGCAACATCTTAATCACAATTATTTGCAACTAGTTTTTGCCCGCAGCTTCGCTTGCGTGAAATTTTGAACCCGTTAAGTGACGATTTTCCATACAAACTTTCATCCCCTATTTAACTCTCTGAGGGGTTGAATTTCGAAAAATCCTTCCTTTTTCCTTGTCTACATTATAAAGGGAACCTCTGTGCAAAATTTCAGCTTTCTAGGTCCAAGGGTTTGGGCTGGGCGTTGATGAGTCAGTCAATCAGTCAGTCAGGACTTTTCTTTTTATTTAAATAGATAATGTTACTGCTTATCACCCACACTCAATAGCGTGATAATTTGTACCCTATAACCTGACCCGCTCTTTAACGGATGTGGCTGCCAAATTTCACCTGGATCTGTATTGTAGTACTGGCGTGAAGCTCAAACATACAAACTGACAAAAATTCTAAAGCTACATTTTTGGCATCACTGTCGTTCCTAGGATGCGCTGCACTTACATTTTTCCAAAAATATCTGATGTACAGTTTTAGCATCGTTACGATATTATTATACCAGGTGTAAGACGGTGTACCGAAAACTGAAACAGTGAATTCAGCCTATTATAATATAGGTATTAGGTACTCTGAATTGAAAATAAGTGGAAATTTTGTTCCGAATTTTCCGATTTTTCTTTTCACAAATTTTACGTTTCTCTGCTGTAACTTATGCAATCCTATTAGGACACACAGCACGTTGCAAAAATAAACTGTTTTTTTTTATAAATCGGAAAATTCGAAAGATTTCGTTGATATTTTCCACGGATTTTCAACTCAAAATAATGAACTAAATTCACTGTGTCAATTTTTGGTAACCTGTCCTTTACACTCAGTTTATTTACCTGCCAAAAAACTTATTGAAATACATTAAAACATAGGCAAATTAGCGATTTCCAGGAAATTCGGAAAATTTCGAGAAAAAAAAACCACTTATTTTCGATTCAGAATAATGGGCTGAATTCACTGTTTTAGTTTTCGGTACACCGTCCCTGACACCCAGTATATCGATGCTGACTAACCAAGTAATATTCCCGCACGTTAAATTATGCAACAACTAGTAAAGGGCAAACCAGACCTTTACGCATATCAGTAAAACTGAATACATAAACAAATGACTCACTCATTGATTAAACAGGTCTCTGCAAGTGATATTATAAATATGGAAATAACGAATAAAAATATTGAAAGGGAATACAATGATGAAAGGTCTGACTCACAAATTCAAGGTTACAGACAACAGACTCGCACTGGGCGACTGTGGGTCTAAAATGTCACACGTCTATCAAAGCAACAGATGCGGGGTATTATTTGTATCGAAGAGATTTACAATAAAAACTGCAAAGTATGAAGAGAATAAAATTATATTTCTAATTATATTTAGCATTCATGTCCGGTGTTTATAAAAACTAGTTGTACAACTGGCAATGCTTTAAGAACGAATATTATTCTTATTACTAGATATACCGTATTCAGGGAACCGTGAGATAAAAGGTAAACAACATTTGACTACTCTTAGTAAAAAGATTGTCTGTAAAATATTTCAAAACATTAATTTCTAACAAAAAGAAATGATGTGATGATAATTTACTTAAAACACTTCTTCTTGTAGTAAGTTTAGAATTTTTTATTGGCTAGTTTCGTATTTCACTAAAAAGAGACATAGTAAGATTGTTTACATTATGTCTCTTGCCTACTTGAATACCGTATAGCTGACCCGACAGACGTCTTGTCATATAAAAATCACACAGTAAAAAAAACGTTCAGTTTTTCCCGAATTTGCTATTTTTCCGGGCAAGTTTTCCAATTTTTCTTTCCATAAAAACCTAATTCGGAATATTAGGAACATTTAAAAAACATTGTTAAATCGGTCCAGCCGTTCTCAAGTGATGCGCTTACAAACGAACAGCGTTGAATTTCTGACACCATGTTAAAAACCTGGGGGGTTACCATGATCTCTCAGAGCAGGAATGTTTTAATATTATTCCGAGAGTGGGAAAGTGACAGCGCTAGACAACTCTCTAGCGCCATCTCTTACCCACTCTCGTAATAACATTAAAACATTCCTGCTCTAAGAGATCATGGTAACCCCCTGTACACGAATGTGACTAAATCTCAGAGATAATAGAAATCATAATCTTAACTTGCTTGAAGGTTTAAATCAAAATACTTCAAAACTTGACTGTTTCGTTGGTCTAGTGGTCACAAGTGCGACTGCTGAGCGTGAAAGTGTTATTGGGTTTTTCCGTGTGGCATTCTCAGTAGTAGCCTGGAGTCTGGATTTGTGCCCGGTTGATGGCAATAGGCTCGCCCACGCCTTGAACACAACGGCGAAAGAAAAAAGGGTGTGTACTGTACGCCTCTGCTCAACCCTTCGGTAAATACAGGCGTGATATTATGAACTTCAAAAAACTCATGCAGTGACTTTTTATTTGAGTTCAGTCAGACAAACAAAAATTATGTAAACCCTTGGCATTAACATCTGCGTATTTAATAAAGTCCCCGACAAGTCTTTAAAAGAACATTTAATGTACCGACACGGTCTCATAACAGACATTTAAACATGTTCAACCTTTAATGTTTTATGCAACAGGCATGCAACTGTCAGAACGACACGACACCGTAAAGTGTGAATCGACCTAAAAGCTCTTCCGACGCTTCTTTTGAGTTGCCAATTTATAAATCGCTTGTAAATTAATTTTTATTGTTTTTACCTTGGCAAGTGCATTCAGAGATTTATCGCAGCCAATTTACTTTAAAAGTGAGAACTGCGTGTTTAAATAAACCTTCATTTTAAATACGGCGAGTAAATATTATGTAGGTATATTAATTTAAAGAAGTGTTACGTTGGTTTCAGTTGTAAAATAAAGTTACATTTGTGTTGTTTGCGAAAATAATCCTTGACTTAAAACGTCTCCGAATAAGGGAAAATTCAACAATCAGCACACATATCGAATTCAAAATTAATTAAAGTAGAAAATATCCATAACATAAATAGCCATATCATCAATCTCACTCAAAGGTTTGCTGGTAGAAAAATAATTTATTAGTTAAGCTCGCCTTTGTACATTGGCTTCACTAAATCGTACTTTTATATTGTAATTTTCATGTGTAAAATAAAAGAATAAGAAATACGAGTATCCTCCACTTTTACGTACAATTTATCCGGAAGGTATCGCCAAAACTTAAACTTGATACGCGTCCAATAATGTCAGTCCACATGATTTAACATGACGTAACAACCACATCACGACATGCAGATTCCCGCAACCGAATTCGACACTAATAAAGTCACCGATATCGGAATTACAACCAAATTTGGACACGCTGGACTGACAGGAGACATTTTTATAAAGACACCATCAATCATTCTCCTATAGGAAGGCAAAAGGTGACCGCCACCATATAAAGTAATTGGTTGATTATACGACCCTGATCATAATGGGATATACAACATTGAAGCCCTGAAAATAGTTATTATTTACCTTCTGTTAAGTAAACATAAAGCAGATTGACTTGATTTATGAAACGACCTCTTTACATGCGTTTACGAGTGTGTGTGCATGCAATTTCATACATATGCAACCAGCCTTGTGAGTTGTGACTGTAATGTAAGCAATATGTATGTATTGTAGTCCTGCTCTACTTGGGTACGATCTGTTGCGATATTTAGTAAACTCGATCTTGTTTAATAATATATTTGTTTAATGGTTAATCTGATGGAGGGTTCAAGTTGGATAATTTGATTATCACTTGCAATAACGGTGAAGGAAAACACAGTGAGAACACCTGCACACCTGAGGGCTCTATAAAGTTCTCAATCGTGTAGCCTACTCCGAAAATGAACGTCGATGTTATAAAGTAATATAAGATCAAAGTATTGACAAACAACCAACTATTACATGTCAATTATTAACATTTGGGAGTAGTGTGAACGAAAAACAAAATGTTTAATCGCAAAAATCGAACCGACCATCGAATCCGAAGCACTTCGTGATTGGAAACCGTGCAATCCGTCAGCCAAAACATCGTAGGTCGATTTTCGGAGTAGGTCCACAGGCCACCGTGTTGGACTAAGGTCTAAAACCTTCTTATTCTGAGAAGAGGCCCATGCCCAGCAGTGGGACAGTTATGGGCAAATTACTATGTCATTATGGTTATGATCTACGTGAAATACTTTCTAGAATTCTCAGTGTCAGCGTAGTTCAATTTCTTGGGTTACTAACCTCCGGTTTCTGAATTGAGAATTCAGGATAAGCAGTACTTAAGTAGTATTTGAGTACAGAGTTGTCAAAAAAATGTTTTCAAATCCGTCATTTTATTGACAACTCCGTACTCAAATGTTACTTAAGTACTGCTTATCCTAGAATTCTTAATTCAGAAACCGGAGGTAAGTCAGTAAAAACATAAATTTTGATGAACTGTTTTTATTTTTTATTATATTGCTAGGGGTTTCCCACGGCTTCGCCTGCGTGGATGTCGTTTATTGCGCCCTCCACGTTTTTGGGATAAAAGTAGACTATATCTTTCTCCCGGTTCTAGAGTATCTCCGTACCAAATTTCATCAAAAGCGGTTCAGTAGTTTAATTGTGAAGAAGTCACAGACAGATAGAGTTTCTTTCGCATTTATAATATTATATCAGCCCTTATCATGCCACTGTTGAACAAAGACATCCCTTCAAATATTGATGTTGGCGTAAACGTTAAAACCAACTAAAATAATTTCATTAGAAAAGCTTTCAAACCTTGCCTTAAACCGTTAACTATTACACTGTTTAAGTATAAACATAAAGCACAAAGGCATTTATTTTGACTTATTGTTTAAGTAAATGAGAAACGGGTACTTCGGCCTTCGGTAATGTATGTAACAGTACTATAGTAAGTGCCTTTTGAAGGAATTTCAATAGAAATTTTGATTGATTGCAACGTGAGATGGACGATAAGCTCGCTGGTGGATTAGCAGGATCTTCTAATCAGGGTTGTTGCTGATGCATATTTTTTTCACATCAGCGGATGCTGATGCTGATGTTTTACCATTGACATCAGCGGATGCTGATGCTGATTCTCATTATTTTCTTAAAAAAAGCAGGGAAAAGTAGTGACCATTTTGAATATATATCTAAAAGTTGCACAGTTTTCCTTCATACTGAAATAAACGATTGTCTCAAAAATGTTGGGATTTTAATAAAAAATATAATCAAACTTAGTAGTTTAGTAATAATTAGTATAGTACTAGATTAGTAATTAAGTACCTAGACTACCTAGTGTATAACCTGCTACCAATATTTCGTTTAATTAATAGGTATTGGAATTTAATCAAAGGTACATATTCCACTTTTCAACGGGGTCGGCATTATTTATCAAACTCAAAAGTTTACGAAAAAAAAACTTTCACGCGCAGTTACTTACGTATTAAGTATAACGTAATGAATGAGACTATAATAGTTTGTATATTTTATTTGTTTCGCACGCACGCACGTTCTGTGTGAGCGAAAGGCAAATAGTAAATCCGCCATTTTCAATTTCAGTCTATAAGTAATCGTCATTGACGTAGAATACGTCAATGGTAATCGAGTTCTAGAACAAATTGTCTCTATTCTGCATTGACGTTACTGTTTATCGAAGAGACAATGACATGATCTTCAAAGCGTGGAAAAAAGAAATTGCGGTGTCTTTAATCATCACTACATAGTATAAAACAAAGTCGCTTCCCGCTGTCTGTCCCTATGTATGCTTAAAACTTTAAAACTACGCAACGGATTTTGATGCGGTTTTTTTAATAGATAGAGTGATTCAAGAGGAAGATTTTAAGCTATAAAACGTACACTTGCGAAGCCGGGGCAGGTCGCTAGTATTTCATAAATTAAAAGTTTTAATATAGGTACCAATGCGACTAACTTTTGCATAGGTACCTAACAAGTAAAAAGCAGAAAGAAAATGTTTCTTCTGCAATACCAGATGAGTTTTATTAAAAATAAACTTGTGTAATCTCTAAATACTTAGTATAAATTGAATTAACTTTGCGTTTGTCTGTTTGTTCGTTTACTTCTAAACTACTCAATGGATTTTGATGCAGTTTTCATTTTAATTTAGATCATTTCTTCCGGAAGGTTTTAAGCTATAAACCAAACAAAGCCGGAGTCGCTAGTATTGAATAAAATTTAAAATATGCACACCAGAAATATTCATTCCTACGCGGCTACGTTGCTGTACCAGACAATAGTGGTACACCAAGATAATAAAGAAGGAAATGCCTTCGCCAAAAGAAAGTTGGTCTCGCGGTGATTCAGCTTTAGATAAACGTAGTTTAACCGAAGATAAGTGATTGTTAAACGTCACAGCAATAATAAATCATGCAGATTTCAACCATTTGTTATGTGTGTTCACATCCTCATTCCTTTCCCACGTCACGTCATGTTGTAGGGCCGAGATTCCAGTGTGTAGAGAAAATATTTTCGGAAGAGAAATTACAAAAACTGTGCAAATATAAGTAGCTCCTCTTCATCTCTCGTGTCGGCACGAGTTATATGGGTATAGGTCATGGAGTGATAGCAAGATTAGCCAGTTAGCGGGGCTGACTGCTCAGGGTGCGCCGGGCGTACACTTGGCTACATTTCAAGCTGTACATTTCCAGTATAAGTTGACCTCTCTTTGTACGGAAAGCCTATAAAATGCGAGATCAGCTCATACTGGAAATGTATAGCTTTATAGGAACGTAGCCGTCACTTGTGGAGGCTGTTTTCATGCGCCCCTTACATGTCCACTACTAAGGCTGAGTGAACATCAACATTAATTCTCTAAATAAACAAACGTTTTCCTACAATTCTGGTACACTCGAATTCTGGTCGACTCGAACTCGCGACCTCACCGCGTGTTCAGCTCATGATTAAGGGCTCCGTTTGGGTCCGAAACTAGTCGGGCAATCCCGAAAAATGCACGTGAGTAAACCGTAAATAATCATAAATATGAATGTGTCTCACGAAAGTTATAATACAAAAATTCTGGTACATTTTCAAGTAAAAGCCGTTTTAACCAGAGAATTAAAGTCTCAATATTGACGAAATATATGGCGCAGTAGCTGAGCGATTGGCTTTCTGCATCGTAAATCGCACGTTCGATATCCGCACGGAACAAATATAAAGGATAGCTTTCGCCCGCAGCTCCGCTTGCGTGAAATTTGAACCCGCTAAGTGACGATTTTCCATACAAACTTTCATCCCCTATTTAACTCCCTTAGGGGTTGAATTTCGAAAAATCCCTTCTTAGTGGATGCCTACGTTACAAAAGGAACCTACTGTCAAAATGTCAAGTTTCTAACCCCAGCGGTTTAGGCTGTGCGTTGATAGATCCGTCAGTCAGTCAGTCAGTCAGCTTCTCCTTATATATGTATAGATACAAGGCCTACAGGATCTTAAGGACTTTAAACCTTCTATAAATAAACAATAATTTATTTATAGAAATCTTATAAAGCTTCAATACCTACTCAAAGAAAAATAATGACATATTTTTCCATAACAAATAAAATCCAACTCGTCGATTGGCTTTTTTATGTCTTACTTAAAAACGTCATCGGTAATTCCACAAGTTCATAACAAAGTCCAAGTGTAGCATGTGTAATTCTCAGAGATTATAGATAGCCTATTTGGTAGAGCTAACTGGTATTAATTAAACACGGCTGGCGCCTGTATTTTAATTAATGTATTTATAAGGAGCTAATGATCAAAAGTGGGCTAGTAATTATCATGATCATGATAGTAAAATACAGTTACGATTCTTTACGGTTACCGAAAAATAATAATGGCAGGGGCACTGCCGTGCCCCGAGATTAATGACAGTACACATAGGGATGGAACGATACCTTTCATTGAGGTATCGATACTTTTACTCTTTTTTTTTCTTTTGTACTGCTGTAGATGGTCCTTGGGGACCCCTTCTACGTAACCGGGCAATTATTGACGAGACCAGAAGGGTCCCCAGCCAAGGGGGGAAGTAAAATACTTAATCTAAGCTAACTGCTTGTACTACACTAACATCATGACTACCTGCAACAACAGCACTAAAGGTTGCGTTACGTTGCTGGCGGGGGGGGGGGGGGGGCTTGGGGAGGGGGAGACAGCTTGATGAGGGCTGAATTATCGATGTGACTGCGGAGTCAGAAGAGACGACCGGCTCTACGACGGGAGAGCTCGGTGGATCGTGGCCGGAATACTTTTACTCGATATCGAATCGGTCTTAAGATACGATACCTATTCGGAATCGAATGAAAAGTATCGATACTTACTCGTATAGGTCGATTTTTTCGTAGAGTTATATATAAATAAACGCAGCAGTAAGTACTGATATTATGTTTATTGATAAAACAAAAATGTCTAAGAAAAAAATCGGTTTTTGAGGTGCTCCCTGTTAAGCTGAAGCCTGAAGTTAACCCTGTTGTCAGCAAAGTGGCGCTCGTCTGTAAGGCCTAGGGCCTACTCCCTAAGCGCGAAGTCCGTGGTTTCGGCCTTAGTTACGAGCGTTTCCTACTCCCTATCACCTACGGACAAACGATTATTTCGGGGCCCGAACTAAGAATGTATGACAACACGATTTGACAGTTGTCCCTACTACCGATGTGTTTTTGCCCGATCGAAAAGTTGAACTTGACACTTGTTTTGTTCACTCCTACGTTTCGGGCTACTTTCGTACGGGTGACTAACTTCGTTGACGGACTTAGGGAATAGGCCTCCAGGACCTTAGAGCCCTTGGGTCACTCTTACCGTGGGCGTCGAAGAAAGCGAAATATGAGCATCCTTCCTGTTCACAAATAATCACAGTATTTTGTAAACGTGGCAATTATAGTTATGTGCTGTTGTGGACATTAACGGACACAAATACGGTAATTATCCTATTAATCAATTGACCCAACATTTTAAACTCATATTTTGATTTATAGTTTAGCATCGCAAGGGATACAGCAACAGGTTGGACGTGCGAATAGTGAGCATTAGCCGGGGACTGAACCCGACACCGCGCTGCCCACTCGACTGCGAATATGGGAAAACTGGATCTGCACTATAGGCACCAACATACAGTTCTACGTATATGTTACGCACGCCCAAGTTATACGCAATGCTAAATGACATGTAGCAATACGTTATAGCCACAGATTAGTTATAGTATGGAGTAATGATACGGGTCTCTCTCCTTCTCTCTCTCTCTCTTATTAGCGCGTAGACTCTATTAACCACTGAATGTAGGCGACCCAATAACTATTACAATGTAAAATGCCATAATAACCACTCTTATAGGACTGGCAGACGTCTTACCTCAGACAGCTCAGCGTTCTCAATCAATTGAGTGTGATACGAATGTTTAAGATTTATAACAGATCTTGATAGATATAGGATGCTTTACTGTGCAATTGTAAAGTAATACAAGTACAAAAAGGTACTTATATTTTTTTTTTATTATAATATGGTAAGCATAGTTTTTTAATGTTAGTTGTTACATAAGGTCCCTAGCAACACTGATAACGAACTCAGAAGTCATTTGTCATTTTTATTAATTCGCCAATAAACTTGTAAAATCAATAGTAGTCGGTGGTATTATTGATCTATACTATGTCCGTTCATTCTGTGCATGTGCTGAGTTTGTACAACGAATTAGTATCAATTCGTACTCTTGAAATCACAAAAACGCACGATTGTGCAGAGGTTCGAATTGAAACTAATTAATATCGAAAACAATCGTTCAATTCGAGACGCTGACTTTGCTCTTGACAATAATAACCCCTCGGAAGTCGCATTTTACAACACCGACGAGCGGAGACCGGGACAGATAATATTCGTTTACGCGTATTTCTGCATGAATCACTGTTACGAGTTTCCAGTGTGTGAGAGAAAAGCAACTAGAATTGGCAACTGACATCGTGGCGATGCGATATACGCAGTGGCTTGTGCACGTTCGATCGCGGCGTTCGCCTGCACATTGTCACTCCATTCTTACGTTTTTGTGATTATAGCATGATATCGTAAGTAAACTTGCGGATTTTACATTTTATGATAGTAGGTATCTACTTATTAAATTATTGCTGTCTGAGGCAGTCCGAATGTGCAATACCTAGCGATTTTGAAAGTACATGTCAGTATGAATTTACGAAATAATAGTGTATTGCATAAAATACATCCTGCAGTGTTCTGGACAATGAATAGAAACTACAATTTAAAGAGTAAATATAGGGTAGGAAGCATTTAAAATACCTTTCGTACAGTCGGATATAGGCTTCCTCACTTATAATTACTAAACAAACGGTACAATCTAACCTTCACCCATAAATATTTAGTTTTTATGCACTTGAACCTCAAGATATATTTACGTTATACTACAACTCTATCCATTAACCGGCGCGTGGGCCGACAGCGGGCATAAATCCTGAGATAAATGTACGGTCAGCATCAAAAGTAGCTGAACAGTAGAGTTTTTAAACTTGGCATTAATTAGAAAACGAATTGTTTTAAAACAAAAAGTTTAATAGATACCTAGAGCTGCTAGATGTAGCTCTAAGTATGCCTTAAATTTTTTGCTTCCTATCAATTAGTTATCTAATTAATGCAAAGTTTAAAAACTCAAATGTTCAGCTACTTTTGATGCTGACTGTACCAAAACGTAACGGTAGAGTCCCGCGATTTCCCTAGTATTACTTAGGCATTCGAAGAAATACATTTTACGTGATATGAATGCGATAAGTCGAGCCGCGAGTTTTTTTTAAATATTTTACGTTAGACATGATCATTTTAAAGACGTCATTTTATTAATTGCTTATACTAAATATTGCACTGTATTATTTATTAACCTTATAAACGACACATTTTACTGCAGTTTTGACAAACACAAAATAAACAACTTTTCTTTTATTCCACAAAAAACATTAAAATGTGACCTTGACATGATTTTTGCTGACGTATTTAACGGTCCATTTGACTCTTTACTAGAATATGAAATTTTAAAATATAAGGTAAGTATTAAAAACAAATGATTTCGAACCAGTAAACCACAATGCATAAATTCAACGGAAGCTTATTTGGAACCTTAATTATTTAATATTTCCTTCAATTCTGCAGTGCATACATATAACCTGCAAATGATAGCTCGACGTACAGTTCACTAAGAAGGCCACTGCATGTTTTCGCAATACGAGAATGTATCACAATAGGCGTTATAGGAACATTTTTCAACCGCATATTGACTTTTCACTGACCAGTTTGTAAATAGACTGCGTTCGAAACAATGCTGTTTGATGAGTTGTGTGAAACGCAAAGAAATGAAGTATTCAACTTTGTGAAAACATATTTTTTTACTGAATGTCTACTAAGATGACGTCACCTGACGACGAATAACCTGTAACCTTATGTGCACTCAAGTGCAAAGAAGTCTGCTAATCGAGGGTGTCATTTATACATACATTCTTTATTATATATATTTAATTTATTATTCTCTGGCGATCGTCGATTGCTATTTGTCCACAGGCCCAGGGCAGATTAGGATTCAATTTTTTTTTCTGACCCTTCATAAACTCTCCCTCATCTGTTCCCAGCTTGACGTTGATTTTTGGGACACACTGTATACGTAAATTACAGATTTATTAATTAGTTATATTGATTGGTTGTATTAATAAAGATATTACAAAAATGTAGAAATAGCATTCTTGAAGAAAACGCACACTTTATCGGGCCGGCAGAATTTGTCTGTAATATTATAGCAATTTCCGCAAGATCGATCCTCGGAGCTTTATGAGAATATCCTAGCTTAGCAGACAACATGAGGACTGTTATGGAACTATTCAAAAATAATTGGAATATTAGTATCGCTATCTGCATTAAAAGCTATATAAGTATAGGAGAGTGCAATAATCTCCAGGGTTTCTTTGAAGCAATAAAACACCCAATCGGCCCTCCACTTTCCCGCGTTAATGCCGACGGTTTTATGCGCCCGCGCATGCTGTCGTAAAAGCCCGAGCGTTCCCGAGCTGGCTACACCGATCAGACGGCATGCCATTACGAACAGTTTATAGAATAGTCAATTTGCAATTCATACTGAATATCAAGATTATGGTTGTAATTTTTAGATTGTTCCGATTTAATTGAAATTTAAATAACTGCCCGTGGAAGTGTACCATTAATTGTGCCCGAAAATGTCAACAGGCACGCCGGCAGGCAGGCGCAATAACATGGGACTAAATAAAAAAAACCGTCAACAAAGGTTCAATGACTATTCACTTCCCCCTAGCCTTTTCCCAATAGTGCTGAGGTCAGCTTCGAGTCTAAACAGATGCCGATCAGACCTCTGCAACCCAGTTACTGGTCCATGCCGATATCCTAAGGTTAGACCGGGTGTCCGACTTTCGGGCGTCTGAGTACCCATGACGACTGTCAAAGGTAATCGTATGACACCCGTGCCCGACGTTTTAACGTGCTGTCCTGCACGGAGGTGTCTCGATGTGTAACGAATGGTCACCATCATATGATCCGCGCGGTTATTAATTAGCCACGAGCTCTTGTATTTTATACAAGGTGTAACTTAAATAATGCACAACCTCTTATAGGGTCACTGTACTCATCATTATGAACAACTTTTACTAAGGGAACAAAGCTGAAATCGCGAAAACTAAACAGCTGTTCCCTACATTTATTTTATGTTCGCATAACTCGTCAAAATGTAGGGAACAGCTGATTTTTTTTCGCGATTTCAGCTTTGGTCCTATAGTAAAAGTTGTTCATAATGATGAGTACAGTGACCCCTTAAGAGGTAGTGCGTTATTTAAGTTACACCTTGTATAAAAAACCATTCAATATTTTAACTATTAACCCAAAGTACACTTCTCATCAAAAAAATCGAAACACTTCCGAAATTATCGTTGTGGCGACAATTAAACAAAAAACAAGCATTAATTCGTTATAAAAAAACATAATTTAGTAGCTGGAAGTTTGGCCTTTACAATGGTGTACGAAACTTCCAAAAATTTGTTTTTTTTTTTCAATTTTTATCCTTTATATGAATGGAACATTGTTTTGAGATAAACGTGTGTTTAGAGTTGGAGTACATTTGTCGTGCAAAAAACGAAAAATAACGCATTACTTTAAAATTTTCTGTTTGTAATTTGTTGATTAGGCTCTGTGACGTCTGATAAAAAGTTTTTTTTCTAACACACATGCATACTTCACCCGCAGCAGCCGCCCAAGTAGTGGCATTGCTGGATTCTAGGACTAGTCAGCGTGTTGTGGCTGCAATCTTGCATCTAAGCCACTTGTCTGTTCAAAAAGTGTACCAACGCTATCGGGAGACCGGTTTATTTACGCGCCATCCAGGATCTGATAGGAATCGGGTCACTTTTGAGTGAGATGGCCGATTTATTGCAACCGTTTGTTTGCAAAATCGACGCCTTCGCGCTTTTCAACTGCAGCAGCAGCTCCTTGTTGTTCGTAGGGTTACTGTAAGTGACTCTACGATTTAAAGAAGATTGAAGGAGCGTAGACTGGTACCACAAAAGCCAGCTAATGGGGTGAAATTAACAACAGACCATCGAAGAGCGCGCCTTAACTTTGCACTTGTGCACTTAAATTGTTCAAATCTACAAATGAGCAAGGTTCTCTTTTCTGACGAGAGTAAAATTATGGAACATCAACATAAGGAATTCTAAACCGTATGCTACCTACTATTAAAAGGCATTTAGTATTTATTTAAAAAAAAACATGTTTTTCTAATAATCCATTAAAAACAAAAACTTACGAGGTGTTTCGATTTTTTTTGGTGAGCTTTTCGATGGTCTGTTGTTAATTTTGACCCATTAGCTGGCTTGTGTGGTACCAGTCTACGTTCCTTCAATCTTCTTCAAATCGTAGAGTCACTTACAGTCACCCTTCGAACAAAAAGGAGCTGCTGCTGCAGTTGAAAAGCGCGAAGGCGTCGATTTTGCAAACAAACGGTTGCAATAAATCGGCCATCTCACTCAAAAGTGACCCGATTCCTATCAGATCCTGGATGGCGCGTAAATAAACCGGTCTCCCGATAGCGTTGGTACACTTTTTGAACAGACAAGTGGCTTAGATGCAAGATTGCAGCCACAACACGCTGACTAGTCCCAGAATCCAGCAATGCCACTACTTGGGCGGCTGCTGCGGGTGAAGTATGCATGTGTGTTAGAAAAAAAACTTTATATCAGACGTCACAGAGCCTAATCAACAAATTACAAACAGAAAATTTTAAAGTAATGCGTTATTTTTCGTTTTTTGCACGACAAATGTACTCTAACTCTAAACACACGTTTATCTCAAAACAATGTTCCATTCATTTAAAGGATAAAATTTAAAAAAAAAAACAAATTTTTGGAAGTTTCGTACACCATTGTAAAGGCCAAACTTCCAGCTACTAAATTATGTTTTTTTATAATGAATTAATGCTTGTTTTTTGTTTAATTGTCGCCACAAAGATAATTTCGGAAGTGTTTCGATTTTTTTGATGAGAAGTGTATATCAAGGGTAAAGGCTAATTAATCGATGACTGGTAATCGACTTCTTGCGAGCTAATCAGTTCTATTCCACTTAACTACATGCATTATCTTAATACTAAACTAAGAAAGGAACTTTGTTTTATCTGCAAAGCTAATTCTAAGTAAAGCACTTTGAAGTTTATGAAGGTCTAGCTCTATGGAATGGAAGCTAATCATAACAGTTTATTTAAAATTAACAGCTGTTATTATTCTAGAAATTGCTGACGGAACCTTTAATAATTCATATAGAGAATAGATGAAGAATATTAGCAACCTTGGTTAATTGCTACTGCATACTTGTTAATAAAGAATCACCAACATTATTTGTTACATTATTTTAATTGATGAAATTGGATTCTAACCGGGTAGTACGTTCCTTTGGGATAATAATTCAGTTAGTACTAAACTTTGAGAAGAGATGGCGTTAACCTAAAATCTGAAATCCACGCAGACGAAGTCGCGGGCGGCAACTAGTAATTAATAATTGCCATCATAAATTTTAAATTTAAACCAAAAAACCAAATCTAGATCATAGAGCTCCCTAATATTTTTGTTAATAATAACAAACATTTATGTATGACCCTGAATTCGCTTTTAGTGTCAGTTGTTAGACCAATCTTCGGTATGTCTATGCAGAGGAGAATGCCCACGCAGTCTCGGAATACTCACTCAACCAGAGATTTATATTGACATGAAAAAAATATTCACTTTGAAAATACTTCATCATTAATACATGACAAGGTTCGTATGAAGTCGTCATATGGCTACAAACATTAATTTGGAGACCTACTTTTAAGAAGTAAAAATCGCTGAATTATAAAATTAGTAATATCTTAATTATTTAAATCATAATTAACTGAGCCCATCGTGGTAGAGAAGTGACTGGATTAGAGGGTTCTACCTAATAATGCTACAAAATTTGATTCTGCAACTGAAGCACAGAATAATAGTACAAGTACTGAAGTAGGTTAGTTTGGTTTTATTGAGAAGAAACTGAATATGATATGAAAGTCTGAGCGAACGTTTATTGATGTATATGCCTTACTGATTTCTCCATAGAAATACTAATCTTTGAAATCTAAATGCTTGAAGCAAGATCTCTTAACCAGGAACCCAGGTGTCATTCCCGGAGAAAGTCAATCCATTTACTGGTTGCACTAAGTATAGTTTGCTGATCGATTGATCAACTTTCATAAGCGACCCTTACAGTACAATCTATATGAATGGCAAGTAACAAGTAATCTGTTACATAATCTACATAATAAATATTAATTTGCATGAAACCGTCATGTTGGAAGTAAGGTATAACATTATGAAAGTCACGTAAATGTGTTGTAAACTTGTTCTTCGTGGCCGGGTCATTAACGCTTGGGCGCGTCTTATTACACTGATTGAAGTTAGCGATTACTTTACTTATTATAATAGATGCATGCTATGTCAATGAAGTTAAATTACTTGTAAGAATAAGTGTTTTTATTGTATCTGCTTTTGTATAGGTACTGCTTGCAGTAGTTCCTATACCAGAAGCTACTGTTGTAAGCAAAACATTTACAATACTACTCATACAGATACAGAAATAACCGTTTTCTGTTAGATCTTCTCCGAATTATTTATAGGTAGTAAACATTTCTCACCTCTACAAAGGTGCTACTTGTGTAAATTCAAATAACAGTTCTGTAACCGATCACTACGAAGTACAAACTTTCCAAGAAAATAACAGAGTATTCCATAAACATACCACTGATATTTGCAGATACGATGAACAGCTCCCAACCAATGCAACACAAACTCACAATCACGCTAAAAGCCGTCACATTTACGCAAAAGAAAACAAGAATAAGTAACTATCATTAAAATCATGGAAGTCAACAGGCTGACGTAACTCACTCACTCCGCCGCGTGCAATATGCACATTTCTACAAACACCGGCTTATTACAAACAATCAGTCGGTTTGCTGCGAAGATTTCACTGCATTTGAAGTGAAAAGTCACATTTTATTTGCGGTACAAGGTGAGGGAGACAATATTCCTACTGGAAAGAAGCCAAGAGTTGAGAGAAATTAAAATTTTCGAGGAGCTAATTGTTACAGCCACGTGTACTGGTGTTGAATGATCGAGTTGAATCCTAACCTAGTTACCCAGTTACTCTTTTAGGCAATTAAGACTATGGATGGATTACCTTGATTATTGGTAATGGAATTAGAACGTATCTATTCCAATTGAGAATCTATTAGCTGTTATTGAGTAATTAACTAACTCTTGTTCTTCTGCTAGAATATTGTGAGTCCTTCCGACTGATTCATTATCATTAACTAATTATTGGATATTATTGCAATAGTATTTTTAACCACCGTTATTGATGACATTACAAAACTAAATAAACGTTTGATTTTCTATTGTTTCTTTTCGTACATCGCAATTTAATTTACGAACAAGTCTAAGCGGGTCAAAGAGTCTAACGTGGTTTTCTTATTTATGCTATCAATAAATCAAATTAAGGTCGATCCAGTAATTTGTAGAGTTACGACTATTAATAGCGCTATCAATGTAGAGCTGAAGACATTGACCCCGATAGATTTATCTCGGCGTAACCTGTATTCAGTACGTATCCTGTAGGTAGAACACAATTACTGTTATTAAGAAATAATCATTTAAAAAAAATAGTTCCAAGGAAAATGCGAAGTTCTGTAAGTTTAGAAAATATTTTTTTTACTTGTCTTTCTCTTCATATAATATTCCTGACTTTCAAAAACTTATTTACTTACATGCTTTCAATCGTGCATACATTTTAGAGACCCTAGATTTTGACTTGTATTTTCACTGTACCTTTTTATTAGCACGGGTAATTTAAATACAATCAATTATTATCTACGACAATTACTGAGCACGCCCAATCTCATCAAGTCATCAATGACAAGAATAAACGCACTTTACGTACGTACACCATAATTTTTATCATTCGTATCTATGTCGCAGTAACATGGTTATAGCCGTTATATGATATACATATACTTAGAGATAGGATCTTTTCTCGTGTTGACACGAGCCATTGGAGAATAGCTCGTGCCGCGGTGAAAAGATTAGCCAGTCAGCGCGGTTGGTGACGGGACTGACAGCTCATGGTATTGCTTACAAATCGACCCATGTGATCTTGTTTCTAGTGATATGATCATGTTCCTAGGGTGATGTTTATAAAACGCTTTCTTATAGGCATTGTCCGATATTGCTCATATCGCTAGGAATATGATCGTATCTATATATCTGTATAAATAAATTTAAAAAATAAATGCTGTTCATTAGTAACCGCATCACTTGAGAACGGCTGGACTGATATGGCATTTTTTTATGTTCAGATTATTGCGGTAAGGTTTTTATCGAAAGAAAAATTGTGAAAGTTGCCCTGACAATTGGCAAATACTGTTTTTTTTTTCTATGCCGTTTTTGTATTAACATGACAACGTCTTTGCGGCTCAACTAGTAACGAATATAACCATGCTACAGCGACATCTACACTAAAGAAAACTGATTGCGAACCGAAGTGTGAAATTATATTACAACAGCTAATTTATAGCTTAACACTTTCTTCTATAGATTTCAGGTATTCATAGATAAGTGAAAAATATTTAAAAAGCCATTAGAGGAATTATCTTTGTCATTGTTGATGGGCTGTGGCACTTATATGATGCCAAAACAGTCATTTTATTAGCACTTAAGAAAATCTATGTGTTTGTTTACAAAGAAGTGAAAGAGTGTTTGAATGTTGTGGTACATTTCGGTCCATATACATAATGAACTGACTGTTATGGGTACCTGTTGTCAAAGCAATATAGAGCATATTAACATGTGACAGTGAGCTCTTATTTATTTATTCTTTTTTAACAAAATTGTACAGAGGCGGACTTCATGCGACTGTATCAGTCATTTTCTACCAGTCGACTTTAGACTTATAACATGTTCCTTTAATTGTTTAGGCAACCTATACATAAAGTGTGGTACAACAGTCCCTTGTATAATTCCCATTACCTTTCTGGTATACCGTTGCATAGTGGCTTGATGACTTTCAGGTATACCATAAAAAAAAACTTTATCACTTGTTCAGTTTTCATCATCATCATGATATCTGCCCTCAAAATCAACAGCTGCGTTGACAGATCGTGAGGATCCGGGCCATACCATTGCCCTATATTCACTGCATCAAAATATTTTGCTTACACGCCCGTCAATTTGCTAACAACATCTACGTCACACAAACTGATCGAGTACCACTTCATAAACCTGACAACTTACGTTCGTACGTGCGAATCACTTTCATCAATCTTCGTGTTTACTCGCGAATTAAGAGAGTAATGCGCATGCGCCCGATTTGATCTTCGTTTTAACGTGTTTCTTAGCAAATCAACAGATTTATAGTGTTTAGGAGTGGGTAAATAAGTTGTACCTATGTTGTGTAATTTTTCGCACATAGGCCTACTATAATTTAAGTGCCTAGTAGTAATTTTATGGGGTCATGGGAGATGGCAAGTTGTCAATACCATTCCGTTTCTAGCATTACCGATAACTGTTAGTGTGGCATTCCTTCAATGTACAACCAATAATTAAGTGCCTGTGTTTGTTAAATTAATACATAATTTAACACGAATGAACATGAACGAATAATGCATCGTAGATTCAAAAAACGTTTAAGTAAAGTTAAATAATAATGAAATAGCTGATCTAACAGACGTTGTCCTGTTTTACAAAAATCCAATACAATAAAAAGAACGTTCAGTTTTTCCCGAATTTGCCAATTTTCCGGGCAACTTTTCAAATTTTGCTTTCCATAAAAACCTAACTAGGAATATAAAGAACATTTTAAAAACAGAACCAAATCGGATCAGCCGAGCTCAAGTGATGCGCTTACCAACGGACAGCATTTAATTTTTATTTATACCTATAGATTTTTCCAACGTCATACATCAGTAACATACGTCATCCTACGTGTTGACAACGCATTGATCGATTTTTTCAAAACAAATATACTTGGAGTGCATTTCAACTACCTATCTAATTGGATAACATGTTTTTAGGTGTCTAGTGGCCGATTCCTATGATTTACTGAGCGTTATTAAGTTAAAATTAAAAGTCAAAAGTAGTCTCGTAGTGTCTCGTGTAGTCGTGTAGTGTAGACTTAACCTGTGTAGTACTGTAATTATAGACACAATAGATAAACAATAGCATGACGATCCGGATCGTCGCGCGGGACGATACCGGTTAAAGAATAACACTACCCCATCTCTGCCCGTGGGTGTCGTAAAAGGCGACTAAGGGATTCACTAGAGGATGGGCAGCAGTGTTCTTTGAGTACTTTATTTGGGAGAGGCCTATGTCCAGCAGTGGACGTCTTTCAGCTGAATGATGATGATGAAAAGTCAAAAGAATCAAAGAGAAAATAGCTTTGCATAGCAGACCCTCCCGTACGTTAGTAGCTAACACAGGTAAAATTAGCTTACAAGTTCATTTAAATGCGCAGTTTGACAATAAAAAATCCTACCGTTGGTAAGCATAACGATTCGTTTTTGTTCATAAGAATCGGGCAAAGGTCGCTAAACCATTGTTGACGCATTTCGACAAAAAGGATGACTAGAGGTGCAATTTTAAAACGGTACGCTGCCGACATATCGTAGACATTTCTCGCAAAAAATAGACGTTCGTAATATTTATTTTCGAAAGAAACGTCACGAATTCGTGCTCCATATATCGGATAAACACATTTTATATATTATTCATAGAAATAAACGGTACTGATGTAGAATGGCGGCGCCCGCCAGGATGTGCGTAAACATGTCTCTTTGCAAACTAAAACTCATATCAAAATTGCAAAACTTTTTTTACTGTTATATGATATGCGAATCGAAACGGGATCAGCTGATTGATTTGATAGAGGTCAAGTATAAAGAGATGGAAATTTATTACTTTGAAATAGGACGCGCACACCATGAATTAATTCAATTCCTTCACTACCACGTGTATCTTTGGAATTGTAAACATGTGTATACATGTTTTTTAGCATCGTGTAGAAGAAATAAATACGTACACGCCACTCCTAGTTCATAAGTCAATAACAAGGTTTTTGCCTCGCTACCACGTCGAACTTTGATACTTTAATAAACATGTAAACAAAGTATCTAATAAATTACTTGTGAAAAAAAACATACCGACGAACGTGACCTATGACATCGCTCAAGTACAAATATTTTTTTTTAATTATCGATACATTTGGAAAAATAAATCGGTACACCTCTATCAAACAATGAGTTCGCAATTTGAAATCTGAAACCTTGATTTTTTGCTGTCAAATTACAGGTCCCAAATAAATTACCTACACATCGCAGAGATATAAAATTGAGAAAAAAACTGCAATCATACGATTACACACACGAAAACAATTATTAAAAGATAATAGGGTTTCATAATTGAAATACTGAACTTTAAGATAAGCCATAAAAGACATATAATAAACAGTAGATAAGCAGGTGGTTTTTCTCTACGTCGTTATGAAGAATTCGATTAAAACGGTATTCTTCAACGATAGCAGCTTAGCAGCTGTATATGCACAGAAATACTTTATTTTTAGTTTACCGTCTCTGGGAGCCTAAACTTCGACATTCGGCATTTCGGAATAGCTACTTCGAAAAACGAACGTCAAAGTTTCGGACCGAAACAAAAGAACGGCGAACATCGAAATTATAACAAACGAAATATTAGATGTCAATTAACATTTGGAGTAGGTTGATCGAAAGATAAAATGTCAAATCGCGACGAATCAATCGTCGGATCCGAAAAACTTCTATGGTTGGAAAACGTGCGGTCCGTCCGCTGAAACTTCGTAGTTCGATTTTCGAAGTAAGCCCGCTGTAGCCATATAACTTTTGCCTATAAGCTAAATTAAATGCTTGATAACTGTTTCTTCAGGCTGTGGTCTACAAATATTTATTTACTCGTAATTGACGTCATCTCCTACCCACCCTATTATTATCTATATCCAAGCAAAGTATAATCAACCAATTCACCCATAAAAAATACCCCCAATCATTCACACCTGCTTCGCAACTCTAGTGCTCCAGCCAAACTATTAAAGATAGGAAGTTGATATTTTAAAAAGCTTGAGTACAGTCAACAGCAAAAGTGGATAAATATTTTGAAATGTCATAATTAATCATCTCAGGAATTAATTGTTTATCTAAATCCATCATAATATTACTCGTTATAGAGTTCTCTGCTCCAGTGCTATATGTTACAAAAATGAATAATTGGCAAGTCTTCAAGTACTACGAGCAGTCAGCAGAGCTGTGAAAAAAAAATAGTTCACCGTGTGATTAGGTCACTATCACCAGGCCAGTCTTGATAACAATTACATTAAATATGTTACGGTGGGCCGACAGTTCGTTACAAGTAATGTCGGAGTATTGGCCGACTGCCAAGATATAGGTAGTTATCTGAGACTAGGAGACGCCCCGTAGACTAGGCTAGGCGGTGTTTAAGATGAAACAATTATTAACGGATTACCGTGGTTTTAAATTTGAGTCGGTCGGATTTAGATTCTGTGAAGCAATTTGAATCGGTTTGTGCAGTTTGAGAGACTAGTTTGGTTGATCGCGTTCTTATTTAGCTTATGTTTGGTATTGTGCTAACTTATTTATATTTAATTACACAATAAGGGCACATCTACTAATAACTATAATAAAACCGAAACGATTCTAAAACTGTGCATTAAATATTTTTTGGAAAAAAGTAAGTGCAACGCATCCTAGTAACGATACTGATGACAAAATGTCGTTTTTAGACTTATTGTCTGTTTGTTTGTTTGTATGTTTGAGCTTCACGCCAGTGCTACCAGAGAGATCTAGTTGAAATTTGGCAGACACATCCGTTAAAGAGCGGGTCATGTTATAGGTTACAAATTGTCATGCTATTTAGTGTGGGTGATGAGCAGTAACCTTTCGTTTCCATAGGCAAAGCCGCGGGTACGAATTAAAGTAACTTACGTACCTAATTCCAAAGTCCAAACCCTAAGCGTCAAATCCACTAGCAAGTTTTAGTGCGCAAGTTGACTTGTGCAAACGACTTTCAAACTGTGACCACGCTCGCAGTAAGTCGCAGCAAGTCGACTTCTGCAATTTTCACGAACTTAGCAAACACTTGCGTGCAATAACTTACGTAATAGAACTTGTTACTGGATTTGGCACTTTACATAATTATTACAAGTACATGTAATATAAGCCGTCATTTGATAATTAAAATTAATTTTGGCTACGGCATAGCAGTTTCCTGAATCTTTTAATTATTATGATGTAATAATGAGACCAAAAGATCTTTATCTTATCATGTACACGTGTGATTACATAGTATTACCACTATTGTTTTCCTACCACACTAGTTACATATTTGTCATCTTTATTTTCTGACATTATATTGTATACAGTCAACATTAAAAGCCAATGAATATTTTGACGTTTTGTAATATTTTTTTGTAGAAACCAAACATTGTTCTGCATTTATAATATTACTAGTCTTTACAGTATTATCTGCTCTATCATTATTTTAACAACATAATAATTATTAGCAAGTTTTCATTCATAAAACACTTTTCAAACTGAACAATCATTACTTTTAATGTTGACTGTACCCAAATGTACAAAAAATACATTTACGTAGGTATTGCTTGTAATTAGCTAAGCCTTTACATAGAAAATAACATCAAATTATCAATATAATAAAAAATAAAAATAAACTTGATTCAAAGTAAATTTTTTTGTTCAACTACGTCAAGCTTCCTACCAGTTATAATTTTTACAACCGAAATCCTACGTAATAGCAGAAGGTAAAAAAACATAACTTCAAATCTCGGACTTCGTAATTTATTAAAATCAACTAATCAATGTCAATAAACTTGGAACAAAATAAAACATCTGATTGTAATCAATGGTTCTAGTATTTACGCGAAATTATTAATTAAAACAAATTGAATAATAGAAACTATACAACGATAAAACGCCTGTTATGTGCTCTAGAATAGTGGGGTCCCAACTACGGCCCGCGAGCACCACAAATCCGGCCTGCAAGCACCACCAATCCGGCCAACGAGCACCACTAATCCGGTCCGCGGCATTATGTTGATACGATGAACTAACTATGTCTTGGCCCTTTGGGACTTAGAGGAGAAGTCAGTGTGGCCCTTAGGCTAAAAAGTTTGGAGACACCCCTGCTCTAGAACGTACGTCAATAAATTTTTTATAAGAGGTGTTACTATATCTGTAAATGGGAATGTATGTGGGAACAGAACATAAAGAATAGTTTCAGAACGAAGAGTTATGTGAATGATGAACGAATCTGAGTGAAAGGGATAGTATGATAGAAGAGTGAGAAGTGGATGAATCATTCTGAAGGGGTAGTGAGTGGAATTTGTTTTTAAAAAAAGACAAACATGACGTGTGAAAGTGTGATGAATAAAAAGTTGACGTGAGAGGAATTTATTTATAAAATGGGAGTTTGTAATAAACGAAGTGTCATTCAAAATAAATACCTACTTTGTTTTAATTGCTTCCGATTCCGACATGTATTTAAAATCTTCATCGTTTAAAGTACAGAATTACAAAGTTGTAATGATAGGGTTAGCCATTCTATGATGAGGGTCATTAACTTTTAACAAAATTAATTTATTTCCATCTACGAAGCAACTTACTTGTTACGTGTAAAAGATACGTAAGTCATACGGATGTTTTATTAGTTACATACCATTAAATTTTCGCCTCACACTACATAACAGTTTTAATGATCAGTTTCACATTAATCACAAAAAAATAATAACGTTTCATATAAAGATGAATTAAGCCTAACTTGTTTTACATTATTTACATTTAGAGTCAAAAAACCTTTAGGAATATTTGGTACAGAGGGTTTTCACGGCCAGATATTGTATTTTTCTGTTCTGTACTCTTGTCTTGTCTTAAGACTTTGTATATAATTATCAGAAACTAACCGTGACCTCTTCTCGGTATCTTCAATGATTCGAGTAAACCCAGTTAATTTTCCTCTTGGGCAATCGTTTCACTGAATTTGTTTGTTTTAGAGTTCTTTCCATACTGACACACGTATTCACACCGTCTCAGCGAACGCATCACAGCTGTAGTGATTGGTTGCCTTTATTCTCACATCATAAAGGCAGCCAATCACAGAGACGTATTCAAAGCAGTGCGTTCGGACAGTAAAGAATCGTTTGAGTGTTGTTTGTGAATAGTATTGACATTGTTCTGAGAAGAATAGACTATAAAGGAAAATCAGTGAGCAATATCGGTTCCAATCACAAAATAGAAAAAACAAGTGGAAGTGCCTAATGCTTCCTTAGTATGGGAACCAGTATCGCAAAACTGACATAAAATTATATTGAAAGATTTCACAAATTCAAAGCACAGTAAATATATAATAAGCTAAAGCAGTACCTCAACTTACTGCAATCGCCTGAATTGACACTCACACAGACACGCACTGTACACTGAGTATAACGCACTTTTTGTAGTGACTGTATCCCGAATTTACCTCAGAAGTCTTGTTGCAGTGCGTGCCTGTGTGAGTGTGTCAATTCGGACGATTGTTGGTAGTTGAAGTGTTATTATTCTCCTAAAAAAGAAAACGTTAATCTTTTATAGTTGTTGTCATTTACCTCTCAGAGGAAATTAGGTACGAATGTAAATAACTTTCTGGGTAATCTACTCTTTACTTTTATGTTTTCAGGGTTGCGTTTCAGTGATGATTTTGTTTTATGATTTGTCCAATTTTTTTTTTGTGGTTATTGTTTATTATTGCCAATAGGCTCCTTACAAGGAACCTTTTAATCCCCTTTCAGCTTTAGGGGTATTTTTGTCACACGTTGTATATTCTGTGGTCAAAGTCAAAATTTCAACGTTATATACTGTATACATTCTCTGTGAGATAAATTTTTCGTCCTGCTAGAATTTTTATACGTTTATATTGCACACAATAAGGCATGATTCTAATATTTTACGTATGAGTTCGAGACGTCATGTCACAGCACAGCTGCAGCAGCAGACTGATTGTGATAGGCGCGCGATAGCTGGTAGGCACTTCCACTTGATTTTTCTAATCCATGGTCCCAATCGTTGATGTACACAAGACAATCAAACTTTCAGTGGATATAATTAAGTATTAAGAGAAGATAAGAAGAAACAGTTGCACAATGCACCTGGAAGAAATTGGGTCCCTTTTTTTGTTAAGAGACTATTAAAAACCGCTTAGTATTTTTATTTATTAAGGTCCAACGTCTGCCTTAATGATACTGATGGTTAAATTGATTTGTCCCGAATTGTGCACCTGGTTAAGATTGGATGTGGCAGGTGGAGAACCGGGTGTTGCGGCATGTGCCCAAGCGCATCTTGAGAGAGGATTACTTGCCGTCAGGTTAAGATAAGTACCGATGCGCTGATTTAAGGGCAGTTCAGACTACGATATGCTATTTCGCTATACACTTAAACATATTGCGTCACAATCTATAACTATATAGCATGACGTTCACACTATACGCTATATCGCAAGCAGGTCTACTATGTATAACAAGTTATTTGACGGCGATCCGCCGGGCGACAGACGGGGTAGACGTGAAGCGGGGCGGGGACCGGAGAATAGTACGATATTGCTCTGAGAATCGCTCAAGTTTACCGCATATAGCAAGCCAATACTTTATAGCATAGCGTTGTGTGAACGTGTCCTTATAAAATGTATGCTGAGCGATATCGTTGTTTGCTTTATGCTATATATTATAGCGTTGTCTGAATTGAAAAATTAAAACTTGACTACAATTGCGAAGTTTTACCGGTACTATATTTCTTGCAGATTTTGAATCACTTGGGAGCTAATAACGTCACTTGGTAAATCATATTCGTCAACATAAAGAACTACAAGTGCACATCCAGTCGCAACTGCGATCTGTGCAACTGTCAAATTATGCAGCTCGAAGGCAATTAAAATTCAGACAACTGCGTCACAACTGCTGACAGAATGTGCAGCCCATTTGCAGTTATGATTACGAATATGAAACGAAATACGATTAACTAAAGACGTTATTAGCCGGTTATTGCAATTTTCAATATTGCATGCTCAATTAATTAACAAAATTTAAATAGACTGATATAACACTTAGTATAACTACAAATCTACAAAAAAATAACCAGTTTTTGTAATCATACGCATACCGCGGAAGTCCGAAATCCTAAGCATGTTATGTAGTAATCATTTTAGAACTACAAGACTAAATGGCGACCATGCGTGGTAAACTGCAATTAAATTGTTATTTTTACGTGTCAGTAGTTTTGTGTCAAGAGGAAGCATCCTAAATAGTGACAGAACACGCTCAATGACTGGCATGTTTTTGTTATGAAAATTATAAACTTATGATCGGTTTCAATTTTGATTCGTAATTTTTGTTGTCTGTTATATTTTATGTACTTAAATGAAATGTAATCTATTATTTTATTCTATTATTATTCATTTTGTGTAATGATGATTATGTGAGTAGTTAGCGAAAATTGTAATTCTATTTAATTAGTGTAATTGGTCTGTGACCGTTCTAGTTAAATTGTTTAAATAAATAAATAAATAAATAAATAAATGACCCGTTCACACGTCGCTTGGCTGACTAGCAGGTTATTAATAACCATATTTTATAGCTCGCGACTTCGCGAAATCTTCGCAATTATATTCGTCATTCAGAACATTAAGTAGTTAATGGCCAGCTGAGGACTTTTGAAACCGTAGGTGCAAGCTACACAGAAGAGTCGTCGGGCGAAGATGAGGCGAGGACGCGGCTCCCAATAATGTGCTTTCATACTAAATGTACAGAGGTGTCGCGATGCTAAACATACAGAGGCGACGGGACGCGGACGCGATGCTTCGTCGTCTGCGCCTTCTATGTTCTATGTTAGGAGATGTGGTTTCCGCACTTAGTCCTTTAAGTGGACCATTGTACGTGGGCCATGGCGGCCATCATTCCAACCAGCCCACCTCCTTCCAGAAGCAGATTAGGGCTCTCGTCTGCGCCTTTTGCCTCGTCTTTACCGGCTCGTGTTCACCCGACGTATCTTCTGTATGGTCTGCACCTTAAGCGCCAAATCCACACGCAATTTGACTATTGCAACCGCCTTTAAGCTGTGGACACACCCGCAGCATGTCGACTTCAGCGAGTTCTAGGAACTAAGAGAGCAATGACGTGCAATGCAATAATTGGCGCAGTAATATTTGCTAGTGCATGATGCTTAAGAGTAACAACGTCTTATCATACAAATCTAACTTGTTAGTAGTTTTTTCTTAAGATTTGTTGGCATTCGCTGTATTTTCTTTAATTCTAAATAATTTTATAGAAATGCTCTCTGATTCAGAATGATTCGATTAGTTAGTTGTCGAACGACGAGCTATCGATTCAGTAAGCTATCTCTTTTTCTCTCGTTATGGGAATCGTCGACGAAACGAGATAGGAAACCGAATCGGTCGACAACTGCTTATCGAGAAGGTTCTGAATGGGGGGGCTGGTGGGTTTTGGACTAGTATAAACAATTATTTAGTTAGTTCTGTTTTTCACTTTGCAAAAATAAGCAGTCATGAATACGCAAATAAATTAAAAATACTTCACAGGTACCTATGTGGCTAATTATACGACAGGTATTTAATTACATAAAGTCCTATCTAATCATATCATAGAAGGTCGAATGTCTTTTTATCTTAATTGTCCAAGGTTATCTGATTACTACGTTTGCTACCAAATCACACTGTGTTTTGGAAATTTGGACATATCACGTGTTTTCACGAAAAGTTTCTTACAATTCTGACGTAAATTGCTGCCAACATTATAATTACACACACTGTTTTCATTTAAATTATTTAATTGTGGAAATCTATTCTTTGTTTGAAATGAAAATGTGCAAAACAACCAACCTTTAGAAAATGATAGGATTTATTGTGAAGAAAATATAATTCAAAGTCAAAGTTTTTTATTTAGAATTTATTTAGAAATCAGGCACTTATAAAACGTCAAAACTAGGTGCACGGTTCCAAAAGATAGGTTCCATGGAGAAGAGCATGCATGAGACTCCAAGAATACTCTTTTCAAAATAGTAGTTCATGACAATTCCATTACAGTAGTGTAAGAAATAGACTGAGAATAATGCAGGTTAATGTAAGAAATAAACCCACTTATGAGTAACAGATAAAAAAATACGCCTTCTAGGATTGCAATAGCAGTTAAGTGCTGACCAGTCCCGACAAACAGAATTGGGATCCTGTACGCGATTTCTACACACTTCCGACGTCCATAGGACGATAAGAACCATAGATATAATATGTAAGTAGTAAAATAATAACATAAGTATCTATGATAGGTAGGTACAGAACAATACACGCGATGGCATGATACATAGAGCAGTGATATTGCCAACACTGTGCCTGTTATCAGGGTAAGGTATTAACGCCTACATTCCGTTTTCTACGATAACACAATTTTCCTAATATTACATTATAAGTATTTTACATACACACACATACATACCTATTAAGTATACAAAATCAAGTTTATTATCTGTAGAAATTATATTTATTTTACCTTACCCATCATACCAGTATTATACACAGAGCAACTGCCTTCAGACCTCCGCTACCCGTTTACTGGGCAATGGACGGACACTTAACAAAAATATTTTAAAAGTGCAAATATAAACCTATTCGAGTTTTACCGTGCATCAGTATCATCGACTACACAATAAAAACAAAAGAAAACATAATGTAGGATGTATAACAAAGAGGGTATCAATTACTCCAGAAGAACTTGAAACCTCGTATTCGCAGCGCTTAATTTACAAATTATATATAAATAAGCTGTTTCTGCTATTTATTCTTGCACAAATATTTATGTATACGTTGTCAGAGCAGGTTAATGTCACTTGAAGAATCTAAGCACGGACGATTACTATGAAAAACAAGTTTTTGTACACAAATATGTACACATAGGTAATTGAACGTAGAGATGAGACGTGATGCTTATTTAAGCAGATAGGCGTTAGGTACATAATGCTCATCTGTGACGTCAATTGTCAAAACTTTATGGCATTGTTCTTTTTATTTACTGTTGGTTTGGTGTATGTTTGCGTTATTTTATTTCTCTGCTTGTAAGGTGCTCACAATTTTCTAAATTTTTATACTTATTTTGTTGGAGTAGGCGAATTTTGTTCTGGCAAACACTGATAATTACAGCTTGTTTTTATTTAGCATAACATCAGGCCTGTATACCCCGAAGAGTTGGGCGAAGGTGTAATGTATGGTACACCCTCATTTCCCATGTATGTAATAGGGGGCGAGCTTATTGCCATCAACCGGCCATAAATCCAGACACCGGGGTGCTACTGAGAAATAATGTAATATCTATATAATTATTATTTCATTACATTCAATTCAGTTCCTATCTACATTATAGTCTATAGCAATAAATTCTTAATAACTTCGCGATTTAACGTTACCTTGTATGCGATATCAAAGCAATTGAACCTCACTAACCTCGTTCTACTGATAAGTTATGAATAAACCGATTGTTATGAAAAATCACTCCTATTTTAATTAATGCATAAAACCAGAGATAACTCCTTCAACTGCCAGTGATATATCGACTGCTTTTTCATGATCAAGGAATATTTGCTTAGATTCTAAAAATACCGTTTTAGGAATATTATTAGAACAAACGATTAAAGTATGTTGAACTTTGGTTTTATCATTGCCAGTATTCGATAAATAATCGTGTCAAGTATAATCTCAAAGTAAAAATTAAACAAGTTTATTAATAGTAACATCGTACGATCTTCTCGTCGACTTGAAATTCGTGTTCGAAAATCCATAATTTTACATCTAATAATAATAACCTACGAAGATAATTTAAGTTCAAATGAAATATTTATTATCTATTGTCTTACTTTTTTTACGTTACTGTTTTTCTAGTCGCACAGGTCAGACTGTGCGTCTGGGTATAAACAGAAACTCGCCATATGTCTTTTGAATGAAGAAAACAATAAAACTACTAAGAAACTTAAAGAAAACTGCACCTTGGTAGTATTTAAACCAAGAAAACTCAAAGATGATGAAAATTATACAATGGAAGACGGAATAATAGCACAAACAGAAGAAAATGCTACAAAAAATAATTAAAACAAATTGATTAAGGAAATGAAGATAAAACTAGAATATAAGCAGCGACTGTAATTGAACTACAAAATGGAGCGAAAGTAATTGATTCACGATTACTTGTGCATGTACGACCCACAATTCTACTTCTTATGGCTCCAATGTATTATTTTTTCTGTCAAGAAAAGTGTAAGTGAATGCTTGGAAATGGAAAACACATTCACTAAGCATTGTGTGCTAATCGATTAAAAACGAAATCGATATGTATCGAGTAGTTGTACTGCTAAATGTAATTAAAACCGTTTAACCTAGGAGACATTATGAAAATTATAGAACCCCTGTCCAGGCGATACTGTAATCAAAGGTCTAAGGCAAGCCTATTCGGTTACAAAAAAAATGGTTGGCTATAATATCGAAGATCCTTAGCTATAATAATTACTAAACTGTTCACCGACACTTATCAATACATTATGCAGATTGCAATCTAAATCTTTAATTAATATTAATCACACAACACCGGTAGTCAGCCAGCACTTCCAGGAAAACATCCTCATCAAACTGACTCGTATTTTCTCTAATAAACTAAGCTAAGTAAGTGCCGGTCGACGTAAGATACGATAAAAATTGCTCGAAAGAAAACAAAAATTGCGACGACACAAAAGAAAACTTTCCTTTTAAAATTTGACACAAATCTGAAGAGACCTATGAAGACAGTCAACAGCTTATTGTGACTGACACAAAAAATACTGAAGCGGGGCACATTTAGTGGAGCATATTTTTTGCATGTCTACAAGCATTTTTGAACGAAATTCGAGAATACCAGTATACCGTTCAACCAAGTTTGTTCCGAAGTTTTTTGGCGCGAACATTCCGGGAATTGAATATTGGCCTCTGAAAGTACTGTTATCAACGTTAGATAAGATTCGTTAATCTGTATGACGCAAGTATTTTAAATATCCTGTTAAGTGCGTACGAAGTACGAACGACCGTGTACAAAAACTAGTAGAACTACTAGAATTGATTGTACTACTATTTTACTACTTACTCGTACTATCAATTCTAGACTATCTAACTTTTATGTCATATTTTTATGGTGATTACAACAAAATTTATTAAGCCTGAGTCATCGTTGTTTGCTTGGTACAATTACCATCGTTGTCACTGAGATCAAGCAAGATTCAGGAAAACCCGTATTTCATGTAATTTGCAAGTTTTCGGAATAACTTGTAATGTCATCATGTTTGTGCATTATCTTAGTTGAACCTACGTAATCGTAAAGTGTATAGAATAAATGTCAGACAACGATACTCGAAAAAAACATGATATTGTGTTTGAAATTTAAACTCTTTCTGTATCAAAATATATGTTTTTGTAAATCCATAATTCACGCCGGAAACCGCCATTCCTATTTGTTGTACTAATAAAATGGTGTTAGCAGTTCTTCCAGACTTAGCACTTTCGTAATAAAACAAACACGATAATATCTTGAAATAGGATGTGTAAGGCGAGGTTATCTTGCCAACAGTAATACATATTATCCTATCGATAGTGAATCTTAACGTGATGTCATATTGGGAATCAAGTTACAGGCTTTTGCAACGTTTCGTAAGGAAACACCGGTGTGCAAATGTTTGAATATGCGATGCGCGTCCATAAATGTACTGTATGAGGCAACCAGATTAAAAAGTGTTAATAGCGATATGAATTAATTTTATCGTATTCAATAATTACGGCTTCAATAAAGCAGGATCTACACTAGATATAAAAATTATGGTACAAGGTTGAGAAGATAAAAGAAAACAAGGAAATTAAATGTAAGCTGTTACGAAAACAAGATACGTTTATAAAACAAAAGTATTGAAAATCTAAACTCAAAAAAAAAAGTGTTCAATGCCAGAAAGGGTGAAACTGGTGAAACAATAAAAGCTAAAAACTAAGACTCAACCGCATTCAATTCACTTTAATGACCATCAATTGAAGACCGATTACGAAAGTATCTACAGTTTAATTAAACCCAATTGCCCCATCTTCATAATTGAATCCTGATGTGACAACAACAATGGAAAACATTATTTATGTAATAGAGGAAAATACTTGTACTTTACTTAGAGAAGGCAAGTAGGTCCATCATGAAGAAGGAAAGAAAAGTGAAATTTTAGATGGATTGATTGGCAGTCATCACATTAAATTATGAAACACGTAATAGTTACCAACACGTTTTTTCAGATTCTGATTTTTGAAACATAGCTTTTAATAGAGAAGCGTATTAAAGAAATAATTGTTTTTTAATCAAATTAGAAAAATGAACTGGCAATAAAGATGGAACGTGACAATTTACATTAACTACAACTGTATTTACTTAACTAATTACAAATTGCAATTGAACTTTAGACTCGGTTGACCTCGGATTATGAACTATAAACTATTGAAGTTGCATCAAACAACGTCAAAGACAAGTCATAACATAATAGATGAGTAAAAAACGTATTTGCTAGAACGTGTTGTTTATACCTTGAAGGGTATCAAGCTTGGTCATAACATTTATTTAAAAAAAAAAATGTTGTGTACATCTCGTATAAATGAAAGGAGAGAGTAAATTAAAACAAGCAAGCAATTTAAATTTTAAAGAGATTGCAATCGAAGTGGACCAGTTTATTATTTAACATCTGTTAACATTTTAAAAACTGTTATAAATTAAACGCTAAGAGTAAATGCAACACCGTTTCACGGAACTGATTGTTATCTCGAAGTTTTTATAAGACAAGCCATCATCCATCACGAGTATTGAGGCATATTTATTTTGTTTAAATTTACATTTAAGCTCACTTCAATACGTGTGGAACACTGACTGATATTACAACTAAATAACTATTTATATTAGCTCACCTTTATAATAAAGACGTCATCAGTGTTGAAACATCCCACGTCTTGCACTTCTGCAACAAGAAAACAAAATATAAATTTGAGAGCCAACATGAAGGATATTTTTTATCTTGCACTGAAAATAGCAGTTTTATTGGCAAAAAGATTGAAGTAATAATAAACACAGCTGTCTATTATGGTGGAATAATAAAAATATTTGCTTGAGATATCTCAAAGAAGCTGAATCAAAGAGTACCATTCAATACACCCTGATACAATGCTAAGCCCCCGAACAGATGTTACGAAGCCCGAGGCCAACTATTATTATCAAGTTGTGCAGGTAAAATATCATACGATCTTTACGAGCAATCTTTCTGATTCAGAGAGCAGCGGTCGCGTGAATTGACTTACAATGTATATCTGTACATTCGTATGATGAACTCAATTTTCTTTAAGCAAATAAATCCAAAACATTGTATTTTATGGGTTAGTTACTGTTAAGGTTTATACACCCAAACTAATTAAGTTCAACGTTTAATTAAAACGGAGTCCATTTTATTTGAATGTTCATTACGATCGTGAATAAATCGATTATTCCTTCAAATGAGATGTTTAATTATTTTTGGAATTCAGTAAAAGCAAAGTTAGTAGATAGTTATATAAAAATAAATCATACTTGAAATTCCTACAATGCATTTGATCGAGTTTTTCATAAAGCCACTGCATCGATTAAACATAATTACAATATTTAAATAAAACATACATGCAATTGTAGTGCGCTATTTAGACTTCAATATCAGGTCATAGGTTATCTTAGATCGTACCAACTTTATAGCTTACATACGCTGCGGTCACGGAGTACCACAGGGAGCAAGCATTGGTCCATAATTATTAACGTTTGTCTTCCGTGGGAACGAAGCACCAATTTATATTGTCTCTCCTTCTCTAATAAAAGTACCCGTTTCCTGTTCGATAAAATAGAACATTGTTCTAAAAAGATAAGGCAGTTCAACTTTAGCACTATCGTATTGAGCAAGTTTCCGTTGTAATTATTGTGAAAAGTTATGTAAATTCATCTGGATTTGTAAGCTTACCCCATTGCTTCCTTACTATTGCTGTTTTTTTCCGGTTTCAAACCGGATCTAGTCTTATCATCGTCCCATCTTTCTAAATGAATAAAGTGCTTAATGTTTCGTCATTCAATGACGTACACGTTTCTGATTCACAACTAGAACTCAAAAGTTTTCGGATTCGTCAGTCGAGCTAAACGATCTTTTACCATCTATTATAAAAAACCCAGTAACTCCATTAGTTACAAGAACCAGTTTGCATAACACTATGACGTAAACCAATAAGGTAAGGTCCACGTCACGAGACCGTCGTATTTAATGTGACAAGGTTACTGATATGATAAAAGATTGACTTTGATTTGACTCGGCGTGTTATAGATAAATATATTTAATTTTATTCTAATGTTTTTACGTTCTCCTAGTTGGTCTAGTTTTAAACAAATTAGAACTTGAAGACAATTGTACAAAAATCTCATTTCTAATAACAGAAATTAAATGCAAAATTGTAATTTCAAATCAGTCTAGATGGTACAGTCAACAAAAAATATCTATTAAATAGGCTGCCTTTTTACATCATTATTTATGTCATTATCATAATCGCCGGCTATTACAATGACCTTACGATGTCAACTTAGTTGATTATTTTATCCTCAAGTAAGTAACTATCTATTAGGAGCGCTGACTTCACCTGTGTCAAAGAAAACTACGATGACACATTCATAGTAATAAAATTACTTTTAATTTGATACATACTATCATAAATATAAACCAGTAATCCATGCTATAGAAACCATAAATTAAAACTTAATTAGATCAGATAAATTACTTCCCTCATGGGTGCGTTTGTTACATTAAGAGAAGATTATACTAACATACTCAACACCGCGTGTACGAAAGCAAATTAACCATCTACCTATGAATTATAATAACATCTGGCTTAGTCAGTAGTTAAAATAACGGTAAATACAAACCGCTGCAAATACCGTACGGGACATAAACCAAAAGAGGCTTTGAGCTGCACTGGCCTCTTATTGCCAAATTCGGACATCGTTAAGATGAACTCTACGTAATAAAGCGTTTAACAATTATGTTTACTTATGTTAATGTAACATGTGTGTCCTCTTTGCCTAGATATTTATTAGTATTTATCTATTCAAAGACAACATATCCGATGTTTGTAAGCATGTGTACAGCCTTGAAATATCATAAGATAAGACCAAAATAACAATGACAAAAACGACATCATCCGTTTCGTGACCACGGTTATTTCCCGTTTTACATTACCGTTATAATGCAAGTCTGTACCAAATTGGCAAACTAGACGCCGTGTAACAACCTGAACGAAGTACGAAGAAGAAATACGTACCAGTTTCGTTTTGTACAATCTTAACAAGAAGAAACTAATCTATTACCAACTTCAAGGGTTTATTATGCAAGCAAAAAGGAATTTTGAATGACAGTTCGTCAAAGTAAAAAACTTGCTTTTGACGCAATACAATTCACAAGAAAAAATTAATAAACTAAAGATAACCTTCAACGAGTACCAATACCGGTTAATCCGGAGAGTTACATACAGCAAAAATACATGAATTAGTAACGCTCAGTTCTAAGAAGTTTTTTATATGTCCCAGTTGAATGACAAAAACAATCGGAGAGTGTTGATCAATGACAGAAATGTCCCCGAGGTGAAAGTAGACAACTTTGCAAATAATAAGCGTGTGGGTGGCATTTGCGAAACAGATCATACATACAAACGTCAGTCAGAAGCTAATGAATGAATGTAACGTTAAAGATTAATGCCTACATGATTTCGCTTAAACATTTGGTGATAAATGACGTCGATAAATATGGTCAATGGGATAATTATACTGTTTCTAACAATGATGAATACAAAGTTAAGTTTTGAAGTGTCGATATTTGAATAAGTAATGAATTTGACAACATGTCACGTAGTAATGCAAATTTTAATGCATTATACAAATACAAATCGATGGTCCAATAACAAATGCAGACAACAATAAAATAAGTCTTCAAACTTGAAACTAATTCATTTTGGTGGTGCAATTTACAAATCTATATTGGAACTAGCCAGCAACTTGATATTGATGAAGAAATAACTGCAGCTCATAAGCAGGAAGCAGAAGATATAAGTTTCATCGTTTTTGCTTCACTACAACATAATAACAAATGGTACGGCTCATTGCAATTGGTGTGATTGCTAGAAAAATAATATATTACTATTCATTAGCTTCATAATCAGGAATTTATAAGCAAGGTTTATCTTTTATTACCATCAATGCGGTAAAGAGCTAGTTGAAAATTACTCTTAAGAACGAACTCATAAGCACGGAATATAATATTGATACATAAAAACTATGAACTAGACTAGAGCTCATTATAAGTTCTTTAGAATTCTCAGGGGGACGTGAGTTGTGCAAAATTAGACACATTTGCGGTTGTCTGTAGCTATGCATTAGTGCGTAAATTGCACTAGAGTACGTGTAATCCCATCGGCTGCTCATTAGTCAGCTCACAACTTGCTGCAGGCCGTCGTGGGAATCTCTGCTAAGTAACATCATCTGTCGATGACTCGAACCACCTTCTGAAACGGTTCATTTATAAGATTGAAGCAAAACGAAACTTTGTTATTTTATTTTCTAAGGGATCACTAAACTGTCACGGCTGCTGATGCTCTCAGTTTGGTTTGAGATATATTTTAAGGACCGAAACTAAATAGTTTACGTATTTGCTTTTAACCTTTACGACTTGTTCTCCCCTAATGGCTATTAATAGAGACAGCATTCCTACTTAATCTCATTTGTGAACTTCTCTAATCAAGTATAAAATTTATTAATTTGATAATAAGATAGATTGATGTTGTAAATCTAGATTTCGGCCATGCAAAAGATAAAATATTCAAATAGATTCATTTTTAAAGTTCCTATAATGCAGAAAAAATACGGTTAGTTTATGATAGTAGATATAAAAGCAAATGCGAGCTAGTAACTAATGGAAAGCTGATAAAGATGTTTGCCCGCACAAGGTCAGTGGGGTGACACGACCACTCTGTTGACATACTAAATACAAACAAAATATCGTGCTAAATATAAGAGTTCTAAAGTAAATATTAAATAATGTTGTTGATGTCTATGATGATACCGGAGCAGAGTTGGGTAAAGAAAAAACTTTATCAGTTGAAAGTCATGTTGCGCAAGTTGCAAGAGTACTTAATTATGTACGTTTACAAATGACAGGTTAAGAAGCCCACAGCATTATTTGAAATTGTAATCTAGAAATCAAACACGTTACCACTGCACGTGGCTTTATATGATATCACTGCAGTTTGTGATATCACATCGGTTTTACTTTAAATCGTTTAGTATAAAATCAGTGCAAAAATAGGTATAAATAAAATAAGTAAGTTAGATCAATCAATCCAACTAGCGACGTGAGAAACCAGTAATAACGATAGTATTCAAAAGAATACTATCGTTAATACCTCATAAAGCTTATCTTCTGCGATAAATAATGTTATTTATTCCAGGATGTGGAATACGAATGTCAAGAACTTTTTTTGACCGGCACGTAATCTTTGCAGCGGTTTTATCAAATCCGTATGGATGTGTTGGTATGTGCAAAGTGATCATTATTTCCTGCTTAAATAAAAACTGATTCTAAAAAACCAATGACAAAATCTGAGCTAATATCAACAAATTAAAAAATCTTGGCAGCTTAGGTCATTTTCACAGAATGGGGCGTTGTTGTAGGTGTGTTTTGTTGATTCACCACTTTTGTTTCCAGTGACAATCGCCTACGTATTGTGTGCTTAATGATTTTGGCAAGGATCCACGTTTCTAAATTTGGTAGTATTTATCATATTGAATGGAATGAATGAATGTGTTATAGTTTTTCGCAAAATTTGGTCACCGGTACGGGTCATGCTGCGGATCTGATGTACGGATCATGACATCATCCATGTAAATGAGGCTGTCAAGGATCACTTTCGATTATAAAACGTGGGCCACGTCATTGACACTCGGATACATTTCAAAGGCACCACATCCTGTTATAATCCTGTTGTCATATTTGTAATTGTTTTGTCAAATGATAGTAACTGTTTGTGCAAATTAAAAATCAGTTCTTTAACCAAAATTGTGGCTATACTTGATGATTACTTACTCTTATTAGTAAACTTGACAATCTCAGACACTTGTTTGATTGATCTATGACGATAACACTATTTAAAAAGTTGATACACAATCACGTTGACGTCGGCCAATTATGTACTAAAACTTATAATTGATGTTTCAATTGTTCTACTAAAACGCACTGTAATGAGTTGTTATCTCGCAAACTTGAATAAATTGTAGACAGACACGCGGGCAAAAAAGGGTCGTAGGTAAGGCCGTAGGGGTGGAGCCGGCCACAAAAGGGACCTCAGTGTGTCGGAGGTCTTGTAAACAGAATGTAAAGGAAACGGTTTTTTGTCGAGGACTCGAAATCGGGCGTCGGTGAGTCCGGCGCGGGCGCAGGTAAGGATTTAAGAATTTCTCTAGCTATGCTTGCTCGTACCTCATGCGATATTATCTTGGTTACTTACGAGTACAAACGTTGCTATCTCCGAGCCGACTGTTTGCACAAATATGGACGACCTTCCAGCTTGCATACGTGACTGTGTTACGTGGCACATAAAACTGTATTGCCTTTTCTTGCTTTTTATCTAGAAACCATCGTTGCCTGAGTCTTTTCCGAGATTTTTGCACTCGCAGGAATCCAGAACACTATCTTGCCATTTTCGGAATTATGTTGAACAGTACGATGTAATCTTGATACATTAAATTTTTTCACAAGATTAAGTAGCAAGGATAATCTTCCCATGAATCTTTCTTGTATTATTTTTTCTTCTCTAAGTTATCAATTGACATTTTAGATTTCAATCAACTAGATAGTTAAATGCAGTGATAGCATAGTCGTTGAAGGTTTGTCTGCCATGAGTATAAACGGTTAAATTCAATCATGGCCCGCACCTCTGCCTTGTCGAATTTGTGCGCGGAACAAAATTTGATTATCACTTTCGTTATCGGTGAAGGAAAACATCGTGAGAATCGATTGATAAAAGCTGCGCATCTGAGAAGTTTCCTAAAAACTGTTCTTGATGATGTGTGTAGTTCGCAAACCCGCACCTGGTGTCTGTGGTGGACCAAGGCCTAAGCTCTTCTCATTCTGAGAGAAGGCCCTTTTCCAGCAGTGGTAAAGTAATGGGATGATTATATACAAGCTTAGTTTTAGTATATACTAAATCTGAAACTAGTTTGTTCAGAATCACTAGGAGAATCGATTGACATATTTAATACAATTTTTTTTTTTTTTATTATTGTCAGTTTTGTTTCAGTAGTTTTCTACCCATAACAGTTGACGGGAATAGACACCTTGAGGCTTGAGACGGTCCTCTCGGTCATTTTCCGTGTATTAGACAACCCCTACATAGCACATCTCAGGCATTTCACAGTTTTTTAGGGAACTTAACGCGACATGAACTTACTAAGGTGTAACTTGGAGATTTACTAAAAACTAAAAACACATATTCCGGCAGTTCTGATGAAAATCTTGTTGGGGTGTCTCGGTTTTCGTATAAAGTAAAAATAAGGTTGTATATGTTTAGGTATGTGTTCTCCAAAAATTACAGCTAATTGTATTAAAATTGTCACTTCAAATCTTTCAATGCAAGATAAGATCAAATTAGATATTATACGACCGGTTGAAATATTCATAAAGTTTTAGACAAACCAAACAGGTTACTATGTGGATAGATACCATCTGGTCATCTGAATTGTAAGTAGTCGTCCTTGGACAGAGGTCAGCGGACATACGAAATTCACAGTAAGCTACTCCCCTACAAAGCGGGTCCCACGTTGTATTATTGTTATGTACCTTGTTGTGCCAGACCTTGAATGCGTTAAGGACCAGACAGGTCAACTGAATTCATGTGTACACCTCTTCAATATTAATGGTGTTGAAAACACACACTTTTTCATTTGGGTCGTGTTCAAATTTTTACTTGTGTGTGTTTTGTTTGACGTCACTTTTTCATGGACGCGTTTTGTTTTGTTTTTCTTTATTTATGTGTTTTCTATTTGGATTCTCTATTTAACGTATGGTTTCAAATAGATTTTGAATGCAGTTTATTAAATACTTATGAGCATAATGTGTTATTATTAATTTCACCCCCGTTACTACAGAGTTTAAATCAAGGTTTATCAATTTGATTATCTTACTTCTCGTAATATTCAATGACAGAAATTGCTTCTAATATCCATATTAATGCCTTCATAATCATACGTTCCTTTCTAGTAAATATATTCTGAATGTAATTCGACTTTGCGTTTTCTTAGAGGTAATTTGAAACGCGCCAAGGGTAAGTATGTATTTGTAAATTACAAATAACATCTATCTCCAAAGATCAAAGTGCCATAGCACATTGTATGGCTTCTATTGTTCTTAACTGACACTTTCGTTTTTGTCATGTGTTAAGTTTACGGACGTTGTCAATGTTAACGTCTGCATGTGAAGGCAGCGTAGATTTTAATGAGCAGTTTCAGAAATCATATGTTTGGGCTCAAGTTATCTTCTTTATGCTAAACATTTTTGATACCCTTTTTCAATAATTTTGTATATTTAATATTTCGACGATGTTGAATCAATTTCCGTAATTTATGTACAGTACTACGAAACAACTTATACGCAGCGTCAATCTTCTTGTTTTCGCATTTGTACGAACTCGAGACCTTTAAGAGTCTCATGTGCAGGTTTCCTCACGAAATTTTTCCTTCACCATTAATGCAAGCAATCATCAAATTCTGTAACACACTTCGCAGTGTGTGGAATCAATTTACTGCAGGAAGCCGGAAATTTGTATACTTTAAACAAATCAACACATTAATCATCGGTACTTATTCCGCGGCCTCTGTCTGCACATAACAATTAGATGAAGCCATATTTATATTGGAACAATTGAGTGCGTACCACTGTACAATTATGCCAATCACGCATCGATTCGCCGATGCATTGCAATGCAAAACAATACCGGGTACGGTATCCACAATCTAATCAGATGTAATTTGAATTATTTTGAAGTATTAAATAATAGGCGGAAGTACACAGTCCCAAAAGTTTTGCTATCGTTGTGCCCGTCAGTCAGGTGGCCCTTAGGTGCCAAATGACACACGTATTAATGCGAATTGTAATGGTAGGACACGTCCTACTGACATAATTTCACGTCAATGCCAGTTAGCGTCCGTAAAGATAAAATTACAATTTATTTACTGCCTTCAGTAAAATGATTGTATCTACAAGTCATTTTTGTTGTTGATAATTCAAATATAAAATATTTTTCCTGTTGTAAAGTAATCCGATCCACGACAAATCGAATTCTCGCATAAAATCAATCCTGCATCGAGTAAAACATAGTGTAGTCCGTCTAGGACACGTTTCCGTATCGAATGGAACAAGTTTTGTAAAGTTTGGTTCAGGTCTTTGAACTTTGGTCTGGACCTAAAGTTCACGACATCAAACCATGGTTTACGATTACGTAACGAATCATTTCAAATATTTGACTCCACCTTTCTATTAATAAATTTATTATCTTCCGTATTCCGACGTTTCTTGCGAGTCTGTCCAACCCAAATATACGATGATGTTTACAATGCGTCGACAAATTTGGACGCAGTTTGCCCCACTTTTCGCCGCAACCTATACATAGCTATCTGAGATTGCCGCATAACCTGAGCATGAAAATATTCCTCACCATTTGCGGAGATAAGTGATCTAGTGATTGGTGAAGGTAATAGCAATGTTATGGGCTTAGTAGCCACAGCTGAGGGTAAATGAGCAGCAATAAGGCAGGAGTAATGGGCCGGATCGCTCTCTGTCGCGCGGTCTTTTTCAACTGCCTAATTAGTTGAAAAGAGACCGCTTTTTTTATTTTCGCTGACACAGTGATCTTTAAGAATGTACGCAATTTTTGCGGTCGCACAATGTCGGATTTTTACTTTAACAGGCTCATAAATCGCAGCCGACTGCAGTATTATCAAAATAATGTGCTGTAGATATTACAGATAATGAATAAAACATGACTGACGAAAGTACAGTCACGTGTAATAATATGTATACACATAGCGAAATTTAAAAGCGAATTTTATTTCGAGAAATTTTTTTCATTTAGAAATAAATTTTTGTAGAAGCTATGTGTGAAATATTTCATAATTCAATTAGATATTTTAGAAGGAAATCACTTTTAAATTTCAATAATTATGTGTATATATTTTAACACACGTGAATTAAACGCGCAAGTGTAGACTTGCGCGTTTAATGTCAACTTAGATCAGTACGAATCAATTAAGTAATATAAACCAAACGCATTTAAAACATTAATTCGATATGTCTTACTAAACAGAAATGACAGTTATACGATACTTAATAAGTAGACATCAAAATGAATGAATTCGCATAATAACCACTTAGCAATAAGCTAAGGTAATTTGAGTAATTACTCTACACGAAATTGTTATTGTGAAATCGACGTTAGTCTGTAATTATACGTATTAGAATATTTTTTATCAACGCAATGTAAACTGTTTTTAGGCGTTCCAAAATAACAAGTTTTAACACTGCTTCAACATCAAGTATTATAAAAGATATCAGATAGAACAAAAAAAAAAAACGGTGTTCTGTTTTTGAGTCAGTCAGCGCCCAGAGTTAACTGACTGCGCGAAGCGATATCGCGCTAGTCGTGCCCTCCAGTTGTGTCGCGGTGCTTTCATTAATTTATATGTGGCATCGAAATGTTCTATCACATTATGCTTATTTTTTTATTGAAACCTTATTAGGTGGTTCAAATACGCTCAATTAGCACGACTTTATCATTTTTTTAATTTTTGTCATATTTAATTCCGTACGCTTTTAATCTATACCAGTAACAGATCATGTGGTTTTAAGGAATTACACGAATTCATTTACAACCTGTATCTAAATGTCAACAATATTTTTCGCATTTCTCTTTCCCTATACAGGGTGTTAACGAAATCGTGTAATTCCTTCAAACCGCGTGATCTACACACATTAATAATACACAGAGATAAGATACACAGATTAACCCTAAATGGGAATTTTCGAAAACCAACGAAAAAAATTTTTTTTTTTTTTCTATTTCAATTTCTGAGTCTTTTTAGAGCCTTGAGTTATCTGACTGCAAAGAGCGATATCGCGTTAGTTGATCCTGCCAGCTGTGTCGCCGTACTTTCATTAATTTATGCGTGGCATCGAAATGTTCACACAAATAAAATTATGTTTTTGCAAAAAAAAAAACTTATTTTTTTACTGGGTGGTTTAGATACGATCGGTAACAAAGCCGCATGAAAAAAAAAGATATTTTTATTTTTAAACAAGCTTAATCCCGTGCGGGGCCTGTCTACACCAGTAGTAGATCATGTGGTTTTAAGGAATTACACGAATTCGTTAACACCCTGTATATACACCAAGTCTTTGCGATCGCTCATCACACAATATCGACGACAGAGAATTTCTGAGTAGTGTTCCTTCTGTGCCTGCGTACTAAACTACTTTTCTGTGTGTACGTAAACACATTAAAAAACCCCACATTCTGATATCCATCAGCGGTGGGTTATTCAAAGTGCGGTGTGAATTAGGTTATAAAACCCTAGGAAGTGGCACAAACTTTTACGTTGTTTGTTCAAAACAAAATGCTCATAAAATTTTATGTTCAGTACTAAAGAAAGTAAATATAGTAGCCGGAGAGTTTTGTAATAGGCACGATTACGTCAAAATATAAGAAAAATATAATTATAAAGTAGTGTAATATGGACAGTATTTTCGTATATTTCAGGTGAACATTTAAATTAAAAGGTTTACGTAAGCGAGTGAAGTAAGAGCCGGCCATGCGTATCGTTGCACTGCGTTCGAATTCTGTGTATTTGAATTCAAACTCCACTGAAGCGGTGTAAGTGATTTTTTTTGTTGACTAAAGAAATAGCTTTTTACGTAATTGTTGTTAGTGCTAAAATTTGGCAAAAATCTGACAAATAGTAAACGTATTTGTGCATTTTTTTAACAGAGATAAAAAAGGTATTGCGTGATTTTTCTAAGTACGTTATAACAAAGAATATCTTTTCAAGTTACGGTTATTTTATTCATTGAGTATCTAACAGTTACAGACTAGAAAGTATTTTACAAACTACGATACCCTTTTCAACGTAAAGGTAAATCGTAATTAAGTCCTGACGTTTCTCTACAAAATGTTACCATATACAAAGAATTTCAATTATCTATATAAATAAAAATGAATCGCCGAAATGTATGTACGCGCATAACTTCGGAACGACTACGCGACTGCACCAAATTGGATAATTCCTTTTTTTGTGTGTTCGTAAGGCCAGCCATAAACGGGCAGCTTGAAGCAGTCAGGATCGACTGCTTTAAGCTGCAACTGCATAGTAAACTACAGCCTTCTACGTACGTACATACACGAAACAGCTCGAGCAGTTGCAACTGCTTCGGGCGGTTGGCGGCACGGCGTGCGGTCAAGCAGTCGCCAGGCATACACTGACTGCTCGAGCTATTCGTGTATGTTTATCACTGGCTAACTGCTCGAGCTGCCCGTGTATGGCCGGCCTTAGTGTCACGTCAAGGTTTGTATAAAAGAAAATTTTAAAATCCAAACAGAAATAAAAAAAGAACTCAGATGTAAAGTGAGAGAGTCAATGAGACAGAAGACTGTGAGAAATCTGTGCGGCTGTAAAAAATTTGGCGGTACGAAGTTCGCCGAGTCAGCTAGTTTTTAAAACACAAAACGTGTATAATTTAGCTATTTTACGGTTTTTGATTATATCGTTTACGTTTTTTCGATAGCAGTCCCCTTACGGCTACAATTCACAAAATGACCGCTGTATCAGGACTCATCTTACGTTGAACAGAGTATAAGATCAATAGTAAAATCATCATCATCTGCCTAGCCTTTTCCCAACTATGTTGGGGTCGGCTTCCAGTCGAACCGGATGCAGCTGAATATCAGTATTTTATATGGAGCGACTGCCTATCAGACCTCCACAACCCAGTAACTGGGTAATAGTACGATACTCTTGGTAAGACTGGTTGTCAGACTTTGTGGCTTCTGACCAACAGTAACGACTGTCAAAGATCTACAAATGACAGCCGGGACCAACGGCTTTACGTGCTTTCCAAGGCACGGAGGAAACTCGCTGTGGTAAATGGTCACCCATCCACAGACCAACCTCGGCAAGCGTGGCTTAACCCGGAAGATCGGTCTATGCGGCAGTAATTATTTAGCCACGAGCTCCTCCAATCAAGATCAATAATAAAATATGCCTACATTAATAGGAAACATCCACGCAGTGTATCTTTCATTGTGCCTATAAAACTTGCTCATTAAAGACCCAACACAAACGCTCCGTAAGTTAATGTCGAAGCAAACACTAAACGTCTCGATATCTAATCGAATGGCCACACTTTAATCGATTCTATGTTTATTGCAGTTTCCAATTCGATTCTTGATATTGGAAAGCGAGAATCGGTATGATTGGAGAGCGGTTGGCGTGGGTGGTGAGACCTGTATTGTCGTATTGTCGTGCCCAAGTTCTAGGGCTTAGAAATATACAGCGTAGAGTCACTGACCAACGGTGTATACAGAGTGGTCAATGACTTTCAATGTATCGTATCAGTTAGTTTGATTCCATTGATACCTTTTAGATAATTAGACCTCACAAAGGAACATACAAACTACATACATATACACACCCGAAAAAACATAATTATACAAATAGATCTTTATTCAAGAAGTGAGACTGAAATGATCTGTTTATTTATAAAAAAAAACTGGTCTTGTCGAGTGCAAAGACCGCGTTTTTTTTTGTTATTTACTTTTATTATCGCAATGCGTATGTCAGTCCTATCGTACCCTAAATACACATTGGTCATGTATGGGCCATGAACCTAAACAGACTCTTCACATCATCGCCATTTGGTTGAGCCAGGATTTTATGGAATGTGCCTACTTCAAGTCTGTTCAACCTCAAGACCCATATACCCCGTTAATATGATACTGTGACGGTAATAAAAGATTAAAAGACAACAATCGATGTATTAACAATAAACATTCCTACAACAATCTTCTTTGTTTTATTTCGCAATACAAAGGCAAATGTAAACAAGACAAAATTTAAGTTGACATTCTAACAAATAATGTAAATGAGCTCAGCTTAAGGGCCTACCCAGTAACAAGCGTAGTTTGTTCTTAGTGTACTTTTACTGGCAATCAGTACTGCTCACCCACGCTGGGCGTAGGCGTTATGTCCCTTCCAAGATATCGGCCCTACGAACAGATTTTACTGTCCTGAGGCAACGCACTTGATATAATTTACGAGGCACCCTTGGGTTCAAGTAATATCTAGTAGGTACATATGGCTACATATCAAGCTGTACATGTCCAGTGTGAGCTGATCTCGTATTGTATAAGCTTTTCGTACAATGAGAGGTCAGCTTATATTGGAAATTAATTGGTTGATAGGTAGTCGTGTCTACCATATAAAAAACAATTGTAGGTGTTCCTTTAACCCTTTTACATTAAGGCACATATGAAACTACAATTACTTGGCGTCACTGGCTATGTTGGTAGTCGCATCTGTGCGTTATGCCCGTTTAAGATCGATGCGTCTTTAGCATAAGCGTGATCGTTCTCACAATAGTTTTGATAAAATCGACATTTAAGTCAGACTAGTGGGGTGGTTTCAAGCGCTGTACAAATTTAATTTCTGCCCTATAAAGGGTTAAACTACAAATTGTAAGCAGAAGCAACGTGTGGTAGAATCTCTACATTATATTCGACCTATTGTGCACAACACTCTTGAAATTTTAATTATTTTCTGCAATCTTAGGGTCATCACCGATTTAACGTCACCACACCACCCTTACTATTATCATATCGTTGACAAATCACACATAACAACCACGATAGACGTAGAGGAGGTGCGGTATAGTCGTGCTAATTTAGTCACAAATTAATCACGCTAAAATTACTAGTTGTCGACAGGGCATTCACCGCGCTGTCAGGGAGTCGTCTCAATGCACGTAAACACGGTGACAGCTTGCTTGTAAGCTTGAATTCAAACGATGCAGCTGATCCCGTGCCTCGTTTGAATGGGTGACAACGTTTATTTTTACTCACATAACGACAGCAATTTCGAAAACAATGTGTCGTGCATTTTAAACACAATTATTGTAACTAAAACTATCATTACACGCATGAACTGCAACGTTAATTAGACACTCGAACACTACATAATTACACTAATTACCTAATGATTTAAAATAACTACACGCATGTAATGCAATGATGGAACAAGATCGCCTTCAACGGGTAGCAAGATCAAGAACTGCCGAAGTTACATAAAGAGCATAAACAAACAGAAATAGCTTCACTGTTCGCCATACATTCACGTAATATATGGTTATAGGAGCAATACCTTTCAACACTACGTTCGTGCGTATATTGTTTATACATGTGCCGAAATGTTATTTAACAGAGTATAAACAGTAAGGTTACGATGATTAACCATTACGTCCATTACCGGGAAGGGAAGCTAAATATTTCTATATACTACGTTTACAATGAGGTGATTGTACGCATATGAAAGCGCACGCGCACGCTGTAAATATCCTTGACAATAACCCAAAATGATTGGTAGTGCGTGAAGTCTAGGCTATTTTGGAGCAGTTCAGAGTGAATGAAACGTAGTTATCGTAGCAATCAATGGCTATATGTTCTTGGTGCGAACTGATAGATTCATTCGTAGAGTACTGAATAAGACAGTGGCTCCGAAACTGTTGAGCATCGACTAAACTTATCTAAAAATATTGCTATCCTTTACTTTCAGATAAAACAAGAAAGAGAAAGAGTCAATAATTTGACAGGTCTTGTATTCTTTTATACTCTGTTCAACGTAACGAGAACAGGAATGAGACCTGACATAGCGGTAATTTCTTTTCGTTTCGTAAATTGTAGCCTGCTATGAAAAAAACGTAAGTGACATCATCAAATTATAACGTAAGTGATATAATAGCTATATTATACATGTTTTTTTTTTATATTTGATATTCTTTGTATAGTAAAGTTTTGACGAGAAACGTCTGGACTTACGTTAAAAAGAGTGTTTTTTTCTAAACACATTTAGACGGAACCTTAGGATATGCCGCCTAAAAACATGATGATGGTTAACAAGTAAACAAGTTAGCAAGTTATGACAGCTCTAAAAATGTTCCATTTCTTTCTTGTTTTGCCTGTTAAAAAGAGATAGCAATCAATATTTTTAGTTAAGTATAGTGGGTGCTCATTGGCTGAGACCTTTCAGGTCTCTCCAATAACTGGCCGGTTACGTAGAAGGGGTCCCCAAGGACAATCGAAAGAAGAAAAAAGAAAAAAAAAACAGCATCTTTGTCAGCGTATAGCGTATACTCATACCTCGTTTGAAAGAATATTAGGTGTGGTACCTACACGGCTCATAAATGCAAACACTTCAAATACAAAACGTATTTATTGACACCTTGATATTGGTTATTGATAAATAAAAGATCATAACAAATAAATATTTATGTTATTAAGGGCCTTTTTCCTGCCACGCGGGTTCGTGCCCGCGTGCGTGCCTCGCCCGCATGCGTGGCGATCGCAATTCACTCTTGAATGAAAAGGTGAAATTCGGGCGCCACGGATGCGGGTCATGCACGTACGCGGGCACGAACCCGCGTGACAGCAAAACGGCCCTAACAGAATTACTATGCTCACCATTGACACATCAAAAATTTAACACGTTACATCCCATTCTTAATTTTATTCAACAAAAAAAATACAATCAACCTCCCCACGTAAATGGCATAAACAACCTATTTTATTTTATGACCAAACATTAGGAGACACAAATAAATAAATAAAACTCGGCAATAAAAATAATGTACGACACCCTTCACAACCCTTCCTGGAATCGAAAATGGCGTAAAAGGAGATGCATCTATGTCACCGAATAACTCGTTAACCATTGACTAAATTGAAATGGAAATGGGTTATGCCCGCATTTTGGACAATCGAAATTGACTTCTGCCAATAGAATCAGAAAACGTAGGTATAAATAATGACATTCATTCTGCCTAGCCTCTCAATTATGTTGGGGTCAGATTCCATTCTACCAGCAGATACTAGAGATGGGTAAATAGCCGAAATTTCAATAACTTAGCTAGCCGGCTATTTGTGGTGAAATAACCAGCTAGCTAGCCAGCTATTTGGCTATTGAATAAATGACTCACTAACCGACTAGCGCTAGCGGCGGCGTAGCTAAACTAGCTAGGCGATTCGAGTTTCCTTTTACTTTCCCTCCTAATTCGTATGACTATTAATAAAAAAAAAATGAAAATCTATAAACATAAATCTCTAATTCTCTATCGATGGTTAAACTTAAGAATTAAAAAGCTTAAAACGTAGTTGTATTATACTCTGTGGTGGCTACCCGCTGTGTCGTAAACTTGTCAGATATTCTAGCTACTTTAGCTAGCCAATAGCCAGTTATCGTGTTGACGGATATCATAGCCGCGGATATTTTTTGAATAGCCGCTATTTGGCTAGTTATTAGAATAGCCACCCATCTCTACCAGATACGGCTGAATACCAGTATTTTACACGAAGCTGCCATCAGACCTCCGCAACCCATTTACTGGGCAATGCCGATATCATAAGGTTAGACCGGCTGTCAGACTTTCGGGGTTCTGACTAGGCTTGCCAACCGTCCCGCGAGAGCTGGGACGTCCCGTTTCTAGAGCTTAGAGGATGAGTCCCGCGAAAGACGTGTGCGGGACGCCAATTGTCCCATTTTATCGTACCTACGGCTAACCCTTCGCGCAGAAGTCGGAATTTAGTGAACGCACGTTTTGTTTAGCTAGAAAAGTGGTGATCGCGACCGCAAGTCTCGCGTCGAACGAACGAAAAAATAATTTCTATTTGTATTTTTCGCCTCCCTATACTTTGACAGTTGGATCCCGCTTTTTTTCCACAGTTTTTTTATTGCCAAAGTCCCGGTAAATTCATACATAAAGGTTGGCAAGCCTAGTTCTGACTACCCGTAACGATTGGGTTACGGGACCGACGGGGCGGGGATGGGTCTCAACGTGTAACGAACGGTCACCCATCCACAGACTGACCGCATCAAGCACAGCTTAACCTGACAAATCGTATGACGATTAATAAAAATCACGTAAGAGCTGATTCACACGAAGACGATTCGTTTTTTTTGACGTATCGTCTTTTTACACAATTCTCTTTTTTTACGGCGGCTATTCTTTTTAAATGCCCGTGTTCACACGCATCACGAATCGTGAAAAATGTTGGAAACGTCTTAAATCACGTATCGTCTTTTAAAAAACACGTTCGTCAAAAAACACGAATCGTGATTTTTTGTGACGGATCCATCGTGTTCGATAGTTCATCCAAGACTAAGAATCATGAAACGAATGTGAACATCAATTCGGATATTTTCCCGAATCGTGATAAAACACGATTCCGTATGCAATGTGAACGTCCATCCGTAATGACGTATCGTGTTTTATGACGAATCGTCAATGACGGAACCCGTGTGAATGAGCCCTAAGATGTTTCCTCGGACTTTTCTATAGAAAACGTAACAATTAAACGAATGTCAAATATTCAAAAGAACAAAATACAGAAAGGTTAGATAGTACTCATCTCACGATTATCGATGATGGTGTTATTTTTGCTTCGATAACCACTATGATTAATGACATAACTATCTCACACAAGAAACATAGTAAAGTAGTGATTACACTTTTTCCTTAGTGTAATCTGCCTCCAAATACAGGTACGCAATCAATCGTAATATTTCTTCCACAATCTTGATCCGAGAGCAGAATAAAATTGCAGAATACGTCTCATATTTTACGAATACATACATCCTAATTACATCCTTGATATTGAATCGCGACTTAACAAGAAAATATTGCACTGTATTTACCTAACGATTTGCTCCCTCGACCCGCCTACCCGACTGCGGCCATATTGAGAAAATCAACGTTCTAAGCGTGTTTGTCTACTTAAAGCGCATATTTCTGCTATCTGTTGCTAATATATTACAACTGTTTCTGATAGGTAACGGTTCAAAAAATTCTTATTAATTCCGTATTTTTTTAATAAATAAAACTTGGTAAGGCCTTGTCGTGTATGACTTTAATAAAAAAGGAAAGTCAATAACTTTTCTCTCGTGTTTATTGACATAAACAAGAGTCAATGCATCGGTATGTCTGTCTGATTAATCCTATCACAACTCGACAGATTGATCGTCATCGGATGACAATATTAACAATGATCAATTACTGCATGTCTTTCGTGATTAAATCGCTTACTTTTAAATAATAGTTTTTGTAGATCAAGACTTTTAAAGTATACACTTTGAAATGTTAAGCTTTCTACAAACGTGAACAATTTTAGTTTCCGATTAGTTGTAATACTCTAATCGTCAGTTTTATGACGCGTTGCGGCATCGATAACCTTCAAAATAATAATCATCAATTTTTTTTGAATTGTGATTACTTGAGATAGGTACGATATCACTTGAGTTGTACAAAAGGAAATACAAACCATACAATACTTTTATTTGCACAGCTGTTTTATGCTTCAGCTGTCATAATTTGCATGTGCAAAGAACTTGTTAGTTATTTAATTCCAAATCGAATAAGACACGTGTCCACCTTATTAGCACCTTGAAAATAAGAGCAAAAAGCAGACTTCCTGCGAATTTGTCTTGTGTGTTATTGTTATTTAATTCGACCTTATACATAATTTACACGTCACAATTCACATCAACTGCTATTTCTCAAAGTTTAAGATACATAGATAGACATCGCACCTTATAACATAGACAGGAATTCTCACTGGTTTCAGTCGACAACTAAAACTTGTCACGTCTGTGCGCCGCCTTAAACGACATGGAAGGAGTTTCTTCCCTACATGGCCACGACTGGGATATATAGTGGCTTAGAAACAGGTCCCCAGGAACGATAATAGTGGTCGTAATAAGCTAAAATAGCTGTGTGCGTGCTAGCGGCCAACATTAGGGGGTCCGACGGCCACTTACGCTTCTACTGGCTAGCAACATCTGAGCTAGCAACCGTAAGATATAATTCGCGTATGACTAGTGTACAACTATAGCTATATTGAAGAACATCTAACATGAATGTTATGATGACGTTATTCTTCTAAGATCGTTTGTAAAAGGTAGCCATCTCCATTGCGTCGCCCGGGAGTGAAAACCTCGGGAATTCATTTGTTGATTGCACTGTTCTTGTGGGCTTTCACACGGAATAAGTCGCGGATAAAGCTAGTCAATTAAGTATATTTATTACGAATGTTATATACCCAACAAAGACTAGTTTCGGTGCCTACAAACTAATTTCACATAGAGCGGCTCTCTTATAAGCAGAGATCGGAATAGGTAGAGTATATTTACCTAAAACTCGAGGAAGGAAGTAACATAGAGTGGATAACACCTCCTCTAAAATCCCGAAATAATGATAATGACGTTTTAATCCCGGGATTTAAAAATCACGAATTATTTATTGGACTTTATTTATAGTCACAAATTATTTATTTGAAGAATCATGTAACATTATATAGGGTTCCGTACTTACTATAAGTGTTAAATTAAAGAGCTTTGTTTAAAAGACAAGTCTGACTGACTGACTGACTCATCAACGCCCAGCCCAAACCCTTGGACCTAGAAAGCTGAAATTTTGCACAGAGGTTTTCTTTGTAATGCAGACAAGGAGTAAGGAAGGATTTTTCGAAATTCAACCCCCAAGGGAGTTAAATAGAGGATGAAAGTTTGCATGGAAAATCGTCACTTAACGGGTTCAAAATTTCACGCAAGCGAAGCTGCGGGCAAAAACTAGTGTTACATATAATACAGCCCACAAAAGCCCGTCACCGCTTCCTAGTGTTTTTGCTGTGAAGAAGAAACGGCGCAACAAACTCCCTAGCAAATTAATTTTATCCCCAGCAATTTTAGTTTATCTATTGTGTCTCGGAAACTGGTTTTCAATGAGTTAATTATTGGTAAAGACACAAGAGTCTTAATTATAACCAAAAACGGTCAGTAAATCATAGGAATCGGCAATAAATGAATATGAATTTATCTGAATAACAGCTTTGGCTATCATTCACTCGACATTTCTAACACAAACGCGCTAAAACATTATAATCACATGCCAGACAGCTTAGTATTATGTAATCTAGGTAGGTACATAGTCCTCGGTTTAACCCGTGACCCCTTTCGCTAATTAAGTATGCCTTGAATGATTTCCTGCAACAAGTCTAAACTGAAACTATAAAACTCAACATATTTACGGAAAATTTACAGTAAATTAAACTCGTTTCAAATTGACACTTCAAAGGTTTTATTCTAATAGACTCAATCTCATTCATTGAACGACGAACGAACGTTAAACTGAACGAAGAACTGCGGAGTTTGACTGTAAAATCTATTTTTGAATTTAAACTAATTAGCACTTAATTTCATGCTATGTACAATTAAAATAGAAGTAAAAAATGGCGCCCGAGTTATCACGAGTTTAATGCAACAACAAGACGCACTCACGTGTCACATCGACTTTGATCTAACACTATCAAAGTCATAAAGTTGACTTCATATTACCTCTTAATTACTACTATTTTCCTATTACAATCAAGCGCCGCCGCGAGGAAAATGATTAAAGTAAATGTAGACCTACAAGCTATGATTCTAAAGACTAAAATATTTTGCAGTTGTCGGAGTTGCTATAAATCAAATGACGACAGTATGAATAAATTGCAGATTATAACAGATACACAAAGTATACCGCTTTTAAGCGCCGAATCTATAGAACGCAGCCGAATACAGCCGTCGTCGTTAGCACTTATTGACTATAAAATTGATAAATGATAAAGCTGCGCCTGCGTCGACTGGTCATAGTTAACATCTGAGTTATTAGTTTCGAAAGTGGGGACCGGAGGCGTCTGGCTGTTGAAGTGGCCTTTGTTTGAAATTTTTTGTGAGCACTCAACTGTCTTCATTGATCCATCAAAGAATTCTTTGTTAGGTACCCTGAGAAAGTTTATGAAATCCTAGATAAGAAGCTTATGTTTTTAGTCAAACTTATACCATGTGTTTCAGTACACATGGTTTATCGTTGACTAGTTGGTACAAAATCAATATTTGTCGCCAAAAGATACGGTTATCATATGATAAGTGACGTCACAACCGCATAGTGTTGCTGAAACTTGCAGATTATTTTGGCGCATTTAAATCATTTGAAGTTGCATAATATTGGCAAAAGGGATATCTTGTATGTACTTAGTAATTAGTAGATATTTAATGTGAACTTCTGCTGTAGATAACAAGATTTCATTGTTTGATTTTTTATTAAATTAAAATACCTAATTTAATATATTTACTCGCTACGTTTCTATGCAAAATTTGTTTTGAAACGGCAACAGATTTAGCTTACTGTTAGGTTCCCACGTCTAACAAATTACGTTCGTAGTTCCACTCATGCGCAAAATATTCATTATTGAAGAAATAGCGCGATGGTTTATTTTTTTTCCTTGTGCCAAATGTAAAGGTGCTGATCGACACATGGCGATTACACTTCAAACGTCTAAACTGTAATGAGTGAAGATAAGCCTTTATCAACAAACTGTCAACAACATCGATATCTGTTCGTGTACATTTATCATTTTATTAATTAGTTTGTCGTTCTCATGAATATAATTAGACATCAATTTATCAATTACAAGTAGTCAAAGGTGCACAGTAGTTCCGTTTATCGCGAAACGTGATTTGTGATAACGGTTGAAGATAAATCAAGGAATATGATTAATTTTTATATAATACGAGTAAGTGACAGATTTATACGTCATTGAAAAATGAATAGGTCTTACGTAACTACACTGCTAATGTTTCGTCAAATGAATTGACAGATCAACAGAATCACTAGAATCAACCTCTGCTAGTTGACCATTAATAGATCTTTAAAGTCTGGTTTCTACGATGGCAGTGACTCGGAATTTCGGACCCAGTCACTGGATTCATGTAGACGCACTGGGCTGACTTTCGTGGCATGGCGGGAGAAGCTACTGGGCCCGAAAATAGACGGGTGAGTTAGTCAACTGGACTGACTTGAGGGAGTTGAGGGCGCTAGGTCAGCACTGGACTGGGTTGAAACTACTGTCTACACGGGCCCAGTTGCAAGTCAGCGCTGGACTGACTTACTGTACTGTCCCATTACCGTGCTCGTATAAACGTGTACATATTTCGGCTTGCGTTATATTAGTAGCTAGCAACGAAGGGTAGTCGGAGACGTGCACACCATGCTATAAAAGCTGTTGTCATTTGACGGAGCAGGTTTTCTGTGCAGTGTGCTGGTTTTCTGTGGAGCTGGTTTTCTGTCCAAAGAAGTCTGACCTCTATTATCTGACTAGTGTAAATATATTACGACCTAGCTCATGTTAGTCACCATTAATCCCAATATAAGTACTCTCAGTGGTGGAGAGTATGTTGGTTTTATTTTCTATGTTTACCATGCCCGCAATATACCTGACATACTAACAGATATTAGCTATAACTGTAATGATAGATTCACTCCTATATGATTCTGTTAGCTCTCTCTGACAATTAGCACTATTGATTGAATTGTTAGTGTCATTACAGTAACCAGAGATCCTAATAAGGGTGTGACGTAATACCTTCACAGTTTCGTGTTTTGTTTCACATTCCTCGGCGTTTTAGTACCTGACGCGAGGTCGTGACGTGACGGATATAAAGCAATGGACTTTGAAATGAAACTGTAAACTCAAATTAGTACTGTTGCAGTTGGAGACTAGAAAGCTACCGAAAAAATATTCTATAGGAAAGAAACTATTTTTATTGATTTCAGCGAACAGATAAGAATATAATATATTTGGATAACGATTGGTGAGTCTATGTAACGTATCGTTCTAAGAATAACGGAGTTTATATCAATGCGATAGCAATGCAGAAAAATAATTACTTACTTTTCTTATGAAATCATTCGAATGTACAAAATTACATATGAATAATCTTTGGATAAGAAAAATATATGCTATTTTATTTGTGGACGTGTATAATTTACAATTATTAATGTATGGGTAACTAACTTAATTAAGTAATAGCAAGAATTAACCAATTTACAAATAAGAATTCAATTGATTACATAAACCTTCTTGTAAGGTTTACCGACAATAATAGTAAGAAAAACCTTAAATTTTGTTATACTTAATCTAGTCAGCGGTCATTTTCATTTTTCTAAGAATTGTGATGAATGTATATACTGGCACTAATATCCATTCCTAAACAATAAATCAGCAGCAGTATTTACTAACACAGAACTTAACAAACAATAGCGATATTCCTTTGTTTCGTGTTGGCGCGATGCGTCGGTGCATCGTCCAGTCCATTTTATTTAAAATGATGGTAATACTTATCATGTTTCACAATGGTCTGGCAACAACTACAATGGCTTCTACGACGCCCAATCGTCGCATAATGGTCTATGGTATATGACTCTATGACCCATTAAGCAGGCGCACCTTTACTAGAGATGTCCTATTTACGCACCTTAGTGAATAAGCCCATACAAACTCAGTCACGCGTTGCGTACAACACTAATTTATCTGTCAGATCGTACATTTGTCATACATTGCTGGTGACATTTCAATTTGAAACTTTAAAGCATGTCGTACCAAGTAATGTATCGGTACCTACTAAATAGAATTGTTCGTTTGTTCAGTAATTTTAATTTTAAAATTGGGTAATTATTTGAACTAGCTGTTGAGTCTATGATTGTGTAAGCCTATTATTTTAAATGACGGTGTGGATGTCATTTATGTAATTTTGGAACGTTTTTGTGTAGCTCCGTTTTCAAGGTCTGCAAAAGAAGCATAATATTGACCTAAAGAAAAATGACCATGATTGTAATAACTGAGAAAATTTCAAAATTCTTAAACAGTTTATTATTTACATTTGCAACACAACATTTTTTCTAAACAATGCGCTTAACTGATAATAAATTAAAGGCTTATCACGTTCTAGGAAATAAAATAAAGTCTTGGTTTATGTCATTTTGATTGTTGTTTGACATCATGCATCGAAAATAGCATCTCAGGTATGAAGGTCACAATTCAATTCAATAGCATTTAACTTTTAAAATAAACAATCATTAATCGTTCTCCCACAATTGTCAAAACTTTTACGAAATTAAATTTTAGCAGAATCTCACCCAAATGAAAGAAGAACAATGCTTCTAGGACTCAGTCCACCTCACTACTAACTTCAGAAATGATGTTTATACACCAATAAGCCATATGCATAGCTGTTTATGCATTAAACTTGATGTCATCACAGACAATCCAGCTAGGAGCGAAAACAATGGCCCAATAACAGAACCCACTTACGTTACGTTAATCAGATTAGATACGCCTGTTGCTACGATTTCGAAATTAAACATTACATACACTACACCTACTATAATCCATACTATAGTAATTATAGTTCGATTCGAGTAGGTGAGAGTGAAAGATATACCGACTGTTTCTATTTTGAAACAGGAAAGAATTAGTTAAATACGTTTAACCTTGACTCTTGTACTACCTGCAGATTCTGATACATTAATTTCTAGTTCTTACGCAATATTTATTTTCACTTCTGTATTTATACGTTTTAGTACATTTACATTAAACAAACTCATGTCTGAATATAAGGAAGTTCAATTGAATTATTTCATCTTCTTTGTGCCAATTGATTATTTCTTCTCATAGGCTAGAAAACTACTCTTCTGTTTTGTGGTTCTTCTTCTTTTTTTTCATCCTCTTCGAGCCATAGTATTTTTATCTACTGTTGGATATTTATTTAATTAGTAATCTTGTCTTTCTTTTCATTCCAACTTTAGCCAGTTCGTCCTAATATAGTTCTCGGAGTTTACGAGTTTTTATTACTTGATTTAATCTAAATGTCATTTCTATTTAGTTTCAGGTTTCAATTCAGTTTGACCGTTAAGTACAAAACTATTATTATAGTACCTACGTTAGGTAGCGAAAGTCCGTGTCAAAACTTTCGCTATTAATTTCTATTCTCCAATAGAAGTACTAAATTCTTATTAATAGGTAAGATTTCTAAAAGGTACTAAAATCTAAAATACATAACACTAAGATCTCCGTCTCATGCTTTCACGATATTTCTTCCGTCAATAAGATGTACTAAAAATGTAGGAGCAAAACTTTATGACTTTCAACCACTGTCTTACGGGCTAGATAAATGTTTAAATCACGCTTACATCTCATGTTACAATGACGACATGAACTTGAGATAATTATATACATTAATAAAAGCATCACACAAAATTATTAAGATACCATTATTACATTGTGATAGAATATTATTAGAGAAATCTCGATCTATCACCCAGTCTTTACTTAGCACTAGCAGAACAATATGATATATAGGTTTACAGTCCATACCGTTGTTGTGTGACCACTGGGGACGCGAGATAACAATACAGGTACATATTAATATATCTATATACTTCTTTATACACAAGTGTATTTATTACTGACCAGTGGGACACTCGATATAATAAGTAGGCCACATTTCAAACAAATTTTGATCCACTTTTAACATAGACTGTAGCTAACAGATTACAATCTGCATTACCTGACATTATTCATCGGATGAAGACCTAATGACACCATTTTTTGTGCAGCGCATGCGCAACTGTTGTTACAAATTCGCGAACTAAATTATATCGAGCTGGGGGTGAAAGTAGGCGTGCTTTCACTGCATTCAACGCTCAGATAAAATATTTTTTGGCTCGTGACATTCTGCGAGATCAGCTGATACGCCGCGTAAAAGCCCTAACCGGTGTTTAAAACTGATATATAAAACTTAGTTGTCACAAGTCACAAAATGTACCGCCCACTTGTGATAAATTATTATTTGTAATTTAATAACGGTGTATTAACTTAGAAATGTTTGCTCCACATCGAGAAACATTAATTGTCAGTGACAAAATTAAACGCTTCACATTAGTATTCTTTTTTTCATCCTGCTAAATGTTATCCAAACTGGGGATGGTAATGGTAACCATCTTATCGCACACAATCTCGGCATCAGTAATAACTAAGTAAATCATTGGTCACGATTCCACATTATAATTTCACACGAATTTATCATGTGTAAATAATAAAATTTGAAATGTCCTTCATTTTCGACTATTTGAACTCTGAATTAAACCTTACGCAATGAGACATAAGTAGCATTTTACATCCTCATTGAAAGTCTATGTTTAGAATGCAAATAATCATTTCCGCCGAAAAAATTATGAAATGTCGCTGTTGCGTTGCAAACTATCTATTCGTAGTAAAGCTTGACTAAATATTTTGACATAATCAATGATTGAATATGGGACTTTATTCCGTATCAACCAATCTAAAAAAAAGATAAATAGAAGTAAAAATGTTAGAACCAAACTAACGTTGATCAGTTTACATCTTGAAAGTCAAACAGACCAACTGAAAGATTTTTTTAAATTTACTGATGATCTCAAGACGTAAAGCTATTAATTTCAAGATTACCCCAATTAAATTCTAGAAATCTATCAATAAGAACATTAACAAATAGATAAAGATGAAACAGCGTCTAATCCTGCAGCAGTGACTCTCACAAATGACCCTAGATCTGAACACATTAGCAACATTGCTATCGAATATTCAGCGAACACGAGAGGCATGTCAAGACTTATAGGTTTAGTTTGCCATCCGGCTATTATCATGGCTGCATCGGCGAGTGGAAAGCAATGGCACTCACCTACGACAGCCAGATACGTTAACTTCGTGCGTTCCCATATACGGCTAATTCGAAATTGCTTAGTCTGATACGGTTAAGTGGAAACTCATTTTTGTTAAGCTGAAGCTTCGTAACGCTAGGCTAAGTGATTCTTACTTGACGTTTATGCTCGGGTAAATTGATCATTAAGTTTCTCGGTTTATTTAGATTCCTTTAAAGAATTTTATCTAAAATTAGTCCAACAATTTAATGATGGTGTTTTATTCGATCGACGAATTCTCCTCGAATGGTGTAATATCTTTAATAGAATGACCACGGTTTTAATTAATTTCAAAGCTTTTGTTCTGGTATTTATTAATTATTTCGCAACATCATATAATGTTAATGTTGTAGTTCCAATTAAGGTTACGTAATAAAATTTTAACTATTATTCAAATACTGATGAAATTAAACGGACAATGGCCAGTTTTTTTAATCACACGGATAAAAAACGGCGTATTGGCAAACATAATCATAGCCAAGAATCATCGCCAAGTCTGCAATCATGGCAATTCAAAATTTTATTACCGGTAATTTGACTTTCCGTTCCGAATTGACGCTTGTAAATATTTTTTATCGTTTGTACATAGATTAGATAGATGATTCTGCGTGACTAAGAAATCTCCGGAGATCGATTGAATTTTCATGTTTTAGAAAAAGACAATTTGTTCCAAATTGGTACAAAACTGATACAGTAATTGTATCGAAAACCGCAGAGGATACTGAAACCACATTCACACTAAATGATACCTATACGTGCGAAGCGAATGCGTCATAATTTCCCTCCAAAGGCCTTGTCTGATAACATTCGTGTGATGGACTGCGTCCTCTGCTCATTGAATGTAGGCGCGAGATAAATGCATTCGTACAACATGTGTACAGTGCAACAATTATGTTCTAAAAGACAACAGCTGAACTCCGATACATCAGGAGGCGTTTCTTGAGAAAATGCACAGATGTTTAATACAGCGTTGTCTTATTGTCAAGTGAAACAGACGTAATGCCGATGTTCGGTCTCTGACTTCCGGGCGCCGCCGATAGTTATTTTCGCCATTACACACATCGAAATAATTGTGGTTAGTTTTATGCAAATATTGTTCAATCACATTCGGTGATATTCATTAGTTCACAGGAATATGACAATTTTAAAATCGTCACGAGTTTTCTGGCAGATTTCTATGAGTTATCGAACGTTATTTATTAGTTAAAATTGGGACTTGTATTTTTACCAATAATGAAGCAAAGATTAATGAATATGAAGAGCTTTGCGGAGTAGAACCTATCACAGATAAAATTAGCTTAGAAGTCCATTTATGCAGTAAACCAATTTGTATTGGCCATAGGAATCACGAACCCATAAGACCATGGACTTTAGAATTGTATTGATTGTGTTACATTCGGGATAGTGTCTATCTGAAGTAGGGTTTGTCTCAAGTACCTAGTAGAAGATAATAAATAACATTTAAGGTTACCCACTGAACAGCCTTAAAATCCACTCATGCGTATGATTCATCATTTATGACCAACACAGTACCTTCAGACTTAAAGATGACGTTAATAATTATAAACAAGATGAACACTGTTAACTTAGAATATTATATCCTGTACAGTCTCAGAACGCCAGCCTTTTATCATACGGTCTTTCAATAAGCAGCTGCAACAACTGTTTAGGAGTATTCCCGTAACCTTGACTAGCCCATTGGTCATTGTAGTAGTTCGCAAGCGAATGCACCTGGTCATCAGCTGGTACAAACTTAAGTCCCCCTATAATACGACAGCGGAAAGTAGGGTGATTCTAATTGAAGTAAAGACCACAGCAAATGCCTTAATGCATGTACTTTGAGGAAATGAAGCGGTAAGGTAGCCCAGTGCCGGTGGTCGGGTTAACCGTAACCGTTCACTAATCACGCCACTATTACGGTGATAGTAGAGGTGCGCCCGCGCGGACTGCACCGTGTGCTCAACTGTTAATGCTAATAATATTCTTAATTTGCCTAATTGCCTGCCTTTGATGGTACCTTGTTTTTCAAGTTCATTAATGTTGTTATTGTAATTAAATATGAAGACAATAATGGTGTTTACCACAAACGAGCAAAAAGCGAGTTGTTTATTCGTTTGTTCAATTATTATAAAAAAAGAATACACGAATAATACACAGTGTAACCCTCATCAAATAATAACCAAAAACTAATACCTGAAAGATTACAATTACAATAAAAACATTAATAAAGACGTAACATAATATTATGTTAGCGATATAGGTACCTACCATGCGACTACCTAGATCATAATATTATTTATTTATTTATTATTATTATAATAGAGCACATTCAATTACTTTTTATATGGTAGTATTACGTACATTACACACCGTACTTGATAACTTGTTATTTAAAAGGCAACTCTAATTATTCCTGAATAAATAATACCGGAAACCGAATACGTATTTTTTTTCAGGCAAAAAGTTTTGACTTTGACCGCAATATTTAAATTAAGAAGATTAAAAACTTAATAAAAGTAAAGTAATTAAAAATACGAAAACAGAAACTATTCACAGCTAGTTATAATTAGGTGTTCCTAGAATTTAAGATACAGTTAGCGTTTACTAAGAGAAGGTACATGAACTCAAAGCGAGGAAATCGTAAAATACAATCATAAAACGTATAAAGTACTAGGTACGAACTGCAAGTATTTATTGCTGATTCCCGATAAGATATCTGTTTAGCGGTGTTAGATTGGTATAGACATTACTATTAATCGGTAGTTATTCCAACATTTTAATTATACCCCAAAGCAATTTCCGATGTACACACGTAAATTGATTTATCATTCCTTAACGTACCCATTACTAAACCTGTTTCTAAGATTCACGCAGAGCAATAAAATAAAGAAAAAATATCTTGATAGGAAACACATGAATATAGTAGGTAAACCTTGGACACGTGTGAACTTTGCGATCAACCAATGACACTTCACAAAATTGGACAAACTACACATTGACGTAAGAACTATTAATTAATTAACAACTTATGTAAGTTAAGTAACTTCACTTGAAACATCACCCGCGCATCACCTATTCAATAGAATATAAATTGAATGTACGTAGGTAGTTGCTGAACAATTGACGCCTTGCAAATTTATTTAACCAAGTACTCTAATTATACATGGATGAGTTTATCCAACAAGTTTTTGTTAACAGCGCGAAGAAATGTTTAAAAATACTTACCAAGGATATCGTGCAAATTACAAACTATTCGTATCGTTGTTATTCGTTGTCGAATGCACGTTGCAATTCAAGTCCTCGCCAGCTTTTTTTTCGGGATCACTCAATTCCGCTCACTGTCGCACTGTCACTTTTCAAGCACGGCCGGCTTTTTTTTTAAAGTTATCACGCCAAAGTGTGTGCCTCCGTGGGAACGGTGCGTGGTGTCGATTCGATGGATCGGTGCGGACTGGCTGGCTGTCGCACGCCGGCCGCCGACTCCGAAACTCAACTTGTGTCTTGTGTTCACTAGACACAGAATAGGGGCATGCTGTGCATATTCGCCACCGTGTATCGATAAGGTCTAACTTTTTGGAACTTTTTACAAATTTGTTGCAACCCTCTACGTCAAATTACACCAGAATGATGGCTTACCTTTTAACTGTGACAAAAATGCACCTCGTTTAAAATTTACGGTTTTTCTAGAAGTTTTTTTATCTCGGATAATTTATGATACGCGTAATTTTAAGAACAACTCAAATGCAAAAATTACTGAAAGCATTGACCGCAACATCGCGTGAATATAATTGAGTCTGACTACTCGGTAACACATGGTATGATAAACACTAAAAATATAGTGTTCATCATACACTGATTATAAACACACTGCCACACATGATATTGCTGGATTAACACTGTGTCTAATTGTGGGAAAACGCCGTGTGTTTGGTTCAAGATCGTACGACAATCGCGCCACCTCAGCTATTCACACCGCCTTTTACGAAACACATTTTTTTTTCTCTTGTGATGCGAATACGGTAATTTGGTTTATGACGTGTTATAACGTGTTATAAAAAATATTTATATTATGTTACAAATAAACAACGTGAACAGTTATCAGTTAGTCTTGTCAAACAACGCCAACAGAGTCGAGTAATTGATGTCATATTCGATAATTAGGTTATTGTAATCTATGTGCATGTAATGAAAGTGCTTTTACTTTTTCCGTAGAAATGCAATTTCTTGCCGTGGAATATTTTTTACTGTTTGTTCCTTGTATATTCTACAATAGTGGAGGGAGACGTTTTGCAGATACCGTACATTTTATAAAACCCAGCAAGCGTAGACAAGACCAATAGCTATAATTAAATAAATCACTTTCCTATCTCTTTAGAGATAATTAAGAGATACAAACGATTGATATAATCGCTCTAGAGACAGTTTATCTATAGTCTAGACTTAATTGTTTGTTAGTAAAACTATAAATAAATTACCCAAGCCATGATTTGAAATAATTTCTTCTAAGAAACAATAATATTTGCATGATAATAAGATAATAACGTCATAACATTAAATGGGTATTTCTATAGGTAACATTTCATATTCCATGTACTGATGGTATCATAGATTAAATAGTTTACTTAGTTAATATCCAAAAGACACAAAACATTAAAAATTAATAACAAAGGCAAAAATAAATCCGACTTTAAGAACAATAAGCAAAATGTTTTAAATAAAATAATTATCAAATACAAATAGATAAAATTAACGGTTTCTGAAATCGAAGACACACTTATAGTGGTAGAATATAGTGGTAGGATAGGCATCACTTCTAAAGAAGATAGTATACTACCTGAGGGTAGCTACGATTGTCCTATTGGGATTATAAATACAATCTCTTCGCGTAAATAATAGGCAGAGGGTAAAGAGATAGCAGCAACAACCTCCTAAGTATCAATAGTCATACCTCTATCATCAATCCTGATTATTGATTCATCACGAATCCAGGCCAGGCATGATGAATAAGAACTAAACCTATTCAACCGTGATCATTTATTGTAACAACTACTATTCAGCATTCACAGGCAGTTGTGATGATGATGTTGAATAAAGATGCAATACAATAATAAAATAACAAACAAATATTTCTTGCTATCGTATCGAAATACTGAAACACGCCATTGGCTAAACTAGAACCAAAATAAGTGGCGAGACATTTATTCGCTGATTTACCAAAACAATTTCTATACTTACGAAGCCATTTTTTCGTCACAGCAATATATTATTTTCAACAAGTAATCAGTTTTCAAAGTGTTTGGATTGAGCAATAATGCCGACATAGTTTATTGGTAATATAATAAAGAAGTCTTCTGTTAATATTATCGGTAATATTTAATTGGTAATTAGCCACGTTTGGTTGATAACATTCAGTCTGTGAGGGATCAGTGTTGAGATTTCAATGGGCATTAGTGGACGTCACTTTATAGCTTATACAAACGTTTCGTTGTGTGATGGAGTTTATGTAATTCCAATGGGAAAATCTGTTTCTATGGAAGCAGAGGCAATTATGGAAACTTATTCAATGACGCAAGCGTTTCTATAATTTAGCATAGATTTGTTTCTCACATCGTCTAGACTGATTTTCAAATCGTTTTGTAAATTCAGTATATGCTCCATCACAACATTCACAACTATTCAATGAACTACGGCATTAGCAGTTACAGTTTATGTTTCGGAAAAGTTTTATTTTCAATCATCTTTACGTACTAGTCACCTTACTGTCTTATTTATCTATTCTATCGATACAAAATCAAAAAATCATTTTTCAATTGCTGTTCTACATAATTTCATTCGCACTTTTAATTTTACTATACATTTCATATCAATCTTAATATCGTAAGATATACTATTCTGTAACTCGTGTTTATGGTGAGGTCGCAAGCTGAACTCGCCGCGTGAAGAGCTCATCAAAAAAAGTCTTATTAGGTCAAGTCCGAAACTACCCGGGGATCTCCGATATGCACGTGAGAAAGGACTCGCAATCATCATAAACATGAATGTTCCTTACGGAAGATATTTTATATAGGGAACTTGTTTACTCAGAAAAATTCGGGAAATGTTACCTCACAAACAAAGCAACTTACGCAACATTTATTTCTTGCAAAAACCTATGATGTTTTTCTTTGATCTTTCCACTATAATAACAACTACTGCTTATACTACCAGGTACTAATACTACAGTATATGTAAATTTGAGGAGTGTTTGTTCAAAACTGGCGATTTATGTTATAAACTATTTTTCAGAAATCACAGTGGCCTGTAAATTAAGAATTTTAAGGACATTTTTCATAGTAAAATAGGTAAGACAAATAGCCACTGAGATTGGAAATGGATACGATTGAAAAAGTAATACTGTGATAAAAAAAAGGAAATATAAATAGCGACTTCTGATCAAACACTCCTCATTTATATCATTCAGACGCACAATCGCATTGAGTTAAAAAAACCTGTGTTATTAGCTGTAAGAAAGAAAATAAAATAATCTCATCTAAGCTAGATCCAGATGAACGAAAAAGCTTTCTAATACTGAATCTTCGAAATTTTTAATTTCTAAAAGTATTCTTTCCATCCTTACTTCATCAATATAAAATGCAAATAAAGTCATTACGAATTGTTAAAAAAAACTCTAAGAGGCATTTTGAATTGTAATTAGAGAAATTCCAAATCTTAATTACTAATAACGAATCCACATAGATAATTTACCGTTAGAAACCAGTAAAGGACGTATCTTAACAACTTTAAAGCAATCAGTGAGCTTTTAAGGTTGCTTGAGCGGTGTTTATTGGTTTAGTGTAGTCCCGTGGCGCCACAAAGTATTGTAGCCATAGAATAAACAAAAAAACTGTCGTGGTTGAATGAGGTTACAGACCCGCTTGTTAACAACCGGGTGGCGGGTTAAAACCCAGACATTTACCAATGTGACTTTTTCAATGTCATAAAACTTTCTTAGTTAAAGGTACGAGTTGGTAGCCGACTGCGTATAGCAGCAGCATACGACGTGTCGCTCCGACACTACTGGTTTCTATGTATTTCTATGAAATACCTTCCGCAGCTAGCGACACGTCGTACGACCGCAGATGACGTGTCGTCCGACCGCAGATCAGTAGTGCCACCAATGCTGGAGCGACGACACGTTGAATCTCAAAAAATGAGTTTTCCCAATTCCGAGGACGAAAAACCTGATAAACCAGGTGGCCCAATATCCTGCACTGTAAGATGCATCTAACAAAAACAAAAGAAACGAAAGTAAATCGCGATCGCTAATCCCAAACAGGTCAGACATCTTGTCTCACGGAACATTCAGAACTAACTGGAATACGACGTGTCGTCTGCTGCAGCCATCTACAGTTGGGTTCGAAATCATGACTGCAGCGACATGACGCTGCGATGTGTCGTAACGACACGTCGTCTGCTGCTGCTGTATGCAGTCGGCTACGAAATTGTACCTTTAATCTAAGACACCACTGACATACGGTGAAGGAAAACATCGTGAGGAAACCTGGACTTAATGATCTGAAATCGCCAACCCGCAGTGAGCAAGCGTGGTTATCAATACTCGTTCCTTCTCTGTATGAGAAGAAGCCTTTGCCCAGCAGTGGGACAGTTAAAGGCAAATTTTTATTTTTTCAATAAAAGTTCATCATTTTGGAGAATAATTATTTAAGTACGAGTAGCCTTGAAATAGTTTAATCGAACTTCAATTTGGTCTTCACATTAAATCAAGATACATTTATATAGAACTAATTACATTTTCATTTATTAAAATATTTGTAAGTAGGTACTCGTGAGTGGCTCGTGGCTAATTAACAACCGCGCGGATCATACGATTTACAAGGTTAAGCTGCGCTTGCCGCGGTCAGTCTGTTGAAGGGTGACCGTTCGTTACACATCGAGACCCCTCCATGCCTCGGAGGGCACGTTAAGCCGTCGCTCCCGGGTGACATACGAATACCTATGACAGTCGTTACGTGTAGTTAGAAACTCGAAAGTCTGACAAGCTGTCTAACCTTAGAATATCGGCAGTACCCAGTAACTGGGTTGCGGAGGTCGGATGGTAGTCGCTCCGTAAAATACTGGTATTCAGCCGTATCAGGGGGTCTACTCCCTAAGCACGAAGTCCGTGGTTTCGGCCTTAGTTACAAGCGTTTCCTACTCCTTATCACCTACGGACATACGATTATTTCGGGGCCCGAACTAAGAATGAATGACAACACAGAAGAATGAAGAAAAATGAATGATTTGACAGTTGTCCCTACTACCGATGTGTTTTTGCCCGTCTGAAAAGTTGAACTTGACACTTGTTTTGTTCACTGCTACGTTTCGGGCTACTTTCGGACGGGCGACTAACTAAAAATTCGTTTCGTGATTCTTTTTTCTCTTCATTCTTTAATCTTGGATGAACGATCGAACACGATGGATCCGTCACAAAAAAATCACGATTCGTGTTTTTTGACGAACGTGTTTTTTAAAAGACGATAGAACAAAAGACAAATAAAAGACAGAGGTGTAGAGTACACCCTCATTTCGCCGTTAAGTTTATCCCATGTAATAGGGGGCGAGCCTACTGCCATCAATCGTACACAAATCTAGACTCCGGGCTGCTACGCAGAAATTCCTCATGGAAAAACCCAATAAAAATGCCCGGCCCCCCCGGTCGGGCATTGTAGTATTGGGTTTTTCAGACTCAGGACCTCACGCTCAGCAGTCGCACTTGCGACTAGACCAACGAGGCAGTCAAGACTAAAGTACCTTGTTCTGCCTAGCCTTTTCCCAACTATGTTGGGGTCAGCTTCCAGTCCGTCATCGTTGACGGACTGGAAGCTGAAACGAATGTGAACATCAATTCGGATATTTTGCCGAATCGTGATAAAACACGATTCCGTATGCAATGTGAACGTATGGTCCGTCATGACGTATCGTGTTGTAGGACGAATCGTCAATGACGGAACCCGTGTGAATGAGCCCTAAAATTTCCTTTAGATAATGTACATTCATTGCCAAATTTATTTCAGATGAATTTTGACTGTTCCTCGAACTAGCAAGTCATGGGTTGTCAAATAAGATAAAACTTAAACTTAAAAGTTATCTTTTCCTCCTATCTTACAAAGGAGTGTACGGACCGCAAAAATATATTTATTCCTAATTACGTCAGTCAACGTATTTTGTACAAATGCGACTCAATTTGCGTCATCGCCATGCGTCCATGACGATGTGTATTTTTAAGAATTTCGAACTGATAACAGAGATTACAAACGTATTGGTTTACCTGAGGGCGTACCACGAGCATTATTGGCAGTGACTTCTAGCGCTGTCGTTAATGTTCTTTGGTAATTCATACGACTTTTTACAAGGTAAACAGTTTACTTCGGAAACTTGGATGAATTTCTTTAGAGGTTGGTGGACCCCTTACGTGACAGGAGAAGGAATACCGTGAGTTTTTAGGTAATATTACGATCTGTCCCCCTGACCAGTCCCCTCGTCGGTAACAGGGGAACAGATCGAAACTTTTTATTTCTATTTGTCTCCCTAAAGAACAGCAGGGGACAGACCAGAAATAATTCGTTCGATCTGTCCGTTTGTCTTGGTGACAAGGGAACAGATCGTTTTTTTTATTCCTGATTGTCCTCTGGAGGGAACAGATCGCAATATTCCGTTCCGTCTTCCCGGGGCGGAGGGTAACCATGAGGATATTCCAAAAATTATGAAAAAAAAACCTTTACTAAAGGTACTTACAATCTAATTAATAATGTCTGTCTCCCACATTTCCCATTGGGAACGATAACATCGCCTGCAACTAGGGTTTCTGTTTTCTCGACACATTTTTTTTCTCGGGTTTCGAGAATTCTCGAGCCCAATTTCTCGGGTTTCTCGGGTCTTTCGAGAAATTTTTAAAAACCTTAAAAAATCAGCTTATGCCCGGTTTCTGGGGTACTCGTGAACGTAGTTTATCTGTTCGATAGCGCTATTGTTTCGATAAACTGACGCATTGCGTTTCTGGACACTCAGTCAGAAGATAATCCTAGTTCAAACTTCAGATAACTTATTTTTCCGGATGTCTGAGGTACTCCTAAACGTACCTAGTTTATGTATTCTACAGCTATTGGTTCGATAAACTGACACATTGCGTTTCTGGACACCCCAGTCAGAAGATAATCTTAGTTCAAACTTCAGTTAACTTGACTGACCAATTTGAGGCGTTAATCGGTTCCAGAACTTAACTGTTGTTTTAAATCATATTATAACAAGAGTATTTGGAGTTTTATAATTAGTATTTTATTTTGGATAGTGAGTTTTGGACTCCCAGCGAAATAGACTCGAGTAGTTCATCGGAGTCTGATTTGGAAGTGCTGGAGGCTATTTCAAATATATCAGGGGCCCAATTCACCTAAAATAAATTGTTGCCAAACGCAATCGAACCACAACCGTCAGTCAGTTTTTGTTTTCGAAAACTTTCAAAACGATCGATTTTGTTTTTTGTGTCAAACAATTTGATAGCTTTTGAAATTGAGAACTGTCTGAATGAACGGTTTGGCCTTGGTTCGGTTGTGATTTATCAAGATTTATTTTAGGAGAATTAGGCCCCGGTACCAATACAAAGGCATCGAAGAAATCCATCCGAAATGTTCACGGATGAAGAGTTTAACATGAGATATCATTTTAACAAGGGCACTATGTTATATTCCTTTGTGAAATAACCAATTCTGCCCTAGAACCCATTAATTTACACCACAATTAGGTACGTTAGCCTAGAAATATTTTTCTTTCAGATATAAATAAACTTTACTGCCCAATATTATAAATTACAATAATTTATCCTATTTATTTTGTTGTAATAGTTTGTGTTGTTGCTATGATTAAAAATAACAAAGAGAAAATATTGTGATTAAAATTTTATATTTCATGTAATGGTTCGTTTTAAAATCATTGCATATACCGGAGAAGATTTTCAATTAAACTTGGGGCCTAACTGCAAAACGATGTCAAGTTTAAGGCGAGAAAAGTATATTTAGCTGGGCTTTAAAAAGAGACCTCATCTAGTGGTCAATTTACAAACTTACTTATTATTCGGATAGTTATCTAGTCGTCGATTTTGTATTCAGAAACCCAATAATAGATGAACGGACTTTATCTTACAATAATTTTTTATTTGATGTTTTATGTTACATTATATAAGAGTACTTGGAGTTGTAGGTATATTAGGTGTCTGTTCGCTTACCTCGCTTACTCGTGCCTCGTAAAGAAAACGATCAGAAGCCAGAATCCAAAGATTACGTAACTTTTCAGCTAATTTTACAGTAATAAAAGAAAATCTTTGATTTCTCGAGTTCTCGAATTCTCGAGGTATTTTTTCTCGTCTCGAAGTTGGCATGATTTCTCGACATTTCTCGACTCGAGAATTCTCGAGCAGAAACCCTACCTGCAACCAATAACAATAAATTATCAAGTAAATTAAATATTGACAAGGCAAGTTCATCTCTCTCAGTGAGATGCTACTGAGAGAGTGAATCTACTGACTGTATGATAAGAGCAGTTTATTTCATATCGTATTGTATAAGAAATAATGAAAAATCCCCGAATGCGTCTAGCGTTTATCTCTGGGATTCTCCAAAACGGTGGGTTTTTAAAGTTCAATAAAATAAAAATAAACTTTTAAGTCATTTATTAGTATTCCAGCAAATAAAACATCATTAAAACTTCTAGGTCCGATAATGTGGTAATTTTTCTTAATTTTATGTTTATACCCTTTCCAACGTCATGTGAGTCCTAGGCTCAATTTACACCGCCGCGGAATGGAATGGAAGCGACGAAATTGTACATAGCATAATGATACGAGTCAAAAAAGGTCGCGAGGATTCCCCGGAAGACGCTTTTTTGGCTCGTATTTAGTTTGTACTTTATACAGTTGATATAAAGTTCATTATGCTATGTACAATTTCGTCGCTTCCATTCCATTCCGCGGCGGTATAAATTGAGCCCTAGGGTTTTTCTACCAAACGTTACCATACAAAGAAAAAAAAACATAGATAACAAATTATTTTAAGGTTTTGAATGATGTCGTTTACGTTTTTTCCATAGCAGTCTCCTTACTGCTACCATTTACGAAATGACCGCTATGCCAAGAGCCAAGGCTCATCTTTCATTGAACAGAGTATGGTTAACTTAAAATAAAAACACCCTATACAATCTTGTTTTCATCTGCTCTACTTTTAAGGGTGACAGACAAGCATAAATTGTAAGTCCATAAACATATAAAACTAGTGAAAACACATGTCAAGTTGGTCAAGTAAGTAGTAATGCCACATGAGCTATAAAACTTAAGTGACTTTTATTCGTTTATGACCTCCCAGTTACAAATTATTGTTGGTATAATATTTAAAAAGTTTACTGTTTACATGTTATTACTTTATTTGTTAAATTACATATAGTATCCTTTTATTACAAGGGCAAATAAATCAATTAATCGTTTAATTAGGCTCTGTTTATTACCGTAACTATAAAATGACAATACACAAGGAGAAACGGAAAGGGAGTAGGTAGTTAGGTACCAAACTGCGGGCCGCTTAAAATATCACTGATAACTTTTTAAGGCAAGTGTTAAGCCTTGTACGGACTAGGCGTTCCAATTTACGTGTAGTCGGTTAGGCCGTAGGCGTACACAGGAACGCTTAGTCCGTACCTGCAGCAATGCGTAAACAAAGGGGACGTGAACGCTCAATTAGCCTGTATGCGTATTCAACATACCAAGATGACGCGTACATTGGAACGCTTAGTCCGTACAAGGCTTTAAACTTTCAAAATTCGATCATTTCTATTTCCACGGAAAATAATTCTTATTCTAGTTTTTTAAAAAATTCTTCATCCTTACTTTGGTAACGAATTTTGAAAATAGAGCATCTAATCCGTGACCCTAAATATGACCTTAAATGTTAACACAACTGATCACACGGAGGATAGATAGATTTTAGCGTATATTTTATGAAATCATTGAAAAGCTTTTGGGGGAAAGTTGTAGAACAAAAGTTATTCATTATTATAGGTAGTTTAACGGGTACGTATTGCAATATCTAAAATTAAAAGTACTAACGTAAAATATAGGTAGGTAGGTTATTTTACGTTAGTTCTTTTAATTTTAGATATTGCAATACGTACCCACTTTTACACCCTTTCGGATTAATACCCCCTTTCCTACTTTATTTATTTATTTATTTATTTAGCCCGTTACAACTGGGTGAGATTAATCTTTACATCTTTACGACTGTATTGTTGGATTGGATTCGTTTGGCTATATGATGTCTCTCAACTCAGTGTGCCTTTTGGCAAAGGCCTCCTCCAGCAGTTTCCATTGCTTCCTGTCTTGAGCAACTCTCCTCCATTTGGGTCCCGCAGTAAGCTTCAGCTCATCTTCCCAGCGCATTTGTTGTCGTCCTCGACATCTCTTGCCATCTCTTGGATACCAGTTCGTTGTAGTTTGGCTCCACTTTTCTTGTACAGATCTCAACATATGGCCAGTCCATCTCCATTTTTGGAGGTCTATTTTTTCCAGAATTTCGGTTAATTTGGTTTTTGCTCTTAATTGCACATTGCTAATTCTGTCTTGCCTTCTTGTTCCTGTCATGCTTCGTTCCATACCTCTTTGGCATTTTCCTAGTTTATCTCTATGGTGTTTTGTAAGGGACCATGTTTCGCAGCCGTAGGTGATGCATGGAAGAATGCATTTCCTACTAACCTTGTATAATAACTACATGCAATAAAAACCGCCACGAGTTTCAAACGTACCAGACGTTTTTCCTCGTTGAATTCGTAGAAGACGCTTTAATCAGTAATAGTACAGTTAAATCAGAAGCAAAATCTCTCAGTATTATACTTCATTTATCATAATTAGCTCTGTCGTAATTGGTTTTGCTATGAGGTACAGATAACAGAATCGTAACGTATGCATTAAAGAATGAAATTATCGTTTGCGATAATGAAGGTCTTGCAAGAGTAAATTAAATCATTGGAAAATGATTTAAATTATTAAATCATTTTAATAAATTTATACTATAATAATAATTAACTTTATTAGTCATTATATTTTCGAGCCGTTTGGCGTCGAAACACTCGGATCATAGGGTCGGAGTGCTCAACTTCTATAAAGAGATGTTGCAAGGCTGCTGGTCAACACTTCCCGTGACCCCAAGGCTGGCCTTCATACTGCCCAAAGGATTAGCATTGCTATACAACGTTACCAGTGGACAGCGATGCGAAGGAATATTTTCATGCCCTATTTAAGTTTATAGTTTTATTAGGATATATTTTCCTTTATTCGTATTTGTTACGAGTATAATGTAAATATTGTTAGTTAATATTTTATCATTGTTTAGTTAATAAATACCTTTGAAAATATACTTTTCAAATGAAAATTGATCACGGAAATGACGTTGATTATACAAGGTGTTAAAAAATCAACTCTAAGAATTTTATGGGGTTACTCGGTATCGGAAATTGAACAACATTTATCTTCTACAACTTTTCGAAATTCGCGTATTTTTGTATAACTTTCCATACAAATCAAAAAAATATTTTAATTAATTTGTAAAATAATAAACATACATACAAACAAACAAAAAAAAATTGGCGAATTTCGAAAAGTTGTAAAACGAAAGTTGTTCAATTTTCGATATCGAGTAACCCCACAACATTCTTAGAGTTGATTTTTAGATACCTTATATTTACGATAATTTTCAGACATATCGTTACTTAAAAGTTACATTCTCTACACACTTTCATAAACTATTATTAAATGTGTCCTAACCATAATAAGCAACGATTTTAATAATTACTTATTAAAAGTATAATTTCTCAGCGATTAATCGATTATTACTTCGGCGTTACCGATAATGTGTACACAGCACGAACACATTTTATAAATACAGTGATTATCAAGTTAATCTTAGGCCGTATCGATTATATCCGAGCCTCGATAAATTCTACAAATTAAAATAATTGCTTCTGACGTGAATAAAGACATTGCAAATCTAGCAAGTGAATTTAATTTTGAACAGCCGACGCTATTTGAGGGATTTAGTCGGGGTGGGTCGGTACAGTGATAGCAGCTTGTTTGGCGGTGTAAAACTTACTTAAACTATCGAGCACACAACATTCATACACAAAAGCAAAGACACGCATTACTTCACTCTTGATATAACCCAACGAGTGACAGCGCATGCGTCCAGGGAGCCCACGATCGGATACATCTCCGCTAGAGGGATTTAGGCCCGGACTCCACCAAAACGAAGATGTGCGGAGATATCCGAAGTGGAGACGAGAAGAGATGTTTTGCAGCTAGATTGTATCCACCGAGACTGTGCGGAGATGCGTACTGGCTAGACTGTCGTGGAGATGTGTGCTGACTAGGGTGGAGATGTGCGCTGACTAGAGCGGAACTGAGCTGCGTGCGACAAGCGTTGGATTTGAACGCACAGTTTAGTGCGATCTGACACGAAATGTAGACGTCTCAGTCATGTCGCTATACAAGTTGACATGACAAGTTGACATGAGAAGTGTAACACCGCTCACTGCACACGCACACATCTCGTCTCCGCTGCGCGCCGTCGTCAGCTTGCGAGGCAAAGTTCACGTCTTCGCCTTGTACCGCAGCCCAGCTCAATCTCAGCAAGGAACAGCTCACATATCCGCTTCCATCGCGTCATACAAATATGATACATCTCCGCTCAATGGTATCCACTTAAGCTGAGTAGAGACGAAATGTGTGAATAACGAAATTCTATGGGTTTTTTAAAACACATCTCCGCTCCGCTCGTCTCGTCTTCAGTCCGGGTCTTATACTTAATATGTGCTGTGTCTGTCTGTGGCACCGTAGCTCTCAAACGGATGAACCGATTTCAATGCGTTTCTTTTTTGTCTTTTTAAAACTGGTTTATTCGGGATAGTTCTTAGCTGTTTGGTGATAATCCCTTCAGCTATTTTAATGGCTATGTTTTTAATTTTTGTAACATTTATATTTCAAGAATCTAAACGGCCAATTTCTATGACGACCAGTTGGTTTTTCTGCTCGAAAAATGTCAGTAGGGGCATTGGAATAGCGACCGTAAATGGAGATAAGGTTGCCCCTTATTACATGGGACTAAATACTCTAAATAGGTACCCACAGTAATCTAATAAAATTGTAGGTTTTAAATTTCTCATGATTTTTATTTTTATTGAGAAAAGAAGAAGTTTTATATTCTAGCACGTCCCCCACACGGGATAAAAAAACCGGCCAAGTGCGAGTCGGACTCGCGCACGAAGGGTTCCTTACCATTATCTATAAAAACGGCAAAAAAATCACGTTTGTTGTATGGGAGCCCCCTTAAATATTTATTTTATTCTGTTTTTTAGTATTTGTTGTCATAACGGCAACAGAAATACATCATCTACCCTTTGGGTACGGAACCCTAAAAATGTGGAATACGAGTTACAACACTCCACAAATTGTTCCAATTGATGGAATTAGGTTACCTTTGAACGAGTTTATGTGAAATTGCTATTTTTAAATCTACTTATGAAATTAGTCCGAATACGAACGCATGCTAAATGCAACCTATCACCACTTCTGCATTTACTGTAAACGTGTGTATTACATTTTAATGTATCTTCAAAACCGCAGTTCACTTCCAGCCGTGTGGTTTACGGCTACAATATCAATTATGTAATACTTAGGTAATCTGGATACTTAGGTAAATCTACTTAATAGTCTACTGTACAAGGTTAGTCAGAAAGAGGGTACCTACTAATCTGCGGGCCAGTTAAAAGTATCACCGATGACTGTTTTAAAGAATGAGATATTTGAAGTAAAAAACAAACTTTCGTTTTTTTTTATTTTACTTATTTTCAATCATTCTTTTTCTTTACAAATAAAAAAATGAATCTTTTGACCCCAAATATGACCGAAAATGTAAAGGCAGCTGACCTAGCTGAGGATAGATTGATTTAAGCGTATTTTTATAAAATCTTTACCATTGACTTTTCGGTAAAGTTGTAGAACAAAAGTCGTTTATTATTATGGGTACTTTCGGATTAGTACCCCCTTTCTGACTGACCTTGTATAAAGACTAGTAAAGTGTGTTCTTTTGAGCAATATTAAGTTGGGAAAAACATCAAAATGCCTCTCTTTCTCTCTTGTGTCGACACGAGCTAAACGAGAATAACTCATGCCGTGGTGAAAAGATTAGCCAGGCAACAAGGTTGGTAGCGAGGCTGACTGTCCAAAATGAGCCGGACGGACGTAAGTATTGTAACTTTTTTTTCGTGTCATTGGTTCACTTTTCATGACTATAGAAGCTTCATAGTTACCTTCTAACGTGTCCACATAACTTGTAGAGGCTCTTTTAATACCAATATCGAAACATATTTGTGATTAGTTACGGTTTACTCACGTGCATTTTTCAGGATTGCTCGACTAGTTTCATCACAGTTCGATTCGCGACCTCGCCGCGTGTTCAGCACATAATTAAGAGCTCAGCTTAGGTCCGAAACTAGTCGGGCAATCCCGAAAAATGCACGTAAGTAAACGGTAACTAATCATAAATATGAATGTGTCTCACGAAAGTTATAATACATTACCAAAACGCTTAAAATTAAATAAATAAAGAAAACGTCGATCACGCGACTCGTTATTGCAAGCAAGTGCAACAACAAGCCAGTTGTTTTAACGGCAAGTCATTGCACGATAACAGCGGCAATTGTCGCATTTGCAAGATAATGGAAGTGACTGGAAGAGGATAATCTGCTCAGTGCGACAAAATTACGTGTAGACTAGTGGCCTAGTTCAGACAAGTGGACGTCCTCCGACAATGACTATGTTACGCTCAAATTTCATGGAATTTTACGACGATTCGCACTATGTGTTCTACCTTTTATCATTGAACATGGAGTTCAACATAACTGCGACAGTGAACAGTCATTATGTTATCGGTTTGGAGATCGCAGTATAGGCATGTTGACAGCATCAATAAATTGCAAATCTAATTAGTCCGCCAGCTAGAGTTTCCAAAAATAATGGACACGTATTTTTTCTTTTGTTAAATCTATGAATATTTGGAAAGATAAAACGCATCAAAACTCGAGAGTGGGGGCTTGTGACGTCAGAAGCAAGTAAAAATTGTACTTGCTTGTGACGTTTTGCCAATTTTAAAAGTATCGTATCTTCGTCAATTTTGGTTTACGTAACAAAGGAAAAAATACGAGTCAAATATGTTTTGATAATCTAACTGACAGACTAATTAGATTTTTTCAGTCAAATACCCTATTGTCTTATTCTTCCTTCTAGCCTTTCAAAACTATGTTGGGGTCAGGTTTCAGTCTAACCAGATGCAGTTGAATAAAAGTATTTTATATGGAGCGACAGCAATCAAACCTCTGCAACCCAGATACTGGGCAGTGCCGAAACCCTAATGTCAGATCGGTTGTCAGACTTTCAGGCTTTTGACTGCCCGTAACGACTGTCATAGCTATTTTTATGACATCTAGGACCGACGGTTTAACGTGCTCTCTGAGGCACGTGGGGGTCTCAATATGTAACAAACGGTCACCAATCGACAGACTGATCGCGGCAAGCGTTGCTTAACCCCTCAAAGCGTATGACCGACACGATTGTTAAATAGCCACGAGCCCAATTGCAGCACTGTAAGCAGTATTGGTGTTATTCACAGAAAAGAAAAGAACATTAAAGGAAATTGCATTCAAAGATCCTCCACATGTGACGATACTAAAGTAGGTAGGTACGTCCGGCTCACCCTGGGCAGTCAGCCCCGCTATCAACCTTGCTAACTGTTTAATCTTTTCAGCAAGTCTTGAGCTATTCTCGTTTAGCTCATGCTGACAGGAGAGGAGCAGAAGCACACAGAATTTAGGGTGCATTAAAAAAACCTCCATGCAGCGCGCTCTGGGCAGTCAGCCCCGCTACCAACCTTGCTGACTGGCTACTCTTTTAACATAGCATCAGCTATCCTCGTTTGGCTCGTGCTGACACGAGAGAAGGAGTAGCACACAAAATAATACTGCCACCCACATCCAGTAAACAAATAGATTTCCATAAAGAATTATTCTACGCCCTTGACCAAGACGTCCTGACCTAGGGCATTATATCATGATAATAGGATAATGGGCATAGGACACTTTGAACCAGTTCATCATTGTGATTGAGAGTGTGTGGGAGTGGGAAGCCGTCGCCTTCTTTTGCAAAGAAATTATGATTGGTAAGGAGTTTATCTCCGCGTTTAAAAAAAACGCTTTCATCCTGATTTCGATCAGTATTGAAGTGTTATTTTAACTATTGACCTTAACTTTACACTCTGTAGGAACACAGAGTGTACGTATAATTCCTTAAAATAACATGATCTTTTACTTTTTTTAGATTAATCCCGCACGGGACTTAGCTTGATTAAAAATTAAAAATAAAACATTCTCATTTTTCTTCCGGTAAGGGTAAGTGATCATATTTTAACCGCCTAATAAGGTATCATAAAATATTGCAAAAAATGCGCGATATCGCTTTGCGCAGTCAGTTAACTCGGGGCGCTAAAATTACTCAAAAACCGTGTTTTCTTACAGTTTTTTTTTTTGTTGAATCTGTTGAATTCCCTTGCAGACTCAATCTATGTCACCAGTAGTTATTGCGGTTTGAAGGAATTACTTACACGAATTCGTTAACATCCTGTTTATAGATCTTACTTAAGTAACTTGTACGTGCACATGGCTGATTATTTGCCCTAAGTAGCTCTCTTTTCCTTACGTTCTACAAATAAATACTATAGGTAAATACAATTTCATTTAAATCAAGTGTAGAAACGATCGATCGATAAAATGAAAAGTAAATACAACATTTAACTACTTCGATGATTGAAAAGCGATGAGTAATAATAATTATTCAAGGCATGTCGTAATGCTCTGAATATGTATTATGTATATAAGTATGTAATTGTATTCACGAAACACACACATAAATCAATAGAGAATGAGTTCTTTGACGTATTTTACTTTGAACTATGAAATGACGACATGTTTAGAGATAGTTACTGAGTAACACGCATTGATGTGCATTGAACATGTGATGTATTAAAATAATAGACGGAAAACCTTTATAAATACGGTAAAGGTAGAAAAATAAAGGAGTTACCTTTTTACCATGAGTAAATAAGTGATGGTAAGCGCAGACAAGGTGGACTAACATGGAGCACACGAATCCAAGTTCTTCTTCTCTCGTGTCAGTACGAGCTCTACGAAAATAGCTCATGCTGTGGTGAAAAGATTAGCCAGTCAGCAAGGTTGGTAGCGGGGCTGACTGCCCAGGGTGCGCCGGACGTACTGAAGTATCATCACTCGTGGAGGCCCTTTTCATGCACCCCAAACGAATCCAAGTAACAGAGGTATAGAGGGATTCCCCTATACCCCTCTGGCTCTCACATACACACGACGGAACACAGTAAACCGCTTGGCGCCGGACTTTAATGTGAGGGTGGTAGCTAGCCAGGCGAACCGTATAGATTCTACCACCAAGCGTGCTGGGTTTTATTGAATCTTACAACACGCGTCTGTTCTCAGTGTGGTGAGGTAGTTTTATATTATAGCTTGATTGAAGTTTTATATTACCTCTACTTGACTGCCTCGTTGGTCTAGCGGTCGCTAGCGCGACTGCTGAGCGTGAGGTCTTGGGTTCGATCCACAGGTCGGGCAAAGTCAACAGAAGGAGACGCCCCGGGCGTCGGGAGTCGCAGGGCGATTTCCGGCCACCGTAGGTCGCCTGCGGACGGCGAGCGTTCCGTCCGATCAGAACCAGGCCCGGGTCGACGGCACGTTGTGTTCCACGCGCGCATCAAAGAGTGTCAGCTTAGTAGATGGGGCCCGCTAGGGCCAGTGCCTGCCAGGGTTGCGGAATTTGTTCGAAAGAGTTACCGCGGCCCTGGAACGCAAAGGGCATTAGGAGGAACACGGATGGGTTTTAGTCAGTAAGAGTCTGACACTCCCTTCCGCTCTGCCCAGAGCGGAAGGAGTCATATGATGATTTTCCATCCATAAAAAAAAGGTCGGGCAAAGTGCTATTGGGTTTTTCCGTGTGGAATTTCTCAGTATCAGCCCGGAGCCTGGATTTGTGTCCGGTCGATGGCATTAGGCTCGCCCCCTATTACATGGGACGTAAACATAACGGCGAAATGGGGGTGTACTATATACACCTCTGCCAACCCTTCGGGGAATACAGGCGTGAGTTACTTCTACTTTAAGTAACCTTGATCTGAAGTAACTTATAAATGTTACCTGTATTATCTCGATACCAACTTTACTGAACCTTCGAGACCTTTCCATAATTTATAAATATAAGTATTCTCTACTACATTGACGTCAATGATTGACTGTAAAAAAATCTCGTAATGCCACCAAAACGACAAAAATACTATTTTGTTTAATCCCCGTCTAAAGTATAATGCAATAAAGCTATATATTAATTCGTAACCATTTGTTTAAAAACACTGTGTCAGAAAGTAACCTCCGGTTTCTGGACTGAGAATTCGAAAAAATGCTTTGAAATTCGTCATTTTTTTGACAACTCCGTACTCAAATGTTACTTAGTACTGCTTATCCTAGAATTCTTAATTCAGAAACCGGAGGTATGTGTTTCTAAAACATTGATACATTATGCTGAGGTAAACACTACTAAAATCTCCAGCAAAATTGTCTTTAGAATTTACGTTGTGTTTCAGAAACAACTGGCAACTTGTTTAGAAACCTTTTTTTTTAAGTTATGCCTCTCTAGTAATTTTCCTATATCGTGAATGCATTTACAGACACAAACATTCACATACACAAACGCCCAGACCTGGAACAACCACCTGTAAGCCATACAAATATTTGTTCCGTACGGGAATGGAATCCACGACTCCTAGCGCAGAAGCCTGGACTAAACATGTCGTCAAAACATGTTTACAAGTAAATACACGGCTTACAGTCTACAATTGGACTCTAGTTCTAGAACAAAATACTTAGTTCCTGCATTCACAGTACTTGTGTCTCCATATTTACTACTATCGATAACCACAATGACATTTGGCACCCGATGCGACAAAGTACATACGATTGCCCGCCTAACAACCTATATAGTCTAGTAATGATCACGCCTAGTAAAAGTTGTTGATAGCGAATGTCTAGATAGTACTGAATGGGTACGAAACTTTATCTAACCGCAACAAGGCAATGTTAGTAGCAAAGCTCCTTGTGAAATAGTTCGTTTGGGGAAGTATTACCGTCATACCTAATGCTGCCGCTGAACAGCTATTTATGTACCTACCGGTTTGAAGGTAGCCGGTGAAATTACAAGGATAGAGACATTTCAATTTTTTCTGTATGGTTGGCAACACATCAGTTAACCTCTCGTGGTTGTAGGTGTAATATGTATTGGAGGCGGTAATCACTTACCATCAGGTGGAGCCGCCGGCTCGTGTGCAAACCTAATAAATACAATTTTTTAGAAATCTAGTGGTATTGTGCCTACCAGCCTGCTTCTCAAACATATTGTTTACTTAATTTCGATTTTATTTATATCATTATAGATGCTCTTTCACAACAACTGAACGTGAACCTCTCAATTGATCGCTTCTCAATGCACATTATTAAAGCATAGCATTATCATTCCATTATTGTCAAAATACTGCACGGTTTAGGTCTGGTGCGGGTTGGCAGACTGCACCGAGAACAATTTGGAACTCTCTAAGGCGTGCGTGCCAGTTTGCTTACGATATTTTTTCTTTCACCATTACCACACAAAAAAACTCGGACATGCAGATATACAAGTATTTCCAGCAAGCTAATGATAAAATGCCGACACAAATGAGGCCAGTGCATTCGAACGAAAACCGCAGACAGTGCGACGCGTAGAATGCACTTCTATTAAAGCCTCGACACACAATAAGCTTCCTGCCGCACGATTTACTATGAGAGACGTCATACATAACTATCCCGCCACACCTAACATTGGCAGTGCGATGGTTTTGTAGGCAGACTTTAACGAACTAGGTAAAGCTACACTAATGAAGCTAAACTTTTAAGATTGGAGTTATTTATTTCTGAATTTAGGACATAGCTTCAATGTCTGATGTCACTATCAGCGTTTGAACTTAACAGCGGTTAAGTTCTAGTAATCTTTTAAGTTAAGCTTCGATTGGGGTCAAATATTACGAACTTTTACGAAAAAATGAGCTGCAGTGTTGCGCCTAACACTGAAAAATAAACATCATATCGAATACATGTCGCAAGTAGCACCAAGTGTCTGGTAAACCCTTTAAATTTACGAGTGTTGTGAGCTATACGTAGCGTCGTGCCGTGCTGTAATGATAATTGCAAAATGCGACTCGTGACAAAATAGCATACAGCTAATTGGGCTTAAAATTTCAACGTTAATTGTACCAGTCGCTGACATTTCTATTTACTATGAGATTATATTTGAGAGTGAGGGATATGGTAGAATGTTGCTGAGTTTTCCCGGCCGGACTTAATTTTTCTTTAAAGAACTGGTTGTGTGTTAATTAGTAGTTGCTTAATTACACGGAGCGATTGCCTAATGATCTGTACAACACTCACGCTTTACTAATAAAAGAGAGTGGACTGTAGTATTCATGTTTGTACTAAAAATAGGGACGTCTATTTCGATGGTTTAGAAAACAAACGTACTAGGTACAAAATAATTGAGTTTGAACTTTCTTTCTTTCTCTTACCGCAAAGTGCCGCACCTACATGCATATATACACGTATTCAATACAAGTCAATAATGTTAGGTATGGCCCCGCACCCAGTGATAGAAGTAAGTACAAAACATCTCTTAAATTGTTATGGTCTTAATAGAAACGAGCTTTAAGACTAGACATATTCTTACCCGTAGTAGTTGATGGTTTTAACTACACATACTACAGGAATTTATTGAGTGAGTAGTTACACACAGTGCAATTTCTCTATCAAACTATGGTTAACAAAACTAGTTATCATTAAAGATGTCATAAATTTCCACTAGGAAGAAGGAGGCCAAAGAAAAGATGGATGGATTGTGTGAAGAATGATATGAAACAGAAGGGAGTCAGTAATATCATGACGGTTGACAAGACGGAATGAAAGAAGAAAACGTGTTGCGCCGACCCCAAGTAACATGAGATAAGGGCAGGAAGATGATGATGATAAGCTTCCACTAATCAGTAGTTACTTTGACCGCTATTATAGTAGCAGTACGAGTACATACCAAATAAACTATCAATCAAACTTATTCCCTACTCGTATTACAATTGATATAATCCAACTGAACAAACAATAATTTTGAATGAACTCATAGAAGTTCTAACCGTGACGGTGGCCGGATGTTATAGCAACGCAATAAACAATCAGTACAAACAGACTGAATTACTTTCAAACAAAAATATGCATTGCAATTTGAAATGGAAAGCGAATAGTTTAGATTGATGAGCGTTTTACAAAATGGTCGTAAAGATTTCATTAAATGTATGAAGAGAAATCATAGGCTATTTCATTATTGGCATAAACTGATGAACTATATAAGAATATAATTAAAATGTTATGTGCAAGACGTTTAATGATAATTTTATTTTTTATGTTTGATAAAAAAAAGATGTACAAGTAACTTTTGATTGAAGGAAAAGACAGAAGTGATAATATACAGAGAAATGAAGGAATTGGCTCTGGATAGAGAAAGATGGAGATTGCGACACCGACAAGTGCCCAGCAATAAATTTTGGATGGATGAAGACTTATCAGTCTTATGGCCAAATATTCAAACGTTACTCAATTTTAAATTGCCAGTAAGTCTCATGTTGTCACTGTCACTTTAAGGTGAGGTGACAGAGACAACACGAAATATACCGCAAATTAAAATTGAGTAGCGTTTGAATATTTGGTTATTGTTCTTCAGCTTTATTGATACGTATGGCTTAGCTAGCTTTTGTTGCACGATTCTCCAAAATATTATGGCACGCTTGTATGCTTTGTATGAAAAGTCCGTTTTACGTATGATTTTGGCGAGAATGTAGCATTATTAATAGCCTATTATTGTCTCGGTGTTGGGCACGGGCGTCTTCTCAATATGAGAAGGGTTCAGGCCTAAGTCTACCACACTGGCCTGGTGCGGGTTGGCGGACTATAAACACTATCAAAAACTTTTTTGAGCTCTCTCAGATGTGCAGGTTTCCTCACGCACGATGTTTTCCTTCACCGTTAACGGGAGCGATAATCAAATTCTGATCCACACGTGAGTTCAAAAAGTCAGAGGTCAGAGTCAGAGCTGACATGAACTTAGATCCTCACGCATGGAAGGCAACTAAGCTAAAAACAATTTAAATAATGAAGAGTCAGCAGTTTATCCTACAAATTATCACACTCAAAAAAACTCTTAACACACTACTAAAGTTTCTATAATAATGTAATTCAATCGTGATTCGAAAGACACGTGGCGCCATCTATGAACGCTATTGTTGTTTTTCTCGGGAATAGTACGTTTTTTCGGGATGAAAGGTACCCTATGTCCGTTTCTGTACACCTGAAAAAGTCTATGCAAAATTTCAGGATGATCGGTTCTGTGGTTTAGGCATGAAAAGATAACAAACTTACTTTCGCATTTATAATATTAGTTAGGATTTTAACACAAATATTCATTTGTTTTAAAGAATTAATTCGTCAAGAACTTTCGCTTTATAATGATGGTAATATTTAAGACATGCATTACAGGCAAACGAAAGGAAATAACATCAATAAACACGCCGAAACACTGATAAAATCAAATACTCTAACGGGATAGGCCATTATCATGCTACACCATAACTCGACCGACACATTAACACTAACGGCGCGGCGAGGACATACAATGGGCCCCATACATCCCATGGTATTAGTTCCCCTTCTATCAACTGGGCTTCCCTAAAACAATTACCAAATTAGAGAAATGTTGGTTGACATGTGCAGTAAATCTTTAGTCCCCTAGCGAACTCAGTCAAACGTGAAAATGTCAAATTAATTTATTTTAAAACTGTACCAAATATTTTATGTCCACACTTCGTGAGTTCAACGCTCATTGGTTTGTTTATATGTTTAGTAGTATATTGATATCGTTAAATCTACGGTCGTTGCCCACAAGTGCATTAAAACTGGCGTTTGTACTTTAACATTTAATTATATTTCATGTCTGGACCATACTTTATTATGACGTAACTTTGAACATCTCAGTTTCCATTTTGTGTATGAATGAGAATTTGTTTTATTTTTGTTTAATAGACGAGCAGCAATATTGCTGATATGTCTATTTCACACAGAGTTGAAGGTTCACAGTTTACTGTACATAGTTTACAGTTTATTGTCTATAGCTCACAGTCACAGTTTAGTGTTCATAGTCCACACTTTATTGTTCATAGTTTATTGTGCAGAGTTTATTGTTCATAGTTCACAGTTTATTGTTCATAATTCACAGTTAATTGTTCATAGCTCACAGCTTATTGTTCATAGTTCAAGTTTATTGTTCATAGTTCAAGTTTATTGTTCATAGTTCATTGTTCATAGTTCACATTTTATTGTTCAGAGTTCATTGTTCATAGTTCATTGCTCATGTTCACAGTTATTGGCAGTTAGAACAACCGGTAGTTTAGGCCTTCGTAGACAATTGTCGAGTATGTTTTTACATCAATTTATCGAGGTGGCAGTTACAACATCTTCAATAAGTTTGTTCCAGTTGTGGACCACTCTATTACTGAGGGTGTGGTGTGCAGTACCCATAAAACCAAATGAAAGTTGACAAATAAACATAAATTCTAGATACACAGGCTACTACAGCCCACAGCAGGACTCTTGGAAATAATCTTGACCGCCTAGCAGTTTAATGATGGTATTTAGCTTAGGTGTAGATACGTGATGAAAATTGCTACCTAAATGCCTTAAATCTATATTTCATCAATTTCGTTTAGCAATATATGTAAAGAGATATTGATGATTTTGATGACATTAATCATGTCAATTATTTTATATAGTTTAGCTTCATTTTATCTTTTGTAAATGTGAGAACTTCGTGGACTTGCCTATGCATATAATTGTGTAAATTACTATTATTAATATTGTGTTATTCTTTCTTTTTGGTTAATTTTTGTACTCAAGACTTTGTATTACATTACTCACAGGTCTGTGTTCAAGACTACATTGTTCTCTCATACCTATCCTAAATCATAGTACTGTATCTACTGAAGTTGTTAAAGATATCCTTTTTTTTAAAAAGAGTAACCATGGAGTTTCTTGCCGGCTCTTCTCCATAGGAAACGACTAATTGGAACCGTGCACCTAAATTCGACTTTTCATAAGCGCCTGTATTGGTTTATGTGAAATAAAAAATTTTGATTTGATTTGATTTGATTTGAGAGAATGGCCACTTTGAAGCTGAGGACCACACAGCGTATAATAAAAACCTATTTTTATTATGATGGACACCGTCCAAATTACGAGTTACAAACAGAAATGAAAACAAACTTTAATTAATTTGTTTCTGTTTTTGTCACCTTTTTTATATTATTTGACTTGATCCCGTTTAACCCTCATTGCACCTGATGGTAAGCACAGACGGGTCTAAGATGGAGCACACGAACCCCAGTCACAGAGATATAGAAGGATTCCCCTATACCCCTCTGCTGCTGCTTTCACATACACACGACAGAACACAGTAAACTACTTGGCAAAAGTCCGGCATTTTAATGTAATGGTGGTAGCTAGCCAGGCGGACCGTATAGATCCTACCACCAAGCGTGCCGGCTTTTGTTGAATCTTCCAATACACGTCCAATATACGTCTATTCCAAGTGATGAGGAAGTTTTATGTTCTAGCCGTCCCCACGAAGATCGTCACCTACAGTTTATTCATGCCGTACAACATTACTTTTGTTGTACCTATTGATTTTTACCAACTGCTGCAAATCTCAAAAAGAGGGTAATATATTATGCTTTATTATGGTTAGGGTGAATTTTCGTTGGTCTCGGTCGTTTTACCGCGCCTCGTTTTTCGGTAACAACTAACCCATCATGTCCCCTTATCCTGTAATATAGTAAAGCAGAAAATTTCGAGTGTCCTCTTGATCTGGGGGAAGAGGGAACTAGGGGGCCTATCGTCTACTATCAGCCGCCCAGCTCTGTCTTCCCGTAAGAGCTGAATGCGATGATTATAAGAATGATGTACACGTGCCCAGTCACGATCCACCGAGTTCTCCCGTCGCAGAGCCTGTCGTCTCTTTAGACTGTACAGTCACACCGTTAATTCAGCTCTCATCAAGCTGTCCCATTCCCCGAGTCCCACTAGGGGTCGCCCTTAGTGATGTTGTTGCTAGTAATCATGATGTTAGTGTAGTATAAGTAGTTAGCTTAGGTTAAGTATTTTACTTCCCCGCATTGGCTGGAGACTCTTCAGGTCTCGCCAATAACTGCTCGGTTACGTTTAAATGGTCCGCAAGGATCATCTACAAGCAGTCCAATAGAAAGAAGAAGAAGAACGATGAATGTGATTTCGTCGTTATTGTGGAAAAATCATTTTGTAAAAGGTAGATCCCTACTACTAACATTATAAGTCGTCAGTGAAGTTCTAACAGTGCGGAAGTCAAAAATGGCTACTTTACAAGAGAGTGAAAAAACTATTTAAATCGAGCGTAACCTACGCTGAACGCAATATTGTTTTTAATTATCATTACAAATAAACTCTTTGGTGATTTAATAAACCTTAGAAAATCCTAAAAATCTTTTTCATTTCAAGTAATATTGTGATTTTCGCAGTGTTGTCTGTTTTTGGCACAAAATGACTTAAGCACTGTTAGAACTTCACTGACGAAATTCGAAAGTAACTCTGTCTGTCTGTTACGCTTTCACGCCTAAACCGCTAAACTGATTTTGATGAAACTTGGTACAGAGATAGTCTGGAACCTGAAGAAGGACATAGGGTACTTTTATCCCGAAAAATACGGAATACGCGATAAACGACATTCACGCGGCCGAAGCCGGGGCGACCTCTAGTAGTTTAAAACCCCGTAAATTTCATCAACATGCGCATGACCACATAACACGGACGTGATACGTCGCATTCCCATAATTCCCGTCTAATGCAGTGAAAGTATGACCGTATTCGTTTCACGCTAGTACTCTACGATTAACGGATTAACTAATAGAATTTAGCGCGTAATCGAACTTGAGGCCGATCGGTGAAAGCCACTAAAACATAATTGCTACATCTAACAATCTTGGTAATTGTTATTACTGTACTGTTTATGAGATAACTATAGGTCTATAGAATAAATTAATTGGACGATAAAAGAACATAGGTTTCATGAAGTGCTCAAACGCTTATTATAAATTGCCTGGGGCATTATTACATAGGTAGTTAAGAATTTAAAACAAAGTATCTGCGAAGTATCTGACTGCCTGGTTGGTCTAGTGATCGTAAGCGCGACTGCTGTGCGTGAGGTCCTGGGGTTCGATCCATAGGTCGAGCAAAGTGTTATTGAGTTTTTCCGTATGGAATTTTTCAGTAGCAGCTGGAGTTTGGATTTATGCCTGGTGTATGGCGTGGCTCACCCCCTGTTACATGGGGCTTAAAAATAACGGCAAAATGAGGGTGTAGTACCTCTGCCCAACCCTTCAGGAAATACATGTGTTATCTGCGAAAAAATAAACATAATCGTGTTATAAATTTCAAACGATCTAATACATTCTTCAAGTTATTTACCAAGAGTAGTGTCTTAAGAAGTAGATAAATGGTTGAAGCACAAAATATAGAAGAACAAAATAATAAATAATGATAGCCTGTAACTGTCCCACTGCTGAGCAAAGACCTCTTCTTTAACAAAGAAGGAACGAGCATTGATCACCACCCTTGATCACTGCGGGTTGGCGATTTCAGACCATTAAGTCCAGGTTTCCTTACAATGTTTTCCTTCACCGTATGTCAGTGGCGTCTTAGATTAACTAAGAAAGTACATAATATGTACTTTCTTAGTTAATCTAAGACGCCACTGACATACGGTCATATTATGACATTGAAAAAGTTACATTGGCACATGTCTGGGTTTGAAACCTCAATTCGGTGCTTGACAAGCGGATCCTCCGGGCCACGAGTCCATTATAGGAAAACATAATGATTCAAATTATTTATCATCAAGAACCAACCAAAAATATTATGGCTGCAATTGGAGTCTAACAACAAATCTTCCACATCATATTTACATTTCAAAACACGTCCCTAACGATTAATATTTTATATCAAACTTCATTAAAGTTTCCTTCATTCACATCACATCCGTGGATGTCTCCGTAATTAATAAATGTAAACGACCAACTTTCTATACTATAGGAAAACGTTAACAAGGTACAGAGCACGTTCAGCTTACTGCTTACCAAACTGGGATTAATAAATGACCTGAGATTCTGTGAGAAATTCACTTCTCGACGGTCAACTCGATATCGATGTCACAGTATAATAGAAGCGTATTCTGTACGCACGGATAATCGACAGTATAACAAATAGCGCGGAGTTTTGTTATCCATACTGTGTCAAGATAGGTGTTGAGATGGAGGTGAGTTTCTTACAGAATCGCAAGTGGAGGCTGTTGGGTAACCAATCCACGTTTAAATGGTCCACTTGATTCAGAGCTATGATAGCTGCTGCTAATTAACTATTTACTTGTAACTAGCTTGCAAGTTTGTTAGCTCGTTTTGAGTGTGCGAGTGAGTTGATTTTGTTGAAATTATTTTAAGGATTTCCTGTTCAATGTTTAGGATATCTTATATCTTAATAACATGCCAACAACTATCGGTCGATACTGTAATATCGAAATATGAGGGTATTGACTTCCATGATTTATTCATAATTTTCTCATCTACACACTAATAATCTTTTCTACATTCTTGAGGCAAATACAGAGTGTAAACGAATATATTAATTGCTTTAAACTGCATGATCTACTGCTGACACTACTGCTAACTCTAAATGGTAATGTAGAAAATCATACAAAAAAATGTTTATAATTTAATTGATTTTCTAATTGTGAGTCATTTTAGAGCCCCGACTGCAAAGAGCGATATTGTGCTAGTCATTCCCGCCAGCTGTGTCACTACGCTTTCATTCTATATGCGTGGCGTCGAAATGTACTTATTTTGTATCTAATCCTAATTAAGAGAATATTTAAAAAAAATGTCTTGACTTGTAACCCTAGCGATTATTTTCACTGTAGTGTGTATTGTTAATCTGTGTACAGCGTTGTGGGCTGCAATATTGTCTAAATGTTTTGTGTATTTCTTGTTCCTATTTTTTATATTGTAGCTGTTTGTTGTAGCTATTTAATAAAAATAAAATAAGTGGATTAGATAGAATCACTTACCAATACCGCAAGAAAAAAAATCCCGTGCCAATTCAATCTTCACCAGTAGTAAGTAGATCATGTATGTGGTTTTAAGGAAATACACGAATTCTTTTATACCATATTATATATTTCCCAGAAAATGGTGACAAATTCACGTCGCAATAAATACTTCAAAAGCTTCCCATGAACTCTGTAAGTACATTTTTCTACAATCGTCCAGAAGCCCAAACGACTACTCATTCGGCATTCTTTGTCAACGTTTCCATTGTCCTCAAATATACGATTAGTTACCTACTTTAAAAAGCCGAAACGCAATCTTATCGTAAGAGACAAACGAAACAGCTGCACGTGAATTACTTGAAAGCTCTTATCTATGACACGGAACGGAAAAGAGCTACCTAACAAGGTACCTTAAAACTGGAATTAACTGTTTTGAGAACTTGTTTGTATACTTAAGTAACTTGGTTAATTTGCCAAATCTATGTATGTCTTATCGTCGTCATATTTCTTAATTAACGTTGGGAAAAAACGTTAGTAAAACCAGTGCCTATCTTGCTAGGCGCATGACCTCTGCCTTCTCAGTAAGTGCATAAACAGAACTCTCGTCTGATGCTTATTTTAGATTAGGTGCGATACAACCTCCTGTGATTTGTCGCTAGCTATTGCGAACTATATATAACCTGCTTAAAGTGGTTTTTGTGGAAACGGTCACGATCCACCGAGCTCTCCCGACATAGAGTCGGTTGTCATACCGATAAATCAGCCCTCATCAAGCTGTCTTCCCCCCAATCCCTTGCCAGCAACGCCCTAAGCCGGAGTTCGAGTCCCACTAGGGGTTGCCCCTTAGTGCTGCTTTGCTATTAGTCATGATGTTAGTGTAGTATAGTTAGCTTAGGTTATGTATTTTACTTCCCCACCATTGGCTGGAGACCCTTCAGGTCTCGCCAACAACTGCCCAGTTATGTACGTAGAAAAAATCAAAAAGGACCAACAGATAAATAAGAAAAAAAAAATGACGAAACATTCCAAAAGGAACTTCATATTGTAACAATTTTCATAGAATATTAATCCACCCCATCCGTGTTTAGCAACGAGTATTAAGTAGGTACTAAAGGAAAACAATGAAAAATATTTGTTTTAAAGCGATATTGAAAAGATTCTGTATCAGAATTTGATTATCACTTGCGTTAACGGACCTCTGCACACCTGAGAGTGCTTCATAAAGTTCTCGATCACCAACCCGCACCAGGCCAGCGCGATGGACTAAGGCCTAAACCCTTCTTATTCTGAGAAGAGGTCCGTGTCCAGCAATGGGACAGTAATGGGCTGATTATGGTAGGTATTGGAAAGAAAATATTTCATTACTTCTTAAAACATTCAGTTCCAAAGAATGACGTCAGTTTACTTAATATCATTCATAACAAATGTATTAATGCAATTTTGCTTCAAGCGAATAGCAGCCGTAGCATCAGAATTAAAGATTCAGGAATATACGCCTATAAGCCGGGAGGAAATGGCATACGATGCTATTATGATGACGTCGTAAATCACAGGATGTCGGCGACAACAAATGCGACATACGACTCAGACCGAGCCGTGGACTCGTGGGCGAGGGCCTTGGCACGACGAACTTGAGGCCTACTAAAGTGCGAACAGCGAAGATGAATTCGGGTTCGAATGAGAACATTATTAGATTAGGAATTTTCGTACAGCTCTAATATCGGTCTCGGTGACAACGAACAGAGACGAAGGCGCAAAGCCTTGGTATCACGAACTTGAGGCCTACCAAAGTGCGAAATATGTACGGGTTGGATTACAATTTGGGGAAACTGTAAAGGCGAATGAAACTTTAAGTGGTGTTGATGTAACTTTGTTTATAATGGAATTGATTGGACCTCTGCGTATTGTATTGAAGACTCAATTTGTATTCATGACAAAAAGCATATCAAGTCATATAATACATATTGGCATCAGATGGGCAGTAATGTCCACATTAGATATTGATAATGGAACATTGTGATCAGCGATCGGCCCACCAAACATTTATCTCATTGGCTTTGTAAAATAGCTTACTATGAAACAATGTGACACCAAGGACATTTGACACTGCGATTTGATCAAAGATACTAGATTGTAAATGAATATATAGCCACTATTCACTTACTTCAAATTCCCGTTATTGTGGTTTGGCCGTAAGTACTCAATTATGTTTCACAGCACAGAATACAAGATCTGATAGTAGGCCTCAAAACAGCAATCCTTTCAGATTCTATAACGCTGTTTACTTGTAAATCGCAATCAAACCGGGTGCTGTGGGAGTAAAACATGGAGTAAGAAGTAGACATGGAATGATAATACGCGTATTTCTTAGTAGAATTTCACTCATTTAATCTTTGCGACAACAGCCAGTGTCCCTAGTGTTGTGGTTCCAGTATCCTGACGAAGATGATGTTTGGGTGAAGAAAAAATCATCATTGCCTGACTTCTATTTGATTTATACATGTGACAACATGCTGCAATCATCAATCCGGTTGTTAAATGTGATGTTTTTGGTAATATTTCCTCACGAGCTTATCTTAGCGGTTGTTAGTAGTTTTTTTTTACAGCTGTTGTAAGAGCCATGTTTACTTTTAATGATGTGACTTTTCTAGTGAAGTAGGAGAGTAGTGCATATTCGCAATGCGCGGTTTGTCCCAAAATTATCACTCCATATGTAACTACTCTGTGGTTATAATAACACGTAGGATTCTGAATCAATTTGTCCTACACAATGAACTCGCAGTTATTCAATTCTGTTGAATGCCCTTCACAGTTACTTATCGCTTGTCCTTGATAAGCGGGGATCCGTTAACCGCATGGGTGGTAAGTGGTTACGGGTGGCTCGATAATAATTGTTGTCACTTGCAAAATGTTTGATGCAAATAATTTACTTTGTTATGAGGTATATTCGCAATATAATAATATACAAGGTGTAACATAAATAAAGCACAACCTCTTAGGGGGTCACTGTACTCATCATTTTGAACAACTTTTACTATGGGATAAAACTTGAAATCACGAAAAAAAATCAGCTGTTCCCTACATTTTGACGAGTTACACGAACATAAATGTAGGGAACAGTACCCCAAGCGTGAGTTTTTTACGTTACTACTGTAACGTAAAACGTCTTAAGGGGTCACTGAACTCATCATTATGAACAACTTTTACTATGGCAATAAAGCAGAAATCGCGAAAAAAAAAACAGCTGTACCCCAAGTGTGAATTTTTTTACGTTACTACTGTAGTTGCGTCACGACAAAAATGTCAAACAAATTTTTAGTCACGCTATTCGCCGCTAGAGGCTCTGCCTAAATTTTCATACAACCTCTTAAGGGGTCACCCCTTAAGAGGTTGTGCGTTATTTATGTTACACCTTGTATGGTTCCCGGCTCCCGGCTATGTTTCTATCCACTGGATGCCTATCGCGGATGCGGCACACGGGCGGATCGCGGGTGGTGAGCACGGATGCGTGCCGCCCGTGTGCGTGTGGCGCGCATGACAATAAAAACATGTGTGATACCATAGTTTGCGGGCAGCACGCATGCGTAGCTGGCCAGCACAAGAGCGCAAACACGCATGACAATGAAAAGGCCCTAAGTAGAAGTTGATAGACACTAGGCACTATATGACCACTGGATGGGTGACGGTTTGATCCAAGTCGAGATCACTTCGTGGTCTTGGTCTTGCACTCCTCGGTAAGCAAGTTAAACCGTCGGTCCCGGGTGTCATACGAGTACATATGACAGTAGTTATTGGTAGTCAAAAGCCCTAAAGACTGATTGATCTTACATCAGGATATCGGCATTACCCAGGAACTGAGTTACGGAGTTCTGATGGGAGTCGCTTCGTGTAAGATACTGGTATTCAGCTGCATCTGGTTAGACTGGAAGCCGATCAACTTAGTTAAAAAACCGGCCATGTGCGAGTCGGACTCGCGCCCGAAGGTACCATCACTACATAGTATAAAACAAAGTCGCTTCCTATCTGTCTGTCCCTATGTATCAGTGGCGTAGGGTGAATTTTCTTAAAAGGGAAGCCGGACCAAAAAATGCTTACCTTGCTCAAGTGTGATGCGTGAATTCCAATAACTACTCGTTTCGAAAGGGAAGCCGATAGGAATCGAGTTGTATGGAGCCTTCGCCACTGCTATGTATGCTTAGATCTTTAAAACTACGCAATGGATTTTGATGCGGTTTTTTTAATAGATAGAGTGATTCAAGGGGAAGGTTTTAAGCTATAAAACGTACACGTGCGAAGCCGGGGCGGGTCGCTAGTTGTCTATAGAACAGCAAAAAACTCGTGTCTGTTGTATGGGAGCCCCACTTAAATATTTATTTTATTCTGTTTTAGTATTTGTTGTTATAGCGGCAACAGAAATACGTCATCTGTGAAAATTTCAACTATCTAACTATCACGGTTCATATACAGCCTGGTGACAGAGGGACAGACGGATGGGCAGTGGCGTCTTAGTAATAGGGTCCCGTTTACACTTTGGGTACGGAACCCTAAAAAGCTATGCAGAACAATGATGACTATGTTCGTAAACATAGCAATCAGAGGTAAACCAGTAATAAGTGAGGATAAAAGGAGAATCCGAGATATCTTATCGAGATATGTTACAGGATAAGCCTTTGTCCAGCTCTGGACTGCGATTGCCTATGTAGAGTAATTATAGTAGGTAGGTACAAGAATTTCGGCGTATCCGTCCTCCACTAATGCTGATATCTAATTATGTAGCTCTACAAGTATTTCTAAAGATAACCGCACCATTATCACTGCTCAATCATGGAGCTGTAAAAACACAAACAAACAGTCACGCAAAAAACCGTCAAAATCTGTCGAAAAGAACGCTTTGATTTAAAATTGAGATTCGAAAAATAGAGGCATTCCATTTAACGTACTAATTTAAATAGCACCGTTTCGAATTATACCAATAGAAATAGGTGGGATTGGAATTGGTGCGTTAAATGGAATGCCTCGAAAAAATGCTTTGTTCCAATACTGGTCTAGTCTATCACTGACACCATAATATTTTTCATACATATTCTTGCGTACTCAGATAAAGTTTCAGTACATTAACCGGTAGCTTTACAAACAAAGTGACGTTAGTGGACACTTGAACAGGAACAAAGTCATCTCGTTTTATTAGGATAAGGATATCCTTTGCGTTCAGTGAAACGAGTCAGACATAATAAATTTGTTGTATTAAAGATAATACTAATTAAAATTATAATAACATATTTGGGAATGAAAAGAGACGCTGAATTAGCAAGATGATTAGATTAGATAAGAATATTATTCTAATTAAATGTCAATTTTGTAAATATAGCTAATTTTAGCGAATTTCATCAAAGAACAAACATCTGTTAAGCTATGTCTACACGAATGCGCTTTCATGTTCATCTTGCGTCTTCGTCTTTTTTTTTTTTTCTATTGGTCTACTGTAGGTCGTCCTAGGGGACGGTTTCTACGTAACCGGGCAGTTATTGGCGAGACCTGAAGGGTCTCCACCCAATGGGGGGAGGGAAGTAAAATACTTAACCTAAGCTAACTACTTGTACTACACTAACATCATGACTACCTGCAACAACAGCACTAAGGGCGACCCCTAGTGGGACTCGGACCTCGGCTTAGGGCGTTGCTGGCGTGGACATAGGGGGGGGGAGACAGCTTGATGAGGGCTGAATTATCGGTGTGGTCTTCGTCTGAAGCATGCGCGTGCCTTAATACTATTTCGACAAAAGCGCACGCCCCTAGCGCACGTTAATCCGTCTATTGTATGTCGACTGACGACTGACCGAGGCGCACCGGTGGAGACGATAAGCTGCATACGTCTTAAGGCAATCAATATTGCATGCGCTTGACGCAAGAGGAATTGAAAGTTGAAAACGCAAGATGAACATGAAAGCGCGCGGGTGTAGACATACCAATAGGTTGTTGTTCTGTCTAGCCTTTTCCCTACTATGTCGGCGACAGCTTCCAGTCTAACCAGATGCGGGTGAATACCAGTATTTTACACGGAGCGACTGCCATCAGACCTCCTCAACCCAGTTACTGGGCAAAGCCGACATCTAAGGTTAGACCGGTTGTTACACTTTCGGGTTTCCGACTTCCCGTAACGAATGTCATAGGTATTCGTATGACACCTGAGGGTCTACTTCCTAAGCACGAAGTCCGTGGTTTCGGCCTTAGTTGCGAGCGTTTCCTACTCCCATTATTTCGGGGCTCGAACTGAGAATGAATGACAACACGATTTGACAGTTGTCCCTACTACCGATGTGTTTGCCCGTCCGAAAAGTTGAACTTGACACTTGTTTTGTTCACTCCTACGTTTCGGGCTACTTTCGGACGGGCGACTAACTTCGTTGTCGGACTTAGGGAGTAGGCCCCCTGGGACCGACGGCTTAACATGCTCTCCGAGGCAGGGACGGGTCTCGATGTATTACGAATGGTCACCCATCCAAGGACTGACCGCGGCAAACACAGCTTATCCTAGCAAATCATGTGATCCGCGCGGTTGTTAATAAGACATCTGATAGGCACACTTAATATTTCACTTATAATATTATTCCTACACTCAACATCGCTACATAAATAAACTTAATTCACGACTTAAACAGCGTTGGTCTCGGTGATACATCTTAAGATATATCTCGTCTTGTACAACACAAACTCGTACAATTTACACGGTTTTGCGGCCGCACTGAAAGCTGGGAACATAACGGAAAGTTCTCAAACCGTATATCTGCGCAACTACGTTATACTCTTGTTAATTAGAACTGCTTTCACTTAAAACTGAAGGAACATAGATATTTATACTTCTCTCGTGTCGTGACTATAGCTAATTGCCTGTTTAATATTCAAAACATTTCAAAAATATCGTAAAATCAATTTGGCTAGTTCTACCCCTAGATTTTTACGACCGATAAATCATGACTTCGTGATCGAGATTAAATCTGTTATATAAAAATGTATGTTTATTTGTTTGTGTGTTCGTCTTCTATGCGTTCGCGCACCGTTCATTCGATTGAGTTGAAACTTTGTATGGTTGTTGTTGGCACTTGCGCGAAGCTTTCTGACATAGGTAGTGCCATCAACGTACAAATGGGGGTACGCGAGTCATATCGCAAAAATGGCTGGAGACCCTTCAGGTCTCGCCAATAACTGCCCGGTTACGTAGAAAGGTTCCGCAAGGATCATCATCATCATCAAAAGCAGAACAACAGAAAAAAAAAGTCTCCGGTAATATGCAGGATAGTAAAGGGAGAAAAACTTCTAACATAGGCGGAGCCATGAGAGCACAGCTAGTCTATTATATAAAAATAATGTTTGTTTGTTTGTGCGTTCGTCTGTTACGCGTTTGCGCATCGTTCATCCTATTGAGTTGAAACTTTGTACAGTTGTTGTTGGCACATGCGCGACGGTTTCTGATATAGTAATAATGGTAGAATAAAGAAACTCACACACATACATACATACATTAACTCTGAAAACATAACAATCCTATCTTTGGGCAGTCGTCTAAAAAACTTCTTAAACGGGCGGAGCCGCGCGGGCACAGCTGGTAAATGATAAATATAATAGGTGTCGATGCTACCGAAAAGGAAAGTCATGTAATCAACAACAATAAAAGTGTCTGCTTCAAAATGCTACTTCCTTGCGAACTGACTGCAAATTAAGGACGTCCTGAAGATGACCAGTGCACCGTCACCGCAGAAGGACGGTTTGTTGTGTAGACAAAATAATCCCAGGGTGGGCGCAATCAATCTTCATACGTGTAGCAAAATTAAACTGGGACTCCGTCTCGCTACATACTGGTAGCAAATAAACTGCAAATTGTGTTTTATTTTTAGATATATTTTTTATCTAGGTACTTTTTGTATAAATTTTTTTATTAATTGAGCCTCAATGCAAATGTTAACTTTGTGTTTTTTTTATAAGAATCGAGGTAGCCCCATAAAATACAAGAATGGTGTGACTGAAAAATTTTGTTGTTGTATACAAACATGTTGTATTGTGGAACGGTGCCTAGTAATTAGAAATAGGCTCGTCCTTATTTATTTATTTAAACTTTATGTACATTGGTGGTACATGAGGCGGACTTAATGCCATAAGACATTCTCTACCAGTCAACCTTTGGGTCAAAAATTAAGCATATCGAAAATGGTACAAAAAAAGAATTTAAAACAAACATTGTAAAGTGAAATAAAATTATTGAGTAATATAAAACTAACACAATATATATATAATACATACAATACAGTATATAATACATACATAAATACACATATCACATAGGAGTTAATGCCGTCATCAGCGAGTTTGAAATATAGAATTGTACCTGGACCTTTGTGTAACCTTTTGGGATCGCAGGTGTAATGGTGATAATATATTTAAGTTAATCGCTTGGAGCGTGCACATAATAGCGCTTAACACTCAGCGTAAGGTTACATCGTTCATAACCTGCGATCACCGAAACAACCCATTTCTCTGCTGTTTCTCTTATGGCTAATATAAGTAAAAGCTGTAGTTTAGATGTCAAGACGTGTTTGTTAGCCCATTACTAGCTTAGCATCGTAATACCTACATACCTACGTACCTAGGTACATGTTTTGTTCGAACTCAAAGTTATACCACAGTTTAAGATTAAACTGTGGTTATACTATGGATTCTCAATTACTTTTTTCTTTATTGAATATGATGACGTGCAGGTTCGGATTATAGTAGAAAAGTGGAATGTCGAGGAAAAAAAAATTTAAAAAGGGTGGTTTTTAAAAAAAATGTTTTTTTGGTTCAAAATAGTAACAAAAACTCAATAACAGAAATGGAAATGTCCTCGATAAATAGTTTGCTGCCTTTACAAACGAAACTACTTAATAAATCCCGCAAGCATTAAGGGCGTGACGACTACTTATGTTAATTCTTTGATTACGTTGCAACCATAATAGAAGCAATATTACCACCCACTGACAGCACTCACGTTGTACTCGTACACTCAAAACCACTTAATCTTAGCGTGAATTAGAATAAGCAATAGAAAATATTTTTGACATCATGATCATAATATTATTCCGCAGACGTGGTCTGCTGCAAAGGGGGCGGGGAGGGAGCTTTTTCATAGACCGCTGCAATTACTGGTAGGCAGCGAGACACCAGCTGCTGCTGCTGCATCATACATCTCATAATGAATAATAATTTGCAATCACGGGTCTATTCACCAGTTGTAATGCTAGAGGATACAGTTGCCCTAGAATAATCCCGTTTTCTACATTCTTGAAACTACACGGCATTATTTCTATTAACATAATAATTTATTCACATATTCATCTTTTTGTGGTTCTGTTTGATAATTAAGTACAGATTGTAATTTTTTATTAAAAAAATAATATTATGTGTTGCTAATAACTTTGCATGCCGCAAAAACATCTGCGAAACATCTACTATCACGATACTTTACTAACTTGTGACCATGTTTTCTATCCGATAAATATTTCCATTTATATAAAAAAACCGGTATCCTAAACTTTTCTGCCGACACTACACAGTGCGCACCCGCATTTCAACAGCAATCTTCGTATTGATATAGTTAGCGGTCGTCGGCGGCGACCTTGCGTCCAGGACACAATTAGAAGTGTTCCGCCACGACGCAGGAACACGGGACAGCAGACACGTGCCACCTGACGACATGACATCCTTGGCTGCATCCTTATCAACCGAGCCAACTATTCAAACACGGAACATAGAACTTTCGCGTGATTATCATGCTGATTTATTCGGAAACGAACTCATCAAATAAATTGATTTTAAGAGTTTTTTTTCTATCGCTACTTTTAAACTTATAATGTTAGTTGGGAGTTATGTTTTTAGATTGTATTTTGTTTTAATAATTCTAAATCACAGGGATACCTATGGTATAGAAAGCGAAACAATAATTCCATACTGTTTGGCGGTCTGTTTGTTGATGGCAACACATGAAAACGGCTGGATGGATTTCGATGGAATTTCAGTATTAATGCCTAACAGTTTGACTTAAAATAAGTTTTCATCTTAATAGGTTGCATAAGACTTGAGATACCTACAGCTTGTTCTCTCTACACTTGAATTCTGCAAATCTTGTTTGCAACCATAGTATCGCTATTTATTTTCAGTGTAGGTACCTAAACGGTAAAGCAATATATTGATTGAAACTTGTAGAATACATGTTTTATATTTTTGTATTATAACTTTCGTGGCACATTCATTTATGATTAGTTACAGTTTACTCACGTGCATTTTTTTAGGGATTGCCCGACTAGTCTCGGAAAAAAACATCCCGAAAAAAATTGCACATGTTTTATACCTTGGAGTAAAAGAGGGGTAATTCGGTGCCTCCACTAAACTTATTTCCACTAACTACTTTCACAACTTGTTTTCATTGTAAACGTTAATTGAAAACAGAGACTGAAACTAGTAGAATACAATGTTTTATAGCTCGGTGTTAACGAGAGGTAATTATGAAGTCCTATACAAGGTTAGTCAGAAAGGGGGTACTAATCCGAAAGGGTGTTAAAGTACACATAATGATGAATAACTTTTGTTCTACAACTTTTCCTTAAAGTCAATAGTTTAAGAGAAACAGTAGTTCAAAAATCTAAAAAAAAAATCTCTAAAATCTATCTGTCCCCAGTTATGATCAGCTGTGTTTACATTTTAGGTCATATTTGGGGTCATGAATTAGAAGCACCATTTTCTGAATTTGTAACTAAAGCAGGGATGAAGAATTTTTGAAAAAACTAAAATAATAATCATTTTATTTGGAAAAAAAAATATCGAATTTTGAAATTTTAATACTTGCTTTCAAACAGTCATCAGCGATACTATAAGTGGGCTTCGGATTAGTACCCCCTTTCCGACTAACCTTGTATAAAGCAATTCTACCAACGAACTTGCGAGCAAATACCTGTCAAGTCATTTCTAAACCACCAATATCTCTCATCAATTTTATGTGCTGTTAATCGTAAAAAACTCGTAGGCCGTACACAGAAATAATATATGAGAAGTGCTTAAAATCATGTTCTTCAAGTTTTGCGCGGTCATAAAACGCCCCTCAGAGCCTGAAGCGTAAAAAGGAAATTGCGTTTCTATCGTAAATGATAATTACTGTTATGAGGTAAATGCCAAGTAACCCGATTTCTAAATCGTATCCTGCGTACATTTACATTTAACTGTACTAAATTAGTGGCTGACCTGATGCCCGTTTGTGTAAGTCATTGCACTCTGAAGTACAATTGTATTGGTATCGCTCGCTTCGATATCAATTAACGAGTTCGATAAATGAATTTAACCATTTTTGAGTTCTACTCCAAAAATGGAACGCGAGGATTTTTGAATGACTTGGTATCATCGATACAATAAAGTGTAGTTCAGACTACGCTATAAAATATAGCACATATTCTATAGCACAGCAATATCGCTCAGCATACATTTTATATGGACACGTTCACACAGCGCTATATAATAATAATAATACTCTTTATTTTCAGGCTACTTTGGCCCATAGATATGTACCTTACAAACTAATATAATTATGTTACACTAGCTGTACCCGCATGCTTTGCAATGCACTTTTTCCTACTTACTACCTACCTACTACCTACCACCTACCTACCTACAAAAAGTAAAAACCATTTTCATGCATGCGGTAACAGCGGTAAACAGATTAAGAATATGGGTATACTGATATAATTAGTTTTTTTTTTTAAATATCAAAATTTTCTTTCATAAGAACCTTCTCCTGACAATTACGAACAAAACAAAAAAAAATTTGCGAAATCGGTCCAGCCGTTCAAGCGTGATGCGATGACCAAGGGAAATAGCGATTCATTTTTATATATATAGATAATACAGTTTATGTTAGTAATAAAACCTAAGCCTATGTTAGTAGAAACACTTGCTATGCTATAAAGTATTGGCTTGCTGTACGCGACAAACTTGAGCGATTCTCAGAGCTATATCGTATGATTCTCCGGTCCCCGCCCCGCCTCACTTCAACACTTTCCGTTGCCCGATGAATAGCCTTCAAATAACTTGCTATACATAGTAGAGCGGCTTGCGACATAGCGTATAGTGTGAACGTCATGCTTTATAATTATAGCTTATGACGCAATATGCTTTACTATATAGCGAAATAGTATAGCGTAGTCTGAACTGTGCTTTAGAGCTCTACTCCAAAAATGGAACGTAAAGATTTTTGAATGACTTGGTATCGTTGATACAATAAGTGTTTATATAAACTGTAACAATGTTTAGGTACAGTCCAATAAAACAAGCTAACAGCCTGATAAACTGGTCAACTAGGTATTAAGTTTGAGAATGTTTGTGTATTAAACATTGATGTTCTCGAATGTACTTAAATAGTAGCGTCTGCGTCTGCAAATTGCTAGATAGATATTTATTTAATCGCCTTTTGGATTATAGTTCATTCAGGCTTTGAAAGTAATCATTAACTGATAGTGAAAGACGTGTATGGTCATTTACATAGATATAGAGCGAAATTTCTGTAAGGCATGTATTTAACGCGGCGACAAACTAATCTGATTTAGGGTTTTAAAAATAATTAAAATGGGTAGCAAAAATAATAGGTTGGCAGCTACAGTGAAGTAGCATTTTAAGCAGGCAGGGGGTTTTAAAAATAATTAAAATGGGTAGCAAAAATAATAGGTTGGCAGCTACAGTGAAGGAGCTTAAGTCGACGGAGCCCCGCTGTGCGGGGCTCCTATTTCTGTCTGCAGGGTTTAAAGTAACCTAACACGAAGGGGATGACGTCATCCCCTTCGAACCTAACCTATCCATGTCGGGATTCCCCTTAACCACCCTGCTAACATTATTAGTCGCCAAGTCATTATTTATAGCTCCTCGCCTCATTTTATTAGTTGCAAACACAGTCGCCTTTTAAGTTATTAGTCACCTGGAAAATAATAAGCCTTTCTGTAATAAAATATTTTTATAACGTGTTTGTGAAATAAGGCACAACCCAACTGATTTTCATTCTAATCGATTCATCAAGCTATAAATAATTTATGAAAATAAATTATTTTAAACGATACTTATTAGTATTTTTTTTAAATTGAATATTCTGATATGAATATTATCTGAATATTCTGATCGGACGGCTCCCCCACCTCGCCCCGCTGATCGCCATTTACTTGCCTAAGTTTTAAATTTTACAATAGGTAAATGGTGCGCGTAGTTTACGATGATTAAAAAAAAAACAAAGTAAAAAACCGGCAAAGTGCGAGTTGGATTTGCGCACGAACGGTTCCGTACCATTATCTATAAAAACGGCAAAAAAATTACGTTTGTTGTTTGGGAGCCCCCTTAAGTATTTATATTATTCTGTTTTTAGTATGTGTTGTTATAGCGGCAACAGAAATACATCATCTATGAAAATTTCAACTGTGTAACTATCACGGTTCATGACATACAGCCTGGTGACAGACAGACTCACAGCGAAGTCTTAGTAATAGGGTCCCGTTTTAACCTTTGGGTACGGAACCCTAAAATCTACCTAGATAGGTACCTATGACTCATTTATAAAAGGGCTTATCTCTTTTTGAAATAGCTGCTGACCATGACATGCTGATTTTATTTTTCTGCCATACAAATAACATAATTTATTATTTACCTACATAAAAGCGTACCGATACCCAACACCCAAAAAGGGATAACCGCCAATTTACAAACTTTATAGAAGAACGGTTTAAGGTTCGTTTACGACGAAGAAATTAGGCTGAGGCTCAATTTACACCGCCGCGGAATGGTATGGAAGCGTCAATTTCGCCTCATGACGCTAGAAGGCGCGCGAATTCGCGGGAATGTTCGAGAATTCCCGCGCATTCCAGCGAATCATCATCATAAACGCTTGGCACCGCACTACTGTGACTGTACCGACCGAATCCCCGTTCGCGCCACTTCCTGCGGATTCCACAGACGGCACCGACAGTAGCTAGGGGATTTCTCAAGAATGCGCGAGGATTCCCCGAAAGACGCGTGACATTTTTTGGCTCGTATTTAGTTTGTACTTTATGCAATTGACATAAAGTTCATTATGCTTTACAATTTCGTCGCTTCCATTCCATTCCGCGGCGGTGTAAATTGAGCCTAAGGAACTTCATTTAGAAACCGCCTTAGCGACAAAAAGTATTTCGTAGAGTCATGAGACTTAGACCAATCGACGCAGAAAAAAAAATACGATTCCAACGATATATAAATAAGTCCATTTCGAAAAAAATGGCGCTTAGCCCTTTTTGGCTGTTAGGCATCGTCACTCAATATAACATGACATTATTGAGTTTGTATGTAAGGTTATCAGTACTTGATGAAACGAGGTCAACCACCTGTAACGCGTTATCAAAATGAGGTTACTTGTTACAAATGAGCGGGAAACAGTTCTACATAATTAGGGTTGCCATCTCTAAAATTTGGCAGCCAGGACAAGACGCGTGAAAACCCCGGATTTTGGAGCCCAGAACCCGGACATGTCAACAGGTTTTTTTTAAACGTAGTTAGTGTAATAAAAACAGTTGTTTAACGAGCCAGTTCGTTGGTCAGTGCGAGTGTCGCGGGCGGCCCAAAACTTTAAATTTTTAAACCCGGACTACATATGAAGTCCTGCCCGGACGCTCCCCGGATGCCCTCTAAACTAGGACAAATCCGGGGAAACCCGGACGGATGGCAACCCTATACATAATTACCTATTGCATTATATGTATACGAGTCAATACGTGTTACATCTTTACTTTCTATGGAAACGTGAAAATGAAAGGAAAATAGAATCAAAATCAGGGGCTTATCATACTACAAAAGAGTCAAACTCGATTAACGCCCGGTTCCTATAACGAGTCGTTATGCTTACCAAAGGTAACATTTTTTATGGCCAAGCTGGTCTTATAACTTGAATCCGTTAATGTTACCCGTGTTAGCTACTTACGTATGGAAGTTTACTATGCAAAGCTTTTGGGGTCCCTAAGGGGTCTTTGCTTCATTATTAGTCACGACATCTTCTTCTTCTTCTTCTTCTATCGTGTCGGCACGAGCTATACGAGAATAACTCCTGCCGTGGTGAAAAGATTAGCCAGTCGGCAAGGTTGGTAGCGAGACTGACTGCCCAGGGTGCACCGGACGTACTGAAGTAACGTCACTCGTGGAGGCTCTTTTCATGCACCCCAGTCACGACACGACATAGTAAGTATAAAACAAAGTCGCTTCCCGCTGTCTGTCCCTATGTATGCTTAAATCTTTAAAACTACGCGACGGAATTCGATGCGGTTTTTTTTAATAGACAGAGTGATTCAAGATGAAGGTTTTAAGCTATAAAACATACACGTGCAAAACCGGGGCGGGTCGCTAGTTACTAATAAAAGAGTCTGAGAGACTGTCTTGTAGGTCTAGTGATCCCAAGCGCGACTGCTGAGCGTGAGGTCCTGGGTTCGATCCCCAGGTCGAGCAAAGTGTGATTGGGTTTTTCCGTGTGGAATTCCTCAGTAACAGCGCCGAGTCAGCATTGTGCCTGGTTGCTGGCAACAGGCTCGCCCTCCATTACATGAGATTTAAACATAACGGCGAAATGAGGGTGTATTATACACCTCTACCTAACCCGTCGGGGAATACAGGCGTGATGTTATGTTGTACAAGAGTCTGAATTTTAACCATTAACGCTCGATAATTCATAGGAATTAATCACTACTAGAGATGTGCCGACTATGACTTTGGCCGACTAGACGACTAGCCGATTAGTCGGTTGTAAAGAGGCCGACTAATCGGCCGACTAGTCGGCCAAGCCGATCACGGTTTCGGGGGTATTCGACAATTTCCGTGACGCTTCGTCTACAGCTTATTCGCGCGCATGTCGCAACCGCGCGCCGCTTGTTCGCATTGTTTCTTTTTTTATTTTATTTAATTCCTCCTAAATACATTTTATTAAGAAACATACAAAGTAACATACAAAGTAAGGAGGATAGTCAGCGCTTTTTGCCGAATAGTCGCCGACTAGTCGCCGACTAGTCGCCGACTACAAAAGTGGCCGGAAAGTCGGCTTTGCCGACTAGTCGGAACATCACTAATCACTACAAATTTAAACAAACACCGTAATTTACTGTCATAGTAGAATTCACTGATGTTCAACAACATTAATTCTCTGGTTAAACAACCGTTTACTCAAAAATATATTAGAGTTTAAGATAATAATAATAATCTTTTTATACAAATAAACTTACATTAAACACTAGCTTCCACACTAGGATTCCCTGTGTCGTGGAAGCTAAGCGAAACCACTACATAAAATATACATATTGAGAAAACACAATCATAGTCAATACTGTACAATATAAAAACTTACAACTAACATAAAAATAGTATACATAAACAATAAAATATAAACACCCATTTACACGAGGAGTCGGCGTCGTGTGTCGCGCGGTGTCTGGTAGCCGGCCTCGAAATCGTCGGAACGCTACACCTCTCGACCAAAATTCTTCCTTCATGAAGATCGACAGATGTTCAATCGGCACTCTCACCACAAATGAATTGAAATTCACACTGTTATACACTGTGATAAATTAATGATAGTAAACACCAGCAAGTGACTGCAATCTAATTAATGTTTGACGTTGTTGCCAGTAATCCTTTGACAATAATAATTGCAAATCAAGAAATTACGTACAAAATAGTACAAATGATTATTAATGTTCACTTCATCATTAAATTGCAGGCTAATTCATTGATAATTGTACCTTATTTATAATGAAAACCTACGTAATGAACTCGTAGCTTTATATTAATAATAAATCAATGCTATTAACTTGAGCGGTTCACACTATACATCGATTTAACTTCCTCAATTTTCTAACGGAAAATAGTATTTATATTAATTAAAGACTCGAACTCACGTGAATCGAGCAATCAGTACGTACTTAGATATTAATTGCGTAGAATTTTCAATATTGATAGCTTTTCCTTCTTATCATAAAGGATTAATAACAACAATTCAAACTCAAAACTTGTTTATTCAAAATAGAATAGAATTTCTTAGTTCTTTTTGGGTAGTATTTAAACGATCGAATATAAATTCAAAGTAAGGGTGTCAAAAATACTGATTATGGCGTACTGAAATACTAAGTGGGCGAAAGACTGAGGGCGAACACAAATACTGAAAACGGCAACTTAAAATTACGAATTTGAGGTACTAAATAGTTATTCAGAACGATCAGCATAATAATTCTTAAGCGAACAAATTTCACTCACATGATTGTTGTATGTTTGTAAGTTTGTTTGGGTATCCAAAGGAGCGTCGACGGAGCCCCGCTCTGCGCAGGGCTCCTATTTCTGTCTGCAGGGTTTAAAGTAACCTAACACGAAGTGGATGACGGGAGCTTCGTTCGTTCGCTTCGCTCGCTCACTCTAGCCCCATCATCCCCTTCGAACCTAACCTATCAGTGTCGGGGTAAGGAAATGTACATTTTCGCCCACTCAGTATTTTTGTTGCCCACTCAGTATTTTTTTCGCCCAAATTAGTATTTAATTCGGACACTTGGAATTTTAGTTGCTAGCTTAGATTAACTGTTTCCCACTGCTAGTAGCTCATTTTACGAATTTTAATCATTCATAATTTTGCGCCAGTTAAGTTAATTTTTCGCAAATATGTTTTAATGCCGCTCGGTTTAGTATTAAAGTATCTCATTAACAGTCTTCCATATATTATTTATTCGCCCGATTAATAATTCCCCGTTCTTTTTGAACGTCGATGTTACATAAGACACATAGGTAAACGCCCACCCTTCACCGTGTTTATGCTGTGAATAAGAATTAGCATATATTCGCCAAAATGCTGAATGGTTTTAGACACACAAAGATTCTCTAGCTTGCGTAAGCATGCTGAGGCTTGCAAATGCTGATTCGAAATGGTAAAAGCATGTAAGTTCAAACAAAATGCCTAATTTCTCAGATTAAAATGCGAATTGGCGCTAGTAGGTGTATAGTCCCTTTTAAGTTTATTACCAAATAAAAAATAGGCAAAATTGATTTTAATCAATCATCATCATGATATTGAAGGCATTCCGTTTAGCGTACCAATTTCAAGAGCACCAATTCGAATCACACCAATAGTAACAGGAATGGGAATACAATAGGTGCTCTACAAATTAGTGCGCTAAATGGAATGCCTCTAATATTGCCATAATCACTACTTTAAGTTTGACATACCGATGGGTAATCGCAGTATGCTGGTGTTAGCAAACACGAGAACGCTGCTGACCATCCTCTAGACAATATTTTAATTTGTAGACTGTTTTTTTGTGCTTTGCCCCACATTGATTGCTTCTGTATCACGGGTGCGTTTAACATACATAAATCTTCACATACGCTCAAACACCCAGACCCGGAACAACGATCTGTAGGCCAGACAAATATTTAGATGCCTCCGACGTAAGTTGTTGTAAGCCACAAAATTGCAATTTTGTGTTTTTCATGTAAGTGTCTAACTTTATGTATATTATCTGTTTCAAATATAAAAATACTGAAAAACTATATATATTTTCAAACAAAATTGCAATTTTGTGGCTTACAACAACTTACGTCAGAGGCATCGATTTGTTCCGTATTTGTAGCGCAGAAGCCAAATTGCTCAGCCCCTGCACCAAACATGTCGTCAATTCAACCACGCCTGAAGAAAAACCGGTCTTTTATTTATTTTTTTCATAGGGAAATCTACATAGGTACCCTTCGCCTTGGGGAAAGCGGAGGATTATGTTGGACTTTTACCGGCAATATACCCCACAGTTTTTTTTCTATTGGACTATTGTAGATGGTCCTTGGGGACCTCTTCTACGTAACCGGGCAGTTATTAGCGAGACCTGAAGGGTCGCCAGCCAATGGGGGGAAGTAAAATACTTAACCTAAGCTAACTACTTCTACTACACTAACATCATGACTACCTGCAACAACAGCACTAAGGGCGACCCCTAGTGGGACTCGGACTTCGGCTTAGGGCGTTGCTGGCGGGGGCTTGGGGGGGGAGACAGCTTGATGAGGGCTGAATTATCGGTGTGACTGAGTCTGAAGAGACGACCGGCTCTACGAAGGGAGAGCTCGGTGGATCGTGACCGGCTACCCCACGGTGATCGTCCGAAGAGCTGTGGCCAAGGTTGAGGGATTCGCTGTTATGTGCATCATAGCCACCCAGCAGGTCTTGATCTGCCACTATTGGTGAAGAAGGTTGGCCAATGAGGTTGGTGAATATTAATTCGCCAGCCACACGGTATATTAACTCCTGACGGAATGCTTATGTCAGGAAAATAAACAAGCCTTGAAAAAACAACATTAAAAAGAAGAAACACAGTTATTGTTATTTATCTCAATTTCTTGCAATTTGTTTGTTTTTATCGGAGTTGTTGTCAACAAATGTGTGTTTACGTCGCATAACGTAAAAATATAACAAATCATTAATAACGTAATCGTCCTTGTCGTTTATAGTAATATTACATCTACAATTTGGTTGCACGTAAAGCGCATTTCAGACTACGCTATAATATTCTGTTATATATTCGCATATTACGTCATAAGCAGTAGCCCACGTGCTACTAAACTGCCTAACATACAGGGCCAAGTGCCAAGTACTTCGGAAACCCAGGTACTCTCCGAGAGATCGTAAGAGTGTGCTGGCTTTTTTCGAGGAGTTAGGATGGATTGAATGATTATACTTACCACCCGTCACGCAAAATACGCGCTCAGACGTGGAGTTGCGGACACCAGCTCGTTATACCTTATACAAAAGGTAAAAGGTAAAGATAAAGAATCATTTATTTGGACACAGCACAAAGAGACACAACAGTTAAAAACCTTTATTTGATACTAGAGGCCGCAAGCGGCTTCGCCTGCGTGGATGTCGTTTATCGCGTATTCCGTGTTTTTCTCTACTGTATTATGCATGTGATATACATATAAACCTTCCTCTTGAATCACTCTATCTATTAAAAAAAACTGCATCAAAATCCGTTACGTAGTTTTAAAGATCTAAGCATACATAGGGACAAACAGCGGGAAGCGACTTTGTTTTATACTATGTAGTGATACGTCATAAACACACATATCATAATAGCAAGACAATAATACATAATTATAGAGGCTGTCCCAAAACTCAACGTCAAACCGGGAACAAACAAGTTATAGGACAGTTTATAACTGTTCAAAAAATATTTAAATAAAATACTCGAAGTTACCATGAATTAAATTTTACTTCGTATATCTTCGTACTGCTAAGTGTATTTGAAAGAAACTATACGACTAGTTCCTTTTTAGATCATTTATTATCTGCCCTATCATTTTGTTCTCAGCTCGACATTGAGTTAAAGGACACTTTGTATAGTAATATCGAATCCAATTGCCTATATAAAATGTATGCGGAGCGATAATGATGTGCTATTAAACTTATGGAATATAAGTATATCGTAGTCTGAAAGAGAGACCTCAATAATAAAGACTGCCGGTTAAATTATATTTCTCCTTTCTATCAATATAATACCTGTATGGATTATGAATTTATGACCTATAACGTTCCTCATAAAAACAAGAACAAAACAGCGACCGGCTGAAAGTCGTACGCGTATTACAGTTGCACTAATAAATACGCATCTATTTTAGGTCATGAAACAATACCTCAATAATCCACAGATAAAGCGAACAGTGAAAGCTTTATCGGAACCAGGTTGCTTGATTTATTACGCACATGTACACCAAGCTTTATATAACCCCATTGTGTTATCGGGACAGCCACACGTGTAAAACTGGAGCATTTCTTTGCGATATAATTAACCTACAGTCAAAATTGAGGTAGCTGATAATTGTAGTGTCCGTTCCGTAATAACAATCGCATTGTCCAGTTACAGTAACGGCCAAAAAATTATATGACGCGAATCGTCTGAGAAAGTAGGCCTGTCATTGACTTTGAGCGACTAGACTGCTGGTAGACGGTGACGGGGAGAACAAAAAACGCGCGCTTGTATCCGCCTTAATGACATACTCCACGTACATTGCTGTTTTACTTAGAAATTTTAACATCACTGCTCTAGATTGCCCAGAAATGTATGCTGTGCTAATCGTATCGATGGAGTGTCTGTGAGATAGTTGGCAATAAGTAGTAGCAGTCGTTTTTGTGTTGTTACAAAAAGTCGTATCAGAAGCGATCTGTAAGCGTTACAATAGATTATAATAATTTGAACTATGTTGATAGTAACAAATTACGGTTTACTTAGAAGAACAAGATTAAATATTGTTACAGGAAAATATTTAATTACTTCTAAGTCGGTTCTAGGTGGTCTACATAATAACTAATTAAAATGAGTCAGTGTTGTTCAGTCAAATGCAAGTTGATTGTCTTGTAACGGTAAACATTTGTTGCAAAAAACCGGCCAAGTGCGAGTCGGACTCGTGCACGAAGGGTTCCGTACCATCTATCTATCTATACATATAAAAGGAGAAGCTGACTGACTGATCTATCAACGCACAGCCTAAACCGCTGGGGTTAGAAAGTTGAAATTTTGACAGTAGGTTCCTTTTGTAACGTAGGCATCCACTAAGAAGGGATTTTTCGAAATTCAACCCCTAAGAGGGGTTTGACAGTTTGTATGGAAAATCGTCACTTAACGGGTTCAAAATTTCACGCAAGTGAAGCTGCGGGCGAAAGCTAGTTATCTATAAAAACGGCAAAAAAATCACGTTTGTTGTATGGGAGCCCCCTTAAATATTTATTTCATTCTGTTTTTTAGTATTTGTTGTTATAGCGGCAACAGAAATACATCATCTGTGAAAATTTCAACTGTCTAACTATCACGGTTCATGGGATACAGCCTGGTGACAGACAGACAGTCGGACGGACAGCGGAGTCTTAGTAATAGTATCCCGTTTTACCCTTTGGGTACGGAACCCTAAAATCATTCTCTTACTACCTCTTACGATACTGCTTGCCGTAATAATAATTACCACGGTTTACAAAAGAATCGGTAATCGTCTTACGATGTCCACAAAAAGTCAGAGAGAGACTATTGTTACTCGTGATTGCAGGCAAACTGATTTAGGCACAGTCCGACCCGCTTTTAATTGTCTCCCGGACAAAAAACCAAATTATTGCTTAAAGTACTAGTTTTAACTTTATCTTATTTTTTAAAAGCGTCAAGCGCCATCATCTGTTTCTCATTAATCCCGCCGCTCACAATATTGCGACCCCTATGTAATAATTTAGAGCACTTTATTATTTCGCGTAGGTATTCATTTACAAACACATTAAGTACCTACATTTTTAAATATTCAAATATAAAATAGATCATTAAAAAATATAAAAATAGTATCCCACCGTCGGGAACAGGGTCCAAGCTACCGATGGTCAGGGCCTCAGAGAGCGGAACTTCCTAACAATACGCACCGTGTCCAGAAGTACCGCTTTCTGTCCCTTGGTCCAGCCGCCCAACGAGAGCCTCTTTAGATGTTAGTCGATGCTCTTGGCTATAAACCATTGGCCGTAACGACTATCGGCTCAATGACTGCTGAATCAACATCCCACTTGGCAACAACCTCGTGTACCAAGTCTTGATATTTAATTTCTCTATCTTTCTCGAGAGCCATTTTATTAATATTCTAGTTATGTTTCATTTCTAAAATGCCCAAAAGTGCCCAATGTCCTTTGTATTGAACAAAGGACATTGGGCACTTTTAGAAGGAAGAAGTAAACCAACAATTTCAACTGTAATTTACAGTACCTAAGTACCAAACTGATAGGCAGGCATATTGAAAGCGATAAGCTTTGACGGTCGTGCGCACTGCATTTATCACGTTAGCGGCGCTCATGTGAAATGGGGCAGCGGCTGCTTACTCAACCAACCCCGGTGTCCCAGTAAAAAAGCGTTGCTATAGATATTTTTGGTGGAAACTGGTTAACTTGTCGCAGCAGGACAGCCCGTACGTAAGGATTTACGTACGGGCTGTCCTGCTGCGACAAGTTATCCAGTTTATTACAAAGTCTATTACTTAGCTAAATCCATAAGGATTTATGGATTTAGCTAAGTAATAGACTTTGCCATTACGTATATTTTTAGGGTGCTAATTAAACAGACTTCTTTTTAATAGCATTATTCGCCTCTAAAAATCTACATTGGCTTCTAAATTTCTAAGTCGGCCACAATTAACGAGCGTCTGAATGATACTATCTTAGCCACTAGTTATCTTCTATATAAGCCACTGTTCGTCACCCACTTTCATTTTCACAATAAAAACAAATGAAAAACAAAAAGCGGAGTCGACGGAGCCCCGCTGCGCGCGGCTCCTATTTCTGTCTGCAGGGTTTAAAGTAACCTAACACGAAGGGGGTGACGGGGGCTTCGTTCGCTCGCTTTGCTCGCTCACTCTACCCCCTGTCCATCCCCTTCGAACCTAACCTATCCGTGTCGGGGTGCCCAAAAATTTTGTTGGCGTTGTAAAAAAGTCGAATTAGTTTATTAGAGGTTATCTCATTTTCCCGTTGCTTAGTTATAAAATGAGAAGTTTGGTCACGTGGCCAATAAATAAATTTGTGGCTTGATTTATTATTTGTCTATTTTTTAACTAAAAACTGTTGTACACTCCGTTTGTGTCTATCAGTTCCTTTACAAAAGAATAGGCCGTTTCATCTATTCTTAGTTCAAAAACCAGGTTTTACTAAAAACTGGTGAGGTTGGTTAAACTGAAATCAATTGGTGTATTAGATACCAATACACTAGTAATAAACTTGCTTGTAAGTATGACGTAGTACATAGTGACATAGCACAAGAAATGAGTTACTATAACAGAATAAGTCTTTAATAAAGGTGGGACAGAATCAGAATGAAAAAAAACATACCTTTATTAAAATATTTTTACAAAAACGAAGATTATAGCTTTACTATAGCAAGTCTCTCGCTGAAGCAAGTAGGACACAGGCATACAAAGCAAATATCAGAGGTGTTGCATCACATAGGAAAAGTGAACGCTCTCGAAGCAGCCACCCGTTGTGCCGATAACTGATTTTATAAATATCAGCGCCGAATCACTTCGCACGTAATGTTCTTATAATTGCGATAATTAAAATTAATTATACGCAAATCGACGAAGGCAATAACGAAATACTTTTATGTTTTTACGAATAACACCGAACAATGAACTTCTATGCGATATTAAAATTTTGCTCTCATTTTCTTACCGTAGTAAATATTTTTTTAAGCAGGATTCGGGCTGGAATATTTCGTCTTTCTTTAATAGCTACAGTACAGTTTTCAAATTTTCGCGATTTGTACACATTATAAAAATACTGATTCGGGACTACCTAATCGTGTAGAATACATATTGCCGCAGTCAAGAACCGACAGATCAATAGGTCCGTAATAGCATTTTCTGGAGTCCGGTTCCAATCATGGATAGAATTACATACTCCAAAAATCCTTTCCACCGATCGTAACTGTTATCCCAGAATAGTACTTGAAGCGATTGAAGTACAAGAATTTCAATCAGGAAGATGGATCCAAACTAAAAACATCATGGAATCCGGTCATCTGCAAGTGATGTCGTCTACAGGCTTAAGCGAGTGTAAAGACGTCGTCAGTGATGTGTGTCGAAGAACAGAAGATAAGATTTTTAAAATTAAAAAATTAAGATCGTGTGAGGGTTACTTGAAAATACTCTTGCTTCACGGAGACGACAATTACTCCACTACTTCAATCTACCCGTGGCCACGGCCGGTGTAATTCGGTCGAAACGACGGGATAAAAAGGCATTTTGTGCCTTTCAAAATATCCTACGCGATTAGACCCGAATCAGTATTTTGATAAAGTACATACCGTTTTCGTTTACAAAAACTTTCAAATTGTTTGAAAACAAAAACAAAAACAAAAATTTTAACAGGTTTCGCAAACGCGTACAAAGAAACATGTACGCCACTACGTTTACTGCTTTAAAAACACCTGGATAAGCCTACTGTTGCAATTTAAAGATAACCGCTAATGTCTATTCCACATCGCCGACTAAAGCCGGAACGGCGAGAGCAGATGGCTCTTGACAAATTAAAAGCATCACGCAACAGAATAGTAGCTCTCGGGGATCGAGTTAGGGTGTTTCAGGGACAGATAGGGGTCTGGATCCACGTCCGAATTGCGTATCACATTCGTAATTTTAATAGCTTTAATTTTGACAATACAACAATATTCATTGCGTGATACATAGTTGTCGAGAAGTCGAATTGTTAATACTACGTTGTCATGGAAATTGTCAGGTCAACAATCAGGGGCCCAATTCTCCTAAAATAAATTATTGTCAAACGCAATCGAACCACAACCGCCAGTCAGTTTTTGTTTTCGAAAACTTTCAAAATGATTGATTTTGTTTTTTGTGTCAAACAATTCGACAGCTTTTGAAATTGAGAACTGTCTGAATGAACGGTTTGGCCTTGGTTCGGTTGTGATTTATCAAGATTTATTTTAGGAGAATTGGGCCCCTGGTCAGACTCAAAGCCTATGGCGAGTCTGACAGTCGATGACGAGTGTTTTTTCGCAAGTAAGATGCTGGTTTTAATAATAAATTAAAGCTGCTAACTGCAATTTGAAAAAAGAAGGGGTCTTTGCGACGGCACACAGTTCTAGATACCTTCAAAGTACAGACAAAAATGTATCCATTAATAATATTAGCATAAATGTTTCTAATAGCTTCATTACTTTTTAAACAGACAACTTTCTCTCACAACCATTCATAAATAAAAATTAAGACTTATCAATCATGTTCCACATTAAAACACCCATTGATAAATGTATGTAATTAATTAATATCGTATAAACATTGTTGGAAGTAATTGATGGCGTTTTGATTAAAAATTCGGCGGCCATTTTAAGTCAATTCAAATTACTTTCACGGTAAATTGTATAGTATAAGTTGTTCATAGGATTGAATGGTGGTCGGTGCGTTATTCCATTTCCTGGTCATATTTTAGTGTTGAACATTACAAGGACGGTTCGGGTTGATTTATTATCTGTTCTAGAGAACTCTAGTGACAATTTAGTTTGCGCATAGATCTTATGTTATGAATGTGGTGTTACTGGTAAAGGAAAACTAGTGTAAACTAAAATTTTGATAGATAGATATACTTTACTGTACACTAAAAGATAATACAGAAGAAATACACGTAGGTATTAAGAAAAATACAAATGGCGGTCTTATCGCATATAGCAATTTCTTACGGATAACAATTGAATGGAAAGAATTGTCAAGAGAAATATAAAGAGCGGTTAGTAGCGCACTAATATTATCAGAATACAACTTAATAACTAACTTTAATTATACAGCATGTAAGGGTAAACACCGTTGTCACTCAAACCATGAGTAGTAGACTTAAACATAAGAATATAGGATCGAGAAAAAAAAATAAAAAAAATATACGCGCGAGAAATGAGTGGCGCGGCGGCGCTACGACGCGGCCTACACGCACTCGCTAGCCAGACAGCTGACTGACTGGGGTAGCGACGCGAACTGTGCGGGGCCGTGCGTCAGGGCACGCGGCGAGTTCCCTGCGCCCCCTCCCGTAGCTTGTTGCCCCCGCGCTTAGGGTGAAATGTTTTTGTGTAAAAATGAAAATTTTACAAAAAAAAAAAAGTTTGTTGTTTTTCATTGATTTTACGTTCTATGAATGAAACCAAACCACTGGTTTCAAGGATAACGGTGTTTACCCTTACAGCCTGTATATTGCAACACTGATACTACATATATTTTGTAGTAGGTATACAAGGTTAGTCGGAAAGGGGTTACTAATCCGAAAGGGTCTTAAAGTACCTATAATAATGAGTAAGTTTTCTTCTACAACATTCCCCAAAAGTCAATAAATAAGAGAAATAGCTGCTCAAAGATTTCAAAAAAAAAAAACGCCAAACTCTACCTATACTCAGTTATGATCAGCTGTATTTACATTTTATGTCATATTTGGGGTCACGGATTAGAAGCTCCATTTTATGAATTCGTAACTAAAGAAGGGGTGAAGATTTTTTGAAAAAACTAAAACAAAAATCGTTTTGAATAATTTTTTTCTTATTCTCGAATTTTGAAATTTTTAGCATTGCTCTAAAACCGTCATCAGAAATAGGTGGCCTGCGGATTAGTACCCCGTTTGCGACCACCCTTGTATAAGATAACAATGTAGTAATATACTAAAATACAGCACTTTGATCAAGAGTTTGGTTAAACTTAAAGCCACTTAAAAACTGCATAACAGTGCCCTTTTCTCCTCAGGATTTTAATAAATAAGCGTTACAAAACAAACATTCTAAAACAAGAGAACACCTCAAACAATTCATTTGGAACTGACAAATGTAGTGTCAATGAAATCAAATTACCTAAGTTCAATTTGATCTCCTCAATTCTATTTAATAGACCATGTTTGTTATGATGTGATCTCTAGACCAAATTGTCGTGCTGTTTAAAAGCTATTTGATTACGAAAAACCGACCTAATTACTTTTACAATAAGACTGTAAGCCTAAATTATTGTACGATGAATAGTTGGTATTGATTTTCAAGTGACAAATGAGTGTTCGTCCACTGTGCGGGAGGTCCGCATGATCGTATGATGCTCCCATTTATCATATAAATTTCACTTTATATAGAAACTTCATATAAACTGCATCTTTTCTAAATCGTGACTTCATCGTGGGTACGTACATTACACTGAAATAATGTAGACATATTAACCTTTCTCTCGGGATTTCCACAAGTTTGAAATGTCACGTGCTCAAACATGTTTTAATCGTTTTTGTAGTCACGAACAGATGAAGATACGAGATGGAAGACACACAGCAAATAAGAACTTTTTGCAAAAATGTGGCCTCTTGTGAAGTTTTGTACACTACATAAAAGGTAGGTAGCCTACTTTTCTTTGTAGCTAACATGGCTACACCACGAATACATACTTCTATCTTTGAGCACTCTCCTTGATTTGAGCATTTTCCTGTTACTTGGGTTCTTACCTATATAGGGCCAGATAGATTTCAAAGCATAGCCATTGCCATCGGCCCTTTATCGTAGTATTATTTTAAATATCAGTGTTTTTGATATTTGACGACATTTACCTGTAGTAAGACACGGCCTTTGCGTCCCAGTAATAACTATATTGTTGGATATGTATTAGATAACACATAATATACGCTTCCTATCGAAACAGCAGCGGTATGACGCCATAATGATGCGACCTGCATACTTATATTACTAAAATATCCTAAGATAAAGATTTATTTATTTATGATTTGACATGGTCGCGTGTGTCCCTAGTCGCACCTGATGGTAAGCGCAAACAGGGTATAAGATGGAGCATACGAATCCCAGTAACAGAGATATAGAGGGATTCCCCTTATACCCCCTTGGCTCTCACATATACACGATGGAACAGAGTAAACTGCTTGGCGCCGGACTTTTAATATGAGGGTGGTAGCTAGCCAGGCGAACCGTATAGATCCTACCATCAAGCGTGCTAGGTTTTTGTATTATAACTTTCGTGAGACACATTCATATTTATGATGAGTTACGGTTTACTCACGTGCATTTTTCGGGATTGCCAGACTAGTTTCGGACCCAAACGGAGCCTTTATTCATGAGCTGATCACGCGGCGAGGTCGCGAGTCGAACTGTACTAAACTGTGTATACTGTCCGAAACTAGTCGGGCAATCCCGAAAAATGCATGTGAGTAAACCGTAAATGTACTAGGTTTTGTTGAATCTTCAACACGCGTCTGTTCCCAGCGTGCGGTGAGCGTTTTATATTGTACCCCGTCCCCACAAGGGGTAAATATTGTAGTATCACCTTCATCATCATTTCACCTCTTTGCTTTATATTTTTATATTTTATACTTTTTTACGATGACAGATATTGGAATTTTGAATTTTGAACTGGACTTTGGATTGTTTTTACGCCATGGCGATTTCTTTTTGATACAATTATTTTCTGTATAATTTACATATGGATATAAATATTATAAATTTAAATCTGTGACTGTTTGATTATGTGGCATGCCACAGCAACCCACCTTGAAGCACAATATTTGCCTGGGGGAGCTTACTATTGTGTGTCCGTCTCTCATGACGACGTCTCGTACAGGTCTGTCTTCTCATAGATAGCCTGTAACCCAAGATGTGCCTGTGCGACGCTGGGACTGTGCTGCCTAAGCACTCTCGCCGTGTATCTAGCCGTCAATACGCGCTTGCTGCCGCCGGTTTCTGTCAAATGGCTGTGTGAGCCATTGGCGAACGCCGTAACTTCAAGAAGGAACTCGCTGGCTGCTGCAAGGGACGTGACGCCGTCCTGCCTTTATTCTCTAACCATTTCTATTTTTGTTATTTATGTACTAGGTATTGAATGCTCTACACATTCTTTACAACTGGTGTAGCAGACGTGCTCTCAGGAGATCCTAGGGCCGTCTGTTACATTACAATATTATTATCTACATTTAAGACTGCATTCACTTTGAAATACTCATTAGTTTGAATCAATAAACTGTGGGAATCTAGTTCACTCGTGGAAGTAATAATAAAGTAGAATCAAGTTTTCTGTTACATTTCAATCTAGTTGCGGTAATGCAGTGAAGTAACTAATTTAGTGGTTGCAGACCGAGAAATAATACTCAGTTGGATTGCTAGAAACATGCAGCTTAACCTCAGGCTAGATAGAATTAATAAATTGTTTAATCGTGTACTATATATAATTTTGTTCTTATTCTTTATTGTACACAAGAAAATGCGGGCTCAACTCAAAATTGAGTTTTCTACCAGCAAACCATTGAGTCATAGAGATCTACAAGGTGTAACACAAATAACGCACAACCTCTTAAGGAGTCACTGTACTCATCATTATGAACAACTTTTACTATAGGACCAAACAAGAAATCATAAAAAAAAATCTGCTGTTCCCAAAATTTTGACGAGTTATGCGAACGTAAATGTAGGAAACAGCTGTTTTTTTTTCGCAATTTCTGGTTTCGTCCCATAGTAAAAGTTGTTCATAGTGATGAGTACAATGACCCCATAAGATATCGTTAGTGTCTCACCAGTCATTCTGTATAAGTGACGATACTCAAATAGAAACTGACATGGACTCCTTTTGTGCGTTATTTATGTTACACCTTGTATACAGAGATAGAGTTAAATAAATTATGAATATACAACACGACTGGTTAGTCGCTTTTCATCCGAAAACCATGAAATCTGCTCATCATTCTGTCCAATATTTACATCTATCTATCTATCTTCTATCTTTTGTATATTAAAATGAATCCCTATTACCCTTGGTCACGGCAACACGCGTGAGCGGCTGGACCGATTTCGGAAAATTTTTTTCGTTGTGTTCGTAATTGTCAGGAGAAGGTTCTTATGAAAGATTTTTTTTTTATTTAAAAGAAAAAAACGAAATTTTCTCAGTATATCCATAATCTTCATTTGTTTACCGCATGCATGAAAATAGTTTTTAACTTTTTGTTACTATTTTGATTTTGTTTCTGAAGGAAGTAGGTAAGTAGTAGGTAGGTAGTAAGTAGGAAAAAGTGCATTGCAACGCATGCCGAGTACAGTTAGTATATTTATAAATGTTACACTCAAAACTCTTAACCAATCAAAAGTAATTTTGACTGTTTTTAGCAGTTAAAAGTAGTTTTGATCGATTAAGAGAGACTGTAACATACATATTTATATATATTGGTTTTTAATAGGTTTAATCTAATTGTCTATGGATGTGGATTGCACACATGTATTACATACAAACAAGCTAAAACTGTGAAGAGAAATCGGGACCCCAGCAAGATGCAGTGCACTGGATTGTCACCTGTCATTTACTACGAAGTTCTAATAATAGTGGGGTAACTTCTCTACATCCAGTGATGTGCAGTCAAGTGTCATTTAAGCCGGGTCTGCTGCACCGTGTTTTCGTGTTTTCAAACAGGATAACATTGTTTGCTAACCGAATAGGGGCGTGGCCTAACAGTTTTGTTCGCAAAAACACAATAACATGTTAGAAAATTGGCGCTGCGGACCCGGCTTTAGACGCCTGTACAAAATCACTATCAGATCTATCGCGTAAGTACATTTCTTATTTTCCTCTAGAAGAGGCCTGTCTGTCTTTGAGTATCGAGTGGTTATGCTGAACATTAACTAAAATTCAAAATCATATGATGTTTATCATACTTTTAGTAACATTTCAGATTAAAAAAACTTCTTTAATAATTATTGGAGCAAACCATGCAACAGTTCCACGAACAAATATTTTTAACAACAAACGGTAGAATTCTAGTACTCAAATCTGAAACCGAAGCATTCATTGTCAGCTATTGACCACACTTCAGATTATCTAGGCAAAATAGTTCTGGCGCGACGCCAACACGATCTTGCAATTTACAGCATTATATTTGACAATCAATCATGGAACAATAGCCTCTATCGTTAGGAAATAAGGGTGGGAATCCCTTAATAGTTTGATTGCGGGGTGCAAAAGTATCGTGGTTGGTTGTAACCCGATGACGGCGCGATCGGCAACCGTATCGAGTGTCGTTCCGGTCCGGCGCTCGCCTTCGTCTCGACCTGGCTGCTCGGTGTGAACGGAACCTATGTCCTGGTCACGCACTAGGTTTGGAAGATGCTGTAGTTCTGCAGCGGTTTGGACTGACATTTTACTCTGAAATAGAGATCATCATCATCTGCCTAGCCTTTTCCCAACTATGTTGGGGTCGGCTTCCAGTCGAACCGGATGCAGCTGAATATCAGTATTTTACATGGAGCGACTGCCTATTAAATTAATAGGCAGTGCCTATCAGACCTCCACAACCCAGTAACTGGGTAATACGATACTCTTGGTAAGACTGGTTTTCAGACTTTCTGGCTTCTGACCAACAGTAACGACTGTCAAAGATCTACAAATGACGGCCGGGACCAACGGCTTTACGTGCTTTCCGAGGCACGGAGGAAACTCGCTATGGTAAATGGTCACCCATCCACAGACCAACCTTGGCAAGCGTGGCTTAACCCGGAAGATCGGTCTATGCGGCTGTAATTATTTAGCCACGAGCTCCTCCTTACTCTGAAATAGAGATAATAATACATATTGGTTAATGATCGATCCCCAAGTCGGGCAAAGTGTTATTGGGTTTTTCCGTGTGGAATTTCTCAGTAACAGCCTGGAATCTGGGCTTGTGCTCGTTTGATAGCAATAGGCCCGCCCTCTATTACATGGGACGTAAACATAACGGCGAAATGAGGGTTACTGTTCACCTCTGCCCAACCGTTCAGGGAATATAGGCGTGAATGTTATTGTTAGCGGGTTGAGTCCTAGTTAGTAGAGTTATTTGATGGAAAAAGTTATGGAAAGTAACGACAATGTACAATATTTATGCGATATTATTTTCACGATACTAAAATGTAATTTAAAAGATGATGTCCACTACCTTTATCAAAAACTACATAGAAAAATAAAAAAGTCACTTCAAAATATAAAAAAAAACCCAATAAATTGCAAAGAATTGATCTTAGGTGTAATTAAGCCATTGTTTGATCATTAGAGAGGAGGTTGAAGTTTTCCAACGAGAAATTGTGTAGAGAAGAAATTAACCTAAATTTTCCTACAAAACGCGCTTCAAAAACGCAGCGTTTACAGCGTCTAGTGGGTGACCTTATCAGAAGATCTCCAAGGTTTTTATATTAGACAGTATTGTCGCATGCGCTCTCGCGTTTATTATTACCTGCCACGTAATCTCGATAGACACGAACTCATTGCCAAGGATTGTCTCTAAAATTACATAAAAAAGTTTACTATGAACACTTTTTTGTCCCTGTAATACTTTGGCGAACAATCCGACAGCCCATCTGATGGTAAGTGGTTATCGCCGCCTAAGGGCCTTTTTACTGTCATGCGGGTTCGTGCATGCGTCACCCGCATGCGTGGCGCTCGCAGTTCACCTTTTCGTGCGTGTTTCACCCATCACAATAAATACACGTATGAAAAGGTGAAATTCAGGCGCCACGGGTGCGGGCGACACACGCATGCGGGCACGAGCCCGTGTCACAGTAAAAAGACCCTAAACAATACCAAGAGAATTGCTGATTTATTTGTTTATTTATTTCAACCAAACTTACAATTAATATCATTACAGGAATGTCCCTAATGCGATTTTGTAGTACTTATTACTAAATTTTCTAACAACTAGATATTACTGTTTTATTGTAACAGACATCAAAAAGGGCTCTTATTGTGAATTCACCCTGAACACAACAGAATAGATCCAACTGCTCTGCGATAAGGTTAAGAATGAGGAGCACGCGCGTGAGCGGCGCTTCGTCCACCAGCTTGGTGCGGCCTCGCGTGATGAGTTGTCAACCTTAGAAACAAAGTTATGAAGTCTCATGTGCCTGTAATTTCACCGGCACCCATACCCTTCAGATAGGAACACAGCAACGCTGCTTGGCAGCAGAAATAGTTATGATGGCAGTACTTCTCCAGACAAATACTTTCTCGAGGAGCTCTCCTTCTACTAAATCATTTCTTTTTATCGTGTTTAAGGATCAAATTACACGTCCGATACTTGCCTCCGATAGTCGGTTCCGATAGTCTGACCAGACTAACTGAAGGCCTCCGCGTCATACATTTGTTTGAACATGAATTACACGTACGATCAGCCTATCGGATCGGATATCAGAACCGTAAGCATCGTCTGGGCGTCGTCGTCGTCCAGAAAAAATCGGACACCAGAACGTACGTATATTTCATGAATCCGATCAAATAGTCGGATCCGGCTCCCGGAAGCAAGTATCGGACGTGTATTTTGACTCTAAAGGGTTAAAACAAGAGTCAAGGGTTGACGTCACGTTTCGTGCAGTTGCTGAGCGACTGGCTTCTGCGATACGGATCGTGTTTTCGTTTCCCGCACGGAACAAATATTTGTATGGCCTACAGATAGTTGTTCTGGGTTTGGGCGTTCGTGCGTATGAAAATTTGTGCCTGTAAACGCACCCACGATACAAAAGAAATCATAGTGTGTGGCAATGCTTTTTTAAAAAGAGAAGAAGAAAGGTAAAAGGTAAAATCCGAATATTCTACATTACGACATCATTGACTGAACCGATCGCAAAAAAAACATCATAGTTAAAATACTGCAATGTCACCCAATATTTATTCGTGTATCGAGACATTCTTCCTCAAATTGCGTAACTTTAAGCTATAACCGTTATTATAAAAAGTTTCACACACGAATGAAGCTGATATCAAAATAAATAAGTAGTTAAATGTCGATTACTGGTTACATGATAAAAGGTTTACTTTCAAAATGTATATACCAAAATATTTGCAAAGTAATAATAACAACCGTTTATTTCCAAATATGTAAGTATTTTTTAACAAATCGTATGAACGTTGATCCCCAAACTAGGTTAACCTGTATCTTGGGGACCACCTTCCCTATCTAAGTTATACATATCTTGACATAATTGTTTGGATTGACATTAACTAAGCAATTTATTAAATTTGAATGATAATCATGCATTAACATTTATTTAAAGATTTGAGAGTATTAGCATGCAGGTGTGTGGGAGTGTGTGTGCGTGTGTGTGGGGAGTGGACGCGTGTATGTTGCGTGTGTGTGGGGTATGTGTGCGTGCGTGTGTAGGTATATGCGTGTGCGAGCCTGGAAGGTTGCGTACCTATGTGTTTGATGCTAGTTATAAGTCACTACTTACTTTAAAATTAAACACAACAGGAGCCGTATCACCTTGCATAAATATAAACATAATTAGCCTATCTATGTCTCAATGCTGGACTGCTGGGCACGGACCTCTTTTCAAAATGAGAAGGCCTTAGTCCACCACGCTAGCCTGGGGGTCTACTCCCTAAGCACGAAGTCCGTGGTTTCGGCCTTAGTTACTAGCGTTTCGTACTCCCTATCACCTATGGGCATACGATTATTTCGGGGCCCGAACTAAGAATGAATGACAACACGATTCGACAGTTGTCCCTACGACCGATGTGTTGTTGCCCGTCCGAAAAGTTGAATTTGACAATTGTTTTGTTCACTCCTACGTTTCGGGCTACTTTCGGACGGGCGACTAACTTCGTTGACGGACTTGAGAGTAGGCGCCCTAGTGCGGGTCGGCGGACAACATACATCATAGAGAATTATGGGACCCTCTCAGGTGCGTAGCTTTCTTCACGATGTTTTTCCTTCACCGTAAACCCAAATGAAAATCGAATTCGTGGGGCCTACTCCCTAACTAAGTCCGTCAACGAAATCGTGGTGAAAAGATTAGCTAGTCGGCCTGGTTGGTAGCGGGGCTGACTGCTCAGGGTGCGCCGGACGTACTTAAATGTCATCACTCCTGGATAAGGATGCCAAAAAATTTCGGCCGATTATAGTGTTTTTAGGATAATCTATAAAAAATGTAGTACCTACACTTCAAAAAAATATATAATTTTATGGAAAGAGTAAAAAGTTATGTTTGTTACAATGGTTGTTCATAAATTTTAGAAAGTGAGGGATTTGTTTGTTATTAGTTTCAACTGAAATATACTTTTGCGTACTATTTATTTCTTCAACAGTACGCAGTCCCGAAATACTAAGTATAGTATAGTTGGCAACCCTACTCGTGAAGGTAATTTTCAAGCTAAACTTGAAATAGACTTTCAACACTCAATTTAGATTCAATACGGAAACATAGCTAGAAGCTAAATCATTATCACCATACATTATAAAATGCCATGCCTAATGACTATTATTACAAACGTTAAAAAATAATCCTAACTAATATTATAAATGCGAAAGTAAGTTTGTTTGTTTTTTACCTTTTCACGCCTAAACCACTGAAGCGATCATCCTGAAATTTTCCATATACGTTGTCAGGTGTACAGAAACGGACATAGGGTACCTTTCATCACGAAAAAAGGTACTGTTCCCGAAAAAAACAACAATAACGTTCATAGATGGCGCCACGTGTCTTTCAAATCACGATTGAATTATGTTATTACAGAAAGAAACTTCAGTAGTGTGTTAAGAGTTTTTTTGAGCTTAAGTAACGCGATCGAAGTCGCGTACAAAAGCTAGTTTACCTATAAACATAAGCGTGGATAATTACGTTATTGTTCCAAGATAGTTTTATCAATTTATTTATTCTAGGTCGGCAGCATCGCTGAGGTCAATTGTAACGAAGTGAGATTGCTGAGGGGCGTAAACTGAGTGATGCAGGTCAATTGAGGCTATTACTCGTAGTTGACATACTTAATTGAACGAGAACTTTTTTTTGCAAGGATTAATGTGAGCAGTTTGCTACATATGAACGTTTTTTTAGGGTACCGTACCCAAAGGGTAAAATGGGACCCTATTACTAAGACTCCGCTGCCCGTCCGTCTGTCCGTCTGTCACCAGGCTGTATCTCCTGAACCGTGATAGTTAGACAGTTGAAATTTTCACAGATGATGTATTTCTGTTGCCGCTATAACAACAAATACTAAAAAACAGAATAAAATAAATATTTAAGAGGGCTCCCATATAGCAGACATGATTATTTTCCGTTTTTATAGACAACTAGCTTTTGCCCGCAGCTTCGCTTGCGTGAAATTTTGAACCCGTAAAGTGACGATTTTCCATACAAAATGTCTACCCCTATTTAACTCTCTTAGGGGTTGAATTTCGAAAAATTATTCCTTATTCCTTGTCTACATTATAAAGGGAACCTCTGTGCAAAATGATGAGTAAGTCAGTCAGTCAGGACTTTTCTTTTTATTTATACAAGGTTAGTCGGAAAGGGGGTACTAATCCACGGGCCACTTAAAGTATCACTGATGACGGTTTTAAAGCAAGTGTTAAAATTTCAAAATTCGATAATTTTTATTTCCATGTAAAATTATTTTTATTTTAGTTTTTTCGAAAATTCTCTTCATCACTGCTTTAGTTACGAATTTAGAAAATGGAGCTTCTAATTCGTGATCTCAAATATGACCTAAAATGCAAACGCAGCATAACTGAGGATAGATAGATTTTAGCGTATTTTTTATGTAATTTTTGAACAGCTATTTCTCTTAAACTATCGACTTTTGGGGAAAGTGCTAGAACAAAAGTTATTCATTATTATGGGTACTTTAATACCCTTTCAGATTAGTACCCCCTTTCTAACTAACCTTGTATAGATGGTACGGAACCCTTCGTGCGCAAGTCCGACTCGCACTTGGCCGGTTTTTTTTATTATTTTACTTTTTCGCCTTTTTCTCCAGTCGCACCTAATGGTAAGCGCATACAGGGTCTTAGATGGAGAACATGAGTCCAAGTAACGGATTGTAAAGGGATTCCCCTATACCCCTCTGACTCTCACACACATACGACGGAACACAGTAAACTGCTTGGCTTGACTTTAATGTGAGGATGGTAGCTAGCCAGGCGGACCGTATAGATCGTACCACCAAGCGCGCTGGCGGTTTTGTTGAATCTTACAACAATCGTGAACTTTTATATCCTAGCCCGTCCCGACACGAGATAATTACACCTAGTTTTAATTTAGATTAGAGTGAGGTGTATAAGTCACTTAATTTTTTTACAATATTATCCAGTGAAATCAAAGTCACAAAATTCGATACCTTTAAAATAATAATATTCAACGAATTCTGGGTATTTTTCGAATAATAATAAAAATTGCAATATCTCGAAATCTACTGGCTTTCGGCTAGGGTACATGGAGTGCTTATTTATTACAGATGCAGATACTATCACGCCTTAAAAGGAAAATGTAAAATACGACTTTACTCTGTATAAACAAAGATATAATACATATAAACCACAATTGTCGATTTTATCGGCAATCGGTATGAATTTTCAAGAAAGATGACGTACAATTACGTATTTTAACAAACAATGCACAAATGATTCGTGATTCGTAAGAGCGATTACGCACTGCATCCGATCCGGATCCGTGAAAATACGTTCCGAAGTAGCCATAGAACTATTTGTATGGTAGTTTACGCACTACATCCGGCATCCGTCATCCGATTTCTATCCGTCATCCGTGAGTCTCCAATTCGGACGAAATATTGACGGACCAAAGTAGCCGTATTAATGTTTGTATGAAAGCTTTCGCACTACCTCGGATTCAAATCGGACGCCAAATGGATATGCCAAAGATGGCCCCTGAATTGTTTGAATTTGGATCAGAGATCGGAATAGTGCGTAAGCAACATCCGCATTCGGTCCGAGATTTTTAACTCTAGATCGGTATTTTCACGGATTCGGATCGGATGCAGTGCGTAAAGCAATATCCGAATTTGGTCCGAGTTTTTAATATCCGTATTTTCACGGATTCGGATCGGATGCAGTGCGTAATCGCTCTAAGAAAATAAAACAAAGAAGTGGCCAAAGCAAACAATTGAAAGCGTGGGTCGTCAACACATGTCATGTGTTTTTCATTGACACACGTGCAATACACATTGTAGAGATACTGCAAGTGCAAATGCAAAGACATTGAACTAAAAACAATCAGGTATTTGAGTTTTGAACGTGACAATCTATTAACACCGACTACCTCGTTGGTCCTGAGTTCGGGTCTGTGAAGGTTCGAAGCCCTGGTCGGGCAAAGTGTTATTAGATTTCTCCATGTAGAATTTCTCAGTAGCAGCCTTAAGTCTGGATTTGTGCCCGGTTGATGGCAATAGGCTCGCCCCTATTACATGGGACTTCAACATAACGGCAAAATGACGGTGTACTATACACCTATGCTCTTTCCTTCGGGGAATACGGGCTGTTATGTTACGTAATTTATTAATACCGTTTTTATAGTAAGTACCTTATATTACCTCCTTGGGTAGTTAACAAAAAAATAATTCAGGAGTCTTAGATCAAAAACTGATTTTAACGTGCAAAACGACCGATTTATCGTGGCTATCCTTAACATAGCCTATCTGAACTGAACCGATCCGAATTAAATGTTAAATAAAAGCCATTTCGGTCCTTAAAAAATCGTCGTATAATGCGAAATTTAGATGCATGTAAAAAGAAAGCCTTTGTCGAACAGTTGTCGACCGAAAGCTGATTCTAAAAAGCTCACTTAACTGTATATACATTAAACGTCCAATTACCATCGGATCGAATCAACAAGGTGGTCTACTATGTACTAAAGCCTTAAACGACCGACTATTTGAACCTAAATGAAAGGTTTATAAATTAAATCTTTATCACTCTCGCATTTACACATTCTGCGAATCATTGCATCGTAAAACAAACGCTTAACCTTTGTCAACTCTCGCGCATTATAATTTAATAACAAAATCACTTTCATCGCCTTTCTCTGGTGACAGAGCTGATGGCACAGACTAACGGGTACCTCACATCAATCAATAGCTATGAAAAAGCAGTCAGCCTGTTAAATGGACAACTTTCGCGTTCAGTATAAACTACACAATCGTTTGAAGCGGACTAATCACCGCTCAGGGTTTAGAGCCCCTGGGCTGCTTTCTGTACGTCGGCAAAGACGCGTGCACACGAAAAAAAAATTCGCATAAACTCTTCACGCAAAGACTCAATCAACGAAGATTTGCGTTTCAGTTTTGTTCTTCGAATATTTTTATTGATGTGGACTTAGCTTTATGTCTCGCCCACACATAGGTACATCATATGCTTTATTAAAACGAAAGTTATAGTCTATCAATCTCGACATAATTGTATAACTATGGCTATAAATTTTAGTAGGCTATTTATTGGTGAAGTTTATCTGTAGCGGTACATAATAGGTTGATTGTTTTTTGTTTTGACAGATAATTCTATTGTATGCGACAAATCATGATTGTAATCGTTTTTGTGTCTATTAAAAACTAGAAATTAGTATTGACTTGGCATTTTATGGCATAGCTAGGTACTCTTTAGAGGCAAGATGACATTATTATATACAAGCTTAGTTTTAGTATATACTTAACCTGAAACTAGTTTGTTCAGAATCACTATGAGAATCCGTTGACATATTTTTCACACCACATTGTTTTTTTTTTCAAATGTTTCTATTTTGTTTCAGTAGGATTCCACCCATAACAGTTGACGGGAATAGACACCTTGAGGCTTGAGACGGTCCGCTCGGTCAGTTTCCGTGTAGGTATTAGACAACCCCTGCATAGCACATCTCAGGCATTTCACACTTTACTAGGGAACATAACGCGACATAAACTACAGTGTATCTTGGAGATTTGTTAAAAAAAAACACATATTCAGGCAGTTCTGATGAAAATCTTGTTGGGATGTCTCGGTTGTATATACTAAAAATAACGTTGTAAGATATTATTATTTAGTTTCGATATATTTTTTGAGGTTTTCTAGTTATATAATTATCTCTTCACCCTAGGCAGTTAGCCCCGCTACCAACCATGCTGACTGGCTAATCTATTCACCACGGCGCGGTTTGAGCTATAGTCGTATAGTATCTCGTGCCGAAACGTGAGAAGAAGAAGAATCTTGCTATTTATTTGTTTTTATGTGTATTTAATTATAAACATCAAACTTATTAATTCCCAAAGTGTATATTATGTTCATAATTATTTCCAAAGCTTACAACGTTTTACATTTTTAACCGACTTCAAGAAGACTTCGAAAGAAGGAGGTTCTCAATTCGTCTGAATGTTTTTTTTTTTGTATGTTTGTTACGCGATATCTCCGCCAATTGTGAATGGATTTTGAATATTCTTTTTTGTTTGGTAGGCCATACTTCAGAGGTGGTCCCATATAAATTTTATCGAAATTGATTAAGTGCTTTTTGAAAAAAACAACAAAAACAAAAAATATAATAGTTAGATGACGTTTTGGTTTGTGGTTTCCTTCAACAAAAGTTTCGATGAGGACTTTCAATATCTGTTTTAATCAATACTCAATACTCAATACTTTATTGCGTTCCATAGTGTAACATTAGGTCTTATAAGTAAAAATATAGCAGAATCACTATGGACCCTGTCGGGCACAGCAGAGGTAGTAGGAGAGAGGAAGAGGGCTTGGTATACAATTTCGGTAAAGTGGTCAATAATCAAGTATTTTTGTATAATTATAATTGTATAATATAAGTATTGTATATATTTTTATATTATATTTTATTGTACTGCTAATATTTTAATATTATTATAAATTATTATTTCATTATTTTATATTATTACTTTATATGTTATTAATTTAAATATATTATTATTAACTCTGTTATATTATATTTTATTTTTATATTTATTTATAAAATATGTATTATTTTTATATTATTAATTATTGTCTCGGTACTCAATAATTATATTATATGTATACATAATATTTCGTTTGAGATAGATTTTAATGAGTGTATTTAGTTTTGTCATGTACTGTCTTATTTTGTTAGTTTTTAGATAAGTTAAGAAATCTTTTATTGTGTAATAACATTTAGGTTCCCGAAATTGAAATTTTTGTATAATTGTATAATATAAGTATTGTATATATTTTTTAATTATATTTTATTGTAGTATTTTATATATTATTATAAATTATTATTTTATATATTATTGATTTACATATTATTATTAACTCTGTTATATTATATTTTATTTTTATATTTATTTATGTATTATTTTTATATTATTAGTTTTTGTGTCGGTACTTAATAATTATATTATTACATATTTCGTTTGAGATAGATTTGAATGGTGTATATAGTTTTGTCATGTACTATCTTATTTTGTTAGTTTTTTGTTAAGTGAGTTTATCGTCAAAGAATTCTTTTATTGTGTAATAACATTTAGTTGCCAGAAAGCGTCTTAATTTTTGTAAAAACACATGCAAAAACACAAGGTTTTAATTTCGTTTGTTAAGATTTTAGGTAACTTGTTGTATATTTTTACTGACATAGCGAGGGGGCCAGTTGAGTGCATTTTTAGTCGAGATGTAGGTAAATTTAATCTATTTTTGTATCTTAAAGTGAATCTTGTTTGGATATCCTGGCGAGTGGTATAGTAGTCTGGATGTTTTCGTACAAAGGAGATCGGACGGGTGTGGCCCAAGTGGCGTCGGAGCATGGCGTATATTTTATTTGAAAGTTCATTACCTAAGCTTACTTTTTTTGTATGGGTACAAAAAAATCTATCCAGGGAGAAAAAAGTTATAGTGCATATTAAAATACTCATCTATCGAGCTATTTTCAACTATTTAATCAATTAAATCTATTTCTTTTAACTTAATATGGTATGTTTGCTGTTGTCTAACAACTATGATGACTCAGGTGGGTGGTACTTTTTGCGCCAACATTAGAAATGGCAATGAAAGCAATTAAACACAGCCGGTAAACAGTGGACGAATAACAGAATAGGTAACGCAGTTGAAACAATCACATCGAACAGCAGCGAGCGGAGAGAGTGACTGCCAGTGACTTGAGCTGATCCCGTCATCCTGATCATGGAGCGGAGGGAAGGGAAACGCACTACCGCTGCGCCCGCGTTGCGTTTTCTTTGCCTTTGTATCATTTTTGTCTCTTTCTAATGTTGGAGCAAAAAGTACCACGCACCTGAGTCATCATAGATGTTAGACAACAGCAAACATACCATCATCATCTGCCTAGCCTTTTCCCAACTATGTTGGAGTCGGCTTCTAGTCGAACCGAATGCAGCTGAATATCAGTATTTTACATGGAGTGACTGCCTATCAGACCTCCACAACCCAGTAACTGGGTAATACGATACTCTTGGTAAGACTGGTTGTCAGACTTTCTGGCTTCTGACCAACAGTAACGACTGTCAAAGATCTACAAATGACAGCCGGGACCAACGGCTTTACGTGCTTTCCGAGGCACGGAGGAGACTCGCTATGGTAAATGGTCACCCATCCACAGACCAACCTCGGCAAGCGTGGCTTAACCTGGAAGATCGGTCTATGCGGCTGTCATTTTTTAGCCCCGAGCTCCTCATCCTCCTCACAGCAAACATACCATATTAAGTTAAAAGAAATAGATTTAATTGATTAAATAGTTGAAAATAGCTCGATAGATGAGTATTTTAATATGCACTATAACTTTTTTCTCCCTGGATAGATTTTTTTGTACCCATACAAAAAAAGTAAGCTTAGGTAATGAACTTTCAAATAAAATATACGCCATGCTCCGACGCCACTTGGGCCAGAGCCCAAACAAAAATGTCCGATCTCCTTTGCACATTTCACACATCATTCAAGTTTTTGTATGAATCCACCTTTGTTTTACTGAAACCAGTAAAGCGACTCCGTTCATTCACATAACTAAGTCTTGCTTTCTTTATTCTTCTCACGTAACTAGTAAGGGACAACATAAATTCAGTAAGCGTCAATTATAATCTTGTTGATCTTGTTTTGACGTAAAACCAGCGTCAGCTGGTTTTACGTCAAAACAAGATCGAGATCGGATAGGAGTTCCAATTTCAAACTTCTATGTGACATTATAAAATCAGAATTGTTTTGTGAAATCAAAATATCGCCGAACTAAAGTAGGAAGGGTAAAGTGAACGCGGAAGACGGAAACCAGAGGGTTGTCGTCGACTAGTTGAACAACTTGGGAGAGATTTATGTTTAGAGCCGTGTTCTGGGTGTCAGTTGATTGATTGGTTTAGTAAATGATTATTAGGATATTTTTTACACTAACCTGCATTATAGAAAGAAATAGAATAGAAACTTAATAAATTAGTAATACTTAAAAACTATGTTACTAAGGGATATACGTTTTATACATGACCATGACTCACCGCTGCCTCATCCCATGAGAGATGGCGCAACAGCGACCGACATATACGCAATCAAGTCTGCTTTCGATCATGTTTAGGATTCTGTGAGCTCGCACCCTGCTGACCAAGGAAGCACACCTCTCACGCATCGCTGCGTAGAAGCAATCGACTTGTGCGTCTGCAAACATTCCCGATGCGCTGCAGAAGCGGGGCAGCCCGACCAGCACCTTAAACGCATTATCTCACATAATTTTAAGCACTACATTGTACTTGACCTAGTTTTTGGAACCGTGCAACTTAAGTAATGTGCCTAATAAAATAAAAATTGAGTACTTAGTGTAGATATGTTATAAAAGAAAATAATTATAGGTATTTGAATTGGACATTACAGAAAGATGAAACCTATGGTGTGCCCGCCATCGCAGATCGCCATAACATTAACAATAGAATTTTGCCCCTATAGACTACTCGGCTCACATCCAAGATTCAAACTTGTTCAGCTCGTTTAACTCCCTCGTAAAACACCTCCGATAGGAACTGGTTCACGGAATCGTTAATTAATGGAGCGCTCATACTCAGCGAATTTTCTAAGTGCACGCCCCACGTGCCTTACTATGCCCCATTTAATGTCTGGCATCGATCAACTACATCTTCAAAACTCATTTATTCGAAATAAACTATAATTACTTAGTTCTTTTTGAACGTCAATGTTACATAAGACAGCCCCCCCCCCCCCCCTTCACAGCTTCCTAGTGTTTATGCTATGAAGAAGAAACGGTGCAACAAACTCCCCATCAATACAGATATATCTGTCCAGTGAATAAACTAACTGATTCTATACACAATAAAAAGAAATATAATTTTTATTAATTACCGGAGTTTTGTTTTTCTAGTATTACTGACTTGCAACTGTCTCAGCGTATTGTTCCGATCACATCTCCCGCCTATCATTCCATTAGCTATGTCCTCTGGTCACTTGTTCGATAGGCATGGTTACAACTGATCGGGGTACGATCCTGTTTGTAACAATCATCGACGTCCTGTCCACACACCTGCGTAGGTACTTACCAATGTACTGTGAGAGATCTTTGACCTCGCTTGATGCACTGAAGGTGTTGTATAGACTTTAACGCGAAACGGTAATGAAGACTTTTTACTCCTTGCAAATGTATTGCAATTTGAGTTTATTTTTTCGCCCTACTTTGCAATTTAAGTGCAATTGAAGGCCTGCAGCTTAAGTAATAATTCATTCACTTTTAATGTGTCTACAAATTGTTCTTTTTCGGATTGTAAATCAAATGCTATAAAATATTCAGTGACGGTTTTGTGGCTAATAGATACAATGACACCATTTTAATAAACGAACTGTTTGTTTAACCCATATGGCAATGAGAATATATTTCCCACCAACTTTTGGAAGACGTCGCAAAATTCTGTTTCTTATATTTTTATTTTTAAACCTGTCAAAATATTTTTTTATAACTAATTTTTTGAATAAAAAATAGACAACAAAGAAAAAAAAGTTTTTTTCATTTTTATAAAAAAATGCCAAACTGTTTGTTAATTACTTTTCTTAAAACCGCATGCCCGATTAAAGGTTAAAAGACGCGATGATTAGTGTTTCATTTTCTCACAAACATAAACTCAATTTTAAAACAAACATCAGCAATACATTAGCATCTACAAAAACTTCACATGAGTCGTTAAATAATAAAATGATGTTGTTGTAATCACAGAATCTGTGTCAATTTTTACAACCGCTAAGTAATCAATTAAAATTCTAGAGCATGTAAAAATTAATACCATGTCGCATAACTGTTGTAATTGATCGATAATATCTAATCCAATTAATGAAGCTATAATTGACATACAAAAAAATAATCAGAATTGTAACATAACTATTAAATTAACATTAAAAAAACAAGTCGTTTTTTTGTCAACTCGTATGAAAGGTAATTACTTTTTAATTATATAGTAGCAATATTTTTATTTATTCATAATTAATGTCGCAAATCAGTGAGTGTAATAAAATAATAATAATAAAATTGAATCGTATAAAACACGTTATGATGTTTAATTAAGAAAGTTCTCATAATGAAGAGCCTCTCTTTACATGTAATTAAGGATTCTTGAATATCGTAAGCCGAATTAATTAATAGTGAAATTACTACTTTTAAACTAGTTTAAAGGAGTCAATCTTTTTTTTCGCTTTGATGTTATCCACAGTAAAAGTTGTACAGAATGATGAGCAGAATTCGTGGTTTTTGGATGTTAAGTAACTAACCAGTCATCCTTACTAATATCACAGTGTACCTACTTACTACATACATATAGTGGGTCAACGCCCATACATTTGACAGGTCCTATGAAATGTCAAAATTATGTAGGGGCGGAGGTTATGTCCCAGGTATGCAGTATGGCTACTCAGGACATAACCTCCGCTCCTTCACCCCGCAACCCCCCGCACGATTGCTCTGCGACAATGTTCTACGTTGACCGACTGTAAGGAGTAAGATATAGGTAGACTGTGCTAATATTATAAATGCGAAAGTAAAGGTGCTATTCCGACGGAGACTGCAAACTGCAGACAGCAACCGCTGACTGCGTATCGTCGTCGGAATAGCACCTTTTCTGATGACAACTGAAAACTGTAACTGCAATCCGCAGCAGCAGATCGCACCGCAAGCGAAACTACTGGTTCATAGATTCGCTTGCGGTGCGATCTGTTGCTGCGGTCGGCAGTTGCAGTCTGCAGTTTGCAGTCGCCGGCGAAATAGTACCTTAACTCTATTTGTCTTTCTGTTACCTCATATCGACTAAACTACTGAACCGATTTTGTTGAAACTTGGCACAGAGATAGTCTGGAATCCTGAAAAGGACATAATAATACTTTTCCCGAAAAACGTGGAATACTTGATAAACGACATCCACGCGAGCAAAGTCACATGCAACCTCTAGTGCTGTATAAATAAAGTCGACTATCCCCTCTATTCATTTCAGCTCGAAAAATAATTGAATGCAAAGTATGGTGACTTTCTGACTTTTCAGACTAACTGCAACAATAGTTAAGGGGGTCTTTGCTTTATAATGCACGACTATCTGCTCTAAAATATTAACTTCATTCATTATTTATTAGTATCCCGAAAATAACCAAATGCAAATTAGGGTCTTAATGATTTCTTAGTTTGACTGTGCTTATGACATCCCAAACCCCTAAACACCAAATTCACAAGCAAGTTTTGTTACTGATGTTACTTTCAAGCTGTCGACACACCCACAACTATTAGATTTCTGCAAGTTCTACGAACTAAGCAAGCAATAGAGTGTAATATCTTGCGCAGTAAAACTTGCTAGAATATTTGGCGCTTTAGTAACATGTTTCTGAACATGATATCAACGCAAATATCAATACGGATGACATTTTTAACTTACACTTACAAAAAGAGGAGGTTACAAAATTTTATTCAAGTCGTCAATCATATGCATGGGCGCTACCAAAACGATCATTAAAAGTTAAAAGAACATAATTTTGAAACATTACCAATTAATGTTTGTTTACAACACGTATTAAACTTGACCCCTGCTGAGATCAAAACAAATAGTTTATAAATTATATAACCTTACGAGTTGACCACAATTAACGACCGACTAATGTTTTAGGGTATAATGTTATTATAAAATTGTGTGTAATTACTTAATATGAATTAAAATTATTATTTATTCATTTGTAAAGATAACAAAGTGTTTGGTAGTTGTGTCATATGGAAGACCTTAACCCACTTTTACATAAAAAACTGTATTTCAACATTATAAATTGCCTACGTATAACAATCAAGTTATATGTTTGTATTATAACTTTCCTGAAACACATTCATATTAATGTTTAGTTACAGTTTACTCACGTGCATTTTTCGGGATTCTCTGACTCACGACCTTGCCGCGCGCTCAGCTCATGATTAAAGATTAAAGGTACAATTCCGTGGATCGCGGCCGATCGCAGCCGCGCGCGATTGTTCGCGTGCGGCTGACGCGCGCGTCTAAAGCATCCATAGTCAGAGCATGAAAATGTATGGCACCGCTTCCGAAGTCTGCGACAGACGCGTGCGGCTAACGACAGATTAGTCAGTATATTATAGACATGACTATTGACGCATGAGACGCGATGAATGTATGGCGTGTCCAGCCGTACGTCTATCGTTAGCTGCACGCGTCTATTGCAGACTTCGGAAGCGGTGCCATACATTTTCATACTCAGTCAGAGTTTGTTGCATCGGCCGCGATGCACGAAATTGTACCTTAAGGCCTTCGTTTGAATCCAAAACTAGTAGGGCAATCCCGAAAAATGTACGTGAGTAAACCGTAACTAATCATAAAAGTAAATAATCAAGTTATACTTAACACCAACAACTAGTTAACAATATTTGGGCTTACGGCTTGTACAAGAATACTTGTGAATATTTCTGATGGCGTTTGCTCTCTGTTTGCAAAAGTGTACTGACTATTCTCTCCAACAGTGTCAGCCATGTAAGCCGTGTCACTTGTGCACTTCTCAAGCGCAAGTAAGTAATAATATGCTTGTCAAATATGCAGTAACGTGAATGGCTGCCATTACAGAGTACATCATTCGTTCTTCAATCGTTTTATTTGTATTATTTATGTTCTCAAGCAGATCGTTACCTGATTGAGAAACCAATAAATATAGGTATAGTATTATTGTTTGGTTGAATGGCTGGAGAGCCCTGGTCACGCTAATATCTACCGGTTACGAAGAAACGGTCTGCAAAGACCATCTACAAGCAGTTCAATAGAAAAAAAAACCTATACGCAAAGCTGTAAAATGTGAGGATTATGCAGCTTATAGTATTACACTTTCATTCTTAATGTACTTGGGAGCAAATAAATCGAGCCACTTCAATTTTTCACGTCGGTATAATTGTTGTTATTTTTGGTATTATGGAACAGATCAAGTCTAAACATGTATCGCCTTAAAGGTTATTTAATAACCTTGACAGTGAGGATAGATTTTTGTATTTTGAATTATATAAATCATAAAACCAACTAATAACCAAGACACGTGAAAAAAGAGTGGCTCGATTTCTTTGCTCCCAAGTATATTTGACTGCCTATTGTCTATCGGTATGAGCCTGTCATGCTCACTAAAATGTCCTGCTGATGGTGGCGTTGTGCATCGGGTCGTTGAGTTCCCTGCAACATGGTTGAGCTGAGCGACGCCGATGGTCAGCTCGTAACTGCTATGATGGCAATCGTTTTAAAAGGCGAAATTTTTCATTACTTTTATGTTGTTAACTGCATGTACATTAATCTGCATTGTTCTTACATTATTATTACAATGAAAATTGTCAAAACATTTTTTTTTAAAGAGTGTCTTTGGTGTTTCTTGCCGGTTCTTCTCCAAAGGACCTACTACTTGGAACCGAGCACCTAGTGTTGTCCTTTTGAAAGCATCAGTGATCTGGTCTACTGTGAAATAAAAAATATTTGAGTTTGACTAAATCTTAAATAAATTAAATTAAATAAACTAGTGTTTTTTAGGGTTCCGTACCCAAAGGATGAAACGGGACCCTATTACTAAGACTCCGCTGTCCGTCCGTCGGTCCATCTGTCACCAGGCTGTATCTCATGAACCGTGATAGTTAGACAGTTGAAATTTTCACAGATGATGTATTTCTGTTGCCGCTATAACAACAAATACTAAAAAACAGAATAGATAATGGTTCGGAATCCTTCGCGCGCGAGTACGACTCGCACTTGGCCGGTTTTTTTTTACTTCTATGCAGCCTCGTATGAACGTATTAAAACTCTTCCTTTTTTAATTATTTCTAAAACATATTTCAAGAAAAGTATTGTATGTAGATTAACAAAGTCTTCCTTTTTTTTTTTTTTTTTTTTTTCTATTGGACTGCTGTAGGTCGTCCTAGGGGACGGTTTCTACGTAACCGGGCAGTTATTGGCGAGACCTGAAGGGTCTCCAGCCAATGGGGGGAAGTAAAATACTTAACCTAAGCTAACTACTTGTACTACACTAACATCATGACTACCTGCAACAACAGCACTAAGGGCGACCCCTAGTGGGACTCGGACCTTGGCTTAGGGCGTTGCTGGCGTGGACATAGGGGGGGGGGGGAGACAGCTTGATGAGGGCTGAATTATCGGGGTGACTGTAAACCAAGTCTTCCTTTTCTTAAACTTTATTTAGATAAAATGTCAATTAAGTTTTTTTTATTCGTAAAACACCTCTCTTAAATTCGAACGCCTAATCCTATAAGATGACAGATAGTCCCATCCTCTAACCTGTGGAATGTTAATGGTACATTTATCAAAGCCTTAATATGGATCGAGTGTCCAGTATACCTTGATACGCGGCAGAATATGGAATCAAATGTAAATGTAGTGGATTTGAGATGTTGTTGAGAGTCGCCTTAGCTAGCAGCGCCGCCGTGAAGTATCAAGATATGCTGGACAATACAGATCACAGTCTAGAGGAATTAATTTCAATTTATGAGTTTATTTGGGAACATTAATATTTTGTAAATCACTCTACTTTAACTATTTTATACTTAACTTAGAGGATTTATTGCAGTGTCGGGCAATTGATGGTACTCTTACATTTTAATGTCGAATCAAATTGATACATGTCATGATGTTTTATTGGGTAGGTACCCTGGCTTTAATGTTGTTCGGTATAATATAAACACGGAATAGAAAAAACAAGTGGAACTGCCCTTATACTTCCTTAGTACGGAAACTAGTGTCGCCAAACTGACATTCAATTATACATATATTCAAAGATATCAAAGTTTAAACACCTCTGTGAGATTAATTTTTCGTCCTGCTATCATTTTTATAGGCCAATATTGCACAATAAGGCATGATTCTAATAATTTACGTAAGAATTCGAGACGTGTCAGAGAAAGTAGCTAACCGCTCGAGTCAGTGTTGTGGATCTCCGCACATTTTTGACTCACGCGCGATAGCTGCGAGGGCAACTGGTATAAAGTACAAGTTTAAACTTTTTGAATAGTTATGTCGACAACACTTTTTCATCATCCTAATAGTATACTGATTGACCTATGAATACTCTATTAATAATATACCATTAAACAAATGAGACCCAATTTAGCAAGGTATAGAAATAAGCAACATGTTTTCTTCCAGCAAGGACTCAACCCAGTATTATGCTTTTATGAACCTTTACGGTCAATCAAGACGAGCTGAAACTCTACTTGAAGAAATGGTTCAAAATAAATTAGTCACTTTTGTCTAATGCTACCTATATGAAATGGAGTATAGTTCGATACCATTACTTTACGGAATCATGTAATGATATTATTAGTTCCTGGCTTCCAAACAACTGACATTTAAGCTCCGCTACCTTTAGGAAAACTACATTTCCCAGTCTAGTATTATGCATAAAATATACAGGTGGGATGCTGATACCGATCAAAGACTTTTCAAATTCTATAGAAAAATCTTTAATCAAAGTAAAATGGACTTCAACAAAAACTGAAAGTAGTAAAATAATTACCATATTAGAAAAAAATACAGTTTCAGTAGTCGTTGCTAATCCACGCTAAACCAAATTGAAGGCACTTTTGATATTGTTAATTTTATAATAAATGGGAATTATTTTACTCCTTACAGTTTTCTATGATGTCGCTATTTTTTTAAAGTTTTGTGTAATATTTATTAATGCCACAAATAACAATTACAATAGTATACAAATTCTTGAACCACTAGTTACTACTACAACTAGAACGTCGTCTAAGTAAATAGGTAATTAATTTTCAAAGTACTATTAATTAGTGTATAAAAAAGTACTGAACCAAACTTAATAAAATTCGTATGGGACTAACTCGACAGAATTTGACCAATAAAAAAAAACTCAAATCGGTCCACAGATCTAGAGAAATCGGTGTATATAGAAAAAAAAATACGCATTGAATTGATAACTTCATCCTTTTAGAAGTCGGTTAAAAAGTAGTGGCTTCTTGCTACTTAAAAATAATACAGCAAACACTTCTAATTAAAAACACCGAGCATAAAAACTTTCAATTTGTTTACTTATTTTTATTTTCCAAAGATGTTAACTCGACAACGGATTTATAGTTTTGCGCATTTCACCGTACAGCTTTAAAAGCCATTCATCATTAAACCTCGACTACATTTCATTTCTCAATAAAAGATTTAATAAACGCTCACTATAAAGCTATGTTCACACCCTTAGTAAAAGGAGCTTGAAATGAAATATTACTCCGTTATTATACGGCAAGTTCCGTAACTTGAAAACGGGTATCACCATATTATGGCTGGAGCCCGGTAAGTGACGATCAAAGGTCATTAAATGCTGCACCTGCGGACATGCAGACGACGATCAGACAGATTTGAGTGGTACAATTCATAAGAGAATTCAAGTTTGGAACGAAAATGTTCGAAAAGTCCGTTGAATGTTGTTATTTATTTTTGTGTTGCATTAAAAGACATTGGTGTTGATTCTCTTGAAAAATGTGTGTGTTGAAAAATTCGACACAGAAAAATCCAATTTAAGGGCGTTTGTAGTGCACTACAAGGAATATTACTGTCCCGCAGTCCGATTTTTTACCGTCCGATATGGCACGTTATAAATGTATACACTATTTTGTGCACTATACGTAATTTTACCGTCCGACATTTTCCTTTTCACCATTCCGGGCTGTTTTTTCGGTCCGAGATGACAGTAATGAAAAACGTGTTCATGCTTGTGCACTACGTCCGCGATTAGTATTATTCATGAGCGGACGGGGCGTGTAGTTTCAAAGGGAGCTACCCTAAACTGCGCCGCACCGATCCGAGTAAAGACGGACAAGTGCACAAGCCATTCATCCGTTTTTTTCATGCCACATCGGACCGCAAAAATCGGACTGCTGGACAGTAAAATCCCTTGTAGTGCACAAACGCCCGTACGTTAGTAGCTATCACACTTAAAATTAGCTCAAATAGCTCACATAGATCACTGTATGGCAAGCTTGACAGTAAAAAATGCTACCATTGGTAAACAAAAACGACTTGTTTTTGGCTATAATAACCAGGCATAAAACACAGTGAAGTTCAGTTCGTTGTCTGTTAGTAAAAGATAGAAATTCTCTAATTTTAGTCTACTTGATGAACAAGAACAAGAGAATCGGCACCTTTGTTTTGTGTTATTGTCGTTTGAAGATTTGAGTCAGTGTAAATAAATGATGATATAGTTAATCCTACGCACCGTTAGGATCGATTAAAGGGTGATTGAAAGCATCGCTGAATCATCTTTTAAGTAAGCTTACGATTAATCACTTAATGATTTGCATATTTGTATCATCTGTAAAAGTTAGATAACCACTTTATCCTCCTCTAATTAATTCTATAAAGGAGCTTAACAGAACTTTCTAAAATGAGCCCAAAAAAAAATACATGAAAAAACGATTATTAAACTTCAAATCAAAATATAAAACCAACAAAATTTTAACAGAAACATACATCACAATTGACACATACTAATTTCTAATCTCCTAAGCCGTTAACGGCACACTGACAGTAAGGTTACAATTTCTCTAGGTAATCTTATAATCTCATGACTTGCGCCCAGATCTACGTGGGAGTCTGGTTGGCTCGTCATACTACTTATACCGTAACAATTAGTAACTGTCGTTATTAAAGAAATCACCCTTTGGCTTAGTATCGATGACGAATATTGTCGTACGTATCTTTTTGGCTACAAAAAAGAAAAGGAAATTCATTTATTTTTCCTCTCGGACAATAACACAAATACAAAATAATTATAAATACAAAAAAAAAAAACGAAACAAAAGAGACCGGTAAATTAAACTTTTATTTACACTAACAATATTTGCATAGTTACAAATAAAGAAAAATATATCCTAATAAAACTATAAACTAAAATAACATCAAAATATTCTTTCGCATCGCTATCGACTGGTAACGTGCCCAGAAGACTGGCACTGCCACGTTGTACGGCAATGCTAATCCTTTGACCAAAGTAGAGGCCAGCCTTCGGGTCACGGGAAGTGTCGACCAGCCGCCTTGCAATATCTTTGTATAGAAGTTAGGCATTCAGACCTCATGACCCAAGTGTTTAAAGAGACCTATATTATTTTGGGCTTAAACATCTAAGATGTACTACTACACGAGGCAAAACATGGACCTGTAACAGGACTAACAAAAAAAAAACACTCACTCATATGTTTCTTTACAAATTCATTTTTTTCACTACCGAGCACGGACTTGATGTCGTCTATGTTACATTATTTTACTTGATTTTCATATAAAACTGTGCTCGAAATTTTCATGTAAGAACAATATTTATGATTATTATTTCCGAAACCGTTAGAGATTTTCAATTTGTGGCTAATTTCTAGATTTGTCTATGTGTTCGCCCCCCACAACCACAACACTATTGGACTTACTATAGAGAATAATAATATAGTAATATTTCAAACGTCCTTCGCCAATTTTATTTCCAAACAATGGCCAATATTGTGGAACATGACAATACCCACATTGAATCACAAACACAGTTGCAACCAGAGCGGCGATAATGGGCAGCGTCGAGTGGGGCGATACGAGAAATGTGACCAACATTACCCAGCAATGTTATTATGTCATTTACCCACACATGTAGTCACTGTACACTCATTTAAAAGCATCATACTGGTAAATAACTATACCAATAGTAGAGATATGATACTGGGTGGTAGGTAAACAATCTAGATTTATTGTGAGTTAGTAAAATATTAGTTATTTATTTATTTATTTATTTATTTATTTAAACAATTTAACTAGAACGGTCACAGACCAATTACACTAATTAAATAGAATTACAATTTTCGCTAACTACTCACATAATCATCATTACACATGGACGTAGTACGTACCTTGCAGCAGTTGCTGCTAGTTTTAATAGGTTCACAAATAAGTATTTGTAAAAATATAATGATACTGTGTTATTATCAGCTCTGGCGGTCTTTAATCGTCCACTGCTGGGGACCTCTGGGTATAGATTTCTCTTTTGTGAACAATACTCCAGTCAGTTATTTTTCTGTCACCCACCATATTTAACTGTCGCAGTTCCAATACAGAGAACTTACAACCCAGATAAGACGTATTTATTTTCATAAGTCGCTGCCGATTCGTCTGTAGAAGACGTAACGCCTTATGATTAATGCTGGGGCTACATTAGCGGGCGAAGATTCGTGTTGCGTTGGCGCGCTAAAACATCGTATACGTTCATACACGATGTTCTTGTCTACATTAGACGGGCGAAGATTCATCGTGTCGGATTGTGTTGTTCTCTGTAGCGCGTCCGTCCCGCTACAAAGTCTGGTCGACATCAGTATATACAATGTACTCTGTGGACGACACTGAAGTGACGCAGATGTAGCCACCTTAGCGAATATTGTCGCGACAAATCCCTTAGATGCGCGCCAGTTTACCGACAGTGCCCCGATAGTACATCGTCTTCGCCCGAATACTACGCGTTGCAACGATCTACCCGGCCACACTCATCGCGTTTACACGAATAGTCGCCGTAGCCCGCTAATGTAGCCCCAGCATAAGAGAGACTGGAGACAAGTTTTAGACATAAGCGCCAAATCTACAATCAAGTCTTATTATGCAAGTTATTGCAGCAAGTGTTTGCTTAGTTTGTAAAACTTGCAATAAGCGACTTGCTGCGGCTGTACCTACAATTTGAAATTCGGTTGCAGAAGTACACTTGCACAGTAAAACTTACTAGTGGATTTGGCGTTTTGGGCCGAACATCGCTAGCCCAGAGCTAACCAAATAAATGCCTGTCACAGTCATAGAAACATCACTGGGCTATCAATTTAGCACTAAATGAAAGGCTAAACGTAACAGCGCAAGAGGGCTTTAATGTATTATTTATTCTAAACTACACAGGCTTTGTTTAATCAAAAACTGCCAACAATATTGACTACCTACCTCATTAGCCTAGTGGTGTTTCGATCCCAAATTAGGCAGTGTTTGGATTTTACCATGTGGAATTTCTCAGTAACAGCCCGGAGTCTGGATTTGCGCCCGGTTAAGTGCGATAGAGTCGTCCCCTATTACATGGAGCTTTTAAACATAACTTCGAAATGAGGATCTACACCTCTGCCCAACCATTCGGGGAAAACAGGCGTGATGTTATGTTATATCGTGTTAATGTTGACATTTTATGAGTTAAGCTTATGACAGTGTACGCTTCATTTGCCCACAGTAAATAGCTCCAAATATTTGCATTTGCTTACATGTTTTTCCACTTAATAATTTTCTAGGGAAAATCTGTGATAAACACGACAGTGAACTCACTTATAAAAGAGAGATAGATACATATACATTGTATTATAATCCGAGGGTATAATTTAAAAAATGTAGTTATTATTTTGATTTGACATTTAAAAGTCGATGTGTCTATAGCGCCAAATCCACTAACGAGATTTATTGCGCAAGTTGACTTCTGCAACCGACTTTCAAACCGTGGACGCACTTGCAGCAAGACGACTTCTGTAAGTTTTACGAACTAAGCACTTGCACGCAATAAACTTTGCTAGTGGATTTGGCGCTTATGTGTTGAGCGCAAAAATCATATGTAGGTACTTATCATGTATGCCATAAAACCAACTTTAAGTAGCTTGCTGAACATCTTTGTAAAACATTAGTTTTCAGGGTTCCGTACCCAAAGGGTAAAACGGGACTTAAGGCTCCGCTGTCCGTCTATCCGTCTGTCACCAGGCTGTATCTCATGAACCTCTAGTTAGACAGTTGAAATGTTCACAGATGATGTATTTCTGTTGCGGCTATAACAACAAATACTAAAAAACAGAATAAAATAAACATTTAAGGGGGCTCCCATACAACAAACGTGATTTGATTTTTTTGCTCGTTTTTGCTCGATATCGATAACGGCAACAGGTAGACGCTTGGAATATTCACAAAATATTTAGTTATATATTCACTTTAAAAATAAATAATTAAATTAAAATAAAACAAATATTTCAGGGGGGCTCCCATACAACAGACATGATTTTTTTGCCGTTTTTATAGATAATGGTACGGAACTCTTCGTGCGCGAGTCCAACTCGCACTGGGCCGGTTTTTTACTGCGAATTTTAATGAAATATCCAGAACATATAGATACCTATTTGGTTACGAAAATTCACAGTCCCACGCCACCCACGCAGCTTGATTATTCGCGACTGTACCGGTTAACCGCATAACCACAAGGCTATCCCCGTTCCAACTTACACATCGTACCTGATAGCACGTTAGATATTACTTGTAAAAGTTTTCCCCGTCCGAGAAAATGTGGCTCCACCTCAGAGTTCAACGACCTCTCTGACGTAACATCATGTCAGACAGCTTGGCGTCTTAGGCGCTAGACCGTAGAAGTCTTTCAACTCTTTACACTGTCATGACAATGGGTTTATGTATTAGCGTAGTATGAAATGATCGATTGGCACGAGATAGAGTTTGTTGCTATTTTAGCGACAGATTGTCGCAAATATTATTACAGAACGATTTTAGAACGATGTTTTTAATATTTAGAATATGTTTTTTTACTTTACGTCACAGGCAGCCTTTCTAGCCTTTCAGGGTCTGGTTAGACAAATTATGATACATTTAATCATGGCATAATAATATAACTCCGCATTTAGTGATGTTTTATAAGTGCTTGTAACCAATCTACACTTGGGAGCAAAGAAATAGAGCCAGTCCTTTTTTCACGTGTCCTGGTTATTAGTTTTGGTATCATGAATTATATAATTCAAAATACAAAAAACTAGCCTCATTGTAAAGGTTATCAAATAACCTTTTAGGCGATACATGTTTAGAATTGATCTGTTCCATAATACCAAAAATAATAACAATTATACCTACGTGAAAAATAGAAGTGGCTCGATTTATTTGCTCCCAAGTATATTTATACGTATCTTAAGGCCAGTTAAAAGCCCATAAACTAGTTTTTTATTAATGGTATTTCAACTCAGAATTCTAAATTATACTTCCCCATATAAATATAGAGCATAAAATTAACATTCAAAATACTTTCACATGATCCATATACGTAACATTTATTTCATAACAGTACAACAAAAAAAAGGTTGCACAAGATCGATCGCAATACAGCCAGTCATTATTATTTCGAAATAGCTCTCTAGTTAGGTTACAATTGTGACTAGTGACCATATTCACTGACGTTGACGCCCATGTAACATTTGTATAACAGCTGTAACAATTGAAGTTTTTTTTAATTTCCTTCTGTAGCAGTGGCTGATGTGCGTGTTTCTAACGGCTATTGTAAGATAATAAATCTCGGGGCTACTTGTATGCAAATGTTAAATTACGCGAGACTTTCCAACTTTGTCTATACGGGTTAGGCCACACAGAAGTGGTGGACGAAGACGAGGCGAGGACGCGGCTCCGCTTTAGCCCAGCCGCATATTGTAAGAAATCGTTTGTCAGAAAGTTTCTGACACGCGTCTGAACACACTCTTAACATAAATTTTTACTAGACCTACAAATATGCAAATAGAATATCTAACTTTAATTCCGCTGAACAAGTTCGCTAGTTTGGATGCAGTATGCAGCACCACCCTCCCGCCCACAAGTATATGCATGCATATGCAGAAAGAGTGAAAAAATAATGCAACATATAATCAAACCAATACACGACACGTGTTTCGCCCCTGCACGGGGCATCCTCAGGATATGTTGACTCCTCGACCGCTAGGACGCGAGCGTCCGTGGTTTGGTTGCATGTTGCATTATTTTTTCACTCTTTCTGCATGTGCACATACTTGTGGGCGGGAGGGTGGTGCTGCATACTGCATCCAAACTAGCGATCTTGTTCAGCGGAATTAAAGCTAGAAATTCTATTTGCATATTTGTATGTCATGAATTTCCGCAAAGTAGGTAACTCCTGATTCCATCATATATTTTACTAGACCCTAAGACTACTAGACCCACCACTTCCCAACTTCGTTCAACCCCAGGAACACTTGCCACTCGGATGTGATTTGCAGTGGCTTTTATCGAAAGCGCTCAATAGACTGCGCACCCAAGTAGGCCGCTGCAAACATAACCTAGCAAAATGGGGATCATAGATACCTCCGACACCCAATGCTGGTGCGGTGCTCCTGACCAGACGATGGCCCATTTACTTCAGTGCCCAAAGTGTCCCTACACCTGCACTTTAGAGGACATGAAAAGCACCACTGATGCCGCGTTAAACGGACCTACCTACCTATACCTACTGGGCCAAAGTACTCTAAAAAAAATAAGGATTATTTACCATTGATTCGAAAAGAAGAACTAGACCCTAAGAGCCTAAGAATAATAATATGCGCCCCGACTCAGCCCGACCGCACATTATAACTGTCAGAAAATTTCTGATTTGTGCGTGAAGACCCTCTGCGCACACATTTTGTACTAGAGCCAGCAGGCTGCTGGATCCGGCAAATTCTGACAGTGTACAGGGTCTAATACAAAATGTACGAACAGAGTCGCGTGTCAGAAAATTCTGATAGAAATTTCTGATAATGTACGGCCAGGCTTAGGGTGTTTTTCCACCAGAGATGTGCTATCCAACGTTGCTATGGATGCGTTTGAAATCCACCAATCATATTCATCGGTCTACATAGCATAGCACTGGTGGAAACTGATTCAACTAAGCTACGTTTTTTATATGGAAGGATGCGTGCTGTGGATGCGAGCTATGGATGCGTGTTATGGATGGTCGCGAGTGGTGTAGCGATGTGCAGATGCCTTCCCTATTGTCGATACGTCACATAGCTCGAGCTGGGCATCTTCCTCGCACAGCTACCTTGCGGCGGTGCATTTTCATAGCACATCTTACTCGCTCCGCTACATAGCTTAGCATCAGTGGAAACGGTCACATGGTTTCTTAGCTTAGCTTTTACATTCTCGCAGCATAGCTGCATAGCACATCTCTGGTGGAAAGGCACCCTTAATGTTCTTTCATACTAAATGTATAGAAACGCCGCGATGCACAACATACAGAGATGATGGAGCGCGGAAACCGTGCTTCGTCGTCTGCGCATTATTGCAACACTCTGCAATCCTCGCCTCGTCTTCGCCCGACGAATCTTCTGTGTGGCCTGCACCTTAGGTTGGCAACGCACCAGCCTCTTAGTGTTGTAGGTTTATAAGCGACGGTAAACGCTTTTCAGGTGGATCGTCGGCCTGTTTGCCAATTAATTGCACGAAAAAATGTAGCTACAGACGAACAATTGTATTCCTCGAAGGAGTAAGCAGAGGTGTAAATGGGTAAAAAATTATAAAACTTTTTTTTTCTTATTACCTAAATAATTATTGAGCTGGTTTGTTTACATTATAGTTAGTTTCCGAATATATTTATTTACTCTTGTCTAATTACTATTCAGCAGTGAATGTTAACATGCTGATATGCTAATGACAATAGCCATTTTAAACGATTACACTAGCATTTCTGCCACCAATTCCCATGCGTGCCTAAGATACCACAAATGTATAATAACAGGCAGAGTAGTAGCTTCCTTCTTCATAACATCTTTACTAATAATTGTTTAATAAATGTTTAATTACAATTAGCAGTCCGGTCTCTAGAGGATGGGCAGCAGCGTTCTCTGAGTACTTTAACAACCATACTGCGATCGCCAACCCGCCTGCCAAGCGTGGTGATTACGGCAAACCAGGGAGGGTTTAAGGGGAGGCCTATGTCCAGCAGTGGACGTCGTTCGGCTGAATGATGAACAGTCCGTCTGCAAAGCAAGGTAATTATAATTATTGTAATTAAAGCTTCCTAGACCGGATCCCCTATAGGGAATGTAGACGTAAACATACAGACAACATGTAGACATATAAACTACTAGCTTTCGCCCGCAGCTTCGCTTGCGTGAAATTTTGAACCCGTTAAGTGACGATTTTCCATACAAACTTTCATCCCCTATTTAACTCCCTTAGGGGTTGAATTTCGAAAAATCCCTTCTTCGTGGATGCCTACGTTACAAAAGGAACCTACTGTCAAAATGTCAACTTTCTAACCCCAGCGGTTTAGGCTGTGCGTTGATAGATCAGTCAGTCAGTCAGCTTCTCCTTTTATATGTATAGATGTATGTAACGAAATGTTAAACCAACTGAGGGGCTTAGGATCAAAAAGTGTAATTTACACTTTTGACTCGACGCGTCTTATGTTTCTCATTGGACTCAAAGCCTTAGCAATTTCTGAATAGATTTGGTTCAAAAAGTGCCATTTTCTAAGACAAAATAGCATCTCCAAGTCGTATTCTGGGGCCTAATTCTCCTAAAATAAATCTTGATAAATCACAACCGAACCAAGGCCGAACCGTTCATTCAGACAGTTCTCAATTTCAAAAGCTATCAAATTGTTTGACACAAAAAACAAAATCAATCATTTTGAAAGTTTTCGAAAACAAAAACTGACTGACAACAATGGCAGCAATTTATTTTGGGAGAGTTGGGCCCCTGATCAAAAAGTGGCATTTACTTGACAAACAGGCCTACTTTTTTTACTTACTAGTTTTTTCTGATTTCTGAACAAAAATGAAAAGTGAAACACCTTTTGGTCCTTACCTCCTCAACTAATACACATTTCCATAATGCAAATTCATACTCACTATACCGTTTCCTAATAAAAACAGGCACTATAAAACACACAACATCGCATAAAATAATGCTATTATAAATAAATAATATATTACCGGCATTAACTTAGATATATGAGTAGTAGCAATTATGCATGTGTCCATCAACACCGCGGGGTCACCGCCCTCGGACATTGTCAACGAACTAGACACAATGATGACGCGACCATCTGATAAATTAATAACTCATATACTTTACTGTGTAATGGACTAAGGGCATAGATTAAAATATCTCGTTCGAGAGGGTTTTAATTGCTTTATTTTGTAATTACTTGTCTCTAGTCCACACATAATGTAGAAAAAACATGTAAGCATGTTAGTAAAAGCAACAGAATGCTTATGTTCAACACACTGTACCTATAATCAGTTGAACAAAAGACGAATACTGACATAACGGTCATTTCGTTAATTGTAGCTTTAAGAAGACTGCTACCGAAAAAACGTAAACGACATCATCAAAAACCATAAAATAGCTCATTTTCAAATCAAATCAAAAAAAAAATTCACATAAACCAATACAGGCGCTTATGAAAAGTCGAATTTAGATGCACGGTTCCAATTAGTCGTTTCATATGGAGAAGAGCCGGCAAGAAACTCCAAGGTTACTCTTTTAAAAAAAGGATATCTTTAACAACTTCAGTAGATACAGTACTATGATTTAGGATAGGTATGAGAGAACAGTGTAGTCTTGACCACAGACCTGTGAGTAATGTAATACCAAGTCTTGAGTACAAAAATTAACCAAACAGAAAAAATAACACAATATGAATAATTAGTAGTAGTATATTAGTAGTAGTAGTAGCTATTCGTGTTTTTTTTTTAAATGTCTGATATTCTTTGTATGATAACGTTTTGTAGAAAAACCCCAGGACTCACCTTACGTTGAAAAGGGTACGATATAGGCTATTAAGAAAGTAGATAGTGCCTGCAGCAGAATCAGTCTTCCTGTAAGTAAAGATTTGTGTCTGTAAACGCACCCACGATACAGGAGAAATCCTAGTGATGCAACGTGTCTTTAATAAAAACAGAAAAGATAAAAACAATGCGTAAGATCGGTTGAACTATTGCTTGTCACCACCCCGAAGTATGCGAGGTGGCTCATATTCAACAATATCTAAAAACATAATGAGTTGTAATCTTACACGTGCTATTTGTCTTATATGTATGTAGCATTTGAGCGATAATATTGATAGATACCTAATAATTTTACTTGTTTAAACTTGCCACAGTATTAGCAACAGTATTATGTACATGAAAACTACAATTGAAATTTATTATGGCCAATAGAATAATGTTGAAACTAAAATCGTCACTACAAAAAAACCTGTAGTAACCGTTATCTAGAATAATTATTTTCTATTATATTACTATAATATGATATATGTACATATGGGTAATTTAAAAAAGAAATGCAATAATAAATATTATTTTATTCATTTAAACTACGTAAAAGGAAATGTTTTATACAAAAGAGTCTTTGAATAAAATGAATAAATGAATTACGAAACAATATCGGTGTGAATCATTCATAATGGATAATATAATCTGTGTTCCGGACCACAGGGCAGATACTAGGTCATTTGCTCGATGACCTTTACGGTCAATTATGTCACCGAATCGAGATTCAATAAAAGAACTCATTTTTTTACAATACAGATATTATTATATACGTGGCCTCAGACACATTCGAGATTTGATTTATATAATGGTGAGTTTATTTAATAATCTATAAAATAAAAAGAAAAGTCCTGACTGACTGATTGACTGACTCATCAACGCCCAGCCCAAACCCTTGGACCTAGAAAGCTGAAGTTTTGCGCAGAGGTTCCCTTTATAATGTAGACAAGGACTAAGGAAGGATTTTTCGAAATTCAACCCCTAAGGGAGTTAAATAGGGGATGAAAGTTTGTATGGAAAATCATCACTTAACGGGTTCAAAATTTCACGCAAGCGAAGCTGCGGGCAAAAGCTAGTATAATTATAAACTGAACGATTATTGACAGAACGAGTAATAAAGGAAATGTTTCTTAAATCACTACGGTTTGCAAATGTATTGCTAATCCCAGTAAATTGGTAATAGCGAATAAGGAAGATGCACCTGCCATCCTCTCCACAAACCGTTTAGTAGCCTCTTACGCAGTATTATGACCATTCATGTAACGTGGTCTTTTGCGGTATAATGGCATCCGTCGGTAAAATGTTTGTTTTTCACTTGATTACATCCGTGGTTCAGTAGAAAACCAGCGTCAGGCATTATGCTGAATTAGACCGACCTATTTGGCGCAACCATGAGGCACACATGGCATATTTTTATAAATTTTTTTAAGCGTCGTTTTACTTCCCTTAACAATTTCTCTTTCCTTCTTTCTTACAGGGAAAAGTAAGTAGGTCAATGGAATGAAAAATAAATAAACCGCAAAATTCTATAAAATTGATTAGTTTGAATACCTATATTTGTATGTAGGTGTGTTTGTATATGCAAAATAAGGACAAAGAATGGTGAGCTCATTATTTCTGTGAACAGTTAAAATTATTCGATAACCGCATGGAACAAAGAGTCACTTTTGTTATCATTGCGCGTTTTTGTGGCGTTTTTTATTTAAAAAAATGCTTAGAAGTATATCTTTTAAATGTTATTTATCCCTAGAAGGCTCGCGTAGCGCAGAGAACACACCTACTGAACTCATATTTGAAGGTTGCCTTACTTAATCATAATTGTATTCGTTTAATATTCAATAATCATTATCCCCAATTGATACAAAAATTGATAGGCAATATTTTCTCTTCCTTTTGAGAGAATTAGGAGGATGGACTACTTGAAGCAACGACCGGACTTTACTGCTTGACGCAATCGATATCGAATAATCTCTATCGGGTTATCTATATCTATATCTATATATACATATACATATAATAAAACAGTAAAAAAACTGTGTCTGTACATTGGATATATTTAAAAAAAAATGATTGAGGGGGGTTTAGAATCAGTAATAGAGCACGAATCCAAAAAAAAAAGTCTGTCTGTTTGTCTGTATGTCTGTTTGTTTGTACACGCTAATCTTCGGAACTACGGGACGGATTTGAATGTTTTTTATTTTGTTGTATAGGTATTAAGTCTGGGCAACATATAGGCTAAAATTTATCTTGAAAACTTGAACACCTGATACAGAACCGCAAGAAACCAGCTAAACTATAAGAGATACAAAAATGGTACCATAGCAAAAATTGTTTCACGTGATGAGCATTTTCTGTTGAGAGAATAAATTTGAAGATCTGGAACACCTGAAGTGGAACTCCAAGAGCCCAGCTACACTATAACATATATAGGAATGACGTTTTAGCAAAAGTTGTTCAATCTGATAAGCACTCTCTGTTGACTTATAAAAATCGAAGATCTGGAACACCTGTTGTGGAATTCCAAGCGCCCAGCTACACTATAACATATATAGGAATGACGTTTTAGCAAAAGTTGTTCAATCTGATGAGCACTCTCTATTGACGTATAAAAATTGAAGATCTGGAACACCTGTTGTGGAATTCCAAGCGCCCAGCTACACTATAACATATATAGGAATGACGTTTTAGCAAAAGTTGTTCAATCTGATAAGCACTCTCTGTTGACGTATAAAAATCGAAGATCTGGAACACCTGTTGTGGAATTCCAAGCGCCCAGCTACACTATAACATATATATGAATGACATTTTAGCAAAAGTTGTTCAATCTGATAAGCACTCTCTGTTGACTTATAAAAATCGAAGATCTGGAACAGCTGTTGTGGAATTCCAAGCGCCCAGCTACACTATAACATATATAGGAATGCCGTTTTAGCAAAAGTTGTTCGATCTGATGAGCACTCTCTGTTGACGTATAAAAATTGAAGATCTGGAACACCTATTGTGGAATTCCAAGCGCCCAGCTACACTATAACATATATAGGAATGACGTTTTAGCAAAAGTTGTTCAATCTGATGAGCACTCTCTGTTGACTTATAAAAATCGAAGATCTGGAACACCTGTTGTGGAACTCCAAGAGCCCAGCTACACCATAACACATATAGGAATGACGTCTTAGCAAAAGTTGTTCGGTCTGATGGGCATTTCCTGTTGACTTATAAAAATCGAAGATCAGAAACATCTGATGTGGAAATCAAAGCTACCACTAATTTCACTGTATAATTATAAAATAACGTAAGCTGCGAGTACCTCCACGCGGTGAAGGTGGTAACAGTTTAGGCCTGATTTTCGATGACGATGGTATATCATTGAAAGTTTGACTCTACTGGCCAAAACTCCCATAAATTTTTTTATTTTATCGAATAAATATGCCTTCAGGCTTATGTTATTTGAGTGTTTAATTTCCTTTTCCATTTATTTTCGTAACACGGTAGCCTACCCGGTAACGCAGTGGAGCAGTCACTTAGATCTTAATTGATCAGGTATCTTCACAATAAAACTATAACCATGCCTATAAAGAGGTCAAATCTTTCCCAATGTTCCAAAGGAGCTAAAAGATTGAGGATCATAAGATCCCAAGAATCTACCGAAGAGCGTCAGGAGAGACTTGATGCTGTTCGAGAATATCAGGTTGCAACTCGCTCCGTGTAAATTTCTTCGGATCGCGAAGCACGCCTGCGTTCTCAACGTATTTATGCATCTACATTCAGGTCTCTAGAGACCAGTGAAGAATATGATGCGCGACTGACCGCTGATTGTGAACGTCATGCATTGTCTCGCGAGTCGGAGACGTTCACGGAAAGAGAATTACGCTTGAGTTCTCAGCGTATATGTTACCGGCCAAACCCGATTTCAGGACAAACTAGTTTTGCCTAGGCTAAACTAGTTCCTCCTATACGCGGTAGGAGTAACTAGTATAGCCTAGTCTAAACTAATTTGGCCCAAGCCCGATAGGATAAACTAGTTTAGGCTAGTCCAAACTAATTTGTCCTAAGCCCGATGGGATGGACCAGTTTAGGCTAGGCCAAACTAGTAGATCCTGATATAAATACGCACACTCTAGGATAAACTGGTATGGCCTAGTCTAAACATTATAGTATATCTAGAAAGTCAAAATAAATAGATAAACTTGGCGACTAATAATGTTAGCAGGGTGGTTAAGGGGAATCCCGACATGGATAGGTTAGGTTCGAAGGGGATGACGGGGGCTAAAGTGAGCGAGCGAAGCGAGCGAACGAAGCCCCCGTCATCCCCTTCGTGTTAGGTTACTTTAAACCCTGCAGACAGAAATAGGAGCCCCGCGCAGCGGGGCTCCGTCGACTTAAGCTCCACCTAGTTTGAGCGACTTAAGCTCCACCAATGATGTTTCTGAGATCACCTTTGCCTTCGTCAAATGACATGTTTGCTCAATTACTTTCGACTCTGCAAATTTTTTTTGTTTAGACTAGGCCATACCAGTTTATCCTAGAGTGTACGTATTTATATCAGGATCAACTGGTTTGGCCTAGGCTAAACTGGTCTATCCTATCGCGCTTAGGACAAATTAGTTTGGACTAGCCTAAACTAGTTTATCCTATCGGGCTTGGGCCAAATTAGTTTAGACTAGGCTATACTAGTTACTCCTATCACGTATAGGAAGAACTAGTTTAGCCTAGGCAAAACTAGTTTATCCTGAAATCGGGTTTGGCCGGTAACATATATACACATCGACTTCGAGGTCTCTAGAGACAAGTGCGGAACTTGATGCGTGACTGACCGCTGATCGTGGAAGTCATGCATATTCTCGCGAATCGGAGACGTTCACGGATAGAGAATTACGCTTTAATTCCAAGCGTACCTACGCATCGACATCTAGATCTCTAGATACAAGTGGGGAACGTGATGCCCGCTGATCTTGAACGTCACGCATTGTCTCGCGAGTCGGAGACGTTCACGGATAGAGAATGGTGCTTGAGTTTCAAGCGTATCTACGCATTGACTTCTAGGTCTCAAGAGACAAGTGGGGAACGTGATGCGCGACTGACCGCTGATCGTGAACGTCACGCATTGTCTCACGAGTCGGAGACGTTCACGGATAGAGAATTACGCTTAAGTTCCAAGCGTATCTACGCATTGACTTCTAGCAGGTCTCTAGAGACAAGTGCGGAACGTAATGCGCGGCTGTCCGCTGATCGTGAGCGACATGCATTATCTCGCGAATCGGAAACGTTTACCGATACAGAATCACGCTTGAGTTCTCAGCGTATTCGTACATCTACTAACAGGTCTTTTGAAACGAGTGATGAACGGGATGCGCGACTAACTGCTGATCGAGATTATCATATACTGTCCCGAACACGCATACAACAAAATATTCATAATCAGTTAGAAAGAATGTCGATATCATCTGAAGAATCGGATGTGGACCAGCTAAAGTATAAGAGATATAAAAATGGTGCCATAGCAAAAATTATTTCACGTGAAGAGCATTTTCTGCTGTGAGAATAAATTTGAAAATCTGGAAAACCTGTTGTGGAACTCCAAAGCCCAGCGACACTATAACATATATAGGAATGACGTCTTAGCAAAAGTTGTTTAGTCTGATGGGCATTTCCTGTTGACTTACAAAAATGAAAGATCTGGAACGTCTCGAATCGTCTCGCGCATCACGTTGTTTTCCCGTCCCCGGGCTCTTAGAATTCAACATCAGATGCTTCAGATCTTCGATTTTGACGACCCCGTTGTCGCTGGCATAAGCAACAGGATCCGCGTACGAAGTCGCGGGCAGAAGCTAGTTAAGTAAATAAAACTTATCTAATATATAAAATTCTCGTGTCACAGTTTTCGTTGCCATACTCCTCCGAAACGGCTTGACCGATTTTGATGAAATTTTTTGTGCTTATCCGGTATCTATGAGAATCGGCCAACATCTATTTTTCATCCCCCTAAATGTTAGGGGTAGTCCACCCCTAAAATTTTATATGGCAAAACAACGTTTGCCGGGTCAGCTAGTAATCTATGTATATAAAAATGAATCCCTATTTCCCTTGGTCATCACGCATGAGTGGCTGGACCGATTTCGCAAAATATTTTTTGTGGTGTTCTTCGTTGTCATGAAACTTCTTATGAAAGAATATTTTGATATTTAAAAATTTAAACAAATTTATCTCAGTATGTCCATATTCTTCATTTGTTTACCGCATGCATGAAAATGGTTTTAACTTTTTGTTACTGTTTTGATTTTGTTTTTGAAGGTAGGTAGGTAGTAAGTAGGAAAAAGTGCACTGCAACGCATGGTACAGCCAGTTAATTTTTTTTTGCTCTGTCCTTCTGTGGATCTAAGAAGAATCTGGTTTTAAAGCCATCAAGCCCACGCGACACCGAAAGCTGAAAGCTGTGGTGCAACGAACTGCATGCGCGTACGCACCGGATATTACTCACGCGATAATGCTATCCTCTTCCTAGTGATAATGTCCTACACTTTCACGGATTACACTATTTTTATTACGTAACTACGGCCATTAAAATTATTTTATTACTGTTCAGTTTTATGCATGCTTACGTGTGGTTTCCGACAAATATTAGGGCACCTCCTTACCACCTGTAACTGTCGTAAAAAGGGACTAAGGGATTACGTCATGAAAATAAACAGCCTTGTCCTATCTGCCAACAAAAACTGCGAGTTTCTGATGTTCCTAAAGGTTGAGGAAAATGAACACAAAAGCTTAAAATCGTGATAATATTATCATGGCTGCCAAACAAATAGTTTTCTTTTGAAAAATCATATCATAAATCAGCCTGTTAACGAAAACATAATCACCTTCCATGGCAAAAGGATTGGTGCTTTAGATCCATGTCAGTTTCATTTGAGTATCGTCACTTATAATGACTGGTGAGACACTAACGATATCTTAAGGGATCATTGTACTCATCACTATAAACAACTTTTACTATGGGACCAAACCAGAAATCGCGAAAAAAAACCAGCTGTTCCCTACATTTATGCTCGCATTACTCGTCAAAATGTTGGGAACAGCTGATTTTTTTCTCTATTTCAGGTTTGGTCCCATAGTAAAAGTTGTTCATAATGATGAGTACAATGATCCCTTAAGATATCGTTAGTGTCTCACCGGTCATTCTGTATAGCTCGTGCCGACACGAGCAGAGCCGTCTTAGGCCATTTAGGGCCCTTGGGCACACAAAGTTTGGGGCCCTTTTAGAAAGCCAATAAAAGTTGGCAGCAATTTGTCTTATAAAGGGAACTTTTGCCGAGCATACTTTTTGTGAGCATAATTTGCTGAGCAACCCTATAGTCTAGGTGCTTTGTTATACATAGGCACTAGGTTTCGTCATTTGTGGGCCCCCATTAAGCCTCGGGGCCCTGGGCTCGTACCCTACGTGCCCTTATGTTAAAGACGGCATTGGACACGAGATAAGAAAATGAAGAATTGATTCTATCACAAGGTACAGATGAGGATACTGCGGACCAACCCTCTTGATCTGATAATAAAGTAACTGTAACCTTGCCGTTTACGACACTCACGGAGTACAAGTATATCTTATTTGCCGGAAACATTACAGAGACCATCACTTCAGGAGGCCTACTCCCTAAGTCCGTCAACGAAGTTAGTCGCCCGTCCGAAAGTAGCCCGAAACGTAGGAGTGAACAAAACAAGTGTCAAGTTCAACTTTTCGGACGGGCAAAAACACATCGGTAGTAGGGACAACTGTCAAATCGTGTTGTCATTTATTCTTAGTTCGAGCCCCGAAATAATTGTATGTCCGTAGGTGATAGGGAGTAGGAAACGCTCGTAACTAAGGCCGAAACCACGGGCTTCGTGCTTAGGGAGTAGACCCCTTGACCTCATAAAACACAAGAATTTGTTTATCAACTAGGTTCTCAAACAAAGACGAACATACATTATCCATTACAAAATAATGTGTCATAACAGAATCTTTAACCGTTGAATCATAGCTTATCACAAACAACTGCTTATTTAGGTCTGCAGATGATAATGCACAAACTGACCCTTTGTTTAGTTAAACAATTAGATAAAATGTACAATAATTGTTTTCGAAAAACCATAAACGTTTGAACAAAAAGTGACACTGAACTAACCATGCGTAGTGTGGTGTGAGAGTTGGGCCATGAAATTAACGACGCAATGCATACTGAATTTTAAGAATTTTTACTCCTTCTTAATGCCATCTATTTCACCTTTTTCATGCCATAGGGCCATTGCTGAAGGTATAAGTTCCAAAGTTAAGGAATCCATTCCAATCGACATAAAAAATAATATTGTCCGTGGGGGGACGGATCAAGAATAACTCTACAATAATCAATAAAAACACAACAACAATAAAAAAACAAACAAAAAAAATCCTCTGTCGCCTAACAAGCGAGTCGTAAGAGGCGACGAACCTGAAACTTAACCAAAGTAGTGCCCGAAAAATGGCAATAGGTTCGCTATTACATGCGACTTAATACAACAGGCGAAACGTGTGTGTACACTCCTGTAATAGGAGAACAACCTCTGCATATCCTTTCGGGGATTACAGACGTAGGTAAGTGTATGTGTGTATATTTGTATTAAACGTAATATAAAAGAAAAATAGCTCACAAGTATCTTTTGTGCCAGACGTTACTCAAAGCAACCACAAATTATAACAAATACAGGGTGAAATTGTAAACGGTCGACAAACCGAAATGGAAAATTGTACTCATCACTATGAACAACTTTTACTATGGGACAAAACCTGAAATCGCGAAAAAAAAACAGCTGTTCCCTACATTTATGTTCGCATAACTCGTCAAAATGTAGGGACCAGCAGATTTTTTTTTCGCGATTTCAGTTTTGTCTCATAGTAAAAGTTGTTCATAGTGATGGGTACAGTCTCCATTTCGGTTTTTCGACTGTTTACAATTTCACCCTGTACAATTTTGTAACTCAACGAACACTTTTATCTCCGTACGGAGACGCTCCATATTAATTCTGTATGTGTGACAGACAGCAATGTGTTCCTGGGTTTGTAGCGCCGCTTCTTTTTCCTAGCTTAAATACTAGGAAGCGGTGAAGGGTGCATTTTTGGATGTTGTCTCTTCTGTCGACGTTCAGAAAGTGCAAAGAGGCTTTAGCACATTTTGAAAAGATGCTATTTTTATTTATTTAAAAAGCAAATTTCTTACTGTACTAACAGTTAGCCAACAAGTACAATAAGCTAAATACACACATTGTAAGTTCTTAATCTATACTAATATTATAAAGAGGTAGAATTTGTTTGTTTGTTTGTTTGTATGTAGGAGGTAATCTCCGAAATTACTCATCCGATTTCAAAAATTCTTTCACCAATAGGAAGCTACGTTATCCCTGAGTGCTATAGGCTATATTTTGGGATCAAAAAATTAGTGATCCGTAAATTAACGGGAGCGAAGCCGCGAGCAAAAGCTAGTATAATTATAAACATGATTCTAATTCATTGATTCAAGAACTCGAAACATTAAACAACAAACTGTTTCAGGTTGTTGTTGAAAATAACAACATCTGACTGCTGAGCAATCAGGGCGTTGAGCATTGATATTATAGTAGGTACGACTTGTGGGAGCGTATTGAGCAGTAATGTATGCGTACCTTGCTTGTGCATCCACATTTACTTTGTATCCACGCTGTCCTCCCGCTGTCTACTTGGCCACCAACTAAAAGATAAACAATAATTTATCTGTCAAAAAGCTTGAGTGTACGACAGGATGCCGCGGACAAAGAGAAGGTTGTAAATGAATAATAAAGGGACGGAAGCGCGTCAACCTTTCTCATTGTTCGATTTCGACGCACGCGCGGCCACACGGTTTTATGTCTCCATTTTTGTCTATCGCGATCGGAGTACAGCGGCAACAAATTATTCATAAGTCACATCAAGTAATTCAAGGAAAAAGCTTTACTTTTCCGTGTTGAAATCGGTCGACCTCCAAACGGTACGATTTTGGCATTATTTTTGCCTGTGCCTTTTTGACAAAAAAGACAATGAGTTCCCATGAATTTCCTTTCAGTCTGTCTATTCGTAAACAAGAATCATCATTGTTATTTTTATTTTTGAAGCCTGCTCACTGCCTTTTCTCCTGTACCGTACGCATTTTTTTTTTCGCATACGGTTCATTAAATGACATTGTAATGAAAAAATATTAAATAATTCATTAAAAAAACGTTGGACTACACTAATAGACTAGGATTTCTTCTAAGTCGTGTGTGCTTTTAATCTTCACATGCACAAACGCCCAGACCCGGAACAACATTCTGTAAGTTTTCCTTGCGGGAATCGAACGCATGACCTGCAGCGCAGTAGCCAATAGCTTAGTCACTGCACCAAACGTGTCGTCAATTTATTACTCTTCCTCGAGTTCTGTGGTGTAAACCATGCTGTACCCACGCTGGCCTATACCTAAAGCCCAAAGAAAGGCTACTTCCTAACTTCCCTTTCCTATTCAAATAGCCAGGCAACAAAACATCATGGGTCTAACCACAAAAGTTTAGACACTTGTTAAAACGTGCCTAAAGCGCTAAATCCACTAACAAGTTAAATTACTTGATTAATTGAAGCAAATGCTTGCTTAGTCGGTAAAACTGCCAGAAGTCAACTTCAGTAATATACGGTTGGTGCATTACTTCACTTTTTTGTGACTATGGAAGCCTCATCGGTACCTCCTAATATGTCGACATCAGGGAACCGCTACACAATTCCACCGGCACGGACTCCCACAACAGAAGAATCCATGTCGCTCCCAATTAACCTCTACAAAAGAAAGCATCAGCCGCTCACGCAATTTAACTTGCTAATGGATTTAGTGCTTAACGTCTAACTCCATACATAAATAAGATATTTAAGCCCTGTGAAGTCTAAACAAGTGTTAAACATATGCACATAACACTGCTATTCTCTGCTCACCAAAATATGAGTCCTGACATAACCGTCATTTCTTAAATTGTAGCCGTAAGGAGACTGCTATAGAAAAAACGTAAACGACATCATCAAAAACAGTAAAATATTATCCATGTTTTTTTTTTATATACAACGTTATTTTTAGTATATACAAAAACCGAGACGCCCCAACAAGATTTTCATCAGAACTGCCTGAATATGTGTTTTTTTTAATAAATCTCAAAGTTACACCGTAGTTTATGTCGCGTTAAGTTCCCTAGTCAAATGTGAAATGCCTGAGATGTGCTATGCAGGGGTTGTCTAATACACGGAAACTGACCGAGCGGACCATCTCAAGCCTCAAGGTGTCTATTTTTGTCAACTGTTATGGGTAGAACCTATTGAAACAAAAGAAAAAAAAATGTGGTGTAAAAAATATGTCAATCGATTCTCCTAGTGATTCTGAACAAACTAGTTTCAGGTTTAGTATATACTAAAACTAAGCTTGTATTTTATGTTCTTAATATGGTAGGTAACGTTTTGTAGAGAAACGTCAGTAATCAACTTACCGTGAAAAGGGTATAGTGGGCAATTCGGCGGCCAATCACGGCATCGAAGACATGCCTAGTTCAATAAATCTGTAAATCTGACAGCTGTCAAGAAATATTACTTAGATTTGTTTGACTGTAGTGGATTTAGAGCTTAAGATCAAACTACATACACAAAAAATGTGTTTAAAAAAGCCCTGTTTAGTCTAAACAATTGTTAAACACGATTTTGTAGTAAGTCAGTATTCTTGAAGGTACCTAATAGAAAGTGATGACAAAGGTACTCAAATTATTTGTATATTCTAAGTAAACGTATAAGTACAGGTAAGCAGTTTTATTAATGTTTCACGTTTCATATTTCCAAGGTTCTTATTTTTTTACTAGGGAATTCCCCTACTGACCTTACAATGCAAAACCTTTACAAAACAAACAGTAAAAATACTGGCAGCCAGCAAACAGCTTTTTTGTCTACATTTAAGGTTGGACCGCACTAGGCGGAACTGCACCGCAGCGGAACTGAGCGACACGACGCGTCAAAATATTCTATAGATGAAATGATATGAGACAACACGCACTAAGCGGCAACGGAACTGCACTGCAACTGAACTGCGCGGCAAAGTTGAGCAACTGACCAAAAGTGTCGCAACCTGTCGCGACGTGTAGTTCCGCTGCCGCGGAGTGCGGTTCGACAAACTTCATTCCACTCCTATCGCTTTTCGGAATAGTGTGTCCAACCTTTGTATATGCGGCTGCATAATTTGTAATAACTCATTGAATTTATATTGAGACATTCTAAAATAAGTATGGAATGTTATTGGATCCTTCTTAAGTCGTGGCAAAAGCGTAAAAATACTCGTCTTCTTCATATCGCGAGTTTGATATGTCATGTAGCCATATTCTTTGCTTTTTTCTTGCCTGTTCTTGCTCGATCCTTTCCTCTTCCTCGCACAACAAGGAAATAATAATCATATTATTATCCATTTCGTCGTTCATCTTGCTCAGAGGTTGCTTAGCTACTGAATATATTTTTGTAGCGCCGCTGCAGTTCAAGTGCGGCTTACTATAAAATGACGCGTCGCCGTCGTGAAGTTCAGTTCCGTTGCGGTGCAGTTCCGCCTAGTGCGGTTCTACCTTTAAACTGCAATGTTCATTAATCAGGTAATGTATTTATTTGATTTTAAATTTCGTACGCCTGTCATTAATGACCGTGTTTAAATCACACAAAAACAAAGAGTTGGGTATGTTTTGTGTCATTGCATCAACCCATACAGTCGCGGACTTGAACCCCCTTATTACAAAAGATGATCTAAGAAAAACCTAGGCTTTAAAAAAATAAACTTTAAAAAAAGTAAAAACCGACTTCAAAGGAAAACTAAAAGGAGTAAAATAATTACCATAATATAAAATTAACAGTTTCAGAAGTCGGTGGCTTCTATTTGTTTCAGTGTAGAGTTGCACCGACTTCTGAAACTGTTAATTTTATATTATGGTAATTATTTTACTCCTTTTAGTTTTCCTTTGAAGTCGGTTTTTACTTTTTTTAAAGTTTATTTTTTATTAAATACGTTTTAGTGCCATACATTTAACCCCCTCCTCTTCATAACCCTTCTTTTTGGCTTTGACATAGTCGGGCATATAAAGCCCTTTCAAATGATACCTTACACGATATAATGAAAACATTCCAAAGGGGGGGGACACACGCACCCCCTCCTCTTTTCCAGTAGTCAGTTCCTAACAACAAATATAAACAAAGCAATATTAGTAATTTGAGAATTTTGCTTTGATCCGATGAGGAGTTCCGTCCCATATCTCTGAAGTTCATGGTCTAATCATAACAAAATTTATATGGAACCAATCGGGAAGTATACCCTTTCGAACGAAAAAAGATTTTTTCAAATCGGTTCATAAATGACGGAGATATGAGGTAACAAACATAAAAAAAAAAAAACATACAGCCGAATTGAGAACCTCCTCCTTTTTGAAGTCGGTTAAAAATAGCCCCGTCTCTTTTTTTTATATGACTTACGAAAGTGATGCGTATATTTTAAACTTGGGTTTACCTTAGTCTTGGTTTAAATCATCTTTTGTAATAAGGGGGGAAATGTTTACCACGCTAAAGTCTATAATTGCTTGCACATTACTTTTTCAAGAGGTCGCTCGGTCACTCGGAACGAGTTGACATGGTAAGGATATTTCTTTCTAAATTGACATAAAAAGGTTCATTTAAATAGGATAATTATATACTAGGTAGTATAGAAAAAGAAATCAATCTATTTAGTAAATTCAACACATATCCAAAAAGAGGCCATAACATCAAAAAGTGGTTAAATAGCCTTTTTACTATAACCGATGCTTCACAATTTTAAAAAGTAATACTTATGTGAGTTGATATGACATCTTAAACCTTACTGCGCACAGTGTGAGAAAGAATCGAAATTGAAATCTGATAAAAATTTCAAGTCCGCGACTATACATGTTCGCAGCTGAACATGACCGTCAAAATGACCTACAATGGACAGTCATCGATGATGCATTTATTGCACTATTCTTGACAATCAGATTGGTAATCGTAGGATCTATGTCGTTATTAGCACTTTAGCAGTCAGGAGTACTCTGTTGCTACCCACAGCTGGGCAGCCCTTTACCTTGACAATTTTTAGAATTATTCCCAACGCGTCACGTAATTCGTTGCTAGTTACAATACGGCCGACGTAATCTTGGCGAGTCTGAAGTTAGCTGATTAGCTGCGCGGTAGACAATTACGTTTCTAAAAGATTCATTGCGCAGCCAAACAACTAACTTCAGACTTGCCAAGATACGTCGGCCGTATTGTACATCGGATCACGGAAAAGGTTCCCATTTGATCACGCGATCGGATCGTCATCATTCAGCCGAAAGACGTCCACTGCTGGACATAGGCCTCCCCCAAGCATCGCAACATCAACCGTTCCTGTGCTTCTTAGCACCCCATGCCCCGCCGTTACCTAGGCCAATACCGTGACCAGGACTAGCACAGCTGCTGCCGGGGACTAGGGGCCGTTTCTTCTTTGTGCTATCCATGTTGGGAAGGTTTTTTTTTTTTTTTTATTTATTTATTACTAGGCCTGCGATTGGCCGCCATCTCGCCTGATGTTAAGCGATGATGCGGTCTACGATGAAGCACGCTTGCCCAGAAGAAACCGATTCACTCGTAACTTGAAGACACCCAAATTGTAGCTGTCGGGGAACACCCACTCGGGCAGCGCATTCCACTGTTTGGCGGTTTTCACAATGAAAGTGGAATCAAAGCGCTTCGTTCGGGTTTTTGGTATATCAACCATGAACCGATGGCGCTTTTTCGTGCTTCTGGCCGTCCGATAGAAAAAAGGGCAGGGGGGTATTAGATCATGCGGGTTTGCCGTAATCGCCACGCTTGGCAGGCGGGTTGGCGATCGCAGTATGGTTGTTAACACGTTCACGTTACCCTCCAAGAGGGCACCCTGTAATCGCATTCGCCATGCCGGATGCCCTCATGGAGGGCTCATTTTAAAATGCAGGTTCTTTTTAGAAAACTCACCGTCATGAAACAAGCAAACACCTATTTTACGACGTGGTAGCGTATTTTTCACGGTTTTTAACCTAACGCCAGGAACCCTCCTCGAGGGTTCACTCTTAGCGCAAACGTTATGCCGAGGACCCTCCTGGAAGGTCCACTAGCAATATGTATAGCGGGATGGCGTATGAGCTCTATCAAAAGTGTGGTGGACTCGAATCTGTTAAAGTACTCAGAGAACGCTGCTGCCCATCCTCTAGTGAATCCTTTAGTCGCCTTTTACGACACCCATGGGCAAAGATGGAGTAGTGCTATTCTTTACGTCCGACACCACACGGATGGATCGGATGCCACTACAAAATAATACAATTATATTCCCAACGAATAACGTGACCCGTTACTAAATCTTTTTAAGTATTTTTTTTTCCTAACCACTCATGATTAATTTAAATTGAAGTTTTGTAATTAGTTTAGCTTATTTTTAATGTCTAAATAATTAAGCTATGGTTCTATGATTGTTATTGTAGATATTCCTATGTGATTCGTTGGGAATATAATTTTATTATTTAGTAGAACTTGCATCCAATCACGTGATCAGGGGGCCTACTCCCTAAGTCCGTCAACGAAGTTGGTCGCCCGGCGCCCGTCCGAAAGTAACCCGAAAAGTAGGAGTGAACAAAACAAGCATCAAGTTCAACTTTTCGAACGGGCAAAAACACATCGGTAATAGGGACAACTGTCAAATCGTGTTGTCATTCATTCTTAGTTCGGGCCCCGAAATAATCGTATGTCCGTAGGTGATAGGGAGTAGGAAACGCTCGTAACTAAAGCCGAAACCATGGTCTTCGTGCTTAGGGAGTAGACCCCCAGATGGGAAGCTTTTGCGTGTTCCGGTGCAACTAGTAATAAATCAAGTGACTCGTCAGGAATTACATTTTTTGAACCGCAACAAAGAATGGATTGGTGACCGCAGTATGTAGTTATAAGCAGACAGAATGGGTGCATTAAAAGAGCCTACACGAGTGATGATACAAGTACGTCCGGCGCACCCGGAGCAGTCAACCCCGCTACCAACCTTGCTGACGGGCTAATCTTTTCACCACAGCATAAGCTATTTTCGTATAGCTCGTGCTGACACGAGAGAAGACGCAGACACGAGGACTTTGCTGCCCATCCTCCTGAAATGCACCGGGGAAGAGGTTATATATCCTCTGCCAGGATTCCAATGATATTTCGTGTAAAAGACTTTATTTACAAAGATAAACATATAAAAACAACATTTACATAGTATTATAGTGAAGAATGTCGGCACGTAATCCGATCGGCGTGTTTCCTTTGACGTAATGCTTTCTCAAAACCAATATTAGTGTGGCGTCACGTACAATACGCTATTTAAAAGATGAGGTATTATGCTTCAATAAAAGATTACCTTACAGTTTAATATAAAATAGGGATCTGTGAGAGCATTGTCATGGGTTTAGATTGTATGCACGTGAAAAGCACATTTTAAGAATTAGGATAGTAAAATTTACCTTTACGATTCCAAACCAACTGTACCCCAAGTGTGAGTTTTTTTCGATAACTACTGTAGTTGCGTCACGCCTTTATAAAAATTTAGGCTGCGTCTCTAGGCGCACCGTTCAATTAACGCGCGAATATTAGTTAGTGAACGGTGCGCCTACAGGCGCAGCCTAAATTTTCATACATTTTCGTCGTGACGCAACTACAGTAGTTAACGAAAAAACTCACACTTGGGGTACTGAACCTGCGTACGAAAACATTTAATTTTCTTTACAGTCGTTACGGTTTCGACTCCAACTATGAGAAGCCGAGTTTTCAGTTGATTTACACACTGTTTCAATGCAATAATTTTCAATATTAGGGACTAATTACACTCATTCAGCTCCATTCGCGTTTCGCTGAACGATTTTGGTCACACTTATGCAGTTCTGCTTCTATCAGCCGCGTACAGCGTCGTAAGAATGAGAAAAGCCGTCATAGCGTGTTATCCTTTAGGATTACATTGTAAGAATGTGCACAGAGAAAGAGAGGTTCTTAACATTTTTATGTACAGGACTTAAGAGTAAATAACAGCCGATGAAAGTTTAGGCGGAAGCAGGGTACTCATCCGCAGGCCAGTTAAAGCATCACTGATGACTGTTTGAAAGTGTTAAAATGTCAAAATTCGATTTTACGTTGAAAAAAAAAAGTTTCTTTTTAAAAAAAAAAATACCTTTCCTGCTTTCGTTACGAATTAAGATAATGGAGCTTCTAATCCGTGACCCCAAATATGACCTAAAATGCAAACTCTGATCATATCTGAGGATACATAGATTTAGCGTATTATTTATGACATCTTTGAACAGCTATTCCACCCAAACTATTGAGTTTTGGGGAAAGTTGTAGAACAAAAGTTATTCATTATTATGGGTACTTTAACACCCTTTCGAATAAGCACCCCCTTTCCGACAAACCTTGTAAAATACTATGGTTAAGATTGAATTGAAGAGGTTGTGGAATTAACCAAATAGAGACGCAAAACTACTATAAAGGGGTTTTTATTAAGTAGTTGCCTATATTTTTTAACACAAACAAATCCTTGAAACAAACGTGCATAATGTCTGCATCGTACGGACAGGCTAACTAACCTTATCGACTTTAAAAATTACAATTATAATAATTTGAATATGGCTCTGTGTTTTGTATAGTCCAGCCATTAAAAGGTTGTATGAAAGGTAAACAAACGTGATAGTTTTCGTTAAGAATACATTAAACATACACATTTTTGGAAAACCTTAAAAAGTTTCTTTAAATAACTTGACACTGGCACCATTACTTATAAACGATGGTTAAAGATTGTTTAACTAAAATGGATCTTAAGTCTATTGTCATATCTATTCATTGGCATACAAATGACAAGAACAGGTATAATGTAATCGATGTTTAAAAATTACAATCTTTTATAAATAAGGCGGTTATTGTTCAATTATTTTAGTTTTCTAATAATGTGGATGTTTTATGGATTTTTAAAGAACAGTTACCCCTGGGTTCTGAAAATCTGCAATGATTAATGCAAAAATTTACTAATCATCTGTCAAATTTCATGTCACGTGATGTTATTGCTTGGTAGGCTTTTGGTCTACCAATTACAGCTGTGAACATAGGATTTGACAACAGATTAAATTAATCAGCCTTACTGAAACCCGTACGGTACCTACTTACCTAAATGTTTTTCACGTTCAAACATTTGTTTACTTTTTATACAAGATTGAAATGGCCGGACTATAGTAGCCCGTCTGCAGCACTACCTGCTTTGAATGCAGTCAATCAATTTCACCAAGTCATCGCTCTTTTACCGAGGACCGTGTAGTATCGACCGCTATCCGCCTAGACAGACAGACAGACAGAATGATGGGTCAAAAAACATTTCAATCCACATTACAAGTTTGTTTGTTCTCAGAAGACCACTTAACGGATTAATTTGAATGTCATTGTTTTTCTAATGATTTTGAAAAAAAATGAGGATTTGTTGGACTTTTCAATGTATTGGATTTATTATTAACTAGTGGCTCGCCCCGACATCGTTCGGGTATATTTTATAGCTTTAAGCCTTTCGTAAGAAGTTACCTAAATTAAGATGAAACAACATCAAAATTCATTGAGTCGTTTAAAAGAACCAAGCGGACAAACAGACAGACGGGAAAATCGACTTTAATTTATGCTATTTAGAGAGGGGTATTGAGAGTACACAGTATCGTCATCCGACGGGTCTATAATGTCAATGCAGGTGAATTATATTAGGTTTATGCGTTGCAATGCCACGTAAAGAAAAAAAGTGTTTAGTTTTAAAATCTGTTTATTGAAGTACTTTTGGATAGGTACACAATATTTTTGATTTGAGGGGACCCAAATTTACGGTACCGACGGGATGAACATTGAATGTTTAACAGGTAGGAACAGTTTGTATGGGAAAAATAAATTGCTGTTTTTACTATTTTCTTCGCGATTTTTCCTTATTTCTCACCATTTAAACCTTCCCTGCACTTTCACAAATATTTCAAAACCATAATTAGCCAAATTGGTCCAGCCGTTCTCGAGTTTTAGCGAGACTAACGAACAGCAATTCATTTTTATATAATAGAAGATAGATAACAGCCAACTGTCAAGTGTAATAATGAATTTTGGACGCTCGCGCTAGTACCACTATCCTTACTTACCTACACCGATGATATCCATGAAAAGCGACGCCTGATCTTGATTCAACCAAATCCTGTGGATGATTATAAATGTTTAAAAAAAACCTGGCCAAGTGCGAGTCGGACTCGCGCACGAAGCGTTGCGTACCATTATCTATTCTGTTTTTTAGTATTTGTTTGTTGTTATAGCGGCAACAGAAATACATCATCTGTGAATATTTCAACTGTAACTATCACGGTTCATGACATATAGCCTGGTGACAGACGGACGGACAGTGGAGTCTTAGTAATAGGGTCCCGTTTTACCCTTTGGGTACGGAATCCTAAAAACATCATCATCATCTTCAGCCCAAATCGACCTATTGCTGGGTACAAGCCTCATCTCACTTGTGCCAATCTTCTGTGACCTGCGCCGATTGCACCCAGTACTTTCCTGCAATACCTACCCATCTGGAAAGAGAACGTTTTACCCCTCGTTTTAAAAACACCATGATGAAATTGATAAGTAGGTACCTACTTATTATTCATATAAATGTGGGAATGACAAAAAAACGACAGTAATTATCTTAAAACTTGTTTAATACTATTTTAACAGTCAACCACCGCACCGTTTCAAATCAGGTCGTCGTCACGTACGCCTCACCACAGATAATTCATACTATCCCTTGCACTCAGATTCTTCAACATTCACTAGCATAACTTTCAAGGGCAGTTCAGACTACGCTATACCATTTCGCTATACAGGGTGGTAATTTGAAATGGGGCATGAAGGGCAGCTACCTTAACCATTGTAACTACAGGAAAACGTTCTAAGAAGACTACCCCTAACTTTTGGGATAATTACAATCGGAATTCACAGATTTTGAAAAAAAAGTACAGTCAGCTAGAAAAAGGGCTGTTTTCACAAAACTTTTTTATGATGCCAAACGATCCCATTTCCCATAAGGATCAAAAGAGTCTTCCGGACCAACTGAGGTTTGAGTACTAGAAACGTCAGAAATAACAAAAAACTATTTCAGATGGGTTAGTTATAAGGGCAGCTACCTTAATCGCTGTCGCTAAAAGAAAATGTTGATAGGAGACTGGCCATAATTTTTGAAATTATGTCGAAATGCACAAAAGAAAAGAAAAAAAAATTGGTACAGTCAGCAAAAAAATGGTCGGTTCTCACAAAACTTTTTTTATATTGCCAATCGATCCTATTTCCCATAAGGATCAAAATACTCTTCTGGACCTACTGAGGTTAGAGTACTAGAAACATCAGAAATCACGAAAAACAACATTTCGTTAAAAGTAAGGGTAACGAAAAAAAAAAAATTTTTTTTCTTTTCAAAATCTGTGAATGCAGTTCGAAATATTTTTAAAAATTATGGACAGTTCCTTAAGAACATTTTCCTGTAGCCACAACGATTAAGGTAGCTGCCCTTATTACTACCCCATCTCAAATAAGTTTTTTGCGATTTCTGACTTTTCTAGTACTCGAACCTCAGTTGGTCCAGAAGAGTCTTTTGATTCTTATGGGAAATGGGATCGATTGGCATCATAAAAAAGATTTGTGAAAACAGCCCTTTTTCTCGCTGACTGTACTTTTTTTTCAAAATCTGTGAATGCCGATTGTAATTATCTCAAAAGTTAGGGGTAGTCTTCTAAGAACGTTTTCCTGTAGTTACAATGGTTAAGGTAGTTGCCCTTCATGCCCCATCTCAAATTACCACCCTGTATAGTAAAACATATTGAGCAATCCCATACTTTATAGCATAGCGTTGTGTGAACGCGTCCACATAAAATGTATGCTGAGCGATATCGTTGTGCTATACAATATTTGCTATAAGCTATTTAATATAGCGTAGTCAGAACTGCGCTTCAGTAATCTTCTTTCAGAACCTCTCTAGCATTCCATTCCCTGATGAAATTATTATTTCTGTATCAACCATTTTACTTCTTCACATTAAGTCTCCGTATTATCCGCACATAGTACGCACATTATGTGTGTGTATTAGGTAGTCTCCTTATTTATTGTTGCACCGAGAACTACCCCTCTCTTTTTTTCTTGCGCTTCATGTCCATCCAAAGGTTGTCTAGAAGAAATCGCCTAGTGCGATAAGACCGCCCATTGTACATCTCCATTTTTATAGTAATGTTTCTTGTATATTTTTGTGGACAATAAAGAGTATTGTATTATGAAATAAAATAAAATTAGACTTAAAATTATTAGAAACAAGTGAGTAAACTTTGTTTAATATCTCGAACTTTTAAGTCCAATACAAACAAAGACACACAAAGCAGCCGGGTGGTCCACCATAATAATGGCGGGAATGACAACCAGTTTTATAACCCCACACTAATCAGATTAACAATAAATAATAAATAAAATAGTGACCACGTTTGGTCACACAAAGATATTCTATGAACGTGGCTCTGCATTCTATAATAATCTATACCCTTTTCACTGTAAGTTGATTCCTGCTGACGTTTCTCTACAAAACGTTACCATACAAAGAATATATAAAAAAAACATTGATAATCTAGCTATTTTACGGTTTTTGATGATGTCATTTACGTTTTTGTAGATAGCAGTCTCCTTACGGCTACAATTTATGAAATGACCGAGCTGTCAAGAGTTCATCTTTGGGTGAACAGAATATAACAAGAAACAAAATGTCCTATACCAGTTTGTTTATAAACAAGTTTTTGAGTTAATTAATCATGTTTGTTGACGTATAAATTGATTGAAAATTAATAAATTAGGCAGGTGAATTACGGCTTCTGATCGAATACTATCAAAAACTAGTTTTAGGCGGAGTGCTTTATGAATAATAACATGTCTACTTATTAACATATACCTACTGAGGTTAATGAATTTACACTTCTAGTAACAGCATATTTTTTATTAAAATTAAAATAATTTATTGGCATTGGTAGTTCACGTTCAACCACGAGGTCGGGCTGAATGGTTAAAGGTGAAAATATTGATCTCTCAGTTCAGATGCTTAAATAAATTTAAACGTTCAATTACTTTTCAACCATTAAGTTTTGGATCACAACTTCTGTTTAACAAATTCACCCAGTAGTTCAATTACATGTGACAAACGGTATATCAAGAATTTCCCGTGTATAGCCATTTTTGAATGATGTCACGACGTGTGTCGATCTGAGGGATCACATTAAACCGCAATAATTTTGTGATGCAGCGTTCTAGCGAGGTGAGAATTTGTTAAAATGTTTAACAAATTCTTAACAAATTATTAGGTATAAAACATTACTCGCACATTCAGTATATTCTGAGATTCATGATGTGACACTTATTTCGAGCGTCTGAACTGAGGGATCATGTTTTTCGACCATAACTTTTTTATATCGCGTTTAACAAATTTTTGGAGTATCCCATCAGGTTTTAAATTTTTTTACTAATTCTGTCTTTTTTTGCAAGGATTTAAGATTTGATCCCTCAGTTCAGATGCACGTGTAATTATCATTTACAAATAAAAATAATCCCGTATTGAACCCAATAACAACTTACACTAAGTGCAAAATAAATGTTTATGAATAAATTATGTATTCATATCGAATAAGAATTAAGTATTAGATGGCTCGGGGGCTAATAAGGCCATTAATTAATTTAATAGACCCCATTACTCCATAGATCTAGGCCCAATCGCAGACTAACGGGAGTCACAAGAATTGAGGATGTCATTAAGTATTTATATTTAACGGAAATACCAAAGCATACTTTTATGCTAAAAATGTTTAGTTCACATTCCATAACTTATAATAAATTAATCTAAAACTATGACTATCAGTACCATTCGAGACGGAACATCTTACATTCAGCTCTGGACGAAAGTAATACAACTATCATCATGATAAGGTTGAAAATCGATTGTTAAATTAACAAGTCATTGATAGTAAGAATGTGTTTCAGTGGTTAGATACAATTGGAGCAGTACGACACACCCATTTTGACTCACCAATAGGAATAGGAATACTATTGGTATGATTCGAATTTGTTGTATTCAAATGGGTGCGCTAAGTGGGATACCTCATATTGTCATAAATATACAACAACGTGCAATAGCAAGCACAGATATGGTTGTTGTTATAACTAATAAATATAAAGTTATATTTGATAAAAGATAAGATTTTTATTTAGTGGCAGCAATAATTACATAACGATCTACTAATAAAATATCTACCAAACTTTAGGAAAATGTTCAAAATGTATAACTATCGTTGACATTATACAGTGTGTCCCAAAACTCAACGTCAAGCCGAGAACATATTATTATGATAGAGCAGTTTATGACGGAGCATTTTTTTTTTATTTTTGTTTATTACCTTTTCTAGTTTCACAGTTACCATGAATAAAATTTTACCTCATAAAGCTAATTATTAAATGATTTTTGTTTAAATATCCCACTTAAAAAAACTGATCAACCAGTTCCCGGCCTGGCGTTGAGTTTTTGGATATTCTGTTCATACAATTTCGTCAATCTGGACGAAGGCCTCCTTATTACTATACATCTATATATATAAAAGAAAGTCGTGTTAGTTACTTCACTTATAACTCAAGAACGGCTGAACCGATTTAGCTGAAAATTGGCAGGGAGGTAGTTTAGAGCCAGGAGAAGGACATAGGATACTTTTTATCCCGTTCGACATCATGTAGGTAGGTAGTAGGTAGGTAGTAGGTAGGTAGTAGGTAGGTAGTAGGTAGGTAGTAGGTAGGTAGTAGGTAGGTAGTAGGTAGGTAGTAGGTAGGTAGTAGGTAGGTAGTAGGTAGGTAGTAGGTAGGTAGTAGGTAGGTAGTAGGTAGGTAGTAGGTAGGTAGTAGGTAGGTAGTAGGTAGGTAGTAGGTAGTTAGTAGGTAGGTAGTAGGTAGGTAGTAGGTAGGTAGTAGGTAGGTAGTAGGTAGGTAGTAGGTAGGTAGTAGGTAGGTAGTAGGTAGGTAGTAGGTAGGTAGTAGGTAGGTAGTAGGTAGGTAGTAGGTAGGTAGTAGGTAGGTAGTAGGTAGGTAGTAGGTAGGTAGTAGGTAGGTAGTAGGTAGTTAGTAGGTAGGTAGTAGGTAGGTAGTAGGTAGGTAGTAGGTAGGTAGTAGGTAGGTAGTAGGTAGGTAGTAGGTAGGTAGTAGGTAGGTAGTAGGTAGGTAGTAGGTAGGTAGTAGGTAGGTAGTAGGTAGGTAGTAGGTAGGTAGTAGGTAGGTAGTAGGTAGGTAGTAGGTAGGTAGTAGGTAGGTAGTAGGTAGGTAGTAGGTAGGTAGTAGGTAGGTAGTAGGTAGGTAGTAGGTAGGTAGTAGGTAGGTAGTAGGTAGGTAGTAGGTAGGTAGTAGGTAGGTAGTAGGTAGGTAGTAGGTAGGTAGTAGGTAGGTAGTAGGTAGGTAGTAGGTAGTTAGTAGGTAGGTAGTAGGTAGGTAGTAGGTAGGTAGTAGGTAGGTAGTAGGTAGGTAGTAGGTAGGTAGTAAGTAGGAAAAAGTGCATTGCAACGCATGCGGGTACAGCTAGTAAAAAGATAAAACTGTATAAAAACTCTTACAAAGTCTAAATACAAATCAACATCATTCAGCCGAAAGACGTCCGCTGCTGGACATAGACTTCCCCAAAGAATGGGGGCTTGGCCATAATCGCCACGCTTGGCAAGCGGGTTAGCGATCGCAGTATGGTTGTTAAAGTACTCAGAGCACGCTGCTGCCTATCCTCTAGTGAATCCCTTAGTCGCCTTTTACGACACCCACGGGAAGAGATGGGGTGGTGCTATTATTTACGTTCGGCACAACACGGAACCCTAACCGCCATTTTCAATATCCTATCTATCGGCTGTTTGCCTTACTACAGATAGTTTGACATTACTTCTATGGAGCTTATGTCAAATTTCTATCTCTAGTAGGCGAAACCGCCGATAGATAGGTTATTGAAAACGGCCGTTAGTCGGAAGTCTAAATACAAAAAGCAGCTACAATTAACACCATAGATCTATAAATTATTTTACTACCTGAACAGTTTAAGCACATTATGACAAATCGTTTTAGATCGCGCCTTTTTGGCACCGTTGCCGATCTAAACGTAGTAATACTATAACTATTATTAACACCATTATTTTGCACGTGTGATGTAGAGATATAATTGATGGCTCTTGGGCCAATTATTAAAAAAACCGCCTACAGGTGAAGTATTCGCACTACTAAACAGTAATTTACTACAATTTATTATTGAGTGTAACAGATCACTAACATTATTACCTAGTTAAATTATCATACAAAGATTAACTGTAAATCATTGTAAGGACATTGAACTTCTTAGCAATTTATATTAACGAAGGAACCAAAGGCTTATATGTACCTTCATAATTCAAAAACACATAATATATTCAAGCTATTAATAATTGCCGTCAACAGTTTTATTCTGCATCAAATATAAACGGACATTATAATTTGCCAGAAGCAGTTGAGAAAAAGTTGAATAGGAGCAATACCACAGATTAACTAATAGTTATAAGCCAATACACTCTTTGAAATCAAACTGTGATGAATTAATTAATCAATTATCAACATTTTTATTTTATTTAATTTGTAAGACCTTTCATTGGGAATAGCTAATTTGATTAATGAAGACTGTTCTCGAGATAATCGCAAACATATTATACAGGGTGTTAATGAAATCGTGTAATTCCTTCAAACCACGTGATCTACTGGTGAGGATCTGGTACATTTGCGCGAAAGACATTTCCGCGAAAGACACTTGCGCGACTCCCTTTGCGCGACTAGACAAATGCGCGAATGGACTTTTGCGCGACTAGACATTTGCGCGACTAGACACTTGCGCGACTGGACGTTTCCGCGACTAGACTGTTGCGCGAACCCACTTGCGCGACCGACACTTGCGCGACTGACTTTTCCGCGAAAGACATTTGCGCGCATATAGTTCCGCGATAGGACACTTGCGCGACATTTATTACGCAAAGGATTTAAGGCAAAATCCGAGAAATGAGATTCCATACCATCACGCCTGTATTCTCCGAAGGGTAGGACAGAGGTGTATACTAAGTATGTGACTATATGAACCCATTTATTACTTTATCTAGATAAAATTCATAAAGGCTAGTTTAAGTTTTTAAAGTTTTAATATCTTACAAGTTTTCCCTCCAGAGGGAGGGGGTGGTCAAAATAAAAATCAAGATGGCGGCTGTGAAATTTTACAAGATATGCATCATGGGTGTCGTGTCCTTGTTTTCGGGGGCGCTGATGACGAAAATGAGGTCGAAGTCAAAATCCAAGATGGCGGCTTTAAAATTTTACAAAATATGCGTCATGGGTGCCGCGTCCATAGTTTTCGGGGGTGCTGATGACGAAAATGAGGTCGAAGTCAAAATCCAAGATGGCGGCTTTGAAATTTTACAAGATATGCGTCACGGATGTCGAGTCCATGGTTTTCGGGGGTGCTGATGACGAAAATGAGATCAACGTCAAAATCCAAGATGGCGGCTGTGAAATTTTACAAGATATGCGTCATGGGTGTCTGTCCATGGTTTTCGAGGGTGCTGATGACGAAATTGCGGTCGAAGTCTAAATCCAAGATGGCGGCTGTGAAATTCTTTTTTTTTTTTTTTTTTTAAAAAAACGTTGCCCCACACTAAGATTTCTCTTGTATCGTGGGTGCGTTTACAGACACAAATCTCACAAACAAACGCCCAGACCCGAAACAACCATCTGTAGGTCATACAAATTTTTGTTCCGTGTGGGAATCGAACCCACAACCCGTAGCGCAGAAGCCAATCGCTTAGCCACTGCACCAAACGTGTCGTCAAATTTTACAAGATATGCGTCATGGGTGTCGCGTCCATGGTTTTCGGGGGTGCTGATGACGAAAATGAGATCAACGTCAAAATCCAAGATGGCGGCTGTGAAATTTTACACATAAAAAAAACTTTTTTTTTTAAATATAGGTATGCGTCATCGGCAAAGTCTTACAGCCGCCAACTTGGATGATGACTGTGACCTCATTTTCGTCGTCAGAACCCTCGAAAACAATGGATACGACACCCGTGACGCATATCTTGTAAAATTTCACAGCCGCCATCTTGGATTCTGACGTTGATCTCATTTTCGTCATCAGCACCCCGGAAAACTATGGACGCGACACCCATGACGCATATTTTGTAAAATTTCACAGCTGCCATCTTGGATTTTGACTTCGACCTCATTTTCGTCATCAGCACCCTCGAAAACCATGGACACGAAACCCATGACACATATTTTGTAAATTTTCACAGCCGCCATCTTGGATTTTGACTTCGACCGCAATTTCGTCATCAGCACCCTCGAAAACCATGGACACGACACCCATGACGCATATCTTGTAAAATTTCACAGCCGCCATCTTGGATTTTGACGTTGATCTCATTTTCGTCATCAGCACCCCCGAAAACCATGGACTCGACATCCGTGACGCATATCTTGTAAAATTTCAAAGCCGCCATCTTGGATTTTGACTTCGACCTCATTTTCGTCATCAGCACCCCCGAAAACCATGGACGCGACACCCATGACGCATATTTTGTAAAATTTCAAAGCCGCCATCTTGGATTTTGACTTTGACCTCATTTTCGTCATCAGCACCCCCGAAAACTATGGACGCGGCACCCATGACGCATATTTTGTAAAATTTCACAGCCGCCATCTTGGATTCTGACTTCGACCTCATTTTCGTCATCAGCGCCCCCGAAAACAAGGACACGACACCCATGATGCATATCTTGTAAAATTTCACAGCCGCCATCTTGATTTTTATTTTGACCACCTCGTCCCTCTGGAGGGAAAACTTGTGAGATATTAAAACTTTATACAACTTAAACTAGCCTTTATGAATTTTATCTAGATAAAGTAATAAATGGGTTCAGATAGTCACATACTTAGTATACACCTCTGTCCTACCCTTCGGAGAATACAGGCGTGATGGTATGGAATCTCATTTCTCGGATTTGCCCTAAATCCTTTGCATAATAAATGTCGCGCAAGTGTCCTATCGCGGAAGTATATACGCGCAAATGTCTTTCGCGGAAAAGTCAGTCGCGCAAGTGTCGGTCGCGCAAGTGGGTTCGCGCAACAGTCTAGTCGCGGAAACGTCCAGTCGCGCAAGTGTCTAGTCGCGCAAATGTCTAGTCGCGCAAAAGTCCATTCGCGCATTTGTCTAGTCGCGCAAAGGGAGTCGCGCAAGTGTCTTTCGCGGAAATGTCTTTCGCGCAAGTGTCCTGATACCACTGGTGACACAGATTAACCCTAAATGGGAATTTTGCCAATCAACCAAAAAAAAAATTCCATTTTTTTTTGGTTTTCCATTTCTGAATCTTTTTAGGGCCTTCAGTTATCTGACTGCAAAGAGCGATATCGCGTTAGTCGTTCCTGCCAGCCATGTCGCCGTACTTTCATTAATTTATGCGTGGCATCGAAATGTTCACAAAAATAAAATTAAGTAATTTTTTGCAAAAAAAATTTCTTATTTTTTTACTGAATCCTTAGGTGGTTTAGATACGATCGGTAACAAAGCCGCATGAAAAAAAAAAAGATTTTTATTTTTTTATTTTTAATCAAGCTATATCCCGTGCGGGGCCTGTCTACACCAGTAGTAGATCATGTACACGAATTTGTTAACACCCTGTATAAGGTGTTAAAAAATCAACTCTAGGAATTTTGTGGGGTTACTCGGTATCGAAAATTAAACAACTTTCGTGCTACAACTTTTCAAAATTCACCTTTTTTGTATGCCTGTCCATGCAAATCAATTAAATTTTTTTTTTATTTGTTTGGAAACTATGCCCAAAATGGGCTAAATAATAGTATAATAATCCCTAACCAACAATTACCTTACTTACGTAAAACAGCCTATACCTATATCTAATTTGCCTACTTCATAAACAAAGAAAGTCCCTTTAAAACAATCCATAATTCCTAAGCAAAGTTAGGCCTATATTCATTTATTTTACGATGTTAAAGTAATTAACCGACGCGACTTCAAGTTTTACTGCACTGAGCACTCCTTTTTCAATTAGTCGAGCGTTTTATAATAACTAGTTCGGTTAGCTGCCGGCTACGAATAAGACCACCTGAGTGGTCCTCCGTAAACATAGTACTATACCATATACTGTACAAGGTATCGGCTACTGTACCATAGAAGGCCTACGTTGAAATACTTTAACTATCATTACACGACTCTGTAGGTCTTCTCACACCGATAATTTAGCCCTCATCAAGCTGTTCCCCCCCCCCCCTAAGTCCACGCCAGCAACGCCCTAAGCCGAGGTCCGAGTCCCACTAGGGGTCGCCCTTAGTGCTGTTGTTGCAGGTAGTCATGATGTTAGTGTAGTACCTACAACCTACCTAGTTAGCTTAGGTTAAGTATTTTACTTCCCCCCCCATTGGCTGAAGACCGTTCAGAGCTCGCCAATAACTGCCCGGTTACGTAGTCCCCTAGGAACATCTGAAGTAGTCCAATAGAAAAAAAAAACTTTAGGTCTTCTGCAGGACATGGGTGCTAATTCTGTTGTGCACAAACGAAGTTCAAGCAATTGCCATCTTTTTCACTCTTATAAAATAAGAAAAAGATGGACCCCTCTCACGTCCATCTTTTCCAGGCACTACTTTATGGATAACTCCTCGTAGCCACACATAATGGCCTTATGAACACTGAACGGTTATACTTAGGCTTGCCAACCTGAATGTATGAATTTACCGAGACTTTGGGGCCCAAAATGAGGGACGTGGTAAAAACAGCGGGACCCAACTGTCAAAGTATAGGGAGGCGAAAAATACAATTAGAAATTATTTTAAATACATAGTTTAATTGTACGTTTTACTTTGGCATACAACTAGTTAAACAAAACGTGCGTTCATTAAATTCCGATTTTTGCTCGACAGATTGGCCGTAGTACGATAAAACGGGACAATTGGCGTCCCGCACACGTCTTTCGCGGGACGCATCCTCTAAAGCTCTAGAAACGGGACGTCCCGGCTCTCGCGGGACGGTTGCCAACCGTCTAGTTATAATCCTCTAAGAAAAATACTAGGCTATGGACAGGGTATCCTCATGAACTGTTGTAAACAGATACTATTATGTCTATGGTATGTCACGCACGCGACATTAATGTAGATAACGCATGCTTGTAATGTTTCTAGCTCTTGTTACGTACTATTTAATCTGTGGCTCCAGTAGGTTATTCTTCTCAGAATCGTCGTGCCAGACGTTTGCCAGACTGTAAGATTAGCTTAGGTGTTTTATAATTCAGTATAAAGCTGGCTTCCCACGGTGCTTGGTAGCGCGCACCGGCTGTGCGTGGTATTATCCGTAAAATCACGCACCGTGGGAAGCCACATCATGAGGGTGTGCGATATGGATACGGCGCACCGCACCGCACGCTTTCTCAGCAATCATGGCCAGGAAGGTTGAGGACCACTCAATCCGAATACTCTCGGACAGCATGGCATTCCTGCAAGCACTAAGCAGCCACACAGTTAATTCTGGGCTGGTACACGAGTGTCACCAAACTCTGAACCAGGTGGGTAACCTCAATAATATAACCATTCAATGGATCAAAGGATACAGCGGTTCCCGCGGCAATGATGCAGCAGATGAGCTCGCCAGAGGGGGATCGAGCATGGATGCGGTGGGTCCCGAACCCATAGTACCACTCCCCTTCGGATACCTACGTACCCTGGTAAGGAAACGCACTAGAGACCAACACAACGAGTTATGGATAAACCATGGCGAGTGCAGGCAGGCCAAGGAGGCGCTTCCCGCCATTGACAGTCGCCTCACTAAAAAAGCCCTGCGGCTGTCAAAGCTACAACTACGTACAGTCACAGCAGCCATCACTGGCCATGGTTCATTTAACAAATACCTCTTTGTCATTGGAGTTACAGACAGCTCACTGTGCAGAGCATGCATGGAGGAGGACGAGACGGCAGCCCACGTGCTACTAAACTGCCCTGAGGTCGCCACGTACAGGGCCAGGTACTTCGGAAACCCAGGTACTCTCCGAGAGATCACCAGTAACATCAAGGGTGTGCTGGACTTACCACCCATCACGCAAAATACGCGCTTAGACGTGAGTTGCGGATACCAGCCCGTTATACCTTATACCGCACGCATTCGCGTTACCACGGACGAGTCTCTTCCCATGGTGCGTCGGTGCGAGCTCGTGTGTCGCGGTGCGCGCTATCACGCACCGTGGAAAGCCAGTATAATAATGCGTTGCTTTGGTGCCTATATTAACACTAGCTTTGCTGACGACTATGGCTCCGCTCCACAATACACTCTTGTGGAGCGGAGCCATAGTCGTCAGCAAATAGTTTTTTTTTTGGAAATATTATAAAGTACTCATCACAAGGTACCTTTTCTGTCAAAATTCATCGAAATCTATTCGGTAGTTTCGCCATAAAAAAAGGAAAACAGAAACACTCACTTTCGCATTTATTCAATAGTGTGGATCTTATGGTATGTTCCGTTAAATCAATCTCCGGCATTCGACATTCGCGCCTCAATACGAATGACTAGTAGTTATAATCACTTCAACTTTGTTGTGACTACCACTTGAGTAACTCCACGCCTAGTCGTCAATTCATTGCTGAAAGTAAAAGCACTCTACTGATAGAAAGTACTAGATACTTCACATAGAAGAGCCTGTGAGAACATGATGCAGGTATCTCGAATCCGATCACGGTTATTAAATTCATGTAAGACTTTCATACGGGCTTAATGAGCTTCTGATTATTCAAGTTATGTAAGTGGCCAGGATCGTATCTCAATTACTATTCAAACGTGGATCTCGCTTCATAATTTCATTTGAATTGGGAACGTAGAATACGTTTTTGTTTTTTATAATTCAATTTTCGAATAACTCTTAGTTGCAAAAACGACACAGATTATTAATAGATTAATAACTGATAATAACATAGTTACAAGTTTATTACCTATGTGTATGACCAAACATCTAGGTGTTTCGTTTTATATTTTTTTCTAAGAAAAGTCAATAACACTTAGCTATCTTTTATCAAATTTTTATGGATATCAAGATACACTTTCGATATAGGGTCTCTTTATAATTGCAATACATACTTACGTCAAATACTCCTTTATTTGACTTTTGTTAATAGTTAACACAATAGCTTCACCGAAATAACAATATTATTTGCGTAAACAACATTCTCAGAATCCTCTAAAATATTTTAAAACAGTTATTTCTACAAACAGTACTACGTAGTACAAAAATTGTTAAGTACTAGTTGTTCTGCAAATCTGTAGATAAACAAATAGGCAATAACAGGAACTGTGCGCAAGCGCATACACGTGGAATCCGCTAGGCGCGAGGGTCACGGAGTTCAATTTGATATTTACCAAACACGCAGCAGGATGCACGCGTGCCTCGCCGTGGAGCATAGAGCACAGTAGAGAACACATTTAATATTAATATCTAGATATTTCTGTTTGATTTTGAAATACATGATATGGATGACCTTGACGCTATTTATTAGTAGGTAGAGTTTGAAAGTAGAGTTCACATTTTGACAGCAATTAAAGATGCAAATTTTTAGTTAATGAACTAAATTTCAGAATAAAGTAGGCACTTATACCAAATAGCGTTTTGTGGGAATAAAAATCTTAGTTACTTGAGCATCTATTGTGCCCAATAGATGACATTGTCTCGTCCCCATAATTCTCGCATTAGAATTTACTAGTAAATATTTAAAAGTTCGTACTATACAAAGTTAGTCAGAAAGGAGGTACTAATCAGAAAGCCTCTGAAAGTATCACTGATGACTGTTTTAAACAAGTGTTAAGATTTCAAAATTTGATCATTTTTATTTCCATGCAAAATGTTTTTTATTTTAGTTTCTTCAAAAATTCTTCATCCCTGCTTTAGTTACGATGGAAATGGAGCTTCTAATCCGTGATCTTAATAAATATGTCTTAAAATGTAAACACAGCTGATCAGCACATGACAGCTTAAGACATAGATTTTAGCGTATTTTTTATGAAGTTTTTGAACAGTCATATCTCTTTAACTATTGACTTTTGGAGAAAGTTGTAGAACAACAGTTATTCATTATTACAGGCACTTTAACATTTTCCGACTAACCTTGTAGAAAACACGTACGGTTTACTGAATTAATTTGTAATAACTACACGTAAGTAATAAAGGAAGTTAGTAGTACGTAAATAAGAAAAATAAATTGTCTATAATTTTAAACCTATTGCATTTTGTGTTCGCCTGTACCTGCACCATTCATTGTACTCTGAACTGAGTAGCATTCACGGTCGAGCGGCGCGGGCGCACATTTAGCTCTCGATAAAAACTAATTAAGAAATTAGATACTATGAATGGTTTCATGCACATTATGCCGATCAGAAACTCTACTTCCGTCTCGCAATACAACATAGGTACATTATATTTGACTATAAACTGGAAAAAGAAAAGAACCAGTTTCTTAAGAATTCTCTTGTTCTCTTGGGGTGCATGTAACAAGTTTCCACAAGTGACGATATAAGTCCGGCGCACTCTGCTCGTGCCGACACGAGAAAATAACAAGGCGTCTTGTTCTCTGCTCTTGGGAGTCATAAAGATTAAAACGTAAGATTTGATCAGGCATCAAGCTGCAAAAAAACACAGTTCTTACAAGTATGCTTTTGTTAATAAGTGCAAATCAGGCAATGCGACTGTCTGTCTTCCCCTTTTTTCATCTGCCTGTTTTGCGCCGACCCTAAGTAACTATTTAGGGTCGGTGCAAAGTGTTTTCTTCTTCCATCCTTCCTATCCGTCCCGCTATCATTTTCTCCCTTTTAATTCATATATGAATTGGATTGTGGGAGAGATGATTGTGTGAGAGATGAGATCACACACTCCATCCATTTTTTCTTTGGTCTCTCTATTTTCCTCCATCCATCAACATTTATATTCATCACTCTCTTAGTCACATGCTTTTCGTCCCTCCTCATCATAAGCCCGTACCAAGATAATCGGTTCCCTTTCAACTTTTCTGTCACAGGCGCTACTTTCAAACTTCCTCTAATATACTCAATTCTAACTTTATCCATTCTAGTCACTCCACTCACACATCCACCTCAACATTTTTATCTTTGCTACACACAACGTTCTTTCATCCGTCTTCTTCACGGCTCAGCATTCCGATCAATACAGGACGACAAGTCTTATGACGGATTTGTAAATGCCCTTTAGCTTGTGTTGAGATCCGTGAGTCACAAGTTGTTCCTCTGACCTATCGCCATTTTAACGAACCTTTGTTGATCCTGTGCGTCACGGTCTATTTCGCCATCCCTTGGATGAAGACTGTCCCTCTGAGGACATTATAATCGTAAGTAAAGTTAACAATCCAAATGTATAGATAGCTAACCTTCTGGACACGTAACTACAATATAAAAGCCACTTTCCATGTTATAAATACAATCATAATGCCAATAACAAGTTCATTAAAATATATATTTCCCATAAACATAAAACAAAACGTTTATGTACTTCAGTTTAATGACTAGTATAAAATGTTATAACAGGGCCACTTAATTGGCCAGGATGAAAGTCGCTCTGTAGTCTATAGCCGACAAGTGAGAGCAAAAACTCCTACGCAGACTGAGACAAATAATTTGAAATGATATAGAACAAAAGCTTAGGTTATAGACACGGGGACAGACAAATCTTAGACCGAGAACACCATGTTTGTGTAATAAAATAACTTTATGGTACCTATTCTATGAACATGAACCTTTCAATTTATTGTGGGCAATATTGCACCGATTGATACAAAAAAGGCAATTCTATATACAAGGTTAGTCGGAAAGGGTGTTAAAGTACCCATAATTATAGACAACTTTCCCCAAAAGTCAATAGTTAAAGAGAAATAGCTGTTCAAAGATTCCATATGAATATCTATTTGTTTTCAGCTATAATCAGCTTTGTTTTAAAACACTCATCTCATCAGTGATACTTTAAGTGGCCCGCGGATTGGGACCCCCTTTCCGACTAATCTTGTATAAGCAGTGGGAACACACAAACATGGACCTAAAGATCGTGAAACTGAATGAGATACAAAAGAAAAAGATGATAAGGTCCAAAGATGAGACATAAGACAATAAGTTGCTCGAGACACAATTGATCGCCATTTGTTTGTAGCTACAGGGCATGCACCAAACGATAACTGCAGCTACAAACAAATAGCGATCAACTATGTCTCGAGCAACTTAGTGACCCCATATGCAGTCAGCCTTACGTACCAAATGGATGTTTACAGCTTTACGGATAATATTAATAACCGATTATTATTGACTGCCTTGCCGTTCTGCTCAATACTCAATACATTTATTGCACTCCACAAGTTAAATAGATGTTACATTAATATAATATAAGAAACATGTGTGGGCCTTGTCAGACAAATGTGTACGGCAAATGTAGGAGAGAGGTCTAGTGGTCGCAAGCGCGACTTCTGAGCGTGAGGTCCTGAGTTCAGTCCTTAGTCCGGGCAAAATGTTATTGGTTTTTTTCCGTGTGGTTGATGGCAACAGGGTCGCCTCCTATTACTATGGGACTTAAAACACAACTGTGAAATGAGGCTATACTATATGCCTTACCCTTCGGGAAATACAGGAAATACACGTTATGTTAATTAATGTTTATATTATTAATTAGGATGTCGTCTGACATCATTCTGGGCCCCGATCAGGGTCGAAAACGAGTTGACGGTAATTCTTTTGTTCGGCCCCGATCGGGGCCTGCTACGGACTACACGGTTAATAACCGATCTCGATCATAACTTCTGGATTGATGTAGGTTTTTAACATTACTTCTATTCAATTTCTGTCAAAAGAATTTTAATCAGCCGTTAAAGTAGTACATACCTCTCACTCATGCAGAGCAAAATAACTTTATAATACGAAATTAATCTCTCAGCTTTCATTTAACCCATAATTGTATTACGTAATTAAAACGTACTCCATAAGGTCACTCGATTAACTGCTTGCATAATTTTCACTTTCTCTTAAAACAAAATTAAACATACGTAAATCTAGACAGGTACAAACTAAATTACTTTTGAGAGTTGTCTCGTTAAAATTATAGCCTCAAGAGTTTGTTTCCTATTACGAATCTGAGATCAAATATGACAGGTAATCGCAGTTATTGCTGTAGGCTATTGTAGTATAAGAACAATGTGCGAAATGGACACTGTTTGAACTTATTATTAGTTATAGCATAGTCGGTTATATTCGTAAACGTTCGTGGATATTCGTAAATAGTGTAGGGTATTGATGCATGCAGCGGAGATGCGCATGTTAAGATTAAGATGGACGTGTAGTGACAAGAATGGATAAGATAATGAGTTGAGTGTGTTAGAGGAAATTTGAAAGTAGCACCAGTTGAGGAACAATAGGTAAGCGTGGTATGGACACGTTATGCGGAAGGAAGAAAGTCATGTTACCAGAAGAGTGTTAAACATGAATGTGAATGGATATACAAGTAGAGGTAGGCTAAAGAAAAGATGGATGGATTTGTGTGAAAGATAATTTGGGTAAGAAAGAAGTGTGTACTGTGATGACTACTGATAGAGAAGAATGGAAGAGGAATACATGTTGTGCCCCACCTATGAGTAGAATAAGAGCAAGGAGATTATGAGTCGTAGGATATCGGCGAAATAGGATTTTGGTCAACATTGATACCAGAATATCTTTATATCATAGATTTAGTAGCAGATTAGTTAATTGCTGCACATATTAAACCAGTTGCTGTAATAATATAGTAAACTACATAAACAAATAATCAAGACTGCCCGTTATCTCTTTCCGTTCTTCCAGTCCATCCTAAAGTTGTCTGGTAGAAATCGCCACGTGCGTTAAGACCGACTATTGTACACATTACACTATATTGCGTAAATTGTAGTATTCCTTTTGTTGAGAATATATTATTATCATTATATACCCTTATCTCACACTTGGAGGGGTCGGCACAACATGTATTCCTCTTCCATTCTCCTCTATCAGCCGTCATCTCAGTACTCACTCCTTTCTTACACTCATCATCCTACACCCAATCCATCCATCTTTTCTTTGGCCTACCTCTACTTGTATATCTATCCACATTCTTACTTTACACTCTTTTGGTAACATGGCTTCCTTCTCACCGCATAAAATGTCCATACCACACCAAACTATTAATCTCTCTGATATACACATTCCTTATCTTATCCATATACATCGATATCCACAACAAAGAGTATAATATTTAAATAATCATTACCACCATTCATTTCCCTACTATGTTAATGTTAGTTTTCAGACCAACCTGATGCGACAGTATTCTAAGCAGAGTAACTGCCAACCGACCTCCACAGCCCTATAAGTGGGGGGAAACGTTATCCTAAATTCGAGCTCCTCAGAAAATGTGAATTCTTAGATTGATCGCACACGGGCCACCTTGTGTCTCAAGACAGAATTTTGCGGCTCGAGACACACTTTAATAATTCGAAACACAGTTTCAGGCCACAAGACGATTGCTCAAGCGATCAAGACGATGGCTGCATACACTAAACGTTTACTAGACCTCAAAACAAATAGGTACCGATCAATTGTGCCTGGAGTCTGGCGAGAGATTAGAAGGGAGACTGCTTGATAAGGGCTGAATTATCGGTGTGAAACATCTTAGAGTATCTTCGGTCAGCTTTACTTTAGACAGGAAAAACGCTACCATGAATGAAAGGAGATACTATAACATATTCAACATGAAATTGAAGAGTCCTTATCAAATCGTTATCACGAACTTGACTCACATAATTACGGAGAACTGTTATCACTGGGCTGGGCATTCGCAGATGTGTATGTCATATGAGTTAAGTGTTTGTTATATTTGAATAGCAAACCGCAAGTTGTGGGTCGCAATATGGAATTAGAATTGACCCCTTTTCCTAGAATTCATGAGTAAGAGTGACTGGAAACCGTACAGTTGTCGATAGCATTCCGAAGATAGAGACTAACTTCAGGATAATTCATTACAATATCCCTGCCCGTATCCCACAGAACAACATGTATTCTCCACCGAGCTCTCCCGTCGTAGAGCCGGTCGTCTCTTCAGACTTCGCAGTCACACCGATAATTCAGCCCTCATCAAGCTGTCACCCTCCCAATCTCCCGCCAGCAACGCCCTTAGCCGAGGTCCGAGTCTCACTAAGAGTTACCCTTAGTGCTGTTGCTGCTAGTATTAATGATGTTAGTGAACTATAGGAAGTTAGCTTAGGTTAAGTATTTTCCTTACCCCCTATTAGCTGAAGACCCTTTAGGTCTGGCCAATAACCACCCGCTAACGTAGAAACGGTTCGCACGGACTACCTATAAGGAGACAAATATAAAAAAGTGTGTTTTTTCCATTCTCCTCTATCAGCCGTCATCTCAGTACTCACTTTTTTTTTACCCATATCATCCTTCACACAATCTATCTATCCTTTCTTTGGTCTACCATTACTTGTATATCCATCCACAGTAATATTTAACACTCTTCTAGTAACATGACTTTCTTCCCTCCGCATAACATGTCCATACCACGCTAACCTATTACTCCTCCACTTTTCAGACACTGGCACTACTTTCAAACTTCCTCTAACGTCATGATAATTACTCGAAGATGACCGCTTCTTTTGCGCACGAGCTCTATGAGAAAGATACAAGTCTGAGACGGGTTGCAAACTGCAGACTGCAACCAAGTCGCCATCGGAATAGCGCCATTAAGGTGTGCACTTTAAAGGTGCTATTCCGACAGCGACTGCAACCGCAGACCGCAGCCGCAAATCGCACCGCAAGCGATACTACTTTTGCAGTTTGCGGTCTGCAACCCGTCTCGGACTTGTACCTGAATGCCTATGCCATTGTGAAAATATTAACCAGTCACCAAAGACGTTGGCGGAGTAGACTGCGCAGAGTGCGCTGGTCGCACTAAAGTATCGTTGCTCATGGAGGCTCCTTTTTCAGTATAGACAGGTTTAAAACAAATAAATGGTTCCTCGTTCTAAATCGGAAGATGCACTCCATCGCAAGCAGTGCTAGCTTAGCCATTTGTACGCTTGTCTTCCATGTAGGATGGTCTGGTTTCGAATCCGGCCCGCACCTCTGACTTTTCATCAGATAGAGATTCTTTAGATCAGTTAGAATTATCACTTACGTTAACTATGAAGGAAGAAATCATGAGGAAACCTGCATACTTGACAGGGCTCCTAATAGTTCTCGATAGTGTGTGTATTTCTCCAACCCGCACCAGTCCCGTCCCCAACATTTGGATAATAATAGGCTGATTATGCAACTCCATCGCTATCGCCATTTCCTATTTTCGTCATTATTCGAAATAGCTGCTACAGAAAAAACTCGTCGTCGAATATGAGGACCTACGAAATCCAGACTACTGCTTGGTACTACTTTTGCAAATTAGCCACCACTTAGACCCCACAATGAGAGATTAGATATCCTATTACTGGAATACCACATACACGCTATAATTTTATAAATAGAAGAAGTACATTTAAGTAGTATAATTTCGCACTCATAACGGTAATAAATCAGCGGCCATCTAAATAAGTAAACCAATGAGCGATGACTGTGTAATGGCCATTTTGAACCCCTTGGACGTGTTTGAAAAACCCGCACAAATTGAGGCTAATGACCAGTGACCATGGTTAGAGCGTAACGACGTCTCATCATGTTAAATTGTTAGATCAAAATATCGTCGGCTAAAAGTGATAAACTGATAACTCCACTTGAATATGATTTCACAGACAATTCATGAAACTGCTTTTTTCAATTCATTATATTGAATTAAAACAAAAATCACGTTTACCTATATTAGTAGTCTAATATTACCAGAAAGCTCTTCTTTTGCAAAATAAATAATTAACTAACTACCTAAAAATGATTAAACTTTATTCATTACATGTAAAATTGTTCAAATGGAGTTATCAGTTTATCATTTTTAGCCGATGATATTTGCTTCAATATAAAAAAACGGTTGAGGAGCTCATAGCTAATTAATAATCGTACGATTTGCAAAGTTAAGTTACGCTTGCCGCGGTCAGTCCGTAGATGGGTGACCGTTCGTTACATATCGAGACTTCTCCGTGCCTCAGAGAGCACGTATACATAAAGGAAGCGGATAACCGACGCCGACCTGCCAGCGCTTGTCGGTACTGGTCCGTGCCTGTAACCGCTACATAAAGGAAGCGGGTTCAGGGGCTGGCAATTTTTAACAAAAATACGCCTTATTCCCTTGCAAATACAGCAATAAAAGACGGCCTACCAGCGCTGATCGCAGTGTGTCGGAACTTCTCGGCGCAGTTCGGAGCTTGTCGGCGCTCGTTCGCCACAAAGTATAGAGACTATCTGCGCCAATTAACTGCGCGGACCAGCACCGACAAGCGTTGACAGATCGGCGTCGGCAACCCGCTTTCGACGTGTATATTATTAATTTCACGGGCGCAAATGTGGTGTGCAAGTACCTGCCTCACCCCGCGGCATGTCACGGCGTCCTTCGGCATGCCATTGTATACAGCAGTGCGCTGCGGCATCCCGCCGCGCCGCGGGATCCCTTAACACGCTCTCCAATGCCGTGTCAAGAAATCCCATTCGATGCCACGGAATCTATTTAAAACATCGGCATTTATGTCGTATTCCTACTATATAAGTTTGAATGTCCTTTGGTAAAAAAAATACTCTGCCATTCCGTCCCGGTGTGCGTAGTCTCTAAGATGAGTCCTGAGTCTAGGGATGAAAGTTGCCAAATGTTTCCGAAACTTACTAGGAAAGTTTCCAATATTGCCGGCAATATTGGTCAATATTGCCGGAATAAATTTCTATTTACACGTTTCTTGCCAATGTTGCCGGCAAATTTGGAAACATTCGCGGCAGTTTTGGCAACTTTCGCAATATTGCCAGCAATTTCCATGCCTAGTCCTGACAGCTCGGTGATTTCGTCAATTGTAGTAAGGAAACTGCTATCGACAAAACCGTAAAATAACTATATTATTCATGTTTTGTTTTTTAAAACTATTTAATATTCTGGATACTTATAGTAACATTTTGTAGAGAAACGTCAGGAATCAACTTACGTTGAAATGGGTAATACACAAAGACCAAAAAACTTTCAATGAATAAAAAATGTTACGAGCAATGCAGTGTTCGGTTAATTAAACTGTTGGCCGTACAATATCGTGACAGCTCAACTGTTACGGGTAAAATAATAAGCGGCAGCGATCGTCGGTGATATCTCGCGGCGAGCTTTGAAGCTAACGACATAGAGCGATGAAACTTAGAAGCTGACAGTGGTAAATAATAGATTAACCGAAATAGCATATGCTAGAAACTGGTCATATAACACCCTACTGGTTACTAGCCGTCCTGGTTGATGATAAAATACCTATGTGTGATGCAGATGCAGCCATAGATTGCGTTATGTATTGTACCTTAAATACAGTCAGGAGCAATGAATCCGGATCAACATAAACCTTAATATCTCGTAAACTAAGAATGCTAGGTTATTCAAATAAAAACTATTTTATAGACTATTTAAGAAGTTTTATTTGAGTAGTATTAGATTTATGTTGGCGATCCGTATTCATTATTTCCGAGTGTATTATTAAGAAACCTGGAAGACGTGGTTAACATTGTACTCGTAGAGATGAATATGATAAATAATACAGGGTGTTAACGAATTCGTGTAATTCCTTAAAACCACATGATCTACTACTGGTGTAGATAGGCCCCGCACGGGATTTAGCTTGATTAAAAATAAAAAAATAAATTCTTTTTTTTTTCATGCGGCTTTGTTACCGATCGTATCTAAACCACCTAATAAGGATTCAGTAAAAAAATAAGTTTTTTTTTTTTTCCGAAAAATAATTTTATTTGTGTGAACATTTCGATGCCACGCATAAATTAATGAAAGTACGGCGAAACAGCTGGCAGGAACGACTAACGCTATATCGCTCTTTGCAATCAGATAACTCAGGGCTCTAAAAAGACTCAGAAATTGAAAACCAAAATTTTTTTTTGAATTTTATTTTTGGTTGATTTTCGAAAATTCCCATTTAGGGTTAATCTGTGTCACCAGTAGATCACGTGGTTTGAAGGAATTACACGATTTCGTTAACACCCTGTATAATAAAACGAATAATACTTTTTTTTACAATTTCTTGTCTCAGATATAAAGTTATTCACTTACTGTGAGAACTTTATAGCATTCCATAACAAAGTGCAATTAAAGTAAAATACACTCGCGAGCAATGAATCCGGATCACCATCATAAACCTTAATAAGTATGTCGGAAACTAATAATGCTAGCTTATTCAAATAAAAAGTATTTAATAGACTATTTAAGAAGTTTTATTAATTTTACATTCTTAAATATCGAGACATAAAGGTTTATGTTGGTGACCCGAAATAATTATTCCTGAGACATTCATGTGCCTCGCAAATTTGGGTCAATCTCCAAAATAAAAACTATTATTGATCGCTCTGGTCTCTAAAATTACAAACCTAAATATTTCTGGTTAGTTAAAATCAAGAAAAATATAAAAATAGGCTTATTTAGACACCTGATTTTCGAAATAAAAATACGGAACACAAATTAATATCAATATAAAATCCACCAGAGAGGTCAACCAAATACGCTAATTTTGGAGATCATCCCAATAGTAAGCTTATCGCTAAAATTATCTACATCAACACATCTTCATTCCAGAATATTTATTTGCATTTTAATAAAGTACAAACACAGTAAACGATACAATTGTGACGTGATACAATTGTGAAGTGGAACTCAAAATTAAGAGAACACAACGCGGCTGGTAAAGCTACATTGCTATTTTACATAATTTAACCTTTCAAAACCATGATGTTGTCACTAATACAATAAATTTTCAAAAAACATGCAATGTCATCCAGTTTTCAGGTGACTAACACCTCGTTTAAGCTGTAAATAATTAATTACGAACGAACAAAATGGCTGGGTCACAAAAAACTTGTTGCTTAAGCCACTTCTCTTTCTGTAAGTTAAAATATTTGACTCTACAAATTGCTTTTAAGTATTTACATATGTTTAGGAAGTGGCAAAAGATAAGATGGCATGATTTAGTGGGTAATTAACTTTTAACCCACTTGCAACATTCTTAAGATTAAAACAAAGATTGAAAAAAAGCTTTCTATTAAATTCTACATCATACTCGTCCTTTTATCTAGATTAATCAGTCCGAATTTTCAATTGTCATTTAACTTTCATCTGAGGAATAATTTAACGTTTTGACAGCTTTTGTATTTATAGAAAATATGTCAAACCGCCATATTTATTTCACAGATAAAATTTATCTGATAATTAAAAAATCCCGATGATCTGGTGAAGACCGATGATCTGGTGAAGGTCGCGGGAAACCTCTGGATGCGAGAAGCACAGGACCGGTCGATGTGGCGATGCTTGGGGGAGGCCTATGTCCAGCAGTGGACGTCTTTCAGCTGAATGATGAATTTAAATCGGCCCTAAAAGATTAAATATTCAAGATCAGATATAAAAAAGGTCAAGTATTCTTCTTTCCTTAAAACAAACAACGGAAACAACTAAACCAGTATCAGTAATGTAACTTATCGATAACAATAAACATTCTGTTCCCTCGAGGCATTGTCACCGTCAAAATAACAACAGTACTAAGAAACCTCTGCAAAACGCAATCATAACTCCTTGTCTTCGCGCAGAAATCTAATATTTTACCCGCGGTCGAGTAAAGCACCTCGGGCCCTCGTGATCTATGAATTTGCCAGTTTCCTACCAATTTATTACGTCCTAAATGAATAATATAAAGACTACTGAGTATTCGAAAGTGGACACTGATTCCTAGACTTGGATTAATCACTGGTATACGTCCTGCCTGTCGATGTGTTCTGAAGTTCCATTAGTAAGGCTAGCGAAAGTTGTTCCTTGATGTCAATTATAAAGATAAGTGTGTACTGCAAGTGCACGGCCTGGTAAAATGATGAATAAATAGTTTCATATATTCATCTGGATCATGACAAACCTAAATCATTTAGTTTTTTTTTTGTCCCACAATTTGTACGAATCTTAGGAGAAAACTTTTTAGGACATGATCTATCTTTGGTATCTAGAATACACGTGCGAATTTACAAAATCGTAGAGTTACATTATTAAATCTGGAAATTATTCCAACTTGACGACGGTGTTTAGCATGATCCTTTACCAAACTAGTAATTTTACAAATTTTGTTAGTTAAAGCATTCATATAATAAGCATGTTGAGCTATTCCAAAATCTGACTTACAACTCGAGATTTTAAATGTTTCTTCAAAATGTGGTGTTGAAATTGACACATCTTGAAGTCTCTGTAGGAAGTTTATAATATTTATCAAGTTTCAGAATTGTGTGATTGATTGCTATTGTTACTTCAGTATTATATTTTGGAAGAAAGGCCAATATTTCTTATGCTACAAACTCATTTCAAAATAACCTATGCCATATTTGACCCATAACAAACGCGGTTACAAATAAGAAACACACTCTCAACTAAACCTATGACAAAATCAAATGCATTACAAACATTGAACATCAAAAAATCACAACAGCACTTTCTATTTGCTAAACATTCAATCAGATGGCTGCTAATCGATTTTGACTTTCACGATCCGACATCGAGCACATTGATAAATCGTTATTACCTCGCTATCTATTAAATGTAGCTTCACACCAACCGGCATCGGCGACGTAATCAAAGAGATTCCTTTCAAACAACTTTCTGCCTTTATTAATGTCTATTTGCTTGGAATTGCCAGGTTTGCTTCAGCTTCGTTTAAAAGCATGGATTCTTTGTTTGTCTGATGGCTTTTAAACGGGAATTGTTCTTTGAATATTCTATGACTAGTATCTTTGGTACTATCTGATCTATCTCCAACGAAAGATGAGTCCTTACATAGCGGTCGTTTCGTAAATTGTACACGTAAGGAGATGCTATCGAAAAAACGTAAACGACATCATCAAAAACTGCAGCTATATTGTCCATGTTCTGTTTTTTTTTAATATTTGATATTCTTTGTACCTATGGTAACATTTTGTAGAGAAACGCCAGGACTCACCTGATGGTGAAAAAGGTATCTATAGTTTGGTGATTTTGTCTTCACTTAAGCACCATTAATTGGTTCATATCCTACGTGACAAATAACATATGTAATTATCTTTACACTCTCGTTACTCTGACTCATATCTTGGGTATAACTGACTATCTTGTCCTCACGTGAGGAAGTTAATATTTTTTCACTATAGAATAACACATGCAATTCTGCCCTTAAAATAAAATTCATGCTCAGAGATTCTTTCCAATTTAGCTTTTTGGGTGCATGGTAGTGCAACGTCGGGTTCATCATTTAAACATCTAGGTTTCTTTAATGAACTTTTTTTTTACATAATTTAAATCAATGATTGACGTTTTCTTGTTGTGTTGGGTTATTATCATTACAAACAAATTCTATGTTTACAAATTCTAAATTTACAAATTCCTTTAGAAAACGTCAATTAGCGCCATCTACCAGTCTTTTGTAGAAGCTCTAGCTGCAAGACTTATCAGCAAAACACCATGTCGGCATATTCTCGGTAGTAGAGTGCTTAAGGTTGGCTCCTTTAAATATTCCGCAAGATGGCAGCACTCCCAAAACTTTTCCATAGAAATTGTTTTATGGGTTCTTTGCTTTACAGTTTCTCTGTACTTTACATGCTGTTTTCTTTAGCTGATTATACTTACTGTGTTGTGTTATTTGTGGAAACAGTTTTTTTGAGGTTATTGCTGTAAAATCATTACTTTTTTAGTACTGAAATTACACTATATTTTTGGCACGGCTCATTTTATTTGGAACATTAAAGTCACGCAAACAAGATTTTATTTTTTTACAGTTTAAGAACAGGTGTCATGTGAAGGTTTACCGTAAACTAAAAATGTGCATATCATTTTTTTGCATAATTTTTGAGAAGAACGAGCCAATATCAGACTTGACATTGTTCAATTTATTCGACGCACCGGTGATGTAGGTTGCTGGTTGCTGCACTACTACAGGTAAAAGTCGAAGCTGACTGCACTAGTGCTATCTCTTTCCGGGCAGAGGTGAATCGCGCGGCGCAGACAAGGTAGGAGGCCATCTGGGCTCACGTCACTGTTCAAACAAGGCTTGCCTTCCTAGTCTGCGAGAGACTCGACAAACGACGAACGAACCGGCGGCGCGGCGCCATTACTCTCGACGTATCCGCACGAACGTGACTGTGCCTGCTTTTCGCTTGTTTTTCCTTCATCGATCGTGTTAGAACATCATTACTGCGCAGTGTAAAAGGTAAGGTACTTTTAAGTTGTTTTGGAAGCAGTGCATCTTGTTTCGCGAAGTGAGTGTAAAGGAAGCGACAGTTTAGTGGGCTAGCTGGAGCTTTCTCGTTTATTTATGCAAAGAATTTACCGAGGGCGGTGTGTACATACAGGCGAGTCGGAGGCTCGGAGGCGAGGCGCGGCGCGCGGCGCTGCCTCCGCCGCCTGCGCACCCTGCGCTCATCATACATTTGATGTGTCAATTTTGGTAAATCACGTGCCAGTTTCCTATCGTGTTCAGTGTTTATGTGACTTGTGCATATAATTTGTGTCCCGTGGTGTTTTGTTTCGTGCTATACAACGGTTGTCACCATTCTGGAAACAATAAGGTTACAGTTTCTTTGTGTCGTGAAACTTGTGAGCATCCGTCTTCATTTCTTGCGCTGACGCACGAAATTACTTACAACTTAAGCAATTCTCCTTGAGTTTAAGCGCCTTATCATGTTTGGTATTGCTGTGAAGTACTTGTCTTTATACATATATTTATTACATTGACACATCTTCAGCAACAATAATACCGAAGTTTTTGACAATATAAATAAAAGAATACATAAAGATAATGCTCGACTCCTTGAAACAAAACAGTTTTTAATCGGCAAAGATAAGTCAATCAGCAATTAGCCCTAACAGTCATCATTCAGAACATTAAAAATGGATAATCAAACTTTGTTGAATGGCGCCAAGGTGTTCATGATAAAACTGGCACTGTTGCTGTTATTGTGTGACTCAACGATGACTCTCAATTACAACAACATGCCTTATGTGGTTAATAAAATACAATAACTTCAACTGACACAATAAGTTCTATACTAACAATTACTAAGAGGCCAGGTGACATTATTAACTGGAAATTGCATAATGAGTTCAAAGAAATTGCAGCACCGGAGCTTTCACTTGAAACTCACAACTTTAACCTATTCATTGCACGTCGTGCGTTGTTTCATCAAAGAGAAAAAATCGTTTATAACGAATTTACTGTATTCAGTCTCAAGCTGACGTAACTGAATCGAATAGTAGGACCTTTTACAGACGAAATTATGATGAACGGGCTCTGGCAATGAACTTTGTTTATTACAAAGATCCATTACCAAATATTGTGTTCATAATATTAGAAATGTGTGAAGCTGTAGACCAATTCTGACGACATAGAGACATTTATTACAAGTGTTAACGTAATAAAACCTGACCTTCGTGAGAGAATACGTGCCAGAGCGCGGATCTCTACACTCACCAATATCATATCCTCATGATTGATGGAGTTAGACCTTCTTTGAAGAGAACTCCTAATTAAATTTGTATGTTGCCTTTTCTTTTTTACGGTCGCGGCCATCTGACCCACATGATTCATCGGAGGAAGTCTTAAACCAGTCTGAACGAATAGTATGTTACGCATTGTAAAAAGTTCTACGTCAAACAGTTCCATTTCCAATAAGCAATAAAATGTACCATTGTTCTCCAGTGGATAAATCAATGGTTCCATTAAGTGGATGCCAATATTTTCTTAGTCTTAATTCTTTCTTGTGACAATATGCGCAAACAACTTTGCCATTGTTTTTCCCCGAGTTTTTCAATGGAACAGAAGAAACTTCAATTACATCTATGCAATATCACATTGCTATTTTATGTGCACTTGAGTTTATTTTGAGCACAGTTGCAATAAAAGCTGAAGCTTCATTTAAACCTCTTCAATTGATGCTATTCATGTTTTGAATGAGCCTGTATCCACCCCGCGCAGCAATAAAATCCCAATTGTCTGAGCGTTTCCTGTCATTACATTCGTTGTCATGGCATACATAATTAAAACACCGTATGTTATATCATGGCAAAATTTTGATATGCTAAAGCTATTTTTAACAATAAACAGCAATTGGGAGTTCATGGTTCGTTAAATTTTGATCTCTACGTATTCTAGATGGGAACTAACGAAGCATGTAATTTGCTAAATGATTGACCTAATTTAATTAATTGCTCCCATTAAAAGCATGCAGTTTGCAAGAGGGACGTGACATCAGATGGACTAGTATAATTTGTGGATAGTAACAATCAATCGGCTCAATTGATCTAGCGACCAGTTGCGAATAAAGACAAGGCTAAGCCCGCGCCGGCGACGGCGACGCGACGACGCGGTACATAACTCGGTCATGTGATCCTTTACAGTGAACGAACAACTTCCATCATTCAATGAACGATTTTAAAAACTATTTTTATAAATAACCGTTATCTCAAATCGGACTTGATGACGAGCATTCTGCATTTGTAAAATTTTACAATAATTCCGTTAACTTGGCGCTTGTTAAGCTAAAATTTATGATCTCGTAAAAACGCTCATTTCCATTTACAGAAAGTTGATCAAGACATTATCTTACCAAAATTGAATAAACCGAACTTCGAAAGCAGAATAACTTCAGTGTTCCTTTTGTTTTTCTTATACATTTGAATGAAACCGAAGAATGTTTATTCCGTTTTTCCAGTTTCTAACCAGAATACAATGACAGTAGTGTCAAGAACGATTGTTTCCAGTTTTATGTAATCTACCATTTCGAATCTTGAGAATCCATACGTACGAAATTTCTCATAACAATAACAATGTTCGGTTACACGTAAAATTTATTTTAGGTTTAATTAACTTGGGCATAACAACTAAATTGATGTTTCGTTATGTAAATTGGCTGTTCCAGAAATATGGTAGAGGTAACTTGATTGAAATTTCGCCATTAAGGGCACAATCTTAATATAATATATAACATAACTTAATATATATATAACAGTGTAATTTGATAGGACATGGAAGGTCAATAAACTGAGATCTTTGACATGTGTGTGGTATTCCATGCCGTGAGTGTGTGCCGTCACTTAATAGGAACACCTCGGTTATAACAATATACAACACCATCCTAAATTCACATGAAGTTCTCACGCTCAATAAGAGGCTAAAATATGGAATGATTTTAAATATTTTTCATCCAAATTAGACAGTTTTTCTCAATTCACATGTTTTATTTATTTATTCATCAACAATTGACATTGTGTTTGAAATTGCTTAGGATGATAATCCTGACACGCAATATAATTTTCAAGTTTCAATAATTACAATAGAATTAATTTATTATTAAATAATTAACAAAGAGAAATAATAACTTGTGCTTGACACATCCTTAGAAAGTTGAAGATAAAAAACGTGATAATAAAATTGCTATATTGAGAGCTGTTATATCAAGAACTGATGCCACATTAAAAGTCATTAAAAAGTCTCGATGGCGGTACGTCATATAGTTTGAGAAAAAGCTAATGGTGCAAAATGCGTCTACCTAAGGGCAGGAATGGAGGGCCAGTCGTGTTCTCAGAAGTGCACGGAGCATTCCAGACATTCTGCAAGCTGCACGCACGCCGGCAAACCTTTATTCAGCACGCCGCGCCGCCAACTTTGAAATAGTTTTATTTGCATTTTAAGGAAATTATTTTGTAGATTGCCGCTGCGGGTATTTTTTATTTCATGTTTGGATGCGTTCAAACATACGCATAATACGACGTGCAAAGATAAGAGTAAGAAACAAGCTACAATTTGCTACTTACAACGAAACTTCAATGTCAAGATACAATACATACGTTTCAAACTACATTGTAGTTCTAGAAACATCGAAACACTTTGACAACGATTGTTGGTGTTCTGAAAACACTATTAACATCTTTAAAACATTTCTGTCCTGTTATACAACTATTTTTGTTTCCAATTCACATCACATGGTGTTTGTTTTCGTATATATTTGTATGCTAGGTTATTACGCCCATTCTATTTATACTACGATAAACATCGTCATACGATAACTGGTTTACAAAAGCTGGTATCTGCTAAATCTTCTCGTTCGAAAGTTTGCAGTTTCATACGCAAGCTTTTAGTCGCACTAGTTGCAGACGTGTCAAACATGACGTAAGCTGAACAAATCTTTGTTTGATTTCATAAAAACATGCACAAGGTAAAAACATGCACTATGTACGGTAATTATTACATGCTTTGCATGATAAACTATTTGTACAGTGTTTCACATATTGCACCAATAATTAGAGGTTTCTTCGACTCATTTGCCATTTGTTCTTTGCAGATAATATTAATTTAAATAACATTATGAAATTATAATAATAATGTATTAAATTCAGTTGAATTCAAAATATATGCAGCTATTGCTAATTTATCATGCATAGTTTCTCAACCAAACCAAATCGTCAGTTTCTGCTATACCACACGAACAAACTGGATATATTTACTCAACATCTCCCATGCTCTTAACATTGTGGTATTCCTAATTGTTGCACGTGCTCTAGAAAGCATTTCCAACTCCTAAAATAGTAGCCGGCTAACACTTAGCTCCTTCAATTACCCGCATACCAACGTGTAGAGTGTACCTAGCACATACTTATGTACCAATATGTATAGCTCTAAGCTATGTATGTGGGCTTGTGGCCGTCACACTTTATGACTCCGATGACATCACTAAACTTACTGTGGTCACAGCAATAATTGTTTTATTACATCCGAATCTAAATCTAATTTTCTTCTATTCGAACAAAATAAAATGTTCTTGTACCGACTCTATTTACGACGATGACAACATTATACTCGATTCGATGCTCAGCCACAAAGCGATGTAATCGAATTTATAATTCATTACTGTTCCTTATTATTCATGGTCTTTGTTGTATCTTAATTGTAAAAGCAAGACAAATTACCAGCAAATATCGAATAATCCATTCATTAATTAGAATTTGGTATTCTGAAAATGTATGCTGTCGACATTATTTCAATAAAAGGCGAAGTTCATAAAATGAACAGTTGCGTTTCTGATGCAATCACTCCAGTCATGGACGAAGTGATTAGGGTGCCTAATATACCAGTACTTTGAAATGTTAGTTACTTGAATCAACGTAAGCAATTCAATCACGTAAGCAACGGTGCAAAATAAGATGTAGAGACCTGTAGGCGTATGACTCTACAAGTGAATGTAATAGCTGTAACTTGAATGAATAGTGGGCATGATGTAGATTTTATGTTTTATTTTAACGACCTTCGAAATCGCATTTATCGCTGACTCAGATATTTTTGAGAAACCTTAACTACAACGGAAGCAGAATAGCCAGCCGTTGACGAGATAAAATTTCACTTTTAAAATCCGGTCCGTTATACAAAGGTTAAGTTTTTGGCCAATTAGCCTTCCTCGATGGAGCGGAATCGCAAAACTTTTTTGCTGGTAAAAATTAATCCATTAGACATAGGATATCGAAAGTATTTCTGTATTAATAGATCTGACTCATCAAATAACCTGCTTTATAAAATAACGTCAAAACCAAAGTTGATAAAAATCCATATATTCTAATTAGGTCTTTATAATTCAAGATATTACCGCTACAATCTTTGCTGTACACGGCTTGGATTATCATTATCATCATCAACTGACTATCTCTGTCCACTTCTAGATGTAACCTTTTCCGAAGTTGCAATACGAAGTGCATATCTAGTTACTCATATTTATTGGCACTGCCATAAGCAACAAATAGCAATGATATTGTGTTTACCAGTTGTAATGTTGCATAACTAATTACAAGTTGTTATGCCAATCTTTGCACAATAATCACCTTTTGCTCTCAGTTAATTTTTATTACTACTGTTGCAAGACAAATACATCATACATTTCTGAAGATAACAGTGAAAAGCTTGTAAAAGTTAATGCTTCTGGGATGCACCTTTCTAATCTTCTTCTTTCTAATTCATTTCAGATCCTATTAGTAATACACCTTTTATCTTTAAAGACGTCAAAAAGAATAAACTAAAGTATGCTGGTATTAGGATAACGTTAACTTCAGTTAGGGTCATGTTAGGGTAGGCAGGGCAACCTCTCTCTCTCTCAGTCTTTGCCACAAAACTTGACTGCAGTTGCAACATGAATCTTTTTACCGTCATATCTAGTCAACCTATTCTTATTTTCCCTAGTATAAGTATAAACCATTTTACATTCCTTTTGCCTCTATCTGGTAATTCCATCCAACGAGCAAACACGCTCACGTTCATTATCGTCTCATTTTCCTGATAACCTGAATAGCTGTGTTTATGACGAAAAACGTTGATTTTTCTATGCGTCAACGTCAAATCGACAAAAAAGGAACAACAAATAAGTTATGTGTAACATTGAATAAAAACAAACTCCTTTATAAAATATGCGAAAACATAATGAAGCTTTAATAGGTAAGACAGACAGCGGAGTTGGAGTCGCGAACTTTGACTTCATCGTACAATTAGATGCAAGAAATATATTAAAACATAATATAGGTTCCACAGACCACTATGAAACGAGTTTGTGAGCCATTTTGTTGATTTAAAGGTAAAGATATGCATTTTCTTGATATCAGAGATGAAATCACAGAACTTATAAGATGAAATGATCACACCGCTTAATAATTCAGCCGCTTGGGTTCTTATCGCTTTGGAATTTCTATTTCAAACAATGAAGCATTATAAAAACAAGATGTTTTGAGCCGTACAATCTTTCTAGTTTAGAAGATAGAGATAAGACTAATTTAAACAAAGGGGGTTACAACAACCCCTAACAGTATCATTTTAATGATGTAACACACATATCAAAGTAATAATAAAATTGTTGTTGATATTGTTACTATGATGAGTTGATGACAGTCCATGTTTTTGAATAATATCCAATCCGAATTTAATTCTCTTTAAAAATCTAAATAGGTACAGACATTATGTAGGCATTAAATGTATAATATAAATTAATGCTTAATAAATAATAACCTTAATTGTCATCCTCTTCATTTTCTATAATTATTTTCCGCAATCCCGTTGTTGGATACTTGTAATGTTGATTGCAGTTCTATAATTTTGCTATTGGTTCTATTAGTTTTACATCTCTATTTAGTTTGTTATTTCACTACACAGTTACGTCAGGTTATACATCATTGATCCGCAGCGAGCCGTTTCAAGGAATCACTTGACGACAATAAAGCGGTCATGCTTCTTAGATTCCTTGAAATACGGTGAAATCTCCACAGATTACTTTGTACTATGTAACATTGTTATATTCGCAATTTATATACCGATTGCTTTTACAATATCTTTAACACATAACAAATGACTCGTCACTAACGCTATAACTAATAAAATAGTTTCATCACGAGTACTCTTGTTCGAGTATGATCCAGAAGGCCGTCTTACGTTGAAAATTTCCTTCCTCAACAAAGGAATTATAAATATCTCAACTTTCGTTCAATGTTATTGGAGTGTTTCTCGTTGAATTATGTTTAAAAAGCTTTTCTTTTGTCTCAAGTTATTTGACGAGAGGGAGCGAGACAGCGTGTCCGCCATTCATATACATTACGATTTGTAACCGCACAGCTTGCGTCCCCCACTAGTTGCATTCGATTTCTCGGTCAAATTGAAAAGCCCCTCGTGGAGTGGGTTCTTGTTGAAAACTGTGCGTATCTAATGCAGCTGGTTGTTCCGTGGGTGTGTTTTTATTTCTGTATGTAAGCGTCGGCGGCAATAAGTAATAAGGTAAACATTAAGCAAGTGAGGCCGTTCGACTCGTCTAAGCAAGATTCTTAGCTCGTTATAATCGACGTCTATGCCCACATAATAGTTTGATGTTCTTGAAAAGTGTGTCAATTCATTTTTTCTTGTATTATTTACATTTGGGTGCAAATTGATTGGCATGACAGCTTTATAATCTTCAGCGTCATTGAAATTTGGAACAACAAGTTAGTTATAATTCATTTACTATTTCCCAAGTGTCTCTAATCTCCTTAGAGTCTTCAGATCTCCACATTCCTGCATTACCGTAGCTTCTACTATTTCCACATTGTACTTAGTTAATTACAGGTAGGTGTTAGTTGATAACCGCCGAGGTAAAGTTTCTGATAAGAGGTCGTAGTAACGGGAGGCTACCGACACAAACTTTATCTTTTACCAACGGTTATTCGTTGTTTACCTTTTCGACTCTTTGTATCTACTTAACGTGGTTATCCACTGTACGTTGTTCTGGGAACAGTTTCGGAGTTATTATTGTTGTTATTGAGATGTTCATAGTTGTTACTCGGTAAATATTAGTTTAAGACGATAAAGCTTGCAATTCTGATAAAATGAAATGTTAAATTTTCTGTGAAGATTTAGATACACATTTTGAAATAGCTAAATTGTGGTTTTGTTATGTTAGTTGACTAATAAGTAGGTATGCATTTTTTGTATTGTGCCTTCTTGGAGAATGTTCATAGCACTATTTAAAAAAAACGGTCGAGTACCATAAAAATACAAATTGTTATTCAAATAAGATGCATCTGAAGGAAAAAAACCATGCAAATATTGAATGTCTGTGTATCTCATTCATTGTGTCTTCGTCTCGGTATTTGGCACACAATAATAAACCAGTGCAAACCAATGTTTGTGTTGCTTCATCCATCAAATGAAGAGGAAAATGTTGTTTCTCAGTTAGCAATACCTATACTAATATTTGACTTTAGAATATTTTTAAATCTAGAACACTACAGATAACAGATCTGCAGCCATTGCTGCAGTTTTTTGTGCTTGGCCAGTTACAGAAGGTACAAGGTTTTCTAAGACGGATAACGAACTGGACAAGTACGCTACTCAGTCGGGTACATTCGCCAAGCCTCTAAACCTAGTACACTATAGTACGTCGGATTATCTGCTGGAACCTTGATACCTAGTTCTTTATCCGCTGTACTATGTGCACATATAACGTCATTCACAAGATATAAACTACTTACTGTTGTCATTGCGGTACTTATAGAATTTGATAATACCGTTGGATCTTGGTAATCTAAAGTAAACATTTTCAGTTTCAAATATGAACATGTATATTCAAATTCAGCGTTAATCTGAGAATAATAGAGGCACATAATTTATTGCCTTGAAATCATCAGACCCACGCAAATTTTGTGTTGTAGAACACAGCAATAATGGTATACGTATAAAGCCATAAGGTCCATTATAAGCTGACCTCTCATTGCACCGAAAGCCTATAAAACGCGAGATCAGCTTATACTGGAAAATTATAGCTTGATATGTAGCCGTAGGACGTGGTATACCAAAATGAGTTTTTTTTATGGTATTTACAAAGATGGAATGAACGGAATTATTTCTTAATCCTAGTATTTTCCCAAGTATTTCAGGATAGCTTTTGATCTTACCAGATGAGGCTAATGGTCAATCACATCAATTGGCAAAAAGCTGTCTTTAGATATAAGTACTATTAGTTGGCATCACGTGTGAAATAGAACGCATAAGCGTGCTTTGAATCGCATGTTCATGCAAAATGCCCATTTTTTTATAATGCAAATTGATGTGTCCCTTAAAATCGGCACCTATCTAAAAGCACAAAATACATAATATACTGCGTTGGAAAATACACCTAACATCAATAATTATAAAATAAAATATTAGATGTAAGTACCACTTCACCAACGTCAATGTCCACAATGAACAAATCACGTAAACAAAGAAGAATCTTGTTAAAATATTAGTTTTACTACAATAGGTGGGTACATAATACCGTTTCTCGTAATGCGCATTTACACAGATCGATTTTGCATGGACATTCAGATTGGAACATTGCCCACGACCAGACTGCATGTACTTGGCACGTTATTATATTACTGTTACTGATGAAAACAGATATTGGGGGAAGTGCCTCGTTTAATATTTTATTATGATTTGTGACGTATCACAATTTCACTGATCGTTTTGTTTTCATTGCTGTTGGCTGCCGTATTAATGAGATTGGTCAGTCAGCATGATCTGATTGTATTGCTGATATGAACTTATCGATGGTCCTTATCGTCCCTAAATTTACATTCATGTAACATGTATAATATCATACTTTATTCTAGACTGAGAACATCTGTGTCTCTGGAAACATCGGATTTCTATGTTTACCAACGAGCTTTGCCTACGGAAACATAAGGCTACTGCTCATCACCCACACTCAATAGCGTGATGATTTGTACCCTATAATCTGACCCGCTCTTTAACGGATGTTGCTACCAAATTTCAACTGGATCTGTCCAGTAGCTGTAGCACTGACGTGAACCTCAAACATACAAACGGACAAACAGACAAAAATTCTAAAAACTAACGTTGTTGGCATTAGTGTCGTTCCTATGATGCGTACGAGTAGCACTTACTTTTGTTCAAAAATATTTAATGTACAGTTTTAACATCGTTACGATTTTAATATAATTATGTATAGATTCGCTAGCGTGATGAATTATCACGGTTTTAATACTCTATTGGTATGTCTACACCAGTGTGCTTTCATGTTCATCTTGCGCCTTCGTCTGACGCATGCCTGAAGCACCATAGCGCATGCAATAGCGCATGCCTTAATACTAATTCGAGTCTTATGGCAATCAATGTTGCATGCGCTTGACGCAAGAGGAATCGAACGTTCAAAGCGCAAGATAAACATAAAAGCGCACGGGTGTAGACATACCATATGGCCCGTATTATCAACCCCTCTCAGCATGGCGGCCTTGGAGCAGCATACTAAGAGGAGCTGATAACACGTAAATATCTTCTGAATGTCATGCATTAGACAACATTATGTTATTATAATTTATCGAAACGACATTATAAAAGTTTTATTTCCTCTTCACAAACTGGATATGCTTAATACTGTCTTCGCCATAGTAACAAATTTTGTAAGAGACTAGTGCCTGTGATAAGTAAGTATATGGACAAAACTGGGCATGAAATCGGTAAAAGCAGCATTCTGTGCTATACATATTTTTGACGAAGAAAAGGTGCTAGGTAGAGCTATTTCTCAATACATAAATATGCCTGTTTAATTCGTGGTTGCCCAGAGGTTACAAACCCGCTTGTTAAGCACCGGGTTGCAGTTTCAAACCCAGGCATGTACCAATGTGACTTTTTCAATGTCATATTACTTTCCCAGTTAATCTAAGACGCCACTGACAAACGGTGAAGGAAAACATCGTGAGGAAACCTGGACTTTAATGATCTGAAATCGCCAACCCGCAGTGAACAAGCGTGGTGATCAATGCTCGTTCCTTCTCTGTATGAGAAGAGGCCTTTGCCCTGCAGTGGGACAGTTACAGACTATTATTTATTTTTATTTATTTAATATGCCTGTCTATAGTAGGGATCTTTGGAAAACTCATGATAAACTCGAAACAATTTTCTAACACCGTGGGCACAAGGTACCCGAAAGACTTTAACCACGCCTTTCTGATGGAATTATGAGTCAAATGTTATATCAACAAAAGTCCAAACCTGCCAATTCTTTTTTAATTTTTTTTTTTGTTTCTCGGAACTTAATATATCAATTAACTTTAGTACTTCCTTGTGAACAATACCTTAGGTCGAACTGGCAACATTTATAAATTATCATGTGAGTGGATAAGAAACTTCTCACTTCACAACCCTCCCCGACAAATAAGACATACGGCGAGTGGGGTATGGTACTCGTATGACAAAAGTCGCAACGCCGTGTTCATAGGACTTGTTCCCATAGAAATTTTTCGAATTTTCGTTAATTTCCGTAAACAATGAATATTTCGAAAATTAAGCTTCATTCAGCAAACTGTATCTTAGCTTTTCTTCTCCAATTAGGCATCGAAATCGAAGGTTAAAATCTTTCGGGTAATAACCTCGGCCCACGGTGCATACTACAACTATTTATTGCACATTAGTCAATAGGTACATAAGTGTGAAAATTAAGGTTACTAATGCTTCTTTGATTGAAACTTCCCGAGCTATGTGACCTCTTTTTATCACGTTAGTTAACCTTAGGAATCACGGGTAACCTTTTAAATTGCTGGACTCCTTAGTAGCTGTGCCGTTGTTTATGATCGTTTTAACTATTTACAATGCTCAATTTTTAGAGCAAGTTAATTTTATGATTTTTGCTTGATTGCCTTTGTCCTGGCTAACACGATATAAACTCTCAATCACCGTAATTATAGACACAATAGATGAGACAATTAAGTGTCGTCCTGGGACGACGGGCGGTACGCAACCGGTTAAAGTAGTTCAGAAAATGATACAGCCTTTGTTTGAAACCACTTTTTGAAATTGATTACTTTTGACTTAAATATTTCCTTCATTAATTTTTGTACACACAAATTACATTTATGACTACATATCTTCTAAAAAATATATACTTAAATTTAAAAATATTTATTTATTTATTTATTTTTCTCTATCTTACATCTATCATTACAGGTTCACCCAATACGATAAATGCGCCTATATAAAATAATTGTTAATCAATTACACCTATAACTTATTATAAACAATGCATTTCTTGTGAATTCACTCATAGTACAAAAGAATAGGTCCGTCCCACTAGCAATGAGGTTGAGCGTGCGAAGTGCGCGAATATAAAACGTCGTAGCCCACCAACATCGGGAACATGGTCCAAGCTGCCGGTGATCAGGGCTCCGGAGAAAGAAACCTCCTCACTAAGCGTAACGTGTCAAGAAGTACGGCTTTCTGTATCAATCCCTTGATTCAGCCGCCTAACGAGAGCTTCATAAAGTGTTGATCTTGGCTAATAGGCCATTCGCCATAAAGACTATAGGAACAAAGACGGCTGAGTCCACATCCCACATGCCGCAAACTTTAGATATTAGATATTATTATTAATATTTGCGAGATAAATAGCAATACAAATATAAATTTGCTTATGATGATTTTATACCCAGATGGATTCTGACAGAAGCCAAGCATAATAATATCGTTTAACAGAGTCTCGGAACAGCGTGAAAATTATAACATAATAAAGTAATTTAAACGAACAATATCCGTGAAGTATGTTTATACACGGTTTGTGTACATAGTCATACAGTACATGCATGTACTTGTACGTTATGTAACACACAAGCCGTGACTTCAACATATTCAGTGGTGACTACAAAGTGCTACCGGTTACCCATCTCGAATTAATTTCAATTCTTTACTGCAATCCATAGTGTACACACGGCTACACATCAAGCTATACATTTCCAGTTTACACTGATCTCTCATTGTAAGGAAATCCTATACAATGCGAGATCAGCTTATACTGGAAATGTATAGCTTTATCTGTAGCCGTGCTTACATGGTCCCATAGGTGGTAAGCATTAAATATAGAAACAATTATGGACCCTGTCGGGCACAGCAAAAGTTTAGAGTAGAAAAGAGGAAGAACGCTTTAATATTTTTTTGTTATTACTAAACATTTAAATCATTGCTTAAACCTACATTTAGTTATTATAAATATTTTATCACTTATTTGTTTACTAGATGTCGCCAGCGGCTTCGCCCGCGTGGATGTCGTTTATCGCGTATTCCGTGTTTATCTCTACTATAATATGCATGTATTATACATATAAATCTTCCTCTTGAATCACTCTATCTATTAAAAAACCGCCTCAAAATCTGTTGCGTTGTTTTCAAGATCTAAGCATACATAGGGACAGACAGACAAACAGAGCGGGAAGCGACTTTGTTTAATACTATGTAATGCTAGTGATGTTTATTCTCTTTATAATAATAAAATGTTCACTTTTTAATTTTAAATGTTGAAAGGCAGACGCCGTTTTCTTCCGGCAATAGAAGTTATCCAGTCCACCTAACATCCCGTCCCATAGACCAGATATTTTTAACCATATTTTACAATAGTCTTGCACCCACCTGGGACGGTCCATGACTGTACTCCAATAGTGCAGCCGTAGATAGTCCCCGGTTGGTGCCCCACCCCGTTTTAGATTAAAGTTCTCAAAGGGGCCTCTGCGCGTTGGACCTGTGTCCCCCGTATGCCTTCCAAAGGACCGGACATCTTCCGCACGGAAGATGAGCCGTGATCCCAAAGAAATGTTGTTTACCTGGGCATCGGACGACGATACCTCTTCAATTTGTCATTGTTACATTCGGCTAGCTCTGAGAGCTCGTGGCTAATTAACAACCGCGCGGATGATGCGATTTGCAAGGTTAAGCTGCATTTGCCGCGGTCAGTCCGTGGATGGGTGACCGTTCGTTACCCATCGAGACCCCTCCGTGCCTTGGAGAGCACGTTAAGCTGTCGGTGTCGGTCGTAGTCAAAAGCCCGAAAGTCTGACAGCCGGTCTAACCTTAGGATATCGGCATTGCCCAGTAACTGGGTTGAGGATGTCTGATGGCAATCGTTCCGTGTAAAATACTGGTATTCAGCCGCATCAGTGCCATAGTGCCGTGTAGTGCCGGACTTAAAGAATAGCACTACCCCATCTCTTCCCGTGGATGTCATAAAAGGTGACTAAGGGATTCACTAGAAGATGGGCAGCAGCGTTCTCCGAGTACTTAATCAACCATACAGCGATCGCCAACCCGCCTGCCAAGCGTGGCGATTACGGCAAACCCCCCCTTTTGGGGAAGGCCTATGTCCAGCAGTGGACGTCTTTCGGCTGAATGATGATCAGCCGCATCTGGTTAGATGACCTCAACATAGTTGGGAATAGGCTAGGCAAAACGAACATTCGGCTAAATCTATTATTCATGTAATAAAACAATGAAAAAAGCAAAGCGTTACTTCCGCGAAACAAACTCCAAGAAATATGTGAAAACAATCGTTTACAGAATCAAATACACAAAGGAATCAAGCGTAGTTATTTATTTTATTATACAATAACTTTAGGATCATTAGTTGTGGTGGTTGCAAGACATCGACATTCTGCAGCTGTTTACGTTTATGGGCCGTCAATAGTGAAAATAACGATGAATATAAATTCGTCGTTTGGTAATTCAGTTTCCGGCAAAGAGTGGGCTACTATATCTCTTCCTACATATATTTTTCTATTAGACTGATTTTGCATGGTCTTGCAGACCGTTTTTGCATAATCGGACAGTTATTGGCGAAACCTGAAGGGTCTCCAGCCAATAAATAGACTTCATCCAACTACCAACTACCAAGGGATTATATCAAAAGTATGGGTAACAGTATCCTCCTATCTAGTTAACAACAAACAGAGATCACCAGTTTGTATGCCGAGTTAAACAGTCCATTACATTACCTTGGGCACGGGCCTCTTCTAAGAATGAGAAGGGTTTAGACCACAGTACACCACCTGGCCTGAACGAACGTGGAAGTCTGCGATGGAAACGAAACAACGACGAACATTAAACTTTTCGGACTACTAGATGACAGATGTCACTTAACATTTGGGAGTAGGGTGAACGGAGACAAAATATCAGATCGTAAATTTCTAATCGATTGTCGGATCCGAGACACTTTCGTGGTTGTAGAACGTACGATCTGTCAGCCGAAACATCATAGTTCGAGGCCCCCTGGTCCGGGTGAGTGGGCTACAAAATGTCGAGTTTTTTTGGTGTACCAATTCCAACGTTTTCCTGTGGATAATGAAATTCAGATCTGCACATGAATTCGAAAAATTGGAGGTGTTCAACCATTAGGCTATCGCTGATCCAAGGGTGTTGATTTCGGCCATATATCCTCACAACCGTTCGTTGTAGCGAATTTTAACCCATTCAAAAATTTCCATTTACGGGATAAGAAGAATTAAAACCATAATACACATCCTCCACACGTCTATAGTAGGTAATAAACAAGAGGGCTAAATAATGCGTGTCTACCCATAAAAGCTGATCTCATCATCTGAGGCTCATGTGTTAATACTTCGCAATAAATCCAATGCCAGTACGTTCGTCCAATTGATTTATTTTAGTCGATGACGCGTGGCATGCTAGGCGCACACATCTTCAATGGTTCAAGGACAACTAAGGTGGCAAGTGGCAACTTGAATTATCACCCGTCTACAAAGGACGTAGCGGTCGTTGGTTTTAGCTACTAATGTCCTAATTTTTTTATACGACTTTTGAACAAGTTGTAGTGTGCTGTGTGAGTAAAAGCGTAAAAAAATGTAGCAAAAAGGTTTTATATTTCAGTCACCTATTGCCCTTGGCTCTAACTCCACAATAGGCTGTAATGTGGCCATACAATTAGAATAAAAGTAGAATAAATGCTTTTCTAAGTGGCGTGCCGTTCTAATCAATAGTGTTCATAAATAGACAACTATAATGCTATGCTTGCACAACATTATCTAGCTACCTGCGAGTACCTCGGGCGAACTATTATCACGCGCAGATAACTGTTATCTTTTGTTTTATCAGTACAAATACAAATAATACTGATCAGTGAATGTGCTAAGCCACGCCTACCAGTAAAGGTTTATTAACGTCAAATATTTAGATTGTAAACTCTTTGTAATGGAATCTAGACATGGAATTGATTTAAATAAGTACAATGGCAACTAATGATTATTATCCTTACAAAACACTAGCGTAAAAAACATGTCTATTTACTTCAAGAGTACATACAATGTAGAGTCACATATTAGGCAAGATACAGTCCGCTGAATTTTAAACGCAGGGCATAGTTACGGAGGAGGCGTGGCCACCTTGCGCCGGAGCATAAATCATTGAGATTAATGTATGTAGATTTACAATTCAACTCATGACCTCAGGAAGATATACGATTTGTATTCGCAGACCGCAAATTAGCGTATGAAGTTTTGGCGCCTTTTGATTTGAACGCGACACACGGACGCCTAACGCGGTAGATTTATACACAGTGATTTTTTAAGGAAGGACAAATTCCAGCAAATCATGGTTTGTCACAATCTTTGATTCATAAAAATGTAAAACATATATTGCACATTAAAATAAAAAAAAAATATAACGTTTAACAATCATGACGGTTACAAAAAGGCAGGGTTTATGGGAAGCGAATGCTGTAATTTTCGCTTAAAAATTAAGGTTAAGTTTTATTTAATCAATTAGGAAATGTAGAAATGATCTTTCAACCTATTTTGTCATTTAAATATTCAGCCTGTATATTTGTTTGTCCTTGAATGTTTGTTTGTTGTGGAGTTTCAGTCGTGTGTACAACTACCAACTGTAACGTAAATAGATTTCCATTGTAATTTTATATCGGTCAATAACTTGTTAACGTGTTCTGAAAATTACAAACTGAGCATTCCGACTAAGAAAAAAGTTTTTTTAGTCAGAGACCGAGTTTCGATTGAATTTAGTACTTTCTTTTATAGTTTGTTGACACCTTAGAGCAGAAGTCGCCAAACTTTTTAGCTTAAGGGCCACACTGACTCCTCCGCTACGTCCCAAGGGATCAAGACCTAGTTCGTTCATCATACCATCATACTGTAGTCTTGATGAGCACTACCAATCTGGTCCACTGCCGCGGGCCGGATTGGTGGTGCTCGCGGGCCAGTGCTGGCCAGCGGGCTGTAGTTTGGAGACGATCCTGTGGCAGGTTTATTGGATATGTTATCCACTATCTAATAAGCCAAAAATACGTTATGCAGATACGAACCAATTTCAAGAAATATTTTTGTTCAAATGGAAAGCTTTTTTATTTAATTTAGTATCGCCAAAATGGCTCACTTTTGCATACTGTTACTGTTATAATAACATAATATGGAGCATATGTTATCCACTATCTAATGAGATAGTGGATAACATATGCTACAATCCTGCCAAGGGACCATGACCAATAACCCGTAGCCCTAAATAATTTATCTAACAGTCAGGTACCTATTATTTTAATGATGTTATTACTTCGGTGGAAAAACACTTTTCGATTGAATATACTGAACATTACAGCTGTCTAATAAAACTATAAATTATGATTCATATTTTCGTCTACGAGTTTTTAGAGTATGCCGTTCATTCGCCTCGCCTAGATAAACATAATTATGATCTAATTCTAAATACAAGCACAACAAATAGCATTCAAATTAATTATAAGATGAACTGCTTTTCTAATGTAAGTACATATAAGTAGTTCTACAAACAGAGAATTGAGCGTGGGAGCTAACCTGCCTGTAAGCATCGGCGGCCATAGCAAACATATCTAATATCTATAGAATGAATAGAAATTTTATACTGTAAATAAATCTAAATCTCTAAAGGGTTTAAAAGCTCGAAGTGATGTTAACCGTAGTTATGATGCGATAAATAAGTGAGTATAAGGACCCCAAAAGTGGGACACAACCGGAGTACCCCTACATGGAGGTCCACTCACGGTGAGTCATAGAACGTACGTTGAAATCAAATAAATTTCTTTAGTGACAGCTGAATACTACAATGTGGTCGAGAACATCATTTTATAGGAACTTGACCGTTGTCTGAATTGACTTTAATCTTATAACAGAGAGCTGTCAAAGAATTGTATGCCATAGTACGATTGATTTTAGAATTGTTGATTATTAAATTAAGTGCTTTGAAATTGAAATAGCTCCTAATACTCCGCTTAAAATCAATTCTATTGTCGTTTTGCTCACAAGTATGTTCGCCAAATACATAAATACAGATTAGTTGGTCGTTGTTCTAGAAACTGTCACGACAAAAACAATAGAATCAATTATGTAGATAACAAACAATAAAAAATTATGTACAATCAATTTGTTACAATAGCTGTCAGTTAAAAAATTAAAGAGCTTCTTTTTACCTTTAAAATTGATAGTTTAGTTACTGTGAATTATGTTATTAGGAAAACCAACTTGCAAATTCAGAGTATTGAGTTAAATTTATATACTTATAGGAAAACGACAAATATTTGCATCAATAGTTCTATACCATAGCTTTACGATATTTTAAACAAACGATGGACACAACAACAATCGATAAATGACATCGAAAGTCGAGCAAAAAACGGCGACAAATTCAGGCAATTTTTTGGTGCAGTACTTCAATTAATGTTGGTCAACAATTTGCCAATTTTTGTTAAGAAAACTATACTTATATAGAAAGCTCCAGGCTTCCTGCACTTTTCCTGCTTCAAAAAATACATGAGTTAGCCTTCTGTACTAATTAAAAACTACAAAATCTTTAAAGGTTAAACTTAAAATAATAGACAAATGTTTTTAAATTCTAATGTCAAATGGACTTCTTGAACTTGAATGACATAATTATGTACAATTCGATCTGTACAATGCATAGAAGATTATACCTAGATACAGACTACAATCGATTCGCAATTGGAAATGAAGTCTTATTCCGGAAAGAACTGGAAATTGATGCAGTTTTCTCCAATCTAAAGCCCGTAGCCCGACCTTTAAAAAGCCAACTGATTTCCGACTAACGCGGTTTCTGAAATGCTAATCAACACAAAAATATACTAACCAGCTGTCAAATCTTATATTAAGTGATGTAATTTGTTGTTAGTATTTTGGCTGACCAAGCACATTCGTTGACATTAGATTTGAGTCGTACCTATAGAATCAAAAATGGCACTTTTGAGATAAAGATGCAGAAAATTCAAAAATATTAAAAATAAACTTCTTGTTTGACAATATTATAACATGGCCAACCCTTCGCTAAATCGAAACAAAATCTCGATTTAGTTTCAAAGACGGCAATCTTCCAGTAGGACAGAGTTGCTTAATTTTTTTTTTCGGTTTTTCTAATGCTTCTTTGTAAAGTGAGATTGGCACTTTGATTTTAAACGACTCATTTGACTTCTCTTCTTCTCTCGTGTCAGCACGGGCTATACGAAAATAGCTCATGCTGTGGTGAAAAGATTAGCCAGTCAGCAAGGTTGGTAGCGGGGCTGACTGCCCAGGGTGCGCCGGACGTACTCATTTGACAACAGATAAAGATGAATGCGATCATTCGGCCCGCGAAATTCTTTAAAAAAATATGTTTTTCGTAGAAACTGAACATCGTTATGACGTAATTTTATTATTAGCGCAGACAAAATATTACGTTGTATTTATGTGTATTTGTTTACCTTTCAAAACGACACATTGTACTGTAATGGTGGCAAACATGATATAAACAACTTTTCTTTTGTTCGACGCCATTACAGTAAAATGTATCATTTTATAAGGTAAACAAATACACATCAATACAATGCAATATTTTGTCTGCGCTAATAATAAAATTACTGACGTCTGTATTGTAAGGAGGTTCCTGTATCTGGAGCCCTAACCTCCGGTAGCTTGGACCCTGCTCCCGATGTCGGTAGAGCTCAATTTTTAACCGACTTCAAAAAGGAGGAGGTTCTCAATTCGGTTGTATTTTTATTTTTTATGTTTGTTACCTCATATCTCCGTCATTTATGAACCGATTTGAATAATTCTTTTTTTGTTCGAAAGGGTATACTTCCCGATTGGTCCCATTTAAATTTTGTTAAGATTAGACCATGAACTTCAGAGATATGGAACAGAACTCCTCATCGGATCAAAGCAAAATTCTCAAATTACTAAAATTGCTTTGTTTATATTTGTTGTTGGGAACTGACTACTGGAAAAGAGGAGGGGGTGCGTGTCCCCCCTCCCCCCCCTTGGAATGTTTTCATTATATCGTGTAAGGTATCATTTGAAAGGACTTTTTATGCCCGACTACGTCAAAGCCAAAAAGAAGGGTTATGAAGGAGGGGGTTAAAATTATGACACTAAAACGTATTTAATAAAAAATAAACTTTAAAAAAAAGTAAAAACCGACTTCAAAGAAATACTAAAAGGAGTAAAATAATTACCATAATATAAAATTAACAGTTTCAGAAGTCGGTGCAACTCTACACTGAAGCAAATAGAAGCCACTGACTTCTGAAACTGTTAATTTTATATTATGGTAATTATTTTACTCCTTTTAATATTTCTTTGAAGTCGGTTTTTACTTTTTTTTAAAGTTTATTTTTTCATACTTTTAAATGTATTTTTAACCGACTTCAAAAAGGAGGAGGTTCTCAATTCGGTTGTATTTTTTTTTTTATTTTTTTTTTTATGTTTGTTACCTCATATCTCCGTCATTTATAAACCGATTTGAAAAATTCTTTCTTTGTTCGAAAGGGTATACTTCCCGATTGGTCCCATATAAATTTTGTTACGATTAGACTATGAACTTCAGAGATATGGAACGGAACTCCTCATCGGATCAAAGCAAAATTCTCAAATTACTAATATTGCTTTGTTTATATTTGTTGTTGGGAACTGACTACTGGAAAAGAGGAGGGGTTGCATGTCCCCCCCCCCTCCCCCTTTGGAATGTTTTCATTATATCGTGTAATGTATCATTTGAAAGGGCTTTTTATGCCCGACTACGTCAAAGCCAAAAAGAAGGGTTATGAAGAGGAGGGGGTTAAATTTATGGCACTAAAACGTATTTAATAAAAAATAAACTTTAAAAAAAAGTAAAAACCGACTTTAAAGAAAAACTAAAAGGAGTGAAATAATTACCATAATATAAAATTAACAGTTTCAGAAGTCGGTGCAACTCTACACTGAAACAAATAGAAGCCACCGACTTCTGAAACTGTTAATTTTATATTATGGTAATTATTTCACTCCTTTTAGTTTTTCTTTAAAGTCGGTTTTTACTTTTTTTTAAAGTTTATTTTATTATTTTTAATATTTATTTCATTTTAGATATGTATTTAGAAGTGTAAATTATAAAAATGCTAATGAATAAAGAAAATTACGTCATATAGATGTTCAGTCAGTTTTAAAGTAAAATATAAAAAAAAAAACTAAAAAAGTTGAATTTCGCAGGCCTACTCATTCACCTTTAATTGATCAGTCTTTCAGAAATCGGAGGTAACTGTTTTATATACTTCCTTCCTTCCTTTATCAACTTAAGCCATTATATTTGGTCTCGCCTGACCTCTAAAAGACCTGTATTTTCCGTCTCGTACTACATTATACATTTCCTATCAGCGTGTGTACTCCTCGTATTTATCTTTATGTTGAAGTGTTGACTGTCTGCTGAGCTCGTATTACCGAGTCAAGATAGCTTGGAACACAAAAGTGGAGTGTTCCGTCCGTTATCTCTAGCAACTTCAGTCAATTGAAGGGAATTGGCTAGAATGGTATTTACGACCGATGACTAAGCACTTCTAGTAGTGTTGAATAGATCACTATTGTTTATTACCTTAACTATTCAAACAATTGTCTGTAGGTGCCTATTATTTAACCTTTTATTAACAGAGAAAATATCGCTCCTTTAGAATTAAATAGACCTATCTAAAAACTAAGGTTTTGGAAAACATTGAATAAAGTTTCGTTTATAATTTTTGTAGAAACGGGAGGTTATTCGGTTGCATTACATTTCTACGCCACAACAGGCCTCTGTTTTATTAAGAGTCGATGAAGATGGGTCAGTCTATGAGTAAAAGGCTTAGTAGGCGTTTCGGCCGCTGAGTTTCGTCCGATCCGGCCGAAACAGCCATTTCATTATTATTAATATTTTTGAGTGGTGTTTCGGACGAATTCTTTTTTAAAGGCAAAGTAACGTCAGAAACATAATCAAATAATACCTATTTTACTTTATGGTCATGGATAAATCGAAATGTACAATCAAATAAAAAAAGTCTTATTTTTTTACTGAATCCTTATTAGGTGGTTAAGATTCGATCACTAAGGAAAACGGAAAGAAAAAAAAAAATTTTTTTTTGGCACTAGTTCCCCTGTGGTGTAAATCTATCTATACCAGTAGCAGATCATGCAGTTTTAAGGAATTACACGAATTCGTTAACACCCTGTATAAGACTGATTATTGTTGTTTACATTTTATAATTCTTATTTTTAATTGATATATAAGACTGATTATTGTTGTTTACATTTATAATTCATAATGTACGCTTTTTAATTGATATATAAGACTGATTATTGTTCTACCTATACATTTATAATTCTTATTGTACGCTTTTTATTTGGTATTTAAAGACTGACTATTGTGATTTATCATGTTTACAGTTGATTGTTGTAATTATATATTAAACTTTATCTTTGTCCAACAATTCCCTGACTTTTACTTCAATAATATAACCCTGCCTAAGATTTTTCATTCTGACCGTACAAAATTTGCTTCAAAAAAAGTATCGTCCGAAACGCCACTCAAAAATATTAATAATAATTAAATGGGTGTTTCGGCCGGATCGGACGAAACTCAGCGGCCGAAACGCCTACTAAGCCGAGTAAAAGTTGAAATAGAGGTGCGTTAAGTAGTCTATATTTTTGCTTTACATTATTAATAACCAGCCTGCCTGTAAATTTCCCAATGCAAGGCGAGGGCTTTTTTATACAAAAAAGGAATTGTTCACTGCGGGGGGCAGGTCCAGGTTTCCTCACGATGTTTTTACTACATTTACGTAGGTCAATGGTTTCTTAGATAAAATTAGAAAGTATACATAAATGACATTGAAAAAGTCCCATTGGTACTTAACATGCCAGATTTTGAAACCGGAACCTGGAGCCCATTTGATGAAACTACTCTGTAAGTCTGCATTCCTATTTCCTAGTACATAAATTCAGCTGAATAATTTCAAAATATGGAGTGCAGACCTAAAGCGTAGTTTCATCAAATGTGCCCCTGGTAGTCAAGGAGCGTAACGTGTTTTACATTATAAAACATTATTTCATCTGATTCTACATGCAATTCTTATATACGATAAAACATACTTACTTGTGTCACGTGACTTCATTTGTTCTTTCCGTGAATTTCATTACAATCGATTTGTTGTGGTTCCGATTTTAATTTCACTCACATTTCATGTTTCGTTTTCCGTATGAAGTCATTTGAGAAGAATTCGAAGTGAGGACAAATCAAGGTTAATGAATGTGTTGTGTCTGAAACCGCCTTTAGTACATTAACGGTAGGAATTTGGGTAGTTTCACACTATTGACGCTTTAAAAAGTCTATCGTGACCTCATCGAATAAGAGCGTAAAGTAGTGTAGAGACTCGTGATTGTGACTACTTAATTGTGAAGTAAAAACCTAAATTAATTAAATTAAAACATTCCAAACATTTTTGTGTAGCTTTTTAACTCCGAAATAAAAATGGGCACATCTTTTCGAACCAGACATTTTTAATAAAACTCTCTAACTTAACTAATAGAGTGGGCGAAAGGCTACATAATCCGAGTTTAGTAACTATTAAGTAAAGTTTCGTATAGTCGGACAAGGTAATGAAGGCGCCAATGCAAACACGACGCCATTTTATGAACGAGCACGTTGTTAATTTCGCGCCATCATGGGATGGGATGTGATGTGATGACCCACATTGACACTAAATAGTGTAAAAAACACGAATTAAGGTCCACTAGGTGGACTTTATGGACTTGCCATAGAGGAATTCTAAATTGACAGACCATAGGGATGGGCTGAAAGTTAAAACTTTTCATTTTTAAAACTGGTACAATAGATACAAAATTATACTTATTATTCCTGTTGCAAGATACTGCTACGGAATACTGCATCGCTTTCTTTTTTAATGTTTTACTATTTCTTACTTTTACTTCAGATATTTTACCCCATAAGGAAGGTGAACAATAACAGAATTCAGCATTGTTTTCATGAATTATGAAGTATGTCAATTAATATGATTATTTACCATTTTATATTGCAAAACAACATTTAGAAAACAATCCATCTTCAAATTGAAATAATGAATTAATTTCTTGAATACATTATTCAAGGAATCTAAAACTCTTTACTAGGTCACAAAACCAGGTTTAACACTAAAAAAATATTATGAAGCCATAACTATTTTCCCGGATTACATCGGTTTTTTATACACTAAACTATATAAAAACGTTAGATAAACGAAACTATCACAAGATAATGTAAATTCAATCGCCGAGCATCACATAAAACTGTGTGACCCTATCATTTAACCTTTCCGATATGGGTCAATGTCCCGTTGGGTTTAGCACTTTATATATACCGTGATTATTGTATAGTACAATGTCGCTTCATGGGCCACGATTTATGGTGCCATGGCATTTATGGACACAATGAAACGTACAAGCTTTATACAACGCGTTGACGGAAATGTATCGTTATAGAACATGTATAGCGTAGCTTGGCTGTCTGGTACAGGGAAATATGAGTTTGTATGTGACAGTTTTATGTTTACCTGGTACTTATAGTTCTTCTTAGTATTTTATGGCATTGTGTAATTAATATTATACGTACTTAAATCATCTCTTCTCTAAATAGTATAAATTGAAGTTGATTTTCGCGTCTGTCTGTTTGTCCATTTACTTCTTCTAAACTGCTCAATGGATTTTGTCTTGATTTAGGTAATTTCTTTCGGAATGTTTCAGCTACAAAAATTACCCGAGACGCCGGAGCGGGTCGCTAGGTGTTTACAAAATAACAATACCATTCTCATTTTGTCAATAAAATTGTATCAATATTTAAATTTGGATAAAACAAACAATTTATTTTCTGAACATTTAATGAGCAATTAATATGCAATAATATACTAGCAGGTGTTTAACGAAATTAAAAATCAAGTTTGTCAATGAACATTAAAGAGAAAAAACAATTATGACATCATTTCTATTCCGAATTCAAAAACTAAAATCTAAGCTACTGCCACAGATTCATTATACTCTGAATCATCAACGAAATATGAGTCCTGATCCTGACGTAGCGGTAATTACGTAAATTAGAGACTGCTATCGAAATAACGTAAACGACATCAAAACCCGTAACATAGCTAAATTAATCCATGTTTTTTTTTATATTTGATATTCTTTGTATGGTAACGTTTTCTAGAGAAACGTCAGTACTCACCTTACACGGTGAAAAGAATATATAATAGTTTGCTACTGCTATTGTATTATAATCCATAAAATCTTGACAGTTCTTGATGGCGCTACTTGCAATGACAAACGTCAAAAATATGTCAAATTCAGTACTTTTAAATTTAGTTCTCTGTTTCGCCGCATGTCAAGATACACTAGATACTCTGTACGTAGGTATAAAGAACTTGATAATTCGCCGCGTGGTCTAATTTACTCGTAGTAATTATAAGCGGGCTAACACGCGAGCACAGAGCAGCACAAAATAATTGGTACGGAGAATTCGAGCCGCCTGAACGTAGACAGGAAATCATAAGGGATTGAATTGCTGCTCAATCGGAACCGCTCTACAAACGCTTTTATATTTATCGTTTTATTTATTTGTTTGTTTACTTTTTGTGTCGTTTATGACGCTGGCTTTTGTATGAAAATGACGTTGTTTTCGTTGTACAGGGAAGTGTCTAAAGAAACCCGGTTTTCTTAGAACAATATTGATAGTTTACAGGAAGTTGATAGGTATCATCACATCATAGACTACTTAGTGGACTTAGTGTGGCATTTGATATGTTTTCTTATTTATTTATTCAATTGAATTTATTCCAACAACACTAATGTCTCTAAAAGTCCACACCACTCAAGCATCATAAGTAGGGCTGTCATCAGTCCATGTTTTTCTGGATTTGTCCTAGTTTGGGAGGATATTCGGGGGCGTGTAGTGGGAGGTTCTCAAAAACTGCAGTTTCGTGCTTAGCAATGCTAATTTTCAAGGGCGTTCAGGGAAAAATCTGGATTTCAATCTAATGTCCGGGGTTTAAAACTTTGTCCGGTGTCGGCAATTTCGATGATGGCAGCCCTAATCATAAGGAACACAACAGAACATGAAGAACTCGTTTCTTCTCCAAATCGGTAGCAATGAGCTTTTAAAGTAACATTGTTCTAATATACAAGGTGTAACATAAACAACGCACATCCTCTGAAGGGGTCACTGTACTCATCATTATGAACAACTTTTACTATGTGACAAAAATTAAATTGCGAAAAAAAAAACAGCTGTTCCCTACATTAATGTTCGCATAACTCGTCAAAATGTAGGGAACTGCTCATTTTTTTTCGCGATTTCATATTTGGTCCCATAGTAAAAGTTGTTCATAATGATGAGTACAGTGACCCCATAAGAGGATGTGCGTTATCTATGTTACACCTTGTATAGTAGAACATGTCCTAGCCTAAGGTTTTTTTCGATGATATTAAACTTATTAGTTCGCTTAATTAATTTAAAGCTACTACTACGCCGGTAAAAGTAGTTTTTTCTTCTCTGCAGAACTTCCTGTCATTTACTCTACATCGCTTACAGACGCTAGTCAGAATCACATTTAGAACAGCGAAGAACTCAGTTCCTACCTAGCCTTGATGATCACAAAACATCATACCCCTCTGTTGTAATCCAGTCCATAATTAGCTGCTATGCGTGCAATACTGGACTTGTTGATGTAAAATGATCCCCTACCTAAATTTCTAAAGCTTGTAAGCATAGCTTGTGGTTTGCACACACGAAATCACGTGCATGTTCTAAATATTTAGTGTTGTACGCACGGCTACATACCGATGCCTAACAGCTAAAAAGGGAAATGGGCCATTTTTTTTCGAAATGGACTTGTACAGGATTATTGGTACAACACTAACAACCTCTGGGGCCATTGTACTCATCATTATGAACAACTTTTACTAAGGGCCAAAACGTGAAATCGCGAAAATAAACAGCTGTTCCCTACATAATTCGTGAAAATGTAGGGAACAGCTGTTTTTTTTCGCGATTTCAGGTTTGATCCCATAGCAAGAACGATCGACAGAAGATAAATAGAAGAAAAAAAACTTACCGTCTTGTGGGGCGACAGCTAGTTTGCAAAAAGATTACATTAAAAAAATGCAGCTTGCATACAGCTAAGATGCTGTCAGTGCAACAACGTAACAATTGAAGACTGAATGTGACGTTATTAAACGTGAATTACACAGAAACGGCTTATGGCGCAGATACGGCGCAAGCGCGTCGCTTTCATACATTTGGTGCGAAAAAAAATTGAAACGGCACGAAAAATGTATGAAAGTGTCGCGCCTGCGCCGTGCCCGCGCCTTATGCCGTTTCTGTGTAATTCAGGCCTTACCCTCCCTTGTTTCGATATTGTTAGGGGAAACAGGATTAGTGTTATGTAAAGGAAAAATGTTAAAATATTCATGAAACCGAACAGATATAATCGTTTTTCAGTGTATTGGGGTCTTCATTGATAGTTATGCAAAAATGTACCGTTGTAGAAACATTATTTTTAGAACATCGTTCTTATTATCATTCCAGTCATTTCGCAAAACTAAGTTTCAGTCCAATTAAATGTGATTGAATTCCAGTACCTACCTTATTAATATTATTAACGAAATAAGGTATGTATTGTTATTGAATTTATCTAATCATTAGACAGGTATAATTGTACCATTAGATTCTAATGGTACAATTATACCTGTTCAACGAAAGGTAAGTCCTGATCCTCATTTCGTTAATTGCTAATGCTATCTAAAAAACGTAAAAGACGTCATCGAAAACCGCAAAATACTTAGGTATCAATGTTATCAATGTTTTGTTTCTAAAAGGTTTTTCCGTGTGAAATTTCTCAGTAGCAGCCCGGAGTCTGGATTTGTGACCGGTTGATGGCAATAGGCTCGCCCCTATTACATGGGACTTAAAACATAACGGCGAAATGTGGGTGTATTATACATATACACCTCTGCCCAACCCTTCGGAGAATACAGGATTATGTAAAATGACTGTTTCTTTTTTTCTGAATTCTCATCTTTGATCTTCGGATCTTCGTAATAAAGGTAAATTATGCAATTGCTTTCAATCCGGTCTCTCATAAGGAAACTGCACAGATCTAAATGCACTTGATTGCACCCCACTATTATAATTATTATAATATTATGTCAATTAATAAAAAAACGTAGTAGCAGGAATATCCATAAATATTTCTAAGAAACAATAGATTTTCCTGTCAACGACAATTAGGTTCTTGCGATAACGGGGACCGTCGATTCAATGAGATTTACTTTTATTGTTATTACTTCAACTTTTCCATTGAATAGATTGGAAGGTTTCGACTTTATATTTTATTTATAAAACGAATATAAATTACTTTCTAGCTTCTTTCTATTTTCATAATTTTATTGTTTCTAAGAATAAAGTCTTTGTGCGTAGCAGAATTATAAATTAGTTGTAAATTTTTATGTGGATTTTGTCAGGAGATTAGTAGTAGAGATCCAAAAGCCTACCCGATGAACTAACAAACAAACTTACTCCTTGCAGGCACATCTACAAATTCAATTGGCCTAGTCCAAAGGAGCAATACCTACACTAAAAATGTATTGCGTTAATTTTATAGATTCAATAAATTACTTATACCCTTTTCACATACGGTAAGTCCTAGTGTTTTTCTACAAAACGTTACCATTTAAGAATATCAAATATTTTTAAAAACCACTCCTTTATTATATACAGCTATTTTACGGTTTTTGATGATGTCGTTTCCGTTTTTCGATAGCAGTGTCCTTACGGCTACAATTTACGAAATTATCGCTATGTCAAAACTCATCTTTCGTTGAACAGAGTATACGGACTCGTATTTTGGGCCCAAAATACGAACCCAAAGACCCATACATTTAAGAGAAAATTGTCTTTGTAGTTTGTCGAATCATCAAAGAGCACATAACAAACATCGCAGTAGCACTTCGTCAATTTAAAACTTAAGTAATTAAGTCATATACATGTATCATATTTCTGATTACACGAAGTCTGCGACTGGCTGTCTCAAAGTTGTAAACCAACTGGTTTGTCAGGTCAAACCTGGTACGTACAGATGTCCCGACCGTCGCAAGCGCAGCCACCTGGCACATTATGACATTTTTTCATACATTTTGCTACACATCTATGTATACAGGTATTAAGCACAAGGACTTTACATGTAGGTCATGTAAACTTCTGCATTGATTATTATCTGAAGAAGCAAATATTTGTGATCAATTTAGGGTAATTGAAATCACTTATAGTTGCGAAGTTAGGTAACGTAGTTAGCTCTATGTTAGTAGAGACAAGAGATATTTTTCTTTGGCAAGTGAATTCGAAAAACCTTAACAAAAATCGAAATTGTACGTTCTTCGACAAGTCAAAAGTGCCTGTAAATGGTCTAATTGAAATAAATGCTTTGACTTTGACTTCATCGTAAGTATTCTCAAAATTAAGAATGCAGACGTTTATAATTTAATTTAATTAGATAACCCAAATTAAGTGTACATACCACTGCCACATCACGCAACGAGACAAAAATAAAAAAATAAACCGAAATTAATTTACTGTATTGACTGAAACCAAGAAAGAAAAAAAATATTAAAAAATAATTAAGGTCAAATAGTCACCGAGCCGTTATCCAAAAAACCTTTTTGCAGCAATCACTCAATGTGCAAGACAGTTTGGTATATCAAGCCATACATGTCCAGTAAGAGCTGATCTCGCATTGTATAAGCTTTCTGTACAATGACAGGTCAGCTTATAATGGAATTTAATAACTTGATATTTTATGAAGCCAACAGTACCAAAAAGTGAAAACAGAAAAAAAATACATTATTGAATATGGTAGAAACTCATAAAACATTGGTAGTATGTGTCTCTAAATTATACTTACGTATAAAGACAGAAGTTTTATTTGTTTAAATAAACAAAATAACTTTTTTGTACCCTTACAAAGTCAAGTTAGTCAGTCAGTTCAAACACGTAGGTACCTACATTCTTTAAAATATAACCTAACAATACTCAAGGAGCAATAGTGTCGCAGGACCGTGAAAACAAGGTCCACGTCGCACAACAAAACATACGCTAACGACAAACAAGCCGACGTTACATTCATTTGCATTTATTTAAGTAATAATATATTAGAGCCCGCCACCTGGCCGCCGATGTAATGTGATCAGCCCGAAATACCACTCTATTATGTTACGTTTAGCAAAAACAAGATTTGGGCACAGGTAGACTCGCTAACAGCCTGCTATGGCGGTTAGATGACAAATGTTCAGTTAAAATGGAATAGTTTTATGTTATTTATTTTTTAACGGTTTGACGATACGTTTGGTGCAGTGGCTTCTTCTTCTCTCGTGTCAGCACGAGCTATACGAAAATAGCTCATGCTGTTGTGAAAAGATTAGCCAGTCAGCAAGGTTGGTAGCCGGGCTGACTGCCCAGGGTGCGCCAGACGTACTTAAGTATCGTCACTCGTGGAGGCTCTTTTCATGCACCCCAGGTGCAGTGGCTGAGTCATTGGCTTCTGCAATACGGGTCGTGGGTTCGATTTCCGCACTGAACAGATATTTGTATGGCCTACAGATAGTTGTTTCGGGTCCGGGTGTTCGTGCATGTGAAGATTTGTGTCTATAAACGCACCCACGATACAAGAGAAATCTTAGGGAGGGGCAACGTTTTTTTAAAAAACAAAACAAAAGAAACGATACTAATTCTTAAGCGCCAAATCACGTAAGTTAAGTTTTACTACGCAAGTTATTACACTCCAATGCTCGCTTAGGTCGTAAAACTTGCAGAAGACGACTTGCTGCGATGTCCACAGTTTGAAAGTCGTTTGCGCAAATCAACTTGCGCAGTAAAACTTATTATTCCCTTTTCAACATGAGTCCTGACGTTTGTCTACAAAACGTTAACATACAATGAATATCAAATATTTAATTTAAAAAAGCAAAACATGGCTACATAATATAACTATTTTACGGTTTTTGATGATGCCGTTTACGTTTTTTCGATAGCAGTCTCCTTACGGCTACAATTACGAAATGACCGCTATGTCAACATTCTCATTGCGCAACTTACTCGTAATCGCTATGGCTTTGATTTTGACAGGTCAACAATTTCCAGACCAATGTATGTATTAGTTAGCAATCCGACTTCTCCACAACTTTGTAACACGCAGCGAATATTGTTTTTGACACATCAACTGTCGTGATTCATGTTGGTTACGTTACGCAATACCCTGTTGGATTTATCTATAATATCGTTGAATAGAGTATAAACTGTTATTAAATAGTTTTCTTTAAACAAGTTATAACAACAACGGATATTAATATGGTTGTTGTATGTAAACAATCTCAATCTACTTTGTTAGATTGTTGTGATGTCCGTAATTGAAACAGAGCCAACGTTTTGTTTGAACAGTCTGTATTTCATATCGCAATGCAATTCGACGGACATCTTGATTTATGAAACGCTGAAATTAAACTATTCGCCGGAATATTTAGGCTAACATAACACGTGTAGAGATTCAAATAGTAGCCAAATAATTGAGGATAAGCAAATATTATTAGAAACAAAGTTCTAAGTTTGTCAGAACTTAGTACAAACTTACTACAATCACCTAACTTCCTTGGAAGTTTGTAGTTCGTCTATCGAAAACACCATACAAATAATGTATCGATTAATATGCGACAAAAGTTCATTTTCAAGGATTTTTAAGGGCTATGACTTTATTATTGAAAATGATGGTTCAACAGAGTATTTCAAGGCTTATACCAATGTACTGCAGGTGTAGGCAAGATGGCTGCCGTCAGGTGGCACTTAGGAACACATGCTGTTTTAAGTTTTATTATAATAATTTATTCGGCTAAAGTGTGTTGTTAATTGTTAGTGGGAATAAAATTTAAGCAGAAAACACTTTTAAGTACACGTAGGTAGGTAGGATAATGCAAATCCATAATTAAAGTCGATGTATGTACAAATAAGCAACAATGAGTCAACTTAGTTATATTCATATTTACCTACATGATATTTTCAAAACAGTGACTTATATGTTTATGAAACATTTATTTTGTGTTCATACGCTGGAAATGTAGGTACTCTTGAAACGTTCGAGAACGTTCTTGATTCTGAAAACATTAATCTTTTGTTACAAACCTTTGCGTAACCTTATAGGCTTTATATTAAAGACTCAGTCGAGTCATTTACAAAAATAAAAAGGTCAAAACTGTAGAGCTCTCATATAAAATTTTGTTAATTTGATTTAAAAATAACGAATCTAAGTAATGGATCGCCACATTTATTGCAGACTGTCTCGTTGGTCTAGCGGTCGCAAGCGCTACTGCTGAACGTGAGGTCCGGCGTTCGATCCCCAAGTCGGGCAAAGTGTTATTGGGTTTTTCCGTGTGGAATTTCTCAGTAGCAGCCTGGAGTCTGGATTTGTGCCCGGTTGATGGCAATAGGCTCGCTCCCTATTACATGGGACTTAAAACATAACGGCGAAATGAGAGTGTACTATACCTTCACCTCTGCCAATCTTTCGGGGAATAAGGCGTGATGTTATACCTTTATTTCATCCAATTACCTGCTAGAATAACTTCTGTGATAAAAAACCTATTCACTACAAAAAACACGTAGTTTTCCTGCTTTGTCACTACCAACATCTTGGTTTCCGTGATTTCCTTAATTTATTTAAACAAGTGATAAAAAGCCTTTACATTTATCTACTACAATAGATTCTTTACAAGTAAAGGTATCCATTATTTTGAACAAAGAGATCTAACTTTCTTTATAGTGTAGTGACGTAGGGGTATAAAAACTAGGCAAAAGGCGATGTGAGCGGCTGTCTGGATGATAATAAGCAAAGCCTTTTTAGTCAGTGAGACTAGGCCACCATGCCATATTGGAAACGAATCAAAATAGTACGTTTATGGCTTATAGACAGGACAGCGTATAGAGAACTGCGCTTCGTTAAACTTAATGGTTTTCACAACCAAAGTGCTCCTTCCAATATTCCAATTTAGACTGTTTGGAGAGCGAGCTTTTCGCATCACAGGAGGCTAATTCTATTATACTTACAAAGTTATTTAAAATCGCAATCGAACTGCGGTCACTAGACCTCAATAAGAAAAAAGTCAAACGACTATGGATCAGCTGCGGTTCGATTGCGATTACATTACGATTCGTTAGTTTACAAATTATTGCATATTTCATGTAAAAGCACGTCAGGTATATATTATTTGTATAGTTGATCAAGCATTTCGTTACTAAATCATTGCTACATCCTTATTTCGTAATTTATAATGTAGTTCAACTTTACATTGTATTTTTATCGGCTTTACCTATATGTGAACATTTTCTAAACATTGTGTAGGTCTGTATTATATACCTACTCGATCCAAAGTGTGCTAATTAAATACACAACTATTTACGATTAAACAAAGAAAATACCACTAAATAAATCTCTCAATAAATCCTCAAATTAACTAATAAACCACGATTACTTCGACAATTTAACGATCGCTTAATGTATTCGATTATATCTAGTCAGAATCGAATGAGCAGATCGGTGACCATTTTGGTACAATATTTAACGGTAGGCAAAGGCGTGCATTATAATTCATGTCAGGCTAGATTTAACGACCTTATTCAGCATTCAAGGCGAACAGTCGGACGCAGGTTTAAGCTAATTGTCAGTGGCATGTGATGTCTCGAATTGAGTCGTTTAATCGTTAAATGATCGTTGTGGTATTATCTAAATGACTTTTGTGTATACCTACTTTTGATTCGGTTAATATCAAACCGGATTCAATTTTAATGAATTATATTTTATAACAAAAGGAAACGGTACAAATTATTTGTGTTTAGAGTTGGATTTCAATGCTTTAGGTGCTGTTCATTGTGCGCGCATGTGTTCCGTGCGCGCCTCTCAGGAGGACGTGGGGCAAGGCCCCACAGAAGGAGAGGTCCGCCAGGGGATGGCGGACCGAGGCCTGCCGGGGTTGCGGTGCATGTAGCTGCGAATCCCGTGACCCCGGCAAAGGGTCAGGAGTAGGAACACCGTGGGTTTTTAGCCGGTAAGAGTCCGGCATAACCCTTCGCCTTCCCCAGGCGAAGGGTATCCATGAGGATTTTCCCACGATAAAAAAAAAAAGGTGCTGTTCATTGTATTAATTATATTCTTTCGATTGCTACCTCTAGTGTTAACCTTTCTTTTGGTCCACTCAGTTTTTCATTTACTTTTTTAGATCAGTATAGTCTCATGACTCACAAATACAGCACGTACTCGTAACGCGAATTATTTCAACTTTCTACCAAACCAAAAAAAAAACGGTGAAGGATTTAAGTAGGACAAGGAATTCTGAGTATCACAAACCACAGCGCTGCCCCACAACCCATTAACCAGGGAATAGCCGACCACAAGATTCACCCGTATTTCCTTTACACTACATACTTCCGACATTGGTAACGCTACGCATGCAAAAAAAATGTTGACACTGTAAAACGTAGTAAATATATCCGCATTTAAGCATGCGTTGCAATGCCACGTAAAGAAAAAAGTGTTTAGTTTTAAAATCTGTTTATTGAAGTGCTTTTGGGTACACAATATTTTTGATTTGAGGGGACCCGAATTTACCATACCGACGGGACGAACGTCGAATGTTTGACGGGTAGGAACAGTTTGTATGGGAAAATTAAATTGTTGTTTTTACTATTTTCCTCGCAATTTTTCCATATTTTTTCACCACTTAAACCTTCCCTGGCCTTCTACAAATATTTCAAAACCAAAATTAGCCAAATCGGTCCAGCCGTTCTCGAGTTTTAGCGAGACTAACGAACAGCAATTCATTTTTATATAACAGATAACGTCGTTTACTTAAGACATCTAGGAGTGATTAATAAAGTTACCCGTCTATAACTTACTAACAGCAAATAAATTAAGTATATATTTTCCCTTATTTTCCGTATAAGGACATTCATATGATACTTTATTTGACGTATTCCACATTGGGCACCCGCTTTTACGGCACCCAAGTTAATGGCACCTGAGGTATTCCATATTCGGCACCTGTAGGTATTTTTCGCAGGTGCCATTAGTGGAACAGTTTATTATTTAAAATTTTATTCCACTTTCGGCACCTACGAACCAGTAGGTACTAGTGATGGGACGTTTATTTTTTATAGGACGTTAAAATTAAAAATTCGATTAAAATCAGTAGAGTTTAATAACATGATAAAAATATAACTTCTTTATGTATTTTAATATCACAATCGGTTTCCTTAATCACATATATTGCAAAATCAGCCTTGAGTTACAATAGTTTTTTTTTTTATGTTTTGAGGCTTTTTATCAAACATGATCATGCCAGCCTCATCGTACATAATAGAATTTAAAAACAAATACTTTTTAGGTTTACATACATTATTTCTCTTCTTGATTAACTTTGTAATTAAAATTCAACTGTTTTTATTTATTAAAACTACCAGGAAAGCAGAAATGAACTGGAACTAGGTGCTTAAGCGACTTAACTAACATACATAGCTCAATAATGGTAAAAATACAGGTTTTGAAATTGAATCATTTGTTGTTTTGAAAAGTACCAGGGCGACAGAAATGAACAGAAAATAGGCGCTTAAGCGATATCACTAAGTGACAGTTATAGGTAAGATATAGGACAGTTTTAAGACTTCTATCGATATAGTGAATAATAAGGAATACTTTATATTCCTTTTTGTGTTTAATCATTGGTGCACATCTTAGTGACATAGTTTATCGGCTGTCACCCTGGTACTTTTCAAAACAACAAATGATTCAATTTCAAACCTTATAATTTTAGCATTATTAAGCTAAGTAGTAAAGTCGCTTAAGCACTTAGTTCCAGATCATTTCTGCTTTCCTGGTAGTTTTAATAGATAAAGACAGTTGAATTTTAATTACAAAGTTAATCAAGAAGAGAAATAATTGTGTGTAAACCCTAAAAAGTATTTGTTTTTAAATTCTATTGTGTACGATGAGGCTGGCATGATCATGTTTGATAAAAAGCCCCAAAACATAAAAAAAAAAAAAACTATTGTAACTCAAGGCTGATTTTGCAATATATGTGATTAAGGAAACCGATTGTGATATTAAAATACATAAAGAAGTTATATTTTTATCATGTTATTAAACTCTACTGATTTTAATCGAATTTTTAATTTTAACGTCCTATAAAAAGTAAACGTCCCATCACTAGTACCTACTGGTTCGTAGGTGCCGAAAGTGGAATAAAATTTTAAATAATAAACTGTTCCACTAATGGCACCTGCGAAAAATACCTACAGGTGCCGAATATGGAATACCTCAGGTGCCATTAACTTGGGTGCCGTAAATGCGGGTGCCCAATGTGGAATACGTCCTTTATTTCCATTAAACCCGCATGAAAACAAAATTCCATGAATGTGCAATAAAATTTTAGTTTCATATTCCTTCCTCAACTTAGAACACGACGCAGACCTGCTAGGCTAGAACTAGTCTTAGTACTTGCGACTCGACTGGCCACGCCCATCCTGTGCTCGCGTATCGATGCATCGATATAATTTACGCGTATGTACTCGATTATCGTTATATGAATCGATATAGTAATCGGAACGCTGGGCCGTGTTCATCATTTGGCCAGTGACCTGTGCCATCTGTTTCATTGAAGCTTTTACTGTTGTTCCGTGTTTAAGGTTGAGGTTGTATTATGTTTTTGTAACTGGCAACAAAAGACCCGCATGCATGAAGAAGCATTCTAGATTCAATAGTTCTCTGACGTCATTTGTTACTATGAAAATATAGGTCTTGATGATTCCATTGAGGATTTTTCTTCATAAAAAAGAAAGTCTATGGTATATTATTTAGCTTACACTTACTTTACACAAGGAGTAACATAAATAACACACAACCTCATAAGGGTTACCATGGGACCGAGCCTGAAATCGCGAAAAAAAAACAGCTGTTCCCTACATTTATGTTCGCATAACTCGTCAAAATGTAGGGAAGAGCTGTTTTTTTTTTCGTGATTCCCTTTTTGGTCCCATAGTAAAAGTTGTTCATAATGATGAGTAGGTACAGCGATCCCTTATGAGGTTGTTCGTTATTTATGTTACATCTTGGATATGTAGAGACAGATTTCTACATAACCTAGCTCTGCTCACTTCAGAAACTTACTGATTGATTATTTAATTAGCAAATAAAACTTGTTTAAACTTTTTTATTCATGGAACTAATTTTAATTTGTTTTTGTTTCAGATTTTAAGTAACGAGTGCTTGGATAGCTGAACGAAGCCATAGGTAGGTACGTGTTTTTTTTATTTATTATAGTTTTTCTTTTCATTTTATCGTCTTTCGCAGTACTTATGAGTATGCGACTGGCATAGGACCGAAGGAAGTTTCTGAAGCAAATAAAAGCCTAAACGAATCACTAGGTCGAATAATTATGTAGAAACATTATGTAATATGAGAAGGGAGTAATTAAAACAGTAATTAACATCCACTAATTGTATATATGTATCAATTTCACTGGTTAACTTTAACCTCAAGCACTGATAAGCAATATTATGATAACTGACGCTTTTCCGCGATGCCTGTAAACAGAAAATGATAAATATCTAAACAATAAATTTACGCGGTGACAAATTTATTAGAATACCAAAACAATAATTTTAAACGTTAGTATGCAGATAATTGTTATTGACTCCATTAGTTAGCATAATAACAATGAATAAACAATAGCTAAAACCACATACTTAGTCACCATACAACTAAATAGCGAAGTATGTAATTACCGTGTATTATAATAATATGTAACATTTACATAACGTGTTAGGTACCTACGTCTATTCTTTGACCTGCGTAATCGTATTTCTTAGAAGTAACATATATCTCGGGAAATCACGAAAACGATTTGAATATAAAATAAGTATAATAACTCATAATCTGCCGCTTCTGTTTAATCTGGAAAACAACATAATAAACTACACACATCAAAAGTGTCTAGGGATCAAGCATTTTTATGCGGATTTCTTGAGATTGAGATGTGGCTTTGTAATAAATTTATGATTTTATAAATTTATATGGATCCTTTTTGGTGCATTTCATAATTTGAATCAGGAACTGTGAATCAAATTCGAGTAAAAGATGAAAATCAGCTGTCAATATTTTCCCTATAAAAACATACAACGCATTGAAGACATTATTAGTGCTACTGTTTCCCTACTACTGATTAAAACCAACGTTATTATGGAGCGGCGACGTCATTTAAGCAGGGAAGAAATGCTCAGAGCCGTGGGAATGATAGAAGCTGGTTCCCGGCAACGTACTGTGGCTTTAGCTCTGAATACAAGTCAGAGTGTTATCAGTCGACTTTGGACTCGTTACCGAAGCACTGGTACCGTGGCTGAGCGCCATGGAGGACGGTATCGCTGCACCACACGGAGACAAGACCGATACATTCAAATCTTAACTCGAAGAGCTCCAACAATAACCGCCATGATGTTAGCCGTGAGGCTTCATCACTCTTCAGGGAACTTAATTAGCGACCAAACAGTCAGAAACCGCTTGCATGAAGTGAACCTTCATTCCCGAAGACCGCTACGGGTACCACCTATAGCAATGCACAATCGTAGGATTCGATATCAATGGGCTCTTGGACACAGAAATTGGGCAGAAGAACAATGGCGTTTCGTGTGCTTTTCTGATGAGTCTCGTTTTGGTATGAGACCGGATACAAGACGTATACGACACTGGAGAACCCCTGGACGCCAACAGCGATTAAAATCCTGCCAGGAAGTCCATCCTTATAGTGGTGGAACCATCATGGTATGGGCGGGTATTTGGATCGGCGGAAGAACTGAGTTGATTTGGATCAGAGGCAACCTCAACGCTCAAATTTATGCTGAGACGATTGTATCAGACGTCATCGTTCCTCTACAAGCGCAAATCGGTCCCTTATTTCAGTTAATGCATGATAATGCACGACCGCACACCGCAAGAGTTGTAAGACAGACTCTCGCCGCAGCTAACATCAATGTCCTGCCCTGGCCTGCTCAGTCGCCAGACTTGAACCCGATTGAGCATGCATGGGATATGCTACAGAGAAGAGCTCTGCCGAATATGGAGGGTATCCAGTCGCAAGAAGACCTTTTTTTGTTGTTGCAACGAACATGGGCGGCCATTCCACAGCGTGATTTGGATGAACTCATTTTGAGTATGCCAAACCGATGTTCTTGTGTTGTTAGTGTTCGCGGTAGAAACACGGATTATTAATTGTTTAAGTTACCCAATAAAATTTTATAGAAAACTGTTATTTCAGTCTTTTTTTCGAACTTTTGTGTTAGTGGTTCAAATGTCAAAAATCCCTTTATTAGGAAAATGGCAAATTTCTTTATTAATGCAAAGGTGACTTGGTTTATCGTTACTGTGACAAACGAAAACACTTTATTTGATGAATCCTTAAAGAAAATTTTAATTAATATCAATCAGGAGAAAAGTTATTGCAAAAATATATGTTGATCCCTAGACACTTTTGATGTGTGTAGATAGTTATTACTTATTTCGTCGAAAATAAAAGCGATTGTAGCTTGGAAGACAGTAGACACATTATTACAGATATTTACGTTAATATAGGTACAAGGTTTAACATAAATAACGAACAACCTCTTAAGAGGTCACTGTACTCATCATTATGAACAACTTTTACTATGGGACCAAACCTGAACGCAAAAAAAAACTGCTGTTCCCTACATTTATGTTCGCATAATAAATAAATAAATAAATATTAGCCTGTAACTGTCCCACTGCTGGGCAAAGGCCTCTTCTCGTACAGAGAAGGAACGAGCATTGATCGCCATGCTTGCTCACTGCGGGTTGGCGATTTCAGACCATAAGTCCAGGTTTCCTCACGATGTTTTCCTTCACAGTATGTCAGTGGTGTCTTAGATTAACTAAGAAAGTACATGAAATTGAAAAAGTCACATTGGTACTTGCCTGGATTTGAACCCACAACCCGGTGCTTAACAAGCGGGGCTGTATGTTCGCATAACTCGTCAAAATGTAGGGAACGGCTGTTTTTTTTTTCGCGATTTCATATTTGGTCCCATAGTAAAAGTTGTTCATAATGATGAGTACAGTGACCCCTTAAGAGGCTGTGCGTTATTTATGTTAATCCTTGTATATTAACGTAAACATCTGTAGTGTAGTAATGTGTCTACTGTCTTCCAAGCTACAATCCCTTTTATTTTCGACGAAATAAGTAATAACTATCATGACTCAATCAATCTGCCTAGCCTTTTCCCAACTATGTTGGGGTCGGCTTCCAGTCGAACCGGATGCAGCTGAATATCAGTATTTTACATGGAGCGACTGCCTATCAGACCTCCACAACCCAGTAACTGGGTAATACGATACTCTTGGTAAGACTGGTTGTCAGACTTTCTGGATTCTGACCAACAGTAACGACTGTCAAAGATCTACAAATGACAGCCGGGACCAACTGCTTTACGTGCTTTCCGAGGCACGGAGGAAACTCGCTATGGTAAATGGTCACCCATCCACAGACCAACCTCGGCAAGCGTGGCTTAACCCGGAAGATCGGTCTATGCGGCTGTAATTATTTAGCCACGAGCTCAATAACTATCATGACTATGAGTGAACTATGAGTGAGGTTGTGCGTTATTTATGTTACATCTTACACCTTGTAAATTGAAGGTTCTGCCCAGCCTTTGCCTAACTATGTTGGGGTCAACTTCCAGTCTAACCAGATGCGGTTGAAAACCAGTATTTTTCACGTAGCGACTGCCATCAGACCTCCGCAACCCAGTTACTGGGCAATGCGCGATATCCTAAGTTTATACCGGTTGTCAGACTTTCGGGCTTCAGACAACCCGTAACGACTGTCATAGGATACCCGGGACCGACGGTTTAACGTGCTTTCCGAGGCACTTAACACGTTCAGTGCCGGGTGCCCTCCAGCATCCTGTAGTCGCATTTGATATGCCGGGTGCCCTCTCGTGGGCTCATTTTAAATGCAGGTTTTTCTTGGAAAATGCGCCGTCAGGAAACAAGCAAACACCTATTTGACGACGTAGTATCGTATTTTTCAAGATTTTTAACCTAACGCCAGGAACCCTCCTCGAGGGTTCACTCTTAGCGCAAACGTAATGCCGAGGACCCTCCTGGAAGGTCCATTAACGATATGTATGGCGGGATGGCGTATGAGCTCTATGAAAAGTGTGGTGGACTCGAATGTGTTAACGTTCTCTCCGAGGTACTTAACACGTTCAATGCCGGGTGTCCTCCAGGAGGGCAAACTGTAGTCGCATTTGCCATGCCAGGTGCCCTCGTGGGCTCATTGTAATGTAGGTTTTTCTTGGAAAATTCACCGTCATCAAACAAGCAAACACCTATTTTACGACGTAGTAGCGTATTTTTCAAGGTTTTTAAAATAACGCCAGGAACCCTCCTCGAGGGTTCACTCTTAGCGCAAACGTAATGCCGAGGACCCTCCTGGAAGGTCCACTAACCATATGTATGGCGGGATGGCGTATGAGCTCTATGAAAAGTGGTCAACTCGAATGTGTTAACGTGCTCTCCGAGACACTTAACACGTTCAGTGCCAGGTGCCCTCCAGGAGGGCACCCTATAGTCGCATTCGCCATGCCGGGTGCCCTCGTGCAGGGCTCATTTTAATGTAGGTTTTTCTTGGAAAATGCACCGCCTTGAAACAAGCAAACACCTATTTTACGACGTAGTGGCGTATTTTTACGGTTTTTTACCTAATGCCAGGAACCCTCCTCGAGGGTTCACTCTTAGCGCAAACGTAATGCCGTGGACCCTCCTGGAAGGTCCACTCACCATTTGTATGGCGGGATGGCGTATGAGCTCTATGAAAAGTGTGGTGGACTCGAATGTGTATGTATATTCCTAGCTTCACACATTTTAAAGCTTAATTAAAAGAATGCGTGATGTAGCAAAAAAATGTTTTTTTACGTCGTACCTGGCAAAACACATAGCATGTAGCTCTACATTTTTAAATTAACACCTTGCATACAGGTAACCCAAACTAAACTAGTATTATTCATATTTTTTTTTACGAAATAAAGTTTATCTATAATTTATCTTTGTGGTATATGTTAAGGATAAACACGTAGACTAGAAAATGCGTACGCCAATTGAACAATAGATATTACGTACGAGTATAAAGTAGAAATTTGAATTTGTGTTTTGAGAAATTTTCAACCATAGAAATATCCAGAAAATGTTCCACAATGATTGTCGTTGCTAGTAAATAAATTGCGCATGATATTGTAATAGGATAGCATCTGCAGTACATTGTACATGTCACAGATACTGAGGGGAAAATTATCTGCCACACAATATATGAATTATTTATGTGTATGTGCGTATTAGTTCCGCACTCGTATTGTCCTCTAGTTATTTTAAATTTTCCACTTAAGTCAGTAGTTGTAGGTAAAGCTATGTACTACGTTCATAAAAATACTAATAAAAAAATAAAAACATATTTCAGACAGTAAAAGTCAATATGTAAGGCAAAAAAAAACTGAAACTTTTAAGATTTAAATTTTGACTTAAGTTACACAGGATAGAGTTAATAACTATCTAGTTTAATTTCACTTTTTTAATGTTTTGAGCATTTTTAGTGTTAGGTATCGCTAGGTAGGTAGATAGATAAGATAATTGTTTTTTTTTTATAATAAATCCATCCGAGTGACGTATCCGTTAAAACCCAGCTTTAGAAATATATTTAAAAATAGATTTACATAGAGCCGTTAAGTTTAATCTGGGTATATCGAAAACAAGAAAACTGGTATACCGTTTCAAAAAGAGTTGCGCAATATGAAATTATTATGCAAAATCATCTTTACAGAATGTAAATGAGGACTGTCTGTGACTCATGCACGCCAGCACTCTTTAGAACAGTATTTCAACATAATATCCGCGGAGAAACGATTGATTTAGAGACGCACACAATTTCATATATGAAACTAAGTAAGATCTCAATGCCGTTGTTACTAAATCGTAAACATACAATTTAGTTATATTCAGCCGAGTAACTATTGTACTAGAAATTTATCTGTATGCCTGTTGGTTAGGTACTAAATCACGGCGTCCGACAAAAGCCACAGATGAATTGGGATTACACAGAATAAGCTATGTTCTGGAGATATTTGAACGAAACTTTCACCGTAGCGAGATTCTGGTCGACAGTAACTTAATCGTTACTTGTTTAACGTAAATAGTATGAATAATTAACAAGAATTTGGTAATACTTGACGTCAGACTAGCTAAAAAGATTTTGCTTTTCCCAAAGACAAAAAAAAAACAAGAACTTAGAAGTAGTTTTATTTTTATATTTATTTTTTTAGAATATCCAAAAATTTTAGACGCCAATAGGGAAAAACCAACGTTCGTGTCTCAGCAAACTTGTTACAGTTTTAATTAAATTCTAGATATGTGAGGTCACAATCTGTTGATTTAGGTCAGGATTATAAAAATATGTCAGTCCGTCAACCGTCTACAGGCGGGCTATGCATTTTTGCACGTCCCATCGCGTCACGTCAGGGCGGCCCCCGGCTGCGATTGTATGCAAACTAAATCATTCATCTAACTGCGTACGTTTAATATGCAGTGTCGCTTCCAAGTCGCTTTCGGTATCGTTATTCGACATTGTTCGTAAAGCCTGCTTGGGCCATGCAAATACGTATTAACACTAGGGATGGGCTCGTAAATTATCCGTCTTCGCGTCCGCCAATCATTAAGTGGACTTCACCTGACCTACAGATTATGCATGATACAAGGAAAAAGTGAATGACGAAACAATGACGTATGTTGAACCGAGATTGCATGTGTGATGTCGGTATTTTTTTATTCTAAATACATAGGTTACACTAATGTTAATGACGTATAAATAATTAAAACAACCGTCATAGCTAAAATTACCATAAGTTCGCTATTAAAGTTGTGACGAAGGGGTAATCCTGTTATTGCAATTGTTTCGAAAATAATTAACTATCACGATGTCGTCATATTTTCCGCGATTTAAAATAACAGAACTCACAAAATAATAACTCAAACCAATTTATGCCGTTGGCATTACACCTATCAAAACTCAAAATTTAATGCACTTAATTGTCATAATTACCACTTTTAGCGAAAGGGTTGATGAAACGGTAGCCCATCACAAAGCTGCACCACCGCAACTAATCAGACCGAATTGAATTAACAATAATTAAGTAATCAATTAACAGTAATGTCAAAACACATTTTAAATAATGAAATGACATTGCATCATGCACCAGTTAGTTGCACCATTAGCTTTGAACATTTCTGTACAAGGTTAATCGGAAAGGGGGTACTAATCCGAAAGGGTGTTAAAGTACCCATAATAATGAATAACTTTTGTTCTACAACTTTCCCCATAAGTCAGTAGTTTAAGAGAAATAGCTGTTCAAAGATTTCATTAAAAATACGCTAAAATCTATCTATCCTTAGCTATGATCAGCTGTGTTTACATTTTAGGTTTAGGTCATATTTGGGGTCACGGATTAGAAGTTCCATTTTTTTAATTCGTTACTATAGCAGGGATCAAGAATTTTTGAAAAAACTAAAATAAAGATAATTTTGAATGGAAATAAAAATTATCGAATTTTTAAATTTTAACACTTGCTTTATAACAGTCATTAGTGGCACTTTAAGTGGCCCGCGGATTAGTAGGTACCCCCTTTCAGACCAACCTTGTATAGTTTACATAAATATGGTTGATTTTTGCGGATGAATCCGTCGCTAAGGGTCAAAATCTATCATAAAAAAAAACTTTAAAAGTCTCTATCTCTTTAAAAGTCTCTTAGTTGCCTTATGACATCCCTAGACTCAAGTCCATACATAGTGTCTTATTCCTCAGGAGTAATGATACGGCATTATTATGTCTAACTTTGAAATAATGAAACACTAGACCATTTATTACGCAGCCTAATACAGCAGCATGAATTATTATTATGAAGTAATCTTATCTATACAAGTATACATTAGAGAATTTAAAAGTACCTACATAAGACACCTTCACATGTTACAGCTTTTTCGGAATAATTCGCACGCCAACCTGAAAATGGTATCTTATCTAAGCGAACCTAAAAGCATGCTATATTTAATTTTTTTGTATAGCAAAAATCCTTTCTTAACGATAAATAAATTTTCCAAATTTTATTGTAAACAAGATGTCACAACTCTAATGTGCAAAAGATGAATAATCGTATATTTTGTCCATTTCAATTTTGTACAAAAGGTAGATAAACAAACTTTTGATCGTAAAAGATTTGTTTAAAAACACAATTTTAAATGATTGAAGAAAGTGTTAAGATTTTCTAAATATGTTTAATGAATTCTGAAAGCAAAAGGCACGTTTCAAGATCAAAGGTTTGTTTACCTTTCATAAAAATTTAAATGGCCGGGCTATAAGAAGCAATAAGCGCGTGTAATAAGGAAAACACATATGGCTTTCTGTAGTTTCAGGTACCATGAAAGAATGCTATGATGTTATGTATGTTCCAATTTCCAAAAAACATAATAAAATCGTTGAATCCATTCGTTAGTCCGCAATTATCTGAACGACAAACTTACACAATCACATGGCGACACGCTTGATTGCGTACCGTCCATTGTTTTGAAGTCCGTATTTATCACGAGTTGACAGTAACCGGAGCCTTACTTAGCCGATTATTATCACTATGCGGAATCTAACACTGAGATAAAGAAAGTTATTAGAGAGAACAAAGACATGTTCAATTATCTATGTATACTATTAACCACATTAGTCGTCATATCATACAGGATAAGCAAGTTGAAGTGGCAGTGGGCCGGCCATATTAGCCGTAGAACCTATGACCGTTGGGATAGACGTGTTCTTGAGTGGAAACCGCGAATCGGCAAACGTAGTGTGTTGCCTTCAGGCTAGATGGAGTGACGATCTTCCCAAGGCGTCTGGTAGGATAGCAGCTGGATGAGAGAAGTCGAGGATAGAGCTCAGTGCCGTGCCCTTGGAGCGGCCTATGTCCAGCAGTGGACTGTTATAAGCTGACGATGATGATGATGCTAGATAATATCAATGATTATCTATGTAACTTATTTCGCGTTTCTTCCGCAGAATCTCAACTTAAAAATTACGCTCTTGTTTTTATCAGGTTCGTTCATAATTGAAACTGTGACCTAATTTTGTTCTAAGCTATTTTAAGTGCTTTTAGCCCATCCTTATTTTCTCTGCGACCCTGAAAACGTTAGCACAGTAACTAATTAACTTTCAACTATTCTTTTAATTTAGCAAATATTCAGTAAGTTTTTTTATGAATAAGAATATTTAATTAGAATTTCGCCATGTCTTTCAAAATGCAGCCTTGCGTATTTAAACAGCTGTTATTAATGTAGATGTTAAAAAAAACAATTGCTAATAACTGTAACGTTAATTTATGATCTTGTATGTGCGATTTAACCTCAAAACCGAAGTTGTTAAGAAGAGTCAGTTTTCTATGTAGACTACGAAAACAAGATGGAAGTACCTACCTAAGGTGTTTACCTATTATTTGATACACACACACACACCTGTGTTTTAATGTCGCTATTGTGTACTTTAGAGCTCGTTCACTTATCTTATCACGTACTGTCATGTATCAGATGTGGTCGCGTCAATTTGATAGTGCTCACGTTGTTTCGTTCACCTCATACACAATAAAGGTGAAAATCAATGACCTGTCCATTATCTGCGACCTCACGGAATGTTGCTAATAATAACAAGAGTTGTCCGATAAGATATTACTGAGATTTAGTATATTTCTTGAGATGAGAAAAGAGTTGTCGACTGCAGACGCGACACAATAGCTTACGATCGCCATGACCTCCGCTTTGTAAACAAACATCAAATTAATGTTGTTTTAGCAACTCGTGAATCATCGTCATCGCCCCAAAATTCCGAATTGTGGTGTCGGAATCAAATTTATATTGAAGCTAGTCTGTTGGCGGTCGGGCGCCGCGTTACACGTCTCCGCAAACGTTCGCCATACGTTTTTCCTCTCGTGATCGCGTAATTAACTCATGACAAATATTTTCCATACGTAGTGCGACAATCGGACAGTCAATATAATTTCGTACGTTATTGTACGCCGTGACTTATTGTGTTGTGGTTGATGTGAAAGTGCTGCGACTTTCTACAATAAACTAGTGCGAAACTTGTCTAGTTATATCTACTAAGTATTGATATATCATAAGCGAGACTCTATCCACTTCGAGCATTAAGTTAAATGTAAGTAATACTCGTACGGAAAGTCGTTAAATTAATAAAATATAGGTAATATGAAGCTTTTACAAAACAACTTCATTCCAGTAGGTATGAAGTTATGTTTTAAATGTGTATGAATGTGTGTGTGTGTTAAATAAATAGATACCTAGCTGTCTACTCATAAAAACTTGACCAATAGAAATGACACAAACAATTATCAAGTAACTAAATAAGAATAGCTCGCATCGCGACATCTATGTATAAGGAACAAGGAAAATTCAGTAAAACAATTTAGCGTGGGTCAAGGTGACCGCTGACCACTATTTAATAATAGGAGATAATATCCTTGTAAAACGAAATTCATCATCATCATACTTAACCCATTAATGTCCTAGAACTGGGCATGGACTTCACAGAATGAGAAGGCTTTAACCCTTAGTCCACCATGCTAGCCTGGTGCAAGTTGGCGGGCTACGGAAAATACCAACGTACCATTTCATAAACTGATGCTCCACCTGAATCAGTACCAGAACCAACGTATCGTATCCTTCAATAACTTCCTTTCTATTAAGTGAGACTTTGAATCTCACAAAAGATCCGTTTTATAGCACATGTTGAGTGAAGTCACGACACAGACCGACAGATGGACAAAGCGCAGATAAGATTTCACCCGAACAATGCCGCAACATCTGTGTACCGTGTGTCTGTGTATTAATTAGGTACATGACAATAAAGATACATGTAGGAACGTATCTTTGAGATCGAGCGGGATCATGATGTATTATGAATTTTGTTGTTATATTTTTAAATGACCGAATTGGACAGTGATACTTACGTTTTCTTAGCCATATAGGTTTTATAGGTGTATGATGTAGGTAAACAGTACCCCAAGTGTGAGTTTTTTTCGTTAACTACTGTAGTTGCGTCACGCCAAAAATGTATGAAAATTTAGGCTGCGTCTCTAGGCGCACCGTTCGCTAACTACAATTTGCGCGTTAATTGAACGGTGCGCCAAGAGGCGCAGCCTAAATTTTCATACATTTTTGGCGTGACGCAACTACAGAAGTTAACGAAAAAAACTCACACTTGGGGTACAGATCAGGGGTGGACAAACTACGGCCCGCCAATAATTTTAATCTGACCCGCCAACCCTCCCTTTGAGAGCAAAAGGCCATAACAAATAGCCGTAATTATTTAAGCCAAAAATTGTTTTGGCAGAAAAAAAATGTTTTTTTTTGGAATTCTGCTCCCTTGCTGCATTTCTTGCGTTTTTCTGGTCCCTAATGACAAAAGTTTACCCACCCCTGGAATAGATGCTTGCTTTATCTATCTGAGCTACGGAAAAAATATTTCATACTTTGATGAACACGTGTTGTGTTATTTGCTAGTCTTAACGACGGCGACGGCGACGCGACGGTCAAAAGGACTATTTGCAATTGTTGTTTTTCATTGTTCTGACCGAAACAACGTATGTTTCCAATTATTACCTCGCCAAAAAAAAAGCATTTACAAAAAGATATCGTTCAAACCATTGTTTCAAACTACCGTTATTTGTAAATGTAACCCGACGCATGTTTAGAGAAAGTTTCACAATTGATGTAATACTAGATTCGGCATAAGAAATAACGTGACGTATTTCTTGTTTTCAGAGTTCGCTACGAGATGGGGGCAAGGTCCCGGGAGTTAATTCTGCTCCTGGCAGTGTGTGCGCTAGCACTCAGCGAGTCCGTCAACAAGGTCGCCGAGAACAAGAAGGAAGACGCTGATAACTTCCTTGACCAGTACGACGACTTCGATGCAGCCGACGACCAGGAAGTACTGTACAATGAGAACAGACCGTGTCCAAGGGACTGCATCTGCACTGTATCCCAAGGATACAGAACAGCCAAGTGCGATCGTCTTGAAATCGGCACACAGAAGTTCGGAGATGACATTACAGACCTTGTCATTGAGAACGCTGACCCAAGGTTCCCCATTCAGTTGACAGACTTCATCTTCAAGAAACTCGGTCTTCACCAGATTACAACAGTAAAGATTGTAAACAGCTCGATCGATTTCGTCGGTCCTAATGCATTCCACGGCCTGCCGAATCTATATGCAGTGAACTTGTCTAACGATAAACTAAAGGTTTTACACCCAGAAACGTTCGCCTATAACAAAAAGTTAGTACTGCTGACGCTCTCAAATAATCCTCTGAAATTCCCCGCCGCGGATTCTCAAGACTACTTCCTAAATACGTCATCTATTCAAGAGCTTGATATTTCGTACTGTAACATGAAATATATCGCGGCCAATACATTCACAAACATGCCTGGTGTGATGTACCTAAACCTCGCTGGAAACAACCTGTCCAATATGGACCCTAACACATTCAAGAAGCTGCTGGACTTGGAGGAGCTTGACCTCAGTGACAACGACATTAAATCTTTGCCAGATGACATCTTCTCTGAAAACAATGAGCTCGCCACTCTTCACATTTCAAGGAATCCTGTAGATACCGTGTACGGATTACAGATTTCTGACTTGCTCACTCTGAACGCTGGACAAACTAACATTAGATTCGTTGGACCCTCAATGTTCAACGGCATGACCTACATTGCCAATCTCAATCTCAGTGGCAACAACATTGAAAAGATTCACAATCAAGCATTCCACAAACTTGTAGAACTTAACTATCTCGACCTCTCATATAACGACCTGGACTTCATTTCCAACATCCTCATCAAAGAAAACATTGAGCTAGATATCTTTAAAATTTCAAACAATCCCAAATTGAAACACTTACCCGCCGAAGGATTCGAGTGCTCCGTCGATCAATTTAATATTTACTTGTTCGACGCATCTCACTGTGGCCTGCAAGAGATCTACGACAATTCTTTAAGAACTTTCTCAGCTTTATCTGTCGTTAACTTGTCAAACAACGATATCAAGACCATTGGCACCAAAGTATTCACAATGTGTCCCAAACTGGTCGAAATCAACCTTTCGTTTAACCAACTGACAACATTGGACCCAAAAGTTTTTGAGAAAAATAATGAACTAGGTAAATTATACCTTCAAGGCAATCCACTGACAGTACTTTCCGCAGAGGTGTTTGTCCATACGCCTGTGATTACATATCTGGACATGAGCCACGCTGAATTGACCTCACTATGGAAAGCAGACAAGAATCGCTCACCAACACTCCTCAGTAATTTGACATTCCTTAATGTTTCGCACAACCGTATTACTGAGATTAAACAGACTGAACTCGATCACTTGAATAAGCTAAACACACTCGATATCAGTAACAACCCGCTGGCTTGCAGTCGCGACTTTGAGAATCTTATGACATGGCTGAGCAACCGTAAAGTGTCGCCAAATGCAGGCGCAGGCAATAGCATTGCTAACCTGGCGAAGGACGTGAAAGACGAAGACGTCGGCACTTACAGCTGGGAGTTCCTCACTCGCAAGACATGCGGAACTGCCATGGTACATCCAGTTGAGCCTCTACCGCCCGTCTCCGACGAAGAGATTTGGGAGAGAATCGATAAAGACGAAGAGGGCAATTTCGACTTGAAGAACACACTAGATGACGGTAAGGTTGCCTCTCCTAAAGATATCTTCCTCGACGATGATATGATTGATGACGAAGAAAAAGAGGACAATGATGATGACGACTCTGCCGACGACGAGGACGAGGATGAGGACGAGGACGACGCCGCAGAAGACTACGATGGCGATGATGATGACGTCGATCTCAAAGTTAAACTTATTGAGAAAAACATCACTAAGGCGGTCATCCCTAACGTGAACAACAATGCTACGATCCCGGTTAACGACGTTAAGATCAATATTCAATTACTTGAAAACGAAATCAGTAATGAGGAACCATCAAGTAATGTGTATTTGGCGGCGACCACTGAAGCTGAGGAAGAGCACGGCCGCTACGGGTACTTGTGGCCAATCTCCATCGCCATCTTGGGAGTGCTGCTGCTACTCATCGTCATCGCCAAGGTCGTGATGATGGTATGCACTAAGAGGACCAAGCAAATCAGATATAACAGTGCCATTATTGCTGCCATGAGCCAGCCTGGGCGCACGAAAAAGGACTGTGGTCTGGTTTACCAGCAGTTGACGGAGGACCTGGCCAGCCCGGCCACGCCCAAGCTCAGCCGCTACACGCCGCTGCACAGCGTCACGGTCAACGCGTCCAACATGTCGTATGAAAGCAGTCCATTCCACCACAGCAACATTGTGCCAGAAGCCGTGTGAGGCGCACAGAACAAAAACGTACATAATTATGTCAGAGTTAAAACTCTATACTAACAACTGCGTTAACTCTTACATAAGCAGTAAGTGATAGTTGTAAGCGCTAGTCACAGCCGAATACATATCTAACAAACATTTCTTAGTACAGTGCCTTTACGATCACTCTCGAACAATCGCGACAATGTTTTCAATCTAGCGCTTTCTGAATATTAAAGTAACAAATGAAGTCAAATTACAACAAATTAATTTAAGATTATACATATTATATATTATACAAATTAGTTGATAGGTTTATTTTATGTACTTAAAATTATTAAAAATTAAACACTAATCAATGTTGTTTCGATGCCCTTTCCCTATCTCCCCCCTATTTTTCAGATAGTATTATCTAATCATTATTAAAATATGATAGGAAATAAACAAAAGGGTCATAACGTTCAAAAATATTTATTCAAAATAACGTTGTAACTTCATCAGTCTATATTTTTATTCCTAAGTTATCGTTTCACCGGTCAATGGATACATATAATAATACAGATCATCTGTATTATAACAAAGTTGACACCTAAATACATATATCTCTACGTATTTACATAAATCTCGTAAACCGTATGGTAAATCTTAAGAATTCTACATTTATTCTTAAAATCGTTATATTTACATATATAAAAATTACAATGCCGAAAATATTAACATCTTTGCTAGCCCAATAACTAAATTATGCCAGTTTTGCAGTAGTACTAATAAATAGTAAGTGAATCTTCTAACAGTTTAGATAAATCCTCTTCCGACTGCGGCAACGGTGTCATACTCAATAGACGTTTCTGAAACAAAATAATAGTTTAATTGTCAATGATTTAATAACAACCAGCGTCTCTGCGATTCTGGAGTGGAAGCAGGAGTACATACTTTAATCAGCCCGTTAGTGTACCGCCACACCATGCCGAAATTACACGACTGAACTTCAGCAGCTTTGTTTTTTATGCAAGACGCGACTTAATTTCGGCCTGGTGTGTCGAGGGTAATTTAAAAAGCATTGCAGGCGTAATTACGCCGCGTATTTTCGGCATGGTGTGGCGCTACACTTAGGCCGCATATTCAGAGCGGCGGGGCGTGCAGCGGGGCGTTCAAGCATTGTTTTGAGCGTGTATACTGGAAACTGCACGCTGGAAACGCTATTACGAAGACACTTCAACTACTAGTCTGTATGTTAAGTAACGCTTACAAAAACGCCCCGCTGCACGCCACGCCGCTCCGAATTTGCGGCCTTACTATCATCCCACTGCTTGACACGGGCTTCTTCTTAGTGTCTACCAAGCTGAGCCGGTGCGGATTGGTAACCTTCACACACCATCGAGAACATTTTGGAGCCCTCTCAAGTGTGCAGCTTTCTTCAGGATGTTTTTACTTCCCCGTTTACACAAGTGATAATCAAATGCTGATAGGTACGCACGTGGATCGATCCAGAACCGAACTCAGACCCTCTTGCATGGAAGACATTGTTTAACCGCTAGGCTATGACTGCATTTCCTTTTATACGAGTGCATCGTCATTTATATATACCAGCTATAGTTGACTGCAATAGAAGGAAAATCTAAACTGAACCAAACAGAACTACTTGAATAAACAATTTCAGTGTTGAGGAAAAAAGCAAAGGATTATTGTGACAATGATTAAATGCAATTCCAAGACATGTGATATATTTATCAGTTGCTGTATATTGGTATCTCCCATGAACGATAGATCTCACGAAGATAATAACTTTTATCACCACGCTAGACAGGCAGGATGTGACTACTTTAATACAATTAATCTATCGCTTTATACAACACCCAAATTAGCAGTAAAGCGGGTCCATGGCTTCGATGGTCAATCTTTACACGCCTCCACGCTTCGGAGAGAGTGTTAAGCTGTCGATTTCAGCTATCAAATGAATACTTATAACTTTATGACAGCTTTTACGAGCAGTCAGAAATAAATTAATGGGTTACGGAAGTCGGGAGGCACTATAAGGAATACTAATACTTAGTTCATATAAGATGATAAAACACGCCAACGTAAGTAGCAAGCTAGGTTAAGAAGGTAGTCTTCTTCTTCTATCGTGTCGGCACGAGCTATACAAGAATAGCTCATGCCGTGGTGAAGAGATTAGCCAGTCAGCAAGGTTGGTAGCGAGGCTGACTGCCCAGGGTGCACCGGACGTACTTAAGTATCGTCACTCGTGGAGGCTCTTTTCATGCACCCCAAGAAGGTAGTATATTGTTATCAACACTATGAATTATGCTACTGATTATCCTTTTGACTATCTTAGTCGCTTTCACGACACCTATGACAAAAGAGAGGGTATTTTAACTGGAAACGACGCGGCTTTTCTAACTATATAGTCTTATAAACTGCTCTGACTGCCTCTTTGGTTTAATGGTCGCAAGCGCAACTGTTGGGCGTAATATCCTGGGTTCAATCGCCAGGTTGGGCAAAGTGTTATTGGGTTTTTCCTTGTAGAGTTTCTCAGTAGCAGCCGAGCCTGGATTTGTGGGCGGTTGATGGCAAATGGCAATAGACTCGCCCCCTATTACATGGGAGTTAAACATGACGGCGAAATGAGGGTGTAATACACCTCTGCTAAACCCTTCGGGGAATACAGGTGTGATGGTATGGATGTTAAGTAGTCTTATAAAATACTGACTTGAGACTAGTCGCATAGAATATTTAAAGGCACATTTTTTTTATCCCGACGTTTCGACCGAATTGCCTACACCGGCCCATCTCATGGTTAGATGTAGGATGAAGTGACGGACTAGAGTAGAATCAGTTTTTTTTTTTTTTTTTTTAAACTTTGCCCCACACTAAGATTTCTCTTGTATCGTGGGTGCGTTTACAGACACAAATCTCACAAACAAACGCCCAGACCCGAAACAACCATCTGTAGGCCATACAAATTTTTGTTCCGTGTGGGAATCGAACCCACGACCCGTAGCGCAGCAGCCAATCGCTTAGCCACTGCACCAAACGTGTCGTCAAATTTTATGTGTACGGATCGCTCAAGAATAAAAACATTAATAGTGGGGCTATTTAATTATATTTTTTTGGTTTGCTGTTTCGAACCCGTGCATTTACAGACGTCAGCACATCAAGCTACCCGAAACTAAAATTTTCCCAATCAACCTTGAACCTAATGCTTTTGCGATTAAGATGACAATCTATTAAAGAAATACGACACATTGTAGTGGCTTTATGTGCTGCCAGTCTGTACCAATGTAACGTTTTCAATATCATATTTACTTTCTTAGTTAATCTAAGACGCCACTTGCAAACGATGAAGGAAAACGTCGTGAGGAAACCTATGGACTTAATGTTCTGAAATCGCTAACCCGCGGCGAGCAAGCGTGGTGATCAATGCTTGTTCCTTCTCTGTGTGAGAAGAGGCCTTTGCCCTGCAGTGGGACAGTTACAAGCTGATTTACTTATTTTAATTTAGTATAAAAATAAATTACCTGTGGCAATGCTCCTTTAACTAAACCAGGGATATCGTCGCTGCTGTATCCGAGTGTACTAAGTCCATTTTCAATCTTCATTGTCTCCATATACTTGAGAATCGTGTCGGCTAGTACTGAGCCGGCGTCGGCTTGCTTCACGTTCGAGACATCAGTGCCGAGAAGGTTGGCGGCTTCCAAATGCTTGGCCGGGTCGCTGGGGCCAGTGAAACGGAATACGGCGGGCGCGGTCATCACCACTGATAGACCGTGCGGGATTATTGGATCTGACCTGGAGTAAGATTAAATATAAAGTTTCGCATAAGTTCATGACCTCGGCCTGAGGATAACTTGTTATATTTTAACAAAAAGGTTGCTTGCTAAAATGAGACCGAAAAACACATGATTTTTGTGTTTAAGTACTTAATTATTGACAATACTTACTATCTATTTGTAGTTTATTCTTAGGTCTAGATGGTTTTAAAGTCGCATGCAAACTGCGAAAGTATGTTTTACAAAACCTCTCATTTTAACGTCCCTTCCCGTTAATTGTCCCGTATGGGGACGCGGACGGGCCAGAATATAAAACTTCCTCACCGCACGCTGGGAATATACGCGTATTGTAAGATTTAACAAAACCCAGCACGCTTGGTGGGTGGATCTATACAGTCCGCCTGGCTAGCTACCAACCTAACATTCAAGTCCGGCGCCAAGAAGTTTACTGTGCTCCGTCGTGTGTATGTGCGAGCCAGAGGGGTATAGGATAGGCCTTCTATATTTTTGTTACTTGAATCCGGGTACTCTACCGAAGTAAAAGAATTTTAAAAAGGCAGTCAGTTATCTAGCTGTCTAGCCTATTGAATTCTAAGGACCAAACAACAACAGGTGTCAATTTTAAATTCGTTCTCGTTATCGTCGCTTCAATGTTAGTTCAGACATTTCAATGGTGTGGAAACAGGTCGCCGCGCTATTGTCTCGCACTGTAACAACACATTTCTTTGCATTCACAATTGACGTGAATGTTAAACAGCTGATAACATTTTTCTTTTTTTTCATACGAGGCTTCTTCGATCAACACGTACTATTTTGTTATCGAAGCGAGACTTGGCGTAGATGATGCGTAGCATAGGTCATGGATAGAGTTATTAGGTTACGGAGGCCATTTTTTTTTGCGCGTTTTGATGCGGTTGTGCCTAAAGAAATTAAACCAAAATAAAGGCATTAGAGCCTCAATAATATGCAACTACAGCAAAATCTGAAAAATAGGGTTTTCGGAAGGATACAATTATAAGGCAAATAAACAAATGAATAAAATTCCTAAATAATTAACAATGGCCTATAATTCCACGGCCCATATGACGAAATTGGTAAACACATTTTTGAAAAACAACTTGTCACCTAAGTTGTATTATCCTGGTTGGTAGTCTTAGCGCCTCATTCGAGTTCCAAAACAGATTCAAAACTCCTTGTTGGAACACACTTAACGTCTTGCTCGGTGTTTTTGTTGATAGTCATTTATATTTCTGGCTAACAGGAGTTAGAGCGATTACGCACTGAGCTATTTGTATGGTAGTTTATGCACTACATCCGGCATCCGTCATCCGATTTCTATCCGTCATCCGTGAGTCTCTAATTCGGAAGAAATATTGACGGGCCGAAGTAGCCGTAGTAATATTTGTATGAACGCTTTCGCACTACCTCGGATTCAAATCTGACGCCAAATGGATATGCCAAAGATGGCCCCTGAATTGTTTGAATTTGGATCAGAGATCGGAATAGTGCGTAAGCAACATCCGAATTCGGTCCGAGATTTTTACTCTAGATCGGTATTTTCACGGATTCGGATCGGATGCAGTGCGTAATCGCTCTTACATCGTGGAATGGGTATGGTGCATTAAGCCTTATTAAGACCATGAAAAACCTCTTCCAAACTTAATAAAAGTACCTACAAAGAACATTCCCATTCCCGATATTCAACTTATTTAAACACATACCCATAATCTTTAGGCACAAATGACTTGACGTTTCCAGCGATGGGATACGCGAGTCCGTGGCACAGATGTACTCCAGCGTTGCCGATGCCGACCCCAGCCATTGTAGCAGCCAGATGCATGCAAGAACGCGCCTCCAAGTCATCAGGGTTGTAGACCGAACGGGTGAAGTACTTTTGGAGCGTCTGGGAACGAAGAAAATGGTTTCAACTGATACCAGGATATTACCGGTAGAACGGTCTCGCGGATTTAAAGAACAGCCCTACCCCATCTCTTCCTGCGGGTGTCGTAAAAGGCGACAAAAGTGTTCTCTAGACTTAGAGGATGGACAGCAACGTTCTCTGAGTATTTTAACAACCATACTGCGATCGCCAACCCTCCTGCCAAGCGTGGCGATTACGGCAACCCCCCCCCCTCCCCTTTTGGGGGAGGCCTATGTCCAGCAGTGGACGTCTTTCGGCTGAATGATGATGATGACTGGTAGACCTGCCGGGGTTGCGATAACTGTCCTAGCGAATCCAGCGATCCCGGACATAAGCCCTCAGAGGAACATCCTGATAGTTTTGGTTTGTAAGATTCCGACATAACATAACCATTCACCTTCCCTAGGGTGGAAGGTATCCATGAGAATTTCCCCACAATTGTTCTAATTCATTGTTTTTTTTTTCTATTTGACTACTTGTAGATGATCCTTGCGAACCGTTTCTACAAAACCGAGCAGTTATTGGCGAGACCTGAAGTGGTCTCCAGCCAATGGGGAGAAGTATAATACTTAACCTAAGCTAACTACTTATACTACACTAATATCATGAGTACTAGCAACAACAGCACTAAGGGCGACCGCTTTTTTGTTTTTTTTTCGTGGGAAAATCCTCATGGATGCCCTTCGCCCGGGGAAGACGTAGGGGTGTGCCGGACTCTTACCAGCTAAAAACCCACGGTGTTCCTTCTCCTGACACTTGGCCGGGGTCGCGAGAATCGCAACTGCATGCACCGCGACCCCGGCAGGCCTCGGTCTGCCACCCCTGGCGGACCTCTCCTACTGTGGGGCCTAGCCCCAACGTCCACCTGAGAGGCGCGCACGGAACACTGCGCGCCGCCTTCACGGGCCTGTTACTGATCGGGCGACGGGTAAGGGCGACCCCTAGTAGGACTCGGACTTTGGCTTAGGGCGTTGCTGGCTGGAGATTGGAAGGAAGACAGCGTGATGAGGGCGAAATTATTAGAATTACCGGTGTGAAACTTTGTTTGCGATTTAAACCTATTGTATGGCAAAACAAGAACCTCCCGATATTTGGCTTATAATAAACTGAAGAGGTATTTTAGTAAGCGCATTGTACAGGTGGGTTCTGCTCTGAGATCTGATAGTCATTCCAACGCAAATGATATCCTGGATTTTTTTGTGTAATCCACAGGAATAGGTAGGGACATTTCCCAGCAGAACAGATCATAATTAACACTGGATGGATGAAATGGCGGCAGGTCACGGGAACAATCTGCGACTCCCGTATTCCCCTTAAACTTAAGGGGAAGATATACAAAAGCATGATTAGACCTGCTGTCTTGTATGGATCAGAATGTTGGGCCACAAAAGGGATGAATGAAAGGCAATTGCATGCAGCAGAGATGAGAATGCTAAGAGGAATGTGTGGTGTTACACGAATGGATAAAATAAGAAATGAGTACATAAGAGGAAGTTTGAAAGTGGCATCGATAGCTGAAAAGTTGTGTGGAAATCGGTTATCATGGTATGGGCACGTGTTACGGAGAAATGAGGAAAATGTAGTGAGGAGAGTTTTGAGTATGAATGTCGATGGCTATAAGAGTAGAGGAAGACCAAAGAAACGATGGATGGAATGTGTGAACGATGATATGGTTAGAAAGGGGGTGACTACCGAGATGACGACTAATAGAGAAGTATGGAAGAAAAAGACATGTTGCGCCGACCCCAAATAAATTGGGATAAGGGCAGGAGAATGATGAACAGATCATACGATAGCAGTTACCTACACGTATGTTTCCCAATTTAAACGAAACCTTCACGGTTGGAACTCAGTATCCAAATTACACAGCGAGAGGAATTGTGGGGGGTCGCTTGTTGGCACATTAATGTCTCTCCATTTGGTTTGTCTCTCAAACCATAAAAAGATGCCAATAGTAATAAATATTCAGATCTTGTGTTCATAAAATTTACTACCTACATGCCAATGCCACTTGACGCGTGTCTCAGAAAATTTAAATTCGGTATTACATTCAAATAAGCACTGGCATTGAATCAAGCTATAAATAATAGCAGTCAGACTTTACAAATTAATAATGAATTATATGTTCTATTGGAAGCAGATTTAATATGGTATGTTACGTCAATCGAATCGGTTAATCCATTTAAACCGGTCTCACTAATTACGTACATCGTACACCGAAATATTCTTGTTGTGATTCATTTTTTCTCGATTTATAAACCATTTGGTAAGTTTGCTGACATAATATTTTATATGAATCATGCAATTTTATTGGTAGGTGACTTGAGGAAGGAAAACAAAGTGAACGATTATTTAAATAATTCTAAATTGTATAATTTTGCAAAATGTTTTGTTTGGCCCAGAATTCAGCCACGACAACACCATCCGCTGACGCAGACATTAGGTCCTCGCGCGTGCAGGTGATAGGGTATGCGGCGCAGGACAAAAGGTAGGCCATGGTCTGCGGAGAGACGCCGCATATGCACTGAAGATCGGTGCCATTTGCGAAACCCCACCTTAGGAGATTCTCTTTTCTGCGGCCGACTTGGGTGTGAAGTCTGTTTAAAGTCTTCCAAGTCGGCCACAGCAACGCGTGCCCAGGTGGAAGACTCTGATGGCACGATGAACTGTTCAGGAGGCTTAAGTTTCTCTCGCCAAACATCACATCTTCAAAATGTTTCAGGCTTTTGAGTCTCTGGTGCACAGAAGTATAATTTGTGCATTGGGTGGGGTGGGTCTGTTTCTATTTTCGTCCTTTGAGTAATTACTCACATAGTAACTCTCTTAACACCTTCTAATTACATCCTAACAGTTTGCGCATTGTCAAGTCCTCTGCTTTACTTAAACCAACTTTTCTTACCTTAGAAAACCAAAGACATGGAAAAAACCAAGCCATGTTTACAATTATTTATATTTTCCATTATCAACAGTTGTTAAGAGCGTTGTTATTCTGTGACGTCAAGAAATGCATATTAATAAATCGATACACCTACATAACATAACGACGAAATAGATTTGTGCAGTATGATGCAATGACGCGTCATATTATATATTATTTAATATTGCAATTTAGGTTAAACACCATTTATATGCATCATTTATTATGTACCTAATTACTGAACTTTGTTTACAGTCGCGGACTTAAATGTTTATCAGATTTCAAATTCAATTCCTTCTTATCCTGAAGGTTTAAGATGTCATATCAATTTACGTAGGGATAACTTTTTAGTAAAATTGTGAAGTATGGTTTATAGCAAGAATGCTATTAATCACTTTTTGATAGAAAGCTTTTATTAAAACTATTTTTTCCTCTGAACAATAAGGTTAGTTATTCATTATATTGCGATATTTCAAACAATTAAATTAATATATTTACTTAGTATATTTTAACCTCTTTAAATGAACCTTTTTATGTCAATTAACAAAAAAATATCTTTATCCTGTCAATTCATTGCGAGCGACCGAGTGACTTTATGAAAAAGTTATGTGCTTGCAATTATAAACCTTAAGGCCTCTACACCAGAGCCGCCGGCGCCGATGGCTTTACCCGGTGGGTTACGCCGCGCCGCCGGGCTTGTTTTGCGTCATGTTCGCTCGCTTAGTTCGCGTAGTTTGCCGCAATAACCCGCCGGGTTTGGTGTGTAGAGGCCTTTAGGGTAGTAAATATTTTAAATCCGCGACTGTACGCTACAGGTGGCTGTAGCGTTTGAAAGGTACAGACTTAACTATAAGCCATGCCAATAAAGAAGATAACTATTAGGTACTACTTATGCAATGCTTTGATATTTATTGTTTTGCTAACCACACCATTGGTTAGCAAAACAATAATGTATTCTTCTCTTTTTTGTAAGTTGTATAAATATATATTAAATATTTCATTGGCTAAAATCATTAAAGTACCTAATTCGTGATAAATAAATTTCAAATTTCAATTTGCTAAACTAAATAATAAAATCTTCTAATTTGTATTGTGAAGATTCGAATTCATGTAAATGCGACATTTTTTGCAAAACTTTTTGTCCACACCGTATCGGACGAAACAAAGATAGAAATACAATTAGAGTGAAATAGCACGACTTGTAATCTGCTATTTATAATTATCAATTCTTTATTGAACCCAATTCTATCTGTGCATCATGTCAATCGGATCTACAGTTTGTTATCTGGTGTTTTGTGAGAGAAAAGAAAATAAACCTATTTGGATATCAACTTACCTGTAAACAAAATCTCGCCCAAACGTCGGATATAGGGTTGCTGCCTTGATAGGTCGGTCTCAGCGCCGGGTTAGTAGGGGCAGGCCCTCTCTCATTATACGGCACCGCAGTGAAACTCTCCAGCGCGTGGCAGAATATGTCGAAACCAGAGTAGTTTGATACCTGTATGACATGGAACAGTATAGATGAAAAGGCTCATTTCCCAATGGTCCTTACATCAGCTACAAATACCACCTACACCTCTGAATGATCTTTATTCAACGCAATTACATGCAACTATACCTGGTAATGGAAATAAAGATGGAACAGACATTGCACTGCAGAGGTGACATTGTCTTTTGTAGTTTCATTTTTAGCAGCCGGGCTAGCATGCGCAGAGCGAGATAATTTTCTCGATGCATTATCTCCTGCCGAGCCGAGATAAGCCATACAATATGTCGTCTCGGCACGAGATAATTTGACGACAAAATTATCTCGCGCTACGCTTGTTAGGCTAGCAAGTAAAAATGTTGATAACCTCTGAATCTCAATTTTTTCATTAACTTTTGATGTTGACTATACACGCAGCGTATGAAACCGAGTTGATAGAGTATGCCCAGTAAGAGCTGGAGAGTAGAGTTGGTCCTACCATCTGTTGGACGTCATTCAAAGCCTCATCGATCCTATTCAGAAGTCGCAGATTGATATATACGGAGGCTGCGTTCATGGCTTCTTTTTACACAAAATGTTGCCTAACTAGGATTTCAACTATACCTATCATGGCCTAAAGACACCTATCTCACATGCACAAAGACCCAAACCGGCGGGTTAACATGCGCAGCGCGTGATTTTTATCGACACACTATTTCGTGCTAAGACGAGATAAGCCATACATTGTTTTGGCACAAGATAATTCGACGACAAAATTATCTCGCGCTGCGCATATAAAGCTAGTTGGACAAACTATCTGTAAGCCATACAAATATTTGTACTGCATGGGAACAGGTTTTGCAAATAAGGCAGAAACCAATCGCTTCGCCAATGCTCCAATCGTGTCGTCAATATTATCGGGAATACAATATTAATGTCTATTTAGATGTACCTTCTCTGGCATCGTGAGGGTGTGCAGAGGATCAATCATGGCGAGCATCGGCCGTAGAGCGCCGTGTGATATGCCAGTCTTAGCGTGTATCGATTCGTAATCAAAGATGCTGACTCCGGTCGTCTCGCTGCCCGTGCCACTTGTTGTTGGTACTGAGAAAAAGGTATCCTGTAGTAACAGTTTGTAACAAACGCTGAATAAAGTTACGAAAACCTTATTATAACTCAGCATCGGAGTTTAGCATAATTTGGGCAAAAAAATTACTTCTTGTTTGAAGTCTAGTATCAATTTTGTTATCAAACCAATGAACTGCTACATCAAACTTACAGTATGGGTACTGTAAGGTAGCTTCGCCTTCGTAGAGCGTCGTCTCTGTCGCTCATGTAAATTATAATAGTGTGTGAACTTGTAAAACGGCTGACAAGTCAGCGACAAAACTTCACATAGATATGACTGACAGAGATGAGTGACGTGACGACGCTCTCTGAAGCCGAAAGCTGATCTCAATGTGTAATATTTAATGCCGGGTTCTGTACATGGTACACCAAGAGATGACGCGAAACTAACATTTAACGAGATAATAGGGCCTGTACACATCTCCATGTCACAACGTCGTCAACGTGGAACGGTGCGGTAACGTGGCACGGTGCGTTGATGTAACGTGCAAATTTACGTTACCGTATCGTAACACTTTCCGCCTCTAGCCGCAAGCGCACACGTATATGCGCTCCGCCCGCGCTCTCCACGCCCGCGTGTTAGTCGCCGTCTATGTGCTCTGATGCTTTAAAACCATACCTTACTGTTTCTCTTATTAAAATTCAGGATCTACATGGTCAACGATAAATCTAACAATGATCCTGACGTGCATTTTTACGATACGGTAACGTAAATTTGCACGTTACGTCAACGCACCGTGCTACGTCACCGCACCGTTCCACGTAGACGACGTCGTGACGTGTTAGTAGAGGGAGCTACCATAAAACCAGTGGTATGAATAAGTGATGATAAATAAAACGGTAAGTACTCTATAAAATTACATTTGAATGAACTCTGAACGAAGTATGTACTTACTGGCAATCATAGGCTTCAAGTGAACCTCAACAGGCTTCCCCTTGCCCACAGGTGCGTTAACATAGTCCAGAAAGTCGGCATCAGGGTCTGAAGCGTACAAATTAGCTGCTTTACATGTGTCCATGACGGAACCACCGCCAACCGCCACAAAACTGTCGAAGTCATGCTTCTTCGCGAATGCTATCGCTTCTTTGAAACTGTTGAAAAGTAAATATAGAAATTAATTGTTTCCTCAGTGAAGTAAAATAAAAATCCTATTTTAGAAGTTGGGAGGATTTTGTTTAGACTTTAAGTACTTAAACATTATAAAATTAAAGTCATAACAATGTTATCAATGAGGCTTTGATAATGGACAGATCATGGGATAGTCGTGTAACTTTCTAGCATTTAAAGTAAAATTAACTAGCTTTGGGATTAGCAACCATAATCCCATCACACAAAGTTAAATTTCTCTTGCAACAAAAAATAATTTACGACATTTACTTAGAACAATTTTTGTCATTCTAAAATAAACTTAGTTCTCATCTTCATAAAGTTGTCATTTCATCTGTCAATTTGCAATGAATGCATATTTCTATTTTGATATTGGCTACAGTAGCTTAGACAGGGCTGGGATTGAACTCAGACCGTCCTGCATATTTGCATGGACAGCAAACATTTAACAGGCTGTCATTGCTATAAAAAATATTTATAGCTTAGCAAATACACTAACCTTGTATCAGTAGGCTCAACTCGGACTTTATCAAACACTTTATAATTGACTCCGTTCTTTGTGAGTGAGTCAAGTGTCATCTTCACAGGGTCCAACTGGACAACGTTAGGATCAGTCATCACGCATACATTCTTGGAGTTCATATTCACTAAGTCCTGGCCAACTTCCCGCGTCACTCCCATTCCATATCGTACCGTCGAGCATTTTATCTGCAAAATATTGTATACTAGCTTTAACTTGCTAGTTAAAACTTAACAAGCATAAGTTTGTCCATATAACCTTCTAGGATAACCGGCCTGTGGAAATTAACAGGCCATTGGAATAAAGGTCATTTAAAGTTGACAACTATTCATGTGTGTTGAGATAACAACTGATTAATGTAAGTACTACCACAAATCCATGTAGATTAGAAGTGATTAGATATATATTCTTGATAACTTTGTTAATAGTATACAGTTTTAAATCAATACAAAAATTTTTGTTAACATTTTGGTGTACTCTTTTATAGTTATATACCCAACAAAGGCTTAATTTTAGACAACTACTTACGCCCCTAAGACGTCCCTCTAACCCTAATTTCGCATAGAGCGGCTCTCTTTTGTAGTATAAATAAGTACGTCATGATAAAATAAAAATGACCAAAATTGCATTCTTAAGCTTTTCACACTAAAGCGATATGTGTAATTATGTAAACATTGTTAATATTAAATACTTAGAATATTGACCAACTTTTAAGTAAGTGCTCTACAAATGAAATGTAACCCGGCTGTTTAATAAACTGTATCGATACTGTTATCGTTATAAAACTTACTTCAAAAGCGTAATCCTTCTGTGGAGTAGCGTACAATACTTGAAAATTACCTCGGTTGCCATGCGCAGGGCATTGACAACTAAAAGAAAAACAGTACACATTTTCAGCAAAACAAATCAGATGACCACCAAATAATTACGTCTTGTTTAAAATGTAACTTACGAAGCAACGTTGATCGTCCTCAGTAAGTCGAACACTCTTTTACGATTCCCCATCTTCTCGTGTGATCTTTGCGACTGAATGTAAAGTCACACGCAATATTTATTATGGACTTATCATTGAGCTTATCATAATATTATAAAAACACGTTTCGCTCGACGAGAACACCGTATCTGTATCTATTTATATTTTACGAATCAGAGTGACAGTTTGTTGCGGGTTATTGTTTTTTTTTATGTATCGTTTCGCCAACTGGGTTATCGATCAATATGACCTATTATTAACTAATTCTGTAAACATTATTTTATGTAATCATGGATAATCATTTTTTGTAAACAAGAAGTCAAGATAATTCCGTCTTCCCGCTGATAACGTCGATGTCACTGTCATCCTACTGTCAAATTCAAACTCAAAAGTGTCAATTCGTTCAGAAATTTAATCATAATATGTTCAGAAATACAAACAGAAAACAAACTTCTTTTCTTAGAGCAATATGCTCTAAGCTTCTTTTATGCGAAACAACTTAGGGACAATTAAACTAACAACCTCATTCATTAGTGTAGTTGTAGTGCAAGCCAAGAGCTAAGGCTGTCGAGCGTGGCATAGGTTTCTCAGGCTGGGCATTATTTTTGGTTTTATGTTATCAAAATCACAGGGGGCTTACCATAGTAAGCCCCCTGTGATTTTCGAAAAGTCTAAAAAAAACAAGTGAACGGATTTCGTAAACGTCAACGTAGCAGGCCTGCCGGGTCGCGCCCGTTTGGTACCGCTCCCGTTTGGTAACGCTACACATACTTACTAGGGTTTTCGCGTTCCCGGCCTTTTTGAGTTCCCGGGAATCGGGAATTTTTTCTCTTAATTCCCGGGAATTCCCGGGTACCCGGGAATTTTCTTGTTTTTTGAATAAATATAGTTTTTCTCGTATATTTCAACGTTAAACTTGTGTAAGTACTTTAAACATATTATATTGATAAATTGTCTGACATACCAATCGACTTTTCGTATTAAAATAAACAATCATACACTTATTCAAAAAATTGAACTAGGATCAGTTACAGTCATTTATTGTGCGACGTCGCGAGTTTCTTTAATGAAAAAAAAAGTCTTCTCTTCATATAATATGGCAAAATATTCCGGAATAACAATAGGGTGTATGACTATAAAGGTTATTACCAAATTAGTGTAATACCGTATAACCACATGATCTGCTACTGGTGTAGAATGACGGAGAACGGGACTTAGCTTGATTAAAAAAAATATAAAACTTTTTTTTTCTTGTGGTAGCGATATGTGATCGAAACATAACAAGCGAATAAAGAATAAATAAAAAAATAATGCTAAATTAAAATTTTAAGCGTTGGAACATTTCGACGGCACTCATCAATGAATGAAAGCATGGTGACACGGCTAGCACGACTAAACGTTAACTCGGGGCGCAAAAAGGGCTCGAAAACAGAACTTTTTTTTTTGAAAATAAGCTTTTTTGTATTTAAAATAAAAACCTTTTAGGGTTAATCTGCGACCAGTAGATCACGCTGTTTGAAGGCATTACATGAATTCGTTTACGCCCTGTATATTTTCTTTATAAATCTTGAAACTATTACACAAAAGATAAGCATTGTGAATAGTTTCTACAAAAATGAAACATTGACAAAAAAAAAATCAAGCGTTTAGAATTTATTTACTAAACAGAGACAACAGTAGGTACTGTGTGCTGGCATCACGATACATTTACCCCATTTTAAGTTCACACCACGCAGTACAATGTCCGTTTCACGCTAGAGAGACAGAAAATGCTCTAAACTCTTCGGAAGCCTGCAGACCCTTCATTTTTAATCATCATTTCTTCATTTCAATAATTCTCGGGTACCCGGGATTCCCGCCAAAAGATTCCCGGGTACGAAAATCTCCAAATTCCCGGGAATTCCCGGTTCCGGGTACCCGGGGCGAAAACCCTAATACTTACCTATAGCGGTGTGTATCTCATAGACCAGGTACCTACAGTCAGTATGTTAAGTCTAATTTTTAAGGAATGTAAATTTGTTTGAAATGAAATAAGTAATTTAAGATTTTTGTAGTGTATATTTATATATTATAAGTATTTAATTATATAAACTAAGCAAAGAAAAATCAATAACATACGTTAGTACAATGTACAATATACAATAGGTAAACTTTGTTTATTCATTCCAAATGTGTCTAATTGCGACTAGATATACCTACAAAAAAAAAAAAAAGTAAATAAAGTATTAAGTCGAATATACAGGGTTACTGGTAATAAACTACTGAGTAGTAGAGTAGTAATAGTACTGAGTAGAGTTTCTTACGATCAACCCAGACAATTCAAGACAGACTACCCAAAGAGAGAAGCAGATTGTGGGAAGAAAGACATCCACCACCTCACGACTTCTTGAAGCTCCAGGAACACCTGCCTCCCGGCAGTAAACTGCAGTGGAATCTGGAAGGCATTGAATCAAGTAGGCCGCTGCAAACATAATTTGGCGAAATGACCATCTTAATGGGGCATCTTAGACCCGTCTGACACCCAGTGCGATTGTGGAGCTCCTGATCAGACTATGTTCTACATGCTGAAGTGTCCCAAATGTCCGTTCACCTGCACCCTTGACGATCTGATTAGCGCCTTGAAAAATTTGACTTAACATACTGACTGTACCTGATACATGCGATACACCGTTGTAGGTAAGTGTGTGTAGCGTTACCAAACGGGAGCGTTACCAAACGGGCGCGACCCGGCCTGCCGCAGGCCTGCTCTAACGATGTCATAGTACAAAAAAGCAGGACAGTTCAACTTCCAGGCAACTTCTGCCCTGCTTTAAGAGGTCATGGTAAGCCCCCAGCTTAGCTTAGTTATCACAGCTGAAAGTATTGTGTCTGAATTGTCACTGTCGAATGCTTCATACAGTAGGTATCTACTTCTAGTATGAGTTTGAAAATTACGAAAACTGCATTCGTTTTCGTGACCATTTCGAATGCAAATTATTTTATTATGTAATTTTTTTGTATTAGGAGGATGATTGGTTTTAAGGTTTAATTTTAACTAAAAATAAAATCCAAAGTAAACATCCAAGTGATGTATTAATAAATTCATACAGATTTCGTTCACATAATACACAATAGAAAAAACTATGTCAACTACAACTCCATAAAGAATAAAACATCTTACACGCTATTAGCATCATTTGGTTACATAACTTTCAATAAGTAACGTACTGACAGGCTAAAATGGCATTAAAATATTTCATCACAATTAGATTTCACAATATATTATAAATAAATACAATTTATATATTAGACGAAAGAACAGAAAACAGGTTTCAGCATTTTCTTAAATAATATTATAATTACTCGAAATAATTATATAACTTATAAATCTTTTACATTTTTACGAACTAATAGGTAAAATATCTATTTACACGACTGCAGTGTTGCTATACTACATGCAAAATTCATTCATGGCAACGATTATAACAATCACATTTTTACAAAGATTTCTTCATGACGAAGGAAACTTGGTTTACCTACTGCGTATCATGCGATTGAAATGTGGGACTGTGCACGCAAAGATTGATCACAAAATATGATTTACAAATCTAAAATTACTGCTATTATGGGTAATCAAATGTATCTGTAGTTCGCTCACTTTTAGTTAATACTAATGTATGGCAACGCGCGCGGTATGTAGGTAACTATATATAGGTATTAGCAGTATTACTATTACTACCTATGAATATAAGTGATCATTTAAGAACTTAATATACAGAAAATCTACGATTATAAATATGGGAATGTGTAGTTGTGAGTACATGGTATCTGCTCGAACCGTAACGAAAGGAAAATAATGAAGATACAATTAATTACATTTGTTTTCTTAAATTATCTTTCGACGTCTTACAAACGCGAATTCCTATTGCTATTATTACGATACTCTCGTCTATTAAAATGTGGAAATCGTTAAAATTTAACATGTAACAACAATTTCAGTGTTCTCGGGAGACCATAGGCGTACATTATCCACGTATAGCAACTATAAAGAATTTCTTTGGTCCATATTGAATAACTGGCAGCAGATGAATTATCTTAAAAATATCGAATGGATCGTTTGATTTTCAAACGTAATTACTAAATTATATTAGTATAATTAAATTGTCCGGCCTATAGTCTCGCAGTAAGAACACGATATCTATAGACAGCATGCACCAACAATCTAAGACACCTCAATATCATCTACTAGAACAAACTAGACAACAAACGGTCACTGGTCCGATAGTTTGTCGCTGATATATACTTATCTCTTTCACTACTCATCACAATTACATATTTGGCAAATCTAACTGAGCTTTAAACACATCTATTGCTTCGTTTACGCGAGGCGAAATACTGGTGTTACGAAACTATCATCTTCATTAGCTTACAAATGAGAGCTACAGTACGCGTAAAATAAGTTTGCCTCTCTGAAACCAGGCTTTGAGCGTTCTGTGCCTCGCTTCAGAGGGGCAAATTTATTTGGTACGCGTAAAATAACTTTGCCGCTCTGAAACAGGATTTCAGCGTTCTGTTCCTCACTTCAGATAGGCAAAGTTATTTTACGCGTACTGTAAGTAGAACGTTATCTTTTAACATCAACGTAATACTCGTCGAGTAATACACCGGCTTCTATATTGTCAATAACAACGAGGTTGGATGTTATTAAATATCATTACGATTATCCGACTTACTGGTTCTTATAACGGCAGATAAAACTAATCTGTTTAAACAAAAGTTTTAACGTACGTGACACCAATGCTAAGACTCGATTAAAATTTTATAAGCTAGAATATCACATTATGACAAACTAAACGACTTTACGATGCGACGAAACTAATTTCTTATAATTCCTCACGCTCACGCGCAGTCGTTTGAATTCATTATATTGTAATCTAAAAACTAGCCTATCGCGCTAAAATTCTACACGAACAAGTAGAATTTCTCATTATACGACACCAAATTTTCACTTTTACTAAGAAACGTTTCAGAATTATTACTAACGAGCGCTTGAGCTTAGACTCTTTAAAAACATTACATAGCAATTAATATCGAAACTACAAAACTATACAAGATAGAAGACATTACAGATTTTTTGAAACGATTTACGACTGTTAATAAAATATAAGTAAAAAATCCGCGTCAGGACGGACGGTCTACTGGCAAAACTTACAATATTGGTGTTATAAATTCGTAGCGACGCCAAAGCAGTAACTAACACGAGTATAGTGAAACCGTGGTGAAACTATCGTAACATCCTCAATAATGATAGTACACGTGTAGATAGACGACTATTCAAATTTGGAATGGTTAAAATGTTTGAGTATGAAAACCGTGTATAATAACAATAACTACAGTTTTTAAATAGTAGTATAATACTGAACAATCTATAGTGATGTTAACGTCGTAAAGTGAACTAATGTCGATAGTTTAGATGCAACTTCAACAAAAAAATCTTACAACATTCTTGTTTATGCCGAGTATTGAACTGTGATTGTATAAAATACTAGAATAAATAAGCTCGTAGCCGTACAAACAAAAGTCAAGCCTTAGGCCAGATATCCAAAGTAAAGTATTTATAGTTGAAATTCGTAACACTTCCAGAATCGCTTTACACTGGTGTTTTTTTTAGTAATTATGAACACATAATCCATTCAGTCAGACTCATCGATACAACCCAACACTTTATAACCAGAATTTTTGGTTTCCATTATCATTAAAAGACGAATATACAATATAATTTTCAAATTGTTAAGAATTTAATATGCTCCGTTGAAACGGAGCTCAATAGACATTTTTCGAATATAATCCCCATACTGACTGGAACTTTGAACTTGTCAGTTTTATGGCCTTGGGTTCAGCGTATTAAGCAGGAATACAATGTCAAGCTTGCATTGCTGCAACTGCTGACGTTTATGCGTGGTTACTACCGATATAGATTTAACACAAGTTTTCTACGAACATTGGTTGACCTACGTTCCATCGCTGTCACATGTTTCGTCTCGGTCTTCCCTAGTCGGGTAGCATGTGTACGAATGAGACGGGGAACATGCCCCGTCGGCTTGTGCCTTCCACCTGTCCTTCCATCCAGTTGTCATCTTCAGTGCGTTCGTTTATCACAACGATGACTTCTCCCTCGCGGAATGATAACTCGTCCTCGTTGTCCGCTGAACAATCGTATAAAGCGCGACACCGTCTTAGCCCTCCCATCTGAAATAATAACAATGTCATAAGGTCATACACGTTGAAATAATAGAGTAGACATAAAAGTGCTTACTATTAATTTTGAAGAACTTTTTAAGTTGCCATATCGTCGCCTTATAGTGAAAACCTCGGAAATGAATTTGGTCATTGCACGGTTTCTGTGGGCTTTCACGTGGACGAAGTCGCGGGCAAAAGCTAGTCAATTATATGTATTACGAATTTTATATCACTACATAGTATAAAACAAAATCGCTTCCCGCTGTCTGTCTGGCCCTATGTATGCTTAGATCTAATAGATCTTTAAAACTACGCAACGGATTTTGATGCGGTTTTTTTAATAGATAGAGTGATTCAAGAGGAAGGTTTACATTTTTGTATTATAACTTTCGTGAGACACATTCATATTTATGATTATTTACGGTTTACTCACGTGCATTTTTTCGGGATTGCCCGATTGCCCGACTAGTTTCGGACCCAAACGGAGCCCTTAATCATGAGCGGCGAGGTCGCGAGACGAACACGAAACTAGTCGGGCAATCCCGAAAAAATGCACGTGAGTAAACCATAAATAATCATAAATATGAAGGTTTATATGTATAAACTGCACCCGTGCGAAGCCGGGGCAGTCGCTAGTACCCAATAAAACCTTATTTCCAGTGCCTACAAAATAATTTTCTGAGGTTTTCACTCTATAGAGACGATATGGGATACTCAAGTTTTTTTTTTTTTTAATAACAGTGACAGTTGTTTTTTTTTGTCCTATTTATCTCGGTTTTATTCGTATCGATCTCATCATTAATCAACACAACTTACCATAGTGATAGACGCGGAGGGCGATCGCGAATGTACGCTCGATGTGTCTGACACATCAAGCGACCGACTGTCGCTGCGACGCGATCGTTCGCGCGACCGCGAGCTGTCGCACGACAACGCCGACTGCAGCCGACTGTCTTCCAAACACGAGTCCGTCATGTCACACAGCTCTAATGACGAGTCTTGACTAGAACACTCCTGGAAAATTTTAAATGTTTTAAAATGCAGAATTTATTTTGTTGTACACAAAAACTATCAGATAAGCTTCGTTGAGAAAGTCCTTGGGCTTTTGCAAATTGGTCGTCGTAGGAATTTAACTACTTTGCCCTTAAACAATGCATAAGTGCTTCAAAAGATAATGTAAAAAAAGATCAGCAATCAGAATATTATACTCTGGATTTAGACTGATGATAAAGTGGAAATTCTTTCAAAATAAATTTAATGATTAATGCAATGTTTATCCATGCAGAACAATTTCAAAAATTAATGTTCCACACTATGTTAGAAATCAGAGTTTAAAATATTAATAGGAGTAAAAAATAAACTTATTAAAAGGAAAATATAAGATAACATAGGTCCAATAAAAATAGGTGGACAAACTTTTACAGATCACAGTACTCATGAATATGAACAACTTTTACTATGAGACCAACTCTGAAATATAAAAAAAAAATAACAGCTGTTTCATACAAAAGTGCAATACCTACACAATCAAAATGTATGGAACAGCTGATATTTTTTTTTTATATTTCAGTGTCGGTCTCATTAGTCTCATAGTAAAAGTTGTTCATATTCATGAGTACTGTGATCTGTAACAGTTTGTCCACCTATTTTGATTGGACCTTATATTTAATTGATAGTACATATTAAATCTATAGTAAATATTAATATCTAGTTATACATCTATGTGTTCTATGGAAGGAGGATCTAAAACGAACGGGATTGTTTGTTTAAAATACAAGAAAGCTGAAAGCTGTTAGATAAATACATGCAGTGAGGTCGAAATTAAATATCCATAAATTACACATATACAGTTCTATGCATAGTTTATGGTATGGGAACGGATTGTCAAGAGTAATATTTTGCCAATGCGAAGATTCCTCAGTTTAGCCAACAGAGAGGAATCAAAGCCGAGAACTAAAAACATGGTAGTGTAAAACAGTGTAGGCTATTATCAAGCGAATATGGCAGCTTGTCACTTAGATACAAAAGCTATAATAGCGTGCACGATTTTCGATTACTCTTTGAGAATTTATTCGTGGTTTTTAGTATTGCACGTTATCAATTTTGAGGGCGTTCTCTTGACAATAAATACAATTAAAACAATATTAATGTAAGGGCGTAAATCAAACAAGGGTAAGCGTAAGTACACTAAGTTCTCTGTCAGACGATCGTTACCCTTTTGAGTTTCGCTTTCACAGCCTTTTCCAGATGCAATCTATTTTTCTTCTGTAGCAAAAACAAATATAACCCTGTACTAGTTTCAATAATATGTTAGTAGCTATGATTTAATTCGTGTTAGTAATATTTTTATATACCTTCCCAATATTTTAATTAATATTACTTAAAAACTAGCAATTTATTTACATATTTTTTTTACAATTCCTGACATTTCCCAAGTCAATTTATGTTAAAGTGAACCAATTTCGAGATATTTTCTAAAATAATATTATTTTTGATGGCAGGAGTTGGCAACTTTGAAATATCACGAAAATGGTTCACTTTTGACATGTCCTACAATCCTGCCATTGGGTCATCACTTTGGTTATTCTTCGAAAAAAAATATTCTTCGAGTTATATATAATATTCCCAGTAGGTATTGTTTAAAAAGATTCTCAATATCGTTGATTGTAAAACGGCATCAGTACCTAAAATGCCTGGACGCATTCAAGCTACAAAATTATTATCTCCTTGTTTATACTATTTATCCCACTCCCTTTCTTCATTATTTATTATATTATATAATATAACTTTTATGGGTGGTTACTATTACTACAGTGCTCCACTTATATTAAACGCAAGCGCAGTAGTTTCGGAGGAACGTAGCAGTGTCATCTTTGGTATAAAAAAATAAATCCGCCTGGTGTTCTCTTCCCGCGATGTCCTCATCTACGTCACAATTTGTGATATTTTTCCACCAATAACAACAGTTTGACAACAGAAGCTGAAGATTATTGGTTCATCAGTAGCTATGACGTAGATAAAGACGGTCGCATGACCTGTCATGGGAAGGGAGTACTTGTATTGTTATACCGTGGTGACAACCAGCTCCACATTTAACTCGAATTAGAGTCAGGGGAGCACCAATGGAAAATGACGCCTAGAGCAAACATCGAAGTTGCGCCCTTTCGTTAATTATCTAAATATAAAATAAATAGATAAGTACACTAAAAAGTTCATCTCGGAGGGCTTTTTTTAATGTCAGGAAATCATTGGAATATATGATAGTTTGACTAATAATATGAATTATATTAATGGTTTAGCTAGCGAATTTTACAACCCCCTTTGAATGTTGCCTAGAGCACTTGCTCTACTTGCCCCACCCTAGACACTGCACTGGGTAGAGTACACGTTTATGATGAGTATAGGTGCAGTAGTAATAATGTGTGGTGTACGTACCTTCCGTGGTGGCGGCGTGGGCTCGTCGCGGTGGTGCGCGCCGTTGTGCAGCGGGGGCGCCACCGGCGGGGGGGTCGGGGGGGGCTGCTGCGGACGGTGCTTCACCACTCCGCCCACCACTGGGGATAACGACATTATAAGGTTATAATGTGCACAAACAAATATAAATAATATCATAACGTGCTCATTTTTAATCTAGTACATAATTCATAGTATGACAATGTGTTTTTTAGTTCTGGTAAATAAAAGGCCTGGCCTTTTCTCTGTGTATATCGCCAAAGGCCACATAGGTACCAAGGAAAAGGGCAGCAGCGTCCACCTGCCGAACCATTTCATAAACCGTGGTGACTTTATGTGATAACTAGCTGTTGCCCGCAGCTTCGCTTGCGTGTAATTTTAAACCCTCTTTAAGCCCCTTTTTAAATGTAGGTTTAAAATAAAAAAGTCTGTCTTTTAGCATTTATTTTGAACGGTGTTTGTGCAAATTTTAAGTTTATGGGGTTACCCATGGAATAAGGGTTTTCATACAAACGTTAACAATCCATTTCACCACATAAGGGGTGGAATTTCCAAAAACCTTTCCTTAGTGAATGCCAACGTTATTAGAGGTACCTACTTTGAACATTTCAAGTTTCTAACCCCAGCGGATTAGGCTTTGCGTTGATAGATCTATCAGTCAGTCAGTTTCTCCCTTTGTTACTTCAAAAGTACCAAATTTTTCATAAAAACTTGCAACTCTTATTTCACCTCCTTAAAGGTTGAATTTGTAAAAACGCTCAAACATTTATGTACATTTATTTCTAACCAGAAACCCAATTATTTGATATCATGATTTAACTACGAAAAAACTTTCATCCCTTATTTTATCCCTTAGGGGAACAATGTCCAAAAACCCTCAAACGTGTATGTTTACTTCTAACCAGAAGCCTAAATATTTAATTCCATGCTTCTTACTTCAAAATTAGCACATTTCTCAAACAAACTTTTAACCCTTATTTAACCCCATTGAGAGTTGAATTTACAAAAACGGCCAAATGCATGTACATTAATTTCTAACCAGAAACCTTAACGTTTAATTACATGCTTCTTACTTCAATAATGACGGACTTGCATACAAACGTTAATCACCCTTTTCACCCCCTTAGTGGTTGAATTTCGAGAAATCCCTTCTTAGTGGATGCTTACGTTACAAAAGGAACCGACTTTCTAAATATCATTTTTCAGTTAGTACCTTTCTCTTTCTAATAGAAGACAAACAATTATCCAATACGACTCGCGCGCCACCTATTGTACGTTGAAGGTACTATGTCAGAAACTTTCGCGTGAGTAACAACAACTATACAAAGTTTCAACTCAATCGGATGAACGATGTGAATTTTTATTTAAAACCATTCGATACGACTCGCGCACCACCTCCTATATTACGGTGATGGTACATACTATGCCAGAAAGTGTGTGTCTCGCGCAAGTGTCAACAATAAAAAAACTTTCATCCTCTATTTCACCCTCTAGAGATAGATTTTTCAAAAACCCTGAAACACGTGTATGTTTTATGCTTCTTACTTCAAGAGTACCAGACTTCTTATACAAACTTTCATCCGCTATTTTACCCCCTTAGGGGTTTAATTTACAAAAACGCTCACACACGGTCATTTATTATTAATCCGAAACCCTATTATTTAATTTCATGCTTTTAACTTCAAGAAAACTTTCACCTCCAATTTCACCCCCTAGAGGTAGAATTTACAAAAACGTTCCAAAAACGTGTATTTATACCTAGCCAGAAAGCCTATTATTTGATTTCATGCTTTTAACTTCATAGAAATTTGTATCCTCTATTTCACCCCGCAGGGGTATAATTTCCAAAAACGCTCAAATACGTGTATATTTATTTCTAACCAGAAGCCGAAATACCTAATTCCATGCTTCTTACTTCAAAACTAACAGATTTCTCATACAAACTTACAACACTTATTTCACCCCCTTAGGGGTTGAATTTCCAAAAACCCTGAAACATGTGTACGTTTATTTCTGACCCGTAACCTAAATATTGAATTTCATGCTTCTTACTTCAAAAGTACCAGATTTCTCATACAAACTTACAACACTTATTTCACCCCCTTAGGGGTTGAATTTCCAAAAACGCTTAAACACGTGTACATTCACTCCTAATCAGAAATCTTAATACTTAATTTCATGCTTCTTACTTCAAAAATGACGGACTTGCATACAAACGTTAATCACCCTTTTCACCCCCTTAGGGGTTGAATTTCGGGAAATCCCTTCTTAGTGGATGTTTTCGTCACGTGAGGAACCTACTGTCCAAATTTCATATTTCCAGCTTTAGTGGTTTAAGCTCTGCGTTGATGAATCAAATGTCAGTCAGTACCAGTCTCTTTATATATAAGAAGATTTAAATTTCTTCTTTTTTTCTCGTCTCAACACGATCTATACAAGAATAGCTGATGCCAGTGGTGTTTAGCCATTTAGCAAGGTTGGTCGCGGGGCTAACTGCCCAGATCGCGCACCACGCAAGTGCGTTCATCATTCATTAATTCATCATTAAAAGAGAAGGCTCTTTTAATGCACTCCATAATATTCCATATTTACAGTTTGTCCATTGTAACAATCTCTTAGAAATACCATATGAACAATATATTCATCAAATTATCAACAGAATCAACTCGAACACATTTCGCATCAATAGTCCAGCCATTTTAAATTTGTTTAAATAGAAACAAACAAACTTTTGATCGTGAAACTTCATTTAAATATCGACTAAAAGTATTTTTTTATAGATTGGAGAAAAAGTATTAAAGTTTTCAAAAATATTTATATGCTTAAAGCAAAATGAATGTCTCAATCAAAGATTTGTTTACCTTCTATACAACATTTTAATGGCCGGACTATTATTATATGAGAGACGAATCTCAAAAGCCTTGCGTGTAACTCTAGCCAAAATGCAACAAAAATAAAATTCAAAGCACCATATAAATAAGGCAAGTTGCCTTGGAAGTAAATCTATTTATTGACAAACTGTCTGGTCCCAAACATAGTCGTCAATGTGTGATATCATTTAGATAAGATAATACATAATAGTTGATAACGATGTTATCAATGATATAAGTTCATGATCACCTCTAATAAAGAGTAGCAACATTACAGTACTGTTGTACTCTTTGTACTTATGATAATCAGTTACGTCTTTACCCAGGGCCCCCGGCCTGGTGGGGGCCTCAAAATGCCGAAGCCCATGTATTTTTCAACACAAAACTCAATTTAAAAAAATACATTGGTTTCTTAGTTCAAATTATCATTAACAAAGCACCCTGATAGCCAAGTTTGCTTAGCAGAATTAATGTCCTTTTATTTGAGACAAATTGCTTCCAACTTTCTAACTTTTCACTACAATATGAATACAACTTGACCTACAAGTTGGCGACAAATCTAATAATCAATAAAGTCACGGAACAAAAGTACATTCTGATGTTTTCATTCACGTTTTTTGGCTTTCTAAAGGGGCCCCAAGTTCTGTGCCCAGGGGTCCCTGTATGGCCTAAAACGGCCCTGATGATAATAGTTTATTACTTTGGTAAATAGACAAAATAGTTATTCTTGTTTCATAATCAATTTCAAATGCGAATCTCCCGAGCTTTGTCTTATTACGACGCAGGGTCGTGCATGCGTGTGCGCAGTCTAAAGAATGCATTAACTTTAATAGCAAATGATGTCACTAGCCCTGGCAAACATGCCAGGGCACAGTCTTTATGATTTTTTGTACTGATGCTGTGTCCGAAAGTCCAAAGTGTCGGGGACGGTATTTCTCCGTGGAAGCTCATGGGGTCATAATAATTTTAAAGTCGAAAAAATTTGAGGACTTGTGCGATGGGTAGCTGTCAGGTCGATTGTGATGAAATGAGAAGTAAGACGAGGTCATGGTTTATAGTAGGTTACATACCGTGTAGTGACCGCGCGCTGTCTGCAGAGGGTGATGGAGTAGAGCGCGGGTGCGGCGCCTGCGGGAGCGACACGGCTGGCGGAAGCGGAGCTGCGCGCTTCTTTAAACTGCCGATATTGTCTGCAATACACAGCAATTATTAATAGACGAAGATGCCGGCACTTTCTTGAGACTTTGAGTGCACTACCTTGACTGGCTTATCCACCTAACTGATCTTTTGGTTCCGAGAACATCGAACACACTATCGACCGCCGCATGTTGTGCTCTGATTCTCCCGCGGGAGGACACCTCTCAGTAGTGAGTACAGCGCACTGGTTCTATGTGTAATACTCACAGACGTTAGGTTTCCTGGGTAGTGTGGTAGGTGTGGGCGGTGCATGGTGTAGCGAGTCACATGTAGACGATCGTGAGCGCAGCACGGGGGAGTCTCCCGCGGGAGGACACCTCTCAGTAGTGAGTACAGCGCACTGGTTCTATGTGTAATACTCACAGACGTTAGGTTTCCTGGGTAGTGTGGTAGGTGTGGGCGGTGCATGGTGTAGCGAGTCACATGTAGACGATCGTGAGCGCAGCACGGGGGAGTCTCCCGCGGGAGGACACCTCTCAGTAGTGAGTACAGCGCACTGGTTCTATGTGTAATACTCACAGACGTTAGGTTTCCTGGGTAGTGTGGTAGGTGTGGGCGGTGCATGGTGTAGCGAGTCACATGTAGACGATCGTGAGCGCAGCACGGGGGAGTCTCCCGCGGGAGGACACCTCTCAGTAGTGAGTACAGCGCACTGGTTCTATGTGTAATACTCACAGACGTTAGGTTTCCTGGGTAGTGTGGTAGGTGTGGGCGGTGCATGGTGTAGCGAGTCACATGTAGACGATCGTGAGCGCAGCACGGGGGAGTCTCCCGCGGGAGGACACCTCTCAGTAGTGAGTACAGCGCACTGGTTCTATGTGTAATACTCACAGACGTTAGGTTTCCTGGGTAGTGTGGTAGGTGTGGGCGGTGCATGGTGTAGCGAGTCACATGTAGACGATCGTGAGCGCAGCACGGGGGAGTCTCCCGCGGGAGGACACCTCTCAGTAGTGAGTACAGCGCACTGGTTCTATGTGTAATACTCACAGACGTTAGGTTTCCTGGGTAGTGTGGTAGGTGTGGGCGGTGCATGGTGTAGCGAGTCACATGTAGACGATCGTGAGCGCAGCACGGGGGAGTCTCCCGCGGGAGGACACCTCTCAGTAGTGAGTACAGCGCACTGGTTCTATGTGTAATACTCACAGACGTTAGGTTTCCTGGGTAGTGTGGTAGGTGTGGGCGGTGCATGGTGTAGCGAGTCACATGTAGACGATCGTGAGCGCAGCACGGGGGAGTCTCCCGCGGGAGGACACCTCTCAGTAGTGAGTACAGCGCCGCCCGCGTATGAGGGAGGCCGGGAGCGGGGACACTTCTTCTCAGGTGTTAAGCTGCCGTTTTGCTGTGACAAAAGTATACTAAAGTAAGTAAAAATTTCGTGTAAGGTGAATAGAACCAAGTTGTATCCTGGCCCATAAAAATAGCGTATTATCATAGAATTTACTCTTAAAAATAGTCTCAATGACGTGGAGCAGAAACAATCAATATGTTAACTTACTCTTTCGTCTATAACTGTGTCATCGTCAGAGAAGTCTGTTGAGCCGTCATCATGTGATAAATTCCAGTCTATGTTGATGTTCTCAAATATACTCTTCTCTCGTTTATCGACATTTTCCAACTGAAATAACATCAATAGTATAGTTGAAAATTCCACAAAACATAACTTAGTACACGTTTTTTTCTTCAATATACCTTTATTCCGGATGGTAATTTTACCATCTGAAAAAAAATTGGGTATAACAAGTGAACGGAGTAGACGGTCATGGCAATGATATTTTTTATTTTTATTAAAATAGCGTGAAATTGATCTATCAATAGATACCTACTGTCGAAATTCAAATCATACGTACGCAAGTGTGTACTATTTGAATCTACTTAGATAGGTATTATTTAATCGATTTTTTTTTTCAAAATATCTGTTTTTTTTTGTTTAAATACCTACAAGCAAATGAAAAAAATAAAAACTATGCCGTGAGCTTCTACTCCATTCACTTGTTAAACCCATTTTTTCCAAACTGTAAAAAAAGACATCCGGTATAAAAGGAACGCCTATAATAGGCAGTCCTAGCTCCAATATACATACCAACTCTAAACACCCGAGATGCCCATACTGCCTCGCGATCTGCAAAGCAGTTCTGCCACTCGCGTCCTTGATAGTACAGTCAGCACCAGCCTTGAGCAACAACTTCATAGGTTCAGTTCTGTCAGTGGCCGCACACAGGTGTACGGCCGTCATCCCTTGAGAATTGGGCTTGTCTAACAACTGAGCGCCGCCGTTTTGGACTAGAAAATCGACTATATGTAGGGAGGAACCGTCGCCTAGTTCCCGAGATATCGCTAAATGTAGCGATGTTTCGCCGAGATCCTGAAAACGAAGATTACATGAATATGTATAAAGATGATTGCCTCGTTTTATACTATATATTTAGTATCATTACTTTTAGAACCCTAGGTGCATGTAAAGAGCCCCCACTCCTGACGATACTTAAGTACGTCCGGCGCACCCTGGGCAGTCAGCCCCGCTACCAACCTTGCTGACTGGCTAATCTTTTCACCACAGCATGAGCTATTTTTGTATAGCTTGTGCTGACACGAGAGAAGGACCCCAGTTCAGGCAAAGTTCTACTAGGTTTTTCCGAGTTAAATTTTTCAGCAACTGCTTGGAGCCTGGCTTTGTGCCCAGTTGACAGCAATAGGCTCGCCCCCTATTACATGGGACCTATAGCGGCGAAATGAGGGTGTACTATACACCTCTGCCCAACCCTTCGGGGAATACAGGGGTGATGTTATGTACATGTATAAATAACTAATTATATTTGTACCTTACAGACTGTTTACATTCTTAACTATTTTATTACGCAGTTTTTACATGTACTCAAAGAAAGAACAAACTCAAATCACAAACAAGGAGGCTATGGCTAAGCGTGAAGCCACACTGCTCCGTTGCGTTGCGTTGCGACGTCGCAGCGCTAGATTTGGAGCAATGAGACGTCACAACGGTACATTTGGAATCTATAGATTGGTCCAAATCTAGCGCTGCGACATCGCAACGCAACAGAGCAGTGTGGCTTCACTGTAAAGCGGTTGTAATCTGTAACTGATATTGGGACTGTTCTGTTCTGTGATTACAAGTAATTTATCTTCTACTTCCTATACAGTCCTTTATATACCTATATTTTGTATATCTATCCGGTACTTACAGAACCCGGCAGCGCAGCAGCCAGGTCTGCTCCCTCAGCATACGCCTGCAACAGGTTCTGTAGATGCCCGTTGTTGACAGCGTGTTCCACTTCTGACAATCGTTCGGCCGCGTCACAACACGTCCGCGCCGCAAACGCTCGGTATACGTACTTCTCGCGGATAAACCGGAGGCGCTCCTCCCTACAAATGGATTTACTTGTTAGTACGGGAAATAATGCCAAGAATAAAAAAAGGCAAATCAATTTTTTCTATTGGACTTCGTGTAGATTATCCTTGTGGAACATCGTTACGTTACGTAACCGGCAGTTATTGGAAATATCTGAACGGTTTGCAGCCAAACAAATTACATGTTGAGCGACAAAACCTACTTGTATGGCTGTGACAAAAGCAAGGAATGCCAACCATGGTTGATTTTTAAATCTCAGTTTATACATGTTCATTATAGTTAATTAATAATTAATACTGTGAGAGCCCCTTTACGGATATTCCTTCGACCATTACATGTCCATCATGCGCTATGATTATCCTGATATTATATTAAGATTCAGTGATATAATTTCTAACCAGGATACCGACATTTCCTTTGTATTTATTTAATCATATTCAAATCAAACTAGTCCTCGTCTGTGGGGTACAGGGGTGCGGGGAAAAGCATCGGTCGAAGGACACACAAAGTTATACTGGTAGAAGCATACAGCAACGTGGTTGACGCTGAGACGTCGAACGCGTTGCTCTTGCCCTTAGAGCAACTAGTAGTACCTAATTAAATTTGAAGAAACTTACATGGAGCTTTCGGGCGTAAGCTTATCCCTGTCATCGAGCGTGTTCTCCATAATCTCGTTGAACATCTGATTGCCCATATGCCTCGCGAGCAACAGTTGTGACGTACTCAATCGGTCCAGAGTCAGTGATTGTATACGAGAAATGTGCACGCCTAACTCCCGGTGACTGCCGGAACACTCTATACACACTATTATACCGAAGTTTGTTGATAACCAGGTGGGGTCTGAAATTAAAAAGGAAATTGTTAAAAGGGTGTTTAAAATAAGGTGTTTTAACATAATATAAGGTTTTCAACTATCATAGTGAAAACATTACAGGGTTCATAATTAATAAAACAAAATAAAAAACCGGCCAAGTGCGAGTCGGACTCGCGCACAAAGGGTTCCGTACCATTATCTACAAAAACGGCAAAAAAAACATGTCTGTTGTATGGGAGCCCACCTTAAATATTTGTTTTATTTTAATTTAACTATTTCTTTTTAAAGTGAACGTATAACTAAATATTCTGTGAATATTTCAAGCGTCTACCTGTTGTCGTTATCAAAATCGAGCAAAAACGAGCAAAAAAATCACGTTTGTTGTATGGGAGCCCCGTTAAATATTTATTTTATTCTGTTTTTTAGTATTTGTTGTTATAGCGGCAACAGAAACACATCATCTGTGAAAATTTCAACTGTCTAACTATCAGTGTTCATGAGATACAGTCTGGTGACAGACGGACAGACAGACGGACAGCGGAGCCTTAGTAATAGAGTCCCGTTTTACCCTTTGGGTACGGAACCCTAAAAATACCTCAACATACATGTAATTAGTTAGATAACAAGATACCTAACGTATATTTTTTATTAGTATGTGGTCGATTAATCATATCTAGTAATCCTGTGAAGTTTCACCAGTTCGTTTGATGTAGGGTTAAATAGACAACACTCAAAGGATCCAGTAGTAGCGTGTACCCGGTAGTGTTCTAATAAATAAACATCTGATTTCATGTGACGATATGACATCTCGCCAAAAAAATAGTTCCTGTAGATTTGAATCAACTATGGTTATGGGTTTCTTTTAACTTGGTGACAGTTAGGTAAAAATGTTTTGTGGAATAACGAAATTTGAAGGTTACTACAGTATCTATGAAGGAAGGAAGTCGTCCTCCCATTCAATGTCGATTTGTTAGTCAAGGTTAGTAGTGTATGCGTATATTATTATCAGTGTTATTGTCCTATAGTATAAATTGAAGTAGATTTCATAATATTAACACAATGTCGGATCGGTTATTCCCGCTTAAAGTGTTGCCTACTGTTATGTCTAAATACTATGAGAACTTCTTTGAATAGTAAGTAAGCTGCATTTTGGTTGTCTATTGTTTACCCGAAGATTATATACCATAATCATCATATTCTCGAATTTCATTTACCCGAATTTCATTTGCCCGAATGTTTTGTTTGCCATAAAAGACATATGACATACTTTTAATATCCCGAAACTTAGATACCATAAGATACGAGTGCCATACGTATTGTTTTTCATATTTTTAGTTGCCATAATAATTATTAGACATAATATTTAAAGGCCATAATGATTATTAGACATAATATTTAAATGCCATAATAATTATTGGACAATAACTTAAATGGCACCAAACCAAGCTACTTCTGGGTGGTTCATAAAAAAATAACAAACGACCCCGCCATCCCCTTCTAACCTAACCTATCCGAGTCGGGGTGACCTAAAGTCCCGATTGCATCCAATTTCTCCTGATATAACAACCGTTACACACCCAATGTCGATGGCAAATGATGTTATGGCATATGATAATTATGGCATGTGATAATTAGGGCATGTGATAATTAGGGCTTACAATGATTATGACAAATGATGTTATGGTAAGTGACTTTATGGGAAACAAAGCTTCTAGCGCGTGACTAATATAGCAAATAAGAGTAGGGCAAATGAATATTACGTCATATAATATTATGGCTGTTGACTATTATGGCAAATGATATTAGGGCAAATAAAATTCGGGCAAACGGCGGTATACCCTGCATTTTATGTTTAAACAATTATTTCTCCGTCTAACATTCCTAACGTAGGGTCTGGCGCAATATATGAACTTCTGAAAATGAGCGCTTGACGCAAAATGTCCATTTCACAATAGGTGCACTTCTCATAACGGGCACTTCTCAAAATGGGTACTTCTCAAAATGGGCACTTGCCAAAATGTGCACATTTTGTAGTTTGTGGTTAGGGATAAGCAAAATGGTCTCCAAATAAAAATCTTTGGCTTTTTCTAAACAATAATCACGTAAAATACTTATCAAAAAGAAATGCCAAAAGAATACCATTTTGCATATCCCTAACCACAAATAAAAAAATGTGCACATTTTGACAAGTGGACATTGTGAGAAGTGCACCTATTGCGAAATGCACATTTTGCGTCAAGTGCTGATTTTGAAAAGTGTCGACCCCTAACGTAGTACGCACACACAGTCTTACAGGAGATTCAAATCTGTGAATTCAATCCTGCCATTCAAAATGCTAGGCTGATTAACATTTAAGTGGCATTATTCAAAAAGAAAGTATAGGCACAGAATATACATATAGTACAAGTTATAGCTCTAGAAAAAAGATTAAAGTGTACCATTAGTGGATCCGCAGTCCGCACACACTTGGTTGCCCGGCAAGGCGCGCACAGCCCGTATGATGGACCGCTGCAGGTCCAATAGCGAGTGTCCTGAGTCATTGCTCTCGCCCGCTTGTTGGTGGAAGGCCCTCATTAGAGCGCCTTCCTTGCAGTTCACGAGGACCGACGTCCAGGCTCGCTGCTCGTTCTCGTCTTCAGCTTGGAAATGGTATGTTCGGTTATCTGTAATTTATAAGCAAAGATTTTAATAAAAGCGTGTTTAATTCTTATAAGCTAAAAGGCTTGTAAATGAATCTAATTCTACTAACATTATAAATGTGAAATTTTGTGAAGATGGATGAATGTTTGTTCCTCAATCACGCATAAACTGCTGAACGGATTTGGATCAAAATTGGTACACAAGTAGACCATGTCCTGGATTAACATAATAGTTTTTTTTTTTATCGGGTAAGTACGTGAAGTAGTTCTCCTAGAACGCGAACGAAACCGCGGGTAAAAGCTCGCTAGATCATATAAATATTGTATCCAATGCAAAAGTTTTACGCCGTATAGAATAGAAGTCTTAACTTTTATTAGCTGCACAAGTTTCTAAGTTATAGCTCGACCTTATTAAGTTAATCTTGTATACGCGAAACTACTAAAGTACTACGAATTTCATACTCACATGAGACTAGATCGAATGCCCTTTTGTCCTCAGCGGCAACTTTGATTTGACAGGTAAGGAGGTTGACTCTCGCTGGAGGCTTGTTCTCGTCTGCGTGGAAGATGTCCAAGAAACCTTCAGCAGTGACCCGGCACCGGCGCTTCTGCCAGACGCGGCGAACCTTGCCTTCTGACTTCTTGAGCAAGTAGCCACTCCGGCTAACTCCGTGTTGTTTGTCGCCTTGCATCTGGTGGAGAGAGTAGCCACCGACTGATGACACCACCTGGAATACAGAAATAGGTGGGTGAGAAATATAGAGCGATAAACGAAGGACAATAAACAAATTTAGTAGATTTGAAAGCAACAGTACAGAGACGCCAAGAATACAAATATCTGGCAACTCATCGCGATTGTAACACGAATATATTAAATTGTATATCTCCTTACCTCTCTGTCCTGAGGCGCAGCTGCTCGCAGCATGTTTCTCAGCTCTAATAACCTTCGTCGTTCGTCGTCTTGCTGCTGCCTAATCTTCTGCAGTTGTACACTCAAGTCCGCAACGTATACACCAAAGTGTTCAATCGTCTTCAGACCGTCTTGGAAGTAATTCGTCTGTGCGTGATAGTACTCCACCAAATGTTGAAGCAGCTCGATTCCCTTCTTCGTCTTTATCTCGTTGAACTTTATCAGGTACTGCAACAACAACATTTAGTTAATGCTGCAGTCAACACTCCAACAGGGCCAGTCACAACAACGTTCCAAAATGGAATGGAGCCAGTTTGTTGTGCAGACAGAGCGACGCCGAAAACATCGCGTGGGCACGACCATGCTTATTACTTCATCAGAGACCGTGTCTAATGGAACGCGAGACAGACACGAGCGGTACCCGGGACTGTGGAAACGCACCGATATTACTACGTGCCCTTCCGCGAGTTAAAATTATACTTCATGACGCACGCGCACGCGCATTCGCGGTATAGTGGATCCAGATTTGTCTTGCAGAGTTGTGTAATAATAATAAAGCTCAGCGCGCGACCTTGCACATCTTTCTTGGCGTCTCGCCGGTTTAACTTTTATCTTTTCGTTTGTTATAGTGACAAGTTTATTACATTCCTAGAATGTACACTTGGCCGCTGTTTACTTGTTACAAAGCTGGCCGCAGCCGTCGCATGCCGTTGTTGTATTTATTATAGGTTAAGCGTTAACAACAGAGGTAAATGCGTGGGTTGTGGGTATGTTGTGGCCGAGGCGGTATTTGCACCGAGTGAGACGTGGAACAAAGCGAGGGTCAGCGCGTCGTCGGCCCTGCGCGGCGCAAGGCCGGTCGTCGACCTGACGCGCGCCTCCGCGGTACTGCACCGACCCAACGACCACAGGGCTTCTAGGTTTCTTTTTTTAGCACCTAACAATAAGGCCGACTATACATAATCTAACTTTGGTTTAGATACATTTCCAATCGAACCTTCCACGTGAAGCGAATCCATTAAATCTATGCTTAGAATGTAATTATAACTTAAACAAAGTATTTACGTTAAAACCTCATTAATGTTGAGAAACAAGTCCCTTCCTAAGTTTCCTATTTGTCAGACGGTCAGACTTTGATCAAACATCCTAACTAAACCATGGTTAAAGTTGGCTCGGGATCGGAAGTTCGTAAAGCAGAACATCAAACCAATTAGATTGCTTTGCGGAGTAGCAACAAACAAGTAGGTACATAAAGCAACTATTGTTAATTGAACGTTCCTGATAAATAAATTAAGGAGAAGATAGGACAACGAACTCGCTAGATATAAGTATAAAAAATGGTATCGAATGCTTCTTTCATTATGTAAGTACTACAGCTAACTTTATTTGTTATTCATTAACAACCAATTAACAGAATAAAGCCAATTGAATCAAACTTTTACTCTAATTTTCCTGTTTGCTTGTTTCGTTTCGTAAAATTAAACAATTAAATTGTTGTTCGCATGAAATATGAAGTGTTGATTGATAGCATTATTTGTAGGTTGTAGCTATTCATTACGTGTTTTTGATCAATAAATATTGTTAGTTTATTTGATTTTGTTTATAAACAAGACTGACTGACTGGCTTACAACATCGCGGTTGTGCTGTCGCAAATTCAATTCCGGAAATAAAGAATATAAATAGATGCATTTTGTTTATTGCTAATAGTGGGTTTTCTATCTACGTATTTGTGGTTTCTTGTAGTTATTTACTTGCAAAACATTTAAATTTTTCGGGCGTAAAATAAATAGGTACTGATTTAGGTATACTTAATAGATATTGCAAAGACGAATAAATAAATATATTAAAAATTGCTTCCCAAAAAAATCGTTCGCAATTTTGTAGGATACTAGCTGAAACAGTCACTCAGGAAAATTTTATGAGAGATAATTCAACACATTTTATACAAATAATTTCTAAATTATAATATAGGTACAAATACCAGAGTAGGTATATGTGTAGCTCAAAACACTACAGGAAAATCTCTCCACAAAGTACTCCATATAAAAAAAAAAAACTATTCCCATGTTTTGGGTTTCGCACACAGGTCATTTACTCTTGCAGCGTCACAAACCAATGTTATCGAAACGCAGAAAAAACTCAATGGTATGGAAAATAAAGCTTCGAGATCCGTAAATTTTCAGAGTATGTTATTTTTTGGATACCTACGTTATAAATAAAAATACTGTCAGCTTTGTGAACATTTGTTATTTGAGTTTAGTTCTTCTGAGCTAGTTGACTGCCTCGTTGGTCTAGTGCGTGAGGTCCTGGGATCGTCAGATCGGGCAAAATGTTATTGGGTTTTGTCGTGTGGATTTTCTTACTAGCAGCCCGGAGTCTGGACTTGTGCCCGGTTGATGGCAATAGGCTCGTCCTTCATTACATGGGACTTGAAACATAACGGCGAAATGTGGGTGTATAGGTACATATACACCTCTGCCCAACCCTTCGGCGAATACAGGCGTGATGTTATGTTGTTATGTTCTTCTGAGCTTTCCTTCAATTTTTCTAAGGCTTGCGAGTAACTTCCCAAAGGCGTCGTAATGGCACAGACAAATAGAGGTTTTATTACACTTACTATAACAGTTCTAATGGGCAGTTCTAGTGGTCGTGGGTTATAGGCCATCGGCCTGGAGCATCGTTAGAAGGTATGCAGGCTGTATGTATTTCGTGGTATGTGTATGTATGTCCGTTATTTATGACTGACATCGAGTGGCGCTAGGCCGTTTTGTGTTTGAAGTGGACTGCAGTTAATTAATTATTTGTACTGAACTATGTATTTGAAACACTATTCTTTACCAAACTATACTAAGCTGTAAGCTGCGATAATAGAAACTTAGTGATACAGCTGTCCTAAAACTCAACGTCAAGCCTGGAACAAATCGTCACCCTCCCCGCTAACTGTGGTAACTAGCAATTGATAATTTTTCAGAGAAATTCTCACAGCGTGACGTATGGGCCTCAAATGAATTGAAATAAATAAATAGATACCTTAGGACTTTAAAGCAACTACTAATTTAAAAGAGGAAGCCAAGAGAATATAAAAAAGTTATTAATTCATTAACATAAAGCCATGGCTAACGCAACTACTGAAAAATTAACAATTGCTAGTTACGACAGTTAGCGAGGAGGGTGACGAAATGATAGGGCAGTGTGTGTAAATGACTGTTCAAAAAAATATATGTATAAGTTTTTTTTTTAAGTTGTAAGTGTATACTTACTTGTTTTAAAAGACACATTTTATAGTTAAGATTCATGAGGTTACATTTTATTCATGGTAACTTTGAAACTCGAAAACTAAAACTAGGATTTTTTTCTGAACAATCATAAATGTACTATTAGTTTGTTTTTTTTAACTAAATTACCCTTTCATTTGTTCCGGGCTTGACGTTGAGTTTTAGAACAGCCTGTATGTACGCTCTTTAGTCCGGAAATTCGGTTTTTATAGTCCCGTGTACCTACCTACCGAAGTTCTAAGGACATTCTGCATTCAACTGTTTAGATTTAATTCAGGTAACAAACTATACCAGCACAAGCGATACCTACTCGCAAGATTAGGGTAAAATTATTTAATTAGTCTTATTCCGTCTCAATTAACAGCCGTGATTTAGCAATTCGCCCGTGAACTCTGTCTGCTGCCATTTGGCAAGTTTGTCACAGCTAAAGATATTTACCGAGACATTTGGCATTGCATTCTGCACCGCAGATAGACGCGTATGTTATGTAAGTAAGAGACGATTGGCACTAACAGTTTCATATCTTAAAAGGGATTAATGATTTTACCGAATATGGTCGTTAAAACAACGCTGCGTCAGCTTTGATAGAAGAAATTGATATCTATAAAGCTGATTCCTGTGATTTACTGTTCATTATTAATGGTTGAAATTAAAACTGTTGTATCTGTACCAATAATTAAGCAAACACCTCCATCTAGTTATCACATGTAAAATTAGCTAACAAGTCAATTTATATGAGCATCACTACATAATATAAAACAAAGTCGCTTCTCAATGTCTGTCCCTACGTATGCTTAGATCTTTAAAACTACGCAACGGATTTTGATGCGGTTTTTTTAATAGATAGAGTGATTCAAGAGGAAGGTTTTAAGCTATAAAACGTACACGTGCGAAGCCGGGGCGGGTCGCTAGTTTACAATAAAAAAACCTAGCATTGGTAAGCAAAACGATTCGTTTTTGCTCATAGGAATCTGACATTCGTCGTAAATAATTATTTCGTTGTTTACTTTAGTTTTACGAAATATTAAATCAAAGTCAAATATTTCACCTTCTAGTGGTATAGTGATCACATCAATAATGAAGTTTCTTTTTTTATTAGAGTAGGTATCATAATAATCATAAAATTTACGAACGAAGATTACGACGATTATTTTACGAACTGTCTGTAACGTGTCAATGCATTCAATAGTAGTTACTTTTGTTACTAACTAGCATAATATTACGATCTTATCAATAAAATATCGTAAAATTGCAAACATTATGCGGTGGCCAATAAAATTATGACATTCGTCTTTGCGTACTAGAAAGTGATAATATAAAGACTTGCACGAACGTAACGACTGCAATGGCACCTTCACAATTTTATTTGCTGATTATACCAATTACAAATTACGTCCACATCCGCCATCCAACTCAAATATTGCAAGCAGCTCGACATACCTATCATCACATTTCGTCCTTCAGCATAACCCTAGAGGTGTCCCGATTTTCAATGTTATCTTATTATTCTTTAAGAGAACAAATATGACGATAAATTATGAGACAGAATCGTACGAAATTGGCACAAAACCTGCGCTATCAGAATGTTAAATTCGACAATAGAATCAGATTTTGGCAACATACATACATTAATGTTACTGAGTAACTGTACACCAGTGTCATTGCCAATTAGGGTTTCTGCTCGAGAATTCTCGAGGCGAGAAATGTCGAGAAATCATACCAACTTCGAGACAAGAAAAACACCTCGAGAACTCAAGAACTCGAGAAATCAAAGACTTTCTTTTATTACTGTAAAATTGGCTTAAAAGTTGCGTGATATTTGCATTCTGGCTTCATTGTTCACCTTACGAGGCGCGAGTAAGCGAGGCAAGCGAAACAGACACCTAATAGTTACCATCAACTCCGATTACTTTTATTATAATGTGACATAAAACGTCAAATTAAAATTAACTGTAAGATAAACTCCGTTCATCTATTATTGGGTTTCTGAACGCAAAATCGACAATTATCGAAACAACAAGTAAGTTCGTAAATTGACCACTAGATGGGATCTCTTTTTTTTAGCCCAGCTAAATAAATTTTTCTCGCCTTAAACTTTACAACTTTTTGCAGGTAGGCACCAGGTTTAAATGAAAATCTCCTGTGGTATATGCAATGATTTTAAAACGAACCATTTACTACATAAAATAAAAAAAATCACAATGTTTTCTCTTTGTTATTTTTCATCATAGCAACAACACAATAAAACTATGAAACCAAAATATTTTAAATTTTATTGTAATTTATAATATTGGGAAGTAAAATTTATTTATATCTGAAAGAATAATATTTCTAGGCTGACGTACCTATTTGTGGTGTATATGGGTTCTAGGGCAGGATTGGTTATTTCACAAAGATATATCCGTGAACATTTCGGATGGATTTCTTCGATGCCTTTTTTATTGGTAGGTACTGTTATATTTGAAATTGCCTCCAGCACTTCCAAATCAGACTCCTATGAACTACTCGAGTCCATTTCATTGAGAATCCAAAACTCACTATCCAAAATAAAATACCTAATAAAATAAAACTCCAAATGCTCTTGTATAAAATATGATATAAAACGAAAAATAAAGTTCTAGAACCGATAAATGCCCCAAATTGGTCAGTTAAGTTAACTGAAGTTTGAACTAAGATCATCTTCTGACTGGGGTGTCCAGAAACGCAATGCGTCAGTTTATCGAACCAATAGCGGTAGAATAGATAAACTACGGTTAGGAGTACCTCAAAAACCAGAAAAATAAGTTATCTGAAGTTTGAACTAGGATTATCTTCTGACTGGGGTGTCTAGAAACGCAATGAGTCAATTTATCGAACCAATAGCGCTATCGGACAGATAAACTACGTTCAAGAGCACCCCACAAAACGGGCTTAAGATGTATTTTTAAGGTTTTTAAAAATTTCTCGAAAGACCCGAGAAACCCGAGAAATCGGTCTCGAGAATTCTCGAAACCCGAGAAAAAATTTTTTTCGAGAAAACAGAAACCCTATTGCCAATGGACATACGACCTTTCACAGCCACAGGTTATGCGCATAACGGCACTAGTACTGTCCACAAAAGCTGCTATTACTATACCCATTGTGTGGAAGCAGTAGCTACGTAGGTAAATAGCTGTCACGGACAAATATATTGTTACACACGCATTGTTAATTATTGCATTCTAGGGCATGCTTGCACATGATGTGTGACAGTTATTCTTTCGGTCATTACTCCTGAATGGTAGCCGCGAACAAAGGCAGGAACAAAGGCTACCTGTCTTTACTTGAAGCACGCTTAGTTAGCTTATCTCGCCGGCGATCCCCGCGGTTTAGCTGATAAAGCCATCAGTGTCTATTCAACCGGGGGTTTTTATCTTTACGCAAACGAGAACAGATTTCAGTGAAAAGTAGCTAAATATATTTTCAGTTGTCGTGGAACACCAGAAGAGCTTTTAAAGTTAAGTGTTAAGTTGTTGTTGTTGGTCTGCCTAGCCTTTTCCCAACTTACAATACGGCCGACGTATCTTGGCGAGTCTGAAGTTAGTTGTTTGGCTGCGCAATGAATCTTTTAGAAACGAAATTGTCTACTGCACAGCTAATCAGCTAACTTCAGACTCGCCAAGATACGTCGGCCGTATTGTATATTGGGGTCAGCTTCCAGTGTAACCTGGGGGTACTCCCTAAGTCCGTCAACGAGGTTAGTCGCCCGTCCGAAAGTAGCCCGAAACGTAGGAGTGAACAAAACAAGTGTCAAGTTCAACTTCTCGGACGGGCAAAAACACATCGGTAGTAGGGACTACTGTCAAATCGTGTTGTCATTCATTCTTAGTTCGGGCACAATAATCGTATGTCCGTAGGAGGTAGGAAGTAGGAAACGCTCGTAACTAAGGCCGAAACCACGGACTTCGTGCTTAGGGAGTAGACCCCCAAATGCAGCTGAATACCAGCATTTTACGCGGAGCGACTGCCATCAGACCTCCGCAACCCAGTTACTGGGCAAAGCCGATATCAAGGTTAGACTGGTTGTCAGACTTTCGGGCTTCGACTACCTTCATTAAGTATTAAGTAATTGGAACATATTAATGTTGACCTAAAACATAAATTGCATACATCAAAGGCAATACTCGCTCAGTAAAATATTGCTAATAAGTGCACGTGTGACTGACACACTCATTACCATTTGTCACGCGATCTGTTTCATTAATGTTGTATACGTTACTGTGGAGCGCACTCCAACGAGAGTAATGCGTAAAATATGGTGGACAAGGGTTTAATTATGTCGGTCATTCACACAGTTAACGAGTACCAGAGTCAACAACAACATTCTGTATACAGGATGTGTCGTAAATAGTGGTCCAAGTGGTTAAGGGGTCAATAGGTATGCGATATATTCAGCCATCACATACCACAATTAGATATTTTTTTACCACAGGTCACAGAATAAGTAAAACTTTTTTTTTCGCAATATTTAACTAAGTAATAATTACTTGCATATGTATTCAGCAGTTATAAACAAAAAACAAAATAGAAAAATAATGTATTGGGTTGAAATTACAACTAAATTAGAAAACGAAGAGTTAATTTAACCGGTAAAGCCCCGCCGTCGTCCTAGGACGACACCTGCCATTGTTTATCTATTGTGTCTATAATTACAGTACTTGAGTAATTAAAATAAAATTAATAACAGTCCATCTGCCGTTTTTAAATTCAATTGACTTATCGAGTACTGTAATTATAGACACAATAGATAAACAATGGCACTGACGATCCGGATCGTCGTTAGGGCCGCAAGCGATTAAAAAAAAAAACCTGAGACCTATGGTAAATAAAATAACTTTAAAAAAGTAAAAACCGACTTCAAAAAAACTAAACGGAGTAAAATAATTATCATATAATAAAAGTACCAGTTTCAGAAGTCGGTGCATTCAATTTGTTTCAGCGTAGAACACCGACTTCTGAAACTGGTACTTTTATTATATGATAATTATTTTACTCCGTTTAGTTTTTTTGAAGTCGGTTTTTACTTTTTTAAAGTTATTTTATTTTATACTTTTAGTGCCACAAATTACAATTACAATAGTGTACAAATTCTCGGACCAGGACTACAACTAGAACGTCGTCTATATACGATTTGTGTATTTTTTTTTAGTTTTTGTTGATTTTTGCAAAAAATGCTGAATCAATTTCAATAAAATTTATATGGGACCACCTCTGTAGTATGGTCTACCAAACAAAAAAAGAATCATCAAAATCCATACATAATTGGGGGAGATATCGCGTAACAAACATACAAAAAAAAAAAAAAAAACATTCAGACGAATTGAGAACCTCCTCCTTTTTGAAGTCGGTTGAAAATGGTTCAAATTGTGGTATGTGACAGCTGAATACACGGTGTGTCGACCCCTTAACGTTGGACCACTATTTATGACACATCCTGTATATTTTGTGAAGATGAGATCGGTAGCTTATTAATAGGATCCCTATACCTTAACATAAGCTTTCTGAAAGACGCAAGATAGGGTCCCTAAAATCTAAACGTAGTTTTCCTGAAAGACCACAGAACAGATAAAGAGGTTAGAAAGGAAATAGTTCCTGATTTGTATTAGAACGCGTGTCGCCGCTTTTCTCCCACTCTTTAACTCTACTACAAGCAAGAGCCCAATACGTACGCGCATTACGCACACAAATAAACCACACGCACATAGATTTCGAGTTTGCTATTAGTTGTCACACTAACGCAAATACTGCGTTCGACGTACACTCACACACGTGCAAATTCAAATTTATTTCTCATACATGTTACGGCGACCAAAAGGTCGATTACTTATATCGATAAAATTACTGTATTTTTGTTACATTAAGGGCCGATTTTTCAATCCTCAGATAAAATGCCTGATAACTACCTGACGAATAAAGTTATTTGGCTGTTTAACTGCCTGATAATTGTTTGTAAATTTTTCAATTGCCATTTATCTCACGAATTACTATCTGACCGATTTCATTGACTTTAGCAACGCTCAGGACGCTACGCTTCAGGGAGGTGAGATAAATATATGGCATAAACGAACGTTAGAGCAGGCCAGACTATTTCAATTACCTGCACAGAGTCTAGAGTACATTAATTACCTGTATGGCAAATATGACACTGTCAGACTATCTTCCTGTCATGTCGTGTTATATATTTTGATTGTAAATCAATATTATAATATATTTATATGTTTATTACAATGGAATCAAAAAAATACAGAGCGTTCGGCGAATTTTAATAGTGCTGTAATTCAATTCCTCATAAGTTTAATCGAAAAATACAAACACGTTATAGAAATAAGAAGACCGATGCGGTGACGAATAAAGACAAAGAAAAGGATCTGCATGGAGAAAAACTGAGAGCTCATTAAATTCAGGTGGAATCGCAACCAGTGTCCTTTCATGGAATACATTAAAACTTAAGTATGAGGGAATTAAAAAAAGTACCAAAAAAAGTCCTCTATACAGACAGGAAATGTACAGAACCGAAGCCCGAAAGTCTGACTACCAGTTCCACCGAGAGCTATCGTGTTATCTACTAACTGGGTGATGGAGGTCAGATAGGCAGTCGCTTCATATAAAATACTGGTATTCGACTGCATTCGGTCAGACTGGCAGACGATCCCAAATTCCCAACATAGTTCGCTAGGAAGATTTACACTATCAATTACTACAGCTCTGTTATGTAGCCATGAACCCATTTCGCAGTAATTTTTTGTATAATAAACGATTGAAAACTTAACCTTTGTTTGATGCTTGATTTTATCCTCTACCATTATTTATAACTAAATATTGCACAGACTCTAAAAGTCTGAATTGGCGATGGAATTCTTTTGAATCCCACACTGTAAAATGATTGGGCATGCTTTTTTTTTATCATGCCTTTATCCTCATTGATTCCCTCCGCCCGGGAAAGGCGAAGGGTTATCTCTCACTAGCTAAAAACCCACGGTGTGCCTTCTCCTGACCTATAGCCGGGGTCGTGGGATTCGCAGCTGCATGCACTGCATCCCCGGCAGGCCTCGGTCCGCTAGCCCCTGTCGGACCTCTCCTTCTGTGGGGCTTCGTTCCACGTCCTTCTGAGAGGCGCGCACGGAATACTGCGCGCCGCCTTCTCGGGCCTGTTACTGGTCGGGCGTCAGGTCCGCCACCCGCAGGCCACACACTAGGGTGGCCGGAGAACGTCGCGCGCCCTCCGGCGGAAAATGATTGGGCCTGGATGTGACAATTCTTACTTTCCTTCCTGGATTTATGAATTCATTTATCAGAGCTTCTTGCTCAATTATTGCCAGATCATCAGTGCTATCAAATAATATACATCCATTTTACTTTGATGAAAACGCAAACCCAAGAATTGTCTAGTAAAATTATATTTTTTGTTTACATCATCAGTCATCGAATAAAACTATCTACTGAATAAGCGGTTATCTGGCCGTCAAAGGGAAAGATAAAGTTATTCCTCAGGTAGTCAAATTATTCGTCGAATAAAGCCTATCTGACGATTGAAAAAATCATTTTTTTGCTATCTGTTGAATAAATGCTATTTGTCTGTTTATCTGAGGATTGAAAAATCGGCCCTAAGTTTTGCCATTTTTCGCTCTAATTTTGAGACCCTCGAACGGGGTACGAATAGTGTGAACTTCCTCAACACATATAAATAATAATGTCAAATTAAGGGGAACATCCGATATAGCCGTGAAATTCAAATTTTCTTTAGTTTTTTGCTAATTGCAGGTCTGTTTTACGTCATAATTATGTTGTTTGCACCCATAACGATACTAAGTTTGCTAAAAATAACCAATAAAATCATGTCAATTATTATGAATCATCATCATAATGCACTACTTACATAACATGTTTTTTTCGGAAACAATTCTATTTTCGAGCATCGTAAACCTAGAAAAGTAGGTATACTTACGACTTTCATATTGAATATATTATTGAGTAACCGTTACCGGCGCAAATCGCATTTTGAATAGTAAGTATAAACGTAAATAAAAGTTACAATTTGCAAAAAACTAAAGAAATTTCGATTTTTGTTTTCCCGTAGGCGTATTAACATAATATAATTTAATTAATTGAATTTGAATAACCCTGTGAATTGTAATTGCATAATTTTCTGCAAAATGTTAAGAACAAATTGTGCTACATTTAATAGGTATCCATTCAGTTCTACCAGTTGTCTCAATCCAGTTTTCTTTTGTCTGGACCTGTTGGAAACCTAAAAATAAAATTTAACATATAATTCGTGGCAATAAACAAAGTTATTTTAATTATAATATTACTGATAATAATCATTTGTAGATATACACACATATTTAATACCGATATTGTTTACAACTTGGTACAACACTATCGATACGTATGGATTTCGCTGAATTAAAACAATTGCTCGCTGCACTCGACTTTCGCATTGAACGCAATACATTGCGCTGTCACTCACGTAGTACAAGATGGTACCCATGTATTGCAAGCAATGTATAATTTTGCATCTGTGTGCGATTGTATCGTTTTTTTCTACAAATTACATAATACTATTGCAATAATTACAAATATCACTGATATTATAAGGTTTTTGGACATGCCGGTGAAAAGAAATCCCTTCTCTGGCTACACTACTCAACTAGCTTCTTTTCCGTCACGTTATAATAATGCAAGACAGCATAATTCTTTTTTTTCGCGGATCTCCGTACGCTGTCACAATAAGAGCGCGACTGTTGACCGGTAAAACAAATTTCGGTTGACATATGAGCGTCTGCTCATATGTGCGGCGCGCCTGCCCCGCCCACAAGGCCCTTCTAACGTCTTTTATCTGTTCTGTGTGAAAGACAACAGACTATTGATTATCTAAACTTTGGGAGCAAACCCATTGAAGCGAGATATAACATCGGTACTATGTAATATAGGATACAAACTCCGTCCAGAATTTTCCTATTTATCTAACAACGTACCGCCATTTGTTACCGAGCTGTTAGCCCCAGAGCGATCATTTACAAAGCATAATGAAAAGGCGTTTGTATACAACGTAGTATATGTACAAAATGACTTATTAAAGTGGTTAGCGACCAACAGGTCTTGCTTAGGGGCGTGTGAAATGAAGCCACAAATTGCTTACCACCAATTAATAACTATCCACCTTTTAGCTTTCGGCTACCGACCAAATGTCAGTCGGTGTCGGCCACATACTTCGTGGAATAATTTAAAAGGAATATGTTCTTGAAAAATAAAAGTATGAACAAGCTTAGTAATATTTAACTTGTTATTTGATACCCAATTTGTACGAAGAACTGTTTGTTCCAAGAATCGGGTAACCAAGTCATTTATAATCCTTATACTTACGTTTATGATTATCATCATAAAGTCCAAAATGGATTAGCATCGGAATGCCTAGGCTAAAAACTGTGCTAAAAAGTACGTATTCGGAAAGATAGTCATCGTATATTACAGCTATAAAAACAGAACTAGGAGAACGATATCATAAAAAGCTTGGTTTTATTTCTGCTAATGAATAGTTGGCGCATTGACTTTGCATGGCCAATTTTTTTAAAGATTTGCTACGACAACGGCGGAAGAGACTCTAAAGCGCAGTCCAGACTACGCTATAATATATAGCATATAGCAAAGATTGTATACAATGACATCGCTCAACATTTATGGACACGTTTACACAACGCTATACTATACTACTCAAAACAAAATAAGAGCCACTAGGTATTTAAGGTATACCATGAAAAATATAAAATTAACACATTGTTCAATTTACGTAAACTTAAAACAATGTTATTGTTTACCGTTTAGGCTAGTAATTGTTGAAATTAGTGATTAATAAACATTTTTATTTGACTTTTGATAAAAAATGACAATTTAGGATAAAAAACACAAATAACAAAAAGTCACTACAAACTAAAAAAAACTTCACTTTTTATTTGTTTTTCTCTTTTTTAATTACGGGTATGCCCTCCTCTTTTGGCTATGTACTCCTGTAGCCTGGAATGCATGCTCTCTATCAAATGGCTGACGTTTTCAGCTGGGATATGTTCCCAGGCACTTTTCAAAGCATCAATCAGTTGGTGCTGGTTGTAGACCTCTTGCGCACTCTCTCTAACCCTTCATTTTAATTGGTCCCACATGTGCTCGATCGGATTTAAGTCCGGACTGTTTGCTGACCACGGCAACACTTGAATGTGAGAGCCTTCCAGTACAGACTGGGTCGCTTGAGCTGTGTATGCACAGGCATTGTCTTGCATCAGGATGAACCCAGGACCCATTCGCTGTGCAAATGGAATCACATGAGGCCTGATGACTTCCTCAATGTAACGCTGAGCAGTTACGGAACCTTCATTTAAAATAGCGAGTTCAGTTTTGCCATGTAAGTTTATTCCACCCCAAATCATTACATTGGGTCCACCGAAATGGTCAACCTCGTGAATGCAGGCTTCAGAAAATCGCTCGCCACGTCGCCTCCATACTCTAATGCACCGATCGTCACTAAAGAATTTTACTTTGCACTCGTCGGTGAAAAGCACCATGCCCCACTCGTTTATGCCGCAGTCTAAATATTGACGGGAGAAACTTAAACGATTTGCACGTTGAGCCCTGGACAAAGGAATTCGAACAACTCGACGTTTTGAAGTTTGCTGGTCTTCGTGCAATCGGTTACGGATCGTTTGGTCACTGACGCGAGTACCCGTTGTCAACCGTAGGCGATTTTGTAACTTACGAGCCGTCACTGTGCGTTCTCGGCAGGCACTTAACCGGATGTACCGATCCTCGTGAACAGTTGTAATGCAAACTCTACCCGAACCAGGTCTTCTTGTAACACTACCAGTCTCTTGGAAGCGATTCCAAGCATTTTGGATAGCTTTCCGAGAAAAACTCAGATGCAAAGCCACAGACCACTGCGAAATTCCTTCTTGGATCATTGTAACGGCTCTGGTTGCAGTAATTACGTCCATATGTCTTCGTACTTGTGGCATATTAACATAAGATGTTACATAAACAAATTAACTAAACAAAGTAAAACGATTATTTCAGATTACCATAAAGATAATCGAAACAAAACTTGAAGAAAAATCGAAACAAAATAACAAGAAAATTGCAAGTTCATTTTTTTTTTAAATGATGGCCAGCATTTTAGTCTCAAGTACAAAATCAAAGAGGTTAAATATCGAAGAGTTTGTAACATCAATATTTTGCTACTTCTTAATTACATAACGTTCATTAAATTACACTGAAATGTGAAAATAACGAGTGGCTCTTATTTTGTTTTGAGTAGTATATAAAGTATTGGCTTACTGTACGCGATAAACTTGAACGATTCTCAGACCTACATCGTACGATTCTCCGGCCCCGCCTCTCTTTTACCTCGTCCATCGCCCAACGGATCGCCGTCAAATAGCTTGCTATACATAGTAATGTCATCGTATACAACGTGTTACAAAAATACCCCTAAAGCCGAAAGGGGATTAAAAGGTCCCTTGTAAAGAGTCTATTGGCAATATTTTAAAACAAAAGTAAGACCCAAAAAAAAATTTGACAAATAATTAAATAAAATCATCACTGAAACGCAACCTTGAAAACATAAAAGTAAAGAGTAGACTACCCAGAAAGTTATTTACATTCTTACCTAATTTCCTCTGAGAGGTAAAGGACAACAACCATAAAAAACTACTTGATTAACATTTTCTTTTTTAAGGGGAATTATGTAACACGTTGTATAGTTATAGCTTATGACGTAATATGCTTTACTATATAGCGAAATAGTATAGCATAGTTTGAACTGCCCTTTACGCCTTATTTTGTTGGAAAAGAACAGAAAATAGATAAATTGAAAGCGATACTACATTTCCTTGCGGCATATAACGTAAAAGCACTAAGAAGTAATAAAGCTGCCACATAAAACAAATAAGGGGCCAGCAGTTAGGTAAACAAGTGTTAAGTTTTATTTATATTTAAAGCCAGTGAAGACTGAATACTTCGAGATTTGTTTGTAGCGTTTTCACAGTAATAGTGTGTGTTTTATGTGTGTTTTAACACATTCGAGTCCACCAAACTTTTCAAGGAGCTCATACGCCATGCCGCCATACATATGTTTAGTGGACCTTTCAGGAGGTTCCTCGGCATTACGTTTGCGCTAAGAGTGAACCCTCGAGCAAGGTTCTTCGCATTAGCTTTAAAACCATAAAACACGCTACTACGTAGTAAAATAGTTTTTTCAGGGGGTCGTTTTGCTTGTTTCATAACGGCGTACCTATTTTCTAAGAAAAACCTACATTTAGAATGAGCCCTCCACGACCACCCGGCATCACGAATGCGACTAGAGTGTGCCGTCCTGGAGGGCACCCGGTACTGAACGTGTTAACACATTTCCGATGACTTACCTCACACATTTGCAACTGAAACAGTCTCCTCTCTTTCTCCATCTCATCTGCTATCTCCGCCGGCGTCACTTCACTTCGGATGAGGCCAGCTTCCTTCGCCTGCGATTTCTTTTCCTTCTCTATTTTCAGGTACTTGGACTCGTAGTCTTTGGACGCTTTGTCGAATGGCCTCTTTAGGTCCCCCTTCACTCCCCGCAGGTCACCTTTCAGAAGACTATCGACTGGAAACATGACGATGTTGTTTATGTTTTGCATCTGAAACAAGAATATTTAAAGGAATGAAATATTGGCCATTAAAGCTTTATGCTTTTTTTTTGTGACTGCCTCTTTGGTCTTGTGGTCGCAAACGCGACTACAGAGCGTGAGGTCCTAGGTTCGATCCTCAGGTTGGGCAATTATTGCGTTTTTCCATGTGGAATTTCTCAAAAGCATTGCGGAGACTGGATTTGTGCCCGGTTGATGGCAATAGGCTCGCTTTACATGGGACGTACTATACAGCTCTGCCCAACCGTTCAGGCAATACAGGCGTGATGTTTTTGTTATGTTAAAAACTTTATTGCAATGATCTAATACATATAATTTGTTTATTAATGCGCTATTCCGTTCGTGGTAGACTCGTCATAAAATAATTTTGTTTCGTGCAGACTCCTTTCAATTCAATGAATCTTAGTTCTGTGACAACTATCTAAGTGAGCTCTCGTCTAAAACTGTACACAGCTTATTACGTTGCACAACATCTGCATTCCTAGTCATTTACCCGCGATGTGTTGCCAGAATTGCTTCACCAGCGCAGTTTTGACAGACAAAACGAGGTTCACCACGAGGTTGCAAATGCATCGCCCGAATAGGCGCCAAACGTCGCGTCGTGAACTGAATAATGATGCCAGGTTGAGAAACCTTAATGTGCATTTAGGTATGAGTAAGCATCATTGGCAAAAGAGTATTGAACGTAGACCTTGACCTCAAAACAAAACATAATCGCTAGCTTCATAGTTTAATCTATCAATATTTTTTACTGTTAGTAGGTACACACATCATACTGAGTGTGTAGATCATTAAAAGGGTGTCATTACATGACAACGTAACGAAGCTTGCCACATCGTTAAAAACGTCAGTAACAATAATGGGTTGAACAGATAAAGTAATTAAACAGATGAGAACAAAAAGTCAACACGCTATATGGAAACCCCATTCATGGAGGGTCGATTATTGAATTAATGAAGCGAATGCATCTCTGACAGACGAGACTCGGGAGGGAATGAGGGACAAAGGGTTGAAGTACACAATGAAACCCTTCCTGAACATTGTCACTGGTCATTGAATGTTCCGCTAATTATAACGTCACAGGAAAACTGACATGTTTACGTCTAATTTATTGCGAGAAGCGAGACATCGTAAATCTTTCTATGTAAACGGGTAAGGTTGAAGTTTCAAAACGTCAACCAATAAATAACGTAAGATGTAATGTTACTGTTTAGGTAACAGTGAAAGAATAACGTCGAGGGCATTGACTGCTCGTCTTTAAGTCCAACAGGTTATTGATGTATAAGGTTCCAAGCGGTTTTGTTGAACTACTGGGAATACTACTCGCCGTTTAAGGGAAACAACCGTATCGACTAGTAATACTATGATAATATGATGCAATGAGTGCTGTAGCAACACTTCACTAATTATATGCAAACTATGACGTAATAATATAGAGGTATGTTTTAGAGCACATCTCTAAAATATTGCTCATCGCCTACGAACAGTGTTCAAACCTGTTAACTTGCGCCAAGATAAATAGCAAGATACAGTCGACTAGCACACAAAATAGTCTATTGAAAACAGTGATCTTATACCGATAAGATTGCTCCAGCTGGCGAAGTTTATTTATGTACACCACTAGATAGACGGGCTATCCAATAACTTGAAGGACACAACATCAATTACGGGAGAGGATTGATTAATGTCAGCCTGATAATAGATTGAATACAATGCTCTATTACCGTGACGATAACGATACTCAATTAATTTCATACGTGCAGTAAATTGCACGGAATAAACCAGCGTGACGTCAGAAGTTATGAAGCATGTAATTAAAAATCCTTCCTTTAAAATTTATCATCGGTTAAATTAAAATACCATCCCGGTTACAGCAAACAGAGCAAAAGTAATATCAATCTGTAAGCAGAAATTGCCGTAATGAAAGCGTCATCGAGAGCAATAAATCAGTAATGAAATTGTCGCCGTTTTTCAATTAATTTCGAGTTATGACGTATAAACGAGCCTATTTCGTCTGATGAGACTTATATTTGAAGTTGGGTCGCTCCCTCCTCACAACGAGTTGCTCGCGAGACATCCGCCGCAGGCTCCCTCAATAGTATAATTTCCGCTTGCTGTTGCGACGGATTCTGATTACATTGAGATCGAGGATTGATGGGCTTGATGATACTCTTGTACAAGTTCGTACTTTGAGAAGTTTAGACTTTTACTTGACAATTCATAAGATTGAACACTCACAACTACTTCTGTATAAAGTTACGCGTAAGGTCAAACGGAATAGCGATCATAACAATCTACATCAAGAATATTCATAACATTGTGGTTGGTTATATGAATTTTACTCACTTTTCAACCATAACCGCATGAACGTAATGATTGACATTAACAGTAAATACTCTCTATTTTCTTTACAAGAAAGCCAAAACTTCATGATACGTGCGACATTTTAACTTTCTACGGGCAACCGCAAATTCAATGTTTCAAATCACGTATGTATGTTCGCCATCATAGATTCTGATTTACGAGATATTGTGGTTTGTTTTCTTGTTTCTTGATAACCTGTTAATCTACGCGAGATAAAAAGTGAAAGCTAAAATCTAGTCATCACCACTTTCACTGGTAAGGATATGTTTATCAATAATATTTCGCATATTGTATGAAATTTATATGATTTGAGGTTATTCGGGTGGTATGTAAAACATTTTAGCTCGTAAATATGTATAATGTCGGTCGATGGCCGTATTAGTTACCGTTTCGTGCAAACACTTACAAACTGGGACACTGTATGCTTGTGATTGTGAACTGGAAATTGTTTAAAATAAAATCTGTTAGTTGTTGCGTTCGAATATGGAAATTGATTTCAGCATCGAAATGTTCTATTTTATTTTACACGTACAAGTAAAAACGTGTGTAAGCAAAAACTGAAATTGGTTCAACAGTTTTGTAAAATCGTTTTACGAATTTTTTTTTTTTATGGGAAAGTAATTTGGAAGCTTTTTCGTTCTTAAGCTATGCTATAAATTACCTGACAGAAGTAACACGCGAATTAAGTAAATGTGCTGCTTACATGTAATTAATTAGTCTTTACGGTGAAATTAATGTATTGCATAATTTTAACACCATCTTCAGTTCAATTAAACCAGCAATATGTGGACTATTGTGGAATGCATTGAAGCAAGTAATGATTAGAAAACGAACGAATTTCTTTCGCGTTAATTACTGTATATGAGGTATTTTCTCTTACACCGGTTATTCATTTCTAAACGAAAGTTAAGTCATAATATCTGCATATTTTGACCTGGATTTGTTTCTGAACAACTTATGATATGTATTGTTATAGAAATTAGACCATAGTAGTACGATATCGTATCATCCACATTACATAGACATTTTTTTAAATGTAATATGATGTAAACAAACTAACGGCCAACATGTAAGTGTTTACCGCCGCCTAATTCAACCCCAAGAGGATTTTTGATGCGTTGCGAACCCTAGAGATCAAGCTTGAAAAGTGACATGAGCCTGTAATTTCACCTGTGCCAATATCCTTCAAACACTGCAATGCCGTTTGGCTGCAGAAATAGGTACATCAGATCTTCTACTGAATATGGGCACACCAATAGACAGAAGTAGCGCCAATGACAGAAAAGTTGAAAGGGAACCGTTTGTCTTGTTAAGGGCATGTGAAGAGGAGAGATGAAACGCATGTGACGAAAAGAGTTATGAATATAAATGTGGATGGATGGAGAGGAAGAGGGAGGCCAAAGAAAAGATGGATGGATGGTGTGAAGAATGATATGAAAGGGAAGGGTGTCAGTTATATCATGACGGGTGACAGGACGGAATGGAAGAAGAAAACGTGTTGCGCCGACCCCAAGTAACATGGGATAAGGGCAGGAAGAAGAGAAAGAATAGACAGCTGTACAATGAACACTTGAAGAGGAATACTGATCACCACGCTTCATTAACACTTTGATGGATCACAGTATGCACCTCTTCATTGCATAGGTAACCCTGTATTCGCCTTTTACGACAGCCACCGGAAGAGAGGCTGGTCATATTTTTTTCGAAAGCTTCACCTACTCGTACGGAAGTTTTGTAACATACCAGTGTCTTCATCAGTGCAGATAGTTCTTTGGTGACTACAGCGAACTTGAAGAAGGCGGCGCCGATGTCAGGCTCTGAGTCTTTGCTGAGAGCGTTTCCCCCGAGCCGCTCCAGCGCCCGGGAGAGGTACATCTCATTGTCAACGTGTGCTGTGTAGAAAAATTGAGTATTAGTATAAAAATAATAACAGGACCAGTATTCAAACTGCACAACACACTCGTAATCGCTATGGCTTTGATTTTGACAGGTCAACAATATTCATGACATAGTATAGTTGTGTAGAAGTCAGGGGGCCTACTCCCTAAGTCCGTTAACGGAGTTAGTCGCCCGTCCGAAAGTAGCCCGAAACAGAAGTGTAGAAGAAGCGTAGAAGTGAACAAAACAAGTGTCAAGGTCAACTTTTCGGACGGGCAAAAACACATCGGTAGTAGGGACAACTATCAAATCGTGTTGTCATTCATTTTTAGTTCGGGCCCCAAAATAATCGTATGTCCGTAGGTGATAGGGAGTAGGAAACTCTCGTAACTAAGGCCGAAACCAAGGACTTCGTGCTTAGGGAGTAGACCCCCAGGTTGTTAATACATACGTTGCTATAGAAATTGTTGACCTGTCAAAATCAAACCCATAGCGATGACGAGTGTTTTGTACAATTAGAATGATGTGGCCACAATCACATTCATATTTAAATTCAGAAATCCAAGTTTTCATAGGATGTTAAAAAGAAACAATGTACCAAATCCAATTACTCATGAGATCTCAATCTAAACCCAGCAGAGGGTGAACAAAGGTTGAGGAAGAAGAACACAATGCTGCCAATATAGTTAATTAATCGCCCAATACCAGCACAATTTTCTTCCAATGAAAAATTCTGTTTCACAAAGTTTCTAGGTTGTTCGACAAAGACTCGTTTTATCTTCCTTGAGCCGTCGGACATTTAATTAGTTTCCCAGTCGGATTTACGCGCTCGCTATAAAGAGAAGCGCTAGTAAAAGTTAGATGCGCTTAACTGCAGCTTATTTCTCTCTCCTCTTTTCTCTAGTAAGTGCTCAGTATTTAATTCCAAGCGTTTTATTTGATCACCAGAAAAACGTGAAACAACAGTTAATATGTACGTTTCGCTCGGAGGTTACATTTTTCTCTAGCTCGAGATAAGTGCTCTATAAAATAACATTTTAAAGGAGATGTCCGCTAATGAGTTTGAGGTATTTATAGGAGATGTCCGCTAATGAGTTTGAGGTATTTATAGGTGTTGCCGACTTAAATTCTTTAGATGATTGGAGTTTTGAAATTGGAATATAGTAACAGAACATGGGTCCATTTTAAAAATAAACATAAATAATGGTGGCGAACTGATGAGACTCGGAGATCCGTGTCGCGGCCCACATTTGCCTAGCTCAATCCCGCCGACGCTTTTTGAATATTAAATGGCCAAGCACAAACCTAACGCCATTCAATAGCTCTGTGGACTCTTCTTTAACCTTCCACTTAGTATGGGGTATACATAGCCTCCGGCCGAGTTTTCATCTAACTGTCGCTCAAATTGTCAATAAAAAAGAAATTTTAACACAAAACGAAAGTAATTTCGTGACTTGTAACAGTAAAATGTAGTAAGTGTAGTAAATGCAGGTGCATGTTGACCTAATGGAATTGTAAATGCCCTTTATAGGTAAACTGTTTATAAGTAACAAGGTTGCTATACAGTGTGGAAAGTAAGCAACAAAATGCTGACCAAAACACTAACGCCTGTGAACAGTTGGAAACGTTCCAAGAACGCGTCCTTCCATCCATTAAAGTTTTACAATAGGTAGATACCTACTTGGATCTATGAATACTGAAGTAGGAAAAAAATCTTATGATAGGTACCTGCCTATTTCGTTTCTGAGAAACAATGTAAACATTGAGAGCCAATCTTCCCGAAACCTAAACACTGCATCATTGTGTAGGAATGTTGGTGTTTTTGATTGGTTGTTTTTGCGAGCGCGTGCCCGCAGAGCGCACGACCTTGCCAGCTGCGCCAGCGCGCAATCCGAACTCGCACGACCAGTTCCGAGCGTAAGCGTTTGGCTTGACGCAGCCCGCGGCACGGCGCTGAACTCGACCACAATAAACAAACCCTAGCACGCGATGGAATTGCACTCAACAAACCTGTACTTACAACTTAGAAAAAAACTTAAACGTACTATTTATAAGATGCGGCAACGTGCAAAGAATAGAGCAGTCAAGCACTTAAGTGGGTTTAATCTCATTCAGGTTATTTAAACAGAGCTGCGCCGAGTAACTGCATAATATTGTCGTTTATCATTTTAAAATTAGACATCCTAGGTGTGACTTATGTGCGAGTAGAGAAGATTTATCTTATCATACAGCGTGCAGTAAACATAGCTTTAAATTGAGGAAATACTGCATTGCATGGAATGGAAACGTTGCAGCCGCGAAATAGCTAGTGCGCGCTTACTATCATATAAATCACGATTCTCACTACACTCGTAATAACAGGAAGCTAGAGCAGGTGCATGGTGTTCCCCCATGGTATATCTCGGGTCCGACCATCCAAAACAATAATCTAATATATCCAGTTATACTGTGGCCAGCGAAACCAGACGTTCGACCTACTTTCCTTGACAAGTCGCACATGAAGGGAAATTCATTCGTGACCGGCCACTGCGACTCGAATCGGTTTATATTTCAATCTATATTTTGCTCAAATGCAGAAACCGTACTATGAAAGATAGAAAGAGGATGACAATTATTCACACTTTGAAGCTTTACATTTGACACAGCATTCATTCGAAAGGCGGGTTTTGCTCTTTTCATAATAATTTGTAAGCTTAGTTGAACCGTAAATTGCTGCGTTATTAAAATGAATTAAAATCTGCTTGTCATTTTGCACCATTTTTGCGGAGATTTCAATACTCTTTATTTTGTCTGTTTGGCTTGGCGGCTCTTTTTAACGGAAATAAAACATTCTTTATAATAGGAAGGAAAGTGATTAAATGCTTGCGTAGACTTATAGATTAATGTATATTATATAACAAGTGAATGGAAGTGTTTACAAATAATGCATTAATGTCTGTCTGCAAGCACTATTTGTTGCGATATTTGGGTCATTCTAGTTCAGCGGGTTGAACGGCCTTTCGTCCTAGCAAGCCGGTTCTGTGCTCAGCCTAAGCTATGCATTCATAGTTTCTATAGTTTTGAATACTAAGTACCTAACCCTTTATAGTTTTATGTCTCAATTTAGTCATTTCATACATGTCACACACGTATCAATGACAGATAACTCACCAGCAGCGCATTATACAAGGTTAGTCGGAAAGGGGGTAGTAATCCGAAAGGGTGTTATACTACCCATAACTCTACAACGTTCCTCAAAAGTTAATAAGTACTTTAAGGGAAATACTTAGCTGGTCAAAGATTTCATAAAAATACGCTAAAATCAATCTATCGTCAGCTATGATCAGCTGTGTTTACATTTTGGGTCATATTTGGGTTCACAGATTAGAAGCTCCATTTTCTGAATTCGTAACTAAAGCATAGAAAAATAATTTTTGAAAAAACAAAAACCATTTTGTTTGAAAATAAAAAATTTCGAATTTTGAAATTTTAACACTTGTCTTGCTTTCAAACAGTTATCAGTGATACTTAAGTGACCTTCCGATTAGTACCCCCTTTCCGACTAACCTTGTGTATTCATAAATTGAGTGAAAATGTAGAGGAAACATCATTGTATTGTAATTCATTTCTAAACAATTTCACAGTTCAACATGCAATAACTGTACTTGCAAATAGACCTCGTATGCTACCTGCAAGCAGCTATGTTTTATAAACATGAAATCTGAATTTGATAATTCTAAATGATATACGTACCTAATTGTTAACTAAGCAATGAGGTACGACAAAGAAAATCAATATTTTCAAATAAACGTGTTAAAATTTAAAAGTTCCTTATCGCAATTATTTATTCGGGACGACCTTCATTTTGTTTTACCTCAGACATCGAAAGACACACCTTTATTGGCTGTACGTTCTCCGATACTCATCTCCCCCATAATTTATGCCCTGAAGGCGAGTTTCATTTTCAAGTATCAAAATGGAATTTATTTTTAAAGTTGCCGAACATGCATCGGATATCTCATCTATTCCAGTCTGCTATTCATACCGTACATGTACTTCCTCTATTTCTATTTTTAATCGAGTCTCGTTCTCGTGTCTCCTGTAAAACGCGCCACTAGAGACGGGAATACAAATAAATCCGTCAGAAAGTATATTGTCCGGTTACCGCCTGTTCCGCACCAAAAAGCATGCATTTTCGGCTTTGTTTTTAAAAAGGCAGAAGTGCATTTCACCTAGAATATAGTTAATAGCTGTATCCATTTTGCTAATACGACAAACAATGAAATAGTTATCTCATGCGAAATTGGTACGGTACAGACGGCCAATCAATAGCCGAATTTCTTTTGTCAGAGAGCAGAGGCGAGGTTTGTTTATTTTTCAGCAGAGTATAGAGGAACCCCTCTATACCTCCCTCTATGTATACGTATCTCTGTTACTTGGATTCGTGTGCTCCATTTTAGGCCATTTCTGCGCTTACTATTAGGTGCGACTAGCGTTAAACGCGACGTACCCGTCTCGCCCGACCAGTGACAGGCCCGAGAAGGCGGCGCGCAGTGTTCCACGTGCGCCTCTTAGGACGTGGGGCCAGGCCCCACAATAGGAGAGGTCCGCCAGGGGCTGGCTGACCGAGGCCTGCCGGGGTCGCGATGCATGCAGCTGCGAATCCCGCAACCCCGGCCAAGGGTCAGGAGAAGGAACACCGTGGGTTTTTAGCCGGTAAGAGTCCGGCATAACCCTTCGGCTTCCCCGGGCGAAGGGTATCCATAAAAAATATTGTTGAACCAAATAATAGTAAAATAAATAACTCACCATTTCCGGAGTTATGTATTGCTTTTATCGCCTTTTTCAACTTCGTTAGGCCATCTCGGTCGAAATCCAACGTCTGAAACAAGATAATGAAAACATAAAACATACGTCATGTTGCAATTTTAAATCGAGTACTTTTATCGGTAGAAACGTTCGTTGCGACATTGGGTTTGCTCAAAGTTTTTTTACGTGGATCAGCTGTCACCAGCATAAAGACTCGTTTACAATAGGAGCCACGAGCCATTCAACTCGGTTTGGGACTACAGCGAACATCTGTCGCCCCAGCCGGCGATTAATCAATGGTCCCCCTGAATTAAGCAATCGGCCGGCACCAAAATAAAACTCGCAACGAATCGACGGTGCACCTTGACTTCTGTTTTTTGACTTAAGGTGAATAAAACTGTATTTTAGTCGAACATGATAAAAACAACTTTGTTCGACAAAAATTCAGTAAAATAGGTATGTCGTTTTATGAGGTAATAAAACCACACATAAATACAATGCAATACTTAATACGTATGCGCAATTTATAAAATTGCTTTAGAAAGATGTTCATATTATACGTAAAATAGTAAAAACTAAACAAAAAATGGAATTTCACAAGCCGAGTAATCGCATTCACCTTAAATGTTCATTTGCAGTCGGCTTGTCTGAGGTAGTTGCACTCTTTAATTGACGTTGATACAGTGCGATAAGGAAGTACTATCGAATTTTGTGTCAATGACTTTAAAATATAGCATCAATACATTTTATACACGGAACAACAAGTGTAATATGAATGACAGTCGAGACTAGGTATTAGTAATGTTATTTGCGACAATACAATATATTTCCCAGCCCCGTAGTATACGACGGCATATCAATTTAAATTAAAGTAAATTAGTTCGAAACACCTAGCTGCTGGGGAATAATTATATGGAGATCGACTGATTATACTTCAATTAGTAGTTATAGTAGCTAGAATATTGATGATATTATGCATATTGTATTACAACATAAAAACACACATGATGAGCGAAATTACAACGTAAGTATTAGCTATTAAGGGTTAAACGACATTAATTAGAATTAATTAATGAAGTGGTTAGTGTGTAACGGATCTTTCAACCCTCGTACTTAAGTTATTATAGTGCTAAATGTGGCGTGACGAAGTGAATTAACCCGAATAACAACATTAGGCTGGAAATGATGTTGTTAAAAAAATAGCACACTTAAGTAAATGACTAATTTTGAAGTAAGCATGTTTGTGAAAACTGGGTTTAATTATGACCCTAATATTATTGCAACTCGTTCTTATTTATTTTTTAAATACTGTATGTATTCTTTTGTTTTCTTCTCTCGTTTGTACAAGCTATACAAGAATAACTCTGTGCCATGGTGAAAAGATTAGCATGATTGGTAGCAGGGTTGACTGCCAAGGATGTGCCGGACGCATTTAAATATTGTCACTCGCGGACGTTCTTTTAATGCATCCCTAATGCACTTATGTCAATAATTATGTGGTATACTCTGTGAGTAAGATGACCGATCTGTGAGAAATTTGTACCCGTAAGGAGACTGCTATCGAAAAAACGTAAACGAATGCATCAAAAACGGTAAAATAACAAGTAACATTTTTTATAAATATTTGATATTCTTTGTATGGTAACGTTTTGAAAACAAACATCAGGATTTATCCTTCTAAAAATAAGAATCTAAGAATAGGATCCTTCCGTTGAAAAGGGTATAGAAAGTCAAAATGTAAAGACCACCTATCAACTGCAATGACACCTTTAGAATTTTATTTGCAGAATAAACCACATGTCCACATCCGCACTCTAGATTAAATATTGCAGCAGCTCGACATAACTATCATCACATTTCGTCCTTCAGCAGAGATGTGGCGGTTTTCAATGTTATCTTATTATTCTATATGAGAACAAATATGACGTTTTGTAGAGAAACATCAGGACTCACCTTACCTACATTGAAAAGTTGCAAGTTTTTGAATACAATAAATGTACCACTTCTGTCTCAAAAGCTTAGCGGAACAGCTATTACAAATATCATCTAAGTATAGGCTGCATTGTCCACTTAAAGCTGGTAACGTCCGTACGATTACCGAACTTACATAATCTGCATTTGTCCAAACATAAATAGATAAGTATAAGATAAGAGAACACAATGAGAATATTCGCTTTCTTGCTCGTGACCAACGACGCATGAAAAGTTGCGTAAACCACGTCATCAGACGCACAGAACAATTGTAAGTCATCGTAATCACCATTACGGTAATAAAGTATCTTATAGGTACTGCATTATCATAAGAGCGGCTCATGGTGTTTTTTTTTTTATTTATTATGGGCTATGTCGCTGAGCGACCACATCGCCCTGTAAGACAAAATAAAAAACAAATACATAGTAAGTAAATGGGGTTATTGGTTAGTAAGACCTAGTTCTGCTAATTTATAAAGAATTTTGGCCTCGTCTGACATAGGTTTTGCTAAGATACTATTGCAAAGACCAATATCCATTTCTCAGGCTACACCCAAATGCATAAATCTGTAAGCTTCGTTACGTATACACTCCCATTGAATGTGTAAAACATCCTCTATCCGTCCACAGTCCTCGCAGTTAAGGGAAGCTACTATTTGCATTAAATATGCGAATTTATTTGACGGAATGTGGCCAGATCGTAACCTGAGAGCTGTCACCAACATTTTTCTTTCCAATTTGATATTGTCAATTCACGGGAGGCTCATGGTTAATAGCAACCGCGCGGATCATACTTGCCGCGGCCAGTCCGTGGATGGGTGACCGTTCGATACACATACATTAGACCCCTACGTCTCGGAGCACATTAAGCCATCGGTCCCAGGCACAGAACAGATAAAAGTCTGTTCTGTGGTCCCAGGTGTCATACGAATACCTATGAAAGTCGTTATGGGTAGTCAGAAACCCGAAAGTCTGACAACCAGTCCAACCTTACGATATCGGCATTGCTCAATAACTGACTTGCGGAGGTCTGATGGCAGTCGCTCCGTGTAAAATACTGGTATTCAGCCGCATCTGGGGGTCTACTCCCTAAGCACGACGTCCGTGGTTTCGGCCTTAGTTACGAGCGTTTCCTACTCCCTATCACCTACGGACTTACGATTATTTCGGGGCCCGAACTAAGAATGAAGTTTTTGCAAAACCGAAAAGTTGAACTTGACACTTGTTTTGTTCATTTCTACGTTTCGGGCTACTTTCGGACGTGCGACTAACTTCGTTGACGGACTTGGGGAGTAGGCCCCTTGGTTAGACTGAAAGTTGTCCCCAACATAGTTGGGAAAAGGCTAGGCAGAACGAAGCTGTGGCCTGCGGGTCGACCAGTGACAGGCCCGAAAAGGCGGTGCGCATGTGTTCCGTGCGCGCCTCTCAGGAGGACGTGGGGCAAGGCCCCACAGAAGGAGAGGTCTGCCTGGGGCTGGCGGACCGAGGCCTGCCGGGGTTGCGGTGCATGCAGCTGCGAATCCCGTGACCCTGGCCAAGGGTCAGGAGTAGGAAAACCGTGGGTTTTTAGCCGGTAAGAGTCCGGCATAACCCTTCGCCTTCCCGGGGCGAAGGGTATCCTTGAGGATTTTCCCACGATAAAAAAAAAGGCAGAACGAAGCTGCACTATCATAATTATCTACTGATACCCATTTCTATTTTGATTAGGTACATGTGTATGCGAATATCTTTTCCTTGTGGCATACAGTGTTGCATAGCGACCGCTGTTTGGCACCTGCATTATAATAAGTCACTGATAACATCTAAAATGACAGTGAGGCTTGTATAATATATCACGACATGGTATAACGTACATGCACTTCAGCTATTTTTAAACTACATACATTTTGTTCCGCGTCTACCACCTGCGAATACTTTTTCACTGAATCTATAGATACGTTGCAGGAGAAATGATTTAAAACAAGAAATGCTAGAGCGCGTCCATGACCCGTCATTTAATAAAGCGCAAAATTATGTAATTAAGTAAGTGCATAATTACTCAACTATGCACTTGAGTAAATTAAGTGCATAATTGCGTTTTTACGTCTATCGTTTCCTTCGATAGACGTAAAAACCGTATATCGAAGGAAACAACATTACGCTGGCTTAAACGGCTTTATAATTGCGTCAGACTTAAGAGAGTTAATCCTGTAAACCATTTTCACTAAATCGTTTAGCATGTTACATGAACAATGGTAGCTATCCTAGCCGTCAACGCTAGAGCCAAGCCACGCTCACAATATTTGTTAAGCATAGACAAACGCCCCCTTTGTTCTGTCTTCAGACGGATCGAACTACGCTCTTTACGCTTAACGCTCCGAAGAGGATTTTCTCTATAGGCCACGTCTCTTTACAGTTTTCGGAGTAATATGGTACAGTTTTAGCATCCTGTTTCTTACGAGCAATATTTGTTATAGGTAATCTTGTAATGGCGTCTTATCGAAATTATGCTGCACCCATTTTGGATACCACAGTCGGTAAAAACATAATGCAGGGGCTCGTGGCTCCGGATGTCACCACTGCGACGACTGCCCTAAGGACACGGCGCTGCACACGCTGCAGGCGTGCCTTGCGTGGGCGACGCAGCGCCGTGAACTAGTCGCGGCAGTCGGTGGTGACCTCTCGCTTCCGGCCGTTGTTCTGTCCATGGTCGGGAGCGAGAGTGCGTGGGAAGCCGTCACCTCCTTTTGCGAGGTGGTGATGGCAACCAAGGAGAGAGCGGAGAGGGAGAGAGAGGCGACGGCCACTCTCCCTTCCCGCGCCAGACTCACCGGGCGCCGCCGGAGGGCGCGCGACGATCTCCGGCCACCCTAGTGTGTGGCCTGCGGGCGACGGGTTAGGGGACCCGTCGCCCGACCAGCAACAGGCCCGAGAAGGCGGCGCGCAATGTTCCGTGCGCGCCTCTCAGGAGGACGTGGGGCAAGGCCCCACAGAAGAAGAGGTCCGCCAGGGGCTGGCGGATCGAGGCCTGCCGGGGTCGCGGTGCATGCAGCTGCGAATCCCGCAACTCCAGCCAAGGGTCAGGAGAAGGAACACCGTGGATTTTTAGCCGGTAAGAGTCCGGCATAACCCTTCGCCATCCCCGGGCGAAGGGTATCAATGAGGATTTTCCCACGATAAAAAAAGGGGCCCGTGGCTAATTAATAAGCGCGCGGATGATATGATTTGCAAGGTTAAGCTGCGCTAAGGCCAGTCCGTGGATGGGTGACCAATGACCATTCGATACACATCGAGACCCGTGTCCGTGCCTCAGAGAACACGTTAAACCGTCAGTCCCGGGTGTCATACGAATACCTATGACAGTCGTTACATGTAGTCGGAAGTCTGATGACCGCTCTAACCTTAGTATATCGGCATTGCCAAGTAACTGGGTTGCGGAGGTCTGATCGCAGTGGCTCCGTGTAAAATACTGGTATTCAGCCGCATCTAGGGGCCTACTCCCTAAGTCCGTCAACGAAGTTAGTCGCCCGTCCGAAAGTAGCCCGAAACGTAGGAGTGAACAAAACAAGTGTCAAGTTCAACTTTTTGGACGGGCAAAAACACATCGGTAGTAGGGACAGCTGTCAAATCGTGTTATCATTCATTCTTAGTTCGGGCCCCGAAATAAGCGTATGTCCGTAGGTGATAGGGAGTAGGAAACGCTCGTAACTAAGGCCGAAACCACGGACTTTGTGCTTAGGGAGTAGACCCCCTGGGGCCCAATTCTCCTAAAATAAATCTTGATAAATCACAACCGAACCAAGGCCGAACCGTTCATTCAGACAGTTCTCAATTTCAAAAGCTATCAAATTGTTTGACACAAAAAACAAAATCAATCATTTTGAAAGTTTTCAAAAACAAAAACTGACTGACTGTTGTGGTTCGATTGCGTTTGGCAACAATTTATTTTAGGAGAATTAGGCCCCTGGTTAGACTAGAAGTTGACCCGAATATTGTTGGGAAAAGGCTAGCCACAACTTGCAATAAAGAGATAATTATAAATATCAGCTCTTTTAAATAAAAGGTTAACAAGTGTAACAATTCCAAAATTAATTGAGTAATAAATAAACAGCTGTTCAAAATAGGTCGAGCAAGTAATTAAAACGTCAGTTGCATCTGTGATAGCAGAACAGTGATTGCTTTAGCACAGAGCGTAGGTTTCCAGCACAATGATGCTTGAAGTGACTCAACTGTTTTGTTACTTAATTTAATTTGCTTTGCAACTTGTAAGCATACTATGCGTCATATACGGATGTTTTTTTTTAAGACTGAGTAATATTTCTTTTACTTATAATTGTATGGTGTCTCCAACTCTGTTATCGAGTAGCATCTACCTGAATGGACTTGATAATTGAATTTGCACTATGTGACTATTCACGACTGTCGGCATATTGTATACAGACTAATAGGGTCTTCTGAGGAGAAAAGGACTCGTTAAGTTAGTATCGTCAGCTGCAAAAAGGTCGTCCATGGTAAGTAGGCTCCTACAGCGAAAGCGGTTGACCTTGTGTATTTATCCTCCGGCTGGCACCCAACGATCGAGAATGTTCTTCAAAATAAAGGACATTACGCGTCTAGAAAATACTTAGTCGTTTTATTTTTGCCATTTATGTTCTTAACTTCCAGTCATTTTCGCGGATTAACCTGCATTATTTTTGACATTGTTTATTGTTATGTTAATACGATTGGGGGTTCGCTACGACACGCATACTAAACCCCCGAAAACACGACGCCCTATAAATACAGTTTGAATATTTACATATTAAGTAAACAGATTTAACTGTAAATTATCGTACTTAAATGAACAATGATTTTGCGTGACTATGTTCACAATATTTACTTGAATAAAACTGAAAATCGCATTTGCGAGTAGAAACTCAGAATCCATTTCGCGCGAGTTATAACAGTCGTACGAAAGCTCTGTTCGGATAAAAACTTTCTCTTGTGAAATGTCCGAAGGGATCTGTGAATCTAACGCTGACTTTACCGATTTAGAAGGAACGAGTTTTATTCTGTATATGATGAAAATAAAATCTAGTCTACTACGAAACGTGTTCAGTAAGTGATACTTCCTAACTATTGTTTATTATTTTAAGAAGCCAAGAACATTTTATCGCACCAACTGAGTATTAAGATCCTGTTTACGCTATCGGATAACCGTAACATGAACAGTTAGCTTTAATGTGTTAGTTTATCCAAGGATGTTGTTTGTAAACACTACTGTGTTTGTTTCAAATTAACGCATTAACACGTTGGGCGCCACTTAAGCTTCATTCCGACATGATGAACCCATTATGTTTTGTTTTCAAGCCATTTTTTAAATCGCAAAGGTGACAATGGGGTTGAAAAGATAACAGAACAACAGTTGCTTTGTTATTTCTTGCAAGCATAACAATGAATGACTTAATCCACAAGTTAAAATAAAAACTTTTTAACAAATATGGTAATTGGATATTTTATTAGTTTTTTTTGAAGTCGGTCTTATTTTTTGTTTAAAAGACTTTCTTTTTTTCTTTTTAGTGGCCTTATTTAAAACATGGTTAGACCTACTTAAGAAGCTGCTCGTAATCCAATCACATACTGTTCGTCGGGAGGACGGTGGAGGTGAGGATTTCCATTGTCTATCTCTAGAGGTCTTCATCAGATCTTCACTAAATTTAAATTGGACGGTCTCGAGAAAAACTCTATCGAATAAAAAAAAGAATCATCCAAATCGGTGCGTATTGTCGGAGCCAGGCCGTCATTGAGGAGTTCCATTGTCTATATCCGAAGGTCTTCATCAGTTCTTCACCAAATTTAAATGGGACCATTTCATGAAGAATCACTCAAACAAAAAAGAATCAACCAAATCGGTGATATACTTATGTCAGAGTTATGCCAGAACATACATGTAATAAAAAAAAACATCAGACGACTTGAGAACCTCTTTCTTTTTGAAGAAGTCGGTTAAAAGATAAAATAAGGAAACGTATTTATTGTTAAACTTATTCAAATATACAGCAGAAGTTTCGGTGCCAACGGCAGCAGGTGTAAGTTACCTTGGCACCGGCACAGGCTTTATCTGAACATTTATTGAAAGGCAAGCGGGGAACGGAAAGTATTACCACAGAGTATAGAACCTATATTTTGATGCCCTATTTTAGTTTATAGTTTTAAAAGGATATTTTTTTCTATATTTATAATTATGTACTTAAATATTCAAATAAGTATGCTTTCAAGATACGCTTGGCGGAATTAAAGCTAAATATTGTATTTGCATATTTATTATGTCATGGATTTCCGCGAAGTAAAGCCTGATTCCATTATTTATGTGAATATTGTTTGTGTAAATAAAGAAAATAAATTAATTTATTTAAAAAAAAACCCGGTTATTACATTACAGCAACGGAATATTGTATTATATCATTGACTACATCTACATAATTATGACGAGTAACTAATTTGTAACCTGTGGTCTAGATATAATAGATACTGAAACAGTGAGAGTAATAGTGAACCTGTCATCAGTGGGTCAAAATATTGGAACCCCGAGGCATGGCACAGTTCGCATTAGTTTTTGTAAAGTATTACGTTGCATTACAGGCGGTTACTCATTCTTGACTGTGACTTTCATAGTTACTAAGTACCTAACCAGTTATACACTCATTTATTTTTATACTTATGCAAACATAATTGAGTTACGTAGTGTTTAAATCCTCTGTATGACCTGACAGACTAATTCATTGTTGCATACTTTCTGGCTTACGAATCTGATACTTATAATTTGTGGGATTTTTCTACCTCTGCATCTGAACTTAATTCGTGTCCCAATAATTAGATTTGTTTAAAACTATTTATATCGGCCTCAGGCAAACTTCTATACTTTCTTATTTTATGAAATCCGTAGATTTAAGTACAGACATTAAATATTTACATATTGATTACAGCAATCGATCATAAACAAAATTTGAGTGTAATAGCACACCCACACTCATTTAACAGAGAAAGTTCATAACAAAATGTACGACGAGTAAGGCAGGTACTTTCGCTTTATCACATCTGATCAAGGAACACCACATGTTATTTTACTGTTCGATAGGCACGTGTATTTTACCTTTTTTGTACGTGAATGCCCCCGGCTTTGTGCTACTGTATTTTATTTATTATGAAACAAAGAAAGAACGGTGGGTTGTTTAAAAATGAATTGATAAGTTAATTCACAAAAGATGTTTCTCAAATCAGATACGAAGAATATTTTAGAAATCGTGCTTTGCTCTACTATTGTATTACAATGTAAAGATTTTCCTATTCAATTATAGTATATCAAGGAAATGAGAAAGCTGAGTAGAAGCAGACGCCTGCTATAATATTGAGGGTATCTATATTTTGTATGCTTCTCTGTATCGGGTCCGAAACTTTTGGTTTTGTCAGTATTTACTCTACTTTGTGCCATCTTCAACATCTACAATGTGTCCGGTCATGGACTAGCGATATTCTAGGTAATTATACATTATAGCAACTATTCTAGTACACAAATACACTACACACTAGGGTCCAATCCACTTCCCCGCTATTTGGCAGCCATTTTGCTTTTTTGTTGAGATATTGTCTACAACTGTATGTCTGTATGTGAACCCATTGTATCGTAATGTAAACGATAGACAATATTGTTGCCCTCCGAATAAGCCTACTTTTATCTCACTATGACCAAAACTTTGAGAGTTATGACATTTTTTGTACACACGTACAGAATATCTCAACAAAAAAATGATAGTGTATTGGACCCTAGTGTATTTGTGTACTAGAATAGTTGTTATATAAGTACCTAGAATATCGCTAGTCCATGACCGGACGCACTGTATATCTGGTAATATTAGCCTGCCGCACTTCATTTCCCTCGACGTCAAGCTTAAGACATCCCATGAACCCTCCTCGGTTTGGTAGTTTGTTAAAATTGCTTAGGTATAAAACTATGTTAACTCGATATTAAATAATGTTCGAACGATAATTGTTCGTTAAATAATTCATTCGATCAAACGTGCGTCGGAGTAAAGACTGTTCGAATAAATTGTTATTCGATAAATAATTCTTTCGACCATACATTAATCGAACAAGTTTCATTCGAAATAAACTTTCAGAGCCCTCTGTATTTACAATCTACACAGTCAAGCTAAATAAGGTTCGATGTCAAAATAACGGTTCTCTTTTAATTAAATACCATCATTACAAGACATGGACACACAAAGCCAAAAGACAAAAGATACAATTCTGCAGATGAACTTCCGATTACTTCACAACGAAAAAAATTGCACAGCAGTTTTATCGTCTTTAAGTAATGCTTGTCTTTCGAGTTTTCTTTCATATAAAGAAACGAAATAGATTTTATCTCCTTTTATGTCTTCAACAATAAGGTACTGCAATTGGTCTCCCCTAATTTGTTTTGCTTGATGTATTTCTTAAACATTTATAATTCCATGTCGACACCGGTTCGTATAGAAAATCATTTTGTTTATCACTTTCTGTTGCTTTGTGGGCGTTTACAGGCTATTTGTATTGTACTCAATAGGTACTTATTATGACTAGCGTAAGGTAAACGACCGTCTTCGATGTTCTCCGTTTTCATTATTTCATTACGTTGTTTTATCGGCTTTCGGGCTTCGTAAAACTCCCTATAGTCATGACTGATATTTCGCGAAACAATATTTACTTAATATCCCAATGCTAAAACCAAATAACATCGATTAAATACGTAAGCAAGCATCAAGTTCCAATTTTATTGCAAGCAAATAAACGATCAATCAAGTGATAGGCACAGATAAGGAATCGATTGACAACTTAAGTTAGTGCATCGTTTTACAATTCGCTCGGCTAGAATGGCATCGACTTGACAACAATTTTGAATTAAGTATGTGCCAAATATTAAGTATGTTTGGCTTGTAAAGTTTATGAAATGTTAACATGCCATGAACGGCATAAATTAAGCTAGATACTTATGATAATATTGTTTACTTTAGATAATTGGATATGATTCGACCATAGCCAATCATCATCATAACTCAGCTCGGTTGTACTGCTCGGTAATATTATAAGTTCGGTGGACACAAACCTCCTTTCTTTGGCTCAGTCGCAGAACATTCACTTCGCAAAATGTCTACCGGTCGCAAAATTAAATGTCCCCTTTTCGTAAAATGTACCTTTTTTCCACTCCCTGTATCATATTATGACAAACATTTCAATTTCGTGGCAACGAGCTCTCTTCTGGGACTTGCATAGTTAGTTTATATGATAATCTAAACCATGTTTAAAATATCTAATGCATGCTACTTAATTATCTCTTCAAGTTTGACACCCCACAACGCTCTATTCAAAATCTTGAATTAGTTCTCTCCTCAACAGCACCCTGGGTATTCAATAGCCTGTTCAGCATATGTGTACATACTTAGGCAACGAAAGTCTTTGTTGAGGGCTAAAAGCACTACCTTTTCATAGAAACTTTAAAGTATAGTAACCTGCCGTGCTCAAGTGCCCGTAACTCTATCGCGGAGGGCCTGAAGGGGACGAGTATAATGCATGCAGCTGTACCGGCGGCATGCATAATCGTGTCTGCATTGCCGTGGATTAAACTACGCCATTATTGCTAGGAAACTGCTACCTTGGGTGTAATATCTTCATGAAAAAACTGTTTGCTGAATACTGGTGCTTTATATGAACAAAATAACATGAATCAAATGAAGTAAGAACTAATAAAACATAGGCGGTGATTAGCACGTAATGCCTTATGTCATTATCAAAATCAGAGACCTAGTTTTGTAGAAGCATAGATTTCTGTCCGAATCGTATTTACATAACTAATGTAATAATCCAATTTGTTAAAGATTTAGGGGGTATTTCAGCAACCTATCATTAAACTCTCAATCACCGTAAATATAGACACAATAGATAAGACAATTAAGTGTCGTCCTGGGACGACGGGCGGTACGCCACCGGTTAAGCTAATTCGGTCTCTTAAACTTTTCAATATACTTAGCTATTACATTAGCATTTCACCACCCTATCAATAGTGATAATGACAAGATTATTGAACGTTTCGACTCGCGACCTCGCCGCGTGATCAGCTCATGATTAAGGGCTCCGTTTGGGTCCGAAACTAGTCGGGCAATCCCGAAAAATGCACGTGAGTAAACCGTAATTAATCATAAACAAAAATGTGTCTCACGAAAGTTATAATACAAAAAGATTATTGAACACATAAATGTCATATTTGTAGGTCACATTTAGCTTATGTGGTCAATAGTTACGGATTACTTATTGACAGGTTGATGAAATCGCAGTACATATACATACCTACCTATTTATATTTGTCCTTACTATTTAAGATGACACACGATCATACCAGTTACTTCAACACTAAAACGAAATGGAACACCAACTCTCGTATACTCATCTTACAAACACCGTAAACAGATGAGTCACACACATGAGTTTTTATCGCCTCATCTAAGGTGCTTACTTAGCCGAAGTCTTCGCTATGCAGCGCGAGATAGTGGCATTGATGATGACTCATTGGTTGTTGACCTTTTAAGGCCTATTCATACAACGAAACCGATAGCAAGGCGGATAATGGGTTAACATTTATAATAGTCTTGAGATTAATTAGTCTCAATAAAAATTAATATTATGTATATCTCTCAAAACTTTCTCTGTTCGGTGTCCGAGGAATATCTATATTTTGAAATTTAATAATATGTAAATGAGGATACGTTCCCTGCATTTGATATTTTACGTTAACTGAATTTTAATGATCACAGAATGAAAACGAGAATCTAAATTAATTTCATTACTAAAGGATTCGTATTATCTATTCAAAATCCTATTCTGCTTACGTAGATTGATGTACTCATACTACCTACGTCTGAGTGTCTATGAAGTTCATCCCACATCCAAATTCTGATCATGTGGAAACATTCAGTAATATAGTATATATGTACATAATATAGATACATTTATGTGCAGGTCCTTTTCCACTGTGGGACTTTTCCTTTTTTCTCGGAACCTGCCGACTATCTGACAGTGATTAAGTACCGATTCGTTTATTCAATTTGTAGCCAGTGGCTGCTGGCTTATTGCCAAACGTTTTAAATACGCAGTGAAATGGTATACGATACTAAAATTACATAAATTAGTTATTACTTTTAGAGAGGTTTTTGTTTTATTTACGTTCAAGCATAAACAGAAGGCTTGAAACCGGTTTATAAAGGTTTTATAATAAAGAGTTCCATACCGGTTATGTACATTATTTCCTTCAGAGTGAAACCGTATGTTATTGAAAACCGTAAGTAACCGGTTTATTCCGCGAGGTACGACGGCCTACGGTTTCTTACCTAATTTTATGAATCATTGTAAGTATGTCTCACATTCAATGCAGACGAAAAAAAAACGGTTTTATTCAACAAAACCGTTTTACTATCACTCGCAACTGGAAACCGTTTCATAGAGGTTAAGGGTAGAACAAAACGAAAACAAAAGTTCATATAAAATATGTAAGTACATTACATGCATTTACCGGTTTCATTTTTTTTCCGGTTTTCATGCCCTGGCATTACGAAATGGTTCGCCATTTCGTAAAGTTTTCTTTGAGTTGCCGGCTATTAAATAATTTAGTTTCTCCATGTAATGAGCTGTTAGTGTTTGTCTTCTGTTGTTCTATTGAAATTGTCATACAATCATTTCTCAATCGTCCAAGTATCTAAGCGTCCCTGTCGTCAAAAAGTCATCAGCATTTAATGTGCGTCATAGTCATAACACTTCTGAGCAGTAGATAATTCACTTTTGTCGTGTTTGTGTGCAGCGCTGCAATTTATACCACTACATGACCATCTTAAGCCATTGATCTGCTTACGTATTGCATAACGCACAGGAGGTTTTCAATGCACTGCATTATTTATGATTAGTAAAGGTTTACTCACGTGCATTTTTCGGGATTGCCCGACTAGTTTCGGACCATGCTAATGCGGATTCAGTTCATGATTAAGGGCTTCATTTGGGTCCGAAACTAGCCCCACGGTCCCGAAAAATGCACGTGAGTAAACCCTAAATCATAAATATGAATGTCTCACGAAAGTTATATTAAAAAAATACTGCATTATTTTAAACAAGCTTTTGCCCGCAGCTTCGCTTGCGTGAAATTTTGAACCCGTTAAGTGACGATTTTCCATACAAACTTTCATCCCCTATTTAAGTAACTCCCTTCGGGGTTGAATTTCGAAAAATCCTTCCTTATTCCTTGTCTACATTATAAAGGGAACCTCTGTGCAAAATTTCAGCTTTCTAGGTCCAAGGGTTTGGGCTGTGCGTTGATGAGTCAGTCAGTCAGGACTTTTCTTTTTATTTATGTATAATATAGATTTTGTCGTGATTGCTTCTGGAGCAAAATAGTAAAACATAATATTAATATTTTGGGCCAACATTTCGACTGTTTCTGGTTGTCTTTAGTAGGAGGTATGGCCTGATTAAAATTCTTAATAGCAGATATTCATGTTATAATGACATGACATGACTTTCCAATGCTTGATGATTTATAAATTGATAATTACCATAAGAACGCCTAGCGACCCAGTGACCTGTGTTCATAGAGTTATGCCTACCTTTCTATCGCAGTTTGTTTTACTTGTTAGCGGAAACGTGTTCCGATTATAACGGCCAGTGATCAACTCACGCAGGAAATTGGAAACTGCTACTTGTATTTAGTTTGATAACAGAAAATAACTTGTATCCAGCTGCAATTTGCACTCGCATTTGATAAGGATATCGGCGGCGTGTCTATTATCTTTTAAAGGATATAATGAACTGTTTATGCGTTGAACGTATGTGTGACTTAATATGTGATAAGTATAAGAATTGCTGAAGTATAGGTATTTTATTTTATAACTTTTCAAACGCAGTTTTCCCAAACTGCAGTTCGATGTCTAAAAGGCCGTTAAGTGAGTAACCTAATTTTGACTTATGAACAAAAACTAGAAATTCTGATGATAGATGTTTTTTATACCAAATTATTAGGTTCCGTTTAAACTCTCATCCCCTTATTACTAAAGATGGTCTAAGAAAAACTCTAGTTTTAATATAGTCCCGACTCTTTTCCTTATATGACGTTAAAAAGTGATAGGTATATTTTAAATCTGGGTTTACCTTAGTTTTGGTTTAAACTATCTTTTGTAATATGGGTGTCATTGTTTAATTTCTAATGAGTTGTAAGACTAATATTGTTTTTACACGTTTTTGTCTATAACTCAAAATTAGGATTACGGCCTTTTAAAGATTCTTTACATACCACTGTAGTATCCTATTTAATAGAACAACATAATATTCATTTTGTTTTGTACTGATCATAAAATGCGTGTTAGAACAGAATTTTATTACAATGAAAATAAATACTTCCGCAACCTGAAACTCGTTTGTCGATCAGTCGACCAACCGGTCAAGGTTTCCTTTTGCAATGTAGTCGAGAGATATCAATGTCGAACTTTCTCCAAACTCGTAATCCCGGTTCTCGTACCTATTCATTATGCGGAATATGTTAATTCTTTGTTTTGCATTATTACGGGTAACATAAAAGTTTTGAAGGCGACCGAGACTCGCTATATGGATCCATCTTGTTTTACATTCAAGTACCTTAGTTTATAGGCAGGATAAAGGCACAAGGTGAACAACCGAGGCAGTGTTTACTGACAATGTAGGTACTTAACGAGTTGATGAAGTTCACTGATGTGATAAAGAGGAGTTTAATATTGGTTAATATTCCTATCGAATACCGACGAACGTTAAATCTTGTAACTTATATCACTATATAGTATAAAACAAAATCGCTTCCTGCTGTCTGTCTGTCCCTATGTTTGCTTAGATCTTTTAAAACTACGCGACGGACTTCGATGCGGTTTTTTTTAATAGATAGAGTGATTCAAGAGGAAGGTTTTAAACTATAAAACGTACACGTGCGAAGCCGGGGCGGGTCGCTAGTTACATACAAATTACAATGCTCATTTAGAAATTAAGGTTTTGTCTACGAATATGAAAATAGCTAGAGTTAAGAAAGTATGTGCAATGAAAATGTCTAGACATGCAGTTATACTTATAACTTCGATTAACAGAATGTCTAACAGGGGTATGAAGGGGGAACGAAGATCGAGTCAGATTCCACGTCTGTGACTCGACATTTCTATGAAACGCTGTTACTTGCAAGGTCGCAGAAGCTGCGATTCGTGGGTGGATATTTTGCCATACCAAAGCATCTATCGTGTAGTATATGACATGTATGTATCACGATTTGAAGGTAACATTACTGCAATTCACTCAATGTTTATTACGCTACGTAGGTTTCTAAAAAGGAGTCTGCAAAAGAAACTGTTACCGTAAGTGATTGGTTTCTGATACACTTCGTACTTGCTTTCGTGAGATTAAAACACTTACTATAATAAATTACTTTTGTCTCTTATTACGCTTTTTGAAGTGCAGACAGAAAGGACAAAATGGGTATAAAGCAGAATGTGCACTTAACGCATAATGTGCATTTCGCAATAGGTGCACTTCTCATAACGGGCACTTCTCAAATGGTGCAACATTTTGTAATTTGTTTTTAGGGATATGCAAAATTGTCACAAAAAAAAACATTTTGCTTTTTTTCAACAATATAAACGTTAAATGTTAAATACTTAAGTAGTTAACAAAAAGCAAAAGATTTTTATTTGGAGAGAATTGTAGATTGATTGAGAAGTGCCCATTTTGAGAAGTGCCGGTTATAAGAAGTGCACCTATTGTGAAATGCAGATTTTGCGTCATCTGCACATTTTGAGAAGTGCCCGTTATGAGAAGTGGACCTATTATGAAATGCACATTTTACGTCAAGTGCACATTTTGAGAAGTGCCCGTTATGAGAAGTGGACTTATTACGAAATGCACATTTTGCGTCACATGCACATTTTGAGAAGTGCCCATTATGAGAAGTGCACCTATTGTGAAATGCACATTTTGCGTCAAGTGCTCATTTTGAAAAGTTCACATCTTACGTCAGACGCTATGAAATCAGCACAATTTATTTAAGAACCGCAAATCATGCATGGAATGCAACGAAGTAACTTGACAATAAATAAAATTCCAATCTTGTTCCAATTAACCATATCAGACATAGCCTCTAGGAACTTATTTAATCTGACCTTTAGGTATATTATGAACTGTTTGGAAGTAAAGGGTGTTCAGGCTCCGAAGAGAATCGCGTCAAAGGATTACAACTCTCATCATCAGACCCTTGACCTAGCCGTCTAGCAAAAGCCACTTACGGCGTTTATAGTCTCTAGCCGTTAGACAGTTGACCTTCACGACTACTGTCAATGATGGCCAAGTCCACATCCCATATTTAACACATTTGAGTCCACCACACTTTTCATAGAGCTCATACGCCAGCCCGCCATACATATTGTTAGTGGCCTTCCAGGAGGATCTTCGGCATTACGTTTGCGCTAAGAGTTTGCCTCGAGGAGGGTTCCTGGCATTAGGTTAAAAACCTTGAAAAATACGCTACTACGTCGTAAAATAGGTGTTTGCTTGTATCATGACAGTGAATTTTCCAAGGAAAACCTGCATTAAAATGAGCTCTCCACGAGGGCACCCGGCATAGCGAATGCGACTACAGGGTACCCTCCTGGAGGGCACTCGGCACTGAACGTGTTAATACGTTATCAATCTCGTATGATAAGCTACATAACCCATTTACCTTTTTTCTTAGCTTCCATGAGGTTGTAATGAATTGCGACAAAGACACCAAATTATATCTTTGCGTAGAGTTTTGTAAGCTAATTCACATAGTTTCATGAAGCGCTGATCAAGTTGCAGTGACGCTGCCGTTCAAGTTGTAGAAAATTATTATTCTTATAATCTTTGAAGCGCGCGTAAGCTGCTCGGGAACTACGCGTCAACTGCACGACAAACTTACCTACGTATACGGTTTGGCCATATGTCTAACTGTCTACGAAAAGCGTTGTTTTGATCAAAACTTAACTGCAACTCCACCGCAACTGAAATTCTTTAGTTACGTGAATTAGCCTACTGATTGGTCTCAAACTTGCCTTTATCAGTTATGAATGGTCCTTTAAGTCGTGATAGTTCTATAAGTCGGTGTAACTTTGAATGATAGATTGAAGAATGATGTGACAAGACAAAGTTGCGGTTTAAAAGATGATGTAGTGACAAAAATTGAAAGGAGTATGCTTCGGTGGTTTGGGCATGTTTGAGTGAACTGCGATTAACAAAAGGAATTTATAAGGCGAATTTAAAATGTCACCGGGATATCTTCCGTGATTATTTACTTTGGGTTGACTCAACCCGCGATCATGGCGCTTGCAACAGCGTCGAAATATCGGGAACTCAAACAAATAAATAATCACGGAAGATATCCCGTAAGTGACATTTTAAATTTAGAGACAAACCGTGAAAACTTAAAACAGTGTTTATAAGGCGAATGTCAGTGGAAACGCCAGTAGAGGACGCCCTAGAAGGGCATACATAGATGTTATTGGTGATATTCTTCAAAAAGGACAGGTGCGTAGTACTTTCAACCGGCGAGCGTGTATGACAAGATTTATGACCGTGGACGAAGCGAAAGGAGTATGTATTAAGGATCGTAGCATGTGACGTTCTACAGTTTCTGCCTACCTCCATGGGAAAAAGGCGTGAGTTTATGTATGTATGTAGTTCTATCACTATTAGAGAAGGAATATTCGAGGTCGAGTAAATACTTATAACCACAATTAGTGTAATAAATACGTGTATTTCTTAACTTTTTACTGTTTATCGAGTAGCACCATCAACATCTATAGGCCATTTTCGAAATCAGGACCATCACGTCCATATCTGATAGTTCTGTCATTCAAAAAAGATTATGTTATCTTACCTGGCTACTTGATTACTATTCGCCTTTTGAAACACGAAAATAACCGGAAATAATGTACCTACTAGGACTCAGCTGGACATTGGAATTCCCGACAGATGTCAAGCGTGTCGTCCCCCAATACGCATTTCCGGTGGTTATTCATGATACTTCCTTCATAATTGCGGAGACAATACTTTCGGTTCTTCGAAACATTTTATTGTAGATGGTATTCGAGGTTAGTTAAGCTTGTATCAGTGCGACGCTGGCTTAAAATAATTGTGATCGTTATCTGCTACATTCGGAAATCTGCTCATACAAACTGCATGAGAACTGGTGGTTTTTTTGTTGCAGTTCATGCGTCAATATGAGCCCCAATTTGCTTACAAACAATAACGTAATAGGTACATTGATGTGTGTGGCATTTTCGCGTGTTAACTGTTTCCTGACAAGATCTGTGGTAGAACTTAGTTCATTTGAAAGCGAGTGTTGCCTGTCTGACCTGCGGTAAAAGCCCGAAATAGAGGTTTGAAACGGTTTTAGCTTGGTGTGTTGCTTTGTTGCAGAACAAATGGCAACGATGCTTATAGGAATTCTGCGTAAGAGTCAGGTCATCTAACTTCGGGCTTTGTTACTACTGCAAACTAAGATGTTTAGGAGGAACTTTCCAATCTCCTGAACATACGAATTTGTAGCTTTCTTTTGGTGTGATTTTACTCTTTTGGCCTAGGTTTTTATAGATTACTGCCGTTTCCATTCAGAAACAAAAGCAGAAACATCGGTTTCGAATCTAAACTGACAGATCGGGAGTTTTGATTGGCCATGGTGAACAAAGCCGTCATGGCATATGCATAGGATGGCAGTGGCGTAGGGTGAAGTTTCTTAAAAGGGAAGCCGGACCAAAAAATGCTTTCCTTGCTCAAGTGTGATGTGTTAATTCCAGTAACTACTCGTTTGGAAAGGGAAGCCGATAGGAATCGAGTTATATGGAGCCTTCGCCACTGTAGGATGGAGACTGATAAAACTCGGGTTTTCCTTTAACGTTCTCTGCAGCTTAATCTGCATTTAGAATCATAGACCATAATACTTTAACAACAAAATCATTCTGCCTATTAGTTCATAACAAAGAAGTAGATGAATAATACGCGTAGCTGTGATACCAACAATATCGTATGACGATTGGCGTTCGTAATCATATTGCAGAAATACGTCGGCAATAGTTTTATACTGCGTGGGTACTGGGCATACTTATATTCAGGGTGTGTTATGTATTTTTTTGTCGTTAACAAGGGGGCGTATCCAAGGTCGAAGCGCGCCTACACTCCTGGATCTATCATATCGTCCTGAATAAACCAAATAAGCATCGTAATTCGTAACAAAACAAAGATTTACATAATTATGTATTCACCTAAATAAACACTGCAAAATATAATCAAGTACGTCTAACAATTAAGCAGATGTATTTGTCTTTTATCAAGTAAAGTAGACGCGGATTTTTTATTCGCTATGAAAACATATCACCAAGTACCTAATAATGTTAAAATAATAATCTAGGGTACTTAATGTTTTGCTTATAAATTTTGGTTACTACTATTTATTTTGTTTTCGAATTCAAATTGTGCGAAATTAAGCAAAATTCTCGTAGTTGACACCCTATTTTTTGAACGGGAAGATATTGTTTTCTTATCTTGATAACCGTTTTGCTATGATTTGTTGGCATTAAGTTGAATTGTAATGGTTGTAAATTTGTAATTACCTCTTCCAAAGCACTGATGGTTTGACGACATTGTGGCATGCGGGAAACAAACGTAGAAGTAGTAGGAGAACTGTAATCCTCTCGAGTTTCCTCAATGAATTCACCGATACCAATAAGACCCGGCATGGTGGCCAAAACACGAAGTTCCACTTGTTCAAGTCCCAAACTTCACATTCGTCTGTGGTTAACAAATCACACAAAACTAACAAACACGAGAATGCAAACTGAACACATTGTCACCTGCAAAACACCTTCTGCGCAAATAAAAACAATATCGCATCTAAAGTAATCCAAACACGTCAACTTACGAACCGCCCATTCTCAACAGAGATGAATGAAGTTACTAAATTGATTGAAGAACGACGGGGACCGAACGTAAAAGTGAAGCAGAGACCGAACCGAAGTGTCTTTAGGTTGTATAATTTGTTTCCGGTGCGTGAGTACTTCGTTTTATATTTCGGATATTTCTTTCATAGAATAATAAACACCAAACAGGGTAGATTTACAACTCTGCACAAGAGAGTATGAAAAATCGAAGCGCCACTAGTGATTTAACATAAAAAAATATTTTCTTTGATAGCACTTTGGATAGTCTTATTCATTTCAAATGAATTTTAGCCGCGTACATTTAGCACCACACAAAACACTAATCTGTTTCTGAAAGGTTGATAAACGCAAACTAATCTGTTGTGAAATCTTATGTCAAATGCTGGGGACTTACCATGACCTCATAGGAAAACGTTCAAATGCCAGCCAGTCAACTTACGTTCAAAAGCGAGCCTGCTTCTGAATCGTTAAAAATCGTACCATGACACTACTAAAGGTGAACGACTATTGAACCAAGTTGAACGGTAATGCTTGTTCATGGTACGAAAAGTCTATACAAAAAAAAAGATGAACGGATTTCGTAAACGTCAACGTAGCAGGAGAAGCAAATCGTTAATTACGCGATAGCGAAAATTATTGGTCAGTAAATTGTGTATCGTTGCAATTGCAACCGAATTCGTCGAAACCATTGATTGGCATGGTGTGTCGCTAAACTAAAAAACTTGAAATATTTACAATCTTCCGTAAATATTGCGTATCATGAATTGATATTTTTTTACTTGTTTTATAGATTTCTTTTTTACGAATATCCAAACAAAAAGCGGAAGTCATACGTGTTGGAACCACTGTCTGTCAAAAGATTGAACTGGATTGAACGATAAAATTTATAATGACGGAGCTGTCACGAGGTATTGTGTCCTACTTACGTATTTTACAATTTGCTGATTATTGTTTACCTCTGGTTTTTGGAATATGTCTTCTTATTTTTAAATAGTAAACAATATAGCAATTTAATTAATAGACGTTAAGTTGTCTCGGGAATTTTATTTTTATTTACACTAGGTAAAAAACAACAACACTTTTCGTCTGTTGTCTAAAGGAAAAATGATTTGCAAATTAATATTCATTGAACACAATTGTTGCTTTTCATATTATTTTATTATTTGAACCTTAATTAAAACTCCAATATCACCTGTTTTCTATAGTGATGCTGTTCTTATTAGCTTCGCTTATTCATTTATACTGCCTTCATACTAAGTACATGACCTTTATTTTTTCATTACAGAAATCGGAGAAATTTGGTCAAGATTATTCGACCACCGTCCGTTTCTAAATGGTGAAATAAAATTTATGCTGAAGGAATTTGAGGTACTGACACTTATGCTTTTGTTTATTGCTAATAAAGTTTTTTCAATACCTAATTTCAATGCAGAAACAATTACAACTTACAAAAGTGGGCATCACATTTGTGAGTAGTAATGGTTTTTGCAGTCATTACCAACCATGACCATGTTACCAAATTGTTATATTACTATCTAAGAGGAGTTGAATGAAAGTATTAATATTTGAATTTATAGACGGTAGTGGATTCAGATTTTCCTGATACCACAACAAACCTTGCTTGTACTGATCTATTGGGCAAATGCAATCAGTCTGTGTGCTCAAGCTATTGGAAGAATATGGAATATGTTGGGAATGAGAATATAAGGAAAATAAACCATTAATAAGCTGATAATAATTTTTTAAATCAACTATTGAACTTACCTCTTCAAGACTCAAGATAAATTGTATATTCTTACTTTTTAGGAGAAGCGTGGAGATCGGGAAGTCGAAAATTTGTTTGCTATACTTGAAAAGTTGACTGATATAAAGGACAGCCAAGCTGAGAAAATTATAAAGAGTGGTGAAACAGGTCTTCCAGTGTTGAAAGAGAAGTTGGAACAAGCATTGCAGCTCAGTGACGAAGTAGAAAAAGATTATCTTGAAACACATAAGGTTGTTATATTTAAATGATTATGCAATCGCTGGAAACAATCTAGTTTGATTTTTTAATTACATGTATGACTTGCAATTTAATCAACAAAATATTGACGCTTGAAAGGCAAAAATTACCAAGCGACATGTTGGCAACTTTACACTAGAGCATTTTAAAGTTTTATTTAAGTTCATAATCTTTAAATGCTAGTTTATTATAAGCCTTTAAACTGCACTTAAAATTCGTTGGAGTCAAGTAGTTATGACAATTAGGCGATTTTTTTAATATTTTTTTTCAAATAAAAAACTTTAAAATGCTCTAAAGTTGGCAACATGTTGCTTGGTAATTTTTGCCATTTATGCGTTGATATAGTATGGGTGCCTCTTTTTTTATGACTGTTATTTTTCAGGTGATCGAAAAGAAGCGACAAGAACTCCAAGAAAAGAGACAGAAAGAATGGGATCAGTTTATTGATGATATGAACTTCAAATGTCAAAGAATAGACAATACATTTGAAGAAAAAGAAGAAGAATTAAAAGATTTGTATGCTGACCTTAACCATAAACTGAGTATTGCTAACAAATAAACAATGGATTCCTCAGGATCACTTGTTGATACCAACCTCAGAATCTTCCCATCAAAGAATTTATTAGATTACTTCAAAACTTTACCTATTGATGATAATGTACCCATAAATATTGCAAGACTGGTTAAAGGAAAAACTTATGAAGCCAAACAAAAAGCACCTAAAGAAGAGAAAAAGAAAATTCCAGTATACCTTGATCGCAAAGATTTTGAAAACTTAAATAAAATTGAAGCAATTGTAAAGATACAAGATAAAATTCAAGAAGAAGAAAAGGATGTTGGGGAAGTTTCTGAAGAGCAAAGAATAAAAAAAGACACAAAGAATGAAGGTTCTGACATAGCAGAACTTAACGAAAAGTCAATAAATAAAAGAAAACTTGGGAAAGAAGAAAACACTGAAAAAGAAGATGAACTGCATTTAACTACTGCTGATATAGATTGGCTTTACACACATCTCCAACAACAAAGAGAAACAAAAGGAGGTGGTGACAAAAAGGTTCCATATTTACATGTTTTATTAGAAGGAATTCGTATTGAAACTCCAAAGAACGCAGTCATTAAGAGGGATCCTGTTCTCGAGGCTAGATGTGTTAAATTGAGAGCTCAACAGGAAGCAAGGGACTATCGGAAGATGACGAGATCTGTAGACAATGTTAGAATGAGATTTCCCGAAGACACTATCTCTTATCAACGTAAGTATAATTAACAGCATTCATTATAGTAAGGATAACATCAATACACAATGATTATCTGAATATTTACTTACAGGATGTTTTACAAACTGTGATTGGTCTTATTTCAGCCAAAGGAATGTTGTGAAATAAAACTGTATAGAATTTAGAACCACATACATAATCTCGTTTTTATATTTTCAGTGAAACAAATGAATCGCCAGTTGATTGCAATTGGCCAGTTCATTATTTCGATATTCGCGGGATTCCTCTTTGGATTCCGAGGTGTTGAATGGCTGGTGGGCAATCTGGACTTCGGATTTAGGCTATTACTAGGCGTAATGTGTGCCTTAGTGATCGCCCTTGCTGAAATATACTTCTTGGCCAAAAAGTTAAATGAAGAATTGAATGTTCCAGATACTGTACAATTAGGTGGTCCCCCTAAGTTTGCAGATCAACCGAACCAACATTACGATTATGTGCCAAAAGTATCAAGCAAGGCGATTGATAAGGAACATCAGGACTAGCTTATAATGTTCTACATTAAGTACAATACCTTAATTATTTTGTCATGGAGTACATTAGTAAAAATTATGAATATAGCTGTTATAAACTTTTTATTTATTATTTAACTGTCTTTTATTAATTACACTGAATAAAAAGCCTCATTTAATGTAAGTGTATCTATTAAAATTTTGGTACAAAGGAATGTAACTACCCCTCACTATTTCATCACATTATTAATCATCAATAATACAAACGTGACCGTGTTTTATTTTGTTGTATGTGTACACGTGTAATATGTTAATAAGCCTACCTAATCCACGATACGTAGTAACCAATACAAGTAACTCCCTCGTGGTCGCAAGCGCGATTGTTGATGGTGAAGTCCTGGCTTCGATTCCCAGGTCGCGTCGGCCAGTGTTATTAGGTTTTCCATGTGGAATTTCTCAGTAGCAGCCCGAAGTCTGGATTTGTGCCCGGTTGATGGCAATAAGCTCGCCCCCTACTAAATGGGACAAACATAACGGCGAAATGAGGGTGTACCATACACCTCTGCCCAACCCTTCGGGGAATACAGGCGTGATGTTATAAATTCAAGGAAGTACAAAATGTACCAATTTCTACTGTCCGAGCCTTCTGTTTTATAATCTGAGTGTCCGAGTAATAAACAGTAGTAATTTTCTTTGAGGTATTACCTACGCACTACCGTTCTTTGATTTGCTTCATAATTGAACGTGTTTACGCACTTGGTCGCCGTGCATAAACACTTCCAAATATGAATCAAACCGTTACGACAAAAAATCTAGTGGCGTAATGGCTCTAAATACGCCAGTCTGGGTCGGCCAATTTTTTTAATTATTAACTTGTTAACATTGGCCCACACTAAGATTTCTCTTGTATCGTGGTTGCGTTTACAGACACAAATCTCACATACACAAACGCCCAGACCCGAAACAACCATCTGCAGGCCATACAAATTTTTGTTCCGTGTGGAAATCGAAACCACGACCCGTAGCGCAGAAGCCAATAACTTAGCCACAAACGTGTCGTCAAATTATTTTACTCAATATAAAAAGACAGGCAGCAGAATTTTCTGCTATGACCCCAAAACCCATTACCTATGATTCCTATGAAGTTGTTTTGCTAGAAGTCTTAAAATGATCGCATTTCATGCGTTTGCTGCTGTTTTAACAATTTGCCTCCATCTATGTCCGTTCACTGCGATTGCAACACAGGTGGAGTTGTTGACTGCTACCAATATACACTATTATTACGAAAACATACGATGATAGTTTCTACTGATTTCATAACATTAGTCCACATCTTTGCATTCAGAGTAATAGTACAATAGAATAGGGCAGGGCCGTAGCTGCAAACGGGGCCCCCGAGACTAGTGACCTCCAACCAAGTAGATAAATGGCTACACGATCATTTACTGCCCCAGGGCTTATGTCTAGTTTCGGCCCTAGAACCAACATCATTTCAGCGCCGGCTCATTGGTTTAGTGGTTCAAATGCGGCTACTGAGCGTAAGATCCATCCTGTCGTGGGTTTGATTCCGTATTGTAATGTATGTACATTTAAATATTCTGTTTAGATACTATTTTAGTGTTCTTCTACTCAGTGCTGCAAAGATAGAGCGCAGTAACAAACGCTTGATTTTAGTGTCTAGAGTAAAGGGCACACCAAAGTAGGTAGGTACCTACTCTGTGGGGCACACTGACCTTCCATCATCAGCCTTAGCTTAGCTTCATTCAGAGCACCCATAATAAAGATCAATGAGGCGGCCAACGGGATCGCGGGACAATTATCCAACAAATAAGTATGTGTACCTAGGCCTAGTTAAAAATGGTGACGTCAATGCATCAGGTTCTGAGCTTCTGATGATCATCTTGGCCAATATTTTCAGTTTTCAAGAGCGACTTTTTGTGCCATACTACACGATAGCTAGATTTCTCTGTTAAAAAATTATTTAAAAATAATATTATGATAAAAAACAATGAATGACTATATTTTTACGACACACACAGAAATACTGCCAACTGCGTGTAAAGGAATGTTGAAGCGTGTTCCATATTTAATTTGCGGCATATGAATACAATGAGCATTCTTATTTTATAATACTATCTAAAAAGTGATAGTCTAACCAAGAAGAGAGACAAGAACAAAAAGACGGATGAATGTTCATAAATGTAAAAACTGTATTTGGAACGTCGACAATGACTTTTTGTTTTGACAGCTCTATTGCACAACAAAATATTGTTTTTCTCAACTGTTCTATTTGATGATTCATAATATTTTGAAGCCTTATTTATACCGTACGCGTCGCACAAACAACATTCACTGTGAAACTCTAATCGAAGTGCGACGCATTACCGTGTCAGTGTTTATTTCCTAAATCAGTAATTCTGAACTTTACAAGTTTTAACTAGCAGGTGAGTGACTAAATAAAGATATATTATTATGCGGTGTCTGCAGCTTTTGCGCAGTAAAGGCTTGATTAAGTATAGGCCCTGTACTTTGGCGCATCCTGAAATCGCACTGTACCTGACTTAAGTGATAGTCAAACAAAATGGCTTCTAGACTTACAAAATGGTTTTTAGATTAAATATTGTAGATTTTCTTTAGTATTGCATTGATTTTTTCAACTATAATCTTTAGATTGTTATTGAAAGCTCCACAAACAGAAAGAAAAAATAGAATGATTCCTTTAAATGTGATATTTGAATTGTATAGTTGTTTACATTGTGAGCCAGGTTTGAATTTGTTTATAAATACTAATTACTTTTATTAATTGATTAAAATTACTTCAAGATATTTGCCTATAGTTAAAGTCATGAGCATATTTTTTATTACCATATTACTGACATTATTCTTTTCATGTGATTTTCTTATAAGCGAGATAAATGCTGAACTTTGCACCTTAATTCCCCTTTTAAGAATAAATAAAATAGAATAATAAATCTGTTTATGATAATTAATTATAATAAAATATTAGTATTGCATCATGTGCTTGTCAGCAGTATTTATATGATTTTTCTCTTGATTTCATCATTCTAATTTTCTTAGAAACTTGAAATTTAAACATATCATTTGCTTCGTGTTTTTAAAACATCATAATTATTTCAGCCATGGAAGACCAAGTTCCTTTCAAAGTATATACGTTCTGGAAGGCGAATGACAAGCCAGAAGTCAGAAGATTTGGTGTGGAGAGGAGTGTTGTCACCAGCTTCCACTATTTGAATGCCAAGCTTCAGGATGTGTATCCTGGCCTTAGGGCTAAGACCTATTCTGTAGCATGGAAAGGTAATTTCTTACACCTAAAATTCGAGGATCTGATTTACTTTAGTTTAAAATTTAAGAGATGCTATTCTTCTGAAAACACCTTGTCAATCATCAATTTTTTTGTAAATTTTTGTAAGTCTAAAAAAATGGAGGACTTCTGAATTATACACATGTGAATAACATTGCTTTGCAAACTACAAACGGCTTTCATGATTACTGTCTTAAACATAATATATTCATTGATTAATTCCATATAAAAAAAAAGACCTTGTGAACTCAGAATCATGAATTAGCATTTATTTACTCATTAAAATTCCACTTATGTACTATGCCAATAAGGGCCAGTTTTAATAGAAGGTAAGCTAATCCAGCTATCTTCACCATGAGTGTGATGTAATGTAGTTTCATCTTATGTAGGAAAAATCAAGTCAGTGTTTCCAACTCCAATCCTTGTTGTTCTTATACACATAGGTCTACAGTGGGATAATATAGGCTTAAAACACATAATCCTGACTCACCTAAGTTAAGTTGTGCAACATTTCTAGCCCGGGGCTAGCTAACTAAATTCCTGTCTCAGCCATACAAAGACACTGGGCTACAATGTTGGGCAAATGGACCATTAATAAAATTATAATTTTTTACTTTGTCCTATTTAGATGAGGATGGTGATGACGTTGTTGTTTCATCTGATGATGAGGTGATGACTGCATTGCAGGCGTTGAGTGGAGATGTCATCAAACTATTTGTCTACTGCAAGGGAGAGGAAGCTAAAGATGATGACTGTGACATTGTCATCACTGCTGTAGCTGGAAATTCGAATGGTAAGTTTCTATTACTAGTGACCCTTCAGGACTCTAGGACCGCATGATATACCTACTACATTTGAAATAAGTAATAGTGTTCCATTTGCATTAAATATTTGCTTTGTCTGTTGTTAATAAATAGTACTCTCCTATTTGTACTTATTGTTTTGAAGTGCATACTTATCAATGCATTTAAATAGCTCATAGTAACATTAAGATACTTTCATAGACACAAATGGAATATTAAATATACTTTTTTAATTGCAGTTGCATGAAGTTCGCATTATTGCTTTATGGTCAAAGTCTGAAGACCTAATGTGTAATGCAATGACTACATTTTTTATGCTTTCAATTTAATGTGCAGTGTAAGGATATTAACAGAATAATCAACTATTTGTAGAACCTGTGGGTACATCGGCGGTGCACTATGGCGTGATGTGCGACTCGTGCGACGGTGCCATCGTCGGCTTCCGTTACAAGTGCTCCGTTTGTGACGACTACGACCTGTGCTCACGATGCGAGGCCGCCGGCCTTCACCCGGAACATTGCATGGTGCGCGTGCCCACACCAACCATGCCTGTAAGTACTAAACAGGATGCGCTTAACCGCCTCATATCAACCTGATTAAGGCTAATATTAAATTTCTCATAACTTACTGTTGTTAACCAATTATTTATGTAGATACATTATTTTTGCAGCGCACAATCATTAAAGCTGCGATTAAAAGGTCCCGCCATTTCTTGAAGTCCGTCGCCACTGCTATGGGTGAGGACTGCCCTTATAAGAAGCATCGCGCCGAGAGGAGTGGTGAGAGGAAACACCGCGGGCCAATGCACGGGGGTCACCACGGACCGCACGGGGGGGAGCATGGTCCCCACGGGCCGCACGGCCCCCACGAGCAACACCGTCGTCGTCAGCGCGCCAGTTGGCTCGACACTTTCGCTACCTACATGAACGAGTTCGCCAATCTCGCCGGCGATATTGATCTCGATGACGTAAAAGCGAAGGCTTCAGAAACTCAAACACCAGGACAAACAACTGAAACGCAGGCTCAAAACCCTCAAGGAACCCAAGAGAAGGCAGAGTCCAGCACCCAATCAACCCAAGCTCCGAAACAATCTGAGCCAAGTACTTCTGCATATGCTCAGACTCAATGTCCCTTCAATCCGAAGATCAATGTTGATCAAATTAAGGGCCTCCTGGAATTGTACCTAGGCGGGAATGCAAATCCTTTTATGCCTCAGCCATCTCAGCAGACAACTTCGGCTCCGAATTCTGCACCCCCCACAGCGGCTCAGAATAACGACGTAGAGATGGGGCAAGGAGACAGGAAATCGCCGGAAGCTGATGACGCAACTATCAAGACCGAAACTTCCTCCGCTTCAAGCATCAATGACTATGCCAGAGATGCTTCCCCTGACAAAGCTGATGATTGGACCGTAATTAATAAGGAGAAAGGTAATTAAATAAAGTTTGATTTTTCACCTTACTCTTTTGTCAGTTCTTGCTGCATATTAAGAAAAAATACCACACAGATGCTTATTATGACAAATGTTTTAGACTTGATGGACTCGGCCAGTGCTCCCGTTGAAGCTGCTGCTCCCATCGGATTCAACTTGCCACAGGAGTTCCAAGAGCGCGTGAAAATCTCCGAGGGTGCTCTGTACCCACCCCTGAACACCTCTACTGCTGGTAAATATTATACTAAAATGATTTTGTGATGTTATCAAATTGTGATGTCCAATTTACATGTGTCTCATTTTACATGCTTGTAAGATCTGAAACTGTGTTATGCAGTTTTTATTTAGTTTTCCAAGTTGAAAGTAAATAATCTATCTATACGGGACTTGTGGTATTTAAACTCATCAAACAAAATCCGTTCAGTCATTATAGTGTTATTTAATAATAAACACATAACAACTTTCGAATTTTATAGAAAATCTAATTGTGAGATATTGCTTGCCAGTTTTAACCTGTGTTAGGTCATATTCCATCATTATTGACATAAGCTGATCGTTTAGTGTTGAATCCTAAAGAGCCCGAGATACTGAAGCCAACCCAGGCTACAGCGCCACCGGCCCCGGCTGCTGTCCCGAAGCCACAGGAGAAGCCAGCTGCTCCCACACCACAGCCTCAGCCACAGCCCAGGCAACGCCACCCAAGTAAGATATATTTAATTATTTTAGGAAAGTAAATAACAAGTAGTACTCACTGCCTTGAAAACTGAAGGGGATTTGTAAGTACTCAGTACTACTCTGCGCTGAAGGCCGCCAATTAAAGTTTATACTATGTGGGATGAGGATGGGACGCCCTACGACTGATAGTACCTAATGCATGTCTTCACAGACCTATTTCAGAACATCCAGTCACTAAACGTCTGACAATTCTTAAGTTTAGTAAATCTCTACAAGTAACTGTCGCTCACCTCATTCGTAAAGTAGCATATCACGGCCAGCCAATGAGTTACGAAAGAGAGCATTGAACCCAACATTCATAAAATAAGCAATTTTGTAATCAAGTTTCGTTTCTATGTTTTAATAAGTATAGCTAACATTTCAATGTTGAAAATTTCGATTGCAATGAGTGTTATGATATAAATTGAATGTTTACAACACTCTTACTAATATTATTATCTTGGTAGCCTGCTTAAAGTTTATTGATACGAAAGTAAGCCATGATATGCCTATGAATCATTAATTGTATTGTTTAGGTACAATTCAAAACATACGGAACTTAGTCATCGCAGATTTGGTACAAATACTGCGAAGTAGATAAATTCAAATGATAATAATGCTTATAATAATGCTTATAATAATGCTTGTTTAGCCTTGAACCCTCTTAGCACATTGCTGGAGGGGTCAGGGCTAGGCTATCCCTTGCGGAGAGGAGGTCAGGTAGTATCCCACCTTCTCTACATGGATGACTTAAAGCTCTTTGCCCCCACCAAACTGCAACTGGTGGAGTTACTGAAGGTAACTGAAACTTTCAGTAATTCTATCAGGATGGAGTTTGGTGTGGACAAATGTGCAGTCATGCATGTTAGACGAGGGGGGATTATGGAATCCGAAGGACTACAACTTTCGGATTCCATACACCTCAGATCGCTCTCCGCAAATGATACTTACAAATACCTGGGTATGTCGGAGGGGCTGGGCATCAGTGAAGCCGACATGAAACAATCGTTGAAGGAGCGCTTCTTTGGCCGCCTGAAAAAAGTCCTAAAAAGTCTTTTGTCAGGCGGAAACAAGGTGCGTGCCTTTAACGGTTGGGTCATGCCGGTCTTGATGTACTCCTTCGGCATACTCAAGTGGACTCAAACTGAACTGGATGCCCTGGATAGGAGAGTCCGGACTCTACTGACCGCAAATCGGATGCATCACCCGCGATCATCAGTAATGAGGCTGTACATCCCGCGAAAGTGTGGGGGTCGAGGCTTACTAAATGCTAAGACCCTCCACAATCGTGAGGTATGCAGCCTCAGGGAATATTTCCTACATGCTGACGCGGGGATGCATCGAGATGTGGTCGCGGTAGATAAAGGACTCACCCCGCTCTCCTTGGCTAAAGAGAACTGGCGCAAGCCTGTGGTACTCAGTACTAATGACCGCAGGGAGGTATGGCAGAGCAAGGAGCTACACGGACGCTTCTACCGGGCCCTCCATGGCCCCGATGTGGACTTCCTAGCGTCCGTGTCCTGGCTACGGTTCGGTGACCTATTTGGGGAAACCGAAGGTTTTGTCTGTGCGATTATGGATGAAGTTATCATGACGAATAACTACCGGAGGTATATTGTGAGGGACGGGACGGTTGACATATGTCGGGCATGCCACTGTCCGGGCGAATCCCTCAGGCATATTATTTCCGGTTGTTCTCGTCTTGCTAACGGCGAGTACTTGCATAGGCATAACCAAGTGGCCAGGATTATTCATCAGCAACTTGCTTTGAAATATAACCTTGTGGAATCGGAGGTACCGTACTACAGGTATGTGCCCGACCCAGTTCTCGAAAAAGGTCATATCACGTTGTATTGGGATCGATCTATCATCACTGACAGGACTATTGTCGCCAATAAGCCTGATATAGTGGTGATAGATCGATCAGAACGCCGCACAATGATTGTTGATGTTACCATCCCGCATGATGAAAACCTCGTGAAAGCTGAGAAAGATAAACAAATCAAATATCTTGACTTGGCACACGAGGTTGTCAGCATGTGGGATGTGGAGTCGGCAACCATTGTGCCGATAGTCGTAACGGCCAATGGCCTAATGGCCAAGAGCCTCGACCAACACCTCAAGAGGCTCTCGTTAGGTGGCTGGATCAAGGGCCTGATACAGAAAGCAGTCCTCCTCGATACGGCGCGTATTGTGAGGAGGTTCCTGTCTCTGGAGCCCTAACCACCGGTAGCTTGGACCCTGCTCCCGATGCCGGTGGATCCCTATTTTTATATTTTTAAATGTATTTTTTTATCTATATATATAAAAGAAAGTCGTGTTAGTTACTTCACTTATAACTCAAGAACGGCTGAACCGATTTAGCTGAAAATTGGCAGGGAGGTAGTTTAGAGCCAGGAGAAGGACATAGGATACTTTTTATCCCGTTCGACATCATGTAGGTAGGTAGTAGGTAGGTAGTAGGTAGGTAGTAGGTAGGTAGTAGGTAGGTAGTAGGTAGGTAGTAGGTAGGTAGTAGGTAGGTAGTAGGTAGGTAGTAGGTAGGTAGTAGGTAGGTAGTAGGTAGGTAGTAGGTAGGTAGTAGGTAGGTAGTAGGTAGGTAGTAGGTAGGTAGTAGGTAGGTAGTAGGTAGGTAGTAGGTAGGTAGTAGGTAGGTAGTAGGTAGGTAGTAGGTAGGTAGTAGGTAGGTAGTAGGTAGGTAGTAGGTAGGTAGTAGGTAGGTAGTAGGTAGGTAGTAGGTAGGTAGTAGGTAGGTAGTAGGTAGGTAGTAGGTAGGTAGTAGGTAGGTAGTAGGTAGGTAGTAGGTAGGTAGTAGGTAGGTAGTAGGTAGGTAGTAGGTAGGTAGTAAGTAGGAAAAAGTGCATTGCAACGCATGCGGGTACAGCTAGTAGATTTATATTTAAAAATGTAAAATTATGAATGTTGATGAATAAAGCTTATAATAATGATAATATGACCTTCTTTCCTTGTTTCGTTTTGTAGACAAAAAAATCACATGAATTTCTTGTTTTGATGGACATTATCTAAAACGATATATCCATGACCGACTTATAGAACATTGTTTATTATTAAATTTACGCATAGAAAAAGATAAACTGTGAATAAGCAAGGGCTAATGAAAGCAGGCCGAAGATTCAAGTATGTGCATTTTATATGCAAAGTAGGTCAACGTAAACGCTGCGATGGTCAACTCACCATAGAATGTGTTTATTGTTGCACAACATCACTTAATTCAGACCAACAACAAAATATCGTTCTTATATTTTTTTGATGATCTCGTGTTTGATACGATGTGTCATACGTGTACATATTTATTACTTACATTGTGTCTGACACATACTTGGATAAAATATGTAAACGATTTTTTTTGTAGTAGGTATACAAGGTTAGTCGAAAATGGGTACTAATCCGAAAGGGTGTTTAAGTACCCTTAATAACGAATAACTTTTGTTCTACAACTTTCCCCAAAAGTCGATAGTTTAAAAGAAATAGCTGTTCAAAACTTTCATTAAAAATACGCTAAAATCTATCTATCCTTAGCTATGATGTTTAAGCTACATTTTAGGTCATATTTGCGGTCACGAATTAGAAGCTCTTTTTTTGAACTCTTAACTAAAGCAGGGATGAAGAATTTTTGAAAAAACTAAAATAAAAAATATCAAATTTTGTAATTTTAACACTTGCTTTGATACAGTACATACACTTTTAAGTGTTCTGCGGATTAGTACCCCCTTTCCGACTAATCTTGTAGACCTTGTAGATATCCTTCTAAATTCAAAGATCTTTAAAAATATATTTTTCGTTTCCACAGAAGCACATATCGATGCGGCAATCCAGCAAATGCTGGCAATGGGCTTCACCAACGAGGGCGGCTGGTTGACCCAACTCCTCGAGAGTAAGGACGGCAACATCGCTGCCGTGTTGGATCTTCTTACGCCTGTTAACCCCAAAAAGTAAACTTCGCATTCTTGCCACAAGGCCTCTACATAACATAATTATGATTAGCCTTGATATAAATCAGGATAACGAGGTTACTCATCATTTATCGGCAAATATCTATTTAATATTATGTGATTGAAGTAGTATCCAAATATTTGGAGGTATAATGGAAATAAACTAGATTTGATAGGCAATAGGAAGGATATTGCTAACTTAGAAGTTTAAGCCCTATAAACATTTATATGGGTGGCAGGGATTAAGATTAAAATACAATGTTTTATTAATTTAGTATTAGTAGTTTTTTCTCTCCTCTATCTAAACTTGCCTTTTATTTAGCATGTGATGGTTAAATTTTACATTAAATTCTGGCATAAGCAAGTAGGTACCTATTCATATACTGCATTAACACAGCTATAACATTATAGTGATCCACATTCCTGAAAACACAAAATATAAATTATTCTTATCACCATGAGAGTTTTATTTATTTACTTTTTGTTTTCTATAGTGATTAATTCTAATGAAATGTATGGCATACTAAATAATATGTAATATAATTATATCCAGTGCGGATAATTCAAAACGATTGTGATATTTGGTTATGACTGAATTTATAATAGTTTGTTTATATTTAGTGACATTATTAGGTATATATTAGAATCTAGTTCCATGTGTAATACGTAATAATTGCATGTATTATTTTATTAAATTTAATGGTTACATCAATAAAGGATTAAAAAGGGTAAAATGAGTTTTAATTATGTAACACATATTTAATTACAATTTTTATTTAAAAAATCCATATGAATGTTTTTTTATTTTGTCATATTCTTGTCTCTCCCGTATCAAGGCTTTTCCTAATGCTTTGTCTAGTAACTTTGCTGCGACGCTGAAAACAACAAAATAAATCTATCAAAAAGGGCATATTTCTTTCTATGAAAATGTTACAAGTTGTAGTCTTCTTCGGCGTTTTGGAATATAACTCAAATACAATAAAAATTAAAAGAGTGCCTGAAACCATTTAAGTCTCCATTTCGTACGGAATAGCAGTATTTATTTGTCAGCAGTTTCCATGCTTGGCATACCAAACTTAGATAAGGTTTCCAACACCAAAATCCATTTTATGAAAATTACAAGAGTTCAACCATAAATTTTACTGTGACCCTAAAATAATAATAATAAATTTGTTTATTTTCTCTTGAAATTGCCAGGATTCAAGAAGTACGCAATGAGACTTACATTCCCTGGTTGATGGCATCTTTCAATGTCTTAGGTGCAACACTGCCTGGCCCATTCATATCAATTGTGGTGAATTTGCCTCCCATGTTCGTTGATGAGTTTTCTTGTGAGTAGCAGCTGGGATCTCCAGTAATCCCTACAATTACTGATATGACACTGCACCTTTCTTCTTCAGCTGATGGGTCCACCACACATTTGTCGCCAATTTTACATAATGTTACCTAGAAATACATAAACGGATGTTATAATAACTTTAATCCATAAGATACTTTTATGTCTGGACATGATTCAGGTAGAGAGTTCAAATTGCTGAATCGCTGCGTGAATAGAGTCCAAAAATAAGTTGGGCAAAAAACCATAAACATGCATTCACATGTGTACAATTGCAAATTATTGTTTTTGAACTGAAGAAGTCTATATAAAGCAAGGATATGCGCAGTGTGGACTCACTAAGTCATGAGTACCGCACACTACGCATGCATGTAGCGTGAAGCTAGATTCTGACCTTTGAAAAACTGTTGAAAAGGGTGTGTTCTAGAAATAATAGAGGATAGAATCTCCATTTACTATTAACCGCTAATGTCCCAACGCCGCGGATCTGTGGCGACATCTATTGTGTCTATGATTCCAGTTTTCAATCAGTTAAAAAGCAATGCAACATACCAATAAAGGAGCAGACCCAACATCCAACAGTTTACTGTCATAAGGGTCATCAGACAATTGTAAGTCTACATTCCCTCCATCCATGAGTGCTGCTTTCACAAATGGTATTCTGGTGTTGAAAAGAGCTGCTTTAACAGCTAATGACACTGCATCACAGAGATTGCCCCCACATTCCAATATCTGAAATGAATTTAACATTGGTTTTATATGGATTTACATAGATAGAAGGGTCCACTGCAATAATGCTAAATGTCCTTTTTACTTTGTTTTAAGATATTTGCTTTTTAAGTTTATAAACGGTGAAAGAAAACTCAGATTTAAAGATGAACACCTATGACGCTGAGCGTTCCAGCCGTGTATCCAATTTTAAAAAACATATTTATCTCGGGATTGTAAGCGATATTGCTGAGTTTGTAAACGAGATTACGAGCTGCATATATCAAGTGTCCGAATGACATACATACTTAGAATTAAAGAAACTTTGGACATTCATCATTATTGCAGTCGACCCTTCATATTATGTAATTTTAGGTGTGGTTAAAACAGGGGCATAGCAGGGGCAACGCTGTATCAGCCATATCAATGATACGGCGCCCCTGAGCTACAGGGGCCAGGGGGTAGAACCCTGTCAATTTTTTATACAGGCCCTGTCTAGGGCAAGCTTCACCACTGGGTTAAAATAAATCATCATGAGTAGTTATAGATACTTTAACCTCCAGTTTCTGAATTGAGAATACGGGATAAGGAATACTTAAGTAGTATTTGAGTACAGAGTTGTCAAAAAAATGCTTTGAAATCCATCATTTTTTTGACAACTCCCTACTCAAATGTTACTTCTTAAGTACTGCTTATCCTAGAATTCTCAATTCAGAAACCGGAGGTAATTTTTGGATGAGGTGACAGTACAGTATAGTGGATCATTTCCTTTCTTCAAATAAGTTTATACCACAACTTCACTTACCAATATATCAACACAAAGTTTCCAGCACTGTTTGCCCTCAAATATACACAACTGTTTCAAGTTGAAGGCCTGTGAGGAGTGGTATGCTCTCATCATCAGGTTGGATATGCCTATGGCTAACTGCTCACCTCCCCTGCCTTCAAACTCTGGTGTTGCATTCGCTGAACTGTAATAATTATATTTCTTATTAGCATGTATTAATAAATTTTATATTAATCTGCCTATGAATTAAAAGTAGGTTTCTATTAAAATATGTCAATGAGGCCATCGACAGTACACATTACGTTTCATGGACGAATTTCTTGCCATATTTACTCACCAATCAACGAAAAATTCAATCTTCCCTAAGTCAGGTTTATCTGGGTTGGGCGTATCTATTTCTGTTTTAACTCCAACAAGTATATCCGTGTTGGCAAGTCGAAGTCTTGCTGATCCACTGGCGTTGGTGACGACATCTGTCTCCAGCTCCATCGGCCGGTAATCAATGTTTGATCTTCCATCGGACCGATAGTCATCCTGCGTGCACCATAAAGTTAAACATTGCAAAAATTAAATGATAGACACCTGACAATCAAGAACTTACGAACATAAACAGTATTATTTGCACGTATTTACTGCTGTAAGCTAAAACATTAGGAATTTTTATGAATGTTTATTTTAGGTTATGTGAGAACTTACTTGTACACCGTGAACAATAAATACTTTTTCTGTTGAACTAAGTAAAAGCCCTGCCATTTGGACAGCAAGGCAAGTTTATTCCCGTATGCAATAAAAACTGAAATACAATCAATATTATTGCGAATGAGTTGTTTTGATTTTACTTTCCCCGAACGACGATATTTATTTATTTGTTTGACATTACTTTGACAGCTAAAATGTATGAAGTAGAGCATTAAAAAATAAAACTTCTCTTTCATTCACGCAAAGAAAGAAAGGGATGTATAGATACTCCAATGCATTCATGTGCTGCGCCAACAGACGTTCCATGTCACAGAATCACGTTTAGTTATTTTATCTAAATAAAATAACTGTGTAGTATTTTTTTAAACGTCCTTTTCATTAAGTCTGTTTATGAAAATGTTTTTTTTTTTTTATTTATTTTATATTAGTGGAGAATTGAGATCAAAAATAAAATTCACCAAACGTTAACGCGGGAAACAAAACGTCATGGATTAACGAAACAGCGGGAAACTTTGGTTGGAAAAGTTAAAGAAAATAGAACTGAATATTAATGTAAAAAAAACTAAAATGAAACGCTCCATCTTGCAACGTTTGTAACATGTTTAGCAGATCAAGAAATAGATAGATAGGTAGAGTTTGTGCATGAAGGTGTCACGCACGGGCCTGCCTGGTTATAGGTACCTACGTTAGTAAATTGTTTCTTTAACATTACATCTCGACCGCCGAACCACCCGTAAAAAAGTGTGACAACTGGTCTAACTTTTCGTTATGTTAGTAGTCGAATGATTCGGTTCGTTATCTCGATTTCTTCCGTCACGAGAATCATAGAAAAAACGAGATAACAAACCGAAACGTCCTACAACTCACTTATTGAAGCGTTCCTAACTGCATCAACGTTGGGAGAGGATTGAATAAGGCCCCATGGTCGGGAGCGAGAGTGTGTGGGAAGCCGTTGCCTCCTTCTGCGAGGAGGTGATGGCGACCAAAGAGGGAGCGGAGAGGGAGAGAGAGGCAGTTGCCACTCTCCCTTCTCGCGCCAGACGCACTGGGTGCCGGAGGGGGCGCGACGATCTCCGTCTACCGTAGTGTGTGGCCTGCCCTGCGAGCGGCGGGTTAGAGGCGCAGTGTTCCGTGCGCGCCTCTCAGGAGGATGTGGGGCTAGGCCCCACAGTAGGAGAGGTCCGCCAGGGGCTGGCGGACCGAGGCCTACCGGGGTTGCGGTGCATGCAGCTGCGAATCCTGCGACCCCGGCCTGGGGTCAGGAGAAGGAACACTGTGGGTTTTTAGCCGGTAAGAGTCCGGCATACCCCTTCGCCATCCCCGGGTGAAGGGCATCCATGCATGAGGATATTAAAGTGAAAAAAAAAAGGATTGAATAAGGCCGCGGCCGCACTTCTGGATGCCTCGCTTCGCGCTTGGCGTCTAGGCGAGACGCGAAGAGAAATGAAACGTACGTACATACGTACCCAGCCGCACTGCAAGTTTGGTGTCCTCGCTACGTAGCTACTGTAACGAGCCACCAGGTGGAAGTAGCTAGACACTATAGGTACTTGAGCTATTACAAACTTGCGAACTGAGTCATAAATCATTTCGCGACCGCGGCCTAATGGTTTTGCGGCCCGATTTATGTTTTTGATCAGATTTATGACCTATTCTGTATTCCGTGTGTATGACCGTCTAGCAGTGGATTACCGCCGCATACGTAGACAGATAGTATTCTCTGTCTACGGCCGCATAAGACTATGTACCGAAACGACTGTTGGAACTCGAGATGTTTTTTAACCTTGGACTCATCATCACGCAGTTTGACTATGCAAACGCCATACCAAAATTAGATAACAGAGAATTAAAAAAAAATGCTTTGCCTTGCTAAAAAGGCTGCTTCTTCAAAGGCAATATTTTAATAACGCATCTACTTACTATCTTCTCCTTTATCTCATTCTATCTGTCCTCTAATTTACCTGCCTATTCACAAAGTAATTGTTCCATGAGTTCAGGATTATTTGATGTCCAGATGTCCAGAAATAAATACCTCAATATTAGGACATCCGTTGTCTTGGAATTCATCTCGATAAACTTTATCACCAAAACTAACAAGAAAAACCCACTGGGCATCATCCTTGCCGAAAAGTCTGGGTACCTTATTACTTATGAATGTGAGATGATTTTAATTTTTGAGACGCTAATTCATTGCAAGACTTCAAATATATTTTTTACATTGTTGTCTGAAATGCTGGTAAGGATAGGCATCTGAAAAATATGGTAGGTAGTATCTATACATCGCTAACGTGATGAAGTGTTTGACTTCGCCATTGCTTGTTGGAATACTTGCAATGCGCCATACTGGGATTTGAGAATATTCCGTCGGTTGTAATTTTATGCCACAACTAAATAATTTCATGAATTTAATATTAAATTAACTTGCCGTAAATTTTCAAGGACGGAAATTCATTGACAGTCGAGGAAGCATTTACGATGAAGCCCAATGGCCAACCTACACATTTTTAAGTGCAAGTAGTCAGTTCCCGATTTACTCCTAGCTACCGTTGGGGGGAGATCTCGCAACATCCTCTTTTAAATTGCGAGTTATCATAATTGTTTCATTGTAACAGATTGAGCTTACGTCTCGGCGAACTCATGCATTTGAATGTTGGGTGCCTTTAACGTTACGCATATCGATATGATACGGGCTATCAATTTCAATATCAAAACCCCTTGACCTAAAAATAATAAAAAGTTGCATAGAAAAGAAAGTCAGGCTAAGAACATTTCGGAAAGTGCCTCGTATTTTGTTAATCTATGTGATAACTTTTTATCGAGATTTGATTTTTCGTTCTTCGGCATAATGGGGGAAATGCATGGGGAAGTTGCGGAACTGACGCATCTTATGCAAAGGTTTTCATGGGTGGACTATGTGGTGTTCGTGTTTATGTTGGCTATAAGTGCGGTTGTGGGAGTTTATTGGGGTTTCATGAAGAAACAGACTACGCAAGCTGATTATCTCCTCGGTGGAAGAAATATGCAAGTGATCCCTGTTTCTATGTCCCTAGTGGCAAGGTATGTGATAGTTAATATTTAATAGAATATTCGCGATGCTGAACGGTATATTTTTTCTGAGGTAGGTAGGTACTGTTTTGTTTTGAAAAGATGTGAGAAGAATGCCTGGTTTAATTTTACTAGCAATAACCTTTTATAGGAATTAAAATTGAATCCTAAATCAAACACACTAAATGTAAACAGGGGTGTTGACGGCAGAATACTGCCCTAAACTGGGTCAATACCAATGTCAAATCCTATGAGGCTTAACAAAAGTATTTTTGCCTTGGAAGACAATGGCATACGATGATTTTCACTGCTAGTAATATAAATATTACTTATTCAGGATTTTTTACGAAAGAAAAAGAGTGCAAACTGTGGATTCATATCGCTATATTACTTTCGTTAAGTTTCTAATTATATTTAGTTAAGAAGTTGCCTAGAAAGCTAGTAATGATCCAAATAATATTTCCGTTTCCCAGCTTTGTTTCGGGAATAACCCTGTTAGGGTCACCGACAGAGGTCTACATGCACGGGACTCAATACGCGTATATCATAGGGGCCATATTCTGTATGTCCTTCATCATGACACAGATTTATCTACCCGTGTTCCATGAGCTCAAGATTACTTCCAATTATGAGGTAAGCAGGCACAGGTTAAACCACATTTACGTACCTTAAAGCTTTTAGCTATTATTGAAATGAATGAGTATTTTGAGTATATTTTAAATCAACATTTTATTTGGATACATTTTGTTTACTAGGCAAACTGTATTATTAAAACTGTTTTTTTAATTGTTTAAAATATTATTTCTCAATAAAAAGTTATTAATAATATTTAAAAAACATTTACTTTACTTTTATTTATTTTTTACTTTACAGTACTTATCTATCAGATTCGACAATAGAGTGCGATTGTTTGGATCAATTTTATTCGCTTTTACATTGGTGAGTACTGGAACCGAATGCTACTGATATAATTGTAATTTTTTGCTTGTAATAAACAAGTTTTATTTTTAAATTTCAGATAGGTTGGCTACCGATTGTCATATATGTTCCGGCACTGGCATTTAATCAAGGTGACGTCATAATATATTCGCCTTTCTAGCGTTTTTCAGGTCTATATGCCTAGGTTCAGCATTTGAAATAGCGTTTGCACTTTGTAAGACGATCACTTTCATTTTGGTTTTCGTAATACACAACTAACACTTTATGGCGTCCCGCAGGGTAGTCTTTTAGGACCCCTTTATTTAGGCATGTAATATGAACGTACTGATAACGTTTTTTTTTTGATATTATTAGTTAACAAGGTGTTAATGCCGATATTGTTTACAATGAAATAGACGTGCAACAACATGCAATAGCACATTTCTCATTTCATTAAAATACGAAAAACTCTAACTGAAACGGTTCATTTCCATGTAGCTGGATTTTGGTTAACTCGACTGGTTATAGGCTTGAAAAACGCTATTACTAAAATAGTTAATCAAATAAATAAAACCTTACTGAAACATTTCATTACAGTGACGGGCGTTGACATACACATAATCACTCCAATAGTGTGTTTGGTCTGCATATTCTACACTAGTGCAGTAAGTTCTTCATTTGCAAATCTTTTTTCAACTTTACAATAAGGAGGAACATCTTTACCTACGAAGGTATCTCCACATATCAAAAGCAATATTTTTAAGCCACTGATTAATGAATACCTTTTGAATGAGGTATAGGCTAAATAGTTATAATCGTTAAATCAAATCATACAGTTTATATATTTGTATCCAGGGTGGATTACAAGCGGTAGTTTGGACGGATGTAATCCAAATTACGGCCATGTTTGGCGCGATGGCCTTGGTCGCAATAAAAGGGACCATTGACGTTGGAGGTATAGGAGTCGTCTGGCAGAGGAACATGGATAGCGATAGGATCGAAATGCCAAAGTAAGTATTGTTTATGTTAAATTAGATTTTGTTTCTAGTCTAGTTAGTCTAGTTCAGTCTACAGGGTGTAAATGAATTCGTTTAATTCCTTCAAACCGCGTGATCTACTGGTGACACTGATTGACCCTGCATAGGTTTTTTTCAGAAACAACAAAAAAAAGTTTTCAAAAAATGAAACATTGTATTGTGTATCTGAGTAATTTTAGCGTCCCGAGTTAACTGACTGCATGGAGCGATATCGTGCTAGTCGTGCCCGTCAGCTGTGTCGCCGTGCCTTCATTAATTTGTGCATGGCATGTAAATTTTCTATCACATTAAAATTTTTTTTGGGAAAAAGATACGATTTTTTATTTTTAATCAATCTAAGTCCCGTGCGGGTTTAATCTATACCATTAACAGATCATGTGGTTTGAAGGAATTAGACGAATTCGTTTACACTTTGTATATTGTTACGTTAATTGGCATAGATGAATATGCCAACGGACATTAAAATGCCAAGGGTCATGTGGCCCTCGCCATTAAAAGACGGATTTCGAACAGGGATATAATATTAATGAAATTATCTTCGTTAATTTAGCTCATAGCATCCATTCAGACTCTGAATAAATTCAACAAAAATATCTAAGTAAAGTCGTCATTTAAAATAATAATATTATGCAATTGTCAATAGTACCTCAATTAAATTATAACTATCAGTGATGTGAGGTAGAAATAGTAGGATCTATAACACGATTACACGACTCTATTGTGCCGAAGTCGTAGTGTTCAGTTCACTAATCTGTAGCACATAGATATGACATAGTGCACTAATAATGCAATTTATCTCGCCTATCGTTGGACACAAATTCATATTGTATCTCACTGTACTCTTCCTTGTATCTGTGAAGGGTAAATCAACGTGATTGCTTTGTGTACTAGACACCCACAGTGAATCTGTTCTGATTTCAAGGAAACGTTTATCTAGGAAATTGCACCTCGATGATATTCTACCTACTCGTGTGCAATATTTATGGCTTAGAATAACTACGTGGATTTTTACGTAGGTATCGGTACTGTATGCGGACGTCGTGCGAAAAGTACCTAGTAGGTAACCCTTCTGTCGATTTGTTTCTATTAAGTCCGTCTAAAATATTAATGTTTAAGTTAGTCTTACTGATTTTCCTCTAAGGTTCCTGTTTCCCCCTTTCATTGTGATTTTTTCCTGTTAGCCGCGGTGTTTTCATTTTTCATTACGTACCTACCAGCCTTGACGTATTGTTATTCAACGGTCAATAAGTAATTTAGTTCATTCAGACTAATATTGATTTTTCAGTTGGGATCCGAATCCTCTGGCAAGGCATACAATATGGAGCCTGGTGATTGGAGGCACAATCTACTGGCTTCAATCTAATGCCGTCAATCAGACCATGGTACAAAGATATCTTTCTTTACCAACGTTACGGGGCGCTCAATGGTAAGTTAGAATTTAAGCATTTTCGTTCTCTTGAACATGATTTCATATTACATCTTCATATAAACTTGAAGAGCGAGACGCCCATTTAATATTGTTTTAACAGCATTGAATAGAGATTGTAAAAGAAAATTAATAGTAAGTAGTAGCAAGAAAAGGTAACCATACACGCATCTTAGACTTCAAAGCTTAGCTTATAAGGGAAAAAAATACTTAAATGATTTTTTTTTTTGCAGGGCAGTTTTCTTATTTTGTATCGGTATATCTTTCCTCTATTGCTTCTGCCTCTACTGTGGGTTGTTGATATACGCAAGATTTTACGATTGTGATCCTTTACAAACTAAGGTAAGAACGACCTACATTTATATTTTCATTAGGGTCTTGGGTTAGATCACAATAAATTATGGGTTGGTAGCCCACAAACACCAATGACTCACTTCCCTCAATTGACTCCTATAAATTGCACAGGATTGAGTAGCAGCGATTTACGAACTAATAGTAGTAAACCAATCTTGCAATTTAAAAATGCACCATAGTCACTTCTATAGGTAATTATGTGGATGATCGTAATGTTACAATAGAGTATTTGACTGAAAAAATCTAATTAGTCCGTCAGTTAGATTATCAAAAAATATTTGACCCGGATTTTTTCTTTTGTTACGTAAACCAAAATTGACGAAGATACGACACTTTTAAAATTGGCAAAACGTCACAAGCAAGTACAATTTTTACTTGCTTCTGACTTCACAAGCCCCCACTCTCGAGTTTTGATGCGTTTTATCTTTCCAAATATTCATAGATTTAACAAAAGAAAAAATACATGTCCATTATTTTTCAAAACTAACTCGCGGTCTAATTAGATTTGCAATTTATTGATGCTGTCAACATGCCTATTACCTATGCCCGTATCATTAATGTGCTCTTATTTAAGTGTAGTGTAATAACTCTCACGATGCTGATTTCTGATTTGATTAATAGGTAAACACAATTTTATGTTGTCAAATAACAGTAATCTACAACAGTAAGTACATCTCAGTAGGTTTGATTTTCTGCAGCTCCAAAGTTAGCGCAAATTTCGGGAACTCCATAATTATTCTTTATTTGTTACCCCATCTTGGCCTGGCTTAGCAAGGAATTCTATCGTATATTTATCTTGCTGAAATACCTTTCCAGCTAGCAAAAGCGAAAGATCAACTTCTTCCACTTCTAGTGATGGATGTTCTTGGTGATATCCCTGGCTTACCGGGAGTCTTCATAGCTGGCATTTTTAGTGCAGCCTTGAGGTAAAACTTAATTTAATCATAACGCAATACATACAGTCTATTCTAGTCTACCCAAAGAATGTCGAAGGTGGAAAACCATACTAACAATGTTATAGAACGAACATTTTTGTTCGTTATTCCCAATTATTCCCAATTGAAACAGAACTTTCAACATACTCTTAAGAAAACTGAAAATTGACACTCCAATTTGTCTTTTTGAACTTGAAATATTAATAACAATTACCATTTCCAGTTCTTTGTCAACGAGTCTGAATTCGATGTCAGCCGTTGTCTTAGAAGACTTCTACAAGCCGTTCTTCAGCAGGGCACTAACTGAGCGACAGGCCAGTTGGCTCATGAGAAGCGTCGTCATACTGCTGGGCACACTCTGTGTAGGTAAATACTTTGTGCAACATTCATACAATTATTTGTAGTCAACCAATAAACATAGCTATTGTCGTGTTCTACTAGCTGAACGTAGGGCATAAAATATAGACAAAACACAAAATAGTTAGCGAGTTTATGACTGCAGGGAGAGCCCTGTCACATCGTTGACCTACAATCTCGTCTGTGTTCTGGGATGCTTAGAGCAAGTTGGGTATTGGCATAATCGTGTCCAAAGGATGATGGAGTCTGGTACTGGCACCAATCGGAATGAATGATATACCGTTGGAAAGGTATTTTTGTGTAGATTAAGAATAACCATGGCGCTAGTCCCGATTCACTGTCCAATCGAAGTAATCCTGCTTGAAAGTTATTTATTTTTGGTACATCCTATTAAGTATAAATACTTTTATTGTCATTTTTCTCCATTTTGGCATGGTATTACAATAATTATTATTAATATTTTTCATTATCTAGGTAAATAAAACAAGTTCGAAGTAAGTTTTATCATTTATTGTATGTAAGTATACAGTGTGTAAAAAGACCCGAATAGCCGAAATCTACGCACTCTGTACATCAAACTAAATTACATTGACCAAAAATAATTACTGGGAATTGACTTTTATTTTTAGGCATAAAAAACGCGTCCGATTTGTTTAATAGATAGATCACCCCTAACTGAAAAAAATACTAAACCGATTTTGTTGTGATTTTCATCCGTTAACTGAGTTTTATTTCGCTCAAAATCTTTGCAAATATCATCAAAATCGGTCAAGCTAAACCGGAGATTATAGATTTTTTTAAATTCTATTTCGAACTGAATATCCAGTATCTTCTGAAGACTATATTTCAAAACGGACGATTGATACGGGTTTGTTGCCAGTAGTTTTTTGTACTCTTGAAAAGAGCTATCCAACGATGGTAAATTCATTTTGATTGGACATGAGTACCAAAACGCCCATCCTCCAATATAAGAAAAATCATCAATGTAAACGATGTTGTTGCATATCAAAAACCTTATTAATAACTAACCTTTTAAAATATTTCAGCGTTAGTATTCATAGTAGAGAAGATGGGAACTATCTTACAGCTGACCATGACATTGGAATCTATGACGATGGGGCCACAGCTAGGGGTCTTCACTATGGGGATCCTGATGCCGTGGGTGGATGCTACGGTGAGATTTACTTCGATACTATTGCAATACATAACATGACACTGTTTATTTTCGTCCTGTACGTTTAGTTTTTAGAAAAGAATGACAGAGCGATTACGCACTGCATCCGATCCGAATCCGTGAAAATACGGATATAATAAACTCGGACCGAATTCGGATATTGCTTTACGCACTGCATCCGATCCGAATCCGTGAAAATACCGATCTAGAGTAAAAATCTCGGACCGAATTCGGATGTTGCTTAAGCACTATTCCGATCTCTGATTCAAATTCAAACAATTCAGGGGCCGGGTACTTCTCAGATTTCGTGCAAATCGCATGTCCGGTTAAATATTTACGAATCTAAGTATGGCATGCGAACCAATTATTTTTTATGTTGTAGATATAACTGTAAGGTATACTTGCTACAAAAAATATAGTATTATTATTATTAAATCAATTTAAAAAATAAAAAAAACTGGTCAAAATTTCATTCCCTTCAGCGTCCTTTTAACAAACTTAAGCAAACACATTAAAAACAAGCCTCATCTAAGAGCTTTAATGCTTTGTGATTACTTTATATATCTTGGGTATTTCATTAGGAATAAAACGTGATATTTATTTCATAAATATATATTGTCCCTGAAGTTCCAGGGGACCAAACAATTTTAACAAAAAAAAAATTGCATTACCTTCAGCATACAAAACATATCAAAATAGAATAGTTTATTTTGCTGCTATCGATACAACTCCCATAGCAAAAGATTCGCGCGCTCGCCGCCAACCGGCCGAGAAACAGTGTAGAGGACAGACGTTGCCAATTTTTTTTTTATGCTCCTTTCTTTATCGTGATTACTGGTTTCAACAATTTATCTTGTCATTACCTTCACTGGAATTTAACGGTAAGTTTTCATCTTTTTATTTTGGGATTAGACTTAGTGCATTTGTAGGTATATTTCAATACCTAGAAATTTGTATTATGGAAATATTTTGATTATTTATTGCGTAATATCCAAAAAAGTGTATAGATCTCATTACCCTCTAATACATTACCATCAATTACCTTCAGTTTTAAAGATGATGGTAATGAGGCAGAAGTGAAGGTAATGTAAATGTTTTAAAAACTCTTTTTTCGGTATAGTTTGAATGTGTTAACACAGTTGACTACCTCAATAGCGCAGTGGTAGTGCATGAGACTGCCACGAGAGGTCCTCCTAGCTTCGAATTTCGGGTTTTTAAAGCAAAATTAAGCTTTCATTTCTTTGAATATCGCTTCGCTTTCTTGGTTATTGCAATTAAAAATACATGGAACCTAACATAGCTAGCGGACCGTGAGTGTGATATACCTCTGCTTACCCTTTTTGGAAAGGGGTGCGATATTATGTTATAGATGTTTTATGTACTTATTCATTGTTGAAGTAATCGTAATTCATTATTTTTACTGGAATATTCAACATGCCTAAAAAGAGGGAGAAAAGAACTCATTCAAACAAGATTAAATGAAGGAAAAATATATCAAGAAATCAAAAATGATCCGGAAAAATATCAAATTCAGAAAAAAAAGAAATTAGGTTATATGGTTACATGGACATACCACCACCTTTGCTTAATAATGACCATGTTCAACTGGAAGACTTTCTGGATGCAAATTCTACTCTAACAAAAGACGTTCTCCTAGGTGTGACGAATTGTTTGTACCCCACTACTGAACAACATGCACTGCAATCAGAGCTTGAGAGTACGATGGTTATCGAGACTGCCCGAAATGTCAAAGCTTCATCAAATGACATACCTGACAGTAAAAAAAATACTATATTTTCGGACAAAAAACTGGATTGCAGTAGTATGTCCTTTATTGATAATAAGTTAAAAATACCAAACTCTAGTTATCAAAATGATTTTGCTAAATTTATTTCTAAAAGTGATTTGGAGCCGAATTGGCAAAATGTTAATGATAAGAGTTTTAGATTCAGGGTGAAAAAAGAAAATATTAGTGCAGGTAAACCCTTAAATACTAGCGAGATGAAGAAGGCCCAATTTTATTGACTGCTCGTCTTCGGATGAAGATATATTTTAATAAACTCACCAAAGTAAAAGCCATAATAACAGTAATTACTTTATTTTGGAATTTCTGCTACTTAGGTTCAATAGTAGGAACAACTAACTAAATATTAGAGATGTTTTTTAAAAAAAAATACTTATGTTTGAGTTTTTTTTTTGTTTTTTGACATTCTTTTTATTGCTATATTGGACTGTTTTTAAGTACACTCGTACTTATTAAGAAGACTGATTTGTTAAGAATAATATAAAATTAAGTAGCTATTGATGTTTAAAAGTTCCTGATTATTTTTAATTTGTTTTAGTTTTAACAATAAATTATTGTAACTGTTAAGATTTCGAGGAGAGATATTATGCCTGTTACGTTTTGGGAGATACTTTTATTTACTTGAGATGTAATCCTGAGAAAAGATACGTTTTGTTTTCAAAATAGTCACCCAGTCAATACAATATGATTACAAACTAGTTTTTTATTAATTATCAGGAATACTTACTCATTACCATCTTGAAGAATATCATTACCAGATTTACTCATTTCATTACCTTCAGCCAATATAAATTTATAATATCAATATCTTGAATAATTATGTGTGGAATGACATATAAATCGCTCAGTAAATATAAACTTATTATAGCTTTGAGTTGACATCAAAAAAATGATAATTTTTTTTCTTCTCACAATTTCATCCATTTTGCACCAAATCTGAGAAGTACCCGGCCATCTTTGGCATATCCGTTTGGCGTCTGATTTGAATCCGAGGTAATGCGAAAGCTTTCATACAAACAGTACTACGGCTACTTCGGTCCGTCAACTTTTCTTCCGAATTAGAAACTCACGGATGACGGATAGAAATCGGATGACGGATGCCGGATGTAGTGCGTAAACTACCATACAAATAGTTCTATGGCTACTTCGGAACGTATTTTCACGGATTCGGATCGGATGCAGTGCGTAACCACTGTTAGTCTCAAAATCCAATAGATTTGGAATTAAAGACTAATAAAAGGTTAATATTTTCTGTGTTGACGACCAGGGGGCACTAGTAGGCGGTGTGAGTGGGCTCGCAGTAATGTCCTGGTGGTGTCTGACGTCACAACTAGCCATAGCACGCGGTCAAATAGTACACCCACACAAGTCTTTGACCACCGTCGGGTGCACGTACAACTTCACTACAGTTGAAGATATCATTGAAGACCCGGTGTTTAGGTAAGTATGCTTCTTAACGTACGAATCAAGGGTGTTTATTAAGGAAATACATACTGAACATAAGTTACACGCAGTGGGACCTGTCATGGATTGGTGTAAATCTGAAGATCGACAGAAGACGAGATCTCTCTCTAACTGATTTATATACCACAGTCCATCAAAGGACAACAAGAGGATGTAAGAGGTTCTATATTTTCTACTTTCGAAACAGCTAGTCAATAGTTTTGTTATTACATGTAGTAAGACTGATAAATTTTTTGTCCCTCTCGGTCAATTAAAAATATTGAACCACTCTTGAAATCATCAAATGACTTCTTCCGCGCTGGGCGGAGCGGAAGGGAGTGTCAGACTCTTCACTACATAGTATAAAACAAAGTCGCTTCCCGCTGTCTGTCTGTCCCTATGTATGCTTAGATCTTTAAAACTACGCAACAGATTTTGATGCGGTTTTTTTTAATAGATAGAGTGATTCAAAAGGAAGGTTTATATGTATAATACATTGTAGCCGTGCGAAGCCGGGCCGGGTCGCTAGTACTTTCTAAAACCCATCCGTGTTCCTCCTAATGCCATTTGCGTTCCAGGGCCGCGGTAACTATTTCGAACAATTTCCGCAACCTTGGCAACCACCCTGAAATTGAATCGTATCTGATCTTAGTAGCATGATAATATTTTTTCCAGTGAGGAAGTGAACCCAGTCCTCCGTGTATCGTACATGTGGTACACTTTGTCCGGCGCGATGGTTAGCATATGCGTGGGCGCAATCGTGTCTCGCATCAACCGCGCCCGTGGCACCCCGCACCTGCCGCCCGCGCCCTGCCTCCTGGCTCCGCAGCTGAGGAGACTGTACAAGGAGCCTCCTCACCCAACTGACGACCCGTTCATAAGTGCTTATGGACAGAATAAAGTTAGTTTGCACGTTTGGTATTCTTTTTTTAATATTAGGTGCATTATCATCATTATCCTCCAGCTCTTATCCTAATTTACTACCGGCCGTTTTCAATAACCTATCTATCGGCGGTTTCGCCTACTAGAGATAGAAATTTGACATAAGCTCCATAGAAGTAATGTCAAATTTCTATCTGTAATAAGGCAAACCGCCGATAAATAGGATATTGAAAATGGCGGTTAGTCTTTTTTCCCTCATACATCTCTGAGCCGTCATTTCACTGTTCACATCCTTCCTACTAGGGTTTTCGCGTTCCCGGCCTTTTTGAGTTCCCGGGAATCGGGAATTTTTTCTCGAAATTCCCGGGAATTCCCGGGTACCCGGGAATTTTCATGTTATTTGTATAAATATAGTTTTTCTCGTATATTTCAACATGAAACTTATGTAAGTGCTTTAAACATGCTATATTGATAAATTGTCTAACATACCATTCGACTTTTCTTATTAAAATAAATAAATCTTACACTTATTTTAAAAAAAAAAACTAAGAATAATTACAATCATTTCATGTGCGACGCGGCGACGTCGCGAGTTTTTTTTAGTGAAAAAGTCTTCTCTTCATTAAATATGGCAAAATATTACGGAATAAGAATAGGGTGTATGACTATAAAGGGTGTAACCAAATTCGTGCAATACCTTAAAACCACACGATCTACTACTGGTATAGAATGACCGAGCACGGGATGTAACTTGATTAAAAATAAAAAATAATAGTTTTTTTTGTGACTGCGATATGTGGTCAAAACTTAACCAGCTAATAAGGAATAAATAAAAAAAATGCGAAATTAAAATTTTATGCGTTGGAACATTTCGACGCCACTCATCAATGAATGAATGAAAGCACGATGCCACAGCTGGCTAGCACGACTAGCACGAAATCGCTCTTTGCAGTCGGTTAACTCGGGGCGCAAAAAGGGCTCGAAAACAGAACTTTTTTTTTAAATAATCTATTTTATATTTAAAATAAAAACCATTTAGGGATAATCTGTGACCATTACATCACGCTGTTTGAAGGAATTCGTGTACGAATTCGTTTACATCCTGTATAATTTCATTATGAATCTCGAAACTATTACGAAAAAAATAAGCATTGTGAATAGTTTCTACAAATGAAACATTTACAAAAAAAAAAACAAGCGTTTAGAAATTGTTTACTAGACAGAGACAACAGTACTGTGTGCTGACATCACGATACATTTACCCTATTCTAAGTTCACACCACGCAGTACAATGTCCGTTTCACGCGAGAGAGAGACAGGAAATGCTCTAAAATCTTCGGAAGCGTGCAGACCCTTCATTTTTCATCATCATTTCTTCATTTCACATAATTCCCGGGTACCCGGGATTCCCGCCAAATAATTCCCGGGTCCTAAAATCCACAAATTCCCGGGAATTCCCGGTTCCGGGTACCCGGGGCGAAAACCCTACTTCCTACCCATATCATCAAGGGACATAATATGTACACAATTTTTGGCCACTCTAGTAAGAAGTTGAAAGTAGGTAATCGATAAACGATTTATCGGTAACGACAAATACGTAATTTTATACATAGATCATAATAATTAAAAGAATGATTCAAAGGTACAGGTAAGAAGAAAAAGTCTTGGCTTAAAACATTCGACAAAAAATACCTTAATCTAAAGCGTAATGGTTGCAATATTTGTTACGATCTTACGAAGGCAAAGTTACCTCGGAAATGCAATTTTGTCATTTTCATTTTATTGTATCACTACATGACATAATTGCAAAACAAAGTCGCTTCCCGCTGTCTGTTCCTATGTATGCTTAGATCTTTAAAACTACGCAACGCAATTTGATGCGGTTTTTTTTAATAGATAAAGTTACTCAAGAGGAAGATTTTAAGCTATAAAACGTTCACGTGCGAAGCCGGGGCGGGTCGCTAGTTAAACTATAAGAGCGCCGCTCTATGGGAAATTAGATTGTAGGCACTGAAATTAAACCTTTATTGGGTATATAACATTCGTAATAAATATAATTGATTAGCTTTTTCCCGCGACTCTGTCGGCGTGAAAGCAGGAACCATGCAATGACTAAATGCATTCCCGATCCCGAGGTTTTCACTCCAAAGCGACGATATACCTAAAGATCTTTCCGGATAGGACCACAAATTATCACCTTGATTTGTGAGTTAACCATAAATAAAATAAATGTGATTTTTTGCAGGAAGCCTGCCACATCAATTCTACCTCAATAAACATGAAACCAATCACCGAAACCGAAGAAATTAGCTAATTTTGTAATAACTATAATATTTATTTAGTAAATCGCTTGAGAAGAAAATACTTACCTGTTTCTTATTTATTCCGAATTCGTCTTTTATTGAGCCCCAAGTTTATATTGTAATTAGTAAAAGCGTAGCACATAATGTTCAGCAAGATTCTTTTCAAGCCGTTAATAAATTACAGTTTTCATAAAATTGCATCTTGTTTAATGAAAGTAGGTAGTTAGGTAATTCCAACAGTAAATTATATTTAGATCTTCACTTGTTTTGTTTCTATACTTGACTTCATTGTTTATTTAAATAATTTATGGGATATTTAAAGAGCTGTGTTTTTGAATTTACTATGCAACCTGTTTAGTCATCTGTGATGCAATATTGCAATACTGGCCATTTCAGGTCGAAATAATTAAGGGAGGCCATTATGTTTTATTTTTATTTATTTATTTTTAATGAGAATGGCTTTGTTACTATTTTATGCCTATGATACGTGTATTTTTCTATAGAAAGCAAACTTTTTGATTATGTAAATAATAATAATTAAATATTTTAACAAAATGCACACTTTTTTAAGCTTTATTATCTTACTAGAGATCGCTCGCGGCCTCGCCCGCGTGAATGTGATAAAAGTAAATATAAATAAAGGATAAAAGAAGCCTACTTATGTCCTTCTCTAGGTTCCAGACTATCTCTGTACCAAGTTTCATGAAGTTCAGCGATTTAGGCGTGAAAGTATCACAGACAGACAGACAGAGTTACTTTCGCATTTTATAATGTTAGTAGGGATGAAGATTAAAATTTCTTCGTCACCATCAAGCACCCAGAAGTAATTATTGTCAGGATTATAGGTAGGTACCTAATATAAAAATATATAGGTAAGTAATAATGCTTACATAAGATAATATTATTCAATTCATAGGAATATCAGTTGATTGTTATAGTAACTGCCAAGTGGCAACAGTAGGTATCCTTTAAAGATGAGTTAAGGTCTATTTTAGACGAGCGCAGGAAATGCTCAATTGCGACAAAAATAACCCCCGAGGAAAATCGCGGGCGGCAATTGTAAAATTGCTTTTACAATCATTCTCACTTTGACACTCAGATGTATCTTCAGACTGTGTAAGAGTGATGTACTTATCATGAATAAATAAATAAAGTAAAAAGGACAACTTATAGAGAAACTGAAAGTTTTCTAAGGCTTCGAAAATGTCTGAAGAAAAATTACACGTTTCTGCAGTCAGACTGTCACTGCAACATTTTGCTTGGTTTGATTACATACTGTTTATTTTTATGTTAACAATATGTGGTGGAATCGGAGTTTATTTCGGATTCGTCAAGAAACAGAGTTCTAGTCAAGATTATTTGATGGGTGGGCGAAATATGAAGTTACTGCCTGTGTGCTTCTCATTAGTAGCAAGGTAATATTTTTTAAATACTGCTTAAACGTTAATATGTGCTTTTCAGTTTTTTGTTTTACGCTACACGGCACTTAATCGAGTCACTGACGATTCTTTTAACAATATTGCATGCAGCCAAGTTTTTTTTTTCTATATTCAGTTTCAGTTTTAAATCTCTAATTTTGCGAACGAAATTTCATGTATACCATTTTTCCACAGATTTTAAGTGTATAATTTTCTTTTCCAGTTTTATTTCAGGGATTTCCTTATTAGGCATACCAACAGAGTTATACATTTACGGAACATCGTATGTATTTGTTTTAATTGGTGCTCTAATGATGTCATTAATAGTTTCGTATACGTTTTTACCAATACTCCATGAATTGAAACTCACTTCAGCCTATGAGGTAAGAAAAAATTAAAATATTGAAATTCTCAATTTTGATACTAAATTCGATGAAAAATTCAATCTCGATTTAATAATGATGGCAGTTGATACACAGGATGCCACAAAAAATATTCAAGGAAGAATGAGTTTTTGACAGTTTTAAAAAGTGGCGGGAAAACGCAAAAGTTATGTATGTTTGTTTTGGTTTATTGTATTTTTATCGTTAGTATTTTAGCCCAAATTCTAATAAAAACTGTTAGAAGAAATAATTCAATATTGTGGATGTTTGCTAACTTACCTCGTGTAGGAATAAAGCGAGTAAAAAATGTGATAGAAATACGTATTTAAAGAAAATACTAGTACTAATCATGCCAATTCCAAAATAATATCTATTATATGTTGGGTTGTAGAGAACCTTACTGCTAATAGTTAAGTGAATTAAGAATGATAATGATACCTACTAATTATTTATGGTCATATGTACTTAATTAGCTGTTATGTTTCAGTACTTGGAGCTTCGTTACGATAAACGCTTGAGAGTGTTTGGGTCTGTGCTTTTTACAGTCTATTTGGTGAGTTATTCCGTTCATTCATCGCCAATACATAGTTTTATAGCTTTTAAAACTTTTTTTTAATCTTTGTTTTATTTCTCCTGTATCGTGGGTGCGTTTACAAACACAAATTTCACGTACACAAACGCGGAACAACTATCTATAGGCCAACTATTAGGACTGCAGGGCAAATATTTTCCCGTGCGGGAATCGAACCAGCGACCCGTAGGGCAAAAGCTAATCGCTCAGCCACTGCAACAAAAGCGTCGTCAGAAAAAAAAGTACATTTAAAATATTATAATTATACATCAAACCATAGGGGCAAAGCTACGTTTAGTCAGGGCTCCAAGAAAAAACCTCCCCACGATGCGTGGGTTGTCCAGGAGTACCGCTTTCTGTATCAAGCCCTTGATCAAGCCACCAAACGACGCTTCTAGAGGTGTTGATCGAGGTTCTTGGCTATCAGGCTATTGACGACAACTTCGTGTTCTAAATCGAAATATATGATTTTTTTTTATCTTTTATAGCTTCTAGGAGACTCTCGTTACAGGGATAGTGAGTTATTATGTAAATAATTTACTATGGACGGCTTATTTGGTCGCAAGCGTGACTGCTGAGCGTGAAGTCCTCGGTTCCACCCCTAGGTCGGGCAAAGTGTTATTGGGTTTTTCCGTGTGGAATTTCCCAGTACCAGCCCGGAGTCTGGATATTATGATATGTTAATTTACTATTCCATAACGATGGGTAATTTATTCTATATCTTTTTGCATTTTAGATGGCCTGGCTTCCTATCGTGATTTATGTACCAGCTTTAGCTTTTAATCAAGGTACGTGTAGTGACAAATTAATTGATTAGGTTCATTTAAAACGGTTTTCATTTATTGAACATTATTTTTACAGTGACTGGTATCAATATTCATATTACTACTCCAATAGTATGCTTTGTGTGCATATTTTATACGTCACTGGTAAGCAATTTTTTTATTGTATCTATGTTATTTTGGAAATACATCAAACATGTAGGTATGTTAAGTACATAGTTGTAAAGAGAAAAATAAAATAAAGGACATTTTAGTCTAGTAAGCATATCTAACCTATACAGCGTGTCCCAGAAAGTAGTGTCAAGCGGAAGTCCAGAGGTAGAACATCTTTTGAGGTACCCAAATCACCCCCATGTATGTTCCGCGATTTTTTGTAGTTTTCGAGTTATGAATGTTTTTCACGTTTTTGAATCAAACTCTGACTTTAACGACATTTTTGATCATAGTGACGTGAATAGTTAAGATACATGAGTACTTTTTTTTTGTAAATTAGCTGATTAGTGACCCATTCGAATGCATAAATATTTGTAACCATAGATGTAACGAATGCGTTACAAAAAAATATTGAATTCTCAATAAAGTTAAAATCCTGCATGTTTCCTACATCTTTGTGGGTGATTTAAAAATAAATCTCCCTAAACTTTTTTCGTCAGATGTATTTTAAAAACTTATCCATTTTATCAGCTATTTACCCTGTAAATTTCATCGAGCTTTCTCTACGATATCACAATAAAAATTTCATTCAAAACACACAATATCGAAAATTCCAGTTGTAAAAGGGTGAATGAAAAATTGATTAAAACTAACTACTAACTTCTTTTTTAGTAACCCTCGACGCAAAAAGAGGGGTGTTATAAGTTTAACGTGTGTGTCTGTGTGTCTGTCTGTGACATCGTAGCTCTTAAACGGATTTTGATTTAGTTTTTTGTTTTGTTTGAAAGGTGACTTTATCGAGAGTGTTCTTAGCTATTATTCAAGAAAATCTGTTCAGCCGTTTGAAGATCATCAGCTCTTTTCTGGTTGTCGAAGGGATATGGGCAACTTCTACTGGTCTGATCGTTTCGAAATTTACTATCTTGTGACTTCAATGATATTGATGACATGCGACAAGAAGGAGGTCATTACAACTTATCATAAACTTAAAGAATCAATAGGCACACAATACCTCTACTGTAAGTTGGGTATCATGCTGTTTCAGATGATGCTTGAGTATCAGGTCACGGTTACCATGTTATTGTAATATCATTGAAATCACAGGATAGTAAATTTCGAATCGATCAGACCAGTAGAAGTTGCTCATATCCCTTCAACAACCAGAAAAGAGCTGATGATCTTCAAACGGCTGAACAAATTTTCTTGAATTATAGCTAAGAACACTCTCAATAAAGTCACCTTTCAAGCAAAAGAAAAAAACTAAATCAAAATCCGTTTAGGAGCTACGATGCCACAGACAGACACACAGACACACACGTTAAACTTATAACACCCCTCTTTTTGCGTCGAGGGTTACTAAAAAAGAAGTTAGTAGTTAGTTTTAATCAATTTTTCATTCACCCTTTTACAACTGGAATTTTCGATATTGTATGCTTTGAATGAAATTTTTATTGTGATATCGTAGAGATAGCTCGATGAAATTTACAGGGTAAATAGCTGATAAAATGGATAAGTTTTTAAAATACATCTGACGAAAAAAGTTTAGGGAGATTTATTTTTAAATCACCCACAAAGATGTAGGAAACATGCAGGATTTTAACTTTATGAGAATTCAATATTTTTTTGTAACGCATTCGTTACATCTATGGTTACAAATGTTTATGCATTCGAAAAGGTCACTAATCAGCTAATTTACAAAAAAAAAGTACTCATGTATCTTAACTATTCACGTCACTATGATCAAAAATGTCGTTAAAGTCAGAGTTTGATTCAAAAACATGAAAAACATTCATAACTCGAAAACTACAAAAAATCGCGGAACATACATGGGGGTGATTTGGGTACCTCAAAGGATGTTCTACCTCTGGACTTCCGCTTGACACTACTTTCTGGGACACGCTGTATCTTCCCACGGGTGTCGTAGAAGGCGACTAAAGGACTTTGGGACCCAATGCATAATATCAGCAGGCACATTGAGGAGGCAAGGAGGGTTGATGTCAGGCAGGCGGCCGGTTATACAACAATAAGCTAAAAAACCTTTAACACGTTCAGTGCCGGGTGCCCTCCTGGAGGGCACCCTGTAGTCGCTTTCGCCATGTCGTGGAGGGCTCATTTTAAATGCAGGTTTTTCTTGGAAATTCACCATCATGAAACAAGCAAACACCTATTTTACGACGTAGTAGCGTATTTTTCAAGGTTTTTAACCTAATGCCAGGAACCCTCGTCGAGGGTTCACTCTTAGCGCAAACGTAATGCCAAGGAACCTCCTGGAAGGTCCACTAGCAATATGTATGGCGGGATCGCGTATAAGTTCTATGAAAAGTGTGGTGGACTCGAATGTGTTAACAATATTGATTTACGAATAAATGGTTACCAGAAGAGTGTTAAATATGAATACGGATGGATATACAAGTAGAGGTAGGCCAAAGAAAAGATGGATGGATTGTGGATCATCATACGGGGTGAGTACTGAGATAACGGCTGATAGAGGAGAATGGAAGAGGAATTCATGTTGTACCTACCTACCTACCTACCTACTACTACTAACCTAGAGTAGGATAAAGGCAAGGAGATTATGACGAAGAAGCAAGCATAAAAATTAAATATTGTAATGTCGCAACGTAAACATGACAGAAAAAGGTTGCAAAAAAACTGCTATGTAATGTTAAGTATTTATTCAAAAGGGATTAAACTTGAAAGCTGTCCAATATTATTGTAATTTAATAACCAAATAAATAAATAACGTATTGTAGTTTTTAAAAGATTGGACGTAGTCGGACACGTTTCTTTGGCGCAGCCCCAACACCGTTCTTCTGTAATGTGCATATGCATCTATAATAAAATTCCAACACATTTTAAAGAACTATCGTTAAATAGGTTTACAGCAGCTTTAAGCAATTGGTTATTAAATAACAGATTTTACTCTATCAAAGAGTTTTTAAATTATTCTGAGTAGTATTACAGATGTTTTGTATTGCAAGTATAACCTCGTCGCCTGAATGTATCTTGTGTTTTGGCATTATTGAAAATTTGTTTAAACATAATAATTAATTTGAATATTCAGTAATTATTCTAATAGTTTTTAAGAAAAGCATGCTATTTATAACGGTTAAATGGGCTTGATCTAATATTGTATTTTCATAAAACACCATTCTATGTACCCTATTTTTTGCAAATAAATGATTTGAATTTGAACACTGATTCTATCACTTACCACTCGATGTATTCTGTGTCGAGACGTAAATTAAATAATTTCAACTAAGTATAACACGAATGCCAATGATACTAATGTTACAAATACACGTAGATTCAAAATAATTAATAGTTTTTAACATATTTTGTTTGTTTTCAGGGTGGCTTAAAAGCAGTTGTTTGGACTGATGTAATTCAGACTGTCGTGATGATAGGAGCTATGATTCTGGTCATTGTTAAAGGCACAATAATCGTTGGCGGTTTCGAAGAGGTGATCCGAAGAAATTGGAATACGGGACGACTGGAATTCCCACCGTAATGTTTTATTGAACTTAATATTTTGTTTTTGCCCCCTTTTTCGGGAATTATGTAGAGTATTTGGAAATGAAGGCTATGTTCAACTACCGCAAGGTCTTTATGGCTAAATAAAAGTGACTGCCTCGTTGATCCAGCGGTTGCAAGCGCAACTGCTGAGCTCGAACCCTAGGTCGGGCAAAGTGTTGTTGGGTTTTTCCATGTGGAAGTTCTCAGTAGCAGCCTGGATTTGTGCCCGGTTAATGGCAATAGCGGTCTGACGCCGACTGTGCATTTCGCAAAATGTCTTGACGCAAAATGTGCATCTTCGCATTAGGTGCACTTCTCCTGACGGGCACTCCTCAAAATGAGCATTTATCAAAATAAACACTTTTCAAAATGAGTATTTATCAAAATAAACACTTTTCAAAATAAACACTTTTCAAAATGAGCACTTATCAAAATAAACATTTTTCAAAATGACCACTTATCAAAATAAACACTTTTCAAAATGAGCACTTATCAAAATAAAAACTTTCCAAAATGAGCACTTATCAAAAGAAACACTTCAAAATGAGTATTTATCAAAATAAACACGTTTCAAAATGAGCACTTATCAAAATAAACACTTTTCAAAATGATTGTTTATCAAAATAAACACTTTTTAAAATGAGCACTTATCAAAATAAACAGTTTTCAAAATGAGCACTTATCAAAATAAACAGTTTTCAAAATGAGCAACTCGCAAAATGTGCACATTTTGATAAGTATTTACTTTTTCGCGGGAGCCCCACGGAGTAATATGAGTGTACCTACATGTTTTCAAATTCAGTTTCAGCCTAGATTTAACAGAAAGGCATTCGATATGGTCAGTCTCCATCGGGTCTACATTTTACTGGATCGGCAATATAGCTGTGAATCAATCTATGATGCAAAGATTCCTGTCGCTGTCCGAACTTAAATCATCAAAAAGGTAAGCAAAAATAAGTACAAATAATTTATTACAAAATAACTTTTTATGTAATTTCATTAACAGAACGTTAATTATGAGTATTTCATTGAGTTTAGCTTAAGATACCTGTTACATTTATGTCGTTTAAATTAAAAGATCACACCTCGTTGGACAACATACATACTAATGACATCACTCCAGTACACTGGACGATGACGTTCTTCCCGAGAATGATCCGTTGCGTTGCTGCGGTTCATCCGGTAGGATTATGTTATGCGGTAGACTTAAGGGCTTGTTGCGGAATCGTTGAATAAATCTTCTCTAAGAAATAAATATAACCGTTTACCACATTTTCTGAGTAACAACTGTCAAATCGCCATATTTTTCTTTCAGCAGTGTCGTAGCCTAGGTTCATGAGCGCTCAGGGCAAGGCTTAAATTAGGCGAATAGTAAAAAAAAATAACATTTACATTAAGAATTTTGTTAAAAACTAACTCTTTGGGTATTTTCAGAACCCATTTTGTCAATTACATAGACAATTTTTTTTTCTGCATTATGGTTTTCAATTGAAAGAATAGTAAGATTGCTTTGACGATATTGGCTTATCTGCAATCTTAAATAACTATATGTATATTAGTTTTAAATTGCTAAACGAACATTCGCAACTGGCAGAAGTTACGGGTAGCGTCAATGCTAGCCGAAAAGCTATATTCATATGTTTGGATAACTGGTTGCGAAATCGTATTCTTCGTGGCGAGCGGCCTAGGCCCTCCTAGGCCCTGCGCCCCTGGCAGCCGCCCTATGGCCAGCCCTTAGATACGACACCGTCTCTCAATTGAGAGTAAACCATCGATTGTGAGAAATGCCCTAAGACTTAAAACGCACTAGCGGCCATCCGCATTACGGCGTGCCGTTTGCGGCTGGCCGCATATCGATTTTTATATGAAACCGCATGATCTCAACGCTGGCCGCTAGTGCCTTTTAAGGCTAAGAGTAATAATACAGGGTTTTTCAATAGGGACCGGATATATTTGAATTTTAAATAAAAACACATTCATTCTTTACAGTTAGATTATATTTTCTTTTTTTGAAGGCTAACTTTTTGGCACTATGTAGGGAATATCACATCATTTAGGTGGTCATTCACCCCGGCTTCGTATGGTAGCGTGAATACGAGAGGTTCAATTTTCCACCACTTTTTGACATAATGGCACCTCTATCTCAATGATGACGTGTGATGTTACTCTTTAGGTCTTCGACAGTTCTTGGCTTGTTCGCCTACACCAGTTATTTCGCTTAACCCCACAAAAAATGATCAAGGGGCGTTAAATCACATGATCTTGGAGGCCATGTCTTGTCCCCGAATCTTGAGATCAGGAACCCGTTGAATTTCTGTTTCAATAAATTGACTGTTTCTCTGGCGTATGGTATGACAGGTAGCGCCGCCACCGTCATGTTAAAGTCAGATGTCTGTCAGATCCATTTCTTCCAATTTTGGCCAAAGTAAATTCCGAGTCATGTGCTGGTAACGCTTTGACGAACTGCTGTTTTGATAATACACTTAAATCATTTCAACGCGCTGTTCAACTGTATAGCGACTCATCTTGATAAATGCCGAACATATTTTAATGACTCGTCTGTCAAAAATTCGCGCCATCAGACAATCTAATATAGCCGCCATCATCTGTCAAATACCTTGTCCTTAATTAAAAACCCTGTATAAGCTGAATTAAAAAAGTAACCAATTTCCTGCCTGTTCATCTCCTTAGGAATCTACATCTTGAAATGTGGCAAATAAAGTCTTAAACCAAATTATTTTCCAATGAAAGACATTTTTTATTTCAGAGCTATCTGGGGTTTTCTATGCGGAGTCGTTTTCATAGTATTAATATGCGGGTATAGTGGTTTGTTAGCGTTCGCTAGATACCAAGACTGCGATCCTTTGGACTCTCGATTAGCTTTAGCTAAAGATCAGCTACTGCCTCTGTTGGTAATGGATGTGTTGGGTGATTGGCCCGGCATGCCCGGGATATTTGTTGCTGGCGTATTCAGTGCTGCTTTAAGGTCAGTAAATAATTTCGTGTGTTAAAACACAAGGAAGCTTACATGTGGTTGCTGGATGTATACAGGGTGCAAACGAATTCGTGTAATTCCATATGACATAGATTAACCCTAAATGGGTATTTCTGAAAGCAAACTGCAAAAAAAAAAACTTTGTTTTCTATTTCTGAGTCATTTTAGAGCCTCGAGTTATCTGACTGCAAAGAGCGATATCGCGTTAGTCGTACCCGCCAGCCGTGTCGCCGTGCTTTCATTAATTTATGCGTGGCATCGAAATGTTCACAAAAACAAAAACGTTAGCAAAACATTTTTTTTTGTTCTATTTCTTTATTAGTTTGTTAAGATATGATCAATTAATGCTAACGCATGAAAAAAATATATTTTTATACAAGCTAAATCTCGTGCGGGGCCAATCTACACTAGTAGTAGATCATGTTATTTTAAGAAATTACACGAATTGGTTGACATCCTGCATTGTATACTTCTTAATCCGAAATAAAAGAATTGGGACATTACCTTTGAGGTTTTTACGGTAAACTTCTGCATGACTTTTGATCTTTTTAACAGACTTCAAAAAAACTAAATAATTTCTGAAGTTTGCGCTAATTCACGCTAGAAAAAAGAATTGAGATCTGAGTGCAAAGTAGAAGTACAGGCTACAGAAAATACACCGTTATTATGCTTTTCAATAATTAACTTGTCAACATTGTTTTATCCTACTAATGCATGTTTATTTTTTATTCCTATTTTATTTTTGCTAGGCAGCAGTAGCACGACGGTGGTTAACAAATCGGATTAGTAATTCATAAGTCATTTATGTATTAAAATGCTGATTACATTAAACTTGATAGCTCACGTATGACGTAACCCATATCGATCCTCGACTACAACGCAACTGCACCGTAACGCAACACCTGGTGCATCGCCTTCCGCATCCAATTCACGCCAGCTACCTCCTCTAAGTACTGAAAAGTTATTCGATATTCCATTTTCAGTTCCCTATCAACTGGTCTGAATTCAATGGCTGCTGTTGTATTAGAAGATTTCTGGAAACCGTTTTTCAAAGAGTTGACTCACAGGCAAACGCAAATATTGATCCGATCTGTGGTGGTTATCCTTGGAATAATTTGTGTTGGTATGACCTTAGTCTTAATTCATTTCTTTCTATATTTCTACAAGGCTAGTCAGAAAGGGGTACTAATCCGAAAGGGGGTTAAAGTACCCATGATAATGAATAACTTTTGTTCTACAACTTTTTCCAAAAGTCAATAGTTTAAGAGAAATAGGTGATCAAAGATCTCAAAAAAAAAAACCTCTAAAATCTATCTATCCACAGTTAAGATCAGCTGTGTTTACATTTTAGGTCATATTTGGGGTCATGAATTAGAAGCACCATTTTCTTAATTTGTAACTTATGCAGGGATGAAGAATTTTTGAAAAAACAAAATAAAAATTTTGCGTTGAAAAAAAAATTACCGAATTTTGGAATTTTAACACTTGTTTTAAGACAGTCATCAGTGAAACTTTAAGTAGCCTGCGGATTAGTACTCCCTTTCCGACTAACCTTGTATAATGTGCTTATTCTTAGTGGATGAATAATTTCTATCATTATGTGACGAGATTGTGAAGGTCTTTTATACTTTTTGGGGACTCCGTAGTCAACAAGGAACCCTTATAGTTTCGCTATGTCCGTCCGTCCGCAGCTTAGCTCAGAGACTCTTAGCACTAGAAAGTTATAATTTGGCATGGATATACATATTAATCACGCCGACAAAGTGGTAAAATAAAATAATGAATAAAAAGTTTTTTTACGGTACTTCCTGTGCTTGTAAAGTGGGGATGTTTTTTTTTTCTCGTCTTCCCCTTGGTGTGGGGTGTTGTTTAAGTCCTTCAAAAATATCGCGGGTTTGTAAAAAAAATCGATTAAGGAATCCGCTTGTGAAATATTAAGCTTTAAAGTGCTAATTTTTGTTGGAGTCAAGTGTCCCCCCTGCCAGCTAAACGGTTAGTTTTGGATATGTGAGAAAATTCACGGTAGTAGTATATACAAAGAAATTAAAAGGAAAACTATCACAGCTAAGTAAGCTTTACAAGTTTACGAGTAATAGTCGACCAAATTATAAAACTTATAAACGACGACGTCTGTGGTCTAGTGGTTCGAGTAGAGTTCGAGAGACTGCTGATCACGAGGTCGTGGGTTCGATTCCCACAGGACACAAATATTTATGTGATGAACATAAGTGTTTGTGTTGGTCTGGGTGTTTCTTATGTATTATAAGTATGTATTTACAGAAAAAAAATATTATCTAAATATTATATCCATTGTCTAGAACCCATAGCACATACTCTGCTTAGTTTGGGACTAGGTGCTGTGTAAAAAATGTACAAAAAAAAAGGTAACAGTTTCGTACAAATTCCATTGAAAAATTACTTTTACATTTACACATAACGTTGTTAGTTGTGTAAAACAGGTTAGTCCGCATTATTGTGCAACTCCGGAACCCTAATACTGTGCGTGGCCCGACACGCACTTGGCCGGTTTTTTTGAAGAAGTTTTCGCCTAGAAATTAATCACATACAGGATGTAAACGAATTCGTGTAATTCCTTAAAATTGCGTGATCTACTGGTGACATAGATTAACCCTAAATGGGTATTACTGAAATCCAACTGAAAAATAAATAAAAAAAAAGTTGGTTTTCTGTTTCTGAGTAATTTTAGAGCCTCGAGTAATCTGACTGCAAAGAGCGATATCGCGATAGTCGTACCCGCCAGCCGTGTCGCCGTGCTTTCATTAATTTATGCGTGGTATCGAAATGCTCACTCGAATAAAAAATATTTTTTGCAAAAAATAATTTCTTTTTTTTTAATAAAAAATATATTTTGAATCAAGCTAAATCCCGTGCAGGGCCAGTGTACACCAGTAGTAGATCATGTGGTTTTAAGGAATTACACGAATTCCTTTACACCCTGTATAGAACATTTGAGTAGTTATCACGTTCCATAAAGTACTAAATGTTATGCAGGTTTAGTGTATGTAGTAGAAATGCTGGGATCCGTTCTGCAGCTAACAATGAGTCTGTCGTCAGCTTCGATGGGACCTCTGGCTGGAGTGTTCCTCATGGGGATGTTTTTGCCTTTCATTGACTCTACGGTAAGTTCGGTCCTACTTTCCTTATACCTGTCCTACATTATTGTAGCTTACGAACTTGCACATTAAGTAAACTTCACCGTACTTTTTAGACTAAACTGTTTTCCATGTCAGTTTTATGAGGGGTGAAGGTTTTTTCCTTAACTGAGTAGTTAATGTAGTTAAGGAAAAACTTGTTTTTATTAGTTTCATTTGGAAAGTATCTACATATAAAAATATGTGTAATTTTAGAGTGCATTGAGTGGAGGCATCGTAGGGTTGTCATCAGCGTGGTGGATCGCGGCGCAGTCACAGCTTGCTCAGGCAAAGGGATTGTTGAAGTTCAACGAAAAACCAAGGTTCACACACAACTGCACTTATGACTTCGATCAAACTATGCATAATATTGCTGATACAGAAAGGTTCGTATTTTAATTAGAATAAGAATAAGAGGCTACTGAAGACCCTACCCTACCTCTGTCTTCGCAAAGTTCCTTTTAACAAAATCTTCTGTAATTTGCCTATGTTTAAAGTTAAATGAGAGAAGGAAAGTTAACTCTGGGGTCACCTATAAAAGGTTAGTCGGAAAGAGGGTAATAAGGCGCAGGAAATTATCACTAAGTATCACAGCAAGTGTTAATATTTCAAAAATGGTTAAAATTTAAATGCAATATTAAATTACTGTTTTATGTATTTATTAAAAAATAAAGAAAACCTTGATTTAATTAGGAATTCAGAAAAAGGAGCTGCTAATTTATGACTATATGACCTAAAATGTAAACACAGCTGATAATAGCGAATTGTATTTTAGCGCACTTTTTGTGAAATCTTGAATTAAAAGTATTGACTTTTCGGGAAGTTTAAGAACAAAAGTTATTCATTACCTATTAGGGGTAGGTACAGCTCTTTGTGATTGTGTATACAATAAGTACTACTTTTGCACGGTCAATTGATTTGAGAATAAAACGTCATGGTCAATTGGACGTAGTTACACGAAAAGGATCCAATCCACACAAAGTCACTTTAGAGATATTGACGTTTGAAGTTTGGAAAATGTTTGACGTGCCATACACCTGGGTTGGTTCTGAGGTTGATAAAAAGTGCTAAACAATTGTTTTTGCTTGGATCTTTTTTACTGGCCGATAGTATTGATATCTAGCATCAGTTTCGTGCACTTAACTTATTTTTGTCCATTTTGTGGATTGGATCCTTTTCGTGTAACTACGTCCAATTATAATCATCAGTTTGTTCAGATGTATTTACGAATGACCTCTACTTTATGAATGCCTAACTCTTCTGTACAGACTGACGTTATTCGGGAAAAAAGGACCATTCATTGACGTAGAAACACATAGCGCTCAAAAATGTCCAAGCCGAATGTACGTAGACTAAAACGCGAAAACGAAGACTAATTAACGTCAATGGGTGCAGTCGAATCTTCGTTATATTTTTTTTTTCTGTTGGACTGCTGTATATTGTCCTAGGGGACCGTTTCTACGTAGGTAACTGGGCAGTTATTGGCATGACCTGAAGGGTCTCCAGTCAATGGGGGGGGGGAAGTAAAATACTTAACTACTTGTACTACACTAAAATCATGACTACCTGCAACAACAGCACTTAGGGCGACTCCTAGTGGGACTCGGACCTCGGCTTAGGGCGTTGCTGGCGGGGGCTTACGCGGGGGAGACAGCTTGATGAGGGCTGAATTATCTATTATATCTATTTATATTTGAGTGAAAAGCTAAATTAGGTTTTGTAATGATGACATTGGGTGTAAATTAGTTTGTTTTTCTAAGTTTATATGGCGGTGTGCCTTGGCACGCGCTCTGGTGGTGTATGTAAACTCAGGACACTTTTCTCGTGAATTTTGCACTAAACCCTTGGTCCATGTGTTTCTACGTCAATGGGACCATTAATATAAATGACGTGATAATTGATTTGAAATAAAAATGAAAGGTCTGACGTGTTGTTTCAGTGAGGTGCCATATTTGTATCGGATCTCGTACCTGTGGTTCACGGGGTTCGGATGTATGGTGACCATTAGTATCGCCTGTATTGTTAGTTTGAGACGATCGGCTAAAATACACCACGATCATCGCTTGTTTGCTCCCTTTCTACGAAGATGGTTGGAGAAAGAAAAGGTAAGATATGGCTAGGTATTTTAAAATATTTATAGTAGGAACCTTAATACAATTGTTGTAGAATTTTGCATTATAAATATTTCAAACACACGCAAGGGCAGTATTTCTTGGTTTTGAAGATAATGAATTTAGTTTGTGAAAGCATTTTACTAATTATTATACAGGTTGGGAAAAAATTACGCCATCAAGAAGGAAAGTACTTTAAATAAGGAAGGGAGCTAATTTTATAAAAAAAAAACTCATTCAATTTTTAAAAGCAATAAAACTGATTCGGCTTCCGCATCCATCCAGGTGGCGTCAATTATTTCAACCCCATATATTTTTCGCTATTTCATAAAACTACTACCTAATATTCGATACGTAATTATGTTTTGTTACTAATCAAGACCAATATCAAGACTACGAAACGTTCTTGATAAGAACTGTTAATAATCTAAAATACACACAATGGTGCCAGATAAAAATAATGAATTGACCACGACGGCATAATGTTGTGTTCTATTAATCGTATTTATTCCGCCTATAATTTGAAAAATTAGGCGCTATTCTCATGATTTACGTCTCCACATGAATATTTTCTATTTTATCTTATAAAATACTGTGACGTTGACACGTAGGCGTCGGCCAGTCTTTTTTCTAGAATTGTCAATGTGTGGTTTTATTCGTCAAGACTGTTCAATGGTCAAGACCATCTGCAGGCTAGTATAGCCACCAAGACAAGGCCGTAGACAAAGGTTTTGTTGACGGAAGACCAGAAAAAATGACATACGTTCATTCTGAATATGGTCATATTGATCAGACGTTTTATACCACTGCTTGCTCACATAGAGCACTTCTCAGGTCTGAATTTTGATGCCTTCTGGTCATTGATTATATTAAAGTTCAGTTATTAATCGTGTGCAGTATAATAATGTTCATAATTATTTACTAAATTTTTACCCGAGTTGCTGAGGCTCTTCACAAATATTATATCTTCTAAGGATATTTCAATCAGGGTGGTCCGAAATTTTAATAAAAAAAAAATATTTTCTTTATTCACTCTTTATTATTTACTCTGAATTTTGAGGTGATTTGATTTAGTCTGTTAATGAACAATGTTACTAACATTAGTTTCTAAGCGTTACTAACAACAATATGAATCATTTGTGTTCGATTTAAATAAATAATAATAATAATAATTTATAAAAGCTGTCAAAACATCAAATAATTTCTCAGATCAAAGTTATCTCACGATTGAAAAATAGTCCAGTCAAAATAGACCAAAAAACCTAAAGGGGAATGCCAAGATTTCCTTTACGACTCGGTTAGAACCGACAATGATGAAAAATAAATATCATTAAAAAGGGAAAATATTGTAGTAGTTATTTGGTAAAATGACAATTCGTTTTAGGTTACTTTAAACCCTGCAGACAGAAATAGAAGCCCCGCACAGAGGGGCTCCGTCGACGCTCCTTTGGAAACCCAAACAACCTTACAAACGTACAACAATAATGAATGAATAACTCGTACCTCAAATTCGTAATTTTAAGTCGCCGTTTTCAATATTTGTGTTCGCCTTCAGTCTTTCGCCCACTTAGTATTTCAGTACCTACGCCATAATCAGTATTTTTGACACCCTTACTTTGAATTCATATTCGATCGTTTAAATACTACCCTTTTCTTTATACTCTGTCCACATTTTCATGAATTCTTTTTTAAATTCTTATCGTACACGTGATGGTAACGGAACTACGGTATACAACCATAATATTTTTGTAGAATTCTTAATATTACTATTTGATTGAAGTATTTAATTACGTGAATAATATATTATACTGATTAGGATGACTATTAGGATTGTGAACGTGGACGAAGCGAAATAAGTTTGTAAGGATCTTAGCATGCGACGATCTGTAGTTTCTGTCTACCCCCATGGGGAAAAAGCATGAATTTATGTATGTATTATTCCGGACCCGATAAGATATATTATTCTTTAAGGTAAGACTGACAAGAAAACGAAAAAGTTTAAAGGTTGTGACGTATTATGACAATGATTGCGCGAATACGAATGAATATGAATAGAATACCTATAGTTTAATAAAATAATGATAATAATTGAAAAAAACACCAAACATTGCACCGTGTATGGGGTTGCAGTTTGGTTTCTTAGGAATATTTGTAGTATACACGCGTTAAAAACTTTTAATTTTTATTCATCCTGATGTGAGAAACTATATTTTCTACTATTTTTCTTTTGTTACAGATAAATCAATTGTGTTTAAAAAATATTCAGAAATGAATTATCAAATTAATGAGGAATGAAGAATATAAAGGATTACCATTCTGGATTCATCGAATTAAAAATTAATAAAGATCTGCGAGAAGGAAACATGGTGTTCCCAATTAATGATTACTAGATCGAGATAGAGAAATTTTATATTTATATATTTATTAAAAAAAACCTTGCTAGCTAGGATTTCTCCTGTATCGTGGGTGCGTTTACAGACACAGATCTCACAATATTTTGTTCCGTGCGGGAATGGAACCCCCGACCCGTAGCGCAGTAGCCAATCGCTCTCAGCCACTGCACTAAACAACGTGGTCTATAAATATAATTCAAATTACAGAGTAAACAAAACATTTACATTTATTTATAATAAAATATTTTATGTATACTTATATGTAATATCACTTTATTTAAATTAATTTTATTTGGTATTCATAGCAATCTTAATTTGGTTTAGAAAGGCCACCTTTCCCCAGTTGACAAACAATAGATACCGTTTCTGTAACAAAAAATAAAATGTTGGAGTGCATTAGGAAAGAAAACTTTGTTATAGGTACGGCTATGACAAAGCCTCATTTCAAAAAGTTTACAAACATTTGTTTTGTCTGAACACGATCATTAGAAATAACTTCCGATTGTATGAATAACGAAATAAATTGACGTGTGTGGCCCAAAATTGCCTCAAGGTCGTCCAATGCAAGGGTCTATAGTATCTATAGCTATTGATTCAATCATTGATTAACTACTACTTAATTTTGAAATCGCTCTACCTGTTGTTAATATCTATCTATCTATACATATAAAAGGAGAAGCTGACTGACTGACTGACTGATCTATCAACGCACAGCCTAAACCGCTGGGGTTAGAAACTTGAAATTTTGACAGTAGGTCCCTTTTGTAACGTAGGCATCCACTAAGAAGGGATTTTTCGAAATTCAACCCCTAAGGGAGTTCGTGGCTAAATAATTACAGCCGCATAGACCGATCTTCCGGGTTAAGCCACGCTTGCTGAGGTTGGTTTGTGGATGGGTGACCATTTTACCATAGCGAGTTTCCTCCATGCCTCGGAAAGCACGTAAAGCCGTTGGTCCCGGCTGTCATTTGTAGATCTTTGACAGTCGTTACTGTTGGTCAGAAGCCAGAAAGTCTGACAACCAGTCTTACCAAGAATATCGTATTGCCCAGTTACTGGGTTGTGGGGGTCTGATAGGCAGTCGCTCCATGTAAAATACTGATATTCAGCTGCATCCGGTTCGACTGGAAGCCGACCCCAAAATAGTTGGGAAAAGGCTAGGCAGATGATGAACCCCTAAGGGAGTTAAATAGGGGATGAAAGTTTGTATGGAAAATCGTCACTTAACGGATTCAAAATTTCACGCAAGCGAAGCTGCGGGCGAAAGCTAGTGTCTGCATATTTCGTAATGCTTCCAAAACAAAACGTGCATCAAAACACTTACCCTGTCTTGTTTAAAACGCTATTGCCCATGTCCAGAGTCTTGCCGTTGCACTTGCAAATTACAGCTTGACAGGCATCATTGCACTGTCTGCCTACCAAATGGTTGAAGCGGACGGTGGAGGCGAAGAGTTCCGTCGAACGTCTGTGAGAGCACGTATCGACCCAGCAACCGGGCTGAGGGTTCATTCCACCGTTAACGTAAAAGTCCACATTTGCAATCGGGTAAAAGATGCCTAGACCACCACCATCTGTGTGAATGGCCTCAACGTATTGGCCGTCATTCCAGTTCAGAGCGTTGTGGTTTCCTACCCACAGAGGACCAGCGGGATCCAGGCCTAAAATAGTTTATTCATTTTAGTTAATAAAATATACACCGTGTCCCAGAAAGTAGTGTCAAGCGGAAGTCCAGAGGTAGAGCACTCTTAGAGTTACCCAAATCGCCCCATATATTATGTTCCGCGATTTTTTATAGTTTTCTAGTTATGATCTCTTTTCGTGTTTTATTCAAATTCTAACTTAAATGTCATTTTTGATCATAGTGACGTGAATAGTTATTTTTTCTAAATTAGATGAATAGAACACGCATTTGTCTCAACTATTATTATCTAAGGAATAAGTTAAACGCTTTAACAGAACTCCTATACAAAAGCTCAATACGTCTTTATTCCTCAGATAAAAGTTATCCAACGTTGGTAGTGTCGGTACTAAGATTGATGAATTACTAACCAGTAACACGAATGGGGAGATTACTAGCAGTGCGTCCGGCGTTGCCCACAACGTGAGCACCCAAACTGTGGCCAACCAAGTGGACTTTATTCCAGTTGCCACCAGCGGTGTTGATGAGCCAGGAGAGGAAATTGCCGAGGTACCGTCCAACATTGGGGACTGCACAGACGGCAGTCACGTAGTTGAAGCGAGCGACAGCGCTCCAGTCAACAACGATGACATTAGTATCCTGAACAGCGAGGAAGGCGGACGTGATGAGGGGGTTCATCTCAGTATTTCTGTTACCCATCCATCCGTGAACGATGACTTCTATGGAATGATTGGCGTTGTAGTTGGAACTCCAGATGGTGTTAGCGTCGCCGTCTACAATGATTTGTGGATTGTTTGGGTCAAATCTGAAAACAGAGAATATTATAAAAAACAAATTTCTTTTTTTTTAAGATTTAATATTAATAACTTAGTTAAATTATTAGGTAATAAATACTTGGCACTGCTTGGCTCTAATCGAACGAATTATCTTTATTATAACAAACCTGGTGTATAACCAATATTGGTTATCGGCGCCATTATGTCTCTTTATAAGTTCATAATCCACAGGCTCCAGCAAGTCTACCTGTATTTGTTTGCCGTCGTCATCAAGCATCCAGATGTAGCGGCTTTCTCCTTCCACATATTGGCTATTATCTCCAGGGAAAGTGGTGTTAGAATCACCAGCGCACACTATGAATAAACAAAGTGTTATACCTACTTACTACGAAGCGTTTGAATATATTGCAGCTATAACTTTAAAATTATTTAAATATCTTGAAAAGGGACTTACACGCAACGAAAGCCGTGAAAACTACTAGGAGCTTCATGATGCAGGCCAGCAGACTATAACTCGATTATAAAATTTGCAACATTTATAAAAACGAAAAACTATCTTAAAAAGGAAACTTGTCATGAATAATGGCCATTGTATTACCTGATGGTAAAATAGTAACGGAAATTAAAGCAAGGGAGAAAATGGGTCAGTTTTTTTTTACACTGAGTTTATTATTTATACAGAGAAATATAAACAAATAATTCCAAAAGAAGGCACACGGATACGGTTCCTTTTAAAATCTGCCGATGGCAAAATCTATACAATACGATTAGGTAGTTCTAATGTCTTAAATCCTTGTACGCACGGCTACTGATCAAGCTATTTTCCAGTATAAACTGATCTCGCATTGTATAGGATTTCCTTACAATGAGTACAGTGTAAACTGGAATTGTATAGCTTGATGTGTAGCCGTGTGTACTTAGCGTTTGTTTTAACGTAGATATAAGTTTTTTTACCTGATATCTTGTCAATAATCAAATTTATAAAAAGTGGAAGGGTCTTATTTTGGTTGGTTATACTTTAAAAAAACGCGCAATAAAGAAGCCCGGCAGAGGCTCCATACCACGGAAGACGAGATGCGTCGTACAACGAAAAAGAAGTGTGTTCCGAGCAAAGATTAATTGCATTGTGTAGTACGAGTATATATGGGGTTACTGTGTTCAGTACTTCAGTTAATTACAATACCATTAATTAAAAAAAACTTAATGGTTATTATTGATAAGTAATTGATTAATACATGGTTTTTGTTTGACTATAATCAATCAAAAACCATTTATTTAAAACTAAAGAACAACGGCAAACTAAGATTGTTGAAATATTTTTTTGCGTCTGTATTGAAACATATGTAAAAATATAGAGTTTGAATTCCTGAACAGATTTGTCTTAAGGCGAGCTGAACCCTGGCGCGGTAATCGGGTAAGCGACGGCAATCGGGTAAGCGACGACGCGCGGGCCGAAAATCACTTTAAAAAATTGATAAAAAATATATAAATGTAATAAAAAAAAACGATCGGGTAGAATCGATTCCAAAATTAATTACCTATAAATTAATATTAATTATAAAAATGTATTACAGTAAGTACTTGTTTAAAATGAAATTTTGCTTGTAAAAAACTATAAATCGAAGTAACTTCAGTATTTTTTTCTATCGAGAAAATATATTGCATCGTGTATTGAACGGGTACATGGTATAGAGAAGGAATGTATCCTAAAATATAAATTTATTTTGGGTTCTAAATGTTTTAATTTGCCTATCAAAAATGAGTTCTAAAACAAGCAAAACCTACCGCGCCAGGGTTCAGCTCGCCTTAAGGCTTACGGTTAAAGAGAGTCTCGAATTCAAGATATTCTTGTTTGAAGTTTTGCCTTGTTAGCAGTGATCGGAAAAGGGTGAGCTAATTTACCTAAACTTCAAAGAACAGAGACAAAAACTGGAGACTTCCTTACGACAACATTTTTTTTTCGGGAGAATTTTCTCGGAGATTGTCTTTCCTTTGGTTTTCAAAAAATAAAAGACAATCTCCTTTTTTGAAAACAATAAACAATCTCTTTTTAAAAACAATGAAAAACGTGTCATCTGGTTTTGTGAAATGGGAAACAAAAATAGGAAATGAATTTAATTGTTTTCTGTACTATTAACATTAATATTAAATGTACTTTAGTGATGTCCCGAAACCCGGAATAATTTTCACGAAAAAAAATGTTGTCGTAAGGAAGTCTCCAGTTTTTGTCTCTGTTCTTTGAAGTTTAGGTAAATTAGCTTACCTTTTTCCGATCACTGCTTATTAGACATACCACACCACTTAGCTAAAACTGACGCCCAATATGTCGAAGTCGTACACAAATATTGAACTATTTGGAGTTAGCTATAGTTGTGGTCATGCCGATTTCTATCGCAACGGCGGTAACTGCATGCTCGAGTGTTTCTCCAACGTATGTTCTCACGGCAAATCTTATAGTTCTATGGCTCAATCGGTGAAATACAACAATATGTACGCACGACCATGTCAAACTATCGACAATGTTTATGAAGATAAATGTAAAGGCGATACATATCCTATGGGAAACAGCGATTTATCAAAGAACAGGTAATTTGCTTGACTTTTAAACCAAAAACATATCACATTTATTTACTTGTAAGAATTGCTACATAAAGCAATATTTTTAACTAAGCATGTATTTCGGGTAAATGAAGGCGAATGAATAGGTCTGGAAGAAGCTCCATCTATATATATCCTAGGCGCTGGTCCAAGTGGGGTTAATTAGATAAACGACAGGCAAACATTTATGATTTTATAATATCCAACTAAAACATAAATTTTAAAAAGGGGCCAAGGTGACAAGGTGAAAGGGACAAGCGACATGCAGGACTATTCAAACTCGCCAAGTTACATATATATTCAGTAGGTAGCAAGGATGTTTTTTTTCTTTTAGGTCGTTTGGAGAACGTTGGTATCCCTGAAGCTACAATTTAAGGAACTTCTACAGAACTTGTCATCCATTTGTATCTCAATACTTGAGCTAGAACCAGAACTTGGCCCCTTTTTCACATTTAAGTTTTTGGTAGGATTTGCCTTTTTGGGAAACATTATTCGGACTGCGACATACGTCATTATGTGAAGTATTGGGTTATATGGTCTTTAATTTAGAAAAAAATTGCCTTATTGTCCTGCTAGTGTCGCCACCGTGTCGTAAGTATAAGGGTTTGTATAATAACAGCAGCAACATCCGACTTCTTCAATAATAAAATTATCGTATGAATCTGAATCTTTTTTTTTTAAGCAGGAATCGTTTCTTTTTTCAGTACTGGTTTAGTTAGGCTGGATACTGTGGTTAAATATTCTAAGTATTGAGAAGCAAATCTTGAAAGCAACCGGTATTTGTATTCAATAACGCATACTTTACAAAACAATTCTCGTATGAGTTTATGGAACGAGACATTAGGTAAAGAGAAAGTGAGGGAAACCACGGTGTAATTCGAAATAGAACAGGTAATAAAACCCTTTTTATAATTTATATATTTATTTACATGAAGATGTGTATCAAAATGCAGTTAAAACAAATAAGTAGCAGAAACTACATATGTATGTTATGTATTTTAACACTGCATTAATTCTTCTAAGGACAATTATTTGGACGGGTGGTGATTAAAACTTGGTCTGCTCTACTCAGAACGGATAGCTTCTTCCTGTGTTGACTCTAAATATACCAGCTCTGCAAGAAAAAAAAAACATAATTTAAAAATACAGTTAAATCCTTAGCAACTTACAATTTTGAAATATTATACTTCTACTAAAGTCGTTGAATCAGAATAGGACTTGTAATTTGCTTGTAACTGAATTGCTTTCACAACCATTGAAACATAGTGTCTAGTCACCGTGACTTGAAGATATCGCTATTGCCCATAGGATTAAGAGTGCCCGTGCATCTGTCGCGAGTAGCATCTCTTAGACTTGCACATTCGTTCGCCCGAAGATGGTTGTATTTCACGGTGCTGGCCATGTATTCGTAAGCACGGCTGTGGGAGCATGAGTTGATCAAGCATCCAGGCATGTTGGAGCCTCCATTGGGGTAGAAATCGGCGTCACCGCAAGGGTCACTGTATCCAAGGACTGTAGTATCTGTGTGGATCACTTCTACGTATTGTCCGTCGGTCCGCACCAAACGGTTGCGGTCTGAATTCCATAGGGGACCAGCAGGGTCCAAAGCTAGAACATCAGATATTTTATTAAAGTAAAAATGTACCGTATTCTTTGCAACTTTTGTAGTGTAAGAACTCGTGTCAAATCTTTACCTGTGATTCTCTTGACTCTAGATCTTGTTTCTCTGCCAGCATTTCCAACTAGATGACCACCAAGACTGAAACCTACTAAATGTACTCTTTCGAATGACATTCCTAATCCGGCGAGCCAGTTCACAAATTGACCGAGGCCTCTACCAACTTCAGCAGTTCCACCTTTTGCTGTAGTATAGGATCTGTTGGCTAGGGCATTCCAATCAAGAACAATGACGTTGACATCAGCATTCTGCAGAAAAGCTGAAACAAATACAAATTTTACACATCATTCTCAGAATTAGTATTTCTAGCTTTTTTATTGTTATAAATGCATTTGTGACCATAAAATATTATTATATCAAATAAGTTTATAAATGTCCACTAGAATATTTTAGAGTTATGCATTGACTGTGCTTTTATTGTTACACATTGTACCTTCAATCAGTAATTTATTCATGGTGTTTCCGCCGTGGCCATTCCATCCGTGAGCGAGAAATACAGTAACCTTAGAGAAATGGAAGTTTGAATTTGCAACGGAGGCTGCATTACCAAGCACTAAGACTTGAGCTGTAGTAGGGTTGGCCCTGAAAATTAAAATAAAGAAAATTGTAGTAGTGCTTTTTAAAGAAGTTTTATAAATTAAAGTTGCAAGAAACGATCAAACTTCTAGTGTAAATTTTCCAGAGTCAAAGTACTGCGTAAAAAACACAAGTAATAAATATTGCAATGATAAATTCAACTTGACTTGTTATAGTACATTTTTAAGTTTTGAAATTCTATTATGTGGATATTTTAATTACAACTTAATAGTATAAAGTTGGAGTATAATTATGGAGAGAAAAAAGGAGCTTTAAAAAAAAAAACAACCGTTACCTGGTATAGAGCCAGTATGCGTTATTAGCCGGATTTCTAGTGTATTCTTCAATGAACGCCAAATCTGCTGGCTCTTCAGCATCGACAAGGTGAATAATGCCGTCGCCATCTCCCGGGAAGTAGAAGTACCTGTCACCTTCCTTGTAACCCGACACGGGGTCTTTGAGAGCGCTTGCAGCACATGCTGCAAAGGCAAAAAAAAAACGTTTTTTTTTATTTATGCTTTCTTGTAAAGTGAAAATATGTTAGTTAAAATATTTCGTGTTTGTATAAAACACATATTACTCTAACTGAGATATTGACCTGTTTGTACAAGTGAGTTTCTGTTGCACCACGGTCAACGCGATCCAAATCTGTTCATAAATGTCAAAGATATGAGGTTTACATACACAATGAATTATTAATTAGTTATCAACATTTTATATGTAAGAATTTTCCTTGGGAATAGTTTATTTGGTTAGTGAAAACTGCATAGAAATATGACTAACGGGTCTCGGGATAATCGCGAACATACCTACATACGGGGCAAAATGAGAACCTCTTTTTTGAAGTCGGTTAAAATGTATTTGAAAACTTACTAGAAAACATTGTAGCTTTAAAACTGTAAACTAGCATCGGTAACGCTCTGGAATCTATGTCGAAACTAACAACATTATTAAGACTTAGCTTCACAATTTTTGTAATCAGATACCTAGTTTCCCAAGATCGCTTTCAACCCTTTTCTCATCCTATCTTGATAGGAAACTTCACAGACCACTGTTCATTCATTCAAAGTTCATATTTCAAAGGAAAGGTTTTAGTTAAAATATTAGAATTTGTACGTATGGAAATTGTAATTACCTGCTATAACGACGGATAACAGTAACAAACACTTCATGACGCACAAGAGCGGCACTATCTAGTCTAATTAATTATGGAGTAATTGTTTTTACATTTCATATTTATAATGATTTAATACGAGATAATATTCCTTTTATCGTGATAATCACAAATACATACCTATGTTTTTTTTGTTGTTTCATCAGGTAGCACTACCAAATAGAGTGTTAAACATACACATTTAAAAATGTAATGAATGTGTTAATAATATTTGAACAAAGTACATCAAAATAGTTCAAAACCATTCCATTTGTGTTATCATGCTAGCACTGCAGTACTGTAGGTGCTGTGTTTCTACGTGTCTGTCTTGCTCTTGTCTGAGAACCACCGGAAATTTTCTGCTTAGCAGATTTTCATCTCTCCGCGCAATGATAGCGTAAGATTAACTGACTGCCTGTTTCTTAAAAGCATAGCCGTATGTAATTCCTTATCATAAATACGTAAATCTTTAATATTTAGCATATGAATTTATCGTTTTGATTTTTTGCCAATTACTTTATTTGAGCCAGTAATGAATTGACCGAGACCTCTACCAACAGCAGCCGTTCCAAATATCATGATGGATATTGAACGTGTACCATTCGCCAATAAATAAAACTTCATTACTTTCATCAACTACTGACAACTTTAGACTTTCCTGAAAAATTCGTTATCTTTATTTATTTATTTAAACTTCATGTACATTGGTGGTACACAAGGCGGACTTAATGCCGTAGGCATTCTCTACCAGTCAACCTCTTTAATTGTTATTAGGTTAGTTTATAAAGTTTGTCATCGAGATAGGGTAACCTACAATTTACTGTTTTCCACGAAGGAATATAAATACTACTATACTTAATACGCCCAATAAACGAAGGAAAACAGTAAATTGTAGGTTAATATTACAGAAAAGATTATTGGTGCAGTTACTATCAAACACTATAGATCAGTATGAAACTAGTAAGTGTACATACAACTTTGTATTGTTATTTAATATAATTTATAAAATTATATTAATAAAGAAAATATAACTTTACAAAAATGTATGTTATTCCAACAAACATAAATGTGAACAAGTTCGGAATGTAGGACGTGCAGGATTGTTGGAAAGAAAATTGATATGTTCCTTGTTATTATAAGTAACTAGGCAGATTTTATTAGTCAATCAATTGCATTTATTAACGTTTAACATAAAATAAAATATAAGCATAACTTAGTGGGTTTTCTATTTTATACAACGAATAATTGACGTGTGTGTAAGAATTTGGATATGTGCGGGCGACCTTTGTGTCTGTAAATTAATCAGTCGTATTTAGGAGCATATTTTTACGGACAAGCTTTTTTGTTCACAAAGGGGACCTCTTTTTTTGCAGACAATGTAAGATACTCTGATGTGAACAGAATAGGTTCTATTCAAATCATAGGACAAGTATGATACACGGTAAGGACGAATATAAAATATTGTGTAAAACAATGAAGAAATCATGTGATGCAAATGATGTATTTATTTACATGATATGTGAATAAAATTGAATTAAAAAAACATATAAGTAACAGACAGTTAAATTATGTATTTTTACTCAGTTTTAATTCATCTAAGGACAGTTGATTGGGCTTGTAGTGATTATAATTTGGTTTGTTCCACTCAGTAAGGATAGCTTCTTCTTGTGTTGACTCTAAATATACCCGCTCTGCAAGAAAAATGAGAAAAACATAACTTTAAAATTCTTCCACAGTTAAATCTAGCTCCATTGTGCTGGCGTATAATTTTGGAATATTGTACAATACGGCCGACGTATCTTGGCGAGTCTGAAGTTAGTTGTTTGGCTGCGCAATTAATCTTTTAGAAACGAAATTGTCTACTGCGCAGCTAATCAGCTGACTTCAGACTCGCCAAGATACGTCGGCCGTATTGTAGTTCCACTAAAGTCTGAATGACTAGAATATACTATTGCAATACAAACGGAATAATAATTAAATAAGAAAAACGGTCGTCAACCGAATTGTTTTGACAAACATTGAAACGTATAGTTTGGTTGATCGTGGACTTTTGTGTATCACGTTCTTACCGTGACTTGAAGATATCGCTATTGCCCATAGGATTTAGGGTGCCGGTGCATCTGTCGCGAGTAGCATCCCTTAGACTTGCACATTCGTTCGCCAAAAGATGGTTGTATTTCACAGAGCTAGCCATGTACTCGTAAGAACGGCTGTGGGAACATGTGTTTATCAGGCATCCAGGCATGTTGGAGCCTCCATTGGGGTAGAAATCAGCGTCACCGCAAGGGTCATTGTATCCAAGGAGAGCAGTGTCTGTGTGGATCACTTCTACGTATTGACCGTCGGTCCGTACCACACGGTTACGATCCGAATTCCATAGGGGACCAGCAGGGTCCAAAGCTAAAACAGAAGATAGTTTATCAAAGTAAAAATGTACCGTAATTTTAGCCACTATTTTAGGATAGAAACTCGTGTTAAACTTTACCTGTGATTCTCTTGACCCTAGCTCCCGTTTCTCTGCCTGCATTCCCAACTAGATGACCACCAAGACTGAAACCTACTAAATGTACTCTTTCGAATGACATTCCTAGTACGGCGAGCCAGTTAACGAATTGACCGAGGCCTCTGCCAACTGCAGCAGTTCCAGTCTTCGCTGTAATATAAGATCTGTTGGCTAGGGCATTCCAATCGAGAACAATGACGTTGACATCAGCATCCTGCAGGAAAGCTGAAACAAATGTAAGCTTAGAATATTGCTCAACTTTCTACATGTTTCGTAATTCTTGTTTATGAATGTGTTACCTTCAATAAGTAATCGGTTCATCGTGTTTCCGCCGTGACCATTCCATCCGTGAGCAAGGAATACAGTGACCTTTGAGAAGTCAAAGTTTGATTCTAGTACGGAGCGCTCATCACCAAATCCAATGATTTGAGCTGAAGAAGGATTGGCCCTGAAAATAAAATGATCAGGAAATAAAGAAGATAAGTTAAGGAATTATACAGTGTAAACTCGCCGAATTATTTTGAGAAACAATAAAATCCTAATCCTAACTTCCTATCCTAACTTCCTAATCCTATCCTTCCTCCTAACTTAATAAATGCGATAGTAAGTTTGTTACCTTTTCACGCCTAAACTACTGAACGATCGGTTCAGTAGTTTAGGCGTGAAAAGTGAAAAATCCTGAAATTTTGTATGTATGTTTTCAGGTATACATAGACGGACATAGGGTACCTTTTATCCCGAAAAAAAGTACTGTTCCCGAGGAAGATAACAATAACGATAATAGATGGCGCCACGTGTCTTTCGAATCATGATTGAATCGAGCGCGAGCAAAGCCGCGGGCTGAAGCTATTAATTAATATTTTTAATTCCACTTCTTGGCAATTAGTTAAAAGTGGTTATTAAATGCGTTCGTTCGACATATCAAACGAAAGCAATTGCACTTTTTGGTAATTATAGGATTACCTAGTAAAGAGCCAGTATCCGTTATTAGCGGGATTTCTAGTAAATTCTTCAATGAATGCAAAATCTACGGGCTCCTCAGCGTCGACGAGGTGTAGGATTCCGTCGCCATCTCCCGGGAAATAGAAGTACCTGTCACCTTCCTTGTAACCCTGCACTGGGTTTTTGAGTACGCTTGCAGAACATGCTGAAAGGTAAGATAAATTTTAAACGTAAGTAAAACCATTGGATATCGTAGTTGAGGAACTAGAGAAAATTAGAAATGAATAAAGAGGACTGAACAGTGTGGATTTCGAGGATGATTGCAATTTTGGATTCCAAGATTCAAATTACACATTTGTGATGATGCGTTTTAAAAAGAAGACATGAGTATGATCTTCGATAACATTACTTACAATAGAGCTGGCATTTGCTTAAAATTAATTATTATTAACACGTTCAGTGCCGGGTGCCCTCCGGAAGGGCACCCTGTAATCGTATTTGCCATGCCGGGTGCCCTCATGGAACACTCATTTTAAATGCAGGTTTTTCTTGGAAAATTCACCGTCATGAAACAAGCAAACACCTATTTTACGACGTAGTAGCGTATTTTTCACGGTTTTTAACCTAATGCCAGGAACCCTTCTCGAGGGTTCACTCTGAGCTAAACGTAATGCCGAGGACCCTCCTGGAAGGTCCACTAGTAATATGTATGGCGGGATGGCATATGAGCTCTATGAAAAGTGTGGTGGTTTCGAATGTTAAACGTCTAAAGAGACGTTTAACATTCGAGTCCACCACACTTTGAGATCTAAAGAGATCTCACGGTTCATCTTGCGCGCGGAAGAAATCTGGACCTTTGGAAGGCATACAGGGGACACAAGTCCAACGCGAAGAGGCCCCTTTGAGAACATTCGACATTATTATGGTTATGTATTTATTGTAAAACCTTTGAATAATTCCTGATTCTTTTGCCTCTATTATTTTTGTCGTGACGGTTTTTTTACAGTTTTGTTGGTTTAGGCTGCACTATACATACATACAGACTATTTTGATTTTTTATTTAGTTTGAGAGATATTTAATTGAGAAACTGTCAAACCGCTACTTATCCGTAAACCGTTAGTTGTGAAACAAATTAAATTCACAAATGCACCCCAATTTGAGATAGTTTTTAGTTACTATTAATCGATTACCTGCTATAGCGATGGATAACAGTAATAAGCACTTCATAATGCTCAAGAGTGGCACTATCTTCTCCAAATAACTATGAAATAATTGTATTTACTTGATTCAATTGGTTTTATATGAGATGTATTATGCAATGTTATCATTTATCATGATAATGATAACATTTCATAATAAACGCTGTTTAATCGTGTTACGTGTACAGACAAATACATAATTTTCCTGTTTTTATTTGAGTAATTATTCAATCAATCAATACCTATATTAGTTCAAAATCAAATCTACGTTATCTCAATTAAAAAAACTCACATTTTCCTCCTCATTCTCTTGTTTGGTTTTTAAATTATGCCAAACATTATTATTCAATTTTAATAGTCAAACATTGTTTGGCATGGGTAATTTAAGAACTTGTAAACTTCGCATAATTAATTTACACTAAAAGTCTATATTTTTATTTTCCAGGGATGTTGGAGATGACAAAATAAGGTATCAATTTGAATTAGAAATAATAATGCATCAAAATAAATATAAAATATGAATCGAAAGAACTCGTCCGGTTTTCAAGGCGCTCACCAAATTACTACCATCACAAAAGCACGGCCGAAGGTAAATATTTTTAAAGAGGAGTTATTAATGATTCGCGATATAAGTATGTGGTCAGCAAGAGAAAACTCGTACTATTAAATGCTCTCACCGCACCGACTCCGGTTAGGTTAGACGTTCACTATGTGGTAATTTTTTTAATAACGCATCCTACGTTTTATTTAACTATTTTCAAAATTCTGACTGAACTTGCTGAAACTTTCGCCGCTGATTTCGCGTAAAGGAGAATGGGCAAAAAAAACCCAGATCCAACAGAAACGACTTGTATTGGTATTTGTCACACTTAATGTCCTAAACAATCTTGCATATTTTTTTTTTTTCTCGGCTCCGTCTGGACCCATGAAAACGAGGTCAAAGATTGAAAAAGTGTCTGTTCGTGTATTATTGAAATCATTAAATATTTATTCTAGTCATTATATCGCAGTGCACTGCTGGATATAGGCAGTTCCTATTAATCGTCAATACACCAGGTGCTTGCTCAGATAATGGATTAAAACATTATCAACCTTATTTTAGGGAGCTCAACGACCCGACGCACGACGACACCAATCAGCCGGACATTTGCGTAGGTCAAAAAAAAAATACTCAAACCGCCAAACAGTTCTACGAAATTTATGTACCTATAAATCTAGCCTACATAGTACTCACATTCACAATTTAATAAAATAAAAAATAATATAAAACAAACGACATATTAATAATAATAGTCGACAAAATGTCAAGTTAAAAAAAAAAATAATTCAATAATAATAATTCAATAATAATAATTCAATAATAATAATTATCAATAAATCATCATGCAGAATGTCAAAAATAGAAAAAATAAAAAAATATATGAAATAATTTCAATGATTTCAATGATATCTCTATGATAAGAGCGAGCGGCTCAATTCCAAGCATTTTTATCGTCCATATAATCTTTAACTTTATAGAAACCCTTATTACAAAGTTTCTGTTTTATGAAGGACTTAAATTTATTGAGACTTAATTCTTGAATATTGCTTGGAATCTTGTTGTAGAAACGTATACTTTGGCACCTAAATGAATTACTAATTTTTTGGAGCCTAGTCATTGGTAGTATAAGTTTATTTTTATTTCTAGTATTGACGCTATGAATGTCGCTGTTCTTAGAGAACAAACTAATATTTTTCTTAACATACATCAAATTTTCATAAATATATTGAGATGCGACCGTCATTATATTAATTTCTTTAAATTTATCCCTCAGTGAATGCCTAAAGCTAAGGTTATAAATTGCTCGAATAGCTCTCTTCTGCAAAACAAAGATAGTTTGAATGTCGGCGGCATTTCCCCACAACAAAATGCCGTACGACATAACACTATGGAAGTAACTAAAATATACCAATCTGGCTGTCTCTACATCAGTTAGCTGGCGTATCTTATAGACCGCGTAAGCTGCAGAACTGAGTCTCTTCGACAATTTATTTATATGTGGGCCCCACTGCAGTTTCGAGTCTAAAGTTATACCCAAGAACGTAGTGGTGTCCACAAGATCCAACTCGGCTCCATTTATTATTACACTGGTTTTCACCTGCTTAACATTAGGTGTCAAAAATCTAATACATTTAGTCTTTTTCTCGTTCAAAAGTAAATTGTTAACATTAAACCAGTGCACTACTTCAGAGAGAGCGTTATTAACATCGACAGTAACCGGCTGCTGCCGTTTAAGTTTGAATAACAGTGATGTGTCATCTGCAAACAACACAATCTCTTGATTATCTTTTATGAGATAAGGTAGGTCATTAATATAAACGAGAAACAGGAATGGGCCAAGAATTGAGCCCTGTGGAACACCCATTGTCACCACAGACCCCGGAGATCTCTTCCCATTAACGTCCACTCTCTGGATCCTATTACCCAAATACGAAATAAGAAGATCCAGAGCGGTGTTTCTAACTCCGTAGTGATGTAGTTTCCTGACCAATGTCTCGTGAAAAACGCAATCAAATGCCTTAGACAAGTCACAAAAGATGCCTAAGGCATCATGTGAATCCTCCCAGGCATTGAAAATATTACCTAAAAGCTCAACACCAGCATCAGTTGTAGAGCGACCTCTTGTGAAACCAAATTGTTTCCTATGTAATAACTTATTTTTATTAAAGTGGGTTTGCAACTGATTAAGGATTAATTTTTCAAATATTTTACTAAAGGTGGGTAGCACAGAAATAGGTCTAAAGTTTGTGGGGTCAGATGTGCTACCTGATTTAAATAAAGGTATAATCTTACTATCTTTCATTAAGTCAGGAAATACACCACCGTCAATACATTTATTGAAAATTACAGCTAACTCAGGTGCTATTATGTTTATAATAGATTTCGTAACCTCAACGGAGTTACCCCAAAGATCGGCGGTCTTTTTGACATTAAGGGTATTGAAAGTCTTTACAATATCTTTACCACTTACATATCGGAAATTTAATTCATCATTACACACATTAACATTTTCTTTTAATAGGGATTCCGCAACAGTGGGGGATGACTTCAGGGATTTCGTAGTTGAGACTGGAATGTCCGCGAAGAAGTGTTCAAAAGCTGTGGCAACTTCTAAGTCTGATTTAATCGTCTTATTATCAATAGTAAGGCTGTAGTCACTACTTCGATTCCTGACTCTTCCAGTCTCATTGTTGATTATATCCCAAGTCATTTTAATTTTGTTATTACTATTCTTAATTTTTGAACTTAAATGTTGAATTTTGGCTACAAGACAAATTCTTTTAAATAATTTTGAATAATCTCTAACGTACTGACAAAATTCTTCACTATTGTTATAGTTTTTTTCTTCATACAACTCATAAAGTCTTTTTCGACTTTTATGTATACCTATAGTTGCCCATTCACTGAAGGTTGCAGTACCTTTAACTGAGATCTTCTTGGGAATAAAAATGGAATTAAATTCTGTACAAAACATGTTAAAAAATGTATTGTACAACTGGTTAGGATCATCACTATAACACAAGTAAGGCAATTTGCTAATAAGTTTATTTTTAAATCCTTCCAAGCGACCCATAGTTTTAGGCACTACAGTAATATCCTTTTTTACCACTTTCTTGTCTTCCTTAAGAAATGTTATCAACTGTCCACAATGATCAGAGTTAAGTTGATTTATAATTTGTTGACTATTAGGTACAATATCTGTAAATATATTGTCCAGACAAGTAGCTGAAGTGGCAGTTATCCTCGTAGGCTCCAAAAAAAGATTTTCAAGATTATATGATTTAAACAAATTTTTAATTTTAAGACACATGGAAGTATCTTCCAACAAATTGACATTGAAGTCACCACATACAATTACGTTTTTATTTAGTTTGCAAAGTTTTTGCAACTCCTGATCCATACTATTCTCAAAGCAATCATATAATGATGATGGTGGTCTGTACACACTCAATACAACAAACCGCTCCAGCTCCACACAGGCTATTTCAATTGTCCGCTCAACAGAGAGGCTCACGATATCCTTACATTCTTTATATTTAAGCTGTTTATTTAATAAAATTAATGAGCCACCATGTATAGCATTTTCTCTGCTGAACGAACTACCAACTTGGTGATCATTGAAATTGAATATGAACTGATAGCTTTTTAACCAATGTTCGGTAATACAGAAAATGTCAATGTTGTTGCTGTTCATAAACAATTCAATTTCAAGGTCTTTACTAAACATTCCTTGAATATTTTGGTGCACCAGGTTGATGGTTTTTAAAAACTTGCAATTTTTTGAAATAGATTTATCATTAATAATCACATCAGTAATAATTAAGCTAGAGGTTACCTCTATTGTCTCAATATCTAATTTAAATTATAATAATTGCAAATGTCAGGTAGTTGCTCAATAGAAGCAACGGTATCAATAGCCAAATTCTTGGCTGAAATCTCAAAAAAATAGGATAGCGACACAGCTATTTGTCGTTTACAATATTTTGAAAGATAGTTACTATCTTTTGTCGAATATAAATATTTACTAACATAATTGTTAGCGTCAATCAAATGAAATTTACTATTATGACATGTCCATGTATGTAACAACATGTTAATCTTATACCTATCTAATATTATTTTCTTCCTGTGGCAAGTTGTTATTATAAGGAAATGTGAACATAACAATTTTTCTCAAGTCAAGCTCAGACAGTTTGTTATAGTACTGGAGCAGACTTTTTCTATTCACATTTCCTCTATTTCCTATTAGTATAGTAGGTAGTAGGTAGTTACTTAAACTCACGCCAGTATTGCCTGAAGGGTTGGCAGAGGTGTATAGTACACCCACATTTCGCCGTTTATGTTTACGTCGCATGTATTAGGGGGCGAGCCTATTGCCATCGACCGGCCACAAATCAAGACTCCGGGCTGGTACTGAGAAATTCCACACGGAAAAACCCAGTGACACTTTGCCCGACCTGGGGATCGAACCCAGGACTTCACGCCCAGCAGTCGCGTTTGCGACCGCTAGATCAACGAGACAGTCTAATTAGGTAGTTATGTCGAATAAATAGATGTGTACATAATATCATTTTTCATTGTACCACTTTTACAAGTTTGATAATGTTTTAATCCATTATCTGAGCAAGCACCTGGTGTATTGACGATTAATAGGAGCTGCCTATATCCAGCAGTGCACTGCGATATAATGATTAGAATAAATATTTAATGATTTCAATAATACACGAACAGACACTTTTTCAATCTTTGATCTTGTTTTCATGGGTCCAGACGGAGCCGAGGAAAAAAAAATTATGTAGGATTGTTTAGGACATTAAGTGTGACAAATACCAATACAAGCCGTTTCTGTTGGATCTGGGTTTCCGATATATTGCCCATTCTCATTAGCTAACTGTTTTAATGATATATTTTACATTATTAACTTTGGCCAAGAAATATTTTTTATTTGGTTTAGGTTCCACCACTCAGTTCCACTACGCCTTTCCAGGTGAACTTATTATAAGCTGGTTGATTTTAGAGTGCAGTAGTAAAACCCTTAAAATGCTTTTAACTTGGGCTCTATATAAGGTCCAATCAAAATATTTGTACAAACTTTTACAGATCACAGTACTCAACAATATGAACAACTTTTACTATGGGACTAACTCAGAAATATAAAAAAAATATCAGCTGTTCCATACATTTTGATCGTGTAAGTATTGCACTTTTGTATAGAACAGCTGATATATTTTTTTATATTTCAGAGTTGGTCCCATAGTAAAAGTTGTTCATATTCATGAGTACTGTAATCTGTAAGTTTGTCCACCTATTTTGATTGGACCTTATATATCTTGTGCGCACGGCTATCAAGGTTAAACATTTCCAGCATGAGCTGATCTCGCATTGTATAGGCTTTCCGTTCTAGGAGAGGTCTGGAAATGGATAGCTTGATATGAAGCCGTGTGTATATTGAGCCGAGTGTATGTACGATTGAGTATGACTATGGAACCCTACTTTATGCGTGGTTAGTAATGTTAATTTGTGCAGCCTACAGCCTATAACTACTTAATAGGCTGTAGCGCATCGTTTAATTTATTGTAAAAACTGTTCAGGTTCCAATTTATATTCAATTACAAGTAGGTAAAGTCTTTCTATCTCACGAAGGCGTTTACTGTAATTTTTGTGTTTGATATAAGGTGCAAATTGTAATAATTCACCCGCCTTCGTCATATAATATCGTCTACTTAGTTTTCGTCTTCAGTAATTTTTCACACCTTGTACCAATTTTTCAATATAAAATCATCGGCATACTACTCTGTCAAGAAAGTACCGGGAAAAGATCAATAATACACAAAATGTTAGTTCAAATTTACCAGAGCGAGGCAAATCTTCCATCACATCTCGACCGCTTTTGAACGCTTTGTATCACTCATAATGTACGTCTTTTTGATAAAGTCGATTCACCGTAAGCCTTCTGTAACATTTTCAGTGACTCCGAACACGAAATTACATTGGCGATGCGTTTAAGACAAACACTTTGTTCGTTATTTTTGTCTATTATAAAATTCGCAATACACACTAGAATTATGTTATTACTACAAACAGCATTGAATATAATCTAATTATCAGATGTAACTCAAACTCCGCGCCAAAATGGAAAACAGTTGTGCCAATCTAACAACAAAAAAAAAATTAAATGAATTTGGAACCATAAACAAATCATTCATTCCTTTAGTATTCTTATTCTAAGTTCATTCCCGATACTTTTTTGACAGAATGTATCTACTGTACTCTACTGTACTTGTACAATTACTGTACAAAATTCAGTTTCGAGCCCCTATTCTTTCTTTTGCGAACTTAATACACGGGTTTTCTTTTTACGGGAGAATCCAGGCCATTTCTATTTTAGAAAAGAATAAATATGAGCGTACCCTGGAGGATACGCTAATAAAATAACAGAATTTACTAATAGGATTAATAGCCTTTTAGCTTTCAGGGGCGTTATTGATTAAAAACAGGATGGTACATATGAACTGAATACTTTATTACGATCAGTTATCATTCCACTGAAGGAATATCAAAACACAGTCATAATTACAATGTAAAAATAAAACAGAACAACAATAAAAACAATTGTGAACGTCCGTCCGACCCAAAGGTCGCAGCAAAAGTGAGGGCACGAGTACCGCACCGCATACTCTTTTATAGACAGTTTTGACAGGTCGTGAAGTAAATATGTGCGGCTACCCACATGACATCATTAAATCATAAAATCTCTAATACGACCATTCTGATAATTCGCGCGTCCTCGCGTGGTAATGTCTTCAGATCTTAAAGTCGAATCTTCACTCCTTATTCCTGTTCTTCTACATCTTTGTAGTCCATTAACCAGGTCAGCCATCTATGTCAGCCATCCATGTCAGCCATCTACTTCAGGTTTTCAGGTTCAGCAGCTCAGCCCAGCTTGAGGCCAGCATCAGGTTCACAGAAGCCTCCTTGACCTTCGAACAAAAAGCAAACGGCAATAATTCCGTTCGGTCACACCTGACCACTCACTCATCCTCAATGATGATGTTCATTAATAAAATTCACAATTACATTCACACCTCGGTGCAATGTAAACAATGGGAGTGCATGAACCAAACTAGTTAAAGATTAGACAAAGCCTTCAGGTTGTCTTACACATAAAAACTAGTTAAAGGTTAGACAGAGCCTTCAGGTTGTCTTACACATAAAAACTAGTTAAAGGTTAGACAGAGCCTTCAGGTTGTCTTACACATAAAAATCATTTACAAATACATTCACACATCTGTGCAATGCAAACAAGGGAGTGAATGAACCAAACTAGTTAAAAGTTAGACAGAGCCCTAAGGATATACGAAATACCAAACCGTATCCTCGTTTTATTTTCTGTCTTCATTCCTCTGCTGCAGGCAGAAGCTCATCATAAGTCGATGACAGCCCGGGACGATACTCAGCGTCGCACAGTGCCATGGACTGTAGCTTGGTATCACCTCATTTACTTGAGCACGGCTCATCCTCGTGACTGGCAGTGACTAGACTAGGCTTGGTTTCTTAATTGTCAAAATCCGCACCTGTAATACATAACAGCACACATTTTTAGTAAAACCACAGCTATAACTTCAGCAACGAAACTTGCTAAAGAGAACTCGTAAGACCGCGTAGGCTTGCGTAAACAGCCAATGAGAATTTAAGCACTACGTTAGCGATTTCTCATCGTCATCAACAGGGAACACGAGAAAGAAACACGACGTTAAAGTTTCTCATCATCAACAGGTAACAAGAGAAAGAAGCACGACGTTAGCGTTTCTCATAATCAACAGGGAGGTGGCACAACATTAGCTCTCCTTACGACACATGTTACGTAATTTAATGAAACACTTATTTTTCTTGTTAAACTTTTCATTATTTTACTCGTACAATGTTAACTTGTACAACGGCAAATTCACACGTTACCATGTCTGTTGGACTAACACATACACTATGTGTCTGCAGGACTTATGTCCAATACACATACACTATGTGTCTTATGTACACAAATACAAACAAGCAAAAATAGATAAATTTGAGAGTTCTTATTTTATAACTCTCCAAACATTACCAGTTCAAAGATCATATAATGGTGACTCCAGGTGACGTAAGTCAGCACAGTTCCTGTGAACAGATCAGAAGTTATCACACCAAACAAAACCACGACATGACCCAGTTAACATGTCATCAGGCATCACCGATTACGGGATCTAGCCAATCATTAGGCATCATCCATTACGGGATCTAGCCAATCATTAGGCATCATCCATTACGGGATCTAGCCAATCAGATATGACCCAGTTAACATATCCGCTAAAGGCACGACATGACCCAGTTAACATGTCTGCTACAGGCACAACATGACCCAGTTACCATGTCTGCTAAAGGCACAACATGACCCAGTTAACATGTCTGCTACAGGCACAACATGACCCAGTTACCATGTCTGCTACCTGATTAACCCGTCGGCACAAACCCGTCGATGTGCGTTACCCGTCGGCACACTCCCGTCGATGTGCGTTACCCGTTGGCACACTCCCGTCGATGTGCGTTACCCGTTGGTACACACCCATCGATGTGAGTTACACGTCGGCAAACACACCTCAGCCACAGCATCATAAACTCTGCCGCCGCTTGGGTAGTATTCTCGAAGGCAATGCTCAGCGTAGCGCCCATTTGGTTGCACCCGCAGTAAAAGCCTCAGATGCCAGGATAAAGTTTGTCTACAACCTGTGAACATACGATGACAAACAAGGTCGTTAACAATTAACAATAATTGAGTCCTCATAGCCTGGGCAGTAAACACATATGTTAGGTCCTACATACATCATGTTTGTCAATAATTTTGTTAAAATCATTTTGTTTGGGGTGCATGAAAACGGCCTCCACGAATGACGATACCTCAGTACGTCCGGCGCACCCTAGGCAGTCAGCCTCGCTACCATCCCAACTAACTGGCTAATCTTTTCACTACGGCATGAGCTATTCTTGTATAGTCGTGCCGACACGAAGAAGAATAATAAGGAACAGTCAAAAGATCAATAATTTTATACTTAGATGAGCCAAGAAGTCACTATGCACTTTTATACATTTCCACACGTTAACAAGTTAATGAGCGATGCCACACGAGGCCTCATACGCTGAAAACAGGATACCAATTCAATGCCACACAGGGCCTTATATGAATCCGCTCCAGGTTACCCTGATATCCACGTAACTTTATAAGTAAGCAAGATATGAAAGTACATAGTACACATAACTGGTATAAAAGTACAAAGTACACATAGCTGGTTTAAAAGTACATAGTACACATAGCTGGAATTTATTCAGGAAACCAAAAAAAAATGTTTAAGGGTAAAACATTGGTTTTCTCTGCACTAATGTGTTAGTGCTCATCAACACGTTAACACTGACGGACAATGGTGGCGACACTACAAAAACATAGGGCAGACGAAACATTTTTTCGTGCCTAAAACAGCTCATGGAAACCATGTCGTTTTTCATCAGAATATTGCTGGTGCTATAAATAAATCTGATGATATTGAAATGGCACTAAACTTACTTCGAGACAAACAATGTATAGTTGACTTTGTATGTCTAACTGAAACCTTTATTAAATCGGGAGATGAAGAAAACATGAGATTAAAATCTTATAAATTGGTGAGTTGCTACTCCAGGAAAGACCAGAGACGAGGCGGTGTTTGCATACTAATAAGGCAAGACATTGAATACGAAAACATAAAATGGTTAGATAATATTACTCTTGAAAAACATTTTGAAATATGCGGTATACGACTGCAAAAATATGGCATAAATTTATTTTGTGTGTATAGAACGCCAAATTCAGACGTGAACATATTTTTTAGGAAACTACAAATAGTACTAAATAGGATGCATGAAAAAGATAATAAATACAATAATATAATATGCGGTGATTTTAATATTGACATTATAATTGACACTAAAAATAAAAATGAATTTATCAATATTCTATACAATTATAATTTGACACCCCATATAAATGAACCAACTCGACAAAAAACATGTATTGACAATATAATTAGTGATATGAAAGATGCGAAGGGGGAGGTACACGAATTAGGACTGTCCGATCATAACACGGGGCAAACTTTGTCAATAAAAGCAAAAGCAAAAAATCTTGTTAAACAACACTGGTTCGTATATAAAAGAGACCTATGTAGAGATAACCTGAACAAGTTTAATTACTACCTAAGTAATATGTCTTTCTCAGAGATCCTTGCTGAAACAGACGTAAATAAAGCGTTTTCTTTGTTTCATGATGATATTTGTCTCTTTTTTAATCTTTGTTTCCCACTAATAAAAGTCAAAATGAACAAAAACTCGACAAACCCAAAATGGATTACAAAAGGCTTGAAAAAGTCTTTTGTAACTAAGCGAAAATTACAAAATGAATATTATAAAAACAAAAGTAGACAAAACAAGATAAAATACACTACATATAGTAAAATACTAAGAAAATGTGTTGCCAATATTCAAAGCAGTAAAAATAAACATACTATAGAAAAAGCTAAAAACAAGTGTAAAGCCACATGGAAAATAGTAAATGAACGACTGAAACCAAACAATGCAACCAATGAAATCAAGGAAATTTCGGATGGAAAATGCATGTTGGATAAGGGCGATGACATTGCAACATATTTCAACAACTTCTTCATAAGCGTCGCGAAACCAAAATCTATCGAGCACCTAAAAAACAAACCAATAATGAGAGGAAGGTTAGCAAACTCCATCTATCTTGAACCAGTTGACAATGTTGACGTTTATAAAATAACAACGGAGTTACGAAATACGAACTCAGCAGGGTATGATAATATTACAACTCGATTATTAAAAGATAATATATTTGCTATGCTAAAGCCATTAACCTATTTAATAAATCTGTCCTTGGAAAACGGAACCTTTCCCGATGCTCTAAAATTCTCCGTCGTAAAACCACTACATAAAAAGAGTTCGAAAACAGAAGCGGGGAATTACAGACCAATTACTTTGGTACCAATTCTCTCCAAGATATTTGAGAAAGTAATGTGTTATAGGATTACAAACTTTTTTGAAAAAAATGACATAATAAGTAAACAGCAAAACGGTTTTATTAAAAATAAATCTACTACATTGGCATGTTTTAAATTAATAACAGAAATTCTCAGTTCAGTAGACAAAAAAGAAATTCCTATAGCTATATTTCTAGATATGACCAAAGCTTTCGATATGGTATGCCATGATAAATTATTAAATAAATTAGAACAGTACGGTATAAGAGGCCCTGCCTACAAATGGTTTGAAAGTTATTTAAAGGGTCGAAAACAGTGTACAGAGATTGTGAAAATGCATCCAGAGACTAACACTCAGGTAACATATAGGTCCCCATACTTAACGAATCACTATGGCGTACCACAAGGGACTGTGCTAGCGCCGATATTGTTTTTAGCATATATAAACGATTTGCCAGAATCAACTGAGCAGTACATTGTATTATTCGCAGATGATACCACTGTTTTAACTAAAGAAGCTACTATTGATCAGGCGATAAACGTCACCAATGAAGCTCTAAAGGGTATACATGACTGGTTAATTGTAAATAATTTAGAAATAAATACCGATAAAACTAAATTTATGAGATTCTTGACATATAATAACAAAAGAAATAAAAAAGACACAATAAACTTGCCAATAAAATATAATAATAACATCATTGAAGAAGTAAATGAAATAAAATTTCTAGGAATAAATATTGACACTTATTGTAACTGGAAATCTCATGTAGATCTTGTGTGTAAAAAAATTCACAAATTCGTTTACGCACTTCGTAAAATAAAAAGGATAACTAATAAAGAAACAGCATTAATGGTATACCACAGTCATGTATGTTCAGTATTGAGATATGGGATAATCATATGGGGAAACTCTACAGACGCCCAGAGAGCCTTTATAGCCCAAAAAAAATGCATTAGATCAATTTATGGTCTCAAGTGGACTGATTCGTGCCGACAAATATTCACCGATAAACGTTTACTTACACTTCCATCCCTATACGTTTTTGAAATGTGTAAATTTGTGAGAAACCACCTATCACTTTTTGAACAGGATGATAAGGCCCAATTTAAAAGGAAAATAGTTCAAAAACCTCTGGTAGTACCTCGAAGCAGATTAAAGTTATGTAACAGAAACTGCTATACCATGGCGGTGAACATTTATAATAAACTACCGGAAAAAACAAGAAAAATGAATAACCTAGAATTTAATAGAACTTTAAATAATTGGCTTTGTGACAGATGTTTTTATTCAATAGATGGTTATTTAAATTTTAAACAGACATGATGTATAACTATATAATTTTACCAACACTTAAGTATTTAAAATTATAATTATTGACATTATTTATAAATGGTAATCAGTATCATCTATCTAATGTAATCAATATCGTATATCAATCAATAAATTGATGGACTGTCTTAACTGTGGGATAAAATCCAATAAACTAGGTTAATATATTTAATAATGTAATCTGCCTAATTAATATTAACGAAGCAAGACTGTAAATTTTATTATGATTATGATGTGTATGACCAATGATATGATTTAATTTCGTGCATGAATGATGCATGTACCGTACTACAAATATTTGCACGACTGATAAGTCGAATATAGTGAGACCAAAATTGTTCTACCCTGTTATTATGTAAGTACCTATATTCTGGCAAATAAATACATTTCATTTCATTTCATTGATTTTGCCAAATTTCATCGATTATTATAAACTCCTCTGATTTGCGGTCACCCGTGGGCGACGCGGCCAAAGTGTTAAACAGACAAATGCTTCCCATTTTATTCGCGCTCGGCTTCGCCTGACCATTACTGATCGTGCGCTCCAAGTAGGTATTCAATTTGTTTTGCAAGAAATTAAGCCTCTCAAATAATTGCCTTTACGCGCCAAACACACATATCAAGGATTAGATAGAGGATATCTCGTCCTCATCCATCGAAATTACACACATGATCTACCTCGTTAAAATCATTAAAAGAGGGATCAGAAGAATTAGATACAAATGGTTCAATCTTACCAGGGTTATGGCACTGATTGCAATCACAAGCTTCTCCGTTACCTCGCTCGCACTTCTGTACCGGAAGGCGTTACACTCGGTGGCATGACGCAACCCAATTAGTAGCTCATCACACCTCACTAGGCGGCACCACCGACGCACGAGTTCATGCGAGGTTCGACGTGTTGCAACAGGTCCGCAGATTCTCTGTCCCATGTTGCGAGTCCTGGAATGATCTTCCAACACATTTAAATTAACAATTACGATTACACAGATTCGTAAAAAGGAAGAACGTTCACAATGTTTTACTTAACTACTCGTATTTTTCAAGATTGCTATTTATCAAGTAACAACTTGTATACTGTCTACAAATCAATACAGAAAATAAGATAGGCAATGGAGCCTATCCCACTTCTGATATGAGCGTACCCTGGAGGATACGCTAATAAAATAACAGAATTTACTAATAGGATTAATAGCCTTTTAGCTTTCAGGGGCGTTATTGATTAAAAACAGGATGGTACATATGAACTGAATACTTTATTACGATCAGTTATCATTCCACTGAAGGAATATCAAAACACAGTCATAATTACAATGTAAAAATAAAACAGAACAACAATAAAAACAATTGTGAACGTCCGTCCGACCCAAAGGTCGCAGCAAAAGTGAGGGCACGAGTACTTTTTTTTTTTTTTTTTTTCTATTGGACTGCAGTAGGTCGTCCTAGGGGACGGTTTCTACGTAACCGGGCAGTTATTGGCGAGACCTGAAGGGTCTCCAGCCAATGGGGGGAAGTAAAATACTTAACCTAAGCTAACTACTTGTACTACACTAACATCATGACTACCTGCAACAACAGCACTAAGGGCGACCCCTAGTGGGACTCGGACCTCGGCTTAGGGCGTTGCTGGCGTGGACATAGGGGGGGGGGAGACAGCTTGATGAGGGCTGAATTATCGGGGTGACTGCGGAGTCTGAAGAGACGACCGGCTCTACGACGGGAGAGCTCGGTGGATCGTGACCGGCGGCGGTGGGGCGTCGCGACGGGCCTCGTCGGCGAGGACGGTATGCCGGGCGGCGGCGTTTGTTGTGTAGTGTGCTGGTCGATTTACTCGCCTCCTGGAGGAGGGTAATTTCGTCATCGGGTTCTAAAAGTGTGTGCCTGGGACGGCGAACTTTACTTATGAGAGAGGGACTGTAGTCGGCCGCTGTGGCGACTAGGGGGTTCGGATGGCGGGGGGCAGAGTCGAAGTAACGCTTGGAAATGCGTTTGAGGTATTGCCTGATGGTTGGCATTTTTAGATCGAGATGGAGTTGGACGTTACGCATGAACCACGGGGCAGCCGCGGCTCTGCGCAACACTCGATTCTGGAGGGTTTGGAAGGATTTAAAGCGACAAGGCTTAACGTGTGCGAACACGACGCTAGCGTAAGTCAAGATGGGGCGGATGCACGTCACGTAGATTCTCAGCTTATTTCTAAGTGACAATTTACTGCGCGTTCTAAGGATGGGGTGGAGGCGACCGACAGCGAAAGCGGCGCGAGCGCGCACCGCTTTGATGTGGTCTCGGAAACTCAGATGGTGGTCGAGGATAACCCCCAGGTATTTGGCTTTCATCTCCCAAGGGATCTGTTTGCCGAACATGAGGACGGGACGGATGTGGGTGTGGGAGTCACCGTGTCTCTCGAAAAGAACGGCTGCGCTTTTTTCGGGATTCACCTCTATTCTCCATTTCCGGAACCAGACCCCGAGGGCGTCGGCTGCGGTTTGGAGGGTTCGAGAGATGCTATCGAGACTCCTACCGGAATAGTAGATAGCCGTGTCGTCGGCGAAGAGAGCCAACTTGGCCAAGCCACGTTTGGGAATGTCGCTGGTGTACAGCGTGAACAGAAGGGGCGATAGCACGGAGCCCTGAGGGACTCCTGCGCGAATGGGGTGAGGGGACGAGAGGGTGCCTTCTAGGCGATAGCGGAAGGAGCGATCCGACAGAAAGTCTCGAATGATGAGCACGAGACGGTCCGGCACGTTGAATTGGTACAGTTTGTATAATAAACCGTTGTGCCAGACCTTGTCGAAGGCTTTCGCTACGTCGAAGAAGAGCATGCCCGTTTTGTACGAGCGCATAAAACGGGAGCTAATGTGTTCGACAATGCGGTGCAATTGTCGAATGCAACAGTGCTGGGTTCGAAAACCGAACTGTTCGTCGGGGATGAGTTTACGGGAGTCAGCGAAATCCTTTAAACGGATATAAATGAGACGCTCATAGATTTTCCCAAATACATTGAGAAAACTAATGGGGCGATAACTAGTGGGCTCACTCTTGGGTTTGCCGGGTTTGGGGATACCGATAACGGTGGCTTGTTTCCAAGCTTGCGGAAAGATGTTATTACTCAGAGCGCCATTGAAGATGGCGGTCATGAGAACTATGAGCGGGGCGGAAAAGTGTTTGATCACCTTATTGGTGATACCGTCTGAGCCGGGGGCTTTCCTAGGTTTGAGTTTCCTCACTATCGTGTGGACCTCGTCTACGGTGATGGGGGGTAAGGGATCGTCGGGGTCTTCATCGGGAGGGAGGGAGGCCCTACGTTCGACCTCGCGATCCACCTTGGAAAGATGGACCGGGTCTGCGGGTTGGGTGCTGGGAGTACATTGGGCTTCTAGACTGTCGGCTAGACATTCGGACTTTTCGTCATCTTCAAAGGCCGGCCTTTGGTTCGGACGATTGAGAGGGGGAGTTGAAGCTGTGGCAACTAACGCAACGTCCGCGCGCCGCGCATACATACAGGACACTGGCGTTGAGTATCGGCGCGTGATATTTATATGGCGGCCATATCGAAGACTCACGAAACTTACAAACATTTTGGAAATCCCTACGCGCTCGTCTGCTATTGGTCAATTGACTATTTTACTTAAGTTAGCCTACTCCTACGTGTGTCATCAAAATTGTAAATATATTAAGTGATTTATAATAAATTATTATTCAGTCTGAATTTGAGTTTTACTCCTACAATCCTCTCTTACCTGGTAAAAAGCTACACAATCGGATTTTAGATTTCGTTGTAATTGCCAGAAGGCCAGATGGGATGGCTCTAAGTCGCTCAACATCTTGTCCCAGCGGGCTTCCCGAACCTCCCGTACACGTTTCTTTACAGCACGCTGTAGAGAACGCATATGGGCGCGGTTAGCTTCACAGGGAAAAGAGTCATAGGCACGGATGGACGCGTTCTTCTCCGTCAGCAGTTCACGCACATTGTCCGGCAGCTTCCAGCGGTGTTCGTCCACCGCTGGAACCTGCCTTGAACATTCGTTCACCACGGACTGTACGTGACTGGTGAGGGAGTCGATCGCGCCCAGCGTGTCGGCAATCGTAACGATATCGTCGGGGATGGAATCTAAGTGAACGGATGAGGAAGACTTGAGGCGCTCCTCTAGTTTTCCCCAGTCCGTGACAGTTTTGGTCGGGGCGGGTTGACCAGGATCCGGGGGACCACCCCGGGGACCTAGGTGAAGGACTACGGGGCGGTGATCGGAGTCTAGCTCTTCATGCGTCTCTATAGAGCGTAGACCGAGGTTTACGTTCTTTAGAAGCGCTATGTCAAGGACATCGGGCTGGTGGTCAGGGTTATGGGGGTAGTGAGTGGGACACATCGGAGCGATAACGTCGAATTCGAGCTCCGGGCTCAACTCTTCGAGGTTACGACCCGCGTGGTTGTTGGAGTTGCAACTCGCACGAGTTTGCAATTCCAGGGTTCCTGTTGTGGGGCTTGAGAAACGTTTCCTGCACTAGGAAGATGTCAATTTGATGATCACGCAAAAAGATTGCGATCTCATCTCGTTGACCGTTAACGCTGTTAGCGTTGAAGAAGCCTAATTTAAGGGATCGGGGCTTAATTTTACAGCTTTCTGTATCCATTGGAATTTATTGGATGAGGAAAATGACTATGTCATCTAGTTCGCAGAGGACATTGATGCGAGCGATTGGATCGCCTTGAGAGGCGTTCCAAGCGGAGACTATGTTTTTCGCCCACTGCGTATTGCAGGAGGAGAGGGTTTGGATGAGGCTGGGGATCGTGTCCCTAAGGAGCACTTTAGTGGACGAGAGGGAAGTGGAGGGAGCAACCGCTGTCGGCGCTGGCCTGGGAGCGAGTGCGGGGGCGGGTGCGGGGGTAGGTGCGGGGGGAGCCTGTGATGTTGTGGGACTACGTGCAGGCTGTGAAGCAGCTAGCACTATAGTGGGAGCGGGGATGGTGGAGCTCATCAGGGCGGGGATAGCCGGGATTGGGGGTCTTGTGGTTGGTTGCTGTTGCTGGGGCAACTGGGTAGTGGGCCTTAAGGCGGGGAACGCCTGCTGATGGTTCAGCGCATTCCATGGGGACGGCCTTTGGGTACTGAGTCGGGCGGGGGGTTGGGATGAGAGAGGGGGGGGAGCCGTGGAGGGACTCTCTCTTTGGTGACGGGCGGCTAAACGTTTAGCCAGCTTGGGGTTGCGCTGTTTTGGCGCTTTGGCACACCCGCGATAATTCGCCGGGTGACCAGACTCGCCGCATAGGACGCAACTAGGGGGCTCAAGGCATAGGGACCTATCTTTCGGGCGTTCGCAATCGCTAGTGCCGTGGTCGCCCAGGCACTTGACGCACCTGGGTTTCGCATAGCAGTTACGCTGCGAGTGGCCATAAAGCTGGCAACGGTGACATTGACCAGGGGGACCGGACTTATTGGGGCGCTCGACGCTTATGCCAGACAGGTGGCATAAGGTCTTAATATTATAGACGGCCTTAGACTCGTCTGAAGGTTCGCATACTGCGAGGACCATGTCGTAGGGGGTGCCACCGCGGCCGCGGTGCATGCGGTGGACTTCCAAGGCGGGGATGTTTTGCGACTTAAGGTCGCTGAGGATGGCGTCGGAGTCAATCTCCTTGGGGATGCCGCGGATAACGACTCTGATAAGTCGCTCATCGGGAAGGGCAGAGGGCACGAGTACCGCACCGCATACTCTTTTATAGACAGTTTTGACAGGTCGTGAAGTAAATATGTGCGGCTACCCACATGACATCATTAAATCATTAAATCTCTAATAATAGAATTATTTTCTTTTACGGTTATAATCACGTAATTAAATACTTCAATCAAATAATGCGAACAATGCGCATGCGCTTGCGATCCTCAAATCAATGACGCTAACATAAGGTGTTAGCGTCATTGATTAAGTTCACAATGTAGTTATATATTAGTCGTGATTGTAAAATAAGTGCTTAGATCCATTGGATGATAGCATAAAATGATCGATTAGGTAGTTTGACTTTGATTGAAAGATAAAATCAATGTAGGACAAACACGATGTTGTTGACAAAACTGCATTCTTAGATTTTTAATAAGTCATTGGTCTGGAATCATTCTGTGTTTTTACGGTGCCGATCGATAGAGTCGGTAGGATAAATCTCTCTACTTTAACATTGTATCTTAAAACAAAGGAAAAACCGTGAAATCTAAGATTAACTCCAGAACGAAAGAAAAAGTTAATCTAAAAAATTACTTCATTTTATTTTTTGTTTAGGCTTATTTATTACATGGACATTCTTTAATAATGTTAAGATATAATGTTGATGAGATTTGATCGTTAGTATTATTGACCCTATTGACCGGCGCCATTAGATACAGAATGTTGCTTTTTCGCAGTTATGTCAGTTCGATTTCTGTCTTATAGTTACTAGCGATTTTTTTTACATATGAAAGCAGTTTTTCTTGCTTTTCAAAATAAAATATTGTTGGCAACATTGGAAAAATGTGTATCACAGGTTAAAAAGAGCGGCACGCGCATGCGCTCTAGGGTAGTAAGTAAAATAACCGCCATTGAGGAACGTCCGATATTTTTGCTATTTTCCCTTTTTATGATTAACTTTGTTGTGATAACTTAATAACTGATTGTGATTCAGTGTCTATGTTTTTAAAAAGTACCTTTAGTTCAAGGTATACAAGATCAGAAGTGGGATAGGATCTTCGTGATTCTATCTCACGTGCCCACTGATTTGTTTTGTAACACAACATGTAAAGAATATCGGACGGTACTCAACATGATTTGCATCGACTGTAATCATTATTAGTGGTCGGAATAGGAATGGCCGAGTGTTGTGTTGTGTGGAAACTTTACTTTGTACTTGATATTCCAGAACATGACCAAACACAGGACGACCGAGTTTACCGGTCTCAATATTTTGGCGGGAAACGATGCAGCGACACCTATCCGAAGTTTGCAAGCACAGTCAACTGATAAGCTGGACTCGTGCGCGGCCCATACCTTGTGGTGAAGATACTACCTCAAAGGCGTTACGAGCTGCAGCTCCAGGCTGGATCCTACGGGAAGTCGACGCATGTAGCGTCGGAGTACATGATCCCGTGGCGGGGAGAATGGACTTCTGAAGTGTGTGTTGCTTACTGTAATGGTGAGTTGTTTGGCTACTTAGAGACAGGTTTGCTTTGTCTCTCAGGTGTGTATAATAGTTGGGATACGCTTCACGTAGTGCCTCTTTCCCTTTATAATTTATTTGTGTGCGGACATGCTTCACGTCGTGCCTCTGTCTCGCTGTTATTAAGACATGCTTCACGTCGTGCCTCTGTCTTGTTCTTTTGCTAAGCTATGCTTCACGTCGTGCCTCTAGCTTGGTTGTGTGTTGAGATACGCTTCACGTCGTGCCTCTGTCTCATGGTTATTAAGACATGCTTCACGTCGTGCCTCTGTCTTGATCTTTTGCTAAGCTATGCTTCACGTCGTGCCTCTAGCTTGGTTGTGTGACGGGATACGCTTCACGTAGTGCCTCTTTCACGATAGATAACTTTGTGTGTATTTTTTGTGTAACGATTTATGTTCGCTATAAATGCTCGTGCATTTACGTAACCGCATGGTCGGTCTTTTAAGTGTTTTGTGCAGATGCAGTGCAGACATTTAAAATGAGGAGTCTCATCCTGCTGAAGTATCACCATGGGAGCTGCTCTAAAGCGCTGAGCTCCATACTGCCGGCGCCGCTGGAGGCCGAGCTGCAGATGCTGAGTTAACGATGCTGAACGAGGGAGTCCGAGGACGGCCTCCTGTCAGGAGAGGCCGTGTTGGCAACATTGGAAAAATGTGTATCACAGGTTAAAAAGAGCGGCACGCGCATGCGCTCTAGGGTAGTAAGTAAAATAACCGCCATTGAGGAACGTCCGATATTTTTGCTATTTTCCCTTTTTATGATTAACTTTGTTGTGATAACTTAATAACTGATTGTGATTCAGTATCTATGTTTTTAAAAAGTACCTTTAGTTCAAGGTATACAAGAATATATTATCTGAGTATGACGACACGTTTGTTGCAGTGGCTGAGATTGGCTTCTGTGTTACGGGTCGTGGGTTCGATTTCTCCACTGCACAAATATTTGTATGGTCCACAGATAGTTGTTTCGGGTCTGGGCGTTAGCGCATGTAAAGATTTGTGTCTGTAAACGCACTCCCGATACAGGAGAAATCAAAGAGAGGGGCAAAGTCAAAAATATTTTTTAATACGTACTATTGATTTCACATTATTTAAACCTTACTAAGATTTTCCATTTTATCTTAAGTATACCAATACTGTGACGTCGTTCCGTCGCCCACTCTTTTTTTTTCTAGAATTGTCAATGTGTAATTAATTTATTTCCCAAGACCACCACCAGACGTTCTACTGCTTCTCTTTTCATTACTTATCAGAATGAAAAGAGAAGCAGTAGAACGAATTGAAATTGATGAATTGAATTTTGATGTTTTGGTCATGGACTGAAACATGACCAGTTCGACTAATCGTGTGTAGTATACAAATTTTCATAGTCATTTACTTTACTTTTTACACCTGAAACTGCTGAGGCTCTTCACAAAATTAGGTATATCTTTTAGGGATGTTTCAATTACAGTGGTCTGAATTTTAGATAAAAAATAATTCACCTCAGCGAAATTTCATTAGAATTAGAATAATTTTTGATATGCTTTCCTAAATATTGATAAAAGTATGTAGGGAAGTATCTGAAAAAATATTCTGTATAGTATGACTGACAAGAATACGACAAAGTAAGGGTTAAGCACCAAAAGTAGTACCTATTACTTAGTAGGAAAATAAGTTTAGAGGCTGTGACGTATGATTACGGTCGCGCGAATACATTTTCTTGAATAAAGCGACTAACAATGCACCGTGTATGGGGTTGCAGTTTGGTTCTACAGGACTTAGAAACATAGAAATATTTTTGAATCAGTACATTATGAAACAAAGTCCAAAGTCTCTGTTTGTCTGTGCGCTATGTTGTCTGTTATTACTGAATGGATTTCATTCCGGTTTTCACGACGGATTTTGTTTCAGTTTTCACGTGTAGATTGATTATTGGCGAAGGTTTAATCTGTATTATTTACTAACGAACTTTTCAAGAAACTCGAAAAATATGTTTTATGTAGTTTGCACATGATAAACGCTCAATATTTATCACGATATTTGTATCGAGAGCCTGGACGGTGATATTTATTGATCGTTTAATCTATCAACACACTGATCTAAATGCTTAATAAATAATAACTTAATGGTACACGTAGGTACCTACGATGTCGGGGCAGGTCGTTAATGTTATACAATAATTAAATTCTTTTGTTACAGAAATCAATTGCGTTGAAGAATATTCAGAAATAATTATCAAGTTGATGACGATGAAGAATACAAAGGTTCATTTTTATCGCTCACTCATCAAAAACCTTTATATACTCGTATAATTAATACATTCCTTGCTACTAAATATGTAATTTGGTAAGTTTTATTAGTCAATTGTATTTAACGTTTAACATGAAATAAAATACAAGCTTAAGATTTAATTTTGTAAGTTTCATATATTTTATACAATGAATAATAATTGACTTGTGTGTGAAAACTTTGATATGTGCGGGGGAGGTTTGTATCTGTGAATTAACATTCGTATTTGGGAGCATCATTTTTACGGAAAAGCGGACATGCTTCCCTTCACAAGAGGGACCTCTATTTTCGCAGATGAAATAAGGTTAGTTACCTACCTGCCTGCGTAAACAATAGGTTCTATTCAATCATACGAGCAACCACAGGATAAGTAGACAAAAATATACGCGCATGATAAGGACGTGTATAAAATATTGTGTAAAACGACAAGGGAAACAAGTGAGGCATTTTTTTTAAATTATAAGTTTATTTACATGATAATGTGTATAAAAATTAATTAAAAACCAAATAAGTAGCAGACAATAAAATGACGTATTTAACTCAGTTTTAATTTAATTTACCCAAGGACAATTATTTGAGCTTTTGGTGATTAAAATTTGGTATGCGCCACTCAGTAAGGATAGCTTCTTCTTGTGTTGACTCTAAATATACCCGCTCTGTAAGAAAAAAATACCATAACTTTAAAATGCTTCCACAGTCAAATTTAGCTCCATCGTGCTAGCGTGCGTCTAATTTTGGGATTTTGTAGTTCTACTAAAGACTTTGAATCAGAATTATTAATAATAGTCATTAATATAATATTAATGACTATTATCATAAAATATTATGTATCAAATATTTGTTATAAAAACGATTATTAACATAAGGACTAGACGTTTAATGAGAAGTATGGTCGTCAACCAAATTGTTTTGACAAAAATTGAACAGGACTAGTTCATCGTGCAATTTCAGAACTGTGTATCGCATCCTTACCGTGACTTGAAGATATCGCTATTGCCCATAGGATTAGGGGTGCCCGTGCAATCGTCGCGAGTAGCATCCCTTAGACTTGCGCATTCGTTTGCCAGAAGATGGTTATATTTCACAGAGCTGGCCATGAGCTCATAGGAACGGCAGTGGGAACACTTGTTTATCAAGCATCCAGGCATGTTGGAGCCTCCATTGGGATAGAAATCGGCGTCACCGCAAGGGTCACTGTATCCAAGGAGTGCAGTGTCTGTGTGGATCACTTCTACGTATTGACCGTCGGTCCGGACCAAACGGCTGCGGTCTAAATCCCATAGGGGACCAGCAGGGTCCAAAGCTAGAACATCAGATATTTCATTAAAGTAAAAATGTACCGTATTCATCGCAACTTTTTCAGTGTAGGAACTCGTGTCAAATCTATACCTGTGATTCTCTTGACTCTAGCATTCGTTTCCCTGCCAGCGTTTCCAACCAGATGACCACCAAGACTGAATCCTACTAAATGTACTCTTTCGTATGACATTCCTAATCCGGCGAGCCAGTTCACGAATTGACCGAGGCCTCTGCCAACCTCAGCAACTCCAGTCTTCGCTGTAATATAAGGTCTGTTAGCTAGGCCACTCCAATCGAGAACAATGACGTTGACATCAGCATCCTGCAGAAAAGCTGAAACAAATAGAAATGATACACAAAATTCATAGAATTTGTGTTTGTATTTTTTATTGTTGTTATTGCATTTGTGACCTTAAAATTTCATCATATCAGCTTATTAACGTCTACTATAGTAGAGCTCTCAATGACTATAATTGCTGGTACTAGAACTTTTCAGAATTATCGTACGAGTATACTAGAGGTCGCTCGCGGCCTCGCCCGCGTTTATTTCGTTTATCGCGTATTTCGTATTTTTCGGGATAAAAGTAGCCTGTCCTTCTCCAGGTTCCAGACTATCTCTGTACCAAGTTTCATTAACACATTCAGTGCCGGATGCCCTGCAGGAGGGCACCCTGTAGTCGCATTCGCCTTGCCGGGTGTCCTCGTGGAGGGCTCATTTTAAATGTAGGTTTTTCTTGAAAAATAAACCGTCATGAAACAAGCAAACACCTATTTTACGACGTGGTAGCGTATTTTTCACGGTTTTTAACCTAATGCCAGGAACCCTCCTCGAGAGTTCACTCTTAGTTAAATGTAATGCCGAGGTTCTGAGGTCCTGGAAGGTTCACAAGCAATATGTATGGCGGCATAGCGTATGAGCTCTATGAAAAGTGTGGTGGGCTCGAATGTGTTAAAATCGGTTCAGCGGTTTAGGCATGAAAGCGTAACAGACAGACAGACTTTTGCATTTATATTATTAGTAGGGATAGGCCGTGCTTTGTAGTTATACATAATACAATATTGTACCTTCAATCAGTAATTTATTCATGGTGTTTCCACCGTGGCCATTCCATCCGTGAGCGAGGAATACAGTAATCTTAGATAAATGGAAATTCGAATTTTCAATGGAGTCTGTATTGCCAAACACTAAGACTTGAGCTGTAGAAGGATTGGCCCTGAAAATGAAACGAAAAGAAAGTTAGTCTGAAGACTTATGAAAGAAGTGTTGTAAATTAAATTCGCAAGAAACGTAAACGGTACAAACTTCTAGCTTCTAGTGTCAGTGATTACATTGTTTTCAATTAAAATTTAAAAGAGAAAAGTCGGAGTATAATTAGTAGATTAATGAGTCAAACAAATAAGTACCTGGTAAAGAGCCAATATGCGTTGTTAGCCGGATTTCTGGTGTATTCTTCAATGAACGCCAAATCTGCTGGCTCTTCCGCATCGACAAGGTGAATGATGTCGTCATCATCTCCCGGGAAGTAGAAATACCTGTTACCTTCTTTGTAACCCGGCACAGGGTCTTTGAGAACGCTTGCAGCACTTGCTGCAAGGGAAGAAAAAATACAATTAATAAAAAAAAAAATGATTCACGTTTTCTTGTAAAGTAAAAAGAATTCATGTCTGTAGAAAATATGTTATTCGAACAAAGGAGGCAAAGGTACAAGTCCGAGACTGGCTGCAGACCGCAAACTGCAAAAGTAGTATCGCTTGCGGTGCGATATGCGGCTGCGGTCTGCGGTTGCAGTTTTGCAGTCGCTGTCGAAATAGCACCTATTTAAAGTGCACACCTTAAAGGCGCTATTTCGATGGCGACTTGCGGTCTGCGGTTGCAGTCTGCAGTTTGCAGCCCGTCCCGGACTTGTACCTTAAACGAACTTATTCGAAAATATTATAGCTTTAAAACTGTAAACTAGGATTGGTTGGCTCTGGAATGTCTGTTGAAACGAACGAAATTATTAAGCCTAGTTAGCTTCACAATTTTTGAATTGATATACCTACATAGTTTCCTAAGATCGCTTTTAATTCTTTTCCGTTCCAATCTTGAAAGGAAACTTTACAAATCACCGTTTATTTATTTATTTAACACTCGATTAAGGATAGGTCTTACTTAAAATATAAAAAATTGTATGGATAGAAATTGTATTTACCTGCTATAACGACAGACAACAATAACAAGCACTTCATGGCGCACCGAGTCTAATTAATTATAGAGTAGTAGTTTTTACATTTGGTATTTATATTGTTTTAATACGAGATTATTTTCCTTTTATCGTGATAAACAGTAATACTCATGACCCTTTTTTGTTGTTTTATCAGGTAGCACAAGGGATTGCAGAACTGTGCGAGGAGGTGATAGCCAAGGAGGAGGTGGCGGAGGGGAGGCGATTTCCTCTTTCCCCTCCCGCAGAACAGTAGCCTGCGGGCGGCGGGCTAGATAGTACGTCGCCCAAAAATTAAAGGCATTTAAAAGCCGTAAATATGGCGTATTGTGTATGTGCGCATAGTCCTTCCTACCATTCGCTTTTCCCAGGGCGGAGGGTATCCATGAGGAATTTCTGCAAACATGTAGATTTCTGACGTTTCTAGTAAGAAGTACACCAACCTCAGTTGGTCCGGAAGAGTCTTTTGATCCTTATGGAAAATAGGATTGATTGGCATCGTAAAAATTGTGAAAACTGCCCTTTTTCTCGCAGACTGTATTTTGTTTTAACACGTTCAGTGCCGGGTCTCCAGGAGGGCACCCTGTAGTCGCATTCGCCATGCCGGGTGCCCTCGTGGAGGGCTCATTTTAAAATGCAGATTTTTCTTGGAAATTTCGCCGTCATCAAACAAGCAAACACCTATTTTACGACGTAGTAGCGTATTTTTCAAGGTTTTTAACCTAATGCCAGGAAACCTCCTCCAGGGTTCACTCTTAGCGCAAACGTAATGCCGAGGACCCTCCTGGAAGGTCCGCTAGCAATATGTATAGCGGGATGGCGTATGAGCTCTATGAAAAGTGTGGTGGACTCGAATGTGTTAAATCTTTGAATGCAGATAGTATTTCTCTATTATTTATCTTACTGTCTGTATATGGTCTATAGTAGCGAAGTTCTTTCTTAATCCAGTTTTCTCCATCGACATATTTTCGTATAGTTAAACTAGCGACCCGCCCCGGCTTCGCACGTGTACATTTTTTTTTTAGCTTATAACTTTCCTCTTAAATCACTCTATCTATAAAAAAAAAACGCATCAAAATTCGTTGCGTAGTTTTAAAGATCTAACGATACATAGGGATAGACAGCGGGAAGCCACTTTGTTTTATACTATGTAGTGATACTAAACTCTTTTGCAAAAAAAAACGGGCACTTTAGATTTTTTCTCTACTTCAATGAAGAAGAACAAGAAATAGGTTTTATTAATTTGACGATGTATTAGCATGTTATTTGAAGCATCCTGGCATGATTCTTTACGTTCCAAATTTAAAATTTGAAATTAATAAAAGAAAAATAATGATTATTGTGGATTATTCTAAAATTGCTTTACTAATGGCGCGAATTGCTGAAACGATTTTTAACTAATTACGATATTTTAAAACTTTTTGGATATTTTCTGCAAATTAAACAATTTAATCTTTCTTTTTACATTAAATCTACTTTTTGATATGAGTGATAAAGCGATAAGGGCCGGTAAAATTATAGCCCTACTTGAAGAAGGTTGTTCGCAAACTTACGTGTCTCAGCGGCTAAATGTGAGTCGTTCAACTGTCCAGAGGACTTGGCAACGGTATCAAGAGCGGTCTCTTGATACCGATGCCAAGTCCTCTGGACAGTTGAACGACCGAACCGGGTCTTCTTTTGACCGAACCGGTGTTCGGTCAAAAGAAGACCCGGTTCGGGAAGAAAACGATGCACAGAACCAAGAGATGACCGCTTTTTGGTGAGTCAGGCGTTGCGGAATCGTAAGGCGTCAAGTGTGGACCTGAAGAAGAGCCTTGAAGAAGTAAGAGGAGTAGAAGTTAGCTTGTGGACGGTCAGGAGGAGGCTTTTGGCTGCCAATATCAGGAGTTACCGCCCAGCTCGGGGCCCTAAATTACTCCGTGAGCACCGTGTTGCTCGACTTCAGTTTGCTCGGAACTGTGCTTCATGGACTCTGGAGGACTGGAATAAAGTATTGTTTTCTGATGAAGCTAGAATCTCTTTGTGTGGAGAGGACCGACGCCGGCGAGTGCTGCGAAGACCACGGGAACGCTATGCGGAAGTGTGTTTCGAAGAAATCACTCCTTATGGCGGAGGCTCCGTTATGTTTTGGGCAGCAATTAGTGTCTGGGATGTTCTAAAGAGACGGGTAAGATCAGTGCAACCTGCTCCACAAAACATCAGGAAGCTAAAAAGAGTCATTGCAGAAGAGTGGGAACGTATTCCTCAAAACGCTATTAAAAACATCGTGGAAAGCATGCCCAGAAGGATTCAAGCTGTGATTTTGGCAAGAGGAGGTCACACTCGTTATTAGGTTTTTACATTTGTAACTTTATTAAATTAAAAAAAGTAAAAAAAAACTTGTCTTTATTGCCGACCAATTCTTATTGTTTGGGCGTGTACATCGGTTTTAAGGAATCCATCGTTTTTTTCTTTTAATTACCCGAATTCAATTCACGCGCATTAATTTACACGATTATAAGTATGTATACTTATAATCGTGTAAATTAATGCGTCTAACTACGTCAAAGAAATAAATTTCATTTAATTAACTCAAATCGACCTTAGAACGTAAATTTCCTTAGGTGCCCGTTTTTTTTTGCAAAAGAGTGTATGTAGTGATGCTGTTTCGACCTAGGGTGATTTTGGAGAATACTTTATATGTAGATGTTAGAAATCAAGCTTATTGGTTTGTAGTAATAATAGATAATCAACTAGTTCAAAACCATTTGTGATAATAATATCATGGTAATACCTTAGGAGCCGTGTTTTACATATCCGTCTTTCTCTCATCTGAGAACCACTAGGTAATTTATATACAAGGTGTTGTTACACATTGTGTTTTGACGAGATAAGCGAACATAAATGTAGGGAAAAGCTGTTTTTTTTTAGCGACTACAGTTTTGGTCTCATAGTAAAAGTTGTTCATAATGATGAGTACAGTGAACCCATAAGAGGTTGTGCGTTATTTATGTTACATCTTGTATAGCAGCTTTTTATCTCCTTGCGCTAAATTAATATCGTTAGATTAATTATTTTTATTAATCTTGACATACATAGCTTGTTTTGCGCTAGTAAAATACATAACTGAAAGTCTGAATCAAAAATCTAAGATAAGTTGTGTGTCATGACTGAAGCTTTTGATTTTGTTTGCCATAAAACGCTACTCTCAAAGCTTGAGCATTATGGAATCCGGGGTAAGGCTAACGACTGGATAAAAAGTTATCTTTCTGAAAGAATGCAATGTGTGGAAATAACTAAAACCTGTCAAAGGGAGAAAAAAACCTATAGTTCGGGATATAAACAAAATAATTATGGCACGCCACAGGGAGGTATTGCATCCCCACTACTTTTTCTAGTTTACATCAACGACATTGCAGAGGCGATAGGTAAAGATTGCATACTATTCGCTGATGACACCACAATAATGATTAAGAGTGACATTAACAAAACCTTAGAAAAGGAAACCGTCCAAGCTCTGGATAATGCAGTAGTATGGCTAGAAAAAAATAACTTAAAAATAAATATGACTAAAACAAACATAATACAATTTCAAACATATAACGCTAACGTAGATAAACTGGACATTCATTATAAAAATTCTTACTTGACCACTGTCAATAATTGTGTATTCTTAGGTATAACGGTAGATAAAAATTGCAATTGGAAAACACATGTAGATAAGATTCTTGCAAAAATAGATCGTTTTATATATGTCCTGAAACGAATTAGACAAACAGTAAACTGTGACACGGCAATGCTGGCTTACCATGGTTATGTATCATCCGTACTTAGATACGGCATTGTAATATGGGGCAACTCAGTAGATTTTGACAGAGTTTTTAAAGCCCAAAAAAAATGTATCCGAGCAATTTGTGGAGCTCACTTTTTAGACAGCTGTAAGCCACTATTTCAAAAACTTAAAATTCTTCCCTTGCCATGTCTATATATTTTTGAAATATGTGTTTTTGTTAGGAGAAACGACACTTTATTTGAATCTAGCACTGACAGACCAAATAGCCGAACACGGCATAAAGATAGACTTCGGCTGCCACCAATAAAATTAAAATTATTTAAGAAAAATGTATACTGCATGTCGATTATTATTTTCAATCATTTACCAAATAGTCTTCAAGACTTACCGCTGACAATATTTAAAAAAATAAAGATATTATACCGTTAAGGACTACTTAGAAGACAAGTCAATAGAATCTGTAATTTTAGAAGACATCAAGTCAATAGAATCGTAATTTGTAAGTTAGAATAATTGACATCGCTTATTGTGATTACATTTGCACGCCATGTTATGGCAGGATATGCTGAAACTAATTTACTGTAACACCTTATGTACCATATTCTAGCAAATAAATATTTTTGATTTGATTTGATTTACAAAAAATATTGTTAGGTTCGTAATCCGTCATTACTATGAGAAACTATAATTTTTTTTATCTTTTTTTTATCGCCTATCCACCTTAATTCTTAGCGAGGGAGCCCTGAGCAATACACTGCTTGTTCCTAAATAAAGCCGTAGGTAAATCCCTGTCATGAATGCGAAAATCTTGAATATTTGAGCATATCAATTATCTTTGTATTATTTTCGTGAGACACATTCATATTTATGATTAGTTACGGGCTACTCACGTGATTAAGGGCTCCGTTTGGGTCCGAAACTAGTTGGCCAATCCCGAAAAATGCTCGTGAGTAAACCGTAACTAATCATAAATATCAATTATCGCTTTGTGTTTTCTTTGCTTATTACTTTATAGGCAGATGACTGAGGTGACCGAACCGTTGGTTCAGAAAAATGTACATTTGCATAAAAATCCAAGAGGCAGCACCCCTCATCATTGTCGAACTTGACTAAGTTCGCAGTTTTGTTACACATTTTGTTGTACATTTTAAGCCTTCTTTTCGTAATCTTATACGTAAAGATATAGGTATCTCCTACATTCATAATCAGATTTTGTTTATGCTAATTTTGTGAAGATCGTCAAGACGAATAATTATTTTCGATACAAAATAAAGGAAAGGTCCCTAAGGAAATATAATTAAGTATCTACAATTAAAAAGCATTAGATTTAAACTTGTTTAATTTTTCCAAATAACCAGTAGATCTTGAATTTACTTCACTTATTTAAAGAAGATAGTTGCCGTGGTAGGTATGTATTTTGTCCTCCAATCAGTTCCATTTAGAATGGATATCTTCTGGCTGTGTTCACTCTGAATATACCCACTCTGTAAAAAAGACATAATAAGTTAAATCTCGTTGGTAAAACGGCACTAATGAAAAAAAGTTTTTTTGGTATTGCCCCACTCATATATAATAGAGTAGGTACCTAATATTAAAAAAATATGACTACATTCAAATTTAAAAGGGCGCTAAACGAATGATTAATTATGAAAACTTATTACACGATTGGCGATTTTCTTAATGATGATTTACTAACGGATTGACATACTATTACTCTGATTAACATAATTATTGTGATCCTCTTATTGACTTTTTTATTTTAACCACCCTGACATTTTGTAATATATTTTTAACCGACTTCAAAAAGGAGGAGGTTCTCAATTCGGTTGTATTTTTTTTTTATTTTTATTTTTTATGTTTGTTACCTCATATCTCCGTCATTTATGAACCGATTTGAAAAAATCTTTTTTTGTTCGAAAGGGTATACTTTCCGATTGGTCCCATTTAAATTTTGTTATGATCAGACCATGAACTTCAGAGATATGGAACGGAACTCCTCATCGGATCAAAGCAAAATTCTCAAATTACTAACATTGCTTTGTTTATATTTGTTGTTGGGAACTGACTACTTGAAAAGAGGAGGGGGTGCGTGTCCCCCTCTCTCCCCCTTTGGAATGTTTTCATTATATCGTGTAAGGTATCATTTGAAAGGACTTTTTATGCCCGACTACGTGAAAGCCAAAAAGAAGGGTTATGAAGGAGTGGGTTAAAATTATGACACTAAAACGTATTTAATAAAAAATAACTTTAAAAAAAAGTAAAAACCGACTTCAAAGAAATACTAAAAGGAGTAAAATAATTACCATAATATAAAATTAACAGTTTCAGAAGTCGGTGCAACTCTACACTGAAGCAACTAGAAGCCACCGACTTCTGAAACTGTTAATTTTATATTATGGTAATTATTTTACTCCTTTTAGTATTTCTTTGAAGTCGGTTTTTACTTTTTTTTAAAGTTATTTTTTATTGTAATTTCAATAATCTGCCACTTATTTTTGAATTTTATTTTTTATTTGAAATTGTAAACCTTTGCATGCCCATCTGACGGTAAAATATGGAGAACCTTATTATAAAACCACCTATGTATGTACTATACCCATGTTTGCAACGAAATAAATGATTTGATTTGATTGGTTAGTTAAAATAAGTTTGAAGCTAGCCAATTTCTTACAAAAAACGTGTTTTACTTGGTAATTCTCAATTTCTTTTGCATTCATACAACATTTTATGACGGTAAGTCATAAATTGTAATGTAAAATTGTTCACAAACATGTTGATATTGAAATAATGGTATATTATTAGGTATAGGGCATTTTTGTTTGCTCACCTTGTCTTGAAGAGTTCACTGTTGCCCATAGGATTAAGGGCACCAGTACATCTGTTGCGAGTAGCTTCCCTTAGAGTTGCACATTCATTGGCGAGGAGGTGATTGTATTTCACAGAGCTAGCCATGTACTCATAAGAACGACCATGAGAGCATGAGTTTAACCAGCATCCAGGCATGCCAGAGCCTCCGTTGGGGTAGAAATCAGCGTCACCGCACGGATCAGTATATCCAAGAAAGCCAGTGTTTGTGTGCATAACTTCTACGTATCGACCGTCGGAGGGCACCACGCGGTTATTGTCTCTACCCCATAGAGGACCAGCAGGATCCAAAGCTAGAAGTAATAATTTATTGAATTCAATAGATATTATTATTTTATTTAACAGAAATATTTATTAGAAGTTTGTTTTAAAAAGATAGACGGTACCTGTAATCCTTCTAACCAAAGATTCCGTTTCCCTTCCAGCATTTCCAACTAAGTGACCACCAAGACTGAAACCTACTAAATGTACCAAGTCGTATGACAGTCCCAATTGGTTGAGCCAGTTAACGAATTGACCAAGACCTCTACCAACAGCAGCAGTACCACCTTTTGCTGTAGTATAAGATCTATTGGCTAGGGTACTCCAATCAAGGACAATAACGTTGACATCAGCATCTTGCAGAAAAGCTGAAACAAATGGAAACTTAAGAAAATATTGTTCAAATTTCGACAAGCTTTGTAATTCTTGTTTATGAATGTATGTTACCTTCAGTAAGTAGTTGGTTCATCGTGTTTCCGCCGTGACCGTTCCATCCGTGAGCAAGGAATACAGTGATCTTTGAGAAGTCAAAGTTTGAATTTAGTAGGGAGCTTATATCACCAAATCCAATGATTTGAGCTGAAGAGGGATTGGCCCTGAAAATAAAAACGATTAGGAAAATAAGCAGATAAGCTAAGAAATTATACAATGCGAACTCGCCAAGTTTATTTGTTAAATAAATTATTTTAAGAAACAATAATACCATAAATATTATAATTACACTTCGTGGCAATTAGTTAAAAATACTTAAACTTGTTAATTTTAAAAATGCGTGCATCAAACGAACGCAATTGTACTTTTTGGTAATAATACATTATCATCATCATCATTCAGCCAAAAGACGTCCACTGTTGGATAAAAGCCTCCCCCAAGCATTGCCACATCGACCGGTCCTGTGCTTGTCGCATCCAGCGGATTCCCGCTACCATCACTAGGTCATCGGTCCTCCTTGTGGGAGACTCTCTAGAACCTTTCGGCCCCATCGGCCATCCGTTCTGCGAGCAATGTGCCCTGTCACTTAAGTTTGGCAATTCTTCGGGCTATGTCAGTTATCTTGGTTCTCCTGCGGATTTCATCATTTCTGATATGATCATGCATCATGCACAGCCCTCTCCATTGCCCTTTAGGTGACCTTCTTATGAGGTCCATCATGAGCGACCTCGTTTCAGTGATCACTGGCAACACGCACTGGCCAAAGACTTTCGTCTTGAGACACTGCGGTAGTTGGGACGAATACATATTGCGTAGCTTCCCGCGAACGCTGCCCAGCAAAGTCGGATTCGACGATTGACCTCTTTCTCGAAGTTAGACCTACCTAACTGGACAGTTTGTCCCAGGTAAGTATAATCATCAACAACTTCCGAGTATAGAGTCTCCGATCTTCATGAGAGTGGGTTACATGGATATTTGACATGATCTTTTTCTTGTCCATGTTTATTTTAAGACCCACTCTTTCAGAACCTCTACTAAGGTCATCGAGCATTGTATTGAGGTGCTCTACTATACAGAGTGGAAACGTTAAGTGTCAACAGGCGATTATTACGTCAATTTAGGAAATATTTTAAAATTTCAAGCTAATATAAACAGGTCACCTAGTAACTAAAATAACATAAATGATTTTTGAAAAAATAGCCGCTCTTTGTCGAGAATTTTGATTTTACCTACTTCCATACATTTAGTATGACATTTTTGTTCATGAGATATTCAAGACGCTTATAATTTTGCATTTTTTTTCTTCCTATATTGTTTACTAAATGAAAATAACTCAATAAAAGCAATAGATCATTTTACTCTCTTGTACCTACCTCTCTCTCTCTTCTATCTACATAGTCTGCAACATTTTTAATTTAAAATTTTAATCAATCTGAAATGGCTGTAAGCTATCTACTAAAAAAAAAAAACTACGGTGAAAACAGTACAAAATTGCCTGTTTCCTGTTCAAGATCCCGGGATAGACTTAGGTAGTGCTCGGGGATCTGGTGATATGAAGGTTGATTACACAGATGACGAAGATAGAGCGAAGTCGAGTAAGGCTAACTCAACAGCCATATGGGACTACCAGTAACGAAGAGAGAGATAACGCAGGTGTGATCAGTTCATCAGTATGATCACTTGAAAGAAAATCCCGTACTGAATGTATGGACGGAGCGAAAGACAAAATTTTCGATATCTGACTTTTCTTTTTCCTGAAATTATATATATTATGTTATTCTCCATGTAGCCTAGTTTATATTTTAGCCTTAAATTTTTAAATATCTCATAGATTAACGAAAAAATCGTATGTTAACACTTAACGTTTCCACCGTGTACCTATTCATTTACAAATACGTTATAATTACCTAGTAAAGAGCCAGTATTGGTTATTAGCTGGATTTCTAGTAAATTCTTCAATGAATGCAAAATCTACGGGCTCCTCAGCATCGACGAGGTGCAGGATTCCGTCGTCATCTCCCGGGAAATAGAAGTACCTGTCACCTTCCTTGTAACCCTTCACTGGGTCTTTGAGTACGCTTGCAGAACATGCTGAAATATGAAACAAATTTCAAACGTTTACAACTTTATCTTATTGCATTTGAGGAACTAGAGCAAATTACATAAGAATAACGAGTAGTGAGAAGTTTGGATTTCGAAGAAGATTACAATTTTAAAATCTAAGATTAAAATTATATATTACTTTCTTGTATGGTGATGCTACTGACATGGTCAATGATTTAAATAAAAAAATATCATCAATAACATTTCTTACAACCGTTTTGGTATTTGTTTTGAATTAACTATTTATAATTTTATATACAGGCTGTAAACGAATTCATGTAATTCCTTCAAACCGCGTGATCTACCAATGACACAGATTGACCAAGCACTGGTTTTTACCAAGCACTGGTTTTTTTCAGTTTCAGCAAAATTATTTTTATGAAAGAATAACCTGATTTTCTGTTTCTGAGTCATTTTAGCGCCCCGAGTAAACTGACTGCACGGAGCAATATCGCGCTAGTCGTGCCTGCCAGCTCGAAATTTTCTATCACATAATTTTTTTTTTGCGTAAAATTTTTTTGCTTATTTTTTTATTGAAACTTTATTATGTGGTTTACATACGATGACTTACCCCAATGGTTTGAAGGAATCACACGAATTCGTTTACACTCTGTATGTACGAGTATTGCAAAACCTTGATCATTTTATTTGCCTCTTTAATTTTTGCGTGACCGAAAATTTAAACAATTTTGACAGTTTTAGCTGCACTAGGTCCTGTTTCACAATCGTCGGTTAGTTCGTATCTGGGAAATAAATATGGTGGTTTGGCTTATTTTTCATATGGACAAACAGTCAAACCGCCGTACACTTGGGAGCAAAGAAATCGAGCCACTCCTTTTACACGTGTCCTGATTATTAGTTTTGGTTTCATGAATAATAATAATTCAAAATACAGAAAATTACCCTCATTGTAAAGGTTATCAAATAACCTTTTAGGCGATATAAATTTAGAATTGAGCTGTTCCGTAATACCAAAAATAATAACAATTACACTTATACGTGAATAATAGAAGTGGCTCGATTTATTTGCTCCCAAGTTGTATCTCAGTTAAGAGTTAACTGATAGCTGTGAAACAGGACCTTAAACAAATTCACTAAACAATACACTAATTTGAGAGTTAATAATTCGGAGATCGAAAAATATTGCTGATTCCTTTATTTGGTATGAATTACCTGCTATAGCGATGGATAACAGTAACAAGCACTTCATAATGTCAAAGAGTGGACTGTCTTCTTCAGATAACTATAGAATAACTGTATTTACCTATTAGATACAGTCTGTTTTATATGAGATTAAGCCTTATTTATCGTAATAATGATGATATAATTATATTATATCATGCTTCACAATAAATGTTGTTTTATCGTGTTACGTGTACAAAAATTATGTATTTTCCACGTTAATATGTAGTTCAAAATCAAATCTATTTACCTTGATCACTAAAATTATCTCGTTATCTTAATCATTCTTTTTTTTTTTAATAGCTTTCTTGATTGATTCATGTTTATACAGGAAGACTTTGAATTCGTTGGCAATATTTTAGTCCAAGAATCTAATTGAGGAACAAATAATAACTAAAGCTAGTAAAGTGTTCAAAAATAATAACCCAGAGTTTTCCCAAAATGAACAAAAAAATAAAAAGGATCAAATTGTGATTGCGCGCTATTTAAAATGTACGGGTGTCGTGTATGAGTGTGTGTGACACGTACGCACACACGCGCCATCACCGTCGACGCGAGCCATTCATTTTTTGCGCGGGACGGAGCGCGGGCGGCGCGCCGGCGTCGCTTTGATTGCGGTCGCGAACTCGCGGATCGCGATGTAGCAGCTTCGATTTTCCTACGGAACTAACGTGTTACTCGTACTTACATTAAATTATTTAGTTAGGTCCGAAAGAAATTAAAATCATGACAGAAAGCCCTGAAGCACAATAGCGCCCGTTTGTCTAAGCCACAAACACGAGAAAGCAAATTAAAAATGGGGGCTACTTCTACGCATCAATCAATGAAATATGGCAGCTTGCACATAATGACATAATAATAAGTTATGCTACGTACGTAATAATTGTCAGCACTGTTGGCAAAGTGGCTGAGTGTGTGGCTGCTGCGTTACGTGTCACGAATTCGATTTCCGCATAGAAAGATGTACGTGTTGAGTTTGTAAACGCACCCAGCACATTACCTACAAAAGTAATTAAGTACAAGCGCTGGGAATGTTTTAAAAAAAGACAGAGGAAGAATTGGAAAATTGGAAGTGATTTAAACTTTTACTTCGGTGTTCAAAGTAAAACTTATTCTTAGCAAAAGTTTCAAATTACATGTGCAATGACTGTAATATCATTAAAAATGAATTGAATGAAACAGCTGATTAGAGTTATTTAGAAAAGTACCTACAGCGTTGCAGCGCGTGAACTTTGGTGAAACAGCTGATTGGGACTACGCGGCCGGTGTGCGCGTTTGTGTTGTACCTACTGCGTCGACCGCGCGTGAACTTAGGTGAAACAACTGATTGGGACTACGTGGCCGGCGTGCGCGTGTGTTTGTAATTATTTAGTACAGTACCTTAACTACTACGTTTTAGTTTAGTACTTAGGAGGTACTTACCTACGTGTACTTTAAGAGGTGCTCGAAGTGTTCACTTGTTCTTTGTACACACAGCTCAGCACGGCGCCTATGGCTTCTTTTCACGTTTTGCAAAACAAATGTACGCGATTTAACAATTATTATTTCGGATGCCGTAACAATCCTTTCGCTTAACTGTTCGCGACTTTCACTTTCTTGCTCGTGCACTAGTCTTTTAAATTAACCCCACAAAAAAAAAACTAAGGGCGTCAGGTCAGGCGACCGCGCAGGCCAAGGTACAGGCCCGCCGCGTCCTATCCAACGCTTGCCGAAGCTTCGGTCGACGAACGTGCGAACATCCCGCTGGTAGTGTCATGTTGGTAGTACAGCTCGGACTGATAGCTTTCAGGCACGTTCTGCAGCTGCTCTTCCACGGAGGTCTCTTGGCACTTGGGCATACGTTATTACGTGGAATGATGCAAAATCCAGTAAGTTTTGAGTTGACCTCAAGATTCGGTCTCTTGATTCATCGGGATAGAACATCAGACGGGTTCGCGGAAAACTGTGCGTTCGGTCGTAAAACAAGACCATATCCAGGTATTGCTGGTTCGTGTACACTGTTCTACGTGGTCGTGGCATGTTACTTACGGTTTACGGTTCACAGAATCTTTCGCGAATTACACGTCATGCACTTGACCTATTAAACGCGTGACTGGAGCGGCGCAGGCGACGCCGCGCATGCATTTCTTTGCTCGAGAGGGGGCGGCCGCACCCCGCGGCCCCGCAGATGAGCGCGGGGATCGATCGAGAGGCCCGATGTAGGTGAACTTTGTTCATGCCGAATATTGTTTGGCGGCATTTCTTTTCAAGGACATGCCTACTGAATGAGAGCTCGTACCTACGTTGTAGCGTAAGTAATAATACCGCGTAGTAAACTGGTATACTAGCATTACTAGCGGACGCATCTTGATACTTTAAATTTATTAAAGTTTTAATTATCATTTTTACTATTTATTTTTTTATCGTGTTTATTAATTTTGGACTTTATGTAGGTAAATGACAAGATATGTTACGTTTTTAAAATTAATAACTTGACAATTTTAATACACGATATTATGGGCTTAAATACATTAGTATCATGGGTAGAATACGGGGTTAAAATATTGCCAATGAATTAAAAGTCACGCTGTAGATAATAATAATAAGCCGTGAACAGAGATACATAATAATAATCTTTATTACACAAGAAAGTGGTTACAATATTGTGTGAAGTCCCTGACTCCTGTGCTAGGTGAGAAACCTGTGTTATGTAGAGTGTAGTCGGTTTTATTAACGTGTGTTGTTCGGGTATGCTCGACTAGGTTCGGACTCGACCGGGGGCCGTTCGGCTCGCGACATCGCTGCATCGCCGCGTAAGAAATCTGTGTACCTAGTAGGCATAGGTACACGAACAACATACGTGATTGAAACCAATAAACATTCGTTTTATTCGTCATATAAACATATCAATTACATTTTGAAATATTTCTTAAAAAAAATAAAAATAGTAGCCTACTGGCATCGGGAACAGGGTACACGCTACCGGTGGTCAGGACCTCAGAGAGAGGAACTTCCTAAAAATATGCGCCGTGTCGAGAAGTACCGCTTTCTGTATCAGGCCTTTGATCCAGCTGTCCAACGATAGACTCTTTAGATGTTGGTCGAGGCTTTTGGCTATTAAACCATTGGCTGTAACGACTATCGGCATAACGACTGTTGAATCAACATCCCACATGTTGACAACCTCGTGTGCCAAGTCTTGATATTTAATTTCTTTATCTTCCTCGGTTTTCCCAAGGTTTTCGTCATGCCGAAGAGTGATGCTCCTCCCTTAACCAGGCGGAGGGTTATGCCGGACTCTTAGTGGCATAAATCACCACGGTGTTCCTGTGAGGACCAATGGTCGGGGTTACGGGATTCGAGTGCATTTACCCAGGCAGAAAAATGTGGAACGCTTCACGATTTTGCGTGTCATGTGACGGAGGTAGTGGTGGCGACTAGCGGGGTACCCCTATAAAAGGCCCAGCACGCTGCACTTCGTCCTCTTTTCTTCAGACTCCGCAGTCACACCGATAATTCAGCTCTCATCAAGCTGTCGATCCCCCCCTATGTCCACGCCAGCAACGCCCTAAGCCGAGGTCCGAGTCCCACTAGGGGTCGCCCTTAGTGCTGTTGTTGCAGGTAGTCATGATGTTAGTGTAGTACAAGTAGTTAGCTTAGGTTAAGTATTTTACTTCCCCCCCCATTGGCTGGAGACCCTTCAGGTCTCGCCAATAACTGCCCGGTTACGTAGGAAGGGTCCCCTTGGACCACCTACAGCATGAGTACAATAGAAAAAAAAAAACTTCGTCCTCTCTCGCGCCTCAGCAGCCGCTAGTTAAGTACTACACCTACACCTCAAGACCCTGGAATCCTCTTATTATCATAGAACCACGCCCTGTAGTCTAATTTTGTAAACTAACTTTGTTATGATTGTAAAATACATATTGTATGCTTAAAAGTGTTTTCATTATTCCTATGTTCCTACTCTTGCTAAACTGCTTCTGCTTCTTGCTAGATTTTTTGATTTTATGTGCACATGCTCGTTAAAGGTTGACTCCTCAAGCCATTCTTAACCCGCTAAGCGTGACAGTCATCTTTCGCTGGAGCCATGCTAATTTTCTTTGTATCGTTCCAATTTTAGTATATGTACTGCTGAAGCCAGTCCACAAAGGCAATGCCTTAGGTAAATGTTTTTAAAGAGAAGTAATAAAATGATTTTAATAATAATATTTGATTAGGTTAGTTTATTTAGAAGTTTAATTCGTGGCAATTTTATTTAAAAACGCAGACGTTTTGGTTAAATTCTGTTATAATTTTCCCCGCTAATCATGCATCGCTAGCATCGAGGAGCTCGGGGCTAAATAATTACAGCCGCATAGACTGATCTTCCGGGTTAAGCCTCGCTTGCCGAGGTTGGTCTGTGGATGGGTGACCATTTACCATAGCGAGTTTCCTCCGTGCCTCGGAAAGCACGTAAAGCCGTTGGTCCCGGCTGTCATTTGTAGATCTTTGACAGTCGTTACTGTTGGTCAGAAGCCAGAAAGTCTGACAACCAGTCTTACCAAGAGTATCGTATTACCCAGTTACTGGGTTGTGAAGGTCTGATAGGCAGTCGCTCCATGTAAAATACTGATATTCAGCTGCATCCGGTTCGACTGGAAGCCGACCCCAACATAGTTGGGAAAAGGCTAGGCAGATGAATCATGCCTCGCTAATTAATTATACATTTTCGTCTAAATATTCAACTTAATTATTGGTCGGGGAATATTTTTAAATAGTTTTGGATCCACCATATAGTCTACTTATTCAGTCCTGGTACTTTTAGGGTGCCACAGTAAAAACCTGTATTTTAATTTTTCGGTTATGTATTTCTACTTGTACTCAAACGTCTACGGAACCCTACAACATGAACATGCGTGGTCAGTAATCCACTAGCAGTTTTTTAATAGTTGAAATTGTTAATCGATAGGTTGAGTCTCATCATTTAATTTAATGTACCTATTTCGATGCTTTTCTGTTTAACTCAATGGTTGAATGGGAGATAATGCCTTATGGCATTAAGTCCGCCTTATGTACAACCACAGTGCATAGAAGTAGGTATAAATAAATGTTTTATTGTAATAACTGTTTAGGTTTCAAGTTATAACTATTCGATTTCAAATAGGTTAGTAGTTATTTAGTTAAACCTTCAAATATTTACAGCAATTTTTCAAACCTAGTGTTATATGAAATCATCCGCATAATACTACTCAACATGGGATTTGAACCCAGAACACAACTACGCTTGCGTTTACCATCATCAAATCAATGACGCTAATTTCGTTCTGTGTAGCCTTTTCACAACTATGTTGGGGTCAGCTTCCAGTCTAACCAGATGCGGCTGAATACCAATATTTTTCACGGAGCAACTGCCATCCGACCTCAGCAACCCCGTTACTGAGCAATGCCTATATCCTAAGGCTAGACCGGTTATCAGATTTTCTGGCTTCTGATATACCCATTTAGTATATTGAATCATTTGGGTTAGGTTAGGTTAGAGCAGTGACCAATAACGCGCGAAGGCGAGCGAATGAAGCGAGCGTGCCGCGGCAGCGGCCGCCGAGCGCAAAATCCCCTATGTAGGTACGATTTCCACCAAACGGGCCGCGCCGGAGCGCATTTCACACAGTGCTAAAGGAAATTCAGGCTTCTATACTATAGTTAAGTTTCATGTTTGCGTGGAATTTTCACTGCTTGGAACTCGGTTAGATCGGCGCGTATGCCGCGGCAGCCGATCGGCTCCTCGAGTAAGCCGCGGCAGCCAGTCGGCTGCTCGCGTACGTGGACGGCAGCGCTCGGCTGTCATCGCGTCCGATCGGCTCCGCTCGGCCACACCGCAGGTAGAAATTGACTGCGATAGCAGATACGCGAACACGCGCGCGCATGCGCCCGGGTTCCAGCAGATTGTAGTCGTCGGGCGGACGCGGTCGGCTACGCGCGCATGCTCGAGCATCCGCTGCGATGCTCTGCGCTGCGCTCTTGCGTGGCCCGGTTGGTGGAAATCGTACATAATTGTTGGTGAATCAAGCTATTAAACTTTCGCAGTAACGTGCATCGATATTTTGTGTCGAAATTCCGTAGTCTACTCCATAACGACTGTCATAGGTATTCCTATGACACTCGGGGCCGACGGTTTAACGTGTTCTCCGAGGCACGGGGGGTCTCGGTGTGTAACGAATGGCCACCCATCTACGGACTAACTCCGGCAAGCACAGCATAACCTTGCAAAACATATGATTCGCGCGGTTGTGAATTAGCCACGAGCCCCTAAACGAACGTAGAGTCATAAATTAATGGCTAAGATAAGGCCTTTAATTAAAATTTACCTAGTCAAATAATCGTGATTGTATTGTGCTATAGGTAGCCTAATTCCAGCGAATACTTAATTGAATTGGTTGATATCAATGAATAATCAATAACCTTGGCTTTGATTGTAAGATAGAATCAAAACGCAAAAATCCAGCACCCGAGCTAGAACAAACACGATATTTTCATTAATTATATTGTTATTGATAGATAATATACTCCGTGATAGATTGAATTGTCGATAACTTTTGTTAGTATTAAACTATTTAATAAATAAAACAATGATAGCATGCGATAGCTATCCGATGAACGAACTATTGTTGACGTCATGTGTTTTGATTTTTGTTCTGCTTGATTGTGTTAGGGCAATATCTTGCTAAAGACTGTAAATATGCAACATATTGTGACGTGAAACATGTTGCACGCTACAAACGTCAAAGACACGCAACCTATGCAGCATACAGGGTGTAAACGAATTCGTGGAATTCCTTCAATCCGCGTGTTCTACTGGTGACACAGATGAATCCTGAAAGGGTTTTTTGAAAATCAAATAAAAATAAAATTCAATAAGAAACTTGATTTTCTGTTTCCGAATAATTTTAGAGCTCCGAGTTAATTACTAACAATGCGCTAGTCGTGCCCACTAGGTTTGTCCCCATGCTTTCATTCATTTATGCGTGGCATCGAAATGTTCACTAACATAAAAAGTTTTTTTGTAAAAAAAATGTTTGCTTATTTTTTTATCGAATCCGTATTAGGTGGTTTAGATACGTTCATTTTCCCGTACCGCAAGAAAAAAAAAGGTTTTTTATTTTTAATCAAGCTAAATCCCGTACGGAGTCAATCTATACCAGTAGAGTAGATCATGTGGTTTTAATGAATTACACGAATTCGTTTACACCCTGTATAGCTTCATCAATTTAGATGTTTTCTTTCGTCACTAAATATATTTTCTTCGGACTGAAACTGAGTTTGTTGGATAGCTTGACGAGGACGGCTGGTCAAATGACTGCAGCGGCAGCTTACTTGTTATTCGTCTATGCAGGTTATAACGAAAATGTAAACGATGGTGGAAAATAACACACATCGTACGATACACACGTATATAAAGATTAAACTGTCATTACGATAAATTCTATCGATATACAAGGTTAGTCAGAAAGGGGGTACTAGTCCGAAAAGAACATATAATACTTTCGGTCTAGTACCCCCTTTCTGACTAACCTAGTATAGTAATATACATATACAGGGTTAATTGAAAAACACGAACAACCTCTTAAGTGGTCATTGTACTCTCGTACTTATGGGACCAAAACTGAAATCGCGAAAAAAAAAAACAGCTGTTCCCTATATTTATGTTCGCTTAGCTCGTCAAAATGTAGGGAACAGCTGTTTTTTTTTTCGCGATTTCAGTTTTGGTCCCATAAGTAAAAGTTGTTCATAGTGATGAGTACAATGACCCCTTAAGAGGTTGTTGGTGTTTTTCAGTTAACCCTGTGTAGTACCTATAATAATGAGTAACTTTTGTTCTACCACATTCCCCAAAAATCAATAGTTTAAGAGATTTTCAAAAATTACATAAAAAATATGCTAAAATCTATCTATCCTCAGCTATGATCTCAGTGTGTTTACATTTTCGGTCATATTTGGGGTCACGAATTAGAAGCTCCATTTTCTGAATTTGTAACTAAACTAGAGACATTCACATGTTTATTTTTGCGGTTAGTAAATTCAAAATACCATTCAAATAATAACTTTAAATAAAAGTAAAATCCACTTAAAAAAAAAAAACTAAAAAGAGTAAAATAATCACCATAATAAAAAAATTACAGTTTCAGAAGTCGGTGGCTTTTATTTGTTTCAGTTAAAATTGTAACGACTTCTGAAACTGTTCATTTTATATTATGGTAATTATTTTACTCTTTTTAGTTTTTTTTGAAGCCGGTTTTACTTTTATTTAATGTTATTTATTAAATATAAACATAAATTACACGGTTTAAGTCTACAAATTTCAATGACACTGTTGCGTTATCTTTCCGACAACTAGGTAGTTTTCTTAAAGAATAGGTATTAATGTATAATTCTCATGACGGCTCCTTACAAATACATACAATCTTCTTTGTTCTTGGCTATGTTTCTGTGATGACAGTTAAAACAGAGATTGCAAGTCCTCATCAAAACTTTTGTTGGAGGGAATCACAAACCAAAACGTCATCTGAGTATAATATTTTTGGTTTTTGTTGATTTTTTCAAAAAGCGCTGAATCTATTTCGAGAAAATGTATATGGAACCACCTCTGCAGTATGGCCAACCAAACAAAAATAGAATAATCAAAATCCATTTATAATTGGCGGAGATATCGCGTAACAAACATAAAAAAAAAAACATTGGGACGAATTGAGAACCTCCTTCTTTTTGAAGTCGGTTAAAAATAGCTAATATTTTAAAAAGTTATTTACGAATCTTGTTCAAAGTAGTTTTCGTTGAATGTGTCTATAAGCTTTATTTTTTACAGATTTTTTGATATGGCGGTTGGAAAGTTAGCAGAAGGGGGGGGGGGGGGGGGGAGCTCATTGCTCACCATATTTTTTTTCGTAATGTCTCTTCAAAATTCACCGCGGAACAGAAAATTGAAATGCTTGCGGTAAAAAGTTCAATACTTTTTACTGTAGACTCCTCGTTTCACTAATTGATGCCAAATTAATTTTATAAAATTACCTACGTTCTTTCAAATAGGTCTCAAACCAAACAATTATTCGACCATAAATAAATAAGCGCATTAATTGTTACGCAAGTAGTTAGTTTCTTGGAAAGATAAGCAGTAGTGTTTCTGATACGATACACATCAAAATTACTACAAAAATACCTAAGTAATCTAATCTAAAATAATCAGTCAATTAATTCTGTGATTTAGGGTGCCGTACACAAATGGTGCCAACGAGACCCTATTACTAAGTCTACGCTGTCTGTCCGTCCGTCCGTTTGTTTCAAAGTCAAAGTATTTATTTCAAATAGACCATTTACAGACAGTTTTAAATTGTCGAGAAAAAAAAAGAAGTTACTGCCGCATTCCAAAGTGTAGATTCCTATGGAGAAAAACGGGCAATAAACTCCATGGTTACTCTTTTTCATCAAATATTTAGGTACAAAAAATTGGTTACATTGTGAATAAGAAAATAAATGTGAGAACAATGTAAGATATGCTATGATAATAAGAGTAATTACAATTCATTTGCCATGGCAGATTAGAGATGACCAGTCCCAACTGACGGCGCCCGTTCACGAACATGACGCATGTATCAGCATCGCTCAGCTCAACGATTTTGCAGGGAACCGCTGTCTGTTACAGGGTTAAGTATAAAGGTGGTCAGTTGAAATTTTCATAGAATATGTGTACTATTACCACAGTGTATCTACTTACTACATACAGTGGGTCAACGCCCATAAATTTGACAGGTCCTATGAAATGACAAAATTATGTAGGGGTGGAGGTTATGTCCCAAATATGCAGTATGGCTACTCGGGACATAACCTCCGCCCCTGACGACACGTTTGGTGCAGTGGCTAAGCGATTGGCTTCTGCGCTACGGGTCGTGGGTTCGATTCCCACACGGAACAAAAATTTGTATGGCCTACAGATGGTTGTTTCGGGTCTGGGCGTTTGTTTGTGAGATTTGTGTCTGTAAACGCACCCACGATACAAGAGAAATCTTAGTGTGGGGCAACGTTTTATAAAAAAAAAAAAAACCTCCGCCCCTTCACCCCGCAACCCCCCGCACGATAGCTCTGCGACAATGTTCTACGTTGACCGACTGTAAGGAGTAAGATATAGGTAGACTGTGCTATTACTATGGTTTATATCATGGCAGAAAATAATAAAAAGTTTAATCTCTAAGGGGTATACAAGAAACTCGAAAAAAAAAAGGATTTTTTCAACGTTTTTTGTTCCTGCTCTATCTTAAAAACGGTAATACATACAAGTGTAAAACTTGTTATGATATTAGTATAAGTATACTCTATAGTCTATAGTCAAACAACACATAATAAAAACAGTTATTTCACAGATATGTGTGGTGACACCCTTAGTGGACGAGTCCGACTCGCACTTGGCCAGTTTGTTTATTCTATTATCTGTAAATGTTTTATCATAATTCATTCATGATTAGCCTGCGTATGCGTACGCCATACTTCCTTTGTTTTTTAGTAACTACATATTGTAAGGAAAGCCGCCTTTTTCCCGCCAAGATAAGGCCATGCCGCCGCCGCCACCATTCGTGGGTGGCGTAGAAGGTGGCTAAGGGATGACTAGCAGGGTCCTGCTCTTTGCTAACCTACATCTATACATATAATAAATCTGTAGACTTGGCGTGTCTGTCCATAGGGAATATTTGAAAAAAAAATGCGTGTTTGTTTAAGGAGAGTCCCGTACGGTATATAAGGTAGCCCAGGCAATTAACGCCCACCTAACTTAAAACCATTTTTTTTTCTGTAAATACTATTTAAATGGAAAAAAATATTTGATTAAACCATTAACCATGATTTTCATAATATAAGGATGCTAGTTTTGTGGTGTAACTATTTATGATTTCCATGTAAATAACATCTTTTTAAAAACCTTGTCTTGGGCGTTATTAAAAATAATATGTTTATTACCGCCCGTTTGCTTAATAATGTCCTGGACGCAAAAATACATTCATAGGGATTATAAATCTAACAAAACATAATAGTCACATGTAAATTTCTACAATAGAAATAGAAGGAATGTAACAAATCAACATTTAACATAAAAAACTATCTAACTTGTTAACACGCGTAAAGTAACATGACACTCTTGGATAATCATTTTTAACAAAAAATTTAGTTCTGACATTAAAATTTATAAAAAATAAAAGTATTACAACTGTTTTATTTAAAAAAAGAAGATAATAATCCAAACCTACATTGGGCGTTTTTAAACGATAGTGGGCAATGGCGCCCTTAACCTACCATTGATGACAATGGCTATACTTGAGCAAGAATTACCTTTCAATAATATGAGGTCTGATACTCCTGCGTCTGTATTCAGTAATAGGCATTTTCTGAGTAAGTACGTTCCATCTTCGACCTCGTCGTCACTTACCATCAGGTGAGACTGTGGTCAAACGCAAGTCCATAGGCCAATAGCGCCCATGAATGGTAATAACGCCCAATGATTATTTGAATGGGCGTTATTGTCCGAGTATTAGATATTGTTATTTCGAAAGTTTTTACACTAAATTACGTTTATTGTCTTAAAAATATTAACGAAATATGAAGGGTAGTCACCTATATTATAACAGAAATATAAAAGTGTATGAAAAATACAACAGAACAACTAAAAACTAACAATTTTGTCAGAGCAATTTTTATAATAGCGGCGTCCATGGCTGCGGTCCTTGAAGGACGCATCACTGGCAAGATTGTGGCACGAGAGACTTGCGTTCACGCTAGGTGTGTTCTTATTGGTGTATTATATGTCTGCGTGAGCTGTGAAGTAGCTTACGCGAATAAAAGTACGTTTTCTGTCTTTTGGGCGTTATTTAACAGATGGCGTTAATTGCCTTACCTACCTTAGAATTACCCTTGAACGATATAATTGTCAACAGAAAGCATGGTTCACCGTAACAGCGATTGAAAACAAGAATGTAAAAACTCGGACCGAATTCGGATATTGCTTTGCGCACTACATCCGATCCGAATACGTGAAAATACGAATCTAGAGTCTAAAAAACTCGGACCGAATTCGGATATCGCTTACGCACTTATCCGATCTCTGATCCAAATTCAAACAATTCAGGGGCCATCTTTGACATATCCATTTGGCGTCCGATTTGAATCCGAGGTAATGCGAAAGCGTTCATACAAACAGTACTACGGCTACTTCGGTCAGTCAATATTTCTTCCGAATTGGAAACTCACGGATCATGGAGAGAAATCGGATGACGGAAGTCGGATCTAGTGCGTAAACTACCATACAAATAGTTCTATGACTACTTCGGAACGTATTTTCTCGTTTTTTTAGTACGTAACCGCTCTTATACGAAAAAACTATTAGTCGATACCATTATTTACAGACAGCGCGTTTCGACGAAAAACGCTACAAAGAATGTTAGTTGCCCAGATGTCGTATTGCATCGCATACGTTCCATACGTGGGATCAGTTTGTCTCTAGCTGTATTTGTTTTCGACTTCCACGCGGACGGAGTCGCGGGCACAGCTAGTAACAAAAAAAAAAACACTGCGATCACCAATCCGTCTGCCAAGTGTAGCGATTATAGCCGAACTCTCACTGACCGTTCAATGTAGCAGTTACTTATTGGGATATCCATGATCAATAGAGGATGTTTATAGGCAGAGTTTTTGAATTATTCATCAGGTTTATTTTTAGTTCAGGTTTACTAGGAAATATAAATAAAAAAAGTCAATTAAAGTTAGATGAGAAGTATAAATTATTCATTATTGCTTTATTCGATACAGTTTTGTCCATTAAAAAGGCCAGTTAGAACCAGTGCGGAGACCGAAGATTCCGCTTCTGTAATAAAAAATTAAGAAAAATTAGAGAAAGCAAAAAAGTGGTATTGGCTCATTATCCTATTCTTATGTGTTGGAACCAATTTTCAGTCTGACTAATTGGGATTGGTATCTACAGTATGCTTGGGGTTGCACTACCGAATATTTAACATGTTAACCACTTAATAGGCATGTTGACAGCATCAATAAATTGCAAATTTAATTAGTCCGCCAGTTAGAGTTTTGAAAAATAATGGAAAAGTATTTTTTCTTTTGTTAAATCTATGAATATTATGAAAGATAAAACGCATCAAAACTCGAGAGCGGCGGCTTGTGACGTCAGAAGCAAGTAAAAATTGTACTTGCTTGTGACGTTTTGCCAATTTTAAAAGCGTCGTATCTTCGTCAATTTTGGTTTACGTAACAAAAGAAAAAATACGGGTCAAATATTTTTTGATAATCTAACTGACGGACTAATTTGATTTTTTCAGTCGACCCTATTCTATCGACAAAAATACTCCTAACCCCCTCCTCTCCGAATGACTGTTTCATTTTTGGCCTGCCCAGTAATGTAGATGTTTATTAAAAATTTCGAAATGCATGTCGAAAATCAAAATGGCAGCCATTTGGAAAGGAGGGGTTTGACATTACAAAAGGGGGTATTTTTGTCGATAAAATGAAGTGGCTTATATGTTCTTTAAATTTTCGGTAGTGGAACACCAAACACACTGAATATTCATGACGGTGCTGTTATCATTTGACCCCCCATGCGAAGCCGATTATCCATAGTACCTATAGTCAGAACTTTACGCAATATTTATGGGTTTGTGAAATATTTTGTATAAAATAATTAACATCAAGGTCTTGCTTACCCTCGTTTCGAAATAATTCCGTTGCCCATATTGAAGGCGCCGCCGGCGCATTGATTATTCTCGGCTTGTTGGGTGTTGGAGCACTGTCTGCCAACGAAGTGGTTGGAACGTACACTGGACGCGAAGAGCTCGGTTGCTCTGCCGTGAGAGCAGGTACTGATCCAGCAACCGGGCTGAGGATTCCTGCCTCCATTGGGGTAGAAGTCAGCGTCAGCAATCTGGTCGAAGATGCCCAGAAGACCACCGTCAGTGTGTATGGCTTCTACGTATTGGCCGCCTTGGCGGTTAAGCGCGTTGGAGTTTCCGCCCCACAAGGGACCAGCAGGGTCCAAACCTTAAAAAAATATTTTATTATTATCTGTTCAAAGGTTATGAATTAGTGTAAGAAATAGATCATTTCAATAGTTTATGGTAAACTACTTCAATTAGTTACCTGTAACTCGGGCGGGACGACCGCCAGCCTGACGGCCAGCATTTCCTACGATGTGAGCCCCCAGGCTGAAGCCAACCAAGTGAACGTTGTTCCAATTGCCTCCGGCGGTATTTATGAGCCAGACGAGGAAGTTGCCGAGGAACTGGCCAACACTAACAACTCCATTGGCAGCAGTCAAGTAGTTGGAGTTAGCGAGAGCGCGCCAGTCAACAACAATTACATTACAATCCTGAACAGCGAGGAAAGCAGCGGTGATGAGGGGGTTCATCTGAGTGTTACCATCGCTGTTCCATCCGTGAACGATGACTTTTAAGGGACGGCCGGAATGGTAGTTGGAGTTCCAGATTGTGTTAGCGTTGCCGTTGACGATCACTTGAGCATTGTTAGGGTTCGACCTGCAAGGTATAAAAATGTATTAGCGCAAGTGTAGAAGGTGAAGAAATAAGCTCACTGATTTGTATAAAACAATGTTAAAATCTTATTTGAGTAGATTCGGTTAAAATTCAGTACAGCAGAAGGAAATCTTACAACTTTCGAAAAACGTTTCAGCTAAAAATAAAGCATCTTCTACATAGCTATGTCTTTAGCGGTCATTTCAAAACAGAAAAAGCGCAACCTGGTGAAGAGCCAGTATTGGTTGTTAGCACCATTCCTGCTGCTCAGAAGTGCCTCATCGACAGGTTCATGTAGGTCCACTAGCTGTGGTGTGCCTTCGCCATCAGGTATCCAGATGTAGCGGCTTTCACCCTCCACGTAATGACTGTTATCTCCGGGTACAACTGGGATGGCACTGCTTGCGCAAACTAAGGATTGAATTAATTAATTAATGATTAAAAAAGATTGGAATTTTAGAAATGACTAGGCTTCAGATCTGTCTGTTGGAAATAACTTCACAAACTTATCTGTATCAAACTAAATAAACTCACACGCAATAAAACCGGACAACACTACCAGAAGCTTCATGATTGTGGATTTCAGTGTAATTAAATCACGTAAAGATGAAGAAGTGCTTATAAACTTGTTTTTATCTTAATTACTTCCTCAGCTTATGTTTTGATACTGATTGATTGATCAGTTGATTGATTTATGATTGATAATGAAAATTAGATGTGATGTAAATGTTACAGTTATTACCGACTAGCTGGATAAATAAAGCTAACTTTATCCAGATAAGGTTAGTTCTATCTGCACTGGGAGTCAGCTTTAAGTGTTGGTGTTTACGAAATTATCTTTTCTCGGCCTTGATAAAATCTGTATTTAATTTTGTATTGTTTTAGGACATTGGGTAAACGAGTGCTCTCGATATGAGAAAACAAATGTAGTCTTTTGTAAAGACTGTCGAATTCATATTTGAATTCTCGATATTATTTAGATACATACTTATATGTGATTTTGTTTTCAATTCTTCCAGAATTATTTATATTATTGTTTTATATATTTTTTATCATCCTCAGTATGTATAATTTCACTACTGTAATTAGTAATTGATGATTAGTTAATTATGCGTGATCATATCAGAAATGATAAGATCCGAAGGAGAATCAAAGTAACCGACATAGCTCAAAGAATTAAGTGGCAGTGGACGGGGCACATTGCTCGCAGAACGGATGGTCGACGGGGCCGAAAGGTTCTGGTGTGGCGACCGCGTATCGGAAGGCGCAGCGTGGGTAGGCCTCCCACAAGGTGGACCAATGATCTGGTGAAGGTCGCGGGAATCCGCTGGATGCGAGAAGCACAGGACCAGTCGATGTGGCGATGCTTGGTGGAGGCCTATGTCCAGCAGTGGACGTCTTTCGGCTGAATGATGCTGATGATTTTTGTTTCTTTTTCACAGCACAAACACTAGAAAGCGGTAAAGGGCGGGCGTTTTTGAGGGCTGTTTTTGTTACATGCATTTGGTATGTCTACAGTTCTACACCCGTGCGCTTTCATGTTCATCTTGCGCTTTCAACTTTCAATTCCTCTTGCGACAAGCGCATGCAATATTGATTGCCATAAGACTCGAACTAGTATTAGCATACGCTATTGCATGCGCTTTGGCGCTTCAGGCATGCGTCAGACGAAAGCGCAAGATGAACATGAAAGCGTACTGGTGTAGACATACCAATTGACGTTCAAAAACAACGAAATAATTCTAGTCTAGGTACTTTGATTATTATGAGTTTTGAAGTTTACATTGTCTAAATTGAATCCACGCGTTACATACGTTTCTTCCCTAGGGAATGTATCATTCATGCTATCAGGATAATCCACTGCTTAACACCTTCAGTCTCTTCTCATACCTATATCTTCCCACCAGCACCTTATGATTAAAAAGGTGCATGGAGAATGTAAAAAGTGGTGGTAAACACGTGGTTATTTTAGTCATATTAGGTAAATAGAATCTTGGGAAACCCAATCTGAAATCACGCCATTGAAAAAAAGATTATTATGATGAATAATATTGTTGATTAATTTACAATCAATCACTTTTTTGAAATGTTTTTAGCATTATTGTGATTATTTGTGATAACAATTTTAATCTATAAATCAATTTGCTATGTATTTGTTCGTTGGGTCTACAGCTATTCTGGCTTAAGTGGTGTACTGGGCTTATTTAACGGAAAAGTCAGATGAGAACAATAAATAAAATCATAAGCTGAGAATGTAATACCTACTGTTGGAACGTGGTATGGTTTTCATCCAAAGTAGAAGAAGGAACATTCAACCAGACTGATACCCCTATGCACAAACGTTAGTATGAGGTCACATTGTGTACTTGAATGCACTGCGTTGAATACGGCTTTATGATTCGTAGCCGCGAGTAAATGCAACCAATCCGTAGACCCGTATTCAAAGCAGTGCGGTCGAGCACACTGTGAGACCTCAACGTCGAGTTTGTGCATAAGGGCCTATGCCTTATTGCCTAACAGTCTGTGGTCCAACGATTGCTGTATGTTCTTCTCGTCGCCCCGCAAGGAGCGCGAGGAATTAGGAGGATACCCCGAAGGGTATCGACCCTTTTCCCGAGGTTGTAAGATTCGCAGCCCGCAGTAGATGCGGGCCAGGCAATGGGTTGCACTAATGGACGCGCAAAGGCTGGCTTGGACACTCCTAGGCACCGGGATTTATACGCGGCAGTTTGTGTAACTGCTATGGGTGTTTCTGTAGGGGCACTCGATTTGTTTATGCTACCCTTGAGACTAGACCCCAGCCAGGTAAGATCTCTATTAACTGGTGGAGGCCTGGCGAAGGTCGATGCTAGCAACGAGGATGGCGGCTTTAGTTGGCATCTCCTACAGAGGTGTTTCATCCGAGATAACAACGAATTCAGAGCTAGCCAAATACTATGCAACACATGGGGGACGCTGTAGTGTGTATAGAGCGACTTGAGGTGTGACTATGTCCCTCAGTGTGTACACTGTCATACGCGCACCCGCCCGTGCTGCGTAATTAGCGTGTTAATCACACTGTAGATTGTGGATTCATGTAGTTTGTACTGTACATTGTTGCGCCTAATTAAAACCTAGTCGCAACATATACAGTGGATGCGTGATGTGAGATTGGAGTTGTATTGGTAGAGAAGGCTTTGTGTAAAGTGATTGTGGTCTACTCAGGAATCAAGTCCAGTGCAGTGATGGGGTATAACGTCCGTGACTAGGTTGCACGGGAAGCGCTTGGGGTCAGATGGACAAGCCTGTCAGGGCGCCATGTCCTTGACGTGTTCGCGACATGTCAGCGCGCGAGATCATTGTTTTCACCATCGCTACGGCGAAGGTTTCGATGCTTTCGGCGCGCAGGTCCCTGTCCCTGTTCCTCACGGAGCGAGGGGCGTTAGTTACATAAAAATGGCTGCGTCCGGAGTTTCATTCTATGAGTCTCGCATATGAGGGCGAGTCTGGAGAGAGAAGAGCTGGAGCAGGATACATTATAGGAACCATAACATAACATCATGTCAGTTATCCGCGAAGGGTTGGATAGAGGTGTACTTATAGTACACCCTGATTTTGCAGTTATGTTTAAACCCAATGTAATAAAGGCGAGCCTATTCGCATCAACCGAACACAAATCTAGACTCCAGGATGCTACTGAGAAATTCCACATCCAACCCAACATCATTGTGCCCATTATGAAAACAGGATCTCACCCTTAACAGTAGTGCTTGCATCCACTAGACCAACGAGAAAAACCATTAATGTTTCTGATATGGCGATATTGTAACGACGAAATCACTCATCTCTTCTTGGGGGACGTATTGAATACGGAAAGCCAATGTAATTCCCGGCACATAATAGACCACCCTTTCCCAATCTGAGGGTGATGTAAAAGGTGACTAACGGATTAGAATTAAAATTACTACATCGAGAGCATGGACAGGGCAGCAACGTCCTCCTGTTTGCTATAAACAACAAACTGCGATTACCACCTTTGTGGTATAGTTTTACCCCGTGTGGGGGACGGGCTAGAATATAAAACTTTCTCACCGTACGCTGGGAATAGACGCGTGTTGTAAGATTCAACAAAACCCAGCTTGATTAGTGATAGGATCTAAACGGTCCGCCTGGATAAGCTACCACCTTCACATTAAAGTCCAGCGTCAAGCAGTTTACTGTGTTTCGAGAATTTATGTGAGAGTCAGAGGGGTATAGGAGAATTCCTCTATATCTTTGTGTAGCTCCATCCTAGACCCTGTCTGCGACTGCCATCAAGTGCGACAAGGGTCAAATGCGGCCAAGTCTAATAATAAAAAATAAAAAAAACCTATCAGTTTGCCAAATTTCCCTTTGATCGTATAGGGTTCTTAATATTACGTAGTTCTTTACTTGCCTAGTTTAGTCAAAACACTGTTACTAACGTGTAGACAGGAATCTTGGATATCAGGAATAATTTCTACATTTCAGTTATTTTTTTAGATTATGAAATACATAGTCGTTACTGGAAGTCGCCTGTTTACTACATGTACGTTTTTGGTAGGATATAAATCCACATCATTGGCATTTAAATGTGTTTAAATATTTAAATATGATTCAACTGAATCATGGGAAATCTAATAAATGATTATTGTAATGAGGAATTAGGTACATACCTATCTGATTCATAAAATTAATGTATCACTCTCTTTGAAAAATGGAATTAGATTTGAAAGATTAAAATTATTAATTGTGATAATCATTTTAATAAAAAATGTACATAGGTATCTCTATTTTATATTAATGATTCTTGTTTGTTTTGTGTACAATAAAGAGTATTGTATTTTATTGTGTTGTATTAGGTAGGTATTAATTTGCCTTGCTTTGTTACCGTCGGCCGTAACTCTACTAACGCCACCTAGCGGTATCTTTCTGAAACATCGATAAACCAAAAAATTACGTTCTAAAGCCTAGCGTCCACTAGGCTCGCCAAGTCGAGTCGAATCGAATCGAAGAAATTCGCGTCATATATTTAGTATGAAACTGCGTCCATTAGCGACGAACCGCGGCGCGTCGAATCGAGTCGCTTGCGCGCATTGCTTGACAGGCGAATTTCTGTTTTAACGACTTGCGATTACTGACCGTTTCGCCTCGCACGGAAAAAATGCGGCTCGATTCGATTCGACGCGTTTCGGCTGTAATCGACTCCAGGTTTAATAAGGATTCGTATGCGATGCGATAAAGTAAATTTTGGGAACGGACAATACGACGAAGCGCTGCCGGTTCGGCTTACTTCTCTAATATTTTCTAGCCTGAGTCTTATGATTCCGGTTTAAAACGAGAACCGAAATCGAGCTGCACCGTAGTATGAATAATAAAAAATTGGCGAATCACTACTAGCGCTCTCTAGTAAAATTAATTTGAAGTAAATTCATAAATAATAGATTACAAGATGGCGTTTCGTGTTCATTACATGTAAATATTATCATATTTATAATCGACTTCTATCAGGCTTATCACTACCGTACAAGTAGATAGATAGGTACGACATTTATTTTGGAAAAAATAACGAAATCTGGTGAAACTTGCCATTATCTTAATTCCATTCATTAATTATTATACCTACTCACGCCTAGCGATGGGCGATTATTAGATACTAAAACTAATCGACTTAGTCAATTGTTCAGTCCAGTCGATAAAAGTCGATAACAATTGATGTTAGTCGATTGTTATCGACTAACGGCGCGCAGTAGGCGACAATCACTAATACGTTTACTGTATCAACTTTAACTAATATTATTTGTACTGAATTGTGGCGCAGCGCACGCATTACTATTCGTACTACTTAAATAAGTAATTACTAAAAGATGGTGCGTGCGCTACCGCTGCTCCACAGTCCGTGCGCCACTACTTACAAGTACAAATGCAGTTATTATGCAATTGGCGCTAATAGATTATTTAATTGTCCTCTATTGTCACAGTGTACATTTAGTAGTTCGTCGATTGTTATTCGAATAATTAAGGTGAGGAACTACTAAATCGACAGTTGAATGCGCAACAGTACAATTTTCGATTCAGTCGATTGTTTTTTTTGCAACACATCGCTACGCACGCCTATAATACGCAAAGGGGTAAACGGAGCTGTTCTTCTATAACAGGAGTCTGTACAGTCTGTCTGTATACATTTAGTCCCATGTTAGGTGGCGAGTCTATTGCCATTTTTCGGGCATAATTATAGCACAGTCTACCTATATCTTACTCCTTACAGTCGGTCAACGTAGAACATTGTCGCAGAGCAATTGTGCGGGGGGTTGCGGGGTGAACGAGGCGGAGGTTATGTCCCGAGTAGCCATACTGCATACTTGGGACATAACCTCCGCCCGTACAAAATTTTGACATTTCATAGGACCTGTCAAATGTACGGGCGTTGACCCACTGTATGTAGTAAGTAGGTACACTGTGATTATAGTGCCGTTCTAAATCAGAATCTCGATTTCATTTGTGATATAAATTGCTTCTATCGACTCAAAGCATCGCCCACAAAGTGGTAATTCGACATTTAGGAACAAAAAAACTCTAAAATTAAACATTTAAAAATACCCCCGGCATTTTAATGTGGCTGTCGATCCTTTTTAGCGATTACTATGATTGCGGTGAAAAAGTGCTTTCCATAACGAGTCATAAGAGCTCAAACCCGACCGGATCGACAACTCGTCATTGCGGAGGGCCGATCATCACCCTGAGCTACCTTCGAAGTCCTTCTTGTCATTATAACTTATCATAAAATCAAAGGTACGTAGTTTAGAATCCCTCACCAATTATCCTCAATACTCTTTCCTGCTTCATTCCACTGAGCTCAAACACGATAGATACCTCTGCTGTATTTGGTAACGATTTGGGTATCCTGCTGATTTCAGATAATGCTGAGGACAATGTTACCAAGTTATTGTAATATCAATGAAGTTACAGGACACTACATTTCGAATCTACCAGACCAATAGAAGTTGGTCACATCCCTTCAACAACTAGAAAAGAGCTGATGATCTTCAACCGGCTGAACAGATTTTCTTGAATCATAGCTAAGAATACTCTTGATCAGGTCATCTTTCAAATAAAAAAAACTAAATCAAATTGCCTCCGTTTAGTTACGATGCTACAGATACACACGTTTAACTTATAACACCCCATCTTTTTGCGTTGGGGTTTAAAAATGCGTTTATGCGCATATCTGTTACGACACCTATATGTATAGCTACAATGGGGCAAACGTAGACGCAGCCCAAAAATGACAACTATCTACTACAACTCTCTTGATGATCAAATGACTGCAGCAAATGCAGAGACCCTTAAAAAGCAGTACAACTCTCTTGATAATCAAATGACTGCAGCAAATTCAGAGACCCTTAAAAAGCAGTAACGTGTCAATATGATCGTCACCGTGGCTGTCATTTACTTAACATTCCACCAACAGCCAACCGAACATTCGAGAACTTTTCGTTGACAATAACCATACCTCGTTTCTCTATACTGGTGGTCCTCGTGAGATCCCACGACTCCAACTCATGGCAAAAGTGTCGCTTAGTACCGTCAACGGAGAAATGTTGGTATACAATTGATACCAAAAACTTTTTAAAGTAGTTTAGGAAAATTGTTACCTACGATTAAAATGAAACAATAATATTTAATAATTGATGCTTTAATCGTTAATAAATCCTTTAGAAAGGCCATCTGTTACCAGTACGGAGACCGAAGATTCCGCTTCTGTAATGAGAAATAGAGGTCAATAATAGGAAAAATATAACAATCTGTCTATACATCATCAACATCCTAGCCATTTCATTATTAACTGAAATTGTTGAGATAATACTAATAATAAATTGTAATTAAAATTTGATAGGCAGACGCCGTTTTCTTCCGGCAATAGAAGTTAACCAGTCCACTTAACACCACTTCCCATAGACCAGATATTTTTCACCACATTTTACAATAGTTTTGCATCCACCTGGGACGGTCCATGACTGTACTCCAATCGTGCAGCTGTGGATAGTCCCCGGTTGGTGCCCCACCCCATTTTAGATTAAATTTTTTAAAGGGGTCTCTGCGCGTTGGACCTGTGTCCCCCGTATACCTTCCAAAGGACCGGACATCTCCCGTGATTCTAAAGAGAATTATAATTATAATATTGGTGTCTAACTTACCCTCGTTTCGAAATTTGGCCGTTGCCCATATTGAAGGTGCCGCCAGAACACTGATTATTCTCGGCTTGTTGGGTGTTGGAGCACTGTCTGCCAACGAAGTGGTTGGTACGGACACTGGAAGCGTAGAGTTCGTACGCTCTGCTATGAGAGCAGGTACTGACCCAGCAACCAGGCTGAGGATTCCTGCCACCATTGGGATAGAAGTCAGCGTCAGCAATGCGGTCGAAGATACCAAGGAGACCACCATCGGTGTGGATAGCTTCGACGTAATGACCAGCGTTGCGGTTCAGAGCTTGGGAGTTTCCGCCCCATCTGGGACCAGCAGGATCCAAACCTTTAACAAATATTTTGTGAGTTAACGATTTATAAGACGTTTATTTTATGACAACTATACTGATTCAACAAGTTACCTGTAACACGGGAGGGACGACCGCCAGCCTGACGGCCAGCGTTGCCAACAATGTGAGCCCCCAAGCTGAAGCCAACCAAGTGAACGTTGTTCCAGTTGCCACCAGCGGTGTTAATGAGCCATACGAGGAAGTTGCCCAGGTGCTGTCCAACATTGGGAACTCCGTTGGCAGCAGTTACGTAGTTGGAGTTAGCGAGACGACGCCAGTCAACCACAATGACATTAACATCCTGAACTGCGAGGAAAGCAGAAGTGATCAGAGGGTTAATCCCGGAGTTTCCATCGCTGTTCCATCCGTGAACGACGACTTTCAGGTGACGTCCGGAGTTGTAGTTGGAGTTCCGTACACTGTTAGCGTTGCCATTGACGAGAATTTGAGCATTGTTAGGGTTTCGCCTGCAAAAGGAAAATTACGTTAGCAGAAGAGTATTATGTAGCAAGAATCCCGCTTATAATGTATTAATAATGATTAGGAAGAAGTTTGTTTGGATGGAGATTTGGATGGAGTATGGTAAAAAAGAAGTAGAATATTTCGTGGATTCTAGAAAAAAGTAAGAGGTATTGTAAGAAATAAACGATTTGTCGTTGTGTCTTAGTTCCGTTCTCCATTATCAGGCCCTAGCCAATTGTCTTATGGAAAAGTCATTATGGAAGAAATAAATAAGACTCAAATATTTACACCTGAGTATACACCCCAAATATTTACACGAGTCTTATAGCCTAGCTTTGAAGTCCATCGTTAAATCCTGGCCCAGATATAGGACCACAGTCCACAGGTATAGTACTATATTTCTTTTTAGTAAAGAAATCATCCAAATTGATTTACGTGAACAATGACGAATGACGTAAACAATGTCTAAAAGGGTGAAAAAGAGAACCTGCTCGTTTTTAAGTGGGTTAAGAATAATAGGCTAGATGGAAAGAAGGTCACCTGGTGAATAGCCAGTATGCGTTGTTGGCGCCATTTCTGGTGCTGTCAAGAAGTGCCTCATCGACAGGCTCATCCAGGTCTACCAGTTGGGGTGTACCTTCGCCATCAGGCATCCAGATGTAGCGGCTCTCGCCCTCCACGTAGTGGCTGTTATCCCCAGGGACAACGGGGATGGCGCTACCAGCGCAGACTAAGGATGAAAAATATTATGAAATTCCAAAATAAATACGTTAGTAGAAGAAGAAAGTTGGCAAGAAGTTTACAAAAATTCACAATAATTATTTCTTTTACAACTCAATTATCTAATAGGTCACTACATAATTCCAAATTCAGTGAAATTAACTCACACGCAATAAATGCAGCTAACACTACTAGAAGCTTCATGGCGATGGCTTTCAGTAGAATTAGATCATGTGAAGATACGTATAGTACTTATAAATTAGTTTTTATCTCACCTTCTCATCAGCTCATGTTAAATTCAATTTAAGAGATAATGCAATACGTGTGTATCATATCACACCTATAACTTTAGGATTCCGCAATAATATTTGCTAATAAAGGCACTTTTGCTCCTTGGCACCTATCTGAGTTACCTTTGAGTTGCAGGGATTGAATTACCAAAAAAAATACGGTATTCTTATTTAACGAAATGATGCTTGACACTTATTTAAAACGGTTTATCGGTAATTCCGGTATCCTAAAATTTTTGTATTGCAAAATTTTGATACTGAAATTAAATGATACCAAATTATAATGAGTGATCGAAATATATTGGTTTAATAACGGTATCGATATTTAAAAGAAAAAAAAGCATATTACGACAGATACAGTCAAGTTTTCTAGGTTGGAAAATAGTACCTTTAATGATGGTCAGACTTGTCGACAGTTGACACTGCCGCACCCTGCGCGCCTAAATCAAAGTATATCGGTATTGAAATGGACTAAGTGTTAAATAACGGTATACACGAAACAGGTTGAGAAAATGGTCCATTTTGCCTCCTTTCCAAATAAATTAGTATTCCTCAAATCCGAATAAATTAAAAATTGAAAAAACTCCCAACTCAAATAACAAAACAGCTGATGACCCTGAAACGGCTGAATCGATTTTGATAAAACATGTCTAAGAACAACCGCTAGAAAACCAGCTTTTAAATAAAAAAAATCGCACCTATATCAGTTCACCCGTTTAAGAGCTATGGTGCCACAATGACACACAGACAGACAGACACACATAGCGGTCAAACTTATAACACTCCTATTTTTACGTCGGGGGTTAAAAAGGATACAAAAGACATTTTTTTTTAAATCGGCGTCGAATAGATAGCTTTTTTTAAAGCTTTGTTTAGTTTAAGAATAAAGATTTTGCTATAGATTCGTCAATGACTCGGCTATTGAAGAAAAATCTATTGCTTGAAATTTTATAAACCTCTTTTCGGTTTTTTTCTTTTGTTATTTCTTAAACTAGGTAAATGTCGAGAGACTTTAGTCTGAATTATCTTTGTACAAAAAGACTTTTAACAATATGGTAAGTCAGTTATCTTTTAATTTCATAATATAAATACTAGGAACAAACATAAATTAGTAGTCCCTAAATTTAGATTATCCAAAACGAATACTTAAGTCATTCCTAGGAAACTGTGTTCGATTTTATAACAAGCTTCCCAAAATAATTACGGATCTCACCGATGGCAAATTTAAATCTTATGTTAAATCAGTTCTCATTAAAAAAGCATAGGTACTACGCACGTCTCTATTAGTTTATCTTAATAAACGACTATGTTGACGATAGAGACGTGTGGCGCTAGTTCTTTTCTGCACATGTGGCTTCTCTGGTAACCAATAGTGTTTATGTGTAGGTTTATGTATATCTATATTAGTTAGATACGATTATGATTTACCTCAATTCATACAGAATTGATTAATATATATTTTTTTTCAAAGTTGTAATTACGTACTACTATTCCTTTATTTCTATAATTTTGTTATTGTAAAAAATGTTATGATTTTCTTTTTATAGACTCAGTTAATTTATTCACCTGACAGACAGAACTGTGTTGCTGGGGAGTTTGTTGCGCCGTTTCTTCTTCACAGCATAAACACTACGAAGCGGTGAAGGGAGGGCTTTTTTGGGGGCTGTCTATTGTATTTGACGTTTAAAAAGTACTAAGTAATTCTAGTCTATTTTGAATAAATGAGTTTTGAGTTTAACATTTTAATCATAAAGACGGTCGTCATCATCAGAAGTTGCACTTTTTTGATCTTGGCGATAATCGCTTTTTTATTAGCCTACGTTTGGATCGCATTCAACAAGGTACGGACCCCCGGCACGCCATTCAAAGACGTAATTTTCATTTATCACTATGATTCTTAAAAAATGTTTCATTAATTATTATGATAGCAATTATCTATGTGACGATTTGCTGTAATTAATCAGGTGGTTGTGTATGGTCTTCATGAATTCTTAATCACAATTAAATAGATAAAAATTCAATTACAAAAGATATATAACATTTCTTATCCATTTAGGATAAGAATTCTTATATTTTCTAGAGGTTTTCAGTTCTAATCGGTAAACAATTATAAATCATTTGTTGATGCAAATGGTCTACAAACAGAGAAAAAAATAAAATTATAGATAAATGAATAAAGTTTTACTTAAAATAAAAGTACTGTCAGGGACAGTATAATAAATTACACTAACCATAATTCTCATACGACTACTTGTCGATTTTCATTCTTCGTTGCAGTTTTGTTTGGCCTACTTCAGAAAGTGACGATTATGTTTATTTGAATTTAGTTTTTATTAGTTAATTTAGTTTGCCATTTTGAGTACCTCATCCGTTGCTTTTAATTGACGACACGTTTGGTGCAGTGACTGAGCGATTGGCTTCTGCGCTACGGGTCGTGGTTTCGATTCTCACACGGAACAATTTGTATGGCCTACAGATAGTTGTTTCGGGTCCAGACCCGAAACAACTATCTGTAGTTTGTGTATGTGAGATTTGTGTTTGTAAACGCACCCACGATACAGGAGAAACACAGTGACAGGGCAAAGAAGTAACAAAAAAAAAAAAATATAAGACGTGATAAATCGCTCGATATCATCGCACTACGATATTACGAATAGTTCTTGTATTCTAAATGACAGAACCCAAAGTAAAGTAGTGTATGAAACTGCACATAACTAGGTATTAAAACATTCGTGATACTTTTAAAAACCGCTCAGTTTTAAAGTTCACACTCGTGTTTTAATCACCCCTATTATGTGACAGTTTCATAATCTACTATTTTTCATTCATAGATATATTGAAAAATGTTATATTATGCATACACGTTTCACTGATGACGGTTTCCAGTCCTATTATGATAATGACGTCCTCCACGATGTATCCGTTGACGGCGACATCCATTTACCCTAACTTGCGAAGCCAAACTTGGTCTTATTGCCAGTAGCTCTACCCGCAGAGGTATATCCTTTGAGATTGCTTCATAATTTGGATTTTTAACCCCCGAACCCCGACCCCAAAAAGAGGGGTTTTATAAGTTTGACCGCTATGTGTGTCTGTCTGTGGCACCATAGCTCTTAAACGGGTGAACCGATTTGGGTGCGGTTTTTTTATTTAAAAACTGGTTTTCTAGCGGTGGTTCTTAGATATGTTTTATCAAAATCGGTTCAGCTGTTTCAGGGTCATCAGCTGTTTTGTTATTTGCGTTGGGGGTTTTTTAATTACATTTTTTAATTTATGTTATGGAGATACCAATATCTAGGCTGAATTTTTGGCACGAAATATCCAATTTGCCCAGATGCTGCTGTAGGTTCCCCACATAACCACGACCAAACAAATATCGTCAACGTTATGTACCTCCAGGACAAAGCGTTGCTGAACTTTACGTCTGAATTTGAATCTGGAGATAACAAAAACGCTTCTTGCAATATGCTTCTATCTTATCTAAAATAGTGTTGGTTATAATATCGTTATCTTACCCTTTATTAATCATTGAAATAACTATAAAAAATAAAATAAATTTCTTTCTTTCTGTACTCATCATTATGAACAATTTTTACTATGGGAACAAACCAAAACTCCTTATGTTTTTATTATCAGTTGCAGAGGAACTTCGGTATGTCCAGAGGTCAAAAATACCTGCTTAATTCAATATTATGGTACCAGAAATGGAAATCTTTAGCCAGGGCTTCACGGTTACCCTATGAAGGACAGGAGCACCCAGGGGCATATTCTGCTGTGCACTGCAAGGGCGTCGGCGAAGCAACGCCGGTATTAGCGGGATTACAATTGGCGATTTAACGGAATTTCAGTAGTTGCGTGGCAATTGCACTTATGAACATAATTAAAAGTTGAAGAAAACAATTATTGCATTAAGATCAATTTAATTACTTGAAAAGATAATCGAAGGGAATCTGACAATTTCTTTCATAATATTTGATACATTTCTTAAAAGTATGTCCGTTGTTTAGAAAGGCCAGTTTGATCTAGTGATCAGTCCGTAAATTCCGCTTCTGCAAAAAAAGGGTAAAAGTTAATAAGTAGGAAACTTAAAGAAATATTATCATGTAGAAAATATGGTTCCAATCCTAACTTCCTAACTAATATTATAAATGCGAAAGAAAGTTTGTTTGTTTGTTACCTTTTCACGTCTAAACCACTGAACCGATCATCCTGGAATTTTGCATATACGTTGTCAAGTGTATCGAAACGGACATAGGGTACCTTTCATCGCGAAAAAAAGTACTGTTCCCGAGGAAAACAACAATAACGATAATAGATGACGCCACATGTCTTTCGAATCATGATTGAATTATATTTTTATAGAAACTTTAGTGGGGTGTTAAGAGTTTTTTAACGCGAGCGAAGCCGCGGGCGAATGCTAGCATAACAATAATTTTAAGTAAAGAACAACGTTTATGTTGGCACTTTGAAAACTGTACACTGTTACTGGGTTTATGATGTGACATTTTAATTTTAATTATGCAATCATATTTTTGATCACAAGATTAAGGGACTAGGCCAGTAGTGAAAAAGCTAAAGACAACACAGAATCCTGGTTGTTCATTGACCCTCGGAAATATTTATGATTAATTACGGTTTACTCACGTGCATTTTTCGGGATTGCCCGACTAGTTTCGGACACAAACGGATCCTTTAATTACAAACTGATCACGCGGCGAGATCGCGAGTCGATTTGAGTAGTGTGCACGTGAGTAAACCGTAATTAATTATAGATATGAATGTGTTTCACGAAAGGTATTATACCCTCAGAAATGTTAAAAGAATGACTTAAAAAGCCTAATGAGAGGTAATGTCAAATACACACCCGCGTTTGTTTACGATGGCGTTGCCCATATGGAAGGCAGCTCCATTGCAAGTCGAGAGCTCAGCCTCCCAAATGTTAGGACACAGTCTTCCAACCAGGTGGTTGTGGCGAACTGTGGAGGCGAATAGCTCGGTCGCGCGGCCGTGAGAGCAGACGCTCCCAAGAAGAAGCGGGCAGCCTGGTTGAGGGTTTTTGCCGCCGTTCGGATAGAAGTCAGCGTCACCACTTTGGGTAAAGATACCGAGAAGACCCCCGTCAGTGTGGATAGCTTCGACGTATTGTCCGGCGTTGCGGTTCAACGCGTTGCTGTTACCATGCCAGCGATAACCGGCGGGGTCCAGACCTGTAAAGGTACAGTTAAAATTTAATGAGTTTCATTAATTAGATGTCATGATCACTATAAAAAGTACATATGGTTTCCTAACAGTATACGATCTCAAAATAAACAGAGTCCGTGCAAGTTCTTATCTAAATAAATTGTTAGGTACTAAAGATAATCTAAGGCAAAAAGGTAAACAACCAAGATTTCATTCTGGTTACTTTTTTATGATCAATTCAATAACTAACCAGTAACACGGGCAGGGCGACCACCAGTTTGGCGTCCAGCGTTTCCTACAACGTGAGCACCCAAACTGAAGCCAACGAAGTGGACGTTGTTCCAGTTACCACCAGCGGTGTTGATGAGCCAGACGATGAAGTTTCCGAGGTGCTGTCCAACATTGGGTACACCAGCGGCAGCGGTGCTGTAGTCAGAGTTAGCGAGAGCGCGCCAGTCAACAACGATGACATTAGCATCCTGAACAGCGAGGAAGGCGGAAGTGATGAGGGGGTTCATCTCAGTGTTTCCGTGGCTGTTCCATCCGTGGACGATGACATTCAGGGGACGGCTGCCGAGGTAGTTCGAGCTCCAGATGGTGTTGGCATTGCCGTTAACAATAACTTGAGGATTAAGTGGATTGTGTCTGTAAAAATAAATTGTTTGTCAATATGTAGGATATAAGAATTTTCTTTAAAAAAATAACCCATCAAAAACATTCATGAAAAAAAAGCGTGGCTTTTAAGGCTCCAGATGTACTTAGATCAGTCGTGGAGGCTTTTAATGTATCCCATTGAAATAATCACCGATATAGACTAACCTGGTATACAGCCAGTATTGGTTGTTGGCTCCGTTCCTGGAGTTCAGCAACTCTTCATCGACTGGCTTCTCGAGGTCCACGAGGATAGGCTTTCCCTCGCCATCGGGCATCCAGACGTAGCGGCTCTCCCCCTCCACGTAGTGACTGTTGTCCCCCTGGATGGTGGGAATGGAGTGGCCGGAACACACTTGAAACACAATGTAATTTTTGTAATTTTGCCGTACTGGTGTTGAACTATGACATCATTTGGAAGCAATAGCAGCCTACATCACTGGGTTCTAACCAACCATGCTCAAGCTTGATCACCAACAGAATTACCAAAATTCAATATTATAACTATTATATTATTTATAATTGTTCTCCAAAAAGGGGGAAATAATAGGCGAAAAGGCGGATTTTCTTTGATCCACTAGCTGGATCCATCGTCGGTAGATTCCGGAACTAAATTGGCATTGGACTAATGGAACCACGTTTCAAGCGCTCGAATCTCGTGTAGGAAGTCAGTGAAGCTGGATTCAACTAAAAGCTCAATGTAAATCCGCCTTAAGCGGACGGGTCGCGACGGAGAAACTTGTCATTTGGGTGAATTTAATAACAAAAACAAAAAAGTCCAGATTAGAAAGAAAGAAAGAATAAGGTAAATAAATTTTATTCAGCCAAGGACACAATGACAGCATAAACAATAAAAACGTAAAACTAATAAAACATAGGTACACATTTTATGCTGTCGAGCATGTCCATGCCGAAAGAGTCACCAACTCAGCATATGCTGGGCGTCAAACACCCAGCGCTGATTTTATTTGGTACCCTTGTAGAGACACACAGACAAGTTAAGGTGGGAGCGCAGTTGATGCTGTGAGATTATGTGATTTTTGCTGGGAAGACGTAAAAAGAAATTGCACAAAGAAACAAAATCGACAAACGGGGGAAACCTTTGCCTGGCGTACGACTTCATCATATTTATAATAATTTATGATTAGCTATTGTTAGCCCGTAAAAAAGCAGTGCATAATAACATAGTACTATATACTAAAAAAATACTAACACGTTACGAAAGCCGCTATTACCACGATGATCTTCATGTTGACGCTGATTTAATAGAGCAACTGCCTCTGCTGGGGTTTTTATAAAAAATGTTATCCTACCACCAGAGCTTTGTATGAGTGTTTACTATAGATTATATCAATTAGATTAATAAATCAGATGGAGAAGTTAACGACAATGATTGACTGTTTCCGGTAGGTATAATGACTCATTTTTATGAAATCTTTTTAATTCCATGTATAAGTCCGTGGGGGACGGAATTACCTACCGTTATCGGCCAAGCGAGTTGTAATAGACGACGAACCTGGTACCATAAATGTGCCTGAAAAATGGCAATAGGCACGCCACCTGTTGCATAGGACCTAATACCAGAGGTGAAACGTCGGTGATTAGACTCCTGGTACTGGAGAACCTGGGGAACACCTCTGCTTACCGATTCGGGGATAACAGGCGTGAGCACCTACATGTATTTATGTTATTAGATTTTTTCTCTCTTTGCAACAATCGTTCGATTTTGAAGGCTGAAATCGTTAGTGATTGATTTGTCATTTGGGACTGAGCACATTTTCACACACTGCGCTACCACTAAGAACCACCTAATTTTAGTGTTTGTTGCGGCTGAAGACTTTAAAAGTTCTCGACTTCCGTCATTGACTCAAGTTTATGACTAACAAAATCCCCTTATGTCTTTATCACTTACAGAAGAACTCCGGTATGTCCAGAGGTCAAAAATACCTACTTAATTCAATATTACGTCACTAGATATGGAAATCCTTAGCCAGGGATTCACGGATACCCTATGGAGGACAGGAGCACCCAGGAGCATAATGCTGCTGTGCACTGCAAGGAGGGTGGAGCGGTCATGTATGGAGATTTTTTAATTTTGCAATTTCGTTTTCCCTGGGTATGCAATAGTTGCTCTATCATATACTCGTCACGAATCTAAAATATATTGAAAAAATATTGAAGTTTAGTACTGCCCCAAAGCCCATAAACTTTTGAAAAAGTTTGCAAAATTACAGATATTTTCATGGATTACTATTACCATTACAAATCATTCACCATTCAATAAAATTACATCATAGCGTAAAGTATTAAGTCTTTAACCCGAGGTAAACACTGTGCTTTTCAGTACGAATACAAGGAAAGTAAAAATAAAAACATGAATTTGATAAAGAAAGAATGAGTGATCGGATGGCCGCTTTCCCGACTATTTTGTTTTTTTTTTCTGTGGCCGGCCGACTATTCAGCCATTATTTTTTATTTTCATCATTGAAAAATAGTAAATATTTTGCCCAAATCTATGTCATTTTAAAGAAATAGTGGAAACCAAATTATATTAAAGTCATTTAAAAAAATACATGCTTTAATGAATACTTAACTTTATGTTATTACAATTTTACGCGAAAAAATTCTGCTTTTTTCGGTTTTTTTGCTTATAACTCGAAAACTATTAACTATTGGTGAATGGTCTGTTAACAGAAATTAAAGTACATAAAATTATCTACAAATGTCACTATTTAGTTTCTTTTTCAGACGAACCCTTCGGTCTCAAGTGCAACTTGAAAATTGGCAGTTTTCAGCAGTCTCTTCAAAACCCACTTTTTACATTCCAAACCTTTATTTTTTATTAGAATTCTGTCATTTGATAAATTTCTCCTAGTTCTCTGCACAAGTAATTAAAAAAAAAAAAGGTCTCAATTATACAAATTCAATATCAAAAAAGGTAGGACCCTAACAAAATAAAACTTAAAATATGTCTGTTACTTATGATCATATATTATTAATATTATAAATTATAATATGCAAAAATTATATGAGCCGTTGTCTTTTAGAAGGACAGTCCTTCCCTGCACCAAACTCAATACTCCGGTACATTTCATGTAAATGTAAAAAGGGCTGCCAACGCAATTGTGGATGCAGGAAGGCGGGCCTCCATTGTTCCGCAATCTGCTCATCATGCGAAGGACTGTGTGACAACGTTGAGCCCCTGGAAGACAGCTCTGCCATAGACGTAGAAGAGACTGAAGAAAGAGACAAAGGTATATCGAATCTCACAAGTTATTTTGCAGTCAATCATATCTCCTTGATATATGATCACAAGTCAGTGTCTCACCACCTCTTTTATTTTCCAGAACAAGCAGAGTATGTACCGGGACCCATCGCCACCGAAGAACCTCAGCCAGGACCTTCTAAAAGACAACGGCTCATATAATTTTTGCATACCTATTATAATTTGTAATCTATACATATAATAAAATCGTGGATTCGGTTTAAATCATTTATTCTCAAAAAGACAATAAAGCCACTTACATGAGAATACAAAATAACATTTAGTTAAATTATCAAATTAACCGCCACCGAGATAAGTAAAAAAACTGTTTACGTAACACAATCGTAACATCATTAGAGACTTAATAAGTAATATCATTAGCCGGTAGGTAGTTTAAAGCAATAAAAGCGACAAAATGCGAAATGTTAATTAAGTACCCGCTCAACATTTTTTTTTTTTTTTGGATTAATGTGACTTTGGATAAGAAAAGTTTTCTGTTATGTATTTAGACAGTTGAGATTTAAAAATGTTGAACGAGCTTACATTTTTAATATTAGATGGTAAATTATTATAAATATTTGCTCCTTCATAGGTGATGTTTCTTTTGGAGTAATTTGTACGAGGTCTTGGTAATACAAGTAAACTAGGGCGACGCCTGCTACGTTTAGATACCTCCGAAATTTTGGTAAATGATAAATTGGTTTTAATTTTTTTGTCTAAAATTTTTCTTATCAGAATACAAGTGGTATACATATGGATTAGAAATAACTATGAAATTTTTGTCTAGAACTTATAAATCGCGCGGTAACGAAACCATAGCGCGATCTAATTCGACGCCAACGCCATCTAGGGAAGTAAAGATTAAACATATGTTTGCATGTTTATGCAAGCCTCACGTAAAAAGAGCTGACCCAATGCTGTTGACTTTTATAAACATATATTGTGCTTATCTCCAAGTAACATATTTTTTTTGTTTCATCGCAATCGGTTCACGCATTCAAAAGATATGCAAATAATCAATATCTTCTATACATTTATCAAATCTGTAGACTTTGCGTATCTGTACATAGCAAATATTTTGAAAAAACATGGTTGGGGTGTTAAAAAATAACCAAAAGAACCCATTTTTAACATTTTTGTATTTTGTTTCTTCTGTTTGTTGGTTTGTCTGTTTGTCTGTTTATCTGTTTATCTGTTTGTTTGTTCAAGCATCACGTAAAAACAACTGACCCATTGCTGTTGACTTTTATAAACATATATTGTGCTTATCTCCAAGTAACATATGGTTTTTGTTTCATCGCAATCGGTTCACGAAATCAAAAGTTATGCGAATTTTAAGTTTTCTAGAAGAACTTAGCATGTATTAGTTTATTTTCAATAGATTACGTGTATCAAATAATGTTGCGAGGAAATATTTTACTACGAATAAATCCACAAATTACCTAATATTCATTGTTGAATTGGTACCTATTCTCAGTTTACGAAAGGTCTAATGAAATGCTATCCTTATGAAGAAGGAACTAAGCTTTTACAAAAAAAAAACGAAGATATTGTTATTTAGAATTTATTAGGTCAATTTCTTATTGTTGTTCACAATAAAATTAATTCATGATGTGGACTAATAGTAGGATTTTTGTTCATTGAATGTTCATACTTTTTGGGAATGCTGATGCAGAAAATAAGGTCCAAATTAAAATTAAAATCGGTGGCCATGATTATTTGCAAGGAAAGCGCTCACCCAGTGCTTTCGTTGAAATTTAGTATTTCGTAATCATTCTATCTACTCAATGTACTTTTTGGAATGTTTTTCTACATTTTATTTTATTTTGTTCATTATTGTCAGAACTATTCAAAGCCTGTCGCCGTCGTTTTATTAAGTTTATTTAATTGAGTTTTTTTAAGCTTTAGGTAATGTTCCAAAGACGTGGCCATGGAGGGAAAGTACTTTAAATATTAAAAATAGCAAATTTCACTCAAAGGAAACTTCATTTCACTTTTTTTTAAAGTAAGAAATTACCTTTTACTGATTTTTTTGCCTAAACCGGGAATCGAACTGACAAAGCTTTATGTACCATCCGGTATTATATTATGGCCCCTGTTGATTGATATCTATAAGGTCAATAATAAGGATCAAATCTCTCCAACAAACACACTGTCTTAAATTGAAGGAAGTGCAAGAAATAAGAAGTACTTAACAACAAATAAGTGTTTGAATTGAAATGTACCTAAGTTAGGTAGGTACTTAATGTTAGTTTTTATGGTCTTCCATCAATTTCAGGCACTATGTTTATTGGAGCGATCATATCGATTGGTGAAATAAAAATATAGATGATGTTTTTTCGCGTTTGCGTTGGTTCGATTTCCAGATCAGACTTTTTGAAAGCAGTACCTACCTATTTATAACTTATTAAAATTAAATGAAGTCTTCTATAAGTTTTTTTTTTTAAATATTTAAAGTTCTTTTCTATACCTACCACACCTCGAATGAAATCATAATTTAGTTCGCAGATTGTAACAAGACGGCGTTCTAACTATTTTTGTATCGCGATAAGGTTTTGTTACATCTTCAATAAAAGTATTCAATTATAATCCATTTTAGCAAGGAAATGTATAGAAATAAGCAACACGTTTTTAGTATTACGGTTTTATGAATATTTACGGTCAATCAAGAGGAGCTGAAACTCGACTTACAGAAATGGTTCAAAAGATATAAGTGTCTTAGTGGGACACCTTTGTCTATTATTATAATAAATGGATTATTTAGTTGCTGCGACACAATGTTGTTTTCCGACTTCCACGCGGACGGAGTCGCGGGCACAGCTAGTATTAAATATGATGATAAGTAACATTCATATTTTAAGTTTTATTTTGTTAGAGTCCTACCTTTTTTGATATTGAATTTGTATAATTTCGACCTTTTTTTTTCTTTTTAATTACTTGTGCAGAGAACTAGGAGAAATTTAAGAAATGACAGCATTCTAATAAAAAATAAAGGTTTGGAATGTAAAAAGTGGGTTTTGAAGAGACTGCTGAAAATTGCTTTAGAGGCTTCGTAGTGCTATTAACCTCTATATAATATTACTCTGATTATTATAAACTAATTCGGAGTTGGTAAATGAAAATTCCAAAGGCGATCTAGCAGTATATTTTTCTATGTCAGAAGTGTCATATATTTGTTTTACAAAGACAGATGTTTTAATCGTCGAATTTTAATAATGGAATGTCTCGCTACATAATTCCCCCGCTAGTAAAGCGTACGGAGGGTTTGGATGTCCTCCCTGATCGGGTGACATACGCGTAGGAGTCCTTAGCTGCTTCCACATCAGTATTCAAACGAAATGCAGGCTTCAGCCTGTCGATGGTTACATTGGCGGTTCTGTTGCGCAGCTTGATCGTATAATATTTCGCTTGTCGATTTATAATTTCGAAAGGACCGTCGAATGTTGGCGTTAAAGGTTTACTCGATGCATCATTACGAACGTATACATGGGAGCATTTGTGTAACTCGTCGTGTATAAACGTAGCTCGTGATTGGTTTGTTTTCCTTTGTGCCTGTGCCTTTTTAAACGCTCCGCTTAACTTATCCATAAAGCTTGAAGATGTATCACAATGTTTAGGAGATTCGTCGTAGAATTCTCCGGGTAATCGCAATGTTTGGCCATATAATAGTTCAGCTGTACTTGCACCTATGTCCTCTTTAATTGTCGCTCGTAAGCCGAGTAAGACTGTGGGTAACTCCTCAGACCATGTTGTCGAGTTGAGTCTCGCTGTGAGTGCTGTTTTAAGCGTTCGGTGCCAACGTTCAATCACCCCGTTACCCTGCGGGTGGTAAGCAGTAGTCCGGGTCCGATGTATTCCCATGCGATGCATTAGTTTTTTGAACAAATCGGATTCAAATTGCCTTCCCTGGTCGGTGGTTATTGTCACTGGGCAGCCAAACCTTGCTATCCAGCCTTCGTAGAAAACACTCGCGACCTTTTCTGCGGTTATGTCTTCTAGTGGGCAGGCTTCAGGCCATTTGGTAGCCCGATCTATCATGGTCAACAGGTATCGGTAGCCGTTCGATATAGGTAATGGACCAACAATATCGATATGCACGTGCTCCAGTCGATTCGCTTGTTTAAAACTCGCCATGGGTGCCCTAGTGTGCTGTTGCACTTTCGATCGCTGGCACGGGTCACAGGTTCGAGTCCAGTTATTCACATCGCTATTCATTGAAGGCCAAAAGTAGCGAGCAATGACTAGCTTCCTTGAAGTCCTTATTCCAGGGTGACTAAGGTTGTGAATCGCTTGAAATGCAACTTTTCGAAATTCGGGTGGCAAGTATGGACGAGCGGCACTGGTTGACATCTCGCATGTAACCTTGGTTGCTGAATTGGGCATAGTGATACTTTTAAAAACATACTTTCCTGTACGTGTTAGCGCTTTTAGCTCATCATCTTGTGACTGTTGCTTGGCTAACTCGTCGTAATCAATAGCTGTCGGGCAGGTTATTGCTTCTACTCGTGATAGTGCGTCTGCCACTTGATTGTGCTTGCCGGTTATATGTTGAATATTGGATGTGAATTGTCCGATATATTCAAGATATCTTGTACGACGAGGTGTCTCAGTATTACTGTTTGCCGTTAGTGCATGTATCAATGGCTTGTGATCCGTGTAAATGATCAACTCGCGTCCTTCAAAAACGCGACGGAAATGTCGTATCGCCATATATATTGACAGCAGTTCGCGGTCGTATGTGCTGTATTTTTGTTGAGCATCGCTGAATTTCTTGGAGAAAAATCCCAGCGGTCTCCATTTTCCGTTAATTTTTTGTTGAATAACGGCGCCAGCACATGTATTCGATGCATCCGTCATTAGAGCAAAAGGTTCGCTCGGAGATGGGTAGGCGAGGAGGACTGCGTTTTCCATGTCCTGTTTGCACTTGTCGAAAGCTTCTTTGGCTACTGTAGTCCAGTTGATCTTGGTTTTATCATTCTTTTTTGCATTGTGAAAAAATTTACTTAGCTCCTTTTGGTGCTCAGCAGCATGGGGTAAGTTAGAACGATAAAAATTTTGCATTCCGACGAAACGGCGAAGCTCTTGAACAGTGTTAGGCAGTGGGTACGATCTGATTGCCTTCACTTTCTCTTCTGTCGGAGAAATGCCTTCTGAGCTAATTGTATACCCTAGAAAATCGAGTTTTGCTTGGCCGAAGGTGCACTTAGCAACATTAATTTGCAAACCGTTGTCGTTGAGTCGTCGAAACACCTCTTCAAGGTCTGTCCTGTGAGTATCCTCATTTTCTGAGGCGATGAGGATATCGTCCACGAATGAGAAAACGGGTAGGCCACGCAGAACGTTGTCGATGTGACGTTGAAAGGTCTGGCCTGCGTTCCTTAGGCCAAAACACATTCTCGTGAACTCATACAAGCCAAATGGAGTGATTACGGCTGTTTTCTTGATATCTTCTTCTCTGTTTCTTATCTGATAGTAAGCTTTCTGCAAATCTATCTTGGAGAATATCTTCTTACCTTGAAGATTGTGAGTGAAATCATGCAGACGGGGTATTGGGTAGCGATCGGGTGTTGTTACCGCATTGAGTCTACGGTAGTCGCCACATGACCTATATTTTCCGTCTTTCTTTAAAACCATGTGTAACGGACTTGCCCATGGGCTATTTGATGGACGACAGATGCCTTGGCTCATCATGAGTTGAAAATCTTCCTTCGCGGCGTTATACTTATGCGGCGGAAGAGGACGCGCCTTTGCGTAAATCGGTGGACCGGTAGTTTCGACGTAATGCTCAACTTCACCGGCGCAAAATTTCTGTAGGCTTGGTCTTGTGATATCCGGATACTTGGCTAGTAGGTCGTGGTACGGAAGATTGTCGTCTATGGTTCGTATGCTTCCTTCAGATGCAGGTGAAAGGAATCCGGATGCTGAAATGTTCGTTTTTGTGTCTACCAGTCTTCGCCCGTGAAGATCTACCATAAGGGCATGATGATGTAGAAAGTCAGCGCCTAATATCGGTCTACTGACTGTAGCTATCACAAATCGCCAACTATAAGGACGTCGCATGCCGATATTCAGAGTGACAGTTCGCTCACCGAATGTAGGGATTTGCGTTCCGTTGGCAGCGTATAGGTGGTTGCTCGGAGTTCTTTGCTTTTTGTCACGAACGCTGGCGGGAAGAACGGAAACATTAGCGCCGGTATCGACAAGATATTTTTGTCCGGTCGTAATGTCCTTTATGAATAGGCGGTATGTTGATAGGTTGTCGACTTCGGCCACCGCCACGGCTTCAGTCTTTCTTAGTTTTCCGGCTGTGCGTTTTTTTGAAAACTGCATGGTTTCCTACATTTGTATGCACCTTTTCCGAACTTCCGATGGAAAAAGCACAAGGTGTTACTCCGGTCATGCGATTTGGAACGTGATCGGCTTCGGAAGCGTTGTGATCGTTGAAGATGATTTTCACGATTCATTTTAAGCGCAGCTACTTCTTTGGTCAGGGCTTCGATCATGCCGACGATATGGTGCCGATTGATTCTTTCTTGCGTGCACATTTTTTCGCGGGGTCACCACTTTAGAGGCTTCGTAGTGCTATTAACCTCTATATAATATTACTCTGATTATTATAAACTAATTCGGAGTTGGTAAATGAAAATTCCAAAGGCGATCTAGCAGCTAGCAGTATATTTTCTATGTCAGAAGTGTCATATATTTGTTTTACAAAGACAGATGTTTTAATCGTCGAATTTTAATAATGGAATGTCTCGCTACATTGCCAATTTTCAAGTCGCATTTGAGACCGAAGGGTTCGTCTGAAAAAGAAACTAAATAGTGACATTTGTAGAGAATTTTATGTTCTTTAATTTCTGTGAACAGACCATTTACTAAAAGTTAATAGTTTTCGAGTTATAAGCAAAATGAAAAACGGAAAAAGCAGAAATTTTTCGCTTTTTTTGCGCTTTTTTCAATGTTGCGTCACGAAATTTTGTCCGCAAACCTCAGATTCGGATTCAGCACCCCAAAATACATATGTAATGAAAGAAATCAGAACTACCCCAAAAAAATCCTAGTAAAAACACAACTTAACTGAACTACTAGTTGTTTTTTTTTTTTGACAGCTGTCAGTTGAAAAGGATTCTCCCTAGGGCTGAAAAGTATTACTTTCAACCCGCTCCTCAGGCAACTTCAGACCTACTTTCCGAGTGTGAGTAATGAAAAGTACTTTTCCTTTATGACCACTTGTTGTGTAAGTACTTGTGGTGAGCATTTGAGTTAATGCTACCGGGACTAAGGGCCTTCTTCCTGTCATGCGGGTTCGTGCCCACGTGCGTGCGTCACCCGCATGCGTGGCATTCGCAGTTCACCTTTTCGTGCGTGTTTCACACATCACAATAAATACATGTATGAAAAGGTGTAATTCAGGAGCCTCGGGTGCGGGTGACGCACGCCTGCGGGCACGAGCCCGCGTCACAGGAAAATGGCCCTTAGGCTTGTGAGTCCCGCAGTAAAATAATCTCGGTATTATCGGGATGTCCGATTTCGTAAAATCTCCTTTTCAACAAGATGAGTTTAGGATCGTTTAATATAAGTAAAAAAAACAATTCATGTATAAAGATCACTTTAATTGCATTTACAAATATTTATCTGTTAAAACCAGATTAAAAATATTTAACCTCAATGTAAAGTTTATTTCTTCTGTATTTTAAAGCTATCACATAATTTTTCATTCGCTGGTATTCACATTTTGGACATCCGTAGTTTAGAAAGGCCAGTTTGATCCAGTCCTTAATCCGTAAATACCGTTTCTGCAAAAAAAGAACCAAGTTAGTAGACAGAATTTGACACCATACACAAAATCATCGTGCTAATGATGATTACAATTTGATGAATGTATCAATGATGCATGTTTCCTTAATTCATATTGACTGTTCTCACATTGTCGCATTTGTATCTTTTTTCAAATTAAGTACCTCATTCTTTTAATGATTGGTAATCTCCCAATAACAATACACAAAATTTTCAATACATTTCCGTTCCGTATATATCATTTATTAATCCGTGGACAATGGTGTGGGTTATATGTTTACCAATTTTTGTAACGACACATAATTTTGACAAACTTAAAAATGAAACTGTTTTTGTCCCTAATAAATAAATAAAAGCTGGATTTCACCAACATTAAACCTCTGCTTAAACAACCGTTTACTCGAAAAAATTACTATAATTTTAAGTAAACAGTGGTTTAATCAGAGAATAAATGTTGGTGAACACCAGCCTAAATGTGCAGCTTTCTTTTAACACCGAGGATATCAACGCAGTAGTGTCAAAAGAGCAGGAACTAAAATGAGTACCTACCTTAAAAGAGAAAATATAAACAAAAAATGTTTTGTCATAACTCACCCGCGTTTAGACACGACGCCGTTGCCCATATGGAAGTTAGCTCCATTGCAAGACGAGAGCTCAGCCTCCCAAACGTTGTTGCACCGTCTTCCAACCAGGTGGTTGTGGCGAACTGTGGAGGCAAATAGATCGGGTGCGCGGCCGTGAGAGCAGGTGCTCCCAAGAAGCGGGCAGCCTGGCTGAGGGTTTTTGCCGCCGTTCGGGTAGAAGTCAGAGTCACCAACTGGGTTGAAGATACCGAGAATACCCCCGTCAGTGTGGATAGCTTCGACGTATTGTCCGGCGTTGCGGTTCAATGCATTGCCGTTATTACCCCATAGAGGACCAGCAGGGTCCAAACCTGTAATCATAGAGTTTTGGGTTAGTCAGACTTCTTTGAAAACATTATGGTCATAGAATTTACCTATATTAGAAACGGTACGGGTCGCCGTATTCAGCGATCAAAGAAGTTTATAAGTAATGAGCCAATTTTTTCTTGTATTTTGTATTTGTGTAAGACTTAAAACGTATGAAAACACATACTGAATTTTTGACACGTTTCTTTCTATCATACCATTGGAAGATAATTAAAAACAAACAACTTGCTTACTCTAATAGAATCAATTCAATAACTCACCAGTTACACGGGCAGGGCGACCACCAGCCTGACGACCAGCGTTTCCAACAACGTGAGCACCCAAACTGAAGCCAACAAAGTGGACGTTGTTCCAGTTACCACCAGCGGTGTTGATGAGCCAGACGATAAAGTTTCCGAGGTGCTGTCCAACATTGGGTACACCAGCGGCAGCGGTGTTGTAGTTAGAGTTAGCGAGAGCGCGCCAGTCAACAACGATGACATTAGCGTCCTGAACAGCGAGGAAGGCGGAAGTGATGAGGGGGTTCATCTGAGTGTTTCCGTTGTTGTTCCATCCGTGGACGATGACTTTCAGGGGACGGCTGCCGAGGTAGTTGGAGCTCCAGATGGTGTTGGCATTGCCGTTGACAATAACTTGAGCATTGTTGGGGTTCCGCCTGGAAATATTTAATACAGTTAAACAGCGCAGCAAAGAAGTTTTAAATCAAAATTCACTATCATTCTTTCCCGACTTGACGTTAAGTTTCGGGACACCGAGTTTACATATACAGGTACTTCAAATCATCGAATTACCTGGTGAACAGCCAGTACTGGTTGTTAGCTCCGTTCCTGGAGTTCAGCAACGCTTCATCGACTGGCTCCTCGAGGTCCACGAGGACGGGCGTGCCATCGCTATCAGGCATCCAGATATAACGGCTCTCTCCCTCCACATAGTGGCTATTGTCCCCCGGGACGGTAGGAAGAGCATGGCCGGAGCACACTTGAAATAAATTGAAATAATATTATTTTTAGTTACGGAATTGTAAAAACACTTTAACAATCCAAAGCGTAGTCAAGATGCCGCCGGGATGTTTGTTTAAGCACTAGATACTATGGGTAATTCAACTTTCTCTCTGGTTAACCGTCAAGCAGGGACTTTAAAACATAAGAAACAGTTTGAACATTCACGGGGCAAAATCTAAATGGTGAAATCAAAATCCTCGGAAAAATTATGAAACTACCCTTTCCAACGTAAGGTGAGTCCTGGGGTTTTTCTACAAAACTTTACCATACAAAGAATATCAAATGTTTAATACAACATAACATGGATTATATAGCTATTTTACGGTATTTGATGATGTCGTTCACGTTTTTTCAATAGTAGTCTTGTCACGACTACAATTTACGACCTCTATGTCAGAACTCATCTTTCGTTGAACAGGATGTAAATCAAAATATTGGTAATAGTCCAAACGACACAAACACAGGCGCGACAGAATACTTTATAATCTGAATTGATGTTACCGAAATAGAAGCAATTGAAATATAATTAAATGAATCCACAACAACTTCTAGACCGTTTGAAAGTTGTTTGGAACTCTAGACTTTACATGCAAAATTTTATATAAAGCAAGAGTAGGTACTAACACGCTACGAAAGCCGCAACTACCACGAAAATTTTCATGTTCACGGTTATCTGGTACAGAATGTGAGTCCGTAGGGGTTTTTATAAATATTGTTATCACGATATACACATAATTGATGAATTAAGCTGACGAAGGAGTATTAATTAGATCATTATCTTTCATTAGACATGAGTTGTTTTCCATTGCTCTTTAGGCATGTTATGTATTTATATTTTTGAGAAAGACAAGTTTTTTTTTTTAATAGTAGTATTTCCATTTTAATTTGTATCTCTTTGGAATCGCAGAGGCCCCTTTGAGGACTTTAATCTAAAATGGGGTGGGACACCAACCGAGCAATACCCACGGCTGCACTATTGGAGTACAGTCATGGACCGCCCCAGGTGGATGCAAGACTATTGTAAAATATGGTGAAAAATATCTGGTCTATGGGAAGGGGTGCTAGGTCAACTGGATAACTTCAGATTCAAACTGAGCAGACGGTGACTCGTCAGCTCACTAGCTGGGCCCCCTGAAATGGAGGCTTTACAAGCCGCCAGTATATAGGCGAAAGGGGCAACGACGTGTGAGCGGCTAGAGGTGTAGAGAGGTGTGTCCCCCCGTGGTTTCACTGTCTCGGGTCTAAAATACCCGGAGTGGGTTTTTCCGCTATTATGCCATTAGACACTTCCACCCCCCAGCATATAGCTCTGACGCCCCCCCCCCCCCTCTGGCCGGCCGATAAAGGCAAGCCAGAGTTGAGAGTCCTCCGGATGCCCGCAGGACTCTCAACTCTCTTGGAGTTCCACTCCAGCCAGCCAATAAAGGCAAACTGGAGACGAGGCCCTCATCGACTTTCTGAGGCAATAAGTTACGCAGTGTCGCCATTCATCAAAAGCTCGCCACAAGCTGCCCTGCGGTTTGTAAGTTTTTCAGTAGATCTCAAGATACATTTTTTATTATTTGATGGGTTTGTAGAAAGCTATTCTAATATTCCCTCCGGTTTTACGTTAATCTCATGGTGAGGTAACGCTTTTCCCAGAGGAGGGTTAACAATAATTTGTATTATTGCTAATCCATCCCACTAAACTAAAAAAGTTTGTTATGGGAATGGCTTCGTCACAATAGTGCACAGAATTCAAAGTTCAAAAAAGACAATACAAAAAAAAATGCTAGAAAATGGGGTTCATGAAAAGAGTGATGTGTTTTCGAGCATGAGTGGTGATACTCAAGTGGATACGGCCAACGCATCCTGGGCAGTCAGCCCCGCGACCGACCTTGCTGACTAGCTAATCATTTCACCTATTTTCATACACTTAGCACGTGCCGACTCAAGCGCAGTAAAGAAAATATTTATTATAAATATTTATTTATATTGTCGGAATAACAATGGGAACAAACTCTACATTAAAGGTGTAGGCTTAAGCTTTAATTGATAAATTCGGTCTTCAACTAAATACTAATAGGCTGATAGATAGTAAGAAACTTACAGGTAGAATCTGAGGATGATTGTCATTTTAGCAGTTGGAAAGATCAGTTTTGTCTTTGTGCTATCCATGTTGGGGGGGTTTGCCATAATCGCCACGCTTGGCAGGCGGGTTGTTAAAGTACTCAGAGGACGCTGCTGCTCATCCTCTAGTGAATACCTTAGTCGCCTTTTACGACACCCACGGGAAGGGATGAGGTAGTGCTATTTTTTACGTCCACATGGACGGCATTTACTGCTAGACATAAGCTTCTTCAATAGCACGGAACTAAACTCAATCTTCGGCTTCTCTCATCCAGCTGCTACCAGCCACCTCGCGAAGATCGTCGTGTCACCTAGCCTGAGGAGGTCCCATAGATACTATGTATCTCGATTCGCGATTTCCACTCTAGAACTCGTCCGGTCTAACAGTCATTGTTTAGCGTTTAATATGATAATAATAATAATTTGTGGAGAAACTTGGTGTGGTGTTCCTCCAACCAAAGGGAGGATCCTCCAACCAGGCGGAGTCTTATGCCTGGCGGGCTACTGCCCACCAGTTGATGTTGGGAGGTTGTATATATACTATCTGCGTGTTAAATCTTGATTGCGCGATGTAGGATAGTTCGCTAGTTCGCATGTGGCGAGATGGATGCCGCCACATCACTCCCCCCCTGAGATCGGAGGTCGATCGTCTTGATGAGTCAGCGGTCGTTGTGAGAACTTGCCAGGACCAGTGAGGGGTTCCTTTGAGTCGAAACTGGATGCCGCGTAGTTCGCAGTGAGTCGGAACTGTGAGTGGTGGCTGTGGACTGCGTCGACCAGGAGAGAAGTGCCTCTGCTAGTTGACCAGCCGAAGTGCAGTATGATGCGCCATGATGCTGGACTGGGCTGAGGGTCGTGACCAGGCTTGCGCGTTCGCTGCAGGCTAGTGGTCACATCACCCGTTAAAGCCGAGGATGCTGGCTGGCTGTGGGACTCGCTGCTTGTTGCTCGATTGAATGCTGAGCTGCTGAGGGAGTGATGATGTGGCTGCCGAGGCTGCGAAGGTTGTGTGTGACGTCACCAGTGTGGAAACACTGTCTGTGACGATCACGTCGGGGTCACCAATGTGGAGAAACTTGGTGTGGTGTTCCTCCAACCAAAGGGAGGATCCTCCAACCAGGCGGAGTCTTATGCCTGGCGGGCTACTGCCCACCAGTTGATGTTGGGAGGTTGTATATATACTATCTGCGTGTTAAATCTTGATTGCGCGATGTAGGATAGTTCGCTAGTTCGCATGTGGCGAGATGGATGCCGCCACAAATTTATTTATTTTCTCACCACAATATAGTAGGTACATTTAGCATAGCCTTAAGAGCGTGTACGCCGTTCGGCATTTCATACAAATTTTCAAGTCTTTATTTTTCGATATGACTGAACCGATTTTAATGAAACTTCATACCCATCAGCAGGATACATAGAACTAAAAAGTTAGTAGAAAACATTTTCGAAAAATAGTATTACAGTTAAATTAGATCGATTTTAAATTTTCCATACAAACAGAAATTTCCAATTATCTTTTTTAAGTAAGACATTTTCTTTTTAGGGTACGATGAGGCTGGCATGATCATGTTTGATTAAAAGCCTCAAAACATTAATAAATAAAGATTAAAAAAAAAAAAAAAAAAAAAAAGTAAGACATTTCAAAAATGTTTTCTACTAACTTTTTAGATCTAAGTATCCTGCTTATGTGTATGAAGTTTCATCAAAATCGGTTCAGTCATTACGAAAAACAAAGACTTAAAAAATTGTATGAAATGCCGTACGGCGTACACGCTCTTAAATACATTTATAAACTGTCAAAATTATACTGTGGGAGACTGGAGCCTAAGCTAGACGTAAGGTCTGTATTTCAGGACCCCAGGTCTCCGCCCCTTCGGATAGAGTTACATTTGTAGTTAGTTACATATATGTCTCGAACATTACTTATACGGTAAGTTACTTATAAATAGGTTTACAAAAAAATAATTGTTTGATTGTTTATTTATTGCAGTAGGAGCTCGTGGCTAAATAATTACAGCCGCATAGACCGATTTTCCGGGTTAAGCCACGCTTGCCGAGGTTGGTCTGTGGATGGGTGACCATTTACCATAGCGAGTTTCCTCCGTGCCTCGGAAAGCACGTAAAGCCGTTGGTCCCGGCTGTCATTTGTAGATCTTTGACAGTCGTTACTGTTGGTCAGAAACCAGAAAGTCTGACAACCAGTCTTACCAAGAGTATCGTATTACCCAGTTACTGGGTTGTGGAGGTCTGATAGGCAGTCGCTCCATATAAAATACTGATATTCAGCTGCATCCGGTTCGACTGGAAGCCGACCCCAACATAGTTGGGAAAAGGCTAGGCAGATGATGATGTTTATTTATTGCAGTGTTAGTATTTGTGTGCGTGTGTGTGTTTGGGTGTGTGTGTGTGTGTGGGTGTGTTTGAGTGTGGGTGTGGGCACAAAATAGGCAATTTATACCGGGACGGCAAGAAGTTTTTCCGTATCGTCATAGCTTAGCACCTGGAGCCAATCCCTTACCTTCATTTTGCACTTAATCTTGGTAAGATGGTAAACAGAAAGCGTCATATTTATTCTATTACTAGCTGTTCCCAGCATGCGTTGCAATGCTCTTTTTCCTACCTACTGCCTACCTACTACCTACCTACTACCTACCTACTACCTACCTACTACCTACCTACTACCTACCTACTACCTACCTACTACCTACCTACTACCTACCTACTACCTACCTACTACCTACCTACTACCTACCTACTACCTACCTACTACCTACCTACTACCTACCTACTACCTACCTACTACCTACCTACTACCTACCTACTACCTACCTACTACCTACCTACTACCTACCTACTACCTACCTACTACCTACCTACTACCTACCTACTACCTACCTACTACCTACCTACTACCTACCTACTACCTACCTACTACCTACCTACTACCTACCTACTACCTACCTACTACCTACCTACTACCTACCTACTACCTACCTACTACCTACCTACTACCTACCTACTACCTACCTACTACCTACCTACTACCTACCTACTACCTACCTACTACCTACCTACTACCTACCTACTACCTACCTACTACCTACCTACTACCTACCTACTACCTACCTACTACCTACCTACTACCTACCTACTACCTACCTACTACCTACCTACTACCTACGTATCCTATGTCCTTCTCCTGGCTCTAAACTACCTCCCTGTCAATTTTCAGCTAAATCGGTTCAGCCGTTCTTGAGTTATAAGTGAAGTAACTAACACGACTTTCTTTTATATATATAGATACAGAAAGCGACCAAGGTAGAAAAAGAAGCGTTTAGAAAAAATGGTAGTGAGCGAATTATACTGGCGGCTTACAGGGTCAAATCGTCTTTTACCACGTGACTGTAAAGGGTTGAAGGCATGGAGTCCATGCTGTTTCAGGATTGTTTGTAACATAAACAGCTGACGTACAGTTAAAACTTTACTCTCTCTGTATAAGAGCGCTGTGGGATATTGGAATGGTAGGAAGGAAGACACCTTCAAGATAGCTCTCTGCGCTCTTTCCAGTTCCAAGATTGTATATTTAGGTGCACCACCCCAAGAAGTTATGCAGTAGGTCAATAGGGATTGGACAAGGGCAAAGTAAATTGATTTCCTCAGCCTTAATATGGCTGGGCCATTGCCATTTCAGCTTGCTTATCCTGTGGGCTATCCTATATCAATTACTGTGGTGCTCTGTCAGCGCACCTCGTTTCGGATTCTATCCTTCAGAGCGACTTTCAATTTGTGGAACAGCTGTTCCGTGTTTTAAGGGTAAGTATAGATTGTTTATACGCCGTGGGCCCGAGGTACCCGAAATATTTTAACCTTCGATTCCGATGCCTAATTGGAGAAGAAAAACTAGGATATAGTTTGTTGAATAAAGCTTAATTTTCAGAATATTCATTATTTACGGAAATACACAAATCGAAAAATATCTATTGTCACAAGTCCTATGAACGCGGCGTTGCGACTTTTGTCATACCATACCCCTCTCGGCGTAGGTCTTATTTGTCGGGGAAGGTTGTAAAGTGAGAGGCGAGGACCACTCTCCCTTCCCGGAGGGCGCGCGACGTTCTCCGGCCACCCTAGTGTGTGACCTCCGAGCGACGGGTTAGGGGACCCGTCTCCCGACCAGTAACAGGCCCGAGAAGGCGGCGCGCATGTGTTCCGTGCGCGCCTCTCAGGAGGACGTGGGGCAAGGCCCCACAGAAGGAGAGGTCTGCCAGGGGCTGGCGGATCGAGGCCTGCCGGGGTTGCGGTGCATGCAGCCGCGAATCCCGTGACCCCGGCCAAGGGTCAGGAGTAGGAACACTGTGGAGTCCGGCATAACCTTTCGCCTTCCCCGGGCGAAGGGTATCCATGAGGATTTTCAAATGATAAAAAAAGGGTTGTAAAGTGAGAAGTTTCTTATCCACTCACACGATAATTTATAAATGTTGCCTGTTCAACCAAAGGTATTGTTTACAAGGAAGTACTAAAGTTAATTGATATAATTGAAGAACCGAAAAAAAAATTACTCGTTTGGACTTTCGTTGATATAACATTGGACTCATAATACAGTTAGAAAGGCGTGGTTAAAATCTTACCTCGGGCCCACGATGTATATATTCATGTTTCTTGTTTATTTTTTATATTGTATCGTATTGTACGAGTAGAGCTCCTTGTGAAAGAGTTCGTCCGTGGAGGTAGTACATTTACTATACCTATTTTTGCGCTGAGCAGCATTGCTGTGTTCCGGTTTGAAGGGTGATGGTGCCGGAAGTTACAGGTATACGAGACTTTCCAACTGTGTCTCTTAAGTTGGCAATGCATCAGCAATCCTCTCGGTGTAGTAGGTGTATACAGGGTGTAAACGAATTCGTGTAATTCCTTCAAACCGCGTGATCTACTGGTGACACAGATTGACCTGGTAATGGAATTCTAAAGATCGAGCAAAACATTTTTTTTAATCCTTTTTTTTTGTATTTCGACGTCACTTTAGCGCCCCGAGTTAACTGAATGCACACAGCAATATTGCGCTAGTCGTGCCTGCCAACTGTATTGCTGTGCTGTCATTCATTTATGCGTAGCATCGAGATGTTATATAACAAAAAATACAAGGTGTAACATAAATAAGGGCACAACCTCTTAAGGGGTCACTGTACTCATCATTATGAACAACTTTTACTATGGGACGAAATCTGAAATCGCGAAAAAAAAAACAGCTGTTCCCTACATTAATGTTCGCATAACTCGTCAAAATGTAGGGAACACCTGTTTTTATTTCGCGATTTCAGGTTTCTTACCATAGTAAAATTTGTTCATAATGATGAGCACAGTGACCCCTTAAGAGGTTGTGCCTTTATTTATGTTACACCTTGTATATTTTTTGCAAAAAAAAAACAACTTATTCTTTTTATTGAAACTTTATTAGGTGGTTTAGACAAGATCAATTAAACCAAACGCAACAAACAAAAGTTTTTTCGTTTTTATTATGCTAAATTTCATGCGAGGTTTACCTATACCAGTACCCCAAGTGTGAGTTTTTTTCGTTAACTACTGTAGTTGCGTCACGACAAAAATGTATGAAAATTTAGGCTGCGTCTCTAGGCGCACCGTTCAATTAACGCGCGAATATTAGTTAGTGAACGGTGCGCCTAGAGACGCAGCCTAAATTTTCATACATTTTTGTCGTGACGCAACTACAGTAGTTAACGAAAAAAACTCACACTTGGGGTACAGTAATGGTTTTAAGAAATTACACGAATTTATTAACAACCTTGTATAGGCGGCGGTAACAAGTTACCATCAGGTTGGCCGTCAGTTTATTTGTCTGTGTTGTTAAGTGATCTATTACATAAAAAACCCAGGACTCGGCTTTGTAAGTCTTAAGCGTGATATATTATCACGTATTCTAATGATAATGTCTATCGCTGCTTACAAAATAGCTAATATAATAGAATCACATAATCTGTTGTTTTGGTAGAATTAATTTAGTAACATTATCAATATGATACAGGGTTAATTTCTGAATGAGGGAAACTCTAAAATGGTAGTTTGTGCCAATTTTTGACAGCTAATAATTTAAAAAAACATTTTTTGGACAAAATATTGCATTTATTTAAGTAATGATCGGCTTCCACGAATGTAGGTTACTTAGTTCCAACTTGTACTTATAATTGAGCATAGAAATGGTCTTCAATTGTTGCATTGTTTTTCTTAAAAAAATAGTAAAAAATTAAGATAATGTTTTTCGTAGGTACAAACGTACATTTAAACCTAACTTAGGTAACTTTTAATTGAATACATTAGAGAATCGATAGTAAAATAGGAACAAGATCATGAATTTGGCTTTATTATTACCTATTCATTGAGATCGTCAATTCGAATGTAGACAAATTAATATAAAAAAATGCACTGAAATCCCTAATCAGAAACAGAGAGGAATGATTTTCAAGCAGTTTCATAATTTTTTTTAGGTAACTAATTAGAGCAAGTATAAATTTAGCGACACAGGAGTAATACTACGGTTCTCTATTGCGTTTCCTAACTTTTTTATCCATAGTATAAAGTGCCATAATTTTTTTTGTCCTAATCATCATTTGTCCGAATGATAACTTGCCCGAACTTAATGTCACATAATATCACATGCCATAAAATTGAAATCCCTAAATACAATATGCCCTAAATCCGTTTGTCATAAATATTACAATCAATAATATATGTACAAAAGACCTAAAACCGATTTCAATAAAAGTTATAAGTCAAAAAGTTATGCAGAGAGGACGGAGCCCCGCCGTGCGGCGCCGTCCTATTTCTGTCTGCAGGGTTTAAAGTAACCTAACACGAAGGGGATGACGGGGGCTTCGTTCGGTCGCTTTGCTCGCTCACTTTAGCCCCCGTCATCCCCTTCGAACCTACCCTATCCGTTTCGGGGTGCCCCAAATCTATGAGCTCGCTTCGCTCGCTCTTGAAATTAGTCAGTTGGAAGACAAGTGATAGTGTTTGGCCCAAAATCTAAGTAAATAAAAATTTAAAAATTGTACTTTCACTGAATTATTTTTAGGCGTATCAATGATATGATTTCTACAGTTATGGCAATAATATTATGGTGAACAAAATTAGGGCAAATTACTTATAGGGATACTATTCGGAATAATACACATTATATAATACAATACTTAGGTCATATGACTTTATTTCATGCGAAATTAGGAGATTCAATTATTAGGTATATATTATAGGGATTTATTATGAGGCAATCAGCACGCTTGCAGGATAGGGGGGCAATCATGGTCCTATACTTTGCTTATGTGCGCAGTATCCTGGAGTATAACTCAGTTATTTGGGATCCACACGAGGTAAAGTATCGGACAATGATTGAGAGAGTTCAAAGAAATTTTGCTCGTTTTTTATATAAAAAACTATTAGGCTACTATCCTTTTTTGTATCCTTCGCTGTTCGTTTCTGGTATGGTGGGTTTGAACACACTGGAACTAAGGCGTAAATGTGCTTTGATGATCCATTACTACCTAGTGTTAAATAGCAGGGTCAACAACCCTACAACCCTTGCTCGTTGTTCCCTCTCAGCACCTGATCACTACACTCGGCTGCGTAAGCGTCGTCTATTGGCGGCACCGCCGGTACGTACATGTACTGCTAAATACGCTCCCACAAGTCGTGCTGTATCAATGCTCAACGCCTTGATTGCTCAGCAGCCAGATGTTGATATTTTCAACAACAACCTTAAACAGTTTGTTGTTTACTGTTTCGAGTTCTTGATGATTTGATGATTGAGAATCATGTTTAAAATTATCCTAGTAAGAAATAACATCTTAGCTTACTGTACGTGTTGGGTAACTGTAAGTACAGTAAGCAATTGCTTTTTAAATAAATAAATAAATAATAGTACTCGATATTAAGACAGAATACTTTTAGAACTAAAGATGTTAAACAAAATTTCGGGATTTCGAACATTATGGTTACTGAAGTTTATAGCGAACATGTTATGGATAATGATTTTCGGGCAAACAATTTTAGAAGAAGAAAGGGAGTACCGTAATACTACACTTGCTGCACAGTGATTATGCTTTTACCCACTAGGCAAATAATATTTAAATTTAATTTAAAAAATCATGAGTACATTAGTCTGGATACGCTTTTTGCACGAAACTACGGATCGACCCATATTTACTGTTTGTATATTGTGATAGTTTCTAAACGCACGGAACCGTAGGCTAATTCTTTTATTCATATCAACAATTTACTAACACGTGTTTTGTTTTTCTGTTTTGATGGTTTATCGTTAATGACATTTATCTTTTTAATACTTACTACATGGACATTGAACATGAACCTGTGAGTAATTAAGTATTTATCTCAAAATCAATTGTTAGTCACATTTCTTTAATGCTTTTGCACACCAGTTGACCATCACGGTAGGTAGGTACATGAAACATCGGTATCTAATCAAAACATTTCAACGGCCGTACCCTGAGGGGTCTGCATGTTTCGGTGATACGAGAGCGATATTACGAATACAGAATGAAGTTACAAGTGGGGTAATATTGGAGCCGATTCTATTGTTCACTAACTAAACTAAAATGAGAGAATTGCTATCTTTTACTAACAGACAGCGAGAGAAAAGGACGATGATAGATAAGAACTAAGTTATGGCTGTAAAATTAGTCTGGCGCAATATCCAAAATTAAAAAAAAAAACCAGTTTCTTGGTGGAGAACTCCCCCGTATAAGTACTACTGTAATTTTTAATAAGAATATTTTTTGTTCAATAGTTTGGCCTGTTAGCTATCTAGAACAATCATAATTAAGTATACGTTATCATAAATGTATTTAAAAAAAAATGAAACCCTGAAAAATATATCGCTCTGGGCTGTCCTGATTTAGTTCAGTTAAATTGTGTTTTTACTAGGAAAGTTTTGAGGTAGTTCTGATTTCTTTCATTCCATATGCATTTTGGGGTGCTGAATCCGAATCTGAGGTTTGCGGACAAAATTTCGTGACGCAACATTGAAAAAAGCGCAAAAAAGACTGTGTTACAACGTTTAGCCCTTGGAAGACAGCTTTGACATAGACGTAGAAGAGACTGAAGAAAGAGACAAAGGTATATCGAATCTCACAAGTTATTTTGTAGTCATTCATATTTCCTTGATATATGATCACAAGTCAGTGTCTCACCACCTCTTTTATTTTCCAGGAGAACGACCCCCGACGGTGACGGGGGAGCAATCAGACCCTGAGCCAGGACCCGATGCCATCGAAGAACCTCAGCACGATGCGGAAGGTACGTTTAATCTCACAATCTATTTAAATAGGTATCTATTTTTTTTTACTAATTGTGTGTAAAGGCTTTTAGTTGATCGCTCTGGAATGACACGAATTCGTGTTCTGAATACCTAGCTTACGCTTTAGCCGACCAGTTTTCACCGTGCACGCTGTCATCAGCTTACGTTTTATTTCGCACCTTGTTTTTCATTTTAATGAAATTAAATCCCAATTGGTCGATTTAGCTACGATACTTTTTTCCATGGTATTCTGGCCCACGCTAGAATAGTAAAAGTAGTGGTAATGTGGGCCGCGGACCAGAGGCCAGTTTCTCCCTTTTTTTTGCGTGGGTAAATCCTCATGGACTATCCCCCGTCTGGGGAAGACGGGGGGGTGTGCCGGACTCTTACCGGCTAAAACCACCACGATGTTCCATCACTTGACCGTGGGCCGGGGTCGCGGGATTCGCAAAGCATGCACAACAACTCCGGCAGAGGCCAGTTTCTCCCTAACTCAACGTGAAACAACTGCACCTGGTACCCCTATCTAATGCAAACTGTGTGTTGTCACGTAAATAGAAAATACATAATTATTCCTAAATTAGTAGGATTTTTGAGCTAAATGTACGGTCGGCCAAATAAGTGGTTTACCAGTTTTGACAACAGTTTCTATCAAATGACAATATCGCTATGATTGTTGTCAAATAATTTTTGCAAGTGAAAATCTACCTTATTGTTTTATGACGTGCAAACGAATCTCAATCTTAGGGTGGTAAACCACTTTTTTAACCGAGTGTACATAATTTCGTGATGGTACGTAATTTCGTAAGTTTTCACTTCAAGTGTCTGTGAAAGGTCTGTGAAACAATTTTTTATGTAAATTAAGTCTATTTGTCAAGTTCAACTTTTCGGACGAGCAAAAACACATCGGTAGTAGGGACAACTGTCATTCATTCTTAGTTTGGGCCGCGAAATAATCGTATGTCCTTAGGTGATAGGGAGTAGGAAACGCTCGTAACTAGGGCCGAAACCACAGACTTCGTGCTTAGGGAGTAGACCCCCTGTAACGTAAGTAGCCTCGGAGATAGAAGATGTCGAAAAGGGTTCGAAATGGTTCGTTTATTAAATAATGAACAGTACGCGTGCGGTCGATTTTGCGAGAACTTGGACTGGTGCACTCTGTTCGCCTAGGTTTGATTAAATTATTATACTTTATTGAATGGTGATGAAAATATTGCTCTATCTCTCTCTCTATGACTCGTAATGAAGATAAGAGAACTCGGTTTGGGCTTTTCTATTTAGCTTCTTCTCAACGGTAGTAAAAAAAAACAAATACTGATAACCCCATTTGCATTGAAGTAAAACCGATAATTTGAATTAAAAAATACATATTCATTGGATTTATTACAAAATTAATTTGTAATTTGCGTGGTAGATGCTTGCAAAAGCGAATTATACCTAGACTGTGGACTCTCTTTTCACAGGAAGGGTTTTTCTAAGGGTTTTTAATGGGTGCTAATTAAACAGACTTCTTTTTAATAGCATTATTCGCCTCTAAAAATCTACATTGGCTTTTAAATTACTAAGTCAGCCACAATTAACGAGCGTCTGAATGATACTATCTTAGCCACTAGTTATCATCTATATAAGCCACTGTTCGTCACCTACTTTCATTTTCACAATAAAAACAAATGAAAAACAAAAAGAGTCGACCGAGCCCCGCTGCGCGCGGCTCCTATTTCTGTCTGCAGGGTTTAAAGTAACCTAACACGAAGGGGATGACGGGGGCTTCGTTCGCTCGCTTTGCTCGCTCACTCTACCCCCCGTCATCCCCTTCGAACCTAACCTATCCGTGTCGGGGTGCCCAAAAATTTTGTTGGCGTTGTAAAAAAGTCGAATTAGTTTATTAGAGGTTATCTCATTTTCCCGTTGCTTAGTTATAAAATGAGAAGTTTGGTCACGTGGCCAATAAATAAATTTGTGGCTTGATTTATTATTTCTCGTTTTTAATTAGGTACTTGAATTTTCTTACCGTTAGGGTGACCATGATACATACCTATTCTAGTAACAGTACATACAAATTCTAAATATGTACAAAGGTATTATTTTTCAAAGATTTTTACTATTGTAACTCTAAGACCGCAATAATGATACTCTTTTTCAAATTTAAATCACGGCAGTCACCAGCTACAGCTGCCGTGGACGCTGCAAAGTAACCGTTAGGATGGGGCTAGACGAAATCGGCGTTGTTATAGGTATATGTGGACTGGACCCAAACAGGCGCGATGGCGTGGCGTCCTATAATCCCTGCCTAACATCTGAATAAAATTACAAAATGTACCTGAATAAAAAAGGATTAGGACATTACTAATTACGGTTTCATCTTTTTTCGATTGGTCTAGTTAACTTGATGGATAAAGATATTGTAAGACTTTAAAGGACACACATTACTTAGTAATACCACAGTGTACCTACTTACTACCATAGAAGTAATAAGTACTTTGCTTACTACATACAGTGGGTCAACGCCCATACATTTGACAGGTCATATGAAGTGTCAAAATTATGTAGGGGCGGAGGTTATGTCCCAAGTATGCAGTATGGCTACTCGGGACATAACCTCCGCTCCTTCACCCCGCAACCCCCCGCACGATTGCTCTGCGACAATGTTCTACGTTGACCGACTGTAAGGAGTAAGATATAGGTAGACTGTGGTAATACTATGCAGGACTTATTAATCCATAATTCTGACATATCCTTGTGTTAGAAAGTGACAAGGCGTCCACTTATACTTTTCTCGCTCAGTACAAATACATCGACAAGAACTCATTCCAGTTGTAAGTAGTACATATTTGAATTCATGTGCGGATTATAATTTAATTATCACTTGCGTTACAGGTGAAGCAAAACATCATAAGGAAACCTGCACACCTTAGAGGGCTCCATAAAGTTCTTGGTGGCGTCTGTAGTCCGCCAACCCGCATCAGATAAGAGAGGCGGATTACGGCCTGCCTTAACCCTTCTTAGAGCGATTACGCACTGCATCCGAATCCGTTAAAATACGGATATAAAAAACTCGGACCGAATTCGAATATTGCTTTACGCACTGCATCCGATCTGAATCCGTGAAAATACCGATCTAGAGTAAAAATCTCGGACCGAATTCGGATGTTGCTTACGCACTATTCCGATCTCTGATCCAAATTCAAACAATTCAGGAGCCATCTTTGGCATATCCATTTGGCGTCCGATTTGAATCCGAGGTAGTGCGAAAGCGTTCATACAAACATTACTACGGCTACTTCGGTCTGTCAATATTTCTTCGATAGAAATCGGATGACGGATGTAGTGCGTAAACTACCATACAAATAGTTCTATGGCTACTTCGGAACGTATTTTCACGGATTCGGATCGGATGCAGTGCGTAATCGCTCTTATTTATTTATTTATTTAAACTTGGGGATCGTTCGCTAGGGCCTTACGGTTACCCTGGAGAGGACAGGTGTACCTAGGAGCACATGCTGCTGTGCATCGTCACTAACTTTTTAGTTCGGTTTTTAAAGCAGTCGGGTTTTTGTTTTCATTATAATACATTTTTTTGACCTGTTTTATCATTATTTTATCAAGGTATCGTACTTATCTATAAATACCTACCGTTTTAATAAGGCTTAAAGAAATCTATCTATATTTAGGCACTAACTAACTAAACATACCATCACTCGCTTCCGCAATGTAGATCCTGCACAACTTTCAGGTTGTGTAATTGTTAAACGGAGCTTACGGTTATGAAATCGTCAAGGAAACAACATATTGATTTTAAAAGACCTATTCAACGATACCTCACATAATAATTATGGTAGGCGAAATTTTTTTTTGTTTCTCTCTCTGTTTCGTATTTCACGGCCGCCATTTTGATTTTATAAAAACAATACTTAGCCTATAACCATCGCATGGCATACATAAATCGATAGACACCTCATTCATTAAAATCCATCCAGCCGAACGGATGCTTCGATGGTATAAAGAATCCCACACACAGATACTTGGATACATAGGGCCTTTTTACTGTGACGCGGGCTCGTGTCCGCATGCGTGTGTCGCCCGCACCCGTGGCGCCTGAATTTCACCTTTTCATACATGTATTTATTGTGATGCGTGAAACACGCACGAAAAGGTGAACTGCGAGCGCCACGCATGCGGATGACGCACGCACGCGGGCACGAACCCGCATGACAGTAAAAAGGCCCATAGATACATAGATACGCGTGAAAAACATAACCCTGTCTTTGCTGTCACGCAGTCGGATAAAAAACAATTCATGTATAAAGATCAATTTAATTGCATGTATCTATCTGTTAAAACCAGATTATAAATATTTAACCTTGATACAAAGTTTATTTCTTCTGTATTTTAAAGCTATATCACATAATTTTTCATTCGCTGGTATTCACATTTTGGACATCCGTAGTTTAGAAAGGCCAGTTTGATCCAGTCCTTAATCCGTAAATACCGTTTCTGCAAAAAAAAGAACCAAGTTAGTAGACAGAATTTGACCCCATACACAAAAGTCATAGTTCTAATGATGATTATAATTTGATGAATGTATTAATGATGCAAACATCCCTAATTCATATTGACTGTTCTCACATTGTCGCATTTGTATTCTTTTTTTTATTACCTCATTCTTTTAATGATTGGTAATCTTCCACTAACGATACTAAGGCTGGATTTTACCAACATTAAATCTCTGCTTAAGCAACCGTTTATTCGAAAACAGTACTATAACTTTAAGTAAACAGTGGCATTTATGTTGGTGAACACCAGCCTAAATGTGCAGCTTTCTTTTAATACCAAGGATATCAACGCAGTAGTGTCAAAAGACCAGGAACTAAAATGAGTAGGTACCTTAGAAGACAAAATATAAACAAAAAATGTTTTGTCATAACTCACCCGCGCTTAGACACGACGCCGTTGCCCATATGGAAGTTACCTCCATTGCAAGTCGAGAGCTCAGCCTCCCAAACGTTGTTGCACCGTCTTCCAACCAGGTGGTTGTGGCGGACGGTTGAGGCGAATAGCTCGGTCGCGCGGCCGTGAGAGCAGGTGCTCACCCAGCAGCCTGGCTGAGGGTTTTTACCACCGTTCGGGTAGAAGTCAGAGTCACCAACTGGGTTGAAGATACCGAGGAGATGACCATCAGTGTGGATGGCTTCAACGTATTGTCCAGCGTTGCGGTTCAATGCATTGCCGTTATTACCCCATAGAGGACCAGCAGGGTCCAAACCTGTAATCATAGTTTTGGGTTATTCAAACTTCTTTGAAAACATTACGGTCATAGAATTTGCCCATATTAGGATCGCCGTATTCAGCGACCAAAGAAAAGTTCATGAGTGATGAGCCTATTTTTTCTTGTAGTTTGAATTTGTGTTAGGTTTAAAACTTAAGGAAACACATACTTTCAGAGTTGAAACGTTTCTTGATGAGCAGATGAAGAATTGGAAACAAACAACTTGCTTACTCTAACAAAAACAGTTCAATATCTCACCAGTTACGCGGGCAGGGCGACCACCAGCCTGACGACCAGCGTTTCCAACAACGTGAGCACCCAAACTGAAGCCAACGAAGTGGACGTTGTTCCAGTTACCACCAGCGGTGTTGATGAGCCAGACAATGAAGTTTCCGAGGTGCTGTCCAACATTGGGGACACCAGCGGCAGCGGTGTTGTAGTTGGAGTTAGCGAGAGCGCGCCAGTCAACAACGATGACATTAGCGTCCTGAGCAGCGAGGAAGGCGGAAGTGATGAGGGGGTTCATCTGAGTGTTTCCGTTGTTGTTCCATCCGTGGACGACGACTTTTAAGGGACGGCTGCCGAGGTAGTTGGAGCTCCAGATGGTGTTGGCATTGCCGTTGACAATAACTTGAGCATTGTTGGGGTTCCGCCTGGAAATATTTAATACAGTCAAACAGTGCAGATCACAAGCGTTTTTTCTCAAAAATTAAGTACAAGTGCAAATCGTGAGTTTGAACAAATTATTTCGTATACATCACATAAAATTGAAGTATAAATATGTAAAATATTATCTTCGCGGCACAGTGACACAGATAAACAAAGTGGAAGAAAATACCTGTAAAAATAAATGTACTATCTACGGTTGTGCCGAAACTCAACGACAAGCCGGAAAAAAAGGAAATGAAACAAAAAAAAACGATTTCAAGTTACAAAGTTGACATGAATAAAATTTTACCTTATAAGTATAACTACAAAATGAGTTTCTTAAAAAAAAAGAAGTTTTAAAACAAAATTCACTATCATTTTTTCCCGACTTGACTTTAAGTTTCGGGACACCGAGTATAGATTTGCAGGTACTTCAAATCATCGAATTACCTGGTGAACAGCCAGTACTGGTTGTTGGCTCCGTTCCTGGAGTTCAGCAACGCTTCATCAACTGGCTCCTCGAGGTCCACGAGGACGGGCGTGCCATCGCTATCAGGCATCCAGATATAACGGCTCTCCCCCTCCACATAGTGGCTGTTGTCCCCCGGGACGGTGGGAAGAGCATGGCCGGAGCACACTTGAAATAAATTGAAAAAATATTATTTTTATTTACGGAATTGTAAAAACACTTTAACAATCCAAAGCGTAGTCAAAATGCCACCGGGATGTTCGTTTAAGCACTAGATACTATTTGCGGACAATTCAACTTTCTTTCTGGTAAACCGTCAAGCAGGGACTTTAAAACATAAGAAACAGTTTGAACATTCATGGGGTAAAATCAAAATCCTCGGAAAAATTATGAAACTACCAAACGTTACCATGCAAAGAATATCAAATATTTAAAAAAAAACAAAACATGGATAATATAACTATTTTACGGTTTTTAACGATGCAGTTTACGTTTTTTCGATAACAGTCTCAGTCAGAACTCATCTCTCGTTGAACAGAGTACAAATCCGAATATTGATAATAGTCCAAACGACACAAACACAGGCGCGATAGAATACTTTATAATCTGAACTGATGTTACCGAAACAGAAGCAATTGAAATATAATTAAATGAATCCACAACAACTTCTACTAGACCGTATGAAAGTTGTTTGGAATTCTAGACTTGACATGCAAAATTTTTAATAAAGTAAGAATAGGTACTAACACGCTACGAAAGCCGCAACTACCACGAAAATTTTCATGTTCACGGTTATCTGGTGCAGAATGTGAGTCCGTAGAGGTTTTTATAAATATTGTTATCACGATATACACATAATTGATGAATTAAGCTGATGAAGGAGTATTAATTAGATCATTATCTTTCATTAAACATGCGTTTGTTCCCATTGCTCTTTAGATATGATAAGTAATTATATTTTTGACAAAGACAAGTTTTTTTTAAGACTATTGCGTTGTCATTTAATTTGTATTATTGTTAACCCATCCCACTAAACTAAAAAAGCTTGTCCTGGGTGGAGTGCGACACAATAGTGCACAAAATTCGAAGTAATATCATGCAGCCAAAAAAATAAAGCGAAAAAAAATTCAAGGAAATGGGGTTCATAAAAGAGTGACGTGTGTTCGAGCACGACTGATGAAGATGCTACTTAAGTAGATACGGCCAACCAACGCACCCTGGACAGCTCTACGATCAAACTTGCTGACTAGCTAATCATTTTACCGCCACACGAGCTATTTTCTTACACTTAGCTCGTGCCGACTCAAGAGAATATTTTTGATATTGTCGGAATAACAATGGGAACAAACTCTAAATTAAAAGTGTAGGCTTAAGGCTTTAATTGATAAATTCGGTCTTGCATTAGGTCTTCCACTAAATACGTATTAAGAGGCTGACAGATAGTAAGAAGCTTACATGCAGAATTTGAGGATAATTGTCATTTTGGCATTGAGAAATCATTAATGAACGTATAAACAGAAAGAAAAATTGTTTACTTATTGTGAACTTAAATAAATGAGCATTGTTTGAACAGCAAATACAAAAGATAGGACCTATTTTCACCTACCCTTCAACACTCTAGTGCTTTTGCTAGTAAGAAGAAATATCTCTGAACATTCTTCAACCGACAACACGGTTTTGTGGGGCAAAGCCATATTTGTATGTGTGAACACGTGTATTAACTAAATAACATTTTATTGTACCGGGCCTAGCCAGCCGTTTTTTGAACAAAATGTAAACATACCTTTGACTGAAAAACATCCAGTTTTCTTTTAATCGTATAGGTAATTATATAGAAAACATAACATAACATCACGCCTGTATTCTCCGAAGGGTCGTGCAGAGGTGTATAATACAGCCTCATTTCGCCGTTACGTTTAGGTCCGATGTAATGTTATGGGCGAGCTTATTGCCATCAATTGCCACCACTGTTTCTCGCACAAACTACGACGCTATCAAAGACGAATTGGGGAATTCAAGTTTTGCAGATGTCCACAAGACTCGTGACGGTAACGAAGCTATGAACATACTTATAAAAAATATCTTTAAAGCTAAACATACAATACAAGTCACCCTTCCTAGGAAACAACGAACCTTAAAGCCTTGGATCACCGCAGGTCTTCTAAAATACATTAGGAATCGAGACAACATGCATTTAAAATAAAAAAAACACGCCAGATAACGTAATCCTAAAAATCACATATACATATACGCGCTATAACATTTTTGTATTGAATTGCTTAGAAAACTAAAACAAACGCATGTACACAATGGGCTATAAAAAAGTAAAAACAACCCTAAATCCCTATTCAAAACAATAACAAAAATCACCAATACTCGCCCAACACGAATTAGTTAAGACTTATTGTTGAAATTACGTGACACACCTACTTCTTCCATTAATAATGTGTGTACTTTTCTCACCAACGTAGATAAAAATTGGCCTCCAAGATATACAACTTAGAAACTTCCTAGACTAATTTCGTCTTATAGCTGACAACCAATACGGCTTTCGTTCGGGAGTATCTACTGAAGACACGATACTAGATCTTACGCGATTGGTTGCTAAAAAACTCGATGAAAAGACGAAGTGCCTGGGAATTTTCTTAGATCTTTCTAAAGCGTTTGACACGGTTTCTGTGCCCAATTTTATCTCCAAGTGGGAATCTTTGGGTGTTCGTGGCAAAACTCTTGATCATAGACTATAAAAACCGTAGTCAACAAGTTCAAATTGGTCCTAATTTACGTAACGAAGAGCTAGTGACCTACGGCGTACCACAAGGTAGCATACTCGGGCCAACATTGTTTCAAATCTATATACATGATCTCTGCAACATGACAATCCCAAACTGTTACATATACACCTATGCAGATGATACCGCAATTATCATCCACTGTCCCGTTTGGGAAGTTGTTAAAAGCAACGCTGAACTGCCTTAAGTAGAATCATGCACTGGTTTAACTCTAACCTACTGACATTAAATCTGGCCAAAACTTCATATGTTCCTTTCGCCATCCGCTGCAACATGAACCCACCAAGTACTTTCTCCATAACGGCACACTCATGTACAAGTCCTACAACACATTGCTCCTGTCCAAAATTAAGAAGAAATGGCAGCGTAAAATACCTCGGCATCCATATAGACGACGGACTAAGATGGGACGAACGCCTAGACACAGTTACCACCCGAACAATGCGACTTATCTCTATCTTTAAATCACTCAGGGGGTTAGCTGACTATGATGTTCTAAAAATGGTGTATTTTGCCCTGTGCCTATCGGTGCTAGAGTACTGTATCAATGTGTGGGCTGAGAGAGCACAAAGAGCAGTCCTTAAAGTTATGACAAAGAAACCACGCAGACATCCATTAGCGCAACTTTATGCAGACTGTAAGGTTTTAACTGTACGATAGCTATTTCTGCTTCAATCAATTCTTAGGGCACATGACAGTTTGGCTCTGGCTATTTCCAAAGCCCGCAGAGCGACTCAATCCGTAGACCAGCCGTTCCGTAGAGTTATTAATGTTTTAAGAGTAGCTACTCGTGAAAGAGTTCGTCCGGGGAAGCACTACCTCCATACTCATTTCTGCCGCTGTGTTGCGGTTTCAAGGATCTGAGTGATGACGGTGAAATTACAAGCATATGAGACTTTCCAACTTTGAGTTGGTTGGCAACGCATCAACAATCCTCTTGGTGTAGGTGTATATAGGCGGCGGTAACCACAACTTACCATCAGGTGTGCCATCGGTTTATTTATCTGTTGTTAATCTATTACATAAAAAACCCACGGCTCGGCTTTGTAAGTCATTAAGTAATATATCACGTATTCTAATGATAATATCTATCGCTACCTACAAAATAGCTTATTTAATAGAATCACATAATCTGTTGTTTTGGTAGAATTAATATAGTTGTAATAATAACATTATCATATAAAAATCAATATCTTGATTTGGCACACGAGGTTGTCGACATGTGGGATTTTGACTCAGCAGTCATTGTGCCGATAGTCGTTACAGCCAATGGCTTAATAGCCAAGAGCCTCGACCAACATCTAATGAGGCTCCTGTTAGGCAGCTGGATCAAAGGGTTTGATTCAGAAAGCGGTACTTCTGGACACGGTGCGTATCGTTAGGAAGTTCCTCTCTCTGGAGCCCTGACCGCCGGCAGCTTAGACCCTGTTGCCGATGCCGGTGGGCTACTATTTTTATATATTGAAATGTTTTTTTTATTCTTTCATAATTAAATATTTAAAAATGTAAATTTTATGCATGTAATGATAAATAAACGATACATTATCAATATTATATTACCAAGTATTGAGTTATAATAGGGTCAAGCAATGACTGTCCCACACAAACTTAAACAGCCTGGTTTACACATTTTTGGGTGCTTATAAGAATGTAGGTATTACTTTGATTTTTTTTTGCCAATTTTCAAATTTATAAACCCAGACAATAAGATTCTTCATAAAACCATTACCACCCTTTTTCACCCTAATAGGGGTTGATTTGATAATAACCCTAAAGTAATTTTTATTTAAACTAACTATCCTGTTTATCGGGCTGCGCAATAACATTCTATAATACAAAACAAACGTTAACACTCTGTTGAACCCCTTTTTAGGGACTATTTTTAATGATTGTTCTATTGAGACATTTGGTTATGTTCTATGAAATTATTATTAGCATATTCTTATTCTACAAAGAAAGGTTTCGAATTTGCCTTTAAGTATATTTTATATCGATCTGGATAGATGTATAAGATATAATTAAACTAGGCGCGAAAACGTATCCTAATCATCAATAACTACCATTAATTAAAACTTAAAAACCTACGATAAGCCAATGAATTAGATTTTGTAATTATGATATAGTTGGAATTTATCAATTAAAGAAATAAGATTCGAACATAAGCTTATCGATATTACTACCTAATAATAAGATATAATCCATTTAATCAAAACATGCGATTTTTGGCCAACCAATCAACAAACAAGTAATCCATTAAAAATAAATTACGACAAACGTTATGGAGCTGCGAATCCCGCGACCCCGACCAGGGGTCAGAAGGAGGAACACCGTGGGTTTTTAGCCGGTAAGAGTCCGGTATAACCCTTCGTCTTCCCCAGGCGAAGGGTATCGATAAGGACTAGCGGAAGACAAAAAAAAATGGTATACAATAAAATCGTCATAATACACCGATAATCCAGCCCTCATCAAGCTGCCCCCCCCCCCCTCAAACCGCGCCAGCAACGCCCTAAAAGCCAAGGTCCGAGTTCTGCTAGAGGTCACCTCTAGTGCTGTTGTTGCTAGTAGTCACGATGTTAGTGTTGTATAAGTACTTACCTTAGGTATTGGGATAATCTACAACAAACCTATCGTAATGTATGAAAAAGTTTCATATTGGTGCCGATTCCGTTATACACAAACTAAACATAATTTAGGCTATTGCCATCTTTATCACTCTTATAAATTAAGAAAGAGACGGACGTGAATAAGAGCTTGGGCCAAATTCTCCTAAAAGAAATCTTGATAAATCGCAACCGAACCAAGACCGAACCTTTGATTCAGACAGTTTTCGTTTTCGGAAGCTGTCAAATTGTTTGACACAAAAAACAAAACCAATAATTTTGACAGTTTTCGTAAACAATAACTGACTAACGGTTGTGGTTCGTTTGCGTTTGGCAACAATTTTGTTAGTCGATTGGCCCCCTGTGTTTGGTTGAACTAAAATTTCTATACTTTAGACCAGCGGTTCCCAGACTTTTTTTCTCATAGACCACTTTCAAAATGTAGCTGGTTCCGGTGGACCTCTTGCAGCTTTCTACCATATTACCGTATAAAATGTGAAGATTAGATCTTTTTGTCACGCCAACGTCGACCCCCGTCGAGTCTCCCGTGGGCCCTTCGGAGTTCACCTGGACCACTTTGGGAACCTCTGCTTGTCGACTAAAAACACGATGAAGTACAAGGCGTAAACTAGTTTGACTTCTCTAATTTAGTTCTTATCTATCATCGTCCTTTTCTCTCGCTGTCTGTTAGTAAAAGATAGCAATTCTCTCATTTTCGTTTAATTGGTGAACAATAGAATCGGCTTCAATATTACCCCACTCGTAACTTCATTCTCTATTCGTAATATCGCTCTCGTATCACCGAAACATGCACAGACCCCTCAGGGTACGGCCGCTGAAATGTTTTGATAAGATACCGCTGTTTCATGTACATACCGTGACCATCACAGAAATGCCATTAATAATTGATTTTCAGATAAATACTTAATTACTTACAGGTTCATGTTCAATGTTAATGTAGTAAGTATTATAAAGATAAATGTCATTAACGATAAACCAATCAACACAGAAAAACAAAACACAAGTTAGTAATTTGTTGATATGAATAAAAGAAGTAGCCGACGGTTCCGTACAACGCACAATTAAAAAGTATCAAAATATAGAAAAAGTAAATACTAATATTACAGACCAAGGGGCTCAATTTAACATCTTAATGCCAGTGCCATATAATAATAATAATATTATTATTTTTGTACTAGCTGTGCCCGCGACTCCGTCCGCGTGGAAGTCGGAAAACAACATTGTGTCGCAGCAACTAAATAATCCATTTATTATAATAATAGACAAAGGTGTCCCACTAAGACACTTATATCTTTTGAACCATTTCTTTATGTAGAGTTTCAGCTCCTCTTGATTGACCGTAAAGATTCATAAAACCGTAATACTAAAAACGTGCTGCTTATTTCTATACATTTCCTTGCTAAAATGGATTATAATTGAATATTGATACTATTATTGAAGATGTAACAAAACCATACCGCGATACAAAAATAGCTACAACGCCGTCTTGTTACAATCTGCGAACTAAATTATGATTTCATTCGAGGTGTGGTAGGTATAGAAAAGAACTTTAAATATTTAAAAAAAAACTTATAGAAGACTTCATTTAATTTTAATAAGTTATAAATAGGTAGGTACTGCTTTCAAAAAGTCTGATCTGGAAATCGAACCAACACAAACGCGAAAAAACATCTTCTATATTTTTATTTCACCAATCGATATGATCGCTCCAATACACATAGTGCCTGAAATTGATGGAAGACAATAAAAACTAACATTTAGTACCTACCTAACTTAGGTACATTTCAATTCAAACACTTATTTGTTGTTACTTCTTATTTCTTGCACTTCCTTCAATTTAAGACAGTGTGTTTGTTGGAGAGATTTGATCCTTATTATTGACCTTATAAATATCTATCAACAGGTGCCATAATATAATACCGGATGGTACATAAAGCTTTGTCAGTTCGATTCCCGGTTCAGGCAAAAAAATCAGTAAAACGCAATATTTCTTACTTTAAAAAAAAGTGAAATGAAGTTTCCTTTGAGTGAAATTTGCTATTTTTAATATTTAAAGTACTTTCCCTCCATGGCCATGTCTTTGGAACATTACCTAAAGCTTAAAAAAACTCAATTAAATAAACTTATTAAAACGACGGCGACAGGCTTTGAATAAATCTGACAATAATGAACAAAATAAAATTAAATATAGAAAAAAATTCCAAAAAGTGCATTGAGTAGATAGAATGATTACGAAATACTAAATTTCAACGAAAGCACTGGGTGAGCGCTTTCCTTGCAAATAATCATGGCCACCGATTTCAATTTGAATTTGGACCTTATTTTCGGCATCAGCATTCCCAAAAAGTATGAACATTCAATGAACAAAAATCTTACTATTAGTCCACATGAAGTCATGAATTCATTTTATTGTGAACGACAATAAGAAATTGACCTAATAAATTCTAAATAACAATATCTTCGTTTTTTTTTGTAAAAGCTTAGTTCCTTTTTCATAAGGATAGAGATCATTAGACCTTTCGTAGACTGAGAATAGGTACCAATTCAACAATGAATATTAGGTAATTTGTGGATTTATTCGTAGTAATATATTTCCTCACAACATGATTTGATACACGTAACGCCATCTATTGAAAATAAACTAATACATGCTAAGTTCTTCTAGAAAACTTAAAATTCGCATAACTTTTGATTGCGTGAACCGATTGCGATGAAACAAAAAACATATGTTACTTGGAGATAAGCACAATATTTATTTATAAAAGTCAACAACATTGGATCAGTTGTTTTTATGTGATGCTTGAACAAACAAACAGATAAACAGACAAACAGATAAACAGACAAACAGACAAAAAATCCAAAAATGTTAAAAATGGGTTCTATTGGTTATAGTTTAACACCCCAACCAGGTTTTTTCAAAATATTTGCTATGTACAGATACGCAAGTCTACAGATTTGTAAATGTATAGAAGATATCGCGGGCACAGCTAGTACAAAAATAATAATATTATTATTATTATATGGCACTGGCATTAACACGTTCACTGTCCAGACAGCAGACACAATAGTTAAACAATGCACTTGTTCATATGTGATTCATGGGACAGGGAAAGGGTTAAGATGTTAAATTGAGCCCCTTGGTCTGTAATATTAGTATTTACTTTTTCTATATTTTGATACTTTTTAATTGTGCGTTGTACGGAACCGTCGGCTACTTCTTTTATTCATATCAACAAATTACTAACTTGTGTTTTGTTTTTCTGTGTTGATTGGTTTATCGTTAATGACATTTATCTTTATAATACTTACTACATTAACATTGAACATGAACCTGTAAGTAATTAAGTATTTATCTGAAAATCAATTATTAATGGCATTTCTGTGATGGTCACGGTATGTACATGAAACAGCGGTATCTTATCAAAACATTTCAGCGGCCGTACCCTGAGGGGTCTGTGCATGTTTCGGTGATACGAGAGCGATATTACGAATAGAGAATGAAGTTACGAGTGGGGTAATATTGAAGCCGATTCTATTGTTCACCAATTAAACGAAAATGAGAGAATTGCTATCTTTTACTAACAGACAGCGAGAGAAAAGGACGATGATAGATAAGAACTAAATTAGAGAAGTCAAACTAGTTTACGCCTTGTACTTCATCGTGTTTTTAGTCGACAAGCAGAGGTTCCCAAAGTGGTCCAGGTGAACTCCGAAGGGCCCACGGGAGACTCGACGGGGGTCGACGTTGGCGTGACAAAAAGATCTAATCTTCACATTTTATACGGTAATATGGTAGAAAGCTGCAAGAGGTCCACCGGAACCAGCTACATTTTGAAAGTGGTCTATGAGAAAAAAAGTCTGGGAACCGCTGGTCTAAAGTATAGAAATTTTAGTTCAACCAAACACAGGGGGCCAATCGACTAACAAAATTGTTGCCAAACGCAAACGAACCACAACCGTCAGTCAGTTATTGTTTACGAAAACTGTCAAAATGATTCGTTTCGTTTTTTGTGTCAAACAATTTGACAGCTTTCGAAAACGAAAACTGTCTGAATCAAAGGTTCGGTCTTGGTTCGGTTTCGATTTATCGAGATTACTTGTAGGAGAATTGGGCCCCAGCTCTTATTCACGTCCGTCTCTTTCTTAATTTATAAGAGTGATAAAGATGGCAATAGCCTGAATTATGTTTAGTTTGTGCATAACGGAATCGGCACCAATGTGAAACTTTTTCATACATTACAATAGGTTTGTTGTAGGTTATTCCAATACCTAAGGTAAGTACTTATACAACACTAACATCATGACTACTAGCAACAACAGCACTAGAGGTGACCCCTAGCAGAACTCGGACCTTGGCTTTTAGGGCGTTGCTGGCGCGGTTTGAGGGGGGGGGGGGACAGCTTGATGAGGGCTCAATTATCGGTGTATGATGACGATTTTATTGTATACCATTTTTTTTTGTCTTCCGCTAGTCCTTATCGATACCCTTCCCCTGGGGAATACGAAGGGTTATGCCGGACTCTTACCGGCTAAAAACCCACGGTGTTCCTCCTCCTGACCCCTGGTCGGGGTCGCGGGATTCGCAGCTCCATAACGTTTGTCGTAATTTATTTTTAATGGATTACTTGTTTGTTGATTGGTTGGCCAAAAATCGCATGTTTTGATTAAATGGATTATATCTTATTATTAGGTAGTAATATCGATAAGCTTATGTTCGAATCTTATTTCTTTAATTGATAAATTCCAACTATATCATAATTACAAAATCTAATTCATTGGCTTATCGTAGGTTTTTAAGTTTTAATTAATGGTAGTTATTGATGATTAGGATACGTTTTCGCGCCTAGTTTAATTATAGTTATCTTATACATCTATCCAGATCGACATAAAATATACTTAAAGGCAAATTCGAAACCATTCTCTGTAGAATAAGAATATGCTAATAATAATTTCATAGAACATAACCAAATGTCTCAATAGAACAATCATTAAAAATAGTCCCTAAAAAGGGGTTCAACAGAGTGTTAACGTTTGTATTATAGAATGTTATTGCGTAGCCCGATAAACAGGATAGTTAGTTTAAATAAAAATTGCTTTAGGGTTATTATCAAATCAACCCCTATTAGGGTGAAGAAGGGTGGTAATGGTTTTATGAAGAATCTTATTGTCTGGGTTTATAAACTTGAAAATTAGCAAAAATTCTTTTCAAAGTAATACCTACATTCTTATAACCACCCAAAAATGTGTTAAACCAGGCTGTTTAAGTTTGTGTGGGACAGTTATTGCATGACCCTATTAACTCAATACTTGGTAGTAATCTTTAAAGCAAATAATAAAACACATATTTAAGGATTTTTCGAAATTAACCCCTAAACGGTCGAAAAGAGCTGATAAAGTTTATATGGAATAAAATTTTGAGGATCGCAAGTACAAATTCTTCTCCATTTAGTTTTGACGGAGAGTTCACGACTAGGACTAGTTGTATGTTGCCGTCAATCGTGTTCTTGACTGCATCGCTCCATCTGATAGGCGCTCGACCTCTGGCTCTCCTGCCATCTATGTGACCCAGTATGAGATTACTCTCTAAACCAGTGATGGGCAAAGTGCGGCCCGCGGGCCAGCTCCGGCCCGCGAACCGTTTTGATCCGGCCCGCCAACAACCGTAGTCCTAGGTTTCGAATAGTCTCCAAAATATATGTAGATAGGAGTAGTAGATAGTCTTCTAAAAATAAATTAGCACAAAAACAATATTCATTACCATGAAAACTACACACATCAAAAGTGTCTAGGGATCAACATATATTTTTGCAATAACTTTTCTGATTGATAAGTATTAATTAAAATTTTCTTTAAGGATTCATCAAATAAAGTGTTTTCGTTTGTCACAGTAACGATAAACCAAGTCACCTTTGCATTAATAAAGAAATTTGCCATTTTCCTAATAAAGGGATTTTTGACATTTGAACCACTAACACAAAAGTTCGAAAAAAAGACTGAAATAACAGTTTTCTTTAAAATTTTATTGGGTAACTTAAACAATTAATAATCCGTGTTTCTACCGCGAACACTAACAACACAAGAACATCGGTTTGGCATACTCAAAATGAGTTCATCCAAATCACGCTGTGGAATGGCCGCCCATGTTCGTTGCAACAACAAAAAAAGGTCTTCTTGCGACTGGATACCCTCCATATTCGGCAGAGCTCTTCTCTGTAGCATATCCCATGCATGCTCAATCGGGTTCAAGTCTGGCGACTGAGCAGGCCAGGGCAGGACATTGATGTTAGCTGCGGCGAGAGTCTGTCTTACAACTCTTGCGGTGTGCGGTCGTGCATTATCATGCATTAACTGAAATAAGGGACCGATTTGCGCTTGTAGAGGAACGATGACGTCTGATACAATCGTCTCAGCATAAATTTGAGCGTTGAGGTTGCCTCTGATCCAAATCAACTCAGTTCTTCCGCCGATCCAAATACCCGCCCATACCATGATGGTTCCACCACTATAAGGATGGACTTCCTGGCAGGATTTTAATCGCTGTTGGCGTCCAGGGGTTCTCCAGTGTCGTATACGTCTTGTATCCGGTCTCATACCAAAACGAGACTCATCAGAAAAGCACACGAAACGCCATTGTTCTTCTGCCCAATTTCTGTGTCCAAGAGCCCATTGATATCGAATCCTACGATTGTGCATTGCTATAGGTGGTACCCGTAGCGGTCTTCGGGAATGAAGGTTCACTTCATGCAAGCGGTTTCTGACTGTTTGGTCGCTAATTAAGTTCCCTGAAGAGTGATGAAGCCTCACGGCTAACATCATGGCGGTTATTGTTGGAGCTCTTCGAGTTAAGATTTGAATGTATCGGTCTTGTCTCCGTGTGGTGCAGCGATACCGTCCTCCATGGCGCTCAGCCACGGTACCAGTGCTTCGGTAACGTGTCCAAAGTCGACTGATAACACTCTGACTTGTATTCAGAGCTAAAGCCACAGTACGTTGCCGGGAACCAGCTTCTATCATTCCCACGGCTCTGAGCATTTCTTCCCTGCTTAAATGACGTCGCCGCTCCATAATAACGTTGGTTTTAATCAGTAGTAGGGAAACAGTAGCACTAATAATGTCTTCAATGCGTTGTATGTTTTAATAGGGAAAATATTGACAGCTGATTTTCATCTTTTACTCGAATTTGATTCACAGTTCCTGATTCAAATTATGAAATGCACCAAAAAGGATCCATATAAATTTATAAAATCATAAATTTATTACAAAGCCACATCTCAATCTCAAGAAATCCGCATAAAAATGCTTGATCCCTAGACACTTTTGATGTGTGTACATTTGTTTTATCCTGTCATCACGTCCTTAGTCATGGAAATTCTGGCCGCCATAAGCTTGACTCAGTTTTTTTGGCCCTTGATGAGAAAAGTTTGCCCACACCTGCTCTAAACTGTGTTTCGGAGACAAATACATAAACAAAGTGGGGCAAATTGTTTTGTTGTAATTTTTTTAGGAATGAAAATAAATAAATGGTAAAACAAACTTTTTAAAAACTAGCTTTTATTTAATTGACCTAAAAAGAAGAAAATAAACTTTAAATTAAATCAAACCAATCAATGTAGTACGTGTATTTTACAATTTATTAAATGACTAGCTTTTGCGCGCGGCTTCGCTCGCGTTAATTTATCTAAAAAAAAACTCATAACACACTACTAAAGTTTCTTTAAATTATTGTAATTTATTTACGGATCCCAATTTTTTTTGTTATTAAAATATAGCCTATAGCACTCAGGGATAACGTAGCTTTCTATTGGTGAAAGAATTTTTGAAATCGGATGAGTAGTTTCGGAGATTACCTCCTACATACAAACAAACAAACAAATTTATTATTATAGATATAAAAGCTTGTTGCGAGATTTACCTGTGTACTAACTAGTCTTGCTTGACATACTTATTACAAATAATTCTATGAAAGAAAATGTTTCTTTTAAAATATGCAAATCTCGCGACAAGTTTTTATATCACTTAATAAATTGTGTAATACATGTACTAAATTGATTGGTTTGATTTAATTTAAAGTTTATTTTCTTCTTTTTAGGGCAATTAAATAAAAGCTAGTTTTTAAAAAGTTTTTTTTACCATTTATTAATTTTTATTTTTCAGTTATGATTGGAAATGTTGCTAAGTCTGTTTTTGTGTTTTCCTCAGCAAGCCCTTTCATTTGATACCCATACTGTGGTACTACAGAAAAAATAACTAGTCCGCTATCTTGGATGATCCGCCATATTGGAATTAGAATGACGTCACATTGCTAAGCATGCATTGTCATCTAAAATAAGCGTGTATACCAAATTTCAGCTCAATCGATTAAAGATAACTGATTCAAAATTCAGTTGCAAGATTCCACCCGGACAAACAGACATACATTGAAAGTTAAAAAAAAAAAAAACTTGTAAAATTGTTGGTTCTTGTTACTTGTTGATTGTGTTTATTTAATGACTTAGATTTTTTTCCATCAAGTCGAGAAAATGATATCGGTCAAGTGGCCGCCGTCAGAATTGATGACCATACGGGATCGTTTTGTGGCGTTTCATAGTACGAGTATTTATTTAAGTAAATGGTATTTCAAATAATAGGCAGTGCTTTTAACAAATCTTATTTATTAGAATTCACTAAAATGCTTAAACATAAGGCTTAGCCCTGGGCGAAGGGTGGTGCGAAGTTGGTCTGGAAGCTGTAGATGCCAGATTGACTGCAAAAGAATATTATTCTGTTATTAATACAAATCTTATAAAATAAATTCATAAAAATCGCAATTTGCTATATTTTGAAAATGGTTACAACCGATATTAAATTGCATGATTTTGTAAGATCTAGATGATAAATACAGAGTGGTCCAAAAAGTAGTGTCAAGCAAAAGTTCAAAGGTAGAGCACCCTTAAGCCGGGTCCGTAGCGTCAATTTTCTAACATTTTATTGTGTTTTTGCTTACAAAACTGTTAGGCCACGCCCCTGTTCGGTTAGCAAACAATGTTAAGCCGGGTCCGCAGCGTAAATTTTGCTGACAAAACTGTTAGGCCACGCCCCTATTCGGTTGGCAAACAATGTTATCCTGTTGCAAACACGAAAACACGGCGCAGCGGACCCGGCTTTAGAGGTACCCAGTATGTTCCGCGATTTTAAGTAGTTTTCGAGTTATCATAATTTAACAAAACTCTAACTTTAATGATATTTTTGATCATAGTGACGTGAATAGTTTTTTTTTCTAAATTAGACGAATAGAGAATCTAATTTTAAAAGAAACAGGTATTTGTCTCAACTGCTCATGATACTATGATGAAATTGTTACGTCAAAAAAAATAAAAAATAAGTCGAGAACTATAAAAAATCGCGGATGATTGGGGTACCTCTAAAGCAGGCTTCCCACGGTGCGTGGTAGCGCGCGCCGGCTGTGCGTGGTATCATCCGTAAAATCACGCACCGTGGAAAGCCACATTTTGAGAGTGCGTGATTCGAAGCTATATTTTCATTCCAAAATACCAAGTGAAAGAGAACTCGCACCGCACCTTTGATGTCACCGACTCGCGGCGGATACAGCGCACCGCTACGCACGGTGCTCATGCGTCGCGGTGCACGATATCACGCACCGTGGGAAACAAGCATAAGGATGCTCTATCTCTGGACTTCCGCTTGACAATATTATTTGGGACACATTGCACAACAAAAATTTAAAAAAGAAATGTAGTTTCTAGTGCCCAATCAAAAAGATTTTACTAGGTTATACAAGGTTAGTCAGAAAGGGGGTACTAATCCGAAAGCGAGTTAAAGTACCCATAATAATGAATAACTTTTGTTCTACAACTTTTTACAAAAGTCAATAGTTTAAGAGAAATAGGGGATCAAAGATTTCAAAAAAAAAACTCTAAAATCTATCTATCCCCAGGTATGATCAGCTGTGTTTACATTTCAGGTCCTATTTGGGGCCATGAATTAGAAGCACCATTTTCTGAATTTGTAACTAAAGCAGGGAAGAAGAATTTTTGAAAAAACTCTAAATTTAAATCAATTTGCATTGAAAAAAAATGCCGAATTTTGAAATTTTAACACTTGCTTTAAAACAGTCATGAGTAATGAGTGGCCTGCGGATTAGTACCCCCTTTCCGACTAACCTTGTATTTACACTATCAGTAATTTGGTGCTACAGGTACAGGGCTGATTGGAATTCAGTTAAGGAACGTGCTTTTTAAACCATTACAGTCACAGTGTGTACTAACTATAATGTTATCATACATGGAGTTATTTCAAATCAGTAAGCGAAACTAAACAGGCTAACTAGGTATGGTTCATAGAATACATTCAAATAAAAGTATACGTAGACTTTATTAGTAGTTAATTAGATAGATACCTAACCTACTACATGCGCGTTCTCCAATTAAATAACAAGATCAAGTAGCCCCGTGCAGTTTAGCTAATTTGAAGTTACCCTTTGTTCTTCTTCTCTTGTGTCAGCATGAGCTATACGAAAATAGTTCATGCTGTGGTGTACAGATTAGCCAGTCAGCAACGTTGGTAGCAGGGCTGACTGCCCAGGGTGCGCCGGACGTACTTAAGTATCGTCACTCGTAGAGGCTCTTTTCATGCACCCCCATGTAAAATGTACTAATTGGACACATCAATACAAATCTTACCCAGCCTTATCCCCAAGACCACCGAAGACAGCGGTAGTTTCACCGGAGCACGTCTGAGCAACAGCTTGGTCATAGTCTTCACAGGCAGTACCGACAAACCGGCTGCCACCTTCAGCGGTGAGAGACTCGGCGTAGAAAGCGTAACCTAAGATGTGGGAACAAGATACGTCGAAACCGCAGCTGTTCTGGTTGGTGCCACCGTTGGGGTAGAAGTCGATGGTTCCCAAGGGTAAGTCGTAGCCTAGGTTGCCAGCAGTAGTGTGGAGAACCTCCACCACTGCAGCGTTCTCGGGCTTTAGGATATCAGGGTTGTGAGTCCAGCCGTGCAAAGAAGGATCGATGGCTGTTTAAGAGAAAACATTTGATTAGAGGAAATTACAAAGATTCTGGAAAAAATAAAGGGAACTTTGAGAGTTTAATAAGACCCAATTTCACCATACAATGTTAGTTGTTAATGTTCTGTAAAGCAGTCAATGTCAATTTCAATGTACTGTTAAACAGTCTGTTAAAATGTTTAACAGGGCATTAATAACTAACAGAGTGTGGTGAAATTGGGTCTAAACCAATAATTGAAATCAATATTATAGAGAACAATGATGACGAAATTGAGGCAACATAATACAAGGTTAGTCGGAAAGGGGGTACTAATCCGAAGCCCACAGTATCACTGATGACTGTTTGAAAGCAAGTGTTAAAATTTAAAAATTCGCAATTTTTTTTTCCAAATAAAATGATTTTTTATTTTAGTTTTTTCAAAAATTCTTCATCCCTGTTTTAGTTACAAATTCAGAAAATGGTGCTTCTAATTCATGACCCCAAATATGACCTAAAATGTAAACACAGCTGATCATAACTGGGGATAGATAGATTTTAGAGGTTTTTTTTTTGAGATTTTTGAACAACTGTTTCTCTTGAACTATTGAGTTTTGGGAAAAGTTGTAGAACAAAAGTTATTCAATATTATGTGTACTTTAACACCCTTTCGGATTAGTACCCCCTTTCTGACTAACCTTGTATAAGAAACAGCATGAAAGAAGATTGCCATTTGGAAAGATATATTGATGGATTTTTTTTTCGTTAAAGGTCTTTCTGTAATGTTGAAGATACTAAAATTATGCTAGATGACGTACCAATAATGTGAGGAACAACTCCATTGATGCGTTGGGCAGCAATACCCGCGATGTGTCCACCAAGGCCGACGCCAACGATGCGGTAGTTGTTGGGGCCGTAGCCGAACTGCGAGGACAGGAGGTTGACGAACGTGGCGATGCGTTCACCGCACTGGATTGCGTTGCCGAGACCCTGGGAGTACATGCCGGAGCCAATACTCCAATCGATGGCGAGTAGGTTCACGTCCTGCGCACTCAGGTGGGCTGAAATAATAGTAGTCAGATTCTATTACTAATGTTCAGTTCGTTTGAAATACTGATATTCAGCTGCAAGCAGATAACTACAGCCGAGAGACACATTTGAGAAGAAATAAGAATAATTAATATGAGAGATAGTCGAAAATGATTTTTCGTATACTACGGTATTTCCCATTGCTGAGCAAAGCCTTCCAAACCTCTATATTTTGTGCCATTTTATTGTATTATGAAAAAACACCTCGCGGTGTGTCGCGGTCGTGGTGGCCCGGAGGTTACAGACCCGTTTGTTAAGCACCGGGTTGCGGGTTCAAACCCAGGCATGTACCAATGTGACTTTTTCAATTTCATATGTACTTTCTTAGTTAATCTAAGACACCACTGACATACGGTGAAGGAAAACATCGTGAGGAAACCTGGACTTTAATGGTCTGAAATCGCCAAACCGCAATGAGCAAGCGTGGCGATCAATGCTCGTTCCTTCTCTGTACGAGAAGAGGCCTTTGCCCAGCAGTGGGACAGTTAAAGGCTAATATTTATTTTTTTATGAAAAAACACCTCGCATCATCTTCACTTTAATTGGAAAAAATAAAAAAATACATTTTTTTAAAATAAATTTTGTAGTCTCATGCTGGAAAATTAACAAGGATACCTACATTTTATATCTAAATTACCGTTACCTTAAATGGAGTCTACCAGTTTTCCAAGTTTATTTTAACTTACGTACACATATTATAGAATTTTTCTATACACAAAATTACCAGGAACAAGGAAGGCGTTGAAGTTTCCGGAAACATTGTCTGCGTGGCTGTGGATGGTTATGACGGTGGGACGGGCGGGAGAGAACCAAGATTCTATGATGGAGCCGACCGATGGTAACAGAGGCTGGCTCATAGACGGGTTAATCCTTAAAACATTAAAAAAAATAAGTAGTAAGAAAAATATGTGACTCTAGCAGTTGAACCCTTTCTTCCATGGTTCTGAGTTGGATCATTCATGTGCGGATCAGAATTTGATTATCACTTGCAATATCAGTGATGGAAAACATCGTGAGGTAACCAGAACACCATCATCATCATTATCATTCAGCCGAAAGACGTCCACTGCTGGACATAGGCCTCCGCCAAAGCCTGCCAAGCGTGGCGATTACGTAATTGCCACGCTTGGCAGGCGGGTTGGCGATCGCATGTATGGTTGTTAAAGTACTCAGAGAACGCTGCTGCCCATCCTCTAGAGAATCCCTTAGTCGCCTTTTACGACACCCACGGGAAGAGATGGGGTAGTGCTATTCTTTAAGTCCGGCACTACATGAGACCTTATCACCCTATCACTTGCATTAATGGTGATGGAAAACATCGTGAGGAAATAAGGACACCTGAAAGGGTCTAAAAAGAACTCTGTGTACTCCACACGCCAGCGTGGTGGAATAAGATCTAAACCCTTCTCCCAGTACCCAGCAGTGTGGCAGTAATGGACTGATTATGTTGTGGAGGAACGGGGTGTGGTGTTCCTCCGACCAAAGGGAAGATCCTCCAACCAGGCGGAGTCTTGTATCTGGTGGGCTTCTGCCCAAAAGTTTTTATTTTATTAATTTCTTTTGGACTGCTGTAGATGATCCTTAGGGACCCCTTCTACATAACCGGACAGTTATTGGCATATTATATATATATATATAGGGTTATTGAAGGGTCTCCAGCCAATGACCAACGATTAATGTTGGGCGGTTGTATATAAACTATCTGCGTGTTAAATCATGACAGCGTGATATAGGAACTGTCATTTATGAGAGTTGTCGATATTGTCGCTGTGGTCGTCTACACCACCAGTGTGTTGCGTATTTTGCATGTGGCGTGGATAGATGCCGCAACAATGTTATTAAAATCACCATCATACCAGCTTCTTAGCTTTCACTGCAGAACATGGGCTTCATAATTTCCTTTATACCAACCTGGTGAAGAGATGGAACACGACGTCCACTGGACCCAGTTCGAATCCGGACGCTGTAAATAAAAAATAAAATAACTTTAGTCTTTAATTATCATCACTATCAGCTCGTAAACATCTGCGCGGGCTTTCTAATGAGCGGTCAAAATAAATTTCCATAATCATCACACGTGGGTTGGTGGGATTGGTGATCAATGTGTACTGTTATTACCAGACAGGAGGACGCTGCTGCCTTCTCATTGGGGGAATTACACAATGTGGTCAGAAAGGGGGTACTAATCCGAAAGGGTGTTAAAGTACACATAATATTGAATAACTATTGTTCTACAACTTTTCCCAAAACTCAATAGTTTAAGAGAAACAGCTGTTCAAAAATCTCAAAAAAAAAACTCTAAAATCTATCTATCCCCAGTTATGATGAACTGTGTTTACATTTTAGGTCATATTTGGGGTCATGAATTCGAAGCACCATTTTCTGAATTTGTAACTAAAGCAGGGATGAAGAATTTTTGACATAAAAAATAAACTTTAAAAAAAAGTAAAAACCGACTTCAAAGAAATACTAAAAGGAGTAAAATAATTACCATAATAATGTAAAATTAACAGTTTCAGATGTCGGTGGCTTCTATTTGCTTCAGTGTAGAGTTGCACCGACTTCTGAAACTGTTAATTTTATATTATTATGGTAATTATTTTACTCCTTTTAGTATTTCTTTGAAGTCGGTTTTTACTTTTTTTTAAAGTTTATTTTTTATTAAATACGTTTTAGTGTCATAATTTTAACCTCCTCCTTCATAACCCTTCTTTTTGGCTTTGACGTAGTCGGGCATAAAAAGTCCTTTCAAATGATACCTTACACGATATAATGAAAACATTCAAAAGGGGGGGAGGGAGGGACACGCACCCCCTCCTCTTTTCCAGTAGTCAGTTCCTAACAACAAATATAAACAAAGCAATATCAGTAATTTGAGAATTTTGCTTTGATCCGATGAGGAGTTCCGTTCCATATCTCTGAAGTTCATGGTCTAATCATAACAAAATTTAAATGGGACCAATCGGAAAGTATACCCTTTCGAACAAAAAAAGAATTTTTCAAATCGGTTCATAAATGACGAAGATATGAGGTAACACACATAAAAAATAAATACAACCGAATTGAGAACCTCCTCCTTTTTGAAGTCGGTTAAAAACTAAAATAAAAATCATTTCATTTGGAAAAAAATATATTGAATTTTGAAATTTTAAGACTTGCTTTCAAACAGTCATCAGCGATACTATAAGTGGGCTTCGGATTAGTACCCCCTTTCCGACTAACCTTGTATATTTAAGGCACACTTAAAAAAAAATCCTTTCCACTACAAAATTAATGGTTCGCACTATAATCAATCAAAAACCATTTCTTTCTGAACGCACCAATTAAACGAATGGTGGAAAGTGATTGGCGAAGCCACTCACTTTTGGCACTCACTGGCCGTTGCCGTGGCACCGCTCGCTTCGCTCGCTTGGCTCGTGCATTGAGTGATCACAGTTCTAACATAACCTAACCTACCTTTCACATATGTGTTTGTCATTTTATTTCTTATTGCGGGGGACTTTCAAGTTAGAAGTATTAAAGTTATAGGTAGTGCATACTATTCGTTTTAAAGCTAAGCCTATGTAAAATGGGAACTATTCTTTATAAAGTTCATTTATATTGGGTACTAGCTTATGCCCGCGGCTTCGCTCGCGTTAATTTATAATTAAAAAAACCTCTAATCACACTACTAAAGTTTCTTTAATAATATAATTCAATCATGATGCGAAAGACACGTGGCGCCATCTATTATCGTTATTGTTGTTTTCCTCAGGAACAGTACTTTTTTTCGCGATGAAAGGTACCCTATGTCCATTTCTGTACACCTGACAACGTTTGTACGAGTATATACTTCTGCAAAATTTCAGGATGATCGGTTCAGTGGTTTAGACGTGAAAAGGTAACAAACAAACAAACTTTCTTTCGCATTTATAATATTAGTTAGGGAGTTAGGATTAGGATTGGACGTTCTGAACCTAAACGAAAATAACCAGAATTGAGCTAATATATCTTATGTAGAACATGGCATAGCACTTCTCTACGCCAAAAAGTACATGTAAGCGTATTGAACTTTAAATCCATATTCGGGGGCTTGGTCATCACGTAATCAAAGGAAATATTTGAGTTGATAATAATAAATACAGTAGCGATATTGTTGTATCGAAATATAAAGCTAATGAGCCGTACATATCGTAGCAGATTATAGTTAGATTAGATTGGTATAACCTAATAAATTGAGAACTGAAGATACCTATTGGACACATTAATATGTATTTATCAACTATAAGAATGTTATTTTTGTATGTTTATAAGCAGCGCTATTATGCTGGCGCTATTGCATCAAACATTTCCCATGGCAGAAACTATTGTAAAGCCGTTTTTTTAAATAAATGTAATGAAACCTTTGATCGCGAAAAGAGTTGATGATCTGGGGGTCTACTCCCTAAGCACGAAGCCCGTGGTTTCGGCCTTAGTTACGAGCGTTTCCTACTCCATATCACCTACGGACATACGATTATTTCGGGGCCTGAACTAAGAATGAATGACAACACGATTTGACTGTTGTCCCTACTACCGATGTGTTTTTGCCCGTCCGAAAAGTTGAACTTGACACTTGTTTTGTTCACTCCTATGTTTCGGGCAACTTTCGGACGGGCGACTAACTTCGTTGATGGACTTAGGGAGTAGGCCCCCTGAACCGATTTCCATCAAACAAGATATATAACAATTCCGAACCTCTTAATATTAGTTATTCACGCACCATGTAGTTGCGACGGCTTCCTTTGTTTATCTATTGTGTCTTTGTTTTAGGTAATATTCAAACTAAAGAAAATGTTTTAAAAGCTGTTTCTATCTATCTGCCTAGCCTTTTCCCAACTTTGTTTGTTACTGGGCAATGCAGACATTCTAAGGTTAGACCGGTTGTTAGACTTTCAGGCTTCTGACTACCCGTAACGATTGTCATAGGCATATTTGTCTCTCGGAACCGACGGCTTAACGTGCTCTCCGAGGCACGGAGGAGTCTCGGTGTGTAACGATTGATCACACATTCAAGGACTGATCACGTCAAGCGCAGCTTAACATTGTAAATCTTATGACTCGCAGGGTCACGAGCCCTTCCTCTATTAAAAGTTGTATGAAGGTACCAAATATTTATGTCTGTTCCTTAAGTCTGTGCTTTAGTTCGGGTAAATTAAGAAATAAATGAAGGGCACAAGGCTTAAACCATGAAAGTTTTGTTTGATATAAATTGTTTCTAGTAGGTCTTTGATATCTCTTCCTTTTGGCTTAACATACCTACATTAGCTAAATCCATGACAGTCACAAGTTATTTGAAGAAAATCATTCTTCGAACACGGCTTAAACATTGATTGATTTTTTGATTGTCACAGTGGTGCAACGCTAAAACAATGAAAGTCCATAAAAAACTGTCAAAAAAGATAGGTTAGAATTCTCAACCAGCCAGGGAATAATATGATAGTTTACCTCATGCTAACAATGTAAGAGATCATGATAAGTAATGATTTTACATACTTATGGCAAACCACCTTTGTCATATATTTTTTTAATTTTTTCAAATAATAATTCTAGCACAAACTGTTATTCTTTTAATTTTTGTCATCTATGATTACCTGAAAGCTTAACTAATAACTAAATTAAGATTTATCTAGAACCATTTTATGGATATAAGTTTCTTTTATAATTTAAGTTTTCTCATAATAATATCAGAAAGACTTTCATGGTTTAAGCCTTGTGCCCTTCAAGTGATTTTATTAATTCTGTATTGTTCTATTCTCTTTATACAGGGTGTTAACGAATTCGTGTAATTCCTTAAAACCACATGATCTACTACTGGTGTAGACAGGCACCGCACGGGATTTAGCTTGATTAAAAATAAAAAAATAAAATTATTATTTTTTCATGCGGCTTTGTTACCGATCGTATCTAAACCAAGGATTAAGGATTCAGTAAAAAAATAAGAATTATTTTTTTTACAAAAAAAAATGTTTTATTTGTGTGAACATTTCGATGCCACACATAAATTAATGAAAGCACGGCGATACAGCTGGCAAGTACGACTAACACGATATCGCTCTTTGCAGTCTGATAAATCAAGGCTCTAAAATGACTCAGAAATAGAAAATCAAGTTTTTTTTTAGTTTTTTTTTTAGTTGTTTTTCATAAATTCCCGTTTAGGGTTAATCTGTGTCACCAGCAGATCACGTGGTTTGAAGGAATTACACGAATTCGTTAACACCCTGTATACAAGGTTAGTCGGAAGCGGAGTACTAATCCGCATGCCACTTAAAGTGTCAATGATGACCGTTTTAAGGAAAGCGTTAAAATTTCAAAATTCGATTCTTTTTATTTCCTTAAAAGATGGTTATTATTTTATATTTTTAAAAATTCTTCATGCCTTTTTTAAATACGAATTAAAAAAAATGGAGCTTCTAATTTGTGACCCCAAATATGACCTAAAATGTAAACAGCTAATCAGATAAGGATTGATAGATTTTAGCGTATTTTTTATGAAATCTTTGAACAGCTATTTCTCTTAAACTATTGACTTTTGGGAAAATTGTAGAACAAAATTTATTCATTATTTCGGGTACTTAAACACCCTTTAGGATTAGTACCCCTTTTCCTGACTAACGTTGTAGTCTGTATCCTTCCTTTGGTGTGAATTTCACAATAACAAATATTAATTACTCGTTTCGTCCTAACTGGTCGCTAGTACATACAGTCATTTGCTTACATTTAATTCCATTAATCTCTTTTATCAAAAATGTTCATAAATTGCATTGAGTCGATATTATAATCCAAATTAGATATCAAGTGTAGATTAGAAGATATTTGGCATAGGTACACACGGCTACACCTCAAGCTATACAAAACCAGTTTATCTTGGCGTCGCTTTGTATAATCTTTTCGCACAAGTAACGGTCAGCTTATACTGGTTTTGCATAGCTTGAAGTGTAGCCGTGTGTACATTTTGTTTTTACAAGCATATTACTAATGTATTTGCTATTAAGTACCATTTATGAAATTAACTATGATATCATTAAGTACAGTCATTGTTGATATGACTTTTAACAATTGCATGTATAATAAACTAGCTTTTGCCCGCGGCTTCGCTCGCGTTAATTAAGCTCAAAAAACTCTTAACACACTACTAACGTTTCAATAATAATAATTCAATCACGATTCGAAAGACACGTGACGCCATCTAGTATCGTTAATGTTGTTTTTCTACAGTACTTTTTTTCGGGATGAAAGGTACCGTATGTCCGTTTCTGTACACCGGACAACGTATAAGCAAAATTTCAGGATAATCGGTTCAGTGGTTTAGGCGTGAAAGGTAACAAACAAACAAACTTACTTTCGCATTTATAATATTAGTTAGGAAGTTAGGATAATAAATGTAATATAATAATAATAATATATGTATTTCTTTTGGCACATTGAGGATATCATTGTTACGGAAGTAACGCGTCTGTAGCGAAAATGCGACACCATGAAGTTAGTTGTTGACATAAACCTCTTTTTTATCTCAGTCGTAGTATAACTTCTACCGCGCGTACATGAGAATACGCACCACATTTTTTTAAATTAGTCTTCCCTGATCTACATTACGGCCTTTGCCATTTTTTGCCAGATGCGAGAAGGGCGCCATAAAATAATCAAAATCAAAGATTGATGCTATGTCGCAAAAACGATAAGATCACAAGAATTTTATCACCATCATAATAACAAACAGCCCGCAAATGTAAGGATACAAAACTGCGCATCGTATGTACCAGACGGATCGTATCAAACGGATTCGGGAAGTGGTTTCCTAGTGCCTGCGTGACTCCTACGAGCAATCGTACTTCTGACATTGTCATGCGGCAATCTGAATAACGTCAGCGGCACGCGCGACTTTGACAATGATCCGATGCGCGCGGTCCGTCCGTCTGTTGGCGATTCGTGAACGCATTTGTAGGATTAATCATACAAAGAATACTGAAATCCGTTTGATGCATTTCGTCCGATGCATGTGAACAAATAGGATTTAATGATAATCCGTATTATGCACGGTTATAAGGGAAACTGCATTTAATACATTTGGCAGACAGATTGTTTTTTCAATGTGTTGTTATTAGCGCGCAAATGGGGTGCATGAAAAGAGCCTCTACGAGTGACGATACTTAAGTACGTCCGGCGCACCCTGCGCAGTCAGCCTCGCTACCAACCTTGCTGACTGGCTAATCTTTTCACCACAACATGGGCTATTTTAGTGTTGCTCGTGCTGACACGAGAGAAGAAGAAGACACCAGAGAAGAAGCGCGCAAACACACTGTTTTCGTCACCCACGGGTTTGAAAGGAAGGTATTTTGTCTGCCGAAAGTCGCACAGTTGTCCTATTTGCCCTTAGAAAGGCAGGGACACCAATAAACATTAGTTTCGTACCTGCAACCGCAGCGCACAGGATTAGAGCACACTTCACTAGCGTAAACATTTTTCACAAGTAACTGACTAAACCGAAATCCACGGATTTATATTAATAATATTTATCAAAGATTACACCTTCTAAGAATGGTTAATCCCGACAAAGATAAACATTGAACATGACCAACAAACCCTAAATAAAATTGATAAATAAATGCTTCCGTTCAAAATGGGCTGAATTAACAAGGTTGATAATTATCAGAAAGGAAATTCAAGAAAGTATTATCATCTGATATTTCAATGCAATCCTGATCAGGGATCTTTAGAAGTTACGGTTGCAATTCATTTAATTTTAAAAACAAACCACGGATTTTCCGCTTGTGGGTTTCATTATTGAATTGTACCTATTAAATGGATGGTTGAACCGCATTCATCTGGTATTCTAATACAAATACAGACTGCATACATTTTCTTTGCTCTTTCTTTTCCTTATAATATCATTTGCATTACATACAATGAAAAACAATCTGTTCAGTACGCCCTAGATCTGTTCAATTTACCTACGTTGGAACCTGTGATATACATATGTATATCGCAGGCTTCAAGTACACAGGACAACCAGTATTATGACTACGCTCCTCTGGCTTTAAGCTCGCGATATGTATTGTGGGCGAAGCTGTTTACCTGTATTTTAAATCTATTTGATCTCGATACCGTTGTCGGCTACATAAGATTCCCAAGATATCAATTAAGGCTTATTCTAACCTATAGACTTGACTTTACCAGACTAGTCTCAAATGTTGGTACAAAATAAGGCCATTAGCACTCAATGAATGTTTTGGCTGGAGGCCCTTCAGGTCTCGCCAATAACTGCACAGTTACGTAGAAATGGTTCGCAAGGACAATCTACAATCGGTCCAATCCAATAGAAAAAAAAAGCTCAAAGAATGTAAAGCATTATCTGTAGCTCTAGTACGAGATTGCAAATTACGAAAACGGCAAGTTGTTTCGTGAGCTCGCTAAACTCTCTCTCTCTCTTAAACACCTGTAAGAAAAAAAATACAAATGTATTATACAATTTAACGAGCTCACGAAAACTATTGCCGTTTTCATAATTTGCAAACTCGTACTAGGGGTACTAATGTAAGTCGTACGAAGCGTGAAGAAGCGTCTGAGGCGCAGCCTGGACGGTCGGTACTTGTGTGTTAAATAATCGCAATATCTACAAATCAGATAAGATCCCATTTTCTCTAATCTCTAAGCCATCAGTTTGATTGGGAAGGTGGAAAATCCATTGATCAACACCTCAGCAGATCCCAAGATAAATATTGATTTCACTAATATATTTTCAATTGTTTTGAAAGTGTTTAATTGGTTTGATAATATCAAAATCGTAATATGTATATACTTCTTATGACGTCAATAAGAGATAAGGTTCATAATTATATCCGCAGGAAGTCACGATAATATACAGTAGCTAATTAGTACTAAATGAGATATGGTGTAAAATGTTGGCCTTTGCCTAATCTTCTATATAAATATTCGTATAAATAATGTGTGGCATGGCAGATAGAGTAGTCAGCCCGAGTTAGTGGTATTGGACATGTATTTGGGCAGCGACGTATTTGCGACCAACAATGCCACATTAGTGCCGATTCCCTTGTTCACCAATTAAACTAAAATTAGAGGATTGCTATCTTTTACTGACAGACAACGCGAGAAAAGTCGGTGATAGATAGGAACTAAGTTAGAGATGTCAAATTAGTTTACGCTACTTTAGATGGTCCTTGGAGACCCCTTCTACGTAACCGGGCAGTTATTGGTGAGACCTGAAGAGTCTCCAGCCAATGGGCGGGAAGTAAAATACTTAACCTAAGCTAACTACTTGTACTACACTAACATCAGGACTACCTGCAACAACAGCACTAAGGGCGACCCCTAGTGGGACTCGGACCTCGGCTTAGGGCGTTGCTGGCGGGGGAGACAGCTTGATGATGGCTGAATTATCGGTGTGTGTACCGGCTCTACTTAGGGAGAGCTCGGTGGATCGTGACCGGCGGGTCGACAAGTTCTGACGTGGCGTCTTTTATATGGAAATTTTAGTTCAACTAAATTTGACAGCTCTTATTCACGTCCGTCTCTTTCTTATTTTATCAGAGTGAAAAAGATGGCAATAACCTAAATTAAGTTTAGTTTGTGCACTTATTTTTAAGACAAACTCGAAGTTAAGATACCTATATTTAATTAATAATAAAAGGATCTACATTTTTTTCGTTCAGTTGTTTTAGTTCCAACCCAACAAACATTTCAGTCCTAAAAGTAAAAGTTACGCGACTCAAAATGCTATAAACATCGTATTGTAGTAATTTTAGCGTGTAAAGCGACTTAGTGCCTCTAATCTTTATACAACTTGTAGTCGTATTAAGACATCGTATAAATCTCTATACGACTGCTTTATATGACTATTATACAACAGTCAGTAGTGTAACAAGTGATGTCATCTTAGTAACGTTTATACGACTTTTTAACCGACATTAAACATATTAGAGTCGCGAGAACTACTTCTGCGTGACGATCGCGTAAGAGTGATAAATTGCACTCTTATACGATTTTAAGTCACTCGTATTAGAGTCGCGAGAACTACTTCTACGCGACGATCGTATAAGGGTGATAAGTTACTTTATTATACGATTTTAAATCAATTTGAACACTTTTATGCTACTATTAAATGACTGGATGTCCTATTAGTGTATTAAATTTAGTAACACATTACAACCACAGCCATTCTTTGCTATCTTTGTAAAAATAATTTTAAGTCGTTATAATGAGTAAAACAAGCTGGGCAAATGTAAAAAAAAGTGGTGCTTTTAAAAGAAAAGTAGAAAAACACTATACTGCGCTTCTTACATCGAATTGTATTATATCGAATATTACTACACGACAAGTAAACTCTAATCAAACTGGAGATGGTTCCGCACAAAATTTAATTTTGAACTCAAGAGAATTGAGTTTGATGCAGAGTGGGCCTAAACAATATGATGTTGCTCAAAGCGCAGAAAGTAGATCTAGTGGTTCTATAACAGTAGAGTCCGAAGAAGACGAAGTAGATGAAATATTTGATGAATCACGTCTTTGTGATAGTTCCGATTATGAAAGCGCAAGCGAGGCCAGTAAAAATGATATACTTCGTGATGATATAAAAAATGGGCCATTAATTTCAGTATTACTCAAGACGCGTTGAGAGAGCTAAACCAAATTCTGAACAAAATAAGTAGTAGAACTTTCTTCAATAAGTTATTTTGTTTATATCGATCGTATTATTTTTTGTAAGAAAAATATTTCTAATTACAATATTCACATTCATTCTCTGGGTAATGATCGTAAAAGGCAAAGGAAGCGCAGCGTGGACACCAGAAAAAATCAAAATTTATCAGATATTTAACATTTTCCTCAGTCACTATAAAATGCGTAGGTTTGATTTCGTCGCTAGTTATGGAAAATCCGCAACTGAAACAACGATCTGCGCGTATAAAGTGTAGATATCCATGGCCATCTCAAACGCATACGTATCAATATGATAAAATCTGATTTGGTTAAAAACTTATCAATGTCCATTATAATATCACATATCATTTTTTATTATCACCGAGACCACCAATAAATAAATCACTAATTGAATTATGTATTTAAAATTGTTTTGTTTTCACATGAGACCCACTTTAAATTAATGAACCCTAATTTCGTTAATATGGCTGATAATGTACGGATCAAAAATCAGTGCAAAGAATGAAAAATCCGTTAGATGTTGTGTTAAAGTTGTGTCTTAGACCCTAAGACGTATAAAGGTTAATACGTTCGTTAAATTGTAGGTACAAAATATTGCTTAATTTAAAGAATTTGTATGGCGCGTTCATTATATTGAAAAAACTGGCACATATTACTCGATAACATTAATTTTCCAACAGATTAATGTACTTGAACATGAGTTTAGAAGATGTAATAACCTAATGAATATATATATAAAATGGCTGTCCTTTCAATGATAAAAAATCTAACACAGTATAAAATGTCCGGTTATAATAGTTTAAAATTCACTAACATCAAAATTTCATATAAAAGTCGTAATGAACTCTGGTTATTTGATAAAATGCCGTAAAGCAGCGGTAATAATATCATAAAGTAATCATAACTCGACGAAAAGTGGATCTCGCGACATCTATACGACCACTACACGACCATATAGTGATTTATACGACTGCTACATGACTCTATTACGACACTGATTCGTATAAAATGGGCCTATTTTCGGTCGTGTCAACGTGATAGCGATGTATTGACGACGAGCGTATGGAACCAAAAGTTAGAATCGGCACGTTGCGGCGACCTATAAAATGTTTGTTGGGAAGTCCATATATTACCTATTAGAAGACGGGGCCCGCTAGGACCAGTGCCTGTCAGGGTTGCGGACTTCGTTCGAAAGAGTTACCGCGGCCCTGAGGGCCTACTTCCTAAGTCCGTCAACGAAGTTATTCGCCCGTCCGAAAGTAGCCCGAAACGTTGGAGTGAACAAAACAAGTGTCAAGTAAGTTTCAGGAAGTTTTTCGAACGGGCAAAAACACATCGGTAGTAGGGACAACTGTCAAATCGTGTTGTCATTCATTCTTAGTTCGGGCCCCGAAATAATCGTATGTCCGTAGGTGATAGGGAGTAGGAAACGCTCGTAACTAAGGCCGAAACCACGGACTTCGAGCTTAAGGAGTAGACCCCCTGGAACGCAAAGGGCGTTAGGAGGAACACGGATAAGTTTTAGTCAGTAAGAGTCTGACATTCCCTTCCGCTCAATGGGCTCAGGTCAATCCTTCCTAAATAGAGAATTCTCGATTGGTTTCCAATTTCGTTAAAGTTAATATTTTTAAGACTCCCTCGTTGGTCTAGTGGTTGCAAGTGGGACTGCTGGGCGTTAGGTTCTGGGACCTAGGGGAGGTCAGGCAAAGTGTTATTAGGTTTTTCCGTGTGGAATTTCTCAGTAGCAGCCCGGAGTACGGATTTGTATCCGGTTGGTGGCAATAGGCTCGCCTCCAGTTACATGGGATTTGAATATGACGGTGAAATGAGAGTGTACTCTTCACCTCTGCTCAACCCTTCAGGGAATACAGGCGTGATGTTAAGTTCATATTTTTTTAAGTATTTTTGAGTTGTGGAGTATTCATTTCCCTGCGTAAGCGAAAGGCTTTCTCCTTTCGTTTGATACGTTCTGCAAGATCCACAATATCATTTTCGAGTATCATATCTCCGTCGTCTCCGACGTGTTTGATGAGTTTTGACGCAAAATTATACGTGATCACGAGCGTACTAACTAATGAGCATGAAGTACGTTGGTGATACGGGACAGAAATTAAATAATACGGTGACACGTGACGGAGATATTATGATACTCTAAAATTATAGAAATCTGGACCCGGTTTTATAAAAGGTTTACAAAATGCAATGTACTGTATTTCTTATAAATAAGGGTGAGAGAGCTCAAGTGTACTTGTTTGAAAAATGTTAAACATATTAAATAGGTAGTAAGGAAACAATCAAAAAACTTATCAAGCAGATAAGTCATATCAATGAGTGCGGACCGATTTTTTTAATCGTTAGATAACTTTTATCTCAAGAATTAATTTCACGTTTTGACAGTTTTTCTGTATAGTATGTTATGCTTGGCACATTCTTAGCCCAAAATGCAGTAGGTAAATTATATAAACTAAATACTCCGGTTCAAAATTCTGTATTCAAAATATCAATTTATGTACTGCTGTACTTTAGACTTTGTAGGACAGCATTGCACTTCATACAGATACTCCAGCCAAACTCAATGTGGAAGTTATACGAGTATAAGCACAAATACGCCCATTCATTACTCGATGAAAGTAATTTTCTAAGTTATTGGTATTTATTATGTATACCCGTCTTTAGTTGTAGTATTTATTTTCAACAGAAGCATGTAAAGTTCTTCTGCTCCGTTTTCCACTCTTAAATCTGGAGCGACAAACTTTAGGAGGGGATATTACAATCTTTTGAAAAATATCGCAAGATCTAAAAGATAAGTGGAATTATTACCTATCTTTGCAAGACGTAACGTTATAATTCTGTAGATAAATCAACAGGTGTCACTTATCTTGTTTATTATAATGAGCAATCAATAGAATTATCAAATTAATTTATTCACACATTTGTTAATTCACCATGAACAAATTAACAGCTTTACTTTGTTTGGCGATACTAGGTCTTGGCTATGGTAAGTTTTCTTCTTAATTTTAACATTCATCAATGCTCTACATATGCTTCTAAACGTACATTTAATGCCCCTGCGGGTTTATAAAATGTTTCTCTGATAACATTGAATGGCATCTCTGAAAGAGGTTGTTTCTATTTTGATTTGATTTTTGACTTTACCTAGGGCCGGCTTTAGCTTTCCAGGCCTCTCGGTGGAGATATTAATTTTCAATCGATTAATTCGTGGGTTACGACGCGACGCCGCATTGGCGCGTGTTGCCCCCGTGCTGCCACCTGATTCGCCCTCCCCTTAAGCCATCATTGATTATATTAATCACCTTTTCATTGTCTCTCTGAAAACAAAATGCTCTCTTCACTACAATCTTCTACAATCTCTTCTCGTCGGTATTCTAGAAAGATAAACCAAGCAAATGAGTAGCAATATCCTCGTGATGCGAACAACTTACTGAGATCTGTGTTAATTATAGCAAAATTGCCTCGTGCATGTTCACTGTAGTTTTTTAATGAGGCGTTTGTTCACGGGTTGAAATGATGATGATAATATGAAGTAATAAACATTTTAAGTCCGACATCCTCCAGATTTTCGCTGTACATAAAACCGTCTTTCTAACCCCCGAATTCTGGCCGACAGGAGTTGTGTTTAGACGTTACTGGGAAACACTACCGAAACTTTTATTCCATGTTTAGTTTTGTAGTATTGAATATAGTTATATGTATGTTTAGGTTAAGGTCTATATCTTTATTACCTACTAGCGACCCGCCCCGGCTTTGCACGTGTAGGTACGTTTTATAGCTTTAAACTATTAAAAAAAACCGCATCAAAATCCATTGCGTAGTTTTAAAGATCTAAGCATACATAGTGACAGACAGCGGGAAGCGACTTTGTTTTATACTATGTAGTGATTGGTGGACCTGTTGAGCCTGAATATAAATAAATATGACCATACAACATCTTTAATTTTCATTTGAATCTTTGATTTTCAGGTGTGCCAAGTCCTCTGCCTCAAAAGTTAGATTTAGAACACCTGGATCAATATGGATTGGATCCAGCTGCAGATAATGATTTGGTGGAGTCATCGATGACAGATGTTGAAGTCAGTGAAGCTGCCAGATACGATCCGGTTCAGACAAATATCTACCACTTGTTTACGAGGTATTTAATGTTAATTCAAATTGCTAACAGGGTTCTCGCTGATTTTAATTCTCTCATCTTTCTCTTCTTCAACTCGCATCCACCCAATACTGAGTGTAGGTCTCCTCCATTGCACACCATTCTCTACGGTCCTGGGCCCTCCGCATCCATGTCTTCCCCGCTATCTTGACCAGGTTGTTTGTCCACTCCATTACCTTTCTTCCCCATCTGTTGTCAGATCTTCGGCATAAGTGGTCGGCCTACTTCCACTTTTTAGCTACCTTCATTTGTTTAAATATCAGTTTAATAAAGAAAATGAAAGCTACATCGTTGTATTACAGGGATAATCCAGTAGTCAGCCAGCCTCTACTGCTGAACAACCCTAGCCTTCTGCAGACCACAAATTACAGGAACAACAGACGTACTATTGTTCTTACTCACGGATGGATGGAGTCAGCTCTTGCTCACTTCAATACTGTACTTATACCAGGTAAGCAATTTATACTTCTATACGATGATACTTCAGTACGTCCGGCGCACCCTAGGCAGTCAGCCCCAACCAGCTACCAACCTTGCTGACTGGCTAATCTTTGCATCACAGCAGCATGAGCTATTTTTGTATAGCTCGTGCTGACACGAGAGAAGAAGAAACAATTTATACTTGGACTTCTCAATCCTTAGTTGTCGGCTGACAGACATGGGTTTCTATAATATGGTGACTAAGGGATTATGCTACTAAGATGGGCAGCAGCCTTCTCCTGAGTGTGTGCTATTTTATGACAAACTTTTAATTCACTCATCATGTTAGTATGTTAGGGTAAAATATCAATTCTGAACCACCGCAGTATAAGCTACGCTATCCTCATGACGTTTCATTGTAGTGGCCCAGAAGGCCAGCGTTTAGTAGTGAACCTTTCCAGGTTGGTGATGATGAATATGAAGTTAAAAAAATGCAGTACGACACAATCAGGGTGTAGATGGTTTCCGTTCAGTCAGGTTATGTGTTTCAGTCGGTAATTAGGTACAAAGTAAAAGCTGCAAAGGGTTTGCAATACAAATGTTGCTATTTTACCAAAAGCAACCCAAGAGCTACTTCTTTTGTTAAAAAATATTTGATATCAAGGGCAGCGCCTCTGGCGCCTAAAAACGTGACAAAAAAATTCGAGTGCGGGTGGTTTGACACATATCATGGTAAACTACTCGTAAACTGCAATACTAAGATCAGAAGGACAATTCTCGTAATTAAAAATGTTCAAAATATAGTTTCGATCTAGTCTCAGTCTAATCTCAAACTCATAAATATGACAAATAGTATTCTTGTTCTTTAACAAACAACGTCAAACGTGAGATTATATTGAAATGAGATTGAAAGTTGATCGAAGCCAAAAGGGTATTCCGGTTACATTATGTACTGAGCCATTTTGACAAGTTGGAATTCTCATGTATTTCTAGAATTTTAGTCTGTGACTGTTGATATCGGTATGGTATCGGTAATAGATTTTAAGTTGACTGAATTGACATTATGTCGAGATAGACTGAGATGATACTGAAACCGGACCGAACTTTAAGTGTGCCAGAATTCCATTTTTCATTCAATTCATAATTTAATCTCAGTTCGGTCAACCTTCAGTCTTACTTCAAATAAATTACGAGAATTGGGCTTCAGAATAGAACACGACCCTCTGTGTAGTTTTGGTGTAATACATGTAAATGAATTTCACCTGAATCACATTATTTCATTTCCCATTTCCAGCATTCCTCGCTGCTGAAGATGTAAACATCATAGTCGTAGACTGGAGCGTCGGAGCCAGCTCTGTCGACTACAGGACCGTCATCAGTAACACCATTGCTTCTGGTCGAGCAGTGGGAGCCTTCATTAACTGGGTGAATCGAGAGTCTGGCTCCGTCCCCGTCATGTACCACATTGTTGGGCATGGTGTTGGTGGTCATATGGCTGGTATTATTGGCAGGAACGTTGATGGAAACATCGGATACATTACAGGTGAGGCTTTGGTACAGTAAATAGTAAAAGCCGAAAATTTTGATTACAACGCATTTATGGATGACCAGCTGTAAACGCGGCTTTGCCTATGGAAACATAAGGTTATTGCTCATCATCCACACTCAATAGCGTGATAATTTACTATAACCGGACCCGTTCTTTAACGAACATTTTTGCCAAACTAAATCTGTTCCGTAGTAATGGCGTGAAGCTAAACATACAAACAGACAGAAATTCTAAAAACTTCTCTTTCGACTTATGTACAGTTCCTAGTATACTTACCATTTTTTTTTTCAATAAAATTCAATTTTGAAGTAAGTATATGTATTGATAAGATAGGGTAGATTTAAAATAATGATGACAGCGATTTACCTAATTTTAATGTCGTCCACAGTTTGGCCTTGGTTTTTAAGGATTTTATTATCGTTCTTTCAGCACTGGATCCTGCTTTCATTGGTTGGGTGAGCCATCCTGATCGCTTCGATTCTAACGATGGACAATACACTGAAGTTATTCATACTAACTACGGCATCAACGGTTATCTAGCTGACCTCGGTGACGTCGACTTCTATCCTAACGGTGGCATTTCTATGCCTGGGTGTGATTCCAACGCATGCGACCATGCGCGAAGCTACTTCTACTTTGCAGAGTCCATTACTTCAGGAGGATTTACTGGCAGGCAATGCATAAACTACTTTGCTGCTATTATGAGCGCGTGTGACTTCCTGCCTGGAAGACTGCAGATGGGTGGACTTGTACCAAAGAATGGGTGAGTGTTTAGAAACATTTAATTGATCGGGTTCGCTAGCATGGAGTCGCCGGAGACTTGGTCTCTCGGCGACCAAAACATAAGCATAGTCGCCCGGGCGACCGGCGACCAAGTGCGTAAACACCTATTTAAACTATAGAAAGTCACAGTCGCCGTCGACCAGGTCTCTGGCGGCCAGTCACCAGTGCGTAATGGCTCTAAGTTATATGTATTTTCTTAAAGATCGAAGCTTAGAGAGATAATATTATGCGCTAAAAAGCTACCTTATGAAACAGATATCTATGTTGTTTCAATACAGTTACATACATAATCAGCCCATTAATGAACCACTGCTGGGGCGTGGGGCTCTTATCAGAATTATAAAGGTTTAGGCGTTAGACCACCACGCCGGCATGGTACTGGTTGGTGAACTACACATACTAAGTATTGAGAAATTTTTGGAAACCTCTTAGTTGTGCAGGTTTTTTCGCTGTTTTTCCTTCACCATTAATGCAAGTGATGATCAAATTCTGATGATACAGTTATTCATTCACAATTATTTTCTCTTTCAGGAGATCTGGTGTGTTCTTGCTGGAAACAAACCCCGCTCCTCCATTCTCTCAAAGTTGAACAAAAACAACAAGCGAACACTCAAAATTATTTATTACTAGGTACTAGTCACTCGCATCACAAAGTTTAAAGCAATAAATAGGATACTGATTCATTAAAAGCATGAGAATTAAAGTTTATAATAACCTAAAATAAATGCGTTTTTGTATCGAACAATGCGCAGGAATGTATTATTGTTATCACAATTGATTGGGATGTTTCAAAGCTTTGGGACCTCTTCTTTGCGGAGTCTCTGTTGGGTTCTCTTGAGGTTTTGGCAAGGAACTGCTTGATTCAGTGGAACTGACTGGTTTTGTGGCAGTAGTACTATTGGTGTTCGGCGTCTCTAGGAGACTACTGAGTAATGCAATGCTCTGCTGTGCAGTTTGATATACTCCTGCAAAGAACTTGTTTGGATCAAATTCTACATCCTCACCATCTTCACTGTTGTCATCTGTACTGTCTTCTTCTTCTTCCACAGCTCTGAAAATAAATTATTAATTGAAGTAATCATTTTATTTAATTTCATTTATTATAATATGTTTTTGGACAAATCTATTATTCAGTCCTGCGCACTTTGCCTACTATTATGTCGACTCGTGCCTAACAAAACTCTTTCCGGGAATTTTGTATTATTATAATGATTTTAGGTTAATATAGTATTATCCAATGACATTATCGTGGTTAATCCGAGATTTAGATATTTAAAAATTAATCATTTGATAAACAAACATATAATTTCAAGGCCGCTTGTATAAATAAAATTTGGCACATTTAAAATTTTAAAATTCTTCGACCTTATTTGGGTGGCATTAGTTTTTATTAGCGAATATTAATAAGGTGAGAAAGTGCTTTCCATGACGAGTCATACAAGCTCAAACACGATGGGTCTACAACTACAGTCATTGAGTAGAGTTAGAGCTAGACTAGAGTTCCGATCGCCATCTTAAGCCACCTTCCAAGTCCTTCTTGTTAAGGCAAGTCATAAGGCTAAATTGATGGGTCTGCCTGATTATTAGCTATAGATGAGAAGTGTTAACGACCTTCCGATCCCAACCCTCGATCAGATCAGCTTAGTAGTAATATAGTATTGTCACTAGATTTGCATATCATCAGTGAAGTTGTAACGGTGCGTAAGTCATTTTGTGACAAAAACAGACAACAATGCGAAAGCCACAATATTACTTGAAATGAAAAAGATTATTAGGATTTCCAAAGGTTTATTAAATCATCAAAGAGTTTATTTGTAATGATAATTAAAAACAATATTGCGTTCAGCGTAGGTTACGCTCGTTTTAAATAGTTTTTTCACTCTCTTGTAAAGTAGCCATTTTTAACTTCCGCACTGTTAGAATTTCACTGACGATATGTGTATCTGTTGGAAGCTTCCAGTCAATCGGATGAGCGGGAGTGATCACCCAATAGAATTAATGGAGCTGATAAACCCAGTATAAAACCTGTGTACTTACGTTTCTTTAGGTGGGTCCATCATTTCCATTAAACTTTCGTTAGCCTTGAAGCAACCAAGTGGAACCTTGCGTTGGGAGAGGAATATGGTGCCAGGTTCGAGATTGACGCAACCTCGTAAACCATCGGCAGTCGGAGCCATGTGACTGAAAGTGGCACACATCTGGAAGAGCACGCCGAGCACGAGGCACAGTGGACCTGGGTTTGATGCTGTAACAGAAATACAATACGCTTTATTGTAAAAATACACAAATTATGATATTAACGTGTATAATGAACGGTTTTGTCGCTAATTGTGATGTCTTCCAGACAACCTTTGGTTGGATAAAACTAAAGAGTGTAATGTAGAAAGTGGGGGCAGTATGCGGTGTACTAACTACTTATACAAGGTGTAACTTAAATAATGCACAACCTCATAAGGGATCACTGTACTCATCATTATGAACAACTTTGACTATGGGACCAAAACAGAAATTGCGAAAAAAAAAAAACAGCTGTTCCCTACATTTTGACGAGTTATGCGAACATAAATTAATCTAGGGAACAGCACACTTTTTTTTCGCGTTTTCATCTTTGGTCCCACAGTAAAAGTTGTTCATAATGATGAGTACAGTGTCCCCTTAAGAGATTGTGCGTTATTTAAGTTACACCTTGTATAGATACCACAAATTATTCTACATCTTTTTTAGTAGAAACTTATAAATCTCTGAGCTTCTTGCAAGTTTCCTGGTATAACAAGGATATAAAAAAAACCAGGACGATTTATAAAAATGCAGGACCATGTTGTCAAAAACTTGTCACATGATTGATGTCGATATTTTATAAACGGTATACAAACAACAATAATTAACAAATAACAATAATTATAGAAAACAGGTTGCGAAGTGCAAGCAACGAATCCGAGAAATAAAGTTACAATTTCCGGAATGTAAACCACGAAATAAAAACTACAGGAGTTACAAGTAAGCCACCTTTTTATAACATACTTACACCAAGGACTTTATATAGAACTGGACCGAGATCTTGGCAATTTATATTATCTAAAATAGACTTTATGTGCAAAACATAAGACATAATATGGCTTGGCAAACATAACGGTACACTTGAGATAGCAGTAATTGTACCTTGTGTCCCTGTCTAATACACACTGTGTGTTGTCACGTAAATAGAAAATGCATATTCCTAAATTAGTAGAATTTTTGAACTAAATGTACAAATTCATAAACCAACTTTTTTCATCTTAATTTATCCCAAGAGACGCGATACAACTATCGGAACTTTTGTTCGTCAACGATTCGTTGTAAGAGGACTTTTTTTCGTCAACGTAAGGCCAGGAGGCGATTTTCATATAATGTGCTTTTATCTATAGTTTTTTGACAGCTTGATATTAAGTCAACGCATTTATTTCAATTAGACCATATAAAGACACTTTTGATTTATTAGTTATTTATAATAGGAAAAAAAAGAAGTTACTGCCGCGTTCCAAAGTGTAGATTCCTATGGATTAAAACGGGCAGTAAACTACATGGTTACTCTTTTGCATCAAAAAAAAAAATTGGCATTTCGACACATTGTCCATAGAAAAGCTGTCAAAACGTCAAACTCATTCCTTATATAAAAGTTATCTGACGATTGAAAAATCAGCCCTAAATATTATAAATTAAACGATTTGATTGGTACCTATAATAAATATTTTATTACTAATTTAACAAAAAAAATCTAGGTATTCTCTCTATCTGACTCGTAATGAAGATAAGAGAACTCGGTTTGGGCTTTTCTATTTAGCTTCTTCTCAATGGTAGTAAAAAAAATACAAATGCTGATAACCCCATTTGCATTGACGTAAACCGATAATTTGAATTAAAAAAAATTAATAATTGGATTTATTACACAATTAATTTGGAATTTGCGTTGTAAATGCTTGCAAAAGCGAATATTACCCGGTCTGTGGAATATCTTTTCACAGAAAGGGTTTTTCATTACTTGAATTTTCTTACCGTTAGGGTGACCATGATACTTCTAGTAGCAGTACATACAAAATCTAAATGTCTAATATGGGATTATTTTTCAAAGATTTTTATTATTGTAACTCTAAGACCGCAATGATACTCATTTTCAAATTTAAATCAAGGCATTGATACATTATTTAATAGCTCTAAAAAGCAAAAGTTTCACGTTCAAAAGACCTTTGTGACTCTAAATAAAAGAAACAACGTGGTTATGAACGTACCAACGTGGATTAGTTTTGTCAACTTTTTTTAGCGCGTAAATTTAAAAAAACATCTCGAGTTGTTTTGTTCCCCACTACATCGATGTAGTTATTAAATACTTTAGTTAATGCAGTTTTAAGTGTTTTTTTAGGTAAATTTGTTTCCGCAGCGTGATATTCTGTCATCATTCAGATATCTGTATCACAGTCAGTCGATCGAAGTTGTCAATGAAATTGTAAACTAGCATTTCGTTGTGATTTCATACTTTATTGTGAATCCTGTTTCAACAATGTCGTACGTTCGTTTACTTACCTTTATCAAAATATCGAATTAAATCTAGGCACATAGTCTCAGTTTTTTTTATTAAAATGTATATAAAATGTGATGCTTTTATTTTTAGTGAAACACAAACAAGACGTCGCCGTCGTGTTAGTATGACCAAACTGCTTCACCTGTGGGAATTTTTAAATAACTTTAAATAAATTGCATATAATATTGCAATAGGTACCTATATTGGTTTATAAATTTCCTTTCATCAATTTCGAATGGGTTATTTATTTCCCTAATGCGACGCCGTCGCTTTTTCTCCATACGATATTTACTCTCTAAATATTCAAATATCTCGTACTCGTCACACATTTACAAAAACAGTAAAAAGTGTGATCTAATAAACACTTGTAATTTTTATACAAAGTATCGAGTTTAGAAAGTCTTATCGACCAAATTTTAAGTGGGTCCTCACAACAGTTTACCTCTAATAACAAAAACAATGTTGAATAAGCTCGTAAATATTAACTTTTTCAAGATCGCTTATTTTGACATTACAGCCGCTTAATATACACTCTGCTGCTATCAAATAACACATCATGGTATGAAAACTATACAAAAGAAAAGGTGAACGGATTTCGTAAACGTCAACTTAGCAGACCTGCTACAGGCCTGCTTTAACGATGTCATAGTACAAAAACGCAGGGCAGTTCAACTTCCAGGCAACTTCTGCCCTGCTTTAAGAGGTCATAGTAAGCCCCCTGACCCAAATAGGAGCGGCGGCGCGGCGACCTATAGTCCCAGCCTAACATCTGAATATAATTACAAAATGTACCTAAACAAAAAAGGAGTAGTATGTACCAGGGATGTTACGGAGGTGGTTTTATCGGAACCGAAGTCGGAGTCGGAGTTTTTAAATTTGGTTTGTCGGATTCGGAACCGGAATCGGAGTCGGAGGCGGATTCGGAGGTGTTAGCAGAAGAGAGATGTGTTAAGGACAGGCCTAATAAAATAAAATAGTATTTACATAATTTCAGTCAGCCTCTTTAATTTCAATTAAAAATAATAAACCTACATACTTAATACAGGCGCAGGCGATAAAAAAAATGCTTCGACCTCCTATTCAAACCTACGATTTAAAAGTATCGGAGCCGAAGTCGGAACCGGAGATGTAATATCAATCGGAAGTTCCGACTTATCGGAGTCGGAGTCGAAGCTCCGTAACATCCCTAGTATGTACAATAATCGTGTAAATGTTAGAAGACATTGCTAATTATGGTTATATCTTTTTCCGATTGGTTTAGTTAACTTGCGGTATAAAGATATTGTAATGCTTTAAAGGACATACAATATTTAGTAATACTAGGCCGGACTTATTACACCATAAGTCTGCCATATGGTTACCCTTGTGTTAGAAAGTGACAAGGCGTACACTTATACCTATCTCACGTGATTCGCAGAAATCGACAAGTACTCATTCCAGTTGTACGTAGTACTTATTACTTCTATGACTTACACAGACTATTTTGACAGCTGTCAAATCCCACATAGTGGATTGCGACGACTGTAGTGTTAATAAATAATCTTCAAAATTAAGATTTAATTATCTTCGAAAAGACTTCGATCGTAAAACGGTAAGGGGTGAAAGCTTCCGAAGTACTCATAAATGAAATCAGAAAGGAACTGAAAGGCTCGAGTGTAACAGCCATTACATTCGACTTTCTCTGAGAAACTTCTAGATGCAAATATAGGTGATTGCAGCCGCCATGTTGGCGGAACAGAACAACTTTCTTTAGAAATGCGGGTGAGCGCCCTTATTGAAAGTTCTATCGGATAAACTAATAGATGTGGTTAACCTTTAAATTAGAAAATTATTTAAAGTTAAGTAGAACGTGTTATTCTCAATAGCTTCGACGGAATAACTTCCCTCTATCCTATTAACGGTCTTGTTTACAAAGATTAACATAATTATGCAGTCTTGCATGAATTTGAATGTGATTTGCTTCAATGTGGTATGATTCACTTTTTATAGGATACTCAAAAATTTAATCTACGTAAATAAAAATTAAATGCTGTTTGTTGGTAAGCGCTTCGCCTCAGAACGGCTGGACCGATTGGGCTGGTTTTGTTTAAATGTTCGTAATTGTCCGGTTTAGGTTTTTATAGAAAGAAAATGGAAAAGTTGTTTCAAAAATTGTCAAATTCTTGTATGAGATTTTTGTATGACATGACAACGTCTCTCAGATCAGCTAGTTGGTTAATAAATAAGTTACATGCATACCTTGGATTTTGTCGTAGTCAACTTTCTTTCCGTGTGAGATCTGCACAAAGAATCCTTCATCTTTCGAAAGATACCTCATGTGGATGCATTCTGAAAATGTAATGAATGTCATTAAATTCAATGTTTATTTACATTCTGGATTTACATGTCATTTAGAGATGGAGAACACGTAATAATTTACGTTATATTAATTTTTTGATCAAATCCATCGTTTCAGACGCATTTCAACTGACATGGCACATACGACCGAGAAATGATCACCAATCCCATTTTTATAAAAGAAAAAACAACATATGAAAATAAATTGTATGCCAGTGGCATCGGGAACAGGGTCCAAGTTACCGGGCGTCAGAGAGAGGAACTTCCTTACAATACGCGCTTATCCAGTATTACCGCTTGATGCAGCCGTCTAAACTCTTTAGATGTTATTTCATTATTACAAATGGAATTACAAGTATTACTCCTTCTTCGTTATTCGATTAAAGACAATACATACTTGCGCCTTCTGGATCATAAGAGGTGATGTTCTGGTCTATGCAGCAGGCGCAGGCGGGACCCTTGCACTTCCACTTGCACGACGGGTCATTACGAAGCTCTGCCGCTGGCTCTATGAGCTTCTTAGCATCTTCAAGGTTCAGGAAATCTGGAGCAGAAAACGAAATTTAAATTAAAAACAGGTTATGGCTACTATACGGCTCATTAGTTTCTGGCTATAAAAAAATTGAAGTACGAGTGAGATGATAGCAAAAAAAAAACAATTGCATTTTGACGCAGATGTGTGTGCGTTACCGATGATTATGTCAAGTAATGGGGTGCATTAAAAAAAGCTTCCACCAGTGACGAAACTCAAGTACGTCCGGCGTACCCTGGACAGTCAGCATTGCAACCAGCTTTGCTGACTGGCTATTTACCACGGTAAGAGCTATTCTTGTATAGTTCGTGCCGACACGAGAAGAAAATGATGCCCAGAAAACCAATATGACTTGTCCCAAAAGGATCGCCAGTAAGGCAAAGAGATGCGATCAACGAAGTCAGGAAAATTGAAGTGAGGTTGTATAGAAATTTACTTGTTCTGATCTAGATACATATAAACGAAACTTCTCTCTTTGTAATGTTATATATATATACAATATGATAATACGATTGTGTTGGACGTAATCCTAATTAAATTTTATTATATTGTTACGCTTTCTAAACTATGAAAGTAGATCTCTAACTACAGTAGAATTCATAAGTCGCTAGATTTCTACAATTAAACTGTTTGGACATGAAATAAATAAGGCTGTACGATATTATCATCTCTACGTAGTATAAAACAGAATCGCTTCCCGCCGTCTGGACGCTTAGATCTTTTAAACTACGCAATGGATTTTGATGCGGTTCTCATCAATAGACAGAATGATTCAAGAGGAAGGTTTATGTGTATAATACATGCATGTAATACGCGATAAACGACAAATACGCAGGCGAAGCCGCCAGCGACCTTTAGTTAATGATATAATAACAAAATCAGCATGTAAAAGCCTACAGGGCAAAGGCAATACAGGACCGAACATTGATCACCATGCTTGCTTACTGCGGGTTGTCTAATGTACGATTTCCATCAAACGGGCCGCGCCGGGGCGCACCGGAGCGCGTTTCACACTGTGCTAAAGGAAATTCAGGTTTCTATACATTCGTTAAGTTTCATGTTTGCATGGAATTCACACTGCTTGGAACTCGGTTAGATCAGCCAATCGGCTGCGCTCGGACGCCGCGGCGTCCGGTCGGCTCCGCTCGGCCACCGCCGCGCGGGCTCGTGTGTTGTCGTCGGCCGGCAAGTTGAATCATTTAAGTAACTGAGAGCATGCTAGCGGATACGCGAGCACGCCGCGCGCTTGCGCCCGGTTTTCAACAGGTTGTAGCCATCGGGCGGACGCGGTCGGCTACGGGCGCGTGCTCGAGCATCCGCTGCGACGCGCTGCGCTGCGCCCCTGCGTGGCCCGGTTGGTGAAAATCGTACATATTTCAGACAATTTCCATGGTGTGTAGTCCGATAACCCGCACCAGGCCAGAGCTGTAGACTTAGGCACTAAACCGTTCTCATCTTGGGAATGAGCGGCTTATGACCAGCAGTAGGATAGTAAAAGGGTGATGCTGACGCTGTTGCTATATGGTGCTTCCTTTGTGTCTTTTACGTGAAGAGATAATGACTTATTCACTGTCGGGAATCATATTTTAAATCGATACGTATGAGCTTAACCAATTATCTACAAGGAAAACCACTTGTCAAATCTAATGGGTGACATGACAGGCAAATAGTTTTTTGGCGTCCAAATATTGTATTCACTTTCACGCATGCTTAGTTTCAACTTTCACTAGTTTGGTGCGTTTGCGCCTTTGTTTTGTTCACGGTTCACTGTCACTGTTAATGATGGAACAATGTCTATTTTGTCTTGTTATGTAAGTCATGTGTCACGGTAAGTAACAATTTTCTTTTGTTTTTAAATTGCAGTTTAACGTAGATTTTCGTTTGTTTATTATTCTTAGGATCATGAAAGCGTGACTCGAAATGTTTAGTGCTGTTTTTCTGCGCGATGTCTATTCTGTTCTTAATACCATATCATTTTAGGTCCTTCTGAGGGTTTCCAAATTATACAAATACTACATATTACGCGGCCTCACATTGCCAGGATTTGCACCAATGTAATGTCTTGGAGTCAATACACCAAATTGTCTCCAACGACTCTCAGACAGTTTTTTTTTTCTATTTTACTGCTTGATTGGGGAAACCTAAAGGGTCTCCAGCCAATCTTGGACAGTGATGTGAACAGTAGTAGGATTCAAAATTTTCTATTTAATCTTGGAGTCAAACTTGGACTCAAAGTTGAGTCCAATGTGTGGCCACGGTACAAGTTGCAGTTGCTAGCCCATATCTTGTCAACAGAAGTACAAACCTCATTTCTTATATGCGTTCCCAACTAAGATTTCGAAGCGTGCACCGAATTTTTAGATCTTTTTATCTTGCACGGAATGATAAGAAACAATTTGGTACTTATTAGCCAAGCAAAATTTTTTATACATACAAATATAATTTGCCCATTACGGTCCCACTGCTGGAACCATGCCTTAGGCCATCACGCGCTGGCCTAGTGCGGGTTGGCAGATTACATGCACCATCGAGAACTTTACGGAGCCCTCACAAGTGTGCAGGTTTCCTTACGATGTTTTTTGCTTCACGTTTAAGCAAGTGATAATCAAATTCTTATCCTCACATAAATTCTGAAAGTCAGAGGTTGCTGGCTTGGTCGAACTTAGACCCTCCTACATGGATGGCAAGTGTTCAACGGTTAGGCTATTACTACTTTTCAGCCCGGCCGCACATCATAAGAAATTTCTGTCAGAAAACTTCTGAAGCATGTGCGAAGGCCCTTTGCGTATACATTTTGTACTAGAGCCCGCAGACAGCGGATCTGGCAAATCCTGACAGTGTGTGGGGTCTAGTACAAAATGTATGAGCAGACGCCTTCCAGAGAGCGTCAGAAATTTTCTGATAAAATTTTTCTCATAATCTGCGGCCGGCCTAATATTTCTTTATGACTTACAATAATAAGCTGTCAGAAAATTTCCGACACATGCGGGAAGGCCCTCTGCGTACACATTTTGTACCCGCAGACTGGCGGATCTGGCAAATCCTGACAGTGTTTGGCGTCTAGTACAAAATGTATGAGCAGAGGACCTTCCAGCGCGCGTCAGTTTTGGATAGAACTTTTCTCATAGTCTGCGGCCGGGCTAATATTTCTTTGTCTTACAATAAAAGTAGTCTCATCGTTAGCCCACCACATATTTCCATTACTTCGATTTCAAACCAGCCTTGGTAACCAAAAAAAACGGCCAAATGCGAGTCGCACTCGCGCACGAAGGGTTCCGTACCATTATCTATTCTGTTTTTAGTATTTTTTGTTATAACGGCAACAGAAATACATCATCTGAAAATTTCAACTGTCTAACTCTATATCACGGTTCATGAGATACAGCCTGGTGACAGACGGACAGACGAACGGACAGTGGAGTCTTAGTAATAGGGTCCCGTTTTACCCTTTGGGTACGGAACCCTAAAAACCATAGCAATGACGGTAATCATATCAGCCCGTAACCATCCATTGCTGAACATGGGCAATCCAAATGACCCCTACAATGAACTGTCAAAGGAAATTGGCATAATCATCACGCTTGGCAGACGGATTGGTGATCATAGTATGTGATCATACTAACTAACAGTACCCCAAGTGTGAGTTTTTTTCGTTAACTACTGTAGTTGCGTCACGACAAAAATGTATGAAAATTTAGGCGGTGGCTCTGGGCGCCACGTTCAATACTAATATTCGCGCGTTAATTGAACGGGGCGCCCAGAGCCACCGCCTAAATTTTCATACATTTTTGTCGTGACGCAACTACAGTAGTTAACGAAAAAAACTCACACTTGGGGTACAGAACTAGCTAAGGAAGGAACCTACAACTCATCTTCTTCACGTACTCGTAATCCTAATGTCGCATTTTAAGGCACTCATGTGCCAGAGGGGCTGGCTAATCTTTTCACCACAGCATGAGCTATTTACGTATAGCTCGTGCTGACACGAGAGAAGAAGAAGACCAGAGGGCCATAAACCTTTCCGGGAGCCGCACGGACCCAAAACTCCCTACATAGTATTAAGAGATTTGCAACTTAATTGCGCAACACTCTTGCAATCGCAATAGATTTGATTAGGACCGAGTTGTTGTTTTTTTCAGTATGTGCAATACACACATATACATTTAGTTAAGTACTCAAATATCTAGGTAAACAAATTGATAAGTACAAACAGATCAGTACCCCAAGTGTGAGTTCTTTTGCGTTACTACTGTAGTTACGTCACGCTAAAAATGTATAAAATTTTGGGAGAGCCTCTAGCGGCGAACAGCGTGACTAAAAATTCCTTTGACATTTTTGGCGTGCCGCAACTACAGTAGTAACGTAAAAAATTCACACTTGGGGTACTGTATTTAAGTAAGTATAAGAGCAGTTTACTATCGAAGACTACTGTAGTGTATATTATTCCTTTGGTTAATATATTTTTAATCAACTTGTCACATGTATTTTTCACAAAACCATTAATACCATTAATTCGACAGGATTACTTGGAATTACCCGGCGAAACTTCACAGGGTTGCTAGGTCTCATTAACAGAACAGATTCAAACATTTTTTAAATTAAACTTTTGTTAATTAAATAATAAGATTCATAACTAATACATTAGCGAAGAGCGCGCATGTGGTAGATATGTCAGCTAATTAACTAAGTGTAGTGAGGTTTTTATTTGAATATGTTGCATTACTGATACCTGTTAACCCTGTGATGCTTCGTCAATTAATTTGATTTGGAATAACCTTAAATACGAATTCGTGTAATTCCTTAAACAATCGCGTAATCTGTTACTGGTATATAGGTATTAACATTGCAGGGTATAAATTAAAAAGGAAAAAGGGATTTAAAGAAAAATGTTTTGCGTTTTTGGTAGGTATGTGATCGTACCTAAACCACCTGGATAGGGTTTAAAAAGTAAGGAAGCAAATTAAAACATGTATATGGTAGTACTTCGACCTAAATAAATGGAAGCACGGTGACAAAGCTGGCGGGCAAGACTACCACGATATCGCTCCCCACAGTCAGTTAAATCGGGGCGCGAAAATGACTCGGTAAAGAACACCATGTTTTTACTACGTTTTTTTTTGTTGACTCTAAATTAATCCCGTGCAGGATCAATCTGTGTCACCAGTAGATCGCGAGGTTTGAAGGAATTACACGGATTTGGATACGCCTTGTATACTGCGAATCTGCGATTCACGTACTAATTCGCAATGTTCTTGCATGATTTTTCATTGTAGCGGTCTACGCACTATGCATATTTTCCGACGTTGACATTCACTCACCCTTTACATCGTAAAACGAGTCCTGACGTTTCTCTACAAAACGTTACCATACAAAAAATTAGAAATATGTATAAAAAAAACAACATGGATAATATAGCTATTTGACGGTATTTCATGGTGTCGTTTACGTTTTTTGGATAGCAGTCTTCTACAATTCGAGCCTGTTATGGAAGAACATCGTAAGCGACACAAATGAAATTTTACAGGAGAGGTATTTATTGGTTATTTATTAGTTTTAGCTTTACATTACGATAAAAAAGAGAAATACCTATATTCTGTCGTTTACGATGTTTTTCCATAACATGCTTGAATTTATGAAACGACCTCTATGTCAGGACTTATGCTGAATAGCGTATAGCTGTGATTCAGTGCAGAGTATAAAACCCTAAGTAAGGTATTATATAAGAAAATTTCATTTATAACTTAATTGTAGTATACTTAACATATACCCAGTACCTTATTTACCACGCTACATTAAATCAAAACAAATAATGAGTGCAATATTCATTCACACTGTATCTGTTATTCATTAGAGGCAACCTTAATAGCTTCCTGTAGTCATACAGCTGTCAGTCACACTTTAATTAATCACTGCAAGCCAATTGTTGCCCTAATACGTACACTTTCTAATCAAGTACCAAGATAAAGTACTTACCTAAAATGTTTGCACAATGAGCTACTGCGAGTACAGCGAGGAGCAAAGAAAGCGTGAGTTTGACCGACATGTCGATCAGCTGTCACTGTCACGGATCTCGATCGACGAAAAAAAATAGAATTATTTTATGTCGCGTTTTATAAAGGAGCTTGGCTCGTGTGAGCTTGGAGGAGGCGATCGTCGCAACCGCCGGCCGTACACTGCTCCTTTCGTGAGATCTCGCTCCGGCCGTTTCACCTCGTTCACAATAGAAGGTGAAATTTAAATAAAGCATAACGCAGTATTATAACGACATGCATCAGTGAGATGCATCGAGAAAGCGGCTGCTATCCAACACTCCCCCTAATTGAGCCTACCAGTGTTTGTTTTTTGTATCGGGGAAACTACTACGTGTAGTATTTTATGGATATTTTAGGTATATAGTTAGATATTATAGTGTAGGTGCTCGAAACTTGTTTGTTCGCTTTCTCCCAGTCATTATGGACTCTTGGATGCGAGTGTTTATAAGGCAAACAATAAAAGTGGCGAGTAGTGACTAATCCGTTTCTTATTTACAATGACGATAATAAGGTGTGTTTAGAGAAATTTAAGTGACTATGTATAAGATAGGTAGGTACTTATATGCAGTCTGAAATGCATGATTTGGCATTTAATTTGCATTAATCACTCATTCATCCACCATCACTCTCTCAAACCAAAACAAAGAAAGGGTTATAGAGAAAGAGTGGTTACCGAGTTTTCAGATTATATTACTAGGTAAAATATTGTATTACTAGCTTTTGCCCGCGGCTTCGCTTGCGTTAATTTAGATTAAAAAAAACTCTTAACACACTACTAAAGTTTCTATAGTAATATAATTCAATCACGATTCGAAAGACACGTAGCGCCATCTATGAACGTTATTGTTGTTTTTCTCGGGAACAATACTTTTTTTCGGGATAAATGGTACCCTATGTCGGTTCCTGTACACCTGACAATGTACATGCAAAATTTCTGGGTGATCGGTTCAGTGGTTTAGGCGTGAACAAAAAAATAAACTTACTTTCGCATTTATAATATTGGTTGGGATTTTAATAATATACTAATTTTAAGGCTTTTGGTAGAGCAAGTGTAGTCTTAGGGAAACCACATTTTTGCATTTATATTCTACTAGCTGTGCTCGCTATGTGCCCTCGCTGCTCTGCCCGCGTAAGAAGTTTTTTTTTTACTTTGTCATGGACCTTTGCGTAAGTGCCAACAACAACTGTACAAAGTTGCTACTCAATCGAGTGAACGATGCGCGAACGCACAGAACAGACAAACAGACGAACACACAAACAAACAAAATTACATTTTAATATATCTAATAGATAAGTTGTTTGTAGCAGAATGTAAAAAAAGATAACGCCAATAGCGGCATACTAGGTAGTTTTTTTTCGACTTTTCATAAGCGTCTGTAATGGTTTATGTAAAATAAAAACTTGATTGATAGTCCGGTCAAGTTAGCTCAAAAAATAGGGGTAGGTTAACAGAAATTCGCATAGAGCTGAAAATTGATACGAATGTTCGGAACACCATTATAAATCAAATGTAAAAAGTCCCCATCGATCCCACACTTGCAAAAAAAAATATTCAAGGTCAAAGTTTGCAAATATAGGTTTTTTGCGTTTTTTAGCCAAACGGTAAGTTTTATGATAAAAATAGGTCAGACAAAAATTATAGATTATGCAATTCTCTATAAGAATTGTCTAAAATTTTTCTCCTAAACGTCACCGTTTCTGAGATATAATGGTTGAAAAAGTTGTATTTTTATAATATGCGTTTCCACGCCACCTGGAAGGTAGTGTACTTGGCGCGTTTTTTTAACGTGGTTTCTCCAATAGGCCTATCCCACAATCTGTTGTGATCCTGTTTAATTCAATACTAATTCAAAATATATAAAAACTGGTACTATTGGAAATGATGAAAGCCGTATGAATTCTAAAAAATTAGGTCAAATTATCCGTCTCATTCATAATCATCTGATAATTCTGCTTCCTCTTCTTCTTGTTCGTCTTCTTGTACTTCTTCTTCTGCTTGTTCTTCTTCTTCCTGCTGGGTGTAAGTAAATTGGTCTAACAGCGATGTATCAGATGTCTCCTCACTGATATTGTACGAATCCTCTTCTGATGGTGATTCAACATTGGAGCACGACTGACCTTGACAACTGGTACATGTTAATCGCCATCAGAAGAGGATTCGTACGATATCAGTGATAAAGAATACAACTTTTTCAACCATTATATCTCAGAATCGGTGATGTTTAGGAGAAAAATTGTAGACAATTCTTATAGAGAATTGCATAATCTATAATTTTTGTCTGATCTATTTTTATCATAAAACTTACCGTTTGGCTAAAAAACGCAAAAAATCCATATTTGCGAACTTTGACCTTGAATATTTTTTTTTGCAAGTGTGGGATCGCTGGGGACTTTTTGCATTTGATTTATAATGGTGTTCCGAACATTCGTACCAATTTTCAGCTCTATGCGAATTATTGCACTTTGAAATGTCTAATTTGACCGGACTATGATTTCATTTGAGACGAAACTAATTTAAGAAAAAAAAAGTTTTGCTTTATGGCTAAGTGATAGTATATAAACCACATAACAAGGTTTAAGTAAAAAAAAATTGGAAAAATAAATAAATTATGTCATAGAAATATTCAATGTCACGCATAAATTAATGAAACCACGGTGACACAGTTAGCGGGCACGACTACCGCGATATTGTTTCGCGCAGTTAGTTAACTCGGGGCGGTAAAACGACTCAGGAAAATAAAGATTTTTTTATACAATTGTTTTTTAATCTCAAAAAATCTCATGCATAGTCAATCTGTGTCAGATCACGCGGTTGATAGTCTGATCAGACTATCTGAAGGCCTCCGCGTCATACATTTGTTTGAAGGTGAATTACACGTACGATCAGACAATCGGATCGGATGTCAGAATCGTAAGCATCGTCCAGGCGTCGTCGTCGTACAGAAAAAATTGGACACGAGAATCGTACCTACGTGTATTTCATGAATCCGATCAGATAGTCGGATCCGGCTCCCGGAAGCAACTATAGAACGTGCATTTTGACCCTTAGTCCCTTTTACGACACCCATGGGAAGAGATGGAGTAGTGCTATTCTTTACGTCCGACACCACACGGATAACGGACATTGTACTTTCAACGTCATAGAAACTATCGTGAGGAAACCTGGACTTAATAGTCTGAAATCGCCAACCCGTAGTGAGCAAGCGTGGTGATCAATGCTCGTTCCTTCTCTGTATGAGAAGAGGCCTTTACCCTGCAGTGGGACAGTTACAGGCTAATATTTATTTTTATAAAATATGAAAATAAAATAATAAAACTACGTTTTAAAGGTGTTCAGTTTTACTTAAAATATTAAAAACTTAAAAAAATGAATTTTGCGTGCTGGCATTTCACTTTAATGGCCAACAATACTTTACTTGTGACGTCAATTAAACAGGAGCATGTGCTTATAGAAAGCTGCTCTTATTCTTATTCGTCTGCATGTCTGTCTGAGTGCTGAGCAGTCAGGTGCGCACGCGCTACTGCCCCACTTGTGGGTCGTTGTCTTGTAGACCACGTTACGTGATAGAACTGGCGATGGCGTTCATTTATTATGTGGTGAGACAAAAAATAATATTTTGTTTAGATTGTTTAATCAACAAAATGTTGAAACTGTCTTTAAAGTACATATATTATTGTTATAAATATCTATACATAGATATTTATAACGACCAACGACCCATAGCGCAGAAGCCAATCGCTCACCCACTGCACCAAACGTGTCGTTATTATCGCTTATGTTATCGTGGTCAACATCACTCATTTTTAGGGTTCTGTAGTCAACAAGGAACCCTTATAGTTTCGCCATGTCCGTCCGTCCGTCCGCAGCTTAGCTCAGAGACTCTTAGTACTAGAAAGCTATAATTTAGCACGGTGTATATCATACAAATCACGCCGACAAAGTGGTAAAATAAAATCATGAAAAATATTTTTTTTAGGGTGCCTCCTGTACCTCTAAAGTGGGGATGTTTTTTTTCTCGTCCACCCCATCGTGTGGGGTGTTGTTGGATAGATCTTTCAAAAATATTGTGGGTTTGTGAAGCCAATTTTTCGATTAAGGAATCCGTTTCTGAAATATTGAGCTTTAAAGTGCTAATTTTTGTTAGGGTCAAGTGTCTCCCACCCCTGCCAGCTAAACGGTTAGTTTTGGATATGTGAAAAAATTCACGGTATATGCAACGAAGTTAAAAGGAAAACTATTACAGCTAAGTAGGCTTTACAAGTTTACGAGTAATAGTCGACCAACCGGAAAAGTAAAAATTTCGTACAAATTCCATTGAAAAATTACAAAACCTTCTTCTTAGTCCGCATTATTGTGCAACTACGGAACCCTACTACTGCGCGTGGCCCAACACGCACTTGGCCGGTTTTTCTATTTAAGTTTAAGTGAATACAGTTTTTTGTTAAAGAGAGTTTTTTCTATCAACAACTCTATCAGCATGCTCAGAATGAATCAGCTGCTTCTCATAAGTATTAACAAACTCTTAACGACAACTACTTGCTTGAATTTTAACTCTCAATTTTTTTTGGAAGATTTGTTGCTAGGGATGTAATTCTCCTTTTCAGTTTATTTGTTTCACAACGTTAATAGATTTTCAGAACTTTCAGATCAAATTATTTATCATATTATTATTTTAGAAGAAAATAACAGTTTGTACATTAAGACAAGGTACCTTTTTTGAGTAAAAAATCTACTCTACATGGCAAGGCGTGGCATATATCGGACACTTAAGAATCAAAAACCTAAGGGTTCTCAGCACACAAAAACTGCGCCAGGATCTTTCGTAAGAATACCTACATCACTTTCTGTTTCTATTGCGGCAAAATGATGCTATAAGGACTTATTGTTCACGTGAGCAAAGCCACGGGCACAGCTAGTATAATATAAACGAGTACCTCTGTAATACATTTGTTGCTCTGTACACGTATGCATTGCTAAGTTCATGGACGTTCGAGTAATTGACGACCAACCTTTATTAGCAGCGAGCTATTTTAAAAGAGGATTCTAACGTATAACGATAGTTATAAATAGACTTTAGTTATTTGGAATAAAAATATAATGCTTTTTTGTCTACTGTATGTACCTTTATATAATAGCAATCTAACGGTGCTCCCACACTGAGTTTATAAAATGTTATATAGGGTGTTAACGAATTCGTGTAATTCCTTCATACCACGTGATCTACTGGTGACACAGATTAACACTAAATGGGAATTTTTGAAAACCAACAAAAAAAAATGTTCAAAAAAAAAACTTAATTTTCTATTTCTGAGTCATTTTAGAACCTTGAGTTATCTGACTGCAAAGAGCGATATCACGTTAGTCGTGCCTGCCAGTCGTGTCGCCGTGCTTTCATTAATTTATGCGTGGCATCGAAATGTTCACAAAAATATAACATTTTTTTTGCAAAAAATAAATTCTTATTTTTTTACTGAATCCTTATTAGGCGGTTTAGATACGATCGGTAACAAAGCCGCATGAAAAAATAGTAATTTTATTTTTTTATTTTTAATTAAGCTAAATCCCGCGCGGGGCAAGTCTACATCAGTAGTAGATCATGTGGTTTTAAGGAATTACACGAATTCGTTAACACCCTGTATAACGTAACGTAATAATGTGGATGAGGACTATTACGATTTTTTATATTATTAAGATATCATATCATATTTATGGGGGGACGGGCTATAACATAAAACTTCCTCACCGCACGCTGGGAATAGACGCGTTTTGTAAGATTCAACAAAACCCAGCACGCTTGGTGGTAGGATCTATACGGTCCGCCTGGCTAGCTACCATTCTCACATTAAAGTCCGGCGCCAAGCAGTTTACTGTGTTCCGTCGTGTGTATGTGAGAGCCAGAGGGGTATAGGGGAATCCCTCTATATCTCTGTTACTTGGATTCATGTGCTCCACCATAGACCCTGTCTACACTTACCATCAGGTGCAACGAGGGTGAAATGAGACCAAGAAAAGTAATAAAAAAAAAGTGATTGCATTCCCAAGATTTTTAATTCTTCTTCTTCTTCTCTCGTGTCAGCATGAGCTATACGAAAATAGCTCATGCTGTGGTGAAAAGATTAGCCAGTCAGCAAGGTTGGTAGCAGGGCTGACTGCCCAGGGTGCGCCGGACGTACTTAAGTATCGTTACTCGTGGAGGCTTTTTTCATGCACCCCAAAGGTTTTCAATATAAGGCCACGATACACAATGTAGCAGAATTTAATTTAATGTAGTTTTATTCCGGGAGTGCCGATAGTTTGTTTTTAATAACACAGTTCTTACATGCATAATGCCGTTTTTATCGTAAAGCGCAATAGTTAAGCGTAACTAATTCATTGGTCATCATCATCTGCCTAGCCTTTTCCCAACTATGTTGGGGTCGGCTTCCAGTCGAACCGGATGCAGCTGAATATCAGTATTTCACATGAAGCGACTGCCTATCAGACCTCCACAACCCAGTAACTGGGTAATACGATACTCTTGGTAAGACTGGTTGTCAGACTTTCTGGCTTCTGACCAACAGTAACGACTGTCAAAGATCTACAAATGACAGCCGGGACCAACGGCTTTACGTGCTTTCCGAGGCACGGAGGAAACTCGCTATGGTAAATGGTCACCCATCCACAGACCAACCTCGGCAAGCGTGGCTTAACCCGGAAGATCGGTCTATGCGGCTGTATTTATTTAGCCACGAGCTCCACAACCGTAACTAATTCATTGGTATTTAAACGTTATTCGTCTAATGGCTTGTTTTGTGGAGTTCGTGATTCCGGTTCAGTTCCGGATCGTTCTATCTAGCCTTTTCCAAACTATGGGTCAGCTTCAAGTCTAACCAGATGTGGCTGAATACCAATATTTTACACGGAGCGACTGTCATCAGACCTCCTCAGCCCAATTATTGGGTAATGCCGATATGCTAAGGTTAGATCAGTTGTCTGACTTTCGGCCTTTTGACTAACCGTTTACGATTGTCATACGTGTTCGTATGTCACCCGACGGCTTAAAGTGCTCTCCGAGGATCGGAGGGGTCTCGATGTGTAAAGAGCGGCCACCCATCCGCAGACTGACCGCAGCAAGCGCAGCTTAACTTTGCAAATTATATGATCCATGCGGTTGTTAATTAGCCTCGAGTGAGATTTTAAATATATTTAAAACTAAATGTATCTATTTAGCGATTCGTTGTGCAAGCGAGCCTAAGTATACTTAAATGTTAAATGGAATCACATCGTTGTCAATATTGTCTCTAAAGCGCAGTTCAGACTACGCTATAATATATAGCATATAGCAATATCGCTCAGCATACATTTTATATGGACGCGTTCACACAACGCTATGCTATAAAGTATTGGCTTGCTGTACACGATAAACTTGAGCGATTCTCAGAGCTATATCGTACGATTCTCCGGTCCCCGCCCCACCTCACTTCTACTCCGTCCGTCGCCCAACGGATCGCCGCTAAATAACTTGCTATACATTGTAGACCGGCTTGCTATACACCGTGTCCCAGAAAGTAGTGTCAAGCGGAAGTCCAGAGGTAGAGCAACCTTAGTGGTACCCAAATCACCCCCATGTATGTTCTGTTCTGATGCAATATGCTTTACTATACAGCGAAATAATATAGCGTAGTCTGAACTGCGCTTTATAGGTTTTTATAAAAGAGAGTTTTACGTGGGAAGTTAAAACGTCGTGTAGTCGTAGGAAGCGGTGACCTAATTACAGAAGAAAGAAAGAAAAGTTGAATATCGATTATGGTCGACCGCTTTCAATTGCCTTAGTTGGCATTCCAGTATTTTTATTGCTTCCGAAATTATTAACTACTGAGAACGAGGTTCTGTACGTACGACGGGGCATTTTTTTTTTTTATAAAAGGGTAACAAACTTTTGATCGTTAAAATACACATTTTTATCTATAGTAATCTATACTAATATTATAAAGAGGTAGAATTTGTTTGTTTGTTTGTTTGTTTGTATGTAGGAGGTAATCTCCGAAACTACTCATCCGATTTCAAAAATTCTTTCACCAATAGGAAGCTACGTTATCCTTGAGTGCTATAGGCTATATTTTAGGATAAAAAATGTAAATTTACGCGAGCGAAGCCGCAGGCAAAAGCTATAATATTATAAAGAGGTAGAATTTGTTTGTTTGTTTGTTTGTTTGTTTGTATGTAGGAGGTAATCTCCGAAATTACTCATCCGATTTCAAAAATTCTTTCACCAATAGGAAGCTACGTTATCCCTGAGTGCTATAGGCTATATTTTGGGATCAAAAAATTAGGGAGCCGTAAATTAACGGGAGCGAAGCCGCGAGCAAAAGCTAGTTTTTTTATAAAAGGGTAACAAACTTTTGATCGTTAAAATACACATTTTTAGAAAACAACTGTTATTTATTGTTGAATAATGTAAATAAAATATGAATAAATCTAAATATATATTTAGGTATAATGTTTAATGGATTTTTAAAACTAATATTTTGCGGTCAAAGGTTTGTTTTGCTTTTCTACCAAAATTAAACGGTCTGGCTATTACTAATTATGGATATATTAGCTAATGATGGATCTTCACAGATCTATAATTATAATTATCAAAATTATGGACTGGAACTTCAAATTGTTTAAAGCCTTTTATTTTACTTCCAAGTATAAAGTAATCTACTGGTAAAAACAATTAGATTTAGGGCTGATTTTTCAATCAACAGATAACTTTTATCTGGGGAATAAGTTTGACGTTTTGACAGCTTTTGTACAGAAAATATGTCAAACCGTCATATTTATTCCTTGGATAAAATTTATCTGACGATTGAAAAATCGGCCCTTAAGTTATCGAATGTTATCATTTGCTAACATAAAAACTCGGTTCGACTCGCGAGCTCGCCGCGTGATCAGCTCATGATTAAGGGCTCCGTTTGGGTCCGGAACTAGTCGGGCAATTCCGAAAAATGCACTTGAGTAAACCGTAATTAATCATAAATATGAATGTGTCTGACGAAAGTTATAATACAAAAACATTAAAACTGTAACGTATAATAATATGTAAAATCCTGCATTTGTAAGCATTATAAGTATAAGCACAGAATAAAATAATGATATTACAGGGTATAAGCTCTGACGTATAATAACTTCAGTGGAAGGTAGGTAGGTAAATCACAAATTAATAAAACTTCATCCAAATAACGACATAATATATTCTTCCTAAACGAATAAATATCTACAATAACAGACGTAACAATCTAGAAGCTTCCACGGTCAAAAAGAAACTCATAATACGTACATAACTACATAACAAGCATATCCGCATATTACACAAACATATAACACAATACAAAATATTATACAGCGCCATAAAGGTTACAAAACCATCAGCATGTACCCGCTAACGATGGCCCACAGTGTAAACATGTGTGCACGTACAAATAATAACAAGAGTGGTCAGAATTCGATCCCGTCCACTTTCTCCGCGGGAAAGTGACCACTTATGGACCAGATGCCGATGGTGACCGACCCGACTGGTTTAGAACAGACGATGTGAATTGGCCACTGAGTCTGACACGCTGTTTTAGGATTTAAGATAACCAGATTACTACGTAGTCATGAAAATTTATAGAAGTTTTAATATTTTTTATAAACAGATTAGATTCTGGCAAACGAAAGTAGACACCCGAATTATATGCAAACTTTTTATATGGCAATGTTTTTTTAACAAAAACATATAATTCTAAAGTATCAAATTAGGTTATTTCATATTAATTGGGGTTGCTATGCTGGTATTTTTTAAATTTGCCGCGCTAATTCTGTCTCTAATTTCGTTTGCCAGACTCTATTTTAAAGTATTGTAACGTTATAATTCAAAGGTTAGTAATTATTAATTTGCATACAATACATTTAATTTTAAATGCGGCAATTATGAAGACAGTCAAGGTTATTTAACTATATCCTATCATCCAATTAAAAGTATTTCCAGGGCAAGAAACAAAGCACAATTAGATTGAATTTGCAGTTACGCACAAACTATCACTTGATTTTAATATTATTACAAGAAGGCTAAACATTAGTAATTGAAACAGATTTCTTTTGAGGTAGTTTGATGCACATCTTAATGTATGGAACAGTTTTTAATGTCGTAAAATGAAATAGTTTAAATAATATCGTTGTTATTTTATTCTGTTGACACAGTTATTTTGGTGGTTGGATTCTTTATTCCAGCGTTAGATATATTTAATATAGGTGTAAACAAATTTATAACTTACTGTATTATAATAAGTACATTATTTATTAATAATAATTTAAAATATAATAATTTATATAATTCTACATTTGTTTACGCCAATACGCAGCTTGACTATTATATCCGAGAGCAATGTACTGTACGCGGTGTTTCTGGAAGTTACGGAGAGAAAGAAACGCATTCACGGTTTCTTAATTTCCGTGGAAATTCCTATGCTTACTTTGTTTCGTTCAAGTTATCCAAGGTTACGTAACCCAAATATTTCGTTGAACAAAATTGAGTTCTAATACAAGTACATGTGTTACAATTTTGAAAGAACGCAGTAGTATTTTCAACTTTGTAAAATAATATTTTCTTCAACATTTTTATTGGTTAGTAAATAATGAGAGAAAAAAGACTAATTAATCAGGCGTTGCTTTGCGGAAATCGGATGTAGTATTTTAATTACACCTACTGCATGTGCATTATACCTATTTGCAGGCGGGAGGTGCTGCATATTGCATCCAAGCTAGAGATCTAGTTTGTCGGAATTAAAACTAAATATTTTAATTGCATATTTCGTCATCCTCCGCGCTAAGTGTAGTATCTAGCAATTGAGAATTTTTCAATAGTTGCGTTAGCTGTGGCTCTGTTAATTAATTTTTTAAATTGCTTTTGGCTTACTCTTGGCTTAGTTAGTAGTTGCCCTAAAGCCCTAAGGTATCTATTTATTTATTTCTATTCATTTGAAGCAGATACGGCCCTCTGTGAGAATTTCTCTGAAAAATTATCAATTGCTATACGACAGTAAGCGGAGGGTGACGATTTGACTCGAACCCAAATTATTAAAAAGAAGTTAAAAAAAAATACATAAAATAATTACACAACGCCTACAAACAAAAACAATTGCTGCATCCGTCAATTAACCTAGCTCAACGTTTTCACACCCCAAAAAAGCTCACATTAACTGCCTATCATTTCCTTCCCAAGTAGCGTTGCAATCAACACTGTGAATGCTGTCTTTGACACTGAATTCTACATACCCGACCAACTGCGTCTTGGCTTTCACCCATCCTTCACCGTTCGTTCGAGAGTGACAGAGAGGTCCGACGTTCAGTTTTCCTTTCTCGCCCACTGTTATACGTCACTGCACATTTCTCCGGGTGCTACTCGAGGCTTACAACAAATCAGTGTCGCTGTTACTACGGTGTCGTCTGCGTTTTTAGAGCCGTACAGTGTGAACTTTTAATAATATTGTATTTATTAGATACGTGCACTGGAGGTGTGGATAACATCGAAGTGTTGAATAAATTTATTGATTATTGAAGTTTTTAATTAGAAGGTAAGATTGGATTTTATGTTTTTAATTATATTGCGATTTGAAATCAATGATAGAAAAAATAGTTTTAATTGATTTTGTGTGTACACATTTTTTTTTATCCTTCAGTAATTATTTTTTATTAGTCCCACAAAATATACGACATACTTTCGGTCAAAATATGTGACGACAGGAAGAAAGTTTCATAGCAGGACATACATATTAATGTAAATATGCATGCGTAAACTCATATTAGTATTGGTGTAACGCGCGGTGAAAAAGATTTCAACGCGCTACTAACTCAACATTGTACGAAAATGTGTTTTTCAACATAGTTATACCGTGTGTAACTTTAAATTAAATAGCTGTATAAAGACTATGTTTGGAAAACATTATAGTTTACGTAATAATTAACATATAAGCAATATTATAATCGTATATTCGCTGTGCATATATATAAATTATATTTATATATACAGATCTTAAAAAAAAACATAATTATGTATAATAAAATATTTGAGGATTTTTTTTTAGTTCTTGACTTTTTGTCCTCTGGAGGGCGCCATATTCGATTTAATATGACGTCACGTAGCCTATAACCAGACGATCAATATGGTTCCAATGATACGTCATTTGTCAAATTATGACAAGTAGTTTAGTAGTTATGAGGGAACAAATGAACATACATACATACCGGTCAAAACCATAACCCTCCTGTTGGCTTGGCTATAGTAGGGTAAAAAATAGTAGCCAACCGGCATCGGGAACAAGGTCCAATCTGCCGGGCGGTTAGGGCTCAGAGGTAAAAGGAACCTCCTCACTACGGGTGCCGTGTCAAGGAGTACTGCTTTCTGTATCAAGCCACCCAACGAGAGTTTCATAAGGTGTTGACCGAGGCTCTTGGCTATTAGGCCATTCGCCGTAACGACTATCGGGTGCGGCGATAAGCACTAAGCAATGTAATTATTAAATGGGTCATAAAGTTTCAATTTAATTTTATTACATACTGCCCACGATACATAAATATATATACAAGGTTAGTCGGAAAGAGGGCACTAATCCGAAAGGGTGTTAAAATACCCATAATAATGAATAACTTTTGTTCTACAACTTTCCCCAAAAGTCAATAGTTTAAGAGAAATAGCTCTCCAAAGATTTCATAAAAAATACGCTAAAATTTATCTATCCTCAGCTATGATAAGTTGTGTTTACATTTTAGGTCATATTTGGTCACAAATTAGATGCTTCTTTTTTTGAACTCGTAACTAAAGCAGGGATAACATTTTTTGAAAAAACTAAAATAAAAATCTTTTTATATGGAAATAAAAATATCGAATTTTGTAATTTTAACATTAGCTTTGAAACAGTAATCTATGATACTTTAAGTGGTGTACCCCCTTCCCGACTAACCTTGTATATATATATATATAAATAGACAGATATTTTTCATACACTGAGAAATTATTTTATATATATAATAAATGTTTTAATGTTTACAGGCAGGGAGCCAGTCTTCAGGATGAAGCTCTCCCTGGTTTTCGAGTTGCTTCTAATATTCATACTCTTAGCCTTCGCCGCTTCGAAGAGTGTCAGTAAGTATCACAAACTACTCTACCATTAACTAAACGTGTTCAGGTTAGGCGTAAGAAATAAATTTCCAAACAAGAAAACGATGAATGGAATGATTGATTGTTGACGTGAACGATACTCGGTTGTATTATACAATCAATTTAATTTATCATAAATTGTGTGCCTTATACACTGTGGTTATCCTTTTAAAAAACTGTGAAAGTCGTCGGTCGATCGGTCGTCATCAAATTTTTTGTGTTACTTTCAATAAAACATCATGTAGCGTGCTGAGCATTGATATTTTTTTTGCTTAACGAGATGTATAAATCAGCAGTATGATATCGCTTCATTGAATGAATGTCATACAATTTTAATCGATTGATGATAAACGTTTTATATTCGTTAAAGATTATAGCATACACTGTTTCGAAGGCGACACGTGATTTGTCAATCAATCTTTTTTTTCAAGTTAAATGAGTAATTAGTTTCAATAAAATATTGGAAAAATAACTAACACACATAAAAAAAATTTGGAAAATTATTTTTAAATAAATGAGCGGGATAATAGGATACATATTTTTAAATATATTCTTTTATTTCAAATTAATTCCGTCAGACAGTTTAACATATTGTTTTTCTTAACATAACTTTAATATTATTTTGTTATGATATGATGTAATAAACACTGTTTTATACACGAAAAATACTTAATTTATAGGAAAAGAAAAGAATAACGCGAAGAAAGAGATCCAGAATAGGAATGATGACGTAAAACTTGAGGAGAACAACATCAATAAGTACTGCAAGTGCGTGGAGGCTTACTGCAACTGCTGCAGGGAGTTCCGACTACCAGTCGTCGAACTGAATGGACCAGGTATAGTGTTATTAAAGATTATCTATCTACTTTTCTACTCAACCCACATTTACCTACTGCCCAGTATAGGTTTCCTCTGCTTTACGCCAAATTATCCAGTTTTGCTCTCTCATTTCCTCTTGTTACGAGAATCGTAAACAAAGCGAGATAACAAACCGAATCGATTGGCAACTGACTTATGGAAATGGGCAGTGCCCGTCTCATCCATTGCCGCCCTGCGGCAAATGTCGTCAGTCGTCCTTCACGTGGTTATTATTAAAAATTATAAATCATCATCATCATCATTCAGCCGAAAGATGTCCACTGCTGGACATAGGCCTCCCCCAAGCCAGGTTGGGGGGTTTGCCATAATCGCCACGCTTGGCAGGCGGGTTGGCGATCGCAGTATGGTTGTTAAAATATTCAGAGAACGCTGCTGCCCATCCTCTAGTAAATGCTTTAGTCGCCTTTTGCGACACGCATGGGAAGAGATGAGGTTGTGTTGTGCTATCCTTTACGTCCGGCACCACACGGACGAAAATTATAGATAAAGATAACTAATTATAAGTACTTACTATATTACTCTGCTACTGCTAGTAAGATGTAGAGTCAGAAACTTAAGCCAATTCAATACAGAGAAATTGAACTATGTACGGTACTCTGTGTAAGTTTTGAAGATACATGCTACTGCGTTTGCGTTAAGTCTAAATATTAACAATAAATAAGGAAAAGACACGCATGGTAGTGCCTTTAACTACTAATGAAACTCTCTCTATTTCCTTTAGTTAAATTACAATTTGTTAATTTCTAACTTCTCTTATTAATTCGTTCACATTTTAAACTTTATTTATAGCTATAAGCTATTATCTCTTTTATAGAAAATCGTAGATGGCGCCCGCGCCGGTCTGACAATAAATATTCATACACGTTACTAATTTCACATCCACATTCTTGTTTACCTATAAAGCCAGAGTTAGCAAAAATATATACATCGATTATACATATATTAAAAAATATATATCAGCTACATAAGGTCTTGCAAAATTTTTTTTTTATGTATTTTAATTATAGGATTTTAATATAGTACCTACATCTGAAACATTATTTATTTTAATTATTATCCATGTGGTTTCACAAATAAAAGCTTTTGAACGTTTAGTTTTCCGTACGCTCTTACCTCAAAGTACTTAAGTATTACTAGTAAAAGTACGGCGGTCTGTTACAACACAAATGACACAACGTTAAACTCCGTGGTATTAAACTGACTCATTTAAAATATCGAACACATTCCGGATCTTAAACTTGGAAATTTTGTTGAAAATGATGAAATCAGTCAGTCTATTACATTACATAGTATTTAATATTCAATTTCTCTATTCATTTTGTATACAATAATGTATTCTTGAATGAAGGAGATAATATTATTCGAATTAGTAATGATTAACGATGCTGCACTAATGATCACATTTGTATTAAATATTATCTTGTTTTTACTTCCAGGATGCGCATCCCTGATGTACCTCAATGGAGACAAAATGTCTGTGTCGTTGAGTTTCGGAAAGAAGGTCATAACAAACCGGACTCTCTCGAGTAAGTTTTTTGTTTTTATTTTCACTTTTGATCTTGAATAAGCACCTCAGACTTTTATAGATGCCGTAACCGTATTTTATTCGTTTTTAAGGCTGTAACTTAACACTACGATTGACACTTTTAATTTAATTAATATTGCATTTTTTTAATAGGTCGTAAGCCCAGCCCTGTCTGCATGCCATTGCCAGGCGGTGTATCCAAGTTTTGTGGACGAGTTTACAACATCGCCAGAGCTGGTGAAGAATTCAGAGCGTGCCTTGGCTTAGAGCTTCAATCAAAGAAAACAGTGGAAGCAGCTGTTAGAGTTTCCTGTTTTAAATTTGGACCTAGAGGCGTGACCTCAGAGCCAGCTGACCCATTGCCGTTAGTTCCTCAAGATGAGAAGGCTGAAGACGATGACGATGATGATTACGAAGATGATGATGACTTCGGCCTCGGCGGTGACGATGACGATGACGACGAAGAAGATGATGATGATGACGGTGAGTTTACTAATGGCTAATTTACAAACCACACTGTTTTTATATCTTCGTAAATTGAATTGCATTTAAAAAACTGTTTCATTTTTCCAGGCACCCTCGACGCCGTAAACGACGTAGACAGCGCTGATTACACAGGTTTCAGTCTTCTAGGAGAAGATATTTTGGGAGACCTGTTCGGAACGTCAGGTGGAAAGAAACCGAACAAAAATAAAAATAAAAAGAAACAAGCACCTATCGTCCTGTCTACAACAACGACAAGTACCAGACGTCCCAGACCTTCGCGACGGCCTTCCAGGAGACCTGGTACCAGGACTACAACACCACGCCCAAAACGTACTACCACTGTAAGAGTTAAACCTTCCGCTGGAAACCGGAGACCAACTCGTAGACCGAACAGGAGACCTACCAGGAAACCTACTACGGAAATTACTTCAACATCAATACTCACGACAACAACAACTACAGCCAGAACTGTACCAAGTTCAGTTACAGCTGCAATGCAAACGACAGCACGTATTCCAGTCATGAGCACAATTCAAGAGCAAGCCCTTCAACCAGTTTCTATGATTGCTGAGAATTCAGTACCTATTGTATCTGCAACCACTCCTAAAAGCGTAACTGATTTTGAGGATCCTGGACTAGAAATGTCATTAGCACATATTACTGGTCAGTTATCTGCGATGCCTGTCACACCAATGGTTTCGAATGGAGGCAAAGAATCAAGTGTGATGAACAAAAATGAAGAACCTGCCAACTACGAGAAAGTACTGACAATCACTCCTAAAACACCCTCAACCATATCTTTTATGCCTACTTCCGAGGAAGTTGTTAATGATGATATGATTCAAATAGTGCAAAGTCTCGACTCTGCAGAAACCATGCCTGAAAGAGAATCGATGTCTCCAGATGAAAGCAGAGCTAGTCTTTACCAATATGGTTCTGCTGTCTCAGACAGTTATTACGAAGGTCTCACCTTACCTAAGAAGAAACATAAGAACAAACAATTTAACTTGGATGATTTAGATGTACTAAATCTGGGTCAGATTGGGGAATCCGTGGGTGATGAATTGGGAATATTTGGTAAAAATAAAAGACAACACAGAGACAATAAAGACACAAAAGTACACGGTAACAAAGAACACAGCAATGATTACGATGACTTTGTTGATACTATGAGTGATATGGCTTTGATGATGAGGAAGTCGAACGATAATAAAAATAAGAACAATAAAAATAAAAAAGACAGGAGAAGACAGAATAAAATGATGCGCGGTGAATGGTCACAAGTATGACGTCGTAGTCAGGCTAGTTCTAAGTAGCTTTAGAAATTATTTATTTTTTTGTACTTAACTTATTTATTGTGTGTGTTGTAAATAGCAAAATTTTGTATGAGATTATTTATTTTGCATGAATGAGTAAAAACTTTTTCAATTATATGCCTCTACTTATTTATAAAACCGATCTGCAAATACTTACGTTATTTAATACATTGATATTACCTATAAGTAGGAAGTAATACCTATTCAATTTTAAAATTGCTGATAAGTTTCCAAGGGTCTCTGATATTCTAACATCAAAAGGTAGTCAATATAGTGAATCTGATCTTAACTGATTGCACCCAATGCTTATCATATTACAGCATAACATTTAAAAGAAATCATCATATTATATACTATTCATAACTACATGACCAGCCAGCATTATAGGATAAGTACGAAATATTCGTAATTTGTTATTATAGAGAGATACCAAAGCTCTTATACATAGATAAACAGCTAGCTACCTGCCACTGTTGCTACTGTTATTCAACCTACAGCATTATAGCTAATATAACTTCAAGAGGCGCCTAGAAATAAGTGAAAGATAAGTATGTAAATCATAGCCCGTAGACGGTCCCTGCTTTTATAGCCTCCGCATGAACCTAGAATATTACTATAAACATAACATTTAGATGTCAAATTATACGAATAAAACGTAAGAGAAACGATGATTTGCCTATTTTTGAAATTAAAATAAAGGCTAGGGGTCATTCATCTGAATTATAGTATTCATCTGAATAAAAATTAGAGTGAAATTCTTGGACCTATTATTGAATATACATAAAAGTAATAATGTTTTGAGTTTGTTAATTTCGAAATGATTATTTATCACATGATGAGCATTTCGTCAGATCCTCATTGACTCTGAAAAGGTAGTAATGTTTTTCATAAAAGGCAATTATTTGATTGGGTATCATTGAGTATAGGTATTTGTTGATTATTTGAATAGCTATGCAATTTTTAACAACAATATTTTTGCCCTACAATGTGCTCTCTACATCTGATGTCACTTTCAACTAATTCGTATTAATTAACCAGATCATATAAAATAAATTATGCAACAGAAGTCTACGAAAATATTCACAAAATCCGAAATTCCTAACAATCTTCTCATTTTTGTGATCAGTTGCTTTAAGATTAAGACGTAAAGAACTAAATAATAATCTCTGATTAAAAATATATATTATTACATAATTGTATTGTATCATATAAGTTTTGCGCAATCACTCTTATACTATGGTTGCGCTCTCACATAATATACGCAAATATTATCAATACAAATTCGTTTCACGTATCCATATTGAAAGAAAGCAACATAATATAGTTTTAAACTTCAACTTTCTCTCGTACTGACATTAAAATTTAAAACTTGTTCCTATCACTGACTGTGCAGCTTTAAATAAACATTGACTGTTTAGTGGTCGGCAGTTAAATACTCCCGGTTACTTGCTACGCGTACAATCCGTAATGAGGAGTCAGGCTTAACTGTTCAACGTAATATATCTTCACCACAGAAAATGGGCCCTTTAATAAAACTTTATATATTGTTAATGATATCAACTTACCATTTGGGATTCGGTGAGTTTCTTATCATTAAAATATAAAATCCTTTTGATAAATCTAAGGAAAAATATAAATTTTAATATCTTGCAGGCGACAAGGCATATAGAGTTATAAATTTTAAAATACCTCGAACAATTTGGAAGCAAGCGTTGCAGCCGACTCCTGTTCTTAAATCTCCTGTTACCATTACTGTGCCTATAAACGTTCAGGATGAGCAGGATGTGGACGATGACAATGAGATTGAGGATGAAATAGAAGACGAAGTTCCAGTAATTGCTGAGGCTGTTGTTGAGAGTGCAAATGTAACCCAAGTCTTACAAGATCCGGTGCCAGTAGTAAGCAGCACAGCAGCACCAGTTGCACCACAGAATCCGGTACTGCAAGATGAAGTAATAAGTCAACAACCAGTTCCTGGTCAACTTATAAGATTCCCATGTGAATGTCGAAATAGGCAGTGTGGATGTTGCACAGGCGCTATAATGGAACGATTTAATATGAAAGCATGCGGAAACATGAGCTTTATACCAGAAGACTTTGTCTTTGACGTGAGGATGAGCATCAACAATAACACTGTTGTCCGACGAAGAGTTTCAGGTGAGAATAAAAATTTACTTCGGTTTAAGAAAGTTTCTAGTCTTTTGTATTGGAACATAGTTTGGAATGCAAATAAGATTTCTATGCAACAAATTCAGTAGAAAATTTTAAAACAATGCCATAAGACAAAGGTGTTAATAGAAAGTTATTTCAGCCAGTGACCCGCCGCCGATATGCTTCAACCCTAGGCGAGCGCCTTTCGTGCGTGTTTGTGCCGAAATATCGAATATACAAATCAGAAACAGAAATGCTCATGCCTGTTTAGACATCAATGCAGATATTGGTGGTTTCCCTGTTTACTCAGCGTCATTCAGATGTTTCAGGTAAGATTACGTAGAAACGCTACATATAACAATATTAATTAAATTTGAAGTTTTTACAGGTACTGAATTTTCGTCTGCATTTATGGAAGTGCTATGTTTAGGACCTCTACATTTTCTAAAAGAAGTGCATTAACATTTTTGGGTTTGAAAATTCCTAGCTCGAGACCAAGAATTATGCTTAGATAGTGGCCTTCCGGTAAATAATAGAAAGCCCGTCTCTAAGAATTTTGGAACGGCTCATCGCTTGTGCTTATACCTTGATGGATTAAACGTTTTACTGTGTTCATTATGAATTGTTCTTCTTTCAGTTTAGGGTCATCCGGAATAAAAACGGGGCAAAAGCCGAGACCAGTATCATCAGGACCCAAACCAGTTAGTCTCTTTGGCAATAGTGACAATGACGATGATGGTGGGAGCTTCATAGAAAACGCTGCTGGCAATGTTTTTGGCGGTGACGGCTTATTTGGAGGCGGAGGCTCTAGCGAAGGCGGTCCTTTCGAAGGATTTGGTGACGGAATTGGTGAAGGCATTGGTGACGCCTTTGGAGACCTATTGAACGGCGACTCTTGATCAACTGTGATTGTAACTTTACGTACCAGTATTTTGTTAATGTAAAATTAATTTATTCTGTAGCTAAGTCTATTTATTGTTACCAATAAAATACATAATTGTTTATAAGAATTTTATTCGAATTAAAGCTAAGGTGAATAGATCTTCAGTCCACGTGAAAGCGTAGATAACGAGATAAACAGATCTTTCTCTGCCCCTGTTGAACCGGTTCACTCTTACGTATGTGGATTGGAGTGTCGAGCTTGTTCAGACGATAGGCGCACGCGCAGATTCGCGCCACAAAATCAAGTAAAATGTGTTCAGTAATTGTTTTATTCACAATTTTTTGCCTTCAAAATATACATGGAGGTAATTCACTTATCAATATATCTAATTTGAATTTTGGAAATTAATTTTATTCTAACAGTGAAACTATAATTTGTTGCAGCAACGCTAGATGATTATGTAAACAAAACAAAAGTGGAATATATAAACGGAATGGAAGTTCCGGACGATTTCTTATTGATGCTTCATCAGCTACGAAGTAATTCATCACTGATACCGACAGTGACGTCATTATCCAGACAGAACCAAGATTCTCAAAATGGAACTTCTTCTAACAACAGGCGTTGTGTTTGTGACAAGGGTGTTTGTAAATGCTGTACTGGTTACGTTATGGATTTGTTGAAACAGAAGGCGTGTATGCGAGTGACGTATCACCCGGGAGACTTTGCTTTCGATGTAGCTATGTCGCTTAATAACAGGGTGCTGTACGAAAATTCTTTGTCAGGTAAGCAAAAAGTTTTCTGTTATTTGCCTAAGTTTATTTTGTTGTTCAAATGAATAAATTTACTCTTAGTCATCTCATCTTTCACGTATTATTTCTTCAAATATTTTAATGAAGAGTCTTTTTATAACACTATTTATTTATTTTATTCTTTATGCACAAAATTAGTACAGATACGGACTTACTGACTTAGGCATTTATGTACCAATCGGCCTTAGGGTGACACTAGGCTGAATGAAAAAAATAAAAGTTAGCTAAAAACATCATTTTACAAAAAAAAAACGTAAAACGCTACCATAATACATATAAACGTACATAAGAACTCCCAAGTCTTCTGCACACAACGGAAATGTTGGTTCAAGTCAAATGTCAAATTATTTTTGTTTTGACACTAGTAGACACTACTAAAATTATACCCACACCCTCTTATAACAAGAGGTGATCTAAGCAAAACCCAGGTTATATAAAATAGCCCCGTCACTTTTTGTTACATGAAGTTAGAAAGTGATAGGTATATTTTAAATCGAAAATCTTTGTCTTGGAGTAACCGAAGTATCTTTTTTAATTTTATTTTCAGGAAAGAATCCTAGACCAATATGCATAAGTCCGCCAAGAATAAACAGTTTAAAAGTCTGCGCGAAGTTCTACAACGTATTTTTCCCAGGACGTAACTTTCACTTTTGTTTGGCAATGACAGGACACTGGCGGTCGTTCGAACTCTTCAATTTCGCTTTTGACTGCCTCCGGTAAGTGTGACGACGTTTTGCCGACTAAAGAAATTATCCATACTTTCTACTTATTGGTATAAGTACTTTCTACCAAATTAAGGTTCCGTGGTAAAAAACTTAAGGACCCTTAAAGTCAAGCTGATATAATTATTTATGATAGACTCTGTGTTTTTGTGCGTTTCACATTCTTTTATCAATGTCTATGCCCGAAAACTTTCCATTCAAAAATGGAATTGCTTAGATGCTGGTCTGACGAATCACCTATTTTCTATGCTGAGAATAATGAGTGTTATTCCCATATTAGGGGAGATTTTGTTTATTTTCCTTCAAAATACTTCATTGAAATAACGATCAGTGTGTCTGGAGGAAACTCTCAGTGAATACTTTTAATTATGGTACTTAGAGTGTGAACATTTTTGAAAATGTTAATTGTCATTATACGGAACATTGTGGTTTATCACACAAACTTTCTTTATTTCTTGAATCAGGTACGTTTTAATTTATTACGTGTAATTTGTACCTATGACTTATGCTGAATAATAACTGTTTATTTACATAAATAATGTTTCATACCCGCAAATAATTCCCTCGCTATACATTTATTTCCGTTATAATGTCTGTAACTGTAAAAATAATGTAAGGTATTTATTTTATTTAAAAAGTAGATACTTTTAGGATAATTCAACATAATTATTATAATAATAATCCTTATAGAATAATTGTAAATGTAAAAAGTGTGAAAACTGACTTAGAAAAGAGTAAATAATGACAATATTATAAAATTAACAGTTTGAGAAGTCGGTGCCAATCCGCGCTGAACCAAACTGCAGGCACCGACTAACGACATAAATTACAACGATACCACTCTATTTAATAACCTCCTCCTTTTTGAAGTCAGTTAAAAAGCGCGCGAAACAATGAAAAGTCAGTGGTACCAACATGGTGGACATCTTTCGTAAAACTTAAGCCGGGTCTGCAGCGCCAATTTTCTAACATGTTGTGTTTTTGCGAACAAAACTGTTAGGCCACGCCCCTATTCGGTTAGCAAACAATGTTAAGCCAGGTCCGCAGCGCCAATTTTGCTAACAAAACTGTCAGGCCACGCCCCTATTCGGTTAGCAAACAATATTATCCTGTTTGCAAACACGAAAACACGGCGCAGCGGCTTTACTCTGCTTACCACTTATTTTTTTTCTATTTTAGCCGGAATTATATTCCTGCAAAGGAAAACCGCAATGTTCTTCCGGTGTCACGTATTCTAATAATTAAATATTTCTATCCTCAGGATGGGAGCCAATGGTATAGTTATGGTGAAACCTTACGAAGACGGTGGGATTCCTATATCAGATCCTCATGGAGGAGTGGACGCAGTCGTCGATGCTGGAGACGAAGACATTGAAGATTATGACGAGAACGTTGTCAGATCAATATTGAATCTGTTCGATCGATAATATGACGATGAAGAAAATCTTTGTGTTTGTGGATTGCAATGAGTTTGAAACGACTGAATTATTTATTAAAGAATTTATTTTGCATGTTTGTTTATTATTTGTTTTCAACCTGGAGTAAGTTAAAATTTGTAACAGATGACAAGAAAGACAAGATAACCATTTCTACTAACTACCAGAGTCTTAGTTTAGTGGTCGTTTTGGTCAATTTCAGATCTTCAAAAGGACTAGAAAATACCTTCAAAATACCAAATAAGGATTTACGAGTAAGGGGGTGCATGAAAAGAGCATCCAAGAGTAACGATACTTAAGTACGTCCGGCGCACCCTGGGCAGGCAGCCCCGCTACCACACTTTGCTGACTGGCCAATCTTTTCACCACACCATGAGCTATTCTTGTATAGCTCGTGCCGACACGATAGAAGAAGAAGATATGAACGCTACCGTCCTACCACCTAACGCCTTAATTTTCTCATACGACCTCCACAGACTTTAAGCAGCCGACACTGCTACTGCTATTCTGGCCCTGGACTCTTAAATTAGGCTTCTAGTCTCCCTGATCTCCAGGCCTCTCTCAATAATCCTGTAATGCTTTGTGGTTATCACGCAGAACAGGAGGATAGTAACCGCAGAGGTGCAGCAGAACACGTGGACGATGTTGAGTAGTCTGAATATCAAAGCACATGTGGATGCAATAAAATTTAACATAATAGGGTCCTTGGATGTTGTGCTTGATGCTAGAATAAAGTAAACATTCCATTGGAACGGTGCCGGTATACCTCCATTAGGGCCGAGTTTACCAACGTCAGATAACTTTATTTGTGACAAAAATAAAACTACTTACGTATTATGCAAGCAAAGCAGAAACAAAGCAAAATTATATCCTAAACTAAAACTACCTTTAAAAACTAAAAGAGTGCATGATGCATCAAAATATTTCTCCGCATCGCTGCCGACTGGAAGCGTACCCAGAAGGCTGGCAGCGTTACCACCTTGTATGACAACGCTAATTCTTCATTTCAACCAAGCCAGCCCTGAAGTGTCGACCATTTGTGGCATAAATTCGACGATTCAACAGATTTCATTTACAAATTTTCTACGGATAAAGTTATCTAACCTCATTTAATCGGCCCTGGGTACCTTGTAGTACTGCCAGGGTTGCGGAATTTGTTCGAAAGAGTTACCGCGGCCCTGGAACGCAAAGAGCGTTAGGAGGAACACGGATGGGTTTTAGTCAGTAAGAGTCTGACACTCCCTTCCACTCCGCCCAGAGCGGAAGGAGTGATGATTTGCAATCCATTAAAAAAAAGTTACCTTGTAGTTCCCAGCAAATAATAGACTACTCCGGCGAAGAAAAGGGCGTCTTAGAAATTCCTAAAGGGTATGAGTAGCAGCGTTCTTCTGCCTGAAAATAACATAACACTGCGATCACCAGTCCATATGTCCGTATGACTGTTCATTGTAGCAGTCATTGGAAGGTCAATACGATGAATCTTACTACTCACGTGTTTTACACAACTTAAGCTTAGGAGTACCTCGATTAGGCTTGTATAACACATGACTAACGAGAAGATCAGGGCCCTTTTTCTCATGACATTTAAGAAACACAAGTAAGAAACGCGTTTACAATTATATTTTTGCAGTTCATGGGATGCTGCTTGTACAGGATATTTCACAAGAATATTATGTTAAATTCAGTACATTTCAATTTTTTTTTTTTTTGGATTGTACATTCGGAAGGTAATGCGACCATAAATTATTTAAGTCGGCTGTTGGCTGCGGTGCGTTTAAAAATTTAACCCCAGTTACTTTCTGTTTCAGTGGCTACGATAAACGGGGTAGTAGGGATGGTTTCTGGATGTTTAGTGATAAGTCTGTCTGTTCATCTTTTATGTTCTAATGTGTCATAGTGAATAAGGTTCCTGTAGTGTTTACCCATTCTCGTTTCCGTAGTAGTATGCTTTCTTTGCATCGTTATTTTAGAAACATCTAGCTGAAAGAAAGTTATGCTACCTCCTACTGGACTTTCAATGTCAAGGATATCAGGGAATGGTGGCTTCTTACCAGAGATTGAATTAGTCAAGTATCATGAGCAGAGATCGGAATAGGTTTAGTATATTTACCTAAACATCGAGGAAAGAAGTAACATAGAGTGGATAATACCTGATCTAAAATCCTGAAATAATTATAATGACGTTTTAATCCCGGGATTTAAAAATCACGAATTATTCAACAGAACCCTAAAAAATGTTATATGACTTTTCAAATCAATAATTTCCACTCTTCCTGGAAGTTTAGGTAAATACAGGTACTCTACCTATTCCGATCACGGATCATAAGAAAGGGTCATAAAAAGTTCAAAGCGAGTTAAAGCGTGAAGCCCCAGGAATAGGGCTCTAATTCCTGTGCTGCGATATATTTAAGATTAACCTAATCTAAAAGCAAGACTGTGAAAGACTTTTTTATGCCATAACTTTCTGGCATCATCTATACACCGTGGGCCTGAGGTACCCGAAAGATTTTAACCTTCGATTCCGATGCCTATAATTGGAGAAGAAAAGCTAGGATATACATGAATGAATAAATGAATGAATAAGCTTTAATTAATTCCATACAAATAAGAAAACATTCAGTACAAATAATAATCAATCAATAATAACAATTAACAATATCAATTATAAAATCAATAAAATAATCCGATCAAATTAATAACAATAGTAAAAAAAAAAATAGCACTAATCATTAATAACAATAAAAATTCAATCTAAGTAGTAATACTCGTAATGATAGTAAGCAATAATTAAAAATAATCATTAACAATCAATAAATAATACAATCAAATTCATAATAACAATAATCAACAACAATAAAAAATTAATAAAATTCAATCAAATTAATAATAACAATTAACAATAATCATTCGCAATCAATAAATAATTATAATCGTTATAATAATTATAATAAATATAGTCGAATAGATTTTTTCACTGTTACATTTGTATGGACCCCGGGTAAAAGCCTCCTCCAAAGATTTCCACTTCTTCCTATCCTTAGCCATCTCAAGCCATCCTCGACCTACTGCCGCCGCAATTTCGTCTGCCCATCTAGCACTAGGTCTGCCTCTCGCTCTAGTACCTCGAGGTCCCTTCCATTGTATGGTTCTTTTAGTCCACCTGTTATCAGTATACCTGGCCACGTGACCTGCCCAATTCCACTTTCTTTGTAGAGAAAAAGTTAGTGCGTCTGTTATGCTGGTTTTTTTGCGGATGTCTATATTTCTCACTCTGTCTTTTAATTTTAAACCCAGGTAACTTCTTTCCATTCTTCTTTGAGTGGTTTCGATTTTGTTTCTGGTTTTGAGGTCGAACGTCCAAGTTTGGCAGCCGTAGGTAAGGCATGGTAAAATTTCAGAGTCCATAACTATCTTCTTGGTTTGCAATGGGAGCTGCGATTTGAATATTTCCTTATGAGCCCAGTACTTTTTCCAGGTGATACCTACTCTACGGTCTACTTCTTCTGTATTTCTTTCTTTGCTGAAGGAAATCTGTTTGCCGAGGTATATGTATGTTTTTACGAACTCAAGTTGGATGTTATTTATCAAGATAACATGTCATTTGAGGATACTTATATATTTTGCCTTTATATTCTGTGACCTCAATGCTTCCCAGGGCAGGCATCATCTATAGGTACACCGTGGGCCTGAGGTACCCGAAAGATTTTAACCTTCGATTCCGATGCCTATAATTGGAGAAGAAAAGCTAGGATATACATAGTTTGTTGAATAAAGTTTAATTTTCGAAATATTCATTATTTACCGAAATTCACAAATCGAAAAATATCTAAGTTATCAAGTCCTATGAACACGGCGTTGCGACTTTTGTCATACCCCTCTCGCCGTATGTCTTATTTGTCGGGGAGGGTTGTGAAATGAGAAGTTTCTTATTCACTCACACGATAATTTATAAATGTTGCCAGTTCAACCTAAGGTATTGTTTGCAAGGAAGTACTAAAGTTAATTGATTTATTAAGTACAGAGAAACAAAAAAAAAAAACAAAAAAATTGACTTCATTGGACTTTCGTTGATACTATACCCAGGGTGTTAATGGTTCTTGGTTTACGTAGCATTCTGCTTATCCCACAAAGAAACGCAAGCGTGGATATATTATAAAGAAAGTACCTATAAATAGTAAGCAGCTTTCAGCGCCGCATCAGACTGACAGATCGGTGTCTGTTCAAAGGTCAGAATTACCTGTATAAGTCTACGGTATTAGACACACAAAATTCAGTGTTTTGTCATGCGCCTCATTACTCATTTTCACATTAGTGAACATGCGTGAAAATATATACGTGAAAATACCTAGCCATTATCCGAACAGTGGTGGTATCGCATCGATCCGATGCGCAGGAGTTTCTCTCTAGAAAGTACCGCAAGTCAGTAGCGCTCGCACATCGCATACCTTGCATACAAATACTTAGTTACCTTTGGAATATCGACATAGGGTATCGGAAACCAATCATTTGAATTTGGTCCCTAGAGCCGGCAGTTGAGTTGAACGAACTGTTACGAAGTTTCGTCAAAATGAAAACGAAAACGTTCGCGGTTTTTGTTGTTCTGTGTTTTGTTCAGTTTGGTTCAGGTGAGTGCTTTTTTTAAATGTATTTTTTAATTGTCCGCGTATTTCAGGCACGTTAATTATGTTTCAAAATTCCAAGTATGACTTTGTCGTGACGTTCCGGATTAGTGATACTTGAAGACTAAATTTTATTTACATTTCGTTGCGGTAATTAACTCAACTAAGTAACTATGTTAGTGGACATGTTAAATTACCTATCTAATTAGACAAGAATTCTTAGTTGCCAATTTCTAACTATACGTGTTTTTGTTGACGCAAATAACTATCTTAAATTTGTAGGCGATGCATCCAGAATCAAGCGGCATTTCAATAATAAAGAGGACAACTCAATGGATGTGTCTGACTTTTCTATATATTACGATATAGACACGAACATGGTAAGTTGTTACTTATTTCTATTCTTAGACAGAAAAAGGTTATCGGCATTTTTTTGTGTTCGATGCAAGTAAATTATTATCATAAGAAGTTATTTTAAATGGACCAGGCGTAGTATGGTAATTATGTCATTTTGTCGACCAAACTCTTGTCTATGGTGAACATGCTACGCCTGCGATTATGAAAGTGCAAGTACTTATGAAAGAACAACACAATGCTCTGTTTAACGAAAGTTGAGTCCTGAGGGAATCATTTTTTAAATTGCAGCCACACGGAGTCTCCGTGTGGCTATTGAAAAAACGTAACCGACGTCATCAAAAACAGTAAAAGAGCTACATTAGCCATGTTTTGTATATTTTTTAATATTTGATATTCTTTGTATGGTAACGTTTTGTACAAAAACCCCAGGACTCGCCGTACGTTGAAAAGGAAATAGGTGCACTGTTCCAGATAGTAGGTCCTATGGAGAAGCGCCGGCAATAAACTCCATTGATACTAGTACTATTGAATGTCTTTGATTGATACTCTTTCAGTCGGTATCTATGTGTCTAGTTTAAAGGACATTCGTTGTATAGTCAAATAATGGTTACAATCTATAATTACTTTACTTGTACAGTACCTACCCCAAGTGTGAGTTGCGTCCCGCCAAAAATGTATGAAAATTTAGGCAGACCCTCTAGCGGCGAATAGCGTGACTAAAAATTTGTTTGACATTTTTGGCATGGCGTAACTACAGTAGTAGTTAATGTAAAAAACTCACACTTGAGGTACAGGAAAAGGAAGGGTTTAATTGTGTACATTACGTAAGATTATCCATAAAATGTCTTCCTGTCTTTCAGACAATAAAGAACATGATGCCACGTCCCTGGTACCAGCCGGGCTGGCGACTGCGGCTACCTTTCCAAGGGGGAAAATGCAACTGCAATGGTCTCAAATGTAACTGCTGCGCTGGAATGCGCATCCCAGCGTTTAATTTCGATAGAAAAAGTACGTATAAACACCGTCCAAGCATGTGTGGTCTTGATTACCGCCAAAACCTACCAAGTTAAATTGCAGAAGTTGACTTCTGAACCGAAATTAAACTGTGGATCCGTACCAAGTTGCCTTTTGGAAGGTTTACGAACTAAGCGAGTACTTGTTGCAATAAATTGCGCAATTAAACTTGCTAGTGGATTTGGCTTCATACGAAGGTCACCCAAAGGGCAATGGAGAGGGCTATGCTCGGAGTTTCCCTTCTTGATCATATCAGAAACCAAGGTAACCGACATAGCCCGAAGAAATGCCAAATTTAAATGGCAGTGGTAAGGGCACATTACTCGCAGAACGGATGGCCGATGGGGCCGAAAGGTTCTGGAGTGGCGACCGCGTACCGGAAGGCGCAGCGTGGGTACGCCATCCACAGGGTGGACCGATGACCTGGTGAAGGTCGCGGGAATCCGCTGGATGCGAGAAGCATAGGACGGGTACATATGGCGATGTCTGGGGGAGGCCTATGTCCAGCAGTGGGCATCTTTCGGATGATGATGAGTGGATTTTGAGCCGGCGAGATGTCACTGCCTTCTAACCCAAAATAAAATGCACGAAATGCGAAAGGAAACTTATTGCTATTTGTTGCAGTCTGTGTAACGTTTAAAATATTAATTAATTCTTACTTTTTTTCAACAGCCTGCACAGAGCTGACATTTGATCCTACAGAAGGATTTTTGGACTTGGAAGTGAAAATGAACAACGAGAGCATATTCCAGAAATCGTATTCAGGTAAAAATAGACTTTATTTTACAATTTTCTGTTTTACAAAATAGAGTCTCAGTCATTACCACCACAGGTTCTATCTACCGAGGATGTTAATTAATGCTATTTCTTCTCATATAATTTCAACAGCTAGTCTATTGAGGAGACAATAAGTTGTACTAAATGTTCATAATAATACGTAAGGGCTCATAATCAATCACAATTAGGTAAGAATGCATTTTAACAGCGACGTGATACGGTACTATAAAACGTCTCTGTAAAGAACTGCGTTAAAGGGCCAAAACACACTTAGCGTATCGTGCGCCGCTACTTACTGCGCAAGATACGGGACACAAAATACGCTTAAGTGTAGTTGTAACCGCTGAAAATACGCTAAGTGTTTGCCAACTTAACTTTGTTCGCAAGATGCGCGCGAAACTTCTAAGCCCTAATTACGCTCGACGTAATATCGTGGTGAGGCTGCGCAGAAGAATTTGTATGTAGCGCAATGCATATTGCGTAACGCGACGAAACATAAGCCGTGCAAGATACGCTCAGTGTGTCTGCAGCCTTAAGGCGCTTTTTCACGACTCACGACAAGATACGACGAAATGTGGTGACGACTCCATGCAATACACCAAGTTTAGCAAGTGTAGCCAGTTTTATGAACTGTCTTTACTATGACACTAGTAGTCCAATAGAGTTGTATCGTTTCGTGAGTATACGGTTCATAGAAATTTATTATATCGCATTCGGAGTCGTTTCCACGGGACAAAAACGGTCTTATTATTTTTGTATTATAACTTTCGTGAGACACATTCATATTTATGATTATTTACGGTTTACTCACGTGCATTTTTCGGGATTGCCCGACTAGTTTCGGACCCAAAAGGTTCGTCTCGCGACCTCGCCGCGTGTTCAGCTCATGATTAAGGGCTCCGTTTGGGTCCGAAACTAGTCGGGCAATCCCGAAAAATGCACGTGAGTAAACCGTAAATAATCATAAATAGGTCTTATTATTTACAATAAATATCTGGTAAATGATCTGTCACGTAATATCATGACGCACCGATCAAGTTGCAGTGACGCTGTCGTTAAGTTCACACAAGCGTATCTGACATCGATCATTGATTACGAGAATACCAAAAGCGTTGTTGTGATCGAAAAGGCCCCTCGCCCACGGCGACTTTTTGTAGCGATGCTGTCGCGCGTTTTGTAAACGCGTTTCTGCATCGCTACTATCGCGCGTTAGTCGCGTTTACAACGTGCGTACGGCATCTGGTACACAGCCAGCGACAGCACACTACTACTGAACTTCTTTACTACTGATCATTTTAACAAATTTATCACCATTTACAGCAAGCAACCCGCCGCCATTCTGCATACCCATCCCGATACCGGTCGGGCCTATACCTATAACACTCTTGGACATGTGCATCAGATTGTTTGACATCACCATCGACTTCACGAAGATGCATGTTTGCATGGATTGGGACACTAGAGTCGACAAAGCTCCAGTACTGGTAAGTTATTTGCAAAAGAAACTACAGATTTCGTGGACTTGATTCCCTTTTATTCTATCAATTTTATTCTATCACATAATCATTATTTTAACATCTAATAATGACGACAGACTGTTGGCTTAGAGCACCACGGTCGTCGACCGCGTTGCTCTATGGACTGTTGGTATACTCGTAACAGTTGACCTACACGCCTTGGACTATTTTATTAGTTTTATTTCATTTATATATTTATTTATTTTATTTTATTACTTGGACTTATTTATTTTGCTGGAGACCCTTCAGGTCTCGCCAATAATTGCCCGGTTACGTAGAAACGGTCCGCAAGGGGGCTATTATACTATCGTATCTACAGGATCTTGTCTTATTTGACCTCTAGAGTAGTGGTGGGTCGTTAACGATTTTTGGGTTAACGCAACGAAGCCGTTAATTTAATCCTGTTAACCTGTTAAAAAAGCCGTTAACGTTATTAACAGGTTTTCATTAATGTAACAGATTTGTACCAACGTAGCAGTTAATAGACGAAACTTTGTTCAAATTGAAAAAGGAGCTGACGTTACGCCGCGGGCTGTTGAAACCAAAACAACGGTTTCGTGTTTTGAAGTTAGCTTGTTTGAGTGACCAGTCAATTTTAAATAATGATCAAAAGTCGTCATATAAATGAAATAAACTTCCCTTCATACTTTTCCAGGCTTAGGACTGGCTGGCGAAAAAAGGATATACCTTATCGGTCATACCATGGCGCATAGGCGCCCTCGCGCCCACTCGTCATATTCCGTTTCTAGACTTTCTAGTCGTTCTTTCAACGCAGAAGAAACAAATAATTTTAGCTGGTTTTGCGTTAGCAGCTTCAGATAACGTTAGCGACTTTTGAATACCTATTCGTAGAGTTAATAATATGCGCTTTGCCAAAATCGTTGAGTGAAACAGTTGATAGATTTAACGGGTTTTGCGGTAAACAAAAAGCAGTTAATTCGTTAACATTAGATTAACAGTTAAAAAAAGCCGTTCGTTGAATTAACGCCCACTCCTACCTAGAGTCATATCTTTGTATGGAGATATGATTCTTATGTATAAAATACATTATCATTGATGTATCTATGATTCCAAGATCTATGATCATATACAGGGCGTCCCACGACTTTGCCACATGGAGGGGAAGTACCTTAAATACTGTAGATAGAAAAATTTACTGAATGAACACTTCATTTTTATTTTAAAAACAATACGAACTGCATTCAAAGAATTTTAAATAAGTATCTGTCTGAACCGGGAATCGAACCCGCTAAATGTGAAAACTAAAAAATCTGTAATTTTATTGTACTAATCGAAAGGCTCGATCAGATATATTTTTTTCTTCTAAATAACATAGCATCTAAAATAAAAGGAACACCATGAAATTTAACATTTAATTTAAGATTTTGTTCAGAATAATGAAAAGCATTTTCTCTATGTCGTTTGTTATAACAACTGACTTTATGTACTACTTTCTGCTTTGTTACTATTTCGAAGTATTATTTCAAGTATTCACCATGAAAAAATAAATAAATCAACGGTAAGCGAGATTACTAAAAGAGTTACAATTTGTATACAATAGGAAAAGGCACATTTTGAGCATTTAATAAATTAAATTGTTTGTAAGTTGCCCATTTCAACGTGTCTTAATATTTCAATTAAATGTTAAATTTCATGGTGTTCCTTTTATTTTAGATGCTATGTTATCTAGAAGAATTAAATGTATCTGATCGAGCCTTTCGATTAGTACAATAAAATTACAGATTTTTTTGTTCTCACATTTAGCGGGTTCGATTCCCGGTTCAGACAGGTGATTATTTAAAATTCTTTGAATGCAATTCGTATTGTTTTTAAAATAAAAATGAAGTCTTCATTCAGTAAATTTTTCTATCAACAGTATTTAAGGTACTTCCCCTCCATGTGGCAAAGTCGTGGGACGCCCTGTATAATAGCCCCCCAAGGAACATCTACAATCTACAACAGTCAAACAGAAAAAAAATACTTCGTCTACAATCCTGCTCTTCTCTTTGGGGATAACAGGCGCGATGACTAAGGTTGGGCTTAAAAGAATTGAGTAGAATTTAGCTTTAGTCGATTATTTTTATATAAAAATTTTGATTTCTCTAATTTTATTCAATCCTGGGGATTTACATACCTAAGTACCTACCTACTTTATTTCCAGGCAGTTTAAGTTAGTTGAGTGTTCTATTTTGTACCTACAATTACGGACTTGTTTATTGACTTATCAACTGACTGGCAATAAGAGCTCGCCTGATATCAAAATCACAAAAACTTATTTCTTTTTTTTCAGATTCTACACTTCGACTGCATGGACCTTGGACTTGGTGGAGTAAGTTTGACAAAGCCAAACACAAATCAAATTACTGGTGGAGAGAGCGGACCTAGTGAACCACCTCAGCTTAATGGTGATGTTTATGATCCGGTTACAGAAATCGCTGGTGTAACCACGCAAAACTCTGTATTTAATAATAGTGTTAAATATATTTAAATAATTTATTAATTGGTCGTTTATTTATTTTATCCTTTGATATTTTGTTTTGTAACGTGCTTTCTAATTGTGTAACACACTTGCAATAGCAATAGCATTCATTTTGACAGTTGAACAATATTTAATGCGTACGACTATTGAATTGTCAAAATTCAAAGTCATTGTCATAAAGGTTTGTTACGAAATTAGGCTAATTTTTATTTTAAACATTTTTGTGCAATCTATCCGTCTGAATGCAACAGTTCCTTGACTGGCTGACAACCAATTCACAATGCACTGCTGAAGATAGAAACACACAATTTGTAAGGCCTCGTTCAGGGAGACGTGGGGCGTTGCGCGGCGCGTCTGGCGTCGCGTCTCGCGGTCTAATCAAACATACGGTAATGTGTGAGAGCGTTCATGTAGAAGCGTCATCACACGCGCGTTTTGTTTGATATTGAGCGCTACAAGCAGCGGGGCACGCGGCGGCCACCGCCGCCGCATGTTCCGCGGCTGCCACCGTCGCGTCGTCCGCCGCGTACCCCGCGTATGCGTGTATAAGATGGTTTTAGGCATCGAAGTCGAGCGAGCATGTTGTATGTTGCAATTATCTTCTAGTAATATGTCGATGAAATCATACTCCATTTGTTGTGAGATGTTCAAAGAAGACTGCCAAAAGCGGAAGCTGTGGTGTCCGCTGCAGCGGCCGCGCCGGACACCGCTATACTCCACGCACCGCACCACGCGCCGCACGACGCCCCGCGTCTTCATAAACGGAACTACACAGTACCATATGTTTGTATTTGTAAGTGCAACGCTGCGGCTGGCGCCGCGGGCCCTGCCTGCCGCTTCACGTGCCGCTGAACGGAGAAAACGAGCAACCCACCGCACGGCGCGACGCCAGAGGTGCCGCGCAACGCCCCGCGTCTCCCTGAACGAGGCCTTAGTTATTTTTCCTGGGTGTAGATGTAGAGGTGCACCATGAAATATTTTTCGAACATCAGCCCCTAAGATTGTGAAATGTTGGGGTATAATAAACGTTTGTATGGAAAATCGAATTCTTTCCGTTTAACAACAAACTTGTTAATTTATTATAAATACATACTCTTGCACACAAACAAAAACGCGTAAGTGTTTAGGATTTACAAAACAACCTTTTAAAGTTGCGAAAGTTAGATTTCTATTGTTTATCGATTCAAAACTTGGTTATTTATATTAAGTATTAAGACGATGATCATTGCTCACAGAAAGTTCTTCAAATCAAACTAAGCTTAGTCCGAAGTCCACGTGGGTAAAGTTTCAGGCAAAACCTAGATAAAGTAGGTTCTTATTCTTTAAAGAAAATTACAATTTAATTTACAAAAAAAAGTACAATTTAATGAAAACATAATTAAGGTACAATTCCGTGCATCGCGGCCGATCACAGCTGCGCGCGATTGATCGCGTGCGGCTGACGCGCGCGGCTAATGCGTCAATAGTCGTGTCTATAATATACTGACTAATCTGTCGTTAGCCGCAAGCGTCTGTCGCAGACTTCGGAAGCGGTGCCATACATTTTCATACTCTGACTATTGACGCATTAGCCGCACGCGTCAGCCGCACGTGACCGATCACGCGCGGCTGCGATCGGCCGCGATGCACGGAATTGTACCTTTATACAAAGGCGAGCTTAACTTAAAAATGAGTTGTCTACTAGCAAACCTTTAAGTGATAGAGACTAGAGACAGATTGTTGCTGCAGACACAGTGGCGTATTAGCTACCGTATGCCTAGGCGGGGCAGTGCACCGGGGCCCCCAAGCTCGATGGGCCCCTCGGCCTCCATGAACGACGTTTGAAAAAGTTATATAATATCCTAGTTGAATAAAGAATTTTTGACTGTTACTTTTTGGCCCCTAACCAACGACTTTTACGTGAAAGCGTGACAAACAAACAAACTTTCACATTTATGATATTATTATTATATGTATAGATTGGGAATTACGATTAAATAATTATCTGCTGAGTTATAGGTACAAAATGCTTACTAGTAAATAGCTCTGCTTTATTATGCCCTGCAGTGGGCGATAAGGAGCTGATGATGAAGTAGTTTTGCACCTTCCAAGTATTTAGTTTAAATAGGGCCCCAATTTCGTTTTTGCCCCGGGGCCTTTGGTTAGGTACATAGCTACGCCACTGTGCAGACATATTGAGTGTATCTTGCATGACTCATTACATTTTTCGTCACGATACCCGTATGCATTGCGCTACACAAATTCTCCTGTGGCAGAGTCCTCAGACTTGAGATATATGAAAAGGAAAACTATAATAATCCCGAACTTCATTGTAGCGGTCATTGGAACATTCCTAAGACCTATTTGCTTCATTAAAGATAAACATTGCTCTTATAAAACGAAACTCAAACTTTAATGAGCTATTAAGATATTTTCGAATTTATGCTTATCAACTTTTTCTGTTATTACTAAAAGTCGACTAAAAGCGCATCACTATGGTTGACAAGAAGAAATTGACTTTGACATTAGAGCAAAAAAAATTGAGGCAACCAAGCAAGGTGTGGAGACTGAGGCCTCTTAATTTATTTTTATGTATTTCTATTTGTTAATGTAGCAAATCTTCCCTAAAATTGATGGTAATTTAGTTTTCCTTTACCTTAGATTCTGAAGTGCACTTTAAATGGGCGATAATGATGATTATTATGATGGTGACGGGTTAGTACAGTTCGCATGTTAGATAGTGTTATGGTATTAATTTTATATATCTCCTGTAGATATTATTGATTAATCTTTGTTGTTTGTGCTACGGATTGCTGTATACGTATTTTGTTAGTATTTTCTGCGTGAGTAACGGCTGATACTTGGTATTGTACCGGCTTTTATTTGACACTTCTTATCTAAGTAGTAGTGCATCCGTGGGGTGGAAATTCGCATAGAGCTTGAATTGCATACTTCTTGTATTCTGTAGAGGTAGGTACAGTGTCTATTGGTGATCATTGCGCCCAGCTTTCCGTAGAATTGTTTGCATCTATTTTACAGTTTTGAAGCTTCTACTTTGTATGTATTTAAGTATGTTGTACATTTGAAGAAAATACACATAAATTCATAAAGTTTGCCCGAGAAACATAATTTCCAGGATTGTGTTGTAATGATCAACAAGTTTACAAAACCTGTTGTTTGGTATCTGTATTTTCTTTATTCACTTCCGACACAAACAGAGTGTTATAAGTTTGCACGCTTTGTTTGTGGCACCGTAGCACCAGAACGGATGAACTGATTCCAATCCGCTATTTTCATAAAGCTAGATTAATTGGTATGGTTCTTAGCTATGTTTGATTTATCATCAACAATGATCATTTTATCAATTCCAAAGTAAATTTTTAAATTTGAATTTTATTTAATATTTTAATTTAATTTTGATATAATATAAAGTGCCTTGCATGCATTTTGGTGTTTAGATTGCAAGAATTATGAATGAATAATGTGAATATTTTGCAATTTGTCAGGATTCTGTGTGGTTTCTGGCAAAGAATATTCCCTACTTATGGGTGTCATAAAAGGTGACTACAGTCCTCGAGATCTTAATCCACTTTTGACCTATATGCAGGACAATAGAAAGAAACTTGATAATGTTAATATAATTTGTGAACAAAAATATTTTTGATTGGGTCTTCACAATCGACAGAGATGTACAAGATACCTCATAAAAAGTATCCGAAATACAAGATCCAAGATACTTTGAAGTAAAGTATTTGAGATACCAGATACAATATACTTTTGGAAATGGTATTTGAAATACTAGATACAAAATATGTATTTTCTAAATACTTTTTTAAAAATAAAATACTTTTTGAAAACATATCGACTCTTTCCAATAAAAAGGCGTAAATCTAATACTTTTGGCAAAGACCAAAAAACAAAAAAAAATAGTTTCTTACATAACTCTTTTGTTTTAAACTTAAAATAGTGTTCTAGGAAGAAAGTTCTTAATTTTTAACTGTCCTTTGCCTCATTTAATTACAGTTACGAGAATTATTTAAGAAGTTAGCATGGACTTATGAGTACATCACTGAAAACCTAAAAAATGTATTTACGACCCGTAATTATATAGCTTGGCAACAAACGTCCGTAGTAAAAGCTGGTAAAGCACATACAAGGGTAATTTTATTGTTGTAAAGACCATTTTCCTTTGCAAAATATGGAAATACACTATGTTATAAGTACTAATGCGGTGACTCTATGAGCAATAGATTTACCTAATAAAGATAAATTTTCGGTATATCTTTAATATAAATAGTGATAATTGAGTAAAAATTAAATTAATAATTTTTAAAAATTAATCGTTATTTATTAATAATTTCTGCAATAGGAATGTTTTATACACACTTGAATCAAAAATGGTAAGTTAAGTTCTCGGTTTGCTCTAGTAATATAAAAAAAATATGTTATAACCTGGTTTAGCAGAAAGTAATGTTTCGCTTTATCAAAATTGGTGGTAGTAAAAACTACTTAATTTCACGGTAACGCAATTTTAAAAACAGATCGAACGAATTAAAATCTAAGTAAGACTGCATCAAAAAGACAATTTGCCCAAAATGGTCTTTACGCCCTTTGTAGCGGAAAAAGTCGTTATTTTTTTTATTAATTTTAACAACACAATTAAATACGGCGCGGCAATGGCGGCAAGCAAAAGTAAACTAGACCTAGGCTAGAGTCTTTAGATAGGTTGATAAATTTAAACTTTAAGGGTGCTTTCAGTTTTGTTTTTAGATGCCGTAACGTAAAAAAATGTATAGGTAATTTGTAAAAGTATTTTAGCAAACTTAGTATTTACAAAATACTAAGATACCAAAAGAACGTATCTAAATAAAAGATACAAAATGATAATTTAAAAAAGTATTTCAGATACAAGATGAAAATACGTATTTTGTATCTTGTATTTCAAATACTTTTATCTTAGATAAGTCACATCTCTGACAATCGAGATAGATAATCATTGACATGTTATGCAATTTATTATGTTTTTTTTCTGCATGTTTAATTATAAAATGTAGTGATGTGTATTTACGAAAAGACATAAAAAGAGTTACATTCTACAACAATTTATTCTAAAAGATAGTGATGTGAACATAATCGTTTGAAATATCAATATAAAAATTATAAAATTAGAGAAAAAGATTTAGAAATATTTTTATTTTTTTAAATTATACCATTTAAAAACACCCAGTGCTGCATGATAACTAGTACATTATGATTATTTAGTACAGTCTTTCTCAAAGTGGGTGATAACGCCCCCTTGTGGGCGCAAGAGGCCTACTGGGGGGCAGTAAAGGGCGGTAAAAGTAATGATTGCGAATGTGATTTTTAAGTTTTTGTACTTTACAAAATCTTAATAATCACAATCGCAATTAATAAGAACTTTAGGGGGCGCTAGAAAATAATTGATTCTCAAAGTGGGCGGTAGACGAAATAAGTTTGAGAACGTCTGATTTAGTATGATGACAAGTTGCTTGACATCAGCAGCAATGACAATGAAACTTGTGCAGTTTAATAAATTCAATTTCATATAATCAGTACCTATGTTAATAAAGTGCTCATCAAAATGAACTTCTTGATTGCTCATTCATAGTTTTAAACGATAACAAACTAAGGGAGTATTTCACCAACCTATCATAAACTGTTCAAAGCTAATTCAATCTCTAAACTTTTCAATAGGTACCTAAAATTTGCATTTCACCACATGTCAATAGTAATAATGAAAAGATTATTGAACACATAAATGTCATATTTATAGGTCACATTTAGCTTATCTGATGAATAGTTACGCACTACATTATTGTTAGGTTGGTGAAAACATCCCTAAGATTTTTTATCAATTTAATAAAAGAATCTATTATTGTGGTTACCAATTCATATGGTTCACATTCCTAGTTTAGTCTAATGATAGCTGTTTAATGTGGCTCTTTACATCTCGAGGACTGTAAGATATTACGTTAATAGGATAGGTAAAAGTATCCTCATGTCTGCTTTAACAACAAACTGCGGTCCCCAAAATGTTTTTTTTTTGTTCCTTGTCTTTGTCGCATTTGACCCTCGTCACACCTGATGGTAAGCGCAGACAGGGTTTAAGATGAAGCACATGAATCTAAGTAACAGAGATATAGAGGGATTACCCTATACCCCTCTGGCTCTCACATACACACGACGGAACACAGTTAACTGGGTGCCGCCGGACTTTAAAGTGATGGTGCTAGCTAGCCAGGCGGACCGTAAAGATCCTACCACCAAGCGAAAGGTTGTCACCTGATTGGTACCACCCGGGGACCACGTGTGGGGTTTCGAACTAAGGGTGCCTTCCCACGGACTCAGCCCCCAAAAACCTGTCTGCTAATCGTGGTGATTATGGCAATGTCATTGGGAAGCCCATGTATAGCAATGGAAGTTTACAGGCTGATGTGTGTGTGGGAGAGTTCTCTGTCGAGCCATGAACTGATGTGGGCTGGGATGATTTATTAAAGTTCTGAATAATCTTCAATAATTTAAGTACATAGTATACATTAAATATGTAAACTAAAATATATCTTAATCATAGGAGAATGGATTCCTTGGGGGCTACACCTGAGGTCATCTATAACTGGGTTGACATAACACCAGACTTCTTCAAACATATTCAAGGTAAATAAAAATAAAAAAAACTAATATATCATACTTTAAATATTTTTCAAGTCACAAACCCTTGAGAAAATTAGATTCATAAAGCTATTTTTATAACATAATATAATATATTTATTTATAATATAACTTCTAAAAGATTTGAAATTCTTTTAGACCTCCAACTTGGAGAGTTACTTCATGATGGCCATTTATTTGGTCTCTTTGAGGCCATGTCAGCCATTGAGATGATGGATCCTAAAATGGATGCAGGCATGCTCTGCAACCGTGGTAATCCTAAACCTCTGAACTTCCAACAAGCTGTTGCTGTAAGTATTTTATTTGATAATTATAATATTTAGTCTTTTATTTAGTAGGTACTAAATTATTTAGTAGGTACTAAATTATTGTTATACTAGGTACTAAATTATTGTACTAGTAGGTACAAAATTATTGTACTAGTAGGTACTAAATTATTGTTAAAATATTATTTAGTAGGTACTAAGTTATTATGTATTATACCCTTTTCAACGTAAGGTGACGTTTTTGTACAAAATGTTTAACCATACATAGAATATCAAATATTTTTAAAAACAAAACTTGGCTAATATATCAATTTTATAGTTTTTGATGATGATGTTTACGTTTTTTGGATAGCAGTCGCCTTACGGCTACAATTTACGAAATGAATGCTATGTCAGGACTCATCTTTCGTTGAACAGAGTATATTTTTTTTTTAGTTCAATTAATTGCATTTTGACAGTTCCTCTTTAGACCTATGTAAAAACCAAGAAAGTTGTTTAAGAAATAATTTTCTGTAAGATAGGTATTACTTATTCTGTTGAAATTCATTTTTTTTATTAAAAAATATTTTATAATCTTTTTTTTATTCTAGAATATTTCTAAAACTTGTTTCTTTTACAGGCTGGTAAGTTAAAAATAGAAGATCTGGAGCCTGCTGAGTTAGTAGGCATCATTGATGCCACAATGGCTTGCATTGTCTCCTGGTTGGAAGGCCACTCGTTAGCTCAGACTGTCTTTACAAACCTCTACTTGCATCAACCTCATTCTATCATAAATAGGACATTGAAAGCATATTGCATTGCTGTCTATAAACTGCTGGATTGTATTAGGGAATGTATTAATAAGTAAGTTGATTTGTATTCAGCATATAATTATTATTAACCTTGTGACCAAGGGCCAGCGCAGGCCGAGAGCAGAGCATTTTTTGAGACCACTGAAAAAACGACTCTAAGACTGTAGCAAACAGTGCAAAATTAAATACTCGAACACGCATCTTGCAAGCTCGAGCATGGTCGAGCATCAAGTTTGGACGTGTTTAATTTTGCACTGTATGCTATAGTCTTAAAGTCGTTTTTTCAGTGGTCTCAAAAAATGCTCTGCTCTGCTCTCGGTGTGCGCTGAATCAGCAATAGACAACCATAGTTTGACGATACGTTTGGTGCAGTGGCTGAGCGATTGGCTTCTGCGCGTGGGTTCGATTCCCACACGGAACAAAAATTTGTATGGCAAACAGATAGTTGTTTCGGGTCTGGGCGTTTGTGTATTTGAGATTTGTGTCTGTAAACGCACTCACGATACAGAAAAAATCATAGGGTGGGGCAGTTTAAATAAATAAATGAAAACTGTCCCGACTATGGCGTGCTGGGTACATTTTGGCTGGTTGTCTATTGCGGACTCCAGCAGTAAAAAGGTTTAGCAAGTATCAGGACCATGAAAATGTTTGTTCATGAGCAATTGTTTTTAACTGTTGCTTGTTACACAAAACTAAACAATACGTAAAACACTTGCCTTTAAACACCGAACTTCCGCTTGTTCTTGGTGCTTGCCTTTTTCAGACATTTTTATCTCTATCTAGACAGGGCCGGATTTAGAGATTTGGAGGCCCTGGAGCAACAAAGAAGTGAGGGCCTCCACTTGAAATGTTTAAAAAAGTACCTTGTTAATGTGATTTTTTTTCTCTTTGTCAGACAGGTGAGAAGAGGTGTAATTTTTTTTCCTATGTAAAAAATTCAACACCTCATATTGTACTGGCACTCTCCTATTGGGGCCCGGGACTAAAGCCCCTAGTGCCCTTCCCTAAATCCGGCCCTTTATCTACATACATGTAATAACTTAGCAGTGGCGAAGGGTGAATTTTCTTAAAAGGGAAGCCGGACCAATTATTTGTTTAAATAATAATTGAAAATAATAGATACTAATATTTGCCATATTTCGAAAGGGAAGCCGATAGGAATCGAGTTGTATGGAGCCTTCGCCACTGTAACTTAGTAAACAATCTTTTTCAGAGCACAGGTGTTCGAAGAAGAAGATTTTCAACCAATGGGTTATGGTTATCGTTTGGGCTCGAACCCGCAGTCTGGTAACACTTATGACGCAAGTCTCGAAGTCAGCGAGCAGAAGTGTGTTTTAATGCTCAGAGAGCAAGAAGAAGAACTTAGTAAGAAAGCTAGGAGTTCAGACGATGAGGTAAGTGTAAAAATGTTTCTCTAAAATTTTGTTGCTATAGAAGTGTAATTGTAAACTACTTAGATGCAGACTCTGTGGCAGCAAATAGATGGTATCTAATAACTAAGATATCTTCGTTTAAGAGACTATCAAAAGATAGTGTTCATCAGCCAGTTCATTTATCCATGTTTGAGATCTTGGAATTAGCTCATTTTAACAGCAGCAAATCTTCTGGTCTTCTACACCCAACAATGCTATGCAACTATGTCTTAGGCGGGGTTCAGGGGGTGTATGAAAAGAGCCTCCACGAGTGACGACACTTAAGCATGTCCGGCGCACCCTGGGCAGTCAGCCTCGCTACCAACCTTGCTGACTGGCTAATCTTTTCACCACAGCATGAGCTATTTTCGTATAGCTCGTGCTTACACAAAAGAAGAAGAAGCTATGTCTTTAAATAGAGCCCATTCATGAATTAATTCATATACTTGATAAAATAATATTTTTCCAGGACAATCTGTGGACTGCGCTAGCGGCTCGCATCAGGTTCACCAGAATGTTCTTCCAAGCTCTTCTCATGATTACTAAGAGGGACTCTCAGTCCGGAGCGGACTGTGTCGCTCTGCTCAATGGCTGCTCCGAGATGATGAAGGTCATTATCAGGACTTCAGGGAAAGGAACACAGCCTGTGGAGAACTGTGAGTTGTATAATAAATAATACTATGTAAACATCAGCTACTTAAAATTTTGAATTAACATGCATGTTTCTAATACCAATTAGAAACCTTAATCTTAATCCTATTGCAACAGAAATAGTATTACAACCTTTTATCCGATTGCGGCAAAGCCTAAACAGAGGGTAATGTTTTCATATTTTTTTTGACATTCTGAAATCAACTTAGTAAACACGCGCTCAGTGGCGTAGGGTGAATTTTCTTAAAAGGGAAGCCGGACCAAAAAATGCTTACCTTGCTCAAGTATGATGCGTGAATTCCAGTAAGTACTCGTTTCGAAAGGGAAGCCGATAGGAATCGAGTTGTATGGAGCCTTCGCCACTGCACGCGCTTAGAGTTGTCATTTGTTTGAGTTACAATAATTACATTTTTCTACTTTCAAATTCGCTTGAGTTTAATTATTTATAATTTTCATAAAAGTTTTGTTTGTAAATAAACTGTAAACTTTCTTTCATCTGGTTAAGTCTTTTTTGGTCATCACTTTCAACCCTTTTCCATCCGTAATATGTTCAAGTTGGCAAGATTTATGTATTTGATCGAAATATAATGAGCTTGCTTCAATCGAAATTGTTTGGTGAATTTAATTCTTCTTCAGAACTTTCACAGGTTGGCAAAACTTTTACAACATCTATCTTTTCTTAATTTAAAAATTATTTTGGCATATTATTAGCAAGCTAACCTTTCAAGATTTTAGTCAATACTTTGCCATTACAGCTGACTCCCCAAACCCAATGGGGTTCGAGCCGATGATCAACCAGCGTCTCCTCCCGCCAACGTTCCCGCGCTACACACGCATCAAGCACCGGGCCGAGGCCCTGCATTACTTCGACGAGCTCGTGGGACGGCTGCGGCACGCGTGGAAGATCACCTCCTGCACCAACTTCCATACCGCGCTGGTAATATACATGATAATATTATCTGTCATCAATGTCTTAGGTACTTTCTTAGTTAATTTAAGACGCCACTGACATACGGTGAAGGAAAACATCGTGAGGAAACCTGGACTTAATGTTCTGAAATCGCCAACCCGCAGTGAGCAAGCGTGGTGATCAATGCTCGTTCCTTCTCTGTATGAGAAGAGGCCTTTGCCCAGCAGTTACAGGCTAATATTTATTTTTATTTATATTAACGGCATACAAGAAGTCACCGGAGGGCAGGAATCTCCGAGTTCGATTCCGGCCTGCAACTTAGAATTTTTGTGCGAATCCTAACTTAATTTTCACTTGTGTTAAGGCTGCGTTCACACACGAGCGATTTTTTTTGGCGTGAATGAGCTTGCGCTTCTGTTACGAGTCGTTCCCTCCTCAGAAACTTTGGAATTTAATAGTTAGTCCCTTGTCTTAACGTACATTTTCTATTATGCCCAGCAGTGGGACAGTAATGTACTCACTATGGATAATAGCATAATATTTAAGTTATAACGTCTCTTAGTAATGTAAAATCGTCTTCACAGCATAAACGCTAGGAAGTGGTGAAGGGTGGGCTTTGGGGGCTGTTTATTGTAACATTGACTTTCAAAAAGAACTAAGTAATTCTAGTCTATTTTGAATAAAAGAGTTTTGAGTTTGAATGGTAAACTAAAACACATTTATAATAACACCTCCATTCTTCATTGTTCACAGGACTTCTTCATGGAGTTCAGTCGTCAGCGCGCCTGCATCTTATCCCGGTCAGCTCTACAGTTGCTGTACCTCAGCCCGTCGCCCGCCAACACGGCGTCGATGGCTCAGAGCGCTATGAGCGGCCCCGCCGGACAGCCGCGCCCGCAACACCCCTTCGTTGAAATACTGAGGGAGTCTGTCAAGAACTTCGTCAACCCGCCCGCACTGACGCCCAAGTCCCCCATGGTCTCTACGCCGCAAGTAAGAACGATATTGGCTTAATATACCTACCGTACTGGAACACTAGGATTTGTCTTGGATGACATACTAGCTCAGGTCCTCGGGTATTTTCACCTGGTAGTATTGATAAGTATCTGGGTATAGGTGTTCCACTTCGTTTACCTGTGGTGTCCTCGTATCACCTCTGATTCACCTAGGTGACGCAATTTGACATGTCGTCATCCTACGCGCTAACTGTCGTAACTAGCAATTGATAATTTTTCAGAGAAATTCTCACAGAGTGACGTATCTGCTTCAAATGAATAGAAATAAATAAATATACAGTGGTGGACATATAATTAGAAACACCAAGTGTGACTTTTATTTTTAGTACAAATTAACTTGATAATTAATGTTTTACGTATCATAGAGGGCTTATACCTATTTATCTATAATGTATCCACATCATGAAGTATTACTATGTCAGTTTTGGAAATATCATACAGCCGTTTATGTAAAAACTGGTATAGTTTATAAAATAAAATGAAGCAGCACAATGTACTAAGGTGGACAACTAATTAGAAACAGAAAAAAAAACATTAGCATAAATATGAACAAAGGTAACGAAACAATAAAGAATGAAGTTAAATGGTACAAACGTTTTATAATAAACAATCAATGTTTGGTTGGGAAGCCTCTGCTGTCGATTATAGCTCTACAACGACGTGGCATTGATTCTATCAATGTTTCATACATTTCCAGGGAATTTGTCCCCAAGCTTCTACAAATGCATCTTAAAGTTGTTGTAGTATGATACTAGTAGTAGTACGATATTAGTGATATGTTTATTGGACAATGTTTTCTTTACAATGTGCCACAAACTTAGATTTGATTCAAATCTGGACTATTTGCAGACCACTCTAACACCGACACTACAATAATCCAAACAACGTTAAAGCATTTCTAAGAGACTAATTAGTGTCGGTGTTAGAGTGGTCTGCAAATAGTCCAGATTTGAATCAAATCTAAGTTTGTGGTACATTGTAAAGAAAACATTGTCCAATAAACATATCACTAATATCGTACTACTACTAGTATCATACTACAACAACTTTAAGACGTATTTGTAGAAGCTTGGGGAAAATTCCCTGGAAATGTACGAAACATGCCGCGTCGTTGTAGAGCTGTAATCGACAGCAGAGGCTTCCCAACCAAACATTAATTGTTTATTATAAAACGTTTTTACAATTTAACTTCATTATTTATTGTTTCGTTACCTTTGTTTATATTTATGCTAGTGTTTTTTTTTCTGTTTCTAATTAGTTGTCCACCTTAGTACGTTGTGCTGCTTCATTTTATTTTATAAACTATACCAGTTTTTACATAAACGGCTGTATGATATTTCCAAAACTGACATAGTAATACTTCATGATGTGGATACATTATAGATAAATAGGTATAAGCCCTCTATGATACGTAAAACATTAATTATCAAGTTAATTTGTACTAAAAATTAAAGTCACACTTGGTGTTTCTAATTATATGTCCACCACTGTATACCTCAGGGCTTTAGCGCAACTACTAACCAAGCCAAGAGCAATATAAAAAAGTTATTAATTCATTAATAAAGCCACAGCTAACACAACTACTGAAAAAATATCAATTGCTAGATACGACAGTTAGCGCGGAGGGTGACAATATTTAGTGTCCTTTGTTTACCCAGGTATATCACCTAGGTGAACAGTAGCGACTTTTTTATTCATTTTGTGGGTTTTATTCACCCACATACAACATACTACAACTTTCAAAACAAAGCCAACTAAGTATTTAAATCCATTTATTGCTAATTAAACAGAAACAAGAATAGAAAAAAATAAAATAGAAAAATGATAGTAATTTATCCAATTTAATTACCTTGTGACTTCTACACTAATTGTTTGGAGTTGTTACAGGCGCGGGAGTTCGTGGAGAACTTCCTGGCTCGTTGCGTACGACCGTTCGCGGTGTTACTACAAGTGTGCGGACACAACCGCGCGCGACAGCGGGACAAGCTCGCGTTATTATTAGACGAATTCGCTGCCTTACAAGAAGAGGTAATGTATAGTTCTTAGCTGAAGTCTGGCCCGCACCTGTTTAGAAAAAAGGCAGAGTCAATAGAAGAAAAACAAACTTTTTTTTTAGACGTCTTTCCTCTGTTACGAAAAAACTACAAACGCAGAATACAATTATTGGAAATTATTTGATTGAAATATTCAAAAAGATTGTTTACCTTTTGTTTAAATTGGCTCGGGTCAATCTATAGTTGCGTGCGTCCATTTGCACTCATTGTTGCCAGAGTGGCGTGTCATGATCGCGTATCTATGTATAACTGTATACAAGTTTATTCACAAAGGGGCTACTAATCCGAAAGGATGTTAAAGTACCCATAATAATGAGTAACTTTTGTTCTACCACTTTCCCCAAAAGTCAATAGTTTAAGAGAAATAGCCGTTCAAAAATTACGTGAAAAATATGCTAAAATCTATCTATCCTCAGCTATGATCAACTGGGTTTACATTTTACGTCATATTTGGGGTTACGAATTAGAAGCTCCATTTTCTGAATTCGTAACTAGAGAGAGAGAGTAGTAACCTAAGTAGAGAAGAAGACATTTGGAAAAAAAATATAATAAAAATGATTTTACATGGAAATAAAGTTAATCGAATTTTGAAATTTTAACTGTTGCTTTAAAACCGTCATCTGTGATACTTTAAGTGGCCCGTGGATTAGTACCCCTTTCCGACCTACCTTGTATAATTGTAGGCGGAGAGTGTGGACGCGGTAGTGAGCGGTGCGGCGGGCACTGGTCCTCGCGCCTGCTTCGGCACGTGGGTGTTGTACCACGTGTTGCGCGTCATGATCGCGTATCTACTCTCTGGATTGGAGCTAGAGTTGTACAGCGTGCACGAGTACCATTATATTTTCTGGTGAGTTGGTCAATCTATACATATAAAAGGAGAAGCTGACTGACTGACTGACCTATCAACGCACAGCCTAAACCGCTGGGGTTAGAAAGTTGAAATTTTGACAGTAGTATCCTTTTGTAACGTAGGCATCCACTAAGAAGGGATTTTTCGAAATCCAACCCCTAAGGTAGTTAAATAGGGGATGAAAGTTTGTATGGAAAATCGTCAATTAACGGGTTCAAAATTTCACGCAAGCGAAGCTGCGGGCGAAAGCTAGTAGCTTATAATATTTAGGTATCTTTTTATTCGCTTCCCATTCCATAACACCGGTTTTTGGTGATTCTGTCGCTCGTAGTGGGTAGAAAAGAGCAAGGGCGCTTCTAAAAAATACATCTTTATTAAGACCTTTATTAGCGCTACCCGTCTGACACAAAAACGGACTAACGCTCATTGACGTCATTTGTTGCAGGTATCTATATGAGTTCCTATACGGCTGGCTAGTATCAGCTCTGGGGCGCGCAGAAAACTTAGCGGGTGATGCTGCTAGACGTGACAGTCGCGACTCGCGACGACAACGCAAGAACAAGAAGCGAGTCAGACCGTACGCAAGGGAGGGACTGCTGTGCAACGTGATGCAGAACATGTGCGGGGGGTACTATAAGGTATGCCAGTTGTCTTTGCTCGGTTTATCGAGCCAATGTGTGGAAGCTGGGGTCGTATTATTACTTAACCACTTAACGAGACAAGAACAATCGAAATCAAAATTAGGTTTTTTTTTTTAATATAAAAAGTTGTTTCATTTCTCTTCCACAAATAAAAACTGATGCATTTTAGCTATTGTAGGTAAAGGTCAGTAAGTAAAATGATTTTATTTCCGGAAGATCTATTAGAGGTTAAGGACTAAAATAGAAACAAACTTTGAATTATAATAATAACGTTTATTATAATTACACTAGGAATCTGATAATACGTCTGTTTGCTACGAGTTCGTTATACAGAGCACAGATAACTATATACTAGTCAGAGACAGAGTGACGACGATGACAGATTACAAATTAATATGGTTTTATAGACTGTCAAATTGGTTGTGTATTGATTTCCTTTTTAAACTGTTTTATATTTGATAATCAATTTGTTGATGGGCAAATAAACTAAATTAATTTTTGCATAAATAAAATATAATTCAACACGCCCCCTCAAAAATTAATCATCATTTAAATCAATACTTTTACATTTATAATTACCTATAATAATTCAACAGAACGTATATCACTTCCAAGTGTTTGCTGGGAGTATGTAAATACAATTATGGTCCAACATTTGTTGCTAGGATTAGGGAAACCCAGTAAAACCTAATCAGACCATTTGATTTAATTATCAACAGGCTTAATTAACCAAATAAACTGAAGTGCACATAAAAATCTTATTTCTTACTCTAAACCTATTTTACATCACATTTCTTCTAAAGAAACTTCTGGTACCGGCTTTGTCAAAACATCTGCCAGTTGTTGACCTCTGGGAATCTGTGGGAATATAATTTAACTTTATTATATTTTTCTCAATTTCATAATTCCCTTGAAAAAATATATTTTATGTCAATATGTTTTGACCTTTTATGATTAGTTGGCTTATTAGCTATGCTAATTAATACAGCCGTTATCTTCTTCAAATATAACAATAGGTTTATTCATTTTTATGTGTATACTTTCTGCAAGAGACTTAGGCCACAAAGCTTCTTTGACAGCTTCATACAAGGCCATGAGTACACAGCCTCTTCATTTACTGAAACTGAGTACAGCTTCAGTAGATGAAGCTGCCACTGAAGTTTGTCTATTTGTACTCCAAGTTATTGTACACTGCTCAAACAGTTTAAATAAATAACCAGTAGTACTTTTTCTATCACAGTGATCATGATCACCCCAGTTGGAATCTACAAATCCACATAAAACATTATTATAATCAACTCTTTTATAGGTTAATTTTAGATCCATAGTACTTTTAAGATACTTAAACACCCGTTTTAAACATTGCCATAATTCTTTATTATTATTTGTTTAACGACTCAATATATTTACGGATTTACTTAAATCAGGGTGAGTACATATCATAATATACATTAAACACCCTATGAGACTACAACATGGTGCATCATATTTATCTTCTAAATTTAACGGTTCATAATTTAGTTTAACTTCAGTAGGTGTATGTACTTATAGGAGTACAGTCAATCATGTTAAACTTATTTAAAATTGCTTGAATATAAGCACCTTGATCTAATGTAATTGTGTCAAAGTAAGTATTTACTTATTTTCATGCCAAGAAAGAATTTTATTTTAGATCAATTATTTCAAATTTGCTCATTCAATTTTTTTTTAAAACATTCATTGTCTGAACATCAGCACATGCTATAACTATGTCATCAACATGTACAACATAAATGTTTTTCATAATATTTCCTTTATCTAAAAGATGTATACATCGATCAATCGGTGAATTTTGAAAACCTTTTTCCACAAGAGGTATCGCTCAAACACTTCAAACCAACATCTTGTAGCCTGTTTCAGCCCGTATAGGCTATAATTAGTTTACATACATAATTATTATATTTACATAGAACGCCTTCAGGAATTTTTATATATATTTCTTCCTATATACATTAAAAATGCAGTATGTATTAAAAATACATTTCAAAATGCAGTCTTTAAATTATTATAATTAAATTAATTCATCCATATGATGAATTAATAAATTATGTTGATTTGCAAACCTTATTATTAATCTAAAACTGGCTATTCTAGCGACAGGTGCAAATGTTTCATTATAATCAGTAAGATATTTTTGACTGAAACCTCTTGCAATAAAACGTGTCCTATATCTTAAAGATTTTCCAAAGTCGTCATTTTTATTAGTAAAAATCCATTTTAATCTACTATTTTTTTTTTTATTCTTTGTTTTGGCACTAGAGTCCATGTATTATTATTTCTATGGGAATCTAGTTCATCTTTTATAGCTTGCTGCCAGTAAGACCGATCATTTAGCGATTCTTTTTCATGAAATGATTTAGGTATTGTACAAGTAAATGATTGAGCAATAAACAAACAATCATCATCAATTTCTTTATAGGAAATAGGGGGACGACCTTTGAGCCTTTCACTCCTTCTTAACTGACAAGAATTATCGATATTTTTGTCAGTGCTACAAGTTTTATTAGAACTTTGTTTATTGTCAACATTGGGCTTTAGTATGTTATTAGAGTCATTTAACTTGCGAGTTTTACTACAACGAACTAATTCATCAGATTTTGAATTATCTGACTTGTAATCATGTACTATTGAACTATCTGATTTTAATTCCACTGATTTTGAACCATCCAATTTATTTTTGAATTTTACTTGGACTGTCTTGTTCATCAGATTTAGATTTATCTGATTTAGTAATCATTTACTATTGAACTATCTGATTTTAATTCCACTGATTTTGAACCATCCAATTTGAATCATTGGATTTAGTTCCATCAGTTTTGGAAGTATGAGATTTTATCACAGGTTCATATCGTACATCTTTAACTATTTTGCGAATTTTCCTTAGACTGTCTTGTTCATCAGATTTAGATTTATCTGATTTAGGGATACTTATAATTTAAGACTTATTAGACACTGATTTAAAACACTTGGTCACTATCAGTTTTGTCTTGAGAATATTCAACATTATTCTCTTCAGGCTTTAGTAAAGGCCTGGATTCAGTAGACACTGATTTAAACACTTGGTCACTATCAGTTTTGTTTTGAGAATATTCAACATTATTCTCTTCAGGCTTTAGTAAAGGCCTGGACTCAGTAGACACTGATTTAAACACTTGGTCACTATCAGTTTTGTCTTGAGAATATTCAACATTATTCTCTTCAGGCTTTAAATAAAGGCCTGGACACCAGAAAATTAGTCTCATCTACTATCACATCCCTGACGGTTACATATTTTTCGCATTCTGTGTTCCATACCTTATAACCATTTGAACTATAGCCCACTAATATTTATTTCCATGACTTATCATCAAATTTAGCTTAATTGGTTTTATTATGGACATACACAGTTGAACCAAATACCCTAAGAGGTTTAATACTCGGTTTTCTATCATGCCACAATTCATAAGGAGTTTCAGATTGTTTCATGGCTTTGATTGGCATAATATTTATTAAGTGAACAACGGTTAAAACCGCTTCAACCCAAAAACACTTATCCAACACAACCAAATAATGTGTGAACTAATCTTCTTTCAAAACGTAAGTAGTCATTCTTATTGTCAACCGATGAAGGAGTAATAGGGCCACATACATCCGAGTGCATGATATATACTGGTCGTTTTATGTATTCTTTTTTATCTTTAGACTTATTAAAAAGGCAGCGAGTCTGTTTACCATTATGCAAGCTTCGTATAAATCATTAGTTGCAATTATTGTTTCAATTTGTTGTATGTCTTCAATCATATTTATTACATTTCAATTCATGGGGTGCATGAAAAGAGCCTCCACGAGTGACGATACTCAAGTACGTCCGGCGCACCCTGGGCAGTCAGCCCCGCTACCAACCTTGCTGACTGGCTAATCTTTTCACCACAGCATGAGTTATTTTCGTATAGCTCTTGCTGACACGAGAGAATTTCAATTCAAAGAATTTACTCTTGCGAATAATATGGCCTAGGCATTGATGCCATAATTTATAAATATTCCTTTGCATACTTGGGAAACAAACTGACTTATTTTTATAGGTAGGTATTTTAAAATCAAAAGTAACTAAATGTGTGAAATTTTACCTTTCATGATTTTTTTACCTTCTTTCATAATGTGAGTGCCACACTGATCAAAAATTATCTTCAGACCAGCCTGCTGCATCTTTGAGACAGATAATAAATTGTATGGTACCTCACGGCAGTACAGCTCATTCTCCAAAATGCCTGGAACGTCGTCGTTGCTCACTTCATTAATTGAACCTCTTTGTAGCTGAAATAAGTAAACCATTATTAGCAACAGAAATTCTTATTGGTGTAATTAAATGTTCGTATGTAATGAAAAATATAGTCCCTGTTAATTATGTGGTCGGATGTTCCAGAATCCAACAAAAATCTCTGCATTATCTTCTTGCTGGTAATCTCCAGTCATAAATGCGTATCCTGAAAAATCGTCGGATTTCGATGCTTGCAATAGTTCGACAGCTTGAACTGTTCTCGTTTTGTCAGACGTAGGTATTCTTCTGTTTGTTCGATCGTTTAAAATAAAAGCAATCCTTCTTAATATGTCCCTTGCGTCCACAATGATAGATTGATACATTTTGTAAAGTTTGAATTTTTGTGTCCTTCATTTTTTTTTATTTTGATGCGGGTATGTTGAATTTCCAGTATCAAATTTTCGTTTGTAATTAATTTCCGTTTTATTTTCCAAATGCAGAACTTTGATACTTGTATTTCCAGATGCTATATTTATCGCCGTAAAGGCATAATATTCCGTTTTTGCTTTAAATGTTCCATTACGAAATTTCAACAACGACAACACACAAGGTTACTCGACACTGAAGTTACAATTTCAAACACTTATTTTAATATCGCGGCACTGGGCACATAACCTATTAGAGGTTAAGGACTAAAATAGAAACAAACTTTGAATTATAATAATAACGTTTATTATAATTACACTAGGAATCTGATAATACGTCTGTTTGCTACGAGTTCGTTATACAGAGCACAGATAACTATATACTAGTCAGCTAAGATCAAGTATGTAACTAGATGGAACATTTTTAAAACGAAAAATTTACTCTAGTTCATCTCTTCACTCTAATGAGAGATGATCCGAGGGAAAAAGAGACGAACTTGCTGTCATGAGTATACACGTCAAACGAAATGAAGCTTAAATGAGTTGAAGATCCTGAATGCATTTATAATATGATTAGAGATGAGGCAGAATAATCTAGGGACGGTATCGATACATTAAATATTTATTTCCTTAAAATTGAATAATTAATGACTTTCGAATTTGAAACGTTTTTGCAGCGACGTGACTATTCAAAAACGCCTTTCAAAATGTAAAAATTCCTTTCATAAAATACGTAATTAATTTAACTAAAAAATCACTCAAACTAATACAGTTTTCAATAGAACTAAGAATGCATACGACATGAATGATGATAATTGACCTACGGCGTATCGTAGTTGACTATCGTTTTAACGCTTAGCAGACTGGAGCAATGGTGGTCCAGAAGTAACGGCGCCAGCGCCACGGTTACCATGGAGTTTCTTGTCGGCTCATCTCCATAGGACTTACTTTTTGGAACCGTGCAACTAAATTGTCGAGACGTTTCCTCAATGCATGTACTCTGCTCATTAGAAATAAAAAAAACGTTGAATTTGAATTTACCGAGTTGTAGGTCGCGGGTTCGAACCCAGCCAGGCACGCACTGTGTAATTTGTTTTGTCACTGCTCTTAAAACTGTAAAGGAAAACGGCATGTCCAAGATCCAAAAAATCGAATACATGTGTCATCCATCAATCCACATTGGAGCTGCGCAGTGTATTACAGCCCAATCCCCTCTTTCTAGAGAGGAGGCCTGTGTCCCCGCAGTGTTGTGCTTATGCTTAGAAGACGTGTGACGTAACACTTAAGCTCACATTTTGATGTTGCCTATGTGTGGGTTACATACCACTGGAATTTGCTATATGCATAGGTCTCTACTTACTCAATCACTCTTCTATATTTGGAGGACTGGGCTATAACAAAGGTGAGTACAAATTAAAACAGATAACATTTAATCAAACACGTTTATTCCAAAATAATAAGAAACATTTTAAAATATAAAAATTACATTACATTGAGCAATCTTCAACTTCAAGGAGCCCGTGCCTCGGAGAGCACGTAAGGGCCAAAACACACTTAGCGTATCTTGCGCCATGTACTGCGCGAGATACGCGACGCAAAATACGCTTATGTATGGCGTTAGCCGCTAAATCTGCTCCCAACATAGTTGGGAAAGGCAGAATTGAACGTCAAATTCAAGGAATAATATTGTAGTCACAGTGGTCAAATACTTGAATAACCCTATTATTATGTAGTGGTTGTCCATGCAATTCGAATATTCGAGTATTCGCCTCATTTTACTGTTCGAATAGTAAGAGCTAAGCTATTCGAGTTTTTAAGTAATGGTTTTCCATGTAATATTCGAACGCAAGAACGCTTTAAGACACGCGCCTACGCGTATCCAATCACTTGGCGGGGGTTGCATCAAGGGGGATGCTAACTAAACTAATTTATCCTCATTTTAACGGACTGCAACCTACTCCGACCAGATCGGTTAGGTAAAGTTAGAATTATGACGACTCGGCTGTCGGCGGTGGCTGGCGAGCGGTAGTTTCGACCTGGTCGTAGATTACTTATGTAAGGCACCCCGACCGAATCGGTTAGATTAGGTTAAAACAAACGCGTCACACAAACGCGCGCGAGTTTAACTATACCCTTTTTACTGGGAGAGCTTTAAAAGCATGGGGCAGAAGCGTCGTCGTTCTCTTCTTCGAGAAGAGCGAAGACTTTATTGAAGAATTATAAATTTCGCTTCTGAGCCATGTCTAAAAGTTGTTTTCGAGAGCTGTTATAAATCGTTTCGCGCAAATATTCGATGAATTTCAACCACCGAAGCAGGTCGGGTTTGGAAAAAGATATGGCACAATAGACCACCGCTTTCATCTGTCATCATCAATAAGTACGTCTGTCTCCTGTTTGTAAATTCATCACGCAAAATCTAACCACCATTTACAAAACAAATGGTGCTTTTTAAATTTCAGCAAAAAAATTTGAAGATCCATGATTTTGTTAATGGTGGTAATAACATTAATATTGTAGTCTTATACCTTTGTTTTGTTAGAAATAATTTTAAAACTCGCACTTATACCTAACTATATTTCTACTATTATCTTATGCATTCACTTATAAATAGAAATATTTAAAGTGAACATATAAAGCGACTGAGAAAAATATCGATATTGTGGAGCTTCCCTACTTGTGCGAGTAAAGGTAGATGATCTGCCAAAAACTCTTTGTAAAATACAACAATGTTATTTCTTGAATAAACTACGTTGTATATGTTTACTGAAACTTGATAAAACTTTTAGTGATTACTAATACTAAACTTAATTGGCTTAAAGCGGCATTTGGGAACAGTCTTTTCGTAAAAATGAGTGTCGATAACTTACCTATGGAAAGATAACTTGCTATTATTTTCACTTAAAACACCCATACGGCTCTTACAGCCGACTGCAACACAAGCCATATTTAATGGGGCAAGCAATGAACACACTCACTCAGGTCACAATGGCACCAAAAGAAGAATAATTCGATGAAAACTATGTAAGAGCTTGGTATATTGCACGATACCAAGCTGACTCGCAATTGTAAATTTTGACGTTTAAGACGGAGTCAAAATTTTATGGTTATCTCTTTTTTCTTAATTCTTAATTGACATTTGAATAAAAGAGACAAAAAGTAGAATGACATTCATTTTAAAAAGGTTCTGTCTAGTTCACATACTTTGTCTAAGCTAGTCAGAGACAGAGTGACGACGATGACAGATTACAAATTAATATGGTTTTATAGACTGTCAAATTGGTTGTGTATTGATTTCCTTTTTAAACTGTTTTATATTTGATAATCAATTTGTTGATGGGCAAATAAACTAAATTAATTTTTGCATAAATAAAATATAATTCAACAAGATCGACGCCTAATCTTAGCCGGAGACTGTATTTTACGATACCAGCCCCATGATTTAGAACGATTCGATTAGTCAGTTCTCGAACGATTCGGTAAGCTATCTCTTTTTCTCTCGTTACGAGAATCAAAGAAGAAACGAGATAAAAAACCGAATCTGTAGAAAACTGCTTATCGAAAAGGTTCTGAATCGGAGGACTTGCCCCCCCATCAATCATAATAATATGACAATCGTATAGCAGAAATTGTGACGTACTAGAAATTACAATATCAACGAATTGAAACAAATCATAATAATTATTATCTCATTATTTTAATTTTTGTAAGTTTCTCCATGGCACATTTAAAACTTTTTTTTTGCTTTATTCAGGCTCTCGTCGCGTTCAAGCTACAAGGCAAGATCCGTCAACCTCAATCCGAGTTCGACAACGAAGCAGTTCGTTACAAACACCGGTTCGCGCCTCTGTCTGTACTCACACCGCCTCAAGTGCACTACCACGAGTACTGCGAGATGACGCAGCCGTTGCAGTGAGTGTATACTGCCAATAGCTGAAGTAGCGCTCCTTTTGAAAAAAATCGTCTGGGGATGTACCTACTACTATCATACTTATTTTTGCCATCAAGCAGCATTGCTATGTTCAAGTTTGAAGGGTATGGGTGCCGGCGAAATTACAGGCACATGAGGCACAGACTTCACAATTTTGGCAACGCATTAGTAATCTTCTTGGAGTTGTTGATAGGCGGCGGTAATAACTTTTTATCAGGTGGGCCATCGGTTTGTTTGCAGACCGCTCACATAAAAAAAAAACCGGCCAAGTGCGAGTCGGACTCGCGCACGAAGGGATCCGTACCATTATCTATAAAAACGGCAAAAAAATCATGTCTGTTGTATGGGAGCCCCCCATAGATAATTGATTTATTTGAATTTAATTATTTATTTTTAAAGTAAATATACAACTGAATATTCTGTGAATATTTCATATTATATATATATGCGTCTACATGTTGCCGTTATCAATATCGAGCAAAAACGAGCAAAAAGATCACGTTTGTTGTATGGGAGCCCCCTTAAATATTTATTTTATTTTGTTTTTTAGTATTTGTTGTTATAGCGGCAACAGAAATACATCGTCTGTGAAAATTTCAACTGTCTAACTATCACGGTACATGAGATACAGCCTGGTGACAGACGGACAGACAGACGGACAGCGGAGCCTTAGTAATATTGTCACGTTTTACCCTTTGGGTAAGGAACCCTAAAAACATGAAATTAATTTAACACTTACTTTATATTTGCCTCCCTTAACCTGTCTTTAGAGTCGTCCAATTTCTATTACTCTACTATTTTTAATGAGGATTATTTATTGACTTTTTACGCACTACTATTTTTTGGTTACATTTTTACGCAGCCGACATTTTGTTCTTGACGCGTTAGTATGAATGTGAATCTTATAAGTATTTTCTAATCAATTTGCAGATACGAGAATCCTGTGATACTGTATCTCGGTGGATGCAAACATTTTCAGCAGGCTCGGTCTTTACTTGAAACCATCACAACGCCTGATCAGGAAGTAAGTTATCATAACGCGCTTATTTTTTATACAAAATATAACGTGTGTGAAAAGGTTTTTGTCGTAAAGAATATAAATCTAAACTGAAGTAGTAGTTCGTATTACCACGGTGTTAATATTTACATTTGCTTTGAGCTTTCCGGATCATTCCCTATTTAGTTTGTGATTACGAGTGTTTTACGCAGCTAGAGTACAGATTTAGACCAACTTCAATATTATTTTTATTTGTATCAAAAAAGAAACTATACATCCCATGTTGGGACGGCCTAGAATGTAAAAAATCCTCATCATGCTGGGAATAGACGCGTGTTGTAAAATTCAACAAAACCCAGTACGCTTGGTAGTAGGATCTATACGGTCCACCTGGCTAGCTACCACCTGAACATTCAACTCCGGCCAAGCAGTTTACTGTGTTCCATCGTGTGTATTTGAGAGCCAGAGGGGTACAACTGGCGAGGCGTAAGCTGAGCTATGTATTTGTGTGAGTGCACATAGGATCGATTGCCAAAAAGCAGTATAAACCGTTTTAAACCAAGCAAAGGACGCGCCTGCATTCATTCTCACAAAAATGCAAAGCTCAGCTTAGGCCTCGCGGACGGTACAGGGTTCTCCCTCTACAGGGTTATCCCTCTATACCCGCCGCCAGACCAGTAACAGGCCCGAGAAGGCGGCGCGCTATGTTCCGTGCGCGCCTCTCAGGAGGACGTGGGGCAAGGCCCCACAGAAGTAGAGGTCCGCCAGAGACTGGCGGACCGAGGCCTGCCGGGGTCGCGGTGCATGCAGCTGCGAATCTCGCGACCCCGGCCAAGGGTCAGGAGAAGGAACACCGTGGGTTTTTAGCCGGTAAGAGTCCGGCATACCCCTTTGCCTTCCCCGGGCGAAGGGCATCCATGAGGATTTTCCCACGAAAAAAAAAGAGTGCTACCCCTCTATATCTCTGTTACTTGGCTTCGTGTGCTCTATCTTAGACCCTGCCTGCGCTTACCAGCAGGTGCGACTAAGGTAGAACGTGACCAAGTCAAATAATAAAAAATAAAGTTACCCATCTTGTTTCAGGTTCAGGATCTTCTAAAGGTAGCCAAAACAAACTTCGTAGTATTAAAATTATTAGCTGGAGGGCACAAACGGGACTCGACAGTTCCACCAGAATTTGACTTTTCAGTACACAGACATTTTCCTATCATAAAACTAGTGTAATATTAGATATTTTATTCATAAGAGATTTATTTCATGAGTTGATACTTGCGTCCTAGATTATGACCAAAGCAAAGCAGCTATGGAGTTGACATGAAGGAAGCTATGAATTCGTATAAAGTATGTCCCTTCATCTGGTATTTTATTGGTGAGTTTTAAAAGTAAAGGCAGATTCTTCAGCCTATCATCGGTCACAGTTTGAAACAAGCCTTTCCCCAAAAGGGGAGTTCATGGCTATAGTCAAAGCTCTAGGCATCCGCGTTGTTGACGAATACTTATTTGTAATTGGTCAATATTTTCTCAAACTTCTATCCTATTTATAGTGTAATATTTAACAGTCTATCAAGGTTAAAGTGTCAAGATTTTTTTAATGATCTATAGTTATTTATCAGATTATTTTAAAGTACAGATTATGCAATGACCCCGTAAATGCAAGATTATGTAAATTAATTGTATTGTTTTATAATATCGTGTGTATAGACGGAAATCAAATCGAAATGATTTTTAAATGTGCAATAAAAATCATAAAAATATGAAGTGTTTTTCATTATTCATAAGAACCTCCAGTACAATTGACAGACGCACTTAAGTGACACGTTGGGAAAAAATGTTCACAGAGACCAGACAGTATACGTACAAGTTCAGAAAAAAAAACGTACTACGCCTAAATTTGCTAGGTAGGTACTGAAATAAGATTATTATTGAAAGTGATCAGTTATGATTTAAAGAATTTAAAGAACCTCCTCCTGTTGGAAGTCGGTTAAAAACAGTAGTGTTAACCGACTTTCGTCTGAAGCTGACTGTACCAATATGACTTTCAAAGTCAATGCACTATCTATGTAAATCTAAGACACCGATGACAAGGAAAACGTCGTGAGAAAATCTGCTGGACTTTGTTCTGATAAAGCCAACACGCAGTGAGCAAGCGTGATTATGAATGCTTCATCCTTCATAGATAGTTAGGCCGAGCAAAGGCAGGCTCCCAATCACCGGCGGCTCCGCTGAAACTTATAAAACCTGTGATCCCGGTGTTTCTAATTAATTATGGTATGGATTGGTAGCCGAATTAATGATTTTCTTTGCATCAACAAGGTTATCAACTTTAGCTGTTAACTGTACCTAAATTGTTAGGTCAATTGATTTATTCATTACGTCTTTAGTTGAAAACGAAGAGCTGGCAGAGTTCTTTGACTAGGTACTGGTTTTCCAAGCTGGAAACATTGCTTCTCGGGTCTGTTGCATCTCCAACTTAGCTTCGCTTCCCTCTTCGACGACGTATTTCATCTTCCGCGGTTTGCAATAATGACGATGATTATGTTCAAACTCTCGATGATTAGGTACCTACTTACGTTATATCGAACCTCTGAACCTCGTTATATCGAACCGACCAAATTCATTTCAGTCACAGTGACCAAGGGATTCTAATAATCCAACCCTAATCCCTAAATACGATTAGGTAGTCTATTACGAACTATTTATGTTACGAGTACATGATAATATGTGTAAAATAATCGGGAAATGTTTTTTGAAATATCTTGAAAACTACGTGCCCTAGCTGAAAAATAATGAAACTTCCGGGTCCCCCTAGCTCCCCCCGGACCGGACTGAAAGTCGACCTACTCGTAGGTGACCTTTAATTGACCTTGACCTTATCAGTAACCTGAAGATTTAATCAGTATTTTAATCTTTAGCCTATTCACAATTCGCTTACTTGAGCAATCTGCAGAGTAGATTATAATTATCTGTCCGGCGACAGAGAAGAACTAGTAGTTGCTGTAAGTCTATTGGCCACACGGGTACAGATTAGTACCTACCTTATTGAAGGGGATATTGTCTAGCTTGAAACAGGGTCACTTTAACAGACGATTCTAATCCATAAATGTTTCTAACAAACTATATATAATACCATTCTCATTCGCCTTTTCATCTCTTAACTTGCATATTACCTCATACCTTACTTGTCTTTTATGTATTACAAGTTTCGTGAGATACATTCATATTTGTGATTAATTCCGGTTTACTCACGTGTTACGTTAACTTGTCGTGACGATACTTTAACTATTAAAATCCTCCTAAGTGCGTATACACGTAGAAAGCCGGTTGCCGGCATCGATCTGCCAGCGCTTGTCGGTGCTGGTCCGCGCAGTTAGTCGGCGCAGGTAGTCTCTATGCTGTGTGGCGAACCAGCGCCGACAAGCTCCGATCTACGCCAAGTTCCGACCTGCTCCGATCAGTGCTGGTAAGCAGTCATTTGTTGCTGTATTTGCGCGAATTCGTATTTGGAACAAGGCGTATTTTTGTTAAAAAATGCCAGCCCCTTCTTCTACCCGCTTCCTTTACGTAGCGGTTACCTTGCACGGACCAGTACCGATAAGCGCTGGTAGGTCGGCGCTGGTTACCTGCTTCCTTTATGTATACGCCCTAAGATGGCAATGTTCTCTCTTAGACGAACCGGAAATTCTCTCTCCAAAACAGCTGGGTTTACAATATCAGGTGTCGAGACAAACAACTGAAAGATAGTTCTTAGACTCAGGTTCTGATACACAGAGTTCTGACACTTACACATGCATAATTTTTCATGCACTGCATCATTCGCTCGGAGAGTGCATCCACACACCCTGAACACAAGCACTTTGCGTCTGGGGTAAAGGACTGGACTACAGTCAAGGGACCGTCATCACCATCATTCAGCCGAAAGACGTCACTTCTGGACATAGGCCTCCCCCAATTTGGGGGGGTTTGCCATAATCGCCACGCTTGGCAGGCGGGTTGGCGATCGCAGTATGGTAGTTAAAATACTCCGAGAATACTGCTGCCCATCCTCTAGTGAATCCCTAAGTCGCCATTTACGACACCCATGGGAAGGGAATGGGTAGTGCTATTCTTCACGTCCGGCACCACACGGCACCAAGGAACCGTGCTTGGATGTAATTCACGTTCTTTTCGTCTTACTTATGTTTTATTGCATCTATCGCCTAATAATTTTGTCAACTCTCATACCGACTTCATTTAACTTATCTTTTTAACACCTTGCATATTAAGCTCAATTATGCGAAACTCCTCAGCTCACTTTTCATCCCTCAGAATTCTTTGGCGTGATGCACAATTTGGCTAAATATGAATTTACTAAACAAGTTTTGCTGTCCATTTTTTTCAGTTTGACCCCAAATAAAATGTAAACACAGCTGATCACAGTTGAATATTTTTATGAAATCTTTGACCAACAATTTCTCTTAAACTATTAACTTTTGGCGAAAGTTGTAGAACAAAAGTTATTCATTATTATGGGTACTTTAACACCCTTTCGAATTAGTACCTTCATTCCGACCAAACTTGAATTGCATTTTTTACGTACGGCGAGCAAAATGCTGTTTCCATGTTGATCGTTATCTTTTCTATTCATTTTGGTGTCACGAAAAGCAAGGGAAATTAAAAATCCCAGCCAGTTAATTGTTAATTAAGCCAGCTCATATCATTATCCTCTAAAATGATAACCCGTAAAAAATATCAAAGCATTTACTTGTACATTTTCAACGCGATTTCACAAATTCATATTAATTTAAAACAGTATCAGATATATTTCATTGAGTATTTATGTTTTAGTTAAACAATTTTCCGTAAGTTATTGGTTTTCTTCGTCGTCGGAGTCCGCATCTGAGACATCTGTGTAACAATCGGTCTCCACGGCTTTTACCCTCAAGAAATCGGTGGCTTGTGGACCTAGAAGAGATTTAGTATTTTGTACTAAATTCTATGGTGTATGGTTCTCCACTAGAAATAGGACATCATATCTTTCAATTTGTGTCCTTAGTGATGGTTATGGGATTATACAAGGTTTGTCGGAAAGGGGGTACTAGTCTGCATGCCGCTTAAAGTATCACTGATGACTGTCTTAAAGCAAGTGTTAAAATTTCAATATTCGGAAACTTTTATTTCCCTGAAAAAATATTTTTATTTTGGTTTTTTCAAAAATATCCCTGCTTTAGTAAAAAAATCAGAAAATGATGCTTCTAATTCATGACTCCAAATATGAGCCAAAACGTGAACACAGCTGATCATGACCGGGGATAGATTGGATTTGGTCACCTATTTCTCGTAAACTATTGACTTTTGGAAAAAGTCTTAGAACAAAAGTTATTCATTATTACACCCTTTCGGATTAGTACCCCCTTTCCGACTAACCTTGTATATAAAATGTAGGAGTATGCATCTCTTATTACTTAATACTAAAAAAAACTGGTTCTGTTAAACCGGCAATAGTATAAGTATATGTTGGCCAAGCCTCAGCCAACACGAGCGTAGGCAAATTTATACAAGGCGAGTACTACAGTCTTCATGTTGGTCAGGTTGGAACGAGACCAGCAACAAGACTGACAAACATGTGGACACGACTTGCCGAGTGCAGGCGAGCCGCCATTGATTTCTTCAGAAAAACCGACACTGTTCCGAAGTGGACAAGTCGTGGCGAGGGATCCCGAGTGATGATAAGCCACACCAAACGAAGCAATACACTTTGGCGCTCGCCTGCACTCGGCCAGTTATGTGAGCGACAACCAGCAATTGCGAGGCTAGACAAATGGGCTGTTTATGTGTTGGTACAGTCGAGTTCATTAATATATTGGCCCTTCCAGGCTTCAAAAATATATGAACGTTAAAAAAGTTCTTAATATTGTGACAACTCTAAGCATCATTAAATTGTGGTCAAGATTTAGATTCATTAATATGTGACTGCTTTTTTCAGTAACATGTATAGCCAAAGGCACAAAAGACTGAGAAAAAGCAGTCACATATTAATGAATCTAAATCTTGACCACAATTTAATGATGCTTAGAGTTGTCACAATATTAAGAACTTTTTTAACGTTCATATATTTTTGAAGCCTGGAAGGGCCAATATATTAATGAACTCGACTGTACTCGCCTTCGCTTGGTAAGCGCTACGCGACTAACGCGACAAAGTGGATCGTTAAGTCTCCTCAAATGTGGTTTTGCTGCTCAAAGGCTACCTAGGATTTTAAGAACCTCGCCTCCAAGGCAGCAATTCTTTGTTCTTTATACAAAGCTTGGACTTTGTCCTAAGTAGGTACCTAGCACAGCGCGATGTAGGTTAGACGTAAGAAACAAAATTGTTCTATGACTTATAATTTATACACCGTGGGCCCGAGGTATCCGAAAGATTTTAACCTTCGATTCGAATGCCTAATTAGAGAAGAAAAGCTATACAAGGTTGGTGGTTGATATTCTATCTGACGAAGGCGGGTGAATTATTACAATTTGAACCTTATATCAAAGACATAAAAGTTTCAACACCCGCCTTCGTGATAGAAAGACTATAACACTGGCAACGGACAGAGGAAACGTTAGACTTGAAAAAGTTTGTTTTATACGTAGGAACAAGGTATTAGAGTGACTCATACAAAAGACCTGACGATTCTAGGGATAAGAATGACTTGTGTAATAGAATTACGGCTAAGCCTAACCTTGGGGACATTCAAATTCAATTAGGTGTACGTGACCTTTTGTTTGAGTCGGCCACAACCAGTATCGTTGATGGCCTGGTTTTCCACAGGGAACTGAGATTGAGACAGGACTTACTACCTTTAACTTCAATCTACTTAAAGGTTTTACGCACATGATGGACGTCACGGACGGACGTAAGCGCTGGATGGGCCCGACACGGTGTGCGGAGTACTGTGGAGATTGCCATCCAGCACCTAAGTGTGACCGTGACGTGCATCATGCACAGAGGTGCGGAAGCTCCATTAGCTTATTGCATTCTTGTACGGAATGTTCCAAACAGCTATTATTATCCAAAGTCAAAAATTGAGTATTCTTAAAAGCTTTTTTTTATTTGCATTGAATGTTCCCAAGAAAACAATTTCTGAGCGTCAGGTTACCTCTCTGCCTTTATCCAGATTGGTTAACCAGTTAATCCGTGATGACGTGTAACAAGCAAACAAACAAACGGACAAACAAACTCACTTTCACATTTAATGGGACATGTTTGTTGTACCTTCAGTATAAACGGTATTGGCACCAAAGTCTTGTATAGGCGTTGGCGTGACGGAACGGTCGTCGTCGCCTTCAGCGTTCTCTTCCTCATCATCTTCACTCTCTATTATTATCTCTTCTTCTTCGCACTCTTCCACCTGATGGAAAATAAATGATCTTTGAATGAAAGACGTCTTACATCTGGCGTAAAAGTAGACTAAAATATAGAGATAGCTAAGTCTACGTAATTGTTTTACTATGACAGCAAGTTGAAGGGTTCAATCTTCAGTCTTGACTGACCTGAGGTAATCTTGGGCTAACTGTGCTAGACACCTTGAGTTCCGAAGTTCGGTCAGATGAGTCACATAACCTACACAATAGCGATTCACAGAATCTTTCCAGCTGCAAAGGCGATTTACTTCTCATCATGCAAAGAGGTGGATTGAAAGAGCCTCCTCGAGTGACAATACTTAAGTACGTCCTTTACACCCTGGGTATCAGACAGCCTCGCTACCAACCTTGCTGATTGGCTAATCGTTTCGTCACGACATGATTTACTCTCATATACCTCGTGCCGACTCGAAAGAAGAATCACGCAAATGCGTCATTGTGGAACGGCAAAAGGTAAGTGTGTGTATCTGTGCCTATCTCTTCATAAAAGAAAGACGGAATTTTACGCTGAAACTTCTTCTGCCTAGCTTTTTTCCAACTATGTATATTGGGGTCAGCTTTCAGTCTAACCAGATGCGGTGGAATACCAGTATTTTACATGTAGCGACTGCTATCAGACCTCCGCAACCCAGTTACGTGGCAATGCCGATATCCTAAGGCTAGACATGGTTTTCAAACTTTCGGGTTTCTGACTGCCTCATAGGTATTATAGGGACCGACAGCTTAACGTGCTTCACGAGGCAGGGAGTGGTCTCGATGTATAAAGGCTCACACACAATGCCGCCGGCATTGCCGTGCGGCTTGCCGGCGGGTGTTTAACCAGGATGCCGGGTATAACGCCTATTGACTAACACCCGCGCGGTAATAAGCATAATGAACGGTTACCCAACTGCGGACTGACTTGCAAATCGTACGATCTGCGTGGTTGTTCAGTAGCCACGAGCTCCTCAAGCAATTTTACCTTTGAAACAAAATCATGAAACTAGGTACACTTGCACGACTCACCTGTATGTCAAAAGATTGCTGCTTATTCTTATAGTCAAGGAGTGAAGCGGACGACGACTTCGCTTTGGTATGAGACAAGCGCTTTACATAGCTAGGGGACGGCGTTCCTTGGTCAGGGTCTCCTTCGCTGATTTGACAGTCCACGTCGAGGTTCAACGGCAGACCAGGATTGCCTGACACCTTTCGTCGACGCAATTGGCATTCTTGTTCTTCTGCCATTTTATGCTTATCCAGCTGAAAATATAAAAGAGAGGGTAAAGTTTTTACTTAGGGTTTTTGTTCCGTAACTAAAAGTGGACTGTTTATAAGCCATGGATTCACTCGTAAACAATGTTTCGGATAAAAGTTGCCAACCGTTTCTGAAACATGTAAATGTTTCTAGAAATGATGTTTCGGGGCTTTTGCCGAATACATCAGTCAGTTGTTGGGTCTCATAGAGTTCTATCAATTTTAAAATCTTTTCGCTGTTGATCCCTATCTCCATGTTTCTAAACAATTGTTGCGAAACTAATGTTGCATTGCTTCCCATCGCATGCGAGGAGCATCACCACATATCGCGAAACAAGACGAAACACGTACTTATCCCCTTATTAAAAGAGATGGTCTACGAAAAACCTATGTTTTAAAATAGCCCTGTCTTCTTTTGTTATATGATATAAGAAAGTGATGGGTAGATGTTAAATCTGGGTTTACCTTAGTCTTGGTTTAAACCATCTTTTGTAATAAGGGGGCTTGTGTTTACCGCAACATAAACATTACAAAAATATTCAGATTCTTGTTACTGAAACAGTGTTTATAAACAAATGTTTACTAGTTTACATTGCTTTAGGCTCTTTTTACCTATCGGTCCATAAATAAGCTTTGTTGAACGTGGTTCTTCGATTATACCGCTACAAAGGACAGGCGTGAAGGATAATTACTTACCACACATGGCGTACGTGCTGGCTGGGATTGGCGCATTGTGCTGTCCATGATCTTGGCTCTTTGATTGCCCCTTAGGATACTCACGGTAAGATAGGTCGATGATGTTCAAATGGGGTTGAAATTCGCCGACATCAAGGTGGGGTTTAAACACTCAATAAATATTGACAAGATGTGGTCTGTTTTAAACTTTGACTAACGGCATTCCCCATATATTTTTGCCGTTGAAATGTGCATCTATTGAATGAATGGACCGAACACTGACAATATTTAATTTTATTGAGTAGTATTGAATGCCTGAGCCTTACCAAACGGGTACGCACAGCATTTAACTAATTAGGAATAACAATATATTTTTTATCGGTCATTATTACGTCATACTATTACGGGGTTATTTAGGTACCGTAAAACCTTACAACTTTGCCCAAATTTCTTACATTTTTTTGATTTATTGTTGAATATTTTAATTGATAATATTACTTTTAATTCGTGATTGTTCTACACCATTGTTAAATGTAGTTTTCTTTGCGTAGGATATATGATAATACCAAGACAATTCATTTTAATGTGAGAAAAACCTCAATTTAGAGAGTGGGCCAAATATTGAGAACTTTTTACAACTTTGCCCATTTTGCAGAAACTTTTTTAACTTCTTTATTTTTTACCTTAAGATCATGAGACTTAAGGGTTATTTTACAAAAATCGTCAGACTAACATAGGACCTTATTATTAAACCTTTAAAGTTCAATAATATCTGTCAAAATTGAGTGGGCAAAGTCGCAACAAGTTTTTTGCGATCTTTCATAGAATTAAAACGATGAGCTAGGGTTGTCACTTTTTATTGTTATCCAACATGGTTAAATAAGGTATGTCATGTCACGTTCACGTAGATTACGCTCTAATATTAATCCAAACATATTAGGATAATTATAAAATTACCAGGATTTTAAAGCAAATGCTTACTAACTTAAAAAAACAACGTTATAATATTAAAGATTAACTAGTAAGCAACTTTGAACACACTTCAAATTTTTTATAGATTCATAGAATTGAAATATTCAATAAAATTTATAAACTTGAAAGAAAATGCGACAATATTATATTAGAGATCAATAAGTAGGCAATTCTTAACATAACTAATTATTAGGAACATACATTAGACACTATTTGAGATATAGCTTAAAAATAAACAAATATTAAAAACCAATTATTAGGACACTCTTAACCTAGTACGTAATAGGAACATAATAAGTAGGTATTATATTTTCAGACTCATAAAAATGAAATAAAATATACTTAATTTATCTTTGCAACTATCCCACAGCTTGTAGCTGTACAGCAGTTATAAAACAAGAGATAGAATAAGGAGGTCTACTCAACATCAATAAAATTATTTTATGACAGCTGTGAAGTAACAATTGACATGGACAATGCAAAGGAGAACATCTATTACATATTCCAACATTTCCTCTGTATATTCTCTAGGTATATGTTCTCGATCCTGCCACTCTTATTTTTTTGGTAGTAATTTTAGGCTTATTAATATTCATTCTGAAATAAAGAACAAAAAACGACTTCAGCAAAATTATCTTGTATGCTTAACCAAAGTAACAATGAAGGTAGTTATTGAACCCCTGAGAGAGCGACAAACTGACAAGACACGCCTTCTAAAGGAAGCAAAGGTATATAAATAACATATTGAATTTAAAAAATATTATTGTATACTAAGTGGGTAGTTCGAAACGAATTTAAAACAAAGTACCTTCCAATTTATCTCAGTTCTAATTTAAGGTTGAGGTGACAACCCTGACGGTAAAATTTTGGTGGGCAAAGTTGTAAACACTGCTTTAAAAAAAGTAATTTGACATTGCCCACCAACGTATTTTGGGGTCTAAGAGAGATTTCGGGTTGGATATTCGATCTTTCTTGTTTAATTGTTACAAACAAACAGTGGTTAAAAAATTACTTACCTGTTGCAATTGCAAATCCAGTCTGACAAAAAGTTTTTCACACGGCTTTTGGCCCACAAATTACAGGACCAACTTTGACACGGTCTGACAGTCAACTGAACTGACGTTAACGAAAATCACTTACGTAGTGTTGCCAGCAACATATTCAAATTTCTATCTTAAATTAAGTTATAAACGCAACTAAACAATGTTTCCATATTTTTCAATGTTTGTAAAAAATACGCTGCTGGGCAAACTCAGATCAAATGGGCAAAGTTGTAAGGTTTTACGGTAAGTATGTATTAATTTTTATGGTTAGACGAAGTAGTTTGAAAGTGGCACCGATAACTGAAAAGTTGTGTGGAAATCGGTTGTCATGGTATGGGCACGTGTTATGGAGAAATGAAGAAAATGTAGTGAAGAGAGTTTTGAGTATGAATGTTGATGGCTATAAGAGTAGGGGAAGACCAAAGAAACGATGGATGGAATGTGTGAATGATGATATGGTTAGAAAGGGGGTGACTACCGAGATGACGACTAATAGAGAAATATGGAAGAAAAAGACATGTTGCGCCGACCCCAAATAAATTGGGATAAGGGCAGGAGAATGATGAGATGAAGTAATTTTCGAAAATTTCCCAAAAAATCGATGTGGCTAATGTAAAGAACAGGATGTCTTTGCATCCATGACCGCTATTAATTACATTAGTATGTAGAGGCAGGTACACAAATATCTATTCAACGTAGATACTTAAAAAATGCTTACCAAATGTGACTATAAAATCCTTCAAAAAGCACCAGGTTTGTTGCTTCTAATTAAAAAAACACGTCTTGATTTTGGAAAATGACGAGGTATCCATGAAAATAGTGGGTAGACACTGGGGCGGGCGGTGGCTAAGTAGGTAGCTTGCGGGCTGTAGAGCGAAGCCATACGGCGCTAATCTGCACTGTTTTGCTCCAGGTGAACGTAACATTTTATTTAGTAGGTAGGCATAAGCAAAATAATACTGACTCATTGGTTTCGTAGATGGAAGCGAGGCTGTAAGGCTCAGTTTGTACTAAACCTCAGAATCTGAAACTGCAATTTAACTGACAAAGGGGATGTTTAAAAAAAAAGTTAAAGGATGATGGGCACAAATGTATAGAGTCTGGTACTGGCTCCAATCGGAATGATCGATACACCGTTGGAAAGGTATTTTTGTGTAGATTAAGAATAACCATGGCGCTAGTCCCGATTCGCTGTCCGATCGAAGTAATTCTGCTTGAAAGTTATTTATTTTTGTCACATCCTATTAAGTACACATACTTTTATTGTCATTTTACTCCATTTTGGCATGTTATTACAATAATTAATATTAATATTTTTCATTATCTAGGTAAATAAAACAAGTTCGAAGTAAGTTTCATCGTTTATTGTATGTAAGTATACAGTGTGTAAAAGACCCGCATAGCCGAAATCTACGCACTCTGTACATCAAACTAAATTACATTGACCAAAAATAATTGCTGGAAAACGACTTTTATTTTTAGGCATAAAAAAAACGCGTCCGATTTTTTTAATAGATTGATCACCCTTATCTGAAACAATACTAAACCGATTTTGTTGTGATTTTCATCCGTTAACTGAATTTTATTTAGCTCAAAATCTGTGCAAATATCATCAAAATCGGTCAAGCGAAACCGGCGATATGATTTTTTAAAATTCTATTTCGATCTGAATATCCAGTATCTTCTGAAGACTATATTTCAAAACGGACAATTGATACGGGTTTGTCGCCATAGTAGGTTTTTGTACTCTTGAAAAGAGCTATCCAACGATGGTAAATTCATTTTGATTGGACATGAGTACCAAAACGCCCATCCTCCTTTACACTTACTTTTATTATTTCAGCGAATGAAGATAGTCTTGATTCATCAATCATGAAATCAGGCATTGTACTTTTTGCATTCGGTGTTATAAATAATATCTTTACTGCCTTTATGAAACATGTTTCATTAAAGCAGTAAATATATTATAAAAATATAAAAAGATTGTCATTTTATACACTGATTAAATTATACCTGTCCGTGTTATTTGTATGCCAATGTATAATGTTTATAAGTAAGAGTGTAAAGGTGTAACTTTCATAGCTCACCATAAGGTAAAAACAATAAAAATCAAACCTTGTAGGATTTAACAATCTATACTAATATTATAAAGAGGTAGAATTTGTTTGTTTGTTTGTTTGTTTGTTTGTATGTAGGAGGTAATCTCCGAAATTACTTATCCGATTTCAAAAATTCTTTCACCAATGGGAAGCTACGTTATCCCTGAGTGCTATAGGCTATATTTTGGGATCAAAAAATTAGGGATCCGTAAATTAACGGGAGCGAAGCCGCGAGCAAAAGCTAGTAAGTTATAAAAGGCTTTACGAAAATCTTACTCAGCACAAGGATAAGCTGAAACGCTAATCCATTTTTATGACCAAACTACAATGTTTTTGTCCCGCGCGGATATTACTTTATCTATCAATAAATTTGCCATTGTGTCCTTCAATTAAATGTGTCATTAGCACACAAATGAACTTGGAATCTAATCCATATTATCTGGTAAAATAATAAAAAAACAATAAAAATTATACCTTTTTATTTTGTTTGTGAATGTTGGCAATCTCTGCCACTTGTGGGGATTCACCGTTTCAATGATATTTTTGTCGTTAGGTATATAATATTACTTAGAAGGTATTCAAACATAGGTTTCAACATTTAGCCCAAATATGTTAAGATTTATTTTATAAGACAATTAGTTAAATTACAAGACTTGTAGGCAAAGTTCGTTTGTTTTGGTAGAAATTGTTAATAATGAAAAATGGATAGCAGCATCATTCTATCTCGGTATCTATTACATACTTTTTAATAACCGAAGTCTGATAATCAGCAAACAGAGCAAAAAAATATGTAAAATATGTATTTCAATTTCCCATGTAATTTTTACTCTGTTTAACGAAAGATGAGTCCTGACATAGCAGTCATTTCGTAAATTGTAGCTGTTTAAGGAGACTGCGATCGAAAAAACATAATTAAACTAATCATCCACCCATGTATTGTTTTTTATTTTTTTCATATTCTTTGTATGGCAACTTTTATGGAGAAAATAAGTCACGACTCACCTTACGGTGAAAAGGATATACACAAATTAATGTCCTTCGTGCAGGATAAAACGTGAAATGCAAGTACCTATTAATTAGCGTGGGTGTTATTATAACTTCTATTTTGTTTTATTTTCATTGTGCAGGTGAAAAAGTGTAAGGGCCTTTTCATTGTCATGCGTGTTTGCGACCGCATGCTGGCCAGCTTCGCATGCGTGCTGCCCGCAAACTATCGTATCATACATGTTTATATTGTCATGCGCGCCACACGCACGCGGCACACGGACGGATCGCGGGTGGCTCGCACGAATGCGTGCCGCCCGTGTGCGTGTGGCGAACCTTGACGTTCAGTGTTGTTTTTACTGTCAAGCGGGTCGCACGCACGTTGTATGATCAATATGAAATTTTTTACATTCATATTGACACGAGTTCTCTTCCTAGCGACACGCACAATACTGTGGGGGCGAGGCGAAAATAATCTGCTCAGCGTGCGGCCCGCAACAAGCATGCGTGCCTGGCCTGCACGCGGGCGCAAACACGCATGACAATGAGAAGGCCATAAGTGATCATAAAATTTGAAATGTGTAAGGGAGCTACGTCTGCCAACAAAATGCTTTAGTTTGGGGTGCTCGTGTTTTGGCCAAAATATTTTATATCAAAACATTGTGTCAGCGAATCGTTGTCGGCGTTATGACATAACGCCGACATAATATTTGCCGAGGCAATGTTCTCCCTAATTTGATTTCGCCGAATGAATATTAGCCACCATGATCAGATGGCCATAAAACCATTCACAAATTTTCTTTTAGTCGAATACTTATTTGGCTATTGTTTAATTTGGTTACACAATGGAATGTAATGTTAATTCGACTCAGCGCACCCCGACTACGCGTGGTCAAACTCTGTCCTACCCCTAAAGTGTTATTTAAAAGCGTGGAGCCAGGAGCTCGCGAAAGACGTCCTGAGTGGAACGAATGCACGAAGCCGAAGCGCAGCGAGTGGTGAGGAGGTGGCTAGCGAAGCGAGTCGGCAACCTCCCGAGCGTGAGCGTAGCACTAGTCGAATGTGCGAGCGAAACGAAGGGGCGACAAAGCGAGTCTTCTGGCGGAGCAAACCCAGAAACACTTGCATGCTTGTTTGCTTTCTTGCTTGCATGATGTAAAAATGAGCCATCTAACAAGTGTAAAGTGGCCAATAATGCAGTTGACTAATGAAACAGTGGCCAGAAGACTAGTCTGCGTAACAAAAAATACTTACTAAAGATAATTAGGGACTTCAATCGTTCGGCGTTTTAATTATTCGGCGAAATGAATAGGCGAAAGATTTTCGGCCAGATAAGAATCGGCTGAACATATTTCGATATTCCAACAGAGAACCTTTAGTTTGGCAGAGTACTTTTATTTAAAATTGTTTATTTTGTGAATAAACACTTTTTAATTTTTTCGTTAAACTTTCAAAACCAATCGGTCTACATTTTTAGTTATATAAATATTATTAAGATAAATGTTCATTGACGTCATTCGGCAGCCGAATATTGGGTAAATTCAGACTATGAAGATAATAATTAATAGATAAGATTGGGATAGGTTAATGAAATACTTTGCTCAATTGTACTTATGTTTATATTTTCATTCACTGAGGTACTTTTATAACGGTGGTTGTGAAATTCTATGAGAAGGTTACATTTTTCTTAGATTAACATGATATGTTTACAAAAATAAAGTAGAGCAGCTAGATGTGTCAGTCCTTTTGGTGAAATACTGTCGTTATGGGTTATGTTTCAATAAATATTATCTACGTCTATATCAGCTGAAAACAAAATAGATTACAGACCATATGTTTAGATATGCAGACAAAATTTGTTAAATCTCGATGAGAAGTAGGTACTTACTAATTAAATATATTAGTGTACCGAAACTAAAAAGCCTGGTGTATCTGGGGGCGCAGGCCGCGCAGGCAACACAATTTAGCCACAGTTTTACAATCCATACAGTTGGGCAACGCCTTTGATGTCAGGCGATGCCACCACCCGTTTAGGCTTTGCCGAGCTGTATGAATTGTAAAACTGTGACTGAACTCTTTTGCCTACGCAGCCTGCGTATACGGTTAGGCTAAGAAGGGTAAATATTCTATTGGCAATAAAAAAGCTAACAGTATTATATCTTAACCTAAATAACGTAAATACTAATTTAAGCCTAATTTATAAGCTATTGATTTTTCTTGTTCTACTTAAATCTATATCATAAATCATAAGCGTATACAAAATGTTCAACCATTTTAATAAATATAAAAAATGCAATATACTAAGAAAAACTATTGGATATCTACTTAATTACGGAAGACCGAAATGGCTAATATTTCACAGTGTCATACTGAAATATTCCGTAAGAACCATGCTAGGCATGGCGTAAATCTTCTCGTCAGAGTTCGTAACACTGAAATTCGTCGTTAGACGAAAGTCTACGACGTCGGTGACGGGATGGAGCAGGACATACCTATGGCTTGACATGGTGATGGCCGTTAAAGAAAAGTTTTGACCGAGTGGTGGCCAAATTCAGGTTGAATAAACCCAGGCCGTCAGAAAGTGCGTTGGGTTGATGACATCATCAAAGCCACGGTACTCATCTGGACGAGAGACGCACAAGCTCGAGGAAACTGGCAAAAACAAAAGGAGGCCTATATCCAGCATTAGCTGATTCTGGGCTAGGATGATGATTATGATGATGATATCCCGTATACAAAGAATGAGAAAAATACTACGTGTTTGCTAGCCCTCGCCATTTGATTGATCCACATCGGTAGCCCCACAGAAATTTTAATATGTACGTTTCAATGCATCATCCCTGATCAGTGAAGTCTCTTGGACTTGCTCGAAAACGCAATTTAGATGTTCATCGTCGGCTGGCCAATTTCAGAACAGAACATTACATCTAAGTTCTTATAAAATCTAAACTACACTAAGTAAATGTCAGCAACGAGTCTCTTTAATTTCGGGTTCAGATGATATACTACTAACATCCTCATCATCCATTGGTGTAGCCGTCCTACCGGTTTCTGTATCAAAACTGTCGATAGTACCTTCACTATTTAACGACATTTTCCTAAAATCATAAACGGAATATCGAAAACTGTCAAGACTTTTCCTATCGTTGGAAACGTCACTAAATCTGTTTTCTTTCACAAAGAAATAGCGGCTTCTATCTTCAACTCTGTAGAAGTCCATGCTGTTCTCTTTCTTGATAAGGTTGAAATTTTCATCGAGGGGGACGAAGTATGTTTTGATGTAGCCAGCCCCTTTCACGAAGGTCTCGCCTCGGCAGGTCGTGAGGATGTCGCACTCGTCCAATATTATAGCGGTGTTTTCTGTCACCTGTTTTATAAGTTCGATATTATAGAATTGCAGTTCGAAAATTCGGGTTGGGACTTAAGCGGCAACCTGACTACTGCGAACGAGTCCATAGTTTTAGTATAACTATGTGTAAAAATCTTCCTAAAATCAGAGAATTAATTTGAAAAATTCGATTCCCATTTCAATGGTTATTAGAATCTTAGAAGATTATTCTAATGTTCTTTATGAGAAGCAATTTAGCGACACATAAAAATATAAAGGAGATTTATTTCGAAGATTGACAGATTCGTGCAATTACCTGTATTTTACCAGATTCCCCAGTAGAGTCCATTCGCGATGCCATATTCACAGCATGTCCCCAAATGTCGTACAAAGGCTTCTGTGAGCCCACCACACCGGCTGCTACTTCTCCATTTGATATACCTAAATCATTTATGTTAATGTTCAGTCATTTGTATTTGTCTACAGAAAAGCGCCCCTAAGTAAGCGGTATTGTCTGCTAATGTTCTACTTAATAGAGACACTAAAGGGAATATAGCTTAGGTACCTTCATATATTGTAGGAATCTAAAACTAAGTGTATTTACCAGTGTATAGATGGTCAAAGAAAAATTATAAGTGAGTGTATTCTATACATATAATAAATCTGTAGACATGGCGTGTCTGTACATAGCAAATATTTTGAAAAAACCTGGTTGGGGTGTTAAACTATAACCAATAGAACCCATTTTTAACATTTTTGGAATTTTTGTCTGTTTGTCTGTTTATCTGTTTGTCTGTTTGTCTGTTTGTCTGTTTATCTGTTTATCTGTTTGTTTGTTCAAGCATCACGTAAAAACAACTGATCCAATATTGTTGACTTTTATAAATAAATATTGTGCTTATCTCCAAGTAACATATGTTTTTTGTTTCATCGCAATCGGTTCACGCAATCAAAAGTTATGCGAATTTTAAGTTTTCTAGAAGAACTTAGCATCTATTTGTGTATACCATTTCTTTTCAATAGATGGCGTTACGTGTATCAAATCACGTTGTGCGGAAATATAATCAACGAATATATTACTATTCTCAGTCTACGGAAGGTCTATTGAAATGCTATCCGAAGAAGGTAATAACTAAGCTTTTATAAAAAAACGTAGCATTAGCATCTATTTGTGTATACCATTTCTTTTCAATAGATGGCGTTACGTGTATCAAATCACGTTGTGAGGAAAATAATATAATCAACGAATATATTACTATTCTCAGTCTATGGAAGGTCTATTGAAATGCTATCCGAACAAGGTAATAACTAAGCTTTTATAAAAAAAACGAAGATAATGTTATTTAAAATTTATTAGGTACCTATCTATCTGAATGGCAGTGGAAGAGAAATACATTCAATTTCATAAGCGAGTGTAGGTATTCTAAATTTTTAATTGTGCAAGACAATACGATAGATTAATTTGAAATACTCATATATTTTATTACGAATACTTAAATACGTATTTATAAATCTATTTACTATTAATAAAATTCAAAGTGCAATTTGTCTGTAATTAAATATTTTTCCAAAATTTCGATTCGGTGGTACTATACTATCGATACAGAAACCATAACATTTTTTTTTAGAATTATTGTGTCTGTTTGTCTTTCCGTCCGGACATCACGTTAAATCCCGTGGATGGATTTTGATGGGACTTTCGCTGATGTGTTGCGTAAAGAGCGACAATTTTGCTGGTACATATATCATCACGCTATTGTTCATAGGAGCCGAGCAGCGGAACATTATTTCCACATACTGCGAAGTATAAGCTTAATATTCGGATCGTAAAATCGCGTGAATCGATTTTGATGGGCCTGCGCTTATGCTGGTATATAAACTATCACGCTATTACTCATAGATGCCGAGCAACGGAACATTATTTCCATATACTGCGTAGTATAAGCTGTAGACAGAAGTAAGTGCTGCAGTGAACGGTCACTGGCTCAGTGTTCTACGTTAAAACCTCACTTTAAAAAAATACACTTTTTGTAATTTTTTTGGAACGTTTTTATATATTTTATTTTGTTCATTGTTGTCAGAACTACTCAAAGCCTGTCATCGCCGTTTTATTAAGTTTATTTAAGCCTTAGGTAAAGTCACAAAACACATAGCCATGAAGGGAAAGTAGTTTAAATTTTAAAAATTGCAAATTTCACTCAAAGGTGACTTCATTTTATTTTTAAAAGTAAGAAATATTGCCTTTACTGACTTTTTTGCCTGAACCGGGAATCAAACTGACAAAGCTATACCATCTGGTGGCACCTGTTGATAATATCTTTATCTATACTATTAATAAAACTCTCTGTCTGTACATTAAATATTACGGCAAAATTTCGATTGGGGGGTACTATACTATCGATAGAGAAACCAAAACAATTTGTTTTGGAATTATTGTTTGTCTGTCTGTCTTTCTGTCTGTCTGTCTGTCTGTCTTTCCGTCCGGGCATCATGTAAAATCCCGTGGACGGATTTTGATAGGACTTTCGCTAACGTGTTGCGTAAAGAGCGAGGATTTTGCTGATAGATATACCATCACGCTATTGTTCATAGGAGCCGTGCAGTGGTACAATATTTAAAACCCCGTGGATAGATTTTGATGAGACTTTCGCTACAATGTTGCATAAAAAGCTGTTCTTATGCTGGTACATATACCATCTCGCTATTTAATTGTTCATAGGAGCCGAGCAGCAGAACATTATTTCCACATACTGCGATATATAAGCTTAATATGTCGGATAGGTACCTATCTACGGATAAGTTTAATACGTGAGATATGTATTATCGCGCTACTTACAATAGGTAGGTACTGAGTAGATGTTTCCTAAGAAATGATCATAAATTTCAGAGATTTTTTCAGAAGTCAGCATAGTAGATTATTATTATAATAAATTGCGTACATAATATACTTAAAGTTGCTGCGACACAATGTTGTTTTCCGACTTCCACGCGGACGGAGTCGCGGGCACAGCTATCTATACATATAATAAATCTGTAGACATGGCGTGTCTGTACATAGCAAATATTTTGAAAAAACCTGGTTGGGGTGTTAAACTATAACCAATAGAACCCATTTTTAACATTTTTGGAATTTTTGTCTGTTTGTCTGTTTGTCTGTTTGTCTGTTTGTCTGTTTATCTGTTTATCTGTTTGTTTGTTCAAGCATCACGTAAAAACAACTGATCCAATATTGTTGACTTTTATAAATAAATATTGTGCTTATCTCCAAGTAACATATGTTTTTTGTTTCATCGCAATCGGTTCACGCAATCAAAAGTTATGCGAATTTTAAGTTTTCTAGAAGAACTTAGCATCTATTTGTGTATACCATTTCTTTTCAATAGATGGCGTTACGTGTATCAAATCACGTTGTGCGGAAATATAATCAACGAATATATTACTATTCTCAGTCTACGGAAGGTCTATTGAAATGCTATCCGAAGAAGGTAATAACTAAGCTTTTATAAAAAAACGTAGCATTAGCATCTATTTGTGTATACCATTTCTTTTCAATAGATGGCGTTACGTGTATCAAATCACGTTGTGAGGAAAATAATATAATCAACGAATATATTACTATTCTCAGTCTATGGAAGGTCTATTGAAATGCTATCCGAACAAGGTAATAACTAAGCTTTTATAAAAAAAACGAAGATAATGTTATTTAAAATTTATTAGGTACCTATCTATCTGAATGGCAGTGGAAGAGAAATACATTCAATTTCATAAGCGAGTGTAGGTATTCTAAATTTTTAATTGTGCAAGACAATACGATAGATTAATTTGAAATACTCATATATTTTATTACGAATACTTAAATACGTATTTATAAATCTATTTACTATTAATAAAATTCAAAGTGCAATTTGTCTGTAATTAAATATTTTTCCAAAATTTCGATTCGGTGGTACTATACTATCGATACAGAAACCATAACATTTTTTTTTAGAATTATTGTGTCTGTTTGTCTTTCCGTCCGGACATCACGTTAAATCCCGTGGATGGATTTTGATGGGACTTTCGCTGATGTGTTGCGTAAAGAGCGACAATTTTGCTGGTACATATATCATCACGCTATTGTTCATAGGAGCCGAGCAGCGGAACATTATTTCCACATACTGCGAAGTATAAGCTTAATATTCGGATCGTAAAATCGCGTGAATCGATTTTGATGGGCCTGCGCTTATGCTGGTATATAAACTATCACGCTATTACTCATAGATGCCGAGCAACGGAACATTATTTCCATATACTGCGTAGTATAAGCTGTAGACAGAAGTAAGTGCTGCAGTGAACGGTCACTGGCTCAGTGTTCTACGTTAAAACCTCACTTTAAAAAAATACACTTTTTGTAATTTTTTTGGAACGTTTTTATATATTTTATTTTGTTCATTGTTGTCAGAACTACTCAAAGCCTGTCATCGCCGTTTTATTAAGTTTATTTAAGCCTTAGGTAAAGTCACAAAACACATAGCCATGAAGGGAAAGTAGTTTAAATTTTAAAAATTGCAAATTTCACTCAAAGGTGACTTCATTTTATTTTTAAAAGTAAGAAATATTGCCTTTACTGACTTTTTTGCCTGAACCGGGAATCAAACTGACAAAGCTATACCATCTGGTGGCACCTGTTGATAATATCTTTATCTATACTATTAATAAAACTCTCTGTCTGTACATTAAATATTACGGCAAAATTTCGATTGGGGGGTACTATACTATCGATAGAGAAACCAAAACAATTTGTTTTGGAATTATTGTTTGTCTGTCTGTCTTTCTGTCTGTCTGTCTGTCTGTCTTTCCGTCCGGGCATCATGTAAAATCCCGTGGACGGATTTTGATAGGACTTTCGCTAACGTGTTGCGTAAAGAGCGAGGATTTTGCTGATAGATATACCATCACGCTATTGTTCATAGGAGCCGTGCAGTGGTACAATATTTAAAACCCCGTGGATAGATTTTGATGAGACTTTCGCTACAATGTTGCATAAAAAGCTGTTCTTATGCTGGTACATATACCATCTCGCTATTTAATTGTTCATAGGAGCCGAGCAGCAGAACATTATTTCCACATACTGCGATATATAAGCTTAATATGTCGGATAGGTACCTATCTACGGATAAGTTTAATACGTGAGATATGTATTATCGCGCTACTTACAATAGGTAGGTACTGAGTAGATGTTTCCTAAGAAATGATCATAAATTTCAGAGATTTTTTCAGAAGTCAGCATAGTAGATTATTATTATAATAAATTGCGTACATAATATACTTAAAGTTGCTGCGACACAATGTTGTTTTCCGACTTCCACGCGGACGGAGTCGCGGGCACAGCTAGTTTATAATAAAAGTGCAATTCAAATATCAAACTACAAACTTGACTGTTATAATATCAATATTTTCGTAAGAAGTCAAAACGTTCACTCAAAATAGATATTAGCTGTAAGTGGTCTATGTGTAGGTAGGTCTCTATATTGTTTTCAGAAATGCACGCTTACGAGATGGTCTGAATGAATAGAGAGCAACTCACCGATGCGCAAGTTTAATCCCTCGAATCTCTGAAATGAACCTCGGTTGAAGTTCTGCAACTGCATCATCATAGCTGCAGCAAATTCCACCATGGTCAGTACCACAGCTCTGTTGTAAGGGCTGTTTTGTCGAATCCTATCGTCGGAAATAGAATCCGTATCTTCTCTTCTATTTGGGTCCAGGCCACAAGCAGCCATGTAGGTCCAACCGGCCATTTTTATCTTTTCCACCTTATGATGTGAAGTTCCCGTAAGTAACAGCTAAAAGAAAGGGCAAAATTAATATTGTAGTATGCACCTTCATGATCGTCATCTTCACCGACTGGCCATTTTTATATTTTATATTTTTTTTGGATAATGACAGATGGAATTCTAATTTGGACTTGGTTTTTTTTTTTTTGGGGGATTTGTTTTGAGAGACACGATGGTGATTGCTTTTGATACGAATGTCTGTTTTATTTTATATTGATATAAATATTATAAATTTAAATCCGAGTGACTGTTTAATTATGTGGTATGCCACAGCAACCTAAGCCTCCACCACCTATCCAAGAACCTGCGCTCCCATGGTACCAAAGTGAGATGCATTCCGGTGCCCGAGAGTAACCCCTTCTTCCTTCTCTTACACTTCGTCTCCTGCTACACATACGAGATCGGCGATCGGGCTGGCTGTCACCTACCCGCATGACTAGATATGCTTCAGCCGGTCTGTTTGCTGCCGCCGGTTTCTATCAAATGGCTGTGTGGGCCATTGGCGAACGCCGTAACTACAAGAAGGAACTCGCTGACTACTCCAAGGGACGTGACGCAGTCCTGCCTCTTATTCTCTAGCCATTTCTATTTTTGTTATTTACGTACTAGGTATTGAATGCTCTACACATTCTTTACAACTGGGTAGCAGACGTGCTCAGGAGATCCTGGGACCGTCTGTTACATTACAATATTATCTATAAAACACTAAAGATCCTATTTCAAAATACCTATACAATTAAATACGTACTCTATCAAAATCAGATATGATTTCATCCAAGATACTCAATAAAAATTTGTCGCTCATGTCTTCATCACCTTCCATGCCTAGTTTGTAGTCAGTTAAGGACGCAAACATGACTGCTACGTTGTCGTACTTCTCGTAATACAGTTCATCTAAGGACCTGTTTAAGTTCAGGTATACTTGGACTGGAAATAAATTAAAATTTTAATAGTTTCCTTCAATATCTTAACATATGATGTTATCGAAGTTATAAGCACTCACCTACATGGGCCGGAAGAATGTTTTCCAGAAGCATATTATTCACTTTTAGCATAGTCTCCGCCTCTGTTTGCTCTTCACTTAGCTGTAATTGCCACAAGTGGTCCAATCTGTTCCTGTATTCGGTAGTTCTATCAATCCAGTACAAAGTTACGGTTATAACGACAACTGCTAATGTGTGAGATATTCTAGGATCTAAACCGACGTTCCAGGTTACATCGTCAGCAAAGAGTGATGTTTTGATCTCCCAAACTATCCACAGGTAGAAGCAAGTCATGCCGCCTGCGACAATCCATTTAAAGATGAAGAAGACCCTACTGAACAGAAAGTTCAGGAGTAAGGCCAAGCCCCAACATTGAGTCACATGCTGAAAAGATAGATAGTGTCAGACTACATCGAAGTAAAACTGCTTACAGAAAACGATATAGAAATTTGATTACCCACGAAGATATACAGTTCGATAGAACAGTTTCAGCTGAAGGCACCTCTACTTCTCTGCATGCAATCACGTTTACCACAGAAGTCGCGGCAAGTCCAATACTTATCATTAAGTAGATAGCAGTCCTTATCTGGGCTGATTTTATTATTTTAGCAGAAATATCATAGACCCATCGCAGAAACTTATGGCGCGGTTCATCGAAACCTTTATATTTGGTCCAGAGAAATTGGAACCAAGTGAAGGGCTGCATTATTATGAGTACAAGTAAGAGAGCACTTAGTAACGCCCAAGCGTACCATTGAAACCCTTCGAACCTAAAAAGTTGAAAAACACACTATTATTTTAAGTTAATTAGATAAATGTAAGTCATTTTTAGTATAAGGTCGGTAGTTTTCACTCCATATAATCAAACGGCAAGCTCTAAGAAAGCAATTGAAGAATATAATAGAATTAAAGGACCTTTGGTTCTGTCAAACCCAGATCTTCCAATGGTGAAATAAATATTGATCTTAGTCAAGTCAAAATAGCTTACCAGTTCGTAGTCAGGCCGTTAATCAATAGCATCAGTACAAAGATAATGAGACAGCAAGTAATGTAGTATTTGAACAATGGATCTGGTAGCAATAAAAACGTCTTCTCCATTTGATAGTTTTTGTACATCAGTGTGATTCTGTTCAGTTTAGATTCGTTTCGGAAATGTTCCCTAAAATTATTTGTAATTTTGAGTTATATGGCGCATAAAAAGATATAATAAATATATAAATTGTTTCAGGAATGTCTACGAATCCGAATACTCTCCAGGTATCAATCAATAATATTGGGAAAATTGTTAGATTAGTAGTTAATTAATTGTACATTTACTCCTTCCCTTCGATAATATTATCTAGAATTGATTGATATCTACGACTGAACATTAAAGGAATAATTGAAATACCAAAGCTATTTAAACTTACTTGCCGTTTGTCATATCTTCAATTTCCTTTGCCATTTGTGCGTCAGCGGCTTTCAACATTTGCTGGTATTCGACCAAATTCTCATCCATAAATGTTGTGGTTCTTCGGAAGTTATTGGAGTTTCTATGTTCCGATCGCTACTAGAAACACATAAATAATATAGCAAATTATTGTGTGATAATGTCTTTATAAATAAATTTAAGAATCGTACGTACTCTAGCAGACATGTTGGTTTTTGTTATTATTTTGTTGAAGCCAACAGATGCTCTTCGAAAAGGTTTGTATTCAATATTCTGAAAGTAATTTATTCATAATTATTTAATACACGTTTGTAATTTTTCTTTTAATAAAGGTTTTTTTTTACATTTACAAGAATGTTTAAGTCACAATTCTTGTGTCAGACATTTACCCTTGATGGTCTCGACAGCAGATATGTTTCTAATTTATTTTTCGTAATAAAAGCATCATTTTGAGATTCAAAGTTTGGTTCAATAATATATTCTCTGGCATGTTCTAGAAGTAATTCGAGAGTTTGTTTGGTCACGTGCACTTTCCTGAAATAAGAGGATTTACGTCAATACTGCAATCAGTTTTAATCTGTTGATTGACAACATTGTTATTGTTATCTTTTGTATTTCCGACAACATTAATAACAATAAAATGTTTATGTGTGCTGTTTATGATTTTGTCTTGACACTAACAATGTTTTGGAGCATATACTCTACTCATTTAGCATTTACTCAGCATTTAGAGCATTTACTCTATAATCCAGGTACTCATTTTAGATTTAGTTTTGAACCGCAATACTTTTTAACAGATCTGAGAGTAAAATTCAGGACCTTACCGAAATTCCGCAGTAGTACCACCAGCTTCCCATTCCCAGTGAGAAGCTTATCTATTAAAAATGATTAAACATACCCAGCTTTGCCAGTGGACTCCATTTTGTTAGCTATTGTAACATCCTTTGACCAAATGTCGTATTGCCATTTTCTGATGCCGATCAAGCCGCTGAGAATCTTTCCTGAATGAACGCCTATTCTCATGTCGATGTTTAACGATCGTTTTTCTCTGTAAAAATATTTTTATTTTACGTTAGTACATTTTTTTTTGCCTGCCAGACACAGTTACAGTTAAATTGCAATGGATCGTTAACATTTATTTTTAATCTGATTAAGTAGTTTGCATCATTAGATTATATTTTATCTGTACTTCATTCATCTTGCCGTCGATTCTACTGACGATAGAATGGAAGGTGTGGCGGATATCAATAAGGACATTGCAAGATATATTAAAGCTAAAAAAAGCAATAAAATAATAATTTGAAAGCAAAGTACACGTAAAGTGATTATCTATCTAATCTATAAACATATGTAATGAACAGCAAACAGTTTCGATTGTAAGCTATGAGCTCCTAATTAGGAAATATTTTTATTTTGGATTTTGTAATCTATTCGTCTATCAGCACCTATCATTATATCATCGAAATAAAGGTGTACTTTTAACGGACTCAGTTTTCAATCGGATTTTCAACAATAGCTAATATAATCTTTCGATATCCGGTGGTTTCATCTACAACGTTAGATAATGAACTTCGTACAACATATACGCCAAACTTAAGAGAACTCTTAAGTTTTGCCTAAAGACAAGTGTATGCTATTAAAGATCATGTATTTAAGTATAAATAAGTTATGTAACCGTACCTGACGTCTTTGATTATGTGGATCATCTCCAAACCGAGATCAACGCAGTTCTTCGCGTGCTGGGCACTTGGCTTCGGTATGCCGCTGACGCAGTAATAACAATCGCCCAAGAACTTGATTCTTAGTACGTCGTGTTCCTGAAATGTTTCCTCATTAGTCTATTTTCTATCTCAATATATCTGTTGATTATCTTTTTTCACAAGAAAATGAATATCTTTAGATAAATTAGCGATTTATTTTATTAACACCCGATGCAAAAAGAGTATATCACTCCACGTTTTGCATCGGTTTGATTCCTTGGTCTGTTTGTGTGTCTGTCTGTCGCAACGTAGCTTAAAAGCGAATAAACTGATTCCAATACATTTTTCTTGTTTCAACGCTATCAGGGACGATAATCATTTATGCAATAGTTTTGAGTTATAAAAAAGTTTTCATTTAATAATAATAATAATAATAATCGTTTATTAGATCAAAATAATACAGTTTACAGTAAAATGAACACTGTCACTTAAACTAGGTTAATTCCCTGTGCTATAAGTAACAGTAACAATCGTCGTTGATCTAATTATCTTTATAGTTTTAGTGTAACAATCCGTTATTATTAAAATAAGTATTTAGGTTATTTAACAATTTTATATTTTGTAATCAAAATAAAAGTTTGTAATCATAAAGTACGGTCAGTCTGATATTCATATGACAAAGAATGTGACTGTGTGTAATTGTTTGTGTATGAGTATGAATGAGTGTGTTTGTGTGTGAATGAGTGTGCTTTTGTGTGAGTTGTTTTAGTTGTGTATTTACTGAATTAAATTTAGGTTACTCCGGAACACTTAAAAGACTTTCAGTTTCTTCGTAGTTTAATCCACCTAATAAGCTTTTAACTTTTTTCTTAAACTCAAAATGACGTAATTTCTTCAAGTTTGCATTTTTACTGATTTTATTATAAATATAGGGAGCGGCTATGTACGGGTGTTTTTTTGCGAAAATTGTATTGTGAGGTACGATTTTAAATACAAGATCCTTTCTTCTCCTATTATCTGTTTGAGAGCTATCTTCTCCTATTATCTGTTTGAGATCTATCTATCATTTGTTCATTTGTGGCTTCAAACAATTTTATACTGTATTTGTGATTAGTTACGGTTTACTCACGTAAATTTTTCGGGATTGCCCGACTAGTTTCGGACCCAAACGGAGATCACAATCCCGAAAAATGCACGTGATTAAACCGTAACTAATCATAAATATGAGTGTGTCTCACGAACGTTATAATACAACATTATTATGCCGTACAAGAATTATAAATTAAAATATTTCTTGAGGTTGTCAAATCTACTCTTTACGATATCGTTTGGTATGGTATCATACCATGGTATGGGATCTCCCTAGTGGCCATTGTCCATGGCGTTTCGGCGTTTTAACTAATATTAAACAAAGCGACGTAATTAATCCGTCTTACCTCAGAAGCTTCATCAAATCTTCCAAACAGTTCATTGAGTAGTTCCACCATCCTCATGGGTGACAAAGTTGTTGATATCATCGTGTAGTTCACCACATCGGCATACAAAATGCTCACGTTATCATGTTCTTCTACGTACAGCTGGCTGTAAATGACCGATAGCTATATTATTAACGATTTTATTATTATTGCCCTGACAATTTAGGCAGATATTCAAGAGATATCCTTGATTTGAGCATGAGCACAGTTTGATGTTATTTACAGGGAAGCAAGTTCGAAGCTTCCTAATTCCAAATTAAGTTTGTAAAAAATAAATTGCTTTGTACTAAGGCTTAAAACCAACCATTTTATGTATGTGTTTAGGTTAAGGTATTTATTTATGTACTAGTTTCGCCTAGCTTCCAACTGACAGAATATGTTAGTGCGGAAGCTAGTGTCAAATGTAAGTTCATTTATTTGAACAATAAATCTTATTAAACATTTAGATTTACTGTGGGGCCTACGATTTTCAACATTCCTCACAGAACATCTTCTAAAGAGATGTTTTAAGTTCATCGTCATTAGGCTGAATTTTATTGTTGGTTCTATTTCAATAATTCCGTTAGCATTTTTATTAGAGCAGTCCAAAGGCTCTTGTATCACGTTTGGAGGGAGCTTACGCTGTTAAACAACGCAAACATATTAAGTTAATCTTAACAACTTTCGGAATTTATAGGATAAACTTGCAACCTTATTAACCTTAAGCTTCTCTGTTACGAGCACAAAAATATTTTTTTTTTTATTTGACCCTTGCTCTGCCTGGACTCTGAAAATTTGTGCATTACTATTTTTGTCGATAGAAGATATTTTTAGTTTGAGAAATTTTGCTCGGGTATTGTGAAATCATGTCACCAGAAGATATTTGAATATAAATTTGGATGAACATACAAGTAGAGGTAGTCCAAGATGGATGGATTGTGTGAAGAATGATATGGGTAAGAAATTAATGAGTACTGAGATGTTGGCTGATAAAGGAGAATGGAAGAAGAATAAATGTTGTGCCTACGCCACATATAGTGGGATAAGGCCAGGGAGATGATAACTGTGAAATCAAACTTACTTGAAAGATCTCATATTGTGACTTAAGGAATGTGTTTCGAGACCCATAAACATATTTCTTATATCTTGACGCACTTTGGATACTATGTGCTCTGGGAGTATGCTCATCATCAGACGTTCCTGAAAGAATAAATGAATTAGTAACCTTGAAAATTACTTCATCAGTATAGCCAGGATACTTTAGTCTCATACGCTTACAATAAGTAATTTTTAGGGAAAATTCTGCTGGTTTATGATGACAATGATAAAATACTTAGATAGCTCGTTCATTGTATCCATTGATATCTATTTGACTTCAGGAGAATATTTCTTTGTTGGTGTATGTTTGACACTAATTGGATAGAAAAGTGAACACTATAAAAAAAATTGGAATTTGGACTGGATTCCCCTTCCCGAATCAACTATCAATCATTGTTAGGTAATCTTTAGGAAATTCCAGTAAGTACTAGATAGCCTAATAAGTCAGAAGATTAGATTAATTTACATATGTCTGTATGTAATTTTATAAAAGGGAAAAAACTAAACAAATTATAACACAAAGGTATTGTGTAGAAAATCTTTTGATTAAAGTAAGTAGGTACTGGCAAATACAAAACAAGGGATCCTAATGGGAGACTCCTACTACGATACCTATGAAGTAATAAATATTCCTTACCTCTTGATCTTTAACAAATTTCAGTCTCAATGTACTTTCAACACACGCTCTTCTGTCCAAGAAGGACCGCCTCGTCACTATTTCATTCATCAGCCTAAAATATACACCCATCAGATTTACACCGATCAGATAGATTATGTCCGACGATACCTGAAACATACACGTGTGTTGTAATCTAAATTTGTTCTAATCTCAGAAAACTAAAAAAAATGTCTTATTATTTAGATTCATGTGGTTCTAATAATGGTTAGTTTCAAAATTGTTTCAAATGGTTATGAAACCGCCCCCGCTTGCAAGCTCCGTAGAAAAGGCAAAAGTGTTTCAACTATTTTGTAGTTACATACAGTTCGTAGAAGGTATTTAAATTTTCCTGGCAGAAAAACTAAATAACTGTATTCAAGCAAAGAATTAAACCTAAGGTTTTTAGCTCAGAAACTGCGCTTGCGACTATTAAACGAATGACGCGTATCAACACAAGCGTTTGAATAGTTTTCAAAACAGTAGGTAGTAACCTATGTGGAATTTTATCTGGCGCGTGCGTGACTGATAAACAGCTGATTAAAATTTACAGAATATTTTATAGAAAAAATTAAAGTACTTATTATACTAAAAAAAAAAACAAATACATATAAGAGAGAGACTTTACACACAAACACCCGGCTGAAGAAGAAGTGTTAATGAAGTGAATTATATATGAGATATATGAGTCACAGAAATCTAAATAATATAATTTAGATTTCAGTGATGTGAGTCAATGTTCATATATTTAAGTTAAGCACGTGTTGTTTATCTTTTTGCAAAATTATAACCAAAAAAAGTATCCGAGACAATGATACTCGTACGACTTGTGATGGCAAAACTAAAATGCATTGTCATGTTACAGGTGATCTTAGATAATTTGGTTAGAAATGGCTTGGATTTTCTAGTAAATGATGAAACCTTAGTCCTCGAAAAGAAAAATACTACTAAACTAAAGCATAAACACTTACCACTATCCCAATTTGAGGATCCTGGTCGTATGTGAAGAAAGCGAAGATCAAAACATAGATAGCACTGACGAGGAAACCGAGGAATATGGCCAAGAAGTTGTTCCTCATGGGAAGAAAGATGTAGTTGGAGAGAAGAGCCATGGTTGCGTAAGCAGGTCTCAAGGAGGTGCCTTCGTAGGAACTGTAGATGCTTACGACGACATCTGCAGAAAAAGAATAAGTTGTTGACAAAACAATGAGAATTATGAAACGTTGGCGTATGTAGCAGTAGTAGATAGCGGCTGACCGCTTGCCCTCCACGTGGAGGAGGGTCGCTTGATCACAAAATGATTATCACTTGCTTTAACGGTGAAGGAAACATCGTGAGAAAACCTGCACACCTGAGACGGCTCCATAATGTTCTCGATAGTTTAGCATTAACCCGCATCAGGCCAGAGTGGTGGACTAAGGCCTTAACCTTTCTCGTTTTGAGAAGATTCCCGCGCCCAGCAGTGGGACAGAAATGGGCTGATTACTAGGCGTATACAATTTCATTGGCAGCAGCCTATCGCAGCTGAAGTAAGCATCTTCCAAGAATAATGTACAGCCATGAAACTAATGAGTATTCTTTATTGTTATGGTATAGCCCAAATTTGGTGAAGTGAACCCAGGTAAAAGTCAAGATAACACCAGACAGAAGAAGATAACCCGCAGCCAACACGTGAGTCTTCTCTTTTTTCTTGTCAGCACAAGCTATAAGAGAATAGTTCATGCCGTGGTGAAAAGATTAGTCAGTCAGCAAGGTAGGTGATTGCCCAAGGTGCGACGGACGTACTTATTGTACTTAAGTATCGTCACTCGTGGAGGCTATTTGTCCAGGAGGGCCAAATATATTATTGTGATCGCAAATTAATTAAATCGCAGCGGTAACACTACTATCACCCTGAATTATTTAAGCCGACATCTAGGTTATTGTTCTTACCTGTAAAAACGAGGTCCAAAGTCACGATAAAAGTGACAAGTATTGGCATCCAGAAGCATTTCTTTTTGAGAGGGTAGTACAAAGGTCTCCAGAGGGATATGATGGGTATTGCTATCCTTAATACGTACATTCCCATCGTTAAATACGTTGAAGTCGACTGAATTTGCTGTAAGAAAACTGCGTATAGTGATAATGTCTCAATATTTCTGGCTTCCTCCGATTCCTGTAAAGTAGCTTGAATAGTTAGTAATTTTATTGCGTGTTGCAACATCAAATAAACTATGTGCTTAGTTAGTTGTTTGGGCATTTTACTATTGTGTTCATCTGAGTAAGAGTGAACCATTTTGACATTTAGCTACAGGCACTGAGAGTACTTCCGCTGCCGGCGCCGGCACCCACAAATAACGCCATTGGGAACCGGCACTACATTACTGCCGGCAGCCGAGATTAAAAACATCGTCTGCCGGCACCCAAAATGGACAACGGCGGGGCGGTAATAAGTTATTTAGTAGGTATGTTAGTTGAAAAGGTAGGTTATATTTTGGGCCAAACACTGTAACTTGTCTTCCAACTGACTAATTTCAAGAGCGAGCGAAGCGAGCTCCCAAATTTGGGGCACCTCGACACGGATAGGTTAGGTTCTAAACGGGAAGACGAGGGTTTTGTTCGCTCGCTTTTCTCGCTCACTCTAGCCCCCGTCATCCCCTTCGTGTCAGGTTACTTTATACCCTTCAGACAGAAATAGAAGCCCCCAACAGCGGGGTTCCGTCGACTCTGCTTTGGAAACCCAAACAGCCTTACAAACAATCCCTTAAGTTTTTCATTTATTTTTATTGTGAAAATGAAAGTGGGTGACGAATAATCGTCTCATGAAGAGTTTGAAGAGGTCTTGAAGGTGTAGCCAGTTTGGTACCCAGCGCCGGCACTCGTAATAACAGCAACCGGCGCCGCCAGCAGAGGCACTCCTAATGCCAAAATATTTTCCAAAAATTACAAAGATCATACATTTGCAATTTTGTAATCAATACTTAAGGTTTTAGAGTATTTTAGGTTAGTATAAAAATGAATGGAAACTTACCTCAAAAAATGTGCTAATAACAACTAAAACTACGTGTACAGTTGAAAAGACTACTAATAAGCTTAAATAAATATATATGAGCGTTTCTCTCAATTTGTCATCATATTTTCTGTACAATCCTTCTAAATCTTTTTGGTCGAATTGATCCTAAAAATAAAAGAATAATTTCATTTATAAAATGTATACAAAAAAGTTTTATATTGCATCAAGATAAAGTTGCAGGCGGACTCTTGACGACAGGAAAAGATAAAGTTGTATAAAGATTAGAACACCTGGGTCTTTTACTGAAATAAAGCACCATCATTCTGCATTAGCTTGAATTCTTTAATAGGTCATATTTTCGCAAAGATTGAAGAAAAAGTTGCAATAAGTTCATACCAGTTGCGTACTTGAGGACATTACAAACATTATAAACAAATAGTCAATGGAAGGGATACCCAGAGACATCCATTTAAGGCATTTCCTCTCCTCATACTCATACTGTTAAACATGAAACAATTCAGAAACCAAGGGAAAAGTCTTCCCAACCTTCCCACGAAACAACAAGGTGGCTTACCCTTAAATACTTCCAATTCCACTGTTTCCCACCAGCTAACTCAACCTCTTGTATTCTGAACTCGTGTAGGGACGACAGAAGACTGGTAGCCCTGCCAGAGTTCATGGAGTACCTCGCCAGAAGTTCCAGGGCCCCCACTTGGAGCACTACGGACCCCATGGTCCGAGTCAAGGAATGGTCGTCCTAATGAGGCAAGAAATAGGACTTCAAATATCTTGTGATCTTTTCAATGTAAAAGCAAGTCGTTTGCGCGCTATTGCAACCCGCGTAAAGCCATGAATGTCGACAAAGATGACTGGTTAGCATCCATACTATTCAGAGTTACTCGTTATTGGTCACGGTAAGGCCGTGGCAAGATTGTAGGATATTTTACCTCTATTTAATAACACAGTATTGCTTTATGCAAAAGTGAATTGTTTTAGAGATAATAATATCTGGCCCATAAGGGCCATCGCAAACGCGGCGTTGTCGTTTGCATCTGGCGTCTTGTCACCGCGACTAGACGTGGAGCTGTCGCTTGCGTCGGTGACTAGTCGTTACGACAGACGTCGTGCAGGAAGCGATCATTAGTAGAGTATTCGAGGGGTACGGCCGTGTTGTTTCACAGCGAGACTGACGCTGCACTGTCGCACGACTGTCGTCGTATGTGTGTGCGTGCACAGCGCGACTAGACGCGGCGATAAGTAGCGAGCGCGCGCGACTCTCCTAGCTTGTCGTCGCGACTCCGCGACTCTGACGCCAAGTGTGCGGAGCTTTGAACAAAATATATGAAAATTGTCGGCCGCAGCCTGTCGTCGCGTCTAGTCGCTGTCGCGTGTCACCTAGTGTGCGCCTAGGCTTAAAGTACAAGTATAAACACCCTAAAAAAACTTTAAAATGGTTCACTTTTTCACAAAGCATTCTTGGGTTATTTCAAAGTCAAAGATTTTTTTGGCCAGATTTTAGGCACTTTTAAAGCGTCAATACTAGGTGCACGGTTCCAAACGGTACGTTCTATGGAGAAGAGCCGGCAAGAACGTCCATCCTATTGAAATAGTAGTTCTTGACAATTCCATAACAGTAGGGTGAGAAATAGAATGAGAATATACTATAAAGCAGATTAAAGTAAGAAATAAACTCACAAAAGAGCAACAAATAAAAATATATGCCTTTTTGGATTGCCATAGCATTAACAGCTGACTAATACCGACAGACAGCACCCGTTCACGAGCGTGACGTGCACATCCGCATCGCTCAGCACAACCGTATTGTAGGGAACCTAACGACCGGATATACAACGCCACCATCAGCGGGACATTTTAGTGAGCATTGTATTATACACGCTGACATTTAATTGGTTGTTTTGTTAGAACAAACGTTGTTTAGACCATGGTCTAATATAATTAAAATGCATAAAAAAAAAGTCATTGGTCTTAAAAAGAAAACTCAAAAAAGACACAAGGGGGGGACCTGCGCATTCGGCGCCATGATGGTTCAAGTTATTTGCCGAGAACTTTACCGCGATTAATGTTACGGTTAATGTTTGAACACGTTTGAGCAACAAGTCTTTTTAAGAAAGCCTAGAAATTTATTTTCTTTAAAAAAAATGTTGATGCTGTACAATGGTAGTAAACCATGGTCTGAACAACGTTTGTTCCAGTAAAACAACCAATTAAAAGTCAGCGTGTTTAAAGGATAAGAGATATGATCCTATATATATATATATGATTCTAGATTATATGATAGTGTAATAGCCCCATAGAGAATTGGGCCCCTGTGTCATGTCCACCAGATAAGGTAGAGTAGAATGTTTAGTACGAACACATAATTAATTGTATGACTCAAGGTGTTTAAAATCGCTTCAGTGATTCATACTCTTTTACGAACATTTTAATTGGTTTAAAGCTTTTTATCTAAGTACTGTCGGCAGAGTTCTAATAAAGCGTACTTACGTTAAACCTTTAAACACTTATCTAAGTCTGTTTTGTAATATACATAAACCTCTGCAATGTATGTATACTTACAGCGTTATTGGAAAAACACGAACAACCTCTTAAGGAGTCACTGCACTCATCATTATGAACAACTTTTACTATGTAGGCCAATCAAATTAGCTAAACCTGGACATAATTCGATAACTCGTTGTTTTTATTATTTTATGGGATATTGATATTAAGTATCAAATATTAATTAGATATATGATGTAAAAAACCCGCGGTGGTAACCGTTTATTTAAAAAAAAATGAGATTTCGTACACTACTTAGCTTTTTTCTAAAAGCAAAATAGGTAACCAAATACCTTGTTAGTATAATTTTGAGGGGCATTCAAATGCTATCACCTAATAGCAAAATTAAACTGAAACCAAATTCGTATGTATGTTTTTCTTCAAAGTATTCATCTGTTCTCAATATCTAGATAAGCAAAAATGGTAACTATGGTGGTTGTATCTGATTAAGCTTTAGTGCGTCTTTTTAGACATTTAAGACAAAAATTAAACATTTATTTCTTACGTTTTAATAATAATGTTTTTCTCAGTAGTTAAAAATCGAAACTGTGAAATTTTTGTTTAATAATAGGTTTTTGTGTATTACAATCATGTTTTCATCAAAATTAAACATGTTAATGTTACGCTTTTAAAATTGAAAATATTATTGATGATACGCGCGAAAAAGTATTGGAGCGGGATGCATGCGGTGGGTGCGGGGCGGGGCGCGGCGTCAAGGGCAAGATGTCTTATCGAGTTAGTGAGGCCGCACACCAGAGATTCATTTGTGTTACATTAATTGTAGCGCCACATTTGAACCGCGACACATTTTATCGCCCCCGTATTTTGTATGTAAACCCGCACATCAAGGACACAGTTGTAGTAGGTGCAGTTTGTGGTGAGACGTTTGCCGCGCTTTACAAAAATGAAAGACAACATTGAATTTTACGTTGAGTTTATTGCAGAGGTTGAAAAACCCTATTTTATATAATCACACGCTCACTGTGTATAGCAACAGATGGATTACAGAAATGATATGGACTAAGATCGGCGAAAAATCTAATGAAAGGAAGTACCTACCTATACCTAACCTATACAATTTTGATTAAACGGATGAACCCAATAACGTCTATTTTTTCTCATTAATCGCCACATCAAAAAATCGTCGTCGTCAGACGATGATGTCGACATTCTGTTGCTAGTGCCACGTTACAACTGGTTTCCGATGTGCGCATACACGATACATTTGTCGCCGCGTAAATTTTATCGCAATAATTGTGGCGCCCTAAATGTATGTTGCGTACGTGTAGCGTGTGATGCCGGTGTGCGACCTCACTTAGGGATGCAGGAAGTCCCAAAAAGTATCGATATAATTAGAAATAAAATTAATATTTAAAAAAATATATTAATTTCAAACTCTATACATCGAAAAGAACAATCGATACATCGCTGAAATTTTCAAAAAAATATGTGTTATGAAATTCTATTGTGTTTGTTTTTACGAGTCTAGTTCAATAAATATTTCACTATTACTGTTCGTATAAATACCTAACTAGGAAACTTGCTATTGAAAATAAATCGTATTTGATACATTTTCGATACTTGATATTTTATACAACGTGGGCCCGGCTGTTTTCTCAGTTAAGTTAAGTAGCAAATTTACTTCCATGATCTTACAATAGCTGCAACGCCGTACGATGCACACCTACCTAACCTAACTGAGAAAACAGCTGATAATTACGCAACGGCTGAACCGATTTCCATCAAACTTATAATGATGCTGATTAAAACCAGCTTGCTGAGCTGCTATAACTGAGTATAGATAGACTTTAGCGTATTTTTTAAGAAATCTTTGAAGAGCTATTCCTCTTAAACTATTGACTTTTGGGGAAAGTTGTAGAACAAAAGTTATTCATTATTATTGGTACTTTAATATTTTAGTGCCTACCCCCTTTACGACTAACCTTGTATAATGAGTTTTATTTGCTGTTATACATATACCGTACCATACTGCGATCGCCAACCCGCCTGCCAAGCGTGGCGATTATGGCAAACCCCCCCAACATGGATAGCACAAAGAAGAAACGTCCCCTAGTCCCCGGCGGCACTGCTAGCCCTGGTCAAGGTAGCGGCCTAGGTAACGGCAGGGCGTAGGGTGCTAAGAATCCCCGGCAGAGATCCGGTTACCACAAACAACGACGACTGGACCTGGCAACGTACAACACGCGTACACTACGGACCGACGAGAAGATTACCGAACTCGAGGAAGAATTGAGCAGGTTACGCTGGGATATTATAGGGTTATCTGAAATCCGAAGAGAATCCCGGACTCGATAATCCTCAAATCCGGTAACTTGCTCTATTTCCGGGAGGGCGATAGACAGTCCCAGGGTGGTGTCGGGTTTATCGTCCACAAGTCCCTTGTGAACAACGTGGTGAAGATCGAGAGTGTGTCGACCAGAGTGGCGTACCTTATACTCAGAATATCCAAAGGGTATTCGTTGAAGGTCGTACAGGTATACGCCCCGACCTCGGCACACTCCGACGATGAGGTGGAGACCATGTATGAGGATATCTCCAGAGCCATGCATGGCTCTAAAACTCACTTCACTTTTGTCACCAGCTTTGTGGAAAAGGAGGGGCTCTTTATGATGAACTCCTTCTTCAGAAAGCGTGAGCATAGGAAATGGACCTGGCTGAACCCTGATGGTGCAACTAAAAATGAGATTGACTTCATTATGTCGACGAGGAAGCAAATATTCAAAGATGTCTCTGTGATCAACGCGGTGAAAACCGGAAGCGATCACCGCATGGTAAGAGGCACATTGAGTCTAAATATCAAGCTGGAAAGATCTCGACTGATGAAGTCTACGCTCCGTCCTGCACCGATCCAGGTCCATAACCCCGAGAGCTTTCAGATAGAACTTCAGAATCGTTTCGAATGCCTAGGGAGCTCCGTGGACGATTACAACGATGGGTTTGTGGAAACTGTCCATAATGTCGGGTCTAAGATCTTCAAGACCCGTCGTAGAAATAGAACCGAAAAGCTCTCTGACCCTACTCTTAAGCTCATGGACGCAAGCCACGAGATGATTCTGCAGTCTCCAGATGACGCGCTTATGTACCGGCAGCTCAATAGACAGATCTCTAAGTCCTTGAAGTGCGATCTACGCCGATTTAATACAGAGCGTTTTAAGGAGTCGATTGAGCGGAACAAGGGCTCCAAAGTTTTTGCAAGAGATTTGTCTATTGGGCAGAGTCAGCTTATGAAACTGAAGACCGATGACGGCAGAATCGTATTCACCAAACTAGACCTTTTGAGAGAGGTCGAGAAGTTCTATGGGCAGTTGTACACTTCAACAAGCGAACCCGTTGCAAATCTGGCAAACGACCCAAGAGCTAGATTGATCCGACACTATACCGAAGACATCCCGGACGTCAGCCTGTACGAGATTAGGATGGCTCTGAAGTACCTTAAAAAGAACAAGGCGCCGGCGATGACGGAATTACGGCCGAACTTCTGAAGGCGGGTGGAAAACCGGTCCATAAGGCCCTTCAGAAGCTGTTTAATTCCGTCATACTCGAGGGGAAAACGCCACAGGCATGGAACAGAGGTGTGGTGATACTTTTCTTCAAAAAGGGTGATAATACCCTATTGAAGAACTACAGGCCCATCTCACTTCTGAGTCATGTCTACAAGCTGTTTTCAAGAGTCATCCCGAACCGTTTTGACGACATCCAGCCTCCCGAACAAGCCGGATTCCAAAAAGCCTTTAGCACCGTAGATCACATACATACGCTGCGGCAGGTTATACAGAAGACCGAAGAATATAACCTGCCTCTTTGCTTAGCGTTTGTGGACTACGAGAAAGCTTTCGAGACCTGGGCTTGTACTGCAGTCTCTTCAATGGTGCCAGATTGACTATCGGTACATCGAAGTGCCGAAGTGTTTATATGAAAACGCCACTATGTCAGTCCGATTACAGGATCAGACCTTGAAACCTATCCTTCTGCAGCGAGGTGTGAGGCAGGGAGACGTCATCTCTCCGAAACTGTTCGCCGCTGCACTGGAGGATGTCTTCAAGGTTCTGGATTGGAAAGGGCTAGGCATCAACATTAACGGCGAGTACATCACTCATCTTCGGTTTGCCGACGACATAGTCATCATGTCTGAAACCATGGAGGACCTCAGTACAATGCTCGATGACCTTAGTAGAGCTTCCGAAAGAGTGGGTCTTAAAATGAACATGGATAAGACAAAGATCATGTCAAATATGCATGTAACACCCACTCCCATGAAGATCGGAGACTCTACACTCGAAGTTGTCGACGATTATGTTTACCTAGGGCAAACTGTCCAGTTAGGTAGGTCCAACTTCGAGAAAGAGGTTAATCATCGAATCCGACTCGGCTGGGCAGCGTTCGGGAAGCTGTGTAGAATCTTTTCGTCCCAACTACCGCGGAGTCTCAAGACGAAAGTCTTTGACCAGTGCGTGTTGCCAGTGATTACATACGGTACTGAAACGTGGTCGCTCACAATGGGCCTCATAAGAAGGCTCAAGGTCACCCAAAGGGCAATGAAGAGGGCTATGCTCGGAGTTACCCTGCGTGATCATATCTGAAATGATGAGATTCGCAGGAGAACCAAGGTAACCGACATAGCTCGAAGAATTGCCAAACTTAAGTGGCAGTGGGCGGGGCACATTGCTCGCAGAACGGATGGCCGATGGGGCCGAAAGGTTCTGGAGTGGCGACCGCGTACCGGAAGACGCAGCGTGGTTAGGCCTCCCACAAGGTGGACTGATGATCTGGTGAAGGTCGCGGGAAACCGCTGGATGCGAGAAACACAGGACCGGTCGATGTGGCGATGCTTGGGGGAGGCCTATGTCCAGCAGTGGACGTCTTTCGGCTGAATGATGATGATGATACATATACCTGGTCTACCAAAATTTACAAAAAAATTGGAAAACAGTACCTATCACAAAACAGTAAAATCATCATAATACCTCATCCTGAACAATTTAGTTATTATCGATCTAATGAACACAATATTTCAATAAATTTCGGCCCTAGTCGATCCGCGGTGCCACGTGTTCATAAAAGTTTGACAATCATTGACTATATAGCCTATCGAATTCTTACTAGGTATATAATATTATAAAGAGGTAAAGTTTGTTTGTATATTGGAGGTAATCTCCGAAACTACTCATCCAATTTCAAAAATTCTTTCACCAATAGGCTAGCTAAGCTACGTTATCCGTGAGTGCCATAGGCTATATTTTATTATCAAAAAATTAGGGATCCGTAAGAAAATTACAATAATGTAACCCAAGGTATCAAAAATTTGCTTAAAAAAATATTATTTGGCGTACGCTGCGAAAACTATTGACGATACATAAAAATATTGTACTACATGTTTATAGCACTCTTCATTATCCACAAAAAAGTCCATGAGGGTATATGTCTAATTATTATAGTTAAGTCACATCAACCGTTTTTTTGTTCAAATGAGTCGATCAAAACACGAGTAGAATCGAAAGATGAAGACATTCCTATCATGATATTAATCCTTATCCAAGTAAATAGCTTCATAATCAAGGTTGATTATGTACATGTAAAATGCTCTTTAAATTATTCGAATCCACGAAGCAAATACGCTTCGTGTTCGAGTCGGACCTTTCGTTTAGAAGTGCTAAAAATAAGAAAAATGCCGCGGTGTGAGCGAACTGCCCAACGTTTAGTCTATTAGTTAACTACACATTTTATTTTTTGTAAAGTAGAAACAATTGAATAGTAGTTTATAATCTATACAGGTTGTCCCTGGAAGTATGGATCAAATAAAATAGAGGCGTGGGCACGGTCATTTCAAAACTTGTAGTAGTAAAAACTTGAGTAAAATTGCCAGACCAAAAAAGCCTTTGCAGTAAATGTTTTTTCTTATTTAACACATGTTTTCTAGCTGCGTAAAAGTACTACAACAAGAAAGGCATACTGTTCGCCAAAGTCCTAAAAAAAATGATAGCTCTGATAGTTTTTTTTATGATTTTTTCTATGCAAAGTGATTGAAAAAAAAAACAATTATTGGTCATAACTTCTGAATCGTAAAAAATTGCACCGACATTCTCAGGGTTACAAAGTTTGGAAATGACATTGCCCACGCCCCTATTCGATTTGATCCATACTTCCAGGGACACCCTTTATATAATTAAGAAGAAGATAGCTCGACCCCTAGGGAAGGACAAAGGCAAATTTTTAATTCGTGACTTCGTCAGCATCCGTGATAATAACCGACATTCACGCGGTCGAAGTAGCGGGCAAAAACTAGTAATAAATAGTGAGATACAAAAATCGCTCGTTACTCGCGATAGCACGGTCGGGAAATGGGGCACAAAGAAATTACGACCTTAAGCTACAAGGAATAACGTTTATATTGAAATGTAACAAAGAAAAAATATCAATAAATGAATAATCGTGAACATTTATTGTTTAATTTGTTTACTAAGGTACTAAACATATTTTGAAGGCATGAATTAAACACTTTTGAAGTAGTTATGTATTTTGGCATTCCAAAAATTACAAATATTTGTGACTTTATATTTCCGCAAAGAGAATCTGTTTAATTTTTAATAATTTATTAACACACATGTTAAACTATGCAGAATAAACTGTTGAATTATAGTTATCTATAATTTCTGGTAAGATAATCCACAAAATCTGTAACTTACTGAACCTTCTTCATTAATGATAGTCCCGAAAGATTAATTAGTTTAATTTAGACGTTTTTTACTGGAATACAAGCGTCATATCATAATAAAGGTACTTTTACAAAGTTATTTATTATGCTGTACTTACGAAATCAAAATGTGTTGATAATTTGGTTTTTAATTTTTTTTACACTGACGCGGAGCTTTAAAATTTTTAATTTTATTTATTTTAACTATAATTAACAATACTTTATGTCATAGAAAAAGAAAATTACAGTTATCGAATTATGTCCAGGTTTAGCTAATTTGCTTGGCCTAATGGGACAAAACGTGAAATCGCGAAAAAAAACAGCTGTTCCCTACATTGTTGTTCCCTACCTGTTCGCTTAACTCGTCAAAATGTAAGGAAAAGCAGATTTTTTTTCACGATTTCATGTAAATTGTTCATTATGATGAGTACAATGACCTTTTATGATGTTGTTAGTGTTTTTCCAATAACTCTGTATTATTCGATTTATATACAGGGTGTAAACGAATTCGTGTAATTCCTTCAAACCATATGATCTATTAATGATATAGATTAACACCGCACGGAATTTTTAATTGATTAAAAATAATACAACGTTTTACTTTTTTAGAAATATTTTTTTATGTCATAGAAAATTTCGATGCCATGCATAAATGAACGAAGACACGGTGACACAGCTGACGGGCACGACTAGCGCGATATCGCACTACGCAGTCAGTTAACTCGGAACGCTAAAATTACGCAAACACAGAATACCATGGTTCATTTTTTGAAAACTTTTTTTTGATTATTCTGAAAAAAACCTTTGCAGGGTCAATCAGTGTCACCAGTAGATCAAGCGGTTTGAAGGAATTATACGAATTCGTTTACACCCTGTCTATTATTATTGTATGACAGTTACTTTCTAATTAACAATCCCGCAGATCATATAATTTGCCAGGTTAAGCTGCGTTTATCGCGGCCAGTCCGTAGATGAGTGATCATTCATTACACATCGAAACCTCTCCGTGACTCGGAGAGCAAGATAAACCGATGCTCCCGGGTGTCATACGAATACCTATGACAGTCGCTACGGGTAGTCAGAAGCCAAAAAGTCTGACAACCGGTCTAACCTTAGGATTACGGTATTGCCCAAAAACTGCGTTGCGAAGGTCTTATAGCAGTCGCTCCGTGTTAAATACTTGTATTCAATTGCATCTGGTTAGACTGCAAGCTGAACCTATCATGCATAGTTGGGAAAAGGCTACTTAGATAATATGATAATTGTATGACAGTTATTTAGTGTTATTATAGGTAATATTCAAAGAAATCTAAGTAGGTATATAAATTTATCAGTTCGGTTGACCGTAAAAGATGTAGGCTAGCGGGTTGTTGCCATGCATTTAATACGAACGATATTTCGAATTATCGTACAAGAACTTTAGTTGATCCAAGATTAGCATTAAAACGCGATTCAAGATTTATTTATATTTTGCACACTATTTCGTATTTATAATTTTTTTGATTATTCTGATACGCGACGTATCATCATAATCAAATCACTAAAGTTTTATCGTACTAGAACTGTTTTCAACATTCTTATCGCTAGTAGAAGCCTCCTATGAAGAATGGAGAAAACTACGTGCAATGACACTTTCTGTATCTCTCACTTCATCGAGATACATTTTGTTTCATACATTCATAATTAAAACATAATTTTCACAGTGAAACTCTAAGACGGAGTAACATTTTCTGAGAATTTCTTGTGGAGTTATTCACAAATTACGCAGAATACCTACAACCACCTAGGTTTAGTAGGGGGCTACGAATAATGCTACTACACTTAGGAGCAATTAATCCGGATCACCAACATTAACTTTAATATCTCGGGAAAGTATGAATAATAGCTTAATCAAATAAAAATATTTTATGGATTATTTATTACTGTTACGTGTTTGTAATTATTATTTTTTTGTTTTTTTCTTACATGTAATTTAACTGTACAATGCTTTGGTTGAGACTGTAATATTGTGCATGTATATATAAATATATAATATATATTACTACTCAAAGAAAATTAATAAAACTTTTTAAATAGTCTATAAAATACTTTTTACTTGAATGAACTAGCGTTCTTAGTTTCCGAAATATTAAGGTTTGTATGTATTGGATACTCGAATTCATTGCTCCCGAATGTGCAGACGCCAGTACATCAAGCTACCTGAAACTGAAAAATTTTCCCAATCAACCTTGAACCTAATGTTTTTGCGATAATGATGAAAATCTATTAAAGAATTTTGACAGCTTGTAGTAGCTTTATGTGCTGCCGTCTGTACTTTGTTTTTTTTTTCTATTTGCGTATTTCTAATGAGGTTAATAAAAAATATTATCGCAATCGGAGGGCAAAACTTACACAATATAATGAGAATATTTCATTGCAATGTATGACCGCCCATTGATAAATAATAATGTTGGTATAATTTTATTTTTGGTTGGTTAACTATGGTAGCGGCACGGTACGATGGCGTGTTTGACATCTTATAATAGAGTTGTGGCACATTTCAAATTATTATCGAAAAAATTAAAGTCAAGTGCGAGTCGTAGAAATCTTTGTGAGTAGAAGTAGTAGCTACAAAAAAAGTTTTAATAAAACTCATTTTTATAATATTTAATATTCTTTAATCTGATTCATCAATATTACTATTTTCACTCTCCGTCGAACTGTGACCATTATATTACATTTTACTTTTAAAAATTTCAATTTTTATTCGTTGGTGCGTAACAAAAGGTCGACGTCAAAAGATTTAAGTATCTTACAATTATTTTATTATGGTTAACTGATACTAAACGAAAATACTGCATTAATTTTGTTGTTAAGACTATCTAGAACAATGTTGACTACCCCTGAAATGCTACTTTGACAGTGACATTTCTTTGTTTACATTTTTGATCCCGAATTCCATTTCACAGTTTACAGCACTATTATTTGTTTGGTTTGCATTAGTTTAGAAAGTGTTGCCACAACTACACAAAAACATTTGTTAGATTTAATTACTACACGACAATAGAAGCAGATTTATATCTGTTGATACAGTTGATACCATATCACGGCAGAAACTACCGGCCTTATCCTTCCATACTGAATTATTTAATTGATAACACGATTATTGGAAAACAAGACATTAGCGTTTCACACATCTGCAATGTCATGGGTTTAAGGCCACGTACAGATAAAAAAAATGTTAATGGAAAAAAAGAATATCGACGCACATCTACAAAATCAGTCGTCATCAATGCGGTTGTTCCGATCGCTGTAGGTTTCTTTAACGAATATCAATGAAAAATAAACATTAAACCTAGCTTAAAAAAAGCACAAACCAACACAGCTATTTACGTAAATAGTATTTCGAATTGCGGAACATATTGCACCGCAAGCTGCGTGTGCCGAAAACTTTTATTAATGCAGACCCGGCTTTAGATATTAAAAAGATTAATTCATACCAATACTTAAAAGTGGTTTTATTGTTATAGGTTTATACAATACGGCTTATGCAGTTAATTAACCTGCACTATCAGATAACTTTGATGAAGGATTCGTGGCGGGAAAACGTGCCTATTTAACATACTGACAGTTCAATGGTCATAATCTTTAATATGCCAAATATAGTGAACTATATAATAATATAGTGAACTCTGTACTCTGTAAATATTTAGGCACTGATTAGAGTAATGTTAGAGCTCGTTGAAAATTGACTCAAAGACATCCCCTTATTATGAGAGATGGTTTAATCCAAAACTGAGGTAAACCCAGATCGAAAATATACCCATCACTTTCTAACGTCATATAACAAAAAGAGACCATCATTAGAACATCATTCGTCATAAGAGGGATGCAGTCTAAATTGGTGCATTAAATGTGGCCTCTCTTAAAATGGAATTAGCACCCTGTCTGTCACCAAGCTGATTAACAAGCTAGACTTGGGGTATTTAGAGTTAGTTTAGCAAGTTAGGTGGTTATCCAGCAGGGTACAAAAGGGTTATATCGTTCACTGACGCAAAATTAGATTTTTAGAGAAGCTGGTTATAAATATTGTGCGATTCCCCCTTAAAACCCGTCGATTTTTTTAAATTATAAATATGTATTTAATAAAGTCATAAATTAAAGCATTACAGTTGGTTGAGGTGGGTTAAATATCTTAAACTTATATGTTTAACGTCGTAATAATATTCTATATAGCACGCTAAATGTACTACGTTATTCATATCAAAACATACTTAGGGCCGATTTTTCAATCGTCAGATAACTTTTATCTGGGGGATAAATAACACGCTTTGACAACTTTTGCATAGAAAATCTGTCAACGTCAAAATGATTCTTCAGATAAATGTAATCTGACGATTGAAAAATCAGCCCTTAGACATATAAACAATTAGAATAAAAAAAATGTTATAGGATAAATATTTTTAGAACAAAAAAAAATGAAAAAATTGTGATAGGTTAAATGATGCACTAAAATTAGTTGAAGTCCCTGACCGTTGTCAAAGAAAATATTGGTCGTGTCCTTATTTATCGGGGAAAAACATTGCTGCGTGATTTATCGTTCAAGAACTTAACGTCGCACTATCGGAACTTGATATACAGGAGCACCAAATTAAATAAAAACAAGTAGGTACTCACCATATTTGTCAACAAAACGGCACTAACATCACAGAAAACAATGAAAAACAAAACAAAAACAACACAGCACACGTTTCGACACTAGCACCAACAATTGACTGACTATCACTAACTATCACTGACTATGGACAGTGATTAATTTCGATAAGCGCCACTCGACGGACACAGATATTAGTAGATTGTGCTAGCGATTATCGCATTAAATTGTGATTCAATCAGGTGATGAATTAGGAATTGAAATATTTGGTTGTTATTGGCATACAGTATCCATATTATTAATTTTTTACTCCAAATATTTGTAAATTATTAAACGCTGTGATTAAAATCATGTCATTGTAGGTTTGTTACCAATTAAAATTAACCATTAGTATCTTGGATTTAATTATGACGAGAACATCTTATTTTTAACTCGAAAGAATTTAAAAAATAGTAATGCCTTTCTCGTGTTAAAATCGCATTTTTTAAGTATGTAAATGTAGATAAAAATACTAATAATTATGACACAAATTGACACAATGAGGCAGGAAGAAAAAAAAACAAAAAAAGGTAATAAGCTGCCTCAAAAATATCAAAACCAAACAATAATATTGAAAAAGTATAAAAATACTACCTCTATATTTATTAACGTATTGATTTATTTGGAATTTTATAAAAACACGGCGGTACTCTAAAAAAATATACAATATAAACTTGCCTCTAAAAAAAGTCAACACTGTTGTATATTTTATAGCCAATAAGACTATAATAACTCCACAATTACCTGTAATTTGAATATTATTTGCACCATTTTACTTTCTCAGTTTCCTCACAGGATCCTAATGGTTAGAGTACACTTAAGGTTGACTAGAACACTTAGAAACAACTAACGTTACACGAGTGTTTTACTAGCACCTTTGCGTTTACACAATAAAACCATTGTTAGTTGTAAATAAGTGGGTTATGCTTGTATATTTGCCAATCCTTGGTGATATGTGATAATTTTGAGAGGCTCGTCTCGACAGGTATTGTTTTTACAGATTTAATTTGGCTACTGTTGAACATAGTACGCGTAATTCGACATGCGTTGCTATGTGTCTCAAGGGGACATTTGGAAGAAAACCAAAGTTTTCCTCAAAAACTATATATTTTCAGTATTATTTGTAATTTACATTTTTGTGTTGTTGACTCCGAGGAGACTGGCCGAGAAGTGAGTTGACGTTTATACAATTAATAAAAACGTAACGTTATTACACACAAAGTGGTGTCTTTGCTAACGCATATTTGGTAGGCGTCGCGCGGCGCCGGAACATCTTCCCCTCCGTTGAAAGCCCAGGCTTTCAAGCTTTCAGGTCATCAGAAGTGAGCAATGGACACAGTCGAACCAGAGGTCTTCGAACGATGCCACGGGTGGTCTTGATATCGGCGACTCGGGAAAGGCCATCAGGTCCAGGGAACAAGCGTGTTACACGCCCAAGACGCCAGCATAATAGAGGAATGTTGTCTTCTTGCAGTAATACTAAATCTCCAAGGTTTAGGCGGGACATGTTGGTTTTCCATTTTGTTCTTTGCTGTAATTCTGATATGTACTCCCTTTGCCATCTTTGCCAAAAATGCTGATGTATTTGTTCTAGGCGCGCATATCGCTGATGTTGATTATGGGTCAAGTCTTTGAGCTTTGGAGATGGTGCCGCGATCAGTGGCTTTCCGATGAGGAAGTGCCCTGGAGTGAGAGAAAGGAAGTCGTTAGGGGATGATGAAAGGGGATATAGGGGACGGCTGTTAAGAATAGCCTCCACTTGCGCAAATAGTGTTTGGATCTCCTCAAAGGTTAGATGACTATTGCCCATTACACGCCTGATATGAAATTTTGCAGACTTTACCCCGGCTTCCCAGATGCCACCGAAGTGAGGAGCGTAAGCTGGTGAAAATACGAATTTGATGCCTTCCTGACTCGCACAATCAGATATTGGTTCCGTGTGATTTTTTAGAAAGCTAGCCAAGTCCTTGGCTGCTGCAACGAAATTACGTCCATTATCACAAAATATTTCAGCTGGCTTGCCTCGACGTGCAATAAATCTTCGCAAGGTCATTATGAATGCATCCTTAGACAAGTCACTAACGGCTTCCAAATGTAAACATTTGGAACGCAAACAGACAAATAAACATAAGTAGCATTTTTGAGTCTTAGCACCGCGTCCCTTGCGATTCAAGATTAAAAAAGGACCTGCGAAGTCTAAACCGACCGAAGCAAATGGAAAATCAGGTGTTATTCGCTGTGAAGGAAGGTTACCCATTTTTGGACTGAGTGTTTTACCATTGAGACGTCTGCATCGAATACAATTATGCACTGTGCTTCGAGCCAAACGTCTGCCATTTGTAGGCCAAATGAATTCCCTCACTGTAGCTAACAATAATTGAGGAGCAGCGTGCATGGTACGTATGTGTTCCCTTTCGAAAATTAATTTTGTTAAACGATGAGAAGAATCGAGAAGTATCGGATGTTTTTTGTCATAATGATAATCAGAAGCATTAATACGACCACCAACTCTAATTAAATTGTTTTTTATAAAAGGTGACAATGATAAAATTTTGGACTTGTTATTCAGTTGTTTGTTTTGAAGAAATGATTTATACTCAAGAGGAAAGGATTCCTGCTGAGCCATCGAACAAAGGTAAGTAAAGGATTCGTTTAATTCATTTATAGATAATTTGCCTAATATTTTATTTCCGTTTTTTAGATTGTATGCAAATCGTTTAACGTATGCAATTATTCTTTGTAACTTGTTAAGATTTGAATAGTTTTCAATGTTAATTATAGGATTTAAAATAATTACTGTATTTGTTTTAATTTCAGGTAAATCAACAGGTATGGTTGCATTCAATGTGGGCCATTTTGATTGATCTTCAAGCAAAAACCTAGGTCCGGACCACCACAGTGTAGATTCACATAGCAAACCACCATTCATACCTCTGGATATTAGGTCAGCTGGATTGTCTGCGGTAGGTACATAACGCCAGGAGGATGGTACGGTTGTGTCCAAGATCTCACCAAGCCGATTAGCGACGAAAGTTTTACATTTCATAGGGTTGCCTTTTAGCCAACCAAGTACCACACTAGAGTCACACCAATGGAATACTCGAGTAGGCTTAGACCTGATAGAATCTAGAACCGAATTAGATAGTCTAGCAGCAAGTAAGGCGGCACATAGTTCTAGGCGTGGAATTGTCGTTGGTTTTAAGGGCGCAACCTTGGATTTTGCGCATAACAATCGAACAGTGACGTCATTATTGCGATTTATAGACCTGATATAAACGCAGGCACCGTAAGCTAATTGAGAAGCGTCACTGAAAGAATGCATTTCCACTAAACCAGGTGAGTCACATACAACTGTTCTAGGAATTTGAAGAGTCGAGAGTAATGGTAAGTAGTGACTAAATTCAGTCCAAGCTTGACTTATATCTTGTTGCACTGGCTCATCCCAGTCAACCTTTTGCAACCATAGCTTTTGTAAGATCATTTTTGACTGAATAATGCAAGGACTGAGAAGGCCTAATGGATCGAATATTTGAAAGGATTTTGACATTATGTATCTTTTAGTTATGTTACGATTTTCAAGATTAATGATTACAGGAAAATTAAAGCAGTCGCTAGAAGGATTCCAGCCAAGTCCGAGAGTGCTCGACGACTCGCTTAGTGTTAAATTATCCTGTGCATCTATTATGGAGTTATTGAGAATTTGAGGTAAATTAGTTTTGTATTTTCTTAATCTGAAACAAGCTGAATTTAGAATTTTAGAAACTGAATTTTGTATGAATCTTAATTCATCCTCCTCGTTAGACCCGGTGATGAGATCGTCAATATAAAAATCTTTTTGAAGAATAGTCTTGATTAATTTGTTCTCACACTCTTCACCGAGCCGCCAAAGACATTTGGTACTCAAATAGCTAGCACTTGCAGTACCGTAAGTGACAGTATTCAACTGTAACGTTTGGATCGGACTGGACTCATCCTCTCTCCACAATATCAACTGAAGGCTACGATCCTTTTCGTTCACGTCTACCTGTCGGTACATTTTTTCGATATCCCCAGTTAAGAGGTATTTATACTGACGTGCCCGCAACAAAATAGAAAGAAGAGAATCCTGAATATTTGGACCCACCATTTGGATGTCATTGACAGAAAAACCCGAGGTTGTAGGAGCAGAGCCGTCGAACACTACTCGAATTTTGGTGGATTCACTGCTTTCCTTGAAAACAGCGTGGTGACAAAGAAAATAAGATGGATTTGGTATTAGTATTTTGGAACATGAAAGATGACCCAAATCTGAATATTCCCTAATAAAGGCGACATATTGAGATTTAAGTTCTGGATTTTTGCGAAATCTTTTTTTAAGATTTAATAAACGTTTTTTGGCTAAGTTGTATGAGTTTCCTAAGCAGTCAGGTGATTCCTTTAGTGGTAATCTGACACAAAATCTGCCTGTATTTAGACGAAAGGTGTGAGCTAAAAAATGTGCCTCACAAGCCTTATCGCTTTCACTTAAAATGGATTTAGGGGGTAACTCTTCAAGTTCCCAGAACTCTGCAAGTGAATCATCGATTTTAGAACTGTTGTTTAGTATATTTTGAGATTTTGAGTAATTGCAATTTATGTTTTTAGTTTGTGTAAATGAGTGAATAATAGGCCCGGTTATCAACCAACCTAAGCGTGAATTTCGAAGTTGCGGGTTCATGGGACCCAGGGATTTTTGTTCGCTGCCCAATATATCCCAAAACACATCGGCACCGATTAGCATATCGATGGGTGCTGGTACATTGAAATTAGGATCGGCAAGCAATATATTTTTAGGCAAATTTAGATTTTTTATATTGACAGGAAATTTTGGTAAATCTCCTGTAAGTTCATTCATAACAAAACAAGAAACGGAAACACTAAATGAACTGTGCATAGATTGAAGCTTTGTCAGACAAGTTTCAGTCACTTGGCTGTTCGAATGATTGCCTATCCCAATAATATTTACGGCGTCAATAGGAGTGGAGGTAAGTGACAATTTTTGTTTCAGGGATTGACTAATAAATGTTGCTTGACTGCCACAATCTAGCAGGACGCGAAATATGTCAGTTTTATTTGTTTGTGGGTTAGACACCTTTACCAAAGCTGTTGATAAAAGAACTTGTGTTTCATTCTGTCTTTTTGAAAAATTAACTAATGTTTCCTGTTGTTTAGTGTTAGATGATGTGTTAGTGTTGTGAAGTAAAGTATTGTGCCTCCTTCTACAGATACGGCAGGGACTCAAGAGGCAATTACTCGCAAGATGGCCCTGTCGAAGGCAATTAATACATAACTTATATTTTGAAACTTCAGCAAGTCTCTCCTGAATATTCTTTGAATTAAAAATAGGACAGTCATATATTCTATGATCTTTACCACAAATGATACAGACTTGAGTATAATTGCTTGCGTTCACAAAGGATTTAGTAAACCGACCATGTTCCTGCCTGACACTATGGCTACTGGAAGGGTTTGAGGTGCGAGATGCTGGCCCCTTTGATAAGTTATCAAATTTGTTACGGTTCATAGCCTCAAGCACATCAGCACGATTTATTAAAAATGTTTTAAATTGTTCCAATGTAGGAACATCATCGAATAGATTACGTTGTTCTTCCCACTTCAGTAAGGTGTGATTATCCAATTTTGAAGCAAGCATAAATATTATTAATATGTCCCAATATTCTGTGGGTTGCCCCAAACTAGCGAGTGCGCGGAGATTTTTTGTAACGTGATCTGCTAAAAAACGTAATGACTTTTCAGATTCACGAGTGAAGGGTTGAACATTAAATAAAGAATTTAAATGGTGATTAATGAGTAACCTTTTGCTATCGTAGCGTTCGCACAACAAACGCCACGCATCCTTATAATTGTCAGATGACACTTCCAGATTAGATATGATACGAGCTGCATCTCCTTCTAAATAAGAGATTAAATAATGAAACTTGTGTATAGAAGATATTCGATCGTTATTGTGTACAAGGCTCAAAAATGTATCACGAAACTCTAACCAATGAAAAAATGATCCATTGAATTTTGATATTTGAATTTGAGGTAATTTAAATCCGAAACTCTGATGACAATGACCATCATGCGTAGATTTACGTCTCGATTCATTTTGAATGTCATTGTGCACGTCGAGGAAGGATTTAGCTGTGGCGATACTATGAATGATTTCGTGCTCAATATTGTCCCTCTCATCAAGCTCAGCATCAATATTTTTAAAATTCAGGACCTCAATCTCACTCTGAAGCTCATCAAATTTTGAAGACAATCCCTCAATTTTACTAAGTTTAAGCGTTAACTCGGCGATTTCAATAGTTGTGAGCTCAGACTTTGAAGAAATTGTAGTTAAATAATTTTTAAATTTAGTTATTTGCCCTTTAATTGAGCTACGCCTAACCACTAATTCCCTTAAGGAATCATTTGCACCGAGTTTATCATCGCGCGACATTATTGTAAGTAAACACGAAAAACTGACAATTCAAAACAAAGAACACATTCACTTAAGAATGATATAAACAGAGTAATTATATTGATAAGGATCTTATTATCCTTTAACTACTCATTAATAACCTATATAGACTAATGCTGGAAATAGGCGAACAATATTAAGCTGTTATTGCAATTTAACAACTAATGAAATGAAAAATCCAATGCAAATGTTCAATATTAAAATAAAAATGTATTCAGCTCACGCTCCTCATTAGGTGTCACCTGCCGAGCGGGAACCCGGGACTGCGCATGCACTGATGTCCTTCAAGTCATGCGTGACCTTGACCGATATTACGCCTCACGAAGGCCGGTACGTCTCCGCGAAGTTCCTGGAATAGTCGGCGAAATCGAGTAAAAATATGCTCAACGGCACATCGATAGACACGGAAGGAGGCTTAGGGCATTTCTAGTGAATTATTAAATGAATTGGAAGAAAAAAGTTACAAGATTATTTTCATAAAAAAAATGTAGGTAGATTTAGGTCTCATTGAAAAATGCAGAAAAAAGGCTAAAATTGCAGAAATTATAAATGATTATGGTTATTTAGCAAGTGAAGGATGATAAGAAGTTGTTATTTTGGGATATGGTATGGATTTGAATGGATTTTGAATGTATTTTGGTAAGAATTAGGATCGGACAAGAAAGGAAAAAACCAGGGCACTTATCTGTTCTTTTAGACGGGCGGTGAGGCGCAGTTTTCGTTGCTGCAGCTGCTCATTAGCTCGCGGAACAACGGATGGCACCAGTCTTCAACCCCAATCTTGATCCTGTAGTCTGCTGCATCGGCACTGGACTTGAACTTTGACCTTCTTGAATGCGCCGTGCAGACCATTAATTCCGGACTATTAAATACTTTTTGAGTCCTGTCACGGTCGCCAAATTATGTCTCAAGGGGACATTTGGAAGAAAACCAAAGTTTTCCTCAAAAACTATATATTTTCAGTATTATTTGTAATTTACATTTTTGTGTTGTTGACTCCGAGGAGACTGGCCGAGAAGTGAGTTGACGTTTATACAATTAATAAAAACGTAACGTTATTACACACAAAGTGGTGTCTTTGCTAACGCATATTTGGTAGGCGTCGCGCGGCGCCGGAACACTATGTCTAGCAACGCATGTCGAATGTTATGTTAGTGTTCCTTTTAATCACTACTTAATATTAAAACAAAGTCGCTTCCCGCTGTCTGTCCCTATGTATGCTTAGATCTTTAAAACTACGCAACGGATTTTGATGCGGTTTTTTTAATAGATAGAGTGATTCAAGAGGAAGGTTTCAAGCTGTAAAACATACACGTACAAAGCCGGGGCGGTCGCTAGTTAAGTATACAACGAAAATAATTTATTTTTGTTTTGTGTAAAGTGAAAAAATTGCTGACAATATCACACTATAAATTATAAAAAAACTTCAAATAATCAAGTTAATTGAGAGTTTAGATCGAAATAAATTTATTATTTTAATTACAAAAGATGGTTGAAATAAAAACTAAGGTAAACCCAGATTTAAAATACACCATCTTAAAACCAGGATTTTTCTTAGGCCGACTTTTGTGATAAGGGGGATTCAGTTTTATCGTTACCGCATTTAAAACTTTCTTCTAGCTTTGGGTGTGTTAGTACAAATCGAGCATGATAATCTCGTGTTTATGATTTTCCATAAAAAGTGCTTCGATACGATGAATTTGTAGAACCGTATAAATGAATCAGTACTGATTAAATTTATAACAATAAGATTGCGATAAGTTTATTTTAGGAACTAACTTTAGGATATACTTACATACCTGTGCCATGGTTCATAAGGTTCAATATACATTCACATGTGGCATCCAAATGCCACTCGCTCTGTATTTCGAGGTTAATACCACGCCATGGTGACAATTAAAATACTTAGGGCTGAGTCACACCGGAACGCTGACGGCCGCTGGCGTTGCCGCTGGCGGCCTCGCGCGTCCTCCAGACCCCACGCGCCTATTCTCCTCTTGATTAGTTTAGTTTCTACATTCGGCAAGAAAATTCGTGTGTTTGGAGTGAACTAGCACTTATTGCGGAAGAAGATGAAGGGCGTCGCCGCTGGCAGCCGCGGGCAGAACCACCGAGGGTCAATTCCCACTGAAAGAGCAGCGGCCGGCAGCGTCTTTTTGAGGCAAAATGTTACAAACTATTTTGAATCTTATCTACGTGATTAAAAAGTTCATAGTCATTTGAAGGCAAAGGACCCCTAGCGTGGCGTCGCGATGCTGCACGAGCCTTCTACCGACTAGTCAAAAGAGGCGCCGCGCGGCTGATCGCGGCGCAGCTAGCTGACGTGCGGCCGACCGCGGTGCAGCTGACAGACTCGCGGCTGCGCGCGAGCGACCATTTCCCAAAATTTTCTTTTCCTTTTTCTTTCCGTTTTGTTTGTTACTTCTTGTTCTTCTTCTACAGCCAGTGCTAATACATAAATCCAAATCCACCATATTTATTGCCACACGACTTTCCTTGAGTGAAGTAGATCGCACACTAGTTTTCAGAGCTACCACGCGGAGGCCCATTGCGGCGCCTCGGGATGCCGCGCTGCCTCTCGCGGCGCCGCACTGCCCCGCGCGGCGCCACACAGCCTCTTGCGGCGCCGCGCTCAGTCACTTGCTCTTACGGCCGCTGCGCGCCGCTGCTCTTTTAGTGGGGATTGACCCTAAGACGCGCGTGGTGCGCGGCCGCTCGCGTCGCCGCGGGCCTCCTCGCGACCTTTTCAAGCTTTTCAAGCGACACTGGTCTTTTAAGTATGTAGATAAAGTTTAAAATTATTTCACACTGAAAGTGCTCGCCGCATCGCTGCCGGCCGTTGCCATTCCGGTGTGACTCGGCCCTAAATGAACGTTGATGGCGGCGCTGCGTGTGAAGGAAGATGTCAAAAATCTGTCAAATCCAGTACATTTCATGTTAGTTCTCTATTTCGCCACGTTCGTTTAGATCCACGTCACACCGTAGATGTAGACGGTACTTAAACGAGAAAAACTGGCCAAGTGCGAGTCGGACTCGCGCACGAAGGGTTCCGTACCATCATCTATTCTGTTTTTTAGTATTTGTTGTTATAGCGGCAATAGAAACACATCATCTGAGAAAATTTCAACTGTCTAACGATCACGGTTCATGAGATACAGCCTGGTGACAGACGGACAGACGGACGGACAGCAGAGTCTTAGTAATAGGGTCCCGTTTTACCCTTTGGGCACGGAACCCTAAAAACGAAATAATAAACCGAATTGACTAAACGCTGACTTATTGAAATTCGGGGTTGGACAGGACAATGACCCCAACATCTGAAAAGGCTAGGCAGATAAATTAAAGTACTATGGAAGTCATGAAACGACACAATATGAATAGGGATTGGGAATAGAAAACGGATATTTCTATATCCCCTGGTACGACACAACTAAAAAGTTACATCGATGTACTTGATCGAATAACTAATGGCTAGTCGCTCATTTTCGCACACACACTTACACTTTCCCGCCAGCAACGCCCTCAGCCGAGTTCCGAGTCCCACTAGGGATTGCCCTAAGTGCTGTTGTTGTTAGTAGTCATGATGTTAGTGTAGTATCATTAGTTACCTTTGGTTAAGAATTATACTTCCCCCCCCATCTGGAGACCCGTCAGGTCTCGCCAATAACTGCCCGGTTACGTTGAAGCGGTCTGCAAGGACCATCTACAAGCAGTACAATGGAAAAAAAAAACACGCTTATTGCGTGAGCGTAAAGATCATTTATTGCAGTACCTACTAATAAACATTCCTGGTTTTGTTGTCGCACTCATGTCGGAAGTGATCGGTTTTCCGAAGTTTGCCGATGCGACTTCATAGTTATGTCGTACTGTAGGTACACCCGTGAGAACAGATACTGCATAAACAATTTACACATTTCTCTAATTGAGTGTGAAGTTCGTTTATTTCTTTACCGGAGGTTGTGAGATGTAATTTTGTTGTTGCGTGTACTCAGTCCGTATGTTAATTGGAGTCACAGAAATCTAAATCAATCGTTTATTAATGATTTATTTATTTCTGTTATAGTTTAGGTGATGCAGAGAGAAAACATAGTAGGTGCACCGACAAAAGTTGTGTGATGCGATGCCATCTCTTCTTCTCTATCTCTAAATAGAATTGAAGTCGCTTTTCGTGTCTGTTAATTTGTCCGCTTATATTGCTAAACTTTTCAATCGATTTTATGTGGTTTTCCTAATTAAGGTAATTTCTTTTGGAAGGTTTTAAGCTATTAAACGTACCCGAGTGAAGCCAAAAAGGGTCGCTAGTTAGAAATAAACACCAATGATAGGTTATTAGTATAATAGTTCAATCTATATGTGAAGGCGCCGCAGGGAACCTATACCTACATGGTGTACCTGAGAGGTTTCTGGTTATACCTCTTAAACGTTGCTAGTGGCCCGCGCAACCATTCTAGGGTTATAAAAACAATTACCACTGCTAAGCCCTAGGAATACAGGCGTGTGATGTAAGGCCGTTGGGGCTCTGGGGATCTTGGGCAACAAGTGATCGGAGGCTCTTCGTGTTGATTGGAGGCTCTATGTTTGGGGGCACAGCCACTGCACTGCCAGTGCCCCGGCTGTCGACAGTTGAAATTTTGTGGTGTCATAATCAGGGGCCCAATTCTCCTAAAATAAATTGTTGCCAAACGCAATCGAACCACAACCGTCAGTCAGTTTTTATTTTCGAAAACTTTCAAAATGATTGACTTTGTTTTTTGTGTCAAACAATTTGATAGCTTTTGAAATTGAGAACTGTATGAATGAACGGTTCGGCCTTGGTTCGGTTGTGATTTATCAAGATTTATTTTAGGAGAATTAGGCCCTAGTGCTTGTAGACAAATGAACAGAAACGCCAATTAAATGTATGGAAATTACATAGCAGGAGCCCAATTCTACTAACAGAAACGTTTATCAATTACAACTGAATCGTTTATTCCGACAGTTTTCGTTTACAAAAACTATCAAATTGTTTGGCAACAAAAACATAACCTATCATTTTGACAGTTATCGTAAACGAAAACTGTCTGAATGAACGATTCAGTTGCAATTGATAAAAGTTTATGTTAGTAGAATTGGCCCCCAGATCGCTTGACCGGTCGAAAGCTTATGTCAATCCAGTACATCTTTCTATTCTTTAGCGATCATCGATTGCCATTTGTCTACAAGGAGTGGGATGCTAATTCAATTAATGTTTTTATTTGAAACCGCCCTCTAACGAGGTTCATAGGAAGCGTCGTCAACTGCTATAGTGTCTGAATGTATAGAGTTGCGGGAAATGTGCGTTAGATGGTGTGCTATACAAGACAACAAAACTGTTGTTGTGAAGTCGACATGACGTCTCATGAAAATCAGAATAGAAAAACTCGTCCATAGATTAAAATCACCTAGGGTGACTCTCGTAGAGCATGACGTGTGCAGCCACGGACTTGAAGTGTTTATTAGAAGCCCAATTCTCGTAATTAATTAGAAGTAAGACCGAACTAAATTATGAATTGAATAAAAAATGGTATTCTGGTACACTTAAAGTTCGGACCGGTTTCAGTATCATCTCAGTCTATGTCGATTTTAATGTCAATTCAACCAACTTAAAATCAGATCAGAATCAACAGTCATAGACTGAAATTCTAGAAATAAATGAGAATTCCAACTTGTCAAAATGACTCAGTACAATAATGTAAACAGAATACCCTTTTGGCTTCAGTCAACTTTCAATCTCATTTCAATATAATCTCACGTTTGACGTTGTTTTTTAACGAACAAGGATACCATTTGCCACATATATGAGATTGAGACTAGACTGAGACTAGATCGAAACTATATTTTGAATATTTTTAATTATGAGAATTGGCCTTCTGATTTCAAATTCGATTGCTTCTCAAACTATGTGCAATAAGGTTTAAGATGTCATATCAACTTAAATAAGTATTACTTTTAAAAATTGTAAAGCGTCGATTAAAGCAAAAAGCCAAAACCACTTTTTGATGTAATGAAGAGCGAATTTGACTGAATTTATCTTTTTCTGTGCTACCTAGTATTATGTCCTCTTTAAATCAACCTTTTTATGTCAATTAACAAAAAAAATATCTTTGCCCTGTCAATTCTTTGCGAACGACTAAACGACCTAATGAAAATGTAATGTGCAAGCAATTATAGACCTTAGGGTGGTAAACATTTCCCCCCTTATTACAAAAGATGGTCTAAGAAAACCCTAGGTTTTAAAATAGCCCCGTCTGTTTTTGTTTTATGACAAAAGAAAAAGATGAGTATAATAAACTCAAGGCGTAAAATATTATTTTAAACTTGGGTTTACCTTAGTCATGGTTTAAACCATCTTTTGTGATAAGGGGGTATAAGTCCGCGACTGTATGTAGTACCGAGACAAGCCTAGCTAGGGTATGACTACAGTCTATGTAGTCTACAATAGATACAGCCGGAGGGCGACGTGGACGAAATCTCTACGGGTACGTAGAAATGCGAGAGAATATATTAGACTAATCTCCAAGCCCCCTAGCTCTATTGCTCTATCGTGGACGAGGCGTAAGGAAAGCGTATCTTGAATTAGCTCGAGAAGTATAGGTAGTTCCCAAAAAAAAAACCGGCCAAGTGCGAGTCGGACTCGCGCAAGAAGGGTTCCGCACCATTGTCTATAAAAACGGCAAAAAAAACATGTCCGTTGTATGGGAGCCCCTTCAAATATTTATTTTATTTTGTTTTTTAGTATTTTTTTGTTATAGCGGCAACAGAAATACATCTTCTGTGAAAATTTCAACTGTCTAACTGTCACGGTTCATGAGATACATCCTGGGACAGACGGACAGACAGACGGACAGACGGACAGCGGGGCCTTAGTAATAGGGTCCCGTTTTACCCTTTGGGTACAGAACCCTAAAAATGATTACCACCTAAATGAAAGATTAAACTCACACCTTTCCCATGGGGGTAGGCAGAAACTGTAGAACGTCACAAGCTACGATCCTTACATACTCCTTTCGCTTCAAAAAGTTCAAACAAAGGCGAGAGTTTATGTATGTATGTATGAAAGATTACTTGCGTACCGCTGTAATTGCCCCAAAGTCCCTTGGGACTTAAACTAATTACGTTGCTTGCAACGTAATTAGTTTTTATTGTAAACTAGCAGGTTCCGCGCGGTTTTGCCTGCATTCAAAGATTTTAATATCCCGTTTTACTCTCTTTTAGGGGTCGTTTTTCAAAACAAAACCTATCCTATGTCACTCGTTGATAGTTTAGCTTTCTGTCAGTGATCGAATTTTCGTAATCAGATCAGTATTTTTAGAAATTACCTGTTACAAACATACAACTTTACCTCTTTTTAATATTATATTAATAATATCATTAACTGGTAAGCGCCTTGATGAGCACTGCGTAACATTAGTCGTAGGCATACATACCACAGTTTGGACACACTCCCTCTTGAAAACTGGTTACCTGACTGTAAGTGCGAAATAGATTTTGTTTACCTTGTGTTTTACGTACTCTACACTCATAGATGTCGTTAAGGGGTCTATAGGATTATTACAAAAGGATGGGCAGCAGTGGCCTGTCTGCTATAGATGATGCCTATGTCCAGCATCGGACGTATACGGCCAAATAAAAAGCCTTTGAAAGGTAAGTACATGACTACAACTACAATAGGCATGTTGACAGCATCAATAAATTGCAAATCTAATTAGTCCGCCAGTCACGAGTTTTGAAAAATAATGGACACGTACTTTTTCTATTGTTAAATCTATGATTACTATTACCTTACGATTCTATCAGATTTATTACGATTATTGAAAACGCATCAAAACTCGAGAGTGGGGGCTTGTGACGTCAGAAGCAAGTAAAAATTGTACTTGCTTGTGACGTTTTGCCAATTTTAAAAGTGTCGTATCTTCGTCAATTTTGGTTTATGTAACAAAAGAAAAAATAGGTGTCAAATATTTTTTGATAATCTAACTGACGGACGAATTAGATTTTTGCAGTCAAATACCCTATTGAGTGTACTTACCTAGTACCTCATTCTGTTGCTACACAACTGTGTTACGGATTGAACTCCTCTTATGCTCAAAACCTGATTTCTCTTGTATCGTCGGTGCGTTTACAGATATACCAAATACGTCAACATCAACACCCAAGCCCACGAAAACTATCTTTATGAAATCGAGCCGCTTAACTTATTTATAAGTTCAATTGATACGGTAGGCAAAACAATCTATAAACAAATTCTTTTTATTATTTGCCTGTCTCTTACATAGCAGTAAACTGTTCAAGTATTAGGTAAGCAAAAGAATTTCTGTTTCCTAGAATTGTCACTAACAAAATAATATTCCTTGGCGAAGTTATAACAAGTTCGTTTCCAATCTAACTTTTCGTTTATCGTGCAATCCATTATTTTTGTTTAAGAATGCGAAGATTTTGTAAATTACGTACCTGCGGACAAAATAATTGCGAAAGTTGTTTCGCTTCATTTGGGTGTAAATAATGGAAACAATACTTACCTACCGGCTACCTATGAGCTTTTTAATGGGGCTTATATTGTCGAATGATGACATCAAAAAAATTGCTGTACCAAAGTTGCAACTTATAGCTACAGACTGATAAAAAATGACAATCTTTGGAAGAGGCCCTCACCTTGAAGGGGATTCCTTTTACACAAAAACAATTAGAATAAACTTATTTATAAAAAAAAAAAACTTACTGTAGTTAAGAAATAAAACGTTTTTTTTATTTATCACTACATAGTATAAAACCAAGTCGCTTCCCGCTGTCTGTCCCTACGTATGCTTAGATCTTTAAAACTACGCAACGGATTTTGATGCGGTTTTTTTTAATAGATAGAGTGATTCAAGAGGAAGGTTTATATTTATAATACATGCATATTATAGCAAAGAAAAACGTGGAATACGCGATAAACGACATCCACGAGGGCGAAGCCGCTGGCGACCTCTAGTTTATTATATTGTCGAAACATTTTATGAACACCTTGGTCTGATATTAAAATATCGACAGAGATTGAAAGTTAAAAGCTATGTCTACACTAGTACGCTTTCATGTTCATCTTGCGACTTCGTCTGAAGCATGCGTGAAGCGCCATAGCGCATGCAATAGCGCATGCCATACTAGTTCGACAAAAGCGCATGCCCCTAGCGCACGCTAATCCGTCTATTGTAATATGTCGACTGACGACTGACCGAGGCGCACCGGTGTAGACGATAAGCTGCATGCGTCTTATGGCAATCAATATTGCATGTGCTCGACGCAAGAGGAATTGAAAATTGAAAGCGCAAGACGAACATGAAAGCGCACTGGTGTAAATAAAGAGCTGTCGCTTATACTCGTACCCTTTTCACTGTAAGGTGAGTCCTGACGTTTCTCTACAAAACGTTACCATACAAAGAATATTAAATAATTTTAAAAATCAAAACATGTATTATACAGCTTTGACGACACGTTTGGTGCAGTGGCTAAGCGATTGGCTTCTGCGCTACGGGTCGTGGGTTCGATTCCCACACGGAACATAAATTTGTATGGCCTACAGATAGTTGTTTCGGGTCTGGGCGTTTGTGCATGTGAAGATTTGTGTTTGTAAACGCATCCACGATACAGGAGAAATCTTAGTGTGGGGCACCGTTTATTTAAATAAAAATAAAATAATAAGCTATTTTACGGTCTCCTTGCGGCTACAATTTACGAAATGATCGTTATGTCAGGACTCATCTTTGGGTGAACAGAGTATACTCGTACCACTAAATTCGTTAGGTTGACGACACATGGGTCACTAAGTTTCTCAAGACACTGATCGCTATTTGTTTGTTGCTGCAGTTACCGTTTAGTGAATGGCCTGCAGCTAAAAAAGGAGTAAAATAATTACCATAATAATATAAAATTTACAGTTTCAGAAGTCGGTGGCTTCTATTTGCTTCAGTGTAGAGTTGCACCGACTTCTGAAACTGTTAATTTTATATTATTATGGTAATTATTTTACTCCTTTTAGTATTTCTTTGAAGTCGGTTTTTACTTTTTTTTAAAGTTTATTTTTTATTAAATACGTTTTAGTGTCATAATTTTAACCTCCTCCTTCATAACCCTTCTTTTTGGCTTTGACGTAGTCGGGCATAAAAAGTCCTTTCAAATGATACCTTACACGATATAATGAAAACATTCAAAAGGGGGGGAGGGAGGGACACGCACCCCCTCCTCTTTTCCAGTAGTCAGTTCCCAACAACAAATATAAACAAAGCAATATCAGTAATTTGAGAATTTTGCTTTGATCCGATGAGGAGTTCCGTTCCATATCTCTGAAGTTCATGGTCTAATCATAACAAAATTTAAATGGGACCAATCGGAAAGTATACCCTTTCGAACAAAAAAAGAATTTTTCAAATCGGTTCATAAATGACGAAGATATGAGGTAACACACATAAAAAATAAAAAAAATAAAAAAAAAAAAAAAAAATACAACCGAATTGAGAACCTCCTCCTTTTTGAAGTCGGTTAAAAACAAAATAAATAGCGATTCACTGTGTTTCGAGAAACTTAGAGGCCCAAGTGCGGTGAGCTTTAGGTTTTATTATGTTGTTCAGTTAACTTGATAACTAATTATAAGATTATTTAAATAATACTGTTTTATAAAACTGCTTTTATAATAGTGATACATTATAAATAAATAATAAATTAGCCTGTAACTGTTCCACTGCTGGACAAAAGCCTCTTCTCATACAGAGAAGGAACGAGCATTGATCACCATCGGTTGCTCACTGCGGGTTGACGATTTCAGACCATTATTTCCAGGTTTCGTCACGATGTTTTCCGTCACCGTGTGTCAGTGGCGTCTTAGATTAACTAAGTACATTTGACGTTGAAAATGTCACATTAGTACATGCCTGGGTTTGAATTCGCAACCCGGTGCTTAACAAGCCGGTCTAACCTCCGAGCCATCGTGGCATTGATATTATTATTGCGTTTATTTATTTAAAATTACTTATCAAATACATTATTAAATATTTCTATAATTAACAAAAAAACATTTAAATATATATAAAATAGTAAGTAGCCCACTGGCATCAGGAACAGGGTCCAAGCTACCGGTGGTCAGGATCTCAGAGAGAGGAACTTCCTAACAATACGCGCCGTGTCAAGAAGTACAGCTTTCTGTATCAGGCCCTTGATCCAGCCGCCCAACGAGAGCCTCTTTAGGTGTTGGTCGAGGCTCTTGGCTAACATTATTATTTATTATTATTGATATTAGCCACGAATGCGACAAACTTAAGGTTAGTGACAAAATTATTCATACTAAGATCGTTTTGAATGGCAGCCTGTGGTAAGACTTTTGCTCAGGAGCAGACGTCTACGAGATGATGAATATTACTCGTACGTACAGTAAATTGCAGTTATATGACGACAGTAAAATTTCAATTGAACTGTTGCAGTTCAATTGAAATTTTATTGTCGTATTACATAAATGCGACGTTGACATCACTAGCATGTTAATTGTTAACAACGCTCTAATAACGGTCTGAATTAATGCAATAGGTAGTTAGCGAGTCGTAGAAAATTTAAGTAGGCAATTAGACTATAGGTACAACGCCTAACAGAAATAACCAGAAACTTCAGACAGCCTAATTAGAATACCAAGTTAAAAGCACAATACAATGAGTTAAAATGTTACAACTAAATGAACATTCATATTTATGATTATTTACGGTTTACTCACGTGAATCCCGAAAAATGCACGTGAGTAAACCGTAAATAATCATAAATGAACATTACCAAATTTTTTCAAGCTTGCTTGTATTGCTTTTTCATTGCTAACTTTCTGCATTTAAAATTAGTCTCGTTGTGTTGATATAAGGCTTAATTTCCTTCTCGGTTAATGGAATGATTTATACAAAGGGATGAAAAAAAAACACACATTTAAAACTGCTGAATTAGATTTTAAACTAACTACTTTCTGGTTTCTGGTTAGTTATGTTACACCGTGTATTTAATTTAATTTGCAATTTTGTTTGCAAAATATCGTCTAGGTCTCGGCGAAAAAGAGACTGTGCTCCATTTTAGGTGTTGTAAAAGGTGAACAAGGAATAACTTCAGGGGAATGGCCAGTAGAATCCTTCTTGAAAAACATAAATCACCAGTGCATCTGTGAAGCGAGGTGATAATAGCAATAATAACAGCAATCATGGGATGCCTGAAAATAGTCTCCACGAGTGACGATACTTAAGTACGTCCGGCACACCCTGGGCAGTCAGCCCCGCTACCAACCTTGCTGACTGGCTAATCTTTTCACCACGGCATGAGCTATTCTCGTATAGCTCGTGCTGACAGAAGAGAAGAGGAAGATAACAATAGCTGCTGTTCATTGCGAAAAATACGGTAATTGCGTTGGCAATGTTCACCTTTAGATCTCCTTATTAAATGACTTACGAAGGTACAATTGTTTTTTTTTTCGATTACAGTGGAAGCACACTGTGAATAACTTTTTTAACTTGTTTGATTTGTGATAGCAAATTGATGTGCGTGATTTGCAGAATAAGAACTGTTGTGTGACTTTAAATGAGATCGAGAGATAGGCTTTTAATGTATGGAAGCTTTTGATTTTTTGTGGTCACTATTTAATAGGATTCATGATGTTAGTACGTATTATTCCTAGCTTTGTAGATCAGGGCTCAGTTTAGGTTACTAAAATTGTTGTGTAAAACATACAATTTAAAATAATATAAGAAAGATTTTAACCGTCTACTAACAAGGCTAGGATATAGTTTGTTGAATAAAGCTTAATTTTCGAAATATTCATTAATTACGGAAATTCACAAATCGAAAAATATCTGTGGTAACAAGTCCTATTAACGCGGCGTTGTGACTTTTGTCATATCATACCCCTCTCGCCATATGTCTTTTGTGTCGAGGAGGGTTGTGCAGTGAGAAATTTCTTATCCACTCACATGATAATTTATAAATGTTGTCAGTTCAAACTAATGTATTGTTTAAAAGGAAGTACTAAAGTTAATTGATTTAAAAAGTAAGGAAAAAAATATGGCTGAATTGGACTTTCGTTGATTTTATCATTTGACTCATAATACCATCAGAAAGGCGTGGTTAAAATCTTTCGGGTACCTCGGGCCCACGGTGTAATGTGTGTATGTATGTCCTATCGCGAGTATTTTATGAACGTGTATTAATAACTTCGGATAAGATCGGATTTGATTTTTATTCACGCATTTAATAAGACCTCGCTAAGGTCTAATCTTTCTCTTTCTATCGTGTCGGCACGAGCTATACAAGAATAGCTCATGCTGTGGTGAAAAGATTAGCCAGTCAGCAAGGTTGGTAGCGGGGCTGACTGCCCAGGGTGCGCCGGACGTACCGAAGTATCGTCACTCGTGGAGGCTCTTTTCATGCACCCCAAGGTCTAATTAAACATACAAATAAAAATCGAATCCGATAATACAGAGATAGATATGTTCACGGACAATTATTATACAACTTAAAAGTACTCGACAAGTGGATTCAGAAAGCTAAAAATCGAATTCCAAAATTTTTGTGTTGTTCAAAGAATATATTCTGAAAAAAACAAAATAAAAAAACAACGTAGTATACGAAATATAAAGAAATGTATGAAGTCCAAATTGTTAGTAAATATTTTGTTTTCGTACATAGCAACCATCTTTCGACGTCCGAAAGCTTTAAGGAAAAATCTTTATCTGATTATTCGACTTAATTAGTAACATGATAATATATTTATCTGTAACATTTTATCAATATATTTGTTTTCTCGTATCCAACAACCGCCGTATTGGCCGGCAGCTCGTAAAAAATATATAAACGAGCGAGTTGAACAGTTTTATACAGTGTTCGTTTAATTGCAATAAAATAAACACGGTGATAGCGGCAACACATGTGGAAAATAACTGTTATTTAATATATCGGCTTATTTTGTACGACGCGAATAGATATGTAACTATAATATTTGAGCTTAGAATTATAAATTACTAGCTTTAGACCGCGGCTTCGCTCGCGTTAATTAAGCTCAAAAAAAAACTCTTAACACAAAAGTTTCTATAATAATATAATTCAATCGTGATTTGAAAGACACGTGGCGCCATCTATGAACGTTATTGTTGTTTTCCTCCGGAACAGTACTTTTTTTCGGGATGAAAGGTACCCTATGTCCGTTTCTGTATACCTGACAACGTATATTCAAAATTTCAGGGTGATTGGTTTAGTGGTTTAGGCGTGAAAAGGTAACAAACAAACAAACTTATTTTCGCACTTATAATATTAGTTAGGAAGTTACGATATCTTCCGTTGATGTCGAGAGGGGCTCGTGGCTAATTAACAACTTTTTTTTTTAAGTAATTAATAATAATAATAATAATGAGGTAATGTATCATGAGGTCTACTGAAAAGCTTACAAACCGCAGGGCAGCTTGTGGCGAGCTGTTGGTGAGTGGCGACACTGCGTACCTTATTGCCTCAGAGAGTCGGTCAGGGCCTCGTCTCCAGTTTGCCTTTATTGGCTGGCTGGAGTGGAACCCCAAGAGTGCCCGCAGGACTCTCAACTCTGGCTTGCCTTTATCGGCCGTCCAGAGGGGGGCCGCCAGAGCTATATGCTCGGGGGTGGAAGTGTCTAAAGGCGTAATAGCGGGGAAACCCACTCCGGGTCTTTTAGACCCGCGACGGCGAAACCGGGGCCACACCTCTCTACACCCCTAGCCGCTCACACGTCTGTTGCCCCCTTCGCCTATGTACTGGCGGCTTTTCAGGGGGCCCAGCTAGTGAGCTGGCGAGTCACCGTCTGCCAATAAATTTCAATTTTAAATGTTGAAAGGCAGACGCCGTTTTCTTCCGGCAATAGAGGTTATCAGTCCACCTAACACCCCTCCCCATAGACCAGACATTTTTCACCACATTTTGCAATAGTCTTGCACCCACCTGGGACGGTCCATGACTGTACTCCAATAGTGCAGCCGTGGATAGCCCCCGGTTGGTGCCCCACCCCATTTTAGATTAAAGTTCTCAAAGGGGCCTCTGCGCGTTGGACCTGTGTCCCCGTGTATGCCTTCCAAAGGACCGGACATCTTCCGCATGGAGGATGAGCCGTGATTTAAAGAGAGATACAATAATAATAATAATAATATCTGTGGTCCGGTTGTCAAGGCGACACAATATAATTTTCACGAGAAATATAATATTATTTGTAAAATAGTCACAATTTCGTCTGAAGTTTCAATATTCCAAATGTATCAGCAAAAATAAATTAAAAAATGATAAATAAGAGAAAAAACCATCACAAAACACCCTCACATAACCTGGACGAGAAATTGAATGACACCATGAAAAATACAAAGAACTATAACGAATGCTGACAAGAAGCCGGGCCAAGACACTACAACGCACACACCCAACACCATCGGCTTCGTCGCTCAGCTCCGCCTCGCAGCCGCCGGAACCCGCCTCCATCGTGAGTGATGTGACACCGGCCGCTGCAGTTGCGTCGAGCTCGAGCGACGAATACTTCTCACCGGCGACGTCACCATCACCACCACCTGCGCGTCGCCGTGGAAGAGGCCGACCGCCGACCTGCTTGGGACCTCGAGGCCCACCGGCCTCTGACAGGGTCCCCGCTCCCGGCGGAAGTGTGCAGCGCATGCGATGGACTCAGTCTATGAATGAGAACTGCATGCGCGCATACTTTGGGGCTACAGAGGGGGGAACTAATCTGACCGCGTACCGTGGCCGGATGCTCTCTCTGTTTCAGACACTTGAGCCAGCTGTCAACGTCTCGGCGCAACGACTGTCGGATCAGGTGCGAGTCATCCAACGTGATCACAGGTTGGATGACGCCGCGCTTGGTAGGCTTCCTGATGAGATGCAGAATAGCCATGCCACCCTTCCCCCGTCGCAGATCAGGACGCAGCCGCTAGTACCCCCCGCGGTACCGCTGCAGCCCAACCACGCTGACGAGGAAGAGCAGGACAGGGCTATATCTGCAGGTACCCAATACAGTGAAATAATGAGAAGTGCTTTGGAGGATGCGCTCCGGGAATTTCGATCCACACCACCCGAGCTTAGGCCGCGGTTACCGCGTTTGCCTATGCATAACAAAAACAGAGCGCTGGTGTGTGCCCTGGATTCGCTGCTTTCAAATGTTCTTGAGAGCAGCAAAGACATCGGCGATACACACTCAATTCTGTATTGTGCAGCTGTTGCGGCGTGTCGTGTAGCTCATGTCAAATTCCCAAATGATAACAGAGCTACACGACCAAAATCCACCGTGCCAGCTTGGCAATGCAGGATTGAGCGTCGTATCGACGAGGCCAGGGTGCTCATCGGTAAGCTCACCTGCTTCAGGGAGGGCAATATACGGCCGAGAGTGATGCGCTTTGTGAGGCGAGCGTTCTCTGGGACTGATGTCAGTCCTGGAGAATACGTATCTCACGTCACAGAGCGCATCGACTTCCTGAAGCAGAAGGTTTATGCATGGGCGAACCGTATCCGTAGGTACAGGCGGCGTGTGGATCGATATACCCAAAACCGCATCTTCCAAAGTGATCAAAGGTGGGTTTATAGAACGTGGGAACGGCCTGATCAAGGTGTGAGTGACACGCACCTTCCGGATAATGATGTCATGAATGCATTTTGGCGCAATATCTGGTCGGTGCCTGTCACTCACACTGAGGGTGACTGGATGCAGGAGGTCCAGCGAGCATGCGAACCAATCCAGGAAATGGGGGCTGTAACTATTGGCCCCCAAGACGTAACCAGTGCAGTCCGTCCAATGCCGAATTGGAAATCTCCTGGCCCGGACGGACTGCACAACTTTTGGATAAAATGGTTGCGCAGTTCGCATGCTCGTTTGGCTTCACAATTCCAGTCATCACTGGAATCTGGGTCGTTGCCATCGTTCTTGACGACAGGAGTAACCCACCTGCTCTTCAAATCAGGTAGTACCGCGGAACCCAAAAATTATAGACCGATTACGTGTTGTAGTGTATACTACTTACTTTTCTTGTTTTTTTCAAACAGCTCAATATAGGTTATGTGTATTTCACTAATTATTAATAATTAAGTGAACTACACATAATCCTGTGATTTAAGACCACCGTGTCAGCATCTTTTATGCATTACATAAATGTAAATATTTGTATTTTTGAAGCAATGAAACATCAATACCGGCGTTCATTGTGAAACATATTCGCGCTTATATCTCTGCTAATACAGTACGAGATACCGTGATATTAGTATTGATGGAATCAGCAAAATTAATTCTATAAATCTATTTCATTTGTTTTCAATATTAATTGAATTTTAAAATTAAATCCATAAAGTCAATTGTCAAAATTAGTGACGTCAAATTAGTTACAAACTGACAATTGCAGAAAGTATCGATTGACTATCAATCGATATCTTTAAACATTTAATGGTCATGCGATACCAGGATGGTTTCCTGTGATTGGAATTGGCTTGTCTGGTGATAAATAATAGCGGCTTTGACCTAGTATAAATATAATTATTACATTTAATTTATTAGTAATTTTTACTAAATCGTCAAGTCGACTATTTTATAAAACAGGCAAGTCATTCCAATCACTAGACCGGTTGCGCATGACCATGACATTCAACTTTTGGTTTAGCTGATGAAGCGAACGTCCAGATAGAATTCCAAATTTTTTCGGATCGGTGTGCTGGTGAAGAAGGCGTAACCACATCCTGCATCACCCTCAACCGTCCCATATAAGATGCTTGTTAGCAAGTAAGTGGGGTTCATCCATTAAGTCTGGGGACTCATATCGCCACGCTGTACGCGTGGGTTTCCATGCCTGCGATTCGCCGATCGCCACCCCCGGGTCCGTAGGACGCCGTAGCGGTGTGTCCCGCGGTTGATTGCGCGGGACGATGCCAAGGACACCCGGGGTCGGCAGTTGCGTGGGCGACCGCAGGTGACGCCACCGCTGGCCAGTTGTCGGCGCAGCTGACGACGCCGCCGCCACCTCGCTGGGTGCGCGTGCCGCATGCCGCATCATCCGGTGCCTGTGCGCCGACAGTGCTGCCACCACGTGCCGGCTGCGCAGGCACTCGACGACGTCGACGCCGCCGCCTTGCTAGGTGGTATGCTGGGGGACCAACCCGACCTGCCTGTGCGCATTGCGCAGGCTTCTTCGAGCCACACTCAGAAGAAACAAGTGCGGTAAGGTTGGCCAACCAATAACATAAGTGCGAGCATGCTCAGTCCGTCCGCGAACGAACTCGAGTGTAGAATAAGCACGGCTTAGCTTGTAAGGTACCCAGATACCGCGGCCGTAACCGCCATGTTCGCGATTAATCAATTTTTTTATATTTTAAATTATACATGTGTTACTGATAAACAGTATTTTAATTGAATGTCAGCACCTGCAGTACAACAACCACCAAGAGGTCCTTGATCCAGAGGTTCGATCCCTCTCCGAGAGTCTATTCGGCAACCTCTTATTATATTTCAGGGTAGCATTCCTGTCTACCCACAACTTTAAAATATTAACTTTTATTTTACAGTCACCATCGCATCGCTTGCCACGCTGTTCCCAGAACCGAATGACGCGTGATGTGATGGTCGACTGCATTAATATTTGTAGCGTGTAAAGTTAAATTTACTTTAAATTAACATTTAAACCTTAAAAAACAAATCTTATTTTTTTTTATTTGTTTTTTTTTTATTGCACGTTACAGTGAAAAAATAAAAAAAAATAAGATTTGTTTTTTAAGGTTTAAATGTTAATTTAAAGTAAATTTAACTTTACACGCTACAAATATTAATGCAGTCGACCATCACATCACGCGTCATTCGGTTCTGGGAACAGCGTGGCAAGCGATGCGATGGTGACTGTAAAATAAAAGTTAATATTTTAAAGTTGTGGGTAGACAGGAATGCTACCCTGAAATATAATAAGAGGTTGCCGAATAGACTCTCGGAGAGGGATCGAACCTCTGGATCAAGGACCTCTTGGTGGTTGTTGTACTGCAGGTGCTGACATTCAATTAAAATACTGTTTATCAGTAACACATGTATAATTTAAAATATAAAAAAATTGATTAATCGCGAACATGGCGGTTACGGCCGCGGTATCTGGGTACCTTACAAGCTAAGCCGTGCTTATTCTACACTCGAGTTCGTTCGCGGACGGACTGAGCATGCTCGCACTTATGTTATTGGTTGGCCAACCTTACCGCACTTGTTTCTTCTGAGTGTGGCTCGAAGAAGCCTGCGCAATGCGCACAGGCAGGTCGGGTTGGTCCCCCAGCATACCACCTAGCAAGGCGGCGGCGTCGACGTCGTCGAGTGCCTGCGCAGCCGGCACGTGGTGGCAGCACTGTCGGCGCACAGGCACCGGATGATGCGGCATGCGGCACGCGCACCCAGCGAGGTGGCGGCGGCGTCGTCAGCTGCGCCGACAACTGGCCAGCGGTGGCGTCACCTGCGGTCGCCCACGCAACTGCCGACCCCGGGTGTCCTTGGCATCGTCCCGCGCAATCAACCGCGGGACACACCGCTACGGCGTCCTACGGACCCGGGGGTGGCGATCGGCGAATCGCAGGCATGGAAACCCACGCGTACAGCGTGGCGATATGAGTCCCCAGACTTAATGGATGAACCCCACTTACTTGCTAACAAGCATCTTATATGGGACGGTTGAGGGTGATGCAGGATGTGGTTACGCCTTCTTCACCAGCACACCGATCCGAAAAAATTTGGAATTCTATCTGGACGTTCGCTTCATCAGCTAAACCAAAAGTTGAATGTCATGGTCATGCGCAACCGGTCTAGTGATTGGAATGACTTGCCTGTTTTATAAAATAGTCGACTTGACGATTTAGTAAAAATTACTAATAAATTAAATGTAATAATTATATTTATACTAGGTCAAAGCCGCTATTATTTATCACCAGACAAGCCAATTCCAATCACAGGAAACCATCCTGGTATCGCATGACCATTAAATGTTTAAAGATATCGATTGATAGTCAATCGATACTTTCTGCAATTGTCAGTTTGTAACTAATTTGACGTCACTAATTTTGACAATTGACTTTATGGATTTAATTTTAAAATTCAATTAATATTGAAAACAAATGAAATAGATTTATAGAATTAATTTTGCTGATTCCATCAATACTAATATCACGGTATCTCGTACTGTATTAGCAGAGATATAAGCGCGAATATGTTTCACAATGAACGCCGGTATTGATGTTTCATTGCTTCAAAAATACAAATATTTACATTTATGTAATGCATAAAAGATGCTGACACGGTGGTCTTAAATCACAGGATTATGTGTAGTTCACTTAATTATTAATAATTAGTGAAATACACATAACCTATATTGAGCTGTTTGAAAAAAACAAGAAAAGTAAGTAGTATACACTACAGTGTTTGCCAACGGTCTATAAACTTCTTACATCTATTCTGAGAGCAAAGATTAATAATCATATTGATAATAATGCGATCATGTCTGATTCTCAGAATGGATGTAGGAATGGGTCTCGCGGTACTAAAGAGCTACTTCTCATTGACATGGCCATCAGCCAGCAAGTTCGTCGGTCCCGAAAGGATCTGTCGACATGTTGGATAGACTATAAGAAAGCCTATGACTCGGTGCCGCATACATGGCTCATGAGGGTGCTGGAGTTGTATAAAATAAATGCAACTCTACGCACCTTCCTGATGTCATGTATGGGGCAATGGAGGACGGTGCTTCACTATCCAGGATGTCGACAAATTCAAGGGAACGGTGAACTGATCAGGATTGAGCGGGGTATATTCCAGGGCGATAGTCTGAGCCCGCTGTGGTTTTGCCTAGCCTTGAATCCTCTAAGCACATTGCTCGAGGGGTCAGGGTTGGGCTATCGGTTGAGAAGAGGTGGTCAGGTAATATCCCACCTCCTTTACATGGATGATCTGAAACTCTTTGCCCCCAACAATTTGCAACTGGTGGAGTTACTGAAGGTAACTGAAACTTTCAGTAATTCCATCAGGATGGAATTTGGTGTGGACAAATGTGCAGTCATGCATGTAAAGCGAGGGAGGATTATGGAATCCGTGGGAACCCAACTCTCGGATGCCATACACCTTAGGTCCCTCTCCTCAACCGAGACCTACAAATACCTGGGCATGTCGGAGGCGTTAGGCATCAACGAGGCTGACATGAAGCAATCGTTGAAGGAGCGTTTCTTTGGCCGCCTGATAAAAGTACTTAAAAGTCTTTTGTCGGGTGGTAACAAGGTGCGCGCCTTTAACGGTTGGGTCATGCCGGTCCTGATGTACTCCTTCGGCATACTCAGGTGGACTCAGACCGAACTTGACGCCCTGGATAGAAGGGTCCGTACGCTGCTGACTGCATATCGAATGCATCACCCACGCTCATCGGTAATGAGACTGTACATCCCGCGGAAGTGTGGGGGTCGAGGCTTTTTAAATGCTAAGACCCTCCACAACCGTGAGGTGTGCAGTCTCAGGGAGTACTTCTCCCAAGCCGACGTGGGGATGCATCGAGATGTACTCGCAGTGGACAAGGGACTCACTCCGCTCTCCTTGGCGAAAGAGAACTGGCGCAAGCCTGTAGTACTTGATACTAATGGCCGCAGGGAGGTATGGCGGAGCAAGGAGCTTCACGGACGCTTTTACCGGGCCCTTCATGGGCCCGATGTAGATTTCCTAGCGTCCGTGGCCTGGCTACGATTCGGTGACCTTTTCGGGGAAACCGAAGGTTTTGTTTGTGCAATTATGGACGAGGTAATGATGACGAACAACTATAGAAAATATATTGTGAGGGACGGCACGGTTGACATCTGTCGGGCATGCCACTGTCCCGGTGAATCTATCCGACATATTGTCTCTGGTTGTTCTCGTCTTGCTAACGGTGAGTATTTGCACAGGCACAACCTCGTAGCTAGGATTATCCACCAGCAACTTGCTCTGAAATATAACCTTGTGGACACAGAAGTACCATACTACAAGTATGTGCCCGACCCAGTTCTCGAGAATGGTCATGTCACACTGTATTGGGATCGATCTATCATCACTGATAGGACTATTGTTGCCAATAAGCCTGACATCGTGGTGATAGATCGATTAGAACGCCGCACAGTGATTGTTGACATCGCTGTTCCGCATGACGAGAACCTCGTGAAAGCCGAAAATGATAAAAAAATCAAATATCTTGATTTGGCACACGAGGTTGTCGACATGTGGGATGTTGACTCAGCAGTCATTGTGCCGATAGTCGTTACAGCCAATGGCTTAATAGCCAAGAGCCTCGACCAACATCTGATGAGGCTCTCGTTAGGCGGCTGGATCAAGGGTTTGATTCAGAAAGCGGTACTTCTGGACACGGCGCGTATCGTTAGGAAGTTCCTCTCTCTGGGGCCCTGACCGCCGGCAGCTTGGACCCTGTTCCCGATGCCGGTGGGCTACTATTTTTTATATTTTTAAATGTTTTTTTTTTATAATGAAATATTTAAAAATGTAATTTATATGTATTTAAATGAATAAACGAAATAATAATAATAAATTTATTCAGTTCTTTGTTACATTCATTCTTAAGATTAACAAAACATAGTGCTTAACTGTAACTAATCATTTTTTACACATATTTTGGCGTTAACCCCTAAACTAGGTACAACCTGTATCTTAGGGGAAACTGTGCGGATTATATGATTTGCAAGGTTAAGCTGCGCTTGCCGCGGTTAGTCCGTGGATGGGTGACCATTCGGTACACATCTAGACCCCTTCGTGTTTCGGAAAGCACGTTAAACTGTCGATCCCGGGTGTCATATAAATACCTATGACAGTCATTACGGATAGTCAAAAGCCCGAAAGTGTGACAACCGGTCTGACTTGCCGTAACGACTGTCTTTGACATTCGTATGACAACTGGGACCGACGGTTTAACGTGCTCTCTGAGACACGGAGGAGTCTCTATGTGTAACGAGCGGTCACCCATCCACGGACTAACCGCTGCAGGCACAGCTTAACTTTACAAAGCATAATGATTCGCGCTGTTGTTAATTAGCCACGAGCTCCCCTTTATTTGTTTTTACGTAGGTGGCAAACAAGTAGACTACCCGCATGTTAAATTAAACGAATATTTGGCGTAAATATTGATAAGATAGTTTATTAAGTAAAATACAACGGAGCACAATTGTGAAAAATGTATGTCAAAGTTGCGGGGTTCGCATCAAGAGCGATAGCTAAGCGTGAGCGAGACAGCAATATACCGGCGACTCACTTATCACAGAAGGCGGCAAATTTAAATGCGCATGATGGAATGTGGTTAACACCGCCACGCCGACAACATCAAGAGGTTTGTTGATGCGTTGCCAACCTAACAGACTAAGTTGGAAAATCTTATGAGCCTGTGATTTTTTTATTTTTTTTATTTAACGATAGGCTCGCGTTTGACCATATCTCGCCTGATGGTAAGCGATGATGTGGCCAACGATGAAGCACGCTTGCCTAGAAGTAACTTATTCACTCTTGACTTAAAGACCCCAAGGTTGTAGCTATCAGGAAACACAGACTCCGGCAGGGAATTCCACTCCTTAGCTGTGCGAACAATGAAAGTGTTCGCAAAACGTTTTGTACGTATGGTGGACACCATGTACTGATGGTGCATTGCCGTACGTCTTGTAGTCCGATTCTGTCCGATGATGGAAAGGGCCAGGCGGAATCAAATTGTGCAAAAACTGTTTTTAAACTTTCGCGATTTGTACACATTATAAAAATACAAATTCGGGTCTAATCGCGTAAAAACTTAAAAAGGCCCTAAATACCTTTTTCATCCCGACGTTTCGGCCGAATTACACCGGCCGTGGTCACGGGTAGACTGAAGTTGCGGAGCAGTTGTCATCTTCGTGAAGCAAAAGTATTTTCATCTACCCTCACTCGATCTTGATTTTTATTTTATTTTATTAAGTTATTGTCGGTACTTCGACACACTACACTAACGACGTCTTTACACTCGCCTAAACCGTCCCGTCTACGTCGGGATGAAAAAGGTATTTAGTGCCTTTTTAAGTTTTTACGCGATTAGACCCGAATTTGTATTTTTATAATCAAATTGTGCAGTTCCATCGCACACTCCCCGAAGTTTTTTTCCCGAATTTCACCGGCGTCTTTCAACCGGAACACAGTAGTGCTGCTCGGAGCATTAACAGAAATAGGTTGGTAGTCCTGTCCCGGACGAGGTTTTTCACAAGGAGCTTTATTATTACTAAATCTTTGCATTAATATCGAAATACTGCGATCACCAATTTGTTAATTAAGGTTGGTGATTATGGCATTTGCCCCTTCGGAAATCTACTTTCAGCAATGGACGATAACGTGTTGATACTCGTATGAAGATGAACCATTGCTATTAAACAAATAAGTGCACTTCTTCTCTTCTACTAAACTATGCTGTGCCCGACAGGGTCGATAATTGATCCCATAGTCTTAAGCCTACAACCTGTATTCAAAATACATTATGGAATGCAATAAAGAAATTGAAACCATACATAGAAAGCTAGTTATTTCTATATACAATAATTTGTTAACAAGTCATCGAAGTCTGCAATCACGTCTGATACCCTATTGTTTATTCTGTTACGGAGCACTGGTAGAGAAGAATAAATACTGTGATGGGGAGGCTAGGGTGCATTATTTAACAGATGAAATTCACTCTACAACTGTACCAGCAACCATCTTAAGTACTCTTTGCAATATTAATATTAGAACATCATAGTACTAGGGGTCGTCTTCCGGATATCTATGATAGTCGTAATTCCCAATTTTGTTGAAATATGATATTCTACTTTCATCGTTTTAAAAATAAAAAATAGATAAATTCAGAAAAAAAGGTTCTTGTCTGATTTGGAAATCGAACCAACATAAACGTGAAAAAATATCTCCCTGTATTTTTATTTCACCAATCGCTAGGACCAACAAGTAGGATCAAATCTCTTGTCATCAATTGATGGAAGACTCTGAAATCTAACATTAAGTTAGGTACATTTCAATTCAATGACACCAAAGCTGCAAATACTAAAAAAAACTTATTTTATTTGTTGTTAGTTCTTGTTTAATGGACATCCTTTAATTTAAGGCACTGTTTTTGTTGGAGAGAATTGATCTATATTGCGCCATAAAATAAGGGATGGTACTGTTTCGCAGTTTTTTCAGTTCGATTACTTGCTCATCCAAAAAACATTTAAATTGTTAAGGTTAAAGGACCATCGCGTATTTTGAGACATAGTCATCGCGTTTTTGGTGCCTCAATATATTCAGTAGTTGACCAGCGGTCACGTAGTTTAAGCAAGCTTATGATAAAAAGACAATTGATTCAAATATGCCTTAATTAGTAAAATTCCACGTAATAGAGTAGATACGGAATAAAAAATACGTTCTTGCTAAATCCATTGCATTTCTTCTATTTTAAGACCTTATAAAGTAGTCCTATTTTTGATTTATGAAACACTTGCTTTCCTACAAGTGTAATCATAATAATTAATGAACATGTTGATCTAAAAGTCTACCATCGTAAATTCCCAGTTTAAAAAAGTTGGGGGCACTTTTTTCGATTTGTTTAGGGGCAACTGGGGCGAGCCTGTCGCCAGACGTAATGTTTGTCAGTAAGGATCTTACGCTTAATAGATTGAACTTTGTTGTATGATCATTGAAAAAGTAATTTCTCTGTTGATTTGTGCTCATTTTTCTTTCTAGACAAATTCGCAAAGTAAAGTTCAAACAGAATAAACTTTTTTTTGTATTATACCTTTCGTGAGACACATTCGTATTTATGATTAATAACGGTGACGATGATTATACAAGTGACCAAGTTGCACGAACATACCGACTCAGAGCGCGTCCCTCTCGTCGCGAGCGCAACGCTATGCGGTGCGGTGCAGCGCTATTTCGACTCGTGACCTCGTCGCGTATTCAGTTCATGATTAAGGGCTTCTTTTGGGTCTGAAAATAGTCTGGTAAAACCAAATAATGCACGTGAGTAAATCGAAACTAATTAGAATAAACTTCATCTCATTATAAGCCAAGGTATGTTGTTCAATTAAAAGTCCGAAACTATGTTTATTTACAGAAAACTCATTCAATTTAAAACAAAGACATATCTTTGACGATTTCCATTCCATTCTAAGGGTTGTAGCTATCAACTTCTGTGTAACGACTTTTGGGAATTCGCGAAAAAAAACGTCTACGAAGCGCCTACGAAAAAGCGTAGCGCTACGGGCCATGATATTAGGTGGAATAATGTAGCAATTTGCCTACACCAAATTAACGATCATTACCATAATTCAAAGCTTAACGCAAGTAATTTGTCATTCAGAATGGCTATAATATTAACTGATTTTCCAGAAGCGGTTAAACAAATAACATTTAATCTCAGTAAATTCTAAACAAAATTTGAATTTATTACAGGTTAGTGTTACGTGCGCTTATTCAATTTACTTCTAAAAATCCCGCATTACATTTAATTCAATTAAAATGTGCACACAGCGTTTGGGGGCGAGTTTCGGTAAAAACAGCTTTTGACAGCGCGGCTTCGGAGCTTATGCGAAAATTTATAGAAAATTGCATGGAACACGCGTTGCGCCCATAGGGTGCGCGGGAAACGGTCGGGGGGTGTATATTTAGAAATGCTTCTAGCCACCAGCCGGCAGTCCACGCTTGGCGCGCGAACTGAGCGCACGCGTCCCCGTCTTCCCCTTTCGCTATCGCATCGTACCCGATTCCGTAATTAACATAAATTGAAATTAATTAATAGAGCATTACTGGTGTGTTGTGTGCCTCGAACTGGATTTGATCGTGTCCTGTGCTACCCTGTGGAACATTAGCGCATTTTGCCGGTTTTCAGTGACTGTATGATTATTTAATAACTGCTCGCATCTTAAACGTGAATGGACTTTTATTGAAAATTCAATTCATTTCTTCGATACAAGGTATGGGAAATAATTACTATTCATTTTTTTATTGTACGGACGAACCCTTTCTGGGTAACTGTAGGCTATAATTAAGTGATACGATGTTAATGTTGGGTCGACGACACTAATAACAATGTTTTTGGATAGATAATATTTTTCTGTTATTAACTGCTTTATTATCAGCATTTTATTGGTATATAATTGGTCGTCATAATGTAACTGATAAAATGTAAATAGATGAATTAAAAACAAATATCTTCCTTACTGGAGTTGTTAGCTATAAAGATAACATTCATACTCTTTCTAACTAATAAATTATAACTATTTGTGGTTGTTTAAAAAATGTGTAAGATCATTAAATTAAATGATAGATTTCATAAATACATACAACATAAAAGTTAGAAGCTTTTTAATGATGTGTCATTTAAACGATCCAATTGAAAAACCTAGTTTCAAATGTATCACCTCTAGCATTTCCCATCACATAAAAAACGAATAAAAATTAAAATATCAAATTAAAAACAATTTACTTCTAATGATAACTACACGTCTGTCACATAAATATGACACATTCGTAAACGCGGAAATATTTCGAATAAAAAATATGACAGCGGCACTGAATGGGTTAATCGTGGCTGTAACAGTTTCCATGATGAGTTTCGAATAAAAAACATTGAGTTTTGAATAATGAAATGATGAGCTTCGAATAATGAAATGACGAGCTTCGAATAATGAAGAAGTCAGTTTAATAAAATTCAACCTAGTTTTATACTAAATCGAATAAGTTTGATATTTTATCATGTTATTTATGACTTGTTTAGTATTCAGTAAGATAACAAACGAAGCAGATGGACATTTTACGTCTGAATAAGTAGTCCAGACATCAAATATTAATGAATTATTATTGTCAATGATAAGAGGTATCTTTGTACGCTATATATTTCGTTTTATCATGCCTTCGTCTTATTCCAGTTGCTTTGATTTATTAAATCGAATTCTATTATTAAATTTTGTTTGCGTTTATATTATTCGGACTTAGTTTTTAGACCTATTGTTTTCTCATACATTCTTTGATGAAAACTTTGCTGAAATCGGACTTCAACTTTGTCTGATTTGAGCTTTTATCATTTGTAGATGAAATCACATAAAAAGTTTTACTTTGTACAGATATTTCTATTAGATTTTTTTTCGCTGTGCACATTAAATCAGAAACAGTAGGTAATTTTACAAACACAGCGATCATATTAGCGTGAAGACTTATGTACATAAAAATATAAAAAATAGTAGAAACACGAGATTTGAAGACTTGGAAGACACAGGTTAAGAGTGATACAAGTTGGCATTTAGATAATTACATAAACTTAATTTAAATTCACATCCAGGAAACACTATTCTAAAAAAAAACAGTTCTCGATAATGTGTGTGTGTAGTCCGTCAATCCGCCCCAGGCCAGCCTGGTCGGATAAGGCCTAACCCTACTCATTCCGAAAAGAGGTCCCGTACACAACAGTGAGACAGTAATGGTGGATAATACTTATTCAAAATTCACAGTTCAAACGTGATATTTTCCTGTTTCTATTAGCCAGAATTCCACAAGAGCAGCTCATATCTTCCCAAAGGCTTGTACGGTTCTATTTGTTTAATAGCGAATCTTTAACATGTTAAAACATTGGCTTCTTGGCCAGTGAGCAAGTTCAGGTGGTTCACGCCAGGAATTTCCACTTTGCAAACGTTAGTAGCCGGAAATATTCGACGTACAGAGCTTTGACTGCGGGCTTAGATAACTAGAAGATTATGGGCAGTTTTAACGGTGTTTAGTTGAAGGTATTTCGTGAGTGGATGTTCGATCACGTTGAAGGTTTTACGTAACGTGAGTTCGATTATAGGATCCTTAGGTTTAAAATAAATATGGGCTGCATTTTGTTCAGTTGTTTTGTATGATATATTAATATAACATCACACCTGTATTCTCGGAAGGGTAGGGCAGAGGTGTATGGTACCTACATCCAATCAATAAATACAATCTGCATTGTTCTTACATTACTACAATGAAAAATGTCAAACCATTTACTTTTTTTAAAGAGTGTCTATGGAGTTTCTTGACGGTTCTTCTCCAAAGGACCTACTACTTGGAACCGAGCACTTAGTGTTGACCTTTTGAAAGCACCAGGGATCTGGTCTACTTGAAATAAAAACTATTTGACTTTGATCTTCATTTCGCCATTTAAATTATGATAAATTAATGTTTATTTTATACAAGGTTAGTCGGAAAGGGGGTATTAATCCGCAGGTCACTTAAAGTATCACTGATGACTGTTTTAAAGCAAGTGTTAAAATTTCAATTCGGTAAAAAATTTGTCCATGCAAAATTATTTTTATTTTTTGTCAGAAATTCTTCAACCCTGCTTTAGTTACAAATTCAATGGTGCTTCTAATTCATGACCCTAAAATATGACCTAAAATGTAAACACAGCTGATCATAACTTGGGATCGATAGATATTAGCACTTTTTTTTTTGAGATCTTTGATATTTATCTCTTAAACTTATCGACTTTTGGACAAACTTGCAGAACAAAAGTTATTCATTATCATGGGTACTTTAACACCCTTTCGGATTAGTACCCATTTTCCGACTAACCTTGTATATGTAGTTTTAATACGATTGAAGTTTTCGTTATCCATTATAAACCTAAGTAGGAACTAAGGTTTAAAGCTTTGTATATTTATAATATTATGAAGAATTTGTAAAATTATTACGTAACTGTAAATAAATCTAAAAATAGCATATCATATAAGGGGATAACCATACGTTACGGTTCCCAATGCTGACTTATAAGTATGTGGACTACCCTCCATATTATTGAGCGTAGCCTTTCGAGGGAATTTCTGGAGCAAAAAATCGTTGGGAGCGCGTAGTATTTCACTTGACGATTTGTTATTTCTTCGAGTAGCTTTCATGTTTGCCGCAACCTCAGAAAATATACTATGAAATACATTATTTGCCATAAAAAGCAAGGATAGTTTTGGGCTCATGTTTGAAGGGGTAACAGAAATAAATTTGGGATTATTCAAAACGTTTTAGTGGGATGAAAATTCGTTGGAATTGAATTGAAAATGTTGTGGGATGAATATTTTAACTAAATGTTTTAACTAACTGTTATTTTCAATGAAGTGGGTACATTTTAACACACTTATAGGCTCACTTCACACTGTAGTGTCAATATAATTCCGGTTCAAATTAAGATCCAAAAAATGATGTTGAATCAATAAATACCTAAATACATAATTTATGTAGAGCGAAATAATATTGTCAACAAAGTGTCAATTGACAATAAACTTACCGTATTTATTAATGAAATAATAAATATTGAGTTCGATTCCCACACGGAACAATTTGTATGACCTACAGATAGTTGTTTTGGGTCTGGGCGTTTGTGTGTGAGATTTGTGTTTGTAAACGCACCCACGATACAGGAGAAATCCAAGAGAGGGGTAATGTTTCAAAAAAAATAAAAGTTAAAATTTTAACACGAAAAGTCTATCTCGTGTTAAACGAGATACTTACAAAGAAAATTAAGATATTATTTCTTAATTTACCGAATATCTATAAAAAAAATATATTCAATAACCTAATATTAAAACCGCAATGCAATCAAACGAGTTTTGCCTACAACTTCATTTGTACAGTCAGTTACAAAATTAAGTGCGCTACGGTATGTAATGCGTTTGAGGAAATGTTCAATGTACGATATCGACAAACTTTTACTAGCACTTATTACTAATCGAAAAATTTAATTGGAAAACTCGTTATAGTTGACTCAACGGTGCGACCAAACAGGAACTTACGAGTCAAAATATTTAATGGGTATTTAGTATTAAATAGCTTATTGTGTTAGTACGTGTGGTTAAGTAATATTTGTTTAACAGGCTTGAATGCATCGTGAGATTTTATCTCAAATAAAATCCAAATGCCGTTAGAGTTAGAAAACCAAAAGTCAAAGCAAAATTATAAGCGTTGGATTTACGGTTACACACATATTCTTCATCTAATTTGTTATGTAATTTTTTTGTTTCATACATGATTCAGGAAAAGAGTTATGGAGGAACTTGGGCCTTTGCTTTGCAGTGGGACAGCAAAAGTTGATAAAAAAACATGATTCACGAAAATTCATTCAACCAATTGTAAGAAGTGGCAAAACTTTGTAAAATCAGCAAATAAACTTTTTTCCTTACAGGGTGTCAATTTCTAAGCGGTAGATATGACAATTGGCAAACCCATTGCCCACGATCATTTAAGAACATTTCATTTCCCTTTAACATTCAGAACCTTCTCGAAATTGCAAACGATTGTCCTTGCTTCTGCGTACTCCGTGTTTTGTTTCGTTCCCAAGCCATTATGAAAATATAATAACAACAACAACATTTAAAAGCAGCAAAATCTTTTTCCAAAGTCAATTAAGTAGCACATGAACGAACGTTCGCATAGCCTAGTAGTCTAATAACTGCAATTTGCAGTAGGTCATAATAATGCATCGACATTACTTACTACCGAGTTTTTAAATATGCATCTATCATTATCCACAACGAGCGTTATTTTTTACTTCCAACACTTTTTACAACACCAGAAAATAAATTTTACAACGAAGGCTATAAATTTTTCGAACGGACTGTACGTCAATATAAAAATAAAAACGAACAAGATTCTAATTTAAATACTTATAAAAGGAGCCTTCATCGTCCTAATTAACTCTAATACTTGCATATAAAAAGTTGAACGTTCAGTATGTTGGGTTGTAAATTGAACTAAAGTTAGTTTATAAGTGTACTATTACGGTCAATTAGTATACCGGTCGGTTTTCTTTGATGGTATTGGGTTGTAAACAGAAAATTGATCCGGACCGCCCTGAAGTCGACGCGTAGTTTTATTTGAATGCACAAAGTATTTTGAGTGTCTGGATCAATGGCCATCAATCGTGTTCAATTTGGTTTGCTTCAATCTGCTTCGACGGATTGTTTATTGGTCACTTTGGAAGGCAAAGTAGGCATTTATTGTATCCAGCTTTAATTAATGCAATGTCACTTTTAGTAATGTGATGCGTGAAATCATTAAAAGTTATTTAATAAAGAAACACAACATGTGCGTATTGAAAGACAGAAAGAAAGAACAATAATTAATAATCATAAAAATAAAGTATTTCACCTTACAAAGCACAAGCAGGAGACAATTTTATTACGTTATCTATTAGGCTAACGGTACTCTGTAACATAGGAACGTCTGTATCACGGAATACAGAACACACCACAGAAAAATAAAAACAAGGCCATTGTATTTTGCCAATTTACAATATGTTTTTCGTAAATTTTATTCAGCCAAGAACACAATGACAATAAAACACAGAATAACAATAAAACATAAAAAATATACTCATTTTAAGCTGTCGACCATGCCCATGTCGAACGTGTCACCAACTCGGCATATGCTAGGCGTCAAACACCCAACGCTAATTTTTAGTTAGTATCCTTGCAGTTACACACGTATTGCATACCTGAACTCGTATGACAGAAAATTAATAAAATTTGATCTACGCAAAAGAACACAAAATACAAACAATAGTATACACACCGTACTAAATTCCCAGGAAAATCTATAAAAGCAAAACCACTTTAATATCGCGGCAAACCATTTCAAAAGGGAGCTTAAAAAATGTACGACAAGCACATACTTCGTATTAAACTTTAAACCGAGCTACGAACAATATCCGTTCATTATTTACCAGAAGAATGGCTGTTCTGAACAACAGCGTCTACAGCCCGCCGGCAATGAACACCAGGTGTGGGTAAAATAAATAGCCCACATATCCCAATACATAGTAACGTTCACTACCAATTATTACGATTAATTGGGAACTAGTCAGAGCCTTTATTTTTGTTTCTGATCGTTATAACTGTAGGAAACAGTCTAATATATGAGACGTCGCCCGAGGCAATCGGTCTACAGATTATTTTCTATATACGTAATTTTTGTGGGGAAAATTACACGGTACGTCGGTTAATAGCGTGGTTTTAAACAGAAGTACACTTAACGGTGGCACGGAAGTATCGGAATTCGATGTAGAAATTATAATCTATAAAGTATTTGTATATTATTATAGGCTTTAAATCAAATCCGGGTATGAAATTTCTGAATACCAAAATTGTAATTGATTGTTTTGACTTGCTAATTGCAGTATCATTCCGATAGATTAACCACGTTTTTGTTAATGTATCAAACCACTATTATATAACTTTATATTTTATTATCATTCTTAAATAGGTAAAAAAAAAACATTTCAAAATATAAAAAACAGGGTGGACCCCTGTTTTTTATATTTCCGCCATTGCATTGGGAGCAGGGTTCAAGCTACCGGTGGTTAGGGCTCCAGAGACAGGAACCTCCTCACAATACACGTATCCAGGAGGATTGGTTTCTGTATCAGGCTCAGGCCCTTCATCCAGCCACCTAACGAGAGCCTCATGAGGTGTTGGTTGTTATTATATTTATTTAAAAAACTATTTTTACAAGCTGTCAACACCAAAAGCTCTCAAAAATTTAATTTGAATAACTGAAAGTTGATAATACACGCAAATCACGCAATCCGCTCGAGAGCTACATTAATAATTGTTATGAATGACTTTACAAGGTCTCATGTCCCACCATCACTAGGTAAGGTCAAAGTTTATCGACTCTCGCGATTATCCTTGGCGTAGAAAATTAATGCGCCGTGAAAGTTCACAATTTTATTCCATTATCGGACGGTGAGCGAGTGGATGGTAACGCAGTTCTCGTGTAATCCCAGCTCTACCGAAAGCGTTGAAAGTTTCCCCAACGAACAAAGTTTCTTGGTACATTCATAAACATTTTACTTTTCCAGTTCCGTATTTCGAGTCGTGGTCTGTAACACTTGATATTTTACATTTAAAGCACGTGTTTTGCAGTAATATTGTTCTTACAGGATGTTGTTAACGTTTGAATCTTAAATAATTTATGGTGGGTAAAGTTTTTAAGCTGGGTATAAGAGTTTTTGGAAGTGACTTTCACACCCGTCTGTAAGGCGAATGTTTTATAGAGTCCTGCATATCGGGGTGTCTGTAGGTAGCTGTAGAACAGCGTTGTTTTCGGAGGGTTGGTTTTAAACCATTGTGTAAATAATCGCCCTACAGATCGGATGTAGTAATAATAAAATGAAATAGAAGTTTTAAGTCTAAAAGACCGTCTCATTGTTCTAGTTGCCACAAGCGCGACTGCTGAGCGTGAGGTCCTGGTTTCCATACCCAGGTTGGGCAAAGTGTTATTGGGTTTTTTCCTGTGGAATTTCTCAGTAACAGCCCGGAGTCTGGATTCGTTCCCGATTGATGACAATGGGCTCGCCCCCTATTACATGGGACTTAAACATAACGGCGAAATGAAGGTGTACCTCTGTCCAACCCTTTGGGAATACAGGCGTGATGTTAAGTCTAAAAAATGCTTAATATTGTGTCACATATTTTTTCTCACAACTTACAACGTATATTATTATGTTAAAGGCAGATTTTTCAATCGTCAGATAACATTTATAAAGATGTAACATAAATAAGTGTACAACCACTTAAGGGGTCACTGTACTCATCATTATGAACGACTTTTACTCTGGGACCAAATCTGAAATCGCGAAAAAAAAACCAGTTGTTCCTTACATTAATGTTCGCATAACTCGTCAAAATGTAGGGAACAGTTGATTTTTTTTTCGCGATTTCAGATTTGGTCCCATTGTAAAAGTTGTTCATAATGATGAGTACAATGACCCCTTAAAAGATTGTACGTTGCTACACCTTGTATATAGGATCATATCTTTGTACGGAGATATGATTCATATGTCTATATTACATTATCATATATCTATGACTCATAGATCTATGATCATATACATATTATATGATAGTGTAATAGCCCTCTAAAGAATAATTTTGACGTCTCGACAGTTTTTCTATACAAAATCTATCATAGCGTGATATTTATCTCTCAGATAAAAGTTATTTGATCATTGAAAAATCGGCCTTTAGTTTATTAAATTTTACAATAAAAAAAGTAAATGCCTCTACCAGCATTCGCCGACTTACGTCTGTCAATTAAACTGAAGTTCGTACCAGCTTAACCCCACGAAGACATAACATAAAAACACGACATTTTACTTTTACGCCCCTAACCCTCAAATAAAGTATTTATTGCGCCAAAAAACAACGAAACTTGGGGGTAGGGTAACACGAAAGTACAGAAAGTTGTCGTATATTATATGATTTGCACACAACTCACGTTCATTCGGGGCATACATGAACGATATGAATAAGTTATACGCACACAGGCCTAGGCCAGGCCACTGTGGCCTGTACTTACGGCCTGCTGGATTTTAATAGTTTATTCCGCTGTTCAGGCCAAAACTATGTGCAACACGTTTGTAGCCTCGTTTAGAGATTTATGTTGCGGGATTTGATTCTTTGCTGGTTTTGAGAGAAACAAAGTAATTTAGAAAATGTAGGTTTTGTTATTTACGAGTATAACCGACTTCAAAAAACTGAAAGTTTTTTTTTATTATTTGACCTGCATTCTAGTTGTGCAACACACTCGTAATCGCTATGGCTTTGACAGGTCAACAATTTCCATAGCAACATATTGTAGTATCACCTTCATAATCATCGTCATAATTTCACCTGTTTTTTACTTGAGGCTCCGAGGTTTTATCTTGTGTGAGCTGGACAACCTTAGCCTCCATCATTCTGTTAAAGAAGCTGCGCCCCCTGGTACTAAAGGGAGACGCATACACTTACGAGATCGGCGATCGGACTGGCTGTCATCTACCGGCATGACTAAACGTGCTACAGCCGGTCTGTTTGCTGCCGCCGGTTTCTATCAAATGGCTGTGTGGGCCATTGGCGAACGCCAGGGAAACGCCGAAACTACAAGAAGGAACTCGCTGACTACCAAGGGACGTAAAGCTATCCTGCCTCTTATTTTATAAGCCCTTTATCATTGTTATGTATTAGGTATTGAATGCTCTACACATTCTTTACAACTGGTGTAGCAGACGTGCTCAGGAGATCCTAGGACCGTCTGTTACATTACAATATGTGTTTACAATCCGACTTCTCCACAAATATGTACCACGCAATGAATGTTGTTTTTGACACATCAACTGTCACGTGTTGGTTACGTTACGCAATTGCTCTGCTGGTCGTGTTTGACTTGATGGTGAGCGAAGGCAGGGTCTAAGTTGGAGCACACAAATCCAAGTAACAGAGATATAGAGGAATTCCCCTATACCTCTCTGGCTCTCACATACACACGACGGAAAACAGTAACTGCTTGGCTTGACTTTAATGAGGTGGTTATTAGTTGGGCGCGTTTTTTTTTTTTTTTTTTTCTTGTACTGGTTACTCGGGAGTCGGGATGCTTCAACTGATTGGATTGATTGAATATTTACTGTGTTAGATTTGGTCCTATTTGGTGCAAAATCATTTGTTTTAAAAAAATCCATTTTGTAATTGCCATGAAATTTCATTAACAGGTGTGAACATCAATACGATTTTGATAATTTAAAGTTTATTAAGGTAAATATGAAGCCGGTTTTTTTAAATCAAATTATTCTTCATTTAACACATGTCATCAGTATCATTCTATCATCTAATCAAACAAAATAAAACAAATAAAAAAAAATACATAAATCAATACAGGCGCTTAAGAAAAGTCAAATTTAGGTGCACGGTTCCAATTAGTCGTTTCCTATGGAGAAGAGCCGGCAAGAAACTCCATGGTTACTTATTTAAAAAAGGATATCTTTAACAATTTACGGTGTTTCTTCCATCCTGAGGTACGGTCAGCATCAAAAGTAGCTGAACATTTGAGTTTTTAAACTTTGCATTAATTAGATAACTAATTGATAGGAAGCAAAAAAATTAAGGCATACTAAGAGCTATAACTAGCAGCTCTAGGTATCTATTAAACTTTTTGTTTTAAAACAATTCGTTTTCTAATTAATGCCAAGTTTAAAAACTCAAATGTTCAGCTACTTTCGATGCTGACCGTACCTACCTACCTACCAGTGGCGAAGGGTGAATTTTCTTAAAAGGGAAGCCGGACTAATTATTTGTTTATATGATAATTGAAAATAATTGATACTAGTAATTGCCATATTTCGAAAGGGAAGCCGATATGAATCGAGTTGTATGGAGCCTTCGCTACTGCTACCTACTTAACTTAACTCTACTGAGAAATTCCACACGAAAAATCCAATAGCACTTTGCCCGACCTGGAGATCGAACCCTGGACATCACGCTCAGCAGTCGCGCTTGACGACTAGACCAACAGGGCAGCTTTTCTTAATGTTTCTTGAAACTGGACGTTTATACTATAGGTAATTATTTAATCGAGGCCACTTAAGTTTCTCCACTCGTTAAAATATTAAAATTTGTAGTGACACAAAAAGATAACCTAAATATTAATAAATCACACAAAATGAGTATGACCTATTAGGTTCAAGTTTCATCGTAAAAATATTAACGATAACATCCAACGACGTAAACGTCCACTTTTGCATAGTTGATGGTCACTAGACACCGTTTTGTTAACTTTGGTCATAAAAATTGACCCCAAATGTGGACTATCGGCTCCTGTCATCGGATGGACGTAGGAGGGGACAGAAGTTATGGACTATTTTGGTATGGTGTTGGTGGGCGTCACTCTAATATAAATATGTTCTTAAAGAACTTAGTAATACGCTTCCTATCCTCGATTGGATAGGCAGAAGTGTACAGAAGATAATTATTACGATATAAATTGGACGTATATGTATTTATATACAAGGTGTAACATAAATAACGCACTACCGCTTAAGACGTCACTGTACTCATCATTATGAACAACTTTTACTATGGGACCAAAAAAGAAACCGCGAAATAAAAAATCTGCTGTTTCCTACATTTAGACGAGTAATGCGAACATTTTTTTTTAATTATTTTATAAAAACGTTGCCCCACACTAAGATTTCTCTTGTATCGTGGGTGCGTTTACAGACACAAATCTCACAAACAAACGCCCAGACCCGGAACAACCACCTGTAGGTCATACAAATTTTTGTTTCGTGTGGGAATCTAACCCACGACCTGTAGCGCAGAAGCCAATCGCTTAGCCACTGCACCAAACGTGTCGTCAAATGTCAATGTAGGGAATAGCTGTTTTTTTTTTCGCGATTTCTTGTTTGGTCCCATAGTAAAAGTTGTTCATAATGATGAGTACAGTGACCTCTTAAGAGGTTGTGCGTTATTTATGTTACACCTTGTATATGTTTCTGAAAAACGTTCTATACATACAAATATAAAGTTTCGAGAAAAAAAAGTTTGAACATTAAAATATTCGTGAATTCCATGCAATTTCGAACAATACATGTGGGTTGGTTTACTGCCATGCTTTTCTGGATGTCAGTGTCAGTACACTCACCGGTTCTAGCCTACATAGGAATTACGTGACCACTTTCGTCTTATTAACTCCTTATCCTACTCATGGATTGGAACGTTTTTCAGGAACTAAATCCAATTATGCGTCTCAGTAATCTGTGTTTCTGAATTTATGCGAACATTGTGACCCAATCAATCTTACTTTGTCCGTCTTTATAATGTTATACAACTCCGGTTTCGTCCTCTTTCGATCAATTTTAGATAGCTCACTTAATTGATCGTATACTTCGTTCATATTCGTAAACACGAAGATTACCGAGGGGCATAACTTATGCCGTAGCAGGTACTGTAATATCGTCCCATTGACAGCAGGGAATCTTACTGACCTAATTCTGACCAGTGATCTGCCACTGAAATTTTAATTCAGGAAACTCAATGAATTGCGCCCGAACGGGATTGAACAAGGATCCTTCCGTTAGATAATCGTGTATGGTACAGTGTAGTATGTATAGCCGCGGACTCGAAATGTTTATCAGATTTCAAATTAGATTCCTTCTCACACTGTGCGCAATAAGGTTCAAGATGTCATATCAAATAAGTATTAGTTTTTAAAATTTTTAAGCGTCGATTCTAACAAAAAGGCTATTAACCACTTTTTGATGTTATGAACTCCTTTTTAGGTATGTGTGCCTAGTCTATAGTGCGAACTTGATTGAATTTACTAAATAGGTTGATTTAATACTTTACATAGCCTCTTTAAATAAACCTTTTAATGTCAATAAAGAAAAAACTCTCTTTGCCCCGTCAATTCTTAGCGAGCGACCTTGTGAAAACATAATGTGCAAGCAATTATAGACCTTAAGGTGGTAAACATTTCAAGTCTGCGACTGTACGTACAAATTAAAATGATCTTGTTGCCGAATATTTCATGGTAGGCAACTATGGGTGTTACGGTTCGCAGTAGAAGTTATATTTTGACTTTCTACCAGCTTATTTTTAAAGTTATAATTTTATAATGTACCTACGACTGGTGGCGCCCCCATTTTTCGTACTGTTTTTTGCAGAGCTTTAGACATCTTTCTGGCTTATGTCAACAACTAAGTTCATGGTATCTCTTTCCGGTTTCGCTTAACGGTGTCTCATTTCCGCTACAGCTGAAATTTTACCCTTAATGCGCCAAAAGAAGTGTAAGGGCCAAAACACTAATAGCGTATCTTGCGCCGCGTACTGCGCAAGCGTGGCTGTAGCCGCTGATTAATCAGAGATCGGAATAGGTATAGAGTATATTTACCTAAACTTCGAGGAAGGAAGTAACATAGAATGGATAATACCTCCTCTAAAATCCCGGAATAATTATAGTGAAGTTTAAATCCCGGGATTTAAAAATTACGAATTATTTATTGGGCTTTATTTATAGTAAAAATTATTGATTTGAAAAATCATATAACATTTTTAGGGTTCCGTACTCTGTAAAATGTAAGACAATGTATGTAATAATATGTAAAACAAAGCTCTATAATTTAATACTTTTAGTACGGAATCCTAAAAATGTTTTATGATTCTTCAAATAAATAGTTAAACTATAAATAAAGTCCAATAAATAATTCGTGATTTTTAAATCCCGGGCTTAAAACGTCATTATAATTATTCCGGGATTTTAGAGGATGTATTATCCACTCTATGTTACTTCCTTCCTCGAAGTTTAGGTAAATATACTCTACCTATTCCGATCTCTGGTCATAATACACCGAATATAGTTAACATCGGAACCAAGATGTGTGCGAAACTCCTAAACCCTATTACGCTCGGCGTAACGGCGTATAAAACGCGAGGTGAGGCCGCGCAGGAGAATTTGTGCGAAGCATACGCGTTACGCGACGAAACGTGAGCCACGTAAGATGCGCTCAGTGTAGTGTCTGCAGCCTTAATGCGCCAAAACAATGAAACTAACTTAAAAAAAATGGTATGGTGTTGGTGGGCGTCACTCTAATATAACTATGTTCTTAAAGAACAGTAATACGCTTCCTATCCTCGATGCGGTAGGCAGAAGTGTACAGTAGATAATTATTACGACATAAATCGGACGTATATGTATCGATGTATGTATACAAGGTGTAACAAAAATAACGCACAACCTCTTAAGGGGTCACTGTACTCATCATTATGAATCAGCTATTCCCTACATTTTGACGAGTTATGCGAACATAAATGTAGGGAACAGCTGATTTTTTTTCGCGAGTTCAGTTTTGGTCCCATAGTAAAAGTTGTTCATAATGATAAGTACAGTGAACCCTTAAGAGGTTGTGCGTTATTTATGTTACACCTTGTATATAGGTAGGTATTTACAGGTAGGTTACACCATGTTACAGATTAAAATTACCTTCTAACTGCGACAAGAAGGTTGCCACTCAGCATAATGCCGTGCTATGGCAACTTAATTGGCATGTTTTGCTGCAAACTACTGACTTACATGTGCACATGACATTGTTGCGCCTGGCTGACTGGCCAGGTAACCGAGTTGGCCACCGCGGACACGTATATTTTATGTAAAAAGGTAATAATTATAGATAGAAAGGTAAGGGGCCCGTATGCACAGGGACAAGCATAAATATACACGTAGAGATGTAATTATAGACTCGGCTGGCCAGGTCGGAATCCGTAGGGGTAGCCCTATAAATATACTGACTACCTGCATTTCGCTGTTAAAATCATCGGATTTTAATACGTAGATATTTTCACTGATAATATAAAAGTATGGTCATTGTGTGGTGCCGGATGTAAAGAATAGCACTACCCCATTTCTTCCAATGGGTGTCGTAAAAGTCGACTAAGAGATTCACTAGAGGATGGGCAGCAGCGTTCTCTGAGTACTTTAACAACCATACTGCGATCGCCAACCCGCCTGCCAAGCGTGGTGATTATGGCAAACCCCAACATGGATAGCACCAAGAAGAAACGGCCCCTAGTCCCCGGCGGCTCTGCTAGTCCTGGTCACGGTAGCGGCCTAGGTAACGGCGGGGCATGGGGTGCTACGAAGCCCAGGACCAGTTGGTGTTGCGATGCTTCGGGGAGGCCTATGTCCAGCAGTGGACGACTTTCGGCTGAATAATGAAAAAAAGTAGGTTTATTCAGACTGCTATATAATTTTATATCAAACTAGCTGACCAAACAAACTTTGTCCTGCCCAAATTGCAATAAATTTGTTTGTGATCGTTTTGTGAAAATTTTGGCAATTTTCCGGGCAACTTTTCCAATTTTTCTTTCCATAAAAAGCTAATTCAGATAATTAGTAAAATTGAAAATAAAAATAGCCAAATCGGTTCAGCCGTGCTCAAGTGATGCGCTAACCAGCGAACAGCATTTATTTTTTATTTAAGTAGATTAATATGTATTAAATAATATATATTAAATGCGTACTTTTTTTCTTTTACAAATAATTTTCTTTTATTTTATGAATGAACAGAAATAAATCCTTTTTCATTTTCCGGCAATTAAAAATTGCAAATTCATTGTTACTCTGAAAATATGGTTATGTTTTTAATTAAACGTATTATTTTTCAGTGAAATATATAACATAAAAAGGATATTAAAAAAATGATTTATATAATTACTCTCTCGTTATTTGTTATACGTACCTACTGTATAATTTTGAAATGCAAGATTTCCTCGAAGCAGGTCTTCAGAACAATTTCATCTGTAATGGATTTAGAGCTTACCTACATTTACAGTCCACTCGAATGTTCGCAATGTTGATTTTACATTATAGAGCGAAAGCGTTGACAATATCAAGAAAGACAGATCTAGAGAAATAGGTTGTCTATAAGTAAGATAGAATACGTCTGTTTATATAGGTACCCTAAGAAGCGGCCAAAGCACTATAAGTTCATCATCAACAGTTCTTTGGTCGTCACCTTAACTTGCCTTGCATATAACCAAGTTTAAACACCGAAAGAGCTTTTTTGTGATAAGTAACACATTTATTTACAAATTAGTAACTTAATTAGTGACTACATAACTTGCGCTTCTAATAACCAACTCAATAAGCTACCAGTAAACAAGTGGTTTGCTAATTATAATGAAACGTTAATGCCAGTTAACACAATTCGGAAATATATGAAATTACTAAACTAGTTCAGTTGTTTAATTTTTTGTCCAATTTTTTTTCAGTCAAGTTACGCGGACTTCAACAATGCCGAAAAATAAGTAGGCCGAAAAAGATTACAAAAATACGTTACATTACAACACAAAGCTAATTTCATATACGAAAACGATCAAAGACGTCATAACAAGCAACCAATGGCTTTATTATTAACCACTCGTTTTTCTATTATTGTATTTTTTACCGTGCACAATTGAATAATCGCCGAATATCCCTTTATCGGTCCCTAGGGCCGGTAACGACCGACGATACGTCAGGGTTAAGGGTGTACGATCAATATTCAATATCCGGCTAGAATTCGTCTCTTCCGATCGCCGGATATACCGGATATACTAACTAGTTACATGAGCGGATTTATCTGTGCCGATTTGGTTGTTAAAATTAAGTGAAAATATAGAACATATTTTCATGTGAGAAAAAGAAAATGGCTATGATCAATTATTACTTCGCCGTAAATCAACATCATCTACAGCTTTTCACAGTCCACTGCTGGACATCTTCCTCTCTCTTGGTCCCTAAATTATACTGATAATGTTTTGACTTATGACATAACTCTGTACAAAAAGGAGAAATTATTCTTTCGACGACATAGGTAAATATAATATTTTACAACATCGACGAAAAGCGAAAGGGTTATTCCTTGCCGGGTATCGGCAAGTAGTGTTTAAATTACTATTTAATGTATAGTATATACGAGTACAAGAAATGCAGCAATAACAAACGAAGCTAAAGCGGCAGATGCAACTGTAAGTGGCGAGCATGATAATAGAGGTGGTTGACCAACAACGCCATTAAGTAATCAATTCCCTTCGCTTACTCACGATAAGCAGTCGACACTTTCTTTTAAATTCTTTCCCAGATTAACTCGATAAAAAATAAGTAAAGAAAAGATTATGCAAACTTTCTACGAAGGTTAGAATATACAGGGTGGAAAAAATCAATGGGCCCTGAAGGGAAACTACTTTAAATCCTTAAGATAGATTATTTCACTTAAAGGAAACATTCCTTTATTTTTAAAAAGAAACCAAACTGCATTCACAGATTTCTCGACAAGCTTACCTGAACCGGGAATCGAACCATCTAAAAATTAAAAAAATTAAACACTCGCTATTTTATTCTACTAATCGGTAGGATTATTGTCAAATGGAACGTTCTATTTTTAAACTTTTCGTCAGAACGCCTCGTCTAAAGCCTGGCGTCGACTACAGCCGAAACGCGTCGAATCGAGTCGAGTCGCATTTGTTCCGTGTGAGGCGAAACGGTCAGTAATCGCAAGTCGTTAAAACAGAAATTCGCGTGACAAGCGATGCGTGCGAGATAAGCGACTCGGCGCGTCTACGCTCGTTGCTGATCGACCCAGTTTTATAGTAAATGTATAGGAGGCGAATTATTGCGGTTCTATTCGACTCGACTCGACGAATCTAGTGGACGGCAGCTTTAAGAAGGAAATGTGCATAGGATTATGCACCAATGAAACGATTTTCTTATCTAAGTCTTCAACAAGGTACTTAGAGATAAATTAGCAAGCATGTACTTCATAGAATGTCTTTGGAGGTTAAAGTTAAAAAAAAATGTCTTTTACTTGTTAAAGTGAACAGTTCTAGTTTGTTGATTAAAGCCCTTGTGTACTAAATATGTATTAGATTTCATGGATATCTTGTACGACAGACGAGTGTAAGACCTAATGTTTCTTGGAGAGATTTTATCTTTAACATTGACTGTGTCGACTAGTGAAATAAAATAGCGAGTAATGATTTTTTGAATTTTTAGCTGGTTCGATTCCCGGTTTAGGTAAACTTGTCGAGATATCTGTGAATGCAGTTTTGTTTCTTTTTAAAAATAAAGGAATGTTTCCTTCAAGTAAAATAATCTATCTTAAGGATTTAAAGTGGTTTCCCTTCAGGGCCCATTGATTTTTTCCACCCTGTATATAACGCTTGACTATTTTTAGAATAGCCACTAGGGTATGCGGTAATCGTGCGCTAAGCTTTGTTGCTATGGAATTTAAGTATTCGGTCGTCGATATAGAAGTTGGATTTTCAGGGTTAAATATGGGCTTTTATACGATCTATTAACATAATTGTATGGCGATAAAATGAGGTATGTACTTCAATTTAAGTTTATAAGTATTTTACCTTCAGGTATTTTTTTGTGTAGTGTTTCGAGCAAATCGAAGCGCGCCGTGCCACGACATGCCACGATGCGCCGTGCCGTCAGTGGGCGCCGGCCCTAATGCTATATAAATCTACATATTTCCAATACATATATATGTTACAGGTATAGATAAACAACGAATTAGTTCCTATTTTATTATCAAGACAACGCTAACAGTTTACAGATTGTTTATGTTATGTAAAGCTGAACAAATCTATGCAAAAGGCTACACCCACGCGTTCAATGAGCATAATATTGTGGATATTTAGATCGCGATTCAGGATTATGATAAAATTTGCAAATGCAAGAGGAAGTAGTGTATATGTGTATAGCTTAAACCACTGTTATACATATAAAAATAGAGATCATACAATGAGCGATCTTTTCGCAATTTTTCTCAGAAATATTTGGACGGAAATATTATGTCTTTCCCTATGAAGTTGGAGATTTGTATGAAAATTTTAAAATATAAAATTTTTGTTAGGTAATTGTTTTATTTTAGTTAATCAAAATACTGGCCCAAATTATCTATTCAATTTTGCCATTTCGATGGCAGTTTGTATTTCCCTTTACTGTAGAAGTCTGCCGGACGGGAGGCGATGAAGTCAGCGAAAGCGTTTTGTACTACTGCCTCTCGGGTATTGAATTTTTTCCCCACTTAAAAAAATGTCAAAATTTTGAAAAAAGTAGAAATCTGTTGGGGCAAGGTCCGGTGAGTACGGTGGGTGACGGAGAGCTTTCAGCTGTAACTCTTGTAGCTTTGCGATGGTCTGTCGTGAAGTGTGAGCCGGCGCGTTGTCGTGGAGAAGCAATGGGGAAGAGCGATTGACCAGTCTTGGTTGTTGAATTGCGAGCTTCTCCATCATTGTTTGCAAATCACTGTTTGCATTCGGTAAGAAGCTGTGATGTACAAGTCCGGCACTGATCCACTGAGTCACCATCATCTTCCTATGAGTAATCTTTTTTTTAGCGCACTGATAAGGTGTTATACCTGGGTCCACCCACTGAGACGAACGCTTACGGTTGTCGTACAGGATCCACTTTTCATCGCAGGTAACAATTCAGAATTCCCTCGTGTCTATGCCAATTCAGCAGTGCTATGCATGCTTCGACGCATAAGTCTCGCTGTTGGTCGCTTAGTTCGTGTGGCACCCACTTATCTAGCTTTTTCATCTTCCCGATTTGATGCAAGTGCTTCAATGTTGTTTTGATACTAACTCCAAGGCCCGCAGAAAGCTCAGCTGTAGATTGAGTTGGATCCGCTTCCATTATCGCCTTCAATTCGTCGTTGTCTACAATGGTTACCGGCCGACCGCGATGCTCGTTCTTCAACTCATTTCCAGATTTAAAACGATTGAACCAATAACGGACCGTGTTTATGCAAATAGTGTTAGGCCCGTACACGTCGTTAATGTTTCGTGCTATTTGCGCAGCGGTATTTCCATGTAGGAACTCATATTCGAAAATTGTACGAATTTTCAGTTTATCCATGGCGCCAAAAACTAACACAATTTCACAAAAACAAAACACTATCTAAAAACAAATGACTGAGTTTGAAATTAAAATAACACGGCTTTCGAATAAAATTATTTGAATTTCGAATTGCGCGACAATCCACAGATAATTTAACCTGAAAATGCTACTTAAAGAATCTCCAATTACATAGGTTATTATTTGCAAGAAAAAAATGAGAAACTTAGTGGTGTAACAATAAACAATTAGATTTAAATTAAGTACCAACTCTAAATAAGCCTATAATACAAATCAATAAATATTTTATACGATTAACATGACATGAAATATTATATCTGATATAAAAACAACGAATAAATATATATACATATAGTGTGTAGAGTTCGTCTGCAGATTTTATAGCTCAAAAATATAAGGGTATCAAACAGAAGGCAATATTGGCCCAGTTCAGAACGGTAGCGGAGAGGGATTAGCTATCTGACCCATTTTTTTCTTATACAGGAATCTATAACAAAAAATCCCCCTCTGCTAACTCAAACTGACCTCGATCAGGCTTCTATGTGACGTATACTCTTATAAAATTGTGACTGTTATTTTTAATTAGGTCATAAAAACTTTTATTTCATTACCATATACAAGGTTAGTCGGAAAGGGGGTAGGTACTACTCCGAAAGGGTGTTGAATAACCCATAATATTGCATAACTTTTGTTCTACAAGTTTCCTCAAAAGTTAATAGTTTGAGAGAAATAGCTGTTCAATTATTTCATGAAAAATATGCTAAAATCTATCTATCCTAAGCTATGATCAACTGGGTTTACATTTTAGGTCATATTTGGGATCACGGATTGGAAGGTCCATTTCTTGAATTTGTATCTTAAGCAAGGATGAAGATTTTTTGAAATAACTTAAATCAAAAGCATATTGTATGGAAATAAAAATAAATAATTATAACTAAATATTTATTCAAAAAAATTAAATGATAAAATACAATAAAAATCTTTATAATTATAAAGGTATTTACAATGTTAGGTGCCTGTACTAGGATAAACCTGTGTCACAGGCGGCAAATAAAAAATGATCGAATATTGATATTTTAAAACTTTCTTTAAAACAGTCACCAGTGACACTAAGTTGCCCGCGGATAATCCCTTTACGACTAATCTTGTATAGGTTACAATTTATAAATTGATGAGAATTTATTTTTTAAGTTTTTTGAGACCTGTTTTTTCCTTCAAAGTGATTTTTTATATTGGAGAATTAATTGAATGGTTTGGTAAACTCTTTGTCCTTCAGGTTTGTAGGTACAGACCTTCATACTCGTTCTATTTTTACTTTGTTGTCGTCTAGAACCACGTCCGGCCATAACGAGTTGGGTTTATAGGTGTACCTTGCACAAGTAGCATGTTGCTAGCCCATCGTCTACGGACAAACTCATAACCCGTTTCCCTACAGCTGACTTTTGATAAGTTGCGCAAGATAAGCTTCTGCTATGCGCTATATTTTTATTTTGAAAGGTTAGTCGAAATGGGCTTACTAATCCGCGGGCTAATTAAAGGCTGATGAAGATTTACATTTAAAAAGCCTATCATTTTTATTTCCGTCTTAAATGATTATTATTAAAGTGTCAAAAATTCTTTATCCATGAGAATGAAGAATGAAAATGGATCCGTGACCCCAAATATGACCTAAAATGTAAACACAGCTGATCATAGCTAACGATAGATAGATTTGAGCGTATTTTTAATGAAATCGTTGAAGAACTATTTCTCCTAAACTATTGACTTTTGGGGAAAGTTGTAGAACAAAAGTTATTCATTATTATGGGTACTTTAACACCCTTTCGGATTAGTACCCCCTTTCCGACTAACCTTGTGTAAGCCTTACTAAATACATTGCTTGCTTTGTTTGTTAGAATGTATGCACGGCGATGGTTTTGTGACAGTTTTTTTCCTTTTTCTGTTGTTTCTTAAATCTTGGTTCTGAGAAATATCTCAGCGAAAGTCCCATTTAAATCCTTAAAGCAGTTTTTGCGTAATGCAAGTACGAACAATATTCCTCCCCAATGATTAAGTAAATGGTTAATTTATTCGTACTGGGGTTATAGTTTTTAGTATTCATTATGAAATACTAGCTCACCGCCAGCGGTTTCGCACGTGTTATTCTTATTATAAACATACCGATTCTACGGCAAAAATTGTGGTGAAAATTGTTACAAAACCCACCCGAGTTTAACCCAAACACAGACTCTACAAACCGGCAGATGCGTTTGAAACTGGTATTATACTTTGTAATAGGTAGGTTGGTTCACTGGCATGGTTACGTTCATACACAATGATAGTTTAAATACATTATGTTCAAAAAAAGGTTTGATTATAAGACGTTGAAAAAAAATAACAATTATATTGGTAGAAAAGGTTTTATATAAATCGGACTGGCTGATGTGTCTCACCGAAAAAGAAAAATATTGTAATTCTAATTTTAAAAGTGTTGGATTCAATTCGAACTTATTACTTTCATGGATTCATTGTGTTATTTTATCTTTATCAAGAATAAGAATAATTAACGTTTGTATTTCATCTGTTTTCAGGTATGCTGCATTATGATATTTATACAGAAACCATAATTTTGGTAAGCAAAGTTCATAAATAAATAAATTATTACGTAATATACAAATAATGTGGTTTACGTAACACATCGAATAAATGTTATCAAATGTGCTACCAAATGAATGTTTGATGTAATTAGTGACAACAGGATCGTTATTAATTAATAATTAATTACCAATAGCTCGTTGTATAATTATAATGTGGGTTTTTGATAACACGTACTTGTTTACCGAAGTTTACTTGGAAATGTTATGAAATTTATTTGTGTATTATTAAAAAAAGAGTAATTTAAATTGTTGCAGAAGTGTTACATTCATTAGCTTTATTTTATTTAAATATTAGAGGTCGCCCGCGTGGATGTCGTTTGTCGCGTGTTCTGCGTTTTTCAAGATAAAAGTAGCTTATGTCCTTTTCTGAGTTCCAAACTATCTCTGTACCAAATTTCATCAAAATCTGTTCAGCGGTTTAGGTGTGAAAGCGTAACAGACAGACAGAGTTACTTTCGCATTCATACTATTTTATAGTAGAGATTATTACTATACAGTGTGTAAATGAATTCGTGTAATTCCATCAAACCGAGTGATGAAAATGTTTTTATTTTTAAATTAATTAAAAAAATGGTAAAAAAAAGACTTGGTTTTATATTTCTGAGTCATTTTAGAGCTAGCTGACTGCAAAGAGCGATATCGCACTAGTCGTGCCCGCCAGCTGTGTAGCCTTACTTTCATTCATTTATGCTTGTTCAAACAAAAAAACAATATAACAAAGTAAAAAAAAACCTTATTAGGTACCTATTTTAGATACCCGTACCGCAAGAAAAAAAAGTTTTTTTAATGACACTATGTTCCGTGCTGGGTCAATCTACACCAATATTAGATCTGTGGTTTTAATAAATAACACGAACTCATTTACACCCTGTATAAGGAGCCATCAAGTATAAAAAATGTACACCACCTATATTCAAGTGTTAATTTATTTTAACTGCATTGGCAGACGATATCGATTCTGACGATAGGTGCTTTTAAAAACTTCGCAGACAAGTACTATCAACTTTATAAAAACGTACAAGTATTTATATTTAATAGTACGAAAGTCCGAACACAAATAATTATTAAATCGTTCACAGTAAAATAATAGGGAATTATTTATGTAGAAGCAAAAGGCGCGGGCCAAGTTTTTAAATATTCATATAATAATGTTGGTTTTAACGAGAATATTTTCGTTCGCGTTAATTATGACTTATTGCTTAAGTTATTATTAATTTAGGATGTGAAAACGTTTAACAGTAATTAATAGTAAAACTTATTAGGGTGGTATGTTAATAAATGGTAATATTGTGTAAATTAGGGCAAAAGCTTTATTCTTATTGTTTTATGAAATGATTATAAGTAAACGATATTCAACTTTAATGATATTAATTTAATTTTGATGCCAACAATATTTACGGATTACATCGCGTTCGTATCTTTATTTTAAATATCTACGTGCAGCTTCCTAAAGTTCAATAAAACATACGTCCACAAGCATATAAAAGCACATACAGGACATTGCAACATGAATTTATACAAGGTTAGTCAGAAAGGGGGTACTAATCCAAAAGGGAGTTAAAGTACCCACAATAATGAGTAACTTTTGTTCTATCACTTTCCCCAAAAGTCAATAGTCTAAAAGAAATAGCTGTTCAAAAATTACAAAAAAAATATGCTAAAATCTATCTATATAATATATAATTTTTGAAAAAAAACGAAAATAAATATTATTTTTCATGGAAATTAAAATTATCGAATTTTGAAATTTTAACATTTGCTTTAAAACAGTCATCAGTGGTACTATAAGTGGCCTGCGGATTAGCACCCCCTTTCTAACCAACCTTGTATACAACGTGTAACATAATAAACGCAAACCCTGAAAAAAGTAAAGTTTAAAAAACAAAAAAACTAAAAAAAGTTTGTTAGGAATCGGCTACTGAATCCATTTCAGCCATTTTGAAAGTGTATTTTTTTTAAATTTGCATTTTACGTCTTTCGTAAGTCTCTCGTAAGTCTTAAATACACAGTAAAACTCGATTTTAAATGCAGTTTACAATGAAAAGTAATACTATTCTCTTAAATAAACAATATTTAAAACACGTAAAAGTAAAACTTAGGTGTACGTATTATGATTATAACTGAATATTCTAAAATAATTGGGGTATTTGAGTGTTTGCGTTATTCCTGTTTTAAGTTGTATAAAACAAAATTCTAACTCTAATAATAATGATATAATAATTTTGCTTTGTTACTTGTAGTTATGGCCGTCTTCAGCACCTTTAAGCAAACCTGTCTCTATAAACTTCTTTAGCTTGTTTTATCTTTTACTGTCCTTTTCTCGAGTCCACCTTGAGAAAGGATGTTCTTCTTTTTTGTCCGAAACATCGGAGCAGGTGCTTTCTCATTTTTACTCTGACCTTTTTTAATTTTTCTGCTCAATAATAACCGCATTGAATCAACGCAATAAAACTACTAAGATTCCTGTTTCAATAGACCTTGGTTGTATCTCCGATGTTGGCATGGGAATTAATTAAATTAAATTAAATATTATTTTATATCTTAAATATAATTATGTGTTTTACGATTCCGCAAGTTGTGTTAAAGATTCAGCGGTGGAACAACACTGCGCAATCTGGGCACTGCTACATACCTACACATGTATAGCTACGTAATACTAATCACACGGTCACATTCATTAATTGTTCTTTTCTTTAGCAAATTATAAGTATTGATGAGGGTACCTTGGTGATAACTTATTACTAAGTTTAGTTTACGTACATAATATTATTAATCTGCGATTACATTTATTTTGCTTTGTTTATAAGTAGGTAGGTATGTGTTAGCCTACTTTTGCATGCTTCGTTATTAGACAACAATATACTTGTTAAAATGCATCTCATGTAAGTGAACTGTATAATGTTCTTATGAGAATAAAGATTCTTTAAACCTAATCTCGCAATTGCTTTCCTCGGCGTTACCGCGAATCAACATGGTATCAGTAGATATTTGCTGACAGATACAATTTTGCATCAGTACGCAGCGCCGCCGCAAGTACCATTATCTCAACCGCAGATCTAGCATTGGAAACATTCTTATCCGCGCTCTGGTTTCATCACCACGTATCATTAGTTAATTTATGTTGCTTTCTGCTCAGAATTATGTGGCCGGTGTTATCTATGTTGAGATACTCGTCCGAGTAGCTACGGACGCTACGGGCGGGTCGACGTCCTTGCGATCGCATCTCGCTCGACCGCGCCGCAGGTGCACCGCGTACACCTGCCCGGCCCGCCAACTTACCATAAAATGCGATTCGAACCAACCCCGTTGAAACAAAGCTTCATCTCACTCACACTCGCACAGCTAAAAGGGACGGCCGCACAATCACGACCGATATTAACTCAATATACGACGGACGGAACGCGGCCGAACGGAATATCAGTTTTTACCGGCGCAAAAACTATCGGAATTTCAAGTCTGGGTTAGCTGCCGGCCGTAATCACCCGCCCGGGACTTACTTTTAAAACAATATCTCCGCTTTATATTTCATCGAGGCAGGTGTAATTTATGGGATATTCTCATCCTTTTTTTCTGGGAGTTTTGATTTTTCACTTGCCTTCGCCCCTCGGTAGCATTGATCGTGTTCTCAGAGTTTTGTTTTTCTTCTGTCTACGGTTCGTCTCGGGCGTCTTTCGCGGTGTTTACTTCGGAGTTTAGATTGGATTTCGCCGTCTCTTTTTAACATTCTTTCGTGTTGTGCTCGTAGCTAATCGTACAATCAGTTCGACAAATAAAAAATCAATTATAAACAACAATATAGAGTGCGAGATGGAAAACATGCCGCTGCTTGGGGCTTAGTCATTGTTGTGTAGAATTAATAGGCATCCCAACGGGTCGCAATATCACAACATCGAATCAATAAAGAAGCGTGTCTGTATTCCGGGGCTCTCATTCAAAGAATAACGGTACACTTTATTATTTTTAATCTAAGAGATTTATTATTGTGCTCTCAGGCGCTCTACTCGCGATGAATTAGTTTACGTTAATAGTAAAAGTTAAAATGTTATGATGCTTCTTGAATAAAGCAAGAAACCCTATTAAGTCGGTTATTACTTAGTTTTGCATAAAATCTACCTGTTATAGGTTAATTATCTCAGGCCCAGTTAGAAGCTCGGAAAATTAAACAGCGGGGGCGAATTAAACAAACAAAACATACGAGCATCTAAAATAATAAAGCCTGTACATATTCTTGACGAGGCTTACAAAACTTAATACAAAAGTATACATTATCTAAATAACGGAAGGCCGTACCTTTACCTACGCATGTTTAATGGAGTGATGTGAAACGCGGCGAGGAGTTTTTAAAAGCAAAGTCACGCCTCGGCTCGATGAACAATACATCTTAATTAAATCGTAACTACGGCGTCAGAACTTACGGCCGTACGTACCATATAATTATTTAATTATAAACGTTCCCGCGAGACAATCAATAATTTAAAGCCGAGTACGTTTTGTGAAGGAAATAGTGGAAATCAAAGCTGAGCACGTGCACTAGTGTAAATAAGTAATGAATCGAGGCTTACGTGCAATGTGGAAGAGTCGGATTAAAATATTGTCGGGACATTCGTAGTTTTCGGCACATATCGTGTTGGCAGAATAGAAAAATAATTCACGTGTGTCACGAACACGCTTGCGAACGTGATGCTCGTAATTTTGATGTTGATAAAGTCGTATAATTGTCGCAAAAGTTATTAACAATTAATTTATTTCAGCGAGCTTCACGTTTACTTTAACGACGCTAGGGATTATTAAAAACGTGAGCACATGAAAAGATTATATCGTATGTAATATTTTAGCGTTATCTTTATCTTTGCTATCGATGCTCGCAGGCGATGATGGCGTCAAGCTGTCACCTATGCATTTCTGCGATCTTTGAATCCCACGCGTTAAAACGGTTCGATGAACGTCTTTCTCAGGCTTGTATTTCTCATAACTAGGACCTGAGAAATACTAAAACAATTCTCGAAGCTAAAATATGATAGATTATGCGTCAAACCAATTTTGCCATTCGTTATACAATAGCCAATTTAGATGCCGTTCCCAAAGCCACAAATTAGGATAAATGTACATCTTTAATTTGTTCGCGAAAGCCACAAATATTTATGGCATAATTATATTAAGTAATTATAGTGCAGTGAGATTCGCCAGAGGCGGTGGTTTGGATTTACAGCGGCACATCACGCTAACAATAGGCCGGACTGGGCTGCATAGTTCGTATCCCGCATTCGTTTTGCTCTCCTTACGTTCTTGCTGTCTAGACGTAATATTTCTAAGCAATATGCACTTATGCAGACATATTGTATAATTTCAAACGCACCATTATCGACCTGTCCGTCTTCTAACATTTTCATATTTAGAATGTTAATGCAGGCTCAAATAGTATGTTTGATGTCATCTGATATTTTTTGAATGCACGTGAAAGTACTAGGAACTTCACTCGTACATTCGTTTGTAGTAATGAATGCTAACAGACCCGACTCCATGCGTCGAGTTCAACTGTTTTTTTTTTGTGTGACAAAGTTAATGCGATCCCTAATAGTCATACATAACTGGAACTCGTTCGGTGCGGGAGAACAAATCAAATAAAAAGCTCTTACTTTAAAGGGAAGTATGTGAGTTTATTAAAACAAAACATAGAGCGCACTCATTTCTAATTCCAGCGAGTGCGGCGCCGCTTCTTAACATTCACGGGGCGGCCGCGCGCGGTAGGTGTATTTAATCTGAATTATTCCAAACTGACTGACAGAATGTCTAAGCGACACTCACAAAAAAAAAAAAAACAATAAGTTGGCTACCTAAAGGGGAAAAGTTTCGAATAAAGAGTACTCTTTGTTTGGCGAAGAATATTAAAATGGCAGGATGTCTCCGAGTCGTGCCGAGTCGCTCCCGGATCGCGAATATTAACCGCTCGACTCGCTTCTGATTAAAGAGAAGCGATTTTGGACAGGATGACTGATGCGCACGTGATTTCGAGGAATAATGTTGTTTATTAAAATATGGACGGAAATTTTAACTTCGTGATAGGAAGGGCCCGTTTATTTCGTGCATACAAATTAGGGTGCGCGCTTAAAATCGAATAAAATGAGTGTTTAGCCGAGATTTTATAGCCGGCCGCTGATTTATGGAATCTTGTTACATGAATGTAAACTGCCTACACTTAGTAGGTTTGAGTAAGTGGAACATGGAACTTCTGTTGACTAGTCTCGATAAATTTCCGTGGCCCACGTTTGCGTTTGCTGGAAGCGTAATTATCTCGAATTAAGCGAGTCATTACAGGAGCGGCGGCTAACGAAGTCGCTCGTCCCGCCGCGCGCCGCCTCATAACCGGAAGGTTCAGTTTCGCCCCCGAATACGGCGACGACTCGCAATCATTAACGCGGTACCGTCGAGCACAGAACATTCGGTGCCTATATTTAATTCCCTTCTTGCAGTAATGACCGTCATTGTACAATTCAGATTATGTACTAATTAGGTTGCGTGTTCGGATACTACGACTTTTCTTCGAAGACGTTTGTGATACATTGTAATTTTGTTGTTTCCAGTAAGTGTAATAATGTAATGTGTCGCGTGAGGCCGGGGACAGACGTTGCGTTGCACCTTGCACCGTGTCTGATCCAGTCTTGAGCGATTATCTAAATATAGAACGTGTCGAGATGATTGTACTGCGAACGAGCCTGCGGTTTGTTCGGCTTTTCTGCGGTTGCGCGTTTTTGTTCACACCTGCGGTCAACTCCAGTTATGAGATCACGGCGCGAAAGCTCCACGCCTCGTAGTCGAAATAATTATGTTTGTTGTAGTACATTTAGGTAGTCATATTTGTGTAGGGGCTACCTAAAACGCCTTCTTCGCATTAAGAAGTCCGTCACCTGCCTATTGTGACTTAATAATGAAATCGTTTATTTTTCACAGCCCCACAAAGACGCCGAAACATTTATCTTTCTCAGCATTAACGCGCTAAAATCGTGTCGTGCTACTGTCGCCATAAATCATTATCATCAAACAGTATTCCAGGCCGGCGACATCGGCTTTCATCGGACGCTTTCAATCTGGCCCTCCTTTATTTCATTACAATAAGTAATTCACTCGCCTACCATTCAGTCACTTTTCGGTAAACATTTTCTGAAATTGGCAATAAATTCCCCTCTAAAATATCGTCCCGTCGACTGGAACTCAACCTTTCGTAACAATAGACTGAGATGTCGTCTTATGAAGATGTTCACTTGGTTTTGTTTGGCACAACAATAGTTTTATTTAGCTTCGAGCCCACTGCCCACACGCCTCAGCTAATGGTCAGGATTGTATGAAGATGTAAAAATGAATGGCCTATCTCATAAAGGGCTAATAATAAGTTCTCATGCGGCTGCGATCGGCGTCTATTGTTGCGTTATTTTTTGTGTGCGTGTGGATCGTGGTGTATAATGGGGTAGGTGTCAATCGCGGCCGAGGTAGGCAGGTGTAGTCCGAGGCGCGGCGGGAAATAAAAATGCTCATAATTTCATTCTGCAGCTGCCCGTCAAGCGAGCATCGATTCGAACCGGCCTATGCCCGCGGCCCGTCCGTCCTTTTGTAACATCGAATTCCACAAAAATGTAACAGAATCATATTTTTTAATTTGTATATATTCGGTTACGCTTCACGTACACAATGGTAAGCAATTAAATGTTTTTAGCGTGCCTCCGCTAAACTGATATATCTAGGTTGATGTTACAAACCACAACTAGTTTACGTTCGTGAAATTGTTCCGTGTTTTCGATAATAGGCGGTTCGACAATGTAAAATCAACAATGATATGCCTACGTTTCAATAGTTAGGTACCTTTTAATTGTTTTATACCTACAACAGTTTGTATAATTATTATGTAGCAAACCTAGCAATGTAGGTTTTATAAAATTAGATTACAAAATTGTACACTGTATACTTAGTCATTTTAGAATTAATAGATAGTGTCAATAGACCTTTACATTTTTCAATCAAAAACTATCAGTTTATATTGAACTCGTTATAGTCTGAATATAATTTCATTTACAATTTTATTCGAACCCCGCCGAGCAATTTGGAAACTTTATCAAATTACCTAAAATATGATAAACAATTTTGTGATTGTACCTATTACACAAAATTTCACAAATAAATTGAACTCACTAGAGGTGAGCCGGGCGAGAGGCTCCTGAAATCAATTCTACTATTAATTAATCAACATCAGACACTTTAATAATTTTGTTTCGACAGTGGCTAGCGGCTGGCATCCCCGCGGCGCGCGGCTCTCAATTCGAGCCGATTTTCATATTGAAATACTGTGTAGGATATTAACATTAAGAAAAATCCTAGCAGGCACGCGCGGCCCGGCGCGGCGCGCCCGCCGCTAATCTCTACTGAATAAAACATAAGATGCTCGATAACCTACTATTAGAGTTAAGGCACATTTAATACGGCTTTCTATTATCGTGCAATATGGAGCGAGTTAGTGTAAATAGCGCGGGATTGTATATAATCGCACGCACGAGCGACAAGCGTGCCCGTTAACGAATGCTTAATTAAATCTTAATAAAAAGACGCGCGCACCGTGTGTACTCTAGATTGAAGGGGGAATATTAATGTTTAGATAAAGGAAAATATGGGTTCGCGTCTTTATGTTATATTTTATGGCTGTAGCAAAGTTGCGAGGAAACGCTCCCGGCTACTTCGTGATAGGACTAATGTAGAGGTAAATCCGAGGGAATTACCTCCACTCTCAGTTAGTTAAACATAACTAGGTAAGTAAGTATATTGATTTTGGTGCTTTACATTTCTCTAACATGTTCAAGACAACATTGGATATTTGATATTGTTTGCTCACGCCGAGTCACGCCTGTGTAAACGTACGTATATAGTTGATAGGGGTTATAATGTATAACTTTTCATTGTGACCGACGCGCTTGAGAGCTTATCTGTATAATTATGCATTAGCCCGCTAAACAGGGACGTTAAATATTAATTTATGTGCAGCACCGTTTGCACAATCTCATAGTATCAATTAAACCCGCCCACGTATCTCGTAAACTCACCAAAACTCTAGTCTCTATTTTCCGATCAATTTGCTTTATCTGTGGATAAGTCTTATCGTCGAATAAAATATTTACAGCACAATAAAGGCGTCCTCCCCGCAATAATAAAGCTAATAACCACGATAATGAAATTTATGAACGCCGACGCAAGTTCTACGTTATTTTTGTAGGTGAGTTTATCGAGTATGTTGTACGCTGTAACTTATTTTACATAGCTGTTGTCCGCGGTTTCACTCGTATCCTAGAGGAACTACTTCATGTAGGTACATAAAAGTAGCCTATGTCCTAATTCAGGTCATGGTCTACTTGTGTATCAAATTTCATTTAAATTTGTTTAGCCGTTAAGGCGTAATCGAATAACAAACATCCAAACTTTCACGTTTAAAATATTACTAGAGGTCGCTTGCGGCTTCGCCCGCGTAGATGTCGTTTATCGCGTATTTCGCGTAGTTTCCGTAGTTTATGTCCTTCTCCGGGTTCCAGACTATCTCTGTACCAATTTTCATTAAAATCTGTTCAGCGGTTTTGGAGTGAAAGCGTCACAGATAGACAGAGTTACTTTCACATTTATAATATTAGTACTGATATTATTATAGTAGGATCATAATAAAAACTTAGAAATAGTTTTTCTATCAGTATTTGTGTCAAAACCGTTGGAATTTTAATATTGAGCTTTCGTAACAGCAATTTCGTATGATGCGGTATTAGATATTGATAGAGGCAATTTCTTAAAACAACATGGAAACCAAACAATTCGCTTTGTGCGGTATTTCATTTATAGTTTGCGCCTCTTATTGATATTCCTAGCACATCGGTCGAGATATCAGCGGGTGGGTATAAAACTTTACGTGAGTGTAAGTCGAGTCGCTAGTGACAGCGATTCGCGAACCGCCCCGGGCATCATCTACCACAGGGAGTTGAATGTTAGCAAGTGAACCGCAAAGGCGGCAAATGTTTGCTTACGCTAATATTAATTTACAATCCCCCTATATTACGTTTAACATGTTCCCGTTTAGCATTAGAATTTACGAAATACGCACCAATTTTATTACCTAAGTACTTAATTTTTTATTGAGAATCACTGAGTTTAATGCTTGATCTTTGATAAGAACATGATCGTAAGATAAACAGTATAAAATTGGTTATTGGGATTTTATTACTAATCAATGTTTAGTTTTAAAGTCGTCACGGTTTTGTAAATAAAAACAAATCATTTACATATCATTGAACTTTCTGTTTTTGGTAATGCGTGTTTGTAGTACTAACTTTTTATGTATATTTTCTAGATTTTCGTTATAGGTTACATTACTGCAGTATTCAGGATTATATTTGACAATCGTAACAATTTACTGTTTTTCTTTTTAAATGCAGCGTACACATCAAGCCAATGCCTTAATTAGCTAGGTGCTTCAATGCTTTTATTCAACGAATGCCAACGAACGTAATTTAAATTTTGTTGAATTAGTTTTTTTTTTCATTTAATTTTTTGCGGTCTCGAGCCCTGTTCACTAGTGTTCTCTGGCTAAGTGCATTACACAACTTTTCATAATATCACTACGGTTGTGTTGGTTTGTAACAAATAACCAAACCTAGGCATCTCATAATTTCACTTAATCTTCTGACTATTCATCTGTCGTACTCCGTAATTTCATAATCATTCTTATAAGTACAATGCCCTGAGTGCGGTCGCTGTTGAAGCGTTGCTTAAGTTCCTATAAGTAGTAATTGTTTACAATGAAACGATGAGTTTCAATTTATTCCAACTATGCTTCACTCTATTTTATTCTAGATTTTCTTGTCAGCTGGCCAGCGCAGAGGCAAATATCTTCAAATACTAGATTAGGAAAAAAATTACCTGATGTTTATCATGCTCAATTTATTTATCAATAAAATTAATATCCATTACGGAAACCATATTCGATTACCGTACCAAAATGGAAGATTAAAAATAAAATCATTCTAGAGATTTCGTTGGGACTTTTTTGTTTAATCTTTTCTTTTTTATACTTGCCCTTTTAATTTAAAAGCATCGTTTTGGAGCAAAGAAAGAGATATGTATTTACAAGCAGAAAAAATAGTCCGGACATCTAAAAGACAGATTAATTTGAATATCATATTTATGATTATTTACGGTTTACTCACGCGAGGTCGCGAGACGAAGTTCGTCTCGTGACCTCGCCGCGTGTTCAGCTCATGATTAAGGGCTCCGTTTGGGTCCGAAACTAGTCGGGCAATCCCGAAAAATGCACGTGAGTAAACCGTAAATAATCATAAATATGAATGTGTCTCACGAAAGTTATAATACAATAATTTGAATTTATTCGGATCAAAACTACATTTCAAATGCTTCAACCCTTTCTTTATTTATTTTTCTCTAACTCGCTATTCGCTAGCACTAACACTGCACCCTAACCCCGATGCAGTAGGCAGTTACCGTCACGATCGCTCGCGGGCGGCGGCATCGTCTGAGGGTGGCCCACAATTCATTGTGCTTTGTTTGTCTAACGTTTCCTGCACTCTGTACGTTCACTTCGACGATTAGTGATGTTCATGCAAATTGACGATCTTCTAGTGCGATTCGTGAAGAGTCTATTTGTTCTGAAATATGATGGGAAGGCAAAGGTATTAATTATGTGTTTCTGAGTATACCTATGCATACAGCTGAATTGTACGCTCTATGATCATGTATTTTCCGTCGTCTTTGCTGTATAGAATATGCTACTTCTAAGATGAAATTGTTGTTCGAATACTTTGGAAATTCACTCTTTTGACAGGGAAAATTAAAGCTGCCGCTTGTTGGCGCGTTTTTGGCATTTATCTACACAGGAATAAGTGCTTTCAGAAATCGTCTTTAAGTAGATATGTAACCGATATTTTTAGTCTACTTATCTTTGAAATACAGTTTGAGAGCGAAATAAAACATCTTCCGAATCGTAGTATGCGTGTATTTGAATAAAAGGCACGGAATATAAAATGAAGGTTTTTGGCGAAGTAGTCTTAAAATATGAACGTTAATGTATTCGATGCGAATGTCGTCTACATCTAGACAATTTATTTTAACTAGTAGCTTTTGTCTGCCCCTTAAACGAGGTTTTATGGAAATGTTTGTTAACGTTTAGAATTCTTTCTTTTATGTTTTATTTATGCGTGTGTTTCCGTATTATTTGCTCCACTTAAACCGTTTTAGTCCGGTGACATCATCGATTTCGCGGATAAAATTCAGATTGAGCGAAGATTAATATTAATGAAGGATGTTGTTAAAATCGATTGCTATTGTGTTGTTTAGCATGCATGGTAATGGAAGTATGCAAATGCATTTCTGACAGACGAGTTCTCTTAACGCACGGTCACATTATAGCAGGTTATGGTCATTATAATATCACAAAGGCCTAGAACCGATCGCACCGGATCTAATGCTAAATACCAACTTATCGTGTGTATGCCTTCGTAAATTGTATGTAAATACGTGAACACCTGCTGAATATATTTGTATAAGCGTTAGTCCGCAAGGCGTGTTTGAGAATGCTCAATAGGGTGCATTTGACTGTGTAAACCTATTAATATGGGCAGTCTACTATGATGCGGTGAGGTGTTATGTAAATTGCCAAGGGATAAACGTGTGACAAGTCATGAGAACTGCTTGTGACTTATTATTATAATGATACTTTGTTTATTTCTAACGTCAGGCTCTTGATTGGAATGACAGACAAATAGAGAGGCCACTCCTTGTCATTTTTAAAGAGTAGGAAAATAACATGGCCGATTCAATTGTTTTTATTAGAATGATTCTTAATTTAAATCGACCGTTTAGGTACAATTACATATTGAAGTACATTCTAGATTCAAAATTAATGATTGTACAGGATGAGGATTGTGATCTATTGGTTTTTTATTTTATACCTATTGTGTTATAATTAACTTCTTACTACTTATTTTTTCTTAAACGAAGTTTCAATACCATATTAGTTAAAAACACAACCACAACAAATAAGAAACTATTCCAATATCAAAACTAGTTAACAAAAGATGAATCATTAGTTAAAGTTACAAAATAAACCGCCTCGAGTTTGACTAAATTTTAAAGTTGTATTATTGTATTTGAAAACCCCAAAAGTTTAGTTTAGTTTACAATAGAGAGTAATGACTCGACATATTAGGCAAACAAAAGTCCTTTTTTGCGCGCCATTAGAATGAGATTGGTCCTAAAGTTGTATAGTCATACGAATGGGGATGCTGAGTGCAGTTGGATTTCATTATTGGTCCCAGTACGGCAGTTTGTATTTAATAGTATTTTTAAACGACATGAATGGTAGTTTCACGTCTTTATTACTTACTAGTATTTATACATTTATAATGTAGGGGTTCATAACGACCAGCCCTTATTCTTTTTATGGCATTTCGCTTAAATAATGTAACGTGACATCTTTATTTGTTGAAGATAGATCGATAGACATACTTTATTGTATACTAAAATAAATAAAACAGAAGGAATACACATAATTAAGAATTGAACAAATGGCGGTCTTATTGGCTAATGCTATTTCTTCTAGACAACCACGGGATGGAAAGAATTATAAAAAAATATAAAGAGCAGTTTGCAGCCTACAAATGTATTAGAAATTAGAGAGAAACACAAAAAATAAACAATAGATGTAGTCAAAAACTCCGTGTATAACAAGATTACATAATAAATATAAAAAAAACTGATTACGCTATTAAGCAGAACAACTATCTACGCATCTAATCAATAAGATACACGAGAAATTCATGTAAGACATATAGAACGAATAAAACAAAACCATTATCGGATACGAACCTACAATCTTGTTAAGTAAGTCCGAGTTGGTGCAAGTATAATGATATTGACAAGATTTCTTTTTATCTTACTCTCCCATCAAGGCGGTACTACTCTCCGATGCGATAATCGTAATACAAGAAAAAAGTTTTTAAGTTATCGTCGCTGTCAGTAACACTAATCTTACATCTCACGGAATGTCCGGATAGTGACGTTTCGAAATCGTCACTAGACGAATTATTAGCCGTTAATGCAGCGTCGTAACATTTTACTGGTTTACAACCGCGCCACTTAGGACCAAAGCTCAAATTACCTTAACCTTATCCTATTATACCGCTATTTTGTTATCTAAAAGTATACCTGGCTACTTTTTCATTATTTTCTTTTTTAGATAAAATTTTATGCTTAATACGTTTTATAGCTATTTTATTGATAAGTTATTAATAGATTACATTGTGCTGTCTGTGACTGCGTTACGCGGTATTTAAATTTTAGATGATAATTCTTCGAATATTTTAGGTTCGGGTTAAAAGGCGCTTTTACATTTAAGATTATCTTTATTAAGAGTTAATTGACGAACGTATAATAAAATTATAGTAATACAAATGCCTAAAGATAAGAGACGCATCATAAAAATTATGTAGCTATTTTATATCATTGATTAAATTTTGGAACGTATTCGATTTGCCGTTGTCTTGTAAGAAGTTAGACAGACGGCAGAAAGTCCGTAATTCCATTTGCCGACAACGCACTTCGCTCCACATATGACTAGTGAAGCAAGCAATGACTAAGAGCAATAATTTGTTACCGATACCAGCAGACCGACAAAATGACCGGGATTACCGTTACCAGATTCAGTTGATGACCAGATAGAAATCTATTAATAACATTCGGACAGTGCCGACGGACAGATCTATAAATGATGAGTTTCATTTCAGATAAGATCATATCCGATATCTCGGATGATTGATGGAGCTCCGCTTGATATTACTTAGGAATTCTATTAAGTGTATGCTCGAGTATTGTTTTCTAGCCCATTATATTCGTATTAGCATAGTTCGTTACTCGATACTATCTATAACACATTGTTCATTACTTTGTTTCTAAGCGAACTTTCTAAGTTGTGTTAGTAATGTATTCTAATTAATTTTCAATTAAGGTATTTCGGAACGGCGGAAAATGGAAACGCTTGTGAAGTTTATTCTCTTTGTGTACAAATCCTTTGGAGGATCCAGATATAACTTTGAAGAAAACTTTCGTCCGTAGCTTCATAATTCCTTTGAAAAAAGGACTCACTTCTTGAGCGTAAAAAAATATTTGAACAACTCATTAGTCTGTAAAAAGTTTCTTATTTTAAGGATTACTTCTATAAAATCTTCCTATTAGCACATGAAATAGTACAATATACGGTACGACGAGATCTAACTTAGTTTGTAGTTAAAAGAAAGACATTCTTGTACTCCAGGTGTTCGAAGTAGAAAAATAAACAATGGTCATTCTAATCGTGTATAAGATCCGTTTGATTGTGCCGAGTCATCACATTACGATGTACTAACCTTTATTGTTAACATGCTTCAAAGAAAAACAAATGAATTTAAATCACTAGGCAACATTGAGTGGAGAGGAAACGCGGAGGCGTTGTTACGAACAAACTTCCAGACATTGAGTGTATTTTGTGTTGCTATCTCTTTTATACATCAACATTAACATGGAATGGAAAGAGATAGAAGGAGGAGAACAAGAAAATTCATGAAAGCTTGATGTAGCTAGTAATTTTTGCTAATTTCTCGCCGTTGAAACATTTTGCAAAATGAATACCGGTTTTATTACACTTTATTTTTCTTTTGCACAATCTATTCAGTACTTCTTAGAGGATACTTTTGGTAAATATGCCAGTTCTCTAATTAGATATTCAGATAAATTGAAAGCAGGAAGTTTAGCGTGTGCTAAAATGATAAGTTTATAGTTTATACAAAGTAATGGTCTCGATCTAAATACATAACCAGATAAACTAAGATAAATGGTATAATCCAAAGTGAATGACGAAACTAATAACTTTGTACGTTTTAATCGAAATGGTCGTATTATAACACTGTTGGATTAGGCACGGCTGTCCTTCAACAATCTGGATAATAACTATCATTTGGTTAATAGCTATTAATTAATTAAAGGCACCGTACCGAATTTGAAGCCTTCCGCTAACGACTCTAATGACTTAAATGCTCCACACGCATTGGATCTTGTAGCCCATTGATTTAATAGGAATAAAATGTTTTCGAATGAAAAAAGGAGGAGTGTATGTGGAATACTTTAGCGGGACCACACACTCGGTCGTATCTCTTGCTGCTCTAATGATATGCACATTTATTTAAAAGTTAATGTAATACATTTTATACATAGGTGTTGATTCAATACAACTTGTTGGTTTAATTGATAGGAATAATGTACTTTGTAAAAAAATATAAGAATGAAATGTGTTTTTAGAGCTTTTGAATTTTCTCAGCGTTTTCATCGCTATTGTAAGCAATCATTATGTTTATACGAATCTTTATAAAGGTTACAAGAGCTAGTGTGGCAATATTATTATACCTTATTGTTTATACCGAATCTGTATTTTATTGAATCTGATGTTTTTACAATACCATTAAAATTAAAAATTATAATTATGATCAATCACATTGGAAAGCAAATAATATACATTTATGAAGCTGAAAAATTCAATGGAAGTGTTTTTTATTATTTATCTATTAACAATGTTGTATTCAATGCTAATATTTACTTTAATTTAACCTAGAGTTATAGCACAGTGTACCTACTTACTACATACAGTGGGTCAACGCCCATACATTTGACAGGTCCTATGAAATGTCAAAATTGGTAACACTTGTCAAAGGGTTGTCACATAAAACAAATTACACAAACTTTATCAAACAAACGTCCAAATTAATTAACGTTTTATAGAAACAGTGACACGCAAAAAGAAAACCACGCATGCGTAATTTTGACGATTGACAAAATAATGTAAAGGTATGTAGCAGCAGTTTCGCCATCTTATCCTGGAATATTCTAACAATATTTAAAACTACAAATTTTGTCGAGGTTACAGTCGCAGTGGCTAACGCTTGCGGGGGTAGGTAAGAGTTATAAATTATTCGCAAGTCTACGATGGAGTCATAGAAAATTACTTATTATTCATGGTTATTACTTCTATGGTTTTCGTGGGTGCTGATGCCGGAAATAAAGCCTAAGTATTCCTCGATCATATAAGGCGGTCAAAAAAATTTACCAGTTAAATGAGATTTGCCAGGTAAAACGTGGTCCCTATCTTGGTGTTTGAGAATTGATCTTGTTTTTGTAATCAGCGTCCCTGAAAATCATGGATTTGACACCCATGAGTCATGACGGCTAATTTGAATTTTTTTATGGCCGCCATCTTGAATATAGATTTTGACCTCATTTTCGGCATTAGCATCCCCGAAAACCATGGAAATGACACCCATGATGGTTAAATTGAAATTTTAATAGCCGCCATCTTGGAAATGGATTTTGACCTCATTTTCGGCATCAGCATCCCCGAAAACCATGGAAATGACACCCATGATGGTTAAATTGAAATTTTAATAGCCGCCATCTTGGAAATGGATTTTGACCTCATTTTCGCCATCAGCATCCCCGAAAACCATGGAAATGACACCCATGATGGTTAAATTGAAATTTGAATAGCCGCCATCTTGGAAATGGATTTTGACCTCAATTTCGGCATCAGTACCCCCGAAAACCATGGAAATGACACCCGTGACGACGAATTTGACATTTTTGTAGCCGCCATCTTGGATTTCGATTTTGACCTCATTTTCGGCATCCGCACCCCAGAAAACCTTGGATTTGACATCCATGACGATTAATTTACTAATTTTCATGGCCGCCATCTTGGATTTGGATTTTGACGTTATTTTCGGCATCAGTGACCCCGAAAACCATGAAATTGACACCCAGGATGATTACATGAAAATTTTCATGGCCGCCATCTTGGATTTGGATTTTGACGTCATTTTCGGCATCAGTGACCCCGAAAACCGTGGAAATGACTTCCCACGAACAATCATTTGAAAATGTATGTATGCCGCCATCTTGGATTAGTAAACAGACTTTATAATAAAATTCTCGTAATAGGTAGACATACATATCAATAATAAATTAATACTCAATTTCTATGAACGATATCAATCAAATTTGAAATCAAAAAGTGCGAGCCCTGGAATTTATGTCCCGAGTAGCAGTATGGCTACTCGGGACATAACCTCCGCCCCTTCACCCCGCAACCCCCCGCACGATTGCTCTGTGACAATGTTCTACGTTGACCGACTGTAAGGAGTAAGATATAGGTAGACTGTGGTTATAGGTACTACCATTGACTCCTACAGTTGTTTAATCTGAAAGTACAAACACTTGATTGTCAGCCAAAGTTTTAACTGTAGAGCTATTGTCAATTCAAATCTTTATATTAAACTTTTCACTACTTAATAACATACTTGAAGTTCTTTAAAAAGCTTTTCATATTAACATAAACCACTTGTTTGTTTGTATTCACACAATTATTTGGCACTCACTGTTTAGAGTTAAAAATTTCATTTGAATCTGGCACTTTGCCCACGATAAGAATCGTGTTCAACTTGTTTATACAGTCAAGTTTATTATGCCTACTTAACATAAGTACTTACTTACCATTATTGTGTACTGTATGTATATTATTCTTGTCGACTTATGGCTTGGTAGTGCACTTTCCTTAGTGGCAAAATTTAGGTTAAGGTGGTGTTTTTATATTGCCGTTCTTTAGAAATCAACGGATTTTCTTTGATTGTATTGTAGTTTTAATGATCTTTTTTTTCTATAACCCACATATTCTATTGCTGAATAAAAGTTATTTATGTTGCCTTCTGTAGCTTAAGTTTTGTGAACATTTAAGTGGTCTTATGACTTTTTGTGGCTCCTTTACCGAATTGACTTTTATTTTGATTAGATTCTTTCAAACTTCGTTAAGGTTACGAGCATGATGACTGGGGAATTCGTATTGCTTTACTATACTTCTAAAAGTTTCAAGCCAATTCTAGGATTGCACTGTATAACTTTAGTAGTTGCACTTATTTGTTTTGCGCCCAAGAGAAATATAACAACTCATTACAACTAGCACGAGAGAGACTGGCAAAGTTCAGAAAATGAAAAAAAAAAGAAGTTGAAAACTATTATGCACGAATGGTAACAAAATAAAAAATAGACGAAAGTCACGTTTCTGTATGTTTTACGATAAATAAAATGTCCCGGATTAATTCCAACATCATTTCGAATACTGTAAACGGTATATAAATTGATAAATATACTGCGTGTAGTTATAAATTTATGTGATGTAAATCTTTATGTTAATAAAGTAAATGTTAGCTGCGGTTTATCCCTTGTACAATGATCCCGGCGAGTGTACAAGCTAAACAATGATAATTTCAAAGGGCCCACGTGTGTTCCGTGAATCGAAACGTGGCGCGTTGGGCGGCGCGGACAACTATCCCTCCACTAATCTGCATATTGGACCTCCAAACAATGTATGCACATGTCAAAATTATTACACATTCAATTATCAACCTTATTCCCAAAACATACGGACAAATAGGCTTGTCAGATGTCGTTACAAAAATGTACAGTGAAAAGTTCGCTGTCGCGTGCTTTGTTCTCGATTTTGAAGCGGCGATGAGTTAATATATTTTATGGCGGTATAAAAAGCATTTTATTCATGGTCATGTGAACACAAAAAGGACGTTACCTACATAAATTTTAAATAAATAAATCACCTTGTCAGCTTATTTTGTATCCACATAGAAAAAATCTGACAAGTCAATTATATTAATTTAAACCTACAATGTTTGCAAATAAAGACTCCAGCCTCCGTTTCGCAGCAAAACGTATCTTCCTAGAAGGATAATAAAAGGGATAATATTTCTCGTTATACCGCGTGATGGATGGTCTAAACAGCCAGGTAGACGTGACGATTATTAAACTTTTTTTTCTACCGAAAAAATCTACCCAAACATAAACACTTCTATTATTCGGAGTACAATGGCGGACCAAAACTGGCGCGCCGAATTCCGATCGGTTACGCTAGTTTAACACAGTTAATCGTTATTTTTTACTTTATGTCCGTAGTCGTTATTAACAATCTCATCTCATTAATAAGCACTGGAGCGAAAGAGAATACATTTGAGAGCGGCTTACTCGTATTACACCCGATGGTAACGCTCGCATTAATAATGTTTAATGTTTTATTCAGATCATATGCCGCTATTGCATCAGTACGATATAAAACTTCCAATTGATATGATGCTCTTCATTATAACGGTGATTAACCCAGCCCGCCTTTGTCTAATGCTTCTTTCCCAATTTCTCTTATTGCTATCATTAAAACGAATAGTCATTTTCACGGTAGAATGCCCAATTTGTCTGATTTATATTTAAAGCATTTAGCAATTAACAAATGTTTGCCGAAATAATAACACCACTCTGTGTTCATGAACCGCAAAACCACTCAAATCCAATTCACAGCATCGCTTCCTTTATAGCGCATAACAATGGATAACGCTAATTTATTTCGACATCGAGTATCGTTGGGCACAGACCCAATATAGAAAAATTAAGTAATTCATTCGGGTTGAAAGGGTAGAATGTTTGTATCTGACGTAGAAAAAAGCGGTATACAGGCAGGAGTCGGAATAGGCGCGCTTGGTTGGTTCCCTACGGGCGGGCATCGCTCACTCTGCCGTCCGACGCATTCTTATTCTGATGTTTAGATAAACATTAATAAGTCCCTACGGCATTCCCTATTCTATATGTATCTAAAATGGCAGTTGGCAAGTTAAATTATTTCCGGAAAACGAGTTATGCACCATACACCCGAATTCGAACGATGTGAAAGAATGTTAAATTCATTATGCGTGTGTTTTGTTAAGATACACATCAAATTAGTGCGCATGTGTATGCATAATGCGCTGTTTAAGTAATTTAATAGTGATAAGGTAATTTATTCACGTCGAGGGCCATCAATTCTATGGTGTCATCAAAATTCGAGGAGCGTTTAGAAATGAAAGAATTGTAATGAAAGCTCCCAGGTAGAAGTCGGTCAGGAGTTGGTCGGCGGACGAGTGTTGAGCAAGCAGGCCGCGCGGAGTTACATCAGCTAATGAAGATATGCAAGTACACTCGACCATGTAAACAAGCGAACCCGGAGGCGCTTTTTCTGTTTGCCCCCGCGGGATTAGTAATTTAAAAGTCAATGCGGACACTCGAAAGGGTCAATCGCAACGCTCGACCAGTGTATTGAAAACAGATACCCTTTTCTGTATTCCGGTGGTAGCCCATGAAAGTTATAAGGGCTGAGTTGTTGAACTATGTAATTGACTTGGTTCTGCGGTCGCAGGCTTTGTTCTCCGGAGGGCGGATAATCGAAAACGCCTCTGGTTAGCCCCGAATGATGGGAGAGAAACAATGCGAAGTTGATATGTGGATTCGCCAGACGGTCCCTTGTTTGATTTGCAAAGAGCTATTTGCTCGTCGAAGACTGCGGCTGGAGCAGGAAATTGGACCTCGCCGCCCGGTTTCGACTACGCTAACACTTGTCCAATTACTTCCTTTTCAACAGTTTAACTGTTAAATACGAGCACTCGTTTTAATAAAGGGCAGCGGCCGTTTCATCGTAAACATGTGTGACAGAGCAATTTCCGTGAGACACGAATAGTTGTCGGAAAAACTAATACGTTACACGAAAATAAAAGGAAAACAGAGAGATGCGACGCTGGTTATAAAATAGACAAAAGCGTTTAGCTAAAGCACGAATAGTGATCTATTTAGGTCTCCGCGCCATCATTTTTATTTTCTCGCACAAAACATGTCGGCTGTCGCTTCGCATTATGCCGCCAGCGGAGCGCCACACGTAACATTCGACGGTGTTTTATTTTGGGTAAATGTGGACGTTCCAATGATTGACTTATCCGGGGGTAACTTGAGAGGCTCTCGCGACGTGCGGGCCGCGTTCGCCGACCGGCCGGCGTATGCGCCACCGAGTATACAACGGTAACACTATACCGGCTCTCAGACGACAAACACAACTCAAACACTGACAGGTATCTTAAAGTGAAAGGTCGTTTAAATATCTCTGATACATATATCACAGATTTCATAATTTAGTTGGATATGCGTACCGGGCGTAAAATTCCTTAAAGAGATATGATTCCCAAAGCGCGTTGCTGTGGCAGCATCTTAAAGATCTTGTTCGTTTAATTTATTCAAAGAACATATAATATTCTACGAAAACTTGATTCTACTTAAGTTGACTTTAATAGTTGAAAGCAAGTAAACAGAATAAATCTCCGACATAGTCCGAGCGTTCGTGTTGTGTCGCGTCGTCCACAGCGACTAACACTAATCTATCTTAGTTTAGAACGGACCGCCTCAGACAAAATACCTTTGTTTTACTAAGGGAAGGAAATATCGACGGTCTCATGTGATTTAAATGTCTTCTGTTTTAAGAGAAAGCTAATACGGATGTAGGTACCATCTGTGTGTTGTCTTTTTCCAATGGTCGGGAGTAGTAACTTGATACGTGACTCCACACAGGATGAGTGAGTGTGTAGCAAAATAAACTTATTGTATTGACTGAACAAAGAAGAGAGTTCGACGAATATGAATGTAATGACACGAATGCAGCAAGCGGGGCTTAGCGCCAAATGTAAAGAAAATAAAAACGTGGAATTCCAGCCGAGTTTGCTGGCTTAACGCATCACCATAATTCAATCGTGGCCCGTTCCTTTGCTACCAAAAAGAGCATCGAATTTATTACAAAGCTCTTTCGTTCGGGAACCCCTACCTATTATTTATGGCACTCGGTTGGTCTGTCACAAAAAACGGACGGGTGCTTCGAATATCTCAGCGGGCGACTACGAAACATAAGCTGCAATAACACGCACTTCCTACGGGCTGAAAGCACGGTACCGGAGTACGGTTGCACATTTGTTACCAGCATTTAATGTATTATAAACCTTGTGACAAAGTAATATAAAACATTTTTAAAGTCCATTAGGTCGTGTTCGTGCCAGGGTATGCTTAAATAAATGATAATCCGGATTTATTGAAAGTAGGCTGCAGTGTAGGAGATATGTTTCAATGCGAGCCATGTGGTGGCAAATGTGGGAACCCCGCCAAGATGTTGTCCTACTAACGACTTTGTTACTTCATTGTTGTGTTGTTATAAATGTGTTTGTTTCAGAAATAAACTCTTTGTCCGCTTGTTTATTTTTTATTTGATAGTGCAACCTTTTTTCATGAACCAGTACCTATTGAACATTTCGGTATTCAAGTGAGACACGTATTTCCTGTTGGATAGATTTAATTTGGAATGAATGCTTCGATCAAAAGCACTCAGGTTTTCTGTTAAAAATCCACGTGCAGTAAATTTTTTGCCTTTAAATCTTTTAAAAAGCTCTTAAGTAGGATACGAATTTAAAAAAACATTACCTTCCACAAACGCAGTAACGTTTGAGATGTCATTGAACCGTCTTTAGAATTAGGCAAAGATCCCTTCTTTACATGCTGTTATAAGTCGTCTTTTGTCATTCGAGAACACTCGAAGAGCAAAGCCATTTTGAACCGGCTCTAATTATACGAGATGTTCGTACGAAAGACGCGCGTAAACCAACCCCCGATGTTTATTGTAAAGACAGATTGAACAAACAGAAGGCGTTGCCGTTCAACAGCGATCACTTTTAATCCCCGAAATGAGACAAATATCACGAACCGGGTCAACGGCTATCTTCTCACGTTTGTTGACGAGTTAAAGTGTGATAATATTTATTAAACGGTTCACTCGAAACGACCGACGACGATAAATAAACTCCATAAGACCATTACGCGTCACGCAAGATTTAGTATGTATGGTAACGACTGCGTTTTTACCGATGCCGCATTATAATGTTAAAAATTTCGGTCGCGATGTTATCGTTTGTTATTTTACCCTAGTAATTAGTATTTATTACCGAGTTGCTTCGTGCGTCTGATGTCGAAGCGATCTTTTTAGTGTGAATTATGTGGTTACGGGACGGATGAGTTAAGCAATTAAAGCTGTTTTTATGTAAACTACGTCGACTTCTAGATGTGGCATGCGATAATCACGGAATTTATGATGTTTTAGGTGTTGGAGATTGGTATCGTAATGCTCGAGTATTCGTAGTCGTACCAATTTGAAGACATTATTCTCGTTTAAGAAGACGGCAATGTTATTAGTCTAAATATTTTGCATCTTCCGAATACCTCTGCGTTGGTCCCGGCCCACACAAATAGCGTGTCAACGAATTTTTACAACAAAAAGAATCTGCTACTGTCTTGATTTTGCTTACCATCTGTTCCGGGAACGCGATCCTTCGAAATTAATGCGATAGTTAACGCTTAAATAAACCGCCGCGACGGCGAACCTGCGCGCTTCGCGACCCTTCGCTCCGAATAAATCATATGATAATTGAATCATATGCTGCGTGTCAAAAGTAATTAACAGACGCTGCGATACGCATCTCGGGCCACATGTGCTTTTTTAATAACGTCGCCTCTCGGTTTCCTCTCGCACACGCGACTCACGCTCGAGATAACATCGACATAGAATTTCTTTAATACTCACATGAAAATTATTACTCTCCATTCATTGCGCTGAGATGACTTCATATTAAGGTCATTGTGAGAGTAAATTGATCTGTGAGCCTCCGCCCCGAGCGGGCGCGGTCGCAATTATACAAATCTAATTGAACCACGGCATTTTTCTGCTGATACGAGAGTCTAATGGCTCAAATGATTAATAGCTATAAATATTGGTTTAGCTTACCAATTAAAATAACTCCAATACCATAAAAGAAACGTGACAATAGGTTGTAAATTGCTTTTAATTTAAATACATACATTCATCAGTTTGTTGTTCTATAAATCTTGAGAAGCAATTTATCCGACTGATACTTAAATTCGTTCCATTAGCATCGAATCCCGTATTAAATTCGGCCGGCGGCAAAGATTGACAATGATTGGCCTAGTGCAGCCCCAAACGACCGATGCGATGGGCTATAAAATGTTTCGCAGCCGTACACCAATTACCTTAATGTAACTACCATCAAAATAACCTTTTTTTAGCGAATCGGTCCTTCGTTTTTTCCCACGCAGCGTTTACTCCTAATGAAATGAAGAGCAAATGTATTAACACCAAACAACATCACTATGAGCGTTTTATGAAAATGAGAAAATTCTCAGGTATATTCGCGTATCGTTTTAGAAAAAGCTGTTTCGTCGAGTAGCGTCGTCGCTGCCCTTGCTAAGGATGAAATATTAGAGGTGTCGGCCCCGCCCCGGCCTGTAATGAGACCCGCAGGAATACCAAGCAATATCTTAATACCCACCTTCGCCCGGGGTGACAAATACACGGCGTTTGCGTGGAAACTGTAAATAATTTATAACCGCCCCATTTTACGATGTTTCCAACAACGCGATGACAAGACGAGGCCAGGGCGAAGATATTGCCCAAAATACACCGCCGCTAAGTGGAATTATTGCTGACGACGTACTGAAACCTTCGCGATTCCCGGGCTCAGTAATTCCGCTATCGTTGCCACAAGAGCACATGAAAGCTATTTTCGCATTAGGCAAGTAATAATGCCGCCTAAACAAACTTACGCGTGAGTCGACAAATGTGGATATGATTTATGTAATATCTGACTTGAAGCTTTATTAGATAGTCGACACTATCGGAACATCAAAGGTGTCGAACGATGAAACTCTCGCCTGACTTCAAAGAACAATAACCGAGGACATCGCGAGCCGGCGGAAAATAAACACGTTTACGAGTTGCCCGCATTAATTTATTTTGTCGTAGAAACAATCGCACTTCGCCTCACTTAAGAACGTTGCGACTGAAAGTTGAATATGAAAGGGCTCATAAAACGGTCGTAAACTCTATGAGGAGTGACGATCGTGCTTTTCGAGTGTTCGGGTGTAAGCACTTTGATTTGTGTGAAGCAGCTGGCTGCGTTAATAACTTAATTCGTCAGAGTCTACGCGACGGGAAGAGGGTTTTAAAAGATGACTACATGTGCAGGCGCCGAGGAAGCGTTATGTTATGCGCGGGAGCATGGATGAAGCTGTGACGTCGACGGGACGCTTTGAAAGTGCGGCTGTTGAACGATTTGTGTTCATCGGCAACTACTTGAGTTGAGAGCTCGTCTAATTGACTGCTAACCGCGATAAACATTAATCAAGCCGTCCAAATGATCATCGAGATGGCCGTCAACGTTTCGAATAAGGACTTAAAGTGAAGATATAAATACATAATCTACTTTTATTTCAGTAATAATGACGCGTGAGCAAAGTATTAAGCTAACATTGTAACTTTAGTACTAGCGATAAACTTTCTACTCCAATAAAACTTTTCACACTTATATGGAAAATTTCGCTCTTTATGAGGCGCAGTCATCAAGAACACATTAATAAACTTGTATTTATTAATTCTTATAGACGTGTCTCATTATGAAGTCTATAAATTCCTAAGGCACTCGACAGGTGCTCGAAGCGCCATTCCTATGAGAACTGTCATAATTATTTGTACACACTCGTTGGCAGGGCGACGAGATGTGCTTCGAAACACTACTTGAAGTTCAGATAGTCGCCTCCTCATAATAATTCATGTCCCGTCGTGTCGCTTCGATGGAAGCCACTTCACTACTTGTTAAGAGTCACGGGGACTCACCTTTACATTATTTTTACAAGACTCCCTACAGTTCGGTTTCCACGAAGTTATTTGTATTAATATTTCTTTGTGCGAAAATTGGACTACTGTTCATACATATTTTATTTGACAGTTTTTGTGTCGATGGTACAAATTAGTTATTGATTTTGGGCTCTTAGATATTCAATAACGTATCTCAGAAAATGAGTAACAACAGAGTATTAACGTAAACATCAAGTATGACAGAAATAGCATATTACTCCAGGAAGTGATGCAAAAGCCTATTTTGTGACCGTAAAATTGATCATTAGCGAATTCGGAACATAAATACGAGAATCATGCCTCGTAATTTACGGAAAAAACGTAATGATACATCACTTCAGCTTCGAAAGCTTTCGATACGGAAAATGTCGCCATCCGTTTACTATAACGATCTTATGTATTCCTTTGCTATGTATAATTGGCGACATGGTTACAGTTTTAGCTCAGAAATCGATAAGTCGTGTTTGATGGCACGCCGGGGGAATATTCAACGAGTTTGCTATTTTGTACCACGTGTACACCGCAATATACTTAGGTTACATTGCGTTAATTAATGGAATTTGCATTGTGTGTAATCCCACGTAGTTTGGACGTCGCTCAGTGCAGGTGAGGACGATAATTATGTTCTGATAGGTGTACTAACTGCCTGCTCGGTTGTAATTAGATGTATGATGTTTAGTGAGAATATGTGTATCAGGCAAAGCAAGATGCGATTTGGTTTACAGATAATCAAACAGTTTACATAGATATATATTTATAATATATAGATATTTTAATAGAAAATATTATTATTGATTGAGTTGATGTACAGACCAGCACATCAAGCTACCCGAAACTTTAAAATTTTCCCCTTCCCATTTTAGATTAAATGTCTCAAAGGGGCCTCTGCGCGTTGGACGGTTAGCCCTGTGTCCCCCGTATCATACGGGCCGTATGCCTCCCAAAGAACCGGACATCTTCTGCACGAAAGATGAGCCGTGAATTTAAAGTGACGCAAAATAATTGATTAAACGATAAGACATTTTTAAAATGTACACAATTTTCACATTTACAATTCCAATTATTGTATTGACAACACCATTGGTGCCTGGTGCTGTCTTTGACGACGTGGTTATAATTGTTGTTGTTTGTTTAGTTTTTTTACTCAAAATCAAATAGGAGTTTTTGGTCTTATTATTAAACGACAATTATAAGTTATTAGCATTTAAAAAAGTGTTCTCTAATTTAGCACTGAATAAAGACTGATAATTAAGACTTATGAATCATAAAAATAATGATGATGATGATGATGCTGAACGGCCTAAATGGTTCTTCAAGACGGGTGGGCCTCGGAATGAACCTGGATAAGACCAAAGTCATGTACAATGGTCATATCTTCCCGAGACCCGTAGTCGTAAATGGCGCTATTCTCGAGGTTGTGCAAGAATACGTATACCTTGGCCAAAGTATACAACTGGGGCGGCACAACTTCGAGAAAGAGGCGAGCAGAAGGATACGCTTGGGCTGGACGTCATTCAGGAAGCTACGTGATATCTTTAAATCGTCGATTCCACAATCCCTTAAGACCAGAGTCTTTCATCAGTGTGTCCTACCCATAATGACTTACGGAAATCTCTGGGGGAGGCCTACGTTCAGCAGTGGACGGCAATAGGCTGATATGATGAATTATAAAAAAAGGTTTTAGTTTAAAAAAATCGAAATAACCGAAAATGCCGGAAAACCGGTTTAGTGATGAAATAAGAATCGTTAAACCGGTTTTCTAATATACTTGCGGTTTTGTGACCCCTATACAGAATGATGAGCACAGTTCACGGTTTTCGGATGTAAAGCGACTAACAATTCATGCTGTTGTTAAACAAGAAAAGCATTTAAGTTCGTTATAAGCAAACTTTTAGTTCACTAATGAATAAATGTAAAGGTGGTCGTAGTTTAAGCGTACCTTGTCAAAGCGATGTCAGAAGCCGGAACTTACTTCCAGAAACGGTGTTTGAGGGTCAACGAATTGTAACTCCATTAAAAGTTTCCTTGTTTTCTAAGTAAACACGGCGCCACTCAAAGGAAGTCCTTAAAAATTAATGGAGACATCCTGATTACTCTAAAGATCCAAGGTATGAGTTGTATTTAGAATACCGAGTCTATTTCTGTTGACACAGACATCTTTACGATTTAATCTTCCTTATAACTTTGCATTTCCTTTCAGTGGTTAAGTCGAATTCTTGTTTATATTTTCTTAATCCAACAGCACATAAATATCCGCGCCAGAGGGCGTGACAGCTACTAAAGAATTGGATAAAGAACCTGCATGCGGGTAATATTGTGACTGTCGCCGGCATAGCGCAGTTAATATCTGAATCCCACAAAGGAAATAAAGTCCCGATACGAAAAACGAATAAGACTTTAACAGAGTGCACCGCGCGTCAGATTATAGGCATAAATTATTAGGCACTTTTGTTCAAGTCAAAGAGCTACTCGCGGCCCATTCAATTACGGATCAACCGTACAAGGAGTGCCGAGTCTTTTTCAGATGTTTGTGTAAGGGATTAGTCGGGATATCTGTGCCGGTATCTCCGTGAGATAAGTACGAATATACGTCAACGTCGGACGGCTAAGCCGATTATTTTAAATGTATTCACTTCCTTAATGGACGTCGTTTTTCACGTCGCGCACCGTGAGGCCCTCTCACTGACTTACTGAAGATTTTCGGTTATGATCCGGTCATTGACTGTTGGATATTAATGCTCACTTATCTGACATTTATTAAATTGTTGGAATAAGGGAGCGGAGGCAAGTAGATGAAAATATCAACTTTTATAATTGACATGTCCACTTGTCTCGACTCTCGACCCTTTTGAATTCTTAATTAGAATGAAATATTGCTTTTAAATTGTTCAAAGTTCGTAGATCTGTAACATTTAAATATTATACTTTTGTTAAGGTTCCGGACATAAATTATGCGTACGTTCTTCCGAACGTAGACCACACACGAGTCTATAACATCGAATGCCTTCACGATCGTGGGCATTTATAAGAAGCTGCGTAGGTTATTGAAATGGACCAAAAAATAAAGTAATAACAGGATCACGGGCAGCCCACCTGGGCGGCATTGACAAATGCTGCTGTTAGGCCGCGCTCCCTCGGCGCCCGCTCTGAGGCCCAAATAATATACATATCATTATTTCGCCTCGTGCCCTCATAAATATTACTTACAAATTCACCCATCTAGCGAGTAGCGAGCTACGCCGCCGCCGGCGGCAATTTTTCAAGGAAATATCGCTTGAGACCCGCGAACCGCCCGGGAATAGGCGACAACATGCAATGATGCATTGTTTTATTTGCGTACCAGGGCTGCTACTTGAGTGAATTGGAACTCAATACTTTTTATTGCCCTTGTTGCTTGCAAGCTGTTATTAAGTTTCAGAAACATTTTAGCGTTTAAATTCTATTGAAATTCTATTTATCTTCGATGTAGTCGCAAAATTACTAACTCTATTTTATATTTACAAGCTTTTCTGTCAAAAAGTTGTGATACTAAATAATTCAATTATTTTTAAATATTCAACTACATCAAAATTAATTTTGAATAACACGTGCTCAAAGTTTATTTTACACAAATGGCTATTAATCCAATAATAACGGCTGGCAATCATAGATATTTATTTAAACACGAACTCACCACAATACAGGGTGTTTTACGGCAGGTGGGCATCTAATTAATTAGTAGGTGGGCCCCCTAGCCACGAGGGTCGAAATTAAATGTATATTTTGCATTTTTTTAGCCGCCATGAACACCGCATGCCGTCAGTCTCTATGTAATTAATAATAAAATTTACCAGTAAAGTAATGGTGGGTACATATTTATTTGTGCAACGTTTTAATATTTTTTATGCAAAATAGGGGTTGGGTCAGATTACTTATGGTAAAAGTACTGGTTTTTCTGTGAAAAATGTTTTGATATTTTTTGCGAGAGAAAACCCTTTTTTTAGGTCAATTAAATACATTTTTCAGTTAGAATTATCCTTGAAAACTGTATTTACAAATGTCGGTATTATATTATGACTAGTTTCTCATAAAGCATACGTTGACAGCTGTCAATCTGGATAGTAAACAATCTCGAACCGCACTTCCTGCGAACACTTCCACATATAAAATGAAATTGTATCCAGCCGTGGAATGCATCAATGGAAGGTATAAAAATAACTTGTGCACTCGCCAGTACCCCAGTACTGTCACCCCGGTCGCGTGTAGACTTGCCGAAGTGGGGGAGCACCAGTATAACGCTTGTCTACATAATATTACCGCGTTATTACAAGTCACCGCGGCTGCATGTCAACTCACCGCTTCAGGGTGAGTAACGCTGATAAGCGACGCGACACGTTCTTGTATGCAACTTTTTATCTCAGACCGTATTTTCATTATGAAACCACATTCATCATGAGTGTCAACGTAGTACCTCCTGTGGTAGCTAATTCTAATCTGTTGTCTGTTTAAAAACAACTGAGGAGGTTAGGAACAAAAAGGCGTCATTTTCACTGTTAATTTTTTTTCAGAAATCGAGAAAAACTTTTTACGAGTAGGCCTGTTTGCCTTGTAAATGTCACTTTTTGATAAGAATTCGACTTGGGGATGCTATTTTGTCTTAGATAATGGCACTTTTTGAACCAAGTCTATTCAGAAATCGATAAAATCCAAGGCTTTGAGTCCAATGAGAAAAAAAAGTTGCGTCGAGCCAAAAGTGTAAATGACAGTTTTTGTTCCTAACCTCCTCAACTGTCAATTTAGGTGAGTAACAACGCTTTTGTTTCATAACATTTCGAAAACAAACATTCATTCACATTTCTAAACAGAAAAGCGCTAAGCTATTTCTAAAATGACAAAGGGAGCAGAAATAATTTAAATAACCAAAACTATAATGCTATAAGTTAGTGCATTAATAAACGTTGTTTATGAAAGCGTAAGTAGTACAAAATTATAAATTGTTTGCAGTTTGCCGTCAGACTGTAGGGTAATAAAATTAAATGGCGGCGAATATGTCTGTCTCGATCATTTGTGATTGTTTTAATGCTCGAATTTGTTGCAAATGCTCGAACGTTTGGCTTGTTGAATTAGACAGGCGAGTGACATAATTACATAATATATCAGATGGCGGGAAAGGTGTACTGTTGATTAAAATAGTTTGTAGACATTAATTTATTAGAATTAGTAATATTAGAATATTTAATTACAGATTGGATTTAGCACAATGACTATTCTGTTATAATAGCTTTTTAGCACCTTCTATATTATTATGAAACGATATTAATATTCTAAAAGGTTGTTTCAAATTCCTTTAAGTTGAAACCCTAGACTGTACCTAGACTTGTTTATTTTCCTCGTAAATGTTAAGGTCTTTTGTAATAACAACCGTCTATAATATTTGAATAAACACGAAAGCTAAATATTTAAATGCTTCTTTATTCACAAATTGAAACAGCACAATGGTCTAATTTTAAAAATACCACGCGATTCTTTATGCTGCACTGACATCTGTTCATATCAGTTCAAGCTCTAGGAACTTTATAAACATTAGCTAATTAACAATAATATCACATAAGACATAGACTCCTATAAAAGTATCGTCGGTACACCTGTCAAATAGTTTTAAACAAGTTTTATTAGAACGACGCAATCACATTACATCTGAGGTGCAGCTGTCTATGTTACATCTTTTACTGGTACTGGTTTAAAAAAACGTGTTAAAAAGAGTTGCTCAACATTTATGGTCAAAACAGGTGCATAATTGTGGGAGATTCATAAGTGTTAATAAGATAAAACTATTCGTGGAACTTTGCTTGTGTTATGGTTTCTTGGAAGACCTGTTGCTACTTTTTTAAGAGCTATTAAGCTGGGTGAGTCATTGCGAATATCATTAGCAGTTTTTGTCTTCGTTATAAACTCACCTTGTGCTGGCATCACCATTGCAATCTAACATTGAAGTTTTTAAACATTTAAATGGGTATAGCTTGGAATTCAAACAATAAACATAACATCACGCCGATGTTCCCTGAAGGGTTGGCAGAGTGCACTCTCATTTCGCTGTTATATTTAAGTCCCATGTAATAGGGGCGAGCCTATTGCCATCAACCGGGCACAAATCCAGACTCCGCGCTGCTACTGAGAAATTCCACACGAAAAAACCCAATAACACTTTGTCCGACCTGAGTATCGAACCTAGGAGCTCAGCAGTCGCGCTTGCAACCGCTAGAGCAACGAGGCAGTCAAACAATAAAGTAGCAATATAATAGAGCAACAACGATAATATAAAAGGGATATCGTTTTCTCCTACTGGACAGTCACATATAGACACAGTTTACAATTTATACAGCAATATACAACCAATGGATATTTATATTAACATTACGCCAAGGAATGTAAGCCAGACGATACAAACAGCTTGTATCAACGATATAATCAATGAAAAACTACCTGTTCTACATAGAAAAGTGTATGTAGAGATTCAACCACAAAAGCTCTGAACACAAAAGCAAATGCATAAATAAACTACCCACGCTTACTTAACAGCCTCCTACGCTATACAAAACACTTAATACACGCGGGATAAATCTATAAAAATATAACCTAATAAAAATGTTTACCTACAATCAATGGACAATGCGATAACTGACTATAAACATGCTATTAAATTTAAGCACGTTATTTACGTTTAATAACTGCTTTTGCGTATGAGAATGTGGAGGGTTCGATAAGTTTCGACTAATACTTACTCTACGTTTATGCTTTGCCCCGTAATCTGATTATTTCCGAACATTGGGTATTGGGTATCTTGGGTATGAGTAGGGGTATGTTCCAGTACTTGGTGGTAATGTGGGTATTGTTAGACCGAAGTCCAATAATTATAGTTTTCATGTTAAGTACATGGAGTTAGGTGAGTTTTCGCTCTACTCGTAATTGTCAGAGATAATAATTATTACTATACAGAATGTTCTATACTTTCATTCAAACTCTAATTCTAATCATTTACTCGCAATATATGAGTAGAATGGTGGTACAATGATTGTTAATAATATTAACGAAATTATTGAAAAAATATCTTGTATTGCTGTGAGTGTTTGATATTTTTTAAATATCTTAATTTAATAGAAAACACGAGCTTATTAAATTTGCCCTAAAATTTTAAGTAAAAAAGAAAAATTAATCAAAAGTTCAAAGGCGCAAAAAGCGTGATCCGTAATTAAGCTCCCAACTGTATATGGAAAAGATTAATTAAAAACATCATTAATAAATTCATCCGACGAGATGTCAAAACCATCGACATAGTTTCTCGCGAATCCTAAAAGCAATGTAAAATTTAAAGAGTTTCAGAAGAAAATTAAGGATCGCGACGAAGGAGGTTTTGAAAGCGCTGCCTAAGAGTTGCATCATGTAACTTTGTTAGGCACAGGGAGTTACCTCGTTAACGGGCGCGTCGAAAATATTACAGAAGTAAAACTCAAATTAATCTAGGATACTTTTTTTGCTAAAAGGATATTCCTCTGCTAATGAGCTAGATTGTTAGCTCTCGCTCGACGCTCGCCTTTGTGGCAACAGCCTCTATTTAGCTTTCTGCAAACTTCATTAATGTGAATAACATTGTTTGGTATTTTTAAATTTCGTTATTTATGCAGCTTTCTTAACGGGGTAAATATTTTCAGAATCAGTGACAAGACGCACTTTATTAGAATTAATTCAAATACCGGCGTACCTAAAGTGGATCTACAGTAATTAAATCTAAAAAAACTATTTCATGAAATTGGTCCAAAGGCTGTTGAGAAATTTCCTTTCAGCAATATAATTGGGATTTTTGTTATTTCAATTGTGATTTTTCAAAAACATGCATACGTAAGCAGCTGATAACTTTTCTTTATCCCCAAACCGAATTGAAAAATCATGTAATTTATAAGAATGATATTTCACTTTTAGACCACGTCTATCAGTCAAAGTAGCCCCGCAGTGCGATTTATACCGTTGTTATTGGGTAATAAAGACATAAAGGCTCGTAGCTGGTCCCCCAAATAAGGTGTGCTTATCTAACTATCGATTGGAGCAGCTGTAACGGGCGGGACATATTACCCTGATTCTATTAACCGCATGAATACGGGTGGTCTCGGAAAAATTACGACCTTACTGTCCATCCGATCATTTTTTTCCAAACTCGCTTTATTATTTATCCATTCAAATGTCTGCATAAACAAGACGAAGTGACTCTATCTACTAAACTTCACGCTTGTAATAATAAACGACAAAATAACATAATTTATGCATCTACAACTTTGCTATAGCGTTCTGCATAACAATGGCGTCGCAGAACAAAGTCAGCTGGGAAATGTATCCGATCGCGTTCGAGGGACGAAATTGAAACGTTCACTTTTTGGTTTTAGAACTTTCTTTTAAATTATTTCTTCAAAGAGGTTAGTTGTTATGGTAAATGCAGGCGCCATTTTAATATTACAATAATTTCTTTATAAAACAGGTCGTTATAATGAGCTGGTCTCTCTCCATTATTTTTTATCTTCACAGTTAATGAGGTGAATTCCTCTAGCGGATAATAAGTTGTAGTGTTATAATTAACGTCAAATGAAGGGCATTACTCTATTATTTATGTAATTTTTATCTTATTGAACGAAACACATAAACAACGAAACAGAAAATTGAAAATACAGTTTTATTTTAATTGCAGCTTTGCGTATCAAATGTTTCTAAAAAAGTATTGAATAGATCCACTGATACGAGCGGTGTAAAACTACTCCGAAACGCAAACAGCACCAAAACTATTAAACTGTAACCATTCATCCATCAATTTAGTGGTCCTATTTATTTGTTCAAACGCGTTTGATAGATTTACAGTTACTACAACTGGGCTACTATTTTTCAAAGTACTCATGCTAAAATAGATACACTCCGGACATTCTACACGCCCCAGATAATTTCCCACCATTTCTCTCATCTCTTTTCCGTAGCCGTACAAACGTTGTAGTGTCTTTTTGTTCTCAACCGATGGAATTACAGCATTAATCAGCCGAAATGAACCTTTTAGCGAAATGTCAAAAGGTTTACGAAGATCTTCGTAACGAGGCACGGTTAGTAGAAACAAAAGAATGTTCTGTCTGCACGGACTTCGAGACGGAAGAAATGAAATAGCTGCGGTAAGCGTTCGATATAAAATCAAAGGTCGATTTGATAGACTACGCGATGAAGACTCCTCTTGTGTATTTTAAATTGACTTTGCCGAATTCCTAATCTGTTCTAAAAATAAAATTTAATCCCAGAAAATGAAGAGCATATTTTTTTATCTTTTTTACTTTTTTTTGGTAAAATATTTTATGTCGGGAACTTGATACGTTAAGTAAGTACCTACATCCGTGAAGATTGATGCATGATGCAGTCGGACGCACCGATAGCCGACAACCGGCTTTCTCCCAGATAAGCGGCAAGTCCGCTCTTTGTCTGACCACATTAATTTAAGGCTATGATATAAACCCGTTTGGAATTGTTAAATTGATTGTGCTCACTGTGTTATCGTAAACCTTTTTTATGGCCATGCAGTGCTTCACTGATGTAACAAAAGTAAAGATGTAAAAGCATTTGTGTAGCGCCTCAAGGGAATAAACAGAAAGATAGCTCAAAACGGAATCCAAATTTCCTGTTAGAATTGACCGAATGTGAACTCGATTCAAATTCCGGCGGGTCGCGGGATTGTAGCGTTCAGGTGTAGCGTGGCGGGCACCGGGCGCGACCGGTCAGGCGGCCGCCACGCCGCGCCGACGGCCCGGTCCGGTCGTCCGGCTGCCGGCCGTCGAAGCACACATTTCCGCTTGATTAGAGGACGTGCGAGTCGTCGAGGACACCTGCGCCATCTGTGTGCCGACTTTTCGGTGCGCTTTGTTTTGGAATTCTGAACGTTACCCCGGCGAAGTTTTATCGCTGAGGACCGACGATGCGGGTACCGTTTGACTTTTGCCCGACAGAAACGAAATTTCACTGCAATGTATTTCGTTTTATTTCATCAACGATTTCCTCTTGAAATTCGTCCTACGTGAGCTAATTTTCGTGATGTTTTTACGACTATTTTTGTCTAGCGTTTCCACTATCAAACGTAGGTTATGAAGGGTAAATAATGTTCAAGTATAATTTATTGGACCTTTTCTATCATATTCACAGAAATGGGAAAGAAAACGAATTATGGGGTTGTATAAAAGATATTGCTTGTTTATGAAGGTCGGTTTTATAGGGCCTTAAGGGAAGAACTTCTTTATCGATGCTTTATAATGTAACGGTTATCCGGAGAGATAATAAAGTTTCTGGGTTAAGTGTATAACAGATGTAAATGAACGCTTTTATTTATAATTTTGTTTCTTTTGTTTCAGGATTTTCCGTTTTTACTTCGAGCTCATGATCCCAAGTATCGCCACGTTATAACATCAAGCTGCCCTGCCCGCTATTAGGTAAGCATTGACAAGATTTATTCCAGCATTTTATAAACACTTCTCATTAAATGTTACGAAAAAATAACGCCCTTATTACTGCAGCAAAACAGAATGACAAAGTAAAAGAAAATCTCATTGAAAGCAAACTTTTTCAAATGATTACTTATGCAAGGAATCTCACAGACACTGTCAACAAAAAACGCGGAAAAGACAAAACAAGAAACAATCTGCGAGCCGTTTACCCAACTCCTTGTAAAAGGCATCAATCCGCCATCAAATTGCGTAGAAAGGGGTAATTTGTATCTTTTTTTCAATAAAGCAACACCTGTGCCCAGGCCATTTGTGTTTCCTCTAAGCTTAAAGCTTTGTAAATGTTCCACCATTTGTAGCGGAATTGAAAAACTGTTTCACTTCTCAGTCGCAACAGTTTGTCGTATGGTGTAGAGCTAGCCTTATTTGTCACGATGTTGTTTCTTTTACTTCTTGTTGAGTACATGTGTCGTGTTAGTGTTCTTGTTTAATAAAAAGTTTAAGACGGGGTAATTGCTGTAGGATTTCTAGGTTGGCTGTAGGCAGTTAGATATTTTCTTTGTTTTCATTTTGTATTTTTTGTTACATTAGTTTATTGCATAACCTTTCTAGGGTAACAGATATGCAATTATAATATTAAGTGTTAATTCTTCACAAACTAGTTCATCAAGCTTGGATGCAGTATACAGGAGCCCAATTCTTCTAAAAGAAAATCTTGATAAATTAATCGCAAGGCCGAATCGTTCATTCCGACAGTTTTCAATTTCAAAAGCTGTCAAATTGTTTGACACAAAAACAAAAACCAATCATTTTGACAGTTTGTATAAACATAAACTGATTGACGGTTGTGGTTCGTTTGCGATTGGCAATCATTTTGTTAGTCGAATTGGCAGCCAATACCGCCCGCGCCCTCAAATACATGCACATGCAGAGGTGTGATTAATATAATGCGTCATGCAACTCAAACCGATATTAAAACTTAATATAATATGGTTTGGCGTAATGAACACTAAGCATTGTAATTACCTACATATTTGTGTCATGAATTTCTGCAGAGTAAAGGTCATGGCACATTATACCGGCACCGCAACTGCACAGCTGCAGTACGGCGTCGCCTCGAATTTAGGCTACGGCTAACCGCCAGCGCGCTAACTACGCGTCGTCTGCGAGGCGCAAGCTCGCAGTCTGCGCTCCGGCCGCGAGGTGCAAGCTAGCTGTCACTGCGAACACAGTAGTCATATGGCATTTGTGAAAGAAGCGTGGGCAACAGCGCTACGACGTTGTTTTGCTGGCGACTCGGAGTCGGCGCGCAGTAAGTAGGTACGCGGTTCGCTCGCTCACAGCGCGCGCGCTCCGAGTTGAGTTGTATGGTAGCGGCAAGCGCGCTGACTGCTCGCCGTTGGCTTTTTCATATTGACATTATGAAATATATTATACAACACACGATTTAATGCTCTAATTTGAACGACAAGTTAATTGCTGGGTTGGAGCGGTGCCGGTACAGTGTGCCATGACCTTAACGCCTGATTCCATTATTTATCTTTTAAGGGTTGTCTAACCAAGCTGCGCTTAAGTAATGATCATATAAGATATCTATAATATTACGATTCTAATTCTCACTATACAAATCTCTGACCCAAAAACATAAAAACAAAACTTTATGACGCTTTCAAAAAATTAAAGCCATCATTATAATACCTCGCTCAACAATACAATGCATGAATAAGCAACGACAATACCAAGTCAATTGGCCTTAATAAATTACTATTAGTTAAATAACTATTATAATAAAAGATAGAGCGTAAATTTTTCCTTTTATTCTTTTATGGGCATTCAACGTGCCATGTTTGTTCGTACACTGCCGTTCAAAATATATGACCAATCATTTTTCAACGACACTCCCTTTCAGACAGATTTAAAGCGTGGTTTGAATGACGCGTATTTCCAATGTGTCAATCACACGTATGGCCGCCCCCAAATGTACAGTGGCGTACGGTCCGTCAGGGACTCGTCTAAATTTATCGGCCGGTAGTGTACTGATTAGAGAGAGTTTAGTTAGGCATTTAAGGATTTCATTAGGTAAGGCTTTGACGTAGAAACACGTGGTTCAAAAATGTCCGAACTGAGAGTAGACTGACACGTGAAAAAGTAGACTAATTTATATCAATGTGTGCAGTGTAAGCTAAATTAGGCATTGTGATGACGACATAGGATTGAAATTAGTTTGTTTGTATTTCCAAGTTTATAAGGCGGTGTGCCTCGGCGCGCGCTCTTGCGGCGTATAAACACAGGACACTTTTGTCGTGAATTTTTCACACCGATAATTCAGCCTTCATCAAGCTGTCTTCCCCCCCTAAGTCCCCGCCAGCAACGCCCTAAGCCGAGGTCCGAGTCCCACTAGGAGTCGCCCTTAGTGCTGTTGTTGCAGGTAGTCATGATGTTAGTGTAGCACAAGTAGTTAGCTTAGGTTAAGCATTTTACTTCTCCCCCATTGGCTGGAGACCCTTTAGGTCTCGTCAATAACTGCCCGGTTACGTAGAAACATACAAAAAAACAAAAAAAATAATGTCGTGAACTTTGTACTAGACCAAGGGCCCATGTGTTTCTACGTCAATATTCTAAGCCTAAAGTTTTTAGAATTACCTTTGAATCCAATAAATATCCTATCAGGATTTATCTACCTCATGTAGCTAATTAACAGCTAAAGTTAAGCTTCAAACAATTTGAACCACCAAAAAGTGGCCAGCAAATCATAATTAGATATCAAACACATAAATCTAAATAATATTTTTGTGGATAAAAATTATTACTAAATCAAGCAAGGAAAATAAAGTGTATTTTATTTTAAAGTAATACTTGGAAAGAATAAACGTATAATAAAAATACTGACTCGGGTCTATTAGCGTAGAATATATTAAAAGCAAAAAATACCTTTATACAGAATAAACGTATATTTTATGTTAACATAGAAGCAAAAAAAACTATACGATACCGGCCGAAATTCAAAGGTCAGGCGAAAAAAATAGTCTAGATCCAAAAGGTTAAGGTTAAATCTGTAGGTAATTGATAGAGGCCTATATTCAACAAAAACAATTGAAAATTCTAGAAGAGAATTCGTAATTGTTTTATAAAATCACTGTTTCTATGCTAGAAATTAAAATTGTAAATATATATTTATCAAGAGTGACCTTCATTTTTACTTTTTATTTTTATGAAACGCTACTGTCTAGCAGTAGATTATGATATTCTAAAAACCAACTTCAAAAAGAACTGAAAGGATGTAAAATAATTACCATAATTATAAAATTAACAGTTTCAGAAGTCGGTGGGCTAACACTTAACCACTGACGTACGTCTGAGAGACGTAGGGACGCACTTTAAACCATTATAACTTTTAGTGTCGTACGCGCACAATCTCGGCCTTCCCTGTACCTTTCTAGGATCCTGTGAGGCACGCGAAGCGGGGGCGAGGGCACGTGTGGTGCGCCTCTATCAGGTAAATATTGACTTCATAACGTCTGTGAGACGTAGCGTCAGTGTTGATGTCAGTTTTTATGTTTTGGCTTAGTTTTTGTTTTAGGACTTAAAAGGCGTAAAATGGCTTCTAATAAACGCCGTTCAACTGTTGGATGCTCGACACCAAATAAACAGCCTCGAATCAAGTTAACCAATCAAAATTTTGAGAGTTTTGTAATGGAAAACTGTATTTTTTCGGAGTCCAACGATTTATCAGCTGATGAGTGTGAGATGCCGGCACCAGAGTCTGCAATTAACTCTGAAGAGTTATTGGAGATTTTGGATTTGTATTTTGGATACTTCTTAATACAAATTCATATTCTAGAGATAATTTCATTTTATAATTCTCCGAAAGGCAGCGTTGTTTTCAGTGTTCAAAACCTGCTTGTAACACATGCCGTCAAAAAGGCGTTTATAACATTATAAAGTGCCATTTTCCTAGTATAATTTTATGATCATTATATATATTTTAAAGTGTTATCAGTTCTGTATTAAAAATAGACTGATAAGTTTAGTTTATAAGTCATGGGAAGAGAGGCTATTTTTGTTACAGTTGATTTTTTGAAGTTTTTGATTTTGATATAAAAATAAATACTTAAAGTATTGCTTTACCTATATACCTATTTATTGGATACCCAAGATATTAAACTGACAATATTTAAACAAAAAAACACAATATCATAATCCAATAACTGATTAGGGGCATTTAATTAAAGCGTACGTCTCATAGACGTATGTCAGTGTTAATGTAAGTAAATACACGTCAGTGGTTAAGGGCTAATCTATGCTGAGCTAAATTGAAGGCACCGACTCATAAAACTGTTAATTTTATAATACTTGATATGGTTATTATTTTATTCATGGCAATTTATACTTTTTTTAAATACTTTTTAGTGCCACAAATTAAAAAATAGTGTACAAATTCGTGGACCACTACTAGAACTAGAACTTGTTCTATGTATAGGTAATTCATTTTCAAACTACTAATAATATTATATAAAAAAACGACTGAACCAAATTTATGAAACTTATGTGGGACAACTGGAAACTATTCCGCACCACATAAAAAAAGTTACTCAAATCGGTCCGCAAACCTTGGAGAAATAGGAGCAAATAATAAATATATATATCTACAATACAACGTTATTTTTACTTTATACGAAAACCGAGACACCCCAACAAGATTTTCATCAGAACTGCCTGAATATGTGTTTTTTTTTTAGTAAATCTCCAAGTTACACCTTAGTTTATGTCGCGTTAAGTTCGCTAAAAAAGTGTGAAATGCCTGAGATGTGCTATGCAGGAGTTGTCTAATACACGGAAACTGACCGAGCGGACCATTTCAAGCCTCAAGGTATCTATTCCCGTCAATTGTTATGGGTAGAAACCTACTGAAAAAAAATTGAAATTTATGAAAAAAAAAAAAAACAAAGAAAAATGTGGTGTAAAAAATATGTCAATCGATTCTCCTAGTGATTCTGAACAAACTAGTTTCAGGTTTAGTATATACTAAAACTAACCTTGTATACAAGATGTAACTTAAATAACGCACAACCTCATAAGGAGTCACTGTGCTCATCATTATGAACAACTTTAACTTTGGGACCAAACCCGAAATCACGAAAAAAAAATCTGCTGTTCCCTCCCTACATTTATGTTCGCATAACTCGTCAAAATGTAGGGTACAGCTGATTTTTTTCGCGATTTCTAAGGACAATGCTCACAATGTATGGGGAAAAAACCCAAGCCCGGCGCAAATGAAATGTATCTTAGATTTTAAGTATTTATATGTGACATAATATTCAGTAGGGGGCATTACCACTGCCGGGGTTGCGGTGCATGCAGCTGCGAATCCCGCGACCCCGGCCAAGGGTCAGGAGGAGCAACACCGTGGGTTTTTTGCCGGTAAGAGTCCGGCATAACCCTTCGTCTTCCCCAGGCGAAGGGTATCCATGAGGATTTTCCCACGAGAAAAAAAAAAAGGGGGCATTACCAAATTTTTTTTTTTAAATGTCATAAATTGCTAGTTGTTTTATGTAAGGAGCTTCAAAAATGTGATTTTTTTTTAATTATTTCTTTCTTCACTCTTATAATGGTTAATAATATGGTTGTCTAATATTATAATGGTTAGCGTAGTATGTTGAAATATATGTATATACATATTTTCTTTAAATAGTTCTATTTAAAAATTACTTTCACGAAAAAAGGATTAGCAAAATATTACGTTTAAAAACGAATTTTCGGCTATATCTTTTTTTAGGATGAAACTACTATTTTATACTAAGAATTTGAGATATGTACCGTTTGCGCCGGGGCCTGGGTTTTTTTTGAGCATTATCCTTTGTCCCATAGTACAAGTTGTTCATAATGATGAGTACAGTGACCCTTAAGAGGTTGTATGTTATTATGTTAGCTACACTTTGTATATATCGCTTCGCTTTTCGAAGTCGGTTCAAAATAGACTTAGATCTTAATATTATGTAAAGCTACAATTTAACTACAATATATATTTCAAACTTGTCATAAAAATTCCAACAAAGTACAGGTTAATAAACACTACCGTTGTAAAATTACCGCGGAAGCTGCGCAAACTCCCGCCCGCTTCATTATCATACAAATTTTAGTTGAGCTCTATTACTTAGCAATTTCACTGATTAAGGGTGTGTGCATACCTACGCATTGGCGACAGCGACAGACCGGCAAATAGGGCTATCGTGTACTCCACAATGAATATTTATGTGCACACCAATGTCGTTTTGGATGAGGTATGTTCGTTTAAATTGGACATAGTTTTATGTAGATGTTTTGGTAGAGGGTATCTTCGTATTAAGGCATGAAATCAAATACGTAGATATTATGCAGGTATCGTATTCGCTGTTATTGATTTGTTAGATCCTGCTCACAATATGTAATAAAGAGTAAAGAGCGGGCTTTTTGGGGCTGTCATTTATAATATTGACGTTCAAAAAGAACTAATTCTAGTCTATTTTGAATCAATAAGTTTTGAAGTTGAAGTTTAGAAGTTCTGCATAAATCATACATAGCAAGCTGCAATTGTAGCAAAAACTGCTTTTCCAGATTATTCCAAGATTTATTTTACTTTACCATGAGCTATACCATCCTTGAAACCTTTTACGACGTCATTAGTTAGTTAAATCGCGAAATAATCCATAAAAGTAATTTAATTTCAAATGTTTTCTTTCATAAGATAACGTGGAAAAATATTATCAGCTGGTATAACATTCTTCTTCATGTTAAGATCATCATTGTGATGGCGGACTAGATTATTTTCCCCTATTTAATTTTTCTTCTTATTGTTTATTTTAATTAAAGTCAAGTAGGTCAAGGTAGGGTGTTTGCAGCGCTTTTGCTTACAGGTTACTCGTAAATTTCACACTGTCTTGGTTGCATAGGAGCGAAGATATTTTTAGCTACAGGAACGGACGAAGGCTATAGATTAATTTTGTAATTTACAATGTGTTTGAATAGTACTTTATTGAGTGTATAAAGTAGGATGTATAATACATCTCAGACTAGTTAGTCGCTTTACATTTGAAAACCATGAAGGCATGAACTCTGGTAATCATTTTGTACAATTTTTACGATAGGACAAAATCGAAATTCGTAAAAAATAGCAATTCCATACAAAGAATCAATGTTGCAACAAAATGTTTAGAACAACTGCTTTTTTCTCCCGAATTCGGTGTTTGTCCCATAGTAAAAGTTGTACAGAATGATAAGGAGAGGTCATTATGTACATAGTCATGCTGTACCTATGTATGATATCAAACCTATTATACTTTCGAACACAAATAAAAGCTTCTAGTTTATTAAAACACACAAACTCAATGTCAGTTAATTTAATTACAGGATGGCTAGAATAAAACTGAGCGTAACTCTATAAAGTAATTGTAAGTTTAAAACAAATCTTAATATCAAGTTACATTGAACTTCTTCGGAGGTTATTGTGTCTCAAAGCGGGAAATTAACTGTCTCAGATTAAATTTCTCGCACTTTACTAACTTATAGTTACAAAGGTTAATAGCAGTTACCTATTTCGAATCAGAGCTTCGTGATAAAATTTTATGGTTCGTTTCCACTATCGTTTGCAGTAATAGCTTCAACATTTACCTCGTAGGTGATACCTGATTCGATAGCTGTTACCTTTACTATGTAGATTTCAGGGCTTGCTTCGTCGTTCTACGTGATCTCTAGATAGGTCCATGCGGGCTCTAAATTGAGGCTCGACGGCCGGCCCGACATAATGTTCTTGCATCGACATGCTTTTGTCAGGGCGATTCAAAGGTGGTTGTCCGTAAGTGGGTCAGCTGGGATTTGCGTTCGGTGTATTCAGTTATATGTGCCTTGCAGCTATTGTAGCCTCCTCTTTGTTAGGCCTTTTAGCTTTGCGACAACTATTAAGTGTACGTGTTCTGTTTTTTACTCTATAATTTCTCTGCAGCATTTAAAAAACTAAAAACATGTTATATGAACTAACGCTCTCGGTTATAACAGACTTTTTTTACTGACGTCACGGAATATTTTTGTACAAATACCGCCAGTTTTCGCAACAATACGTTCACATCGACAGATTTTTTGTCATTGTTATACGCAAACACAATGCGACTTCAATGTTTGGAAGCGTTAAAACGATTGTTTTACGTATATACGATTGGTCAGGATACGTAACCATAAAAACGGTCGTGAAAAATCAAAAGTGCCCGCGGTGGCCGTCGTAAAGTATTTTCGGGGCTTCAAAACCTTCATGTTTTAGAAATGGGCCGTCAAAACAAATGGCGGGTGAAAAATACAAGGGAATATAAACAAAGGCTTGTTTGGTCGTAGGTTGTTCGGCGTGGGGTGGCAAGCGCCTCATTTCGACAGGCGGATAAGTGCGGCCGTAATCTGTGCCGGAGCTCGTGTAAATGCAAATTGTCCCATAAAGCCATCGCTCGTACCGTCCCGCCCCGCCCCTCTCTCTTAATGAAGAGGAGCATCTCGGACGGAAGCCCACGTCCGTCATCTCCGCAGCGGTTTACGTGGCCTGTAGATACATGACGAAATTAGATTCTCCCCGAAATTGGTTTGCATACATGTTGCAATTAGGAGCGAGATTCGAGTCTAATACGCTTTTCGGTCTGTTTTCTCTTTGAAGAAGGTAATTGGTTTAGACTGAAAGCGTTTTTAGATTAACCTTTTAAAAAATCTAAAATGCTTTGAATATTAAATGCTCAAAGTACTTTCTATAGTTATGATTAGTAACGGCTTACTCACGTGCATTTTGCGGGATTGTCCGACTAGTTTCGGACACAAATGTAGTCCTCATGTGCTGAACACGCAGCCAGGTCGTGAGTCGAACAATAGTCATTCTATAGTAACGCACAAAACAAAGCTTCGTGGAGAAAAGTCGCGAATTATTTGTAGAGAAAAAATAACCCCAAATGAATAAACTTTGATTAAGCTCATCAACAGCCGAACGCAACGCGTTTTATGACAATGATAACATAAAGTTTATGGGTATTGTAGTTTCAGCTGCTGTAGTAAAGGAAAAGTGGGTTATTTATCCCGGCTCGGACCGCATTTTCTTTGGGTCACTTTGGAAGGGATTGTCGCGCTGAAGCAATCTTTTACTGACGCATGCTGTTCCAAGTTCTGTTAGATCACTGCTTCACTGGCAGTAAATGATGCATTTTCATAATTTAATTAGCCCTTAAAGTTCTACTGTTATTCATGGAGCTCATAATAGAACTCTTCAAAGAACGGCCGTAATTTTATATTTCCATAATCATTCTGCATTTTACGGTTTTTTTATGAGTTGTTAAGCCCGTTTAATAACGGTTTAAAGTTTTAAAAAATTACATACAGAAACAATTTTGTACATGCTTACTTTCTTTTTCGCTACTATGTAGGGACATCCTTGTTTCACGTTTTATTGCCGCCTAGTTAAGTCTAGGGCTGTCCAAAACCATCCAATTTATGTTATACCAAATTAACAGTTCTATACTGTTATTGGAAGTCGGTGTCTGTACTCTGTAATCAGTTTCACTGACTTACTGCGGCTCGGCCTATTACCGGCCATTATCCTAACGATTACGTTTATTTTAATTACTCTGGATCCGATAACGAACTATGTGAATCGGTTATGATTCTTTTATATTATTGTTTTTATGGTGTATTATGTGTGTGTGTTATTATATAAACATAGTAGTTTCAGTTTTTAAATGTCGCTTTAAGGAGTCACGCTTTTATTTCAGTTTTTGTTATACTAGTTATGTTTAGTAAAATATTAAGTGATTTTTAATTCGTTTCGTATTATTTATTTATTTTTTAAAGATCAAAAGCAGTTTTTTTTTTATTTTTAGCTTATTTCTAGATAATGCCCCTTACTATTGTAATAAGCAAATGTATAGAACATGTAATCAAATAAAGAACTCTTTAAGAAAATGGCGTAGACTTTAAAAAGTTGTTTTAAAAAAAAATACGATTTAACGACTTCATTTATACGCCCCAGGGGGCAGACTATACTATAACTTTCAAGAATATAACACCTGTAACAATACCAAGTAAATAAATTAATTGATTGAAATAGCCAGATTGAATTTTAAACACAACAATAAGGCACATCACTTCCAATACATTTCAATAAACAACGTAAACCCAGACAAATTAATTCGTAACTACCGACCGCTCAACCCACTGAATGCCCATTCTGATTATCAATAAACGGTCTGCACTGAACTGAACAGCTGAACGTCGCCTTAAGTAGCAGTGGGTGAAACAATACGTACTGCCGGGACCCCGTGTTGAATTACAAATACGAAGTTCTGACGTGAATTCGAATAAGGACGAGACCGAAGCAACGATATGTTTTATGTTATATATAAGTTATATAACAGTTTAGCTGATGCCTTATAAAGTAAATGTGCCGTTGAATTTTCTGGGCACGTAATTGCTTCGCTATCGTGTTTACACCTAAACAAGTGTTCCGTCTGATAAGGGAATCTATTGCCTTTTTTGCAGTAGTAGGAGTTTAGTTGGGACTGCAATTTTATTACGTTTCAGTTTATGTTTTGTGTCGGTTTAGGATGAAATTATGCCAAGCTTTTCACCGTTTCAAGCAAGAGATTGCTTTTTGCGGTATTGTTCAACTATATTAGTTTTTGCCTGTGGTTCCGTCTATGCTAAAGCTATTTTTTATCTGTCTAACGGTCTTCTTTTGTGCTTAAATAAATACGCCAGACCAAACCAAAAACCGCCGTTGTTTGTGATACGGTACCCTATAAAGACGATTCCATTTGAAGAATCTATTAAAATAACTATTTTAACAAAAAGTAACCGTGAATTATCCGTGAAAATTTGGTGAGAGTCATGGTATTATAGTTGTCGCAATCTAACAAGTCGGATTTGACACCTGTCAAAATACTACGAGTAATGTCAACACTAGTACCTAATTATTACTACAATGCGTGGCGTTTAGTTTCTTTTTGGCATGGGTGCGTTACGTTGCTTTTTTTTTCTTACCTTCTGTAGCGTAATAATACTAAAACAGCAAGCCAAAAACCACTGAGTTTTGTCCGGAATGCTGTAATAAATAAAAAGGCGACTGTCTTTCAGATCGAAGGCGTTCAATTTCTGTAAATATCAATTTTGTGCTGACCTATTACTGATCGAACTGTAATCACTACATAGTATAAAACAAAGTCGCTTCCCGCTGTCTGTCTGTCCCTATGTATGCTTAGATCTTTAAAACTACGCAACGGATTTTGATGCGATTTTTTTTAATAGATAGGGTGATTCAAGAGAAAGGTTTATATGTATAATACATTGCACCCGTGCGAAGCTGGGGCGGGTCGCTAGTTACATTCATAAAGGCTTATAGCTTTTAAACAGCTCTAAACCATTGTGTGTCCATTACTATATGACCTGACCCACATGCTTTACTTCGTTTTAATTAGGTCAAAGCAGTCATACAAAGTTTTTTATACCTTTCACTGTCTACCGAGTTAATGGTTATATAAAAATTAATTCCTCAAACAGCACTTCACTAGTGCACATAATAATTAATAGCGAGTCATAATTACACGCAAATTAACGACCATGTATCGGTTTTCAAATACATTTTTGTTTTCACTTCACGCCGATTCGAACTATTAAACTATTTTTAACAATTATAAAGCATTTGTAATAGTTTTTACTGCTTGTAATATATATCAAATCACAGGGAACGTGTCGAATTGTGTAATTGTTGTATTGGTTCACTAGAAAAATAATTATGGAATCTGAAGACGTTATATTGATGGGCAGTGGAGCGCGACTGTGAGAACTTTTTGAATTTTGTTAATCTACATCTGATACTGAACGGAACACGCTCGTGGTTTTTTTACCGCAAGCTTGGTTTAGTTTACTGTCTTTGAATATTTTATTTAGGTGACAATATTTTACGTGGATCTTCAAATGTTTTGATAGAATTTGGGACTCTATTTTTGATACAGGGTTACGATAGTAGAGAGTTGAGGATTCGGTTCAGGATTTTGGGAACAAAATTGTTTAAAATTGCAATTTAACTGCAATCAAAGCCTTTGATCGTTATCTTTACCTATAAGAAAAAAATACAAACGGTCGTGGTCGAGCTGCACTTCAATTGCGATTTTTAATAATTTTGCTAATAGCACGGCCTCCTGGACTTGCCGTTTCTTTTTATCAAGAAAAAAAATCCTTAGTAAAAGTATGAATAGTTAAAGGAAACTACCGATTCATTCCCTGCACTAAAGTTTTAATTAAGGGTATTTAAACATTCTTAGCACCGAACACTTTGATTTAAAAAATGAGGTCAATAAGTTTTATAGTCAGTACTTTTAAAATTAATTAGTTTACCGAGTCTTTCATATTTCCTATTCAATTAAAAGTTATAAAAAGTTACTATGAAAAGCTGACATTTTAAACACTAAAAGTACTCGTTAAACGTTGTGTTTATAGTTGGTAGGTACTTTTTATGTTTTCTATTTTCGGGTAACTTCACACGGTCCGAAAAACTGCGGTTTCACGGTCCATAAGCCCACGTCAATCTACATTTTTGAGTACGCGAGTCAGTCACAGCGATACCCGATACACAGTATTGTGTAACAGAGCATAGATATCCTCGAATAATGCCTACTCCGCCACTGAGGTAGGCCATAACATTTCGTGGGAGACCGTTCAGAATCGCCTATATGCATGTAGTTTTGACGTTTAATATCGTTCATGGGAACCAAGTTCCGATTTCACACGTGAACCGAGTCGGTCGTTTTGTAAAATTTTACTGCATATAGTCACGTAACCTTGTTGTACGACAACAGTAAAGTTCGAATTATCTAAATATAAACATAATCAAGTTTGTTTATTAATATTGTTGTTAGAGGTCGCGAGGTGAGTCTCATTTTATACAGGTTTAAAATTCTGATATCTTAATCTGATCATTAGTGTCCTTTACCTTTACTTTATTAATCCCCTAACGATATCTATCTCATAGTCATATTCAAATAATATTGTGCCGCATTATAATAAGATATTCTATATTGTCCATGAATATCGTTCCAGGAATTCTGTTTTGGATACGCTATGAATGTTATTTAATTTATTTTGTTGTGACTTTCAAATAGGTGAACAATCTAATCTGTGTACCGATTTCTATGAAATCATAAGATGATTCAACGCTGTTAACTCCGGAATTTTAGTACGTCGTTATGATTCTTATATGGCTTGTAATCTTAATTGCTACCATCATCTTAAGTTTATGTTTCTGACCGTTGAACTCGTGATTACCACTGAATATTTGAATTTTTTAACATCATGCTTGTATTCCGCGAAAAGTAAGGTAGAGCTTTTTTTGTTTTGAACTCCGTTCCCCATCATGTCCATATTAGGTCGTATATACATGAAGCGATAGGACTATTGCGCAATTCCTGTGTGACAATATTTCTACTAACAAAATGTTTGCCAAACTGCAAACGAACTACGACCATCAGTCAATTTTCGTATACGAAAGCTGTCAAAATGTTTGGTTTCGTTTTTGTTGTCAAACTATATGAAATTTTTTGTAAATAAAAACTGTCTGAATGAACGGTTCGGCTTCGGTTCGGTTGCGATAGACCAACGTTTCAGATAGTAGTAGGATTGGCCCCTGGGCTGCTACCAAAAACATCTTAATAGAAAACTGATAATTATTTACCTGTCCTGGGAGTCGATTCATCATGTTCGTTGGCCTTGCTAGTAGCACTAGACTAATGGCGCGATTAAATCTCTGAATATTTTAATATTCAGCTGTATTCTCTTAGGCTATTTTTGTTCGTATACGTAAGCGTTTGTTACATTTAGCTCGTCCATCAAGACTAAATGGAAAGGAAGCAGCTGTCACGCGGACAGGTTGTAAAACGGCCTATAGTCGAGTAACAGTAGGGCTGCCGTCTTTCAATCGTGAGTTATCGGCACTCATAGTAAAATATTATGTCCTGTTGTCCTGACTTTTTAAGCGTTGTTAGAGTCTTGTTTTATGTTTCCGTGTTCAGTTCTGCAATGCATGTAAGCACCTACTAAGCTATTATATATTATGCACAATATCGAGAATAAATTAGGTATCACATTTTGTGTGGCTTTTGCTGAAAACCACGCTGTGGCGCTCAGTGCATATGCAGAGCGATGGCCGATTTGCTCGGATGCGACGCATTTTTCCCAATCTTTTTCATTACTTTTTGATGCATTTTTTTAGTTATGTGCGTCGCCTCAAGACGCAAACAAATCTGTTATCTTTATTTATTTATTCATATTGTAAGCCCAAATAAAAAATAACCAAAACACCTATACTTTGTCTGGAGTATAACTATTTTTAAAGCAAAGAATCCAAAGAATGTTGCATAAAATGTGATACAGATGACATCCCTAGTAACGGTGTATGTGCTTGCGCAGCTAATGTTTTTATATCACCACTTGCAGGACGCATGCGCGGCTTAGGAATTTATACGTGTTGTTAGAATTTTTCATAGAAAATAGAAACAAGTTCAGTTATTTCTATGAAATGATAAGGTTACATTCCTATGCAAATATTTTGTAAGTAAGACTTACGCGAAAGTTCGGTCAGTTGATAAAATGTAGTGCTATTAAGAATGTAGAGCATGTTTTTAGATTGTTAGATCTTAGATGTACAGTTTTGCCATTTGTAAGTAACAAATATTTTTATGCGGTAAAATAACTGTCCGCCTGTTCGAACTAGATGAACAATTGTGAGGTACTACTTGGTTAAAAATCAGTTGGGCGTTAACAATATTATTGAAATACGAATAAGTAACTACCCAAGTACCTAAAACCCCGTCTACTCTCGGTCGACTTCTACGAAAATCTTACCCGATTTGCATGAAAAAGTCGTCTATGAAATCACAAGCTTTCTTTCCTTTATAAGTTATTTCTTAAAAAACCTTTGAAGTTGATGTTACGGCTGAATGTTTAATAAAATTATAACGTATTTAAAGCTTAAATTCTCCGACAGTTAGTCAGGCTATAACAATAAGACATTGTTCGTGACATGCAGAAAGGTTCCTACGTGAAGGACATTTCATGAATATGTTATAAAATTTTATGTACATTCGTTTAGGTGTACCGGTCCTAATGGTACTTAACATACGCGGTTATAAATTGCTGAATATTATCACACCTCGTTTTATTGCCATTTGGAGATTGGTACATGCCATTTTCTGAGTACATGGGTAGAGAATAACATTGAGAATTGTTTATACTGTTTGAAATGAAAGACAAGACAAAAGGTTAAAAAAATATTCAACAAGATTTGTTTGTAATTTTTTTAATTTATCTTAACAATCCCTAATACTACCTACACATAATCCAAATTATCTTAGGCTATGACAATATATTTTTGTATAGGTATTATTTGTCCCGGCGATCATTAATAAATTGGGGACCATGGTTGTCTGGAAGACATTGTCCAGTTGCATTTAGATCGCCAATTGTACATTGTCATGTTTATTTTTTTTAATGTATAAACATTTTTAATCCTTGTTAAGCCCCGTATTCATTGTAAACATTTGTTGCACAACAGTTGCTTAACACCAAAGTTTCTCAACATCAAAGTTTCTGGCAACAATGTTTACAGCCATACGAGGAAGTAGTCTCGAAGAATCCCACAAAACATTTTTGATTGAAATAATTCTATCAACTTCATTATAATTATCATTGCTCCACACTACTGCCATGTTTAAAACTTGTTTACAAACACGTCCACACACGTCAACATTAGTTGCTAAACTGATGTTTTCGCTCGCCGGGCGTCAACTCTGCAACATGGCGTGATCAACTCCGCAACACAAGGGTTGCCCGCAATATGTTTACAGCAACTCAGCAAAATGTTTATGCAACCATGTTGCTAAACAAATGTTTACCATGAATACGAGGCTTTATGTACTGGCAATTAAGAGGATTTTATTTTATTACTTATTAATTTTACCACTCTCACGAAATTGAATGCAAAAGATAGTAACAACTTATATTCAACAAAACGCACATCTGTATTCCACCAGTCATTGACACTTCTGAATTGCTTTTTTTCTAAGGTCATCGACACACAATCAAAGTGGGTTGATAGAAAACAGTTTCGGTCTTGTTGCACTCGCAATCAAAGCGTCCAGACGGAAAATTGAATTAATCGAATCATCTGTCCTTTGAGTGTCGCCAACCGTTTGCAGGCGCATTCATTAATAAATACCTAGCCTAGTCAGGGCTTGCCCAGTCGGTGAAAAGAAGTGTGAAATCGACCTATTCAGTGGAATAGGTTGATTTTACACTTCTACGTCATTATAGCGTTATACTATTGTAATTCCTACCATTTCTATATGAGAGTTCTACATAGTAGATTAGACGAAAATTTTTATAAAATATGTCGACAAAATTCATGACAGAAAATTTACGATGTTTGAAGATAGGCTTTCAGCTAAAGGCATTATGCCGTAGGTAGGTAATCTATAAAACATGCTATTCTTCAGCTTGTTCAGCTTATTCAGCTTAAAAGAATAACGAACTTTTTTAAATAAGCGTCTTTTCGATTTTGTAATAAGAATTGATTGAAGTCGAGTATGTGCCCTTTGTCTTCTAGATCAAAGTAAGCGACAACATTGAAGCGTCCACTGTGTAAGAGGGTTTTATTACAAGAGTCAATTTTGAGTGACGTGTAGTAGTAGAGGGTTAAGCGAAATTTATGTGCGCTAGTCATTTAATCCAAGAATGCCGTCCTCGAGACATGCTCACTAAATCACCTCGTTGTCTTTATACTGTCTCAACTCAAGTGTTGTATTCTCTCGCTCCAAACTTTATGCACCGTAATAAACTGCACCGGCACTCAGTGCGACACGTCGACTATGAAATTGAGCCAATATTTGTGTTACAACGATTTTCTGTGCGACGACATTACAGCAAAACCATTCAAAATTTATCGTTTCGAACCAAACGCGGAAGCTCCAGTCAAAGCCGTAAAAATCTTACCGGTGCGTCGGCTGCGCTTTTGCTCAAACCAACGGTTAGTTGGAAGTGAAATCCTCCCATTCATTCGTTCATTCATTCATAAAACGCATTACCGTCGCCGCGCGCCCTAACCCCGCCGTCTCGGTTGCAACGCGGAATACGTTAAAGGGGATCCTCGGTACACTGCAATACGGGATGGAAACGCGAACGCGGGATTTTGTTGCAAGTTACGCTTGCGGAGTCCCGGGTAAGCTTAGCTCCTGGGTGTGCATCGGGCTTTGTGCCTGCTCGGGCGAGGCCGCCGCGTTTTGTATTCGCCTTTAATAAAACCGGAGGAAAGGAATGAATATGTCAGTTTGCACGAAGATCGGGAGATGATATTCGGGGAACGGTCTGAATTTTTGTTCGTATACTTTTTTCGTAGGTTTTTAATTATTCTCTTTCGAGCCTAGTTTTTAAAACAGGCCCACAAGTCAAAAGATTTATTAAAAATATGTCTGTGTAATGTTTATTACAGAACTCTCATCATTACTAGTAATCTTTATTAAAAACAATGTTAACAGATTTCGTAGTATCGCCTACTACGAAAATAAAATAGATTTTCATTAGTGCGAAATATTGTAGGTTCAATTAACGTTCTAACATTATGAACATTAAATATTACTAGTATTTGCTATGTAAGTAATTCAAAACCCTTGTCTATTTGAAGCCATTTGCAAATATTGCTTGTACTTGCTTTAATTAAAATTATTTCAAGTAGGCACTAAAAGCGATATGACTATATTGTTTAGTTATAATAAAAGAAAGCCTCTGTATTTTTTTAGATATAGTTTGAATGTGAAAGTAGAGAAAAATGCTCCGTTAAAATAATCTATGCGGCATATACAGGGTGTTAACGAATTCTTGTAATTCCTTAAAACCACATGATCTACTACTGATGTAGACAGGGGACGGCACGAGATTTAGCTTGATTAAAAATAAAAAAATAAAAATATTATTTTTTCATGCGGCTTTGTTACCGATCGTATCTAAACCACCTAATAAGGATTCAGTAAGAATATATTTTTTTGCAGTAAAAAAAAAATATATTTGTGTGAACATTTCGATGCCACGCATAAATTAATGAAAGTACGGCGACACGGCTGGCAGGCACGACTAACGTGATATCGTTTTTTGTAGTCAGATAACTCAATGCTCTAAAATGACTTAGAAATAGAAAATCAAGATTTTTTCTTGAATTTTTTTTTAGTTGATTTTCAAAAATTCCCATTTAGGGTTAATCTGTGTCACCAGTAGATCACGTGGTTTGAAGGAATTACACGAATTCGTTAACAGCCTGTAAAGCTATAAACATACTGTTTCATAAAATCCGAAAAATATCAGTCTCAATTCGCTAACAAAACATATTTATTAATTAAAAATTGTACTCGATCGCAAAGATTATTTAACACAATATCCGGTAGCGATGCCCGCTGGCGTGCACCCCGCTCTATCTCAGCACGTTGCTTCATTGTATCAGAAATCCAATTTTTATTTACAATCACAATATTATCATTCTGCTTCCATTCGTACAAACGAAGAACAACGGTTTTATCAACGATAACTGTTCCACTTCCATTCTCCTTATTGGCAATCGGGCCGTACGAGCGCGGATTTTTATCTGTCGGGGATGCTTCCCACACCGCCCCAATGAAGACAATATATGAGCCTGTCTAATTTATTTCATGGGCATTCCTTATTTACGGAGAACACAGATTTTTCCATTCCAAGGGAGAGTAGATTTATTCGTCGGCTCATTTCCCTAAAACCCACTTCACTTAATAACCCTAAACGAGGCGCCAGATATCTCACACGGAATCCATGGGATTTTCGCTTGTGCTCGGCCGCGCGATCGCGTTCCAATGGGCCACAGTGTCGATACCGTCTATCCGCCGTCTCAACGAGCTATTTCATTATTCAGCCTCACCGACTCGGCTAAAGATGGCCGCGATAGGATTGACTAATTTCGCAGTATGCTTTAGATGAGCGTCGCGTCGCGTCTTCATTTAGGCCGAGATCGTTTTGCGGGCTTAGTGAAAGATCGCTCGATATCTCCCACATAAGCACGTCATTTAAAACCTCCCTCTTAAAACCCGGAACGCTTCTTAACCTCCTCGTCTATCCAAATTCAACATAGAACGCAAACGGTAACTTTTAACTTTATTATAGAGTACATTTTCTCAAAGGAAAAGTTTTAATAACAGTCAAACAATTCATGACTGTTGTTTTTTATTCCTGTCGACGAAAGTCGAAGTTGGAGTTTCTAAACGTGTACCGCGATCCGTAGACTTGCGGTGAACACCGCGGAAATCCTGTACCTACAGATGCAAACTTCTATTCTTGAAAGCTCTCGGGAATAAACCCAAGCTTTATTGCTACACACTGAATGAAAGCAATGAAAACATGTCGAGTTCACTAGAATTAAACGTTTTAGAGAACAACGGCTCAATCTAGTTCAGTTTACGACACGACGCATTCACTTTTCCCAGCACGAATTGGTGCAGACACTTTTTTGAAATGGAGTTAAATGTAAACAAGTACGCTTTTAATTTGCGCCGCCGTTGCTTGGCCTAAATTCATTGACTATTCATCCGTGGGCCGCATCCAATCGCGCCGGGGCACGCCTAATCCTCGCTCAGCGATGAAAGTCAAAGCGAAAGCAAGTTGGTGCTCGCTAAAAGCCCTTTGGCGAGGCGTCGAGGCGGTGGCGAGGCGGCGCGGCGGCGAGGTAGCGGCGAGGCGCGGAGGTTCGTGCGGCGGCCGTCGCCCGCTCGCCATTACCGCCCCAAGTGGCAAGTTTTGTGCTCGGCTCATGGGCGATTCATCGGCACCTCTCGTTAGGGCGCACGGCTGAATACCGCCTTAGCACTCCTCATTATTGCGTTTATAAAGGCGCCCATACAGGGGCCTGATTCACTAAGACTCGCTCTGTTGGTGAAAGAGAAAATGGAATTGTGTAGACGTTTTGTTCGCTAAAGTTCCTTTTTTATTCTTTACCGTAAGCCGTCGTCGCGGGGGTGTATCTGAAGGAAAGATATTTTGTGGCAACATTCTGCATTGTGAACGTAACGACGTGACGTTTCTCCTGTTCTTTAGTTAACGTTAAACATTAAAGTAATAGGGGGACATAAAATAGAGTCACCGTTTTCCACATAGGTGACTTTATTTTGTGCTTTAATGAACTAGCTTACTTTTTATTTGCACTGGTCCGAGTTGCGGTGGCTCTAGTTTTTATAGGACAGGAAATCCTAGTTAGGAGTCTGTTAGAAACTTGAGCTACATAAAAATGTGGTGGTGCATGTAGCGATGTGAGAATGTTTGTTTAAAAAAATGAATTTCCTGTGTTTGGAATTGTTCGGAACAGTGTTACTGGTAATAAATTAATAAATCTGGTTATAATCGCGGGGAAGTAGCGTGGCACTCTAACGGGGCTTTGATTGCAAAATCAATAGTGCCGGGGCGTGCAACTATCGGCAGGTGTGCTGCCCGGTGATATTAAAATTTGTTAGCCAGCGATTAGGGCGCGAGCACGCTGGCGCGTGGCTAATCTGCGATGGCCAACGTTTATCTGCTTAAATCTATGGCCCTTTAATTAAATTGATTTGCAGCTTCGATTAACGGCGCCCTGTTTCGATTGGTGAGGGTCGACTGTTCACTGTTTTCATCATAATTAGATATGAATTATTGACGTCATCAAGACGTTTTCAAACAGCATATAATATTAGTAATGCTATTGTATTGTATTTTCCACACCTTACTAGCCGCAAAGTTGAAAACATTTCCCAATCAACATGTCATCATCTGCCTAGCCTTTTCCCAACTATGTTGGGGTCGGCTTCCAGTCGAACCGGATGCAGCTGAATATCAGTATTTTACATAGAGCGGCTGCCTATCAGACCTCCACAACCCAGTAACTGGGTAATACGATACTCTTGGTAAGACTGGTTGTCAGACTTTCTGGCTTCTGACCAACAGTAACGACTGTCAAAGATCTACAAATGAAAGCCGGGACCAACTGCTTTACGTGCTTTCCGAGGCACGGAGGAAACTCGCTATGGTAAATGGTCACCCATCCACAGACCAACCTCGGCAAGCGTGGCTTAACCCGGAAGATCGGTCTATGCGGCTGTAATTATTTAGCCACGAGCTCCTCCCAATCAAACGATTTCCCAATCAACATGTGCAAGCAACAATGGTGTGAATGCACCATAAAGTTGATAAAGAGCAGCGTTAATGGTGTTTATTATTGCGTGTGGTGAATAAGTTCAGGGATAATGGTTTTCGGTGATGTTTTTTTTTATAACTACCACGAGCAACTTATCTGTATTCGTACAGTTTTTATCTGATGGTTTGTAGTCTCTACTTTGATGCATATCAACTACCCAGGGAGCCCATACCTATAAGTAATGTGCCTTTTTACTTATAATGTAAAGAATAGTTTTTCCAAGAACTCTACATAATTATTAGCAGTTCTCAAATTATTAATTAAGAGAACTGCCTGAAAGAACCAAATCACTTATATAGCAATGTTCTGACTAACTTTCATGGCTACTTTAATAAGTTCCTTTTCGCATTACTATACCTTCATTATACAGCTTTTGCAGCTGCTTACAGGTAGTAGATTGTTAAGGGGAGGACTCTAGACAGGAGTGCGCCAAAGCGTGCTAACTTAGGCACTTCCACGTCAAGGACGTTTGAATTCCCAAGATCAAATTAAAAGTTTCCTTCAACAGTTCAACACTACTCGCACTAGCGAGATTTTCATTTAAATAGCCATTAATGAGAATATATTTGTAAACTTTTTTATTTACTCGGCAGAAGTTAGTTTAATTACTTAGTAGTTTAATGAGACTGCATTTGAGCATTTAGGTAATTAAGTTCGAATTCGTTTTAATATTAAAAGCGTTTGTATTTATTTCTTTAATGGCATAGTTAACTTGAATCTCGTTAAATAGATTTAATTTTATGTACGAGTATATAGGTAGGTATTTTTTACTATGCTCGTTTTACAGTTCATAAGTAATTCATGTAGGCGCGGGCATTCATTCTAATAGAACCCATTGTGCGAAGTGAACGTACGCCCCGCTCCGCTTAGATTCGCCCGCTGCGAGTAACTACCGGCTGCATTCTCCTCAGCCGGCCAAGTTTTCTCATTATGGCCGTTAGTGCCTCCCGCCACTCACACTATTACTTACGAGCGTCAAGCACGTATACGCACCAACACCCACGAACCCCAAATGCAACAAAATAATTTTATCCCGGAAAATATCTCCATGAAACCACCCATACGCTCAAACTAAAACATCTTCTATTTCAATACGTTGACCACCAAAGTTTTCGGCTTAAGTCCGGGAGACTATTTTAAAAACGGCAGAGCACGACTTAAGCAACTCATAAAAGTGGAGAGGGCCAAGATATTTTCTCGGGGAGGGCGAGAGGAGCGGTTAGCCGACTTTTACACTGGTTTTATTGTCTCAGCCCCTCGTAAAGCGTCCTTTGTGTTAGTAACGTCTCAAGTTATATTAACACCGTGATAACTTTAGTGGGGGACCGTTTGGTTCGACGAGTCCGATTGGCTCGTCGACGCAATTAGGCCGAGAGACCGAGGTAAGCGGATAGTTTTGATAATAATTTAAATGGTGCCGATGATGCTCAGTCCTATTAATACTCAGGGGAGATTTCAGACCCCTTGATATTGAATTTCGTAAGCGAAACTGTATAATAAATTACGGGCATCCCTTAGCGCCGCAGCCTAAACGGTGTTTAGATGTTATGGTGTAATTAGGAAGGTCGCCAGTTTTGCCGGGTCGAGTACCCGTAACCGCTTTACGAAAGCGGTTGCCGGGTTAATATTCTCCAAATGTGAAACTAATATAAGCAGGCGTTACGGAATTAGGACAGGAAACGGCGGAGTAAAATGAATATTAACTTTAATAAACGAGTTCATTAAAGCGTGGCGACACACGAATAGTAAAACGGCCGATAATAAGCACCGATACGTGACGCAAATTAACAATACAGCTTAGTCGTTAAGGATAATATCAATACTACCAACTTTTTCGAGTTTCTAATTCAGTTTCAAACAGAAGATAACTGAGTAAACTTTACTCAAAATCCTTATTTGCAGTCAGTTAGAAATGAAAGAAAGTCTCTTACAATTATTAAAATCCGCATCTAAATGTTATTCAAACTTTTCAATAAGGAAATATTTAATTTCCATTTCAAGAGCTTCGACGGAGCGAAAACAAAACAAAAACTTGAAAACATACTCGATTTATAAAAGGAAAACGGGAATTGAGTCGTTGTTCATATTGTTTTTGGTGGGGGGCGTCGATTTCTGCAACAAGAATTTTCCAACGAATTTAGCGGTTTCAATCGATGACGTCGGTAATGGAAAAGTTCAATAGGCAACAACAAAGGCCGATATAAGTTAACGAAGCTCACGAAAGCAAAATTCACGATGGGAGCGCACTCTGGCGGACAGGAAATTAAAAGACAAAAGAGTGGCGGCCAGGGCAGTTTAGGCTCGGAAATGGAGGGCGTGCCCTACCCTCTGCGTTTTTTCATCGGCGCCAAACCGCGACCACCTCCGTATGAATATTAAAAAGCGGTATCTGACGTGTATGATGTTGCCATTATTCGGTTAAACCGTTGTACAGACGACAGCGAAACGATTACTGTACTCGCTCGAATTTTAATCAAAATAATAACTTTAAAAAAACTCTTATCACACTACTTAAGTTTCTTTAATTCAATCATGATTCGAAAGACACATGGCGCCATCTATTATCGTTATTGTTGTTATCCTCGGGAACAGTACTTTTTTTCGGGTTGACAGGTACCCTATGTCTGTTTCTGTACACCCGACAACGTACATGCTAAATTTCCGAGGTTCCGAAATTTCAGGACGATTGGTTCAGTGGCTTAGGCGTGAAAAGGTAACAAACAAACTTACTTTCGCATTTATAATATTAGTTAGGATTAGGATGTACGTTGATCTTTTCTACAGATAATATTGAAGCTCTTATCAAAATGTATATAAAAGAAATCTACAAAAATCCCTTAGATAAAATCTATTCAACTTTCTAAGACCCCACACTAAAAGTAATCCATCCGCTACGAGTATCAAAATAATTAAACATGCAATCTTTCACGTTGACGTGATGTCGAATACATTTGGAATGTAACCGAATTAATCCTTCCTAATACGGGATCCTCAATGTATCAAGACTACGTATGGTTTCTGTAATTCAGGCGGGCCGAAGTAATCCATTCGCGTCGTGCGCTATCGAGTTTCTAGGGGAGGCTAGGTGCCGTTTTCTCGCATCTTTATATGGACTCGCTCGTGCTACCTATTCGATGGAACAATGTGGTTTTAGACGCCGGATTCCGTGGAGATGCTGGCTGTTTATACTCTCCTTTGTGTGGATCTGAATATGTTTGGTTTGCAAAGTGTCGTCCATAATGATAGGATCCAATGCATTTGAGCTGTAAATGGGTTGCTTGTTGGGAAAACGGCTGTTATTTGCTAAGCAAAAGTAAAGTTTTGTTGTTAGACAATAGTTGAATATTCTGAAATAACAAGGATTAAGAAAAGTTGGTATGATTTTCATGTTAATTAAATAAAATTGATGTTAATCGCGATACAGCCGATGACAAAGCGAAAGTTCAACACTCACAACTTTGTTTCCTAATTCAATTTGCATTTGGAATCGAAAACTTTCCGTGACACTGTTTTGCATTATTAATACTTCAGCATGGCGTGATCTCCCGGGAGGCGCACTAGAAACCATAAATTGAATTCCAACCTTCGCAATTAGTTATTCCCGCGCGTGAAAACTTTCTAGATCGTTCGCCTTCGTTAACAGATGTTACGGTGCTATTCATTATACATTCCGTCGAATTGTAAAGCCGAACATTTAATTTAAAGTACCTACCGAAGGCTCCTTTGTTAATCGCCGAGCATTTTGGGCGGTATTGTTGAAGAAGCGCTGAAGCGGTGGAGGATTAGCGGCACAGTGCTGCCCGCTAGTTTCCCGTTTACGGAGAACATTTGTCTTGCGGGGAAATGCGGGACGATAAATAAAGGTGCGCATTATGGGTTGCGAGCTCGCCGGGTGTGCGCTAGTGGGCGCGCGGCGCGAAACGCATTAACCCTCCGGCACGTGCCGCCGCGTCGCTCGCCACTCGCCGCCCGCGGCCAAATGACAAGTCGTTCTCATAATACTATATTGAATAACAAATCAACGACGTAAACAGAGCTGGTGCAATATGCTCCGATGAAACATCTTTCGGTCTACGCGATGCCGTAGCAGGATAATAAAAAAGTTTTTGTGGCGAGGCTACCATTCCGCCGGCGCGGCACGTCTCTTATCGGCCTAATTTGGATCAAACAATTCCACTCCCCTACAAATTGCGGAGAGGCACATTTGTTATCTGCAGTTTTCGGGAGAAATTATATTAAGATTTTGTGTTACGATAATGTTGTATATTTTTACTCTCGCGGTCTAGGGCGACGCATCCTGAGGGAGCCGGATTTAATGATAACAATAAATTACGCGAAAAATAAACTAGATCCCATCTATGGCAATGAGATTTTCTTTTTTTTGTGTGGGTAAATAATTTGGGTAAGAGATTAGACTTGATAAGTTGTCCCAAGAGAAGTTTAAGTAACTACGATAAACTTATCATTCGTTTGTTGTATAAAATAAATCTTTTTACCTTTCAAATCCAGCAGATTAAGTTCTTAATCTATATTGTATGAAGATTTGTTATTTACGATGCAGTTTGAATAAGATTATGTTTTATTGTTGCAGGTCCCCTGTGGCGTATACATGAGATGTTATGGGCTCCTGCGTAGCGAAGTGGCGCTGGTGGGTGGTAGTGGTGGCATGGGCGTGGGGCGCGGCTGCTCGCACGCTTTGCCCAGCGCGCTGCGCCTGCGACGACGCACTGCGCGCCGCCTCCTGCGCCAACGCCAGCTTGGAGATCGTCCCTATACAACTCAACCCAGAAGCAACACACATCAACCTTACACACAATGCCATCGACAACCTCCTCTACACCTTCGGCTTCTACACGCAGCTCACTGTTCTCGACATCTCCTACAACAAAATTATAGACTTAGGTAGTAAAAACTTCGAAAACAACATCGAGATGACACATCTCAATTTGAGTAACAATTTTCTCAAACGTTTAGATAAGGACACATTTATTGGGCTAAAAAGTCTCGTCGACTTAAATTTAGCAAACAATGAAATAACAAATATACATGTGCAGACCTTCAAAGACTTATCTGCATTAGAAAGGCTCGATTTGTCCAACAATAAGCTAGTGAAGTTTGAGCCGGATACTTTCAAACCTTTGACAGCACTGAAGATATTATCGCTCAAAAACAATTCCATATTAGACATACCGTCTGCTAATCTTGCTTTTATCATGCATCTGGAAGTTTTAGACATGTCAGAAAACTTAATAGAGCAAGTAACCAAACACGGTATCCCGTATTTACAGGAATTGAAGCATCTAGACTTGAACAATAATCTAATTGAAAGTGTGGATCAATTGGGATTCCACAATCTGCCTTCACTGCGGCACCTGGATCTGAGCGATAACAACATGACTTCAATCCCAACGTCGGCTGTGTCTAAACTATCAAACTTGTCCCATTTGTATCTAAGTGGGAACTTTTTTCAAAACGTAACGGCGCTTTCGTTCCAAAGTCTGTTCCATTTAAAACATTTACACTTGAGCAGACTTTACGAACTGGAGAGAATTGACTCAAGAGCTTTTGTGGACAATATAAATTTGCAAAAAATATGGATGAATGAAAACGTTAAAGTTGGAGACGTTCCTCCGAGACTGTTTCACGGTAATCCGAAGCTGACACACATTTATATGAAGAACAATGCACTTGTGGCTCTTGAAGCTTCACACTTTCCAATAGATAGACTGCAGGAACTGGAGATTGCAGGAAACCCGTTTGCTTGCAATTGTTCTTTATTGTGGCTTTGGAAACTTGGAAGGGAGAGTGAAATCAGTAGCAGGAAGTCGGGGAACGCGAGTTCTATTCTTAAAATAGACTATGAGGACGTGAAGTGTGCTGCTCCGGCACATCTGAAAGGTGTCCTCTTTGTACAGATTCCGGAGTCGGAATTTGGGTGCTCGAGTGGATGGGTGATAGTAGCGGTTGTGGTGCTGACTGTGAGTATCATTATAAGCGTGGTTGGTGGTGTTTTATACTTCATGGGACCCTTGAAGAAGTGTAAAGGGGATAAATCAAAACAAGTCATGACGAGTGTCATGATGAATGGTGACGTGTCAAAGTTAGGGAATGGATTAGGGTATTCAACTCGAAGTAGGGAGCCGGACACCAAGAGAGACGTAGACCGGTATCTAATGATCGGTTCTTCTGTGAGTAATAACTTTCATTCGTTGAATCCTCCTTGGCACAGTGTGGACAAGAATCCTTACTACCAGGAGGATAGTGAAGAACACATCTACCAGCAGTTTGCCTATGAGACGATTCCTCATCACAGGACGCCAGAGAAACCACACATAGTGTACGTCTAACATAAGTTGTGCGCAAAGGACAATATCGCGGGTATATTTTCTTTGCTAAGTTATACGAACGAAGTTGTGTACTGTCGTCAAAACGACGAGGAACATTGAATTTGCAATAATGTATATAGTGATATGAATAAAATGTAATATGTGATAGCTTTGTATATAGACGTGTAAATATATTAATCAGTGCAGATAAAGACATTACTTTATAGACATTCTCGATTTTGTACTTACTTATTTAGTCATGTTTATACCTAATATTGATTGTCACATTCACCTGTATGTTAGTGTTGACTTTCAGTTGTTTTATTTACTAGTTCCTCAACTATATGGGTACTCGATTATTGTTAAGTGCTTTGTAAAATTCTCTAAGATGTTCAATATTAAATGAATATTATATTCATGTGTAATAATATAGTATACATTATATATTTTTCAGAATTGAAAACACCAATACTTGATGAAAACTTTGTACAAATATGAGCAATATAGAATAATTTGAAATGTTATGTCGTTAATTTAATTCGGTACATTGTTATAGCATACTTATTAGTTGTATTTAGAGATGAAACTTTTTGACAGTAAATGCTAAGAACATTAATTATCTATCTACATAAATAAATAGATTATACAATAAACCAGTTGCTCTGATGGTAAGGGGTACAAAATACAGTTTTATTGGCTTAACAAAATGATTTCAATGAAAATTATTTTAATAATATTCTGTTAATAGATATTCTGAAATTAATATTTTTGTACTTAGTGAATACGTGAATGTTGGGTCTAAAAGTTTTCGGTTTAAAATTTTGTTAAGAGAACTGAATGCCTTGGGTTTGGACGCAGCTTTTTCGCATACAAATTAGAAATTGCTGCGCAAACATCTGAAAGAACTGTTCAAATTTTTAAAAGACAATTGAATAGTTCTTTTATTTCAAATGAAACTCGTTTTAATTTTTAATCAGTGTGACTGTTTGTATTTTATTTTCTGCTAAATTAAAAAATAATATTGTTATTTAAAATTTTTGGCCAGAAAGAAAAACTAGGATTATATAAAGTTCCAAAATTGTGTTAGATTTTAATAACATAATTTGAATGCGGTATGAGAACATCATGTGTAAATATCGCTTAAGCAGAGAACTCACTAGCGAGCCAGACTGCCGGCAGCCCGTGTTACTGTCCATTCCAAGCTGTATTGTAACCGTGTTGGATTTACTAATTAGGTCAGAATGCGAGCCTTGTGTTGATCAGCCTGTGCAGTTTGGCTTGCTAATGTGTAGTGTGTCTTAGGCTTATACCTTAATAGAGGTTCCAGCTTGTGGATATGTTGTGTATATCGTTGTTGTGTCGATAAAAACACAAGTTGAAATCGCTAGTATGGTTAAGGACGTAGAGCTCAGATTACTTCACAAAGGAGAGATGTGACTGTTAGTATTGTTCATGATTCTTGACATTACCCACCAAAAACTTTTAGAGCCCACAGTTTAAAATGTTCTAGCTGAAGTAATCACTGCAATTATAATAATTTTTATACATACATATAAAGAATATCTAATACGAATTTCATAAAGATATATCTGCTTCATAACCAAACCTATTCAGTCGATACCTACAGTCATAATGATAGTGTAAGGCTATTTATACATACTACTTAAAGAAAAACCTTTTGTTATGGAACTTATTTAAATATATAATGCATTAAAACAAACGACAAATAAACAATTAAAAATATTAATTGCATTTTAATTGAAGTAAGCACTTACAGAACGCTCATTCCAATTAATTATTGTGAGGCAATTCATAATTGGACCGAAAAATAAAATTTCAATACGTAGCTACATGTCTGCTTGCCCACTCATGTTACATCCAATTAAGGGGGATCGTAATGGTTTCTATAATCATAGGCGATTGTGGCAGGCTCGTAAATGATCATACATTTTGCAAACTTTGCAAAGGACATGTTTTTATTGAAGTTTTTAAATGGAATGTTCTTAGCCTGGAATCCATTAAATTATTATCAATAAATAATCAGCATTTACAAGTATTTCATTAATTCCCAATAAAAAGGCAGAGGTACCAGAGGTAATTCACTCTGGAAACGAGACAGCCAAACATCCCTAAACTCACTGTTTACGCTAAACACTCAAACCTACCTAACCTACACTGTCTCTGGTTTTGAGATTGGAAAAAATCAATTACTCTAGCATGCACAAGTACTAATAGTTCGTGATACGGAAATGACCCATAGTTAGTATGCGGATTCCTCTACGGCCACCAGAAGATAAGACATCAAGGCATAACATTATTAAGTAAGTATAGCACTTAAAGGTAAGGAAAATATGAATAAAGAGTGTAGCTGTATAATGTAATCGTAACTAATATTATAAATGCGAAAGTAAGTTTGTTTGTTACCTTTTCACGCCTAAACCACTGAACCGATCATCCTGAAATTTTGCATATACGTTGTCAAGTGTACAGAAACGGACATAGGGTACCTTTCATCCCGAAAAAAAGTACTGTTCCCGAGGTAAACAACAATGACGTAGATAGATGGAGCTTCGTGTCTTTCGAATCATGATTGAATTATACTATCCCGAAAAATACGGAATACGCGATAAACGACGTCCACGCAGGCGAAGCCGCGGGCGATCTCTAGTGTCTTAATAAAAAGGAAAACAGAAATAATTAGGGAAAAAAGATCTACCTAATTAATCTCAACAGAATCAAGATGATTCGAGAGTATACTTGGGAAGCTTGCAAATTAGCGGGGACACGAAAGTGCTCTCAAATTAGTCGCAGACTGTACTACTTAGCGTATCATATCGGGTTTATTAACCCTAAGAGCGGTTACGCAGTGCATCCGATCCGAATCCGAGAAAATACGTTCCGAAGTAGTCATAGAACTATTTGTATGGTTGTTTACGCACTAGATCCGACTTCCGTCATCCGATTTCTCTCCGTCATCCGTGAGTTTCTAATTCGGAAGAATTATGGAAATTGATGGACCTAAGTAGCCGTAGTACTGTTTGTATGAACGCTTTCGCATTACCTCGGATTCAAATCGGACGCCAAATGGATATGCCAAAGATGGCCCCTGAATTGTTTGAATTTGGATCAGAGTTCGGATAATTGCGTAAGCGATATCCGAATTCGGTCCGAGTTTTTTAGACTCTAGATTCGTATTTTCACGTATTCGGATCGGATGCAGTGCGCAAAGCAATATCTGAATTCGGTCCGAGTTTTTTACATTCTTATTTTCACAGATCCGGATCGGATGCAGTACGTAATAAACCATTCATATTTGTTTATTATCCGAATCAATGAACTTCTTTTCAACGAAATTCAGAAGGAAAAAAACTTTTTTTAAAAAAAGCTTTTCTCTTCCGGTTCCATCATCAGACTAGATCCACGATATCATATTATTGCATTGTCACCGAAGTTACATAGATATGCCAAATTACAGCTCAATCGGATTAGCAAGTGCTTGAAAAATGGATCACAAAATTTAAACCGAAAACACATGAACGAGGCAAGTTAAATAAAAGCTGGTAAAAGCAAATTATTAAACATTCATCAAATTAGTGCTGTATAAAAGATCTTTCTTTAATAATCCACGATATTTTGCATAGCCTCTTAGTGAATGCTAAAGATAATATTGGTATCATTGAAAATTAAATCAGTTGTATTTTTCTTTGTCAAAATTGTTTTAAATTGTTATAATTAACATTCATGCAAGAAAATAGCCCCGCGCAGATAGCAAGCGCCGTGCACGCTATTACACAAAAAAGAACGAGTAATATATATTTATACCATCAAATATATTTTTTGTGGTAGGTACCTACACCATCTTTAGCATTTACTAAGGAACTATTCAAAATATCGTGGATTATTAAAATAAGACCTTATATTTTACTAAATTAAAAAAATACATATTTTAATATTGCATTATTTTTTAAGTAGGTACCTACTACTTTTACAGGGTAAAGAGGATGGAGAGCTTTTAAAATACATATTAACTAAGAAGAACACTATGAATACCGTACCATAAGTAAATCAGAATAGGTAATTATGTATGATGTTTAAGCAGTTGTCTAAAGTCCCTACGAAATGGTTGAGCTGAGCGACGCTGATATTTGCGTCGAGTTCATGAACGGGCACCATCAATAAAAACTGGTCATCTCTAATCTGCCATTGCAAACGAATAATAGGTACTCTTGTATACCTTGAACTAAATGTACTTTTTATAAAGATAGATAACGAATCACAATCAGTTATTTAGTTATCACAACAAGGTTTAAACATAGAAAGGGAAAATAGCAAAAATATCGGACGTTTCTCAATGGCGGTTATTTTACTTACTACCCTAGAGCGCATGCGCGTGCCGCTGTTTTTAAACTGTGTTATACTTTTTTCTAATGTTGCCAATAGTACTCTTACTGGCAAAGCCATCATCTCCTTCATCATTCATCATCGGTCTTACATCTTTTTGCCTCTTGCGTTTATTACCCGTTCTTCTCCTTAGGAATCTACATTTTGGAATGCGGCAGTAACTTTGACGATTCAACAGAAAAAAAACTTTGAAATGTTTTTCCAGTGAACTTTTCTTTCTTTAATTATTTCTATCATCTAGTACTACCCAGATCTTGATCTACACCTTCTTGACTTGAAGCTGTGAGGTCAAGTATATGATTAGATGTTAGGTACTGTTCTTCGAATAGGAAACTCAATCGCCTCAGCCAAAGGCCTATCATCTCGGTAAATACCTACAATGTGTTTTGTTCCGCCTAGCCTTTTGCCGATTATGTTGAGGTCAGCTTCCAGTCTAACTAGATGCGGAGAATACCAGTATTTTACACGGAGCGACAGTTACGGGGCAATACCAATATCCTAAAGGTGAGTATACACTAGAGCATTTTCTCAAGCATTTCCATGTAATGTAGCGTTCTTACGAATGGTACAATACAAGCAAAAGCTCAATTTATAAAAGCATTTCCATGTAATGTAACGTTCCTGCGAATGCTCGACTTGGTGTTTGAAGTAATGCTCACGGCGAGTGAGCATTTACCTGTAACCTTCCTTTCTATTTTGCGTTTACTCTTCGCTGAAATGTCGGATCTGCAGGTCGCGTGTGCTGCATTCGCGCTCGTGTCTTTGTCCGACGAAATGTTACACAAATACGCTCGGTTGTTTGCAAAAATAAGTTGTAACAAAGCGCTGAGTGTCGTGCTTATTGTTCGGTTCGTGAAAGGGTGACACAAAAGAGCAGCTCGATGTTTTCTTACAAGTAAATGCTCTAGTCTTTACTCACCTTAAGGTTAGATCGGTTGTTAGACTTTTGGGTTTCTGACTATCCATATCGACTGTCAGAGGTACCTATTCGTATGACACCCAGGACCGGCGGTGTAATGTGCTTTCCGAGGTACGGAGGGGTCTCGATGTGTAACGAATGCTTACCCATCCACGGACTGGCCGTGGCAAGCACAGCTTAACCTCGCAAACTGTATAATCCGCGCGGTTGTTAACTACCCACGAGCCACTCCTAGGTAGGTACAGACGCGTCTGTAACTTCCTAGGAGTGGACGCCAGCATGTCAAGCTACCCGAAACTGTAAAATTTTCCCAATCAACCTTGAATCTAATGCTTTCGCGATAAAGATGAAAATCTATTGAAGAAATTTGACAGATTGTAGTAGATTGATGTGCTGGCGTCTGTACTTACAGCATGAAAGCAACTATTAGATAGATTGATAAAATCAAGTCTTTACCTTTTTTTTTACTAATATACACAGTAGTACCACTTACCTACATTACATATTTGCTTACGAGTAAAAGGTAAAATCTTGCTCCTTGTATGTGGTTATCTATAGCATGAATGAATGTTCCATGAATATTTTGACACAAACCAGAAATCGCTACATTTATCACTAAAACCACTCCATTGGGACCAAAATCTGAACATTACCGTGTACATAACTATGTAAATATCCCAATTTTATTACAGTATTAATTAGGTGATTTAAATACGTAAATAAAAGCTAATTTATGTACATCGACGCCGTAAAACATCGGAAATAAAACTCTTAACTAAAAGCAAATACGAGAATCATAAAATTTATCGAAGTTCCTAACTAAAAAGTTCAGAAAACACGTTCAAAACGACTTGTTTCTTTAATGAAAATGCAAAGTTAAGTAAAATAAAAATAAGTTCAGCAAAATTTTGTGCTTTCTTGTTTTACGTGTATTTCCTAATTTACATGTACTTACAATTACTATGATCCTTTACAAAAAAGATAAAATAAAGAAAGAATATTTTTAAGAAAATTGTGGAGAAATGTTTCTTTTACGATGCAAAGGAAAGGCAAGCCCGAAGGGGTGAAAACTCATTGTCCGGTGAAGCAATAAAAGCCATGCGCCTATCATCCATCCAAATTGAGGGGTGGAAACGGATAAAGTATATCTTTAAAATAAACAAGACTCTGATGACTCAATATAAAAGGTAAAAGTTTGAAATAACTTTGATAAATGTTTTTAAACTTTCGCGATTTGAACACATTATAACAATACTGCAGTGCGAGTACGGCTCTTTCTATCGAGTCGATTCGAGATTTTTTTCTATTCTAAACGTCAAATTTGACGTCAGATATAGATAAAACGACAGCAGTTGTCATTTTATCTATATGTAATGTCAAATTTGACGTTTAGAATAGATACATTTCTCGAATCGTCTCGATAAAAAGATCCGTGCTCGCACGGTTGAGTCGGGTCTAATCGCGTTGAATATTCTTCTTCTTCTCTCGTGTCAGCACTAGCTATACAAAAATTGCTCATGGAATATTTAAAGACAACAATACCTTTTTATCCCGACGTTTCGACTGAATTACACCGGCCGTGGTCACGGGTAGACTGAAGTGTCATCAACAGTTGTCATCTCCGCAAGGATATCTTCATCTACCTACACTTGATCTTGGTTACTAATTAAGTTATCGTCGGTACGTCGACACACTACACTAACGACGTCTTTACACTGGGCCTAAACTGTCGACGATAACACTTGCTGATGACTGGATTCCATGATGCGATAGGTGTAATTCGGTAGAAACGTTGGGATAAAAAAAAAACAAAATACCCGACTGCATAAAAGCTAACAAAAAAATCAAAATCAAACATTTTAATTTCACATGAACCAATACAGGTGCTTATGAAAAGTCGAATTTAGGTGCACGGTTCCAATTAGTCGTTTCCTATGGAGAAGAGCTGGCAAGAAACTCCATGGTTACTCTTTTTAAAAAAGGACATCTTTAACAATTTCAGTGAATACAGTACTAGGATTTAGGATAGTTACGAAAGAACATTGTAGTCTTGACCACAGACCTTGGAGATATGTAGTACCAAGTCTTGACTACAAAAATTAACCAAAAAGGAAAAAAAAAACAATATGGATAATAGTAATTTACATAATTATATGTTTACGCAAGTCAGCAAAGTTCTCACATTCACAAAAGATAAAATGAAGCTAAACTCTATAAAACAATTGATATAATTAAATGTCATCCAAAATTAGGGAAAAAATCATTGTAAAATAAGTAAGATATCTTGAGAGTAATGACGGCAAAAAAAAACATAATTGAGGACAGTTATTAGACATACACATACGTCTGGATAATGGAAACAAGATGATGTAGAAAATAAAAAGTACTGAAAAGATTTATATAAGACGTACTTCTAATCATAACATCATAACATAACCAGACTATTACCACAGTGTATCTACTTACTACATACAGTGGGTCAACGCTCATACATTTGACAGGTCATAAGAAATGTCAAAATTATGTAGCGGCGGAGGTTATGTCCCAAGTGTGCAGTATGGCTACTCGGGACATAACCTCCGCTCCTTCACCCCGCAACCCTACGATTGCTCTGCGACAATGTTCTACGTTGACCGACTGTAAGGAGTAAGATATAGGTAGACTGTGGTATTACTGTCTCACTGTTGGACGAGTCTCTTCTCTGAAAGAGACGGATTATGGCCTTAGTCCCCGACGTTGGCAAACAGCGGGTTGTTCAAAAAAATCATGCTATCAAATTATAACATGCAGTCGGAGGCTACCTACGAATAGGCATGTTGACAGCATCAATAAATTGCAAATCTAATTAGTCCACCAGTTAGAATTTCGAAAAATAATGGACACGTTTTTTTTCTTTTGTTAAATATATGAATATTTGGAACGACAAAACGCATCAAAACTCGAGAGTGGGGGCTTGTGACATCAGAAGCAAGTGAAAATTGTACTTGCTTGTGCCGTTTTGCCAATTTTAAAAGTGTTGTACCTTTGTCAATTTTGGTTTACGTAACAAAACAACAAATACGGGTCAAATATTTTTTGATAATCTAACTGACGGACTAATTCGATTTTTTCAGTCAAATACCCTATTATGTAATTCGCAAACTGACTGACTAAGAATACGTAGCCTCCGACTGCGTGTTATGATTTGATAGCATGATTTTTTGACACAAAGATACGCGTGAAAAACATAACCCTGTCTTAGCTGTCACACCGTTGAGTAAAAAAGGTATTGTTGCCTTTAAATATTCTACGCGATTAGACCCGAGTCAGTTTTGTTATAACTTTGATAAGTGCAAACTTCTGCTATACAGGGCGTAAACGAATTCGTGTAATTCCTTAAAACCACATGATCTACTACTGGTGTAAATTGGCCCCGCACGGGATTTAAAGTGATTAAAAAAAAAAAAAACTTTTTTTTTTCATGGAGTAGCTGTAATTGATCATAACTAAACCGCATAATAAGGAAACAGTAAAAAAAATTATTTTTGCATTTTTTTTTAAATTGACATTTCGGTTCCACGCATAAATTAATGATAGCAGGGAGACACGGCTGGCGGGTACGACTAACGCGATATCACTCTTTGCAGTCAGATAACTCCAGGGTCTAAAATGACTCGGAAATAGAAAACCAACTTATTTTTCGTTTTTTTTATGTATTGGATTTCAGTCATCAATTCATTTCATTTAGGGTTAACCTATTTTACCAGTAGATCACGCAGTTTGAAGGAATTACACGAATTCGTGTATTACGTGGCTTTTAGGAAACTTATTAGGTGTCTTGTATTACGATTAGTACGAAAAATCCATTTTTGTTAGAAAAATACGTCAGCAGATTCCTTGTGATTTGACAGTAATTGCTCAATGTTCTGTCTGCCAGTTCACATAGTAACAGTTCTAAAATGTATACCGATTAAAAATAATTAAAGTACAAAACTAGCTGACAAAACTTCAGTAAATAATACCAACACTAAATAGCCAGCACTCATCAAAATAACAAAATCAAATTAATCCCACAATATGAACCGCACTAACTACTATATTAATTTAATCAAAAATAAATAGCAATTAAAGCTCGCAATTACATTTTACGTCTAAAATGAATACTAAATGTGTGGCTTAATGAATTTTGGTTCGCTTCGCAACAAGTTGATTATGATAAAGTCATTTTAGCCGGTCAGTATCGACCGATGACAGTCATTTGACGGTTAACAAGGGGGTGCGTGGAAAATACCACAGGCCGCCTTTTTATCATGCACAATTACCTATCAGTTCGACGTTAAACGGCTGAATGTGTGGAATTTTCACGTAAATTACCCTGGAATGGTATCAATTTGTGATATGAAGGGTTGAATTGTGGATATTTTCCTGTTGAGTTCTTTGTTTTTCGAGCTGTTCGTTTCAAAAGATAGTTTGTGAACCATAATAAGTTCCTGTATTTAGTTTTCATAAAACTCGTTAGCTTTAATCATTATAAAGCTTTATTTCAGACGTTCTTGGGAGCAGGTAGGTATGTATCTGTTCTAGTACAGATAGAGTTAATAGATGACCCTTGCTTCTCAACGTAAGTAGAGGTATTCTATCTGACGAAGGCGGGTGAGTTATTACAATTTGAACTTTATTTTAATGACATAACATTTATAACACCCGCCTTCGTGAGATAGAAAGACTACCTACCTAATTTATGGAGTAGAATTAAGAACATTTTGTAGAGAATGACACTTAAGGCTCGATGACACTGGGCTACTTTATGAGCTGCTAGTCGGTAAGTTTAAAAGCTTGCGAGTGTGCGAGTAAGCGAGTGTCGATGACACAAAAACTTTCCACTCGCTCAGTAGCGAACTAGCTAGCGAGTAGAACGCAAAGATGCTTGCAACTAGTTCACTAGCAGCAATAATGACACACAGCTGGTTAACTAGCTTACAGGCTAACACGCCAGCGAATGGCGAGTAAATTAGTCCGGTTTTCTATTTTTCAAACAGCTTTTTTACAATCAGATACCCAAAAACAGATTGTAAAAAAGCTCAATGATACGGAGCGAGTTTACAAGCTGCTCGCAAACTCGGTGGCTTGTAGCTTGTAAACTAACCCAGTGTCATCGAGCCTTTAGGTACAGGAAAAAAATACCTGTCACATTAGCAAATTAATGTCTCTGTTTTAGTTTTCAAAAAATAATACAATTTGAAATGTCTGTTACTAAACATTAACTGCCCCGTTGGTCTAATGGTCGCAAGCGCGACTGCTGAGCGTGAAGTCCTGGGTTCGATCCCCAGGTCGAGCAAAGTGTAATTGTGTTTTTCCGTGTGGAATTACTCAGTAGCAGCCCGGAGTTTGGATTTGGCTCGCCCCCATTACTTGGGACTTACGCCAAAATGAGGGTGTACCCAACCCTTCAGGGAAAACAGACGTGATGATGTTATGTAAACATTAACTCAAGCTTAAACAGACCTTACTTAAGCTACGTACCAAAAATAAACTACCCACACATGCAAACATTATACTGAGACCGCTGTCCAAGTTACCTCATCCAGGCTCGTGAGGGGATAGCACACCGGGGACCCGTTACTCTGCCTACCTCCACAGATCTATAATGGAGATAAATGAATGTCAAAGCACTCAAATAGCCGCCCAGTCGCCCTCAAAAGTAAAATAGCGGGTTACTCTCACATAATGGAGGAAGCGTGTAGGACATTTGTTTCTCAATTAGGCCACGTTTAATTTTACCCCCATTCGGCCTATTAAATGACACGGCACGGAAAAGTGTACATTTTTGAGTCGGCTAATTTGTTTGTGTAGATATGACGTTATTAATTGGACGGTAGATGTGTATTGTTTAGTTTTAACTCTTAGGCCTCATTTACGGAAACGCGGGGCGTCGCGCGCCGCGTTGTGCGGCGCGGCCCGCACTGAATTCAAACATATGGCGTTATATGAGAGCGTTTACGGAGAAGCGATATTACAAGTGTTTGCTTGAAATGCAGGCGGAGCCCGCGGATGGCATCGCCGCGTCGCACGCGACGTTTATCGCGGCGGCGCACGCAGCGTTGCGACCAGCTATTCCTGCAATTCTCCGTCCTCTGTAAAACGTAGCGTCAACCGCGGCGGGGCCCGCGGCGTCGCACGCGCCGCATCTTCATAAACAACATCGTACATTGCCATACGTTTGTGTTTGCGCGTATAATGATGCGGGCCGCAGCACGCGCCGCCGCTCCGTAAACAGAAAAATCGTACGACGAGCCGCGAGACGCCACGCCGCACGCGACGCACGACGCCCCGCGTCTCCGTAAATGAGGCCCAAAAGGGTAGTTTTTAAGCTTATGTATTTGGGTCAGAGCTATATTCGCTTTATGCAACGAAACATTGTGACAGAGAATAAAGGAGGAATATGGACATTTAAAAAGAGCTGCGAAGCCAAAAAAAAACTGAAATTAGGACTACATTATAGCGGAATTAAATTTTACTTAGACAAAAAAATATTTAGAAATAAGGACAACCTAATTGCGGAATTCTATTTTATTTTTATTGTAAAATACGAGGCCATCTAAGACGAAATTTATAACAAAAATAGCTTCACGCTGTGGTAGGTATAGTCCGGCCATTCAAATTTTATATTAAAGGTAAACAAACCTTCGATTGTGAAACATTTATTTTGCTTGAAGAATCCATTAAACATACACATTTTCAACAAACCTTAACACTTATTCTTACATCGTTTATAAATACATATCGATTCGTAAAGCAAATTAAATGTTCAACGATCAAAAGTTTGTTTACATTTTATACAAATTTAAAATGGCCCGACTATAGGTTCATTATTAATTAAGATTCATTCCTTTGTACAATTTTACTTAGCAGGTGTTCAGTAGACTGAAATTTTTTGAACAATGCTAACGTCAACCAATTAGTCGTTGTTTAACTTAGGTCTGACAAGTTGACACTTGCTCTTTTGGGAATAGAATGCTAAAGCGAGGTCTAACCTAATTTTGTATCAAAACTAGAGACTAATGTAGTAAGTTCATAAAATGGTAGTCGATTAAACATTATATAACGTTATTTTTAGTATACTTATACAAAAACTGAGACACCATAACAAGATTTTCATCAGAACTGCCTGAATATGGTGTTTTTTTTAGTAAATCTCCACGTTATACCGTAGCTTATGTCGCGTTAAGGTCCCTAGTAAAGTGTGAAATGCCTGAGATGTGCTATGCAGGGGTTGTCTAATACAACGAAACTGACCGAGAGGACCATCTCAAGCCTCAAGGTGTCTACTCCCGTCAACTGTTATGGGTAGAAAACTACTGACACTAAATTGAAATTTATGAAAAAAAAAAGTGGTGTAAAAATACTTATGTCAATCGATTTTCCTAGTGATTCTGAACAAACTAGTTTCAGGTTTAGTACCTATATACTAAAACTAAGCTTGTATATTTTTGCAGTATTTTGAAGTACAATTTAGATATTTTCTAAATGTTGTTTTAGTTTAAACGGTTGCGTACCGCCCGTCGTCCCAGGACGACACTTAATAGTCTTATCTATTGTGTCTATAATTACGGTGATTGAGAGTTTAAAACATTGTGCATCAAAGTTTTCTTCTTTTCTCATGTACCGCACAAGATTATTGAGAATAGCTCGAAAGATTAGCCAGGCAGCAAGGCTAGTAGCGTGGCTGACTGCCTAATAGCCTAGGCTAGACAAGCCCACCCTAAGAGTGCACCGGAATTGTCACTCGTGGAGGCTCTTGTATGCACCCCATGGTAGGAAATAGATCACAATTGCAAAGCAACGGGCTATTTTTTTTTCATTTGAATACCTTCGTGGGCTATTTTTGTCACACTGTATTTTTTTAATAGGTTGGATATTTCCACAGCCCTCGATATGGGAAATTTCTGGTTCTACGCAGAACGATTGCCAGAACTACAATAGGGAATTTGCACTTAGTGAAGTTGCACTTCTGATATTAACCGTTTTGGTTAACAGACACACCAGAAGTAAAGCACGTAGTACCTACCTTCTTCCCCATTCACCAGAGTTAGCATCTAAATTCTTTTATGATAGACACAGAGAAGATGGACGAAGGGCGACGCTTTTGGGGACTGTCCTACATAATATTGACGTTCAAAAATAAGTAATTCTAATATATTTTGAATAAATGAGTTTTGAAGTTCAAGATGGGCTAATCTACATTTTTTTTTCAACTTTTCCCCACCCTAGGATTTCTCCTGTATCGTGGATGCATTTACAGACACACATCTCACATACACAAACGCCCAGACGCGAAACAACTATCTGTAGGCCATATAAATTTCTGTTTCGTGTGGAAATCGAACCCACGACCCGTATCTCAGAAGCCAATCGCTCAGCCACTGCACCAAACGTGTCATCAAATCTCTCTTAAACCGGAGATAACATTTAACTAAACTTTTCACACAAGTTATGATTCCTCAAAATCAACAAGAACATAGAAAGTTCCGAACTCGAGCTAGTTGTTAAAACTTCATACTACATAACTTTCATAATTAAAAATATCAAGAGTTCTACTCTCCATACTTAAAATCTAGCGTGTTTGCAGAACATTGCGGTGTGGATAGTAATTAAGAGCTTGTCTGTGTCCACGTCGCATCAAGTTGTCGTACGATGTGTCACGTAGGAAATTTGACTGCGTTCCAGGAGACGCAGATGGTGATTAGGATTAGAAAATGGTCCAAGTTGCTGGTCGTAAATAAAGCTAGAGGACACTGCTTCTTTGGGGTGTTAAAAGTTTGATTATTTTTAAGTTTTGTTTTAGTATTTGTTTGAGGAGCTCGTGGCTAAATAATTACAGCCGCATAGACCGATCTTCCGGGTTAAGCCACGCTTGCCGAGGTTGATCTGTGGATGGATGACCATTTACCATGGCGAGTTTCCTCCGTGCCTCGGAAAGCACGCAAAGCCGTTGGTCCCGGCAGTCATTTGTAGATCTTTGACAGTCGTTACTGTTGGTCAGAAGCCAGAAAGTCTGACAACCAGTCTTACCAAGAGTATCGTATTACCCAGTTACTGGGTTGTGGAGATCTGATAGGCAGTCGCTCCATGTAAAATACTGATATTCAGCTGCATCCGGTTCGACTGGAAGCCGACCCCAACATAGTTGGGAAAAGGCTAGGCAGATGATGATGTTTTAGTATTTGTTTGCTTGGTGGTAGGATCTATACGGTCCGCCTGGCTAGCTACCACCCTCACATTAAAGTCAAGAGCCAAGCAGTTTACTGTGTTCCGTCGTGTGTATGTGAGAGGCAGAGGGGTATAGGGGAATCTCTCTATATCTCTGTTACTTGGATTCGTGTGCTCCATCTTAGACCCTATTTGCGCTTACGATTAGGTGCGACGGGAGTCAAACGCGACCAAGACAAGTAATAATAAAAGGTTAGAGTAAGAGTGGAAGGAGGAATACATTGCAAGGGTTCTGGTTGCAACACCTTCCTGTTTTGTTAACTAGCATTTAGTCAAGTGTACCTACAAATGTTCGTATGTATATGATAACATTGTTGTTTTTGATGAAAATAAATTATTATTATTATTGACACACGGGCCTTCACAATAAAGCTGTCTACACCACTGCGCTTTCATGTTCATCTTGCGTCTTCGTCTGGCGCATGCGTGAAGCGCCATAGCGCATGCCTTAATACTAGTTCGACAAAAGCGCATGCCCCTAGCGCACGTTAATCCGTCTATTGTATGTCGACTGACGACTGACCGAGGCGCACCGGTGTAGACGATAAGCTGCATGCGTTTTATGGCAATCAATATTGCATGCGCTTGACGCAAGAGGAATTGGAAGTTGAAAGCGCAAGATGAACATGAAAGCGCACTGGTGTAGACATACCATAAAGATGACGCATTCATTGAGGTACTGTATCATCACGCGTTCAAATAGTATAGGCAATAATTGGCATAGCTTTTCTTAACGTACAATAAATCCAACTATACAGCATTACTGGAGCCCAATTCTAGTAACAGAAACGTTTATTAATTGCAATTTAATCGTTTATTCAGACAGTTTTCCTTTACAAAAACTATCAAATTGTTTGACAACAAAAACGAAACGAAACATTTTGACAGTTTTCGTAAACGAAAACTGCCTGAATAAACGATTCAGTTGACATTGATAACAGTTTCTGTCAGTAGAATTGGCCCCCTGGTTAGACACTATATACATTTTATGTTCAGCAACATCGATTATTTTTTATGGACCAGCTGTTTTTTTATTGCGAATAGTGTATTTGACTGAAAAAATCTAATTAGTCCGTCAGTTAGATTATCGAAAAATATTGGACCCGTAGTTTTTCTTTTGTTGCGTAAACCAAAATTGACGAAGAAACGACACTTTTAAAATTGGCAAAACGTCACAAGCAAGTACAATATTTACTTGTTTCTGACATCACAAGCCCCCACTCTCGAGTTTTGATGCGTTTTATCTTTCCAAATATTGATAGAATTAACAAAAGAAAAAATACGTGTCCATTATTTTTCAAAATAACTGGCGGACTAATTAGATTTGCAATTTATTAATGCTGTCAAAATGCCTATTTAAATTTTATCCCATAGTAAAAGTTGTATGGAATGATGAGCAGAGTTCATGGTTTTCGGATTTAAAATGACTTACCAGTCGTGCTGTATACAGGGTGTTAACGAATTCGTGTAATTCCTTCAAACCACGTGATCTACTGATGACACAGATTAACCCTAAATGGGAATTTTTGAAAATCACTTAAAAAAAAACTAAAAAAAAAAACTTTGTTTTCTATTTCTGAGTCATTTTAGAGTCTTGGGTTATCTGACTGCAAAGAGCGATATCGCTTTAGTTGTGCCTGCCAGCCGTGTCGCCGTGCTTTCATTAATTTATGCGTGGCATCGAAATGTTCACAAAAATAAAACACTTTTTTTGTAAAAAAAAAAATCTTATTTTTTTACTGAATCCTTATTAGGTAGTTTAGATACGATCGGTAACAAAGCCGCATGAAAAAATAATAATTTTATTTTTTTATTTTTAATCAAGCTAAATCCCGTGCGGGGCCTGTCTACACCAGTATAGATCATGTGGTTTTAAGGAATTACACGAATTCGTTAACACCCTGTAGTTACTTCTTAAAAAGTCACAAGTAGAACAAGATCAAGACTACCTATTTAGAGCTAGCAACAAATTGAAGAACTCATGGTACACAGGCGGAGCGGCGGTTTACCGAAAAAGTAATACTCACAGTTTCATAAGAAAGTAGTAAACTTAAGATAAAACTTTACATCACATAATGCTGGTAATAATTGAGGTATTGTACATGTTCCGTGGCACCGCATAGCCGCGCGTCGCCTCGTGGTGACACGTATAAAATTTGACTGCGCCCAGTAGACGGCTGTTGAGAGCTATGCGCCGTATTTGGAGAATGCATTATTATAATAAGTTTTGTACTTTCAATGCCTTCGAAATAAGATGCAAAACACGCGTCAAATATAATATGTTTATTATACAGGTAAACAAATTCGTGTAATTCATAAAAAAACACATAATCTACTACTAAAAAATTAAAGTTCCTTTTTTTCATGCGGTCGGGTTATGTGGTCGTATCTAAATAAATCACCTCATAAGGGTTCAATAAAAAAAAAATTGCGAAAATATAATATTGTTTTGTACTTAATAGAATGTTTCGATCGTTTTTTTTAAGGCTGCGAATTCTTTAAATGACACATTTCTATCCTACACATAAATTAATGAAAGCACGGCGAAACAGCTAGCGGGCACGGCTAGCGCGACATCGTTCTTTGCAGTCAGTTAACTCGGGGCGTTAAAATGACTTAGAAATAGAAGACCAAGTTTTTTTTTGTTTTATTTCAAAAAATCCCATTTGTGGTTAATCTGTGTCACCACTAAATCACGCGGTTTGAAGGAATTACACGAATTCGTTTACATTTTGTATAAATTTAATTCAAATGTCACCTATCCATTCCATTCAATTAAATTAAGTGTGACTTCAGGGTATGAAATTGCGTTCTCAGTAGATATTAGTCACCATAAAAATATCACATAAACTCGATGAATCACCACAATAAATTAACATGACGTATTGTGTCAGATTCGTGACTCGCGAAAGGTCCAACCCAAAAATTAACGCGATCGCTAAACCGACACCATAAACACTCGTCCAACAAAACGTAGTATCTATTAAAGCATAAATTCTTATCCACATTACAGTACTGAGCCCATAAAGTTAGCTCGTTCAGGGTTGCCCGACAACATTCAATGAAAAATACACAGGCAACACGCTCCTTGCCCACGAGGCAGGCGGAAAATCGAGAGTGATAAATGTTTTTTAGATTCGTGACACCCGAACGTTTGGTTTAAATCTGCCAACGGATGGACTGACAGTTTTAATGGGCTCTGTAAGGGAGCCAGAGGTAGAGTATAAATTTTGGGACCTACAGTTACCGTCTGCGTTGCGTTAGGCCATTCCAATTTTTCGAAACGATTCCCGCCCGACGCTGTCTATTGGCTTTTAATTTATTTGTCTGTATTGTGGAGTACGCTCTGTTTGTTGTTTAATTAATATGAATTCGATAATCGGCTGGGTAATTCGAAGCAGATATTGGTATCTCACTATAATTTTATTTTGTTTCACTGTTTTTTTGCTGTATTTATTTTTAATCGTGTTATGTTGAAAGAGCAGTATTCAATACGCTTGTTCTTTTTTAATTTGATTGTTCGATAAAATGTTGCTTATTAGCAAACAAGAGTCGATACTCTTTTTAAGCTGAAGCTTTCCATACAATAACGAGAGCAAACCCAATTATTTTCATTTTCTTGTTGCAGAATCCAAATATTATTTTAACGACGTTGTGAAAAGACCTTCTAACAAATTCCATTTCCCTGTACGTGACTCCCATTCAGTATCCGACCATTCGTATCTCTGTTCGGAATCAACAATTAAAATCCTGAAACTTAACCAATATAATTTCCCATACTCGTAAATCACAGTTTCCGAATCGGACAATAAATCGGAAGTAACAAGTAAATTAGAGAATCGATAGAAGTATTATCGGGGTGGAAAATTGGAACGCCGTTTTCCCATAAAAATGGAGCCAATCAAAACATGCCACATAAAGGGACATCAATGAGAAAAAATAAAGACCTTTTATCCCCGTCCTGAAAGGCGGCTGAAACGCCGTTACAGCTGGGGTGGCAAGATTTATTTCACGACAGTACTCGTTATGGCACCAAAGGGACGATAGTCGGTGAATGCAGCCTGCAACACAGGGGACAGGGCCGAATCTCTTTTAATTTTCGTTACATTGTCTTGATTATGGGATAACGACAACCAAAATTGGCACTTTTGTCATTTACAGTACCCAACAGTAAATATTACACATTGAGCTTTAGAAAGAGATCTTCGTAGAGCGTCGTCTTTATCACTCTTACAATGTGAACTTGTAAAACGACTGACAAGTTAGTGACAAAACGTCACATGGGTATGAGTGACAGAAACGACACGCTCTGCGAATCCGAAGCTAGGCGATATCTCTATCTGAAGCTTGATTGTGTAATATTTATTGCCGTTACCCGATGTCGCAATCTAATTGGTCAGATTTGACAGCTGTCAAAATACTTAGTGTAGTGTCAACACTATGTATTATAGTAACAATTATATCTAAAATGCTTGGCGTTTAGTTGCATTGTATGAGTGTACGATTTAATTCTCTAGGTAAATAAAAAGACAACGTTCTTTAAAAATCAAAGGTGTGCAACTTTTGCACTTACTATTTTGTGGTTTTATAGAAACGTCAAATCTGACCTATTACCGGCAATTGTTGGTATTATGTGATGGGCGCGAATTGCAATAGAAGTCCTTGAATTGAAATACGGGCTACTTATTCTGAGTCGTAAAATGCAACTAAGTTACGCCAAGAGGGTGGGCATCATTTTTCTTCTCTGCACAATTTACGTCATATTGCGACCACGAATTTGTTTGACAAAAATATGATTGTAGGCGGGTTCTTTTACCGTCTATTGAAGTGGGCTACGAGGAAGCCCAGATGTTAACGGGTTAATAATATGATGTATAATGTATGATGTCAACATGTGGGATGTGGATTCGGCAACCATTGTGCCGATAGTCGTTACGGCCAATGCCCTAATGGTCAAGAGCCTCGACCAACTCCTTATGAGGCTCTCGTTAGGTGGCTGGATCAAGGGCCTGATACAGAAAGCAGTCCTCCTCGACACGGCGCGTATTGTGAGGAGGTTCCTGTCTCTGGAGCCCTAACCACCGGTAGCTTGGACCTTGCTCCCGATGCCGGTGGGCCTCAATTTTCATATATTTTTTTTAGATTTATAAAAATGTAAACAATAAGAATAGACAATGAATAAAGGTGATGTATACGTAATCAAGTGAATAAACAAAGCCAACCTTTTCCAAAACTCAATTCAAAATTGGGATTTTTCCGAAACCACATCAGTTCGTCCCTGAAAAGGGGACTGTACCATTCCCGTATTATATGACCACAGATCGGGAGATCAGAGGCGTATTCTGCGGATTGTGTGTGGGAATTGGGACGTTTGAGTTTCGTTCTCTTCTTGTTAATTAAATTTCGAGCTGTAAAGTTGTGAAGCAACTGTTGTTCGATTGCGATCGATTGTTCTCGTACGGTATTGTCACGATTAACAAATACGATGGATTGATTGTTTCGTATCTATGAATAGTTACCAATTAGTAGAACGTGTATTGCTGTATTGTTTGCTGGTTTGTTTTGTACATAATGTGTGTCGAGTTTATTGATGTTGAACATATCTTTGCTGTGATGTATGTGATTAGAAGGCGTTGTATGAACACTTGTTCAAACTGTAAAAATATTTCTTGTATGATGATTATGGCGACGTCTGTGGTCTAGTGGTTCGAGAGTCTGACTGCTGATCACGAGGTCGTGGGTTCGATTCCCACAGGACACAAATATTTATGTGATGAAAATATTTGTGTCCTGTGGGAATCGAACCCACGACCTCGTGATCAGCAGTCAGACACTCGAATGATGATTGTCGTTTTAAGGGTGCGATATAAAAAAAAACAGTGTTCCCTGTAGGCTGTAGATTTCTGTTGTATTTATTGACCACCGACGCAAAAAAGAGAGGTGTTATAAGTTTGGACCCTGTCTGCTGTCGCTCCCAAACGGATGAACTGATTTTAATAGGGTATTTTTTGATTAAAAGCTAGTTTAATCGGGATGGTTATTAGTTATGCTTGATGATAATCACTTCAGCCACTTCAAATTAAAAAAGATTTATTTCTTGGATAAAACGTGCAAAAAAAAAAACAAGAAAATTCAGTTAAACCAATTTTTGACTTAAGGCAACGGTTCAAAGTACCATTGACTGATTTCTTCAATCAGAGTAATTTTGACCGAGAAAGAGATTTGACTGTACCAAACACGAACCAACGCGATTCCGTCGCGAAAAAAGGGGCAAATAAACATTAACGTTGATTCCCGAGTTCATAATAATTACTGTGTCCATAATAAATAACAGTTTTCAGCACGTTATAGGCGTGATACACCCGCAGATGTGTAAATAAATTTTATAGTTCAAGATAAAACCCATTTCGAGTGCTTTATGAGTGGCACGCCCCTAATGATGCAAGCGTTATGCAGGGGGACATTTATAACCTACTATACAGGATAACCTGCCATACAGGCTGTTGCAAATCTATAATTTCACAACAACCAAGTTTGGAGACTACGGGCCTTTTTACTGTGACGCGGGCTCGTGCCCGCATGCGTGCGTCACCCGCACCCGTGGCGCTTGAATTTCACCTTTTAGAGATGGGTAACTAGCCGAAATTCCAATAACTTAGCTAGCCGGCTATTCGTGGTGAAATAGCCAGCTAGCTAGCCAGCTATTTAGTTATTTGGCTATTGAATAACTGGCTCACTAACCGACTAGCGGTTGCGGCGGCGTAGCTAAACTAGCTAGGCGATTCGAGTTCGATCCTCACTGCGGCAATAAGTTTAGATGATAATAATAAGTTTGTTGTTATGATTTCGTTTTTATTGATAAGTAGGTACTTTTTTTTAGATGTTCCTTCCTTCTTTATTCGTACAAATTGGACGTAGTTACTCCGGCTACTCCGGCTAGCCAGCTACTCAGCTATCGGCTACCGGAGTGGCTGCAAACAAAACGTAGTTGTTTTATAATCTGTGGTGCAGTTCCCGCTGTGCCGTAAAGTTGTCGGTTATTCTAGCTACTCTAGCTAGCCAGTAGCCAATAGCTAGTTATCGTGTTGACGGATATCATAGCCGTGGCTATTTTTTGAATAGCCGCTATTTAGCTAGTTATTAGAATAGCTACCCATCTCTATCACCTTTTCATACATCTATTTATTGTGGTGCGTGAAACACGCACGAAAAGGTGAACTGCGAGCGCCATGCATGCGGGTGACGCACGCATGCGGGCACGAGCCCGCGTCACAGTAAAAAGGCCCCTACAAATTAGAAAAAGAAAATTGAACTTTAGGGCTGTAACTAGCATGGAATATTTAGGAAAAGTAAATTTTATAATTACAGCTAAGTGGATTGTAATAGTGAAGCAGAATTTAATGCTAAATTAGTCATCTGGGTCTCCATTTCAATAATATTATGTCAACAACACAAAAAAAGCATGGTGTTCCTTTATTCTAGAATAGACGTAGAATCGCCTACCAAAATCTCAACGTACTTTTTTGACACCCTGTAAACATTATTTGTATACCTATACCTACGGAAATAAACAGACAGGGGTTGCCGTATTTAAAATAATAGTGCCATAATCATTTGCTGTAATGATATTACGCCTAGTGCAATTTTGAACTGTAGCATAGTTGTAAGTACCACGAAGTAATAAGGGAATGTAATGGTCTTGAAAGAGGGAAACATTTAGTCTTCGGACGATCACCGGTAGGCGCTGTGTGGCTGTTTAAGGTGAATGCGATCAGTCGGCCCGCGAAATTCCTTTTTTTTATATATTTTAAGTAAAAACTGACCATTTTTATGGACCGGCCTGTCCACATCTCCACGTCACGACGTTGTCAACGTGGAACGGTGCAGTGACGTGGCACGTTGCGTTGACGTAACGTGCAAATTTACGTTAACGTATCGTAAAAATGCACGTCAGGATCATTGTTAGATTTATAGTTGGCCATGTAGATCGTGAATTTTAATAAGAGAAACAGTAAGGTATGGTTTTAAAGCATCGGAGCACATAGACGGCGACTAACACGCAGGCGTGGAGAGCGCGGGCGGAGCGCATATACGTGTGCGCTTGCGGCTAGAGGCGGAACGTGTTACGATACGGTAACGTAAATTTGCACGTTACGTCAACGCACGCGTTATCGCGTTATCGCACCGTTCCACGTTGACGACGTTGTGACGTGGAGATGTGGACAGGCCCGAAGTCATTTTATTACTAACGTCGACGTAATATTATTAATAACTTCGGATGTGTATGTTTATTAACTAACCTCATTACGATTAGCTTTCTTTTTTATTACTATCGTTACTCTCAAGACATCTTTATCTTATTATACAGTGATTTTCTTTGTAATGTGTTTTGATGACTATTAACCATGTCAGTTGTTTTATATGGTTTAGCGTCCTTTTACCTTTTGTAAATGTGAGAGCTTTGTAGACTTGCTAGATGCCTGGATACCTATTTAATTTGTGACCATATTTTTCATTTTGTTTTTTTGTGTGGTTCTTGCTCTAAAATCTACTTTTATCTCTCATAACTATTCTAAGTCATAACTGTACCCACTCAAATTGTTAAAGATATTGATTTTAAAAGAGTAACCATGGAGTTTCTTGCCGGCTCTTCTCCATAGGAAACGACTAATTGGAACCGTGCACCTAAATTCGACTTTTCATTAGCGCCTGTAATGGTTTATGTGAAATAAAAACTTTTGACTTTGACTAGCGCAGACAAAATTGCATTATATTGTTGTATGTATTTGTTTACCTTTTAAAATACACATTTTATTGTAATTTTGTCGAAGAAAAGATATTTCTTTCAAATCTGATGCAATCACAATAAAATGTGCGTTTTGGCACTGTTCATCATCTTAGCAGTACACACAATACACCCACTTACCTATTTATAAGCACAAAATTATTTACTTTTGTGTAGGAGTTTATTAAATATCATTTGAAATGTACTTAGTGGATTTTAAATGAAATCTTGGGGGAGGCCTGTCAAATGCATGAACAGGCTATACCCACTTAATGTCATACAAATTTATTTTTGGAAAAATCTTTATCCGTCTCTGATGGCGCTATAAGGGTCCAGGCTCATGAGTTATTTTTAAAGCCTATGCACACGACGTCTTTTTAACGCGCCGTCGACGTCCGTTTCTGTCATACTTCATACTTAAAAAACGTCATTGTGATTTTTTATGTATGGAGTTTGACGGAAACGCGCGTCGACGGCGCGTAGAAAACACGCCGTGTGCATAGGCTCTTAGCTATACTTGAAAGACCATCATCGAGAAATTAAAATCATAGACTCGAAGAGGTCCAAAATTATTCGGTTACAGCTCCAATATAATTAATTACATTTTAGTAATCAATCGAAAAAAAAGAGAAGTAAATAAATGTCGTATTGTTACAAAACTAATTAATGTGTATCTAAAATTTCAGCCTGTTCGGAGCAGGCGTAGCATGAACCATGTAGACAAGTATTTTATTGACTTAAGAATAGACAAAATTACATTATTTTCATTGTCAGTTAAGTCATTTTGTCTATTCTTTCATCGACAAATTTTTTGTCTGCGGTGGTAATGCTACGCCTGCAGGAACGGCCTTGAAATTAACATACAAGATTTGTAGCAGACAGCCAGACCAAAAAGTTAAGTTAGGAAAGCTTTTAAAAAGTATATCGGTTTTATTTTATCACTTTCTCATTTCGTTTTATTTCGAACACATTGGTGCCGATTCTGTTTTGGACAAACTAAACTTAATTTAGGCTATTGCCATCTTTTTCACTCTAATAAAAGAAGAAAGAGACATACGTAAATAAGAGCTGTCAAATTTAGTTGAACTAAAAGTTCCATACAAATTTAGACGACATTTAAAACGTGTCGACTAAAAACACGGTGAAGTTCAAGGCGTAAACTAATTTGACATCTCTAACTTAGTTGTTGTCTATCACCGTCCTTTTTTCGCGCTATCTGTTAGTAAAAGATAGCAATTCTCTAATTTTAGTTTAGTTGGTGAACAAGAGAATCGGCACCATTAGCTGACGAAGGTGATCAGTTCAACGTTGTATTTTGCCAATTACAAATTCCACAATTAACAGGAATTTTATTTTTTAGCATTTAGTTAATATACATAACTAATAATGTCTTCGTCCAGTTATCATATCAGCTCACAAACGCTAAACATGGGTCAATGCTCCTTACAATTAACGGTCAAAGAGAATATTACCATAGACATCACGCGTAGTAATCAGATTGGTGATAGCTGTTTGTTGCAGAAAGGAGAACGCTGCTCTCCATCATCTTCGTTAGTCTATTTATTTTTATTTTGAGGGGCTCGTGGCTAGTTAACATCCGTGCTGATCGTACGACTTCCGCGCTGCGATTGCGATTCATCAAGACTTTTTGGAGAATAGGGGCCCCAGGCTGCCGCATCCGGCAAATTCCGACAGTGTGCGGGATCTAGTATAAAATGTATGAGCAGAGTCGCGCGTTACAATTTTTCTGACAGACATTTTTGATAATGTGCGACTGGGCTAAGCCATCGGTCCCGGGTATCATACAAATACCTATGACAGTTGTTGTCAGAAGCCCAAAAGTCTGACAACCGGTCTAACCTTAGGATATCGGCATTGCCCAGTAATTGGGTTGCGGAGGTCTGATAGCAGTCGCTCCGAGTAAAATACTAGTATTCAGCCGTATCTGGTTAGAATTGATGCTGACACAAACATTTTTTTTTTAAACTTTTCCCCTCACTAAGATTTCTCTTGTATCGTGGGTGCGTTTACAGACACAAATCTCACATACACAAACGACCAGACCCGAAACAATCATCTGCAGGCCGTACAAAGTTTTGTTCCGTGTGGGAATCGAGCCCACGACCCGTAGCGCAGAAGCCAATCGCTTAGCCACTGCACCAAACGTGTCGTCAAAATATAATATAACTAGCTTTCGCTCGCAGCTTCGCTTGCATGAAATTTTGAACCCGTTAAGTGACGATTTTCCATACAAACTTTCATCAAAAATCCCTTCTTAGTGGATGCCTACGTTACAAAAGGAACCTACTGTCAAAATTTCAACTTTCTAACCCCAGCGGTTTAGGCTGTGCGTTGATAGATCAGTCAGTCAGTCAGTCAGCTTCTCCTTTTATATGTATAGATAGTTGTGAAAAAGCTAGGCAGATGATCTATTTATTTTTATTAACTTAGTTATCCCTTAGTCGCCTTTTATGACTCCCACGGGTCGGTTGATGATGGCCTATAGTTAGCTGAAAAATACACGGAACAGACATTCCCATTCTAATCATTATTTACTTCATACATTTCCATAATTTCAACTCACCCGCGCGCCCGGTCAGCGAAGCATCACCAAGATAAATAAGTATCCATAGTATGTACCCATTCCCTTAATAGGTACATAGTCTTATATAACTTGGGGGATTCTATATTTGAATTTGGTTAGCAACGGTAAACAAACCCGGAAAGTCTATGTAATTTTATGGTTTATGAATAAATTTGCTCCCCAGGGCGCGTAATTGAGACTCGGACATCAAGTTAAACGGTCAATCTGTCTGTTTGTCCGGAGATCTGGACGAATATGGCGTTGTGTGGATGAAAGATTGTTGTTGGTAAACTGCGACTAAGAATTTATTATTTGTCGGGCATCTAGTGCGCTCTATAAAATACAAGGTGTAAACGAATTCGTGTGATTCCTTCTGGTGACACAGATTAAAAATGGGTTTTTATGAAAATCAACTAAATGAAATAAAAATAAAACTTTTTTTATGTTTTCTATTTCTGCGTCATTTTAGAGCCCCGAGTTAACTGACTGCAAAAAGCGATATCGCGCCCGCCAGCTGTATCGCCATGCTTTCAATCAATTATGAGTGGCATCGAAATGATCACTCAAATAAAAAATAAAACTTTTTTTTATTGGGTCCTTATTTTTTGGGTCGGTTTAGATACGACCACTTACCCTATCGCAGCGAAAAAAACGTTTTTTTAAGTATGCTAAATCCCTTGCGGGTTCTATCTACACCACAGTAGTAGATCATGTGTTTTATGGAATTACACAAATTTGTTTACAGCCTGTATAACAAAATGTTGAAGATTTGTTTTTGGAAATAAATTAAACATAGATTGTGACAAACTATTTTCAATGTGCTTGTGATTATGCTTCTCCATAAACCATTGCGTGACTTATGCCTCATCCATACCAGACACATGTCGCGATACATGTGTCGAAACATTTTACTCGGGCATAAGCAGCGATACACGACGCACAACATGTTGAGGAACTTGTATCCAACACATGGCAATCTCTGCAACAATGTTGCGATAGCGTGCACCGCAACAATTATGTGCCTTGTGTGAATGACGCATTAGGTCGCGAAGCACGTTTGTCGTATGGCAAGCGCAGTAATTATTGCATTATCCTAATTTAATAATTAGGTACAACGCTTGACATCGGATCGGGATCGTATATGACATAATACGATCCCCGATCCCTTGCTAACATCATTACATGTAAGCAAGTAGGTACTAAGCCATGCATGGAATATTGTAGTCCTTGATACCTATAATGCTTCGACATTTTATGTATTATTATAATTAAGTAAATAAAAGGCAGTGCTTTATCTATTAGGTATAAATAAAAAGAAAACTCCTGACGTCCTGACTGACTGACTCATCAACGCCCAGCCCAAACCCTTTGACCTTGAAAGCTGAAATTTTACACAGAGGTTTCCTTTATAATTTAGACAAGGAATAGGGAAGGATTTTTCGAAATTCAACCCTTAAAGGAGTTAAATAGGGGATGAAACTTTGTATGGAAAATCGTCACTTAACGGGTACAAAATTTTACGCAAGCGAAGCTGCGGGCATAAGTTATTTATTAACATAAAGAAAGAAAGAAAATTAATTTATTCAGCTAATGAAACAATAACTTATTTATTTATCCGAAAAAATATCTGCACCAATAACTTAGTACCTAAAGAACGAATACGAAACTTAATCATCAAATACCTAGCTATCGGGACAGTTTCTACAAAAACTGAATAAAAATTCAAAAAAGCAATATAAGAGTCAATAAAAAAGAGTTTCAAAATAAACATGATTTTAAAGTTGAGGAGAGGAAACAAAGGATATTTTCAAGCTTCCCGTTGTTTTAAAGCATAAAGAAAAATGCGGGCGTGTTTTAAAGTTTCAGCGTCGGATCTAAGGGTTCAGACAGCCTTGGCTTTGAATGATAGAGCTTGCGAGAGCTATAGGATTTCACCATAAGCGCTACACTTTATAGATAAAACCTATTTGCTTTGGCCCGGCTTCAGTCTACCCCTTCTAATAAAAGAACGATGGCAAGGTTTTTAGAAAATGAGCGCGGATGTTACTTATTGTTGTATAAAAAACTAGCTTTTGCTCGCGGCGTCACTCGCGTTAATTTAGAATTTGACGATCAACTCTTAACACTACTAAAGATTCTATAATAATTCAATCATGATTCGCAAGACACGTGGCGCCATCTATTATCATAAGAACGTTATTGTTGTTTTCCCCGGGAACAGTACTTTTCTTCCGTAAACGTATATGCAAAATTTCAGGATGATCGGTTCAGTGGTTTAGGCGTGAAAAGGTAACAAACAAACTTACTTTCGCATTTATTATTAAGTAAGGATTAGTGAACCCTATTTTTTTGGGATTAGTTTGTGAGAAAAACGATTGAATTCGTTTTAATGCATAATAATATTATAAATGCGAAAGTAAATCTGTCTGTCTGTTACGTTTTCACGCTAAAACTAAATCGCTTAACCGATTTTGATGAAACTTGGTACAGAGATAGTCTGGGACCCGAAGAAGGACATAGGCTACTTGTATCCCAAAATCCGCGAAATATCTACGCAATAAACCACACCCACGCGGGCGAAGCTGCGCTGCGGGCCACTTTTAGTTTTGAATATTGTATGGAACACGAATATAATTTCATTGCCTAACGTCACTTACGGAATTAAATAATTCTAATGGTTCTCAATTAAGTAACTCTTAATATTATCAACAATTTTATTAGAGTCAAGATTTTAAATTATCGAGTGCTCTTTTTGTTTCAGGCGCATGCTGCAAGTTCAATATTTATTACTATATTTGGATCGCGATCCTGGATCATGATTTTTATTGAAATCAATACAGGCTGTTAACGACTTCGTGTAATTCCTTCAAACCACGTGATCTACTGGTGAGAAAGATTAACCATAAAAGGGAATTTTATTTTATTTTATTTATTATTTTAAAAAAAAAAACTAAAAAAAATCTTGATTTTCTATTTCTGAGTCATTTTAGAGCCTTGACTTATCTGACTGCAAAGAGCGATATCGCGTTAGTCGTGCCTGCCAGCCGTGTCGCCGTGCTTTCATTAATTTATGCGTGGCATCGAAATGTTCACACAAATAAAGCATTTTTTTTTGCAAAAAAATAAATTCTTATTTTTTTACTGAATCCTTATTAGGTGGTTTAGATACGATCGGTAACAAAGCCGCAAGAAAACATAATAATTTATTTTTTATTTTAAATTAATCTAAATCCCATGCGGGGCCTGTCTACATCAGTAGTAGATCATGTGGTTTTAAGGAATTACACGAATTCGTTAACACCCTGTATATTGATTGTTTAATGCTCAAACTTCAAAACTCATTTATTCAAAATAGACAAGAACTACTTAGTTTTTTTTTGAACGTCAATGTTACAAAATGCAGGCCCCAAAATGCCCGCCCTCACCGCTTCCTAATGTTTTTGCTATGAAAAAGAAACGGCGCAACAAGCTCCCCAGCAACACATTACAGACCTATCTGTCAAGTGAATCAATTAATTGAGGATCAAGATAAGGATCGCGATCGAAATCTTGATAAACATTGAACGTGTTGTATGCGCCAAAGTAGGTAAACATCCCTTAAATAGATTCTGCATCAAAATTATTAATTAGTAATTATGTAGCACATTTTAATAGCCCGTTTAAAAACCGCAACGTATGTGTTATCATAGTTCTATAATTAGGTAACTAATTAAAATTTTGATAATTTGCTCAACTTATCTCTTTTAGTTTATTTAGGATTTGAAATATGAACAGTGTATAAACAAATTTTACATTAATATGACGCTTTTACATATTAATGTAGGAATGGAACATGACGGATGCATGAGATGTGTGAAAGAGACAGAAGTGTGAGTGAGACAGGTGATGTATGCTTGAGATGACGTGAATATTTAGGAAGAGGAAGGAACACAAATAAAATGTAAAGGACGACGTTACGAAGTGAAAAACGTTGGGTGTTTAAATTAAGTTGTCTAGAGAAATTAAACCTAATAACTTAATAAGTGATAAAACTACATATTTTATTGATTCAACAAACTGATCCCACATTAATGTTAGCAACTTTAATTTAAATGGCTGGAGGATCATAATCATTTATTCGCTAATATATAGAGGTGTTATAATCTATCTATGTAAATAAAAAGAAAAGTCCTGATTGACTGACTGACTGACTTATCAACGCCCAGCCCAAACCCTTAAACCTAGAAAGCTGAAATTTTGCACAGAGATTTCCTTTATAATGTAGACAAGGAATAAGGAAGGATTTTTCGAAATTCAATCCCTAAGGGAGTTAAATAGGGGATGAAAGTTTGTATGGAAAATCGTCACTTAACGGGTTCAAAATTTCACGCAAGCAAACGAAAAACTGGTCTTAAATCTGAATGTGTCTCACGAAAATTACAATACAAATAAAATGTAAAGGACGACGTCGAAAACAAATACCTATCGCGTTGACAATAACTATAGGCTAACTACATAGTTACAATTACAATATTTAAATATTTATTTTCTAAGGGCCAACCACGTAGGGCATGAACAGATAAAAAAGAGTTTTTTTTAATAACAGGACGTTCGCACGAAAATCGAAGATTTTGTATGAAAAGGATAATTGATGTAGAGAAAGAGAGAAATACTATATGTCAGGATAATAGCTGGTGGTGTTCTGTCGTGTCTGCCTACCCCAGCTGGAAGCAAGCGTGAGGTATGTATGTAAATAATTCTCTGAAGTTCAAAACAAATTGCAGCGTCAATTCTACCAAGATAAGGACAATTCACAGGCGCGATCGTAAAACGTTGAAAACCGTTGAGAACTTTACGGCAGTTTTTGATTATTGAATCTTAATTGACCAATTAAAATTTTGCGACCCTCCCCTTCACCTACTTTCATTATAATGCTTTATAATATTAAATTAACCCTATGTTAAATTGAAATTTAATAACGGATAACATTCTGACTTTGGGTAGGTAGGAAGGAAGGTGGCAGGAAGTTGTTTGTTCTCTCAACGACATGTTTTAGGGTTCCGTACTCAAATAATAAAACGGGACTCTATTACTAAGGCTCCGCTGTCCGTCTGTCCGTTTGTCACCAGGCTCATGAACCGTGATAGTTAGACAGTTGAAATTTTCACAGATGATGTATTTCTGTTGCCGCTATAACAAAAAATACAAAAAAACAGAATAAAATAAATATTTAAGGGGGCTCCCATACAACAGACATGATTTTTTTGCTCAATATTGATAACGGCAATAGGTAGACGCTTGAAATATTCACAGAATATTTAGTTATACAGCATGTAAGGATAAACACCGTTATCACTCAAACCATGGGTAGTTGACTTAAATATAAAAATATAGGACCGAGTAAAAAAATAATAAAAAAATATACGCGCGAGAAATAAGCGGCGCGGCGGCGCTATGACGCGGCGTACACACACTCGCTAACGAGACTGGGGTAGTAAACTGTGCGGGGCCGTGCGTCGGGCCACGCGGCGAGTTCCCCGCGCCCCCTCCCGTAGCTTGTTGCCCCCGCGCATAGGTTGAAAAGCTTTTGAGGAAAAAAGTAAATATATAACGGGATGTCGGGAGGCCGGGCTGTTGCATCCGATTGCTGGTATGTGAACTCGTCAGTACGGGAATCCATGGTGGGCGTTAGACTCCAGGAAACGTTAAATAAGTACACGGTGGCGTGGACTGTTGACTATTTTAATTACACAGACACTTGAATTGCGTACACGAATCAGGATTACAATAATATGTAGCGATTTAGAGCCAATGGGTTTGCGAATGACCACCGCGTACGACAGCTGTCAATCAAGAAGGAAAAGAAAAGAATAATCAAGAATGACATGACGTTCGCTCGCTGTGACAGACGCAACTCCATTCGGTGTTACCCGCTCTTAATTACCATTTAGTCGAACACAAAACAATTAATCGTTAACAAAATAAATTATAACACTCAAATCTAACTGATTTTCATGACTTCATAATGTCACGCGCCGTCACGGCCGTCCTGCATCTTCACACGTCCTCGGGTGAATAGTTCATCTCATTATCTGTGGTCAATCATAAAAGAGCTCAAGTAAACAACGTTCGGTCATTCTGACCATTTTAAATCAAACACCACAATATCACAGAGAGCGATAGCAGTTATCGGATAACACAAAACAATTATCTTATTACCACACAGGCTATTACCACACAAGTTAGCGCCACACAGGCTGGAGCCACACAGGCAAGTAACATACAGGTTAGTGCCACACAGGCTAGTGCCACACAGGCTAATGCCACACAGGCTAGTGCCACACAGGCTAGAGCCACACAGGCTAGTGCCACACAGGCTAGTGCCACACAGGCTAGTCAAGCCACACAGGCTAGTCAAGTGCCACACAGGCCAGTCAAGTGCCACACAGGCTAGTCAAGTGCCACACAGGCTAGTCAAGTGCCACACAGGCTAGTCAAATGCCACACAGGCTTGTCAGTGCCACACGGGCCTGTCAGTGCCACACAGGCTTGTCAGTGCCACACAGGCTAGTTAATGTCACAAGTAGAAACGACCCTATCATTTTTAAGAACAAGATTCTTTTCGAAAATTTCTATTGAGCCAAGAGCCTTCACACTAAACAAGTTAATCTAGCTGCACAACTCACCTGCGCCGTTATCGGCACATTCTGACTCTACATTGTTTGTGATTGTTTCCAAACCTACATTCAACTCTGGCATAGGTCGTATGCCATCATGTACATACTTATACGTCCGATTAGAGTTCAACGCTTCCAGTAAATAGCTGTCCTACCTGATCAGAAATTAGTGGCAATGGGTAACGATCGGGTACTGTTACTACCTACCGATCGATCGATACCTACAGATCGGGTACGGCTACTGTTGTCGGGTACTATTCAGTTCTCGGCAGTCGACGCAAAGACGGTCAGTTCCGTCTTTCTTTTTAACTAGCAATATTGGCGACGCAAAGGGTGAGCAACTCTACCGAATGATAGAGGCTTTTAGAAGTTCTTCGATTTTAGTGCGAACCGCTTCTCTCTCTTCGGGGCTTAGGCGATAGGGCCGCCGTTTTACTGCGCGGTTTGGATCAGCTAATCGAATCTCTAATTGCCCCTAATTCTAATTGCCCCGTCGGTACTCTACCCGTTGACGTGCCTTCCACAAAATAATCCGAGCTACCCTCGAGCAATGAGACTAATTGCTGTTTATACTCAATGGGAATATCAGTATTGATATTGTTGAAATTATTAATTTTCTCGCCGACATCACAAGCTAAAACCGTTGTAGTTTTTCCCAAAACAAGTTGGCTCTCACACACTTCAACCGAAAATCCCATTGATAGCAAACTTGCTATCAATTGAAAGAATTGAAAGGGACTCCTTTCAATCATAATCAAATCTATACTAATGTTATAAAGAGGTAGAATTTGTTTGTATGTAGGAGGTAATCTCTGAAACTACTCATCCGATTTCAATTTTTTTTTTTTTTTTCACCAATGGGAAGCTACGTTATCCCTGAGTGCTATAGGCTATATTTTGGGATCAAAAATTAGGGATCCGTAAATTAACGCGAGCGAAGCCGCAGGCAAAAGCTAGTCAGAAATACAATAGTCGGGCACGACATGTAATAAAAACTGCATTGAATAACCCTGTATAGTCACAGTTGTCAATATCCCTGTATAATCACAGTTGTCAATATCCCTGTATAGTCACAGTTGTCAATATTTGAACATTACAGTTAACTTTAGATTGGCCTATACCTATTAATGTCACTAAGGTATGATGACGACAATAAGGTATGATGAATAAAATTCCACCTAGTGTCACTGATTTACCAGATACAAAGTTCAAATTATATATCAAGTGCGTACTAATCTCTAAAGCATATTATAGCCTAAATCAGTACATCGTAGATAAAGATGTCTGGCATACGATTCCCTCCTGCACACTGCGACCCACTGGCACCGTCTAACAGAACAAATTATTCAAATGCTTACTTAATGTATTTTTTTTTTTTATTGACTCAATAAGTATGTCATTTTATCTTATTTTTTTTTCCAATGTTTCCAATTTGAATTGTTTCTTTTTTTTCTTGACATTTAATTTAATTTATTTATTGCTAATATTTGTTTACATTAGTTTGACATTGAATCGCAATTATTAATATTATTTTATTCTATTATTATTTCTACACAAGGCTGTAAAATGTGAGGACCATGCAGCATAAATATAGTGTTACACTTTCATTATTAATATTTGGCTGCCTATTGTCTATCGGTATGAGTCAGTCATGCTCACTAAAATGTCCTGCTGATGGTGGTGGTGCTGCTATGAGAATCGTTTTAAAAGGCTAACTTTCTCATTGCTTTTCATTTTGTTATCTGTATGTACACTAATCTGCATTGTTCTTACATTGCTACAATGAAAACTGTCAAACCGTTTATTTTTTTAAAAGAGTGTCTATGGAGTTTCTTGCCGGTTCTTCTCCAAAGGACCTACTACTTGGAACCGAGCACCTAGTGTTGAACTTTTGAAAGCACCAGGGATCTGGTCTACTTGAAATAAAAACTATTTGACTTTGACTTTGGCGCTTACCGGGGAGTCTATTTGCTAAACTTTCTTTAACTAGAGAGCACTGGGCGCCGGAGTCAAGACAAAATGAAAACTTCTCACCGGATTCAATGGCTATGTTATCAGTGGCTGGCTTCATGGTGCAGGCATTCACTCGATACTCAACATTGCCGCTACTAATCATGGTCTCCTTTTTCGGGCAGCGAGTGGCGATGTGACCTAGGCTGGCTCGTTGCAGTAGTAACACGTAGGCGACGACGTTTTGTTTGGTACTCTGCTGTCCCACTTCTGATAACGGGATGTCGGGAGGCCGGGCTGTTGCATCCGATTGCTGGTATGTGAACTCGTCAGTACGGGAATCCATGGTGGGCGTTAGACTCCAGGAAACGTTAAATAAGTACACGGTGGCGTGGACTGTTGACTATTTTAATTACACAGACACTTGAATTGCGTACACGAATCAGGATTACAATAATATGTAGCGATTTAGAGCCAATGGGTTTGCGAATGACCACCGCGTACGACAGCTGTCAATCAAGAAGGAAAAGAAAAGATTAATCAAGAATGACATGACGTTCGCTCGCTGTGACAGACGCAACTCCATTCGGTGTTACCCGCTCTTAATTACCATTTAGTCGAACACAAAACAATTAATCGTTAACAAAATAAATTATAACACTCAAATCTAACTGATTTTCATGACTTCATAATGTCACGCGCCGTCATATATAAAAAAAAAGTTTGTTATTTTTCATTGATTTTACGTTCTATAAATGAAACCAAACCACTGGTTTCGAGGATAACGGTGTTTACCCTTACAGCCTGTATATTCACTTTAAAAATAAATAATTAAATTAAAATAAACCAAATATTTAAGGGTTCCCATACAACAGACATGATTTTTTTGCCGTTTTTATAGATAATGCTACGGAACCCTTCGTGCGCGAGTCCGACTCGCACTAGGCCGGTTTTTATTTTATTGAAAATGTAGTTATCCCTTATTTTTTTAATTCCTGCGCAAACAGCACATGCCTTGCATAGTAACTAACTAAATCCCCTCCCTTTCTTTCCCACTACACCAGACAAGGATAACTTACGTTAAAATATATTTACAGAACAGCACTCCTCCCTAGAAAATCGCATAAATTAAATGTTCCGCCAACAAATTTATCTTTTTCCACCATCGGCATACTAATATTGGGGTCCGTCTATCCTTCGCGTTCGCATCAATAAAATTAACATTGTAATCCACTTAAAGTTACGAAAAAATTACAAGTAAATGCGTCTCTCTTCATTTTTTGTGGATTTTGCGGATGACGTTATCATAATGGCTAATACTTTGGGGGCTAACAAATTGTAGCTATTTTTGTATTCTAGACGGTTGAGGAAGGTCGTTATTATGTAGTCTTTTTGTATGTGACTGTCATCTGTTTAAGAGGGGATACCAGAGTACCGTTGGATCAGCTGTTAGATCTTTTTAGGCTACTGACTGCTTGTTCGTTGCTAGTCAGAATTATGTACGGTTGCACTAGCATATCGGGTTTGCCTGACTGAGATCAGGCAACCCTGGTGAGTTGAGTCTGGAGTGTGACACAGTTAGCAACCATCATCATCATTCAGCCGAAAGACGGCCACTGCTGGACATAGGCCTCCCCCAAGCATCGCCACTCTTTGTGCTATCCATGTTGGGGCGTTTTCCGTAATCGCCACGCTTGGCAGGGGGGTTGGTGATCACAGTATGGTTGTTAAACTACTCCGAGAACGCTGCTGTCCATCCTCTAGTGAATTCCTTAGTCGCCTTTTACGACACCCATGGGAAGAGCTGGATTAGTGTTATTCTTTACGTCCGGCACCACACGGCACGGCACGGCAGTTAGCAATATGTGTACCGAAACTAATTTACCTGATAATACGGATCCGACAAATGACGAGGATGCACGAACGCAACCGAAACCGTACGCGCGGTCGTCGTGAGCGCAGCGCTACGCGACACGGTTTATCCTCCGCAGTTCGACCCACGACATCCCGAAACCGATATGCACGTGAGTAAAGCCGTACATAAACCAATCAAGTACTTTCAATGCCTTCAACGAAAGAAGTCCCATTCTGCACTAGATATGTTGGCACCACTGACAATTAATTGTTTCGGAAAAATCTTTGGTGCCAACATAACGCCGAAGAGACTTCGTTCAGTGAACGCACTAGTCAGAATCCTGTCATAGATCTTTTCGCTGTAATGACCGATTTTGTTTGATACTAAAAGCAACTGATAAGGAAGGAGAGTCGTGATGACGTATACGTATAAACTACTAACCGTACAAGGATTGACCGCATCAGCCATGATTACCCTTGTGGATAGATTGCTAGTAACTTCCACGTTGATGCAAGCATAAAAAGACTGCTGAAATGTCACCTGATAAACTCCCTAAGTAGGATTTTATGGCATCCACGAGCAGGGATGCAGTGAGATATTGCAGGCGAGTTCTTAAGGCGGTGAGATGAAAATATGTTATGTACCCATACTTTATTAAAATAGTGTTAAACGAAAGTGACCCAAATATCTTTTGAACCATTTCTTCAAGTAGAGTTTCAAGCTCATCTTAATTAACTGTTAAGATTCATAAAACATAATACTGTGTTGAATCCCAGCTGGAAGCAAACGTGTGGCTTATTTCTATACATTTCCTTGTTAAAATTAATCTTGTCTAACTTTATATTAAATATATATCTATATATATATCCTAATACGGAGGTTCTGCGCCGTTCCAACATGTATGGCATGGAAGCTCTATATTAAATAGAGTATAACTAGGTACCTATTTTATTTATGTTAACCTACATGTGGGTAATGCAAATCTATATATATTTCTATAGGGTGACTAGTAATTGGTGTTAATTAATTAAACACACGAATTTTCTTATGATAACAAACAACTTTGCCAAGAAATATGTTTTTTTAAAACAAAAAAAAAACAAATTACGAAACATTTAATTTGAAAGAAAGAAAGAAAAAACTGTATACCGGGTGTAAACGAATTCGTGTAATTCCTTAAAACCACATGATCTACTACTGGGGCCCAATTCTCCTAAAATAAATTGTTGCCAAACGCAATCCAACCACAACCGTCAGTCAGTTTTTGTTTTCGAAAACTTTCAAAATGATTGATTTTGTTTTTTGTGTCAAACAATTTGATAGCTTTTGAAATTGAGAACTGTCTGAATGAACGGTTCGGCATTGGTTCGGTTGTGATTTATCAATATTTATTTTAGGAGAATTGGGCCCCTGGTGTAGATTGACCTTATAAGGGATTTAACTTGATTAAATAAAATAAAAACCTTTTTTGTCTTGCGGTAGCGGCAAATGACGAACCTACCAAATATAGTTTCAATTAAAGAAAAAAAAAATGCTAATAAAATATTTTATGTCAGTGAACATTTCGATAATAAATAACAATAACTTAAATTTTGCGTTATGAATCCAGCATTTAACGAATTTACGTTTAGCGCAGTTCATCGTTGATGGATTTATGGTCACAATTTACCATCCATTACCTGTTTCATAAACAAGAGGTCAATCAAATTAGTTAGTAATCCACCGATGCACGTTAAAGTGTGGTCAACATCACCTACTATGGTCAGGGGTCATTATAAGTAATGAGCTGAATTAAGCTATAAAACAACGCACGCCCGAGCTTTTAGATATTGATGTCATGTTATTTTAACTTTCAACGTCTATTTTCAAAGGTAGATAGATAGATGGATATACTTTATTGTACACTGAAATAAGTAAAACAGAAGGAATACACGTAATTATGAACGGTACAAATGGCGGTCTTGTCGCTTAACGCAATTTCTTCCAGACAACCATTGGATGGAAAGAATTGTTAAGAAAAATATAAAGGGCAGTTTGCATGATACAAATGTATAACCTAATAAAAATCGGGAATCAAATAAGTATAAATAACACAAAAATATATACGTGTCTTAAATAAATATGACTAGCGACCCGCCCCGGCTTTGCACGTGTACGTTTTATAGCTTAAAACCTTTCTCTTGAATCACTCTATCTATTAAAAAACCCTCATCAAAATCCGTTGCGTAGATTTAAAGATCTAAGCATACATAGGGACAGACAGCGGGAAGCGACTTTGTTTTATACAAATATGGTACACATATTTAATTACATAATAAATGTATATAGACAATTTAAATAACTACTTTATAGAGAGCAAGATAAGGTTCCTTTACCATTCTTTTGAAAGAAAACAACGACTGAGCACGCCTCACAGACACAGGTAATAATAGTTCATTCAGATACGACGCTACTAGACGAAGGATCCTAAGTTCTCACTCGTGGCAATGTAGTAAACATTCTTTACATTATAAGTACAATGTTAGTTAGGAAAGAAGGTACTAATCCACGGGCCACTTAAAGTAACACTGATGACTGTTATAAAGCAAGTGTTAAAATTTCCATTTAAAATTATTTTTAATTTAGTTTTTTCAATAATTCTTTGTCCGTACCTACTTTAGGCAGTTGTCTCACCGCCGGCGAGGAAGCGGCTATCGGCTATTTTCTCGCTCAAGAAACGTACAATAGATATACATTCCGTGTAAACAAAAGAGATGCATATATTAATAGTCGATCGCTGACTGTTTACACTGCCGGCGAGGACTCGCTCCACTAGTTTGTCGCTGAGGGACAAGAGCTATCAAAGACGATACTCGCTCAGCAATGCTCGTTTGACGGTCAGAACTCACGCCGACCAACCAGCGGTCATTTGCAAGTGGTACGAGTAATCGCTCGTCGCACTCGCATACTCGCTTATAGCCCAGCTACAAAGCTATCGGAACTACACACTCGCTTCTCGCTGCTCGCCAACTCGTTTCTAGTTTCTAGCTCTACTCGCTACTCGCTTATCGTCAGCGGTGGGTGACTCCAAATATGACCTAAAATGGAAACACAGCTGATCATAGCTTAGGATAGGTAGATTTTAGCATTAATAGGAAATTTTTTGAATAGATATTTTTCTGTAACTGTTGACCATTATTATGGGTACTTTAACACCCTTTCGGATTAGTACCCCTTTCCGACTAACCTTGTATAAGCCCGTCAAAGTCCACAACTACCTATAGCATTAACCATAATCCACTGTCCCACTGCGGGGCACGGGCCTCTTTTCAGAATGGATGAGTTTAAGCCTTAGTACACCACGTTGGCCCAGTTCGGTTTGCCCAACTACACACACTAGCAAGAAGTTTTTGAAGCCCTTTCAGGTGTGCAGGTTTCCTCACGATGTTTTTTTTCACAGTTACAGATAGTTCAATCCACGAAGACGCGCCGCACTCTTTGTCTAAATCACTACATGAAAAGAGCCTCCACGAGTGACGATACTTCAGCACGTCCGGCTTGAGGTGCATGAAAAGAGCCTCCACGAGTGACGATACTTCAGTACGTCCGGCGCATCCTGGGCAGTCAGCCTCACTACCATCCTTGCTGACTGGCTAATCTTTTCACCACGGCATGAGCTATAGTCGTGTAGCTCGTGCCGACACGATAGAAGAAGCACGTCCGGCGCACCCTGGGCAGTCAGCCTCGCTACTATCCTTTCTGACTGGCTAATCTTTTCGCCACGGCATGAGCTATTCTTGTATAGTCGTACCGACACGAGTAAAATACGCACCACGCAGGTCAAGAACATTTTTTTTCTATCCTTTGTCTTGTTCGCATTTGACCCTGTCGCACCTGATAGTTAGACCAGAAAGGCTCTGTAGGAATGTTTTCCTGCATTGTGACTGACGATTATTTTAGATAAACTCGGTGTCTTAAATTATGCTATTAAAACAACCGAAATGCTTGATATGAGCTAGCGGTTGCGGATGCCTGCTAGGTTAGGCTGCTGGTGCCTGATGATGTGCATGGTGTTCTTACTAACTGATGTGATAGAATAAAACAACCATGCTGCTTGAGTGCGGTTGATACACTAAAAATATATGATTTAATAAATGCTATGAAAATTACAATGTTTGTTGCTACGTATGTAAGGACCGCCTAGTCATCAATATTATAAGGTATAATTTAATTTAGGTTACACAAATATATAAATTTGCCGAGCATATAAAAATAGTGGCTCGTACAGGCTCTAAGACGGAGCACACGAATCCAAGTAACATAGATAAAGAGGGATTCCCTTATACCTGTCTCACATACACACGACGGAACACACTAAACTGCTTGGCGACGTACTTGTATGTAAGAGTGGTAGCTAGCCAGGCGGACCGTATAGATCCTACCACCAAGCGTGCATTTGCGTGGGTTTTGTTGAATCTTACAACCAACACGCGTCTGTGCCCAGCGTGCGCTAAGAAAGTTTTATATTCTAGCCTATCCCTACAAGGGATTAAATCCCATAAAATAAATACTGCAGTTGAATATTATTAGGGACCTATATCCGATATTAAACTACAAAAAGTTTAGTAAAAATTAAGAAGCAAACAGTATCTTTTAGATCCCTCTTACAGCCTGCACAACGACAGCAAACAGAGAGCAAAGAGGATGTCACCTATTCTAAACCGGAAACAAATATAAACAACAACACAACTACGACTACAACATTATTAATTAAACATTAGAACTGTTTATTGTTTATCCAGTTATTATATTTAGTAAATTGTGAAAGCTTACACACCTGCGCTGCCTAGAGCTCTGAAAACATTAATTATGTACTGAGATTAAAATTTGACGAGACATAACGTGAACGTACATTGTAATGTTGCAGCATTCGGATATTGTTGTGTAGGTACTAGGTATGTAGGTTAATAGTTGAAACATTATAATATTAATAAAGTTGAGTTAGTTTGTGATGTGAAAAGTTGATCCAATTTATATCTATCGTATTTAAAATTTAGTATTAAATGTAATACTTTTCCCAGTTTGAATTCGTTGGTATTCATCCAGAATTGTTTTAGGCTTATTATTTTCCAGGTGACTATTAACTTAAAAGACGACTAAGTGTTTGCAACTAATAAAATGAGGCGAGGAGCTATAAATAATGACTTGGCGACTAATATAATGACTTGGTGACTAATAATGTTAGCAGGGTGGTTAAGGGGAATCCCGACATGGATAGGTTAGGTTCGAAGGGGATGACGGGGGCTAGAGTGAGCGAGCGAAGCGAGCGAACGAAGCCCCCGTCATCCCCTTCGTGTTAGGTTACTTTAAACCCTGCAGACAGAAATAGGAGCCCCGCTGTGCGGGGCTCCTATTTCTGTGACTTAAGCTCCTTCACTGTAGCTGCCAACCTATTATTTTTGCTACCCATTTTAATTATTTTTAAAACCCTAAATCAGATTAGTTTGTCGCCGCGTTAAATACATGCCATTGTTTTATATACTTTTTTTATCATCCTCAATTTTGCGCAATTTCTTTAAATTCACGGCTCGTCTTCCGTGCGGAAGATCTCCGGTACTTTGGAAGGCATACGGAGGACACAGGTCCAACGCGCAGAGGCCCCTTTTGAGAACTTTAAAATCTAAAATGGGATGGGGCTCCAACCGAGGACTATCCACGGCTGTACTATTGGAGTATAGTCATGGGCCATCCCAGGCAGGTGCAAGACTTTTGTAAAATATGGTGAAAAACACCCCTTCCCATAGACCAGATGATCTATGGAAAGGGGTGTTTAGTGGAATTTTTAAATTCTATTGCCGGAAGAAAACGGCGTCTGCCTTTCAAGTTTAAAATTGAAATGTGTTGACAGACGGTGACTCGCCAGCTCACTAGCTGGGCTTCCATGCCCGTGGGCCGCCAGTACATGGGCGAAGGGGGCAGCAACATGTGAGCGGCTAAAGGTGTAGAGAGGTGTGGCCCCGGTTTCCCCACTATTACGCCATTAGACACTTACACCCCTGAGCATATAGCTCTGGTGGCCCCCCTCTGGCCAGCCAATAAAGGCAAGCCAGAGTTGACAGTCCGGCGGACACTCTTGACGTTCCACTCCAGCCGGTCAATAAAGGCAAACTGGAGACGAGGCCCTGACCGACTCTCTGAGGCAATAAGGTTGCGTAATTTTATTATTGTAATTAATAGTATGTTTTTTTTGTGTTGTCTTTATTATTTTATTCACCTGACAAACAGAACTGTGTTGCTTGGGAATTTGTTGCGCCGTTTCTTCTCCACACCATAAACACGGTGAAGGGCGGGCATTTTTTGGGGCTGCGTTTTGTAACAAAAAAGAACTAAGTAATTCTAATCTATTTTAAAGTTGAAACTGAATATAGGTACAATTGGTGCAGTGTCCGAGCGATTGGTTGCTGCGCTACGGGTAGCTAGTTAGATTCCCGCATAGAACAAGTATTTGTATGGCCTACCGATAGTTTTTGCGGGTCTAGGTGTTTGTGGTTTTGAATGGAGCGAGTGCCTTCTTATCTACGGTACATGCTCAAAAATTAGAATGGTTGCCTGACGATAGCCAGGCCTAGTTGCTAAAAGTTGGTTTCGAAAAGGCAGACTCGACCACCTCAGGACAAGGTTTTTTTATTATTTTTTGGCTTGTTTACGTTTGACCCTAGTCGCACTTGATAGTATACCCTGACAGGGTCCAAGATGAAGACTAAAATGAGGAGATATAGCGAGATTCCCCTATACCAGAGGTTCTCAAACTCATTTCGTCTACCGCCCATTTTGAGAATCAATTATTTTCTAGCGCCCCCTAATAATTTTAACTTTAGCGCATCTTGATAATCACAATTGCAATCATTACTTTTACCGGCCTTTACCGCCCCCCTGTAAGCCTCTAGCTCCCAGAAGGGGGCGTTATCGCCCACTTCGAGAAAGACTGCCCTATAGCCTTCTGACTCTCACATACACATGACGGAACACAGTAAATGGCTTGGCCGGACTTCAATGTGAGAATGTTAGCTAGCCAGGTGGACCGTATAGATCCTACCACCAAGCGTGCTAGGTTATTGTTTTGTTGAATCTTACAACACGTGTCTATTCTCAGCGTGCGGTGAGGAAGTTTTACATTCTAGCCAACCACACCCGAGGAAGGATTTATTGAAAGGAGAAATACTAAGAAACGTGGACAAGTGGAAGTAAAACAAGAAGCAAGGTGAAGGTCAATACGAAACTTAGAATGAAGAGAAAGGTTCAAATTACTTACCTATTTTAAACAAGACAGCTGTAAAATATGTAAATAATATTTGAAAGATGTGTGAACGTACTTATGTAAATCATAAGTATTTATGTAAAATTGTACGGTGCCATGGGATTCAATGGGATTATAATTTTTGTTCAAATTATAAAGTTGTCGTAAATACGATTTGGGAATATAAAAGTCAGACTGTTGAACTGTGTCTCGGGCTTTTAAATCAATGACCCTGAAATTGGTTGTGAACCTGTTAACTTGTTCAATCTTGACTACAAGAATGTAGTAACGATCCTTCACCTCAATCAAAAGTATTCTAAAGGTGAACGCACACTTATCCGAGCCGAACGCATCAAATGCATCGAACGAAACGAATTTTAGAATTCTGTGTATGAAATCTTATGGAACCTTGCACACTAGCCCGCGTCGAATCGTCCGAATCTGGAAGAACCCCAGAAATCCTAGACGAATTCGAATGACGTCATCCGATTCGGCGCGATTTATGCGGTCGACTCGACCGATACGCTCATTCATCTTTCATTAATAAAGCACTAACAATAGAGTATTAACAGTGCGACAGGCGTAAAGGAAATAGAAACGATTTCTTCGGCGCTGTCGATTCTTTCGGTGCGGAATTATGTGTGCGAGGCCTCCTTGACTTCGATTCGTTCGACGCGTTCGGCTCGGATAAGTGTGCGTTCACCTTTAGAAGGTATTATAAGTGTATTTATAAGCATAATCCGTGCTTAGTGTTGGGTCAGGAATGGATACTGTCCCACTGCTAAACTTTAGTCCACCACGCAGAGCCTCCTTCGAAAATCAAACTACGAAGTTTCGGTTGACGGATCGCACGTTTTCCAACTACGAAAGTGTTTTTGGATCCGACGATCGATTCGATTTTCGCAATTTTACTTTTTGTCTTTCGTCACGCTATTTCTAAATGTTAATTGACATCTAGTACAATATTTTGATCGTATATTTATAAGTTCATCGAGACTTCTTTCCGGTGCGAAACTTCGACGTGCGTTTTTCTGAGTAGGTCCCCTAGTGCGGGTTGGCGGTAAACACAAGTGATAAATCAAATTCTGATCTGCACATGAATTGTAAAAGTCTGAGGTGCGGGCCAAGATTGAACTTGGATCCTCATGCATGGAAGGCAAGCGATCAATCGTTTTTTTTTTCTATTGTACTGCTGTAGATGGTCCTAGGGGATCGTTTCTACGTAACCGGGCAGTTATTGGCGAGACCTGAAGGGTCTCCAGCCAATGGGGGGGAAGTAAAATACTTAACCTAAGCTAACTACTTATACTACACTACCATCATGACTACCTGCAACAACAGCACTAAGGGCGACCCCTAGTGGGACTCGGACCTCGGGTACGGCTGAATTATCGGTGTGACTCCGGAGTCTGAAGAGACGACCGGCTCTACGACGGAAGAGCTCGGTGGATCGTGACCGGCTGCGGTGGGACGACGCGACGGGCCTCGTACGTTCAATCGCTAGGCCATCTCTGCTTATAAGCACAATGATCATACTATTATTCTACGTCAACTGCTGGTTTTAGTACAGAACAATCGTCTTGCCATAATCATCCATGCCTGATAATCGGTTCTCGGAATATTGGTATTTGTACAAAGTAGGATGCCACTAAGTCCTCTTGTCATTAATCTTATTAGAATCACTTTTTATCGTGTTCTTTACCAAAAACCAGTTATTAGTTACTTTAGATAGATAGATAGTAGAATTTACGTTTTATAGTACAGTATAGTAGAAATATTTATAAAAGTGTTTAATATTGATGTAAAATGAATAAACGGACAAAAAACAGAAACAATTTAAGACAAGGGTACAATGGCGGTCTTATCGCTAATAGCGATATCTTTCAGACAACCTAGGACTGAACTAGGAAGATGTGAAAGATAGTTCATACTTTGTATATAACAGCAACTTGGTACCTAACCTTTTTAAGCCCACAGCACATTTAATAAAGAAAAGAGTGTACCTAATATGGAACATTTTAGCAACTTATTTTTATCTTCTTGCCGACCTATAGCGAGAGACTTAAGTCCCGTAAAAAGGCTGGCTCAGAAAATTTAAACGTACTTCGCTCCGTTCACAAGCCATTATAACCGAAAGATTTCAGAATTTTTTATACAGTATACTGAAAGCTCTACGGAAAAATTAGGTAAAGCTGCCGTAGTTCTGTTATTGTACTGCCGACGTCTTCATACATATTCAACGTTTATTTTTACTTAAATTTTCAATTGAGAAACTTATTCAATTTAGGTCTGACAGTAATAGGAAGCCGGAAATCTTATTACCCATCCCCAAGCGATTCGGAGCTGTTTAACTGACGGGTGGGTGATATAAAATGCATTTGAGAGACAGAAATTAGACGTCTTGCGGATCTAATGTTAGATGCAATAATGCAAGAAGTTCGTTAATGAGTTTCACCTCGCTTCGTGCCACAAATTGGATTATAATGTTAATATCATGATTTGGGGTGCTCTCTCTACGGGGAACAATTTCGGTACTTCTTAGGGCGGCTGGGCGTCTATTATCCTCATTTCAATAAGAAATAAATTACGATTTCTTATTACATTTTCCATTATAAAGGGAAATTTATCAAGTTCATTCAACGGCGCGTGTCGTTGGTTTTATTGAATGTTTTTATGTGTTTCAGATTTGACGGGTTACGATATTAGTTCTAGGTCATAGCCATGTAGGTATTTTAAATAAACGTATGCTGTGGAAGCTGCCTAATCCATTACTGTGCCTCTAACGTGAAATATGGCTCTTTCGGGAGGCTATTACAATTTTGCAGTGTGAAATATTGTTTTATACATAAACTAATTGAAAGTTAATTTACATATTCCTTATCTCGTGTGTGCTATGTTCAATAGATTGGTTTTAGAGTTTACAGTACACAACTAAATAGTTACATCGATGTACCTGATCCAGTTCTTTTCTGGCTCATTTTCGCGCCACTCACAGTTATTGCGTCGGCGTAAATGTCATTCTTTACTGCAATACTAGTAAACATTCGTGGTTTTAAAGTCGTACTTAGTTCGAAAGTGATCGGTTTTACGAAGTTTGCCGATGCGACTTCTTAGTTGCATCGTATCTACCTACTGTTCTCTCCAATTCTAAAATAATGAGGACTTTATTACAACACGTGAAAACACTAAAATATCCGTATGCAATCATAATGTTAGGGCGGGATCCATACCAAACTATTTTGATGTATACCCAAAAGCAAACAAAGAACAGACGAGTGTGAAAATTCACAAACAAATTCACAGGCACATCGGCATCGGCCACATCGCCACATGCACGCCGCGCCGCGTCGAAACCGAGCGAGCGCAGGACACCGGGAGATTTACAATCTGTAGTTAATGTCCCCCAACAATGAGATACAATTTAACTTCCCCGCAACCAAGCGATATTTACAAAGCAACACTACACTCCCAACAATATATTTCGCTAATGTTTTTTGGCCAGCGTTTACAAACTTCTGTGCAGCCATAAACTCGTTTTTTCTGTCGACTACAGCTCTACTTAATAACTTTATTGCTTGTAGTTGCAGTTCGTGTTTTTAATTTATAAATGGACCACGTCGGCCCAATTTTAAGAGTAATATCGGGGCAAAATTCTAGACGGAAAAAGTACTGTCTGGATTTTTTCATCGGGATTACCATGTTAATTAAATTGACTTAACTGAGGACTCTCAGCTGTCTCCAGAGACAAAGTCGATTTATTCAGACAAATTATTTTTTTAATCCTTTTTGGAAATGTTTGAAAAGTTCAGTTTTGACAATGACGAGTAACAAAACGTCCGATATTTCCATGTGGAAGCGGATATTCTGTTATCTCAGTTTAAAATGGCGCTATTAAAAAAAAGCAACTGTCAGATAGGCTGTCAAATGTATTGCAAAATAAAAAGCGCGGCGTTGGACGTTGATATTTCACATCGACATATATTTATACAAGTAAAATAAAATGTTTGCAATTCTTGTTACCATTTTTCGTAAATAAAAACTAAAATGCCGAGTTTTATGTATTTCTCAAGTTCAAAATATTTGTCAGAAATAGGGCAGTATGTTTATTGGCAACGAACTAGTGACCCACTATTATTTATACCCTATAACAGTAAACTGTTATTTCTTTATCGAGGCATAATATTTTATGTTGACGTCATTTCGGACCCTATTAATTTGTAGGGTTACGGTATGATGTAGTAACGAATGCGTCTTTATCGTTACTAAAACTAAGATAAAGTATGTTAACTTTACATCACCACAGTTCTTTCAAAATATTGACATCTTTGCTGTTCCGACTGGAAAATTTATTCATTTACTTGTTCTTTGTAATTTATTTAATTACTTGTTCATAAAACTATTTTAGATTTTGCTCCGTAATATTTTTAACTATTAGTCTGTATTTTTTATTTTATTTTCATTTTGCATGACTTTTTAGCTTTACCTTACCACATTATAAAATTGTAATATAATTAATTGTAAGCGCACATCGCATTCGTTTTGATGACTTGTTTTTATATTATGAAGAAATGTCGTCAGTTATACATTTACTTACTTTGTAGCTAAAATTTTGTGTAATACTGTAATGTGTAACCGTTTATTTTTCCAAATAAATAAAATTAAATTTACTATGGATTTCTCTGTGTAGTACTGTAGTACTCACCCATAAATAAAAATGGTAAACAAACATTTTAAAAACAAGCTTTTATTTAATTGCCCTAAAAAGAAGAAAGTAAACTTCAAATTAAATCAAACCAATGAATTTAGTACACGTATTACACAATTTATTAAATGATATAAAAGCTTGTCGCGAGATTTACCCGTGTACCTACTAACTAGTCTTGCTTGACATACTTATTATAAGTAATTCTATGAAAGAAAATGTTTCCTATAAAATATGCAAATCTCGCGTTCATCGCTAGCCTATCACTAAGTTTTAGCTTTCAAATACAAGGAATATAAACAATCTAAATTCCATCATCATCATCACTCAGCCGAAAGACGTCCACTGCTGTACATAGGCCTCCCCCAAAAGGGCGGGTTAGCGATGATCGCAGTACGGTTGTTAAAGTACTCAGAGTTCGGCACTACACGAGAAATAAATTCTAAATTCCAACTTATGGATAAATAAAAGCGTTGATTATTATAAAACACTGCATAATAACTACCCCATTCTATGCCCAGCTGATGTTAGATTGATTGTCAGGATAATAAAAATGGGCCTACCATCTTTTTTGGGAAAAGCTCAGGCTACAAAAAAAAAAACAGAAACAAACTTCGATTAATTTTCCACATACCACTTCAACTATGCCAACACTCATATTAGCCCACAATTAATTTATTACCGAAACTCCCAACTTATTTTGTCAGGCATGGGCAAAGGGGCAGAGGTAGTGACAGCGAAATTCCATCAGCATTATACTGTAATAAGCCAACGCTAAAATTCACCACATTGCCTTCAGTGGCTATTTCATTATGTGAGAATAACCTTTATCGTAGCCTAATAGCGGGTAGTTTAAAACCTGGTGTAAAAGTTAATAGCAGACGCCACTGTTCGGGGTATAGTTTAGAAATTTTGTCGCGTTATGGTGTCGAGATATGAGATCAAAATTTAAGGGATGATGATAATTTTAGGAATGTTTAAGAAAATAAATAGTACGAAATATCTCAATCATGGCAGGAACCTTATACGTGTTAATGTGTAAGTAGGTACAAGGTAAGTAAGAAAATGAGTACTAATCCGTAGACCAATTAAAGTATCACGCATGAATGTTTTGAAGCAACTGTTAATATTTCAAAATTAGATTTAAAAAAAAAACAACCGTTTTTCATCCCTGCTTTAGTTACGAATTTCAGAAAATGGCTTCGTCCCAACTGATCCCTAGTCCCAACTCGCCCGCGGAGCTTCTAATCCGTGATCCCAAATATGACCTAAAATGTAAACACAACTGATCATAGGTGAGGATTTTAGCGTGTTTTTTTATGAAATCTTTGAACAGCTATTTCTCTTAAACTATTGATCGTTATTATAGGTACTTTAACACGCTTTCGGATTAGTATAGGTACCCGTTCCGACCAACCGTTGTATAAGTATTCTTTTCAGATTCATTTACATTAGCCCATTGGGCAGTCAGCCCTGCTACCAATCTTGCTGACTGGCTAATCTTTACACCACAGCATGAGCTATTTTTTATAGCTCATGCTGGCACGAGGGAAGAAGAAGAAGCCCGTAAAAAGCTAATGCTAAACACCGACCTTCCAGTGATCATCACAATGAACGGTTACCTGAATCATCACGTGTGGTAGACAAATTGGTGATCGTAATATTTTGAAATTCTCAAGGAGGCTCCTGTATCGTGCTGTAAATCGAGTGAAAACTCTATTAAACTAGAATAATATTACATATACAGTGCAGTTTGTGCATGTACAAGATTGAAGTACATTGTGCCAAGATTGTTGTCTTCGTAGTTTAATAGAAATAATTCCAAGACTGTCTACTCGCTCTAAGTATTTCTGTTCCGTACACATAACTAAAATATTATAAACGCCTTTGTTTGTTAGGCGTACACAGGTACTGTTTTACCAACTAATTACCGTACTTTTATTTAACGATATGAAGGTATACCTATTTCAAACGGTTTGCCGAAAATTTGGGCATCCAAAAGTTTCGGTATCATAAAATTTTGATACCGAAATTAAATGATACCGAATTATAATCATTAATCGAAATATATTGGATAAATAACGGTATCGGTATTTTACTGAAAAACATCGATTTCAGTAGATGCAGTACATTTTTAAGGGCGTAAAATGGTTCATATATTGACGGTCAGACAACACCCGATGGTGCACCCCGCGTTGCCAACCCGCGCGGCTTATTCAAAGTATCTATATCGGTACCGAAATGGAATATGTGTTAAATAACAGCATCACGACAATGGTTAAGAAAAGGGTATCGTTAATTTAAACTGGTTGGAATACCGGAATTTAACAATCTTTTTCAGTTCTGGGCATACATCACAAGAACCACATTCATTATTTTGAAGTAAAACAAAAGATAAGCTTGGTTCATATCAACCCGTAAACATTCACTGCCATTGATAGTCACAATGGGCGGTCAATGGATACATTTTCATAATCACCGCGCTTGATCGACAGACTGGTGATCGCACAGAATGGTGATTGGGGTGCATGAAAAGAGCCTCCACGAGTGACGATACTTCAGTACGTCCGGCGCACCCTGGGCTGTCAGCCTCGCTACCAACCTTGCTGACTGGCAAATTTTTTCACCACGGCATGAGCTATTCTTGTATAGCTCGTGCCGACACGATAGAAGAAGTTGGTTTTTGTTTTTTTTTTGTTTAGCCGTTCTCTCGCGTTTGGCCTCTTTCTCGCCTGATGGTAAGCGATGATGGGTCGACGGTGAAGCACGCTTGCCTAGAAGTAACCTATTCACTCTTGACTTAAAGACCCCAAGGTTGTAGCTATCAGGAAACACAGACTCCGGCAGGGAATTCCACTCCTTATCTGTGCGCACAATGAAAGTGTTCGCAAAACGCTTTGTACGTATGGGTGCGATGTCCACCATGTACCGATGGCGCAAGTTCCATCGTACACTCCCCGAAGTGTAAACGATAAAAAACCGACAGGCTGGCAACTCGGCGTCGATGTTCATTCGATGTTGTTAGCAGACTGGAAGACATTGTTAAGAGATTGACGTAGGTGATTCTTTAGTTGCCATTCTTGAAAAACAGTGATCGATTTTACTTAATTGCTTCGTATGAAAAATGGTGCCAACGCAAAATTAAAAGTACCAACATTCAAAATATATACATATTTTAATACTAAGGTATAAAATAAACATTATATTATAATATTAACAAAGACCTGCTGCTGGTTATAATAAACTTGACAACGTCACTAAGATTTCATAATTAAATGTTATAATATTATTGTTATAAAAACTTCATGGAACACTAAATCTTTGTTCATTCTGTTTGTTCTAGAAAGTTTGTGCGAAGAAAATTATATTTCTAAATGTCACAAGCTCTTTGAAAAAGGCGTCAAACAACAATTTTGACGCCTAAATTACCTAAGCTGCTGTTTCTAGTTGAATTTTCTGTGTAGTAGAACTTTTATCATTGAATTTAGATGACTAAAATAATGACATTGAGTTGACCTAATATACTATAATTTATATTTACGAAATATTCAACTTCCTATAAGTGTGGTAATTGTAAAATATACAAATTGTTTTAATTCTAAATTTTTGCTCAACAAAATGTGCGGAACAGCTGATTTTTCATGGTGTTTCTTTTATTTTAGATGCTATGTTATTTAGAAGAATTAAATGTATCTAATCGAGCCTTTCGATTAGTACAATAAAATTACAGTTTTTTTTTGTTTCCACATTTAGCGGGTTCAATTCCCGATTCAGACAGATGATTATTTAAAATTCTTTGAATGCAGTTCGTATTGTTTTTAAAATAAAAATGAAGTGTTCATTCAGTACATTTTTCTATCTACAGTATTTAAGGTACTTCCCCTCCATGTGGCAAAGTCGTGTGACGCCCTGTATAGGATTAATCTTTTTCCACCATTAGTAAAATAGTATAGTAGTGTTTTTGTTTTCGACTACCTACACACGAAAACAATGCCACTGAAATAGCAAGCCAAACGGTTGTGCTTTATAATTTCCCTAACAAATTCTGTGTAGTGGGTAAGTTTATACAGGGGTCCTGGCAGCCCTCGACTTTGTCGCGAAGCCAGAGAGATATCAATTTGCATGCACTCCAATGGAGGACGTTTCAAGGGTTGTCCCTTTGAAACAATCGTTTTTGCCTCTTGCCTTCATTTTGTATATTTGAGTTAGATTTAATGGAATGTCTGTCTGGCTGGCTGAAATAAAAGATTTTTCTTGAAAAAGTAGCATTACGAAAAAAAATAAAAAACTTGATTGGTGTTACAAAAGTGCCTTTTTAGAGTATTTTGACAATATATTTGGGTATCGTGTAGTGCTGAACTTAAAGAATAGCACCCATCTCTTTTCGTGGGTGTCGTAAAAGGCGAATAAGGGATTCTCTAGAGGATGGACAGCAGCGTTCTCTGAGTACTTCAACAACCATACTGCGATCGCCAATACGCCTGCCAAGCATGGCGATTACGGCAAACACCCCCTTTTGGGGGAGGCCTATACACATCAAAAAAAGTTTGCGATCATTAGCATATTATGTATGTGAAGATTCCGAATTCAAAGTCCAACTGAAATCTGATTTATATTTATCTAGATAACTATCAATCTATATTTATCATGATAATTATCGTCTTGAATTCCGATTAGAAAATTCGGCTTCAAAAAGGCTACATCATTTTTCAAAGTGACCGCAAACTTTTTTTGATGTGTGTATGCCCAGCAGTGGACGTCTTTTAGCTGAATTATAATGATATTTGGGTATCTATTTGAACCTTACTTAAATATTCATACATTACGATCAAATCTTAATTGACATAACATCGCTCAAATCGCTATTTCAAATCTCATTAACGAAACTCGCAAATCCTAAATGAGACGATAATATTTTACACTTGCATAGGGTTGGAACTCGTGTTCATCCAAAGAATGTTACAAATTCATTCACAAGTTCAGACTCAGTGCTGTGAACCGTATTCGTGCGAATAACAACCCGCGTCAAAATATTTAGGGTCGTGCCATAATGACAGCGACTAGCGGGGCCGGTACCTACGCAATTATTATTTTAATCAAGCTACGTATAAACCGAAATACCTGAGTTAAGTGTGGGGTTGCCACTGTGCAATATTAGTTTTAGGGAAATTCTCCAACTTCATTATTTTAGTTGAAAAACTTTACACTTTATTCTGAAAGGTTGTTGTGCAGAATTTCGGGAATGCAAAATGCTAATGGACTGTGGACTCGTATGTGGAATTAGTGTTGGGGGACATAAAAATGAACTGCGATGCTCTCCAAAATCAGCGTATTTGGTTGACCTCTCTGGTTTTTATGTATTGACTGACTAGCTTTTTGAGACAAAATAACTCGAATCCATCATAAAAGTTTTTTAGCACTCAATTGAAAAGTATTACTTAAGAAAAACAAAAAACAGATAAAGTTTTTCACGTTTAAGGTTTTCATCACGACTGTGCGATTTTCAAGCAAGGTACTTCTATATAAATTGTTCAAAAATTTTTACAAAATTAAAAGTAGATACTGACGTTAAAGTACATAATTACCTTGAACAATTATTTATCTTTCAAATTATTCAATACTAGCTTTTGCCCGCAGCTTCGCTTGCGTGAAATTTTGAAACCGTTAAGTGACGATATTCCATACAAACTTTCATCCCCTATTTAACTCCCTTAGGGGTTGAATTTCGAAAAATCCTTCTTTTTTTCTTGTTTTCATTATAAAAGGAACCTCTGTGCAAAATTTCAGCTTTCTAGGTCCAAGGATTTGGGCTGGGCATTGATGAGTCAGTCAATCAGTCAGTCAGGACTTTTCTTTTTATTTATACAGCATGTAAGGGTAAACACCGTTATCACTCAAACCATGGGTAGTTGACTTTAACAGACTTTAACATAAAAATAAAGGACCGAGTAAAAAAAAAATTAAAAAAATATACGCGCGAGAAATGAGCGGCGCGGCGGCGCTACGACGTGGCGTACACACACTCGCTAACGAGACAGCTGACTGACTGGGGTAGCAAACTATGCGGGGCCGTGCGTCGGGCCACGCGGCGAGTTCCCCGCGCCCCCTCCCGTAGCTTGTTGCCCCCGCGCATAGGTTGAAATGCTTTTGAGGAAAAATGAAAATTTTATAAAAAAAAAAGTTGTGATTTTTCATTGATTTTACGTTCTATTAATGAAACCAAACCACTGGTTGTAAGGGTAACGGTGTTTACCCTTACAGCCTGTATAGATATTAATTGAGTTTCGTATTTTTATTTTGAAAAGAAGGTGTCGAAGCCTATTTTCATATTGGCCTCCATTTAACACCAAGTAGTTTTGGAAATATTTTGGTTTGAAATTTTAGAAACCAGAGCGATCAATTTTTATTTTGGAGATTGAACCAATTCTTTTTGCTAATTGCTCTTGTTCTTTAAGCTAATTCGATCTCTAAACTTTTCAATAGTTATAACATTTGCATTTCCCTACATATTAGTATATAGTAGTGAGAGCACATTTAGCTTATCTGCTGAATAATTAATTTATTCACTTGACAGACTGAACTGTGTTGCTAGGGAGTTTGTTGCACCGTTTCTTCTTCACAGCATAAAAACTAGGAAGCGGTGAAGGTTGGGAATTTTTGTGGGCTGTGTGGTGTAAAATTGACGTTCAAAAAGTACTAAGAAATTATAGCCTATTTTGAATAAACGAGTTTTGAGTTTGAATAGTTACGGACTACTTATTGATCCATCCAAAATTTAAGCGGTGGGAACTTGTCGGTGTAGCAATCTCTATCTTTCTCTATCCAGAGCCAATTCCTTCATTTCTCTGTATGTTGTTATTTGTCTTTTTTTTTTCTTTTTGATATGTTGGTGAAATACCTCCTTAAAGTTAAAAATAACTAAGGTATCGTGAAAATGATAACTATTTTGTGATGCACTAATTTAAAGACCAAATGACGTGCAGCGTTTTCCCAGCAATAACTATTTTAACCTATTTAGCCGTTGCAGTGTTCGGAGATCACTACGAGACTCGGCTCGTATGCAGGTGCCGAACGTCCACTAGGTAAGTACCTCTCACTACTCTCATGTCTCTGACGTATCATCTTACTCACATAGTATGTTCGAGGCAATGTGTCACAACGTTATAGGTATTAAAGCTGTCTGATCAATACTATTCATTTACATTGACATTTTACTTCGGAATAACTCGCATAGAGCTGAAAATTGGTACCGACGTTGAATACATCGTGACAAATAAAATGTAAAAAGTCTCCATCGATCCCACTTCTGCAAAACAAGTTATTCAATGTCAAACATCGAAAAAATCGGTTATTTGTAAATATTCCTTAAACGGTGAGTGTTATTGCCATAATAGTTAATAAAAAGTTGTAGATTATGTGATTCTCTACAAAAATGGTCACCCTGTTTGTCTGTCTATGAAGTGATGAAAAAACCAAATAGGTATTGAAATAGAATTAACATACATAGCGACATATCATTACGCCCGTATTTCCCTAAGGGTTGGGCAGCGGTATAGTACACCGTCACTTCGCTGTTATGTTTAAGTCGCATGCAATAAGGGGCGAGCCTATTACCATCAACCGGGTATAAATCCAGATTCCGGGTTACTGCTGTGAAATTCCACCGGGAAAAATTCAGTAACACTTTGCCCAACCTGGGGATCAAACGACAAGAGAGCAGTGTGACGCCCGACCTGCTGCCGTGCGTGCGCGGTACGGACGACGCACTGCTCTCAAGCCGCGTCAACTGTATGAAAAAACACAACCGCCCGTTTGCAGCTCGACAGCCGCACCGCTGCGGCACGGCTACAGTCCGACAACAACCATCTTTTTTTTTTTTTTTTTTTTTTTTTTTTTCTATTGGACTGCAGTAGGTCGTCCTAGGGGACGGTTTCTACGTAACCGGGCAGTTATTGGCGAGACCTGAAGGGTCTCCAGCCAATGGGGGGAAGTAAAATACTTAACCTAAGCTAACTACTTGTACTACACTAACATCATGACTACCTGCAACAACAGCACTAAGGGCGACCCCTAGTGGGACTCGGACCTCGGCTTAGGGCGTTGCTGGCGTGGACATATGGGGGGGGAGACAGCTTGATGAGGGCTGAATTATCGGGGTGACTGCGGAGTCTGAAGAGACGACCGGCTCTACGACGGGAGAGCTCGGTGGATCGTGACCGGCGGCGGTGGGGCGTCGCGACGGGCCTCGTCGGCGAGGACGGTATGCCGGGCGGCGGCGTTTGTTGTGTAGTGTGCTGGTCGATTTACTCGCCTCCTGGAGGAGGGTAATTTCGTCATCGGGTTCTAAAAGTGTGTGCCTGGGACGGCGAACTTTACTTATGAGAGAGGGACTGTAGTCGGCCGCTGCGGCGACTAGGGGGTTCGGATGGCGGGGGGCAGAGTCGAAGTAACGCTTGGAAATGCGTTTGAGGTATTGCCTGATGGTTGGCATTTTTAGATCGAGATGGAGTTGGACGTTACGCATGAACCACGGGGCAGCCGCGGCTCTGCGCAACACTCGATTCTGGAGGGTTTGGAAGGATTTAAAGCGACAAGGCTTAACGTGTGCGAACACGACGCTAGCGTAAGTCAAGATGGGGCGGATGCACGTCACGTAGATTCTCAGCTTATTTCTAAGTGACAATTTACTGCGCGTTCTAAGGATGGGGTGGAGGCGACCGACAGCGAAAGCGGCGCGAGCGCGCACCGCTTTGATGTGGTCTCGGAAACTCAGATGGTGGTCGAGGATAACCCCCAGGTATTTGGCTTTCATCTCCCAAGGGATCTGTTTGCCGAACATGAGGAACAACAACAACCATCTAACTTGAAAGCGCCTTTAGTATCGTCACTCGTGGAGGCTTTTTCAACATGATATTCCCTCTCATTATCCTGAAGCGAGGCTCCGTGCTAAAGGCAATTACGCTACTATGTGCTAAACCTACAACAGTTCGGTTTATTAGTGTTGTTGGGTTTAGTAGCTATAATGTGGAACAGCCAATATATTTTATAATCCCCAAACGAGTAAGGTTTACGATTTGATGCAGGCAAGAACGAAAACTTAAAGTATACTACTTTACATAATTTCAGTAATCTTATAAGAGTCAAAATGGAATGATGTAGTAAAAGTCAGGTGATGGTTTTCTTACAGATAATAAAATGCTGAGAAGTCTATGCTACCCTGCAGTGGTATCTTAGCGGTTCATCGCTTACCTTCTAGACAGGGGGGTCTGAGACCAATCCTTGCCCACACCTCTGACTTTTCCAATTCATGTGCGGAACAGAATTTGATTATTACTTGTGTTAACGATGAAGAAAAACATCGTGAAGAATCTTGCATCCCTGAGAGGGCTCCAAAAAGTTCTAAACAGTGTGCGTAGTCCGCCAGCCTGCACCAGGCATGCTTCTCATTCTGAGAACAGCCCCATGTCCAGCAGTGGGACAATAATGGGTTGATTATGCTACACTGGGAAATATCTCAGCATACATTTTACTAAACTGTTTTTATAAATTACTATATTAAATCAAATTTCCACCATATTATCGTGAACTGCTGAACAGGAGTCTCCTAAAAACCTTTGGGATAATTTTCATAATCACTAGCCTTGTAAGCGTCCAGGGGGATGCCGCTTTTTTAGTACCTAGTCAGGGCCGATTTTACAATCGACAGATAACTTTTATCATGGGAATAAGTTTGACGTTTTCACAGTTTTGTATATAAAATATGGCAAACCGCCAAATTTATTCCTCAGACTGACTGTTGTGTTCCTCAGAGTTTCTGACGATTGAAAAATTTACCCTTAATCTATACTTGAGAGCAAATAAATCGAGCCACTTCTATTTTTCACGTCGGTACAATTGTTATTATTTTTGGTATTATAGAACAGATCAATTCTAATCATGTATCGCCTAAAAGGTTATTTGATAATCTTTACAATGAGAATATTTTTTTGTATTTTTAATTATATAATTCATGAAACCAAAACTAATAACCAGGACACGTGAAAAAAGGAGTGGCTCGATTTCTTTGCTCCCAAGTATAGTTTCAATACTTATTAGATTAGCAACTCTACCAGCCTGAAGTAGGACCGAACAGTGAAAATGAACGTACGAATCCATTCAGCGCGTAGTGTGAACAAACGTCGGGAATGTCACACATGGACAACGCATTTATTCTGCTAATTTTGTGACATTAGTGGCATAAATGTTATGATCAGAACTTTATTGATGAGGCCAATGATTGCTTTCATATCTATGTTCGGAATAAAGGAAAATGAAGACCTGGCAATGTATTTGTTATTATTATTGAGGGAGTTTATGATAATCTATACGTATAATAAAATCGTAACGTAGCTAAAACTGTACAAAAAAATGTAAGTGCAACGCATTCTAGGATACTGATGTCAAAAATTATGTTTTTTTGTCTATTTGTATGTTTGAGCTTCACGCCAGTTCTACTGGACAGGTTCAGTTGAAATTTGGCAGCCACAACCGTTAAACAGCGGGTCAGGTATAGGCTCCGACCAAATAAAAAACCAAGACATAGCGTTGTTAACAGTGAAGTGAGGCCGGTTTCATAAACATGTGTGAGTGTCGTGAGGCATAGTTTAGTTGTAGTTTGGTGTAAATATGTGCGTGTGAACGTGTATGTACAGAGCGAGGCGTAGTTTTGCGTATGCTTCACTCTATTGTTCGCAGCGCTATGTCTTGGATTTTTTATTTGGTCTGAGGTTATAGGGTACAAATTATCACGTTATTGAGTGTAGGTACACAGTACCGTATGGTGCCGGACGTAAAGAATAGCACTACCCCATCTCTTCACATGGGTGTCGTAAAAGGCGACTAAGGGATTCACTAGAGGATGGGCAGCAGCGTTCTCTGAGTATTTTAACAACTGTACTGCGATCGCCAACCCGCCTGCCAAGCGTGGCGATTTTGGCAAACCTAACATAGCTTGGGGGAGGCCTATGTCCAGCAGTGGACGTCTTTCGGCTGAGTAATGATGATGATGATGAACAGTAAGTAACGTTATGTTTCAAGAATAATCTCGCCATTATGATAAACATTATAATCAGGAATGTCAATTTGTGATAATTCTAATAAGATATGTGATGTATCTATAGAATTTGTTGTGGTTAGTTTTCTCAAACTTATTTCAGTTTAGATGAATTAAAGATGATCGCTGGTCAGGATTCTGCGTGTTTTACATAACACAACAGCCTTTACCGTCTCATTGTTGGGCAATTTCGAATTAATTATATAATAATTATTTACATAAAAAAGTAAAAACCGACTTCAAAACAAAACTACAAAGAGTAAAATAATTACCATATTTATAAAACTAACAGTTTCAGAAGTCGGTGCAATTTTACATTGAACCAAATTGAAGGCACCGACTTCTGAAACTGTTAGTTTTATAATATGGTAATTATTTAACTCTTTTTAGTTTTTTTTAAAGTCGGTTTTTAGTTTTTTTTAAGTAATTTTATTTTTCGATTTTAAGTGGCATAAACAATACACAAACATGCAATTACAGCAATCCCGGATAATCTGCTGTTATCCCTTGAAGAGTTCCATTGTCAATCTCCGAGGGTCTTCATCAGATCTTTACCAAATTTAAATGTAATAACCTCGGAAAAATGCTCTTTCAAACAAAAAAAGAATTTTGCAAATCCGTTTGACGGAGTGATGCCCGAACATACATAAAAAAAAAAACATCCGAATTGAGAACCTCCTCCTTTTTGTCGGTTAAAAATAATGTTAAAAATAGCACTACTTGTTTAGGTTTAAATATAAATATGAACAACACTCGTGTCCATTATTTGAAGGCAAAACGTTTACACGGAAAAATGGAATTATACAAAAATGAAATTACCACCATCGTCTGTGTATGAACACTTAAACTTCCATCAGGGAGCGTCAAGTGCGAGCGGTGCCACAGCCGGGAAAGGAATGCAATCTGCGGCGGAATGCTCCCTACTAGAATTAAATTTTAGCCATCCGTGCTCGGCAGTGCATCAGTCAAGTTCTTTTACGGTCCCGAGGTATTTGTAAATATGAATTGTATGATAATAGAATTTCAAATAAGAAAAACCTTGCATTTGAGCTTTATTGTACTCGTAAGAAGTTATTTTAAAATTTTACAAAAACAATGCTCTTGTCGGTAAGTAAATTAAATTCTTTGTTCTTGTCCCTTTTTTATCAATAAAATAACAAGATTATTGTAGAGAGGTACCTATCTTCCTTTTATTTATTTAATTTTTGTTTTGTTCAACTAAACCAGCTAATCTTAAATATAAAATAAAACTAAGAGTCGGTTTTTTCAATCGTGAGATAACTTTTATCTGAGGAATGTATTGGACACTAGCTTTTGCCAGCGGCTTCGCTCGCGTTAATTAAGATCAAAAAAACTCTTAACACACTACTAAAATTTCTATAATAATATAATTCAATCGTGATTCGAAAGACACGTGGCACCATCTATGAACGTTATTGTTGTTATCCTCGAGAACAGTAATTTTTTCGAGATAAAGGGTACCCTATGTCCGTTTCTGTATACCTGACAACGTATAAGTATGCCAAATTTCAGGATGATAGGTTCAGTGGTTTAGGCGTGAAAAGGTTAGTAAGTTACTTTCGCATTTATAATATTAGTTAGGATATTGATATATTTTCTATAGAAAAGCTGTCAAAACGTCAAACTTATTCATCAGATAAGACTTATCGGACAATTGAAAAATCAGGCCTTAGTAAGAAAGCAACCTTACTAAACTGTTTTATATTAATGCGCACGTCGTTGTTATAGAACTTGGCCTCATTTTACACGTGGTCATTTTAGGGTAAGATTAAATAACGGGCGAGTCATGTTTATAATTAAATTCACTTATTTGTAATCTCAGTCCCTTGTGTTTAGTTAGACAATATTAAATGATTTTATGAATCCTTTATTTCACGTGTGTAGTCGCTAAAAGCTTCATGCTTTGACTACAAACGGTCCGACTAAAGTAAATTGGCAAAACAACGCAGGATTGCTAACATTAAGTTTAATTAGATTAGTACAATAGACGATTCGACATCGCACAAAAAATAGTCTAGATTTAAATTTGAATAATTAATTCTGTTTTGTAAATACAGCATCAAACTTAATCATTGACTATTTCTGTTGGGCTATTTTGGTTAACAAATGCGATACACCAATATAAACACGAAAAGAGGATTAAATAATAATCCCTAAACTCTATAAGACGTGTGAGTTTAACTTTCGTAGAATTAACTTCTTGCTTTGATAGCGCATAAATTCATTAAAGTACTCCACTGTTATTAACGATGATTATAACGCCGGAAGAGGTCTGAGGGTGGCGGTGAAGTCGTCCAAGGCGGCGGCGGTTTCATTTCCCCTATTTGCAATTCAAAAATTCACTCTGCCTTCCAGCTCATTCGTCTGTCTTTAGCAGACCCCTCTCTTTCACACTTCCATTAAAATGTATATCCATCCTGTTCTCGCACCACCACTTTTTAGCCACCAACAATACCACTAGACACTTTCTTGCAACGACCATGCGTAGAACTCGAACGGACAACGTTTCGTGCAGTTTATTTCGAAAGGATTAGCCATAAATAGTTCTTCCTCATTACATTTTCATGAAGGCTCCTCTAGTTGTGGAATTTATGCCGAGAAAAGTTTGAGCTTTACTGAATAAAAGATATCTATTTGGCAGTAATACTGGCGGGGTGCCAGGCGACACTTCACGCTCGAGTTAAACTTATTAGATGTGAGATGGGTCAACTGAAATCTACCGCAATACTTACGTGGAAGTCAGAGAAGTTAAATAGGTACTAAGCATAATATTTTAAAGTTTTACACAATTTTAAATTCACAAGTTATTTTATAATATGTAATTTTAGACGCGTGGCGAGGCCATAAGCTAAGCCACACATTATCTCGTCTCAGCACGAGAAATTATCTCTCGTTGCGTATGTTAGACTAGCATGAGGGCTAATAACGTCACATCTGGTTCATCATTATCGTTTCATATTCGTAATCCAAAATGCACGTTGCAACTGCCAATTAATGCAACTTGAAGGCAGTTATATCCTTTTCAACGTAAGGTGAGAACTTTTTTTTTTAACGTATGGGTAATTATCAAATGACTTCTTCCGCTCTGGGCGGAGCGGAAGGGAGTGTCAGACTTTCCCTGACTAAAACCCATCTGTGTTCCTCCTAACGCCCATTGCGTTCCAGGTCCGCGGACAAATTCCCCAACCCTGGCAGGTAAGGGGGAGTCCTGAAGTTTTACTACAAAACTTTACCATACAAAATATATCAAATATTTTTAAAAAGAAAACATTGATAATATATATAATAATAATTTACGCTTTTTGATGGTGTCGTTTACGTTTTTCGATAGCAGTCTCCTTACGGCTACAATTTACGAAATGTCCGCTATGTAGGGACTCATCTTTCGTAGAACAGAGTATAAAATGCAGTCAGTGCAACTACGTGACAACATGTTTTCTTTTTAAAAATATTTTTTGTTCTTTGTATGGTAACGTTTTGTAAAACCCCAGGACTCACCCTACGTTGAAAAGGGTGTAACTGCCTTCAAGATACATTTTGTAGTTGCACAGTCTGCAGTTGAGGCTGGATGTGCAGTCCACTTCCAGTTATGATAACGAATATGAAACGAAATATGATTCACCTAATGTGACGTCATTAGCCCCCTAGGGCTTGAATGATGTGCACAAACATTTAGAATATTTGAAATGATTTTATGGTGACGGATTAGAGACTAAGTTGGCAAATATGGCATCAATTTATCACTGCTAGCAGAACCAAAACAGAGTGAGGAAATACACACATATAACAAAATGAATAACGTGTTTCAACATTTCTGGGAACGTCTGTCACGCTATGCAGAATTCAGTTTAGCATTTCCCTCCCTCGCATTTTAGAGAACTTACTCATTTAAAAAAAAAACAACATATTTATCTCATCATCACGATTGGATAATCCTTGTTTTTGCATGAAGCGACTGCACTTAACTTCTGCAACCCATAGGATCGATAAGGCCAGTGACAGATGTAACGTGTTTTTCTTTTCAATAGGGGCTATGGAGCGCAGTATACTTGGTGTTAAATTAACTGATCGAGTTCGAAACACAATACTGTGCTCCAAAACTCAAATTGTCGACGTGGCTGAAAAGGCCGCCCAGCTGAGCTGGGACTGGGCAGGGCATGTCTGCCGTATGCCAAATGAGCTGCGGGCCCGTATAGCACAAGAATGGAGCCCTGAGACAGCGAGACGGGGTCGCGGCAGACCGCGGAGAAGATGGCGGGACGAGTTGGATGCCTTTTTTGAGGTTTGGCATGAAGCTGCACAGAATCGCGACAAGTGGAAGGAACGGAGGGAGGCCTTTGCCCAGCAGTGGGACAATACGGGCTAATAATAATAATAAATAATAATAACTATGCCCCATATTTGGAATGCTCCTGAATCGTGGGTGCACCATATTCATATGCTCAAACATGAAACAGGTATATGTAAGCCATATATACAGGCTGTCTCAAAAAGTACACTGTGATCAAAAATATCATTAAAGTCAGAGTTTGGTTAATACATGAAAAGAAATCATAACTCAAAAACTACAAAAATCGCGGAACATACATGGGCTGATTCGGGTACCTCTAATTGTGCTCTTTTCTTTTTGGGACACCTTGTATAAACTTGTTCCGTCCAGGAACATAACTAATGACACGCGCTCAGCCATTGCAACAATTGACAAATTGTATGTTTTTGGTGTAAGCTAAGGTATAAGTCGTGGTGGCCCGGAGGTTACGGACTCGCTTGTTAAGCACCGAGCTGCTAGTTTAAAGCCAGGCAAATACCAAAGTGACTCTTTCAACGTCATAATATATTTTCTTATTTATAAAATACTGATTCGGGTCTAATAGCGTAGAATATTTTAAAAGGCACAACATACTTTGTTAGTTAATCTAAGGCCTCATTTACACAGGGTAAGTAACTGACTCCAAACTCGAGACAAATCAGTGCTAACCCGATACTTACGTAGTGTAAAATTATCGCGACAGCGCTGTACTGACTCCAAATCAATTTACACATCAATTTACACTAGGTAAGTATCGGGTCAGCACTGACTTGTCTCGAGCTTGGAGTCAGTTTCTTACCCTGTTTAAATGAGGCCTAAGACACCACTGACATACGGTGAAGTCGCATCGCGAGGAAACCTGGACCCTGTGGTCAGAAATCGCCAACCCGCAGTGGACAAGCGTCACGATCAATGCTCGTTCCTTCTCTGTGTGAGAAAAGGCATTTGCCCTGCAGTGGGACAGTTCATCTTCATCCTCCTGCTCTTATCCCAACTTATTTGGAGTCGGCGAAGCATGTGTTTTTCTGCCATACATCTCGTTTAGCAGTCATCTCAGTAGTCACCCTCTTACTACAGGTCTAGCACATAACTGAGTCAGTGCCTGAGGTAGCTGCGCGTTGTGGGAGGGTGACAGTTGTCACAAGTTGACGAATCAGTGAGCTCTTGCGTCGAGTCACCACACGTCTCGACTCAGTCATGCGCTAGACCTATAGTCATAATATCTTTTACATTATCCATCCATCGTTTCTTTGGTCTTCCTCTACTCTTACAACCATCCACATTCATACTCAAAACTTTACAGTGGGACAATTACAGGCTGATGTTATAAGATACAGGGTGTAAACGAATTCGTGTAATTCCTTCAAACCGTGTGCTCTACTACTGGTGTAGATTGACTCCGCACGGGATTTAGGTCGATTAAAAATTTACAAAAAAACTTTTTTCTTGCGGTACGTATATGTGATCGTGTCTTCCACCTATTAATGGATTCAATAAAAAAATCAGCAACAGTTTTTTTGGAAAAAACAAACAAATTAAGTATGTGATAGAACATTTTGATGCCACGCATAAACGAATGAAAGCACAGTGACCCAGTGACACAGCTGGCGGGCTAAACTAGCGTAATATTGTTCCGCACAGTCAGTTAACTCGGGACGCTAAAATTACTCAAAAACAGAAAAATATGAATTCTTCATGAAACAATTTTTTTGTTGAATCTGAAAAAACCCATTCGTGGTCAGTCTGTGTCACCAGCAGATCACGCGGATTGAAGGAATTATTCGGAGGAGGAAGGAAGGATTCGCTTACACCCTGTATGGTGTAAGGAGTAAGCATTCGACCTACAGTTTTTGCAATCGATGTTCACCTGTACGCGGCGCCGCTCACCATTTTAGTAGAACCAGCGTAGTAAGTAATTGCCGGACACTTGCAATCAAAAACGCTTCGTGTAGATACTGATGATCAATACAGTTTTTACCCAGAGGCTAATTTCAAGGATGAGTATTCGTGAAAAGTACACAGCATCTTATAGGCCTCAGGCTGGGAGGGTTAAGAGAGGAGGGAACGAAGGAAAAATAGAGGCCGAATAGATGTCCAAACTATAAAATTCGTGGATGAATATTTTAGAATTTAGAGGATAGGGAGGGGTTCAGACAAGTTTGGGTGCCAAACTGCTGGTGTAGCAGACGTATGTCTCTAGCTCCTCTGTAGGTTCACCCTAGGCCTTGACTTGAGTTTGCCGAACGGATCGACTACACTCTGCTCTTATTTTAGGAAAGCCCAACGTCCAACGGTGGACTGTGTTCTACATCAAACTACTTGTAATTAAATCGTAACGATGCTTCTGTACATTGAATATTTTTGGAAAAAAGTAAGTGCAACGCATCCTAGGAACGATACTGATACCAAAAATGACGTTTTTAGAATTTTTGTCTGTTTGTTTGTATGTTTGAGCTTCACGTTATTGCTATTCGATAGATTCTGTTGAAATTTGGCAGACGCATCTGTTAAAGAGCGAGTCAGGTTATAGGGTACAAATTATCACGCTATTGAGTGTAGGTGATGAGCAGTAACCTTATGTTTCCGTAGGCAAAGCTGCGGGTACAGCTAGTATTTAAGATAATATTACCACTTTGTATCAATACTATTTGACGCTTGCGTCACTAGACCAAGCAGAATGTACCTACTATACGTATAATGAAATACCTGCTCGGATTAACGGGACTTTTCGTGGCAGGATTTATTGAAATGTTGAAATATATTTTTCAGTGAAACCAGGTCACGTATTGCAATACTTATTTTTTGCGTGGCATCGTAGATTTTACTATTCACTTCAAGCCATATATTGCTAGTTTTTTTTTATTACCAATATAACTTGGCTGACTGCTCTGAATTTTCGAATAAATGTGCAGATCATAATTTGATTTTCGCTTGCGTTACCGATGAAGGAAAACCTGCACACATTGAAAGGGCTCCATAAAGCTCTCAATGATTTATGTAGCCAGCCAACCCGCACCAGCCGGGCTAATATGCGCAGCGCGACATAATTTTGTCGTCACATTATCTCGTGCTGAGACAAGATAAGGCATACATATTATCTCGTCTTGGCACGAGAAATGCGCCGTGAATGTCGCAATGTCGCGAAATGTCGCGCTGCTCATGTTAGGCTTGCAGATCAACGTGGTAGACTTAAGGCACACTATACCGGCACCGCAACGGTACCGCTCCAACCGAGCAATTAACTTGTTCTTCAAATTAGAGCATTAAATCGTATGTCGTATAATATATTTCATAATTTAAATATGAAAAATCCACCGGAGAGCAGTCAGCGCGCTTGCCGCTACCATACAACTCAACTCGGAGCCCGCGCGCTGTGAGCGAGTGGACCGCGTGCCTACTGTGCGCCGACTCCGAGTCGCCAGCGAAACAACGTCCTTGCGCCGTCGCTCGCGCTTCTTTCACAAATGCCATATAACTACTGTGTTCGCGGTGACAGCAAGCTGGCACCTCGCGGCCGGCGCGCGGACTGCGAGCTTGCACCTCGCGGACGACGCGTAGTTAGCGCGCTGATGGCTAGCCGTAGCCTAAATCCGAAGCGATGCCGTGCTGCAGCTGTGCAGTTGCAGTGCCGGTATAATGTGCATAATCTAAAAAGGCCTGTGCCTAGCAGTGGGACAGTAATGGGCTGAATATGGTTATTACTTGCTTTGCACCGTTAAAGACATAGTTTGGCTTTGAAATGTTGGATCTTATCATCACTCGTTGTAAAAGTGAATCCGATAAATGGCGTACATTCTGGACCCTATATAATACATATAAAAGAACTGTGGGAATATGATTATTAATGCCTACCCTCTTCAAATGATCCCCCTACGACTTACAAGCGTAACAGACGGTTTAATATTTTTATAACAGGCAAAAAATATATTCTAAAATTTGTCTGTCTCTTCAAATTTTTCATACACAACCCAGATTTACAACAATAATGATAAACAAAGATGAATTACTAAAATATATATATGATTTTATATATTATGATGCGATATATCGCGACTCGGACCGTGCCTCAGGCCTTTTACCCAACTCGGGTTTTTGACATCAGTTTAGGTAGGTCCTACTCCATAAATACGAGAGCTTATCTTATTTACGATATTATTGTTGGTAACATGGTCTTTCGGGAGAACTTCGGCCATTTGTTATGAGAACAGCACGGATACAATTTTAGATATACGACCTTTCTTTAAGGTATTGGTTAGATTGGTGTACCTTATAATAAAATAGAGGTATTGTGAAAGTCGCGAAAGATAAAGAAATTAAATATCAAGATTCGCTCACGAAGTTGTCGCCATGTGGGACGTTGATTCAGCAGTCTTCTTCTTCTCTCGTGTCAGCACGAGCTATACGAAAATAGCTCATGCTGTGGTGAAAAGATTAGCCAGTCAGCAAGGTTGGTAGCGGGACTGACTGCCCAGGGTGCGCCGGACGTACTTAAGTATCGTCACTCGTGGAGGCTCTTTTCATGCACCCCATTTTCTTTTCAGCAGTCATAGTGCCGGTAGTAGATACGGCCAATGGTTTGCCAAGAGCCTTGACCAACATCTCATGAGGCTCTCGTTGGGCGGTTGGATCAAGGGCCTAATTCAGAAAGCAGTACTTCTGGACGTTGCGCGTATTGTTAGGAAGTTCCTCTTTCAGCGGTCTTGACCAACGGTAGCTTGGACTCTGCTCCCGATTTCGGTGTTTTTTTTTTATTTTTAAATGATTTTTGATGACGAATGAAGGATAAAGAAGTGTACCTAAAATGTAAGTCCATATTTTGTGTCACATAGTTTTCGGTTTAAAATAAAATATCTACTTTATTTCAGCATGCACTGGCTACAGAAGCCTAATTACGAAACAGAACAATACATTATTTCTGTAGGTAATATAAATAACAAAATACGAATATCTTGTGCTAAAAGTACGACACATTTATGAAGTTGCATCAGCAAAATTCGTAGAACCGATCACTTCCGAACTGAGTGCGACTTCAAGACTGCGAATGTTTATTGGTATTGCAGTAAAAATATATCGTTACGCTGACGCAATAAGTGTGAGTGGCAAAAATGAGCGACTGCTATTGGTTGTTCGATCAGGTACATCGATGTAACTTATCAGTTGTGATGTACTGTATTTATAGTACTCCGGAAGTTCCTAAAAAGGATTTTTTATGACAAGCGAAGACAGAACTGCACAATTAAGGTTTTAGTCCATCCTACTGGTCTGGAGCGAACTACACACAACATCGAGAACATTTTTTTGGAACCCACTGTGGTGCAGTTTTCCTCACGATGTTTTCCTCACAATGTTTTCCTCGCGATGTTTTTCTCACGATGTTTTCCTCACGATGTTTTCCTCACGATGTTTTTCTCACGATGTTTTCCTCACGATGTTTTCCTCACGATGTTTTCCTTTACCTTTAACACAAGTGATAAACAAATTCTGATCTGCACATTCAAAAAGTTAGAGGTGCTGGCTGGCATTAAAGACCCTCGTGCAAGGAATTCAGGCGTTCAACCGCTAGACTATAACTGCAATGACGGCGCTGATCAATCTATTAATCAAATTGCGCCACTAAACTCAACTCTCTGCCTTCTGGATACAGTCCACTATATCTGCCTACTTTATTTCGCTGCTCCCTCTCAGTATCAAAATGCATACGGCATTATCATATTCAATAACATTTTCCTTTATCCACAGGTACTCATCATTTAGCTCTGTTATTATAATATCAAAGTGAGAAGCGTAAAGTGCAGTACAAGTATGTAAATTGAGTGTAATGTGTAATAACATGTAAATCCATACACATTTTGATGGATCTGGCTATAAGGGGTGCGTTACACCCCGGGGACTCGTCCCCATACCACAATACAACACGTAGTGTATTCATGTCGTACCTATCATTTTTCGGTGTGGAATCTATATTTTTGTTACGTATGTGATAGTGTTTTTAACCGACTTCAAAAAGGAGGAGGTTCTCAATTCGGTTGTATTTTTTTTTTTTTTATTTTTTTTTATTTTTTTTTTTATGTTTGTTACCTCATATCTCCGTCATTTATGAACCGATTTAAAAATTCTTTCTTTGTTCGAAAGGGTATACTTCCCGATTGGTCCCATATAAATTTTGTTACGATTAGACTATGAACTTCAGAGATATGGAACGGAACTCCTCATCGGATCAAAGCAAAATTCTCAAATTACTAATATTGCTTTGTTTATATTTGTTGTTGGGAACTGACTACTGGAAAAGAGGAGGGGGTGCATGTCCCCCCCCTCCCCCTTTGGAATGTTTTCATTATATCGTGTAATGTATCATTTGAAAGGGCTTTTTATGCCCGACTACGTCAAAGCCAAAAAGAAGGGTTATGAAGAGGAGGGGGTTAAATTTATGGCACTAAAACGTATTTAATAAAAAATAAACTTTAAAAAAAAGTAAAAACCGACTTCAAAGAAAAACTAAAAGGAGTGAAATAATTACCATAATATAAAATTAACAGTTTCAGAAGTCGGTGCAACTCTACACTGAAACAAATAGAAGCCACCGACTTCTGAAACTGTTAATTTTATATTATGGTAATTATTTCACTCCTTTTAGTTTTTCTTTGAAGTCGGTTTTTACTTTTTTTTAAAGTTTATTTTTGTTTTCTACATTACTAAAACTGTTGTAGTAGTCTTCAGCTTCCTAATTCGTGGACATAATCTTGGAAGTTTCCAACATTTTCTTAAACGGGTTACTGGTTAAATTAATGTGAGTGGCTGCAGACTAAACTTCAAAGCATACAGATTTATGCACACTGCTTTTCTTAACTATTACTAAATACTTGTGAGTTTTATTTTTTAAATAAGTAAATGTGAAGGTACTTACTCTCGCAACTCTGAATTATTTCATCCGTATACAAATTTAAGCACTGCAACCACTAAATAAACCACTTGTAGCAATTCTTCTACTATTTTCACAGTTGGCATAAGCTATACGAGAATAGCTCACTGAACTGACTGAGAAAAGTATTAGTGATGACCTTTTTATAGCAAGGGTTAAAATTCAAAACAAGAATTATTTATTTTAAAAAATCTACACTGCTATACTCAGATTTAGTTACGAAATAAGAAAGTGAAGCTCCTAATCTGTGACCAAGTATGAATGACACGAATCTAAGTATGACCAAAAATGTAAACACAGCTGCTGGTGATAGCTGATGATAGATAAATTTTGGTATAGGTATTTTTATGAAATGTTTGAACAGCTATTTTTCTAAAACTATTGATTTTTTGGGAAAGTTGTAGAACATAAAAGTTAGGTATTCATTATTGTGGGTAACTTATCACCCTTTTAGATTAGTACCCCTTTTCCGACTAACCGTGTAGACTTACAGAACTTCGTAGAAAAGATAATACACAACATCAGAGTGTCTAGTCATTATCATAAGTATAAGAATTCGTCCGGAAGTACCTTGAAACAGCACGAACTGTTTCAGAATACATCCGTTCAGCCATTATGGCGTGATTGAGTGCTAAACATCCAACTGTGTATTCGTAGTATTAGTAGGAAGTTTTTTGACTTTTCGAATGCCACGTTCCAGCTTATAATTTATGCTCACAACATAAAATGTACGTATATCATGAAATAAGTTATTTTGTCGAATAAAAGCATATTGTGAGGCGCGTGTGCGTAGGGGTAGCTACGTGACAAGAGAAAAGGTTGTGACATCCACATGAATTTCAAATGGACAATTCATGAGAAATGTTTCAATGTTCGCAAAAATAGGTTTTATTTATAATTGCGTTATGTAAATGATGATTCTTTTGCATTCAAGCTTTTTTGTTTATAAGTACGCATATTAAAAGGGATATATTAAACAAGGTTAGTCAAAAAGGGGGTACTAATCTAAAAGGGTGTTAAAGTACCCATAATAATGAGCAACTTTTGTTCTACCACTTTCCCCAAAAGTCAATAGTTTAAGAGAAATAAATAGCTGTTCAAAAATTACATAAAAAAATATGCGAAAATCTATCTATCCTCAGCTATGATCGGCTGTGTTTACATTTTAGGTCATTGGGGTAACAAATTAGAAGCTCCATTTTCTGTAAAGAAGGGATGAAGAATTAAAAAAAAAAAAATACACGGAAATAAAAATTATCGAATTTTGACATTTTAACATTTGCTTTAAAACCGTCATCAGTGATACTTTAAGTGGCCTGCAGATTGGTACCGCCTTTCCGACTAACCTTGTATATACGAAGTTTAAAAATAATACGTTCCACTTTAAAAAGGCTTCAATAAAATAGTTTGCACTTTAATTTAAATACTTCTGACTTTATGAGTATTTTTTTAAAATAATATTTTGCACTATACTTTTAACGCTCCTAACTTCAAAATCCCCCGCAATAAGAAACAAAATGACAAACAAATAGCTGAAAGGTAGGTTATGTTATATGTTAGAACTGTTACTTCTAAACGCACGAGCCGAGCGAGCGAAGCGAGCGGTGCCCCAGGAAGCGACCGACGAGTGTTAGAAACGAGTTGCTTCGCCAATCACTTTCCACTTTTCATTGAATAAAGTGCAAACGATTAGTTTGATAGTGCAAACCATCCATTTTGCAGTAGAAAGCATTATTCTTGAAGTGTTTTTTAAAAAATTTTTGTTGTTATTTTCATTAATTTTAAAGTGTTTTAAATACATCCCTTAATAAAAGAGCAGTTGAAATTATTAAAGTATTTTTCAGGCCGCGCCGGTATTAAATTATTATTCTCCGGAATTTTACCGAAATTATAAACATTTTACAAATACCATTAATGTACATTGGCATGCATGTTTTGCATGGTCTGAAAATACTTATATCCTTTACTTTAAATATTATAGATGGATGTGTCTGTCATTCTGCCAGTTTAGAAATGTCTTCGCGAAGTGATTTTAAAACGTCTTATACCTAACTTTCATAATGAAAGTACAATTTTAATTGTTCCGAGCGAGGTTTCGCGTTATCCCCATGGCGAGCGTCGGGATAAAAGAAAAGATAGCAAACTTTATTCAGTCTTAATTTAATTAATTGTCCCCCTCCTTCCTTTCCTGTATCTATCGACAGCCATCTTTTATTTATGTACCCGCTGACTGTGTGCTGGCTCCGCCTGTTTAATTATACAGTCGGATTGCACTGTATGCGTTTGGATTTGGAATCTTTGCAAACGGTTTTAGTTTTTGTTCTATGGTTGTTTTGTTTGTTCGTGGCCAGTGTTTGTTGCGGATTTGGGTGAAAAAGAAAATTGATTCCACCTTTTCAACATATTTTAGGGGCCAACCTCGCGTATCTGCGGCTTCCATTGTTTATGTGTTGTTTTCGGTAATTGATCAGTTTAGTTATTTATAGGTCGAAATTATGATCTAAACTCGATAAATATACCTACTGTTAGTTATATTTTTAAGTTTAACTATTTGACAGAGGCTGTTCTTTCTTTTCGTTCTACATTAGGATTCAGATTTATACTTAGATGCAGGCTTGCCTCCATTTATTATAATACTAGTGACCCACCCCAGCTTCGCACGTGTACGTTTTATAGCTTCAAACCTTCCTCTTGAATCACTATCTATTAAAAAAAACCGCATCAAAATCCGTTGCGTAGTTTCAAAGATCTAAGCATTACATAGGGACAAACAGACAGCGGGGAGCGACTTTGTTTTATACTATTTGTATTGATTAGACAAAAGTTGAATCATTTCTTGAAGAGTTTCAACTTCTCTTGATTGACCATTAAGGTTCATAAAAGCATAATACGGTGTTGAATCCCTGCTGGAAGCAAACATATTGCTTATTATTACTATACGTTTCCTTGCTAAAATGGATCTTATTAAAATTTGTTTACTGTCATATTAAATTCTATACCGAAACAAAAAAGTAGAATTTCAAAATCGTCATTTGGTTAGCTAACTTGAGTGGTTTATTATCCTTTCCTTTTACCAAACTCACAAAACGATTGTCAAATCTTTTCGCGCCCTGCGAAATAACAGGTGCAAATGTTATTATTTCTTTTCCGAGCGGTTTCTTAAAAACACGCCGTGATCTGAAAATGAAAGTAATTTATTTCTAAGTGACGGCATTAATAAAAAAAACCCCTTCAATTTTATAATTTTAATAAGACTCGAGGGATGTTATTGAAAGGCCTTTATTGAATAAAGTACGGAGAAAATCAGGGTAAACGTTTCATGATAGAAAAATATCAACCTACCTGCATATACAGAATTTCTTTTTTGGGTAACGTAATCGGTTTATATTTGGAAAACCTTTTACGTTTAAATGATAGGTACTTTATAAATTGGCCAAGTGGAAGCCTGTATTTAAGGCTTTATGTAATGTGAGTGAGTCGAAAGAACAGACAGATATATTTTAATTGGTGTTTCTTTTGGTGTTGAAATGTACAGTCACGAGCACCAATATGTATACATGTAGCGAAATTCAAGTGATTTTCTCCCTAAATACCGATTGAATTTACGAAATATTTTAATTGCCATAAAGAACAATGATCACTCGGCTAACATGCTTGGACTAGTAAAATCTAACAAAACGACATTATGTTTCATCAAGTTATTGATGAAACATAATGTCGTTTCATTCGCCTACATAAATATAAATAAGTACAGCCTTCAATATATTTTTAAAAGGTCGGAGAGACAAGATATTTTGCCACTTCCATTAACACATTCAAAACGTGATGCAATTCCAAGTCCATTAAACGAATGCCAAGTCAACAAGAGTAGAAGATCAATCGGAGTCTGTAAGCAATGCAAAAATATAAAAAAAAAGGGAAAATAATATAAAATCGCACAGAACACCAAAGAATATTGTAACAATAAGCGAGGAGAACACAGTCGTCGCCGAAACTATAACGACATGGTTACCATGGACACGGTCAGCGCAGAAAACCACAGATTAGTTAATAGTAGCTAGCTACAGAAAACCGTCAATTTATTTTTACTTGTCAAGAATAGGGAGGGACGTAATCAATCGATTTATGACAGTATCGATTTTTAGATGTAAAATCATTAGTTTTTTATCTAATTCATGGCTTTATTAAAACAATTTACCACGAAGTAACATCAAATTCTATTAGTGGCTAAGCTTAGTATAATATTGATGTGAGTATATACGGTTGACATTGCCTGGGATTTTATTTCGATTTATGAAATAAAATCATAATAGACTAGAAAAAGTATGGACTTCTCTAGTAACGTAAGTAATTACGGATGCGTTCGAAGTTAGATTTTTTATACAGCGTTCTGATAAATAAAATAGTATTTTTAAAATAAGATTATCTAAATAACCCCATCTTTTAAAAATAAACGAAGATATCCAATAAATACACTAACAATGCACTAACATATTGGTGACAGTTTCATCTCGGGAACAATTTCTGTTTTTTCCTAGTACAAAGTGACCATTGTTCTTTGTATGCGTTCGTAGATACTATGCAAAAAATATTTCAAGCTTTCCATTGGTTCCCTATCCATTTGCATAAAATTTTAAGACCTAATATTACTTAGCATAATTTTGTTTGGCATAATTACATTTTCGCATAACAGCTTACGCATAATTTTTTTAAGCATAAGTTCTTGCGCCATAATAATGATTAAGCATAAAGTTCTAAAGTATAACTTTTTTAAGCATAATAATATCTTAAAGCATAAATTTATTTACGCATAATGATATTAAAACATATTTTTATAGGTATAACAATGAAATAATTTCCGGAGCAAATTTCAAAAGAACAACGTACAAATCAACAAAGTTTAAAATAACGATGGTCATTTGATCAAAAGTTCAACTGATCAAAGTCTGGAATATCAATGTTTAAATTACCTATTTATTACACTATTGACCAAATCGTTTAAAGGTCAAAATGGATCACTGGATAAATTGTTTTTATACACCTTCAAGGCCTCTTCATGAGACGATTATTCGTCACCTACTTTCATTTTCACAATAAAAACTTAAGGGGATGTTTGTAAGGTTGAGGCTAAACAGCAGAGTCGACGGAGCCCCGCTGTGCGGGGCTCCTATTTCTGTCTGCAGGGTTTAAAGTAACCTAACACGAAGGGGATGACGGGGGCTTCGTTCGCTCGCTTCGCTCGCTCACTCTAGCCCCCATCATCCCCTTCGAACCTAACCTATCCGTGTCGGGGTGCGCCTGCGACTAGATTATTAGACAATAGTAAAAATATTTCTGATTAACATAACTAACATTATGCTAATAGTCATTAGGCCTAATAATGTTATGCGAAACAAATTTATGCCAAAACAAATTAGTCTTTAAGATGATTATGCCAACATAAAATGTATGCCTAAAAAAATTATGCCGAAGTATTATTATGCCAAAACAAATTGTGCCAAAATCGTTATGCCGAAGTATATTAGGACAAAGAACATTATGCGAAAAGAAGGGATCCCCTTTCCATTACGACTCCTTCGTTAATGCAATTTATAATTTCACTACGTGAATACATGTTGGTGCTCGTGACTGTATATAGGACGTATATGTTAAATATGATACTGCAACTTGTCTGTTGTCAATATCATACCAGCACGTAAATTGCAGACCCAGAAAAGACTCAATTCTTGAGTTCTACAGGACAATTGCAAAACCTCTTAGTACTTACTAACTTCATATCATGATCCTGAACAACGTTTGTTCTGTGATTTTGACCAAAACTAGACAAGTAAACCAAAATCGTTAATAAAAGATAGGAATATTTTTTGGTAAGTTTATTTGTACAGACTCGGCACCGGTTGCACGCAATATTATGTTGCTGATTATCCTTTTCACATTGTTCGTCTCCTTTTTTGCATCCATAGGACAAGAGCTTTCTTTGCAAAACCTACATGATAAACTTAGTTGTTACACGTAGATCTAGTAAACACGTAGGTAATGTAACTGAAGTGAACAAATCATGAAGTAGTTAGCACAGCCGCAACGAGCTTTCGTTTAGCTTGAACGAGAAAATTGCTAGCACATTGCTCTAAACTAAATAGGTACATTAACTGAACAGTAATCAACAGTGTTTTATGTACTTAACGCATTCGATTTTTCTAGTTTTTCTTTTGTATGAACTTTATCCACATTTCTTTTACGAGGTGAGTAGTTTTTTCCGTGACTTGAAATTCTGCATCAGCAATTTTCCGATAAATCATAAAAAGGAATTGCTCGAGTGGTTTCTAATGCAGGTAAAACCTGTTCAGAGAAGGGACAACATGTCAAGAAGAAGTTACGATGCAGAAATAGCTATGTGTAGAGATCTCTGGCTTCCGGCCGTGGCTCTGTCCATGGTCGGGAGCGAGAGTGCATGGGAAGCTGTCGCGTTCTTTTGCGAGGAGGTGATGGTGACCAAGGAGGGAGCAGAGAGAGAGAGGCGACTGCCACTCTCCCTTCCCGCGGCAGGTGTACCGAGCGCTGGAGGGCGTGCGACGACCTCCGGTCATCCTAGTGTGTGGCCTGCAGACGGCGGGTCTGGGGACCCGTTGCCAGACCAGTAACAGGTCCGAGAAGGCGGCGCGTCGTGTTACTCGCGCGCCTCTCAGGAGGACGTTGGATTAAGCCCCACTGAAGGAGAGACTTACTGGGGTTGCGGTGCATGCAGCCGCAAATTCCGCGACCGTGGCCATAGGTCAGGAGAAAGAACACCGTGGGTTTTTAGCCGGTAAAAGTCCGACAAAACCCTCCATCTTATCCGGGCGGCAGATATCCACAAGGATTTTCTCATGATAAAAAAAGATATGTATAGAGATGGGCAAGCGTATGAATCTTCTTAGTCGTGCACTGTTGGCAGAGTGGTCGTGATTATATCGGATTCTGAGGTAGCGGCTCTTGTGATGCATCTCCATTTGGCTGTGCTAACGGCATTGCGAGAACATTCGGTCATGGTAGAGTGCGTGATAGTGTTGATGAGGTCCAATCATCACGAAGAGCGACCTCGGGATCTCTTGTCCTCTATCTTGCCTTGCACAACCAGTCGTTTCATTGAGTCCTCCTTCCAGGTTACGTGTCTGAAGAACTCATGAATTGAACAATCGACGATAATCTTTCATTTTCCTAAAGTTCTTTCAAGATTGGTATGGTGCGCAGTCCAGGGGATCTTCAGTAGATACTTCCAGCAACACATCTCCAGTACATTGATTTTTCTCCGGTCTTCAAGCCTTGAGAAGCAGTGATAGCCTAGCAGTAGCAGAACGGTTGCCTCCCATACAGGAGGGTGAGTTCGGACCCGACCCGCATAACTGACTTTTTGAGTACATGTAGAGATTAGAATTTGATTATCACTTGCGTTAACGGTGATGGATAACATCGTGAGGAAATCTGCACATCTGAGTGGGCTCCATTGAGTTCTCGATGATGTGTGTAGTTCAATAACCCGCACCAAGCTATCATGATGAACTAAAGCTTAAACGCTTCTCATTATCATTGAGTAGAGGTGTCTTCCCCAACAGTGGGACAGTAATGGGCTAACGATGCTATCCTATAAGCCTCATCGTCGCGTCTCAACTCTGTAAAGAAAACGTATAAATACTCAAAATCGCAAATACTAAATAATAAACAAAACGACTTGGTAAATGCTCGCTTTTAGTATATTGTTTTTATGAGTATTTACTAGACCTCGAGAATTTATCCGAGTAAGAACTCATCTCTTGGTTTTTGCCTGGAGACCCTTCAGATCACGCCAATAACTGCCCGGTTATGAAGAAACGGTCCGCAAGGACCATCAACAAGCAGAACAATAGAAAAAAAAACCCGCCAAATGCAAGTTGGACTCGCGCTCGAAGGTTTCCGTACCATTATCTATAAAAACGGCAAAAAAATCACGTTTGTTCTATGGGAGCCCCCTTAATAAATATTTATTTATTCTGTTTTTTGGTATTAGTTGACAACAGAAATACATCATCTGTGAAAATTTCAACTGTCTAACTATCACGGTTCATGAGATACAGCCTGGTGACTGACGGACAGACGGACGGACAGCGGAGTCTTAGTAATAAGGTCCGGTTTTACCCTTTGGGTACGGAACCTTAAAAACTAGGTTTGTTACCTACGTCGAAAACAAGATCGGTAAACAGTGTCCACTTTTGCAAGATATAAAGAAACTGATTTATTCTAAGTTTTCTTTCTATCCTAGATCAATATGAACACTGCTGTTCGTTATACACCATATTTATCCAGGGCTCGACCGCGACAAACTTGAACTACCAATAGAGGTCACCAATATCATCCGCAAATACCTTTCCAAAATATTGACTGGACCTTTACGTATTTATCTTACATCCAACGGTTGTAAAGTAAACGTACACCGGCCAATAACAAGAGAACCGCGAATCCGCATATAAACAATCAACCCGTCGCCGCCTGAATAATGCGCACATTAGCGGGGTGCTACACGTGGGGAGTTCATCAAGCCCCCGTGAATTAACGCCGTCTTAAGTACGAACGCACACCGATGTTTTATACGTCGCTTTTAATTAAATTACATTGCGTGCTTCGAAAGCCGCAAACGCCGAGTGAACGTGTAACGTGCGCTGTTCATGTTTTTACGAGTAGTAAAATTTATTAAAATATAGCGGATTATGTCCTTAATGCCGTGTGGAAATTAAAATGATTTATTTTGACGTCCTTTTTTTCGTGTCGGCCTGTTTTATTTTTTCATTTTCAACTCTTGAAATGTAGAAGCGTTTCGTTTTAAATTGAGTTTTTTTTTCATGTTTCGAATTGGATTTGCAACTTTTCGAAATTAAAATCAAATATTTGAATTCGTTCGAAAGTATTTTCCTTTTAAGTAGAAGTGATCGAATTCTTTTTTCCAGGTACTTACACAATTTCGAACAGAAGTTTATTACAGATTAAACAAAAAGAGCAGGCGCTTACAACAGGCGATATCGCAGCGTGCCTTTAAAAATATACTCCAAATTGAGCTGTCCTTGCTCCCTACGGAACATGCCTCCCCTTTCAACTTTTCGTATAAAAAGACGAAACTGTAAAGACGAAATGTAACAAGACCGTTTAGTGCGGTGACCGAGCAGAATCAACCCCTACTATAGAGGCTCCCCTCGACCCAAATCGTGAAATAATGGACACCACAGCAAGCGATCACGTCGCAAATAGCTCACGCACAATCGAATTAATTAATCATGAGAAGCGAGTTCCACTGAAGTTAAAAAACTTATCGAAGTCGCCGTCGAAGTTTTAAGGAGAAGCTAACGAGGAATAGAACCGTAGCCGCGTAGATGAGAGATGAAAGTTCAGCCGGAGCTGGGAGGGAGAGGAGCGGGAGCGCCAGACAAGAATAGCTGCAATTTAAAACTCGATTAGAATTCGAACATTGAACGGGAGCGGTTATTAAAAACGGTGTCGTGGTACCGAGTCGAGGACTTCGATTTCATGAAACCGCAGTAAAAGTTCTGCTGCAGTCGTTTGTTTTTTATGTTACGAAACTTTACAAAATCTAATTATTGGCGAAAACAAGGCGAAACTCGTAGCGATTACGACAGCTGTGTTATTGCCTCTGCACAAAACACACAGCCGCAAAAAGATTACATCGCGGTAATATCCACGGTGCGGGATGGCAGGATTCTCAGAAATCAACATTTATATTGTCTGTAGAGCAATTGTAGTTCAAGTACAATACTCTTTATGGTTACTGTCATTTGCATGTAGAGAGAAAATGCTATAGAAAAGGAGGTATTGGAAATTCGCGTTACCGTAAAATCTTATTTACCATAAAGTGTCAAACGAGAGTGGCAGGAGTTGGCAGCTTTTGTTTACGAGCTATAAAATAAATCGAATGAAACTGTGACTTTGGTGGCGCGGGCTGGTAGCCTAGTACTTAAATACTCGTACGTGCTTGCCTGCTGCTCTGAATTGTTTATGATGTATCGATGTAATCACTGCAGACCACGTTATGGAAAAATAAGCGATGTATTCCTTATTAGCTTTTGCCTGAAGTTTCGTGCCTGAGATTTTTATCTTTGCTTCTTTTTAAAAGTTGTGGCTTGTTTTTTTTTCTATTATAGCAATGTGCCTGTGTTTTTTTATCTTTGCTCCTTTATTAAACAGTTTTATGGCCTGTTTTTAGGATTCCGTAGTCAACAACGAACCCTTATAGTTTCGCCATGTCCGTCCGTTTGTCTGTTCGTCCGTCCGCAATTTAGCTCGGAGACTCTTTGTACTAGAAAGCTACAATTGGCATGGATATACTATTAATCACGTCGATTTTTGTTAGAGTCAAGTGTCTCCCCCTGCCATCTAAACAGTTAGCTTTGGATATGTGAAAAAATTCACGGTAGTAGTATATACAACGAAGTTAAAAGGAAAACTATCACAGCGAAGTAGGCTTTACAAGTTTACGAGTAGTCGACCAACTTATAAAAAAGTAAAAATTTCTAACAAATTCCATTGCAAAATTACTAAGCCCTCTTCTTAGTCCGCATTATTGTGTAACTACGGAACCCTATTACTGCGCGTGTCCTGACACGCACTTTATTCTATTATAGCGATGTGATATCTTCTGCTTCCCTGCGGTGGTGAAAAGATAAGTCTGTCAACAAGTTGTACCGAGGACTGTCTAGGGTGTGCCGGACGTACTTAAATATCGTGAAGACACTTTTAATACGACGACTTATGACGACACCTTTGGTGCAGTGGCTGTGCTTTTGGCTTCTGTGCTACGGGTCGTGGGTGCGATTACCACACGGAAAAAAATTGTATGGCCTACAGATAATAGGGCGTTTGTGTATGTGAGATTTGTGTCTGTAAACGCACCCACGATACAGGAGAAATCCTAGTGTGGGGCAACGTTTTATACAGCATGTAAAGGTAAACACCGTTATCACTCAAACCATGGGTAGTTGACTTAAATATAAAAATAAAGGACCGAGTAAAAAAAAAAATATACACGCGAGAAATGAGCGGCGCGACGGCGCTATGACGCGGTGTACGCACACTCGCTAACGAGACAGCTGACTGACTGGGGTAGCAAACTGTGCGGGGCCGTGCGTCAGGCCACGCGGCGAGTTCCCCGCGCCCCCTCCCGTAGCTTGTTGCCCCCGCGCATAGGGTGAAATGCTTTTGAGGAAAAATGAAAATTTTATTTAAAAAAAAATGTTTGTTATTTTTCATTGATTTTACGCTCTATATACGAAACCAAACCACTGGTTTCAAGGATAACGGTGTTTACCCTTACAGCCTGTATAATAAAGAAAGAAAGAATACAGATATATTTTCATGTAAAGAAAACCAAACTTTTCTAATTGGCTTGATAATAAGGTGTATAGACAGTTCGTATCAAATTTCGTATTCAAAGTAAGCTCTACGAAAATTGGGATGTACCCTATATTTAGATGTTGTACCGTACCTAAAGGTACAAATCTACAGACGTGGCTTAGTTATGATTTTGTTATGATGAAAACCTCTCTGAATAAAATATGTATCACGTACGAGTAGACTACGTACCTTTATAATTAAATTTATAAGTACGTGTACTCATGATTGAAGTTATTCTTATCTTACTAAAATTAGGTTTCATCAAGAGCCTAAATACATTTTGTCTTATAAATCTTTATATTTAAGTAAGCACAACATAAAATAAGTAGTTTACATTTACTTACTGTGCGTATAAATCTTCTCTATAAAATATCTGTAATGTAATCAGAAGAGCTACGCTATGAAATATAAGTTAAAGCATTCAATAAATTTTAGGGTTACGTACCCAAAGGGTGCCAACGGAATCCTATTACTAAGCCTAAGCAGTCTGTCCGTCCGTCTGTCTGTCACAGGGCTGTATATTTTTACCGTACCTAATAGGTAACCAGTTGAAATTTTCAAGAATATGCCTAGCCTCTAGTATGGCAAAAAAAGTATAAATCCAAAGAAGGTCGCAATAAACGAAACCTCGAAAAAAAAAGCATTTTATCAACATTTTTCGTTCCTGCTCTAACGGTAATACATACAAGCGTGAACCTTTATATGATTGTACTGCATACTCTATAGTAAAACAACAAAAAAAAAAGAAAACTAGTGGTGGTACGGAATCCTTACTGCGCGAGTCCGACTCGAACTTGGCCGGTTTTTAATTATAATTTACTCTAGACATTAATATTGTAACCCAATTTGTCCCACTGGGAATCAGTAGCGTGTACGCATTCCTATCACAAACACCGAGGCATAATAATTCGAAATGAAACGAAAACATTTTTACCCTCTCCCAAAGGCAATGCCGGGTGCAAAAGTAAGTTTAAACAAACACGAACATAGCTATTCCATTCGCGGACACTAATTACTTTATCAGACAAACCGTGTCAATGAAATGCACTGTTTTCATTGAAATACACGGCGATTAAATTATAATTTGCCAATCAAGTCTAACAGTTGGGCAAAATACGGATAGCGTTGTAGCGCCAATCAAAATTGCAAATTTGAGCGTTGCTTCGTTAACTATGCGAACTGGCATTAACAAGATTGTCTTTGCATTGCATTCGTAAAAATATAAACGGTTATTTCGATATTCTGTGGGTGTTTAGTGATGCGTTTAACGTGTGTTGTGTTGGCAATACTGACGTTCCAAATGCAAAAATGAAAAATAGATATCAGCCATTGATTCTTTAACGTCTGCAAGGTCTTTAAAAAGATTTTACAACTTCTTAAATCCAGCTATGACACTTGCAAAACTGAAAATTTATTCAATATGTGTAAATCTGACTAACCGAAAGTGTTTTACACGTTAAAATTTTCGCTTTGCTGAAATATTATTATTTCTTCATCGATGATTAAATGGCAAGTTTTTGTACACTAAAGTACACATTATTGAAATGTTGTACGATAGTGTCATATTAAAGAGCAAACTGCGTCTTAGACTAGGCTAAGAGACTGTATTTTAGGAGCCACTGTTCCTCCAGATAAAATGGCACACAACTGGGGCCCAATTCTCCTAAAATAAATGTTTGCCAAACGCAATCGAACCACAACCGTCAGTCAGTTTTTGTTTTCGAAAACTTTCAAAATGATTGATTTTGTTTTTTGTGTCAAACAATTCGACAGCTTTTGAAATTGAGAACTGTCTGAATGAACGGTTCGGCCTTGGTTCGGTTGTGATTTATCAAGATTTATTTTAGGAGAATTAGGCCCCTGTTATCGCTGTCATGCAAGTACTCGTAAAATAGCCGAATGTTTTATGCATATAGGTACATACATATTGCAGTTTCTCGTTTTACGCAGAGTTTTTATCGGTGTACCAATAGATATCATTATGTACCTGGCCATGTACCCAATGATCCTTAGCATCTTTTGAGACCTACATTCTTATCTCCGAAATCTCCAACCTTAGGATAATATCAAGGGATGAAACCTTCAAGTTCTCAAGAACGTAAGATACACGTTTGGATATTCTATAACGTCTAAGTAAACCTGAAATTCACGCTTTATCGCTCATAATAACTACAATAAAAATATTTATTTGCATTGCGTAAAGTTATTCGAAGGTATTTATTTGCTCTGCAAAATATTTACGCATAAATCTGTTTGTTGTTATTTCAAAAGTTTACACGAAACAAATTGTATAAGTTTTGGGTGAAGTATTATTTTGGCCTACATTGACTTGAACTGATACTTTTTCGTCACACACTGAAGTCTGTTAATATCATTATTTCACGTCCTGAATTTACATGATCTATGTACCCCATTACGAGTACTGTACATAAAACAAAAAAGTATTCTATTTTTCAAGCCATAAACCCTTTTAACAACTTAATACAACATGCAGCGGCCAGTTACGTCGGCGTTTATAATGAATAATGATCAATAAAATCCGACCAAACGCGACCGCGTATAATCCCAAAGAGCTTTATAGCGCGCCTCCAAAACATATGATATAATTTCATTTTGCTTTCTTCGTTAAAACATCACAACGTGAGTTATGCCCGTACATTCGTTTGATCTTAGTTGTTAAGTCCCCTTAACTTGAAAATAATATTTAGCAAAATGAAGTACGATGTGAGGGCTCGTAATTAATTAAATTAAGTTCGGAATACGTTAGGAACAAAGTTGGATGTGGCTACCGGCGACTTGTTAATAGCTAAGGGAGATGATCCCTCGGTCCGAGCGGCCGTATGCGGTCCCCCGGTCCCCAGAGTGTCAGGAGGCCTCAACACCCCGCATGCTAATAGCCAATCATATTCTGTTTACATTCCATCACCGAGTATGAATAATTTGTTATTGTCTGCGCAAACATGGCGCGCGCCGCGTCACGACTGCTATTGTCTACGGGATTAATTTGCTGTCCAGTGTCGGCGCAATCGAGCTGCTGAATCAATGCCAGCGATATCAAAGAACAATTGGGCAGCCCACTCCGATTGTAGCCGATTAATAGAAATCGAAAATTGGATTTTATTATCTGAATGTGAACTGACAAATTGAGTTTTTTTTTGTGTTTAAAATGCCGTGTTTTTACTTTGAAATTAAAATCTCAACTTTTCATACGGGTATTGAACTTTAAAGGGACAACCTTTGAATCGGACAAATCGACCCAATATCCAAAGAGCAGGGGAGAAGTTCCTACTCTTGTAGATACAAAATTGCTCACAATTAAGAGAAAACCTTTTGCTGAGAGAAATATGTGTACTGATAGTTATTTAAAACATACAGTACCAAGTCTAGGCTATTTCTGAGAACTGGAAAACCCAGTTACAAGGTTTGCCCTACCGAGATATTTATAACTACAGATCTCAAGCGTCAGCAGTCGGTATTAGCGCTTGTTGCCAGTTACCCCGTTAGGCCTACTTATCTCACAATTATTACCTACACACCTTTATCTCTTTGTTCAACATCTAGGTTTACTATACCTAACTTTCTAAGCAATAAAGCAGTGCCTCGTTGAATACAGTATGGTACACTTCAAATAAATCCCGTTCAATACATGTTTAAGTATCTCGCATGCTGTGAGCTCGGTTCACATTGTAAGTAAGCCTTGAGGGCTCCCAGTAAACCATGTTACGCCGTAAATCTCGCAAGGTGGCCGTATCGTGCTCGGGCGGTTGCAAATTGCCGACTATCGATGGATGGGAGTTAGTCAACTTTTATTGTATGTAAATGACGTGGTGTATGGGTGCGGGGATTAGAGAATCAGTATACGTTTATTTAAAAATGGTGGTAAGTAATCCAATTGTCAAGAAGCGCAGGATCGGCCGATGTGGCGATGCTTGGAGGAGGCCTATGTCCAAGCAACAGTAGAAGTCTTTCGACTAAATACGATTTGTACCATTGTACAATTTGGGTCCGAAACTGGTCGGGCAATCCCAAAGAATGCACGTGAGTAAACCGTCACTAATCATAAATATAAATACAATAGGGTATTTGACTGAAAAAATCTAATTAGTCCGTCAGTTAGATTATCAGAAAATATTTGACCCGTACTTTTTCTTTTGTTACGCAAACCAAAATTGACGAAGTTACGACACTTTTAAAATTGGCAAAACGTCACATGCAAGTACAATTTTTACTTGCTTCTGAAGTCACAAGCCCCCACTCTCGAGTTTTGATGCGTTTTATCTTTCCAAATATTCATAGATTTGACAAAAGAAAAAATACGTGTCCATTATTTTTCAAAACTCTAGCTGGCGGACTAATTAGATTTGCAATTTATTGATGCTGTCAACATGCCTATTGTGCCGTTTCTGTTGTGTACAAACTAAACTTCATTTAGGCTAGTGCTATCTTTTTCTCTATGATAAAATAAGAAAGAGATGGACGTAAATAAGACCTGTCACATTTAGTAGAACTAAAGTTTCCATACTTCAGACGATACGTCAGAACCCTGTTTAGATGTCTCCGTTCTGCCTAGCCTGTTCCCAAGTATGTTGGGATTAGCTTTCAGTCTAACCAGATGTGGCTGAATACCAGTATTTTACACGGAGCGACTGCCAAGATACCTCGCAACCCAGTTACTGGGCGATGCCGATATCCTATGGTTAGGCCGCTTGTCAGACTTTCGGGCTTTTGACTACCCATAACGACTGTCATAGGTACCCGGGACCGACAGCTTAACTTGCTCTCCCAGACCCGGAGCGTCTCGATGTGTAACGAATTGTCACCCATCCACGGACAGACCGCGGCAAGCGCAGCTTAACCTTGTAAATTATTTATAATCTTCGCGGTTTTTTTTTATTTCTCCTTTATTGGTAATTGAGGCTTCAGTCGCCAAAACCTTTTTTGCGAGATGAACTCGTAATGAAAACCAATCCAAGACTTCTTTATTAATAGACAGCTAGCTGTACCTGGCATGCGTTGCAATGCACTTTTTCCTACTTAGGTACTAACTACCTACTACTTACCTACTACCTTCCTTCAGAAACAAAATCAAAATAGTAACAAAAAGTTAAACCATTTTCCATGCATGCATTTCCATGCATGCGGTAAACAAATGAACATTAAGGACATACTGAGATAATTTAGTTTTTTTTTTAAATATCGAAGTTTTCTTTCTTAAGAACCGTCAAAAGAAAACAAAAAAAAATAGGGAAATCAGTCCAGCCGCTCACGCGTGACCGTGACCAAGGGAAATAGGGATTCATTTTATATACATAGATCTCGAATTATGGAAATTGTCCAACAACAAAAAAAATATTCAACATCTACTTGCTACTCCGTAAAAAATATTACAAAATGAAAACGATAAATCCTCAAAGCAAGTGCCATAAAATCTCGATAAAATTGGGACATTATTCCAAATATTTGCTGTTCATAATTTCGTTTCTCCACCTTGTTACTTCACAATAAACGGTAGATTAAGCCCGTGTACTATCGAGCGTGGTTTCTGGCAATCAATTTTGGTTAGACAATATTGGATTTTAATTAACAGTATCGCAGGTCGCAGTCGCTTCGGCTAATCGATGAACTATGCCGTCGTTGTCAATGGTTATTGTGGTAACCGCCATTAGATTTCTTTGAGATCACGGCTCATCTTCCGTGCGGAAGATGTCCGGTCCTTTGGAAGGCATACACGGGGACACAGGTCCAACGCGCAGAGGCCCCTTTGAGAACTTTAATCTAAAATGGGGTGGGGCACCAACCGGGGACTATCCACGGCTGCACTATTGGAGTACAGTCATGGACCGTCCCAAGTGGGTGCAAGACTATTGTAAAATATGGCGAAAAATATCTGGTCTATGGAAAGGGGTGTTTTGTGGATCGTTTAACCTCTATTGCCGGAAGAAAACGGCGTCTGCCTTTCAAGTTTTAATTTGAAATGTGTTGGCAGACGGTGACTCGCCAGCTCACTAGCTGGGCCCCCTGAAAAGCCGCCATTAGATTTATTATTATCGTCTCCCTGAGCGATGATGCTTTGTTATTAAATTTGGCAGTATTGGGGGATTTTTTGTAGCTTGTTTCCGTTTATTTTAAACGTGTAGGGAGGCCAATTTTCAGTGTTTTTACTTTTGTTCTCTTTTTTCTACGGGTTTATAGAATGATATCAGTCAACTGTTTATGAGGAATTAAGTCTCTTCCTATGGGTGTCGTAAAAGGCGACTAAGGGTTTCACTAGAGGATGGGCAGCAGCGTTCTCTGAGTACTTTAACAACCATACTGCGATCGCCAACCCGCCTGCCAAGCGTGGCGATTATGGGAAATCCCCTCCAACATGGCTTGGGGGAGGCCTATGACCAGCAGTGGACTTCTTTCATTGAATGATGAAGTCAAAAGAAAGGAAAAAAGAAAAAAAACCTTTAACTATCCCACTGTTGGGCAAATGAAAGGCCTCTTCTAATAAAAAGAAGGAACGAGCATTGATCACCACGCTTGCTCAGTGCAGGTTGGAGATTTGAGACTATTAAAGTTCAGTTTTCCTCACGATGTTTTCCTTCATGTTATCTCAGTGGCGTCTTAGATTAAAAATAAATAAAAAAACCAAGACATGAATATGACATAACTTCACGCCTGTATTCCCCACGGCTGGGCAAAGATGTATAGTACACCCTCATTTTGCCGTTATGTTTAAGTCCCATGTAATAGGGTCGAGCCTATTGCCATCAACCGGTAACAGCTTGGAGTCTTCCAAGCTGTTACTGAAAAATTCTATACGGAAAAACCTAATAACACTCAGCCCGACCTGGGCATCGACTCCAGGACCTCACGTTCAGCAGTCGCGCTTGCGATTACTAAACCAACAAGGCAGAAATAAATATCTTAATAACAATGTAATTTAATTGAGAGGAAAACAGGAAAAGATAATCAATTAATGTTAGTGTCTTACTAAGTGTAAAGTATCCAAAGTAAATTTCTATAAAAATCAAACAATAGCTCAATCACATAATTTTTGTATTTTGAAATACACCGATAATCTCTTCTTTATTAAATTTAACAAAATTCTTGACACCAACAGCTAAAAAATACAAAATTCGACAACAATTTTTACAAAATCAATTTCACTCAACACCTCTAAAATATTTACTAGCAAGCCTAGGCTTTAACGTATAAAACCCATATACCTACGTAAAAGCCTCTGAGCTTTATTTATTCCACAGATGAAAATGTGCATGAATATATGCAAGGACGTAGGTCTCTAGCGGCTCTGTACATCAACGTGCACTTAAAGCTCTAAGTACATAAGCGTTATGGTAATGACAGAGATAAATAAGCGGTGTTTTTTTTTTGTTGCATAATTTCTCATATTATGTGGGCTAGTCCGTAGCTGTTGAGCATAGATAAAAGAAGTTTAAAGCTGTGAGGTTTTTAATCTTATTATTTTAAGAACTTAGGTAGGTATGCTAAAATTTTACTTAGATACTAATTGTATATTTATGCCGTTTCTTTTGTTTTTACACACTAAAGGTCGTTTCAAAATCCCTGAGACTGAAATGACATGCGCGAAACATCAAATTTGAAAAAAAATGTACAAGTTTCACATTTGCGCCTGTCAATTTTGTCTCAGGGATTTTGAAACGAACTATACTATCTACATTTCTTGTTCTAAATTCTCCTGTTGCAGTTCTGCTGGAAGAGATTACATTAAGAAATGAGCAGTGCCTTTGTACGATACGGTTATGATTAATTTATCTTTTACTAAGCGTTGTATGTATACCTACATAAATTATTGAATAAATAAAATTAAGTTAGGCTTGTGTATAGTTATTAAAATTTAAAATTGATTTGAACTGTCTATAATTATTGTGCTTAAAGTTATGACATATTTTTTTATAATTTTAAGAGCGTTTACGTCGTTCGGCATTTCATACAAATTTTCAAGTCCTTATTTTTCGATATGACTGAACCGATTTTAATGAAACTTCATACCCATCAGCACGATACATAGGACTAAAAAGTTAGTAGAAAACATTTTCGAAAAATAGTGTTACAGTTAAATTAGACCGATTTTAAATTTTCCATACAAACAGAAATTTCCAATTATCTTTTTTTAAGTAAGATATTTCGAAAATATTTTCTGGTAACTTTTTAGACTTAAATATCCTGCTTATGTGTGTGAAGTTTCATCAAAATCGGTTCAGTCATTACGAAACACAAAGACTTGAAAATTTGTATGAAATGCCGTACGGCGTACACGCTCTTAAGGTTCAAGAATTTATTCGCTCGAGGTTTAAAAGGTCAGAGACCATTCGTCCGAGTATATTTTATAACTTCGACGCCCAGAAAAATGGAAATAAGCAATAATTAAAAAGAATAATTAATTGGAAAGAAATAATTGAAAAACAAAACAACAGGTAATTGAGGCAGTTGACTGACTCTCTTCCCTAGTTGATCTTAGTAGGCTAATATATCTTATAAAGAACGGGAAATAATTAATCTTGAATTACTAACGCAAGAAAAAAAAACTGAAACGAAAGAAAGAAAACATATATAAGACTTATACTCATTTATTTATGTGCAATTTATAATATGTTTATTTTATTTATGTGATAACTTGCACGAGATTTAAAAAGGCTCACCGAAATACTGCTGATTATGACATAGAAGATCAGGTGAATATTAGAGTCATGTTAAAAATCATACAGCTACAGAACTATAAGTTATGCATCTTTGCTATCTTCGTATGCTCCCGAATTGAATGAGTTATCCGACCAATTAAGTGACCTATCTGTAATTGATCCAAAGAGAACGAAGCTGGAGTTACATTATATTATAAAGACAAATACAGATTGACCAGCTAACCTAACATGCACACAGTACGAGATAATTTTCTCGTCGAATAATCTCGTCTCAGCACGAGAACAAATTCGGAAACACGAAGATTGCCGAAGCGCATACCTTATGTTTTAGCATTACTATATTCATAACAATAAAACTAGTCTCACTTCCTAGTGACTTATACAAAAAATAAACTTCCGTCAAAAATATTGGTACTCGTAGCGAAATACCGTTATGGGAAACAAAACGATGACAGTCGATCGTGCCGCTGCAATAAAATAAAACTGGCTTGTTCGTATGACGCGCGCTGAAATATTGTTAAACTTGCAAAACGGCCGAGTGGTTAGCGTTGCCCGCTGTCCGACTCGATACAGGTATCGATTGATACAGTCGTGATCGTGATACATTTTTGTAGTTTTTGAATAATAAAATAACTTCCGTTTCTTTGTATCTGTCTAGTAAGGATGCCATTAATATGCTCATAGATGCTGTGGTACATCCACCCGACAGCGACTTGCATGCGCAAACGGCTTGTGCAAACTTTTGTACAAACTGAATTGTCGGTATCAAAGGCACTGCGCTGTGTACCGTTTTACCTTCTTAACATACATGCTTATTTGTGTAGTTTGTGCAAATTACGCGTTTGTGCAAACCGTTTGCGCTTTAAACTGTTTTGTCGTCTCACTCCCCCCCCCCCCCTACATGCTTACTTGCACATGTAGAAGGTCTCCTACAATACATTGAACTATTTGAATAAGTCTGGAGTTCGCCATCATTCATTATCTGGTTCAACAGCCGTTTACGTACTATTATTCTAATACATTTTTCAAGTGATCGGTTGTTTAAGAATAGCTGGTGTTGGTGAACATCAGCATATGACTGTTGAAAACAGGATTCTGTTAATATACACGGATTATGTTAGACAGTAGAACGAAATAGTCACAATAACAAAACTGACAGGCGTCTATAATTGGAGACTCGCTAACACGCCACACTATTGCTGTATTAAAAAATCAAAGCGACTGAGAATGATTTACGCAATTCGGTATGTAAAGTTTTTTTGGTATTTTTTAAATATTTTTTTCTGATAGATTAGGCTATTTTAAGAAACAAATTTGCATATTTTCGTTTTCTACACGGTAGTTATTTAAAAAAAAAAAAAAAGTTTTTCTAGTGATGACGTCACGCGATAGGAGGGGTTACCATAGACAAAGAAACCAATTCTTTGTCTACGCCAAGTATACCATAGAGTCTTCCTACGTCACGAATAAGGAAGATAGTCACTTAGAACTTAACTTAACTTAGAAGTCAAATAGATGTCAAGTGAATTCATGCATTTCTGCTAAAATAAACACCATCTTATAACTTTTAAGAGCTAAAACTTGCAAAATAAGGTTTACCAAACTAAAACCGTTTTGGAATCAGCATAGGTTTACTTTACATACCGAATTGTACTGATGGTCTACGAGCGGATAACGTTGATAATGAAATAATTTAGGGATAGTGACAAACCCCTATCGGATGCACGAGACATAACTAAGTGAAGAACATTATACATAGGTAAGGGTATGTAGTATGGCACAGCTGTGGACTGTCTGCCGTCTACATTCGGGCAGGTTCGACGTCCGCGCCTAGAAAAATTATTACTGTATGCTATGTTTGCTATAATAGACTTCAGAGGCATGTTCCTAGTCTAGATAATTCTGGGATTCAGGGAATGTTAGTATCGGACTAGTTGTATACAACATTTATTTATTTAGAAACCTTTCCGGGATTTACACGGTTGTTTCCTATCGTAATTAAATGGATTTCAAATTTTCTAATTCTGTGAATAACACCATCCTGGAATCAATGCATGTATATTTATCAATGAATGAATACGTATTCAATTATGGAGAAATAAATATATTTTTGAGAATTCTTAGATAAGCCCACACAGACAGACGAAAACAAGAGACTTTATTTCAGATAGTGATTTTAGAAGTTAAAAGTTCTGCTGACATTGTTTTTTCTTTCCAAGGGGGAGAAAAAGTAGCACCACTATGCAGTGATGACTTTTCCCTAGTGAATGAGTTAGACTAAGCAATTTTATTAAGAGGCGTGACAGACCTGCCTTCTTAAGCTTGCAGTTTTTAGTACAGGGTTCAGTGTGAAGATTGCAACGCATTACTTGCTTAAGTATAATATTAGTCTGTAACTGTCCCACTGCAGGGCAAAGACCTACAGAGAAGGAGCGACCATTGATCACCACGCTTGCTCATTGCGGGTTGGCGATTTCAGACCATTAAGTACAGGTTTCCCTCTCGAAGTTTTCCTTTACAGTTCACCGTATAACAGTGCCATCTTAGATTAACTTACTAAGAAAGTAAGTACTTAGCTACTTATGATATTGAAAAATTCACATCGGTGTAAGCTTAGGTTTGGAATAAGCAACCCGATGCTTAACAAGCGGGTCTGTAACTCAAAGTAACTTGATAATTTTCTGCGTTATTTGTCACTCAACGGTCAAATCTGGAATCGAATCGAACTGGGTTCGGAATCTATGTAGTATTACAAAGGTGAACATTCTGAGTACATGTATTTAGTTTTTTAAGTAGTTACTCGTATATATTCTTTATATACGAGGTCTCACTACTCACTAGGTCGTGGTGGCCCGGAGGTTACAGACCCGCTTGTTAAGCACCGGGTTGCGGGTTCAAACCCAGGCATGTACCAATGTGACTTTTTCAATGTCATATGTACTTTCTTAGTTAATCTAAGACGCCACTGACGTACGGTGAAGGAAAACATCGTGAGGAAACCTAGACTTTAATGGTCTGAAATCGCCAACCAGCAATGAGCAAGCGTGGCGATCAATGCTCGTTCCTTCTCTGTACGAGAAGAGGCCTTTGCCCAGCAGTGGGACAGTTACAGGCTAATATTTATTTATTATTTTTACTCGTATATAGTCCGAAAACGACACTTATTCTAGTTTTTTTCGTACCTATTTACTCCTTATAATTTTTATAAGCACTTGACTGACTGACGAATGACTTTATCAATATTCGATCCAGATTCGTAATAAAATCGTTTTATAGGTACATCTTGTTAACCCAATTCTTGGAAGAGCTTGGCACACCTCGAAGCGATTTTATATTCAAATCGTAAAGACAACATTGTGACAAAAATCCTATGGGAGCAGACATGTTTCAGATCACATAAAAATGATTTTACGATTCTATCAAAGCGTCCCACTATACTCTCGGGTTTATGAATAAAAAGTACATAAAAAACTGTTTGTAAAGTGGTTGGCAGTGCATTTCGTTGATTTTTAAAATACAGGGTGTACTTAAACATATTCATGTAATTCCTTTAAACCACGTGATCTATTTATTGGTATCGATGAACCCTGGACGGTATTTTGCTTGATTGAAAGTAAAATAAGCGAAAAAAATACTTTTTTTTATTTTTATTCGATAGATTATTTTAGTGCCACGCAAAATTTAATGGAAGCCCGGCAAGACAGTTGGTGGGTACGACTAGTTTGGTATCGCTTCAAGCAGTCTGTTAATTCGAGGTGCTAAAATGCCTCACGTTAAGAAGACATATTTTTTGTATTATTACTTTCGTGAGACACATTTTATAAACTTACGGTTTACTCATTTGCATTTTTCGGGATTGCCCAACTACACTTGGGGGCAAATAAATCAAGCCACTCCTTTTTTCACGTTTCCTGGTTATTAGTTTTGGTTTCATGGGTTATATACTAAGTTGACAAAAAACTACCCTCATTGTAAAGGTTATCAAATAATCTTTTAGGCGATATGTTTCGAATTGATCTGTTCCATAATAGGTACCAAAAATAATAACAATTATACGTCCAAAATAGAAGTGGCTCGATTTATTTGCTCCCAAGTATAGTTTCCGTAGTAGGGTCCGAAACAAGGCGGGCAATCCTGAAAAATGCAAGTGAGTAAACCCTAACTAATCATAAATAACAATGCTTCCTTTTTGTTATTTTATTTTTGCTGTTTCCAAAAAGTCCCCATGGCCAATCAGTGTCACTAGTAGACCACGAGGTTTAAAGGAATTACACGCATTTGGAAACACCCTGTATGGATAGAATGTAGTTTTTGATTTTATGTATCAGTAGTGAGGTTGCATTGTAATAAATTTTATAACGATAACGTTGGTACAGGCTTCGCAATTTTACATAGCAGTTTTTCAAACTCAATCATTAAAAATGATGAAGTGTTCGTTTTGATTTGCCTGATGTTATTCTGATTTGACCCATCAATATATCGGATGACTCTTTTTACCATCTGGAAAAAAATGGGTACAATAGGTGAAAGGAGTTTACATACAAAACCGTGACCTATGCCAACAAATGCTTTGGTATAGATATTTTTTTTTCATTAACTCAGTCTCAAATTGATCTATCAATAGATACCTACTATCGAAATTCAAATCATACGCAGGGGCGTATGATTTGAATTAGATATTATAACATCGATTATTGACAATAGGCTCGCCCCCTATTACATAATACGTAAACATAAACGGCGAAATGTGGGTTTATACTATGCACCTTTTTTTATGTGGGAAAGTCCTCATGGATACTCTTTGCCCGGGGAAGGCAAAGGGTTATGCCGGACTCTTACCGGCTAAAAACCCATGGTGTTCCTTCTTCTGACCCTAGGCCGGGGTCGCGGGATTCGCAGCTGCATGCACCGCAACCCCGGCAGGCCTCGGTCCGCCAGCCCCTGGCGGACGTCTCCTTCTGTGGGGCCTTGCCCGACGTACTCCTGAGAGGCGCGCATGGAACACATGCGCGCCGTCTTCTCGGGCCTGTTACTGGTCGGGCGGCGGGTCCCCTCACCCGCCGCCCGCAGGCCACACACTAGGGTGGCCGGAGGCCGTCGCGCGCCCCCGGCGGCGCCCGGTGCGTCTGGCGCTGGAAGGGAGAGTGGCCGTCGCCTCTCTCGCCCTCTCCGCTCCCTCCTTGGTTGCCATCGCATCGCATCCTCGCAAAAGGAGGCGACGGTTTCCCACGCACTCTCGTTCCCGACCATGGACAGAACCACGGCTGGAAGCGAGAGGTCACCACCGACCGCCGCGACAAGTTATCGGCGCTGCGTCCTGTGCGTGCTCCTGCAACGTGTGCAGCGCCATTTCTTCCGGGCATTCGATGCAGTGGTGACATCTGGGCGTCTGCTCCCGGCCTATGCGACACAGGTACTTCCCAAACACCATGTCTCGAGAGCAGGTGCTCTCGGGACATGGTGTGACACAGGTGTGTCAGCCGGAAGCTGAGGGCGCCATGCCGCCTCTCCAGCCACTCCTCCATAACGGGTCTTACCGCCGCTGTTGCGGCGTGCCCTATATACTATACACCTCTGCCAACCCTACGAGGAATACGGTCGTGCGTGCGTAAAATCGAGTATTTTTTTCATCTGTTTTTTGTTGTTTTAGTATGAAAGTTTACTTCAAATTACTAGTATTTATTAAAAAAAAGACATTCAGTATACCTACCAGATACACTGGACTGTTACCATCTTAAGGCCTCTAACAGACGATGTTCTTGTTGCGCGACTGAGAACGATGTGTTTATTTGACATTAGTTTTAGGGTTCCGTACCCAAAGGGTAAAACGGGACCCTATTACTAAGACTCCGCTGTCCGTCCGTCTGTCCGTCTGTTACCAGGCTGTATCTCATGAACCGTGATAGTTAGACAGTTGAAATTTTCACAGATGATGTATTTTTGTTGCCGCTTTAACAAAAAATACTCAAAAACAGAATAAAACAAATGTTTAAGGGGGATCCTATACAACAAACATGTTTTTTTTGCCGTTTTTATAGATAATGGTACGGAACCCTTCGTGCGCGAGTCCGACTCGCACTTGGCCGGTTTTTACTATACTGTGTGCGTCGTTCTTTTTACGCGCCATGTTGCGATGCTTCATATAATTTAGTGTTGTCCATTTTCACGTGCAAAAAGAATTTAAAATTGCGCGTCGTCTGTTACGAGGCTAAAAAAACTTTGTGAAAATTGATTAATGTCTCGTTTTTAGAAACAATATATCACCGTATCGTTCCAGCTTGCCCGTTCATCTTTGTTTGACCGGTCAGATTAGAATTTTGATCTATCAGATCAATCTATGTAAGCTGTACAAGGCTTACTAGTATTGAAAGGAACCTTACAGTGCGTAACCATCCACTTTTAATCGTTATTCTGCTGAATAGGTTACTACGATAATACCTATTGGCAAAATGAATTAATTATTTTGAACAAAGTTCAAGCCTCTTTTTTATCGTGTGAAAATCCTCATTGATACCCTCCGCCTCGTCACTGGTCATCACTGCCCATGGTTCTTGTAACAAACACCTTTTTGTGATTGGAGTTACAGACAGCCCACTGTGCAGAGCATGCATGGAGGAGGACGAGACGGCAGCTCACGTGCTAATAAACTGCCCTGAGGTCGCCACATATGGGGCCAAGTACTTCGGAAACTCAGGTACTCTCCGAGAGATCACCAGCAACATCAAAAGTGTGCTGGTCTTTTTCAAGGAGTTAGGGTGGATTGAGTGACTACACTAACAACCCATGATGCAAAATACGCGCTTAGACGTGGAGTTGCGGACACCAGCTTGTTATACCTACCTTATACTCTCCGCCCGGGGAAGGCGAAAGGTTATGCCGGACTCTTACCGGCTAAAAACCCACGGTGTTCCTTCTCCTGACCCTTGGCCGGGGTCGCAGGATTCGCAGCTGCATGCACCGCAACCCTGGCAGGCCTCGGTCCGCCAACGTAGTTCAAGCCTGTCTTATACCACTGTTCAATACGAAAAAATGCCTGCCCAGCGCCTCCGGACTTTCAGGAGTGAAACAAAATAAAACCGAACCGAAATATAATAACAGCGCGAACGCACAGCGGAATGGAAGCGTTCTAGCCTAACACTAATGTCTGATAATGCACATGCGCCGATCACATTTTTTACGGTAGTTATTTGACGCATAGTTGACGCATTATTTCGGGAGTGCAGTTGGTGTACGCAGTACAGTCAAACAAAGAGATAAGTATACAGGCTACGAATTATATTCGTATTTAACAGAGTAAAGGTCATGGCACACTATACCGGCACCGCAACGGCACCGCTTCAACCCAGTAATTAACTTGTCATTCAAATTAGAGCTTTATATTGTGTGTCATATAATATATTTCATAATATCAATATGAAAAAGCCAACGGCGGGTAGTCAGCGTGCTTGCCGCTTCCATACAACTCGACTCGCAGCCCGCGCGCTGTATGCGAGCGGACCGCGTGCTTACTGCGCGCCGACTCCGAGTCGCCAGCGAAACCACATCGTTGCGCCGCATGCCATATAACTACTGTGTTCGCGGTGACAGCAAGCTTGCATCTCGCGGCCGGCGCGCGGTCAGCGAGCTTGCACCTCGCGAACGACGTGTAGTTAGCGCGCTGGCGGCTAGCCGTAGCCTAAATTCGAAGCGGTGCCGTGCTGCAGCTGTGCAGTTGCGGTGCCGGTATAATGTGCCATGACCTTTATGCATGTGTTGAGTTGTAATTTTTTTGTAATTGCTTGTCTAAGCGAGTCCAGCGTACAAAAAATACAATTACAATGACAATTGCCTGCGTAGTGCATTAATATCCGTTGTGTGTGATACTTATCTCTTTTGTTAACTGTACTTACTATTTACTATTCAGTGTACAGTGCCAAGTTAAAAAAAAGATTGCAAGAAAATATTCTTCACTTCAATTAGCCTGGTTCCAGGGTTTTACTTAACTTAATTTTGCAGTACAATAAAAATTCGCGACACATGCAAATTTACGCTTTTATACAATTACATAATTCAACAGGCTTTCAGAAATTACTGCGGCGGTTGTATTTAACTTTCTAGACTCACACGTTCAAAACATTAGTGGGACACGCGAACACTGGAACATAAATCATCTACTTGCGAAACTTTTTTTATAACTGTTGAAACTGCTTTATAGAACAGAATAAGTCTGAAGAGGCTGAATATCAACAATTTGCTACATGCCATCAGCACGGTAATGATAACTAACAGTATTGTGACTCGGCCCTTTTTTTGAATTAAGAACCTACAGCCGCATGAAAACAAAACACGAGATAGGGCTGCCCGCCTACAGTATTTTAATTTTATCAACCTACATGAGTTTGTTTCTAGTTTTGAGATTGTAAATATGATAAAATTTATTAAAAAAAAAACGTGAATGAAATAGGAAGAATTCATTAAAAATACATGGTGTTTTTTGATTTTATTGACGAACTAGCTTTTGCCCGCGACTTCGTCCTGGTGAATGTTGGTTATCGCGGATGCAGACGAAGTCGCGGGTTAAGAAGTAGCCTTTGTCCTTCCCCAGGGATCGAGCTATCTTCACGCCAAATTTAATCAAAATCGGTGCAGGCGTTGTGCAGTTAACTAATAGACTGAACGTTGGGTTGTTCGCTCACACCACGGCATTTTTTTTACATTTAGCACTTCTAAACGAAAGGTCCGATTCGAATAATTTAAAGAGCATTTTACATGTACATAAACAACTTTGATTATGAAGCTATTTACTTGGATAAGGGTTAATATCATGATAGGAATATCTTTATTTTTCGATTCCATTAGTGTTTTGATCAACCAATTTGAACAAAAAACGGTTGATGTGACTTAACTACCTATAATAGTTAAACATATTCGCGGACTTTTTTGTGGATAATGAAGAGTAGGTACTATAAACATGTTGTAGGTACCTACATTATTTTTATGTATCATCAAAATATAACCTGCCACTGACCTGCAAATTGCAAAATTCGCAAGAATATTTGAATTTTGCGGGCTACCTTAGCGCATCCACCTTAAGAAATTTCTTACTGAGGAAGAAGAAATGAAAAGAAAAACTTTATTTTGTGAAATTTAAGTTAACGTTTATTTTGTTGATTAATTTAGATTAATAAATATGAGCTGTGGATGCTGGATCGATATTTCAGGCATTTAATTTAATCCCTCAAAAAATAAGGAAAAATCGATATTTTTTTTAAAAATCGATTATATTTATTTAAAAAACCGATTATTTCGTAATCGATTTTATGTTTAGGCAAAACAATCGGTTATTAAATAATCGATTTTTCATGTAGGTATAGGTACTAGGTACTGTGACAGCCCTAACTATTTTTGTACCAAGTGTAAACCGAACTCGAGGCGCGTAGGTATGACTCGGGTTCCGACCGTTTGTATGAAGATAGAATACTGTTAGTATAACATTACCGTGCCATCAGTGTCGTCTGTCGCTAAACCCTAGATTTAAATTTTTAATTGTAGATGTAGGTACACGTGAAAAGCAACTTTGCTTCTTTTTCTTTTTCGAGTGCTTTCCAATTTCGAATATAATAATCAAAAACGATGTTTCCTGTGATACAAAAAAGGTTTAATATAACTAAAAATAAGGTGAAATGTAAGAGGATGATGATGAAAAAGTTATCCTACATTATTTTTGACTCCAGCGCACCAGCCTACTACAATCTATCTTTATTTGATAGATTTTCATCTTTATCGCGAAAGTATTAGGTTCAAGGTTGATTGGGAAAATTTGACAGTTTCGGGTAGCATGACCTGCGTCTGTACATATTCTCACCTTTATTCATATAATACACATTTAAATTCACACTTTACGTGACTAAAGGCTGGCTTGTTTTTAGGCCAAAGAATTAGCGTGGCAACGCTGCCATCCTTCTGGGCACGGTTTCAGTCGACAGCGATGCGGAGGAATATTTTAAAGCCCTCTTTTGGTTTGTATACTTTTAAGTAGTTAGTAATACATTTTGTTATTTATGTTATAAATAATATTTTAATAATTGTATTCGTAATATAGGTACACATCATGTATATTAGGTACATTTTAAAATATTTCATATTTTTTTTTAATTGTAATAAATTGTAGCCCACCGGCATCGGGAACAGGGTCCGAGCTGCTAGGGGTCAGGGCTCCAGAGAAAAGAACCGCCACACTATACATGCCATGTCAAGGAGTACTGCATTCTGTATCAAGCTCTCGATCCATTCGTCCAACAAGAACCTCATAATTTGTTGATCGAGGCTCTTCGCTATTAAGCTATTCGCCATAATGATTACCGGGACAATGACTGATGAGTACACATCTCACATACCAACAACCTCGCGTACTAAATCAAGATATTTTAATTGTTCATCTTTTTCAGCTTTTACGAGGTAATACCACTATCCCTCATGACGAGATGTACCTATTATTGTTTAATTTCCAATATTTCGCATAATATGAAAACATAAAAGAGAAAAGATTCTTAGAACCCTCATTTTTATATACACTTCAATAAGAAACAAGGTATTCTAATAAAAGACATCGCTCATAATAATTGGTAGGTAACTTTATTATTGTCCTACGTAACAAACCTGTAGGTACAATAAAATATTTCTAGGAAATTCTAAGCCGAAGCTACGTTATGCTGGGGCTACATTAGCGGGCGAAGATTCGCGTCGCGTTGGTGCGCTAAAACATCGTGTACACTGTACAGGTATACGCGATGTTCTTCTCTACATTAGGCGGGCGAAGATTCATCGTGCCGGATTGTGTTGTTTTCTGGGGCCTAATTCTCCTAAAATAAATTGTTGCCAAACGCAATCGAACCACAACCGTCACTCAGTTTTTGTTTTCGAAAACTTTCAGAATGATTGATTTTATTTTTTGTGTCAAACAATTTGATAGCTTTTGAAATTGAGAACTGTCTGAATGAACGGTTCGGCCTTGGTTTGGTTGTGATTTATCAAGATTTATTTTAGGAGAATTAGGCCCCTGTTGTGCGGACGAGACGTAGGCTGTAATTCAGAATGTCGGTAAATTACTATTTATTACAATTGTACGAGTAGGTATCAGTTACAAAATAATATGAAAAAGAGACGTAGGTGTAGCCACCAAAGCGAATATTGTCGCGACAAATCCCTTTGATGCACCCCAGTTTACCGACAGAGGCCCTCGCCAGTGGTCTTAGCCCGAATACTACGCGTTGCAACGATCTACCCGGCCACACTCATCGCGTTAACACGAATATTCGCCGTATCCCGCTAATATAGCCACAGCATTACTGGGAATACAAGAATGCTATTATTAAAAAACACATTACTTTTAACCTAGAAGTTACTGACAAACGACCAAGGAAAAATAACAAAACAAAAACGTCTTAGTGGTCCATAAATACGCTAGCACGCATTGCCATTTTTAACCCCCGACGAAAAAGAGGGGTGTTATAAGTTTGAAGCCTATGTCTGTCTATCTCGCTATCGTAGCTCCCAAACGGATAAACCGATTTCAATAGGGTTTTTTTTGTTTGAAAGCTGCATTAATCGAGATGGTTATAGGCTATGTTTAATGGAAATCGGTTCAGTCGTTTCAAAATGATCAGTTATTTTCACAATTGGTGTACGGATTTAGCCAAACAAGACACCATATTTTTCACTTCCGTTTGTCCGATTGACTTGAAATGTCTAACATACGGGGTGGATATGATAATACGACAATAAATGATACCACGTGTCCTATGATGTGTTCTAGTACCATCATCTGCCTAGCCTTTTCCCAACTATGTTGGGGTCGGCTTCCAGTCGAACCGGATGCAGCTGAATATTAGTATTTTACATGGAGCGACTGCCTATCAGACCTCCACAACCCAGTAACTGGGTAATACGATACTCTTGGTAAGACTGGTTGTCAGACTTTCTGGCTTCTGACCAACAGTAACGACTGTCAAAGATCTACAAATGACAGCCGGGACCAACGGCTTTACGTGCTTTCCGAGGCACGGAGGAAACTCGCTATGGTAAATGGTCACCCATCCACAGACCAACCTCGGCAAGCGTGGCTTAACCCGGAAGATCGGTCTATGCGTCTGTAATTATTTAGCCACGAGCTCCTCGATCGACCTCGATGATGTGTTCTAGTACCGTACACAAAAAATCTGTTACTTCCAAGCACATTTTTTTTCGCATGATTTTTCAATTTCACTCATTCATGTAGATGAAGGGACGTTGAAGTGGAAACTTATGTTAACTATATCTATCCTACACGTGTAAATAAAGATAATTTTGGTTTAAACGGGTCATAGATTTACCTGTATAACTTCACGTAGAGCTCTTGATATTCGTAAAATTATTAAATCGTATGAAAATTCCTGTGACCAAGACCCAATTTCACCATACAATGTTAGTTGTTAACGTTCTGTTAAGCTGTCAATGTCAATTTCAATGTACTGTTAAACAGTCTGTTAAAATGTTTAACAGGACATTACCAACTAACAGAGTATGGTGAAATTGGGTCTTAACAATTGAATGTACATGATTGATTATTTGTGTCCGGTCTTAAAACCCATCATAGAAATTGTGATATCATTTATTGTCGTATTATCATATCCACCCACCCCGTATTTGTAAACTTATTGACAACATAATATTAGGGTATCATTGTGATTCCATTGAGCTGGGGCCTAATTCTCCTAAAAATCTTGATAAATCACAACCGAACCAAGGCCGAACCGTTCATTCAGACAGTTCTCAATTTCAAAAGCCATTAAATTGTTTGACACAAAAAACAAAATCAATCATTTTGAATGTTTTCGAAAACAAAAACTGACTGACGGTTGTGGTTCGATTGCGTTTGGCAACAATTTATTTTAGGAGAATTGGGCCCCTGAACTTATTGAGTGTTTTGATTGGAAGGTTGTTAACACTACCTACTTCGAAATAGCTAATAATCAGGCAGACCCATCGATTTTGCTTTATTTTGACAAGAAGGACTTTGAAGGTGACTCAGCAGCGATTGGCCTTCAGCAATGACTAGTTGTAGACTCATCGTGTTAGAGCTCGTATGACTCGTTATGGAAAAGACTTTCTCAATACTTTAATAATAGTTACCAAGAAGAATCGACAGCTACATTACAATGTCGGGGGTATTTTTAAATTTCAACCCCGGCTGCACATTGTCAGAAAGTTTCTGACAATGTGCAGCCGGGGTTGAAAATTTTTTTTTGTTAGAAAATTTCTGACGCGCAACACTGCTTATACATTTTGTACTAGACCTATTGTCAGAATTTGCCGGATCCGGCAGCCGACTGGCTCTAGTGCAAACTGTATGCGCAGAGGGTCTTCGCGCACAAGTAAGAAATTTTTTGACAGAAATTTCTTATAATGTGCAGCCAGGCTTATTCATAAAACAAATTATCAAAACCATGTTACGTAACACATCGAAAACTAACATAAATATTTTTTAAGCAGTTCGTACAGTTACGAAACTATTTAATTAGCTGATAGTAAAGGTTAATCTGCTGCTCCCTGATCGTGCGTAGAAATTCAAAATTATAGTACCAAACTACATTTACTGTGGTATGTAGTTTTCTTTGAATTTTTCCACAACACACACGTTGCCAGGTACATGCAAACAGTAGCAATCGAAATTGCAAATTTGTGCAGGGGGCCCGTTCGGTTCGTTAGCGAGTTGTGTTTACGCGCCACCAACAACTAGGGCTGTCCACCGCTAATTGGTCCAAGTTTGCATTTAGTTTGATTTAATAAACTGCACGTAATGTATTCGATTTGATTAAACGCTTCCGTGGGTTCGATTTTGGTACTATTCAACTGGGATTTCCGATTGAAATAAAAATTTCAGCTGATTGTCAGCGAATAAAACCTACTCGCGAAAGGATGCTACAATAAATTGATACAGTTTAGTGTTCATCGAAATAAGCTAGACACGGAGGAAAACTTTTGTTTTCAAAACGTGTCCCCACTCCAGGATTTCTCCTGTATCGTGGGTGCGTTTACAGACACAAATCTCACAAACACAAACGCCCAGACACGAAACAACTATCTGTAAGCCATACAAATTTTAGTTCCGTTTGGGAATCGAACCCACGACCCGTGGCGCAGAAGCCAATCGCTTAGCCACTGTATCAAACGTGTCATCAACCTACATGATATGGGAACATTGGAGTAGAAACACATAGACCTCGGGTCAGCGCTCAAAAATATCCGAACGGAATGTAGACTAAAACGCGAAAACGAAGACTAATTTACGTCAATGGGTGCAGTCGAATCTTCGTATGGTGAAAAGCAAATTAGGCATTGTGATGACGATATAGGATTGAAATTCGTTCGTCGTGAATTTTGTATTAGATCTAAGGGTCTAGTAGAAAATAGGGTTCTCTGTTGGAATATCGAAATATTATTAGCCGATTCTTACCTGGCCGAAAACCTTTCGCCACTTTTCATTTCGACGAATAATTAAAACGCCGAATGATTAAAGTCCATAATTATGTTTTGTTACGCCGAGTAGTCTGTATTATTGGCCACTTTACACTTTTTAGGTGGCTTATTTTCCCACCATGCAAGCAGAACAGCAAGCCAGCATGCAAGTGTTTCTGAGTTTACTCCGCCAGAAGACTCGCCTTGTCACCCTTCTTCGCGAGCTTCTGGCTTCACGCTTTTAAATAACACTCTAGGGGTAGGACAGAGTCTGACCACGTGTAGTCGGGTTGCGCTGAGTCGGATTAACATTACATTCCGCTGTGTGAAAATGTTTTGCGAATACTTATTTAGCAAATAAAACAATAGCTAAATAAGTATTCGAAATCAAATAATTATGGTGGCTAATAATCGTTCGGCGAAATCAAATTAGGGTAAAAATTGCTTCGGCAAAGATTACGTCGGCGAATCGTTGTCGGCGTAATGAAATTCGATATAAAATACTTCGGCAAAAACACGGACACCCACAAAATAGTCCATGTGTTTCTACGATAATGTATAGGAACATTAAAATGAGTTTATACTGTCTATCAAACGTTACAATTCATAAAAAGATTCTTTAACCTTCTGCGACTGAGGTGGTAGTCTGTCGGACACCACCGAACACAAAAAACGTTGCCAGATCGTAACATGGCGTGATGTACCTCTGTGTCGCTCAGTACCTTCCTGTAACGGCTCGCGCTAATGGTCAGTGAGGCACAGGCGGCCCAGCGGTGTGTACTTTTGGAGTTTTCGACTGCCGGTGTCCCACAGACGTAAGTACAGCAATAAACGTTGATTCTGATAGACGTCACCTCACCAATATCTTTTTAAATTCATAGTGTCTGTTAGTCGTATCATCAGCAACATATTAATACTACCATAGTGTCTCTCAGACATAACATCACACTTAATTTGCTAAACTTATAATATTCATAATTTTTTACATTACGACTCAAAGTACAGATAGTAGGCCACCAAAAGGAGACAGCAGTAGAAGATATGCAAATGATGATGAGCAGATTTAGGAATGGCTTGAAGAATTAGCAGAAGAAAATGAGTTTAGCGATTTTGATGATTCGGTAGAAGATCTAATTATGTGGAAGGAAATGTACAGCATAAGGAAAATTAAGGCCTCGAGGAACAGAATGCCCAATCGAGTGAGAGCGATTTTCACTCTGAAGACGAGGAGCCCCTTAGCTCTTTTGTTGTGGTGACCAAGATGGTCCATACTACATTGGAATACCAATCTTGTCCAGGTGCCAAGCTGCGAAGAGAGGACTTTTTACTATGTTTGGCAAGAGAATTGGTTCTTTCTAGCTTAAAAGAACGCCTTTATAATGACAGACGGCCCAGAAAACTCCGTCTTACTATAATGCGAATTTTAGGCAATCATTTGCCTCCCTTTCCACCCTTGGCTCAGCTTCCAGGTCCTGCTGGAAGGAAGCTATGCAGCTTATGCCCCAGTAAATTGAATAGGCAAACAAGGTACCACAGTTGCGCATGCAAAATGCCAATTTGTCTACAATGTTCTCCTCCACTATGTCAAAACTGTTAACTTAAGTATTAGATTTAGGGTTAACTTAGAGACTGATTTGTGCCTAATTGAACCGTGATATCACGTTGTGTTTTTTGTTTTAGAACTATAGGATAACGCTTAAAAGATTAATATTAATCGTTTTATAGAAGTTTTATTATTTCGTATTTTTTTTAATAGTTTTGTGTGTTTAGGCGTAAAAATAATGAAAATACCGATCTCAATAAATGATTCCATAATAAACTCCTTTTTTGTTTTGAAAATGCTTATTCATTTTTATTTCATTATACATAAACCCATTAATCGTAAAATAAAACTAGAGCTCTAATATTTCTAAAACTTATACACGAATCATGCTGTGTATAGTGACGTCTGACAGACTACACCTCAGTCGAATGTTGATGAAAAACCCACCTCAGTTGCAGAAGGTTAAATTTATAAAACTTGGAAAAAATAATGTAGAGCTAAATTATGCCACACACATAAAATTATTTTTCTCAACCCTACGAACAAAACACTATGGAATAATGATCTTTCTTTTGCAGAACGTTTTAATAATGGCAAAATTGTACAATTTGCATATTTGTGCACCAATCCATTACCTGTGCTAGCCACATTTGTGCCGTATGCCCGACGATTGCCCATTTGCATAAAACTTTGAAATTAAATGTTTTTCTTTACCTACATGATTGCTTTATATTCAACGGCTTTCAATATGGGTAGTGTTAGTAAAACATATTTTTTAAAACATAACTCACGCTTGTATTCCTCGAAGGGTTGGCAGAGAGATTACAGCCACATTTCGCCGTTCATGTTTACGTCCCATGTAATAGGGGGCGAGCCTATTGCCATCGACCGGGCACTAATCCAGACTCCGGACTGCTATTGAGAAATTCCATACGGAAAAACACAATGACACTTTGCCCGATCTGGGGATCGATCCCAGGACCTCACGCTCAGCAGTCGCGGTTGCGACCGCTAGACCAACGAGGCAGTCCTACAAACATATTTCGTATACGTAAAATACGGATTTTAAACAACATTTAATTATTATTCACCAACGTCCGACATTTTGAGTTGAAAAAAAATGATTTTTTTTTTAAGGATCGTTGCCCCACACTAAGATTTCTCTTGTATCGTGGGTGCGTTTACACACACAAATCTTCACAAGCACAAACACCCAGACCCGGAACAACTATCTGTAGGCCATACAAATATTTGTTCCGTGTGGGAATCGAACCCACGACCCGTAGCGCAGAAGCCAATCGCTCAGCCACTGCACCAAACGTGTCTTCTGAATTTATTATTTTTTAGATAAAAAAACAGTTAATGACGTTGGTAAAATCTGCCCTGAAAGGTTTTAAGCCTGCCTAGTCTTTTCCCAACTATGTTGGGGTCATCTTACAGTCTAACCAGAAGCGGCAGAAAACCAGTATTTACACGGAGCGACTGCCATCAGACCTCTGCAACCCAGTTAGGGCCTTTTTACTGTGACGCGGGTTCGTGCCCGCATGCGTGAGTCACCCGCACCCGTGGCGCCTGAATTTTACCTTTTCATACATGTATTTATTGTGATGCGTGAAAAACGCACGAAAAGGTGAACTGCGAGCGCCACGCATGCGGGTGACGCACGCACGCGGGCACGAACCCGCATGACAGAAGGCCTGCTGGACATAGGCCTCCCCCAAGCATCGCCACATCCACCTGTCCTGTGCTCCATGTTGGGGGTGATTGCCATAATCGCACTTGGCAGACGGGTTGGCGATCGCAGTATGGTTGTTAAAGTACTCAGAGAACGCTGCTGCCCATCCTATAGTGAATCCCTTAGTCGCCTTTTACGACACCGATGGAAAGAAATGGAGTAGTGCTATTCTTTACGTACGGCACTATACGAGACTCCGGCACTACACGAGACTATCTTCTTGATAACTTGAAAGGTCACAGCTCATTAGACCCACCCGGCACCCGACCCGCATCGCCTCGTCGCTCGGTGTCCACTCGGTGTCAGCAGGTGGTTCACGGGTGGACGCCGCGTTATCACCAGTAAACGTCGCGTGGTCAACCAGATGACCTCTACACTAGGCACTACACGGCACTTTAACCATTTAAAACCATAAAACTACCTTTCAGTGGCGATATATTTCTTTGTGTAAAGATATGGCTGCAATCCTTTTTCACATTACATAAGTTTGGTAACTGAAAACAGAACAGATAAATAAAGGACAAAATGGTCTCGGGCCCAGCATGTAGTTGGCAACACGAAACATACTCAATTTGTTGTATTCTGTCCAAGCCAGTCGAGCATACAGCACTATCATAATTTATATAGGTTGCTGATATTGTTATAAAAATAAGTAAAAGAATTAACTAAAGTTAAAATACCAGACTTTTTTCAGAAAGATTAAAATATTCATTGACTGCATCGTTGGTCTATTGGTCGCAAGTGCGGCTGCTGAACGTGAATCCTGGGATCGATCCCAAGGTCGGGCAAAGTGTTTATGGGGTTTTCCGTGTGGAATTTCTCAGTAGCAGCCCAGAGTCTGGATTTGTGCCCGGTTGATGGTAATAGGCTCACCCCGTATTACATAGGACTTAAATATATTGGCGAAATGAGGGTGTACTGTACACCTCTACCCAACCCTTCTAGCAATACAGGAGTGATGTTATGTTATGTGTAAAATATTCATGTAGCAATCGAACCATCGAACGTTAGAATAATCGTTATCTGTGCAAGCGTGGACTAAGTGAGGTTTAATACATAACTAGGGGCTTACCGGACTTATTCACTAAGACATATCAAAACGTAACACGAAAATAACACGGCTGCATTGCCATCCGAATGTGCATCGGCAAATTAGAGTACCGTATTATTTTTAAATGGCTAGTATTTAAACGATCGAATATAAATTCAAAGTAAGGGTGTCAAAAATACTGATTATGGCGTACTGAAATACTAAGTGGGCGAAAAACTGAAGGCGAACACAAATATTGAAAACGGCGACTTAAAATTACGAATTTGAGGTACGAATTTTTTTTTCGCCCAAATTAATATTTAATTCGGACACTTGGAATTTTAGTTGCTAGTTTAGATTAACTGTTTCTCACTAGTAGCTCATTTTACGAATTTTAATCATTCATAACTTTTCGCCAGTTAAGTTAATTTTTCGCAAATATATTTTAATGCCGCTCGGTTTGGTATTAAAGTATCTCTTAACAGTCTTCCATATATTATTTATTCGCCCGATTAATAATTCCCCTTCTTAAATGTACTGAGTTTGACTTATTTTTACACTTTTTTTGCTGGCTACATGAGTAATAGTTCGGACAACCTGTGCTCAGTGCGGCCAAATTATTTCAACCGTACTGTAGGTAGGTAACCACTTGTTTATAAGGTTCATTTAGTGCTTTGGTATACGTGTTACAAAAATACCCCTAAAACCGAAAGGGGATTAAAAGGTCCCTTGTAAAGAGTCTATTGGCAATATTTTAAAATAAAAGTAGGACACAAAAAAAAAAATTGGACAAATCATAAAATAAAATCACTGAAATGCAACCCTGAAAAATAAAAGTAAAGAGGACTCCCAGAAAGTTATTTTCTTACCTAATTTCCTCTGAGAGGTAAATGACAACAACCATAAAAGACTACTTGATTAACATTTTCTTTTTTAAGGGGAATTATGTAACACGTTGTAGAATCAAATACTAATAAAATCTACACATGCTATATTCATAATAATAGCCTCCATGAGTGATGGTACTTAACGTCGTACGTTCGTCGCACCCTGGGCAGGCGGCCGGCTACGAGCCTTGCTGACTGGCTAATCTTTTCGTAACGGCATGAGTTGTTCTCGCATAGTAAGATTTTTTTTCTATTGGACTGCTTGTAGATGTTCCTTGCGAACCTTTTTTACATAACCGGGCAGTTATTGGCGTGATCTGAAGTGTCTCCAAGTCAAGGGGTCTTCAGCCAAACCCACATAGTGAATGCCGACACGAATCATAATCTAAAAGCACTTTTAGCGCACTAAAGTAAAGCACTTTTTGGGGGCTGAGTCACCCTCGTCCGTGGGTAGGCACCCTTAGTTCGAAACTTCACACGTGGTCCAGGGTGGTGCCAGTCAGGTGACAACCTTTCGCTTGGTGGTAAGATCTTTCCGGTCCGCCCGGCTAGCTACCACCCTCTCATTAAAGTCCGGCGCCAAGCAGTTTATTGTGTTCCGTCGTGTGTATGTGAGAGCCAGAGAGGTATGTTATTCATCTTAGACCCTGTCTGCGCTTACCATCAGGTGCAACGAGGGTCAAATGCGACCAAGTCAAGGAATAAAAAATAAAAAAAAAGTAATGATTAGTGATGCACTCTTAGTATTAATCTTAACACAGGGTTAGGAAAACGCTGAGGAGATTATTGTAGCACTCTGAATAATGCAAATACTTTCTCAAAATTCGTAGTTTTTATTGAGCATCTGTTAATGCAGTATTTGCAAACTACGCTCTAGATTTAAAAAAAATAAAAGATAGAAGAAAAAAATCGTATAAATAGGCAAAAAAGAAATGACGAAAATATTTTGAATTTTACTCTAAAAGCCGCATGGAGCATTATTTATAAGTACTTTTTTGATCTCTCGCAAATCCTAAGTAAGTATTACGATGCCATAAAGCCTGATTGCACTGAGATTTGGGTAAATTTTAAAAATACTGCGACTTATTTGCTTTCATAAACTCTACTCTACTTAAAAAAATCTTATACATAATAAATATAATTCACTTTGTTCTTGAGTATGTTAACGTTTACATCTGTTTAGTTAATCCTAATTTTCAATAAGAATAAATTGGTAATTTAAATCTATTTACAAAATAAGAATTTAAAAGTTTGTGATAACTATAACACCGCGTATTTTTTAAATGTCTTGGGGTGCACAAATGCACGTGGGTAATAAGTGGTGTTTGTCTATAATTTATTATGCCTTTAGCTTGTAAGTTTCGGCATGGATCAAAATTTCCTAAGAACAGTGTACTTAATAACAATTGGCAATTCAAAATAAATAGACCACTATCAGTCATCATCAACAGCTTATCTCAGTCTACTGGTGGATATGGACCTGTTCTTAAAAGGAGACAGATATGACGCTTTTTTTTAAGGATGCTATACCCATGACTTCCAATTTTCTCGACCCAGAGCTAAAGTAGACCACTGGTCATTGATTTTGTCTAGCTCGTCCCGTCATCTTCTTCGTGGTCTGCCGCGACGCCTTCTGGCTGTGTCAGGGCTCCATAAAGTGGTTATTTTGGCCCACAGCTCTTTGGGCATGCGGCACACGTGGCCGGTCCAGGCCCACTTCAGCTTAGCAGCTTTTTGAGCAACGTCAGCAATTTGTGTTTTGGAGCGCAGTGTGGTGTTGCGTACATGGTCCGTTAGCTTGACGCCTAGAATGCTGCGCTCCATAGCAAGTCTTGGGAGAGGCATTTGCCCAGCAGTGGAATGACGCAGGCTAGAAATAAATGAATGAATGCTATAACAACAAATGATTTCTTCCGGTCTGGGCGGAGCGGAAGGGAGTGTCAGACTTTCACTGACTAAAACCCATCCGTGTTCCCCCTAATGCTCTTTGCGTTCCAGGGGATCTACTCCCTAACCACGAAGTCCGTGGTTTCAGCCTTAGTTACGAGCGTTTCCTACTCCCTGTTACCTACGGACATACGATTATTACGAAGCCGTGGTGAAAAGATTAGCCAATCAGCAAGGATGGTAGTGAGGCTGACTGCCCAGGGTGCGCCGGACGTACTGAAGTATCGTCACTCGTGGAGGCTCTTTTCATGCACCCCAGAAAGAACACCTAAACTATCTACTACCACGTATCCAAAATTTAGGACTGACGGACCTGTTGTAAGTGAAAACTACCTGGCGACTGGGCTACTAGAGCCGCTGTCTAAATTTTCATACGTTTTTGGCGTGACGCAACTACAGTAGTTAACGAAAAAAACTCACACTTGGGGCACTGAACATGGCTATGGCAGGGTCATATGTCATGGGTCATTATGGAGTTTCTTGCCGGTTCTTCTCCAAAGGACCTACTACTTGGAACCGAGCCCCTAGGGTTGACCTTTTGAAAGCACCAGGGAACTGGTCTACTTGAAATAAAAACTATTTGACTTTGACATACATGTGAGAAAAATATTAGTAAAATAAAACAAGAATTTGAATTAATGAGGTACATTTATACAATTCTTTCTCCCACCTGTAACAGATGACAGTCAGCGGTCAGCATCTTCTTTTTTCTGCAAAAAAAGAACTAAAGTCCTAACGACATTTATTACACTTAACTATTCGAGTTACACGTTAAATGCATTGTGAAAGTTTTTTCATTTATTCGTGTTAGAAACATTTGTCTGGGCACTCAACTTATAAATAAAGTTAGCGAAGATATTTATCAAAGAAACAATTGGGCTTTGTATCATTTATTTTGAGCTATTTATTTAATTGTTCAATGTATCGTTTTAGTTAATATATCACTGTAAGGCTTAGGGTCAAAACACACTGAGCGTATCTTGCGACGCGTACTGCGCAAGATACGCGACGCAATATACGCCAAAGTGTAGCTGTAGACGCTGAAAGTGCGCCAAATATAGTTAACTTAACATCGTTCAAACGCAAGATGCACGCCAAATTTCTTGGTCCGTAACGATATATCATACGCGTGGTGAGGTTGCGCAGTAGAATTTTTATGTAGCGCGATGCATACGCGTAAAGTGCCGAAACATGAGCCGCGCATGATACGCCCAGTGTGTATGCAGCCTAAAACCAGACGAGCGTAATTTACGCCGCGCCATATGAGTCGGCATCATTTTTAGCAAGTAGGTATTTGACGAACTCATTTTGCGTTGTTGTGTGGCACTAATTGCGATATTGTATGAAACCAAACGTGATCGAATTTGCGTGAATCACTTTGCACGACGTAAAAATCATATAGGGTGACTGGTAATTAGTGACCGATACTTTAACACATGATTGTACTCATGATAACAAGCAACTTTCCCAAAGAAACATTCTTTTTATTTTATTTTTGCCATTTAAAATTTATTAATAAACAGTTACGGAATGGACGCGGCTCGTAATGTTTTTTTTTTTTTTTTGCTTTATAAATAATGTTTCGTCATTATTTATAAAACAAAATGCAAAACTACATAAATGACTAATTTATGTAGATTATGTTTAAGTAGGTGGCTTTACAGTCTATTGCAAAATACAGGCAATGGTGTAAAAAATTGGCATATTGTCGTAGCAGAACTATTTCATTCAAATCTTGTGTGAATTTGAAAATCAACAGTGCATTTCATATTCCAATTTGGTCATATTAAAAAACATTTGTTGTAGCGATATGAATGTTTTTCTTGTCAAGCAAAGAAAGAAGAAAATTACAATTTGAAAAAAAAAGACAAGTCTGTGTGTTCTCACCCCAAGTTAAAAAAAAGTTAATTCAAAGGCGTAATACCGCGTATACAATCAAATTACGCTTGTGGTAATTGGCTATAGCTAGCAATCACTTAATGTTGTAATTAATTGTCTATTAGCGAATTAATAGGTATTATAACAATAGGTTCCGGTGGCACCAATGTAATTACTAGGTATTATACTCAACTTATCTAAAATCAGCTAATCTTGTAAGAGAACATAATATATATAAAATATGTTATACTATAAATCAGCTTATAAAAAGTTGCATCTTAGCAAACATGTAATAAAACTCATTGAGCTATGAATATAAGCAAAATAACTATGATCTCTCCTTTATATGAGACCACATCTGATAGAGAAGTAAAGCTGTACCTTAGGATCTAACCACCTGTTCGAGATGAAACGTAACACAGTTTTTAAGTTAGGCTATTAGCTATACAACAGTAAAAGTTTTATTGGAATCCGTCCAGCTGTTCTGTCGTGAAGCGGTAACAAACAACAAGAGACAGACAGACAGACATTAATTCTTCAAAACCGGTCAAGTGCCAGTGAACCTCATTCTCACGAGTACCTATGTTATCGTCACGTATTAAACATAAACAAAATAAGTAATTTTATACTAATAATGCAACTAAGAAAATTTTTCTAGATTATACAGGGCGTCCCACGACTTTGCCACATGGAGGGGAAGTACCTTATATACTGTAGATAGAAAAAAATACGGAATGAAGACTTCATTTTTATTTTAAAAACAATACGAACTGCATTCAAAGAATTTAAATAATCACCTGTCTGAACCGGGAATCGAACCCGCTAAATGTGAAAAAAAAAACTGTAATTTTATTGTACTAATCGAAAGACTCGATTAGATACATTTATTTATTCGAAGTAACATAGCATCTAAAACAAAAGGAACACCATGAAATTTAACATTTAACTTAAAATTTTGTTCTGAATAATGAATAGCATTCTCTCTGACTATATCGTGCTTATAACAACTGACTTTGTGTACTACTGCTTTATTACTATTTCGAAGTATTATTTCAAATAATTTCATTACCTATGAAAAAAGAAATAAATCAACGGTAAGCCAGATAGTTACAATTTGTATACAATAGGAAGAGACACATTTTGAGTATTTAATAAATTAAATTGTTTGTAAGTTGCACAGTTAAACGTGTCTTAATATTTCAAATAAATGTTAAATTTCATGGTGATCCTTTTATTTTAGAAGCTATGTTACTTAGAAGAAATAAATGTATCTGATCGAGCCTTTCGATTAGTACAATAAAATTACAGTTTTTTTTTGTTTTCACATTTAGCAGGTTCGATTCCCGGTTCAGACAGGTGATTATTTAAAATTCTTTGAATGCAGTTCGTATTGTTTTTAAAATAAAAATGAAGTCTTCATTCAGTAATTTTATCTATCTACAGTATTTAAGGTACTTCCCCTCCATGTGGCAAAGTCGTGGGACGCCCTGTATATATTTTATTATTTATTAATGAGCCTGCGTTTGACCGCTATCTCGCCTGATGTTAAGCGATGATGCGGTCTACGATGGAGCACGCTTGCCCAGAAGAAACCGATTCATTCGTGACTTGAAGACACCCAGATTGTAGCTGTCGGGGAACACCCAATCAGGCAGCACATTCCACTGTTTGGCGGTTTTCACAGTGAAAGTGGAATCAAAGCGCTTTGTTCAGGTTTTTGGTATATCAACCATAAACCGATGGCGCTTTTTCGTGCTTCTGGCTGTCCGATAGAAAAAAGGGCAGAGGGTAATTAGATCATGCAGATCTGAAGCACACTCTCCGAAATGTAACCGATAGAAAACCGATAGACTAGCAACTTTGCGCAAATGCTCAAGACTTTGGAGCTTGGTCTGAACAAGGGAGTCGTAAATTTTTCCTTTCTTTCCTTCTTAAACACTAACTGTTTGCCAAATTTCAAGTTAGCAGGTCTGCTAGAAGTAGCTTATAATTCTGATGATCGGTGAGTCACTGAATGAGTGTGTGACAACGAAACTTTAATGGTGGATATTTTGTAAGTTGTTTTTGCTAGAAATTTATAATTTGGAAATTTTTAACATTAAAATTTAACACTGAATGTTTTTCTCGATCAAAGGATTATTCACCTTTTATAAAAAAACAAATAGATTGGGCTATACATAATAATATTAGTCGCTTTCCGTGTGGAATTGCACTAAAAATAGTTCACCATAAATCTGTCAGTGGATGTCGCAAGAGTGGATAAAGAGATTATGTCAGGTGAATGGACAGCAGTATTAATCTGTATTTATAATTTGAAAATAGTCATTCGGAGGAATGAGGAGTATGTTACAAGAAAAGTATGAATGAGTGATATAATGTTGTGGCTATAAGAAAGGAGACGGACCAAAGAAAATATGCATGCACTGTGTGAAAGATGATATAGAAAGTTTATAGCAGAAAGTAATTGAACACTAATGGGGGATTTACATGGGTCGATTTTAGGCATGCGGCAAGTCACCAATCGCATCGCTTGTTAAAATCGAATCGCCACCCAATTTACACTGGTCGACAAAAATCGCATGCGACTTGTGTGTTGTTCCGCTAGAAATGAACATTTCTAGCGGAACAACACAGCGCAAAACACACCTCATGCGGCGGGCGATCGCCTGCAACTGACCACTTACACGGTCGATTTTAGTCACCCGCCGCATGTGGCTTGTCGCCGCACTGAAAAAGTCGGATGCCAACTTTGGGGCTTGCGATTTTAGTCAATTGCGGCCTAGTCGAATTGTTATTTAGACGGTCCCGTATGTATATTTCCCCTTTATGATAACACCTGATAGAGATACTAAGCTGACCCCAAATAAACAAGGATAAGAGCAGGAGAATGATAATGAATTTGAAAACAGAATATCCGAGGGCAGTCGGATTATGTAGAAAAAGATTTTAGGCGCATCTAAGACTAGTCGTTATCATTACCTTACATGTAGTATAAACGATAATGTAAATATGAATTTACTATATTCGACAAAAAATACAATACTTGTATTATAATATCATACCCTATCAGCCCGTAAAACGTCTATTGGTGAACATGAGCCTCACAAAGACCGCTACAATCAACGGTCAAAAGATAGATTGCCTAGTCACCCTTTTGGTAGAGGGAGAGACAAAATTTGTTCTATTGGACAGGGCACTAGAGTTCATATCGTTATCTCGATTTTATTGAATCTTGTCAACCTACAATGCAATAAAAACGATACAAAAACATTTATATAAGGTTACTCGGAAAGGGGGTACTAATCCGAAGCCAACTATAGTATCGCTGACGACTGTTTAAAAGCAAGTGTTAAAATTTCAAAATTCGATATATTTTTTTTCCAAATAAAATGATTTTTATTTTAGTTTTTTCAAAAATTCTTCATCCCTGCTTTAGTTACAAATTCAGAAAATGGTGCTTCTAATTCATGACGCCAAATATGACCTAAAATGTAAACACAGCTGATCATAACTGGGGATAGATAGATTTTAGAGTTTTTTTTTGAGATTTTTGAACAGCTGTTTCTCTTAAACTATTGAGTTTTGGGAAAAGTTGTAGAACAAAAGTTATTCATTATTATGTGTACTTTAACACCTTTTCGGATTAGTACCCCCTTTCTGACTAACCTTGTATAAATGTAATTTAATATCAATAACTTTATTCTTCAGTTCCACTTCGAAATCTAAAAATTATTAGGTAACTGTAACGAAAATATATTATGTAGATATATTGTTCAATATCACACCGAATATCACTGCGTTCTTTTTCCAATTCCCTTTTTTCTTACACCAATACGTATTGCTCTGAAGTTAATATTTCAACTTCGCCCAATGCCAGACATTTAGAGGCGGGCGATCCGGGGCGCCGGCCGCGCCATGGTAAAACGGGCGCCACGCGCCTTAACCCACTAATTAATTGGTTGAAAATAAACAACTGTTTTGATCATAAAGGGCGCTAAAAATATATCGTCCGGGGCGGCTTAATAGCCGGCGCTGTCTCCACCGGCAGTTGATCCAAGCAATTGAAAATGCCAGTCAGTTGTGTCTGCACTAACTTACGCTGCAGACCAACTTTGACACAAAGCGAACGGTCTACACTTACGTTGAATAAATTTAACACTGCATGTGTGACTCGAATGCGTTTATACTGAGTGTTTTGTACTGCCCATTTCAAGGAGTGATAAACGAATGGAGTGCTGATGCTCATATTTCTTTTTATTAGCCTGTACTTACTACAACTAACTTCCGTCGAAAACCTCTCCAAAATGGGAGGTTAGATGACCGTTATCATTTTCTTGGGCAAGAAGTAGGTATTTGTTTTCGCATCGATTACATATCGATTACATAACATCGATTATTATATAGATTGTTTTATTGTAAGTATTATAACAACAAGATTTCGATAAGAGATCGAAAATTGAAGGCCTTTTCGATCGGTCTCTTATCGAAATCTTGTTGTTATAATACTTACAATAAAACAACCTTAAACTCATTAGGTTGACATTTTAGGAAGCTCGATTTGGTATGCTTCCCGCCTATATCGTCATCGGTCACATAGAATCTAATTCTCATTTCAATTTAAAATCAACTAACGACCCGCACGTCGTAGTCGGCTACGTTTTACGAGCATAACACCTTCTGGAAGAAATTACCCTAATTAAGATGAAAACAGCATCAAAATCCATTGAGTAGTTTAGATGAAGTAAGCGGACAAACAGACAGACGTGATAAGCGACTTCAATTAATACTATTTAGAAAAGATGTCACCCGACATTTGAGTTCAGCGAATAACAGAAACGTCTGCCATTAGACTATTGCCTAAGGCTGTGTTCACACATGCGCGATATTATCGGCGCGAAAGCGCGCGCTCGTCGCTTACAAGTCGCTCCCTCCTCAGAAACTTTAGAATTTAATAGTTAGTTCCTTGTTATAACGTACTCGTACATTTTTTATCGATGTAAAGTACTCGCACACGCTCAGCGCCCGAATAGCTATTGCGTAGTACACGCGTCGCAATCGCGCAGCACCCGCGCCGCCTCCACTCCCGGCTAGGATGGCAAATGCAATTTGAGATCTATTGATGTATCATACATAAGACTCAAATTATATACAACAAATTTAAAAGCGCGCGCGCGTGTCGTGCGCTTAGCGGGCGCGTGTCGTCCGGTCGCGCACCAATGCTCCTGTATTTCGGCGTTTGCCGGCAACGCGTCATATGATATAGTTACGCTTTGTGATAGCCACGATTACAATAATAATTTTATGCTGTGTTCGTGCAGACGTCTCGCACATAAGCATTCCATATGCTGCCTACTCCATGGTTTATGCCAACTGCTTTGTACTGCCCACATGATACTGATACTAAACTTATTGTTCGCCAACAGTTTTCTTGTTTATAGCTTTGAGGTTTTGCTATAAACTGCGCAGTTGTCATGTCTGGGCTCGTATTTTGTTGCAGTGTTGCTTTTTGGTTAGCATCACAAAGGTCGGTGCGTTCACTGTTTAAATAAAAGTAACTGGGAACATAATCTTTGTACGATTAAAACGGTTTGCTTTGAGGTTTCAATCAAGTATTTGTTTACTTAAATCATTTAAGAATTATTATAATTATGAACACTTCATACTGTACATCCAATATGTCTTTATAGGTAAGCCTTAAAAAGAATTACAGAGAATTATAGATAGATACCTACCCTAACAAAACAATACGTTCTAACAGTAACAAGCGATGCTTTAGGGCGAAGTGGCATATGACCACGGACCACGGCTATCCCCCCTTTTTTTTTATCGTGGGAAATTCTTCATGGGTACCCTTCGCCTGGAGAAGGCAAAGGGTTATTAGACTCTTACCGGCTAAAAATCTACGGTGTTCCTTCTCCTGACCCTTGGCCGGGGTCACGGGATTCGCAGCTGCATGCACCGCAACCCCGGCAGGCCTCGGTCCGCCAGCCCCTGGCGGACCTCTCCTTCTGTGGGGCCTTGCCCCACGTCCTCCTGAGAGGCGCGCACGGAACACATGCGCGCCGCCTTCTCGGGCCTGTTACTGGTCGGGCGACGAACATCACTATGAATAGGTATTAAATACATTAAAATATATTACGTGTAAGTTGTTTATTTAACAGATGATAAATATATTGAATAGTTAGCACATAACCATTTCAGATGATAATAATTTTCGTTTCACACTTTTTAGAGCGTGATTTTTCAGTAGTCGGGTTTTGGTTTTTAACTTACTTTTTTACTATAGTACTAATAAACATTCGTGAAGTCACACTCAGTTCGGAAGTGACCGGTTTTACGATGTTTACCGATGCGACTTAGTTGTGATGTACCTACTGTACTGAGTAGGTATAATAATTTGTAGAACACCATTACAAAAATGTCCGAAGTCCATAATTTTAATCCAATTCTGCATTCAACAATAAATAAAATGTATCTACAACTAAAACAACTGCTCATAACATGACATACATGTTATGAGTAACATGTTCATTAAAATATTTCCACTTGCATATTGAAATTGTCGTACAACCAACAGTCCGGCTTTCATAAACTTTATATTGCACGGTAATAAAACTGGGTATTGCTACAGAACCTAATAAAATACTAGCAGCCTGTAATTTTTCTACTGTAGTAGGACTTTAGGTTAAATACCTTTTCTAATACATCGGTTAAGAACCAAACACGTATCTTCTAACAATAAATTGAAAAAGGTTTTTTAGGGTTCCGTTGTTGACTTCGGAACCCTAAAAAAACCCTAAGGAACCCTTATAGTTTCGCCATGTCCGTCCGTCTGTCCGTCCGCAGCTTAGCTCAGAGACTCTTAGTTCTAGAAAGCTATAATTTGGCATGTATATACATATTAATCACGCCAACAAAGTGGTACAACAAAATAATGAAAAAAAATTTTTATAGTTCCTCCTGTACACTTAAAGTGGAGATGGTTTATTTTTTTCTCCTCTACTCTACAGGGCGTCCCACGACTTTGCCACATGGAGGGGAAGTACCATAAATACTGTAGATAGAAAAAAATACTGAATGAAGACTTCATTTTTATTTTAAAAACAATACGAACTGCATTCAAAGAATTTTAAAAAATCACCTGTCTGAACCGGGAATCGAACCCGCTAAATGTGAAAACAAAAAAAAACTGTAATTTTATTGTACTAATCGAAAGGCTCGATCAGATACATTTATTTCTTCTAAATAACATAGTATCTAAAATAAAAGGAACACCATGAAATTTAACATTTAATTTAAAATTTTGTTCAGAATAATGAATAGCATTTTCTCTGACAATGTCGTGCTTTCAACTGACTCTATGTACTACTTTCTGCTTTATTACTATTTCGAAGTATTATTTCAAATGTTCACCATGAAAAAATAAAGAAATCAACGGTAAGCGAGATTATTAAAAGAGTTACAATTTGTATAAAATAGGAACAGACACATTTTGAGCATTTAATAAATTAAGTTGTTTGTAAGTTGCATAGTTAAACGTGTCCTAATATTTCAAATAAATGTAAACTTTCATGGTGTTCCTTTTATTTTAGATGCTGTGTTATTTAGAAGAAGTAAATGTCTGGTGGAGCCTTTCGATTAGTGCAATAAAATATTTTTTTTTTGTTATCACAATTCGCGGGTTCGATTCCCGGTTCAGAAAGGTGATTTTTTTAAATTCTTTGAATGCAGTTCGTATTGTTTTTAAAATAAAAATGAAGTCTTCATTCAGTAAATTTTTCTATCTACAGTATTTAAGGTACTTCCCCTCCATGTGGCAAACTCGTGGGACGCCCTGTATGGTGTGGGGTGTTGTTGGATAGGTTTGTTAAAACAATTTTTCGATTAAATTATCCGTTTCTGAAATATTAAGCTTTAAAGTGCTCATTTTTGTTATAGTCAAGTGTCAGAACAGTGTCTCAAAACAGTCATCATTGATACTATAAGTGGCCCGCGGATTAGTTCCCCCTTTCCGACCAACCTTCTGTACGGTCAATATTTCACTGGTTCAATAGTGACATAAAAGTAAAAAGAAACGCTTTTAATGCAACTAAAAGAACATAATTTGAGTACCATTAAAAAAGTTTTAAAATGGTTGCTATTACGTAGTGCCACAGGAAAGTATTTACAAAAAAATAAACTACTTTTGAAACATAAAATGTTACTTGCTTGACCATTTCATATGAGCCATAACAACGTTTAAGCTTAAACAGCACACTGGCTTCAAATAATAGTTCGCTACGGCGACTAATTTTATGAACCATAAGAACCAGTTTACATTTTGTTTTGGCACTTATTTTCTTATTCTAAATCGCTATAATGAACGACAAGAACGACGTATGTCAACCAATTTTATTTATTTTCAATAAACGTTTTTTTTTGCTTTTTTTTTCTCTAATAATATGGGAGTATTTCTATATAGCTTTTTCTTTAGTCAAAGATATAGATTATTATGCATTATAAGATTTCAAAGTTTGAAGTTTTCCATAATTTTTAAGCCTTCCTTCAAGGTTGTCAACTGGTGAATAGGTTGTTAATCGTAACGATTGCTTACTACAATTTCAGATAGGTCCTTGGGCTTAATGATATTTTTTCACGATGCAATATTTTCCTTCGCCTTAAGTCAGTGAGTGGTGTTTTTGATTAACTTAGAAAGTACATAAGACATCGAAAAAGTCACATTCGTACATGCCAGTATTGAACCAACAACCTTAAAACTCCAGTACTCTAACACACATTGTAATCGAGACCTATCTCCATACCTCACAGAGCACGTTAAGAGGGCTATCGCATTTTGTCTCCTGCCTCGCTCGCACAGGACCATATTTTTAAGAATGTTAAATTAAAAGATGCATTTTTTAATAATGTATTCAATGGGCTCCCTTTAAAATAATATTAATTTGATAGGTAATTATTAAAACACACATTTTTTTTTTTTTTTTTTTTTTTTTCTATTGGACTGCAGTAGGTCGTCCTAGGGGACGGTTTCTACGTAACCGGGCAGTTATTGGCGAGACCTGAAGGGTCTCCAGCCAATGGGGGGAAGTAAAATACTTAACCTAAGCTAACTACTTGTACTACACTAACATCATGACTACCTGCAACAACAGCACTAAGGGCGACCCCTAGTGGGACTCGGACCTCGGCTTAGGGCGTTGCTGGCGTGGACATAGGGGGGGGGGGGGGGGGGAGACAGCTTGATGAGGGCTGAATTATCGGGGTGACTGCGGAGTCTGAAGAGACGACCGGCTCCACGACGGGAGAGCTCGGTGGATCGTGACCGGCGGCGGTGGGGCGTCGCGACGGGCCTCGTCGGCGAGGACGGTATGCCGGGCGGCGGCGTTTGTTGTGTAGTGTGCTGGTCGATTTACTCGCCTCCTGGAGGAGGGTAATTTCGTCATCGGGTTCTAAAAGTGTGTGCCTGGGACGGCGAACTTTACTTATGAGAGAGGGACTGTAGTCGGCCGCTGCGGCGACTAGGGGGTTCGGATGGCGGGGGGCAGAGTCGAAGTAACGCTTGGAAATGCGTTTGAGGTATTGCCTGATGGTTGGCATTTTTAGATCGAGATGGAGTTGGACGTTACGCATGAACCACGGGGCAGCCGCGGCTCTGCGCAACACTCGATTCTGGAGGGTTTGGAAGGATTTCAAACGACAAGGCTTAACGTGTGCGAACACGACGCTAGCGTAAGTCAAGATGGGGCGGATGCACGTCACGTAGATTCTCAGCTTATTTCTAAGTGACAATTTACTGCGCGTTCTAAGGATGGGGTGGAGGCGACCGACAGCGAAAGCGGCGCGAGCGCGCACCGCTTTGATGTGGTCTCGGAAACTCAGATGGTGGTCGAGGATAACCCCCAGGTATTTGGCTTTCATCTCCCAAGGGATCTGTTTGCCGAACATGAGGACGGGACGGATGTGGGTGTGGGAGTCACCGTGTCTCTCGAAAAGAACGGCTGCGCTCTTTTCGGGATTCACCTCTATTCTCCATTTCCGGAACCAGACCCCGAGGGCGTCGGCTGCGGTTTGAAGGGTTCGAGAGATGCTATCGAGACTCCTACCGGAATAGTAGATAGCCGTGTCGTCGGCGAAGAGAGCCAACTTGGCCAAGCCACGTTTGGGAATGTCGCTGGTGTACAGCGTGAACAGAAGGGGCGATAGCACGGAGCCCTGAGGGACTCCTGCGCGAATGGGGTGAGGGGACGAGAGGGTGCCTTCTAGGCGATAGCGGAAGGAGCGATCCGACAGAAAGTCTCGAATGATGAGCACGAGACGGTCCGGTACGTTGAATTGGTACAGTTTGTATAATAAACCGTTGTGCCAGACCTTGTCGAAGGCTTTCGCTACGTCGAAGAAGAGCATGCCCGTTTTGTACGAGCGCATAAAACGGGAGCTAATGTGTTCGACAATGCGGTGCAATTGTCGAATGCAACAGTGCTGGGTTCGAAAACCGAACTGTTCGTCGGGGATGAGTTTACGGGAGTCAGCGAAATCCTTTAAACGGATATAAATGAGACGCTCATAGATTTTCCCAATTACATTGAGAAGACTAATGGGGCGATAACTAGTGGGCTCACTCTTGGGTTTGCCGGGTTTGGGGATACCGATAACGGTGGCTTGTTTCCAAGCTTGCGGAAAGATGTTATTACTCAGAGCGCCATTGAAGATGGCGGTCATGAGAACTATGAGCGGGGCGGAAAAGTGTTTGATCACCTTATTGGTGATACCGTCTGAGCCGGGGGCTTTCCTAGGTTTGAGATTCCTCACTATCGTGTGGACCTCGTCTACGGTGATGGGGGGTAAGGGATCGTCGGGGTCTTCATCGGGAGGGAGGGAGGCCCTACGTTCGACCTCGCGATCCACCTTGGAAAGATGGACCGGGTCTGCGGGTTGGGTGCTGGGAGTACATTGGGCTTCTAGACTGTCGGCTAGACATTCGGACTTTTCGTCATCTTCAAAGGCCGGCCTTTGGTTCGGACGATTGAGAGGGGGAGTTGGAGCTACACAATCGGATTTTAGATTTCGTTGTAATTGCCAGAAGGCCAGATGGGATGGCTCTAAGTCGCTCAACATCTTGTCCCAGCGGGCTTCCCAAACCTCTCGTACACGTTTCTTTACAGCACGCTGTAGAGAACGCATATGGGCGCGGTTAGCTTCGCAGGGAAAAGTGTCATAGGCACGGATGGATGCGTTCTTCTCCGTCAGCAGTTCACGCACATCGTCCGGCAGCTTCCAGCGGTGTTCGTCCACCGCTGGAACCTGCCGTGAACACTCGTTCACCACGGACTGTACGTGACTGGTAAGGGAGTCGATCGCGCCCAGCGTGTCGGCAATCGTAACGATATCGTCAGGGATGGAATCTAAGTGAACGGACGAGGAAGACTGGAGGCGCTCCTCTAGTTTACCCCAGTCCGTGACAGTTTTGGTCGGGGCGGGTTGTCCAGGATCCGGGGGACCACCCCGGGGACCTAGGTGAAGGACTACGGGGCGGTGATCGGAGTCTAGCTCTTCATGCGTCTCTATAGAGCGTAGACCGAGGTTTACGTTCTTTAGAAGCGCTATGTCAAGGACATCGGGCTGATGGTCAGGGTTATGAGGAAAACACACATTACTATCGTGTTCCCTAATAAACTCAGCTCAATAATTATTATGATCCGTTTTTGAAATAAGTTTAATAAATGTCACAATAAAAATGTTTTTAATAATTATACCTATTAAATTAATATTATTTTAAAGGGAGCCCATTGAATACATTATTAAAAAATGCATCTTTTAATTTAACATTCTTAAAAAATATGGTCCTGTGCGAGCGAGAGAGGTGAGAAAATGCGATAGCCCTCTTAAACCGTCCGCCCCGGGTGTCATATTACTTATGATAGTCGCTACGGGTAGTCAGAAGCCCGAAAGTCTGACAACTGATCCTGAGGATATCGGCATTGCCCAGTAACTGGGTTGCGGAGGTCTGATGGAAGTCGCTCCGTTTACAATACTGGTATTTACCCACATCTGGTTAGACTGGAAGTTGACTTCAAGATACTTGGGAAAATTCATTTTTTTATTTCAGACATGAGTCCATAGAATTATTATAACAAAATTACTTAAAGACTAGTGTTAGTAATTTAAATAAGAAGGGACCTCAACTAGTGTGGATCCTTATCCAGTGGCGCAGCAGAGGCGAGTCCCACCGATCTCGGAACACGCTCAGGAGACTATTGCTGGCGGTGCGCAGCCGGCCGGCTATGGTTGCGGTCCGTTTTACCCGACTACGGCGAAGCCAAAAGGAAGGGTAATGATTTTGGCAGTCTATGTATGTTTGTATGTTCCATCGTAGCGCCTAAACTAATGAACCGATTTTAATGGACGAGATGTCAATAGATTTGTAATAATGGCTCGGGTAACATAGGCTATAAAAATTTTATCAAAATTGTTTAGGACGCAATTTATTTACGTAGTCGGGTTTATAGTTTTTAACTTAATTCTTATTAAGGCGTAAAAGTCATAAGTGCGCGCCTCCGCAAACATACCGGACGCACTACAACGCCACGACAGCCCCAACAGTACTCTGAAAGCAAAAGGCTAGGCAGACCAACTCTTCTTGTAATGCACAGTAAATCCATCGTTCACCCACTTTCAGATTGACGCACTGGACATTACTATTCAACGGCTTGTTAGCTTATCATTACTCCAGAGACTGCAACATAAATTACTGTATTGTTCCGCCAACCAGAATCAGGTAGATGTTAAGCTGTTAGTACACTCGCAAGACAGCAAGAATACAACGAAATGGATGAAATATTAGCTTTGCTGCAGCCTAATAACTGGCTGGGTCACGAGGGAGTTGGAGAAGCGAATATGTGAACTATGTTTTGTCTACCATGTTCATTATGAACTGGAAAGTTTGCTAAATACGAGTACCTATGTGTATTTTGTAAAATCGCTGTAAAATGTCGTTTAGAACCAGTGATATGCGAAAATAGTCAAATCTATTTATGTAAAAATGAATTGCTGTATGTTAGTCTCGCTAAAACTCGAGAACGGCTGGACCGATTTGGCTAATTTTGGTTTTGAAATATTTGTGAAAGTCTAGGGAAAGTTTAAATGGTGAGAAAATATGGAAAAATTGCGAGGAAAATAGTTGAAACAACAATTTTATTTTCCCATACAAACTGTTCCTACGTGTCAAACATTTGATGTTCGTCCCGTCGGTACTGTAAACTCGGGTCCCCTCAAATTAAAGCACGTATTAATTATGGGTTTCGAATCGACAACATATATCCACAATATTCGGATTACCGCATTAGATTTTAAAAATGCAAAATAGTGTCACTATGACAAAGAATCGACATATTTGCTGTCAGAAATTTATTTACGTGGCATTACAACGTATACACAGCTAGTTTTATAGATAAAATTGTGTTTCAAAAATTACTGACGATTCGTTCTGCCTAGTCTGTTCCCAACTATGTTGGGGTCATCTTGTAGTCTTACCAGATGTGATTGATGGGAGTATTTTACACAGAGCGACTCGCCATAAGACCTCTGCAACCCAGTTATTGGGCAATGCCGATATCTTAAGTTTTGACCGGTTGTCATACTTTCGGGCTTCTGACTAACCGTAATCACTGTCGTAGGTATTCGTATGATACTCGGGACCGACGGCAAAACGTACTCTCCGAAGCACGGAGGGGTCTTGATGTGTAAAGAACGGTCACCCATCCACGAACTGACCGCGGCAAGAGCAACTTAAACTTGCAAATCGTATGATCCACGGTAGTTAATTAGCCACGACACCAAAATTACTGTCGATTGTCAATTAAATATTTTGTAATCCCATCTATACATATAATAAATCTGTAGACATGGCGTGTCTGTACATAGCAAATATTTTGAAAAAACCTGGTTGGGATGTTAAACTATAACCAGTAGAACCCATTTTTAACATTTTTGGATTTTTTGTCTGTTTGTCTGTTTATCTGTTTGTCTGTTTGTCTGTTTGTCTGTTTATCTGTTTATCTGTTTGTTTGTTCAAGCATCACGTAAAAACAACTGATCCAATGTTATTGACTTTTATAAATAAATATTGTGCTTATCTCCAAGTAACATATGTTTTTTGTTTCATCGCAATCGGTTCACGCAATCAAAAGTTATGCGAATTTTAAGTTTTCTAGAAGAACTTAGCATGTATTTGTGTATACTTACCATTTCTTTTCAATAGATGGCGTTACGTGTATCAAATCACGTTGTGAGGAAATATAATCAACGAATATATTACTATTCTCAGTCTACGAAAGGTCTATTGAAATGCTATCCGAAGAAGGTACTAACTAAGCTTTTATAAAAAAAACGAAGATAATATTATTTAAAATTTATTAGGTACCTATCTATCTGAATGGCAGTGGAAAAGAAATACATTCAATTTCATAAGCAAGTGTAGGTATTAAGTGCTTGAATTTAAATGTACATAAGTTAGTCAATTTTCGTTTTATGGTCTTCCATCAATTTTAGACACAATGTTTATTGGTGCGATTTGATCCGTATTATTGATCCTATCGATTGGTGAAATAAAAATACAGATGATATTTTTTCGCATTTGGGTTGGTTCGATTTCCAGATCAAACTTTTTGAAATCTTTGAAAGCAGTACCTATTTCTAACTTATAAAAATAAAATGAAGTCTTCTATAGGTGAATTTTTTATATATTTAAAGTACTTTCCTATTCCACACCTCGAATGAAATCATTTTATAGACTGCACTGCGTAAAATATTTTGATTTAGTTCGCCGATTGTGATTAGATGGCGTTGTAGCCATTATTGTATCGCCATAAGGTTTCGTTACATTATCACAATAAATATCAATATTCAATTATAATCCATTTTAGCAAGAAAATGTATGGAAATAAGCAACGCGTTTTTAGTATTATGGTTATATTATTATGAACCTTTACGGTCAATCAAAAGAGCTGAAACTCTACCTAAAGAAATGGTTTAAAAGATATAAGTGCCTTGGGGGGACACCTTTGTCTATTATTATTATAAATGGAATACATGTACACTATTTAGTTGCTGCGACACAATGTTGTATTCCGAGTTCCACGCGGACGGAGTCGCGGGCACAGCTAGTTTAGAATAAACATAAACGCCTAAACGATAAATCAATTCAATGGTCTTAATATATCCTGACATAAATGACATTCAAAGCTGCTACGTTCACCTAATCGACAGTTGTCTTGCATCACAATCAATGAGCATTCACCCTAACAAACTAGTTCAATTTGCACAATAGAAACGGCGGGTGCAAGACAAGACTGCAGAAGGCGCCCGCGCCGGCCGGGGGGCTCCGATCTCATAACAAACACAAATAAGCTGACGTGATCCGCTTGCCGCCATAGATTAAGAACGTAGAAAATATTTCTACACTTCGACGGAATAATTCATGATTTTCTGCGAACAATATTATCTTATCGGCATGAGAAATTGTTTACATGTAGACTCGGTGGACGTTGTTCGATGTATTTCGCTGATTCTATGTAAAGTTACTCGCTCAGTAAACTGGAACAGTGTCTCGGCTCCTTGTATTGAGTTTTGCAGCTTTATTTGCAAGTCGAATGGTTATTTCAGATTGAAATTGTCGCCTATTTGACGTATTGTGTCGTGTAAAGGGAATACGATATTCGATGTTTAAATGGTTCGTGAATGGATTTTATATTTAACTTTAATATTAATACTACCACTGTTAAATGGGAAAAATAAAAGTAAAAATATCCACAAAAAATATAGTTACATGACTGCCTCGTTGGTCAAGGGTGATTGCTGAGCGTGAGGTCCTGGGTTCGATCCCAAGGTCGGGCAAAGTTTTATTAGGTTTTTCCATGTGGACGTGTGGTGTGGTGTTCTCAGTAGCGGCTCGGAGTCTGGATCTGTGTCCGGCTGATGGCAATAGGCTCCCCTCTATTACATGGGACTTAAGGTACAAGTTTATAACCGACTGCATACAGCAGCAGCAGACGGCATGTCGTAACGACACGTCGTATGCGGGAACACCCAAATATTCCGAAATATTTTATTCCGAATTTGGATATTCCGATGTTCAAAAATCCGAATTTTATAATTCCTTAAAAATAAAATACCGATTATTAAAAAACACGAAAGTTATTTTACCGAATGTCATAAATACGATTTATTTGTTTTCCGACTTTCAAAAGTACGAGGAATTAAACATCCGATGTATTCTTGGCCCGAAAAACAGCATTCCGATTTGCAGTTTTCCGAAAACAATAAACATTATGTCAAGCAATAGAGTATTAAATTTAAAACAGAAAGGTGAGCAGTTGGTTAGGTTAATAGGTAGGTTATATTCGTAATTATAAACGTTAGGCGTTTTGTAATTTAGGATTTATAAAAGTAGGTTTTATGATTAATCGGAATTGTCATAATAGGAGTTTTAAACCATTCGGAATTATGAAAATCGGTATTAAGAATATCGGAATTTAGTTTTTCGTAGTATTGTAGTGTCCCCGTCGTATGCAGTATGCAGTCATGATTTCGAACCCAACAGCAGATGGCTGCAGCAGACGACACGTCCAATTCCAGTTAGTTCTGATTGTTCCGCGAGACAAGATGTATGACCTGTTTGGGATTAGCGATCGCGATTTACTATCGTATCTTTTATTTTTGTTAGATGCATCGTACAGTGCAGGATATTGGGCCACCTGGTTTATCAGTGTTTCTTCTTCGGAATCGGAAAAACTCATTTTTTGAGAAAGATTCAACGTGTCGTCGCTCCAGCGTCGGTGGCACTACTGATCTGCGGTCGGACGATACGTCGTCTCGTACGACGTGTAGTCGAGCAACGTGTGGCTAGCTGCGGAAGGTATTTCATAGAAATACATAGAAACCAGTAGTATCGTAGCGACACGTCGTATGCTGCTGCTGTATGAAGTTGGCTACCAACTCGTACCTTAACGGTGAAATGAGGGTGTTTTATACACTTCTGTTCAACCCTTCGGGTAATACAGGCGTGATTATATGTTATATCTATAAAAAAAATATTACTTACGAATTTATTTTTTATTCATTACGCAATAATACGCTACAAAAACGAACATAAATATTAATATAACATGCTGTACCTACTTAACTGGTACAGAATTACATCCTATGAAAATACAACTTCAATAAATACATAACTTCTAATTCCGAGTTTATTTTCCGATGATTAGCATAGGAAAACATTGGAATGTCGGTCACCGGCTTTACCCAAACGACTGTTGGTTTAAGCTTGGTTTAAGCCCACTTATACCCCTCGGATAGATACTTGACAATGGCATTTGCATTTAGTTCATTTGTTTCTAGTTCCAGCTAGCTAGTTCCTTTGACATGTTGATTACAATGTAAATTAATAGTGCCAACTAGTTTAAGTACACATTGTATGTATGTACATGTAAGAATAATAACGGAACACTAGTTTAGGAGTTCTAGAATTTTGAATAAAATTTTAGTCTCTTTTCTTTTTCTTTTTTTAAAAAATGTTGCCCCACACTAAGATTTCTCTTGTATCGTGGGTGCGTTTATAGACACAAATCTCACAAACAAACGCCCAGACCCGAAACAACCATCTGTAGGTCATACAAACTTTTGTTCCGTGTGGGAATCGAACCCACGACCCGTAGCGCAGTAGCCAATCGCTTAGCCACTGCACCAAACGTGTCGTCATTTAGTATTTAGTGTAGTCTTTTTTAGGGTTCCGTACCCAAAGGGTAAAACGGGACGCTATTACTAAGGCTCCGCTGTCCGTCTGTCTGTCCGTCTGTCACCAGGCTGTATCTCATGAACCGTGATAGTTAGACAGTTGAAATTTTCACAGATGATGTATTTCTGTTGCCGCTATAACAAAAAATCCTAAAAAACATAATAAAATAAATATTTAAGGGGGCTCCCGTACAACAAACGTGGTTTTATTGCTCGTTTCGTTTTGCTCGATATTGATAACGGCAACAGGTAGATGCTTGAAATATTCACAGAACATTTCGTCATATATTCACTTTAAATATAAATAATTTAATTAAAATAAAACAAATATTAAAGGGGGGCTCCCATACAACAGACATGATTTTTTTGCCGTTTTTATAGATAATGGTACGGAACCCTTCGTGCGCGAGTCCGATTCGCAGTTGGCCGTTTTTTTTGCTTATAACATAACATCACGCCTAGGCGCCTGTATTCCCATTGAGTAAGGCAGATGTGTATAGTAACCCCTCATTTCGCCGTTATGTTTAAGTCCCATGTAATAGGGGGCGATCCTACCTGGCTTCAATCCAGACTCCGGGCTGCTACTGAGAAATTTCACACGGAAAAACCTAATAACACTTTCCCCGACCTAGGGATCGAATCTAGGACCTCACGCTCAGCAGTCGCGCTTGCGACCACTAGACTTACGCGGCGTCTTACGTAGGCGGTTCAAAGCGACGCGAATTGCGAAGCGATCCGATGCGGTGACACGCGAATTCAATGCGATGCGGTGGCTTTGTCCTACGAGCTCGCGAACAGCCCGCCGCGTGCCGCCGTCATTCAGTAGCACTGTACGGCACCGGATCCAGTTCGCCCGAAAATATCAAGCCAACTGATCGAGTTCGCTTCGCTTCGCGCCGCGCCGCACCGCACTCCACATGCGTTTGGTCACGTAGGCCACTTCAATAGGTATCGACTGTTTGTTGTTTTCGCGTCGCGCCGCGCCGCTTCGCGTCGGTTTTAGATCGTTCACGTAGGATGCCGCGTTAGGGAGAGGCCACACGATGCGGTGCGGTGCGGTGCGCCGCCATTACCGAAACCATTTAGCCGCATCAGCGTGCACACGTAGTACACGGCGTCGTAAGAGCCACGCGGTACGGTGCGGCGCTGCACCGCACCGTGTGGAACGGCTCTCCGTCAACACATCTGTGGTCTGCGACGTTGGAGCGGTGCCGCTCCGGTACATACACCTACCCACTCGTCTTGGTCACAGCAGCGTGTGGTTCTATGTTCTATGTTAGGAGATGTGGTTTCCGCACTTAGTCCTTTAAGTGGACCATTGTACGTGGGCCATGGCGGTCATCATTCCAACCAGCCCACCTCCTTCCAGAAGCAGATTAGGGCTCTCAGTCCGCTCAGAACATTTGTGAGTGATTTCGGTGCGCCAAGGGTTGCACACACACAGGAGCACGTGTGCGACCGTTTCTTCGGCCCCCATACATGCTCTGCACAGAGGGCTGTCCGTTATGCCTAGCATCGTGTGGTATACCATGGACATTTGTATAAATTACGCCACAGCGGCACCGCTCAGGCGCCGTGCGGGAGCCGCACCGCATCGTGTGGCTTCCCCCTAACGGGAAAATTGTTTTTCAGTTCAGTTTTTTGCTTATGTTTCTGGCAAATTACATTAAATCTTTGTTCAGCTACTGCAGACGACCACTACCAGATTAAACACTGCCAGATTCATCTCTCAACTTGCAAACAAGATCAAAGTAATCAGGAATTTATCAATGCAATGCATGCAAAACAATATTCACAAATGAACTTATTTATTGTATTTGAATCATTATTATCATTATCACCCTGTACAATCATTCACACATCATTTACATTTTGTTAAAACATAATATATCGCTCGGAAGTCCAATTTTACAGTGTCCATATGAAAAACCTTATTCAAAAGGGTCACAATATATAGCTTCCGACGATCAACAATAAAAATGATTGGTTTTTATCTATGAATAACTGCGTATCTCCTGGCCAATAGCCGTCATTGAAATTCAGTTTGCCGGATGAAAATAACAGATTATCGAAATGTAATAAATTTTGTAAAATGAATTCGTTGACCGCAGACTGTTGCGGGCGGCCGGTTGTTTCTCATCTGCCTTCGATACAGAGTTTTGTAGGATTTTTTAGGTTTACCTGGACTGTAATGTTGGATAATTTTAGTTTTAGGAGTCTGTCGTCAATCGCTTAAAAACATATAAAACGAAAGTAAAGTGAGTGGTACAAATCGGCTAAATATTTTAATGATTCTTTTTATTTTCAGTTAACGTAACTCCTTTAGAAGAAGGGTAGAGAGACCTTTGCCCTGTAGTGGGATGATAATGGTTGAATAATAAAAAAAGACTACACATATGTTCCAAATCATTTATCAGATCTACAGATGACTCACACTTTTTATTAAGTAAATCTAAAAGTCCCTTTAAGGCCGGGCGCTCATTGTGACTTTTTGTCATGGTGACTTTTTGTTACCAAGTCGAATTGTATGAAAATATGTATTTGTCACCGTAATATCACGTCACCATAGTGAGCGCACTCCCATATATCTTCATAGCATTCGACTTGGTAACAAAAAGTCACCGTGACAAAAATTCACAATGAGCGCCAAGCCTAAGTCAACATATTTTTTTAATCATAAAATAAGCGGTGTCTTTCTCAATTCCAATACGAAAAACACAGAAAAGGTACGAAAACTTACAAAACATTTTTCATAGATAGCTTTTCATATCCAATTAAAAGGCTACATACATGTTCCAAATCATTTATCAGATCTAAAGATGATTCACACTTTTATAAAATCTAAAAATCCATTTCAGTTAACATATTTTTTTTTAATCATAAAAGAAGCGGTGTCTCTTTCAATTCAAATACGAAAATAAACAAAAAAAGGTAAGAAAACTTACAAAACATTTTTCGTCGATAGCTTTTCATATCCAAATATGTTGTAGGTAACATACAGGGCTACTGGTAATTCGACGTATTCCTTACACCACGTTATAGGGGGGCTAATATGCAACCATTTTAACCCCACATATGTTCTACGAAATTCAATGGATTTCAAGATATTGCAATTTTTATATTATTTTTAATAATACCCAGAATTCCTTCATAAACACTATTTATCTCTAAAATATCAAATTGATCGGCTTTGATTATGATATTAGCTTGTAGCTGATACTTTTACGAAGCTTTCTGCGTATTTAACTGTTCTTAATGACCATCCAATTGAAAGTAATCATTAAAAGTTAAATAAGTGTATTAGAAAATCATCGAGGTACACGATAAAGAATGATGTTTATCTCAAAAATTTACTATGACACAAAGTGTACAAAATGCAAGACAAACATCCTTATTTAATCAGCTATCCAACGAGGTATAGACGTTCAAAAAATATTTAGAAACTAATGTAAAAATGTCATAAAATACTGACAAAGGCGATTTCTGAAAAATCTCTACAAGCACGCAGGTGGCCCGTTAAGTGCAATTCATTGCATAATCCTCGCGTAGAGATTAAACAGCAGCCTGTCGGGCACCAACTGTCCTCTAAATGTCAGGATTAGATTAGGTCAGGTCGTTAGGTTATGTTTGGTCAGGGTTAGGTAGGTTAGGTTAGGACCTAAGTGTGCGAGGGAATACCGGGGTGGTTTTAGTCAGTAAGAGTCTGACAGACCCCTCTGCCCACCCCCAGGACGGAGGACATCCATGAAGATACCAAGAAGGCAAAAAAAAGTGGTCAGGTTAGGTCGTTAGGTTAGGTCACGGTTAGGTCACAACTTCGATGCCCTGGGATCTAGAGGCAAGGGCCCCCGCGCTGAGATATCTGCACCTGCGTCATCTGGAAGCTGAGGTTGCCATGCCGCCTCTCCAGCCACTCCTCCATTACGGGTCTTACCGCCACTAATGCGGCGTGCCCTGCGTTGGGTTGCGCAAGTCGTTCCATCCACAGCCACTAGGATCTGGCGGAGACCACTCCGCTCAAGCGCCTCCTCGCTTTGGCGATATCTAAGCGCAAGGGCCCTTGCCTCCAGATCCCAGGGCATCGAAGTTGTGACCAAACCTAAACCTAACCGTGACCTAACCTAACGACCTAACCTGACCATTTTTTTTTTGCCTTCTTGATATCCTCATGGATGTCCTCCGTCCTGGGGGTGGGCAGAGGGGTCTGTCAGACTCTTACTGACTAAAACCACCCCGGTGTTCCCTCGCACACTTAGGTCCTAACCTAACCTACCTAACCCTGACCAAACATAACCTAACGACCTGACCTAATCTAATCCTGACATTTAGAGGACAGTTGGTGCCCGACAGGCTGCTGTTTAATCTCTACGCGAGGATTATGCAATGAATTGCACTTAACGGGCCACCTGCGTGCTTGTAGAGATTTTTCAGAAATCGCCTTTGTCAGTATTTTATGACATTTTTACATTAGTTTCTAAATATTTTTCGAACGTCTATACCTCGTTGGATAGCTGATTAAGTAAGGATGTTTGTCTTGCATTTTGTACACTTTGTGTCATAGTAAATTTTTGAGATAAACATCATTCTTTATCGTGTACCTCGATGATTTTCTAATACACTTATTTAACTTTTAATGATTACTTTCAAATGGATGGTCATTAAGAACAGTTAAATACGCAGAAAGCTTCGTAAAAGTATCAGCTTCAAGCTAATATCATAATCAAAGCCGATCAATTTGATATTTTATTAATAAATAATGTTTAAGGAGGAATTCTGGGTATTATTAAAAATAATATAAAAATTGCAATATCTTGAATTTCATTGAATTTCGTAGAACATATGTGGGGTTAAATTTGTTGCATATTAGCCCCCCTATAACGTGGTGCAAGGAATACGTCGAATTACCAGTAGCCCTGTATATTATGTAAATACATTATACTGTGTACCTATATGACTTGTTGCTTAAAATTATTGACTGCCGCCTTGGTTTAGTGGTCGTAAGCACGACTGCTCAGCGTGAGGTACTTGGTTCGATCCCTAGTTCGAGCAAAGTGTTATTGGATTTTTTCAATTTCTCAGTAGCAGCTCTGAGTTTGGATTTGTGTCCAGTTTATGGCAACAGACTCGACCCCTATTACATGGGACTTAAACATAACGGCGAAATTAGGGTATACTATACCTACACCTCTGCCCAACCCTTCGGGGAATACAGGCGTAATGTTATGCTATGTGGACCTATACAAGGTGAAACATAAATAACGCACAACCTCTTAAGGGGTAACTGTACTCATCATTATGAACAACTTTTACTAAGGGACCAAATCTGAAATCGCGAAAAAAAAAACTGCTTTTCCCTACATTTTGACGAGTTATGCGAACATAAATGTTGGGCACAGCTGATTTTTTTTTTCGCGATTTTTGTTTTGGTCCCATTTTAAAAGTTGTTCATAATGATGAGTACAGAGCGTACAGTTAAGAGGTTGTGCGTTATTTAAAATACACCTTGTGTACACAGTGTAAACGAATTCGTGTAATTCCTACAAACCACGTGATCTACTGATGACGCAGATTAACCACAAATGGGTTTTTTAAAATACACCAAAAAAAAAACAAATATTATGTTTGGTGTTCTGTTTTTGCGTCATTTTCGCGCTTTAACTGCGAAAAATAATGTTTGGTGTTCTGCTTTTGCGTCATTTTAGCGCCTCGAGTTAACTGACTGCAACTAACGATATCGCTCTGGTCGTGCCCGCTTGCTATCTCGCCGTGCTTTCATTCATTTATGCGTGGTAAGTATCGAAAGTTTCCAAAAAGCAAACTTTTTTTTTGAAAAGTTAATTTTTTCTTAATTGTTATTGAAAAAACCTTAGTACTTAGTTGATTTTGATAGGATAACTTACGCCTACCTGCCGCAAGTTTTTTTTTTTATTCTAGCTTAATCCCGTGCAGATTCACAGCAATAGATCTTGTAGTTTTAAGGAATTGCACGAATTCGTTTACTCTGTATATGGCTATGACATATCTATCTGCGAACAAACATGCTCAACAACAAAGCTTAGTTCGACACAGTTGTAACTGATTACAAACGAAAACTTCCCTACTAATTTGTGATTGCGAATTTGAATGCGAACCAATGTGACAGGCGAGGGACCGGCCTGATTTTCAGCACAAAATCACTATTCCGTCCAGTTAGGGTTCAAAATCGTTTAGCATAATTCACAGTCGACCTAGCCAACTAAACCTAGTTAGTACGCGTACCGCATACAGCAAAAAGGTAACGTTTAGACAACACAACGGTTTTGTTAGCACTTCAGTTTACTTATTCCATCGATAAGGGGCTGTTTACCATAACTTCGTTTGGGTGACACGTGAGATTCGGATGTGTGCCAACGAATCTGATAGTGTCAACTATCCCTAACCTTTCGGGAACATATTCTTTCTTGTTCGCGAATATGTAACGGATATTCGAGGAATATTGTATAAATGGAATTTTTCGTCCAATAACATGGTTTTGTATTTGTTAGTTTTCAATATTTTTTCCAAATAGCAATTAGCATCGTCATCTTACTAATTAGACTAGAACCTGAAGAATTAGCAAAGACGGAGTTCGAAAGAAAATTCACATGTTTATTCTGTAACAAGGTTCTTTTCAACTTATCAGGGTGTCACACACGGTAAAGATATTATTGAAGATACCTACCTATCTGAGCGTATATCTTACGATATCGCTCTTCATAGAAATCAATGGACAGACGGCGCAAATAATTATATTATATTTAACCGTTAAGTACCTGAAGATACCGACCGATAACAACAGACTATGTGAGATTCACATCAGATATACGAGAAGATCTTCTTCTATCGTGTCGGCACGAGCTATACGAGAATAGCTCATGCCGTGGTGAAAAGATTAGCCAGTCAGCAAGGTTGGTAGCGGGGCTGACTGCCCAGCGTGCGCCGGACATACTTATGTATGTCACTCGTGGAGGCTCTTTTTCATGCACGAGAAGATAATATCAGCAGATACAAATTTTATATACTCAATGTATTGGTTTTTATGTAGGTAGGTATCATCGTATCTTTACCGCGTGTAATACGTTCAGATACTGAAAGTTTTTATGCGCGGATACTCGTAGACGAAATATTATAGAATAGAGTAGAATAGAATAATATTTCTGGTAACAAGAAAGGTAAAAATATTAGATCGACATGACATATTACGCCATGAACATGGCGTAAAAATCTGAGTAACTCAGCGTACACTTAAGTTATTAAATTAATTATGCTCATTATTATTAAGTATCTACACCGTGTGTTACAGCCTTTATACACGTCAGTATGCTAGCTGACTCCTTTGTATGAACTCAAAACAAGTCTGAATTGTCGAAGTCACGTAAAACAAGGTAAAATGTACAAAGTGCAACCAGTAGCAAGCAGTGATAGCGGTTGAATGCTTATCTTCCATGCACGAGGGTCCAAGTTCAAACTCAGCACGCACCACTGACTTTTCGAATTCATGTACGGTTCACAATTTGATTATCACTTGCGTTAACTATCAATGAAACATCGAGAAGAAACCTGCATCGTAATCGCACAAAACATTCGTAATCTCTATGGATTTGATTTTGACAGGTCAAAAATTTCCATTGCAATGTATGTTTTAACAATCCGACTTCTCCACAACTATGTACTACGCAATGAATATTGTTGTATTGTCAAAATGAAAGCTATTGAAATTACTAATGTAATTCGCAATTTGGACGCCGCACACTTGAGATGGGTCACTAAAGTTCTCGGGTGTGTAGTCTGCCAACCCGCACCAGGCCAGAGTGGTGGACTGAGACAACAAGTCTTCTCATTCTGAGGCCCGTGCCCAGCATTGGGACAGTGGACTGATTACGATAAAATACAGATTTTAACCATCCATTCCGATGCCTAATTTTAGAAGAAAAACTAGGATATTGTTTGTCGAATAAAGCTTAATTTTCGAGATATTCACTATTTATAGAAATTTACAAGTCGGAAAATCTCTAGGGTAACAAGCCCTATGAACATTTTTTTTCCGTGGGAAAGTCCTCGTGGATGCCCTTCGCCCGGGGAAGGCGAAGGGGTATGCCGGTCTTACTGGCTAAAAACCCACGGTGTTCTTCTCCTGACCCTTGGCCGGGGTCGCGGGATTCGCAGCTGCATGCACCGCGACCCCGGCAGATGCCCTATGAACCTAGCGTTGCGACTTTGTCATACCTTGGTCATATTATACCCCCACTCAACGTCTCACTCAACGTTCGTGAAGTGAGAAGTTTTCTTATCCACTAACACGATAATTAAAACGTTGCCAGCGCGACCTAACGTTCCTTGTATTGTTTACAAGGAAGTACTAAAGTTAATTGATTTATTTTGTTCCGAAAAACAAAATAGTCAAACTGACTGAATATGATACCCTATGTTGATATAACATTATTGCATAGGAGTGCATGAAAAGAGCCTTCACGAGTGACGATACTAAAGTACGTCCGGGGCACTCTGGGCAGTCAGCCCCGCTACCAATCTTGCTGACTGGCTAATCTTTTCACAAGAGCATGAGCTATTTTCGTATAGCTCGTGCTGGCATGAGGGAAAAAGAAGAAGAATAACATTATTGACTCAAAATACCATCAGAAAGGCATGATTAAAATCTTTCGGGTAACTCGGGCCCACACTGTATGCAAAAGAAAACTACAAGATTGTAAAAACAATTCTCAGATTATGTAAGTTAAGTTACGAATGTATTCTGTGGTCATGCGGCTACATTACATTAAGTAGTTACTTAGTTTTCTTGTACAAGTGGGTCGTATTAACATAGAAAATAATGTTCTAAGATATTATGTACTAAATTCTCATTATAGTGGAACATGGTTTTACTTTTAGCTATGTGTACCTGTTACTACAATTTGCAAGGACTTAGAAAAACCGTATGTTACTTATGTTGCTTTTAGTTTGTGTTTTAAACATTATAATGTTAAGTTACATGAATCTTGTTAAAGCTGCAACTGTATAATTCCTTTTGGGATGCGTACGTTCAAAAGAAATACGGAACCGTTCTAAGATCACTCTTGCGACTCTCTTGCGTCCGTTTGCCTGTCACAGACGTTTTTAAGTGTCTAAACACACTATGCCGAAGATACGCGACCGAAGTTTGGCATGATTCCGCCTGCAATGCTTTTTAAATTACCCGCGACACACCAGGCTGAAATTACGTCGCGTTTTACCTATATAAAAAACAGACGCCGAACTTCGGTCGCGTAACTTCGGCGTGTTTAGACACTTACAGAAAGTTACGATGGATAAAAAAAAACGTGTCGTATGGCATATCGTCTGAAATCGCTAGATAGGTACTACCAAGGACACAACATTTTTTTTTTTATTAATTAGATTTAGGGCCGATTTTTCAATCGTCAGATAAATTTTATCCAACGAATAAATATGACGGTTTGATAGATTTTCTATACAAAAGCTGTCAAAACTTCAAACTTATTCCCCAGATAAAAGTTATCTGACGATTGAAAAATCAGCCCTTAGTGATATAAAACAGATGTTCCATACAAAATAATCAATGTTGCGTACCAAACGGTATGGATTTTTTTTTTTTTTCACGAATTCATTTGTTTTTCCCAAAATAAAAGTTTTATAGAATTATAAGCAGATTATGGTTTTCGGAAGTAAAAAAACTAACCAGATTCTTCTAACAGGAACATTTATCAATTGCAACTGAATCGTTTATTCAGACAGTTTTCGTTTACAAAAACTATCAAATTGTTTGACAACAAAAACAAAACCAAACATTTTGACAGCTTTCGTAAACGAAAACTGTCGGAATGAACGATTCAGTTGCAATGGATAAAAGTTTCTGTTGGAAGAATTGGGCTCCTGTCGTGTTGTATATTTCTAAAGTCAACCTATTGCAGTCCAACGCTGGACGTAGGCCGCTCTCTTATTGGTAAGCTCTTCCTTCTTATTCGACCTCGCTGGGCAAGATGGTCAGTCATTATGTAGGATCACCATTTTCATCATCATCCACTTCACACATTTCACCTTCTTGTTATTCTCTATAAACCTCTTTTTATCACAGGCCACATAGTTTCGGAACACACTCCACAAATAAAACATCCAAAATTCGAAGAGCACTAGAAAAAGATAAGGCAAAGTGGCTTTGAGAGGAGATTGGACGAGAACCACGAAAATGAGCGGACGGCTGCACTGCTGAACTACCAGCGCTCCACCGAGTGGATAACTACTGAGCCTCCGGTGCCTGCTGCACTGCTGAACTACCAGCCCTTCGCCTGGTGACATACTGGGCTTTCGGGAGTATTGTTTCCATCAGTTTTACTTACGTGTGCCATACTATTCTATCTGTACTATTAGGGACTTATCCAAGTGTTTTTTTACCATATTATAAAGTTGTCTTCTTTTAAATGTTTTCCTTGTTTGTCCGGCTAGGGGTAGGTAGGTAACCTAGCTAATAACACATTCTTTGTAACTGGTGTAGCAGACGTGCTCAGGAGATCTTAGGACCGTCTGCTACATTACAATTGTGAAAACCAATCCTTTCTCTGGACCTTGTACTCTTGCACCTTTGATCAAATAATTTCGATTCCATGGTTTCGACACGGATTCCTAATATGTACGGTATCGCATCGCCTCGGGCTACAAGTAAAACCAATTTTGGCACAATTCTCTGTACCTCCATACCTTTACCGCAAATATTATCGAGAGGTATACTGGGGGCTTTTTGGCAGAAAATTTAATTTGCATGTGTACTTGTAAACAATTGTGCATACTAAGTGGTGTATTATGGGTAAACCTTTCTATGACACATCATTTAATGGATATATACTCCTGTTCCTCGTATTTAGCCTTCAACAACATAATAACATCTCTGCTGTATTCTCCAAAGGGTTGAGCAAAGGTGTAAAGTACACCCTCATTTTGCCGTTATTTTTAAATCCCATATAATAGGGGCGAGTGTATTGCCATACACCAAGCACAAATCCAGACTCTGGACTGCTACTGAGAAATTCCACACGGAAAAAACCCAATAACAATTTGCCCGACCTGGGGATCTAACCCGCAGGACCTCACGCACCACGGCCCTGGAACGCAAAGGACATTAGGAGGAACACGGATGGTTGAGTCTGACACTCCCTTTCGCTCCGCCGAGACTGGAAGGAGTCATAATGATGATTTCCACTATATAAAAAAGGCCCCACGCTCAGCAGTCGCGCTTGAGACTACTAGTCCTTCAAAAACATATCGCGGGAATACGTGAATATACGATCTTTGTAGAAGACTTCCCTCTAGAATACTAAGCTACAAGACACTGACGTTTTTTTTATTTTTTATTTCTGGGCCTGCGTTTGGCTGCAATCTCGCTTGATGTAAAGCGATAATGCGGTCTACGATGGAGCACGCATGCTCAGAAGGAACCGATTCACTCGTGACTTGAAGACACCCAGATTGTAGCTGTCGGGCAACACCCTCTCGGGCAGCGCATTCCACTGTTTCGCGTTTATAGATCTGGATAACGCTAGGAAGAAGAAAAATACTTTTGAGAATAAATATCTTTATCTATTTAATTAAGGATGGAGGAGGTTCAGCTATCGACAATTACATTTACGAAACTAGAGAAAAGTTCGTGTTGCATTAGATTGCGATAGCCAGACAGAGTGAAATAAATATTTTAAACAATCATCAGTAAATACTTTTTTGGCGTGGGAAAAGGGTCTAGTCAATTCCGTGTACATCATACACAGAATTGACTAAACCCTCTTCTCACGGCAAAAAAAGTATTCATCCATTTTACCGGACGAACTGACCCGAACGATATTTTCATTTTTAAAAGTACACCGTCATTTAATTGCTTTTAAATCTAATTTTCTGCTTCCATATTTCGTGCTTTATCACTCCTCAGTTGGTTTTTCGTAGAGCAAAATGGCCGTTCTTCAGCCATTATAATGATTGTCAGTGACTTGTAAAAATATGTACTTGGATTAGCATATTGGGTTTTTTCTTGCTGGTCTAGAATGAAATGGTGTGAGTGAAATGGTATGTAATGCCATTAATTCGCTAATAGGTGTAGGTGTGGGTTGTGTTTCCCAACTATGTTGGGGTCAACTTCCAGTCTAACCAGGTGCGATTGAAACCCAGCATTTTACACGGAGCGACTGTCATCAGACCTCCGCAAACCAGTTACTGGGCAATCCGATATCTTAAGATTAGACCGGTTGTCAGACTTTCGCGCTTCTGACTACTCGTAATCTTCTTCTTCTATCGTGTCGGCACGAACTATATAAGAATAGCTCATGCTGTGGTGAAAAGATTAGCCAGTCAGCAAGGACGGTAGCGAGGCTGACTGCCCAGGGTGCGCCGAACGTACTGAAGTATCATCACTTGTGGAGGCTCTTTTCATGCACCCCACTACTCCACTACCCCACTACTCGTAATGACTGTCATGTAATTATTATGACATCCTGGATTGATGGCTTAACGTACTCTCCGAGGGATGGAGGGGTGTCGAACGGTCACCCATCTACGGACTAACCGCGGCAAACACAGCTTAACCTTGCATATAATATGATCCGCACGGTTGATAATTAGCCATCAGCCCCTTTACCTACCTTATAAACACTCAGGTCAAATAACTTGAAATATAAATCGAGCCATTTATTTTTAGAAAATATGAAAGCAATTATTTAGGAATCTCGACTATTTATTAAAATCCTAAATGAGAACTTATAATAATAAAAAATAAAGATTGCTTTCAGAAAATATAGACTCGGAAATAAAAGGTACCTAAAGTTCATAATAGATTCCTTTATAGCAGACTCACCATGCGCAAATCCTCTCTAAACCAATAACGTATAAATAAAAGGTTAATTCACACACAGACATACAAAAGCAACACGTTATTTACAGTCATTGTCACGGAAATGAACAAAGATGTTACGATAGGCAGTCCAGTCGATTTAACAGTTCATTATGCGCCAATGCATAGGTGGATCGCGTGAGAATGGGCTCTAAGTCACAAACTATCGTTCCTGAACCTGCACAATAGGGTCCTAAAACCCTAGGGAAGACATGAACGCAACACGGTAGTGACGGTAAATAAAACTGACCGTGAAACTGTAATTAGTGACTGCATTAGCTGATTGGTAGGGGATTTTGTTTGAGTAATCAACATTGAGATCGTCGTAAGTGAAATGGAAATAAAAATAAACCGGCTAAGTGCGAGTCGGACTCGTGTACGAAGGGTTCCGAACCATTATCTATAAAAACGGCAAAAAAATCACGTTTGTTGTATGGGAGCCCCCTTAAATATTTATTTTATTCTGTTTTTTAGTATTTGTTGTTATACAGACTGTAAAGGTAAACACTGTTATCCTTGAAACCAGTGGTTTGGTTTCATTTATAGAACGTAAAATCAATGAAAAATGTCTTTTTTTTTTAATTTTCATTTATCTCAAAAGCATTTCACCCTATGCGCGGCGGCAACAAGCTACGGGAGGGGGCGCGGGGAACTCGCCGCGTGGCCCGACGCACGGCCCCGCACAGTTTGCTACCCCAGTCAGTCAGCTGTCTCGTTAGCGAGTGTGTGTACGCCGCGTCGTAGCGCAGCCGCGGCGCTCATTTCTCGCGCGTATATTTTTTTTTTTACTCGGTCCTATATTATTATGTTTAAGTCAACTACCCATAGTTTGAGTGATAACGGTGTATACCCGTACATGCTGTATGTAGCGGCAACAAAAATACATCATCTGTGAAAATTTCAACTGTCTAACTATCACGGTTCATGAGATACAGCCTGGTGACAGACGGACGGACAGCGGAGTCTTAGTAATAGGGTCTCGTTTTACCCTTTGGGTACAGAACCCTAAAAAAACATCACGAATTCAGCAACAAAATAAAACCAAAAAAACTATCAGCTGTATAAATCTACCGAATCAAGGTAACAAAAGCAACATAACAAATAAGCAATCAACACATCGTTTCAAAAAAAACATTGATACAAAAAACAAAACACAAAAATCGCTTGATACAAACGAAGTGTGAGATAACAGGAATATGTAAAATGTGACTCGTGATAAAAATGTAATTTCCTCGTATAGGTACAGAAACACCCGTTTTTATTCGGTAAAAATATTTTGCTTCGGGCTCCCCATTGTGCAAGTGTCACGAAATCCGACAATCGTCTGAGGGCACATTCAAATGATAATCTCGCCATACGCTTTGCGAATTAAGCTGCGAACACATTTAGTATACGCGACATAACTGACGTCTGTGATGTTAGCTGCATTAGTTTTAATGCGTTTATATAACAGTGTGGAGGTGTACTCTAAGTTATACGTGCTGTAGCTCACTTTAATGCAGTTGCGTATGTGTCTAACAGATGTTTAAAAAGTGTTTTACTGATACTGTTACTTGTTTTATCATGTGTAGCACACGTTACGAGACTGTAATTCAATATCTCTGAGTGATCAAATTCCTTTTCTTTTAATCCTTTTCGTACCCGTATCAGAATAAGTAATTGTCGCTATCATCATTTCAGTGTTATTTTGATCTGACAAAAAGACGACAGCACTATAATTTGAGCGCAGGTATTATTTGTGTCATCGTAGTCAGTGTTTACCGAAAATCACATTATTAAATCAATAATTGTTGGTAATGTCAAAACGGGCTTTATGCAGGCCTTATGCAGCTATCGCTAATCTATGAGTCCTATTGATTATAGCTTATAATCAAGAAAAATTACGTACGTCCTTTTTTGGCACCCCAAATCAGCAGGTAACGTAACCTAAGCATGTCGCCTGTTTCATTCGTAATACGTGGCGGGCACGGCTGATGCCAGAAACGTCACATTAGCCTGATTTACACGTGTTACCTGACATCGCGTTATGTAGGTGAATGTGCTCATTTAATCGCAATGTCTGAACACTTCCTTAGTTTAACGCGGCCGTCGTCAAATTGACGGGTGAAATTAAATGATATATTTGATGGGCTGAGAAATAAATATGGAGGTATTGTTAAATTGCATTATGGTCTAGAATTCGTAAGCATGGATAGCATTGTCTTGTCCTGATTTTGATCACTAGATCAGGAAATATTTTAGTGGGTTTTTTTTTTGGGAAATTCTTAGTAACAGCCAGGAGTATAACATATATGTATATAAGATGTTAACGAATTCGTGTAATTCCTTAAAACCACATGATCTACTACTGATGTTGATTGGCCCCGCACGGGAATAGCATGATTAAAAATAAAAAACTTTTTTTTTCATGCGGTAGGGGTAAGTGATCGTATCTGAATCACCTAATAAGGATTCAGTAAAAAAATAAGTTTTTTTTTTTTGCAAAGAATATTTTTCATGCGCTTGAACATTTCGATGCCACGCATAAATGAATGAAAGCACGGCGAGACGCGGCTGGCGGGCACGACTAACGCGATATCGCTCTTTGCAGTAAGTTAACTCGGGCTTCTAAAATGACTCAGAAATAGAAAACTAAATTTTATTTTCAATTTTTTTTTTAGTCGATTTTCAAAAATTCCCTTTAGTATTAATCTGTGTCACCAGTAGATCACGCGGTTTGAAGGAATTACACGAAGTCATTAACACCCTGTATACACTAAGCGACCTATCTCACTAGGACACCATGGTGGCGGCCACCAGTCGACAACAAAATGTATGCAGTTGTATAAAGGGTACCTCACCTGGTGTCAGCTTGGTTACGCAACAAATTTCTTGCCGGCAACCAAATCACCCGCTGGTTCATACATTTTGTTGGTGGTGCGACCGGTGGCCGAGATGCCCTTAGTGGATTGCTGAATCGTTACTAACCTTAGAGAAAAAGTTGAAAAGTTTCACGTGCCAGTAATTTCACCAGCACCCACACCCGACAAGCAACATTGCTGTGTTCTGGTTTGAAAACCAGAACACAGCAATGTTGCTTGTCGGCCGAACTATGTGTGGTAGTATATCCACGGACGAACTCTTCTATAAGGGGCTCTATACAGCAGCACCTCTACGTACTCCTTCGGGGTATGATGCAGACGGTTCCCTATCCATTTGCATAAAATGTTAAGACCTAATATAACTTAGCATAATTTTGTTTGGCATAATTATATTTTCGCACAATATAATTACGCATAACAGCTTACGCATAATTTTTTTAAGCATAATTTCTCTAACCATAATAATGATTAAGCATAAAGTTCTGAAGCATAACTTTTTTAAGCATAATATCCTAAAGCATAAATTTATTTACGCATAATGATATTAAAACATATTTTTATAGGTATACGGTAGACGATTATTCGTCACCTACTTTCATTTACACAATAAAAACTTAAGGGGATGTTTGTAAGGTTGAGGCTCTAAAGCAGAGTCGACGGAGCCCCGCTGCGCGGGGCTCCTATTTCTGTCTGCAGGGTTTAAAGTAACCTAACACGAAGGGGATGACGGGGGCTTCGTTCGCTCGCTTCGCTCGCTCACTCTAGCCCCCATCATCCCCTTCGAATCTAACCTATCCGTGTCGGGGTGCGCCTGCGACTAGATTATTAGACAATGGTAAAAACATTTCTGATTATCATAACTAACGTTATGCTAATAGTCATTAGGCCTACTAACGTTATGCGAATCAAATTTATGCCAAAACAAATTAGTCTTTAAGATGACACACAAAATGTATGCCTAAAAAAATTATGCCGAAGTATTATTATGCCAAAACAAATTGTGCCAAAATCGTTATGCCGAAGTATATTAGGACAAAGAACATTATGCGAAAAGAAGGGATCCCGATGCAGACGTGACGTACAACAAAGACGGTCTTGGTTTAATGCTTTTTTTTTTCGTGGAGTTGACATTCCACTTTACAGGGAACTGTTGAATACTTGTTTTTATCATAACAAAGAAGTTAGAATTGAAATGTCTGAAACTATCTTGCTGTCATTTGCCGTTTATTAAATTAAAGGAGGTGGCCAACATCTGCCCCAGATAGTCGATACCACACTTATAATTGAAACTGAACTTGTACAAAGTAAAGTAATCAATGATAAAACGTTCTTAACATATTATTGTAAGACCTATTTTTAATTTTTTCTGTACAAGTCCTGGAAATTATGATGAAGATAATAAGATAGTATATTTATATTTTCCGCCCGTCGGCCATTAGCCATTATGCATTATTGATGGCTGACATTTGAATTTTTTTTAAACTCTAAGGGCTGTTCATTTTGTGATAATCGATTTCAGTAAAAAAATCGTTATGCCTATAGTACAACCCACATGGATCGATATCATTCAAATAAACGTAAATGAGCTATTTAATATACCTATTATTATTAATATTTTTCATATTTTGTTATTAATTAAATTGACAAATAATAATTTAAGTATCTACCTAATAACTCAGGATTATTAAGTACATTTAATGTCATTTAATTTTTCACAGTTGAAGATTTGTTCATTTTTTTTCTTTCAAAAATTACTTAGGATGACAAGCTTTTTAAAAATACGTTTCCCCTTTTTATTTAAATACGTTATTTATCGTGAGCGCGTTTACAAACACAAATAGTCATTTGCAAAAACACCAAACCCGGAAACCATTATGTGTCTGTAGACCATACAGATATTTGATCAGTCCGGGAATCAAATAATCAAACCCGCGACACGTAACTCCCCAAAAGACCGCTCAACCGCTGCGCCAACCACACCATTATTTTTTTCTCTTATAAATAGACTTTATCGAAAGGAACACAAACAACTATTCAAGATGCCACTACTTACCCAGGTTCTCAAGCTACAGTTTTGCTTAGTTTGGGAACTACTGACAAACCCTTTAAGAATAAAATAACTAGTGACTTGTATTAGAATATAAAAATAAGTTTATGAAAACTGCAACGGTACCTACTTTGTAACTTGTAATAGAAAAATTAAACAATTATCGTTATTATAACCAATTAACTACATAGAACAATCGATTTACACGTTTGCGACCGGGCGACCCCAGCACTAATAATTACCTTCTGACAGTGAAAATGTCATAAGAATAAAAAAGCTTTAAAAAAAGAAAAAAAAAATGTAAATGGCCAGCATGATTTCGGCGGGCTGACTTAGAGGTTGGTTGTAATAACATGTCAATAATACTTGTTATCTCTGTTATATAAAAATAACAGTACTAAATATCTGTCTAGCCTAATATTTTTGTACTAGCTACCGATTAGTACCACTGACAAGGTGACAAGTTATCTGATCATTTTATAATATGGATGAATATTTTAAAACTTTTAATCATACAATATTCGTATTTTATTTCAATTACGATATTCTATTAATTTGCGAACTACTGTGATGTATTTTTTCTTGTTACTGAATCTTTAAACGTTTATTTCGAAAAATGGTATCAATGTATCCCAATAAATAACCGTGACACAGATTACGTGACCAAATAAAGGAGACATACATTTTTATACATATTGCTTCTTATGAACCTTGGTAGGTTATACAGGGTGATAATTTGAGATGGGGCATGAAGGGCAGCTACCTTAACCATTGTAGCTATAGGAAAACGTTCTTAGGAGACCACCCTTAACTTTTGGAATAATTATTATCTGCATTCACAGATTTTGAAAAATATGTACAGTCAGCGAGAAAAGGGGCAGTTTTCAGAAAACCTTTTTATGATGCCAATCGATCCTATCTCTCGTAAGGATCAAAAGACTCTTCCGGACCAATTGAGGTTGGAGTACTAGAAACGTCAGAAATCGCAAAAAAAAACTATTTGAGATAGGGTAGTTATAAGGGCAGCTACCTTAATCGTTGTGGCTACAGGAAAATGTTGATAGGAGACTGTCCATAATTTTTGACATTATTTCGAACTGCATTCAAAGTTATTGAAAAAAAAATGGTACAGTCAGCAAATAAATTGTCAGTTCTCACAAAATATTTTTATGGTGCCAATCGATCAATTTTCTTATAAAGATCAAAATACTCTTCCGGACTCACTGATATTAGAGTACTACTCGTAGAACGTCAGAAATCATCATCATCAAAGTTACATTCATACCGAAATAAAACCCATATCTATGAATGCAGTTCCAAATATTTTTGACGTTTCTAGTACTTACTCCAACCTCAAATGGTCCTGAAGAGTGTTTTGATCCTTAAGGGAAATAGGATCGATTGGCATCATAAAAATGTTTTCTGAAAACTGCCCCTTTTCTCGCTGACTGTACAATTTTTTCAAAATCTGTGAATGCAAATAGAAATTATTCCAAAAGTTAGGGGTGGTCTCCTACGAACGTTTTCTTGTAGCTACAATGGTTAAGGTAGCTGCGCTTCATGCCCCATCTCAAATTACCACCCTGTATATATTTTTAGACTATTTAGGTACATCTTTTTAGCAAGGTTATATGTCGTCAGTAAGAATGAGACAAAAACATCGTTATTTAACAGGGCGTTGTGTCAATCGCGTCGTGAATGTTATTTATACTAACAGATAATAGTTACTGAAAGGAACAAATGTTATCTGGTATTTTAAATACCTGTTATTTTTATATTTTTTATCTGTGTCATCTGTGTATCTATTCGTCATTTTCTGTAACGTTAGATATAATTTGAATTGAAAACTGATTTTCACAGCTTTTATTATGGACTAAATAATTGTGAATTGTGTCAATTGTGCTTTAGCTAGGTTCGATGAGAAATATGATTTTTTATTTTATTTTATTTATTTGGCTCACCAACAATTGAATACACTAATACAAAGATATGCGAGATACATTCAATGGACTTACCAATTTCTTACAGGTAAGCACAACATGCATTATTTATATTTATCAAACGTGTTGAGTGCCTACTTAAAATTAAAATTAAATTAACAATAATTTAGCCGATAATAGCAAATTGTAATATCATGGAATTCTGAGCGTCGGGATAACATATTGTGAAATACAGGTGATATAAAAATCCTTTAATTTAATTTCAGCAGATATGGTAATAGTTGGTATTTAGTAGCAGTTTAGTATCAAAACTACTAAAAACTAATCGGGATAACTTGGAACATAGGTATAATACGTTTTCTGAAGGTTTTTAAACAATATTTATTTCAATTTTAACAATAAATAACACCTGACATTTAAGTTATAGTACAGTAAGAAAAGCTGCCCTTTAAAAAAATACAGGACCTCTAGGCGCTTTTTGTTTCCATATTGTAAGTCTTGAGGTCAAACGCTTTGAAATGAAGTAATTATTTTTTCTGTACATGTATTTCGATGGTGGGGTAACGGTCCCTTAAAAAGTTGGCCACCTCCTTTAATAATATTTCTTTGAAGAGTTCTTGAACTTCTTTCAAGCATTCACAACATAAATTATTAAAGGAACACAAAACAATTATCTGACAGAAATAAAAAAATAAAAAAACACTGGAAAGCTATTTACTTATTCTCTATTGACCATAAAAAGAAGAATTTCGTATTATGTAGACCATTTAAAACTGGTATATTCTGATAGGTGAATATTCTATATACCTATGTACGGTCAGGGAAACGATTTGTTAAACAAATTAAGAGACTACGTAAGTTTGCTGCATGTATGGAATGTATGAATTTATGGAATGTGTTTAATATGACTTACCCATTCTATACGACTGATAACAAATGACAATTATGTTTTTTTTATACGGACAACTTAAGTTGGCGGTCAATTTGCAAAACAATTCCTTTCCGTGACTATTTATTTATGCCTTTATTAATCCATAACTAAACTAAATAACATAAGAAAGAAAATTATATGTTTTTGATATATTTCTTGTTTGATTTTAAGTCATGACCCCATTTCTCAGGTATAGGCTTCCTCCAACTGTCTCCATTTCCATTGCTAAACGACTGATAACAAATGACAATTATGTTTTTTTTTATACGCAAAAATTAAGTTGGCGGTCAATTTGCTAAACAATTCCTTTCCGTGACTATACATTTCATTATTTATTCAAACACTGATTATATTTCCAACAGCTTAGCCTATCGTCACCCACAGTCAACCAACAACATTACTCCATTTACCGCCTTCCAAATCCATTCCACCACATATTCACATCATATTTTCAAAATAAACAAACACGCAAATTGTTTCACCCTTATCTCATTTTTGTTGCACGCAAGAATCACAATCACAACACATTGAAAAATAATTTTCGTCGCGCTGTGGCTTCAGATACGCGGGTATACGCGGGAAGCGAGTACGAATCCCCATTAGAGGCGTCTATGGGGCACGCCATTAAATAAACATCTCTGCCAGGTTCCCTGCTAGTTATTAGCGCCTCACCCCATCCACTCGAACCGTGGTGATACGGCACGGAGAAGGAAGCGAGGGCAAAATCAATTTCATTTTTCGACACAAGCATTACGGTTATGGCGATTGAAACCGCACTTTTCTTGGTAGCGTACCTATTTAATGGTGTTTATTTATGTGTATAGGTATTTAGAATGTCTATTAATGTGTTGATAATGATTTTGATAGGCTATTTTGTAGTGGGGTGATTTTAATGGTTCAAAACGTGGTATTGCATAAAATTTTCACTGTAAACATTATTGTGTAATCATTACGTTATTCGTGGGAGCGAGTATCGTAAATATTTCATTTAATCTTATATTCCTATCAAGGCCTTCCAGTACTTACGCCTAAAGATATATATCTTAAACCAGCGCATTCCAGGTGTTGCAATCAAACTGTTTAATCAGCTAAATAATTCCTTAATACGCTAATAGCAACCAATAAATACAATCACATTTGCCTGAGCATCAAATTTTACCCTAAAACATTGAGAAATAGATTCTTGTAATATTTTAAAATACTCATCTAAGACTACAGAAACATAGCGAAAAATTGAAACATTTCACCCGAAAAAGCATCGTTTAAAATTTCAACGAAAACGCAGCACTTTACAGCGTCTAGTGCATTTTTCGTCCCGCCGATTCACAGGGAGATTTCTGTAATCCATTCTGATATCCCCGTTTCGTTCAAAGTCCACTCGTTTCGTGTCATTACAGAAAAGCGGACTGATATACACATGGACCAAAATATTTTTACTATTTAAAAACAACAATTTTGTTCTTAATGTGAGGTAATAAGGTTGAGAATACAATGTGTTTGGTTGTTTAAACTGTAACGTGGTTGGTTCCTTTATACCATGTTTTACTGCGATTGATTCCGTCCGCAAGACGGACCGGACCGGATCGGGGCTATCCTGTACTTATCTAATTTTATTGTCACTCGTCGACGTCCGTCGAACCCTCGGCGACGGAGACCATTCCGAAGAAAGCTAGAAAATTCTTTCCCCCATCGGATATTTTTATCTGAGAAGGACATCTTTATTCGCAAGCAGTTAAACTTAATTCAACGTCTTGGTTGGAAGATAAACGTTCTGCCTGGATTTAGGCCTCGAGAGATCTAAAAAAGAGGTTTTGCAAGATCGGATCTTCCAGAATATAATCTACATGTATTTGGAACTGCGTACAACCCAAGTGCCTAAGTACAACCCAAGTTCTTAAGTCGTCATTTAATTATGAAGATAAAAAAACCGGCCAAGTGCGAGTCGGACTCGCGGACGAAGGGTTCCGTACCATTATCTATAAAACCGCCAAAAAAATCATGTCTGTTGTATAAGAGCCCCCTTAAATATTTATTTTATTCTGTTTTTTAGTACCTATTTTTTGTTATAGCGGCAACAGAAATACATCATCTGTGAAAATTTCAACTGTCTAACTATCAGGGTTCATGAGATACAGCCTGGTGACAGACGGACGGACAGCGGAGTCTTAGTAATAGGGTCCCGTTTTACCCTTTGGGTACGGAAACCTAAAAAAAAAAACATTACAAAAAAAAGTGAGTATCCTAACTAATATTATAATTGCAAAAGTAACTCTGTCTATTTGTTACCTCATTACGACTAAACTACTGACCCGATTTTGATGAAACTTGGTACAGAGACAGTCTGGAACTCGGAGAAGGATATAAGGCTACTTTTACCCTGAAAAACGTGGAATATGCGATAAGCGATATTCACGCAGCCGAAGCCGCGAGTGACCCATAATAGGCCATGAATAATTTAGCAAAAAAAAAACATTTTACCATAAATAAATTGTACTTAGACTTTACATACGTCAGAGTTTGACGTGACTAAAAAAAACACCTTCTTTACTTTTTTTAACTTTTTTAGAGAGCAGAGCTGTGTTTAGCATCTCCTGAGTAAAGTCTAATATACCAAATAAAATTGTTAGCTATCTGTCGAACGTAATGGTTGGTGATGTGATGAATATTTAATGCTATGCTTCAGACTTGCGTGTCTCACATGTCTCCAAACTTAACAAACTAAATACGAATTGAAACAAATATACCTACAAGAAGAAATATATTGACAGTGCATTTTAGGTTACAAATTGTCTGTGACATAAAACTAATTTATCATGTACAATCCATTTGGTTTAACGCGTGGTAGTAAGCTGAAAATCAAGTGCGATCTGGCATATCGACAGTGAAGTTATAACAGTGCGCAAGTCATTTTGTGACAAAAACAGACAACACTGCGAAACCCACAATATTTCTTGAAATGGAAAAGATTATTAAGGACGCCGGATACTAAATGTTACAAAGACAAAAAGTCAATGGGCAACATAGTCCTAGTGTCAAAATGTACAAATTGCCTAGTGCCAAAATGTCATTTGGCCCAAATGCCGCTATGATAGAATACATTAAAGCTGTAATGTTCAATTGTACAAATTGCCCAGTGCCAAAATGTCATTTTGCCCAAATGCCGCTATGATGGAACAAATGAAATGACATTTCAATCATCTTTTTCAAGGATACCGGACTTTCAAGAAGTATTTATACTCAAAGAGATTAGATAGAGAAGAGATTTTAATTAGATAACCAGTGCAGAGAATTATATTGATATCAAGTAGCAGATAGGTGTATGTAGGCTCAGTAGTTAGTGATCGTACCTTCGAAGCCCAGGTTTGCGGGTTCGAATCCTGACTGTGTGACAATTGGACCACGATGCATATTGGCACAATTGTGTTTTATCTTTTGTACATTTTGACAATCTAACAATTAGACCCTTACGCATTATATCACAATTATTTTTTGTCATTTGCACATTCATATACATTAAGACATTTGTACATTTTGACACTAGGACTATGTTGCCCATTGACTTTTTGTCTTTGTAACATTTAGTATCCGGCGTCGGATTTTCAAAGGTTTATTAAATCATCAAAGTGTTTATTTGTAATGATAATTGAAAACAATATTGCGTTCAGCGTAGGTTACGCTCGTTTTAAATAGTTTTTTCACTCTCTTGTAAAGTAACCATTTTTGACTTCCGCACTGTTAGAACTTCACTGACGATATCAATTTAATTCAGCCACTAAAAAAATTGCATAAAAGGTAAACAAACCTTTGATCGTGAAACATTAATTTTGTTTTAAGAATACATACCCCTCGTGTTACTTTGTGTGGGGACGGGTTAGAATATAAAACTTCCTCACCGCACGCTGGGAATAGACGCGTGTTGTAAGATTCAAAACCCAGTACGCTTGGTGGTAGGATCTGTACGGTCCACTTAGCTAGCTACCACCCTCACATTAAACTCCGGCACCAAGGAGTTTACTGTGTTCCTTCGTGTGTATGTGAGAGCTCTGGCTCTGGGGTATAGGGGTAACCCTCTATATGTATATCTATTATCTATATCTTAGATCCTATCTGAGCTTACCATCACGTGCGAATAGGGTCAAACGCGAGCAAATCATATGATAAAAAAACATAGCATGGTATTCTAATAAAAATATGAAAAACTCCCGACTCAAAAAAAAAACCTCTCGAAAGTGAAAAAAATAATATGTGCCTATTGGTCCTTTAAGTTTATAATAAGTTGTAATATAAATAGTAATAAAACTAAGCGTCATCGCGTCGGGGGACCGCTAAGTTAACACCCCTTTTTTTGCGTCGGGGGTGAAAAATGTGTTCAAACATTTTATTTTACTGAAAATTTGTACAATACGGCCGACATATCTTGGCAAGTCTGAAGTTAGTTGTTTGGCTGCGCAATGAACCTTTTAGAAACGAAATTGTCTACTGCGCAGCTAATCAGCTAACTTCAGACTCACCAAGATACGTCGGCCGTAGGTATTGTAAGTACTGTCAAAGTATTCTTAATCTCTTTAAAACTATCGCTAGATTTTTGGAAGTTTATGATCTACACATAACGGGTAGCGGGTACGCTGCGTGAGTGGGTGGCAGAGGTTAAAACAAAATGAATGTCGGTTAAAGTTTTATTTACATTATGTACAAAATTTTAATGACCGGTCTATAGACGCGACAAAGCAAGAATATGATGTCATAGAAACCAGTAAATGTCGGAAGCATAGCGGAACACATGCCTAACACTGTTACACAATCCTGCAATGAAAAGACATATTGTCATAATCACTACGCCGATAGTTTCTCGCAGCGAGATTTTTCTCACTTTGTCTTTCTCGGCGGTGAAAACAGAAACAATATTATAAGACTCGCTTCGAGAACTATCCTTGTGTAAACCTGTTTTGAGTAAACGTACCAATTAGTGAAAAACTTATTTATTTAAACTGGACTGTAAGTCGGTAGCTACTTCTTAAATGTCAAAATTACTACAGCCTTGGGGCTGTTCATTTCCCCTTGTTGCAGTTTCACCTTATCCTAGTATTTATAGGTAAGTCCCCAGCAACAAATCTGTCTGTTAGATATAGATATTAATATTATTATTCTACACAAAATAAAAAGAAGCAAATTTTATTGTAGTAATCACAATAATAAAATGTCTTAGCAACATGTCCGGTAGCACACACCAATAAACCATTATATATGAATAACTTGCTATAATTTAATGTATTTAAAGCCCCCCCATTAGCTGGACACCCTTCAGGTCTCGCCATTAACTGCCCGGTTACCTAGAAGGGTGATTATTCGAAAAATGTTTGTAAAAAATAAGAACGTCATTATCATCACCCTAAAGTTCTAAATGCAGATGTTTCAAACTTCAATTATAATAATGAAAAATCAAACTATACCACTGCCGTCAAGCAATAAGACAAGAATAAAAACAATCTGAAAATAATATTAATGTTAACAACGAAGGAGAACAATGATTTGTTAATTTTTTTTAAGGAAGTTTCGAATATTCACCCTAAAACGGTCCTGAAGGAACATCTACCAGCAGTCCAATAGAAAAAAAAAACATGACTGCAACATTGTTATTACCATCCTCTTCACGTAAAACAAACATGATCAGCGACAACCCTACCAATCCTTTGTCAGCACATATTCCCAAGTTGCATGCTTAATTTTCCTAATCGTTACCATTCGAAACTCATTCCACACGTAATTCCGTCACAAAACAGAGAAACGTATCAACAAAAACCACTGGGAATATGTTAAAGATGCCTGTTTCCTCGGAGGCTGTGTTCGCCCATCTCTTCGGCACATTAACTATGATAATTGGGACATTTGGTTTGCGAATAGGATGAAGTCAGGACACAGTCATAATGCGACTACAGAGCGGTTTACGCCGCTACGTGTTTATGTTTCGCAATGTAATTTACCGCAAGTTTAAATTTGGAATGGTATGATTTTCTGGTTTATTGTCATGTTAATGTGCTGGCGGGTTGATGTATAGGGTCTGTATTTTTGAGGTGGATGACTTTGCTATTATATTGTTCACATCGGTTTAAATCATTTATTCTCAAAAAGACAATAAGGCCACTTACATGAGAATACAAAACAACATTTAGTTTAATTATCAAATTAACCGCCACCGAGATAAGTAAGTAAAAAACTGTTTACGTAACACAATCGTAACATCATTAGAGACTTAATAAGTAATATCATTAGCCGGTAGGTAGTTTAAAACAATAAAAGCGACAAAATGCGTAATGTTAAATAGGTACCCGCTCAACATTTTTTTTTTTTGGATTAATGTAACTTTGGATAAGAAAAGTTTTCTGTTATAATATATTTAAACAGTTGAGATTTAAAAATGTTGAACGAGCTTACATATCAAAAGATTTAAAACTTTTTGTAACTGGACCAATATTTTTCCGTCTCGTTCTGCGTAGCCTTTTCCCAACTATGTTGAGTCCAGTCCAACCAGATGCAGCTGTATGGCAGTACTTTACACGAAGCGACTGCTATCAGGCCATCCCAACCCATACTGGGCTAGTAAACAAATATAAGTAAGGAACTAGATTAAGACTCTAATTGTATTAAAAACCTGTAAACGTAATCGAATAAGAGAAATGTATTATATAAAAGTTTGGCCCTATTCACATCCTTTATTTAAATAAAGAAAAAATGTAACCCTGTCTAGTAGTTAGGTGGGAAACCCACCCACATTGATACAAAAAATGACGAAAGACAGATAGAATAGTATGAAGAATGAAAGTACGAGAAGCATAAATGCGAGAACTGGTATGAAAGGAAAACAGTTAGCACATGCCATTCTGGGCAATGCCGATATCCTACGGTTAGACCGGCTGTCAGAATTTCAAGCTTCTGACTATCCATGATGACTGTCATAGGTATTCGTGTGACACCTGGGACCGACGATTTAACGTGCCCTCCGAGGCACGTGGGGTTCTCGATGTGTAACGAATGGTCACCCATCCACGGACTGACCGCAACAAGCGCAGCTTAACCTTGCAAATTATATGATACGCGCGGTTGTCAATTAGCCACGAGCCCCTCTTACCTACATTATCCTCTCAAGTTATTTTCCATCTACAAAATGAAAACAATACAAAAAGCATCATCATCTGCCTAGCCTTTTCCCAACTATGTTGGGGTCGGCTTCCAGTCGAACCGGATGCAGCTGAATATCAGTATTTTACATGGAGCGACTGCCTATGAGACCTCCACAACCCAGTAATTGGGTAATACGATACTCTTGGTAAGACTGGTTGTCAGACTTTCTGGCTTCTGACCAACAGTAACGACTGTCAAAGATCTACAAATGACAGCCGGGACCAACGGCTTTACGTGCTTTCCGAGGCACGGAGGAAACTCGCTATGGTAAATGGTCACCCATCCACAGACCAACCTCGGCAAGCGTGGCTTAACCCGGAAGATCGGTCTATGCGGCTGTAATTATGTAGCCACGAGCTCCTCCAAAAAACAATACAAAAAGCAATCGGATTTTATACAGTGTAAACGAATTTGTGTAATTCCTTCAAACCACATGATCTATTAATGGTATAGATTAACCCCGCACGGGATTTAGATTGATTAAAAAAATCATTTTTTTTTCCAAATAAAAATTGGATGTGATAGAAAATTTCGATGCCATGCATAAATTAATGAAGGCACGGCGACACAGCTGACGGGCACGACTAGCGCGATATCGCTCAACGCAGTCAATTAAATTGGGACACCAAAATTACTCAGATTCAAAATAACATGGTTCATTTTTTGTTTTTTTTTTTGTTGTTTCTTAAAAAAACCTGTGCAAGATCAATCAGTATCACCAGTAGACCCCGTGGTTTGAAGGAATTACACGAATTCGTTTACAACACCTTCTATACCTAGTTTATATTAGTTTATTCCAACACCAACATTATTTTCTAAACCCAGTCTTAAACTATCATTCCGCACTATTAAACCATAATAAACCGAAGAACAACTTCAAATGAAACAGTGTAGTGCAATAAAGAAAATCATATCTCACCGGAGCGAGGGGTTGCACTGAAATGAATTTCACCATCTCTTTGTCAAGGCGATGGAGCGTAGCCACTTGGCATGACTGATGACACGAAGTTCTTGTGAGAGCTCTAGACGTGGTCAGGATTCTACAGTCTTAGGACACTGTAGTTATTTGATTTAGAACCCACACTGGATATGATTTTGTGAGCGCACTTACGAAGTTGTAACGTTATTATAACGTTTTTGAGACAATGATGAGTTTGATAAAAGACGCAATACTGTGATAGCATTCATATTATTGTATGATTAGTTACGGGTTGTCCGACTAATTTCGGACCCAGGAGCCCTTAATCATGAACTGAACACGCGGCGAGCTCGCGAGTCGAAGGAACCTTTTGTTGTAATACGAAAAATTGTAATAGCATTGCGTATAGAATTAACACAATCGTAGGAACTGGGGCCCAATTCTCCTAAAATAAATCTTGATAAATCACAACCGAACCAAGGCCGAACCGTTCATTCAGACAGTTCTCAATTTCAAAAGCTATCAAATTGTTTGACACAAAAAACAAAATCAATAATTTTGAAAGTTTTCGAAAACAAAAACTGACTGACGGTTGTGGTTCGATTGCGTTTGGCAACAATTTATTTTAGGAGAATTGGGCCCCTATTATGAATTTCGTTATTTCTTTGTCAAAGAGAAGCAGCCTGGCCGTGGCCACTTGGCATGACTGGTGACGCGAATTTCTTCTAAGAGCTCTAGAAGTGATCAGGATTCTTTCGGCATAGGATACTGCGAATTATTTGATTTGGAGCTTCAGTAGATAATCATCCAGTTTTAAAGGCTTTAAGAACAGCATCCTAATTGCGCAAATCACAGGTAATCGGCTTTGTTTTCGACAGGTCAACAATTTCCATAGCAACTAATGTATTAACAATCCGACTTCTCTGCAACCATGTAGGACTGGTGAGGCGTAAGCTGAGCCATGCATTTGTGTGAGTGCACATACAATCGCCTAAAAGCAGTAAGCATAAACCGGTTTAAACCAAGCAAAGGACGCGTCTGCATTCATTCTCACACAAATGCAAAGTTCATCTTAGACCTCGCGGACTGTACCATAAATTGAAAGCTATTGAAATTACGAATACAACACACAATTCGGATGCAGGTCTTTCTATTCTAAAAATTGAGAGTTTTTTTTCGGTGTGTGAATCATGGAGGTTTTTTGTTTTATGCACTTAAACTTGGAGACATCAAAAAAAATAAAGCACAAAAATGCGTTGATTTAATTAAATTTAAGGACACTTATTGACGGCTTCTCAATCGACTAGTCAATAAAAGCCTTAAGCTTATTAATGCATCTAAAGATTCTGTCTGTAAGTCCTAAGCCACCTAAACTTTATAAAAGTAATATCATGTTGACACAATGTTGTTTTGAAAGAAATACAGCAAACAATATTGGCTCAAAAGTAATCCTTTCTGTTGTCGAATTAATATAGAAACAGTGTCAGCTTAAAGTCTAAAAATAAAGTTCGTACGTGATTTTAAATCTGTGCTCAAACAAGCGGAAAGAGTTATCTAGGTCGATATAAATAATACAATTAAGATAGACTTTGAACATAGGATCTCTATTATATTTAAAGTAGAGCATATTAATACGAATTTAAATGAGAATAAATGGAAAATGAATGAAAATAAACTTAAAAGTAACTTTGATACCAAATTATGTAGATAACAACAAAACACGAAGAATTTGAATAATTCTAAATTCGTTTTGACACCACAGTATGACAGACGGCGGTGTTAGCGAATAGTGGCGGACTATAAATTCATAAAGTAAAAGTGCATAGAGAGCCACAATGCTCTTGTCTGTGCAGTCTAGTGGCCACTTCGTGTGACTGATGACCGGTGGACCGCCGAGGAACGCGATTGTTCTCGCGCGACAAAATAAAAAGTTCACTAACATCGCTATTCAGGGGAGTTGGGACTTTTTGCAAGGATTTTTAAAACGACATGATTGTGTTTGAATTGAGAATAAGCCATTTTTCTATGGATTGGAGTTTGATTCGTTTTCTCTAACACAATTTCGTGGCTTAAGATGTTCTGGCTTGGAATTAGACCTTCATCGTAACGTGTGTCTTGGGAAATCTGGGAACTTAACCTAATTGAGCTTTACGTAAGAGAAAACGCGGAAGACGAGGCTTTCTTCCTCCCTTGTTACACACGCTTCGTTTTAAACTCATAAAAAATAGACAATAAGGAATTTTGTTGGTCGAAAGGTCAAGAATTTAAAGGTCGTATTATGGAGATAGATGGATATTAAGTTCAAGATTACTTGTTGTCTCGTGTCAGGGTAGAAGCTATTTTAGAATAGTTCATGAGGTGGTGAAAAAAATTACCGCTAAGCAATGTTGGTAGCGGAGCTGACTGCCCAGGGTGCGATGGACATACTGAACTATTACCTATTACTCGTGAAAGGTCTTTTAATGAAACCTCTGATTATTAACTAACTAGCTGTAACCGAAACTCAGTCAATTTGTAAAGATTACTATTTTCCAAGATTAAAGTACTTCATATCCTTCTGCAGGTACCAAGGTACCGCACTGCCATAAAGCTTCGGAATTGTACTGCGTATTTTCACGGCTATACATAGCTGTAAAAATGTAGTAACATGACAGACAAACTTTTGCATTAATAATATCAGTTTGGATAGTTGTACATTAAAAGAGCGTCCACGGGTTGTATATTCGACTTTGTTGAATAAAGTTCAAAAAAATAATAAAAAAAGTCGCCACTGTTCACCTGGGTAATTTAATTCCACAAAGGTGAACAAAGGACACCAAATATGTCGAATTACTTCACCTGGATGCCATTATCTAGGTGAAATGAATCCGAGGTGTTATGAGGACACCAAAAATTCAACTTTGTTCACCCAGATGTCATCATCTGCCTAGCCTTTTCCCAACTATGTTGGGGTCGGCTTCCAGTCGAACCGGATGCAGCTGAATATCAGTATTGTACATGGAGCGACTGCCTATCAGACCTCCACAACCCAGTAACTGGGTAATACGATACTCTTGGTAAGACTGGTTGTCAGACTTTCTGGCTTCTGACCAAGAGTAACGACTGTCAAAGATCTACAAATGACAGCCAAGACCAACGGCTTTACGTGCTTTCCGAGGCATGGAGGAAACTCGCTATGGTAAATGGTCACCCATCCACAGACCAACCTCGGCAAGCGTGGCTTAACCCGGAAGATCGGTCTATGCGGCTGTAATTACTTAGCCACGACCTCCTGTTCATCCAGATGTATAAAGTGGAATATACCCCACGAGTGACGATACTTAAATGCATCCAGCGCACCCTAGCCAGTCAGCCACGCTACCGACCTTGCTGACTGGCTGATCTTTTTACTAGCAAAGCTATTCTAGTACCGCTCTTGCCGTTACGAGTGTTGTAGTTTGCATACATATTATAATAGGTACTTTGTATAATGAAAAGCAGAGCAAGGGTTTTTAGCATATGCTGCCACAATATAGAATAAAGCCAGGAGAAAGCAACACTAGTAATGAATGTAAACGATTATGTGACGACATTGTTGTTGAAAATTCTCTAAACGTAAGAAGTAATGCTCTACGTAATTATTAGAATCTACGTAAAGGGTGACAGTCTCATTTGAAGTAAAATCTTGGCAAAATAGGATAATCTAAGAATATTTTAAAAGTAATGAGGTCGGTTTATAGTCTCTCTAGCTAAAAACGTAGTATAAAGCGCAGTTCAGACTACGCTATAATGTAAAGCAGAAAAGCGTTCCCCAGCAATATTCTAGAGCCCGAACATACTACAAAAAAAATCCAAACCTAAAATAATAATAAAAAAACAAAAAAAATATCGTAAAAGCAACGCTTACTATACAGGGTGTGAACGAATTCGTGTAATTCCTTCAAACCGCGTGATCTATTGGTGACACTGATTGACCCTGCATAGGTTTTTGTCAGAAAGAATTTTTTTTTTTCAAGAAATTAATCATCTTTTTCTTTATCTGAGTAATTTTAGCGTCCCAAGTTAACTGACTGCGTAGAGCGATATTGCGCTAGTCGTACCCGTCAGCTGTGTCGCCGTGCCTTCATTCATTTATGCATAGCATCGAAATTTTCTATGACATAAAAACATATTTGGAAAAAAAAACATTTTTATTTTTAATCAATCTAAATCCCGTGCGGGGTTAATCTAGACCATTAATAGATCATGTGGTTTGAAGGAATTACACGAATTCGTTTACACCCTGTACATGCACACTTGTCTATCAATGTGGAAAACACGGCAACATCGCATTTAACCTATCTACTCTACTATTTCGGTTTTAAACAGGCCGTTCCGTTTTTTTTTATTTATTTTTTTACATTTTTATTTTAATTTATTTAGGATGTAGATTAACGGGTTTAAGGGAACGCACTCTGTTATTTAACATACTGTATAGCATATAGCAAATATTGTATAGCACAACGACATTGCTCAGCATAGATTTTATATGGAGACGTTCACGCAATGCTATACTATAAAGTATTAGCTTGCTGTACGTGATAAACTTGAGCGATTCTCAGAGCTATATCGGACTATTTTCCAGTCCCCGCCCAGCCTCACTTCTACCCCGCCCGTCGCCCGACGGATCGCCGTCAAATAACTTGCTATACATAGGAGACCGGCTTGCGATGCAGCGATATAGTTATAGCTTATGACGCAGCATGCATTACTATATAGTGAAATAGTATAGCGTAGTCTGAACTACGGTTAAGAATATAGGTATTAGCCAAGATAAAGTATGCTACAAACAAAATTCTGTATTCAAAAACACAGCTTTTCTGTTTTGAATTCAAAATTTAAGTATTACAGAAAATGACACGAATTAGGTAATTACAGAGTCTGAGTCGTAGCATCTTTTTCTTAATGTTTTATTTGGAATCTTAATGAGAATTAAGGACGCTTAAAAGCGCTCTCACCAACTCTATGGCGGATCTCAAACCACCACGCACCAAGCTCCGGTGCGCGGGGCGACGCGTCCACGCGCGCAGTTAAGGAGGCGCAGATCTGCACCATGCGGTTTTATCTGCGTCTCCGTCTGAGGCAGCAGATTTCGATATCTCCGCACCAAATAAAGTTGAATTCGTGGACACGTCCATTATTCAAAAAAATCTGCGCGTTTATGCAGATCCCACTGTGCCATACCTTGCGGGACGCAACGCGCTCTAGCACGTTATCGCGTGATCTGCGCGCGGACTGCAACTACGCGCGTCGATGTGTTGTCAGTGTGTTGCACTATGCGTGTTTTATTATACAAATTGAAGTACTTACGGTCAACGTTAAAAAACGTATCCCCGCGCACCGGAGCGTGGCGCGTGGTAGTGTGAGATCCGCCTATAATTACGAGCGACACCCTTGAAAAAACCTTTTCTCCGTTAACTTTACTACTGCAGAATAAAAACAAGTTGAATATACTCAGAGGTTACCTTAGTATTATTTTGAGTTCAGAGACAAAACAGACATTCAATCATCTCGCTCCTACACAGTCACACCTACACCTCGTGTCGCTCGTCATTCTTGCCATGCATAGTAATTTACCAGGAATTTGTTTACACGTGTGTATTTTTATACAAAAAATACTAGCTAATATATTTCTTAAAATCTTGACACGATGAATCATAAGTTGTCAAATCATGCAGGTAAACGCGTACATTGAACTTCCAAACTGTCCCTTTTCAGTTGAAAAACTTTCTTCGCAACACAATAGGTAAAATACTTTTTTTATTATCGTTGTTCGGGACTTCATTCGCGTCAAAAATGCGTGAATAAAGTAAACAACCATAAAAGTCAGTACTTACCTACATTCTTTATCGCTTCGACACTTGCTCGGTGGAAACTTTAGTTTGCGACACAAACTCGAAGATTCAAGAATAAAGTTGGTGTACATTTCAGTGGCGGAAGCCGCCGTTGCCGATGCAAATGTTGTGAGGACTTATTAAGAAGTTGCCACACACAGTCTGTAATCATTCCTGTCAACTAAGCGAAGACGGGAGTTATAACATGAGGGAACTCAAAAGGACGACTTTGAGTGAATCTAGTTTGCAGTTACGTCGTTCTTGTTCGGTGTGGCGGGAAGGTTGGGAGTAGCACTCACGTATATAGGACTTTTTGGTAGTGATGTGGTTCTCTGACGCAGTCGGAGCCGCAACATGGTAATAATTTGATCAGGCGCCGGGCACGCGCAACTTTATGCCAATTGAAAAGTTTCGCTGCACTGAAATATGTTGTTACAACAGGTTGAGTGACGTGCCCGTGGTACTTTTTAGGAACGTTTTAATTGATGTATGCTTTTATGAATGCTTTTTCGAAATATGTTTCGTTTCATACATTAGTTGATTAAATTTGTTTTGCTGAGTAGTTTCTGTGCCTTTCAAACGAGATATTATCTCGTTATTCATAGTTTACTCGTAAAGTGAGTTTTCTGGGAAGTCTCACTTTGTACTGCGCAAAACGGAAAATGTAGTTAGAAAAATACAAGAAGCGTCGTTCTAAATTTTCCTCTCAAGTGAAATAAGCAGTGCCTTTGTACGCTAAGGTCCTGATTAACTTATCTTGTATTAAGTTTTGTGTGTACATATATTATACAGTACGAGTATGTTAACTAAAGAAAGGCGTTCCCGTTAATTAGTAATACTATAGCGTCCGTACATACTAAAAAAACCACAACCGAAACAAAAAATAAAATAACAAAAAAATTAAAAATGTATATATAAAAGCAACGCTCACTGTACATGCGCACTTGTCTATCAATTTGGAAAACACGGAAACATCGCATTTAACCTATCTACGCTACTATTTCGGTCTTTTTTTCTCTGTATTTTTTTGCTAATTTTTATTTTAATGTATGACTAGCTTTTGCCCGCAGCTTCGCTTGCGTGAAATTTTGAACCCGTTAAGTGACAATTCTCCATTCAAACTTTCATCCCCTATTTAACTCCCTTAGGGGTTGAATTTCGAAAAATTCTTTCTTATTCCTTGTATATATTATAAAGGGAACCTCTGTGCAAAATTTCAGCTTTCTAGGTCTAAGGGTTTGGGCTGGGCGTTGCTGAGTCAGTCAGTCAGTCAGTCAGTCAGGACGTTTCTTTTTATTTATATAGATAGATGTAGATTAACGGGTTAAAGGGAACGCTCTACATACTATATGATAAAGCATAGATATTATGAATAAAACATGATTGAAGCATGGTATCTTATATTTTCATGTTAAAAAGAATCATAAGCACAGCGAACTGCAGTCGCATAATTCACAACAAAACCTCCAAATACAACTAGAAACATTTCACTTTAATAAAAACACGATAATACGTATGTCAAATGGCAGCAGCCTGCTTGGTTCAAAGACCAGTAGTTGGCACCGATCTCAGCTCCATAAAATGTGAGCAGAATTTTTAACGAAACTATTACTTTATCGCTTGCTGGGTTAGCAGACCTCTAAATGTTTCATATTACCTTCTGGACTAAATTTTAAATAGTATAGACTATTTGTCGTATCGAGTACACCTACTGATGGTGTTATAGTAGAGGTTATCAAGTGACGTAAGTCGGAACTAAGGCTCAATTTACACCGCCGCGGAATGGAAGGGAAGCGTCAATTTCGCCTCATGACGCTAGTAGGGAAGAATTCGCGGGAATGCTCGAGAATTCCCGCGCATTCCAGCGAATCATTATCATAAACGCTTGGCACCACACTACTATGACCGTCCCGACCAACTCCCCGTTTGCGCCACTTCCCGCGGATTCCACAGACGGCGCCGACAGTAGCTAGGGGAATTCTCGAGAATGCGCGGATTCGAGGATTCCCCGGAAGACACGCGACCATTTTTTGGCTCGTATTTAGTTTGTACTTTATACAATTGACATAAAGTTCATTGTGCTATGTACAATTTCGTTGCAAAAAGTCGCTTCCATTCCATTCCGCGGCGGTGTAAATTGAGCGTAAAGCTCCTAGGGTAAGTCTAGGGCCTTCTTCGAGTTTTCATATCCAAGTGGCTAAAAGAGACTGGGGGCTTGCTCCGAATTATGAAGTGTTGGTTCACGAATCGCACGTTTTCCAACCACGAAAGTGTTTCGGATTCGATGATCGATTCGATTTTCGTAATTTGACATTTTGTCTTTCATTTACCCTACTCAGAAATCTAAAGCCGGCTCCGCTGCGCCGTGTTTTCGTGTTTGAATACAGGTTAACATTGTTTGCTAACCGAATAGGGGCGTGGCCTAACAGTTTTGTTCGCAAAAACACAATAACATGTTAGAAAATTGGCGCTGCAGACCCGGCTCAGTACTGACATCTAGTAGTTCGTTATTTGACAATACTTTGATCATATATTTATAAATTCGATGTTCCTCGTTTGACGTTTGTTTTTCAGAGTAGACCCTCTGGTGCGGTGATTATTATCAGATCCCTTTTTACCTGACTACGGTGAAGCCAAAAGGAAGGGTAATGATTTTTCATAATAAAGTTAATAATATGAACCGTGGGCTTATTCAGCCTGCTACGTAGTGACAATAAGACGTGATTTTCTGACTAATTGTTATTTAAAAAGAAGAACCTTTGGGGGAGGGGGGAGGACCTGCCCTCCTCTGCCAACTTTGTATACGCCCTTGATATGATCATAGAATCAGTTATGTTTAAACCCTTTTCACCGTAAGGTCATTCCTGACGTTTCACTACAAAACTTTATCATACAAAGAATAGGTATCATGGATTATTATTATAGCCATTTTATGGTTCTTGATAATGTCGTTTACGTTTTTTCGAGAGCAGTCTCTGTAAGGCTACAATTTACGAAATGACCGCTATGTCAAAACTCACCTTTCGTTGAACAGAGTATAATAAGTTAATCATCATCATCTAGCTTCCCTTCTTCTCTCGTGTCAGCACGAGCTATACGGAAATAGCTCATGCTGTGGTGAAAAGATTAGCCAGTCAGAAAGGTTGGTAGCGGGGCTGACTGCCCAGGGTGCGCCAGACGTACTCAAGTATCGTCACTCGTGGAGGTTCTTTTCATGCACCCCTCTATCTCTCATCTAGCTTCCCTAACCTACTATACCTTCCTACCTAGATAATATTTTCTGCGATTAACTTCACTTGACATTTAACTACAATTTCACATCGTCATCATCATCATCATTCAGCCGAAAGACGTCCACTGCTGGACATAGGCCTCCTCCAAAGGGGGGGTTTGCTATAATCACCACGCTAGGCAGACGGGTTGGCGATTGCAGTATGGTGGTTAAAATACTCAGGGAACGCTGCTGCCCATCCTCTACTGAATCCCTTAGTCGCCTTTTGCGACACCCACGGGAAGAGATGGGGTAGTGCTATTCTTTACGTCCGGCACCATACGGACGGAATTTCACCTCAGTTTCTTCAATATAACTAGAAAAGTAAATTACTTACAAACTTGTTAGACGTTTTATTTTTCTTCTTTTTTCTTAAATAAACATGTAAAAATATACTCTCTTGTGTTCATTTAATTGCAATATAAGCCACACAGCAGGTACGCTTAGTTCTATATTGTGACGATATTTTACGTTGTACGTCAAAAAAGGATTTAATAAAGTTCACGTACGTAGTCGGTACCTAGTTACGAGTATGATATAATGAAAACATTCGTCGTATTCAAATGAAGTGGGTAGTAGACTGCCCCAGGCTGAATGAGGAGTGCTGTCTCGTCGTCGCCCCGCAGGCGTTACGTCTGCGTACATTATTACAAAACTCCCATTGTACAGACGGCTTTTTAGTTGAATGGTTTGGAACATCGTTTTGGGTTTTGAACATTGTTAGTTGGTGAAATATTCTAAATAATTATTCAAAATATTATGACTGTTATACAATGTTCTATATTCAAAATAATGTCAGTTATGTCTTTGTTTCTAAAAATATAGTTCCAGCATGACATATTTTGAATTTAAAAGATAATAGCCCAGTCGACATGTCGCAAAAAAGAGGTTTACCTTGCAAAAGGTCGGTCTGTTCTAATTTTGGATGTGTTATGTTTAGGTGTCCTAATGAAAATTACAAATATTCGACCATTAATGACCCGTGCGCGCTCCGCCATCTTGAATTAAAGACCCCAAAATGAGTTTTTATTAAATTACTCCTTATCTATGGCTTTTACGCCGGAAATAGCTTCAAATAATTTTGTAGAGAATTTAATTTCCCACAATTCTTGACTTGAATTGTTTTTCTTAAACTATTAGCTACAGAAAAAAAATGCTTAAGACAAGAATTGTAGAACGGCAAAGCTTTGTTCAACCAGTTCATACTACCATACTAAACTCATACATTGTATAGTTCAATATGTTATGTTAATAATTAGCTAGTTTGCTTACTAAAAACTGTTAATCCCAAAGGAGGTAATCAAAACCGTGACAAAAATAAATAATTATATTCACACACATCTCGTTTTACTAACAATTAACAGGAATCATGCACACCAACAGTAAATAAGGTGTACACTAATCCGTACATCGTTATTTTAACTCCATTTTATTTCAGAATAAAATGGCTTAAAATTCGCTATGAATTTACGACACGCCTAATGTATAAAACTTGCTCTCCTAGTTTGGCTTCCTGGACTTATGCCAGTTTCCTTTTGACACCTGCACGTACAGAGCCAGCCATGCTATCTGCGATCTTAGCTGAGTTTCGAACTGGGATGTATTTCGGTATAATACAGTTTTAAACTGAAAAATATAGGTAGTTGTGCAATACTTATAGTTTTAAAACGGTAGCAATATGCTTATGTAGTTGTGTAGTAAACATTCAAAATGAGCAAATTCGTTGTTAGTTAATTATATTAAAACAGAGAGGAATTCCATTATTTATGGCTCCTCAAAAATAATACACTTTAACACGATCATGCATGTATTGTATCCTATCAATTATTTGTCTATCTCGTCATTATATCTCGCTATAAGAAGGTCGAAATTCTCCATCACATGCTTTATACAGAATAGGTATTACTAACACAAAACGAGTCTTGGTCAGTTTAACAAATATTTTTTTATTGAATAAAACGATATAATTACACTTTTGGTCAAAATAACTTTGTCTAATTCGTACTCGTTTTCAATCAAAACGGCCTAAACTGAGTTAAAATCAAGTCAGAAGTTCGTGATTTCGATAAAACGGTATAATTTGCAAGTATGTCATACAGATTGTTGATCCTATAATAATATAAATCACTACATAATATAAAACAAAGTCACTTCCCGCTGTCTGTCTGTCCCTATGTATGCTCAGATCTTTTAAACTACGCAACGGATTTTGATGCGGTTTTTTTTAATAGATAGAGTGATTCAAGAGAAAGGTTTTAAGCTATAAAACGTACACATGGGAAGCCGGGGTGAGTCGCTAGTATATTATAAAGTTTAATTTTGTGTAATATACCGTTTCATTTGATTCCTCAGCCTGTTCTAATACAAAAAAGACTTTAACTGGTCCTCTGAATCTATATAAGCACCTAATTGATACAAAACCCAATAATAGAGAAAGCATCAAACACACTTACGTTCGACAAGTCAACAATCTCATCAAACTTTATTATCTAACAACTACAGCCGCTGTAAACCAAGGCTTAGCATCACATCTTTGATTCGCATACAGGCCTCAATCCAGGCATGTCGGAGAAACTCGCTTTCCTAAGTAAAGGGAATTGCCTTAACTTTGCCGCGAGAGCCCTTGCCGTGCGCGTTGTTAGCTAACAAGATTACATCTACTAGTCTTGTTTAAACTATTAACTGGTATGTATACAACGTAGGACGCCACTCTATTGTCGTCTGACCCATTTTGTAAAGAGTTTATGAAATGTTCAGCTGTTTTCTATTTTGAGTGAGTCAGACTGTATTATGATACAGTTGTTCTTACAATTGTAAATGATTGAGCAGTTGTTCGCGTAACTTTATTATTTATTGGCTAATATACAAAAGGTGTGGGCGAGCTTTTATGTCATCATTATTCAGCTACTACACGTGGTGTAGCTGCCAACACTATTGTGTATCAAAGCAAGGAGCGAATAGTCGTTAACGGTATTCTAAAACTGGGCCACTTATGTGACTAGTTTCCTATCTAACCTACATGTTTTGATTTTCATTATAAGTTCTGGAAAGGTGGTACACACGACTACATATCGAGCTTTACATTTCCAGTATAAACTGACCTCATAATGTACGGACAGCGTATACAATGCGAGGTCAGCTCAAACTGGAATTTATAGCTTCATACGTACGTATAAGTTAGAATTCATCTAGTAGTTTCTGAGATTATCCAGACGCAGTTCTGCACTTAGTTCTATAAATGAATGAATATATTTTTTGCAGATAAAAAATAACAAAGATTCTATTTCTACTAAGTACTCATCTCAATTAAAGTTTTCAGTGCAAAATGAAAAAAATAAATCTAATGAAAGCAAAACATGTCATTAGCACTTTTGCACTTCCCAACCTACTTGAACCAAAGTTAAATAGCTTTAAATTTAGTTTCCGTAACATTTACAAGTAGTTGAACGAGCTCTGTATTAATTTTCCTTTGGTAAATATTTACTTCCTACCTCTTAAACCCTTTAAACTAAACCAACAAGGTTTACCTCATTAACTTTAGACGTTTTAGCTGATAGTTATGAGTCATCAATTATTCTAATTATAAGTCAGCTTTTAACTGGTAATTGTTGTTTAATTAAACTCTCGTTACGGTAATGAGGAATTCATGAAAATGTATTTGACCTTTTTTAGTATTCCGTCCTTATCAAAGAGGGAAAATAATTGTTTTCTACCCGTGGGTCTCGTAAAAGGTGACAAAGGGTTTCTGAAAAATGGATGGGCAGCAGCCCAGCTCCTTTTTTCGGTTAATAGGAACATACTGAGAGCATAAATTCGGCTGATAATTAGAAATATGACAGACACGTTTTTGATGGTATACAGGCTGTAAACGAATTCGTATAATTCCTTTAAACCGCGTGATCGTGACACTGATTAACCCTGCATAGGTTTTTTTCAGAAACAACAAAAAAAAAATTAAAAAAAAATGAACCATGGTGTTCTGTATCTAAGTAATTATAGCGTCCCGAGTTAACTGACTACGTGGAGTGATATCGCACTAGTCGTACCCGCCAGCTGTGTGGCAGTGCCTTCATTCATTTACGCAACGCATCGAAATTTTCTATCACATAAAACAAATAGAGCAAGAGCCCGTGAACCCCAGACCTTCGTCATTTTATAAAAGCTGAAAGTTTGTCAGAGCATGATCCCAACACACGTAAGAACGATGGACCATTATGAAGTTTGGGTTATCGTGGCTTTGGGAGGTAAGCGGTACTAAAGGTATGTAAAATACCGATCTAATTTCGTCAAATAATAAAGTGTGATTTTTTGGTATTACCTTCAGAATACTATTAAAAATTACGTCATTAATTGCCAGACACTTAACATCGTGGCAACCCCTTGCCAGACACCCTTAATGTTCATGAAATTATAATTCTACTTACGTTATAGTATAAAAGCTGATTTTTATACATAATACTTGGGTAATGATTAGATGATATTTTCTCACTAGCCAGACATTTTTGATAGTTCCAACCCCTTGCCAGACAAGCATGTAGGGTAGCTGTAGGAGCGAGCGTTAGGCAGTATATACTGATAATTCGACGTATTTCTTACACTACGTTTTAGGGGGGCTAAAATGCAACAAATTCAACCCCTTACAAGTTCTACCGAAAGTCAATGGATTTCGAGATATTGCAATTTTTGTATTATTTTGAATAATATCCAGAATTCCTTCTTAAACATGATTTATCTTTTAAATATCAAATTGACTGGCTTTGATTATGATATTAGCTTGTAGCTGATACTTTTATAAAGCTTCCTGCGTATTTAAGTGTTCTTAATGACCATCCAATTGAAAATAATCATTAAAAGTTAATAAAGTGTATAAGAAAATTGTCGAGGTCCACGATAAAGAATTATGTTTATCTCAAAAACTGACTACGACACTAAGTGTACAAAATGCAAGACAAACATCCTTATTTAGTCAGCTACCCAACGAGGTATGGACATACAAAAAACATTTAGAAACTTTTGTAAAAATGTCTTATAATACTAATAAAGAAAATCTCTACAAGTCCGCAAGTGGCCGTAAAGTGCAATTGACGGCATAATCCTCGCGTAGAAATTGAACAGCAGTCTGTCGAGCATTGACTATCCTCTAAATCTGGATAACCAAGCGACCGGAATGCTTTTTGAAGCTCCAACGACAGTCCAAATTGAAGCCCTGATATCTTTCACACTCCGATCTTGCACATGACTATCACGAACCGACAATGTCGTCCACATAGTAGAGAACATTAAAAGCCTGAAATAAATATATTTTTTGTGCGTTGCGATGCAGTGACCGCAGCTTGACCCTACTCCCAAACGATTTATTTCATGATAGTTTTTGTGTGCCACTACTGCACTGGGCATAGGGCTCTCTCAAGTTGCTATCTCCTTTCACCCATCTGGCTAGAGAGCGCAACACGCTGCGTTTGTCGATTGAAAGTCTCCATTTAAGGACTCCTCAGACTCTAACGGCCATTATCGATTCTTTTGCAGACATGGCTAGCCCACTAGTTCTTATCCGGATAATCTTCAAGGAATCTCCGAGCATGACTCGTTAACTCGGGTTTTCGCAATACTTGGTTTGGGACTTGTGTCAAGCTGCGGTCAATGCAGCGCAGCGTACGAAAAAAACATTTATTTCAGGCTTTTAATGTCATCTACGATGCGGACGGCATAGATGGTTAGTGCTAGTCATGTGCAAGACCGGAGTGTGAAAGATATCATGGCTTCACCTTGGAATGTCGTTGAAGCTTCAAAAAGCATTCCGGTCGCTTGGTTATCCAGATTTAGAGGATAGTCAATGCTCGACAGACTGCTGTTCAATTTCTACGCGAGGATTATGCCGTCAATTGCACTTTACGGGCCACTTGCGGACTTGTAGAGATTTTCTTTATTAGTATTATAAGACATTTTTACAAAAGTTTCTAAATGTTTTTTGTATGTCCATACCTCGTTGGGTAGCTGATTAAATAAGGATGTTTGTCTTGCATTTTGTACACTTAGTGTTGTAGTCAGTTTTTGAGATAAACATCATTCTTTATCGTGGACCTCGACAATTTTCTAATACACTTTATTAACTTTTAATGATTATTTTCAATTGGATGGTCATTAAGAACACTTAAATACGCAGGAAGCTTTATAAAAGTATCAGCTACAAGCTAATATCATAATCAAAGCCAGTCAATTTGATATTTAAAAGATAAATCATGTTTAAGAAGGAATTCTGGATATTATTCAAAATAATACAAAAATTGCAATATCTCGAAATCCATTGACTTTCGGTAGAACTTGTAAGGGGTTGAATTTGTTGCATTTTAGCCCCCCTAAAACGTAGTGTAAGAAATACGTCGAATTATCAGTATATACTGCCTAACGCTCGCTCCTACAGCTACCCTACATGCTTGTCTGGCAAGGGGTTGGAACTATCAAAAATGTCTGGCTAGTGAGAAAATATCATCTAATCATTACCCAAGTATTATGTATAAAAATCAGCTTTTATACTATAACGTAAGTAGAATTATAATTTCATGAACATTAAGGGTGTCTGGCAAGGGGTTGCCACGATGTTAAGTGTCTGGCAATTAATGACGTGATTTTTAATAGTATTCTGAAGGTAATACCAAAAAATCACACTTTATTATTTGACGAAATTAGATCGGTATTTTACATACCTTTAGTACCGCTTACCTCCCAAAGCCACGATAACCCAAACTTCATAATGGTCCATCGTTCTTACGTGTGTTGGGATCATGCTCTGACAAACTTTCAGCTTTTATAAAATGACGAAGGTCTGGGGTTCACGGGCTCTTGGGCTAAAATTATTGGGAAAAAAAAGAAAAAATATTTTTATTTTTAATCAATCTAAATCCCGTGCGGTGTTAATCTATACCATTAATAGATCATGTGGTTTGAAGGAATTACACGAATTCGTTTACACCCTAACAACAGACAACAACAGAACAACACAACAGAACAGAAGTTCGAAATAATACTTTTAAGTGCGTATAAGGCCCTATAAACAATTCTTGGGCATAGGTGTTGGAACCGAACCCCTAACAATAGTTGAGTAAACCACAGCGATAGTTTTCACCACAAACATCAAACAGCCCTAAAAATCTGTTGGATAAGTAAATAATTGCGATTCAATACAGATAGAACATTCCATTTTTACCTACTAAACACTCCCTTTAAAATAATTATTGTCATGTAACTATGGCGGCAGGAGAGTTTTGAAAAAAAAATGCTTCTTTGTTTTCAAAATTTTTACAAGTGAGTCTCTACTTGATATACATACATGTCCTTCAGTATTATTTCGGATTTTTGTTACACGTTGTATATTTTTGGCGTCACGTTCCCGATTTGCATAAAATTCAAAGTCGTCATTCTATCCTTCTTCTAACGAAATAGTGTGAATTTCACCAATAAGTAACTTCAAACAAAGTTATAACCGTAAACAAGGAACTGCGTACTAATGATCAAAATTCTGATGAAGTAAGCAAAACATCTGTATACAGAGTATTAATTTGATCAGAGCAATGCCATCAAACTTCGCACTGAATAGAAAAGGGTCATAAAACAAAAATATTGACCGAAATCTAAGTCGTACAAGAGTCTAAATCTAAACTCAAATGTCGCGCCCTTCCGCTGCGTTTGCACGTATCGTATTTTGCATCTAAGCATTTGACAACGTACTCCACGTTATTGTAGTTAACACGATCCAGTTACTAAAATAGGTACCTATGAAATGGCCAAAGTCGTCTAAAGTTCCAAGTCAATGGATATTTAAATGCGGCCAATTTTGGTTACTTAGGACGTCGCGCATAAGGAACATCGGCTGTATTTCGGTTTTGATAGCAATTAAGTACTAGGTATCAGCTTGAAATACTCTTTGCGGGGTATATACAACGGGTATCAGAAATGCGTGGCCATATTTAAGGGGGTTATTTGAACTCTTAATCAGAACAACATTGGAAGTTGTATAAAAGAATACGGTCATTTTTTTTCGACTCTCCATACCTATTGCATCAGCTTATCAGGTCAATTCATAAGGAGAGTTGAAAAAAAATGTTGCCGAATTCTTTATTTGACCTTTCAAAATGTTTTTCTGAATAAGAGACCAAACAATCCCCTTAAATATGTCCACGCATTCGTGTTACGGGTCCCCCCCCCCAAGCCCCCGCCAGCAACGCCCTAAGCCGAGGTTTGAGTCCCACTAGGGGTCGCCCTTAGTGCTGTTGTTGCAGGTAGTCATGATTAGTGTAGTATAAGACGTAGTTAGCTTAGGTTAAGTATTTTAGTTCCCCCCCATTGGCTGGAGACCCTTCAGGTCTCGCCAATAACTGCCCGGTTACGTAGAAACGGTCCCCTAGGACAATATATAGCAGACAAATAGAAAAAAAACGAAAAAAGTTACGCGTCGTATTTTTTACTATTGAGCATGATTTTTCCTTATACATTAAAACATCGAGGCTTGATACTGAGATAATTATCATGACGTACGATTGATATACGAAAGCTAGATAGGAAGTGTTGCCATATTTTTTTAACTTAAAAAAGAGTATTCTAAAAGATTTTTTCATGTCACTCCAAAAATCTGTCCATACACGTATCCTCGAAACATCGAAGTAATAAAAACAGCTAACATGGACGACATTGACTCGATTTGCTTGTGATATATTCCGGGAATGGAATATTCGGCGGCCTCAGTTAGATTTATTGATAGTTATAGAAGCCGGTTATTTACTACCTCCAATATGACTGAGTACATTTGTGTTTGACTATCCTTTGATATAGATCTGTGTTCTGGTGTAGGTAATCTTTGCTGATGAATTGGTATTGCTTCAGTAGTTGAAGTATTATTAGTTTCTATGAGTTTACGGATTTAAATATGTATTTACAGGACTACCCGTCTAATAATCAGAATATAATATAATCTTAAAATATGACTTTATGTGTACCTATTTAATGTAATTAATTTTAAGAATAATTGTGCACGCCGTCATGGTTGGATAGTGAATATGGAAAATATATCACTCATCATCTCATCATCAGCCTAGCCTTTTCCCAACTATGTTGGGGTCGGCTTCCAGTCGAACCGGATGCAGCTGAATATCAGTGTTTTACATGGAGCGACTGCCTATCAGACCTCCACAACCCAGGAACTGGGTAATACGATACTCTTGGTAAGACTGGTTGTCAGACTTTCTGGCTTCTGACCAACAGTAACGACTGTCAAAGATCTACAAATGACAGCCGGGACCAACGGCTTTACGTGCTTTCCGAGGCACAGAGGAAACTTGCTATGGTAAATGGTCACCCATCCACAGACCAACCTCGGCAAGCGTGGCTTAATCCGGAAGATCGGTCTATGCAGCTGTAATTATTTAGCCACGAGCTCCTCATCGAGGAAAACAAATCACTATCACTACTTATTATAAAACAAAGTCGCTTCCCGCTGTCTGTCCCTATGTATGCTTAGATCTTTAAAACCACGCAACGGATTTTAATGCGGTTTTTTTTAATAGATAGAGTGATTCAAGAGGAAGGTTTATATGTATAATACATTGCACCCGAGCGAAGCCGGGGCGGGTCGCTAGTACGTAATAATGAAGATCTAAAACGTACCCATATTCGGCAACCAATAAACAAGGTTAATAGGAAAGGGGCTACTAATCCGCGGGCTACTTAAATCATTATAATTGGCAAATAATAGTTATAATATTCCATCCTTCCATTCCATCCCTGCTTTAGTCACGAATTGAGAAAATGGAACTTCTAATCAGTTACTCCAAATAAACTAAAATGTAAGCACAACAGCAGCTGATCGCTGATGAACGATCTTAGCGTATTTTTTATGAAATATTTGAACAGCAATTTCTCTTAAACTATTGACTTTTGTCGAAAGTTGAAGGACAAAAGATATTCAATATTATGGGTACTTTAACATCCTTTCAGATTAATACCCCCTTCCCGACCAACCTTGTATAATATCGAGATGTATGTTACTCAAATATCAAAATAAAGAATATTCTCGAACGGTTTTTTTATAGGACAAGACTTTTTAAGTACTTCGTGAAGGTGCATGAGTTGCTCCTGGCTATGTGGTTCGACCGCATGGTTCGATCAATCGGACTGCGTGAACTTTTTTTCCCAGTTGGTTCGATTTTAGAATCTTACCAGGCGAACTACTAAACCTTAGGACCGCGTAGTTCGACCCTATAGTCGAACCACGATGACCAGTTCACCTGGTTCGATTTATCGAAATATTAAGTTTTCATAGTCCGACTACCGACCTCTATACAATAGGTCATCAAATCTACATACTCCGATTGATCGAACTATCAGGAGTCTCAAGAACACGTGGTTCGGTTCATCGAACCTACTGGAAAAAAAAGTTCACGTAGTCCGATTGATCGAACCAACTGGAAAAAAAAATCACGTAGTCCGATTGATCGAACCAACTGAAAAAAAAAGTTTACATAGTCCGATTGATCGAACCATGCGGTCGAACCACGTGGCCAGAAGCCGTGAGTTAAGTACCTACTTGCTTTGCATGGCTAATAAAAAATAAGCCTTTGACCACGTCTCGGTATGCAAGATGATTCTCATGCACGGCAGTGGTACGGTAGTCGCAGTCCTGGGCCCTCATTATCTATGTCAGAAAAACACGCCAGAAACGCAACTGCTTAGCAATTATATTTTAACTGTTAAAGGTGGCGTTGCTTGCGAAGGCCATTTAACACTAATATGTCAAATTCAGCTGACCGAGAGCTTTTGGGTTCGATCCTAGGTCGGGCAAAGTGTTATTGGGTTTTTCCGTGTGGAATTTCTCAGTAGCAGCTCGGAGCCTGGATTTGTGCCCGGTTGATGGTAATAGGCTCACCCCCTATTACATGGGACTTAAACAACAGCTAAATGAGCTGAGCTATACACCTCTGCCTAACCTTTTGGGGAATACAAGCGTGATGTGGTAATGTTAAGTTTTTTTTTTCCATTTAAAATGAATGAGTACCCTATTTTTTCGATTGTAGTTTCCATGGCTATGCAGCTCTGTCATTTCCGTGTTACATTTTTATGTGGCACAGTGAATATACGAGTAGCTCCTGTATGTATAAACGTCTTAATTAATTCTTCTTACGACTTTCCTTTAATGTTCTACTGAATAAATTCTATCTTTATTTCGTGACAATAGTCGTACTCCAACAAATACATAAATAATAAACAACTTCAACTGCTGTTTCGTTTCTGTATTGTGTCCCGTGGTACTCAGGCGATACGGCCGAGTTATCAAGAAGTGAAGCTGTCAAACATTCGCGCTAACAAGCTGCTTTAAAGTTCGATAACTAGCAACATTTTAATGGAACTGAAGGCTTTGATTTTGATAAAACAATAAATATATCTACAACAATATTGTTTGTTGAAATTGTTTAATTACTGAGGTTGCGTAAGACATAGAGCAGCAAAGGTCATAAATAGTCCTATCGCAGATTTCATTTATATATTTATTTTATTTTGTTCATCAACAATTATTGCTAACACGCTGATATTATGACAAAGGTAACATTTAAAAAAAACAGAAGATAATAGTGTAACGATCACTTACAGATAAACTCCGCATACATAGGTATTGAAGTTGTACAAAAAATAAACTAATCTAGGCTACGTATTCAAACAAAAAAAAAACAACACATTATTGAAAACACGTCTAATTTTTTATTTTTTTTATTTTATCATCTGCCTTAGTTTGACCGCCATCTCGCCTGATGTTAAGCGATGATGCGGTCTACGATGCAGCACGCTTGCCCAGAAGAAACTGATTCACTCGTGACTTGAAGACACCCAGATTGTAGCTGTCGGGGAACACCCACTCAGGCAGCGCATACTGTTTGGCGGTTTTCACAATGAAAGTGGAATCAATCCGCTTCGTTCGTTCATTATACACATTACAGATACAGAAACCACAGGGACAACTACTCCGTAGAAATGTTCTGCCTAGCTTCTTCACAACTCGGCTGTCTCATTTCAAAACCTAGTAAGGACTTTAAACGAAATTTTACAGGAGAGCGCATAAACGTTAAATCGTCAGCCTTTGAAAAGTATTTATGTTAGGTAAAACCATGTGGTTAAAGTGACTTACTAGGTTTTAAAATGATCAGAGGCAGTGACTGGCACTTACTTGGTATCGATGCTTAAATGTATCTGCTTATTATATGAGTATTCAACGCTAGAGTTTTTGTATTTGGTAGAGACTTTCTAGGTTAACAAGATTATGCAATAAAACGATTTTTGTAAAAAGTGTCCCTTACCAGGTTTTGAAATGGAACAACCGAACTATGTTGGGGTCAGCTTCCAGTCTAACCAGAAATGCGGCTGAACACCATATTTTAAACGGAACGACTACCATCAGAGCTCCGCAACCAAATTACTGGGCAGGGTACTACCGATATCCTACGGTTATACCCGTAGTCAGACTTTCGAGTTTCTGACTATCCGTAACGACTGTCTTAGGTATTCGTATTTCACCTGGGACCGACAGCTGAACGTGCTCTCCGAGTCACGGAGGCGTCTCGATGTTTAACGAATGGTTACCCCTATTCACGGACTAAGGTAAGTGACTATCTATACTAATATTATAAAGAGGTAGAATTTGTTTGTTTGTTTGTTTGTTTGTTTGTATGTAGGAGGTAATCTCCGGAACTACACATCCGATTTCAAAAATTCTTTCACCAATAGAAAGCAACGTTATCCCTGAGTGCTATAGGCTATATTTTGGGATCAAAAAATTAGGGATCCGTAAATTAACGGGAGCGAAGCCGCGAGCAAAAGCTATCAATGATAAAGAAACACGTTTCATGTTTCTGAAACAGTTTTTATAAAGAACATATTAATAATAATAATAATAATGATTGTTGATGTTACCATCCCGCATGATGAAAACCTCGTGAAAGCTGAGAAAGATAAACAAATCAAATATCTTGACTTAGCACACGAGGTTGTCAACATGTGGGATGTGGATTCGGCAACCATTGTGCCGATAGTCGTAACGGCCAATGGCCTAATGGCCAAGAGCCTCGACCAACACCTCAAGAGGCTCTCGTTAGGTGGCTGGATCAAGGGCCTGATACAGAAAGCAGTCCTCCTTGATACGGCGCGTATTGTGAGGAGGGTCCTGTCTCTGGAGCCCTAACCACCGGTAGCTTGGACCCTGCTCCCGATGCCGGTGGACCCCTATTTTTTATATTTTTAAATGTATATCATATTTTTTTATTTTATGTTTTTGTAGTTGATATGTATTTAAAAATGTAATTAATAAGAAGTTGGAATGAATAAAGGAGATAATAATAATAATAAAACTTTATTTCATAAAAGGTGCTGTAGTACAGTGCAATAAACAATTATAATACAAACAAACACTTAAGTACACTACACTAAATGGTTGAGGTACTGTCCTCTTAGATAGGCTACAGAATAGCCTGTGGTAAAGAGAAACAGTGCCGTAACCCACTGGGGTGAAAACAATAGTGTTATAGAATTTGTCACAAGTCACAGCGAAATATTTGCTATGTAACTTAAAGATAAGTGTAAGAGTGTAAGTGTGTGAATGTGTGTGTTGTGTTTATGTGCGTATGTGTTGTGCATGAGCGTATATGTGTGGGATGCATGTTAGTGTCAATTTGATTAATACAATTTATAACAATGATAAAAGATATGATTCTGTTTCGTCATACGTTTTGCCTAACATGAAGGAGCGAACAGCTGTTTTACACTCATGAGAGGATAAGCTATAAACTGAAATATTTGAATTTATTCTATTGTATAGGAAAGGGCCAAGATAGAAGAAAAATTTTTTAGTAAACGAATAATGAATCACCGGAAGAGAACAGATTTTATCTTTACGACGCTTAGTAAGGTCAACATAAGGGGTATTGTGGTGTTGTTGTAGAATTGCATGTAAAATAAAAAGCTGTCTTACATTAAGAACGTTGCAGATTTTATAAAGCTGTGAGGTAGAAAATAAAATTGGGCGAAAGGTTGCAACTTTTAATATTGCTCTATGTGCAATTTCTAGTGGGTGCATTACAGTTTTAGAGGCCCCACCCCAGCAAGATATGCAATATGATATAATCGACTGACAAAGTGCGTAGTATACATTGCGTATAACGATGTGGTTTGCAACGTATCGAAGCGTATATTTCTTGTGCATACCACATAAAAAAAAAAAAAACTATGTGAATTAAAATTCAACTACATTATCTTCTAAGTATCTAGTATGCAGCTCACCTAAGGTATAATATGGTTAACATAAAAAAATCCCATTATAATATTAATAAGAAGCGTAGAAATTCCATTTGTTGGTTCACTGAATATTCCACAACACGCATAACATTTAAATTATATCAATTACGTATTCTGCTAAGAGAAAATCTTCAAAGAATATGGCTAAAGAAAACTTTATTTTTAAATAAGGCAAAGTTTTATCTGTTCTAGGGATTAATTTAGTTCTACACACGACTACACATCAAGCTATAGATTTCCAGTTTACACTGACCTCTCAATGTTAGGAAATCCTATACATATATACTGGAAATGTATAGCTTGATCTGTAGCCGTGCGTACCTATACAGCATGATTGGTAACTCGCTTAACATCCGAAAACCACGAACTCTGCTCACCATACCACTTTTACTGAGGATAAAAACTCTGAAGCCGTATCAAATAGACAGCGAACCGATAGCGTGGCGAAGCGTTTTTATTTCGTTATGTATGATATCGTTTGAATCTAGTCACATAGAAAAGCGAAAGCGAACCGATACGTGCCGATACCGAAGGCCCGAAGGCGTGTGACGCCATTACAAACCAAAGGCGAGCGAGCAAAGCGAGGTGTGAGCGAGATAGTTGTATTAGCTGGCTTTGTATGTGTCGCAGTACGATAAAGCCGTATTATAGTTATATCCATAGAGATATAATTATATACCGTAACATGGATACACGAAAGCGATTCATTACTATCTTACGGTCGCAATCCAGTAATATGTTTATCTGACTAAACTAATCTAGTTAAATCGATATAAATATCGGAAGATGCTTATAGAAATGTTAAGGTTGTTTGGGTTTCCAAAGCAGAATCGATGGGGCCCTTCTGTGCGGGGCTCCTATTTATATCTGCAGGGTTTAAAGTAACCTAACACGAAGGGGATGACGGGGGTTTCGTTCGCTCGCTACGCTCGCTCATACTAGCCCCCGTCATCCCCTTCGAACCTAACCTATCCGTGTCGGGGTGCCCCAAATTATCGCTAGGAATATGATCATAAAACGGCTAGGGGTTCACAAACGCAACGAAGCCCCCGCCGCCGTCGCCTCCGCCGCACCCCTGCACTACACTCCTACAATTATTTCACTAAACTTAATTAAGTAATGTAATTATATCACTAAACTTGAACCGTATTATAATTTTAAGCCAGCATGCAAGTCAGTGTCAAACATAACTGCGAACCGAACGACACTTCGCTTTCTACAAAACATCGGTTCCCTGCACCTAGTTTGACGTCTCCGCTTCTGTTCACATTCGCCACGTTTTCGGTTCGGTTCGCAGCTTTATGTTTGACAAGACCTTAAATTCGTGAAAAAAAAAACAGCTATTCCATATAAAATAATCAATGTTGCTTAACAACATGTTAATAAACGGCAGTTTTTTTTTTCTCGAGATCATTGTCTTCTCGTAGTAAAATTTGTACGGTAAAGTGACTACTAGTCATGCTGTAGGTATAAACACGTCGTTCATTTTATTCTTTATTATTTTAAAATCTTATTTGTCAAGTTTATTTTAATTGAATAAATATTATTCAATAGAATGTAATAATTTTATGGGAATTAATTTATCTGTTTATCTTAAATTGACATTTTGAATCGAAAATCTGGTACAAATTATTTTAATTATAAGCGAATGAATTTATTGTGATATTTATTTGTAGGTATTAAATAAGTTACTCGATATTTATTGTAATATCGGTGATAAAATTAAAATATCTTACTTGGATGCAATACGTGCTCTATCATATTTCTTAATGTTATTAAATATTTGTTAATGTTTTAGATTTGTATTGATATTATAAGCGAGTACTGTTTGCAAGAAACAAAGAGGTTTTTTCTCTCTTTATAAACAGCTAAAAATAGCAGATAAATAAAATTACTTTAAAAATAAAAGAAAAACCAGAAAGAGTAAAATAATTCCTATAATACGTATAAAATTAACGGTTTCAGTAGTCGGTGATAATCCACGATGAACCAAATTGAAGGCACCGACTTTTTTTGAAGTCGGTTTTTCTTTTATTTTTAAAGTAATTTAATTTTTCTATTTTAATTGGCATAATCAATACATAAGATGCAATTACAGCAATCGCGGGTAACTTGCTGTTATCCATTGAAGAGTTCCATTGTCAATCTCCGAGGGTTTTCATCAGATCTTCACCAAATTTAAATAGGACCACCTTCAGGTATGACTATAAAATTTGAAGAGTTTTCTCAATTTCTCCAGGATCCCATCATTAGATCCTGGCCTGATGATCACGGGACCGCCTGGGAAGCCTTTCAAACAACAGAAGCATTTTCACCCTTTCAAACAACAGAAGAATTTTCCAAATCGCTCCAGGTCTTTGAGTAATCAGGGAACATACATAAAAAAAGATTCCGACGAATTTAGAACCTCCTCCTTTTGTTGAAGTCGCTTAAAAAAAGAAAAAAAAGTCGAATATTTTCGTATACACAATAGGTCTCTTCTATATTCTTGTGTTTAATATAGACATACGTAACCAAAATTGATAGTAACACTATATTATGCCTTCAAAAATAAGTGTTTGCTTGCAGTATTAAGGAGCTAAACATTCTTACTTTCATAATAGCCTGCGCCTTAAGTTGAGCCTATACAAACACAGCCTAAGTAAATTTCATATCTGCACGATATTTTCTTGTTCTAGGATTTAAGGCTCATGTTGTTTAAGTATTAACTTTATTTATATCATCAACATGTCCCTGGTCGTAAGTTACTTAGTTGCTGTAAACAACATCACACCTCATCCCTGATGAGGTAAACAAGGTTATGGTTAGTAATAAAGCATAATTTGCTTAAAATTACGTTTAGCATGAATTGGGTCACTATAAGGCTGAGAAAAGGGTAGAGGTGAAAAATAAATTGGATATTTTACTAAAAACGTAGACAACAGTAAAAAAGTAAATTTAAGTTATTATAAAGGTGGATCTACACAGCCCGGCGGCATGAGAGGCAGTCGCAACAAAGCCGGTGGCCATGTTGCCGCCGAGGCCGCCGGGCGGCAGCGGGGAGACAGTTCGTTCGCGGCTTTCAATTAGTGCTAGTGTCGTTTGTTTTTGATAACTGCGAATCGATTCAGAGCCGCGCTTGCCGGCGGCGCCTACCGGCGGCATTTGCCGGCGGCTTCTCTGGCGGCTTTGCTTATGGTCAAACCGCTGGCAGTGCCGCCGGGCTGTGTGGATTCACCATAAGCGATTTAAAATTGTTTACCAATGTCCGATTCCTATGATTTACCAGGCGTTATTGGTTAAAATTAAGACTTGTATCTTTATCAGTAATGCAGCAAAACCCGATTGCTTTGCAATGTAGATCCTCCTATACGTTAGAAGCTGTCACGGGTAAAATTAGCTTACGAGTCTTTTTGTATGCCCACTTCGGCTATAAAAAACGCTACCATATTGGTAAGTGAAACGATTCGTTTTCGGCTATAGGAACTGAGCATGTGACTGTTTCATGCGACAAGGACAGAAATGCTCACTCCACAATTATTTTTTTTTCGTAATTGTGTCCTTTATATTCCAGATTCGAAATAATATTATATCCTTGTTATGTTTTTAAAGGGATGGAGATGGAGAATGGAGAGGGCTATGCTCGGAGTTACCCTGCGAGATCATATCAGAAATGATGAGATCCGCAGGAGAACCAAGGTAAACGACATAGCTCGAAGAATTGCCAAACTTAAGTGGCAGTGGGCGGGTTGCTCGCAGAACGGATGGCCGATGGAGCCGAAAGGTTCTGGAGTGCGACCGCGTACCGGAAGGCGCAGCGTGGATAGGCCTCCCAAAAGGTGGACCGATGATCAGAAGGTCGCGGGAAACCGCTGGATGCGAGAAGCAAGGACCGATCGATGTGGCGATGCTTGGGGAAGGCCTATGTCCAGCAGTGGACGTCTTTCGGCTGAATGATGATTATGTTTTTAAAGTAATAAACTATCCTATTGAGTGGGGGTCCCGGCAAATAATAAACAACTGTGTCAACCCGAGACTGATGTAAAATTTATCAAGGGATTATGGAAAAATGTCATCTTTCGTGGTAAGGTTGGAAGATCTTCAGTGATCGCTGGAGTATTCCACATGTCGTTCCTCGACAGAATGCAATTTAAGAAGCATTTGACAAAAATACATAATCCCTACTACTATTATAAATGTGAAAGTAACTCTGTCTGAGACGTTTTCACGACGATTTTGATGAATAGGCTAATTTTATCCCGAAAAAACGGAATACGCGGGTGAGGCCGCGAGCGATCTTTATCATCATCATAAGCTAAGAAACTCAAACAAAATTATGTTCACACTAAGACATTATACATATAACTGAAAACAGAAAAAGATAATTACGTTTAAGGGGGCACAACTATTTAGTCTACCAAACAAGATCAAGGACTGCAAACTAATTGCTCCATTTAAAACTAAGCACAGAAAATGTATTCAGAGCAATGTATTTAAAATAACCATCTGACCCTTACTGTAACACTTAGTTAAGTTATTATGTAAACTCATTTTAAGTGAACTGTGTTCTTTATGAGTAATAAATTCGTTGGGTCTAAAAATACTCGTAATAAATTCTCATTTAGCTTGTAACTAGAGGTCGCCAGCGGCTTCGGCCGCGTGGATGTCGTTTTGCGCGTGTTCCGCGTTTTCCTCTACCATAATATGCATGTATTATACATATGAACCTTCCTCTTGAATCACTCTATCTATTAAAAAAAACCGCATCAAAATCCGTTGCGTAGTTTTAAAGATCTAAGCATAATAGGGACAGACAGCGGGAAGCGACTTTGTTTTCTGGGTGTAGGATCATGACTACGTTGATCATCTCTTTCGCGATCTTTTTCTTCATCGTTTTCCGGTTGTTTTGATAATGCAAATTAATCTAGTGGTCATTTAGCGTCATCGACACCTACACCCTACCATCTACACTATTAGCATAGCAATTACCCAATTACATACCTATATTAGGGTCGGTTTGCAGTCCAACTAGCTCCCCGAATCAAAACCTTTTCGACAAGTCAGTTGTTGATCGATTTGGTTTGGTATCTCGTTCTTCTCGTTTCTACACGAGATACCAAACTGTTGACAACTGGGGGCCTACTCCGAAAATCGAAGTACGAAGTTGCGGGCAACGGATCGCAGATTTTCCAACCCCCGAAAGTAATGATTTGACATTTTGTTTATCGTTCACCCTGCTCCCAAATGTTAATTGACATCTAGTATTTAGTTCGTATATTTATAAGATTAATGTTCGTCGTTGTTTAGTTTCGATCCCAGACTCAATGTTCGTTTTTTGGAGTAGGCCTCTTGAGCTATCGGTTCCGAAGGAAGTTCTGAATCGAGTGGCAGATCCCGCTAAACATCATTATTTTTATACGGAGAGACCGCCAAACTGTACCTATATCTGTATCTACAGAGATACACGCAAGTTAATACCTTAAATGAACAACTAGAATTATTACTATGTCGTAAGCATTATAAATCGATTAATAAGCCTTTATAATGAACAATATTTCAAAATAACGTGACAGATTAAGCTATTATTTGGTCGTCTAGAAGTCAAAATAACAATTTAATTTAGTGTGCCACTTAAAAGTGACTGAAACTTTTTGATAGGATTTTAATATCTCAATACGAAGGCTGCTTTTACAAGCACTTTGCAAGTTTCACAATAGTTTTATAAACGGATTAATGCGCCTGTAATAATAAAATTTAACATCTTTGAGATAAAATTTACGCGAATCCATCATAAAAGTTTTTAACACTCAATTGAAAAGTGTTACTTAAGAAAAACAAAAAAACAGATAAAGTATTTCATGTTTAAGGTTTTCATCACGACTTTGTGCGATTTTCAAGCAAGGTACCTACTTCTGTATAAATTGTTAAAAAAATATTACAAAATTAAAAGTAGATACCGACCTTAAAGTACTTATTTGGCTGAAAAAATCTAATTAGTCCGTCAGTTACCTAGATTATGAAAAAAAATTTGACCCATATTTTTTCTTTTGTTACGTAAACCAAAATTGACGAAGATACGACACTTTTAAAATTGGCAAAACGTCACAAGGAAGTACAACTTTTACTTGCTTCTGACGTCACAAGCCTCCCCCCCCCCACTCTCCAGTTTTGATGCGTTTTATCTTTCCAAATATTCATAGATTTAACAAAAGAATAAATACGTGTCCATTATTTTTCAAAACTAACTGGCGGACTAATTAGATTTGCAATTTATTGATGCTGTCAACATGCCTATTAGGTACTCTGACCCTGTATTTATTTTTCAAATTATTCAATATGATTATTAAAACCCAAACTATGGCAAAGGATAGAGATTCCCGATGAGACATAGTTAAAGAAAATAGCCTTGAATATTCACCACGCTTCGCTGGTGGTCTCCTATAACTCCAACATACTCGTAGTTAAATATAATGGTAGGTCTGTAGTCTCGATTACTATCAATGCCTCAACTGTTCTATACTTTGACGTACTGAATCTACTCACGTTCTTAAGTTCTTTTTACAACCGATTTAATTGAATATTGATGCCAAAAAGGGATAACCGCCAATTTAAAGACTATACAGGGTTTAAAGTTCGTTTGAAATGACGAAATTAGGCTAAGGGCCTTAATTAACATACCGCCTAAGCAACAAAAAGTACCTATGTCGTAGACAGACAGACCAATCGACGCAGAAAAAAAGACGATTCCAACGATATAATGACGACACGTTTGGTGCAGTGGCTAAGCGATTGGCTTCTGCGCTACGGGTCGTGGGTTCGATTCCGACACGGAACAAAAATTTGTATGGCCTACAGATGGTTGTTTCGGGTCTGAGCGTTTATGTATGTGAGATTTGTGTCTGTAAACGCACCCACAATACAAAAGAAATCTTATTGTGAGGTAACGTTTTTTCTTAAAAAGAAAAAAAAAACAATGTATAAAGGTCATAGGTCATTAGATCCCAGCACCCGACCCGCATCGTCTCGTCGCTCGGTGTCCACTCATTGTCAGCTGGTGGTTCACGGGGCGACGCTGCGTTATCACCAGTAAACGTCGCGTGGTCAACCAGAGGAGTCGTCGGAGGAGTCCACTCGATGGCAAAAAATGGCACTTATCCCTTTTTGGCTGTAAGGCCGATATACCACTTGTAACATAATAAACGCAAACCTTGCAAGTGGTTTGTTAAAAATCGGCTACTGAATCGATTTCAGCCATTTTAATGTGTAGTTTTTTAAACGTATTTTTTATATATCAATCTTTTAATTAAAATAAAGAAAATTGAGCTTTATTTTAAGGCTATAAGACTGAACTTTAAATGCAGATAACTTTCTTTAATAAACAATATTTGAGCACATAAGAGTAAAATTTCAGTGTATGTATTATGATTATAACTGAATATTTTAATTAGCGTGTCTGCGTTATTTCTTTAACATTTTGCATTCAGCCGAAAGACGTCCACTGCTGGACATAGGCCTCCCCCAAAAGGGGGAGGGGGTTTGCCGTAATCGCCACGCTTGGCAGGCGGGTTGGCGATAGCAGTATGGTTGTTAAAGTACTCAGAGAACGCTGCTGCCCATCCTCTAGAGAATCACATAGGCTTAATTTACACAGCCGTGGAATGGAATGGAAGCGACAAAATTGTACATAGCATAATTAACTTTATATCAATTGTATTTAGTTTGTACTTTCTACAATGGACATAAAGTTCATTATGCTGTGTACAATTTCGTCGCTTCCATTCCATTCCGCGGCGGTGAAAATTGAGCCTTGGTCGCCTTTTACGACACCCACGGGAAGAGATGGGGTAGGGCTACTCCTTAAGTCCGGCACTACACGAGACATATCCTCGAAGTATTACATCTTAATTAAAATTTTACCTAAAACAGCAAATCACAAAACAATTACAAAAATTTCGAATATCGATAAAACACCTCTTTCACAGACTGCTATTTTCAACTACACACCAACAAAAAAATATCTCCGACGGATAAAACACGTTTCGAACACCCATATTAATTAATAAAGGGGCTTGTTCACTTGTCAATCGGCATCAGTGTGAAGCTGGCAAGCAGAAAACTCAATTTGCACGCGTCGGGAAGTTCGGTACTGTATCGCTAAATGTCACAAGCACTTGCAGAGCCAGTACGCGCGCATCGAAGCAGCTATGATCTTTTGACAGTTGACGTGTATGCAGCAAGATATTGGATTGATATCGTGTAGATACGGCTTTAATTATTTTAGTCCGGTTTTAAACATTGTTGCATTTATAGATTTTCATACGAGAAAACGCAACTTGACTGCATTGGTGTTATTGTACGAGTCTATCAAGTTCCTTTTTTAACCGATATAGAAAAAAGAGTAGGTTTTAAATGCGTTTGTATACAACGTGTAACACAAACGCGTTGTCAAATTTAAGGGGATTTTTTGGACTCTGATTCAGAGCAACATTTGAAAAGTCAAATCATTTTTTTTTCCAATAATTTTTCGAGTCTCCTTACGAGTTGACCCGATCGGTTGATACCGTTTGAATGGAGTAAAAAAAAAAGTCCGGCTTTTGTTCTTTTACCTGTCAAATGTTGCTCTGATTATGATTCCAAACTTTTACACAATTTTAACAAATTTCACATTATGACCACGCATTTCTGATACACGTTGTATATTGATGTTTTTATTGTTTATACTATATTTCAACGATATAAGCTTTGCATAAAGAGTAATCAGAGAATTAAAAACGAATCTTCAAATATAGGTAGGTATAATAGGTTGGCTAATGATGTTGGCTAATGATGACTTTATCTACCACTCGTATTACCTATTACAACGTAGTTACCAATTTGATAAGGGGCTCCAGCATATACTGAAATAATTGGTATAACTAAATAATCTAGTATTTAATTATACCAATTATTTTACTGTGAAGACCTGCGCATGACAGCCATGCATCATACCGCAGCATGTATTTAGTTCTACAACAATCCATTCATTAAAAATAACGATGCAAATTAAACTTTAATTAAAAATGGTTGGTGATAAGTTAAATTAAAATCCACAGCAAAATTTTACGTTAATGAGAATGCAATCGAGAAACGATCGATTTGTAATTATGGGAATACTTTGACCACAGACTGCATGTCTAGTCTCAGTATTTTAACTACACGTATATATATATAACCAGCGATGAAAGCATATACAGTGGTGGACATATAATTAGAAACATCAAGCGTGACTTTTCTTTTTAGTACAATTTAACTTGATAATTAATGTTTTACGTATCATAGAGGGCTTATACCTATTTATCTATAATGTATCCACATCACGAAGTATTATTAAGTCAGTTTTGGAAATATCATACAACCGTTTATGTAAAAACTGGTATACTTTATAAAATAAAATGAAGCAGCACAACTTACTAAGGTGGACAACTAATTAGAAACAGAAAAAAAAACATTAATATAAATATTAACAAAGGTAACGAAACAATAAATAATGAAGTTAAATGGTACAAACGTTTTATAATAAACAGTTAATGTTTGGTTGGGAAGCCTCTGCTGTCGATTACAGCTCTACAACGACGTGGCATTGATTCTATCAATGTTTCATACATTTCCAGGGAATATTTCGCCAAGTTTCTACAAAATGCGTCCTAAAGTTGTTGTAGTATGATACTAGTAGTAATACGATATTAGTGATATGTTTATTGGACAATGTTTTCTTTACAATGTACCACAAACTTATATTTGATTCAAATCCGGACTATTTGCAGACCACTCTAACACCGACACTAATTAGTCTCTTAGAAATGCTTTAACGCTGAATGGATTATTGTAGTGTCAGTGTTAGAGTGGTCTGCAAATAGTCCGGATTTGAATCAAATCTAAGTTTGTGGTACATTGTAAAGAAAACATTGTCCAATAAACATATCACTAATATCGTATTACTACTAGTATCACACTACAACAACTTTAGGACGCATTTGTAGAAACTTGGCGAAATATTCCCTGGAAATGTATGAAACATTGATAGAATCAATGCCACGTCGTTGTAGAGCTGTAATCGACAGCAGAGGCTTCCCAACCAAACATTAATTGTTTATTATAAAACGTTTGTACCATTTAACTTCATTATTTATTGTTTCGTTACCTTTGTTAATATTTATATTAATGTTTTTTTTTCTGTTTCTAATTAGTTGTCCACCTTAGTAAGTTGTGCTGCTTCATTTTATTTTATAAAGTATACCAGTTTTTACATAAACGGTTGTATGATATTTCCAAAACTGATTTAATAATACTTCGTGATGTGGATACATTATAGATAAATAGGTATAAGCCCTCTATGATACGTAAAACATTAATTATCAAGTTAAATTGTACTAAAAAGGTAAGTCACACTTGGTGTTTCTAATTATATGGCCACCACTGTATATATCCATAAAAATTGGACTGTGGGTCGTCTCCAAAGCTGACGATAAGCAGAACGTGGACCCAATAATAATATATGTCCCTATAAATAGTGGCGGTCCCCACATATGGCAATAATATGAATAATCGCGTAAGCCATCCCCTCACAATCCATTAGCCGAGTAAGGAAATTGTCCGTCCCCGCCAAATATCAGATTTCACGTTGATCTGTCTAACGCTGATCAGTCCTGACCGGCGACAATTGAATTAATGTCGTCTGGTCTTAATGCGATTTTTGTCATATTTTCGCCTCATTCCACTTCACCCCACCCCACTGTGGAGACGAATTATAGCCAGATATACGCTTAATTGGTTTGGCGTTGCGGTCGCATGACATTTTCGGTGCATTGCCTTTGTCATCGGTTTAAAATTTCAGCGGGACCATTTTTGCGAATTAAATAACGAATAAATAAAATTGGTAACGAGTTAACTGGGAAACACGGTAAATATGAATTGCAAACGAGGGAGAAGAATTAAGTCACGTGTTTGTTTAAAGCAGTGAATCGGGGAAAGTCAAGAGGAGGTTGCGACTGGAAAAGTCACGTTGTTGTTCCACAATGAATATTAACAGAGGAATAACGCGGCGCGTCGCAATAGTCCTCGGGAAGATAAATTTATCCTCGCGTCGGGAAATGGACCATTTTTCACGGCACCTAACGCTAGGTGTCACATGCTCGGTGCGAAGACGCCGTTACTTACGTACTACGTGAGTGGAATACAACACGTGTGCCTGTATTAACTCGGCGTGTATTCTTTTAGTGGGCCGTTGTTTACACTTTCATTACATTAGCGCTATATCGAATCAACGCGCGATTCAGTGCAGGTGTAAATGGGTTAGGTGAGCGGAGCCGTGTTGGTGTTTTGTTAAGCTGTTTGGCGTTTAGGTAAACTGTTGGGAAAATAGTTTCGAGATTTAGGGAAGTGCTTTACAGCACTTAATTTTATCAACTTCTGTAAATCTGTTTTTAAACGTTTTTCAAGAAAATATGCGCAGTATTATAAAGTCACTTTTATGGATTCAATATCTTTGTTGCTGAAATGTGCCACTTTCGATTTTCGTGTGTGCGTATAAAATACATACATGGTAGGTACATGAATATTTTTAAGTAGTTATAATTGTTTTTTTTTTTTTGCTACATGAAACAGGAATAACGGAAACCTTCAAAAACCCCAATTAGAATATTCAGTTATAATCATAATACCTACATTGAAATTTTACTTTTATGTGCTTTTTATTAAATTAACAATTTTAAGAAAATATTATTACTTTTTCATTGTTAACTGTAAGTATTTAAATCTCAACTTTCTTAATGTCAATTGAAAGAAAGACAAGAAAAAAGCGCGTTCAAAAAATACACACATACATATTAAAAATGGCTGAAATCGAGTCTGTAACCGATTCTTAAGAAACTACTGTTACAATGTTGTATATTTGTGTTACTATAGCAATTTCAATATCTATACAACGTGTTACATAATTCCCCTTAAAAAAGAAAATGTTAATCAAGTAGTCTTTTGTGGTTGTTGTCATTTACCTATCAGAGGAAATTAGCTAAGAATGTAAATAATTTTCTGGGTAGTCTACTCTTTCTATTTATGTTTTCAGGGTTGCGTTTCAGTGATGATTTTATTTTATGACTAGTCCATTTTTTTAGGTTCTACTTTTGTTTTAAAATATTCCCAATAGACTCTTTACAAGGGACCTTTTAATCCCCTTTCGGCTTTAGGGGTATTTTTGTAACACGTTTTATAGAATATCCTTAATTAACTTACCCACATCTATAGAAATGTAACAAATTAACCTGTAATATCGGTCAAACAAAAATTGAATAAAATATTAACCAACATCATTTTCCGAAAACTGCTCCCTGAACAATAACGTAACTTAATTGCACTAAAACCTACATTATCTTGCAGCTGCACGTTAAAGTACACGTTCAGCATTTTCCATCATGTGTTACTGCAGGACAAAGGTAACAAAACGCGTGGGTACCGGCTGATACCGCTAAACTGTTATTTCAGCCACTCTTGAAATAATATGCATTATACCCACAATGTGACACGAGCGGTGTTTTCGTTCCGGGATGAATTTTATGGCTGTTAAGGGATCATTCAGTATTAATTATAGACTTGTTTTTCGAGGACGATGAAATTTATTATGAAATGATTTTATTTCTGGGTGAAAGAGATTTTTGTAATTTAATTATACGGAGACGTTGCAAGGCAGCTGGTCGACACTTCCCTTAACCCAAAGCCAATTGGCCAAAGGATTAGCATTGCCATTACAAATTTACAACGTGGCAATGCTGCCAGTCTTCTGTGCATGTTACCAGTCGATAGCGATGTGGAGGAATATTTTGGTGCCCTATTTTAGTTTATAGTTATATACTAGTATCTATGGTCTTCCTTTAATAATCCACGATATTTTGCATAGTGCTTTAGTAGATGCTAAAGATGACGTACCTACCACAACAAAAATAAATCTGATGGTATCAATATATTTTCTGTAAAAATTATTTAATAAATCAATCAATTAATTAATTTACTGGTTCTTTTAAGTGTAATAGCATGCATGACGCTAGCTATCAGCGCGGGGCCATTTTCTTACATGGATGTTATAACAACTTAGAGCACCAGTAATTAAATAAAAGAATTCTAAAACAATTTTACAAAAAAAAAAAAAAAACTACATTATCTTCACCTACATTTCCTAACCTATCGTATGGAGCCGCTTGCCGTACAGAAGAGTCAAGTTCGTACTCAAACCGTTTGTTTGTCCATCATTTGCAATTGACTGCGTGTCGTATAAAAAGCATTGGAAGTAAATGTATATCTGATATGATTTCTTATACTTACTAAGTAAAGTGAGCCGCATGCTGAATAGTTTATTATTGTAGAAAAAAATAGGCTTATCAGAACTTTTATAAAACTTACTTTAGCACATTGATGTAGACATCACTTTGGAGGAGCTCGTGGCTAAATAATTACAGCCGCATGGACCGATCTTCCGGGTTAAGCCACGCTTGCCGAGGTTGGTCTGTGGATGGGTGACCATTTACCATAGCGAGTTTCCTCCGTGCCTCGGAAAGCACGTAAAGCCGTTGGTCCCGGCTGTCATTTGTAGATCTTTGACAGTCGTTACTGTTGGTCAGAAGCCAGAAAGTCTGACAACCAGTCTTACCAAGAGTATCGTATTACCCAGTTACTGGGTTGTGGAGGTCTGATAGGCAGTCGCTCCATGTAAAATACTGATATTCAGCTGCATCCGGTTCGACTGAAAGCCGACCCCAACATAGTTGGGAAAAGGCTAGGCAGATGATGATGTAGACATCACTTTCCCCTCAACTTTCATAGAGCAAATACGCCTCTTACATGTCATCATCCCTAAAACTTTGCTACAAAAGATATATAAAATACCTAATACGTGTAGGTACGTATAAATACAGGAAATACCTGTAGAAAATTCGCCGCAGGTTCTTGCGGTGCATCGACAATTTGACTATTCCTTCAACGTGAAGGAATTTAATTTATCCGAAACCCTCCGTGGAAACGTCTGTAAAGTTTTATCTCACGACAAACTGATAACACTGTGAAGCAACGTGATTTGTTCTAGAACAAAATTTATGTGTGTTAAAAATTGCTGTACTGTTCCTTTTCTAAAAGGTAAAAAGGTTTCAGTATCTTTTGTAAAAGGTATAATAACTTTTGTGCTGGTATTCTTGCTGTGCGCTTTTGTTATTTAACTAGATAAGAATAGAAGTCAAATAAAGTATTATAATAAAAACAGGAACCCCATTAGATTCGGATTGATTTGACTTATGATTCTAGGGGGCTTACTCCCAAAGTACGGCTTGTTCGGAATCAATCGAGTTTGTCAAACTCAAAAGTGTTTATTTCCATAAAATATACTTGGGAGCAAATAAATCGAGCCACTTCTAATAAAATAGAAGTATTAATTAATATTATAATGGTTGTTATTTTGTTATCATGAATAGATCAATTCTAAACATATATCGCCTAAAAGGTTATTTGATAACCTTTACAATGAGGCTAGTTTTTTGTCAACTTTTCATTTTAAATTAAAAATTAAAGGGTAGAATAAAATTATCGCATTTAATTTGCTTATGACATTTTGATTAAACTCCAATAAGAAAAGGTTAAATTGGGGGTTTTTGTTAATTATACCCTTATTGTAGTGTGATTGTTGCAATATTTTTGTTTTTAACTCTTTTTTCTGGACTTTTTTAACCTTAGGTACCCAATTTTCTGTCAAAATTACTGTTTTTCTTTATGAACCAATAAATTATCATTCAAAACGGTTATCATTCAATAATTTACCCTGATTTTAAAGACTAATTAATAAACTTTCAAATGACATATTTTATAGAAATAAATAACTCATGAAACCAAAACTAATAACCCCAGGGACACGTGAAAAAAAGGAGTGGCTCGATTTATTTGCTCCCAAGTGTAGATTGTACAGGATCTCATTATCATTAAGGATATTACATAACAATGCTCTCTTTTTTGCTGAAGTACATAACGTACATTACGTCTTCACAAACTTAAAAAAATCTAGATTAAACACTGTTGGAAGACATGATTCTAATTTTTGTCAATTTCTAATCTTGAAGTCGACAAAAGCGCACGGTTTGTGCGGAGGTTCGAATTGCAAATTGAAAAATTATTAATTTCATAAAAACAGTTATTTATGAGCCATTCCTGTAGCTTTTCAGACATTAACAATACAGGGCCTTCCTTAAGTTTATTTGGAATCTTATTGTAATTTATACTTTGACATACGTGCCGTGGCAGCTTTTTTGAAATAATGAAATCTTTGGACAAAATCCTATTACAAGTATATTAGACGACCTTGTGTTTTTTTGATAGACGTCAGTGGCAGTTTTAAATAAATGAGGAAGGGTCTTCACAAACTTAAAAAATTAAGAATATACATACCTGCAAGATTTCTTTCGAATTATGGTCAATTTCTATTCTTGGAATCGATAAAAGCTCACGATTGTGTGGAGGTTCGAATTGAAACTAACTAATATCGAAAACAGTCGTCAATTTCATAATTCGAACCTAGGCACGACCGTGCCTGTAAAATCGTTTTCAAATGGATTTATCAGTTTAAAACTTTTAGCTGACAATATGTAACAGTAGATTGTTACAGGCTATTGTCACAGAGTAGATCATATACATAATAAAATATGCTATTGACAAGTAACGGATTATAATAAAATTATAATGGATGCTTTTCTTACCGTAATAATCATACACCATATGAACGCGGTGAACCCCAAAATAATAACAACATACACACCATGCGTCATACTCGCGGCTTGATCGCGACAGATCGGACAGTGCGCAAAGCATGTCTGCATTTTCACAGACAGGTTGCCAAACAAGGAAGTCCATTGCTTTATTCAGAGCAATTGATAATGATGAAATGAAAATGAAACGTTTGACTTTGATTACTTTCGAAATTTTTGTTTGACATTTTGACTACTTCTAAGCAATCTCTTGCGAAGAGACAAACAGTAAAACTAGTTTAATTTCAATAGAAACAAAGATCAGAAATAAGACTAACCCTAACCTGAATTATGCTCAGATAAATGTCGCAATAACAATTACATTACACCATCAGTGTCGCAACAAATCACGCTTACACGAAGTAGGGTTTCAACAAACAAGTTTGCAAACAAGTAAGCTTGGTATTTATTAAAGGCGCGTTTCCATTATGCAAGTGGCGTGAACGCAAGCTGCAAGTTACAACTTGCGTACTTGAAACATTAGCCTGCATGCAAGTTAATACATTTTATTTGAATTGAGGCCTGTACTGCGTGCTTTCACGGTGACACCACGGCCATATTTGATTGCAGTGATAACTATTTAGATGTTAATTTCTACAATTTATCTTGTTTCATTATTATAATAATTATGAGTAGATTTCGAATTATAAATCAATTTTCAAGCTTGAAATTAAATCATTGTCTTATTATCAATTCTCAAATACCAACAATAAATTATTTAATCCTAAACCACCTCAGATAAGCTGCAACAATAACAACATTACCGCCAACTTATCTAGGAAACCGGTCGTGGCACGTCATGGTGTCACGACAAATCGCGTTTACACAATGTTAATTCTCATTCCGACAGGTTTGCAAACAAGGAAGCTCCAAGCTTGTACTTACTGCTTCATTTCAGCGCACTGATAAGGAACTTGACGTTTGGAAAGTCGCGACCGCATGACATTTGTCACGCTTGCTTGCGGCGTTTGTAACTACGCTATCTTTGGACTGACGGATCTGATACACTTTTGGAGTAGTTAAGTTGGGGATTTGATCTACTAATAATTTATCGAGTTTGTTTTCTGAATTTCAGTTCAGTAACTACTCTGTTAACTAGATACGTGTATACGAATCTAACAACAACAACATGAAAGCAATAAACGATTATGATTAAACTAAAATTCTGCTGAATATGGATTATGAGAAAACGAATATTGATGCGCTGTCATTGATTAATGTCTATAATTAACAAAGTGGGCCTGCATTTGCATAAGAAACGATAGAATGAAGATTTTTTGTAGAAAAATGGATGCCAGCTATAGACTAAAAACGCTATCTTCAGGAAAAATTATAATCACAGCTGCAATGTTTATATTTATGTTATAAATAAATGCAGAATCTTTTGTTTTTCATTTAATCTGTCGCTTCTAATACAACAAAAGCCTTAAAAGACTGAAGAACGTGTGAAAATATGAACATTCCAAAGAATTTCGACAGCACAAAATTTTAGGCGTATTTTTCTTTAATCATAGCACATTCACTAACCCGGTAGAGCGCTTTGCAGCTGCGGCGCGCCGATAACACGCCGCGTGACACCTGACGTCATTTGTCACGTCACAATTCTTATTATTCCTTCGCTCCTAATTGATCCTAAAACCCAGTTGAAGTTTCCAAATTTAACCAATCTCTTTTAACACGCTTCAGATTTTAGGGGAGTACTAGTTTACAGCGTTTAATCATAGTGTATTCACAATCACGGCGTCTCGTGGCTGCGGCTTGCCGATAGCACGCCCGTGACACCTGCACGTCATTTGTCACGTCACACTCCCTATTGTTCTTTCACTACGATATTGAACTTGTTTGCTTTTGTCCCGTCTAACCTGTCGACTCCTTCCCCGCTGTTTTCACGCTAAATTGGTTTGCGATTTCGTGAAGGGTATGCAAAGGGCTTGAACGGTGCACTTTTCAATGCTTCAAGATTAATGTTCTGAGTAATCTATTGTGAGACGTTGAAAGCTGCTTCAACTGTAATTATAGTACAGCCGATGAGTCCAATTCAGTGTAACAATAGAAGAGATTGTTGAAGGGGTTAATCGCACTTTATTAGATCGTCTAAAGATTTATTCCTTTTATACGTATTCAATGAAAACGTATCTTTTTGTTAATTTCGTTTGTGATTTAACTGCATATTATATAGGGCTATACTTAATTTATTATTCCTAGAAGCTACAATTTAGAAATTAGAGACAATTTCAATTTGATTTTTATGTTATTATAAATATTAAGGAATATCATGTTACTTAATAAATCTATTTATGCAAAGAATACTTCTAAAAAAACCTTTTTTCCGAAAAGAAGGCGATTAAATAAAAAACAGTTCGAAATCTATGCAATATGATGAAATAGATTTTCGTACATCATAACATTTTTCCAAACAAAAACAAGTCAACGCGATCACGTTACCAAGTTATTGTGATTGTGCGATATAACAAATGAATTGCTATAAACAGAATTGACTGGGATGCTAGTGACGTTCCCCTCGTCACGCCACTATCCCGTCCGTCCGTCTGTCCCCGACGGACGATATGTTATGCCCGCCTGAACTCTGACAGTGCTCTCCGCTTAAATTGATTGAAGGTTGCATAGAACGGTCACGTGTTTTGTTTTTGATATTGAGAGTGGTGTCTGGACAAAATTTAGTTATTGATATTAGGGTTCGAGTAAAATGGAGTCATATAAGCGAATGTCGATGTATTTTGTTCTGTCGCATAATGATTTTTGATTTCAATAGACGTGAATATTCATAGAATGTCATAGTGATTTCTGGATTTTACACAAAATTTATTTGAATGAAAAAGCAGTTGACAGTATGAATACCTAAATATAGACCGTGAAAGGGTTAATAATGGGTTCAAAAATGCGAAGTAATTGTCAGTGAAATTTATTCTTTTTCATTCACAGTTTTGTTCATAGGTATTTATTTCATTCTTTCATGCAGCTTAAATATTAGTTCAAAATTCAATACACCCTAATATATCATTCTGGTTTCAGAATTAAGAAACGGCTTAGAATTTAGCAGAGCTTTTAAAAATTTGCTCTTTGTTGGCAAAAATATGACAGCCATTATTAATTTGCTTTGCGATTATTCAAAACAATAAGCAGTCGAACAATGCGTTGCACTTCCAATACTCTGAAATACCCGGAATATATTATCTTTGACTCTCAATTGGAAGACATTAAGTTGGGTACGACACATATTCTCAAAACTTTAGCTCCCAAGTTTGCCTGGAACTAGGCTATCGGCAGTGCACCCGATCCAACTATCTACAAAGGAACGCCTAGAACTTCTCTAATGAGATGAATAATTAAACAGGCCGTATATAGGAGCTAAATTAACGTATGTGATCACTGTTATATTCTTTTACTGGGACATTTTCTTTGTTCTAGCGTTTGCCCGGCTTTGCCCGCCTTGATTAAAAGCGGTAGTTTGTTAATTAGAAAATGCGCAATCGGTTTCTTTATTATCCGTTTTTTGCGTGGTTTCTCATTTAACGCGGAAAACTGACCTATATGACTTATTAGCGACCCGCCTCGACAGCGTATTAAGAAACCATTGTGGTATCCAGAACTGGAGCGATCTGTACCACTCAATGCTTTATAATGTAATTTCTCTCGAAACAATTGCGTGGTACAGAGCTCTGCAGTTCTGTATTGTACAATGGTTTAAGGCTGAAATCGCCGATACAAAGCATTGAGTGGTACAGATCGCTCCGGTTCTGGATACTACAATGGTTTCTTAATACGCGTCCCGGCGTCGCTTGGGTATGTTGTATAGCTTAAAAACTTCCGGAAGAAATTACCTAAATTAACATGAAAACCACATCAAAATCCATTGAGTAGTTTTGAAGAAGTATTACAACTTTCGTGAGACACATTCGTATTTATGATTAAATACGGTTTACTCACGTGCATTTTTCGGGATTGCCCGACTAGTTTCGGTCGCTAGTCGCGAGTCGAACTTGCCAAGATCGACGAGCGACCTCGACGCGTGTTCAGCTCATAATTAAGGGCTAAAAAAATCTAAAAAATGCACGTGAGTATACGGTAATAAATCAAGTACCTAAGCATACATAGAAGAAGAAAGCGGACAAACAGACAGAGGCTTTTTTTTTTGTTTTCTATTTGACTGCTGTAGATGGTCCTTGGGGACCCCTTCTACGTAACCGGGCAGTTTTTGGCGAGACCTGAAGGGTCTCCAGTAGTGAGGGGGGGGGGGGGGGAATAAAATACTTAACCTAAGCTAACTACTTGTACTACACTAACATCATGACTACCTGCAACAACAGCACTAAGGGCGACCCCTAGTGGGACTCGGACCTCGGCTTAGGGCGTTGCTGGCGGGGGCTTAGGGGGGAGAGACACCTTGATGAGGGCTGAATTATCGGTGTGACTGCGGAGTCTGAAGAGACGACCGGCTCTACGGCAGGAGAGCTCGGTGGATCGTGACCGGACAGACAGACGCGAAAAGCGACTTCAATTTATACCATTTAGTGATTAGTGATGATCAGTGATAATTAGTGATGATGATACACAATTATAATTCTCTACCCGTGTTGGCTAGTTTCTGCTTTTGTGCTAGATAACGTTTGCAAATTGTAGGTATACCGCGTGTTGTATTTAGGATTACAAGTAAAAACTCCTGTCCTATTTATTATATGAATTCTAAGCCATAAGTACTTGAGCAGTAAATCAAATACACTAGGGAGCAATGAATCCGGGTCACCAACATAATCCGTAATATCTTGAAAACTATGAATGATAGCATATTCAAATAAAAAGTATTTTGTAGAATATTTAATACTAATCCGACGAAACCCTACACCAATTACGCTGTGTGAGCTGAAAATTGCATTAATAGAGGAATGAGAGAATATTCTCCAACATCGCCTCAGAAACTCGGCACAGCACGCCGAATCACATGACATCTGTAATGATAGCACACGAAGGTAATACAAAGTACAGTAATGTGAGAAAATGATAAATATATCTGTAACTAGCGACCCGCCCCGGCTTCGCACTTGTACGTTTTATAGCTTAAAACCTTTCTCTTGAATCATTCTATCTATTCTCTCTAAATCCGCATCAAAATCCGTTGAGTAGTTTTAAAGAACTAAGCATACATAAGGACAGACAGCGGGAAGCGACTTTGTTTTATACTATGTAGTGACAAAAGAAAGGTTATTTTCAATTTTTGTTTTGCGTTAGAATTGACGCATTTTTAATTTATGTATTTTTTGTAAGTAAAACAAATCATAACTCAGAAGATTTATAATTTTATTTGAGTAGTATTAAATAGTCTATTAGAATAAGCTAACATTCTTAGTATCCGAGATATTAAGTTTTATATCGATGACCCAAATTCATCGCTCCCGACTGTATAATTCCTATTCCAGTTTTCAACTACAGCAATAAAAATATAATTCAATGAAATCTAAACAGGATTGCGGTCAGCATAACGAGGGATTAAGAAGAAAAATCACGAGAGTTTTGAGCATAAAATGTTTACCAGCCATTTTCCTGAGCTTCATTGGTTAATTACCCGGGTTATTACTGCCACAAACACACATAATACCAGTTTTTACTTATATGTAAAATGTTAAATTATTCTGTGATGATGAATGAAGCGACAACAAAAAGGAGCTTTCGAAATGACGCGATTTTTTTATGTAGTTGTTTAGTAGAGTCTGTGCGAAAAGAGAACCGTCATTGATTTGAGGGCGCTGCAGTGTTTATTTACTGTTTATGTATTGTTCAATACAAGAAAGGTAATAGTTAATACTGCTGTATTAAACTAGTTATTATACTACACGGCTTGACACGTTAACGTGTTTGTAGTAAACGTATGTTACTCAGTAAATGCAATCTTAATATTAGTTCCTTTTTACGCCAAGACGGTTCTCTTTTCGCACAGACTCTAGTAGATATTTGATTTGATCTAAGATTTTAATACGAATACTAGATGGCGTGTTGAATATGTGATTAATGTTGAGACTGCGAAGTATGTAGACTAAGATAGGACATTTTTCTACTAAGAATGACTAGATCAACACGGTTTTGAATATATAAGTTATACCTAACGTGACCATATTTTTTTACCCTCAGAGCGGGACACCTGCAAATTTTAATATTTATTATAAGAATAAAACATTTATTTCTAAATAAATACCGAAGGAACAAGTTTTGTCTGGTGGTCTGGTTCTATATTTTTCGGATGAGCAATTTGCTTTTAAATAATTATGTACTAGGTTTGGTTTTTAGATGTGAATATGTAATATGTTGGCATGACTTGTTAATATTATCCTTGGTTATCAATTTTTTTTGATGCGATTAATAAAGACGCGCCTGATTTATATTGAATTCATTGCCACGGATTTTTTCAAAGCGGGACAGTTCTATGTTTTTGGGACAACGGGACAAATATTTCAAAAGCGAGACTGTCCCGCCCAAATCGGGATGTATGGTCACGTTAGGTATACTTAAACATGTAAAAGGAATTTTATGTATTTTTAAGAGTAGAACAACAAACACTGATAAGTAAGTAGTGAGCCAAGAACATACTTAAAAATAAATAGAATTTTCTGGATTGGACTGCCTATTTCTCAATTGATTCTGAAATCCCAGAGTTTTATTCTTTAACTCCCAGTTGTACGTTTCCTTTAAACACACAATTTTATATTCAGATATCAAATTGGCAAGTACCAAGAATAACAGAAAATAGAATTTCGGCAATACCGAAAGCAACTCGAATATTTGTTTGTCTATACAGTCTCAAGGAAATACGATCTGACCTATCTATATTTGAACAGCTTCCTTATACAAATCTGTTGAGCATGTGTGTATGTACAGCTAACAGTATTTGCATGCGAATGAAAATCCAATATAGTTAACCTACTTATTAGGAGCATGCTCAAGAAACCTTGGGAAACAAAGACATCTAATAAGCAGATACTATGTCTGTTTACTGTCAGAATTTCGTGTAGAACAATAAGATATCCAATCACATATAATAAAATCGTAACGAAGCAAAAACAGTACATTCAATATTTTTGGACAAAAATGATTGCTACGTGTATTAAAAACGAGGTAGATGCCAAAAGTATTTTTTTTTTGAATTTCTGTCTGTTTGTCTGTTTGTATGTCGGAGCTTGACGCCAATACTACTGAACAGATTTAGTTCAAGGCAAAGACGTCCGTTAAAGAGAGGGGCGGGTTATAGAGTACAATTTATCACGCTATTCAGTGGGTGATGAGCTTATTGGAAATAAATGTGATTAGATTTAAAAAATTGATTACAAATACATTGTTCAGTTGCTGCACTGACACAATGTTGTTTTCCGACTTCCACGCGGACGAAGTCGCGGGCACAGCTAGTACCTACTACATAAAAATACTATAATAAGGTTCAATATCGTTTGAAGAACTGGATAAAACAGAGTACAGCAATTCAAAATATTTCTTTTATATTATTCTTAGTTTTCCATTCGTACTCAAAGAGGTTTATTAGATTTCATTGAACAGGTATTCCACGTCCTCATATCCAGGAAATGTACATAACGTTATTTGGCAAAAACTCGGCGATATTATCTGAGAGCATATTCACCACTTTACGTATCGTAAGAACGTCACTAAAATATTCATGAGTAGTGCAAGCGGAGGGTCCAAGAATTTCACCTTTGTGTACGAGACACCTTTTTAGGGGTGGGACATCTAATGCATTCGTTTTTTTTCTATTGCCACAAACAAACATCACAAAGATTTCAAATTCGTATAGTAATTCAATTTTTCTCTTTTCATCTTTCCTTTTTTGAGAGAATAATTTCGAATTTTTGGAGAGGTCAAAGAAATTCCATGTTTTCTTTAGGAGGTTCTTCACATTTTTTACGATTCAAGTCAAGAGAACATTTTTTAAGGTGGACATAGCGGGAATAAAACTCAGAATATGGCCAAGGACGAAATGATTCAGGACTTTGAATGCCTATTGTTATTATCTCTGTTACATTGAATTTGTCACAGTGACAAAGGCTGGGTAAATTAACATCTGGGCCCTTTTTAATCAACTGCTGCTTTATATAAAAGTAGCTGAAAACTTATTATTACTTTAATGGTAGATATGTCTACACCAGTGCGCTTTCATGTTCATCTTGCGCTTTCAACTTTCAATTCCTCTTGCGTCAAGCGCATGCAATATTGATTGCCATAAGACGCATGCAGCTTATCGTCTACACCGGTGCGCCTCGGTCAGTTGTCAGTCGACATACAATAGACGGATTAGCGTGCGCTAGGGGCGTGCGCTTTTGTCGAACTAGTATTAAGGCATGCGCTATGGCGCAAGATGAACACGAAAGCGCACTGGTATAGACATAGCTTAATAAAAGTAGGTGCACATGACTATTATTGTTATGTCTATAGTGTAAAAAAATCGACAACCCTGAGTTAGTTACGAATTCAGAAAATTTTGCTACTAATTCGTGACCCTAAATACGACCTAAAATGTTGACATAGCGTATTTTTTACAACATTTTATTTAAAACTACTGATTTTTGGGGAACGTTGTAAAATAAACGTTATTCAGTTTTATGGGTAGATGCTTAAAATGATAAATGTTCGGATTAGTACAGTCATGAGCACGAATATGTATATCGATGCCTCCCGCATAAGTTGTTGTAGGCCACAGATTGCATTTTTGTGTTTTTACTGAACAACCGAAAAAATACCTGATAACTAATATATTTTACTATTTTTAAATTTGAACAGATAATAATACATAAAATAAGACACTTTTACGTGAAAAACACAAAAATGCAATTTGTGGCTTACAAAAACTTACGTGGGAGGCATATGCATATGTAACAAAGTTTTAAAGTGAATTAAAATAAAATAAAGGAACTTACAATTTTAAAGTCATGCACATTCCTATTATCCCATATCATACTTTTTCTAATCAGAACATCAGAAGTGACATTTTAAAACGCCCCAATATAATAAATTAGTTTATTTTATACTAGCTTTTGCCCGCGGCTTCGCTCACATTAATTTAGAATTTGACAATCAAGTCTTAACACACTACTAAAGTTTCTTTAATAATACAACTCAATCATGGTTCGAAAGACACGTGGCGCCATCTATCATCGTTATTTTCCTCGGGAACAGTATTTTTTTTCGGGATAAAAGTTTTTGTAGGAGCCATTCGTACATTTTTATATGCTCAGCAAACTTCTATACCTACTCGTGTAACACAAATTAAATTATAACTTATAATATTGATGACTAGGCGGTCCTTACATACGTAGCAACAAACATTGTCATTTTCAGAGCATTTAATAAATCATATATTTTAGTGTATCAAGCGCACTCAAGCAGCATAGTTGTTTTATTCTATCATATCAGTTAGTTAGAACGCCATGCACTTCATCAGGCACCAGCAGCCTAACCTAACAGGCATCCGCAGCCGCTAGCTCATATCAAGCATTTCGGTTGTTTTAATGGCAAGATTTAAAACACCGAGTTTATCAAACACAATCATCAGTCACAATGCAGGAAAACATTGTTACAGTACCCTATGTCCGTTTCTGTACACCTGACCACGTTTATACAAAATTTCAGGATGATCGGTTCCATGGCTTAGGCGTGAAAAGGCAACAAACAAACTTACTTTCGCATTAATTATAATATTAGTTAGGATAAGAAAGTTAGGAAAAGTTAGGATTTGTTTAATCGAAAAAGATAATTTAGAACCATTGACTTAGAATAAGTATGGACAACGAGTGTAGTACAAAATTCACGATAAAAGTGTCCTGAATTGACATATTATAAACTTAGAAATACCAACAAGCTCATTTACGATGTACGAATTCCTATGTCGTTATCATAATGCCTAATTTTGCTTGCAACAATTTTTACCATACGAAAACATGACAGCACTGCTCAATTTTTCAAATTTCGAAACTTCATTTAATATTAAACGAAAATTTGGAGAACATAGGAGTAATAGAGCAACTTAATTTTTAAAAGATTTTATTATTTGTTATATTATTTTATTGCGATCGCTAAATATTTAAACCAACTGAAAGAGCATAGAACATTTCTTGCAAAATTACAACATCGTCATTTTCAAAAACGCGATTTCGCTTCCTTTGCTGAAGTATCACCATCAGCATCATCATCATCATCTTCATCTAATTGATCTCAAAGTTAACTGAAATTAAATCAGAGGCACATTTTTTTTTTTTTGAATGAAACTATCTTTTGTCATGTGTATTTAAAAGAGTTTATGATAACTAAACAAACGAGCCCAAACGTCACGTGTTCACTATTTGCCATTAGGGAGTTCCAGAGCCCGTTTTCCGGCTCTACTATCGGACCTACGTCATTATTTATGTAATGAAAAGTGTTTATAATGACAAAATACATGAGCTGAAACTCGACAAGCCTACCATTTGTTCCTGTGCCTGCCTAATCTTCGGCTCCATCATCAAATTAGTTCAATGACATTTTAATGATCTAAGATGCACATACCTACCTGCAAAATTTCAGCTCGATCGGAAACTTGGTAGTGACCGAAAAACCAATACAATTTTGAAACGGAAGGACAACATACATATTTTCGTACATAATATGTTTGCATACAATGCAAGTTTAAAATTAACTTGTTTAAATGAATAGAACAAAACAAATTGCAATTGGTTCAAAATCGCAATACAAAAAAACATCGCGTAAAAATAACGACTCTTTGGAATCTTTGTTCTAATGTCTGACAAATATGTCAAGTTTCTTATGGTAATCCAACCAAATGAAGTTGACATAATTGGTCAAACAAAGGAAGGAAAATAAGATACTTTTTGTTTAGTTGGATTATTGTGTGTTTTGCTCTTGCAATTAATTCAATTTTAAGCAAAATACAATGTTCCTTAACAAAATAATACTTTAAAATTGTAAAATAATATACCTACTGAAAATGTGATACACCATCAACTTTTTTCACTTTTTTGAGTAGTTTTTACACGATCTCACTACACAGAACGGCATTGTTGACATGTGACATTGAGGTGTAGCTGCTTGTTCGCCCAAAAGAAGAATGACGCGCGCAAGTGTAGCTCTTTTCAAATTCATCGTGTTTTAACTCACTTTCGGTTCGGACATTTTTGAGCGATGACCCGAGGTCCATACTTATTCTAAGTCAATGTTTAGAACGTAAATAATTATAGTAATCGAAAAAGAAGAAGCTAATTTTTAGTTAATATTAGTATTACCTTAGCAACTTCTTATCTAATACGTAACCCCTGTGGTACCTAAGGAATAACGGGAATAATCCACCACTGAATTTAGTATGCAATCGACGTCTTATAGGTACATATTTGTGGCGAGGAGTTCATGCTGCCGCCATACCGCTTCGTTTTAATCCCTCGGCAGTCTCAGGTGTTGGATTACTGCATCTCCAAGCAATATCGGGTACAAGGGACTCGGATCGCAGATGCACTGTATAAACACTACGTTGTTATTTTAATAAAGGTAAAAACTGAGAACATAAATATTGGAAGATTAAAATTGAAATGACTTGTAGTGTAAAATATAGTTTTAATATTTTTATTTATAAGTGGAAGCTTTAGGTACCTGTGTGTTTGGGTTTATAAAATGTTGGATATGATATGAGCATGTTTTGTTTTCAGAGCTCGACGTATTTTTGTTTTTTTCAGCTAGTACACATTAAGCGCTTTGAAGCACGCGCTTGACGGCTGGTCGACCAAAATCGCGCATTTGAGCGTGTTGTACGCTCCATGCTATTATTTAGTAACTTCCAGTACGCGTAAAATAACCTAGCCACTCTGAAACCAGGATTTCAGCGTTTTCTTGGTCACTTCAGAGGGACAAAGATAATTGGTACGCGTAAATAACTTTGCCGCTGTGAAACAGGATTTCAGCGTTCTGTTCCACACTTCAGAGAGGCAAAGTTATTTTACGCGTAGGTACTGTAGAACGCGCGTCACCAAAGTGCGCGCTTCAAAGCGCTTAATGCGTAGTAGTTGATAGAAGTAGCTTGAGAAAATGTTAATTCAATAGCTTTCGACCACGTCTTCCTCCGCATAATTAACGATTGAAACAGTACTGAACAGAGTTAAGTTGACTATTAAAAGAAATGATCCATTTCCAAATTTCAAGTTTCTAGCATACATACGCCAATTGTTCTGGGCGTAGCTGCGTCAATCAGTTACTCATTCAATCAGTTTTTAGGGTTTCGTACCCAAAGGGTAAAACGGGACCCTATTACTAAGACTCCGCTGTCCGTCTGTCACAGGATGTATCATGAACCGTGATAGTTAGACAGTTGATATTTTCACAAATGATGTATTTTTGTTGCCGCTATAACAACAAATATCTACTAAAAAACAGGATACAATTAATATTTAAGGGGGCTCCCATACAACAAACGTGATTTTTTTGCCGTTTTTGTAGATATTGGTACGGAACCCTTCGTGCGCGAGTCCGACTCGCACTTGGCCGGTTTTTGTTTTAGAGTTTATTTATATATTTATCGACACCAGACTACATTTTTGAATCACAACTTTCAGTATCTAATCTAGGGTTTCTGCTCGAGAATTCTCGACTCGAGAAATGTCGAGAAATCATGCCAACTTCGAGACGAGAAAAAATACCTCGAGAATTCGAGAACTCGAGAAATCAAAGATTTTCTTTTATTACTGTAAAATTGGCTTAAAAGTTACGTAATCTTTGCATTCTGGCTTCTGATCGCTCTCCTTACGAGGCACGAGTAAGCGAGGCACGCGAACAGACACATAATAAACCTATAACTCCAAGTACTCTTAATATAATGTGATATAAAACGTCAAATAAAAATTAACTATAAGATAAACTCCGTTCATCCATTGTTGGGTTTCTTTCTGAATACAAAATCGACGACTAGATAACTATCCTAACAATATGCTTGTAAATTGACCACTTTTATAGATGGGGTCTCTTTTTAAAGCCCAGCTAAATATACTTTTCTCGCCTTTAACTTTACATTTTTTTGCAGACGCCCCAGGTAAAATATAAAATTTAAATCACAGTAAGTATTTCTCTTTGTTATTTTTAATCATAGCAACAACACAATGAAACTATTAAAACAAAATAAGTAGGATTTGAATTTTTTATTGTAATTTATAATATTGGGCTTTAAAGTTTATTTATATATCTGAAAAAAATACATTTCTAGGCTAACGTACTTATGGTATTTTACGTATATTACGTAAAATACCATAAAATATATATTACGTATTTGTGGTGTAAATGAATGGGTTCTAGGGCAGGATTGGTTATTTCACAAAGGTATACCTTGTTAAAATGATATCTCTTGTTAAACTCTTCATCCGTGAATGTTTCGGATGGATTTCTTCGATGCCTTTTTATTGGTATACTGATATAATTGAAATAGCCTCCAGCACTTCCAAATCAGACTCCGATGAACTACTCGAGTCCATTTCGCTAGGAGTCCAAAACTCACTATACAAAATAAAATAATAAAACTCCAAATACTCTTGATAATATGATATAAAACGACAAATATAGTTCTGGAACCGATTAACGCCCCAAATTGGTCAGTCAAGTTAACTGAAGTTTGAACTAAGTAAAATCATCTTCTGACTGGGGTGTCCAGAAACGCAATGTGTCAGTTTATCGAACTAATAGCGGTAGAATAGATGAACTACGGTTAGGAGTACCTCAGAAACCGAAAAAATAAGTTATCTGAAGTTTGAAGTAGGATTATCTTCTGAATGGGATGTCCAGATATGCAGTGAGTCATTTTATCGAAATAATAGCGCTATCGAACAGATAAACTACGTTCAAGAGTACCCCAGAAAACGGGCGTATGCTGATTTTTTAAGGTTTTTAAAAATTTCTCGAAAGACCCGAGAAACCCGAGAAATCGGGCTCGAGAATTCTCGAGACCCGAGAAAAAAAATATGTCGAGAAAACAGAAACCCTAATCTAATCTAACTAATATTTTAAATGTGAAAGTTTGGGTGTTTGCGAGTGTGAATTTGGATGTTTGTTAATCATTCACGCCTAAACGGCTGAACAGATTTGGATGAAATTTAGCTTACAGGTGACCTATACCCCAAGTGAAAGTTTTTTACGTTACTATTGTAGTTGCGTCACGCCAAAAATGTATGAAAATTTAGGCAGCGCCTCTAGCGGCGAATAACATGACTAAAAATTTGTTTGACATTTTGGGTGTGACGCAACTACAGTAGTAACGTAAAAAACTCATACTTGGGGTACTGTTTTAGGACATAAGATACTTCCTATCCCGGTAGTACTCCCACATTCACCACGCGGGCGAAGCCCCGAGCAAGAGCAAGTAGATAATAATTTTCCTACACGCAAGACACCAATTTTGGAGTTCAAATTTTAGGAGCACAGCGTCTATCTATCTTCTAGGCAAGGCTTTCTCGTTACAGGACATTTCAAAAGTAAGTGTATAAATCATTCGTGGCGTAGTGTAGGTTGAGATTTATGGCTGAATACTTCCCAACCTGCTCCAATATTGACGTCATTGTTGCCAAGTAGATGCGTGGATACGCTCTTATATTTAAATTCAATTCACAAGAGATAAGTAGAACCGTAAATGTCACGAACGCAACTTGGTGACTTAACATTTTTAAAGAAATTCATATTAAATATAAAGGCTGTAGACGAATTCGTGTAATTCCTTCGAACCACATGATCTATTAATGGTATAGATTAAGCCCACACGGGATTTAGTTTGATTAAAAATAAAAATATTTTAAAGTAAATATTATTTATAGAATTTATCTGTATTTTTCTTCAAACTTATTGTTTTCAACAATTCTACATTACTATATGAACATAAGTAAAATTATGAAGAGCACAAGTAAGAACCAAGTACAAAAAAATGAGATACTTATTATGCAAAAACGTTTACATACCCCATTACTTTTAAATACTGATTAAATTAAACCTGTCCTTGTCATTTGTACGCCAATGAATAGAGATGGGAATAGACTTAAAAGTCATTTTAGATAAACCACCGTTTATTTGCGTTTAGCAAACTTATTTGTAATTAAACTCTCAATCACCGTAATTGTAGACACAATAGATAAGACAGTTAAGTGTCGTCCTGGGACGACGGGCGGTACGCAACCAGTTAAGCTTATTTGAAAGCATATCACAAATATCTGCAGTCCGACATGGCTCTAAATAATTTGGATGGTAGCGCTACTCATGCAGGAAGATGTCAAAAACCTGCCAAATCCAATACTTTTTATGTTAGTTCTCGATTTCACGACATTCATTTACAGCCGGACAGTAACTACAGATTTTTTCGTTGTCTCCCAATATCAAGCAGAATCGCAACACGAAACAATTGTATTTAAAACGGACGATAATTCAACCGGCGTGATTACATGAACAGCGTGAACTAAGTCCCGGCTTACCGCGGATTTGCAGGCACATCTGTGTCAGCCCCAATGCAGGTGATTAAAATCCCACTTGCCCACTTATTGTACGGTAGAACTGCTAGACGTGATGTTACAAGTGTGTTTAGCTGTTTATTGTTACTTAGTAACCTTAATCCTCGTTTTGAGGAGTCTTAGCGGAATTTGGTAGATCTTTACTGCTGAAATCATGAGTGTATTCTGCTTCGTAGTCTCCTTAATGTGTTTTCTTAGCATTAAGTCGGAAAGTTTATTTTACGTGTCTGGGTGTGTAGTCGAAGGAAATAATAGAAAAAGTACTTTGTGTTTTAACCCTAGAAGCCTAATCTACGCCTGCGAGGCGTACACGGAACCGAATATCGTTTGTTTCTTTCTAACGGTTGAAGCTAGCGCGTCGTGCTCTTTTGCCAACTCAGTGGCCGACGGGAGCTAGCAGACGGTGCCCTTGTTGTTGAGGAAAGTCCCGCCATTTTTGATTTATCGAAGTATTGCACGCCTGCGAGACGTATGTTTAGGCTTTTAAGTAGGTTTGGCAACATGGCTTTTATTAATTCTGCTATAATATATGGCCACAACGTGATGAAAATAATAAAAACCATTGAACAGAAGAAAATTCATGTAGCAACTCAGCACAGATTTGGTCACGCCTTGGTTGGAGAAGACTTGAAGCTCCGACATTGAAAAGATCTTTACGAGAAAATATAAGCCAAATTCTCGTAAAACCTACCTATTGATTCAAGTAATGAAAAACGTGAAGAAGAACCTGAGCCAAAAAAACGTAAATACTGCGCCTTTTGCTCCTATAAAAACGGAGAATGTCAAAATGAGTGTGTTATAAATGTAAAAATCCGTGTGTGGCGAGCACAAGGTTGATATGGGTGTATACTGCTCTTCAAGTTTAGCTAGTCTTTTAAAGTCTGATTAGTTTTAATGTTTGATCTAAAAATAATTAATTAGCGGTAAAAAAACAGATTTTCTAAAAAAATATTTATGTTTCAGTTGATTTTGAAGAAGTTAATAGTTTTTGTTCCAATTTATGCATATTGTTTTTTCGTTGTAATAAATAACTGTGATTATAGTTATACATCATAACAGTGTTGTTTTATTTTTAGTTTATATTCCAAATTTAAATTTCCGCTAAATAATATTTCTAAAACAGGGCTATTTTTGCATACAGATTGTAATTTATATGTGTACGCCTCTGAGACGTATATTAAGGCTTTGTGTACGTCTAAAATAGATAAGGCTTCTAGGGTGCTTGTGATTTTCTCAAGTATGCAAAGCGAAGACGTCAATTCTGAATAAGTGGGTCAAAATCCAAACAAAAGGGTTAAGTTAATTATTAAACTATTTTGCAGCGTCGAATCAATTGTTATTTCCAGGCAAAACGGCAGACTTAGCATTTTAAAACTACTATAATATTTTACAACAAAAAAATTGATCGTGTTTGTAAAGTTTTATCCAAATTTTTTTTAGCCAACTGTCATCGAATTGTCAATCTGTCAATTAAATTCACATATCACTATTTCAAAATGATGTAATGTTTATTTTGCGATGGGCATCCCTAGGTCCGCTTTTTCTAGAATTGGTATGAGCATTGAAGCCAAGTAAAACGTTTTATTTCAATTTCCCACAACATTCGAGGACAATTTTCCAAGTATTTATGTGTACGGCTCGCAATTTAGCACGATTACAAATATTTTCGCAACTTGCACTACATTCTATGGACAGATTTTAACCGCTTTTCAATACAGTATCGGTGCGAATTCGCTCACATTCATTTCGTCCGTGGAATTCGTCGGATTGCATCGCAACGGCAAATGGTTGCAAACAGATAATAAATTCGGGATTACCGCGGATTTCGGAGCGCCATCTGGCGGCCGCAGCCGTAGCCCCGTTGAAAAGTGATTGGACGCAACACTGACATCGCGCGTGTAAATTATGTAATTCATGTGCCTATTCCAATCCTGCATTCAAAACGTTTTCTTTTTTATTTTGACATTTTTGGGTCATTGCTTTAGATTGTAGGCCTTCCATTTATAGCCGCTGTTGTTGTTAGAAATTTAAATTGGGTGAAGCATTTTGTATGAGTATAGATTGTGACTGGTAACATTTGCAAATTTAAAATTATCGATTTTTACATTTTTCGACACTACCACAGACCATAGAATACCATAGAATTGACAGGTACGAAACGTCAAATTTGAAAATAATGTTCCTAAAATTTACAAGTTTGACATTTGTGCCTGTCAATTTTGTCTCAGAGATTAAAAAACGGACTGTAAAGATGAGTTCTGACAGCTCGGTCATTTCATAAATTGTAGACTGCTATCGAAAAAACGTAAACGACATCATCAAAAAATGAAAAATAGCTGTATTAAGTACTATACGTGTTTTTTTTTTTTTTAATATTTGATATTCTTTGTATTTTAACGTTTTGTAGAGAAACTTCATTTCACTATCAACTTACGGTGAAAAGGGTATCATTGTTAGTTCTTTAAAAAAATAAAATTAACAAGCTTGAACTCTAATTCTAAGGTTAAACGCCTAATTTTACAAACTGCACGCAACATAATACATTTAATGTCCAGTAATTTACAGCAGTAGTTAAAAACATTTTTAAATAAATTCCTCTCATCACATTTTCATGACAATATCCACCAAAGAATTTACTTAATGACGACTCACAAACTCATATTGTAGAAAGTGCAATCGTAAAAGTTCCTTTGTGGGACTAAATGGGACGTTTTAAGTGAGTGCCGCTTTAAGAACTATTGTCTCTATGCAGAGCTGGCTCAGTTTGGATGGCAATAGGCTATCGAGCGAGCGATCCATTTGCTGGGAGCACGAGGTCGTTATATCGTCGGTACTTTTGTTAATGCACGGAAATTGTGCAGGTTTGAAAATTATACCTGTATGTGGGTAATAGTGCAGTTAGTTCTAGAGTATCACTGCGCTTTATGAAACTGAATATCACGTTCGTTTTGTGTGATCGTGTTCTATTCGGGGTTAAATTTTAAAAACTACTGCGCGGATATGATTCGGTATTCACCGAAACTGACCAAAATACATTTTTCGCCTGTACTCAAAAGGTTTTTGATAAATGTTGGCTAACACTGCTACAGTATTGCGGTATAGAATGTAAAAATATCGTAGTTTCCCAAAAACATTCACTTTTCTGGTACTACATACGATTTGCCGTATTTTGCATTAAATTGGCTATATTCATTCAAATAAGAGCAGTACAAACCCTAATTTAAATGAAATCTCATTCATAAACAAAATTAATGCAAGTCAAAACACATAAAAGTCCCCTAAGAAAAAAGCATACGATTCTAAATTCCTTCTGGCACGCAAATGCGAGGTCGCATAATTCAGTGCCCAAGGTTTATCACGTCTGGCCGTCCCCTAGTGTCATGACGTCGTCCACTGACGCGAACATCAAATAAAGTTGTTTTACTTACTTATCTGAATGTGAGGGTACCACGGAGGGTGCATTAATGACCTAGCTTCTTTCTCCCGCTACAAACACTTCAACGTACTTAGACTGTGTTTTTTTAGGGTTCTGTAGCCGAAAGGTAAGAATGCAGCCATTATAGATTCGTCGTCTGTTGTCTTCTCATCCTTTCTTGTAGCCCGTTGTGACTACCGATGACCACCTTGAACTTTTCTACAATAAATGTAAATAATTTAAAGAAATAAACCCTCATAAACACTTATTAAGAATTTTAAATTCTTCCCATTATTTATTTATAATCTCTCGTTACATTTTTAATTATTCAAATATAAAATAAATACATTTAAAAATAGTAGCCCACCGACATCGGGAACAGGGTCACCGGTGGTCAGGACCTCAGAGAGAGGAACCTCTTCACATTACGCGCCGTGTCGAGAAGTACCGCTTTCTGTAACAGGCCCTTGATCCAGCCGCCCAATGAGAGCCTTATGAGGTGTTGTTTGCGGATCTTGGCTATTAAGCCATTGGCCGTAACTACTATTGGCACAATGTCTGCTGAATCAACTTCCCATATGGCGACAACCTCGTGTGCCAAGTCTTGACATTTAATTTTGAAAATTGAAGTTTCAATTTTACTTGGAAAAAAATATGCATCGGGTCGATGATGACTGACTCACGATTTTATAGTAAATGTATAAAATGAGAGCTCAAGTTATACTGTCGTAACTCTACGGACCCGTACCAATGTGTCTGATACGTACTTGACTTATTTTCTTACCTTTTTGTACCCCTAACAAGGTTTGCACCTAATGTGTTTGTTATGAAAGAGATTTTTCTTTTGAAATGATATATTTCGCGTGAAATGTATGGATAATGCTGTCTGGGTGCAAGTAACCGTTCTGCTAAAATAAATAGCTAGATTTTTTGTGCTTGTATGAACATTTCAAAATACATTTTCGCTATGTTTACTCTTTTGTTACACGTCACCTCAACATGTTCTATTATTCTTAGTAATAGTTCTTATTAATGCTGGGAGCATTTATTATTTAAAATACAGCAAATAAGCTTCGACAAAGATAGAAAGAAATAAATCGTATGAGCCTGGAACAGTCCCATTGCAATTACTTCTCTCATTCCTAACCTTGAATTAAGGATTAGGTGTAATCGTCCATAATAACAGCGTATCTCAAGGATTATTAATTATACGATGTATACAATCCAGCATTCTGAGGATAACACCGTAACAACCACTTGTAAAATGGCTGCGGGCTTGGGGCTGACCGCAACCCGCCCGGTGCCAACAATCCCGACGATGCGAATGGCATGGCTTAACTACAGCAGCCATGTCTATAAATATCAAGATATTATATTCGTGTGGCATCTTATGGCCATTTTATGACGAAATTAGTCTTGTGTAGGTTGGTGACCTTTTTGTTTGTTTGGGAAAGTGACGATTTTAGTGTTTAAGGGTTAAAATACACGTCCAATAGTTGCTTCCGGGATTCGGATCCGACTAGCTGATCGGATTCATGAAATACACGTAAGATTCTCGTGTCCGATTTTTTCTGTACGACGACGACGCCCGGATAATGCTTACGATTCTAACAGCCGATCCGATAGTCTGATCGTACGTGTAATTCTTGTTTAAACAAAATGTATGACGCGGAGGCCTTCAGATAGTCTGATCAGACTATCGGAACCGACTATCGGAAGCAACTATCGGACGTGTATTTTGACCCTTAGGCATGCAGTTTTTTCTTATCGATTGCAAACTAAAACTTCGATGACGCACATAAATATATAGCTATAGTTTTTACTACGCATGATGTAGGGTAAGCTGCACTTGCCGCGGTTGGTCCGTGGGTGGGTGACCATTCGTAACATATCAAAGACCTCTCCGTAGGTACCACGGTTCCGTGTGACATATGACAGGCGTTACGGGTAGTCGAAGTCCAAAATTCTGACAACCGATCCAACTTTTATTTTTTTTATTTTTCGTACCTTTCGGGGACACATTCATATTTATGATTATTTACGGTTAACTCACGTGCATTTTTCGGGATTGCCCGACTAGTCGGACCCAAACGGAGCCCTTAATCATGAGCTGAACACGCGGCGAGGTCGCGAGTCGAAGTGTGTGTGTGTCGCGTTTTCTGCTCATGATTAAGGGTTCCGTTTGGGTCCAAAACTCGTCGGACAATCCCGAAAAATGCACGTGAGTAAACCGTAAATAATCATAAATATAAACCTGTCTAACCATAGGGTATCAGAATTAGCCCAGTTACTGGGTTGCGGAGGCCTGATGGCAGTCGCTCCGCGTAAAATACTAGTATTCAACCGTATCTGGGGGCCTACTCCCTAAGTCCGTCAACGAAGTTAGTCGCCCGTCCGAAAGTAGCCCGAAATGTAGGAGTGAACAAAACAAGTGTCAAGTTCAACTTTTGGGACGGGCAAAAACAGATCGGTAGTAGGGACAACTGTCAAATCGCGTTGTGATTCATTCTTAGTTTGGGCCCTGAAGTATACGATTACCCGGTCCGTAGGTGATAGGGAGTAGGAAATGCTCGTAATTAAGGCCGAAACCACGAACTCCGTGCTTAGAAAGTAGACCCACTGGTTAGACTGGAAGCCGACCCCAACATAGTGGGGAAAAGTCTAGACAGTTTTTACTATGCATAATAAGAGACAGCAATATTATGTTTCAACTTAAAATGTCGTTTACTGTAGGATCACTTTTTCATCATCATCCTCATATTATTATGTCATTTCACCTTCTTTCTATCTACTATTAAACCTTTTTTTTTTATCACAGGCCGCATCGTTTTTGATTCTTAAATTCAAAATTGGAAAAGCACTCGAAAAAGAAAAGAAGGTAAGTTTTTTGGTCGTCATTCGAGAGGCAACCAGGAAGGGGTGTGGACTGAAATTTACTTGAGGGAGTCGCTGCACCGCTGAGCCTCCGGCATTCCGATCTGCTCGAGGGAGTCGTTGCACTGCTGAGCCTCCTGGTGCAGCAACTCCCTGAAGTAGATCGGAGTGCCAGAGGCTCAGCGGTGCAGCGACTCCCTCAAGTAAGTCGGAGTGTAGATCGGGATGTCGGAGGCTCAGCGATGCAGCGACTCCCTCAAGCAAATTCCAGGCCGCTCCCTTTCCTGGTTGCCTCTCGAATGACGACCAATAAAACTTTCCTTCTTTTCTTTTTTAAGTGATTTTCCAATTTTGAATAAAAGAATCAAAAACGATGTGGCCTGTGATAAAAAAAAGGTTAAATAATAGATAGAAAGAAGGTGAAATGACGAATGAGGATGATGATGAAAAAGTGATCCTACAATATTAATAACAGAATACATGTTCTCCTAAATAACGTTGTAGCGGAATATTCCTCACAGATATAATACATCACGTCGGGGTCACCACTGTTAGAATACGCAGGATACCATACTCAACCCCACCACGAGTCTCATTATTGTACACTCCAACCTACGTACCTGCGAAAACGTTTACCTACGTAAAGATCGCACGAAAAAATCACTACAGCCGACATATGAAGGCCCATATCCCGTATTGGAAATATGTGAGAAATACTACAAGCTCCAACTACCAAGAAGAGTAACCAACGTCTCGATCGACCGACTGAAGCCTGCATACACTATGAACGAACAAGGACATGATGATACACAGAGAACAACGCGATCAGGAAGAATAGTGAAACCAGTTGTACGCTGCGCTTGAGGGGGTGTACTGTAGCGGAATATTCCTCACAGATATAATACATCACGTCGGGGTCACCACACTGTTAGAATACGCAGGATACCATACTCAACCCCACCACGAGTCTCATTATTGTACCCTGCGTATTCTAACAACGTCATCGTCATCATAAATCGTAGTCACCTGGGCACGGGCAAATGAAATCTGTGCCATTGTATGTATGTTGTGTTAAATATCATTAAATTATAATCGTGTCGTTTAATATTCAGTTAATGTCAGTATTACGCAGTTATAATCCAGTATTATTGTTGTCGTAGCTTGGATAATGGTAAATAAGTTATTAATTACATTAATTGTACATGAATTAGTAATGTAATGTCCGGTAGAGAGAGATAACAGAGGATAAAATAAAATGCTGAATAATCATCTGCTTATTGCGACAGCAAAATGGCCCTTGTGCTGTGTCCAGCGCTCCGCTACTATCTAATTCGCTAGACCTCTTGCATACAAGTAGAGCAATGGACGTAATTTGCCTGCGTTGACCTATCAATTAGTCAAATTATAGTCGCCTAAGAGTCAGCTAAGTAAATATGATGTCATTTGGAATACTGAAACGCTAATAATTCGGCGAATTCACGGCACGTTTGGTGCAGTGACTGAGCGATTGGTTTCTGCGCCACGGGTCGTAGGTTAAAATTTTTGCACGAAACAAATATTTGTATGGCCTGCAGATAGTTGCGGGTCTGGGTGAATTGATTAACATATTTACGAACAGAAGAAAATTAGTAACTACTACCAATTCCCAAAAATCGAAGTTTAGTATCGTGGCGTGGCAGACTCGTCATCGTCGTTTGAATGATGGCCAGGATTTTTTTTAATATGGGACCTCCTTGTTTTCTGTTTACAAAAAGTTTCGAATTTCAATCGGTTTAACACTGCCCGTGTAAAAAGAGTAAATAAAAAAAAATACACGCTTTGAATTGAGAACGCCTTTGTTTTTCTTTCGAGGTCCATTAAAAACTGTCTTATGATTGCATCACCACTCATATACTCATATTCAAACTTAGAACGAACAACTTGAGTCCGAATGGTGTGCTAGTCAAACGACGCAGCGGTTGTCGTACGGTAAAGTTCTATCACTCCCAATACCGCAAGTGTTTCCATTGCTCGCGGCTTGTTTACCCTCAGTTGCAGGAGGCCATTAGGTGTACGAACAAATTTATAATGCAAATACGATTACATGCCGGCGTCGAGTTGTGGCAGCTAATGCACTCGACGCTCTCGCTATGAATTGCAAACTGCGATGGAATTTCTTCCAATAGATAGAAATAAGCAATGAATTTTGCTTGCCTAAATGTTTAGTTTATTTTGGATGTGTCGCTACTGCGATTTGGAAGTGAAATCGCTGGGAAACTGTTTGTTTTGTTTTTAAGCCACTGTTTCAGTTTCTGCAGGCGGATTTTTGGAATATTTTTCTTTGTAGCTTGTTTCTGAAAAATTCGCGGTTTGAAAATATTTTTGTTTTACAATGAAACATACGATTTTTTTACATTATCATTTTAGGAAACAGTTTATCTCGGGACTTAACAAAGATTTATTTTTGTTTAAAATGTATGTGAACAAAATTGAAAACTAGCCGTGTACCCGATGGGATTTCCCATACTTAAAAAACGACGAAGTTCCTTAACAAACTTTCAGTCCCTATGCATTTGGGGTGCATGAAAGAAGCCTCCGCGAGTGACGATACTTAGGTACGTCCGGCGCACCTTGGGCAGTCAGCCTCGCCACCAACCTTGCTGACTGGCTAATCCTTTCGCCACGGCATGGGCTATTATCGTATACCTCGTGCCGACACGATAGAAGAAGAAGTCCCTATTTAACCATCTTAGAGGCTGGATTTTCAAAAATCCTTTCTTAATGCTCATCTACATTATATAAGGATCTCCTGTGCAAAATTCCATGCGTCTATACCCACCGGTTTCATTTGTGGGTTGTCTGTCATAATAAGTAGAAGAAGATAAACGGTGCAAAATTGGTAATTCAGATCAAACACTTAAAGTAGCACTTGCATAATGATAGCATTTTATAGTATTAGAGCCCGATTTTATCAATGTTACATGTACAAAATATACTTACACAAAATTGACAATATTTCAATTATCTGACGTTGGCAAAATCCCGTCAAAATCCGTTGGCCCTAAAAGAAAGAAGCCAAATAAAGCCAAATCGTAAATTATTAAAAAGAAAACGACGTACATTGAAGGAAATACGTTTAGGTCGAAACCATTTATCATAGTTACGTACAATATATCAAATAAAAAGAACACAGAAACAGGTTTAGCACAAAAATAATGACCGACCTAAAACCTAATACATGACATTGAACTTTAGGCGTATTATTCACTGATGGCAAGAAAAATAAATCACAATAGACTAATTTGAATGTTTTCAAGCTTTCTGCTTACCCGGGGAGGCATGAATGGACCCTGATCGCGCTAACAATGCCCGGCTACCCGGTAACCCAGCTGAATGCGGCCAACCGGGTACCTAAAGTTGTTTTTTTTATCTTTTTGTGGAAAACATAAACAGAAACGTTTGGGTATCGCTCTTTCATTGTTTTTGTTAACGCATGTAGAAAATGTTTATGTTTTTCAGCGTTGCGAGCTTTGACGCGGAAATATTAAATTGGGTTTTTCTTCTAACATAATTTCAGTTGAGATTAAAGGGAGAAGGAGAGGTTCTATGTAATATAAAAATAAAATAAATGAATCATCATCATTCAGCCAAAAGACGGTGCTGGACACAGGCCTCCCCCAAGCATGGCCACAAGTTGAATTTGCCATAATCGCCACGCTTGGCAGGCGGGTTGGCGATCGCAGTATGGTTGTTAAAATACTCCGAGAACGCTGCTGTCCTTCCTCTAGTAAATCCCTTAGTCGCCTTTTATGACACCCATAGGAAGAGATGGGGTAGTGCTATTCTTTATGTCCGGCACCACACGGCTAAATAAATGAATATTAGCCTGTAACTTTCCCACTATAGGGCAAAGGCCTCTTCTCATACAGAGAAGAACGAGCATTGATCGCCACGCGTGCTCACTGCGGGTTGGCGATTTCAGACATTAAGTAAAGGTTTCCTCACGATGTTTTTCTTCACCGTATCTATGTCAGTGGCGTCTTAGATTAACTTAGAAAGTACGGTGGGCAAAATAAGTGGTTTACCAGTTTTGACAACAGTTCCTATCAAATGAATCGAGGCTTGGCAGGGGCACTGCCGTGCCCTCAGATATCGCTAAGGGACTACTCACACTAATTCAACTCTATTCAGCTTATGTCCATAGAAAACAACGATTTTTTAAGGAGACGCGTACGCATCCGTTCAGCTTTCCGCGTCTATTCTGCTTTCGCGGCAAACAAGTATAAAATGAGGACAAATGTGTTTTTATCATGCGAGTGCTAGAGACAGAGTTTAGTGCTGTTCTGACGCGTTCAGCGCTGTTCCGCCGCATTCAGCGTCGAACGAGGCGGAACAGCGTTGTACACGGATGGTTCTCGACTCCCAATTTTGTTAAATTTTGCAATATCCATCCGAAAATGCTCTTTAAATTTAATATTATTTTCTTTTAATTGGGGTACCAATGTCGCGTATTCTCCAAACAAATTTCTATTTCTCCAAAGTGGGTCGACCCACTGCCGTTTGCGTTTTAATTTTTACGTTTAATTTTTTCTATTTCTTCTGCGAGAAGTGAAACGATAAAAATATCGCACACAGAACTGTCCATGTTGAGGACACAATACTAAATGTGTAGCTTACCGTCTTCGCAGCATATTCAGCGCCGCCCGCAGTAGTTAGAAGCGTTTCAGCGGTGATAACAAGCTATGACGACTTACGCGGCTGATAGAAGCAGAACTGTATAAGTGTGATCAAAATCGTTCAGCAAAACGCGAATGGAGCTGAATAAGTAAGTGTAATTAGTCCCTAAGGTTGAAACTTCAAATTGACAATTGAAATAAAGAGAGCATGTAATTGTTAGATAAGTTTTGCAAATGAAAATCGACCTTATTGTTTTATGACGTGCAAATTTATGAATTTCAATCTTAGGGTAGTAAACCACTTTTTTGGCCGAGTTACATATGAAATTGAAAAAGTCATATGCCTTACACGCCTGGGTTTGAACCCGCCATCCAGTGCTTAACAAGCGGCTCTGTAATCTCCAGGCCACTACGACTAAAGACTTAAGAGTAATATAAAAAAGTTTTATTCGTTTTAACTCAGCGGTATTTCAACGTTTAATTCGAGAGCTGAAGGTGAATAAAAACGTTTTTTTCTCTCAACTTTCTTTGCGCAATTACGCCGTAATCATTAAAGGGTAATCCCTTTTTACATCTGCAACGTTTATACCGCCCTGTAATTATTCTGTAGAACGGTAGTCGTAAATAAAGCGGGATGAGCGTGGCTTGTATAAATCATTCGGCGACTCGCGGATCCAGCTTAATTCGCGGATAGAAGAACAAAGCCCACGGAAATAAATACACGGTGCTACAATGTTGAAAATTAGATGGTTCAGCGCCGAAACAGTTATTTTCTATTTGTGGCTATAAATTATATCGAATTCTTGGAAAGTAGGTTGGCAAGTCTATTTTGTTGGCGAAAAATTGTTTTCTTCGAAAATTGATTGTAGTTGCCGAAGGCTATATATTTTATTGAACGATAATTAACGTATTTGTAGGTGATCTAGTTATTGGGAAATATTTATTTATTTATTCTTTATGCACAAAAATTAGTACAGAGGCGGATTTAATGAGCCTTAGACCCAATTTCACCATACAATGTTAGTTGTTAATGTTCTGTTAAGCTGTCAATGTCAATTTCAATGTATTGTTAAACAGTCTGTTAAAATGTTTAACAGGACATTAATAACTAACAGAGTATGGTGAAATTGGGTCTAAGGCAGTTTCTACCAGTCAACTCAAGGGTGATGCAGAAACAAAACATAGTAGATGCATACATTGTTGTGATACTATATGATATCAAAAATAAGCATAAGAGTTTAACAATAGCATAATAATATCTTCCATATTCATTACCAACTATCTATCGGTCTTCACTGTTGGGCCTATCTTGAAGGGGAGTTAATAGTCATGGTAACAGTGGATACTAGGAGCCGCTATGTTTTTTTTTAAAGAATAATTTTGCCCCACACTAAGATTTCTCTTGTATCGTGGGTGCGTTTACAGACATAAATCTCACAAACAAACGCCCAGACCCGAAACAACCATCTGTAGGCCATACAAATTTATGTTCCGTGTGGGAATCGAACCTACGAACCGTAGCGCAGAAGCCAATCGCTTAGCTACTGCACCCAACGTGTCGTCAAACAAAACCTTATTGAGGCCTCTAACGTGTGCAGGTTTCTTCACGATATTTTCCTTCACCGTTAATGCAAGTAATACCTAATCAAATTCTGATCCGAACCATGAATTCGTGAAGACAGAGATGCGGGCAGGGTTCAAACAATGACCCTCTTGCATGGAAGGGAAGCGTTCAACCGATAGCTGTGTCGTCATAGGCGCTGATATGTTGATAAAGAAGACAAACTACGTATCATCATCATCAACACCATCATCCGGCCCTTATCCCAACTTATTTGCTGTCGGCGCAGCATGTATTTTTCTTCCATACATCTCTATTAGCTGTTATTTCAGTAGTCACCCTCTTTCTAGTCATATCATCTTTTACATTATCCATCCATCGTTTCTTTGGTCTTTCTCTACTCTTATAACCATCCACATTCATATTCAAAACTTACCCCACATGTTCCTCATTCGTCCACATCGCATGCTCATGCCATGACAACCGGTTTCCACACAATTTCTCAGTTACCGGCGCCACTTTCAGACAAGTTACATACTCTAAAATATAAATTACTAGCTTTTGCCCGCGGCTTCGTTTGCGTTAATTTAGAATTTGACAATCAACTCTTAACACACTACTAAAGTTTGTATATTAACATAATTCAATCGTGATTCGAAAGACACGTGGCGCCATCTATTAACGTTATTGTTGTTTTCCTCGGGAACATGAAAGGTACCCGATGTCCGTTTCTGTACATCTGACAACGTATATGCAAAATTTCAGGATAATCGGTTCAGTGGTTTAGGCGTGAAAAGGTAACAAACAAACTTACTTTCGCGTTTATAATATTACAATATAATATTATAATTAAAATTAGGATTAGGATATTCTTAAAACGAATAGCTAAAAAAAGTTTTATACAAATGCCTGTAGGAATTATAATTATTTCCCGATCAATTTTATACAGAACAAAATGTACGATGGGGATGACACACCTAGTAATTGCTGGACTTAATTTCCCATTCCCTCTCACCATTGTGTTAAGGTGTTCAGTACGCCATAAAAGCCAATTAAGTCGCTTGCTGATATCTGCCAAGACAAGGCTTAACGTGCTCTTAAAGATAGAGAGGGGGTGAACATGTCATGTGTAATTAGACACCTATTCCACTTCAGTGGGATCAGGAGGAGGATAGTTTTTTGTTTGATTCTGTTTATTGGTCTATTATTACTATAAATATATAGAATGACTGGTGAGACACTAACGATCTCATATAGGGTCATAAGAATAGAATAGAATATAACTATTTATTTGCTTAGAATTTAGGTATTACAGATAAGGTGTTAACATATTGTTAGTGAGTCCATGTACATTCTACCTTACGACATGCAAAAATGAAAAAGTATAGCTAAATCTTAAATTAAATCACAGTCTGCTAGTGCTAAATTATATAACTTTAAATTATACTTTGAATGCGAGGTAGGTGTTAATAAAATCTTTTAATAGATACTCGTATCTTATACATCTAAAATTTTATGTACTTAATACCTAAAAATTAAAAATAAACTATATAAATTCAATACTATAGTAGTTTATCTGTTAAAAAATCTGTAACAGAGTAATAACATTTTGAAAGAAAAATCAGCTTTTCCCTACGTTTATGTTCGCATAAGTCGTCAAAATGTAGGGAACAGCTGATTTTTTTTTCTCGATTTCAGGTTTGGTCCCATAGTAAAAGTTGTTCATAATGATGAGTACAATGACCCCACGATATCGTTAGTATCTCACCAGTCAATCTGTATTTAGTAAAATAAATATTTATGGTTATTACACAGATTTAAATAAGCGATTCGTGGCTAATTATCATTCATACGCATCATACGATATGCAAGTATAAGCTGCGTTTGCTGCGATCAGTCAGTGGGTGGGTGACCGTTCGTCATACATCGAGACTCCTCCGTGTCTCCGAAAACAGTTTAAACCGTCGGTCCCAGGTGTCATGCGAATACCTATAACAGTCGATAAGAGTAGTCATAAGCCTGAAAGTCAAACAACCGGGTCTAACCTTAGGATTCGGCATTGCCCAGTAACTGGGTTGCGGAGGTCTGATCGTTGTCGTTCCGTGTAAAATACTGGTATTCAGCCGCATCTCGTTAGACTGGAAGCTAGATGACCCCAACACGGCTAGGAGAAGGCTAAGCAGAACACAGATTAAAACTACTTTGTATAGGAATAGGAAATCAGAATGGTTCCAAAAAGAAAACGAGCAGAGTGACCTTGTAGTTCTTTAATTTAGTAATACATTTTTTTTTTACTATTTGGCTGCTGTATGATATCCTAGGGGACCATTTCTACGTAACCGGGCAGTCATTAGCGAGACCTGAAGGGTCTCCAGCCAATGGGGGGAAGTAAAATACTTAACCTAAGCTAATTACTTGTTCTACACTAACATCATGACTACCTGCAACAACAGCGCTAAAGGCGAACCCAAGCGGGACTCGGACCTCGGCTTAGGGTGTTGCTGGCGGGGACTTAGGGGGGGGGGAGACATCTTGATGAGGGCTGAATTATCGGTGTGACTGCGGAGTCCGAAGAGACGACCGGCTCTACGACGGGAGAGCTCGGTGGATCGTGACCGGGACTTAAAAATACAATAACGGTTGCTTTTATACTCATAATACACCTAAAAACTAACATAGGGGGCGTGCCGAGATATTTCCGGAAATAATACTTTTAAATACAATAATTTAAACAAGCTTGCTGCTAACTTCCATCCCATTACCAAACACAGAATTTAACACCGGAAGTCAGCTGCGAGAACTAACAAACATAAAATAATTAAATAATAGACTTGCAATAATACATCGCCCCCCCCCCCCCCCCCCCCCCCATCAACAAAGTTTAATTACGTGAAAACCATAACGCTAACATTTTGATTAATTGAAGCCCCAGATTAATTACTGAGAAGCATTACCCTAGGATGGACTAAAAGAATGAAAATAGAAGAAAGCGAGTGCGAAAATATCTTCTCTCATAAATGCTGTCTCAGTGTAACCTATTCTTATTTGCTTTAAGATTTTACAAACACACAAAAAAATATTCCATCAAACATCAGAACAGATGTTACAAAAAGATTTAACACCACATTTGTTGCAAATGACAGAGCTAAGTGATTTAAAAGTATATTTAAGTGCCACTAAAGAGCAACGCTACGTAAAAATCAAAAGTCACACGTCATGTATCACACATTCTGATTTTCAAAGTGGCTATAACCCTGTAATATTGTTCAGTGAATTTGTCAAATCAATGGTTTTTCAACAAAAAAAGGAGGCTCAATCAGCAGTCTGTCTGGGTACCCCGTTTGATATTCTCCAATCGTAGGCATTCGCACAAAAGAAAATTGGTCAAGCGTTATATGTCCACTAGGCTGAACCGTCCCATTGTTCAATTGAAGAGGGGGTTTTATTCAAAGATATGTACAGTTGGCTACGCCCGAAGATTTCTTAGGAAGCGCCCTTAGCCACACAAAAGTTTGAATTGCCAACCCTGATTGAATTAGGCCCTTATCTTTTGTTTGGTTAATTTCGCCGATCATAATTTACTGATTCCGAGGAAAAGAACAACAAGATTTTAATGAAGATGTATCCGTAATTATTTTCTTGTTGCTAAGTGTCTAAACACACTATGCCGAAGGTACGCGACCGAAATTCGGCATGATTACGCCTGCAATACTTTTGAGTTACTGACGACACATTATGCCGAAGTTACGCTGCGTTATAGCGTATAGCCGAACTTCGGTCGGGCGTAAGTTCAGCGACAATTCGGCGGCAACGTATTCTGTAGAGCACACATTATACGCGACCGAAGTTCGGTTCGATTGCCGACGAAGATCCGGAGCGGGGAGTAGCGGGAGGCAGGCATGCCCGCGCCCCGCGTGTCCGCCCACAAGTTTGCGCAACTGAATTTCTGCCGCGTATGTTCGGCACTTATGGTGTGTCATATCAGCCGAATACGTCGGAACGTAAAATCAGCTGCGGAACTTCGGTCGCGTACCTTCAGCATAGTATGTTTGGACACTAACTATCTCAAAAATGAGCTTATACAGAGTGTAAACGAATCCGTGTAATTCCTTAAAACCACATGATCTATTACTAGTATAAATTAACCCAGCACGGGATTAGGCTTAATAAAAAACAAAAATAAATATTTTTCTTCTTGCGGTAAGTGACTAAGTGATCGTATCTAAACCACCTAATAAGGTCACAATAAAAAATAAAATAATAAAAACTGCAGCATTTTTTTTGTAATAACTCTTTTCGATGCCTAGCATAAATAAATTAATTTACGGCGACACAGCTGGCGGGCACGACTAGCGCGATATCGGTCCGCGTAGTCAGTCCGTCAATCAGTCACTCGGGGCGCTAGTACGAGTATCACGTTTTTTTAATTTTTTTTTTCTTTCGATACCCCTCAATATCTGTGTCACCAGTAGATGCGGTTTGAAAAAATGACACGAATTCGTTTACACCCTGTATTTTCGTACATACCTATAGCTCAAGGTTTCAAGATGTTGATAATATAACATTTTTCCTTGATCCTCTAATCAGCATGCCCCTAATATTCCCTAAATAAATGATATTGTTAATGGATATTTATGAAATAAAGGAGATTAGTGTCTTCGTGTCCGGAATAGCGCCCCAAAATAGACGCCAAACGTAACAACACTGAAAATGCTCAGTGTCCACGTGTTTATACTGATAGAGGGGACGAAATGTCTTGATGCTTTGATGCTAATCTATATTTCACATATTTGATATAGCAGAAACCTTGAAAATGTTTTATGTTGATTAACGTACCTCGGAAAACCTATGACAGTCGTTACAGGTAGCCAGAAGCCCGAAAGTCTGACAACCGGTCTAACCTCAGTGTTCCGTCTCGAAACAATAATATTAAATAATTTTTCATCACACGTCATTTATTATTTATGAGTATGTGTATTTATGCTCGGTGTGATTTGATTGACCGCCGGTGTATGAACGGAAGCTTGCTGAGTAATCTGATTGGCTAGTGGTCAATTTCGGCAGCCAATCACGGCACCGTGAAGTCGCGCACTAGCACGCCAAGCGGCGATTCCGCGAACTATCTCTGTCTCTCGAATCCTTGCCCACACGGCGAAACTGCGCTCCGTGCTTTCAAAATCAAAAATAATACTTTTGTTGTGTTGACACCCGCTTTCTATCTCCGCAACTCATATTTTCTACCGTACGGAAGACTAGCGTCTATGGAACTGTTAGTGTAAGGTGTCTCTGCTGGATTTAACCTAATTCGAATCGAGCACACCGCCGAGCCCAAGGAGCGCGAGGCAGTGGAAGAGAAGCTCTCGGTGAGTTTATTTAGATCCACACCTTTCTCTTACACACTCAGCATATCGGCATTGCCCGGTAACTGGGTTGCGGAGATCTGATGGCAGTCGTACCATGTAAATTACTGGTATTCAGCCGCATCTGGTTACACTGAAAACTGACACCAACATATTTGGGTAAAGGTTAGGCGGCACAGAAAAAAAAACAGATAAATTGGTAAAAGTTTAGTTCTCTAGTAAATCTGAAATTGTTATTTGTAATGCTCGTTAGTGTTGATGTATTTAGCAATAGGCATGTTGACAGCATCAATAAATTGCAAATCTAATTAGTCCCCAGTTAGAGTTTTGAAAAATAATGGACTCGTATTTTTTCTTTTGTTAAATCTATGAATATTTGGGAAGATAAAACGCATCAAAACTCGAGAGGGGGGGGGGGGGGGGGGCTTGCCAGAAGCAAGTAAAAATTGTACTTTCTTGTGACGTTTTGCCAATTTGAAAAGTGTCGTATCTTCGTCAATTTTGTTTTACGAAACAAAACAAAAATTACGGGTCAATTTTTTTTTGAAAATCTAACTGACGGACTAATTAGATTTTTTCAGTCAAATACCCTATTAGCTTACCCTGAAGGCATTGTACTAATTTATAATTACTGTCATATTTAAAGAATGTTTCATACTGATTGAGTTCTGATTGAAAAAAAGCGCCACTACTTACCTACACAAAAAGATGTAACAACTATCTTAAAACATTTTAAAAAGTATCAAGACTTCATGTTCGAATTAAGATATGGTGCAAGGGTATCCTGACAGGGGATTTCATTAGATGCAGCTTAACCACCAAGAGCAAACATTGGGGATGGAATCTTGGATATTTTCTCACTCAGAGATTTTTTCGCGATGTGCACTGAATTTTTATCACGTAGCCTGTATATAGCACCTGCGTAGCTATGTAGGGAGCGATATTAGGTTTCATATATGTTTTTAGTATGCATACGTAGGTTTTTTATTCATGAATGGTTGTGTGGGTCGTGGGTTATTATTTTAGATTTTGATGCTAGAAATCGCAGGTTAAATATGCAGTTCACAATTTTACTAGGAAATGTTTAATGCGTTTATTTTAGGAATACATTGAATTGAACAATTCCATTCACTAATAATTCAGGTAGAGGAAAAGTTGACTTTTGGAAATAGAGAACAATGTATTTGTATCCACACAAAAAAACAAAGAATAAACTAAACAATAATGCAAACAGTAACTTTTTTTTGTAATCTATATCTACCTATACATTAACAAATCTGTACATATGGCGTGTCGGAAAAATGAAATAAAAAAACGGAGTTTTGAAGGATTACCAGTAAAATCCATTTCGATTATTTTTGGAATATTTGTCTGTTTATCTGTTGTTTATGTACGCACCACTTAAAAATTATTAACTCAATGCAGTTGAATTTTAAAAACAAATATTATGCGTACCTCGGAGTAATATTTATTGTTTATTTCATTGTTATCGGTTCGCACAATGAAAATATATTAGATTTTAAAGTTATTAAGAAGATTTTTTTTAGTTATTGCGACAAAATATTGGTTTCCGACTTCCAAGCGGCCGGAGTCGCGGGCACAGCTAGTGCACTTAAAATTCAATTCAATATCTCTCTGTATACTAACTTAAACGCATAGACAAATGTTCTAACGCCTCCCTAAAACATAACCAACGGGGATCGATGTTCAATGGAAAACACTTTCATCCCCTCGGAGTGCTAGCATTTGAGATATATGACGTTGAATAATGACGTGTGGCCGTAGAACAATAACTTTAGGTGCAAAAGAGTAAAACCAATCTCACTAAAGCTAGAGGGGGGTCTAACAATGGAGTGTGACAAAGTGCCTGAATCATGCGAACGCAACTTTGTTCCACGTGTCAGATTCGGAGCGGAGATAGTGGATAAGTTTCTGGGAAAATAAAAGTTTAATAGTGTAATAATTTTTGATATTGCTGTCTAGTTTTGACAAAGAAGCAATTCTATTAACTTTTGTGGGTTTCGGTAGACGAGACGGTATGGCTCTACGCAGATCTATGTATTATTGATCTTCTAAACATAGTGATTATTATGTCGGTAGCTGGCAACATTGGGCAATGTTTAGTAGATAAAGAAGGGTAGTCTTCGTAATGGATCAACGCACCCGATGTTATAAAAGCTGTTGTCATTCGACGGAACACGTTTTCTGTGTCAATCAGCCGAAGAAGTCTGACCTTTTTTGTTTGACTAGCTTGTCCTTATTTTCTGGTCTTGTGTAAATTAATAGAATTGTGACCTAGCTCATGCTAACCACTAACCCAACTATAAGTGCTCTCTGTAGTGTAGAGTGTATGTTGGGTTTATTTTCCATATTGACCATGCCCGCAATATACCTGACATACAGATATTAGTTATAACTGTAATGATATATTCAGTCCTACGCGATTCTTTTAGCTCTCTTTGACAATTATGCCAGCAGAAATACTCGCACTTAGAAAGATGACTGGCTTCCTAACACTCGTAATCGTTATGACTTTGATATTGACTGGTCAACAATTTCCATAGCAATGTATGTATTAACAATCCGACTTCTCCACAACTGTGTACCACGCAATGAATATTGTTATATTGTCAAAATGAAAGCTATTGAAATTACGAATGTGATATGTAATTTGAATGCAGATTTGTCGTTCGGGGCTTGATAATTGGTACAGAATTATAAGTTCTTACAGTACGCGTAACAGAGCGCTCAAAGCCGGTCAAGTTATTTTACGAGTGCCAAATAACTTTGCTTCTCTGAAGTGAGGAACAGAACGCTCAAATCCTGGTTTTAGGGCCGACTTACCAGCGCTTATTGGTACTGGTCCGTGCAGGTGACCGCTACATAAAGGAAGCGCGTAGAAGCAGGGGCTGGAATTTTTCAACAAAAATACGCTTTGTTCCCTTGCAAATACAGCAACATATGTATGACGGCCTACCAGCGCTGATAGGAGCAGGTCGGAACTTGTCGGCGACGTTCGGAGCTTGTCAGCGCTAGTTTGCCACACTGTATAGAAAATACCTGCGCCGACTAACTGCGTGGTGCAGCACCGACAAGCGCTGGCAGATTGGCGCCGGCAACCCGCTTTCTACGTGTATACAGAGAGGTAACATTATTTTACGCTTGCTGTACTCACCTAAAGATTTTGAATCTCGACTTTATTTACATTGTTTTTTTAGATTTGCTTGTAGAAAACGCATTGTCTGCAATTTAAGCAGCAGCCAAGAACACAATACGGTAAAAGGAATATCAGGGGCCTAATTCTCCTAAAATAAATCTTGATAAATCACAACCGAACCAAGGCCAAACCGTTCATTCAGACAGTTCTCAATTTCAAAAGCTATCAAATTGTTTGACACAAAAAACAAAATCAATCATTTTGAAAGTTTTCGAAAACAAAAACTGACTGACGGTTGTGGTTCGATAGCGTTTGGCAACAATTTATTTTAGGAGAATTGGGCCCCAGGTATGAAGGCGTGCAATTGTACAATGCTCTCCCAATCGGCATCAGGAACGCATCTTCTATAAATATTTTTAAAACTAGGCTTAGATTGTAAATTGCGGGGAGTGACAATTTCTTGTAAAAAACGAACTTTTCCATTGCTGGTTCAGTTTAACTTAACATCTTATTTTGTTGATTGGCATGTATAATTAGAGACTCATTTTCCTAATGAATACAAAACACCTCTGTATTTGATTACTTACTACAGCCATCATTGTAACTTGTTTTTATATTTATTCGTAAGTGAACTTGTTCTTTTGGATAAATAAATAATCTTTAACCCGAAAACAATGTGAAAAGTTTAATCATAGAATGCACGAATGTGAGTTTATTTAGTGTGCGCTTTGATTTACTTTTGCTATCGCTCAGCTAACCCTTAGCAGGATTCACGACCAATTCATCACCGCTTGCAAGTTTGTTTTAAGAAAATATAAAACTTTTATTTCAAGGTTATAAATGGTATGTACTTATTTGATCTTTCGTAGCGCAATCAAGTGAATTCACTTATCGAATTGAACCATTATGTTAATGCTAGATACTGAAGAATTTTTCTTTGTCTTCAGATTTATTTCAGCAAACTTGAAGGTAATCAAGTAGTCTTTTTGCTTAAACATTTTTTAAAGAATAAACGGCGTTTTGTTTTAGATTGATTTATTGTAGATAATATTTCGTCAATAAGTAGGATTAGTTATTTTGGACACAGGTTTAAAATTGTAGGTAATTTACTAATTTTAGTTTTTTTAGCAGTCTTTTTTATCTCATGAAGACGCGTCGTGTGACTTTTATTAGAATGATATAAGGTTCATATTGCAAGGATTCACATGTCTTCATGAGATAAAAAGACTACGTTGCAAAGTTTTTTTATATAGCCATCATAATCCCACACCCCGTAAACACCCATAGCTACCTATAGGCCATTCTTTCTGTAATGAACAGTAATAGTACGTAGATATTGCCACAATCACCACGCCTGGCATATTGATGATCGCAGATTGTTTTTTGCAGGAGAACGTTATTGCTCTACCTCTTGACGAAGTTACCTGTTACGACACTTTGGGTGGAGAAGGGCCTATTCAAACCGTGGTGGACCACGCTGTACTTTTTATGACATTTTTATTTGTTGGTCGATATTCTTCTGATAAAACTCACCTTCATCCGTTGAAAAGCTGCGCCAAGCATACACACATCCATGTTTTGCAAAGAAAAAAAACGTATTTATTTTTAGGTTTGGCTTAGAAAACTTCAACGAATGCAGTTGAAGACGACACGTTTGGTGCAGTGGCTAAGCGATTGACTGCTGCGCTGCGTGTTACGGGTTCGATTCCCGCACGGAACAAAAATTTGCATGGCCTACAGATGGTTGTTTCGGGGCTGGGCGTTTGTGTATGTGAGATTTGTGTCTGTAAACGCACCCATGATACAAGAGAAATCTTAGTGTGGGGCAACGTTTTATTTAAAAAGAAAAAAAAAGTATATATAAAATAATACAAAACGAAAAATGTAAGTTATTGATTTGCAATCAGGCCGATGGCCCATCTGATGGAAAGCGGTTCCCATCGCCTTTAAGAAACACTAGGATTGTTGATGCTCTGACAACCTTCGAGACAAAGTTGGAAAGGCTCGTATACTTATAGTTTCAACGGCACTCATACCTTCCAAACCGAAACACAGCAACGCTGCTTGGCAATATAAATAGGTATGATGATAGTAATTTCCTCAGCAAACTTCACCAGAAGCTCTATTACTACTTATTTACAACACGTGAGGAACAATATTGCTCAACCAGTTATTGAACTTTGCACAACTAAACGTTAACCTTCATTACGTATTCGTATACTTGCATGTACACAGTAAACTTCTCTAGCAAATATTATACCAACCAAAGTTGCAATAGTTACAATATTTTCTGAACTGAAGAGTAATTTGATTAATATGCTAGTTAATATTTAATAAGCGCAAAATAGGATGATCAACCTATAACTGTTCCGTGTGGTTCCGGACGTAAACTACCTACTACCTCATCTCTTCCCACGGGTGTCGTAAAAGGCGACTAAGGGATTCACTAGAGGATGGGCAGTAGCGTTCCCTGAGTATTTTACAACCATACTGCGATATCCAACCCGCCTGTAAACCCCTCCCCGCTATTGGAGGCCTATGTCCAGCAGTGGACGTCTTTTTCTGCTGAATCATCATCATCATCAACCCATTACTGTACCATTGTTGGGCAGGCCTCTTCTTCGAATGAGATGGGTTCAGGCATTAGACCACCATGCAGCACTCTCAAACTGAATTTCGACAAATCGTTCTACGATGAGATTTTACTTCGACATTACGGAACTCCGACATTACGCTACTCCGACGATTATGGAACTTCGACACCTAATTTGGGGCACCCCGACACTGATAGGTTAGGTTCGAAGGGTATGACATCATCCCCTTCGTGTTAGGTTTCTTTAAACCCCCCAGTGTCGAAGTTCCATAATCGTCGGAGTAGCGTAATGTCGGAGTTCCATAGTGTCGAAGTAAAATCTTGTCGTAGAACGATTTGTCGAAATTCAGTTTGGAAGTCGATAAACATCACAATATGTTTCTGTTTACGCCAGTGATAATCAAATTCTGATCCGCACAAACATACATACATACTCATGCCTTATTGCCACGAGGGTAAGCAGAAACTCTAGACCACCACATGCTACGATCCTTACATACTCCCTTTTTTTCGTCCACGTTCATACATCTTGTCATACACGCCGGCTGGCAATACTACGCACCTGTCCTATTTAAAGAACATCACCAATAATATCGATGTGTATGCTTCTAGGGCGTCCTCTATTGGCGTTTCCACTGACATCCACCTCATTAACTCCTCTTGTCAATCGCCTTTCACTCATTCTTTCAACATGACAGAACCACGTAAGCATACTCCTTTCAATTTTTGTATTCAAAGTTAATACAGGTGCATAAAACGTCGAGAGTGAATCCAGTATTCAAAAACATATTAAGCTTTGACTAGAATTTATTTTACTTATTCAGCAAAAATTTGGAATTACACGAAGAGACAAACACTGAGCAGTGAATTATTCAGTATCTAAAAACATGTCGTGGTTTTATTTTAATTAGTCGAAAATGGGAATCACACGGGAAGATAGCAATGGGTGAAAATTTATTAGAAGTCGGTAAAAGCAAGCTCGTATTCAAATAAACATACCAGACTCTTCATTCGGGGTTTTTTTTGAGTTACGTATTAATGCTTTGATATAAATCCACGAATAAAAAGTACGCTTGCCTAGAACCTGGCAATCTATTTTCTGTTCTAAGGGTGTGTATTATAAATGTTATCGCTTGCGTTAACAAAGAAGGAAAACATCGTGTAGAAACCTGCTCAAAAAGACTCCAAATAGTTTTCGAAGGTGTGTGTGTGTGTAGTTCACCGTCATGCACTAGGCGCACTAAAACCTTATTCTAAGAAGAGGCCCGTTCCCAACCAGTGGGTCAGTAATGGGCTGACTATGATTATGATTTTAAACGTTAACCTACTTTTACAGACTGTTTGGCTGAAGACCCTTCAGGTCTCGCCAATAAACAGCCCGGTTACGTAGAAATGACGACACGTTTGGTGCAGTGGCTAAGCGATTGGTTTCTGCGCTACGGGTCGTGGGTTCGATTCCCAAACGGAATAAAAATTTGTATGGCCTACAGATGGTTCTTTCGAGTCTGGGTGTTTGTTTGTGAAATTTGTGTCTGTAAACGCACCCACGATACAAGAGAAATCTTAGTGTGGGACAACGTTTTTTTAAAAAGAAAGAAGGAAATGCCTACAGCAGTCCAATAGAAAAAAAAAAACTTCGTCCTCTCTCGCGCCTCAGAAGCCGCCTAGTTAAGTATTATCTACTACACCTGAAGACCCGGGACTCCTCGTATCGTATTGTCTAAAGAACCACGCTCTGTAAACTAGTCTAATTTTGTAACTATTATAAAATATATATTGTATGGTTAAAAGTGTTTTCCTTAATATTCTTAGGTAAGTACACTCCTGCTAAACTGCTTCTGCTTCTTGCTAGATTCTGATTTTATGTGCACATGCTCGTTAAGGGTTGACTCCTCAAGCCACCCTTAAGGTTACAGCTCATTAGACCCACCCGGCACCCGACCCGCATCGCCTCGCCTCGTGTGGTTCGTATTCTTTATATGAATTTGTATGGATGTGCGCTCACTACATCAACTCCGTAACGTCAACGGATCGCCTCGGGCGTATGCCGTCCTCGCGCGGACGACGAGTTGACACCTCGGTGACAACTCGCTGCTCGCATGCTTGTCCCGAGTGAACCGCGCGCTGCCGTCGAGTGGACCGCGCGCGGCCCGCTAGTGATTCACGCGAGGACAATGCGTCGGCTATGCGCCGCTCTCCACCCTCCCACCATTTCCAACCCTTCTTTCTAACATGTCGGACGCATAGTTTTTCCTTTCAAAATGAATAAAGAAAGTCTTATCGAAGAAGTTCAAAAATATGTGTCAAATTTTGGTAAAATTTGACATAGCCAAACACACGTGTAGACCTGGTGACAATTGCTGACAGACTACTTCAAAATTCGTGGACCCCGCGATTTCCACTCGTTGACTACGTGAGGTCCACTGGTTGACCACGCGATGTCCACTCGATGACCACGCAAGGTCCTCTGGTTGATCGCGCGACGTTTACTAGTGATAACGCGGCGCCCACCCGTGGACCACCTGCTGACAACGAGTGGACGCCGAGCGATGAGGCGGTGCGGGTCGGGTGCTGGGTGGTTCTAATGAGCTGTAACCTTTAACCCGCTAAGCGTGACACTCGGCGGCCAAACCGTAAGCATAGTCGCCCGGGCGACCGGCAACCAAGTGCGTAAAGATATACATATTTAAACTATAGAAAGCCACAGTCGCCGTCGTGCACGAATGTACAAGAAACACTACGCTTGGCTTGGTCTCCTGGCCCTAGTTGCCTATGTTTTAGTCGCCGAGAGACCAAATCTCCGGCGAACAGTCGACATTGCGTAATAGCTCTTAACGTTGACGAAACCTACCTAGCTACAATTTATAAAAGACACGGTAGAAGCGGATATCCCAGCTACAGAATAGGTATCTAAACAATAGAAGAAAAAAAAACCACACGGTTAGTCGCTACCGATACCGTACGTTTTAATTTCACGCGAGGTCATAAAATTTTATCGCCCTTTATATGTACAAGCAATTCCAATTATACATACATTCATGGTGTTTTGTTTGCCAAAGAGAAAACAAGGGGAATATTAGCTATAGCTGTCTGTTGGCGCCCCTCAGCCGAAACAATGATTACTAGGGGAGGGAATAAAAGAAACGGATGCACAGCCTCCTCATATTGTCTTACTGAATTTGCCGACGTCATTTATTAGCCACTAACATAAAACATTTTTATGGGAAGTGATATGAGACTCACGATAGTTCGGAGCTCTTTGTCGGAATAAGAACAAACGATTTATAGACGAATATAAAATTGTATTGCTTCACAATGTTTCGTTGTGTTTTTGCTTATTTGTGATATACATGACGAGTTTTAGGTTTGTTTCACACGTGCCAAAACTACACCACAACAACAACATGTGGGCAGGGCACTAATTTGTATGAAAATTAATAGTTTAACCTGTGTAGTACTGTAATTATAGACACAATAGATAAACAATGGCGGCCGTACCGTTTTCGGTACACTTGGGCGGTTGGTATTAATTTCACGGACCATATTTTGCAGCTAAATTCAACCGTAGGGGCGATACCGACCACATAGCAACCACAACGCAACCATCATTGACACTGCTTGCATAAAATGAGCCTCCACGAGTGACGATACTTCAGTACGTCCGGCGCACCCTGGGCAGTCAGCCTCGCTACCATCCTTGCTGACTGGCTAATCTTTTCACCACGTCATGAGCTATTCTTGTATGGTTCGTGCCGACACGATGGAAGAAGAAACGACACCGCGCACTAGGGGCCAGCCACCTCGCAAATACAACGTTGCGTCGACGCAACGAAAGAGCGCGCACGCCTGAAGCTGGTGTCCATCTGTCTATCTGCAACCACTAGCCACATCGCAATACTAGCGACAACGCAACCACGTCGACGTTTTGTAGTTGCCACAACGCAACTGCAAGAAGCTGCAGCGACACTATTCACACGTAACCACTTGACCACTTTTTTTGTCGCTGCGATGTGGTTAGTTTGTGGTACGTGTGAATTCTCCCTTAGTGTTCGGTATATAGTTCCGGGAACAAAAACTGTTTGATGAATTCTTTCAGATATAGGTCGATAGATAGAATATGCTTTATTGTACACCATAATATAGCAAGAAAACAGCAACAATTTAAAACAGGGTACAATGGCAGTGTTATCGCTAATACTGATATCTTCCAGACAACCTTTGTATAGACTAGGACGATGTGATCGATAGATCTTGGGGCAGTCTTTAATGTACTACTGTACAATTTTAATTTAGATATATTTATGAAAAATAAATTAATACCATTAAAATATACTTCAGATATACCTATTTGAGTGAATTGGTTTAGGTCTAACAAGCTGTTGCCCGCGGTTTTACTTGCATTCTAAGGGAACTTCTTCATGTACGAATAAAAAGTAGCCTACGTGTTAATCCAGGACGGGGTCTTTCGGTGTGCCAAATTTTATCTGTTTATGTGTGATTGAATGAAAAACATTCAGTTATTTTCACATTTAAATGATTACTGTGCTTGTATAGCTGTGTGTTGGTGCTATGTGCCTCTGGTGCTATGTATCACAGGTTCACTAAAATAATTAAACCTTACGGCTGACTATATGGGAAAATTAAGCCTTAATTTTAAGGAAAATTGTATATACTTTTCTGTATCTGATTCTCCGCTACATACCATAACATAATCAACCCGTTACTATCCCACTGCTGGGCTTTATCTCAGAATACTTTAGGCCTTAGTCCTGGTGTATGTGGTGTGTGTTGGCGGACTACTCACACCAGTGAGAGCTTTATGGAGCCCTCTCAGGTGTGCATGTGTCCTTACGATATTTTCCTTCACTGTTAACGCAAGTGATTATCAAATTCTGATCTACGTGTGTCGGGAACTTCGTGGAGTGAGCGCCATCTGTTGCCCGCCACCGAACTAACCGTGACGTCAACATCGGACCACCACTGCCCGTTGGAAGGAGGAGACCGGCTCGCTCGGTGCGCCCGGCGGATTGCTTCTTGGACCGTACGACGGAACACTCGTCTAGAGTATTCTGTGTAGATCAGCTGAAGAAGTCTGACCTTTTATATCTGACTAGCTTGTCCTTATTTTATGATCTTGTAATAATTATCTAAAGTATTATATTGTGATCTAGTTCATGTTACTAACACTAACCCAAATACAAGTACTCTCAGTGGTGGAGAGTCTATGTTGGTTTTATTTACTACATTTACCTTGCTCACAATCCTGACATACCAATATTAGCGATAACTGTAATGATAGAATCACTCTTTAACGATTAAATTGTAGTGTCGCTAACACGTGAATTCGAAAAGTCTGAGGTGCGGGCCGGATTCGAAATAGGAGCATCCTGCAAAGAAGGCAACTGTTTAACCGCTAGGCTATTACATGCTAGACCATGACATTTTTTTGGAAGAATGATGCCTTATTCACTACACAGTAAATAGCTTCTAATTTTAGAGTCAAGAAAAACAACTATTATAAAAATAACGAGAAAAATAAGGTGCCTAATTATTATCCCCCAATTGTAACGTCAGCTTGTGAGACAATTTCTTCCAATTAGACATAGACACATTTTGAATAAAGAGCAGGAAAACCCCTATAGGGTTTCAGTATCGCAGTAGTGGGGGTCGACGTGGCGTGCGACAAGTGACAAGTCTCGCGACGTGCACGGATAAGCAACCGCGAGAATGAACGACTGCGATCTTGCGGTTTTGATACTTGGAACAAAGAGAAGTTTGTTATAATGCAGAAAACTAAAGGAGGTTATTCGGATACAGTTTTCTTGGATGGAATATGTTTAAGCACAATTATTTTCCTATGGAAATTGAATGCAACAAATCTTGTTATGCTTCAACTTTTGTTTCATAATAGTAATCTTTCAACGTGAATTATTGTTATCAAATCTCTGCTAATATAACATTAAAAAGAAAAAGTGAACAAATTGGAACAAAACGACATTCACTTAGCATGCTAATTATAGTTTTCACTATCTCAAACTATAAACATAACCTGTTACTCTAAACACGAGCATATCATGAAATAACAAATCATGTTATCATGAAGTTAAATAGGTGGAGCGCTTGCAATTGCATGTCTATGGGGAATTATGCATTACGTAAAACGGTAATACGTGTTACATGCTCATAAACGAAGCTTCATAAAATAAATTTGATTGTGTTTGCTATATGCGTTTGTAATCTGTAAATAACATTAATGTCCCACTTCTGTTACAAGCTTTTCCGTTCAACGTACCATTTATGTGCGTTTGAAGTACCTTTCACTCACATAAAATGTTATTATTATAGTGAAATAATAGTAGAGGTTTTTCCTGTAATTGATTAGGCATTCAACGTCATTCAAAACTATAAGGTATATCATTAAAATTGATCCATTTCTCAGAACTGCTTTTCAATTACTAACAGGGCAACGCTAAATTAAAATACAATCAGATTGGAGCGTAGAATTACATTTAAACCAGAATTACAATTAAAACAAAAAAAAAATACAACAAAATAATCAAGTATCACGACCGTTCACACCGCAATGACTAGACATTTTTACTTGTTCGTCGTCGTTTGACGCCCCGCGACAGTGCGTTTTCATTATATGCAGCTTAGTAGCTACGGGTAAATAAAGCAACCCATATTGCCGACTCGGCTTATTCTCACGAATTCTATCCGCCACGCCAGCACACCGACTATAATCCGCTTTTTACGATTCCACTCGCCGTACGTAGAATTTGAAATGAGAAAAATAACCTCAAATTCTTTGTGAGTTGCGGCTTTCGTGGCATGAATGAGTTCTATACAGGGAATATTTTTAGTCATTTCAAAAGGATGTTCTAATTTTAAAATTATGAGCGTAATTTTTTGTGGAGGTACGTACCTCTACAAAAAGTAAATGTAATTACTTAATTACATTCTCTAAATCCAGAGTGACGGACACCGAACCGTGTGGAAACAAAAAAAAGAGCCACACAATTAACATGAAAAATTTGGTTCAACAAAGCATGAGATAGAGATGATGATGAGATACCTAAGTGGTCTCCGACTATATGGCCGCGCCGGCCGTAAGGAGGTCAACGTAATCTTGGTCGTTGTCGTGGGCTGCATATTATGCATCGAATGGGACTATCAGGTGGATTTTCTGCATTATCCATTCGAAGATCTGGTTTCTTTAATGGTTCCAACGGTCAATGGAAACTGTTCTGCATATATCGTCACCCTCCGCGCTAACTGTCGTATCTAGCAATTGATAATTTTTCAGTAGTTGCGTTACCGGTGGCTTTATTAATGAATTAATAACTTTTTTATACATATTGCTCTTGGCTTACTCTTGGCTTGGTTAGTAAGTGCCCTAAAGCCCTAAGGTATCTATTTATTTATTTCTATTCATTTGAAGCAGATACGTCACTCTGTGAGAATTTCTCTGAATAATTATCAATTACTAGTTACGACAGTTAGCGCGGAAGGTGACGATATCTAAAACATAATTTGGTATAAGTAGCAATATCATATGATTTGCAAAGTCAAGCTGTTCTCGCAGTCAGTTCGTGGATGGGTGATCGACCAATTACACATCTAAATTCCTCCGTGCCTCTCAAAGCACGTTAAACCGTCGATCACAGGTGTCTTACGAATATCTATGATAGTCGTTAGGTAGTCAGAAGCCCGAAAGTTTAACAACCGGTCTAACCTTAGGATACCGGCATTGCCCAATGACTGGGTTGTGGAGGTCTGATGTCAATCGCTCCGTGTAAAATACCAGCCGCATCTGGTTCTGGTCAGCACTGGAAACTGATCCCAAAAAGGTGGAGATAAGGTTAGGCAGAACAAATTGCCATAAATAGCATGGATATGGATACCTACTGCCGTATGTCATTTAAGACCAGTTAAGCAAACGCTCAAATAGTTAAATAAAAAATTCATTCATTCATTTCTAGCCTGCGTCATCCCACTGCTGGGCAAAGGCCTCTCCCCATGACTTCCAGTTTCTTCGATCCAAACCAAAGTGGACCACTGGTTATTGGTTTTGTCTAGCTCGTCCCGCCATCTGCTTCGAGGTCTGCCGCGACGCCTTCTGGCTGTGTCAGGGCTTCATAAAGTGGTTATTTTGGCCCACAGCTCATTGGGCATGTGGCACACGTGGCCGGCCCAGGCCCACTTCAGGTTAGCGGCTTTTTGAGCAACGTCAGCAATTTGTGTTTTGGAGCGCAGTGTGGTGTTGTGTACATAGTCCGTTAACTTTACGCCTAGAATGCTGAGCTCCATAGCACGTTGGTAGACCTTGAGTTATAAATAAAAAATTCAGTAAATAAATATAAGAAGTAGAACCTATTGTATAGAAGAACACAGCAATTTCGTGTTACTAATAAGTAGTAGCATGTCCAAACATTCTCGACTAATAAAAGGATTACCAAACAAACTTTGTTTTATACGCCATGTCACTCAAGGCGCTACACTAACCCCATGTAAGTAAATCATGTCACTTGGCTAAGCTGTTTCGGTGATAAAATAAGCAGAACTTTCGTCTTTATTATATTAGCATGATAGAAATAAGGAAATCTTGAATCATAGTGGGAAGTTTTATTTGTGTCTAAGTATTTCATGGGACATATAGCATTCATAGTGGATTACATTATAATAAACTGAAGCTCTACTTTTTTTTATCTGTTTTCCCAGCTCTTCTTTTTCTCCTAAATTATGTGTTCGTTTACGGACACAAATATTCACATGCACAAACGCCCAGACGCGGAACAACTATCTGTAGGCCATACCAATATTTGTTCCGTGCGGAACTCGAATCCGCGACCTGGTAGCGCAGGAGCCAATCGCTCAGCCACTGGACCAAACGTGTCATCTTAAGGCGATTGTTATACAGTCAAAAAAACATGACCTTATTAAAGTGTGATGCAGTGAAATAACGCTTAGAAATACAGGGTGTTAACGAATTCGTGTAATTCCTTATAACCACATGATCTACTACTGATGTAGACAGGCCCCGCATGGGATTTAGCTTGATTAAAAATAAAAAATGAAACTATTATTTTTTCATGCGGCTTTGTTACCGATCGTATATAAACCACCTAATAAGGATTCAGAAAAAAAAATTGAATATTTAAAAAAAAAAAAAGTTTATTTGTGTGAACATTTCGATGCCACGCATAAATTAATGATAGCACGGCGACACGGCTGGCAGGTACGACTAACGCGATATCGCTCTTTGCAGTCAGATAACTCAAGGCTCTAAAATGACTCATAAATAGAAAATCAAGATTTTTTTTTAGTTTTTTTTTCGAAATTTCGCATTTAGGGTTAATCTGTGTCACCAATAGATCACGTGGTTTGAAGAAATTGCACGAATTCGTTAACACCCTGTATACATATACCTAGTTCTATAAGATTACTTTTTCCGGTAGCAACCAAACACACTTTTCTAAAAACTATACCTACTTGTACACTACCTACATGAATATCATTTATCACACTTTATTTCCGAAAAACAAAAAAGATATTTCATCTATATCTTACCCATAAAACCGCAACGGAACAGAAAATCAAATCATCCGAACAATATACGAAATAATAGGAAAATAATAAAACGAGCGGTGCTAGGGAGCCCCGGGTGAGACCTAACCCCGTCCAACACAGTGTCTCTTATTTCCTGAGGGACAACCGCGTTATGGCACTACAGACGCACCTATCACAACCTGTTTTGGTCGACACACACGGTGACTTTTTGCGGCGATACAGTCGCGCGACTCCATCGTTTCGTTTTGAACGTCACTATCATTAACCAGTGACAAGTACTTGTGCTTGGCATTAAGCTGAATGGATACCTGTTTTGGTAAATTATGATTATGTTGATGTTGGTATCAATTTTTTTACTTCTTTTTTTTCCTTTGAGCGTTATGTAGTGTCTATTTGTTCTGTGTCGAATTTTTTTTTATAAATTAATTAATTCATTCATGTTCATCAGTTCATAATTAATTCTTTAATTCTAACCATTTTGAGACTTTATCAGGACAATTCGAGACAGTACATGGGGTGAGGGTTCACAGGTTTGTAGTATGTCGCGAGTTTTGCACGTCTCGATTAAAACTAAACGCATTAAAACTTCAGTTAGCAGGTTTGCGTAGATACTGTATCGTGGCAGTGCAAACATATAATCTGGACTGCGTTAGCACAAGTGAGCACAAGTGAGCACAAGTGAGCACAAGTGAGAGCAGTGTGTCCGCCGCCTTATCTCAACCTTGTTACGGGCGACAAAAGCGGCATTTTGGGCAACTGCAACGCAACAAAAAGTCGTCGTGTATAACGGCCCTTTAATATAGAAACTGATTTTAGCTAGATCCCGCAAACGCGATTCGATTCCCTCCCCCTTTCGCCAATGTCTATAAAACACGCTCTCTACTAGGTAACAAAGCTAGCAAATAATGTTGATCTCATATCGGACAGAAAGAGCTGATGGGGTATTTTATATAAAATATGATGTGCTTTTGTTTTAGTTTATCTGTTTGGGTACAAAACTGGTATCTTAGTGGTGTGTTTTGACTAACTTTAAGATATTGTAAGTGTGTGTTGTTCATTTGTTTTGCGGAAGTGACATAAATGCGGTTTGCTTGTTTAAAAATATGTAGCTGATTCCTTTGGAGATTTCAAAATGTGGCTAACGCGTCTTGTAATAATTTATGATAGTATATTACTAGCCATAAGTCAACGTTCACCATGATTATTCTCTGTTCAATGAAATATGTGTCTTGACATAGCGGTAATTTCGTATTTTGCAACCGTAATGAGACTGCTATCAAAAAAACGAAAAACGACATCATAAAAAATCGTAAAATAGCTATACTATCCATGTTTTTTTTCAAATATTTGGTGTATTTAGTATTCTGTGTATGGTAACGTTTTGTAGAGAAACGTCTGGATTCACCTAACGGTGTAAAGGGTATAATAATCTGCCACTGTTTATTGATCGTATGTTCAATTAAAAATATTCATTTTTGGTCTTTATTCTTAGAATTCTTCATCATTCAGCCGAAAGACGTCCACTGCTGGACATAGTCCTCCCCCAAGCATCGCCACTATCCATGTTGGGGGGGTTTGCCATAGTCGCTACGCTTAGCAGGCGGGTTGGCGATCGCAATATGGTTGTTAAAGTACTCAGAGAACGCTGCTGCCCATCCTCTAGTGAATCCCTTAGTCGCCTTTTACGACACCCATGGAAAGAGATGGGGTAGTGCTATACTTTACATCCAGCACGACACGGAAGACGAAACGGACTTAGAATTCTTAGCGTTTATGTAAGCAATTTCTATATAAATTTTATATAAATTAATATTTACAATAGTTAACAATAACAAACTAATCAAAATTCTAGTCCCTCCCCTTCGTAGTTCTAATCAGTACCCCATAATACACGATACCTATATTGTTCTTCCAAACTTCAGCTCATCAATCAACCTGAGGGCCGGGTGCTTTATAAAATGTTGCCAACTACGCAAACCTTGTGGGTAGTTTGTAGTTATTAAAACTTGTTGCCTCTCCAAGTTTGTAACGACGGGTATTTGGAAAATGGAATAGGGGCACAACTATGTAGGTAGTTGAAGATGAAGGTTCTTACTAAAATACTTAAAGAGTGTTTTAGTGAGGAGTTGAGAGGAAGAATAGCAACTTTGTTTGGTTTACGAGACATACTAAACTAGTCATGCACCGCTAGTGGTCGCTCATTGATGGTAGGATATCGACATTTGACAATAAAATTCTGTAGCTAAAAGTGTAACTGTGGATGGTAAAGAGGTGAATGTACAGGATATCGATATTTCACAATAAAATTCGGTAGCCAAGAGATCTGTTATGAATGTTATACTTATTATGAAATGTTTGTACAATACCTACTCCAGTCGAACTACACAAAAAATCCTTAAATTGCCAAAGTAAAATACAAAATTAGACGGAAAGGCGTACTAATCTGAAAGGGTGATAAAGCATACATAATAATGAATAACTTTTGTTCTACAACTATTATGGGGGCTGAGTCACCCTCGTCCGTGGGAAGGCACCCTTAGTTCGAAACCCCACACGTGGTCCCCGGGTGGTGCCAATCAGGTGACAACCTACTGGTGGTAGGCTTCGGCCGTGGTTAGTGACCACCCACCGGACAAAGCCATGCCGCCAAGCAGCCTAGCTGTGTTCCGGCTTGTTGTCCGGTGACACCGTTCGGGAAAACGGGTCGGAGTAGTTGCTTTACTGCTGCATGACCGTCTTGCCATGCGTCGTTGCGCTGCATCGGGTATCTGGTCATGGAGGGTAGCGGGATCCGAGGCACGGTGCACCGCTGGCCGACCGCAGTTAGTAGGGGGCCCAAGTAGTGAGCTAGCCATTCACGAAAGGCTGCCCCGCCAACTCGCGAAAAATCCCGGAATGCGCCATCGTGCCGGTTGGCGACCGGACGAAAGGGCCCGATGGACACTTCCGGGGGGGCTCGGGCGTCCCCGCAGTCTCCAGATCAGTTCCCCAATGATGAGGCATTGCGGCGCATGTCTACTGGCCAGCAGCGTTGAGCCTCGCTCCACTGCCGTTTTCCCACCGAATCACTCGACGACACAAAATATGCAGCACAAGAAAAATAAGAGTAAGGTTTCACAGCGGCTGCACGCCCTTTCATTTAAAGTGCACCTCACAAACATCCGAGGACTGCACTCAAATCTCGTACCAGTCCACTATCACCTAGAGACTGACAAACCTTCACTCTTATTCATCACGGAGACGCAGATCGGGGGTCCGTCTGACGTGGCGTACCTATCGTACCCAGGGTATACCCTGGAGCACAATTTTAAGCCTCGAGCTGGAGTGTGCCTATACGCCCGTGATGACGTCTCCTATCGGCGTCTCCGTCAGCTTGAAGACCCCACATTCTCTGTGCTGTGGGTAATGGTGGATATAGGTATCGAGAAAATTCTTTATGCCTGTGTCTACCGATCGCATAGTGGAGATGAGGAGACGGCCAGACTCACAGCATACCTAAGTGAGGCGGCGGAGGCGGCTCAACTGAGGTACCCTACAGCCCAATTAGTGCTTCTGGGGGATTTTAACGGCCACCACCAGGAGTGGCTTTTCCCATACCGGGACACTGACCATGCTGGGAGAAAGGTGCGAGAGCTTGCTCTAATATTAAATCTTACCCAGCTGGTCCAGGGGGCTACGCGGGTACCTGACGTTGACACGCACACGGCTTATTGCTTGGACCTTCTGCTGACAACTGATCCAGACCGCTACTCAGTAACGGTTTCGTCACCTTTGGGTAAATCCGATCACTGTCTGGTGAAATCTGTATCTGTTTACTCCCCGCCCGATCTCAGCCCTAGAGGCACTCGGCGGGTGTGGCGATACAGGTCAGCAGATTGGGATGAGATGCGGTCTTTCTTTGCATCTTATCCTTGGCAGTTGATGTGTTTTTCGTCTGATGATCCTTCGACCTGCGCGGACGCTGTGACGGAGGTGTTGCATCGGGCCATGGAATACTACATTCCTTATTCCGATGTACCATTGTCCGGCAAAGCTCGCCCGTGGTTCGGGCCTCAATGTGGTCGCGCTGAAGCCCGTAAACATGAGGCATACCTGGCCTGGGTTGATGCTCGACACCGTAAAGCGAAGGACATTCGTCGGAGGAAGAAGGCGTTTAACAAGGCTGCCAAGTCCTGCAAAAAGGTTCTTCAGAGGGCTCGCTTTGACCACATTAGTCGAATAGGGAACAAATTGGCTTCGTACCCTGCGGGTAGTAAAGCGTTTTGGTCCCTAGCTAAATCAGTCGAAGCGAACTTCTGCCGCCCCTCCCTACCCCCAATGCTGAAACCTGATGGGACGCTGGCTCACACCGCTGAAGAGAAAGCTAACTTGTTTGCTTCTCTGTTTGCGGAGTCTTCACGCCTGGATGCTGGTAGTGCGATACCTCCAACAGCGAATAACTGCGCGACATTTATGTCGGAAATTCGCATTCGCCAAAAGGAGGTTCGCAAAACGCTACGCAATCTTGACGTGAACAAGGCCAGTGGCCCAGATGGTATTCCAGCCATAGTTCTGAGGACATGTGCGCCTGAGCTGTCTCCTGTGCTGACGCGCCTCTTTCGTCTCTCTCTTGAGACTGGTCAAGTGCCGAAATCGTGGAAGCTTGCCAACGTGCAACCCGTGCCCAAAAAAGGTAGTCGTGCTGACCCTGCCAACTATAGGCCCATCTCAGTTACGTCCATACTCTGCAAGACTATGGAACGTATACTTAATAGTAGGCTCCTAACGTACCTAGAAGCTAATGACCTCCTCAGTGATCGGCAATACGGATTCCGCCGAAACCGGTCTACTGGAGACCTTCTAGCGTACGCTACTTACGTATGGAGTGAGGCCATCGAGAAACATGGGGAAACGCTCGCCGTTTCCCTGGACATCTCGAAGGCTTTCGACAGGGTTTGGCATGACGGCCTTATTGGTAAGCTTTCTTCATTCGGCTTGTCTACCGGTTTCGTTGCGTGGATATCGGACTTCCTGAGGAATCGTTCGATTCGAGTGGTCATTGATGGCTGCTCATCAGATCGAATGGCTATTAATGCCGGTGTCCCCCAGGGGTCAGTGCTCTCTGCAACGCTTTTCCTGCTGCATATCAACGACCTGCTAAAGCCCGGAACCTTTGGGTATGCAGACGACAGCACTGTGGTAGAGAGCTATGTAGCCAATGCACGGACCAGTGGACCACAAATCCAGTTTCTGAGAGAGGCCATGGTCGAGCGCTTGAATTTGTCCCTTAAGGCAGTCTCCGATTGGGGCGATGCCAACCTGGTCAAGTTCAATGCATCAAAGACCCAGGCGTGTCTGTTCTCTGCCAAAAGGAGGCCATTCCAGCTGGCTCCTACTTTTCGAGATGTGTCTATACCTATAACTGACCATCTTGAGCTCTTGGGCGTTACTCTGACGTCAACCCTCAACTTTGGCTCCTATATTGAGTCCAAAGCTCAATTGGCTGCTAAAAAGCTGGGTGTCCTCTCGAAGGTGCGGCGGTACTTCACATCAGAACAGTTGCTTCAACTGTATAAAGCACAGGTTCGTTCGTGCATGGAGTACTGCTCGCACCTTTGGGATGGCTCAGCCAAATACCAGCTTGAGGCGTTGGAGTCCATTGAGAGGCGTGCCAAGAAGCTCATCAGCAACGACTCCCTTGTTCAGACCAAGCTCCAAAGTCTTGAGCATCGGCGCAAAGTTGCCAGTCTGTCGGTTTTTTATCGGACACATTTCGGAGAGTGTGCTTCAGATCTGCATGATCTAATACCCCCCTGCCCTTTTTTCTATCGGACGGCCAGAAGCACGAAAAAGCGTCATCGGTTCATGGTTGATATACCAAAAACCCGAACGAAGCGCTTTGATTCCACTTTCATTGTGAAAACCGCCAAACAGTGGAATGCGCTGCCCGAGTGGGTGTTCCCCGACAGCTACAATTTGGGTGTCTTCAAGTCACGAGTGAATCGGTTTCTTCTGGGCAAGCGTGCTCCATCGTAGACCGCATCATCGCTTAACATCAGGCGAGATGGCGGCCAAACGCAGGCCTAGTAATAAATAAAAAAAAAAAAAAAAAAAAAAAAAAAAAAACAACTTACCCTAAAAATCAATAGTTTAGGAGAAATAGCTATTCAAAAATTTCATAAAAAATACGCTAAAATCTATCCATCTTCAACAACTATGAGCAGCTGTGTATACATTTTAGGTCATATTTAAGGTTATGGATTAGACGCTTCACATTCTAAACACTGTTTTAAGCTTTAACGGTTTGTCTCTAAATTTAAAATGTCACTGACGGGATATCTTCCGTGATTATTTATTTGTTTGAGTTCCCGATATTTCGACGCTGTTGCTAGCGCCATGATCGAAATATCGATGATCGAAATATCGGGAACTCAAACAAATAAATAATCACGGAAGATATCCCGTAAGTGACATTTTAAAGCTTCACATTCTAATTTCGTAACTAAAGCAGTGACGATTTTTTTTTTGAAAAAACTAAAATTAATGTAATTTTGCATCAACAAAAAAAATATCGATTATTTAAATTTTAACACTTGCTTTTTAATACAGTCATTAGTGATACTTTAAGTGTAAACCTTGTATTTATTTTTACTGGACTATAATTAAATGAGAAGCAGCTGATCGTGAGACAGAAGCAGGGGAAGCGCTCCAGGCCAAATTCCAACACGATGGTGTAAAAGTATTGTAGAGGCAACAGGATAAACTCTATAACGATCTATTGAACTGGCGCGGGACAGAAGCAAATGAAGACAAATAATATATGGTCACGATACTCATTAGTGAGGGAACGACAAAGAAGAGATAATTAAATTATGAAATCAGGCGTTACTTTGCGGCAATCCATGACATATAGATATGTAAATACAATTTTTCTTCTTCTGAATCGTTTCCTCACTACTAAGGATCGTGACTCCATTTCAACCTGTCCACGGTCTGTCTCCATCTGTTGCGATCAGTTGTCTGGTGGATTGCGGCGCTTATAGGTGTCGCGAGTTGATCGGATATCTGATCTGACCATCGTTTTGGGCTTCGGCCTCTAGGTCTTTTGCCCTCTATTTTTCCCATTATCATTAGACGTTCCAGGTTATCGGCACCTCTGCGAGCAATGTGGCCGAAGTATCGCACTATGCGTTGCAGGCTAGTTGAGGACAGACGTTTTAATTTCGCCAAACTGGATCGTTAGTTTGGATGCAGTATACATGGCCACAAATATATGCACATACAGGAGTGAAAAAAATGCAACATGCAACCAAACCGATGCGACACGTGTTTCACCCCGGGACATCCTCAGGAGATGTTGACTCGTCGACCGCTTGGATGCGAATTATTCGCGTCCAATGTAATAGTACATTGTTACCCTGGGGGTGAAAGTAACTTATGTAGTCCCGAGACGGGGTTTGGCGCCCGAGCGTAGCAAGGGCGCTAATAGTTCGAGGGACTAAATAAGTCTTTAACCCGAGGTAAACACTGTGGTTTTCATTACGAATACATGGAAAGTAAAAATACAAACATGAATTAGCTAAAGAAAAAATGAGTGAAGATCGGATTGCCGCTTTCCGCCTATTTTGTTTTTTTTTTCTGTGGCCTGCCAGCTATTCAGCCATTATTTTTCATTTTCATCATTGAAAAAATGGTAAATATTTTGCCCAAATCTGTTATTTTTAAGAAATAGTTGAAATTAAATTATAGTAAAGTCATTTAAAAATAATACATTCTTTAATTAATACTTAACTTTATGTTATTACAATTTTACATCGCGCTGTAATTGAGTGGCTGTATAGAAAGTTGGAACATGGTTCAATAAAAATGTGAAAAGAGAATTAGTTTTTTTTATAATTTGACAGTTGTCAGTTGAAACCGATTCTCCCTAGGGCTGAAAAGTATTACTTTCAACCCGCAGACCTACTTCAGACCTGCTTTCCAAATACGAGTAATGAAAAATAATAATATAATGTAGTTACGTATATTGATTAAAAAACATCGCTTACTAAGTAAATCACATTTTAATTAGTCAGCTACTTTGGCGTTCAAAACTCTAGTTTAATAATTTCATTGACATACATAATTGTTATCGGTAGCGGGTAGCACTGGGCAATGTTGACAAGAGAGGGTAGTCGTCGATATGGATCGGCCCACCCGAGGTTATAAAGGCGGTGGTCATTCGACGAAGCAGGAGCATTCCGTGTTGAACAGCTGACGAAGTCTGACCTTTTATATCTGACTAGCTTGTCCTTATTTTATGATCTTGTAATAATTGTGTAAAGTAATATTTTGTGATCTAGTTAATGTTACTAATATTAACCCAAATACAAGTACTCTCAGTGGTGGAGAGTCTATGTTGGTTTTATTTACTGTGTTTACCTTGCTCGCAATCCTGACATACCGATATTAGCTAAAACTGTAATGATAGAATCACCCCTGAACGATTATATTGTTGTGTCATTTACATCAGAAGTGGAACAAGAAAAAACCAGTCCACATTATGATTGTATACCCACATGTAAATATTTTGCTAAAAAAATCCCCTGTAGACGGACTGACAAAAACTTGATTGACATTACAATGGTGAGAAGTGTGAGAACGAAAAAAATGTGATAAATCCGGTGAGTCACAACCATTTTATTATGTGTGAAGGAATTTTGATGAAGGAAATATAAGTAATATGAGAGGTTATTTATTCGTGTAAAATAAATATTAAATGATATCTTTGCTTATTCATGTAAAATAAAAGAGATGTTATCTGTATTTATCCGTGTAAAATAAATGAGATGATATCTGTGTTTATTAGTATAAAATAAATATGATGGTATCTGTATTTATTCGTGGAAAATAAATACGGCATCTGTATTTATTCGTGTAGGAAAATACATTGCAAGTCGTATTAGAGTTTGTGGTGAGATGCAACCAGGGTTGATCTTTGGCACCGCCCGGTTTGGCCAGCCGGGGTTGGCCAAAGGCTTCGCCTGGGGAAAACTGAAACTCTAACGTGGCGAAGCAATTGTTATAGGGCTAAATCCAAGGCGGGATATGCCATGATATGGCTAGATCCAAGGCGGGTGATGCCATGTTGATAAAGCAGGATCCCAGGCGGGTGATGCCAAATGAGTTGGCTAAATCCAAGGCGGGTGATGCTATTAATTGATAAATGAAAATGCAGTGAAAATGAGATTCTGTTTTGAATTAATGTTTTGAAAAAGTTTTGAAAGTATTGATATTTGTTTTGATTGGTTTTGTTATAATTCTTGTTGTAGAATGGTACAAAATAGTTTATTGAAATTAAAAAGTAGTTTGTTATTATTACTTATGGTTTAAAATGTATTTTTTGTAGACGAAAACAGGAAATTGTATTTATTATTGATGATAATTACTATGATGACTTCCGTTAAAGATTAATTTGTCAAATTTATTTTAAATAAAAAATAATTTGACTTATTTTCGTTAAAGATGTGTTTAATATGTATTGTATTGTTGTAAAAAGGTTGGATTATTAGCGCAATATAGAAATGTTATGTTTAAAACATCATGTCAGTTTTGTAATAAGAGTTTGTGAATAATTGAAATATTATTTTGATCATGAAGAGTTTTAAAGGTTATTAATTTAAGTATTATGATTTTGGGAATAATTGAGATAATATTTTAAGTGTTTATAATTATGTACTATGATACTGTGAATAATGATTAAAGATTTAAAGATATTTAACCATGAAACATTTAGGATGTTTGTTTTATGATTTTGTGAAGAATTGAGATACCGTATTTAAGAATGTAGGATTTTGTGAATAATAATGAGATAATGAATCGTGAATTATTTTAATCGTTGTTATGTACTATGAGTTTATGAATAATGAGATATTTAATCTTGAAATATTTTAAGTGTTTAACGTACTATGAGTTTGAAGTGTTTATATGCTGGTACAATGAATTGTGAATAATTGAGATATATAATCATGGAATATTTTAAGTGTTAATGTACTATGAGTTTGTAAATTATTGAGATATTATGTTCTGATTTTGTGAATAATTATGAGATTTTTACGAATGAAATATTTTAAGTGTTTATGTAATATGGCTTTGTGAATCGTTGAAATATTTAACCAAGAAATATTTTAAGTGTGTATTATGAATTTGTGAAAAACTATAATGAGATATTTAGCCCTGAAAAATATTGTAAATGTATTTAAATGATTTTATGAATTTGTGTATGATGAGATTGTGTGTTTATGTACCTATTATGATTTATTGAATAACTAAAATTTGATGTTTAACCAAAGTAGAACTGTCTAATAGGCATCTGAGATAGTATTTTATGAAAATGTTGGAAATCTAATGTGTGGATGTTTGTAAGATGTTGATACGAGAAGTTATGAACGAATATAGAACTAGGTTGATACTGAATGAATATCAACTAGTTTAAGTCATGGGTGATGAGCTTGTTGGCCGTCGATGGGATAACAAGCTCTAATCGATTCAAACATTCTTTGGATGCTCTTCATTTTACTTTGGTCAAAGACATGAGTAACATGACGAGGTCAAAGATGAGTGATCAGGTGTGGCCGAGATGTGTACTGTATTATTTGTTTCTGTTTAAGGTCCAGAGGTGTCTGAAGTTAGGCCTTGATGCACAATCTTGACGATGGGGTTGATGGTGCGTCAACCACCAACCACCAACACACGAGGACGTGTGTTTTGCAGGAGGGCCGTGTTATCGGTAGCGGGTAGCACTGGGCAATGTTGACAAGAGAGGGTAGTCGTCGATATGGATCGGCCCACCCGAGGTTATAAAGGCGGTGGTCATTCGACGAAGCAGGAGCATTCCGTGTTGAACAGCTGACGAAGTCTGACCTTTTATATCTGACTAGCTTGTCCTTATTTTATGATCTTGTAATAATTGTGTAAAGTAATATTTTGTGATCTAGTTAATGTTACTAATATTAACCCAAATACAAGTACTCTCAGTGGTGGAGAGTCTATGTTGGTTTTATTTACTGTGTTTACCTTGCTCGCAATCCTGACATACCGATATTAGCTAAAACTGTAATGATAGAATCACCCCTGAACGATTATATTGTTGTGTCATTTACATAATAGTACTCATATCTATGAAGCTGTTATGCCTGATCATAGTATTTTAATAAATGTTAGGTCACTGTGTACAGAATCAACAACTTTCCTTATTAAAAAAGTTACACGTGCAAACTTCAAGTAGTAACAGTACTAAAAAAAAACTTTCCTTAGGTACTTAAACGAGATTTTCTTAAACATTGTACCATTGAATTTAATTTAATAATACTCTCGTAAAATCTTTAATAAATCGGAAGATGCTATAAAGTTGCAAACAAAGTCATCATCAAAAGTTATGTTGTATCGAATCAAAGTTTGATCTGAACAATAATGGACCGGATATCGTGCGATATCCCGATAAAGTAGTGGGGACAGCGATACAAAGAATGTGGGGAATTCGGGGGAATTCAGGGGAAATAAACACAATTATTTTAGTTCATTGATTGTGGACAGTTAGTTTGTGTAGATACTGGGGATATCATTCACGTTCCGCTTGGATAAACTACTAAGTAATTAGAGTAAGATTTTCTTGTAGTCCATACACTAACATTAGATAATCAAGACCCATTTTAGCAAGGAAATGTATAGAAATAAACAACATATTTGCTTCCAGCAAGGATTCAACAGAGTATTATGCTTTTATAAACCTTAACGGTTAATCAAGATGAGCTGAAACTCTATTTGAAGAAATGGGTCAAAAGATATTCATGCTTTAGCAGGCTACTTTTGTCCAATGAAATGGAATATAGTACCTACCGCGTAGTGAACGTAGATTAGTTGTTTTTGGTTTTTAATGTCGACGCGGGAATAATGAATCAATTTCATATTTGCCAAATTATGTTTTACGTATTGTTTTTCTGTAAGAGATTTTTATTTGTAATGAATAATCTTTTAAGTAACGGTCTTCTCCCTTAACTTTTTAATCACAATAAGCATTGATGATCCCGAAAAAAAATCTTCACTCGTTAGTAAACTCGGGCCCAGACCAATTTGATAAAAAGGTAAATAATCTTTTAGTGATTCATAAAAAAAAGTACCTAAGTATTTAGAAATAGTCAGAGGTTTTTAAAAAAGAAAAACTACAATACGTAGAATACAATTTAAATAATACGTTAATTTTTAATAGCAGTTCCAGATAAAACAACTTAAAAATATTGTTTGCCTTTTTACCATACTGTTTTGGGCCCAACTGTACTTATTGTGTACAATATTTATTTAAAACCGTTACTATAAAACGCCACAGCAAATAACTGCAGTGTGGACACACTATCGGTCCCGCTTGGCTAGTGACTCGTGAAGCTAGACGTTTGTATCGCAGGCTTTCATCTTACGCGGCGACTGTAACAAATGATCAGGGGAGCTGATGCTTCCACTCAATACGACTTTTCACTTAGGTCATTTATTTTTATTTTGTGACGTCATTTTCCGTAATGTTTATCAGGTTGAACTAACGATAATTCATGTTTCAGACAGCAATCTATAATACCTACTAAAATCGTAAGGATATTAAAGCCGTACATTAAATATTTTTCGAAAAAAGTAAGTGCATCTTAGGAACGACATTGATGACAAAAATGTCATTTTTAGAATTTTTGTCTGTTTCTATATTTGAGCTTCATGCCAGTGCTACTGGACAAATCCAGTTGAAATTTGGCAGCCACATCCTTAAAAAAACGGGTCAGCTTACAGAGTACAAATTATCCCGCTATTGAGTGTGGGTGATGAGCAGTAATCTTATGTTTCCGCAGGTAAAGCCGCGAGTCACACAGGCCCGAGAAGGTAAACCAGCGTTGCGGCATAGTGTTTTTTTTAAATGTCGCAGCATTATGCTGAGATAGGAGACTTTTTGGTCTCATGCAAATAGTTAAAGGTATCCTTTGTTTTTTTAGTAACTAAGTATATTGTTTTTATTTTCTGTAACTGCCTATGTGAGTCCAAAATAAATCATTTTTCTTTCTAGAAAACGGCGCGCTTGTGTTCCATGCGCGCCTCTCAGGAGGTCGTAGGGCAAGGTCCCATAGAAGGAGAGGTCCGCCAGGGGCTGGCGGACCGAGGCCTGCCGGGGTTGCGGTGCATGCAGCTGCGACCCCGGCCAAGGGTCAGGAGAAGGAACACCGTGGGTTTTTAGCCGGTATGAGTCCGGCATAACCCTTCGCCTTCCCCAGGCGAAGGATATACATGAGGATATTCCCACGATAAAAAAAAATGTATAGCCGCGGGTATGGCTAGTTTATAATAAAGCATGTATTTAACGCGGCGACAAACTAATCTGATTTAGGGTTTTAAAAATAATTAAAATGGGTAGCAAAAATAATAGGTTGGCAGCTACAGTGAAGTAGCATTTTAAGTATAAAGTAGCAGCTTTATTTTTAGTTGTAAGCTTTGTTTAAATTTAAATTGGCAGTGATCTTTTGGTTTTTCTTTTTTAAACTAGGTGGAGCTTAAGTCGACGGAGCCCTGCTGTGCGGGGCTCCTATTTCTGTCTGCAGGGTTTAAAGTAACCTAACACGAAGGGGATGACGGGGGCTTCGTTCGCTCGCTTCGCTCGCTCACTCTAGCCCCCGTCATCCCCTTCGAACCTAACCTATCCATGTCGCTAACATTATTATTCGCCAAGTCATTATTTATAGCTCCTCGCCTCATTTTATTAGTTGCAAACACTTAGTCGCCTTTTAAGTTATTAGTCACCTGGAAAATAATAAGCCTTATAATAATTGAGGTAGGTACATTTCATAAATCAATAATATATGAAATTGTTAACATTTGACGATTATTAGGTAGGTACGTCCTGAAGATGTCTTGAAGGGTCTAACGAGTTAGATAGATATCTTTTTTGAGAAAAATATTAGGCAATAATGCAGGTCTAATTCCTATTATTCTTAAAATGTGACTAGTTTTTCGTTTTAACCAAAACGTAATTACTTAGTATAAAAATCTATTAAAAACCTACTAAGACCCAATTTCACCATACAATGTTAGTTTTTAACGTTCTGTTAAGCTGTCAATGTCAATTTCAATGTACTGTTAAACAGTCTGTTAAAATGTTTAACAGGACATTAATAACTAACAGAGTATGGTGAAATTGGGTCTAAATCTCACAACTTTTGGACTCTATGTAGATAATACTCACATTTATGATTGTTTACTGTTACATAACTAACGTGCATTTTTCAGTTTTGCTCGACTAGTTTCGAATTCAACCGAGACCATTAATCATCTGCCGAACAGGCGGTGAGGTCGCGAGTCGAACTAGGTAGGTAAATAATCATTAATATTGAATGTGTCTCACGAAAGTTATTATACAAAAAAATATAGAATAGTGTGGTTAAAATATAAAACTACATCACCGCGAGCTCGGAATAGACGCGTGTTGTAACATTCAACAAAACGCAGCACGCTTGGTGGTAAGATCTATATGGTGTATCTACACCAGTGCGCTTTCATGTTCATCTTGCGCTTTCAACTTTCAATTCCTCTTGCGTCAAGCACATGCAATAATAATTGCCATAAGACGCACGCAGCTTATCGTCTACACCAGTGCGCCTCTGTCAGTCGTCAGTCGACATATATAATAGACGGATTAGCGTGCGTTAGTGGCATGCGCTTTTGTTGAACTAGTATTAAGGCATGCGCTATGGCGCTTCACGCATAGTTCAGACGAAGACGCAAGATGAACATGAAGGCGCACTGATGTAGATATAGCTATACGGTCGGCCTGGCTAGCTACTATCTGAACGTATAAAGTCAAGAGCCAAGCAGTTTACTGTGTTCCGTCGTGTGTATGTGAGAGCCAGAGGGGTATAGGGGAATTCCTTTATGTCTCTGTTACTTGGGTTCGTGTGCTCCATCATAGACCCTGTCTGCGCTTACCATCAGGTGCGACTAGAGTCAAATGCGTCCAAGATAAGTAATTAAAAAAAAATAGGTATTATGCCTTTCACGAGACATATTCATATTTATGATTAATTACGGTTTTCTCACGTGCATTTTTCGGGATTGCACGACTACATTCGGACCCAAACGGAGCCCTTAATCATGAGCTGAACACGCGGCAAGGTCACGAGTCGAATCCTAGTCGGACAATCTCGAAAAAGTTATAATAAATCTGTAGACTTGGCGAGCCTGTACATGGAAATATAAAAAAAAAAATAGCTTTATAGGATAACCAATAGAATCCATTTCGATCATTTTTGAAATATTTGTCTGTTTATCTATTTGTTGGTTTGTTTAATAGACAAATAATTTGTGTATAAGTAACATTTAGTTTTTGTTTCATCGTAATCGGTTTACTCAATGAAACATATTAGAATTTAAAGTTATCAAGAAGATAGCCTCGTGTAGTGCCCATCTCTTCCAGTGGGTGTCGTAAAAGGCGACTGAGGGATTCTCTAGAGGATGGGCAGCAGCGTTCTCTGAGTACTTTAACAACCATACTGCGATCGCCAACTCGCCTGCCAAGCGTGGCGATTACGGCAACCCCCCCTTCCCCCCCCCCCCTTTGGGAGAGGTCTATGTCCAACAGTGGACGTCTTTTGGGCTGAATGATGAAGAAGAAAGATTAATTATTTTCACGCGGACGAGTCGTGGGCAAAGCTAGTAACAAATAAGTTAGGTAATACTCACAATCTAATACTCGGTAATATTCTGTGCCTTGGTACTGTTTTTATGAACCATTAAGTGAACCTAATTCGTTCCCGCTTTCCTATATACAGTAATGCACTTATGGCGTTGGATAATAACAGATGGCTGGCCCAGATAGCCAGCACAATAACAATGAATTTAGGTAGACAACACATTACCCAGGACCCGTAGCTAAAAGCCACTTTAAATTACCCTTTACCCTAAATTGATTGTTATAAATCGTACGAGCTGAAATGCAGCTGATACCGTTTACTTGTATTTATTTTTCACTATAGAACGGGCTAAGAGGAACTACATAACATTGAAGAATTTCCGATTTAAAAGGATTTTGTATAAAATTTCTAGAACGATGTATACCTTACTCGATAAGATGAAACGAAGCGAAAGATGAAAACGATAAGACGATGTTTTGGACATAAATGATAAAGTACATAGGAAAACTACTCAATAACTCTGGACGTAAGTTGCAAGTCAATAGTGTCAAAATAATCTGGTAAATCTTGATTCATGTAAGATGTCATTTTAGCACTTTTTAACAGACTGTTAATGCCTGGGACAGCTTTATATTAAGTTTGGATGGAAATTCTGCTAAACTCGTTTTAATAAAATCATAATGTAAGCCCTAAAATAAAGTTGAGCGACACAATGGCCGATGCATTTGTACCGTCAATTCTGACAGGTCAACTCAAACCTGTTATGGCTCTTTCCTCAAAAGGCTATTCCAGACGTTGCCCTACATTGTTACATTTGTATAGTTTTTATACACAATGTCTGGACTTTAATAGAGACCTTGACCTCTGAGTTTGTTTCGGCTTTTGTTCTCAGAGCTTGTCAGATAGGAAATGCAGGCGCCAATTAGTCTTAAAAAAAACATTACATTGGCTTGTAAAAGTGTCTGTAACAGATTTATTTACAGAAATAAAAATCATTTATCATTAAAAATAATTCTCACAAAATATGTAATGAAAGTTATTTCATTTCAAAATCACGAAATTCCATTTCACGACGCGAAATAAAATTTCAAAGCCCGAAAGAAACCATAAAATGGCTTCCTTATTTCTCCCGAATGTCCTAATCTAAGATATTCTTTGAGATAAAGTTCTTTCTGATAGGTTACGGGCATGAGGGTATTTTACGGACTATGCACCCCACACCAGGATTCAATTTAGATCCTCGACGTGATAGGACCAAGACTATCCAAGCAACATGGCTGGAGTATTTCAGTAAGATTGAAAGTTGACGGACATTAAATCATTTTATGGTTTTAAGGGGAACATTGGTGGCTATAAAGATATAAGACAGAATTTAAAATAACAGAAAACAAATATTTTTGCTGGTTTCAAAAACTTGCTGGTATCATTATAATTGCAGATTAAGATAACTTTAATTTTGTGAACGTTTAGAATTTAGACAACTATTGTTCGTGACGACTCAGGCAACGTAATTAGGTATTCAATACAGATTTTTGTGATGAGTTGATGTATAATGAATAGCCCTAGTTTTTTGTCACTAGAAAGTACAAGTAAGTAAAAATCGATAAAACTTCTAACTGTGATTTATGGCCAAAAACTAATCATTTTGCATACCAATGATAGCATTTTTAATGAACATGAATTTGGCCATTTCAATAGACTCGTAAGCTATCTTTGTTTCATTGTTGGGCATTTTAATAGACTCGTAAGCTATTTTTAACTGTGACATCTACTAATACATATATGGGAGGGGCTACTATGCAAAGCTGTGGATCTCTGCTTCATTATTGGGCATTTCAATAGACTCGTAAGCTATTTTTAACCGTGACAGTTACTAATATATGGGAGGGTCTATTATGCAAAGCTATGAATCTTAATTTCATTATTGGGCATTTCAATAGACTCGTAGCTACTTTTAACTGTGATAGCTACTAATGTATGAGAGGATCTATTATGCAAAGCTATGAATCTTGGCTTCATTATTGGGCATTTCAATAAACTTGTAAGCTACTTTTAACTGAGACAGCTACTAATATATGGGAGGGTCTACTATGCAAAGCTATGGATCTTTGCTTCATTATTGGGCATTTCAATAGACTCGTAAGCTAATTTTAACTGTGATAGCTACTAATATATGGGAGGGGCTACTATGCAAAGCTATGGATCTTTGCTTCATTATTGGGCATTTCAATAGACTTATAAGTAGGGATCGGATATTCGGATGCATATTTACCTAAAGTGATTTTTTAGCTACGAAAGTATGGAAGCGGCTTCTTAAAATATATTTTTTTGTACAAAAAAACCCGTCGTTCCAGGAACACTGGGAATGCATAACTAGTCGAGTGTATAGTATAAAAGCGACTTCTTAAAATAATTTATTAAAAAAAAAAACCGGGATTTTTGGATTGCCTAATTATTATTATTTAAAATTAATGTTTAACCTTCAATGAAAATAAGTGTGTATGTAGAGTGTAAGAATAGGAGTAGTGTGTGTTAGATAAACCAAAAAAAAACATAAATTAAACTAATTGTCCCGGAACCGCAGGATTTTTTCGATACAAAAGCTCATTCCATATTAGCCAACATCGCAAGTTTAGGTGAATATGCATCCGAATATCCTATCTCTACTTATTATAAGCTAATTTTAGCTGTGATAGCTATTAACGTATGGGAGGGGCTACTATGCAAAGCTATGGATCTTTGCTTTATTATTTGGCATTTCAATAGACTCGTAAGCTAATTTTAACTGTGATTGCTACTAACTTATTGGAGGGTCTATTATGCAAATCTTCTTTTTCAAACTTTGCTTCGTTATTGGGAAAAATAAAAGAGTCTTAGTGTTAACCAATATCGCTCGGTAAATCATGGGATTCGGCCAATAGTAATAAACGTTTTTTGATTATTTTATTAGCATAGCATAAGTATAATCAGCCCATTACTGTCCCACTGCTGGTCTCTTCTCAGAATGAGAAGGGTTTAGGCCTTAGTCCACCATAGTAGCCTGGTGCTGGTTGGCGGACTACCGACACAATTGAGAACTGGTTTGTTTTGAGTCCCTCAGGTATTCGTGTTTCCTCACAATGTTTTCCTTCACCGTTGACACAAGTGACTGTCAAATTCGGATCCGCATATAAATATGAAAAGTCAGTGGTGCGAACTGAGATCAAATTCAGACCCTCCGGCATGAAAGGCATGAGTTCAACTGCTAGGCTATCACTCCTACTCTTTTCTGATAAAAGCACATTACTTTGTCTGAAATATTATAAAATCATTATGTTTGGTGACTAACGGCGAATAGTTGCTACTTAGAAACACACATTACAGGAATGCACCGTCATGCATTTCGGAATTACTTTGAACATTTTAATGGTTCTTAAGTAACTAGTTAGGTACTAGCTTCGGCCTAGCAACAATGAAAACCATTTCCACTAATCTTACTACTTCGCAGTACTATAAACAGTTGCTTAGTGGTACTATAAAAAGTTAAGTTAGTTTTCTGTACACGCATAAAACATTACCTTTTATACCTAGAACAAGATTGTGAGTCATTCCATCAACTGTAACAGAGTTATTGTGTTCTGGGAAAAATATTCACAAAATACAGGTAGACCTTTACAGGTTTTTCTTTAGTTGGAAAGGGGGTACTAAGTCGCGGGCTATTTAAAGTATCACTGATGTTTTACAGCAAGCATAAAAATACCTAGTACTAAATTGTTAACAGCTGACGATAGGGTCGGCTTAGAATATTTTTATGAAATCTTTGAACAGCTACATCTCTAAAACTATTGACTTTTGGGAAAATTGTTAAACTAAAGGTATTCATAATTATGTGAACTTTAATATTTTCATACCCTCTGTCCGACTAACATTGTATAACATATACCTAATTGATACGCTTGGGATATTCAAGGGCAGCTAGATAGGTATAAAACAAAATATTATGAATTCAATACTATCTGAATTTGGTATCTCCGGGTTGCGGTGGTCAGAGGGAAGCAACAACAGTTTTCGGAGTAAAAAAAATCGTCGCATCTCATTACACTGGATGTCAGCTCCAAAATATTTGGGTGAAGAATATAACGTAACATATATGCTAAACGGTGCTTGATCAGTGTTGATGACTTTACAGGAAAATGCTTTCTTCTATTGAAAAGATACTAGTATATTAGACATCATATTGTAAAGCCAAGGGTTTGCAATGTGATGTTTATGATATCTCAACGAATCTTACTATAGTATAGTTATCGAGAATGTGATGTTTAAACAAATACGGTACATTTCAGTCCAAGAGACCAATAAAAACTCACTCAGCCATTTTCAATAAGGACACGATTCCATAAAACAAGTAGGTACAAATTTTCGGACCTAAACCAACACCGCCCTATAAAACATCAACATTTATTTTCGATAGGCAATTATACAATAATACATCTTGATAGAATTATTCTAAGACGAGTGACGTAACAGGTCCCTTGAGTTCAGCCGTCCTCACAAAGATCTGCCACGTTTAGAACTAAAGTCAATGAACTTTGATCATTTTGTTTGCTATGTAATGAGATAATAATATTATTTTTGATATCTAATGGAAAAGAAACAATCAAAGAAAAAAGTGTGTTTTATAATTTTTCTTAAGAATATTCTTTCACTTGTACACTATAATTATGAGGTTATATTAATACCAAAGTTTCAGTTAATTAGATAACTAGATTCACTAAAGTTTAGGTATTTATTTGAAGCTTTCGAATAGGGATGAAACTTAAAAAAAATGTGCTAGACAACCTAGAATAAACCTAGAAACCTAGTAACCCAACTAGTGAAGATTTGCCAATTAATTCGAAGTAACCCTGTATAGTGCCTCGGTTTTGATTCATTGTTGCACTAAATTTATTTCATCAAAACTCTTTTTTTTATTTTGTTAATGGAACAAGAACTTTTTAATGTGAAGGTACACAATAATCAAAGTGCCCCTACTTGAAGCTAAAAAGTCTTAATGATACCCGCTTTTATATTGGTTGGTATTTGTCACGATGAGTGCCCCCTTACATCAATAAGTTGTAACCTTTTTATACGGTATAAATACGCCTAACCTATTCCAGTATCTGGCTGACTTATTCCGAAGCATAAATGATCAAATAGACAATATAAAGGTTAATTTAGTCACGCTTACAGTAATTCATTGAGGACAATTTTATTTCAAATCTCGCACTGCCAGATAAACAGGGTGAAATTGTAAACACTCGACAAACTGAAATGGAAGATTGTACTCATCACTATGAACAACTTTTACTATGGGACAAAACCTTAAATCGCGAAAAAAAATCTGCTGTTCCCTACATTTTGACGAGTTTATTTACATTTTGACGAGAGAGAGTTTAAAAAACAGCTGTTCCCTACATTTATGTTCGCATAACTCGTCAAAATGTAGGGAACAGCAGATTTTTTTTTCGCGATTTCAGGTTTGGTCCCATAGTAAAAGTTGTTCATAGTGATAAGTACAATCTCCCATTTCGGTTTGTCGAGTGTTTACAATTTCACCCTGTTTATTTTTGTAAAAAAAGTCCAATAACGCACGCTAATGTTCCAATAAAAATCACTAACCAAACGTACTCGTGTCGTATAAAAGAGCTTAAAATCGTCTGAGGAACAGTCTTGGCTGGAGACTTTTCAGGTCTGGCCAATAACTGCCTGGTTACGTAGAACTGGGCCGCAAGGATCGTCTACAGGCAGACAAATGGAATAAAAAAGAAAATAAAGTCCAAGGAACCGTCATCAAACAATGTTTGTCAAAATAAAAATGTATTATTTACTAGCTTTTTCCCGCGGCTTCGCTCGCGTTAATTTAGCTCAAAAAAACTCTTAACAAACTACTAAAGTTTCTATAATAATATAATTCAATTGTGATTGGAAAGACACGTGGCCCCATCTATGAAAGTCATTGATGTTTTCCTCGGGAACTGTACTTTTTTCTGGTTGAAAGGTACCCTATGTCCGTTTCTGTACACCTGACGACGTATATGCAAAATTTCAGGATGATTGGTTCAGTGGTTTAGGCGTGAAAAGGTAACAAACTTACTTTCGCATTTTTATAATATTAGTTAGGATGATTAGTAACGGTTTACTCACGTGCATTGCACGTCAACTAGTCGGACAATCCCGAAAAATGTTAAACTAATCATAAATATGAATGTGTCTCTCACGAAAGTTATAATACAAAAATATAAACATCTACATTTTTAAGGATACGCTCAAAATCGTACTAAAGATCAGTACCTAACCAAACAATATTCGTCAAAATAAAGACATTTTCCGAACACCCAAAACCGCTACAATGTTTCTTTATCTGTCAGTTTACATGAAGTAAATCGGTAGATACCGCCCTAACGGCTGCGTCGGCCGCGTTGTGGTCCATTCTATTATCCTAACGACTCCATATTACGTTTACCCAAAAATGTTTATAGCACATACGACCATTTGGAACCCGACCTAATCAAGCGACGATGCTCCGGTGGCTGTAACTTTTTCTATACACGCCAACTTACATGGGATAATGTGTTTGTTGAGGGCAGATAATATAATATAGCGCTATAAATAACGATGTTTTAGTAATTACTGACGTTAATACGTACATCCATTTTGATGGATGTGCGAAATGTGTAGATTTGGAGTGCAAGGAGCTACAAATACTACTTGGAAATACAAAAAGTTTAGCACAAAGTACTTCAAAGTGAACTTGAAACGGCTGGTTAACGTCCGAAAACTTGACTGACATTTGAAAAATTTTGTATTAAAAATTAATTTGGTCTTTGTTGTTCTCGGAATGAGTAAAGAGGAACGGACAAAATGGTACATGTTGAATAACAACCACACATAATTATCGGCTGTCCCATTTCAAAACTTAGTAATCCCGGGACACTTTTTACAAAAATCGTTTTCTAGAAAGTCTCTACCAAATACAAAAACACCAGCGTTGAAAACTCACATAATAAGCAGATATATTTAAGCATCGATAACGATACCTAGTAAGTGCCATTCACTGCCTCTGATCATTTTAAAACCTAGTAAGTCACTTTAACCACTTGGTTTTACCTAACTTAAATACTTTTCAAAGGCTGACCGATTTAACGTTTATGCGCTCTCCTGTAAAATTTCGTTTTAAGCCCTTACTAGGTTTTGAAATGGGACAGCCGATATGTCATTAATCATTACTCACAAATAGTTATTTCAACATACTGCAATAACAACTATGGCAGCTCGTTTCAAATCGCTGCCGCTGTGTGTAAAAAGTTATGGCGATATGTCGTAGATTAGGTTAGGTTTTTCTTACATATTGTAAGGTATTAAAAGAGTAAACCGTGTTATAATTATATACAAATACCATCAAAGCAGTTATCAACAGAAAAAGTGTGGCCAACGCTGACTATTGTCTATCCAAAAGCCTTGTGTTCCATATTTTTGAACACAAGGTAATTCACGGAATAACGTGAACAAACCAAACCGACCGTTTTGTATGGAAACGTGAAAACTGTGTGTGAAAGCTGTTTGAAAAAACAGCACAATAACGAACATTTGGATATTTCTGTTTCTGTATCGGTGACTTTTTTTTTCGTTCCACTGTAAAATATAAAACCATTTTTAAAAGGTGTTTTTTTGTCGACAAAGCCTAAACAATTTTAAATGGTTCAAGAGAATCCAAGATAAGTTTTATTTGAAAATATAGGTACTATTCAGAGGAATTTGCTAGGAATACCATTGTATTATATTTGTTTATTTATTTTATTCATATATCTTTTATTGTACATAATACACCGATCAACTTTTGTTTGTCCTTTTTAGGAATAGAAACATTTACACAATATACGTACAATGGGCGCTCTTATTCGCACAAGGCGATCTCTTCCAGATAACCACAGACAACAACAGAAGAAATTATATTTATGTTATTAAATGAAAATAATCTTCATAGGTGTGTACAGCAGAGCTCAAAATTAAGACATTCAGAATAATGTCTGAAACTGAGTGTGTGCTACGTATAAACGGTTCAAAGTGCTAATATAATAACAGGCCCGAAGACTCCTAGCGAAGTCCACAGTCCTCGCCAAAAGTCTTCGAAAAAACACGTTACAGGTTTTAGTTGGTAGGTGTCCGACATAACCTTCCACCTTTCTCAGGACAGAGGGTATCTATTTTTGTAATATAAGTCACAGTTCGACTCGCGACCTCGCCGCGTGTTCAGCTCATTATTAAGGGCTCCGTTTGGGTCCGAAACTAGTCGGGCAATCCCGAAAAATGCAAGTGTTTTTTTTTTCTATTGCTCTTTTGTAGGTGGTCCTAGTGTACCATTTCTACGTAACCGGGCAGTTATTGGCAAGACCTGAAGGGTCTCCAGCCAATGGGGGGGAGTTAAATACTTAACCTAAGCTAACTACTTACACTACACTAACATCATGACTACCTGAACAACAGCACTAAGGGCGACCCCTAGTGGGACTCGGACCTCGGCTTAGGGCGTTGCTGGCGGGGACTTAGGGGGGGAGACAGAGTTGATGAGGGCTGAATTGTCGGTGTGTGCGTATAAACAGTTTAAAGTGCTATTAAAATAGCAGGCACGAAGTCTCCTAGCGAAGACCACAGTCCTCGCCATAGGACGAAAGAACACCTTGGAGGTTTAAGTCGGTAAGGGCGACATAACCCTCATCCTTTCTCAAGACAGAGGATACCTATCTAAGAGGATTTCCTTTCTCCTAGCCTTTAACCAACTATATTGGCTTCAACTTTCAGTCTAACCAGATGTGGATGAATACTAGTATTTTACACGGAGCGACTGCCATCAGACCTCCACAATCCATTTACTGGGCAATGCCGATATCCTCAGGTTAGACCGGTTGTCATACTTTCGGGCTCCTGACTAATCGTAACGACTGTCATAATCGTATGACACCCGGGACCAACAGTTAAACATGCTCTCCGAGGTTCGTACCGGTCTCGATGTGTAACAAACGGTCACCCATCCACGGATTGACCGCGGCAAACGCAGCTAAGAGGATTTCCGCAGGTTAAAAATAAAGCCAGGAGGCTTCTTTTGCAAGATTCAATTAAAACAACCTTTTCTACCACCCTAACATCTACCTAACATCAAAAGCGAACTGCATCAGCCCTTCCAAAAATATTCACTTAAATAAAAAACCAGTCAAGTGCGAGTCGGACTCGCGCACGAAGGGTTCCGTACCATCCTAATCCTAACTAATATTATAAATGCGAAAGTAAGTTTGTTTATTTGTTACCTTTTCACGCCTAAACTACTGAACCGATCATCCTGAAATTTTGCATATACGTTGTCGGGTGTACAAAAACGGACATAGGGTACCTTTCATCCGGAAAAAAGTACGGTTCCCGAGGAAAACAACAATAACGATAATAGATGGCGCCACGTGTCTTTCGAATCATGATTGAATTATATTATTATAGAAACTTTAATAGTGTGTTAAGAGTTGATTGTCAAATTCTAAATTAACGCGAGCAAAAGCTACTTATCTATAAAAATGGCAAAAAAATCATGTCTATTGTATAGGAGCCCCCTTAAATATTTATTTTATTCTGTTTTTTAGTATTAATTTGTTGTTATGGGGGCAACAGAAATACATCATCTGTGAAAATTTCAACTGTCTAACGATCACGGTTCATGAGATACAGCCTGGTACCAGACTTACAGACGGACGGACAGCGGAGTCTTAGTAATAGGTTCCCGTTTTACCCATTGGGTACCGAACCCTAAAAACATCCAATATATTTTAACAAACCGGCGTAACGGGCGACCGGTCGAAATTCGAGCGGTATGACGCTTTTACATCATATTACTCTCGCATTCAACGAGATTGATGTGTGAAAAAAGCTCTTGAAATTGGTAAAAAGGGAAGGCTAAGTGTTAGGGGGCGAGAGTGATCGAAAAACGTAGGTCGCTACAATTTTGTCACGCGTTTCACTGAACAAATGTTCCCTCAAGACTCGGCTTAACTTATGTGGCGCACGTTTTATTCGCGGTGAATCTGGGCCGTATATTGAGTTTTATGCGTACTACAGGTGTAAACGTTCAATGTTTTGTGTTGAAAACAGCTGGGGTTTTGTGCTGTTTCTAGATAAAGGCTAGCTCTAACATAAATTAGAATAACAGAAAAAAAAGTTTGTATTTATGAAAAACATATCCATTCTTTTATAGAATAGGTCAGATAAGGGTAAACACACAGGAGAACCATATTTTTAGTTTTATATTTGGTTTATTCTCAAAAATAATTCAGTCTATTGGAGTAATAACTAACATTAACATAACATCACGCCTGAATTACTTGAAGGGTTGGGCAGAGGTGTATAGTACACCCACATTTTGCCGTTATGTTGAAGTCACTTATAATAATGTGTGAGCCTATTGCCATCAAACGGGCATTAATCCACACTACGGACTACGGCTGAAAAATTCCACGCGGTAAAATCTAATAACACTTTGCCTGAGCTAGTGATCGATCCCGGGACCTCACGTTCAGCAGTCGCGTTTGCTACCACTAGACCAATGAGGCAGGCAAAACTACTTTATACTAAAAGAAAAAGAAATTACATTAAGTGCATTCAGAAACACTACTGGTAAAGAAATTTAAAATCCCTGCTTACTTTACATTGTGCCATGCCTACCTATTTCATGTGTTACAAAATATACTATTACACTATTACTAACAAAAGCCTACTTTCCAAGAATGGACATTTATGACAAGCGTAAAATGACTCTAATGACAGCTGTACTGTGTAACTATAAAAGTAAAGTCGCTTCCGCACATTGTTGAACGGAAACGCTTTACACGTGTGCTTAGAGTCATTCTAGTGTATGTTACTTCACATAAGACCGATTTTTCAATAATCAGATAACTTTTATCGGTCGAAAAAACATGACGGTCTTACAACATTTGTGTAGAAAATATGTCAAACCGCCATATTCATTCCTCAGATCATAAAAGACAATCGTACTATTATTTGGATACTTATTTTTACTGATTCCATTGTAGATTTCAAGGCAGTTTGGAATTTACTAGGACGCGCAAAGTGTTATTGCTGGGTGATTGCGTTAGCATTGTTATCATTTCTGACTCACAGAAATCAATGTGATGGAATTAATTATCATGAACTGCAAGTCTCTGGATTATAATACTAGATATCTGCTTTATATGAATTTTGCACAACTTTTACAACATTAACATGTTCAACTCATTGTTTTTACTGCTTACCCGGCACGAATTAAATTGGACACTCGACATTTTTTTTTGTTCTTTTTTTTACGTTGCCCTAAGCTTGGATTTCTCCTGTATCGTAGTTGCGTTTACAAACACTAATCTTCACATGCACAAACACCCAGACCCAGAACAACTATCTCTAGGCGATAAAAATATTTGTTCCGTGCGGGAATCGAACCCAGGACCTGTAGCGCAAAAACCAATCGCTCAATCGCTGTACCAAACGTGTAGGCATTTATTAGTTTTACTAAAATTAAAACTAATCAGCTAAGTACAAAAAAGCCTTCGTTGTTGTGAAGTATTATCTGGAACCTGACTATTCACATGATGATTTATGTGAACAGTCGGGTTTTTTCAACTCATGTGATTCCTTGAGTTCGCCTTTATAGAGAAGCGGCTTTAAAGAAAAGAGTAACGTGTCAATACGTCACATTGACGGTCAGAAAGTCTCAAATGCGGCAATTACAGCCATTGAAGCGACTGTATAGGAACATCGGCCCATCGATTGACCCCTATCAAGACTTGGTAACTGTACGTTTTATTTTATGTTCTCACCTCTGGCTTACGTCAATGTATTGTGTAATATTATTAAGATGTTAAAGAGTGCTATATGACGTCTCACTCTCTCACTTACCTACAAATCACTCTTAGGGGATATTAGTATTTCAACAATATATCAATAATGTAGTCGGTAACTATTCACCAGGGGCCTAATTCTCCTAAAATAAATTGTTGCCAAACGCAATCGAACCACAACCGTCAGTCAGTTTTTGTTTTCGAAAACTTTCAAAATTATTGATTTTGTTTTTTGTGTCAAACAATAAGACAGCTTTTGAAATTGAGAACTGTCTGAATGAACGGTTCGGCCTTGGTTCGGTTGTGATTTTTCAAAATTTATTTTAGGAGAATTAGGCCCCTGATAAGCTAAATGTGACCTAGAAGTATGACATTTATTTGTTCAAAAATCTTGTCATTATCACTGTTGGTAAGTGGTGAAAACCAAATTTTAGCTATTGAAAAATTTAGAGACCGAATAAGCTTAATTAACAGGTAATGATAGGTTGGTGAAATAGGTACCTTAGAATAATAGTTATGTTTATTTTCAAATAATTATAAAAATACTGTTTTCTCCACAGGACGGACGGTTCTTAGTGCGTATAAACGTGGAAAGCGGGTTGCCGGCGCCCATCTGCCAGCGCTTGTCGGTGCTGGTCCGCGCAGTTAGTCGGCGCAGGTAGTCTATATAATGTGTGGCGAACCATTGCCGACAAGCTCCGAACTTCGCCGATAAGTTCCGACCTGCTCCGATCAGTGCTATTAGGCCGTCATTTGTTGCTGTATTTGCAAGCAAACAAAGTATTTTTATTAAAAAATTCCAGCCCCTGTTTCCACCCGCTTCCTTTATGTAGCGGTTACCTGCACGGACCAGTACCGATAAGCGCTGGTAGATCGGCGGAGGTTACCTGCTTCCTTTATGCCCTAAAAATGCAGTCAAAAGCTTGTAAAAACACAATTACTAACAAGAAAAAAAATGTGTAAAATATAGTTTATTTCAAACCCTATAATGTATTGTATGTCTTTAACTGTCAAGTATAAAAGTGACTTATTACCGTTTGTTCTTCAGTTACAAAGTAGCCGCGACAGAAAAATAAACTACGTACAATGTTCTGACACGAGTCAACCAAAACGTCTATACGTGCAGTTTCATTATTACCTCCCCTAGCAATTGGTCTATGGGGTTATTGAATCCGACGATAAGGTGCCACGGTAATTTCCTGCCATTTACCATCATTACTCTGCCCTATGATCACCTAATGCTGCGGTTAGGGTGGCCATCGGACAAAAAGAACAGTCCCAGGACATTTCTTTAGAATTTTTTGGAAAACTATTTCCGTTCTTGTCTGGACTATTATTGAAGAGTTCGGACGGATACGGCAGTTATTGTATGAGGATTGAAATTGGTCTACTTATAGACATTAGGATTTGAAAGGATCGAGGCTCTGCAATTTCGTGATAAGTGTTGACCTTTTGTTGGGTGTCGACTAAAATATATTCTAAGTTTCATTCATGAATAAATGATTTTTTTTGAACGAGACCTTTAATGCAAACTGATTAATACGTAGAAGTCAAAGTGGCATTGTTTGTGAGTATTGTTTTTTTGTAATAATATTTTTCTTGTGTTTTTTTATCTATATTTTAATTTATTTTTTGCTTGTTTTTTCTAATGTATTGCTTGTATTGACTGCTTCTACTTAACTGGACAGTTATTGATGAAACCTCAGGGCCAATTCTACTAAAAAAATCGATGCCAAACCGCAATGAAACCGTCAGTCAGTCAGTAAAAATGTTTGGTTTTGTTTCGTTGTCAAACAATTTGTCAATTTATTGAAAACAAAAACTGTCTGAATTAACGGTTCAGCTTCGTTTCGGTTGCGATTGATCAACGGTTCTGTTAGTAGATTTGGCTCCGGTTTCTAGCCAAAGCAAGTTCAGAGATCGGCTTCTGCTTCAAGTTTTGTCTTATCCCTACACGTCACGTTTCAATAAGGTTAGTGTTTCTCTCATTGTACGTTCAACCAACGAACTCAGATACATAATTAGAAGATCACTACTCAAAAACTATAAACTATAATCCAACTGAACCCAGTAACAAGAACATTGTAACACTAGAACAATATATCAAACTAATTTGTCGTCCCGCGAAACAGAAGGGAACCAGCCCGTTACTAACAAAGAGGGAAGTGGCCGAGACTATGCAAGATCGATTAATGGCCCCTAATTACGCAATTTCTGGCGATCTCTAATTGTGGTGTGGACCAGTATATTCTGCGTGACAGTATGTTATTTCCCTAGAGGGCGGTAAAGATAGCGGCCCGCGCAACATGTGAAAAATTTACTGGAATCGTTGAATCTTTAAAATGCCAATGTTTCTTTTTTTGGGGAAGGACATGGTTGAGGTTAGATTAAGGTACAGCTTTCGTTATAAAGTTGCAGATGTAACAAGCACGTTGTTAATTTATGCAAACAAAAAAAACATGTCATAAAATTAACAGTGTTTCATCAACAGTGCGCGCAACAATTGAGGTAATTATAATTATCGTTTTACAATAAGTACAAGTTTCGTAGCTACAGATACATTTTTTTAACCGGTATCGTCCCGCGCGACGATCCGTATCGTCAGTGCCATTGTTTATCTATTGTGTCTATAATTACAGTACTTGATAAGTTAAAGTACAAAAATTGCTTTTGTTGGAAATTAAAAGCTATTTAATGGAAATTAAAGTTGTTAATTCATTTTTTTACATTACAAGTAGAGAGTGTTCGGGCACACTTAGGACCTGAAGCGATCTTATTGCGGCAGCGAAAAAAAGACACAAAATATTTTCTTCACACTTCATATCCAAGCAGTGATAGCCTAGCGGTTGAACGGTTGCCTTCCATGCAGGAGAGTCCGAGTTCGAATCCGGCCCGCACCTTTCGACTTTTTGAATTCATGTGTGGATTAGAATTTGATTATCACTTGCGTTAAAGGTGAAGGAAACTATCGTGAGGTAACCTGCACATCTGAGAGGGTTCTATAAAATGTTCGATGGCGTGTCTAGTCCACCAACCACTAGGCCAGCGTGGGAGACTAAGGTCTAAACCACGGGTGGGCAAACTTTTGTCATACGGGGCCAGAAAAATGCAAGAAATATCGTAGGGTGGACCCCTAATAAAAAAAAAAAAATTGTTATGCCAACACAGTTCTTTTTTGTCTCAAATAATTACGGCAATTTGATATGGCCATACACTCTTACTCTAAAAGGGAGAGTGAGCGGGCCGGATTAAAACCCTTCGCGGGCCGGAGTTGGCCCGCGGGCCGTAGTGTGCCCATCCCCGTTCTAAACCCTTCTAATTCTGAAAAGAGCCCGTGTCCAGCAGTGGGACTGTAATGGGCTGATTATGTATGTTCAATACCCACTTCATAACTACAATAGATTTAAAAACCATTTCTAGTACATTTACATCTGTGTAAGTCCCCGCTACGTCGCGCCAATGGTACGGCGCGGCGGGGCTAAAATTATTCACTGACTCGTCGCATTGTTCTCTCATACTTTATTTGTCTCAGCTCTGGCAACAGTTTACTCCTTTTTGTACCGTTGCGTGTCGCTTACGAGGCTAATCCCTCTGTTTCTAATTTGTGATCAAAAATAAAAGTTGATCAAAGTAAATTTTCTTGTTGGTAAGTATTTGTGGAAGCGAAACGAATTGGTTAAAGGATTTGGGTTTGGTATTTTGGTTAATTTATTTGTGAAATATTTAGTTTAGTGATTGAGAATGTATTAAGTACGTGATTTCGGTCGTGAAAAAATCCGGCCCGGTTCCTATGGGTACAAAACGTGGCGTTTTGCTTACGTGGAACGTAAGGAGCAACAGTTCCTATTAAAAAAAAAGGACAGCTAATTCTACTGGCTCATGCTATTAATGGATGGGAATCACCGTTAACGCCCCGTAGGTAAATTGTATGGGATTAACTCTAAACGCCGTAATGACTTTTTGAGATTTATCATGGCCAAAACATGACTAAATATTTTTTAATTCTTGTAACACCTACCTATTTATTAATCACAAATTTTACAAATTATGAATCCCAATCCCATACAGATTTAATTCAAATGTTTAGTCTATTTGACGTTTAACCATAATAAGTTTCCTTAAGTATATTTTGTTGAAATATACAGACATTCTCTCGTTTACAACTAAGCTATCTGAAATGAAAATCTGTTATTCAAAATGCAAATTCGACGCCATTACAGAAAGTACATAACATTAGTTAAGATTAAAAGTTGACAATGTTAATATTTAAGCTAGAAGTAATTTTGAAATATATTAATAATGCGAGCTTTTTAAAAGCTTCATTAGTTTTTAGTTGATGTTTTATTGCTTTAAGTATCTACTAATAAATGTAAAAGTTTAATTTCGCTTATTAAAACATTCAACGAATTGTCTGACTAGGTTGCTAAATTCAGAGAAATTGATTTCATTTCAATAAAATCTGACTGAATTTGTAAGCATTTGATGTTTTATTTTTGTTGATTTAAATAGAATCATTGATGTAAATCAACAAACGTAGACTATATTTATTTTTATTATACCTTTTTTAACTTAAAAGAGTCCTTTTGTTTCTTTACGAAACGTTATCATACATAGATAATCAAATATTTTAAAAAAACATGTCTAATAAAGCTATTTTACGGTTTTTGATGATGTCGTTTACGTTTTTTTGATAGCAGTCTCCTTACAGATATAATTTATGAAATGACCGCTACGTCAGGACTCAATTTTCGTTAAACAGAGTAAAATGAAACATCTCGACTCTGACAACATATCGAATCTGAGAGATTCGATAAAATCAAATACAAACCAAAAACGACATGTCTTGCCACAAGATATGATAAAAACGAGATATATCATGCCATTGTCGCTGCTGACCGCCTGGATAGCTATTGTATAAACCACCGCAGATTAGTATCTATAGACTATTATTACTGTATTGTTGGCAACATTGGAAAAACATATACCACAGGTTAAAAACAGCGGCACGCGCATGCGCTCTAGGTAAGTAAATTAACGGCCATTGAGGAACGTCCAACATTTTTGCTATTTTCCCTTTCTAAGATTAACTTTGTTGTGTTAACTAAATAACTGATTGTGATTCAGTATCTATGTTTTTAAAAAGCACCTTCAGTTCAAGGTATATAAGAGTATAATATAACATAACATCACGCCTATATTCTCCAAAGGGTTGAACAGAAGTGTATAGGTACACCTTCATTTCGCTGGTATGTCTAAGTCTCATGTAAGCGAGCCTATAGCCATCAACCGGGCACAAATCCAGACCCCGAGCTGCTACTGAGAAATTTTATACGCAAAAACAAAATAACACTTTGCCCGACCTGGGGATCGAACGCAGGACCTCGCGCTCAACAGTCGCTAGACCAACGAGACAGTCAAGGAATATTAAGGAGTACTCATGTCTTCTCTTCACTTATAAAGTTGCCTCTGGCATCACTGACACACGAGTGCCGGCTATTCATAGCTTTGTTAATCAAATACAATTAATTTGCGTCCATTAACAAGCACTACCTACACAAATACTGAGGTGTTGTGTTTGTAATTTATATACGTCTGTATATATAATTTGTAACAAAGCTCATATAGGTCAGAGGTCAGTCAAAATTATATACTGTAATACTATTTCCTAAATCAGACGTTTGTAATGTTAACCTGTTAAACATAAGCCAGTTGACAACAGGTCGCCGGTGCAAGAAGGCAGGCTCTGGGGAAAGAATAAGGGTGCTTTTCCACCAGAGATGTGCTATGCAACGTTGCTATGGATGCGTTTGATATTCACCAATCATATTCATTGGTCCACATAGCATAGCACTGGTGGAAACTGATTCAACTAAGCTACGTTTTTTATTTGGGAGGATGTGTGATGTGGATGCCTGCTATGGATGGTCGCGAGTGGTGTAGCTATGCCCGCCGCCGCCCGTGCCTTCCCTACTATCGATACGTCGCATAGCTTGAGATGCGCATCTTTCTCGCACAGCTACATACCTTAGCGTCAGTGGAAACGGTCACATAGTTTCGTAGCTTAGCTTTTACGTTCTCGAAGCATAGCTATATAGCACATCTCTAGTGGAAAGGCAACCTAAAGAAAGGGACCTCTAACTTGCCAACCCAGAGTCGAGGCAAAAGGCAATACTTACCTTCTATTTCGATTCGATTTCAATTCTCATGTCCAGCAGTGGACTGCAATATGATATTTTAGAAGATCGGTGTAGTTAATATAAGATCCGACCAGAGATATACTTAGTCAATTGACTTACTTTGCACGCAGTTCAGTAGGAGTAATGCTCCTGCTTGTTACGCTGTCAAGCCAGTTCTTTCTCGACCGTTTCCGTTGCCGCACGCGCGAATAGTTGTAGGAGCTGTTTGCTCTACCTTTCACTGTGAAGACGCCTGCGAGTCGTGCGGAATGTTTACTTTCACATTAAATTGCCGTCATAGCGTAGTTAGTGGGAACAAAAATGTGACACTCTTGTTTTCACACAATTTGACAAACTTGCGATATCTGTGAATTTTATGTGAAGGTATTTCTATTTCGTACTGACGATACTAATTGAATAGGGAAAATGTATTATCTGTATGTACCTATAACCTGAACCTTGTCATTTCATAGACGATGTAATGTTGAATGAAGCCAAGAAACACAAGGAAGAAGATCTAGCTTTAAACATGTCACCCACTATAAAGGTTGAGAGATAAATACAGAACTGAAATGTTAACAATAAACTTCAAATGAAATGTCTTCTACGAATTATGTATCTAAGAATACAATAGAGTAAAAGTAACTGACCTAACACATATAATTAACACTCGTTATAAAGACAGATTTGCGATAAAATATGTCTGGATTTAGTGCATAGTAAACAACGCATGTTTAGACATTTACTACTAAAGATAATTTTCAAGCGAGAGGAATATACATAAGGTCATTGTCCTTATATTATGCGTATGTATTGTTGCTAGTAACGCTGCTAAAATTGTTGTTCAGCCATTGTTATGAATAGATAGCAGGGTTGTCAGTTGTTTGTTAAAAGTTTAAACGATGAAGGTAAATTTTGCTGAATTTTAGAAACAATGTTAGATTAAAATGCTGTTTTGCATTTCGATTATGATTTGCTTTGATATAGATATATGTTCGTATTCCCTTTATCCTAGTCATACCTCATCCCAGAGTATAAATAAAACGCCTGCCATGATGTGCATTAAAAATATACTAACAGTTCTTTCATGCGAGATCGGGCGAGTTTTTGGACTTTCAAGAAGTTCCTTCTAACAAAGTCTTACGTATTGAGGATATCAGACATTTGCAGTTTGAATTTCCAACAGTTTTCAAATGAACAAAGAGGTGCATAGATAACTGCACGCACCTCCGCTGTCACCTATGCGCCTGACCCGTTTTACAAGCCACACCATGTCGGAGTTTACTCTAAGTTGGGGTTTTGATAACAGACTTTTTTTTTATTTGAAGATATTGAATTAGTTTGGACTGCCTCGTTGGTCTAGCGGTCGCAAGCGCGACTGCTGAGCGTGAGGTCCTGGGTTGGATCCCCAAGTCGGGCAAAGTGTCGCTGAGTTTTTCAGTGTGGAATTTCTCAGTAGCAGCCCGGAGTCTGGATTTGTGCCCGGTCGATGGCAATAGGCTCGGCCCCTATTACATGGAACGTAAACATAAACGACGAAATGTGGGTGTACTATACACCTCTGCCAACCCTTCGGGGAATACAGGCGTGAGTTTATGTTATGTTATGTTTATGAATTAGTTTATTGCTCATGTAGGAGGGCTGTGGCTAATTAACAAACGCGCCGATTATACGTTTTGCGAGCCTAAGCTGTGCTTGCCACATCGATAAGCGACCATTCGTTACACATCAAGACCCCTCCGTTTTTCAGAGAGTTCGTTAAATTGTTGGTCTCGGGTCTCCTAAGAATACCTATGACAGTCGTTACTGGTAGTGAAAAGCCCGTAAGTCTGACAACGGATCTAACCTTAGGGTATCGGTATCGCCCAGTAACTGGGTAGCGGAGATCTGATGGCGGTCGCTCCGAATAAAATATTGGTAACCGCATCTGGTTGGATTGGAAGCTGACTCCAAAATAGTTGGAAAAAGGCTAAGAGAATGAGATTAAATTAATTTATTGGATCTTGGTTGGGTCTCTTCCACCTAATTGTTCAAAATCAAAATGAAAAAATGTTTATATCACATAAACCTGTATTGTTTATGAGAAGTCGAATTTAGGTGCACGGTTCCAATGTGTCGTTTCCTAAGAAGAGCCGGCATGAAACTCCATTGTAATTCTTTTAAGGGCTGTTTTTTCAATCGTCAGATAATTAATTCTTATCTGAGGTATGACATTTTGCCAGGTTTTCTATACAAACGCTGTCAAAGCGTAATACAATACGGCCGACGTATCTTGGCGAGACTGAAGTTAGCTGATTAGCTGCGCAGTAGACAATTTCGTTTCTAAAAGATTCATTGCGCAGCCAAACAACTAACTTCAGACTCGCCAAGATACGTCGGCCGTATTGTATTTATCCCTCAGATAAAATCGATTGAAAAATCGGCCCTTAAAATAATATATTTAACAATTTCAGTTAATACAGTACTATGATTTAGGATAGTTATGAGAGAACAATGTAGTCTTTTCCACAGACCAGTTCCATGAAATTCCCTTTAGCTACAGCCCTGAACGCAAGCAAGACGCGTGCGTGGCGTGACGCGCAATTTATTGGCTCCCGTTGTTAGCCCTTTGTGTGCTCATCGGCAAAACAAACAACATGTTTTTATTTCATTATTAGCACTCTCATTATATGTTGCAAACAATTTCCCTCCATGTTTATTAACGACTATCCAGTATTGTGTGGATTTTATGCTGTCTGCGGCAATCTTGGGAGTAGTAATTTTATGCAAAAATATTATGCATATTTTTAATTTATTAACTGTGTAATCAAACTGTTTCTAAGGTTGACAGCGCAATTGCAATAATAAAGCCATGCATATTCACTACCAGTAAACAATGTTTCGTTACAAATTGCTGGTAGGTAGTTTCTGAAACACCACATAAATGGTTCTAGAGGCAATTTTTCAAAGCTCTGCCATCGTAAACTGCCAGCAACAATTTTCCAGACACACGTAGTGTCTTGTTTCTGACACAATGTTTATAAACAAATGTTTACAAATGAATGCATGACATTAATAGTAGTTTTTAAGCCAAATTATTATAGCCTCGAATGCCTCGTTGGTTTAGTGATCGCAAGCGCGACTGCTGAGCGTGAGGCACTGGGCTCGATCCTTAGGTTCCGACCTGAGGATCGAACCCAGTCCAAAATGTTATTGGGTTATTCCCTGTGAAATTTCTCAGTAGCAACCCAGAGTCAGGATTTGTGCCCGGTTGATGGCAATAGGCTCGCCCCCTATTACATGGGACTTAAACATAACGGCGAAATAGGGTTGTGCTATACACCTCTGCCCAACCTCTTAGGAAATGCAGGCGTGATGTTATGTTATTAGGTATTATTGCCAAAAGTTAGAGTGGTAAGTGTACACCAATTTTTTAGGTACCTATAAATGTGATTCATTGGTGAATTAAGAAATATACGAGGAAGCTAAGTTTCACGGAAAAACTCGTTCCAATGTAGTAAATTTAAATCCTACATTTGCCCCACATATTTCGATACGTTCAGCTTAGAGCTTGCAACAAGCTACTCAATCATGTAAGGAATAGTTCGTGGAATCGATTTCATACAGCGGTTGCGACATGAAGAAAACTTCGCAAACGATTTCGATAGTAAAAGGAACTCAAATATTACAGTAATGGAAATCGATTTTATGCGGCAGTTGTGTTTATCTCGGTTGCGAGCAACAGGATTTCAATTTTCAAGGCCTTTAATTCAAATTTGGTGTTCAATTTGGCTCAAATTTTACGATTTCTATACATTTTTTATTGCTGTCTTTCCAATGTCTCAATCCAGCTTTCAGATAAAATAGGCCAATAGAACAATAGGCCTTTTAGTTTTATTTTTGTCGATAGTTGAATCGTCTTTAGTCACATGTCTAGCAACTCTTAATTGACATGATGTGTCATTTTAATCAAGTTACTGTGAAAACCTCTGAAAACAATATAGGCAACCCGTCCACCATAGACGATTAATAGTAGCCATAGTTGTATTTTTTTAAAACTTTTTTTGTGTTTGGGTTACCATTTTATTATATTATGTTTTTTAAGTGCAAAATTTTGTTTGTGTAGGTTGTTTATTATTAAGTAATTGATTTTAAGAAATATTGTATTTTTAATTTTAAGTATACATGTTCGTTCGCTTGGGCGAAAAAATAAATACTTTTTTTTCTTTCTTTCCTAAGTTGCATAATAACACCTAGGGGGCTAATGCTGCGTTTTGTGAAACATATTTCGTTTCATATTCGAAATCATAACTGCAAGTGTACTGCACATTCAGTCAGCAGTTGTCACACAGTTGCACTGACTACATCCTTATTGTCTTCAAGCTGCATTGGGCAGTCGCATAGTCCACAATAATAAGACTGCATGTGCAGTCTACTTGGCACTCTAGTTGGTTCTCCGCCTACCGCTTTTATTTATTTTCACATACAATATAGTACCTACTAAACTCAAGCCTTTCAAATGTTGCTGAGGTATACTTAATATCCTAAACAGCATCCTAATAGTACAAAACAATCGTAATCCACATGGCTTTGATTTTGACAACACAACAATATTCGTTGCGTTGTACTTACATAGTTGTGGAAAAGTCGGATTGATAGTACGTACGTTGATATGGAAATTGGTGACCTGTCAAAATCAAATCCATAGCGATTACGAGTGTGTTGCGCAATTACAATAGTAGAAACACGTCGCTGCGCTGCGGCGACGCTGTGTGCGAAGAGAATCACACTGCTAGAGTGTGCTGATGAGGCATGAGGCTAAAAGACCTCTAGCCTACTGCATTTTACTAATTGCGATTTTTCTGAACTTGGCCATAGGTACTTGAGCAGCTTAATCCTAGTCTGCAACATTATACTAACAATATACTCAATAAAAATGTAATTTGCTGCACAATTCTTTTTAAATGCCAATTCAATCCTAAATGTTTAACTTTAACTACGTAAACTTAAATAAAGAAAGAGTTCACAGCAAATCTCGACCATTATTCTTCACTGGAATCCAGATAACAAAATTGAGAATCTTAAAATGTAACGACTGAGAAAAACTTTAGTAGGCTCTATAAAATAGAGTTAGTTGCCATAATAGCGTGATAGCGAGAACTAACCGCATATCCCTATAAAACTACGCTCTTTATCGTTCGACGCGTAAATTCCCGGATCCTTGGGGATTGCAATAAATAGCTGAAATCCTGAACTTCGACCACTGACATCAAAGCCTGATAGGGCTTATGCCTTGTACAGACTAACCGGACAAAGACGAACGAACGCGAACACGAGTGGGTGTGGACGGTTCGGCGAAGGGGAGTGAACGCGTACGAAGTCCTTAGCCTGCGTTCGGCTATCTCCGTGGTGTGTCAGACAGTGGCGGTGTAACATGGGTTACCACCTGGGGCGGTTTTTTATTCTATTCCCCCCAAAATAAAACAACAAATAGGTACTAAACGTGCTTATGCGACCCACTTGCCGGGCGTGACCGTGGATGAGCAAGTATTTTTTCTGTACTGTGCTGCCGACGATTTCCTAATTTTCTTAGTCAAAGTGCGTGATAGTGGCTCTCTGCGGGCGCGAACTGTCACCCCTTGGAACTTGGCACCAGGGGCAGACCATCCCTACCGCCCCTCTTTGCGCCACAACTTTCAGAACATAAAAGCACAGTCTACCTATATCTTACTCCTTACAGTCGGTCAACGTAGAACATTGTCGCAGAGTAATCGTGCGGTGGGTTGCGGGGTGAAGGAGCGGAGGTTATGTCCCGAGTAGCCATACTGCATACTTGGGACATAACCTCTGCCCCTACATAATTTTGACATTTCATAGGACCTGTCAAATGTATGCGCGTTGACCCACTGTATGTAGTAAGTAAGTAGGTACACTGTGATAAAAGGTTCGCTCTGTGTGGAAACAACAATTCACACCGATAATTCAGCCCTCATTAATCCCCCCCCCCCCCCAGCCCGCGCCAGCAACGCCCTAAACCGAGATCTGAGTCCCACTAGGAGTCGCCCTTATTGCTGTTGTTGCAGGTATTCATGCTGTTACTGTAGTATAAATAGTTAACTTAGGTTAAGTATTTTACTTCCCCACCTGGAGACCCTTCAGGTCTCGCAATCGCCTGGTTACCTAGAAAGGGTCTGCAAGTACTCTCTAAAGGAGACCAAAAGGAAAAAAAAAGTACGCATCCGTGAAGGCGAGCGAGCGTTTGGTGTCCATCGGCGAACGCCATTCTTACGCCTTCGTTCGGTTCGTCTGTACAAGGCATTAGACAAGCCTGCCTTACATCTCGGTCTTACACTTGGAAAAACTTAATCAGATCCAAATAAAAGTTTTTGCTTCTGTTCAATTTGGTATTAAGTGGGCAATTACCTTTTGATACACTACTGTGATTAGGTTAGTTCTATTAGAATAGGATGGCTATCAGAGCTTAATAATTGTTGAAATTCATAACGCGCCTTAGGTACTTTAAGCGTCATGAAATTTTAATACTGTATAAAACCAATGTAAGAGATTATTATGTCCTCAATAAAATGATACTGTCGGTAAGAAGGTAGTTTAATGTTTTAATAGCCTTTTTTTATCGTGGGAAAATCCTCATGAATACCCTTCTCCTGGGAGTTGCGAAGTGTTATGCTCTTACCGGCTAAAAACCCACGGTGTTCCTTCTCCTGACTAGGCATGAAAATTGCCGGCAATATTGCGAAAGTTGCCAAAACTGCCGCGAATGTTTCCAATCCTGCCGGCAACATTGGCAAGAAACGTGTAAATAGAAAACGTATTTTACTTTATATAATTGCATAGTAGGATAAAATTGCGGTTTGCAGGGTGCTAGTTTTTATACTTGCCTACATTATCCAACCGAAAATTTTTGTTTTTGCATTTATTTTCTTACTGATAAACTAAAGAAAAGAAACAGGCTATCCACGATACTTCATTGGTGATGAAACCATAACTACACACATCAAAAGTGTCTAGGGATCAAGCATTTTTATGCGGATTTCTTGAGATTGAGATGTGGCTTTGTAATAAATTTATGATTTTATAAATTTATATGGATCCTTTTTGGTGCATTTCATAATTTGAATCAGGAACTGTGAATCAAATTCGAGTAAAAGATGAAAATCAGCTGTCAATATTTTCCCTATAAAAACATACAACGCATTGAAGACATTATTAGTGCTACTGTTTCCCTACTACTGATTAAAACCAACGTTATTATGGAGCGGCGACGTCATTTAAGCAGGGAAGAAATGCTCAGAGCCGTGGGAATGATAGAAGCTGGTTCCCGGCAACGTACTGTGGCTTTAGCTCTGAATACAAGTCAGAGTGTTATCAGTCGACTTTGGACACGTTACCGAAGCACTGGTACCGTGGCTGAGCGCCATGGAGGACGGTATCGCTGCACCACACGGAGACAAGACCGATACATTCAAATCTTAACTCGAAGAGCTCCAACAATAACCGCCATGATGTTAGCCGTGAGGCTTCATCACTCTTCAGGGAACTTAATTAGCGACCAAACAGTCAGAAACCGCTTGCATGAAGTGAACCTTCATTCCCGAAGACCGCTACGGGTACCACCTATAGCAATGCACAATCGTAGGATTCGATATCAATGGGCTCTTGGACACAGAAATTGGGCAGAAGAACAATGGCGTTTCGTGTGCTTTTCTGATGAGTCTCGTTTTGGTATGAGACCGGATACAAGACGTATACGACACTGGAGAACCCCTGGACGCCAACAGCGATTAAAATCCTGCCAGGAAGTCCATCCTTATAGTGGTGGAACCATCATGGTATGGGCGGGTATTTGGATCGGCGGAAGAACTGAGTTGATTTGGATCAGAAAGAAAGAAAGAAAAATCATTTATTCAGCACAAATTAATAACTTAAAAGTAATAATAACATAATTAACACTACCTATTTATATAAATTGCGCTGAAAAGGCGCTGGTTCAGCATATGCCAGACGGAATGCCTGGCGCTGGTTTTCAACCAGACCCTAGTGGCCCACGGATGGTAAGCCAGTACAAAAAATACAAATGAAATGCTTAAATAAAATAAAAACTAGTAAAAATAATACATAAATATAAATAAACTTGTTGTAATAAAAAATAATAACATATAAAATAAAATATAAAAAACATTATGTGTTATACCCCTTTCACTATAAGTCGACTCCTGACGTTTCTCTACAAATCGTTACCATACAAAGAATATCAAATATTTTTAAAAAACAAAACATGTATAATATAGCTATTCTACGGCTTTTGATGATGTCGTTTACGTTTTTTCGATAGCAGTCTCCTTACAGCTACAATTTACGGAATGACCGAGCTGTCAGGAATCATCTTTGGGTGAAAAGAGTATAGTCGTTTGTGTTTGTGTGCGATGTGATATAGTGTGGGTAGGCGTGCGCTGGCTATTGTGTTGGTTTCTTAGAAATTAAGATCATGGCGACAGCGCGGCAGCGAGACGCTATGCGACGGTGAAATAAATAAATGCCATAGCCATACGCTGAGAGGCAGCGACCACAACGCACGTCAACATTATCTTGTTGTGTGTTACAATGTTGATACTAAATAATAAATGTGCAATAATAAATAATAAATGTACAGTCGTTTAGTGGTAATAACGAAACAAAACATTTCCGTTAACACCAATTCAAATACCTATATAATGTCATTGGTTGACACGTTATGTAAATGGAAAAATTAAGGAGGATATAAATGGGTATGTAATGAGTTTTATTTGTGTATAATTGTGTCTTGTGCTTAAATCATTCATACAGTAGGTACCAATGTAATATAATAATGATACGAACCTTTTTTTTTTTTTTTTTTTATAGGTTTCCATAAATAAATAGGACACTGATGAGCGGTATACATATTTGTCTCGGGATCCTATTACTAGGTCCGAAGCGAGCGGCTTTGTCACCCGAAGGCAAAACCCAGCAGGTGTGTATATGATGTATATGGAAGTGACGTCACGGATGTCAAACCAGTACTTCCTTTCTGTTAATTATTGTAATTTTAAAATAAAAAGTGTCATCAATTTGTAAAACTTTATTGTATTAAGAAACAAACTCGATGTGTTGAACAACATACATTGTTGGCAAGTGTTTTTGTGCAGTGTTATAAACTAAAAATACATAATTAAAATCTACGAACTAAAATCATACGCTAAACTACCCTATAATAGAAAATATAAACAACAATCTTAAATATCTAGCATAAAATCTAAGGTGAAATAGTCAAGTGTGTGCGCGCACCCTTACCCGAACATTGTGCCTCACTCTATGGTGTTTGGATTTACATAAACACCTTGAATCTGCCATCAACTATTAAACCTCAAACAGCGCCATCTATCGATCAATCAATATGTCAAAGTGCGGTGGTTGTGGTAGGTTCCTTTCGCCGGCAGAGGCAGCCAAGTGTAAACAATGTAACGCAAGTTACCATCGGCGGTGTGTAGATCTGCCTTTTTCAGGCACCATAGCTGTGACTTGGCATTGCCCCGAGTGCAAGAAAAAGCTCGAGAACAAAGCTGAGACACCGGTAAGAGTTATTACACCGAACCTATCTGAGCACTCTAATAGCACTATAAGTGTTGAGACTACTCAAGACCTGTCCAATGACATCGCCACCGAACTGAGGACGTTAAGGGATAATTTAAGATGCATTAATGAAGACCTGCAACTGTTCAGAGATGACATAGCGGACATCAGAGCATCCCTTAAATCCTACCACTGCAAAGTTGATAACATGGAGGAAAGAGTGAAGGTCTTAGAGTCGCAACAGCCACCGAGCTCAGCAGAGGTGGGTGACGTCATCGCCCAACTTAGACAGGATCTCAATGATCGGGATCAGGAGTTAATGGCGAACGACCTTGAGATCGCTAACCTGGTCGAGGGAGGTGGAGAGAACCCAGTCCATGTGGTGATACAGATTGGAGCTAAGCTGGGCGTGACAATCGAAGCCCGGGACATTGTCAGTGCCGAGCGCCTGGGACCCCGACGCGTTGTGGCGGTGGATGCCGCCGGCCCGGAGCCCCGGCCGCGCCCGCTTACCGTTCGCCTGGCGCGTCGCGACCTACGTGACCAGTTGCTGAGTGGTGCTCGAGTTCGACGTGGTGCGACATCAGCTGACCTCGACCTGCCTGGCCCCCCGCGCCGCTTCTATGTCAACGAGCGCCTCACCAAGGCGAACCGTCGGTTGTTTCGTGAGGCGCGAGACGCCGGCCAGCTCCGCGGATGGCAGTTTATATGGTTTAAGCACGGCCGCATCCTCGCGCGTAACAAACCCGGGGACAAGGCTTTTTATATACGCTGTGAGTCGGACATTGATCGCTTCCTTGGCCCTGCACCCGCATTGGAACAGAAACTTAATAATAATAGTATGTCTAATTGGGTTGCTTCACTTAGTCATGTTATCTTTTCCTAAAAATTGCATGTGTTCTTTGATCCGAGCTAGTCTTGCGAATTGTTATTGTTTATTTTTCGATCATTTATATTTTGTCGTAACTAATATTTGTTTATTTTATGTGTGGTTCACAACAACATTATTCAAAATAACACTTGATAAGCCGGTTCCTTGCTTTTGGTATTTGTTTCTCATAGTAATAATATATCAAAATATTTATTTGTCACCTTGTACTATATACATATTTACAGAATACTACGACACGTTACACTATTATGAATATTATACATATTATATACACATATCCAACGTTAGACATGACTCCGAGTAACAAGAACCTAAAGGTTGGACTTCTTAACGCAGGCTCGCTCGGTACAAATCACGATGACCTTATAGCTGTTATAGAACGGCACTGTTTCGATGTCTTAGCCATAAATGAAACGTGGTTACGTAGAGGAGAGGAGGGGCGCGCGCCGATAGTGCCGGGGTATAGTCTACGTCACGTGCCGCGGCCGGTGATCGTGCGCTCGGGCCGTGGTGGGGGTGTCGGTTTTTACATTAGGCGCGGACTGCGCGCGCGCACGATGGCGATCTCCGTTGATCCACGGTTCGAATCAGTGGAGCAAATGTGGCTTACTCTAACGCTTAATGGTAAAAAAATCGCAATTGGAACCGCATATCGCCCCCCTTGGCTCGATTTGGATCTCTTTCTTGACGCTTTGACTGATAGCATAACAGCTCTGGGACAAATAGATAATTGTTTGTTACTGGGCGATTTTAATGTAAATCTCCTGAAAACTAGTGAGAGAAAAACACAAAGAATAAACGAGTTTCTTGACTGCCTGAGCTTAACACAGGTGGTTACATCAGCTACTCACTTCACTGAGACCAGTGAATCTTTGATTGATTTGGTTTGCACAGACCTTAGAGTGAGGGATATACTGGTAGAACCGTTTAAGTCCATTAATAGCCATTCTACGATTGTATGCGAATTTCATATTAAGCGGGAGAAACCCAAACCTTTCATTGTTAAATTTAGGCCAATAAAAAATATATGTAGGGACAGTCTCCACATGGATTTATCTGTATTGGACTGGAATAGCGTTTCAATGCTGGAAACAGTGAATGAAATGGTTGAAGCTTTTGTACTGTATGTCACTGCGGTGTTCGATGCCCACGCGCCACTTCGTACATGTGTTATCAAAGAAAAGTCATACCCGTGGGTAACGGACACTGTTAAGCTTATGATGCAACTGCGGGACGACGCGTTAGCCAAATATCGCAAAACAAAATCGGTAGTCAAGAGGGAATATTATTGCCAGTTGAAGTCTCTAGTGGTGACTTCCCTTTACAGGGAAAAGGTCGCTTATTTCAAGTTCAATATTAATAGTAAAATAAGAAATCCCAAATTACTATGGAAAAATTTAAAATCGACCTTATTGCCCGGTAAGCGATCACAGGAACTTCCCACTCACTTTTCTGATGCAGACCAAATCAACTCTCATTTTTTAAATGTTCCTGGTAGCTCAGTAATAAGAACGTCTACATTAGCATTTTACGAATCTCAGCGGTATAGTGATGTTGTGTTTACAATATTACCAGTCAGTCAGGACGATATATCGCGCCTTATATCACATCTCAAATCGAATGCTGAGGGCTGCGATAACATTAACCTCGATATGATATTGCTGACTTTACCGCATACACTCGAGACTATCACAAATATTGTAAATAAGTCTATACAGACATCTACGTTTCCTGACACCTGGAAGATAGCTACAGTCAGGCCACTGCCTAAAAATTCGAACCCAGTAGCTATGAAGGATTTGCGGCCCATAAGTATTTTGCCGTGCTTGTCTAAGGTCATGGAAAAGTTGGTGTGTAACCAATTGACTAGTTTCTTGGAGAAAGGTGATATACTCCCTTCACTACAGTCTGGTTTTAGGAAGCGACGCAGTACCAGTACCGCTTTATTAGATGTTACTGACAATATTCTGTTTGCCCAAGATCAAGGTATGTGCACACTGCTGGTGCTGCTGGACTTCTCCCGCGCCTTTGATTGTATAAATATTTCATTGTTATTGTCCAAACTACAATACTACGGATTCGACCAAAACGCCGTACAATGGTTCCACAGTTATTTGTATAACCGTCAGCAGCGCGTGGAGCTCCGTCTACAAGATGGATCTTCTTCATTCTCTGATCTAGTTACCGTTAATAGAGGTGTGCCTCAAGGGTCGATCCTAGGTCCTATTTTATTTATTTTATACTGCGCGGACATAACAGATTGTCTTCATAAATGTAACTATCATATATACGCCGATGACGTACAGGTATACATATCTTTCAAACCCAGCGAGTACGAAATAGCCGTGTCAGCACTAAACGATGACCTCGCCAGGATTGCTGAGTGGGCTGAAAGCCACTCTTTAGTTCTCAACCCGAATAAAACCAAATATATGTTACTTGGCACTAAAAATATGTTATTATCGGTTCCTACTTTGAATTTAACTCTACTGGGGGAGCCAATCGAAAGAGTAGACGTTGTTCGCAACCTTGGGTTATGTATGGACTCTAGTCTTCGATATGAAAAACATATAGCTGAATCAGTTCGCAACTGTTTCTATCGTTTAAAGATTCTGTATAAGATGAGGCCTTTCCTTTCAGAGGAACTACGTGTGCGTTTGGTCGAGTCACTCGTTCTATCCAAATTAAACTATGCTGATACAGTTTATGGTCCACGTTTATTATCGCGGACTGACCGCCTTATTCAAAGGATCCAAAATGCCTGTGCCCGTTTTTGCTTTACAATCACAACTAGAAGCCATGTTACCCCATTTTTAAATAAGCATTACATAATCAAAATGAAGTCTAGGCGAAAGTTACACCTAGCATGCCTAATGTTTGGTATCGTTAAGGATGGGGAACCTGATTATCTGCATAAAAAACTGAGCTGGGTGACAAGCGGGCGCGAGTGTGGGAACAGACAATGTTCACTGCAGCTGTCTATTCCGCAACATAAAACAGCCGCGTTCAGAGGTGGATTCCGTTATGCTGCGTCAAAAATATGGAATAATTTGCCACCGCCTATTAGATCCCTTAATACAATAACTACTTTTAGGTCACACCTACGGCGGTTCTTAATCGATGCACAACGGAAGTTAAATCTAATAAATACAAACATGTCACTTATCTAGTGAAGGCTGGGGTGCGCGCTTATATGCTTATACATATGTGTGGTGAACATTACAATGCACTTATGTATTTCTCCGCCTGTCGGTCGTTTGCACTGGCTGTTGGTAAAGCTGGACACCTCTCATTTCTCGGGTCTGATCCTCGTCGTGTCGCGTCGGCTTCATAGGAGACCTAAAAATGAATAATATCAATTTATTACTTACTGCAATATTCATTATATATATTCAGAAAACTAAATTACATAGAACTATTGATATTATATACACACCTGCTGGGTCTGGCTGATCAGAGGCAACCTCAACGCTCAAATTTATGCTGAGACGATTGTATCAGACGTCATCGTTCCTCTACAAGCGCAAATCGGTCCCTTATTTCAGTTAATGCATGATAATGCACGACCGCACACCGCAAGAGTTGTAAGACAGACTCTCGCCGCAGCTAACATCAATGTCCTGCCCTGGCCTGCTCAGTCGCCAGACTTGAACCCGATTGAGCATGCATGGGATATGCTACAGAGAAGAGCTCTGCCGAATATGGAGGGTATCCAGTCGCAAGAAGACCTTTTTTTGTTGTTGCAACGAACATGGGCGGCCATTCCACAGCGTGATTTGGATGAACTCATTTTGAGTATGCCAAACCGATGTTCTTGTGTTGTTAGTGTTCGCGGTAGAAACACGGATTATTAATTGTTTAAGTTACCCAATAAAATTTTAAAGAAAACTGTTATTTCAGTCTTTTTTTCGAACTTTTGTGTTAGTGGTTCAAATGTCAAAAATCCCTTTATTAGGAAAATGGCAAATTTCTTTATTAATGCAAAGGTGACTTGGTTTATCGTTACTGTGACAAACGAAAACACTTTATTTGATGAATCCTTAAAGAAAATTTTAATTAATATCAATCAGGAGAAAAGTTATTGCAAAAATATATGTTGATCCCTAGACACTTTTGATGTGTGTATTTTGGAGAAATGATCTTTTTTTTTCTACTTTCTATATGAAACCACACTTGTATGTAAGAAAGTATAACATTTATATGTATACATCTCTGTATGTATAATAGGGTCAAACCTTGCAAGACGATTTGATCAGCAACAACAAGTTGATGTTTTTAACTGACTTCAAAAGAGGAGGTTCTTTATTTGACCCGTATGTATTTATGTCCGCGATTTTCTCAAAACCTACTGATCCGATTTAGAAAATTCTTTTAACGACACGATTTTTCAAGTGGCTAAGCGACTAGTCTGGGGTAACGTACCAACGTAGTATTCAACATTCAAGTTATCGTAAATCAAAATAAGGGTACAAGGGGAACATTCGGTATCAATGTCCTCTGTATTTGTTTATAAAATTTATAAGTGAAATCCTCAAATAACTATGGGTTCAGCTATCATGAAGTTACCAGTGTCCTAGTTTAACTTTATCTTCACATATTTGCATTGATAATTAGAAATTAAGTATAATTAACAATATACCATACAGGCTTACTAGTAATACGTATAATTACACCATTACATAAAACCTCATGAGCGCATAAACATTAAAAATGGCATTTGAAAAAACCTATGTAATCTGGCAATTTTGGCAACTTTCCGGCAATATTGACCAATATTGCCGGGAATATTGGAAACTTTCCTAGTAAGTTTCGGAAACATTCGGCAATTTTCATCCCTACTCCTGACCCTTGGCCGGGGTCGCGGGATTCGCAACTGCATGCATCGCTATTTTACTAGACCACATATTTTTTAGTCTCGTCTAGTGCCAGACTTAAAGAATAGCACTACCCCATCTCTGTTTCCGTGAGTGTCGTAAAAGGCGACTAAGGGATTCTCTAGAGGATAGGCAGCAGCGTTCTCTGAGTACTTTAACATCCATACTGCGATCGCCAACCCACCTGCCAAGCGTGGCGATTACGGCGAACCCTCCCGCTTTTGGGGGAGGCCTATGTCCAGCAGTGGACGTCTTTCGGCTGAAAGATGATGATGACATATTTTATAATGCTAATTATGAGGTTAAAATTAAGTTTATACTTAAATCATGCTTCTAATTTTTGCTAATAGCAAATTATTCACATAACATAACATCACGCCTATATTCCCCTAAGGGTTGGGCAGAGGTGCATAGCACACCCTCACCTCGTCAATATGTTTAAATCCCATATAATAGGGGGCGAGCCTGTTGCCATCAACCGGACAAATTTAGACTCCGGGCCGCTACTGAAAAACCCAATAACACTTTGCTCTACCTGGGGATCCAATCCAGGATCCCGCGCTTTGTAGTCGCGCTTGCGACCACTAGACCATCGAGGCAGTCGAGACTATTTATAGTTCCTAACCAAAAATAAACTATCTTAAACTTATAAACCGATTTACTTTAGTTTGCTTTTAACTTCAACTTCAAAACTCAATTTAAAATAGAGTAGAATTACTTAGTTCTTTTTGAAGGTCAGTGTTATAAAATACACGAACCAAAAAAGCCCGCCCTTCATCGCTTCCTAGTGTTTATTACTTAACATTTAGTAGATTTATTTAATCCTTGGTGCGTGGCGGTCATTTTGCGTGATAACCAATGTGTGTGGGGGTAGTTCGAAAATACTTCGCGCGATGACGTCACGTCTGATTAAAACGTCGATATCTCTTAAGATACGATAGCTAGCTCTCTACAAGTTATGTCGTTGGAATTGTTATGAAATTACCTAACCGATCGAAGCGCCTTATTCGCATTGATTTTTTAATTTCTCGCAATAAAAAGTACCGCATGTGCTTTTTCCAGTTTCGACTAACCTCTTTGCCTAAATTAAATAAAATGGATTCCACAGTTAAGTCTTGAAGAAGTACACTCGGGAACAATGAATGAAGTGAATGGATGAGTGAATGCGGGTCACCAACATAAACTTTCATGTCTCGAAAACTTAGAACGCTAGCTTATTCAAATACATAACATAGACGCATAATCTCACTCTTACGTTTATCAACAATCAACTTGCTTCTTTGCAAAGCTTTTCCTTCAATATAATGCAAAATAGGCCACATATTACTTAGAAAGCCTATTTGCTAGCTAAAGACACAATAACATAAGGAGCCCTGTCTGGCACGTGCGTCTTCTCAGAATGAGTAAGGTTGCCAGATTAAAAGGAGAATTGAGAAAAAATAATTAAAACCTTTTTTTCTTCAGGTTTCCTCACGATATTTACCTTCACCGTTAACGGGCTGTCACGATCCACCGAGCTCTCCCGTCGTAGAGCCGGTCGTCTCTTCAGACTCCGCAGTCACACCGATAATTCAGCCCTCATCAAGCTGTCTCCCCCCCCCAATGTCCACGCCAGCAACGCCCTAAGCCGAGGTCCGAGTCCCACTAGGGGTCGCCCTTAATGCTGTTGTTGCAGGTAGTCATGATGTTAGTGTAGTACAAGTAGTTAGCATAGGTTAAGTATTTTACTTCCCCCCCATTGGCTGGAGACCCTTCAGGTCTCGCCAATAACTGCCCGGTTACGTAGAAACCGTCCCCTAGGACGACCTACAGCAGTCCGATGGAAAAAAAAAAAAAAAAACAAGTGATGATCAATTTCCGATCCGCCATGAATTCGAAAAGTCAGAGGTGCAGGCTGTGCTTGAACTCAGACCGTCCTACATGGAAGGTGAGCTTTCACTAATACTACAAAGACACAATATCTTGCAAATATTTTCACAGCCAATGAATAGGTCTAAATAAGGCATTACAATTTAAAAGGCGCCTTATTAAACTGAAACTTGAAGAAGGGTTACGTAATCTTTAAAAGTTACCGACAGCCAGGCGTTGTTGAACCCTTGTCAGACCTTTGTTGAACTCCAAACATTTCGCCTCCCAACTTGTTCGTTTCCACCTAAATTCTTTTATTAGATAACTTAAAAGCCGATAATAATCTAATAAGATTTTTTTAAACTTTGCCCTCACTGTATATATTATTATACTCCTGTATAATACGAGTAGGTTCTATTTCAGACACAAATTTTCGCATGCATAAACACCCAAACCCGGAACAACTATCTGTAGGTCATATTAATACTAGATCCTTGCAAGGATCGAACCCGCAACTCGTTGCGCAGCAGAAAAGCGCTCAATCATGCACCAAAAAGAAAGAAAGAAAGAAAATTCATTTATTTAGCACAGACTAAAAGGCACACAAAACATAAAGCAGAAACAAAAAAAACCGGCCAAGTGTGAGTCGGACTCGCGCACGTAGGGTTCCGCACCATTATCTATAAAAACGGCAAAAAAATCACGTTTGTTGTATGGGAGCCCCTTAAATATTTATTTTATTCTGTCTTTTAGTATTTTTTGTTATAGCGGCAATAGAAATACATCATCTGTGAAAATTTCAACTGTCTAACTATCACGGTTCGTGAGATACAGCCTGGTGACGGACAGATGGACAGACGGACCGACGGAAAGACGGACAGCGTAGCCTCTACTCATGTGGCAATAGGGTCCCGTTTTACCCTTTGGGCACGGAAACCCTAAAAAAAAGAAATTAGAAGGAAAGTGTGCCTCACGGCTGCGCCAAAAAGGCCAAGTTCAGCAAAAATGCCAGACAACTATAGTGCCTGACGCTGGTTTTCAACTGGACCTGAGGTGTGAGGTCGTCAAAATAATCAAAATAAATAAAGACACCAATCGTGTCTTTATTTATTTTGACCCTAGTCGCACCTTATGGTAAGCGAAGACAGGGCCCAAGATGGAGTACACGAATCCAAGTAACAGAGATATAAAGGGATTACCCTACACCTCTCTGGCTTTCATATATACATGACAGAACACAGTCAACTGTTTGGCGCCGGACTTTAATGTATGGGTGGTAACCAGCTAGTCAGACCGTATAGATCCTACCACCAAGCGTGCTGGATTTTGTTGAATCTTATAACACGCGTCTATTCCCAGCGTGCGGTAAGGAAGTTTTATATTCTAGCCCGTCCCCACGTCCTCAACGGGGAAAATAAAGAGAAGGAGCGAGAGGAGATTACCATAACCAAGAGGCTCTTGTGTTTCTATGGTAAAAAAATATGGATTGTGTTTGGGCCCGAGGTAGGTACCCGAAAGATTTTTAACCTTCGATTCCGATGCCTAATTGGAGAGGAAAAGCTATACATAGTTTGTTGAAAAAGCTTAATTTTCGAAATATTCATTATTTAATGAAATTCACAAATCGAAAAATATATATAGTAACAAACAGTTCTATGAACGCGGCGTTGCGACTTTTGTCATACCATAACCCTCTCGCCGTATGTCTTATTAGTCGGGGAGTGTTGTGAAGTGAGAAGTTTCTTATCCACTCACACGATAATTTATAAATGTTGCCAGTCCAACCTAAGGTATTGTTTACAAGGAATTACTAAACCACCAAAGAAAAAAAACTGTCTGAATTGGACTTTGTTGATATCAACATTTGACTCATAATATCATCAGAAAGGCGTGGTTAAAATGTTTCGGGTACCTCGGGGCCATGGTGTATAATTATGGCCCTTGTGGACCGATTCTATGTAACCAGACAGTTGTTGGTGAGACATGAAGAGTCTCCAGCTAAAACATGGATTGATGATCGCAGTATGATATGATATGTTCTCCCATCCACTTGAAACGATACCATAGTTACTTTTCACGACACCGCGGCTTTCCTTCTCTTCTTTGTCAGAAACCAAACGGCTACTAAGCATTTTTTTTTGAAAACCTCTTTTAATTTATGCGTCTACAAAACTATTCCACCAGTACCACCCTTTTCCGTCTGGGACGATGTTATGCAGAAGGTACGAGTATTTAAATAAAAAAGGCATTTTTTCTCGACAGCGAACATAACGAGGTGGAATCACGATGCACTCGATATAACATCGCAACAGCTATTACCTGGCGGAGTTTGCGGAAAATCGTTATTGCTCACCGCCTTCGGGTGAGGTTACAGAGCTGGAATGAAAATTGGATCCGTATTTTTACGGGAGCGGTTTGATAAGCGTTTTAAATTAGTAGTTTCGGTTTAAAAAAAGGCGAAAAAGTAGATAAATTTATTTTATAGCTTGGGTTGTGGAATTTATAAAAAAAGGTGATTATAATTTTGACGACACGTTTGGTGCAGTGGCTAAGCGATTGGCTTCTGCGCTACGGGTCGTGGGTTCGATTCCCACACGGAACAAAAATTTGTATGGCCTACAGATGGTTGTTCCGGGTCTGGGCGTTTGTTTGTGAGATTTGTGTCTGTAAACGCACCCACTATACAAGAGAAATCTTAGTGTGGGGCAACGTTTTTTTTAAGAAAAAAAAAAAAAAAAAAAAAAAAAAAATGATATGGTAAAGTTTACAAGTGACACTACAAAGGCGTGTTTAAAAATCTTACCTAAGTACAAGCCTAAGAAATTCACTATACCCTTTTCAACGTGAGTTGAAAAATGTTAAAATACAAAGAATATCAAATATTAAAAAAAAACAAGGATAATACCTATAGCTATTTTACGGTGATGATGTCGTTTATATTTTTTCGATAGCAGTCTCCTTACGACTGTTATTTAACAAATTATCGCTATGTCAGGACTCATCCTTCGTTAAGCAGAGTAGGAATTCATGCTCATTTCAGCACGGGCACTATAAGGCTACCAAAGAAACGGGCACATCAATGTCGAATCCCAGAAAGACAACATAACAACAAAAAATATAAGAGTACTCGTGACCACGGCCGGTGCAATTCAGCCGAAGCGTCGGGATAAAAGGTATATTGCGCCTCTTAAAGTTTTTTTTACGCGAATAGACCCGATCTATACTTTTATAATGTGTACAAATCGCGAAAGCCTAAAAACATTTAAAAAAATGTAACACGAAATCTTAATCACCTGCGATTTTAAAACACTATTTTCCCGCTCGTTTATCCAATAAGGTAGCGGCCTAGGTATTTCAAGTGCACAACTGCTGAGCGTGCAACATAATACTTTCCATTGAAGGTGGAAGTGGTCACTTTGAGCACGACTTTGCTTTGCAAAAACAATATCTTTACAAAGTGAAGAAATATTGGGACATTTTCGACGGAAACTGGGATGCATTTTACAGTTTTGCAATTCCATTGGCTATTATTTTATACTGCGGCGTAAATTTCGTTTGTCTTTGTCGTCTGCAGCCATACAATACTTTTTCGAGAAAGATAAGAGCCGTACTATCCATTGTCAGTGTATTTTAATCAAATATAGTATGATAAAATTTCTGAGAAATACGGCAATTGCCGTTGGACGGTTTTATTCATAAATAAAACAAGCACAACTGCTTGGTCTAGAGGTCGTAAGCGTGACTACTAAGCGTGAGGTCATGGGTTAGATCTCCAGGTCGGGCAAAGTGTTATTTGGTTCTTCCGTGTGGAATTTCTCAGTAGTAGCCCGGAGTCTGGATTTGTGCTTGGTCGATGGCAATAGGTTTGCCCCCTATTACATGGGACGTCATAACGGCGAAATGCGAGCGTGTACCTCTGCCCAACACTTTGGGGAAGACAGGCTTGGTGTAAGGTTATGTTATCGTGATATAAAATGTCTGAGAAATACGGCAATTGCCCTTGGACGATTTTTGTTAAAAATAAAGCAACAAGAAATCTTCTGTGTAAACATATTAACAAGTTTAAGATATGTAGAGATTTTGTTCTCATAAAGAATGACCTAAATAAGACGTAGGTACATTGGATTGTTTATTTCTGGATTACAACCATGCGGTGGCATTTGCTATATTAGGAAGCTCATCAATTTAAGGAGACATAACATTTGAAAATCACTTTAGGTCTGATGCAGTTTACGCTATTTTTTAATAATTTATGCTTCATTTTAAGTCGAAAAACGCATTAAAGACTTCGGAATTTTCATTGGCTTCTAAGAAACTGTCTAATCTTTACAACGAGACAGCTGCTTAACTATTTAGATACACGACGAACGCGGACACGGGGCGACACTTTCAGAATAACATATCGTTTTAAATGCCGACTGACAGATGACACATTTCGACATTCTTCAACTTGTCGTTTCTAAAATACGCGCCGCACCGCCCTTTTATTTATTTTTGCTCGTCACCGTTTGAATCACTCATCCCAAGAATAGAACATTACATCTTATTGTTTTAGGCGTAGAATCTAAATTGCGGTGCATCTGTATAATTCGGCTGGCTGTGTTCTACATAACACTCTTCAGTTTAATAAGACCAGACAACAAGTCAGTTTAAATCTAATTCTTACACGCGCTAATGTGACCGATACGGGTTAGTTGGCAATTAGTTAAACACAAAATGACTTCGGTAAACAAAGTTTAGTTCAAAAATCAGTTCAGTAAGGAAATTTCAGTTTTGTTCACAGAGAATGTAGAACAGTTAAGATAATATTTGGATAGTAAGATCACAGAATACTAATAATTCATTGTCAGTTCAACAGTGAATATTTAATCACATAAAATTTATTGAGACCATTATATCTGTCATGGGGAGAGCATAAATATGTTGTCAGTTTATTAATACTCATGTTACATGAGCTACTAAAGACGTACACATGTTAAACAAACGGTACTTCTTTATTAACTTTTTTGTAACCATTAACAATATGTTTATGATTATCATCAATGCTCACGAAGCAAAACGAGAAGGGCGAACTTAAGATAATGGATCAGAGAACTCGAATAATTCACGCTTAGCGTTTATACTGTTCAAATTCGCCAGAATGCGTACTGAGTCTGCAAAATAATTGAGCCATTCATAAGGCTCGTGATAGCGGTCCGGGGCCCGTCCCGGCACAATGACTAATAAGAAGTTAATCCGCAAATAAAAGTGGAATTGAAACTGAAGTGGAACGCCTTTGCGCGCCGTGTGGGTAGGCTAACGTCGATTTGTCTTTGTCGGCGTCACTGAACTCGTCAGAAATAGATTAAGCTCTCTCACTCCATCTAATGGCGCCTCATTTGTTTGGCTTTAAGAGAAAAATTGCTCTTAAACTCTACGATAGAATCTTGTCGATGAGTTTCGTTTGTTTAACTCAATTTGAACAACCGAGTTGCTCCAATTCTTAAGGTGACTCCAAACTGAACGTGACTGTGCTAACAACACTGGGTTTAACATTATTTTTATTGTATTAAATATTATTTCTGGTCAACAATTTTCCTAACAAGGACAGCTAATAAGTTTATGTGATAATAAAATGTTGTTGACAAGTGACCTATGTACATTCTTTCATACAAAGAAAGTTCTTTCTTTTTCCCAACTATATTGGAGCCAGCTTACAGTCTAACCAGATGCGGCTAAATACCAGTATTTTACACGGAGCGACTGCTATCAGATATCCGCAACCCAGTTATTGGGCAATGTCAATTTCCTAAGGTTAGAGCTCAAACACACCACGTTTTTTTCAGGCGCCGTCGGCGCGCGTTTCGCTATCGCGTGTTGTCGGCGCTGCTAAACTTGAAATAGGCAGATTACTTGCGATTGCGTCGCTGCAAACTCACAAGAAACGCGCGTGAGCAACTCTCCTTGGATTAAAACGCGCTGTACGTATGTGTATGCAGCTAAAGAGACGCGCTGTGACAGCGCGTCTGTATCGATGTAACTCCGCGCTACGGGCGCGTCGACAGCTCGCGAAAAAGTCGTCGTCTGCATACTACAATTTTATGAATGTGTGAATAGATAAATTGGTTGCGATATCATCGCGTTTGCAGCGCGTTATACTTGCGTGGGACGCGCGTCGACAGCGCCTGAAAAAAACGTTGTGTGTAAGAGCCCTTAGACTGGTTGTCAGACTTTCGGGCTTCTGACTACCCATAACGACTGTCATAGGTTATTCGTATGACACCCGGGACCGACGGTTTAACGTGCGCTCCGAGGCACGTGAGGTCTTAATATGTAACGAATGGTCACATATCGTCCAAAATCGGTCAAAATACTGGATAGTACAAGGAGTGACTGCCATTAGACCTCCGCAACCCAGGTACCGAGTAATGCTGATATTCTAACGGCCCTTTTCAATAATCTATCTATCGGCGGTTTGCTCTACTAAAGATAGTAATTTGACATTACTTCTATGGAGCTAATTTCAAATTTCTATCTCTAGTAGGAGAAAACGTCGATAGATAGGTTATTCAAAATAACCGTAAGTTAGATCCTATCCTTTCATAGAAAAGAAGTACTAAAGTATATTTTCCGAATAATATTGCTACTCGATACCAACAAAATGCAACTTAGCAATGTTAGTAGCAAACATTTTGCCAACATGTTCCCCAGTAACTTCGGTGTAAAGGCATCTTAACATTTTCAAATTCAGTTAACACTTTCAAGTGGCACCTTCAGCAAATTGTTTTAAGCTGTTGTGTTCCTGTTCCGCTTAAAAAATGTTATTGTGTTTTCCTACCAACTTACTTTTCTGCTTGCTTCGTTTACCCTCCAATTGGAGGTAAAGCCCGAGTTCGCTGCGTTCGTGTTTATTTTTACTTATTTGCTGTTAATCGAGTTTACTCGGTAGACGCCAATTTTGATTAAAGTTTGCATTATTACAAGGAGTAATTAACATTTTGCAATAACGCTCAATCCGCTCTTGTAGTACGGAATGAACTTTTACAATTTCTGGAAACCCGTTGTACTTAATTAAGTTTTGCTTTTATATGAAATACGGCTCGTAGTTATAAGTTGATATTGCAATAAAAATATGGCGGCAAACTTATGAAATTACGCTTGAAGTAGCTTGTATTTCGTATTCGCGGAGAACGGCGTTTAAAGAAGAGAAAGAAATTAAAAATTTGCAACTGTAGAATGAACTGCCGAGGATCTTGCTCACAGTAGATGAGCGCAAACCAGACGGAAGAGAAGCGTTTTAGGTGCGCGCCTTTTAAATGTTGTTGGGAATACGGAGGTGGTTAGCAGCTGTATTGTTTAAAAAATGTATTAACACTTACTTTACACTTCGTGTTTGCTGCGAAAGTTACGTTAAGAAACGTTTGCTTTATAATACCTCAAATTGCGTAGTCGAGATCTATCAGTCTGTTCTTTGAGTAAGTGCAATTTGTAGGTATTCGAACATACAAAGTCATGAAAACTCTTATCTACCACAATATTGTACTAAAACATAACATAACATCACGCCTGTAATCTCCGATGGGTTTGACAAAGGTGTATAGTACACCCTCATCATCATCATCATCATTCAGCCGAAAGACGTCCACTGCTGGACATAGGCCTCCCCCAAGCATCGTCACATCGACCGGTCTTGTGCTTCTCGCATCCAGCGGATTCCCGCGACCTTCACCAGTACACCCTCATTTCGCCATAATGTTTAAGTTCCTTATTGATGGAGTTATTGTACTAGAAAGATAGTATAATTTAATTTTATCATTATTTAAAAAGAGTATCCATGCAGTTTCTTGCCGACTCTCCTCCATAGGACCGACTTTTTGGAACCGTGCAACTAAATTCACAAAGTTTCATAAGTACCTTGTAAATGCCTATTTAACATAAAATAAACTGTATAGGTAATTTTTTTCAGGGTAGGTCATTGAAAGTCAAAGTTTGAAACTGATCAGGCATATCCGAAAAAGGGCACGTATGTTTTTACTAACCTGATATTGTGAGCTAAATTTAAACAAAATTTCTTTAAATAATAATATTTTTTTCTTCTCCTCTTTAGTCAACCACAAAGCACCCTTGATTCATCAACAAAACAATATAAAAGTCTTGATACCAGCTTTCCATTAATTCAAATAGCTAGGTACATTATAATGCGCAGGACATTATAAATAACATATTTAAAGCATGTGTCCGATGAGATCTAAAATCGATTTGTCTGTTAAATCGCCGTGGCAGGATTTGAAATTAACGTTTTAGTATTAATACCTTACAACAAAATATGTCGGTACTAGAAGAGAAAGTATTTATTTATGGTTACTTAATTTTACTTCTCCACAGTATGGAGAGTCGGTATTGTGGGATAGATATTAGTTTACATTGAAGCCGCTTGATTATATTATCATCAACTTGTAGCCATGGATGAAACGACTTTCACTCATAGAAAACTCATCAATGACATGTAATTGAAGAGTCTCGTGCGTGTTAACATTGTTAATTCGAGACAAATACAGGACGAAGGAACTATCACTAAGATTCATATAATAAACGACTCTTATTGGAGAGGGACGAGGAACTACCATAACGTAGAATTCCATAAATATGACAACTGTTTTTTTAAATTCATCTCTTATCCTGTCTAAACTACACTAATTAAGAGGGAGCTATCAATTGAGAGCTGTGTATTTATACAGTCCTTAGTGTATTCATGTGTATTCGGCGGTCTTTGGGCCACATAAAAATGACTGTAATTGGTGGTACATCTATCACGTCACATGCGAACTATTCGATCCTATATCTCGACATCAAGATTTAACACGCAGATAGTATGTATATACAACCGGCTAACATTAACCGTTGGGGTAGCCCGCCAGGCATAAGACTCCGCCTGGTTGGAGGATCCTCCCTTTGTGTTGGAGGAACACCATACCTCGTTCCACCAAAGTACCACGATCATCATACAGCACGCTTTGCAAATATAATGCATTGGTACGGTAAAGCAGGTGCATTTGATAGCCAATGCGGCAGCTCTCTCTTCCTAAAGTGCCTCTTATGCAAGTCAGTATTCAGTATCAGTCGTATTTTTGTCAAAACCAAAATGGCAACTTGTTCGTACAGAAACTGTTTACTGGACCAGGGTCCAGTAAAACACTGTCGTTTATGTTAACTCGCTCGTACATACGGCCACATATCCAGTATAGGCTGACCTATCATTGTACAGCAAGCCTATACAATGCGAGATCAGCTCATACTGGAAAAGTATAGCTTGATGTGTAGACATACGTCACCACCGAAATAAAGACGGATCAACTAAAAACGGTACTGTAAACAGTTTCTGTGTGAGCGAGCTGGTAGAGTATTTACAAGAAAATGCGTTTCACGGAACGCACAATGCGAAATCAATAGGCAAAACAAACGAAATCAAGCTTGTCGCAAAACTAAACAAACATTTAACTTCACAAACACATTGCCCAACATTTCTATGAAATGTACGCCTACATTAATTTCAGCTCTTCACGCATTCGCACTTTAAGTGCGAGTTCTCTTTTAGTTTCACTGTTTCCGTGTCGAACTTCATTTTATTTGTAGTACATTCGTGTGTGAAATAGCCGTGAAGGCGTCGTCTTGCCGACCACCCAGAGCGACGATGACTGCTTAACGCGCGCGGCGTCATTTCTTCTGATTTATTGAAACGCAAAGAGCTCTCGCCGAGAGATCTGTGTACTGCAGGCCGAAGATATAGGGACAGAGCGTGCGAATTGAAAGTGTTGAAGGAATGAAAAATATTTTGATGATATTTTGGAGTTTTGAAATGCACTATTTATGATTTAGTGAGTTGCAAAATTTTAGAAACTACGCCAATGGGGAGACAGGCAAAACGAAAGTATATGGCAACACCTCTATTGGTACCAATTACAACCAATCAAAATGAGTTAAATTGTCAGTAGCAATAATGTCAAACTTACTTTAACCAATGACATTGCTTTGTTACCAGCGGTGGTGGCGCCATTTGTTCCCCAGTTTCCTACCCCATTGGCTCCCTTTATTACAACTAAAATACTACACTATCAGAAAACCGACCCGCTACAAATGTAATAAGATTATATAGTTGAGCTGTATTATAAAGGTACAATACAGAAACCATCATCATCTCTTTGTAGCATTCCGTCTGGCCGAACCTGTACAACAGATTTTAACACCAGCTCAAATTAATTTCAAATTTGTGTTCTGGGCTGTATTTTCTCACGCGGTCGGATTGATCATAGCGGCTCCTTTTATGAATGATCTAGCCACATTCTAAATTTAAAAATCATTATCAAAGGTCCATAAATAACAAGTCATTGAAACTGATTTCTTGTTGTTTATATATGACTTATGAGATGATTTAAATTTCGTAACGAAGGTTAGGTGGAGCAAGCTGTGAGCTACTTTTATTTGTTTATTAACGGTTGTTAGATTTATTGGTTACAGTGACATAATGTTTGATTGTGATTATTATTATTTTGCCGAGGGGGCATCGGTATTGGTGAATTATATGCTTTATAGCCAATTTGGTATTTATAAATTTCACTTTCAGTTCAAAAGGAAAGTGTTAGAGAAGTGTTTCAAAAATGTATCTAATAAAATACAAGGTGTTCCAATAATTTGTGTAAAGCGGAAGGTATAGTTTTCGACTTATGATTTCTTTTCATGTTTTAATCAAACTGTCTTATCACAACTATTATGCATAGTGGGTGCATGAAAAGAGCCTCCACGAGTGACGATACTTCGGTACGTCCGGCGCACCCTGGGCAGTCAGCCTTGCTACCATCCTTGCTGACTGGCTAATCTTTTCACCACAGCATGAGCTATTTTTGTATAGCTCATGCTGACACGATAGAAGAAGAACAACTATTCACGTCACTATGATCAAAAATGTCATTAAAGTCAGAGTTTGTTTGAAACATGAAAAGAAATCATAACTAGAAAACTACTAAAAATCGCGGAACATACATGGGGGTGATTCGAGTACATCTAAGGCCGGGCGCTCATTGTGATTTTTTGTCACGGTGACTTTTTGTTACCAAGTCGAATTCTATGAAAATATTATAGTTATTTGTCACCATAATGTCACGTCACCATATCACTATGGCGCACTCCCATAATCTTCATAGCATTCGAAATGGGTAACAAAAAGTCACCGTGACAAAAAATCACAATCAGCGGCGGGCCTTAGGGTGCTCTACCTCTGCATTTCCGCTTGACAATACTTTTTGGGACACCTTGTACAACAACGATTCAGCATAGTACCATAAACTTAAATTGTTTATAGTTATTTATAATTAATGGGAAAACGACATAAATTCTTTCGATAAAGGACATAACTTCACTGCTACACCGGCTACACGTGCCTTAGATATAAAATAGTTCATGCCGTATGTAGTAGATTACATTGCTTGTTGAATCCTGACCAGAAAAAAAAGAATGAAATTCTTTTATACACCTCTTGTTTTTATTTCTACTACCAACGTTTCTTACTAGAAAAATCGACATTTCATTTACAGGGTTGCCACTACCGTCAGTAGTTGGGGAAAGTAACAATTTGCTGTTGTTTTATTGTTCCGTCTAGGGCGGCGAATAGGGTTGTCGACGTTTGTTTTATTTGTTACACTGCTATAAAAGTGTTTATAAAGAGTAAAATGAGCTTAGTCGGCCACGCTACCTACTGAAGTACTTAGAATATAAATGTTACTTTTAGAATGACTATAGTTTCAGTACTTGGTTTTGATCGTGCTTCGTACTTGCTAGTGCGTGTTTTAAAATTATTTACTGCCAAGATTCCATGTCTATCCATGAAATAAAAGAAAAACTAATTCATTGGTCAAGCGGTTCCTGGATTTGACTCCTAGTTTGAGCAAAGTGTTATTGGGTTTAGCTTTCAGGTTTTTTTTAGTAATCTTCCGAAGTTTGAAATATCGCCTGGTAATATTAATCGGCTTTGTGGAAAGTAGTTTTTTAGTTGTTGTCAGAATCGAGATTCAATTCAACTACTTTTTGATGTAGGTTATACTTTACATTTTCTTTATAATTCAAAATTGACGACACGTTTGGTGCAGCGGCTAAGCGATTGGCTTCTGCGCTACGGGTCGTGGGTTCGATTCCCACACGGAACAAAAATTTGTATGGCTTACAGATGGTTGTTTCGGGTCTGGGCATTTGTTTGTGAGATTTGTGTCTGTAAACGCACCCACGATACAAGAGAAATCTAAGTGTGAGGCAACGTTTGAAAAAAAAAAACTACTTATACATTTTTTTCATGACGTCGTTTTTAGTTACTGTTACCACACTCACGGACGGACGGACAGATGACGTAGGCTTAGTAATAGGGTCACGTTGGCATCCATTGAGTACGGAACCCTACAAACAAATTTACGTATTTGTCTCGGTACCAAAACTTTACACCGCATCAAATATGAATATGTAGAGCGAATATTCCCACGAAACGGTGCATTTGAAATTATACTGACATTGAAATCGATTTCCTTTTGATCTCAAATTATAAATAAACTAGCTGTTGCCCGCAGCTTCGCTTGCGTGTAATCTTAAACCCTCTTTAAGCCCCTTTTTAAATGTAGGTTTAAAATCAAAAAAGTCCGACTTTTAGTATTTGTTTTGAACAGTATTTGTGCGAATTTTAAGTTTATGGGGTTACCCATGGAATAAGGGTTTTCATACAAACGTTAACAATCCATTTCACCACATAAGGGGTGGAATTTCCAAAAACCTTTCCTTAGTGAATGCCAACGTTATTAGAGGTACCTACTTTGAACATTTCAAGTTTTTAACCCCAGCATGGGCTTTGCGTTGATAGATCTGTCAGCCAATCAGTCAGTTTCTCCCTTTGTTACTTCAAAAGTACCAGATTTTTCATAAAAACTTGCAACCCTTATTTCACCTCCTTAAAGGTTGAATTTGTAAAAACGCTCAAACATTTATGTACATTTATTTCTAACCAGAAACCCAATTATTTGAGATGCTTTTAACTACGAAAAAACTTTCATCCCTTATTTTATCCCTTAGGGGAAGAATTTCCAAAAACCCTCAAACGTGTATGTTTACTTCTCTAACCAGAAGCCTAAATATTTAATTCCATGCTTCTTACTTCAAAAGTAGCACATTTCTCAAACAAACTTTCAACACTTTTTATTTCACTATGCAGAAATTTCAAAAAACATCAAACACGTGTATGTTTATTTCCCAGCAGAAACCCTATTATTTTAATGCATGCTCTTTTTAACTTCAGTACATAAATCTTTCATTCCGTATTTCACCCCTTAGTGGTAGAATTTCCAAAAACCCTCAAACACATGTATATTTATTTCTCTTCAAAAGTCTAAATATTTAATTCCATGCTTCTTACTTCAAAACTACCACATTTCTCATACGAACTTTAAACACTTATTTCACCCCTTTAGGGGTTGAATTTCCAAAAGCACTCAAACCTGTGTACATTTATTTCTAACCAGGAACCTTAACATTTAATTTCATGCTTCTTACTTCAAAAGTACCAGAGTTCTCATACAAACATTCAGCACTTATTTCACCCCCTTAAGGGTTGAATTTCCAAAAACCCTAAAACACATGTATGCTAATTTCTAACCAGTAACCTAAATATTTAATTCCACGCTTCTTACTTCAAAAGTATCAGATTCCTCGTGCAAACTTTTAACCCTTATTTCACCCCCTTGAGAGTTGAATTTACAAAAACGGTCAAATGCATGTACATTAATTTCTAACCAGAAACTTTAACGTTTAATTTCATGCTTCTTACTTCAATAATGACGGACTTGCATACAAACGTTAATCACCTTTTTCACCCCCTTAGTGGTTAAATTTCAAGAAATCCCTTCTTAGTGGATGCTTGCGTTACAAAAGGAACCGACTTTCCAAATATCATTTTTCAGTTAGTACTTTTCTTTTTCTAATAGAAGAAGACAAACAATTATCCAATACGACTCGCGCGCCACCTATTGTACGGTGAAGGTACTATGTCAGAAACTTTCGCGTGAGTAACAACAACTATACAAAGTTTCAACTCAATCGGATGAACGATGTGAATTTTTATTTAAAACCGTCCGATAGGACTTGCGCAGCATCTCCTATATTACGGTGATGGTACATACTATGCCAGAAACTCTCGCGCAAGTGTCAACAATAAAAAAAACTTTCATCCTCTATTTCACCCTCTAGGGATAGATTTTTCAAAAACCCTGAAACACGTGTATGTTTTATGCTTCTTACTTCAAGAGTACCAGACTTCTTATACAAACTTTCATCCCCTATTTTACCCCCTTAGGGATTTAATTTACAAAAACGCTCACACACGGTCATTTATCATTAATCCGAAACCCTATTATTTAATTTCTTGCTTTTAACTTCAAGAAAACTTTCACCTCCAATTTCACCCCCTAGGGGTAGAATTTACAAAAACGTTCTAAAACGTGTATTACCTAGCCAGAAAGCCTATTATTTGATTTCATGCTTTTTAACTTTATAGAAACTTTTATCCTCTATTTCACCCCTTAGGGGTATAATTTGCAAAAACGCTCAAACATGTGTAAATTTATTTCTAACCAGAAGCCGAAATACTTAATTCCATGCTTCTTACTTCAAAAGTAACAGATTTCTCATACAAACTTACAACACTTATTTCACCCACTTAGGGGTTGAATTTTCAAAAATCCTGAAACATGTGTACGTTTATTTCTGACCAGTAACCTAAATATTGAATTTCATGCTTCTTACTTCAAAAGTACCAGATTTCTCATACAAACTTACAACACTTATTTCACCCCCTTAGGGGTTGAATTTCCAAAATCGCTCAAACACGTGTACATTTACTCCTAACCAGAAACCTTAATACTTAATTTCATGCTTCTTACTTCAAAAATGATGGACTTGCATACAAACGTTAATCACCCTTTTCACCCCCTTAGGGGTTGAATTTCGAGAAATCCCTTCTTAGTGGATGTTTTCGTCACGTAAGGAACCTACTGTCCAAATTTCATATTTCCAGCTTTAGTGGTTTAGGCTCTGCGTTGATGAATGAAATGTCAGTCAGTACCAGTCTCTTTATATATAAGATTCCACTTACTTTCATATATTCGCTGTAATTTGAACATATTGATGTTTAACTGCAACCTTTTTCATGCTCTGAAATTCACAGAATTTCTCGGTAAATAAACGGTGAATTAAGAGAATATTTAAATTGGTTACTATTGAAATGATATTGAGAATTCTATTGTGCATTACCTGATCGACTTTTGAGTATTATCTTATTAAGTTGGTTAAGCTCCTCCATCCTTAAAATAATTAATTTTATAATATTTAATAGGTAACATAATATATGTACCCTTTCACGGGAGCCTGCCGTTTTGCCAAAATTATTTTGACCAAATTTCATTACCCAAACGCATTTTAGCAACATTTTTTTATACCAATGCAATATTTGGAATGATTTTAGTACGCACATTTTCATTTGGTCAAATTTTTACTCGGCAGAATATTATCAAGTATATTATCATTAAGGCATTTGGTCTTTAATCAAATGATTTATTACAGCAAACAATCTATAGACAATAAAAATTTAGTCAAATTATTGTAACACGCTTATATCTTTTTTAAATCGAAACAGCTACGTTAGGTTAGAATTGTGACCACACAACGGACGAGCCGAGCGAGCGAAGCGAGCGTGCCGCGGCAGCAGCCGGCGAGTGCCAGAAACATATTTTTGAATGTAAAACCAGAAACTACTACTAGAATAGTTAAGACGACACTAAATATTTGGCTTATGTTATTTTGCGTAAAATATGTTATACCAACTGAAATATTTGACTACATTAAAATTGGTAAAAGTACTAGTTGGTAAGCAAGTTATTGTTTAAACGTTCACTTTCCAAACATTAGGTTTGCGTTACAATTATTTCTGATGAGTTTATTTGCTAAGTAGTAATTTGGCAAATGAAATTATGCGGAAACTTGTTTGGGAAGTGATCATTTGTCAATTTTTTTTCGATGAAACAAGGGCAATCCACACTTTCACATACCTATATTATAAAAGATAGGTAGTTAATTCTCAATGACGAGGCACGAGCTATACGAGAATAGCTTATGTCGTGGTGAATATTAGCTGCCGTGAAGCATCGTTTCTCGTGGAGACTGTTTTAATGCAATAAAACTGTTAATTTGTTACATTTGTAAATGACACAACAATTTAATCGTTCAGGGGTGATTCTATCATTACAGTTTTAGCTAATATCGTTATGTCAGGATTGCGAGCAAGGTAAACACAGTAAATAAAACCAACATAGACTCTCCACCACTGAGAGTACTTGTATTTGGGTTAATATTAGTAACATTAACTAGATCACAGTATATTACTTTACACAATTATTACAAGATCATAAAACAAGGACAAGCTAATCAGATATAAAAGGTCAGACTTCTTCAGCTGTTCAACACGGAATGCTCCCCCTTCGTCCAATGACCACCGCCTTTATAACCTCGGGTGGGCCGATCCATATCGACGACTACCCTCTCTTGTCAACATTGCCCAGTGCTACCCGCTACCGATAACACGGCCCTCCTGCAAAACACACGTCCTCGTGTGTTGGTGGTTGGTGGTTGACGCACCATCAACCCCATCGTCAAGATTGTACATCAAGGCCTGACTTCAGTGACACCTCTGGACCTTAAACAGAAACAAATAATACAGTACGCATCTCGGCCACACCTGATCACTCATCTTTGACCTCGTCATGTTACTCATGTCTTTGACCAAAGTAAAATGAAGAGCATCCAAAGAATGTTTGAATCGATTAGAGCTTGTTATCCCATCGACGGCCAACAAGCTCATCACCCATGACTTAAACTAGTTGATATTCATTCAGTATCAACCTAGTTCTATATTCGTTCATAACTTCTCGTATCAACATCTTACAAACATCCACACATTAGATTTCCAACATTTTCACATTTTCATAAAATACTATCTCAGATGCCTATTAGACAGTTCTACTTTGGTTAAACATCAAATTTTAGTTATTCAATAAATCATAATAGGTACATAAACACACAATCTCATCATACACAAATTCATAAAATCATTTAAATACATTTACAATATTTTTCAGGGCTAAATATCTCATTATAGTTTTTCACAAATTCATAATACACACTTAAAATATTTCTTGGTTAAATATTTCAACGATTCACAAAGCCATAATACATAAACACTTAAAATATTTCATTCGTAAAAATCTCATAATTATTCACAAAATCAGAACATAATATCTCAATAATTTACAAACTCATAGTACATTAACACTTAAAATATTCCATGATTATATATCTCAATTATTCACAATTCATTGTACCAGCATATAAACACTTCAAACTCATAGTACGTTAAACACTTAAAATATTTCAAGATTAAATATCTCATTATTCATAAACTCATAGTACATAACAACGATTAAAATAATTCACGATTCATTATCTCATTATTATTCACAAAATCCTACATTCTTAAATATCTCAATTCTTCACAAAATCAGAAAACAAACATCCTAAATGTTTCATGGTTAAATATCTTTAAATCTTTAATCATTATTCACAGTATCATAGTACATAATTATAAACACTTAAAATATTATCTCAATTATTCCCAAAATCATAATACTTAAGTATCAACCTTTAAAACTTTTCAGGATCAAAATAATATCTCAATTATTCACAAACTCATATTACAAAACTGACATGATGTTGTAAACATAATATTTCTATAATGCGCTAATAATACAACCTTTTTACAACAATACAATACATATTATACACTTCTTTAACGAAAATAAGTCAAATTATTTCTTATTTAAAAATGAATTTGACAAATTAATCTTTAACGGAAGCCGTCATAATAATTATCGTCAATAATAAATACAATTTCCTGTTTTCGTCTACAAAAATACATTTTAAACCATAAGTAATAATAACAAACTACTTTTTAATTTCAATAAACTATTTTGTACCATTCTACAACAAGAATTATAACAAAACGAATAAAAAACAAATATCAATATTTTCAAAACTTTTTCAAAACATTAATTCAAAACAGAATCTCATTTTCACTGCATTTTCATTTATCAATTAATAGCATCACCCGCCTTGGATTTAGCCAACTCATTTGGCATCACCCGCCTGGGATCCTGCTTTATCAACATGGCATCACCCGCCTTGGATCTAGCCATATCATGGCATATCCCGCCTTGGTTCCAGCCCTATAACAATTGCTTCGCCACGTTAGAGTTTCAGTTTTCCCCAGGCGAAGCCTTTGGCCAACCCCGGCTGGCCAAACCGGGCGGTGCCAAAGATCAACCCTGGTTGCATCTCACCACAAACTCTAATACGACTTGCAATGTATTTTCCTACATGAATAAATACAGATGCCGTATTTATTTTCCACGAATAAATACAGATACCATCATATTTATTTTATACTAATAAACACAGATATCATCTCATTTATTTTACACGGATAAATACAGATAACATCTCTTTTATTTTACATGAATAAGCAAAGATATCATTTAATATTTATTTTACACGAATAAATAACCTCTCATATTATATTTCCTTCATCAAAATTCCTTCACACATAATAAAATGGTTGTGACTCACCGGATTTATCACATTTTCTCATTCTCACACTTCTCACCATTGTACAATCTAATAATCAAGTTTTTGTCAGTCCGTCTACAGGGGATTTTTTTAGCAAAATATTTACATGTGGGTATACAATCATAATGTGGACTGGTTTTTTCTTGTTCCACTTCTGATGTAAATGACACAACAATTTAATCGTTCAGGGGTGATTCTATCATTACAGTTTTAGCTAATATCGTTATGTCAGGATTGCGAGCAAGGTAAACACAGTAAATAAAACCAACATAGACTCTCCACCACTGAGAGTACTTGTATTTGGGTTAATATTAGTAACATTAACTAGATCACAGTATATTACTTTACACAATTATTACAAGATCATAAAATAAGGACAAGCTAATCAGATATAAAAGGTCAGACTTCTTCAGCTGTTCAACACGGAATGCTCCCCCTTCGTCCAATGACCACCGCCTTTATAACCTCGGGTGGGCCGATCCATATCGACGACTACCCTCTCTTGTCAACATTGCCCAGTGCTACCCGCTACCGATAACACATTATATTATCTCGGTTTGAATTGAATGTTTAAAACTGGTGTCCATTATTTCCGCATTATCTGAATATATCCGGATAGCGTTCACGACAGATCTGGGTTATCCTGATATTAAAAATTGGCGGACGTAGTTGTGTACCTATTCTGTCAAATAAAGGTAGTTCCCTTTTTTACCAGAGACAATTTCCTGATTCAAATAGCACCTGGCCATCTGCAGGTTATAAACTTACCTCATAAGAGTAAGTGCGCCAGTAAAGTTCCAACTTCCAGCAGATGACAGCCGTGGTCGCTATAACCCCGCCATTTTCTACGGAACCCGCTTTTTACTAGTTTTACTGACATAAAAGTTACGCGGAACTTTAAACGGGAGCATTTTATTTACGCGTACAACACGTAGGATTTAAATTAGTCGTGTTATTCTATTTTATTTTTCAATATAAATCTGTTGGATGGTGTTTTTTTCGGGTACTGGACTGCGATGTCCGCATAGAGTGTTTTATATTGAAAATAAAATTGTCACTGTCGTTTTTGATTGGAGTATTTTATGCTGCATCAGAAACATTAACGATTTCTGTTATTTTTTTTAAATCACTTGCCTTTAGTAACTTTTATACCTACTTAGTATTTTATTTTATACGAAATCTGGATCATTTGTAACCAACTTTTTCAAAAAGGAAGAGTTTGTATTTTTTTAATGATTGATCAGGCATTAATGCACTCATTTGGAAGATATTATTGTTTGAATGTTTTTTCCCAAGATGGTTCTATGAAAATTTGGTGATGATCTGATGAAGACCTTCAGAGATGAAGACAATGGATCTATTCAATGACGAACAGTACACATAATGTGACTGGGTCCCGAGCAGCGTTTTTAGTATGTCTAGGCAAGTTTTGAATAAAACCACTAGAAAGAAAAAGGGAAAAACTTTTTAACCAAAAATAAATAGGACTTCAAAAAAAAACACATAAAATTGTTACCATATTATTATAATATTAACAGTTTCAGAAGTCAGTGCTAATCCACGCTGAACCAAATATAAGGCACCGACTTTTGAAATTGTTAATTTTATAATTTGTTTATTAATACCCTTTTCGCCGTAAGGTGAGTCCTGACGTTTCTCTACAAAACGTTACCATACTAAGATTAACAAATATTTAAAAAAAAAACTATTCATGGATAACGTAGCTATTTTACGGTTTTTGATGATGTCATTTACGTTTTTCGATAGCAGTCTCCTTGGCTACAGTTTACAAAATGATCGCTATGTCAGCACTCATCTTTGGTTAAACAGAGTATAATTATTGATCGTTTCATTTTCTTTTGAAAAATCTAAAAATTGCGTCGTTATCTTGCATGCAGCCTTAGGCTGTTTACTCGGTCAGCTTGAGCATAAGCTGACCGAGAATATACAAGGTTAGTCAGAAAGGGGGTACTAATCCGAAAGGGTGTTAAAGTACACATAATAATGAGTAACTTTTGTTCTACAGCTTTTCCCAAAAGTCAATAGTTTAAGAGAAAAAGTTGTTCAAAAAACTCAAAAAAATATCTCTAAAATCTATCTATCACTAGTTATGATCAGCTGTGTTTACATTTTAGGTCATATTTGGGGTCATGAATTAGAAGCACCATTTTCTGAATTTGTAACTAAAGCAGGGATGAAGGATTTTTAAAAAAACTTAAATAAAAATCATTTTATTTAGAAAAAAAATATATCGAATTTTGAAATTTTAACACTTGCTTTCAAACAGTCATCAGTGATACTATAAGTGGGCTTCGGATTAGTACCCCCTTTCCGACTTACCTTGTATAATAGGTTTTTACTGGAAATTTTATTACCAGTAACAACCTATAGGTACTACAGGCTGTGTCCGAATTTGTGTAATTCCTTCAAACCGCGTGACCTATTGGTGACACAGATTGACCTTGCAACGGATTTACTAAAATTCAATAAAAAAATAATATTTAAAAGTATGCATGATGGTCTGTTTTTGAGCCATTTTAGCGCCCCGAGTGCGTGGAGCGATATCGTGCTAGTCGTGCCTTCTAGTTAGTTATTTAGCTGTGCTTTCATTAATTTATGCTTGGCGTAGAAGCGATCAAAAACAAAAACAAGAATTGCGAAAATAGATTTTTTTTATTGAAAACCTTTTTAGTTGGTTTACATATGACCAGTTTACCCATAGAGCAAGGGAAAAAAATTAAGTTATTATGTTTAATCAAGCTAAATCCCGTGCGGGGTTAATCTGTACCAGTAGTAGATTATGTGGTTTTAAGGAATTAAACGAATTCGTTAACACTCTTTATACGAAAGAAACATAAAATACCACTTGAAGAAAACGAAAGGAACACTGGTAAACCCTTATTTATTCTTATTACGTGAGGAAGTAGATTCTTATCCGATCCTCAGGTAGAATGAACGACAATAGAATCTTCCGGTTGACATAAATACGGGAAACCTATGTAAATGTGGGAAATTTAGACGCTCGCGGGAAATGTTCGGGTTGGCTACTTGTTCTTTTAAATGTCTCTTCGTGTAGTTTAGTAGTAGTGAATAGTGGGGGAGTTTTGAATGATTAGTTAAAGTGAATGATGACCAAATATTCATAGTTCTATGTAAGTTTATAGTTTTTAAGTAGGTGTATATTTACAAGGTTAGTTTTAGTATATACTAAACCTGAAACTAGTTTGTTCAGAATCACTAGGAGAATCGATTGACATATACTTATTTTACACGACTTTTTTTTTCATAAATTTCAAAATTTGTTTCAGTAGTTTTCTACCCATAACAGTTGACGGGAATATACACCTTGAGGCATAAGACGGTCCTCTCGGTCAGTTTCCGTGTATTAGACAACCACTGCATAGCACATCTCAGGCATTTCACACTTTTTTAGGGAACTTAACGCGACATAAACTAAGGTGTAATTTAGAGATTTACTAAAAAAAAAACACATAGTCAGGCAGTTCTGATGAAAATCTTGTTGGGGTGTCTCGGTTTTCGTATAAAGTAAAAATAACGTTGTATGTTATTTTATTGTATTGCTGTCTCGCTGCTGTTTTTATCGTGTGATCACGAGCTATACGATAATAGCTCATGCTGTGGTCAAAAGATTAGCCAGTCAGCAAGGTTGGTAGCGGGGCTGACTGCCCAGGGTGCGCCGGACGTACTTAAGTATCGTTACTCGTGGAGGCTCTTTTCATGCACCCCAAATTTCAATTGCAATTTTTGCAATTTTCAAATTTCATGCAGCAGTCTCGCTGCTGACTGCTGAGCGTGATACCCTGGGTTCAATCCCCAGGTCGGGCAACGTGTTTATTGGCTTTGTGTGGAATTTTTCAGCAGCAGCCTGGAGTCTGGATTTGTGCCCCGTTGATGGCAACGTCCGCCCCCTATTACATGGCGAAACGAGGGTGTACTGTACCTACACCTCTACACAAACCTTCGGGGAATGCAGGCGTGATATTATGTTTATTGTATTTATCAATTAATTTAACCCGTCGCAGTCTTATATTGCATGTAGGAAAGGCTCCATACCTTGGCCAGAGGTATTGGGAGAGCCCAACTTGCACGACAAGGGACTAAACACTCTACCATCGATTCTCATTTCACAAATAGAAAATAGGCATTGTATATAAATAATACATGGGTACGCTTGCTTTTACTTTAGGTATCGCATCTAATCGGCTTTCGCATGCGTCAGCACGCCCATACATGCTGCAGAATGCTTTCGCAGCAGAAAGCACACGATTTCACAAGTAATGCGAATAAGTGTGTCTAAAACCATCTAGCTTTTTTCGAAATTAACGCTGATTAGTGTGATTAATTCCTAACGCAGTCCTCTGTGTTTTGCACGTTGTTGTAATACACAACAATAACATTATTATGTCAAGTGCAAAATGTACCATTATGTTCAATAGAAAATATAAAAAAAAAAAACAAAAGGCATTTGAAAAACTATGCCTATGCCATTTGTCCCAGGAACGTTTTACTATCTAATATTTAACTCGGTTCAAACCCCCTTTGTTTAATGCCTACTGAAATTGCAGGTTTGACCTGCTAACCTACATTACCTACTGCACCCAAAATATAGTCTGAATTATTTCAGGTAGATTTATTCAAAATGATATACGAGTTACAATAACATTTAATACCTTTGCAGCCAACTGTAAGCGCCTACGTATTCCGAGAAGCACACTGTAGAGGTTTAAATATTTTGCAGGTGTTTTTCGATGCGGCGCTGTTCATCCTGTCTTATTTATTTCTCAATGTATGACGGTTAAACCTTGTAAAATTTATTGGAAAATATCTGAAGATTTTTATAGTAAAAGTGTACAAAGGTAAGCTTTCTAAAAGTTTTGCTATGTCATATTGCTTAATTTTACGGGAGATTTTACGTTACACTACATAGATTTCTGACACATCTGACATCTAAAAGATCTTTTCTTTGAAAAATAACAAAATACCTTGTCAAACTGATCTTGTAAAGGCGTGTGTTATAACTATTTTAACTAACTTTTAAAATTGTTATAGAAGCTAACCTTGAAGTGTGTCTACGCTTTTATTATAGCCGTTTTAAAATTTTATCGTGGTCCTTGTGCGTGTTGCGTCAAATTTCAGATAGGTGTTTAATTTTTCGGAATACTTTTTAGAAGAGACTAGGATTTTTATTTCTTACAGAGCCTAAAAAGTGTGGTCAATATTCTAAAAATCATTCGAAGATAAGCAATAAGAATAAAATCGACGGCAGCAAAGAACAAACGGCTATCTACAAAATCACTACTTTTCAGGAGAGCGTTTTTAATGCGAAAATGTAATAACTTCTACAAGAACAAAGCTAGCTTCTTCAAATTTGCAATAGTTAATTAATTCGGCATTTCGAACAAAATAATGAAGGTCAATTAACTGTTTTTTTTTTCTTTTTCGAAATACGGCATATGTCTTTTTCTACTTCGCACAAAATAAATAACTAACTGAGTCAACTGCCATATGTTCGCTTCTACGTAGGACTTTGTAATTCCTGATTCCCAAACAATTTTACATATATGAGGAGATATTGCTATTCTATTTTATAATATATATCTAACTACGACAATAAGTAAAGGGTATGTATGATTGACACCAAAATATTGTAGTTGTCTCAAATTACTTCGTAATTCTAAAGGTTCAGATATTGATATTGCAGATAATTTACCATTAATATGATGAGCTTTTGGAGTTCAAGAAAAGAATTAAGTTATTCTTAGTCAGTGATTCTTTTTTAATCATCGCAATCATATTACAAAGTAACAAAAATGCAATATTTGCAGATAAAATAACATTTCTAAGGAGTTACTATCTTCAAAAACAGTTAATAATCAAATCTGATACAAGTTATAATCACACAAAAGCAACGCAAAGGATCAAAGGAATTGAAACCGTGTTAATACACGTAAGTCAAGCTTATTTTATCACAATAATCAAACTTACTAAACAAAAAATAATTTCTTCGTAATCTTTTCTTCAAGAAATAATCAAATTACAAACTAAGTTATTAAAGGTTTTTGTCGTATAAAATGATCAATCGGCAGTCTGTTTTTCTACCGTAGGACGTTGATGATAGCTTCAGCAAGTGTTATTTAACGATTCTGGCTATATTTGGATGTGCTTTATCAAGCATAAGTTGAAATAAAGCACCCAACTGGGTCCGCAAAGAAATGACAATATCCGAAACAATCATTTCAGCGTAAATCTGTGCACTGAGATTGCCTCTGATTTAAATCAGTTCGGTTCTTCCACCGATTCAAATACTCGGCCATATCATTATTGTTCCACGTTTTTAGCATCCTGAGGGCCACCAATACCGTATACCGTATACATCTAGTATCTGGTCTCACGTCAAAGCGAAATTCATCAGAAAAGCACACATAACGCCACTTTTCTCCTGCCCAATTTCTGTGTTCACGAGCCCATTGTGAATGGGCCCTACGATTGCAGGGCTCAACTGGTGGCACTCGTAGCGGCCTTCGGAAACGGATATTGACTTTGTGCAAACGATTTCTAATAGTTTGATCGCTTATTAACAACCCTGAAGAGCGATGAAGCCTTTGAATACTCATCTTGCACAGCATGAGAAAAATATAATTATATTACATTGAATAATGTATTTACATGTCTTTATTTTTTATTGTACTGTGCGTTCAGTAGTCCACGAAGACGCGCCCCATCCTTTTTGCTGTCGGTAGCCGCGTGGTGCTGAAGCATACATTTCTTATTATTATCTTATTTTAGTTTCCGTGCCCCGCAGAGCACGTTTAGCCGTCGGTCCCGGGTGTATACAAATACTTGTGATAGTCGTTACGGGTAGTCAGAAGTCCGAAAATCTGACAACCGGTCTAACCTTAGGATATCAGCATTGCCCAGCAACTGGGTTACGGAGGTCTGATGACAGTCAGTCCGTGTAAAATACTGGTATTCAGCCACACTGGTTAGACTAAAAGCTGACCCCAACATAGTTGGGAAAAGGCTAGGTGGAACGAAGAGCGATAAACCCTCGTAATTAACATCATCGCACTAATTTTAGGATTCTATAGAGCAGTGATTTGTATGTAAAGATCTTGTCTACCTGTGGTAATGCGAGTTCGTCCTCCATGGCGCTCAGCTACGCTGCCAGTGATGCGGTAGTGTGTGACTTTTTATACTCTGCGTAGTGCCCAGAGCGATGGCCACAGTACGTTGCCGTGAGCCAGCTTCCAACATTCCTACGGCTCTGATCGTTTTTTCTCAACTCAAGTGACGTCTTATATCCATATTACGAGTAGCATTCATGTATATTGATCTGACTCAGAAGTGTGGTAGAAATGGTACCGGTTTTGTTTCAAAACCGTTGCTGGATTTTATGGAAAAACGACTAGACAGAAGATTTTCAACTTTTAATCGAAATTCAAAAACTTTTGTTTTTTATGTTATGAAAAGGTAGCTAAGAAACTATGAGGAGTCCAAAAAAAACAATTTAAGAACTTGCAGTAATTCGCTAAAATATGCTTTATCCCTAGACACTTTTGATGTGTGTATTATGAAATGTAGATTAACAAAATTGAAGTCGTAGAAATAATTAAGTATGCAAGTTAAAAAAAGTCAACTGCCCCGCCGCCCGTGATAAAACGGTCATGTAACTGATATCTTTGTTTATGGCATGCGACGCGCCGAATTTGACGACGCACATACGGACAATTGTAGATGTGCGTATGTACTTCGTTACTTTGTAAAAAAAGGTGTAGTTGTCTTTAAATACGCGACAAAATACAAGGAAAAAATGAGATTTTTTATGAAAAAAAAATATCACTAGATAAAATAAAGAATTCTGATTTCAATTATGTAAAAAAGTGAATTTCGCAAAAATGCAGTTGTCTTTTTGTTCTTTGCGGCCGTCGAAATATTCAGAACTAGCTTTTGCCCGCGGAAAATTAAGCAAACTCTTAACACACTACTAAAGTTTATATATTAATATAATTCAATCGTGATTCGAAAGACATCTAATATCGTTATTGTTGTTTTCCTCGGGAACAGTACTTTTTTTCGGGATGAAAGGTACTCCATGTCCGTTTCTGTACCTACACCTGACAACGTATGTGCAAAATTTCAGGATGATTGGTTGTTGTGGTTTAGGCGTGAAACCTAAAACAAACAAACTAACTTTCGCGTCGATAATATTAAGTAAGAATAGTAGATGATTTATTCTGACCATTGGCGTCGCGAAATAGTTACGTTGAAAATTACAAACAATTCAACTATTTTAATAGGTACCTACCTAAATGGTAGGTAGGTACATATTAAATTAATTGAATTGTTTTCATTATATTGCACAACCGGTTTCGAAAACGTCTCAAATTAAGTGTAAACGTTAACGCATAGCAAACGTATAGGTAATAATATTATAATACCTAGCACACATTACTGCGGCGAACTAAAGCGCCTACACAGAAGCAAACTGCAACAGCCACGAGCAAATATTGCCGCAACTGTCTTTAACTAAGTTTAGTTTGTGGAAACACATAATTTTGGGGGTTCATAATATGTAATTAAACAACTTTTTGTAGAATAGCAGTTGTAGAGACATGGCACTAATATTTTAAATGTAAAAGTTTTGATGTTTGGGTAGTGTGTTTGTGCGTACCTATATACCTACGCAGAAAGTGGGTTGCCGGTGCCGATCAGCCAGCGCTTGTCGGTGTTGGTCCACGCAGTTAGTCAGCGCAGGTAGTCTCTATACGGTGTGGCGAACCAGCGCCGACAAGCTCCGAACGTCGCCGACAAGTTCCGACCTGCTCCGATCAGCGCTGGTAGGCCGTAATTTGTTGCTGTATTTGCAAGGAAACAACGCGTATTTTTGTTAAAAAATGCCAGCCCCTGCTTCTACCCGCTACCTTTATGTAGCGGTTACTTGCAAGGACCAGTACCGATAAGCGCTGGTAGGTCGGCGCTGGTTACCTGCTTCCTTTATGTATAAGCCCTTTCAGAAGTACCTAACTTTACATGTGAAACAGAAGAAGGACTAGATTCTTTATACGATCTTCAATTTAATAAACACCGAAAGAAAGTGAAAATGCTTTCATAATATTTATAATACCGTACATATTCAAAGTTGATATTATTTTTAACTGGGACTCCATAGCTGTATTTTTTACTCATACATGCTATAACAGAAAAACAGATTTGTATGAGATTTAGGGCTTGCGCAGACGAGGGACAATGGCGGACAAAATGTCCGTGGTGCGCTCTTATTATTACTGTCATTAGGTTGCACTTTGTCCACGTATATCGCCAGGCGACATGGGGTATTGCGCGGACAAAGTGCAACCTTATTGTAGTACTAATAAGAGCGCATTTGCGCGGACATTTTGTCCGCCATTGTCCCTCGTCTGCGCAAGCACATACGAGTAGTTAACATCATGACATATTGCTCATTATTCTGTACAACTTTTACTATGAGACTAACACTAAATTCGTGAAAAAATAACAGCTGTTCTACACAAAATAATCAATGTTGCTTAGCAAAATGTATGAAACAGCTCTTTTTAGGGTTCCGTACCCAAAGGGTAAAACGGGACACTTTTACTAAGAAGCCGCTGTCCGTCCGTCCGTCTGTCACCAGGCTATATCTAATAACTTATTCAGCCAATCTCCCAGAGAAGCTTTCAAATCGTTCATCCAGTGCAGGATTTTCTGGTTTACCGTGGCGACCACGTCCTTCCTCATTCTTCAGGCACCCATTGCATAACATTGACGACATAAAACTTGTTCGTTTTAATTAATGCATCTATTAATCTGCTATTTGCTTAGATTTTTTAATTTTTGACGTAGCCTTTTTAATTTCAAGTAAACAGTACCTTGGTGTTGTGCCAGGCATGAGTAACAATTACCTAACTACGATACAAAAATAATTGGTTGTGATTTTCAAATTTTAATTGGTATTTTTTTGTTGCGTTTTCTGGTACGGTTGCGACACGAAACTTCTCTTGTTGAAGTATTGCAGTATGAAAAAAGAAAATTGTTATTCCATATTTTTATGAAATACAGTCTATTTTTCATTCGTATACGAAAGTTGTTATTGTAAGTATTAGAATTACCCGATCAGAGATTGTAATCTTATTTTATTTTGTAAAATCTTTGCCTCACACTAGGCATTAAATCCTCTATCGTTGGTGCGTTTACAGACACATGTCTTTACATGCACAAACTCTCAGACCGTAAACAGTTATCAGTGTGAGCCTTAGAAATACGTGTTCCGTTTGGGAATCGAACCTGCAACTCGTTGCGCAGCGACCAATAGCTCAGCCACTGCGCCAATCGTAAACATTGCAATAATTGTAAACTAATTAATGACATTTATTTGTAATAATAATGTGTGATAAGTTTTTAAACTGACATGGTCACTAACACAATCATTAGAACTTAGAACGGGATATTTACCATGTTTATTATTTGTTGTGAGTTTCCGATACAACTTGCTAGCTTGTAACGGTGCCGAAATATCGGAAACTCATAACAAATAATAAACATGGTAAATATCCCGTTCTAAGTTCTAATGAATGTGTGATATGATTAAAGTTCTCAAAGGGGCCTCTGCACGTTCGTTGGACCTGTGTCCCCCGTATGTCCAAAGGACCGGACATCTTCCGCACGAAAGATGAGCCGTGATTTCCAAAGAGATACAAATGTAACGTACTGATAACATAATAAATTAATAATTATTATGACATTTTAAACATAAATAATTGGCTCGCTTGCTTGCAGGCTGAGACGTTCTCTTGTAAACTATGTATTTTCTTGCAAATAAACACTTTGAATTTGAATTTGAATCGTGTTGTCAAAAAGGCAACTTACATTAAGGGCCGATTTTTCAATCGTCAGATAAATTATATCCAAGGAATAAATATGACGGTTTGACATAGTTTCTATACAAAAGTTGTCAAAACGTCAAATTTATTCCCCAGATAAAAGTTATCTGACGATTGAAAAATCAGCCCTAAGACACTTGTCGTTGATAGGGAGTTTATTACGCCGTTTCTACCTCAAAGCATAAACACTAGGAAGCAGTGAAGGTCGGGCGTTTTTGGGTGCTGTCTTTTGTAACATCGACGTTTAAAAAGAATGTAATTCTAGTCTATTTTGAATAAATGAGTTTTGAAGTTAAAGTTTGACGCATCTTTTATTATACCCATAGTATTCGTCAGAAAAATATTATTTATCTAAATAACGTGCTAAAGAAAACGGTTATCTTGACGATGCCTAATAAAAAGCAGTGAACTGAGATAGTCTGAAGCCGCTACGACACTATAAAAGTTTGTTGTCCAAGATCTTGTGTGACGTTAAAAACTCGTAGATTTGACGTCAAAATTATATGAAACGAAATATTTTAAAAATAAAAACTGTCAGAGCTAGCTTTTATGGATCACTAGCTTTTACCCGCGGCTTCGCTCACGTTAATTTATAATAAAAAACAACTCTTAACACACTAATAAAGTTTCTTTAATAATATAATTCAATCATAATTCGAAAGACACGTGGTGCCATCTATTATCGTTATTGTTGTTTTCCTCGGGAACACAACAATTTTCTTTTCGAGATGAAAGGTGCTTTAAGTCCGTTTCTGTACACCTGACAACGTCATCATCTGCCTAGCCTTTTCCCAACTATGTTGAAGTCGGCTTTCAGTCGAACCAGATGCAGCTGAATATCAGTATTTTACATGGAGCGACTGCCTATCAGACCTCCACAACCCAGTAACTGGGTAATACGACACTCTTGGTAAGACTGGTTGTCAGACTTTCTGGCTTCTGACCAACAGTAACGACTGTCAAAGATCTACAAATGACAGCCGGGACCAACGGCTTTACGTGCTTTCCGAGGCACGGAGGAAACTCGCTATGGTAAATGGTCACCCATCCACAGACCAACCTCGGCAAGCGTGGCTTAACCCGGAAGATCGGTCTATGCGGCTGTAATTATTTAGCCACGAGCTCCACACCTGACAACGTATATGCAAAATTTCAGGATGATCGGTTCAGGGCTTTAGGCGTGAAAAGGTAACAAACAAACAAACTTACTTTCGCATTTATAATATTACCAGCGACCCGCCCCGGCTTTGCACGTGTGCGTTTTATAGCTTAAAACCTTCCTCTTGAATCACTCTATCTATTAAAAAAAACCGCATCAAAATCCGTTGCGTAGTTTTAAAGATCTAAGCATACATAGGGACAGACAGCGGGAAGCGACTTTGTTTTATACTATGTAGTGATAATCATAACCAGAGAGCGGAATCTTATGGCAAAACAATTAAAAGGTGATAGAGATAGGTCAATATTTTTTATCGAGTATTCAAGCTATCGATACTTTTTAGTTATGAACATTATTGTTAATTAACTTAACAAATACTTTTAATTACGTATTACTGTATACACATAAATAATCTCTAATGGCATATAAATAAAATTTTGCCTTATCTATCAAAAAAATCAGATAACTACCGCGACTCGGGAAGTTTACCCTATAGATAATATTATGATATTTGATCTCTTTTGATTACATAGGTACTGTATGTACGGTAATCAAAATGAAAAATTAATTACGTCATATCTATTTCAATTTGACATTTCGTGTTGATCTATTATTTTGTTTCTAAAAAATGTCTGTATGCCCGTCTGCATTCTCAGCCAATAAAAAAAAATCGATCGCTTCAATACTCGATAAAAAAATAGCCCGTCTCTATCACCGTTCAATTGTTTTGCCATAAGATTCCGCTCCCTGGGGCCTGTTTCATAAAAGTTACTGATATTATTAGCTAATTTTACTGGACTCATAAAATCATTTTATTAGTTAGCATTGTTTGTTTCATAAACTTTTCGATGACACTAATAAATAAGGATTCTCTGACGCTACTAATATTTAAGAGGTGAAGAAGTGTTAAAGTATATATAATTCGTTCTGCCTAGCCTTTTCCCAACTATGTTAGGGGCAGCTTCCAATCTAACCAGATGCAGCTGAATACGAGTACTTTACACGGAGCGACTGCTATCAGACCTCCGCAACCCAGTTACTGGGTAATGCTGATATTCTAAGGTTAGAACTGCTGGCTTTTGACAACCCGTAACGACTGTCATAGGTATTCGTATGACACCCGGAGCCGACGGCTTAACGTGCTCTCCGAGGCACGGAAAGGTCTCGATGTGTAACCAATGGTCAATGGACTGACCGCGGCAAGCGCAGTTTAACCTTGCAAATTATTAAATTCGCGCGTTTGATAATTAGCCACGAGCCCCACGTGTAAAAGTATAGGTACATAATTACAGTCGCGGACTTGAAATCTTTACCATCCTAAGGTCTATAATTGCTTGCACATTACTTTTCCATATGGTAGGTCGGTTGCGCGCAAAAATTTGACAGGGCAAAGACATTTGTTTCTTAATTGACATAAAAAGGTTAATTTAAAGAATATATAATTATACTAAGTGGCTTAAAAAAAGAAATCAATCTAGGTATTTAGTAAATTCGCTCTATACAAATTTTAAACTAGACACACATCCAAGAAGGAGTTCATGACATCATAATTATTATAGTGATTAATAGCCTTTTTGCTATAACCGACGCTACACAATCAAAAGTAATAGTGACTTATAAGTTGATAAGAAGAATTATTGATCGAAGATATGACATCTTAAATCTTAGGTTCCCTATCCATTTGCATAAAATTTTAAGACCTAATATTACTTAGCATAATTTTGTTTGGCATAATTATATTTTCGCATAATATAATTACGCATAACAGCTTACGCATAATTTTTTAAAGCATAATTTCTCTAACCATAATAATGATTAAGCATAAAGTTCTAAAGCATAACTTTTTTAAGCATAATATCTTAAAGCATAAATTTATTTACGCATAATGATATTAAAACATATTTTTATAGGTATAACAATGAAATAATTTCCGGAGCAAATTTCAAAAGAACAACGTACAAATCAACAAAGTTTAAAATAACGATGGTCATTTGATCAAAAGTTCAGCTGACCAAAGTCTGGAATATCAATGTTTAAATTATTTATTACACTATTGACCAAATCGTTTAAAGGTCAAAATGGATTACTGGATAAATTGTTTTTATACACCTTCAAGGCCTCTTCATGAGACGATTATTCGTCACCTACTTTCATTTACACAATAAAAACTTAAGGGGATGTTTGTAAGGTTGAGGCTCCAAAGCAGAGTCGACGGAGCCCCGCTGGGCGGGGCTCCTATTTCTGTCTGCAGGGTTTAAAGTAACCTAACACGAAGGGGATGACGGGGGCTTCGTTCGCTCGCTTCGCTCGCTCACTCTAGCCCCCATCATCCCCTTCGAACCTAACCTATCCGTGTCGGGGTGCGCCTGCGACTAGATTATTAGACAATGGTAAAAACATTTCTGATTATCATAACTGACGTTATGCTAGTCTAATAGTCATTAGGCCTACTAACGTTATGCGAATAAAATTTATGCCAAAACAAATTAGTCTTTAAGATGATTATGCCAACATAAAATGTATGCCTAAAAAAATTATGCCGAAGTATTATTATGCCAAAACAAATTGTGCCAAAATCGTTATGCCGAAGTACATTAGGACAAAGAACATTATGCGAAAAGAAGGGATCCCTAAATCTTATTGAGCACAGTGTGAGTCAGTGTGAGAAGGAATCGAATTTGAAATCTGATAATTCGAGTCCGCGGCTCTACCTAAGTATAACAAAATCTAAAATTCGCGTCAAAATTCCAATGACAAGGCACCAACTTTAACTCCACAGTCTCACTACACTACAGCTTCAAAGTGTAGTTCCTCACGTGAAGAGCGAGCACTAACAAACTTGTCACTCAGTGTAGGAGCTAGTTAACAATGGGCTACGTGCATTAATACTCGACCCCAGCGGCTACGAGACACGAGGGTTGAAGAGCTGCGCACTTTTGAACAGTTGACACTCTGTTACTATGGCATAAACAGAGTTTTGCATGTTTACATTGTTCTTTCGCATTACATAACATAATCAGCCGATTACTCTCACACTGTTTGGCTTCTTATCAGACTTACCTCCGGTTTCTGAATTGAGAATTCGGGATAAGCAATACTTATGTAGTATTTGAGTAAGGAGTTGTCAAAAAAGTGCTTTACAATCCGAAATTTTTTGGACAACTCGGTACTCAAATGTTACTTAAGTATTGTTTACAGCAGTTACGCACTGCATTCGATCCGGATCCGTAAAAATATGGATATAAAAAACTTAGACCGAATTCGGATATTATTTTCGCACTGCATCCGATCCGAATTCGTGAAAATAAGGTTCTAGAGTCTAAGAATCACGGACCGAATTCGGAGATTGATTACGCACTAATCCGATCTCTGATCCAAACCCAAGCAATTCAGGGGCCATCTTTGGCATATGTCCGATTTGAATCCGAGGTAATGCGAAAACGTTCTTACAAATGGTACTACGGCTACTTCGGTCCGACAATATTTCTTCCGAATTGGAGACTCGCGAATGACGGAAGTCATCTAGTGCGTAAACTACCATACCTACAAATAGTTCTATGACTACTTCGGAACGTATTTTCTCGGATTCGGATCGCATGCAGTACGTAACCGCTCTTATCCTAGAATTCTCAATTCAGAAACCGGAGGGAAGGATTTATTAGGCCTTAGTTCACCATTTTTTTATTTATAACCTGTAATTACAGTAAGTATTACGTATACGCTTGATGTACACACATCAAAAGTGTCTAGGGATCAAGCATTTTTATGCGGATTTCTTGAGATTGAGATGTGGCTTTGTAATAAATTTATGATTTTATAAATTTATATGGATCCTTTTTGGTGCATTTCATAATTTGAATCAGGAACTGTGAATCAAATTCGAGTAAAAGATGAAAATCAGCTGTCAATATTTTCCCTATAAAAACATACAACGCATTGAAGACATTATTAGTGCTACTGTTTCCCTACTACTGATTAAAACCAACGTTATTATGGAGCGGCGACGTCATTTAAGCAGGGAAGAAATGCTCAGAGCCGTGGGAATGATAGAAGCTGGTTCCCGGCAACGTACTGTGGCTTTAGCTCTGAATACAAGTCAGAGTGTTATCAGTCGACTTTGGACACGTTACCGAAGCACTGGTACCGTGGCTGAGCGCCATGGAGGACGGTATCGCTGCACCACACGGAGACAAGACCGATACATTCAAATCTTAACTCGAAGAGCTCCAACAATAACCGCCATGATGTTAGCCGTGAGGCTTCATCACTCTTCAGGGAACTTAATTAGCGACCAAACAGTCAGAAACCGCTTGCATGAAGTGAACCTTCATTCCCGAAGACCGCTACGGGTACCACCTATAGCAATGCACAATCGTAGGATTCGATATCAATGGGCTCTTGGACACAGAAATTGGGCAGAAGAACAATGGCGTTTCGTGTGCTTTTCTGATGAGTCTCGTTTTGGTATGAGACCGGATACAAGACGTATACGACACTGGAGAACCCCTGGACGCCAACAGCGATTAAAATCCTGCCAGGAAGTCCATCCTTATAGTGGTGGAACCATCATGGTATGGGCGGGTATTTGGATCGGCGGAAGAACTGAGTTGATTTGGATCAGAGGCAACCTCAACGCTCAAATTTATGCTTAGACGATTGTATCAGACGTCATCGTTCCTCTACAAGCGCAAATCGGTCCCTTATTTCAGTTAATGCATGATAATGCACGACCGCACACCGCAAGAGTTGTAAGACAGACTCTCGCCGCAGCTAACATCAATGTCCTGCCCTGGCCTGCTCAGTCGCCAGACTTGAACCCGATTGAGCATGCATGGGATATGCTACAGAGAAGAGCTCTGCCGAATATGGAGGGTATCCAGTCGCAAGAAGACCTTTTTTTGTTGTTGCAACGAACATGGGCGGCCATTCCACAGCGTGATTTGGATGAACTCATTTTGAGTATGCCAAACCGATGTTCTTGTGTTGTTAGTGTTCGCGGTAGAAACACGGATTATTAATTGTTTAAGTTACCCAATAAAATTTTAAAGAAAACTGTTATTTCAGTCTTTTTTTCGAACTTTTGTGTTAGTGGTTCAAATGTCAAAAATCCCTTTATTAGGAAAATGGCAAATTTCTTTATCCTTAAAGAAAATTTTAATTAATATCAATCAGGAGAAAAGTTATTGCAAAAATATATTATGTTGATCCCTAGACACTTTTGATGTGTGTACATAGATTAGTAGTTATTAGTATCAGGGTACTCATGAAAATAACTCCAATTGTTCAACATTGGAATTATGTCTGTTCGTACATTTGAATGTAATATTGGCGCTAAGTTCGTTAAATATGAGTGTTTATTCGATGAATTAATCAAAATTAGAATTGAAATTGTGTATGTTTTTAATTAAGAGTAACTACTCGTTGAATCCTAGGCATTTTATGAAATCGAAATTGGATTGAGATCGTAATTAATTTCAAGAGCAACTACCTACGGTATTCCGTTATCATATATGATACCAAAGACTAAGAAAATAAGTTCAAAAGGTACTTCATAAGTAGGTAAGATAACAGAAACATAAAAAACAATAAAGTCTAAAGAAAATTTGTTGTAGACATCAAATAGAGGAAAGAAAGCGTGTTCATAGTTGTTGCTGTAAAGTATTTTATATTTCAAAACATTTTTGTTCGAAGAGCACGTTCACGACGATTTGTTACACAAACTATTTCAACAGACACAAAAGCTATCAATATAGTACAGACAATAGGGAAGCGCGTCCACATAATACATCATCACTACGAAAATGATCCGCGACTTTTGCACGGCAGTGCACGCCCCAGCCATAACGCGTATGACCCTTTCCCGAGCCGTCGTCCGCCGGCTGTCTACACTACCGACCACAGTTTTAACCCCCCAGTCGTTTGTCATCTCTCACAACGCCCTCATATAAATACAAACAGCCAAGGCGGAAGCCGTGAAATTTAGAAATTCCTTTGTCGACGAGTCGGCGCCACTTTGGCTTTATGCCTTTAGATCTACAAATTTTCAGATTTATTCTTTGAATAAATTTTGTGGTAGACGTTGTCGGCTTTGAAATTCAATTGGCTCGGGGTCGACACATTGCTGACGAGTTCGCTTCCTTTTTATTAAGGATTTTTTGTCTAGCCTTTGTATAACAACTTTTGTTTACGAGGAAACATAAATTTCAAAAATCCGTGTTTGTGTTGTAACGACGTGTTAAGTATTTATTACTTACCCTTTTAAGGAATTGTTTGGTTTATTTTTGGTTTTTATTGCCTGTTTTGGATGTCAAACAACGGATAATAGACTAGAATGGATATTTTCAAGGTTCAAAACAGCAATGAGATTAATCATTAAAACTAGACAAAATTGAAGTTGTGCGAGACATAGGTAGCAAAAATGCAAAGGAGAGTTAATAATTAAAAAATAAATATCTTATCATCGGAGAAGTCTATCATATCTTTAACTTCACAGCTCTCTGATTTATTACCTTAAGTTTTGAATACTACATGTACAGAAGATATACCATAGTTGCTATGGCTCATTCCTCAAAATGTCATTCTAAACGTTACCCTACATTTTTACACTCGCATACTTATTATGCTACAATGTCTGGGCTTTAAAAGAGACCTTGATCTCTGAGTTTATTTCGGAATTTCTTCTCAGAAATAGTCAAATAGGAAATGCCGGCGCCATCTAGTCTTAAAAAGACTGATAAAACTGATTTGTAAAAGTGTCTGTGACAGATTTTTTTACAGAAATAAAATTTATTTATAATTTATCATAGTATGCACTGCAATATTTGCTTGTCCCACATTTGTCAAATAAAATATTTTGTACCTTTCATTCTTCTAGTATGCAGCGAGAAACAAATTGCGCCACAAAAATGACATGTTACGCGGGGCAAATCTTGCTCTATTCTTCGACTGTTGCTTTGAAAGCCGACAAAATTGAAAACTTTCAAACGAAAATTCAAAACAAACACTACTGATTGACTTCCCTACGTATCTGAAGAAAACATTACATCAAACTAGGTTTACATAAATATCTCACAAAGCCGTGACCCACCGTACGAAGGTACATAATTCAATCAGAGCGAGCAATTCGGTCTTTTGTATGTAAAGACCGCATCCGAACGGGGGCTTGCTACAAGTCTTTATGCGAACATCGTATTGTGAAGGTGGGACTGATCAGATGTATGGATATTACTTTGATGTTTTTTTTTTGTTTCGGGAAGTGTATATTTGTTTTTTGTCTTTGTGGTTGTAGTTATGGGAGAAGGGATAGATAGGAAGTACTTATTTATTTGAAGTTTTGTGCGGTTCAGAACACGAGTGGTGGGTTAAGTGACGTGAATTAATATTGATCTCCCTTATAAGTATATTTCACGATTCTATATATGCTTTCCATTTATCTTAATATTCTAAAATGGGCATCCTCGAAATAGTTGAATTTCCGGCACGTTATATTGAGATTGAAATTAATCCTTCGATTTTGTTATTTGCATTTATGAATCTTAAAGTTATTATGATAATAATCTGCTTTCCTGTGAAGTCATGAACCTTAGAACACTCTCTGGATCAACACCAGTCCAAGGACACGGTACCTCATATGTTGAAATCGGCTCAGTAATTTAGGCTGTGCGAGGACACAAACTTACATACATACATAGACATACCCAATGAGATTCATAACCTTTCCTCTCTATCGTAGTAGGGTAAAAACTAATGATGGTTTCCGGGACAAGGGAATTTATTGGGAGTGGTGTCTGCTATATTTCTATATTAGTTTTATATAGGTTATGAAAAAAACAGTCTTTATGGACAATAAGTTCACATTGCCTAGAAAACGCTACAATTATTTTTGCAGCAACTGTGACCTAGATTTAGCACAACTGAATTCAGGAACTTAAGTAGAGAATGAATTATTGATAAAAATCCGATTATCCAAACCGTTCGTTTGCTGTTGTCTAAATAAATAGAACCGGAATGTTTTTATTTACAAAATAGCACAGTCGAGTTTATCCTATTATAGGAAATAGGTTACAATTTAATTAAAGTTTAAATTTTTGTTTATTCGAAGTACATTTTGGGTTGGAATTGTTTTTAACCAGCAAAAATGCAACAGAGGAGAAGTCCTTTTGTCACAGCCTCATAGATGACTGATTAAATCATTTGCCTGTGAAAATAATTCGGAAATAAGCGTTCCAAGCCAAGATATCCGTGCTCTCGTAGGCGTTAATGATATAAATAATAAGTAATCGAAGTTAAGATAAATTAAAGAAAGTCATATGCACGGCACATGTCCATATCCACCTCATATTCTACCAGATTAGCCACTCATAGCACCTAAGCCACTAAAGTAGGTATTTATGTAATTGTGGACAACATTTCTTTATTTTTTACTAGCTTATGCCCGCGAATTCGTTCGCGTTAATTTAGAGTTTGACAATCAACTCTTAACACACTTCTAAAGTTTCTACAATAATATAATTCAATCATGATTCGAAAGACACGTGGCGCCATCGATTATCGTTATTATTGTTGTTTTCCTCGGTAACAGTACTTTTCTTCGGGATGAAAGGTACCCTATGGCCGTTTCTGTACACCTGACAACGCATATGCAAAATTTCAGGGTGATCGGTTCAGTGGTTTAGGCGTGAAAAGGTAACAAACAAACAAACTTACTTTCGCATTTTTAATATTAGTTAGGATAGTTAGGATTAAGATGCACAAAATTCTTCAGAGGTGGACTTAATAATGCCTTGGGCATTTTTTACCAGTCGACCTAAAGGTGATGCAGAGACAAAACATGTTAGGTGCACTAACAAAATATTGTGCTGTTAGTTCATATTCTAAATAAACTGAAACATAATAAAATATAGTACCTGTATTTTATAGAATTGTATCACACAAATTGTACTGTAGTAAAGTGTTATTATTAAGTAAATTGTTGTCGGGTTTACGTGTTAAGTATACAAAATCTGAATAAATAAATAAATAACGTAAATATGAGTTATGGTAAACACTTAGTTTTGACGTTTTGAAAGTGCCTGAAATCTGGTCTATTTGAAATAAAAAACTTAGACTTTGACTAACATTTTTGCTCGTTTTAGGTCTGTCTTTCAATTCAATGAAATTTCATACGATTTTGGTATTGTTTCTATCTGTATTATAATCATAAAAGAGACAATAAAAACACACAGAAATAAAATACCCATTATTTACAATCAACCTGTTTTAATAGCACTTGAAACCTCCTAAAAAAACAATTAGCTACCTACTTAGTAAACAGAGTCGACAACAAATTCTTTAGTCTAACATCATCTTGTTAAATTCCTTGTAATTCTTCAGTTCTTCCATTTTCTTTTTAATTAATTTTGACAAATTACCAAACCTTCTCAGTTTCTCTTTTCGTTTCCGTTTAATTAAATACTGGAGTGACACTCGAAGGCATGTTGGACAGCAGTGGCCTTACGGACCCTGTTTTGTACTGTTAATTAATTATACGAGATGTTTTTAGCTGTTTTTAGTCGGATCGTATGTTAGGGCTTTGCCTATTTCATTGTTGCGGTAGTGAAATAGGAATTTCCAATTTTGTTGAAGCATTTTAAGGAGAAGTTTTTGTTTCTACTTTCTGTATTCTTCGAAGGATTGGGCAAAGGTGTATACAAGGTTAGTCTCAAAGAGGGTACTAATCCGAAAGGGTGTTAAAGTACCCATAATAATGACTAGCTTTTGTTCTACAACTTTCCCCAAAAGTCAATAGTTTAAGAGAAATAGCTGTTCAAAGATTTCTAAAAAAATACACTAAAATCTATCTATCTTTAGCTATGATCAGCTGTGTTTATATTTTAGGTCATATTTGGGGTCACGAATCAGAAGCTCCATTTTCTGGATTTGTAACTAAAGCGGGGAAGAAGAATTTAAAAAAAAATAAGAATAAAAATCAATTAAAATGGAAATAAAAATTTTCGAATTTTGAAATTTTAATACCTGCTTTAAAACAGTCATCAGTGACAGTTAAAGTGGCCTGATTAGTACCCCCTTTCTGACTAAACTTGTATAGTACACCCTCATTTCGCCGTTATGTTTAAGTCCTATGTAATACGGGCGAGCCTATTGCCATCAACCGGGCACAAATTCAGACTCGGGGCTGCTACTGAGAAATTCCACACTGAAAAAATCTAATAATACTTTTCGCGACCTAGGGATCGACCCCAGGAGCTCATGCTCAGAAGTTGCGCTTGCAACCGCTAAAACAACGAGGCAGACACCGAAATTTTTTAATCTACTTTAGGCCGGTTTTTCAATCTTTAGATAACTTTTGTCTGAGGAATAAACATAGAAACATAGTGGTTTGATATCCTCTCTATACAAAAGCTGTCAAAATGCCAAACTTATTCCTCAGATTTTATAAGTTATCTGACGATTGAATAATTGGCCCTTAGAAAAAGTTTTATGAATCAAATTAATTTACGAGTGGCTCTTTTATGAGTCAATGTAGAGCCAGGTTTTCTACCATTAAAACTACAGTTACCAATTCATTTTCAAAGGTACAGGCTCCCAATTTAATACGTCTTTCTTTACTTTTTTACTACCAACATTTAAATCAAATAATGAATAATAATCGTATAGCTTCTCCTTCTTGCTTTGCCTTGTCCCATTATCTGGTCGGATCTCCTCGTCTACCTCCTCCAAATATGTCGATCCAGAGCGGTTGCAGAGTCTATTTCGCTCTCCTTCAGATCCTTCTGGGCTGATATCAGCCAGGTGGCGGGTCTTCCGCGATTTCACGTCGCCGTCGGTAGGTAAAGGGCTACTCGCACCATGTAGTCTTCTGAACGACGGAGCAAATGTCCATACCATTGAAAGCGTTGCTCTTTGACCTTCTCAGCTATGTGGGTAATTTTATAGCTTCCTCGGATGTGTACGTTGCGTAATAATCTTATAGTTTCGACGCACAAGGGTCGTGTTAGCAAAACAGTTTCGTGCGAAATTCTAAGAAAATCTACATAGTTTCATTCTCAGCTACTTATAAGAAAAGTTTTATGTTCCCAGGGAAAGTTTTGGGCCTCATTTACGGTTAGTTAATAAAAAAGAAGACCTCGTAAGTACATACTTGTTAACTTGGTAGTACACTTCATTTTTGTTCTTGGAATTTTTGAGCAAAAAAATGTAACTCTTCGAGAAATTGATTCGGTCTGACTTTAGACTACCGGGCACTGCTCAGTAACTGGATTGCGAATGTTTGATATGCTGGTAATCAGCCGCATTTGGTTAGACTGACCAACCCGCCCATAGTTGGGAAAAAGGCCAAGCAGAACGAAGTATGGACTTTTAAAATAGTTATCTAGATAGTTGTTATTTATATTTCAACACTCCTGTATTCCTCGAAAAGTTAGGCAGTAATGTACTATTATGATCCGGCTGTATCCTCCATCTTATTTGCGCAAATTCTTATTAGTACAAGTAAGCCATAGCTCGCAAACGGCTTGCACAAACGCTTAATTTGCACAAACTAAATTTGCACAAGTAAGCATGAGCAAAACGGTAAACCACGCTGTGCAATTAATATCAACATTACTGTTGATAAAAAACTTTTGCACAAGCTCTTTGCTCTTGCAAGTCACTGTTCTGTGGACGCCGTACCGTACAGAGCACCGGGTTTTTTGAGCAAATTTTTGCACAAACTTTGCGCATGCAAGTCTCTGCACGTAAATAATGATCTCTTACACCAACAGCCTTTGACATTATTTATTCTATGCGTATTATTATACTTCTTTAATTTCAATTTATTTGTCATTTCAGACATATAATTCTACATATCGACGCTTGAAAGGCTAAAATTACGCAGCGACATGTTGGCAACTTTACACTAGAGCACTTTAAAGTTTTTTTGTTTGGATAAATAAATTAAAAAATAATTTGTCATAACTACTTGATTCCAACGAATTTTAAGTGCAGTTTAAAGCCTTATAATAAACTGGCATTTAAAGATTATGAACTGAAACAAAACTTTAAAATGCTAGTGTAAAATTGCCAACATTTCGCTTGGTAATTTTTTCCTATCAAGCGTCGATATTTGTTATTAAGGACAAGAAAGTGATTGCAGTAAAATTATAGGTAGTGACTTCACAGCTTTAGCTTTGCCCTGTATTTTGGTTTACTTCGCAAAACTTTTTGTCTACTATCCAATGTTTTTAAGGGTCGCACTCGAGTAGGGGTTCTCGAGTACATAGTACTTGACATTGGACAGAAGTGAACAGCGCGAACGCAACTCCTTCACCTTGACCGATATAAACAGTTACGACTCATTCATACAAAGTTAGAAGCATTCAGTGGAGTTTTCTTTTTTTTAAATTTCAAATCGAGAACACCTTTTAAAATTTCTTGGTTAAATAAACGGCCTGTCAGTTGCGGCGGTAACAATAAAATAAATTTCACACGCCCAATAAAAAATAAAAACATGACGTAACGTAATATCTAAAACACACTCGATATGGTGCGTATTAAAATTCACCCCATTTTCAAAGATTTATGATAATATACGGTGTGCTTGTAAATTCAAGCCTTATTGTATTTATGCTCTTATCTGTCACGACATGTATCCTCTCCCTAACATAAACAAAACGAAACGCAATTTTCATGTTCAAGTCAATAGCTTAGAATAATAATAAGCGATAGTAAGTAATATTGGGGAAATCCACATAAGAGTCCCCTATATTTTGTAGCGTTACTTTTGGTTCTCATATTTTTCTCGCTTTTAGGGTACTGATTAATTAATTAACCTTGAAACATTTGTGTTGTTAATCAAACACGCAAGCTCCAGTGAATGGAAAGTTGTAATAACTTATTTATCATTCTGTAAAAAATAAGTAGATAACTACTTAGCTGTGTAAAAAATAAAGTCTAAGGGAATTGCAAAAAGAAAAGGAGATTTAATGCCATATACGTATGTGTAAAGCTGGAACTGATAGATACTAAGTAATACATTGTTCAACAATAACAAAATATGAATGCATTGTATAACAGGACCGAAGAATAAGAAAAAACATTTTATCCGAATACAGTATCTAACATTATTATCATTGGAGGAACAGGGACTGAGAAAGTAGATAAAAAACGATTTAATTTAATTGCAACATCTTATTTCCAAAATATAATGAGACGTCTTTCATTTTACAAAAAAACTGTTGCTAATCATGATAAAGATATATATTATGTAGCAATTAAATACTATCAAAAAGCCTTAGCTACAAGGTTTACTATTCCATTCGACTTTAAATCGATGTCTCTAAACTGTAACCCAAGTAGGGGTCGCAAGTGGAATATGAAAGGCAATTCCGGGGTGCTCTGCGTAGCGGGTTTACTTCACGAACCATTAAATTTTCCTGTTTGCATTTTTTAGCATACGTTACTCCCAAGACGAGAATTCTACTACCGTTTTACGATTGTAGTTTTAGGGGAAGCAATTCCGTGAACGATGCAGTACCTCAGTGGATTTATTGAATTTAATACTCATTGTGATCACACTTAAGTGAATTAGGAGTGAAGTTTAGTGGTAGGGGTGGGAATAATTGCCGATTTTTATTTTAGTGGTCCCATTTATCTTTTGCGTTTATTCAATTGGAAGTCTATCCCAAGATAACATTTTCAGATAAATATAGAGGTCTATAAATTAGGTAATAAATACCTAGAAGAGAAATTTCTCGATGAAGATATTAATTGAAAAAGAAATGAAATGTGTTTCTAAGCTTCGCGTTATAATATCTTCTAGCAGATTATGTTCTGTTATCACTTCTCGATTTATGTTCTTTTCTGTTTTTAAAGTTTTTTTTCGTTTCGATTACTTGTAGATGGTCCTTGCGGACCGTTTCTACGTAATCGGGCAGTTATTGGCGAGACCAGGGGCCCAATTCTCCTAAAATAAATTGTTGCCAAACGCAATCGAACTACAACCGTCAGTCAGTTTTTGTTTTCGAAAACTTTCAAAATGATTGATTTTGTTTTTTATGTCAAACAATTTGATAGCTTTTGAAATTGAGAACTGTCTGAATGAACGGTTCGGCCTTGGTTTGGTTGTGATTTATCAACTTTATTTTAGGAGAAGTAGGCCCCTGGGGCCTGATTCACCTAAAAGTACAAGTCCGAGACGGGCTGCAAACTGCAGACTGCAACGGCAGAACGCAAGTCACCATCGGAATAGCGCCTTTAAGGTGTGCACTTTAAAGGTGCTATTCCGACTGCGAAACTGCAACCGCAGACCGCAGCCGCAGATCGCACCGCAAACGATACTACTTTTGCAGTTTGCGGTCTGCAGCCCGTCTCGGACTTGTAACTTAACTAAAGAAGTTCAGTGCCTATAGACAAATGGCAATCGATGATTGCTAGAGAATATAAACGACAATAAGATGTACTGGATTGACGTAATCTTTCGACCGGTCAAGCGATCTGTTATGTCATTTCAATACATTTAATTTGCATATTGCGCATTTGGTCCCATAGTAAAAGTTGTTCATAATGATGAGTACAGCGACCCCTTAAGAAGTTGTGCACTTATTTATGTTACACCTTGTATATAGATTGTATTGTTGCTAGAGTATACAGTGCGTTTACTAACTAGGTACTAGGCGTTCCTGATAACCAGCAATACTGCAGCGTGAGTAAATACAAAAAAAAAAAAAAAAACTCCCCCAAAACAAAAAATAATAAATCACAAATTGATACGTAAAAGCAACGCTTACTGTACATGTGCACTTGTCTATCAATGTGGAAAACACGGCAACATAGCATATAACATATCTACGTTACTATTTCAGGTTTTTTTTTCCTAATATTACATTATTATTTTAATCTATTAATGATGTAGATTAACGGGTTTATGGGAACGCCCTCTGTTATTTAACATACTATACAAGGTGTTAAAAAATCAACTCTAAGAATTTTATGGGGTTACTCGGTATCGGAAATTGAACAACTGTTGTTCTACAACTTTTCGAAATTCGCGTATTTTTCGTAAAAAAATATTTTAATTGATTTGTATGCATAGCCATAAAAAAATTTGACGAATTTCGAAAAGTTGTACAACGAAAGCTGTTCAATTTTCGATGCCGAGTAACCCCACAAAATTCTTAGAGTTATTTTTTAACACCTTAAAGGTATATAAAGAAGAAATATTAGGTATACCTCCATTGTTGTTATAATACCTAGCTCGATAGATGGAGTGTATCTACCAAGTAACAGGTGAGATCTAATGATGCATCGCATGCATAAGTAATTAGATCCCAGCAGGTATGGCACATACATAATTAATATTAATTTATTGATAATACTGTAAGTTATTCATATTTTGAAAGCTTATCAAGATGAAGGATGTGTGTTGTATTTTTTTTTATATTGACAGGGTGTAAACGAATTTACATAATTCCTTCAAACCGCGTGACACAGATTCAACTGGTGACACAGATTGACGAAAACACTGTTTTTTCCAGATTCAACAAACATTTTTTTTCATAAAAAAAACTAAGGGTAACATCCTATATGATTATATACAGCATTAACCTTAGTTAATGCTGTCGCGGGCCCTTTTAATAGATCTTTCTGGTGCTGTATCAGTTCGCATTTAAAACTTGATTGTTTTTAGACTTACCTGTGAAAGATTGCTCAATCGTTTCCTTCCAGCTGCGAAAGCAATGCTAAGCATGCGTAAGCGTACTGAATTATCTGAAAGCTGTATCGATACAAAAAGGTGTTTAGTCCCTCGCCCGGTTTTCCATTTAACGCATCCACTTTCCTATTTTTTAATACAGCAAGGTATCAATCCAAATATGATAATCCTCGCCCATAGTTATGTTCCAATTTTAAAAAACGTGTCTAAAATTTTGTGTCGCTGCATCGCTGCAGAGTAAATAGTCAATCAAGTTTTTAAAATGAAAAGCTGAAAAAGATCCGCTGGCCAGCTAATGGCTTTTAAAAATACAGTGCTCTCTTTGAGGAGAGCTCTATTATTCAAAATATTTTAATGGACAGTTTTAACCTCGTCGATAAAGCTATACAGTGAAAACCATTTTAAATATTGACTAGCTTGGGATAACTAACGCGCTTTCATCGGGATTCCAATATGACGTATAAATGAAGTGATATACAAACTAGATTTCAAATTTTATTGTATGATTTATTTAGTTGAGTTTTGATGGAACTAGAGCGATCTATTGGGGTTTTCAGATCGATTTACAATATAAAAAACTGAAAGGAGTTTCAGAAGTCGGTGCAAATCTACGCTTCTCTTCTTCTCTCGTGTCAGCACGAGCTATACGAAAATAGCTCATGCTGTGGTGAAAAGATTAGCCAGCCAGCAAGGTTGGTAGCGGGGCTGACTGCCCAGGGTGCGCCGGACGTACATAAGTATCGTCACTCGTGGAGGCTCTTTTCATGCACCCCAAACTCTACACTGAAACAAATTGAAACAACTAACTTATGAAACTGTAAGTTTTCTAATATGGTAATTTTTTACGTATTTTTTTTTGGCTTCAGATTTTACAATTTTTTAAGTTTTTTATTTAATACTTTTTGGTGCAATTACAATAGTATACAAAGTGGACCACTACTACAACTAGAACGTCGTCTGTATAGGTATATATTTTCAAACTAAAAAAAACCACTTGATGAAATTATTAAACATGAAAGTCATAATTATGGAACCAATCCGAGAGTATTCCGCACTAAATGAATTACTCAAATCTCAAAGAAATTGGTTAACATTTAATTGAAAAAAATAACAGGATACCTACGCATTGAATTAATAACCTCCACCTTTTCGAAGTCAATTAAAAAGCTCAGAATTATATTTTCTTTTTGTGACGATCTTAATTATAATTTCAGATATACCAATTAATTATAGTGATTCAAGCTTAAAGTTCACCTATATATATCATTTTCTTGATTGACGACTGACAACAGTATGTAGTTCCAGCTTCGTCCGTTTGATGTCACAAACAACAAAATACATCAATTCACCAAAGCAAACTACATTTTAGTTCCACAAAAGTTTCTAAACAAAACAGAACAAAAAATTTAGAATCGAAACTAGGTCTGAAACTTTGTAATAATCACCAACAAATTCAATCCGTTCCCAATAAAACTGAACGAGTAGCCAGCGACTCCGGAACCGAGCAGTTGACCAAAAACCAACTTACTTGACCTTTAGGTCAATAGATTTTGAACTTTATCAGACAGGTGTAAAGTTCAATGGGAGTGTAGAATAAAATTTGCTGCTCCGTGTTGCCCCAAGCGGATGTTCACGACAGTCACCTTATTTGGCGTCAGTCCAGCATCGCCTGGCAAACTTTTATGTTATTTCAATGTGGTTTAACTGAAAGAATTGCATTTGCAATCCGATAGACCCTTACTTTGTGATTAATCTCCGTTTTGGAGCGAACCCAAACAATAACGCACTGATTATGCAGATTTATGGATTTATAGCAGTTTATTAAAATTCTTTGATTTTGACGCATAAAGTTATGACGTAATAGACATATATTTAGAAAACAAACAAAGAAATACGAATCGATACTTTGTATAATTGACGTAAACGCTTGGCCCGCCTTTGTTACTAAGTGGTTTCGCGGAAGATCTAGGAACAACTTTTTTATAAGTCATTTTAATGTTATGTCGTTATTCGGCTTTTTCGATAATCTATTATATAATATGCATATTTATTAACAGAATTGGGTGAGTATCTGAATCACCTTGATACTGTTGGAATATTCATCAACTTTGACACACACTTTGTTTGCTTGATTTTTTGAATTGGTCTAGTCATTATTATTATATTAACGCGTTCCCTGTGTAGCTAGGTGGGTACCTTCCCATATGTGTAATAGAAAAATGTTTTTGTTATACCTATTTTTCCCCAAAATTTTGATGATAGAATAATATTTTTGAATGTATTTTTTTCGATTTTCATACGTGAATGTCGATAAAAACGGATAAGCTCCCACGTGTATAAATTTAAAAGAATCTAAACTTATTTGGACTCATGCCCCATGAATAGGGCATGCACGTACGATATTGAGACTCTAAATGCACCATCGATAGGTCATGCACAGTTAACGTGTTTTTAATTATATTTTTAATTACATTAAAGATGTCTGGCGGTGCTGTGACTACCAAACAAAGTTTTCGTAAATTAAGTGAAATGCTATGTACGATTTCCACCAAACGGGCCGCGAGCGCATTTCACACTGTGCCAAAGGAAATTCAGGCTTCTATACAATAATTAAGTTTCATGTTTGCGTGGAATTTACACTGCTTGGAATTCGGTTAGATCCACGCGTATGCCGCGGTAGCGGGCCGGCTGCGCTCGGATGCCGCGGCAGCCGGTCGGCTCCTCACGTACGTGAACGGCATCGCTCGGCCACACCGCAGGTAGAAACTGACGCGCGCATGCGCCCGGGTTCCAGCAAATTATAGCCGTCGAGCGGACGCGGTCGGCTACCGGCGCATGCTCGAGCATCCGCTGTGACGCGCTGCGCTTCGCTCCTGCGTGGCCCGGTTGGTGGAATCGTACATTACTTGATAACTAAAACTCAATTTCGTATTATAGATTACCTACGAATAAGTTCGAAGAAAAATATTTTCTTGACAAAATATTCTAGGACCACAAAAAATACTGCGATTGTTCTGCCTAGCCTTTTTCCCAACTATATTGGGACCAGCTTTCAGTCTAACCAGATGCGGCTGAGTACTAGTATTTTACACGGAGCAACTGCCATCAGACTTCTGCAACCCAGTTACTTCTTCTTCTTCTTAGAGTTTCGGTGACAAATTAAAACTTAATTATATTATTGCGGCCCAGAACTTGGCCACTTGGACTGCGTTGTCATTGGCAACCAATAAGTCTTCCTGCGTGCAGCTGTTAGGGCACGCACGACATGATGTGAGATGGGCCATCGTAAGGGTTGTACCGCACAAACAGCTCAAATCGATACCATCACTGAATCCCCACCTAAACATGTTGTCTTTGCTCCGACCGACCTGAGTTCGAAGTCTATTTAATGACTTCCAGATCGGCCATGGCAGTTCATGTCCAGGCGGAGGTCTCTCCGCAGGTGGTACGAATGGGTTTTGTAGGCCAGACCTAGTTACTAGACAATGCCGATATCCTAAGGTCTGACCGATTGTTACACTTTCGGACTTCTGACTACCCGTAACGACTGTCATAAGTACTCGTAAGACACCCAGGACCGACGGCTTCACATGCTCTTCGAGACACTGAAGGATATCGATGTGTAACGAACGGTCACTCATCCACAGACTGAAAAATCGTTAATCCGCGTGGTTGCTAATTAGCCAGGAGCCCTTCCATACTAATTACTAAATCTATATAGGGCGACTGGTAATTAGTGACAAACAACTTTCCCTTAGAAACATTATTTTTAAAAAAAAACCATGTTACGAGCCGCGTCCATTCCATAATGGTTTACTAATAAATTTTAAATGAAAAAAATAAAATGTAAATAATGTTTCTTTGGGAAAGTTGTTTGTTAACATGAGTACAATCATGTGTCAAAGTATCGGTCACTAATTACCAGTCACCCTATACAAGGTTAGTCAGAAAGGGGGTACTAATCCGAAAGGGTGTTAAAGTACCCATAATAATGAGTAACTTTTGTTCTAAAACTTTCCTAAAAAGTCAATAGTTTAAGAGAAATAGCTGTTCAAAAATTACAAAAAAAAATACGCCAAAATCTATCTATCCTCAGCTATGATCAGCTGTGTTTACATTTTAGGTCATATTTGGGATCACGAAATAGAAGCTCCATTTTCTGAATTAGTAACTGAAGCAGGGACGAAGAATTTTTGAAAAAACTAAAATAAAAATTATTTTACATGGAATAAAAATTATCGAATTTTTAAATTTTAACATAATATGCTTCTAAACCGTCATCAGTGATCCTTTAAGTGGTCTGTGGATGAGTACCCCCTTTCCGACTAATCGTACACAATATTCCGATACAAACATTTAATTGCATGTAAGTAGACTGGAAGCTGACCCCAACAACATGGACAAGACGACTATATACAAGGTGATTGGTAAAACACTAACAACCTCTTAAGGGGCATTGTACTCGTCATTATGAACAACTTTTACTATGGGACCAAATCGGAAATCGCGAAAAAAACAGCTGTTCCCCACATTTATGTTCGCATAACTCGTCAAAATGTAGGGAACAGCAGATTATTTTTCGTGTTTTCAGCCTTGGTCCCGTAGTAAAAGTTGTTCATAATGATGAGTACAATGACCCCTTAAGCGGATGTTAGTTTTTTAACAATCACCCTGTATATTTCTACATACAGTCGCGGTCTTGAAATTTTTACCACCCTAAGGTTTATAATTGCTTACACATTACTTTTTCATAAGGTCGCTCGGTCGTTCGCAAAGAATTGACAGGGCAAAGATATTTTCTTCTTAATTAATTGACATAAAAAGGTTAGTTTAAAGAGGCTATGTAGGTACCAGGTAGCATAGAAAAATAAATTAACCTATTTAGTAACTTCAATCAAGTTCGCTCTATACAACTTTAGACTAGACACACGTACCTAAAAAGGAGTTCATAACATCAAAAAGTGGTTAAGGTGCATGTACCGATGGACCGTCCATACAATGTTTGTAGGGATTATACGCTAAAAATAGACACTCTTTGTTTAAAACGAATCATTTTATCACTTTTCTACAATCAAATGTGCTCGCGAATTCACTCTTTAGGAAATAACTTACACTAATTACTGAGAAAAACAATCATGAAATTCAGACAAAATTTGACACTTCTTTACATGTGTGGGTTTGTTTTGACAAGCAAACTAAGCGCCATGTTTGTTATAGTTTAAAATTGTAAGCGATAGATGGCGTGCAGGCGATATTGTAAATAGATATTAAAATATGCAGCGTTGCCGGTCTTCTGTAACCTTGACGGCGGCTGCGTTGCCAGCTAATTTGACTATGATTCGAATGCATGTACATTTTCAATTTGTTGAACGTAATGTTGATGCACTAGGATTTGCGCGCGGAATTTGTTGCGTGTTATATTTTGTATGCTATTTTAATTTATTCAAATTGCAATATGTCTAGTAGGTACTTATGTAATTGATTTCAATTGAATATAATTATTGCAATTTATTATTGGTAGGTAAATAATTTTATTAATTATTCAAAATACGCAATTTTATTGTAAAATAAAATTACCTAGGTATATTTCGACGGTAAGTATTAGAAACAGCAAGTTGGCCCGTGAGTTGGGTTTTAGACGCTGCAATCTCGTTACAATACTAATTACCTACGTACCTACGTGTCGATGTTGTCATTATGTATATTTTATGGTCAACCATGAATTAAATTATTCAGTAAGTCACCAAAGTAACCACAACATTAAATTTCGTGAAAAAGCAATCTTGGGGTATGTTTTTACCAGGTAAAGAATACTTTGTATGCATATAGCCCCCCGCCGAGACGCCGTCGCGAGCAGACGTATTTTTGAACGTTCCGTGTTTTAAATTCAAAAAAAATTGTTTAAATTGCAAAATATTGTGTAAACTATCAGTGAAACGATCAATTAATTAGTGATTACCATCTCAGTGATAAAATATTGAAACAATTACAACACACAATTAACAATATTATCAAAATTATCAACAGCAAATCAAGACAAGTTGTTATAAAAAATCGTGTTAGCGTGCGCCGGGCCAAGTGTCCTTGAAAGTGAATGCAAGGACAAGCTTTACACCTGCAGCTACAGTACCTATTTTTATTAAATAGAACGCTATTTTCAAATCTCTTAGTAACGACGACTTGGTCCGATGACACATGGGCCGGACTGTAAGTGAACGTGATCGTGTGAGTATCAAGTTCAAACCTCCGCAAAACACATTACTTTTTGGAATGTTTTTTATTATGCTGCTAAAATACCAGAAAAATCTGAGATTTTTTTACGAAAAAATTGGAGAAATTTCTGAAATATTATAATTAATACTTGCACAAATTGCTGCCTGCAACATTGCTTAATTAAAGAAAAATCCGCATTCATTGTTGCTTTATTTTGCTTTTGGTGCATTTGAACGCCCAATATGCCGCTAAATCGAACACCGCCAACCTCACCGAAATCTAACTTCAAAAAAAAAAAAAAAAAACAAAAACATTCAGACGAATTGAGAACCTCCTCCTTTTTGAAGTCGGTTAAAAATCAATGATGGTGACGCTGGTACTAATATACTAAGTAAAGTTATTTTTTACAAATATACTAAGTAAAGTTATTTTTCTTTGTAGCACCTGTGAAGCAGTGGTTTCAAGACAAGAAGAAATAATTTTTGTTCAATTGAAAATTTTTTGTAGTAGTTTGTTTAGAATCTACATAATCATTGTATAAAGCTTTTAATTTGTATTTACTATAAAAGGTGAAATAATACCTTATTGAACTCAATAAAGATTTAGATTTTTGTTTTACTAAAAACTTAGGTAATAAAATAAAACTATATTTTACTGTGTATATTTGACATTATTTATTTCCTTTTTTTATTAATCAATTAAATGTTTTACGCCTTAAAATATAACTTTTATTTTCCTAAAATAGTACTAGTTTTAATTTATCGTAGGTGTCGTTCTGCCTACCCCTATTGAGAGTATTTCTACAAAATATTTTAGCCCTTTTTTAAATGCACGCCATCTAGTGGTAAACTTTGTAAACGTAGGGAATACGTCTATGTGTGTGTAAAAGTGTGTAAATTCAATGACAGATGTTATTATGGGATTCTGTGTCAAATTGGGTGGATTTTGAGGCATTGTTATGATCAAGTTCATTAAAAGGTAATGACCAGGTGTCGCGAACACTACTTCTACAACTTTGTAATGCTCAGATTTCACATAAAACGAAATAAACTCAAAATAATGATTTCAGCGCCATCTAGCGGGAAAAGTGCTGGGAACAGCCCGTATCTTTCACCTTAATAGAATTCTTTCTAGAATCGACGCTCCACAATTTTAAAAACTCATAGGTACTTATTGTCAGTGAAGTTCTAACAGTGCGGAAGTCAAAAATGCCTACTTTACAAGAGAGTGAAAAAACTATTTAAAACAAGCGTAACCTACGCTGAACGCAATATTGTTTTTAATTATCATTAAAAATAAACTCTTTGATGATTTAATAAACCTTTGAAAATCCTAAAAATCTTTTTCATTTCATGTAATATTGTGGTTTTCGCAGTGCTGTCTGTTTTGGTCACAAAATGACTTGCGCACTGTTAGAACTTCACTGACGTTATGTAAGTTATTATGACATCTTGAACCTAATTGCGCACAGTGTGAGAAGGAATCGAATTTGAAATCTGATAAACATTTCGAGTCCGCGGCTGTACATTGTACCTATATTGAAGATGTTATATTCAGTTACACTGCATACATATTTAAGCTACATCGCTTTTGTGGTCAGCAATATTATTTGAACCTAAGGCTATCTTGTTCCATATCTGTGCACTGCCTACGCTGAGAAATACTTGTATGTACATAATTATAGGCACAAAGTCATATGTCATGTAGACCAACACGCCTGCGTAGTGTCATATCAATTCACAACATCTAATTCATTAACCTTTAAGTGCTCGAATTTAGATTGCTCATTAGTTGAATTTAGAGGAGCTCGTGGCTAAATAATTACAGCCGCATAGACCGATCTTCCGGGTTAAGCCACGCTTGCCGAGGTTGGTCTGTGGATGGGTGACCATTTACCATAGCGAGTTTCCTCCGTGCCTCGGAAAGCACGTAAAGCCGTTGGTCCCGGCTGTCATTTGTAGATCTTTGACAGTCGTTACTGTTGGTCAGAAGCCAGAAAGTCTGACAACCAGTCTTACCAAGAGTATCGTATTACCCAGTTACTGGGTTGTGGAGGTCTGATAGGCAGTCGCTCCATGTAAAATACTGATATTCAGCTGCATCCGGTTCGACTGGAAGCCGACCCCAACATAGTTGGGAAAAGGCTAGGCAGATGATATACTCTGTATTATACACCAATAGAAACATGCAGTAACAAATAAAAATAAGGAAAATGGGCGGTCTTATCGGACCCGGCGATTTCTTCCAGGCAACCTTAGGCGTGAATTACATACAAGTGGCATAAGGTGCAGGCGCGGCGCAGGCGCGGCGCAGCAGGCGCGTCGCTTTCATACATTTTGTCACGCCAAATCTTTTTCGTACAAAATGTATGGAAGCGACGCGCCTGCGCCGCGCCTGCACTTTATGCCGTTCCTATGTAATTCAGGCCTTAGTGTGTGTTCTGAGTGAGCGCACCGCGCAGGCGGAATAAACGGCGCATTAAATAAATGTTCGGAACGTTTGAATTTTGATATCGACATTATTAAAACCAAAGTAAAATAAACACACGCGCGTACCCGTCAACTTTCCCGGGTGCACTGAGGACAGGTGTCAATGCTAAAGCCACGGTAAAGGCGCTCCACAATCCGCAATACGCCCGTACGCCGCGCCGTCACTGAGGACGCACACTTAGGCGTGACTTACATAGAAGCGGCGCAGGCGCGTCGCTTTCCATACGTTATGTCGTACCGCTTCAAATCTTTTTCGCACAAAATGTATGAAAGCGACGCACCTGTGCCGCATCTGCACCTTACGCCGCTTCTATGTAATTCCCGTCTTAGGCTGGAATAGAGTGAACTAAAGAAGATATAAGGCACTATACAGGGTGTTAACAAATTCGTGTATTTCTTGAAACCACGTGATCTACTGGTGACACTGATTAATCCTGCATAGGTTTTTTCAGAAACAACAGAAAAAAGTTTTCAAAAAATTAAACATGGTATTCTGTAATTCTGAGTAATTTTAGCGTCCTGAGTTAACTGACTGCGTGGAGGGATATTGCGCTAGTCGTGCCCGTCATCTGTGTCGCCATACCTTCATTAATTTGTGCAAGGCATCGAAATTTTCTATCACTTAAAAAAGAAATTTGGGAAAAAATAAAAGTTTTTTATTTTTAATCAATCTAAATCCCATGCAGGGTTAATCTATGCCATTTATAGATCATGTGGTTTGAAGGAATTACACAAATTCGTTAACACTCTGTATACACTGATAGTTAGAGACTTGATGAACCGTAGAAACATTTTTGAAGAATATAATGAATGCTAGGTTTGCAAGAATTATTATGTTGGTTTTGGTAACGCTAAAATATGTATGGATCAGGTTGTGTGTTTATTTTTCATCGAAACTTAAAAGGAAAATTATTAACTGTACTTAATCTTTCAAATTGACGACACGTTTGGTGCAGTGGCTGAGCGATAGGCTGCTGCGCTACGGGTCGTGGGTTCGATTCAGACATGGAACAAACATTTGTATGGCCTACAGATAGTTGTTTCGGGCCTGGGCGTTTGTGTATGAGATTTGTGTTTGCAAACGCAACCACGATACAGGAGAAATCCTAGTGCAAAGGAAGCAGTAGCAAAGGATAAAAAAAAAACGAAAAAAAAATGTTACAATTATTTTTGTTTCTGCATTGGCCTTGTATGTTCTGTAAAAAAAGTGTTTTTGATTCTTAGTTTATCTTTAAATTAGAAAACAGACTCTTCTCATGACTGTTTATAATCATAAAATATTTAATTAATGCCATCCCTCTCTAATTGATAAATTAATTATTAACTTTATTTCATAAGAAAGAGATTGTGGAACATGAGATATTATTTATAATTTTATATAACATTTTTAAACAGCAATTTCTCTTAAACTATTTACTTTTGGGGAAAGTGGTAGAACAAAAGTTACTCATTATTATAGGTACATTAACATTTTTACGGATTAGTACCCCCTTTCTGACTAACCTTACTATTTAAATTTAATGTTTGAATAAATACATTACAAAAAAAAACTCATTTTTTTTATCCCATTGGCATCGGGAACAGGATTCAAGCTACCGGCAGTCAGGGCTCCAGAGAAAGGAACACCTCTTCAGAATGCGTGCTTTATCGAGGAGTACCGCTTGACTTGACATGACTTATTTATTATTAAACACTACATTACGCTTGTCAATATTTAATCTTCTTTAAATATTCCATTATAAAACGTTATTATTAAAACAGCCAAATACTTAATTAAAATCAGGGGATCCCTACGGGGATATGTAAATAACCTCAAAAATTATTATGCCGCATTATTAGAAGGAAAGTTTACTTTCGGCCGGACCAAATGGAAGCGGCACCTATAAAAACAAATCTAGGTACTGAAATGAAAGGAAAATATAATGTAAAAAACTTTCCTTCTGTACAACGGGTAGTTATCGATCATGAAGGAAAAAAGTTGTGTAGATATTTAGGTATACCAATCTTTATACTGTTGAGGATTCCGTACAAAAAAAAAAATTTTTTTTTTTTATTTCGGAATGATTTTTATGCCAAAAATCGTGAATACGTTATGATATCATATAAAAAAATAGATTTTTGCCAAAGATAAAAATCCGGTGTTCTAAAAATATCAACTGAATAAATATATCCCATCTTAATATTATTACCTATGAAAATTATTTATTGGCACTTAAACTTTTGAAATACCTAGTTCAGCATCGAATGATAAAACTTAAATTGTAGGTAAGTACAAAATATTACAATTGTTTTATTTCGTCTTTTGTGATTTTACTAGGATTTGATGGCCAAAATCGTTCTTATGTATCGATTTAATAATTATGATGTCGTTCATTACCAAAATAGGTTTTTGCCGAAGTTAAAAATAAGGCGTTCTAAAAATATCAAGTGAATATTATCTCATCTTAACGTTTTATCTTCGAATAGAATAAATCTATATATTTTATAGGCACTTAAAATTTTGAAATAGTTCAGCATCATTATGATAAAACTTAGATTTTAGGTAAGTAAAAAATATTACAATTGTTTTATTTCGTCCTTTGTGATTTTAATAGGATTTTTATGCTAAAAATCGTCCTAATTTGTCGATTAAATAATATTATGAACATTATGAAATCATATTACCAAAATAGATTTTTGCCAAATATAAAAAATATGGTGTTCTAAAAATATCAAGTGAATAAATCACACGTAGATGTCTAAGAAAAGAATCTTTATCTATTTTATTGGCACTTAAAATTTTGACATAGTTTTACATCGGATGATAAAACTTATATTGTAGGTAAGTCAGCAAGTGAAGCCTTTTATGAATTAGATAACTACGTAAAAACAACAAAAAAATACAGTATTTAGATAGTAATAAAAAATAAAATAAATTATGTCAATAATTATGTATGCCTTCCAAAGGACCGGACATCTTCCGCACAGAAGATGAGCCGTGATTCTAGAGATATATGTCAATAATATCTACTTATGCGGGTAAAAACGGTCACCATTGAATTATTATGTTACTCGATTTAGGACCATTCTAACGTTTTTTCATGCAATTTTTTAAAAAGTATTTCATAAAAGATCGTTATCTTTCTGTTCTATTTCTAACATTAATGTTAAAAATATGTATGTTGCCATAATTATCCTTATGCACAACATCTATTTATAAGCTCCCCTTTTTTTTTCTTTTTAAAACGTTGCCCCACTCTAAGATTTATCTTGTATCGTGGGTGCGTTTACAGACACAAATCTCACATACACAAACACCCGAAACAACCACCTGTAGGCCATACAAATTTTTGTTCCGTGTGGAAATCGAACCCACGACCCGTAGCGCAGAAGCCGATCGCTTAACAACTGCACCAAACGTGTCGTCCCTGATTCAGAACTTTTCGATAAGACTCTCTTTCGAGACTGACTGGGGGTTACCATGATCTGTTAGAGCAGGAATGTTGTAATATTATTCCGAGAGTGGAAAAGTGACAGCGCTAGACAGCTCTCTAGCGCCATCTCTTACCCACTCTCGTAGTAATTTTAAAACATTCCTGCTCTAAGAGATCATGGTAACCCCCCTGAATGTTTTATAATGCTTGGTTGCCTACGTCGCCCGGTGGTCTTCATAATAAACTGTCTCTCGTATCTTATTAAGACATAAGTGATTTTAATATAAACACTAATTATTCGATTTCGCAAGCAAAAAAATCAAATCGAATAAAAATTTTCATATATTACTTGCGCAACCCTAAAACAGTAGCGAATATTATGTAGTTTCTCTACCCTTTTTTCGTTTAACCGCATCACGTTCCTGGGTATCTTTTTGGTGAGTTGGTCGGGCTCCAATTAAGCCAGCAGGCGCCAACGTCCCAACTTCCGGTGGTTCACCGACAAATCGTTGGCCCAATCTTTATTGTATGAATTACACCGTATTAATCTGCTCACTGAACATTTTGTTTCAGTTACGGATTGAATTAGGCAATTGGATTGGTTTATGGGTAAATCAGATTTATAAATTGCTTTAATTAAAAAAATCTTCATCAACAAAAAGTTGTTGCAGTTTTTTGTTTATTTAATACTTTATACACACAACACTTAAGTGTTAATAGATAAGTTAATCAGGACCACAGCTTATTTCTTAAAGAAATCTCTTCCAGCAGACCTGCGACAGGACAATTTGGAATGGAAAATGTACAAAACAGTATGTAAAAACAAAAGAATCCGATAAATATACAGACGCAAAAAACCACATGTATAAACACAAAATTGTTTTTTTATCTGATCTTGCTGGTATGAGCGCGTCTACGATAATCTACAAATGATTTAATTTCCAAAACCACGTCACGTAAAGAGATGTGATTACCTATTACTTGTTCGCAGAAAAGCCAAGTAACGTCAATGTTCCCGTTGTAGAGCTGATCTTCTCCTCAAACTCCGCAGTCACACTGATAATTCGTGGGGTGCATGAAATGAGCCTCCGCGAGTGATGATACTTAAGTACGTCCAGCGCACCCTGGGCAGTCAGCCCCGTGACCAATTTTAGCTGATTCTGGCCCTCATCAAGCTGCCTCCCTCCCAATCTCCCGCCAGTAAAGCCCTAATCTGCGGTCCTAGTGGTACTATTAGCTATTACCTAAGCTAACTACTTAGTTAGCTTATGTTAAGTATTTTACTTCCCCCCTTGGCTGGAGACCCTTCAGGTCACGCCAATAACTGCTCAATTACGTAGAAATAGACCATCCACAACAGAACTAAAAATACACCTGTCTCCCCCCCCCTCCCAATCCCCCGCCAGCAACGCCCTAAGCCGAGGTCCGAGTCCCACTAGGGGTCGCCCTTAGTGCTGTTGTTCAGGTAGTCATGATGTTAGTGTAGTACAAGTAGTTAGCTTAGGTTAAGTACTTTACTTCCCCCCTATTGGCTGTAGACCCTTCAGGTCTCGCCAATAACTAACGTAGAAATGGTCTGCAAGGACCATCCACAAGCAGTCCAACAGAAAATTTAAATATAAAATGCTAGAAATTATAACACTAACCCACATAAGCTACCCGAACTATCAAAAGGTCACCGCACTTGGCAAATTAGCTACCAACAAATGGTAGAAAACCCAGAAAACTTTAGACATTCTTATCTCTGATTCCTTGCGTGCTTCACAAAGCATGGTATCGCTCGGAATGATCTATAGTAAAAGCAAGTTGTGTTCGAAGATTGGCATAGTAAGACGCCCCATTGACCACGAAAGCTTTATTGAAACCGTTTCCCTCGTTGACTTTTAAATTGCAATGGAGGGTGAGCAACCTACATTCTAAGTTGAAGACAGAACTGCTTTAAAAAACATCGCGCTGAATATTTACTGTTTTTTTTAAGTGTATGTTGATTTTACCAAGATAAGATTTAGCCTCATCTCGGTAAACTAGCTTAATTTGGCTTTTAAAGAACAATAAGTTTTAGAATCGTCCTTTCAAGAGCAATGTGCAATCTTAAACTCACTGTAATAAAATTTATTTTTCTCTTTTGTTTTTTATGATTCATAAAACTGAAATCGTTAAGGCTCTATTTTTATAAAACAAAAGGGATTTTACAGGCCGTTTATCGCTGTATTTGTATATTACTAATGCTTCAAGTGCAGCTAAACAAGTTAGTCTAAAATCATTATAGAAATGTCCAACATTATGGTAATAGCACTAATTTATATGATTATCCGATTACAGGCCGAGACGAACCCCATTATGGGTCACCAAATTATATTTCAAGCTCGCGTAACAAAGTAGCAATAAACGCCCCAAGACAAGACACGCTAATCGAACCCCGTCTGATTTCCATATAAATATCATTCGGCGATATATTTTACAAAAAGGACCACTTTTATATTTTCGTCTGCCTTGGGACGTCCTTCGATAGAAATATTTGGAAGGGCGTTGCACTTCGCATTTCAGAACGTATTTTTCCGGTTAGGTTCGGGGATATACTGAGATCCTGGCCGGGACCTATTTGGCAGTGTATCGAATGTTTTAAATTATTTCGAGAAAGAAGCGTGGAGAAAGATAAGGCGGTGCGCAGTGCAGCATCCTCGGGTTCGCAGTGCGTCGGGCAGAGCGGCGCCGGCCACTTGGCACAGCTCTCGGTCAATGTCCTCTGCCTCCATAAAAGCCTCCACAAGCTTGAGCCAAAACAATTTCGCCAAATTTCTTGCCAGTGCCCTAACACGCATGATTTTACGATCCTTCCGCTCCTCTCTCTCTCTGGATCGGCTTGTTTATTTTTGGCGAAGCGACTCGTGATATTTTTATTGAAATTCGAGGCGCCTTGGTATTTATATATCGCGTTATCAGATCAAATATTGCCTTCACATCCTGATGTTTATTGCCAATGCGGATTAGACGCCTTAACTAAAACGCCCATCTGAAGTGTAAGGCGGGCAATTCAGTTTCGGTAAAGTGACCCTATTAATCTAACTAATTAATTCTTGACAGTGTTAAATGGCGATGTATTTTGTTGCCGCATTAGTTGATTGTTTTTGATATTGTAATATGGTAAACGAGGTGGATATTATGGCGCTCTAACATTCAACAATTTGGGCTACCTGTTGAGCATACCTCTGTTCAGAAAATCCTTCTCATAATTAATTACCTACCATACTTTTTTATGAAAAAGGACTACTTAAAAATTAAATCGTTTAACATTAATTTTATATGAAATGAAGTACTCATAATTTATCTTTCCATCGTGGCATTTAACAAACCATAAATTCAAGTACTAACATTATAAATTGTTCCAACTAACCCTCACTCTCCCGATATGTTCCGAATCGAAGGAAATTTAGCTTCGCCTAAGTTATGGACCGATTTCGATTAATCAGGCCCACAAAAAATATGCTGCCAATAAATTTTATCGATTCCTACATCGATCATTCATCAAGCCAACGCGATTTGGGTTGGCTTTGGGACCTCGGTAACTTGAGGTCAAAAGGCGTTATATTTCCGACGCATGCACACAATATTAGACTCCTAATGATGTTTTGTGTGTCTGGTACACTTCCGCATAACTATTCATACAACGAGTATGATATAATGCACTTTTAAAAGGAATGTCGACGTGTGAAATTCCGAATAGTTGTAAATATTAGCAGCCCGGAAGCTCCAAGCTTTTCCCAATAAAATGTTAAATAAATATTGACTTTTTTTTGTACCTTTTTAAAATTAAAATACACTGTATCCCAAAAATAGTGCTAAGCGGAAGTCCAGAAGTAGAGCGTCTTTAGAGGTACCCGAACCATGTATGTTCCGCGATTTTTTATAGTTTTCTAGTAATATTTTTTATCATGACATGAGATTTTTGATCATAGTGTCATGAACAGTTGAGACAAATGCGTGTTGTTCTATAAATAAAATTCTCTATTCGTCTAAATTAGAAAAAAAAACACGTCACAATGGTCAAAAATGGGACTTTTTGGGACATTTGGCACATATAAAATAAACCTGAAATCATGACCGATGATGGGCATAAAAATGTAAGTTTATCATCAACTTACTAACACTGTACGGTGACCATCAATATGAATTCTCCAAAAACTAACCACACCTACACACGGTTCACCCTGGCAAACTATTAAAGAAGGATAAGGCTTGGACAATCGTCTGGCGACGGGATGACTATCTAACCACCTGCTAGTCTAAATTATTCGAGCCGGTGGTCGCTAGTCTCTCTATCAGAACGCGAGGACTGGGTCTACGTACAGAATGAAAACAGCTTTGTACAGAAACCTCACTCCCGAACATAGATCAAATACATTGAAAAATGTATTATCAGCTTTAATGTTAGGCGATAGAGTTTCCATTTCGCTGTGCGTTCGCGCTTCGGTCAATCACTAACATTCGGTTCTTTTGTTTTTCACACCAGGGGCGCACCAGCACAAAGGTTTTTTTTCAAATTATTATTGACTCGGTCGCGTTTCACATTAGTCGCACCTGATGGTAACCACAGACAGGATCTAAGATAAAGCACACGAATCCAAGTAAAACAGATATAAAGGGATTACCCTACACCACTCTGGGTCTCACATACACACGATGGAACACAGTAAACTGCTTGGCGCCGGACTTTAATGTGAGGGTGGTAGCGTAGCCAGGCGGACCGTTTAGATCCTACCAGCAAGCGTGATGCGTCTATTCCCAGCGTGTGGAGTTCAGGAAGTTTTATATTCTAGCCCGTCCCAACACGGGGGAGATGTTTTCATACCTAAACCTTTGAGTGATTAAAACTAACCCACAGCTGCAAAGTTATAAGAGCAATGAGAGCGGCATTTGTCCTCCTATAGTAGACGGGTTCCTTCTATTTGGCAGAATCTTGATACTCCGATTTTTATTTGGCATAACTCACATGGCATAATCTTATTTAATCGAATATTTTTAAGGCATAAAAAATATTTAGCATAACTTTTGTTTGGCAGAATATTTACGTGTCCGAATTTACAATGGCATACTTTTATCTTGGCAGAATTTTGTTTCGCATAATTACCTTTGCCATAATTAATATTATGCATAATTTTGTTTAGCATAACATTTATTTAGAGATACGATTATTTGGTATGGGTGCATACAAGCATACAAATTTGTGTCATAAAAAGTCAATACGTTGTGCTGCAAAATTTTGTGACAGAAACGAATCGCTGCGAAACCGAGTTTACGCAGTCTTGTCTGCCCTACCCCTAGAGTGTAATTTAAACCCGCGTAGGCGCGGAGGGGTAGGGCGGCCCGCGAGCTGAGGAGCAGGTGGTTTGAAGGCCCGCCACCGCGGCTGAGGCTGGCCGGCGAAGCCGGCCAGCAAGCCGAAGCTGCGGTGGTGAGCGTTAAAAGCATCTGTGACGATAAGCTCGCGTGGCGCCGCCCAAACCCCGCAGCGCCGGAGCCGCGACAGAAACAATGCTTGCTGCATGTTGCATGCCTGCTTGCATGCTGCATGCATGCTGCATGTTGCATGCAGCATGCATGCAGCATAAAGCAGCAAAAAATCAGTTCTGCCTTTTAATGACTATCGATATACAATGTATGCCAAAAGACGATTCTGACTGTGAATTTTCTGCGATATGATGTTTCTGCTTTTTAATTATTATGGATATAAACATTATGCCTAAAGATGATTCCGACTAACAAAATTATGAGTTTTGAATGTATGACAACTGAGTGTATGCGAAATGATTTTCTGCGAAATGAAGTTTATGCTATCCGTTGTTATGCAAAACAATATTATGACGTAAAAAGTTCTGCTATAAAAAGTAGACCCATAGTAGACTACCCTACAAATTGCAGAAGGCCTACTCTATTAGCATAAGATATGCAATACTTAAATTATTTTCCGAAAACGTGTTAGAGTTGAATATACCTAATACAGTGTAGTCCATAAATACTTAAGTGAGGTGAACGGTTGGAATGTCACTCAATTCGGACAAATATTTAGGGTCTGGCTAGGCCTCCGAGTATTTGCATTCTTTTAGCATAAACGTACTTCTAAATGTGTTTACTGCTCGTAAATTAATTTCTAACATTGAACAGGTTGAGTATGGAATACAATATTTAAATGTTGCTTTGAATGTGGAAGATAATAAGGTAATTAAAAAACAAGTGTTACGCAATATAAATTTATTATCACATTTCATAAATAAGTATCTAAATTAAAAAATATCTAAGCACTTACAACTAAAGTATAAATTACATTTATCTAAGGAGAAGTGGCTCCTTCTGTCTTTCATCTTAAATCGAGTGATGTCTAAATTGACCCACTTTTGTACTTTAGATTTACCAAAAGAATTATACATTAAAAATATATCGAGGTTGATCTGTACATCAAAATGCATCAATGATATCCTGGCTATGTTAAATCGAAATGTCATATTCGTGAATTTTGATCTTGAACTAAACGAGGGTGATCGTTAAATAAATTGCAGTCAGTCGGATGATGAATGAGGTTACAATGGAAAATGCAACATCGCCTACTTATTTCAAAATACTGATTCAGAGAATGGTGATGAAATTATTCTTTTAGTTGACTTTCTCGTATATCCATTTGCCGGAATAAGGGGTTTCTAGTCTCTTGACTGTGGGACGGAAGCCTTTCTCGTCGGCGGTGTAGTCTACTCTGTACATGAAGCCGTCGGGTCCGATGTATTCGTAGAAGCCCTTTGAAGCAATGCCTTCATCGATGGTGTTGGGGTTCTTCAGAACAGCTTTCTCTTCAGCACGGATCTTGTTTTCAGTCTCGAAACTGCAAAAGACAGGAAAAATTAATTCGTGTTTACTTTAAAAATTCCAAATGAGTTGCTCAGTGTAATTTATTTTTAATAATCTCGCCTCGTTTGGCTTCTGATCTTTTATGGATTTTATTACTTTTTAAAACACGTAGCTTATAATGTAATTCTTTTATTAGATCGCTTTAATGTCATTTCCTGTAATTAATCATTGATTTGTATTTGGTATTCCTGATTCATTGTTAACATTATTTTAATGAATAGACAACCGATCCCTCATCATGGTTATTGTAACAAGCTCGTATAATGTCAATTTGGTGGTCGTAAATGATTATAAATCGTTTTGAGTACCCGCGGTTCGGTTTGTGTCGGTCAAGGCGGTTTTTCATAGTGGCAAATTGATCTGCTTTATTCTCATTGTGTTATCAAGGACTATAATCTAACTCTGAAAAGACTTGATTATCTTCAATATGATTAATATTACGTTCAATCTTAATAAAGTCTTTAAGTTGAAGGAAGATGCAGTATTTATACAAGTCATTGTATGTGTGTGTTTTAGAATTAATGTTATTTATCCGGCGAATGTATTTATCACCGCATATACAATAAAGATATGTCGGAACCGGAATTACGAGCGTACAATATTTATAGCTATACTCAAGCGAATGATACTTTTATTAGCTTGCACGCCCAATGTTTATTGGACAACGCCCCGCGGTTTTACTGTAACATCATAATCAAATGTAATACTTATATCATTATTTTGCTCTTTCATTTATAATTCAGAAGGCTTCTGAAGTCTTCCATATGCAAATAATTATAATAAGCTTGACATTCAGCTATGCAAGGCTAAAATCTGTGCAAAAGTCGGGAAGTTAATAAATTTTGTACACTACGCAACTCTAGTAGGTATGTTAATGCTTTATTAACATAAGTTGGCGCTTCAAAAAGTTGTAAATCAATTAAAGTTTATTGACGACTTTGTGAATTAAGCTCGTTCAGCGTTTTATTATGGTATTAATGATCTCTAAGAATACTACATTTAAACTCAATTTCATAACCCATTTGACAAAAGTGTCTCACCAAGACACGATCATATTTTGGACCATTTCTTCAAGTAAAGTTTTAGCTCATCTTGATTGACCATTATGACTCATGAAAGCAGCAAACATGTTGCTTATTTCTTTATATTGCTTTATTGAAATGGGTCATATTTGTCGAATGTTATATTAATTAGAGATCATTATAATATACCCTGATACGAACAGAGTTTTGTCTTAAAACGAAAAATTTTTATTTTTAATATTTTATAATTCAAGTTTAGTCTAATCTTCGTTCAAGGAAAAATTGCAGTTTGATCTAAATACCTAATCTTTACATTCCGATGCAAAACAACGTAAAACCTTGCAGTTTGCACTTTGTTATTTTTCATTGCAATCGCTGAATATATAAATGCAAATATCGTATCTCAGCTTCGAATACGAATTCTCCGAATAAAAGGTCGTGATCGATTCTGATCTAGTGCGGGGAATCTATTTGACAAGCTTAGTTTACCAATGTTAGCATTAAAAAGATTTGAAATTAGAACTGTAAGATTTTTCTTTGAAAATTTGGCAACGGCATCCACGTGGTTTTCTTTTTAAATTTTTATTTCTAGTTTTATCTATTTATTTGAATGATGTTTTATAATTTTTAATTGGGGTATTTTCAGATTAAGAGAGAACATTTATGTTAGAGCCATAATAGATTTGTACTGATATTTTTAAATCGATATAAGTTCGTTTATGAAAAATACTCACTCAAAATCGTATTTGTCCTCCTTGTAGTTGTGGTTCTGCTTGATGATCTTGATGCCGTTGTTCTTGTAATACCCATCCTTGTAGTAAGGGTTATCTTCACCGGCATAATTGACCAGTCTGTATTGATCTACGGATGCCTCTCCAACGTAAGGCTCGTAGTCGTGGGCGTAAGGTCCATATCCACCATCGTAAGGGTTGTCAATGTGGATGTATGGGTTCGGTATGTGGACGTACTTGCCTTCATTGGTGGGAATGTATCTGTGAATAAAAGTATTATTTTTAATATTTGTTTTCTTGACTCTACTGTTTGTTTTAGTTTGTTTGTAGACTTTCTTCGATTTTATGATATCACCTAGTGTTTAAAAGCAAACCGTTACCGCCTTTTAAAATTTAAATGCAAATGTGCATGGGTCACTAAAATAATTATTAAAAACTTTAAATCTGTTCAACTTTAGGTTGGAATCTGAATACTCGGGTAACTTTACGGATCTTTTTAGAAGTTTTGTTGTTGTTCTAGTTAAGTATACTTGGCCTAGTTTTACTCGAATATTTAATTTTTCCGTACCTAGTTCAAAATACTGTAGGAATTTTCAGCGGATTAGCAAGAATTGTTTGGCTTATACTTCGATGGATTAAATACAGGATAATGCATGGTATTTAAATGCAGGTATTTCAAACTACTAGCTAGAATTACTAAATTGATAGTGATCAAGAAATAGCGACTTCTCTATGCGGATTAAATGTTTAAGTGAATATGAACAAGTTCCATTGACATTTACTTACTTGCCATCGTTTCCATATTCGTAAGGGTTCCACTTGCCGTCTTCAGAGGGATAGCCCGCCACTGCGACGATGCAGAGTGCAAGCACGAACTGTAAATAATATTTAGGGTTAATGTTGGTTTTGTCACTTGTAATTTACTGACTTATAAAACTTTAAGTAAATAGAAAATGAATAAATGGAAATATTTTTTAAATGAAAAACAAAAAAAATATATATAAATAAATTCCTTTTTGGAACAAAATATAAATAAATAAATAAATAAATACGTACCTCTAAAGAAAACATCCTGACAGATCACTTCACGAAAACTTTTCGAAAAATATTTTTTTGAACAACTTGGAACGTTTCAATTTCCCAGGTCACTTGTCACTGCAACCGAACGCGGTATCACAATGCGGAAATTTAATTCACGGTCACACTGCTATTCGTATGTATACTCCTTAGAGGATTTCAAATCGTTGTGTTGATTTCGAAATCAACGCTTCGCTTTTATACATTTGCAACATCAACTCATCTCTTCTGCAGGAATACAAACACATGCGCGCGCGCGTGCGTCATACGTAGCCGTCACACACATACACCTTAGGCATTTTTTTATCATCTTTGCATACCATTGTTGGTCAGAGTTACTTTATTGGAGTATCGGTGTCATATAGAAAACGAGCTTCGCTTTAAAAGCACTTAACTAATCACGGATGTTCGCGAAATTTCACTTGGAAAATCTTCATGAAAAATTACCTCTATGCGCAGGGGCACGGGAATTTTTTAAGGTTTTTTTTAAACAGGATGACAAAGAAGATAATTCCAAATTACGTGATTCACCTCTGTGGGGACGAATATTTTGGTTGTCCTCGCGTAATCCTGCCTTATCTGTATACTTGGACAATTACGATAATACAATAAACAATAAATGTTTTTTTTTTTACTTCACATTTGATATTTATTATTGGGTCTCAATTTTATTGTGAATAAATAATTCTAAATGGGTGATTATGACAATGTTATTGCGGTGCCAATTCTTATTGGTATTTTGATGGAGTTGTTATTTTTCACTGTTAAAAATTGTTTAGTGCGAGTTTCTTCACAGTGCAGTGCGCTCTTTTCTTCTAACATTCAAAGTGTTAAATAAAATGCGATAATAATCGAAGCTTACATCATATACGTGGATCAGGAGTGGGGCATATAATGTATATTTTCTATAATTATGCAGTATTAATGAGGATCTTGACTTGTAGAAGGTAAGTGGGTAATAACCTGACTTAGTTGTATAGTTTGTATGTTTACGATTATGTTGACACCGGACAATCTGGAATAATTATATTTATTGTGTATGATTATGTAGGTATATAATAGTTTTGTTTAGATTGTGTATGAAGTGTTACTTAACGCTTTTCTGATTCCCTATACGTAAAAAAAATAACTAAAGGGCTCGATAAACACTGAAAGAAAAAACATTAATTAAATGATCGTTGGTCAGGAGTAAATTAAAAGATAAAAAAGCGGCTTATTAACAAAATAGTCTCTTCGTATTTCCTTATAATGAGATTCAACAATCTTCTTTGCTCATGTCAGCATGAGAATAGCTCATACCGTGGTAAAAAGATTAGCCAGTCAGCAAGGTTGGTAGCGGGGCTGACTGCCCAGGGTGCGCCAGACGTACTTAAGTATCATCACTCGTATAGGCTCTATTTCAATCCCAAACAATGGAGACAAAAATGTAATAAATTGAGAAAATTATTAGGTATAACTTTAGAGCAAGTGAAAATTTGAAGTGTGTGGTCAGCCTTCTAAGAGTAAATTATGATTAACGCGAAACATTTCGAAGAGGATATGAGTATTTTTAGACCAAATGTTTATTAGGCTACATTCCAAAAGTGACTTACAGAATTTCACATTATTAAATATCGCTGTTTAGCATATTACAACGCATCGTAAACAGGTGGGTTTACCCATACTTTTTCCATCGTAAAAGATAGAAAAGTTAGAAAAAAAATTGTCCAAAAAACCAACAGATATATTGGTAGGAGTTGCTGTGATATATCTTTCCCATTTAAAGGTAAAAGATTGATGATTGCACTTGGGTGTTTTCTGTTCATTTCTCTTTCTATCTTGTCATTGTATCTCTGGTATTTAAGTTTGCGAAATTGAATAAAAATCAATTTAGAATATACAAGCAGCGGTGTTTTATTATTTGTCACTGATGTGATAAATGTGTAGTTTTTTTGAAGAAAGTTATTTATGGTAGAATAATTTATGTATAGAAATGACGAATAGTATAAGGTGAACGGTGAGGCAGGTCAGTAAAGGCCGGAACATTTTTATTACTTTCGTCTATAATTATGTCGAGGTCGATTTCGTTCTATAACTGTTTAGATAAGATAATTATTAGTGGTAACCAAGGGCGTGCTCTGAAATGTAAAATGATGATCAATTTTACTTAGGTATTTTTTTATCTAAAAAAAGAAATAGAAAAAAATATATCCGGAGTGTTTTAGTTGTTTTAGTTTTAGTGGAGTTTTTATTCCTATAGATTATCGTTAAATTTTAAACTAGGTGAAGCTTATAAACTTGACTGTTGATTGACTTAGAACATTATCTAGGTAATGAAATAAATAAATAATTAAAAAACCTCTAGCTCAATGTATTTATTTCATGTTTTTTTTTGTTGACTCTACACAAATTCTGCAAAGATCAGCAGAGTAAACAAGTGAAAAATATTTACATCATTTTTATATTCAATAAGTTTACTTATAATAATTAAATATAAAAATAATTTTAAAGTTGTTTACTCGTTTACTCTCCTAAACACGATAACGTGATTGGAAAGATTAATGTTTTTTATTGCGTGTTGTTTAACATGCGATTCAACAGCGTAGGGTCAAAGTTCAAAGCTTCTGTTAAGCTCTTTACATGCATAATACCATAGTATGTACAGCATATCCCATAGCCATCGTAAGTAGGTAATAATGTAATTGATTCTTCAATAGGGATTGTTACTAAAATGATTTTTAAGAGGATAATTAAATTTAAATTTGAAAATCTATTGTAGGCCTGCGTTATCGTGTTCTGTTGAATTATTATTCTGCCTGTTCCTACTAATCTGGCTATAACAGAGAATTGAATTAATTAACAGGAAAATAGAAATACAAGGTTAGTCGGAAAAGGGGTACTAATCCACTTAAAGTATCACTGATGACTGTTTTAAAGCAAGTGTTAAAATTCGCTAATTTTATATTTCAATGCAAAATGATTTTTATTTTTGCAAAAATTCGTCAACCCTGCTTTAGTTGTAAATTCAGAAAATGAAGCTTCTAATCCGTGACCCCAAGTATGACCTACAATGTAAACACAGCTGATCATAGATACCGATAAATAGATGTTAGCGTATTTTTTATGAAATCTTTGAACAGCTATTTCTCTTAAACCATTGACATTTGGGGAAAGTGTTAGAACAAAAGTTAATCATTATTATGGGTACTTTAACACCCTTTCAGATTAGTCCTCATCGAATGCACTTTTTTTACCCTTGACCATGATTTCAGGAAAACAAAAGTCCAAAGTTCCAATCGGCCAAAAAGTTCGTCATCAAAATTCTTCATAACATTCCCACGTCATTAGATTCTGTTGAACTAATTCATTAATACAAATGTGTCTATTTGTGTCCGGTATAAAACCGCGATACAAATATTGACGTTTTTTTCTCCGAAACAACCCTGTTTGTTTGTCTCCAAATACCTGAACTTATTATGTGGCATTCTTGGGAAAATTTTATCAATTGGCGCCAATGACGCAGTGAATATGGCGCCAACGGTCACTCCGGTTATGCATAATTTATTAAATTATTCGAAAATTTGCTAAATAGCTGCTACTTAACTGTAGCAGTAGTGCCCTCGCAGGTCGTTAGTTTATTTTGGTATATTAAGGTGATGACAATCAAAACAATATTTTGTTTGAAGAATGTTGTCACTTCTAACACGGAAGCTTAATTTATTCAATCTAGTCCAGTCAAAATAGACCTTCGGAATATTCCGCGTAGAGCTGAAAATTGGCATAGACTTTAAACACATAATTACAAATGAACTGTCAAATATCCTCACCGATCCCGCTTCTGTAAAAAAAGTTATTCAATTTCAAACGTAAAAAAACGGTATTTCGTAAATATCTCATAAACGGTAAGTGTAATCGTCATAATAGTACTTACAAGCCAAAGTTTTAGATTATCCGTTCCTACGAACAAAATATGAAAATTGGAAAAATCATCTATTTTGACGAGTAATGCGAACTTAAATGTAGGGAAAAGCTGTTTTTTTTCGCGATTTCAGTCTTGGTCCCATACTAAAAGTTGTTCATAATTATGAGTACAATGACCCTTTTAGAGATCGTTAGTGTCTCTCCAGTCATTCTGTATAAGGAACGAGTCCTAATGTAAGATTCTCGCACATCCTAAACTGAAGGAAGAAACTTGAAATTTGGAGAGTAGTTGTATTTTCTAGCAGAAAATGGATACAAACGGATATTTTAAAAATCCACCCCCAATCAGGTGAGTAACAAAAAGGGTGATAACGTTTTCCAAGCATATTCAAAAGTACGGGGTACCTACTTTTAAATATGCAGTACAGGTTTTTTTTAGCAGAAGAAAAATATAAAGTTAAAATTAGTCTCCATTACACCAATGTCATAGGTTCGACAAACAAGTGCGCAACATTTTATTTGCTCAACTGGCCTATAGATCGACAGGTCAAATGTTCGACAGATTGTTGGAGTGACGGTAAAGATACGATTACAAGTTACTTTGACCAAGTCGACTGAGCCCTGCCGAACAAGGCTCCTATTTCTGAGTGGTCACAAGACAAACCACTCGATGGAGATGATGGGGTCTTATCCCCTTCAAACCTAAACTAACCAAGTCGGGGTACTCCAAGTCTCAATCTCACATCGATTGCTCTCGGGTTTGGCTACTTAATCAATGGGTGAATATACCCCATTGACTATCGCTCCAACGACCTATCGAACCTCTGACATGTCGCTCCAACAACCTATCGAACATTTGACCTGTCGGTCTTATCAACAGTCGAGCTAAGGATAATTATGTCGCGCACTTGTTTCTTTGAAAAATTTTGACAGGTGGCACTTAAAGCAATCTAAGCCTTCATTCAAGTAGGTAGAACCACAATTTTTGTGTTTGTGATTTCCTATTGTTTAATGAGTATCATGCAGGAACGATGTTGTTTGTTTCTCCTGGGATAATACCTACTAGGTATGATAAAACAAAACAACTTACTTGTTTTTGACTCGGAAACTTTTTGCAAATATATACTCGGGAGCAAATAAATCGAGCCACTTCTATTTTTCACGCAGGTATAATTGTTATTATTTTTGGTATTATGGAACAGATCAATTCTAAACTTATATTGCCTAAAAGGTTATTTAATAACCTTTACAATGAAGATAGTTTTTTGTATTTTGAATTATATAATTCATGAAACCAAAACTAATAACCAGGACACGTGAAAAAAGGAGTGGCTCGATTTCTTTGCTCCCAAGTGTAGTTGTAAGTCGGATTTGACACTTGCCATTATACTCCTAATAGCTTTTAATTGCATTTTAGTATGGGTGGACGTTGTTTAGGTAAAAAGGCAAAATATTTTTTTTAAGTAAAAAAGTGCAACTTCTGTCCTTGCTTATTTATTTTGTGGTTTTACGGAAACTTCAAATTGACATATTACGTTCCGGCCTATAGTCTACTATATCGGCATTATATAATAATATGATCGTAAAAACAACATTATTATTTTATGGCCCTATCTACATAATTAAAGCCTTTTCTATTCGTTTCACCGTTTTCGAAGTAGACATAATATAGGATATCCGGTTCGTCTACGTCGAATTGACTATGAGATAAATACCACAACTGATGCGTGATGGGTAGGACGAAATAATCATGAATATCACAATTTCTAAGTAAAATGACCTATCTTCAACTTTTAAAATTCACACGGAAAAACCATTTTTGTGAAAAGTAACACAATATTACTGATGCACTGGTCCTGTAGACATAGCTGCGGGCCCGGTGCTGATGAAATATATTTAAATTTATATTTTTTAAGATAGAAGATAAGTTATAGTCATGTTTTTAGTTTAATTATGATTTAATTGTGACATAATTTTGATGTAATTTAATTTGTTTTAATTTTAATTTTTGATTTGATTGGATTTATTTTGAATTTAATTTTGTTTATTTCTTGATTTAATTTTGTTTTTATTGTAATTTTGATTTTAATTTTGATTTTAATCTAATTTTTGGTTTTTAATTGTAATATTGTTTTTGATTTTAATGCTACTAACTTATTTTTATGTTCTAATAATACTATTACAATATGGATGTTTTTCGAAATAAATGATTGATTGATTACGATATTACTCATTTCAAAAAGTGACTACATAACTTGTGCTGATAGTTATTTCTTTTTTTTTTTTTACTTTTCCCCTCTCTAGGATTTCTCCTATAACGTGGGTACGTTTAGAGACACAAATCTGCACATGCACACACCCAAACCCGGAAAAACTATCTATAGACCATACAAATATTTTTTCCGTGTTGGAATCGAACCCAAGATCTGTAGCACAGAAGCCAAGTGCTCAGCCACTGCACCAAACGTGTCGTCATAATCAATTCAATAAGTTACCAGAACACAAGTGGTTTGCTAATTATAATCAAACTTCGTTTGCTAGTTTGCATAATTCGGCAATATTATAAAATTACTAAACTAGTTATTTGTCCATTTTTTTCAGTGCAATTATTCAATTTTCATAATAATGTTAAGCTAGTACAGGGCCAAACCCACTTCGTTGGGCAGTTGTTTAGTAAAATTCTGATATTCAGCCATAACTTGATTAATTCAAATCCGAACCCAAAAACACTTGAGGAAACGCTTAGGACGATGATTATCATTAAACATTGCAAAAAGAGCAGTGCAAAGGAGGTAGGCACAAAAAAAAAAAAAAAACTACGTAGTCATTGTACCATTGTACCTTTTTGTACCTATAGGCCGGCTACGTTTTAATGAAGATGTTTCCACCGACTTAGACGAGTGAGGTGACACGGGACAAGAATGAATAAATAAATACGTGCGATTGGTCATGATTTTATCGATCATGCGCGATATACAAGCGTAATCGATAAAATTTTCTTCAAGTTTTTTGAGCTGTCAATAGTTGCACTGTAAGTGCAATTTGGTTAGGTTCCTGTAAATGGCAAGTAATATAGGTTAGTTCATTCGAGGTGTCGCTAATTAGCATTATATTTCATAGACGATCTTTTATTTGGTTTCATAGTATCATTTGGCGGTAATTAATTCTTCTTTCGCCTCATTCACCGTGAAAATATGCAATAAAACAAACTTTTGAATATTTCATTTGGGTTTATATGACAATTAAAGAAGGTACAAAACAATAATGTTGCTTAGGGGAAATCGGTGATTCAAAAATTCGCGAAGGTTACATTTAAACAACTTAAATAAATATACAAACACCTTAAGTTGGGTAAAACAAAAAAAGTTGATCCTAATCGATTTACAATCAATTTTTAAATTGATCCAAAGGATCCGGTTGACTGACAAAATGCAAAAAGAATGTCACCAGAAACAAATTAACAAATCTATTTTTGGCAAAGTTTGGACACGTTCATTTAGCGTGTAGAAATTTTTAATAAATAGGTAGGTACTCTATAATTTGTGGATATTAAGATTATTTTATTATTCCAATTTGGGTATACCAAAATACATAAAAAAAAAGTCTGCTATGAAGATTTACTAGAGCATTAAAAGTCACATGTCAGCTACGTTCATTATATTGTTAATAACAAAAATAATGTAATAATAAACATAATTAATAATAATCAATACTTTGTTGATTATGCATGAACTTCCAGATGTTTCTAGTAAGTTCCTGTTAAGAATACTATTAATGTACCATAAATATAAATAATGTATTATTTTGTGGTTTTATACATTGGTTTTATATTTTAAGTATAATTTAATATTGTTTCGATTGTTTTCAGTACGGTTGTATTGCCGGTCATTGCCCCTTTTTCGTGAAGTTCAAACGGGATTTACTTATCGTGTTGTTATTTGTTATGGATCTGATTCTACCGTCATAATAACGGTTTCGGTAAAAGTTTACTATCATAACACTGACAGCTTGCACGTAAAGGTATGATTTTGATTCCGGGTCACTTGTAATTTCTCGAAACGGATCGAACTTGGCTTCCAAAGCCGGTTGCCGTCATTAGACCAATGGCTCGTAAGTAGAAGTAATGGCCGTAAAGTATGGCCCGAAATAATTTGAAAAAAAGTTTAAAAAAACTTTTTGTGTTATTAAAAATTAAGGTATTGTTTAAATCAGATCAAATTTATTTCCAATTGTATTCTTTTTAGTGTGTTTGTTAAAACACGTGACTATTTTTAAAATACCTAGTTTTTTTAATAACCCACAACAGGACTGTTTACGTTTTTTCAAATTTTACAAAAATTTAATTACTATAGTATGGGCCGAACCAGGCCCATACTATAGTAATTAAATTTTTGTAGAAGCATAATAAAGGTTATTCGTATATAAATATATAATTTTATTTATGTACTTATGGGAAAACATGACATAAACAGTTAATTACAAAATTATTCATGAGAACGTAATTGACAACGTTGTAAACTAAATAATAATACTCGAATCACGAACTCAATTCACCTGTTACTCATTGTTAAAGTATTTACAATGAACCTGACCGAACAATTAATTAAAAATATCGATAAAATTATTACAATTAAATCGACGGCTTTTGTATGACGAATTTTTCATCGTTTCCTCCTTTACCTTTGAATAATATTTGCTTCTCTGAATTTTAGTGAATCGGTTTTATTGTCTGTGAATAATTTCAAAGTTCAATAAAGATTCCCAGTGACAATGTAGCCTTCTTCGAATAATTTGTTAAAAGTGGTTAAGATTTTATTGCCATGAGTCATTAATTGTCAGGTATTTCTTAATTTTTATGAAGGTAGTGAATTTTGGGTATTCAAAAAAGAATTGACTGACATACTTTTTTTTAATTATTTGACTTGATTGCGTTTGACCCTTGTCGCACCTGATGGTAAGCACAGACAGGGTCTAAGATGGAGCACACGCTTCAAGTTACAGAGGGATTGTCATATACCCCTCTGACTCTTAGGGCCAGCGATGGCCCTAAGAGTCGAGATGTTAGGGCGTTCGCTACGTTAAGCGTGCGCACGCGGCGGGTACCCGCCGCGTGCGCTTAACGTAGCGAACACCCTTACATACACACGACGGAACACAATAAACTGCTTGGCGCCGGATTTTAATATGAGGGTGGTAGGTAGCCAGATGGACCGTATAGATCCTACCACCTAGCGTGCTAGGTTTTGTTGAATATTATAATAAGCGTCCATTAACCGGCGGTAAGACGTTTTATATTCTAGCCCATCCCGACACGGGGTAACACGAGGGGTATGTCTTCTTAAAACAAAATAAAATAAATGTTTCACGATCATCAAAGGTTTGTTTACCTTTAACACGTTTAACTGGCTGAACATAATATGCCACCAGATCGCACAAGATTTTCAGCTTACTAAAACGCGTTAAACCAAATGGATGCTACATATAAATTAGTTTTATATCACAGACAATTTGAAACCTAAAATGCACTCTCAACATATTTCTTCTTGTTTATTTGTTTCAATTCGTTTTTAGTTTGTTAAGTTTGGAGACGTGACATACGACAGTCTGAAGCATAACATTAAATATTCATCACATCACCAAGCATTATGTTCGACACATAGCTGACAGTTTTATTTAAATGGTTTGCACTTGGTATAGACTTCACTCAGGAGACGCTAAACACAGCTCTGCTCTCTAAATAAGTAAAAAAACAGTTGACTAATAAAGGTACAAGTCCGAGACGGGCTGCAAATTGCAGACTGCAACCGCAGACCGCAAGTCACCATCGGAATAGCGCCTTTAAGGTGTGCACTTTAAAGGTGCTATTCCGACAGCGACTGCAAAACTGCAACCGCAGACTGCAGCCGTAGATCGCAACGCAAGCGATACTACTTTTGCAGTTTGCGGCCTGCAGCCCGTCTCGGACTTGTACCTTTAAGCAGCATCTTCTTACTATAAACCTGGGCTTCCTATCCGTGTTTTACACATTACACAAAATAATTATCTATACAGAATAATAATCGTACGTGTGGTGCCAAACTAAAGAATAGCACTACCCCATCTCTTCCCATGGGTGTCGTAAAAGGCGACTAAGGGATTCACGAGAGGATGGGCAACAGCGTTCTCTGAGTACTTTAACAACCGTACTGCGATCGCCAACCCGCCTGCCAAGCGTGGTGATTACGGCAAACCTTCCCTATTGGGGGAGGCTTGTGTCAAGCAGTGGACGTCTTTCGGCTGAATGATGATTGCGACCACCAATTTATTTATCAAACATGATGATGGCAACCTGTTTGGACTATTCGGAGGTCCACAATAATGTAGAGCAGGTTATAAAACTTAGGGGACTTATAACACCGTACTTGGTGAAATATATTTCGCTTCTTATTCGAAATCATAACTTCACACCAATAATTCAGCCCTCATCAAGCTGTCCCCCTTCCCTAAGCCCCCGCCAGCAACGCCCTAAGCCGAGGTCCGAGTCCCACTAGGGGTCGCCCCTAGTGCTGTTGTTGCAGGTAGTCATGATGTTAGTGTAGTACAAGTAGTTAGCTTAGGTTAAGTATTTTACTCCCCCCCACCCCATTGGCTGGAGACCCTTCAGGTCTCACCAATAACTGCCCGGTTACGTACGAAGGGTCCCCTAGGACCACCTACAGCAGTCCAATAGAAAAAAAAAACATAACTACATAGGCTGCACATCCAGTACAGTACACAATTGCAATGACTACATCCTAATTCCCTTCAAGCTACATTTGAAATTGAAGTTTACAGTAGCAGTTTGCAGTTGCATGTGGATGTGTAGTCTACTTACAGTTATGATTACGACATATGTTTCAACAAACGCGGCATATCTGTTATCAGGGTAACAATAAAATTATATGATAACAATAAAATTAATAGAGTTCAAGCTCTGCTTGTTCCCTAACAAACATAATAATAACATAAAACCTTAACAGATTTTCCGCCGATAAAACCTTTTTTCTGGAACCACCATAAAAGCGAACAAATTAAAATATAGCACACAATTAAATCGGTAATTAACTTAAGATTTATATTGTTTTAGATTTTATTTGATATCCTCAGGACATTTAGTATTGCACCATCTACGTCCGGTTCATCTGATGCTCCAAATATGTGCATCAAACGGTCAGACGGGTAGGTCAAATAAAATTAATTACTTTGTGAATTAATTCTGACATAAGGTTTTTTATTATAGCTCAGGTATGGACCGCTATAAATTGCACTTTATCTTTGAATAATGGGGTTTTTTGGGGTGCATGAACAGAGCCTCCACGAGTGACGATACTTCAGTACGTCCGGCGCACCCTGGGCAGTCAGCCTTGCTATCAACCTTGCTGACTGGCTAATCTTTTCACCACGGCATTCCATTCTCGTATATATCGTGATGAAAATTTTATTTTTTAATTTTGTTTTTTAAACAGAACCCATGTATAGGGTTTACCTAACATTCTACTCCCCGGGTTAATCTCACCAACACGCGGAGCTTTCTACCGCTGACTGACAAGTCTTAGACGAGCAGTACATGATGGTGTAGTAATTCAACTACTACCTACTACCACAGTGTCCCTACTTACTACATACAGTGGATCAACGCCCATCCATACATTTGACAGGTCCTATGAAATGTCAAAATGATGTAGGGGTGGAGGTTATGTCCCAAGTATGCAGTATGGCTACTCGGGACATAACCTCCACTCCTTCACCCCGCAACCCCCCGCACGATTGCTCTGCGACAATGTTCTACGTTGACCGTTTGTTGTAAGGAGTAAGATATAGGTAGACTGTGCTACTACTATATACTAGGTTAAAGATGAGTAGCGGCGTCACTGAAGCGCAAGAGATTTGTAGGAAAATTATTCTACTAACAAAATTGTTTAAAATCGCAATCGATCTGTAGCTCAACCAAGGACGGGCCTTTTTGGGTGCTGCCTTTTGTAATATTGACGTTCAAAAAGAACTAAGCAATTTTACTCTATTTTGAATAAATGAGTTTTGAAAGAAATTCAGGATAAAAATCAAATCTTTCTCGACTTAAGTTCACTTCAAAGCTTTTTGAACTTGGTGGTGTGAATAAACTAAATTGAACTCTAAACAGAACAAAAACTATCTCTACGATATCTGTTTCACTTATTTCTTTCCCCAGATTTTCGAACTTCACCTTCCGAGACCGGATTCAGAAAATAAAATTCTTTCCGCTCCTTAAAGAGGATAATTAACGATAATATTAATTTAAACACCCACTGCGTCTCTTGACAGTTCACGAAAATAACTTTATTCACCAACTAGTGAGGGGCCGTAAAATATTAAGCTATGCAATGACAAGGAAAGGGCGATACAACAATGAGTAAACAGTATATTCGGCTCCAAAAACTGCCTATCACGTTAAACCTTTACAAGTATCACTTATCGCCTCTTTAGTGCCTTAGGTATAGTCAAATATTATTGCTTATATAAAAATACGCCTACGTTTTTCAATAAAAAGAACTAAAAGTTTTTAGCGTGCACCTGAATTCGTATATGGATAAGTCGTAAATTCCGCCGTTCAGGTCACCTCGGCCTTCGCAGCATAATGACAAAATGCCGACGTACAACACTAAAATTTCAGATAATCGCATTAAAATCCTTCATAAATGTATTTAGCGTCGTCATATACAAATCAGGGGTACCTTAAATCTGAGGAGGTTTATGCTCGCTTACAATTTCTTTTAAATATATTGGGGCAATGGCCAGTCGTATATTTTTTAATGTGGTAAAAGATTTTTTGAAAGGAACGGAACAGGACTTTACCCATTTATGGTATGTGCTTTACTGCTTTTTATTTTCGAATGGTTATTTTACGTCGAACCGCCCTTTTTCCTTATTATGTGAGCAAAATTTTGAGCGGTATCAAAACGAGGTGTGGTAGTGGGTGCAAAATGAAGACTTATTAATGAAGGGTTTAAAAGCCGAACGTTTAGGATTAAGTTTATGGAAGGCCTCATCATCACCTACAGACTCAAATATCTGATGAATATTGGTCTTCAATTTTGCTTATAGTAACCAAATCCGGTTAGCACAATCGCCACATGTTCTTATGCTATGATTTTCAGGCCTATTAGTTACCATGCCCAAATAGCGTATTCGGCAAAACTATCCTAAGGGATTTCTGCATTCTAACTGCGCAACACACTCGTAATCGCTATGGGTATGATTTTGACGGGTCAACAATTTCCATGGCCACGTTTGTATTAACAATTCGACTTCTTCACAACTATGTACCACGCAATGAATATTGTGTATTTACTTATAATCAGATGCCTACAGAGCCGACAGGCCGATCGAGACCGTATATGCCTTTGAGATGTGGTGCTTGAGGAAGGTGCTACAGATTCCTTGGACGGCCTTCCGCACCAACGTATCCATTTTTGATAAGTATTTTACTTATTTATTGTTTAAAAAAAGCAAAAGATTTTTATTTGGAGACCATTTTGTATATCCCTAACCACAAATTACAAAATGCGCACATTTTGAAAAGTGCTCATTTTGAGAACTGGACATTTTGAGAAGGGCCCATTTTGAGAAGTGCCCGTTATGAGAAGTGCAAATATTGCGAAACACATTTTGCATCAAATGCACATTTTGAAAAGTGCGAATTAACGCAAATAAATATTGTATAGCTCAGCGATATCGCTCAGCATACATTTTATATAGAGACGTTCACACAACGCTATGCTATAAAGTATTGGCTTGCTATTCGCGATAAACATGAGCGATTCTCAGAGTTATATTGTGCGATTCTCCGGTCTCCACCCTGCCTCACTTCTACCCCGTCAGTCGCCAGACTTGCGGTACTTAATAGACCGGCTTGCGATATAGCGTAAAGTGTGAACGCCATGCTATATAGTTATAGCTTATGACGCAATATACTTTACTATATAGCGAAATAGTATACAGTCTGAACTGCGCTTTATGCGTCAGACCCATCGTAGCATTGATATAATAAAGATTATTATGTTAATATTATGTATTAAAATAACAAAAACAGCTGTTTCGATTTCTAGTCTATATACATATATAATACATTTTTCTTTGTATCTATGCTAATATCTAATAGTTCCTTGTTATTAGCATACATACAATAATAGTTTATAGAGCAAACGGTATTTTTAACTAATGCGCTTCCAATTCGATTTACATTATTTATTTAAGAAGGCGTTAACTTTAATTTAGTCCCAAATAAACATTTGGATCTCATAAGTTGATAGTAAAACAGTTACTTTTACGATTTTTATATCGACTTTTTATGGACTGAGTGACGCCCTCCGTAAAATTTATATTTTAAAGCCAGTCTTGCAATGAAAATTATCTTAATTGACCATAAAATTGTAAAACCGCTTTATTCATTAAGGCATAACCTACTGTTTTTATTGTTTGATTATAATCTATAATGCAAAACATAGCACCAATTTGTGTTATTTGGTTATCAATCGCAACCATTGATTCCATTATTTCATGCATTTTTTATTTGTAATGCATTTTTTATTTCTAACTGGCTGTACCCGGCATGCGTTGCAATGCATTTTTCCTACTTACTACTTACCTACTACCTACCTTCAGAAACAAAATCAAAATAGTAACAAAAAGTTAAAACCATTTTCATGCATGCGGTAAACAAAGGAAGAATGTGGACATACTGAGTTTTTTTTTGTAAATATCAAAATTTTCTTTCATATCGAAACTTCTCCAGACAATAAAAAACACAACAAAAAAATATTTGCGAAATCGGTCCAGCCGCTCACGCGTGATGCCCTGACCAAGGGAAATAGGGATTCATTTTTATATATATACCTAGATAGATTTATTTGCAAACAAGCCGACGGACCTGATGAAATGTAGTTACCGCCCACCTACAGTACCAAGAGGATTGCTGATACGTTGCCAACAAAGGCAAGACAAAGGTCAAGTCCCATATGCTGTAGTGCGGCGTTCCTTATCTTAGTTATTAGAGAAGAACACGGAAGACAGATTATACGATCTTGACAGTAATATCTTAAACAATGGCTTCTTTAAAATAACACAATAATACGGTGCTATTGTGTTATGAATATTTTATGACATTATAATATTCATTATTATTTATTTACACACAATAAGTTGCAAATAACAGATACAGTAGTAAAAAGTAGATTTAAGAAAAAGTATTGACTGAAATATTTTGAAATTGTACAGGTAACAACACATACGAATACATAGGACTGACTGCATGTACTCGTAAGGCACGCTTATGTACAAAGATACTGCTTATTTCTGCCATTTACATTAACTTTTTTGCTTGGCTGTTCATGTAGTAGGTCTGATTCATACCACCTAATACCGTTAAGGATGCCTATCAATTACTGTAAAATGTAAGCCAAGCTTTTTAGTATAGTAGTTTTTTCTTCTATGATACTCTAAAGCTTCGTCCACATATTAAAGCACTTTTTACCGCAACTATATTGCCGCATTTTTGGTCATAAGTGTTATCACGTCGAGCGGTTACGCACTGCATTCGATCCGAATCCGAGAAAATACGTTCCGAAATAGTCATAGAACTATTTGTGTGGTAGTTTACGCACTAGATCCGACTTCCATCATCCGATTTCTCTCCGTCATCCGTGAGTTTCTAATTCGGAAGAAAAATTGACGGACCGAAGTAGCCGTAGTACTGTTTGTATGAACGCTTTTGCATTACCTCGGATTCAAATCGGACGCCAAATGGATATGCCAAAGATGGCCGCTCAATTGTTTGAATTTGGATCAGAGATCGGATAAGTGCGTAAGCGATATCCGAAATCGGTCCGAGTTTTTAGACTCTAGATTCGTGTTTTCACGTATTCGGATCGGATGCAGTGCGCAAAGCAATATTTTTACATTCTTATTTTCACTGATCCAGATCGGATGCAGTGCGTAATCGCTGTTAAGCTGCATATCCACTGAAGCGAAGACGACAAAAATCAACTAATTCTACCTAGACTTTTCCCAACTGTGTTGGGTTCAGCTTCCGGTCTGATCAGATGCGGCTAAATATCAATATTTTACACGGAGCGACTGCCATCAGACCTCCGGAACCCCTTTACTAGGCAATGCCAATATCTGAAGGTTGGACCGTTTTGTCAGCCTTTCGGGCTTTTGACTACCCGTAACGTCTGTCATAGGTATTCGTATGACACCCGTGACCGACGGTTTAACGTGCTCTCCGAGACACGGCGGGGTCTCGATGTATAACGAACAGTCAGCCATCCACGGACTGATCATGGTAAGCGCAGCTTAACCTTGCAAATCATATAACCTGCGCGTCACGATCCACCGAGCTCTCCCGTCGTAGAGCCGGTCGTCTCTTCAGACTCCGCAGTCACACCGATAATTCAGCCCTCATCAAGCTGTCTCCCCCCCCCCCCTATGTCCACGGCAGCAACGCCCTAAGCCGAGGTCCGAGTCCCACTAGGGGTCGCCCTCAGTGCTGTTGTTGCAGGTAGTCATGATGTTAGTGTAGTACAAGTAGTTAGCTTAGGTTAAGTACTTTACTTCCCCCCTATTGGCTGTAGACCCTACAGGTCACGCCAATAACTGTTCAATTACGTAGAAATAGATCATCCACAACAGTATTATAACTTTCGTGAGATACATTCATATTTATGATTATTTACGGTTTACTCACGTGCATTTTTCGGGATTTTACTTCCCCCCCCCCCCCCCATTGGCTGGAGACCCTTCAGATCTCGCCAATATCTGCCCGGATGCGCGTTCCCATTGAGGGACCACTTTTGAATTTTGAGCTTTTGAATGCGCCAGCCCTTAGTAAAAGTTCTCAAACCATTGTAAATTCAGCCTCTAGTTTGTAAAAGTAACCACTCAAAAGTTACAACCGGTTAAAGGTGGTCCCTCAGTCGTGACTGACAGGCATCCATATCTCACAAGATAGTTAAAATTTACAACTGCTATAAATGACTACTCTTAGTAAAAGATTTGTAAAACTAATTTACTGAATATCAACCCTTCCTGTGCACTGAATAAAAAGAACTAGCATGCAGAAGGTGGTCCCTCAATCGATCACCATAAGTTCACCGTGAGTGGAGACCCCAATGGAATTTGGAATTTTCGTATGGGTCTAGCGTTAGTAAAAGTACGTGAATGATTGTAAATTTAACCTCTAGTTTGTAAAAGAAGCCATTCAAAAGTTTCAATCGATAAAAGGTGGTCCCTCAATTGAAACGTTTATCAAAAGAAAAAACTATTTACGTGGCATTCCGAAGTTAAAAAGACGAATGCTACAGTCTATCCCTTAGTAAATTTTTTTTACTAACGATTACTTTACCAAACAGTGTCAAAAACTGAACCGTTTTATTATAAATAATAATCGAAATCCTGCGAGGAAATACTAAGATCGAGGTGACCACACAACTGGATTTTTTTTAGAGACTGTTACGTAATACAACATTTCATTGATATTTGACATCGCTTAGCTAATTTCAAACCCAAAGAAAATAATGAAATAGTGTAGGAGTAGTAAAAAAAAAATTTAAACTCTTCTGAAAATTATTGTACAATATTATTTTTTATTAATCACATCACTACTAATTTAAAAAACGTGTTGTACTTCGTAGCACGACCATGAACGCATTCAATATAACTTTAGATGGTAATAAAATCAAAAAAAAAATTTGGGGGTAGTTATAATATATAGACCTAAAATTTTTTGCTCCCAGTTTTTTATTTATTTAAAATAATTTTTAGTTAATTTTTTAATATATTTATGACTATTATTGATTGTTAACAATATTTACCTGCCAACCAAGTGTTTACTCCGTTACATTCACTATTATAATAATTTTTTGACAACATAATTTATCACAATGGACTCAATAAGCCGCAGCATCACAGACATGAGCAACCTGTTCACTCAAAGAATGTCAGAGTTCGAGCAGCAGCTACAGAAAGCTCCAAGCACTGCATCCTCCACCACCACCGTGAGTTTAGCTGCTGAATTTACTGCATTCCGGACCTTCATTATTCAGGCACTCGGCACCCTCCAACAGCAAGTTGAGATTCTTGCGCAGAGCGTAGACAACATGGAGATGCGTGGGCGCCGGAAAATATTGCTGTTCCATGGAGTGTCGGAGTTGAAGGAAGAGAAGACTTCAGAGGTGTTAACTCAAGTGATCAAGGATCATCTCAAGCTTGATGACTTCACAGCTGCTGATATTAAGCGTTGTCACAGAATGGGGCGTAGCACTTCTCTTAAGTCCAGACCAATCCTCGTCAAACTTCATGATGTGGCCCTCCGGGACAAGATCTGGTTTGCCAAGACCAAGCTGAAGGGGTCAGGTATCACTGCATCAGAGTTCCTGACAAAAGCCAGACACAACATCTTCATGGCGGCGAGGGAGAGATTTGGCGTGTCCCAATGCTGGACCAGGGAGGGCGTTGTGATTGTTCTCGGGTCTGATGGAAAGCGCCATCGGATATTTTCGCTTGTGGACCTCGACAAGATTGGGCAGCAGCCGCAGCAGGTCACCGGGCATCCAGAGCAGGAAGTCATTCAACCGGTCGCTGCTGTGAAACTGAAACGTGCTGCGGCCAGAAAGTGATGTGTTTGTTGTGCCATAATTTGTTGTTGTAGTCCAGGTAAATAATAAGTATCCTTAGTATTCTGTTATGTCCAGGCACCCTCAATTTGTTTGTTTATTTTAACCTCTGTTTCTATTCTGTCAAATCTTTCAATGTCAACTTGAGTGCGTTCCTTGTCTGTGGCATACTACTTTTTTAGCATTCGTTTATCGCTCTGTTACACGTATTAATTTAATTTTTATTTTATTATTGTTAAATATTGCCTGGATTACTATAAGTTTCTTTTTCTTTCTAATTCTTCTTCTTTTTTAATTTGTTTCTCTTGTTACACAACTGGCAGGTGGACAAAAATATTTTAATTTTATATATACTTATTTTGTATATTAGGTATATTGTTATCATATTATTTAATAGATTTATTTTATTAGGTATCGATGCTCAGCCCTGACTGTAGCAGCGATAGTGATACTTTTTTTTCATTGAGTAGTGATGATGAGAGCTTCACAAGTATTCCTTCGTTAGCTGACACTCTTGTTTCACAGTTTTCTGATGTTACCAAGAATTTTAATGTTGTCCACATAAACGCTCAGAGTATTCCGGCTCATTTCCCCGATATGCTGGCAAGTTTCGACTGTAAGAATATTCATGCAATTCTTGTTTCGGAGTCATGGTTAAAACCATGTCTACCTTCATCTTCTTACTCTCTGCCTGGCTTTCAACTTATAAGAAATGATCGTGCGGTGGGCGCGGGTGGCGGTGTGGCCATATATCTTAGGAAACATATTCCCTTTTCTGTTTTAAACATGTCCACACAGCCACCTCCGTCGAATGCCGGTGAACATCTGTTCTTGGAAGTTGAGCTGCACCATGCAAAAGTTCTCCTTGGAGTATACTACTGTCCTTCCCTGCGCATTAATTTCTTCTCATCCTTTGAACTTATCTTAGAAACTTTAATCCCTTCTTACAGTCACACTATCATCATGGGCGACTTTAACACCTGTCTCCTTAAAAATGATTTCCGTTCTTCTTCTCTTCGTCATATTGCTGAATCTAGTAATCTTTCCATTCTCGATCTTAGTGCTACACACCATTTCCCTAACTCTGTTCCATCTCTACTTGACCTTATTTTCGTCTCATCCACCCAACATGTCGTTAAGCACGGCCAATCCCCAGCTGACGCCTTTTCCTATCATGATTTGATTTTTCTATCATATAGGATTCGCCCTCCTAAGGCAAAGCCAAAAACTCTTCTGCTACGCAATTTTGGGGGTATGAATCTCGATCGTCTTCGGGAGGATGCTAGCAACATAGACTGGATTTCTCTGGGTACATCTACATCTGTTGACGAAAAAGTTGATCTGATTGCTTCAAATCTTATCCATCTCTTTGACCTGCATGCGCCTATTCGGGCTGTTAAAGTAAAACACCTTCCATCGCCATGGCTTACTGACGACATTAAAGCGTTAATGGCTAGGAAAGTGGCAGCGAAGTTTAAATACAAAATTCGACCCAACGACTTGAACTGGGATAAATTCGTCTCCATTAGAAATCACTGCAATAGGGTGTGTAGGAATGCACAGCGCCAACATGTTCATAAATCTGTTCAAAACGGAGATCCAGCTAAAGTCTGGAAGTTTCTTAGATCTATGGGGGTCGGAAAATCGCGAAATGACACTATTCCTAAAGATTTAGATATCAACTTACTTAATAATCATTTCTCATCTCCGTCTGACTTTGATAGAACTATTAAAGCTACCACTTTAAATTATCTTTCTAAACTTCCGACACCCGATTATTCCCCATTTGTCATTAGTCAATTCTCTGCGTGTGATGTTAAAAGAAGCATTGTATCGATAACATCCAACGCTGTTGGATGTGACTGTATCAGCCGTAACATGATCATTCCCATTCTTGATGAAATTCTTCCTGTCATCCTCCATGTTCTCAATTTCTCCGTTACCAGTAGTGTCTTCCCTCTTGCGTGGAAAGATGCCCAAGTTATCCCTTTACCCAAAAAGGCGAATCCCGCTTCCTTTTCTGATTATCGTCCTATTTCCATATTACCATTCCTTTCCAAAGTCCTTGAAAACCTTATAAACCAACAACTCAGCAAGTTTCTTTCCAAATTTAATCTCCTGAATCCTTTTCAGTCTGGATTTCGTCCTGGACACAGTACTACCTCAGCCCTTGTGAATATTACGGATGATATTAGGTCAGGCATGGAAATCGGAAATTTGACGGTACTTGCATTGCTTGATTTCAGCAATGCTTTTAATACCGTAGATTTCGATATTTTGCTTGGCATACTTCGCTCTTTTAACATATCTCCACCGGTGATTGATTGGTTTCGTAGTTACCTGTTTGGTCGCCGACAACGTATTTGCTTCGAAGATACTTTCTCTTCTTGGTGCAGTACTTCTGCCGGTGTACCTCAGGGTGGCGTTTTATCCCCTCTACTTTTCGCGTTATTTGTCAATTCTATCTCTCACCGACTTACTTCTTCCTATCACCTTTATGCAGATGATCTTCAAATTTATAGCCAAGCCCCTCTTGGAAGGTTGTCAGAAGCCATTGATACCATAAATCTGGACCTGGCACGAATAGGTGACTGGAGTAAAGAGTTTGGACTAAAGGTCAACCCCACTAAAACCCAGTTGACTGTTGTGGGCGGTTCCCGGACAGTCTCCAGGATTGACTGGTCTGTACTTCCTCAGGTTTCTTTTAATAACACTATAATTCCTATAACCGACAAAGTTAAGAACCTGGGGATTTATATTGACAGTACCCTTTCCTGGACCTCACAACTGCAGGAAGTCAGTCGTAAAATGTTTGCTTCTGCGGGCTCCTTGAGACGCCTTCGAAATTTCCTTCCAACTGCCACCAAAATTGCGCTAGCACAATCTCTTCTTCTCCCCATCCTCGACTATGCTGATGCCAGCTATCTTGATCTAACTGAGGACCAATTTGGAAAGCTTGAGCGACTTCAAAATCTTTGTATCAGATTCATATTTGGTTTGCGTAAATATGATCATGTTTCTGAATTTCGTACGAAGCTCAAATGGCTACCTATTCGCCTTCGCCGGAATGCCCATATTCTTTCTTTGCTTTATAATGTGCTATTCAATCCTTCCACCCCGTTTTACCTTAAAGAACGCTTCGAGTTCCTCTGTGACACACATTCTAGGTTCTTGAGATCATCAGAAAATCTTAAATTAAAAATACAACAGCATTCTTCTTCCTATTTTGACAAGTCCTTTACAGTTCAAGCTGCTCGATTGTGGAATGCATTACCACTAAATGTGAGACTTGCGCAATCACTGCCAGTTTTTAAAAAGCTAGTGAAGGAACATTACTTGTCACTTTAAGTAGCTATTTCTTGATTATTGCTCACATCTCTTCCTCTCTTTTTATTTATAGAATATTCATGGAATATTTATTTATTACTTTGTTTTAAAAATGTATGTAACTTTTTATATTTATGTTTGTGTAATTATTGATACGTATTTTATGTTATTATATCTAAGTATATTTTGTACGATACGTACTTGTACACCAGAACTGCCCGTTATCTCTTTCCGTTGTTCCAATCCATACTAAGGTTGTCTGGAAGAGATCGCCTTGTGCGATAAGACCGCCCATTGTACATATATTGTGTAAATGTTTGTATTTCTTTTTGTTTATCGGTGTACCTATTATGTACAATAAAGAGTATAATAAATAAAATAAATAAATAAATAAATAAATAAAATCCTTTTAATTTGTACTATTTTATACCACTAATTAGAAATTTTATACCTCTCAAAATAATGCGTATGATAATTAAAAAAAAAGGATGGTTCCCATTTCTTCTATGGCACATCACGTCAATAGAGAAAATGAAACATTTTTTTCTCGTTTTAATACATAGAACCGCATACTAGCACTTCATCCGACTTCACTTTTCGGTGACGTCATGGAACAACATGGGAATCATAATTTTTCCCAAAGGATGATGGGCACAAATGTATGGAGTCGTACTGGCACCAATCAAAATGCATGATATACTACTAAAGTAGAAAAAAAAACATAACTATTAAGCATTTCTTATTTTTCATTCCCGACTCAAAAAGAGAGGTGAGAGGTGAACCCACGACGGAAAAAGAGGGATGTTTTATAAGTTTGAAGCTTATGTCTGTAAGTCTCTATCCGTCTATACTATTCTAATTATATAAAATTATATCCCTTTTTCCCTTAGTCACGGCCCGCCGCGACCGCCGCGCCGCGCCGCCGGCCGCTTTAAATTGTAAAAAGTTTTTTTTGTGTCAAAGGGAAAAATTATGATTCCCATGTTGTTCCATGACGTCACCGAAAAGTGAAGTCGGATGAAGTGCTAGTATGCGGTTCTATGTACTAAAACGAGAAAAAAATGTTTCATTTTCTCTATTGACGTGATGTTCCATAGAAGAAATGGGAACCATCCTTTTTTTTAATTATCATACGCATTATTTTCTGTCTGTTTTTTTAATTAGCAGTGATGTGATTAATAAAAAATAATGTTGTACAATGATTTTCAGAAGAGTTTAATTATTTTTTTTTACTACTCCTACACTATTTCATTATTTTCTTTGGGTTTGAAATTAGCTAAGCGATGTCAAATATCAATGAAATGTTGTATTACGTAACAGTCTCTAAAAAAAATCCAGTTGTGTGGTCACCTCGATCTTAGTATTTCTTCGCAGGATTTCGATTATTATTTATAATAAAACGGTTCAGTTTTTGACACTGTTTGGTAAAGTAATCGTTAGTAAAAAAATTTTACTAAGGGATAGACTATAGCATTCGTCTTTTTAACTTCGGAATGCCACGTAAATAGTTTTTTCTTTTGATAAACGTTTCAATTGAGGGACCACCTTTTATCGATTGAAACTTTTGAATGGCTTCTTTTACAAACTAGAGGTTAAATTTACAATCATTCACGTACTTTTACTAACGCTAGACCCATACGAAAATTCCAAATTCCATTGGGGTCTCCACTCACGCTGAACTTATGGTGATCGATTGAGGGACCACCTTCTGCATGCTAGTTCTTTTTATTCAGTGCACAGGAAGGGTTGATATTCAGTAAATTAGTTTTACAAATCTTTTACTAAGAGTAGTCATTTATAGCAGTTGTAAATTTTAACTATCTTGTGAGATATGGATGCCTGTCAGTCACGACTGAGGGACCACCTTTAACCGGTTGTAACTTTTGAGTGGTTACTTTTACAAACTAGAGGCTGAATTTACAATGGTTTGAGAACTTTTACTAAGGGCTGACGCATTCAAAAGCTCAAAATTCAAAAGTGGTCCCTCAATGGGAACGCGCATTCTGCCCGGTTACTTAGGAAAGGTCCCCTATTACCACCTACAGCAGTCCAATAGAAAAAAAAAAATATAACCTGCGCGGTTGATAACTAGTCACGAGCTCCTCGACGAAAATCGACCAATATGAACAAATTATTTACTTTTCTCTTTTAAGTGATGTGATAACATTATTAGAATCCTGTTGGTAACTTTTTATCATCTCCGCTCCTTTCCGCTCCTCTCCGCTCTTCTCCATTCCATTGGACAGGTAGCCTAATGCCATGGTGTGGTCGAGGCTTAAAGGGGCGTAGCCCATAATAAAAATAAAGATCTCACATTTAACGCCGTTGCATATGCAAAGATAATAATTTGGTTCAATAAATAACACCTACAGTCTTAATCATAAATCTTTCCGCTTGTTTCCCTCGGCTGCTCAAATAAAAAACTTACCTAAGTGCTTTTTTCTGTTTAAGAAAGTTAAAGTTCGTGGATTTTACAAAAGTCCCCTAAAGTTCTGTAGACTTTCTTAGAATCTACGGCGATAATCCGAACAATAGCCTTTTTAAATTCCATTGCTGGTTCAGTTCGATAGCTTTGTAGAAATATTGAAGAACTACTACAATGTAATATAAAATTTTGATTATTTGCTCAGGTTTTTTTTTCGTATTTTTAAGAGGAATCTAATGTTTATATCCTCATAAATTATATGGTTATTGGTAGCCAAATAAATCAATTAACAGCTTTCACGGTTTATTTTACTTTGACCTACTTTTCAAGGAAAGTATGAATACTATACGTTTCTACCCAAAACAATGATTTTTGTCGAATAGATGTGAACATTGATAGTATAAAAACAACAGTTGGATGTATTTTATTGTTTAGTCTCAATTTACATAAGGACAATGCCATAATATCGATGTTTTGCTTTCATATAATGTTTTCTGATCCAATAACGGTTGTTCTGAATCTGCCCACATACACTCCTTCTCTTGTAATGTAACAGACGGCCCTAGGATCTCCTGAGAGCACGTCTGCCACACCAGTTGTGAGGAATGTGACGTTATCAGTGAATCCTACCTATCTATCCCTAGTCGGGCAAATAAGGAAACACTTAACACACAACAATTTTATAATACGATAATAAAGAAACAGTCAGTAAATCCGGGAGTCACACGTAAATGAACTGTAACTGTTGGAACACACAATCAAGTTTACAGTTGGTAATGCGAGCACGAAAAATGAGGTGAAGGGGGTGAATACGTAGCCCGTCGACCAGACGGAGTGCCTGTAGCGCAGCAGCGCCTCAGCGCCGGAGGCCCAGCAATGGCCCACTCGGCGGGAAGCTGGCAGTTCAGCAAGCAGCAATGCCGGAGGCCCAACAATGGCCTACTCGGCGGGGAGCTGGTAGTTTCAGCAAGCAGCATAGAAGAGGCAGAGGTCCGGTAATCGTCCACTCGGCGGAGTCCTATCAATTCCGCCGTCCGGCAGAACGTCCGCACCCTTTCGTTGTTCCTTTTCCAGTCCGTGCAAAAACAGCTTGCGTTTTACTTTTCGCATTTTTAAAATTTGAACGAGTGTGTTCCAAATAAGTGGCCTGTGATAGAGAAAGAGGTTTAATTGTAAAAGGTAAAAAGGAGGTGAAATGTGTGAAGTGAATGATGATGATAAAGGTGTGATCCTACACTCTCACATTACACATCAGAACTTTGTTTATAATAAAATACATTCATGAAAAAATATACAAGGTTAGTCAGAAAGGGGGTACTAATCCGAAGGAGTGTTAAAGTGGTGTCCATAATAATGAATAACTTTTGTTTTACTACTTTTCCCAAAAGTCAATAGTTTAAGAAAAAAACTTGTTCAAAAATTACATAAAAAATATGCTAAAATCTCAGATATGATCAGTTATATTTACATTTTAGGTTATATTTGGGGTCACAAATTAGAAGCTCCATTTTTTGAATTCGTAACTAAAGTAGGGATGAAGAATTTTTGTAAAAACTAAAATACAAGTTATTTTACATGGAAATAAAAAGTATGGAATTTTGAAAATTTTACACTTGCTGTATATCCGTTATCAGTAATTCTTTATGTGGCCTGCGGATTAGTACCCCCTTTCCGACTAACCTTGTATATTTCCAGCAATAAATTACCTCGTTTACTTTTTTAACATACCTGTACCCATAATATACAAACTTCTTCTCTCGTGTTGGTGTGAGCTATATGTGTTTGTTTTTCTTTCTATTGGCCTTCTGTAGATGGTCCTAGGCCACTGTTTCTACGTAACCGGGCAGTTACTGGCGAGACCTGAAGGGTCTCCAGCCAATGGTGGGGAAGTAAAATACTTGACCTAAGCTAACTACCTACTTGTACTACACTAACATCATGACTACCTGCAACAAGCACTAAGGGCGACACCTAGTGGGACTCGAACCTCGGCTTAGGGTGTTGCTGGCGGGGGCTTACGGGGGGGGGAGACAGCTAGATGAGGGCTGAATTATCGGTGTGAGCTATATGAGAATAGCTCATACGTTGTTAAAAAGATTAGCTAGTCAGTGAAGTTAGTAGCAAAGCCGACTGCCCAATAATACCTACATAATTCTAATATAATTACGCTTTTATTCTATCAGCTATATTTTGTCTTTTTAATTTTATTAAACAACCCATTATCTTCATTGTATTTACAATAATAAAATTGATGAAGATACTGATTTGAAAAAGTAACCAAGAAACTTCCTTCCTGCTCCGTAGGAAACGATAAACGGTACACCAGAATTGGACTTTTCGTAAGTCCATGCAATGTTTTTTTAATTTGATTCGGTTTCCCCATGGCTCGTCGGACGTACTTGAGTATGCGTCACTCGTGAATGCTCTTTGAATGCACTTCACAAATGGATGCATTCCATTTAGCGCACCAATTTGAAGATCACCAATTCGAATCTCACCAATACTAAATGGAATACTTTTTTTTAAATTGTTTATAGACCTGCGTTTGACCGCCATCTCGCCTGATGTTAAGCGATGATGCGGTCTACGATGGAGCACGCTTGCCCAGAAGAAACCTATTAGAATACTACAGGGTGTAAACGAATTCGTGTAATTCCTTCAAACGACATGATCTATTATTAATGGTATAGCTTAACACGGGTTTTAGATTGGTTAAAAATAAAAATAAACTTTTTTTTTCCGAATATTCTTTTTATGTGACAGAAAATTTCGATTCCGTGCATAAATGAATGAAGGCACGGCAACACAGCTGACGGGCACGACTAGCGCGACATCGCTCCTCGCAGTCAGTTAACTTGGGATGCTAAAATTACTCAGATACAGAATAAAATGTTTCATTTTTGAACATTTTTTTTGTTTGTTTCTCAGGAAAACCTATGCAGGGTCAATCTGTGTCACCAGTAGATCACGAGGTTTGAAGGAATTACACGAATTCGTTAACACCCTCTATTGGTATGTTTCCAATTAATGCGCTAAAGCTGTGTACCTAATATTGAAGTTCAAAAAGAACTAAGTAATTCTAGACTGTTTTGAATAAATGAGTTTTGAAGTTTTGACTGAAAATCAAAGTTTTTTATTTCAAATAGACTAGATTTCAGGCACTTTAAAATATCAAAACTAGGTGCACGGTTCCAAAAGGTAGGTTCTACGAAGAATAGCAGGCAAAAAACTCCATGAATACTCTTTTTAACCTCCACGAGAGACAATTTTTAACCACGTCCGGCGCACCCTGGGCAGTTAGCCCAGCTACCAACCTTGCTGCCTGACTTATCTTTTCACCACGGCATGACTTATTCTCTTATAGCTCGGGCCAACAAGAGAGAAGACGAAGTTCATAGTTCTATTAAGCCGTTTTACGTAAATTCCTAACAAATCAAATAACTTTCCATCTCTATTAAAAGATTAACATGAGGTGATGAATCATTGATTTATCTGTTCATAAAAATATGATATTCATTAGATCCGGTTTATAAGCCTATAACCATTTATTATAACGACATCTACATATAAAATACTAAGGAAATTAATTTAGAGTATGATTTCAATGACTACAGTACAAATTAAGGAAGTTTTGACTTTAAGTCGTATTTATCGATTTGGAAAATTAATGTTTAAATTGTTTTATTTTATTATAAATCTTGCTTTTTTGTTAGTTGTCTGCTACAAATCTTGGAAGTCAATTTTGAGCCAGGGGCCCAATTCTCCTAAAATAAATTGTTGCCAAACGCAATCGAACCACAACCGTCAGTCAGTTTTTGTTTTCGAAAACTTTCAAAATGACTGATTTTGTTTTTTGTGTCAAACAATTTGATAGCTTTTGAAATTGAGAACTGTCTGAATGAACGGTTCGGCCTTCATTTGGTTGTGATTTATCAAGATTTATTTTAGGAGAATAAAATTAGGCCCCAGTTCCTGTTATCTTTACTGGATACATTTTTGCGTACACATCATGTAGTTCTCATGACAATACAATCATAGTAATATTTTTTTTACTTTTAATAACTCGGATGACTACTAAACAATAAAATTATATTTAATAACCACAGTGACCCTAATAGCAGAACACGAAAACGCGATAGACCCAAAAGGAGATGGCGGGATGAGGTAGACTTCTACCTAAAGCGTTGGCCTCAAATTGCAAAACATCTGAAAAAAAGGAAAGATGGCCTTGGAGGTCTGCCGTAGGACACAACAGGCTCATAAGATACGAGAAGTTCGTGTTGGCCGCAGGTTGTGGACCCGCTTGTGAAGCACCGGGTTGCGGGTTCAAACCTATGCGTGTACCAAGGTGACTTCTTAAATGTCATAATAAGCTTTCTTGGTGAATCTGAGACACCATTGATATACGGTGACGGAAAAATCGTGAGGAAAGCCAACTCGCAGTGAGCAAGCGCTGCAAACAATGTTCTTTCCTTCTCTTTATGAGAGCGGGGCCTTTGCCCCGAAATGGAACAATGACACACTGTCTTACTCTCACTCTCACTGTTTTAAATGTATAAATATAAATAAATAAAAGTCGGAAGAAATATAATTATTATGATGATGCTTTTTGTTATTGGTATTTGTTAAGATTATTGGCGACGTAAAAATTATGCGAAAAATAATGTCTTTGGTTGATGTTAGCCTTGTCACATACTATTAATTAAGATTGTTTACTAATAGAATTAGATTTATGTATTCATGGAAAAATCAATATTTAAAAATTAATATGCATAGGTTGTGTTATTGATTATGTGGTATCAATACGAAAGGGAATTTCTTTAAAAGAATTGTGTTACTTTAAATAAAACCTATTTCATACCTAAGTACATTAAAACAACGGCACAGCAAAAGCATATTAGGAGTTTCTTAAGGTTTTTGCTGATTCATATTATTGGAATTTGTTTTGGTAATTTCAGTCAGAACTATTTTAAAATAAAACTGCATTTATTAACGTTTTTTTTAGTTTATGGGAAAAATGTTTATTTCTCACTAAAAAGTCAAAATTATTAAATTCCAATTTATGAAAATTTCTTTGTATACGCAATGCAAACCACATCAGAGCAGAACAATTTGATATCCTAAGAGCGGTTACGCACTGCATCCGATCCGAATCCGTGAAAATACGTTCCGAAGCAGTCATATAACTATTTGTATGGTACCTAGTTTACGCACTAGATCCGACTTCCGTCATCCGATTTCTCGCCGTCATCCGTGAGTCTCCAATTCGGAAGAAATGTTGATGGACCGAAGTAGCCGTAGTACTGTTTGTATGAACGCTTTCGCATTGCCTCGGATTCAAATCGGACATATGCCAAAGATGGCCCCTGAATTGCTTGGATTTGGATCAGAGATCAGATTAGTGCGTAAGCAATATCCGAATTCCGTCCGAGGTTTTTAGACTCTAGATCCGTATTTTCACGAATTCGGATCGGATGCAGTGCGAAAAGCAATATCCGAATTCGGTACGAGTTTTTCATCTCCGTATTTTCACGGATTCGGATCGGATGCAGTGCGTAACCACTTTTTCTGTGGCTTTGGCATAATATATTAAAGCGATGATCTTATTTTCAATCTATTTCGATCTCAATGTTGGTTGATATATCAGCCGATGTGGTTGAAATCTATTTACCCCAGAAGGGCAGACGAGATTCAAGGATAATAAAATACATATTGACACAATAATACTCTTGACATTTCGCAACAATTTGTCATTTCAAAGATTATCTCTATAATAACGTAAATAATTGTAAAACTGCGTCTTTAAAAAAATATGAATGACATTATTTAAATCTTGAATAATTTTGTTTGTAAATCAATAAAGCAAAGAAAGGTCACAGCGGTGTCACAAAGTAGGTTAACTCCGAACATTTGCAATTATTATCAGAGCCGGTCAATTAATAACCTTTTACGTAATTAACATACTTATTGTTGATCCAATTTTGGATTTATAAATAAAATGCCAGGGCAAGATTTGATCCGTGATAAATTTTGGATTGACATTTTGTCGCTTAGCAACGACTTCCCTATTTGCTAGAATTGAGTTTTTAGCTGTCTACACGGATATTCTATTGTATAGCTGGTTGTGCTGCTATAAGATTCTCTAATACCGGCTTCCCACGGTGCGTGATAGCGCGCACCGCGACGCACGAGCTCGCACCGACGCGGCGACGCACCATGGGAAGAGACTCGTCCGTGGTAACGCGGACGCGTGCGGAGCGGTGCGCCGTATCCACATCACACACCCTCATAATGTGGCTTCCCACGGTGCGTGATTTTACGGATGCTACCACGCACAGCCGGTGCGCGCTACCACGCACCGTGGGAGGCCAGCTTAACAGAAACACGTCGCTGTGGCAGCGCTAGTTCATAGACGGAACCGCGCTGCTGTAGCGACGCGACGTCGAGAGAGACGCAATGCACCACGATGTTAAAAAAATATTATAAAAGTGGTATTAATTAAAGTAAAAACCGCATCTAGACAAAACTCCTTGTAAAATTTGCATTGAATACTATTTAATTATTTGTTCAATTTGCTAATTTTCTTGAATCTATAATTACTTTATTCACTAATTAATATGCACAATATTGACATACGAGTGATTATTTAAATTTTAATGTTCAAATTTTGTGTATCGGCCAATTAATTGGAAAAATATGATCGTTAAAATTAGAGAAGTAATTATACAGTAGCCATATTATTTAGCTTCAACATCATAATTATATTTTAATGTATATTCATATAAGCTCATTTATAATGCCCAGTCACCTACTATTATGCGTACGTCACACAAAACGCCACATGAGCGGGTCGTATCGACGGCGGACGTAACGATTGGTCGCCCATCTACGGCCTGACCGCGGCAAGCGCAGCTTAACCTTGCAAATCGTATGATCCGCGCGATTGTATACTCCTGAACTGAGTAAAAGCTATACAGGGTGAAATTGTAAAAAGTCGACAAACCGAAATCAATGGGGAACCGTGAATAACACTATGAACAACTTTCACTATGAGACCAAACATGAAATCGCGAAAAAAAAACAGCTTTTCCCTACATTTATGTTCGCATAACTCTTCAAAATGTAGTGAACAGCATATTTTTTTTCGCTATTTCTGAATTGTTCTCATAGTAAAAGTTGTTCATAGTGATGAGTACTATCTCCCATTTCGGTTTGTCGACTGTTTACAATTTCACCGTGTATAGTGGAGATTAGTCCAAAACCGGGTATGGGGGTAAAACCGGGACAAAGCAGTATAGCCTCTTAGGGTCAGCTCACACCGAGACGCGATGCGACGCGACGATACTGGAAGAAGCCCGTGATTACGCGCTGCGCCGCGCGCCGCCGCGATACACATCGCAACGTCGCGAGGCGCATCGTAAAATCTTCGGCAACACGACGCCTCGCTGCGCAGCGAGACGCCGCGCGGCGCAGCGGAATGTGTTTACATTCGCCACGTGCTTCCGCCGCGGCCCGCGTCCACCCTCAAATTCACCATGAATTCTTCTATTTCTCCATAAATTATGCACCCAAATACTCCTGTGTGATGTCTTCCTTTTAATTTTATTTTTGTATTCTTCTTGCTCTGCCTCTCCTGCAAGAAGTCCGATTATTACAAGATCCCAGTCAATCATTATAATTTCACTCGAGCACTCGACCGAACTGCATCAACTCTACACGAAGTCTGGACGGAAATAGTACAAACAAGTTGCCACGGCGGCCTCGACTACGCCTCGCGGCGCATCGCGGCGTTGAGTGGCGCAGCGCCGCTCTTGCACGTCGCGCATACCGCTACGTCGCGATGCATCGCGCTACGCCGCGAGGCGTCACGAGGCGCAGCGCTGCGTGGTGCAACGTATTCTGAATTCTCACAATGAAATGTGTATCTTTTCGTGTAGAAAATAAAGTTGTATTTTGAGTCGCTCTTTTAAAGTATGCGCGCAGCGTCGCGTCGCGTCGCGTCTCGGTGTGAGCTGACCCTTACACGTTTCAAATTTACGCGCGCGTTCGCTAGCTGCTTTTGGCCACCCTGATAAGTTGTCAACAAGCTTTCAATGGCGTCGGTGCGTGCTCGACAACAATAAATAAGAAAAACGCTTTTATGATCAATTGATCTACTTAATATTCTTTGGAATTAAAAAGTGTATATTTATACTCGCGAAGGAGCGATGCATGGGTGGAATGTCTTAAATGTAAGATCTGGGCCCATGAAGGCTGTACGGGTTGGGAACCCGAAGATCTTGATGAGTTTCATTTCTACCACTGTTAAGCCCCAAAATCGGGAATAAGATTTGGGTATACCCGGTTTTGGACAAGGGGTGGGGCAAAACCGTAAAAACAACTTTTACATATTGATTACTTTTTATTATTTAGAATTAAGAATAAAGTAATCTCTAGTGCTAAATATGTGATTTATAAACTTAACTAAATATAGCCTATTAAATTAGATTCAAGGTTCAATGGGAAAATTTGACAGTTTCGGGTAGCTTGATGTGCTGGCGTCTGTACTAAGTTGACTAAGTTAATATGAATAAATTCCGTCATACTCTACCATTTTTTTCAAACTTGTGTTTTATGGAATTTTTGCCGTAGCGTCCCGGTTCTACCCCACTTTCCCATACGATTGAATTAGCCAAGTCTCATCAGCCTAGCCTTTTCGTGAGATCTAGACGTTCGTCATGCTATGTTGAGGTCGGCTTCCAATCCAACCAGATGCGGCCGAATATTAGTACACGAAGCGACTGCTGTCTGGCCTCAACAAAACCGCAACTCAATTGCTGGAATGCCGATATCCTAAGGTTAGATCGGTACTGAAGCTGTTTTATTTGATAAGCATTTAATCGGAAGGGGTTAACAACATTTTCTTGGTAGGTTAGATTCCCGTTAGAGGTCCCTTCACCGTTACTGAGATATATCTTGGTGCGAAATTGACAAGAACATACCCGTCACGTGGATTTTTGATAACAGTTTTTTTTTTGTGGGTCCACATTTGAAGGGTCCCAAAGTTTCTTTAATTCTAAGTAAGTATGTCATTCGGACACTTGATATATGCAGTTCGTAATCTCATTTACAAACTCAGCAATATCGCGTCCAATCCCGAGAAATATACGTTTTTAAAAATCGGATAAGCGGCTAGAACGCTCAGCGTCATAGCTGTTCTCATCTTTAACGCTGAGTTTTCTTTCACCATTTTTTAAATAAAAAATCAAATGCAGGGTCCACTGCAATAATGATAATAGATATTAAATATCTTAAAACAAAGTAAAAAGAACATTTATCATAATTGCAGTGGACCCTTCATTTTGGTCTCTACTTCTAATATAATTCTGACATATCAGGGGGGAGGGTGGGGGGGGGGGGGGTAATAACTTCACATTTGGTGAATTCGTGGGGTATATGAAAAGAGCCTTCACGAGTGACGATACTTAAGTACGTCCGGCGCAGTCAGCCCCGCTACCAACCTTGCTGACTGGCTAATCTTTTCACCACAGCATGAGCTATTCTTGTATAACTCGTGCCGACACGATAGAAGAAGGTTTGTTGAATCATGTTACGTTCCATATTCTGCAAGTACACATCCAGTCGCAATTGCAAACTATGCAACTGCCAAAATGCAGCTGGACGGCAATTACGACGCAATCAGTTCAAGTGTGTGACAGCTGCCGACTGAATGTGCAGTCCACTTGCAGCTATGCAATAATAGCATACTACAAAGAAACAATACTTACTTGTTAGACAAGAGTGCAAAGTTGCTTTTTAACCGCGTGCTCAATTTTGATGACCGAGCAAGCGAAGGATTCTAAAATTGAATCACGAGCGCAGCGAGGGAATCAAAAGAGCACGAGGTGAAAAATCTTTGCACTCAAGTGCAACACGTAACTTTTCATCCCACCTCAGCGAGGAAATGACTTAATGTAAAAAAAAAACTTGCACGTCGCTAGGATCACTCATTTTAGGTTTTTCACTTGTTTTTAAGTTTCTTGTTTTTAACCTAAGGTTTAACAATATGACGTGAAAAGAAATAGGCGCGCGTAAAGCAAATTAAAAAAAAAGTAATACACCAAGAAGGTTCCGAGTCTGAGTTTTAACAAATTAAAAAAGGTTGTATGATAAATTTGGCACCATGGAGGTGAGGAAGTAAATAGGTTTAATGAAGTTTTGAATTCACAAACTTGGTGCACACCTTAGGTTAAAAACAAGAAACTTGAAAACAAGTGAAAAACCTAAAATGAGTGATTCTAGCGACGAGGAAGTTTTTTTTTTTTTACATTAAGTCATTTCCTCGTTGAGGTGGGATGAAAAGTTACGTGTTGCACTCGAGTGCAAAGATTTTTCACCTCGTGCTCTTTCGATTCCCTCGCTAACGCTCAGGATTCTAGTTTTTGAATCACTCGCCGCTTGCTCGGTCATCAAAATTGAGCACGCGGTTAAAAAGCAACTTTGCACTCTTGTCACAAATAATTATTTCACCAAATATGACGTCATAAGCACTTCTGGTGGTTTAAAAGCAGCAGATTTACATTTCTACAGTCTTCAGTGAGGATGCCTACTGATAACATGATAATCGGGCCTGCATGCTATTTCTAGACAAATAAAGCGACAAGCTGCATTTTGTTCTTGCATTTCAATATCTCAAGGAGTTTTAAAGGTACTTTTATATGACTTTAGTTGTTTTTTTTCTGCTTTCTGTAATAAAATATTGAAGTAAAAGTAAGCATTTTTTATCCTTTACAGGAGTCGTCAACCTTTAAGCAGGAAATAAGTGGTTATTATTTATTGAGGTTCTCGATCTTAAATTTAATAATATCTCCAAAAGCAGTATTTATTTTATGTAAGCCTGATTTTTAATAATTTAAAATTTCTTTTTTTTGTTGTGTAATCTTAAACTTCACATTATGATGTACATGACAGAATGTGTGTCACGTACGAGGTAACGATTGATTAATAAAAGCTTCTTCAAACCTTTTTGGATTTGAGCTTAGTCACACTTTAAGTAGGTACCTAAATAAAAGAAATAAAATACAAAATCAAACATGTAGTACTTATCGAAAGTGTGCATCGCCCCCAAGGGTTGTTGAATTTGATTTAAAACATTATCTTAATTAAAGATTAAATTGAACTGTGTGCACAGTTATAAATGGCAAAGATTTTGCTTTTGTTTTACATTTTATAACCCTCGACGCAAAAAAAGTTCTAAGTTTGAATGCCTATGTCTGTCTGTCTGTGGCATTGTAACTCCGAAACGAATGAACCAATTATTATAATGCGTTTTTTTTTGTTTTAACGCTTTTTTAATCGAAATGGTTATGTTTGTTGGAAATCAGATCATCCGTTTTAAGATAATCAGTTCTTTTCACAGTCGGTGTACAGATCTCTGCTATAAAATATATAACCGCTCCCCGCATTGATATAATCGCTAACAATGATCGACAACTACACATTCATTACAATGTCGAGGTATATAAATGTTTATTTAATAGTTCTAATTCCACCAAATATAATTATAGGGATATCAAACCACAAATACGCCAACATCAATAGTTCAATGGCGCCTAATTCTAAATTCTGGTAAAGTACAGTCACACTCTGGTATTTTATAAATTTTTCCTCAAAATATAATAACATAATATTTGATAAACATATTTCCTATAAATATAGGTATTTGTGTTTCACCTTAAGAGCGGTTACGTACTGCATCCGATCCGAATCCGAGAAAATACGTTCCGAAGTAGTCATAGAACTATTTGTATGGTAGTTTACGCACTAGATCCGACTTCCGCCATCCGATTTCTCACCGTCATCCATGAGTTTCCAATTCGGAAGAAAAATTGACGGATCGAAGTAGCCGTAGTACTGTTTGTATGAACGCTTTCGCATTACCTCGGATTCAAATCGGATGCCAAATGGATATACCAAAGATGGCCCCTGAATTGTTTGAATTTGGATCAGAGATCGGATAAGTGCGTGAGCGATATCCGAATTCGGTCCGAGTTTTTTACATTCTTATTTTCACGGATCCGGATCGGATGCAGTGCATAATCGCTGTAACGCTTAAATCCATTAATGGATTCGTAGAATTATTCTATTGATAATAATTTACAAACTTTGTTACACCAAGTTACATTAGTTACTTGTTATACTGTATTATAAAAGCTTGCGTACAGAAGACTACAATAGGGTATTTGACTAAAAACACTAATTATTCCGTCAGTTAGATTATCAGAAAATATTTGACCCATATTTTTTGTTACGTAAACCAAAATTGACAAAGATACGACACTTTTAAAATTGGCAAAACGTTACAAGCAAGTACAATTTTTACTTGTTGCTGATGTCACAAGTCTCTCGAGTTTTGATGCGTTCTATCTTACCAAATATTCATAGATTTAAGAAAAGAAAAAATGCGTGTCCATTATTTTTAAAAACTCTAACTGGCGGACTAATTAGAATTGCAATTTATTGATGCTGTCAAAATGGCTATTATTACTAATATAATTTAGTTCATGTGGTGTTTACCTTTAAGTAATTGTTACACTGCTCAAAGTTTTAAAGTTATTTTTATGTGCAAGATGTTTGTGTAAACAATTGTTGGTAGACCAAATAAAATAAATAAATAAATATAATCGCTAACAAGGATCGACAACCACATTCATTACAATGTCTGGGTATTTAAAAGTTTATTTAATAGTTCTAATTACATCAAATATGTAGGCATAGGTATACTATACACCGTGAGCCCGAGGTACCCGAAGGATTTTAACCTTCGCTTCCGATGCGTAATTGGAGACGAAAAGCTATACAAGGTTAGTCAGAAAGGGGGTACTAACCCGAAAGGGTGTTAAAGTACACATAATAATGAATAAGTTTTGTTCTACAACTTTTCCCAAAAGTCAATAGTTTAAGAGAAACAGTTGTTCAAAAATCTAAAAAAAAATATCTCTAAAATCTATCTTTCCCCAGTTTTGATCAGCTGTGTTTACATTTTAGGTAATATTTGGGGTCATGAATTAGAAGCACCATTTTCTGAATTTGTAACTAAGTAAAGCAGGGATGAAGAAATTTAAAAAAAAACTAAAATAAAAATCATGTTATTTGGAAAAAAAAAATATCGAATTTTGAAATTTTAACACTTGCTTTCAAACAGTCATCAGCGATACTATAAGTGGGCTTCGGATTAGTACCCCCTTTCCGACTAACCTTGTATATAATATAGTTTGTTGAAAAAGGTTAATTTTCGAAATATTTATTATTTAATGAAATTCACAAATCGAAAAATATCTAACAAGTCCCAGGAACGCGGTGTTGCGACTTTTGTCATACCATACCCCTCTCGCCGTATGTCTTATTTGACGGGGAGGGTTGTGAAATGAGAAGTTTCTTATCCACTCACACGATAATTTATAAATGTTGCCAGTTCAACCTAAGGTATTGTTTACAAGGAAGTACTAAAGTTAATTTATTCAGAAGGAAATGTTTTTTTTTACTTTTTTCAGCTTTTATTGATATAGGGGCATGTGCTCTACCCGTGGACGATTTCCAGAATTTGACAAAAAAGTATTTTTTAAAAAAAAACCTGATACTTTTATCATGAAATTATTTATCGTACGGCTTCGTAACTAATCAACTCTTAATAATTATCAGTCTCCAATGCGATGGCGGAAATAATTGCTCAGAAAATTTAAGATTTTCAAAAACCCTTATTTTGTCCCTAGGTACAACGTACAAATGTACCTATGGACAGCACAAATGTACTTATGGACGGTAATGTACCTGTAGACAAGCATTTAATATTGCAAAAAAAACAGGTTTTCGTAGCGATAATTCTGGAAAACGTTGTCGATAACATCGAAACCATCCTATACCAGCCACTTTGTATTGATGCCAGCTTTTAAGAGTATTTTATTTATTTTTTGCACAGAAAACTGGTAGACAAGTTCCCGGACTTGTTTGGAATCTAGACCCATAGGCATGTAGGCTGCTTTTTCTAAATATTCACGTAACATAATTTCTTCATGCTCTTGAAACACCTTTTTTACGTCATTCTTCAATAATATAACGATAAATCTATCTAATAATTAATCTATAGTTTTTTCATTGAGATAATGATCTCATGATAATATTTGTTGAGTTGAAAATATTTCAAAATTGTATATTTCGGTATTTTGTATTTTTCAGACACCCTACGATCTAAACATCCACTTTTGACTTCTATAACTGCTTCGGAGAGAGTGTCTGGACATATTTTATCCCGTTTCACTCCGGTTTTACTACGAGGCACTGAAAAAAAACCAAAACAAATGTAGTCATTTGTCTGTGTAAATTACTGTCCACAGGTGCAACCGATATTATGTACCTATGGACAGTCCACAGGTACATTCATTCCCCCGTCCACAGGTACAAATATTAAGACTTAACCTAGAAAGGGTTAAATCTTTCTACAGAGCACTAACAGAATCGCAGAATGGTCCTTATTTCAATGAAAAACAACGAAGTTCTGTAAATCATCTACAATTATACTTCTAGTTTAAGTTATCTCACAGAAAAACACCTTGAAAATGTACAAAAAAACTTACTTTTTCAAATAAAAATGTTTAACAGCACATAACAACATATTTATCACTGACAGCTTAGTGACAGTTAGTCAGTGTTGCCATTCGTCAAAAAAAGTTTACGAATGCGTTCTAACTACGAATTTACGCCGTTTGGTTTTTGAAATATTGGTAGTGTCCATAGGTAAAGCCGTCCATAGGTACAGCACTTGACCCTAACATTTGACTCTTAATAGCATCAAAAAGGCGTGATTAAAATCTTTCGGGTACCCACGGTGTATAGAGATATCAAACCGCAAATACGACACCATCAATAGTTCAATGGCGCTTAAATCTAAATTCTGGTAAAGTACAGTCACACTGGTATTTCATACATTTTTCCTCAAAATACATGATAAACAAATTTCCTATAAATAAATATAGGTGTTTGTGTTTCACCTTAACGCTTAATAATGCATTAATGGATTCGGAGAATTATTCTATTGATAATAATTTACAAATTTTGTGATACCTAGTTACATTAGTTACTTGTTATACTGTATTTAAAAGCTTACGTACAGAAGACTACATAGGCATGTTGACATCATCAATAAATTACAAATCTTAATAGTCCGCCAGTTAGAGTTTTGAAAAATAATGAACACGTATTTTTTTCTTTTGTTAAATCTATGAATATTTGGAAAGATAAAACGCATCGAAACTCGAGAGTCCGCTTGTGACGTCAGAAGCAAGTAAAACATGTACACACGGCTACACATCAAGCTATAGTTTTCCAGTTTACACTGACCTCTCATTCTAAGGAAATCCTAGACAATGCGAGATCAGCTTATAATGGAATAGTATAGCTTGATCTGTAGTCGTGTGTACATGCTTGAGACGTTTTGCCAATTTTAAAAGTGTCGTATTTTCGTCAATTTTGGTTTACGTAACAAAAGAAAAAATACGAGTCAAATATTTTTTGATAATCTAACTGATTTTTTCAGTCAAATACAATTCAAGCTATCAATTACCAGTATAAGCTGACCTCTCATTGTACGGAAAGCCTATACAATGCTAGATCAGCTCATACTGGAAATGTATAGCTTGATAATTATGTAGATGTATGTATGGTTATAAGTAATATGTTTACTGGAGGTTGCCCGCAGCTTCGCCCGCGTGAATGTCGTTTATCACGTAGATGTTTGCGGTTTTTGGGATAAAAGTAGCCTATGTCCTTTTTCGGGTTCCAGATTGTCCCTGTACCTAGTTTCATCAAAATCGGTTTATGCGTGAAAGCGTAACAGACAGACGGATAGAGTTACTTTCGCATTTAAAATATTAGTAGGGATTTTTAAGTATCCGTTGTGCGTAGAATTAAATGTTTTTTCTTTCTTTCTTTCTTTTTTACCTATTTTTACCAACTGAACTGAAAATAGATTTAAATTCTACACATAAATATTCAGTTTACGAATGAAGTAACAACCTTCATGTGTTCTCATAAAAAATAGTTCCCAGCTAATTTCAACACTTCTGAAATATTTACGTTAAAAACACAGAATTATTTTTTCCTATCATGTATAAAATAATATAAAGAAAACTTATTTATCTAACACTCCAATTTTTTTCTTCACTCGAAGCTACTAAGTTAACAAGTCGATTAGCTGTGTACCTACTTAAGTAAACAAAAAACATAGAATAAGTTTTTGTTTTTTGTGCTTTTAACTAATTTAGTATTTAATGTCTCAATAAAGTATTGTTGATCAGAATTTGTCATCACCATATCAATGTCATGTTTCTTTTGGTCGTGTTCACGTGTCATCGCATTCGCGTCAATACACTTTTGACACTGAGTGTATTTTAAATTAGATGACTAATAGTTTAGTATAAATGTTTCTGTAGGCATAAAGCACACATGTTTTGTATCTTCTTTAGGGCCGGCGCCCATTGACGGCACGAGTGTCACGGCGCGCTCCGGCTACCGAATCATCTTGCAGCATACTGAAGTATCCCGCGGCATACCACGTCGTACCGCGGGATGCTTCGGCATGCCGCGGCACGACGAAGCATCTCGCGGTATATCCGCGGTATGCTAAGTAAATACAAGTGCTAAATTTATTAAAATAAGGTTTAAAATTCACTGTCGCTGAGGAAGAAGAAAGACACCTTTAGCACTCACTTTCCTTAACATACAACAGTAACCTATGCGTCTCACGTATTGCAGCGGCGTACCGTGGCATCTTGTGGAATGCCACGACGTGCCGTAGTATCCCGCGACGCGTCACAGTATCTCCGGGAATGACGTGACGTTCCGCGGCATGCCGCGGTAAGTCGCGTCATCACGCGACACGTTTCGATTAAAATAAAATATAGGGCAATCCAGTGTTAAATTCGGTCAAATGGATTTACCGTAGAATGCGAAGATCATTTTTTAAATTGTTGGCAAGAATAGAGTGCGTCGCCATTTTTCTGCCTCTCACTTCAATCAGCGCCGTAATTATTTGACGACATGTTCTGTGGCAAATTCATTTGAACGAATTTAACCCATATCCGGTATTGCCCAACAAACCTTTATGGTTAATTGTAACATAATTTCACCTCTAGATGACAGGGGATTATATTTTTTCTGATTATATTTTATGTCTTTTAGACCTTCGTGGTCAGAATCATGTTTAAAATCATAATATTTATTTTTCAATTTGGGGACATATTATTTTATTTTTCTCAAATGAAATATAAAATATTTTTGCTGTGATATGATAGGTACATAATCATTTTTCTTGAGCATCTAAGCATTATTTTTTGATGCTATCAACACTTCAAAAAATGAAATATTGTTACAAAAAATATTTCAGTATAATAGATACTTATCGTGGTAGATTGATACATTCCCAAACACAATTTCGGCTTTTCTACACATAGCAAAGGTCTTTAACCCCTAGACAATAGTTCTCTGTCCTACTAAAGGTGAGATTCATCAATACAATATTCCCAGTGGTATTAACAATAAACTACGTTTCGCTAAATGTATTGTGGCTGAAGGTCGAAGAGAAGGTGACACCTCATTAGGTCGTGACCCTCAGATTTAAGGAACTACTCAGAAAGACCATAAATACTTGGTAATGTTCTTGACAGCGCGTCTCCACAACCTGATTTTTTGCAATCCTAGTATTATTGTTTTCGTAATATATATTCACGATTGCTTCTTGTGGGGTCAGCAGATCTTCGTATAAAGAGGGTGTAAAATAATTCGTGTAATTTTTTGAAACCGCGTCTGCGTTCAAATCTACTGGTGACACAGGTTAACCCTAAATGTTTTTTTTTATTGAAACAAACAAAAATTAAAAAACAAACTTGATTTTCTTTGTCCGAGTCATTTTAGCACCCCGAGTTAACTGACTGCAAAAAGCGATGCATCGAAAAGCAAGCACAAGCGTGGCATCGAAATTTTCCATCACATACTTCTTTTTCTTGAAACCTTATTAAAAGAATTTAATTTTTCCATTTTTGATCCAGCTAAATTCCGTGTTGGACCAATCTACACCAGTAATAGATCGTATGGTTTGAAGGAATTACACGATTTCGTTTACACTCTTATACGGAATTATCTGCACTGCCTACCTGAACTTATCTAAATTTTTATCTGGGAACATTGCTTGCCATCTGCTTAGTAAACAATGGCAGTACTATATTTCCCTGTGGTTTTTGTATTGTAATACAATGAGAAATGAGAATGTTCCTGTCCTCTCCTAGGACGAAATCCTTTACTACAGTGAAAGCTAGTGACAAGATATTTTTATTTTTATCTAATATCGCTTGCTTGAAACTATCGCTAAACAATTGTCTAAACGCTACAACAATCTTGTGTCTCAAAATTAGTGTTAATAACATAACGTGCTACAACATCACGCCAGTATTCCCCGAAGGGTAAGGCAGAAGTGTATAGTACACTCTGTTTTCGCCGTTATTTTGAAGTCCCATGTAATAAAGGGAGAGCCTATTGCCATCAGTTGGGCACAAATCCAGACTCTGGACTGAGAAATTCCACGTGGAAAAACCCTGCAACACTTTTCCCGACCTGGGAATCGATCCCAGGATCCTACGCTCTGCAGTCGCGCTTGCGAACACTTTATCAAGGTGGCAGTCATGTTCGACAATATTGTTTTAAATTCTCAAACGTTGAAACATTGGTTTCATATTTTATGAGGTACTCATTTTCTCAATATATTATTGATGCTTTAGACAAACAATTCAAAACTTCAACAGCCTCTTCAACTCTAATCTTTTTTGCTCCAATAACTATAAAATATTGTTTTAATTTCCTAAACCAATATTTGCACAAATGTTGACATGTTTAGTGTTTTGTTTGCAGATTTTTTGCCCAAAACCATTATTGATGCACTCATGATTACTTGAAGTTGCGTTTGTTTTTTTTGGCAGTGTGATGACCCGCTACCTGTTGTCCTACAGCAATGTAAATTTTATAGGAACTGTGTGTATAAAAGGGCTGTGGACCACAGTTACAACGTTTAGCTTAAGAAAGCCTAAGCAATTTTTACATTTTAACAAAACAAAAAAAATACAATCGGCATTCTGTCGGTGAAATAGGTACGAAAAATCTTTTTGCCTTAAATATCATAATTATAAGTTTGAATAATGACTCAATTAGACCAATGGTAGCCATCTTTTAAACACCATGGAGGTATTATTACATAGTACGCCCTCAGCCCTCTTCTCTATTTCTCTATCACCCAAAGGTTTACTAGAAGAAAACTCATGTTTGAGTTAAGCTCGCTTTTATACATGACTTCACTAGATAGGACAGCATCAATAAATTGCAAATTCAATTATTCCGCCAGTTAGAGTTTTGAAAAATAATGGACACGTACTTTTTCTTTTGTTAAATCTATGAATATTTGGAAAGATTAAACGCATTAAAACTCGAGAGTGGAGGCCTGTGACATCAGAGGCAAGTAAAAATAGTAAAAATTGTACCTACTTGCTTGTGAAGTTTTGCCAATTTTAAAAGTGTCATCTTCGTCAATTTTGGTTTGTGTAACAAAAGAAAAAAATACTGGTCAAATATTTTTTGATAATCTAACTGACGGACTAATTAGTATTTTCAGTGAAATACCCTATTGTGTAAGTACAATAAAGAATAAGAATAGTTTGATGGATTTTCTCTCGGATTTCCGGTTAGTAAAAGAAACTAAGCCTAAGCGTATATGGGGCGCAAGTCACGCAGGCAACTCAGTTTAGTCACAGTTTTACAATCCATACAGTTGGGCAACGCCTTTGATGTCGGACGATGCTACCGCCTGTGTAGGCGTTGCCGACAACGCGAACGCTATGGATTGTAAGGGAAACTTCAACCGTAAGCGTGTACGGGGGCGCAGGCTGCGCTGTGCGATGTCACAGGATGATTCGGTATGCCGAAGCGCGCCGTGCCACTCCATGCACGCCGTGCTGTCAGTGGGCACCGGCCCTAAAAGTTTGGCTGAACTGTGCTGCCTGCGCCCCCGTACACGCTTACGGTTGAAGTTTCTTTTATTTACAGGAAATCCATCAAACTATTCTTATTCGAACTTACACAATTTAGTGAAGTCATGTAGGTATACAACTTTATTTTTACTATCTACAAAAACCGAGACACCCCACCAAGATTTTCATCACAACTGCTGAAATATGTGTTTTTTTTTTTAATACATCTCCAAGGTAAAAATATTATGTGGTGTAAAAACGATATCAATCGATTCTCTTGGTGATTCTGAACCAACTAGTTTCAGGTTTAGTGTATACTAAAAATAAACTTATATACAAAAGCGAGCAAAACTCAAAAATGAGTTTTATATTAGCAAACCTTTGGGTGACAAAAAGATAGTTAAGAGGGCTGAGGGCATACTATGCATACTTCCATGGTGTTTAAAGGGTGGCTACCATTGGTCATTATTATTTATCTATTATTTAAAGTTAAATTATATTGAAAGGCTAAAAGTTTTTTCGTATTTCAGCGACAGAATGCCGATTGTATCATTTTTATTATGTTAAAATGTATTTCGGAGCTATGATATTTCATCAAAATTATTTTATTAAATGCAAAAGTTTCGTAGAACATATTCTATTATAAAATTATAAATCAGGGTTCATCTGAGGTTGATCTCAATTCAGTTTTGAATAATATCTGTAAATGACATTAAACTCATGATATTAAACTATTTAGCTACTTTGATGCAATCATACAAATTGTAATATTTGAAGAACGATCTTCAAATGATAACATTCCACTAAATGGTATATGATTTTGAAGTCACTGGCATTTATAAATTTAATGTTTAGCAATTAAATCAAGATGAATCATATCATGAAATCAGTAAAACATCATAAGAAACACCATTTTTAGGGTTCTGTACCCAAAGGGTAAAACGGGACCCCATTACTAAGACTCTGCTGTCCGTCCCTCTGTCTGTCTGTCACCAGGCTGTATCTCATGAACCGTGATAGTTAGACAGTTGAAATTTTCAGAGATGATGTATTTCTGTGGCCGCTATAACAACAAATACCTACTAAAAAACAGAATAAAATTAATATTTAAGGGGGCTCCCATACAACAGACATGTTTTTTTGCCGTTTTTATAGATAATGGTATGGAACACTTCGTGCGCGAGACCGACTCGCACTCGGCCAGTTTTTATTGATATGACATTACAACAAAGTAACAGAATCATAAAAGACCCTAATATCGATATCTTAGCCGAATAAAAAATTGATTGAGTTAAGTAACTGCTAATTCAATCAGTTTTTTACGATCATCGATATCTGATCATGGACTGAAATATCAGATAATGGTGCCGATTCTGTTATGGACAAACTAAACTTAATTTAGGCTATTGATATCTTTTTCACTATAATAAAATAAGAAAGAGACATACGTAAATAACAGCTGTCAAATTTAGTTGAACTAAAAGTTCCATACTTCCAGACGACATTTAAAACGTGTCGACTAAAAACACGGTGAAGTTCAAGGCGTAAACTAATTTGACATCTCTAACTTAGTTGTTGTCTATCACCGTCCTTTTCTCGCGCTATAGGTTAGTAAAAGATAGCAATTCTCTAATTTTAGTTTAGTTGGTGAACAAGAGAATCGGCATCAATGTCTAACTAAATATCGTTTAACATTCCAAAACAAGATGGGGGCACTTGACGTCTTTAAAGTGAGTCAGTATTATAGCTTACTCATAGAATTTTAAATTTTATTTTTTTAATATTCAATTACCTTTTGATGATGACGTTTACAGAGAATCGAGAATCATTCATTTGCTTGCTCTATACTATGATAGAGGTTATCTCTTCATATCATCATTTTTGAGGCATTCTATTTAGAGCACTAATTTGAATAGCACCAATTCGAATCACATCCATGGTAATAGAAATAGGAATACAATTGGTGTGATTTTAATCGATGCTCTTCAAATTGGTGCGCTTAATGGAATGCCTCTTATTTTTGTCCTTTTCTGAGTTCCGTTACAACCCATGCTGGGTTCATGACCAAATTCAACTAATTAGACGAAATTGTACATAAATTAACAATTTCATCGTCTTGCAATATTAGGTAGGCGGAAGAACCGTCAACATTTTAATGACTTTTTTATTGATTGGCATCGATTTGGGTTTACTTTTATTGTTGGAGCAGGTGCCTGGACGGGTTTCGTCAGAAACTGCCAGAATGTTGGCAATGTGATCGACCCTCAACCCGCCAGTTTATTGGGGTGCATCGGCTTTTTGGAAAAAAAACAACGTTGCAATGGAATGCGACCTTCGCGGCCGTCCTTACTCGAGATTTTGGCACCGCGTGTCGAGCCCACCAACCATGACATTTATTTAAGTCTTCCTCTTTTTGTTCTAAATACGACTTACACGAAATTTAGGGTTCTGCTCAAAATAAGTAAAAGACAGCAATGAGCTCTTGTACGCAACAATGTTGATGAACGATTGTGGCTCAAGCCAAAAGTATTTTCTGAGTAGAACATTATTTCTTCGACTTGGTTATAAAGCTGTCAAAATACCGGAATATTCTGGTAAAAAATAGTATAGGTACCGGTGTATCAACTACCGCTTAGTATAAGACACGCATTAGAAGCTTGATATAACGCGAACAATATGCGTCCAAATTAGACATGGCCGATTTTTGTAATAAATAAATAACGCATCATTAACTACCGTTTTTTAATGTTTTAATGACACAAATAAGCCGTAGTTATTATCTTTATTTAAAAATGCATAATATTATTATAACTTATAAACAAATTAATAACATCAAAATAATACTTTCCATTCGGGCTATTTAAATTACATACTACTAACTTTTTAACTTTAAAATTAATGTTTATTTTGACATCTTTCACAATATTAGCATGCTGTCATTAATCTCAAGTTCTAATATCAATTTAATTTTCGTTTGTAAGTTATTATTTAATTCTGTATCAATCAATGTTTATTAAAAATATTTATAATTTATTGCGCCTATATTTTAACAAAAATTACGAAATAATGAAACCTCCTGCTTTTTTTATTGCTAATTCTTTGCAATAATGTTTTCCGGCGATAGATTGGCTTTGTGATTACGTGTTGTTTTATAGGCATTAAATTGGATGATTTTAAATTTGCATTCAAAAACATGTTAATTGAGAATCTCGTCATCATTTTTGACCTCAACAAAATGGTAGCAACTCTTGCTATGGGCTTGCGAAGGGATATTAATTATGCAGATCAAGTAATAATTCATAATATAGCATTATTGTTATGTTAATTTAGCATTGTTATTGTAATATTTAATTAATCTCATTTAATTTCAACCGAAATACATTTAATTTTTAAAACGAGAATCTATTATGTTTAACATATTGCTATTTATAGCACATGTTTTTGCTAACATGTAAAAATAGTTGCTTAAAATACTATTAATATTAGCAGAAACATTTCTATGCCTATTAAAAGATGGCATTCCTTGACAGCCGGAACGAGTTGATTTCATTAGATTACCGTTTTTTCATACCTTATGAATCTTATTACCTTGTGATTAGTGACTGTAAGGCTGTTCCCACAGACCCTAAGACAAACAACAATCCCTATTATAATTCAATAACTTAAACATTTTTCATTCTTTCTTTCATGTTATGTCTTTTCATGTTTTGTGATCCTAATTTTTTTTGAATACTAAATTCTCTTTTCTTGTTTGCATTCATAATGTAATTTTAACAGGTGACAGGCCTTAAGACTATGGGATCAATCATGTACCATGTCGGGCATAGCGTATTTTAGTAGGAGAGGAAGAGCGCTTACATTTTTGCTTGATTGGAATACAATTTATAATTGTTCGAGCACTAGCATTTTATAGAAGATAGATAACGAAAAATTAAGACTTATTGTTTTGTAAATACTAAATTATTTGAACCGTATGTAGAAATATTTGCATCTTACTTCAGACAATTATGGCTACAGAACTCCACCTTATGAATTCCAAAGCTCGAAACTGACAGATATTTCGAATGCGGAACACATCAAGCAGGACAGTTATTAGCTAGCAACAAAATATGAAAAGATTAGATTTGAAAGCAAATCGTGCGCATAACCTCAGAAGATTCTGTTCCAATCACATAATGCGGTTTAAAAAAAAACCCATTAAATAAAGGTTTCTACGAAACGATATGGATTTATCCAGAGGTACCTACCGATGAGCTGTCGAGGTCACCTTTTCAAAAGACTTGTTTACTTGCATCTTCCTGTATCATCTCAAAGCTTTCAATGTTACTGTAAATTCCATGTATCAACAATAAACGACCTCTCGAAGGAATGCTGTTGTTCGCCTATTTATTAAAATTAATTGATTTATTATAGTATTATTGGTTTCGGCTTACAAATCAATTTATCAAACGAATTACGTAAGTGATTATAAATGTATAAGATAAGAATGAGATAATTAAGGGCCTGACAATCGAATGATTAACAACGCCCAGTTAATTTGCCATTTAAATTTATACAGAGTGTCCCTGGAAGTATGGATCAAATCGAATAGGGGCGTGGGCAATGTCATTTCCAAACTTTTTAACCCTGAGAATGTCGGTGCAATTTTTTACGGTTCAAAAGCTATGACCAATTATTGTTTTTTTTTCAATTACTCCGCGTAGAAAAAAATCATAAAAAAAAACTATCAGAGATATCATTTTTTTTTTCAGGACTTTGGCGAACAGTAGGCCTTTCTTGTGGTAATACTTTTACGCAGCTGGAAAACATGTTTTCAATAAGAAAACACATTTACTGCAAAGGCTTTTTTGGTCTGGCAAAAATTTTACTCAAGTATTTACTACTACAAGTTTTGAAATGACCTTGCCCACGCTCCTATTCGTTTTGATCCATACTTCCAGGGACAGCCTGTATTAGACGTATTATAACTATTAGAAGCTTGATATATTTGTCATTTCCTTGTTCATTAAAGGATCTTTTAAGGAACAATGTGCTCGATTAAAAGCAATAATTTGTGACTAATTTGATGTCAACATTAACAGAGTAACCTTCCTGCAAGTACACGGGTTATTGACGTCAAAAGCCATTTAAACTTTTGTTTTCGAAATTTTAATGCGATAACATGACGTGCAGAATAAAAGCAATGTAAATCTGAAGATTTAACTTGTGACATAGACTTACAACGCTTGTTGATAATTCATGCGGGCTGATAAAATACTTTTTTTTTGTGTAATCGACTGGCAAAAAAACTGACGGCCCACCTGGAGCCCTATTCTACTAATAGAAACTTTTATCAATTGCAAATGAATCGTTCATTCAGACAGTTTTTGTTTACGAGAACTGTCAAAATGTTTGGTTTTGTTTTTGTTGTCAAACAATTTGATAGTTTTTGTAAACGAAACCTGTCTGAATAAACGATTCAGTTGCAATTGAGTTTCTGTTAGTAGAATTGTGCTCCTGGTGGTATTGTAGAGGATTGCTGATACTTTGCCAACTTTAGAGACCAAGCTGGAATGTTTCATGTGCCTATAATTTTACCGGTATCCATAACCTTGAAACCGGAACACAGCAAAGCTGCTGCTTAGCAGTAGAAATAGCAGCAGCATGGAGGTAGTACTTTCCCGCACAAACTCTTTTACAAGGAGTTCTACTACTCTTAAAATAATTATTGTTAATAATACATACAGAAAATGTGTTTTTTTATAGGTATTTATTTATTTCTGGACTTAGTTTCCACTAATTCAAATGTTCTATCTCATTAATTGCACGTTGAGAACATTTTAAATAATTATGACTACGTCTTAAAATTAATGAAGTCAATGCCAACAGATAATGCAAATTTTTGTGAATTAACGCGATCAAAAAAGACTAAATGAACTGGTTTAGATGGAATGTGGAATATTTATGTATTCAATATGTCACCAAAACCTGGCCAGTCTATGGAATCGTTTCAATGTTGTTTAATCTTTGAGCGGGGTGCAACATTAAGGCTGCGATATTTATGCGCACGCGGCGCGTCGCGCACCTCTGGCGCCTGCGCGAGACGCCAGCCGCGGCCGACGCCTTCGCGACATCCGCCCGCGAAACAAAATTAATAGCCGGTACATTCCGAACATTCTTACAGATTCCAGTTCTCGGTAATGGACGGCGACCGACCTGGAATTGAGTACGACGCCGGATCCGCGCATTAAAACCGACCGAACGCTGAAATTTCGCAATAGTGATTTTATATTTTACGTTTTAATAACCAGCAATTTGAGGACATTTTTATACGTTCCAATTTCAATATGGCTCCGTAATTATTGTTTATGATTATGCTTCAGCGCAACGTGAATCGAATATGGATGAGGTTGTGATTTCAAGAAATGTCTTAAGTAGAAAATGATTCACCATATTTGGCGAATTTGCAAGAAGGCGAGAATTTTGTCTGTCAGTTTACGGAATTTGCGGGATCAACAGTTCGTGGTCAGCGGTTATAATGAATGTGGGATAGAATTGACAATGGTTAACGGTGTAACACATCTGTGGGCAAAGATCAAGTGTACCTACCATATCATAACGGTGAGATCCTCTATCATTCGTGTCAAGTTGAACAATACTCAGTTTTTGCTGCTGGACAATATTAATGTGCCCGATTTATTATAATCAATATTAGGACATTTATTAACAAAAAAAACTAGAATGACCTCTATTGTTTGAATTATGACGATTTTCTAAAACATTGAGATCGTCGGGTCAACGCATTAGCAAAACAGTTATGCGTCAAAAATTAAAATATCAATCATACGTATTGGTAATTTATTGTGTTTGAATGAGCGATAATTATAACTTTGAACCTACGTTGGTAACAGTAAACATTGATTAACGCACCATTCGCTGTGAATGTACATTTATCAACAAACATAATTCACTAAAGCCTGAACTAGTCATTTGTAAGTGAGATATCAATCATAGATTCTGTGTCAGATGTGAAAAAAATTAATCGGTATGCTGTTCTTTAAGTTCATGTTTATTTTCTGACATCGATATGGTTGCATTCGGATTTTAAACCCGTTAGGTGTTAATGTACTGCACATAAAGCTACTACAATCTGTCAAATTTCTTTAATAGATTTTCATCTTTATCGCAAAAGCATTAGGTTCTAGGTTGATTGGGAAAATTTTACAGTTTTGGGTAGTTTGATGTGCTGGAGTCAGGGGGCCTACTCCCTAAGTCTGTCAACGAAGTTAGTCGCCCGTTCGAAAGTAGCCCGAAAAGTAGGAGTGAACAAAACAAGTGTCAAGTTCAACTTTTTGGATGGGTAAAAACACGTCGGTAGTAGGGACAACTGTCAAATCGTGTTGTCGTTCATTCTTAGTTCGGGCCCCGAATTAATCGTATGTCCGTAGGTGTTAGGGAGTAGGAAACGCTCGTAACTAAGGCCGAAACCACGGACTTCGTGCTTAGTTAGTAGACCCCCTATACCAAACAGAGCCAAAGTTTAGTAGGTACAGAACAGGAACTGATAATAAAATGCGTTCGTGTACAGTGACTAATGACTACAATTCTAAATAAGCAATATGGTCATAATTTCTTAAGTTTATGTATTTTACGTCCTACTCGTGATTGCTAAAAGGATGCAGAATTACTGATTTTGTCCTAATCGTGTATAGTTATAAATTACGGATTTGATGATCTCTTATGTGTAGATAACTCAAAACTAAATAGGAATACGAGCTGGTTTTTCTTCTAACATAATGTTTACATTTTATTTTTTTACATAAAAACTGTGGACACACCCGCAACAAGTCTATATTTGCAAGTTTAACAAACTAAGTGAGCACTTGCTGCAATAAAGCCAGGTTTCCATTATGCAAGTATTTTGCCTGCAAGCTGCAAGTTACAAGTAGTTTGGTAACAGGAACATTAGCTTGCATGTAAGTTGCCGTTACATTAAAACCTATTCAGACTTTCATGCGTGCGTGCAAGCTACTTGCGTAAGGAAACGCGGCTTAACTTGCGCAATTTAACTTGCAATTTGGCGCTTTATCCTAAAAACTAGTCAGTTTTCCGAGTGACCAACGTAGTAACGTTACCGTTAGTAGCGTTACACATTTTGTAAACATATCACTACATAGTATAAAACAAAGTCGCTTCCCGCTGTCTGTCCTTAAGTATGCTTAGATCTTTAAAACTATGCAACGGATTTTGATGCGGTTTTTTTTTAATAGATAGAGTGATTCAAGAGGAAGGTTTTTATCTATAATACATGCATATTATAGTAGAGAAAAACGCAGAATACGCGATAAACAACACCCACGTGGGCGAAGCCGCTGGCGACCTCTAGTTGAAATATAAAGTCTTAAAAAAAATCGACAAGGTAGTTGTTGAGTTTATTTATTAATATACTTACTAACAAGCATATCTTACACTATTATATTGTAACAATGAACGTCAAACGCCGGATCAAAATACCTACTTACTCTGTAGTGAGAAGTGTTTAGAATGGGGCACACAAAGGTCTAGGTCAAATGTTAAAAAACTGGTCAAGTGCGAACCGTTTGGAATGTATTGACGTTCTATTTTCGAATCGTATTTTTATCTACATCAATAAATTAAATAAAAAACGCTCTTTATGACGTTGAATATTTTCAATAAAATTTAATTTCGTATGCAAAATTTTTCCTTCATCGTAGTGTACCTAGTTCTCCAAATTCGTCACTACCTGTACTCATTAACCTTTAGTACAGGATGTTTTAAAACTATTTTTCAAATAATCTAGTTTTCGAATTAACTATATTTGGTTTACTAATCAATTATGTTACATAATGGAATGGCGATCATTTAAAATTGGCAATTTATTGTAAATTATTATAATTTATAACGATTTATCACGTGTAGGTTAACACGTGTGTTGTTTTGTTTTTGAAATAAGGTATTTTTAGAAATTATTTATTTTCATGCTTTGCTCAAATACTAATTTTCAGCTGCGTGTATAAGACTGAAATCTAATAATTCCAACATAATTGAAAATAGTAAGGACGACGGTGACTCTCTCTATATGTGGAAAAACACCTTTATAAAAAAACGGGAATTAGATGGCAGTCGGTATTCGTGCATATAAAGTTTTTATCGTATTTTGGACCTTATAAAGGAATTTAAAATATACCACGACAATATAACAGGATATCAAGTAGTAGTAACACCGACAGAAGTATTGGATAGACAAATGCGATTACAGAACAAGTTGTAGCAATTGCTTTTATTTTTAAAACCTTAAGAGCGGTTACGCAGTTTACGCACTGCATCCGATCCGGATTCGTGAAAATATAGATAGAAAAAACCGTATTCGGATATTGCTTACGCACTAATTCGATCTCTGATCCAAATCCAAGCAATTCAGGGGCCATCTTTGACATAAGTACATAAGTCCTATTTGAATTCGAGGTAATGCGAAACTGTTCATACAAACAGTACTCACTACAGCTACTTCAGTCCGTCAATATTTCTTTCGAATTGCAGACTCACAGATGACGGAGAGAAATCGGATGACGGAAGTCGGATCTAGTGCGTAAACTACCATACAAATAGTTCTAGGACTATTTCGGAACGTATTTTCATGGATTCGGATCGGATGCAGTGCTTAACCGCAGACGTAATTGTTTGATTTTACTCATTAAATCTAACAATTACGTTCCTTAGGTTACGTACGTTCCTTTTGTTATTATTGAATGACGTGACGCAGATGTTCAAATATTGGTGTGCTTTCTTGTACTATTTATTGCTGTTTTCGTGATACCAATAAAAATATAAAAAAATTTAACAAGATTTGAACACCTGCGTCACAAAACTCAACAGATTTTTATTTAGAAAACATTCTAGAACAAAATCTCAAAATATTAGCTAACACTGCTCCAATTTGTAGGTGTTTTGCAAATAAATAATAGCACGAAGTCACCTACGCCTTAAACGGCTGAACATCAATTCCATTCAAAATGATGCCTTAAGTGCTGGAGATAACTTATGTTATGTATCGGATGCTGATAATTTGTAACATGAGATCGTGTATTGCAAATGTCGTGGGTCGCAGTGTCATCGTTGGTCGGCGACCGGGCAAGGCCGCCGAAATGCGATGACCTCAGACCCGCTGTGATTTAAAAAAAAAGCACCGAATCAAAACGAATCTCCGGAAACCTTTAGTTACTTTAAAAAATGAATTATTCGCGAATTATATCTGGTTCGATTTTCAAATAGATTTTATTATAAATATGTTACCTTGCCAGGAATGTTAATTGGTCATTTTTTGGTCATAAAATATTGAATGTATGCGGAAACTGACAATGATGGCTCAATCTTAGATGACGTGACTGCATCGAGAAGAATTCGATGGAATTTTTGACCAATTAACACGAAGCTTATCTACCGGAATTTCGATCAAACATGAATGTCATTGCTAACAGATTTCACTTAAACGCTTATCAAGAATTAATTTGACGTCGAAATAAATCACCGGCAATAACATAAAAATTCTATCTAACATTAAATATAATCCAAAGTCAGCTTTCAAGTTTTTTGGTGAAGAACGCAATTTAGACAAGGGCATACGTTTTTATTTTAGCCGACCCTGATGTCTTAGACGACATCTAGATGTTCTATTTAATCATATAAATATGTTTTATATGGAAATAGAAAACACAAACACCAATAAAACTACTTAAAACTAGAGCAGAACTCAAAAAACAAGCCGTTTACGTAGGCGTTAAAATATTATCAACATTCCAACATGTTTACATTATTTTTACGATATTTTTTGTTTCGATTTAACATTCCTTTGTCTTGTAATATAAATTGACATCTAAGGAGACCTACCCACCTAGGTTCGCATTTTTCTAAAGTCAGCATCAAAAATATTGATGACACATAAAGCCTAAAATGGTGATTGTGGACGAAAATAATTTCGTTTCATTTTAAGGATGTGACCAAAACTGGTCATAGCCTGTCTACTGTCTCTTGCATTAGGGTGCTTTTCCACCAGAGATGTGCTATGCAACGTTGCTATGGATGCGTTTGATATCCACCAATCATATTCATTCGTCCACATATCATAGCACTGGTGGAAACTGATTCAATTAAGCTACGTTTTTATATGGAGGGATGTATGATGTGGATGCGTGCTATGGATGTGTGCTATGGATGGTCGCGAGTGGTGTAGCTATGCCCGCCGCTCCCCGTGCCTTCCCTATTGTCGATACGTCGCATAGCTCGAGATGCGCATCTTCCTCGCACAGCTACATAGCTTAGCATCAGTGGAAACGGTCATATAGTTTCGTAGCTTAGATTTTACATTCTCACAGCATAGCTACATAGCACATCTCTGGTGGAAAGGTACCCTTAATAAGTCTATATTATACCGAAAATAATAGAAAATCAACAACAGTATAATTTGTTTAACCAACGAGGCAAGTAGTTACAGTAAATTATTGTGTAGAAACAGCTTGCGATCATTGAAATTTAATGTACTACGCTTTAACTAAAGGCAAAAAGTTATTGTGAGCTTTGCTTTCAGTTACATAGAGTTAGTCAAAAAGGGGGTAGCAATCCGCGGGCACTGTTTTAGAGCAAGTGTTGTAATGTCAAAATATGTTAATTTTTATTTCCATGGAAAATGATTTTGTTTTTGTTTTTTCTAACGTTTTTCATCCCTGCTTCAGTCACAAATTCAAAAAACCTTCTAATCTGTGACCAAAAATATGACCTAAGATGTAAACACAGCTGATCATTTATAAGGATAGATAGATTTTAATGCATTTTATGAAATATTTGAACCGCTATCACTACATAGTATAAAACAAAGTCGCTTCCCGCTGTCTATCTGTCCCTATGTATGCTTAGATTTTTAAAACTACGCAACGGATTTTGATGCGGTTTTTTTTAATAGATAGAGTGTTTCAAGAGAAAGGTTTATACAGGTCCACGCAGTCAGTTAACTTGGGACCCTAAAACTACTCAGATACAGAATAAAAAGGTTAATTTTTTGAATTTTTTATTTTGTTCATTCTCAAAAACACCTATGCAGGGTCAATCAGTGTCACCAGTAGATCACGCGGTTTGAAGGAATTACACGAATTCGTTTACACCCTGTATGTATAAATTGTAACCGTGCAAAGCCGGGGCGGGTCGCTAGTTTCTTATAGACTTTGGGGGAAGTTAGAACAAAAGTCATTCATTATTATGGGTACTTTAGGATTAGGACCCTTTTTCCGACTAAAATTGTTTAATGAGAATTTTTACTATACGTCATCTTCATCCTCCATTATCTTTATTTATTTAGGGTCGGCGCACTATGTATTTTTCTTCCATACATCTCTATTAGCCGTCATCTCAGTAGTCACCCTCTTTCAGTCTAGTCATATCATCTTTTACATTATCCATCCATCGTTTCTTTGGTCTTCCTTTACTCTTACAACCATCCACATTCATACTCAAAACTTTCCTCACATGTTCCTCATTCCTTTGTAAGTACTATACACCCTTACATTTAATTGGTTGTTTTGCTAGAACAAACGTTATTCAGACTATGGTCTACTACAATTCAAACGCATCAAATAAAAAAAGGTCATTGGTCTTTAAAAAAAAACTCAAAAAAGTAGGTAAATTATAAAAATCAAAAAACCCGAAAACCTACGAATTATGTAATTCGAAACCTGACTGGCAAAAAACATACGTAGCCTCCGACTGCATGTTATGATTTCATAGTATGATTTTTTGAAAACCTACGTAAGTTTAACTTTATCTTATCATCTTGTTTGCATCTTTTTAGTTCAGTTTTGATGCAGTCGGGTTTTTTGATTTTTATAATTTACTTTTTTATTGATGTCTTTTTAAGATTTTTTTATCAATTATCATACATATCTATAGATACCTACTATTTTAATGAGGCCTAAAAAAATCGGTCTGATACCATACCATCACTCGCTTTAATCGGCAAAGTAGATTCTACACAAGTTTCAGCTTGTATAATTCTTAAACGAAGCGTATGGCTATAAAATGGTCAAGGAAACATCATGTTGATTTTAAAAGACCTATTCAATGATACCCCATAGAGTACAGTACAATTTTTTTATTAATTTTTTTACTAACTTTTCTTTTACCTCGGCCGCCTTTTTGTTTCTGTCACCAGGCTGTATCTCATGAACCGTGATAGTTAGACAGTTGAAATTTTCACAGATGATGTATTTCTGTTGCCGCTATAACAATAAATACTAAAAAACAGAATAGATAGGTAATGGTACGGAATCCTTCGTGCTCGAGTCCGACTCGCACTTGGCCGGTTTTTTTTTTATTCTTTAGAATGGCAGTAGACCATTATCTGAACAACTTTTGCTGTAGTAAAACAATCAATTGAATGTCAGCGTGTATATAGGGTGACTGGTAATTAGTGACCGATAACACATGATTATACTCATGTTAACAAACAACTTTCCCAAAGAAACATTTTTTTTCATTTAAAATTTATTAATAAACCGTTATGGAATGGACGTGGCTCGTAATATGGAAATATTTTTTTGTTTGTTTTATAAATAGTGTTTCTTTGGGAAAGTTGTTTGTTATCATGAGTACAAACATGTAATAAAGTATCGGCCACTAATTACCGGTCATCCTATATAGGTACAATTGATAAAAACCAATATACAAAAATACCTAACACTGGATAGTTGAATCTTCCTATCCAGACGGGATACTCGTATCAGGTGTTTTTTTTCATTCCCATGGGCGTCTGTCCTTTTACCATCTTTTAATCCAATATACTGTGCAGCAGATGCTCGTCGGATCTAATACAAGTTAGTTTGAGCTCTTTTTTATGACTTCTCAAGAGAGTTACGGAGTATCATTATTTCAGTTTAAGGCTTCAATTTTAACAACCCATTTTCACTACTTTTGCTATCGCTTAGTTGTACATTAATATTAATTTAGATTTATTTGTATTGGTTATAAGTAACCTTAGTTTGTAAAATCGGCAGAAACTGCTATGAGATTCTTTGTGATGTCCGAATAACAATGAACAATATTATTTTCATGAACTAGTGAAAGCATTAGAGTAGCAAAAACAACCTAAGTATTCGTATGTGCTGGCAGATGATAAGTGTATAATATTAAAAAATAGCAGTCACAGCTTTTTCACTTCTTAAATTCGCAAAATAAGTATACAGGGTGGAAAAAATCAATGGGCCCTGAAGAGAAACCACTTTAAATCCTTAAGATAGATTATTTTTCTTAAAGGAAACATTCCTTTATTTTTAAAAAGAAACAAAACTGCATTCACAGATTTCTCGACATGCTTACCTAAACCGGGAACCGAACCAGTTAAAAAAATTAAAAAATAAACACTCGCTATTTTATTTCACTAGTCGATACAGTCAATGTTAGAGATAAAATTTCTCCAATAAACATTAGGTCTTACACTCGTCTGTCGTACAAGATATCCATGAAATCTAATATTTAGGTAGTACACAAGGGCTTTAATCAACATTACCTAGACTAGAACTGTTCACTTTTAACAAGTAAAAGACACGTTATAATTTTTTTAAAACTCTAACATCCTTAGACATTCTATGAAGTACAAGCTTGCTAATTTATCTCTAAGTGTATTTGTTTTTTTTTTATTACAAGTACTTCGTTGAATACTTAGATAAGAAAATCATTTAATTGGTACTCGTAATAATAATTTCATGCACATTTTCTTTCTTAGACGGGGCGTTTCGACGAAAAGTTTAAAAATAGAACGTTCCGTTTGACAATAATCCTATCGATTAGTAGAATAAAATAGCGAGGGTTTATTTTTTTATTTTTAGCTGGTTCGATTCCCGGTTAAGGTAAGCTTATCGAGAAATCTGTGAATGCAGTTTTGTTTCTTTTTAAAAATAAAGGAATGTTTCCTTTAAGAAAAATAATCTATCTTAAGGATTTAAGGCGGTTTCCCTTCAGGGCCCATTGATTTTTTCCACCCTGTATATTCTTATTGCAGCGGACTGTACCTACTTTAGTATGAAACCTAATCTTGATCCATATTGTTATTTCCACATTATTATGGAACTAGGTTAAAGCCATTGATCCACTTTCATAACTCGGTTTCATTAACTTCTATTACTTAATTTAAATTCCCATTTTGTGGATCTGTTTTAATCAATTATATGGAATAACTATTGGTGTTCATGGCTCCGGTCATTTGGTCGTTACGACTTCGGAAATGCGAAATTTAATTTAACTAAGCACTTATTATACGAAATGGAATTGGTTGGATCTGTTAGTTTTAAATCCCGTGATAATAAAGCTATATTTGTAGTTTGAAGGTTTTTGGAGCCCTATAATAAATTTAGTTGTTCCAAAATGCAACTCTGTCCACGCCTTTGGGAAATACTGACAGTAGTTCCATTAGTACCCATCTATTGTGAAGCGTATAAACGTAGTTGTACGTCAGTATGGGTAGATACATGAAGTGTGCAAAGTAAGCAACCCTAAAGCTGCACCAATACGTGGTACCTACACGATGCCATTAGTTGGCAAGTACCATGAACATAAGTTGCTACAGCTACACTACCTTCGAGCAGTTTAATTGCCTGCATTTACAATTACTATATTATTTGAAATCATTTTCCATCAGTCATGAGATCAGACTCATTTGGCCAGCGGTGGACTGCGATAGGTAAGATCTGCGAGGTTGAGTTGTGCTTGCCGTGGTGAGTACGTGGATGGGTGGATGGTGACAGTTAATTACACACCGAGACTTCTTTATGTCTCGAAGTGTACACTATACAGTTGGTCCCATGACTCGAAATACCCATGACTCAAAACCCATAGTACTTGAAAGCCCGTAAGTCTGACAACCTTAAGATATTGTCGCTCGGGAGTGAAAACCTCGGGAATGAAATTTGGTCATTTTATTTTATCACGACTTATAGGGACAATATCTTATAAGAGAGCCGCTCTATGTGAAATTAACTAGTAGGCACTGAAACCACCTCCTTCTGCGAAGCAGTAATGCTAGCGAAGGAGGAGGCGGATTGCGTGAGGGAGAGGCAAACCTGACGCCCCAGCCGCCGCAACAGAAGGAGACGCCCTGGGCGTCGGGAGTCGCGGGGCGACTCCCGGCCACCGTAGGCGCGGGCCTGCGGACGGCGGGCGTTGGGTGGCTCGCCGTCCGATCAGAACCAGGCCCGGGTCGACGGCGCGTTGTGTTCCACGCGCGCCTCAAAGAGATGTCAGTATTGTAGACGGGCCCCGCTAGGGCCAGTGCCTGCCAGGGTTGCGGAATTTATTCGAAAGAGTTACCGCGGCCTAGGAACGCAAAGGGCATTAGAAGGAACACGGATGGGTTTTAGTCAGTAAGAGTTTGACACTCCCTTCCGCTCCGCCCAGAGCGGAAGGAGTCATATGATGATTTCCCATCCATAAAAAAGGCACTGAAAATAGTCTTTATTGGGTATATAAAATTCGTAATAAATATAATTAACTAGATTTTGCCCGCGACTTATTCCGCGTGAAAGCCCACAGGAACCGTGCAATGACCAAATGCATTCCCGAGGTTTTCGCTCCCGGGCGACGATATCGGTATTACCCAAGAACTAGGTTTTAGAGGCCTGATGGCAGTCTATCCATGTAAAGTACTAGTATTTAGCCGCATCTAGTTAGGCTAGAAGCCGACCCCAACATAGTTGGAGGAAGATTAGGCAGAACAGAGAACAATGACGATTAAAATCAATCTGAGTAGGTATATGTAATTTGTCTTTGTTATAGTTTATATAAATCACAAATCCGTGAAGTGCGTTGATCCCAATTCTTCCTAAATGTACAAACTGCATGAGAAGCTGACCTGTATCGTAATTATGGAAACAAAAGTTAATGTAGAGCGAGCCCCTTTGTTGAACCGAAGGTTCTGTAGAAATTATAAATGTTGAACTGAAAGGTTACAATGGTACTCTTTTTATCTGTCAGTTGGTTCGACTCACGAGATAAAATAATTCTTAATAAAACCCCAATCCCTACTGAACATTATAAATGCGAAATTAACTCTGTCTGTCTGTCTGACGCTTTTACGCCTAAACCGCTGAACCGATTTTGATGAAACTTAGTACAGAGATAGTCTGGAAACTGGAGAAGAATATGGGCTACTTTTAACCCGAAAAATACGGAATACGCGATAAACGACGTCTACGTGGGCGAGGCTAGTTTTATATTAAAAAAAAACAATGAATTTGTATACTCCGACTCGACTGCCTCGTTGGTCTAGCAGTGGCAAGCTAGACTGCAGAGCGTCAGGTCCTGAGTTCGATAACCAGGTCGGGAAAATGTTATTGGAAATTTCCGCGTTTCACAGTAGCAGGCCGGAGTCTGGGTTTGTGCCCCGTTGATGGCAATAGGCTCGGCTCCTATTACATGGGACTAAAACATGGGTGAAATAAGGGGAGCATATACCTCTGCCCAACCCTTTGGGGAATACATGCGTAATGTTATGATTTGTATAAAAAAAACATCAAATTTGTATTCTACTCTACACACCCAGAATAACAGAAAATATTGAAATATCGTTTCCGTGCAATTATTTTAAAATAGGTTCTAGAACTTTAGATTAACATTTTATTTATTGCAAAGCTTGTGACAGACAAACTAATAAACGATCCCATTTACGTTCCGTTCTTCCTTTTGCTATAGAGAACCACAAAAATATAGGAAACCATAACAAAAGCAGACATCAGACATCATAAAAATTATATAGGTTATTACAAAGTCGTGCTAGTCATACAGATTAGATTTCTATGAATAATTATGTTCTAAATATCGCATTCCGATGTATTTGGCCGTTTTTTTTATCGAAAACGTTTAACTTGAACAATTTATCAAATGATCAAGGAAGATAACCTTACCGTGACAAGTGTCACTTTGACATATTCACAGAATATGTTAATTTATCGAATTTTTGACGCAATATCAATAATTATTAGGTCTAGGCGACGGATTTGCGGATTATCAAGTTAATTATTGTTCGTTAGTCATTGATTAGTTCGTTAATGTTGTGTAAATATGTATATTAGGCGTTAATTTTTGTTTAGAGGTTGCCTTGCTCAAGACACAAAGCTCGAGCGATAGATTGACAAAGAATCTAACTTATTGTACTTATTGCTAGCAAGATAAAAGAGCGGTTACGCTCTGCATCCGAACCGAATCCGTGAAAATACGGATATTAAAAACTCGGTCCGAATTCGGATATTGCTTTTCGCACTGCATCCGATCCAAATTCGTGAAAATACGAATCAAGAGTCTAAAAAACTCGGACTGAATTCGAATATAGCTTACGCACTAATCCAATCTCTGATCCAAATCCGAACAATTCAGGGGTCATCTTTGGCATATCTACGTCGTTCCTACGCGGAGCTTAGGAGAGCGTTTACAGTTCCGAATTGGAGATTCACGGATGACGGAGAGAAATCGGATGAGGGAAGTCGGATCTAGTGCGTAAACTACCATACAAATAGTTCTATGACTACTTCGGAACGTATTTTCACGGATTCGGATCGGATGCAGTGCGTAACCAATCTTAGGGGCGATTTTACCATCAGCAAATAACTTTATCCGAGAAATATATTCGACGTTTTGGTAATGTACCTACTTGCAATGCGGCAGATTGATTTATTTATTAGTATGTTTACATTTTTTTTACGATAAAGTCTTACATCCCTTATCTTTACCTATAGTACAGTTAGCATCAAAAGTAAATAGTCATTTCACAAAAATTGAAAGTTGTTTGTGAACGAAGACCTGTCAATTACCGTTTTTAGGGTTCCGTGCCCAAACGGTAAAACGGGACCCTATTACTAAGACTCCGTTGTCCGTCCGTCTGTCCGTCTGTCACCAGGCTGTATCTCATGAACCGTGACAGTTAGACAGTTGAAATTTTCTCAGATGATGTATTTCTGTTGCCGCTATAACAACAAAAACTAAAAAAACGGTACGGAACCCTTCGTTCGCGAGTCCGACTCGCACTGGGCCGGTTTTTTTTTATACAGCATCACTGGTTAGTCGCTTAACATCCGGAAACCATGAACACAGCTCATCGTTCATACTGTATAATAAAGTTGGCAAACAGTTCGACAGGACTGGCCCACCTGATGAAATGCGGTTACCACCTCCTATAAACACCTTCAACACCAAGATGATTGCTGGTGCGCTGCCAACCTTAAGCGTGAATTACACAGAAAAGGCATAAGGTGCAGATACGGTGCAGGCGCGTCGCTTTCATACGTTTTGCCGTACCGCTTTAAATCTTTTTCGCAAAAAATGTATGAAAGCGACGCGCCTGCGCCACGTCTGCACCTTACTCCGCTTCTGTGTAATACACGCCTTAGAGACTACGTTGGAACGTCTCGTGTCTCTGTAATTTCACCGACACCCATACCTTTCAAATTGAAACACAGTAGGTAATTCTGCTTGATAAAGCAGTGAATACTTTAGTCAATCGTAGGTACAGCTCCAACTCCATCCTGAAGACCATAGCAGGGAGTTATGACTCTTCTTTGTTGAATGCCATTGTTCAAAGATGCATGCCGAACAATGAACTGGTAAATAAATATTAAGTTTTTTTTTTACTGCCGTTTAACTTTTTTAACCAACGTATAACCAACTATGGATGTTACTTATCCGAAATAAAGATTATTTTATTTTATAAAATAATTATTTGCTCCTCTAATAAAATTAATATCAAAACTCTATAATGTCAACATACTTAAAACGCCGACTGGCACCACCTCTAATTATACTGCCATAAATAATTCCATACAGTCACACTACCTCTAGTACTGTCTACCCCAAAACGCATTCCAAGACATACCATACATGTAGATGTGATCTGATACTCAACATAAGCCTCAAGTTTCTAATTGATTTGGATAAGCCATTAAGCCTCGGTGATGGATGCGTCGGGTGTTTACAGAACTACCCATAAGCTCATCTTGTTTGAACACCTATGTGAGTGTGTGTGTGTGTGAGAATTACGATATTGAATATAAACACCTTAAATCTGTGCTTCTGTTGTATTGAGTTGTAAATTGAACTGCAATTTGATTCGGTTGTCGAGGCATTCATGGACCTGCCTAAGTTTTTGATTTTAGAAATTATATTATTGTAGCTTATCAATATTTTTGGTCATCTTGAGAGGATTAGTGAAAGGCGATTAACAAAAGGAATTTATAAGGCGGAAAGTGGAAACGCCAGTAGAGGACGCCCTAGAAGGACATACACACATCAAAAAAAGTTTGCGATCACTAGCATAAGCTGAATATATTTTTTTAAATTGAACTCTATCAAGAAAAATTCTTTGTTTTGTGTTTTCTTTAAATATAAATACTTACCCAGTTTTAAGAATCTAAAAAGAAGAAATCATAATAAATAATGTACCGTAACAAAAAAGATTTCGATTTTTCAAAATGATCGCAAACTTTTTTTGATGTGTGTACATTCATTTTATTGGTGATGTTCTTCAAAAAAGGCAGGTGCGTAGTAATTTCAACCGGCGGATATGTGACAAGATGTATGAATGTGAACGAAACGAAAGGTAGTCAGAAGCTTGAAAGTGTGACAACCAGTCTACCTTAGGAGATCGGCATTACCCAGAAACTGCGCTGCGGCGGACTGATGGCAGCCGCTCCGTGTAAAATACTGAAACTGACCCCAAGAAAGCCAGGAAAAGGCTAGTCAAAGGGTGTTTTCAACCGTATTACCTTTATTTCAAAATGTTGTACTTCGGTAACTCTGAACCGACTGAACTTCAGTTTCTTCTATCTTTTATTAAGAAATCCAATGACAGCCTGTAGATTAGATCCTGAAATATTATAGCCAAGCTCCGGTACATATTTTGGTTAGAATCAAATGGGTTCCCAGAACCAGCAAAAAATAACAGTTCGACTAGCTGTGTCAACTCGGGAAGGGGAAGCCAAGAGGGGCTTACTTACGTCAGCCGTTTGCCGGCTGATATCCTGATGATTGATGACCGACAGGAGCGCCTATAACCGTCAATTAAGATCCCGAAGCGGTGAGCAAAACTGAACTGTGATATGTACAAATACAGTTAGCCTGTGAGGATATTAGATTTTGATCCCGTGTGTAATGGGACATTTACCATTCATAGTTCCAAACCTAGGACTGTAACTGACTTTTATAACAAAAGAAAAGTTACTTACAGAGAAGCATTGACGTAGAAACACATGAACCAAAGGTCTAGTACAAAATTCACGAAAAAAGTGTCTTGAGTGTTAAAGACACCACCTGATCGCACGCCAAGGCACACCGCCATATTAACTTAGAAATACCTACAAAGAAATTTAAATCGTATGTCGTAAACACAATGCCTAATTTAGATAACAACCATTTTTCACCATACGAAGATGCTGCACCCATTGACGTAAATTAGTTTACTTTTTCGCGCTTTACCTCCGGTTTCTGAATTTAGAATTAGGGATAAGCAATACTACATAAGTAGTATTTGAGTACGGAGTTGTCAAAAAAAGCTTTGAAATCCGTCATTTTTTAGGGTTCCGTACCCAAAGGGTAAAACGGGACCCTATTACTAAGACTCCGCTGTCCGTCCGTCTGTCTGTCTGTCACCAGGCTGTATCTCATGAACCGTGATAGTTAGACAATTGAAATTTTCACAGATGATGTGTTTCTGTTGCCGCTATGACAACAAATACTAAAAAAAAACAGAATAAAATAAATATTTAAGGGGCCTCCCATACAACAAACGTGATTTTTTTGTTGTTTTTATAGATAATGGTACGGAACCCTTCGTGTGCGAGTTTTGACAACTCCGTACTGAAATGTTACTTAAGTACTGCTTATCCTAGAATTCTCAATTCAGAAACCGGAGGATAGTCTACATTTGGTTTGGACATTTCTGAGCGCTGACCCAAGGTTCAAGTGTTTCTTCGTCAATGCAGAGAAGCGTTCAATGCCAATTCCTTGTCTGATAAAGATGGAGATTGCTAAACCGACAAGTAACCAGTACCAAAATTATGTTTGGATGGACGATTTTTGAATAAGTGTGGCGCCACACCATGCCGAAATTATGCGACCGAACTTCGGCGTCTATGTTTTTTATATAGGTAAAACGCGAAGTAATTTCAGCCTGGTGTGTCGCAGGTAATTTAAAAAACATTGCAGGCGTAATCATGCCGAACTTCGTTCGCGTATCTTTGGCATAGTGTGTTTAGACACTAAGACTACCCTTGGCAGCTACACTTGTGACCTCTTAAACAATAAGATACATCCATCAGTTGACAAACCAAGGTTATTTGTGGTTATAAACGTCTTCATTAACACCCAGATAAGCGTTCAGACTAATATCACAGATCAAGATAACAGATGCTGCATAAAACGACATTCTTCCAAGCTTCTACAAGACCTACGTAATATCCTGTTTACGATGTTTGTTTAGATCGCGTATATCTTAGAAATATGTTAATTCAATCAGCGACTCTAAGTTTATGCTCTTTCTATACGTGGGTGTACCCCGTGTACCCATTTATTCAACAACAATGTTGTTTAAACAAGGTTGCTTCATCATTAAAATGTTACTTTACGTATTGAAATCATTGATTTCACAAAAATGAAAAAACTTCTTAACAAAACTTATGTATATCACTAGAGCGCACACGCGGGCTACATATGTAACCTAACGTGTAATATTGCCGTATATTTTCGTAACTTGGCGCACTACAGTACAATCGTCTAGTGTATTCCTCAAGTAATAGCACCCGCTCCCGCCAGTAGCGTGCCGACCCTTGCAGCTCACGGACTTCTTCACAAATCTTCCTTAAAGTTGGTGGGCTACACCTGTACCCCGCGCGAGCGTTGGAGAAACTCAATTTTTTACTGTACAGTTGGCGAATTTAAGGTAGATATGATACATTGGATATAGTATTACTATAAAACGTACTGTAAATTACTTTTTTATGTAATTGTTGTTTGTAATTATGGGTTTTTGATGGAGCTTTATTATGTTTTGGTAATTTTTTAGATGTCGGATAACTTGAACGATTTGTGTAAACAAATACAAAGTTGGCAGCTGGAAGATCACGAAGACGACAACATTTTGAGTGAAAGTGAGGAAGAAGGTGGATTCGCGGAATAAAGTGGCCCGCTTAGATCTCCTCACCATTCTCATAAGTAACAAGATGGCGAGTGGGACGAGGACGAAAATGAAGACGTTCCTTTGTTGACTTTCGCTTCCTACCAGTCCATTGTACCATTATGAAATGGTACAAAATGGAGTAAGTTTCCACCGCCCCCTTCAAGAATCAGATCTCACAACATTTTAGTCCGTCTAGTAGGCCCATTAGGTGAAGCAAAAGACGCAATAGAAGAAGTGGGATTCGATCTTGCAAAAACTTTTATTGAGCGTCGTATATCCCATCAAAATATATCCAAAGATATCAAACTGAAATCAGACTACTTCTAGAACTGGCAGAACAACTTCCAGAATATAATATGCTTATTCGGGGAGGAGTTGGTAGGTGTTCTTTTTGCAGCAGGGATCGCAACCGCAGTAAATTATGGCACATTTGTACCGAACATCAGGCAGTTATGTGACCTGAATGTATACCAACAGAGTGATTTATTACCAATTATTTTGATAATTGGTTCAATTAGACACTGAGAAACAAATTTTATGGTAAATATAACGTTCTTAATTTAAAATAAGCCTAAGAGATCGCAACCCTTTCAAATATAGTAAATTTTTAACAAGTTTATGTTTCAAATTATAATTAAAAAGCTAAATTTTGCTGATTGTTTGAGCCATTGTGATATTTATGATAAAAATAGAGATGTATAGTAATTACATACTGTGTTTTATTCTTTTCCTGTCTTATTTGGAGAATTAATTGACCTGTAAGTGGTCTACGCCTGTAGCCCGCGCGTGCGCTCAAGGAGTATTTATGGGCGCGTGCACTCCAGTGATATATTTTCTTGTTGTATATTTATATAGGATATTTTATTTCATAGGAATAATAATAGCCCGTGAGCCAGAGGGTATATTTTGTCAGTCATTTCCTCTCAAGCGATAACTCGTGGAATGCTTCAGAGAGTTGTATTATGCAGCATGGTGAACGTCAGCTGCCGCTCCGTGGGTGGGTTGGGCAAAGGCAGCCCCTCAAACACGTAAAAAAAAAAAAAGTTTTCAGTCATTTCCTCCCGACTGAAAATTTGTTAAATGATAGTTAACGCAATTATTCGAAGATAAAAAAAAGTCAGCTGGCCGTACCGTGGTGGATTATACGTCAGCTGGTCACATGAACATGCAAAAAATTTTTTTTCGTTCAGTGATTTCCTCTCACTTGAAAATTTGTCAGATGATAGTTTACATGCTATTTTGAATAAATAAAAACGTCAGCTGGCTCTATGTTGGTGGAAAGGTCGTCAGCTGATGCAGTGAAAGGTGGAGCATGGGAGCCAGACGTGAGCGCCGATCGCTTATTTAAATACGTCAGCTGACGGGTTTTCCACCAACATAGAGCCAGCTGACGTTTTTATTTATTCAAAATAGCATTTAAACTATCATCTGACACATTTTCAAGTGAGAGGAAATGACATAACTACAGTTATTCGCAATAGCTTCATGCACGCGCCCTCATAATTATGTACCAAAGTGCGTCTATTTAAATATTGCTGATTGATTGATTAATGAGAATATTGATTTGATTGGTACCAATCAAATCAATATTCTCATTAATCAATCAATCAGCAATATTTAAATAGACGCACTTTGGACAGAAATCAATCCCGTTAAAATTTATACTCAAGGAAAATCTACCGAAGCACAAAAGAAAAAAAAAAGAAACTTGTGAGCCATTCGAAAATAAACTTGAATTTTAATGTATAAAAATGTCCAACGTAACTCCTTTTTGTGTTTTTTGCCAAAAAAACAACTTCAAAGTTGAAAGTATTCTGCGAAGAAAGTTTGAACAAGTGCAGTGAAGTTTTAAATCTTAAACTGTGGTAGTAGTATATATGTCGTGGCCATATCTTAGAATTGATCCTTTCATGATTTGGCCGGCCATTTCATGAAATGGTTGTATTTCATGAAATGGCCAATACCCGCTGCCCACATCATGATGTGGCCTGGTCAGATCAATGAATAAATTAGCGTTCGACGATATGATCAGCTAAACGCACGGCTACTTCATGATGTGGTCAAACATTAGTGATCATATCATAAAATTAGTTACATTATCCACTGTTAGAGGCGCTGATATCGTTTTGTTTTTGTGATGCATCGTGGCGGCGGACAATTATTCTGACAAAAAAGGTAATAATATTAAGTAAAGTAGGGTGACCACGCAACGAAAATTAATGGACTAGGGTAGTTCACTAGTTATTGGACGCGATTAGTGAATGGACACTTCGCTCTTTTACGGATTTTATAAGAACTACAAGCGATGTTTGAAGCATTCAAGCAAGTGTTATTTATCTTACGTGTCTCCAAAGTCGATCTTAATATTTGAAATAACCAATAGATGCCGAAATTGGCAGTTAAAAAATATTAATGTAGTGGTCGCGACGCAGTGTCAAATTCTCGTCAAAAATAAATAAATTTGCTAAGGACAAGGACTGACAAAATAGTAAAAAAATCTTGTTTTTTGATTGTTTGGGACAAATTGCATTAAATATATGGTAGCTTATATTGTTTTACACGTTATTTCAAAACGTAATCTTAATGTTTTGTAATTTGAGATTATATTATCCCATGTCCAAGGACTGTAAGTTAATATATTTAGTGATTTAGTGATTGGACATCTTGTCCAATTACTAGTATTGAAAGAAACTTTTTTTTTTCAATTTTATGCTTTCTTCGTGTGTGTTTAAGTTATAAAAAAATTATAAAAAAATCTTACTCTTCTGCTAGCTTATTTAGCAGTCATTGGACACTGTCCAATGACTATCATTTACGTTTATATTCAGTCATTGGACGCTACTGTCCAATGACTGTCTAATGTATGTCCAATGATTGGTTGCAGAAATAGATAGACAAGACAAGATGCCTAAAATTTTAAAAAAAGAACCTTACAGTTCTGAGAGCTTACGTAAAGCTTTGCAAAAAGTTCGAAATGGCGGAAAAATTCGTGAAATTGCGCGGAAGTACCTAAGTACATAGTACAGTACTAAGTACATAGTAAGGAAGTATTCCTAAATCCACTCTTCATTTTAAAATAAAACATCCTGAACACTATGTTCGCATAACTCGTCAAAATGTAGGGGACAGCTGTTTTTTTTTCACGATTTCAGGTTTGGTCCCATAGTAAAAGTTGTTCATAATGATGAGTACAGAGAGTAAGAGGTTGTTAGTGTTTTTCTAATAATCCTGTATAAAACACTTGACTTTAGTTCAGTTTATTATTTTTAAAGTTGTCTAGTGACAAAAACCTAATTTAGATTTGTTTTTAGTTAGTAAAAGAGCATTTTAAAATCAATTAACGCCATCGTAAATTCTGTCCAATGACTCAAATAAACGTCCAATTGACTGCAAATGCTGTCCAATAACTGTGTTTTTTGGCACTTTTAAAAAAATATTATTTTAAATATATTGTACGTTATAATATTGTGTTATAACAACATGAAATAGAGAGATCCACTTTCCAACTATTGATTTATTTTTATGGTATGTCCTGCATTTTTGTAATACTGGAGTAAAAAAAAAAGTAAAGTTTAAATTCGCTTAACTGTCCATTGACTCGTGAGTTACCCTATATGGATTACTACTGGATTTCAAAATATGACTTCATGGTAATTGCGGGTGAACTTTTCATAGAATTTTATTTGTTCGATTACTTATCTGGTTAACCTGTCAAACTGCAGAACAAATAATCATCGAAACTTACGCGGTCGACGCATTCATTCGAAAGATTTATAATTAATGAAATTGATCCATTTTGTGTAAATCCGACTCAGCGTACCCCGACTGCACGTGGTCAGACCCTGTCCTAACCCTAGAGTGTTATTTAAAAGCGTGGAGCCAGAAGCTCGCGAAGGAGGTCCTGAGTGGAACGAGTGCACGAGGCCAAAACGTAGCGAGTGGGGGGAGGTGGCGAGCGAAGCGAGTCGGCGACCTCCTGAGCGCAGCGCTAGTCGAGTGTGCGAGCGAAGCGAAGGGGCGACAAAGCGAGTCTTCTGGCGGAGCAAACTCAGAAACACTTGCATGCTGGCTTGCTTTTGCTTGCATGGTACATGCTTCCTTCATTTGTTTTTTTATTAAACCTTTGATATCATGGAAACCCTACATTAATGATATGGCCAAACGTGGACTTACATATCACTAAACGTTGACGTTTAAATGATATGGTCAGTTTTAGCTGGCCATATCATGAAATACAACCATTTCATGAAATGGCCGGCCACATCATGAAATGATCAATTCTAAGATATAGCCACGACATATATACTACTACCACAGTTTAAGATTTAAAACTTCACTGCACTTGTTCAAACTTTCTTCGCAGAATACTTTCAACTTTGAAGTTGTTTTTTTGGCAAAAAACACAAAAAGGAGTTACGTTGGACATTTTTACGCATTAAAATTCAAGTTTATTTTCGAGTGGCTCACAAGTTTATTTTTTTTTTCTTTTGTGCTTTGGTAGATTTTCCTTGAGTATAAATTTTAACGGGATTGATTTCTATCCAAAGTGCGTCTATTTAAATATTGCTGATTGATTGATTAATGAGAATATTGATTTGATTAGTACATATAAGGGCGCGTGCATGAAGCTATTGCGAATAACTGTAGTTATGTCATTTCCTCTCACTTGAAAATGTGTCAGATGATAGTTTAAATGCTATTTTGAATAAATAAAAACGTCAGCTGGCTCTATGTTGGTGGAAATCCTGTCAGCTGACATATTTAAATAAGCGATCGGCGCTCACGTCTGGCTCCCATACTCCACCTTTCACTGCATCAGCTGACGACCTTTCCACCAACATAGAGCCAGCTGACGTTTTTATTTATTCAAAATAGCATGTAAACTACCATCTGACAAATTTTCAAGTGAGAGGAAATCACTGAACGAAAAAAAATTTTTTGCATGTTCATGTGACCAGCTGACGTATAATCCACCACGGTACGGCCAGCTGACTTTTTTTTATCTTCGAATAATTGCGTTAACTATCATTTAACAAATTTTCAGTCGGGAGGAAATGACTGAAAACTTTTTTTTTTTTTACATGTTTGATGGGCTGCCTTTGCCCAACCCACCCACGGAGCGGCAGCTGACGTTCACCATGCTGCATAATATAACTCTCTGAAGCATTCCACGAGTTATCGCTTGAGAGGAAATTGGTCCGGCAAAACTGTTGCTGGCTCACGGGCTATAAGTAGATATAAATAAGATAGTTTGTACACTGGAGTTTGCCCTCATCCATATTATTATCAATCTCTCTCTATCACTCAAAGGTTTGCTGGTAGAAAATTCATTTTTGAGTTAAGCTCGCGTTTGTACATCACTTCATTAAATTGTATTTTTTTTATTGTAATTTTCTTGTGTACAATAAAGAATAAGAACAACACTATTAAATCCTCCAAAATTATTACATCGAAGTACAACCTTCCTGACGTTCACTGCACCTTTGGTACGGTGACCGCCCCAAGAGCAAGGAGAAACCACAACAAACAATTGTGGCGTATGCCAGCGAAAACAAACAGAGCAACCACACCCTCAGCGATGGGGAAGTCCACTAGTTCCACAACTGGAACTGAAACTTCCTGAAGAAGTTGTGACGGTCGCCTCTATAAATTCATTATTTTATATTAAAAACAGATTCGACAACTGGCTACGAACGAATAAACTTTCGTCAAAAAATTGTAAACAATAAAACTGTGAACCTTCAACACTGTGTGAAATAGACATTCAGCAAACAGCAAACTCGTCTATAATTAAATAAATAAAATATAAAAAATCATATGAGACCACTCGAGAGTATTCATCACCAAATAAAAAAAGAATTACCCTATTCGGTCTACAAATCTCGGAGACATCGGTGTACATACATTTTAAAAAACCGGCCAACCGACGGACAGACGGACGGACAGCGGAGTCTTAGTAATAGGGTCCCGTTTTACCCTTTGGGTACGGAACCCTAAAAAAGCTACGCAACTATTTGATAACCTGTTTCTTATCGAAGTCGTTTAAAAACTACTAGAAATAACTAAAATGGGTGTCCATGCTTTAAAAATTAAATTCCGGTTCATACGATGGCAGTGACTGAACCCGTGTCTTGGATTTTCGGCGCCAGTCACTCACTGGAAATGCCATAATCACCAAGCTTAGCAAACAGCTGTTGTAAACACAAGGCAGGAGGTCGCTGCCCAACCTCTTGAAATAATTTCGCAATCGCCTTTTACGACGCTGCTGGAGAGATTGAGTATACCAGTGTTTTCAGAGAACCAATAGGCTTTTCTATCTATATACACTTCTCATCAAAAAAATCGAAACACTTCCGAAATTATCTTTGTGGCGACAATTAAACAAAAAACAAGCATTAATTCATTATAGAAAAAACATAATTTAGTAGCTGGAAGTTTGGCCTTTACAATGGTGTACGAAATTTCCAATTTTTTTTATTTTTTTTTAAATTTTTATCCTTTAAATGAATGGAACATTGTTTTGAGATAAACGTGTGTTTAGAGTTGGAATACATTTGTCGTGCAAAAAACGCAAAATAACGCATTACTTTAAAATTTTCTGTTTGTAATTTGTTGATTAGGCTCTGTGACGTCTGTTAAAAAGATTTTTTTCTAACACACATGCATACTTCACCCGCAGCAGCCGCCCAATTAGTGGCATTGCTGGATTCTGGGACTAGTCAGCGTGTTGTGGCTGCAATCTTGCATCTAAGCCACTTGTCTGTTCAAAGAGTGTACCAACGCTATCGGGAGACTGGTTTATTTACGCGCCATCCAGGATCTGGTAGGAATCGGGTCACTTTTGAGTGAGACGGCCGATTTATTGCAACCGTTTGTTTGCAAAATCGACGCCTTCGCGCTTTTCAACTGCAGCAGCAGCTCCTTGTTGTTCGAAGGGTGACTGTAAGTGGCTCTACGATTTGAAGAAGATTGAAGGAACGTAGACTGGTACCACACAAGCCAGCTAATGGGTCAAAATTAACAACAGACCATCGAAGAGCTCACCAAAAAAAATCGAAACACCTCGCAAGTTTTTGTTTTGAATGGATTATTAGAAAAACGTGTTTTTTTTTTTATAAATACTAAATGCCATTTAATAGTAGGTAGCATAAGGTTTAGAATTCCTTATGTTGATGTTCCATAATTTTACTCTCGTCAGAAAAGAGAACCTTGCTCATTTGTAGGTTTGAACAATTTAAGTGCACAAGTGCAAAGTTAAGGCGCGTTCTTCGATGGTCTGTTGTTAATTTCGGCCCATTAGCTGGCTTGTGTGGTACCAATCTACGTTCCTTCAATCTTCTTCAAATCGTAGAGTCACTTACAGTCACCCTTCGAACTACTCAGAACTGCTGCTGCAGTTGAAAAGCGCGAAGGCGTCAATTTCGCAAACAAACGGCTGCAATAAACCGGCCGTCTCACGCAGAAGTGACCCGATTCCTACCAGATCCTGGATGGCGCGTAAATAAACCAGTCTCCCGATAGCGTTGGTACACTCTATGAACAGACGAGAGGCTTAGATGCAAGATTGCAGCCACAACACGCTGACTAGTCCCAGAATCCAGCAATGCCACTACTTGGGCGGCTGCTGCGGGGGAAGTATGCATGTGTGTTAGAAAAAAAACTTTTTAACAGACGTCACAGAGCCTAATCAACAAATTACAAACAGAAAATTTCAAAGTAATGCGTTATTTTGCGTTTTTTGCACGACAAATGTACTCCAACTCTAAACACACGTTTATCTCAAAACAATGTTCCATTCATTTATAGGGTAAAAATTGAAAAAAAAAAAAAAATTTTGGAAGTTTCGTACACCATTGTAAAGGCCAAACTTCCAGCTACTAAATTATGTTTTTTCTATAATGAATTAATGCTTGTTTTTTGTTTAATTGTCGCCACAAAGATAATTTCGGAAGTGTTTCGATTTTTTTGATGAGAAGTGTATTATAATATTCTATGTATAATATATAAAAATGAATCCCTATTTCCCTTGGTCACGGCGTCACGTGTGAGCGGCTGGACAAATTTCGCAATTTTTTTTGTTTGTTTTTTTCTTGTCAGGAGAAGGTTCTTATGAAAGAAAATTTTGATATTTAAAAAAAAACGAAATTATCTCAGTAGGTATGTCCATATTCTTCATTTGTTTACCGCATGCATGAAAATGGTTTCAACTTTTTGTTACTATTTTGATTTTGTTTCTGAAGGTAGGTAGTACGTAGGTAAGTATGTAGGTAGGTAGTAAGTAGTAAAAGGTGAAAAAGTGCATTGCAATGCATGCCGCACGCACAGCACAACGCATGCACAGCTAGTAGGTAATGTTTTTGACGAAAACATACTGAATAATTATCAGAAACATCCCGTTTCATAACTAGCAAGCTTTGTTCGAAACAAGCATCTATTGGCATAAATTCAGTCGATTAAGCAATAATTCGTGTACACTGGCCATTCGTACCACACTTAGCGTTAGATTTACCGTACTCGAACGGACAATCAACAAACCGCTGCCATTATATCTAGTGTGCCCCAATATTTATCAACATGTTGGTGAAAACCGCCGGGCCAACGCTGCGTTCTCGCTGCAAATAACAGATAAGCACGTCCCGATGCCGCAACAGTCCGTGCCTCACGAAATAAATGCGTGATTTATGATTTTAGACACCGAGTTGTGGAATAATGGAGTGATAGGGTGCAAGCTTTTATTACCATGCGATGGTTACGGCAAAGTACAAAACTGTCAACCGATAATTGATCGATTTTTATAGAAGTCTATAAGCCTTCCAAAGTAATTAAATAAATAAGAATCGGTTAGGAAAATTGTGCTAGTTTAAACTAACAAAATTGATACAATATACACCTAACTATACGGTACTTCGGCAATTGCTCAATGATATACATTACGGCCTAAACTTTTTTGATTTTGTGAAGAGGCTCGTGTGACAGTGGCTATAGGCTGATTGGAAGATATAACACTTGACCGAATGATGAACGAATATGTACATTAATCTGTATTGTTCTTACATTACTACAATGAAAATTGTCAAACCATTTACTTTTTTTTTTAAAGTGTCTACGGAGTTTCTTGCCGGTTTTTCTCCAAAGGACCTACTACTTGGAACCGAGCACCTAATGTTGACCTTTTGAATTGAAAGCACCAGTGATCTGGTCTACTTGAAATAAAAACTATTTGACTTTGACTTGACTTTATGCATATAACTATTCCATTTACTCACTCTTCTGTGTTTTAGTGCACAAAACCCACGCGTTCGAACAAGCCTGAATACTCCCCTGATTGGGGAATTCGTATCCGGGTATGAGAGTCGTAAGATTAAATTGCTTCGAGACGCTATTGGTCGCCAAATCGAACACTAAATTCTTTTTTTTTCAGTCTTTCGAGATGAGGGTCGAGGCGTTAAAATTATTTTTATTAACGATCGCAGGAACTAATTCAAGTTTCGATAATGATGTTGCGATATTTGAAGTATAGCTGCCGTACTTGCAATGCAATTTTGTGTTATAAACTTGATTGTTCATTACCATCGTCTTACATATAAATGGATCTTTATAAATTTACTAGCTACGCGAATATGTAAATTATTATCATTCAATGAAATTACGTAAACGTATGTAAGCAATAAAGAGTGGAGATTAATTAATAATTTTCTTTGTGATATAATAAGCTGGTGTCATTTGTTATTACGTTATGTCTGTTTTTAATCCTTATAAAATGATGTTTTAATTTTCTTCATCATCAAGTTAATGACTTATTATCAACCGCGCGGATTGTACGTTTTGCAAGGTTAAGCAGTGCTTCCCACGGTCAGTCTATGGATGGGTGACCGTCAGTTACACTTCTAGACCTATCCGAGCCAGAGCACGTTAAACCGCTTTCATACGGGTTTCAGTCCTTACGGGTAGTCAGAAGTCCGAAAGTTTGACAACCGTAGAGGCCTCGCCCACAGCGACTTTATGTAGCAATGCTGTCGCGCATGTATATCGATACAGCCGCGATGCTGTCGCTGGCTGTGTACCTTCACCCAGATTCTGTACGCGATAGTAGCGATGCAGAAGCGCGTTTACAAAAAGCGCGACAGCATCGCTACAAAAAGTCGCCGTGGGCGAGGGGCCTTAAGGTCGTACGGAGAATGTAAGTATGGTTTAAATGTGATAAAATTTAACAATCTACGGACGTTCGTACTCTATTTGCTTAGTGGTAGGATTTATACGGTTTGCCTGGCTAGTTACCACTCTCACACGTCAAGCAGTTTACTGTGTTCCGACGTGTGTTTGTAAGAGCCAGAGTGGTATAGGGGATCCCTCTATATCTTTGTTACTTGGATTCGTGTTCTCCATTTTAGACCCTACCTATGCTTACCATCTGGTGCGACAAGGGTAAAATGAGACAGAGCAGAATAATAATTAAAAACCGGCCAAGTGTGAGTCGGATGCGCGCACGAAGGATTCCGTACCATTATCTATTCTGTTTTTTAATATATTATTGTTATAGCGGCAAAAGAAATACATCATCTGTGAAAATTTCAACTGTCTAACTATCACGATTCATGAGATACAGCCTGGTGACAGACGGACAGACAGCGGAGTCTTAGTAATAGGGTCCCGTTTTACCCTTTGGGTACGGAACCCTACAAAATAGATGTATTGGTGAAACAGCACAGTTAGTATAGTACCGAGTGACGTCAGTACGTCTGACGCTCCCTAGGCAGTCAGCCAACCTAGCCGTCTGACTTATATTTTCATCAGAGCATGAACTTTTCTCATGTAGCTCATGCCAACACGAGAGAACAACTAAAGACATCCTTGCAAATTGAGTCAATAGTTACGCAACTACAAGTACCGAGAATCACAAACATACTAGTTTTACTGGAATGTAGAAATGTAAGCATTAATTCTGAGATAACTGCATTAATATCGCATTTAGGACGTATACGCCATATGTGGGTAGGATTGAATGACAAGCACCGACTACTATTGTCGTAAATGTGCGTTTACGTAATCAAGTTATTAGCCTAGCCGTAAGTTGATTCACAATGAACATTGATTCGAACTGATTTGATCCAATAAAGATTTAAATGACGTTGTTTAGAATGTCAAGTAAGACTTAAGTTATGTCTACACCAGTGCGCTTTCATGTTCATCTTGTGTCTTCGCCTGAAGCATGCATTAAGCGCCATAGCGCATGCAATAGCGCATGCCTTAATACTAGTTCGACAAAAGCGCATACCTCTAGCGCTCGCTAATCCGTCTATTGTATGTCGACTGACGACTGACCGAGGCGCACCGGTGTAGACGATAAGCTGCATGCGTCTTATGGCAATCAATATTGCATGCGCTTGACGTAAGAGGAATTGAAAGTTGAAAGCGCAAGATGAACGTGAAAGCGCACGGGTGTAGACATACCATTAAATGTCTGCCAGGGAGGCTGTGAATGCAGAACCAAATCCCGTGCTCCCGGTCAACGGGAGTAAGAGGAATACTGTGGTGGTTTTAGTCGATAAGAGACCGACATAACCCATCGTCTTCTCCAGGCAGAGGGTATCCAAGAGCATTGCTCCACCTAAAAATTGAATTCATTTTCTTTGTATGCATTTTTTTTTGTATTTTTCTGGTTGACTGGAAGAAGGCGGCTGGAATAGAAAGGATATGGTAGGCGGAGGACTGAACGTTGTGGTGCTACATACTGCCGTCCGATTACTGAAAGGCTGTTAAGTGAGTAAACCTAATTTTGAGTTATGAGCAAAAACGTAGAAAGTGTTGTCCCTAGAAATTCTGAAGACTTATTGGTATGTCTACACCCGTTCGCTTTCATGTTCATTTTGCGCTTTCAACTTTCAATTCCGCTTGCGTCAAGCGCATGCAATATTGATTGCCATAAGACGCATGCAGCTTATCGTCTACACCGGTGCGCATCGGTCAGTCGTCAGTCGACATTCAATAGACGGAGTAGCGTGCGCTAGGGTCATGCGCTTTTGTCGAACTAGTATTAAGGCGCTTCACGCATGCTTCAGACGAAGATGCAAGATGAACATGAAAGCGCACTGGTGCAGACATAGCTTATCGACGTTTTGGTCATACCAAATTATTGGGCCACTTTAATTTACTTTTTTTCAATGTTATCAAATTAATGTGTTTGTTTTTAAGTCATGCTTTTCTGAACTGATATGTGACCATCTACAATAATAATGTCTCTGTAAAAGTCTCTGGGTCTCGTAAATGACGAATGGTAGAAAAATAAGGACCAGACGTCGATGGAGCAAATGTTGCGCTTTTACGTGGTTTATAAAACTCAAATTCGCCAAAATGTCACTTAACTGTCTTTTAGAAACGGCAGCATAAGTCTTGATCTGACCACAATTACTCTTAAGGTACAAGTCCGAGATGGGCTGCAAACTGCAGACTGCAACCGAGTCGCCATCGGAATAGCGCCTTTAAGGTGTGCACTTTAAAGGTGCTATTCCGACAGCGACTGCAAAACTGCAACCGCAGACCGCAGCCGCAGATCGCACCGCAAGCGATACTACTTTTGTAGTTTGCGATCTGCAGCCCGTCTCGGACTTGTACCTTTATACACTGTTGAATATCATCATCTGCCTAGCCTTTTCCCATTGACTTAGAATAAGTATGGACAACGAGTGTAGTACAAAATTCACAATAAAAGTGTCCTGAATTGACATAATATAAACATAGAAATACCAACAAGCTCATTTACGATGGACGAAATTTTATGTCGTTATCATAATGCCTAATTCAGCTTGCAACAATTTTCACCATACGAAAACATGACAGCACTGCTCAATTTTTCAAATTTTGAAACTTCATCTAATGTCAAACGAAAATTTAGAGAACATAGGAGTAATAGAGCAACCTTAATTTTTAAAAGATTTTATTATTAGTTAGATTTATTGCGATCGCTAAATACACACATCAAAAGTGTCTAGGGATCAACATATATTTTTGCAATAACTTTTCTCCTGATTGATATTAATTAAAATTTTCTTTAAGGATTCATCAAATAAAGTGTTTTCGTTTGTCACAGTAACGATAAACCAAGTCACCTTTGCATTAATAAAGAAATTTGCCATTTTCCTAATAAAGGGATTTTTGACATTTGAACCACTAACACAAAAGTTCGAAAAAAAGACTGAAATAACAGTTTTCTTTAAAATTTTATTGGGTAACTTAAACAATTAATAATCCGTGTTTCTACCGCGAACACTAACAACACAAGAACATCGGTTTGGCATACTCAAAATGAGTTCATCCAAATCACGCTGTGGAATGGCCGCCCATGTTCGTTGCAACAACAAAAAAAGGTCTTCTTGCGACTGGATACCCTCCATATTCGGCAGAGCTCTTCTCTGTAGCATATCCCATGCATGCTCAATCGGGTTCAAGTCTGGCGACTGAGCAGGCCAGGGCAGGACATTGATGTTAGCTGCGGCGAGAGTCTGTCTTACAACTCTTGCGGTGTGCGGTCGTGCATTATCATGCATTAACTGAAATAAGGGACCGATTTGCGCTTGTAGAGGAACGATGACGTCTGATACAATCGTCTCAGCATAAATTTGAGCGTTGAGGTTGCCTCTGATCCAAATCAACTCAGTTCTTCCGCCGATCCAAATACCCGCCCATACCATGATGGTTCCACCACTATAAGGATGGACTTCCTGGCAGGATTTTAATCGCTGTTGGCGTCCAGGGGTTCTCCAGTGTCGTATACGTCTTGTATCCGGTCTCATACCAAAACGAGACTCATCAGAAAAGCACACGAAACGCCATTGTTCTTCTGCCCAATTTCTGTGTCCAAGAGCCCATTGATATCGAATCCTACGATTGTGCATTGCTATAGGTGGTACCCGTAGCGGTCTTCGGGAATGAAGGTTCACTTCATGCAAGCGGTTTCTGACTGTTTGGTCGCTAATTAAGTTCCCTGAAGAGTGATGAAGCCTCACGGCTAACATCATGGCGGTTATTGTTGGAGCTCTTCGAGTTAAGATTTGAATGTATCGGTCTTGTCTCCGTGTGGTGCAGCGATACCGTCCTCCATGGCGCTCAGCCACGGTACCAGTGCTTCGGTAACGTGTCCAAAGTCGACTGATAACACTCTAACTTGTATTCAGAGCTAAAGCCACAGTACGTTGCCGGGAACCAGCTTCTATCATTCCCACGGCTCTGAGCATTTCTTCCCTGCTTAAATGACGTCGCCGCTCCATAATAACGTTGGTTTTAATCAGTAGTAGGGAAACAGTAGCACTAATAATGTCTTCAATGCGTTGTATGTTTTTATAGGGAAAATATTGACAGCTGATTTTCATCTTTTACTCGAATTTGATTCACAGTTCCTGATTCAAATTATGAAATGCACCAAAAAGGATCCATATAAATTTATAAAATCATAAATTTATTACAAAGCCACATCTCAATCTCAAGAAATCCGCATAAAAATGCTTGATCCCTAGACACTTTTGATGTGTGTATTTAATCCAACTGAAAGAGCATAGAACATTTCTTGCAAAATTAAAACATCGTCATTTTCAAAAACGCGATTTCGCTTCCTTTGCTGAAATGTCACCAGCGTCAGCAGCATCATCATCATCTAATTGATCTCGAGGAAAACTGAAATTAAATCAGAGGCATATTTTTTTTTTTGAAAGATACAATCTTTTGGTATGTGTACTTAAAAGAGTTCATGATAACTAAACAAACGAGCCCAAAGGTCATGTGTCCACTATTTGCCATTAGGAAGTTCTAGAGCCCGTTTTCCGGCTCTACCATCGGACCTATGTCATTATTTATAAAATGAAAAGTGCTTATAATGACAAAATACATGAGCTGAAACTCGAAGAGCCTACCATTTGTTCCTGTGCCTGCCTAATCTTCGGCTCCATCATCAAATTAGTTCAATGAAATTTTAATGATCTAATATGCACATACCTACCTTCAAAATTTCAGCTCGATCGGAAACTTGGTAGTGACCGAAAAACCAATACAATTTTGAAACGGAAGGACAACATACAAATTTTCGTACATAATATGTTTGCATACAATGCAAGTTTAAAAATAACTTGTTTAAGGGCCGATTTCTCAATCGTCAGATAACTTTTATCTAAGGTATAAATATTACGGTTTGACATATTTTCTTTACAAAAGCAGTCACAACGTCAAACTTATTCCCCAGATAAAAGTTATCTGACGATTGAAAAATCTGCCCTAAATGAATAGAACAAAACAAATTGCAATTGATTCAAAATCGCAATACAAAAAAAAACATCGCGTAAAAATAAAGACTCTTTGGAATCTTTGTTCTAAATTCTGTCAAATATGTCAAATTTCTTATGGTAATCCAACCAAATGAAGTTGACATAATTGGTCAAACAAAGGAAGGAAAATAAGATACTTTTTGTTTAGTTGGATTATTGTGTGTTTTGCTCTTGCAATTAATTCAATTTTAAGTAAAATACAATGTTCCATAACAAAATAATACTTTAAAATTGTAAAACAATAATATAACTACTGAAAATATGATACACCATCAACTTTTTTCACTTTTTTGAGTAGTTTTTACACGATCTCACTACACAGAACGGCATTGTTGACATGTGACATTGAGGTGTAGCTGCTTGTTCGCCCAAATGAAGAATGACGCGCGCAATTGTAGCTCTTTTCAAATTTATCGTGTTTTAACTCTCATTCGGTTCGGACATTTTTGAGCGATGACCCGAGGTCCATACTTATTCTAAGTCAATGCCTTTTCCCAACTATGTTGGGGTCGGCTTCCAGTCGAACCGGATGCAGCTGAATATCAGTATTTTACATGGAGCGACTGCCTATCAGACCTCCACAACCCAGTAACTGGGTAATACGATACTCTTGGTAAGACTGGTTGTCAGACTTTCTGGCTTCTGACCAACAGTAACGACTGTCAAAGATCTACAAATGACAGCCGGGACCAACGGCTTTACGTGCTTTCCGAGGCACGGAGGAAACTCGCTATGGTAAATGGTCACCCATCCACAGACCAACCTTTATACACTGTTGAATATTTCCGATAAATGATAAATAGGTACAACGTTGCTACAGTCCGTGTAGCCCACAGAAACAACCTTGTTTCTGTGATCTGTGGTGTAGCCTATAGGGATTTGAATACCAAACAGTCGTAGGAGAACTGTCATGGGAATTGTGTAGTGTATAGTTTACTTCTAACAATCCCTGCTGGAATTTCGTTCGGAGAAAACAGGAATGACAGACGATTGATAAGTCAGATCTCAGTTATGAGAATTTCAAAAGGCATAGAAACATCGGAATTTCGCTTTGATAGTCTTCGTAGTAAACATCGTAAGACTGGTTTTTAAAAATAGAAAACTAGATTATAATCTATGGTAATTTTGTGGTAAAAAAAGAAAAAGCCTGTCTTCGAAAAAGGTCGGTATTTAAAGTTATAATAACGTAGTTTGTAATCTTAGAAAACATCGTAAAATTTTATAATTATGATGACGTTCTCACTAACTTCATTATTACGACACGTCACGCATCCTTCATTGATAATTGGGATTGATTTATCATATAATTTATCGATAAAATTATAATAAAATATGTTGTTTATTTTGTTTGGTCAATCAGATTTCAAAACACAAATTCCAATAATAAAAAATAATTTTGTTTTTGTTTTGTAATCAAAATGATAACGTCTCTGCCCATGTTATTTTATTGACAAGTTGATGCAATGTATTTTTATTAGGTTTAGTTAGTTTTTTAACATGATTTGACATGTTTAGATACTAAAATAAAAATCATCATCAATGGATCGAATTTCGTTTTTTCTAAATACGATTACGTGGTACCTAGCTATGCCACGACGTATTCCACATTGGGCACCCGCTTTTACGGCACCCAAGTTAATGGCACCTGAGGTATTCCATATTCGGCACCTATCGGTATTTTTCGCAGGTGCCATTAGTGGAACAGTTTATTATTTAAAATTTTATTCCACTTTCGGCACCTACGAACCAGTAGGTACTAGTGATGGGACGTTTACTTTTTATAGGACGTTAAAATTAAAAATTCGATTAAAATCAGTAGAGTTTAATAACATGGTAAAAATATAACTTCTTTATGTATTTTAATATCACAATCGGTTTCCTTAATCACATATATTGCAAAATCAGCCTTGAGTTACAATAGTTTTTTTTTTTAATGTTTTGAGGCTTTTTATCAAACATGATCATGCCAGCCTCATCGTATACAATAGAATTTAAAAACAAATACTATTTAGGTTTACATACAATTATTTCTCTTCTTGATTAACTTTGTAATTAAAATTCAACTGTCTTTACTACCAGGAAAGCAGAAATGAACTGGAACTGGTGCTTAAGCGACTTAACATACATAGCTCAATAATGGTAAAAATACAGGGTTTGAAATTGAATCAATTGTTGTTTTGAAAAGTACCAGGGGGACAGAAATGAACAGAAAATAGGCGCTTAAACGATATCACTAAGTGACAGTTATAGGTAAGATATAGGACAGTTTTAAGACTTCTATCGATATAGTGAATAATAAGGAATACTTTATATTCCTTTTGTGTTTAATCATCGGTGCACATCTTAGTGACATCGTTTAGGCTGTCACCCTGGTACTTTTCAAAACAACAATTGATTCAATTTCAAAACTTATAATTTTAGCATTATTAAGCTAAGTAATAAAGTCGATTAAGCACTTAGTTCCAGATCATTTCTGCTTTCCTGGTAGTTTTAATAAATAAATATGTACGATGAGGCTGGCATGATCATGTTTGATAAAAAGCCTCAAAACATTAAAAAAAAAAAAAACTATTGTAACTCAAGGCTGATTTTGCAATATATGTGATTAAGGAAACCGATTGTGATATTAAAATACATAAAAAAGTTATATTTTTATCATGTTATTAAACTCTACTGATTTTAATCGAATTTTTAATTTTAACGTCCTATAAAAAGTAAACGTCCCATCACTAGTACCTACTGGTTCGTAGCTGCCGAAAGTGGAATAAAATTTTAAATAATAAACTGTTCCACTAATGGCACCTGCGAAAAATACCGATAGGTGCCAAATATGGAATACCTCAGGTGCCATTAACTTGGGTGCCGTAAAAGCGGGTGCCCAATGTGGAATACGTCTATGCCACGTGTATAAGAGAGAGTTTTAAATTATTTATTTTTAAATAAATTATACATACCTTTTTGAGATCAACTTTCTTTTTAATTATTCTCGTGATTCGTCCTCGAGATTCGCATAATAACACTTGTAGTTTCACACGGTGTCGCCACTTTTATGCTCACTACAAATGTTAATAAGATAATCTCTTCGGACGAATCACTTTATATAATTATGATTGAACTTCACGTACAGGTAAGTTCGTTTAATCACTAATATTAGCTTAAAAGCAAATGTATCTATTTCTTTTGTATTTATTATCATGTTTTTTACATTTTAGATAAACTTATTATTTACCAGGTCGTTTGGCCTTTAAAATAATTATTTACATTGCAACTTGGAGCGTCCTGGTTTTATGGATTACTTATATTTTTACTTATGTTTAATTTAACGAATAGCTGATCACCTTTTAATGAGAATGTTGTGCATGCCTATATGTGATGTATTTACACAGAATGAAGACTTGTGTTACCTATTGTTACCTATTGTTACCTTTGTAAATATGTCGTTGGTGTGTCTTGTTTAATAAAGGCTAGTATTTAAACGATCGAATATAAATTCAAAGTAAGTGTGTTAAATATACTGATTATGGCGTACTGAAATACTAAGTGGGCGAAAGACTGAGGGCGAACACAAATATTGAAAACTACGACTTAAAAATGAGATACGAGTTTGAGGCACGAGTTATTCAGAACGATCAGTATAATAATTCTTAAGCGAACAAATTTCACTCACATTATTGTTGTATGTTTGTAAGGTTATTTGGGTTTCCAAAGGAGCGTCGACGGAGCCCCGCTGTGCGGGGCTCCTATTTCTGTCTGCAGGGTTTAAAGTAACCTAACACGAAGTGGATGACGGGGGCTTCGTTCGTTCGCTTCGCTCGCTCACTCTAGCCCCCGTCATCCCCTTCGGACCTAACCTATCCGTTTCGGGGTAAGGAAATGTATATTTTCGCCCACTCAGTATTTTTTTCGCCCAAGTTAGTATTATAATGCCGCTCGGTTTAGTATTAAAGTATCTCATTAACAGTCTTCCATATATTATTTATTCGCCCTTAATAAATAAATAAATACTAAAGGAAATGTATATGAATTAGCCCTCCAATGCGAGCTTCTTTCTTAGACTAACCTGTCAACAGATAATAACGGAAATAAGCATTGAAAAAAGCTTAGGTACGCGTCTAATTGAGAACCTCCAGTAATTTGTTTCCTTTTTAAACATAACATAACTCCCATATTCCCCGAATGGTTGGACAGAGGTGTGTAGTACACCTCATATCGCCGTTATGGTTAAGTGCTATGTAATAGGGGGCGAACCTATTGCCATCAACCGGGCACAAATCCAAAGTCCGGGCTGTACCTGAGAAATTCCACGCGGAAAACTCCAATAATACTTTGACAGACCTGGGGACCGAACCGAAGACTTCACGCTCAGCAGTTGCGCTTGCGTCCACTAGACCAACGAGGCAGGCAGTCAGTTTATTTTTAAAGTGGATCAAAAATAGGTTTTCGTATCTGAATGTTTTAATGATGATTTAGCAGCTAAACCATACCTTGGTCTTCAAAGGACGTAAGGTATGTAAAAGACACAACAACATAATCGTTCAGGGGTGATTCTATAATTACAGTTATAACTAATATCGGTATGTCAGGATTGCAGGTAAATGTAGTAAATAAAACCAACATAGACTCTCCACCACTGAGATTACTTGTATCTGAGTCAGTGTTAGTAACATGAACTAGATCGCAATATAATACTTTACATAATTATTACAAGATCGTAAAATAAGGACAAGCTAGTCATCAGATATAATAGGTCAGACTTCCTCAGCTGTTCAGCACCGAATGCTCCCGCTTCGTCGAATGACCACTGCCTTTCTAACATCGGGTGCGTTGATCCATATCGACGACTACCTTCCTTTGTCAACATTGCCCAATGCTACCCGCTACCGATAACAGGTACGTTGACATTGAAATCCCTTACGCCCTTTGAGCCCTAACGTATCGTTGACTTGTTAAGATTCACACCACACCTTAAACTAAGGTAAAATAACAGATTTTATTAGTCTATAATCATACAGACGTCAGAAAAGATCATTGTTTTGAGCAAAAAATACTACAATAACATACTGCTATCAAATATATCGCCTTTAAGAGTCACCATAAGGATAACTTGTAATGGTATTTAGATTTTTTTTACTACTCTTTTTTTTTTTTGATGAAATTATATTTTTTTTTGTTTTATTTTAATGTGCCTTTGTACACTATGGTCCTGATTCACTTATCTTTTATTAAGTGGTGTGTACATAAATTAATAAATTACATTTAGTATTAGAATAATAAGCATTTTGCATGTGTTGTTACAACTTCTTTTTGCTAAAAGCCAAAATTATACAAAATTTAGTTTTCTAATTTAGGTATACTGTAGGGATATAGGCTCGCTCTTGACTAAGCAGAATTTAATGCAATAACTCAGAATTCTTCACTTAACTCTTGATTTAGGGGCTAACTCGGTTAGTACACTGAATTTAGTAAATACAATGTAAAAACCGCTCTTTCTCACAGTTTATGATTGTACCTCCTAGCTTTTGCCCGTGGCTTCGCTCGTGTTAAAAACTCTTAACACACTACTAAAGTTTCTATAATTATATTCGATCGATTCAATCATGATTCGGAAGACACGTGGCGCCATCTATGAACGTTATTGTTGTTTTCCTCGGTAACAGTCCTTTTTTCCGGGATGAAAAGTACCCTATGTACGTTTCTGTACACCTGAGACAACGTATATGCAAAATTTCAGGATAATCGGTTCAGTGGTTTAGGCGTGAAAAGGTAACAAACAAACAAACAAACTTTTGCATTTGTAATAATTTAGTTAGGATAACGTAACCTCCTACTAAAATAATAATATTTATTTTTCAGGCTTAGGTAGGCACTTTAAATTCTTTCTACCCTTACTTTTTGTCCCACGACATCGGGGCTTATTCCAACTGTCAGGACTTTTAAACTAGCTCGATTAAATCTCTGAAGTGACACTTTACCGCTTCGAGGGATTTTCCAGTTATGACTAAGAATATGTCTAGAAATCTGATCCTTTAGTGATAATAAAATGTTAATGTTATTATAATGTTTGTACATACTCAGATAACCGTCAAGTAGATGACCTCTAAAGGGTTAGTCAGACGTGTAAGACGTGTCAGATGCCACGAGTATAATATAGCTGACACTTTTTATTTTATTTCTCTAACGTGTTTATTTTAGCTTCTGGGCAGAAAATCACATTGTTTACAAGCAATAATTATCTAACTCTACTTATAAGTAATTGATGTCCATGTTAGGTAGATTTCCCTCAAATAGTAAAAAGGAGCTGATCGCCTTTTATTTGGCATTATCCTATAACTTCATTGCGAGTCGCCCGGGAGTAAAAACCTGGGGAATGCAATTTAGTCATTTTTATTTTATCAGTATTAAATAAAATTTATAATACGAGTAGCACTGCTCTATGTGAAATTGGTTTGTAGGCACTGAAACTAGCCTATAATGAGTATGTCGAAGACGGTCATTAGTGCGGACGTTAAACGAAACGCAACACGAGTACCGAGAGATGGCGCCACAGTCGCGATGACGTCACGCGGCTAACTTCGTATTTAACGGAGCCTAGCTGAGGGTGGGGCGCTGAAACGACAGGCACTTACTCTTCAGCCGTCGAGGAGATCAGTACATCCACTCTAGGAACTGTTACTTGTTTCGTTGGTGATAAGTGCTTACATAATTGTAATTTGATTTTAATAAAAGTAATTTCTGCACATTCGGTGTTTTCTCTTTGCTCGGTCCCCTATCTAATGCCCCTATGATGTCGGACGAAGGTGCAAATCATGCCCTCGTTCCGAAAAGTATATAAAATTCGTATTAAAATTAATTGACTAGCTTTTGCCTGCGATTTATTCCGCGTGAAAGCCCACAGGAACCGTGCAATAAACAAATGCATTCCCGAGGTTTTCAATCCCGGGCGACGATTGGTGACATCCTGATAAAAGTTAACGTCACTAGTCTCAACAGAGATTTAGGTAAGCTTCTGGAGCACGTGGCATTATGCTGTTTTTGCCTGGAGACCCTTCAGGTCTCGCCAATAACTGCTCGGTTACGTAGAACTAAACGGTCTGCAAGGAACATGAGCAAGCAGTCTATTAGAAAAAAAATGCGATCTTTGAATAAATTCTTAAAAAGACAACGACAACGAATATAGTTTCTTTGCTGGTTTACGATCGGCCTACATATATTTTTCGAGATTATCTATCTTTAAATATAAAAATGAATTGCTGTTCGTTAGTCTCGCTAAAACTCGAGAACGGCTGGACCGATTTGGCTAATTTTGGCTTTGAAATATTTGTGGAAGTCCAGGGAAAGTTAAAAGTAAAAAAAGTAGAAAATATAGAAAAATTGCGAGGAAAATACATAGTAAAAACAACTATTTTATTTTCCCTTATAAACTGTTCCTACCTGTCAAACATTCGATGTTCGTCCCATCGATACGGTAAATTCGGCTCCCCTCAAATCAAAAATATTATATATACAAAAGCACTTTAATAAACAGATTTTAAAACCAAACACTTTTTTGGTACAGCTAGTGTTAAATATTAATGTGTGTCACGAAATTATAATAGAAAAATTAATATAGGTAAGTAAAAAAATTACACGTGTTTTTTTGTTAATACTCGGAATTCTAAGTTTTTATGACTAGACCACCGATCCTGCAGACTAACAAGAAAAGAAGCAACTAAAAACCCAACATAGTTTCAGGTGGATATTAAAATTTGAAGAGACGGGTTTCCTTTGAAAGCTGTAGCACCTGCTTAAGGTCCCACGCCAGGGAAACCACTGAAGGAAGTGGTAAGCTATTGTTACAACTACTCATTATGCTATAAGTAGACAATCTATTATTAGATAGGTACTCCATTGTAAAATCTTGACACAATAATGTTACGTGTATGTTGTTGTCAATTTAATCCCTTTTTCTATTTTGCGATGGTTAGTTAAGCTTTAACCTTTTAAGGTTCGCGCACATTATGTCGGGCCGCAGCGGGGCGGAGCGGGCCGCAGTGCAGCGCAAAATGCTTAGGTACTTAGCATATTAGTGACGGGCCTGGTTGCAGCGAACTGAACAGTTGTATCCATGAACTAAATTAATCAAAAGCTCTCCATCTATTCTTGTGAACACCACAGGAGCACGCAAATACCAAAAAAACGCAAATATCGTAAAATGAATACGTGCCCGCGTGTTTTTTTTTCTATTTGACTGCTTTAGGTGGTCCTAGGAGACCATTTCTACGTAACCGGGCAGTTATTGGCGAGACCTGAAGCCAATGGGGGGGGGGGGGGGGGGGGAGTAAAATACTTAACCTAAACTAACTACTTGTACTACACTAACATTATGACTAGCTGCAACTACAGCACTAAGGGCGACCCCTAGTGGGACTCGGACCTCGGCTTAGGACGTTGCTGGCGGGGGCTTAGGGGGGGGGGGGGGGAGACAGCTTGATGAGGGCTGAATTATCGGTGTGAGTGCGCGCGGGCACTCCAATCCGCTTGCTGGGCGGGGTGGGCCGCAATGCACGCAACCAAAATCCGAGGTGGAATAGGTGACCCGCTGCGCCCCGGCATAGTGTGCGATAGTTCTTTTAAAATACATACGAGATCTTTGCGCTGCGACCCAACCTGGTGCGGCCCGACATAATATGCGCGAACCTTTATAGGACAAATTTTACATTAACACATTCCAGTCCACCACACTATTTATAGAGCTCATACGCCATGCCGCCATACCTATTGCTAGTGGACCTTCCAGGAGGGTCCTCGACATTACAAGGAGTGTTCTTGTCAGTAGTTTAAAAACCGTATCATAAAACACACTACTACCTACTACGTAGTAGAATAGTATTTTTAGGGGGTCTTGTTGCTTGTTTTATGACGGTGTATTTTCTAAGAAAAACCTACATTTAAAATGAGTCCTCTACGAGGGCACTCGGCATCGCGAATCCGACTAGAAGGTGACCCTACCGTAGGGCACCCGGCACTGAACGTGTCACATATGAAACCACAATTACTTGGCGTCACTGGCGATCATGTTGGCCAAATTCATGTTGGTGGTCGCGTTTGTGCGCTGTGCCCGTTTAAAAAGTTGATACGTTTTTAGCATAAAGGATCATTTCTACAAAAGTTTCGATAAAATCGACATTAACGTCAGACTAGTGGGGTGGTTACAAGCGCTGTACAAATTTCGTTTCTTCCCTATAAAAGGTTAAACAGTAGGTAATTAGTGCATTTCTTTTTTCATGTAGGCACGAGCGCTACGAGAATAGCACATGCAGTGTGTATATTGTGAGTGTGAGTATTATTTATACAGGTTCAATACTTTCAATATTTTCATAACTGTCTGGCGGTTTGAGTATTGTGTGGCCTACTTTCATGGTCCTGGCTGGTAGTAATGTTGCGCGTCGGGTCATTGAGCTCCCTAAGATAGGGTTGAGCTACACGATGGCTGATGCATGCGTGATATCTGTTGGGACAAGTCCTCTCAAACTGCTCTGGAACTTTCCTCGAAAAGCCAGTCCAGGCATTGCACTGCATTGTCCTCACACAAAGTTGTGCAACAGAAAATATGTCTGGACTTTAAAAGAGACTTTGACCCCTGAGTTTGTTTCGGCCTTTCTTCTCAGAGGTAGTTAGATAGGAAACGCCGACGACATCTAGCTTTAAAAAAAGCAAACCGACACGTAAGAGTGAATTTTAAATATCCAATTTGCAGAATAAAATCATTTCATTTCATTTCAGTGTCATCAAGGTTGGTAGCTAAGCTGACTACCCAGGGTGCGCCGGACGTACTTGAGTGTCGTCACTCTTGGACGGTATTTTAACCTAACATGCCTGTGTTCCCCGAAGGGTTGGGCAAAGATGTATACTACATAGTAAACCTTCTGTTTGCCGTTATTTTTTTTAAGTCCCACGTAATAGGGGGCGAGCCTATTACCATCAATCGGGTAGAAATCCGGACTCCGGGCTGCTACTAAGAAATTCCACACGGTACAACCCGACCCAATATCACTTTGCCCGACCTGGGGAGCAAACCAATGACCGCACGCTCAGTAGTCACGCTTGCGACCACTAGACATGGGGTGCATGAAAAGAGTCTCCACGAGTGAAGATACTTACGTACGTCCGGCGCACCCTGGACTGTCAGCCCCGCTACCAACCTTGCTGACTGGATAATCTTTTCACCACAGCATGAGCTATTTTCGTATAGCTCATGATGACACGAGTGAAGAAGAAGAAGACTACTAGACGAACGAAGCAGTACAATCCAGCTCTTTTAATACACCCCAAAGCCAAATAATTTTTCTAAAGAAAGGGTTAAGCTCGATTAGACTCATTAATTACCATTTTCATGTAGGCGTATCACTAATTATGAAACAAGAATCATATTACACACGCAAAACCAATTAAAATTAAACTAATGATATGGATACACGAAAATTGGTAATATGTACCTAATAATAATTATGTTCAAATTGACGACGGTTATTAATATGTTGATATGTAAGAAGCACGTGTAAGAGCCTAGGTGTAGTGGTTGCAAGTACTGGTTTCTGAGACTGGGGTCTTGGGTTTAATATCTTGGTCAGGCAAAATGTGGTGTAAAAGGTATACAAGGTTCGTCGGAAAGAGGGTACTTACTATTCTGTGGTACTAATCCGAAAGAGTTTTAAAGAACCCATAATAATGAGTAACTTTTGTTCTACAACTTTCCCCAAAAATCAATAGTTTAAGAGAAATAGCTGTTCAAAGATTGCAAAAAAAAAATCGCTAAAATCTATCTATCCTGAGCTATGATCAGCTGTGTTTACATTTTAGGTCATATTTGGGGGTCACGGATTTGAAGCTTCATTTTATGAATTAAGTAACTAAAGCATGGACGAAGATTTTTTGTAAAAACTAAAATAAAAATCATTCACTTTCCATGGCTTTGATTTTCGATTACGAGTGTGTTGCGCAATTAGAATGCTGTTCGGACAATCCCGAAAATATCAACGTGAGTAATCCGTAAATAATCATAAAGACTCACGAAACTTGTAAAACAAGAACCGCTATTTACCGAGAACAATTCTAATAAATTGTTTTTGCTATGGCTAGTATTGTAATACATTTAAAACAATAATAGGAGCCTAAAATAGTTCATTTCAAAATACCAAAGTATGAATTTTGTCTTAAGCTGTTGACTGTACAACACAGCACACCTCTGATAGCCCTTCGGAGATTATAACGGTGGGGATTATGTTCATCATCATATCATTACCGTTACGCATTTATTCTGTGACCCACGATACTGGAGAAATCTTAGAGCGGGACATTATTTTTTAGGAAAATATAATAAAGATTCTGCTTTTTTGTATTATAACTTTCGTGAGACACATTCATATTTATGATTATTTACGGTTTACTCACGGGCATTTTTTCGGGATTGCCCGACTAGTTTCGGACCCAAACGGAGCCCTTATTCATGAGCTGATCACGCGGCGAGGTCGCGAGTCGAACTCAGATATCTTATATTATCATGAATAAGGGCTCCGTTTGGGTCCGAAACTAGTCGGGCAATCCCGAAAAAATGCACGTGAGGAAACCGTAAATAATTATAATCATAAAGATTCTGCTTACAAAAAAATATGATAATGTCAGTTTCTTTTGAAGAGCCACCCGGGAATTTTATGTGGAAGTTCAAGGTTCGGTTCTGCTCATTGTGCCGATGATTACGGCTCTGACGTCCCCAGCGTCAGAGGTCATTCATGACGTACCGAAGATGATGACGAGAACAAATTTACATAGGCATACCGGATTCATGGTGACATTGGGAAAATTGAAGAATGACTTATTGTCATGTTTATCGAAATTGGTTTTGAATGAATCATTTAAAAAATATGTACGGGATTGGTTTGATTTATCAACAATGTAGTATTTACATGTATTGTCTGGAACGCTGCTGTCCGATTTCTAAAAACTGTTGAGTGAATAAATCTAATTTTGAGTTATGAGCAAAAACGTGGAAAATGTTTTCCCTAGAAATTCTGAAGACATAAAGATGTTTTTGTTGTACCTACCAAAATATTGGGCTACTTACAAGCTCGTTATATAACTTTTAATGAATTACAGGACTAATATTGTTTTAAAAATGAAAATATTGAAATGTAACCATCTACAGTACCTATTAATGTCTCTTTAAAAGTCTCTGGATCTCGTAATTGACAAATGATAGACAAATACGGACCAGACTGGTCGATAGAGAAACAGTTGCGCTTTCACATAGTATATAAAACTCAAAGGAGATGGTCCATAATGTATGGACCAAAAACCTAGATTCGATTGGGACTAAATGGGTACCAGTAGTTTTATTATAATGCACAATTTACCCCACCGAATGGGGAATGCCGAAATCGATGGGGTATACGAGCTATAGGTTGACAAAGTATATATGAAAAAATCTTGACTAACAAGTGTTTTTTAAAAGTTTATATAATATCAATAATACACTTCTGGACACATCTATTGGCCCACCTTGTATTTTCAGTTTCGTTTGGTCCTAGCTAAAATTTTATATTAGGTCGAGCAAAAAGATTTTATGCAGTTTTGAACCTGGCACATTCACAATTTCATTCAATAGTCTTTTTTTGAATTTCGAACACAGAATTTAAAGAAACAAAAGACAATTTGGAGCCTGTTTGTTGATATCAAACAATCGAATACTAAGAAAACTTGGTTTTATTGGTTTACTTGGATTTAATTCTTGAAAAAGTGATTGATATCTTTGGTTTTGCAACAAACATTACTTATTCTTAACATTAAGGTGAGGTTCTATCAATAATCTATGGATACTTTACCTGAAGTCGCCGCTCAAGCTGTGGCACTTATTCAGGCCGGACACAGCCAAAGAAACGTGAGTGCTCAACTTAATTTAAGTCGATCTGCGGTCCGAAATGTTTATCGGAGGTACCTAGAGACTGGCGGCTTTGTTCGTCGCCAAGGAAGGCCACGATCTCGGGTCACAACTGAAAGGCAGGATCGATTCATCGTGACGACCAGCTTGAGAAATCGTCACCTTACCTCCATTGAGATACAAAACCAACTTCGCGACTTCCACGGAGTATCTGTGAGCGCTCGAACTGTTCGGAGAAGGTTAAAAGACCGCGATATGGTACCACACAAGCCAGCTAATGGGCCCAAACTAACGCGAGCCCACCGAACAGCGCGCCTTCATTTCGCACGCAGTCATTTAAATTGGACACAGCAAGATTGGAGCCGTGTACTCTTTTCTGATGAGTCTAAAATTGTGTTACATGGCAATGATGGAAGGAAGAAGGTCTACCGACGTAAGGGAGAGCGTTTCGCACAATGCTGCTTTGAAGAGAGGGTTGCTTATGGCGGTGGCTCATGGACTGTCTGGGGCGGTATATCCGCGAGCGGCAAAACTCAACTTGGGGTTGTTACAGGACCACGGCTGCCAACATTAAATGCTGAAAGGTACATTCGTGAGTGCTTAGAACCTCACGTGATACCATACGCGGACTATGTGGGCCCAAATTTCCTTTTTATGCATGATAATGCAAGAGCCCATGCGGCCGGCATCGTCAGGGAATATCTTCGGGATGTGAACATCACAGTTATGGACTGGCCAGCCAGAAGCCCAGACATGAACCCCATTGAGCACATGTGGGACGAGCTAAAAAGACGTGTTAGGGCTCGTCAGCCAGTTGCCCAGACGATGCAGGAGTTGAAAACTGCCATAGAAGAGGAATGGGAGATGATCCCTCAAAATTTCATAGAGCGGTTGATAAACTCTATGCCTGATCGTATGAGAGCTGTGGTAGATGCCCATGGAGGCAACACGCGTTATTAAATTAAACCTTTATTTGATAAAACATGTTTTTTATTCAAAAATCAATTGCCTTTAACAAGGCGCATATCCGACTTGTTAGGCGTAGCTCCATGTCGTATGGTATTCTGAATTCAAATTTAAAACAATACGATCGAAAAAGATGATAAAATGTATCAGGTTTAAAACTGCATCAACAGTTTTTGTTCAATCTAGCAATCATATTTCGGTAGGGGCCATCGAAACCTAAACTCTAAGGTGGGCCAATAGATGTGTCCAGAAGTGTATATGTTACCGGCCAAACCCGATTTCAGGATAAACTAGTTTTGCCTAGGCTAAACTAGTTCTTCCTATACGTGATAGGAGTAACTAGTATAGCCTAGTCTAAACTAATTTGGCCCAAGCCCGATAGGATAAACTAGTTTAGGCTAGTCCAAACTAATTTGTCCTAAGCGCGATAGGATAGACCAGTTTAGTCTAGGCCAAACCAGTTGATCCTGATATAAATACGTACACTCTAGGATAAACTGGTATGGCCTAGTCTAAACAAAAAAAAATTGCAGAGTCGAAAGTAATTGAGCAAACATGTCATTTGACGAAGGCAAAGGTGATCTCAGAAACATCATTGGTGGAGCTTAAGTCGCTCAAACTAGGTCGAGCTTAAGTCGACGGAGCCCCGCTGTGCGGGGCTCCTATTTCTGTCTGCAGGGTTTAAAGTAACCTAACACGAAGGGGATGACGGGGGCTTCGTTCGCTCGCTTCGCTCGCTCACTCTAGCCCCCGTCATCCCCTTCGAACCTAACCTATCCATGTTGGGATTCCCCTTAACCACCCTGCTAACATTATTAGTCGCCAAGTTTATCTATTTATTTTGACTTTCTAGATATACTATAATGTTTAGACTAGGCCATACCAGTTTATCCTAGAGTGTGCGTATTTATATCAGGATCTACTAGTTTGGCCTAGCCTAAACTGGTCCATCCCATCGGGCTTAGGACAAATTAGTTTGGACTAGCCTAAACTAGTTTATCCTATCGGGCTTGGGCCAAATTAGTTTAGACTAGGCTATACTAGTTACTCCTACCGCGTATAGGAGGAACTAGTTTAGCCTAGGCAAAACTAGTTTGTCCTGAAATCGGGTTTGGCCGGTAACATATATATTAACGATAATAATACAGGATTACTCGCGAAAAAAAAATCAGCTGTTCCCTACATTTACGTTCGCATAACTCGTCAAAATGTAGGGAACAGCTGATTTTTTTTCACGTTTTCAGGTTTGGTCCCATAGTAAAAGTTGTTCATTATGATGAGTACAGTGACCCCTTAAGAGGCTGTGCGCTATTTATGTTACACCTTGTAGTTATATTATTTATACGAATCCTAGAAAAAAGTTTTTTTTTTTGAGTGTCTTTTATAGTAATCACATACCAAATGGTTGATAGTAATCAATACTACAGTAATCCCGTCATTATTATCGTCAATATATTATTGATACTGTATAAAATGGTAAAAAACACTTGTTAGTCAAGATTTTTTCATATATACTTTGTCAGCCTATAGCTCATAAACTCCATCGATTTCGGCATTGCCCTTTCGGTGGGGTAAATTGTGCATTATAATGAAACTACTGGTACCCATTTAGCCCCAATCTCGGACGGCAGAACGTATACAGGTACTTGTTATTCTTCTTGAATTCGTAAACTCGTTAGTGAATTAATTACTGCGGGGAGTCTGTTACCTCAGTAGCGCTCCTGTAATGCAGTTTAAAACGCAAAACTAATAAGCCACGAAGTAGGTACTCCATTTCCATTCCACATTTAAGGTCATTTGATAAACCATCTGACAACCTACAAGATCGTTTTCGTTTTTTTTAAACGCCCTTTACCTCCAGTCCGTTCCTAATAAAGCACATGACAGAAAAGATAGCCAGATTCATTCTGCCTAGCAGTATCGAAGGCTCCATACAACTCGATTCCTATCGGCTTCCCTTTCGAAACGAGTAGTTGCTGGAATTCACGCATCACACTTGAGCAAGGTAAGCATTTTTTGATCCGGCTTCCCTTTTAAGAAAAATCACCCTTCGCCACTGTTGCCTAGCCTTTTCCCTACTATATTGGGGTCAGCTTCGAGTCTAACCAGATGCAGCTGAATACCAGTATTTTACACGGAGCGACTGCCATCACTGGGCAATGCAGATACCCTTTAGACCGGACTTTCGGGCTTCTGGCTACCCGTAACGACTGTAACGAACGTTCTCCCATCCACGGAATGACCGCGGCAAGCGCAGCTTAACCTTGCAAACCATAATACCTGCGGATGATAATTAGCTACGAGCCCCTCGAGGAAAATAGACGGAGGCCCAATTCTCCTAAAAGTAATCTTGATAAATCGAAACCAAACCAAAGCCGAACCGATCATTCAGACAGTTTCCATTTTCAAAAGCTGTCAAATTGTTTGACACAAAAAACAAAACTAATCATTTTGACAGTTTTTGTAAACAACAAAACTGACTGACGGTTGTAGTTCGATTGCGTTTGGCAACAATTTTGTTAGTCTCATTGACCCCCAGGTGCCTATGGAAAGAAAATGAACGAAGAATGCATAAAAAATTTTAAAACTCCAACTTTAAAATGGTCTAAGTAAAATATCCCTGTTCCCCCTAAAGTTTCGCATTTGGAGACGGAGTGAATTTGTCGGTTGCTCAGCCATCAATCTTGTCAGTCACAAGTCTTAACCGGCAGTATTACTTTTAGGTATATCAGAAGATCTTTTCTCGAGATATGCGCTGAAATATTACTTTAGCAGGCTGCTCAATTTACGTCGTTTATTTAAAGACTTTTAGATGAAACGCGAACTTATTTCCTTTTTGCATTATCAAGTGACGTATGTTTGAACGAGTCATCAGCGGTGAATGAATCTTTGTTTGACTTGATACCGATCATGCTTCTTGTTCGAAGTTTAAAATTCTAATTCATTCTTCTAAGTTTTTGTTCAATTATACGATACCGTTCATATCAGTGGGGTCATATCTTTATCGTCAAGTTTTTACCTACTTAATAAATCTATGATAGCTTTTTATTACAGTTATAAATTATCAGAATGGGGTTATCGGTCAATAATCTTCACGATCAATCTATCGTTTGCTGACGGGATGGGCAGCATTCTGCATCAGACAAAGTACATTGACACCACTTGAAGCTTCTTTTGTTGTAATTTTGTAGGTTAAGATCATAACTGTGTATTGACATTGTGTTATGATATCACGGCTTACGAATAATGGAAATTCCTATCTTATTTTATTCTATTTTATGAACGAGCGATGACGCTGAGGGAGTTAACCTTTTATGTTAGTATAGGTCGGTTTTTCAACAGGATTATAATCTAATATGACCTTGACATCAAATGAGTGCTATGATAAGACCAAGTATACATGATTAAGGCTTACTTGATGTGACTTACTTGGAATCGTATTATGTAAAACGAACTAGCAATTTATGTAAACTTCGTGCACAAAAAAAACCGGGTAAGTGCGAGTCGGACTCGCGCACCAAGGGTTCCGTATTCCTTGGAAGGAAACGTAATATATTAAACGTAAATATAAACTTATATACAGGGTTAATAGAAAAATACCAACAACCTCTTAAGGGGTCATTGTACTCATCATTACGAACAATTTTTACTATGAGACCAAACATGAAATCGCGAAAAAAAAAACAGCTGTTCCCTACATTTATGTTCGCTTAGCTCGTCAAAATGTAGGGAATAGCTGTTTTTTTTTCGCGATTTCAGATTTGGTCCCATAGTAAAAGTTGTTCATAATGATGAGTACAATGACCCCTTGAGAGGTTGTTGGTGTTTTTCAATTAACCCTGTATATAAACTTGTATGAACTAGATTTTTCACTCTGCACACTTCTGAGATAGGGGAGGAGGTTGGAATTTCTACATAAATTTTTCATCCAAAGTCAAAAACTATGTGGCATAAATGAAAATAAAAATACACCTATTTGATAATTTGCAAATGAAGCCCTTTCATAAATGGTACCACGCTTGACCTAGTAAGCCCGTTTTAATAATTCAACTCCCCACTTCGATATTTCTTGCAATGAAAATAAAAGTGACAGATGAATGGACGGACGGACGGACGAAGTCGCACCATAAGGAACCCTTTTTTACCATTTTTGTACGAAACCCTAAAAGATTTTCATTTTTTCTGAAATAAATTATTTATATTTGAATAAGTGCAATTGAATAAGTGTAAACCATTTCACAAAAGTAATTCTTTAGAGCGAATTTATTTCACTATCCAAAATTCGTTTCAAAGTTCAATGAACCCCAAAAACAATTTTAATTCGATAACAACACACGATTCCTCGTTTCATGTAGTGACAGCATACAGACGAGTTCCTAATAATTAATGTCTTGTAAGCACAACTAGGGAAACTATCTCGGGGCGTGAAAGCCAGAGGCATCTGACATATCCAATTAACACGGCATCCGGTTCCGGCGGGATCAGGCGTGCCAACTGTGAGCGTTTACTATTATGTTGGCACTTCCTTTGGTTTTGATTTCTTCAATGGATATGCTGGTTAGGTTCGTCCGTCATGTGGAATGCGTTGGAAGACATTGTTTTATTAAACTAATAATCAGTAGCGGTAAAATGAGGATATTTTAAAACCCCGGGTCTAATTAGAATTCAGTTAAGGAATGTGCTTCTTACTCGTAAACCATTATAGCAACAAGTGACTGTGTAGTGTCGATTTAAATGTTATTGTATATTTCGATAGGTATTTGAAATTGTAAATGGTTTAAAAAATATTATGTCGAAAAATATTATATTTCATGTTCATGCCAATTAGACCGTTCCGAAATAGCCTGATTTAAACCGAAATTTAGCCCGAAATGCCCGCACTAACAGTAGCTTTGATTTTGACAGTTTAACAGTATCCGTATCTTTAACAATCCATCATCTCGACAACTATGCATCAAGCATTAAAATATTCTATTATCGAGATTAGATAAAGAAACATTCTTCGCCGAGTACCTCCGTCACTCACATGAATATAGCTACTAGAATTATTAATTTCTTTTAATACATAAATTTGTCATTGATTGTGTTATTCTTTAGAGCAACAAAATAGATTTAGTTATTTCTTTATTTTTTAAATTTTGTTTTCATGTAGTTTTGTTATTTTTTAGCCTGTATGTACTCTATGTAACAGTATAAAATTTTTAATATTATTATGTAAGTGCTGCGCACACCTTTATGTGACAAATTCACTCTAGATTTTAAGTTGAATTGTTACAGTACCCTAAAAATTTATTAGTGATTAAGTCGTTGGAGTGCCACAATTTAAATAAATAAAAATTCACTCTTGGAAGTATGGTATATGATAATAAAAATAAATAGATTGGTTAATGATGAAAAAATGTGTTCTGTAAATTATTTCTAGTGTCCCTGGGCGGTTTTCGTGAAAATATTTCCTATGTATAGACTTTTTCTCCTTATCAATTATATACGTAGGTATTGTTAGTTTTATCCTTTTATAAGTTTTTATTACAAATTAACTTTTAAGTTTAACTAATGCGCGGGCCACTTAAAGTATCACTGATGACTGTTTTAAAGAAAGTTATTTCAACGCAAGAATATTTTAGTTTTTTTCTAGTTTTCTTCAACACTGCTTTAGTTACGAATTCAGAAAATGGAGCTTCTAATCCGTGACCCCAAATATGAACTTAAATGTAAACACAGCTGATCATAGCTGAGGATAGATAGATTTTAGCGTATTTTTATGAAATCGTAGAACTGCTATTTCTCTTAAACTTTTGACTTTCAAGGAAAGTGGTAGAACAAAAGTTATTCATTATTATGATTACTTTAAACATCCTTTCGGATTAGAACCTCTTTTTCGACTAACCTTGTATAAAGTTATTAATTTAACATAATCTTATTATTAAAAGAGGTCGTATTTAATACTATCTAGATCTTGTAGGTACCGGTTAACCTGTTTCTTTAAAGAAATATTATGTAAGATTTATTTCAAAGCAGGTTATCACGTAATTTTTTAATAAAATAAATTAGTAATTTAGTGGTAGGTTACCTACACTACTTATACCTAATCTTACATCTACGACATTCTTACTGTTTTTTATGAAACTTTCGTGAGGAAATCAGTACAAGACAAATAAGGATTTTTATTGATTGACATTAAATAAAAAATATCTTGCATTCGTAATTTGTTTGGAAAATGCTAGTATGCGTATATTATAGACCCAGAAAGAGGCACAGGCAAAAACAGGCGCAAAATGTAAAACACTTAACTCTCTTTTTTTCTTTTACTTACAGGAAAAGCAGCCAGCTTCAGCCGGATTCAACATTAAGCCTGCCAGGATTGCTTGCAAAAGAATTCCTATCTACTTTATTTTAAACTTGAAGAATAAAGTTTGTTACGAATATTAAATAAAATTAACATAAAAGTTGTGGAATTTCTGTTCTATATCGATTATCGTAAAAGAAACAGACCATTAGATTAATCGAAAATCCAATAAACGGAATCGATTTGTTCAAAAAGCCTGACAATTCCAAAGCTAGTTTTCAATCTTCGAAAGTATATATTAATTTAATCAGCATTTATTATATAATCGAGTTCAAATGTCAAGGTTGTCAGAATTCTTGTTACATCCTTGTTATTGGGGCTGACGGGAGCAAGTAGGAACAATTAGTGAACAATTGTTCGGGACGTTTGGGACAACCGCCTACGGCTGTCTAAGTCCGCAGACAGTGGACTAAGTCCTCCCTGCTCGGTGTGGCGTATTCTATGAATAGTTCAGTAATACTGAGGGTCACAGAGCTGTTAGTTAATGGAGTGACAGGTACTGTATAGGTAAACCGCGACATAGGTACACAGAAACACTGCTTTTATTGACGCCATGAGAGTTGCATTCGGAAATTCACCGTAAGAGCGTTTATTCACCGCCGCCGTCACCAAGAAACGAGATTATTTCGGACCGAGTTCGGAACGACGTGAGGGCGATCGTGTGTCCACCGCGACCGATCTCGGTAGTTCCCAACATAAGACAAAAAATCGTGCACCGGCGCCGTCAATCTCGGATGAAGTGGACAAGAGCAGACGCGTTATGTATTACCGGCATTTCGGTCCGTCACGATCTCGGCGGAGTTCTAGCGGTAACGCTGAACTACTGACAATCTCGGTGGCCGAGATGACGGCGCTCGGATGACGGACGTGCAGTAAACTCGCAGCCATAGTAATGTATGTATAGCTACTTCGGCACTGTCATCTCGTTCTCAATAACGGCGGCGGTGGACAATCGGCCTAAGAAGCGACTCTGCGATCGTTACTGAAGATTAGTTCGCGGCTGGCATTTTTTTTTTTCCAATCCCAAATTGATTTAGTGTTTTCGGATCATTTCCCAGGTCGAGAAAAGAGTCATTGGCATTTTCTGTATGAACATTTTCAGTCACAGCAGCCTGGAACTTGAAATGTATTTTTAAATGGTAATAGGGTCGCCCCCTGTAACATGGAACTGAATATGTTATTGACACAACCATATCTAACTACTCGGAAAGTTTTATTAGTTTCGAGTAGTGCCACTCCATTTCCTAACACTGCGTGGTGCGCATCAATTATTTACATTTACATTGCAATAAAGCCGGTAATGAGATGACGTGTCCGCCCTAGCAATGCGTGGCAGTCATCGAGTTTAGTGATGTGGATACGACTATTAGTGGTCTGCGGCTATCCTGATTGTTGGGTCAACGATAGCCGATTATTGAAACCCGTGTAATTTTTGTGTTTAAAGCCGTCCTTATAGAATAAAAAGTCAGCAAATTATTTTTAAAAATATTGTAATGTAATATTGGCTGTAATTAAATATGCAGATTTGCAAACTACTGGAAAATCCGTATTATTCACATCTGGTGACACAGTATTTTTTTATTGTTTAATACCGTTACACCATATTTTATTTTGTTCTGCTTTGCATTTATTAACAAAAAAGTGCACGTGATAAAACGATGTTAGCATGTTTTTGTAGAATATTATGTAATAATGCAAAGTGAAACGTATTAATATGTGATAAAATTTATTTATACATAATGTAAAAATAGCTCCTCTATTCTGATCGAAGAACTTTTTTTATCTTTTCTGTCTGTTAATAGAAAGATAGAAGTATAAAGGAAAATTGATGATGTACTTTTCCATGCAAGACATTTGACAGGAGGGAACTGCCCCTCTTTTCCGTCAGTTGATGTGCTATTTATGTCAGTTGATGTGTGATTTCAGTATTTATTTTTATTATTTTATTTTAAGTTCACAATAGCAAATAAATTATAAACTAAGCCCCACAAAACCGTAGTAATGGTTTGACTGTGGGATCTGGTGAGTCTTAGTATTTAGCGACCCTCTCAATATTTTGTTTGTCTCTTTGTACTTACCTATCATTGTTTTATGTAGGCAAAAAATAAAGCAGAACAGAAAAGAATTCGTTCAAAATAAGAAGTTAAGGGAAAAAATAAAGCGGCTTTTTAATACCTATATTATAGCCTAAAAATCCGATGTACAAATCATCTATGATGTTGAGCTTTGGTCAGCAAAGCTCTATATCTAGACTATCGGCATGTAGGTATAACATTATCATTTTAAGTATTCTCAACGATGATGGCATCAAAGTCGCTGCGAGCTTTTCTTACCTGAAAGAAAAACACGTAAGTACCTACGTATTATCCTCCCCATTTTGTTTTCAACGAGCAAGGCCATCAACTTCTATTCATAGCCTTGTAAGCATACAACACTAGTGCTATAGGGAAAGACAATTTAATGTCAATTTAGATGCGCGGTTATTACACCGGCGTCACTCACGGATGCATCCATATCACTGTAAAGTGACATTAGACTTTGATGACGACCGTAGTCTACGGTCTATGACTCATATACAGGGTGTTAACGAATTCGTGTAATTCCTTCAAACTACGTGATCTACTGGTGACACAGATTAACCCTAAATGGGATTTTTTGAAAATCAACTAAAAATAATATTAAAAAAAAACTTGATTTTCTATTTCTGAGTCATTTTAGAGCCTTGAGTTATCTGACTGCAAAGAGCGATGTCGCGTTAGTCGTGCCTGCCAGCCGTGTCGCCGTGCTTTCATTAATTTATGCGTGGCATCGAAATGTTCACAAAAATAAATCATTTTTTTTTGCAAAAAAATAAATTCTTATTTTTTTATTGAATCCTTATCAGGTGTTTTAGATACGATCGGTAACAAAGCCGCATGAAAAAATAATAATTCTATTTTTTTATTTTTAATCAATCTAAATCCCGTGCGGGGCCTGTCTACTTCAGTAGTAGATCATGTGGTTTTAAGGAATTACACGAATTCGTTAACACCCTGTAGATACAATTTGTAAACTAATAACCTCTCTTATCTCAATTATTTATTGCTTAATAAATTATTACATATAAGAAACCTAATTTGTGAAGCTATCGGAATTAATAAGACTAATAACATATCTGACTCGGTGTTAGTATTAATATCTTTATTGAGTAAAAATAATATCTCGTTTCTACTAGTCTCGATCTATGAATTGAATAACAAGTAAGAATGTATCGGAATGTCGAAAATCTCAGACAAAATAAAATTCTTTTAATATTAAACTAAGGGATTATTTCACAATTATCGGATAGCTCTTATCTGAGAAGTAATTAAGGCGACTTTTTATAGAGAAACTCTTAGTTAAAACATTTTTTTTTAATTATTTTGGACATTTTTACACAAAACCTTCTAGTCTCAAACTAAGCAGAGCTTGTGCCATGGGTACTAGACAATAGATATAATACTTATATACTTTTTTTTTCGTAAATTCATACTTATAATACATAACAAACACCCAGACCAACACAAACACTTACGTTCATCACATAAATATTTGTGTCCTGTGGGAATCGAACACACGACCTCGTGATCAGCAGTCCGACACTCGAACCACTAGACCACATTTGAGTCCACCACACTTTTCATGGAGCTCATACGCCATGCCGCCATACCTATTGCTAGTGGACCTTCCAGGAGGGTTTTCGACATTAGGTTTGCGCTAAGAGTGAACCCTCTTGTGAAGGTTCTAGGCATTAGGTTAAAAACCGTGTCGTAAAACACTACTACGTAGTAAAACAGTATTTTCAGGGGGTCTTGTTGCTTGTTTTATGACGGTGTATTTCCTAAGAAAAAAACTACATTCAAAATGAGCCCCCCACGAGGGCACCCGATATCGTGAATGCAACGAGAACATCCCGGAGGGCACCCGGCACTGGAGTCTGCAACCGTTCTCCAACAGTCGTTTCTCCTTTGGACTGATCACCGACAGGACGTTTCGTTTTTGAAAGATTCGTCGATAGGACGTTTCACCTATGGATGTTTCGAGGACAGAATGGTTCGCATTTGTTTATTTCGACGACAGGACTTTTCAACTATGGAATATTCGCCATCAGATCGTTTTGTATACGATTGTTTCGACATGGCTTTTTCACTATTTAACTACAAAGCCACCAAAAAGCTACTAGCTTGCTACAACGACATGAAGAAAGAAAATGTTTTAATGTAAGACTGTTTACTTTTAATGAATAGAATTTATCTATTATCTATCCATATTCGTCTACTTTGTTATTGCAAACTTGCAAACATTGGGGAAATATAAAAACAAAAGATTGCACTGAACGTGTTAAGAGTTAGCCGGTATTTGTGAAAGAGGCCCTTATAGCCTTAGGCTGATAATAAATAACTTCAGTAGCATTCAGGATAATAACGGGTTGTGGAAAAAGTTCAAGGCGCATTATGGCTCTGCAAGAAATCGACTTTGAAGTCTTCTGAATAGTTCAGGGTGTTTATTTTCGAGTGGTAAACTTAGTGATCATCTTTTTTTACAAAATACTTTAATACAAAAATGTTAGGGAGTATTCTTAGGTCTTCTTCTTAGCGTGTCGATGACAATCTACACCGTGTTAGCCCAGAACTCAGCAATGAGTTTAGCACTATCCGTAGCGTACATTAGGTCTTGTGGCGTACAGGTAACAGGGCAGGCGGGGCATGATGTTAAGTGCGCCATAGTTTGCGGAACGGCACCACATTTACACTCCAGGTTTGAGTTATCCGCAAATTTCCACCTGAGCAGGTTTTCCTTGCTTCGACCAACCTGAGTCCGAAGTCTATTTAGAGACTTCCAGGTCAGCCAAGGCAACTCATGCCCAGGTGGGGGATCTTTGGAAGGGGCAATAAACGTATTCTTAGGTGCTTTGGTCCTTAAGGGCCAACACCAACACCAACATTAATGCTAAACAACCGTTAAACTAAAATTTCAATACATTTTTCTAGTAAACAGTTGTTTAACCCCTTAGTGCATCACAGTTCACTGCTGGAGTGAAGATAATCAAGTACGTCTGACGCACCATGGGTACTCAACCTCGAGCAAACATGCTCTGTGGCTGATCTTTTCGCCACGGCATGAGCTTTTGGTGTAAATCTCGTACTGACACGATAGAAGAAGAAGAAGATAAGCCACTATGACAAAGAGAGGTCATGTCCGTAATCACCATGCTGGGCAAGCGGGTTGATGACCGTAGAATCATAGCTTAGCTAGTCTTTAAACAATGACAGCTGCTACTGCCGGTGACCGGTCTCTCAAGGCCTGGCTCTCTAGTCTCAAAACGAGGCATTCCACTTAAAGCACCAAATTGAAGAGCACCAATACCAATAGTAATACTATTGGTGTTGTTCGAATTGATGCTATTCAAATTGGTGCACAAAATGAAATGCCTCAAAAGAACTGCTAAAATTAAGTATAATTAAAATTACGTAATACACCACAAAATTCCGGTTTCTAAAGGAAAACTAAATGTGTAATAATTACTAAGTAAGTAAGCAGTTAGCTGTAAGTTATTGCTGTAGTTTTCAGCGATATCTTGTATCAGAACGATCTAGAATTGTGATTACTTTACACGTGCATAAATTATTATATTTTTGCTAGGTTAGTAGGACTTACAGTTGAGGTGTTTGTACACGATTGAGTTTGTATAAATCTAATATAGAAAAAAAAAATACAAAATTGTGACTCTTTTTGACAATATTGACAATATTACGAGAGCTAACGCCTCATTTACGGAGACGCGTGGCGTCTCGCGGCGCGTCGTACGATTTTTCTGTTTACGGAGCGGCGGTGCGTGCAGCGGCCCGCATCATCACACGCGCAAACACAAACATATGGCAATGTACGATGTTGTTTATGAAGATGCGGCGCGTGCGACGCCGCGGGCCCCGCCGCGGTTGACGCTAGGACGGAGAATTGCAGGAATAGCTGGTCGCAACGCTGCGTGCGCCGCCGCGATAAACGTCGCGTACGACGCGGCGATGCCATCTGCGGGCTCCGCCTGCATTTCAAGCAAACGCGTGTAAAAACGCTTCTCCGTAAACGCTCTCATACAACCCCATATTTTTGATTTCAGTGCGGGCCGCGCCGCACAACGCGACGCGCGACGCCCCGTGTCTCCATAAATGAGGCCTAATGGTACATTATGTTGATTTTGGAGGTTGTGGGGAAAAGTGAAGTCAATGCAGACCGTAGCAAAAACTAGCCAGATCACACCCAATACGATTGACGCAATGGCTGCGTGATTGGCTGCTGCGTAACGGTTTGCGGGTTCGATTCCCGCACGGAACCAGTATTTTTTGGCCTACAGATAATTTCCTGGTTCTGGGGTTTGTGCATGTCAAGATTTATGTCTGTAAACGCAATATAAAACTAGTATTCTTAGGACCAGCCAACGTGGGCGCGGTGCATGCAGCTGCGACTCCCGCGACCCCAGCCAAGGGTCAGGAGAAATACATGGATACCCTTCGCCATCCCCGGGCGAAGGGTATCCATGAGGATTTAAAAAGGATAAAAAAAAATGGACCAGCCAACGTTTTATTTATAAAAGAAAGAAAGAGACGAAAATCTTTTGGAAATCAATTAATCATCATCACAATTTAAGCCCGGAAAAGCCTTCACACTGATAACTACAATAAACGAACATAATGTATGTTTCTTACCGTAACATAATCACCAGGCTTGGCAAACAGATGGATGATCTCAATCTCAATATAATGTTGTACAATAGTGTGGGATACGACAATTAGCTACAATTTATAGTGTATAAACTAATAAGAATTAGATGATGACTTATTATGACAAAAGAATTAATAGTTCCAAGACAAAAACTGGAAACACTTCAAAAAAGCCGCCTCTAAATTAAAAAGCCAAAAATAATATGAAATATGCTTTTGGGTTCAGTGCAAGGCCATGCAAATTCATAAATCTTTTTTAACATAAATACCAAAAAAGCCATAGCAGATTAAATTTTCTGTGGCGGCTAAATATTTGGCTAATCGGTGCATAATTATGTTGATACTTATATCTACTAATTTATGAAGTGAATACCAGTAAAACGCTTCGCAAAAAGACATTTAATGTTATCATCAAAGTTAACTTTTCATTGGAAAATCGAATAAAATTGATTACAATTTTTACACTGTTTTATTATCAACGATTTAATTGGTTGCCTTATTGTTATATCTGTTACGGGTAAAAGCCGAATGACGGTTACACCTAGGTTTACCCGGGTACAACTAGGTGCAACCAGTAGCAGTTGGTTAGAAGTAGGTGTGGCTTAAGTCAACGGAGCCCCGCTGAGCGGGGCTCCTTTTTCTGTCTGCAGATTTTGAAGTAACTTAACATGAAGGGGATGACGGGGGCTTCGTTCGCTCGCTACCTCTAGCCCCCGTCATCCCTTTCGAACCTAACCTATCTGTGTCGGGGTTCCCCTTAACCACCGTTGTGTCGCTGCACCTAGTTCTACCCGCTATGACGAAGGGTAAACCTAGTTCTAGCCGAAGATAAGTAGGATACACCTAAGTTTAACCGCATGTGGCCGGCTGCACCTAGTTGTACCCGGCTAAAACTAGGTGCAGCCACACTTCGGCTATTACCCGTAACATATCTATTTGAAGTACCTATCACTTATTGAAGTTATACTTCTTTTGACACACTGAGTGTAGAATATTCATTGTTACGGAAGTTACGTACGCATGTAGCGGAAATGCGACACCATGACGTTAGTTGTTGACATAAACCTCATTTCTATCTCAGTTGAAGTATAACTTCTCCTGCGCGTACATGAGTAACGCCATCCACAGAATAATATACAAGGTTAGTCAGAAAGGGGGTACTAATCCGAAAGGGTGTTAAAGTACACATAATAATGAATAACTTTTGTCCTACAAGTTTTCCCAAAACTCAATAGTTTAGGAGAAACAGTTGTTCAAAAATCTCAAAAAAAACACTCTAAAATCTATCTATCCCCAGTTATGATCAGCTATGTTTACATTTTAGATCATATTTGGGATCATGAATTAGAAGCACCATTTTCTGAATTTGTAACTAAAGCAGGGATGAAGAAATTTTGAAAAAACTAAAATATAAATCATTTTATTTGGAAAAAAAATATATCGAATTTTGAAATTTTAACACTTGCTTTCAAATCGTCATCAGCGATACTATAAGTGGGCTTCGGATTAGTACCCCCTTTCCGACTAACCTTGTATATAATACGGTGTAAAAACAAATAACTAAATAATAAATAAATAACTTCACTCCCCTAACTAATTCGTCAAATGTGTAGCTACCTAGAAAAATGTGCTATGCGCATGCGAAATTGAGCTTTGGTCTTAGGCGAGAGAATTCTCATATACCGTTGCGTGTACTTTATTATATTCAGTTCAGTCACTCGCAAACTTCGGTTCGGTTTTCATTTATGTTTTACTCCGGAGTTGCAGCGGCGTGTCCTATGTCTTCATACCTAAACCATGGAAGTGACATAGGCATGCGTCAACGTTATACGTGTATCCTACAGATCGACTAGACGATTTTTTTTTGTAATCTGCGAAATGTATGTTGATTGCAAAAAACATTACCTATACAATTAATTAGAGTAGAAACAAATGGAACCAAAACACTATGTCTAAGTTACATAATAATTATGATGTCATTCATAATAATTCCAAATATTAAAAAAAAAAAAACAATCCGACGTAACTCGTAAAATGACGTGTTTATTGCCATTTAATAACTCCAATTGGTTGCTAAAATTGAAATTTTATGAATATGCAATTTAGTTGGCATCATAGTTAATTTGTTAATAACTTTTATTAATTTATTCGCCGATTAACCAATTATGTCTTTTAACTAGAGTTAGGAAGCTTGTCAGTTCCTGATTGACCTCATTTTAAATATTTATGAATTATAACTATTGGTGCATAATACATGGTGTTTTTGATTTCAAATAAGAACTTTAAGAATATTTTTTTACGTTTTTTTTAAAAACGTTGCGTCACACTGAGATTTTTCTTTTATCGTGGGTGTGTTTACAGACACAAATCTCACAAACAAACGCCCAGACCCGAAACAACCACCTGTAGGTCATACAAATTGTTGTTCCGTGTGGGAATCGAACCTACAACCCGTAGCGCAGAAGCCAATCGCTTAGCCACTGCACCAAACGTGTCGTCAAATTAACCTGTGTAGTACTGTAGTTATAAACACAATCAAGGACTATAAGTACGTAGTACGTATTACTTCTATGGATACAATAGATAAACAATGGCGGCCGTACCGTTTTCGGTACACTTGGGCGAGTGACATTAATAATTAATTATTTAAGGCTGAAAGAAGAAAAATTATAATCTCTAATGATTAGCGATTATAATTTGCTATCGAATACTTACTTTTAATTTTTTAAACTTTGTAACACTATGTTTTTTCTTGTAGCGTGGTTACAGATACAAATCACACGCACAAACGCCTAAATCCGGAAAAACTATCTGCAGGCCATACAATATTTGTTCGGTGCGAGAATCGAACCCGCGAACAATAGCTCAGCCACTGTACCAAACGTTTCATCTAAATATTGGACTTCTATTGCCTCAACAATCAAGGTTCATGGGAAAATTAGCATGATCACCAGGCTTAACACATTCGAGTCCACCACACTTTTCACAGAGCTCATACGCCATCCCGCCATACATATTGCTAGTGGACCTTCCAGGAGGGTCCTCGGCATTACGTTTGCGCTAAGAGTGAACCCTCGAGGAGGGTTCCTGGCGTTAGGTTAAAAACCGTGAAAAATACGCTACTACGTCGTAAAATAGGTGTTTGCTTATTTCTTGACGGTGAATTTTTCAAGCGACTGCAAGGTCCTGGCACCCGGCACTGAATGTGTTAACAAGGGATTAGTAATTGCAGTATCTTCTAACTAGCACAAAGAAGGAACCTGCTGCCTTCCTCTTGATGGCCAAATACTTAAACGCTATTCAATTTTAAGTTGCCGATATGTCTCGTGTTGTTACTGTCACTTTATGGCAAAGTGACAGTACAAAATTAACGCAACTTAAAATTGAGTATCGTTTGAGTATTTGGCCAATAGTTCCTGAGTTGCGTTTTTGAAAATACCGCTCCGTACTATTCTATTCTATTTCTATAATGCATACTAAGTACCTCGAAACACTATAGTTCGCCCAACGTAATTGGTCAGATTTGACGTTTGAATGAAAGCACAAAATAAATGTGTACAGAAGTTGCACGCCTTTAATTTTAAAGAAAGTCGCCTTTTTGTTTAACTTAACATTGCGCACGCATGTTATAATGAAACTAAACGCCATGTATTGGAGTAATTAATACTAGTGTTCATATTACTCCTAGTATTTTGACAGGTGTCATAAACGACCTATTAGATTGACATTGACACAACTGTAGTTCGTTATATTTTTAGAATATTAAAAAGCAACAAGATTTACTTATTTTCAACATCATTTACAACCATACAGCGTGAATTGGATTATAAGCAGTTTATAGACATCATTATGAATTAAAATTCAGAAGCCATTATATTTTAGAAAAAATAATTTTCCGAAACGATTTTACGCAGAAAGGCTTGATAATAAGTTTTTTTAGTATATAAATGTACATTAAAATATTCAAAAGACACACATCTGTGGACTTTTATACGGCTATTAAAATATAGGAACTTTGGCCTTTAAATTTAATGAAATTTTATGACTGGATATCAAAAATGCGGATCTAATTTTGTTTCAACCTTTTTTTCTTTTTGTAACGACAATAATCTTTGAAACAAGGTGCAATATAGTTTTTATTACTATTTCACGCTGGATTAAATAATACAGACATGACATAACGCTTATATATAAAGAGTCATATTCGTTAAGTTATTGTACATAATTAAGTTAACTTATTTTATGGTCACTTTAGGATCGGCCGACGGAGGAATTACGAGACCAAATTGAGAATTGCCCTTTTTATTAGGATACTTTGAAAACGTGTAACATAAAAAAACGTATTTCATTGGTTTATTCCACTTGTTCACCAGGATGATATCACCTGGGTGAACAAAGTGGAATTTTTGGTGTCCTCAAACCACCTCGGATTCATTTCACCTTATCACCCAGGTGAAACAATTCGACATATATGGTGTCATTTGTTCACCTTGGAATTAAATCATCCAAGTGAACAGTGGCCACTTTTTCAATTAATTTTGTGGACTTTATTCATCCACATAAAAAATACAAAATGAATTGTTAGTGTTAATTAAATTGTGTAATAATTTTGACAACTTGAAGAATGACTGGAATAATTAAAATATAAGAAGATAATGAATGTCAATTATCAAACAAAAATACAGAAAAGTTATGAAAAATAAAAAAAAGTTTTTGAGAAAATGGGCGATAGAAATGCCTACCAGGCCTTCATATTTGTAATTAGTTACAGTTAACTCATGTGCATTTTTCGGGATTGCGCGACTACTTGCAGACCCAAACGGAGCCCTCAATCATGAGCTGTACCCCAAGTGTGAGTTTTTTTCGTTAACTACTGTAGTTGCGTCACGACAAAAATGTATGAAAATTTAGGCTGCGTCTCTAGGCGCACCGTTCACTAACTAATATTCGCGCGTTAATTGAATGGAGCGCCTAGAGACGCAGCCTACATTTTCATACATTTTTGGCGTGACGCAACTACAGTAGTTAACGAAAAAAACTCACACTTGGGGTACTAATCACGCGGTGAGGTAGTGAGTCGAACTGAGTGAGTGGAAACTAGTCGGACAATCACGTAAAATGCCCGTGAGTAAACTGTAACTAATCATAAACAAGAAGGACTTAGACGACCACGCTGGCCTGTGTGGTACTTCCTGGCCGCGCCACAGTCTCCAATTTGAATGAAAGTGGGCTTAAAAAAATGTACGTAAATTGTACGTTTTTGTACTAGAAGAAAAAAAAATTGTACTATAAAGGATCGCGAGAAATTTAACAAAATTGGTGGCGCGGCCAGGAAGAGTGCTTCCTAGCCGCGCCACCGCGTACACTGCAATAAACAATCTAATAATGTACAAACTCGTTGGTAAACAATTGTACGTCTATTGTTCGTTCTATTAATAACGAGAAATACTGAAAAATGTCATGAAGATTATGAAAAAAAAAAAAACGAAAAGCCGCGCCACAGTCTCCCATTTTGAATGAAAGTGGGCTTAAAAAAATGTACGTAAATTGTATGTTTTAGTACTAGAAGAAAAAAAATAGTACTATAAAGGTTCGCGAGAAATTTAACAAAATCGGTGGCGCGGCCAGGAAGTATGCTTCCTAGCCGCGCCACCGCGTACACTGCAATAAACAGTCTAATAATGTACAAACTCATTGGTAAACAATTGTACGTCTATTGTTCGTTCTATTAATGACGAAAAATACTGCAAAAAATCATTTTCTCTGTGATAAATTTAACATCGAAAATAAAATCGAAATTAATTTGGAAGTACACGAATAACCGTTGCATATGGTGTTTCATACACAATTATGTCCGCGATAATTATAATGTTAAATGTACGGGCAACTGCAAAGAATGAATGGAGAGGTAACTGTAGTAAAAACAAAAATCAGAACTTCAATTAAAATAGATTGTGTTTTTGAAAAAGAATAGAAAACCTGAAATACTCAGAAAAAAAAATTAGAAAACCAATCGTGTTACGAAATAAAATGCTTCCGAAAGTATGTGAAAAAGTGAAAGAAAAACTTAAACAAGATAAAGATTGTTACGATAACATCATAATACAGAATTTTGAAGAAGATTTTAACTGTACTAAGTTTTTTATTGAGCAATATAAACAGAGCAATATACTTAAATAGTAACAGAGTAAATTAATATAACCTCTGAATAAAATCCATGACACGAACGCCTGACAGTTCTGCCTACAAAGTCGAAGTAGTATTATTATTTTCGAAATTAAATTTATAACAGAGAAAGTGACTGTTTGCTGTATTTTTCATCATTAATAGAACGAACAATAGACGTACAATTGTTTACCAATGAGTTTGCACATTATTTCCTGCAGTGTACGCAGTTTTATTTTCGATATTAAATTTATCACAGAGAAAATTACTTTTTGCAGTATTTTTCATCATTAATAGAACGAACAATAGGCGTACAATTGTTTACCAATGAGTTTGTACATTATTAGACTGTTTATTGCAGGGTACGCGGTGGCGCGGCTAGGAAGCATACTTCCTGGCCGCGCCACCGATTTTGTTAAATTTCTCGCGAACCTTTATAGTACTATTTTTTTCTTCTAGTACAAAAACGTACAATTTACGTACATTTTTTTAAGCCCACTTTCATTCAAAATGGGAGACTGTGGCGCGGCTTTTCGTTTTTTTTTTCATAATCTTCATGACATTTTTCAGTATTTCTCGTTATTAATAGAACGAACAATAGACGTACAATTGTTTACCAATGAGTTTGTACATTATTAGATTGTTTATTGCAGTGTACGCGGTGGCGCGGCTAGGAAGCACTCTTCCTGGCCGCGCCACCAATTTTGTTAAATTTCTCGCGATCCTTTATAGTACAATTTTTTTTTCTTCTAGTACTAAAACGTACAATTTACGTACATTTTTTTAAGTCCACTTGCATTCAAATTGGCGACTGTGGCGCGGCCAGGAAGTACCACACGCTGGCCTGGTGCGGGTTGGCAGACCACATACACCATCATGACCTTTATGGGGCCCTCTCAGCAGTACCTACAGGTTTCCTCACGATGTTAAGGAAGAAGGTATAACCGGGCTGGTGTCCGCAACTCCACGTCTAAGCGCGTATTTTGCGTGATGGGTGGTAAGTATGGTTACTCGATCTACCCTAACTCCTCGAACAAGGCCAACACACCCTTGATGTTGCTGGTGATCTCTTGGAGAGTACCTGGGTTTCTGAAGTACGTCCTCACGATGTTAAGGCAAGTGACAATCACATTCTGATCCACACATGAATTTGAGAAGTCAGAGGTGCGAGATGGGTTTGAACTCGGACCGTCCTGCACGGTAGGCAACAGTTCAACCGCTAGGCTATCACTGCTTCAAAATTAACACATTCAACGCCGGACAATGGTGGGCGACACTCCATACTCTCGCAGGGCCAGTTGAAAAACATTGATTTTGCCAAATTTCATCGATATCTTGCAAAAACCAACCAGTATGGGGTAGTCTAGTTGGCTGTGCGGGTCCCTTTCTATACGATATAGCACGAGTTTTCTGTCCGTCGGCTTGCCAAGGAGTTTTATAAACTTCTCTGACGTGCGGTCACCTGTGGGCGACGCGCTTCGAATGGAAAACCTATTTTTTACTGTCGACAGTCAACGCGTTATGACTGTTTTATGGCAAGTGTTAAAATATCAAAATACTATAACTTTCATTTCCGTGCAAAATGATTTTAATATTAGTTTTTTCATAAATTCTTCAGCCCTGCTTTTGTTACGAATTCATTAAATAGAGATTCTAATTCGTGACCCCAATTATGACCTAAAATTTAAACACAGCCGATCATTATCTGAGGATAGATAGATTTTAGCGTATTTTTATGAAATCTTTAAACTGCTACTCGTATTTCTCTGAATCAATTTACTTTTCGGAAAAGTTGTACAACAAAACGTATTCATTATTATGGGTACTTTATTAACACCTTATCGGATTAGTACCCCTTTTCCTACTAACCTTGTATATTTTAAAATAAAATTAGTAGTCACAAGGTACACAAACTCCAAGTAACTTTGGCGAATTTAAGTTATTTTGCATGTTTATTGCCAAGTTTAGTTATAAGAATAGTATGTTACAACGCGAGTCTGATTACAAATGTAGGCATTAAAGCTTTCGCGGTTGTGACTTTATCGGAATTACTCTTTATGAGCGTTGCAGTTAGATAGAATAATTCCGTAGTTCTGTGAAATCTCTGAGAGTTACCTTATCTTTGATAACCGTTTAAGTTAGGAATGTGTGAGCGGAATTTGAACAACATAATGTGTGATACCAACCTCAGAAAACTTAACATAATTAACCAATGGATGACTAAAGATTATGTTTGGATGACATCGTTACGTCAGTCTACACCTACTTGTTTTTTCTGACTAAATTATTATCTAATTAGTCTCAAATGTCCTTTGCTAATTAACCGGTTAATGGTGCAGGTGGCTCACAGCTGGAGTCTTTCTGTGCAAAAGCTTCTAGTGACTAAGTAGTGTTGTAACCGTCCACATAGTCTTGCTATTAAATACACGAGGACTCGGCTAATGACGGGTTCCTACAGCCAAAAACGAATTTTACCATTAGTAGCATTCTTTATTGCCAACCTGAGAATTTAAATAGACAAGTAAGCTAATTTTACCTATGCTACTAACATACGGGAGGGTCTACTGTGGATCTACTTTGCTTCATTATTGGTATAGATAAAAGATTTTTCATTTTAATCAACAATGTTTTGTAAATCCTAGGTATCAGCATTACTGCCAGGGTTGCGGAATTTGTTCGAAAGAGTTATGGCGGCCCTGGAACGCAAAGGGCATTAGGAGGAACACGGTTGGGTTTTAGTCAGTAAGAGTCTGACACTCCTGATGAAGGATTCATAATTATTATGACGATTTACCATCCATAAAAAAAAGATATCGGCATTAAGACACTTACTTCTAAGGACACCTTAGCCGCTTAGCCCATAATATGGCCTGTATGCGTATTTTCTTGGCTAACTAGTCCATTTTGCAGCCGTCATTGGAAACCTAAAGGCGAAGATAATTGTTGGTTGAATTGATCGCAAGCTTTACTGAATTTAAATGGTTGACACTGTTCTTTGCCTGAATTAGCATTATTACCGCGACGCGTAGATCTTTGTTAGAATTTCTTCGTTAAGAAAGGCTTTGTGTGTATATACTTTATCTTGTTTTGTGTAGACAATCCTGTATTATCGTACCTACTTATCTAATTCTATCTAAATCCTGGTTGATAATGTATCTTCTCGCAATCTTCATTGTCATAGTATTCGAATGAATAGGGAGCTGTGGATTTATTTTTATTTTGAATTTCCTTTTATTACGAATTCCATAAAGTTCATACGCTGAAGGCGATAGCTGGACTGTTTGATTTCGACAAAATAAACAGCTCCTGTGAAATTGTTCGTCGGTTACGCGAAAAGGTATAATATTTTATAGGTCCCTACATAAAAGTCGAATAAAGCATTATTTACATGACTGCTGCCAGTTGCTTTGCGTTGGCAAATCATTCTATGAAAGCATGGTTTTCCAAGAAAGATGGAGTTGCAAAAGACGAAAGGAAGTCCCTTTTAATATTTTTTTTCTACTTGCCATCACGCGCTTAAGTAATTCCGAAGAAAGTAGGTATAGGAAGTTTGGAAAAATATAGGCACTAGAATAAAAAAAAAGGTAAAAGGTGATTTACCGTACCTACTTATCTAAAGCTGGCTTCCCACGGTGCGTGATTTTACGGATGATATGCACAGTCGTCGACCATGCACAGCCACGCACAACATCGAGGCTCTTCCAATGGTGCGTTTCCATAATGTGTGGGTGCGTGATTCGAAGCTATTTTGTCATTCCAAAATGCTAAGTGAAAGAGAACGAAGAACGAATCGCTGCAACTGCAGCTCTTGTAGTGTTAATCAATCATGATTATTATTGTCATCATCATCATTCATCAGCCGAAAGACGTCCACTGCTGGACATAGGGCTCCTCCAAGCATCGCCACATCAACCGGTCCTGTGCTTCTCGCATCTAGCGGATTCCCGCGACCTTCACCATCATTACTGTAATTAAATAAAAACTAAAGTGAAGAAAAACACGCTGGTGGATGTCGGCGTACAACAGGAGTCAGCTAAGGTACGGTTTTGATATGCTCGTCTGTGCTTACACGGACTGCCTCGCACGAGCTCGCACCGCACCTTTGAAGTTACCGACTCGTGGCGGATACGACGCACCGCTATGCACGCATCTTGCTTAACACGGACGAGTCTCTTCCCATAGCGCGCCGGTGCGAGCTCAAGCGTCATGGTGTGCGATATCAGTATCACACACCGTGGGTAGCCTAACCTTTATTCGACCTTGTGTGATTGTGAATATTTGTCTCACTTTTTTTTCTTAGAGCGGTATGCAAATTAAAACGTAGGTAACATCGGTTACCTAACGAGAACTATATTATTTAATAATCAATAAACCACATAGTTGAAACATCTTGTCACAATTAAATATTCAGAACATGACTCATAATTTCACCTTTAATATTAAAATTCCGACTATAAATCTAACAAAAATGCAGAGTTAATTGCCCAAACCTATGCAGAAATGTGACATGACAACATAAATAGCACTATTTTACTTTTAGATATCTAGGTGCATGACGCATTCCAGGTGACTTGGTATTCATGGTCATTTTGATTGATAAGCAAGAAAAAAATAGAAAAATTATTTATTCGCGCCAACATGACCCACAAAAATAAAAAATAAAACTATACACAAAACTAAAAAGAAACTATTGGGAAAAACATGCGTCACATCAATACACAACACAATGGAACAATCGAAGACTGTGTGAAATATAATATTTTTAAATATGGCAATGTTTTGTTGCATCGACATCGTCGCTCACGCAGGCATACATCGTACTATAGTGTATTATCTATGGGCATACGTTATCTGTGCGCGCAACTGTCAAATATAGACCGCTTATTTTAGGTAATAACTACGCATTATGTAATTCGTAATTTCAAAATGGTAGATACTGGCTAGCTGATAAAATAGTTGAGCTGAGAGAAGATTTTCTAATAATAACTAAGGTAGCGTAGAGAGACTTGTAAGTAGCTAATTAATAACCGCTGCGATTTGTAAGGTTAAGCTGCGCTTATCGCGGTCAGTCCATAGACGGGTGACCATTCGTTACACATCGATACCCCTCCGTGGCTCGGACAGCACGTAAAACCGTCGGTCCCGGGTGCTATACGAATACCTATGACAATTGTTACGGGTACTCAGATGCCCGAAATTCTGACAACCGGTCTAACCTTAAGGCCTCTCTCTACACACCAAAGCCGCCGCCGCACATGACGCATAACAATTAGTGAGGTCCGCCAGGCTTGTTTTGCGTCATGTTCGCTCGCTTAGTTGGTCGCAATAACTCGCTGGCAATAACCCGCCGGGAGAAGCCGCCGGGCCGGCGGTCTTTGGTGTGTAGAGGCCTTTAGGATATCGGTATTGCCCAGTAACTAGGTTGCGAAGGTATGATCGCGGTCACTCCGTGTAAAATACTGGTATTCAGCCGCATCTGGGTAGACTGGAAGCTGACCTCAACATAGTTAAGAAAAGGAGTCTTTGTTTCCTGATAGCTACAACCTTGGGGTCTATAAGTCAAGAGTGAATAGGTTACTTCTAGGCAAGCGTGCTTCACCATCGACCACATCATCGCTTACTATCAGGCGAGATAGAGGTCAAACATGAAAATACCGCGAAATAAAAAACAAGGCTAGGCATAACATTAACAACTTATGGTAGCGTAAGTAAGGTAGCAAATCCGCTAATATAGCTACTACTTATTACAGCTTTACAGATGGTTCCGACCTGATGGTTTGAGCACGGTATTGCGCTAAAACAATGGCCCATATATTATTTTGGTGATTTTGAATATGAAACGAAATATGTTTCACCAAACGCGGCACTATAAGCACCCTTTTTTTTGAGAATTGGAATCATCAAATGATTTCTTCAGCTCTGGGCGGAGCGGAAGGGAGTGTCAGGCTCTTACTGACTAAAACCCATCCGTGTTCCTCCTAAAGCCCTTTGCGTTCCAGGGCCGCAGTAACTCTTTCGAACAAATCCCGCAACCCTGGCAGGGTTATTAGCCCCCTTGCGTATTACATTCGTAATTTCAATAGCTCTCATTTTGACAATACAACATACATACAATACTCATTGCGTGGTACATACTTAGTTGTGGAGAAGTCGGATTGTTAATGCATACGAGTGAAATGGAAATTGTTGACATATCAAAATCAAAGCTATTACGAGTATTTTGTGCAATGATGCTGGTCTGAAAATAATTAAAATGAGCCACTGAAACGACAGAAGAAGAGCATAAAGTCACTACACACAGGTGAAACCGAGCTCGGCAAAAAATAATCAACGGACATTAAATCAAAGTAAATTTTTGGATGTAGAGGAGCCGTTCTTTAATTAATTTGACTGGTATTGACACTATTCTTAGAAATTAAAACAATATAATTTCCGCTTACATTTAATTTTGACATAATGTAACAAGATACAATACAATAAGGTATGTACTTTGAACGCTCATTGTACTTGCATGAACATTGACGAAACATAGGTATTGTTCATACAGACAGCTGATGATGCAGCTAACGTTGTTGAAATAAACTGATTATTAATCTGATTAGGCAACGAATAAACACCCTCCTAAACTGAATAAACTAATTAATTAGTGAAGAATTGATTGAGGGGCGAGCAGAACGCCAGCTCAGTAGGTTTCCCGCAATTACAGTTTGGTTAGGGAGACCGAAGGCTTGACGTTCCTTATAAAATAATATTCAAAGGGAGAGAATAAATAAAAACAAAAGTTTGAAAAAACTATTATAATACCCGACTACGGAAAATCCAACTGTGGCGGCATCTATCTCGCCACATGCGAACTAGCGAACTATCCTACATCGCGCAATCAAGATTTAACACGCAGATAGTATATATACAACCTCCCAACATCAACCGTTGGGCTGTAGCCCGCCAGGCACAAGACTCCGCCTGGTTGGAGGATCCTCCCTTTGGTTGGAGGAACACCACACCAAGTTTCTCCACACAACTAAAAAGTATGAAACAATAATTGCATATTGGTACAGACGCCAGCAGGTCAAGCTACCCGAAAATTTCAAATTTTCCCAATCAACCTTGAACCTAATGCTTTCGAGATAAAGATGAAAATCTATTAAAGAAATTTCACAGATTGTAGTAGCTTAACCTGTGTAGTACTGTAATTATAGACACAATAGATAAACAATGGCGGCCGTACCGTTTTCGGTACACTTGGGCGAGACACATTAATGTGCTGGCGTCTGTAAGAAAGAAAGAAAGAAAATACATTTATTTAACACAGACCAAAAGGCACACAGGCACTAAGGCAGGCCTGTACAAGGCATAATAGTATATTTTACAATAAAAACTAAACAAAAAAATACATAAAATTAATTTAATTACTGTAAAGACAGCCATTCTAACAACCATACTGCGATCGCCAACCCGCCTGCCAAGCGTGGCGGGTTCGCTATTGGGGGAGGCCTATGTCCAGCAGTGGACATCTTTCGGCTGAATCATCAAAGACAAATCCATCGATACCTGATTTGTCAAAATCGGTTCAATAGTTTTTGAGCTACGATCGAACATCCATAAATACATAGACTACATTTAAATTCATTACCCTTTCTTTTCCGTTGTCAGGTAAAAATAGTATGCAATAAGTTAGGTTAAGTTAATGGTTCTCAGATAGATCTTTCTTCTAGCTTTAGTATAAACGATTGTTTTCCACATACTGACTGCCATCTGACATAGGCAGCTCCTTTTATGAAAGCGATGTTTTATAAAAGGCTTATTACTCTATTCTGAATTTAGGAATCCTTATTAGGATTTAGGCTAAGCGAGTCAAGAAGGCAGGAATCATTCTGATTGGCTAATTGGGATCCTAACCGCCCTAACTCTTATCACACTTTTGTTATTTCCTGATTTCGTTTTTTAAATCATAATTAGGATTCCTAAATTCAGAGTAGTGTATTATGGTGAATTCTGCAATTCCTTAGTAGAGTTAAGATAGCTTCGTTATAAGAATGTGTGACCAAATTTTTTAATTTTCAGTAAGTATTTTCCAGCAGTACGCTACGGACTATCCCCCCTATCTTATTCATTGTTTTCCTGTTCATGCAAAGCTTGTCTGGTAGATATCGCTATCAGCGATAAGACCGCCATTGTACTCTTCACTAAATGATATTGTATACGAGCTATGTTACAATTTTGGTGTACAATAAAGTATATTCTATGGAGGAGCTCGTGGCTAAATAATTACAGCCGCATAGACCGATCTTCCGGGTTAAGCCACGCTTGCCGAGGTTGGTCTGTGGATGGGTGACCATTTACCATAGCGAGTTTCCTCCGTGCCTCGGAAAGCACGTAAAGCCGTTGGTCCTGGCTGTCATTTGTAGATCTTTGACAGTCGTTACTGTTGGTCAGAAGCCAGAAAGTCTGACAACAAGTCTTACCAAGAGTATCGTATTACCCAGTTACTGGGTTGTGGAGGTCTGATAGGCAGTCGCTCCATGTAAAATACTGATATTCAGCTGCATCCGGTTCGACTGGAAGCCGACCCCAACATAGTTGGGAAAAGGCTAGGCAGATGATGAATAAAGTATATTCTATTCTAAGTAGATACGTTTTCGTACGCAGTCAACGTGCACCAAAACATCCCATTAATCCCTTTTTCTCATCTCCTGAAGACACCCTTAAACGAAAAACGTAATTGCTAACATATCGTTTGAGATATAATCTAAATCTGGTAACAAGAAAAATTCCCTAACGCACTGTTAACGTATTCCCGTATTTCGTATCGCGGCCATATTTTCGTTTGCCAAATCGTTGCTCCGTTTACAATGCGCGAGGGAACGTTTGATACGTATCGCGGGCATATCGCGCGATTGCTTCGCCTGGCAAATCGCAGAGTTATAAGGGTAAACAAAGGTCATACAGGAATTAATATCGTCGTTATTAATGAGGGTTATGAGATCATTATAGCGATGGTACGATGCATGTGTTTGTTTAACAAAATGGTTTAGTTATCGCGTATTAAAATCATACGTGGCTTGACCTATGTTTATATTTTAATGTGAAAGGGTGCTAATATCCCTTATTTTGCTACAGTATTTCTTTTTAAGTTGCTCGCTACTACCTCGTGTTTTTTGTAACCCGGTGTTTCTTATAGCCCCTGGTCAGACGATGAATTTTTTTCACACCGATAATTCAGCCATCATCATATTCATTATGCTGTCTCCCCCCCCTACTCCCCGCCGACAACGCCCTAAGCCGAGGTCCGATTCCCAGTAGGTTTCGCCCTTAGTGTTGTTGTTGCTCGTGGACATGATGTTAGTGTAATATAAGTAGTTAGCTTAGGTTAAGTATTTTACTTCCCCGCCATTGGCTGAAGACCCTTCAGGTCTCGCCAATAACTGCTCGGTTACGTGAAACAGATCCGCAAGGACCAGCTGCAGATGAATAAAAGAAAAAAGTTTAGTTATTGCCCGTCGCGATATTCGTTCGGCATGAACTTAACGCACACGACGGTTATTTTGTCCGTAGTTGTCATTAGGGGCGCATGAAAAGAGCCTCCACGAGTGACGATACTTCAGTACGCCCGGTGCACCCTGGGCAGTCAGCCTCGCTACCATCCTTGCTGACTGGCTAATCTTTTCACCACGGCATGAGCTATTCTCGTATAGCTCGTGCCGACACGATAGAAGAAAAAGATTAGAAGTCTAGTGTCCTCACTGGCAACAACTGTCGATCATGGTAATTTTTGTCCGCGTCAGTCTGCCTGGAAAAAAGTCCGTCGTCTACTCATGGCTTGTCGTAATAAAAGCTTTAAGATTAATAAATAATTGTTGAAAGTATGTACTTACCTATACCTATAATCGTGCACAAAATGAAAAATAATGTTAAAACTAAGATAGATAATAAAGGATAAATATAAGGCATTTCTATTTAAAATAAAGAAAAGTATTTTATCAGATGAATAATATATTATTATTAGGTACCATTTATTTGAACTTTGATGTCTGCACCAACTGAGCTGTTATCTACACAATTGTAGTAAAAATGAGACCTTTCTGTGTTTATTACAATTTCTTATCCAACGTTGCTTTGTTCTTTGGAAGACCCTATTCATTTGGAGATCATTCACTGGCTCCCTCTTCATTCAGATATCAAGACTGTTTTTTTATGAAACAGTTTTTTTTGCACGTTCTGCATTATTTTGCGAAAGTTTATTGCTTGGGGCTCCCCCTCTCATATTTTTGTTTAAAAATTACTTGTATTGTGGGTTACACTTGTGTCGTTATCTATTCTTAGGCGCATGCTACGCGGTCAATATTTATGACGACATTTAGATCGCGATCCTGAATTGTGATATTTATTGATTGTTTAACGGTTGCGTAGGTACCGCCCGTCGTCCCAAGACGACGTGTCTATAATTACCGTGCTTGAGGTTTTATACACTCAATCATCATTCAGCCGAAAGACGTCCACTGCTAGGCATAGGCCTGCCCCAAGCATCGCCACATCGACCGGTCCTGTGCTTCTCGCGTCCAGCGGATTCCCGCGACCTTCACCTTCACCAGATCATCGGTCCACCTTGTGGGAGGCCTACCTACGCTGCATCTTCCGGTATGCGGTCGCCACTCCAGAACTTTTCCGCCCCATCGGCCATCGGTTCTGCAAGCAATGTACCTCGCCCACTGCCACTTAAGTTTGGCAATTCTTCGAGCTATGTCGGTTACCTTGGTTCTCCTGCGGACACTCAAACACACAATAAATATCACGATCCAGGATCGCGATCCAGATATCGTGATGAATATTGAACGTGTAGCATGTGCCTTAGGGCTCAATATGCCTAGATTGAGCCCTAAGATACATGCTACAGCGCTAAGTACGCGCATTTAGTGCGCGTGCAGTTAGGCGCATGCTAAGTAAACTCAGTTACACACTCATTTTAATCTCAATTTTGGAAGAGAATACCAATTTCATAATCTGTGTCAGTTCAGAATGTTAGCAGAATACCGTTTGGTAGCGATCAACTTTCGACCATTCATTTCAACTATATTTCTACGATTATAGTATGAAAATTGGCCTTCTGAATTCGACCCAACGCTCGTGTGTTGAAATCCAGATTTAGATACAGCTTATCCCAAAAAGTTTCTTAATTTTGACCGACAAACCTTTCGCCTGATTACGTAGCTCTCGAATCCTCCTCCTTCCACTACACATAGTAAGTGTAAAACCCCCATTTCCCTAGAATTTTACCCCAAAAGGAACACAAACGAAAACTTTACACGTCTTGTCTGCTTCTCTGTCTAATTAATCAGAGCTACGTAACAAGTTTTTAGCAGGTTGTCTGATAATTTGGTTTGGCATCAACTTTCAAGTCTTCATAGTACTAATCAAGTGTGCTCCCCCACGACAGAGAACACAATAGGATTTTAGTTGAAAACTTTGTTAGCGGAAGGCCAAGATTGCAGATTTCCCATAGGGCCTACGCCAGTTTCAACTTGCCAGACTATATCGATAACTTCGTCTGACACTCGCTTAGTTATTTATTATCATCAGTACTTGAAAGTGTGAATGGGGTTATTCGATGCTAGTTTAAATGTTATATTATTATTAGCCTTTATTTATAATTCGCTCCTTTAGAATTATAGAGACCTAACTAAAAAACTAAGGTTTTGGAAAACGTTGAATAAAGTTTCGTATATTTATAAATGTAGAAACGGGAGATTACATTTCAACGCCACAATAGGCCTCTGTTGTATTAAGAGTCGATGAAGATGGGTCAGTCTATGAGTAAAAGTTGAATTCATAAAATTTCGAATAAGTCTCTTTAATTGTAAAGGTGCGAATTGTCAAGACATTAATCTTTTTAAAACACCTTTTGTAATGAGACATTTTCTATTGCTGCCTGTGCGAGTCAGGAATAAATATTTTTTCTTGTTCTTCTTCAATTTAATTACGTAGGTGAAACGGTTGATAAACCAGAGAATTAATGTTGATGAACACCAGCCTTTAGAGCCTATGCACACCACGTCTTTTTAACGCGCTGTCGACGCGCGTTTCCGTCAAACTCCATACATAAAAAATCACAATGACGTTTTTTAAGTATGAAGTAGGTATGAAAGAAACGCGCGTCGACGGCGCTTTAAAAAGACGTGGTGTGTATAGACCCTTAGAATGAATTGAGAATAGTGTTCTCAAGTAATTCTAAGGCATTCTAATTCTCAAAAAACGTACCAGAATTTAAGGTTAACGGTTGTTTAACCAAAGAATAAAGTAACGTTGCTGAACACCAACTTTAAAGAGACGAAATAAACAGGCATCTGTGTTATTCAGAGCAACTCAATTTGTGACGGTTATCCTTAATTTTAATTAAACGGGTCAACAAAAAAAACAAAATATAAATAAAAGGAAACATTTCATGAAACATTTAAATCAGCACAGCGCGTGAACAAGGCGTTTATTCTGTTAAAATGTAAACATAAACAGAGGTAAGCAAATAATTCCGCCACAAGCTTTATCACAAAAAAAATATTAATCCAAAGAATTCAGAGAAGACGAAGAAACAGCGAGAAGCAAACATAAAATTGAATATTACAAGCGAATCACGAAATTCACTTCAGTAATTCAAACAAAGCTGTAGATGCAGGGCCAGAGGACTTAATTTCGGTGGGAGACAGAGAAAAATGTTATGCAAATTTGTACAGCGTATTTTTTCTTCCATTAACCTTCCGGCCGGGATTGTACCGCCCCACGGAAGGGACGGTACGAACAAAAACACGCTTTTATTCCGAAACTGTAATTAGGAAATTAACGACTTGGACTTAGGAAAAACAAATGGTGTTTTCGGCGGTTCATGTGGGAATTTCGTCGCCATTGTGGGAATTTAAATAAAAAATTAACAATGATAAAACGTGTAGAGGCACGCAATGAGGCCTTGTTTTTATTTTCTCCTTTTTTGTCGGACTGAATTTGGTTACTGTCTGAAATAAGTAAATCGGGGACGCTTAAACATAACTGGGCGTAGGCATTAAAGGATAATAGAATTTAAACGGCAAATGCTTTAAAATTCAGATTCATTATAATAGTCTGAAGAAGTTCCGTTTATATTTATAAAAAATATAATTAACAGACTAGGTACTATTTTAATGCCAGGGTTGCGGAATTTATTCGAAAGAGTTACCGCGGCCCTGGAACGCAAAGGGCATTAGAAGGAACACGGTTGGGTTTTAGTCAGTAAGAGTCTGACACTCCCTTCCGCTCCGCCCAGAGCGGAAGGAGTCACATGATGATTTCCGATCCATAAATAAAAAGATACTATTTTAATACCTGAAATTAGTATTAAAAGTATTAATTTTGGTTAAAACCAAGATTCAAGTTCATGATTTTAAATTACAGCGGCGCGGCGGCGGCGCCTTGAGCTTGATGCTAAGCGTGACCAATTGAAAGCACGACCACCTGCGGCAATTAACTACAGTTACATAGATGGTGGTACAGGTACAGTCACGTGCCCGCAATGTGCGAGGATCTTCAGAAAGAAGATTGGGTTACATAAGCCACATGCGAGCTCGCGAACGACAACTACAGCGGAGCTGAAGCAATCGCCATGGCCAAAATCGGTCAGATCACATCATCATAAGAATTAGTATTTCCAGATAAAAAAGTATTATGAAAACAACCTTTGTTTTCTTTGAACTTTAATTATAAAACAGATTGTTCACTGCCAGAAAGATCCTTACCGTAATCAGATGCGTGTCAAAAGCGCCTATAAAAACTCGCGCCGCAATAACAACGCGCCTCGGTGCTGTTCACTAATAAGTAGGCGCCTGCCTGGTGTAATTACTGTAGACTACAAATTGTGATTCATATTCTAGAATGTCAATCAAGGCTTGTTTGAATTGTGTGTAACACGTAATATTTCATAAATAAGGTCTCAAATTAATATTCTATTGCGACTGCTTAAAATCAAACTCGATTGATACCTATTGTATTATGTTCTATTAATTACATACCTACGGTTAGCACTATTACAGAACTACTATAACTACAAATTAATTAACCTATGTGTTTACATTATGACTATTAGATTTGTATACCTAATTTACTGTGTGTATAAGCGTATGCCGAATTCTATTTCAATTTACTTAGGCATTTTCTCAAGGATCGCGATCATCAGGCGGTAATCGCCACAGAGTTTGTCTTTGACTTCGAAATAGTCATGGACCAAGGATCTAGTACAAAGTTCACGAAAAAACTGGCCAAGTGCGAGTCGGACTCGCGCACGAAGTGTTCCGTACCATCTATACATTATATAAAAGGAGAAGCTGACTGACTGACTGATCTATCAACGCACAGCCTAAACCGCTGGGGTTAGAGACTTGAAATTTTTACAGTAGGTTCCTTTTGTAACGTAGGCATCCACTAAGAAAGGATTTTTGAAAATTCTACCCCTAAGGGGGTGAAATAGGCGATTGAAGTTTGTATGAAAAATCGTCACTTAACGGGTTCAAAATTTCACGCAAGCGAAGCTGCGGGCGAAAGCTAGTTATCTATAAAAACGGCAAAAAAATCACGTTTGTTGTATGGGAGGATTAAGCATTTATTTTATTCTTTTTTTTTAGTATTTGTTGTTATAGCGGTAACAGAAATACATCATCTGTGAAAATTTCAACTGTCTAACTATCACGGTTCATGGGATGCAGCCTGGTGACAGACGGACGGACGGACAGCGGAGTCTTAGTAATAAGGTCCCGTTTTACCCTTTGGGAACGGAACCCTAGGAAAGTGTCCTGAGTTTATATACCTACACCACCAGAGCGCGCGCCAAAGCAGACTTAGAAATAACAACAAACTAATTTAAATGCTATGTGTCGTCATCGCAATGCCTAATTTAGCTTGCAACTATACAAAGATTTTATTGCACCATTAATCTAAATTATGATCATTTTCCCATTTTATTCTACACTCGGTTCGGATTCGGACCACAGAACTTATAAGGACATTTTTGAGCGCTGACCCGAAGTCCATATGTTTCTACATCAATGACGGTAATCGTCATTATCATTTCTTTTAAATCTGTCTTTTTTATTGAAGCCCGAACATTTCTTTCAGTAACACCGAGACTCTAGAATAGGAAAGGCAAAACAGTAGATGGCAAGCAATTTGCTTTATTTTCTTCTGTTTTGTCGCGTCACACCAAACGCGTCTGTCATTTCCACACCATCATGAAAATTAATCAATACAATTTTAATCGAAAATTCAACTGAATAATTACACTTTGAATCATTAATAAAGGTATAATTGGAAAATCATTTCCCCACAAAGACAATTCGAAGATTGAATCGTCCTGTCCAATCCATTGTGACGTCACAATAAGCCCTTTATCTCTAATCCTTCAGCGGTTTATTCGGAAGTTTTAAGGAATTGCGTGGATAAGAAATAAACACAATAAGATGTTCCCCTGCTGACGTCACAGCCATCCCCGTGGGCCATCCATCAAGTTGGCACTGGTGTCCATTGTAAACTTCTGTTACAGATTAGATAACGTTTTGAAGTTATAGACGCAATGTTGTTTTGTTATTTTGATCTAGTTTTGAAACGTTTTGTTTTTGAATGTTTCTGTTTTTACTGATCAATTTCCAACCTTCGTTTATTTTATTGATTACTTTTGTAGAATGCCAACATTAAGTATTGAAATCACCATTTATATATTGTTGCATATCTAATATTAAGCAATCATCTACTCCTTTCTATGAGTAGGTACTAAAGTAACTATAGTGTTTTATCAAAATTAAATAGTAAATAATGTTAATTGAAGTAGGTTTTTAAGTTACCCATTTAATTATTATAGCTATCGGTAAATTTTCCGCTTTACTGAATTATTAATTAGTTTAAAAGGAAAAAAACTATTTCATAAAAACACAAAATAAAATTACGAATATACTAAAAGAAATGAAAGAAAGTAATAGGTACTAGCTTTTGCCCGGGACTTCGCTCGCATAAATTTATAATAAAAAAAAACTCTTAACACACTACTAAAGTTTCTATAATAATATAATTCAATTCGAAATAGAATTCGAAAGACACGTGGCGCCCTCTATTATCGTTGATGTTTTCCTCGGGAACAGTAGTTTGTTTTCGGGATGAAAGGTACCCTATGTCCGTTTCTGTACACCGTATATGCAAAATTTCAGGATGTGTTCAGTGGTAAAGGCATGAAAAGGTAACAAACAAATAAACTTACTTTCGCTTTAATAATATTAGTTAGGATTATTTTGTGCTAACAAAATAAATTCCCATTTATTAGACAAAACGTTATGTAACATAATTTAACGTAACAGTTACTGTAACAATAACTTCAGGGGATGTTGCTAAGGTATCAAGTTTCGATGCCACACGGAATTCGTTGCACATTCTAACAGTATTCTATTCACTTTGTACTCGTATGTACCTCAAGTGCATGGAGCGACTGACGTAATTCTCTAGACGGTATATCTTGTCCAACATACACAGGGGGCGTAAAGATATCTGTTTTCCTTTGTTCAAGGAAAGAAAACAATACACACATACATACATCCACATCTCTCAGATCCTATTCAATCTCAGTCCCCTATTTAAAGCGATAACGATTCGTACCTACCACACTGCTCCGCCCATTTCGCGTACACAAGCTATAATTAATTAGAGCTCATTAATGTTGACTTCATTCTTTCCCGATTATCATTTGTTTCGTCCAAGTTCGGCCCGGAAAAATACATTACGGGAGGCCCTTGCATTTGTCTTCGTCGCCTTTGGATACGACGTTAATTAATATAGAATACCCTTTTGGTCGTACTGTACTTTGAGTTATGTCTTTATTTTAACGTTATCTATTTGGTTGTAACGTTATTTTATCGGTTTTGGTGCGAAAGGCTATTTGTTGGTTGAGTTTTGTATCGTTTTTGGAGTGATGTATGTTTATTGGTTTGAAGTATTAGTTTTATTGTTAAGTACAGATATTTTATTCGCGAAGACGCGCCCCAGTCTTTATCTAAATAGCTATAGTGCAAATGTGTGTATTATAAATTGTTTTTGTGTCAGTTATATCGCCACATAGTAGTCAGATGTGTGTATATGCACATTAATATAAGAAAATAATGAGAGATGTTTGCATACCACACCGATAATTCAGCCCTCATCAAGCTGTCTCCCCCCTCCTAAGCCTCCGCCAGCAACGCCCTAAGCCGAGGTACGAGTCTCACTAGGGGTCGACCTTAGTGCTGTTGTTGCAGGTAGTCATGATGTTAGTGTAGTACAAGTAGATAGCTTAGGTTAAGTATTTTACTCCCCCGCCCCCCCATTGGCTGGAGACCCTTCAGGTCTCACCAGTAACTGCCCGGTTACGAAATGTTTTTGGTCTACTAAAGTAGACAAAAAGAAAAAAAAAAAAGTTTGCATACGTACCACCTCTCACAAAGAGGAGGAGGATGAGTTTGACGCGCGTCTCTATAGATTAAACGCACTTTAACTATGTAAAAGGAAGTAAAATCGTAAGACTCATTCCAAAAGCGATAAAAGTGTATTTTAGTAGTATTATCAACAGTTGCCTAATTGGCATAGGGGCGCTTAACAGGAATTTTCCTGTAAAGCGCCCAACAAAATCCTATAAAAAGCTCTCCATCACATTGAATCTGGTAGTGTAAATACTGAACTGTAGATGAATTACAGAAGGTTTACTTTTGCACAGCCTTTATGGATAGTTACACCTTTTTTCCCATCGAGACAATCATTGTTATCTTCCTAAGTAAGTCATTTTTACATACAATTTTTGTCTGAACATAAACCATATTTCTCTACTCTTTAGAATAATAACAATAACACACAGCAAATACGTTAATATGAGGTAATAACCATAAATTATCATCGAAATACATTCGCAAAATTCGGTCATCTGTGGCTAAGGGTATCCAAACTGTGCCCCATAAGCAGCTTTGGTTAGGTCGAGTGCTCACTGTATCGCTTTGTGTCGGCGTTGCAATGGACATCGCTCAGCTTTGGCTATCGGCTGCCGATCGATAGTCAACTGCTTATTGAATAGGATTATCGCTATTGTTTGTGCTACTTCAATGTAAGTGATCAATGGTTGTGTACTGAGCTTTTGAATGTTCTGAGCAGTTCTGAGTCATCGTAGATTTGTATGCTGATTTGGATTGAAGACTAGCGTAGGGTAGAAGCTGTTTGCTATCATCATGTTTATAATTTATATTTATACGGAAGCGAAGTGAAGAAATTGGCCTGCTAATGAAATACACACATCAAAAGTGTCTAGGGATCAAGCATTTTTATGCGGATTTCTTGAGATTGAGATGTGGCTTTGTAATAAATTTATGATTTTATAAATTTATATGGATCCTTTTTGGTGCATTTCATAATTTGAATCAGGAACTGTGAATCAAATTCGAGTAAAAGATGAAAATCAGCTGTCAATATTTTCCCTATAAAAACATACAACGCATTGAAGACATTATTAGTGCTACTGTTTCCCTACTACTGATTAAAACCAACGTTATTATGGAGCGGCGACGTCATTTAAGCAGGGAAGAAATGCTCAGAGCCGTGGGAATGATAGAAGCTGGTTCCCGGCAACGTACTGTGGCTTTAGCTCTGAATACAAGTCAGAGTGTTATCAGTCGACTTTGGACACGTTACCGAAGCACTGGTACCGTGGCTGAGCGCCATGGAGGACGGTATCGCTGCACCACACGGAGACAAGACCGATACATTCAAATCTTAACTCGAAGAGCTCCAACAATAACCGCCATGATGTTAGCCGTGAGGCTTCATCACTCTTCAGGGAACTTAATTAGCGACCAAACAGTCAGAAACCGCTTGCATGAAGTGAACCTTCATTCCCGAAGACCGCTACGGGTACCACCTATAGCAATGCACAATCGTAGGATTCAATATCAATGGGCTCTTGGACACAGAAATTGGGCAGAAGAACAATGGCGTTTCGTGTGCTTTTCTGATGAGTCTCGTTTTGGTATGAGACCGGATACAAGACGTATACGACACTGGAGAACCCCTGGACGCCAACAGCGATTAAAATCCTGCCAGGAAGTCCATCCTTATAGTGGTGGAACCATCATGGTATGGGCGGGTATTTGGATCGGCGGAAGAACTGAGTTGATTTGGATCAGAGGCAACCTCAACGCTCAAATTTATGCTGAGACGATTGTATCAGACGTCATCGTTCCTCTACAAGCGCAAATCGGTCCCTTATTTCAGTTAATGCATGATAATGCACGACCGCACACCGCAAGAGTTGTAAGACAGACTCTCGCCGCAGCTAACATCAATGTCCTGCCCTGGCCTGCTCAGTCGCCAGACTTGAACCCGATTGAGCATGCATGGGATATGCTACAGAGAAGAGCTCTGCCGAATATGGAGGGTATCCAGTCGCAAGAAGACCTTTTTTGTTGTTGCAACGAACATGGGCGGCCATTCCACAGCGTGATTTGGATGAACTCATTTTGAGTATGCCAAACCGATGTTCTTGTGTTGTTAGTGTTCGCGGTAGAAACATGGATTATTAATTGTTTAAGTTACCCAATAAAATTTTAAAGAAAACTGTTATTTCAGTCTTTTTTTCGAACTTTTGTGTTAGTGGTTCAAATGTCAAAAATCCCTTTATTAGGAAAATGGCAAATTTCTTTATTAATGCAAAGGTGACTTGGTTTATCGTTACTGTGACAAACGAAAACACTTTATTTGATGAATCCTTAAAGAAAATTTTAATTAATATCAATCAGGAGAAAAGTTATTGCAAAAATATATGTTGATCCCTAGACACTTTTGATGTGTGTATATATATCATTTGCAGGATTTAGCAGGCCAACTCAGACAGATCATACAATATACAAGGTTAGTCGGAAAGGGGGTACTAATCCGCAGTCCACATAAAGTGTCACTGATGGCGGTTTTATGGCAAGTGTTAAAATTTCAAAATTCGATAATTTTTATTTCCGTGTAAAATTATTTTTATTGTAGATTTTTCAAAAATTCATTGTCCCTACTTTAGTTACTAATTCAGAAAATAGAGGTTCTAATTCGTGACCCCAAATATGACCTAAAATGTAAACACAGCTGATCATAGCTGAGGATAGATAGATTTTAGCGTATTTTTTTTGTAATTTTTGAACAGCAATTTCTCTTAAACTATTGACTTTTGGGGAAAGTGGTAGAACAAAAGTTACTCATTATTATGGGTACTTTAACACCCTTTCGGATTAGTACCCCGTTCTGACTAACCTTGTATATTTTATTAGCAGGATTTAGCAGGCCAATTTCTTCGCTTCGCTTCCGTAACCATTCACAGTTGTATGTAAGCCTTATTATACTGCTGCCTTATAAGTGTAAAATAATTTTCTATTCTTTTTCGGCATTGTAGATCAGTCCATCGAGTACCCGTCTCATCCATCAGTATCAGGTATCCTAGCCTATCCTTAGCAGAACTTTTAACCTTTATAGCCACTCCTCAATTACTGAAGCTGTCGGTTATTCTCAACAGATATTGTGACGTCATATAAATTGAAAATAAAAACAAAAAGCTTAACTACAATACCGCGATTTATAGCACCCTCTATAGCTAAATTACTGAGCGCATCTTACTTTAATTTACAATGAAGACTTTGAAAGATATTTATTGCCCAAACTCCGATACTCTGAGCGATATAACACATACCTTAATTATCCCACAACCTGAGTTGAGCACTTGATCATAAGTTGTGAAGTATTTATATTGGTATCATAAATTTATAAGAAGTCGAGAATACCCGCACGCACGAGCGTCTCCTCGCATTATTAATGAGACGAAATACTTCGAATTCTCAATCAACTTGACAAGGAAAGTTGGTGTTATACTTAGACGTGTACAGTGTAAGTCTCTAAGTGCACATTATGAAATTGGATGAAACTAGACATAATTTTATAGACAGGAAAAATAATAAAAAAAAAACTTTTCTTTTTTCTTGGTGTAAAATTATCGAGAAAAACACTGTAAAATCATCTGGTTATCCGTAAATTCTTCTTTATTTTTAAGAGACTGTAGTTATTTCGGGTAAATTGTATTGTCTGTTATTTACAATCGTTAAGTGCTGTTTCTTTTTAAAATAGATCACTTCGTTCAAAAAATACAATAAAAAAAGTTAACGTCTATAAAACCAAGTCTTTTTAGTTTTTTTTAAATTATTTTTCCTGTCGATAAAATTATGTCTAGTGAAACTCACTCAATTTCATATGTGCACTTTATGGAGGCTCACACTGTATAACATAATTAGGATAGTAGGGGCATGTGCTTAACCTGTGGACGATTTCCAGAATTTGACAAAAAACTATTTTTTTAAAAAAAACCTCATTCTTTTATCATGAAATTATTTATCGTACGGCTTAGTAACTAATCAACTCTTAATAATTATCAGTCTCAAATGCGATAGCAAAAACAGTTGCTTAGAAAATTAAAGATTTTCAAAAACCCTTATTTTGTCCCTAGGTACAACGTACCAATGTACCTATGGACAGCACAAATGTACTTATGGACGGTAATGTACCTGTAGACAAGCATTTGGTATTACAAAAAAAAACAGGTTTTCGTAGCGATAATTTTGGAAAACGTTGTCGATAACATCCAAACCATCCTATACCAGCAATTTTGTATTGATGCCAGCTTTTAAGAGTATTTTATTTATTTTTTGCACAGAAAACTGGTAGACAAGTTCCTGGACTTGTTTGGAATCTAGACTCATATGCATGCAGGCTGCCTTTTCTAAATATTCACGTAACATAATTTCTTTATGTTCTTGAAACACATTTTTTACGTCATTCTTCAATAATGCAACGATAAATCTATCTAATAATTAATCTATAGATTTTTGCATTGAGATCATTATTTATTTGTTGAGTAGAAAATGTTTAAAAATCGTGTATTTTGGTATTTTGTGTTTATCAGACACCTTACGAACTAAACATCCACTTTTGACCTCTATAACTGCTTCGGAGAGAGTGTCTGGACATATTTTATCCCGTTTCTCTCCGGTTTTACTACTAAAAAAAAACAAAACAAATGTAGTAATTTGTCTCTGTAAATTACTGTCCACAGGTACAACCGATATTATGTACCTATAGACAGTCCACAGGTACATTCATTCCCCCGTCCACAGGTACAAATATTAAGAAAAAACCTAGAAAGGGTTAAATCTTTCTAAAAAGCATTAACAGAAACGCAGAATAATCCTTATTTCAATGAAAAACAACGAAATTCTGTAAATCGTCTACAGTCATACTTCTAGTTTAAGTTATCTTACAGAAAAACACCTTGAAAATGTACAAAAAAACTTACTTTTTGAAATAAAAATCTTCAACAGCATATCACAACAGATTTATCACTGACAGCATAATGACAGTTAGTCAGTGTTGCCATTGGTCAAAAAAAGTATACGAAAGTGTTCTAACTATGAATTTACGCCGTTTGGATTTTGAAATATTGGTAGTGTCCATAGGTAAAGCCGTCCATAGGTACAACACTTGACCCTACCTATAGTATAAATTTAACACACTTTTCGGTGTTTTCTATTTTTGTTTAATATACCGGAAATACAATTTTTTTGTTTACTTATTCTTCCTTAAGGCACATAAGAGACGTTGGGCGTTTTATAGAAATACTCAGGTACTCGGTTTTTATTGTATTGTCTTTTCAAGTTCATTTTATACAGAGAAATACCCATTTTCACGTTCGAGGTTTGAAATTTTATCACCACTTTACAATTACATAGGTATGCTATTTAATTTTATCAACACCAAATATATTTTAGTACCTACTATTTATTGTAACGCCTGCAATGTGTGCAAATAAATACATTAACATAATAACATATTAACATGCTTAATGAGATATTAAATACCTATTTAATTTACGTTTCTGCAAAATTCACCGAATAACATTAATTTATCGTTTCGTTAATTAGTTAACCTAGTTTTTGTCAATTTAATTACTATAAATTAATAATAAAATTAAATAAATGCTGATATTTTTTGGTTAGGTTATACATATTTATATTTTGTTTGTTTGCAAGGCTAACACTCCTCTCCTTCCCTCATGATGGCACGAGCAATACGAGAACACCTCATGCTGTGGTGAAAAGATTAGCCAGTCAACAAGGCTGGTAGCGGGGCTGACTGCCCAGGGTGCGCCGGACGTAATTGAGTAGGTGCTTATAAGGATAACACATGGTATATTTTTTTAGTTTAAGCGGTCCTAATTCATTATAAAATAGTAATATAACTAGGGCGAGTGCTACCATCAAACTGCAATAAAATCTAATTAAAGCGCTTCATTGATGCGCTCTGCGTCCGACCCGACTTTGAGAAAATAAAAGCGATAGTGCACTGCATCCGATCCGAATCCGAGAAAAAACGGGCCAAGCTAGCTGTAGTTCTATTTATATGAACGCTTGCGCTTTACATCCGATCCGTTTTATAGATTTGCATCCGAGTTTCCTCGGACCGTATTTTCTCGGATTCCGATAGGACGCAGTGCACAAGCGATATTACTCAACAAGCGATTATACTCAACCTAAGATCCGACTGAAAAATCGGCCATTTAACTCGGTGACACTGGTGCTCTTTAACGACCTAGGTTTGTATTCTCAGCAAAAAAAAACGTATCGACCACAGAACTTATAATAAGAGGGTATCGACTGAATATAGCACAGCACTGAAATACACAAACATTAAGAATTTGTCAATCAAACTTACAAAAATAACGCTAATTCTACTATTTACCTAATTTAGAGCAACTGAAAAGCCGTGTTGAGACACTAGCTGTGCTCGACAACTGTGCGATTTTGTTTTACACCATTATTAGGTACCTACAACGAATTGTAAACAGACCAATGCTTATCCTGAGAAGGTGTGATGATCTGAAAACCTATACCCCTCTCTATCACTGATGACGCTTCGACTCGTATTTAGCCTGTGTACTACTCAGACCCCTCAGATATACAAGGAGTATTTCACCAACTCTTTTTATTTACGGTCCGTTCCTTTGTAAGGCATACGGGGGACACAGGTCCAACGCGCAGAGGCCCCTTTGAGAACTTAATCTAAAATGGGATGGGACACCAACCGGGGACAATCCACGGCTGCACTATTAGAGTACAGTCATGGACCGTCCCAGGTGGGTGCAAAACTATTGTGAAATATGGTAAAAATAAACCTGATCTATGGGTAGGGGTGTTAAATGGACGGTTTAACTTCTATTGCCGTAAGAAAACGGCGACCGCCTTTTAAGTTTGAAATTTTCACCAACTTATTATTAACTGTTCATTATGCTATAATTCGGTCTCTAAACTTTTCAATAGCTAACATTTGTATTTAATACATATTTTAATTGTGATAATGACAAGATTATTTGAATACATAAATGTCATATTTAGCTTTTATCTGGTCAATAGTTACGGGACAAATTATTGATGGTTTGGTGAAATACCCCTAAGAATAGACGCTTCAAATATAGGAAGCGGTGAAGGGAGGGCGCTTTTAGGGGCTGTCTTTTATGTACCTAATATTGACGTTCAAAAAGAACTAAGTAATTCTAGTCTATTTTGAATAAATGAGGTTTGAAGTCGAAGTTGATAAAAATTCTGAAAAATGTTTAAACTGACTTAAAACGTAATATAATTTCTCGAGCACACTAACAACAATATCCGTCATGAAAACGTTCCAAGAGAAAATGTCGAGCTAATAAAAGCTAATTCAACAAGGGTCGACTATTTACCTAATTTAGAGCAATTGAAAGGCCGTGTTGAGACGCTAGCTGTGCTCGATGGTCGTAGTCTCTGGCACGACTGACCTATTTAGTTTCGCCGTCTGTTGCCGACTGTGATTAACTTCCTGTTTCCAATTTATATTAAATAATCCCTTTTGTTTATAGCGTTCGGAACGTGTTAATAATGTTCCGGATACAACGTAAAAGCTCAGTCAATCTGCCGGTTGTTTGTTCGAGAATTATTGGAGGAATGGTAATGAGATTTCCTTGGAGTAAGTATCTTAACTTTTAGTGTTTGGAGTTTATTAGACATTGGTAATGGATATTGGGAAGTAAATTAGAACTCAACCATTTCATGAGGTTTTTATCTGTTTAAGCAAATTATTACTTTACTTTCTTTACTTCTTTTGGTGGATACTGTCTCGTTGGTTTAGTGGGCGCAAGCGTGACTGCTGTGCGTGCGGTACTGGGTTCAATCCCCGGGTCGAATAAAGTGTGATTGGGTTTTTTCGTGTGGAATTTCACAGTAGCAGCCTGGGCTTTGTATTTGTGCCTGGTTGATGGCAATAGGGGGCAATCCCTATTACATGGGACTGAAATATAACGGTGAAATGATGGTGTAATATACACATCTGCCCAACCTTACGGGAAATAAAGGGCGTGGTGTTACGTTACTTTTGTTTTTTCTAGGGATGCAATGATAATGCCGTTCTTTTGTGTTCCAAACCACTCTTGATTATTCATTCATGCATATGCACGTATAATGCCTAATAGATTTATTAATATAAACGATTTTTTTGAACCACATATTATGTTTGACGACACGTTTCGTGTAATGGTTGAGCGACTGGCTTCTGCGCTACGGGTCTTGGGTTCGATTACCGAACGGATCAAATATTTGTAAGGCCTAAAGGTTGTTGTTCCAGGTCTAGGTGTTTGTGTATGTGAAGATTTTGTGTCTGTAAACGTACCTACGATACAGGAGGAATCAAAGAGCGGGCTATGATTTAAATAAAAAAAGTTTCATTTCCTTTCATGAGTTTACGGTTTACGGGTTCGTAGAAATATATGGCAATCATAGTCGATACCACATTTTGAGTTGTCGCGTCATGAGCCGTGGAAAAACTATTTAATTTAGGGCCCCAACGTTTTATTTAAGAAAAAGAAAAAACTATAATACGCCATGAAATCAAATAAAAACAATCATTCCGCAAGAAAACCAATAGTCCAAACAAAAAGGAAACCGCTGTTAAGAAAATAAGTCACGTACCACACTAGTTACGCATCTATGTAGATAGTTCCCAACTTTCGGACCTTTTCAGGCGAAAGTGAATGATCTAAAAAGTTTTTACAAACATATTGGGCCTCATTGCCGTTTCGGAAAACTCTGTAACGAGTTCACTTCCCTGATTGATGAATGTGACTACCCGACAAGCCGAAACACGTACTGATAACGTAACGTGGGGCATTAATTTCGCGAAACGGCCCACCGACGATAAAATATCGTTCGCGTTTATTTATTTTTCGGGTTTTGTTTGATGGAACAAAGCCATTGAGGTTGTTGTGTCACTAAACTGTGTCACTGAAAGGCTGAATATGGTTGGATTGTATACACCGGATTTTTTAAAAAAAGGTTACGGCTATATTGAATAGCTCTGTACGACTCTTGTACATGATGCTTAATGTTTACCTTTTTTTTTAATCTTTGTTTTTTAAAGGGACTTCCGTTCCACATTTGAAAAAGTCAGTCCCGTAGTTCCTCTCTTATAACTAATACTAATACTAATATGTCTAAATAGTAAAGAAAAATAATTACCGCGGCGCAAAAATCTTATACATATAAAATGCAGCATTTGATGTGGGATTTGCTAAAACTGAAAACCAGGTACCAACATCCATCACATTCAATCTATGCTTAGGCACCAGTAAATCCCTCTCTTTCCGAAATTTGGCACAATCCATTAGTAAATGTTGGACATCATCAAGTACTTTTACAATTTGGTGAATCGACTTTTTTCATTAGGAAGCCGAATTTCCTAGAAGGAAGGCTTTATTGAATAGCTCTCTGTACGACTCTTGTACTGATGCTTAATATTTGCTATATTGAGATTTAAAAGTGGATCAGTAGAGATACATTATAACTATCCTAATACCGCGACTTCGTCCGCGTGAATATCTACCTTATCTTTTTAGGGATAGGTTGGAAAATCCTTAAACACGTACTTTATCATTTGATTATTTATATGCAAAGTTGAAGCCGATAAACCCAGGGAATCTGATTTTCCCATACAAACGTTTCAACCAAAAGGGTTGTTTTTTTTTGAAAAATCCTTTATAATCATCTCAGAAAAATATCTTCCAAGTTTCATGTTTCTATCTTCGGTTTAGGAACTAATACATCATTATACAGACTGATAGAAGATGGTTCAGCTGTTTTTTAGTTTTTTTATACATTTTTTTCTTCGAGTCTCTTCTATTCATTAGTTCACTTTTCGTTACTATCCTCCGGTTTCTGAATTGAGAATTCTAGGATTAAGCAGTACTTATGTAACATTTGAGTACGGAGTTGTCAAAAAAATTACGGATTTCAACTTAGAATAAGTACTAAAGCATAGAAGGAGCGCTACTTAGCATAAACGAATCAAAATATAGCCATGCTATTTACTCATATGGCGGACTCGCTGTTGTCAGAGCGGGAAAGGTAAACTTTTGACAGGCCGTAAAAAATAATTTTGTAACCTTTTGTACAGAGACTAGGGATGAGGGTATTCACACTATTAGACTATAGCTATCGATAAAATAAAGTCGTCGTATAATGTATATTACGAAATAATATATAATATAATAATATAATATAATATCCTTTATTTCAGGCAACGTGGCCCATAGAAAACTAATACATAAATAATAAAAACAATATAGAATTATAAACTAATACATAATATTATAAAACTTCACTTAAGCGCTATCGTTGTGCGATCGTGTGGCACTTGTCCGCGGAAGCGACGGAACACCAGACCACTCCCTCCGGCCAAAAGTTCTCCTCCATGACGAGGTGCAGAAGACACTTTGGTACTCGCACTACGAACGCCTTGAAGTTGGCGTTACGGCGCGATTCCAGCAGCTGCACTCTCACCAAGGACTTGGCCTTTTGGCGTACATACTCCACGATGTCCTCCGCATTAGTGGTGTAGTGTATGCGGGAGATGTACACCGGAATGTTCGGCAACGCGGTACGAAACGTCATATTCGGCTCCGCAGGAGCCGTGCCGCAGCAGTTCTTTTTGTTTCTCTGACGGCACTTCTTTTGTACCGTCACGAAACCATCCTCATTTTCAGCCTTTTTCGGCGCCTTTTCTGGCATAGGCTTCATACTGGTAGGGGCGCTCGCGGTGACGCTAGCGAAATCCCCACGTTTCGGTTTCGCCGGGGCTGCAGACACAGGCAGCGGGACGGGGCGAGGGGCGGGGGCGGCGCTCCGCGGTGCGGCCGCGGTGAAGGTCACGGGGCTGCGGGGTGCGCAGGCGGAGCGCAATGCAGGCTCAGCAATCGACGGATGCGCTGGCGACGAAACTGCTGACGCGGAATTCGACGACGATGTATCGAGGCCGGCTCCGCGACGCATGTTTACGTTAGATGCATCGACTAGTGACCTAGTTACCGTCACACTGTTGCGCAACTCGTTGACTTCCTTGCGCAAATCGGCGACGGTGTATTGGGATGCATCTAACTTCGCCTGCATATCCGCGAGACTGGACTTCAGAAGAACAATGTCCTTTAGAAGGCTCGTTACATCGACGTGGTCGAAAGTGACGGGAGGCAGCTTGTGTAGCTCCTTCGCCACAAACGTCGGCACGTCGTCAGGGTCGGTCTCCTTGAACAGCGTGATAATATCCTGCAGGCTTTTCTTAGTCCCGTCACGCCGGCGGGACACCATCTGGTCGCGCTTGTTCAGCACAGTGAACAATAACAGCTTGGCAGCAGCTATGTCGTCCTCGCTGAAGTTCGTTGCGCAGATCTGGACAGCTGACACCTCGTCCATCACATCCAGCTTCTGCTGCAGGAACGCCAGCAACTCATTTACCACAAGTTCGTTACTCATGGCGAGTAATTACGAGCGACAGCTTGCGCCGCGCTAATCGATATAAACAATAAGTAAACGCGTCCGCATCGGAACGCAGCGCAAGTGAGACTAAAAATATCTGAAGTAGTATTGTAAGGCCGAAAGAAGGTGACTATGATTGTGTTAACCAAATAATAGCCATGCCGGATATTGCCATAGTACATATAAATACTTACTTCTTAGAAAGTTATAATGACAAGAGTAAAGTTATAATATCATTATTATTCAGCCGAAAGATGCCCACTGCTGGACATAGGCCTCTCCCGAGCATCATCACTTCGACTGGTCCTGTTATTATCGCTATCAATAAATAAAGTCATCGTAAATGTATAAATGTCTATTATTTAATTTGCAAGTACTAAAAGCTTCACAAAAGTTAAATACATTATTATTGAGTATTCCTTGTAATGTACTTGGACATGCACTTTTTTTTCTGTCACTAGAACGGCGCCACGTGGTCTCAGGTAAGTTGTCAATTTCGAGGCGCTGGAAATTTTAAACAAAATAATGATTGTTTTATATATAACTAGCGACCCGCCCCGGCTTCGCACGTGTACGTTTTATAGCTTAAAACCTTTCTCTTGAATCACTCTATCTATAAAAAAACTGCATCCCTAAAAATACAAGATTTTAAAGATAATTACGGTAAAGAGGTGTAAAAGTTAGTGGCACCAAATGCAAACTGATTGAGAAGTAAGTTAATCATCGTTTATTTAATACGTTAATTTTGTTTAGATTCACTGTTCTCCTAATTATTTTATCCATCAGGCTTGAAGATTACGACTGTATTAACAGCATTTATTTGAAAGATAAACAAGACAATGAAATATTATCTGAAACAGTCTATTGTATGAATGGCCGAAAGAAGATGTCGAACGTAATGTTGCAAGAAAAAAAAGATTTTTATTTTTTTATTTTCAATCAAGCTAAATCCAGTGCGGGGTTAATCTATCCCAATTTTTTTTAAAGAAATTACTCGAATTCTTTTACTTCCTGTAGACATGCAATTCAATAAGAACTTAGGCTTTTAAATTTAGATTGAAGGTATAATGTTGGTATAGAGTCCTCCTTCAGTCTCCGCCATTTGCCAGAACGAGTAAAAGAAGATAAAGTGAAATGGCTGGAGCAAATTCTGTGGTGCTTTCTTGGAACCAAACCAATTTCGTGAGCTACCACGGCAATCAATTTATTTCGAAAATATTCGTCACTGGGAAACCTAAATGAAAAAAAAAAGTATAAATACCTAATTAATTAAACCTAACACAAAAATCACGTTGTCGATAGATTTATCGATAAAATTTTCGCACCCCTTTAATAATTTCTTTGGCGAATATTCATATTGATATAAAGATATGATTTAGATAGTTTATACTTATTTATTTTACTTCTTCTAAAAGGTAATGTCTTACTTTTACTAATTTTATGTATAATGAAATATGTTTAACGGAAAATCTATGAATAAACATAAAAATACTACGTACTTGTGGAAACTGATATTTTCACTTTGATTTTTTGTACATCCCTTGCGAGATTTACATTTTTTTACTATTCAGGACGTAGCGCACATTCTTATTTATAAGAACAATGTGCACATATACAAAACACAATTAATTAAATATAAATTCTAGACTAAAATATTTTTTCAAATCACCGCGCCACTGACACAAGTATTATACGACAAAATTTAAAATGTCGTTGCCGTTTGACAGGCGGTACTAGTGGCGGGCTATTTAATTTGGTAGCGTGGCTTTGGCTCAAAATCTCGAAATTGCTCTTATTTGACAGATGCCTCTGTACGTTTTTCAAGTACCGAGACGCCTTCTATGCTTTAGTACTTATTCTAAGGATTTCAAAGCATTTTTTTGACAACTCCATACTCAAATATTAGGTAGAGTGCGCGCAAGATAAGTCTGCGCGCGGCCGAAATCGGAACTAATCGTGGTCCACCAAATGAAGTGTGTGTCGTTTTATTAATTTTGAATAGAACTACCTGATTGTAGGAATGTTTAACGGGAAAAAAGTGTTTGGCTATAAAAAAAATAAGCTTAAAAAGCGGTAATTATAACTTTTGCGATGATTGCAACGTTGAGGACGCCCTCAGTCGCGCGCAGAGTTATCTTGCGCGCACTCTACTTAGTATTGCATAACCCGAATTCTCAATTCAGAAAACGGAGGTATGGGTCTCCGCCTCATGCCTCATGGGTGCCGATTTTAAATTGCAAAATGGTACCTAAATAAATCAAACAATAGAAGTTCAAGTATGTCCAAAATGATCCAACTTAAAAATACATGAAATACCTAGAATAAAAAGAGACATTACCATCCATTCTAAATTATTTACAGCAAAAGAAAACTACATTGTCACGTCACCGCTTGCCTTATAACGCCGATTCACCCGCATAGCGCGGTTTTAAAAGGAATCGAAAGGCCGCTGTGAAATTCAATGTAGCGCCCGCCCCGCTTACTAATTAATTCGTCCTGGAAAAACGTTCACTTTTTTCCTCAACCTGCCATCCTTGATTTTCAATTTCTGTAGCGAAAGATTAATGGGAAAAGACAGGTTCCCGACGAAGTTATATCTACATTCATAATTAGTCAGCCACAGTGTTTTTAAAAGCTGTTTTCACGACGAAATTGGATTGTCTTCATTGTAAAATCTGAGTAATAACTAATATAACTTTACGTGTAAGTTTAAAGTATTGTTTATCAGGATTGTTTCTCTCTCACAGTTTTGTTTTGTTCCTTTGTGAGTTAAGAGATAAACGTCTGCGATTATTTTCGTGGCACGATAGCGGGTAGGTACAGGCTGCGATCCAGCCGTGTAAATCAACCGCCCCTAACTGATAACGAGAGCAAAATTTAGCTGTAAATCATACATTTGTTTTCGTAAAGGGAGATTGTGAAGAGAATATTAAACGGTATCATACGATTTGTGAATTAGATTACGTTTTACTGCATATCCTTTTTGTAATTCGATTTGATATTCATTGGAACGTTCTTTTTATTTCCATTCTGAGTTGGATTGAGACACGCACGGGTGTTTCGTTTGATTGCTTATCTTCGAACTGTGAGAATTGAGGATCTTAATAACGTTTGTACTTATTTGTTTATTTATATTATTTTCGCACTAAGCGCACCCTAATAAAAGATGTGCTTATTTTAAGAAACGAAATTAATTGATTATCACTAGGTACATAGTATAAAACAAAGTCGCTTCCCGCTGTCTGTCTGTCCCTATGTATGCTTAAATCTTTAAAACTACGCAACGGATTTTGATGCGGTTTTTTTTAATAGATAGATTCAAGAGGAAGGTTTATATGTATAATACATGCATAATAATTATGGTAGAGAAAAACGATGAATACGCGATAAACGACATCCACGCGGGCGAAGCCGCTGGCGACCTCTAGTAGTATATAAAATCATAAAGTGAGCTAAGAGCCTGAAGCAATAAATCCTTAATATCGCAAATTATATTATATGCAGTATGATATTTTCTGCTATTAAGTCGAAAAGCAGAACTTCACATACAAATATTAAGTTGTTCGGAAAGTAAGTAGTTTCGTTTTACTTAATTGAATTTTAAGTTTAAGTCTTGCCTAACTTAGCTGTTTCAAATGATCACGAATGGTCGAATTCGATAAATTTAATCTCTCAGTGATCTCACGAGTTGTTATTCACCAGTTTACGTCAATTGTTGCCTTTAATGGTTCTTCATCAGCTTCAACTGGCCTAAAGAACGTGGTGCATCTTCGAAATTTTGCAAACCAGTTTAGGCACCGGTGTTCTATCAATAGATCTTCTATATACACATCGGAGATTTTTTTTCTTGCTTGAACAGAATTTTTAACTTTTCGACGCTAAAAAGTAAAATATGCCGAAAATGCTGCTTTTCACTCTCCTTAATTGAAAGGGTTCCAACCAAAAACTACTGCGTAGAATTAATCGAACTTTTGGCGAAGCAAGCTTTGCTATATCAGCTATCAAAATCTATAATCATTATGCGGTTTAAGTGTGAAATTGGCTGCGAAAAAATAAAATTAAGTCTTCTGTTGGGAAAAAACTAAATGACTTTCCGAACAACCTATTTGATAAATCGTCAAGTTCATGAAAAGAGATCCCACAAAATTAAAAAATGAACTTTGTAGAAGCACCCTCCATTATAGAAATAGTTATTTAATGTGTATTAAAGTCTACAACCAGATCCCACAAATAATAAGAGAACAACCTTTACGTTTATTTAAAAAAGCCCTATATAAATGGTTGCTTGAAAATAATTTTTATACAGTGAAAGAGTTTATAGATAGTAAATTTAACCGTAAAAAATGACATCTATATTTTTTTTAATCTTGATCTCACAATGTACGCAATTAATTTAATATTTTATATAAGTAATGTAAGAAGTGATAAAGAGATTTTATTATATTCTAAAATGATACAATTTAATTAATGTTATTATGTAATTAATGATATTCGTATGCCTCTTGCAGAGGCGGATGTGTCGGAAAACTAATTGTCTACCTACCTAACAACTTTTGTACCATATCCTTGGCGAATAAATATCTTATCTTATCTTATCTGTCAGTGAAGTTCTAACAGTGCGGAAGTCAAAAATGACTACTTTACAAGAGAGTGAAAAAACTATTTAAAACGAGCGTAACCTACGCAACGAACGCAACATTGTTTTTAATTATCATTACAAATTAACTCTTTGATGATTTAAACCTTTGAAAATCCTAATAATATTTTTATTTCAAGTAATACTGTGTCTTTCGCAGTGCTGTCTGTTTTTGTCATCACAAAATGACTTACGCACTGTTAGAACTTCACTGACGATTTATCAAATAGATAAATCGTCAGTGAAGTTCTAACAGTGAAGAGAAAAATATTTCTTCTTTCTTTGACCGAGTTCACACGAGCGGAACACACTATCTAACACTACTATCTATCACCAAAACTGCATCAAAGAAACCCGAAGGCACATTAACAGTTGTATGAAAAATTCATTAGACCCGGGATCGTTCCGACCACAGACATTATCTGACCAGTCGGGATCCCTCCTTCATCCATCATTCAGACTTGTCGGCTCTTAGCATGCATTCGTATACACAAGCGATAGACACATTATGTGTGTCTATTCAGTGGTTTATAGACAAATACATATTCAAGGCTAGTCGGAAAAGGGATACTAATCTGGAAGGGTGTTTAAAAAAAACATAATAATGAATAACTTTTGTTCTACAACTTTCCCCAAAATTCAATAGTTTAAGAGAAATAGTGTACTATTCAAAGATTTCACAAAAAATACGCTAAAATCTGTGTTTCCTCAGTTATGATTAGCTGTTGACATTTTAAGTCAAATTTGAGGTCACAGATTAGAAACTATAGGTATTTTCTGAATTTTTAACTAAAGCAGTGTTGAAGTTTTTTTATTTGAAAATTTTACATTTGCTATAAACAGTAAAAATCTATCTATATTTAGACAATTATGATCAGATGTGTGATACTTTAAGTGGCGCGGTAATTAGTACCACTTTCCTTGTATTATACCTATACTTTAACTACTTAAATCTACTATTTAATGTTTTCTGATTCTTTGAAACCCATTTTGCGCTGCAATGTTTAAACATTAGAAATTGAAATAAGTACAAGGCTGTGAAAGTTGTTGATTAAGTAATTACATAAAGATGATAAATGAGCATTATGAGAAAAAAGCAAACATAATTTTCATAAAATAAACACAATAAACCTCGCCTCGCGATCGTTACTCGACCTGTTTTTCTTTGTATACGTACAAAAAATAGCCGCACGACTAGCGTGTGCTGGCCGCAGAGGTAAGGGTAATGAATAAAAATATGTTACAATTATACAAGGCGTGTTTTTACAGGAAGCCTGTTAATCGCGTATCTGTGATCGTAAGGCCTTTTTCTGACGGCACACGACACGACATCACTAGTGGCGTAGTAAACGATTTTAGTAAATCGTCGGTGCGGTTGCCAAAACCCATATTATGTGCACGACCCAAAAATCTGACGTGTGAAGGAAAAACACAAAAAAGCATATTTTGAGCTTAAGAAGATACACAAAAAATTTAATTTTATCTCAGTACAAAAACTAGACAATTTGCTAGAGTTTTGAATTTTCAGATTTTTCTTAAACTTATTAGTTATCAGATAATTCTATGTGTGGAGGTATGGAATTAGCTATTTGTTAATATTACACTCTTTATCTCATTTGTTTGGCCATCTGTAAAATAATATAAATAAATAAAAAATAAAACAGTCCGCTTCCTGAAAAGTTGGGTTGGATGGGATTTGGCAAGCGCACGGACGAAATATAACGTTCGGAGTCGTCACCACGTTTTATCGTGTCGTGCCTTGTGCAGCTCGTGAGTCAACAGCCTAAGGCTATGGGACGTGGGTTCTGTTATGAATGAGTCATTATGACTCACAATAGTAAAGGCTGGCATCAAACTAGGGTCGTACAGCGTAAGATCAAAATTTAGATAAAAAATAAAATAGAACACCATTTCAACGGGTCCTACGTATACTTTACTAGTGCTAGTGCAAAAACACAACATCACAGTAGAGCGGTTTAAATGTTCTAATTCTAAATCTTTTAACTTTGACATAAATCAATAGAAGTATTTGAAATGTTGAAATGGACCATTTCAAAATTTCAAATATTGCTATTTTACAAATTCGACCTGTGTTATAAGCCTCCACGAGTGATGATACTTAAGTACGTCCGGCGCACCCTAGGCAGTCAACCCCGCTACTGCGAGCTAAGTAAGTAGGTATATAAGAATTCATTCATTCGTGTTGAAAAATAGCCAGTCAGCAAGGTTAGTACCTTGCTGACTGGCTACTGTTTTCAACACGAATGAACTATTCTCATACTTAGCTCGTGCCGGCACAAGAAGAAGGTCCGTGTCGTACCTTGCGCCGTGCTTGAATAAGACTGTGGGGGATGTGGGATCTATTATTAGTCATCATGACTCACTATAGTCACGGCTGGCGTCAAACTAGGGTCGTGTAGTGCATTTTTTTTTTATAAACTTTTCTCCTCTCTATGATTTCTCCTGTATCTTGGGTGCGTTTACAGACACAAATCTCACATACACAAACGCCAATTCATGACGGAATAGCAAAACAAAAATATTTAAACATGCGATTACAGTAATCGCGAGTGATTTCCTGTTATCCATTGAAGAGTTACATTGTCTATCTACGAAGGTTTTCATCAGATCTTCACTAAATTTAGAGGAGAATAAATACTAAGGACGATATTCTTTCAAACAAAAAAAACACATAATTATGATTAGTCACGGTTTACTCACGTGCATTTTTCGGTATTGCCCGACTAGTCGAAATATGAAAGTCTCACGAAAGTTTTTATACAAAAAAAAAAAAACTTTAAAATTGGTCCTCAATTGGTGATGATATCGCTGAACCAACATACAAAAAAAAACTCATTTCAAATTGAGAACTTCCTTTTTTAACTCGGTTAAAAATAACATAGAACATGATTTCAAGAAATCTACTTGTGTCATTGGACTATCAAGTTTGTTTTTATCTACACTTGGGAGCAAAGAAATCGAGCCACCCCTTTTTTCACGTGTCCTGGTTATTAGTTTTGGTTTCATGAATCATATAATTCAAAATACAAAAAAACTACCCTCATTGTAAAGGTTATCAAATAACCTTTTAGGCGATATATGTTTAGAATTGATCTGTTCCTTAATACCAAAAATAATAACAATTATACCTACGTGAAAAATAGAAGTGGCTCGATTTATTTGCAACCAAGTATATTTCATCTTTGGCAGCAACGGAAAGTGATTTTAGAGCGCTAGAACGTAAACGTGCACATTTCTCGTTGTTCTGAAACTGTTAGCGGTCTGAATGGTTTGTTGTAATTTTCATTTCCAAGAACGCAATATACGGAACAAGAATGCTTGTCCGCAGTCGGTTTGCACGCTGCTCTCTAAATCAAATTTAGCTGCAACATAAGGATCTGATTAGGCAAGATCTAATTAAAATAGAACGATAGGTATATTCGCAAAGCTTCAGTGGTTTATGCTTAACGACGTAGTGATGACGTAAATGCGACGATTTCTGTCATGCATGCAGTGAGGTCTTCATGCGGGAATCTTTTTATAAGTCGAAACATTATCAATCAATGTGTCCTAGGCTTTATTAAACACCTACCCCCTTATTACAAAAGATGGTTTAAACCAAGACTAAGGTAAACCCAGGTTTAAAATATACCCATCACTTTCTTATGTCATATAACAAAAAGAGACGGGGCTATTTTAAAACCTAGGTTTTTCTTAGACCACCTTTTTTAATAAGGGGGCTTTTGTTTCCATCCATGATCAATCCAATCCAGCAATGATAGCCTAGCGGTTAATCGTTTGCCTTCCATACAGGAGAGTTCTAGTCCAAACCCGATCCGCAACTCTAATGACTTTTCAAATTCATGTACAGATCAGAATTAAATTATCACTTGCGTTAACGGTGATGGAAAACGTCGTGAGTCAACCTGCACATCTGAGAGAGATCCATAAAGTTGTCGATGGTGTGTGTAGTTTTCCAACCCGCAGTATGCCAGCGTGATGGACTTAGGCCTCATTTACGGAGACGCGGGGCGTCGCGCGTCGCGTGCCTCGTGGCGTCAAGCGGTGCGTCGTACGATTTTTCTGTTTACGGAGCGGCGGCGCGTGCAGCGGCCCGCATCATCACACGCGCAAACACAAACATAATGGCAATGTACGATGTTGTTTATGAAGATGCGGGGCGTGCGACGGCGCGGGCCCCACCGCGGTTGACGCTACGTTTTACAGTGGACGGAGGATTGCAGGAATAGCTGGTCGCAACGCTGCGTGCGCCGCCGCGATAAACGTCGCGTGCGACGCGACGATGCCATCCGCGGGCTCCGCCTGCATTTCAAGCAAACGCGTGTAAAATCGCTACTCCGTAGACGCTCTCATAAAACGCCGTATGTTTGAATTCAGTGCGGGCCGCGCCGCATAACGCGACGCGCGATGCCCCACGTCTCCGTAAATGAGGCCTTAGGCCTAAACCCTACTCATTTTTAGAAGAGACCGATGCCCAGCAGTGGGACAGTAATGGGCTGGTTATGCTATGTATCCATCCATACTCGCTACACTTACCTGCAATCACTATGTGCGGTATTATAATAATTAGATAAACTCTTTTTACGCAGTTACTGGGCAAAGCCAGAATGGTAAGAAAAACCGGTTGTCAGACTTTAAAAACAAATACAACTACAAAAAGTAAATACACATTTAAGAAATTCAATTTAGCACTCTGTTAATTACTTGTGTACTCTCTTAATTATATGAACAAAGTTCAAAAACTTGCTATGTATATTCTTGAGACGAATATAAATATAATTAAAATTGAGTTTTCCCTGTAGACAAAATTGTCTTTATATGAAGTTGAGAGATTTCATAGAATATTTAATATTATACATACCTGGGTAGTCTCATAGGTTGGATACGGTGATGATGATGAATTATCCAGATTATTAGTTACATTTTGTCGCTTTTCTACTTTTAATTTAGAAGAAAATACTGAATTCCGAGGTAACGTTTCCTCATACGAACTCTAGGAAAAATAAAGGCTCAAAGACCTAGAGGCCAATGCCCAAAACGATGGTCAGATCAGTTATCGGAACAATTAGCGATGCTATAAGCGCCGCCACCAGACGAATGATCGCAACACATAGAGACAGAACGTGGACAGTTTGAAATGGAGTCACGATCCTCAACAGTGAGGAAACGATTAAGATGCATACGAACCCTTATTACGGAAAAAATAAGGGGCCCAATTCTCCTAAAATAAATTGTTGCCAAACGCAATCGAACCACAACCGTCAGTCAGTTTTTGTTTTCGATAACTTTCAAAATGATTGACTTTGTTTTTTGTGTCAAACAATTTGATAGCTTTTGAAATTGAGAACTGTCTGAATGAACGGCTCGGCCTTGGTTCGGTTGTGATTTATCAAGATTTATTTTAGGAGAATTAGGCCCCAGATGTGTGAAGATTCACATTAAATATTAATTATGGCATAAACACTGTCCCACTGCTGAAAACAGGCTTATTCTCAAATGGGATGGGTTTTTAGGCCTCAGCCTACCACGCTGGTCTATCGAGTGTTGGCGGACTGGACACACCATCAAGAACTTTTTAGAGTTAAGGGGCCTCTAAAAAGTTCTTGATGGTGTGTGCATATTTCCTCACGATGTTTTCCTTCAACCTTAAAGCAAGTGATAATCAAATTCTGATCAGCACATGAATACGAACAGTCAGAGGTACGGGCCGAGATCAAACTAAGACCCTCCTGTATGTAAGGCAAGCGTTCTATCAAAAATAATAATGAAACAAAATAGCAATAATAGTAAATTAAATAATATAATAATAATAAATAACGAGTCACCGTCTGCCAATATATTTCAAATTTAAGCTTGAAAGGCAGACGCCGTTTTCTTCCGGCAATAGAAGTTAGCCAGTCCACCTAACATCCCTTACCATAGACCAAATATTTTTCAGCATATTTTACAATAGTCTTGCACCTACCTGGGACGGTCCATGACTGTACTCTAATAGTGCAGCCGTGGATAGTCCCCAGTTGGTGCCCCACCCCATTTCAGATTAAAGGTCTCAAAGGGGCCTCTGCGCGTTGGACCTGTGTCCCCGTGTATGCCTTCCAAAGGACCGGACATCTTCCGCACGGAAGATGAGCCGTGATGTCCAAAGAGATAAATAAATAATATATCAAAAATAATGATGACACAAATTATCAATAATAATAAATTATACTTAATAATTTAGCAATAATATTATTGTTCATTAACTCCTAAAACAGGGCTTCCTCTCTCCTACCCTTTTGCTGTGCCCTACAGGGTCCATAATTGATCTCATTTATATAGTTACCACCTAAGTACACGTTATGGTAAAGCAATAAAGATATTGAGTATTGAGTACCTGGTTCTACCGCTAGGCTATCACTTTTTTTTTAATACTTACAATAATACAACATCACGCCTGTATTCGTATTCATCCTCATTTCGCCGTTATGTTTAAGTCCCATATAATAGGGGGCGAACCTATTGCCATCGACTGGGCACTAATCCAGACTCCGGGCTGATACTGAGAAATTCCACACGGAAAAACCCAATAACACGTTGCCCGACCTGCGGATCGAACCCTCAGCAATCGCGCTTGCTACCACTAGACCATAAAGGCATTCATTAATACAATGTACTAAAATTTTGACAGAATTCCATATTGACATCAACATATACAGGGTGTTAACGAATTCGTGTAATTCCTTAAAACCACATGTTCTACTACTGCTGTAGACAGGGGACGGCAGGACAGGCACGGGACGTAGCTTGATTAAAAAAAACTTTTTTTTTTCATAAGCCTTTGTTACCTTACCTTTGGTATCTAAACCACCTAATAAGGATTCAATTTAAAAATAAGATTTTTTTTTTCGCAAAAGAATAAATTTTATTTGTGTGAACATTTCGATGCCACGCATAAATTAATGAAAGTATGGCGACACGGTTGGCAGGAACGAATAACGCGATATCACTCTTTGCAGTCAGATAACTCAAGGCTCTAAAATGACTCAGTTTGAAAACGAAATTTTATTTTTTAAATTTTTTTTTGCTTGATTTTAGAAAGTTCCCATTTAGGGTTAATCTTTGTCACCAATAGATCACGCGGTTCGAAGGAATTACACGATTTCGTTAACACCCTGTATTTAAGGCGTTAACAAAAAACTTAAACATCTGACTCCCACTTACAAACTGTAACATTATTATTCACTACCAAAGTTAGAACGGCGCAAAGATACCTACTTTTATCAACTCACTTGTGGTGGAAACTAGTTTCCCTGTTCGATTCTACTTTATTTTCTTGGCAAATCGTGAAAGCGATCATGTGGCAAAACACTCTTATAGATTTGGCCCGAGGGAACTTTGACTTGAAGTTGGCTAGTGGAGACGTCGGAGTCGCGATACGATGTGTTTGAGAGCAAAACGGTGTTCCGATGGTAAGATGCGGATGTGAACGGTATAGCCGAGGGCCGATCTAGGTTTGTACTTAAATGTGATGCCAGGAAATGTTTAATGTATCGGCATTTTGCATTTACAGAATGAAGTGAATCGAATAGTAGCTGTGGTACTACGTTGTAAAGGCATAAGAAGGATGTATTATATTTACTTGGGAGCAAATAAATCGAGCCACTTCTATTTTTCACGTAGGTATTATTGTTATTATTTTTGGTATTATGGAACAGATCAATTCTAAACATACATCGCCTAAAAGGTTATTTGATAACCTTTACAATGAGGGTAGTTTTTTGCACTTTGAATTATATAATTCATGAAACCAAAACTGATAACCAGGACACATGAAAAGAGGAGTGGCTCGATTTCTTTGCTCCCAAGTGTAGATGTAACAGTACTGGCTTCCAAATTTCTTATAAAAATCTGAAAAAAACGCTTATATAGTAATCTTGTGGAAATCTATGAGGAAAGTAGATAATTATGATGGTGATAGGTCTAGTAGCTAGTCTTAACTTTGGTTTAGACTTCGGGAATACAGCTGCGACTTTTGAAGTCCAGTGCTTTTTTTTGTGACTTCGATGAAATATTTTCAAAAAACCTTCTGTAATTCACAGAAAAAATATAGGTACAGGGTTATTGGAACAACACCAACAACCTCTTAAGGGGTCATTGTACTCATCATTATGAACAACTTTTACTATGGGACCAAACCTGAAATCATGAAAAAAAACAGCTGTTCCCTACATTTAGCCCTGTTTGTGTTATATTTTTTCCTCGTACATAACTGGTAAAATAACTTGGTAATGTACGAGAAAACCAATAATTCCTCAGACATTACCCGGTTCTGTACGACGAATATTTTTTCCTCGTACAGTACTGGTAATGTAACTTGGTAATGTACAAAGAATAAATAATTCCTCACACATTACCCGGTTTTGTACGACGAATATTTTTTTCTTGTACAATACTGGTAATGTAATTTGGTAATGTACGAAGAACAAGGGTTTTTTTCAGAGGTTGTTAGTGTTTTCCCAATAACCCTGTATGTCATAATGGACCTTATTGTAATTAAACTTACTTACGTAATAGATCTTAAGTGATACTTTACAAAACATGTGTACACACGTTTTGTAAATCTTCTGTCCTTAGAAAGGAAAAAGATTGGGATGCCAAAAAAACGAAAGACTCGGCAATATATTCCAATATTGGAAACATTTTTTCCATTATTGTTTCTTATAATACGAAAGAAAGAAATTTTATTTATTTTAGACTCGCACTGGCAGTTATAGAAGTTGATCAATATACACGAAATATGACAACAAAATTTTTAACACCAGGAAAAAAAAGGCTCCTATCTCAGTATAATGCACGCGACATAATGTTTATTATAACTATTAAAACTAGTTACTTTAGTCACAGCAATTATCTAGCACGATTGGGTAGACCTGTTATTTGTACCCTAAAGACGACGCGCCAATTACGAAATGAGGCTAATTAATGTAAAAAATGTCCTTAATATTCAAAGGGTTTCTGTTATTCTTTAAGTTCTGAGAAACTTAAATTTTTTGGTTGTAAGGAAGGTATTTTTGTATATAAAGCATAATCAGCACATAACTGTCACGCAACTGGACACGGGCATTTAACTACATTATATTTTCTTCAGAATACACTTTTATCATTTTTTTTATTTTATTTCACTTAATCTAGATAAACTCACACAAACATAAGGATGGACAAATTTATAAGATAATACAAAAAGTAGGTAAGCACTTACATAAGTAGTAAATTCTAAAAAATAAACTTAAAAAAAAGTAAAAACCGACTTCACAGAGAAACTAAAAGGAGAAAAATAATTACCATAATATAAAATTAACAGTTTCAGAAGTCGGTGGCTTCTATTTGCTTCAGTGTAGAGTTGCACCGACTTCTGAAACTGTTAATTTTATATTATGGTAATTATTTTACTCCTTTTAGTTTCTCTGTGAAGTCGGTTTTTACTTTTTTTTAAAGTTTATTTTTTATTAAATACGTTTTTGTGCCATAAATTTAACCCCCTCCTCTTCATAACCCGTCTTTTTGGCTTTGAAGTAGTTGGGTATAAAAAGCCCTTCCGAACGATACCTTACACGATATAATGAAAACATTCCAAAGGGGGGGGGGGGGAGACACGCATCCCCTCCTCTTTTCAAGTAGTCAGTTCCCAACAACAAATATAAACAAAACAATATTAGTGATTTGAGAATTTTGCTTTGATCCGATGAGGAGTTCCGTTCCATATCTCTGAAGTTCATGGTCTAATCATAACAAAATTTATATGGAACCAATCGGGAAGTATACCCTTTCGAACAAAAAAAGAATTTTTCAAATCGGTTTATAAATGACGGAGATATGAGGTAACAAACATAAAAAATAAAAAAAATAAAAATAAAAAAAAAATACAACCGAATTGAGAACCTCCTCCTTTTTGAAGTCGGTTAAAAATAGAAAGCATCCTAAAGATTGCTATCTGGTAAAAATATAACAGGCTCTAGCGCACGCCGGGGGCAACACGCAATTGTAAGTATGAAAGCCTACAACTGAAACATGTAAGATAAAAGTATTTTCGCCACAGAAACGAGAGAACAAAAAATGTTGTGAAGAAATCCACTGGATTTAGGGGGTGTTTCACCAACCTATCATTAACTGTTCATTAACCGGTTGCGTACCGCCCGTCGTCCCAGGACGACACTTAATTGTTTCATCTATTGTGTCTATATTATAGGTGATTGAGAGTTTAAGCTAATTCGGTCTCTAAACTTTTCAATAGGTCACATTTTCATTTCACCACCTTATCAATAGTGATAATGACAAGATTATTGAACACATAAATGTCGAATTTATAGGTTACATTTAGCTTATCTGGTCAATAGTTACGCACTACTTTTTGATATGTTGGTGAAATCGCCCCTTAAACTCGAAAAACAAAAGGTGCCTTCTTATAAACTGAAAACTTAATTAAATTGTGTCTATAGTTACTAAAATTAGCTATATTAAGTTGTTACGTGGTTAGTATACCTTTAACAATGTGTAACTTAATTCCAAAGTAATAATTGGAGTCAAACTTCGGGTCCTTACTTCGCTGAATAAAATTAAACTTGGTAAAAATGCATGAAAGGCAGGGAGTAAATTCCAAATTATAACAGAAACGCTCACTCTGCAATATGTGAGTGAGCCACTTAACGGCGTCAGCATAAAGATAATAGGAAAAAGTTAAATTATGTCGATGTCTGAGGAGACAGACCTTACCACGTAACGTAGCAGTTATAAAAGTTGAATTTATTACTTAAATTATTTGAGTCTCTTCCCTAATTCTACTTTCCCTGTGTGTCCAGGTGCATGATATGAAGTTAACTTTTTGAGGGGCTATCTAGATGTTACGCGCGGTTGGACTCGTTTTATTGGCCTATTTCGCTTTGATTTGTTAGAGGGGGAGACTTATTTTTTAACTTAGATAAGTATATCCGTTATACTAATACATTTATAAATACTAAGGACATGTACGTATTAAGGTAGAGACAAACTGATCCCACGTATGCAACGTATGCTATGCATTATGACACCTGGGCAACTGACAATACAAATATTTTCTATGAAAATAAATGATTTAAAACACTTTTATCATAATGCAATGCAACGTGTAACAAAGTCTGTTTCTTACGCGACGCGAATTGCGAAGCGATGCGATGCGGTGACACGCGATGCGGTGCGAAGCGGCGGCTTCGTCCTACAAGCTCGCGGACCGCTCGCCGCGCGCCGCCGTCATCAGTAGCACTGTACGGCACCGCATCCAGTTCGCGTGAAAATATCAAGCCAACTGACAGCGTTCGCTTCGCGCCGCGCCGCGCCGCACCGCGTCGCACCGCACTCCATGTGCGTTTGGTCACGTAGGACACTTCAATAGGTATCGACTGTTTGTTGTTTTCGCGTCGCGCCGCGCCGCTTCGCGTCGCTTGTAGATCGCTCACGTAGGATGACGCGTTAGTCATGTACTTTCATGGAAAATGCCTGTATTGTCAGTTGCCCAGATGTCATAATGCATCGAATACGTTACATACGTGGGATCAGTTTGTCTCTACCTTTACTCTCAACCGGCGTACGCGTGTGACAAGATGTATTAACGTGTACGAAGCGAAAGGAGTATGAAACTATCGAAGCATGTGGCATTCTGCAGTTTCTGCCTACCGCTTAGGAAATAAGGGGTGAGTTTATATTGTATGTATTAACAAATACAAATTCCTCGTGAAGTTTTCCAATTTTTTGTTTTATGTTTGAACTAGACTATTATGTTACCGTCGATTGCATTTTAATACTGTATTGAATTTAGTCCCTATAGAGTAGCAGTATGACTTTCGTTAAAGTACTTGGAGTGACTAATCAACATTGAGGTATGCTGCGCTGTGCTGTGCTTAGCTAACTTTCTAGTGCTATGTTTTTTCTACAAACAACTTCAGCTGCGCGGAAGACTGAGCGAGTGGGCAGTGCGGTGAGGAGCGAGTCAACACGTATCGCGTGATTCCTGCTATGTTTTAAACAAAGCGCGGCTACACAAAGCGCATCGCAGCACGTTTTGTTACTTCCCTCATTATAAACTAAGAGGAGGAGGAATTGACTCAATAGAGCAGAGCATAGTTCAGTCATTTGTAGATCTTTGACAGTCGTTACTGTTGGTCAGAAGCCAGAAAGTCTGACAACCAGTCTTACCAAGAGTATCGTATTACCCAGTTACTGGGTTGTGGAGGTCTGATAGGCAGTCGCTCCATGTAAAATACTGATATTCAGCTGCATCCGGTTCGACTGGAAGCCGACCCCAACATAGTTGGGAAAAGGCTAAGCAGATGATGAGAGCAGAGCATAGTTCAATGTTGGTTAGTCACCCTTACTCTTTGGTGACCAACTTCCTTGCGTGGATATCACGAGCAATCGTATTTATGATTAGTTACGGTTTACTCACGTGCATTTTTCAGGATTGCCCGACTAGTTTCGGAACCAAACAGAGCCCTTAATCATGAGCTGAACACACGGCGAGATCACAAGTCGAAGTGAAGAAGAACTACGAGCATTGTTTCCCTTTAAGAGAAAAATACTGCTGTCGTCTGCGACAGCATGAGCAGTAAGATATCTTAGTACTTATTTATGTAGGTGAAAGTAGACGACAATACGTAAAACAAAAGGTAGGTACTTGACCCGACCCAAAATTGAAAGTAGGACTATAGACAGCTCAAACAGCAACAAACAAAAGTCAGTAAGCAGAAACACCTCTCAATTTTAGCACAATACAAGCCTCCCGTTGAAAATTTCATGCGTTAAGGACTTTGTAGAGTGTCGGGTCGGTGGACAAATATTCAACCTCTCCATTACTTTTGGTTGCCTGCCTCGACGACGGTCTCTCGCCCCGACGATTCCTTATAAACAAATTGTTTTATTTCATGCCACACATGCCTAGATTTCTTTTTATAAAACTTTCTTTCGACCTTTTCCGAAACGTTGCACAGAATAATATTAAATAAACTGTGTATTTTGTATTAAACATGAGAATTATGCGGAGCGTGGTCACGCGAGTAGCCATGGAAAATAATTGTGTGTTGTGTCAATCAATCATGGGAACAAAAAGTGTTTTGATGTTAATTGTATAACTACTTGGTTGATGTTAATGCATAGTAGGCAATTAAGCGTATTTCTAATAAACTGCCTACAAAAGGATTTACTTAATAGTAAACACTTTGAAGTTTGTCTGCCTTTTGAGTTCTTATCGAAAGCCAGTAGTAGTAGAAAGTTGAAATTCGGAAATCTTTCCGTAATTTAATATGATTGCCGAAAATTTCCAGGAATTCTTACGCAGGCCTCGGCTGACTAGTTATTTGATTTGAATTTAAATTATTTGCTTAAGAAATCTTTTTCAACACGCTACTAGCATATTAACCATGGCCAACTTCTAGTAATAATATTTAATTTTATATATTTTTGAACGACTAATATGATGAAGGCAAACATCGTGAGGAAACCTGGACTCTAATGGTTTGAAATCGTCCACCCGCAGTGAGCAGGCGTGGCGATCAATGATCCTTCCTTCTCTGCATGAGAAAAGGTCTTTACTCTGCAGTGGGACAGTTATAGGCTAATATTTATTTATTTTATTTTTATTTTTAATAACGTGATACATTTAATATAATTTGATTTGTTTTGCTTTTTTGTCTGTCTGCTTCAAATCTAGCAAGTCTGTGGAGAAACTTGGTGTTGGTGTTCCTCCAACCAAAGGGAGGATCCTCCAACCAGGCGGAGTCTTGTGCCTGGCGGGCTACTGCCCAACGGTTGATGTTGGGAGGTTGTATATATACTATCTGCGTGTTAAATCTTGATTGCGCGATGTAGGATAGTTCGCTAGTTCGCATGTGGCGAGATAGATGCCGCCACAAGTCCATTTTGACTCAGTTTCTGTTATCTGAACAGGCTGAAATGCATCACAATAAATGTTAACTTTTCCGTTAATTTCAATTGATTTCTAAAATCAGGTCAATCAGTCAGGCAAAGTGTTATGGGGTTTTTTTATGTGGGATTTCTCAGTAGCAGCCCGGAGTCTGGATTTATGTCTGGTTGATGGCAATAGGCTCGCCCTCTATTACATGAGACTTAAGCATAACGGCGAAATGAGGGTTTACTATACACCTCTGCCCAACCCTTTGGGGAATACTGGCGTGAGGTTATGTTATAATGACAAAAAAATAAAATATGAAAAGCTTTCAGAATTCATTACTTAAAACATTCATGACCTGTTTGATCTCTAGCGTAGAATAGGCCTACCTATTTCCAGCCGTGAGCATAAAGAGAGGTGACCCAAAGACTAAGGATTACTAAACCAAAAATATCTCAAAAGAAACCTTATTTTCTTCTTATTTTCACTTTGACGGCAAGCTTTTCACCTAAGCAAAACTAATTACTTTACTGAAAGAAGTTGCGCTAGTTTATCACTGCTCTTGAAAAACTAGCGTTAGCATGAAAAATGCTAAGACAAAAATGTGTACCATCTTTTCATTGCATCAACAATACCTTGTACAATGCACAAGTTTATACTTTTTGTGACCATTCAATTTCAGGAGACCTAAACGCTAGTCCATACCGTCCCCTAAGAGTGAAAATCTCGGGGATGCGATTAGGCATTTTAATTTTACAACGACGTATATCAGGCATAGGCATGTCTACACCTTTCATGTTCATCTTGCGCTTTCAACTTTCAATTCCTCTTGCGTCAAGCGCATGCAATATTGATTGCCATATGACGCATGCAGCTTATCGTCTACATCGGTGCGCCTCGGTCAGTCGTTAATCGACATACAATAGACAGATTAGCGCTTTTGTCGAACTAGTATTAAGGCATGCGCTATAGCGCTTCACGCACTTCAGACGAAGACCCAAGATGAACATGAAAGCGCACTGGTGGCACAAAGCTTATAGGTACTATAATTATAAGAGAGCCGCTCTATGCGAAATTAGTTTGTTGGCACTAAAATTAGCCTTTATTGGGTACAACATTCGTAATAAATATAATTGAAACACCCCTTCCCATAGTCCAGATATTTTTCACCACATTTTACAATAGTCTTGCACCTACCTGGGACGGACCATGACTGTACTTCAATAGCGCAGCCGTGGATAGTCCCCGGTTGGTGCCTCATCCCATTTTAGATTAAAGTTCTCAAAGGGGCCTCTGCGCGTTGGACCTGTGTCTCCCGAATGCCTTCCAAAGGACCGGACATCTTCCGCACGGAAGATGAGCCGTGAATAGAGATACATAATTGACTAGCTTTTGCCCGCGAATTCTTCCGCGTGAAAGCACACAGGAACCGTGCAATGACCAAATACAGTTTGGTATGTCTACACCAGTGCGCTTTCATGTTCTGCCGTGCAGGCCCTAAAGTGCAGTATGAGAGAAAAAGCGGTTTCGAGTAAATCGCGAAAAACTTTTTAACGCTGTTTTTTTTATATTACTCATTTGTATGGTGGATATTTTTATTGCCACGAGGACTACCTGAAAACAAAGATTATATCTACGAATAGAAATATGAATTTAGTTTATTAAGTTCTAAATAAAATGATTTTTTCCAAAATCATGGCAGTTACTGCACGCAAAAAGGTACACGTATGCAGATTAAAATGCGGTAAAAATACTTGATACTGCAAAATCTTTGATTTATTCGCTACTTTGCAGAGTAATTTGCAGCATAATACCTTTTTTACTGCATTTTAATTTGTATCTTGAACTAATTGCACGTGTAGTATGTAACAAATTTTCCAACTTACGAATTATATCCTAGGTAGGAATTTACAGAATAAAACAATTTTATGTATGTAATAAGAATAATGTTTATTTTTTAACAATTTCTGCTAATATTGTTACTTATCTTTAGGCGTTTCGAGCAAATACGGCTATAAATATACTTAAGAAACAACATTAAATAGTAAGAAACTTTTTGCTTTCGCAAGAAACATGAGATCTTTTACTTAAATGGCACATGGTTTATACCTATCTAAAAATAAATCACAAAAATCTTAGGTATCAAAATAACATAAAATAAATGCTCAACATTCGGTTCATGTTTACAAGGCATGCTTAATCATAAAAATAATAAAATAGGGTATATGATACGCGTATCATTTACTCGGTATTATTAGGTAGGTAGGTACCAAAAACAAAAGATATAAGTAAATAACAAAACACGAATGTACCAAAAGAACCATAAGTCCTCAACATTACCCGTTTTATAAGACGGGTATTTAGTCTGAACGGCCCAAAGCGAATGGACCGCGGGCCATTCGACCGTAACCAAAAATCGTCTACGTTCCAAAGGACCGGGTGATATGCATGCCTTGTAAACATGAACCGAATGTTGAGCATTTATTTTATGTTATTTTGATACCTAAGATTTTTGTGATTTATTTTGAAAGAAAGAAAGAAAGAAAATACATTTATTTAGCACAGACTAAAAAGGCACACAATATAAAATAAAGCAGAAAAAAAAAAACAAACAAAAGAAATTAGCAGGAGTGTGCCTCACGGCTGCGCCAAAAAGGCCCAGTTCAGCAAAAATGCCAGACAACTAGTGCCTGACGCTGGTTTTCAACTGGACCTGAAGTGTGAGGTGACGGATGTAAGTCAGCTTTGTGCTGCAATGTGTGTATGCTTAATTAAATAAAATAAGATAAATATATATAAATTGTACAGTTTAAAAACAATAATAATATGGGTCATGCCGGTCCTGATGTACTCCTTCGGCATACTCAAGTGGACTCAGACCGAACTTGACGCCCTGGATAGGAGGGTCCGTTCGCTGCTGACTGCTAATCGCATGCATCACCCACGTTCATCTGTAATGAGACTGTACATCCCGCGGAAGTGTGGGGGTCGAGGATTTTTAAATGCTAAGACCCTCCACAACCGCGAGGTGTGCAGTCTCAGGGAGTACTTCTCCCAAGCCGACATGGGGATGCATCGAGATGTAGTTGCAGTGGACAAAGGATTCACCCCGCTCTCCTTGGCTAAAGAGAACTGGCGCAAACCTGTAGTACTTGATACTAATGGCCGCAGGGAGGTATGGCGGAGCAAGGAGGTCCACGGACGCTTCTACCGGGCCCTTCATGGGCCCGATGTAGATTTTCTGGCGTACGTGGCCTGGCTACGTTTCGGTGACCTATTTGGGGAAACCGAAGGTTTTGTTTGTGCAATTATGGACGAAGTAATGATTACGAACAACTACAGAAAATATATTGTAAAGGACGGCACGGTTGACATCTGTCGGGCATGCCACTGTCCCGGTGAATCTATCCGACATATTGTCTCTGGTTGTTCTCATCTTGCTAGCGGTGAGTATTTGCACAGGCACAACCTCGTAGCTAGGATTATCCACCAGCAACTTGCTCTCAAATACAACCTTGTGGACGCAGAAGTACCATACTACAAGTATGTGCCCGACCCAGTTCTCGAGAATGGTCATGTCACATTGTACTGGGATCGATCTATCATCACCAACAGGACTATTGTTGCCAATAAGCCTGACATCGTGGTGATAGATCGATCAGAGCGTCTCACAATGATTGTTGATATCACGGTTCCGCATGACGAGAACCTTGTGAAAGCCGAGAAAGATAAAGAAATTAAATATCAAGACTTGGCACACGAGGTTGTCGCCATGTGGGATGTTGATTCAGCAATCATTGTGCCGATAGTCGTTACGGCCAATGGCTTAATAGCCAAGAGCCTCGACCAACATCTAAATAGGCTCTCGTTAGGCAGCTGGATCAAGGGCCTGGTGCAGAAAGCGGTACTTCTGGACACGGCGCGTATTGTTAGGAAGTTCCTCTCTCTGAGGCTCTGACCACCGGTAGCTTGGACCCTGTTCCCGATGCCGGTGGGCTACTATATTTTTATATTTTTAAATGTTTTTTTTTGTATTGAAATATTTAAAAATGTAAATGTATATGTATTGTAAGTGAATAAACGGGATAATAATATAATAATAAGCTGAGCTGGCGAGTCACCGTCTGCCAATATATTTCAAATTTAAGCTTGAAAGGCAGACGCCGTTTTCTTCCGGCAATAGAAGTTATCCAGTCCATTTAACACCCCCTCCCATAGACCAGTTTTATTTTTACCATATTTCACAATAGTTTTGCACCCACCTGGGACGGTCCATGACTGTACTCCAATAGTGCAGCCGTGGATAGTCCCGGGTTGGTGCCCCACCCCATTTTAGATTAAAGCTCTCAAAGGGGCCTCTGCGCGTTGGACCTGTGTCCCCGTGTATGCCTTCCAAAGGACCGGACATCTTCCGCACGGAAGATGAGCCGTGATGTCCAAAGAGATACAAATAATAATAATATATAATTTTTACATAGGTATAAACCATGTGCCATTTAAGTAAAAGATCTCATGTTTCTTGCGAAAGCAAAAACTTTCTTACTATTTAATATTGTTTCTTAAGTATATTTATAGCCGCATGTGCTCGAAACGCCTAAAGATAAGTAACAATATTAGCAGAAATTGTTAAAAAATAAACGTTATTCTTATTACATACATAAAATTGTTTTATTCTGTAAATTCCTACCTAGGACATAATTCGTAAGTTGGAAAATTTGTTACATACTACACGTGCAATTAGTTCAAGATACAAATTAAAATGCAGTAAAAAAGGTATTATGCTGCAAATTACTCTGCAAAGTAGCGAATAAATCAAAGATTTTGCAGTATCAAGTATTTTTACCGCATTTTAATCTGCATACGTGTACCTTTTTGCGTGCAGTAACTGCCATGATTTTGGAAAAAATCATTTTATTTAGAACTTAATAAACTAAATTCATATTTCTATTCGTAGATATAATCTTTGTTTTCAGGTAGTCCTCGTGGCAATAAAAATATCCACCATACAAATGAGTAATATAAATAAAAACAGCGTTAAAAAGTTTTTCGCGATTTACTCGAAACCGCTTTTTCTCTCATACTGCACTTTAGGGCCTGCACGGCAGTATTCACTACCTACACCACCGGCACGACGCGGACACAAACGTCTTTCTTCCGCGGCAGCGTTCGACACGACTGATTGACCGAGAGAGAGAGCGACAGATCCTAACTAGAACGCAGTAAAATATGGTCTCGTTTGTAGTGGAATGAAGTAGCATTGTTCAAGTTTCCAATTATAATGCAGTAACAGCTACTCATACTGCTATTTAATTAGCATTAAGTTATTTTGACCTTTAAAATAATACCGACTATACTGCAGTAAATAACGATCATACTGCAATTTAAACAGTAGCATTCATACTCGAACGTGATTTGCGATTAAAGTAGAAGCAGTAAAAGAAAGAATTTTAATTTTGCTGCACTTTAGTTGGTTTTCACTCTAAGAACCTACTTGAATAAGACTAAATAAAATACCACATACACGTACTTTGCTGCGTTTTAATCAGTAGTTCGCCTGAAATAAATAAGTGATCAACCATGCAGTATTAATACTGTTGGTACAAAAACTACTTACTGCGTTTTTATTTATATGCGTCAATATTTGTTTGAGTGTAGAATACAGATTTTTAGTGGTAATAAAGATATTTACTGCATTTAAATAGGTAAAGTGACGAGTCGTGGTAGACGTAACAGCTATTACTGTATTTTAGTTAGTCTAATGACATATTTAGACCTGCAAAAGTAAGTTACTGCTTTCACTAATTCGTCTTTTTAACCGTTTAGAACATCCCAACTAAAAACCGACAATATCACTGTGTTCCTTATAGCGTGACCGTCAAGGTTCAATATTCAACTCAAAAACGTGAAAAAACCTGTTACTGCGTTTTAGGGTCTGCACGGCAGTGTTCATCTTGCATCTTCGTCTGAAGCATGCGTGAAGTGCCATAGCGCATGCAATAGCGCATGCCTTAATACTATTTGGAGTCTTATGGCAATCAATATTGCATGCGCTTGACGCAAGAGGAATTGAAAGTTGAAAGCGCAAGATGAACATAAAAGCGCACGGGTGTAGACATACTAATTCTCGAGGTTTTCACTCCAAGGCGACGATACAACAAAACTCCATTTGATTATACCGAAAAACAACGAAAATTCTCCAAACATTACGCCATCGAGTATACTAAATCCAAACATGTGTCAAATAATCCCATCGGCTATTGGGCGGCGATGGGCGAGCGGTCGCGACATTGACTGAGGAGCGGGCAGGATTAGTATCCGATGCCCGGACGACCCGGACCCGACCGATTCGCCTTTATTAAGACGAATAGACAAACATTTTTAACACGTAAATGTGAGATATGTGACCACGATGGCTCAGATAGATGGGCGGTGTGAACTATGGTTTATTTCGTTTCGAAATTGAATGTTTTGTTTGTGTAGTTTGTTTTCGAATTGTTTTTAGAAGTAAAAGATAAATAAGAATAATGATTACGCCAAACCGATGGGCAGCAGAGTCCTCACTTCTAGGTTTTTTTATGAAGTTGTCCCCCCTCATTTCGGTTTCTTGTGTGCATCCGCCCTACGGGGCGACAGACGTTGGGGGGACGCAGTAGCACTTAGTAATTGTTATTTTAATAATTATGTGGCGTACCGCGCGTATTTCTCTTCCCCGCTGCAACACCCGCCCCCTTTAACATCCATCTGTTAGAGGGGCTCGTGGCTAATTAAGAATCACGCGGCGAATCATTGCAAAGTTAAGCTGCGCTTGATGAGATCAGTCCATGGCTGTGTGACCGTTTGTAAGCCCGTAAACGCACTAGCGGCTGGCCGCACAACGATTTTTACATGAAGTCGCATGATATCGACGCACTGATTTGCGGCCAACCGTCAACCGCTCTGGTTGTTTTGGGGCTGCGGCGCGGCACGCCGCATTGCAGCTGGCCACTAGTGCGTTTTAAGCCTTACACGTCGAGAGCTCTCCGTGTCTCGGATAGCACGTTAAACCGTCGATCCCAGGTCTCATACGAATATCCATAATAGTTTCGGGTAGTCTGTAGCCTGAAAGTCTGACAATCGGTCAAACCTTAGGATATCGGCATTGCCCCGGGTTGTGGAGGTCTGCTGGCAATACTGGTATTCAGCAGCATCTGGTTAGACTTTAAGCTGACCCCAACAGAAATAGGAAAAGACTAGAAAAGACGTTTGCAAGTGTAGTTACCGTCGGGGTTGATTAAATGTATCCTATAAACTCATTTAATTTTTTGTTCATCTTCGATATCAAGAACAGCCTCGGGACGTACACCATTCATTCCATGAAGGGTCAAAATATACGTCCAATAGTTGCTTTCGGGAGCCGGATCCGACTATCTGATCGAATTCATGAAATACACGTACGATTCTCGTGTACGATTTTTTCTGGACGACGACGACGCCCGGACTATGCTTACGATTCTGACATCCGATCCGATAGTCTGATCGTACGTGTAATTCATGTTCAAACAAATGTATGACGCGGAGGCCTTCAGATAGTCTGATCAGACTATCGGAACCGACTATCGGAGGCAAGTATCGGACGTATATTTGGGCTCGAAACCTCTTATCTATTAAAAGTTTACCTTCCTGTATAAACACATTCACAAGCATTCACAAACTATGTAGGAACATAGGCATAGATTAGATTTAGCCTACACAGAGTAAACAGAGTCCTGATTGAAACTCTATACTTCTTGGCTTTGTGTGTCTTAGTTGTAGTTCACGAGTACGTTGGGGATAAGCTGGAAACGTTACTAAATTGCACACATTGTTACCTTGTCAACTAAATTGTTAGAATAAATGTCGAACATTCAAGTTGAGGGTAGTACTTCCAAAAATGTTTGTAAAAGATCCTGAAACGACACCTCAACGTCGACACTCAAGTATTTATCTAGTTTAGTTTTTATTTCAAAAAGAATTTTTGACAAGATATTATTATATCCATAACATTACGCTTGTATTCCCCGAAGGGTTGGGCAGAGGTGTATAGTAAACCCTCATTTCGCCGTTATATTTAAGTCCCATGTAACGCGGCATCCTACGTGAGCGATCTAGAAGCGGCACGAAGCAGCGCGACGCAACGTGAAAACAACAAACAGTCGATATCTATTGAAGTGGCCTACATGACTAAACACACGTGGAGAGAGGTGCGGCGCGGCGCGAAGCGAAGCGAATGCGATCAGTTGGCTTGATATTTTCGCGCGAACTGGATGCGGTGCCGTACAGTACTACTGAATGAAGGCGGCGCGCGGCGGGCGGTTCGCGAGCTCATGGGATAGAGCCGCCGCTTCGCATCGGATCCCGTGTCACCGTATCGGATCGCTTCGCAAATCGCGTTCGCTTTGAACCACCTACGTAAGACGCCGCGTAATAAAGGACGAGCCTATTGCCATCAACCAGACACAAATTCGGGCAGCTACTGAGAAATTCCACACAGAAAATTCCAATCACACTTTGCCCAACCCGGAGATCAAACTCAAGACCTCATGCTCAGCAGTCGCGCTTGCAATCACTAGACCAACGAGGTAGTCAATTATTACGAGTATATCCTAGCGCTGAATCCACGTGAAATTCTGCTCGGCCCATACCGAAAAATAGCGTTAAGTTAAGTAAATAAGTAGTCCTCAACGCCGCACATCAAAGCTTCCAAACTTTTCGGCAGCATTAAAACTTAAATAGGATTTCTATACAATCAGGATTAAGACAAACGCCTGTTAAGAATTAACGCCCGAACCTTTTGTTCGAGTAACCGGGGATTAAGCTTCGGTTTAGGGCGGTAACCACACGGCTGTGTATCCTTAAATTCGGACACGTTCGTTAAGCCTAGATAGGTAGCATCGAAGGTTGGGACAGTGACGAAGTGTGGGTCGGTACGGATTACTTTATCGGCTCTGTCCGTCTTTCTCGCCACTATGTTTCTTTATTAAGATAAATGCTTGGTTTTTTAACGGTCCGTTAAGGTATTTCAGGGTTTTATTAAAGTATCTGCTTGTATTGCCTGTACCCTAATCACCGAAGCCCTAGTTAATTGGTGTGTTTCTGACTTTCTTATTTTGTCGTAAGTATATTGAGTTTTACTAGGTAAGTACTTACCTACTGTTTCATAAATATAAACAATTCTTTCAATTAAATAATTGCTTCTAGAATAGTATGCAGACCGTTCGATCGACACATTATTTAAATTAATACATATTTTTTGTTATATTAATACTTGCACGATTAATTTAGTAAATAAAAAATAATTGTGCCTATGGCTAAAATTTAAATAAAATAGTATTAGTAAAACAATTAAAAGCTTCGCATAGGATCGGAAATGGATATGTCGTACAAAATAGTTTCGAAAATAATTCCATTTATAAATAAAAGGATTTATATTTGTTTTAAACTTGATAAAAGCTGTAGCTCGATTTAGTTGAATATTTAACATCGAAAAAGTTCAAACGGATACAAAAAAATGAACGTTACAAATATTACTTATGTATTCTGCATATAAAAACTAAATAATAATGCCATCATAAAATAAAATAAGACTAAATAAAATTTAATCTTAAGTATCTTGTAAGAAGATAATTTCTACTTTTTCATAGTTACAGAAACAATGACTTTCACAATAAAAAGTCAGCGACCGACTAAGCCCAAATATAAAACGAAGTTCTTATTAAAAGTATTTGGGAATGTCGTAAGAAAGTTTGTTAATTTTATCAGTTGCTGCTGTTGCTGTACAAATAAGTCGGGCAATAGTCTGGACCGTTATTAAAGAAAATTTTATAAAACAAATGCTAACAAACCTCTTTATTTTTCTATTATTTGCACGTCTTCATCTAATTGTTAACTATTTGATTATTTAATTTCGTTCTTTGAAAACGATTTTATTTTAATATCTTTCTACGCACTGCGTATTGCGATTCGGTTCAATGCTCAATTAATGTTTTAGATTAAAAGTCAAGTTTTGAATTTTCATCGCCAATATTTTAAGACAAAATTGCTTATTAATGTAATTAGTGTATGGTTAGCTTGTCATTTAACAATATAATTAACAAGTCATAATACGGAAGCAACATAATCAGACCGCGCGGGTCGGGGCTCAAAGTTGACGAGTTTTTGACAAAATTGTCTTATTCTGTAACTCTTGTTAAACTCTTAATTACTTTCGTTGGTAGTCCGCAAACATTCATCTTGTTACGAGACGTAGGCTTCATTATTTACTCGTGCTCACACGTTGCTTCGCTCTCTGCAAATATTTACCTCCTAACGAGAAACCTGACTTCACCCGCGGGTACTGTAATAAACTTTTCTATTGTATGCTGCGGTTCGTATACGTAACCGCCGGATAATCGTTACATTGTCTACACGGTTTTCATTTCGCCCCTAATTAACATTCGGAATAACGCAAACTTCGCTTATTACTACAACTAACATTTCAGAAATATAAATCATAATTTGAGTATATTCTGGTAGAACAATGTCGCACGAATGTCGGTTGGATTTATTGAAAAGGAAAGTTGTGAATGCCAGGTGCGGCCGCCATCTGTCGTGCGTGCGACGTTGGATTCGGCTTTCATTTTCTCTGTGATGAAAATAATTATTGAAGTAGGGCTGTATTAAAAGTGAGAAACAGCGAGAGGGATTTATAAGGATTTGTCTTTGAGGGAATTTTCATTTTTGTTCGCGTGGTAAAGATACGCGACCGAAGTTCCGCGGCTGATTTTATGTTCCGACGTACCTATTCGGCTGATATGACACACCATAAGTGCCGAACTTACGCGGCAAAAATTCAATTGCGCAAAGTTGTGGGCGGACACATGGGGCGCGGGCATGCTTGCCTCCCGCTGCTACCCGCCCCGGATCTTCGTCGGCAATCTAACCGAACTTCGGTTGCGTATAATGTGTGCTCCGTATAATACGTTGCCGCCGAATTATCGCTGAACTTACGCCCGACCGAAGTTCGGCTGTACGCTATAACGCGACGTAATTTCGGCATAATGTGTCGTCAGTAATTCAAATAGCATTGCAGGCGTAATCATGCCGAACTTCGGTCGCGTATCTTCGGCATAGTATGTTTAGACACTTAGGTGCACATAAACAAGAGAGCAGCTTGCTCTGGCAGGGATCTCAAAGTAGGAGTAATGCTTGATCCGGCACTCGTTCTCTGTCCGTCCATTACTGGTAGTTGCATCACTCTTCTGCGGCTTTACGAGGAGTTTCGAGTGCTGGCGCGGTAATGAGCGTCGCTCAACCATTCGTTTGTATTTATCGTCTACGTTCAAAGTGATAAAATGGAACTATGTTCCTAACGATGGTAATAACTTTCAGGGGTTAAATTCAGTACTTACTTCGAAATTGTGAGTTTGTCGTCGTTACAAAATTCCTTTCACAATTTCGCTTAAACACAAACCACTTCCTTATTCATTAAAACTTAGCATTTAGGTACTACTGCTCGACGACACGATAGCGATTTCTTGTTGCATAGAGATTTGTTTCAATCGCTTTATTTATCGCATTTCGCGTGGCTACTAAGTGTAGCTGCAGCCTTACATGTCTTACATGTCATAGTTTTTAAGCGTTTATAAATAAACTAGCTTTTGCCCGCGGCTTCGCTCGCGTTAATTTAGAATTTGACAATCAACTATTAACACACCACTAAAATTTTATAATAATATAATTCAATCATGACTCGAAGGACACGTGGCGCCATCTATTATCGTTATTGTTGTTTTTCTCGGGAACAATACTTTTTTTCGGGATGAAAAGTACCCTATGTCCGTTTATGTACACCTGACAACATATATGCAAAATTTCAGGATGATCGGTTCAGTGGTTTAGGCGTGAAAAGGTAACAAACAAAAAAACTTACTTTCGCATTTATAATTATGAAGACAAGCAATCGTATTACTAAAAAGAGTAATTATAAAAAGTTTCGTCCTTTATTTGACCCGTATGTATGTCCACTACTACGTTTCTACTATAACGTTCATTCAATGCTCTGAATTCCTTAAACCGTGCTGACACAAATTATTCCAAGAAAATTGACTCCCAACATAATTGGCGTCTTGTTTCTATCACGAACTTAATAGCTACAATAATTCGAATCGATATTCATAAATCTTAAGGAAAAGCGGGGTCCAACGGTAGGGGTCGCCATGAGCGATGACCCCTAATGGCGGACGTTGACAAAGCGCTCGCTGGTTCCCATGAAAACGTTCAAATACATCATCGGAGCTGACAGCACGATTCTGTGGACTACGAATTGCCATATTTTATTTCTGCTACGGTTCCCTGATAGTTGATTAACGATTTGGATTATAGATGTAGAACTCGTTTCTTGAATTGAAATGCTTGAAATGCGTATTTAGAGAGGTAAACGAAACCGGGGGCTGTGTAGTGTTCTGGAGTTGGAAATATCGTACGTAAAGTCCCGTATAACCTGTAAAAGCTTGGGCGATGTGGTCACTAAGCGAGAAAGCCTACCTATTAATATTAATAAAAAAATAACTTCTAATGCCCGGTTCCTATGGACAAAAACAAATCGTTTTGCTTACCAATAGTAGCATTTTTGATAGCCAATCTAGGTATAGTAATGGACTTTGAAGCTAATTTTACCTGTGATAAAGGCTACTTACGTAAGGAAGAACGTATGCAAATGGGGTCTTTGCTTCATCATTAGCGAAGATATACGAGTCTTAATTTTAACCAATAACGCTTACAGATAGCCCACTGTGCAGAGCATGCATGGAAGAGGACGAGACGGCAGCCCACGTGCTACTAAACTGCTCTGAGGTCGCCACATACAGGGCCAAGTACTTCGGAAACCCAGGTACTCTCCGAGAGATTACCAGCAACATCAAAGGTGTGCTGGCCTTTTTCGAGGAGTTAGGGTGGATCGAGTCACTATACTTACCACCCATCACGCAAAATACGCGCTTAGACGTGGAGTTGCGGAAACCAGCCCGGTATACCTTATCATAAGAATCAGATTTCATTCTTATACCGTTCTTTAGAGCAATTTAAATACCTAATCATGTTCTGTGTTGACGAATTTCTTCCTTGCAGATTTGACGACGGCAACCGCTTGTGTCACTAAAGGGTCAGCTACAAACAAGACAGCCATCTTTTTATTACCGGTGCGTGCTGCAAGAAGTAAGTTTTTATACCCCGAAAGCGACTCGTTTTGCTCACCGTGTGGGTACTGATGGATGAACAAGTTTTTTTAAATACGAGGAAACTCAGCAATTTACACAAACCGTGATCGCTAAACTAAGCCCGATAAATCTGATAGCGTTTTCATCACATCCGATCAGCATGCATAATTGCGCAACACGCTCGTATTCGCTATGGCTTTGATTTTGACAGTTTACAGGATAGGTACATTGTTATGGAAATTGTTGACCTATCAAAATCAAAGCCATAGCGATTACGAGTGTGTTGCGCAATTAGAATACAGATCGCTGAGGTAGGCTAATATCAATTAAGACGTTACATTTATTTAAGTATGCGTGCTTCGTTACTTTTTTATAAAATCAGGTTTAAGTAGTGACTGGTAATGAAACTAAAAATTATGTAATGCATCTAAAGCTGCAAGGATTAATATTCAAGTGGAGAATTAATATATTGGCGGTGAGCGAGCTTGTAAGCTCAAAATTTAACACCCTCTTGCATTTTTAAATACTTCATCCTACTGAGCGGAATTTTAAAAGTTTGAGTGGATTTTTAGATTTTTCTGCGAATATTATGAATTTTATTTTTTAAGTTAAAAATGCTTGTTAATATTGCACCTGAATGTTGAAATTGGAACTAAATCTACACTCAGGAGCTATAAATCCGGGTCATCAACATAAATCCTTATATCTTGGAATGTAAGAATGCTAGTTTATTGAAATAAAAACGATTATGGACTATTTAAGAAGTTTGATTTATTTTATTTCAGTAATATTAAATAGTCTATAAAATACTTTTTATTTGAATAAGTTAGTATTCTTAGTTTCCGAGATATTGAAGTTTATGTATTGCTCAAGTGTAACAAAATGCCAATAGTTCCTTTTACTATTGCAATCTTTGCAAATGTTCTAATCAACAAATAGCTACTGACAAAATTGGAATACGTGTAAAAATACCTGTCTGCTCTAGCGTTAAAAATATAAACGTGAAAACGTAGTAACTACATTATTATTTACTATTTATTATGCATTGAAATGAAATAAGTTTAACGCAGTTCATAAACCAACTATCAAATATGAAAAAAAAATATTTGAAAACAATTTCAGTGCTTAGCACATTCAGAACCCTCATTTTGACTGACATAAAATTTCGTACAGCGAATATATTACAAATTCCCAGAATTTCTGTCTCGAAAAAAATAAACAGTACCTCGTAGTTGCCGATCGTAGAGCTCTGTTTACTGACAATAGAAATTATTCCCCCTTGAGTATTGTGAGGATGTAAAAATACACGTCTAGCTGTGACGTTGAGTGATGCGTTCCACCGCGTATCTCATTGTCTGCCAGCTGAAAGAGATTGCACAATATGAAATACTTCAGTTTGAATCGCGACTGCCTCATTGAATACGGGCGCAACTGACGGCACTATTCTCGCGCCGAAATATTCATATCGGTTTCAGCGCCGAATGCATCTTCGGTGTACGATATTAATAGTCGATGTGGAATACTTAATGAGGTGGTGGAGGGTTACGAGAATGTTTTTGATGAAATTGAATGTGGTTGGAATAGTAATCTATGTTTTTTTTTTAGGATGCGTAATCATCAAATGACTTCTTCCACTGTGGGCGGAGCGGAAGAGAGTGTCAGACTCTTACTGACTAAAACCACTCCGTGTTCCTCCTAGTGCCCGTTGCGTTCCAGGGCCGCGGTAACTCTTTCGAACAAATTCCGCAACCCTGGCAGGTACTGGACCTATCGGGCCCCGTCTACTATGCCGACATCTCTTGGAGACGCGTGTGCAACACAACGCACCCTCGACCCGGGCCTGGTTCTGATCGGATGGCGAGCCACCCAACGCTCGCCGTCCGTAGGCCCGCGCCTACGGTGGCCGGGAATCGCCCTGCGATTCCCAACGCAGGGCGTCTCCTTCTGTTGCGGCGGCTGGGACGTGAGGTTTGCCTCTCCCTCACGCGTTCCGCCTCTTCCTTTGCTAGCATTACTGCTTCGCAGAAGGAGGTGACTACTTCCCATGTCCCCTCGCTCCGGACCATGGATTAATAGTAACCTACCTACTATCTTATTCTGACCTTTGGTTGTAAGAGAAACCTAAATTGAAATCTCTGAAGAATTGGATGACATGATTATTTACTGAGTTATTAAAACCAATGATAGCCGAGAAGTTGAATGATTGCCTTCTGTGCAAGAGGGGCGAAGATCATCCCATACCGCATCTCCAATTTTTCCAATTAATGAGCAGTTCAGAATTTGATTATCACTTGCGTTAACCGTGAAGGAAAACATTGTAAGTAAACCTGCATCTAAGAGGGCTTTAAAAACTTCTCGATGGTGTCTGTAGTTCGCCAACCTGCACCAGGCCAACGAAGTGGACTAAGGCCTCAACCCTTCTCAGTCTGCGAAGAGGCCTGTCGCCAGCAGTGAGATAGCAATGGAACAGCAGTGAACTGATTATGCTTTATGCTATACTGACTTAAAAAGAATCAGGTGTTTGGTAAAAGTTAACTGTTTTATTTCTTGTTGGTCGTAGAGCAAATTTTATAAGCCAATTTTTTTCTATATCGTTTATGTTATCAACTTTTTAGTTGCTACGGCACCTAACTACTACAGGGACTTTAAACGATTGCCTCGAACTCCGATTTACGGCCGAAACCAATTATTATCAATCTCAATCCGTTATCTCTAGATTGATGTAAGTTTTTGACAGAAATTAATTTAGAATTATTGTCAAAAACGTACATGAATCGTTAGTAACTTACTTATTATTTTATTGGTTTCGAATGTTATGAAGAGGCCACAAAGGTTAGCAAAATTAAGGCGGTACTTCACTAACTTATCAATAATGCAGTCCGAAACTATTCACCAGATAAGCTAAATACGACCTATAAACATGACATTTATGTGTTCAATAATCTTCTCATTATCACTATTGACATGTGGTGGAAGGCAAATGTTAGCTATTTTGAACACTTTGAGGTGAGTATAGACTAGAGCATTTACTTGTAACAAAACATCGAGCTGCTCTAATGTGTCACCCTTTCACGAACCGAACAATAAGCACGACACTCGACGCTTTGTTACAACTCATTTTTGCAGACAACCGAGCGAATTTGTGTAACATTTCGTCGGACAAAGACACGAGCGCGAACGCAGCACACGCGACCTGCAGATCCGACATTTTAGCGAAGAGTAAACGCAAAATAGAAAGAAAGGTTACAGGTAAATGCTCACTCGCCGTGAGCATTACTTCAAACACCGTGTCGAGCATTCGCAGGAACGTTACATTACATGGAAATGGTTTTTTAAATTGAGCTTTTGCTTGTATTGTACCATTCGTAAGAACGTTACATTACAAGGAAATGCTTGAGAAAATGCTCTAGTGTATACCTTTAGAGACCGAATTAGGACAGTTATAACGAAAGGTTGGTGAAATACCCCTAAGCGAATTTTACCTTGTAATTGTATCATTCATAAATCACTCTAAAATTCAAGCCTTATGCAAAATACTGAAACGAAACCTCCCAACACACAATCTATTTCCGGTCAAAATCATTTGAACCAGAATAACCACATCGCAGACAGACTACTATTATGATAACGAACTGCTCTGCTGCAAATATTCAAATTAAAACGACACACCCTTTGAGTTACACGTGCAAATGTGGGACACTGTTTAGTCATTCGTCGGGGATTACTGTGAATGTATGCTTATTTGGTTTAGAAGAGGAAATTCGTGGGGCATGGCCTTAATTTTATGCAGAATTGGGAAGCAAAGAAAACATGTTAAATATACCTACAAAATGTTAATCATTTTGTTGAAAGTTGAAGGTGGAATTGTAGAGGAAAAAAATCTGTACTATTTTTTGGCGATACACTGGCGAACTGTCATTATAATATTTTCTGAATTTTACGCGTATCGTATTCATTGATGTAAACAAATTTTCGAACATCCTAATGATTTTAGCACCAGTTTTTTATTTTTTATTCACTGTACATATGTGTATAAACCTTTGTGTTGTTTTGTTATTTAATTTAATTTATTCCACGTTAGGATGCTGCACGTCGGTATTTAAAATAAAGAAACAAAAGGCATGACACTGTGTACAAACATTCCGTCGTTATGAGAACGTAGCGTTTTCGCAACAAATGGGCATTTTTGCACTAGCTGGCAACCGTCCGGCAGCCGGAGGAAGCAAAAATATATATAGCGTCTTTCCACTTGCCGGCGACGGCTTTTATTCGTACATTTTGCCTCAATCTTTGCTGAGCCGCTGGCGTGCCGGTGCTGGACAATGGAAAAATTATGTTTTATCATTATGCAGAATGTGCATTATAAGCAGTGATCGGAAAAAGGTGAGCTAATTTACCTAAACTTCAAAGAACAGAGACAAAAACTGGAGACTTCCTTACGACAACATTTTTTTTTCGGGAGAATTTTCTCGGAGATTGTCATTCATTTGTTTTCAAAAAATAAAAGACAATCTCCTTTTTTGAAAACACTAAACAATCTCTTTTTTAAAAACAACGAAAAACGTGTCATCTGGTTTTGTGACAATTTTGGAAAACAAAAGTAGGAAACGAATATAATTGTTTTCTGTACTATTAACATTAATATTAAATGTACTTTAGTGATGTCCCGAAACCCGGAATAATTTTCACGAAAAAAAATGCTGTCGTAAGGAAGTCTCCGGTTTTTGTCTCTGTTCTTTGAAGTTTAGGTAAATTAGCTCACCTTTTTCAGATCACTGATTATACGATACCTTTTATGCGAGATCTACGCTATGCCTACGCTTAACCAACGCCTACGCAGCGCTACGTAGGGAAAATGCTACAAACAGCGTTAACGATGCTCTTGTATTGTTAAACCGCGTGATATTCCCGATCCTTACTAACAAAAATTTTGAGGGGCTGGTGGCTAATTAACAACCGCGGATCATACGGTTTGCAAGGTTAAGCCGCGCTTGCCGCAGTTAATCTGTGGATGGGTGACCGTTCGTCACACATCGAAACCCCCCGTGCCTTGGAGAGCACGATAAGCCGTCGGTTCCAGGTGTTATAAGAATCATCGACCAAGGAGGGAGCGGAGAGGGAGAGAGAGGCAACGGCCACTCATCTTCCCGCGTCAGATGCACCGGGCGCCGCCGGAGGGCGCGCGACGATCTAGGACGCCCTATTGTGTGGTCTGCGGGCGATGGGTTAGGGGACCCATCGCCCGACCAGTAACAGGCCCGAGAAGGCGGCGCGCATGTGTTCCGTGCGCGCCTCTCAGGAGGACGTGGGGCAAAGCCCCACTGAAGAAGAGGTCCGCCAGGGGCTCGCGGACCGAGGCCTGCAGAGGTTGCGGTTCATGCAGCTGCGAATCCCGCGACCCCGGCCAAGGGTCAGGAGAAGGAACACCGTGGGTTTTTAGCCGGTAAGAGTCCAGCATAACCCTTCGCCTTCCCTAGGCGAAAGGCATCCATGAGGATTTTCCCAAGAAAAAAAAAAAGAAAAGGTGTTACAAGAATACTAATTATGACAGTCGTTACAGGTACTCAGAAGTCCGAAGTCTAACCTTAGGATAGCGGCATTGCCCAGTACCTAACTGGATTGCGGAGGTCTGATGGTAATACTGGTATTCAGCTGGTATAAGCTGATTAACTGGTATTAAGCTGACCCCAACATAGTTGGAAAAAGACTAGGCAGATCGAAAGATGAGACAAAAATGTAGATAATTATGTAACTATGCTATGTCCTCCGAGGGAAAGTAAATGCCCCTGATCTTAATTGCAAGTTGTGCCAATTATTTGTTCCAAATAATTACCGCCGGAGCAGAAAATATAAGCTGTTTGCTGTTCCGATATGTCGTACTGTGGCTCGTTCACGATCACCCATACCGCGAAGTCTCACTGCGCTCAATGCCCTCCTGGACGCCAGACCGAATTTTGATATGTTTGCGGATGAATGGAGGGTGATTTTGTCGGAATGGCTGGAGTACTGCGAGAGGAATGCATCATGAATGAGTGAAAGACTTTAGAATTAATAGAATTTTTTTTTATTTTGTTTCCCTTGTATTGTACACACATCAAAAAAAGTTTGCGATCACTAGTATAATTATGTATGTGAAGATTCTGAATTCAAAGTCCAACTGAAATCTGATTTATATTTATCTAGATAACTATCACTCTATATTTATCATGATAATTATCGCTTTAAATCCCGATTAGAAAATTCGGCTTCAAAAAGGCTACATAATTTTTCAAAGTGATCGCAAACTTTTTTTGATGTGTGTATGTATCGTCATCTAATACTATCTTTAATTATTGTAATTGGTCTAAGACCGTTTTAATTTAAGTAAATAAATAAATAAACAGTATAGGAGTAGCCCATATTACATCTTAATCAATTCACAATATTTACAGTGCAGATAAGATAGTATGTTGATCGTAACATCGTAGCCCGTAGCTTACAAGTACCCACTGAAACCGTTTGTGTTAACATCCACATACCGACGTTGGTCGAGAATTCTCGTAGAATCTGTACGTATCGGATCAAGTGGAAATAATCTTGGAGCAGTTTATTACGTTCGCAATATCGTTGCGGGCTGACGATTCGATTGCGGGTGGTGCACGACCGAAATTGATTTCTAAATAATTTCGCTCAACGATGTTTTTATGGAAAATAATATGAGTTTTGGGATATTTTTTTACGTGTGTGTGAATATTTCTGTTATGTGTGAAAATCTGGCGGGGATTCGGGTTTTGGGTTTATCTATACTAATATTATAAAGAGGTAGAATTTGTTTGTTTGTATGTATGTAGGAGGTAATCTCCGAAACTACTCATCCGAAATCAAAAATTCTTTCACCAATAGTAAGCTACGTTATCCCTGAGTGCTATAATAATCCTAACTAATATTATAAATGCGAAAGTAAGTTTGTTTGTTACCTTTTCACGCCTAAACCACTGAACCGATCATGCTGAAACTTTTCATATACGTTGTCAGTTGTACAGAAACGGACATAGAATACCTTTCATCCCGAAAAAAAGTACTGTTCCCGAGTAAAACAACAATAACGACAAAAGATGGCGCCACGTGTCTTTCGAATCATGATTGAATTATGTTATTAAAGAAACTTTAGTAGTGTGTTAAGAGTTTTTTTTTAATTAACGCGAGCGAAGCCGCGGGCAAAAGCTAGCCAGTAATAAATGAACGTAAAATGTTTTAGATATTGTAAAAATGTATGGCGTTAATCGAAACAATTTAGTCTTTAATCATGAGCTGAACACGCAGCGGCTCGCGACCAGCCTGTTCAGCTCCTGATTAAGCGCTCCGTTTGGGTCCGAAACTACTCAGGCAATACCGAAAAATGCACGTGTATAAACCGTAACTAATCATAAAGATTTTTTTTTGACTTCACCTTTTTTCCCTTTGGTTATCGTACCTATTCAAAATAAACTGTAAACATCACTAATGAATAGCCGTTATAAATCAGAACACTAATTTATATTATCGTCTATCACGTATTGAGCACGTCCATTTGTCAGTCGATTGTATGTGGACAATACAGTGACCTCGTCTAAACATGTTGCCCTATTGTCCGCGGTTCCGCCCCCCGCCCACTGTGCAGAACAGAACATGTTAATTATGGCCCAAATGATTCTCCGCCAGTGTCACGAGCAATGCACCTCATTAATTATTCCATCCTTTCAGTGTCACGATTTACGTCATACTGATTTACTACTTAGTTTAATTATGAATGAAGTACGTGGATCGGTTGTTGATGGTCAATAAAATGCTGATAAAAAGGGAACATAAAATCAACTGTATGATGCGGAAATAGGCGAAGCTACAATCACAGATTAAAATCCTATGATGGCCGAAGATAGCCATATCTTAGTGCACTTTATTTTTCTTATTTGACCCTCGTCGCACCTGGGGGCCAATTCTACTAACAGAATTTTTTATCAATGTCAACTGAATCGTTCATTCAGGCAGTTTTCGTTTATGAAAACTGTCAAAATATTTGGTTTTGTTTTTGCTGTCAAACAATTTGATAGTTTTTGTAAACGAAAACTGTCTGAATAAACAATTTAGTTGCAATTGATACACGTTTAGTTAGTAGAATTGGGCTCCTGATGGTAAGCGCAGACAGGGTCTAAGATGGAGCACACGAATATACCCATCTGGCTCTCGCATACACACGACGGAACACAGTAATTTGCTTGGACTTTAATGTGAGAGTGGTAGCTAGCCAGGCGGACCGTATGGATCCTACCACCAAGCGTGCTGGGTTTTGTTGAATCTTACAACACGCGTCTATTCCCAGCATGCGGTGAGGAAGTTTTATATTCCAGCCCGTCCCCACACGGAATAAAACTCTATACTCCATTTCAGCTGCACTTCTTTGTCCCCCTTTGACTGGAGTCCCTTCAGACCTCGCCAGTAACTGCCCGGTTACGTGGAAACGGTCCGCAAGTACCACAAGAAGTCCAAAGAAAAAAACAACTTCTCCGTCCATTCCTCTTTTATAACAATCTTCTTCTTCTTTAAATGCGTCTCCGAATAGCGAAGGTTGGCAGTCAGCTCTGCATATTTCCTGCGGTCCCTCGTGATGCGAAATAGTTGGGAAGCATTTGCGACCCCCGTCCACTCTTGAAGGTTTCTCAACCATAAAGAACCACAATGTAACAATGAAAGATATCTATCAAAGGAATGCCGCTATTGAAATAATATAAAACCTTAGTAGACGATATTTTTATTCTCATAAAATTTCAGTAATGTTAAAACTTTTGTGAGACATCATAATATTTATGATTGTTTAGGGTTTACTCACGTGCATTTTTCGGGATTGCCCGAATAGTACGGACCCAAACAGGGTGAGGCTACGTGCCGTAATTGACTCACGACCTCACCGCCTGATCAACTCTTAATTTAAAGGCTCAGTTTGGTTTTAAAACTAGTCAGGCAGTAACCGAAATAAATCGAAGAATTGCCAAACTTAAGTTGCAGTGGGCGGGGCATATTGCTCGCAAAACGGATGGCCGATGGGGCCGAAAGGTTCTGGACTAGCGACCGCGTACCTGAAGGCGCAGCGTAGATAGGCGTCCTACAAATATGGACCAATGATCTGGTGAAGGTCGCGGGAATCGGCTGGACGCGAGAAGCACAAGACCGGTCGATGTGGCGATGCTTGGTGGAGGCCTATGTTCAGCAGTGGACGTCTTTTGGCTGAATGATGATAATGTTGATGATGAGGCAATCCCGAAAAACACACGTGAGTTAACCGTAAACAATTATAAACATATTTCAGACTGTAGCTTTGAAAAAACTATAGTCTACAAATTACAAAAACCGGCCAAGTGTGAGTCGGACTCGCGCACGAAGGGTTCCGTGCCATTATCTACAAAAACGGCAAAAAAATCACGTTTGTTGTATGGGAGGGAGCCCCCTTAAATATTTATTTTATTCTGTTTTTTAGTATTTTTTGTTATAGCGGCAACAAAAATACATCATTTGTGAAGATTTCAACTGTCTAACTATCACGGTTCATGAGATACAGCCCGGTGACACACGGACAGACGGACAGACAGCGGAGTCTTAGTAATAGTGTCCCGTTTTACCCTTTGGGTACGGAATCCTAAAAAAATGTCGTACAATCAACCAAAGATATACAGGCAACTAATTACATTCGTATTTTTACAGAGTTATGCGTGTGTTGAGTGGCCAAGTCTTTGTCATCGGTAGACCGAGCGTGGCTTGCGTATAAAAAAATATTACCCACACAACTATTACGACAGTTGCCTGAATAGTGCATTTATGGCCATTGTTTGCCTGAATACCTAAATCTTTTGTTGACTGTACCTACCTGCTGTCTCTATTCCCAATAGACAACTCCATTTACTTTGAAGCGGACTTAAATAAATTGTTGAGACATTTATCTGTTACTAGGTCGACAACGGAACTCCTTGAAGCCAGAAGGTAGCCTGTAGCAAAATGATAAAGACTTTGTTTGCAATAGCCGATGCTGAAGACATTTCAACAGCCTTGATAGAGATTACGTTTTGAACCTCTTTGATACAAGTTAAACGTATTAGAAGAGCTCTTTGTGAAGGAATTAAAGATACCTGCGGAAAAGGTGGGAGTGGTCCATAATACACTCTTATTATCTCTTTCTTTAGGAACCGCCCGAAAACACCAGCAAACCTAATATGTGCAGCGCGAGATAATGTTGTCGTCGCCTTATCTCGTACCAAGATAAAATAATGCATAGTTGCTCCTTCCCACAGCGGTGTTCACAAAAGTTGGAAAGAGTTTGAAACAATTTTGTTTGTAGCAAAAGGTTACTAAATGTTTTGTTGATAAATGTTCACAATCATTCGTTAACAGTCATAAACGGTTTACGTTACTGTTTGAAACTGAAATATTTTCAAATGTATCTTTAATTCATTTCTATCAACTGCTGACACACAGGATGTTTCTAAATGTTGACTAACACTTGTGAACACCGGTGTGGGTGCACCTTTAGGCTTACCTTGTCTCAGCACGAGATAATGCGACGGCAAAATTATCTCGCTTTACGCATGTTAGCCCGACTAGAGATATACTGGCCCATATTATTGTTGGCCCACTCCTGGGTAAAAACCTCCCTCCATTTTCTCCAAATTTCACGATGCTGCGCTACTCTTCCAGTGTTCAAGGAATGCATCAATTTCTTCCCGCAATCTCCTTCGTGACCTGTCGCGACCCCGTCTTACGATCTCAGGGCACTAGGTTTGTGCCATTTTCGTCTACAGTACATTCGGCATGCGTCAAACATGTTCATCCTAGTCTCATTTAAGCTGAGCAGCCTTCAGGCTCTCGTCAGCTATCTTGTGTTTTGATGCGCAGTATAGTGTTTCGAAATAGCTGATATAAACGATTATTTTTTATTTAATGTGGTTTACTAATTACGTCATCTTCCAGCTAATAAAATAGAGCTACTAAATACTAACAGAAAACAAAGAACTATATTCCTACCCGTCTTATATTTAAAATTTGTTCTGAACGAATTCATTGCAAGCGTCGGGCTACCGTGAAATACCCCGGGGATTGCCTGAGCTTTATTGTCCATTGCGGTCGAGCAAAGGCCCGTAAAAAATTTAACTGTCATCTAATTTTTGGTAAAGACCACGAGAATATCTCATGGAGAAATATGTTTTTTTTGGTACAATTAAATACAGACGGTTTATCTACGGTTCTTGTTGTATTTTAAGCGAAATTGGGGTATTATTTTGAACAAGGTTTGTTTTATTTGATTATTTTTATAAAAAATAAATACATTTAACTTAATTGAGTATTTTTGGTCTAATTAATTTTACACGAGAAGATTGTGCTTGCTTATTTATTTATATACCTACCCTTTTTTGTACATAATACCCGGTAAACAAAAAGGAATACAAACAGTTACACAATACATTTTTAACCACGCCTTTCTTATGATATTATGGGTCAATAATGTTACGTCAATTAACTTAGTTAAGTTAACTATTTTGTTTTACATACCAAAATAAATCAATTAACTTTAGTAAGTACTTCCTTGTAAACAATACCTTAGATCGAACTGGCAACGTAGACATTATAGTGTGAGTGAATCAGAAAACGTCTCATTTGACTAACCTCCCCGACAAACACGACATACGGAGAGTGGGGTATGGTACGACCAAGGTATTCCTTGGTCATAACAAAAGTCGCAAAATCGCGTTCATAGGACTTGTTATCCTAGAAATTTTTCGGCTTATGAATTTCCATAAATAAAGAATATTTAGAAAATTAAGCTTTATTCGACAAACTAATCTTAGCTTTTCTTCTTGAATTAGGCACCGGAATTGATAGTTGAAATCTTTCGGGTACCTCGGACCCACGGTGTATACAAGGTTAGTCGGAAAGGGGGTACTAATCCGTAGGCCACTTAAAGTATCACCGATGACGGTTTTAACGCAAGTGTTAAATTTTCAAAATTCGATAATGTTCTTCATCCCTTCTTTAGTTATGAATACAGGAAATTGAGCTTTTAATCTGTGACCCCAAATATGATCTAAAACGTAAACACAGCTGATCACAGCTGACGATGGATAGATTTTAGCGTATTTTTTAAGAAATCTTTGAACAGCTATTTCTCTGAAACGATTGACTTTTGGGGAAAGTGGTAGAACAAAAGTTATTCATTATTATGGGCTCTATAACACCCTTTTGGATTAACACCCCCTTTCTGACTAACTTTGTATGTACAATAGGCGGTTTTATCGCACAAGGCGATCTCTTTCAGACAACATTAGGATGGACTAGAAGAACAGAAACTTACAGCTGATAACGATCCAATATTCTTAAAAACCAGAGAGATAAGAAAATCCATTTGTTGTATTCTCAAGGTTAAGTAAGATTTTACCAAGACTGGCTGACACTCGGGCATGGATGGTCTCGCTCAACGCTACACTAGATCACGCATAAATCAAGAGAGAATAATTGAAAATTAAATTGCTGTTGATTAATTTCTTATTATATTCTTTTCACGGTAACTTGATTAAAATGACACATGTCAGTTAAGAGTTGCTAGACATGTCACTAAAGTCGATTTTAGTATCGATAAAATTAGTAAAACTTGAGCGAGAATTTTTACAAATTATTGCAGAGTGATGCCGTGCCGGTGAGAGCGGTGCCGGACGTAAAGAATAGCACTACCCCATCTCTTCCCATGGGTGTCGTAAAAGGCGACTGAGGGATGCACTAAAAGATGGGCAGCTGCGTTCTCTGAGTATTTTAACAACCATACTGCGATCGCCAACCCGCCTGCCAAGCGTGGTGATTATAGCAACCCCCCCCCCCCCCCCTAAATGGAGCATAGGACCGGTGGATGCTTGGGGGGGGGGGGGGGGGCTATGTCCAGCAGTGGACGTGTTTCGGCTGATTATGGACACCTCGCAAAAAAAAATTACCTGTTCCATACATTTTGTTATGCAACATTGATTATTTTATATGGAACAGTTGGTTTTTTTCACGTATTCAATTGCTGTATATGCCACTTAGGATGCAAATCTTCAACGTTAAAAGTTTACGTGTTGATGTGATAGCGAATCCGGCAGGTGTGGGATGAGTGATAATAAATGTATATTTACCACCAATAAGTCTTATTCTAATTATTCAATTAACTGATATTATTATCACGTCTATTTCTTTAGAATCACGGCTCATTTTCCGTGCAGAAGATGTCCGGCCCTTTGGAAGGCATATGGGGGACACAGGTCCAACGCGCAGAGGCCCCTTTGAGAACTTTAATCTAAAATGGGATGGGACACCAACCGGGGACTATACACGGCTGCACTTTTGGAGTACAGTCATGGTCCGTGCGAGGTTGGTGCAAGACTATTGTAAAATATGGTCAAAAATATGTGGTCTATGGGAAGGGGTGTTAAGTGAACTGGATAACTTCTATTGCCGGAAGGAATCGGCGTCTGCCTTTCAAGTTTAGAATTGAAAAATGTTGGCAGACGGTGAGTCGCCAGCTCACTAGCTGGGCCCCCTGAAAAGCCGCCAGTACACAGGCGAAGCGGGCAACAATTAACAATTACGTCTATAATTATTACTATAGTCAAAATATTCATCTATGTATACGTAAAATATAAATATTTCGAAATTATTTTATCGGTATGCACGTCTCTATCAACTACCATTTGACGCAAGTTTGAAAAAACGAAAAGGGAAGGTTTTAAAATCTTTTATGTAATATATAATTATCGTGTCATAGACATTTATTTTACTATAATGGTTTCTAAGTTTCTGCTTTTGAAACAAATTTCTGGGTAACGCGCTATTAATATTTTCAATTGATTTTAAACTTATTGAATTAAATTGTCACAAACACCAGCGCCATTACAATTTATTTTCAAGACATCAACTGGTATCTGCCAAATTAATCAAGTTACCCTGAAGGCAATATAATCAACCACTTAGCCAATGTCCACTTAAACTATTTATAAACCAGTAAAATCAAACCAAACAAAACAACGTCCAATGAATCTATTAAAGAGTTAAATAATACAGTCATAGCTGTCGATACCGTTAAATAAAGTAATTGACGCGACAAATTGACACGGCAAAGGGCGTATTTCGACGGGAGGCTGTGTATACTCTATGGCAGGGTTCCCACTACGCCGGACCGGCAGATCTGCCGCGCCGGTAAATCTGCCGGAAGGGCTAGTGGCTGTACAATTTATATGAAGCTATTCACATTATCCCGGGTCCGGCATTTTTGCCGAGCCCGGCATTTTTACCGAGCGTTTTGTCACCACGAAGTGCCGGTAAAACGACCGGACCCGGAGTTATGTGAACGAGTTTGTGCCGGTATCTGCCCCCCGCTCGCCTCGCTCGTGCTCCCCTCGCCCCGCCCGTGTTCCACTCACGTCATTCGGCTCGCATTTTCTGGTAAAAGTAGACGTTTAGCATGGATATTCAAGCAGAAACTTTAATTACGCTTGTCCAAGAGAGACCTGTTCTGTGGGATAAGACCGAAGACGTCTATAAAGACAAAAACTTAAAGTTAGTAGCAGTTAGCACCTACGTCAAAAATATTATTACGCAATCTAGTGCATAAACCCGGCGTAGTGGGAACCCTGCCTATGCTTTTGTGCCCGTGTGTAATTTTAATGAGTTTCTCGCTAGGCCGGCGACGTCGCCCCGAGTGAGGATAGCTATATTAGCGACCCACCCGAGAGCCGGAAATCCCCCGCCGACGCCCTAGCACGTATCTAAAGAACGGTTAGTGATGGGCTGTGTGTAATTTTGGTTGTCGATAGTCTGGAGTGCTTTTATGTTGTAGTTATCGTGTGAAGCAAAGAAGAGGAGTGCATGTTGTAAACTTTTAGATATGTGCGTACTTGATGTACTCTCAGGGTCTTAACAAAGTTTTTTTTTTTATAATTTGTATATTTTATCTAAAAGGGACACTAAACATGTTATGGCTCAATTTGACCATCAACCTTGTCAATAAAGGTTATATTATAGTTCAATAGATAAGGTGAATTTTGCGATTACTTTTGGCTTAAATGTAAAACCGCCATCAATCCGAATTCAAGTTTTATTAAATGCAAACAAATTACGAAAAGACATTTCGCACGCTTAATCCAATACTGTCACTATCCAAAATTTCGCCAAATCGACTTTTTAATGCCATCTGTTGGGAAACGTGGAACTACGCGTAATCGCGCTTACAGTAGTCTAAAACTAACAGAAATAATCGCTAGATGGCAGTGGTCCGCTTCGTCACTAAACAAAATATTCCCCTCCCCTCAGCGCAACACTATCATTAAACGAAAAAGTACTTGTCGTCAAGAACAAAATTGACGATTTTCGAGCGCTAAAGCGTCATTTTAGTGATTAAACCGGTTTACTAGTCATGTTTTTGGTAAGTTATGCATTATTTTAATTGAAATAGTGACATTTTGCGTTTAGGTTCACATTCGCACTAAGTTTTTCTCATAATTAGGTCATTGGTTTGACGCCATACTGACATTTTTTGCTTAGTGTCACGTTTGCTTTAAAGTTACTGCATTATTAGTTCAATCATTTGACGTCATAATGACACATTTAGCTTAGTGTCAGTTTGACTTTAAAATCATAAGTTATTTATCATTTTTTCGTTATAGCATAATCGTCATATTGCTTATAATGTCATTTTTGAAGTCATTATTTTCTTAAAAAACTGTGTTAGAAATATTGATAAAATACTTTATTTCATAAAGTGTCATTTTGCTGTCAGCATTATGGCAATAATTAACGCAAAGTGTCTTTTTATCGTTTCTTACAAGGTCATACCATGACACTTCTGTTGCGACGACGGTTGACATTTAAAATTGTTCAATTACGTTAGGGATTACTGTACGAGTGTAAGGTTTCAAAATATTATTTCGGACGATTCTAATATTTAAACTTTAGGTATTAATCTCTTTATTTTAAAATGTGCACTACACAAACATTGATTTATGGCTTTCATATTTTAAGGTGTGCAAAACAATGCAGCAGCGTGATAAGTTACTGAAGCTTACACTTGAAAATAAAGAAAATGACTATAGTGACAGACAAATCGATAGATACCCCATTCTTTAAAATCCATCCAGCCGTTTGGATGCTTCGAGGGTATAAAGAATTCCACATACATAGATACAAAGATACATAGATACGCGTGAAACACATAACCCTGTCTTTGCTGTTACGCAGTTGGGTAAAAGATAAACTCATATCAACCCGTATTTCATACTCTTACTGAAGTAGAGCCACTACAGATGTCGGTTGAAAACAATAAAAAGGCACGTAGTTAAGGCAGCAGTAGTTCATCTTCTTCATGCAGCTCTTCCTCTTCGAGCAGCTCATATTTGTTCTCATTATATCAGGTTCAATCAAGTCTAAGGAGTTCAATATTAGTACACACTATTTGACGAAACCGGGCGAAAATCTAACGAGCATATCTAAGTTGCAAAGTAGTATGATTCAAGAATCTGTTCCTCTTCAATTACCTAGTAGAGCAAGATCATTGAGTTCTTGTTCATCTAGATCTTCTATAGCATCGTCAATAGCAGGTGATTTTTCCCCGGATGATGATGACGCTGATTATGTCCCGCCACACAACCAAGCCACACAAAGGGAACGCTCTAGCAGTGAGCCAGCTGATAACGTTACAGTCCTTATGGTTTCCCTCACAAAAAAAACGTAAGGGTGTGGTAAAGAACGTAATTCAGGAAAACAATACTTTTCATTATCCAAAACTAATAGAATTATTTCCGAAAGACGCATGGGTCCTGCTTGTACGGAACGATGTCGTTTAAGATGTTAAGATTATTTTACAGTATTATGAAATCATGGAGATGTTGTTTTTTGAATACTTCTTGTTTGCGTTAGTTAATGTAAACTAAAAGAATTTAATACTTATTTTTGATAAACGGATTCTATAGATTTATTTTAATAAATTTCTATCTGAACAAAACGTTTCTTATTTGTGCCGTGTGAGAATAACTCTTAAGTAATTATGATAGTTAGATTTATTTTGTAGTAGTCAGTATACATTTTTTATCACTGTTACATTAAATAAAACAGTTTTTGGCAATTAAACAATAGTTTTAAAGCTTTCATTATTATTATTTTTCATTGAAAAGTAAGTCCACAGTGCCACTAAGAAGAAATAAAATAAAATAATGAAAGTAAAAGTGACACTTTAATATAAATAACGATAAAATGTAAATACATACACCAAAATTAATTATTTTTTTGTTCTCAAATTTGAGATACAACATTTAGCTATAATTTTTATATCAAATAATAACTAAATTGTGCATGGATTCTTACGTATCACTCATATTCATACAACAAAAAACATTTTTTGGCTGTCCTGAAAAGTTAACTTTTTTGGATAGTGACAGTATTGGTTTAAGCGTGCGATTTATTTTAAAGTTTCTCTTTGCATGTATTTATCACAAAACGGGAATCATCAACAAACAACCTCCCTATGACCAGAATCCGTTTTTACAACATGTGTAATTTGTGTTTTTTTTAATTGGATACACATAAGTACATGTGCACACATATATCGGGTGTAAAAAGACCCTTAACGATAACGAAAACCACATATTCTACCCATCATTGGGATCATTTTTTTCGAACAAACCACACCTGGGATATCATTGGTTTTGGAGATATTGAAGGTCAATGTGCACATTTTTTTTTTTAGTTTTTTCCAAAAACGATTTCCAAGTCATAATACTAAACTTTCTTCCATACAAACATTATCAAAAATTTCAATTTTTCTTAACGAATTACGCATTTGAAGTTACAAAAACGCAATGCAATCAAACGCACACGACCGCCTTGGCTCGGCTTTGTGGCCGCTGCACGCATGCAAACGCGCGGCATCGCCACAACCATAATTTGCGCGCTACAAAAAAAAGCGTTTTTTTTCATGCCAAAAAATAAAAGTCGTTTCCCAGCAATTATTTGTGGTCCATGTAATTTAGTTTGATGTACAGAGTGCGTAGATTCCGGCTATGTGATGGCTCTTTTTACACCCTGTATGTGCTGTTACGTTAAACGGTGCAGGAAAACATCTTACGGAAAACTATTATATCTACCTAAGAAGGATCCAGAAAGCTATGTGGTACATAGGTATGTGTAGTCTGCGAATCTATACCTGGCGTGCGTGGTAGACTAAGGCCTAAACCCTTTCCATGCTGAGAAGAGCCCCGGTCCAGTTGTGGGACAGTAATTGTCTGATTATGCTTTTGCTGTACGCCTACTTCCCATCAATACTTTCAAATTCTTATTTTATGATTCTTAAAAATATCGATAAGAAAACTTTCGACATCACTAGTAGCGCTATTAATTTCTACAGCAGCCATAAGCGAGGCAGTTGGCGTTATTAGCCTACCCTTTAATGCGTAATAATTTACTGCACTTTATATTAAACAAAACAGAATTAAAACTTTCCTAACTGAGAGAGGGGTCGTGAGTATAGTTAATAACCTTTTCCCTAAGCTTTTATTTTATTTTAGCTGCCTAATTTAATTACCTTTGTGTTTAGTACATGAGGAATGTTTGCCATATTAATTTAGGAACCTATTTGATTAAATTTTTGGATTGGTTTTGAACTGATATTTATAATTTTGGCAGGGGTAATTGTTCATGCTGGTTAAATAGTATTTTTAAAGTAATATATTGCTAACTAACAAAAGTATTTTTATAAAAAAAACTAGCGACCCGCCCCGGCTTTGCACGTGTACGCTTTATAGCTTAAAACCTTTCTCTTGAATCACTCTATCTATTAAAAAAAACCGCATCAAAATCCGTTACGTAATTTTAAAGATCTGAGCATACATAGGGACCGACAGACGGCGGGAAACGACTTTGTTTTATACTATGTAGTGAAGCGACGGTTGGCGTGATCATTATATTATAAGCTGTTAATTCATAACAATATGGCCAGTTTTTATTATACCATAACAATTTCTCATTACATTCAGGGGTGTATCTCTTGAACATATTTACATAACGAGGGTAGTTCACCCATTGGGGGTACCTCGTCATCAGAGTCCAAGTTCGACTTGGTGTAGGCAGGAAATAATAGTCACAACACTGATTATAGTCCTCTATTTATTCACTCTCGATAACAAAATTATAAAATCTCAAATGATCAAACCGATGGAAATAGATTAAAGTACGGAAACGCGGTAAGTTCGGTGCAGGCTGGCAAAACGACCTCTCGCCCTCGTGTCTCACTCCAAAGTCCCTTCACTCAAATCAAATGCATCCAATGTCAAAAAGGATGACAGCTGACAGCCGACAGCTGACAGCTTGCTGACAACCGTCAAACAAGACATGCCACGCCCCGCACCGACCTCACCCAAGCACACTGCTTGACGTTTCCGACAAACGATGATAGATGGCGTCCTACTACATTAACAATAATCAATAGTCATTCTAATAGTTGTGCTTCTGTGTTGATTCTGCGACATACATATGTATAGGTATTATAAATCTTGCTGTCTTAAGTGAGTAGGCTTTGGAGTTAACGTCTTTTAGGTAATTTTTTTATATCATAGGAGTACATAATTTATACACGTACATCTCATAATCAATATTAACAAAGGACGAATATTTGCATTGCAAATATAATGAATTTGGATTCAAATTTAACATTTCGCAAAGATTTCTTGAAAATTAATTACATATGTTTTAATGAGTACAAGATAATGAATGTAAAACTCATTTATTATATCGTTGTAAAATGTTAATAATGTCAAATAAAAATTGTCTAAATATTTAATCTTGCAAGTTATATTGAAAAATGTTTTCACTGACAGTGGCTTTAATTTATTATCGAGGTTAAGACAAAAAGACAATATTAATAGTCTAGGTCAAGATCATGTCACATAAAAAACCTAAAAATATTTAATTAAAAAGTCCAATTAATTTCAAAACTCATTTATTTTTAAATAGATTCGATGCCAAGTTGATTTATATTGTGGGTGTCAGTTGTTTTACGGATTGCTATACGTTGCTTAAATGAAGTTACGAACACGGTCTCAAACCTATTATTATTTAACACTTGATAACTTTAGAAAACTATTTTTATTGTAATGTAAAAAAAAAAATTATAAATATATTCATAGTGTGTTGTTAATTATTGTGTACAGTCAACAGCAAGAGACGATGTAAATTTTGGAATTTTAAAATTATCTCAGGAAGTAATCGTTTGTAATTTACTATAGCTTTAGCTTGGTGGTACTTTAGCTTGGTGGTAGGATCTTTACGGTCCGCCTGGCTAGCTACCACCCTCACATTGAAGTCCGGCGCTAAGCAGTTTACTGTGTTACGTCGTGTGTATGTGAGAGCCAGAGGGGTATAGGGGAATCCCTCTATATCTCTGTTACTTGGATTCATGTGCTTCCATCTTAGACTCTGTCCGCGCTTACCATCAGGTGCGCCAAGGGTCAAACGCGACCAAGTAAAGTAATAAAAAAAAAAACTTTTTTTTTTTAATTCAATACCTCCTTTATCGTACTCTATTACCAAAAATAATAATTGGCAAGTTAACATAACATCACGCCTGTATTCCCCGAAAAGTTGGGCAGATGTGTATAGTACACCTACATTTTGCCGTTATGTTTAAGCCCGAGACGACAAGCCGTCTGCCATCAACCAGGCAAAAATCCAGACTCCGGGCTGCTATTGAAAAATTCCACACGGAAAAACCCAATAACACTTTGTCCGACCTGGGGATCGAACCCAGGACCTCACGCTCAGCAGTCGCACTTGCGACAACTAGACCAACGAGACAGTCTCATAATTGGCAACTTTTCATTCATAAAACACTTTTGAATCGATATACAGTCATTATTGTAGGTCTTCATTATATTTATCACGTATATAAAGAGATAGTTCAGATATTTCACGTCATATGTCACCCCTCTCGTGCCGCTCCTATACCTCAGGCACTGCCTCAGATAAGCGCTAGACCTTTAGTTTGAATGTTGACTGTATAAAAAATAAACTTTAAAAAAAAGTAAAAACCGACTTCAAAGAAATACTAAAAGGAGTAAAATAATCACCATAATATAAAATTAACAGTTTCAGAAGTCGGTGGCTTCTATTTGCTTCAGTGTAGAGTTGCACCGACTTCTGAAACTGTTAATTTTATATTATGGTGATTATTTTACTCCTTTTAGTATTTCTTTGAAGTCGGTTTTTACTTTTTTTTAAAGTTTATTTTTTATTGAATACGTTTTAGTATCATAATTTTAACCCCCTCCTTCATAACCCTTCTTTTTGGCTTTGACGTAGTCGGGCATAAAAAGTCCTTTCAAATGATACCTTACACGATATAATGAAAACATTCCAAAGGGGGGAAGGGGGGGACAAGCACCCCCTCCTCTTTTCAAGTAGTCAGTTCCCAACAACAAATATAAACAAAGCAATATTAGTAATTTGAGAATTTTGCTTTGATCCGATGAGGAGTTCCGTTCCATATCTCTGAAGTTCATGGTCTAATCATAACAAAATTTAAATGGGACCAATCGGGAAGTATACCCTTTCGAACAAAACAAGAATTTTTCAAATCGGTTCATAAATGACGGAGATATGAGGTAACACACATAAAAAATAATAAAAAAAAAAATACAACCGAATTGAGAACCTCCTCCTTTTTGAAGTCGGTTAAAAACATAATTAGATCTTATTGATAGTTTCGTCCTCTTTTGCCACACCTGCGCTAAGATAATATGAGGCATATTAGTTGCTGGGAACAAATTACTTACACCAAAATCAACGGTTATTATAAAACAAAAGAAATGCAGAAAGTATTCTGTAATTAACATTCTCTATTAAAAAACTTAAGCACAATATCTTGAAAGTTTCGTTCAATCGAGGAACCATTTTAACAATCTTGTCATGAATTCAGTAGTGATGTGTATAGATATGTATGACTCTTATATGAGTCCAATTCAAAGTTGGATCACGTGTGTTTTCTCAGTGCATCGCTGAAGCCAAAGCACCTTGTTCTTGGTCTAAGTTATATTACTTGAATATTATCTTAACATACTTCTGGTTTAGGTATTATTACGTCTGTGAGTTTCATTGGGTAGGTAGATCCATATTCTACGAGTCGTTTTTATGATTTCGTTTCAATAACAAGGTTATTGAAATACATATGTACTTACAGATAGAACTAAAACGCGTGTTATCATTATCTTTATCAAGATGACAGTGTTGCATTCCCATACTATTATGGTCGAGCCTCAGTTGCGGATACATATTATTAATATTCCTTTCAAAATGTAAATTGTATTAGATATATGTATAATTGATTTTTATTGTTCCCACATAATTTTATTTTTAAGCAACACATTGTGTAAATGAAATTATTTTAAAATGGTATATTGCTGGCTCTTCTCCATAGGATCTACTTTTTGGAACCGTGCAACTAAATTATCGGGACGGTTCCTAAATTAATGTACTGCGTCCGTTCGATTTTTTTCAAATTTGAATAGAGATATCAATGTTTTAAGCGATGCGTAAAAAAACAAAAAAGTCTTACAACCAATAATGCTTTCATTAATTCTATACCATGTTATTGCAATTCACTAATTATAGTAGTTACATACCTACAAGGTGTAACATAAATAAGGGCACAACCTCTTAAGGGGTCACTGTGCTCATCATTATGAACAACTTTTACTATGGGACCAAACCTGAAATCGCGAAAAAAAAAACAGCTGTTCCCTACGTTAATGTTCGCAAGACTCGTCAAAATGTACGGAAAAGCCGATTTCAGGTTTGAACCACAGGTAGTAAAAGTTGTTCTTAATGATGAGTACAGTGATCCCTTAAGAGGTGTGCCTTTATTTATGTTACACCTTGTATACATAATTGCTTAAAAGAGGAAATAAATACGAATAAACTTTCTTACTAATTCTAATTCAAAAATACATACAAATTATCAAAAAAGATCCATAATTACAAAATCTCAAAGCCAACCTCTAAATATAGCCCTACCTTATTAATTATACGTCCATTCCTATACTCAACAAGACATGGAAACAGATTTCTTTTTAAAAAGTCAGATGGGAGGGTTTAAAAGTATATATAGAAGAGTGAATTGGCTTCGAAGGTGGAGGGACGGTCAATTGAAGCACTGAGACGACTCATTACTGCCTCTTGGCGAACAAAAAACTCGGACCAATCTGATTTTATCTACTGGATAAGACATTTTAAGCTTGACCTGTTTATTGAAAAGGAAAACAAGGATCGCTGACCTATTTGTTGAGGGCAGGTCTATTTGGTTCTGCTTCGTGATAGAGGAAAGCCGTTTGAAGACGGTGCTGGAATATTCTGCTTTGTATCGAGGAAATTTCTGCCAAGTGTGTGTCCTGGATACAAAGTTGTTCACTGTGTTCAGTGTAAATTAGGTTTGACTGTTTTTTAACGTTTTATTATTATTAAATTACTTGTGCACAGTCAACAGCAAAAGTCAATCAAAATTTTTGATTTTCAAAATTATTCTATACTAGCTTTTGCCCGTGGCTTCGCTCGCGTTAATTTAGAATTTTTCAGTCAACTCGGTTGCGTACCGCCCGTCGTCCCAGGACGACACTTAATTGTCTATCTATTGTGTCTATAATTACCGTGCTTGAGGTTTTAACAGACTACTAAAGTTTCTATAGTAATATAATTCAATCATGATTCGAAAGACATATGGCGCCATCTATTATCATTGTTATTGTTCTCCTCGGGAACAGTACTTTTTTTCGGGATGAAAGGTATCCTATGACCATTTCTGCAGTACCTGACAACGTACATGCAAAATTTTAGGATGATCGGTTCAGTGGTTTAGGCGTGAAAAGGTAACAAACAAACAAACTTACTTTCGCATTAGTTAGGATTTTTGGAGTTAATTATTTGTCGATTCTTATTCTAATTAAAAAAAAATAACAATACTCTTCTCCATAGGTATTTATTAACAAAAATAACAATTTTAAGGGCAAGCATAGATAAAAAAAAATAAAAAACAATTGTCTCTTACTTTATTGATGTTGACTGTAACACCTATACATTTCATAGATATGAAAATGAATAGGAACTAAATTAGTTAATTGATGACATTGTCGGTAGCACGAGGTTCAATCAGTTATTTTTTTTATAACTTACGGTACCTATAGATTACGGACAAGCTCAGGCCTAAATCATTCTTATTATGAGAAGAAGAAGCCCGTACCCAGAAGTGGGAGTCAGTTGGATAGAAATGGGCTGTACTACCGTACTAATGCAGGTTGTCAATCTCAAACCATTCTCCAACTTACTTGTTTAACTAAAGTTACTTTTATCAACTTAAATTTTCACCAAGTTTATTAAATAAGGCCAAAGAGCAACGCGGCCACCGATGACTTCGCAAATAAGCCTTTGAAATGAACTTCTTTTTTTTTGTTGAATACAATATTGAAATTATATTCATCATCATCATCACTCAGCCGAAAGACGTCCACTGCTGGACATAGGCCTCCCCCAAAAGGGGGGAGGGGGTGCCGTAATCGCCACGCCTGGCAGGCGGGTTTGCGATCGCAGTATGGTTGTTAAAGTACTCAGAGAACGCTGCTGCCCATCCTATAGAGACTCCCTTAGTCGTCTTTTACGAAACCCACGGGAAGAGATTGGGTAGTGCTATTCTTTAAGTCCGGCACTACACAAGACTACAAAAATTATACAAGGTTAGTCGAAAAGGGAGTACTAATCCGAAGCCTATTTATAGTATCACTGATGACTGTTTTAAAGCAAGTGTTAAAATTTCAAAATTCGATATTTTTTTTCCATACAAAATGATTTTTATTTTAGTTTTTTCAAAAATTCTTCATCCCTGCTTTAGTTACAAATTCAGAAAATGGTGCTTCTAATTCATGACTCCAAATATGACCTAAAATGTAAACACAACTGATCATAACTCCGGATCTATAGATAGATTTTAGAGTTTTTTTTTGAGACTTTTGTGCAACTGTTTCTCTTAAACTATTGAGTTTTGGGAAACTCAATAGTTTAAGAGAAACAGTTGCACAAAAGTCTCAAAAAAAAACTTAAAAACTTTGGGAAAAGTTGTAGAACAAAAGTTATTCATTATTAAGTGTACTTTAACACCCTTTCGAATTAGTACCCCCTTTCTGACTAACTTTGTATTACTGTATTTTATATCTGTGTTGCTGACTATATAAGTACAATTGTGGCCATAAGCATTTTATCCTACCAATCCAAGCATTCAGTGAAAATGCTAATAAGTTACCAAGAAAGCAAACAATCTGTAACTTTAACCATCAATCGGCATTCATTTAACTAATTGAATTAAATACGAACTAAAAGAAAGACGCAACTATTACAGCGAGATATGAAGTCGGTAACTATTCAAGAAATTTGACGTTCGACTCGTTAAAGTAAAGAAAAGTTTAATAAGCGTTCGTTGGATAGGAACCATACTAGTTTCAAGTTTTCGATAAGACGCGGCTCCGCTTGGATTCGACCACTTTTGCTCGGCTCACTTTATTCTTACGCTTCGTCGACACTTTTAATGACTTATCCGCTTTTTCTTATAAGAAAAGAAATTCGTTTTGTAAAACAAAGTCATCCTGATATTTCACGTGGATATTACTTTTGTACGGATAAAGGGAAGTTCAGACTACGCTATACTATTTCGCTATATAGGGTGGTAATTTGAAACGGAGCATGAAGGGAAAAACGTTCTTAGAAGACCACCCCTAACTTTTGGAATAATTTCTATCTGCATTAACAGATTTTGAAAAAAATGTAGGTACAGTCAGCGACAAAAAGGGCAGTTTTCAGAAAAAAATTTTGATTCCAATCGATCTATTTTCCATGGATCAAAAGACTCTTCCGGACCAACCAACTGAGGTTGGAGTACTAGGAACGTCAGAAATCGCAAAAAACTCACTTGTGATGGGTTAATTATAAGGGCAGCTGCCTTAATCGTTGTGGTTACAGGAAAGTGTTCTTACAAGACACATCATAATTTTTGAAAATATGATATTATACAGGAAGTTATTTGAAGGCGATCCATCGGGCGACGGACGGGGTAGAAGTGAGGCGAGACGGGGACCGGAGAATCGTACGATATAGCTCTGAGAATCGCTCAAGTTTATCGCGTATAGCAAGCCAATACTTTATAGCGTAGCGTTGTGTGAACGTGTCCATATAAAATGTAAGCTGAGCGATGTCGCTGTGCTATACAATATTTGCTATAAGCTATATAATATAGCGCAGTCTGAACTGCGCTTAACTTGTTCTGCCTCCGACAATATTAAATATCTATTCAAAGGGTACAGAAATATTATTTCATTCGTATCGTAATCAAAGGAATCTCCGAACGGTTATTGAATCAGGCGAACGTACTCCGAGTTATAAAAATGGTTCCTTCTGACTGTGAAATCCAATCAAAATGACTGGCGATATGCTTTGGGTACCCTTTCTATGAATACGATGAATTAATAACGGGAGCAAACAAAACAAGGTATACGTTTCCATTACGGCAATACAAATACGTGACGTGTTATTGTATGAAATTGGCGGCGACCGGACGAGACCGGACCGGACCGGACACGGGAAGGGAGCGGTGAATCGCGCAGATTAATTTTGTCGCTTTTATTTGATTAAGGGATGCACGGAAAACACACGTTTAATTTTCGTTTTAATTGCCTCTTTATAATAAAATTTTACGGAACAAATCAGCGTATCCTCCCCGTATTTCCGTTATACAATGTAATAAATTATTATGTTGATCCAGTAAACCGGTAGCCGTTTTAATAATAAAAAAAAATGATATCAAAACAATTATTTTTTAACACATAATAACACATAATTTTGTATACATCACGCCTGTATTCCCCGAAAGGATGGGCAGAAAAGTATAGTAACCTTCATTTTGCCGTCATGTTTAAGTCCCAAGTGGCGAGCCTATTGCCAGCTACCGGACACAAGTCCAGACTCCGGGCTGCTACTGAGAAATTCCATACGGAAAAACCCAATAACACTTTGCCCGACCTGGGGATCGAACACATGACCTCACGCTCAGCAGTCGCGCTTGCGACCATTAGACCAACAAAGCAACTAAACCAACGAGCCAAAATTATTATTTGTTGATTCTTTTCTGGAACAACATTTTCTACAAGAACATTTGTATGCTGTTAAGGTGTATTTTACGCTATAACGAAGAAACATTCAGGACACGTACAAGCTATATAAAGAAATTGATATGATCAAAAACATTCAATTCTGTTTCGTCTAAGCCTTACTAGATCAAAAAAGAAACATCATGTAAAACTAATCTATACATCTATACATATACATAAAAATGAATCCCTATTTCCCTTGGTCACGGCATCACGCGTGAGCGGCTGGACCGATTTCGCAATTTTTTTTTGTTGTGTTCGTAATTGTCAGGAGAAGATTCTTATGAAAGAAAATTTTGATATTAAAAAAAAAACTAGTTTATCTCAGTATGTCCATATTCTTCATTTGCTTACCGCAGGCATGAAAATGGTTTTAATTTTTTGTTACTGTTTCGATTTTGTTTCTGAAGGTAGGTATTAGGGAAGAAATAAACAAGCCTCATCCATTTACAAATTCAAAATAATGACAGTGTACCTACCTATTCTAGTAGGTATTTGGACTTACCTTCAAAAACGGTATTGCCCAGTACCTGGGTTGCGAAGGTCTGATGGTATTCGCTCCATGTTAAATACTGGTATTCAGCAGTATCTAATTAGACTGGAAGCTGACTCCAACATAGTTAGGAAAAAGCTAATCAGAACAGCAACTTCATCATCATCATTCAGATGAAAGACTTCCACTGCTGGACATAGGCCTTTCCCAAATACCGCCACCCAAGTCTCGTGTAGTGCCGGACTTAAAGATGAGCACTACCCCATCTCTTCCCGTGGGTGTCGTAAAAGGCGGCTAACACTGAGTTGCAAGAAAGATACCATTAGGTGATCATTAACTAATCCGTCATTAAGAATAATGTTTCCATTAAATTAATGGCTATTGCATGAACACTAATTAGGTCGTAGTTCGTTCTTCATTTACTAATTATCATGTATTGAAATCATGGGGAGTTTGACACATCAAAAATTAATTTTAATGGATAGTTAATCATTCCATTAAATCTAGCTTCTTGCAATGGACAGAAGAGGTTAATGGAGCATTAACATTCTAATGAGAGCATTAAAATTTAATGGACCTTTCTTGCAACTGAGTGTAAGGGAGTCTCTACTAGAGGATGGGCAGTAGCGTTCTCTGAGTACTTTACCAACCATACTGCGATCGCCAACACGTCTGACAAGCGCAGTGATTCTGGCAAACCCGGCCCCCCTTGGGGGAGGCCTTGGTCCAACAGTGGACGTCTTTCGGCTGAATAATGATGATAATGTTTTCTAAGGTAAAGGAGTGATAACGGGCTTATGTTAGTTGAATGGAGAACATCCACTGATTACTAAAATAAGGTTTAAGGTTTAAGACATTTATTTCTCAAAAGAAGAATACATTCCTTCACTTAATTAGAGAAACATAAAATATTTATAGTACTTAAGTAAAAAAGTAAGAAAACGCAGGTATAAAATCTTTATTATATCGCAAATCTGCCGTCATCGCCAAGCGTGGCGATTACGGCGACCCCCGCCCCCCTTTTGGAGGAGGCCCATGTCCAGCAGTGGACGTCTTGCTGCTGATTGATGAAGTACCGCCACATAGACAACCGGTCCTGTGCTTCTCACTTTCAGGGAATTTCCGCGATCTTCACCAGGTCGTCGATCCACCTTGTGGGGGGCCTACCCACACGCTGCAATGAGCAACTTACCTAAATACAATAAGTACTTCAATAGTTCGAAAACGACAAAATTTATTTGATACAACCAAAAGTACTTAGTTTCCATTCAATCCGTATTCCATAAAGGTCGCTCTTTGACATTTCCCAAGATTCAAATTAGGTTTCTTCCAATTGGAACTGAAATGAACAGTTAGCAAATGGATAGCTGAATGGTTAATGCTATTATTTTTAGACTTTATTTTAGTTTAGTAGAATTTTAATGAATTACTAGGACCTATATGTAACAAGCGTCAATCTTTCCCTCTTTGCAGCACCATTCTCCTTTTTTAACGTGGGGAAATCTTCAAGAAAACCTCTTCCCTGGGAAGATGGAGGGGTTTGTTGGAATCTTACAGACTAAATTCCACAGTGTTCCTCCGAAGTTCTATGGCCAAGATAGCGTGGGATTCGCTAATGCATGCAACGAAACCCCGGCAGGTCTTGGTCTGCCATTGGATTTGGCAGACACCTGATTTAGTGAGGCCTCTCCTGCCGTCCACCTGGAAGGCAGAACACAGCGCGCTACCTTCTCGGGCCTGTAACTGGTCGGAAGATAGACCACCAAACCCGCCACCAGCAGGCTACTGTAATCTGAGATGCCCGGATATCATTAAGCACCCTCCGGCGCCCGGTGCGTTTGCTGCGGAAAGGAAGAGAGGTAGTCGCCTCCCTCTTCTTCTCCGCCGCCTCCTTAGCGTCTATCACTTCTATTTCTATCCACTTCTCACCATAAAGGCGAGCACGGTAATCATGGTACATTTTCCGCTAGATCACTAGGTATAGCAATCTATGGCCGAGACTCACGTGCAATAGTAGACTCGCAGCTCGTAAAAAGTGTTATTTTCAGAAAAAAGTAGTGTACTAGGTATTTATGAAACCCTCCAAACTCAACACAAATTCATCCTCAATTAAACCTGCAAAATCAGATTCAGAAATTAAACCACAACACTCTTTTTTAAACCGCCGAATTTTATATTCGACAAAACGAACATTGCCGAATTTTTTTAAAACAAACAGGTTTATTATTTCGTTTGGCAGTCCATCGGCTTTCAATATACTATTTTATTTGCAAAGAGGCTTTTGGTCGCTTAATGCGTTTTACGTGTCAACAGTAATGGTCTTCAGATTAATTTTGTCAGTTGTTTAGGTTCAAGTAATCGGCTTACGAACGGGTTCAGCCCCCGTCTGTGTAATGCAATCTACGTACTTTCTGGCCTCCATCAATATTAATGTAATTTAATTATAAAGTGCTTTATTAAAGCCACAGGCTTTAGGTTTCTAGTTGCGTTGTTCTTGCGTGAATTTAAGCTTTTGATAAGAAATCAAATTCAATGAACTGATTGCGTGTTACGGAGTATAAAACCTTTCGCGCTGACCTAAACATGCAACAGAAAAAATGTGAATATGGGCCCAAAGGATGGGCGTTGATTCATATCATTTTGCATCGAAAAAGAGTCACTGTGATACTAGCTGGCAGCATGTCATTGCGTGCAATCACAATCATGTAGGAGCGAGTGTAAAACAAATTTACTAGTTTATATAAGCAGAAATATGGAGTATACCTTCATAAGTAGGTATCCTTCTTTATTCATTCTAGGTATGGTTTGGTATTATGAACTTAGGGTTAGAAGAGAACTAGCATTGGACTCATACGTGTTTAAAGTACTGAGGGGAAAGGTAAACAACATGGAAGTATTGGGGCGGGTAGGTTTGTGCGTTCCGGACAGATATGTGTGGCGGCGGCGGCCACCGTGACTGCTGGCGGGGCCGCGAGACCGCACCAAGCTGGTGGACGGAGCGCCGCTCACGCGCGTTCTCCGCATTCTAAATCTTATCGCAGAGGAGTTGGATCTATTCTGTTGTGTTCTAGGTGAGTTCACAATTAAAGCCCTTTTTATTATTTGTTATAATAAAACAGTAATATCTAGTTTTTAGAAAATGTTGTAATAAGTACACCAAGATCGCATTAGGGACATTCCTGTAATGATATTTGTGAGTTTGGTTGAATAAATAAATAAAATAATGTATAAACTATATTCTGTCCAGCCTTTTGCCCTTACTATCAAGATAGTACTGGAACTGACCCCAAGGGGTCAGTTCCAGTCTAACCAGCAGTGCGAGAACGGTTCTTTTTATCGAATTATATCGAGACGTTAAGTTATCCACTCTAAACTTCAAATTTGATATAAGATATTGATAAAACCACAAAGGTAGCACGGATCGTAATTTACCATTGATTTAAGAAACATAAGAGGATAAGCCCTAAATTGATGTTATTTTAAATACTATGCCAATATGTACCGCAGTAAAAAATATAATCTGTCTCGTTCTTACAAGTTCTTAAAAGTGTGTACACTACATGTCATAGATTTTAATTTTCTATTCTCATTTTTCAACGTCACTAAGGTCCGCCTTGAAGGATATTTTTGACATGACGCCATTTTAGAGAATTACTTATGCCTTTCGTCTGTCATTCAAGCTTTGTTCGAAGTTTATTTACAGTTTTACAGTGAACTTTGGGTGTTTAGGTATTTTTTGTTGTATTATAAAGGATAAGTGAACAAAGCCTAACATGACAAAGTGTTGCATCAGAAGATGTAATTGATTGCTGAGGGCGGAGTCGACGCCATAAGAGGAAAACTTGGCTTCAGATCATGTGACCACATCTGATATCCTCTTATTTTTCTTTCATCAATGTAATTGACCGACGCCTCGATATGAAGTCGACATACTCGATAAGATTTATCGATTATATCGACTTTTGACAGTTCTTATTGGTTAATTTCTCGAATTATCTCGAATAGTTGTCGTCTTTAAAAAGTTGGTCGATAAAGATTTTTTGAAGCAAAAAAATGGATTTTGGAGAAATCATCTTGTTAATGTTGAAAGCAGGGCGCGTCGGGTCGGGACGTGGAAAGGATCCACAGCGGAGTATTTTTTTTTATTATTTTGTGGTTATTTTCTAATTGCTTAGATTATTTAATAGTATTGTAAATATTTTAGTAATAGTACCTATTTGTGTATCTGCATATTTCTGGTGTTTCTATTTGTAAAGTTGATAAGCTGTCGAGAAAACATAGCCGTCGACAAGGCTCGATAAAGTTCCCGAAGCAAGTTCCGTGCTACCGACCCTCGATAAGATTCGGTATGTTATCGACTCGAGATCTTATCGAGTCGATTCGAGAAATTTATCAATTCTAAACGTCAAATTTGACATAAGATATAGATATAACGACAAGAGCTGTCGTTTTATCCATATGTTATGTCAAGTTTGACGTTTAGAATTGATAAATTTCTCGACTCGACTCGATAAGAAGAACCGTGCTCGCACTGCAGATGCGGCTGAATACCAACATTTTATACAGAGCGATTGCCATCGGAGCTCCGCAACCCAGTTAATGGACAGTGCCGATATCCTAAGGTTGGACCGGTTGTCAGACTTTAGGGCTTCTGACTACCCGTAACGACTGTCATAGGTATTTGGATGACACCCGGAGCCGACAGTTTAACGTGCTCTCCGAGGCACTGATGGATCTTGATGTGTATCGAATGTTCACCCATCCGCGGACTGACCGTGGCAAGCACAGCTTAACCTTGCAAATAATATGATCACGAGCCTCTCTAATAATGTTTAAGTTATGTATTCACTAGTAGATAATATTTCTGATACAAGTTGCAGATATTTTCAGAAACATCACGAAAATGTTTCTAGAAACATTGTTTCGGAGCTTGTGCCATGAAATACTGTCGCTCGTATCGCCTAATGTATTAATGTTTCAAAAACACATAGATTCTTGATTCTGAAAGAGTTTTATAAACAAATGAATACATGGCTGTACATATAGAAAGGACTCCTCGTTGGTCGAGTGATCGCAAATGCGAATACTGGGCGTGAGATCCTGGATTCGATGCCCAAGTCGGGCAAAGTGTTTTGGGTTTTTCCGTAGGACATTTCTCAGTGGCAGCCCGCATTCTGGATTTGTGCCCGATTAATGGCAATAGGCTCGTCCCCTATAACATGGGACTTGAAAATAACGACGAATTGAGGGTGTGCATGCCACATCATACTCATCTGCCTTCCTTCAGGGAATACGGGCATGACGTTGTTACCTATGTTATATTAGTTGAAAAGGAGGTGCTAATTTGAAAGGATAATGTACCCATAATTATGAATAGCTATTGTTCTACAACTTTCCAAAAATTTCATAAAAAATACGCTAAGGCAACGCTATAATCTGCTGCATTTATATTTAAGGTCTTATTAAGGGTAACGAATAAGTAGCTCCATTTTCTGAATTCGTAACTTAATCAGGGTTGTTGATTTTTGACACGCTTGATGATTCAGCCGAAAGACATCCACTGCTGAATACAGGCCTCCCCCAATTGAGGGGGGAGGGTTGCCATAATCGCCACGCTTGGCAGGCGGGTTGGCGATCGCATTATGGTTGAGTAGTGTTTAAAGGATAATTTCGGGAGCTCACTAGGGAAACAACAAGTCAACGAACCAACTGTTTATTTGCGGCCTACCCGCTACTTATAATTATTACACAGATACCACACGTCCCCTCCTAAAAAAAAACTAATTTGGAATTACAATACGTAGTACCTATAGATCTAATTATTCTATTCACTTTAATCGTTGTGAAAACAACTGTTATATAAATTATGCAAGAATACAATACTCACAGCAAATTAACTGCTTATAGTTTTATAGGAATAATAAATAGTTACAAGGATAATAGTTTTCGTGACTACTTGTGCATTTTACAGGTTTAAGTTACTAATAAATTAATACAAAAAAAACACAATATACCTGAGTGAAACATATAAAACAAAACTAGGGCCAAATACCGACTAGTCTATACATAATATGTAGTAGTGTATACAAGACAAAGATAAACATATTAATGAACTAAAAAACACACATGGTATCCATTCATAGTTAGCAAAACAATCTGTACTTATAGTAGTTTAACAAGTAGATATAAATAGCTATTAGTACTTATACTTCTTTTTAATTAAAGTACACGCGCGCTTTGAGCGCATACTTGACTTCTCAGGAGTCTCATTGCTATCAGAAAACTGACCTGGTTTCGGTATTTGAACTTCTTGATTTGGGACTTGTGGTGCATTAAAAATAATTTTTGGAGACTTCGTAAATTCCGTTTTCCGATCCTGGCTATCGGTATTATTGTCCCCGATCGCGTCCTCAAATTTATCGTCTATATTTACGTGATCTGAGTCATCGGGTGTGAACACGGAATGCCGTAAAGTAGAACGAGACTTCCCAACCGGTAGCAATTGATCAATGTGTCTTTTCCACTCTTTACCGTCTTCACAACGCACTCGATATGTGAGCGGTGCCTCTCTCGCGGTGACCACGGCCGGCGCCCACTTGTCCGCGCGTGCACGGTAATCTCGCGCTAGCACCTGGTCGCCGAGCGCGGCGTGACGTTCGGTGCCCGGCCTATGGCATGCGGCGCGGGCCGCCGCTTCCTCGCTGGCGTGCTCGGAACTCGGACGCAGCACGTCCAACCTACCACGGAGCCGCCTGCCGAGCATTGCCTCAGCCGGCGCAACGCCTGTAGTCCCGTGTTCACAATTCCGATATTGGAATAAAAAAATTGTGACTGCCATATCAACGTCAACCCTCTCGTGCGCAGCCTTCTTCATGGCGCGCTTCACTAACTTCACCGCGTTCTCAGCCGCTCCGTTACCCGCCGGTCTATAGGGACTAGTAATCGTGTGAGTGACGAAGTTTTTTTTAAAAAAAAATGCTATCTCTGCCGAACTAAAAGGTGGACCACCGTCGCTCACTACCTGTGAGGGAAGACCAAAACGAGCGAATAATTCCCTGAGTTTACCTATAGTCGCCGTGGCGTTTGTGCCCGACATTTTCTGCACCTCGATCCACTTACTGTGAGCGTCCACAGTAACGAGATAATGTTTACCCTGAAATTCACCGAAATCGACATGCACTCTTTGCCAGGGGCGTGCTGGGAACTCCCACGGATGTAGTAAGGAACGTGGGGGTGCATCACGCTGCTGGCGACATGCACTACAGTCTTTCGCGAGAGTTTCAATTTCGACATCCAATGTAGGCCAGTAAACGTAACTCCTTGCTATATTTTTCATCTTAACTACCCCTAAATGTCCTTGATGTAGTTCGGCAAGAATTGGTTTTCTCAAAGATTCCGGCACAATTACTCGGTGATTATACAGAATACAACCACGATCCAAAACTAAATTATCTTTTCGGTTGAAATAGGGCTTTTCAAACTCTGATGTTATTTTTGAAGGCCAGCCTGTGATAAGATAATTTTTAATTTTATTTAAAACGCTGTCTTTTTGTGTCCATGAAATCACTTCTTTTGCACTGATTGGAATCGATTCCTCGACATAATTAAGATATGATACCGAACCCAGATCATCACAATATTTACGTTCATAGGGCAGCGGCAGTCGCGACAGTGCATCGACATTGCAGTTTTCGCTCGATTTGACGAACTCAATCTCAAAGTCATAGGATGCCAACCTGGTGGCATATCTTTGCAGCCTACTTGCTGCCGTTTGCGGCAATCCAAATTTTGGGCCAAAAATGAAAGTTAATGGCTTATGGTCGGTTTTTATTATAAAATGGCGACCATAAATATACTGGTGGTGTTTGATCACACCAGCAATAATCGCGAGCGCCTCTTTATCTAGCTGACTATAAGATCGTTCAGCCGCATTTAACGTACGTAACGCAAAACAAATAGGGCGCTCGTCGCCGTTTGGAAAACGATGTGATAGCACGCTGCCGATACCATATGAACTGCTATCAACGGCTAACACTAAAGGTAGTTTAGGATTATAGTGCACCAAAACCTTGCTACTTAGAATAGCTGCTTTTATTTCTTGGAAAGCCTTTGCACAATCTGCTGACCAGACCCAAACACTTTGTTTACGCAATAAACTATGCAACGGATGTAATATAGTACTCAGCTGCGGTATGAACTTGGCGTAATAATTTATCATACCAAGAAATGATCGCAGCTGAGTCAAATCTTCTGGTGGGGGTGCATCCACAATTGCTTTAATTTTGTTTTGGTCTGGATGCAAACCCTGTCTATCAATAATAAAGCCTAAATATGTAATGCTTTCTTTCATAAAACTACACTTCTTAAGTTTAATTCGCAAACCGACTTCACGCAGCCGAGATAATACAGCCCTTAGATTAGCAACGTGTTCGGACTTGGTGGCACCTGTGACCGCCACGTCATCCAAAAACACTGCAGTTCCCTTCAATCCCCTTAGTGTCTCTTCCATAAATTTTTGGAATTTTTGCTGGAATGCACGTCAAACCGAACGGAGTACGCAGGTAAACAAAGGTGCCTATATGTGTCGTTATCGCACTGCAAGCCTGTGAATTGTCATCTAAAAATAGTTGTTGGTACGCGTGTGTAAGGTCGATTTTTGAATACAGTTCGCCGCCACTTAAGGCGGCAAACAACTCTTCAATTCGTGGCATAGGGTACGGGTCGCGAATTAGCTTTGGATTAATTGTCACTTTATAATCGCCACAGATACGAATTTCACCCGATTTCTTAATTACTGGTACAATTGGTGTCCCGTAATCTGAGTACTCCACCTTACGAATAGTACCCTCTGCCTCGAGTCGTTGTAACTCTAATTCAACCGGTTTACGTAATGCTAGCGGTAATGATCTCGCTTTGATAAAAACGGGAGTCATGTCGCCTAGTCTTAATGAAAGTTGCTTGGTACATGTTCCAAGACCCGGGGCAAACACGGTGGGAAATTCCTTTTTCAAGCTATCGACTAATTTGTCGTCTGATAAACTCATCATCATTTCGGTAATTTTAATGTTGTCAATATTTAATTTACTCAACCAACACCTACCCATTATAGGAGGTCCACCATTTTTAATAACAAATAGTTTTAAATTTCTCGCCGAGTGTGTCCCGATCTCCACATTAACTAAAATATAACCGACCACTTCAATCCGAGTGCCGTTATAAGAATGTAAACAAACATCCTTAGAGATAAGCGGTAATGCCTTAAAATGTGCATCATATGAACAAGTACTAATTGCAGACAACTTACTGCCAGTGTCCAACTCGAACGTTATCGCCTTACCGTTAACTTTCACGCACACATTGTATGGCCTAGGGTAAAACTCGGTAAAACGCCCTACTTTTTTTAAAATTGTAATAAATAAAAAATCTTACAAGATATAATCAAACTTTTTATTTTGGAACAATATTTAGTATTTTAACAACAATACCACAAGTAATAATGATAATAGGAACTAAGGATACAATAATATTTATTATTTAAAAAAAACCTTAGGTGGGGCGTTTTGTAGTGTGATCGTTGGCTAATACGACTCACTCTTATTATAAAATGCCCCAGTGTATTAATCATATATTTTTGCATATTTTAAACTATAACAACAATTGTTTTGACAAAAATTAACTCTTAATCTTAACTTAGGATAATAAGAGGCAGTTACTCAGTCTGTTTATCAAATCAGACTTTTTAAATAAACATGGTACAAAACTCATGTAACCATGCTAAACAAGACAGGCATTGAATCCAATCTTCTGTGGATTTTATATTATAGTAATCTTCCGTGCATTCCACGCACCTGTTAATGTCGTCATGTTCGTCTGAGATTTCTTCTTCAGAAGTATCTATCCTGCCCTCATTTTCATCATTGCTTTCAGAAGAGGATGAATAGCTTACTCTTTTCTTCTTCTTATTTTTGACAGACACTTTCTTTGGCTTCTTTTTACCTCCTTTTTCTTGTTTCTTTTTATCACCATCTTTTTCTTCGATAGGTTTAGTTATTTTTGTGGTCTTAGTCTGCTTTAATTTTCCAGCTGCTGGCTTCTTTTTGTCGGCAATTACCTTCCTTTTCTCTGACTTAATTCTGAGTTGCGAGCCATGAATCCCGAAAACCAGACATTTACAGCTGATGCTGAACTTGATGAAAATGGATTTTTAATATTGAGTTTCCTAGCAAGTTGAAATGCCATTTCTTTAACATCTTTTCTATCAGGGGCAAATCCAACTTTCTCCAATTTCTTTATATGGGCAACCAGTTTTTTTTCGTGTTCTACAGAAAATATTGGTTTGCGTCCAAGAGGGCCCTTTGATTTTCCCGATAAAATGTGTCTTCTTAGGGTTCGAGATGGTATGCCAAAGCTTCTGGATGCCTCATTAACACCCATTTCTTTGCTAAGTACACTGCGCATGGCTTTGTCTAAGTCGTCTGCACTCCATGATGCTCGTAGTGTTGTTCTTTGATACTTCCGAGACATAATCTGAAATAATAACACGCGTTAAAAAATACTTTAACACAGTTCAAATATTGGGGCGTTTTGTAAATTGACTTAGGGGCATATTGTCAAATTTGATTTTCAATACGCCCCACCGAGGTCAAAGCAGTAGATTCAAGGTTATAACGTTCGACAAAATAAAAGTATAAAGGTAATTTCATCTATTTTACGATAGTGTGGGTCATTATAACACAAAATCTAAAAGTATCAATATATATAAATTTCTTAGAAACTTACCGCAAATTATTTCACTCCAATAAATACAGATTTTGCAATATTTTTTAAACGGACATCACAAACTACGTGCACACGTCGGCCATGTTGTTCGCCTACTAGTGGGTCTCTGCGCGTCTAGTTGTGAGCGGCGCAGCTTTGATAGTGTGAGTGCTGGAGTGGTGGGGCGTTTTGTCACTTGGGGCGTATTACCGAGTTTTACCCTATCACTATTATTACACACATTTAGATTATACAAATCTAAATCCGAATCACTGTCACTATTATCAATATAATTTTGACCTCCCCCGACGATCGCACTTCGCCCTGACGGGGATTTCGTTTGCACATCGCTTTGAGATGACCTTTCTGCCCGCAAACGTCACATGAGTAATTTTTAAAACGACACACGATTGCTCGATGACCCTTTCCGCACCGCCAACAAGACTGTTGCGGAGCGCGCTGTGTCACGTTCACGGGCGCTGCGGAGGAGCGCGTTCGTTCGATGCTGCTGCCGCTGCTGCCGGTTGCAGCGCGCGCCGTTCCACGTCCCATCGCGAGCCGGTGCATCGGCTCGGTCGCTCCGGAACTCGTCGATGCCGCAGGCTTTGCTCCGCTGCACGTACCGCTCGCTTGAGCGTGCCGGTCAGCCGCTTCGAGTGCGAAGGCCAACTCCACCGCCCTCTTGTACGTCAGTGTCGGCTCGGCAAACAGCCGCGATCTCATGTCATCGCTCACAAGACCAGACACAAATTGGTCTCGGAGGTTTTCCTCGAGACCACTTTTAAAGTTGCACGTACTGGCCAGATGTTTGAGGACTTGCAAATAATCGCTCAGACTTTCACCGCTATTTTGACGTCTCATTCTAAACACATGCCGCTCAGCTATCTCAGAGCGCTTTGGTTCGAGATGGTCGCCAACTATGTTCACTAGCTCCTGAAAACTTTTGGTCTCCGGATTGTCCGGCGCACAAAGATCACACATCAGATCATAAGTGGCTTCGCCCACTAACGTCACTAATGTGGCCACTTGTAATCCTGGTTTGATTTCATTGAGCATTATAAATTGTTCCACGCGTCGAATGTATGCCAACCATTTTTTGTTCGATAAATCGAATTGTTCAATCTTTCCGATCGGCATTTTATTATCACTTGACAATCAGGGTTATTGATACACAAACTATTAGTGATATTTTTGCACAGTTTTCCTCGTCGCCAGTAGTGTTTAAAGGATAATTTCGGGAGCTCACTAGGGAAACAACAAGTCAACGAACCAACTGTTTATTTGCGGCCTACCCGCTACTTATAATTATTACACAGATACCACAGGTTGTTAACATACTCAAAAAACGCTGCTGCCCATCCTCTAGTGAATCCCTTAGTCGCCTTTTATGTCACTCATGGGAAGAGATGGGATTCTTTACGTCCGGCACCACACGGAACACACGTATTTGGATGGAAATAAAAAGAAATATTTTTTGTCATGTCTCCACCACTTGCTGTAAAACAGTTAATAGTGATACTTTAAATTGCCCCTTTTCAACTTATCTTGCGTATATACCTATTAAATTAAGGGCCGATTTTTGAAACGTCAGATAACTTCGATCTGGGGAATAAGTGAGACGTTTTGGCAGAATTTCTGTACAAAAGCTGCCAGAACGTCAAACTTATTCCTAACTAGCTGTACCCGGCATGCGTTGCAATACATTTTTTCCTACTTACTACTTGCCTTCTACCTTCAGAAAAAAAAACAAAATAGTAACAAAAAGATAAAACCATTTTCATGCATGCGGTAAACAAATGAAGAATATGGACACACTGAGATAATTTAGTTTTTTTTTTTTTAATATCAAAATTTTCTTTCATAAGAATATTCTCATGACAATTACGAAGAAAACAAAAAAAAAATGCGAAATCGGTCCAGCCGCTCACGCGTGATGCCGTGACTAAGGGAAATAGGGATTCATTTTTATACACATAGATATAAAAGCTATCTGACGGTTGAAAAATCGCCCCTTAAATAAATAATGTCTGTGATCATTAAGATGCCCATGTCGGACAGTTGGACTGTGGATGTCCATGGCCATGAAAATTACTTTTAGAATGTTATCTGCCCCTGCCGTTAATATTATACCAAAATAAGTAGATTAAAGCAAAAAATGAAGATAATTAAGTCGCAAAACAAGAGCGGTGATAGCCGGCATATTTTTAAAATAAAATGCGGCTAATTTCACGGACTGTGACCACTAGTCGGCGACCGCTAACAGGTCTGAAGTGAATTATTACTTGCAACCCCTAATTCCTTCTAGGCTTTAATGCGAATTTCTCGTCTCAATGAGATTATGCCAAGTTTTTGTTAGAAAATGTTTTTTGCAGCATTCTGAGTTTACCTTAATTTTTATTCATCTTCATCATCATACAGCCAAAAGATGTCCACTGCTGGACATAGACCTCCACCAAGCATCGTCACATCGACCGGTCCTGTGCTTCTCGCATCCAGCGGATTCCCGCGACCTTAACCAGATTATCCACCTTGTGGAAGGCCCACCCACGCTGCGTCTTCCAGTACGCGGTCGCCACTCCAGAACCTTTCGGTCCCATCGGCCATCCGTTCTGCGAGTAATGTGTATTGTACCTACTATATTTTTTGTTTTGTTATATAAGAAAATCTGCTGAGAAAGTCGTACACAACCATAAATTCTTCGAACAGAACCCTAGTCATTATGAATCAAACTTAAAGCTAATGGACAAAAGTGGGCGTTAATTCGTATTGGATTCTCCTTAACTATTGGTCTCAAGACCAAGGTCAAGACCTGTACGAATTTACGTAAGTAATGTAACTATTATTTACGTAAATAACGGATGAACTTACGTAAACAATATAACTTTGACTCACGTAAATTCATACAGGCTGTTCTATTTTTACGTTACATCAAAGCTCATTACGATAGCGGGCTTTTTTGGCTAAAAATATCTAAAAACTGAATTTAAATGTAGATATTCATACTTCTATAAATAAGCTACAACACAATAGGTATTTTCTATGAAAAAATATTCTTTCAACAAAAAATAAAAATTGAAGAAACTATTTCAATCTAACCAACTAGCAGAACGTCTCAAGCGCAATTTATATAAAAACCACTTTTTCCTGGTAACGAAACTTAACATAAATATGCACTAGTCATTGTAGCAGAAAATGAATCCAGACTACGTCTATACTGTTTAACAAGGGTTGTTAACCCCGTCCTGTAGGGCGGGAAACGCCCTATAACTTTGCTCTATTATTAATGACGACCTCACCCCGCCCTTCCTCCAAGTGTAATGCAAATTATTGCGTTTTGCAATATTTTGTTTGTATCACGGAAAGTAAACGCTGTGTTACATGGGACTTGGAAAAACACGCGATGTACAGTCACACACAACTGTGCAATAAGTTTAACTTCACGTATAAATCATGATGTAGTACTTACTTGGATTTAACTTTGTAGCATGTTACGTATTTTTGTGTGGGTACCTAAGTTGTATGAAGGCAACGAAGGACTTACTGGATGGTGGTCAGAAGCATAATCTTCATAATATCAGCTGGTATACATCTATTATGGATTAAAAATCGATCATTCTTTTAGCACGTAATTATGGTAAATTATTACAGCATGAACTAAGTATGTTGATTGTCATAATAACCGCAATAGGGTATTTGACTGAAAAAATCGAATAAGTCCGTCAGTTAGATTATCAAAAAATATTTGACACGTATTTTTTCTTTTGTTACGTAAACCAAAACTGACGAAGATACGACAGTTTAAAAATTGGCAAAACGTCACAAGCAAGTACAATTTTTACTTGCCTCTGACGTCACAAGCCCCCACTCTCGAATTTTGGTACGTTTTATCTTTCCAAATATTCATAGATATAACAAAAGAAAAAATACGTGTCCATTATTTTTCAAAACTCTAACTGGCGGACTAATTAGATTTGCAATTTATTGATCCTATCAACATGCCTATTATCACGCAGATTGGTTACCACACTGTTATTATTATTGTGAAGTAATAGGGATATTATTTAGTAACAGCGTGAGATATTTAAGGATCATAAGGTCGTAATGTAATGGCCTATTCATAAACAAGACTACCTTTGATATGGATATAAAAAGTAAAATAGATTAAAACTAAATACTTATGTCCTAATCATAAAATACCTATCTGGGAAAAGGTTACATCGGTGACAGATAATATTAACCCTACATAATGATGTTGTAGTTATCTGTACCGAGTGTTACTATGTACACTGTACAACACTGTTCGGGGGCAATGAAGTGATTTGCATACGTATTAAATAATTATATGTTTGATCCAGGCACGTATTAACGGTGCATGTTAAACTACCTGAGCGGTTGTTCCTAGCTATTAAATATTAAGGCGAATTAGTATAATACTGGCTCCACACCGACCTATTACTTGCATTTATTGAAATATGAATATTTTATTAGCGAACAAGTGCAATACAAGTGTTGTACGTATATTTATGTGTCTACTGTTTTATGAAAATTCATTTTCTTCGTAATCGTATGTCTGAGATCATTGAACTCTGCGATTTTACGAAAGAGTTCTCTTTTCACACTTTTTGTTTTTTTTTGGTCACGTACCCTTTGGATTACTAAGAATTAGTTTAACAATACCAGAGAATGCCAAGTTTTCCTCGCTTCAAAGAAATTGTTATACTATACTTAAGTGTATTAATAAAAAAAAGTTCCTGATACATTTGTTTTCCTTTGTTTATGTTTGGACTGATATAATGAAAACTACTGAGTGTATTTGGTTCGTTTTTTTCTCCTGGGGCCCAATTCTCCTAAAATAAATTGTTGCCAAACGCAATCGGACCACAACCGTCAGTCAGTTTTTGTTTTCGAAAACTTTCAAAAAGATTGATTTTGTTTTTTGTGTCAAACAATTTGATAGCTTTTGAAATTGAGAACTGTCTGAATGAACGGTTCGGTCTTGGTTCGGTTGTGATTTATCAAGATTTATTTTAGGAGAATTAGGCCCCTGATAACTTTTTCGTGATGGATTTTATACAATAATAATATATTTTTTGTGTTGTAACTTTCTTGAGACACATTAATAATAAGATTAGTTACGGTTTATTAACGTGCGTTTTTTTCGGGATTTTCCGACTAGTTTCGGACCCAAACGGAGCCCTTAATCATGAGCAGAACACGCGGCAATGTAGCGAGTTTAACTAGCTCCGTTTGTATCCGAAAATAGTCGGACAATCCCGAAAAAATGCACGTTAATAAAGCGTAATTAAACATAAATATTTTGTTTTGTTTTTTTATTTATTGTCATTCCAAAAGTTTATATACAAGGTGTAAAAAGATCCATCACATAGCCGAAATCTACGCACTCTATAAATCAAACTAAATTACATTGACCAAAAATAATTGCTGGGAAACGATTTTTATTTTTTGGCATAAGAAAACGCTTTTTTTTTGTAGCGCGCAATGTGTGGTTGTGGCGATGCCGCGAGTTTGCATGCGTGCAGCAGCCACACAGCTGAGCCAAGGCGGTCGTGTGCGTTTGATATTCATTGCGTTTTTTTAACTTCAAATGCGTAATTTGTTAGGAAAATTTGAAATTTTTGATGTTTTTTTGGAAGAAAGTTTAGGATTATGACTTGGAATTCGTTTTTGGAAAAAAAAAGTGTACTTTGACCTTCAATATCTCCAAAACCAATGATTTCCCAGGTATGGTCTAGTAGAAAAAAATTATCCCAATGATGGGCAGAATATGTGGTTTTCGTTATCGTTAAGGGTCTTTTTACACTCGATATAAAAGTAAGGTTTTTGGTTGCATTAAAAAGAGTAAACATTAAGTTTTTTTTCCACCGATACGTTACCAACCTAAGAATAGAAATACTTGTGTAACCATCTCAAACACTCAAGTAACATAATACTGAAACAAAGTCAAATTTTAATACAAAATAAGTACTAAAAAGATATTTTAATAAAGCCGTCTCTATTCCAAACTATTTTCCTTAATATTTGCGAACTTGTTCTTGTAACGAAACACGAACTTATTAAAATCTTGTTCATCGATCAACAACAATTTGAAAGGACTGGAGGTCGCAGACTGAACTAAGAAATTAACTTCAAACTAATTTAATTTAGTCGCCACAAAGGATATCACATTTTTTCTCTTTTGTCTTGTTAGTTTATTACAGTCGAGTTAAACGAATTTGTTTTTGTTGTGTCTTAGATGTATTTATCTTTTGAGAAAGATAATTTTAAATGTATCTATAATCTTAATTTGTTTGTCATACAAGACTAAATCAAAAGAAAATATAAATCTCTGATTTAGATAGGTTTTGTTAAACGCAAGGCGGCGTCTATTCCAATTTCTTGGTACGCTTGAAATGTTTTCAACAACTCTAAGGTTTTTCTTGCAAAAGATGTTTACGATTATGTTCTTATTGTTTTAATTTTTTCATTAAAGCTCTCTTAAGAGCGTGTACGCCGTTCGGCATTTCATACAAATGTTCAAGTCCCTTATTTTTCGATATGACTGAACCGATTTTAATGAAACTTCATACCCATCAGCAAGATACATAGGACTAAAAAGTTAGTAGATTTTTTTTCGAAAAATAGTGTTACAGTTAAATTAGACCGATTTTAAATTTTCCATACAAACAGAAATTTCCAGTTATCTTTTTTTAAGTAAGACATTTCGAAAATGTTTTCTACTAACTTTTTTAAACCTAAGTATCCTGCTTATGTGCGTGAAGTCTGAAGTTTGCCAACGCAGTCGTTGTTCGACGTTTACTGACTTCTTCAGCCCATTACTGTCCCACTGCTGGACACGGGCCTCTTCTCAGAACGAGAAGGGTAGGCCTTAGTCCTCGACACTGGCCTGGTGTGGGTTGGCGGACTACACACACCATCGAGAACTTTACGGAACCCTCTCAGGTGTGCAGGTTTCCTCACGATGTTTTCCTTCACCGTTAACGCAAGTGATGATGAAATTCTGATCTGCACTTGAATTCGAAAAGTCAGAGGTGCAGGCCGGATTCGAATTCGGACCCTCCGGCATGGAAGACAACCGTTCAGCCGTTAGGCTATCACTGCTTCAAATAGAAATTGAATTACATTCGCAATAGACGTTACCACGCGGGAAAATATTTAAATTCGAAAATAATAGGTTGTTGGGAAAGTAATTTCGTTTTTTTTCAACAGAGTATTTGTATTTTTTTACAGCCAGCACACTGCTCCGTTGCATTGCGTTGCGACGTCGCCACGTCGCAGCGCTAGATTTGGACCAATGAGACATCGCAGCGCTACATTTGGAATCTACAACGTGTTACATAATTCCCCTTATAAAAGAAAATTTTAATCAAGTAGTCTTTTATGGTTGTTGTCATTTACCTCTCAGAGGAAATTAGGTAAGAATGTAAATAACGTTCTGGGTAGTCTACTCTTTACTTTTATGTTTTCAGGGTTGCGTTTCAGTGATGATTTTATTTTATGATTGCCCAAATTTTTTTTTGTTCTACTTTTATTTTAAAATATTGCCAATAGGCTCTTTACAAGGGACTTTTTAATCCCCTTTCAGCTTTAGGGGTATTTTCGTAACACGTTGTATAGATTGGTCCAAATCTAGCGCTGCGACGTCGCAACGCAACGCAACAGAGCAGTGTGGCTTCACTCTAAGCCGGCAATCATTATATTTTTCTACAGCTGATATAACAAGGCTTGCTTGTGAAAAAGTTCGATTGATTCTGCGCAGTAGTTTTTGGTTGGTACCCTTTCAAATATGGAAAGTGAAAAGCAGCATTTTCGGCATATTTTACTTTTTGCCGATTGAAACAGTTAAAAATGCTGTTCAAGCAAAAAAAAAAAATATCCAATGTGTATGGAGAAGATGTATTAACATAATGCCAGTGATAAAACTGGTTTGCGAAATTTTGATTTGGCAATGTTGATGTTAAAAATGTACCACGTTCTGGAAGGCCAGTTGAAGCTGATGATGACACAATAAAGGCATTAATTCGTCCAAACCGACGAATAACAACTCGTGAGATCGCTAAGAGATTAAATTTATCGAATTCGACCGTTCATGATCATTTAGAACGCCTAGGTTTAGGCAAAGCTTGACATAAAATTCAATTAAAACGAAATGACTTTCCGAACATAAGGTAACATATACACGGTGACACTGACATTCGACATAATGCAATCGCGACACTGAAATTAAACCTGAGCTAATGCGTAAATCAGTGTGACGGCGATGTACACACTACGACACACGGTGTCGACACTGAGTGTCGAGTGTAATGTGTCGCCGTGTATCCTTACCATAGCAGTTACAGCCCCGATACCTATCTATATATAAAAATTAATAGCAAATAAATCAACAGTTGCTCAACCATAAATAAAAATAAATTAAACACTTTCTAATTTTAAATTCACTGAAATTGCAACATTTTTCATGCAGCCAGTACTTACAACAGTGTGGCGTGAGTGTATTTTGCAACAACAATATGGCTGAGTATTTTGAATAAGTACACAAAAAGAAAAATATTTCAAGGCTCGAAAAATCCTAGTGAGTGACAAGTTGACGGGTTGCGTGTGTTTCGAGGGTTCCTTACATCGGGGTTGCACTATAGCCCTATTATATTTCAATTAAGCATTATTAATACGATAACACCAAACCACCACTGCATTTTGATGATTTCAATTTCAAAGTGGGTGCGGATAATCTTCCCGGTAAATTACAGGCATTTAGAGTACCTTTACCGTTTACCTAACACAATTTACTTAAGTGCATTTTCATAACGGTAATTACTTCGATAAGTATATTAATCATATTTTTACAGTGATCGAGGCAGTTTTTATATAAATTACTAAACAAGGAGCAATGTTTTTCGTTAAACAGGTATATTTTTAATAAAACTAATTTGCACAGACAAATTAAATCTTCTTCAGTCTTCACGTTAAAATGTTTTTGCTGCTCATATATGCACGTGTATTTTATTTTACTTTTACTAAAGTTTACGCAAAAATATAGGTAATTATAAAAGGTGTATTTTTTGTTCATTGGTTTTAAAGCCCGTGTTTGTAGTTCTTAATTATTTCAATACCTTTTGTCTGGCCCAAAAAGTGAATCATCCGGTTATTTGTTTTATTAATATTTATGTACACACAATATCAGTTAAAGAGAAACAATATTTATAATATTTAGTACGAAAGTACTGGTTATTTCAAAGTTCCTTATTTCATGTTAATAATTCTATTTTGTATGCAAGTTTGTTCACAAGCGTTGAGTGTAAAATTAAGCCACATCTCGGCTTTTGTCTAGCGAGTGCTCTCATAGATTAGCGTTCACCAGCAGTACTAGCTGACCTCAAAAAGACATAATTTATTGCCAGAATTTCTGTTCCCATCCTGTAAAATGCAGTATTATACTACAAAAGGAAATTGGAAGCCATGGTTGCGACAGTTTCTACACAATTATTATACAAATTTATATTAAGAGAGCTTCCGACTTCGTCCGCGTGGTGCGGTTCTCTTTTATCATCTACCAAGGAAGACTTCCAAAATACTTCCTTAATTTATGTTATAAATCCTATCTATGTCCCAAAATTATATTCTATACTGCGCAGTTTGCCTGGTACAGATAGTTCCACGAAAACGCACCCCACACTTTCTCCAAATCGCTACAGTGCAAAAATGTGCATTATAAATTGCTATTGTGATAATTCAGCCCTCATCAAGCTGTCTCCCCCCCCCCCCTCCAAGCCCCCGCCAGCAACGCCCTAAGTCGAGGTCCGAGTGCTACCAGGGGTCGCCCTTAGTGCTGTTGTTGCAGGTAGTCATAATGTTAGTGTAGTACAAGTAGTTAGCTTAGGTTAAGTATTTTACTTCCCCCCCATTAGCTGGAGACCCTTCAGGTCTCGCCAATAACTGCTCGGTTACGTAGAAAAGGTCTCAAGGACCATCTACAGCAGTCCAAAAGAAAAAAAGGTCACATTCTTATGGTGTCTAACGAATACTTTATTCTTTACTTTTCGTGAAACGCAGTTCCCTTTTCTTATCCCACCACTAAATTCGTTCTCTATTTCCTCAAATTCAATCAAAGAAGGTCGTATTTCTTATGTCCTCTATATTTGCAGTACACAAAGAGTTCCAATTCTGGGTACCACCGTCCGTCAAGCGCAATGCAGTCAAGTGTTCACTTACCGAGAAATGGGAGGCGACACCCTTTACTTAAATCTTATTCATAACTTATTTTGTTTTCGTATTCAAACAAAACATTTTGGATAAAACGCTACGACTATTTTATGAAAAAGAGATTTCGATTAATGCAATACACTGTTTCACTCGAGGTTTATTTTATAAAATTTAAAAGTTTAATGCTGTTGCCATTCCGAAATAAAATGGCATGAAATAAAATTTAAAATTTGGTACATGTAGAGCTTTTAACCTACCTATTCAATAGGCATGTTGACAGTATCAATAAATTGCAAATCTAATTAGTCCGCCAGTTAGAGTTTTGAAAAAGAATGGACACGTATTTTTTCTTTTGTTAAATCTTTGAATATTTGGAAAGATATAACGCATCAAAACTCGAGAGTGGGGGCTTGTGACGTCAGAAGCTAGTAAAAATTGTACTTGCTTGTGACGTTTTGCTAATTTTAAAAGGGTCGTATCTTCGTCAATTTAGGTTTACGTAACAAAAGAAAAAATACGGGTTAAATATTTTTTGATAATCTAACTGACGGACTAATTAGATTTTTTCAGTCAAATACCCTATTATCAAAAAATATTTATATACAAAACACAGCAGCTGAAGACAGCTGAAACCTGGAGAAATGTAGCTCGGAAAAAGCTACGAATTATCCGTTTTATCGTCAAAGATAGGAGTCAACTAAAGGTCAGACAAAAAAAATACAACAGTCTAGCCTTATCTCAACTTTGTTAGGGTAGCTACCCGTTAACAGATTGGTACTAGTAGCAGTGAGGAATTTGAATAACGCAGTTTTAAACCTGAAACATTTCACCCAACCGAGCTCCAACATAAAATCGATCACGGACTCAACAAACACATCACAAAAGCAGTATCTATTCGTAATTAATTTCAAAAACTCGTATTGTGGAAACACAAGGCACGTCAATTCCGTACTGGAAACGCAATCAGGGGCACAATAAGATAGCCGAGCTGACCAATGCCCGAGAATCGCATCATCTGGTGGTATTGAAAATGTAATAAAACGATGCACTGTGGTCCCGATTTAGAGTTACATCCACATCAAAAATATTTAAAATTAGGTTTTTTATATGGCCGATAATTATGTTAACATCATTTTCTCTTCAACGGCCAAGAATAAAGTTTTAAAAAAGAAAAAAAAACAGTTTCTTCTTTAAGTTAAAATCATGTTTTATTAATTCTGCAATCTAGTTACTTTGGTGATAATCCCGAAGATTTAAATTTATAAAAGCGTATCTTTCAGTGAGGGTTCAAGCTACGAAGAGCTGTTGAGCTAAAAGTGAAATTAAAACAGCAAGTTAAGGTTTTTATTAATTATTTAAAATAGTATTTGTATGTCTCACTAAGGGCCTTTTCACTGTCATGCGGGTTCGTGCCCGCATGCGTGTGTCACCCGCACTCGTGGCGCCTGAATTTCACCTTTTCGAAGATGTATTTATTGTGATGCGTGAAACACGCACGAAAAGGTGAACTGCGAGCGCCACGCAGGCGGGTAACGCACGCACGAGGGCACGAACCCGCATGACAGTGAAAAAGCCCTTAATCAAGACCACTGCGCGGCCAGTTGCGTACTCACTGTGCACTCGTGAATTTTGTTCCAGCTCTCTGATAGATTGTTAAGTCCTGCTTCTGCGCAGTTTGCCGGCTCCTAATGTTACTTTTTACGTGACTGCACTGTGGCGAAGCGCGTGGTTCTAGTTTTTGTAACGCCAATGTTTTGATCTCGGAATAATTGAAAATATTATGCATCGCCATAAGTGTATGTCTACCTGGCAGGCCCCTATCAGATTTTTCGACGGGTGATAGCTTACCATTAAGACCTTATTTTGTACCTAATTAATATTTATTAAAAATATTTTGTACCTCAACAGTTTTTGATATAATGACGTTTTAATGCAGCGTCTGTCTAGCGGGTCCTTATTGTTTATTTTCAAAATGTTATGCATTTTATATTACTAAGATTTTGGATATATTATGTACCTTACAAATCCTGAATTGCAACTTTTCAAGTGCTATACTTTACAATATAAGTATTCGTAAATTAAATAAGCGTCCAGCCAGCGGGTCCATACAAGATAACCTGTCATACTGATGACGTATGTAAAAGTCGTTATAATACACTTTAAAAAAAACAAGTTATAATAGATGAGGTCATACATTTTTTAGGTATAAAGGTACCCTAACCCTATAAATAACCTAGTAAGAATTTTTTTTTGCAGCTTGGTATAATTAAATATTAAAAATAGTTCAAGGAGGGACCCGTGGCTAATTAACAAGCGCGCTAATCATAATTATGATTTGCAAGGTTAAGCTGCGCTTGTCGCGGTCAGTCAGACGACACGTTTGGTGGAGTGGCTAAGCGATTGGCTTCTGCGCTACGGGTCGTGAGTTCGATTCCCACACGGAACAAAAATTTGTATGGCCTACACGGCCTACAGATGGTTGTTTCGGGTCTGGGCGTTTGTTTGTGAGATTTGTGTCTGCAAACGCACCCACGATACAAGAGAAATCTTAGTGTGGGGCAAAGATTCTTGAAAAAAAAAAGTTTTTGGATGGGTTGACCATTCATTACACAAATTGAGACCCCTCCGTGTCTCGGAGAGCACGTTAAGCTGTTGGTCCCGGGTTTCATACGAATACCTATGACGGTCGTTAAGGATAGTCAGAAGCCCAAAAGTCTGACAACCGGTCTAACCTTAAGATACCGGCATTCAAAATCAAAAACAAAATCATTTTTTTTTATTTCACGTAGGCCAATACAGTCGCTTATGAAAAGTCGAATTTAGGTACACGGTTCCAATTAGTCGTTTCCTATGGAGAAGAGCCGGCCAGAAACTCCATGGTTACACGTTTAAAAAAAGGATATCTACAACTTCAGGAAATACAGTACTATGACTTAGAATAAATAAGAGAAAACAATGTAGTCTTGACCACAGACCTGTGAGTAATGTAATACCAAGTCTTGAGAACAAAAATGAACCGAAAAGAAAAAAAAATAACACAATATGAATAATAGTAATAATAGTAATTTACACAATTATATGTATAGGCACGAAATTCTCACATTTATAAAAGATAAAATGAAGCTAAACTAGATAAAACAATAAATTGTCATCAATCGTCATTGTTCAGTAACTGGGTTGCGGAGGTCTGATGGCAGTCGCTCCGTGTAAAATACTGGTATTCAGCCGCATCTGGTTAGACTGAAAGCTGACCCCACCATATTTGGGAATAGGCTAGACAGTACCACAACTAAGGCTGAAGCCAGACGAGCGTAACGGTGCATACAGATTATGTAACATGTTGTGTAACTTGTGTTTTATAACACGTCCACAATATGTAACATTGTTTTGCAACATTGCAACATATAACAATACTGTACACATTAGAATAACATTGCAATATAACTATGTCATGTAATATTGTCGTTTGTCGTTCTGCAGTGCTGTTCACAATGTCGACACGAGAGGACGTTTTGCTAGCTGCAGCAGCGACTGTTGTACTTTTAAATAACAAAAGAAAAAAAACGTAAATGCTGGGTTCGTCCTAGTTTATTGACATTATTGTACCTAAATATTAATAACATGTTATGTAACACGTTTGTTATTATAACATGTTTTATAACATTCAGTCTCCACATCACTGAAACATGTTTATATAACATGTTATGTTACATAATTTATGTGCGTACATATTGTATGTGTGTATATGTTATGTTATATAATATGTACGCACCTTTATACATATACGCCGTGGAAATTGAGTCGCTCAATTTCGGTGACGTTCGGTTTCATATAACATCGTCAGTGAAGTTCTAACAGTGCGTAAGTCATTTTGTGACTGTGAAAACAGACTTCACTGCGAAAGTCACAATATTACTTGAAATGAAAAAGATTATTAGGATTTCCAAAGGTTTAAATCATCAAAGAGTTCATTTGTAATAATAATTAAAAACAATATTGCGTTCAGCGTAGGTTACGCTCGTTTTAAATAGTTTTTTCACTCTCTTGTAAAGTAGCCATTTTTGACTTCCGCACTGTTAGAACTTCACTGACGAAATCACGATTCGCGCCACACGATGACGCAAAATGAGTCTGTAGAATCCTTCCAAAAAATTACGCTGACTCATTTTGCGCGGCGTAAATTGCGCTCGTCTGGCTTCAGCCTTACCTAAGTACTTACTTCAAAAGTCCGAAAAAGACAAATTTGATTTAATACAATCAAAGCTACTTAGTTTCTAAAGGCTAAGCAGAACGAATTAAAAATTATTCAAGAGAAATATTCAAACAAAAAAAACTTGAATCACTACATTAACAAAAGCGAATTTTAAGTAAGCTCTATTTGTAAGTAGAAAAACTGAATAAAAACATTACGTGACTGAATAAATTTCAAGGTAAGCTGTAGAAGAACGTGTCATGATTGTCGTCGACAGTGAAACATTACCGTTGCATTGAGTCCCCCCGACATTGCTTAATAACCACTATGGAAATTACCATTTTCCAACCCTACTTTAATTCATATTAGTTTAGCTATGTCTGTGGGGAACTAACAGTGTTATGGAAGGAATGTTTCATTTGTTTCCTTAGGGAAAAGTGATAATTATGACGTATTTTTATATTATTTCCTGCCTCCTGTTTGTTGTAAATAAAAGCTCCCTTGTCTGCTCAGCTTATTGAAAAATGAGCTTAAATATATAAATAAATAAAAGAAAAGATGACTTAATGATTGACAGGCTGTAAACAAAATTCGTGTAATTCCTTAAATTCGCTTGATCTATTACTGGTATGTGTGTGTGTATGGTAGATTTACCCCGCACGGGTTTTATACAAGGTTAGTCAGAAAGGGGGTACTAATCCGAAAGGGTGTTAAAGTACACATAATAATGAATAACTTTTGTTCTACAACTTTTCCCAAAAGTCAATAGTTTAAGAGAAACAGTTGTTCAAAAATCTCAAAAAAAAAACACTAAAATCTATCTATCCCCAGTTATGATCAGCTGTGTTTACATTTTAGGTCATATTTGGGGTCATGAATTTGAAGCACCATTTTCTGAATTTGTAACTAAAGCAGGGATGAAGAATTTTTGAAAAAACTAAAATAAATATCATTTTATTTGGAAAAAATAAATATCGAATTTTGAAATTTTAACACTTGTTTTAATACAGTCATCAGCGATACTATAAGTGGGCTTCGGATTAGTACCCCCTTTCCGACTAACCTTGTATAGACAAGAAAAAAAAAACCTTTTCATTCATCGTATCTTAACCTTAATAAGGTTTCAATAAAAAATTAAGCAAGAAAATATTGATTTTGTGACAGAACATTTCTTTTTTTGTTTTTAGTGTTCCGTAGTCCACAAAATTTTTAGAGTTCCTCCTGTACATGTAAAGTAGGGTTTTTTTTTCTCGTTTAAAACAACTTTTCGATTAAGGGATCCGTTTCTGAAATATTAAGCTTTAATGAGCTAATTTTTGTTAGAGTCAAGTGTACCCCACCATCCAGCCACCTAAACGGTCAGTTTTGGATACGTGAAAAAATCACGGTAGTAGTATATACAGCGAAATTAAAAGGAAAACTATCACAGCTAAGTAGTCTTTACAAGTTTACGAGTAACAGTCGACCAACTTATAAAAGTAAAAATTTCGTACAAATTCCATTGAAAAATTACTTATTAGTTGTATGAAACAGGTTAGTCCACATTATTGTGCAACTACGGAACCTTATTACTGTGCGTGGCCTGACACGCACTTGCCCGGTTTTTTTTTATTGTTGAATCTCACAAAATCCCATGCAGGGTCAATCTTTGTCATCAGCGGCCTAATTCTCCTAAAATAAATTGTTACCAAATGCAATCGAACCACAACCGTCAGTCAGTTTTTGTTTTCGAAAACTTTCAAAATGATTGATTTTGTTTTTTGTGTCAAACAATTTGATAGCTTTTGAAATTGAGAACTGTCTGAATGAACGGTTCGGCTTTGGTTCGGTTGTGATTTATCAAAATTTATTTTAGGAGAATTAGGCCCCTGTAAATCATGCAGTTTGACGGAATTACACGAATTCGTTTACATCCTGTACGTATAAGTCAGTCTACCTTGCGCATTGCGCAGTCAGCTTTGCATATTTTTCTTTGTCTATAGCGAGACGGAAAAGTTTTGCGGGACTTACTACTTATTCCCATCAATTCAAGGATACTCGGCGTACCAGCCAGTTAACGTCCAACACTGAATAAGGGGTAATTTCCATAATCACCACTCTTTACAGGTAGGTGATTACAAGATAAAGTTGACAGGAGGACGTTATGGCCCATCCTTAATGCCCGAGATACACGAAGCTAGTTTCTAAAGGCTAGGATAGTAAGCTAGCTATCCCGTATCCTATCCTGGCCTACTGTCCTAACTTGGCACATGGTATAGAACGGTTTACATGATACCTGGAAATTACTAACTTCGCCGGCCAGACCAAGTTATTACACCAGGGTAGTAAAATCAGTGGACCGGGCACTAGTACCTCAAAAAATAGAACCTCATCCTATTAAACTGTCCTAGCTTGAGACGATAGGATATTACTATCTTTCTCAATAGCTTACTAGTACTTAATGAAGCTAGTTCTTTATACAGGAAGCCAGAGTTACTTACTTGCTAGATGACTAGCACTAGCTTGCTATCCTAGCTTAAATAAACTAGCCTCGTGTATCCTGGACATAAGACTTAGGGTGCTTTTCCACCAGAGATGTGTGCTACGGATGTATTTCAAACCAGCCAATAGGATGGCTTTATTTAACTAACCTTGACACATGTTTAAAAATCAAGCGATCCTATTAGTGTAGGCCTTCGGTCCAAAGCATAGCTCGACCGACGAACGATTGCGTCTCAAGCGATGTTTGCCTAAAAGCGTGCAGCATATACCTCAATATGATTTCATACATCTTAAAACTGCAATGCACTTGACTCGTAACCGTTGCCATCAAACCAAAGCTCCACAGCTGTCTTTAATGTCTCAATGCTGATTTACACTTTGTAACGTGCATGCAAATGCAGATGACAAGTGATTAAATATCATTTTTTTGCGGTATATAGTGTTAAATGTATTTCAAAACGTTTACACAATGTTTAATCCTGTTTTCGTTACTTCGCTCTTGCACTTATCATCTGCGCTTAACACTTAACAGCGTGTCCGTTTACACGCTGATTTTACTAATTACTTGACACTTGCACTTGTCATTTAACACAAAGTGTAAATCAGCCATTAATCGCCTTTTACGACACCTTCATACGATAGCTATTTTTTGACGAGAAACACTGAATACTTAAGACTATGGTTAATTACATTTTCATATAATCACTGACGAATAAGCTGCAGCCTTTCCGCACTCGAACTGGGTCCGACTAAGCTAGAAGGCTCCTCAAAGTTTCATATTAATCTGAACTTAAGCACTTAATTTGACGTTACCATATTAAGTGGATTTAAATTGCTAACGTTACATTGTAACCTGCAACAACAATGCGAAACATAGTTGCAGTTAGCACCTGAATAATATTACGGAACTATGGTTAGGTACCCTAGCTAGGTAGTTTCCTAATAATAATAATAAAGTTGTAATAACATAGCTAGGTTATGTAGACGTATACTGCCCTACAGTTTCTTAGTAAAACAAACAACGTTGTGTTTTATAGAATAGAAGGTTCATTTACAGTTTTTCTAAGAGAATAGGTAGGTACTTGCTTGGAAAATGAAGAAAGTTAAAACATCCATTTGCTTGTTCACAGCAACAACCTGTAACAGGAATAACGCAAACACTCAAACACCCAAATTAGAATATTCAGTTATAATCTTAATACTTACACTGAAATTTAACTTTTTATGTGGTTAAATATTGTTTATTTAAGAAAATAGTGTTACTTTTTATTGTTAACTGCATTTAAAATTCAGTCTTAGACCATTGTTATAAGGTTCGATTTTATTTAAGTCAATTAAAAGACTGAAAGGCAAAAAGCACATTAAAAATAATATTAAAAAAAATAAACTTTAAAAAAAAGTAAAAACCGACTTCAAAGAAATACTAAAGGGAGTAAAATAATTACCATAATATAAAATTAACAGTTTCAGAAGTCGGTGGCTTCTATTTGCTTCAGTGAAGAGTAGCACTGACTTCTGAAACTGTTAATTTTATATTATGGTAATTATTTTACTCCTTTTAGTATTTCTTTGAAGTCGGTTTTTACTTTTTTTTAAAGTTTAGTTTTTATTAAATACGTTTTAGTGTCATAATTTTAATCCCCTCCTTCATAACCCTTCTTTTTGGCTTTGACGTAGTCGGGCATAAAAAGTCTTTTCAAATGATACCTTACACGATATTATGAAAACATTCCAAAGGGGGGGAGGGGGGACACGAACCCCCTCCTCTTTTCCAGGACTCAGTTCCCAACAACAAATATAAACAAAGCAATATTAGTAATTTGAGAATTTTGCTTTGATCCGATGAGGAGTTCCGTTCCATATCTCTGAAGTTCATGGTCTAATCATAACAAAATTTATATGGGACTAATCGGGAAGTATACCCTTTCGAACAAAAAAAGAACAAAAACATTTTTTTCACATCGGTTCATAAATGACGAAGATATGAGGTAACAAACATAAAAAAAAAATACAACCGAATTGAGAACCTCCCTCCTTTTTGAAGTCGGTTAAAAATGGTTGAAATCGATACAATTGCCGATTCTTAACAAACTACGTTCAGGATTTGCGCTTCTTCTTCTATCGTGTTGGCACGAGCTATACAAGAATAGCTCATGCCGTGGTGATAAGATTAGCCAGTCAGCAAGGATGGTAGCGAGGCTGACTGCCCAGGGTGCGCCGGACGTACTGAAGTATCGTCTCTCGTGGAGGCTCTTTTCATGCGCTTATTATGTAACACGTTTTTTAAGTAGCTCAAACGACAAATCCATATTCTACAACCCAATTACTTAAAGAATGGCATTGAAAATGTGGACAGGATGAGGATAATAGTAAATTGTTGTCTTCATACAACATGTAACAGAAATGCGTGGTCATATTTAAGGGGGTTGTTTGAGCTCTTATTCAGAACAACAATTGTTGGTCAAATAAAAAAAACGCTCAGTTTTTTCCGACTCTCCATACTAATTGATCCGATCAGTTGATGCCATTTATATGGAGAGTCAAAATAAATGACCGATTTTTTTTGTTTGACCTATCAAATGTTGTTCTGAATACGAGTTCGAACAACCCCTTAAAATAATGTAACCATGCATTTTGATACACGTTGTATATACCCTTCCGCTCACGTACTCTGTGAGCGAATGGCAATTACCTAGTGGATATGCTATTTCTAATCTCATTCTTTAAGTACTTAGTCGGGTTGAACTTAGATTTTGAAACGAATTCTTAGTTCTGTGACACACTACATGAAAAAAAAACGCCTTGAAATGCGAATTCGAACTAACTTATTGGACTCAGCTTGCTGATGAACGGCCAACTTCGGTTATTAATTTATTTCGATATCTGTTTCCTTGTCGAATCCTTCTGAGATTAAAACAAAGTAATTTCAACTCTATCGATGAATGAATGGAGAAACTAAACTAGAAAATTCGAACATTATTTACACGTCATGGACATAATATCACAAAACATTAGAACTAATGCAATAAATAAATCATACATGTGTTTTATTTATTGCTAAAATAAAATAAATAGAAGTCAGATCATCGTGATTAATGGTAACGCGTTGCTAGTAAGCGGGCGTACCGAAAACGCGGCGTTTAGATCACACGTTTGCGATATGACTAGGGTTGGTATCTTGCGTTTTTTACACTTAATTAGATTAGGTTTTTAAAAGCCTCTCAACTGTAGGTGCCTATAGTCACGATTCTCAGTAACGAGGTAAACACTTCGAAGAAGGAAATTACTTTGGAGGTAATCTTTTGAAGAAAATTCTTAATTCGCGATACTCGAAATAATCGGCTCTTTTCTCAATTACATGCCAACCTCCAATTATTTTATAAACGATTCTCTTATTAGCTTGCAGTAATTGGACCAGCCAAACCGATAGGTACTTCCACCAATGAAAATGTAAAACATTATCAATATTTGAGAGTACAATATTTTAATTCCTCAGGGAAGAATATAATTATTTAAAGTTCGTTTTTTAATCCCGGAGACTGAATTGACAAGCACGAAACGTCAAATTTGAAAATAATGTTCCTAAAATTGTCAAGTTTGACATTTGTGTCTGTCAATTTAGTCTCCGGGATTAAAAAACGGATTTTAAGTATGGATATTCCCAGTTCATGGTAGTTGAACATGATCTTTCAGTAGAAGGAAGTCCAAGTAAATTCTTATGCTTCCACACAACGTATTTCGTCAACGGATAAGGCCGTTTTACCACGGCTCACGACACGATAAGATTATTTTTTTCTTTTCGACTTTCGAAATCAAGTGCCATTATATTTCTATAAACCGTTTTCTCGTGAAACGACACGATTCTACTAGTGTCGTAGTAAACATCGCCACATTTTGTTGTATCGTAAGCTGTGGTAAAATGGACTATTTTTTTTTAACAGCCTTGCCCCGCATTAAGATTGCTCTTGTATCGTGGGTGCGTTTACAGACACAAATCTTCACATGCACAAACACCCAGACCCGGAACAACTATCTGTAGGCCATACAAATATTTGTTCCGTGCGGGAATCGAACATACGACTCGTAGCACAGAAGCCAATCACTCAGCCACTGTACCAAACGTGTCGTCAAAATGTGACAGTTGGCACGATTAAATAGCACTAACTGCAAAACCTAATTTATTTTTATATTATCATTATTTGTGTGCATAACACACGACAATAATTTACAAGAGAAAAACAGTATACAATTATGAGTACAAAGGTACCGCTTATTTCAATAGATATTTGTACCAGCAGACCTACGAAAGGAGAAATGGAATATAGTAGACAGTAGGTACTATGTAGAAATGGAAAGAGAAGAAAATATGTGAGGAGCAAAACTAAACTATAACATCTTAGTTATTCTAAGTACTCAATTATTACACTATACTACTACGGGAGGAACATAAAGCCTTTAAACATGCTACTAGAAAAGCACGCTTGTTTGCTACTACGTAGTATGCTCATTTACAACGTGCTCTCCGAGTGTGTACATTTGCTCATAAAAACACAGACCTCAGAAGTATATTTATTACGAGCATACTTCTTTCTAGTACGTCTGAGTATACATGCTCATTACTAAGAAAAAAAACCTTATTAAAATTTTTGTTTTATCAGTTTCTAAGGTTAAATTATTTTCGTTCATCGATTCTAATGTTGTACGTAGTACTTATTACTTCTATGATTCTAATAAGTTTTGGTACGCATTTTCTCTGAAATTTTGTTTTTGTATTGTGTTGAGCGTACATTCCATAAACATTCTTAATTTCGGTATAGAAAATTTCTATATCGAAAATATGAATGTTTATGGAATTTAAAATTTAAAGTTTTGTCACCGCCCCATCAAGCCATCGTGAATACGCAAACAAATCAAGTAGCATGCTTGCATAGAACACGTTCAGACTTGCTTTGGAGCCACCCCTCTCTCACCTGCGCCGTACACCGTGTGCTAATTAGCACGAAAAAATAGACCGGCTTACGATTAAGTAGCGTGCTTATTCACAAGCATGCTCATTTCGTATACACGTGCTAATTGTATGCTACTAAGTAGCATCTGCTCGAAACTAGCATGCTTATGTGCTACTACATAGCACGTGTATTTCAGCTTTAAGCCCGGCCTGACATTATCAAAAATTTCTAACGTGTGTGCGAATACCCTGTGCGCATACATTTTGTACTAGAGCCAGCATGCTGCCGGATTCGACAAATTCTGAGTGTCTAGTATAAAATGCATGAGAAAGGTTGCGCGTTAGAAATTTTCTGAAATATTTTTTTGATAATTTGCGGCCGGACTAAACAAGTTTTTCTGACCATCAGACACAAGCATGTGACGTGTGACATACATGAAGCCCTTTAGCCAATCCATGTTATCGAACCGAACCGGAACTATACAAATTACTCTCACCTGCCGAAATACCCAGTAATTCCTATATTTACCGGAAAACAAATCAGAACAAACCCCGAGGAAAACTATCTTGGTGCCCGCAATAAACTTAATCAGAAGAAAAAATTATGAGCCTCAGGAAAGGTAGGCAACCCTAAATATAAGGCTTCGGTTTAATTTATCACTTGGTCCGCAAACTCGTGATTAATACGTATAGTAACATCGCACGATAGTCTGTTTCGTATACGGGTTTCTTTATCGCATTGTTGCGGTAGCGAGCCGATCTAGCTATAATATGTTTTTGTTTTTTTTTTGTTTTGTTTTGCGAAGTTATTTTTTTCTAGTCATATACAGCGTGACTGGTTAGTCGCTTTACGTCCGAAATAACTTTTAGTATGGGACAAACTCCGAATTTAAAGTGAAAAAAAAACTTCCATGCATTTTGTTAAACAACATTGATTATTTTGTATGGAACAGCTAATTTTCTTTTCACTGACACAGACACAGTGTCATGTCAGTCAGTGTTTTATCATGTTATTGTGATAAATGTGCATTAAGATGCTCAAATTAATTTAAAATGAATAAAGACTATCCAAAGTTCTACCAGAGAAGTTATTTTTGAAGTTTAAAATAATGGCTAGTGACGCCCTAATTTTTCGTACGTTTTTTTTTGTAGAGCTGCAGCACTACTTGTTGTAGCTTCTAATTATGAAGTTTTTAACCTTCCCATTCAGACTAACCATGATTTTAAGTAGGGATTAGTAACTAAGTAAAGCCCAGCCAACCTTAAAAAATCTTTTGGTAGTTGGCTCCATAAATCCGAACAAGAGTATTTATTTAGAAATAAAACAAATTTAAACTGAGGACTGACAATGTTTAATGTATAATCCCGATATATGACACCTGTGACCCAATTAATTATCTCCTCTGTTACTTTGAGAACATAATTAGAGAGCTAATCAAACACCAAGCTCGTTAGTACCCAAATGCTAGCAAGTATTTACCACGTTCAGATTACTAATAGTTTAACACGTGTTCTAGATATGGGTAGGAAACTTTAGACAATATCTACACACTTCACTAGCACACGAGGTGTGTTGATGAAATCAGTCTATCTTCATTTAAAACTATTACATTAGCAATATTATTTTAAACCAAATAACACATTATTTTTTCAACCGACCGTAACGATCAAGGTCGTTTTTCCGTGACACGACGCTACACGTCCAAATGTGGTGACTCCTTGCGCCATATATTTCTATAAACCATTTCCTCACAAAACGACACAACACTACTAGTGTCATAGTAAATGGTTCATAGAAATGTATGGCGCTCGGAGTCGCCAGTGTCGTCACTATATTTTTGTCGTATCGTGTGTTGAGCCATAGAAATACGGCCTAACCGTTCCTAGATGATACCTTTAAATGGTATTTTTAAAGACATTTTGCATATTAAGTCAAAAACTTTGCGACATAAATGTTTTTTTTTCAATTCTTTCATTTGCAGTATAGATGTATAAGCATTAGTTAAACTATTCCAAAGTTCAAGTCGATAGCATTAGTAGTTCCTGAAATAAGCAGCTATGACAGACAGACGGACAGGCGGACGGACAAAGTCGCACCATAAGGGTGCCTTTCCACCAGAGATGTGCTATGCAACGTTGCTGTGGATGCGTTTGATATCCACCAATCATATTCATTGATCTACACAGCATAGCACTGGTGGAAACTGATTCAACTAAGCTACGTTTTTTATATGGAAGGATGCGTGCTGCGATTCCGTGCGAAGGATGCGAGCTAAGGATGCGTGCTATGGCCTTTCTTATTTTCGATACGTCGCATAGCTCGAGCTGCGCATCTTTTTAGTGGTTAGGTTAGAACTGTGACCACACAACGCACGAGCCGAGCGAGGGAAGCGAGCGTGTCGCGGCAGCGGCCGGCGAGTGCTAGAAACATATTTTTTATTTTGCGTAAAATATGTTGTACCAACTGAAATATTTGACTACATTAAAATTGGTAAAAGTACTAGTTGGTAAGCAAGTTATTGTTTAAACGTTCACTTGCCAAACATTAGGTTTGTGTTACAATTTATTTGTGAGGAGTTTATTTGCTAAGTAGTAATTTGGCAAATGAAATTATGCGGAAACTTGTTTGGGAAGTGAAAATTTGGCAATTTTTTTTCGATGAAACAATGGTAACCCACATAACGAATGACGGTTGGTTAGCAATAGAAACTGGGTAAGCCTACATAATATATTAGCATAGTACTAGCACCTCATATTTAATCTAGAATAAACTGCAGTCTAGAACAAAGCAAAAGCTTTGCTCTCACGCCAAGTTTACATTAGCTATGAAAGCGGTTGCTGCATTATTGTTTTTTTTTAACAAAAAAGTAATAATCCCGTAGTCTGAAGTCTTAATCTAATACCGCTTAATCTTAACCGTCATGTGGAAACGTGCTCTAGTTTTTGACACGGCTTTGTTAGAAGTAATTATTGTTCCCTTAAAATGAAGGAAATTCTCATTTATTAATCTGGGCGCGATGTGTACATTCAACCAAAGAGTTAAGTAATCAGGCAAACAACGAATATCAATGCATTACGCAGGCAACTGACACATTATTATTATGTGCGTAATAACTGACAAGCGTTCGCTAGGAATTGGCAACACAGCAATCAGTTAAGCCGCTAATACATTAGGTGAGAACTGTCCTGTGACACGTGTCGCCAGCAATGTCTGGCAACATCAACAGAAATCTATATTTGCAACATTTACATCCTATGACTAATCGCCAGACATGTCACACGATATCCGGCAATGACGATCACTGTCGGTGGTCATCGCTAGCGACACTTGTCGCGGGACATTGTGCCCTAATAAAACACGGCTTGACCTGTATACTTATTTAGTTAGAGAAGCAAAAGCCATCAATGGGTTGTAAAACTGCAGGGGTACAAAATAACTGGCTTAGGAACAAAAAAAAGTAGGTATCAATTATATTAATTACTAGCTTTTGCCCGTAGCTTCGCTTGCGTGAAATTTTGAACCCGTTAAGTGACGATTTTCCATACAAACTTTCATCCCCTATTTAACTCCCTTAGGGGTTGAATTTCGAAAAATCCTTCCTTGTTCCTTGTCTACATTATAAAGGGAACCTCTGTGCAAAATTTCAGCTTTCTAGGTCCAAGGGTTTGGCCTGGGCGTTGATGAGTCAGTCAGTCAGGACTTTTCTTTTATTTATATAGATTTGATCACTTATCTTTTCCCAGACGAGAATAATTTCTTTTGTCGTTTTACCAGACGAGCTTTGAAGTCATTATGCCACACGTAGCCACACATAATAGTACCCAAATACATTATGTATTGTGTTCTAAATCGGGAAATCTGTTTTCCTCTCCGAGGCCAGATTTATCCGGTCAAACCATGATAACGTGTTGACTACTGATGTGAGAACTAGATTACATATTGTTGATAAAAGGGGAAGTCATTCTGTGATATATGGCCGCTGTGATACGGACAGACAACTATGAATAATACATACATGACGCCAGTAATAATCTGCCAACATCTCAAATGAATGTAGTATGTTGTTGATGTATCTGACACGTTTAGAAGCTTCGATCATTTCGGGCTATGATTAATAATGGTGATTTGCATGTACATTTTTTACGGTATTATTAATTTTCATACCGATAAATGAGTTTGTACATACATACAGAGGAGAGGTATGTTTTCTGATGTTTATTTCATAACATAACATCACGCCTGTGAAGGATTGGGCAGAGATGTTCTATGATAAATATGAAAGATGTGGTTTCCGCACTTAGTCCTTTAAGTGGACCATTGTACGTGGGCCATGGCGGCCATCATTCCAGCCAGCCCACCTCCTTCCAGAAGCAGATTAGGGCTCTCAGTCAGTGGGCAGAGACGTATAGCATACCCTCATTTCCTATCAACCGGGCACAAGTCCAGATTGCAGGCTGCTACTGAGAAATGCCACACGGTAAAACCCTTTGTCCGACCTGGAAATGGAACCCAAGACCTCACGCTCAGCAGTCCCGCTTGCGACTACTAGACAACGAGACAGTCCATAGTGCAGTTGCTTCATAATATCTAAGTATTGTGAAAGTAAATAGATGCCTCGTTTTTTAAATACGAACAATATTTAAAAGACCAAGGTTTTTCTATATAAGATTGCATTTGTTTTTATTAAAATCAGTACATAAGTCTATGTTTCTTAGAAGACCAAGACGTATCCCTCAAACGAAATCCACTAAACAAATTCATATGGCAACATTTTTTGATTCTGACCAAACACTACAAATCAATGAGAAATGAACACATGAATCTGCTGCAGGATTCAATTAATCGAATCCAAAAATAAACGGTGTTAATCATCGATGTGCAATAATCGTGTAAACTCGGTTACAGTTTGCAGTTGCTGTAAGCGTCCGCCTATGAGTGGCCGAGCGGAGGCAATCGCGTGCAGTCTGCGACACGCTTTCGTTCGGCTAGTAATATGTGGATCACCTTGTATTATCTGGTATATATTTTGCAATATAAAAAGTACTAACTTAGCCAAATGGCTACATATAAATCCTGTCATTTATGATACAAAATGCTACTAGCGACTGATATCTCCAGTACTTACAGAACGGTATCTTCTTCCAAGATTTTTATGTTTTCGATTGGACTGCTTGTATCTAGAAGCCTTAGGATAGTTCTTGGGAAACGTTTCTACGTAACTGAGCAGTTATTGGCGAGATCGGAAGGGTCTCCAAATCGGGGATCCAAAGGGGGGGGGGGGGAAGTAAAATACTTAGTATCTAAACATATTATGCCGAAGATACGCGACCGAAGTTCGGCGTCTATGTTTTTTATATGGGTAAAACGCGACGTAATTTCAGCCTGGTGTGTCGCGCGTAATTTAAAAAGCATTTCAGGCGTAATCATGCCGAACTTCGGTCGCGTATCTTTGGCATAGTGTGTTTAGACACTTAACTTAAGCTAACTACTTATACCACATCATGACTACTAGCAACAAGAGCACTAAGGGCGACCCCGAGTGGGATTCGGACCTCAGCTTAGAGCGTTGCTGACGCGAAATTGGTAAGGAGACAGCTTGATGAGGGCTGAATTATGGGTGTGATTCCAAGAAGGCAAAGCTTGCACTTATTTTTTTATTTTATTAATAATAATTTATCTCGCTAGAAAAGTGGGGTATGTGTCCGTAGTCTGAGGCTTGCAGTTAGATGGTTAATCTATTACGCGTAGTCGTCAGATTCACTTCAGTGGCAAGAAGGGTTTGTGTCAGTGTTGTTCGAAGGTATTTTGTTGAAAGGGATTTTAAATGTAGCTTTGTTTTGTAGTTACAATTTTGCATCATGTAAGTATCGTTTAGATTAATCTATCTTCAGGTTCTTCTTTGAGGTGTATGAAAAGACCCTCCGCGAGTGACGTTTAGTACGTCCGGTGCATCCTGGGCAGTCAGCCTCGCTACCAACCTTGCTGGCAAGCTAATCTTTTCACCACGGCATGAGTTATTCTCATATAGCTCGCAAGAGAAGAAAAAGAACCTGTTTTCAAATCTCATCTAATTCTATCGGCAACTAGAACAAAATATTAAACACAACGCTATCGCAACAGAATTTATTAGCTCGCCAGAAACCCAGCGATGTGTTACAAATACGACGAGCGCATCCAGTTCGCCTTGTTGAGTGAAATCAAAAACAAACTGCGCTGACAATCGCAACATCGACGGCCTATATGTGTTACTCATGTGTGTTTCTGCCATTCTGAATATGATATGATGCTGGATACTCGTTTGCCGCCTTTTTTTCCCTTTGAGTAGGGAATCACTATGTATTATGAATAAAGTTTTGCGTGTACACTTGTCTGTATGTTTGTCCACGTCTGGCGTAGTCTAAGCTCTATTGTGTTGTATTGCCTAAAGTACTGGATTATATTTTGATGCAGTTTTCTTAAACGCTAGCGGCCCGACCGACGAACCGGTTCGTCAGTGCCATTGTTTATCTATTACGTCTATAATTACATTACCTGAAACTTTAATCGTATTCTGATTTTTTTTGTGCCTGTCATCATCATCATCTGAATATTTTTTGTTATACACACTTATAAAACAGTCAAAATTATTACATCACGGTGACCAACAGTACAAAGGGCGGTCTTATCGCTAAAAGCGATCTCGGGATAACAAATCAAGGACAGGTTGTGTTGCACTAATATAAAACAAAACAATAGAGTTAAATTCAACGCCATGTAAGTACCATGAAGTGCACAATTCAGTTCACTCTCACTGAACTGAGGCGTACAACATTCATTCAGAATAAAAGATCGGTAGTAATCGCACTTATCTGCATAATTTTATAAGTACCATCAAAACGTCTCCACCTTTTTCATTCGACCGTAAGCGTCACTTCGCTAAGTCTCACTTAAAGCAACAATAAAAGGTCCACAGATTATGTTTTAAAGAAAGGCCGAGTGTTGGCACGCGAACCTAGGGGGCGGTCAGCGGACCTCAAGTAACAATTACTTGGTCATGCGAGCAACCAATCCATCACCCACTTGCCCTGTGCCACTGGCAATGGCCACTCGGTTCCTACTCTAAGGCAATTTCCGGAGCCCTTATCTACCTCAACCTGCAAGCATTTACTTCGGGGTTTGTTTAACAGAATTAATCCAGTTGACAAGGATCTTTGGCAAGGCCGTTCCTTGTTTGCGCTTTTGTTATTTTAGTTTCGCATCGAACGTCGTCTTGGCACACGATTGGGTACAACGAAACTAGATTCCGAAATGAACAATATAGGATAGGAGTGAGCAACGTCTTTATACTAAACATTTATTTTAAAGAACGTTCCATTAATCAATTCTAAACAGCAATTCCGCAGGAAATTATACTAGGATTAATAAAAGACTACAAAAGCATAAATAACGCGTCCACCAAAGCCAACTTAACGATATCACAGGCATAAAAATGCGACATTATTATTAAATTCTTTTCATAAGCGAGGTCTTAAGCCACCTAAAGCTCCCACACTGTGTGCATAATTCTTTAATAAGTAATAGCCTTTTGAAATACTGCGACACCGTTCATATTTTCTGTAGAATTTATAGGAAGTAAGCAACGAGCGGCCGTCGGCTCGTTTAATTATTTTGCTCTTGTTTGCACAAGATTGAGATTGTGTTATGAGTAATATACTGCTAATAGAAAAAATTACGTTCACGCGAACGTTTTTAATAGCAGTCGATTATTTTTCACTGCTTTATATGCGTCATTTGTTGTGTTTTTATTGCGTAATGCAAGTACTAGGAAAATGCAGTAATTTCTTGATGTAATCGTTCTCTGACATAATAATTACGGTAGCCAGAAAACTGTATTTTGAAGATGTTAAAGACAATGCTTTAAGACGATCAAACCAAAAGGCGAAACTTGGCATTACTGATGACTGGTAGAAAGAAGATTATGTATTCCAGAAGTTTGTATTTTTGTTTATATGTGCATTTGGTTATTTCGATTTAAGTATTTGGCAACGAATAAAGTTGATTCATAATAATACTTGTATTTCTTGTCTCAGGTTAACTTTGATACAATGTTTGTTATAATGGGCTACACATGTAGCCCGCACGAGCCCCTAAGGAGTATTTTGAGGCAAACACTCTAGTGCTAATGATGACTGATAGATAATTATATTTTAGAGAGGAGAGTTCAAAACTGAAGTTTGTTTGTTAGGTACCGAACCTACTTTTACGTTTAATCTTTTGAAAGCCAAGCTTTCAAAACCATGAAACACTACGTTTGGCATTTTTTCAGAGTGTGACTTTAACTTATCGACTAGTACTAGAAATACGTACAAAAAATATGGCAAGATGAGGTTTTTTAGACTTGGAAGATAAAGTAAATATGTCTATTAACTAACCTCATTACGATTAGCCTTCTTTTTTATTACTAACGTTACTCTCAAGGAGGATTCCGGCGACTGGGACCGCAATTAACTGGGACCGCGGTCCCAGTTGACGGATCCATTTTATTTTAATATTTTTCTTCCGGCGACTGGGACCACCAATAAATCAGTACTAAAATCTATTGTTCAAGTCAAAACTGTACAGTCAAACGAAAAAGTGTTCAAATTAATAATTAAAGAAAAAACTCTTTGATACAAAAATAACATTTATTCATAGAATATGATATGAAAAAACACCCTTTGACTATCGTTCCTGTTATTTAAAATGTACGTAATAAAACATAAACATAAATCATGTTAGCAATAAAATAATCAACAATTAACAACAAGTAAGTAATTATCTATCACAAAATCAGCCTTAACAATGTTAAAATACAATATAAATATACCTACACGTAAATCATAATAAAAATAATCAACGTACTGTATTACGTAAGTTGAAAATGTGATTTTTTGTTTATGGAGAAATTTTAATAATTCTGATCTCAAAGCGTAGGGTTATGTCTAAACTAAATATTCCGTTTGAATTATGTAAATCGGTTCACTAGTTCCAAAGATATAAGAGAAATTATAAAGGGAAAATGTACTGAACTACATTTTTTGAAGTTTATGTTCTACAAAGTTTTTATTTAACATAGAAATATAAAATGTTATTGTTTTAAATAATTATAAAACATATAAGAAATGTTATGTAATAAAAATTGTAAGGATAAATTATTGGAAATAAATAAAAAAACAGAGCTAAAAATATTTCGCCTCAATCTATTACTAAAACGATCTATTACTAAAACGCCTTAATCTATTACTAGCGCAGGAATAAGTTCATGTCTAGGATAAGTAAATGATATTTATATGTAGAAGTGATATTTTTGAATCATAGTGTTTTTACTTTGAACATTTTTTCGTATGATTGTACTGTTTTGGTATTGATTTATTGGTGGTCCCAGTCGCCGGAAGAAAAATATTAAAATGAAATGGATCCGTCAACTCGGACCGCGGTCCCAGTTTATTGCGGTCCCAGTCGCCGGAATCCTCCTCTCAAGATATATTTATCTTATTATACAGTAATTTTCATTGTAATGTGTTTTGATGACAATGAAACATGTCAGTTGTTTTATATAGTTTAGCGTCCTTTTACCTTTTGTAAATGTGAGAGCTTTGTAGACTTGCTAGATGCCTGGATACCTAATTAATTTGTGACCATATTTTTCATTTTGTTTTTTTTTGTGTGGTTCCTGCTCTTAAGTCTACTTTGCTCTCTCATAACTATTCTAAGTCATAACTGTACCCAATCAAATTGTTAAAGATATGGATTTTAAAAGAGTAACCATGGAGTTTCTTGCCGGCTCTTCTCCATAGGAAACGACTAATTGGAACCGTGCACCTAAATTCGACTTTTCATAAGCGCCTATAATGGTTTATGTGAAATAAAAACATTTGATTTAAGAAAATTAACTACATTGTATCTACTTTTATTCTGTAGGTACGTGGAAATATCCGTCACCGGCGTTCAAAAGGTTAATAATCTTATAAAAGGAGAAGCTGACTGACTGACTGATCTATCAACGCACAGCCTAAACCGCTGGGGTTAGAAACTGGGTGAATAAGTGTTGAAAGTTTGTGATGAATGAGAAAATTGTTACTTTTAAAGTAAGAAGTGGAATTAAAAATGTAGGCTCTTGGTGAGAAATAAATATACATGTGTTTGAGGGTTTTTGGAAATTCTACCCGTAAGAGGTGAAATAGGGGATGAAAGATTTTTTTGACTCTATAACTACCTACCCCGAACAAGAGGCTTAACGAGGGCTCAAAATTTCACGCAAGCGGCGCTGCGGGCAAAAGCTAGTGTCTATACAATTATACATTCTTAAGAAAATACCACTCTTTCTGTTACAAAATCAACCAACATTTTCTCTACAAAGTTGCTTGAAAAAGGTAACATTAAAGACATTAAGTTGAATGTTATGATCCCAGTCAGCCATTTCCCTTGAACTTCGCCAATCGAAAACAATAACAAACGGAAAAGATTCCAACATTCATTGAAAAGGAAAGTTTTTGTAAGCGGAATCGTCGGATAACGGCAGGTGCAAGTTTAAAGTCTGCTAACTTCGATCTATTGGGAAGTTAAGTTTTAAGCTGCTGTTTTTATAATTACTTTCAATATTTAATGAGATATCGTCGAAGACCTACGTACTTACTATACAGGGTGTATACGAATTCGTGAAATTCCTTCAAACTGTATGATCTATTAATGATAGATTAACCCCGAACTGGATTTATATTGATTAAAAATAAACTTTTTTTCGCAATTTTTTTTTTTTGTGATAGAAAACTTCAATGCCATACATAAATTAATGAAAGCAAGGCGACACCGCTGAAGGGCACGACTAGCGCGATATCGCTCCACGCAGCCACGCAGTTTTTTTTTTTGTTGATTCTGAAAAAAACCTATGTAGGCTCAATCAGTGTCACCAGTAGATCACGCGGTTTGAAGGAATTACACGAATTCGTTTACACCCTGTATAATTCCCGGTGAAGATTAGACCACTCCTTCCTCAGCAGTGACTGGGATGATTATGTTACGTCACGAAGATGGGTATTGGGCAGCAGAAAAATGTCTTAAATATCCTCTTGAAAACGGTACCTCATTAATGAGAATTGAAATATTAAAATTGCCATTACTGACTCACCATTATTGGAGCTCTATTCACGCGATGACTCAAGACGGAAGAAAAAAGTTGCGCGTGTCAGGGTATGTAGAATTGTAATAATTAAAGCTTTTTATATTATGTTCCGTTTATTGTGTTTCTTGTTTCTTTTTACTTTTAAAAGCATTTCTAAACGAACAGACAACCATGGGTCATGATTTCCGAACGAAAGTTATGATCTGTGGCAATGTTTATTCAATACAAAATATTATTTATTTTACAATTAAAAAGAAACAATGCCATTATCATGTATGATGTTTATAATGCTCCTTATATTTTATTTTATTATTTCAACTTACTAATTTGTCATTATAAGATAGATTTAGTAATTAAAGTAAGCTCAGTTGATGTTATGTTTTATGGAATGTTATTTAAAGGTTACAATCTAATGCTTATAAAAATAACGTAATTATCTGACTATGTTTCAAAACAGTTCTGCTAAATTAGATCTTATTATTATTACCAATGTTTAAAGTTATTTAGTTAAAATGTATGACAATCTCTGATTGGTTGAAAATGGCGCCTTATGATTACTTTTGTGCTATTGTTTGATAAAGTTATAAAAAGGGAGGTAATTCTCAAAATAGGTTTACATTAGTCTTGGAACGATTACAGGAAGATACTAAGTTAAGTACTCTGATTGTTATTTTACACTGTTACTATGCTAGTCTGATTATAAATATGTCTATGCTAATTTGATTGTAAATAATTATATATTATTTGCTATGTGTGTTTATCACAGAACTTATATTATAAGTTCTGTGGTGTTTATGTATATTATTTAGCTTGACATTGCTATGGTCTGACCTATATTATTTTATTATCTGACTAGCTTGTCCTTATTATTTTCTATTCTTGTGAATTATATTGTGTATAACATGTAACTAACAACTAACCCAAATACAAGTACTCTCAGTGGTGGAGAGTCTATGTTGGTTTCATTTACCATACCCGCTTTGCCCCTGATAGGTAGATATTGGTCTTAACTGTAATGCTATGCTCACTATATCCATTTCTATAACCATAACAGCCTACATTATTGCTATTCCTAATATCTAGTACATTGATATTGCTAAATTATTGTTCAAGTGAAATTAGTAATTATTAGTATACTTTAGTCAAAGATATTTGTAGTTTTCATAATAAACTATTCATGGTAAATAATTCTGGTTTATATATTATTCTATCTTTCTCTCATTACATTTTTAAATACCTACAGCTATATTTATATTTTTATATGTCTATATGTATAATCCAACATCAGAAGTGGGATCGATCTCTGGCCTCGCATAACAAATTATTAATCAATTTAATTATTTTAAGAATGGATGCTGTCTCAACACCATCTCAAAACGACGATGACATCGCGCTGCCGATCCTTGTTCCCGAGCAGTACGACGACGGAGCTGCGCACTGGTGTACGAGCATTGTGGCCCTTTCGAAGGACTTCACGTGGAGCGGCGCGGCGTCAAGACAGGGGATATAAGCCGATCTTGGATGACATCGCCCTGCCAATCTTTTACCCCTGACAAAAATTGTGGAGAAATTCAAGACTGTGGCTAAAGCCGGTAAGGCCCTCAGGGGCTCTGAACATTGATTTGACTGATGCAAATATTAATGAACCCTCTTGATAAGTTTATTGTATAATTAAAATAAATAAATGCATAACTTGCTTAAAATAAATAAATCTATAACAATGAAATTGCAAGTCTGGCCTGATTGATAGATTTGAATATCGAACGTTATCATAATCTCAACTCACTGATCACATCCAGTTGCGTCATAATCCGTATAAAATTAAAAATCTCTGATAATTATTTAGTAATACCCACATGTTAAAAATATAAAAAAAATATTATTATGAATATTTTTTTACCGTCAATTGTAATTAATTGTATTATTTGAAAATCGTAAAATATTTATTTTTATTTTTAATAAGTCCATGACTTATTGTGTATAGTAACTGGATTGCTTAGTGATTTGTGCTAATGACATGTAGTTGGCCGACAAGAAGTGTGTATTTCTCATGTAAGTGAATGATAATAATATGTAATCTTATAGAAATAAAGTGATAAATATTTCATTAATTAAAAGGAAGTCCGATAGTATTTCGTGCAAAATAAATATGGTATCTATATTTGTTTGTGTAAATAAATGCGTTACAGTTGTATTAGGGTTTGTGGTGAAATGCAACCAGGGTTGACCTGAGGCAACACCCGGTAAACCGGGGTTGGCCAAAAAGCAACGCCCGGCAAACCGGGGTTGGCCAAAGGCATCGCCTGGAAAAAGTTGAAACCCTAACATGACGAAGCAAATGTTGATAAAGCAGGATCCCAAGCGGGTGATGCTATAAATTGATAAATGAAAAAAAAAAAAAAAAACAAAATGTTTTGAAAATATTGATACCTATTTACCTATTAAACGGGCCTCGCAAAAAAAAAATTGGTACCTATAATATAACTACAAAGGAATCGTAGACAAGATACTATTCTATAATAAAGATTACAAATATTTATTTACATTATTATCCTAAATTGTTTTATTATTTGAAATAGGGACATCTAGTGTTCTAACAGAACTAATTATCGATCATTTGATATGATTATAATAGATGGCGTTGTAATAAATGAACAATCTTAAACTTGATATAAGGGTGAATCAACTATTTTCTGTAACGAATCAACTTTTTGTGTAAAAAATAAACATGGTGTTTTTATTAATTTACCGCTGAATATAGATAGCCTAATCATTGAATTTGATGATTCGATGTAGAGCAGCGGACTTTTTAAAATGTTTCTATTGTTTTTAAGCCAGAGTGTCAGACCCGACTACTTTTAACGTCTCTTGGGTAACGGTTGCAAATTACGATATCTTGTAAGTGAAACAAAACAGAATGGTTAATTAGTATATTAAAATATTAAAACAAATCTAAAGGAATCATTATAGGACATGGAAAATTAACAAATCAGTCTTATTTTTAAAATAATAACCTTCATTGTGTCTCTTGGGTCACTCGTGAAATAATACAGAACAAACTTTTGTAATATTTTTTTTTCTAGATATAGTGAGAAAATCAAACTTATACTGTACCTACCACCTTTTATTCATTTATCATAATCTAAAAATAAAATGGGCCTTATATATTTATTTCTATTTAAATGACGAAAAATCCTGCGGAAAATATGGGGACAATATGAGCCAGGAGACAAATTCGGTGACCTAGGAGACATAAAAATACCATATTTTTTAGGAGCTTCACTAAAGTAGCAATAATAAAACAAAAATATATAAATTTTAACATTCAGTCAATAATTCTCTTTTGTAGTCTAAGGGCTGATTTTTCAATCGTCAGATGACTTTCATCTGGGGAATAAGTTTGACTTTTTGACAGCTTTTGTTTAGATAACATGGCAAAAATAAAAATTTACAATTTCAATCAATTTCTATATAGAACAAGTAGATTAGGTACATTGAACATTAGAACAAACGGCAAATATTGAATAAGAAGACTAATTTATTATAATTTGTAACAAAAAAGCAAGAAAGTCTTTTGGGTCACTAAAATTGTCTCTTGGGTTACGGTTTTTGTGACTCAGTGGAACCGTGACCTAAGAGAAGTTTTATGGTTTTTAACGTTTTTCTTCAAAACATATACAATAACTAGATGATAACATATTTGAAAGTAATTTCAGACCTAAAACTCAATCAAACTACATTAAACTAACATAATAAAATATTAGCTTAGTGAAATTTTGACGTCTTCTAGCGGAAGCACAATAAAGACACGCTGCCTCTCTTGAAACCACGGAGCCAAATTCAGGTTATAATAAACGTAGACACGATCATACGATGTGCAGAACTATTTCCTATTATTTAAGCTATTAACGTGCTATTTCCCTCGCATTTAGGATTGCTTAATGTGTATGACCTAGAGGACGTGTGATTGACTGGCTATAGTGGGGACATAAACTATAATTTTGATTTTTATACCGAAATCTAAGTTTGCGGATTCATAGAACGAGATGGAGAAAGTAGGTGTGTTGTAGTTAATTTTCGGACCAAAAGTTCATTACATCCTTAGGAAAAATTTGTGACAGCATCGCTGAATACTAGGCCGACAAGCCACGGGGACAGCAAGAATTTGTATGGGAACGCTATTTTGTCTGTTGGGTCACGATGTTTTTTTTCGTTCTTTAAAGTTTAATTTAAACTAGATATTAATTGAAGAATAACTATTAAAGATCTGATTTTATAACCATATAAAAAAAAAATACCCTAAATCCTCAAAGAAATTATTTTTTTTAAATTTTGTAAGGTCGGGGACACGTTTTAACAAAAAAAGTTGATTCACCCATAATTATTACGAAAATATTGTTGGTCACAATGATGTTCCTAAATAAGTTTGCTTTATGAATTATGATGACTCAATATACAGCGTGTCCCAGAAAGTAGTGTCAAGCGGAAGTCCAGAGGTAGAACATCCTTTGAGGTACCCAAATCACCCCCCTGTCTGTTCCGCGATTTTTTGTAGTTTTCGAGTTATGAATGTTTTTCATGTTTTTTAATCAAACTCTGACTATAACGACATTTTTGATCATGGTGACGTGAATAGTTGAGATACATGAGTAATTTTTTTTTCTAAATTAGCGGGTTAGTGACCCTATCGAATGCATAAACATTTGTAACCATAGATGTAACGAATGCGTTACAAAAAAATATTGAATTGTCATAAAGTTAAAATCCTGCATGTTTCCTAAATCTTTGTGGATGATTTAAAAATAAATCTCCCTAAACTTTTTTTGTCAGATGTATTTTAAAAACTTATCCATTTTATCAGCTATTTACCCTGTAAGTTTCATCGAGCTATCTCTACGACATCACAATAAAAATTTCATTCAAAGCAAACAGTATCGAAAATTCCAGTTGTAAAAGGGTGAATGAAAAATTGATTAAAATTAACTAATAACGTCTTTTTTAGTAACCCTCGACACAAAAAGAGGGGTGTTGTAAGTTTAACGTGTGTGTCTGTATGTCTGTCTGTGGCATCGTAGCTCCTAAACGGATTTTGATTTAGTTTTTTCTTTTGTTTGAAAGGTGACTTTATCGAGAGTATTCTTAGCTATGATTCAAGAAAATCTGTTCAGCTGTTTGAAGATCATCAGCTCTTTTCTGGTTGTTGAAGGGATATGAGCAACTTCTACTGGTCTGATCGATTCGTAATTTATTATCCTGTGACTTCAATGATATTACAATAACATGGTAACCTTGACCTGATACTCAAGCATCATCTGAAACACCATGATACCCAACTTACAGTAGAGGTATTGTGTGCCTATTGATTCTTCAAGTTTATGATAAGTTGTAATGACCTCCTTCTTGTCACATGTCATCAATATCATTGAAGTCACAGGATAGTAAATTTCGAAACGATCAGATCAGTAGAAGTTGCTCATATCCCTTCGATAACCAGAAAAGAGCTGATGATCTTCAAACGGCTGAACAGATTTTCTTGAATCATAGCTAAGAATACTCTCGATAAAGTCACCTTTCAAACAAAAGAAAAAACTAAATCAAAATCCGTTTAGGAGCTACGATGCCACAGACAGACATACAAACACACACGTTAAACTTACAACACCCCTCTTTTTGTGTCGAGGGTTACTAAAAAAGACGTTATTAGTTAGTTTTAATCAATTTTTCATTCACCCTTTTACAACTGGAATTTTCGATACTGTATGCTTTGAATGAAATTTTTATTGTGATGTCGTAGAGATAGCTCGATGAAATTTACAGGGTAAATAGCTGATAAAATGGATAAGTTTTTAAAATACATCTGACAAAAAAAGTTTAGGGAGATTTATTTTTAAATCATCCACAAAGATTTAGGAAACATGCAGGATTTTAACTTTATGACAATTCAATATTTTTTTGTAACGCATTCGTTACATCTATGGTTACAAACGTTTATGCATTCGATAGGGTCACTAACCCGCTAATTTAGAAAAAAAAATTACTCTTGTATCTCAACTATTCACGTCACCATGATCAAAAATGTCGTTATAGTCAGAGTTTGATTAAAAAACATGAAAAACATTCATAACTCGAAAACTACAAAAAATCGCGGAACATACAGGGGGGTGATTTGGGTACCTCAAAGGATGTTCTACCTCTAGACTTCCGCTTGACACTACTTTCTGGGACACGCTGTATAAAGAGTATTGTACATTGAATTGTGCTTGTAAATCTAAGAAAACTTAATAGATAATGATGCAATATATAATAAAGAGTGTTATATATTGAATTGTGGTGTAAATCTACGAAAACTTAATAAATAATGATGATGCAATATACAGCGTGTCCCAGAAAGTAGTGTCAAGCGGAAGTCCAGAGGTAGAACATCCTTTGAGGTACCCAAATCACCCCCATGTATGTTCTGCGATTTTTTGTAGTTTTCGAGTTATGAATGTTTTTCATGTTTTTTAATCAAACTCTGACTATAACGACATTTTTGATCATAGTGACGTGAATAGTTGAGATACACAAGTAATTTTTTTTTCTGAATTAGCTGATTAGTGACCCTTTTGAATGCATAAACATTTGTAACCATAAATGTAACGAATGCATTATAAAAAAATATTGAATTCTCATAAAGTTAAAATCCTGCATGTTTCCAACATCTTTGTGGGTGATTTAAAAATAAATCTCCCTAAACTTTTTTCGTCAGATGTATTTTAAAAACTTACTCGTTTTATCAGCTATTTACCCTGTAAATTTCGTCGAGCTATCTCTACGACATCACAATAAAAATTTCATTCAAAGCATACAATATCGAAAATTCCAGTTGTAAAAGGGTGAATGAAAAATTGATTAAAACTAACCAAGAACGTCATTTTTAGTAACCCTCGACGTAAAAAGAGGGGTGTTATAAGTTTAACGTGTGTGTCCTGTGTGTCTGTCTGTGGCATCGTAGCTCCTAAACGGATTTTGATTTAGTTTTTTCTTTGTTTGAAAGGTGACTTTATCGAGAGTGTTCTTAGCTATGATTCAAGAAAATTTGTTCAGTCGTTTGAAGATCATCAGCTCTTTTCTGGTTGTCGAAGGGATATGAGCAACTTCTACTGGTCTGATCGTTTCGAAATTTACTATTCTGTGACTTCAATGATATTGATGACACGTGACAAGAAGTGGGTATCATGCTGTTTCAGATGATGCTTGAGTATCAGGTCAAGGTTACCATGTTATTGTAATATCATTGAAGTCACAGGATAGTAAATTTCGAATCGATCAGACCAGTAGAAGTTGCTCATATCCCTTCGACAACCAGAAAAGAGCTGATGATCTTCAAACGACTGAACAAATTTTCTTGAATCATAGCTAAGAACACTCTCGATAAAGTCACCTTTCAAACAAAGAAAAAACTAAATCAAAATCCGTTTAGGAGCTACGATGCCACAGACAGACACACAGGACACACACGTTAAACTTATAACACCCCTCTTTTTACGTCGAGGGTTACTAAAAATGACGTTCTTGGTTAGTTTTAATCAATTTTTCATTCACCCTTTTACAACTGGAATTTTCGATATTGTATGCTTTGAATGAAATTTTTATTGTGATGTCGTAGAGATAGCTCGACGAAATTTACAGGGTAAATAGCTGATAAAACGAGTAAGTTTTTAAAATACATCTGACGAAAAAAGTTTAGGGAGATTTATTTTTAAATCACCCACAAAGATGTTGGAAACATGCAGGATTTTAACTTTATGAGAATTCAATATTTTTTTATAATGCATTCGTTACATTTATGGTTACAAATGTTTATGCATTCAAAAGGGTCACTAATCAGCTAATTCAGAAAAAAAAATTACTTGTGTATCTCAACTATTCACGTCACTATGATCAAAAATGTCGTTATAGTCAGAGTTTGATTAAAAAACATGAAAAACATTCATAACTCGAAAACTACAAAAAATCGCAGAACATACATGGGGGTGATTTGGGTACCTCAAAGGATGTTCTACCTCTGGACTTCCGCTTGACACTACTTTCTGGGACACGCTGTATAATAAAGAGTATTATACATTGAATTGTAGTGTAAATCAACGAAAACATAATAGATAATGATGATGCAATATACAATAAAGAGTATTATACCTATATTGAATTGTGGTGTAAATTTACGAAAATTTAATCGATAAGACATGAATGATATTCGAAATATATAAACATGACATTATTATGTATATGTATATATGTATGATATTTATGTATATGCTAGAACTGCTGAAGTCTGTTGCTTCACTTCTAACAAGCATGTGCAGCAGGTGTGGGGTTAGAAGAAGAGGAAGCAACTGACCGTTGTCAAAAAGGCAATGCAATTATGTAACTAGAATTAAGAATGTTATTCGAACTATAAACATGACATTATTATGTATATGTAGTATATGTATGATATTTATGTATATGTTAGAACTGCTGAAGTCTTTTGTTTCACTTCTAACAAGCATGTGCAGCAGGTGTGGGGTTAGAAGAAGAGGAAGCAACTGACCGTTGTCAAAAAGGCAATGCATTATTGTAATAGAATTAAGAATGTTATTCGAAATATAAACATAACATTATTATGTATATGTAGTATATGTATGATATTTATGTATATGTTAGAACTGCTGAAGTCTGTTGTTTCACTTCTAACAAGCATGTGCAGCAGGTGTGGGGTTAGAAGAAGAGGAAGCAACTGACCGTTGTCAAAAAGGCAATGCACTATTGTAATAGAATTAAGAATGTTATTCGAAATATAAACATAACATTATTATGTATATGTAGTACTAGCTGTACCCGCATGCGTTGCAATGCACTTTTTCCTACTTACTACCTACCTACTACCTACCTACTACCTACCTACTACCTACCTACTACCTACCTACTACCTACCTACTACCTACCTACTACCTACCTACTACCTACCTACTACCTACCTACTACCTACCTACTACCTACCTACTACCTACCTACTACCTACCTACTACCTACCTACTACCTACCTACTACCTACCTACTACCTACCTACTACCTACCTACTACCTACCTACTACCTACCTACTACCTACCTACTACCTACCTACTACCTACCTACTACCTACCTACTACCTACCTACTACCTACCTACTACCTACCTACTACCTACCTACTACCTACCTACTACCTACCTACTACCTACCTACTACCTACCTACTACCTACCTACTACCTACCTACTACCTACCTACTACCTACCTACTACCTACCTACTACCTACCTACTACCTACCTACTACCTACCTACTACCTACCTACTACCTACCTACTACCTACCTACTACCTACCTACTACCTACCTACTACCTACCTACTACCTACCTACTACCTACCTACTACCTACCTACTACCTACCTACTACCTACCTACTACCTACCTACTACCTACCTACTACCTACCTACTACCTACCTACTACCTACCTACTACCTACCTACTACCTACCTACTACCTACCTACTACCTACCTACTACCTACCTACTACCTACCTACTACCTACCTACTACCTACCTACTACCTACCTACTACCTACCTACATGATGTCGAACGGGATAAAAAGTATCCTATGTCCTTCTCCTGGCTCTAAACTACCTCCCTGCCAATTTTCAGCTAAATCGGTTCAGCCGACTACCTACCTACATGATGTCGAACGGGATAAAAAGTATCCTATGTCCTTCTCCTGGCTCTAAACTACCTCCCTGCCAATTTTCAGCTAAATCGGTTCAGCCGTTCTTGAGTTATAAGTGAAGTAACTAACACGACTTTCTTTTATATATATAGATATGTATGATATTTATGTATATGTTAGAACTGCTGAAGTCTGTTGTTTCACTTCTAACAAGCATGTGCAGCAGGTGTGGGGTTAGAAGAAGAGGAAGCAACTGACCGTTGTCAAAAAGGCAATGCACTATTGTAATAGAATTAAGAATGTTATTCGAAATATAAACATAACATTATTATGTATATGTAGTATATGTATGATATTTATGTATATGTTAGAACTGCTGAAGTCTGTTGTTTCACTTCTAACAAGCATGTGCAGCAGGTGTGGGGTTAGAAGAAGAGGAAGCAACTGACCGTTGTCAGAAAGACAATGCATTATTGTAATAGGCTAATAGTTATTAGAAATAAATTATAAGTATATTTAGAAGTAAACACTTCAGGGACGAAGTATATATCAGTATGGCCGTGACGGGGTACGAATTGTTATAAATAAATAATGAGTATTTTTTTAGTAAGCAGGTACTTCGGGGACGAAGTACATGTCAGTATGGCCGTGTCAGGGTATGTAGAATTGTAATAATTAAAGCTTTTTATATTATGTTCCGTTTATTGTGTTTCTTGTTTCTTTTTACTTTTAAAAGCATTTCTAAACGAACAGACAACCATGGGTCATGATTTCCGAACGAAAGTTATGATCTGTGGCAATGTTTATTCAATACAAAATATTATTTATTTTACAATTAAAAAGAAACAATGCCATTATCATGTATGATGTTTATAATGCTCCTTATATTTTATTTTATTATTTCAACTTACTAATTTGTCATTATAAGATAGATTTAGTAATTAAAGTAAGCTCAGTTGATGTTATGTTTTATGGAATGTTATTTAAAGGTTACAATCTAATGCTTATAAAAATAACGTAATTATCTGACTATGTTTCAAAACAGTTCTGCTAAATTAGATCTTATTATTATTACCAATGTTTAAAGTTATTTAGTTAAAATGTATGACAATCTCTGATTGGTTGAAAATGGCGCCTTATGATTACTTTTGTGCTATTGTTTGATAAAGTTATAAAAAGGGAGGTAATTCTCAAAATAGGTTTACATTAGTCTTGGAACGATTACAGGAAGATACTAAGTTAAGTACTCTGATTGTTATTTTACACTGTTACTATGCTAGTCTGATTATAAATATGTCTATGCTAATTTGATTGTAAATAATTATATATTATTTGCTATGTGTGTTTATCACAGAACTTATATTATAAGTTCTGTGGTGTTTATGTATATTATTTAGCTTGACATTGCTATGGTCTGACCTATATTATTTTATTATCTGACTAGCTTGTCCTTATTATTTTCTATTCTTGTGAATTATATTGTGTATAACATGTAACTAACAACTAACCCAAATACAAGTACTCTCAGTGGTGGAGAGTCTATGTTGGTTTCATTTACCATACCCGCTTTGCCCCTGATAGGTAGATATTGGTCTTAACTGTAATGCTATGCTCACTATATCCATTTCTATAACCATAACAGCCTACATTATTGCTATTCCTAATATCTAGTACATTGATATTGCTAAATTATTGTTCAAGTGAAATTAGTAATTATTAGTATACTTTAGTCAAAGATATTTGTAGTTTTCATAATAAACTATTCATGGTAAATAATTCTGGTTTATATATTATTCTATCTTTCTCTCATTACATTTTTAAATACCTACAGCTATATTTATATTTTTATATGTCTATATGTATAATCCAACACGCGCGCCTCCGGAGATTTTGACACAAATATTTTTCAGTGCAGCAGGCACAGACAATAAACCATAAATCCTGCAAATGTTTATTCAAAATTGGCTAAAGCTAATTAGCACTATTTAACACGTTCCGGGACATTAAGTGATTGTTACACTTGATTCTGATTTGTTGCTTCTGTTTCATTTGCTTATACCAGTGTATACAATTGTTGGTGAACCAAATAAATAAATAAAATAAATTACGTCGTAGGGCAGGTATAGAAATCCAATGCGATGCGTCACAATGCCAGTCGACGACTTTCTCTGAGCTCATGAAGTTTCATGTACGTGACGTACATGTGTCTTAAAGCAAGATATCTTAGCCTTGTGCTGTCACCTGGGGTAGCTTTTAGAAGTCACAAATATAGTCCCCGAGCATAGTCATGTAAGCGTGCAGTACCTACGTTGTGACACAACGTTCCATGGCGATTATGTGCATATACATTCCCCTTGCCTCTGTCCCGCCGGTCACACTTCTGCCCAGTCCCTCGAAGAATACATGCGTGATATTATGTTGTTGTAAGTAATAGAAAGTTATTAACACAATAAATTATGCAGTCGTTTAACTGTAGTGTTTCAGTTATCACCAAAGCTATCGTGTTCCGCTAAATTATTCGCAGAAAACGGTTTTTAATGAAACGTTTCACGCAAAACTCCTTGTGATTTCAAAACAAGAAGCACTTTGTAACGGTTGAGCGTCTTGCGCCTTATCGCACAAAACGTACAATATTATAAAACGTCGCAATAAAGTAAATAAAGAGACAAATGTACATGCTTCCAGATGTTCACAATCAATTTTGAAGCTTCTGTCTATGCGTTACGGTAGAATTTTGTTTGTAGAAGTAACACATAACGCAGAAGCGGCGCCTGTGAGAAATATTATGAAAACAAATTCGCGTTGAGCACGTTCAGTGTGCAAGTAATAAATAAAAGAGCAAAGTAGCTGGGAACTAGACGGTGGAGCCACGGAATAGTATTGTTTGAAATTGTATTAGGCAGTTAGCCGGCAGGATAGTTCGTATGGGAGCTTTGTAGAAATTAGATTAGCTAATTTATTATGACTTGCGTGATTACTTAGGTAGAGGCAGGCACGTGTCTAATACATTAGCTTACTCCCGGTTATTTATTTATATACTCTTTATTGTACATACACCAGGTTAACATTACAAGGAAAAACAATTAAAATACAAAAATGCACAATGGGCGGTCTTATCTTTCAGACAACCTTTGGATGGACTGGAAGAATGGAAAGAGAAAAACGGGCAGCCTAGTGTATATGTACATTACGTATTTACTTACATATTATTACTTCCGGTTCCTACATCAAATAAAATAACTTCAAATAAACTGAAAAAAGTACAGTTTCAGATGTGGGTGCCTTTAATTTGGTTCAGCGTGGATTAGCACCGACTTTAAACTGTTAATTTTATGATATTATTTTGCTAATAAGTCATGGACCGTTCCTGTGCCTAGGGGCGGGGTCATCCACATCCACGTAGGCCACCGCGACGCCGCAGCCACCGCAGCGCCAACCCCAGCATGTCCTGTGTGCTGAACACTTTTTATTATTGCTGTGGGTAGACATACAACCCTTTTGTGTCGTTAATTTATGAAGCCGTCATTAGTAACCAGATGCAGTATTTTTCTAAATTGAATGACATAAACGTGTGATTACAGCAATCACGAGTAATTTGCTGTTATCCATTGAAGAGTTCCATTGTCTATCTTTGTTTTCATCAGATGTTCACCTTAAACAAGATCACCTCGGGAGTATTTTTTCAAAAACAAGAATGATTAAAATCTATTCAAACTTAGAGAAAAAGAAGACGACAAAAAAACAAATCAGTTGAGAACCTCCTCCTTTTTTGGAAGTCGGTTAATAACGAGACGCTTTGGTCATGGCAAACTGCATATTAAACATTTTTGTAAGTATACTCGCGAACGCTACGGACGGATGAGAAGGTCTACGACGCTACGCGATGTGCCATCAAGACTACGCTACATTATTACGAATAGTAAAGACATACGCGTCGTAATTATAACTAATAACTATCAGTAAGATATAGGAATCAGACATAACCTAATTTACTAGTTCTCTGATTAGATAAAAGTAGACACGTATCTAATCCATTAGCTCAGTTATTGAACGTCTTGTATGAATTTGGTTGCTTAAGTTTAGCATAATTTATGCGATCACAGCCATGAATAATCGCTTTGAATATGATTTACGTAGTTTGCTACTTACTTATCGTACACGTACCTACTTTGCTTCAGTTTGCTGTCTACCGTGTTACATCAGCTTTGTAATACGATTATCTTACACTTGCTGTAACTTTGAGTTACTTGAACTAGGACTTAAATCCGACGAGTTGCACGCCATGTCAGTTTCATGTGGCTCTACGAAGTAGTTCAGATAAAAAAGAGAGTACCAAACATCTGCTTGCCGCCTCGCGAAACTTCTTTCTGACACATCGAAACTTATTTAACGCAGCAAACTGTAGTCTAGTCTGAAAACCCGTACACGTCTTTTTGAAAGGCTGAAAAGAATCAGCTATCAAATTTTCATGTCAAGTTTTGTGATTGCTTGTTAATTAATATTTTGGTCGACAAATCACATTCGATGAAATGTTCGAGAGCAGAAATAAATCTTACCAATCTAAAATCTTAATAGTACGACAAACTCTCGTTTGAGAAAATTGCCATCTGCACCACGCTTGTCTTGCTAGCCTAAAGGTACGAGTTCGTAGCCGACTGCACACAGTAGCAGCAGACGACATGTCGCTCCGAGACTACTGGTTTCTATGTATTTCTATGAAATACCTTCCGCAACTAGCGACACGTCGCCCGACTACACGTCGTACGATCGCAGACGACGTATCGTCCGACCGCAGATCAGTAGTGCCACCGACGCTGGAACGACAACACGATGAATCTTTCTCAAAAAATGAGTTTTTCCAATTCCGAGGAAGAAAAACTGATAAACCAGGTGACCCAATATCCTGCACTGTACGATGCATCTAACAAAAACAAAAGATACAAAAGTAAATCGCGATCGCTAATCCCATTGTCTCACGGAACATTCAAAACTAACTGGAATAAGACGCTGCCGTCTGCTGCAGCCAGCAACTGCAGCTGTAGCTGCAGTTGGGTTCAGAATCATGACTACAGCGACATGATGCTACGACGTGTCGCTACGACATGTCGCAACGACACGTCGTCTGCTGCTTCTGTCTGCAGTCGGCTGCGATCTCGTACCTTAACATGTGCAGAGCGAGATAACTTTGTCGTCGAATTATCTCGAACCGAGACGAGATAATTTATGGCTTATCTTGTCTCGGCAGGAGATAATGCATCGACAAAATTATCTCGCGCTGCGCATTTCATCCCGGTTGGATTGGTAATCGGGCCATGTTGTTATCGATGGACAAGAGAATATTGCGGCACAAACTCTCGAAATTGTTCTTAATAACCTTGCATTGGCCTACAGAAAGGACGAGGGCGACTCATGCCTTGTTGGGAAACACTTCATACTAATGAATATTGCAAATAAAGCTTTCATACCCCAAACGAGGTTACAAGTATTGCAACGTCACTAATTGTCACTCCGCGTACTCTGCCATACGCGTTATGAATGCATGAGGGAACATCAAAATTCAACACATACATACGAGTACACAGCCAAAATCGAACCCGGCTTAGCAATGAACAACAGCTTGAAAATTGGAGTGTTCTCACAAATCTGCATTGAAGACAAGACGTTGTTATAAAAAAGAGAGCAATCACAATGGCAGACTTCCAATTCGAATACATAACGCGTGCGAAGTCGTTACGCTAAACGTAAACGAGACAGAAACGAAAAAATATGTTAAACAAGCAATTCGCGCGAAATCGGGAGCGCTGACGACGAGGTGCGCTATTCGGGCAGCGTTCGATATTCTTGAATATTGAATGTAGGCTGTTTTCGCTTTGGCACTGGTTCTGACTAATAATTGTTTGTGAGGTTTATTCACCAGATTGTGAAATATGTGTGCGTTTTCTGTTTCCAAACTCTTCCTTATGAGAAGCGTCTTTTATCACGCTGTAGTCTTCGATTAAATACTAAGAGCAGACTATGATGTGTGTGCTCTTAAACTCAGTAGCTAATCTTCTGTTACCTTTAATTTCATAAGTACTTAACATAATCATCTGAGCATATGGATATAACAGTTCACTGCAAGACAATGGATATTCTAAGTTGCGCTACAACCCTCAGTGATTTCAAACATCTTCTTGTAGTCTACCTCGGTGTCTTATTGTTGTTGTTAACTGTTTGGTCAGAGAAGCTTTGAGACAATTTCGGGGCCCTCATACCAAAATAAGCAAGCCTCTTAAAAATATGACCAATATTTATTTCGAGAATACTCTCTTTCGAAACGAGCGACTGGGTAGGTTACCCAGTCGCTCGTTTCCGCTACTTTACGAGTATTTCAGTGATAGACCTCCACATGTCATAACACGTACGCCTGATATCGTCTACATGTTTTTGCGAATTTCTGAGCGTCAAAGGTGATAGGGGAGGCTCAGGAGACATTGTTTCGAGTCGTCAAACATTGCCCGGTATCACCTTTATTGAATGTTACGAAAATTTGCTGGATCTTATCACGTACTTAGTTGATACGTATAAGTTACAGTGGAAATATGTGGGTCTAGGAACTGTTTTATTTGTACTCAGAAATACTGTTTGTGTGTTAAATAATGCGTACTTGTTTTCCAAACTAAATACTTTCACTATTCTGTAGTTTACATCCTCATGCGCCGTGCTATGTTAGCCACAATGCTGTATTTAAGGAATTGCCAAGTATTCATTGTCAAGTAAATAAATAGCAGCATCACCAAACTGCACCCAAACCAGTTACCAAGCAAGTGATGCCTATATTATATTTTAAAAAAAGTTTGTTGACTGCGTAGCATTACCTTTTAAACGGATTTCAAATGAGAAAGTGTTTCTCTATTTGGCGGTTTTTTAATGTAGTTTCACGGATTTCTCCGAGAATTCTAGGCCGATTTATTAGCAGTAAAAATTACAGAATGTGAAACAAAATCACCGCCATGATAAATTGGAAAAAAAAAACATTTAGGAAATTGAATAACAATCAATATGGATTGTGGATGAATTTATATATTTCTCAGATTAATTTAAATTCCCAAAATTGTACCTGTTTAATTATAACTCTCTAATGAAATGGACGTATGATTAGTGACGCGTGCTAATATGTGAATATTATTAACACATCGTAATATACCTGCCTAATAAATACATATCCGTTTACATTTAACGTACCTAATTAGCTGATGTGGACCTAAACGATCTCTGTTCTGTTGAACATTATTTATATTGTGTTACCTTAAGTCAGCTATCCATGAAAAGCGAGAATATAGCTAGCTATTCGTTGAAGGTGGTATAAATGTATCGAGTAAAATGATGTATTGTTAGTTTTCTCTAAAGAAACAGCAGTTCTGAATAAAAAATATCCTCTGTCTGTTGGCGCTATTACTATAACCAAAAGGTCATTTAATTTATTAAATAACCAGTCCGAGTTCCGTATCACATTCGTAATTTCAATAGCTTTCATTTTGACACTACAACAATATTCATTGCGTGGTACACAGTTGTGGAGTTGTCGCTATGGAAATTGTTGACCTTTCAAAATTAAAGCCGATTACGAGTGTTTTGCGCAATTAGGATGCTGATCGTGGTAAATTAGGTGGGATTAGTATACGCATCATCATCATCATATCAGCCTATTGCCGTCCACTGCTGAACGTAGGCCTCCCCCAAAGTTCGCCAACCAACCCGGTCTTGGGCAGCTCGCATCTATCCGCTGCCAGCCACCTTTTTCAAATCGTCGGTCCATCGTGCCGCAGGGCGTCCCACACTATGTTTGCCCAAACGCGGTCTCCACTCTAACACGTGTCTGCTCCATCTACCATCTGTTCGTCTGCAGATATGGCCGGCCCACTTCCACTTCAGCGTGCTAATTCTACGCGCAATGTCGGTGACTTTAGTTCTCTGGCGAATGACTTCATTGCGAATTTTATCCACCAAAGAAACCCCGAGCATCGCTCTCTCCATAGCACGCTGAGCAACCTTAAATTTATACTTATAACTATATGCATACACTTATATACTTAGAATATAATTATATATATAATATCTAATTAGATACACATTACTTACTAACTACTACTAACAGTGACTAGGAATTTCTAATTCATGACGAATTTGATTGGAGGATTTATTTCTCATCGCATCGCATCACCACTGGACGACAAACTTTACAGTCGTCCAAAAAAAGCTCACCCGTCATTTGCAACACGTAAGGGAGGGTCTGTGCAATTCGGGTAGACAGCTGTCTTGCTGTCGGATGATGACCCGGGGCTCTTAATTAATAGTTGCTGGGAGTGACGTCTCGTGGACGCTGCGGTCCTGGTACCTCGACCGTTGTTTTAAAGGTATTGGCAGTTTGTAGTGAAATTAGGTGAAGCCTGAACATGTATGGTATAGCTTTGAAAGATCTATAAAATAGACGTGTCTTGAACGCTGCGACTTTGGTAACTTGACCGTTGTTTCAAGTATAGAACCTTATTTTTACTTTATACGAAAACCGAGACACCCCAACAAGATTTTCATCAGAACTGCCTGGATATGTGTTTTTTTTTTTTAATAAATCTCCAATTTGACCTTATTTTATGTTGCGTTAAGTTCCCTAAAAAAGTGTGAAATGCCTGAGACGTGCAATGCAGGAGTTGTCTAATACGCGGAAACTGACCGAGAGGACCATCTCAAGCCTCAAGGTGTCTATTCCCGTCAACTGTTATGGGTAGAAAACTACTGAAACAAAATTGAAGATTATAAAAAAAAAGTGGTGTAAAAAATATGCCAATCTATTCTCCTAGTGATTCTGAACAAACTAGTTTCAGGTTTAGTACCTATATACTAAAACTAAGCTTGTGTATGGGTTAGGAAACTATACCTAATGAAGGTTAGGTTAGTGAGCTAAGTAATGTCTTAGTTGTGGCGCCAAACCATGCCGAAAAAACGCCGGTAAAACGCGACGTAATTTTAGCCTGATGTGTCGCGGGTAATTTAAAAAGCATTGCAGGCGTAAACATGCTGAACTTCGGTCGCGCATCTTCGGCATAGTGTGTTTAGACACTTAGGCTCTACAATATTGGTAAGTTCATTTTTATACATGCATTTTAAGAAAATGTATGTTTCAGTCATCCTATTAATTTGACTGTCTCGTTGGTCTAGCGGTTGCAAGCGCGATTGCTGAGCGAGAGGACTTGGTTGCGATCCCCGGTTTGGGCAAAGTGTAACTAAGTTTTTCTGTGTGGAATTTCTCGGGAGTATCCTGGTCCGGATTTGTGCCCGGTTGATGGCGATAGGCTCGCCCTCTATTAAGGAACTTAAACATAACGGAGAAATGAGGCTGTACCTACTTATATCTCTGCCAACCCTTCGGGAAATTTAGGCTTGATGTTATGCTATTAAAATAAATTTAATTTGGTATCGAACAAATGTATTTTGTTCAACAATTTTTGTAATTTCTTTCAAGGAATTTTCCGATTCTATCTTCCATATAACCGATCACTTTTCTCCAATAAAAATCCTTTTAGCTTCCCACAGCTCATATAACACTCAACATCATTATCCACTCCATAAATTATAGAGATGTACAGTGATATACGTACCCCATGGGCAATCATCGTTGGGCTATAAAATCTATAAGAGCCACTCTCAGTAATATCGGATAGTGCAGCGCGTGCGATAAATGAGACTTGTTCCCACAAAACGACTTGGCGTAACGATCTGTTTGGCCCGCTTCCGAACATCTACGCCTGTAAAATATACAGTATTAGCTTATTTTTGTATTGACTTGTAATGTTTGAGGGGTGAGAAAATGTATTCATATCTTTCTTATTTAGTTTAAATGCGATGATGAAGAGTTTTGAGAAATATTGGCTGTAGACTCTTCAGGCCCGTCAGGTCGCCAATAGCTGCCCGGTTAGGGTGACTAATTCAACATTGAGTTTACGCTGTGCTGTGCTATGCTCTATTTAGTCGGTTTAGTCCCATCTCTTCCCCTGTGAGTTTATAACTACAAAAATTTCCCATCTCTTCGAAACGTAATAGGTTAAGAGATAGGAAGGGGAAGAGATGGGATTAAACCATTTAGTCAATTCGCTCCACTTAGATTATAATGAGGAAACAAAACAAAACGTGCTGCGTTGCGCTTTGTGTGGCTGCGTTTTGCTTAAAACATAGCAGGGATCATGCAATACGTGCTGGCTTGCTTCTCACTGCACTGCCCACCCTGGTCTTCCGACTATCAGATACTCGCGCAGCACAAAATTTTTTGTAGAAAAATAACATAGCACTAACAAGTTAGCTTAGCTGCGCACAGCACAGCGCAGCATAGCTCAGTGTTGATTAGTCACTCTTAAGGGGCATTTACACAGGTCGATTTTCGTAAATGTGTAAATGACAATTCGACTAGGCCGCAAGTAACAAGCGACGCGACTGGTGACTGGTGACTTGCCGCACGGCTAAAATCGAGCCGTGTAAATGCCCTATTACGTAGAAACGATCCGAAAGGAAAAGGAAAGGACCATCTACAAGCAGACCAATAAAATAAAAAAAGTATGTATAAAGTCATCGTGTTACTGATCTCTCACTAGGTAAAGTAGAAACACTGCTATGGTTCAGTTAATTCAGGTAATTTCACGGCATAATTAGTGGAAATTGCCATTGCAAGTTCACTAAAGTAAGAAGACATTTTAACTATGTTTGCGTCTAAGAATAAAACTAGCTTTTTTTAAAAAATGTGAAATGAGAATTCATTTAAAATGTTTTGACATACCTACCTAAAGTTTTAGCATGTTTTAGACATAATGCAGTATGGTAGAAGCATTAATGTGTGGGATTTATGGAAGAGATGCATTGTAATGTTTTTTTCTTTCAAATATATCGCATGTATCTTCTCTTTAATTATGTTAATTGGTCCTAGGTCGTTTGAATTAAAGCAAAAATAAATAATTTTAATTATAAAGCAGTTTTAATTAAAGTAAAAATAAATAAATAATCATGTATTCATAGGCGCTTTTAATTCCCTTCCAGGAACACGTCCACCAATTTATTATGTTCTAAACTAGCATAGTTTAGACTTCGACCATTACAATAAATATACATAGCTATACTTGTGTAATTGAAAACAAATGACGTCACTTGATAAGGGATCTACTAGGCCGACTAACAAATTAGAAGGGACGGCTTGTCGCTCACACCTGCGGCCTTGCATTTGTAAATATTAAACAACGCATCTATTAGGATTTAGATAGACTAATCCTGGCGGCAATGTTGTATTTACAATGTAAATAAATTTTAAAAAAATATTAGAAAAACAGTAATTATTCAATTCGAAATGTTATTCAATTTGATAATTAATTTCATGAAAAAGTAATTGTAAAAAAGTAAAAGTAATTTATATTTAAACGTATTTCAAAACAAACGTAACTATTTCAAAAATAGAATATTGCAACTTTTGATTTGGTTTAATATTAGAAGAATGAATTAATGTTGGATATTAGAATTTAGAAAATATCTGTTGGAGTGCGAAGCTTCTGTTGAGCAAAATGTAGATACACTAGAAATATTTAAGAGAGAGTACGAAAATGAGACAAGAAATCTTTCAAGTGCAAAATCATGCCCGATCACACCGGGTTTCGTAACAAAAAATATTGTATAAGGCCCGCCGCTGATTGTGATTTTTTGTCACGGTGACTTTTTATTACCCAAGTCAAATGCTATGAAAATGGGAGTGCGCTCACTATGCTGATGTGACATTACGGTGGCAAATAGATATATATTTTCATAAAATTCGACTTGGTAACAAAAAGTCACAGTGACAAAAAATCATGTGCATCAAAATCATGTCAAAATGTTATAAGCATTTGCTGTTTATCTGTCAAGTATGAACAATCATCGAAAAATTCCAAATTGTTAGAGATACCTTGGGATTTGGTTTACTGTATTTTTTTATATTTACCAAGATTCATGCCATAACCGTTGGTACCGTGTGGTGCCGGACGTAAGGAATAGCACTACCCCATCTCTTCCCATGGATGTCGTAAAAGACGACTAAGGGATTCACTAGAGGATGGGCAGCAGCGTTCTCTGAGTATTAACAACCATACTGCGATCGCCAACCCGCCTGCCAAGCGTGGCGATTATGGCAAACCCCCCCAACATGGAGCACAGGACTGGTGAATGTGGCGATGCTTGGGAAAGGCCTATGTCCAGCAGTGGACGTCTTACGGCTGAATGATGATGCTATAACAACACATTAATCTGTCCAAAATTTCAACTGTGCGCCTCTTACAGCGGTTACGCACTGCATCCGATCCGAATCCGTGAAAATACGTTCCGAAGTAGCCATAGAACTATTTGTATGGCAGATTACGCTCTACATCCGGCATCCGTCATCCGATTTCTATCCGTCATCCGTGAGTTTCTAATTCGGAACAACAATTGACGGACCGAAGTAGCCGTAGTACTATTTGTATGGTAGTTTACGCACTACATCCGGCATCCGTCATCCGATTTCTATCAGTCATCCGTGAGTTTCGAATTCGGAACAACAATTGAAGGACCGAAGTAGCCTGAATTGTTTGAATTTGGATCAGAGATCGGAATAGTCCGTAAGCAACATCCGAATTCGGTCCGAGATTTTCACGGATTCGGATCGGATGCAGTGCGTAAAGCAATATCCGAATTCGGTCCGAGTTTTTTACATCCGTATTTTCACGGATTTGGATCGGATGCAGTGCGTAATCGCTCTTACGGCTGCCGAAATCTAACCTTGTGACATGGACAGACAGTGTAGGCTTAGTAATAAAGTCATATTGGCACCCTTAGTACGGAATCCTAATTATAATGAACTACCATAAAACTACCCACCTTAACCCTACTACAAATAAATTGTCAAGAACGAAACAAAACATTAATTGAAAACGCAAGTTGGTCCATATCACTTAACCCTAATGCTGCCAACACGCGGTGCCTAACCCGTCGCTACCCGTTTCCCTAATGTGCCATTAGGTACCGATGCAGGTGACAACCCTATCTCTCCGGACGCATATTTGAGAAGTTTGCTCGAAAAACTGGGGCGAGATGCCGAAACTAAGGGCAGGGGTACCCCATACGGATATTCATAGTCCTAACGATTATTTTCTTAATTATGTAAATAGACATGTTTATTTTATTAGCGGTGGCATAATTTTGGTTTTAAGAGCTTTTGTAGATTTTGGTGTGTTCATTAGATAAAAGTACCTAAGCTGTTATAGCTATAACTGTAGCTACAAGGGAAGGCACATGTTACAGAAATAGCATCTCTTGACAAAGATCTAAAATGGATTCCAAGAATAGGTAGAACGATACCTTTTTACACCTGTTTCTAAACAATATCAATATCCATCATTGATTCTAGGAAGAAATGTTTCATATCAGATCAATGTTCACAGTGTGTAAGATAATAATAATTGAGGAGTTTTTGGTCAAATGTGGCTATTTACGTCATTAACAATTTTTCAGAAATTACCCAAAACTTATAAGTAGAATTACTTTTTTGTAGTAAATATCTGTTTTGACCAAAAGTAAGAGTTTTAGGGACATTTTTATAGAGAAATAGCCTCTTTTGGTGCATTTTGAGTTCGGAAATTAATAGTATTAAAAAAATCTACTAAATTAGTTTTTTTAATGCGTTTAGCTACTTTTGATCAGACACTTCTCAATTCATTTAACATAAAACCTAGCCCAACTATAAAATATGTCTTGACAAAGAAACCTATCAAAAAAATGGTATTAAATTATAGCAACAACAACAGCAAAATATACTTCTTGTAATTTAAACAAAATATAAAACAATACAGAAACATTATAAAAAAAATCTATGCGCTTATGAAAAATCGAATTTAGATACACGGTTCTAATTTGTCATTTCCTATGGAGAAGAGGCTGCAAAAAACTCCATGGTTACTCTTTTAAGATCAATATCTTTAACAATTTCGGTAAATACAGTACTATGATCGAGGATAATTATGAGAGAACAAAGAAGTCTTGAGAACAGACCATTGGTAATGTAGTACTAAGTCTTGAGTACAAGAATTAACAACATGAAACATAATATAAATGATAGTAATTTACAAAGGTCAACGACCAAAATCAGCGCCGTTTCTTTCTCCGCCGCGCCACCAAAATACGAGAAAACGCATCACAACCATGAAGCACGAAACAACTCTTCTGCGAATCGGCAATCGGGGTTACCCTTGTTTCATCGAAAAAAAATTGCCAAATTATCACTTCCCAAACAAGTTTCCGCATAATTTAATTTGCCAAATTACTACTTAGCAAATTGGTAAACTCTTCACAAATAAATTGGAACGCAAACCTAATGTTTGGCAAGTGAACGTTTAAACAATAACTTGCTTACCAACTAGTACTTTTACTAATTTTGATGTAGTCAAATATTTCAGTTGGTATAACATATTTTACGCAAAATAAAAAATATGTTTCTGGCGTCGTGTGGCCACGGTTCTAACTTAACCTAACCTAGCTGTTTCGATTTAAAAAAGATATAAGCGTGTTACAATAATTTGACTAAATGTTTATTGTCTAAAGATTGTTTGCTGTAATAACTCATTTGATTAAAGACCATATGCCATAATGATATTATCCTTGATAATATTCTGCTGAGTAAAAATTTGACCAAATAAAAATGTGCGTACTAAAATCATTCCAAAATATTGCATTGGTATAAAATAAAGGTTGCTAAAATGCGTTTGGGCAATGAAATTTTGTCAAAATAATTTTGGCAAAACGGCAGGTTCACTGGCAATCGGCTATCAAATTAAGTAGGTACTATCCCTTTATTAATCATTATAGGTACGTATCTACAAACCTCTACCGAGATATATCTCATCGACCCAAAGGGTGGTACAAAGTTGATAGAGTTTGCTTTAACGACATGTGATTAGTTAATTGGAGAGACCTCATCGCTCCGTGATTGGTTTCCAACTAATACGAAATTCAAACTATCTCATCAACAGTTCAGCAACCTTGAATGTGTAATTGAAGTAAGCACAAAGATATTTAATGATAATCTATGGATACAAGAAAATCTATCTCTTTATAACATTAGACGAAAATTAGACCCATTTTTAGCAAGGAAATCCTAACTAATATTATAAATGCGAAAGTAAGTTTGTTTGTTTGTTACCTTTTCACGCCTAAACCACTAAACCGATCGTCCTGAAACTTTGCTTATACGTTGTCAGGTGTACAGAAACGAACATAGGGTACCTTTCATCCCGAAAGAAGTACTGTTTTCGAGGAAAACAACAATAACGTTAATAAGTGGCGCCACTGTCTTTCAAATCATGATCAAACCATAATTGAATTAAATTACTATAGAAACTTTATCAGTGTGTTAAGAGTTGATGTCAAATTGTAAATTAACGCGAGCGAAGCCGCGAGTAAAAGCTAGTGCATAGATAAAAACAACATGTTTGCTTCCATTATGAATTCACCACAGTATTGTACTTTTATAAGCCTTAGCGGTCAATCAAGATGAGCTGAAATAGTTCAAAAGATATTCATGCCTTGGTGGGCCACTTTTGTCTAATGATATATTTTATGAAATGTAGTGAAGAATGTTTCAAAAGTTTTCATTCATGAATGGTGTTTATAATTTTATGTTATTTACTCATACCTACTTTACGCGTGAAATAATATATCGGGTGTAAAAAGCCCCTTAACGATAACGAAAACCACATATTCTACCCATCATTGGGATCATTTTTTTCTACCGGACCATACCTGGGAAATCATTGATTCCGGAGATATTGAAGGTCAAAGTCAACAGTTTTTTTCCAGAAACGTATTCTAAATGATAATACTAAACTTTCTTCCAAACACACATTATCAAAATTTTCAATTTTTCATAACAAATTACGCATTTGAAGTTACAAAAACGCAATGAATATCGAACGCACACAACCGCCTTGGCTCAGCTGTGTAGCCGCTGCACGACCCACACAGGCACATTCGGTTAAGTGCATTACATTACGCGCTACAAAAAAACAGAGTTTTTTTTATGCCTAAAAATAAAAGTCGTTTCCCAGCAATTATTTTTGGTCAATGTTATTTAGTTTGATGTACAGAGTGCGTAGACTTCGGCTACATGATGGGTCTTTTTACACCCTGTATACGTATATGCCGTGTAGTTCCCCACAAATTTTAGATCCGTCGCTACTTTAATCTTTCAAGTATACGATATATTTCAAGATTTTGAATTCCGATAGCCCTTAATTAATGTTAATTGTCATGTTAAGAATGGTTAAAAGTTTATTAAAATGGAGAAGTATTTTTGTTTCATTTTGTCTCCTGTTTTGAATCCATTCATTCAGGGCGAGCACCTGTGCACAGTTTCACTCGAGCGAGTTTAAAATTAGAGTTAATGAAAATGTTATCGTTTCGCCCTCTTGCATTTTACCTTACAGTCGTAAGCAGCTGTTTCGATAAGGAGCATAGTTGTTTTATACATTTTATTTTACTAACATAACGCTCTATATTTTTTTTAAATACAGATAGATAAACAAATAAATAATATAAACGTATCTCTAATAAGCAACTGGAATATTATAGTCATGTTTAACAAAATAAAATATCATGTTCAAAATAAGCATAATTAACGAACATTTTCCAATAATTAAAAATAGTTCGCCCCCCTAAACATCCGCACAAAATTAACAATAAAATCACTTATTAAATTTAAATTAAACATAAAAAAAAAGAATTATCATTTTTATTTGTCAGAAGAACTACAAAATAATAAATATTTAATGGTAGGCTTCTTGCAGCTGTATTTGATAGCTCAAACCTTCGTGATAATTATGTTTCAGACACATCATTCCCGAAATGACACAGTAAATATTATCTCATTTCATTTTCCAAAATTAATCATCTCACAAAAATGAACTCGTTGGTCAGCGACGCAGCATGTCTACGCCATCTGCGCATTGACAAGACACCGTCGTTATTATTAGATGAAATGATAAATTGTCACCAGAGTGTACAAGCTGACTGCGACTGTACACCGATTCGTACGAACAAGGTACGTATTAATCACATTAAGGCTGAAAATTAATGAGGCTTAGGATACGCCCACAAGATGTTGAAGCTAATGAATGTGCCTATGTTTTGTTTAAAATGTTTTCTGATGTACAATCAGAGATATAGCTTTCTCTTTCACTCTCGTACTTCTTTCGTATCATCGTCTTACTCATCACAGATAAGTACTAGTGAATGTAGCAGACTGCCTCGTTGGTTTAGTGGTCGGGTTCGATTCCCAGGTCGGGCAAAGAGTAATTGTGTTTTTCTTTGTGGAATTTCTCAGTAGCGGGCCGGCTGGGTTTGTGCCCGGTTGATGGAAATAGGCTCGCCCCCTATTACATGGGACTTGAATTTAACGACGAAATGAGGGTGTACTTACTATACACCTCTGCGCAACCTTTAATTATCTTTACGTTTGTGTACTAGTGAAAATAATGTAGGAATGAAATGAAATGAAATCATTTATACTGCAAATTGGATATTTAAAATCATTTTTACATGTCGGTTTGTTTTTTTTAAAGCTAGATGACGTCGGCGTTTCCTATCTGACTACCTCTGAGAAGAAAGGCCGAAACAAACTCAAGGGATCGAATTTAAACGCCATGTTCTTTGGTTTTAACATATCTGTAGTAGGTATAATATTTCCGTGACTGGCGTGAATATGTTGAGATATATATCGAGATGTCAACATATTCACGCCAGTGACGGAAATATCGTTGGTTAAAGGTATTTTGTGGCTTCCGTTATTCAGTTATTAAATGGTTCTGTAAACTAAAATACTTTGAAGACACGTTTGGTGCAGTGGTTGAGCGATTGGCTTCTGCGCTACGGGTCGTGGGTTCGATTCCCACACGGAACAAAAAACTGTATGACCTACGACTATATAATGACCTATGACTAGGCACACCAGATAGTTGCTTCGGGTCTAGGCGTTTGTGTATGTGAGATTTGTGTCTGTAAACGTATCCCCGATACAGGAGAAATCCTAGTGTGGGGCAACGTTTTTATTTAAAGATAAAAAAGAGATAAAGAAAATAAAAAGACGTCCTTGGTTACTTGTTCGAAAAACACAATATAAAAAACCTTTGATAAAATTATACAACTTTTCGTAAAAGCGAAATCTTTATTACATTTTCACACAAGTTATTCTGATTAAGATTACTTTGACTTAGTCAAAGTTATATTATTGAGGTAATCAACGTATGTGAAGCAGAATAAGTAATTTTGGTAACCAACTTTCGCAACTAATAATATGATTAAATGTTATTTATTTCACCGATCTTGAACTAACCTTCATAAAGTAAACAAAATTTATGTAGCCTATATGAAATTACGGTTCACGCATATTATTCCTGAAGGGATAACAAATTCCTTTATGAGTAAAAAAGTCTTATAAAAATATTTTTTTAAACATTTATGTAGGTTAGGCATTACGTAGGACGGCTACAACTAAGTGAGTTACGACCAAAAACATACTTGCCTAACTACAAAAAAAGACAATCTATTCCTGTCAGTCGAGATCAAGTTTTTTTTTTTATTTGATCACGCAAATCTACAGCCTGTAATGGTAAACACCGTTATTCTTGAAACGGGTGGTTTGGTTTGATTTGTAGAACGTAAAATCAATGAAAAATAACAAACCTTTTTTATAAAATTTTCATTTTTCCGTAAAAGCATTTCACCCTACGCGCGGGAGCAAGAAGCTACGGGAGGGGGAGCACGGGGAACTCGCCGCGTGGCCCGATGCACGGCCCCGCACAGTTCGCTACCCCAGTCAGTCAGCTGTCTCGCTAGCGAGAGTCCTATATTTTTATGTTTAAGTTAACTACTACCCATGGTTTGAGCGACAACGGTGTTTACCCTTACATGCTGTATAGTAATGCGCTTTACAATAAACACAATTATTTTCATTTACATTCAAATTAAACGCCATACCAATGACAGCTATCTGTCTTATCCATCTTTACAAGCCAGCAAGCTCAAATTGCAAATCGACCAAAAAACTCACGCCAAATGGCGCACGTCACATCAGTCACCAGGCTCCCATAAACCAGTACAGCAGTCGTTAAAGCAAACGTATTACTCAGCGAACGGAAATCTGCAGGATGTGCTGATATCGAACATCAATATTAGTACCAGGACACCAGTGGTTGCAGGATGTCTATTGAATTGAGAACCGATATTTATTGGCAGCTAACACTTTGACCATTAGTTATAATCGTTATCTGTTGTGTAAACAGAATTTAGGTGAATCGGTTACTCGAGGGACTTCTGCTAGGACTATGGACAGTTTAAGTCTAAGTTCTTCGCTTAATTACTGACAGTAACTGTTGTGGATTTAGAATCAAAACGATAATTTTGCAACATCTTAGAAAATTAAAATAGTTTTACCATTTCTATTGGGGCACATTGCTCGCAGAACGGATGGTCGATGGGGCCGAAAGGTTCTGGAGTGGCGACCGCGTACCGGAAGACGCAGCGTGGGTAGGCTTCCCACAAGGTGGACCGATGATCTGGTGAAGGTCGCGGGAATCCGCTGGATGCGAGAAGCACAGGACCGGTTGATGTGGCGATGCTTGGGGGAAGCCTATGTCCAGCAGTGGGCGTCTTTCGACTGAATGATGATGATGATTTCTATTGTACTACTATTAAGACTCGTATACTTCAATAAATCTTGCGCTACTTGAAATCTTATCTCCAAGATCATAATGATAAAGTTAGTCTTGCAGCCACCCGGGACGGTACAGATTGTACTCCAATAGTACAGCCGTGAAATTTCCCCGGTTGGTGCCACGTCCCATTTTAGATTAAAGTTCTCAAAGAAGCCTCTGCGTGTTGGACCTGTGTCCCCTGTATGCTTTCCAAAGGACTGGACTTTTTCCATAAGCAAGATGAGCCGTGAGTTCCAGAGCAGTTAGTAAATTCTAATAGCCAATCATCCGAATCCTAATCCTAACTATAAATCTATACATATGATAAAATCGTGTTTCAGGAGTAACTTAGAATATTTCGTCTAGAACTTATAAATCGCACGGTAACGAAACCATAGCGCGATCTAATTCGACGCCATCGCCATCTAGGGAAGTAAAGATTAAACATATGTTTGCATGTTTATGCAAGCATCACGTCAAAAGAGCTGACCCAATGCTGTTAACTTTTATAAACAAATATTGTGCTTATCTCAAAGTAAATTATTTTTTTTGTTTCATCGCAATCGGTTCACGCAATCAAAAGATATGCAAATAATTAATATCTTCTATACATATCTATATACATATAATGAAACAGTAAAAAAACTGTGCCTGTACATTAAATACATTATAAAAAAAAATTGAGGGGGGTTTAGAAACAGTAATAGAGCACGAATCCAAAAAAAAAAATCTGTCTGTTTGTCTGTGTGTCTGTTTGTTTGTACACGCTAATCTTCGGAACTACTAAACGGATTAGAATGATTTTTCTTTTGTTGTATAGGTATTAAGTCTGGGCAACATATAGGCTATAATTTATCTTGGAAACTTGAACACCTGATGCAGAACCGCAACAGACCAGCTAAACTATAAGAGATACAAAAATGGTACCATAGCAAGAATTGTTCCACGTGATGAACATTTTCTGTTGAGAGAATAAATTTGAAGATTTGGAACACCTGATGTGGAACTCCACGAGCCCAGCTACACTATAACATATATAGGAATGACGTCTTAGCAAGAGTTGTTCAGCCTGATGAGCACTCTCTGTTGACGTATAAAAATTGAAGATGTGGAACACCTGTTATGGAATTCCAAGCGCGCAGCTACACTATAACTTATATAGGAATGACGTTTTAGCAAAAGTTGTTCAATCTGATGAGCACTCTCTGTTGATTTATAAAAATCGGAGATCTGAAACACCTGTTGTGCAACCCCAAGAGCCCAGCTACACCATAACACATATAGGAATGACGTTTTAGCAAAAGTTGTTCGGTCTGATGGGCATTTCCTATTGACTTATAAAAATCGAAGATCAGAAACATCTGATGTGGAAATCTAAGCTATCACTAATTTCACTGTATAATTATAAAATAACATAAGCTGGGAGTACCTCCACGCGGAGAAGGTGGTAACAGTTTAGGGCTGATTTTCGATGACGATGGTATTCATTGAAAATTTGACTCTACTGGCCAAAACTCCCATTAATTTTTTTATTTTATCGAATAAATATGTCTTCGGGCTTATTTTATTTGAGTGTTTAATTTCCTTTTCCATTTATCTTCGTGACACGGTAGCCTACCCGGTAACGCAGGGGAGCAGTCACTTAGATTTTAATTGATCAGGTATTTTCACAATAAAACTATAACCAAGCCTAGAAAGAGGTCAAATCTTTCCCAATGTTCCAAAGGAGCTAAAAGATTGAGGATCATAAGCTCCCAAGAATGTACCGAAGAGCGTCCGGAGAGACTTGATGCTGTTCGAGAACATCAGGCTGCAACTCGCTCCGTGGAAACCTCTACGGATCGCGAAGCACGCCTGCGTTGTCAGCGTATTTACACATCTACATCCAGGTCTCTAGAGACCAGTGAAGAATATGATGCGCGACTGACCGCTGATCGTGAACGTCACGCATTGTCTCGCGAGTGGGAGATGTTCACGGATAGAGAATTACGTTTGAGTTCTCAGCGTATACACACATCGATTTTGAGGTCTCTAGAGACAAGTGTGGAACGTGATGCGCGACTGACCGCTGATCGTGCAAGTCATGCATTGTCTCGCGAATCGGAGACGTTCACGGATAGAGAAATACGCTTGAGTTCCAAGCGTATCTACGCATCGACTTCTAGGTCTCTAGAGACAAGTGGGGAACGTGATGCGCGACTGACCGCTGATCGTGAACGTCACGCATTGTCTCGCGAGTCGGAGACGTTCACGGATAGAGAATTACGCTTGAGCTCCAAACGTATCTACGCATCGACTTCTAGGTCTCTAGAGACAAGTGGGGAACGTGATGCGCGACTGACCGCTGATCGTGAACGTCACGCATTGTCTCGCGAGTCGGAGATGTTCACGGATAGAGAATTACGCTTGAGTTCCAAACGTATCTACGCATCGACTTCTAGGTCTCTAGAGACAAGTGGGGAACGTGATGTGCAACTGACCGCTGATCGTGAACGTCACGCATTGTCTCGCGAGTCGGAGATGTTCACGGATAAAGAATTGCACTTGAGTTCTCAGCGTATCTACGCATCTGCTTCTAGGTCTCTAGAGACATCAGACGTTTCAGATCTTCGATTTTGATGACCCCGTTGTCGTTGGCATAAGTAACAGGATCCGCGTACGAAGTCGCGGGCAGAAGCTAGTAATATAATAAATGCGAAAGTAAGTTTGTTTGTTTGTTACCTTTTCACACCTAAACTACAGAACCGATCATCCTGAAATTTTGCATATACGTTGTCAGGTGTACAGAAACGGACACAGGCTACCTTTCATCCCGAAAAAAAGTACTGTTCCCGAGGAAAACAACAGTAACGCTCATAGATGGCACCACGTGTCTTTCGAATCACGATTGAACTATATTATTATAGAAACTTTAGTAGTGTATTAAGGTTTTTTAAGCTTTATTAACGCGAGCGAAGCTGGCGCAAAAGCTAGTAACTAATAATTTAAAAAGAGTGTTTGTACATTTCTCCAAAAAAAAACGCCTTATGTTTTCTCCAAAGCTACAACAAAAATAATATATCCAATTTAAAATACAAACAACCTCTCCAAAGCTCTCCGCTCATCTAACTGATACAATCAGCATAAAGTACTAGTGGAGTAACACTCCGTATTGTGAACAGTTAGTAAACGGTTCGTAGCAGATAGCGAGACGGTTCCCCGAGCGATACCCCGGCATTACGTCTATTGGAATGACCGGGCGGTCGTTAGAGAACAGTCGCTTTACGACCAGTTTTCGGTCGATCATTACAAGAGGGTTAGGTTTTCTGGTGTATCGGAATAATGCTTAATGTGAATGGATACTGATTCAGATAACTGCAATAATAATGGATATTTTATTAGATACTTATGTAAAAACAGGTAAACTTATTATTGGGAATTTCAAATAGACCGGATGAAAAGTGCATTTCAAACGTTAAAAGTCAAAAATTGGTTGCACGGTTTGAAAAGGTAGGTCTTATGGAGAAACACCGCACCGGCAAGAAACCTCTGTCGATTTAATTATGATTACGCGGTACTTCAAGGTTAGCCCTTGAAGTAGAGAATCGGAAATTGTGCCCTACTGTACTTGATCTAAAAATAACGGTTTTGTTTCTTATCATGCTAATGTAATGAATAAAGTTGGAATTACATGTGCTGTGGCGCCTGTGGCACAAGGTTTGTTATAGTTCTATTCGTGTCGGAGGGCCAAAACACACTTAGCGTATTTTGCACCGCGTAATGCGCATAATACGCGACACACAAGAAGCTTAAATGTGGCTGTAGCCGCTGAAAATACGCCGAGTATAGATAAATTAACATCGATCGAATGCAAGATTTTGGGGGCTGAGTCATCCTCGTCCGTGGGAAGGCACCCTTAGCTCGAAACCCCACACGTGGTCTCCGAGTAGTGCCAATCAGGTGACAACCTTTCGCTTGGTGGTAGGATCTTTACGGTCCGCCTGGCTAAGCTACCACCCTCACATTAAAGTCCGGCGCCAAGCAGTTAACTGTGTTCCGTCGTGTGTATGTGAGAGCCCAGAGGGGTATAGGGTAATCCCTCTATATCTCTGTTACTTGGATTCGTGTGCTTCATCTTAGACCCTGTCTGCGCTTCATCTTAGACCCTGTCTGCGCTTACCATCGGGTGCGACGATGGTCAAATACGACCAAGCAATGGAAGAAAAAATCGAGCCTTATGTACGATTTCCACCAACCGGGCCACGCAGGGGCGCAGCGCAGCGCATCTCAACGGATGCTCGAGCACGCGCCCGTAGCCGACCGCGTCCGCCTGACGGCTACAATCTGTTGGAACCCGGGCGCATGCGCGCGCGTGCTCGCGTATCCGCTAGCATGCTCTCAGCGACTTGAATGATTAACTTGCCGGCCGGCGACAACACACGAACCCGCGTGGCGGTGGCCGAGCGGAGCCGACCGGACGCGACGACAGCCGAGCGCCGCCATCCACGTATGCGAGAAGCCGACCGGCTGCCGCGGCATACGCGCGGATCTAACCGAGTTCTAAGCAGTGTGAATTCCATGCAAACATGAAACTTAACGAATGTATATGTCGCATCATGGGTAGCCGAGGTGCGAAGCATTGGGTCCTCTTCACGATACAACATAGTTTTAAATAAACGTGGGCACTGTGTGGGTACTCGAACCAAAGACGATGTAATATAAACTAACTTTATTTAAAGTAACGTAAGTAAGTATACACTGCACAGGAAACAAACACGCGCGTTGGCACTGAGTGTCTGCCAAGACTGTCCGAACTAGACTGAGCTAACGCTCGGTTTCTCTGTCCGTCTTCGCTGCATCCCCTCTACCGACGATCGTGTCCAAGCGGTGGGGCGCGCTTGCGTTTCCGATGATGTTTAGTTTGCGATTGAATTGATAGATGGCGCTGTATGTTGTACGGTAGCGACATCTATCCACGACACGGCCATCCCTGACTAGCACCCGTCCTCGGGTGTAGTCCCTGTGGACAAAATAAACTCAAGAGAGTAAACTAGCTCGGCTATCCTGCCAATAGAAACATAGGTGACTAATTCTCATTGTGCTTTATTTCTGCTAAATCTACGTACATACAATAATCAACTGCTATGATTAATTTACAATGCCCTGTCATAAGGGCCTTCTACACAGTGCTTGCTGCACAACATTATTCATTGGAAGAGATCCGATCAACAAGTTAATCAAAGGAAAATTATTCCCACAAATCTGAAACTAATTTCATAGGCAATGCATACTCAACTCATGAAACTCGTCATTATCTGTGCACCAACACAGGTCAAAATCGCACCAACGATTCTTTACAGACCCACATGTGCTACAACACATGAGGCACTCTGTGCACCAACACAGACCAGAATCGCACCAACGATTCTCAAAATATCTTGCGCAAAATGTGCTACAACACATGAAGCGCTCTGTGCACCAACACAGACCAGAATCGCACCAACGATTCTCAAAATATCTTGCGCAAAATGTGCTACAACACATGATGCGCTCTGTGCACCAACACAGACAGAAATCGCACCAACGACTTCTCATAGACCCATCGCCACATGTTACTCATGAGGTGCGGTCAAGAGTTTCGAGTATGAGTACACACGCCATTCTTAAACGGATTCAGTTTCACTACCACTGTCATCAACTATGTCATCAACTATGACATCTAACTCTCGAGGCACTTGGTGATCGGGGATCTTTCTCACACGATCATGGGGGTACTTGTACGTTCGCTTAGAGTCAAGCCCTTTAAGTAGGTATCTATCTCCGTCTAACACGTCAATAATCTTAAATGGGCCTTTGAATTTGGGATCTAATTTAGTTTGATTCCTTTCCTCATTTTCAATCAAAACATAATCATTAATAGCTAACTTAGACACTTTGGCCTTATTTTGATCAAATCGACTTTTGTCATACTTCGAATTTTTCTCAATGTTCTGTGTCGCATGCTCTCTAATATCATCTAAGTTAACGTCAATCTCATCATCATCAGCGATCACTAAACTAAGCGGGCGTGCTACCCTTCCTATCATCAACTCAAGAGGGCTAGATTTAGTCACTCTATTAATAGTAGAGTTCATAGCCAGCTGAACCTCTCCTAACGCGTCCTGCCAAGAGTGATCACGACTAGTCTCTACTGCTGTGAACATACTCTTGAGGGTACTCATCACTCTCTCGACTAGACCGTTTGCACGACTACCTCCAGTAGCTATTAAGTGCAACTCTATATTGTTAGTAGCGCAGAAACTAGAAAAATCTTTGCTCGCGAAACAACGACCCTGATCTGCTATTATGCGTTTCGGAGCACCAAACAAAGCTACACAAAACTTAATAGCACAAATACTACTGTTCGTGTCAATATTGAGTGAGTGACGAAGCAACACAAATTTGGTAAACGCATCTATGATGACAAACACGTACTCCTTAATGTCGTTCTTACCCGATAGTTTACCAGAAGCATCCACATGGATGGTATGCCATGGGATATTGAACTTGGGAATTGGGTGAAGTTCTGCCTGAACTTTGCCCGAGTGAGGCTTGGCTACCTTACAAGTGATACAATTATCCACAAATTTCCTCACGTATTTAGACATGCCTTCAAACCAATAGTGGTCATAGATCTTTTCGAGAGTTTTCTCCCATCCCAAATGCATAACCGATTCATGGATGTTATTAATTACGGACCACCTAAGCGCTCTAGGTACAATAGGCAGGCATCGAGTACGCCCGTTACGCTGAATTTTACGAAATAGAATATTTTTGCGAATTTCGTAAGTTTTGCGAGTTTCCTCGGGAAAAACTTCATTACGAAGATCAGACACAACCTTACTGATTTCTTCGTCCTTTTCCTGTTCAGCTTGCAACCAGTTACTCGAAAGCTCAGCTAAATCGACACGCTTTTGTTCCACACGAGTGATAGCTACCTTGGATGTAGGAAGAGGATTTCTAGAAAGGAAATCTACGTGACTCATCCTACTACCTTCACGATAAACAATGTCAAACTCAAATGACTGCATGTAAGCCCACCAACGATGAACTCGTGGAGACAAGTCAGTTTTGTTTTTGGAAGCTTTAACAGCACTGCAGTCTGTCACAACAGTAAATCTACGACCTAGCAAATAATGCCTGAAATGCTTTATCGCATTAAAAACAGCTAAAGTTTCCAATTCGAAGGAATGAAACTTTGATTCGGCTGGGGACGTACGACGACTGTAATAAGCAACGACATGGGAAGCATCCCATTAATCTTTTGAATAAAAATAGCACCATATCCTTCAGCACTAGCATCGGTATGTAACTCGATAGCATGTGCAGGGTCAAAAATTGTTAGAACTGGCTCACTGGTTAAATAAGAAATAATTTTCTGACGAATGGCCTCATGGCTGGGTTCCCAACCGATGGACCTATTCTTGCCACTCGTTAAACGAAACAGAGGAGCCATTATTTTTGAAAACTGTGGCACAAATTGTCTGAAATAAGTGGCCAGGCCTATGAACTGTCTCAGCTGAGTGATGGTTTTAGGTGGGGGAAGTTTGGACAAAGCTACTACACACATCAAAAGTGTCTAGGGATCAACATATATTTTTGCAATAACTTTTCTCCTGATTGATATTAATTAAAATTTTCTTCAAGGATTCATCAAATAAAGTGTTTTCGTTTGTCACAGTAACGATAAACCAAGTCACCTTTGCATTAATAAAGAAATTTGCCATTTTCCTAATAAAGGGATTTTTGACATTTGAACCACTAACACAAAAGTTCGAAAAAAAGACTGAAATAACAGTTTTCTTTAAAATTTTATTGGGTAACTTAAACAATTAATAATCCGTGTTTCTACCGCGAACACTAACAACACAAGAACATCGGTTTGGCATACTCAAAATGAGTTCATCCAAATCACGCTGTGGAATGGCCGCCCATGTTCGTTGCAACAACAAAAAAAGGTCTTCTTGCGACTGGATACCCTCCATATTCGGCAGAGCTCTTTTCTGTAGCATATCCCATGCATGCTCAATCGGGTTCAAGTCTGGCGACTGAGCAGGCCAGGGCAGGACATTGATGTTAGCTGCGGCGAGAGTCTGTCTTACAACTCTTGCGGTGTGCGGTCGTGCATTATCATGCATTAACTGAAATAAGGGACCGATTTGCGCTTGTAGAGGAACGATGACGTCTGATACAATCGTCTCAGCATAAATTTGAGCGTTGAGGTTGCCTCTGATCCAAATCAACTCAGTTCTTCCGCCGATCCAAATACCCGCCCATACCATGATGGTTCCACCACTATAAGGATGGACTTCCTGGCAGGATTTTAATCGCTGTTGGCGTCCAGGGGTTCTCCAGTGTCGTATACGTCTTGTATCCGGTCTCATACCAAAACGAGACTCATCAGAAAAGCACACGAAACGCCATTGTTCTTCTGCCCAATTTCTGTGTCCAAGAGCCCATTGATATCGAATCCTACGATTGTGCATTGCTATAGGTGGTACCCGTAGCGGTCTTCGGGAATGAAGGTTCACTTCATGCAAGCGGTTTCTGACTGTTTGGTCGCTAATTAAGTTCCCTGAAGAGTGATGAAGCCTCACGGCTAACATCATGGCGGTTATTGTTGGAGCTCTTCGAGTTAAGATTTGAATGTATCGGTCTTGTCTCCGTGTGGTGCAGCGATACCGTCCTCCATGGCGCTCAGCCACGGTACCAGTGCTTCGGTAACGTGTCCAAAGTCGACTGATAACACTCTGACTTGTATTCAGAGCTAAAGCCACAGTACGTTGCCGGGAACCAGCTTCTATCATTCCCACGGCTCTGAGCATTTCTTCCCTGCTTAAATGACGTCGCCGCTCCATAATAACGTTGGTTTTAATCAGTAGTAGGGAAACAGTAGCACTAATAATGTCTTCAATGCGTTGTATGTTTTTATAGGGAAAATATTGACAGCTGATTTTCATCTTTTACTCGAATTTGATTCACAGTTCCTGATTCAAATTATGAAATGCACCAAAAAGGATCCATATAAATTTATAAAATCATAAATTTATTACAAAGCCACATCTCAATCTCAAGAAATCCGCATAAAAATGCTTGATCCCTAGACACTTTTGATGTGTGTATTTTATTTGGGTTGGGTCTAATTTGGCCGTTTTCAACAACAAAGCCTAAATATTCAACTCGTCGCTTAAGAAATGAACACTTAGCGAAATTCAAAGAAAAGCCAGCCTTTGTCAATTTATCGAGTACAGTACGAAGACGAACTAAACTCTCCTCCACAGATGACCCTATCAGCAAAATGTCATCAACGTATGTGACAGCATAACTATATGCAAGGTCACCTAATGCTTTCATCACTGCCCGCTGATATACTGAGCTTGCATTCTTCAAACCGAACGGCATGGTCAAATATTCCCACTGACCGTCAGGTGTGACGAATGCAGTGCGCTCTATTGATTCAGGATGCACTGGAATCTGATGATAGCCTGATAACATATCAAGGGATGTGAACCATGTAGCACCGCTTAACCTAGATACAAGATCCTCTATCAATGGCAGTGGAAACCTATCCGACACCGTGTTGTCGTTCAGTTCCCTATAATCGACACACATACGATCAGAACCATCCTTCTTCTTAACAAGCAACACTGGACTGGAAAAAGGCGAACAACTTGGCCTAATTATACCTGCTTCCTCTAATTCCCGAACTTTAGCAGTAACAACTTCGCGTTCACTGGCGCTAAGCCTCAGCCTAAGGGCGACGATTGACTGTACGACTAGGGTCCATGAGCCGAATTTGCAACTGTCCTGTTGTAACACGGGATCTAGAAACACCACTAGAAAATGAAGATGCATATTCTGACAGAAGATCACTTAATTGGGAACGAAATTCCGTTGGAACGTCGGTATTAACTTTGTCGAAATTAATTTGACAATTAGAATCACTCTTCAGGCTATTTGAAACGTCACATAACCTAATAATCTTTTGACGACACAAAACAACACTATCGGCTGTCATATTAACGTTGAATCCCTGATCTAAAATCTCGCGACCAATTAAAATATCATTTTTAAGACAACTATCCGGTACAACGTGAAATAAGATCTCTAGTCGTAGATTGTTTATCATAACCTCAGATAAAATTTGTAGGGTACTTTGCACACTACCATGACCGATTCCCGTTAAAGGGGAATGCCAAGATTTCCTTTACGACTCGGCCAGAAAGAACAAGAATGAAACATACCTTATTAAAAAGGGCAAATATTGTAGAATGTATTACAATAACAACATTTCCGCTGGAAGTACACCAAGAAAAGTTATAGGTCGATAAAGTTGACCTTAATAGTAGATTTTTAACTTAGGGAAGAAAAGTAATTCGAAAATCGAACTAACACTTTCTTTATACTCCGTCTACATTTTCATGACTAATTTTTTTAATCCTTGTCATATTGATAGACCTTCAATATTTTTGTAAAAATCTTAATATTATTGTTTGATTAAAGCATTTAATTATGTAAATAAAAAAATTAAACCATTTTTGGTCAGAATAATACCTAAATAACCAAACCAAAACCAAGTCAAAATAAATATTATATTATTTTGAATTTGGTGTTTATTGACGTTGCCATGGCAACGATGATAAACCATGCAGATTGCATGTCTTAATACCAAATTATATGAAAATCATACTTTTACTAAACAAAGTATTTTATTTAACAAAAATCTTGCCCAACCGGAATTCATAATATTGTATTCACGATAAGGAATAATTACATTTAATATGGTTTCTTACTTCGATACAGATACTTACTTTGTCGCATAATTAATCGTAAGAAACAAGTGGAAGTTATTTTAATTGTGACAAAGGTGTTGTCGCCATTAAAATAAAATCATAACAATATTCGATTTTAAACGTAATCGATTATCAAGTATGCTTATCATCGAATGGAATATAAAATAAAAAAAGAAATATAGGCACTTATTTCGCTACATAAATAGTTGATAGTAATAATAGCATGTTTGTAAATTATTTCATAATATTACAAAATATTCATTTTAAATTAATATACCTAAATCAAAGAGATTAATTAAATAGGTTAACTAACACTTGAACGTGTTTGGTGTTATTTATTTTGTTTCGTATAAGAAAAGTAGCCCGTTTAAGATAAATCACAACTATAGTGACAAACGTGTTGTGTTATAGTGGGGTTACTAGGATTATTCGTAACAGCTTATTACTAATAAAGCTTAGTACTATAATTTATAGCTAATAATGGAAGAGCACAATTCACTTAACACATTATTCAAAAAAGAAAACGTGAATAAAAAATAAATACTTGTGTAATTATAATAAATAAATAACATGATATTATTGTGATATAATTATTTACAATTACATTATTGTTTCATAGTAAAGTTGTAATCGATTTATAAATGTAATTTTAGTATCGATATAATTTTATTTTTAATCTGTGCAACATTTCTATTTGTAGTTGTAGATAAAAAGCGTTGAAACTTAATAACCAAAACATTGAAATACTATTTAAAATGACTATCCGACGGTGTACTTCTCCAGACTTTATTTATATTACATAAATCTTACAAAAAATAAACGCGAATTATCAAAATTACGGCATGTCAGTTCATACTACTTTGTAATGGCCGGATCTTGGCATTCCCCTTTACAATGTTGTTTACACGTTTGCCACTAAACTTTGACGCAACATTATCCTTTATTATTTTTTTTATTATAAACTAACTTTATTTAAACTAACGTAAGTAAGTATACACTGCACAGGAAACAAACACGCGCGTTGGCACTGAGTGTCTGCCAAGACTGTCCGAACTAGACTGAGCTAACGCTCGGTTTCTCTGTCCGTCTTCGCTGCATCCCCTCTACCGACGATCGTGTCCAAGCGGTGGGGCGCGCTTGCGTTTCCGATGATGTTTAGTTTGCGATTGAATTGATAGATGGCGCTGTATGTTGTACGGTAGCGACATCTATCCACGACATATAGAAGCCTGAATTTCCTTTAGCGCAGTGTGAAATGCGCTCCAAGCGCCCCGGCGCGGCCCGTTTGGTGTAAATCATTCATTTAGCCGCGTATTTATTTAGCGACAAGTGTCCGGGATCTGTTTCTGCGACCTTTCGTGCTATAACTAGTCGTGTGACGTCCGGTAATGCCACGTGATGTCGCTGAATGTCACTGGCGACAGATGTCATGGGACGATAACGACAAATTGGAACCTTGCACTTATTTTCATAAACGCCTGTTATGGTATACGGATATGTCTTTTTTTATTATTTGCTTTTCTTTGATCATTCTTATATCCGGCTCTATGCATATAAAGTTATTATGCACACAATATCAATGACAATTGTCTGCGTATGTTCGATGCTTGCCTGCATACTTAACTCTTTTGCCGTGTATACCTTGCCACTGTAAGCTCTGAATTCACAAATACGCGACGTTTCAGGAATACGTAAATACTAAGACAAAATTAGGAATGTTACCAACACGTACATATTAAATGCGCTCATTTATAAAGTGGTTAGAACTATATCCTTTGCGTATACGAGTAGGTATGTATCGCGTCTTGTGATAACTATACGAATGACATTACTGTGAGTATCAGGATTAAGATTTACATACGCCATTTGCATTCTATCTTAGCATAAGTTCATTTTAATACTATTCAGGGGCCCAATTCTACTAAAAGATTTTTTTATCAATTGCAACTGAATCGTTCATTCAGACAGTTTACGTTTACAAAAACTGTCAAAATGTTTGGTTTTGTTTTTGTTGCCAAACAATTTGATAGTTTTTGTAAACAAAAACTGTCTGAATAAACGATTAAGTTGCAATTGATAAACGTCTCTGTTAGTAGAAATGGGCTCCAGTAAAGTTACGTAACTTGTACCTTAACTTAAGTAGAATTTATAAAAATACATACCTACAGTTGGTAGCTACGTAGCTTTATTTAACAAAATATACCCGAAACATTTTTCTGAAACACAAAAAACGTGAATAAAAAGACAGAAAACAAAAGAAGGGCGAGATATTTCTCCACCAACACATAGTCCGAGTATAAAAATACACAAAAGTAATGTGATAAATTATCTGTAAAAAAGTTGTAATTGTTTTCTTTGTTGGACGTTGGATAACATTGTTTCAGAAGGCCGAACTAAGCGCTAACGCCTTTGCTTTGTTAAGATAATCTTAGCGTGGTCCCCAGAGCCGTCAACAAAGAAAATTGGATGGGCAGTCAGCCAATAGCTTTTAATCCTCTATTCTTTTTGACCCTCCTTATCTACTTGTACGTTGTAATCACGTTATTTTCCACAGATATGTGAATGGGCTTAATTATCTTTTGACCAAATGATTACCTTCGAAGTCTTAATCAATATGTGTACAGTCAGCATCAGAAGTAGATGAACAACTCAGGTGTCCAAATAATTAAACACATTCGAGACACCAAAAACATCTATGCAACAACTGTTCAAATTGTTTTGAGCATCATAAACTCCAAATATATCTGAGCAGTCACAATGTCAAATATTTATATACAAACTAAAGGTCTATGGTAAGTAAACAAGCTAAACATTCAAAGGTAACTAAGCAACACGTTATTCAGAAAGTCAGGATAGCAACGTAAAATGAATTGTATTTGATTGTACTTAGAGTCATAAATTAAAAGTTCAAAAATAGATACAATGTGTACTATTGTGTCAATACAGCATTTTTTCTTTTTCTTCATATAGCTATATCCCTTTCATTTCGTGCGTGACGTCATTGACGTGTCTTTTGTTTATAATATAATCTGATAGTCAAGTTATAGCAAAACATCGTAAGGAAATTGAAACGAGTATTTATTCCACGCGAAAGCCATTAAATTCGAAACAATTAATTTGAATGAAACTGACATTTTTATTTGCTGCATTTTCTAGTATATCATCAGGAATTGAATTCGTAATAAATACCTACCAAATACCTCGGTTCATTTTAACCATGTTTCGGATTGATAACAATGCTCAAAAAAGTACAAAATCTGTTAAACGTCAATTTAATTACTCGGTTAAAAGATATCTAACGATGTAAAATCAGCCCGACTAAGCACGCACTGAGTTTCTATATGATTTTACACATGCGGTTTCAAATGCTTCTTTTTCTATCGTGTCGGCACGAGCTATACAAGAATAGCTCATGCCGTGGTGAAAAGATTAGCCAGTCAGCAAGGATGGTAGCGAGGCTGACTGTCCAGGGTGCGCCGGACGTACTGAAGTATCGTCACTCGTGGAGACTCTTTTCACGCACCCCTTTTTTTTCAAATGCTAAAAGCACCATACAGCTTATCTATGAACATGCACTGTAGCCTGATTTTAGTAGTCAGTTATCATCGAATCGCATCGAATATACCTTTACCCAAAATCTAGCACGATACGTTTTAAAAGTCATTTTAAAAAGAACCGCTAGTGCGTGCGCTGGTATAGAAAGCCATACGCGTTACATTTTTTAGTGGCTCACCGCCTGCCTTTAATTGCAATGCCTGCATTTTAATCTTAATAATGTCGCAGGACACTGTACACCTTACAGCGATAACACACTGGTATGGCGCGGCGGTCGAATCCATATTGCAACAGAGAGACCCACTGGCAGTGCGAACAGTAGCATATACGTGCGTTCGGTTTTTTTGAAGCGCGAAATGTAACGCGCTTGAATGCGCGCATGCAAAAACTTAAAAAAAAAGTAAAAACCGACTACAAAAAACATAAAATCAACAGTTTCAGAAGTCGGTGGCTACAATTTTTTTCAGTGTAGAATTGCACCGTCTTCTGAAACTGTTAATTTTATCTTATGGTAATTATTTTACTCCATATAGTTTTTTTTGAAGTCGGTTTTTACTTTTTTATAAGTTTATTTTTTATTAAATACGTTTTAGTGCCATAAATTAAACTCTCTCTCCTCCATACTCTCTCCCTCTCTCTTCATAATCCTTATTTTTGACTTTGCCGTAGTCGGGTATAATAAGCCCTTTCATGCCTACCTTACACGACATAATTCAAAGATTCCGGAAAGTGGGGGACGGGGGAAGAGTTACGTTCCATATCTCTGAAGTTCATGGTCTAATCATAACAACATTTATAAGGGACTAAACGGAAAGTACCTATACCCTTTCAAACAAAAAATAATTTTTCAAATCGGTTCATAAATGACGGAGTTCTGAGGTAAGAAATATAAAAAAAAAAAAAAATACAACCGAGTTGAGAACCTCCTCCTTTTTGAAGTCGGTTAAAAACGAGCATAAAACACCAAGGTCTGTAACCGCCCTAAAACGGCTAGGTTTGTAACAGGCCTTAGTATCACTGAGCAATGTATTGAGAAATGGTTATTGTTTACATATTTTTGAACACTTTGGTTGCTTAGTTACATTTGACTACCTCAGTTGACAAGATGATTTGTTTGCATAGAAATATTTGAATTGCGAGTGTTCAGATGATTTTGATACATTGGATGCTAACAATAATTTGAACGCTATTGTTGTGCAGATGTTATTGTGTTTTTGAGAGTGTAGAATTATTTGAGTATCTGAATTGCTTCTATATATCTGATGGTGACTGTACGTGGGCTGAGATTATTTTGTAGAGTAAATATTTTCTTATGAAACGTTTACAAGAATATTGTCAAACACAAAAACAAACATAAACGGTATTTAATATTGTCGTAGTTAGTGTACAGAATGACTATCTAATGCACGTTATTTTATCAACCTGTGTTAACTGAGAAGTCGCATCGACAAACTTCGTAAAACCGATCACTTTCGAACTGAATGCGACTTCAAGACCGCGAATGTTTATTAGCACTGCAGAGAAAACTAATCTTTACGGATGTAGATGGATGACCGTTTGTTATACAACGTGTTACAAAAATACCTCTAAAGCCGAAAGGGGATTAAAAGGTAAAGAACCTATTGGCAATATTTTAAAACAACAAAAAAAACAAAAGTAAAATAAATTAATCACTGAAACGCAACCCTAAAAACATAAAAGTAAAGAGTAGACTACCCAGAAAGTTATTTTATTCTTACCTAATTTCCTCTGAGAGGTAAATGACAACAACCATAAAAGACTAGGTACTTGATTAACATTTTCTTTTTTAAGGGGAATTATGTAACACGTTGTATATCGAAACTCCTCCTTGCCTCGAAAAGCACGGTAAGACGTTGGTCCCGGGTGTCACACTAATACCTATGACAGTCGTTACAGGTCAGAAGCCCGAAAGTCTGACAACCGATTTGACCTTTTTTTTGTTTTTTTTTTTTCATGGGCAAGTCTTCATGGTTACCCTTCACTCGGGGAAGGCGAGGGGTTATGCCGGACTCTTACAGGCTGAAAATCCACAGTGTTCATTCTCCTGACCCATGGCAGCTGCATGCACCGCAACCCCGGCAGGCCTCGGTCCGCCAGCCCCTGGCGGTCCTCTCCTACTGTGGGGCCTAACCCCACGTCCTCCTGAGAGGCGCGCACGGAACACTGTGCGCCGCCGCTCGCAGACCACACACTACGGTGGCTGGAGATCGTCACGCTCCCTCCGGCGCCCGGTGCGTCTGGCGCGGGAAGGGAGAGTGGCCGCTGCTTCTCTCTCCCTCTCCGCTCACTGTCTAACCTTAGGATATCGGCATTGCCCTGCAACTGGGTTGCGGAGGTGTGATGGCAGTCGCTCCATGTAAAATACTGCTATTCAGCCGCATCTGGGGGTCTACTCCCTAAGCACGAAGTCCGTGGTTTCGGCCTTAGTTACGAGCGTTTCCTACTCCCTATCACCTACGGACATACGATTATATCGGGGCCCGAACTAAGAATGAATGACAACACGATTTGACAGTTGTCCCTACTACCGATGTATTTTTGCCCGTCCGAAAAGTTGAGCTTGACACTTCTTTTGTTCACTCCTACGTTTTGGCCTACTTTCGGACGGGCGACTGACTTCGTTGACGGACTTAGGGAGTAGGCCCCTTGACTCCAACGTAATTGGGAAAAGGCAAGGTAGAACAACAAAGCAAGTATTAGTTTCTAATCTCTCTGTAAACACACCATACAATTTTAATTAAATACGTAACAAGTTGAAGGCTCGTCGTACCTACGTGAAAATGTCTACACATTAATAATGTAACAGCTGTCTTAACGTTCAAAGGTCAGTCGTTACGTTAACAATATTGAGTTGTTAGTCAAGTACTCTAACTATCTAATTTCTATGTTTATTTAGCTGGTCTGTATGTTTTGAAAGTGTTACGTTGATTGACTTTTGCATTGGCGGAATCTATTTTGAGAGTTCCGTACCCAAAGGGTAAAACGGGACACTATTACTAAGACTCCGCTGTCCGTCCGTCTTTCTGTCTGTCGCCAGGCTGTATCTCATGAACCGTGACAGTTAGACAGTTGAAATTTTCACAGATGATGTATTTCTGTTGCTGTTATAACAATAAATACTAAAAAACGGAATAAAATAAATGTTTGGGGGCTCCCATACAACAAACGTGATTTTATTGCCGTTTTTATAGATAATGGTACGGAACCCTTCGTGCGCGAGTCCGACTCGCATTTGGCCGGTTTTTAAGGTTCCGTACCCAAAGGGTAAAACGGGACTCTATTACTAAGACTCCGCTGTCCGTCCGTCCGCCTATCACCAGGCTGTATCTCATGAACCGTAATAGTTAGTTTCTGTTGCCGCTATAACAACAAATAGGTACTCAAAAACAGAATAAAATAAATATTTAAGGGAGCTCCCATACAACAAACGTGATTTTATTGCCGTTTTTATAGATAACTAGCTTTCGCCCGCAGCTCGCTTGCGTGAAATTTTGAACCCGTTAGGTGACGATTTTCCATACAAACTTTCATCCCCTATTTAACTCCCTTAGGGGTTGAATATCGAAAAATCCCTTCTTAGTGGATGCCTACGTTACAAAAGAAACCTACTGTCAAAATTTCAACTTTCTTACCACAGCGGTTTAAGCTGTGCGTTGATAGATCAGTCAGTCAGTCAGTCAGCTTCTCCTTTTATATGTATAGATGGTACGGAACCCTTCGGAGTCCGACTCGCACTTGACCGGTTATTCTTTATTTCTTCTACAAACAGTTTATGGCTGGGTGTTACTATGATACTGTTAGGTAAAAGTCAAAGACTAGTTGCTATTTTTTCATTAAAATTATGAAATTCCACCCTGTTTCTATGGTCATCAAAGAAACCGGTTCTGCGCTCAATGTGGATCAAATGAACTGGCTTCTGATTTCCCGCTTATCAGAAAGGAAAAGGTTATTCTCGGGACAATTTAAAGTTTCAACATACTAACGTTTATTTTTATAATCATAAAAAGACTAATTTTGTAATTTATTTCAAAATTCGACAACCGTTATTTGTAGTTACAAATTCAAAATGGAGGTACATGACTCTAAATGTGACCTAAAATGTAAACAGCTGATGATAGGTTGTCTTAGTGCATTTTTATGAAATCTTTAAACAGCTATTTCTATAAAACTATGTAATTTTGAAGAACGTTGTAGTGCAAGATTTATTTATTTTAATGAGTACTACCTATAATCCTATCGGATACCCTTTAAATACTTGGGAGCAAATAAATCGAGCCAGTTCTAGTTTTCACGTATAATTGTTACTATTTTTTTTACCTATTATGGAACAGATTAATTCGAAACTTAAATCGCCTAAAAGGTTATTTGATAACCTTTACAATGAGGGTAGTTTTTTGGCAACTTAGTATATAATCCTTGAAACTAAAACGAATAACCAGGACACGTGAAAAAAGGAGTGGCTCGATTTATTTGCTCCCAAGTGTAGTTACCACCATTCCGACTAACGTTGTATTAGCAATTGATTGATGAAGACACAATCCATAAAGACTTACACAGTAAAGGTCACAAGCTTACGTGTGACGTGGGCTTTAACCTATTGGCTTAGCCTTAGCTTAGGGCGAAAACACACTGGCGGGTGGCTCGCTTGGCGCCTAGTATCTAGCAGTTTTAATATACACTAAACCTGAAACTAGTTTGTTCAGAATCACTAGGAGAATCGATTGACATATTTTTTTCACCACATTTTTTTTTAGTAAATTTCAGTTTGTTTTCAATAGGTTTCTACCCATAACAGTTGACGGGAATAGACACCTTGAGGCTTGAGACGGTCCGCTCGGTCAGTTTCCGTGTATTAGACAGCTCCTGCATAGCACATCTCAGGCATTTCACACTTTACTAGGGAACTTAACGCGACATAAACTAAGGTGTAACTTGGAGATTTATTGAAAAAAACACTTAATCAGGCAGTTCTGATGAAAATCTTGTTGGGGTTTCTCGGTTTTTTGTATATATTAAAAATAACGCTGTATAAAAAACCATCTAAACATACGGGACCGGCGGCACTGCGCGCTTGGTGCCCTCGCTACCAAACTGCTGTAAGTGGAAGTCGCTAGACACTAGGCGCTAAGCTAGGCGCCTGCAGTGCGTTTTCAGCCTTAAAGTATTCGGACTTCAATCAAATACCTTTTTCACTTCGATTCCTGAACAGTTGACACGCAAGTTAAATCGTAAAACCCTTCAAAACGACTAAAGTCATTTACGATTCCAGCGTGATGATTATAAAAGTTGGCTCGTAAAGGTTATAATATTAAAACTGGAATGTCAAACTAAATTAATATTGTTTGGCGATAACTTACACGATATTCTGCCATTTTGAGGCGAGAGGTGGCCGTTCATGACATTAATCGATCAATTTTGTGGTATGGACTTTAAATATTGTTACTAACAATTGATAGGTCACTTAAAACAGTCTTATGCTATGTCTACACCAGTGCGCTTTCATGTTCATCTTGCGTCTTCGTCTGAAGCACGCGCATGCCTTAATACTAGTTCGACAAAATTACCCCTAAAATACCCCTAGCGCATGCTAATCCATCTATTGTACACACATCAAAAATTTTGCTTTCTAATCGGGATTCAAAGCGATAATTATCATGATAAATATAGATTGATAGTTATCTAGATAAATATAAATCAGATTTCAATTGGACTTTGAATTCGGAATCTTCGCATACATAATTATGCTAGATATCGCAAACTTTTTTTGATGTGTGTATGTCGACTGACGACTGACCAAGGCGCACCAGTGTAGACGATATGCATGCGTCTTATGGCAATCAATATTGCATGCGCTTGACGCAAGAGGAATTGAAAGCGCAAGATGAACATGAAAACGCACGGATGTAGACATGCCAATACACGTTTTCATTCTAGTATCGCTTGTGGTCGAAATTCGACCATTATTTTACCTGCCTCGACAGCATCATACTCGTACACACGTCATGTTTTTTTATGTACATTTATGGCATGGTACCTTTTTAACGATATACGTTTCATTCCCCGCTTTTTTGTAATAAATACAAAAAAAAGTACGACAATTTTCGATGTTCACGTACTAAAGTAATTATTTTTAGGTATCATTTAAAAATATGGTTGGACTGCAGCTCCATTAAAATGTTGTTTATAATGTAAACAAATATTCAAATCAAATCAAAAAAAAAATATTTCACAAAAACCAATACAGGCGCTTATGAAAAGTCGAATAATTCATTTATGTAACTCATGATGAGACACATTCACATACAGGATCTACTAGTGACACAGATTGACCAAGCACTGTTTTTTTTAGTTTCAGGAAAAAATATTTTTTCATAAAAATATCCTGATTTTCTGTTCCTCACTCGTTTTAACGCCCCAAGTTAACTGACTGCACGGAGCGATATCTCACTAGTCGTGCCTGCCAGCTGCGTCACCGTGCTTTCATTCGTCTATGCGTGGCATCGAAATGTTCTAACATAAAAGTATTTATTAGCAAAACTCTTTTTTTTTTTTAATTGAAACCTTATTAAGTGGTTTAGATATTATGACTAATTCCTACCGCAAGATGGTTAGTTACGGTGTTCAGCTTATGAGGAAAGGCTCCGTTTGGGTCAGAAACTAGTCATAGGTACAATCCCGAAAAATTCACGTGAGAAAACCGTAACTGTTCATGTACATTGATTTTGCTTTAGAAACCCATAAAAGATATTAATTTTTAGATGACCTTGATACTAATTCAAAAATTATTTTGGTTTTCTAATAATGTATTTTTTTTTAATAGCTGTGTTAAAGAAACCGTCATAATCAAAATCTTTTGAACGCACCATCAGTTTTGTTAAGAAAAAATATAAACCCTAAAAATATTCTGAGAAAATGCTAAGATAAAGAAAAACGTTGTTACTCGTTACGCAATTTCCCGCTTAAAGGCTAAGCGTAACTTCAAGCAAGGATACACGTCGGTAAAACGTAGGAAAATAGGTATTAAACTTAAGTTCGCAACATAGTTTATAATCAGGTTCACCTTTGGCTTGTAAGAACTAGTACAGTAACATGTATCTCTGAGTTTCTTACAGTGTGTATATTGTTGAGAGCCTGTTTTACCACAACTTATTAAGTTACTTGTAATAAACGGAGGATATTTTTGGAGAAAACCTGCCGAAGTTATTCCAAGCTGTACAGGTAATTTTAGAGAGGCTATAGTATTTTAAAGTGTTATTTATTTTATATAAGTAAATATACAACGTTATTTTTTGTAAATACAAAAACCGAGACACCCCAACAAGATTTTCATCAGAACTGCCTGACTATGTGTTTTTTTTTTAATAAATCTCCAAGTTACACCGTAGTTTCTGTCGCGTTAAGTTCCCTAGTAAAGTGTGAAATGCCTGAGATGTGCTATGCAGGGGTTGTCTAATACACGGAAACTGACCGAGCAGACCATCTCAAGCATCAAGGTGTCTATTACCGTCAACTGGTATAGGTAGAAACCTACTGACAAAATAGATATTTATGAAAAAAAAAAGTTTTGTAAAAAATATGTCAATCGATTCTCCTAGTGATTCTGAACAAACTAGTTTCAAACTAAGTTTGTATTATATTTTTTTATCTTTTTATTTTTGTTGTAATATTTTATAGTGTAGTTCTATTATGTTTCATATAGCACCTTTGATTGTTACTGTCAAGATGATAAAATTGTGTGTGTGTGTAAATAAATAAATAAATTGTCTGCCTCATTGGCCTAGTGGTCGCGACCGCAACTGCTGAGCGTGACGTCCTGGGATCGATCCCCAGGTCGGGCAATGCGTTATTGAGTTTTTCCGTTTGGAATTTCTCAGCAGTAACCAAGAGTCTGGCTTTGTGCCCAGTTGATGGCAATAGGCTCGCCCCCTATTACGTGGGTCTGAAACATAACGGCGAAATGAGAAATCCTTTGGGAATGCAGGCGTGGTGTTGTGTTATTAAGTTTAGGATAGGCTAAAAGCGTCAGGGGAGATACTCGATTAGAGATAGCTCTTTATTTTCTCTCGCTGCTAGAAGTGTGTTTAAAGACTGGCGTCGACTACAGCCGAAACATGTCGAATCGAGTCGAGTCGCATTTGTTTAGTGTGAGGCGAAACGGTCAGTAATCGCAAGTCGTTAAAACAGAAATTCGCTGCTCGTCGCTAATCGATGCAGTTTTATAGTAAATGTATAGGAGGCGAATTATTGCGATTCTATTCGACTCGACTTGGTGAGCCTAGTGGACGCCAGCCTTAACAGTGATAGGCTGAATGTGTCGAAGTGATAGGCTCTTTAAAGACATACTCGCCTACACATATTCACACATTCACTTACCCGCATACACATACATACACTAAACTTACATTCACCGTAATATACACATATTCACATGCACAAATAATATAATTAGTGCTTAAGATTTTATTATTTTTCATTTTTTACTCTCCAAAATTTAAAAACATATAGGTATATTTTGTTTTTTCCTGTATAAATGAATGCCTGGAACGCTGTCGTCTTCCCTCTTGGAGGTGGGTGCTAATGGCCGCGACACAGTATTCTATACTAATGCGGTTGTTAACGAACACAAACTTTTGTAAACTGTTTTCTGTTTCATAAATATATTTGATTTGATAGATAGTATTTTAGCAAGAGGTGGTGTACTGGTTACTCCTTGTTTTCTAAAGCAACATTTTTTATTATTACATACATACATACACCATCCACATATTCTTATATTACATACTGATTATTTAGACTTTTTACATTATATTAGGTATACCTACTAGTTCCGTAGCGTATGGCACTCGTGGATTGCAGCTGGTGATACCTAGTACTATCACCTGACATCATGCTGAGCTGATGGCCCTTTTGGCATAACTGTACTATTATTGTATTTTTGTACGCCAATACATTGTTTATGCCACTAAATAGATATCTTTATAAATGATGGAATCAGGCGTTACTTTGCGGAAATCCATGACATGCAAAAATGCAAATAGAATATCTAGCTTTAATTCCGCTGAACAAGATCGCTAGTTTGGATGCAGTATGCAGCATTTCGCGTCCTAGCGGTCGAGGAGTCAACATATCCTGAGGATGCCCCGTGCAGGGGCGAAACACGTGTCGTGTATTGGTTTGGTTGCATGTTGCATTATTTTTTCACTCTTTCTGCATGTGCATATACCTATTTCTGGGCGGGAGGGTGGTGCTGCATACTGCATCCAAACTAGCGATCTTGTTCAGCGGAATTAAAGCTAGATATTTTATTTGCATTTTTGTAGGTATCTTTCTATTTGTGCACTGAAAAAACTTTTTTGTTGTAAATAACACAATATTACGATATAGGTAAGTTATTTACAAAAAGTGACTTTATACTGCTACTAGTTACCGACTTAATAAACTACCATTAAATAAGTATTTGCTAATTATAACCAAACTTTGTTTGCTAGTTGGCAAAAATTGGCAATACACGAAACTATAGGTCGCTTGCGGCTCCACCCGCGTGGATGTCGTACAACGCGTGTTCCGCGTTTTTTGGCATAAAAGTAGCTTACGTCCTTCTCCGGGTTCCAAACTATCTCTATTCCAAGTTTCAACAAAATCGGTTCAGTAGTTTAGTCTAGATGAAGTAACAGACAGACAGACAGAGCTACTTTCGCATTTATAATATTAGTAAGGATTAGTAAACTGGTTTAGCTGTCCAACAGACAGAGCTACTTTCGTATTTACAGGTAATATTAAGTAAAGATTACTAAACTAGTTTAGCTGTCCATTTTTTTCGGTGTATTTACCTAGGTAACATATCAATCTACAACTACAACATCCCAACCAAACGTATCTGGACAAATTATTAAATACTCCTACAAATCTATAGTCCTGCAAATTCAAGAAATTCCAACGGGTTAGTAACAAACAGTTAAGCTGTAATTGAATGGATGTGCCAAACTGGCATTACATTAGAGGGTAATAACTGTCGCTTCAGATCGTGAGTGCACGCCTTATCTCTTGTCGGCATCGAATTGATGCGTTTAATAACGGAAACGCTTCTTAAATGGATCTCTGAGAACTGGATGGCGCATTGGGTAAAGACTAGTGGGTTGGGTGATCGATAGCAGTTTAGGTTGTAGAAAGTGTTAAATTGCTACGATCAATTTTGTTTAAAGGAGGTGGCAGTTCTTTGTTCGTTTCTCATATCTAATAATATAGGTACTTACTGAATACTGTACTCCTTTTCAATTCGAATGTTAAGTACTTCTTTTAGCCCTCTTCCTCTCTTCTATTTTTGCTGTGCTCGACAGGGTACATGATGCTAAAATTAGTTTTTGTAAAACTTTGTAATACATTATGAAACGCAATAAAATATTATGTTTTGAGTACCTATACTACTAAGTATAGTATTTTTCTATGTTAATGCAGTATGAATGCGTCTGACTTGTTAAAGAAATCATTTTCAGCAGTACACGTACAACACTAATACATAATTTTGTATGTATGAGGCCTGATTGCACAACGATTCGTTAAATATTTAGAGCTTAACATTTAAAACGTCCTTCTGTCAATACTAACTTCAAACAATTGACTGAAATACAATGACATTTCAAATATGTTTAGCACTAAATGTATTTAGCGCACGAAGATTTAGCGAGTCGTTGTGCAAGCGGGCTTGAGTGTTGTATGCGAGCTAATTGTGCACTGCGATAACTAATGCACACAATAGCTTTAAGAAAAGCTTACGCTGCTACTTTGTAGCAGCTACAAAGGCATACGAGACGTGGTCTACATTTTTTTTCCTATTGCACTCTAATAATTTGTTCGTTTCTTCATTTCTACTATTTGTTTTACATTAAATTTTCAAACCAGTCTTCCCCTATCCAAATAAATCCTGAGCCCCATTCTGTAAGATTCTACATCAACATCCCACAGGCAGTAGCGAACTCTATTAGAATGCCTGCGGGGACGTAACAGTCTTCCAGCGATTCTTTAATGTGCCCAACAATCGACGTCGTTTGCCGTTCCCGATCTAATATGAAAAATCAAAAGTTATTGCCTCCTGGAATAGGGCCGTTTGCGATGATGATCGTCTAGTTGTGTCAGTTTGTGGTGGGTATTCCTTTAGTGTTTGTGCTAAGAATAGAGTAGTTATGGCTTAAAAAAATAGGCAAATTAAGTACGATATTTTTAAAAGGTAAGAGCATTTACGCACGGTCGACTGGTCGCCGGAGACTTGGTCGAGGGCGACTGTGACTTTCTATAGTTCAAATATGTGTTTACGCACTTGGTCGCCGATCGCCCGGGCGACTACGCTTATGTTTTGGTCGCCGAGAGACCAAGTCTCCGGCGACCAGTCGACAATGCGTAATGGCTCTTAATCTAAAAACTACAATTAAGCCTGAATGGATATTTTAATATAACATGAGAAAAAATAAGCTTGAGTACATGAAGTATCTTATAGATTTCTCTTCGGGAAAACCTTACATTTTCAAAACGAAGATATGGTATGTCTACACCAGTGTGCTTTCATGTTCATCTTGCGCTTTCAATAACTCTTGCGACAAGCGCATGCAATATTGATTGCCATAAGACGCATGCAGCTTATCGTCTACACCGGTGCGCCTCGGTCAGTCGTCAGTCGACATACAATAGACAGATTAGCGTGCGCTAGGGGCATGCGCTTTTGTCGAACTAGTATTATGGCATGCGCTATGGCGCTTCACGCATGCTTCAGACGAAAACGCAAGATGAACATTAAAGCGCACTGGTGTAGACATAGCTATAGGGTATTGCGGCAGGTTTCGGTCGTCATATATGACGGCTATGCCTATATATATACTTTAACACATGATTGTACTCATGATAACAAACAACTTATGACAGTCGTTACGGGTAGAAGCCCGAAAGTCTGACAACCGTTCTAACCTTAGGATCGGCACTGCTCAGTATCTGGGTTGCGAAGGTCTGATGGCAGTCGCTCCGTGTAAAATACTGGTATACAGCCACATCTGGTTAGACTGGAAGCTGACCCCAACGCAGTTGGGAAAAGTCTAGACAGTAAAACGTAATTATGACGGCTATAGCAAAGAGCATGGATCTTGTACTGAAATGTTTACCACCCTAAGGTCTATAATTGCTTGCACATTATTTTTTCATAAGGTCCGTCGGTCGATCGCAAAGAATTGATAGGACAAAGATAGTTTTTTCTCAATTGACATAAAAAGATAAATTTTAAGAAGATATATAATAGGTAGCATAGAAAGAGAAATCAATCTATTTAGTAAATTCAATCAAATTCGCTCTATACAACTTTTGACTAGACACACATATCCAAAAAGGAGTTCATAACATCAAAAAGCGCTTAATAACCTTTTTGCTTTAATCGACGCTTTACAATTTTAAAAAGTGATACACAAACTTGATATGACATCTTAAACCTTATTGCGCACTGTATGAGAAGGAATCGAATTTGTAATCTGATAAACATTCCAAGTCCGCCACTGTACGTATGTTACTATGAGCCAGTTATATCCACGAAAAACATATCTTCTAAATAAATGAAAAAGAAAGGTCCTGACTGACTGACTGATTGACTGACTCATCAACGCCCAGCCCAAACCCTTGGAAATAGAAAGCTGAAATTTTGCACATAGATTCCCTTTATAATGTAGACAAGGAATAAGGAAGGATTTTTCGAAAATCAACCCCTAAGGGAGTTAAATAGGGGATGAAAGTTTGTATGGAAAATCGTCGCTTAACAGGTTCAACATTTCACGCAAGCGAAGCTGCGGGCAAAAGATAGTCGGATTTAATTTAGTAGCCAAATTGAGTACTTGAACTTAGGTATACTATTATTATCTCAGATCGCTACTGATGCTACTAATATAAGGTTAACGTTCTACTAACCCAGCCAAACAGAGCATAAAACTGAAATGTTCATTGATTTGAAATAACGACGGATACTGCAACGTAAATCTAACTTCCACCGTACAATATGGACATAAAACAAGCACTTCAGTTAGTTCATAACGATTATGTTCACTGATGTGAGAAATTAAGTAATTGAGTATGCAATTAACAATTTTATTTAGAGTTTTAAAGTTTATTCTCTTTCATCTTGATCTGTGAGTGAGTGAATGTATTTATCTTTTATATTTATCTTTGTCTGGTATTGATAGCTTGCTTGCTATCAATGGGTGATAGCTCAGCTCAGTACCTAGTTAATAAACTTTGTTATTCTGACCTAATTGTTCGCTCCTTCACTTCTTACCTTGTATAATGGAAAAAGAGGAAGAATGGTTAAGTTACCCCGTGTGGGGAAGCTAATAACTTTACCATTCTTCCGGCTAGAATATAAAACTTTCCCATCAAACGCTGAGAATAGACGCGTATTGTAAGATTCAACAAAACCCAGCAAGCTTGGTGTTTGGATCTATACGGTCCGCCTGGCTAGATACAACCTGAACATTTAAGTCCGGCGCCAAGCAATTTACTGTGTTCCGTCCTGTGTTTGTGAGAGCTGGAGACATATACAGGGTGTAAACGAATTCATGTAATTCCTTCAAACCTCGTGATCTGCTGGTGACACTGATTGACCCTGCATAGGTGTTTTTTTCAGAACCAACAAAAAAGTTTTCAAAAAATGAAACATGGTATTCTGTATCTGAGTAATTTTTGCGTCCCGTGTTAACTGACTGCGTGGAGCGATATTGCGCTAGTCGTGCCCGTCAGATGTGTCGCCATGCCTTCATTCATTCGTACACGGCATCGAAATTTTGAATCACATAAAAAAAATGTGGATAAAAAGTTTATTTTTATTTTTAATCAATCTAAATCCCGTGCGGTGTTAATCTATACCAGTAATAGATCATGTGGTTTGAAAGAATTACACGAATTCGTTTACACCCTGTATTATCCCCGTTACTTCGTGTGCTTCATCTTAGACCCAGGATGCGTTTAACCATCAATTGTGACTAGGGTCTAATGAGACCAAATCATATAATAAAAAATGTAGCAAAAGATAGGATGAAAAAGAATCATCTTCCAAAGATTATAGACGGCATACCATTGAGGCTGTCAGTGTTGCCATTATACTATAGTTTTATTAAAATATAAGGCCGATGTCCACAGTTATTTTGAGTATTCTTTATATTTTAGCTTGTTACGTATGTTTTGTTTAAGGTGCGTGGGTCAAAATTGGGCGTAAAAATAAAATCTTTCTTTCTTCTTTCTTGCAAACTTCACATCTACAAAGCTGGGTCCGCAGCGCCAATTTTCTAACATGTTAATGTGTTTTTGCGAACAAAACTGTTAGACCACGCCCCTATTCGGTTAGCAAAAAATGTTAAGCCGGATCCGTAGCGCCAATTTTGCTAACAAAACTGTTAGGCCACGCCCCTATTCAGTTAGCAACAATGTTATCCTGTTTGCAAACACGAAAACACGGCGCAGCGGACCCGGCTTTACATAATAAACGCAAACCCTGCAAGTAGTTTGTTAAGAATCGGCAACTGAAACGATTTCAGCAATTTTTAATATCTGTATTTTGTTTAAGCTTGCTTTTTACAAATCAGTCCTTTAATAGAGATAAACAAAATTGATCCTTACGACAAGGATTTAAGACTGAATTTTAAATGCAGTTAACAATGAAAAAATAACACAATTTTCTTAATTAAAAATTATTTAAGCACATGAAAGTAAAAAATCTGTGCAGGTACCTATTATGTTATTAGTATTATTATGATTATAAATGAATATTCTAATTGAGATGTTTGAGTATTTGCGATTTTCCTTCCTCGTTGTATAAGAAAGAAAGAAAAAATATTTATTTTTACGCTCAAGCGAACGCACACGCATGCTTAAAATTAAAAACATAATTATTCTTAAAATTAATGAAATCTGACACAAAAGTTTTCCTTAAAACATATAATTGCCTGGTAACCCAAGCACAAAACAATTAAAAAGTAAAAATAAAACTATGACTAAATTTATAATCTATGCAATTATGCATAATTGCATATTTAGTCTGTGGTGCACGGGTTACCTAGGCCTTAGACCTTAGAATAAGTACTAAAGCATAGAAGGAGCGCTACTTAGCATAAACGAATCAAAATATAGCCATGCTATTTACTCATATGGCGGACTCGCTGTTGTCAGAGCGGGAAAGATAAACTTTTAACAGGCCGTAAAAATTAATTTTGTAACCTTTTGTACAGAGACTAGGGATGAGGGTATTCACACTATTAGACTATAGCTATCGATAAAATAAAGTCATCGTATAATGTATATTACGAAATATCTGAAGTAGTATTGTAAGGCCGAAAGTAGGTGACTATGATTGTGTTAACCAAATAACAGCCATGCCGGTTATTGCCATAGTACATATAAATACTTACTTCTTAGAAAGTTATAATGACAAAAGTAAAGTTATAATATAATTATTATTCAGCCGAAAGATGCCCACTGCTGAACATAGGCCTCTCCCGAGCATCATCACTTCGACTGGTCCTGTTATTATCGCTATCAATAAATAAAGTCATCGTTTAAGTATAAATGTCTATTATTTAATTTGCAATTACTAAAAGCTTCACAAAAGTTAAATACATTATTATTGAGTATTCCTTGTAATGTACTTGGACATGCACGTTTTTTCTGTCACTAGAACGGCGCCACGTGGTCTCAGGTAAGTTGTCAATTTCGAGGCGCTGGAAATTTTAAACAAAATAATGATTGTTTTATATATAAGTAGCGACCCGCCCCGGCTTCGCACGTGTACGTTTTATAGCTTAAAACCTTCCTCTTGAATCACTTTATCTATAAAAAAACTGCATCCCTAAAAATACAAGATTTTAAAGATAATTACGGCAAAGAGCTGTAAAAGTTAGTGGCACCAAATGCAAACTGATTGAGAAGTAAGTTAATCATCGTTTAGATTCACTGTTCTCCTAATTATTTTATCTATCAGGCTTGAAGATTACGACTGTATTAACAGCATTTATTTGAAAGATAAACAAGACAATGAAATATTATCTGAAATAGTCTATTGTATGAATGGCCGAAAGAAGATGTCGAACGTAATGTTGCAAGAAAAAAAAGATTTTTATTTTTTTATTTTCAATCAAGCTAAATCCAGTGCGGGGTTAATCTGTCCCAATTTTTTTTAAAGAAATTACTCGTTTTCTTTTACTTCCTGTAGACATGCAATTCATTAAGAACTTAGGCTTTTAAATTTAGATTGAAGGTATAATGTTGGTATAGAGTCCTCCTTCAGTCTCCGCCATTTGCCAGAACGAGTAAAAGAAGATAAAGTGAAATGGCTGGAGCAAATTCTGTGGTGCTTTCTTGGAACCCAACCAATTTCGTGAGCTACCACGGCAATCAATTTATTTCGAAAATATTCGTCACAGGGAAACCTGAATGAAATTTTTTTTTTATAAATACCTAATTAAATAAACCTAACACAAAAATCACGTTGTCGATAGATTTATCGATACAATTTTCGCACCCCTTTAATAATTTCTTTGGCGAATATTCATATTGATAAATAGATAAGATTTAGATAGTATATATACTTATTTATTTTACTTCTTCTAAAAGGTAATGTCTTACTTTTACTTATTTAATGTATAATGAAATATATTTAAAGGAAAATCTATGAATAAACATAAAATACTACGTACTTGTGGAAACTGATATTTTCACTTTGATTTTTTGTACATCCCTTGCGAGATTTACATTTTTTTAGTATTCAGGACGTAGCGCACACTTTTATTTATAAGAACAATGTGCACATAAATATACAAAACACAATTAATTAAATATAAATTCTAGACTAAAATATTTTTTCAAATCACCGCGCCACTGACACAAGTATTATACGACAAAATTTAAAATGTCGTTGCCGTTTGACAGGCGGTACTAGTGGCGGGCTATTTAATCTGGTAGCTTGGCTTTGGCTCAAAATCTCGAAATGGCTCATTTTTGACAGATGCCCCTGTACGTTTTTCAAGTACTGAGGCGGCTTCTATGCTTTAGTACTTATTCTAAACCTTAGACCTAGGCATTCTACTTAAATCTGAATATAACGTCAATATCTCGTGGCACACTTCCACAACATCTTCGAAATTTAGAACAAGAACCAAACATCTAAAAGGCTCACCAGCAAAATATTCAAAAAAACAAAAGACTTCACAATGAGCCATTTCTCGGCGAGCGAACACTTAGGCGGTTGATATTTAGTGGTTCATTTCGATTCAACTTCCCCAGCTTTGTTCGGTGGCTCTTTTTTCCTAAAGGATGTTCGGTGAATTGCAAATCTGTTCGGTTCAGTCAACTTCAAGGGAATGGCTTGCCCCGAGGCTCTGTAAATATTTAATGCATATTTCATGGAGACCCGACGTTTACTTTGTAAGAGATCGGATAAAACAACTTCTCTGGTGTAAAGCTAGCACTTAAGTGCTTCATTTGGTTGAAATTAGGCGATTGCCTTTAAGGACATTGGTGCTGTATTGTTTTTAGCTGATGGCTACGAAAAAATAAAGGAAATTCATATATTTTTCTGAGTTTGATTAAATATTGGTTTGAAAGGGACAAGCAAAGACACCAGTAAGAACCTCACCTTCATGCGATTCGACTTACCTCTGACCGATGACGAAACTCAGACAAATAAGCGTAGTTCAGAGTACGCTTTATTATTTCGCTATATAAACTATAACTACATAGCATGACGTTCACACTATACGCTATATGCAAGCCGGTCTACTCTGTAGCAATTTATTTGACGGCGATCCGTCTGGCGACGGACGGGGTAGAAGTGAGGCGGGGCGGACACGGGAGAATCGTACGATATAGCTCTGAGAATTGCTCAAGTTTACCACGTGTTATCGGTAGCGGGTAGCACTGGGCAATGCTGACAAAGAAAGGTAGTCGTCGATATGGATCAACCTACCCGATGTTAATAAAGGTGGTGGTCATTCGACGAAGCGGAGCGTTCTGTGTTCATCAGCTGAAAAAGTCTGATCTTTTATATCTGACTTGCTTATCCTTATGTTTTGATCTTGTATACTTGTGTAAATTAATATTATTGTGATCTAGTTCATGTTACTAACACTAACGCAAATATAAGTACTCTCAGTGGTCTATGTTGGTTTTATTTATTAAATAATTTACCTTGCTCGCAATCCTGACATACCGATATTAGCTATAATTGTAATGATAGAATCACCCCTGAATGATTACGTTATTGTGTAGTTTACACACGAAAAGCAAGCCAATACTTTATGGCTTAGCGTTGTGTGAACGTGTCCATATAAAATGTATGCTGAGCGATATTATCGCGCAAAACAATGTTTGCTATGCTACATATTATAGCGTAGTCTAAACTGCGCTTTTTAAGTTGGCGATCACCATCCAACTTGCCAAACCCCAGACCGGTGACTATGCTTGTTTCTATTTATGGTTATTTCTATTCCAATTTTAATATTGAAAATAGGTAATGAATTGATGCTTCAATTAAACGAAACAGGAAACTCTAATATGATTAATGCCTATTAATTATGAAATTACACCAAAACATTGACATAGTCGTAATATTTGATTTGTGTTTTGAGAAACACACAATTTTGCTCCACTATAATTATATGTATAGTCAATAGCTTTACCACAATATGCACAACAAGTAAAAGCATAATCACAAAATGTTATTAGATAAAAAATAAACTTAAAAAAAAAGTAAAAACCGACTTCAAAGAAATACTAAAAGGAGTAAAATAATTACCATAATATAAAATTAACAGTTTCAGAAGTCGGTGGCTTCTATTTGCTTCAGTGTAGAGTTGCACCGACTTCTGAAACTGTCAATTTTATATAATGGGAATTATTTTACTCCTTTTAGTATTTCTTTGAAGTCGGTTTTTCCTTTTTTTTAAAGTTTATTTTTTATTAAATACGTTTTAGTGTCATAATTTTAACCCCCTCCTTCATAACCCTTCTTTTTGGCTTTGACGTAGTCGGGCATAAAAAGTCCTTTCAAATGATACCTTACACGATATAATGAAAACATTCCAAAGGGGGGGAGGGGGGGATACGCACCCCCTCCTCTTTTCCAGTAGTCAGTTCCCAACAACAAATATAAACAAAGCAATATTAGTAATTTGAGAATTTTGCTTTGATCCGATGAGGAGTTCCGTTCCATATCTCTGAAGTTCATGGTCTAATCACAACAAAATTTATATGGGACCAATTGGGAAGTAGACCCTTTCGAACAAAAAAAGATTTTTTCAAATCGGTTCATAAATGACGGAGATATGAGGTAACAAACATAAAAAATAAAAAAAATAAAATTAAAAAGAAATACAACCGTATTGAGAACCTCCTCCTTTTTGAAGTCGGTTAAAATAATTTATTATGGTTTATATACGGGCTGTACCTATACAGAGAAAACCTACTGACCTCCAAGATACAGATACTTCCTAGTTTGGAGGTCAGCAGATCCTTGTTACCTTATTTCAAAAATAGCCTTGTTATGCAAACAAGGCCTCCAGAACCATAATGGCAGGAAAGAGCAAAATTTAATGTTTTCTAACCCTCGATAGGTATGACGGATGAAATGAAGCTGACCGTTTTATTTTAGAGCTCCCGGCGACGGCGGACGGTGCATTCTTAATAGACTGCAATCGCGGTATGCATATAAATTTGCTGGCAATGAATTAAATTTTTCACATAGCCGAGCGATGATACCGAAGCCTCCCGAGGGCACTGTTTCCCTGGTACCGGCTAGCTGGTAGATATGCTGTTGAATACTAATTTGATATTTAATCCTCTTTATATATGAAACATTTTATTTTATATTCTCTCCCAGTAACTTAACATAAGTTTAAAAAAATGCGAGTCACACGAAAAAAAGGTTTTTTTTTATTTCAGTGTAAACTTAAAAGCCAGCCCTTTTTAAACATCAAAACGAATACTTTATTGTTAAGTTAATTTTTTTAACTTAATTACTTTGAATTTTAAACTCGACGTAAACAACGTTAACATAATAAGTGCCTATTCCGCCCAGCCGTGCATTAACGTGAAAAATTACTTGCGCTTCAGAGAAAAAAACGCTCGTTTTAATCAAACCGTTAAAAAATCGCATTCTCGAAAATAATCGCGTAGCCCGTTACTGTGCGGAAAAGTTAACGAGTGTTATTTAAACCGGGCCCGTCGGTTCGTTTCGTGGAAAAATTGTTCCGCTTTGAAAAATTTGCCCAAATGACGTAAAACTCATATGTGAGCGGACGGTTTGAGCGACGAATAACTACAGCGGACCCCTGGATGTATTAAGCCCCTCCGTCAGTTGGAAAGCTGGGTAATTGCAGGATATTACGCCGAAATATGAATCCGCAGCATTTTTGGATGGATCGTCCACTCGCCTTGATAGGTGCGCACTCGTAAGCGCTTTTATTGCTCGCCATATGGTCTACTGTCTAGACGCCATTTTATATGAAAATGCTAACTGAAACACTAAAATATTATACACAAGTCACTGCACCTCTTGCTATGAATTAACTACAGCGCTTATCTTAAACGTCCACAGCATCCGTGGGGTCTGCGACGGGCTGTTTTATTATTTTCAATTTGTGTTGCGATGTAACCTTATAAAATATTAATAATTACAGCCCTCTTAATCCAATTCTTCTCAATTTCGCGAGAAACGTAGGTAAGTGGCTTGAATTATAGGTAAACATAACACTAAATCTAAATTTGGACAGAAGTGTGGGATATAAATTCATGAGATGTTATGCGTGACCCGCACGCGGTGCCTGATGTACAATTTATTGTAGGGGAAAAAGAATATCGACGCTCCGCTGAGCATCGCTCGACTGAAAACCAATCCTGTAGTCTCACTTAATACAATAAATATTTTCATTTGACAGCACAAAAATTGCAGAATGGAGCAATAACTAAATAATGTCTGTGACCCAATTCAATGGAAAAATTACAATGTACCTACAATTCATAGACCTATATTTTTTTGCTATGAAAATGGTTGATGTCGTATTTTGTACGTAAATATGAGACTGCAATGCAATTCTGTCAGTCCGTGGAATATATTCCAACGGTCTGACAGAATTGTACTTGTTATATTCACACATTATATTAAAGTTTACGAAATCGTAGTGGACTTTAATATTTTACGACGGTGCTTAAACGATGGCAAATGCCTTGAGTATGCCCCTAATATATTTTTATGACAAAATGGTTCCAGACAATGTCTGTTCCCGTTTTTATTCTGCTCGCTTTTTACAATAAACAAAGTTAAATTTTTGCAGTTCTGTAAAATCTGTGTTAGTGCTGCAGCTGAATAATGTGACCGGCACAATAAATAATAGTGTCGTGCTGCCTCAAGGTGCTAAATAATAAAAAGAAGATAAAGCTCGTAAACCTAATTAGAAAAATGCACAGATTGATATGCTGACATAGGTTGAAATAAGCTAAGATACTACTGACCTCTGAAGTTGAGCTTCATCGTGGTCGTTCTAGTGGTACCTGGCAGGGTACTTTTTCCGCTTCCTCTGTTTGTCTATTGATTCACTAGGTACAAGACTACAATATTATAGCGCAAATGAATCACTAGTTCACTAGGTACAACACTACGATAGCGCAAATGATTCACTAGTTCACTAGGTACAACACTACGATAGCGCAAATGATTCACTAGTTCACTAGATAACATTCTACGATAGCGCAAATGATTCGCTACTTCACTAGGTACAACACTACGATAGCGCAAATGATTCGCTAGTTCACTAGGTACAACACTACGATAGTGCAAATGATTCACTAGTTCACTAGGTACAACACTACGATAGCGCAAATGATTCACTAGTTCACTAGATAACATTCTACGATAGCGCAAATGATTCGCTACTTCACTAGGTACAACACTACGATAGCGCAAATGATTCACTAGTTCACTAGGTACAACACTACGATAGTGCAAATGATTCACTCGTTCACTAGGTACAACACTACGATAGCGCAAATTATTCACTAGTTCACTTGGTAAAACACTACGATAGCACAAATAATTCACTAGTTCACTAGGTACACCATTACGATAGCGTGGATAAGTCAATAAGCGATGCGATAGAACCACGGGTCGACCCTGACGCAAATATGAGGGTCAACGGTGACCAACACCAATGTGACGACGACGAGAGTCGATCGTAGGCGATGGGAAAAAGCGGTAAAATAACGTGAAATCCAGGGGCCTAATTCTCCTAAAATAAATCTTGATAAATAAATCACAACCGAACCAAGGCCGAACCGTGCATTCAGACAGTTCTCAATTTCAAAAGCTATTAAATTGTTAGACACACAAAACAAAATCAATCATTTTGAAAGTTTTCGAAAACAAAAACTGACTGACGGTTGTGGTTCGATTGCGTTTGGCAACAATTTATTTTAGGAGAATTGGGCCCCAGGTCGTGCTAGTCAAGCGGATATCCAACACGTGTGGTGAACCAAAATCAATCGTAAACTGTTTAAAAAACGAACTATCTAGTGCAGCGTAAAAAACAGGGATAAATAAACTAAAAAACCGGCCAAGTGCGAGTCGGACTCGCGCATGAAGGGTTCCGTACCATCACTACATAGTATAAAACAAAGTCGCCTCCCGCTGTCTATCCCTATGTATGCTTAGATCTTTAAAACTACGCAACGGATTTTGATGCGGTTTTTTTAATAGATAGAGTGATTCAAGAGGAAGGTTTATATATAATACATTGCACCCGTGCGAAGCCGGGGCGGGTCGCTAGTTGTCTATAAAAACGGAAAAAAAACACGTTTTTTGTATAGGAGCCCCTTTAAATATTTATTTTATTCTGTTTTTTAGTATTTATTGTTATAGCGGCAACAGAAATACATCATCTGTAAAAATTTCAACTGTCCTATCACGGTTAATGAGATACAGCCTGGTGACAGACGGACGGACGGACAGCGGCAAAAAAATCACGTTTGTTGTATGGGAGCCCACTTAAATATTTATTTTATTCTGTTTTTTAGTATTTTTTGTTATAGCGGTAACAGAAATACATCATCTGTGAAAATTTCAACTGTCTAACTATCACGGTACATGAGATAAAGGCTGGTGACAGACGGACGGACAGCGGAGTACTAAGGTCCCGTTTTACCCTTTGGATACGGAATTTTAAAAAGTAAAGATTTTGGAGGGTAACTTAAAATATCAGCACACCTACAATCGGCGTAAACGCAATTCTAAACAAAATTCTTCCATAAACAACATTGCTTATTCCCAAATGGTCGCTAGTCTTAACACAGCTGTTACACTATTAACTTAAGTGGAATATCATCCTCTACCCGCAAAATTAATTTCATGATAATTTTCAAGTAGCCAACATGGTTGCATATTAAGGTCCTTTACGGCCCCATTACCCATTGTAGATTCACTAACGACTTGGATCCACGCCTTCCTTCCTTAGATAATGTTCTTAGCATGCGATCACACCCGCTATGACGCATTTAGATTTGGTTGCAAATTACTATCTAGGTCTTAAGTAAGATAGCTAGCATTTAATCAGGGTTGTTGACTTTATACAGCCTTCGGTTCCTGGCTAAGTTTAGTATACACTAAACCTGAAACTAGTTTGTTCAGAATCACTAGGAGAATCGATTGACATAGTTTTAAACCACATTATACAAGGTGTAACATAAATAAGTGTACAACCTCTTAAGTGGTCACTGTACTCATCATTATGGACAACTTTTACTATAGGACCAAAAGTGAAATCGCGAAAAAAAATCAGCTGTTCGCTACACTAGCGGCCCGCCCAACGATCCGGTTCGTCAGTGCCATTGTTTATCTATTGTGTCTATAATTATAGTACTTGATTTAATGTTCGCATAACTCGTCAAAATGTAGGGAACAGCAGATTTTTTTTCGCTATTTCTGATTTGGTCCCATAGTAACAGTTGTTCATAATGATGAGTACAGTGACCTCTTAAGGGGTAGTACACTTATTTATCTCGCATCTTGTATAAGTAGTTTCCCCTTTTTTTTCATAAATTTCAACTTTCTTTCAATAGATTTTTACGCATAACAGTGGACGGGAATAGACACCTTGAGGCTTGAGACGGTCCGCTCGGTCAGTTTCCGTGTATTATACATTCCCTGCATAGCACATCTCAGGCATTTCACAATTTACTAGGGAACTTAACGCGACATAAACTAAGGTGTAACATGGAGATTTATTAAAAAAAACACATATTCAGGCAGTTCTGATGAAAATCTTGTTGGGGTGTCTCGGTTTTTGTATATGTATACTAAAAATAGTATCTGCAACGTGTAACACAATAAACACAACCCCTGAAAATAGTTTTATAAGAATCGGCAAATGAATCGATTTCAGCCAATTTAAATACGTGTTTTTTTAAACGTACTTTTTGTTTTTCCTTCATTTTAATTGACATGAAGAAACGTTTGCATTACGTCAATGCAATAAGACTGTATTTTAAATGCACTATACAGCGAAAAGTAATTCTATTTCCTTAAATAAATACTTAATATTTAAGCTCATAAAAGTAAAATTTCAGTGTATGCTGATTTTAATTGGGGTGTTTGAGTGTTTGTGTTATCTCCGTTCCATTTTGTATAATGTTTTGTGCCGTTTCGGGGTGTTGTATTAAATAAGTGCCTACTCATACGGCAAATTAATTATTATTTATTATTTAATTTAGGCAAATAAATTAATTACTAGCAAATTAATATAATTCAAACTAACTGGCGAAACTTCACGGGGTTACTACTAGTAACTTACTAGATAACATTAGGTAGATTAGGTAACAAGATGAACCAACTAATTTAGTAGCGAAGAATGCAGTAGGTAGTAGTAGATACGGAGTTCATAGATATTGAATTTGACTAATGGTGATATTACACGGTTCAACCAAATTGATTCACTTTGGTTGAAAGGTGCAAAAATGAAAGCATATGCTATTGATCAATGATATGGAATGATTCACCTTTATGTTTACATGGTTCAATTTGGTTGCTTCATCCAAATTGAAAGGCAGAAGTGAACCGTGTAATATAACCATAAGGGCAGATTTTTCAATCGTCAGATAAAAAAAGTTAACAAATCTACATTTCTAATATACTTATATAAGAATTTTCATACCACATTTCCGATACCGCTACATTTGTGCCGCATGCGTGAATAAATACGTAAATCGCATTCAGTTTTGTGCAGACCGAGCCAATCTAATTAAACTATGTGCGCTTTAAATAAATCACAAACTAAAACTGAAATTGTTTGCCCAACAAATTAGTTTCACTGTAGGTACTAAAGTAATGTAGAATACTAAATGAAACGTGTTGTGATTTCTGCAATGTAAACTATTTGGATACTGATGGATGAGTTAATAGACATGTTTTGCTGAAGTATTTAATATTTCTACTAGCGACCCACCCCGGCTTCGCACGTGTACGTTTTATAGCTTAAAACCTTCCTCTTGAATCACTCTATTTATTAAAAAAAAAACGCATCAAAATCTCTTGCGTAGTTTTAAAGATCCAAGCATAAATAGGTACGGACAGACAGCGGGAAGCGACTTTGTTTTATAATATTATGTTGTGAAGTTTAACACCCTTACCACCAAACGCTGAACAAAACTATGACAAGCTAATAGCAGGCCTGTCTCACTCCGGCTTAGAAAATATGCCGACGTTGTTTCACCTCCGGAGTGAAAAAAAGGCAAACCGAATGTTAGTGAGTGACCGCCCCGATAAGAGCGCGGACGCACAGTGGAATAGGAGCGAACACTCAATTTACCATGCGCGGAGCACATTTGTCAAGGTATTTGTCGTATTTATTCGGGAGTGACGATTCTGTAAGCAGTACTGTTTGATAAATCATTTTTCATGATTTTATTTCTGTAAATAAATCTGTTACAGCCACTTTTACAAGTCAATGTAATGTTTTTTAAGACTAGATGGCGCCGGCATTTCCTGTCTGGCTAGCTCTGAGAAGAAAAGCCTACAATATTTATGTTCTGGGCTGATAGCATATAATGAAACTTATAAAAATGTATGGTTTACATGATATTATTTTTGACATAACTAACAAGGTTTATTAGTAAGGGGCGTTACACTAGCTAGTGTTATGTCAATCACACCAAGAGATTTTGTCGTCAAATAAGCCACTGCAACACTATTAGTAGGTGTCGTAAAAGGCACCCGACAATAAACAGAGCATCACCCTTATAAATAATTATATTAATCTTAAAAAAATAAATGATGGAATCAGTCGATACTTTGCGGAAATCCATGACGTATTCGTACAAAAATGCGAATAGAATATCTAGCTATAATTCCGCTGAACAAGATCGCTGGTTTGGATGCAGTATGCAGCACCATAGCACCACGGGGCCCCGTGCAGGGGCGAAACACGTGTCGTGTGCTGGTTTGGTTGCATGTTGCATTATTTTTTTCACTCTGCATGTGCATATTAAGTATATGTGTGCCCACAAGCGTGGGCAGGAGGGTGGTGCGGCATACTGCATCTAAATTAGCGATCTTGTTCAGCGGAATTTAAGCTAGATATTCTATTTGCATTTTTGTATATATTAATCTTTATACTGCAAATGATCTCATCAAACACTACAATTTTCTATTTTCTTTTCATGGTAATTGTAGCATTTCTGAACACTAGGCTTTGCTTACCCTCGCTGAGTCAACAAAGAATAAGTAAGCAAACTAAAATATGTACAAAAGGAGTCGCCGTTGGCACTTTCTGCCTACCTCGTTACGAACTCAGCGCAGAACACACAATTCTGATTTAAAAAAAGAATAACATTTTCATATCTCAGCCAGTTCCGGGCGAGGGGAGTTTTGTGAGAAAAAGACGCGACATCAGGTGTACTGGGGGAACAATCGCGTTTCATTAGAGCAAACACTTTCCGTTCGTGTTGTAGTGTTGCTGCACGATATTCGAGAACGTAACAAGGATAAGCACTATGACAAAGAAAAGTATCCGTATTTTTTTTATCCCTTGCATTTCTTTCCCTAAAGATAAGAACACTAATCTAAAGAGAAAAATAATGTGTGTCGCTGCACCTTGTATGTATTTTATGGTGTCTTATAGTGTATGTCTAAAATGGGATGGGGCACCAACCGGGGACTATCCACGGCTGCACCACAGTAGACATATAAGCTAAAGCAGTACCTCAACTTACTATAATCTCAAGAATTGAAACACTCACACAGACACGCTCTGTATACTGAGTAGTTTTTTGTTTTTGTATGGAACTGCATCCCGAAAATACCTTATTTGTCTTATTGCAGTGCGTGTCTGTGTGAGTGTGTCAAATCAGACGATTGTAGGTAGTTGAAGTACTGCTTTAGCTTATTTATATGTCTACTGTGACTGCACTATTGGAGTACAGTCATGGACCGTCTCAGGTGGATGCAAAACTATTGTAAAATATGGTAATAAAATATCTGGTGTATGGGAAGGGGTGTTTAGTGGAACGATTAACCTATTCCTAAAGAACACCAATCTAAAGAGAAAAATAATGTGTGTCGCTGCACCTTGTATGTAGTTTATGGTGTCTTATCGGTATTTTAACATACACTCTTCCAGCCTCCTGTTAGTATTATTATCCTTTATACATTGTGTATACTTATAAATTACATTTTTAAATAATTCTGTAAATTAAAAAAAAAATATCCGGCTTATTGGCAACAGTTGCCCTATCGGTGACAATAGATCGATCACAGTACAGAGTGACGTGTCCATTCTCGAGAGCTGGGTCGGTAACATCAGTATATATTATATTCTTAGCTGTGTTTTGAAATGAAGGCCAAAAGAACTGGATTTAGACCGATAGCTTTCCAAAAAATTATAAAGTCTCTACAATTACGACTAGTAATGACTAGGGGAGCTAATAACGCCGCGTTTGGTGAAACATATTTCGTTTTATATTCGTAATCATAACTGCAGTCTAGTACTGCACATCCAGTCGCAACTGTAATATGCTGCCAAATGCAGCTTGAAGGCAATAAGGATGTAGTCTGCAACTGCCGACTGGATGTCCAGTCCACTTACTGTTATGATTTCGAAAATGAAACGTAATATGTTTCATATTTTTATGATTAGTTACGGTTTACTCACGTGCATTTTTTGGGATTGCCCGACTAGTTTCGGATCCAAACGGAGCCTTTAATCATGAGCTAAACACGCGGCGAAGTCGCGAGTCGAAATATGTTTCACCAAACGCGGCGTTATTAGTCCCCCTGAACGTTGTTTTAAAAACTAACAAATAAAACGAAATGACAAAAAAATATTTGCTATACGAATATTGCACCTATTTAGTTAATTTGGTCCTTATTTACTATAAACTATTTTGGTCCTTTGATGCCTATTTGCAATGATCACCACAGCTATATTGAAACCTAAATTCTAATTAAATTTATATAAACAGTCGCACGTCCAATTAGTAATAGCACGATGACAAAGCCGTTAATATTCGTTCCACGTAACAAACTTGTTTGGATTGCATTTGTTAGTATTTACTTAGTCTATTTCAGTTCGTGCATTTATTCTGTTTAGACAAACATTGAGTTAGGCTTTCGTTTCATTAATCTGCTGTGATTTTGTGATGTTTCATTTGTCTGCAGGATTATTGTATATTTATAGCTACGCCTACTGTTAGTCAATAGCTATATATAGGCTAATACCTGTGGGTGTTGTTAAAAGCAACAAATACACTTTTTACACGCATTGCGGGTCGCTTTATTGTATTAATTAAGCTCGGTAATGCATAATGCAACACTTTCGTAATTAAATAAATTTTGTTTTAATAATAATTATGAAAATCCCCCTCTGGGAAAGGCGTTACCTCACCATGAGATAAACGTAAAACCGGAGGGAACATTAGACTAGCTTTCAACAACCCCATCATATAATAAAAAATGTATCATGAGGTCTACTGAAAAGCATACAAACCGCAGGGCAGCTTGTGGCGAGCTGTTGGTGAGTGGCGACACTGCGTACCTTATTGCCTCGGAGAGTCGGTCAGGGCCTCGTCTCCAGTTTGCCTTTATTGGCTGGCTGGGGTGGAACCCCAAGAGGGCCCGCAGGACTCTCAACTTTGGCTTGCCTTTACCGGCCGGCCAGAGGGGGGCCGCCAGAGCTATATGCTCGGAGGTGGAAGTGTCTAATGGCGTAATAGCGGGGAAACCCACTCCGGGTCTTTTAGACCCGCGACGGCGAAACCGAGGCCACACCTCTCTACACCCCTAGCCGCTCACACGTTTATTGCCCTCTTAGCCTATGTACTGGCGGCTTTTCAGGGGGCCCGGCTAGTGAGCTGGCGAGTCACCGTCTGCCAACAGTTTTCAATTTTAAATGTTGAAAGGCAGACGCCGTTTTCTTCCGGCAATAGAAGTTATCCAGTCCACCTAACACCCATTCCCATAGACCAAACATGTTTCACCATATTTTACAATAGTCTTGCACCCACCTGGGACGGTTCATGACTGTACTCCAATAGTGCAGCCGTGGATAGTCCCCGGTTGGTGCCCCACCCCATTTTAGATTAAAGTTCTCAAAGGGGCCTCTGCGCGTTGGACCTGTGTCCCCGTGTATGCCTTCCAAAGGACCGGACATCTTCCGCAAGGAAGATGAGCCATGATTCCCAGAGAGATTATGAAAAAAAATATACACAAATGTTTAAGTTCAAAACGATTAGTTACGGGCTGAATTGCAGAAAGAAACATTACCATACCCTTTTCAACGTAAGGTGAGTCCTGATGTTTCTCTACAAAACGTTACTATACAAGTTGTAAACGACTACAACACTGGAATAGATTGCCCCGCACGGGAATTAGCTTGTATAAAAATAAAAAATAAAATTCTTTTTTTTTCATGCCTTAGGGTTTAGTAATCGTAGGTATCTAAACTACCTTATTAGGATTCAGTAAAAAAAATGACGAAAAATTTTTTTGCAAATTTATTTTTTCCTAGTCAACATTTCGATACCACGGATAAATTAATGAAAGCACGGCGACGCGGCTGGCGGGCACGACTAACGCGATATCGGTCTTTGCAGTCAGTTAACTCGGGGCTCTAAAATGACTCAGGAATAGAAAATCAAGTTTTTTTTTAGTTTTTTAACTTGATTTCCAAAAATACCCATTTAGGGTTAATCTGTATCACATGTATTACACGAATTCATTTACAGCCTGTATAAAGAATATCAAATATAAAAAAAACATGGATACTATAGCTATTTATTTATTTTCGATTTTTCGATAGTAGTCTCCTTCCGGCTACAATTTACGAAATTACCGCTATGTCAGGACTCATCTTTCGTCGAACAGAGTTATAATGAACGAACTTGATGAATAACTGTGATGTCAACAGCCACTCACAATCCAATTACATCCATTACAAAATAATGTACAAAAATACCTTGCCTACAACTCTGCGGTCCTATTTCTAAAAGACCGTAAAATGAGATTTTGTCAAATTTGAGTTTTATAAACAACCTACATAAAAGCGCAACATTTTCTCTTTCAACCAGTCTGATCCGTATTTTTCAATCATTTGTCAATTACGAGATCCAGTGACTTTCACTGCGACATTACCATATTATACCATACCATATTGTAGTTGTAGATGGTCAAATTTCAGTAAAAAAAAAGCATGTCATAAAAACAAAAAAAAATAATTTAAAACTGTTTTAATCCTGTATTGAGTTCAAATTTGGTATAAGTAATCAAAAACATCTGTATGTCTTCAGAATTTCTAGGGACAACACTTTCGACGTTTTTGCTCATAACTCAAAATTAGGTTTAATCACTTAACGGCCTTTTAGACATAGTACGGCAGAACTACAAAACTAGTTTTACAGCAGAATGAAGTAAAACAATTTCTTCACAGAAAAGAGCAATTTTATCAAACTTTTTCTGTTCCCAAGTTTCATAACTCAAACAGAAAAATCATAGTCCCTAAGTATAATATACTTTCCGTCTTGAGAGTAGTCCTAGAGGCTACTCACGACCGTGATGAATCACTCCCTAGGGTGATGCGAGTCGTATTTATCCACTGAAAAACTAGCGCTACAGGTCAACTAACCCGGGGGTAAGTTTTTTTACCGATAAAATCGTAGTAGTGGCTATTTCTTTAAACATGAACCAAGGGGAGTGTGGAAAAATGATCCGCTATTAAAATAATAGAGTGCTTTTAGGTTTTTATTTACATTACAGCGCTGTGTTGCGCTTTTAATGCTGTTTTTGTTTGACCATAGGGTGTTTTAAAGTTACAACTACCGTTTTCCGTTATTGTAGCAAGTAATTGCATTATATTCTTATCAGTTGCATAATATAGACATAATTATCAAAAAATATTATTATTTAAGTATCGAAAGTTTGTTCGAAATATGGTTATGATACCTACAGACAGGTGGATGCTGCTACTCAACCACCGATTTAAAGCTACATATTATTATTATTTCCTTTATTCATACTTATCCATATAAATTACCTACACTTTTAAATATTTGATTATAAACATTAAAAAAAACGTTTAAAAATGTAAAAAATAGTAGCCCATCGGCATCGGGAATAGAATCCAAGCTACCGGTGGTCAGGGCCTCAGAGAGAGGAACTGCCTAACAACACGCGCCGTGTCCAGAAGTACCGCTTTCTGCACCAGGCCCTTGATCCAGCTGCCCAACGAGAGCGTCTTTAGATGTTGGTCGAGGCTCTTGGCTATTAAACCATTGGCCGTAACGACTATCAACACAATTATTGCTGAATCAACATCCCACATGGTGACATTATTATTATTACCTTTTTTCCTCAAATAAGAGAAGCACATTCTTGCTCGTTTATGACGCAGAAATCGAGATCTTAGAATGGAAATATGGCTTAAACTAGCCAACAATTTAACAACATAAATTAACATAAAATATCCTTAATTTATACAAACAAACTATGCCTAATAAACATTACATCAAACTCTTTGACATTTAAAAACATCTAACAAAAAAGCAAAACAGTTTGCTTCATAATTATTTAATCATAATAAAGCCCGCCATAACGACATAATTCAACGGATTCTATGTTAATAAATAAATCATAAGCTGGCCTTTAAAACAATTTCATTAGAGCGACTAGTCCCTTTGAAATATAAATGAAAGTCACGGCTGTAAGAAAGTAAATGCTGTAACATTGTCACGGAATGGAGATTTCCTCATACTAAATTAATTGTGAAGACAAAGCCGAACGGAGGACAGACGAAATGGACTCTTAACAGGAAGAAATTAAACTTGCAATTTTCGTGCAAATTAAGTTGACCTGAAATATTTGGACTGTAGACCCTTTTATTTCGTCTGTAGTTACGTTGTGAATGCTAATAATGTGAAGGGTGTCCGTTTGAATTTATGGAATAATTAAAGTTAATTTTCAAGAGTAAATTATGCAAAGACATAATTTGTTTATTGTTATAGACATTTTAGTTGTTTGCTAATCGCTTTGCGGGTGTTACTAATGTTTATTTTCTTTAGAATGGCTATTGTTTTAATTTTATTTAAATAAGGTTAAATAAAGTTTTGTAGAGTAATTTTTATATAAGTAATATTGTTCCCCATACAAAAATGTATCTCACATTTATTTACTAGAAGAAAGACCACATTCTTCCTTGAAAATATTTTGTGTAGTCACATAAAGATCGTATCTTTGAAGTCGGTTAACTGGCTTCCGGGAAATTACCATTTAAAGACAAAAGAATCTTAAACAAATACAGGACGTAATTTTAAAATTGGACGCTCTGGTTTGGAAAACAATTTACCTCTTTCAAATACACAGATTACCAAAATAAAATATTTGGGGTTTATCAAAAGAAAATATATTTATTATTTCTGACTAGCTTTTGCTCGCGGCTTCGCTCGCGTTAATTTACCTCCTACATACAAACAAACAAACAAATTCTACCTCTTTATGATATTAGTATAGATAAGCCAATTTTTGATAGGTACCTTGGGTTACATTATTGTAAATTATTTACGGATCCCTAATTTTTTGATAGTAAAATATATAGCCTAAGCACTCAGGGATAACGTAGCTTCATATTGGTGAAAGAATTTATGAAATCGGATGAGTAGTTTCGGAGATTACCTCCTACATACAAACAAACAAACAAATTCTACCTCTTTATAATATTAGAATTCTGTTAGAATTATAATATTAATTTCTGATAAATGCGTCTAACATTAAACACTGCACGTAACCCTATCCGACAATTAGGACAAGTCTTCTTAAGACTTGCAGCACATTACAGCAATTGCCGACACAAAACAATCGATCTAATGCATCGAGCACAAAGACTCTCCGACTGAAAGGGGAACGCTGTATGTCGTGCCACAAAATGTTTGAACTGTTGTTCAAAACTTTTAGTTGAACGGATCAACTCAAAGCTTTTCTTCTACCCTGAACGGTTTCAAGAGACCATGTGTCTTTAAAACATTGAATAAATGGACTTGTTCAATGGCTTTTGTGGGAATATGTTGAGCTCCCGACTTTTATATTACTGTTTGTTCGCATACAAATAGTTTCGTAAGTTCGGTTACCGACTTCGAATCTACACTTTTCTAAGCATTTTTAGTTTGAAATTACGGGTTTTGTTTTAAACAATATGCGTTTTTCTTAGTTTTTTTGAAGTTTTCATAACGTACTTAAACAATCAGGTTAAGAGGGTGATCTAAAAATGACATTTCTAGCATAACACTTTCGCGGATTTCACAAACGCATTACGGATGTTTTTTTTTGTTGTTAGCTAACAAGCCTATAGCACACCTGATGGTAAGTTGTAACCGCTGCTATAGGCACACCAACAAAATCAAGAGGATTGCTGATGCGATGTCAATCTTAGAGATAAAATCAGAAAGTGTCATGTGCCTGTTATATCAGCACCCACACCCTTCAAACCGGCACAGCAATGCTGCTTCATCATCATTCAGCCGAAAGACGTCCACTGCTGGACATAGGCGTCCCCCAAACCATGTTGGGGAGGTTTGCCATAATCGCCACGCTTGGCAGGCGGGTTGGCGATCGCAGTACGATAGTTAAAATACTCAGAGAACGTTGCTGCCCATCCTCTAGTGAATCCCTTAGTCGCCTTTTGCGTCACCCATGGGGAGAGATGGGGTAGTGCTATTCTTTACGTCTGGCATCACACGGTACAATGCTGCTTAGCGGCAGACATTGACATGGAGGCATTATTTCCCCAAACAAACCGTGGGAGGAGTTGAAAGAAAGAAAAGAAAGAAAGAAAAAATATTTATTTGTCACAGAGACGCAAATAATTATTGTAAAAAAAATAGTAATATTAACATAAAAAAGTCAACTGCGACAAAAAGGTGACCATTCAGCATAATGCTGTGCTATGGCGTGGACCACAAACACAGCGCTGATTTTCAGTGATCACATAAGTGACGTGCGGATATTAAACCAGTTACAAGAAAAACATTACCTAACACAAAGATAACTTATTGTAAATAAAACAAAACAAATTATAATTTAAATAATTAAAATAAAATAACAAATAAAATGAAACATAAAACACCATACACACACACGCATTACACATTTATTATAGGTACATTCATAAAGAGAAGTAACTAAACAAAACCTAACCTCCATAGTCTAGAGTTCTACTACTCTTGGACTAATTATTATTAACTGCCCATACGGAATTATGAATTTCAGGTCAAGATTTCATATGAATATTAAATTAGTGATTCCTGGCAAATATTAGCAAGTTAGTTTCCAGTAATCATCGTAATAGGCGTCGCGCAACAGAATGGGCAGCAGTATCATGCCGTCCCACAATAACAAAACAACTGAAACCACCAATCTATCTCAAACGATGTCATTGAGATATTTCCTTCACGTACCTATGTTTATTGGTGCGATTGCGACTGAACAGAAGTCAACGTTTAACAGAACTCTTGAAATAACAAAGTATAAGCGAACTAGCTAGAAATACGAGCAGCAATAAAACACGTACCTGCATCCTACATCCATCGAATCTGTCACCAATTTCAAATAGCAATCTTGATCACAGTGCAAACATGACCTGCAACTATCTAAACCATCCATTGCCGCAACTAACTAACCGACTGAGCTTAGTTGACTCTTTAGATAAATAGAAAACTCATTCCCTTCGACTGGACTAGCTTGCGATCACTCGACCCGGCAAATGTGACCGTCAATGTACAGTCGCTGGAAGGACCCGGAAAGTTCGAAGATTTGGAAAATAAAAGATAAATTATTTGCCTGGCTTACGTCTAGCGATCTCAAGGTAATACATATGTATGTGTTGACCTTTGAGAGTCTAAAAGAATTAGAATGTTTTTCCACGGCTCACGACTACCTACATGCCATAATTTGGTGACGACTCCCGAGTGCCAGTCATTTCTATGAACCGTTTACTGCGACAGAGTAGTATCATATCGTTTGATGAGTTTACGGTTCATAGAACTATATGGCACTCATAGTCGACACCACATTTTGAAGTGTCGTGAACCGTGGAAAAACTTTTCTGTTTGTTTCTTTTTTTTAATTTAAAATAGGGTCCGCTCAATGACCTCGATCTGGCCTGATTGAAAGCGATGGATGAAGTCTACAATGGAACGAGCGCACCCAGAAGATGCCTATTCACTCTATACAAGTCAACGGGTTTATAGGTAGTGGGGACACTGACACTGGCAAGGCGTTCCACACACACCTTGGCTGTGCGCACAATGAAGGATGAGGAATACCGATAATTCAGCCCTCATCAAGCTGTCTCCCCCCCCCCCCTTAGTCCCCGCCAGCAACGCCCTAAGCCGAGGTCCGAGTCCCACTAGGGGTCGCCTTTAGTGCTGTTTTAGTCATGATGTTGGTGTAGTACAAGTAGTTAGCTTAGGTTAAGTATTTTAGTCCCCCCCACCCCCACCCCCCCTTTGTCTGGAGACTCTTCAGGTCTCGCCAATAACTGCCCGGTTACGTAGAAACGGTCCCCTAGGACCATCTACAGCAGTACAAAGGAAAAAAAAAAGAAGGATGAGGAGAAGCGCTTAATAAGTTGCCATGTGAGAAGGTGCCACAACTTCTCATATTCTACTTTGGTTTAAAATTACTCCGTGCCTTTATTAATAAACTACAATTTACGGACAAAAACGTATCTTGTACTCTAGTTTCTTCCATGGACACTCAACTCCGGGGTCACCGTACAACATGAGAGTGCGCGCAGAGTTGCAGCGGCGCGGCCACAACCGCAGCCATTCGCTACTAATCAGTGCTTGTGCATGACGACGTTGTTCAAATCAACATGTTTATTGTGATTATAAAGATTTGTCAGCGCTTCGGGTTAAAGATTATTTATTTATTCAAAAGAACAAGTTCACTTACGAATAAATATAAAAATAAATTACAATGTTATAGCTGTGGTAATCAAATACAGAGGTTTTTTGTATTAATTAGGAAAATGAGTCTCTAATTATACATGACATGTCAATCACCAAAATAAGAGTACAAAGATATTGCCAGGCGGCTGGTCGACACGTCCCGTGACCCGAAGGCTGACCTCTACTTTTGGTCAAAGGATTAGCATTGCCATACAACGTGGCAATGCTGTCAGCCTTCTGGGCACGTTACCAGTCGACAGCGGAGGAATATTTTGATGTCCTATTTTAGTTTATAGTTTTATTAGAATATACCTTCATTGCAATATCTTATGAATTTGTAGTCTTTTGAGTACAAAATAGGCTCTATCTTTTTTTACCTATTTCGATGCTTCTCTTTTTAACCTAAAGGTTGACTGGTAGAGAAAGCCTTAAGTCATTAAGTCCGCCTTATGTATAATGTACAGTCGTGGAATTGAAATGTTTACCACCCTAAGGTCTATAATTGCTTGCACATTACTTTTTCATAAGGTCGATATGACATTAGTTAATATGACATCTTAAACCTTATTGCGCACAATGTGATAAGGAATCGAATTTGAAATCTGATAAACATTTCGTGTCCCCGACCGTACCTACCACCATAGTGCATAGAAGTATAAATAAATAAATATTTAATATTAGTTCTATACCCAGCATCTAGTCTTACAAGACAACGTTTAAACATAGTAAAGTCTGATGTATAATGAAGTATTTTCCCACTAAACACGCTTGAGTAGTCCTAGTAGCAGACGCTAAAGAAATTAAAGACCCAAGTGTTCAGACGGGCAAGTCACACAAATGACTCAAACATGTAGATGCTTTGAGCGTCCAGAATTAGGGACATTGAAATTCTCAAGTCGCTAAATAGTCTAAACATGTGTTTGTAACCCTTAGTCTGTGTCTAATTGCGGTGTTGCCAGCGGACATGTTTTTAGAGTTAGTAAACTTATTAGACACAGACAAAGATTGAACTTAGTTCTACCCCTTAACAATCAATAATGCTTGTCAATAGAACTTTCAGATAATGTAATTACATGATAAATAGCAGTAATTTCGTCTGAATTCACGGCTCATCTTCCTTGCGGAAGATGTCCGGTCCTTTGGAAGGCATACACGGGGACACAGGTCCAACGCGCAGAGGCCCCTTTGAGAACTTTAATCTAAAATGGGGTGGGGCATCAACCGGGGACTATCCACGGCTGCACTATTGGAGTACAGTCATGGACCGTCCCAGGTGGGTGCAAGACTATTGTAAAATATGGTGAAAAGTATCTGGTTTATGGGAAGGGGTGTTAGGTGGACTAGATAACTTCTATTGCCGGAAGAAAACGGCGTCTGCCTTTCAACATTTAAAATTGAATTGTGGCAGTAATTTTATTGTTAACATTCGTTTCTTCTTGATATTTTATAGATAAATACATTTGTCACACAAATAAAAACGGTTTATCGTCTAACTGTACTGTATCGAAAACTGATTTAGGGAGAGCGAGATTCCTTTATTCATCAATATTCTTCTAAATTACACTTTTAAATATTTCTCTAAAAAAGCTTAGGTACTCTAGCCCACCGGTATCGGAAACAGGGTCCAAGCTACCGGTGGTCAGGGCCTCAGAGAGAGTAACTTCCTAACAATACGCGCCATGTCGAGAAGTATCGCTTTCTGTATCAGTCCCTTGATCCAGCCGCCCAACGAGAGCGTCTTTAGGTGTTGGTCGAGGCTCTTGGCTATTAAGTCATTCGCCGTAACTACTATCGGCACAATTAGGTACTACTGAATATACATCCCACGGGGCGATAACCTCATGTGCCAAGTCTTGATATTTGAATTTAGAGTGAGATTATTAGTGTTATCGGTAGCGGGTAGCACTGGGCAATGTTGACAAGAGAGGGTAGTCGTCGATATGGATCGGCGCACCCGAGGTTATAAAGGCGGTGGTCATTCGACGAAGCGGGAGCATTCCGTGTTGAACAGCTGAAGAAGTCTGACCTTTTATATCTGATTAGCTTGTCCTTATTTTATGATCTTGTAATAATTGTGTAAAGTAATATAGTGTGATCTAGTTAATGTTACTAATATTAACCCAAATACAAGTACTCTCAGTGGTGGAGAGTCTATGTTGGTTTTATTTACTGTGTTTACCTTGCTCGCAATCCTGACATACCGATATTAGCTAAAACTGTAATGATAGAATCACCCCTGAACGATTATATTGTTGTGTCATTTACATCAGAAGTGGAACAAGAAAAAACCAGTCCACATTATGATTGTATACCCACATGTAAATATTTTGCTAAATAAAATCCCCTGTAGACGGACTGACAAAAACTTGATTATTCGATTGATATTACAATGGTGAGAAGTGTGAGAACGAGAAAATGTGATAAATCCGGTGAGTCACAACCATTTTATTATGTGTGAAGGAAGTTTGATGAAGGAAATATAATATGAGAGGTTATTTATTCGTGTAAAATAAATAATAAATGATATCTTTGCTTATTCATGTAAAATAAAAGAGATGTTTTCTGTATTTATTCGTGTAAAATAAATGAGATGATATCTGTGTTTATTCGTATAAAATAAATATGATGATAACTGTATTTATTCGTGGAAAATAAATACGGCATCTGTATTTATTCGTGTAGGAAAATACATTGCAAGTCGTATTAGAGTTTGTGGTGAGATGCAACCAGGGTTGACCTGTGGCACCGCCCGGTTTGGCCAACCGGGGTTGGCCAGAGGCTTCGCCTGGGGAAAGCTGAAACTCTAACATGACGAAGCAATTGTTATAGGGCTGGAACCAAGGCGGGTGATGCCATGATATGGCTAGATCCAAGGCGGGTGATGCCATGTTGATAAAGCAGGATCCCAGGCGGGTGATGCCAAATGAGTTGGCTAGATCCAAGGCGGGTGATGCTATTAATAGATAATTGAAAATGCAGTGAAAATGACTGATTCTGTTTTGAATTAATGTTTTGAAAAAGTTTTGAAAATATTGATATTTGTTTTTATTGGTTTTGATATAATTCTTGTTGTAGAATGGTGCAAAATAGTTTATTGAAATTAAAAAGTAGTTTGTTATTATTACTTATGGTTTAAAATGTATTTTTTGTAGACGAAAACTGGAAATTGTATTTATTATTGACGATAATTATTATGATGGCTTCCGTTAAAGAGTAATTTGTCAAATTTATTTTTAAATAAGAAATAATTTGACTTATTTTCGTTAAAGATGTGTATAAGTATTGTATTGTTGTAAAAAGGTTGTATTATTAGCGCAATATAGAAATGTTATGTTTACAACATCATGTCAGTTTTGTAATTTGATTTTGGGAATAATTGAGATAATATTTTAAGTGTTTATAATTATGTACTATGACACTGAATAATGATTATAAGATATTTAACCATGAAACATTTAGGATGTTTGTTTTATGTTTTTGTGAAGAATTGAGATATTTAAGAATGTAGGATTTTGTGAATGAGATATTGAATCGTGAATTATTTTAAGGGTTGATATGTACTATGAGTTTGTGAATAATGAGATATTTAATCTTGAAATATTTTAAGTGTTTAACCTACTATGAGTTTGAAGTGTTTATATGCTGGTACAATGAATTGTGAATAATTGAGATGTATAATCATGGAATATTTTAAGTGTTAAATGTACTATGAGTTTGTAAATTATTGAGATATTATGTTATGATTTTGTGAATAATTATGAGATTTTTACGAATGAAATATTTTAAGTGTTTATGTATTATGAATTTGTGAAAAACTATAATGAGATATTTAGCCCTGAAAAATATTGTAAATGTATTTAAATGATTTTATGAATTTGTGTATGATGAGATTGTGTGTTTATGTACCTATTATGATTTATTGAATAACTATAATTTGATGTTTAACCAAAGTAGAACTATCTATTAGGCATCTAAGATAGTATTTTATTGTGAAAATGTTGAAATCTAATGTGTGTATGTTTGCAAGATGTTTGATACGAAAAGTTATGAACGAATTTAGAACTAGGTTGATACTGAATGAATATTAACTAGTTCAAGCCACGGGTGATGAGTTTGTTGGCCGTCGATGGGATAACATGCTCTAATCGATTCAAACATTCTTTCGATGTTCTTCATGTTACTTTGGTCAAAGACATGAGTAACATGACGAGGTCAAAGATGAGTGATCAGGTGTGGCCGAGATGTGTACTGTATTATTTGTTTCTGTTTAAGGTCCGAAGGTGTCACTGAAGTTAGGCCTTGATGTACAATCTTGACGATGGGGTTGATGGTGCGTCAACCACCAACCACCAACACACGAGGACGTGTGTTTTGCAGGAGGGCCGTGTTATCGGTAGCGGGTAGCACTGGGCAATGTTGACAAGAGAGGGTAGTCGTCGATATGGATCGGCGCACCCGAGGTTATAAAGGCGGTGGTCATTCGACGAAGCGGGAGCATTCCGTGTTGAACAGCTGAAGAAGTCTGACCTTTTATATCTGATTAGCTTGTCCTTATTTTATGATCTTGTAATAATTGTGTAAAGTAATATAGTGTGATCTAGTTAATGTTACTAATATTAACCCAAATACAAGTACTCTCAGTGGTGGAGAGTCTATGTTGGTTTTATTTACTGTGTTTACCTTGCTCGCAATCCTGATATACCGATATTAGCTAAAACTGTAATGATAGAATCACCCCTGAACGATTATATTGTTGTGTCATTTACATTAGTAAGTTTTTTAATATCTACCCTGTCGACAAGTTCTATCGACGAAACCTTGGAAAAAAATTGAAATGTCTGTTAAATGTACGGGATTGACATTAGCCATCAGAGAGTCACGTGTTCCTTATCATAGCCAGAAACATTCTATTCCTAGATTATGATCTTGTCGTTTAGATCTTGTCCAAGAAGAACACAGAGTAGGTACTTTTACAAAACGTTCAGTTGATTCAATACGAAAGAATATGTTGACAATAACGAAAAGCCTGTTTAGTTTTATTAAATACCAACAAAAAGACTATTCGTTTTATGAAAAGTTTAAGAAATAATTTGGTTCTTACTTATTTACGTTTATGTTTTCAGCTTCTAGTAAAAGGTTCCTGAATCGATTCCTTTAAATTGTAAACTCTTTAATTATAGCTTTAAATATAAATGGACTGATGCATTTCGCATTTACACTCGGGAGCAATGAATTCGGATCACCAACATAAACTTTAATATCTCGGAAACTAAAAATAATAATAGCTTATTCTAATGAAAAGTAGAAAGTAGACTACTAACTGACCCGGTGAACTTCGTACCGTCATATTTTCTTAGTGACATTTTTTTTTAATTTTCTTTTATACATAAACCTTGCCCTGACAATAACGAACACACAAAAAAAAAAAATCTCCAAATTGGTGCAGTCGTTCGGAAGTTGTGCGCATACATGCATTTTGGCGATTCATTTTTAGGGTTCCGTACCCAATGGGTAAAACGGGACCCTATTACTAAGACTCCGCTGTCCGTACGTCTGTCCGCCTGTCACCAGACTGTATCTCATGAATCGTGATAGTTAGACAGTTGAAATTTTCACAGATGATGTATTTCTGTTACCGCTATAACAAAAAATACTAAAAAACAAAATGAAATAAATATTTAAGGGGGCTCCCATACAGCAAACGTGATTTTTTGCCGTTTTTATAGATAACGGTACGGAACCCTTCGTGCGCGAGTCCAACTCGCACTTGGCCGGGTTTTATATACGTATAGATTTAATACTACTCAAATAAAATTAATAAAAGTTCTTAGATAGTCTATAAAATACTTTATGTTTGAATAAGCTAGCATTCTTAGTTTCCGAGATAATAAGGTTTATGTTGGTGACCCGATTCATTGCTCTCGAGTGTAGCTGTGCAAAAAACGTCACGTGGGCAAACACCTATTGTTACACAAAAAAAAATCAATAAGCTACAAGGCATTTTCACTAGGTATATTTAAGAATCATTGGAATATAATATTACCCTAAAAATATGCTGCAATTTATTTAATAAACGTTTATTTTCAGATAGGTACTTACTTTATACAGGGCGTCCCACGACTTTGCCACATGGAGGGGAAGTACCTTAAATACTGTAGTTAGAAAAAATTACTGAATGAAGACTTCATTTTTATTTTAAAAACAATACGAACTGCATTCAAAGAATTTTAAAAATCACCTGTCTGAACCGGGAATCGAACCCGCTAAATGTGAAAACAAAAAAAACTGTAATTTTATTGTACTAATCAAAAGGCTCAATCATATACATTTATTTCTTCTAAATAACATAGCATCTAAAATAAAAGGAACATCATGAAATTTAACATTTATTTGAAATAATAAGACACGTTTAACTGTGCAACTTACAAACAATTTAATTTATTAAATGCTCAATACGTGTCTCTTCCTATTGTGTACAAATTGTAACTCTTGATAATCTCGCTTACCGTTGATTTCTTTATTTTTTCATGGTTAATATTTGAAATAATGTTTCGAAATAGTAATCAAGCAGAAATTAGTATATAAAGTCAGTTGATCTAAGCACGACAGCGACATAAAGAAAATGCTATTCATTATTCTAAACAAAATTTTAAATTAAATGTTAATTTTCATGGTGTTTCTTTTATTTTAGATGCTATGTTACTTAGAAGAAATAAATGTATCTGATCGAGCCTTTCGATTAGTACAATAAAATAACAGTTTTTTTTTTTATTTCAGATTTAGCGAGTTCGATTCCCGGTTCAGACAGGTGATTATTTATAATTCTTTGAATGCAGTTCGTATTGTTTTTAAAATAAAAATGAAGTCTTCATTCAGTAAATTTTTCTATCTAAAGTATTTAAGGTACTTCCCCTCCATGTGGCAAAGTCGTGGGACGCCCTGTATACACTTGGGAGCAAAGAAATCGAGCCACTCCTTTTTTCATGTGTCCTGGTTATTAGTTTTGGTTTCATGAATTATAGAATTCTAAGTACAAAAAACTACCCTCATTGTAAAGGTTATTAAATAACCTTTTAGGCGATATATGTTTAGAATTGATCTGTTCCATAATACTTACCAAAAATAATAACAATTATACCTACGTGAAAAATAGAAGTGGCTCGATTTATTTGCTCCCAAGTATATATATTACTTTTTCCAAAAGCGAATTACGGTGAATGATGTAGTACTTTTTGCTATGCCATTATCTCTTGTAGCGATGTAATAATGCCTATATTATTACTTCATTTGGAGCCAGCAATTCGTTCAGTGAATGGATGACGATAAATTGTATTAAAGCTTACTTGTGAGTGACATGGGTTTAGGTTATTTATATTACTGCATAAAAAAGGATAACAACGACCTAAACCAATTGAGTGGAAATTAATCGCCCAGACCTATTGAAGACCTTGAGGTCTTCTATTGAATAAATAAATTCCTACTTCTGTTTCAGGAAAATAAGCTTGCCTATATCAGATTCTGATTAATTATTATCATCGTAGGTGTACTAACCTATGTCTAACCCCTTTTTTTTTTTTTTTTTTTTTTTTATCGTGGGAAAATCCTCATGGACACCCTTCGCCTGGGGAAGGCGAAGGGTTATGCCGGACTCTTACCGGCTAAAAACCCACGGTGTTCCTACTCCTGACCCTTGGCCGGGGTCACGGGATTCGCAGCTGCATGCACCGCAACCCCGGCAGGCCTCGGTCCGCCATCCCCTGGCGGACCTCTCCTTCTGTGGGGCCTTGCCCCACGTCCTCCTGAAAGGCGCGCACGGAACACATGCGCGCCGCCTTCTCGGGCCTGTTACTGGTCGGGCGACGGGTCCCCTAACCCGTCGCCCGCAGGCCACACACTAGGGTGGCCGGAGATCGTCGCGCGCCCTCCGGCGGCGCCCGGTGCGTCTGGCGCGGGAAGGGAGAGTGGCCGTCGCCTCTCTCTCCCTCTCCGCTCCCTCCTTGGTCGCCATCACCACCTCGCAAAAGGAGGTGACGGCTTCCCACGCACTCTCGCTCCCGACCATGGACAGAACCACGGCCGGAAGCGAGAGGTCACCACCGATCGCCGCGACTAGTTCACGGCGCTGCGTCGCCCACGCACGGCACTCCTGCAACGTGTGCAGCACCGTGTCTTCCGGGCAGTCGACGCAGTGGTGACATCCGGGCGTCTGCTCCCGGCCTATGCGACACAGGTACTTCCCGAAACATCCATGTCCCGAAAGCACCTGCGTCAGCCGGAAGCTGAGGGCGCCATGCCGCCTCTCCAGCCACTCCTCCATAACGGGTCTTACCGCCGCTATTGCGGCGTGCCCTGCGCTGGGTTGCGCAAGTCGTTCTCTCCACTCGGCCACTAGGATCTGGCGGAGCTCACTCCGCTCAGGCGCCTCCTCGCGCTGACGATATCTCAGCGCGAGGGCCCTCGCCTCCAGATCCCAGGGCATCGATCCGGCTAGGAGGCTCGCCGCCTCGAAGGAGATCGTACGGTACCCCCTTATCACCCTGACGGCCATCGCGCGATCCTATGTCTAACCCCTGTAAATGTACCATGTACAATTAAAAAATTACCATACCTATAGGTACATAGATCCTACGTCATAACTTATTTGTCGGAGCCAACATTTACATTCCTAGAAAACTGATAGGAAATGTATATAAAGTATAAGAAAACTACTTAGTACATTTTACATAGAAAAATAATACCTATACATAGCACTCACTTACGTTGGTATTGTAACAGTAGATATTAGGCTAAAGCCGTACCTCAACATACTACCTTTTATTTTCTTTCTTTAAAAAAAAAAAAAACGTTGCCGTACACTAAGATTTATCTTGTATCGTGGGTGCATTTAGAGACACAAATCTCACATACACAAACGCCCAGACCCGAAACAACCATCTGCAGGCCATACAAATTTTTGTTCCGTGTGGAAATCGAAACCACGACCCGTAGCGCAGAAGCCAATCGCTTAGGCACTGCACCAAACGTGTCCAAACTATACTCGCATGAATTGACACACTCACACAGGCACGCAACTGATTATAATGCACTTTTTGACATGTGGAGTACATAGTCACAGCCATGACTAACTGTATTCCGATGGTAACTTAGAAGCCCTGTTGCAGTGCGTGTCTGTGTGAGTGTGTCAATTCGGACGATTTTAGGTAGCTGAAGTACTGCTTTAGCTTATATACTGTGGTATTGTTTAACAACTTATTTCTGGCACAGACTCAACACTAAATAATAACAATGCTTTCATAATTTGTAACACAAACAAACATAAATTCGAGTTCACGAACAATGTTTTTTCTTAATTAGCCACAGTACGTAGATTAATTTAGAAAGCGAGCTTAATGTGTGCAAGTTCGCTAGTCTAATTTGCTCGGGTTTAGAGCAAAGACGTGTTTCCATATAGAGAGTGAAGATTCCCGGGGAGTTATTTAACTAATTTTACATGCGGGGCAAGTTTTAACCCCACTACCATATGTTTGCATTGCCGCTGTCGTGGGTACATCTAGCGAGCGAGTCCCGACAACGCGACTCGGCAAGACAAACTGGTACGTACGCCCTTCGGAATTAGCTCGGCAAATTCAAACATCCAACCCCTCCACTTGTACGCCTGACAACTAGCGACGATAGCTGTTCTCAGAATTTTGAAAGCTACCAAGTTAACGTACAGTCTTGATTACCCACCGCAGTTCCAAAGAGAATGTTGTGCATGAGGTTTTCCGAGGACACTTACGCTGCAGTTCTCATGTTTACTGTAACTTTGTTATGTTAAATTTATAATCTAGATAATATTATGCAATAAACGAGTAGAAAAACACGGTTTACTTACGTAATATGCCATTTGGCGTGCACTTGAACAAAATATAATAAAGTTAAAGGATTTATGGCCCAAAGAATCTCTACAAAAGTATACAGACAATGCTATAAATAATCCTAGAGTAATAAAATCCGAAATAAGAGAGAGCTCCGGAAAGAATAGTCGCAACAAGGAGCGTATTATTCAGTGTCACCGGCGGGACGTGTCCTGTAATATATGTTTTAATAAAAGGGTTTCAATTCTCACCCGAACATACATCACACGAAGATACCCGAAGTATCAATAATAACGAAAAAGATCTTCAATTTATTATTCATTGAAGTCGCTGGGCGGGGCGGGCCGCTCTATAAATCCAGGGATCGCCACTAAATCATCGTTTGCAGGCGGCGCGGCGGAAGGACGTGTGCGGGCGCAATTTTTATCCATTTTTCATCGATGGAAACAAATGGATACATTGCCAGTGTGTCCATAATTACAGTTCCATTTTCACGACAAATGTCATAAGTTAATGACACGAATACCATACAACTTGCGACCTCGTTCACCAATCGAAGTGAGGTATAACTTTTCGTAGCTGTGCATTAACAATGTACTCAGACCTAAACAAAGAGAGCCAGGTGGAACGGCTGATGCTATACCCACTGAAAGAATCCATAAAAACTGTAATGGTACCCTCGTCACGTCCGGACATCTTATTTATCTAGTCACGAGCAAAATCATTGTTTCCTTTTTCGTTGTGTGTTCGGGCAAAAACACGCCTTATTACCGCCAACGGCTAACAGATGAACTGCTGAACGGGACCATTGTCCCCGAACCTTGTGTGTGACGTTTGTTCCTCGCAGACGCGAAGAAAAAATTGTACTCCCTCGTCGAGAAACAATTTATTCATGTGTTCACTATTTTGTTTTGTTGCGCGTGAAGTCAAATAAAACTACGATAGTTAGTTTTGTAAGTAGAAAAGCAGTAAAAAGTTTTGAAATAGAATCTTTTATTAAAACAAACACTTAATTACGAATCTATTTATGTTCTTATTCATGAAAGTCATGTAAAGTTAATCTACTTAATTATATTATGAAGGAAAAGTCTACTTAATTATGTTTCAGATTCATAAGTAAATAAATTGATGACGTGTATTCGTCTAATTTAGCACGGTGCTGTTAATTATTCATCAAAGCTTCATTAACTATAAATTAATTATAGAACACGTTGCGCTCGTTCGCTTTTGTTAAAAAGAAGCATGATCTGAATTGTTAATTAATTAACATATCACTAAAACCGATTTTAAATACTCTAAGCTACACATTTTTCTAAAGACCTACTAACATTATTTTATCTATTTAACGAGATTGCATGTGACGAAGTAGAGTGAAAAAAGAATAAGCAGAATTCATTATCTGAAACAATAAAAATTAAAATCTATGTAATTCATATAAAATCCACAATAAATATTTGACAGATCAATTTTATAGTGTAGGTAAAGCAAAAAGGTCAGGATATCGACATCTCCCAGTTGGGTTACGGAGGTCGGATGGCAGTCGATCAAAGGTGCGAGACGGTTTGACCTAACCGTTGTTTCAATAAGACGTCCAAAAGTGTCCTGATCTTTCTATTGATGAACAATAGTGTAGTATTATTAGTAAAGCAGGAATCAATGTACCCAACTGCCACTTTAAGAATTAAAAAAACATTTTTTTACACTTACAGCAGTGAAAGTGCCAAGTGAAAGTAGGAACATCTTCCCTCCCCTAATGGTTAAGGGTTTGTTAGCTCTTTCGACTAATAAACGCAAATTGCTCTTGAATCTGCGACATCTTGGCGTCCAATCGCAGTCATACACCGCAAAAGGTATTTTACCGCTCTGAAGAAAAAAACAAAATTGTATTGATCTGTAACATTATTTTTACCATATTTAGTAAAATTAGGTTGACAAGTTTACGCTGAAATGGTACCGACGATACTTCCATATATGTTAGGCCATATTGGGTGCCGTCAAAAAAATACACAATCCCCTCACTTCTCGATACTGTCGTGAACTGTGATATAGGGTTCTCTCCGTAGGATTGGCATCAATAATCCTCTTTGCTGCAACTGCTTTGATTAATGGAAAGGTTACAGATGTAAGCTGCTATTGTATGCTCGCATGTCAGTAACTCGCCTCGGCTGGTTACAGAATGACGAGTAGCTGTCGCACAGGTGAGTAGTCTGCTACAGCCGCGGTAAAACTATACGAGTGATATGCGAGCTACTATGGTGTGACGTGGTGGGAGGGGTCAAGTAATAGTTTGATAGTGGTGGTTGTAGTGACTCGGATACGACCTACTAATAAATTCGCATTGACAGTAATCGCATAATACAGTTACACGGTGCGAGTAGCTTAACAGCAGTAACTGACCAGATAAACTCACATTGTGTAACCTAAGCATTACAACATACTTACCAAAAATTTCCTAAACAGGCGCAATTGTTCAGGACCGTGGTATACTTAGAAAAAGGGCCATCGGCGAATGGACGTTTATAAGTTGATATAATGATGATAAAAAAGTTCAGATTGAATCTTACCTTTTCAATGATCCGTGATCCAAACCAACAAGGAACCATAATTTGAAGAATCATGACAACCATATACAGCGAAAGGAATACGAAATACTGAGTCGTTGCAGACTGAAAATCCAGAAAAAGTAAATTACGTTACTACTAGTCCATGAAATTAACACGTTAAAAGACAACTCGACTGCCTCTTTGCTCTAGAGGCGGCAAGCGCAGCTGCTGAGCATAAGGTATTGGGTTGGATCCTCAAATCGGGTAAAGTGTGATTGGGTTTTTCCGTGTGGAATTTCTCAGTAGCAGCCTAGAGCCTGGGTTTCTGTCCGGTTGATGGCAATAAGCTCACCCCCTTTAGCATGGGAATTTAACATAACGGCGAAATAAGGGTGTAGGTACTATCCACCTCTACCCTATCCTTCGGGAAATAAAGGCATTATGTTAAGTGATGATATGTAAAAGACAAAAACTTACCAAAGTAAATCGGAACAAGCATACACAAATCTTACAGGACCCCAAACTGAACTGTACAAATAACGACTCACTGAACGCTTGCTGAATTAATTTACAATATCTGAAAGCAAATAACAAAATTACTATTTCATTACTATTAAGATTGCTTATTAAAAGACATAAGTAAAATATCTACACTCGGAGAAGCAATGAATCTAGGTTACCAATATAACACCTAAATATCTCGGAAACTAAGAATAATAGCTTAAATGAATGAAAAGTATTTTATAGACTACTAGCTTTTGCCCGCGGCTTCACTCGCGTTCATTTAGAATTTGACAATCAACTCTTAACACACTACTAAAGTTTCTATAATAACATAATTCAATCATGATTCGAAAAACACGTGGCGCCATCTATTAACATTATTGTTGTTTTCCGGGAACAGTACTTTTTTCAGTAGTTTCTGTACACCTGAAAATATTAGTTAGGACTTAATACTAATAACATAAAATTAATAAGTAGTATTATACAGGCAATCAACTACTTTTTATTTGAATAAACTATCATTCTTAGTTTCCGAGATATTAAAGCTTATGTAAGTGACTCGGATTCTTTGCTTCTTAATGTGAAAACATACTTGCAAACTGCATCGTAATGTCGAATACATTTATTGATTTCCAAAACTGCATTGAAATCGTCCATAGCTTTATCAATTGATCCATGAAACGCATCAGCATTTTTACAAATATCTGTCACTCTCCTCAACTTCCCATCCAGAATATCCAACTGAGCGATAGCAAGAAACATCACTCCCAAAAGAAACGTATCGATGTTCACGTTGTACAACATGTGGGATGTGATGCCCAAGCTTTGGAATAGATATGCTGGATACAAGAAGATCGCCTTATAACTTTCTGGTATAAAAGAATACCTGCATACAGGAAACTCCAATTCGATCCCGAAAATTAAGTGAGTCACAAATGGGGTGAACACATTAGCTGTATTTGCAATGACAGATAAAACAGCAGTTATTTTCCAGTACACTAAAGCATTCTCTTTAGCGTTATTTATAAATTTGATTTCTTCAGGACTATCAGATTGGAATATTTCGCTCTCCAACATATAAAGCATTCCTTTAAATTTGTCACGCAAGAAAATAAACGCCATCACTTTAGACAGAACTCCTAAGTCAGTGAAATAAAATATCATTTCTTCAGCAAATATCTCCAATTGTTGGGGTAAGAAATAAAAATTGATGGTATACAATACAAGGAATAGATACATAAACAATGATACAAATATTCTGGAGAAATAGACATAACATCTACTTGGGTTATCATCGGGCCAAACGCCAAGAAGTTTAAGAAATGTCAAATGTACTTTGAAGCAATCTATTTGATAAAACTTCATTATATTTTTTTCTTAGTGCTTATTTTATGACCGAAGCGTGCGATAATGAGAACGTTTGCTACTCTTTTCAGCATTAAATTGGACCGGGCTATTTTATATAGTTTGAGGTCTCAAAGGCTTGGAACAAGCCTGTAATTACATGCACTACAGTGAAAACTAGATATATTCTTAATTAATAAGGAAAGGTGTTTAAATGCATAGCACGTTCAAGTCGTCTTGAAATTTCTAATTTACACCTATTTCAGTTCAAAGTGAATTAAACAGCCTCTAGGAATTAATTCGCAGGTACATTTCCAAGACGTATTTAAATATTAATGTACGTGTGAAGTATATGAAGGTTTTAATGGATCTAGGTTAATTGGTGGCGACGTAGTTTTTTAAATGAGATGCAATTAGTGAAGGTGACTTTCGTTCAGCCGCAAAGTGATCCAAGAAATCATTCTTTAAAAGCTTTAATTTAACAAGGTCTGCTGCGGGTTTTCGTTAAGTTGTGAATAAGTGTGTGTGTGTGTGTGAATAGTGTATAAAGTGATGATTCTCGTACTTTCATATACCTATTAATTGCTATAGCGGCGGAACGTCTTGCTCGCCGTAAATTTGCTGCCCCAGCATAAATTACTTTTACTCTTAAAAAAATATAAAACAAAAAAATGTGAAGTGCAAAACAGGAACCAAAAGAACCAATTTACAGTCTTCTGCTTGGGTAACCGGTAGGTGCAAACTAGATGTTATTATTTATTTTTTCTTTATTTGTAGGTACATACTTTTATTTGTAATTATCTAAATATTGTTTGCATAAATTGGTTGTAAAATTATGTTTTTATTTAAATCAATAAATGTTATTATGATTTAATGATTTCATATTCTCTCACAAATAACTACATAGTTTCAATTGAAGTTTTCTGAAAAAAGCTTGCTATCCTTAGTGTTGTGTATTAATTACGTTTTTTTTTATTACCATAGGTTGGAAAATTTAAACGAGATTTCCACACTTAGGTTTAATGTTTGAACTTCTCTTGATAATTCCTGTCATATTTAATTCTGATTTATGAATACTAACATTCATCATAAATTGAACAATTAGGCATATAAATCAAAACTTCAAACATCACAATTCCATTTATCTAATAAAATATTTTGTTAATTTATTAAAGCTAAACATTTAAATACTATTAATTTATCAACACTTAAAAGCTGTCAAGCAGGCTGTAAATATTTATTCGAAAATTTATTAACGTGTCTAACATTAATAAAATTAGATCTTGTTCTTCAGTAGATTTTATCCTAATAATAAAGTTCGTGCTATGAATAAATTAGGCTAAAAATTAAGCATAATATTTTAATGAAATATCGTGCCCTATTTACTTAATTATACTAATTTCATCAAAGTAATCAGTCATAAATAACATAATCTAATATTAATTAAGATACGTCAATCTAAATAAACAGCCAGCTATAACTAATAAACTAGAACTTTGGAAACGAGACAGACTAGATAAGAATAAATTAGCATTCAAAGCACATTAAAGCAATGTCTTAAGAGACATTATTATCACACACATTATAAAAGAAGCTTTTCTGTTTGTATTTAAGAATACCGATTTATTAGATATAAGTTTAAGGTTTTATTAGATATAAGTCTCGATGATGATTTTACTCTCTTGATTGCATATGTTTCAGCAGAGTAAAAAACGAATAAGCTGAATTCATAATCTGAAACAAAAAATAACATTTTAATAACCTTTTTAATATTAATATCGACGTCAATCATTAGGTAAATAATTTAGAATTGATTTATAAATTAAATTTTGCAGTATTTCAAAACATAGATGAAGAAACATGATAACAATGTTATATTATTTGCAAAGAAACGCCAAATCAATGCGTGTCCTCATGTTCCCTGTCCTTGTAAATTATATACACTTGAAGATACTGCTGCGATGTATGCGATGCGTAATATGTATTTTATAAATAACTTGCTCTCATTGTACAGGAATCCATTTCTATAGCAAAAATTAGAACCGAACTGCAGCTTAACCATGACCGTTTGAGAGTTGTCTTCATAAAAAAAAGTCAAATAGCCGTACTGCTACTGCAGCGCTGCGGTTCGATCGCGATTGTAAACAATTTTGTTAGTAGTTATTAGCCTCCTAGTGTAATACACCTCATGACAACTACGAGAAGTAAAAGTAAAGCTTAACACACTAACAATATTCTTTAAAAGTTTTACAAGATACACTTACAGAAGTAAAAGTGTTAAGTGAAAGACAGAACATCTTGCCGCCAGTTATAGAGAGCGGCTTGTTAGCTCTCTCTACAAAGAGACGCATATTGCTTTTAAACTGACGAGATGTTCGAGTCCAGTCGCAGTTGTATGTAGAGAAAGCAAGAAAGTTACTCTGAAAAAATAAATAAACTATGTTTAGACGGTTTTAAATGATTCAGCTGTTATTTTTCTCTTGCGTCGGCACGGATTACACGAGAGTACTTAAGTTCATGAGGTCATGATAAGATTAGCAAGTCAGTATGGTTCACTGGTCGTACGCAGGTATATATCGTTATTCAGTTCTTCAAACCGTCACTTCAGAACTTGAAGAAAAAAAAAGCAGAAGAAGCGGTTTAATCACGACGTTCAAGATAAAATAACTGCATATGAATCATCCAAGTGGATAGCTATAGCAAATCTTCCAGATATTAGGATCAAAATCCTTTTTTTTGTACACTTCAAATAAATATTTGCCTGCGTCTGTGTTTCTGATCGCATACAACCCTAATCTCTTCAAAGTGAGAGTGAACAGGCTTCTTCTGGGTAAGCTCGCTACATCGTCGACTGTCTCGGTCACCTCTGACCTAGACTAAGGCCAAGAGCAAATAAATCGCAAACAAAAAAAAAGCGGCTAAATAAGCATTTATTTGTTTTAAAATAAGAATAATAAATTACATACCTTATCCATAATCCTTGTCCCAAACCAACAAGGAACCATTATTTGGATAATCATCACAAACATGTAGGTAGCAAGAAATATGTAATACTCAATCGGCGCAGGCTGAAATCATAATTATCATTACCTATTTCAATTTTGTCATATATTGTTACAGTATAATTAATGTTGATGATATAAATAAGTTTATAACTTGTAATTGTAGTTACCGTAGTAAATCTGAATAAACACACGCAAATAATACATGATGCCATACTGAATTGTATGAATAACGTCATGCTGAAAACATCTTCAACTAGACCGCAAAATCTGTAAAAATTATTTTTTTACGTTTGACTTCTAAATAAACTTTGGGTGCACCCTTTAAAGTGGAGTATTGTTTGAAAAAGTATTGGCTGTAAGAAAAACTTTAGGAGTAATACTATTCCTTATGACAAGCAACTTTTTTTCTACAGATGGTTTGTCTGTGATTATCTGCCTATTAAAATTACCTATTCACAATTGGCGTTTGTATGGAAAGATGACTTTTTGTTTTCTGTAGGTGGTTGATAATGAATACACACATGAAAGTCCGTGTGAAAGTCTTCCTATACAGTGTGTCCGGCCATGGACTAGTGATATTCTAAGTACTTATAAAGCAACTATTCTAGTACACAAATACACTTTACACTAGGGTCTAATCCACTTCCCCGCTATTTGGCAGCCATTTTGCTTTTTTGTTGAAATATTTTCTACAACTGTATGTCTTTATGTGAACCCATTGTATCGTAATGTAAACGATAGACAATATTGTTGAACTCCGAATAAGCCTACTGTTATCTCAGTACGACCAAAGAGAGATATGACTTTTTTTGTACACGTACAGAATATCTCAAAAAAATATGGAAGTGGATTGGACCCTAGTGTATAGTGTATTTGTGTACTAGAATAATTGTTATATAAGTACATAGAATATCGCTAGTTCATGACCGGACACATTGTATACACTGGCCTTGTACATTTCCTAGGAAGACACTCCGTCCTTTTTCTGTAATTATTATCGTGCTATTCCCAAAAGGGTAGACACCGCTGTGTCCTCATACCCACATTCATTCGGTAATGGTTAGATCAACGAGGTTAAGTCATAACGTCACACATCAAGCTAGAACATTCGTTTATTTTTTGCGGTTCTAAAATGGAATTGTATGTTACTTACTTGCTTATTTCGTCAAAATGTATAATACATTTATTCATTTTCGTAACAGCTTCCTTATTTTTATTAGTCGGGTCCCGTGATATTTCACATTCTTCATCTTCATTATTATATTCATCTGCTACTTTCCTTAACTTTCCATCAAGAATATCTAGTTGTGCTATCGTAAGAACCATCAATCCAAGAAAAAATGTATCAATGTTCAGATTGTAGTGCATATGAAAATGTATTCCTGTACTCTGATATAAATATAAGGGATAAATAAACTTATGTTTAAATGAATCAGAAAGAAAAGAGTAACGACAAACTGGCAACAATAGTTCCACTCCCATCATAAGATGCGATAGTAATGGAGAAAGAACATGAATCATACTAGATGTAACCGAGACGTATGCCACAATTTTCCAATAGGTCTTGTTAAACCTCTTCGATTTTTCTATTATAGCCAAACCTTCAGCATCATCTGCTTGGAACATGTCACTTTCCAGTATATCTAGTAGTTCGCTTATTTTGTTGCGCATAATTACAAAGGTCAAAACTTTAGACGACACGGCTATGTCAGTAAAATAAAATATCATCTCTTCTATAAAAATGTCCAATTGTCTCGGCAAAAAATAAAAGTTTATGGAGAACAGACAAAAGTAAGCAATAACAAAGATAAAGATGAAAGCTTTAGAATAGAAATTGTAATAACGGCAAGAATCGCTTCCGGGCCAAATGGCAAGAAACTTCCAAAACTTCATGTTGATTTTAAAACAGTCTATTTGATGCACTTCCATTACCCAAATTGTTGTATTCCGACCAAGTAAGATATTAATGTGTAGCTGTGTTCCTGTTGTGTGGATCTGATAGCTGCGCAATTTCAAAGTAGCCAAGACTCGCAGAATAGATAAGATTTAGAGTGGAGTCGAATGTCGCGTACAATTTTATTTCTTTAGTAAGCTGTATCTTTTGTAATAGACACACAAGAACTTCGATTAAAATCTGAGAGGATTAAAATATGTTCACAACTCGTAAGAATTTTACTGAAATCGTGTTTTGTTATTTTGGGTCGCATCACCAGATTATTATACAACTTCTAATTTTAAAATAGAATTCTCTTCACGATTCTCAATAATATTTCTTTATTAATCGCAAAAAGAAGCACTTTACGAACGAGAAAGTTAACATCTAGTAACTTTGTTATGCACATGACCCTGACTTTTTACTAACACGCTTTTCTACAAGAATGCATTTCTTTTTATAATTAAAGGGGAATCCACACATTGGACTAGCATTAATATTGGCTCAAAGTGAATGTAAAAGTACTAATTCTTGGGTGGTTTAAAGGGATAAATTAATAATAAGTGCATAGGGTGGGAGTTTTCAAAGTATACAGGGTGTACAAAGACCGATCACATAGCCGAAGTCCACGCACTCTGTACATCAAACTAAATTACATTGACCAAAAATAATTGCTGGGAAACGACATTTGTTTTTTGGCATGAAAAAAACGCTTTTTTTTGTAGCGCGCAAATTATGGTTGTGGCGATGCCGCGCGTTTGCATGCGTGCAGCGGCCACACAGCCGAGCCAAGGCGGTCGTGTGCGGTTGATATTAATTGCGTTTTTGTAACTTCAAATTCGTAATTTGTTAGGAAAAATTGAAATTTTTGATAATGTTTGTATGGAAGAAAGTTTAGTATTATGAGTTGGAAATCGTTCCTAGAAAAAACTAAAAAAAAATATGTGTACTTTGACCTTCAATATCTCCAAAACCAATGATTTCCCAGGTATGGTTTGTTCGAAAAAAATGATCCCAATGATGGGTAGAATACGTGGTTTTCGTTATCGTTAAGGGTCTTTTTACACCCGATATATCAGCATGACTTGTTAGTCACTTTACAACCGAAAACCATGAACTCTGCTCGTCATTCTGTACAACTTTTACAATGGGAAAAACTCGGAATTCGTGAAAAAAAAAGCTGTTATTCCATACATTTTGTTTAGCAACATTTACTATTTTGTATGGAACAGCAGTATTTTTTTCACGAATTCTGGGTTTGTCGCATAGCAAAAGTTGTACAGAATGATGATCAGAATTCAAGGTTTTCCGATGTAAAGTGACTACCCGGACCGGTCATCCTTTAGAGACCGTTGGGAACGAATGCAGATAAATTACAGATGATGCATTTATTTAATGAGATTCACTTACCAAAGTCACTGCTTCTAGGGATATTGTACACCGTGACTGGACGTTTTGCTATAATGACAATTTGCTAATTAGACGTATTGCTAAATAGGTAGACGTTTTGCGTATTTGGACGTTTTGCTACTTGGACGTATTGATCGTAAGGCGTACACCGTGACTGTTTTCACTATGGGATGTAGATAGTAATAGTAGGTCAAAATATTATTTCATGGGAAGCTACTTATTATTTGAATGTTAAAATTTTGATTTGACTAATCGACAGTACTAGACTACAGACAGTACTACAGACTAGGTACTTCTTTGTCTCTCGTTTCGGCACAATCTACACAAGAAAAGCTTATGCCGTGGTAAAGTTTTAGAAAAAGCATATTACTCGGTGGCAGAGTTTCTTGAAGATAGGATTTAAGTAGGTATTGGAGTGACTGATAATTGTTGTGTTGATACTATTTCGTGTTTTTTTTTCTGTCTGTTAATTTGACATCTATTTGTTAATCTGTTTAAATGTATGTATTTTTTTAAATTTTTGCATGGCGTAAGCCTGAATGTGGCGATCATTATAATTTGTTTATTGTAACACCATGTGTACCTACCCATATTACGCAAATAAAGAACATTGAATTGAATTGAATTGAATAAAGATTAGCCAGTCAGCAAGGTTGATGAAAGCCGGATTGCTCAGGTTGCGCCGAAAGTACTTAACCGGTTGCGTCTCGCGTATCGTCCGAGGACGACACCGCTATTGTTTATCTATTGTGTCTATAATTACGGTGATTGAGAGGTCACGTATTGACAGTTGTGGTGGCTCTATTAATGTAGGATCCTGACTCTTTTAATACTACTGAAATGGAGTACCTAGTACTAAAAGAAGTAGTACTAATGGAGAGTTTCACTACCTAGTAGTGGAAAAATCATCAAAATTGGAGGATGATAACATTTTCAAATACAACGTTATTTTTACTTTATACGAAAACCGAGACACCCCAACAAGATTTTCATCAGAACTGCCTGAATATGTTTTTTTTTTAGTAAATCTCCAAGTTACACCTTAGTTTATGTCGCGTTAAGTTCGCTAAAAAAGTGTGAAATGCCTGAGATGTGCTATGCAGGGGTTGTCTAATACACGGAAACTGACCGAGCGGACCATTTCAAGCATCAAGGTGTCTATTCCCGTCAACTGTTATGGGTAGAAACCTACTGAAACAAAATTGAAATTTAAGAAAAAAAAAGAAAAAAAATGTGGTGTAAAAAATATGTCAATCGATTCTCCTAGTGATTCTGAACAAACTAGTTTCAGGTTTAGTATATACTAAAACTAACCTTGTATAACGTACTACGTAAGGTGATAAGTAGTAGTACGTAGTCGTGAGTGAGTAGATAGAATAAGATTAAATTATTTTTTTCTTTAGATTTTGCCATCAATGATTAGGGGCCAAAGTTATAGACTTACACCTTTTAGAGTCACTACAATCTAGAAGGTGAGGGCGCTATACCGTCTCTTCAGCCGTTTTTTCATGACGGGTCTTACCGCCGCTATTGCGACGTGCCCTAATAATTGTACACCTATTTTTTCAAAGTGGCTACTGTGTCATCACATCATCTCTTAAACGTCTACGGCTGAACAGGGACCTTCCAATAACCGTTACAACGAACGATCATAAGACATATTGCCATAATACCAGACGCATTGGTGATGGCAGCTTGCAGTATGTTATTTGTAAGCAGACGAACCCTTTAATGCTGAAAAACCTGTTTTAGTCGGTAAGAGTCCGATTTACCCTTTCGTCTGCCCTAGACGGAGAGACTCTATGAGTATTTCTAGTCGAGAAAATAAGGTAGATGCAACTGCCGCGTCTTCTTGATATTATCCTTAACACGTTCACCAGGAGGGCACCCTGTAGTCGCATTCGCCATGCCGGGTGCCCTCGTGGAAGGCTCATTTTAAAAGCAGGTTTTTCTTGGAAAATTCACCGTCATGAAACAAGCAAACACCTATTTTACGACGTAGTAGCGTATTTTTCAAGGCTTTTAATCTAATGCCAGAAATCCTCCTCGAGGGTTCACTCTTAGCGCAAACGTAATGCCGAGGACCCTCCTGGAAGGTCCACTAGGAATGTGTATGGCGGGATGGCGTATGAGCTCTATCAAAAGTGTGGTGGACTCTAATGTGTTAGGTATTACATAACATCACGCCTATATTCCTTGAAGGGTTGGGTAGATGTGTATAGTACGCCCTTATTCCGCCGTTATGTTTACTTCCTATGTAATAGGGGGCGAGCCTATTGCCATCAACCGGGAACAAATCCAGGCTCCGGGCAGCTACTGAGAAGTTCCACACGAAAAAATCCAATAACACTTTGCTCGACCTGGGGATCGAACCCAGGACCTCACGCTCAGCAGTCGCGCTTGCGACCGCTAGCTAGACAAACGAGACAGTCAGGCAGATTATATTGTTTATTCGAAATAGATTTATGCATGTCGTTAATAAAAGTAATCACTCTCTTTGGTAGATTTCATTATTATTCTTTTTAAAAGTTCGTGCTACGAATCAATTAGACTAAATTTAAAGCATCTTGTAAATTAAATGTCGTGTTTATCTATATCTATAAAAGGAGAAGCTGACTGACTGACTGACTGATCTATCAATGCACAGCCTAAACCGCTGGGGTTAGAAACTTGAAATTTTGACAGGTATCATTTGTGACGTAAGCATCCACTAAAAAGGGATTTTTCGAAATTCAACCCCTAAGGGGGTGAAATAGGGGATTTAAATTTGTATGTAAGTTCGTCATTTTTGAAGTAAGACGCATGAAATTAAATAATAAGGTTTCTGGTTAGAAATAAAGCTACACGTATTTCAGCGTTTTTGAAAATTCAACCCTTAAGAGGGTGAAATAAGTGTTGAAAGTTTGTATGAGAAATCTGTTACTTTTGAAGTAAGAAGCATGGATTTAAAAATGTAGGCTCTTGGTGAGAAATAAATATACACGTGTTTGAGGGTTTTTGGAAATTCTAACCGTAAACAAGTGGTGAAATAGGGGATGAAAGATTTTTTAGATTTTTAACTGCAATTTCACGCAAGCGGAGCTGGGCCAAAAGCTAGTAATCTAATATTTATTAAGATTCTTCAATCAATAAACAGCAGGCAGTAATGTAATTAATATAAATTTGAAAACATCTTAGCTGAGATAAAAATTATTTATGAGATTAAACATACTAAATAATAAGCAATATCAGAATTAAAGCAATATTTTAGGAAATTTTGTTGAAGAAATCGTAAAAATGTGTATCCCTTTGTGTCTTTTTTCTTGTGAATGTCATCATCTCTATACTGATGACGATTTTACTCTCTCTGCACATGTTGAAGTAGAGTGAAGAATGAATAAGCGGAATTCATAATCTGAAACAAAAGAGAATATTTAAGTAAATGAAGATTAAGAAAATAAGAATTTATATAAAATCTTCTGGAAGTCTGTGAGAAAATTTTCAAGAACTTTCAAAAATAAAAATAAAATACCAAGAAAAAAATCTTAAAGTTGTATAAAGTCGTATCTACACTTACAGAAGTAAAAGTGTTAAGTGAAAGACAGAACATCTTTCCGCCAGTTATAGAGAGCGGCTTGTTAGCTCTCTCTACAAAGAGACGCATATTGCTTTTAAACTGACGAGATGTCGCAGTCCAGTCACAGTTGTATGTAGAAAATGCCAGGAGGTTACTCTGGAAAGAAAAATAACTTTTTTAAACTTTATTAGGCGAAGTCAATTGTTTTTTTTTTTTTTTTTTATTAGATCAATGCACGGTTCCAAGTAGTAGGGTCCTATGTAGAAGAGCCGGCAAGAAACTCCATGGATATTCTTTAGTAATTTAAGAACAATTTATTTATGATCGTATTGTATGATCCCCTTGGTATCTAAGGAGTCGTATTAATTGGCAAGCGGTCACACGACCATGCGATCCCAATGCTCAATCAAATGTCTTTATTTTCATATATTTTTTTTTTAAAACCTTTAAGATAGCTTTGTGGAACCAAATTGTTTTATTTTTCATCGTTAAGACAATGTTATATTTCTTAAACTAAGATATTTAGTTGAGCATTTGTAGGATCGTATCGTATGGTCGTGCAATGTCAGCGACGCGACGTGTGTCCGAACCTACGAATAAATGTACCTACTGCGGTACTCTTTGAGAGATTAATAAAGTCGTTGAATATCGGATAGCCAACTTTTTAAAACTTTTGAATAGTCTACATTAACAAGAACTTAATTGCTTTAAATTTTCAGAGACATAAAGTAAATTGTATACCTTATCCATAATCTTTGTCCCAAACCAACAAGGAACCATTATTTGGATGATCATCACAAACATGTAGGTTGCAAGAAATATGAAATACTGAAGTGGTGCAGGCTGAAATCATTATCAAGAAGTAGTTACATTTTGCAATTGAAATAATAATAAAATACATAAATAGTTTATCAAATTAAATAATAAATTATTATTACCATTGTAAATCTCATTAAACAAACGCATATGATACAGGAAGCCATGCTAAATTGTACGAATAACGTTCCGCTGAAAACGTCTTCAACTAGATCGCAAAACCTGTAAAAGTATACACATAATAAAGACTTGAGTTTAAATTCGAATGCCCCCTTTTTATATCCAAAAACCAATTGTTATGCTTACCGATTGTATTTGGTTTTGGTAGAGGGCAGGACAATTTTGCATGTCCACATATAGGATGGAAAGGTCTCATTATGCTAAACTATGAAGAATTACGATTTGATATAATTTCATTATGATGTAATGTATGTCTGTCTGTAGCTCCCAAAAAGATAATTCTAGTCTATTTTAAATAAATGAGATTTTTAAATTTGAAGTTTGACGACACCTAATCAAACCAGCCATTTTAAATTTTAGTTTTATTTTTGCAACCAATAAATTAAGTAAGAACATTCCATGAAACATAAACTTACTTGCCCACTTCGTCAAAGTGTATGATGCATTGGTTAATTTTCATGACAGCTTCCTTATGCTTGTCGATCGGATCCTTCGAAATTTCACTGTTTTCATCTTCATCCTCATTTGCATCTGTTACTTTCCTTAACTTATGGTCAAGAATATCCAGTTGTGCTATGGTAAAAACCATCAATCCCAGAAAAAATGTGTCAATGTTCAGATTGTAAAGCATGTGGAAAGTTATGCCTACGCTCTGATAAAAATATAAGGGATAAATAAACATATGTTTGTATGTTTCAGAAAGAAAGGAGTAACTGCAGACCGGCAACAATAGTTCTATTCCCAATGCAAGATGTAATAATAAGGGAGAAAGAAGAGTCGTATTCGATGTTACAGAGACGAATGCTACAATTTTCCAATATGTCTTGTTAAACTTCTTCGATTTTTCTATTATAGCCAAACCTTCAGCATCGTCTGCTTGGAACATGTCACTTTCCAGTACATCTAGTAGTTCGTTAATTTTGTTACGCATAATAACAAAAGTCAGAACTTTAGACGACACGGCTATATCGGTAAAATAAAATATCATCTCTTCTATAAAAATATCCAATTGTCTCGGCAAGAAATAAAAGTTTATGGAGAACAGGCAAAAGTAGGCAATAACAAAGATAAAGATAAACGCTTTGGAATAGAAGCTGTAATAACGACTAGCATCTTTATCAGGCGAAATAGCAAGAAACTTCCAAAACTTCATGTTTATTTTAAAACAGTCTATTTGATGCACCTCCATTACCCAAATTGTTGTATTCCGAGCGAGTCAAAATGAGTGTGTAGCTGTGAGCCTGTTTTGTAGATCTGATAGGTGCGCAATTTCAAAGCAGCCACGAGTTGCAGAATAAAGTAAAGTGGAGTATCGGGTATAATTTTATTTCTTCAATAAGTTTCATGTTTTGTAATAGTAACAAAAAAACTCCAATTAAATATATTAGGATTTAAATACGTAGTGGGCAAGTTCATCGTCACAGAATGATGCAATTTTTTTGGGTGGATAAAATTATCGCGATCTGGAGGGAAAGTAACTTGTATAAAACTCTATGTTTGTAAACTTGACTTATTTCTCAAATAAATGGCATTGCAATTTGAAGGAAATATTAATACTTATGGGGTTTTTAGCAGATTTTAAACAATAACTTTTAATAACACATAATAAAATAGGTAGCTTCTAAAGAAAAAGTAACATCTCCATTACACTTTTGTTATGTCCCTGACCCTGGCCTGTTATTAGCACTTTTTCTACAAATTTGCAATTCTTTTTTTAATTAAAGGGTATAAACACTCTAGACTGGTACATTAACGTTTGTTCAAAGTGAATGTAAAGCTATTAATTCGTGGGTAGTTTTCAAAGGAGTTAAATTACAATGAGTGACTACTCTATTTAAACAGAGACCGTTGGGAAAGGATGTAGGTTAATTGCGGGATCCGTACTTTTTTAAATGAGATGCAATTAGCGAAGGTGACGTTCGTCCATCCGCAAAACGGAACCAGAGATCCGTTCTAATTAACAGTCTCACTGAAGAAAGTAAAAAAATATATTTATAATGGCCTCGAAAACTCTTTGTTGTTCTTTAGCAAGTTAGGGTGATATTAATTAATAAAAATAGTAACAATTTTGATTTGAAGAAGACGACATGTTTTCATCCCAGAAATGTAGTTTTTTTTATAACATATTGAAGAAAAACAAGCATAAATTAAGTAGTTTGTGTTCTGCTTTATTTTATTTATGGTATGTGAAGCGACGCAACATCATTCGAATCCTGCATCGCGCAAGCAAAATTGGGCCAATGCCCACCTTAAGAATCACACCACTTGGGACTAGTAGGAAAATCTTCCCTATTTTGGTGGAAACGCATACGTCTACTTAAATCTATGCCATCTGCTCTATTGGGTTGCATATAGACTCACACTTGAATGGCCATCTTAACACATTCAGTGCCCGCGTGCCTTCCAGGAGGGCAGCCTGTAGTCGCATTTGGGATGCCGAGTGCCCTCGTGGAGGGCTCATTTTTAACCGACTTCAAAAAGGAGGAGGTTCTCAATTCGGTTGTATTTTTTTTTTTTTTTTTTTATGTTTGTTACCTCATATCTCCGTCATTTATGAACCGATTTGAAAAATTATTTTTTTGTTCGAAAGGGTATACTTTCCGATTGGTCCCATATAAATTTTGTTATGATTAGATCATGAACTTCAGAGATATGCAACGGAACTCCTCATCGGATCAAAGCAAAATTCTCAAATTACTAATATTGCTTTGTTTATATTTGTTGTTGGGAACTGACTACTGGAAAAGAGGAGGGGGTGCGTGTCCCCCCCTCCCCTCCTTTGGAATGTTTTCATTATATCGTTTAAGGTATCATTTGAAAGGACTTTTTATGCCCGACTACGTCAAAGCCAAAAAGAAGGGGTATGAAGGAGGGGGTTAAAATTATGACACTAAAACGTATTTAATAAAAAATAAACTTTAAAAAAAAGTAAAAACCAACTTCAAAGAAATACTAAAAGGAGTAAAATAATTACCATAATATAAAATAAACAGTTTCAGAAGTCGGTGCAACTCTACACTGAAGCAAATAGAAGCCACCAACTTCTGAAACTGTTTATTTTATATTATGGTAATTATTTTACTCCTTTTAGTATTTCTTTGAAGTCGGTTTTTACTTTTTTTTTGAAGTTTATTTTTTATAAATGTAGGTTTTCTTGGAAAATTCATCGTCGTGAAAGAAGCACACACCTATTTTACTACGTAGTAGCGTATTTTTCTCGGTTTTCAACCTAATGCCAAGAACCCCTTCTGGAAGTTTCACTCTTAGCGCAAACGTATTGCCGAGGACCCTCCTGGAAGGTCCACTAGCAATATGTATGGCAGCATGGCGGTGAGCTCCATGAAAAGTGTGGTGGACGGGAATGTGTTAAAGTTAACTAATCAATAGTAATTAAAGAATTGCCAAACGTACCGACATGTACCTGTTATAATATACCTACAACATATTAAGTTCATAACAGAGTGAGAGACCGCATGAAGTCAAACATAGCTGTAATATATTAGGTTTGAAGATAGTAATAGTTTACAAACGGGTTGCCAATAGCTTCGGAGTATCTACAAAGCAACCAATTTCCTCCACTTGATTTACGGCCTCAACGTAAGTAGCTATGACATGTTATCTTTGTGTTGGGGAGTTTGTTGCGCTCATTTCTTCTTCCCAGCCAAAGCACTAGAAAGCGGTGAAGGGTGGATAAACATGGGTGCTGCCTTTTATATTTGACGTCAAAAAAGTGCTTAGTACACAATTTATTTTACAAGAATATATTATATGAATTAAAACATTATTAAATACCTACGTAGGATTTTACCTTGTTATTATTACTACATTTTTTTTTACAAAATCTTTGCCCCACACTAGGATTTCTCGTGTATCGTGGGTGCGTTTACAGACACAAATCTCACATACACAAACGCCCTGACTCGAAACAACTATCTGTAGGCCATACGAATTTTTGTTCCGTGTGGAAATCGAACTCACGACCCGTAGCGCAGAAGCCAATCGCTCAGCCACTGCACCAAACGTGTCGTCTATTATATTATTGTTATATTATTTTAAGTTGTTTGTACACCATATTCACGCAGCCCTTTGTGAAAGTTAATTATTTTGCAGATTCAGTTTTAAGCAATTATTTGGACATAATATAGAAGAGTTATAATTTTATTAGTTGAATGGTTCAATTGGACCCCAAAATGATTTTATTTACGACACAATACTTACACGTTTCCGCATTTCGCGTGCTCTCAGAACGTCTAGAATGGCGTCGCTTCGCAATCAGTCGCCTCAGGCCACCAGCCTCGCATGTCAATATTTATTCATATATTGAATGCGGGCTCTGTAGTTCTCCTTAGTTTTATCTTTTCTATGTTTACCTACAATCATCAGTATACCTACGTTCAGTTTTTAAAAATAAAATACTTTAATTTAACTTAGTTGCCTTATTTGGGGGCGATTTCACCAACCCATCAATAAGTAGTCCGTAACTACTGACCTACAAATATGACATTCATGTGTTCAATAACCTTGTTAATATCACTATTGATATTATGTTGCTGAAAGGTAAATGTTAGCTTTGAAAAATTTAGAGACCGAATTAGTTAATGAACAGTTAACGATAGGTTGGTGAAACAACCCCTAAGACCCAATTTCACCGTACAATGTTAGTTAGTTAATGTTCTGTTAAGCAGTCAATGTCAATTTCAATGTACTGTTAAACAGTCTGTTAAACTGTTTAACAAGACATTAACAACTAACATTGTATGGTGAAATTGGGTCTAAGTCTGTCGAAAGATTTTAACCTTCGATTCCGTTGCCTAATTGGAGAAGGAAAGCTAGGATATAGTTCGTTGAATAAAGCTTAATTTTCGAAACATTCATTATTTACGGAAATTCACAAATCGAAAAATATCTATAGTAACAAGTCCTAAGAACGCGGTGTTGCGACTTTTGTCATACCATACACCTCTCGGTATGTCTTATTTATCGGGGAGGATTGTGAAGTGAGAAATTTCTTATCCACTCACACGATAATTTATAAATGTTGCCAGTTCAACCTAAGGTATTGTTTACAAGGAAGTACTAAAGTTAATTGATTTACAACGGGCCAACATTTTTTTTTACTGAATTGGACTTTCGTTGGAATAACATTTGACTCATAATAGGTACTATCAGAAAGGCATTGTTAAAATCTTTCGGGTACTTAACTCGGGCCCACGGTGTTATAGACGCTAGTAAAATATTTTTCATAAGCTTTTAGTAGTCTTTATTCACTTCTGTGCATCAAAAATTTAAGCTTAAGCTTTGTGCAACAAAATAAATAGCATACGCAACTAGCTTGCACGTACGTTGGTGTTCATAAGTCTCGTTTTAAAACAGAAAAGAATTTATTGAGCCTTCGGGCATGTTGCCGCTCTGATATCCCTGATATTGGGATATCCTTATTGTATTTGCGTTTTTGTCTGTTTGTTATTTTTATTTAATATTCTTGCATTACGGTATATTATTACATAATTAAATAAAAAGTATTTTCTAGAAGTTTTATTAACACTAGAGCGCACGCGCGGGCTACATATGTAACCCAGCGTGTAATATTGTCCTATATTTTCTTAACTTGGCGCACTACAGTGCTATCGTCTAGTGTATTCCTTAAGTACTTGCACCTGCTCACGCCAGTAGCGTGCCGACTCCTACGGCACACGGATTTCTTCACAAATCTTCCATGAAGTTGGTGGGCTACACCTGTACCCCGCGCGAGCGTTGGAGGAAGTAAATTTTTACTGTACAGTTGGTGAAATTGAGGTAAATAAGATACATTGGCTGTAGTATTATTATAAAACGTACTGTAAATTACTTTTTTAAGTGTTTGTTGTTTGTAATTATGGATTTTTGATGGAGCTTCTTTATGTTTCAGTATTTTTTTAGACCTCGGATAACTTGAACGATTTGTGTAAACAAGTACAAAGATGGCAGCTGGAAGATGACGACAACGAAGAAATTTTGAGTGAAAGTGAGGAAGAAGGTGGATTCGCGGAACAAAGTGGCCTGCTTAGATCTCCTCACCATTCTCATAGGGAACAAGATGGCGAGTGGGACGAGGACAAAAATGAAGACGTTCCTTTGTAGACTTTCGCTTCCTACCAGTCCATTGTACCATTATGAAATGGTACAAAATGGAGTAAGTTTCCACCGCTCACTTCAAGAACCAGATCTCACAACATTTTAGTCCGTCTAGTAGACCCAATAGGTGAAGCAAAAACGGAAATAGAAAGAAGTGGGATTCGATCTGGCAAGAACTTCTATTGAGCGTCGTATATCCCATCAAAATATATCCAGAGATATAAAACTGAAATCAGACTACTTCTAGGTCTGGCAGAACAAACCCCAGAACATAATATGCCTATTCGGAGAGGAGATGGTTGGTGTTATTTTTGCAGCACGGCTAGCGGCCGCAGTATGCGATGGCGCATTTGTACCGAACATCAGGCAGTCGTGTGACCTGAATGTATCCCAACAGAGTGATTTATTACCAATTGTTTTGATAATTGGTTCAAATAGATACTTAGAAACCAATTTTATGGTAAAAGTAACGTTCCTAAATAAAAATAAGCCTAACAGATTGCAAACCTTCCAAATATAGTAAATTTTTAAGAAGTTTTTGTTTATGTTTCAAATTATAATTAAAAAGCTAAATTTTGCTGATTGTATGAGCCATTGTGATAAAAATAAAGATGTTTAGTAATAATATACTGTGTTTTATTCATTTTCTGTCTTATTTGGAGAATCAATTGACCTGTAAGTGGTCTACGCCTGTAGCCCGCGCGTGCGCTCAAGGAGTATTTACGGGCGCGTGCACTCTAGTGTTAAGATGTATACAAATAATAATATAAATATTCACTCTACAATTTTTGTTCATTTGTATTTGTAATTATGTAAATATTATTTGAGTAAATTGTTGAGAAGGCAATAAATTGAACAGCTCTGCAATAATTTTAAATAAGATAAAGGTTAATTTTTGGCTAAAATGTGAAAATTGGTTTCATCGAGAGCGTTACTATTACGTAATAAAGGAGTTTATCATGTTTTGCCGTATGCATAATAGAGGTGAAAACTGTTGTCCCGTTGGTAAAGTTGCGGAGTTTCAGTGTTGTTTTCACGTATGATAAACTTCGGCCTCAACAGGTAACTTTCAGCGTCGAACGAAAATTGTTGCTCGAAAACTAGTGATGCTCAGTTCAGCATAGTTGAAACAGTTTTAACTTATAACGCTGCTTTAACATTGGAATAAAACATGATTATGATTTTACTACCATGAGAGAGACTGATTACTTAGCACTTTAAGGGTCAATTCATACTAGCGCAGAGTCGAAGCGCATCGAAGCGTTAATCTAAAACTTAGCAAAAACATAGCAAATTTACACTTATCTCCACAACGTAATGCACATATTTCTTCTGAGATAAAAAGAATACGCGCGAATTCGGCGCATTCGACGGAATTCGTCGTCTGAGTGCGACCAACGCTGATTGGCGCATCCAAGCGCCTATTACTCGAACCAACGCGTCATCACTGTCGGAATCAGAAACTGACCTGTGAAATGTAAAAGCGTGCGAATGCGCGCGCATTCGTGCAACTTCGCTTTAATTGTGAAGAATTTGACGCTTCAATGCGCTTCGACTCTACGCTAGTATGAATTGACCCTTACATACATAACGCCTGTATTCCCCGAAGGGTTGCATAGAGACCTAATACACCCTCATTTCGCCGGTATGTTTAAGGCCCAAGTAACAGGGAATAAACCTTTTACCATCCATCGGGCACAAAAGACTCCGGGTTGCTACTGAGAAATTCCACACAGAAAAACCCAATAACATTTTGTACGACCTGGGGATCGAACCCAGGACCTCACTCTCACCAGTCGCGCTTGCGACCACTAGTCCAACGAGGCAGTCACTCATTTTGTACTTTAGTATATTTTTTATATGTTAAGGTCTCAATCCACGTAATCAGCAATCAAACAAAACTATTATCATTAAAATCATCATCTGCCTGAATATAAAAATTTTAAACACCTCTACTGTTTATCTTGTAAACCCCTATTTACTTCACAAAAGAAAATATCATTACAGTTTTTCATGAGCGTATAAAAATGTACACCAAAACGAAATCTTCTTGGCTTGACATGTACTAGGCTTTGTGTCCTTTTTTATTTCACATACAGCAGTAAAAGCCTATTGTTTTTATAGAACTATAAGCCCAAATCCATTATCAGCCCGCAAAACCTAGATAGGTTTTTGTTTTATTTTTCTGTTGGAATAAAACAGCGGAGCGCCCCAAAGGCAGACGTTTACAGGTAGGCATCAACTGATTGTGTACGTAGTGTGTTATTTTTATTCAGGGGATAAAGCATGCCTCGAGGGGTTCGTTACGTGCGCACATCATCCCTCCCGATGGAAGCTCTTTACCTTCTATTGTTTTGCTTGAGATTGTAGAGCTACCTGGTGTGAAGTACGTTTTGGATTGCGTTTTACGGTGCATTGCGTATGTGCCGTGTAAGTGTGAAGGCATTGTTAGGTTCTATAAAATGCGAGCGATACAAGTTGCTAATGATGGTGTGAATTTTTACACATTTTTTTTACAACGTTCTTGTTTATATTTTGATGGGGACTTTATAACTTTTTTGAATATCTTGAACAAAACTTCATAAAAAATGTTTTATCAAAGTTTAATTAGCGTTAGTCATAAAAATAAGGTAAATTCAACCATATCTGACCAATTAAGACTTAGGATTTCCCCTTTCTCGATTATAATAACCCGTAATTTATTATCCAATAAGGAAAATCCTTAAGCTATAAATATACCATAATACATCTCAATCTGTAAGTACAACCAAGTTGTAAGTCTAAAATTTTAAATATTAATTCTCGTTTTCCGTCCAAATTCGAAAAGTAGCCACGTAGAATGGATAATTTGAATTTTTAAACAGAGAGTGATTAATCCGCAGCCCGCCGGGAATCTCACTGTAATGTTTAAATTATACTTGAGAGCTGGGATGCGACTTGTGATTTTCCTAATAAATTGGGTACGTAAACTATTTCTGTAATTGATTTATTTAATGGAAGAACGAAAAGGTTTAATTACTGTGTTCATTTCAGGAATTTGCGCGCTATTTGTTTTCCTTCTTGTGCGCACACTGCAGGTTATATCTACCTACTTATTTAGTAAATTAAAATAACAAGCTACTTTACAATAGGAATTTAGGAATCGTGAGAATGTAAACTATTATAGAATAAGAATATGTCTGACAAATTAATCTCAGGACCATGTCTTGTAATGCGCTCACCAAGGCCGCGGATTGAACGACTCCACGGCCATTTTTTTAAGGTCATTAAGGTACTAATGCACAATGCTAACCCTATAACAAAATACCTACTTAGTAGTCATTTGTATGTACGAAAGAGAAACTCTGAACAAAAAGCAAAACAATCAAATCAAATCTGAATAAATCAGCTATTATTTGTATGGTATCTAGTACCTATCTGTTACTTAACCCATCCAAAATGGCCATTCATATTTTGGCGGGTCATTAATCTTGAAGCCAGTATAAACTTCTGTTTGTTACAAAGGGAAGTTATGTTAGACAAAATACGCTACTCACATTAGTCAGTGAAATAAAATACAATGTACCTTCAAATATCTGAACTCGAACCAGCAAATTCAATTCATCACAAAATTCTATTTTGTGGTGTGTGCACTAACGAAGTTTGACATTGTATAATTAACAAAGTAATTCGAATGCTACCGCCGTGTTTTGATATCATTAGCATCAATAAATTACCAGACTGAATCTTGTTGCTTGTTTGTTTGTTTTTTACGTCAAACACCTATACTTAGGTGTATTTTTGTTATTCTAAGAATTCGGAGTGATTGTTGGTTCTGTTAATTTCATTTGATTACTATAATATACTAGCTGTACCAGGCATGCGTTGCAATGCACTTTTTCCTACTTATTACCTACCTACTATCTACCTTCAGAAACAAAATCAAAATAGTAACAAAAAATTAAAACCATTTTCATGCATGCGGTAAACGAAGAATATGAACATACTGAGATAATTTCGTTTTTTTTTAAACATCAAAATTTTCTTTCCTAAGAATCATCTGATAATTACCTACGAACACAAGAAAAAAAGTATTTGCAAAATCGGTCCAGCCGCTCACGAGTTATGCCGTGACCAAGAGAAATAGGGATTCATTTTTATATACATAGATATATATAATACTTTTAGGAACTTCCTGAACTACTACAAAATTAATAAAGAAAATGAAAAAAAAAACATGAATTCAGATTCCATTAAGAAAGCCAAAATGTTGTCGTCCAAAACTCGTGATTTATAAAGATTGTACTTAAATTCTTGCTACATTTTCTTGCCACTTTCCAAGTGCATACACTATCAAAGACAACACGTTGGTGGTAGTTACAAGCTACATTACACGTCAGCTTTTATGATTTCTTAGACCTATTTACTCCTGTTTATTCAGGGAAGGTGTTTAAGTTTCCTTGCAGAAACTTGTTTCCGGGGCACGCACGCTCGGTAATGACCAAGCTCATTAACACTAACTGGAGAGCCCTTGTCTAGCCTCCACACAATATACATGGGCACCGTGTTTAAACGAAGGCAAAATGAGTTTTTGTTACTAAGTGCCGAAGTACTTTAGAGATACAAATCGGCTGGGAAGTCGATTTTGCAAGTTGTACGTTTCAGGATTTAAGTTTAACAGAAATAAGTAAAGTTTTATTAAAAATCTAAAATAAGAGCCGTCACCCTCTTTTAGTTTTTGTTTCTTTTTTTTTACTTTCTTGTCAGAAAAGTCTTCTAGAACTGAATTCTAATTGTTTTTCCCTAACAATATCTGTAAGACTGTTAAGAGTCGTGTAATGAGCTGAGCCATTAGCACTGCATCTCCCGAGTGACGATGTGAACGCTGCATGATAACTATGTAAATAGACAAACTTTACACATTGTTTCTAGTCTGTTGTACAGCTCCTTTTGCATGACGTAGTCAGGTAAACACGGCTGTTTTGTGTATTCGAATTCCGAAAAGAGTTTACATGAGCATCGTGGAACTTCAGGTTTATTTTTTCTTCAATTTGGTAAAAACTTCTCGTTCAGCATTCTTATTGCGCAACACACTCGTAATCGGCATTGATTTTGACAATACAACAATATTCATTGCGTGATACCTAGTTGTGGCGCAGTGGCGTGCCTTCCATACAAGCCGAAAAGCCCGGCTTTATATCAGGAATGCGAGATTAATAAAAAAAAAACAAAAAAAAACATGTAAAGTAATATTGAATTAATTGAATCATGTCTCATAACAACTAATGGCGAAGTCAGATTTTTAATACATACGATGCTATGGAAATCGTTGACCTGACTAAATCAAAGCCGTTACGAGTGTGTAGAGACATTAGAATGCTGGGGCCTAATTCTCCTAAAATAAATCTTGATAAATAAATCACAACCGAACCAAAGCCGAACCGTTCATTCAGACAGTTCTCAATTTCAAAAGCTATCAAATTGTTTGACACAAAAAACAAAATCAATCATTTTGAATGTTTTCGAAAACAAAAACTGACTGACGGTTATGGTTCGATTGCGTTTGGCAACAATTTATTTTAGGAGAATTGGGCCCTTGTTCTTTTTTTAAATTTTGTATGAAGACGATACAGTCCGACATGGACGTGACTGACGCCGCTGCATACGAAGGAAAATGTCAAAAACCCAGTACAGCCGCGGACTCGAAATGTTTATCACATTTCAAATTCGATTCCTTGACACACTGTACGCAATAAGGTTCAAGATGTCATATCTTTGCGAGCGACCTTATGAAAAAGTAATGTGCAAGCAATTATAGACCTTAGGATGGTAAACATTTCAAGTCTGCGACCGTAGGTACATCTCATGTTAGTTCTCTATTTCGCTTCGTGCATTTAGACCCATGACAGATTGTAACTATGTATTTCAGAGCAGGCAGCTCATAGGTGACACGACACTGGTCATTAAAGTAGATTAAAGGACTTAACATGCTTATGCTTATATTTGAAAATAGGTTTGTATGAACATGCGTTTCTGCGCACGCATTCAAATTTTCGCTTGGACTCAGCTTTTGTATGCTTCAGCACAGTTACACACGCTTACGCATTCTATAGAGTAATTTCACAGCTGATAGCACTCTATTTCACAGGTCATACGGATAAGTGTGTCTAAAACCATCCAGCATTTTTACGAATTTATGCTAATAAGTCCGTCGTTAAGAGAATCTCTTTGTTATTTTCTTTATAAAATAGTCATATTTTTTTTTGTAGTGCATAAACCAGATCCTAGAGGTCCATTAACATCAGCAAACGTATTTTTGCGGAAATATTCATAATTTATTTTTTAAATTAATTATTTTTTACTGTTGAAGATAATATTCAAATCCATTATACTCATAAACTGGCATTTCATTTGCCAAAAAGAATTAAAATTCTGGACCAAATTAAAACTCAAAAATATTTTATACGGCCAATAAAAATTTAATAGTCTGCAGTTTCCAAGCAGTCAAAGTGAAATGAAACTAATAAACTGACTTTAATCGAATAAAAATATTAATTTATTCATGAAACTCAGTTGCTCATTGGCGTTGCGGTAACGATCATTGCAGACGCCATCGCTTTTGAACTTTTGAATTAAGTCCCTAAGTTCGGCCAAGATTGGAATGAAATGTAATTAATTATATTAAACGACAACGAGTAAATCCAATACCTAAAGTTATTTATAAACCTCATAAGTACCTAAAATATATAAATAGAATAATAAACTAAAAATAGAATAATCTTATAATATTAAAATCATACTAGTAGAAAAAAAGTTGTTGATAACAGACTATGCCATCAATGCCACATCTAGTAAAAATCAACTCATGCGTCCATGTTCTGCCTAGTTAACGTACGATCGAGTTTCTCACCGTTTATGTTATTTGTTTAGGTACCCACATTTTATTTTTTTATATTTTGCTTTGATTCTTATTTACGTAAGTACTTTGTGCGCTCTGAATATGAATCTTAGTTTTAAACATTGTTTCTCAGTAAGTGAATTATGTATGCAATTCTTCATGAGAAATAAATTTGTTCTTAAACCTATGTATTGTTTGAGATTGGAATTGTCCGGAAAATAAGGCAGGACGTTTGCTGCTGCCACCGTGAGGATGGTCCACATGGTAGCCAAATACTATGCGTTAAATAGGTACAGACGCCAGCACATCAACCTACTACAATCCTTCCTTCTTTAATAGATTTTCATCTTTATCGCGAAAGCATTAGGTTCAAGGTTGATTGGGAAAATTTTACTGTTTCGGGTAGCTTGACCTGCTGGCGCGTCTGTACACTGAATCTCGCACTAAAAGAATCGGTAATGTGGCGATAAATATTATAACTCCATTAAATCCAGACTATAATAAAACAGTTCTGTTGGAACGTCTGTCTGTTTACATTTGCATCATAATGCTTAGGAACTAGATTAAATAAAGTAGTACCTATGCGTGTTATCCTGATCGAAACTACCACGCGAGAGGAGCCACAAGCTAAATCTAGTAAGATTAATTTCTATATTAAGTTTACAATCACCGCAAATCTCACGTTCCAAATCACGTGACTGGCTTTGTAACCATAACCATATTAGCTATTTTAATCGACGACAATTTGAAGTTTCGTCACTAATGAGTTCAGCGCAGGTGGCGCCACCTATTAGCGATACGTGAAATCTTGTTCGTTAATCGTTTACGAGTCATGGGACCTTGGTACTTGCTAATGTGCGATATTTGATGAAACTGGGGCCCAATTCTCCTAAAATAAATTGTTGCCAAACGCAATCGAACCACAACCGTCAGTCAGTTTTTGTTTTCCAAAACTTTCAAAATGATTGATTTTATTTTTTGTGTCAAACAATTTCATAGCTTTTGAAATTGAGAACTGTCTCAATGAACGGTTCGGCATTGGTTCGTTTGTGATTTATCAAGATTTATTTTAGGAGAATTAGGCCCCTGAACTGAAACTGAACTTTCTGCACGTTTAGAACTTAAAAGAGACCTAACGCCATTTTAAAGTAATAAAGGGCTTGATTGCAATCAAAATTTTACTATCATTTTGTATGTGTAAACATTTTTATTTCTGTAGTAATGCCAGAATAATTTTACTTGGGTTTTTAATTTAAAATAATGGTGTTACATTCAAATGAAACGCAGAAAAAATTACAATTACATATTTTGTAAACGCCATGAAATTGAAAACTTTCTTAGATTTAAGGTGTAATATTAATAAAATTGTATTATTTTAAATAGTGTAGGTTATATAAGTTACTGATTGAAAAACATCACCTTTATATTAAGCTGCTCAGCTACATCTACAACCTAAGTCCTCATTTACGGAGACGCGGGGCGTCGCGCGTTGCGTTGTGCGGCGCGGCCCGCACTGAATTCAAACTTATGGCGTTGTATGAGAGCGTTTACGGAGAAGCAATTTTACACGCGTTTGCTTGAAATGCAGGCGGAGCCCGCGGATGGCATCGCCGCGTCGCAAGCGACGTTTATCGCGGCGGCGCACGCAGCGTTGCGACCAGCTATTCCTGCAATTCTCCGTCCACTGTAAAACGAAGCGTCAACCGCGGCGGGGCCCACGGCGTCGCACGCGCCGCATCTTCATGAACAACATCGTACATTGCCATATGTTTGTGTTTGCGCGTGTGATGATGCGGGCCGCTGCACGCGCCGCCGCTCCGTAAACAGAAAAATCGTACGACGCGCCGCGAGACGCCACGCTGCACGCGCCGCGCGACGTCTTCGTCTCCGTAAATGAGGCCTACGAATTTCATTGATGTGATTTGTTTATAATAAGTACAAAAGATGTTTTGTTAATTCATAATATCTAATTAATATAAAAGAGCAGTTTCTACGAGATTTCCACTAATGTACTTGATTTATTTTCTTTTTCCGGATGTACAGTCAGCAACAGAAGTCGTTGAACATAATTTATTTCCAATATTTTGTAATCATTATTATTTATCATAAGTTACTGACTAAAGTAAATTATAAAACAACTTGTCATAATTGAATCACAAAAGTCGCTGAACTCGGTTAAACCATTAATTGCTGTACATTACTACCGACAAAATTGTATGATCTGTAATAAATACAAAAGTCGCTGAGCATAGCTAATTCCCTATATTTCCTGTTCGTTAAACCCGTTTGCTCCAAGCCACTATCTGGCGAAGCGCAGCGCACCGTATTTTTATAATCAAAACATTGCCGAATAAACACAGCTACTAGTTCAGAATATAAATTAAATATAATTTAAATACTATTAATAGGCAGCTGAATCAAGGGTTTGATTCAGAAAGCGGTACTTCTGGACACGGCGCATTTTGTTAGGAAGTTCCTCTCTCTGGAGCCCCGCCGGTAGCTTGGACCCTATTTCCGATGCCGCGTGCCGATGAGCTACTATTTTTTTATATTTTTAAACGTGGATTGTTTTTGTTTTTATAACGTAGGTATGTATTTAAAAATATAATTTAATATGTATTTACAATGAATAAACGAATATTAATACATATTGAAATTAAAAACAAGGACAATATTTATTTATTTCTAGTATAAAACAAATATCAATAATGTGTAGGCATCTCATACATAATAAAATACAGAACATAAAAATATATTAGACAGTAATATCACAATATTTAAAAAACAATTACGAGTTTACGATATGTTTACATGCGATCCTGTTAGGGTTCCGTACCCAAAGGGTAAAACGGGACCCTATTACTAAGACTCCGCTGTCCGTCCGTCCGTCTGTCACCAGGCTGTATTTCATGAACCGTGATAGTTATACAGTTGAAATTTTCACAAAAATGTATTTCTGTTGCCGTTATAACAACAAATACTAAAAAACAGAATAAAATAAATAATTAAGGGGGCACCCATACGTCATTGGGGCTCCCATACAACAAACGTGATTTTTTTGCCGTTTTTATAGATAGTTTCAGAAGTAGATGAGCAACTCAGGTGTCCAAATAATTAAACACATTCAAGATACCAAAAACAGCTATGCAACAAAACTGTTCAAATTGTTTTGAGCATCATAATCTCCAAATATATCTGAGCAGTCAAAATTTCAAATATTTATTTACAAACTAAAGGTCAAGCTAAACATTCAAAGGTAACTAAGCAACACATTATTCAGAAAATCAGGATGGCAACGTAAAATGAATTGTATTTGATTGTACTTAGAGTCATAAATTAAAAGTTCAAAAATAGATACAATGTGTACTATTGTGTCAATACAGCATTTTTTCTTTTTCTTCATATAGCTATATCCCTTTCATTTCGTGCGTGACGTCATTGACGTGTCTTTTGTTTATAATATAATCTGATAGTCAAGTTATAGGAAAACATCGTAAGGAAATTGAAACGAGTATTTATTCCACGCGAAAGCCATTAAATTCGAAACAATCAGTTTGAATGAAACTGACATTTTAATTTGCTACATTTTCTAGTATATCTTCAGGAATTGAATTCGTAATAAATACCTACAAAATACCTCGGTTCATTTTAACCATGTTTCGGATTGATAACCGTGCTCAAAAAAGTACAAAATCTGTTAAACGTCAATTTAATTACTCGGTTAAAAGATATCTGACGATTTAAAATCAGTCCGACTAAGCACGCATTGAGTTGCTATATGATTTTACGCAAGCGGTTTTCAAATGCTTCTTTTTCTATCGTGTCGGCACGAGCTATACAAGAATAGCTCATGCCGTGGTGAAAACATTAGCCAGTCGGCAAGGATGGTAACGAGGCTAACTGCCCAGGGTGCGCCGGACGTACCGAAGTATCGTCACTCGTGGAGGCTCTTTTCATGCACCCCTTTTTTTTCAAATGCTAAAAGCGCCATACAGCTTATCTATGAACATGCACTGTAGCCTGATTTTACTTTTTTCGAATCCATACTGCTACAGAGACCCACTGGCAGTACGAACAGTAGCATATTATACGTGCGTTCGGTTTTGCCATGATGTTTAACTTGTAAAATTTCACAGCCGCCATCTTGGATTTTGACGTTGACCTCATTTTCGTCATCAGCACCCCCCCGAAAACCACGGAAATGACACCCATGATGGTTAAATTGAAATTTTTATAGCCGCCATCTTGAAACCAATGATGCATAACTCTTAGAATAAGTATAACTTGTAAAATTTCACAGCCGCCATCTTGGATTTTGACGTTGACGTCATTTACATTTGTATTTTACTGAATCCTGTGGTTTAGATTCGATCACTTAGCCATAGGTACAGCATGAAAAAAAAAGGTTTTTTTTAAATCTGCCTTATTTCCATGCCGGGAAAATCTACACCAGTAGCAGATCATATGGTTTTAAGGAATTACACGAATTCGTTAACATCCTGTATATTTTAAAACAACTAAAATACATACGTTAAACTAATTTACCGGTTTACCAGAAGAGGTTAAAACTTTAAAATGGTCGCCCTGAAAAATTGCAATTTTAGACATGTCACATTTACGCCAGCCACGGAACTAACGTGCGGTGCACCGTACACCACGCCGTGTCGCCGTAAACGGCACCGTGCGCGGCGCCGTGTTGCGGCGCGGCGCCGCACCGTGGACATGGGGCCTCGGCCTAACATCACTAATTTGTAGGCTTTACTATAAAATAACAGCATATACCTTAAAAACCACATGATCACAACTGTTTAATTGTGAAATAAATCAGAACGATATTAGGTCAACCAATCACATTGGTTGACATAAGATTTGACAGCAAATTAAATTGATCAGCTTCGTAATTGCGCAAAAAAGGTAATTCTGTAGTACAGTCAGCAACAGAAGTCGTTGAACATAATTTATTTCCAATATTTTGTAATCATTATTATTTAGCATAAGTTACTGACTAAAGTAAATTATAAAACAACTTGTCATAATTGAATCACAAAAGTCGCTGAACTCGGTTAAACCATTAATTGCTGTACATTACTACCGACAAAATTGTATGATCTGTAATAAATACAAAAGTCGCTGAACATAGCTAATTTCCTATATTTCCTGTTCGTTAAACCCGTTTGCTCCAAGCCACTATCTGGCGAAGCGCAGCGCACCGTATTTTTATAATCAAAACATTGCCGAATAAACACAGCTACTAGTTCAGAATATAAATTAAATATAATTTAAATATTATTAATAGGCAGCTGAATCAAGGGTTTGATTCAGAAAGCGGTACTTCTGGACACGGCGCATTTTGTTAGGAAGTTTCTCTCTCTGGAGCCCCGCCGGTAGCTTGGACCCTATTTCCGATGCCGCGTGCCGATGGGCTACTATTTTTTTATATTTTTAAATGTGGATTGTTTTTATTTTTTATAAAATAATTACGAGTTTACGATATGTTTACATGCGATCCTGTTAGGGTTCCGTACCCAAAGGGTAAAACGGGACCCTATTACTAAGACTCCGCTGTCCGTCCGTCCGTCTATCACCAGGCTGTATTTCATGAACCGTGATAGTTATACAGTTGAAATTTTCACAAAAATGTATTTCTGTTGCCGTTATAACAACAAATACTAAAAACAGAATAAATAATAATTAATTAATAATAATATAAATAATTAAGGGGGCTCCCATACAACAAACGTGATTTTTTTTGCCGTTTTTATAGATAGTTTTTATAGGGTCAGCATCAGAAGTAGATGAGCAACTCAGGTGTCCAAATAATTAAACACATTCAAGATACTAAAAACATCTATGCAACAAAACTGTTCAAATTGTTTTGAGCATCATAATCTCCAAATATAACTGAGCAGTCACAATGTCAAATATTTATTTACAAACTAAAGGTCTGTAGTAAGTAAACAAGCTAAACATTCAAAGGTAACTAAGCAACACGTTATTCATAAAGTCAGGATGGCAACGTAAAATGAATTGTATTTAATTGTACTTAGAATCATAAATTAAAAGTTCAAACATAGATACAATGTGTACTATTGTGTCAATACAGCATTTTTTCTTTTTCTTCATATAGCTATATCCCTTTCATTTCGTGCGTGACGTCATTGACGTGTCTTTTGTTTATAATATAATCTGATAGTCAAGTTATAGGAAAACATCGTAAGGAAATTGAAACGAGTATTTATTCCACGCGAAAGCCATTAAATTTGAAACAATTAGTTTGAATGAAACTGACATTTTAATTTGCTACATTTTCTAGTATATCTTCAGGAATTGAATTCGTAATAAATGCCTACAAAATATCTCGGTTCATTTTAACCATGTTTCGGATTGATAACCGTGCTCAAAAAAGTACAAAATCTGTTAAACGTCAATTTAATTACTCGGTTAAAAGATATCTGACGATGTCAAATCAGCCCGACTAAGCACGCACTGAGTTGCTATATGATTTTACGCAAGCGGTTTTCAAATGCTTCTTTTTCTATCGTGTCGGCACGAGCTATACAAGAATAGCTCATGCCGTGGTGAAAAGATTAGCCAGTCAGCAAGGATGGTAACGAGGCTGACTGCCCAGGGTGCGCCGGACGTACTGAAGTATCGTCACTTGTGGAGGCTCTTTTCATGCACCCCTTTTTTTTCAAATGCTAAAAGCGCCACAGCTTATCCATGAACATGCACTGTAGCCTGATTTTAGTAGCCAGTTATCATCGAATCGCATCGAATATACAAGTCTTTAGCCAAAATCTAGCACGATACGTTTTAAAAGTCATTTTAAAAAGAACCGCTAGTGCGTGCGCTGGTATAGAAAGCCATACGCGTTACATTTTTTAGTAGCTCACCGCCTGCCTTTAATTGCAATGCCTGCATTTTAATTTTAATAATGTCACAGGACACTGTACACCTTACAGCGATAACACACTGGCAAAAGGTCGAATCCATATTGCTACAGAGACCCACTGGCAGTACGAACAGTAGCATGTACGCACATACGTGCGTTCGGTTTTGCCATGATGCATATCTTGTAAAATTTCACAGCCGCCATCTTGGATTTTGACGTTGACCTCATTTTCGTCATCAGCACCCCCCCCGAAAACCACGGAAACGACACCAATGATGCATAACTTGTAAAATTTCACAGCCGCCATCTTGGATTTTGACGTTGACGTCATTTACATTTGTATTTTACTGAATCCTGTGGTTTAGATTCGATCACTTAGCCATAGGTACAGCATGAAAAAAAAAGATTTTTTTTAAATCTGCCTCATTTCCATGCCGAGAAAATCTACACCAGTAGCAGATCATATGGTTTTAAGGAATTACACGAATTCGTTAACATCCTGTATATTTTAAAACAACTAAAATACATATGTTAAACTAATTTACCGGTTTACCAGAAGAGGTTAAAACTTTAAAATGGTCGCCCTGAAAAATTGCAATTATAGACATGTCACATTTACGCCAGCCACGGAACTAACGTGCGGTGCACCATACACGGCGCCGTGCTGCGGCGCGGCGCCGCGCCGTTTCACGGCGGACGGCGCCGCACCGTGGACATGGGGCCACGGCCTAACATCACTAATTTGTAGGCTTTACTATAAAATAACAGCTTAAACCTTAAAAACCACATGATCACAACTGTTTAATTGTGAAATAAATCAGAACGATGTTAGGTCAACCAATCACATTCGTTGACATAAGATTTGACAGCAAATTAAATTGATCAGCTTCGTAATTGCGCAAAAAAGGTAATTCTGTAGTACTTAACTTGTATTCAATTATGAGATTCAACAACTCATGCATTATCAAGTTAAAAAACTCGCGCATAACATGTTTAGCGACTTACGGTAAAATGATAGTAACCGACTTACGCTGTAATGATGTTTAGCGACTTACGGTAAAATGATAGTAATCGACTTATGCTGTAATGATGTTTAGCGACTTATAACATATTAATGCTTAGCGTTTTTGAAACATTGAAATGATAACCTTATTCTGTACTCTATTCTGGTAAGTGATTTATGGTCCGTTTTAGTGTTTAGGTGTTTTGTAAATTAGTATCTGTTCATGGACTTTCGTTGCTGACTGTACCTATCTTGTATTCAATTATGAGATTCAACAACTCATGCATTATCAAGTTAAAAAACTCGCGCATAACATATTTAGCGACTTACGATAAAATTATAGTAACCGACTTACGCTGTAATGATGTTTAGCGACTTACGGTAAAATGATAGTAATCGACTTATGCTGTAATGATGTTTAGCGACTTATAACATATTAATGCTTAGCGTTTTTGAAACATTGAAATGATAACCTTATTCTGTACTCTATTCTGGTAAGTGATTTATGGTCCGTTTTAGTGTTTAGGTGTTTTGTAAATTAGTATCTGTTCATGGACTTTCGTTGCTGACTGTACCTTACCGGTGAGTTTTATAATAATTTACATTTTCTCCCCTTTCTATTCTTCTTGAACGTTTCTAATTAGCGCGAAGAAGGAATAAGCAGACTTCATAATCTGTAAAAAAAGGGGAAAATATGAAAAATTACATATTTTAATTGCAAACTCATTTATGCGGTATATCATGTTTTTTTTCTATTTTCTCGCTACGGAAGTATTATTTAATAAGTACAGTGAATTCTTACCATTGCATCATTTAACTGGAATCAGTATGAACTCTTTTTTTAAAGTAAGTACATAATCTTACTACCACACTCAGAGTCGCTCGATTTACTATGGGGATCGTATATCTAAGGAGCAACCTAAGTATCCGTTGAACGTTTCTGAATATGACAGTAAAAACCACCAATGAACTAAAAGAAGAAAAGCATTCTTACCGAAGTAAAGGTGACGAGTGACAGAGGAAACATGTTGAGTCCTGTAATAACTATTGGAGTTTGGGCTCGTTCTATGAAGAGTTTCAAACTTCTTTTAAATGATTCTGATCTCGGTATCCACTCGCTACTATATGCGGCTGCCACTAATTCTTGACTCTAAACCAACACGAAATCATTATCATTGTGAACTCTAGATACTTAAACAAACATAAGAAAAAAATAAAAATTAATGGTAAAAAAACTTTTTAAAAACAAGCTTTTACTGTTTTCGTGTTCTCCTCAGCAAGCCCTTTCATTTGATACCCATACTGTGGTAATACAGAAAAAATAACTAGTCCGCCATCTTGGATGATCCGCCATATTGGAATTAGAATGACATCACATAGCTAAGCGTGCATTGTCATCCAAAATAAGCGTGTGTACCAAAATTTCAGCTCAATCGGTTAAAGATAACTGATTTAAAATTCAGTTGCAAGATTCCACCCGGACAAACATACATACATTGGTAGTTAAATAAAAGCTTGTAAAAATGATCGTTTTCGTACTTCGTAAGTTAGTTGAGTCCCCAAAAATCCAGGCACAAAAATTTGCGTTGTCATTGTAAAGAGATACATCACCAAAAATACGCGCATTTCCGTTGATGATGGCTAAAAAATTAAGAAATATTGATTAGAAAAATTAACATCACTACAGTAAGGCGAACGAGTGATGCGTTTTTGAACAGATCACATCTTTCTTTTTTAAATAACATGTAAAGACATATAAAATTATACAGGAGAAATAGGCATCACATTAACGGTCATTATACTAAGGCATTAATAATAAGTCAGGAAAATGGTGTAACTACTCTCAAATAAGAAAAGATTTATTTAAGTATTTTGTTCACAATTATTTTGAATTCTCAAAAAGCGAATCTCTTTTTACTGTAAGTATCTTTACTTCTATAGATACTATTTATTTACTAATCACATGGAAAAATACACAGTAAATCGTACGCTTAATTAAAAGAAATATTTAAATTAATTAAAAACAAATCTATGTTTAATGCAAATGTACTCACCAAAACTAAACCGCACATTACTACACATATTATAATTGATGCCACGCTGAATTGAAAGAATAATGTTGTACTGAGTATATCCTGAACTGTTTCACAATAACTAAAACAAATTATATAAATATTATTTTAACTAATTGCGCCAAATACACTGCGATCTCACATTCCTAAAATTAAACACTTACTTCAAAATAACTTCATAGTGCCGTAACAATTTGTTGAGCCTGATAATTTGAATTTTATCTTGAAGTTCTGTCTGCAATTTGCGTTCTCCTGCTGATAACTTGAAATTAGTCAAGTTAGTGTTTAGTAATCTCAACTGAGCTATAGCTATAACTAACAACCCAGCGATCAACGAATCAATGTTTACGTTATACATCATATGACCATACATCCCAAAAGATTGATATATGAACCAAAAAGTAAAATAGGAATCCCGAACTTCATCGCTCAAGAAGTAATATTTGCATATTGGCAATACAGATTTGGTGCCCCGTATCAAATCCAGGAATATGGGAACGAATACTTGACTCGAATACGCCGCGTTTGACATAATGGCGTATAATTTCCAGCCCAGATTATATGTACTATTCGTTTTGTAAAGCAGTCCGGCCTTGTTTTCATAGTCACCAACAAATTCATCGCAATCAATGAAATTAAGAGCTTTAATGAGTTTATCACGCATTAAGAGGATAGTTAAAATTTTCGTCGTTACTGTTATTTCAGTAAAATAAAATATCACTTCGCGAAGCAATAATTCGATTTTCCGTGGGGTGTAAAGTAAGTTCAAAGTTAGAAGTATATTGTAACAAACAAAAGTCACAAAAAGGTAGATGAAAGAGTAGTATTTGTAATATTTTGAAGGCGCTCTTCCTGGCCATATGCCGAAAATTTTAAAGATTATAAAGTTTTTGTCAAACATGTTCGACTGATCCGACGGCATGATTCAATCTAGGAAGTTTTAGTGTTTTATTTCAAATATTATTTCCTTTTATAATGCTACGAAGCATTAATTTTCTTCAAGCTGAAAAAATATAAAACCTTCCAAGAGGTATCATTATGTATTTTACCCCTATTACGCCTTTCTTATAATCCAATTCTTTTCTACCATGTACGTAGTAATTACACACCTATTCCCAACGGTAAATGTACGTGACATCACTTATCATATTCCGCAGTTAAGGGGCGTTCGCAAATAATAATATTGTATTTTTTTCCGACATTGTTACACGAACTTTAACTCGAGATCACGGTTAATATTTTATTCCGCAGTTATTGTCAGTGAGAGAGCTTGAAATTAATATTTCAATCAAGTATACATCGGTGAATTCCGCACCAGTGAAACCATCCAGCTAATCTAGAGCCCTCTTACAGAACCTAATTCTACGTAAGTGTTGAACACGAGGGGGTCAAAGCTAACTAGGAGTCCTTATTCCAGTATTATACCCAGGATTCTGGGAGAGGAGTAGATTAAAACAATGGACGTGTTTGCAATTTGGAAAGCGGTGCAACCCTTCGGGTGCGTTTTAATTGCAGGGGTTGTTCGGTGGGGGAGTGCCGTTGGCACGAAAATCTTCAGCGTTTAATTCTTGGGAGCCTCGGATACCGCACACGGTTCATTTAATGCATACTGATATTATAACTTTTGATGGGCTACCCGGCTTGATGGGTATCTATTACACCGCGGGCGACATTCGTACATTTTAAACGTGTTTTATGGAATAGTTACTGTTATACTCTAGAGATTAGAAAACTAATTATTTCTGAGAATTGCTGCAAAATTTACTTAATACTAAATTGGTCCCTTGTAAATTATTTATATCGATAGTACAGTGTAATACTTGATTTAGATAAACTACAGTTTTTTTCAGAGAGATTAATTTTAAATTATGCACAGTAAAAATGGCCTTAAATCACGCAGTTTAACATAATTATTTTAAAATAAAAAACTACTTAGTACTGCCATATTCTTATTATCCCTTAACGTCTGCAAATGAATCAGTCTATAAACATATTTCAAGCAAATAATGCTGATTTCAATTTAATTTCGCTTTACTTTTTGCTCCAATCTCAGAATTCCGTTCTGCAATAACAATAAAAGCCGCGGCCCTCCGCTAATTACACGACGGTAAATTTACCCCTCAAAAATTAGCTTACCCTGAACAAGTTATAGAACGTATAATTAAACTTAATAAACTAGATGAAAACAGAAAATCGTTGATAGAGAAACTTAGAACAGTAAGACCTTAGACCACTAAGCAAAGAGAAGAATTTGAAAAAACTAGGCGAATAGAGTAGATATAAGGAAAAAAAACGAAGTAGAGATAGGTACTGTAACAAGCAAGAAGTAGACAGAAACCACCGCATTACAAAAGATGTTCGAAGGAAAACCCAGGTTTCAAAATGGTTCCCGTCTCTTTTTGATATATGACTTTAGATGGTGATAGATATATTTTGAATCTGGGTTAAGCTTAGTTTAGGGCGTATACATAAAGGAAGCAGGTAACCAGCGCCGACCTACCAGCGCTTATCGGTACTGGTCCGTGCAGGTAACCGCTGCATAAAGGAAGCCGGTAGAAGCAGGGGCTGGCATTTTTTAACAAAAATACGCGTTGTTCCCTTGCAAATACAGCAACAAATGACGGCCTACCAGCGCTGATCGGAACAGGTCGGAACTTGTCGGCGAAGTTCGGAGCTTATCGGCGCTAGTTCGCCACACAGTATAGAGACTACCTGCGCTGCGCCGACTAACTACGCGGTCCAACACCGACAAGCGCTGGCATATCGGCGCCGACAACCCGCTTTCTACGTGTATACGCATTTAGGTTTAAACTATCTTTTGTTATAATGGGGAAAGAGCCTCGGAAGCCAGAAGCAGATAATATTTCGGGAAATGATTGTGTGGATGTTTATCAATGTCCGCCGTTGCTACGACGTAGCACTCACCGCTACGCCAACGCTACGTGTAGAGTATACTTGTATGCTTGCACTTTGTTGCGCATCGGAAGTTTATTTGCATGTGACTGACTGAGATTTAAATTATTCATTTAAATAATGACAGCAATTTTCGTATGGTTTTGAAACTATTTGATTTATGAAACTATAACATCCTCTAACGCTACATATACACAGCTCCATATTATTAACCTTTATTTTCATCTCCTAATTATCGGAAAAACGTAATTAAACGCTTCGACTTGTGGTCGACTCATTAATCATTTATTTACTAGTCGACACGCCACGGAAGGTAGAACTTTTTACTTCAACCAAACTTTAGGACAAACTCGACTCTTCTGAACATTCACTAAATCAATACAATTAGGAAGTTAAATAACAAGCTTTTCGGTGTATTCCTTAACTAGACTACTAGGAACCGAAAGTTTCAGGGATGGATACTTTAGGCAAGAGTACCTTTACAATGACTGTGGCAGCATTTTGTTTGCAACAAATGCCCATTGTTCATATTATGTGTGTAACATTAAATTTATGCGTGCACACCGCGATGTATTGTTATCTAGGTTGAAATCGTTACAAGTTAAACAAACCTATATAATTTTATGTCAATGTATATTTACAAACTGCCCTATATCTTGATAACGGAATATAGAAAATAACAAACATTGTAATACCTAGCATACTTTTGTCGGTAAAAAAAAGGTTGAATAAAACTGTAAAGTTAACTTCATATACGGTGCAGAAAAATAAACAAATGAACATTGTTTTTTTTTTATTTTCATGCGCAGAGAAAGAAAACAGTTGCAACATTCCGTTTCTTTTTCTCAGACAAAATACTTGGCAAATGTTTATTATGAGAAGTATCAGAACTCGGCAACCAAACATTCACACGGAAAAGTTCGCGGAGTGGAAATAGGGATGAAAGACGTGGCGCGAGCGGCGCATACACACCTTAATGATGGCTGCGGGCGTCGGCGCATTGTACCGAACCCGCTCGTGGACGCCGGAAAATTATAGTCACTAAACTTGCTAGAAATTTCATGCGCGTCGACTGGCAACGAGCAATTTAGTTTTTCACACGCTGCAAACTTCGAGCCGACGGATTTTTTGCATGCTAACAGGAAAAACTGTAAATTATTTTTAACGATTCCCCCACTCATGTGAACTCATACTCGTACTTGACGTTACATAACTTGTTATAAACTAAATTTCCGCATTGCGCCGTGGAAATATTTCACCTATTGTGTCGTGAGCTAAATTTTGGTTGGAACCCGGTGACAGTAATAACGGGTTAACGTGACTAAATATGACAACTACTACTTTAGTATTACCAGGTGCTTTTTCATAGGTTAAATGAAAACAGAACAGCCGAAACTAACTAAAATTTAAATTAATGTTTTAACTTTAATTTTAACGAGTGTCATCATCACTGCATAGTATAAAACAAAGTCGCTTCCCGCTGTCAGTCTGTCCCTATGTATGCTTAGATTTTTAAAACTACACTACGGATTTTGATGCCGTTTTTTTAATAGATAGAGTGATTCAAGAGGAAGATTTATATGTATAATACATGCATATTATAGTGGAGAAAAACGCGGAATACGCGATAAACGTCAACCACGCGGGTGAAGCCGCTAGCGACCTCTAGTATTAAATAATGAACTGAACATAAACTTTCTAAGCTAATAAAGAAAAATAAAATAGATGCGAAATAGAACATAACCTAAGTATTTAATCAATTCTATTACTCAGCTATTTAATTTTATTTTGTTGTGATCTCTTGCAGCCATGGCTCAAGCTGTAATTACAGTGAAGTATATAGGTAAGTAGAACCTACTTCAGCCACGTTTTTTCTTGAAAAAAATATGTTCACACGGTCTCGCGTACACAAACGCAAAAGCGGGACTACGTTATTTTGCAGCAATTTTTCTCTGCCTCGCGCCGGCTTCCTCTTTTTTAATTAAGTGAAACTAAGAGGCCCTTTTGTTTTCTTGGCCTGCCCACTCGCTAATTGCCCGCCAGTCAGTCACTTGTCATCAACAACGCTTTATTTGCCCACTTGTGTTTATAAAACGAAATCTAAGCAAAAACAAAATAACAAAACATTATTTACATTTAATTAATTTAATTACTTACGTAAAGTGGGAAACTCCGTTTTAATTATTAAGTGGGGTTATTGACCTACATTATTTTACAGCCTATATTATTAAGATACACAGTAATATGCTGATTACTTACAAAATTAAGCCGAAATTATCATAATGCATTGTTGCGGTTTAATATGAAAACGCGCAATTTACCTCCATGTTTTATAATAAAACTTTTTAAAATTAGAATGTCGGCGGCCAGTGTTTTTTTTTCTATTGTAAATATCCTCAAATAAAAAAGGATTTATTTATGTTCGGATGCATATAAACACATTAAAATGAATGCTCAGTGGCTTTGATTTAATCAAAGGGTATCCATCATACTGGCGTTTTGGGGGCGAGCGCGTGTTCACCGAAGGAGTCAAGAGGTAATATCTACTTCGCTGAACCGTTATGGTGTCAATACAAACATTAAATCAATGAATCTCGTCATAAGACTTCTCTTTATAATCACAAATATTCCCTTCTTGATGAAGTAAGTATCGATTATTAAGCAAGTATCTTCTATACATATAAAAGGAGAAGCTGATTGACTGACTGATCTATCAACGCACAGCCTAAACCGCTGGGGTTAGAAAGTTGAAATTTTGACAGTAGGTTCCTTTTGTAACGTAGGCATCCACTAAGAAGGGATTTTTCGAACTTCAACCCATAAGGGAGTTAAATAATAATATATATATAAAGAAACTAGAATGGCAATTAGGGTTTATTACTAAAAACAAAGTTCCGTCCATCTCAAAATTCCATACCGTATCTCTGGCGAAATTGAAAAACTTTAAAATGGAACGTACGAGACGATTATACAGGAAAGTAAATTATCTGGAAATCGTCCGTGTGTGTCCTGTTTAGTATGCATTAATCACAAGCTCTCGGCCACCGGCGTGATTGAAACTAAATCCCTTCGGACGCCGCTTACTGCCGACTGATTACTGCCCGCCACTACAACGCGGATTAGGATATTTAAATTGGAACAACCAATACACAGGGATTTTCCTTTTAAAAGTATGTGTTGGGTATAGGCGACGCACACATCAGCGTCTTTGTTGGATTGGATCTTTGTGAACAGGATTGGTTCATCACGGCTGCGTGAATATTTTATGTGGATTAAGCCGGCTGTTAATTAAGATTCTTGGACTGAAGTGCCTTTTATAAAACCGGAATCGGTCTGTTTTTTTTTTAGTTTCCGTTTTCGTTTTGATTTTTTATTGTAGCTTGGGTATACTATACAAGGTAATTCGCAGAGCACTTAAAGTATCACTGATTCAATGACGGTTTTAAAGCAAGTGATAACATTTAAAAATTCGATAACTTTTATTTCCATGTAAAATCATTATTATTTTAGATTTTTTTGTTAATTCCTCGTCCCTGTTTTAGTTACGAATTCAGAAAATGGAGCTTCTAGTTTGTCACCCCAAATATGACCTTAAACACAGCTGACCATAGCTAAGAATAGATAGATTTAAGCATATTTTTTATGATATCTCTGAATTTATCCTAAACTATTGACTTTTGAGAAAAGTGGTAGAACAAAAGTTATTCATTATTATGGGTACATTAACACCCTTTCGGATTAGTACCCCCTTTCTGACTAACCTTGTATATCAAAAATATTTTCAACCAACTTTGAGTAGGCCACCTTGAATATTTAACTAAAATAACCACTCATTTACATTTGTAAATAACGAAAAGATTTAAAAAACATTTTTTTATTAGCCTATAAAACATGGACCAATGCATTAGATAATTTAGATGTGTATCCCTCGTTTAATTCCGCAATTTAAAAGAATTATAGATCGAATTGCAGTTGTAATATTTCATACATCGAACGCGTCGAACATAAAATATATGTTGCAATTTTCCAACTGCAAACAATAAACAATCTGCTTCTGCACAATAAGAGTAATTACGACTACACCTGAAACGGTGCAAGGTAATAAATCCATTTACTGCTGAAGGGGCTGCTGATTCCTCCGACAAAAACCGAAGCGGCAATGGTCGTGAACCAATTTAAACTTCTCACTCGCATGCAGCTGTCCGTAACCTCATTAACTGGAAATTAGTTTGACTACACAATTTGTGAATTTGGTTTTGGTTGTAGCTAATTTTTCTTTACAATGTCAGCTGATTTTGTTTCAATTGGCGATGTGACTTGAATAGGTTGTTTGTTTGTTTTCGTACCTATCTATGATCCAATCAATTATTATTGGTCTATATCTAAAACACGATATTTTATTTGAATTATAACTTTCGGAAGACACATTCCTATTAAAATATATGAATCAAAAATAAAAGGCAATCCCGAAAAATGCACGTGAGCAAACCGTAACTAATCATAAACAGAAAACAATCGTTTGAAACAAAAAAAACTTTAGTTTATTATTTAAGCTGTGATTTCTCGTTTCTTAAGTAAGCACGACAAAATACGCAAAAGACCAAGAAATCTTATAAAACTAGTCCTTAGAGCTCTATTGATCCCGTAAGAGACGTAAAATAAACATTAAATACATACATAAAAGTAAACAAGCCATCGGAGGCACACGCCTACGACCACTCAGCCTACATAATCAGTGTCCGGCGTCCTAACATATTAAACTTTTTTCTACTCACCGCTTTAGTGAAAGAGAAAACGAAGAATTCTTTTTGTGCCTTTGAAAAAGTGGTGTAATTTATTTTCCCTTGGTGCAATATTTAGTGCTGTCCATTACTACAGTTCGCGACCGAACATTATTCACGGACATCCATCTTTTTTTTTCTTGGCCGCACGCGCGTGCGGTCCTCCATATTAACTTTTTCATTCATATTCTTCACAATCTTTCCGATATTACAAGTGGTTTTGCTGCTAAGAAATATTAATTGCGTAACATCGTTTTCGTATTAGTTTTCTTCTTTCTGGAATGTGTAACAATGATAAATGCTAGAAGGATTATAGTGAACAGGTGCAAGGGGGATGAATCTTTGTTTTTAGTTTTGTAATGATCTCCACTAACGCTTGGAATATTAATGTAGGATCAAGTTAGCAAACATTTTTGAATCCGAAGTTCCTCTCTGTATTTCCTCTCCTCGTAAACGTTGTTGTCAAATAGCCAAAGGCTTGCATTATGTTTACATTACATACCCGCGAAGTGACGTCGCGGGACCGCGGCGGCGCGGGGCGGACTTCCGCCGGCGTCGCATCGCTAATGCGTCGCGCACTTAGCTCAATCACTGCCTAATGCACTCCTAAACGTGGCCGTATGACATGATAAGTGAACTAGCGCTATACGAGTGCCGCAAATATTTTGACGTTAGTTTAGTATGTGTAATGTGAGAGATTAAATTGTTTGAAACTGAGATATTTGCGTCGAAGCTCGACAATCTGCTGAAGTAGCGTAACGACGAATCAGAATTTGTTACCTTTTCTAAAGGAGTCAGCTGCTAGGCTGAATAGAACAAGTTACCGAAATAACTTAAGTGTATTATTTTCTAATAAGCTTTTTTATTATTTCGGAATCAGTATTCAATGAGTAGGATACGTACTGTTCTTAAATTCCATTGTAATCCTATAACAATGATGCACGTGAAGTGATTAAATAATAATGACATACAAAAAGGCATTTATGATTAGTTAAGGTTTACTCACTTGCATTTTTCGGGTTTGCCTGACTAGTTTCGGTCGCGAGTCGAACTCAGTTCGCCGCGTGTTCAGCTCATGATTAAGGGCTCCGTTTGGGTCCGATTCGAGTCGGACGATCCCGAAGAATGCACGTGAGTAAACCGTAACTAATCTACGTATATAAAAATGAATCCCTATTTTCTCTTGGTCACGGCATCACGCGTGAGCGGCTGGATCGATTTCGCTAATTTTTTATTGTTGTGGTCTTAATTGTCAGGAACGCTTCTTATGAAAGAAAATATTAATATTTAAAAAAAAAGAAATCATCTCAGTATGTCCATATTCTTCATTTGTTTACCGCATGCATGAAAATGGTTTTAACTTTTTGTTACTATTTTGATTTTGTTTCTGAAGGTAGGTAGTAGGTAAGTAGTAGGTAGGTAGTAAATAGGAAAAAGTGCATTGCAACGTATGCCGGGTACAGCTAGTCAATCATAAATATGAATGTGTCTCACGACAGTTATAATACAGAAATACAAAAAGGTACAAATCGAATCTCTACGATATAAGAGAAAAACTCTAATCACCATCAAAGCTAAGCTATATAAAAACCGTCACTAGTGATACCACTAAACTGGATCAAAGCGAGTCAATGATTAATGTGGTTATGTAAAGTTATAAATCGCACGTACGTAATGGAGTACTTCCACATTGACGGATGGGCCGGATATAACCTCTTGGTTAGGTTGTCGAAGCCCTTTATCATGGCAATATTAATTTATTGGCCGAGTGTATAAATGTCGTAGGTACAAACTTTCGTGATGTACTGCGTGACAAATGATCGGGTTTGTAACTTATCGGGAAAATGGGAACATTGATTGATGCTGGGCTGGTTTAATATTGATGTGTGTTTTAAAATTGTTAATTTGTTATTGTGTGTGTAATATGTTAGGCGCTTTTAGGTTTTATTTGTTTAGTTTGCGGTCCCTAATCAGAACGTTTCGATAAATCTTTTGTCGACGGATTCGATTTTTTATCTTGTTTTCTGTACAAGATAAATGAAATAACAACCCGAATCGATCTACAATAATAATTGTACCACTAGTACGAGTTTTCAAATTTTGAAAACGAACCACTATAGTTTTCCTGGGCTCGCTCAACTCTATCTCTCTTACACACACACAAGAAAAAGAGAGAAATATGTTTTATTATTCAGTTTAGCGAACTCACGAAAACTATGTAGGTACGGTCAGCAACAAAAGTAGCTGAACGTTTGAGTTTTTAAACTTGGCATTAATTAGAAAACTAATTGTTTTAAAACAAAAAAAATAATAGATACCTAGACCTGCTAGATACAGCTCTAAGTACGTCTTAAAGTTTTTGTTTCCTATTGCCATTTTCGTATATTTCAAACTCGTATTAGGGGTACAAACCTATCGAAACGTTCTAAATCATGAGTACATACATCATAAATTTTACAACATGTAACAGGAATAACGCAAACACTCAAACACCCCAATTAGAATATTCAGTAATTATAAATACACTGAAATTTAACTTTTATGTGCTTATTTTGTTTAAGAAAATAGTATTACTTTTCATTGTTAACTGCGTTCAAAAATCAGTCTTATGGCCTTGACATAAGGCTCAATTTTCTATATCTCAATTAAAATATTGACAAGCAAAAAGCACGTTTTAAAAAAAAAAACATCTTTAAAAATTGCTAAAATCGTTTCAGTTGCCGATTCTAAACTAACTACTTTCAGGGTTTGCGTTTATTATATTACACGTATACAGGCTGTCCCTGGAAGTATGGATCAAATCAAATAAGGGCGTGGGCAAGGTCATTTCAAAACTTGTCGTAATAAAAACTTGAGTAAAATTTTTGCCAGACCAAAAAAGCCTTTGCAGTAAATGTTTTTTCTTATTGCACACAATCATGTTTTCTAGCTGCTTAAAAGTATTACCACAAGAAAGGCCTACCGTTCGCGAAAGTCCTGAAAAAAAATAGCTGTGATAGTTTTTTTATACTGTTTTTCTATGCGAAGTGATTGAAAAAAAAAACAATAATTGGTCATAACTTTTGAACCGTAGAAAATTGCACCGACATTCTTAGCCCCTATTCGATTTGATCTATACTTCCAGGGACACCCAGTATAGAGTGTACCCACTTAATCGAAAGCATACCCCTCAAAATTTTACGTAAACTTATGTACGTTTTTTAAGTTATTTGATGTCTTTGTATCTACACTGCTTCCATTTAGTTTATTTATGTTTCCTTCAATAAGTAAATAAAAAATAAATATTAGCCTGTAACTGTCCCACTGCTGGGCAAAGGCCTCTTCTCATTCAGAGAAGGAACAAGCATTGATCGCCACGCTTGCTCATTGCGGGTTGGCGATTTCAGACCATAAGTCCAGGTTTCCTCACGATGTTTTCCTTCATCGTTTTTTGTCAGTGTTGTCTTAGATTAACTAAGAAAGCATATATGAAATTGAAAAAGTCACATTGGTACTTGCCTGGATTTGAACCAGCTACTCGGTGTTTAACAAGCGAGGCTGTAACCTCCGGGCTACCACGACGATGTTTCCTTCAATGTGACCTATTATTGTTTTATTGTGGCTTGAGATTCTTACATTATATTAGCACAGTGTACCTACTTACTACATACAGTGGGTCAACGCCCATACATTTGACAGGTCCTATGAAATGTCAAAATTGGTAACACTTGTCATAGGGTTGTCACGTAAAATAAATTACACAAACTTTATCAAACAAAAGTCCAAATTAATTATCGTTTTATAGAAACAATGACACGCAAAAAGAAAACCACGCATGCGTAATTTAGATTGACAAAATAATGCAAAGGTATGTAGCAGCAGTTTCGCCATCTTATCCTGGAATATTCTAACAAGATTTAAAACTACAAATTTTGTCGAGGTTACAGTCGCAGTGGCTAACGCTTGCGGGGGTAGGTAAGAGTCATAAATTATTCGCAAGTCTACGATGGAGTCATAGAAAATTACTAATTATTGATGGTTATTACTTCTATGGTTTTCGTGGGTGCTCATGCCGGAAATAAAGCCTAGGTTAAATTCCTCGATAGTAAAAGGCGGTCAAAAAAATATACCAGTTAAATGAGATTTGCCAGGTAAAACGTGGTCTCTATCTTGGTGTTTGAGAATTGATCTTGTTTTTGTAATCAGCGTCCCTGAAAATCATGGATTTGACACCCATGACGGCTAATTTGAATTTTTTTATGGCCACCATCTTGCATATAGATTTTGACCTCATTTTCGGCATCAGCATCCCCGAAAACCATGGAAATGACACCCATGACGGTTAAATTGAAATTTTAATAGCCGCCATCTTGGAAATGGATTTTGACCTCATTTTCGGCATCAGCATCCCCGAAAACCATGGAAATGACACCCATGATGGTTAAATTGAAATTTTAACAGCCGCCATCTTGGAAATGGATTTTGACCTCAATTTCGGCATCAGTACCCCCGAAAACCATGGAAATGACACCCGTGACGACGAATTTGACATTTTTGTAGCCGCCATCTTGGATTTCGATTTTGACCTCATTTTCGGCATCCGCACCCCAGAAAACCTTGGATTTGACATCCATGACGACTAATTTACTAATTTTCATGGCCACCATCTTGGATTTGGATTTTGACGTTATTTTCGGCATCAGTGACCCCGAAAACCATCAAATTAACACCCATGATGATTGGACGAAAATTTTCATGGCCGCCATCTTGGATTTGGATTTTGACGTCATTTTCGGCATCAGTGACCCCGAAAACCGTGGAAATGACTTCCCACGAACAATCATTTGAAAATGTATGGATGCCGCCATCTTGGATTAGTAAACAGACTTTTTAATAAAATTCTCGCAGGTACACATACATATCAATAATAAATTAATATAATTTCTAGGAACGATATCAATCAAATTTGAAATCAAAAAGTGCGAGCCCTGGAATTTATGTCCCGAGTAGCAGTATGGCTACTCGGGACATAACCTCCGCCCCTTCACCCCGCAACCCCCCGCACGATTGCTCTGTGACAATGTTCTACGTTGACCGACTGTAAGGAGTAAGATATAGGTAGACTGTGATATTAGTGTGGATTACCGCGACTCAGCAACCGAATAATAAAAGTATGAGACATCATGAAAGATAATAACATAAAGCCACACTGCGAAGAAATAACGAAGTAAGCTTTCTATGTAATACAATAATGAAATAAAAACATCAAGTTATTATGTTCCAAGTGGATTGAAGGAGTTACCTACTTGAAGGAAATCTGTTACTGTTACTTACTGCCATGAAGGATGGACTGGATGACTGGGACCTGTGGGAACTACTAATAATACAAGATTACTTCGAATTAACCCGCGAAACTTCACAGCGTCACTAGGTATTGTAATAGAATAATAGATCTAATTAACGGTTGTACGTTGTTTTATAGATAACAGAAGAATTTCGTTTCACATAAAATGTTACTCATAATTATCATTTCATAGAATAATCAAATACGCAGAATACTTACTTTGAAAAAATGAAAATCATTGATTTTTGTTACAAATAAAATTTAATGTTTCGATATCATAGAATAACAAATCATATATTCTTTATCCTCATATTGTTTAGTTAATACGAGTATGAAACTTATTACCAAGAAAAACATTTTATCGAGTGACACACTACCAACCAATTATCTACACCAAAAAAAGATTCTGGGGCCTAGGTCGACCTATTTTTGTCTGCAGGGTTTAAAGTAACCTAACACAAAGGGGATGAAGGGGGCTTCGTTCGCTCGCTTTGCTCGCTCACTTTATCTCCGTCATCCTCTTCGAACCTAACCTATCCGTGTCGGGGTGCGAACAAGCAATATTAGTTAAAAAATTGTTGTACTTTAAATTAAATTAAAATTAAAAATATTTATTTGACACTTAAAAACACATGTTTGTTACAAGCCAGTCTTAATAAACTACTACTACTATACTGCTCGATAAGTTTGTTAAAAAAAAAACTTACTATAAAATTCATTGAATTGTGTTTCTGTGAAATATGTTTCATTCAAGTAAATAGTCGTTGAAACAATAATATTCGAAATAAAAATACAAGGACCAAATATTATATGAAACATTTATTGCGAAACAAAATTTAATGAAATTTCTGTCTGCAAAACAAGGGAATACCCTAATTAACTAAAGTTTAGATATTTTTATGTTTGAATGTCTTATAGTGATGATACCTGGTATACAGCATTATTAGTTAGTCATTTTACATCCGAAAACCATGAACTCTGCTCATCACTCTATCCGTGCTGTATACCTACCAGTGGCGAAGGGTGATTTTTCTTAAAAGGGAAGCCGAACCAAAAAATGCTTACCTTGCTCAATTGTGATGCGTGAATTCCAGTAACTACTCGTTTCGAAAGGGAAGCCGATAGGAATCGAGTTGTATGGAGCCTTCACCACTGATACCTACCTAATTATTGTTTTTGCTGTTTGTATCTGCTTGCGGCTGTAATCAGGGTCCATATAGCTACTATACCTGTTAGTGTAGATAGCTCTGTTTTTTCCTTACATCTACCGAAAGAGAAGACTCTAAACACCCATTAGCATGTTAAGCAGTAGATTTTATGCGTCGACAAGTATCTACATGATATCTGAATCTGAAGCATTGACGTAGAAACACATGGACTATAAGGGTCTAGCTAGTACAGGATACTTTTTTGTGATTTTTGTACTAGACTCTAGTACAAAAATCACAAAAAAGTATCCTGAGTTTATATACACCACCAGAGCGCGCGCCAAGGCTCACTTCCACATAAATATACAAATACCAACAAACTAATTTAAATCCTATGTCGTCATCACAATGCCTAATTTAGCTTTTCACCACACGAAATTCGACATTAGTCTACATTCGTTTCGATCATTTTAAATCGCTGGCCCGAAGTGCATGTGTTTCTACATCAATGGTTTGAAGCATAAAGTTAAGCGAAAGGAGAGCTTCATTTACTGTACCAATAACAAAAAAGCTTATCATCAATTACTCAGCAACCTAGGTACCATTGCCATACGCAAGAGAACCTAAACGATAGTTGTAATTATGGCCTCCATTATCAGATTTATATCCATCCACACAGCAGTCTAATGTTATCTATCGTCGCAAGCAGACATGACCCGCCTCCCCTGGGACGGTAATGTCGACACACATTACGCCCAATCTAGATTTATTCACAAATCCTGACCTACTTCCCAAACCGCCATTTACCTTTTTATACCCGGTTTCGGTCGTTACAGATATTATCAATACGAATCCAGATAACAGAAGTAGTTCGTAAATAGGCTTTTAAAGGGATGCCCGTTAACACATCTGTGGGAGTCTATTCTATTTGAGTAATGGACTCAAGCTTTTGGATGATTTATAACAAACCAGTAGCTGACTATTTTTTCAAATTAGTTGTTATAATATCAAATGTTTTACAAAAAACATAGGCAATATAATATTGTAAGCTATTTATAGTTCACTAGACAGAGACCGCACTACTGAAAGATTACGTCATACTTCAAAAACGTCATCGTAACTTGACATTACTCTGAACAATGTCCGTTTCACGAGACAAGGAGAGAAAATTCCCCTTCCAAAAACTTGAAAAGCGTGTAACTATCTACTTCATTTTTTTTTGACATTTTGTGTCCGTCTTTGTAAAAATATTAAATTCTTGGTAATTTTTTAAAGTGCTCAACTACCTAATTGTAATTTAAAATTAACCACTTCATTTACCTCATTGAAAGAACTAAAAGCAATATTAATTAAATTAGTCAAGTAGGTATTTTAAAACCACACCACAAACATTTATATACTTAAACAATAAGCACAAGGTCCAACTTTATCTACAATATTTGTGATGAGTATAAGTACAATCTCCCCTAAAATATTCTTACTCTTAGAACTTCCTCTTCCTAACACAAATACTCCAAAATTACGCGAAAGAGCAAACATTTATTTTATGTGCATATGTAATGAAAATAAAGAGAGCAGTAGCATTTTAAATGTATATTACAATGTTCATTTACTTAGTGCGATTTCAGAGAACAGCCTCGCAGTAAGAAAGGACATTTGGCACATTTCCTAGGCATATGAAATGAGTAGTACATAAAGAATATTGGATTTGTATACGCATTCGACGCCAACCTCTTAGAGAAATTGGCTTCCTTTGTATGTAGTTGACGGTAATCCTATAATTTAATGTATTTTATTACTGGTAGAGATGAGCTTCTATTTTTATTTCGTATTTTGTGCTTGAATACAAATATGTATGCTGTGGTAGAGTCATCACGAACCGTCTAGCGCACTGGTTTGACGACTTCCAGCGTCCCGAACAAGCCGGATACCGAAAAGGCTTTAGCACCTTAGATCACATACATACGCTGCGGCAGGTTATACAGAAGACCGAAGAATATAACCTGCCTCTTTGCTTAGCATTCGTAGACTACGAAAAGGCCTTCGATTCGATCGAGACCTGGGCTGTACTGCAGTCTCTTCAACGATGCCAGATTGACTATCGGTACATCGAAGTGCTGGAGTGGTTGTATGAAAACGCCACTATGTCAGTCCGATTACAGGATCACACCTCGAAACCTATTCTTTTGCAGCGAGGTGTGAGGCAGGGAGATGTCATCTCTCCGAAACTGTTTACCGCTGTATTAGAGGATGGGTTCAAGGTTCTGGACTGGAAAGGGCTAGGCATCAACATTAACGGCGAAGTACATCATTCACCTTCGGTTTGCCGACGACATAGTCATCATGGCTGAGGATCATCATGGAGGGCATCATGGAGGACCTCGATGACCTTAGTAGAGCTTCCAAAAGAGTGGGTCTTAAAATGAACATGGATATGGCAAAAATCATGTCAAATATCCATGTAACACCCACTCCCATGAAGATCGAAGACTCTACACTCGAAGTTGTCGACGATTATGTTTACCAAGGACAAACTGTCCAGTTACGTAGGTCCAACTTCGAGAAAGAGGTCAATCGTCGAATCTGACTCGGCGGGGCAGTGTTCGGGAAGCTACGTAATATCTTTTCGTCCCAACTACCGCAGTGTCTCAAGACGAAAGTCTTTGACCAGTGCGTGTTGCCAGTGATTACATATGGCACTGAAACGTGGTCGCTCACAATGGGCCTCATAAGAAGGCTCAAGGTCACCCAAAGGGCAATGGAGAGGGCTATGCTCGGAATTACCCTGCGTGATCATATCAGAAATGATGAGATCCGCAGGATAACCAAGGTAACCGACATAACCAGAATTGCCAAACTTAAGTGGCAGTTGGTGGGGCACATAGCTCGCAGAACGGATGGCCGATGGGGCCGAAAGGTTCTGGAGTGGCGACCGCGTATTGGAAGAAAAGGAGGACCGATGATCTGGTGAAGGTCGCGCGAATCCGCTGGATGCGAGAAGCACAGGACCGGTCGATGTGGCGATGCTTGGGGGAGGCCTATGTCCAGCAGAGGATGTCTTTCGGCTGAATGATGATGATGATGATGCTGTGGTAAATCTGTGACTAGGAAATTAATATGTGACACGCTTAGTCATATACAAGGTTAGTCAGAAAGGGGGTACTAATCCGAGAGGGTGTTAAATTACCCATAATAATTAATGAGTAACTTTTGTTCTACCACTCTCCTCAAAAGAGAACAGTTTCAGAGAAATAACTGTTCAAAGATTTCATAAAAATACGCTAAAATCTATCTATTCTCAGGTATGATCAGCTATGTTTACATTTTAGGTCATATTGGGGGTTACGGATCAGAAGTTACATTTTCTGAATTCGTAACTAAAGCAGGAACGATTTTAAAAAAAAAACTAAAATCAATCATTTTGCATGGAATTAAAAAAATTCGAAATATTGAATAGAATAGAATACACGTACTTTATTGTACACCAAAATTGTAACACAGCTCATAAACAATATTGACACTTGCTTTAAAACAGTCATCAGTGATACTTTAAGTGGCCCGCCGATTAGTAGGTACCCCCTTTCCGACTAACCTTGTATAATAAGCATCAAAATAAGAGTACAATATCTTAAAACTGCTTGAGCATCTGTATTATTTATTTATAAAACTACTTACCCTGTATTTTACTGTATGTAGGTAGGTAAACAAAAACAAGAAACGACAATTTAAATAAATAATGCACAATGGACGGTCTTATCGCGAAAGGCGATCTACTTAGTACCTAATAATTATACTATACGAGTATGTGAAGTTTTAAATATTAAGTATGTTTTAAATTCTACGAAGCGAAGTTTGCAGATTTAACTTAAGCTTTTACAAAATCGCAGATTAGATTAAGAACCAATGTAGAAGTACAGCACATTGACTTTTACTTTATAACCAGAGTGAGAGTGGCTCACGCGAGTTTTGCATGATTTATCTCCGATGTCGGGATTCCAAGTCCTGTCGACTGCCGCCCCGTGACGTCACGTGTCTCCAATGTATTACACATTGAAGCTTTTTCTGACATTTATGGAACACGCTCCGTGATAAATGGGAATAAAATATTTAGTCGAGGTTGGTTTAGCTCGCCGAAATATTTTTCATCGCGTAAATTTTTAATACTAATGTATTTCGACCTTCGTTTTATGGGAACGAATTTTACTCTATTGTCGGATTCAGGCCCGTAACTTTTTATTTCGGGCTTTCCGTTTCGTATGTTAGTAGACTTACAAAGTTTTACGGGCACTTCTAGTTTGATATTGGTGTATTTATTGGTAGAAATGTACAAAGAATTGTAGTAAAACTAAATATTATAAGAACCTTGTAGCGTTTAAATCTTGGTTTAGTAAATAAAAACGAAAATGAAAATTCTAGATAGAATAGTTGAATATGTAAATCTGTGTATTAGAATTCCCTAGGAGTGGGCATTTCAAATTCAAATTTTGAATTATTTATTGCGATGTTCACTTTATTTAAAACGTTCCCCAGTGGGTAGCACTAGACCATAAATCTGAACCTTCATTCAAAATTAAAATGTTGGTAACTGAACATGACATTATAAAGAGTTTTTCGCTCAACTCGAAAATTTGCTGTCTTGCGAGCTACCAACTAAAAGAAGAGACGAAAAAATAAGTAACAAAAAATTTCTGGGACAAAATGCTCGCTTCCAACCTCTCAAGAATAGCATGTAAACGAGATCTCTGTAAAATATTAACTCATTGTCGTAAATGTTTATGTGATAATACGAAGTATAACGCTGGTGTTTTTACGGAAAATGGAACTTTCTTTTTATTATTTTCGGTCTTCTAACGCTAAACTTGTAGGTAGATACCGTGGCCCTACTAATACGCTATGATAATTCTTGCCAGTATCAACATGAGCTTCTAGTAATTAGGACTCTGTCTCGTCCTTACTTAATGAATAACTATGATAAAATAACAAGAAAATTGTAGACTTAATAAACTATATTACTTAACAAATTATATTACTTAATAAATTATATTACTTAAGTAGGCTGGCCTCTACTTTGGTCAAAGGATTAGCATTGCCATACAACGTGGCAATGCTGCCAGCCTTCTGGGCACATTACCAGTTGACAGCGATGCGGAGGAATATTTTGATGCCCTATTTTATTTAGTTTATAGTTTTATTAGGATATTTTTTTATTTGTATATACTTTTATTTGTATCGAATTATGTAAATATTGTTTGTGTAAATATTATAAGATTAATAGTTTAGATTAATAAATAGTATCACTAGTTAATTTATTTTCGTGTAGGTAAGTAACTACTTCACAAATCATTAGTTTTGATATGAAAAGATGTTTCTTAGTCAAAGGCAAACAATTTCAAGGTTGTCTTGTCATAATAAACTATAAAATGAAATTTCCAACTAAGTAGTCGCTTCAGGGCTTCAGAGAAACGACGTAGATCTTGTTCATTTATTAAATCCCATTTATATAATTTGTTGTTATTATTTTTCACAGAGTAGACAGCAAATGGAAAGATGAAGTTCAGGTGAACGGCGAGAGCATCTGTGTAAACAATGCGTAGGTATATCGCGACGTCACCGAGTATCCGCGAATTAAGAACTTTTATGTCCTCAACGCACCTTACAAGTTCAATGAGTGCTTATGTATAACCTCCATATTGTGCAATATCGAAATTTAACAGGAGAGAAGTTTCAAGTGATTTTCATAACATTTTAACCCTATGAAACGCAGTTCTTTCAATACTACGTTGGGCAATATCCTCTCTAAAAGAACTGTGGGCCAATTCTGTAACAGAAACGTTGACCAATCGCAACTGAACCGAAGTCGAACCGTTCGACAGTTTTCGTTTACAAAAACTGTCAAATTGTTTGTCAATAAAAACAAAACAAAAAAAATTGACAGCTTTCGTCATTTGCGATTTGACAAAAATTTTTTTAGTAGATTTGGGCTCTCAGGGCCTTCTCCCGTTAAATGGTACGTCGGGAGTGTCGAAATATACGTTTAAGTACTTCAATTACTTACCTACCTACTCCGTGCTGTTGTTTGTTACCACCTGCTACTGTTAGTTATTCGTTAGTACCTTACATCTAGAACAGCATTATTCAGTGTAATTAAATGAACGATTTTAATGTTACACAGGTATTAGTGCTCGGAATTCGTGTGCATACTCCAAGCTTATTTGGTAATTTAGGGAACTACTTCTAGCTTTTATTTCAACGATGTACGATTGTGCTTGCTTATTGTTGCACGCACCTTTATATGAAATCAATATATAAATTCCTTAAAACCACGTGATCTATTACTGGTAGGTATACGGGGTTAATGGAAAAACACTAACAACGTCTTAAGATGTCATTGTACTCATCATTTAGAACAACTTTTACTATTAGGTACATGATGAAAAAAAATCAGCTGTTCCCTACATTTTGACGAGTTATGCGAACATAAATGTAGGGAACAGCTGATTTTTTTTCGCGATTTTAGGTTTGGTCCCATAGTAAAAGTTGTTCGTAATGATGAGTAAGATGACCCCTTAAGAGGTTGTGTTTTTCCATTAACCCTGTAGATTAATCCCGCACGGGATTTAGATTGATTAAAATAAAAAAAAAACAAAATTCTCCTCTTTTTTTCGTGCATTAGGGGTAAGTGATCATATCTGAACTATAAAAGGCACGACTCGTGTGATATACCTCCGCACATTCAGTTAACTCGAGGCGCTGAAATGACTCAGAAGCAGAAGTTTTTTTTTTTGCATTTGAATTTTTTTTGCATTTTATTTAGTCTCATACAGGGTACATCTATGTCACCAGTAGATCAAGCAGTTTGAAGGAATTACATGAATTCGGATGCATCCTGTATTTTATATTCTAATAATCATGGTGTTTGTCTTCTAACTTATCCCCATTGTAAGGAAAATAAAATAAATACTTGTGCTTAATACTTCTATGCGATTTCACTTACCTGGGTCATTTACGTTGACTATAAGTAACAAGAAGATCCGCAGCACATCGTATACTTCGTGGAAAAACTAGATTCGTACTAAGTAATCTTTCTTGTAGCTGATACCCGAAGTATACCTACTGCATAAAAAATGTAATAAAACGTAAATACCAGTATCAAAAATAATTATGTTAACGACGAACATTACACAAAATAGGTGCTTTAAAACACGGTTAGCTTCATAATATAATCTGGATGCTCTCATACTGCGACAACGTAAATAAATGTAAGTATTTTTCTTAAAGCTTTGCGATGTAGGTCATATAAATGTGAGTTAATACGACGATATTTACATTAATGCCGAGCAAAGCCGACTGTGTTGGTTAAGTTAAAGAAATTACAAGATGTGAGAGAGTATTAAGTGAAATTTCGCCTCTTAACCTCAGCTAAACGTAATCCCGCTTTAAGAGAAGTAATTTAAATAAGGCGTCTGAACCAGCCTCGTGGGAAACGTTGAATATTACATTTGTAAATAAGACGACAAGTTAACATGTTGATAAAGTTACATACATACATTACCTGAGGGGACTGTTGTCTACCTTATCTGAATGAAATATCAAGCAATGTTGGTTTTAAGTGAGTTATGATAAGATTCATGTGTATAGAAGGGTCATGTGGGACAATTTGACCCTCAACCTAAAGAAATTAGAAGCTAGCTTAGTACACACTAAGTTATTATGTAAAGCCGACGTGTATGGCGTCCTTAGGGAAGGGCTTGCGTTCGTCTTTGTTCAAACAAATATGGCTGTCACGGACAATGGTGCTACTAAACTAGTGTCCTGTAGATAGTCTCCTGTGTTAGTTTAGTTAACAAGGGTAAATATGTAGGATTTGAATAGCTGAATAGTCCTTTGGTCATTGTTAGTAGACTAATCAAGAAAGCTGCTAAATTCAATGAGTCAAAAATGTCATATATCGTCACCCTCCGCGCTGTCGTATCTAGCAATTGATATTTTTTCAGTAGTTGCACTAGCTGTGGCTTTATTAATGAATTAATAACTTTTTTATATTGCTCTTGGCTTACTCTTGGCTTGATTAGTAGTTGCCCTAAAGCCCTAAGGTATCTATTTATTTATTTCTATTCATTTGAAGCAGATACGTCACTCTGTGAGAATTTCTCTGAAAAATTATCAATTCCTAGTTACGACAGTTAGCGCGGAGGGTGACGATATGTTCCTACCTATTTCTCAAAAATGTTATAAGAATAAGATTGCTAATAACTGCTATTGTAAACAAGTTTTATGAATTTGGGCATCGTCTCTGATTATTTATATTCAACGATGATGCCTGAATATTACCAACAATTTTTATTTTTAAATGCAAAAATATTTTCCGCATGTGTAAAGTCTAATATGCTACAAAGATAAAAATAATAAGGCTCTAAAAAATATTATTTCTAATATAACGTTTTTTTTACACTTATAAAATCACAAAGCACCGAGTCATAGAGATCCACATCACGTTTCTATCCAGAAATTAACAAACAAAACGCGAAGTAAGTAAAGTATACAAAGCATCACGTATAAAAATAATCCACGCATACATGAATACATAATACAAAAGTAAGTGTAAACACAAATAAAGGCGAGTATACATACGCTATGCAAGTGGCCCTAGATTCCACCGAGGCACAAAGGCTTTCAGACTTTTAGCCACCAGCTGCTGGAAGAGTAGTGAGTTAAGATAAACTGATGCAGATGTGACAAATAGTTGAAGAAAACAAGGAAAATATACCTACTGTATGTCGTTCCTCTCACTTGGCATTTTTTTCTTATGTCGTAGAGGTAGGTACCTTTGGAGTGATGTCAAGTAGATTGGCCAATCTTGCTGTCCGAAAACAATATCACTCTAAAGTCACCAAACAGTCACATAAAATATGTCTCCTTATTTATTGTTACACTGAGAACTACCCCTCACTTTTTTTTCTTGCAAATCATGTCCATCCAAAGGTTACCTATCTGGAAGAAATCGCCTTGTGCGATAAGACCACCCATTGTACATCATCTCTATTTTAAAATAATGTTTCTTGTTTATTTTGTGTACAATAAAGAGTATTGTATTCTATTTTTGAGATTGTATTGTCACCATATTCCTGTTGCAGAGCGTGATGATTTACTACTTTTGCCACTTTTCCTACACGCCCTGCATTGTTGCAGTCTATACGATGGCTCATATTCAGCAATGAATGAATAATATGAAGCTGTTGAAGACTCATTTATGATTGACATGATCAACTTATCCCCTACAGTAAAGTCCAAGATATTCGTATGTTCTAAGGCTATGTCCATCAGCTTCAGAAAGTCTCTACCGATGCAGGCAAAAACTCTTTCCTACACGATCCGTCACATATTCTTTGCAGAGACTCGTTACGGGCACGAGTGGTCCGCGTGCAAGCCAGCATTAAGTTGTAAGGCATTAATGCACCGACGCGCGGGGGCGCATGACCACGCCTTCTCATACGAGAAACTTATTATGCCAACTTTTTACCAGCTTTCCTGCCGTAAACTAGGTTTTTCCACTCCCGCACACATTAAGATCCGAGTGTGACTCACACAAATTAGCCTGCATACATTAATATTAAGGTTTCCTGAAAAATTCGTAGCACGGCTCTGTAAAAAAATGTACCTACGTAGTAGCTTTGACGTGTTTGACTCACATTTTTATTTACCTAAAACTGAATTTTGACTCTTTACATGACCTCCCGTTTAATAGCGAAACCTGCCCACGATTAACTTGCCTAGGTTTAACAAAAATTTATACCGCTATCGAAATGCTCGTAAAACACCGAATTTCATTACGTTTTGATATTAAAGTTTGCCATAACAAGAAATCCTTGGTATTTACCAAATGTTTTGAGCAGTCATTTAAACCTAGGGCTCAAAATTAATATCATAGCAGTAGCTCAGTAAACGGTCTGACGTTAAATAAAAGGTTATGAATAAATAATATTTCTTGGTAATGTTACTGCCACGGCAGCCGACTCAAGAGCCTATACACTAGTGCCGATGTTTTGACTTATTTTCTTAGATTCTATTTTATATATTACTCAATACGCCCCAAAAAATTTGTAAAAGGACAATCGTTATCAATGGCCTGAATCCGACAACCGCATTAATAACGAAAATGAGCATGGCTGCAAAACTGAGATTGAAACCAATACGTTAATTTTCCTACCTATACCATTTTATTTCCATACACTTCGGTAAATATTCCATGTCTTTTTTCGATACAGCCTTTTTCACTTAATTAAATGCCTATCGATATACATAATATATGCCACTTTACATATTTATTTTCCTCTATTTACTTACATAATACCTAAGTATGCTACGGAACATGTTGGGTTACAGTGAAAATTATGTGCCTAGCCTAGTTATTATTCTCAATTATAGCCTCATGCATATTTAATAAATTGCCTACATAACCGTTCCTAGGCTTTGTATTAATTAAATATAAGTAAGACATTCGGTATTGTCATAAAATATGAAAATCGGGGGCTATAATCGACGCTGTTAGTATAACACAAGGTTACTTTATTTAGTAAATGACACGACGACTCTACAAAATTGCAAATAAGTCTCCTTTGAGCTTTAAAACTTTGTTCTCTCCAAAATGCAGCGGGGTTTAAATGATATGAAAATTAATAAATGATGAAAATGCCCGAAGGCATGGAATACGAAATGATTTGAACTGCAGTTCCGCATGGCTTTCTTAAATATAAACTTCCTGCTCTGTACTTATTCAAAGGGGCTTTTCAGTTATAATTAATGCTACAAAGTACGTAGTATCCTTTAGTCATAAATGAGCAAACTTAATTAATATATCCATTAGATCTCGCAACATTCTTTGAAACAATGAGACGCAAAAGGGTGGGTACCCTTCAGTGCGACCACCCTACCAGAGGGTACTCACAATAATGGTCGCTGAAAGCTTATTTCGTGAATGGCGTGATAAATAATTTAGGTTCCTATTACAGACATACTGACGTGTACATACTTCCAAAAAATCAATTTAATCAATAATCGTGAAGATAATAAAATTCTTCCAACTTTGATAAAATTCAGTTAAGCACTGCCTATCTTATTATAAAGATACAATTTAGGTTCACAATTCTGCCTGATAAAAAGATTATCTAGATGTCTGTTCTATGCACACTTGGTGGTAGGACCTACAGTCCGCCTGGCTAGCTACGTAGCTAGTACGTACCCTCAAAAATCCTCTTAAAGATTTTAAGAGGCCAGTGCATGTATTACATCGTGTGTAAGTATGTGAGAGCCAGAGCGGTTTAGTGGAATCCCTCTATATCTCTGTTAGGTACTTGAATTCGTGTGGTCCATGTTAGATCCTAGCTGGGCTAACTTATAAAATAAATAAATATGACAATCGGTGCAAAGCAAGTGTGATTCCCGGTAATAGGCCATTCCCTTTAATTTCATGAATTTCGTAACGGACGGCTAACTAAGAGATAATGGCAATCAAGAAAATGAGCATCACCGTCCTCCTTTCTGCTTATAGGTAGTTTTACAGCATACTACGATCAGCAAAAGTTTCGGTAAACTGATCTGATCTTTTACCATAGCAATCATTGAAAGGCCTTTATCGGCAGTGGAAATCGGACTGATTTAATGAAATGAAGATCACAAATGACAAAATTAAATGACAGGAAAAAAAATCTTCCTTCACAAATATTAGAGCTTCTACAAAATTACATTATGCAGTTTTTGGAAAACTGATCTGTTCATTCTCGAAAATGAGCCTTTCCTAGGTGAAAGAGCGCGCTAGCTGCGAATTTAGATAAGTAATAAGATAAGATAGAGAATAGAAGGAATTCTTCAATACTCTTCAATTTTCGTGGAAAAATCCTCATGGATACCCTTCGCCTGGGGAAGGCGAAGGGTTATGCCGGACTCTTACCGGCTAAAAACCCACGGTGTTCCTTCTCCTGACCCTTGGCCGGGGTCACGGGATTCGCAGCTGCATGCACCGCAACCCCTGCAGGCCTCGGTCCGCCAGCCCCTGGCAGACCTCTCCTTCTGTGGGGTCTTGCCCCACGTTCTCCTGAGAGGCGCGCAAGGAACACATGCGCGCCGCCTTCTCGAGCCTGTTACTGGTCAGGCGGCGGATCCCCTAATCCGCCGCCCGCATGCCACACACTAGGGTGGCCGGAGACCGTCGCGCGCCCTCCGGCGGCGCCCGGTGCGTCTGGCGCGGGAAGGGAGAGTGGCCGTCGCCTCTCTCTCCCTCTCCGCTCCCTCTTTGGTCGCCATCACCACCTCGCAGAAGGAGGTGATGGCTTCCCACGCACTCTCGCTCGTGACCATGGACAGAACCACGGCCGGAAGCGGAGGTCACCACCGACCGCCGCGATTAGTTCACGGCGCTGCGTCGCCCACGCACGGCATTCCTGCAACGTGTGCAGCGCCGTGTCTTCCGGGCTGTCGACGCAGTGGTGACATCCGGGCGTCTGCTCTCGGCCTATGCGACACAGGTACTTCCCGAAACACCCATGTCCCGAGAGCACCTGTGTCAGCCGGTAGCTGAGGGCGCCATGCCGCCTCTCCAGCCACTCCTCCATAACGGGCCTTACCGCCGCTGTTGCGGCGTGCCCTGCGCTGGGTTGCGCAAGTCGTTCTCTCCACTCGGCCACTAGGATCTGGCGGAGCTCACTCCGCTCAGGCGCCTCCTCGCGCTGACGATATCTCAGAGCGAGGGCCCTCGCCTCCAGATCCCAGGACATCCATCCGGCTAGGAGCCTCCCCGACTCAAAGGAGATCGTACGGTACCCTCTTATCACCCTGATGGCCATCGCGCGCTGCGGTCTCCGCAGGATTGCGACGTTGCGTGCCGTCAAGGTGTCCGCCCATATTGGCGCCCCATATAGGGCCATGGACCGTACGATCCCCGCGTAGAGCCTCCGGCAGGAGGCGTTGGGCCCCCCCAGATTCGGCAACAGCCGCGACAACGCAGCCGCGGTGCCCATCAACTTTGGCGTCAGCTGCCGAATGTGAGGCCCAAAGTTCCACCGGCCGTCGAGGACAAGTCCTAGGTACTTCATCGTCGACTCGACGCCGATACGGACACCCCCCACTACGATGTGGGATCCCGAGGTTGGTCCCTTCCGGGGCCCGTGGAAACACAGGGCCTCGGACTTCTGCAAGGCCACCTCGAGACCCAACCGCCGGATCCTTGGGACGACCTGCGCAACCCCAGCTGTTGCCAGTATGGCTGCCTCACGGTGCGTTCTCCCCCGCGCCGTGACCAGCGTGTCGTCGGCGTAGCAAGTCACACCGACGCCGTGGAGGAACGCACTGCGAAGCACCCAGTCGTATCCGATGTTCCACAGGAGCGGCGCCAGGACCGATCCATGTGGAACACCGCACGACATCTCTCGCCGACCCCATCCTCCCCGACCCGGGTAGATGATGGCTCTCTGCGTCAGGTAGGCCCCGACAATGCGGCGGAGGTAGGTCGGCACCCGATGGTATTCGAGTGCCGCTCTTATGCAACTCCAGGGCAAGGTGTTGAAGGCGTTGGCGATGTCTAGAGACACCGCCAAGACGACCTCACCCCGGGTAACTGCTTCCTCCGCCTGAGCCCTCACGCGCACGATTGCGTCCACGGTGGAGCGCCCCCGGCGGAAACCGAACTGGTTGTCCGCCAGATCCGGCCCCACCCCAGTCATGTGCGTGACGAGGCGGTCTGCAATTACTATTTCGAAGAGCTTGCCCACCTCGTCCAGCAACACGATGGGGCGGTACGCAGACGGCGAGTCTGCGGGGCACCCCTCCTTCTTGAGCAGGACCAGCTTGCCCGTTTTCCACCGGAGCGGAAACTGGCCCCGCTCGCAACATGCGCTCAAAAGCCCCCCCAATCGGGACCCGAGAGCCTTGAGAGCCAGGACCCATACACAGCCAGGTATGCCGTCAGGCCCCGGGGCGGTGTTCATGGCCTGAAGCCTTTTCACCGCCGCTCTCAGCTCTACCCAGGTCACTTCAGGTACGTCATCGTCGTCGTCCGCGTCAGGCGCCAATGAAGGCGGAACCATTGGCGGTGGCGTATGCGCCGCCCTCGAAGGGAACAGAGCGCTCACCACTCCCTCCAGGAGCTGAGGTCGGAATACCTCATAAGGGAGAAGGCACTAATTAATAAATTATGCTAGCGGCAAATTACCTTCACTTGACTATTCTCTATTCGTTTCAATAATAAGTTGAGACGGGGGATACCTTTAGGTAATCTCAGAAGTAAAAATTGCTGCTAGCAATAATAATTAACGGTTTGGTTCAGAAAGCGGTACTTCTGTACTTTGGCGCGTATAGTTAGGTAGTTCCTCTCCTTTCAAGCTGGACCCTGTTCCCGATGCCGGTGGGCTACGTGCCCGTACCCGTACGTACGGGTGATGACGTGTTGACAGTCGTCATCAGTGGAAGTGAGTAGCAAGCAACCTATTCTGGAGGAGAAAAGAGGTAAGCTATTTTTTCAATATTTGAAACATTAATTCCAGGTTTTACATAAATTATGCTCTAAGGTTTTACACCATCAATCGAAATTCGAAATAGAATTCAATTTCAAAATTATGACAACATTTTTACATTTTTTCGGTCTGGCAACTCTCAGTCTCAGTCGCCAATATTTATTTGAGGTTATAAATAAAGCTGCGCTTGCGGAAGCGCGTAAACAAGTGTAAATAAACATAAATATTTAATCATAATAACTATTTGTAAGAATTCCTTAAAAATGCGTTTCACAATCAAACAAGCAGGCTGTGGTGGTGAACGGATTGGCTCTTTAACAGGATTTATGAAATCCCCGAGCACAGTTATTGAAACTCCAACAGCAGCTTTATTGACCCAGGTACCTACTCTAAAATACTATTGTAACTTGGTGATTATAAAAAAATTGAAGGTTACGTAAACAACAAGAGAATTATTAGTTATACCATGTTATATAAATATGAAGAAGAAATACAACAGTGGCCATACCTATTACTTTACCTGAATAACATAACAAAAAAAGAATTTTAAGAATCATGTTGCTATTATTTTTGATTCTTAAGACACCTTGACGATGCAAGGGCCATCAAGAGTTTCTTCCAAGCCTAGGGATGCTGTGGGTGACTTGGCCTTGCTTCACTTAAAGACAGCTGCCTTGAGCTTGATCTGCCATGCCAACCATTGGTAACCATGAATTTAAAAACAATATTTGTGTAATAAATACCCAGCTATGGGATTATCTAATAGTTCTACCTATTGTTGTGCAGGTGCATGAAAAGAGCCTCCATGAGTGACAATACTTAAGTACGTCCGGCGCACCCTGGGCAGTCAGCCCCGCTACCAACCTTGCTGACAGGCAAATCTTTTCACCACAGCATGAGTTATTTTCGTATAGCTCATGCTGACACGAGAGAAGAAGTAGACCTATTGTTGTTATCCTTTGGGAATTTAGAGAAACATTTTTTTTTAGTTTGTAATTAGAACGTTTACCTTTTCAGGGTGGCAGTGTAATGCATTTAACTGCTGAAGTATTATCTAAAGTTTTCTTAACTCCACAACTGCTATGGGTGCCAGTATCAAATTCCCTACAACTAGAGGTAGGTATGAAGGCTCAGGGTGGAGGTGTTGCAAAGTTTGCTGGACTTCCAGAACATTTCACTTGTGTGACATCCCACAACATGAGCGAGGTTACACCTTCTGGACATTTTGAACTTGATAGAGTACCTCTATGGACCAAGAATGGGAAGAAAATGGCTTCTGCGAACAGGTAAGAAGTGTAGATTAATGACTGAGTAAGTTAAGTCCATACTTCTACTTAAAAAGCTATTGGAAGTCAAAGAACAATTGGAATTTTCTTTGATGTCTCATTAGTCATTCAATAAAACCATAGATAAGAATTAAAGTACCGCTGCACTTGGATAAATATTACCCATTATAGGTAGGTACAAATATTTATGCGAGTATTATAGGTACTTGACAGTAAAATAACATGCTTTGCATGACAAAGCACTAATTTGCTGCTTACATAACCAGAATAATATTTCTTAATGCATTACATTAAAATTTCAACTTATTACATCATACTTTTAAAGAATTAGAATAGATCACCCACTATTAGCTGTAAAAGGACAGTAACCAAAATGTAAAAGCCAAAAACCCAGAATCGATTAGAATGAAATGTGTGTCATGTGCTTTATTTGAAGGTCAAAGTCATCTGTTGTCTGAATCTATAAGACCTTCAATCTACATTTGTACCTTTAAATACATACATTACTTATGTTCAATATTTCATAATTATTTATATGGATATTCTACAGGCAGAGTCATGTCATCTTCTTTCATAGTCAAGGCAGGATAATATTTAACAACAATCTCATGAGTCTTCGTAAATCAATGAGAGAGAAAATTATGTTAGAGAGATCGCATTAACTGACATATCAGGCAAATACTACAATACAATACCAAAGTCCCTACTGTTTTTCATTAATGATCTGACTACTTTCACTCACTAAAACAAAAACAAAAAAAAATGTTTTGTGCAGATTTAAGTAGAAGCATAGTGGTTAAGGCCATAGTTGCTGCAAGTGGCTTAGTTGCACTCATGTACCTAGTGTTGCTTGGTCCAGGCAAGAAGATTACTTGGACCAGCTTACAAAATATTAAGATCAAAATTAGTTAGTTGCGTTTTAAAATGGTTATTCGTAACCATATTTAATTATATAAGAATTACAGATACAGATAAATAATTGTCTAAAATTCTTATACCTACCTAATTAGTACAGCTTAGCAATTTATATGGCATCAAATACTCATTAAAGACAACAATTTGACATAGTTAATATCATGTTGCATTCCAATGGAAAGTGGGTTTTTTGGTCATATTCCTTTAAAAAATTCAAGTCATTTCTATGTAATGAATACATTTTCAGATATATGGATTTAATGGAAGTGTACAAACCAGACATAATTTTGGCGATTGCAGATGGCCATACATCGCTCAATGAAGGATACAAGAGGACATTGAAGTCACTGGACAGATCCTGCAATATGTTGGACTGTTGCGTGAGTCGATATAAGGCCTCAAACCAGCTTCGAGACAGTGCTTTCATTGGTTAGTATCAATATTTTACATTGTTTGATCTTCCTGTGAAAAAACCCATAAATATGGTGTCCCGGTACACACAACTGAAGAGCCTTGTTAATATTATACAAGGTTAGTCGGAAAGGGTGTACTAATAATCTGCAGGCCACTTAAAGTATCACTGATGACCAGAGATCGGAATAGGTAGAGTATATTTACCAGTGGCGAAGACTCGTGGCGAAGACTCCATACAACTCGATTCCTATCGGCTTCCCTTTCGAAATATGGCAAATACTAGTATCTATTATTTTCAATTATCATTTAAACAAATAATTATTTACGAAGTTACATTGCAGGTAACATTTGCTTATGAAAGTAAAAATCAAAGAAATAAATAAACGCTTACAATTTTCTGGTCCGTCTTCCCTTTTAAAAAAATTCACCCTTCGCTACTGATATTTACCTAAACTTCGAGGAAGGAAATAACATAGAGTGGATAATATCTCCTCTAAAATCCCGGAATTTTAATCTCGGGATTCAAAAATCACGAATTATTTATTGGACTTTATTTATAGTCACAAATTATTTATTTGAAGAAGAATCATATAAAATTTTTAGGGTTCCGTACTAAAAGTATTAAATTAAAGAGGTTTGTTTTACATATGTATAATTACACACATTGTTTTACATTGTACATAGTACGGAACCCTAAAAAATGTTATAAATGATTTTTCAAATCAATAAAATCCACTCTATGTTACTTCCGTCCTCGATGTTTAGGTAAATATACTCTACCTATTCCGATCTCTGCTGATGACTGTTTTAAAGCAAGTGACAAAATTTCATAATTCTATAATTTTTATTTCCGTGAAAAATTCATTAAATTTTAGTTTTCTTCAAAAATTCTTCTATCCTGCTTTACTTACGCATTCCGATAATGGAGCTTCTAATCCGTGAATCATAGCTGATAGATAGATTTTAGCGATTTTTTTATGAAATCTTTGAACAGCTATTTCTCTTAAACTTTTGGAGAAAGTTGTAGAACAAAAGTTATTCATTACACCCTTTCGGATTAGTACCCCCTTGCCAACTAACTTTGTATAGCTGCTGATCCAGGATTTGGAATAAACAGCTTTTAATAGGCATGATGGCATGCAGTGATAACAAGAATAATGTTTTCATTACACTTAACACCTAAGCATGACCTTTAAATTACTGTACGGCATTGATCATGTTTACAGTTGCAAGGGTACAATTTTCTATTTAATAGTGATAAAAAATTATCGCAAGCAGCTGGCAGTAAGCACTCTGATTTTGACAACCCTCAATTGAATCTATCTTTATTAATACATAACAATGTTAAGTTATTAATGTCCAATGCTGCCGATTCTTTTGTTCACCAACTAAACTAAAATTAGAGAATTGCTATCTTTTACTAACAGACAGCGCGAGAAAAGGACGGTGATAGATAAGAACTAAGTTAGAGATGTCAAATTAGTTTACGCCTTGAACTTCGCCATGTTTTTAGTCGACACGTTCCAACCAACGTTGGGTGTCTTCAAGTCACGAGTGAATCGGTTTCTTCTGGGCAAGCGTGCTCCATCGTAGACCGCACCATCGCTTAACATCAGGCGAGATGGCGGTCAAACGAAGGCCAAGAATCAAATATATGAAAAAAACCTGTTGTCTAAAGTACGGAAATTTTAGTTCAACTAAATTTGACAGCTCTTATTTACGTCCGTCTCTTTCTTATTTGATGAGAGTGAAAAAGATGGCAATAGCCTAAATTAAGTTTAGTTTGTGCACAAGAGAATCGGCACCATTGTCACCTTTTATGATAATAGAGAACTTTCTAGATATAAAAGCCCAGTCCACAAAACATCCTACAACACCCATTTGGTAACATTTCCAGGTGTTGTGGTAGCCACTGGGTTGCCAAAGAAATGTAATGAATGCATCAAGCATATACTGAAATACAAAGACACCCTAACTGGAGTAGCTTTAGCAGGAATAACTGATGGAACAGAAGAATCTGTCAGGTTGGCAACAGAGAAATTGGAAGGCATTTTTAAAACAGTGGGTGTAAGTATGTTATATTTATAATATTAGTCAATAATCAAATATTTGTTTATATAAAAGACCATATAAAAGGGTTCTTACAAATCTCAGGTGGGTTATGACGGTTCAATAATTATGTCAATTCAATGGAGAAGAGCCAGAGATGTTTTACTCTTATATAACATTATTATGTTACAATTGTATCATAAGGCTATAGTATGAACAATGTAGGTTAATATACTAGCTTCTTACAAAAAGTGCTGTACGAGTCATGTATCGTACACACGGCTACACTTCAAGCTATGCAAATCCAGTATAAGCTGACCGTTACTTGTGCGAAAAGATTATACAAAGCGACGCCAAGATAAACTGGTTTTGAATAGCTTGATGTGTAGCCGTGTGTACATGGCACGCTCGCATTGAACGTTTGCAGAGATCAGCGTTCATAGTCAGCTATACTCATTAGCGGTCATTTACATTCATATAACATTAGTTACTTGGTAGTTAAGACTATTAAATAAATCAGATCTTCTTTGGCTATCAGTGACTTATCATTTCAAGCAACTTAATACACAAAGTGCGTGCGGCCCACTTAGCAGCGCATACAAGTGCCATCACTGTTTTCAGTTCACCTGTCCTGGCAGAACTGCATACGACTTTTGAGTAGGCCTCGTAAAATGTTGGTTTTCTAGGTACATCTTTTATCTGTCCCTATGTCCACGGCTCAGCTTGCGTTAATAATAGTAAGAGAACGTGATCTGTATGTTATACGTGAAAATGTATATTGCAAATCTCTATTGTGACAAATGCATAAAACTAAACTATACCTCATATAAACTTGCGTGTTTAGCCACAAGTTTTAGTAGGAGCCGCGAGTTTTCAGTTTAAAAGGTGTTAATAATGTTGCTCAGCTGACGAAATATTAAAGAAAATAAACGATTCTTTAGGGGTTAATCATATTACTCAGCATCAAATCGCGAGAAGCTTATCTTAAGCCACATTAATCCACAAATGTTTTTTTTTTACTATTTGTTTGCTTGCATGATATTCAGTAAGACCTTGATATTTAAGACTAAGTAATGTAGAGCTAAGTACTTGAGAAATAAGTCAGTCATTTTATGAATCAGATAAGATTGTCTATTAGTATTAGATCCATGGCAGTCGGTCAATGCTGGTATACAACTGGTTAAGAAAATCCTATCCCCATTACTTTTGAAATCGTGTGCTTTCAGCTGCTAATGTATTTTATAGCATGCGTAAGCTATATCAATGCAATGTGAAAGCATACAAACAAAATACATGTTTATACAAATCGCGAATTAATGCTGACGAGTGTGTTAAATCTCTTAATCTGAACCGAAATTCTTTTCTAAGTCGTATACATCATCGCCTAACATTCTTGAGTCATGACGCAATGCATCGTGATGTTGCTGACATCAGAATGCTATCCTACGCCTTTGATTAGTCAGCATCAGTAATATACTTATAAACATTTTTCCTTCAACTTATGTATTGAAATAGAATTTGATTATTTATTGGATTTCTCGAATAATTTGGTTCATGTTGCTCATACGTATAGATCATGAGTTATGGGGAGGAGGTCGAAAGTACCTCAAAATATTTCGTGTAATATACCTAACACACGGCAGGTGCGTCCTCCCTTTCTTTTCTAAGAATTGGAAACATTACAGAATCTCAACGTATTCTAGTAATCATGATTTATCTTTAAGCAGAATCCGATTTCCGTACCTACTCAATTTATCTGTCAACTCGGCTTCTATAAACTGAGTTTCAGTACAACCTTTCGTTTACCAAGCCAACGTTCTCAAGTCAATTTATTCTCAAAAGACATGGTTTTCCAATATTTTACATAATAACTACCGTATCATATAAATATCGTCATTTGTCACCTTGAATCTGTGCGAAAATGTATGTTACGTATAATAAACATTAATCGCATGATGTTGACATATCATGATAAAAAATACCACGTAGGTACCAAAAGAACTGCATACACGCAAGTTGTTATGATTTTTATAGATTAGTACTTAGATAAGAATACTTTTAATACTTACGTCATTACATCAGCCGGTAAACTTCCACAACTAAACAATATTTTCCTATAGCCAGAGTCGAGTGGGGATAATAAATATTCCTTCCTCCTCATCCTGATTCAGAACGATTCCATTAGTCAGTTGTCGAACGATTGGGTTACGAGAATCGGGAGACGAAACGAGATAACAAACCGAACCGAAGACAGCTGCTTATCGAAAAGATTCTGAAGGGGGGGGGGGGGGGGGGGCTGGCTAGAGATTTTTACTCAGATAAATACTACTGGCCAAGTAAATACTCATAGATACAATTAAGTAATAACGAACTTTTATCGAGTATTTGAGTATTTGTTTATCTATGTAGGTATACTCTCGGCCACAGAATAAATTGTCAGAATAAATAGTGTCATTTTCACTTTTCATTTTTGTTCAGAAATCGAGAAAATCTTTTTACGAGTAGGCCTGTTTGAATTGTAAATGTCACTTTTTGATCAGAATTCGACTTGGGGATGCATGCTCTTTTGTCTTAGATAATGGCACTTTTTGAACAAGTCTATTCAGAAATCGATAAAATCCAAGGCTTTGAGTCCAATGAGAAAAAAAGTTGCGTCGAGCCAAAAGTGTAAATGACACTTTTTGTTCCTAACGTCCTCAAATAGTACAAGTCTCGCCTAACAGATTGGGTGTCGCTGTATGAAGGTACCTATAGTGTTATTACCGAGCAAGAGGATGCTGCTGCCTTACAACTTAAAATCATTCCATAGTCGCCTTTTTCGGCACCCACTGGTAGAGAAGTGGTGGTGGCCTGTTCCTTTGCTGGTACCATTTTAAAACAAAACTACCTACACAAAAAACACTCAATATACAGCATGTAAGGGTAAACACCGTTATTATTCAAACCATGAGTAGTTGACTTAAACATAAAAATATAGGACCGAGTAAAAAAAAAATATACGCGCGAGAAATAAGCGGCGCGGCGGCGCTACGACGTGGCGTAAACACACACTCGCTAACGAGACAACTGACTGACTGGGGTAGCAAACCGTGCGGGGCCGTGCGTTGGGCCACGCGGCGAGTTCCCCGCGCCCCCTCCCGTAGCTTGTTGCCCCCGCGCATAGGGTGAAATGCTTTTGAGGAAAAATTAAATTATAGAAAAAAAAATTCATTGATTTTACGTTCTATAAATGAAACCAAACCACTGGTTTCAAGGATAACGGTGTTTACCCTTACAGCCTGTATTGAGGATCCGTTACCTGTATCATTCCAGGATCAGCTGCCCAAAGACCTATTACGTGTAGTAGAAGGATGCTGGAACCCAGCGACCATAATGGCAGCGATAGAGCACGGCTGGGACGTGTTCGATGGCTCATATCCCACCAAACTAAGCAACGCGGGACATGCACTGACACTGAACTTCGATACAAATCGATATAGCTCTGAACTGTGCATCTTAGATCTTCATGATGAAAGGTTTGTTTTGGTCTTTTTTACTTATTTTTTAATGTAATTAGTTGGTATACAAGACGACAGCCCACCGGATGGTAAATGGTTACCGCTGCCTATTTACACCTACAACATCAAGACGATTGCTGATCCGTGTAATGTAGCAGACGGCCCCAGGGTCTCTTCAGCTAGGGACACGTCTGCTACACCAGTTATAAAGAATGGTGTAGAGCATTCAATACCTAATACACATACATAACAATAATAAAATGCTTATAGAATAAGAGGCAAGTCAGCTTTACGTCCCTTGGGGTAGTCAGCGAATTCCTTCTTGTAGTTACAGTGTTTGCCAATGGCCCACAGCCATTTGATAGAAACCGGCGGCAGCAGACAGACCGGCTGGAGCGCATTTAGTCATGACGGTAAAGAATAGCCAGGATCCGAACTCGTAAAGTCTAGTTAGGGCAGGAGGCGTCTCACTTTGGTACCTTGTTGCATGGAGCAGTGTACAGGGGATGGTTGATGTGGCATGCTACATAAAATATACATAGCCAGAAGTTTTTTAAATAACATTTATCACGAGAAAATAATTATATAACACTTTTATCAAACTCTTCTTCTCAGTCTCCCCATTCAAATACCAAGTCAAATTTCGAATATATCATACAAAAACCTGTGATAAGAAAGGTATAATATCAATAGCAAAAAGGTGAAATGACGAATGAGGATGACGATGAAAAAGGTGATCCTACATCCGTTGCCAACTTTAGAGACAAAGTTAGAAAGTCTCATGTCTCTTCTTCAGAGTCTCGTGTCATCTCTTTTGAATAATAATTAACTTTATGTTTATTTATATGGTGTTATGTACGTTTGCCTCAAGTCTTGTTTTAAACAAGGTCAAAGGATGTGTTTGGTTTCATTTGCCCGCTCTACACGGTCGTGCGGCCTCCGAACCTTGAACTTTGGACCGAACGTAGCCTGAACCCGTGAGGGTCAACTAGCATCCAAAGTCTAAACACTAGACTTTAGACTGAAGCTGCGACCTCGCTGTATCTCAATAATGACTACAATTTAAAGGTCAAAAAGCATAGGTATATAATTATTATTAGCTCGGCGCAGTATAAGCATAGAACTCGTTGCCTTAATGATTTAACTAACCGATACCTTGCCAATACAACGCTGAGATATGCGTTGCTCTAAGGGACGTTAAATAAAGAAATCGAAAAAACGTTGAGTTGCGATGATGTTGATATGGTGCCGATTTAATGTTTGCTTTAAGGCGCGATTCCATTAGGCAAGTCTTGCATGCAAGTATGACGTCACATTAGCGTACAAGTTGCTTACATTGGAAACATGTTTTCGAGAGTGTGCAAATTGCATGCAGGTTTTACTTACATACAAGTGGAAATGTTCAACAATTGAGTTGGACATCAATTGATATTATTTTGATACTCCTCAATAAAGATGATTATTTTCTCGTGCCCCCACCTAACAGCCATTATGTTTCGATAAATTGTGCAGCCAGAGATACCATGCCCGTACACATCACTCATTCGCAATTCAAAAAGTGCAACTAACGTTTGCGAGTTCAATTAGCACGTCACTTGAATAAAAAAATGTACAAGTTCAAACTACCTCATACAAGTTGTAGCTTGTATGCAGGATTGTTCAAGTTGTATGCAATTTGCAACTTGCATACAAGTAACTTCCCTAATGGAATCGCGCCTTTAACATAGTATACGGGTAAATCCGTTCGACATAGTATGATCATCCGTTGCAATTGTCAGCCGCGCTAACGCTGAGTGATCTCATGTGTAGAAGGCCGACGTCCGCGTTTAAGTACTCGTTCAAACCCTTTTGTTGTGGTTTTGGAAATGGTAGAGCTGGTCTAGGGCTAACACTGGGTACCTAACTCTGTCTGACGTGCAAGAACTATCCCTCTGCATAATGACGGTTAGAAGATCAGTTCGGTGGTCGGACAACTGTGTAGAGGCAGCATTTAATTATTTTCTAAACACATTCTTATGTATCTAAACCTACTTTTAGAGGATTAAAACTCTTGTAGAATAATTTCAACCTACCTAAATCTATTCTTGGATGTATAAAAACCAATGTTTTATGGAATTTTTACTTCATGCTTAACATAAACTTTTTGTGTAAACCAATTTCCTGTACAGGTAAAAAGTTAATACCAACTAGAAACAACATAATTATTATCTATCGTTTGACGTTGGAAACAAATTATAAAGCAATCAAATATTCTTATTCTTATTTCAGATATAAAGAAGATTTTAACCCAGTATTAGCAGGATGTGAATGTCTAACTTGTAAGAAACATACACGTGCATATATACGTCATCTTTTGAATACAAGAGAGATGTTATCGTCAGTTTTATTGAGCATGTAAGTATACTTAATACCTCCTTTCACGAAGTAGAATTTTTTAATGGCTGAGAAAGCCATTGAAATCGTTTATATCGTGATATATTTATATTGTGAGCAAATTTTTTAGCAACAATTATAGGTTCTTATTGTGATCTATATTTGGGGGTGTAAGGGCGAAACGCACAAGTGCAGCTTCCTCAAACGTCAACTTAACATTCGCATTGCACTCTACCGCTGACTTACAAGGATCTGACGACCGACAGATAGTGGGAAATACATCACCTTGTCAGCCCAAGTTACCCAGGCCAATGATGGTCTTCCGCGTGACCAGTAACGGCTCACACACAAAATTGCGATGCGATGCGATATGACGCCGCATCTCAGTTAATATGGTGGTACGGTTTTATGTAGCTCACAGATTTTTGCAATACGATGCGAATTCGCAGTTTTGTGTTCGAGCCCTAAGATAAAGCTGGCTCTTCAGATACCCATTTATGTGCCCAAAGTGATTGGACTTTATTAGGAGAGGTCTATGTTCATTCTGCTGACTGAACTATGACAATTGGGTTGAGATATTTATTACTTTGTTTGAAGTTACATTATAAGAGCATAGGTCCGTAATTATGAATTCAGTTGGCTTCAATCACCAACTGCTCCTAACATATGCCAGAACGTATAATATACCGTAATTATTAATCTTCCAGCCACAATCTCCATCACTTCGATCAGCTGTTCCGCCACGCCCGGCAGCACATCGCGGCAAATACATTCCAAATATTCAAGAAACACATCACCAAACAGTATGACACTTGTAAACTACCTCAGATAACCAATGGTTTAAACGGTGTTAAGGAAAATGATATAGAAATGAAGGGTACTGAACAAATAAAGAAGAGACTGCGAGTGAGTGACGATGAGATTCCTACTAGTAAAGTAGTTAATGGTAGTTATTGATAGCATTATGTATTGTAATATGTATTGTATATTTGAATTTAGTTTCAGTAAGTTATACTTAGTAACCAAGTGTACTAAATATACACGGTGCATATATTTAGTGGTTTGCAAAACTTTTAAGGGTTGAATAGACTCGTCAAAATAAACAAATTTTGTTTTAGGACTATTGTTAATAAGAAAAAACCTGCCAAGTGCGAGTCGGACTCGCGCACGAAGGGTTCCGTACCATTATCTATAAAAAACGGCAAAAAAATCACGTTTGTTGTACGGGAACCCCCTTAAATGTTTTGTTTATTAGTATTTGTTGTTATAGCGGCAACAGAAATATATCATCTGTGAAAATTTCAACTGTCTAACTATCACGGTTCATGAGATACAGCCTGGTGACAGATGGACAGCGGAGTGTTAGTAATAGGGTCCCGTTTTACCCTTTGGGTACGGAAGCTTAAAAGAACTTCCCATGCGAACTTGCTAAAGTAGTTTTGATTTGCTAGCCACTAAAAATGCACGGTGTATACTCCAAACAGTGGTTCATCGCATTTGATTGTGTCGGATCATTCATTAGACAGATTTTATTAGAGCATTTACATTTTTCCCCCTTATAAAACTGGAAAATTATTATGAACCCTAACCTGCGCGATTGCCGACTGTACGGAGTTAGATTGTAGTAGTAATTTATGTATTTTAATTTTAGGAACATCACTTGATTGGTAACCATGACAGTGCTTAATTAGAATTGCAATTTGTGATATGATTATAATTTAATATAATTTATTATGTGATTTAGAACCAAAAATAACATTGATTTAATGATCTTATACTTAATATGTTGGCTTTAAAATTTCTTTTTTTTTTGTTAATTTTTGTTGAAAGCTGTGAAGAACTCTTGAACAGTTACTGAAAAACAGTAAGATACTGTTGTTTTTATATAAATTTGGCATTCATATTTTTTTATTTAAAATAATTTGTTACCTGCCATTGTTATGTTCAAGTAAATGATATGTTCACCTACCTCAATCCTTGTGAGTTAGTGACTGTTGTTTTTTAAAGTAAATATCGAGAATTCTTTATTCCATGAAAGCATAAATCTACTTACTGATTTAACCTCGATAATAATGCGGAAGTTGTGTTTGACATAATAATACAACATGCAATACGCTTATGATATGATATCGGTTGCATTGATAGTGAAGATAAAAAAATAGACAAGGTTTGCCTGACAGACAAAGTACTTTGAAATACTTAATAGTATTTAATTTAGTTAATGACCATAGTGCAAGTTTAAGTAGACAATTTTTTAGCGTTTATTTTTCATTAATAAAATCCATTTTCCTTTCTTCGTTTTGGGGATCAGCCCCCGATTAGGACCTTTTCGATAGGCAGTGGTCGACGAACTCTTTTCGTCTATGATTCTCGTAACAAAAAAAAAGAGATAGCAAACAATGTTTGAGAACTGACTAATCGAATCGTTCTGAATAGAGGGCTGGAGCCAATTTTTTGAAAAGTCGCTATGATACTTACTATGTTAGTTAGGTCTTAGCAGACAGATGGTTCCTGCTGCTCACCTAGCTGTTATATTAGAATCTAAGGCTCAATTTACGCCGCCGCGGAATGAAATGGAAGCGACGAAATTGTACATAGCGTAATACGTCTTCCGGGGAATCCTCGCGACCTTTTTTGGCTCATATTTAGTTTTTACTTTATACAAGGTTAGTCAGAAAGGGGGTACTAATCCGAAAAAGTGTTAAAGTACACATAATAATGAATAACTTTTGTTCTACAACTTTTCCCAAAAGTCAATAGTTTAAGAGAAACAGTTGTTAAAAAATCTCAAAATAAAAGTCTAAAATCTGTCTATCCCCAGTTATGATCAGCTGTGTTTACATTTTAGGTCATATTTGGGGTCATGAATTAGAAGCACCATTTTCTGAATTTGTAACTAAAGCAGGGATGAAGAATTTTTGAAAAAACCAAAATAAAAATCATTTTATTTGGAAAAAAAATATATAGAATTTTGAAATTTTAACACTTGCTTTCAAACAGTCATCAGCGATACTATAAGTGGGCTTCGGATTAGTACCCCCTTTCCGACTAACCTTGTACAATTGACATAAAGTTCATTATGCTATGTACAATTTCATCGCTTCCATTCCATTCCGCGTCGGTGTAAATTGAGCCTAAGTCTTATGGAACCCAAATAGTAGAGATATTTATGTTTTGTTGTTACACACACATTGTATACGAACGAATTCCGTTAACGATTGCATTGCTGGCTAGTACGGGTACCTACAGAGCTTCGCGATGCATATCCTTTACATCATCTTATAGTTAATTTTCCTCTTGGTGATTTTTAAGTGATTTCTATAATAATTAAGTTAATAACCTCGCATAAAATGTACGGTATCTAATACAAAAAACTGTTAATAACAGTGGGACTGTTACCAACTTTAACTTATAATTTATTAATATTTATTATTCTAATAAGTACTTATCTAATTATAATGATGATTATGCTGGATAAGAAATGATGATGCTAATACGAGTGTATAGGGCTAAATCAGGCCTAGAGCTCGTGGTTTCTTACCCCGCTATGGTTAAAGCGTGATGAATATTCATAGTGTATATTTTCCGCCTGTATACCGTACATGTAGCCTAATTGTTATAGTACAATAAACCACGTGATGATATAAAATCTTTTACTTAGTAATTGCTCAGCCATTTATATCCTTTTAAGCGACTGACTCAATAATCGTTTAAATAATTAAAAAGCTCTTTAAAAGAAAAAGAGTTAAAAGAATTAACCCTTGCAATGTTTTGGTTGCATGTATGATAGAAAAACATTACGACTTGCTTATGTAATTCGACGCATTTTTATCAAACTATCGCTATTTTGACAGATCTCTTCTGGCAGTCTATTAATAGACAGCGCCTGTAGACAAATAAATGGCAATCGATGGTCGCCAGAGAATAGATACGCCAATGAAATGTATGGAAATGACTTAACAGATCGTTTGACCGGTCGAAAGCTTATGTCAATCCAGTACATCTCATTGTCGTTTCTATTCTCTAGCAATCATCGATTGTCATTTGTCTACAGGCACAGGGGCCTAATTCTCCTAAAATAAATCTTGATATATCACAACCGAACCAAGGCCGAACCGTTCATTCAGACAGTTCCCAATTTCAAAAGCTATCAAAATGTTTGACACAAAAAACAAAATCAATCATTTTGAAAGTTTTCGAAAACAAAAACTGACTGACGGTTGTGGTTCGATTGCGTTTGGCAACAATTTAGTTTAGGAGAATTGAACCCCAGATAGACTTAACAAAAACGTTTTGACATAATTATAGTAACGTTAATGTGAGTAAATTTTGAATACAAGATACGACTATTCTACAGTATTTGGGCTTAAATTTATGCGACTAGAATAATCTGTTTCATAGATCGATATGAATAAAATTTCAATCTAATTAAATATTATTTGCGAAACAAGTTTTTCCAATTTAAATTCACACTCATTAACGTGATATATATTAATATACATATGTCACAACATTCGTGCTAGTCCTCTACTGATTTCGCCAGAATTCGTAAGAATTATTAATTAATTTGGCGTTACAAAGACCACACTAGAGTATTAACTCCAAATAAAAAGACAGTAGTAAATAAAAGCCATAGTATTAACACCTTTTACATATATTTTACTGACAATATTTACACAATAATTTATTTTAGTGACCACACTTATTGAGCTAGGCATATTGTATGAAATGTGCATCAAGTATGTATTCATGTAATTGAATTACATTACAAATAGAGTAATAATTTATATTTAAAGGATTTGGCAGGATTTTGCTTGACAAAGTCACATTCCAAATACTATGCGTTCATTGCTATAAAATAGATAAATACATAAAAACTGTTCGATGGTAAAACTCAACTGGTACATAAAATATAAATTTATATTAAAACCGTACTATGCTAATAATAACAATTTCATATAATACAAATAAATTATCGGCGCAACAAACATATCGTATGAGAATTCAACTACTATCAAGTATCAATAAAATTTGGCGACACAAATTGTAAATTTTACTAAAATTGGCACATTCTTATTCTGTTATAATTAGCCTACATTTTCTAGTGTGTAATCGCAATAAATAAATCAATTATTTATTTCAAAACAATCTAGGTAAATACTTACCTGGATATTTTCATATTCAAATATGCAGAATCAGTTCAAATTTTAAAAATATTTAGGAAAACATGACAAATTACTAACTAAGTACATTTCATTATGAAACATGAGCTTTTCATTCTCTCTGAATGCGGAAATCTAGAGTTTAAGATTGCTGTATAGGTGTATAATATTAACATTATCAACTAAAGTGGAATAAAAAATTGTAAACTCTATATAAATAATTACAATGCACCAGGCATTTGATAAAGCAATATTTAGAATGTTTATACTATTCACAGTGTAAAGAGAAAATTAGAGCAAACATGTCCCTTCTAACGTCTAATGTGATACAAATAGTACAAAAGCATTACCAAGATCTCTTTTACGTACAGAACACAGATATAGAAAAAGTTAGATGGCGCAAGCTTGCCTATAATGCGTGCCTTGAGAAAATACGCAAGATTTCTCACTCGTCTCGTTCATATTAGCTCCGATTTGATTGCTAAAGTATTTCACTGACTTCACTGGATGCAAATCCGGAAGAAAATATTTATCATCTCTACAACTCACTGCTGACGTAATTGTAGGTGTAAAATAATTGTCACGCTCTGTTTCCATACAATTTCACGAACTTGTGCTATCTGCCTATTTCTATATCTGCGTACAGAACCGAAACTTGTGATATGACAGCTGATGAAATTAATCGTAATTTTGAGATCCATTCCGGCGCGAGGCATGACAGCAAACAGAACTTTGTTCCAATAAGCTTCACTTCACTGCACTAACGCTAACTATTTTTAGAGTTTACTACAAAAATGTTAGCTTAAGTCCCATTCACTGGATAACACTATTTTAAGTATCACATGTCCTTCTCTTTCTTTTCACATTCAATGACATTATACTGTATTTACTTCCAGCTTGTACACTATACAAAGTCATTTGTACCCGGTGTATTGAGAGGTTCTTGGGCCTGCAAAGAGAAAATAAACATTAGTCATCGAGAATAGTTTCATACATATCAGAGCATCTTGAACTAACCATCTAAGAATCAACAAAATGCAACTAAATCGCACTGTGACGACAAAGTAATCAATATAAACGCCTGCGTTCATTCTACTTAAAACTTACCATTAATAATGCCCTCGCATGTTTACGCATGAAAAATAAATATTTCGGCAGTAAAATATTATTAGTAAAGTCTATGTTAAGCATTAGGCAGATTACAAAAATCATATTTGCTATTTAAAAGGGACTATTTACAGCATTTTACACCTACCACTTAGAGCCAATAATTTGGCAACTATAATTTAATACTGACGCGGTAAAAATGTTGGCACATTATAAATTGCCACAATCTTTTAAATCTAAACGAAAATATTTCCTATAAATCCTTAAAACAATCTCTAGTAAATATAATAACTCTAAATACATCAAGTTTAAAATGTCTTAGGCAGACCTTATAATAATCTTTACTATAGTAAAATAATGCTAGTTTTCATTGATATTTACAACGTTATCATTTTGGCCAAGTTACAAGGGGTATAATTCATTGTACACAAGAAGTCGGAGTGATGTTTTCAAAATAATGTTCTTAGTTTACAGTAAAAATATATGAAAATGAGGATCTGAGTTAGTGATATGAGAAACTAACTCGTTAATTGGCTTGACGGAGGGCAGGGCGTCCTCGTGCGACTTATCTTAGACTGTTTTGTATGTTAAGCGTACACTCCATAGCTGTTAATGCTCTCACCTCTTCGCCCACGGTGCTGGGGTACAGCTTGCTGCCCGGTGCGTAGCCATTCTTCTCGAGCGCAAATTGGTCCTCTGTCGTCTTGCGGTACACTGGGTTGTCGAAGTTCATAGATGTAACATTACGGTGCACGTAATGTCTGTACATAACCACTGCGATCTGAAACGAGTAGTTATCATTAATTTTACACGTGATTTTCGCTAGACAAGAAACATCTGGGCAAGATACGCGCGAAGGCCGAAAAAGTTAAAACATCAAAGGAATAAAAGCAATTGGTGTCTATTAGAGCGGTTACTAAGATGCAATTTAACGCCATTAAGACATAACGAAAGCAATTTACTCATTAATGACACAATCAACAAATTTCCTTAACGTCACGTCATGACTGTTACAGGTTGGAATTTACATTTGCGTCTAACCGCGTACGGGTTAGGTGTGTAATTGCGTACATTAATCATAATCAATTATTGCCATTACCGCAAGGACGTTTGACAAGATAAAACCTTAATGATCGACCAATATTCTCGTAAAGTTATTTTTAGGCGCGGTAATGTCTAATCTATTTTAAGATTTTAATGTTTTCCGTTCAATGTTCCGGTAAACGTCGATGTATGACCCAAAGTAAATAAATAATTTATTTTGACCGAATTTATTTTAAATTCTTTCATGTATTGACGTATCATGGAACCTACAGGTATATTTATTTTAAAGGTTAAGAGCCTCAGTCAAGTTTGCAACGATATAGGTATTATTTATGATCCTTGATTTCGATAGTCTTCGAACACGGCGAATTCGTCGAAACGAAACGCGATGTTATTCTTTTGTTATTTAAAATAAACCAGAAACATTCAAGCACAACTGAATTTAAAAAGAAATTAAAAAACGGGCATATGTATTGGAATGTTCGAGATAAAGAAACTCACTACACACACGTTTCTTAGAATTGTAAATACATTTACATAACTTGCAGATTCTTCATAATTTACAAGCAACGTTAGTGTTATTCTATACGGGTCATGAACTAGGTTAGTGTATGTATAAAAAACGGGATTATGTATCCATTTGAAATCTCGCTCCATTTCTGTGAATACATTTGAACGGTATATTTTTGGTGACCCCTTTTTTACCTGCGCCTCTAAATGTATGTCGTTCAATGACTATCGTTACTACCGGCCTGCTAGTAAGTTCTAGAAACTGTATTCGTTGCTTACCAGTGCTGCCAATATGATAACTCCAGAGATTACTGCCACAACAACGCCCGCGACCATGCCGGCATCGCGGCCGCTGCTTGAGATTCCCGTACCAGTCTTGGGTGTTTCTGGGACACCTAGAATAAAAAAAAGTAATTGTTATTACATTGTTAAGTAACACGTTTTGCAGTTTGTAAACCTTTGCAACGTGATCATTAATATGCAAGACAAATGAAGCGAAAGTTAGCTATGTATTGATAATTGACTGCACAAATTAAATTGTAAATGTACCGTAAGTACAGATACAATTGTTTAACGAAAAATAGAACATTATAAATATTAAATAGAAATAATACGTTGCAAAGATTTTTATTTTTATAAAAAGGAAATCGTTAATTAAAACCGTTGCGTTGGTTTTGTGAACAAAATGAAACTCTCACCAAAAAGCAGTAAAGAAAGGTGATTTGCGATTATGTTATATTGAAAGCAACGTAGAAACAAATGAAAAACAAAAACAAGCGAAGAAATGAACGATACTAATTTTGTTAAATCAACTAAGTAAAGGTGCGATAATTACAAAAGATCGTTTAGGCTTCGCATGAAAAAAATACCATTTACAAGAATAAACTTCCTGGTAGTTGGAACAACATAATAAGTACACAATATTGGACGTCCGTCCTCGTTGACATAAGTTCATTGTCAACAATTTAATAAGAAACTTTTGAAGAAGAATGACGACAATGCCGTTAAAGACTGACGTATTTTCACATAGGTTTATTGGATTCACAGTGCGTGAGTGCATGTTCAATTTTCTTACATCTAATTGTCAATTTAACTTTATATTCGAGTGGGCGTTTAACCAGATCGCACTAGACATTCTATTTACAGCTAGTGTCAATGAAACGTGCCAGCTAATACTATTTAACTAAAATATCCTAACCTACTTTCACATTACGTAGGAGTTCTTTTTTGTTCACATTATGAGTAATGTTGTATTAAATAATAGTTTTCAAGGACTGATCACATCAAATACAACATGACAGGATGCGAGTCGTATTGATATTTACATTTGAAAAAACCCTGAAACCTAGTACAATAAAATAGAATATAATGTTGGTATCAAGATCATGTTTATGCCGAGTGACTTTGTATTATTTTATACAATTCTGATACATTCGAAAATGACAATCAGTTTCATTAATTCCATTGGATAATACATACTCGTTATTATATTCTGTAAATGTAATTATTATTTAGGTAATATTGTATCCAAATTATTTGAAGCATGTTAGTTGCGGTATAGTTTGTTAAATATTAGTAGATTACAAACGGAAGTTTATGCGACATGCACCCAGCTCATAATGAATCTGTGTGTCTTCCCGTAGTCTCAAATGTGATGTTTCCGACCTTAGCACAAAATAAAATAAAATTATAATACGTTACCCTCAATATTTAAGTCTTTCAGGGCGTCTGGTAAATGAACCAAACTGATTTTTTCAAAATTATAATGAGATTCTTTGACGGGCTCCTCCGTGGTGTCTGGAATCCTATCCAGAGCCACTCCTTTCAAGAACAGATCTATAAATGGCTGATTCTTATTTCCCAGTTCTTCTTTATCAGTTTCCCAATACGCCTTCATTGGCTCAGCTTCAGGGTCCACTTCTGTAGTAACTGGTTCGTCTGTCTCCTCAGGTCCTTCAGTGGTATCTTCACTCTTCAAGAGCCCACGTCCAAACTTCAAGAGAAGGTTTAGCCCTTCTCTTTTTAAATTCACCATATGTGTCAAGCTTCCCCGTTAATCATTCGCATTCAAAATAGCAATACATCTGTTTGACAACTAGCAGATTGATATGCCCTGCAAATCAATCAAGGAATCCCAAGTTGAAGACACACAGATATTGATTGATCATTCACAATGAACTGTTGTTAGTTGATGGTCTGATGAGTATTAGTGATGTTCGATACCCATTACCGTATGTTTATATGGGCGATATGATATTTTATCTTATCAAACGATGTGATTAAATGATTCAACCCATCCATGAAGCAATCTTTAATCAAAATCGTGGCGTCTGATCGACAGTAAATAACTGAAACTATGGTTATTTTATATATAACTATCACTGAAAGCAAGGTTAGTTATACACTACGTTCACTTTCATTTCAGTGAATTCGAGTTTAAAAGCAACATTTCAAACGTCACGATACTGATTAATTAACAAACTCATGTGAGACAGATCAAGGAGGTAAACGGGTTTAACGAAAATTGGATGTGTCTCCAAAATACTCACTGGTTACAGGTTTTTCCTCGATTACTACAGTTTCATTTGAACCAATAGTCGGTTTATTATGCACCTCCACATCTGGTTTTATTGCATCTGTAGATTTTATTAAATAAACAACTTAAAAATGCTTCCTTATCAACAAATTCTTGTTTTCATTTTTAGTTAGTGGGTAGTTTTCTGTATATTGATCACACAGCGAAACAATTTTCACGAAGGCACGACACACGCGACACGTACCGAGTTCCGAAACGGAATGAGACAGGCCGAAAACCGGTCGCGTGTAACCGCCATTGACGTCCCACCACCGGGCCGTTCTGTCAATTTAACTAAACGCGATCAGGCTCGCGCTCATAACATGCACAAATGTTAATTCTAACTTAACAATTTTGCCCTTAAAACTTAAATGAATTTTGTCGTGTTAATAGTTTTTCGTTAATATTTCCAAATCATTTTTTTCCTCTCCATAACTATAAATCTAACCATTCTGACAACACACTATCTTAATAATGCTATATAAAATATTATATTTCTTATGATTTCAGTATGTCATACGCATTCACCAATACCATTGAACTCATACAATACATTCTAGTACGACTTAAAATAAATTTCCAAATTTGCAACCCAGTGTGAGGTAACACCGTTGCTAGCATGCGCATGCGGCGTGCCGAATCGCGAGTAGAACCACTGAACAAAAGGTGGCGTGATGCCGTGACGTCACGTCGCCTTATTCGCCAACTGTTAGACTATTGGGCGTGCTATGTTTCCACACGAGCGCTAGTACATCAAGTAGGCCTGTTTGGTGCATAAGCACTCGTGAGTGAGGTCACAATCTCACATACAGGTAAATAAAAAAAACGTTGTGAGTCATAAATTATATAGATCGTCTATGATAACCAAGGAGTTAAACAGATTACGGCTATTTTAATTTCGGAAATCATAACTTATCACAGTATTTTTTATATTTAGAAATCTACTTTCGCACTGATTATTTTGAGAGCTTGTTATGACTCCGCGACCTATAAAAAGAAAGACCAAATACTTAATCAATTTAAATCCTCTTATCGCGCCCAATTAGCCACTTATCAATAGGTATTTCCTTGGTGTGATTTATGTAGGCAAGTAAATACAAATTACAAATCGCCGCAACACGCGATATCTACACGTAAAGCATTTCTCATGATAACGATTTGATTATAAACAATTATGAGTAATAATTGTTGCTGTTAATTCAATTGATTAATTTTATGAGATAACGCGTAGGCGCGATATATTCCAAACAAAACATGGAACTTCTCCGTAACTGATCAGTCATACGAAAATTTACCACTGATAAAAAATATCGTACGATGTGTCGTCATGGTGTGACGTGGCGCATTACGTGGCGGCGCTCACTGATTCGACCAAGTATTTTTAAAATTCACATCAATGTTCTAGTGGCCTTGTCTCAGCAATGTTATTACGAAAATTATCGTTACAAGGACCAATTCTTTAGGTCTCGTTTGTCTTCCTTTAAAGTCACGTTAGCTGACGCAATCGCGTGATGGTGTGATAAGAATTTGATAGACCAGAAGAAAGTCATAGGTTATATAGACTCTTTTTTTTAAGTTGTATAAAGCTTCTTTTAAACCTAGCATATTATTCTTAACATTCTCCTCACCTTGAACTTTAAGGTCTACCTTTAAATTACCCGGGCAATAAGCAAAAAAAAAAAAAGAGTTACATATAAGTACGGCAAGACTATATTTTAAAAGGAGGTTTCAAATTGGCACTGGAAATGACTTCCTCGTTTAAAAACACTACGTAACAAGTACCTACTTGGTGGCATCTTATTGATCAAGCCAGTTTCAATCAATCATTACTAAACGTTACCAATGGTACTAAATGTCTTTTTTATTGACCTATTCAATTGTACTTTAATCAATAGTTGAATGTATGCAATGAACGGACCTACATCTTAAATAGATGATCTGATGTTGTTTATTCTCATAATATAAACAGTAAATGTTTGTATCATAAACAATGCATTAAATCAAAACAGTATTTTTATACCAAAATTCTTATAAGAAATAATAACTACAATTCCCAACTGAAAACAGAGTAAAAGAAAACACAAGTAGATACAGTATCTTTGTATGGTTATCTTCCATCAATCAATCCGTCGTACAAGTGCAGCAGACAATTGAACTCCGTTTCCACGATAACCGGAAAATTTTATAAAAATAATCTCATTATTTAACCGTTATACTCCTACGATGGAGTTGGAATAATATAATAATAATCCACGTCATGTGTTTAACGGGACATAATTACTTGCATAATACAACATACTCGGATTATTATTCAACAGGTATATTTATTGATATTCATGCAATCAAGAAGTTTAGTCATAATCTCATAAATTTAAGCGTTTTGAAAATAACATACAGAACAGAAAAAACAGGATACTTTATGTAAGTCTTGCAAAACAAATGATATTTAGGTTTAACCGGAACCTATGGACTTCCTTCCCTAAATTATAGGCACATACTGCATGAAATATATATTATCCTTGTTTGTACAATGCTTCATAAATCATTTCATTAAATGTTGGTAACTAATTATGGCTTATCTGCACGTGCTAATATTTGAATCATCCTTTATTATTAATTCGCCATCAATTAGTTTTATCGTTTATCTAAGTCTAGATCTTGGGTTATTCAATATTACCTATGTATAGGGAAGTTCACATTGTAATTAAGGCATTGTGTGCAAATTACTACATTTTACTTGAGTAGGTAATTAGCATTTGTAGACATACTAACTCAATTAGTGCAGATCCATACAAAAACGTAAAGTGCGAAATCGCGTTCGCTTGCAAATTTGGGTATGGAGTTCTTTGATTTTTGTTTTTGAAAATACGTAATATGTCTTTAAAAAGTTGTTGGCAAACTACAAAAAAAAAACTGAGTACTTAAGTATTGATAAAATTAATAGACATTCTCTTCCGAAATACTCAAACGTCCTTATAAAAACATAAAGTGCAAAATCACGCTGCCTTGCAAGTTTGCAATATTTAATTTACCGCTCAAGCTGCACCCTTGATAATAATCTAAACATTAAGAATGCAAATAAAAGCATTTAAGTACCTACAATATTTTTATGGTAATCACTTTTTATGCATATCCTTCAGATTCTTATTACGTACAAATTTTCCAAATCAACCTTGAACCTAATGCTTTCGCGATAAAGATGAAAATCTATTAAAGAAATTTGACAGATTGTAGTAGCTTAATATGCTGGCGTGTGTACATCAATCAAGAATGTACATAAGCGCGTTAATTGTGCGGTTATCTTTTTAGAACTACGTAGCCTTTTCTTTATAAAACTAGTGGAAAACCTAAAGTCAACTAGTATAGAAAAAATTGGGCTTCAAAATCTACAGCTGGAAAGTAGTGAACGAAATCTACATAATTTGTAAATAACACACTCTTACGTCATTACGACAAGTGTTTAATCAGTAAAATCGTCAATACATTAACGACGATTGAATGAGAATTCCTGTCACTATCATTTATACAATTTACGTTTCATCTATCCGAAATCACGCCGAGTGAGCATTTAAATTAATCCTCCGATAGAAAGCTTTGTGCTTTAGATAAAGAAATAAAATTATGTATTCGCCACCTGCTGTATTACGTTAGTATAATATCTAATCGAATAAGATAATCTTCTAATCGAACGACATATTGTTTTGCTAAACTTATGTTGCCGCAACGTAATATGTCAGATTTGACGTTTCCACAAAAACTACACAGTAAATATGTTCAGAATTTCCACTCCTTTGATCTAGAAAGCCTCCTTAATATAATACAGGGTATCCCAAAATGTAGTGTCAAGCGGAAGTCCAGAGGTAGAGCACCCTTAGAAGTACCCAAATCACCCCCATGTATGTTTCGCGATTTTTTGTAGTTTTCGAATTGTGATTTAATTTCATGTTTTAATCAAACTCTGACTTTGATAACATTTTTGATAATAGTGACGTGAATAGTTTGTTTTTCTCGGGAGGTGGGGGGGGGGGGGGGGGGGGGGGTTATTCAGGTACCTCTAACGATGCTCTATCTGTGGTAGTGTCTGCTACTGTTGACACTTCACAGTAATTCGACAGGTGTCACATCCGAACTATTAGATTGCGTCAACTAAACTTAGTTTACTATTGCATAACCACGGAGTAAGAAAACATTTAAATTATGAATTAATCTGACCAATCGGTTATCAAATAGCAATAAAATGCGTATAGGTAATATAAAATAACCATTCGTGCTTATTAACCCTTAACTGACATTGTGGGATAGATTTTCACCCCAGCCACAAAAAAAGACAAATATTTCCTTTTCCAGCGAATCTAGCAATTTCTCCTTTTAAGTATTCTCAGTGCAGTGTGTGCTCTTGAACCTCAAGGAAGCGTGGTGCGTAGAAATCATCCGTTTGCGCTGTACAGTTACATGGGGTAAGTTTACACCCCACGGTGTTAGTTACATCTGTTATTTTTTTTTTTGACAACCTTAGTAATTTATTTTAAATTTTCAGCACTGGAGCAATATGGGCAAGTTTCTTTCAGATGAACAAGTTGCCAACATCCTGGATGACATTAAAAATTAAGAAGAGCCGGATTTAGTGGAACCGATGCGTAATTTCGAAAGCGTAAAAATTTTAATGAAAAAATAATTTAAAAATTAAAATAAATAAAAATTTGTATGCAAGAAGCATTTTGTGGATGAAATTGAATGTCTTTCATGTTTAGAAAAAAAATAATAGAGACAAGAAGTGTTTTTTATATAGAAGCTCAGAGAGTTATTCATATTTTTGTTGGAAAAAAGAGGTTCATTTTTGTTTTTTGATTGTATAAGTACAGATTTTAATTTTGAATTTTTAGTGATTTATTAGTATAAACCAACTTATCTCTGATTGATTATACTAATTATAAAAAAACTTATACTAAGTTTTGTCATTCTTACTATTACTTTTAAGATTTTCATAGAAGACTGTTTGTAAGCCTAAGAGTAGATAAAAGTAGTGTTTTTTTTGTTTTCTGTAATTAAAGTGTTTTTACTTATGAAAATGTTGTTTCTTTTAATTGTATATGTTCTTAGATAGATCCTTAATACACGAGAACAATAAGTTTATGGCATTTATAACTACTTAATCTGTTTTTTTTTTAATTTTCCTTTTGGGGTGCATTTATACCCCGCGATGTCAGTTGTGTAACAAAAAATAACAATGTTAGTTCAGGGTTAAATTAGTTTTTATTTTACTGAAATCCATCTGCTAATACCAATTTTATGGACTAAAATTTCACCCGCTTTAAAAAAATCTCTTTTAACCTCTTAATTAATAGGTATCGCCGGCTATAAATGGTTTCATTCTATCAATACTCAGGGGTATTGTTGAAAAGAGATTACAGGCGGAACAAAAATACATATTTTTTTTAACATTTTGTCTTTAATTAACATTTTGGGAAGCCTTCAAAAATTCGGGAAAAAAAAAATTCATCATTGTTTTTACACTTGTTTTGTTACCAGGTACAACAATGTTGTTACGAAATAAGTTGTAATTAACCCTGCAGTGGTCGCGCGGATGACATTTGTCATCCATACCTCGAAATATAACGTTTTTGTTGTCGTTTTTACACTGACGGTATAAGCAAGCTTAAATTATAAATCTCAAAAGGTTGCTGCGTCACCCCAGTGACGATCAAGCGCTGGTGTCAAGTGGTTGTGGAAAAAGGAGTAAAACTTTGTTGCTGGATGACTCACGTCATCCGCGCGACCAATAAGGTTAGTATTGTTTCCTTTAAACTTATTGATGAAATAATTCATTATGCTTAATTTTTAGACATATAAGCTATTTTTTCGTATTTTAGTAGTATGTTTATTATAATAACTGAAGTTGTTTGCCCTTTTAGTTGTTTTAATGTTGTAAAATTACCTTTACAGATAGAAAAAGGCAAACCCAAAAAAATGCACATTGTAAGGTGAATATGAGAAGGAAAATGCAGATGATTAATCGAAAGATACTTGTTCCGATGACGAAGAGCTGGCTCAAGTTGAGCAACAGTCAGAAATGAAACTGAGACCTATGATTATTTAGAAAATCAAAGATAATCATCCAATATAACTTCAGATTCAGATGCAGGCGATACAGGTGGCCATAACGAGGAGATTTCTGCATATATCTTCCCAAATACTCCAAAATTGTACTTGCCCCGGCCATAGTCAATACGGGTGTAATAGTAGTTTTAATAATCATGTATAATAATTGCTTTAATTTGGTCAAAACTTGTTCTGAATTAAACAATGTGTTTTTTTCAAACCAAATGACAATATTTATTTTGAAATTTCCACATAATTAAAGAAACAGTTTATATTTCATGGATTTAATGTTATGGTCTGTAAGACATTTCAAAGATTATAATAATAAACGTTAAATACGATTTACGTGTTTCTTTAGTCCTTAATTCGTATTCAAAGATGTTCCGTTACAGAGCGCGACCACTGTAGGGTTAATTAATCACTTAAACAAAAATTCCTTTTGTAATAATTTTTCGTAACAGAAAAACTTAAGTTGGTCTTTTATACATAATGTTGGCAAAACCACATTATATTTGCACATGTTGACACAAGTGACGTAATAAATGTCTCGACAAGCGAAAACAGCGTCAATTTTATTGTAACTCGGTATATTAAAAAAATATCAATCACAAAAACGTTGGTCAGACTCATTCAAACGCTACGTCGAAAACCCTAAGCGAAAAGAGTACTATGGTTCTGATAGACAATCGAACCAACAACATAAGGACAATATCTCCATTGTGATTGTATTACTGTACATTGTTTCAATAAGTACCAACACAACACGTCACGGTTCATTTGAAACTTGGCCCACCTGTCTATAAAATAAACCGAGTTGAAGTAAAGAATCACAGTTTGTAGCAGAACGCACCGACATATACCAGACAAACTCTACTTTTGAATATCGAACTATCTAAATAGTCGATTCAATGCCAATCTGCCTAGAAACTGCATTCTTCGAAGCTGTAAATCTTTGAAGACCCTGAGGTTTCGTTCCATATTACTTATCCTCGTGTTTTGACGTAGGTGCTAAATTTAGACACTAACTACACACGTTGTTGATACACAAACAACTGCATTGATATAAATAAATAGGAACTGTATTTGTGGCAAGCTTGAGTCTTGTTGTTTTTACTTACTGAAATGCTTTTTCTTGCTTAATCCTTCAGTTTTCAGAAAATTTTCACAGAAGACGCATAATCACTGACAAAAATAATTTTCTTTGCTTATTTTAAATTGTATAGTCGTATCATAAATCTTAATTTTTATTATCCTATAAATAATTATGTTAACAGTTAGGTATCCACGGTACATATCAAGCTATGTTTCCAGTATAAGCTGACCTCTGATTGTACGGAGTGCCAATACAATGCGTGATCAGCTTTTACTAGAAAAGTATATATAGGTTGTTATGTAGCATTGCGTACATTAAACACCTGACGTACAAGATTTGACTGTTCACACCTTTTGACATTGTTACGTCTTTCTCATAAAGTTTTTCACACCACGGCATTAAACACATCAAAAAACGCAGCTATAATATTGTCTGTATACAGCGATATGGCGGTCGAGTATCCATTGTCTTTGCAAACAAAATCATTAAATACTAAGGAAAAAAGTAAAATTACCAAGTAAATGCGAGGAAATAAAGAAAAACTAAATTGTTGGAGTTTTTGCTTCGTTTAGACATTCATTACCAAGACGTAGATTCATCATTGTTATTGTTGAATTGTGTGTTCAAATACAACCAAAATCTAGGTAGTTGTATTGTCACGACCAGGGATCGTAACCTTTATTCTATAGATATTCGACACAAATACCGGTGTTAGTACCGGTATTTTTATAAAACAAAGGTAACCATTTCAGTCCCTGGTAACGACACACATTGTACATACCTACGCATGTCTTGGCGCCGATGTCAGCAGCATGCTATGAATGCTTTCTTCTATGCAATTCGAAGACACGTGAACCAATATGCAGACGGTCGCTGATATAAGATAAAAATACAATCTTGCTGATGATCATTCTTTGTCCAATCCTATCATATCCCTTTAACTCTAAAAAATACAGGCTGTAAGGGTAAACATCGTCATCCTTGAAATCAGTGGTTTGGTTTCATTTATAGAACGTAAAATCAATGAAAAATAACAAACTTTTTTTTTTTTATAAAATTTTCATCTTTCCTCAAAAGCATTTCACACTATGCGCGGGGGCAACAAGCTACGGGAGGGGGCGCGGGGAACTCGCCATGTGACCCGACGCACGGCCCCGCACAGTTTGCTACCCCAGTCAGTCAGCTGTCTCGTTAGCGAGTGTGTTTACGCCGCATCGTAGCGCCGCCGCGCCGCTCATTTCTCGCGCGTATATTTTTTTATTTATTTTTTACTCGGTCCTATATTTTTATGTTTAAGTCAACTACCCATGGTTTCAAGGATAACGGTGTTTACCCTTACAGCCTGTATAACAGGAGTGGACAAAGAATCAGCAAACGTCGCATGGTGCAAACGCACCTTTTATAAATAATTAAAGTACACTTACTGTCTTCGACGCACATCTGGTTGTCTGGCAGCAGTCTTAGTCCGTTGGGGCATGCGCAGGAGACGCGCGGCGAATGGGCACCGATGCGCGGCGCTGGGAGACATAGATGGGAGCAGTGGCCGTTGACGGCCGCGCAGTGGTTCACACCGTCAGGTTGACGGTACGGGTGATACACGTGAATCACCATCGGATTTTGAAGCTGTTAACGTTAAGATAGATGTAGTGAAAGAAGACGAAACCAGCAATAATAATAATAATATGAACTTCCGCTCACACGTTTGTTGCCCCCTTCGCCTATGTACTGGCGGCTTTCAGGGGGCCCAGCTAGTGAGCTGGCGAGTAACCGTCTGCCAACGCATTTCAAATTTAAACTTGAAAGGCAGACGCCGTTTTCTTTCGGCAATAGAGGTTAACCGATCCACTAAACACCCCCTCCCATAGACCAGTATTTATTTTTTTACCATAGTTTACAATAGTTTTGCACCCACTTGGGACGGTCCATGACTGTACTTCAATAGTGCAGCGGTGGATAGTCCCCGGTTGGTGCCCCACCCCATTTTAGGTTAAAGTTCTCAAAGGGGCCTCTGCGCGTTGGACCTGTGTCCCCGTGTATGCCTTCCAAAAGACCGGACATCTTCCGCACGGAAGATGAGCCGTGAATAGAGATATATGAACTTTATTTCAGGTGACATAGACCTATAAAAACCTTAACCTAGTACACATTTATTTGCCATGACTCGCCACACCTACACAAGACTTGACCCACTGATCCTGAAAGGGACAGTCAAAAACGTACAGCTATTGCGTTCAGAATGCCGTTTGTTGCTCCCCCGTATACGGGCCAGCAGTGAAGCTGCTTTTTTGCGCATGATGGCTTGGAAACCATCAGTGCGCGCTTCAGCAAGCATCCCAGAGGCGCTGCACTGCCACGGCAGACCCAACAACATCCTGAACGCATTATTGTACTGAGTATTGTACTGCAATGACTGTCTTGATTTAGAAGCTGTATAAAGATTTCTTTGGACTGCGGATAGTATTACAACCGGTTAACATTTGCATAATGTAATAATAGAATGCGATAATGCGATTTTTACTACTGTATGTACGGCGCTACTGCGCCGGCGATAGATCATTTCATCTTTGGCAAGTGCTAACTTTTGTATTAATCGCTGTTACTGAAAAAGTTCTCAATCGGAAAATTAAGTGGCCATCATTCGATACGAGCATGATAGCTATCGTCATTTAAAATTTAAATTGCTTTTATTTATTCATTCTGACAAAAAATGTGTGATAATTTTAAAACAATGCTAATTCAAAACGTCAATGGTCAACACTGAATGAAGGGTAAAATATCGTAGTAACCTACACTCAATAGGTATGGTTAATTAAATTAATGATGAACGTGTGTTGTGCTAAGTTTAAAACTTTGAAGTTTACAATTTCTCGGTCAACACTCAAGTGTGTTCAACCGTAAAGTTGTTATCGGTAATGAACGAATATCGCATAAACAATTGATTTTGAACATCCTGAAAAGGTTCATTTTGCGTATTCGATTACTACCAAAACTTTAACATGTTAACATAAGTGGGTTTTTTTATGAGTTAGATAATCTGTTATCGTTATTTATCGTCGTTCTAATTAATCAGACATCATCCTTTTTTTTTTAAATCTCTCCTATTTTATTTTGTTCAGCCTTATAATCTGTTTTCTGATCTGCAATCGCTGATATCAAATGTACCACATTGAACTTACATTATGTGTTGGGGTAATAGCTTCAATGTCCTTTCCGTTGAACTTGTTGGCGCGGTAGACGGCGGCTTTGTCCCAGTCAGTCCAGTAGACCCAATCTTCGAACGTGGTGATGGAGAAAGGATGACGTAGCACGTCGGTGGAGTACAAAATCACCCTGCGTCCAGTACCGTCGTAGTTGCACGATGATATCATGTTCATCTTAGCATCCACCTAAACACGATATTGAGGTTCATCATATGCAAATTTTCCATTGGGAATAAGTGTGAAATAAAAGTTCGATCGATCATAGAAATAACCATCAAATCGTTTAATCCACTTATCGCTGGAATAAATTTTCGAACTATCGTAATACTTCTTCTGTCTGGTTTCGATATTGATATTAATTTAAATAAAATACCTGTATGAGTCAGTTAGTGTTAGATAATAATGATAAAGTAATTAAAGATAAAGTTAATTATATTCATATCTGATCATAATCATTACCTAGGCAAAAAAAAAACAAATACATTTGAAGTCTTCACTTTTATTATTCAAGTCTGTGTATTCTATCTTTTTTGGTGGTTACTAAATGCCTCGTGATGAATGTCAAGTGACGTTCAAACGTCATTTGGTTTTATAAACCATCGTATTTTGTTTTGAAAATAAAGCCAGACATCAAAGACCACATACCTACGCTTAAACATTGTTGTTATTCAAGTACAAGTGATTTTGTTAAAGCTGAAAGAATTAACTTATTTCGTATGTTGTTTGACATGAAATTTCTTGCCAGTCAAGGTTATGAGGTAAATCTAAAAAGCTCTTAGCAAGTTTCCCTTCATTATTAATATTATTTCGAAAGACAGGTAGACGACCGTTCTTTGACGCATTACTAAAGGAATTCGGTTATTTTTTTATAATTTACCAGTCTCATTGGCCACTCACCCAATAAACACGTTTGCGCACAAGGTCCAGTGTAAGGCCGTTGGGCCATTTGACGTCATAAGACACGATGGTCTGCCTGTGAGAGCCGTCCATACCGGCGCGCTCGATCTTCGGCACCTGACCCCAGTCGGTCCAGTACATCCAGCTTAAGAAAATCATAAAATATTGAATTACTTACCCATTTAAAATAATTTTACAGTCGACTTTATCAAATAAACGATAACAATAAGTATGCACATAAATTAAATTCGCTTACTTTAACACAGTCTAAAAGTAAAGTTTGATTAACAGTCAATTCGTTCACAATTGTTCGTAAACAACACTACATCTGATAGGTACGTTAAATACCCGTTAAAATGAGTCTTGTACATACATGTTAATTGATACAAAAAGGCGGAAAACTCCATAGATAAACATGTTTTACTACCGTAGGTTTAAGGAAATCACCGAATTTTATGAATGAGAAGACTCAAATCGGTAGCGGAATTTATGATATTTAATAAGCTTCGTTATCAAAGAATGCAATTTTGAATATCAAATATCAATCAATAACTCCACTTAAGTTTATTACGTCAATGAATAATGATCTCCATTGCATATTGTCATACTATAGCAATGACCCGAAATAACGCAGCATTCTTTCGTCAATTGATCATATTTGCCTTTAGTCAAATTACATTTTATGTAGTTAATTTCAATAGACTCCGGTTAAGAGGTGACTGTGTTTTATATTGTTTAGTCCAATTTGAATAGAAGGTTAAATGATATTTCAATTTATTACTGAAATATCATTTAACCATTAACGTAATTTTTAAAGTATCATAGACTATTTTTCGACAACTGTTTCCCAAAAAAGAAGCAATGCTTTGCAGATAGTCGACACGGTAGATAAGCGGTTGGGTGGTTGTTGTATTAGCATAGCGCAATATTACCAAATTATGTGTCCACAGTGACTATGGCAACATATCAGGAAAATTAACATCAGCATTCACTTTTGTACTAAAAACATAATAACAGTGTAACAAATTACTCCATCCAATAGTTCATCAAAGTCAAGTTCAGCCTTTGAAATATATAAATTTATATTTATAATGAAACGATCTTAATAATTAATAAACAGTCGATATGAATTAAAATCTAAACGTGCAACTTGCAGGGTATATCCCAAGTTACAATTAAGCAGCACGGGACATTAGGTCCTCCTAATTCGTTTTGCACCGCAAACACAGCACAATTATGCTACGAATAAGTAATGGAGAAGTTAGAATATGGAGTTTGTATGCAAATATCCTCTTAGCTTCGTTTATTGTACAAAAAACAAAAAAATCGTTTATTGGCAAAGCGAATTTCCAGCAATGACATGCTAATAATGTTCTATGCTGAGTGTAATAAATTATCTTGTACGAAATATATTTCGCAGTAACAAATATCTTGAGTTCACTTAATAGTTACAAATGAACGGAGACACTAATATTAGAAAAGGCCATGTCCAGCACTGTTAGTACGATGGGTAGACTTGATTAATTAATTAATTACAGTTAGCTAGCAATACTTCTATCAAGAACTAATGACATAAAAAATCAGGTTACCTCCGTGATACTACTGACCTAGAATCTAAATAGTTATACTAATATTAAAATAAATTGTAGAGTCCGGTTGCACTATCAAGTTAAAATGTGTTCCTGAAATAAATTGCACAGATCCGGAAAACAGGATGTTCGTTCATGTAATGTAATGTCAATTAAAGTTATTTTATGACCATCTGTCTATGTTTACTCATAAAAATGTAAATAAAATGTAGTCATGTAAAATTGCATTAATACTCTTATGTATACTTACGAAAAGTATCGCCCGTAATACTAAAGTAATGTAGATAATGATGTAAAGACCATGTAATATCCCCATAATGTATTGTAGATTGCTTTGATCATTCTGGTATTTGTGAATAATAAACGTTGTATTGCTTCGGTCACCAACCTGGTTGTAGAGCGTGGTAACTAAAGACAGAGTATGAAGACTAACCGAGACTGCTTTTGTCCAGAAGTGACTGTTGATAATGATGATGTTTCATTATGTAGGTACTTACCCATCTAGAGGATTTAACGCAATAGCTCTAGGTTCTTCAAGTTGGTCCCTAATGAGGATTTTCCTCATGTTGCCTTGCAGGTCCGATAGCTCGATGTGGTTCTTGCCGGTATCGGTCCAGTATAGATGATTGTAGATCCAGTCGACTGCGAGCCCGTCTGATGTGATCAGCTGGTCGCCGATCACGACTGTCCGTTGTGTGCCCTCATCAATTGGTGCCCTGAGAGAGAAGAACATTAAGTTAGGCAGTTAGGTATAAGTTTTAAATCATATTTGTACGGTTTGTGAGAATGCCTCTAAGTTTGCTTAACAAAGGAGAATCTTGTTGGAAATCCATGTTTTTAATGTCATTTACTGCGCACGTGTTTGTACACGTTTTGTCGAAAAGGTAATGAGCGCGCGTCATTGGCAGTTGTAGAAATGTTAGTCAGTAAATATAATTTTGCGGACTCCAATTTATGTTTCGAGGATTATAATTGTATAATTGAATTTGGTTGCTGCTTATATAAAACAAACTATTAACTGAAAATTTGTGTAATTTTTTCGCAATTGTGTTATAGAGTAGGTATCACTGATGCTATATACCTTTGCGGTAAAAGTAATTAGTTGATATGACAAGTATTCTCAGATACGATAATAATATTTCAGTCTACGTAAAACATTAACGTAATTTATTATCTCATTGTGATATAAATATTTTTTTTTTAGTAGGTACTAGCTGTACCCGCGGCATTGCCTAAGGAAACATTAGGTTACTGCTAGTCACCCACGTTCAATAGCGTGCTAATTTGTATCCTATAAGCCGACCCTCTCTTTAACTGCCAAATTTCAACTGGATCTGTCCAACTGTCTGTTCGACTCGCGACCTCACCGCGTGTCCAGCTCATGATTAAGGGCTCCGTTTGGGCCCGAAACTAGTTGGGCAATCTCGAAAAATGCACGTGAGTGAACCGTAAATAATCATAAATATACAATGTGTCCGGTCATGGGCTAGCGATATTCTAGGTACTTATATAACAACTATTCTAGCACACAAATACACTATACACTAGGGTCCAATCCACTTTCATTTTTTGTTGAGATAATCTGTACGTGTGTACAAAAAACGTCATATCTCTCAAAGTGTTGGTCCTACTGAGATAAAAATAGGCTTATTCGGAGGGCAACAATATTGTCTATCGTTTACATTATGATACAATGGGTTCACATAAAGACATACAGTTGTAGACAATATCTCAACAAAAAATCAAAATGGCTGCCAAATAGCGGGGAAGTGGATTGGACCCTAGTGTGTAGTGTATTTGTGTACTAGAATAGTTGCTATGTGAGTACCTAGAATATCGCTAGTCCATACCCGGACACACTCTATGTACATCTGTCCAGTAGCTCTGGCGTGAACAACACTGATTAACAAAATTGTATATGATAAAATTATGTAACAGTATCATGTAAATATCCATTGTCTTTTAAATTAAAATTATAAATGATGTTATCTCTTCTTCACATCCACCCGGAGTTTACATTACAAAAATACACTTCAAAAGGTCAAATCATCTTTAACCTTTTACGGCCTGTACCAATAACGGATCTCAATCCAAAATTGATGACGATTGATGTACGTTTTTGACATTACTTCTATTGAATTTCTGTCAAAAACCTTCACCAATCCAGAGCAGAGATTTTGGATTGAAATCGGTTGTTGGTTTCGGTCGTTAATGACCAATGCCGCGTATCTGCGGCGGCTTCTATTGTTTGTTTATTGTGTCTATGCTTCCGGTCATTGATCAGTTTGATCTGTTTTCTCTTTTGAAAAACATTATTTTTAACCCCAGATGCAAAACGGGGGTTTTGCATCTGGGGTTTTAATTTTAAAAACCTCCACGAGTGACGAATCTTCACTTCATCCGGCGCACCCTGGGCAGTCAGCCCCGCTACCAACCTTGCTAACTGGCTAATCTTTTCACAACAGCATGAGCTATTTTCGTATAGCTCCTGCTGACACGAGAAAAGAATTAAAAAAAAAGTTTTTTTGCTTGGGAGCTGGTTTAATCGGGATAGTTCTGAGTTAAGTTTGATAATAATCGCTTCTTCCTTTTCAATAACAGGGGTTTTTAAATTTTTAACATAGGTAAGTTTGATTACAATCAAATTCATGTATCTTGAATGTGGAAGAATTAAAAGGGGTAAAGAAAGCATGTGATTCTTGTCTACTATCATAAGATATAGGGGTTCTGCATGTATGTAAAATAAATATTTAGAATACTAACTTGTAAATCTTCTCATCCGTAACATCGCTCCAGAAGATCATTCCGGTCCTGAACACGTAATCTAACGCAGTAGCTGACTTCGTATCGTTGACGATAGCGACCATTTCGTGGTGGTCAAGGCTGATCTTGCGGATGTCGAATCGCCGAGCGAACAGAAGTGACGGATGGCCTTCCGTGGCTTTACACCTGGTGCGGTCACGAGGGTCGCGGGCGTATCCTGCGTGGCATTCGCATTTGAACGTGCCTTTCTCGTTGATGCACATTTGGGAGCAAGCGCCGGGGTCCGAACACTCGTCGACGTCTGAAAAATTAACTTATACTGTAGTCATGGAAACGATATTTGTTAATGTTCAGGGAAAAATTCACATTAACATTTCAAAGGAATATTTCAGCTTATGGAGTGGTTCTGGGCAGATAAATATTCTCGTTTTCCTTAGTCACTTACGTGGATTAAATCAAGAGTGATGTTTAGTAGTGGATGTTTATGAGCTGATTTGATGACATAACTACACTTTGATCTTACAACGACTCTTGTAAAAACAACAACGAGAGTGCTTCTTATTAGATCAATCGCTGTATTTTCTTATCATACCCCAAAGAGAAACCTATTAATAGAACACAAGTGGGTATTGAGGACCCTAATTGAACAAAGCCGAATTTTCCTCCAACAGATACCTACAAGGTAACATTTCGTATAAAAAATCCCATTCCATTTTAGTATTATGTTGTTTTGTATCGATATTATCATAATCAGATAGCTTTAATTTGACTAATTAACTTGTTGAGTACTGTACAAATGATTCATACACATAGGTACAGGTTTTATTTATGAATCATCGTTTAGCAAAAACACTTTTTTTTCAGGTGCATTATCTTCAAGATCTATTTGTATCTCTTCTCTAATCTCCAAATAGTATAAATTAAAGTCGCTTTTTGCGTCTGTTTGTCCGCTTACTTCTTCTAACCTACTTAATGGATTTTGATGCGGTTTTCATTTTAATTTTGGTAATTTCTTCCGAAAGGTTTTAAGCTTTAAAACGTGAACGAGCGAAGCCGGGCGGGTCACTAGTTAAAAATAATAAAGAACTTTCGCCATGTGGTCTGGCTTACTGGCTTTCTTTGCTGAGACGTGATCCTGTCTCTAAAGATTAGGTTAACACTAAAGAAGCTAGAATGATTCGCTTGGTGGTAGGATATATACGGTCCGCCTGGCTAGCTACCACCCTCACATTAAAGTCCGGCGCCAAACAGTTTACTGTGTTCCGTCGTGTGTATGTGAGAGCCAGAGGGGTATAGGGAAATCTCTATCTCTGTTACTTGGATTCGTGTGCTCCATCTTAGACCCTGTATGCGCTAAGCGCGAATAAGAAAATTAAAAAAAAAAAAAACGTGCTTGCCTTCTCTATTATCACAGGTTTGAAAGGGGACGAAGAGTTTGTTGAAACTCCATGGAGGATGATTGATAATGATAATTTTGTTTTTAATGTTATTGAAATCTAGGTTTCAACTTATCCAGACTTGAGAATTAAGTAAGTGAAAGCCACGATATGTGGCTACCGATTTCCCGTACTATCTCAAGCTTCCTCTAATTAGTAACGTTTCTTACCTTCACAAGTCCTGTTATCCACAAGCTTGTATCCTTTGTCACAATCGCAGTAGTATCCGACAGGGGTGTCCACACATTTCTGCGTGCACCCTCCATTGTTCTTAGCGCATTCATTCTCTCCACATCTGTCTCGAGGCTCGTCTTCAAAGTTGGGGCAGTCTGGATGCTTGTCGCAGACCTTTGAGAGGGGTATGCACATGCCAGCGCCGCAGTCGAATTCTGTCTTCTTGTCGCATACAGTCTTCAGAACAGCTGGAATATAAAGATAATAGATTCATTTGTTGAATAGGATATTTGACTGAAACAATCTAATTAGTCCGTCAGTTAGATTATCAAAAAATATTTGAACTGTATTTCTTCTTTTGTTACATAAACCAAAATTGACGAAGATAAGACACTTTTAAAATTGACAAAACATCACAAGCATGTACAATTTTTACTAGCTTCTGACGTCACAAGCCCCCACTCTCGAGTTTTGATGCGTTTTATCTTGCCAAATGTTCATAAATTTAACCAAAGAAAAAAATACGTGTCCATTATTTTTCAAAACTAACTGGCGGACTAATCATACTTGTAATTTATTAATGCTGCCAACATGCCTATTGTTGTATCTTAGTGACAATTGACTCGATTACCAAGTTTAACTGCTTGATGAGATTAAGCTTGAAAACTACTGGCTGTATAGTCAGATAATTATCGATGTCGTATAGCGAGATGGCAACTCTAACATTATACGTTTGTAGGTAATGGAGCTTAGTCGTTTGGAATGATAGGTATCGTTAACTAGAACCTTGTGATCAGTGAGTATCTGTATCATGATAACTACCAACGACATTTAAGCAGTTACTATGTACAGTCAACAGCAAAGGTCAATGAATAATTTGGTACTTTGAAATTAATTATCGTAATTAAAACTACTAGTCTTAACAGTATTACCTATCTAGGTACTTTGTTTTTTTCTACAATTATTATTAGCAAGTTTTCGTTCATAAAACACTTTCGAAACTAATTCATCAACAAAATCATCATTTATTTTGATGTTGACTGTACTCTATTGACACCGCAATTTATATTTTTTAAACTTTTAAACAGTCACACAACTTTTTAAGAAACCGGTGTATTCAAACTCAGGTGTAGTTCCTAAATCACAAGTAGGTAATTTGAAATTGACTACATCTCTACTAATATTATGAATGCGAAAGTAACTGTCTGTCTGTCGGTGACGCTTTCACGCCTAAACTGCTGAACCGATTTTGATGAAACTTAGTACATAGATAGTATGGAACCCGAAGAAGGACATATGCTACTTTTATCCCGAAAACCGCGAAATATCTACACGATAAACGGCATCCATGCGGGCGAAGCTGCGGGCGACCTTAAGTAATTAATATTTTAATGTGATAAAACTTACTGCAATTCAGTTCATCGCTGCCATCGGGGCAATCCTTATCTCCATTGCAGTACAACGCCCCAGGGATACAGCTGTGGTCTTTGCACTGGAACTGATCAAGTCTGCATGTGACGTTGCCGCGACATAGCTGAGGATCTTCATCACCACCGTCAGGACAGTCCCGGTCGCCATCACAAACCCAGGCCTTGTGGACACATGTCATGCGGTCTTTGCATTCGAACTCTGATGATATGCACGGTGATCGAACCTTTGGAGTTGCTGCGCAACCCTGAAAATCGAATTGCTTTGATTAGAAGAGTCAAGAATGGAATGCTATTAATTAATTTTAGGCAATTCCAAAATGTCGATTGTTTTAATTAGGTTTTCTGACAAGGGGTTTTTACATTCGTGGAAGTCCTGTTAGACCCCAGGGGCCTATTCTCCTAAAATAAATCTTGATAAATCACAACCGAACCAAGGCCGAACCGTTCATTCAGACAGTTCTCAATTTCAAAAGCTATCAAATTGTTTGACACAAAAAACAAAATCAATCATTTTGAAAGTTTTCGAAAACAAAAACTGACTAACGGTTGTGGTTCGATTGCGTTTGGCAACAATTTATTTTAGGAGAATTGGGCCCCAGTAACTAAGTTTAATATGCTTACATCACAGACTACATTATGGAGCCCTACTTTATGGGTGGTAAGTCTCGCACGTGGGAGGTTTTCATTTTCTCTAATGACTATAATCCATTGATTAGATTAGGCCCATTTGTAATAACAATGCCGTTAAGTTTCAGATAAGTGATCATGAGTGACATTAAATTAACTGCCGGGTGGTCTTCGCTGCGAAGAGACCACACTATCACTTCTGATGAGTGTCGTATCTAGTAACTGAAGGGATTAAGTCAAACGGGGTAAGTAGTAACAACAATTTATGTACTGATAACAGAATAATTACATACTGCCGAGCTTAGTGAGTTATGGTTATATGCCCCAGAATAGTTTGTACTAACACGACATGCACGTCATGTTTAGCAGTCAACATTCAGTCGTTGTCCCCAGCGGTGTAACGTTAATTACGATGATAAAACACGTAAATGGCGTCGACTCTGTTTGGCATCGACTAAACTAAAATAATGCTATCTTTTACTTGCAGTTAAAACAAGAAGGAGATGGAAGAAAATTAGAGCCGTAATGTATTGTGTTATTGTGTGTTATTAATCTTCTTAGCGAGCTTCTAATCGGCATTAACCTTAAAACAGCTTCAGAAACTCACCACTTCATCGCTTCCATCGGGGCAGTCTTCCGTTCCATCACAGCGCCACCACGCCGAGATGCAGTGTCCATTCCCACAAGAAAAGTGTGTCTGCGGCTGGCATGTAGGAGCAGGACATTTGACCTCATCACTGTCGTCCCCGCAGTCATCGTCACCGTCGCATACCCATCGCAGTTGTATGCACTTGCCATTCCCGCAAGTGAATTCGTCCGAGCGACACGTCTCATCTGGTAAGCCAGGTCAAGACTTATTTGTGAGAGTATTGGTGTATGGGTCGTTTATCGACGGGAATTTTAGCTATGTTACATCCTAATTTTATTTTTGCAACTTTAAAATGGTCAAAAATATATTTTTTATTACAAAAGGACCAAATAACATTTCAAAAGATATAAGTAGCTAAAATTATGTTGAAAATTACCCATCCATATAACACAAGAAGTTTGAATAAAGGAATACAAAATCAAGTGTAACAGCTGTATTGGATACATTTGGTTTTCATATTAGAACATTGGTAAAATAGTTTTGTAGCTGAATCACGTCAATGGTTTTCAAATAACCTTAATAGAGAAGTTTGGGTGATAGGACCAGCTTTAACCCGTAATAGGTGTCAAAACTCAACAATTATCAAGTTGGGCAAACTATTTCAAAATGTTTAATTCATCAAAGGACTTACTTACAAACCTTAAATCTTTAAAAAGACTATTAATTACATCTTTAAAAAAGTTGCTAAAATACTAGACACCATCTTAATTAAGTTGACACAGTCGGTCAAAATCCTTTTAAATGAATCAAATGTTAAATAAACATTGTTTGACACCGAATTGATGAATTAGTTACTTAAGTCTGGTAAATTGAAAAAAATAATGCGAACTGTTATAAAACGTAAACAGAGTATAAAATGTTTCCAATTCGCTGCTACACTGTAAGAAGTTGTATTTATAATATGGAGTCACAAAGTCAAAATGAGTACCAAGAGCACATCTTTAAAATGAATTGCGCAATTAAATGCAGTCGTAATTAAAATTCTCCTCAGATAGTTAACATTTTAAGCAGATCTAATGAACTAGTGAGAGTAAATTTTATTTAAAAGCAAAAGAACTCGTCGCTTTATATTTCATAAAGTAAAGAAATGTAAATATTTCCTTCTCGTTCGACAATTCTCAGACGTCTCTTTTTATAAATAAATATATATAAAAAGATACCCGTTTAAAAGTCTAATTAGAAAAGTAAATTCTTTTTTTTTTTGGAAAATGTTTTTGTTCCTTTTTGTCTTCTAACGTGTATTCTGATAATATATTTATGAATTCAGAAGGGACACCACAAGCCGAAATGTTTACCTAACCAATGTAGAATATTAAGGCTTGTTTGTATTGCCTCATTTTCTGCAGAATCAAGTAGTACCTAATAAGATAAACGATGACATAATCGTGATGAGGCTTTCGGGCGTAAGAAAAGCTTCACGTGTATTGAAGTACGCACGCAACGTCATCGCTCACGCTACTGGGCGGGTCCAGTGTGAGTAGATAAGAATTTATAGATGGATGAGGCGTGCGTTGATAGAATACATAGAGTTTAGTTGGGTCTGACCCCATGATTGATTGATACGGTCAACTCCGAATACGAATAGTTAAAAGTCGATCGTATATGTGTGGATGACCTTGAGTAAAAATATTTTTTCACCTCTGGATTCACTAACGTCGCTTGTATTCCCTGCAGGCCGGCAGAAATGTGGCCACTGTTGTCCAACAACATTTCGCCAATAGTTATTTATTTCCTTGTCATCAGGGTTACCTTATCCCTGATGGCAAGGAAATAAATAAAGACTTATGTCCGTTGCTATTCATTAGGCACAGATCTAAACTCCGGAGTGCTACTGAGAATTTGATAATTACTCGCACCATGGAGTTGAACCCAGATTGAACAGGGGCAGATGCGCTTGTAACAAATATGCCAACGAGCAATTTGCCACTGGATTTACAGCGCAATATAATTTCTACGGCGATCTAACTAAGCTCAAGCAAATATGAAAATAGAAATACATATTTATTACAACTCAAACAGAGGATATCTAATTAAATTGATTTCAGAATGACAAAAAGGTAATAAAACAATTTCAGTTGTAGTGGAAATTGAACTATGTCCAATAGAATTAAGGTCTCTAATATCAAAACATGTTCAATCTAAATTTAAAGTGGCTGATATTTATGTAGCTGTGTTAATGAAATAATATCATTGTCAGTGAAATAATTAGGTAAACGGGACACCAGAGATATCTGAGAACGCAAGGAACAAATCAAAATGTGCTCTTTGTACTACATTATCTTAATTTAAAATAGAAGATAATATATTTAGGTCGGCATCATGCAATTTCCACAATGTAACTAGTAGCCGATTACGCAATTTAGATACCACATTAATGTCACCAATGAGTGAAAAATGTTTTGATGATAATTTTGTAAATTTTGATACATTACAAATGCTGACCCAGGTATAAAATGTAAAGTATAATGGGGATAAACAATTTAGGGGTAATTATGTAATCCAAACACATTAAAAACTCTGAACAGTCTCGTATACAGAAATAATGATAGTAGCAGAACCAAATAAATTAAGTCTCGCGCTATCTCTTTCATGTTTATCAGTAAAATTGAGACGAAGAAATAGAATGCGATAGACAAGACTTCCATTGGCAAAAAATGTTTACTCCAACTTCTGTAAAAAAAATACGCTAGTACCTATCCAAGTATCTAGTACTTGGATAGCGTATTTTTTGTACTTTACATAATTACTCTTGCATTGTATGTTAAAACCCTTACTGCATGCTTTCTCATCAGATCCGTCAGAGCAGTCCGCATTGTCGTCACACATCCAGGTTAGCGGCACACACTCGCCGTCCCGTCCTCTGCATGTGAATTCTTCAGGCCCGCACGACTTCACCTCTGTCAACCCATTCATGCACATGCTAAGTACGATGCGAATGTAAACCGACACGATAAGGTAACACAAATCCCTCCAGGGATGTTTTGATATCCGTTTTCGTCTTATCCTGCCTACTTTCATCTGAGCCCTTTGGTTACTTTACTGTTTTATTTTTGTAAAATATACTACGACGAAAATTCCGGAACTAGGACACCAATTACTTTGATGTCCTTGTAAAAATAATTAGTTTCTTTTACTTTCTACTTTTTGTAGGTTTTAAACTAAGTTTAACCGTAATTGCGTGTTTTCTTTGTTTTATAATTTAAATGGTCTATTTTGTCAAGATATCGAATAATGAAACTTAACTTTGAATATTTTATTTCATAAAATTTTTAATAATTTATTGCGTTCGTGAAATGTGCCTATAAACGCGCATGCTCGTGTTCTTGAGAGACGATAGTTAAAGATACCTTATATAACGTTTATACCGACATGCCAATTGTTTTTGATATCATGCTTTTTATCCTTCACGAGAACCATGCTCTTACCGCACTGGTGTTCGTCTGAGCCGTCGATACAGTCGGCCACATCGTCACATTTCCACGAGATCGGTATGCACTGGCCTGTCGTGCACACAAATTTGTGCTCTGGACAACGCCTTTGCGTAGCTGTATATAAAATTTTGATTGATATCGAATTTCTCTCATAACAATGAATCCCTTTTTTATCTCTAGTCTTTTATTAGGGTTTATTTTATGATATCGACTTTACTGTCTTAACCGTCAAAGTAACTTGGCAATATTAAGCACCGATAAGCTAAGGCCTTCAGCGTTTTACTTGCAAACTATTTGCAATAGCTTTAAGTTCAGGAGCAAACAATTTAATAGCATTAAAACTATCTGCAATCAAACACAAATAAATCAGAGGGCTTGCAATATACACAATTAACGCTGATGTAATTAATCTTTGCAAACGGACTGACTTGAAACGAGGCTATCAGTAGCAACTTAAGTTGACAAAGCAAACACGTTTAAAATGCTAGCCAAGTGCTTTAGCAAAATAATAAATGGTAATGCTAAGCACGGGCACGGCTAAAACGTAATTAATGATTCTAAACAGTCCCCTTATTAGAGTGTAATGTTGTTTTGCGACGGTGCTAACGAAATTCAACAGACGCAAATTGAGAAAGCTTTAGTAACTCCCGCTGAAAAGTTTTTGCTGAGTATCCGTCAGTTGTATATTAAGTTAAATGCGGTTATGTGTAGATAGACAGATGTCGTTCTTATAATAATAAAAGAAATATGGCACTGTATGTAGGATATGAATTGCATAATTAATTGCGCTACGCTTTGAAATACGTTCTAAATTTATCAAATCCAAAAATCCTCTCCACCGATCGTCACTATTATCCCAGAATTATACGTGAAACGATTGAAATTAAGAAGTACCTAAGTACAAGAATTTCAATCGGGAAGATGGATTCAAACTATCAACATCATGGAATCATCAGCAAATGTTATCGTCGACGGGACGTTTTAGGAGAGTGTAAAGACGTCGTTAGTGTGGTGTGTCGAAGTACCGACGCTAACTTAATAAAAATCAAGATCGAGTGAGGGTAGATGAAAATATCCTTGCTTCACGAAGATGACAACTGCTCCGCCACTTCAGTCTACCCGTGACCACGGCCGCTGCAATGCGGCCGTGGTCACGGGTAAAAAGGATAACGGGTATTTTGTGCCTCTTAAAGTTTTTTATGCGAGTAGATCCGATCTATACTTTTATAATTATCAAATTCAGTACTTAAATACTTTTTCCGTCATCTAAAAAACGGACATAGATTGAAAAAGTAACATTTTGTTAATTCAATTCAAACAACGTTTATGAAACGCAAAAGAGCTCGAAGATGACCTCACACTTGATAATAAATTCTAAACATGATTTATGTTGTAAACGTAAACTCTATATTAGATAGCAGTTGTCACGACATAGGTAAACAATGTGCAAAATAATACATCGAGTGACAAAGATATAATATCCGGAGTGCTGATGCCCACAAGCTTAGGACTGGTCCTACTCTACGAGGGACACGACACCATAAAGCTTACTTACCCCGGAAAATAACGTTACGCTTGAAGCCTGGGTGATAAATACATTTGTCAACAAGGACAACAAAGCCAGATTACCTATATAAACTTGATATATATAAGCACCTTCTACATTGTCGCCTACAAAACATTGCGTGTCCCTGCCAAATAAAAAAGGATTTTCCATTATGTGGGACGACTTACAGTGGCTCTAAGTGTACAAAGTTACGCCCGCGGTTGCCATAACCTCCGCTGAAATAAAACCTTCGCAAACTTTCACAAGCTTTTTATACACACCGTTGCAGTTTGAGAAAAACAAGGAATTAAAGTCCCTTTGATGCTGGATCAACTCTTTTATAAGTACTTTTGTTAACAATGCTTGCTTGCATAACATTAAAGAGTTAATCATTTCAATGTTGGACGATGAACCAATAATTTATTGTTTTAAACTTGTTCAAAATATTTATCTTTTTATGTAATTGACATCCTCTGATTTAGAAAAAGACTGTTCAAACTAATAATTTGATTATCACTTGCTTTAACGGTAAAGGAAAATATCGTGAGGAAATGTAGACTAAAAAGAAGTTCTCGATGGTGTGTGTGGTCCGTCATCCCACATCAGGGGGTTCTACTCCCTTACGCGACGTCTTAAAGCGACGCGAATTGCGAAGCGATGCGATGCGGTGCGAAGCGTCGGCTTTGTCCTACGTGCTCGCGGACCGCTCGCCGCGCGTCGCCGTCATTCAGTAGCACTGTACGGCACCGCATCCAGTTCGCGTGAAAATATCAAGCCAACTGACAGCGTTCGCTTCGCGCCGCGCCGCGCCGCACCGCACTCCACGTGTGTTTGGTCACGTAGGCCACTTCAATAGGTATCGACTGTTTGTTGTTTTCGCGTCGCGCCGCGCCGCTTCGCGTCGCTTGTAGATCGCTCACGTAGGATGACGCGTAAGCACGAAGTCCGTGGTTTCGGCCTTAGTTACGAGCGTTTCCTATTCCCTATCACCTACGGACATACGATTATTTCGGGGCCCGAACTAAGAATGAATGACAACACGATTTGACAGTTGACTCCCTCCTACCGATGTGTTTTTGCCCGTCCAAAAAGTTGAACTTGACACTTGTTTTGTTCACTCCTACGTTTCGGGCTACTTTCGGACGGGCGACTAACTTCGTTGACGGACTTAGGGAGTAGACCCCAGGCCAGCGTAGTAGACTAAGGCCTAAATCCTTAAATTGGGACAGTAATGGGCTGATTATGAAATTGAAACTACACTAGTAATTTAATACGATATAATTTTCGAATAACAGTAATATATCATGCCTAGCTAATCTTTGTACAACATGTGAACAAGGTCTATTTCTGAAGGTACGATTCATCATTATAACATATCGTAAATCGTGGAAAGGCATGTTAATTTTACGGGTCACTTATATTGAAAAGTGTAGGTGATAAAAATCGCGATTTATAGCGTGACCCTCCCATGGATCGACAAACGAAAAAAAAGCGAACACGTAATTTTCTACTCGTTTCACATTTGAATAATGGGGTGGGTAGTCGTTTATTTCATACGTTGTCCTTTTTTGTACCTATCTATTTTTAAATATTCCATGGGTATATCCGGGAACAATCACAGAAAACATGATATACGAAAATGCTTACAAAAAATTAAGTATAAGTACATGTAGGTTACGTCTGTTGTGTGTAGTAGACAACCGAAATCTATCCGCATTTTATATTTAATACGTAGGACGCAAATCCCTAAGGTGACGCTATTTTCAGCTAGATCCATCACGGCGCTCTGATATGAAAACTATAAAATTTTCATATCGTTCATGTCACTTTGCATAGAAAGCATATTTCTATTTTTATATTTAAAAGAAAATTCTGATATTTCTAAACAGTTGCTTTCAAATAAGGAGCTAAACCACGATCAAGTATTTCATAATATAAATAGGATAACGCGCCTTGAAAGTTCTGACAAGGTGGAGAGTTTGGGGATTACGTCAGGCAGCGACCGATGGTCACCACCGTAACCGAAACCGCCGATCGATCGAAATTTTCAACTTATCAGAGAATTACATGGCCAATATGGGTGTAAGCTTATGTCAGTTTGTTCGTACGTGATACGAACAAGTCCAATTTACACGAGTACCTACATTCCCTTCCTTGTCCGTTATCTCATGTGTCAACCATAAATAAATTAACGCGATCCTCTACGCACCCCATGGAATGTTTAAATTCGTATTACGTGTTTTATTTAAATACCGCAGGCTCTCGGCAAAAATTCATTTGGGGACCCTCGCGTCTTTGTGAATATTCACATTTTTCACATTACGTTTACCGACTTACTTACAGGACCATATTTACATTTCTGTAATGACATTTTACATAAAGGATACAAACCTTCTCGTTAACCGTAAAATACAATTTAAATATTTGATTAAATACTGTTTTGATAGTTATACCGTAGAAACACTTTGATTTAAATGCTAAATGTGATCCCAATTCTTGATTGGTCGTAGGACCAGGTAAGTGGGGGCAGAGATTATAAAATTAATCCTAAAAACTTGGTCGTAATTAAGATTTTAATCTACGTTGAGAGTCCCGCTAAGGACAAAATACGCGTATTTCAAAACTTTGCACATAAATCGTTAGATAATTATTTTTTACGGTTTCAGTTCTTGAATTGATGCCTTGCCGTTACGTTGACCTCCTAGCGCCTCTATATACGTTTTGTATGTTTGTAACCAAGGAGTTACTTCAGTTAGATATGGCGGCGGAAGTAAAAATCTATTTAAAATACAAGGGTCCTAAGTTTTTTTTTTTAACTGTTAATTATGACATATTTTCTAGTAACGTAGATTATTTTCTCAATTTAAAACATTTCCATGAATGAACTAAAATACTTTTTTCTGGGAATCTTTCTTTCACTTTAGTAAAATTAACGAAAAATGGTAAATGTTGATAACCGCAGAGGGCGCAGATTGTTTAAATCAGAATTGCGGTTCATAAAACTTTTTCGGTTTCTAATAACAAGGGATAACTCTCGGGTTGGGATCACAGGATCGACCAGTTTTCATACCCTTGCTGGCTTTGTCATTTGGCGACCTTGTTTTTTCATTGTTCTACGTCTAAACAATAGGCGACTGACTGCCAACTCGACCCTAAAGTAAATTTGCCAAAATAACAGTGTTTGCTTATTTTCTACACACAAATATAAACTAAGTAGGCGGCCAGGCAAAGTTGCTGCGTGTTCCTTTTAATGGTACCACAAAAACTGAATATTTGTTCTTTGAATTTACTTATACGAACTTTGTCTACTTTAATTCTTTCTTTTTCCGTACGGTCTCACAATACTTTAATTATGTGAAGACAGCGAGAAGTAAGTTAAATATTAGATTTGAAATTCATATTTGTACTAAAATTATTTCTACCGAACAATAAAGGGAATATAAAAGTGTATTTTATTTGGCAAGTTTACTCGTTCAAGTTAACGCGTAAGTGTTGGCAATGAAGTTTGATACTGACTGCAAGTGCCGGGCTCCTCGTCTGAACCATCAGGGCAGTCTTTTTCATTGTCACAGTGCCAGGACAGCGGAATACATCTTCCTGTCTTGCAGCGGAACTCTGACTGCGTGCAAGTGCGACTTTCTGTAACGAAAAAACATTAAATTAATTGAATGGAGACCGAAACCGCACAGTAAAACACTTAATCAAATAGAAGACAAAAGTATCCAGCAATATCGTTAAAGGTTTAGTTACACAGGTCGCGTCAAGGGTGAATTTTTCATTACTTCTCGGCCAACCGTAATTTTCCTGATAAATATTTTTGTAACTCTTAAACGTCAGAGTAAAATGAACCTTAAGAATACATTTTTAGATGTTAATATTTAACGAGGTGACACCGTGGAAAGGTTCTTACTCCTTTTTAATTTATTTGGAAGAGGTGACGTGGCCATGATGTCGCTTCCTAGGGTCTTTAATCTCCACTTATATTGAACTAAGCTACACATAATGTAGAAAAGATGTATTATTAGCACACAGAAATTGAAATAGGTTGGGCATTTTCCAACATCTGCCACCTTAGAATATTTATAAAGATGAATAATTAATATCAATCTCACTTCGCTACAACTTATAAATGCTACCTCAAGCAGTTTCACAAACAGTTTGAAAATTTTCGAAATGAAGAATCAAATAAGTAACTACTCTGCATTGCACCTTAATCAGATGAGAGTCACCCTTAGTATAAAGAACCCTTTTTGTGATGGACTGCTCTCGAGAATGTTTTGATGTACTTATGTACTTTGATTTTTTTCTCAAGCTTACATTAACCCATTTTTTTATCTAACAACGACGTTTATTATATTCGTTTTATGGCATCGCTCTAATTCCCCTCAGCTAAGCCAGGGGGATGCCGTAAACTGGATCAATCCATTTACGGCTGAAATCACCGTTCAACGTGCGTATAAAACAAGGTTGAAGAAAATTATCGGCGGGTAGCAGCAGCCGCTTTATCTCGAGGTGATTCGAGGCGAGGCAGAGCGGGCACGCGCCGCCAAGCAATTTGTAAACAAAACGCACCCCCGCCGAATAATATCGCCTTGCGAACCGACGAGTACGTAGCCCTTTTACTGTAACCCTCGCGATAAATTCAAGAGTACCATCAGAGATTGTTGGAACGTATAAAGCGGTATTTCGCACCGTACTCGCCGTAAAAAACTTCACTAACAATAGGTATTCACTTCAGTTACAAACTGCTGACTAATTTTACCTTAGAATTTACTGTAACGTTAATGTTACCCCTTATTAGGGTAGGTATAACTTTGGTACGTTTCTATGCAGTACAGTAACACGGTGTTATAGAAGTCTCCGCATTACCGTTTATATTCATTCTGTCTTTATAATCTTTTCACGTTTAACGTTAAGTATAAAACTTCGCGTGATATCTTTGTTCTACGACGTATGAAGTACCTACGTGTAATGAATTTTATCATATTAATTATGAGGTTATTATTTATTATTCTCTTTAATGTGATTTGCTTTTACAACTTAGCTCTTATATTTTAATGTTCGCCTGATGTAGTGATATTTTCAGCACGAATGCATTCATAAACAAAGAGCTTTGCACTGAATATGAATATCTAGAATCCTGAGTATTACATTAGACTTAAGTAGACTTATAATTCAACTCAGATAACTAGTAAATACATTAACCACACAAAATAATACATGCTTTGAATTTCAGAACGGTGTAGACACAGTTATACCCAGAAATTCTCGCAAAATATTTAAGTCAGTGATAGTAAACTAAGTGTGTGTGTCTAGTGACGTCATAAAGACTGTCTCTAAGGTCATATGCACCCTTATACGCGTCAAAATATATTTTGATAAAAGCAAAACCACAAAGGAGGTAATATTTTCCATCTTGAGGTTTCAGTCAGTATGAAGGATATATAGCTAAGTTATAGATGTATAGCTTAAGCACCCAAGATAGTAGTAACCGAAGCGGTATTCCCCGTGTATTCGTAACATAATACTCGTATACCAAGCGCGCGGCCATTTGCTCGAGTGAAACGTTCACTGAGTAACACCATTATTGCCTTCTCCACGCTGGAATGTTAATGGGAGCTTCTTCTCAACCGTCCTGCTACAATCCTTGTTTGAAGCTTATCGCACCAACTTTCTCATTAATGTTTTACGTGAGATTCCCCCCTGTTATGTAGCTAATGATTAGTAGCTAAGCTGGTAGAATTCTCCAGTGTTGGAAGCATAATTATGTCCCTAATTGTAGCAAATATATCGCAGCATATATGTACGCAAATTTATTTATTATGTAATGCCACTGTTTGCATTCACAAAAGCCAAACTAGAATGTAGCATCAAATATTTAATAGGCAATTATCGCAGTTAATTTTGCTGATTAACCTTTGTGCAAGTATCCATACGAGTCGTTACTAGAGAACAAAGAGATTATTCGACAGTGTACAGTTAATTAATCCGTCGGGTACGGTCCCATTAGCCGAACGGTCCTGTCAGACGCAATTTAAGCACGCAGTTGTTGTACGGCCGATAGAGATGTGAATCACTAATCGGGTTCGCAAGAAAAGGCTATAAATGTCTCTTCTATTGAGCCGCAGCCAGACAAGTGGGTAAATCGAAGATACGTCGCGTGCGCCCGTCCGATAAGCTAGTTCGACGGCTATGTCTTCTTGTGGAATGAAATCACTCTGACGCGAAATGGTGACAAAAATTGCCGTCCGCGAAATTGTCTCTGGAGCCCTCCGTATCTTCGATTCTCGTTGATGTAATGACGTATCGTGTTCACATTCAATCGCACTCACTCGGTTTTCGTGTTCTGTTCAGACGATAACAATTGTGTTTGAACTTGTCAACCGTAAGTGGACTTGGTAAGTAATAACATAACGTATCGGTTTAGGGTTAATAGACTCAATAGTATTGTTTCGTAGGATTTCAGTTGGTTGAAATGTTCAAAATACATAAAACGATCCACAAAGCGTTTTCCATGCTGTGGTTTAATTGAAATAGGTAAATAATTGTTTTTAACCCCATTCATTTTTATGCGGTTACGTCACCTAAGATGAGAAAAGAGAAATGTTTCGGCAATTATGCTGAAATTGGATTTCATAATTATAGTTCACGTCTTCGGTCACATTGCATGTGAAAAGGGTGTTATTTTTAGCTTCCAAAACTCGTTGCAATGAATAAATTCTTTGTAATCTTTATTGTATCTATTATTTGCAAAGACATCTCCAGTGTTCTATATTAATCGAATGTTATGGTCGTGGACAAATTATAAATAACATTTATATTTGCTTGAGGAAGTATAAAATGCCTAACACAAAATCTTGTATCGAAAAATAGATCAAATTAAGGGATCCTGTATTGATCTTATGATTTCTAACCTGTGTTTCTTGTGCTAGAATATCACAGGGTTTTATGAACAAGCTTCAAAAGAATACAGGTGACTGAACAAGGGTTTTATGTTTCAAAAGAGCTTTGTAACAAACAGTGTATGTACGCGTGTATACAAAACGGGTTCCTAGTACCTATTTTTTCTGTCGCTGTGAAAATTCTTTGAGGTTACTACGTACGTGTTTTGTGTGTTCATACAGAACTTTTGTAACAGAGGTTAATTTTCTATATTCGCGGTTAAAAATCCACTTTCAGGGTTGGTGGAATTAAAAAGTGTATTAAAGTTTCAATTTCCTTAAAACTCGCCACCGACTACAGCCATTTCCGCGAAATATTTTAAACAATGTTCGTTGCGAACGCGAGATGCACAAGCATTAGGCCAAATTGTCCCCAAGATGGCAATAGCGCCAGAGCAGCGGGAAATTGTATTACCGGGTCTTACTTGCAGCCAACAGCGATGAGTGCATTCGTTACCGACGTAACTGGGAGCTTTGGAGCGCACTTGCATATGTTACTCGCCTCTCAACTCTCTCATAGCGCACTGTGCCTATTATGTCGTCCGTATTAAGGTGGACAACTAAGCAGAAACTGTTATCGACACCTTGTTGACCCATCCGAGATGAAATTGAGTTCGTGCGCGTAACCCAGTTGTAGGAAAAGTTGGAGATTGGTTTTCTACATGCGTAGCGCTACGTTAGAGCTACGGAAACGCGGTGAGCGTCATATGTGCTACGACGCGAATCGCTTACGAATTTTACTGTTTGTGCTGTCATGCTGTCGACATGTTGTACCAAAACTGTATAATATCATGTTTGCATGAAATAAGGAAAATGTCGACGTTATTAAAAAAATAAATTCTACAATGTAAAAAGATGTGACATGTAGGACAGCGTAAGCAGAATAATTGTGTAGTCTGAATTACCAGGTTTTCCATATTTTCAGTAGGTACCTACTATATATTTTATACTACTATAACATTATGTAAATGTGTGAGTTTACAGACATGTTTGTACTAAATCGTATTAAAACAATCTAACAGAGCTCCGTTTTAACAGTGTATTAGTGTTTTAGTCTAACTAGACATTTCGGGCACATGTATTATTCAAAACTACCCTACTCTCCGAATTAAGACTTGCTTTTAAATAGATGGTAAGGTTGGTGTTTTACAAGGTATTAGCAAATCTACATACCTATTTATATCTTGTTAAGTTTGTGGACAGATAACTAAATATATAATAGCATTGTTCAAATCTATTCCCTTTAGGCAGTTGCGAAAATCTAGTTAGAGGCTTCGGCGACTATTGCCTTGAAGGCTTCGTTACAAAACTCAATTTGAGAGGACGCCATTCGGTTCGATTGAGAAGCATAACGGTGAAAATCAAATTGGTCGCATAAAAGAAGGAATTCGGAATAAAATAGAAAAATTGTTAAAATTACCTGCACTCTTGTAGTCATATGCTTTTGTGTAGGTGTCGTAATCATCGTCGTATAGTGTGGCGTCCACCGTCACTGCTAAAGCTACGAACCAGATAATCCAAGAACACGCCATATTGTCTTCACTTTAAAGTCTTTTTAACTTGAATATACTAAAAATTGAAATGTAAACAAGTGAGGAAGTGAAAAAGTTTGAATTATAAAAACAAGCACACACGTGCGAAGTACAGTGATTTTTACGGTTCCTTTTTTAACGTCGTTACCAGCCCAACGCGTGTAGAGATAACTAGCTTATAGCCCGTTTAAAAATCAACGAGGCACTCGACTCCCCAACCCCATGCGATAGTCATCGTTAAGGTATGTAAGTATTCGCTGTTAGGTACTAGACCTAATTCGTTTACTGAGGCTTATTTTAATTGGAACAAAACATATGAACGATTTCGCGATTTATAAGCAGTATTTAAGTAGGTCACACAGATATGTATATCTTTAATATAAATCTGGAATGTTCGAACAAAAGTTATAACAAACGTTGTACATCAGATAATAAAGATTAACGAATCGGACAAGCGAATAGTGTATAAACTAGTGTATCAGAAGTCCGAAGTTAAAATATGAATCTACTGGGAACTACCTGTATTAAAAGCAGGTAGTCGTTGGGATAATCCCATCGACCCTTTGTCTGACTAAGGTCACTTTCTAAAAGTTAGCCTTAAAATATTACTTGTACTAGTACTTGTGTTTGTATAGGCTTATCCGAGGGCGGCAAAACGTCTAAGGTTTCCCAAAATAAGCTGGAAGTTATTTATGTAACATATAATAAAAGTATAATATGATTGAAGTGTACAATAGTCGCCCTTTAGCCTCGAGCGTGAGTGCTCCAAATGTCGACAAAGGTAAAAGATTGGGCGTTTTCACATTACCGTACAGTAGTGCTGAATAATATGAAAATTCGATTTGTTTCCAACTCGATATCGATAACATCGTCGTTAATATTGATATTACCGACATTTTTCATACTCTGCTCATTGCTGACATGATATACGCGGAGCAAACATCAATCAGAGCGATGCCGGTTAAGCCCTCAACATTTTCCCCATTCAGAGTGACTATCGATGTCGACGTAGTCATTCCCGTACCAGTCACGGCATCCTAGTTTAGAATTCTCATCATTCTCCAACACCGACATCGGTATCACTGCATATGTAGCGATGACTAAAGTGAAAACGACCATTAAATAAATTGGCCAATCGTCTTATTCGTTCGGATATAAAAGAGATGTCTTGAATGGCAGATGCATCAAGAATAAAGACCGAGCTTAAACCACCGAGCTAAAACCCATTTGGACAGAATTTACCATTATTTTAACGTTAGAAAATTTTTGCTTGTCATGAGTAGGCGGACGCTAGTGTTCACTAACACTAATTCTAGTACATTTCAGGTTTAGTAAACAGTTGTTAAATCAGAGAATTCCGGTGTTCACCAGCCTTAAGTAGTCAAAATTCTACGCGGCATGCAGACATAATTTAGTAGCCCATAGATAGGTAATTTATTCTGGGGTTCCATTTGCATCACATCTTACATAGGTACGCTATCAACAGCCAGCAAAGTGTCTCATTAACTAATAGGTAACGTAATACCTAAGAGCCCTACCTACCCCGATCATAAGAACGCATTTATTTTTCTGTGTGACTGCAATAAATTTCTTCATTCACATCGTGATCGTGATTCCGAACCACGTGATACCTTGTTATTTACGATTCGGGGCGCCTCCCCTAAATGGGTCAGTGATTATGTATGGAATAGTTTCTTTTATAGTTTCACCGCAAAATTATACGTATCTCTCAGAATTATAGTTTTACAGCACAATGAAAGACTAATGAGGAAATAATCAATATTGATTACCAAAGTGTAGGTATGAAAGAGCAGTTTTTTTTTTCAAGAATTCATAGTTTTTCCCATAGAAAAAGTTGTACAGAATGATGAGCAGAGTTTATGGTTTTCGTATGTACAGTCTCTAACCAGGGGGTCAATTCTACTAACATAAACTTTTATCAATTGCAACTGTTCATTCAAAATGTTTGGTTTTGTTTTTGTTGTCAAACAATTTGATAGTTTTTGTAAACGAAAACTGTCTGAATGAACGATTCAGTTGCAATTGATAAACGTTTCTGTTAGTAGAATTGGGCTCCTGACACACTGTAGAGCACCTAGAGATAGAGGGCGGAAGAAAAAACCAAGTTTTAACGTATAATTTTTGTAGTAGTTACCTTTTCTGCCTTAATATTGGAGATGGCATATTTATGGGTGTAATCGATGGCTAAATTAGAAAAATTAAGCATCATGCTTGTCACGACATACCGTTACTGATAATATAATTAATCGGTTTCGTTTATATCTAAAGGATTTGGAACTAACAGGAATTGAACAATACCCAAAAAGAAAGCAAATTCAACCAACACTGCATTATTTCCACCTTTATACTTTTGTCCCCAAAAAAGGTAACTTTGATGTCCACGCAATATTGGTTATAAATTGTTTTTGACCATCGACAACGTATTATAGCAAAGGGCTATGAAAGGAAATTGTATCGTAAGAAGTAATTACGTCCCTCGTTTCCGCCCAAATGTATAAGTCAAAAAAATCGAGCAATATCTAAGTAATTACCTCGTGGAGTATTCTCCACGGACAACGTAAATATAATAAATGTCGATTTCTTTGTCGAAAGGTACAAATATTGCCTTAGTTTACCACTAAATACGAAGTTGTCTTCTGTTAATTGAAGAATAAATGTTGTACAAAGTAAATATAAATATCGTGTTCTTCTTTATTCTTCAGAAGTGCAAGAAATAAGTACATAAAATAAGTTAATGTATTGAGAATATCGTAGACAAGAATAGTCGGAGTGCACTCTAATACGATTGTTGTATGTGAGGGCTACACGTGGACACAAACGAAGTCAACACAATCCTTCAAATCTATATTTTTATCAGATATACTATGTATGTAACCTGTTTAAAACTGTAGGTTATAAGTAAATACAAACAATAAATACGTATCCGACAAAATATAGAAACTAATTATTGCGATTCGCAGCAACATATTTTGATGAAGTTTGGTTAACAAAATACAATTGTAGGCTAATTAAAACCGCAGTGTTACCGCGATACGAGCAACATTAGTAGCTCTAATAACTTTTTCCCACAACAAAATATATCGTAAATGGACATATGAAATGTGAATAAACAACCGTCAGTTACAATTAAGGTGTGCGGGCAAAGCAAACTAGTGCATTAATAATTCCTAGCATTCCAGGCCGGTTACACGACGCCGCACCGTTTGATTGAGCAATCAAAGTTTGATAAGGATTGCGCTACAACAGCAACACTGAATACTTGTGCTCCACAAGTACCTACCAACTCCTAATTTCAGACTGACACTCAAATTAGCGTATGGAACTGGACGCACTCGTGGTCCACTGTCGTTTGAATAACTAAACACGCGGAATGCTAAGTTAGACTCACGTCAACTGCTTAAATATGTACGAGCCCTCGACATTATTCTCTTACGTTTATCAAATAAAATATTAAGATAAACGAAAGGCTCCGTGTACAAAATATTATTGGCTATAAGGCAGGTAAATAAAATTTATGAAGATACAGTTTTATTTTATCTATGCATTAAGAGATACACAAGACGGTGAGACAGAAATAAGTAAACGGTCTGAGATGGTTGCCCCGGTTTTCGGCTTTATTTTATATTGTAATTTATTGCAGCTTGAGAACACAGAAAAACAAAGACAATTCTTGGAAATTAATAAAGTGACAAAATTCAAATTCCATAGGTTAATATGAAAAACACCTATGGTTTTCATCTAACCTGACTTGAAATGGTTAAAAGCTTTTTAAACTCATCAGATACCTACCTACAGATTGGCACCGACATTTTTTTTAAATATAATCTGCCTTTACGTGCAGCAGATTATTATAACCTTGGATAACTTTTAAACTCAAGCGGCTGCAAATATAATTAATCAGTTTTCTTAACATTTCAGAACCACAACTTCAAAACTATAATTTTAACTTGCTAAATATGTAGCCTGTAGACTAAACAAGACAGCCATTAATTTACTGCATAGCTATAGTTTATATAAACGTAATCACAGCTTATTGAAACGTAATACTCGAGTTAGGTAACACCAAGAAGTGATTTGTTCGCGCAGTTGCCAATATTGTGGCGGATTATAACTTTAATGAAAAGTTTCGCATGCAAATTAGGCATGTTTTGAGAGCGGGGTCAGCCCTGTCGGAACAACGCGCAAGTGTGGTCGATACCTAAAGTCTAAAAAGGCACGCTTATCGCCCTTTCCAAATCCTTATTAATTCCATGTAAACTCTGATAGATCGGAGCGAGTCGAAAATTAATTACCCCGAACTTCAGGGACCCGTCAATTACACCGCGCCATTATTCTATTCGGACTCTCCCCACATTGCGGGAGGGTGATCTAAACGAGTTTGATTGTACAAATGATAACCAACTGTTATTGATAGTTGAATTTTTTTTATTGGTTAATCAAAATACAGATTCTTGCAGGATTTTAATTGAGCCCATTATAGAAATACGATCGTACTTATAAGTTGTGTAACTCACTTTAAAGTTGTATACAGATCGACCATAAAAAGGTCTAGAAAAATGAGTTATAGAACAAAACACATTAACTCAAACTTTTGCAGACAATTAACTATAATTGTATTATATGTACCTACTTGACGAGTACAAGTGTAAAATGAAAAGAAAAAACGCCACAAACCGCTTTCACAACTTTTTCATTTAAAGTTTCGTGTAAAAATTGTGTGAAGTTTCTAGACATGGCTTGTTTTGCTCAGATACTTAAATACTTATTTCTTATGATTCTCTCTTTTTCTAAACTACATTTAAATTAGCAACAAAAGTTTGGTATTAATTAACCTAATTGAACGCGCGACCCAGTTATGCTCAATATTGGCTCAAAATTCGGTTAAGTGTATTTTGTTTTTCTCTATTATAAGATAATCAAGGCCGGCCGCAGTAATTAAAATGACGATAAGTCGGAATCCGTAGAAGTTGCTAACCTTTATTCGGCATTTTTGAGGCTTTCACTTTTCTTGGTTAGTTTATAAATGATTTAGGTACTTTCTCTAATTGAAAGTAATTCGGCTAGCGATGCCCGATATGTCGCTTTGTATCGATATATCGTATCGTAATGTATCGCAACTGATTGTATCGATACACGATATATATCGTATGCCTTTGTATCGATACTGTAAATATCGTATCGAAATATCGTATTGGATTAAAGAAAAAGTAAACAAGTTATATCAAATGTAGGTTTGCTTTTTTGTTTTAATTTACAAAAAAGAAAACAACAGTTACACGGAATTATAAAAAAAACTAAAAAGGAAAGCAGACATATTTTTTAACTGCCAGTTTTTTAAATCTACACTTTTAAGAAATAATAATCTTGACAACCGTTGTGGTTCTAATCCATATCAAATCAAATAGTTCTAAATGAACAAAGTCAAAAGTATCTAATATTTACATTACCTATCCGCATCGAATTACAAAAGTTAAAGCCGCAACTTCAAGCGTGGCGGCATTGCAAAAGAATAAGTTTGTTTACATTTGTAATCTTTGTTACTGTTACCTATCTTAATATTTCATACACCAAATTTCACTCTAAGTACTCAATACAATACGATATTTTCGATGCGATATTCCGGCGAAGCGATACGATACAGCCAAATATCGCATTGACGTGTATTGATACAAAATATCGAAATATCGCATTCCGTGGTATCGATACACCAAAATATCGATACGTATCGGGCATCGCTAACGGCCCTAGAAACTAGCCGTGAGTCATAAACTCCCACATACAAAACTCTTAACACTTTTCCCAGAAAATAGAAACATTTGAGTAATAAGAACAAATTTCACCGTAAGAAAGAAATCTTCCAGTCAGACCTTTGAATTTCCTTTTTTACGACTTCATTAAACTGTGCGCGTGTTAAACGAGGCATGTACGTGAGTCGTAATTTTCCTTGAAACCACAAGGAGCTCGCGATCGACACTGACGACCATATAATTAACAACCTCTGTCAAATTCACACCCATCCGTCTCCCTTAAACCACGCCCCCTTTACTTATTTGAATGGAGGACTGGGTGTCATTTACAGTCGGCTTACGATCGCCTAGAAAAATTTAGACGAGAAATAATAGTGATTGACTGCGGGAGTATTTCGTTCTTTATTTTGAATTTAGAAATAATTTTCCTTTACCTACTGGTTTTTCAAAAGCTGGTTATTCATGTTTTAATAGTCGACCATGTCAAACGTCTCTGTAGGTTGAACTGACAACATAATTATTTAGCAACATATCTAAAGCAGTATTTTCATATTAACATTATGTCAACAACTTGTTATAAGGATTCGGAAGTCCGTAAAAGTAAAAGTAGGTCGATATAAATATGTAAATTGTATATTTATGATAGGTAGTATACTCATATGTTTTATGCCTTTGGCTTCCAAAAAAGGCTTCAGTTTAAGCAAATACAGCATGAATCTGCTAATCTGTTTGATCCTGCCCTCGAATGCGGAAAATATTCAAATTCAAAATTATATCACAAGGAAGGAAATGACAATCATAATTTTTTTCTTACAACGTATGCAATTTCCGGAAAAAGGATTACTTATTTTTGTAATCGAATGAAAACCCTACCCGACGGTGGGTCGTATATTATTCAAATTATCATCATATATGCTGTATCCGCTGATCATAATGTATGCTATGCTTTTCAGAAGAGAAAGAATAAGAATATTTTAAAAGAAGAATATTTGCATTCCTAATCTTTATTTTTAATAGGCCTATCGTCAAACAAGAGATTTCATTATTAATTGTAACATTTATAAACTATTTTTTTTTCTTTTTATATTTATTGTATTTTATATTTTCACCTCTATTTTGTAATTCGTAGAGTATAAATTCTGATTCAACTTTAATGAAACAATAACTAACAATTCGCTACATGCCTGCAATACCTAATTTAACGACATTTTTAATTAAAAATAAGAATTTCAGGTCATAGTTCAGTTGGTCACCATTCAATACCTTTCACAACACTATATGCAAATCAGTCGTGCATCCATTTACATCCAATATCATATTGGACGTACAATTCGTTTTGTGGCGCCTATACTTTTTTATGGTTTTTATTGATTGGAATATTCAATTATAATCGAAGCTAGGTAGGTAAAGCTAGACATTCTTACCACATATTACCGTGACAAAATATGTGTCCTGGATTCTTTATGAAACTCCTGACACATGTCACGTTCTAGGTCTGCTGTCTCGCGGATTGCCTTGCAGCTTATGCTCATATCAACACCATTATCATAACAATACAATTTCTAGAATGGAATATACAATGCACGAGTTACTTAAGGGTACAAACTTCTGCAGCAGGCAGCAAGCAATGTAATTGCCGGTGTAACGCAATTAAATTTGCAAGTTCAGACTACCTAGCGAATGCGTAATGTAATGCACGGTCTAAATAAATAAATATATGGACTTTGTATTTTCACTATGTTTAGTGTTCGCTATGAAGATAATATCATGTTACATTACACATTACATGTTGCACAAGTGTTTACCATACTTGAGAATTGATGAATTTTTCAAATGCCTATCATTCCTTTAACAATAAAACAACATAAACAGTATCTTGAAAGTCAAGTTTAGTTTGTCAAAATCGCTGCTAGACTGTGTCAATGTCAAAGTTCAAATAACGTTTAAACTTGCGACCTATCTCGTAACATTTAGGGCATGGAGACGCGTAGTTAAAATATAAATAACAAAATAAATTGCGTTACTCTATGCGGTTTAATCCGCGACGATTCTAATGTTATCGCGGTGGAAGCTATATTTTATTATCTGCTACTTTTTATGTAGATTTATATTCACGAATCCTTTTTGATCTTACCTCTGTCATTTTTAAACATGTCTGTTGATAAAACTAGGGATGATCCCGAGCCTACGCTTAGAATATTGGATGTTATATAAATGGGTTCTTAAGCACCTTCGAGTAACAAGCAAGAAGCTCAACAAATGTCAAGGTCGATGATGAGAAACTTCCGTAGCTTAATGAAATAATTTTAATAAAAGCCTTGACTCGCGGCTTTATCAAAGAACGTTGAATTCCTGAACTCTGTACCAAATCCATGTTCGATTTTGTGCTAGATCGTTACATATGTATTGTATGTATGGAGACGCATCGTGTATGCATACATGAATAACAATATTCGAGTACTTGTACTTGCTGATTAAACAATCGGTACATAATGTCCTTAGGTACGAATGAGTACCAATGTTTTGATACAATATAATTAAACCCGAACAAAACTCATAAATTTAAGTTACCTGTTTCCCAACAGGTTTAGAGCAGTCACAAAAAAAATGTCATGCCTTCGTTCCCAAAGGGGATAGTAGATAGGTGTATATTATGTTCAAAATTAAAAATAAATCCTTTGTCCGGCTGTGAACTAGAAATTCAAACATAGCCGAGCTTATAACCAGCTCAGATTTCAATAAGTAGATTAACTAAAAACCGTATTAAAAAAAAACTGATTTTAAAGTTATAATAAAAAAGGTTAGTCAACACTAAAAATATGAACTTTAGGCTAATTACCTAGAGTTCATATTTTTAGTGTTAATAAAAGCATAACTACTATGTTAATTGGTACTGCGATTGTTATGACTATAATAACGACAGATGTTCTAATCTAACAAGCGAGCCCTCACAAACTAGAAATTAAAACTTTCGCCATTCCGAGGGTAAATTATATTCCTGAATTTAATGCTCAAATAGAATATTCCAGTAGAAATAAAGCTTAGTTTTTAACCGACTTCAAAAAGGAGGAGGTTCTCAATTCGTCTGAATGTTCTTTTTTTTTTTTGTGTGTTTGTTACGCGATATCTCCGCCAATTATGAATGGATTTTGATGATTCTTTTTTTGTTTGGTAGGCCATACTTCAGAAGTGGTCCCATATAAATTTTATTGAAATTGAGTCAGCACTTTTTGAAAAAATCAACAAAAACAAAACAAAAATACACAAATCGTATGTAGACGACGTTCTAGTTGTAGTGCTGGTCCGAGAATTTGTACACTATTGTAATTGTAATTTGTGGCACTAAAAGTATAAAATAAAAAACTTTAAAAAAGTAAAAACCGACTTCAAAAAAAAAAACTAAACGGAGTAAAATAATTATCATTTAATAAAACTACCACTTTCAGAAGTCGGTGTTCTACGCTGAAACAAATTGAATGCACCGACTTCTGAAACTGGTAGTTTTATTAAATGATAATTATTTTACTCCGTTTAGTTTTTTTTTGAAGTCGGTTTTTACTTTTTTAAAGTTTTTTTTATAGATTTATAACGCAAAATAACGGAGTAACTCCATATTAAATTTCATAAGAATATTTAGTTTCGTTTACCTTTCTATACCGCAACAGTTTGACCTCAGCGAGTTACTAATAATCCAATAAACAATGAGAAACCTTATAGAATAAATTATTATATTTGCCAAGTAAATATCTAAATATGAAAACGTAACATAAATCGGTTTAGACAGCAAGTTTCGTGTATCTACAATCCGATTACTTCGACAAACCTTGTCGAAATTGATTGAAATTATATCCTTCACAACTTTACTAAACACCATAAAATAAGACGATTTTCCGACACCCTTCTTGGGTTAATCTACTCTCGAATTAATGGTTTTGCTATTAAAACTAAGCTGTGATAAAATAATAATATTCTGTTCAAATCTCAAAGGCGTGCATGATAGTTATTAAAAAGGTTATTAGCCTGTCTAGTACCATCGCCGGTTATTAGCCATGGTGAGTTATTTTCTATAATAGATTCGTGCTCAAGTGGCCCGACTAAACATCAAGAGCTATGGGAGTGTAAGGACGTATTAAGAAAGTTGCCAGTCCAGTAGGCTTGCAGCCGCGTATTTCATAGAAGCACTTTTCTTGTGAATAATATCCATATACTTTGTGTGATGGATTGGTAACATCGTTTTCAAAACTAATTTACAATTTAAGGATTTCTCTAGCGGTCGCTTTAATAATAAAATTGAAGATAAACTTTACAGCGCTTATCAAATTTCACAAGAATCTTTGATGTGCGCCATTAAGATAGAATTTGAAATTTAAAGTACTGTAGCAACGATTTATCTAGTCACTAAGAGGTCCGTCCGCTTTATAATTTTTGTCACGTCTTAAACTTTAAAATAACTTCAAACTTTACCCCTTACTTTTAGAAATTCATTTGAATAAAGAAAAAAGTTAAAATCTTTTAAACTTGGGATCCTCCTCGTGTAGAAAGGTAGGATCCTCCTTAAATATTATTTTATAATAATAAACAATAATAAGGCAATTAAAATACAATTTGGTAAGTACCCAAGTTTACACTTAGATTAAGTTGTTCTTTTGATGTTCAGTTTTAATGAGGCAGCTATGTTGGACAATGTAAACATTAACGAGACCCGTGTAAATAGCGAACTTTTCCTAAAGGAATAGGATACTTGACTTCCTTTTCAATGCGCAAAACAAATTAAAAAGTGGAAGACGAAAAATTCTGAAGTGTTATAATATATAATGGGTTTACAACTTTACCGCTCCGTGTTGATATTGGGCGTATTATATGGCCGTATTATATGGCCGTACGAGGAGCTCGTGGCTAAATAATTACAGCCGCATAGACCGATCTTCCGGGTTAAGCCACGCTTGCCGAGGTTGGTCTGTGGATGGGTGACCATTTACCATAGCGAGTTTCCTCCGTGCCTCGGAAAGCACGTAAAGCCGTTGGTCCCGGCTGTCATTTGTAGATCTTTGACAGTCGTTACTGTTGGTCAGAAGCCAGAAAGTCTGACAACCAGTCTTAACAAGAGTATCGTATTACCCAGTTACTGGGTTGTGGAGGTCTGATAGGCAGTCGCTCCATGTAAAATACTGATATTCAGCTGCATCCGGTTCGACTGGAAGCCGACCCCAACATAGTTGGGAAAAGGCTAGGCAGATGATATGGCCGTATAATGTCGCATCAAATATAAAGCTATAATAAACTGCGTCCTCAATTAAGGTTCGGTGTCATAAAGGGTCATGGGTTTCGCACGCGAGTGTACTTGGTTATCATCCCAGATAGAAACTCGCTCAAGTTGCGGGTCCGGATCGAAAGCGCAGTTTTATGGTTTTTACTGTGCGTGTGAGGCCACATTGCGCGAGTACCCGACAAGTAGAGTAGGACGGGAACATAGGAATCACTTCCCATACACTCGTAATGCACTCTACAACATTACGAGTGTAAATGTATATATCACAACACTACTTGTGGTGTGACTGAATGTATTTTTATTCTCAAGCATTTCAAATCTGGATAATTTTTCTTTATACAAAATGAAAACATTTCAACAAAATAAAATATGTGATCTAAGATTTCTATCAAAGGTTGCTCGGTCATTAGTCTCTTTCCTGTATTTACATCTTCAAACAATAAATCTTAAGTATGTTTAATTCATCGGCCGCGACCTACATTTGTTTAGGTTGAAAATTAAATAATTTCACTTGTTCAACATTTATTTATGTCGTGTTACGTTTGGTAAAACAGTTTCGTACAAGTACCTAATAAATGTTTTTCATTACGATTAACGGTATCTATTGCGTTTGTAAACGTTTCACTAATATTAAGTTTTTTTCTGTCATTATTGTTTAGTAAATTCGTATGTTCACTAAGTACCTAATTCAGTTGTTGTTTGTGTTTATTTGTCGCACTAAATAACTGAATACATTGACGGCCGTTTCGATGTGTGTGTCGCAATGAATACAAATCGGATGCTGTCCATATACACGAGGGTGACGATTCTGTGCATAGGTATGATGATTATTAAAAATATGTATTAATAGATAGCGGTCGATCAAGGCAACCGTTTCACTAGAAGCAGACTGACCCAGCCGGATTTAGCGGCATATCGCATAGATATCGAATAGCCTCATCATGTTTATAAACTGCAATTTTAATAGATAGTTTAACAAATTACAGGAAATTGCTTAACGAAGTCATAATAACAGACAGCTAGGCCACAACAAAGATTAAATAAGTATAAAATTAATACAATAAAGATAAGACAATTAACAATTGCAAAATAATAATATCGTTCAACTGTTTTAATATTAAAAAAGATAAGTGTTTATGTTTGTGTTTTGGTATGATATTCCCAACTAAATATCAATCCCATAATTATTATTTAAGAAACATAACTGCTATAAAATAAAACCGTAGTCGATAACCCCAAAAATATACCATATTCGTGCCAAAAGGAACCGTAAAAATCACACCGTCACTTGCAATAGTCACAACAAACCTCCGTCACACGTTATAGAAAAGGCGATCAGACGCTGCGTAAGTAAATAAAAATAAGAAGCTGACGCGTAATCGGTAATGAGTCGCGCGGACAGGAGGCGCGGGCGAGCGCGCGGAGCGCCGGGACTAGAATGCGGGGGCGCGAATCCACCACCAGCATCCAGCTTTTCCCACCTCCCTCCCGCGCACACCCCGCCCCCCGTACCCCCACGTCTGATAACCTGCTACTTCGGAAGTCACTAAACTCCGTCATGAATGTTACCCAGGCACCAACACCCGACTTGTGAAAGAAAATGTGAATTTTATTGAAAAGGGGTCGCTGTTGCGCCACTAACCTCTCTTTGTGTGAAAATCGATGCTTTATCGCCTATTAGGTGTTACGAAATCAACTCGTGTCGCGGTCGAGAATGTTAGCGTTTCTCGCCACTAAAAGCTTTGTAAAAGTAAACTCTGTTTTACAAAATCGGAAATGCAGAAACAACTACTTAGCATTTTAAAATAGACCGCGATTGTTAAGTAGATATAAAAACAGATGAATATTTTATAGATGCCTACGTACAAAAATCTTATATAACTTTTTGATAACCTTTCGGGAAAATACGAACTATGATTAGTCTCAGTTTATATTTTCCCGACCATCCGTACCTAATTCTCACCAAGACGCTAGGTTCATAAACACCTTATAAACATTGTACCTATATACATATTTATAATATGCCTATTTAAAGTAATAAATGATGCAACGTTTCTTATAAATCTTCCTTCTACTTTCAGCATTGATATTCAACAAGGCGTCTCAATGGCGTATCCTGATGAGTTGAGCTCCCAAGTGGCGTCCAACATAAGATACATCTGCATCACTTGAAACTACGTTTAAGATAAACGGGCGCTGAAGCTGAAGAGCACAACAAAGCACAAATAGGTAATACTTTCTAGCTTTTTATTCTGACAATACTTTTTGTGTATTTTCCACTCGCTGATCGGTGCTTGATTATCAGTTTCTTCATTAACGACGCAAGATATATCGGGGTAGAGCCATTGTATTTTTCTGAAGGATGCTACTACACAATCAACAGTTACAAATACATTTTTTTTCTTGTAGGTTTCACGAATTATTACTCAATAGGTCAAAATTAGCTCAATATTATCGTTATATTTAGTTAATATTGAGTATAATCGTAAATATCCTTTACTAGCAAGAAAAGTGATGCAAATATCATCCAAAATACAAAAGTAACAGGTTAACACTTCCACTTCAGGATACTGATGCAATTCGCACAGAACATTAACTGATCCGACATAATGACTTATTACGTCAGACAGGCAATCGGTTCCTTTTCCCATATAATTATGATGCTCGCAATTTGCCCGAAGCTCGGCGCAAGCGCAGCTTACCGCAGCGCCACTTAAATTGCATCAGTCAACGACACCTGACAGATCCTTTCCAATGAACTTAATTACGATCTTGTGAAATCTTATTAGATTTCTACTCTTTTGATTAGATTCTACTTGAGTTGGTAGAAGTTTAATTTATATGTCTAAATCTTCATGTTAAAACAAAGATTTTGCTACAGCGCACTAAGTATTAAGGTTTTTTCAGTCTCTACTCAGAAAGCGTGAGTGTGGCATTTTGACTTTTGTAAAGCATTTAAGAGAACTAGGTATAATTAAGTATTTATTAATTTTATATAATTTTAATTAAGTATGTGCACTGTGTGACTGCCTCGTTGGTCTAGTGGTCGCAAGCGCCACTGCTTAGCGTGAGGTCTTGGGTTCGATCCCCAGATCGGGCAAAGTGTTATTGGGTTTTTCCGAGTGGAATTTCTCAGTAGCAGCTCGGAGTCTCGATTTGTGCCCGGTTGATGGCAATAAGCTCGCCCCCTATTACATGGGACTTAAACATAACGGCGAAACGTGGGTGTACTATACACCTCTGCCAACCCTTCGGGGAATAAGGCGTGAAGTTATGTAAGTATGTGCAATATAAATTTCAAGCTCTTAATTTCATTTAAGTCTTTAAATTTTTCTATACCTACTCTATTCAGAATTTATTCCGATAGCACCTAAGCCTTTGGGAGTTCAATACTAGTTATAAAATTTCTCTTAGATATATTCAGAAAATATCTTGAACAAAATTTTCTTTAAGCAATGCACCTACGTATTTAGTATTTTACCTAGAATAAAATTGTTGATTCATATCACAAATAAATCACCTTAGTTATTTTGTATATTTTCTTGTAAGTGAATACAAATGTCTTAATCTTTGTCAACATCAAAGTTATTCTAGGTACTATAATAATATTAACTACACCAGACGCCAACAGACGCCAGCACATCAAGTTACCCGAAACTGTCAAATTTTCCCAATCAACCTCGAACCTAATACTTTTGCGATAAAGATGAAAATCTATTAAAGAAATTTGACAGATTGTAGTAGCTTTATGTGCTTGTATGTGTCTGTACCTGCCGACCTGATTTATTCACTGGAATATTACTTATAATCCTGTTAGATTTTGTTCTTGCTTTTATCTGTCTACAGGGTGTTAACGTATTCGTGTAATTCCTTAAAACCATATGATTTACTACTGATGTAGATAGGCCCCGCACGGGATTTAGCTTGATTAAAAATAAAAAAATAAAATTAGTGTTTTTTCATGCGGCTTTGTTACCGATCGTATCTAAACCACCTAATAAGGATTCAGTAAAAAAATAAGAATTTATTTTTTTGCAAAAAAAATGTTTTATTTTTGTGAACATTTCGATGCCACGCATAAATTAATGAAAGAACGGCGACACGGCTGGCAGGCACGACTAACGCGATATCGCTCTTTGCAGTCAGATAACTCAAGACTCTAAAATGACTCAGAAATAGAAAACCAAGATTTTTTTTTGAATTTTTTTTTAGTTGGTTTTCAAAAATTCCCATTTAGGGTTAACCACGGGTAGATCACGTGGTTTGAAGGAGTTACACGAATTCGTTAACACTCTGTATAATGTCAATATAATATTCATAATATATATATTTGATATTATTATATACAACTTTATTGTGAATACTACGTCATCACATTCCCACTAAGCATTCCGTAAGCAAGGTTCACGGTGGAAACCGGTCAAGAAGTATTTCATGAAAAACTTGTTCGTTCGTTCCAACTGTTTAGGATTTAAACCGAAACAAATGTTTATATTTGGGTAACGGCGCAAAAAAGTCCGACTTCGCCAAAATACAACTAAGTCTCTATAAATACAAGCACTTCTTTGTACTGGTACCTGTATTACGGACAAGTGTCCTTACTAAGAAGTTGAAAACTCCACTAAGATCTTTAGCAAAGTTCGTACAATTTCGTTCTGGTTGTGGTTACAACTCTGACCACAACACAGTACCAAATCATACCTGTCAACTTAGATTATCGCGGACTTTGTCCAGAGGCTTAGCAAAGTCAGCACTGCCCGGGGTTTGTTGCCTTTACATACCTTGCGGTCTTTTGTCCATACGATAAGGACTAAACGGCAAATGTTAACACTCACTCGTCTCGATACTACTAATTGGCAAAACAGGCCATAGCTTAATGGGAATGAAGCCTTAGCCTCACCAATTTGTGTTAGTGCTTCGAGGACTATCGTCATTGGATCGAATCATCCAATCCCAGTTTATCCCCGTTAGTCCCTATTAAACGCATACATCTGCACTGTCTTTAGCTTACTGAAGGCAAATCTTATAGGATTAAAGGAATCCCCTTAGGTGTTCTAGGGAGAGAATAAATTATAGGGTTTGCAATAAAATTGAAGTGAAAATAAGTATCATTATAGTCTGCATGATGTGCAACACTAAAAATGTAACGTTGATTAACGATCGAAATGAAAGTGAGCTAGAGTTTTCCAAACGTCTACAAAATATATTTATTGTAATCCGGGTGAAGGAAAACATCGTTAGGCCACCCGCAGAAAAACCCGCAAAGGCGTGTATAAACAAAGATATGATAAAAATGTTTATCCCTAATGCCGTCCGTTAAACACGGATGGTTGACATTTACGACTATCTTGCAATGCTAGCGTATTCATGTAAAATTTTATACGATTCCAACAATATTGACGGATAAATCGTTTTTTTTTAAACTGTGGTACGTGATCCTTTATTGTCAAATTTCCAATTTCTCAAAATGAATCTAGCTCCCAAATTGAACTATATAAATTGTACGGTCAGCAACAAAAGTAGCTGAACATTTGAATACTTAAACTTTGCATTAATTAGATAACTAATTAATAGGAAACGAAAACTTTAAGACATACTTAGAGCTATATCTAGCAGCTCTAGGTATCTATTAAAGTTTTTGTTTTAAAACAATTAGTTTTCTAATTAATGCCAAGTTTAAAAACTCCTACTTTTGTTGCTGACCGTACAAATGATTATCTAACATGTCAGTAATGTTACCAAGCTTATGTGGGAGTTACGCTGATATAATTAACTTATGCGTTTCATCTGGTACTGCAATTCGTGGTAGCATCGGATCGGCGCGAGCGCATCTCCCAAAAAAGTCGACTAACCTTGAGCGAGAAAGGAGCTAAGAATCAAGTTTCGATCAAGGCTTCCTTTTTATTTGAACCTACACAAAATTTGAACATAACATTGTCAGATCCAATCAGGGATCAAGGGTTGCAATAGATTATCGCTGAATTCACAAAATTTCCTTTTAGGTCCGCTGCATTCAGTAAAATCAAATATGTATGAACACATCATCTCAGTGCCACTGAAGCTTTTTAAGGATAAAAAGAATCATAAAACCTATTTCACTCGCAAAACTAAAGTTAGAAAACAATATGGCGCCAACATTTCCAATTTAGTTTTTTGTAGGCCTCGTATTTTCTCGAGTTACTTAAGAAAACTTATTTCACACATCATTTATCGAAGCTGATCTACCGCAATAAATACTTACTTACTTTTAGTTTTGCATAATTTACGTCCACGTGGTCTATTTAAAATGGTTTCCACTTCAAAGAGTTAAACGTATTTTTATACTTAGATCTCAATTTGTGTAAATATTGCATGCTATTTACTTTCTGAGTCCTTTGACGAACGTATAATTGCTTGAGCTTTTATGCTAGTTGACTACGTATTTGAACATGTATGTGCAACTATGTAATATAAATCAGTTATTTAAATATTGCCTTTGTGGTAGGTCAATACAATAGATAATAATCCAACCAATAAATGGTTCTTTCCATCAGTGAGTAGGTTCTCATTGACGCAGTAAATGAGTAACTCGTTACATTGTTGTCGGATTTCCAGTTCTATGTGGAGTCTATAAATACGTATATGTCGCAGTCTGATAGATATAGCCGTAATATAGTTATATCCCTAGGGATATAACTATATACCGTAACATAGTTATACGAAAGCGATTCATTACTATCTTACTAGGAATATAATTATAATACGGTTCAAGTTTAGTGATATAATTATATTACTAGATTCAGTTTAGTGAAATAATTGTAAGAGTGCAGTGCGTGGGTGCGGCGGAGGCGGCCGCGGGGACTTCGTTGTGTTTGTGAACCCCTAGCCGTTTTATGATCATATTCCTAGCGATAATTTGAGGCACTCCGACACGGATAGGTTAGGTTCGAAGGGGATGACGGGGGCTAGAGTGAGCGAGCGTAGCGAGCGAACGAACGAGCGTCATCCCCTTCGTGTTAGGTTACTTTAAACCCTGCAGACAGAAACAGGAGCCCCGCGTAGCGGGGCTCCGTCGACCCTGCTTTGGAAACCCAAACAACCTTATTTTTTCTATAAGCATCTTCAGATATATGATCATATCGCTAGGCATATGATCGTATAACGGCTATAACCGTGTTACTGTGACAAATTTGATTCTATGGTAGATTTATAACTATTTAACTAGATTAGTTTAGTCAGATAACTATATTACTAGATTACGACCGTAAGATAGTAATGAATCGCTTTCGTATAACTATGTTACGGTATATAATTATATCCCTAGGGATATAACTATATTACGGCTATTTCTATCATACTGCGACATATATACTATCAATGTATCTGTTTGAGAGATTTTACCAATTTTATGAAAATGAAGGGTCTCTTGATAGAATGAAGGATCCTCGTTACGGGCGGACGTGTTAAAAACGATCGTTGAGACCGCAAATGATGGCGGAGGTAAAACATTCTAGGTAAAATAACAAACCTGGAAGAAGTCAGCAGAAATCAGCAAATTAATTTCGTCGCATTTATCGTAGCGAAAGCTTTTTGAGTAGTGTCAATACAAACATATTGAAAATATTCTTTTGATCGCTGAATAATATTTTTACTCTTACAACAGAATTTCACATTTGCATTTCCATATATTCCTGTTTTCAACTGAATAATAACAATATTTTAAATTGTCAGTCAATCTCAAATTTTAACGTATTTTCTTTGAATCGAAATGTTAAAGTCCACTTGTAACAACAATCAAATGTTATTATATAAAGTGATAATAAAATAAGTCGTCACAACGTCTATAAATATAAACATCAGGATGAACATCTGTCTGTATTTTACTGCGTCTAAATAATAACCGGTATCTTATCGATGTCGGCGGAAAATTGCATCAGGGAAATATACACAGAATAATACCCCGGAGTTATTACGTTTTACGCATTTGCAAAAATCTATTTTGTTTCAGTGTTTGTGAATTTGTCGATTCGAATTAATAGGTTTAACGGACTTTAATAGTCAAGTTCAGAAGTCATACGTAATGCCACGTACTAAGTACCTAATTAAAATTGATTTATGTAAAGTGCTTGTAGGTTCCTACATGTTTCCTTCACTTTTTATGAAATTTAATTTTTATTATTAAAATTTAAATTCAATGTAAATTTTAATTTTGTTATTATCATATATTTCCATTTTAGTTTTTATTATTGACAATACAAGTGCTGTGCACACCTATAAGTGACGAATTCACCGCAAAACTGTTGAAATAAAATATATTTAATGTAATGACTTAGTGAATAAGTCGTTGGTGTGTCAATAAATAAATAAATTTAACACTAAAATTATGTTTTTCCAAGCATGAAAATAGTGAAGTGAGACAAGTTCTGATATTCAATATTTTTTGAGCGTGGCTCCTAAAATGTTCTGTGGTTAAGAGATTTTATACAGCATGTAAGGGTAAACACCGTTATCACTCAAACCATGGGTAGTTGACGTGAACACAAAAACAAAGGACCGAGTAAAAAAAAAAATATAGTATACACGCGCGAGAAATGAGCGGCGCGGCGGCGCTACGACGCGGCCTACACGCTAGCGAGATAGCTGACTGACTGGGGTAGCGAACTGTGCGGGGCCGTGCGTCGGGCCACACGGCGAGTTCCCCGCGCCCCCTCCCGTAGCTTGTTGCCCCCGCGCGTAGGGTGAAATGCTTTCGTGGAAAATTGAAAATTTTATAAAAAAAAAAGTTTGTTATTTTTCATTGATTTTACGTTCTATAAATGAAATCAAACCACTGGTTTCAAGGATAACGGTGTTTACCCTTACAGCCTGTATAATTAAAAGCATTTTTTGTAAAGACGTTCCTCTTTCTATCTAAGAGTTATTTCTGGATATAGTGTCATCTCCAAGCACCGTACTAACTGACGAATACTTAAGCTAGTAATTTTGTCACAAATTTCGTAATATTGTAACGCAAATGTGGTGTTTACACCGATCCAACTGAGAGTAGACGTCAGCCACATACGTGTAACGTCACTCCAGAGCAATGAGGCTCGACGACATGACACTTGACTGACTCCCTCGTTAATTTATAACAGAAATCCTAAATCCTACCGTAGGCGAATATAAACTGTGAACCGCAATTCAAGAAGCACGCAAGACGCAAAATTGCGTCGCACAATTCCTAAACTGGGTACGGTTATTGCTCACAGTTTACATTTGAGATAAAAACGTCTAGTATGACAGTAACGCAGATTTATTCTAACTAGACGTGACAGACGAAATGATATTACTGGAGCTACGGCATCTGTAAGCCTTTTTTTGCTCTCTGGTTATTTAAGTAATTTTACGGCTTCCAGAATTCCAACGCAACAAAAACGTTTTCGTAAATAACTATAATTTGTTAATGTTTTTCATAGGTAGGCACTTTTTTCAAGTTATTTGATTTGCAAATAACCGATCCCAAGAAAACAGCGGTAGCTGAAAATAGCTAAGCTATTCTTGTAAAAAACGTTCCTAGAAATAGGCAGAATAAATATTTGAAATCAGGGAAAAATATTGTGCCGCAGGTAAGAATATCAGTAATATTTATACCTAGTATAACAAGTTTCTCTTTGATAAACAGATAAGAAGTTACTTAAGTACATAGTTCTGTTTTCTAAACAACTGCTCCCAGTTAGTGTCCCAAATCCCAACACACTTAGCGAATGAAAAATATTCCTACAGATTTTTATATCCACGACGAATATCAAATTGGCATTATTCCTCTCCGCGAAGATATAAAATCGATGCTAGCCTGTCATCTACACATGAATCATTAATGAATGCGCTCAATAGGCGACGCGCCCGGCCCGTCACATCCAGTAATACGCTGATATTTTAGGGACAGCCTCCGTCGGCAACTCCGCTTTCTCCCCAAAGATTTGCACAGACCTCCGAATAGAAGATTGAGAACTATTAAGGCTCCCTCGAACCCCACCATTGTATAGAACGTCGACTTTTATTCCCTGTGAAATATATATGTAATGCGTCCAAAGTTCAAACCTTAAATGGGACATAAAACCTTAATTTTATTGTTGGCATCGCGGCGGATAAAACTTTTAAGCGATTTCATCGTTTGTTTACATCGGCTTTAGAACTACTTGAGAACTTTCGTTTGAGATTACATTTAGATTTACTTTGAAAGTAATGCAATTCACTTGTTGGCACAAAATTTATTTCCAAACTGTGGGGCTCTGATTTTTTAATTTAATTATTCCAATCAAGTGTTTAGCCAGTGATAATGAGTTTAATGGCATAAACATCGTTAACGAGATTACTCTCAATCGTTCCGTCCTCATTTACGGATTCAATAAAAGCCAATCGGTATAGAGTCGAACGTTTCGCGTTAATAAAGGTTTTCTAATAGCGCTAGAGTGCAATAACAGTAACAGTTTAATGCACTAATAGCGACAATATCTGCCGATAGCGACCCTCCGGATACGCACGACCCACTTACAGCGTACCTATCTATATCTGTGTCTATCAAATGCGCAGATACTACACTCGTTCTACGAGCCTACGAGTGGACAGCTGACCGACTTTAATAACTAAACCTACGAAATACATTATGTTATGTAAGACACTCTGAAGAAATCAGTCATTGAACTTTTTGGTAAAGAAGCTTTTTCGTGTAGCTGGTTAGAATAACTGATGTAATGGATATTTTAATATTTTCAAAGAAAAACAGATGTCCCTACAAATTTCGCAAGCTGCTTTATTCTTAAAACATTCTGCTAAATAAACAAAGATATTGTTTCCTAATCTCTATAAAATATTCTCGAGGGAAGTCGTATCGAAAAGGTTTCCACGTTCACACAAAAAAGCTCAGGGATAAGTTAGTAAGGTCTCTGGACAGTTGGTGACACTGCCACGCATACAGAAGTTGGGTTGTCACTGTTAATGGCTAATGAAAAGCGATGCGCCACTGACTGAGACAGAAGGAAGGGAAAATTTGGAATATTAGACCTTTTTTCTCTCTTCGGCCAAGTTGTTCTAATACACTGATTTTGTGCCCCTTCATCGCAAACTTATTTTTGTATGAATCTTCTGTGGCGAGTAGTATGATTAATGATGATGATTTATATCTTTTACGTAGTCTGTCTGTTAAATACTTTGGAATGCTCATACTTAAGTTTTAAAATGGATATATAATTGAATTACTCCTCCAAAAAATAAGCCTCATGTGTATTTCTGACAAGTTCCAGGAGCCAATAAATTCTTCGCAACACGCTCCCGAATGGAAATGAGTTCGAAAAACTCGTGTCACCGCGGAAATATTGTTTGTTTGTTGACGTGATACGGGCCCGTGGAAGTTGACAAACGTGATGAAAAAAATATTGGAAAAGTTTGGTACGCGAGCTCTTTAAACGAAGCCTATGATGTTCCAAGAGATTTAGGTGATGTTACGAAAACAATCTCTGAAGCCCCCATAGTGCATTATTAAGAAGCCACTTTATTTGCTTACGTAGGTTTTTTTAATGTTGGTACAAAATATTGTTTAAGTAGGTATACAGTAGACACTTATATACTACGGGATTAGGAAAGTTAATTCCATTAAGCATGGTTCACTTTCCGTTGCAATTAATATTAATTATGATATTTTCAAGAGTTTTGTCATTTTGGAATTAAATTCCTTTTGATGGTCTTAAAATTTACATTTGTGTAAGTTACAATGATAAGTTTTCTGTTGTTACATTGGCTAATATACTTTAATGCCCTACTCCTAGTTTATGCAATGCCAATTATGGTTCGCCCAAGATAATGAACTATTCCGAAAGTATGACTAATAATAATACTATTGCATATATATGTTGTAATTGTTGTGACAAACAATAGCATTTAAAACATGATTTGTTTGTATATGTATTTCTAATCACACATCCTATTTTTTGATAACGACATCCAGTACTGTGCAGAAAATAATATGATACCTACACATACTCGATGACTCGTGTATCTTATTTCAATCCAATAACGATAAAATTAAAAAAGTTAATGTGTAATTCCAAGATAAAACTTTGATTGTTTTATTTCTTATGAGGCAATCCTTATCGGTACATAAAACTTATAAAAATCTTATGAAGCTCATACCATGTCATGTTGTTGAAAAACAACTGTATACTATTATAGTCTCTAACTCTGTGTATAGAAGCTTCTAAATAGTGTTCTCATAAATTAGTCTTGTTAGCAAGATTTTTAAAGACTTTTCAACAAGCCCGCCAGGTTATATCAGACAAAAGAGGGTTCACTTTGTGCCTCATAATGGTGCTCATAGACGGGCCACTGAAAGAAAATTAATTTATACGTTGGCCCGCTTAGAAGAAAAAATTACAAAAGGTAATTAAACAAGACGTCCTTCTTCATTAGCCGAGCTTGGACGCCTTTTGTTGGTTCAAATTAATTTATTTGTCTCACCCTGTAGTAGGTGTTTACTCATTTTAATAATGACAGTGCATTTTATGAGCCTAGAATTGCAACCCTGCCGTGCGAGCACGGATCTTTTATCAAGTCGATTCGAGAAAACGTCAAATTTGACATAAGATATAGATAAATATATTCTCTTAATATTAAAAACGGACACACAATCTCTTAAGTTTATTATTCCAGCGTATGGCACTCGTGGGTTGCAGCTGAAAATCAGCGTCAGGTGGTACACCTAGTGTTATCATCTGACATTATGCTGAGCTGAGGCCCTTTTGGCATTACACTAATTATCTGTTTTTTTTTTTTAGTTTTAAGGTGTATTTTTGCTGTAATGCCAATAAACGCATTTTTCTTTCTTTATAAAACGAAAACTGCTGTCGTTTTATCTATCAAATTTGACGTTTAGAATAGATAAATTTCTGGAATCGCCTCGATAAAAAGATCCATGCTCGCACCGCTCTGGACAGTGAACCTTGCTATCATCTTTGCTAATTAGCAATTTTTTTTACCACGAGAATAGCTCGTACCGACAGGAGAGAAGAAAAGAATGAAAAACAGTCGAAAGGGATGTTTGACCTCTTTAGTAAATATCGTTTACTATTAGTGAGGAATAATTTGTCCAGTGACGACCATTTAAGGGTAGTGTATTGAGTAGGCACTACTCAATCTATAATATAAAAATGAATCGCAAAATGTGTTGGTAAGCGCATAACTCAACAACGCGTGGACCAATTTGGCCAAATCTTTTTTTAAAATGTTCGTTGAAGTTCAAGGATGGTTTTTACGGCGAGAAAAATTAGAATTATTGCTGGAAAAACCCTAAAAATAGCCCTTTTCTTTTTCCCATACAAATGATTTCTAACTAAAACGTAGTCAATTTGAGCTTTATTGCTATGGTATAAAGTTCATATTAAATTACAAGCACTCACTGTTGTCTAAGCAATGTAGGTGTGTTCCTAACGTAGGTAGGTAGTAGGTAGGTAGTAGGTAGGTAGTAGGTAGGTAGTAGGTAGGTAGTAGGTAGGTAGTAGGTAGGTAGGTAGTAGGTAGGTAGTAGGTAGGTAGTAGGTAGGTAGTAGGTAGGTAGTAGGTAGGTAGTAGGTAGGTAGTAGGTAGGTAGTAGGTAGGTAGTAGGTAGGTAGTAGGTAGGTAGTAGGTAGGTAGTAGGTAGGTAGTAGGTAGGTAGTAGGTAGGTAGTAGGTAGGTAGTAGGTAGGTAGTAGGTAGGTAGTAGGTAGGTAGTAGGTAGGTAGTAGGTAGGTAGTAGGTAGGTAGTAGGTAGGTAGTAGGTAGGTAGTAGGTAGGTAGTAGGTAGGTAGTAGGTAGGTAGTAGGTAGGTAGTAGGTAGGTAGTAGGTAGGTAGTAGGTAGGTAGTAGGTAGGTAGTAGGTAGGTAGTAGGTAGGTAGTAGGTAGGTAGTAGGTAGGTAGTAGGTAGGTAGTAGGTAGGTAGTAGGTAGGTAGTAGGTAGGTAGTAGGTAGGTAGTAGGTAGGTAGTAGGTAGGTAGTAGGTAGGTAGTAGGTAGGTAGTAAGTAGGAAAAAGTGCATTGCAACGCATGCGGGTACAGCTAGTACTATATAAAACATTCGAAGAAAATCGACTCTTAACACTTGACGACAAACGCCAAATACGTAAAGAGAGACCAAATCCCTCCTACACACATACTTTTAACTCTGCAGGTCAACTTTATTGCAGTTCTTGTGATCGGGTATTTAAAACCAAGTTCGGTCTAGCGAGCCATATTAGGGCTCATGATAGGAAGTAATTATTTTTTAGGGTCGCCGTAATCGATACGATAAGGAAAACTATATACATATATTGAGTAGGCCCCGTTTGTCCTCTGTTTCAGTCTTTTTCTTTCAATAAGCGATGGATTCTGACCCGTGACAGCACTATCATTTATTGTTGTAATAAGATAAAGTAATGCAATAAACCGTATTGAATAATTTATTAGTCGGTACGATAACTAATATTATTGAATGATCCTATTTGCAGCGAGAACGAACGAGAAAATAAACATTTATATTGATTTATTAAAACTATTAATTTTTAATTACATGCATAATGCTACCATTACGCTGGATTTATGCACGTAACTTGCCATACTGAACGTTTTTCGATAAAACTGTACCACGTTGCCGGGCAATAACACTTTGAAATATGAGACTCATGACATTTATATCTTATTTTAGAAAACAAAGTTTCCCCAGTTGTAATAAATCAAGAGAATGGCCCATTGAGAAATATCTTTTCTGTGTACTTGTCTGTCGAAGTGTCAACATACTCATTTTGATTCATTAACCTTTTATTTATTATATAACATGAACATGAATTCGAAGACATCTATCATGCCGTACAATATCAAATAATTAACGCTCGCATCTCAACTGAATTTGAGTCGCTAACATCATCAGAATTAGTTCAGGAACTACCTAGTTTGATTAGATGAAATCTGGATTTGCTCAGCCTAATTTAACCTTGCTTTATCAAATTAGTTAAATACTTCCCTAATAGAACTAAATTGGTTGTGGAGTCATCCATTTATTTAAGCATGAGTAACTTAACTCTCTCAACCCACGTAGTATGGTAACCATACTTTCAAAACAAATACATCCTAACTCGACAGTTTTTCCCACAAATAGAAATAAAAAGGCAAGAAAATAATGAACGTTTGTCTTTTAAGTTGTAGGGTTTTATTTGGCGACGTCAGAGGCGGGCGTTTGCAGGCTTCGCCGACAGTACTTTTGTTCAAGCATGTACCGCATGCCGTGACAACAGACATGTGAACAAGATCCCTCTGTACAGAGGTACAGTCAGTAATATAAATGCGAAGTTGTCTTCTTAAAAGACCCATTTAGGAAAGACGTGTGGAGTTTAGTGTTACGTAGTGACGGGTCGCTAAGCACTTCGCTTCGCGCACAATAGTAAATATAGCAACATTTTCCATTCAGTCAACTGAAGTTAAGAAGATAAATTGTACAGCAAAAGATTCTTTAAGCGAGCTTTTAACTGTTGTTATTTCTATGCACGGTCAAAGGTTCACCAAACAACTCGAATAGCTACTTTTGGAATTTTATTTATTTATAAAAATCACATTACGGTGACAATACAAACAATAAATGTGAAATGATTTACTCAAGCGTATTTTAGGTGTCCACCCGTCACTTTTTTATTAATCGTTAGTACCCAGCATTTCATCTAGACTCAGAAAATCTTCTAATCTTTCACTTACACTCAATGTCATACGTTAACCTTCAGTAATAACTAGTTCGTGTAACAAAATTAAATAATTAAGGATAAATGCGTTCGCAGCCCGCCCACTTCTAAAACAAAGCAGTCATCTTTTCTTTAAACATATTGTCGAGGGTTATTTAAACATTTAAGCGTAGCTTCAGTAAATATCAAGTCGTAATAGAACAGAAGACAGGCCTCGACTTCGCATAAACATATTTTTTTTATAAATAATGCTACCTAAGTATACACTGGCCCATACCAATTTGATGAATCGGTAAACAGTTCTTTTCAGCCTTTTTATCTGAAACTGCTATTAAATAATAAGATATCGTTTAAATCAAATTTATTTTCAATTGTTTTACGTTAATAATTTTATTTTTAAAACACGTGACTATTTTTTAATACTTGCTTTTAATAAATCACTAGAAAATAGATTACAGTTGGAGTATAAAGCTTACTATATCGTAGGTACTTACCTACGATTATAGTAAGCTGGGTTTTTGAAATTGATACCATAAAATAAATCCTCGTCCACGAGTCCACTTAAACTAATTTGAGTGAGTTTCAATTTTTGTTTCATTCAAAGCATTTAATCACGTGTAAATAAAATAAAATGTAGCTTAAAATTTTATAGTTTTAGCCCATTATCTTATTGTTTTCAATTATATATGTAGGTACATAGATAATGGATAAAACGATTTATTACATTCAACTTTCTAAAGTGTAGGCCGGCTTAGTATTATGAAATTTAAACTCATTTCGCATCAAATATCACTTACTGAAAGTAATAGGGCTTTTGTAATGATTGTAACATACAACATTTTAACACGATAACATGTAAGCAAGTTGTAATTTTTGGAGAAATGAGCACGCTTGTAATTCTATCGTTGTTTCATGTTCAGTGAGCTTCAACTTATAACCAACTGAGGAGGAGCCGTATTATCATAATAATTATAGGGTAGAAGTTGTTTCAACTCCTAAAATATGTTTTCCTTGAAACATGATGTGTAGTCGACTCCGCTAGTTTACAATTAGGTTTCCTTGTAAATTAAATGAGCTACCAACATTATTGAAACTACCTGGAACTACGTATTTTATACTAGAATTTTCTGTAGCTTCCGTTGTGTTAATGTAGGGAAAAAAGTAGCGCCAACTGTACTGAGAGTTTTCTCTCACCGCCCGGCTTGCCTTCACGGCGAAGTTAAGGAATGCTGCGCAGTACTCTGCATTCCTCGAGTTGCTGCAGTAAATTTTTACGTATTGGTACTTTTCTACCTCGTAGCTACGCTGTGCAAGTAGGTATATGAGTAGAGGATATTTTTAATCGATCCGTCTCAACGGGCAGGGTTTTATTTTTGGAACGGTAGAGAAAACTTTTTGCAGCAAATAATTAATTACTTGGATGTACAACGTGATTGCCTTAATCAGTCTTCAATTAAGAATGGCATTCAGTGCTTAATAAGCTGAATTTAAAGCCACAATTACCGTAATGAAACCGGTAATTAAAACAAAAACTGACTATTTTCCGCTCTACAAATATGTGTAAGTACCTACTACATAACAACAAATTGTAAAAGCTGTCAGCAAGAAATAAGTCACTTATTGGTCTTTAAAGTTCAGTAGCTACCTGTAATTCTACACCACAGCGATATTTTAGTACTATCATCACACTCACACCTATAAAACTTTTCATCAAAGCACCAACGAGCAATTTCACGCTACAGAAACCTCACTAAAATATACCCACATAAATTCTAATATTTATAATAATGGATAAATACAAGTATAATGAAAACAAAGGGAAGAAAAGTTTCATTAGCGCGGCGAGGACAACGCGGATAAATATGAAATAAACGCTCATAGAGCTGGATTAGGGAGAAGGCAGGACGCGGGATCCCGGATTGGGAGATTAGATAGGGGGGACCATCAGATTGTACGTAAGTATTTATACATATATCGTTGAAGCCCAGTTGCGGGAACATGTTTAATTTCGCGTGAGAAGTCAGAAACATAATAGTGCACAGATGTGACGTACGAAAGTGAAGATGAGTTCCTTATGATTTACCTGACCCTGTATGTACCTCAAGTTATACAAGGTGTTAAAAAATTAACTCTTAAGAATTTTACGGGTTTACTGGGTATCGGAAATTAAACAACTTTTGTTCTAGAACTTTTCAAAATTCGCCATTTTTTTTAAGTCTTTCATGCGTAGAACCAGAAGAGTAGTTATAGTGGTCCTGTCTACTGTCAATTTTTTTTTTTTTTTTTTATTTGTATGGAAAATTATAAAAAAAATACGCGAATTTCGAAAAGTTGTAGAACGGTTCAGTTCGACTCGCGACCTCGCCGCGTGATCAGCTCATGATTAAGGGCTCCGTTTGGGTCCGAAACTAGTCGGGCAATCCCGAAAAATGCACGTGAGTAAACCGTAATTAATCATAAATATAAGTTGTAGAACAAAAGTTGTTCAGTTTCCGATACCGAGTAACCCCATAAATATCTTAGAATTAATTTTTAACACCATAAGTATACATAAAAGTTTCATCAATTTAGAATCTGTCATCTGTGTCTGCAGTCCATAGATAATTACGTACTATTAATTTTTTTTAAGGTGCGTGGCAAGTAATATTGTTGATTCATTAAAAGTACCCTAGTCTTGTCAGATTGGTACAGTCAGCAACGAAAGTCCATGAACAGATACTAATTTACAAAACACCTAAACACTAAAACGGACCATAAATCACTTACCAGAATAGAGTACAGAATAAGGTTATCATTTCAATGTTTCAAAAACGCTAAGCATTAATATGTTATAAGTCGCTAAACATCATTACAGCATAAGTCGATTACTATCATTTTACCGTAAGTCGCTAAACATCATTACAGCGTAAGTCGGTTACTATCATTTTACCGTAAGTCGCTAAACATGTTATGCGCGAGTTTTTTAACTTGATAATGCATGAGTTGTTGAATCTCATAATTGAATACAAGATAGGTACTACAGAATCACCTTTTTTGCGCAATTACGAAGCTGATCAATTTAATTTGCTGTCAAATCTTATGTCAACGAATGTGATTGGTTGACCTAACATCGTTCTGATTTATTTCACAATTAAACAGTTGTGATCATGTGGTGTTTAAGGTATATGCTGTTATTTTATAGTCAATTAGTGATGTTAGGCCGTGGCCCCATGTCCACGGTGCGGCGCCGTCCACCGTGAAACGGCGCGGCGCCGCGCCGCAGCACGGCGCCGTGTACGGTGCACCGCACGTTAGTTCCGTGGCTGGCGTAAATGTGACATGTCTATAATTGCAATTTTTCAGGGCGACCATTTTAAAGTTTTAACCTCTTCTGGTAAACCGGTAAATTAGTTTAACGTATGTATTTTAGTTGTTTTAAAATATACAGGATGTTAACGAATTCGTGTAATTCCTTAAAACCATATGATCTGCTACTGGTGTAGATTTTCCCGGCATGGAAATAAGGCAGATTTAAAAAAAAACTTTTTTTTTCATGCTGTACCTATGGCTAAGTGATCGAATCTAAACCACAGGATTCAGTAAAATACAAATGTAAATGACGTCAACGTCAAAATCCAAGATGGCGGCTGTGAAATTTTACAAGATAAGCATCATTGGTGTCGTTTCCGTGGTTTTCGGGGGGGTGCTGATGACGAAAATGAGGTCAACGTCAAAATCCAAGATGGCGGCTGTGAAATTTTACAAGATATGCATCATGGCAAAACCGAACGCACGTATGTGCGTACATGCTACTGTTCGTACTGCCAGTGGGTCTCTGTAGCAATATGGATTCGACCTTTTGCCAGTGTGTTATCGCTGTAAGGTGTACAGTGTCCTGTGACATTATTAAGATTAAAATGTAGGCAGGCATTGCAATTAAAGGCAGGCGGTGAGCCACTAAAAAATGTAACGCGTATGGCTTTCTATACCAGCGCACGCACTAGCGGTTCTTTTTAAGATGACTTTTAAAACGTATCGTGCTAGATTTTGGCTAAAGACTTGTATATTCGATGCGATTCGATGATAACTGGCTACTAAAATCAGGCTACAGTGCATGTTCATGGATAAGCTGTGGCGCTTTTAGCATTTGAAAAAAAAGGGGTGCATGAAAAGAGCCTCCACGAGTGACGATACTTCGGTACGTCCGGCGCACCCTGGGCAGTCAGCCTCTTTACCATCCTTGCTGACTGGCTAATCTTTTCACCACGGCATGAGCTATTCTTGTATAGCTCGTGCCGACACGATAGAAAAAGAAGCATTTGAAAACCGCTTGCGTAAAATCATATAGCAACTCAGTGCGTGCTTAGTCGGGCTGATTTGACATCGTCAGATATCTTTTAACCGAGTAATTAAACTGACGTTTAACAGATTTTGTACTTTTTTGAGCACGGTTATCAATCCGAAACATGGTTAAAATGAACCGAGAGATTTTGTAAGCATTTATTACGAATTCAATTCCTGAAGATATACTAGAAAATGTAACAAATTAAAATGTCAGTTTCATTCAAACTGATTGTTTCGAATTTAATGGCTTTCGCGTGGAATAATACTCGTTTCAATTTCCTTACGATATTTTCCTATAACTTGACTATCAGATTATATTATAAACAAAAGACACGTCAATGACGTCACGCACGAAATGAAAGGGATATAGCTATATGAAGAAAAAGAAAAAATGCTGTATTGACACAATAGTACACATTGTATCTCTTTTTGAACTTTTAATTTATGACTCTAAGCACAATCAAATACAATTCATTTTACGTTGCCATCCTGACTTTATGAATAACGTGTTGCTTAGTTACCTTTGAATGTTTAGCTTGTTTACTTACCATAGACCTTTAGTTTGTAAATAAATATTTGACATTGTGACTGCTCACTTATATTTGGAGATTATGATGCTCAAAACAATTTGAACAGTTTTGTTGCATAGATGTTTCTGGTATCTTGAATGTGTTTAATTATTTGGACACCTGAGTTGCTCATCTACCTACTTCTGATGCTGACCCTATAAAAACTATCTATAAAAACGGCAAAAAAAAATCACGTTTGTTGTATGGGAGCCCCCTTAATTATTTATAGGTATTATTATTAATTAATTATTATTTATTCTGTTTTTTAGTATTTGTTGTTATAACGGCAACAGAAATACATTTTTGTGAAAATTTCAACTGTATAACTATCACGGTTCATGAAATACAGCCTGGTGATAGACGGACGGACGGACAGCGGAGTCTTAGTAATAGGGTCCCGTTTTACCCTTTGGGTACGGAACCCTAACAGGATCGCATGTAAACATATCGTAAACTCGTAATTGTTTTATAAAAATAAAAACAATCCACATTTAAAAATATAAAAAAATAGTAGCCCATCGGCACGCGGCATCGGAAATAGGGTCCAAGCTACCGGCGGGGCTCCAGAGAGAGGAACTTCCTAACAAAATGCGCCGTGTCCAGAAGTACCGCTTTCTGAATCAAACCCTTGATTCAGCTGCCTATTAATAGTATTTAAATTATATTTAATTTATATTCTGAACTAGTAGCTGTGTTTATTCGGCAATGTTTTGATTATAAAAATACGGTGCGCTGCGCTTCGCCAGATAGTGGCTTGGAGCAAACGGGTTTAACGAACAGGAAATATAGGAAATTAGCTATGCTCAGCGACTTTTGTATTTATTACAGATCATACAATTTTGTCGGTAGTAATGTACAGCAATTAATGGTTTAACCGAGCTCAGCGACTTTTGTGATTCAATTATGACAAGTTGTTTTATAATTTACTTTAGTCAGTAACTTATGCTAAATAATAATGATTACAAAATATTGGAAATAAATTATGTTCAACGACTTCTGTTGCTGACTGTACTCATAGGTATATCGCTGACGTCCACTTCCGGGGAAATGTTTAATTTCGCGTGAGAAGTCAAGCACATGTTGTAGGTATAGGTACACTTCACAGTTGTAACTCACAGACCTCGCCAGCCTGCATCACGGATGAGCAATGATTTACTGTTATTATGGCAGACATTAATACTGTTTTATAGCGACGAATAATAATGAATTCTGAATTCGACGTATTATTTTTAATATATTTTCTTTTATGAATGATATTAAAAATGTAGCTGACATTTTCTTTTTCGTCGTGATTTTTATTCGTTCTCATTTACATGTCATGTTAAAACAGACAGCATATTCGAATTCAATTATATAAAGCAATTTCAATATTCATTCAAATCTTCTCTAGACTTGTACTAAAGTTTATAGAGCTTAAGTAACTAAAGCCCAAAGGTTTTTTGATGTAGGTGATTTATGACGAGGCGAGACTTTAGCAATCAATTATGGGGTATTAAAATTGATTGACGTTGGATCCCCCATCCACAGGTCATGTGTAAGATGGCGCGGTCAAGCGTGCAAGGGCATCCCTTATTTATAGTCACATTGTCACACACTTGAAACTTTCCGGTCTGATTAACACTATAATAATGGCGCCATCTTGGTGTTTACATAATTAAATTACGTTATTTATGTTAGAGATAATTTATTTTGGCATGTAATTATACAGTAGATACGCTAGGCATAGTTGGCGACGCGATGTACGTACACAAGTCAAATGGTTAAGTAAATATAATTATCCGATGTTTAATAACTAAGCCAGTAAAATATAATTTCACACCAAATTTTATACCTAGAGGTTTGTGATGTAAAGAGCGTTTCGCCCGTTTTATAGTGGCCTATTCAGCGTGATTATAATACTGACGATCGTTAGCGCGTTTGTTTGTCAAACGCGAGTGGTAATAAAGACAACAATTTAGTACAGACGTGTGAAGACTATAATACAAAAAGATACCTTTCTGAGAATAAAAACGTTGAAACAAATTCCCAGATCGGAGTGAAATTGGCCTCTAAACAGGTCCAATTTCACAGCGACGACGCTAATCTCACCCGAGCAGCGCGACTTTCATTAGCATTTGTGTAATTTCATCAGTGGATCTCCGGCTCCCCGTGTGCCGGGGCCCCGGGGCACAGCACCCTAGTCGAGTGCTGTCCCCGCTTCATTTGTCTCCAATCCCGTTCGTAACTAGCCAACTCTAAATTCTTCGCCAGATGTTTTATGCTAATTGGATTGAATTTTCTCGATGTAGTCTGGTTTTTGTGTGGCAGCAGCTTACAACTCCGTATCATTAGTTCGGAACGCATACGTTTTTCTGAAAACATGTTATGGAAGGACAGTCATGATGTTAATCTTTACAAAATTTAGTTTTATAATTCAGCCAAACAAAATATTGCTCTAACAAAAGATTATTAAACCTTCAATATCCTATTGAGATGTCATCGGTGCTGGTTAATCTTAAATGTTCAAAAAGATTTATCAGATACAGTTAAAAATCTAAACATGGAATTCAAAATAGAATTTGGGCAGTAAGTACCTACTTCCTACGCTTTTATTGCACCTGTCTTAAAAATCCGCCTTGAGCGAAATGAAAGAAACCCATTTCAAAGTCAGTTACTCGACATTTCCAGGCCTAACGCGTGTTGTTGTTGAATACACCTAATGAGAAAATAATAAAATTTGTTTTATAAATTACGAGGCATGTAGTTCAAAACTTCCAAACGTTGGTTAAGTGCTGTTGTTTTACGTACATAGTTGATTTCCAATTAGGATCCAAAAACTTATCGCGTATTTCATGTAACTGAGAGTCATTTACGAAATGTCGCGGTCGCTAAAGGTTCCTAACTTCTGCCAATTAATGAATTCAAAACAATAAAGAGAATCGAATAAAAAGTTATTATTTACTTAGGAAAATTCACAGCGGTTGTTAGGAAATCGCCGTCAATTTATGAAAACGACAGTTTGGTTATGATTTGATTTCTTTAGTAAATAAAAACTTTGAGGAACCTCCCAAATTACGGCAATTAGGACTCCAAAAGTTGTTTGTTCGTTGAAAAGGCGTCTGATTTCGTGGTTGTTATCTTAAGGTATTCTATTACGGCGCGTAGTTAGATAGGTAGGTACATACTTCCTACGTTGTTCAAGGAACATGTCGAGTCGTCACTTACAAGTTGCTCCCAACTTGCACAGAATGGAAGCTTTATGCGAGTTCCTGACAGGCAGTTTCGAGCCGGAGGCAGGCCGCATTGAATAGTCATCTAGAGCAATTTGCCGTCCAAAAGACTCCCGTGGGCCTCTATATGGCGGACCCTCGAATCCAACGGCGGGAAAAGTGGAGTGCGCTTTCATATGACGTCAGTTATTAGGATTCGCAAATTGTACCCTCACGTACCATTAGGTATTGTGAAAAACGGCTTATTTAAATAAAATTACGTATAATGCTAAGAATAAGCTTACCCAAATGCGTGTAGGATAAGTAGGTTGGAAAATATTTAAATGATTTATGAAAATTAAGCCACGCTGTAAAGATTCGAGTTAAAGCAATTATCTAAATTTTTCATGCGCTAAATTGTAATTTGAGCTTATTTTAGTGCTGTGAAAATACTATTGGACATAGTCGTTCAGAGTGCTCGTTTTGGATAAAAGTACAAAAGGATTTCTGGCGAGGTTTCCTTTGTCTGTTCGCTTAGAATCCAATAAAGTGAAAAAGGTATTATTTTCAAACCTAATACGCATACTAAACCTGCGTATTGATACGGACTTAGGTCTTAGATTTGTTATTTATGCATTAGACTAAAATCTGTTAAAATAATAATTACATACCTTTTTTTATGGATTGGAAATCATCATATGATTCCTTCCGTTCTGGGCGGAGCGGAAGGGAGTGTCAGACTCTTACTGACTAAAACCCATCCGTGTTCCTCCTAATGCCCTTTGCGTTCCAGAGTCGCGGTTATATTTTCGAACAAATTCCACAACCCTGGCAGGAATAATTAGATACCTACCTACTCTTTCCAAAGAATACCCGTCAAATATTACACTTAACAATAAAATTGTAACCAAGTTAACAGCATTTAGGAGCTTTAGTTAGCCCACTAAACTTGTAGTTACGGTCAGCGTCCAAAGCAAATTAACCAGATATACCTACTACAGTTTTGGTGGGAACGTTAAAAAAACGCCACCAAGTTACAGGCAATTTTGGCCCAGTTCGGTTCAAAGCTTTACACTTCCAATTTGAAAGCCTTTTGTTTATTTTATTGAGTGTTGTTTTTTCAGTAAGCACTAGAATTCATGTTCGTTGCTTTTTCTATAGCTAAAACTTTTATATAATATATTTTTGGCTGTGTTTGTATTTGAGAGTTGTTCCTCTCAGTGCAAATAACTACACTAAAAAGTTTGTCGCAAAAAATGCTTGTGTTAAATGAAAATCTGAGGCTATTGTAATCGCTTGTTTGACTTCAGAACTAAGAGCGATTACGCACTGCATCCGATCCGAATCCGTGAAAATACGGATATAAAAAACTCGGACCGAATTCGGATATTGCTTTACGCACTGCATCCGATCCGAATCCGTGAAAATACCGATCTAGAGTAAAAATCTCGGACCGAATTCGGATGTTGCTTACGCACTAATCAGATCTCTGATCCGAATACAAGCAATTCATGGGCCATCTTTGGCATACGTCCGATTTGAATCCGAGGTATTGCAAAAGCGTTCATACAAACAATACTACGGCTACTTCGGTCCGTCAATATTTCTTCCGAATTAGAAACTCACGAATGACGGATGGAAATCGGATGACGGATGCCGGATGTAGTGCGTAAACTACCATACAAATAGTTCTATGGCTACTTCGGAACGTATTTCCACGGATTCGGATCGGATGCAGTGCGTAACTGATGTTAGGCTTAAACACAACTGCATAAATTTTTACTCATTGACAAATTATACGTAAAAAGCATTTATTTTTTCACTTAAATCATTGTAAAAGCAAGATTCGACAATCAAATTTGAATTCTCGCATTTTTTCCTCATTTTAATGTTTTTGCGTAAATAATGAACTTCTGCGCCGACAGCTGTCATGAGCGTTTTCGATTTCACGCAAATTGCTACGTTACTGTGCGTGTAGGTTTCTAAAATACGAATAAGAGAAACCAATTACAAATTCCGTGCCGAGCCGTGGTGCCGTATGGTGCCGAAAGTAAAGAATAGCACTACCCCCATCTCTTCTCTTCCCATGGGTGTCGTTAAAGACGACTAAGGGATTCACTACAGGATGGGCAGCAGCGTTCTCTGAGTATTTTAACAACCATACTGCGATCGCCAACCCGCTTGCTTGCCAAGCGTGGCGATTATGGCAAGCCAACATGAAGCACAGGACCAGTGGATGTGGCGATACTTGGGGAAGGCCTATGTCCAGCAGTGGACGTCTTTCGGCTGAATTATTGAAATACAAATTCAAAATTTTCAAGGAAATAATTAAATTAAGTTTAGCTCACGTTTTAAAATACTCGAGAATTCTAAAATGAGCCGTTCTATATTAGAAATGTACTTTTATTTAGATCATTTGGTTTCAAGCTTGCGTAGTAGACGCGTTGAGGATTACCTTAAGCAGATTAAAACCGCAAAATAAAAACTAAAGCAGTCGAGAAAATGCTTCCCTAGTTGCGGCGTAAACAGGCTAAACGAAGTTATAATTAAAGTTATGGTCGAATTAGGTTGTTGGAATTAACAATAATTCCAACTCAACGATTGATAAGCGTATTATTCGGCTTATTACATTATAATTGTGGAAATTTTCAGCGAACATTTCCAATTATGAATTATACACATCACTCTTGTAAAATATAATAATGTAGCCGTATACAACACGTCCTCAATGATTAAATTTAACAGTCAAATTTGCATAATCTCCTATATTATGATAGTACTTCAATATTGATTATGCTAGATCAAGCGCGGTGTGCTAGTTCGAAAAGTTTATCCTAATCTAGTACGGTATCGTACACCGTGTGGCCGAAATATCACCTCACAACTTTAATACTGCGCACGGTGGGCAAATTATAAAACGGGACATTAATTATAAAGTTTGAGACATGAAGTTTGCACTGCAGTGTAATGTTGTCTTGTTAACGTGCCGGTGCATAAATACGGACGTTAACAACGCCCATTAACGCTTTGCGAACCCCCCTTATTTTTATTACCAACAGGTAATAAGAAGAAACTGCATATTTAAAATTAACGTAGTTACTTTTGCCGGTCATTTTTTGTTCTTCCCCTCTTTTTGTTATTGTAGCTTATACACCTTCGTAAGATAGGTAGGTTTCTCAAGAAATACGAGTTAGATTCAGTGTGGAGTATTCTGTAAGTGCAAAAAAGAATTTCTAGGTAGAAAATGAAAAGTATATTTCAACTCGAAAGTAAAATACCAAGCACCACTTTTAAATATTTCCACTTTTATTCGTTGCGGTTTTACTTTTAAAGCTAAAATCGCCTGTGCTTGGTACTGTCGTGACAGTTTGATAGCCTGACATCTACTGGAGTCATAGAAACCCGACGCTGCGGTGTTATTCTCCAACTTATTCAGTTTTTATTCAATTTTCTCGAATCGAATAAGTTTCCACGTAGATGTCAGAAAACATTATTCGAACGGAATCCTTTCAGTGAATCGATGCCGTATCCACTCTACTGTTACCAAGGCAGAGTTGCCTAGTCAATACCTTGACCGTAAGTACCTAACACTTTGTTTTCATGAAACGTTCAGTTTCCACTAAGAGGCCCGTTGTTCACCACTGCCTTGTTTACTTTCATTGAACTCTAATTGTTTACCGAATCGGCTCATCGGTTTCTACGTCAAAACAATTAGGATTTTTTAATCAAAATTTACTCTTCAATAATTTTTCCGCTAATTATATTTTTGGAGTGTTAAACCGACATTGCAGAGTAAAAAACCACTCCCTTCACTGAGTCCATTCTTTTCATTTAAGAAGGTCAAAGGTAAACGTATTTCGTCTTCAGTGGCTTACGTTTACGCGCGCCCATAAAAGCGCCATAAAGCGTATATTGCAGCGACAAATAGAGCGTAATACGTGGTTTTTATTATCACATCACGCGACAAATCTAAGCTCCATTGTCTAGTACAATGCGTCCGTAGGTTCGACGATAAACCACGGACTTAGGAAATAAATAGCAGACAGCCTTCGTCGGTGTAAGCACGGGCCATTTGAGAAATTTATTGTGTGCACTTAACCACAAATAAATTGGCCAGTACCACGTGAACTGCGCTGTTTGGGTCCGGTTCTTTGGTGTGCAATGCTTCTTTGTTGTCGTTTATAGTTAACAAGCGACCCTCTATAACGTGCAGCTATGACGTTTCATATTGTGTACAAATAATGTTATTTTGTAAAACGATAGAAGCTCTTTAACTTTCAGCGTCAAAGGAAAGTCTTACCAGCCTTATTGAAGCGTTTCTAGTTTTATCTTACCGCTTCATTCAGTATTGAATTGCTTGGATTCTTTTACTCGTTCTGTATAGAAAACTCTCGTCAAAATGCAGCTTTATTTGCAGATTTTTACTGCATTGATAACAACAAAGCTTACCTACCAGATACCGTCGTCACCATTTGCGCATACTATTGATTGGCACTTAGTAGTTAGAAGCAATTATGTTATTGTTGTCTGTACATAGCCTGAAGTGCTAACTAAACCTTGCATAATTAAGGCTGGGAACGGTCGAAATTAATCAAAGGTGAAGCATTAGTGACAACACATGATTTGTGATATTAGGCCAGGAGATAATGTGACGAATTAAGTAATTAATGGTGTGACGGATTGACCAATATGTATGCAAATTGTTGTGGGTTCCCATATCAGGACAATATTAGTAAAGATTTCAGTTTTTTTGTAGTTTAAATAAATATTTATTTCTAAAGGTGCTACCACAGGTGTTTACAAACGTTTGGCAACATTTAGAAACATCCGGTGTGAGAGCAGTTGAAAGAAATGTATGGAAACGTTTCGATACATCTCAAAATATTTCAAATACAATCCCTAGCATTTTCCTAGCAGTTTCAAACAGTAACGAAAACAGTTTATAACTGTTAGCGAATGACTGTGAACATTTCTCAACAAAACATTTAGTAACCTTTTACTGTTAACTGTTTGAAACTGTTTCGAACTTTTGTGAACACCGGTGTGGGAGCACCTTTAGATGAACGTGGACGTAATTTGAATATGTCTAACGACCTATTATGCTTTCACCTCAAAGTTAAAGCTTAAGCCTGTCTAAGCTGAACGCGAGGCCCTGAACGCTAAAAGATGCCTTAAAAAACTTAATAGAGCCAAAAACTGCTAACAAATTTCCAAAACTGTTTTAATTTCAATGACACCCATAGCTATTTCGGTACGTGATTACCGTATTAATAGTTTTCAAGTTTGCTGAGCTGACCTCCAAAGGAGATTGACCAAACATAGTATCGCTTTAAAGTAAAAGAGTATGGCTATAAAAATATATTCATAAATTATGAAATATTTTTTTAACTTCTCTTAGTTCATTCGGTCGAAATCGTATGTGGCATTTAATATTTTGTATTTAATTAGTTATTTATTGGATTTTATTGCATACTTTAAAATGGCGTATATTAGTGAAAGCAGTGTTGCCAATATTAAAAACCTCCCCATAATCGATCGTATGGGATAGCCTATGGACAGAAGCTGAGTTTTAAAAATTATTTCAACTGTCACTTTTCCTCCTTATTAATATTATTATTTAACAGAATTAAAATAGTTTTTTTTTAATTAACTTCTTTAAATAATATTACTTTACTAATTAAATCTTTTTTAGTTGACAAATCACTTACGATCAGGGTGATTTAGATTAACTGTTGGTAACACTATCACGGCCAAATGTGAAAGGAGACTTGCATCTATGGTCATAAATAAAAATTATTAAAAAAAAAAACAATGTGAAAGGTGAGCTATCAAAAGTGTCACTGTCAATTTGTCTAACAAACAAAGCATCGTTCGTGTTGTTTTTATTTGATAATTGTTGAGTTTGTTGTGCTAATAAGTAACTTATCATTGCTTTGAGTCCGTGTCCAGTTGCGTCTTCAGATTCCTGCACGATTAAGAACTCTTTTGAAGACCATTCTACTGTTCCTGTGCTGGTGGTGTGGATTGTGTAAAACGTTTTTACGACTACGGTCCGTGTCCTCTGTGCAGTAAATCACCAAAGATTTTGTGCTATCTAAATTGGGCTCGATTTAGGTCTGCAGAGCCGTCGGCTCCGTCTTTAAACGACACATTTTATGAATATTATAATATTGACCAATAAAATCTATTTCATTGCTCTATTCAAGCATTTTTATTTTCTACTTTCTATTGGTAAGTTTACACTGATCTCTCACCGTAAGTAAATCCTATACAATGCGAGATCAGCTTATACTGGAAATGTATAGCTTGATCTGTAGCCGTGCGTACAAACCTACTTTCAGCATGACCTACCTATGAAATAAATATTATTTATTTGGGATCATTCATTGATTTTTTGAATCTGTTTTCTGTTGTCTTATGTGAGTTCAAATCATATTGTAGTAAAGGACTAATTTTTTTGGTGAAAGGTTTTTTACAAAACTAACCTCAAAACTGAACAGAAAATGAAAGAACATCAAAAACCCCACAAAATAAATTGATAATTTTTATTTCCTATGAAAGTACGACATCACCTCTCTTTTATATCCAATTTATGCCACCATACAAACATTTTTGATGCGCAACGACGGTCAGAAGAAAATGGGCATTCTCCTTTGCATGTTCACTGCAAACATTCGAATTTCGGGCACCCGGCTGTATTCAAACAAACAAAATTATAATTAAAGTTGAGAATATTATTCAACGATCGTAGGAATTTTAACAACTAAACTAAATATCTAGAACAACCCGCCTTATTGGTCTACGCTAAGACCAAGTGAGTATACGGTCGTAGGACCTATGTAGGTTCAAATTGCGTTAACGTTAGATAACGATAAAAAACAGCTCTCTTCTATAATACAGAAGCTATTTTACAGCTGATTCTACATTCTGGCTGCGATAATCTACTCCTCTCGAAAAATACAGGCTTGATAGGTAGTTAAGTGACCATATCAAAAATAAGTACGTACCTACTGATTCTGATGTGCTTTCCCAAAATACTATGAGTACCTACGTGAATATTTATTTAAAATGAAAGCCTAAAAAGCGTTTCCACTTCTATCGTGTTATAGAAACAAGTTGAAACGTACCTACTAATACATTAGTTATTTAGGATACAAACTCGAAACATCGACGTCGGGACATTCCTACCGTCTTTCAAGAACTTTGTACATTAATTAATTGATTAACACTTCATGTCACTCGTACTCAATGGATACGAGAAAATTAAATTAATGTAGAAACGAGGAACTAAATTAGATTACAGTTGAGGTATTAACTTGGAAAGTATTTTAGGCGAGCTCCAATGGGTGGAGCTTGATTTAATATTAATTAAAGTGAATAATTTAGAGCTTGTACTACGCCTAGCATAAAATACAAAGGTTCTCAAGCAGGTATTAGAAATTCTCAGCATTAATCAAAATTGTATCCGGATTTCAGAAATTTATCGAAGCAGATGAATCAATCAACTCATTCTACCGCGGTTATCTGCCGGACACTTGCCTCTTACAGATTGCGCAACAATTAGATGATTTGACCCACCTACAATCAATTTTGTAAGTAAATAGATTTTAGGTTTCATTTCCAAAAGATTAACGTTACATTTCGACTGACTTGTGTGGCAATCCGACACGATATAGTGTGAACAGCGCCATTTAATCTGTTCAGCCATAAGGCCAGACGACTTTTTGTTGAACATTCGACATAGTATGAACAGTCTCTAACATACAGTCATAATTTTTACACATTTACATACATACGAGCAATCGAGCACAGCACACCTATTTCCCATAGAATTGGAATCTGATAGTCCACAAAAACGTAAGGTCCAGCTGGGTTTGTTATGACAGTCCTTTGTTCCCGAAGCGCCACGAATTTCAGCAAAAATATTAAGTTCCAGCGACTAACCCGTTGGGAAGGAACGAGTTGATTTTCAAAACGTAAAAATGTTTCGAGCGTTGGCGTGCAGAAACAATTGCCTTTTTCACTGTACAAACTTTGGGCTGTAGGGAATAAGGCGGAAATAATCCTCAGTATGTTCTTAAAACTGCTTCTTTGAACTTTTACTATTATATAAACTTTTCTACTTCATATTTCCACTTATTTGGATTAAATTTTGCACCAGGTTTTGACCAAGCAAACAAAATACGGTTGAAGAGCGACTCTAGTGGCCGCCTCTTGCACACTTCATTAAACATTTTATACCACATTAGCCTTTAAAAAATACTTATTTTTTTCATTTTCCGAAGTAGGTATGCACCAAAATAACTGCGTACATTAAATACATTTTGAATATCGTAACTAGTAACTACCTACTGAGCAAAAAAAGAGCGTCAGCTTATGAAAAATAAAACACCAGGACAAACGAGGGATAAGGCAAATTGAGTTTTGTTTCGGCTTAACCGAATCAATCTACAAAATTCACCAGGAAATTGACAGCGCAGTGGCTGATCAAGGCGCGTCCAACGTATCAATAAGAAAGCCAACATTGTCGAAATTTCTGAGGACAAAATGTCAGGATAACTTCAAACTATCGGCTAAAAGTCGCTGCACTCCTAATCATCTAATTAAGTCTTCGTCACAATTGCATTTAGATTTTCATAATGTTTTGTATTTAATATGTATTATAATGTCCATATATTTTATTATTTGTATTTATGTATTCTATGTAACTTGTATTTATCTTATAAATTCGTACTATGTTCAGTTCGAAACTGTCAACTCATTTTTATTTATTTTTTGCTGTACCTATTTCGATGCTTTTCTTTTTAACCCAAAGTTTGACTGGTAGAGAATGCCTTAAGGCATTAAGTCCGCCTTATGTACCACCATAGTGCATAGAAGTATAAATAAATAAAACTATAAAATTACTAGACTGCTTTTAATAATGTCCTTGAAATTAAAGTTTCAATTAGAAAAGTCCAAAAAATCTTGTAACTAATGATTTGTATCTACGCAACGACTAACATGGTCACTGTTAATATATTTATTTTAAAAAAATAGAATTTTTATTTCTAATTAGTCGTACATTAGAGCAACAAGTATTTCTTTCTAACAATCAAACTCAACACAAATTACGCGTCAACCCTGCGTCAGTCCAACTTGACTCGTGATATAACCGAGCTCTGGTATTTCAAATTTCATGTTTCCGTATATCCTAAAACTGAGGCTTCCCACAGACATTTACACCGAGTCATAATTTAAACGAATGAACCAAATTAGAATTTCGGTTTTCTCATGCTGTTTATTAAAAATATTTACCAACATTTTTGCGGGAAGCGAAAACGCCAACAGAAAACTTTTCTTGTTGCTAAACAACGAGCTGAACAAACACGTAACGTCACGGGATTGAAGTGATTATAAACTTTCACCGACCGTCGCCGTTTACAGTTCCTGTTGTATTAGAGTCTCGCAATTTCTAACTGGGCCTCGCAGCCAAGCTAACGCGAGCCAGATCCTTTAACTGTTTTTAGTTTACAACTACATTCCCCTATAAATCACGTCCTGAATATATTAGCAACAAACTAGGTGCAATCTACCATCTCAGTTTAATAAAGGAGAACACACGCTCTTTGTTCCTATAGTGGGGTAATTAGTACAACACTTCACACTTAATTAGCACTATCGTGGCATTTAAAAGGACCCCTACAGTGGAGGGTTGCTCTCAACGCGATATGTTTCAAAGGCGGAATGTCCAGTATTCATAATGAGAGCGAGGGTTAAGCTTAGTGTTGTTATTTTGTCACATTTTAATCTCCTTGAAAAACGTACCTGCCCATTTAATTTTCATCAAAAGCAAATGTTCTGGTGCATGTTAACAAAACCTTTTATCCAGTTTTTATTTTCAGGGTCATGACTTGATAGAGAGAATATCATGAAGTTATTTTTACATTCACTGTTATTTTAGCGGAACTAATCGGTTACTAGTGTACTTGGTTTTGTTTAAAAATGTCTGTATGCTATTTTCCACCTAATGTTCAACAGTTCAACGAGCAAGAAGAAAGATTTCCGAGTGTAAAATATCGTCGGTTACCGTTTAGCGGCACAATAGTGAAGTGACAAAGCGATACGTACGTGTTGTTCCTAGTCCACCATTCTTCATTCGTATGCCGCTCTGCCCTGTCCCCAATACCAACTGTCCCTAGTCTAGTCTAGACAGACGCGAGCTGCCTCACTGAAACTCATTGTTTCAGACAAAGGAAACTTCGGCTCCGTAGCACACAATTATGTATCTACTTCGTTATAACATTGAGGTTGTTAGCTCGTTTCCTACTTTTTCTTAGCTTACATAATTACTGTTTAAGCTCACTCCGCAAAAAATGTACTCACACACGCCCGGGTAACTTCGTTTAAAATTCTCGGAGAAGATTACGTAGGTACTAAGTATTTTTTCTTTTTGCAGAAACGTACAATGCGTAGGTAGGACTAAACGAATCCGTATAGTCCGACGTAGAAGAAATCTAATTGAGAACACATGTGGTAGGTACATGTAGTGATTTACAATAGTAAAGGCAAGAGAGCTGGTCGGTCAAACGTCTATTACGCTAATTGTTAGGCCCGGTGGGGCCGAACATTTCCCAAAGCTTTGTGCCCCGCTGCGGTGCACCACAGCCTCGCTCGCAATCTGTAAATGCTTTGTGTAGGTCACGTTATGGGCTTACGTGGTCACTGCTACTATTGTGTAGACATAAGCTCCACTAAGCTGCAGTTTGCAACAATAACCTGCCCTTTTATTCAAATGAATAGATGTCATTACCTTCACAATGATTCAGGCTATAAACAAAATTCCAGGCTGTTGTTAATGAAGATGGAGGATCGGCTTCAATGTAGCTATCAACCACATTAACATTTAGATTTAGCTCCGACGGCTGTTACTTGATCCACGGTCTATTGTGACCTCCGTACTACGAAACCAAGATTATTGGAGTCGCATATATTCCAGTGTCGCACGTTATATCACTCTACTAGTATCGCTAAATTTTAGTACAGGGTTACGGCGAAAGTTAGTAAATCAAATGTGGAGCTGGAAGCATTGCACATACAGTTGAAAGTTTGAAATGTCATTAAATATTTACTTAATATTTCTATTACAAATAGTGTTCCATACGTTCATATAATTTGATAAATGTAACAAACGTAATTTTGAGTTGAAACATACCTACCAAACCCAGGTGGGCGAAAATTTACTTTTCACCGTCATAACTGAATACGAAATTGCCTAAATTTGCAGTTCGTGAGCAAAGTTGCAAAGTTATAATGAACATTTTCTATAAATATAATAATATTCAGTAAAAATTGCAGCGTGGGTATCTAAAAGGTATTTATCTGATTCTGATTACGATCACGGTTCGAAATTCAAATGAGGGGTAGATAAAGGCTATTCAATCAATTCGACAAAGGGCCGCCATCGGACGATTGGAAAGTCTGTAGCCGTAGTGGCCGAGGGTTGTTCACCGCGACTAATCCTGCCAGATTCGGACAAACCCCCGTTTCCCTGATTGATTCTCGACGCTCTGGCCCTGGTTACAAATACAAAGGTCTGCTGCAATTTGGGAGCGCTTTCAATTTGCACTGAGCCGATAGCCACTAAATTTGCGGCACACGGAGCGATCGCCCAAAGCCACAGGACCAAGCTGCTCCGCTGCCTCTGTACATACTAATTTCTAATACCCAAATCTGATATTGATGGCTACAAGTCTAACTATGACCCTAATTTGTGTGCAAATAACGTTAAAAATCCTCATTTCGGAATACTTACGCAGTTACGCATGAACGTAAATAAGTTATAACTTGTCTGAAACAGTTATTATTCTTTGGAGTTGAGTCGTGAAATAGAAAAGAAAAACCGACAACTTGAAACAGTTACGTACCTAATATCAAAGTTTGGGGCGGAGAAGTATTAAAAATATAACACTTTGGATACGAAGAAACTCCGAGATACGTGTGTAGATCATGCAGAAAATGTACCATAAAGATGTAGGTGTGTAGCGACAGATAGGGGTGAATATTGCACAACCTGGCTCTGTGATATTCATGACGTGTGCCGGGACTTCTGACTGATTGAACCGGCATATAGGTTGACTGCGTATATATAAATTTGAAGATGAGATGTATAATAAGTATCTGTATCCGTTATATTGTGTTTATTTTTAAACCTTGATCTGTTAGTAATATAAACAACGTCTCCGTTTAAGAATATTGAATCAAATTATCGACATTATATCTGTATCATAACATAATACAGTATTCAAATATAAATTTTGCGTTCAAACACGATTTCCAAATGAATAAAGTACTTCTAACAGGTATAATTAGTCTATGGGCCTTCAATGTGAATCAGTCAGATGGCAGGCGAGTCGCGCTCAAATCTACCTAATTTTCGCGTTGAATGAAAATTAAAGAAGTCCCACGCGAATCCAATTTCACGGGAACGGTAATCTCATTAGAGACGTCTGACTTTCATTAACATTTATACGATTTCCGCGGGGGAAAACTTTGAGAGACGGTTGCCTTTCCGCGAATACGCCAACTCGTGATGCACTAATCTAAATTCTCAGATCTTGGACGCAGGTGGTCTGATAGAGTTGCCGTTAGCGCGCCCCTATTTCGGAAACTCTCAATTTATGCTGAAACTTTCATTCTTTAAAGTTGCCGAGCGCGCTCCGCTCTTCTTTATGTGATAATGAAATGAGTGTGACGTAATCACGCAGATTTCGTCTGAAGTTGAATTAAATAGATAATTTTTTATGGGCCTGTTTGTTTTTTTTATGTGTGTTTATAAAACTAAAATATATTGCTTTTGTGGAATTGTTTGCATGGTTATGAATTTTATTATTCCACACATATACAGGGTGTAAAAAGACCCAACACATAGCCGAAATCTACGCACTCTGTACATCAAACTAAATTACATGGACCAAAAATAATTGCTGGGAAACGACTTTTATTTTTTGGCATGAAAAAAAAACGCTTTTTTTTTGTAGCGCGCAAATTATGGTTGTGGCGATGCCGCGCGTTTGCATGCGTGCAGCGGCCACACAGCCGAGCCAAGGCGGTCGTGTGCGTTTGATATTCATTGCGTTTTTGTAACTTCAAATGCGTAATTGTTAGGAAAAATTGAAATTTTTGATAATGTTTAGGAAGAAAGTTTAGTATTATGACTTGGAAATCGTTTTAGGAAAAAACTAAAAAAAAAATGTGTACTTTGACCTTCATTATTTCCAAAACCAATGATTTCCCAGGTATGGTTTGTTCGAAAAAAATGACCCCAATGATGGGTAGAATACGTACGTACGATTTCGTGGTCTGTTTCGTAGTATGTACGATTTCGTTATCGTTAAGGGTCTTTTTACACCCGATATAAATCAAATATACTTTGATGACACACCTTTGAAAATACCATTATTTCGTTTTCTTCATGGACGCGAACTTTGTGAAATGCTTTTAACATAAGAGTTGATTATTAAGTCTGATTTACACAGGGTAAGTAACTGACTCCAAACTCGAGACAAGTCAGTGCTAACCCGATATTTACCTAGTGTAAATTGATCACGACAGCGCTGTACTGACTCCAAATCAATTTACACTAGGTAAATATCGGGTCAGCACTGACTTGTCTCGAGTTTGGAGTCAGTTACTTACCCTATGTATATCAGGCCTTAGGGATGTTGATGACCGAGCTTCTACCAAAGTACGTCAGATTGATTCTTTAGATGAAAAAAAGACATATCCTGTAGATTTCAAATCCACTTTCTTGTGTTAGTTTATGTTCAGAATAACTTACTGTAAGCTCATACCTATATTCCTAAGCAAAGATGTTCTCTACTTGACATGAAACTCGCCCCGCACCTAGGCGAGGAGTTGAAAAGTGTTTACATATTTATGACGGCCGCCGTACATGAATATTCATGCCATGAAAGCATCTGCAAAAAACCAGAACAAATGAACGGAATATGCACCATATGAAATAGCAATGCCTGCGAAATTGCGCGAGAACGGCATTGCAATTTTTCTTTGAGCACAATACAATATTGCTTTTCTCGAAACACATACGATATCGTAACGTTAAAATATTACAAAACATAAAACACTTTCGTTTCTTAAAGCGACATGTTTGTAATAATGTGGAACGGATAATGTGTGAACATGTTTTACGTTACGTGTGGATAATCTAAATGCAATTCAGCAGTTTCCAGCCTCAATATCATAATAGTTATCTAACAGCTCAGTAAATGGCTTATTAAGATCTTAATAATCGAGTATGTGTATTAATACACGGATGTTCATTCGATCCGAGAGCGCGAGTGCGGAATGAACTCTCAATCGGCGAGCATCCCACTTAGCTAAGACAAAGCCGACGGGAAGTAAGTTTCCTCATTTATCGCAACGACGATCCCGCAGGATACCATTCGCAATCCACCGGAAATAGAAAGTCAAGTGTGGAATGGTCTAGGTACAAAGATAAATCCGTGCACTAGAATAACGCACGTACAGTTTATAGACACTAACTGTGCACCACTCTCCCGGGAAAATGTTTTTCCGAATAAAAAAGAGCATAAATATTTCAAGTTAAATTGGTTCGGTTAAGTTCAATTGAAAGTTCGGAGACGAATAAAAACAGTTATTATTTGTTTACTAAAATTTTTGGGAATTCGAGAAAAGATTCCGAGAACTTTAAACAAGTCTTGAAAGGTGGTCGATTGTTATTATAGTTGTTCGACTCTTCTTTTTGTTTTGTTAGAAATTCAACAAAGTCACAAAAATAATGTAAAAAAAATGATAAGTAATTAATACTGACCTTAATTTAGTACATGTCATACTTATTTGGAAGTAGATTATTCGATATAACGGAAAAAAATAGTTATCGTTACTTTAATAAAACTAGGATAATGTCAAGTGCGCCTTAACATACTTTTACGGAATGGCCTTTAAATAAATGAATACCTACATAGGAATTTCATAGACTTTTCGAGTTGTGATTGTGAATCTTTATTCATGCACTAGCTGTACCAGCGGTTCCGTCTGCTTCAAAAAAGTTAAGTTTATCGAGTTAAAAAGTCAGCTTCTCTAAGTGGCCTTTTATCTAAATCCAAGTAGGTAGTAATTTCGCCGTGATTTCAAATAATCCCGAAATGTCATTTGTTTAGGTTAAAGTGTCCCCTCGTGCTAATAATAGGGAGCAGTAGTAAAAAAATATCCAATCAGTTTTACATCGGTAGTAGAACATTGACTACGATGAACGATATTAGCACCAGATGGTCAGAGTCAATCTAATAAGAAATGTATGCACATTTGGTCCAATCTAATTTTCGCCAATGTTTAGCCACATCTTGATGCGGCAGTTCGATGTAATAACAGAGATACGTGTGCGGCATTAAGATGTGACGTCGCTATAACGCGTGCTGGGTTATCAGAAGATCGCTGTGACCAGACTTGACCCGCGTCTGACCCAATTACTTATCTACCAAGACACTCGCGTCTCTTTGTTTTGGTATTAAAACGATTGTTTTGGTGAAAACATAACCTTGGCTCCGATATTGCTGGATATACGTAGAACTTTTACGTATAAAAATATACGTTTGAAGTTTTTATCTGTTTCGGTAGGTCATCATCATCTGCCTAGCCTTTTCCCAACTATGTTGGGGTCGGCTTCCAGTCGAACCGGATGCAGCTGAATATCAGTATTTTACATGGAGCGACTGCCTATCAGACCTCCACAACCCAGTAACTGGGTAATACGATACTCTTGGTAAGACTGGTTGTCAGACTTTCTGGCTTCTGACCAACAGTAACGACTGTCAAAGATCTACAAATGACAGCCGGGACCAACGGCTTTACGTGCTTTCCGAGACACGGAGGAAACTCGCTATGGTAAATGGTCACCCATCCACAGACCAACCTCGGCAAGCGTGGCTTAACCCGGAAGATCGGTCTATGCGGCTGTAATTATTTAGCCACGAGCTCCTCCTCTGTTTCGGTAGGTAATAATAATTAATGAATTATTACGTTTCTGCATATACTTACACGCAGCAGGCGCTGGAGAGGCATGTATCAAAGCTTACCTGCAACAAAAACAAAATAATTAGTAAAATAACAACATTTTGGTACATTGCAAAATTTAACTTTCCTAGTTATTATTCGAATTCGTTGATAGTAACTTTAATAATATCAGTTTGTTTAGGTATACGTAGTTTGCGTCCTTGTTAGCAACTGTAATCAAAACATTTGGACTGAATAGCTTCATAAATGTGTGTACAATTATGAGTTTCCAGTTTCTGTGCTAGTCCACGGTGAAGCAAAGCAATAGTTATAGGTCCCTAGTAGCCACTACACAGAACATAGGTGCTACTACTGTTACAAAGTCTATAAGAGGATTAATTGAAATTCGAATTCATAGACATCACAACATGCACAACGTCAGCGCATCTGGAAATATTACATCAATATGTAAGCCGACAGGCGAACAAATACTTTGTCGATTACATTACTGTGTAGCTTGTTTCATTTAACAGAATGCAACGCGGCTGTCATTAAAATAACAGGGCGATGACAAAAGCCAAATTAATGGAGACATTTCAACCGCACACATTTAAAAATTATTTACGAATAATATTATGTTTATTGCGGATTTTTAACATTACGAGGCTTGGTGGGTCTCTCCGCGGCCATTATTCACGTGGCAAACCACCCACCTTGCCGTTTGTGGGCAGCTACCACTAATTTATGGCCCTTTAAGTGCCTCCGACATGGAGCACCGCGGCAATTTGGACGAAAGCTAGAAACAAACCGAGACCTTACATCAAAACGCTACCCGCGCGAACCTTCTATTTGTACGTATGTTTAATTGTAATTAATGTTTGATTTAATTAAATGCTGTATTTTATTCTAATGTTCGGGCTTGTCTTCAAGTTTCGGCACCTGGTACTTCTGGAGAATATTATCTTCTGAAAAAATCAGACGGATGAATAATGCAATCCTATGCTGATCAAACAAGATCTACGTTATCTACTTCCAATCCTTTTAAAAAGGATTTTCATTTTATTTTTTATTTAGAAATTAGGAAAAAATGTTTAAGGAGCCACTCGAATACCTTCAGCGGACTGCTTTAGGCCCATTATTCACGTAAAAGCCTACCTCGCTCGCTTGCGGCCGACCAACGTTAATTTATGACTTTTTAAGTGCCATGAACACGATGTTCCGATCTCGCTGATCTCATTCATGGAGAAAAAAATCGTTTCTACTCCCATTTTGAATCGCTCGGTGTTGTTCACAATTCAAAGAAGGTCGGTAAAACGTCAGATGTACAATGGAGGCGACTCTCGGCCTCTTTCAACATTACAATGCATCTATGCTCACAGAGACGATTATTCAATTTGCAAAATTTTATAAAGCCAGCGCCAATTTATCCTATTAGAGACAAGATTGGCTCTAAATTACTTAGCTGCAGACCTAAAAGGTAGCATGTGTGCCAACAAATAAAGTAACAAAATCTATTGGATTCAAGTTAAAAAGCCCAGCTCGATTACGCAGATGGTCCGTATTCGGGACACGATTTTACTCTCGCAGCCTACACGCTACAGCTACCTAGCTTTGATTGCAATTTGGATTTCACAAAAATTGAATTGTTTGTGAATTTACGTTACGCAGTCGCAAACAATACGATTTCGTCTAAATACAACGTAAATGTGTTTAAGCAAAAAAAAAACATGTCAGAATTGGACACGAATTATTAAATCTGTCATACTACATATTTCCACATACTGTTAAAAATACATAAGTAATGATGGAATTCCACGTTTCAGTAATAATCCAAATAATATCTATTCTAAAAATTTAGTTAGTTGAAATAATTGAACAGTGCCAATTCAATTGTTCGATACAGATTCGCAATATCGCCATTGGTATTGCGCTCCAAACCGCGCGAATTAAAGGGGCTTCAGGGAAATAGTGACTAGTTAGTTTATTGTGACTCGTGACAGGATTAAATATCGAATGTTTATTTTGATCGAGTTTATTCCGAGTTTTATTGTCATCTCTTTAATTTTGTTACTGTTCCTGTTTATTAAACCTGACCATGTTGAAATATACTCTTTTGTACAGTTTTCGGCAAAGAATAAGCCCCGACTTCCACCAGTCGGTGTCGTAAAAGGCGAGTAAGGTGGTGAACTGGAGGGGCAGCAGTGTCATCCTGCGGTGAAAAGAGCTTCCACGAGTGACGATGACGATACTTAAGTTGGTCCGGCGCATCCTGGGCAGTCAGCCCTGCTAAAAACCTTGCTGACTGGCTAATCCTTTCCCCACAGCATGAGCTCTTTTCGTATAGCTCGTACTGACACGAGAAAAGAACTGTCATCCTGTCTAGTAACAGCAACAAACTGCGATCACCGATCCGTCTACCAAGCGTGATGATTAGGTATGGCAAAGTCGTTTGTGACCATCAATTGTGGCAGTCATTGGAATGCCCATGTCCAGCAGTGTATCTTTACGGATTACTGATGCGGATTATTTATTTGTGCATTCTAAACTCGTAATTAGTGCAAAACATAATGTCATAGATAGTATGTGCGAGCGAGTGGTCGGAACTACTCGGAACATGTGATGTGATTTGGTAGTGATCGCGTCAAAGCCCGCCAGATTAACTCAAGCGTGGCTGAACGCGAGTCACAACCATGTTTTCAAATGTGTATTCGAAGTGATCGAACAGGATTTCAACGTTAGCTTTGTATCCGTTCAGCAAATACAGTTTGTGTCTGTTATGAGTAAATGCAGTAGCGAAAGAATACAAACTTTAGTAAACCGTTTAACATATTCACCGTTTCATGGAGGTAAATTCTGAGTTGCCGGTGTTCTTTTCTACTGCGTTTTGCTGACAATTTGTTGATGGCCTCATTTAAGCAATCAGAGGACCAGTGGTGTCATTCATGGCAATATAATCTTTTTTTGGTTTTCTCGGAACAAAACTTATAGTCAGACTTTTTAAGATTGATGAAATTGATAACAAGTACTTATGACTGAAGCAATTGGTCTAATCCATTTTAATATGCAGACTTTAGTTTAGTTACAGTTCATTTAAATATTGGCTCAAAAACATCAACTAAAGTTGCTTACTTGTTCGCAACAGCACGGGCTGGGGGGATACCTTTTCTTTAAAGATCTAAAGAAAAGCGAGGCAAGTTGAACAAGAAAAAAAATGACAGTCGAGCTACCTTACACCAGGAACACCTTTTCAACTACGAGTAGTTTATTTTTACAGCATTCAAAAGTAGTTCGTGCTGGATAATAATTCAGAACTTCGTGATATTTTATTTCAAATGAAACGAAGGGAATGTTGCTTTTTGACATGTGAACCAAAAACAGAATTAGGTGCACAGGATAGCCTAGTCTGTAGGTTCGAATGTTTGCAATGCTGCAATACCCTATTGTTAGAATTTGTCCACGGACAATTTATTTGGTTTTGGACATGCCTCTAACAAAAACAAATGCAATATGAGCATGTTTTATTTATTTTCAACATGCAGACAATAAATTTAGATAACTACTATCTATTATTACGTCTCAGCATTCCGTCCTATTGCGATGTTTAATTATTATCATAATTTAATATCAACCGTCTGACCTTTATTTCTTATTAAAAACCTGACTGTGATTGCACATAACGTTTGCACGTTATTAGGTTAGCTAATCTGCGGTCTCCTTTGTTCGAGATCAAAGTTCATTTATTATTACATCGGGAGCCGACCTCTGCTTTCGCAAGTACAAATATTATGCATTTTTCATATGTGGTATATTAAGCTCACGAAGCAATGTATTTGCTTCGTGATTAAGCTTATCTCGAAGCGTGGACGGTTCGCGCATTTAAATCTTTTGTCAGTTTTTAAACCTAAGAGCCGTTCCGCGATACGTGTCGTGGCTACTAGACGCTGGACACTGCTGGCGACACGTGTCGATGGACATTTGTCCCCTAATGAATCCGCGCCTTTAATATATTTCAAATATTCCAGATGTTTAGAGGGCGAAACAAGCTAAATAGAAAACAACTTTTAACCTGAATTTCAAGTTGACACCCGAAATTTTCTAGTTATCTCGAAATGTCTCCTGGATCGAGGAACGTCGAGAAACGAAAATACCTATTACCTAACGTTTTGAAGTAGTTAGGTACTTACTTATTTCGGTATTTGAATTTCTGTCTCTTTAGCATAGGATCAATAACAGCGAAGTTTTTGTTTATTTATTGTTATTTAGATAAATTACACGCTATTTTTACGGAACCTTTACATAAGAATAACATAACATCACGCCTGTGTTCCCCGAAGGTTTGGGCAGAGGTGTATAGTACACCCACATTTCGCCGTTATGTAAAAGTCCCATGTAATAGGGGGCGAGCCTATTGCCATCAACCGGGCACAAATCTAAACTCCGGGCTGCTAGTGAGAAATTCCACACGGAAAAACCCAATAACACTTTGTCCGACCTAGGGATCGAACGCAAGACCTCACGCTCACCAGTCGCGCTTGGGACCATTAGACCAACGAGGCAGTCGGTACATAAGAATCCTAACTAATATTATAAATGCGAAAGTAAGTTTGTTACCTTTTCACACCTAAACCACTGAACCGATCATCCTGAAATTTTGCATATACGTTGTCAGGTGTTCAGAAACGGACATAGGGTACCCATAGAAGTAATAAGTACTGTTCTATATAAAGTCCTTGAGGGTACCTTACATACCGAAAAATCACTGTTTCCAAGGAAAATAACAATAATGATAATAGATGGCGCCACGTGTCTTTCGAATCATGATTGAATTAATTATTATAGAAAATTTTGTATTGTGAAGAGTTGACTGTCAAATTCTAAATTAACGCGAGTGACGCCGCGGGCAAAAGCTAGTAATGAATTATTAGGTATTCTTATTATGCTTTACTTTCGCTTGAAGTGTAATGCTCTCTTATCAGTAATTCAAAGTAATTAATTCATATTGAATTGTTCTACACCGCGAAAAAAACATAATAAAATTAAAGTTGACTATTTTTCTTACTAGTAACGCGTAAATAGGTATTGTTTTTTATTTAATAAAAATATAAAATGAGTTTAAAAAGTAAAAGTACTTTATTTTGATTAGTTCACAATTTTCTAACCAGGTTCAATAACAGAAATGATGAAAACCGAACAAAATATTACGCTAGTGTAAATATTTATTAATGACGTTATTATTAAGCGGGATATTATGTAAACACAAACTTTATTTATTACATTCCAAATAAATACAACATTGGCAGAGTAAACTTCGACCCTCCCGCTAATTATACATCAACTATTGCATTTCATCAAAGTTAAGTAAATAGTAAAATCATTGAATTTATAATTCGGCTTTCAATGGTTTTTTTTATTGAATACCAATGCCATATTCCACAATCTTATTTCTCTGATCTGCGAGTATGTAAAATCCCAAATAAGCCCTCAAAATATAATGAAGCAAATGTTTACTGCTGCACTATCTTGCCCCTAAATATACCTCCAGTTTCTGAATTGGAAATTCGGGATAAGCAATATTTATGTAGTAAGTATTTGAGTACGGGGTTGTCAAAAAAAAAACTTTAAAATCCGTCACTTTTTTGACAACTCCGTTTAAGTAGGTACCTACTGCTTATCCTAGAATCCTCAATTCAGAAACCGGAGGATAGTCGTAGAGGAAGTTGTAGCCTTCAAAAATATTGCTTTACCACATTAAATTTAAACCAAACGCTAGTACCTAAGTTTGAAGTAAACAGCAGTGTTAGCAAAATGTAGGAATTCACTACCGCTTTTTACAGTATCATATCGGGCGAGCATTATGTAAAGTTTCAGTCCTTTGCTAACCCCGTTCTGATTAACAATTCGGTATCTTTCTGTTAGCCTGGTAATGTCTATAACTTATTGCGTCATCTGTCACAAGTCATTGGCACACATTGAAATACGAACGGATAAAACATACCTACTCTTCATACATCCTGACTGCACGGTTACAATATCTTCGAGTACTTATTTCAAATAAGCTATAGATATTGTGAACGTTCTGGAAACTCTTCACTCCTTTTATTCCGCAACTGGGTCCGCATCTAAAATGCATTTGTGATGCTTCCGACCCGCTGTTACCCCCGTTTTCTCCTTGTTCGCGCAAAAGTATGTAGGTACGTAATCCATGAGTTTCCACGCTATCCACAAATCTTGGGTTAAATCGTCGTCTGAATGCTAGGACCTGAACTACTTAATGACTAACGATTATCGTTTGTCCAACGATTTAGGGTTTAATTTGTCAACTGCCCTATTCCCAGATGTTAAATAGGCATTTGATTTGTTACAGTAATAAAACTGTAATGGATTCAGAATAATACGCCTGATAGTTTTCGTGAATTGGACGTTGGTATGCCTGAAAGCACTTACTGTTACACATTTCCCAAAATGTATGAGTGCGTACATTTACTCCAATTCCATTAGAGCCACGAAATAATACCAAGAAACTGGTATGGGGCCTTCGATATGGCATCATAAGGGAAGTATTTTAGTATACCTGTCTATTACTGTATCGATGGCACCCAAGATCTCGTCGAGGTTCTGATCGTCTCCCACTGAATTATTGATGTCGCATTTCCATTGATGCGTTAGCCTATCGGAAACGCAAATGTTCGCTGTGAAAACGTTCGATGTAACATAAAAAAGCACTTTATGTAGACCACGGTTTGTAAGCAGAGCGTGTCGAACGCAGAGAGGAAACATCGTTATAAATGTTATATGTTATGTACGTAATTGCTATGTGAACAAAATATTATGGGATGTTTCCGTAATTAATATAATTTATCGGGTTGTGTTTACCCATGGATTAATAATAAATAAATGTGTGCTTTCATCGATATTCAGTGTAACGTGTAACCTTTGATATTGCTCAATTAATTATTTGAACTTTAGGGACTGCCTACTGCTTTTTTACTTGTCGGGAATTTTAGCTGTAGGTAAAAAATACTTGAGGGTACTACTTACCATTACCCTATTTTAGGATCCCTAACTTTTATTCAGTGTAGTATAATAACAGTTAGGGCGCCTGGTCTCTTCGGTCTTCAGTCGGGACACTTTCTACCGGGACCTAAAAGTCGGGTAGTGAAATAAACGCTTTAGTAAGTTTTTATCAAAGAAATACAATCAAATAAAAAGATCTATTGAATTTTCAAAAGCGTAGGTTATAAGGCAGATAGATAATCTACCTATGCCTCTTCTATTCTTTTATTTCCCCGCTCTACCACATAAGGTACCATAGCAATTTGATTGGCACACATAGGTACATACACACTCACATTACTAGATTACCTGCCATTAATTAATAGAAAGTACCTCTTTTGATTAGGGAAAACACTGTAAGATTTTTCCTCATAATTTTCATAACAGTGTGTACATTCACTTACAAAGCACTTTAATATTTTCCGTGATGACTGCGCTTAGTTGAGCGTAACGCTTTATTTTTCAAATGTTTGTAGGTAACGGATGTTACTTGAACAGACTCTTTTATAATTACTTAAACTACTTAAAGTAGCAGTTAAAATGAAATAAAACGGCGCTTCAGAAGTGATATAAACAGTTTTATATTTCTATATCATAATCATTTCTTCTGACCGTGACTTTGTGATCCTCTTAATTAACTGTGAACTTATTAATTACATCTCTAGACAGCATTCTCTTATTTTCAGGTGATCTGAACATAAATGAATCCTAATATCAATTAAATTATCAACCCACCTGTTCGATATAAAATTACTTTCTATAAATATATGAATAAAAAACACATCATTAATTTCATCTATTTCTGTCACAATATATCCATATTGGTAAAGCTTATTTCTAGTTAGCTAACGTAGAGCTAGGTAAAGGAAGAAATACCTATAATTTATTAGCTGCTTAACTTCCTGCGCCATTCCATTAATAGATTGTAAGAAACGGATCTATAATACTTACGCGTAGAGTAGAAACACTCATAGTTAGGTACCTACATTCATATTTCCCTTAGGGAAATAGGTTTTCTTATTTCTAGTCTCAAATTACTTCTCGTGTGTGGATAGTACCGACTGACGACGTAATTAATAACTATTTATGTGAATATGAAGCCTTAGCTATATAAATAGGTCCAATCAAAATAGGTGGACAAACTTTTATAGATCACAGTACTCTTGAATATGAGCAACTTACTATGGGACCAACTGTGAAATAAAAACATTTTGATCGTGTAGGTATTGCACTTTTTTAAGGAACAGCTGATATTTTTTTTATATTTCAGAGTTGGTCCCTTAGTAAAAGTTGTTCATATTCATGAGTACTGTGATCTGTAAAACTTTGTCCACCTATTTTGATTGGATCATATACAGGGTGGAAAAAATCAATGGGCCCTGAAGGGAAAACACCTTAAATCCTTAAGATAGATTATTTTTCTTAAAGGAAACATTCCTTTATTTTTAAATAGAAACAAAACTGCATTCACAGATTTCTCGATAAGCTTACCTTAACCGGGAATCGAACCAGCTAAAAATAAAAAAATAAACCCTCGCTATTTTATTCTACTAATCGATAGGATTATTGTCAAACGGAACGTTCTATTTTTAAACTTTTCGTCAGAACGCCCCGTCTAAGAAAGAAAATGTGCATAGAATTATTATTACCAATTAAATGATTCTCTTATCTACTAAGTCTTCAACGAGGTACTTGTAATAAAAAAACATCAAATACACTTAGAGATAAATTAGCAAGCTTGTACTTCATAGAATGTCTTTGGATGATAGAGTTTAAAAAAAATTATAACGTGTCTTTTACTTGTTAAAAGTGAACAGTTCTAGTCTAAGTAATGTTGATTTTGTGTACTACCTAAATATTAGATTTCATGGATATCTTGTACGACAGACGAGTGTAAGACCTAATGTTTATTGGAGAAATTTTATCTCTAACATTGACTGTATCGACTAGTGAAATAAAATAGGGAGTGTTTATTTTTTAATTTTTTTAACTGGTTCGATTCCCGGTTTAGGTAAGCATGTCGAGAAATCTGTGAATGCAGTTTTTTTTCTTTTTAAAATTAAAGGAATGTTTCCTTTAAGAAAAATCATCTATCTTAAGGATTTAAAGTGGTTTCCCTTCAGGGCCCATTGATTTTTTCCACCCTGTATAATTATCTTAGATCTACCTATCAACTATCGACTAAACTGAAAATAAAACAATATAATATTACATAATATGTAATATTATATTGTTTTATTTTCAGTCATATTATGACTGCCTCGTTGGTCTAGCGGTTGCAAGGGCGACTGCTGAGCTTCAGGTCCCGGGTTCGATACCCAGGTCGGTCAAAGTGTTATTGGGTTTTTCCGTGTGGAATTTCTCAGTAGTAGCCCGGAGTCTGGATTTGTGCCCGGTTGATGGCAATAGGCTCGCCCCCTATTACATGGGACTTAAAAATAACGGCGAAATGAGGGTGTACTATACACCTCTGTCAACCTTTCGGGTAATAAGGCGGAATGTTATGTCATATTACCTACGTGTCGTCACATCTTGGTGAAATAAAATTTAGTTTACAAAATAAAGAATATGTTTATCACTTCTGCATTTGTCGTAATCTATTTAAATAAAAATGAATTGCTGTTCTTTAGTCTTGCTAAAACTCGAGAACGGCTGGACCGATTTGGCTAATTTTGGTTTTTAATTAAATATTTGTAAAAGTCCAGGGAAGGTTTAAGTGGTGAGAAAATATGGAAAACTTGCGAGGAAAATAGTAAAAACAACAATTTTACTTTCCCATACAAACTGTTCCTAGCTGTCAAACATTTCATGTTCGTCCCGTCAGTACGGTAAACTCGGGTCCCCTCAAATTAAAGCACGTATTAATCTGTACCTTCAGTGAAAAGTGATGTAACTGGAAAACCATGATTTTGAGAAAATTAATGTTAGTGTTTAAAAAAATTCTGACTCTTTTTCTACTTCACTAAAATAAGATCTGATTACTGTATTTGATAAACAATATCTTAGAACACATTTTAGTGTAAAAAGAAACAGATTAAGTAATACAGTTTTTTTATAATTTAAAAAAGAATCCAAATATATCACTTATCACAAGAGATATTAACGTCGTTTTATGCGTCAATTAATTTAAAATGAGTTGGACCATTTTACACATTGTTTATTTGTTTGGTGTAGTATGTTTTATGCTTCTTATTTTAGAAGGTTTGTACTATAAGGAGTAAATAAAACAAAAAGTTGTAAAACAAATATAGTTTATATAAATATTAAAAACTGTAATTTATATTGTAATCAGGAATTTCTAAGACAAATTTAATTTACATTTTTATACACCAGTATCGTATTAAAGATAAAATGTGAATAATGATACAAACTGTTGTTAAAAAAATTTAGATATCTACATTTTGAAAATATTAAAGTATTTTTTGATACAAGTGCAATACAGATGTAATATTAAAGTAAGAACTTTGTTAGTAGAAGGAATTTGTAAGTAAAAAATCAACTTTTAATGAACAAAACAAAATTTCTTCATTTTTATTATTCATATTTATTTAAACATAACATAAAACTTCCTTAAAACAATAAAACAAATCAAATTAAACTTTACTTTAATCATAAAATAATAGGTAACCTATGAAATCAGTCTTTTCTTTATTTAATAATAGGGTAGCATGTTCTTTATACTTATTAATCAGTCTTTATTAATTTGTCATGTCTAAACTTATTACTTATTACCATCGAGATCAGTGGAATTACTTTAATAATAGGTATTAATATAATATTTGTTTAGAGACGCGAAAGTAGCGCCCCTTCAGAAAAAAAAACATAATTTCTGTCAACACACAACATATTGAAATTTCGTGTATACAACATTTTAGTCAAGTGTTGTAGAAATTTAAGAACACCAAAAAACAACACTTGACGTCCTAGGTTAGAAGTTTTAGTAATTAATGCTAAAAACGGCCGTTTTTGGTACTGATGGCTAGAACTTCGAATCCAGAAGCTCTAGTGTTGATATTTGGTGTTCGAATTTTTTTACAACACTTGACTAAAATGTTGTACACACGAAATTTCAATATGTTGTGTGTTGACAGAAATTATGTTTTTTTCTGAAGTGGCGCCACTTCTGCGGCTCTAATCGCCTTAACATAAGTTTTGATATTTATAATCAAACAACAGAAGAGTAGGTCCATGCTTTTGTACTTTCATTCAGTTTCTGAGAGGATATCTGGATTGACGTCACGTACATTGCCATTAGTTAGCAAGTTATGATAAAATTCATGAACACTTGGATCAACATATTCCAAGAGCTATATTAAATCCTTTTTCTTTTGTACGCTTATAGGCACTGCTCTTTTATAATATTTTTGTACAGCATTTATATTAACAAAGCTATAATTTTTACTTTTCTTCTTATAAGACATCGAACCATACTCAGTGTCACCTTCGTAACTTTCTTTATACTCAAAATCTGGAAAATGACCTTTAGTAAATTTAAGTACTCGCACGTCTGACCATGACTAACTAAAGTCTAAAATTCCAGGTGACAACTCAGTTTCAGACGCTGTACTGCTTATTATGCTAAAACTTTTATCCATATTTTGTTCATCTTGATCTTCTTTTTCTATCAGGCTTGTTCTTTCTTCCATCTTCTGTACATTCTGCTCTTCCTCTATCATGCTTATATTCTCTTCTATTTTCTGTCCAATTTGATCTTCTTCCTGTATCACGCTTGTAATTTCTTTTATCTGTTGTGTTACCTGATCATCTTCCTCCATCACGCTTATTATTTCGTCCATCTTCTGTCCATTCTGATTTTCTATTATGATTATTATTTCTTCTATTTTCTTATCATTATGATCCTCTTCCTCAGTAACAGTAATTAATTCTTCCTTCTTCTCTCCATCTCCTTCTTCTCCCTGTAGTAAGTTCATCTCATTTCCGTCTTGATCTAATTACTTAACATTATCTTAGTGCTCCTTTTTCTGAATGCCCTCCATAATCCTATCAATTCGAGCTTTCACTGTTGTCTGAAAAAAAAACAAATCAAAACATCACTTAAATTATTCTTATTATACATACGTTACGGATAATGATAGAAGTGTAAGTAAACTTAGGTCTACATGAGTTTAGGAGCTTACTCATATACGAAGTCAAATATGTTAAGCCAATAAAATTGTCTGTTTTTAGACTTCAACAATAGTTGAAGTCTAAAAAAAGTAGTGTCCGACCGAAGGTTCGGTTTCGGTTTCGGTTTCGGCCAGTTTCGGCCAAAAAATCTTGTTTCGGCCACAGTTTCGGTTTCGGCCAAAAATCAGCCGAAAGTTCGGCCGCGCCGAAACTCAGTGTTCGTGAATTGTCGCGTGTCTTCCGGCTAACTTCGGGTGAGTTTGAGACTCCTGTGTGGTTGTCAGCTAAGTTCGCCGGTCGGCGTGCGGCGTGGTTGTATTGTGTTTGTTGATTTTTGACAAAGTTTACCGAATTTAGTATAATTTATTGTAATTTTTGTTGATACTGATAATTAGGTAAATAATTCTTTAACTACCAAGTATCAAATACAAGATCTCAATAACTAATAAATTATTCTTTACGACATTGAACGCAAATAATCAATTAAGAAGTCTGTACTTTACGTATAAGTGTTGATTTTTGACAATCGTCTAACATTTTTTTTGATGTTATATTGATAATATAGTATACCATAAAAGAATAACTATTTTTGTTACACATTTCCATTGTTGTCTTTCATTTAACACGAGTAAACTGTCTGTATATGTGTAAAAAAGATACTAGATTTTACTATACAAGATGGGGCAAAAGTAATCACCCGATGTTGTTCTGCTGTAATTTTTTTTGGGAATGAAAATCTTTGGTTCTTCTTGTGGATTATGTTTATTTAATTAATTAAGTTGTTTTTTTTCCAAAAGTCGAGAAAATGATATCGGTCAAGTGGCCGCCGTCAGAATTTGACCGGCTCGACCTGATACGGGCTCGTTTTATAGCATTTTCCAAATTTTTTTCGAGAACGTCTCCTGCCCTTCAGTTACTTTGGACGGCGAGCGCTACGGAGCCTTGATCAACGACTATTTCCTTCCTCAGTTGGATGAATTGGGACTGGAGGACATGTGGTTCCAACAGGACGGAGAAACGGCGCACACTGCACGAGCCACAACGATATTCCGAAGGAAGCATTTCCGCGGCGTCTAATCTCTCGCTTTGACGATTTGCACTGGCCGCCAGATCACCCGATTTGACCGCTCCAGTCTTTTTATTTTGGGTTACTTGAAGTCCCGGGTTTATGTAAACAAGCCTCAGACTCTTGAAGTCCTTAAAGAGAATATCCGACAGCAATGCTAGAACCTATCGCCGGAAGTTCTGACACAAGCGATGGAAACTGCCATAAAACGAGCCCGTATGGTATCAATTCTGACGGCGGCCACATGATCGATATCATTTTCTCGACTTGATGCAAAAAATTCTAATACATTAAATAAACATAATCCACAAGCAGAACCAAACATTTTTATTCCTAAAAAAAATTACAGCAAAACAACATCGGGTGATTACTTTTGCCCCACCTTGTAATTGTAAATTGTTCTATTGAGAATAGAATTTTTTACACGTCTAAATAAGGTTCGGTTTCGGTTTCGGTTTCGGCCGAAACTGAGACTGGCGCCGAAGATTCGGTTTCGGTTTCTGTTTCGGCTAAAAATCTTGTTTCGGTCGGACACTAAAAAAAAGCCAATTTTATCGAATGTAAAGAAACGAAGGTCTATTTAGTGCCACTAAATAGATCTTCGTTTGTTTACACTTTATAACAATATTGCAAATAAAAACAATACAAAATAAATTAACGTAATATTAATAAATACCTACAAAAAAAAAAACTTTTTTTATTTATATAATAATAACGTTATTAATAAATACAAAAAAAAAACTTTTTATTTATATAATAATAACGTTATTAATAAATACAAAAAAAAAACTTTTTTTATTTATATAATAATAACGTTATTAATAAAATAAAGTTATAATATAACACTAGAATCTAGTATTGTGTATAAATAAGAAATACTACTTACGAAATAAAGGTACTCTCAAGATCAAAGTTTTGCCAGGCCTCTGACAACTGTATAACAAGAACGTTATGGTCGCAATGTATTGATTAGGATTCGGATAAAAAGCTATTCGGATAAGTACTAAAATTACCTAATAAACATAATAATGTCTGTAATTTGTTAGGAGGTATGAAACGTACCATCGTTACATACCTCCTAAAAAGTATAATAAATTAAGTTATGTATAAATAAATAATATAACGAGATATTTTAAGCGTCACAATAGTATCACAACTAATGCAATATAATATGTGTAAAATGATATAAGTCAGTTACCTTACGCATCGTCTTATTAATATAAAACACAGCGCACTAACTCGAACGCAGTCGCAAGACTAACGTCTTCAACACTTACCCGTTCTAATTTCCAATTTATCCATCTCACTTTCGCGGGGAAGTGAGGCGCAAGCGGCGATCGCGATTCACTGGATATTGCACCACCGAGAACTTGTATCACAATACACTTATTTTATGGTCTAAGTAAGTTTCATTAAAATTGATAACTTATGATTTAAATATATTCATATTAGTATACACTTATTCCAAAATCACCAAACGATTATGTTAAAATTGATACAAATTGAATCAGAATCAGATATAACATCGAATTTGATTTGAAAAATAATGTAAATTGATATAATAAGAGTTGTATCATTAAACACACTTTTTTGTATGAAAGTATCTACCTTTTATATGATATAAATATAATTGTTCCGGTTTTCACAAAGATGACTAGAGGTAATGATAGAATGTTTAGTAATAGAAGTGTAATTATATCAGTTTGTACTAATTCACATGTAAATATTTAGATCGCGTAATAGGAGTTACATACATTCGTATCAATATACATTAAGGAAATTGAAATATTTGTTCAGTTCACTTTGATATTAATTTAAATGTATTTTATTACACATTGATAAATGTAAAGAATGCTTTTATGGGTTTCGAATCGACAACATATATCCACAATATTCAGATTATCGCGTATTCGGATTTTAAAAATGCAAATTAGTGTCACACTTATTTTCTCTAAGTGACATTGCAACGCATGCCGGGTACAGTTAGTGTTTAATAAATTGCATTGCTATCTACATAGCTTCGCCTCATTGCGAGTTTCGAATTGACATTCTTCGAGAATCTTTTTAAAATTATATTTGTTGTGCAATCTCAAACAATTTCGTTGAATGCAACTGTTGTACGAGACAAAGCCGAGCGTTTGTCGGAAGCAATTTCGGTAGCCCTAGAGCAAAGGTTGGCTGCTTGACATCCTATATCCGGCGAACATTTCCAGGTTGTCAGACGAGACTAAATCTCCCGGGAAAGAGCAGCGGTCAGAGCAGCCCATAGACAGGAAATTGTATGTCGACCTACGTCACGACTGCTCGCCTACGTCCAACGAGGGAAAACCGAAAAATAAACTCGCAAAACAAAAATACCTTGAAGCAATAGGTACAGCTATTTTATAAACATAATGAACATTTTAAATGACTCAATTTATTGGGATCGCGGCCTTTAAACGTCAATTATGTCGGAGCTTTGATTCGTACGCGGGAAGCCATGTAACAGGTCTGGTACGATCCGAATTCTGAAATTATTTATAGTAGCCGCAATGTTCTGATTATCTAGTGACTGTGGCTGAAAATCTGATTTACAATGCTTGGGACTTTCTCGCTTACGATTTAGGCATAAATCCAAATTCTACCACAACCGGTAATGTCTGAAACCACATGAGTCGCAATATATCATCTCAAAATTATTGGAATCGTACAGATACTGATCGGATGCTATCATCTTTTCAGAAGCGTTTGTAGTCTCTGGAATACCGTCATTCATAAACTCTTTAATAACCATGAATTTAGTTTCAATAGCCCGACCAAAAAGGCTGCAATTTTCTTGCGATCCATTCGGAATACGTCTTGCTTGAGTACCTAAATTTTACTTGGGAATGTAAGCAGAACACTACACTAAATTATAGGTATTGTATAAGAGCTTATGTTACAATTTTGGTGTACAATCAAGTATATTCTATTCTAAAACTGCCATTAATTAATAGAAAACCAAAAACCATTTATAGAATCTTCAAAGCTCCGAGCCTGATACCTAACATTGCTCTACGAACAAGAGAATCAGCGACAGTCATTGCAAAAAATTCAAGTGTAATTTAAAATATTCATTCTGCAAATAAGCCCTAAATATAGATCTAATATATATTCGTTTTACGTCAAAAGTAATGGGCCTACATAAGTTAGACAGAACGAATCCTCTTAATACAAAGGCTTTTCTCGAGAAGGTAGATTATATACCTCCGTTATACTTAAGTGTTAGTTGCTTAAATTGATGGCTTCAGTACCTTAAAGTTTTCAGGTTTAGTTGTGCTAAAATACATTTATTATTTCAGTTATTTTACATGTTAAACCTGTGCATAATCTAAATACATAAAATGTCAGCCACACTTGCCAGCCCGCACTTAATCAAATTATAGGTATTGTTATTTTAAACTATGCAATTATTATTTTATCTAGTGATTAAATCTCTACTCATTGTATAGAAACCCTATGTTTGAGCAGATAAATATAAATTTCAGAGAAATAGGTACAGTCGGCATCAATTATATCAGGACGAACAGACATTTTAAAATGATCTGAACAACCAAGAAAATTAAACGTCTCAACGATACATGGGGTGTTTCAGAATGAACACACTAGGTATACAACAACTTGCCGGGGTCGCAGTGCATGCAGCTGCGAATCCCGCGACCTCGGCCAAGGGTCAGGAGAAGGAACACCGTGGCTTTTTAGCCATTCTGCCAAGATTTCTATCCGATTGACATAAAGTTTAATTTCTTAAACTTGATCTTAAGTTGTTTATGTAATTATGAACAGTCTGTTTTTTCCAATATATTTGATGCTGACTGTAGCCAGTACCAAGCTAGATACGAGATAATCTTTAATTTTTCGATAGCCGTCCATAGGTGCCAATAAACTTTTAACGATGTTAAACTTTCAGAGTAACATAAACTTGGAACATCAGGCGGGAGAAAATATACCAACCTGTAACAGCTGTATAAATTAATGTGGACATGTACTGTCAATATCTACTTCAATAACAAAACATTCAATATCGACATTCGCTTCCCGAGTTTAAGTAAGAAGTGTCACTTGAATAGCTAATAGCAAAGTTCGTATGACTCTGTTTCTACGAGTTCATAAGTCACAGCCGATAAAAACAAGTACATAAGTATCCTAAGGATTAGTGTTTATTTCTGTAAATACTGTATATTCTGTTATAAAAAAGACGCAGTTCAAGACAATATTAATAGTTTTAGGTCTAAATACAAAACCAGAAAGCTATGAAAATAAATTGTTGTACTTACACATTTAAATTGAAAGCTATTTGTAATGTGTAAAGTGTATTATCTTTATTTAAGATGGAACGCTCTACTTTATAACATGGTATAAATATGGATGAGTAACAAGTTCATAATTCACTTATTTTTGTTCCGAGTTTCATGTTTTACCGTTGTAGCTATGTTTCATACTTATAAGAAAATAATTAAAAATTCTTCCGGTGGAAATGTTGGCGGCATTCGCTCTTCACTTTACCGGATGGTATTTAATTATTGAAGAGCCTTTTATTAAGTTTTTATGACGAGAATTATGTAAAAAAAACAACAACGAATGCGAAGTGGGTTGACATACTTTAAAGTAACATGGTGCTACGGATACGTAATTAAGAAATAAACGAGATGTTTCATAGATTTATTATCGTACGTAGACTTAATGCGATAATGCGTCATTAAAACGGAATTGTATCAAAAGATTGTGCTCGCAACAAAATATAATATGCATACATTTAATTCATATTAAAAGCTTTATAATGCAAGCCGTGATTAATTTCTACAAAATGCCCCTGGAGTTAAGAACAGATAGAGCGTGTTAAACGGCGTAGTTTTTATACGCGTGTGGCCACTAAACGTGTGTTTGGCAGTCGGCCAAGTCTTGCCGGCCCGCCCAACCATTTGCCACTGAAGCTCACAGTTTACTCCGCTGAAGCCTACGTAAGTTTGCGATTGCGAGGTTCTGTTTGTTATTCGTGTGCCTCGTGAATATTTTAAGTTTTCTTTATTGTATTGCTGTTTCTTTACCTGAAGATATCGTCATATTTTTGCGAGGTTTGCCAGGCAAAAGTTTTGAATGTTATCTATGTTTATGTGGTTGTTTTCTTGTCTGTAGTTTATTGGATGGGCTCGATAAGTTCGCAAAAAATGTCGCTCAATAGAGCTTTTGTAGAGTTACTTGTTCAAAGTAATTTCTTTTACTATATTCAAATGTGTACCTATTTTGGGACACGTAGCTACGTGCAATGACTTAATATCATACATAACAAAATTAAAATTATGCAAATAACTCTCAGCGAGCGGTAGTGAGCGGTTAATACGAAGCGTTACCAACGAAACGCGTTGTAATAAGCAAACAACATTACCCCAAGTTCGTAAAATTTATGAGGCGGTTATTCGCCAAGACATAAACAGGGGTGCTATGTAGCAATAACGAAACGTAACAACGTATTCGGTACAAGTGGCTGAAACATTGTCGATTTCATTGCTTTCATTTTCGAACAAAGTTTCCCTCGGTATGTTACCGAACGTTTAGTTATCGAAGTCCGAGTAACTGTTTAGTATTCATTTGATTTAGAAAGTTACAAAGCTAGCTCTTGAATTACAGCTTAAGTTTTAGATTTATTAAGCCTGGATCAATTGTTCACAGGCTTCTGTGTCAGCAGTCCCATTATAGATAAATCTATATTCGTTGTAAAATATATTTTCAATAAGGCTTTTGCTGATCCATTCTGGATTCACCATATAATATTTAAGCTGCTAAAGTACCTAATTAGGTCTCACAGGCTTCATTGAAAATTATATTGGATTTTGATGTGGCTTTAAACAAAATTATTTCTGATTCTGATAATGGCATTATTTCTTTATAAGTACCACTCTTTGCAAATTTGAGTTGAAATAATATTTAATTTGTTTTTAAAATCCATGCCCAGGCGATAAATAGAAAAGATTTTAAATTCTTTTAGAATTATTTGCCTCTCTCTAGTTAGTATTAATTTGATAGAAACGTGATAATTTAGCTATGAGTGTAAGTATACTTAATTAACAAAAATCGTTTTAATAAGGTAGAAACAACTTGAAACGCGGCGAGTGCGTTCTGTTCGACTATTCACAAAAAGACTGCAACACCAAACCAGTGTAATTAAACTAATTTATATTTGCAAACTGCACCAGAACAATGTATTAAAGTTTAACATTCTAACATTTGCATTTTAACCTCATTATTACAGCGTCTTCAGAAGTCGCACGTGTCCCTGAATAAGAAATATTCACGAACACAAATCCAGTTTTTCTCCAAAGTGAATCGTGCAAAAATAAACAGGAGTTAAGCTTGAATATTTAGAATTGTGATTTATATGGATGGGATATCAGCATATACATTTGAATTGTCACATTGATATTCCACACCCGCGCAACATGTACATTTGCGGCAAATAAAATCAACATGTAAATGAAAACTTGGTATCCAAACTCTACGATACAAGAGCAGTTTCATTTCTTCGGAGGAACGATATATCTCCCGCATGACATGCGAAAACAATAACTCCTCAAGCGCTCCTCGAGCCGACATGTGAAAACAAAGCACCTCTACCCTGCGTGCGTATAAATTTTGTATGCCGGCATTTTAGACGACATGACCTTTTTTGTGCATACCTACAGTAGCCACCCTGAGGATTATTTATCTCGGGGGATGCTGTCGAGAATACATAAGTACACAAATAAAATTGTGTTTCTTAGTTTTGACTCTACCTAGTCCTAGTTCGGACTTAGTGATATGAAATTCTGTAATATTCATTCCATTATGTAAACAGCTACTGAGGAGGTTTTTCCCAAATTAGAAAGGAAAATTGTAGACTCCTATATAATATACAAGGTTAGTCAGAAAGGGGGTACTAATCCGAAAGGGTGTTAAAGTACTCATAATAATGAGTAACTTTTGTTCAACAACTTTTCCCAAAACTCAATAGTTTAAGAGAAACAGCTGTTCAAACATCCCAAAAAAAATCTCTAAAATCTATCTATCCCCAGTTTTGATCAGCTGTGTTTACATTTTAGGTCATATTTGGGGTCATGAATTAGAAGCACCATTTTCTGAATTTGTAACTAAAGCAGGGATGAATTTTTTTTGAAAAAACTAAAATGAAAATCATTTTATTTGGAAAAAAAAAATATCGAATTTTGAAATTTTAACACTTGCTTTCAAACAGTCATCAGCGATACTATAAGTGGGCTTCGGATTAGTACCCCCTTTCCGACTAACCTTGTATATATAATACCTTAGTGTGGAATTCTCAAATTCGTGCTCTCGGGTATACTTGACCAGGTTATAACATAGACTAGAGTATTAGAGCAAGATATTTTCAAATTGTGCTTCTAAAAATTGTCAGTTGATGTTTGTGTCAAACGATAAACTGTATTTTACTGCAAATGCGAACATCGGCGACGGTCTTTACTGAGTTCATAAAAATTTGATTAAAGTGGTTTTATGAAGCGTTAGCTGCTGCTGAAATCGTATAACTGTTATGAAAATTATAATATCTTGCACTTTGGAGCGCATATCGTTAATTAAGCCAGTTAATCTGTTATATTTAAGTCTTCACGGAGAGAACTCTCTCGTTACAAGAACTGTGTCAAGCTGCTCTACTTTGCATAAAGTTTCTAGCTTTCTGATAATCTTGTTACTACCTACCATAATACTGATAACTAGATAGCTTCATTAAATAAAATGTTTTCCAAGTAGGAGTATGATAGGTACTAGTAGAAATATCATGAATAAATAAATCAACACGATCAAAGTTCAATTGTTATCCCTTTAAAATAAAATCGTTTTAAATATTATTTCGGTTTTAAACAAGGTTAGTCGGAAAGGGGGTACTAATCTGTAGGCCACTTAAATATCACTGATGACGGTTTTAAAGCAAGTTTTAAAATTACATTAATCGATAATTTTTACTTCCAAGTAAAAAAAAAAAATATTGTTTAAAATATTCTTCGACCCTACTTTAGCTACGAATTCAGAAAATGGAGCTTCTAATTCGTGACCCCAAATATGACCTAAAATGTAAACACAGCTGATCATAGATGAGGTCAGATAGATTTTAGCATATTTTTTATGTGTTCTTTGTACAGCTGTTTCTCTTGAACCATTGACTTTTGGGGAAAGTGGTAGAACAAAAGTTACTCATTATTATGGGTACTTTAATACCCTTTCATATTAGGACCCCCTTTCTGACTAACCTTGTAAAGCCTTAACAAATATAACACATTAACAAAACTACGCATATAGTAGAATACCAGAAATAGTTTTTTTTTTATAAGTAAAATATTTTTGTCTAATTGAGTGCGGTTACTACGTTAGGTACCTACAGGTACACAAACAGTTAATCTTGCCAACAACTTTTTTTAACATTTATTTGAAATAAGACACGTTTAACCGTGCAACTTACAAACAATTTGATTTAATATATGCTCAAAATGTGTCCCTTCCTATTGTATACAAATTGTAACTCTTTTAATAATCTCGCTTACCGTTGATTTATTTATTTTTTCATGGTGAATATTTGAAATAATACTTTGAAATAGTAGTAAAGCAGAAAGTAGTACATAAAGTCAGTTGTGAGAAAATGCTTATCTTAATACTGAACAAAATTTTAAATTAAATGTTAAAATTTCATGGTTTTCCTTTTATTTTAGATGCTATGTTAATTAGAAGAATTAAATGTATATGATCGAGCCTTTCGATGAGTACAATAAAATTACAGTTTTTTTTGTTTTCACATTTAGCGGGTTCGATTCCCGGTTCAGACAGGTGATTATTTAAAATTCTTTGAATGCAGTTCGGATTGTTTTTCAAATAAAAATGAAGTCTTCATTCAGTAATTTTTCCTATCTACAGTATTTAAGGTACTTTCCCTCCATGTGGCAAAGTCGTGGGACGCCCTGTATAAGTAGGTAAAATCTGTACTTACTTCATACAAATATCTACCTTCTTTCAAAAGTTGTGAACACATTCACCTACACGTGCCCAGATACTCTACCTGAAATGAGAAAACTTAAATGTATTTCGAATATGTTTAGGAAAATCTAAGATAAATTTTCTTCCTATGTATTACTAAATGATTCGGATTAACAGGTACATACATCTTATTCAGAATCGCGTTTGTACTTAAAGTGAATGCAGAATTTCTCTCATACATGGAAGCTAATACGAATTTCCTGTTTTACTGAGCTGCTTACAATAGTACCTACCTATGAAATATCAATATTACTTGCTTTGCGGTCCCAAGATAAGAATATTGACGCCCAGGTTTCCTCAAAGGTGTCCTAAAACTTGTGCGCTTAATACCTCAATCCACGAAGATGCACCCTAGGTACTCTTTTTTGTGAGAGGTAGTCGTATTGTGTGTATGTGTTGCAGTATGATAGATAAAGCCGTAATATAATTATTGCCTAGGGATATAATTATATACCGTAACATAGTTATTCGAATGCGATTCATTACTATCTTACGGTCGCAATCTAGTAATATGTTTATCTGACTAAACTAATCTAGTTAAATAGTTATAAATATCGGAAGATGCTTATAGAAAAGCTAAGGTTGTTTGGGTTTTAAAGCAGAGTCCACGGAGCCCGCTGCGCGGTGCTCCTATTTCTGTCAGCAGTGTTTAAAGTAACACGAAGGGGATGACATCCTTCGAATCTAACCTATCCGTGTCGGGGTGCCCCAAATTATCGCTAGGAATATGATCATAAAACGGCTAGAGGTTCACAAATACAACGAAGCCCCCGCCGCAGCCTCCGCTGCACCTCCGCACTACACTCCTACAATTATTTCACTAAACTTAATCAAGTAATATAATTATATCACTAAACTTGAACCGTATTATAATTATATTCCTAGTAAGATAGTAATGAGTCGCTTTCGTATAACTATGTTACGGTATTTAATAATATCCCTAGGGATATAACTATATTACGGCTTCATCTATCATACTGCGACTTATGCACACATCTCTTATTATAATGTTACATAAGTGTGCGTATGCACACATCTAATTATTGTGAGCGGTAGAACTAACAATAGCAATTTATACCTAATGCACACTTGCACTGTAGCGATTTATTTAAAGAGTGGGGCGCATCTTCATGGCTTGAACTATCTGTAACGATAACTCAACCGGTCTAAAAGTTTTATTTATAGTTTTATGTAAAGCGAATAAAATCGCTAAAACAAAGAAGATTAAATATCGGAGGAAACAGACCGATTAGTCCATCGCCCAACACGAACTGTGCGTTTTTTCAATTTATTTTCTACCCCTTTTAAACCCATCCACGTGTTACAAAAAACCTATATCTGTTACACGTGTCGAAATACCTAGAAAATAGTTGAAACTCGTCAATGACGTAATAACTTTTCTGTCAGACGAAACCATAAATCCATCTCAGTATAATAAAGGATGATAATACGGCTTCACTGGGTGTTGACGTGATAAGCCGCCAGTGAATATTTACGAGAAGCTAGTGCAAATTTTATCATTTCACAGATTATGTAAATTTTGAGGTTGCACATTAACATAATCCTTGAAAAAAATACTCGAGTTAACTGAGTAGTCCGTGGAAAGTTAAGAATAACGAAATGTGTTTTCTTTAATGTTATTATATCTAAACAAAGCTTGCCATAGCAGCGGTGTCATTCTCCGAAATTTGTACCACGCCAGCAGTGCGAGCACGGTTCTTTTTATCGAATTTTATCGAGACGTTAAGTTATCCACTCTAAACTTCAAATTTGACATAAGATATTGATAAAACGACAAAGGTAGCACGGATCGCAATTTACCATTGATTTAAGAAACATAAGAGGATAAGCCCTAAATTGATGTTTTTTTAAATACTATGCCAATATGTACCGCGTTAAAAATATTATCTGTCTCGTTCTTACACGTAATTATTTACAAATGTAAAAAGTGTGTACACTATTATGTCCTAGATTTTAATTTTCTATTATCATTTTTCAACGTCACCAAGCTCCGCCTTGAAGGATATTTTTGACATGACGCCATTTTAGCTTTCGTCTGTCATTCAAGCTTTGTTCGAAGTTTATTTACAGTTTTACAGTGAAGTTTGGGTGTTTAGGTATTTTTTGTTGTATTATAAAGGATAAGTGAACAAAACCTAACATGACAAAGTGTTGCATCAGAAGATGTAATTCATTGCTGAGGGCGGAGTCGACGCCATAAGAGGAAAACTTGGCTTCAGATCATGTGACCACATCTGATATCCTCTTATTTTTCTTTCATCAATGTAATTTACCGACGCCTCGATATGAAGTCGACATACTCGATAAGATTTAATGATTATATCGACTTTTGACAGTTCTTATTGGTAAATTTCTCGAATTATCTCGAATTGTTGTCGTCTTTAAAAAGTTGGTCGATAAAGATTTTTTGAAGCGAAAAAATGGATTTTGGAGAAATCATCTTGTTAATGTTGAAAGCAGAGCGTGTCGGAACGTGGAAAGGATCCACAGCGGAGTATTTTTTTTTATTCTGTGGTTATTTTCTAATTGCTTAGATTATTTAATAGTATTGTAAATATTTTAGTGATAGTATTTGTGTATCTGCATATTTCTGGTGTTGCTATTTGTAAAGTTGATAAGCTGTCGAGAAAACATAGCCGTCGACAAGGCTCTATAAAGTTCCCGAAGCAAGTTCCGTGCTACCGACCCTCGATAAGATTCGGTATGTTTAAATTTTTATCGACTCGAGATCTTATCGAGTCGATTCGAGAAATTTATCAATTCTAAACGTCAAATTTGACATAAGATATAGATATAACGACAAGAGCTGTCGTTTTATCCATATCTTATGTCAAGTTTGACGTTTATAATTGATAAATTTCTCGACTCGACTCGATAAGAAGAACCGTGCTCGCACTGCAGTTTCGAGGAATGAAACCTGTATTAAAATAACATAGGTAAAATGTTGTTTGAATATGTTTTTGCTTTTCTTTGTGCTAACATCTAGTACATTAAGAAAACGAATTCATCAAAACTCAACTACCTTCTAAGTACACGAGAATAAACAATTATTTACAGAATATATATAGATAGTGATCCGAATTTTGAAAACCACGAAATCAACGTGGAATCCTGTAACATTATGCTATAACACACTAAGCCTCGGTTTATCACGCAAACATAATTTATACCCGTCCCCATAACAAAACGTTAAGCAAGCAGACAACTCAAAAGCCCGTATCACGGGCATTAACATCAAAAACTCTAAATTAATGACGCATAAAAGCCATCGCTACGCAAATTACACGAAAAATAAATAAGGGGTAAAGCTTTATTTTGACTACATGAGACATGTTCTGGCATCCCGTGGGACCATTGTTATGGCCGAATAAAACTAGTTTACAACGCGCACTCGGGCTGCGCGCTTAGCAACTTTATCTGCGACTAGGGCTACCACCTAAGAGATGCAGGCCCCACGCGGCAGATATATCGCCGACCTCGAGCCTCCGAGGTTCTCAAGCTTAAATTCTCGGCGTGGCAGCTATCTCGGGCTTCTAAGCGACTTGTGTGCTTTTAATGCGCTTAGAGATCCCTTCCGTGTACTTAACAAGCATGACTGTTGGTTTCCGGATTGAATACGATCTGGTTCACGCGAACTGATAGTTCTCACCGCTTATTCAATTTAAGATCGGTTTATTTGTGACAGCCCTAATCTCACCGATGCAGCGGTTCATGTGCACTGAAAATATATTCGTAGAAATACGCCACGTATTTTCTTTCATGCATGTTTAAGTGAAGAGAAACCGGCCGTGATACCAACTTGTTTTGAAACTTTATTGGTTTATAGTCATTTCTGAAGTAGAAACTAGAGTATTATTTTACGGCAAAAGGTTGAAGGTTATAAAAGCTTCATTAAAATTCGTAATAAATTAAAAGAAGTATTGAACTGCCTGTTTCCTGGCTTTTCCCTACAATATTTCACTCTTTTAAACCCATTTTGTTTAAAGAAATAAGTCCTTATAAAGCAATTTTTTTGTGTATTCATGGTACTTAAGCCGATTATTAGTGTGCTGGATGCTGGCACCCTACCACTTGATGAGAGTAAAGTATTCTTTAATAAAAATACAAACAAGTACAATTGTTCTGTAATTTTAAGTCTTTTAAATTCAGGTTACTGATAAGCTACAGTCCAAAACGAAGTAAAGTATACAAAAACTAGCAATATTTCAAACAGATAAGTCTGAACCGTGAAAATCTCATAAGCATAAGCAACATATCCGAGGCACTCGTTTCATGGCTCTGTAGCAAGAATTTCGCCGAGAAATATTTATAATTCTCACCTTTTATGTCACCAAATGAATTATGAGGATTTTTGTTGAATGCGCACAAAATAATATAATATACGGGATATTTACAGAAGTATATGCGCCCCGGTGTAACATTATTTCATAAGCCCTCTACAGCGCAGCGGCATGCTCTCTGAGGCTCATGTTTTTACATGAAGCTCCCGATTGAAATGTAAATTGGATTCGAATTGGTCGGCAAAGCCAATGTATTAAAAAAAAAGTTAGGGAAAAACCGCTCGATGCTTTTATGGATTGGGATGTGACTTGTTAAAATTATGGCACAGACAACAGATTTACATATGTATGTTTGTATCATTCTTAAATACATTTACATTATTTTTGATACATAGCCAAATGCTTTTAATTAATGCACATGAAAAATACGTTTGGTGATCTATACATATAAAAGGAGAAGCTGACTGACTGATCTATCAACGCACAGCCTAAACCGCTGGGGTTAGAAACTTGAAATTTTGACAGTAGGTTCCTTTTGTAACGTAAGCATCCACTAAGAAGGGATTTTTCGAAATTCAACCCCTAAGGGAGTTAAATAGGGGATGAAAGTTTTTGTGGAAAATCGACACTTAACGGGTTCAAAATTTCACGCAAGCGAAGCTGCGGGCGAAAGCTAGTAAAAAATATAGGCAGAACAAGCTATGTATCGAACAAACAGATCTAAGTCTCTTTGTCCACTATTTGGATAAAGAGATTTTGATAGTTATGTGCTTATAGTAAAGATTAGTAGGTATATAGTTATACCACCAGTCTAAGCTAAGTAATTTAAGTAAATACCGGTGAGCGGTAAATCGAGTTTCTATAAGACAGGCATTAGACTACAGGTCTGCTACTATGTACCTAAGTCTGTTAAGTACCTACTAACTAAGACATCAATTACGTCATGAGATCTTAAAGCTAACTTAGTACATAAATAAATGGTTATAGTATTAAAGTTTGATGATGGGCAAGTTTTTAGTTTTATTTAGCGATATGCTCGCGTTTGACCACTAAATCACCTGATGATAAGATGATGTGGCCGACGATAAAGCACGCTTGCCTAGAAGTAACCGATTCACTCTTGACTTAAAGACCCCAAGGATGTAAGTAGCTATCAGGAAACAAAGACTCCGGCAGGGAATTCCACTCCTTATCTGTGCGCACAATGAAAGCATTCGAAAAACGCTTTGTTTTGTTTGTAAGGTGGGATGTCCACCATGAACACAATTAAGTTGAACTAACGATTAAGAATGATGGACTGTAAAGGTTGTAAATTCCTTCAAACCGGGTGATCTAACTGGTGACTCTGATTGACCCTGCATAGGTATTTTTCAGAATCAACAAAAGTTTGCATAAAACAATACATGATAATTTGTATCTGAGTAATTTTAGCGTCCCGAGTTAACTGATTGCGTGGAGTGATATCGCGGTAGTCGTGCCCATCAGCTGTGTCACCGTGCTTTCATTCATTTAGGCATGGCATCGAAATTGTCTATCACATAAAAAGGGGGAAAAAGTTTATTTTTATTTTTAATCAGTCTAAATCCCGTGCGGGGTTAATCTATACCATTCATAGATCATATGGTTTGAAGGGCTTACACAAATTCGTTTACACCCTGTAGATTAACCCCCGGTTTCTGAAGGGCTGATTAATTTAAGCTCTTATGTTATTTCCAGCGGCAGCAGAAATCCTGTTCGGGGCCGGTTGACCTTGAAGTCCTTTGCGTGACTGAGAACGACCTCCTCCTCGCCGACGCGCTGGCGGTGCTGTCGTCGGCGATGAAAAGTACTCGTCGCTCGAGCTCGACGCAACTGCAGCGGCCGGTATTCCAGCACTCACGATAGAGGAGGGTTACGGCTGTAAAGACGGAGCTGGTAGGTGTGCCTTTCGTCTAGTCAGCATGTTTAACGTGGTCAGATATCATTCAGTTGTCATAGTTTTCAATGCAATCCATTTCCTTCACCATCATGTATTTCCATTGATCTGATACATGGTTTTTTATTTTTGATTATTCTTGCCTTGGACTTTACTTACTAGAGAAGTTGATAAATATTTAAATTACAAATTGGTAAAAAATTGGACACTTCATGTCAGCTGACAGTCTTTTTTTTATTAACGAAATTCTAAATATCTAGAATAGGTTAAGTAAATAGATTTACACGCTCTACCTTGGGAGCATCTTAGAATCACACAAACAAACGACAAACCAAATCGGATGTCGCAATAAAGACGTATGGCTGTAAAGATTAAGTGACTCCCGTGAATTGTTCGGGGGGTGCCACCATAAATATACCAGTGTTGTTACGGTAGTTCTACCCAGTACAATCTCATAACAACACTGTCTGAATGTTGGCGACGATCCAGCTTCCGCAAAAAGACGAGACGGACTTTACACTTATGACCTTAAACAATACATTCATAGTTTCAATGAATGAATAGATAAAGTTTTTTTTTTTTTTTTTCTTTTTTTTTTTTTTTTAAAAACGTTGCCCCACACTTAAGATTTCTCTTGTATCGTGGGTGCGTTTACAGACACAAATCTCACAAACAAACGCCCAGACCCGAAACAACCATCTGTAGGCCATTTTTGTTCCGTGTGGGAATCGAACCCACGACCCGTGGCGCAGAAGCCAATCGCTTAGCCACTGCACCAAACGTGTCGTCTGTTGTCACCAAAGTTGTCAACAAAGTACTTCTGGTTCTCTCGTGTTGAGCTTCTTTATTTAGATTTATAGTTGTATCGGTTCTATGTAACCTCTTAATAATAATTGCTCAGATTTAAGCCTAGGCTTTAATTTTAGTTCAGAATCAAAGGCTTTGATCAGATTTACTATTCAGTCGTACCTATATTAGATGTTATTGCCTCCTTTAGAGATTGAATCCGTTTAAATTTAGTTATAATCAGATTAATAGGTTCTATAATCCAACTTAATAACTTTACGTAGCAACTAAAAATCTAAGTTAAGTGAAGTTTAAAGTTGCTCAAAAATAGGTAGGTAGACATAAACATAGCGATGAAAAACCCGAAAGCACTTTAATCTTTTCCATGAGAACGCAATATAAACGCTCCAGAGTTTCATAATTTGGAAAGTTCAGAAGAGCAACGACATTTATTTTCTATCTTTGAAGTTTAAATACACAATTTGTCGGGTACAAAAAACCTACTTGAAAATCACGAGTCAAATGAAAGCGAGACTATAATTGAAACTTGTTTGTTTTCCATGTTGTTTGTTTATTTACGAGGGGGCGGGAAGTCGTAACGAAGTTATTGTTCGTCAGTGCTTGTGGTCGCCATTCCTCTGTGCCGAAGCTCGCTTCGCTCCGCTCGATAATTGGCTCATTGACTGATGTCATTATTACCTTATTACGTGTTCTTGAAACGTTTCCGCTCTCTGGGTGCCTTCGCTTCGATATCAGATTTCTTTAACAAATTATTCAGAATTATGGAGTCTTGTGATGTCATCGAATGCTGTTATTCTTTTTTGTACTCATACAATTGAAGAAAATGTGGAAATATGAAGCCATCTTGAGCACAAACGACGGTAAAATTGTCATGTCATTTCACGATGGGTAATGTTACAGAAATCGCTATAAAACAAGCACTTACACGACCGCTTAAGCGGCAAAGCTCTTGAATAGAGGGAAAACATGCGTTTATTAAAGCTTTAACTTACATTTTATTTTAACTTCTCATTTTTATCATTGTTAAATTTAACGAGACTCGTTTAATGAACATAACTAATGATGTGAATGCCGTGTAATGAGAGTAACGAGACGATGTTTTTTCATTTTCCTGGAATATGTGTAAAGTTATTACGGGAATAAAATGCTTCTGGGTTAACATCACTCTTTTGTATTCATCGTCACAGAATAGGCAGTGTATAGACAGGTGAGTGCACTCTCAATCCTAACTTCCTAATCCTAACGGCTTATTCCCTGAGTACCCCGATCTCCGAGGCCCCCGTCCCGGAAGACCCCGAATTATTTTTATCTTGATAAACTCAATTAAAAGTCAGTTTAGCTTAAAAGTACCGTCAGCAGATAATTTGTTAAATACTTAAATCCTGTGCTTCCCGCTGGATGCGAGAAGCACAGGACCGATCGAAGTGGCGATGCTTGGGGTAGGCCTATGTCCAGCAGTGTACGTAAGAATACAATTATTGTTGTCATAAATTGTAAAATATATTTGTTAAGTATGATTTGATAATATTGTAACATTTATTTTACATTTTTGATACATTTTATTCAAACTGTAATGACCTCTATTAAAACTATGATCCGACATTGTACAAAATTTCAAATAAACTACTTTCGTCTTATGTATTTCAAACACATACATTTAAGCACTTTTAATGTCGACCATACAAGTTGAAAACTATAGAAATTAATAATATGTATCGTATTCGGGGTTCTCCGGGACGGGGTCCTCAGAGATCGGGGTACTCAGGGAATAACCCATCCTAACTATATCCTAACTAACAGTGGCGAAGGCTCCATACAACTCGATTCCTATCGGCTTCCCTTTCGAAACGAGTAGTTACTGGAAATCACGCATCACACTTGAGCAAGGTTAACATTTTTTGGTCCGGCTTCTCTTTTAAGAAACTTCACCCTACGTCACTGCTAACTAATAGATATTATAAATGCGAAAGTAAGTTTGTTCGTTTGTTACCTTTTCACGCCTAAACCACTGAACTGAACATGCTCAAATTTTTCGTAGGTATACGTTGTCAGTTGTACAGAAACGGACATAGAAACCTTTCATCCCGAAAAAAAGTACCTACTGTTCCCGAGGAAAACAACAATAACGTTATTAGATGGCGCCACGTGTCTTTCGAATCATGATTGAATTAAATTATTATAGAAACTTTAGTAGTGAGTTAAGCGTTGATTGTCAAATTCTAAATTAACGCAAGCGAAGCCGCGGGCAAAAGATTGTCATTCATATTGTCACATATATAGTTAACTAATTAGGTACTAATAGCTTTCGCCCGCAGCTTCGCTTGCGTGAAATTTTGAACCCGTTAAGTGACGATTTTCCATACAAACTTTCATACCCTATTTAACTCCCTTAGGGGTTGAATTTCGAAAAATCCCTTCTTAGTGGATGCCTACGTTACAAAAGGAACCTACTGTCAAAATTTCAACTTTCTAACCCCAGCGGTTTAGGCTGTGCGTTGATAGATCAGTCAGTCAGTCAGTCAGCTTCTCCTTTTATATGTGTATAGATGACCTCAGAAGGAAAAAGAAAATGTTTGTTGCCTGTATACCGGTAGTAACAAGGTTCTTTTTTATTATTTTTTACACAGGATAACTCAATTCTCCAAGGATAGTGCTAATTGAAAGATCAAGTAAATAGAATCCCCATAAGGCCGTGAGTGGGTATAAAATTGTTTCCCAGAATTTTTATCGTAATAACATGATACAAACATTTTCCTTCGTAATTGAAGTTTTATTACAGTATTTCTACTAAAATCTATTTCTGGGTTTAATAGCTTTAAGGATATTAATATTTTACTAGATTATTTCTTCGAATTAAGCACGGGCCTACTCCCTAAGTCCGACAACGAAGTTAGTCGCCCGTCCGAAAGTAGCCCGAAACGTAGGAGTGAACAAAACAAATGTCAAGTTCAACTTTTCAGACGAGCAAAAACACATCGGTAGTAGGGACAACTGTCAAATCGTGTTGTCATTCATTCTTAGTTCGGGCCCCGAAATAATCGTAAGTATGTCCGTAGGTGATAGGGAGAAGGAAACACTCGTAACTAAGGCCGAAACCAAGGACTTCGTGCAGTAGACCCCCAGGTACACTTAGGCAGGTAGGCTCGTTTAGCTACTCACACCAACCACAAAAGACTAAGTCGCGAAATCAACAAAGCAGTTGAGTGTTGACAACTTTTAGATTTTTCTATAATAATGGTGATACATTTTATCAATGGTGACCCCATTATAACACACATATCTACCTAATATAATAGATACGTAGCGATTTTACGATTTCTTAAATTATACACTACTTACGCGTCTTTTGTTAACTGCACGCAATGCTTATGATACTTGTTGCTATTCAGAACCTAAAGGAGGTTGATTAAAAGGAGATTACTGTAGTTAAATATTTGTTGCAAAATAAATATTTGAATAATCTGCAAGTAGCATAATTAATATTTTTTGTTATTTTGTTCATTCTTAGCGCAAATGTAATGCCGAGGAACCTCCTGGAAGGTCCACTAGCAATATGTATCGCGGGATATGAGCTCTTTGAAAAGTGTGGTGGACTCGAATAAGTTAATAGATTTTCAACTTTATCGCAAAAGCATTAGGTTGATTGGGAAAATTTGACAGTTTCGGGTAGCTTGATGTACTGGCACTGTACACACAACACTTAATAAAAGATAAGTTCATCGGGACCATAGCATACAAAGGCACTGCTTATTTCTAAAAGAAATCTCTTCGAGCAGATTCCAGTTATTTTAACATTAGATAGGTAACGTAAACCCACCAAATACCGACCTCCTAAGGACCATCATTTTTGTTTTATTCAGATATAGCGACTGATAAGGGAAACTCTGGTGGTGTAGGTTTCATATTAAAGTAAAATTCATATATTTATTAAATCTAGCAAGGAATATAAAATTCACATTTAATTCGTTTTGATATGAAGTAAAAAGTGACAAGTAGTTTCAAATCTGCTGCCCGCCTTAATTCCGTCCGGGAAATAACTGTCAGCCGTAATCCGACCACTGACATACCTAATACCGTCCACCAAATATGCCCTTTGCAAACTTGCTGAAACCAGGGTATCACTTCTCGATCTCGATACCCTTAACAGCTCACAATGGTATTGCCCCCTTTTGCCTGTTTGCCCAGCTAGCGAGTTAGTGGGCCACCGTCTGCCAAACCAATTTTCTACCAGAAAAACAAGTTGGACTTGTCCATTAAACACCCGTATCAATAGACCAATAATTTAAGGCTCTATATTTTGCAATACACATTATTGTGCCCTCTTACATCCCCCGGGGACAGTCCTTGACTGCACTCTCATAGAGCACCAGTGGGCAGTCCCCGGTTGATGCCCCATTCCATTTTAGATTAAAGTAAAAAAACGGTGTGTGTACTTATGTATGCGCGGTAGAATTTCACTTCGACTTTCTACCAGAGCGCTTATTGTTAGTGGCACCCCCATTTTTCGTACTCTTTTTTGCAGAGCTTTAGACACCTTGTAGGTCTATGTAAACAACTAACTTCATGGTGTCATATAGAAAAGAGGTTTTTTTTTTTATATAGTACAAAAACGTTACATTAATTAAGATCAAAGCCCCACAAAACCATTTCCACGGTTTGTCTGTAAGAACGGAATATAAATAAATAAATAAGAATCAACGTTTAAACCTTTTTCGTGACGGTGTGCGCGCGCTGCTCCCTTAGAGCTTATACCGCTGGTCCCAATTTTACTCGCAATCTCAACCTCGCCAAAAAATGTTAAACTACTGAAGTTTTAATAAATAATTTACCTTTTTTTGATTACTTTAACTGGTTGCGTACTGCCCGTCGTCCCAGGACGACATTTAATTGTCTTATCTATTGTGTCTATAATTACGGTGATTGAGAGTTTAATCTAGTTGTAACAAATGCGTTTATTATAACAAAACTCTTATTTACATGGGTTATTCGGGTGCACATGCTAAAAAATTGGTCGAGTTCGGAATACAAGTAGACGGTTATACAAAATACTGATTATTCGTCACGGGTGTCAATTCCATGGTTTTCGAGCCTGCTGATGCCGAAAACGTGGACAAAACCAAAATCCAAAATGGCGGCTATAAAAATTGAAACTTATTCATCATGGGTGTCAATTCCATGGTTTTCGAAGCTGCTGATGCCAAAAATGTGGGCAAAACCAAAATCCAAAATGGCGGCTATAAAAATTGAAAATTATTCATCATGGGTATCAAATCCATGGTTTTCGGGGCTGCTGATGCCAAAAATGTGGGCAAAACCAAAATCCAAAATGGCGGCTACAAAAATTGAAAACTATTCATCATGGGTGTCAAATCCATGGTTTTCGGGGCTGCTGATGCCAAAAATGTGGGCAAAACCAAAATCCAAAATGGCGGCTATGAAATTGTAAATTATTCATCATGGGTGTCAAATCCATGGTTTTCGGGGCTGCTGACGCCAAAAATGTGGAAAAACCCAAAGTCCAGGATGGCAGCCATGAAAATTTAAAAGTTAGTCGTCATGGTGTTAATTTCATGGTATTCGGGTGTGCTGATGAAGAAAACAAGGGCAACTTCAAAATCCAAGATGGTCGCCATAAAAATTTGGAAATGATTCGTCATGGGTGACAATTCCATAATTTTCGGCGGTGCTGATGCCGTGGATGAGTCAAAATTCAAAAAGTTATTTTCATGAGTATAGTTTTTTTATGGTTTCGTGTCTATGGTTTTTGGGTATGACAACTCTGGAAGTGAGGTCGGAATTCAAATACAACATGACTGTCACAGAAAAAATCCGTCTACTCCACAATGTATTAATGTAAGCCCTTCGAGTAGTTTTGTTTTATCAATGGTTTCGGCTCGTTTGATTTGTCTCGATGGGCACTCTTTTCCTAGTTGATTGATATCCAAGGTCAGATAAAGGAGCCGAAAGGTGCTAACATAAAGTCTACAATGTAGTCATATAAACTTTAAGTTTCAGCTAAAAAGTTATCTCTTTGAAATGAGTACAAATCACGATAAGCTTTGAGGGTGGTCGGTGTTATGAAATGATGTAAAACGGTTACCTAACAACCGACCGCTTTTCAACTACTTCAATTATTGAAAAGTTTAATATTTTTAGAGAAATAAACAATGTCGATAGATAGTAAACATGTTTTAGAAATAAATTACATTAGAATAAAACCAATAACAAGTACAGTTAATTAAAAATCATGTAAGTATTGTACTGCTTTTCTCCATAAACGACGGTGCTAATAATGAATTTTCATGAAATTAAAATACAGTTATCGAAATAAATAAACAATTTATAGTAGGTCGTATTTCGGTCACAAGATTCTTTATCAAATAGGTAAATAATAAAATTATTTCTAGGTTTGATTTATTATAACTCAAATATAATTTTATCAGTTAAAGTGAACACGGTAATTGTCCCTATACCGACCTCCGGTCGGTATTCGATCAGTACTATAGTGTTACTAGCTATAATACCGTCCACTTTATTTTGATAAGTTTTGCATACTAATTATAAACTAAATCACCTATTACCTACTTGTAACTCAAGTCTATCAATTATACTATACCACAAAAACTTTATACTTACTGAATTCAGTTTAAATCTTTACAGAACTCTCTAATTGTCCCATGTCTGGTTTTGACGTTTTGACTATTAAAAACACGCATAATGCACCGTTTCGTTATGAATTGTAATATTATCGCGAAACAAAACAAATATCTATAAAATCTCTTTTAGTGGTAAACAAAGTTAAAAGTGTAGTTTCAAATTCCAATAAGACCTAGCTTAATAATACACTGTATTAATAAAAAAATGCAGTAACAGTTAGTGGTCGGATTATGGTGGGCGGACCAATTTGGGTAGGTTTACGTTACTTAGTTTATTAATCTCAAATACATATAAATTATATTTTTAAATACGTATCATACGCAAAAACAAATAACTGTTAATCGGTTTTCCTACCGATGTGTCCCCCTCCCTAGCGGCTCGCGCACATCGCTGATGCGCTGTCAAACGGAGTGATAGACTGAAGACCTGGCGTTAACGCTTCCCGCTGTAGTGTTTGATAAACTATTGGGTGCTGTCTAATTTATGCCATAATATATCAATTGTATGCTTTAGCGAGTATAGGTAATTTCCATACTTACCAATCAACCGGTAGTCAAAGCTCTAGAGAAAGGAATCTTCTAATAATGTTTACTGTGTCAAGGAGTAGTGGTTTTTGTATCAAACCCTTGATCCAGCCGCCTATTTGTTTATCTTTCTCAGCTTTCATAAGATTCTCGTGAAAGCGTCGTCTCATGAGAGACAGTGATATAAACAAAATTATTGTGCGGCCTTTTCGGCTGTCCCATTTCAAAATCTAGTAAGGGACACTTTTTACAAAAATCGTTTTGTTGCATAATCTTGCTAACCTAGAAAGTCTCTACCAAATACAAAAACACCAGCGTTGAAAACTCACATAATAAGCAGATATATTTAAGCATCGATACCTAGTACCTAAGTGCCATTCGCTGCCTCTGATGCCTCTTTTAAAACCTAGTAAGTCACTTTAACCACATGGTTTTACCTAACATAAATACTATTCAAGGGCTGACCGATTTAACGTTTATGCGCTCTCCTGTAAAATTTGGTTTTAAGCCCTTACTAGGTTTTGAAATGGGACAGCCGCTCTGATCGATCACTTGATCAGGCTTATTGGCGACAATTGCTTGTCGACTTATGATGACTTATTATTACTGAAGCTATAATTTTGATTGTCAATGATCCCGTCACACATTGCTTCGAATTAAGAACCTAATGGTATTGCCGGCCGGCTTTGAATAAATGAACAGCACTTGGTTCTTGTTGCAGCCATGATAAATGTTTATTTAACCAAACCATAAAATAATTAAAAGCCTTAACAAAATCTTTAGTTTTAAACAACAAAATAAAGCTAGTTGTGGAATCTTTGCTGTATAATTTGTAGAGATGTCGGATGCAACCTCAAGAATTACTTAAAACTTAATCAAAGGAAGCTTGAAAAGTGTATGGAGAAACTAGTTATTAAAGTGCATGACCTAGTAAATGTTACGGAAGACCTAACGATAAAATAATGACGCAATAAAATCGTTCTTAGAGAAAATAATAAAGCTAAGAGTTCTTCTAAACCGTTAACTTTAGCCGTATCCATAATTCTTAGTACCTACTTAGTATTTATATTTGTTTGTTTGTTCAAGATGGCAGAAAACACAGTACCTGCACTTGCAAAGTACTTCATGGGTTACTTAACTTTGTTCGTGACGTGAGAAATTCAAACTACGAAGTGCAAAGGCAGCTCGAAAAAAGGTGTTATACCTAAATATCTACTGCTTAATGGGCTTATTACACTTGGCTGAATTTAGCCGTCTTAATTCAGTCGTTACTGAATTTAGTCAAGTATAATCGCAATTAGCAAGCTAGCATCCTAAATTCAGAAACAAAATTAGCTTGCTAATTGCGATTATACTTGACTAAATTCAGTGTCGACTGAATTAAGACGACTAAATTCAGCCAACCAAGTGTAATAAGCGCTTTAATTCTTCTGTTTTTTTTTCTTATCTTTGTGCTTTCCAGGGCCATTGCAAAGGTTAGGTAAATGTCCATAAAAGAAAAATAAAATAGAATATATTAGTTTTAATCGAAAAATATTACCAATAAATAATATTATTTTCAATGTGTAGGTGTACAATCTTATCCACCGTTTCCATTAGACACCATTGAATATAGGTACTTCAAAAGATGTAGAAGCCTTACTCGTGACACACGACCTCATTCTATCCAAAAATATCATAACATGAATGTGTCAAAAATAGAACGACAGCTAAAATATGAATGGCTTCAAAGAACGTTTATTTTCGTTTAAATTTTCTCGAAGGCCTTTTGTAAACGACGTTTTACTGTGAAATTCAATAATGCGACGCTGTCCGCTGTCTACCAGAGCTGCTTCGGCCTTCGTATTTCATGCACCCATATGTACCTATGTTATGAATTTGCCTACGTGCACTATGTTTGTTCGGAGCAAACTAGTACTGCACGAAGCCCGTTAATATTAACTGGGACTCGCTCACTACAAAGTTACCTGGGAGCCGTCAAAAGTAGAAATATTATTATGGTGTTTGCTTTTACCGTGTTAAATTTAATAAGGCCAAGAAGCGTTGGGTATAAGTTATGGTACAGTTAAAAATATTGTGGCTTGAAGAATGAAGTTATGCTAGCTGCTGCAACAGGATCCACGTTGTTTCGGCATTTAAGTGGAAAAAACTTAATTATTTTTAATGACTCCGTTTCTTATGGTCGTCTTCTAGTCTAACGACTAGCTAATTATTATTTGAACATAGAAGTAATATGTACACACGGTTAAATATCACGGTATACATTCCAGTTTGAGCTGAACTGGCATTGTATAGGCTTTCCGTACAATGAGAGGTCAGCTTATATTGGAAATGGTTAGCTTGAATACTACACTTGGGAGCAAATAAATCGAGCCACTCCTTTTTTCACGTGTCCTGGTTTTATGTAATTTTGGTTTCATGAATTATATGAGTAATTCTAAGTTGACAAAAAACTACCCTCATTGTAAAGGTTATCATCACATAACCTTTTAGGCGTTATATGTTTAGAATTGATCTGTTCCATAATACCAAAAATAATAACAATTATACGTGAAAAATAGAAGTGGCTCGATTTATTTGCTCCCAAGTATACGTTTGAATGTTTGTGTATGAAATGATTTTTATAGGATCCAGTTTTATTCGATGTGGTAGATTTTTTTTAAGATTGATAATTATGTGCTCATTAAACCTTTGCTTGCAAGTCTGTTTAAATATAACTCCGACACAAAATGCAATTGGGTACTCCAGTACTTTTAACGAATGATGAAGAAAAAATACCACTTAGTTGCTCGCGTGTAAGTCTAAAAACTTTACGAAACCTCATTAATATTTCGTATACATTTATTAAACGTTTCTTATCCAATTAAAACTTAAAGTACATAAAGTTGAGCTTTTCTTGTTTTGCTTTTAATTTAGTTTTAAGAGAATTATTTGTTTATTTGAGGATTACCAACGCAAGATCCACCACATAATATCCGAATACATAAACTTTCATGCGATATAAACTATGCAGTAATGCACACCCAGTTACAGGTAACCAAAGCTTACACAACAGTTTCGAGTATACAGACTGAATATAATATTGAATACAATTACAGTTAAGTAGTTATTAACGTTATGCACGTTCCGCGTCACAGTTCGTGTGACAAAAGCAGTGCACTAATTTTGATAACGGTGAATGCACTAGCGAATCCCGGGATCTCAGCCATAGGTCCTCGGAGATAGATTTAAGAGGAAAGAGGATCCAAGAGGAAATCCCACGTTAAAAATGTACTCAAAATCTGATCAATACGTGACCGTACCTATTAGTGCCTAGCCTATCAAAGTAATTAAAAAGAAATGCAATAAATTGCCAAAACTGGGCTAAAAAAATAAGTCAAGTTGCTAGACGGCACCATTCTGTGCAATAGTAAAATAAAACAGCGATCACCAATCCGTTAATCAAGCCTGGTGATAAGCTAAATATTATATGGGATGCATGAAAAGAGCCTCCACGAGTGACGATACTTAAGTACGTCCGGCGCACCCTGGGCAGTCAGCCCCATTACCAACCTTGCTGACTGGCTAATCTTTACACCACAGCATGAGCTATTTTCGTATAGCTCATGCTGACATAAGAGAAGGAGCTAAATATTCACTCACGACCATTTATCGATATCAACGGGCTACTGGACAGCACCACGGGTCGTCTATTTTAGAATAATGTGACACTTTGACATTACAGATAACATTATAATTTCCGACGTAATTTACGGAACAGGACTTCCACTTTCATGAGACTGACTGAGTTTTCGTTGTAACTGGGAAAGCTCCATTAATTAACCGGGAAAGCGCTGGGATAGCCAGGAAGAAACACTATTGAATATTAAATGAACTTTTAAAGCACACTAGATGTACCATGATATTTAAAAAGTTGAAAAAATAGTGATGATTTATCTATCTTTCTACAGGTAGGTAATCATTCTTCAGAAAGACCGAAAATTACGTAATTAATATTACTATAACTATCACAATAAACAAGATCCTGAGCCTAAAATTATGATAAAGAGAAAACTTTAACAACGTGCACCTTATTTTAATCCATGGTTGTGTGTACAATTAAACAGCTCGCTGGCACGTTAATCCTTGGGGTGGGTGCGGGTAGTTTGAAGTTATACAACATAAATTACGAGTTCGCTACGAGTTACCGTAATGGACCCGATTCACGAGCTTATTATAGCGTTTATCATCGCTTTAAAGTTTTGAGCCCCTGCCCGAATGTTGAGCGCCCCTGGTAAATGTCATGCAGCATTTTATGGCGAATGTATGGAGTGCCTAATATATTTTGGCATACGGTAAGATAGGGAACAAAATTTAAAAGTAGGTACTGAATTTGACTTTTAGTGACAATTAATTAGGCCTGTCTTTGCAAGAAGCGCCGCAATGACGTACATGTACCAAGATATACTGGGCATTTAGTACATGTACTCTTGTATAGCTGACGTTTTATCCCAGCGGAGTTGCAGCTTCATGCGAGATCGATACGAGAGAATAGCAAGAGAAATAATTAAATAGTCTAGGTCGGTCCCTTTAGTAGAATTGGTTTCTAACTAAGAATACGGTAGTGCTTCGACCCGGCTATTAAACACATTACATTTACCTTTATTCTGACAACGTCATATTGTTGCAGTCTTCTGCCAAGTTTTGGTCTTCAACGTGTGTGACCCACTTTTAATCCAGAAATGTTTGCTCTGTTTTCATCTATGAGCGTTATAAATACAGGTTATTTTAAACCTTAGAGATAAAAACAGATCACTCTTTATATAAAGTAAAATATAACATAACATCACGCCTATATTCCCCGAAGGGTTGGGCAGAGGTGTATAGTACATCCACATTTCGCTGTTATGTTTCAAGTCCCATGTAATAGAGGGCGAGCCCATTGGTATATCTACACCAGCGCGCTTTCATGTTCATCTTGCACTTTCGTCTGATGCATGCGTCTGTCCATGGTTGGGAGCGAGAGTGCGTGGGAAGCCATCGCCTCTTTCTGCGAGGAGGTGATGGTGACCAAAGAGGGAGCGGAGAGGGAGAGAGAGGCAGCTGCCACTCTCCCTTCCCGCGCCAGACGCACCGAGCGCCGGAGGGCGCGCGAAGATCTCCGGCCACCGTAGTGTGTGGCCTGCGGGCGGCGGGTTACCCGTCGACCGACCAGTAACAGGCCCGAGAAGGCGGCGCGCAGTGTTCCGTGCGCGCCTCTCAGGAGGACGTGGGGCTAGGCCCCACAGAAGAAGAGGTCTGCCAGTGGCTGGCGGACCGAGACCTGCCGGGGTCGCGGTGCATGCAGCTGCGAATCCCGCGACCCCGGCCAAGAGTCAGGAGAAGGAACACCGTGGGTTTTTAGCCGGTCCGGCATACCCCTTCGCCTTCCCCGGGCGATGGGCATCCACGAAGATTATCCCATGAAAAAAAAAAACGCAATAGTGCATGCCTTAATCCTAGTTCAAGTCTTACGAAGCGTACGGGTGTAGACATACCATATTGCCATCAACAGGGCACAAATCCAGATTCCGGGCTGCTACTAAGAAATTCCACACGGAAAAACCAAATAACACTTTGCCCCATCTGGGGATCGAACCCAGGACCTCACGCTCAGTAGTCGCGCTTGCGACCACGAGACCAAGGATGCAGTCAACATAACCGGATTTATTCAAACAAATATCTTTGAATTTAGCTGCATACGAATGGGATAAAAAATATTTAAAGCCATGTCATCATGACTGATGCCCGGATATGTCTACATGGTCATCTATCAACACGATAGCATTATAGTTTAACTACCTCTATAGCATAGCAAGCGCTCGTAAATATAACGAGAAATCCATTAGTTGGAACTATAAAAGTAATCCCGCAAATATTGGTGTTACGATGTATAAAAGTCAATCATTGGTATTTATAGAAACGAGGCTACAGTCTCTAATGTTTCCATGCCTAATAAATAATAACCAATTTCGACTTACATCCTAACTAATATTATAAATGCGAAAGTAAGTTTGTTTGTTACCTTTTCACGCCTAAACCACTGAACCGATCAAATATACATTGTCAGGTGTACAGAAACGGACATAGGGTACCTACCTTTCATCCCGAAAAAAAGTACTGTTCCCGAGGAAAACAACAATAACGTTCATAGATGGCGCCACGTGTCTTTCGAATCACGATTAAATTATATTAATATAGAAATTTTAGTAGTGTGTTAAGAGTGTTTTTGAGCTTAATTAACGCGAGCAAAGCCGCAGGCAAAAGCTAGTTAATACATAAGTTAGTAGTTTGATGAAAGTCTTATAAACAAATGGAGCAATGAACGGTGAAGTGTGACTATCAAAGGCTGTTGTGTAGATAGAGGGGCACTTATACTCGCGTATCTTAGGGAGAAAAATCTGCAACGTCGCATTTAAAAAGTTGCGTTGCCATGTTGTATTATACAAGCTTAGTTTTAGTATTACTAAACCTGAAACTAGTTTGTTCAGAATCACTAGGAGAATCGATTGACATATTTTTTACACCACTTTTTTTTCGTAAATTTCAATTTTGTTTCAGTAGTTTTCTACCCATAACAGTTGACGGGAATAGACACCTTGAGGCTTGAGACGGTCCTCTCGGTAAGTTTCCGTGTATTAGACAACACCTGCATAGCACATCTCAGGCATTTCACACTTTTTTAGGGAACTTAACGCGACATAAACTAAGGTGTAACTAGGAGATTTACTAAAAAAAACACATATTCAGGCAGTTCTGATGAAAATCTTGTTGGGGTGTCTCGGTTTTCGTATAAAGTAAAAATAAGGTTGTGTAAGCATATAAAGCATGCTTATTGCATACTAGCTTTTGACCGCGGCTTCGCTCGTGTTAAAAAACTCTTAACACACTACTAAAGTTTCTATAATAATATAATTCAACCATGATTCGAAAGACACCTGGCATCTATTATCGTTATTGTTGTTTTCCTCGGGAACAGTACAGTTTTTCGGGATGAAAGGTACGCTATGTCCGTTTCTGTACACCTGACAACGTATATGCAAAATTTCAGGATGATTGGTTCAGTGGTTTAGGCGTGAAAAGGTAACAAACAAACTTACTTTTGCATTTATAATATTAGTTAGGATTGATGTATCTAATAACCACAAAATAACTGCGCAATTCGCATTGTCTTTCTAGTCTTAAAAGTTAATGCGAAATTCTATTTTCTGTTTGTAATTTTGAGTGTTAAGTTATTCACTCTTAGAATTGACTAAAATCACATCAGTCGCAGGCCGAAACACAGAGACTTGGGCATTGGCCAAGACGGCGTGTCGGATTGACTCGTCAAACCTAGGAGTATCTATAACATTCGCTTTTATATACAGGGTGTAAACGAATTCGTAATTCCTTCAAACCGCGTGATCTCCTGGTGACATTGATTGACCCTGCATAGGTTTTTTTCATAACCAAGAAAAAAAAGTTTTCAAAAAATGAACCATGGTAGGTATTCTGAATCTGAGTAATTTTAGCGTCCCAAGTTAACTGACTGCGTGGAGCGACATCGCGCTAGTCGTGCCCGTTAGCTGTATCGCCATGCCTACATTCATTTATGCATGGCATCGAAACAATCTAAGATATTAAAAAAAATTGGGGAATTTAATTTTTTATTTTTAATCAATCTAAATCCCATGCGGGGTTAATCTATACCATTAATAGATCACGTCGTTTGAAGGAATTACACGCATTCGTTTACACCCATATATTAGATGTACGTAAGTACCTATATCATTCCTCATCCTACCTAGCTCGTCTACATTGAAACAATTCTGTAAAACCACCTTTTCTCTCGACTCTCCCCTAGTTAGATAAAAAATAATGTCGCTTTCGCTTCGTTAGCTATCTCCGACTAACTTTCTGAGACCGCAGCCTTAACTGAGTTTACCTTCCGTATTTTATAACCATCCGTGTCAGAGATACGCTAAATATTTGGACCTAATTAGACTCGGGCACCGAATACTTACGCTGAGTTGTTTGCGTTGAGAATAATTCTCTTTGTCCAAAACGAGAGACGAAAGTTAATTCAAAATATGTTATTTTTTGTCCCTGAATAACTATGAGACTGAGTAATTATACGATAACTTAGTTTAGCTTAGCTTTGAAGATTGGAGTTAAAAAAACACTAATTAGGTCATTTAATTAGGTTAATTTGAACATGCCTTTTCAAACACAATATGTTTCGAAGAATTTCATTAATTAGCTTGTTCTTACAAAAGATCAATAACTATCATTTAAAATCCAATGTCCATTTTTCATTGATTCAAAGGTTTAAAATACGTATTTGAAATCATCTGAACTGTAGTTTTTATAAAGTAGGCACAAAGACAATCGTTAGTGTAAGGAGTCTCTCTTGAGATTAAATAATAGTTGTCTATTCAGTCAAGTGCACTAAGCCGTCTTCGGTCCGAGCCCGCAATAGCTCAGACCTAAACGCTACAGATATTAATAGCGTCTCGCCGATAGACGAGACATTCGAGAACCGAATTCGGTATAAATACCTATTCAGTATAAATTATTATATACACCGTGGTACTCGAAAGATTTTAACCTTCGATTCAGATGCCTAATTGGAGAAGAAAAGCTAGGATATAGTTCGTTGAATAAAGCTTAATTTTCGAAATATTCATTATTTACGGAAATTCACAAATCGAAAAATATGTATGGTAACAAGTCCTATGAACGCGGCGTTGCGACTTTTGTCATACCATACGCCTCTTGCCGTATGTCTTATTTGTCGGGGAGGGTCGTGAATCGTGAAGTGAGAATTTTCATATTCACTAACACGATAATTTATAAATGTTGCTAAGGTATTGTTTTACAAGGAAGTACTAAAGTTAATTGATTTATTAAGTATTGAAAAACAAAAAAAAACTGAATTGGACTTTCGTTGATATAACATTTGACTCATAATACCATCAGAAAGGCGTGCTTAAAATCTTTCGGGTACCTCGGGCCCACTGTGTATAAGAGTAATACTTACATATACCGGGTGACCCAAAACGCGTAATCATGGAAGAACAGTGCTTTCATATTAAAAATAGTAAAGGACAATGCTCATGAATGTATGGAGTCCCGTACCATGCTGCATCAAAGTCAAACTTTGTTTTTTATAGACTACACTTAACTTATTAACTCCTACAAAAGTTTTTTTTTGTAAACAAAACGCGTGTTTCGGAGATTTTAGAAATAATCTAAATAACCTGACAATTTGGACATGTCATACACGATATATTATTGCTCTAAAAACAGTAATCCGCATCTATTGCATTCTACATCTCTATGACCGGCTGTGAACGGCCAATTAACTATAGATAAAAAATGATAATCGATTAAATAAAAACTCTAATCTATTCTAGTTGTTTTTAATTAATGTAGAATCGGCAAAATATATTTTTTTACAAGTTTTTTGAAAGATATGATCGTAACACTTTCAAAATTCAAGGTTATAGTAATCATAAATCATGTGAAACGGAACGTCATGTAAAGGGAATAAAACAATATCAACACTTTTTTAGGTTAAATTAAATTCCCTGTTCAAAAATCAAATACCCGACGCGTAATGTTGTAAAAAAAATTGAAAATAATTACTATAATATTTTGATCTTGATGCATGAGACTTTTTGGTACCACTTTTGGTCATTCTCCTTTTACTCAAGGTCTTCATTATATATTTTAAGTTTTGAAATTCTGTTTTCAAAGATTTTCAATAAGTCTGGCTGGAGCTGGGAATCGAATCAACACAAACGCGAAAAAATATCAGCCTGCATTTTTTTTCTAGATTCCGTCGTGCGTGTCAAATCTCTCCAACTCCAAATATCTATCAAAAGGTGACATAAAAACCCGGATTTTATGGCACCTGTGGTACTGTTTCGCAGTTTTGTCAGTTCAAAAAAGACGTGTATGCAGTATTACTTACTTTTAAAAATAAAATGAAGCCTCAACTCTCCCACCACGACCATGTGTTTTGGGATACCCGGTATATTCTGTGAAAGTGCCGCCTTAATAGAATAAGTTCATTCTATATTCCTATTACATTCATAGTCTGAACAATTTTGTAGAATCGCCTGGGAAATCTAAGGAAATTCAAATAACATACATTACATACGTGTTGTCTTAAGTTATATTATGTTTGTACAAGTTATTATTTTGCTTTTTCGGCAAGATAGGAAGGAGTAAGCAATTTTCTTGAAATACCTAAATAAGATACAGTAAAATGGGCACGGTCGTTAAATCTTACTGAGGTCTTTCTACAAACAACAACAAAAATAATGAATAAACACGATAGCAAATAAACGTTATAATAAAAACAAATTGTAAATACAAATACTGTTTAAAATTCCTTGAGTAATACCCATGTGTTTCGAACTCTTAAAGTTAATACACTTTATTTTTATGTGTACAAACGTTTTCCCTGTCGAGGATTTTTCAACCAAACCGCAACTCGCAACACAACATTATTTCTATAAAAGGTTTATTTAATTCCTGCTGCAGTGAAGCCCCAGGCGTCACCAACTTTCTTATAATTACAGAACAAGAGCGCCAACATCGCATTGCAATCGTGCGAGTGTAGTATAAAACGCCTGCAGTTTTGCACCGAGGTTGTTTTCTTGCCTTAAGTAAATAGCACACTCTAGCGTTCTAGCCAGGCGTTGTTTGCGCCACTATGAATTGAATAGCAAAACAGAACAGCCATCAAATTAATTTCTCCGTGTAGACGGTCTGTTGTTCTAGTCGCTTAGAGCACGCCACTAAGAACTACAAAATTAAATGAGTTTCGAATTTTCTAAAAACACTCGGTTAAGTTGTTACGACTGTTCGTGACGTCTGTTTACACAGAATTTTGAGAATCTGGCGAAATAATTGTAAAAGCAAAATTATTTCAATATTTTTATTTAGAATGAGACTTGTTTATCGATATTAAAGTTTCAATCATAACATAGCTTTAGTAATAAATCTCATAGATGTAATATTAGCAGAGAGCTATCAAACCTGTAGTACTTAGGTAAGTATTTCTCATGAGAAAATTTGAAGCGGGCTACTCGATTTATATTGGTTTTAGTTGAAACGAGTCGAATCTATCTGAGGAACTATTAGACGTGAAGCTACTGGTAAGTTCGTTAGCTTCCGATCAATAGACAAACATTCGAGCCACGTTCAGATACTGTGTTTGCGCGGCTCTCGGGCCCGGAGGAATCCGGACAGATTGTCGGCGCATACCGATTTCTAAAATATGCAAGACCCGTTCCGCTCTGTTCTAGGTGCCTGTACGTCCTTTGTTGACAAATATGTTGCCACGACCACAAAGCGATCGAATCGGGCACTAGAACGATAGCTCCTCTTAAATCGAGTAGAAACCTGGTATTAGTGGTATTGGTATAACAGAGTCGTAGCTGCGGGAAATTATCCATTAATAAACAGTGTCGAGGTCTTTATTCTGGTGACGCCATGATCGATTGATTGTTTGCCGACGTTTAACAGATTAAAGACAGTCGGTAATTATTAAAGCAGTTTAATATTGGATCGTTTAAATTCAATACTGTCGTGTTTTCTTCCCATTTGTAGTCGGATTTCAAAAAACAACAATACAATTTAAACAATTGTTGGCAAAGGCTTTACCTCATTTGCTTATTTCGTCTGTAACGAATTGTGTGGCTTATCCTGGCCTGGTCCTTCGGTACGTATCATTCATAAATCATAATTATTTCATTATTACGAATACAACTACCACCTGAGACATCCTGATGAGACTCTGGCAACAATCGTCGTCAGGCAAGGAATTTTTTGTCTTTCTTTTTATTTTTACCTCAGTTTTGTTCGCTTATTCGTACCTCTTCCTAAAGGTTAAAATTGTCTCTTGATCTTTTTTTGGCATTCTATTTTTGCTATAGATAGCTCAAAATTACAAGCAATGTTTCTTTTCGTTATTAAATGTTTTTTTGTTGTTGTCCTTTTACACATTTTCATCTCAGTTTAGTTCATAGTTGACTTGTATGTTGCGACTCGATAATTTTATCATAGTCAATGTTTCCAATCAAACAATTAAAATACTATACGATGTTTCGATGATTGAATGAAGATGCTTGTACATTGATTCGTCGCAACTGCACCAAGTGGAGCGCGGCTCGGTCGTTGTAAATAAATCAATATAGCCCATTGATGTCAATTGCCCTCTATTAACAACACAACAATGATACAAGGATGATAATAACATAAATTGTAAAGCAAAAAGACAGAAACACTCCACTATGAACATAATTAAGAGCCTTCTAATAAGAGCTAATTCTTAAAGGCACTTCGTTCGTACCTAATCTTTACATCAAAGGATAAGACAACGAAATAGTAAACTTCTATTTTAATATGAAAATATCAAGCAATACTAAAAACAATATTATAATTCATATTTTCAGTATCTTCTCCATTCAATTACCTCCCATTCTACAAGCTTCTAATAAATTGAATTCGTTTGAGCGGCAAAATATTCTAATCCATAATTGACCTACTTCAAATTGTAATAATATTTACTTCAAAATAAGTGAAGCGGGAAATAAACAAAAGGTACGAAGCTTTGAAATGAAAGACTTTAGAGATTTACAAAAATATGTCAGTGGGTCTATCTTTAAGATACTCTCAGAGGATATCGATGACAAGCACCCCGATAGATCTCTTTGGTAACGTTGTTGCCATTTGAGATTTGAACCTCATTCTGATATCAAAGCGACTTTACATCAAATCCAAACAGGGTTATTATTATCTGAACAGTATTGACTTACTTCTCACTGAACACGTGTATTGGAAAAATATATTCGACCTTCATATCGCAGCATCTGTATAGATATCGTCAATCAAATTGAATCATACAAATCCCACAAAGCCGTCTGCAGTTTAGATTTGGCTTTTGTATTTTTGATCCTAAATATTCCATCACTTGCCCGGTGTTTAGCTCAGTTCCGCCAAACAATCACTGGGGTCGCAGTGATATACTGATTAAATTCAACGCAACCACAATGAAGAGACGAAACACTAAATTTAAACTTGAAGACGGCTCTTGTTATATTATTATTCAGGAAGGTCTTAACTACAGTAGGAATATAGGACTATGGTTAACGAAGCCACATAAGTTTTAAGTGGCCTCCGGGGCTCCTAAGTTCCCGCCGTCCGTTTATCCTCCACAACAAAGTTATTTGTTAGAGTGTCTACCTAAAACGTTGTTCATGCCTACTCAACTTTAGTAGTGTGTTCCTAACTGAATGCTTAGAAAAATCTGAACTAAAACTATCAATATTTTCAACTACAAATAACATTACGCCTGTACACACTCATGTCGCCGTTATGTTTAAGTCCCATGTAACGGAGGGCGAGCCTATTGCCATCAACCGGGCACAAATCCAGACTCCGGGCTGCTACTGACAAATTCCACACGGAAAATCCCAATAAAACTTTGCCTGACCTGGGGATCGAACCCAGGACCTCACACTCAGCAGTCGCGCTTGCGATCACTAGGCCAACGAGGTAAACTACAAATAGATAAATACAATAAAAACAAAAAAAGCCTACGTGTTTGTTGCCAACAGTCCTGCGACCGACGCCACTTCAGTAAGGACAAGGTCCCCGAAAAATTATATCGAGGGGAAAAGTCAAATAAACGAAAAAAAAAGTTTACAACAATTATACGAATATAAAAGCTATCTTGTTCATATTGTAAACAACATAAATAAACAAATCTAAATTTAATACAAGGTCGCATGAATTCATCGCTATTGCTTTTGGAACGTCCGAAACATTCCGAAACGTAAATGCAAGTAGTGCAACGCAATTTGTTTTCGTATTCTCGTATATAGGATCGAATTCGAAGGTTAACGATCCTTCACACTAGTCTGGAAGGAAAATCGTATTACTCCAAAATATATTTGTTATTCAGGATTCTTTTCTGAGTCTAGATGAATAGGAGCCGCTAGGGACGATTCTGTCAAGACTGTCCGCTGCGTCCTACCCACACGTACGGAGTTTGCATTGTCATCCCTCTTTAGTTATTTACTTAGTACAGATCCTTTCAAGCACAAATAGGTCACGCATAAATACTCTGGAATATTAGATAATTCTAGTTTGAATATGTGATTTAGTATTTCAGCAAGAGATTTTGCTGAATTTCAGCATTTTAGGGGTATAATCGCTGCCTTCAGACCCTGAAACCCGTGCCGTACACCGCTGTGATCCCTAAGGGGCTCTAACTGGCATAATATCATCCGTTGTAACACATATATCAAAATATCTCTCGGTTCGCAAATACATTTCATTTGTTTGGTACAAAAATAGCAGGGTTTAAAGTGAGCCTCGCCGCTAATATTAATGCGTGGTCCACCGCAGAGGTTGCGTGTATTACGTGAACGTCTGAGGCGGGTTCATTCCTCATTAATTATATACCTTCTTAACGCTGTATTTGTATTAATTTGTGTGAATGTTATAAATGTAATATTTTATCATTTCTGAGGGAACATTATTGAAAACGACGGCTGCCAGGGTTTTTAAAATTTATTCTCAGTGAAAGATAGAACCCGATTTTACTGCTATTGTGATGGCATTTTCAATGATTTATGGAGACAGCCCATCTTAAAATGGATTGTGATTTAGAATGCATTGTTTTCTTGATATCTTCAACTCTCGCTGTTTCTAGTAAACAGCTATAAAGATAGATAAGTTATAAAGTGCTTCTTACACATATAAAACTAATATCCGAAGAGAATCGAGTTCAATATGACTTCGAAATGTACTTACACAGTTTGTTACTTGCGTACTTGTAAACTGTCTTCAATTCTGAAACTAGTTTCAGCTTAGTTTCAACAACCTACCCGTGATATAGCATAAACGAGAGTTTTATAGGGTGCTATATTTCTCAACATTCTCATATATTCAAACGTTGAGCGAAAAACGCTTTTATATTTTAAAAGGAGTTTTCGTAAAATGAGTTTCAATAATGTTTTATATAAAATCTGTTCGCATTTTTTCAGTTGCATGAAATATGTCTTTTTAATTACCAAAATACAAAACAGGTGTATCGATACACAAAAAAGTAATTTCTCGTTGAAGATTAGAAAATATAATTTCATGCTGAAATAGAAAATACACAATCTTTATGGACTCCAAACTAGACGTAGAATATTATTTACAAAATTTCAATCCCTTTCAAACTGCGTTATCGAGATAGACCAATATAATCTTATATTGGTTCTAATAGTGACATGGGGATAAAAATCCTTTAGAGCCGGGAATAAAAAACGACCTCCATCGCTTGTTATCATTTCTAACCCTTCTCAAGATCGTTAGGGGACGTGTAGAGCTTATAAATGTAAAAAAATGATTTTTGCAAAGAAGGCTTCGATACTCTCAAGTTTAGTAATGTTCAGTGATATGAACCTTTTTGGAGATTATCGATAAAAATAAATATCTTTTTAAACAAAGAGGTGTAAATAATTTCAAAAGCTGTTTTTGTTTAGATTACCTGTAAATATTGTTCATATTGCCTTTAATATTAGATAGGTACCTACATTTAATAATACTACAATTTTTCATAAACTAAAAGTATGTAAATATTTCAACAGTTTCATAAAAAATGGAGTTCCGAAAAATTATTCCTATCTCCGCATGCTACATATGATTTTAATTAAAAGAAAAAACCGAATCGGAAATATTCGCCAAAGAAAAACATGTTTTTATATTTGGCAGCAAAATTTTCGCATCAGAGATGAATCAAATAGCGAATCATTTATCAAAACCGGTTAGGCAGGCGGCGTTCAACGGAAAATATTGAATTAAAAAAGCAGAAAATTCAAAATCGGAACGCAATTTCGAATTCTTTTTGGTATCCCGTATTCGAGATTGGAACGAGAGAACGTTTATAGAATCACGCCGATGTCTATCTGTCCGTCACAGAGATCCCAGAGATCGTTTGACACAGAAAGTTGAAAGTTGGCATAGTTGTTTGTTATTCTGTCATCACAAGTTTAACTTTCTGAGCAAAACAATTTATAAAATGTTACGGGAAAAATTACATAGCACTTGTATTTTAACAAAACCTTGCAGTAGCTTTCACTGATTTTGAGGATTGAACTTTAAACAATGATTATGTCGATGCGTTTTACGGCTATACAATCGACGATAATAAACAAAAGGCAGACGCTTTGCTACAAAAATTCTCGTTTCTATCAGAGTTTTTGAAAATCGGAATAGGGTATTTGACTGAAAAAGTCGAATTAGTCCGTCAGTTAGATTATCAAAAAATATTTGACCCGTATTTTTTCTTTTGTTACGGAAACCAAAACTGACGAAGATACGACACTTTTAAAATTGGCAAAACGTCACAAGTACAATTTTTACTTGCTTCTGACGTCACAAGCTCCCACTCTCGAGTTTTGATGCGTTTTATCTTTCCATATATTCATAGATTTAACAAGAGAAAAAATACGTGTCCATTATTTTTCAAAACTCTAACTGACGGACTAATTAGATTTGCAATTTATTGATGTTGTCAACATGCCTATTCTATTCACCTACTACCCAATTTCTAGTTTTTACGCATCTATCATAGTATATTATTTTCGTAACATCAGTCGCATGATGATTTTAACGATGTGCAGAAACGGACTATATTAAAAAAAAAAACACGCTTTTTATAATTAATTATTGGAGGGTCGAATTGACCCTCGAACCATGTCTCATCTCCTATCCTACTCTTTGAACCCTAGAGCCAGCACTTTCGGCGGTGTAATATTCTTTGCTTTGAGCGACTTCCGTGCTGCCACAGCTAACGCCATAGACGTGATATTTTTTTGGGAAAATCAACTGTAATTGTGGAATCGTACCATCCGACACAAAGAAGATAAAAAACCACATTAATAATAATATTTTTAAACTGAGCAGTTTTTTTAATCTATCAGAAGCTCATGATTGTTTGGGTATTTTAGACCGAGATCCAATAATAATCCAAACCATATTTAACGAAGCAGCAAAATCAGTAAGTACCTAATGCACCACAGTGATAGGTATTCACTGTATGCGATATTCGATGCATTCGCATCGACAGTTCTATTAATTCTGTGTCCTGCAGTCTACATGACGTGCCAAATTATGAAATGTGACGTGCATTTAATCTATTGTTTTCGCGTCCATTTAAAAACTGCCCATGTATTTTGAAAGGTGATTTTATCTAACGAAATAAACAATATTTGTCATTTAAAAAATGCCCGTATAAATTATAAAGTTGGAACTGCATTTTTGGTCGTTACTTTCAAAAGAAAAGATGAATACTGAAATGGTCAGCTACTCATACCACTGAAGAGCGACTGTTTATGAACGAAAAAACCTTTCAATGCAGCAATTCGTTAAAAAGCACATCTAAACGAAGCTCTTTGGGCGGAAAATATCCACTCGAAAAATTCCTATTAGAATAAAAATTCCCACGAATGTCTGGTGCTTCTAAAAACGGTGATCGTGCAAAAAAATGTTCATTTCCATCGAGGAATATTAAATGTCAAATGGCAAACACGGGCCACCGAATACTCGATGCAATGAAGCCGAGCGGAAAATTGATTTCCTGCAGCACATATCATTTTCATTTATGAAGATTAATGACGCCAGACAAAGCCGACGAGGTCAGATTAAATTTAATAGAAAAGGATTATTTAAACGTATTTTAATGAACGTCAATATTGGACGTTCAGAGCTTAATGTGATGAATATTATATTCGTCCATACGGCCGTGTAAAACATTTCCCCTTTTGTTGTATCAATTCGCCAGTTTTGGACTTCCATGTTTCATTTGATAACAATGTCCTCGTAATTTACATAAAGTAGGTACGCGTCCTGCCAAACACAGTAACGAAAGTTTACATGACACACAACTCATGGAAGCGTAAACTAATCTCGATGTCTTGTCTACTATATCGGTAAAGTCGTAGAGACCCCGTCAAAATCTTTCTTGTCAAGGGTTAGGGCATGTTTCAGACAAATGGGTTAACTTGGCCCGTCCAAACGCCTGTTAAACTTGCCCAATCTAACCCGCAATGTAATCGATTAATCCAAAACTTAGCGGCTTTTCAACATAACGCACTTAGGGGCATTCATAACATAGTTTTGAAGTGGCTTCAGATGTCGGGTTCTATTCAATAAAATTACTACAGAATCGATCAAACATAGATTTAGAAAGGGTTAAGTCAGAAGTGAAAGTTCTATTGTGGGAGATGCCAAAATGAATTGTTATATTTTTGTTGCTTTGATATCTTTCGTTTAGAGGTTAGATTTGGTTTTAAGTAGGTACAATGCAGCTACAATATAATAAAGCTAGTTCTAACAATAGAACATCAATAATGACAGCTTATAACGCCCAAACCAAAAAGTTTGTTACAGTACCTACTGAAATTAGTGTGGTTTTTTATGAGAATATTTAACTTGTATTTTCATATCAATAAACCTATGTAGCGGGTAAAAAACAACATTTGTTTGAACATGAAAGGAAAATACAAACCATTTAAGACACTTTTAATCCTTACAAAACTTGAATTTCACAACCTATACTTTAAACACAGGGTAGAATAGATTTTCAATTTTACATCTTTACAATACAAGGTTAGTCGGAAAGGGGTTACTAATCTGCGGGCCACCTATAGTATCACTGATGACTGTTTCAAAGCAAGTGTTAAAATTTCAAAATTCGATACATTTTATTTTGATGCAAAATGTTTTTTTTTTAGTATTTTCAAAAATTCTTCATCGCTGCTTCAGTTCCGAATTCAGAAAATGGTGCTTCTAATTTGTGACCCCTAATATGACCTAAAATGTAAACCCAGCTGACCGTAGCTGAGGATGGATAGATTTTAGCGTATTTTTTATGAAATCTTTGAACAGCTATTTCTCTTAAAATATTGACTTTTGGGGAAAGTTGTAGGACAAAAGTTATTCCTTATTATGGGTACTCTAACACCCTTTCGGATTAGTACCTACTCCCTTTCCAACTAACCTTGTATATTTGTTTATTTAACCCGCTATTTATTCAAACGTAACTCAGAGATATTAGGTACCGAGATGTATTAGATTGGGGGATGTAAAGCAGCTGTCAAGCATTCTGCGCCTGACAGGTGATGCAACCGACAATACCTACTGCCAGGAACCATTCAATAAAATTGGACACGCATATTTCTTGTATAATAGAACTGTCAATACTATTAGGTATGTGTAGGAAGTTTTGTTTGACAAAAATAACTATGTTGGATTTAATACATACATGTTCATTTTTGAATTGTAACTTAAGATGAACCGTAATCAAAATTAAGGACTAAAATTGTTGAGATTATGATTACATACTAAAGTAGATTTTACCATAATAAGCAGATTTAATCATCTTATGTTCTTAGACTGCGAAGGTCGAACGCCTTTCTACGTCGTCTAATGAAAGCTAAATATAAATAGATACCTACAAAGCCTTGAAATTTTGTTAATTAATAACTCCTTATAAGTCTGCAGTAATCTAAGCTCATAACCGACATCATATTGAATGAAGTAACTATTGAAAATCATCGATTTACAAATGGTTTCTATTGAAAATTATCGCGTCTTGATAAAATATATGCGTGAGTTGGAGTCGCCAACCGCGAGCTATCGTTACAGCTGTCTCGCTTCTTGTTTGACTTGAGATACGAGCATGAACTGAAGCAGTTCACTGTTACAACAAATACAAACACAACAACAAACTTAGCATTTTTATTAAAAACCTAGTTGTGGAAATGTTTTAAGCGAATCAGCGTCGAGGTTTACGAAACCACCAAACAGAACGCCAATTTAAAGTTACAAAACAGTTGTTAGCGCACAATTTTTCCGTGAATACTCTGTATAACGAACATTATTCATTGAGATGGAGCAATAAAACACCGACCACCGAAACCATGAGAATGAGAAAGTAATTTTCTCTCAACGACTCCTTTGGGAGACAGGGAGACAGTCAATCGGTTAATTCTGCTGAGATGATTTATGAAAAACATTCACGGCTATCTACTGCACCTCATGATTTACGATATTACGTTGCTTGTATTGAACAGATTATTAAACTTAAAAAGCTGTTCGCATGTATTACAGAAAAACGCAATTCCAAAAACAATACGAAACCTAGGCATACAACCAACATATACCTAAATGTAATAGATTGATCTTTCATAAAATCGATTGCATAGACTCACACGAATGGATGTATGAAGAATAAAAAGTGAACGCTACGACCACAGGGCCGCATGTTTGGCAGCAGCAATCCATTTGACCAGAAAATTGAATCCTCGTTGTTATTTCGCGTAGAGAGAGATTAATTAAAACGGCGATCCAATGTAGTAATTCATATATTATGTAAAACGCACATATTGTGCCACATTGATTCGTATTTATGTTATAAACGAACGTGGGTTACGGTTTGTTGTAAAACGGAAATGATTTTAAAAATCCCTTTTTACGCCAACTCAAAAGTTGAAAACATTTCTGAAACAATTTACATAATTAACAAAACGGCAGTGTTTTACGCGGCGACAAGATAAACGTATTCTAAATTCTGTCTTATCATCACAAATAGACTTGGTATAAAAACGAACACAAAAGAGGGGGCTATAAATGTGGCACTGAAATTTCATTGAAGTCGACGATGGGAGAATTTGGCAAGGCTTTAGGCTCGCATGCCACCAGAACAAAAGACGTCCGCCGAAGCGAGCCCTACGAATGGCAAAACAAGGACAAGGAATTTTAATAAAATCCTTATTATCTATTCACAGCGGCAGTTACGTTCTTTTACGAGCTGAACGGCACCGGAGAAGTTCGGTCGCGGGATCGCATCGCGCTCTCCTTGTCGCAACTTTGCTAATATCTTAAAAGAACATTCTGAACCGACTTAATTGTTCGGCGACAACAGAAGCACGCAATCTGTGTTTAACGTGTGTAATTTCCCGAAGTTGCGATACTGATGCCACTCAGCTTAGCTGACACTAGGTAGCTTACTTACGTACCCGTACCCCAAGTGTGAGTTTTTTTCGTTAACTACTGTAGTTGCGTCACGCCAAAAATGTATGAAAATTTAGGCTACGCCTCTAGGCGCACCGTTCACTAACTAATATTCGCGCGTTAATTAAACGGTGCGCCTAGAGGCGCAGCCTAAATTTTCATACATTTTTGGCGTGACGCAACTACAGTAGTTAACGAAAAAAACTCACACTTGGGGTACCGTTCACTACACTCCTTTCTTACGTACCCGTTCACTACACTCCTTTCTTACGTACCCGTTCACTACACTCGTAGGTGTTGTTAGAACATAAAATACGTCGCATCCTAGAAAAAAGTCTAGGCCTTTTTCCCTTTGGAGCGGATGACACGTAAGCTCGAACGAATAAACATGACGTAGATACGTGAATTTTGCCTACGTTACTTTATCTACATTTCAGGTACCTACTCTTTATTAAGTTTATACATAGTTCAGTTATGTATGAGATTTCTTGGTAAAGCCGATGTTTGCCTAATGCTATGATAATCTCTCCATACTATATTTGAGGTTTCATCAATCCGCCACAATACCATTTGAAACCTTTCACCTCTAGGGATTATAAAGGGTACATTTGTGTAGTCACGACGTATATCAAACGGCCCGCGTGATTGGATCAATTTCTAAAACTGTGTACATACAGAGGGCGTACACATATGTAGGTATGTGTGAACTTAATAATTCATTCGTTTTAATTGAACCTACCATTTCAGTTTTCATTAGAGGTCTGTTTTATACATACATTGCGTAGACAAAAAAATTCAATACATTGTCTAGTAGGTAATTTGTAAAGGACGTAGCAATAGATGACAAATTGTGGCTCGAAATTCGCCCTCTCTGTTGGAAGCCCCCATTCATCATTGTCATAATGTTCACAAAAAAATATTCATACTTACAACACGAATGTCGCCAATTTGTGCATATTAAAAATGTACAACTACGAAGGTAGGTTCGCTCAAAAATGTAATTACTAAAATACTCTAAAACTTAACAAACTTTTGTGTTTAATTAAGATTAAGTACCTACTTCTAATTTGTAGTGAAAGTTACACAAGTTCAATTTAAAAAGTTTAATGTTGAAAATTTTGAAAGAAAATATTAAAAGTCCTTTGAAGAATAGGTAATGCAAACGTTTTAGTGGTAAGACGTGCTTGTATAAAACTGTATAGAGTATTGTTCTATCTAGGTATATGTTGCGACCTGTAGGCAGCCGAATAAATTTTTGATTACGGTCTCAGGTTCATTGGTATTCTTGGGAGAGAGTGCCGATACGACCTTCAGGCCGGGTCTGCACTTAGCGGTAATTTACAGTTTAATTACTGGTTCTGGTTGGGGGAGCGGGCCAACCCCAAATTTATACGGTACTCGACATCACATAGTTAACAAGTTGTAGTCATATCCTTTCATTAGTTCCGATCGATGAGGAGAACATGATCGTTACGAAAGGTCCCGAAGATTTTGTGTAGCAGATTCTAGGGTCAACCTTCTTGTCAGATTAAAAGAATTGATCAAGTCTGAATCCCTGATGTCGATGGATGTTGGTAGTGTCGATAGATGTTGACGGTGTCGATTGTTGCATTCGGTGCCGTTGTAATAAACAATGTGAGTCAAATAAGTAAAAGCACGAAACTAGCAAGAATAAGGTATTTGACTGAAAAAAACTAATTAGTCCATCAGTTAGATTATCAAAAAATATTTGACCTGTATTTTTTCTTTTGTTACGTAAATCAAAATTGACGAAGATACGACACTTTTAAAATTGGCAAAACGTCACAAGCAAGTACAATTTTTACTTGCTTCTGACGTCACAAGCCCCCATTCTCGAGTTTTGATGCGTTTTATCTTTCCAGATATTCTAAGATTTAACAAAAGAAAAAATACGTGTTCATTATTTTTCAAAACTCTAAGTGGCGGACTAATTACATTTGCAATTTATTGATGCTGTCAACATGCCTATTGCACAAGTTATTGCAGCAAGTGCTTGTTTAGTTTGCAAAACTTTCAGAAGGCGAATTGCTGTGTGAACACAGTTGAAAGTCGGTTACAGGAGTCTACTTTTGCAATTGAACTGTCTATTGGAATTGGCACTAAAGACAAAGTCATCCCCACCTTTCCCACAGCAAAGAAACCGCTTAGAAAGAGACAAAAAGTACCTAAATACCATATCCTTGTAATCACTATTCAAATAATACACCCCTGTCAAACATGTATGAAGTTTGAGAATAATAAAGCTATTCAGACCAAGTTTTCCTAAACTGCAATAAAGGCTTGTGAATATGGTTTAATGCATTCAGTTGTGACGCCCATCGCTTTGAAGCACCCTTAACCCACTTACAGCGGGTAAAGCAAGCTGCTTGTATTATACTTTACAATTTACTGTATTCCTTCTGTTTTTCAAGTGGTTATTGTAAGTCAAGAGCAAAAGACGATGAATATTTCAGAATATAAAAGATCACTTATTATTTGATTATGTTATAAATGTATAATAATACGAGTCTTAGAAGTATTGTCAGTAACAGTTTATAAAAAAAAAAAAACAAGATTTAATTCTTTTTTAGGATTCCGTACCCAAAGGGTAAAACGGGACCCCATTACTAAGACTCTGCTGTCCGTCTGTCCGTCTGTCACCAGGCTGTATCTCATAAATCGTGATAGTTAGACAGTTGAAATTTTCACAGGTGATGTATTTCTTCTGTTGCTGCTGTAACAAAAAATACTGAAAAACAGAATAAAATAAATATTTAAGGGGGCTCACATACAACAAACGTGTTTTTTTTGCCGTTTTTATAGATAACTAGAGGTCGCTCGCGGCTTCGCCCGCGTGGATGTCGTTTATCGCGTACTCCGTATTTTTCGGGATAATATAATTCAACCATGATTGGAAAGACACGTGGCGCCATCTATTACCGTTATTGTTGGTTTCCTCGGGAACAGTAGGTACTTTTTTTGGGATGAAAGGTACCCTATGTCCTTTTTTGTACACCTGACAACGTATATGCAACATTTCAGGATGATCGATTCAGTAGTTTAGCCGTGAAAAGGTAACAAACAAACTTACTTTCGCATTTATAATATTAGTTAGGATAGTTAGGATGGTACAGTACCCTTCGTGCGCGAGTCCGATTCGCATTTGGCCGGTTTTTTTTTAATTCTTTTAATTCTCGTTGATTTATTAACGATGAGCACTCTGGCATATGCAATATAATCACAATGTGTAACGCAACAAAGTCTGCTAATTTGGACGGCTTAGCGATAGTGCTATGTTATTACACTGCATCCAATAGGCGCATGCTACACGCTCAATATTTATCACGATATTTGGATCGCGATCCTGGATCGTGATAGTTATTGAGCGTTAAGATCAGTGTATTGATCTTAGAGCAACGCGGTCGACATACTCGAGAGTGGCAATGCGGAACATTTCCCCTCTGTCAACTCGCTTAGGCCCCATTTGACAGTTCGTGTCAAATGAGGCCTAATTTCGTTTTATTTTTAATGTGTGAATGTCGTAGCTACAGGGTAGAATGCAAATGTGTGAGTCCCTCCCCCCGACTTTTTTGTATTGAAAGAGAACGCTATGGCCACTCCCGATATAGACGTCGAACGCGTTGCTCTAAGGTATTGATGGATTAAAAACTCAATAAATATCATGATCCAGGATCGTGATAAATATTGAGCGTGTAGCATGCGCCTTATGGGTGAATAACGAAATACATAGTAGCTGTACAGCCGCGGACTCGAAATGTTTATTAGATTTCAAATTCGATTAAGAAAAAAAATTCTTTGCCTTGTCAATTTTTTGCGAGCGACCGAGCGACCTTATGAAAAAGTAAGTATTGTGCAAGCAATTATAGACCTTAGGGTGGTAAACATTACAAGTCCGCAACTGTACAGCGATTAAATTATATTACTATCACCAATCAACCTGCTAAAATAGATTAACCACCACAATTAAATCGATTGATCAATTATCTAACCACACTGATTTCAATTATATTTCGATGTTACATCCTCGAGATTTAACCAACCATGTAGTCCGTTCTCCAACGTACTGCATCGTCACACTCTTTAAAGTATAGAAACAATTATAAAAAATATCGATTCCGTAGTCGATTACGATTGCACCTCTCTACTATTCCCTGCTGTCGGCGCTCACCTCTATAAACGTCATTCGTTTTTCGTGTGCTGCATCGTTACCGCCAAAATTCCGTAAACGAATAAAACTTCTGGAAAAGTTCTCAAAAATAGCTTATTAGTGCTCAAAAATGGGAAGAAAACGAAAAGCAAAAAGCGAACACGATATTCGTAAAAAGATACGCCGCCTGGAAGCTAAACTTCAACGCAGATATAAAGGTTAGTAAAAAAGCAAGTTTCGACTTGACCCTCCATATTAGAAAAAGTGTTCAACTTTATTAACTTAACAAATAATCATGCCTATATTCAAATATTCTTGCCTTCTTGACGTGATAACACGTGATGTTATCCTGAAGGTAAACGTTTTGTTCCCTAAAGTGGTAATACGCGATATTATCCAGGAACAAATTTGTTGTACTTTCTTAACGTGGTGGTACGCGATGCCATCCAGAAAGTAACATTCCTTACCTGTTTTCCGCAGAATCCCACCGCCATTCGGAGACACTATCGTCCTGCTCGTCTCCCGAACAGCCCGAACTAGATAGATACATGTCTGATGAAGACGATTTGTCTATGGTTGTGGTAACACCAACGTCCCCACTGCATCAAGACATGCAACTAAACCCTGCTCCAGCCCTTCTATCTGAGACAGGTCCCCCACCGGAGATAAGTATCACAGATCCGATTTTACCGTCCACCTCGACGGTTCCCGAGGAAATTTTAAAAATACTTGGCGAAGCCAAAAAGACTGAACAGGAATTAGGTGAGAAAATCCCACAAGAAATCTCTGAACGTTGGGGTAGAATCCTCCTAGACGGGTTGGGCAAAGAACAAAAGACTGCTCTTTTAGAGAAAATGTTGGTGCCTGAAAACTTTTTATTGGTACAAGCACCTAAACTGAACCCGGAGGTGGCAGCAGTCCTGTCTGACACTGCCAAGAATAGAGATAAACGTCTCGAAAAATCTCAAAGTCAACTGGGCTCAGGCATAGCAGGCCTAGTCAACCTAACTAAAGATTTAATAAAATCTGATATTGATAAAATTACCATCATCAAGAGACTCTCTGAACTAAGTCAACTTCTGCTTGACCTACACTATGAAGAAACTTTAAATAGACGCAAGCTAATTGTACCACTATTGGATAAAAAATTCTGGAACACCATTCAGAGTGTTAAAAGAGAGACATTCCTATTTGGAGATAAACTTGGAGAAAACATAAAAAATTCAAAGGACATTGAAAGATCCAGCCAGCAAATAAAGAAACCTTTTCAAAATTTTCAAAAGAAGCCTCCGATGTCGGGAAACACCCGTTTTCCTCCTCGTCAGCAAAACACAAAGATGCTACCAACAGCAGCGGGTCGCCACTACGAGGCGCAACCGTCAGTCGCAGCGAGGAGGTACACTGGCACGACGCAACCGCGGGGCCGAGCCGCGCCAGCTCCCCGCGACCGTCATACCGACCGGAGGCGCAAGTAGAGGTACCACATGCTGGTCGCATACAGCTATATTTTAATAATTGGTTATCAATTACTGATGACCCTGTTATTCTGTCTTATGTAAAAGGATACAAAATCCCTTTTATGCATAGTTTTGCCCAACACACTGAGCCAAATAACCCTCCATTTCCAATAGTAGAAATGGAGAATGCTATAACAAAGTTAAAAGAATTAGGAGCTATTTCTGAATGTCTTGATGAACTTGGTCAATATGTATCCCCTGTATTCTTAACACCCAAAAGTAACGGTGGTTTTAGATTTATACTGAACTTAAAGAAATTAAATAGATATATTCATACCCACCATTTCAAAATGGAGGATATACGCACTGCTACAAAGCTAGTATCTGAAGGCTCTTATATGGCAACAATAGACCTCAAAGAGGCATACTTCTTAGTTCCTATTCATAGTTCACATAGAAAATATCTAAGATTTAGATTTGGTCAATTGTTTGAATTTAATTGTTTACCCTATGGCCTGAGTTCAGCCCCCTACGTTTTCACAAAACTTATAAAACCATTACTGTCATATCTTAGAAGTGAAGGGCACACAGTAGTAGCGTACCTCGATGATATTTTGTGTATAGGAAAGAGTTATAACACCTGTAAAAACACCATCAATATTTTAAAACAAAATCTAGAAAAATTAGGATTCATAATAAATATAGAAAAAAGTAACATGACACCAAATCAAAAATGTAGATTTCTCGGTCTGGACCTCAACACATCTGAAATGTGCCTTCAACTACCTCCTGAAAAAATCGAGAAAATATTAAAAATGGTTAGAAAATTAATGTGTAAGAAATCGATTATGATACGAGATTTTGCAAAATTCATAGGTACGCTTACCGCCGCATGCCCTGCCGTTGCCTATGGTTGGCTGTATACCAAACAATTCGAACGCGAAAAACACTTAGCATTATTAAAAAGTAATGAAAATTATGATTGTAAGATGTCCTTAAATAGTTATTTACTACAGGATTTTACTTGGTGGGCAGACATCACCAATAAAGCTAAAAATAAAATACGAAAAAACCAATTTCAACTAGAAATATACACAGATGCATCTCTTACCGGATGGGGAGCCGTGTGCGATGGCGAAGTGGCAAGAGGCCACTGGTCAGACAAAGAAATTAAATATCACATAAATTACCTTGAATTACTAGCCGCATTTCTTGGTTTAAAATCATTTTGCCAAAGTCATAGAGATATAGATGTTTTACTTAGAGTGGACAACACCACTGCCATCTCATACATAAATAGAATGGGTGGAATACAATTCCCTCACCTTAATAAAATTACTAGAAAAATATGGCAGTGGTGCGAACAAAGAAAAATTTATATTTTTGCTTCTTATATTAAGTCTCGTGATAATACTGACGCAGACCGAGCCTCTAGACACACAAACATCGACACTGAATGGAACCTAAACCCGGTACGTTTCCAAGAAATTGTCAATAAGTTTGGTCAACCAGACATGGACTTGTTCGCGTCCAGACTCAATAAAAAATGCAACAAATATATTGCTTGGAAACGAGACCCAGATGCATATGACATCGATGCATTTACTTTCAAATGGGATAAATTCTTCTTTTACGCATTCCCCCCATTTGCTCTTGTATTAAAATGCCTTCGTAAGATACACAATGATCAAGCCACGGGGATCCTTGTTGTTCCATATTGGCCAAGTCAACCATGGTTCCCCTTATTTTTGTCTCTAGTAGATTCAGATATTATCTATTTCAAACCTAATATAGATCTTTTATTGTCACCTTCCAGGGAACAACATCCGTTATGGCACAGCCTTACCCTGGCGTGCGCAATATTATCAGGCAAGCGTTTTTAATGAAGGACATCCCTGATGATTCAATTGACGTAATGTTGAATTCCTTATCTAAAAACACTCTTAATCAGTACAATGTAGCATTAAAATTGTGGTTTACATTTTGTCAAAGGAATAATACTGATTATTATAATAGTTCTGTTTCAAATATTTTAAAGTTCCTAACTGAACAATTAAAAAGAGGGGCAAGTTACGGTACTCTTAACTCATTCCGATCTGCCCTATCACTAATTATTAGTAAAAACATTTGTAATGATAATTGTATTGCAAGATTCCTCAAAGGCGTTTTTAAAATGAAACCTAGTTTACCAAAATACCATTCGACCTGGGATCCAAATTTAGTTTTAACTTATCTAGGTAATCACTACCCTAATGAAAATTTGTCGATGGAGATTTTAACGAAAAAAGTAGTAACTCTTCTCGCGTTGTCGACAGGACAACGTGTGCAGACGTTATCAATCATTAATCATAGTGATATTAGAATTCAAGAATCCTGCATAACAATACCAATTAATAATATTATTAAAAGTTCTGCACCAAATAGGTGCAATCCAAAACTGATTGTTCCATTTTTTACAGAATGTGATGTTATTTGTCCAGCAAAAGCTCTGTCTTCTTACATGGAAAAAACGGCTCAATTCAGAAACTCTCCTAATACAAACAAGCTTTTCTTAACTATGAAAAAACCTGTTCATAATGCTACTTCCCAGAGTATCAGCCGATGGATCAAGCAGACGTTACACAGTAGCGGTGTGGACGTGACAACGTTTACAGCGCATAGTACGCGCCATGCCTCCACCTCTGCAGCAAACAGAGCTGGTGTGTCCATCGATTTAATTAAGAAAACAGCTGGTTGGTCTGGAAATTCCTTATGTTTTGCAAAGTTTTACAACCAACCCCTCGCCAATCCTGAAGAAGACAGATCTTTTGCTGAAGCTGTGTTCAATGTGAGTGATTTTAATTGATTAAGCTGTAATTGATTGTGTTGATTTTGTGAAGCCTTGAAAGCACCAAAGTATAAATTATAATATTTTGATAATATATTCTAGTTCTTTTCAATACAGTATATACAAGATCATACTTTTCCCATTCTGCAACACTCGCTAAACATCTACATGGTTGGTTAAATCTCGAGGATGTAACATCGAAATATAATTTATGGTTAATTGAACTTACCTGTAAGTGAATTTCAACCAAAATTATATGAGATGTTACATCCGAAGAGATTTAACATCCCACCCACCCAATGGACAGACCGCGTTAGCGCAGCCAAGCGTCGCGCTCTGTCTACCCTATTGATTGCAGAATGTGTACCTGATGACTCCAAACTAAATGACGTTTATAGAGGTGAGCGCCGACAGCAGGGAATAGTAGAGAGGTGCAATCGTAATCGACTACGGAATCGATATTTTTTATAATTGTTTCTATACTTTAAAGAGTGTGACGATGCAGTACGTTGGAGAACGGACTACATGGTTGGTTAAATCTCTTCGGATGTAACATCTCATATAATTTTGGTTGAAATTCACTTACAGGTAAGTTCAATTAACCATAAATTGTTTAGGATTGTTAGTTTTTGACGTACCCATGGGAAAAAGGCGTGAATTTATGTATGTATGTATGTCATTGTATGTTTGTTTTTAGGATTACGTACGTGAAAACTAATCAAAAACGGGAACTTTTATACTCGCGGGTCTTTCGGTCTGCCCCTACGTCACAGTCACAGCCGAATTGTTTTGTCTGTGGGTTTCCTCGTGCCCATAAATCTATGGAGTATACCCACGCAAAAATCTTGATAATTATGTTAAAAGCCAAGTTTATATTATATAAATGGAATATCTGTCTCTCTCTCTCTGTATCATGTAAATTAATAATTAAGTTGCCAAAAATATCTTCATATCCGTTTATTTTGATACACGTGTAATTATTGAGGCTTTTAATAACGTAACTCTCAACCACGGTAATGAGACTTTAATACATACATAAGTATCCCAGTCTGCCTTATAATAATTGCGGGTGTAATTTCACTGCGATTACAACAATAATAATTATCATGAAAATCATAATTTTGGTATTACCAAGTCCAATTGAATGACTTACATAAAATTTTCCCTGTTTATTTGTTTGTTTATGGTTGAATTGTTCAGCTTGTTTGTTTATTTGGTTGTTGTTAAGTTAGATAAAGAAAACTATGGGTTGTGATAGGTAATGCCATCAGGTCCGTATGCGATGCCACATTTCACGACTGTCACGGATTACGCTGAATCTTTCATGTTAATTTCGGTGATATTCGCAGTTTAGTCCTGCTGTGTGCACAATACACAATACAATAATCGTTTATTTTCTCCACAAACATACACACATCAAAAAAAGTTTGCGATCACCAGCATAAGCTGATATAATTTTTTAAATTGAACTTTATCATGAAAAATTCTTTGTTGTGTTTTCTTGATAAAGAAAACTCGTGTCTAAAGAATCTAAAAAGAAGAAGAAATCATAATATAATCTACCGTAACAAAAAAGATTTCGGTTTTTCAAAGTGATCGCAAACTTTTATTGATGTGTGTACTTAAATTAAAAGTACAAAGGTTATTATATTTGTTAGGTGTAGACAATTTATGTTGTGGAGACTGGAGCCTGCACTAGGTATAACCTGTATTGCAAGTCTCCAAGCCTCCAGCTCAGACAGATAAAATTTTGATTTATAAAACAAATAATAACAGTAACTTAGTCGGACGTGCAGATGAACAAACAATTGGTAGTAACACTTTTAGCTGTAACAGACTAATAGTTCATTTCCTTTATCAGCTAGTAATCACAAAATAATAAATTATAGGGTGAGTGTCAGAGGCTTTTCACTGTGTGGGTGTGGGAGTGTATGGGTGGGTGTGTGGGTACAATAGTAGGTAATCAAGCTGTCTGTAGTCTGTATGACTACCTACCTACTGCTTGCAATCGGGAATCAAAGCCGTCATTTCCAAGCATTCAATCGCTTGTATTAGATGTTTCTCCGAAGACAGTTTCGAATACGGTTTCTCATACATACATACATTATTCTTAGTAACAGATAAAATAAACAAAATTTTTGATCCATGCATTGCCAAACTTGTTACTAACCGACGAAAAGCAACCATAAAAAAAAAGTACATAAAGGTACGTTTTTGCATAACCATTGAATGTTATTTGAAACCAAAACATGCAAACACGGAAAAAGCATAATAATGTTTTCCCCGCAAAAAGTTGATAGTAAAAGGTAATCCTCGAAACAGGATAATGGTGCGTTCGGTAGACCGAAATCCCGTTTTAACTTACATTTCTATTTTTCCGTGTGTTGGAAAATCAGTAATGTTTTACCATTTAACGTATTTTATACGACAGTTGTTTCTATGTCCGTGTTAATCTGAACACGTTGTTCCATTTTGGATTCGAGAAAAAAGTAAACAACATGTATATTTCCTACGCTACGTAAATTCTAAAAGTTAACTGCAGGGAACGTGTTAATTAATGGCGTTATAAGGCAATTATTTGGATCTGTCTTTGTTTGTATACTACTTAAATGTTTAAAGGGTCTTTGAGTAATGAAATAAAGCAGTCTGTTTCTCAGAAAAGTTCTCGTAAATAGTATTATGAATTGAGCCTCCAAGATTGTTCTCTCTAGCAATCTATAGAGGGGGAGGCTCACATTTTCCATTGCCGATACTTATCTACTACAGACATTGTACCATCGATGCACGCAACGGACCATAAAAAATCTAGGCACCCAAAGTTTCTAGGTACTCAGTACCTAACGACAATCAGTAGTTTCATGGCGAAGCATTTATCTTGTTTTTTCTACAAACAAAGGCACAATACTGAATTCTGGTCGATTAGCGATTATTCAATTCATTCCGAATCATTACCATCATCATTTTCTTTCACGCGTGAGTGAACAACCGATTTCATTCCACATTACAGTTTTTACAAATAAAGGAAAATCGTTAAGCACGTCGGGATAACATTGACTCAGGGATAGTGATAAAATGAGGGATGACCAATCGGTAGCAGTTGGTAAACATTACTTTCTGTATACAGCTTCCATAAACGATGAGGATAATTTGTAGGAAGAAGAAATTTAATCCCTAAAGTCACCTATAGCTTTTTATGTAGCACATAATGAATCGGTATTTACAATGCGACAAGAGAAGGGCCAACTTCGCGACAAACTTGCAGAACTAGTTAAATGAGGAAGTCGTCCGTATCAAGCGTGCATCGCGTGACTTTGAAAAATTGTCGTCAATAAGTCTCGTTTCGCATTCGGCAGGATCGTCCGTCAATGTCGACGTCGGTCGTCGGACGGCGGGCCAATAAATGTCGCACGAACCGACGGATCGCGCGCCCGTCCACACTATTACCGCATTACCTAACCACTTCACAGAAATTATTAGAACGCGCTTCTTTTATGTTCTTCTATGCGGTAAGATGACGTTGAAAGAGTAATGGAATAAATTTAATTTTATAGGCGAAGTAATGTAAGATAGACGGAGATTCTATCAATTGAGTGGTCCCTTATCTGTGTGGCCTGTGCTTAATATTTTATTACGCACACAATAACAATTATCGTGGCCTGTGTAGTGCATATCTACATGGTCCTGAGTTGCCTGCGTACTTAACGGTAAGGATACACGGCGACACATTATACTCGAAACTCAGTGTCGACACTCAGTGTCGACACCGTGTGTCGTAGTGTGTACATCGCCGTTACACTGAGTTGCGCATTAGCTCTGGTTTAATTTCAGTGTCGCGATTGCATTGTGTCGAATGTCAGTGTCACCGTGTATCCTTACCGTAACTCGTTTGCTGTGTGTACAAAACTATGAACTTAGTAGATCTTCTTTTCCAAGGACATCCTTCACTCTATAGAGCAGAGGTTCTCAAACTTATTTCGTCTACCACCCACTTTGAGAATAAAATATTTTCTAGCGCCCCCTAACATTTTTAACAGTAGGTACCACATCTTAATAATCCCAATCGCAATCATTACTTTTACCGCCCTTTACCGCCCCCCCCTGTAGGCCTTTATCGCCTGCAAGGGGGCGTTATCGCCCACTTTGAGAAAGACTGTTGTAGAGATTATTCATTTCAACAACGATACTTGAATATCCATGCACTGGTAAGCCATAATAAGATGCCAGCTAGCTCTGTAACAAAATTAGTCTAAAAGCACAATAGTTATCGATCTTCTTCAAAGATTCAACGAACTGATATGTTTCACGAGACTGATGAACGCATAGCAACGTTCTGGATATAAATCCCAACGTCAGATAATTGCTATTGATAAGTGTAAACTAAACCAAGTTCTACTCAAACGCTTTAGATCTAATAGTATTAGATATTCAACAGTGAAGTTCTTTGGAATCTAATGACGTAACTTTGTTTGAAGAATCACACGGTTGGAAATTCAAAGAACTTTGCTCAAAAATATCAATGTTTATGGCAAATTATCTTTTGTATTATTTTGGTAACTGAAACTTAGCCTATCGAAAGCTCTTGTAATTATAACTTTCCTTGAGTGTATTTTATGAAAGTCTCTTTGATTAATAATCAAAGGAAAGTCTTTATTTTTTATACTCCTTCTTCAAAATTAATACTAACACCCTGGTTGTCGCTTGTAACTTTAGGTGCAATTGTCACATATACAGGGTGGGTAAAAAATCGTGAATCAAACGAAACAGGGCGATAGTTGGGGTTATTTGCAGCATTTTTTTGTAGTACATTTTTTTACAGTGAGTTTCTAAAACAAATATTTTTTCGTGAGACTTAAAAGATATTTAAAAAAGTGCCAATACTCATAAAACATGGTACCCACTGTCATAAAAGCACTCAAGCAACTAAACACTATTTATTGTTTAAAATAGTTACCCATTTTACTCTAATGGCCTATTTATTACAAACAAGCGACCCGCCCCGGCTTCACCCGGGTGCAATGTATTATACATATAAACCTTCCTCTTGAATCACTATATCTATTTAAAAAAACCGCATCAAAATCCGTTGCGTAGTTTTAAAGATCTAAGCATACATAGGGACAGACAGCGGGAAGCGACTTTGTTTTATACTATGTAGTGATTTTGGTATTTTCTTAAAAAAACCATCAAATTGTAATAACTTTTAAGGAGACCAAGTTAGGGCTCTGCCATAAAGGTATTTTTTACTGCAAATAACCCCAAATATCGCCCTGTCTCGTTTGATTCACGATTTTTGACCCAACCAGTATAGTTGTGTAACTCTGTTAGTTTCGACAACAGGTAAACGTCCAAACAGTACATTGATCTCAAACATACACAGGGGAGTGCATTACACCGAACATGGTGAATACGGGTACCTATCTCTGTCCACATGATTGATACATATAGTGGTATGAATACAAATTAATACGGGATATTTCAACCGGTAAATGTCCACCATTGAACATTGGCTCTGAATTTTTTTTATTTATGTTAAGAAAACCAACAGCTACAAAAATTGAATAAATAATTACAGTTATTGACATAAAGCCAATTACAGATTTTCACGAATAGTAACAGACATTAAAACAAAAACTTAGGGAACACTTAATAGCAGAAAAATTACGATTCAATAATATACAGGGTGTTAACGAATTCGTGTAATTCCTTCAAACCAAGTGATCTACTGGTGACATAGATTAACCGTAGATAGGAATTTTTGAAAACTAACTAAATAAAAATTAAAAAAAAACTTGGTTTTCTATTTCTGAGTCATTTTAGAGCCTTGAGTTATTTGACTGCAAAGAGCGATATCGCGTTAGTCGTGCCTGCCAGCCCTGTCGCAGTGCTTTCATTAATTTATGCGTGGCATCGAAATGTTCACACAAATAAAACATTTTTTTTGCAAAAAAGTAAATTCTTATTTTTTTATTGAATCCTTATTAGGTGGTTTAGTTAGATACGATTGGAAACAAAGCCGCATGAGAAAATAATAATTTTATTTTTTTATTTTTAATCAAGCTAAATCCCGTGCTGTGCCTGTCTACATCAGTAGTAGATCATGTGGTTTTAAGGAATTACACGAATTCGTTAACACCCTGTAGTCTCAAAATAAAACCAGATACCTCACAATTAATTGAAAAACTTAAGGTTAAGCGTCTTTCTTGCCGTGCTACTATTAGTGACAAAATTAGTGTATGACCGCTGCAATACTAAAGCCCCAATCATCACTTCTGGCAGACGGTTTTTAGGGTTCCGTACCCAAAGGGTAAAACGGGACCCTATTACTAAGGCTCCGCTGTCCGTCTGTCACCAGGCTGTATGTCATGAACCGTGATAGTTAGACAGTTGAAATTTTCACAGATGATGTATTTCTGTTGCCGCTATAACAACAAATAATAAACAACAGAATGAAATAAATATTTAACGGGGCTCCCATACAACAAACGTAATTTTTTTGCTCCTTTTTGCTCGATATTGATAACGGCCACAGATAGACGCTTGAAAAATTCACAGATTATTTAGTTATTAAAAATAAATAATTAAATTAAAATAAAACAAATATTTAAGGGCGGGCTCCCATACAACAGAAATGATTTTTTTGCCGTTTTTATGGATAATGGTACGGAACCCTTCGTGCGCGAGTCCTACTCGCACTTGTTTCATTGCAGTAGATGCGTAAATTGGGTGTTTGACTATTATTTTTAATATTAGAAATCTCGTAACTATTCCAAAAGTTATAAGCAAAAGTGAAAAAAACAATAAAGGACTTAAAGAATGCTCAACCTATAAGCGTTTTTAAATTGTTTACTAGACAGCGACAGGACTACTGTGTGCTGACGTCATAACACATTAACGCCATTGTACAATACGGCCGACGTATCTTGGCGAGTCTGAAGTTAGCTGATTAGCTGCGCAGTAGACAATTTCGTTTCTAAAAGATTCATTGCGCAGCCAAACAATTAACTTCAGACTCGCCAAGATACGTCGGCCATATTGTAACTCCAAATCGCTCAGTAGGTACAGTGTGTTTTTAGTGATAAAGACAGAAATACCCCCATCCAAAGCGTGAAGCGTAGCCTCTTCATTTTTTCATAGATTTTGTTTTCCATATTGTGTTCTAATTAAACTTTCATTACCTGACATGGCAGAATATATCAGACTTCATTTTTTTTATTTTTTTAACACCTATTACTCTACATATACAGGGTGTAAACGAATTCGTGTAATTTCTTAAAACCACATGATCTACTACTGATGTAGATTAGCCCCCCGCACGGGATTTAGTTTGATCAAAAATATAATTATTATTTTTCATACGGCTTTGTAATCGATCGTATTTAAACCACGTAAGAAGGATTCAGTAAAAAAATAAGAAACAATTTTTTTGCAAAAACTAATTTAATTTGAGTGAACATTTCGATGCCACGTATAAATTAATGAAAGCACGGCGACACGGCTGGCGGGCACGACTAACGCGATATCGCTCTTTGCAGTCAGTTAACTCAAGGCTCTACAATGACTCAGAAATAAAAAAAATAGTTTTAATTTTGAATTATTTTTTGTTGAGTTTCAAAAATACCCATTTAGGGTTAATCTGTGGCACCTCACCAGTAGATCACGTGGTTTAAAGGAATTACACGAATTCGTTTACAGCCTGTATTTTAACAAATAAATTGATCGTTTTTTCATTCTTAAAAATTAAATTAAATCGTACATTTTTAATAAATAGTACACGAACACCCTATTTTTGGTGTTTGCGCACAAGAGTTGACGTAAATCCTAAGTCGCGTTTTACGACACCCACGAATATGAATGTTCGTAACAAAGACACCCATTCCACTTCATTATCAAAAAGTTTGCGCATGCTCAAAACATTGTATTAATCTCGGCGTTGAACAGAGTCCTCAGTTAGGAGACAATGATGCCGCAACGCTCAGCTCACCGAGCAAAGGAATGGCCGACGTTAGCATACACAATGTCCTCGGACAAAGCAAGATTTATTTGAGGTGCCACGCCGCCGGATCTACGGCACTACGACACTACACGGAACCCGGGAACCAAGACGCTTATACCAACATTTGTTGCAGCTCAGTTTACATAATGTTCCTAGATAAACGTTAACATTGCTCTTGTTTACTACCTGAGCTGAATTTCTAACAATAAACATGCATATTTTAATAGAACAACGCCTAAGTTATTAACAAAGAAGCGGACAGAAATCCTTCGCTGAAATTACTCCATCTGTCCGAACTCTTAATCCTCAGAACATCCTTTGGGGAACGTGGTTTGGTCCGTACACTACACTTTACGTGTCCCTAGATACCTGCGATGTACCTGATGTTGAGATATTATTTAACAATGTAACGTTTCGAAGCATACAGTAAATTCTATTAAAACATGTTCAGTGAAACGATACGGGATTTCGGCAAGTCTGGGTAGGCGCACAAACACATGTGGTCGTTATACAAAGCTTCGGTTTTCATGGCGCTAACAGTGAGGTAGAGTTGCATCGCATCGGTCGTCGGTCGTCGATGCAAACAGCTACAAAGCGCCAACTTAAACATGGTCACCGAGCGTGATGTGGGGACTACAGTGGATTTATAATTTAATAGATAGATGGGATGTCCAACATCCGTCCTTTGTTTCGTAACTACGAAGACTTAATGTTATTGGGTACCTTATTAAAAGTTTGCAAACACCAATTTCATGCAAAATAATGAAAAAATATTATTAAAAAAACAGAATAGAATGTCTTTTATATATTTTTTCATTGTTAACAAAAAGAAGAGTTTTATTTCGGTCCAAAAAATGAAATTTAAATACAAACTCATTGCTGGAGGCGGGTAAATATCAGATTTCTTTTTTGTTATTTTCTAAACAGCAGCCATTTCCCAACTCAAGTTGTTAAGGAAGTCGTCGCTTTCTCAACTTTTTTGATTTATAGACTGTACCCACGTCTCACACACGCGCTAACGTCCACCATTTGGCCAGAATGGCGAGATAATGCCACCAGGCTTTAAAACTTTGATCGCTATCGATGTACTTACTTACTTATACTGATATAACTTTGGCGAAAAAAAGGTTATGGCAGATTACTTTACTACTTTTGCGACTGTACTTTACGTAACAAGTAAATATGGGAGACTGAATTAGACTTTGAATATAGATAGGTACCTATCAATAAAACAAGCACTACAAAAATGGAATTGACTATGTAAAATAAAGGCAACCTGAACCAATAAAATATATTTGAATACAGTCGTATCAACTACATCCATTTCAGTTTGTTTTATATCCCGTACATACAGGGGAAACAAATAATAAACTACTTATACGACCAATTTCTGGAAGCCGGTAAGTTTATACCGCCATTACTGGGGATAATCTAAACAAACGCGGAGTATATTCCATTGGAAGACGTTCAATCAGAATTTAAGGCGTATAACTCGACTGGTGTCGTAACTTTATATTCGCTGAGGAGGAAATTCACTGAGTTTACGTATTATGCATGCAAAGGGAGATCGTAAGGTCCAGAAAGATCCCATATACAACGTGAAGCGGTGGATTCACTGAGACGAAGGTACCAGAACGTCAAAGGATTTGGGTAACCATTGGATGGCTAACTCTCATTAGTCACAAGACATTAATAACACTTTTACAGTCGATGCCTTTTAAGGAAACGCTGAAAAACGTCCCATTTATATTTCCAAAAATATTTGTGGATAAAGTTCGACAAGAAAATTACTCTTTAATTAATTATTCATCGAGAACTCGGCAGCCAAACGAACGTAACTGAGACGAAATATTCAATTAGCGACGTAAAAAGCTCTCGACAAACAACGAATTAAAATAACAACGAGCCATGCGTAACGAGCGAAAGAGATGCAAACATTTTCTTTTTCACTTTTAAAGTCGTTTTAATTCAACTTCCAATATTCGCTACAAGGTGAAGCTAGTAAAAAGATACATGAAAATAAAATAAATTATGCATGAAAGATAAATTGTGTGCTTCTTCTTTTTTCGTAAATCTAAATATAAATATCCTCCGCGTTTCGAATTCACCTAATTTAAAAGTCTTTTGTTATCTCTGGATCACGTAAAGGACGCTGAACTCTCGGGGACTTTAAGATTTATTATTATAGGTAAAATCTATTGTTGAATTGAAGTAACGTTGAATTATTAAAAAGAAGGTTAGTAAATACTTAGGTGTAGATTTGTTTAAAAACATTGCACCGAAGCACTAAGCACCTAAATTATCTTTTCATATATTCAAAGACGACAGGGTCCTTAGACAAAGTAACATCGCTTCGTAGCGAAACGATATCTAAATTCGTCATCGTCTATATTGTCGCGATCGTTGTGTCGAATTGCTTTACTAAAAGCGCTGCTTGTCTACGCATTTGTTTGACGGATAACCACGATAAACAAATCGTTTCTTTATCGTTTCGTTTCGAAGTATAACATTGTCTACCAACTTGCGATAACGATGACGATTGACCACGTGACTTAACGCGGCTTATGTCAATCCCATACATTTTAGTCTTTTCGAACTTCGTTATCGTTTTTAAATTATTACTTTGTCTAAGCCCCCTGAGATATAAAGAAGTATATCGTCAGTGAAGTTCTAACAGTGCGGACGTCAAAAATGGCTACTTTACAAGAGAGTGAAAAAACTATTTAAAACGAGCGTAACCTACGCTGAACGCTATATTGTTTTTAATTATCATTACAGATAAACTCTTTGATGATTTATTAAACCTTTGAAAATCCTAATAATCTTTGTCATTTCAAGTAAAATTGTCACTTTCTCAGTGTCATCTGTTTTTGTCACAAAATGACTTACGCACTGTTAGAACTTCACCGACGATATGGGATATCATCAATAGATGTGTATATGTTAAGTTGGCGAGTGGCAGCATTCCTGGTTGGGAGCGACATTCCAATAATGGCGTCGGTGACCCGCAGAATTCAGGGCCCTGTTGGTTACCAATCACTAACTAAATACCAGGGGTATTAGCACCAAATACATTAGGGGAAAATACACTCTACATTTACTTAAATATATTCACTGTTATCGTGCATTGTGTCGACGAACGTAACAAACGTACAATAAAAGTTTAATTTAGGGCTCATACACACGGGTTCCGTAATTGACGATTCGTCATGAAACACGATACGTCATGACGGATGGATGTTCACATTGCATACGGAATCGTGTTTTATCACGATTCGGCAAAATATCCGAATTGATGTTCACATTCGTTTCGTGATTCGATGGATCCGTCACAAAAAAATCACGATTCGTGTTTTTTTACGAACGTGTTTTTTAAAAGACGATACGTGATTAAGACGTGTCCGACATTTTTTACGATTCATGATGCGTGTGGACACGGGCATTTAAAAGTAAAAGCCGCCGTAAAAAAAACGAATACCTAGTGAAAAAAGACGATACGTCAAAAAAAACGAATCGTCTTCGTGTGAATGAGCACTTACCGAGTTACGAAAATATTACAATGCTATTCTGATTCATAATTTTAATATTGTAAATACTTTACCTATATAACAACAAAAAATTGGAAAAGAAAAAGGAATTGTGTGTGCTTAACTCGGCAGACAGACATTTTTATCTGATAGACTTAAATACATCACCGCATCCCGCTGTGACGACAAATAATGACAATAAATAAGAACAAATGTTCCACATTTATCTTCCAACGTACATTGCTTAAAATAATAACATCACATATTCGATTCTTTTGTGTAAAATTTAACAAAACCAAGTGTTCAAAGGTCAGGCTCACTTCAAAGGCCTATTTTATTCCTAAAAGAAAGTTAATCGAAACGATTTGCTTGAAGTATGCATCATGTACAGAAAAACCTTTTCCTTGAATTTACCTTACATGCTACATAAATATAATAAATATCTGATTGATGTAAGGAAATGTCTGCTAAAATACCTACTACATATCTTAACGCTGTCCTTTAGCTTTCATTCTATGCAAAAACTTTCTTTTGTGTCATTTAGGTATATCTATTACGTCCTTATTGAAGTTTTTTTGCTTCTTTTTCTCAGCCTATTTCCTTTGATCGAAATATTAGAAAAATGGGTGTTGAAAGTTTCTCAACGCTCGCAAGATATCAATCATAGACCGTCTAGTATCCTTAATATTAACATACTAGCTTTCGCCCGCAGCTTCGCTTGCGTTGAACCCGTTAAGTGACGATTTTCCATACAAACTTTCATCCCCTATTTAACTCCCTTAGGGGTTGAATTTCGAAAAACCCCTTCTTAGTGGATGCCTACGTTATAAAAGGAACCTACTGTCAAAATTTCAAGTTTCTAACCCCAGCAGTTTAGGCTGTGCGTTGATACATCAGTCAGTCAGCTTCTCCTTTTATATATATAGATATTGTGTTTTTTAAACCTAATACGTCATTCCTCTATACAGCGACAAGCGACCTTAAAGGTAGATTTAAATTACGACACTATACTCTCAATGTATACACATCGAGTGTTTGTTTGTGATCCCAACTGCGACATTACGCCGAATGTCACGCCGAGCGATGTCTGCCGCAGTGTCGAAGTGTGAATAGAACTAAGAAATAAGTCTCAGACATTCGTGTCGCAATTAATATGTATATAGGGTGACTGGTAATTAGTGACCGATACTTTAACACATGGTTGTACTCATAATAACAAACAACTTTCCCAAAGAAACATTATTTATAAAACAAAAATATATATTTGCATATTACGAGCCGCGTCCATTCCGTAACGGTTTACTAATAAATTTTAAATGAAAAAAATAAAATGAAAATAATGTTTCTTTGGGAAAGTTGTTAAAGTTGTTAAAGTATCGGTCACTAATTACCAGTCACTCTATATAGGCTACACATTCATTGCAACATATTTTGAGTTATACATCACTACATAGTATAAAACAAAGTCGCTTCCCGCTGTCTGTCCCTATGTATGCTTAGATCTTTAAAACTACGCAACGGATTTTGGTGCGGTTTTTTTTTAATAGATAGAGTGATTCAACAGGAAGATTTATATGTATACATTGCACCCGTGTGAAGCCGGGGCGCTAGTTCATACTTAAGTAAAGGTGGATCAAAAAAAATATTGTTCCACATTTGAAACAGTCAAAGAGTTATTGAGAATGTAAAGCTTACTAAAGGTAGAACAAAAGCTTTTATTTCAAGCGTTGTAAACAAGTCCCGATGTGATATTACTATTGGGCAATTCGTGTAAAATATAAGGGTTGACCGCAAAGTTTTGCCGTAGTTAAACCACTTACAATCTCCGCCAACCGGCCACAGAAGAATTTCGTTACGGCGGTCACGGGTTGACCGCTCGACGAACGTTTATGACTCGGCTTACGAGATGATTAATGTGGAAAGGGTCTGATAATGATCTGATTAGTTCCGGGTTAACAAGTACGCGTCAGTAAAGTCGTATGAAGTTACCAACTCCATTATTCAAGAGTGTTACTGATAACCTGATATTTTATGAGTAATTAGTCTACAAAAGCGTTAAGATCGTTGATTGTACTCGAATTTAACATAAAACTGTCGGCACATGTTATTAAATGTCAATACAAATCTTCGCGGAGACCCATTTAAAGCTAAATTGACAATCTTATAAGAAGTCAATGAAGTTAATTGCCGTCTCTTAAAGCTCTTGCTAGACAAAGGTGTAAATCTTGACAGTAACTCATTTGCCTGGTTATTAACGTGAAAATAAATTCTCCTTTAAATTATAAGTTATGTGCCTTTTTAACAACGTGAAGTTACTTTAATAGGCACCTATTTTTCATAAAAATTACACCTGGAAACACATTATACACAAGCGCTCTCTCCGAGCTTCATCATTATATTACCGTACTACGTTATCCTTTCTTAGAAGTTTTGTCAGTGACACTGAGAAAAAAGCAATTTCACACTGAAATAGTTGTATCAAGAGGTTGTCAGAAATAAAGTTTTATTTAAACAAAACCGACCGTTAGGGACACTCATCTCTATTCTGTACGATAAGGCCGCAGCTGTCGCTTAATTTACACCGAATATGTGACGCGATACACGACGTTTATTGTATAGTAAATTCTTTTCTAGTTGAAAATGTTTAAAACTATGGAGACTTGGCGCACGTGTTTCTACAAAATTATTATATTGGCTCAACACATTCTGTTTTATATTTTCGTTTTACAACACTTTTCATGACTTCTGTCTTTGCTACCGCAAGAGCAGAGATAAAATGTACAAGATAAACAATAGTTTATTAAACGTAAAGCCCAAAAACACCGCCATTCAGTTATAGTACTTAAACATAATCGCAATAAAAGCTAGTTTTGTAGATATTGTGGTTTATAGCCAGTTAAATAGAAAAGATAATTAATCACCATTAATGGCTTACGGCTAATTTTCTCGCGGGATCTAGACGTCCATTTGATAGCTTACGGGTCATTTACCCTGTAACAAAAGGTTACAGCGGAGAAAACAAAGCATTAATATGTACATATTTCATAAAGCATAACAACCCTTGTTTATTTTGTGGAGCGAAAATAACACGGAATGTGCCTAACATTCACCAAGAGAAGACCAAAGTAAAAAGTACTTGTGAGTACTCGTATAAACGCTTTTCAGTGAAACACTATACCTTGAATGTGTGCTACACTTAGAAGCAATCCCTCACTACATACGTGGGTATACGTGGGATATAACAGAATTGAATTTCTTAGTCATGTTCGTAGCTATGTAACGTTAAAAGCTCACCTCCTGCCTACACATTTTTCGCTGAAACCCGCATATTTACATGTAACACAATACGTTTTGGTAAGAGGATATGAATGAGGATGAGTTCCGAAGGTTATTGATGGTCGCTAATAGTTTTACTTGCATTTTTGAAGAGAATCTTCAATATCTTTTGTAGATCATATCCAGCAAACTCGATTTTATATTTGAAAATTTTACGATCTTTTTATTTTTACGTAGGTATTCAATCTTTTCATAGCTAGAGAATACATAACTTTCTAGAAGAAAGTGAATTCCCTTGTACTTATCTGATTACGTTTTCATTGAAGGTGAAGAAAATTACTTGGCAATAGCAATAAAAAAAAACTTAGTATATTTGTAAAAATCTCTTTAAAATATCTTTGTTCAGTTTTCATTCATATCTTATATTAAAATTAGCTTTCAGCGGTATATACTTCCCTAAATCTAAGTACCAATAGGTACGATTATAACAATGGCCCGGTCTTTTAATAGAGTGAAGTTATTGAAAATCTACGATAACATTTCAGGATAACAAGTCTAAGATAAAAGTAGGATAACAATTCCGACTGAACACTATTCTAAGAGTTCACTGATCCTTTTTGTAACTGGTCAGTGAACAATAAATAACTGTCAAAAACTTTTATTCTAGTTCAATTACTGAATCAATTAAATTATTAAAAAACACTTCAAACATCAATTTATTTAAATGAAAACATTGATTGCCCAACGTAATTGTTTGTTATACCTAATGAAACTGTTTATATCGCCTTAAGACGCTATATTCAGTTCATTTTCTAGCTAGCGATGTTATTAATTTCGTAATGCAGCTGCAAAGACAGATAATGTCCCAGGGAACCGATTTAACTGTTTGAAAGAAATAAACAAGGTGGAGAAATAAACAAAGTACAACCGTATGAGTTATGCACATCAATCTACGTTAATATTTCTTCAAAAAAGTTTCTCATCCGACAAGGAAGACTTACAAATTTTTAAGTAAACAAAGACAAGAATGTATCGTCATTTCTACAATTGAAGTAGGTCCCAGTAGGATGGCCAACTGGGACCTACCTCAATTGTCGAAATCCAGCTGTCTTTAGTACTTTATGAGAGATCAGTAAACAAACAGAATAGATTAGGTATTATCGATGGCCGGAAGTTTGATCAGAATTGGAAGCTTCATTTGTTGTGGACTGCGAGCGCGCGCATTCCGCCTACGTGCCCCGAAATATAAAGCAAACCCTACGAAATATACGTAAAAAGGCTGTAATTAAACCTTAATAATCCCTATTTATGACGTTGGCTAAGCCTATTGTATAGTTAGGAGTTATTTATTTCCATTATGACGATGAGCCTCTAAGCAAGTGACGCTGCGTCGACGTCGGGTTATTGTATCGAGTGCGCCCAGCCGACCCAGCTTTCAAATTATAAAGCAAAATGGAAAAACCATTATGTTTCCAACGTGACGTGCTGGGATCGCCACTTTATTTTGATTAAACGTGCCAGACTAAGACGTATTTGAAGATTTGTTACTTAAAACACCACCGTAATGAAGATTAGATGCCTACTTTTTAGAACATTATGTCCGAAACGACAAGGCTTCAAATATAATCCAATTTTCTAGACTTTAATGTAATCTAATTTAACCGTCAAACCAGCAGATAAAATATTTACTTTGTAATAAATTGGAATTCGGGCAAATTGAAAAGTTATTTTAGTTATAAAAACATGTTTCTTCTACACTTAGTAACTCGAGGCTGTGGTAAATAATAGTAGATATTAATAAGGTCCAGATGCTTGAGTTAATGTTATAAAAATGAAGCACAGTAAAAATAAACAATAAATAAGCCGTGAGGAGGACTCGGTGTCTCAATATGTCCCCGGTGGCCACTCGTATTGCTCTGCGTACATTATTTTAGCTGTTCGCACATAATTTACAACCAGAGCCTCTATTTTGCAATTACATTTTTACGATAAAATATGATATAGCACCTCAGACGGTTTGTACCTTTTCTGTTTGATGTAGGTCCCGGGAAATTTCGCTTTTTAGTTAGATAATACCAACCTTTTGTCGACATGTTAGCGCTACACTTAGAGACACTTACCTGAAATGAAAAAAAGTAATGGATTAGTTATTTGGAAAATATTATTACGTAAAAACAATTTTTTTATTTATAAAATGATACAATTCGAATTGATAAACTGTTAAAAAGGTTTTTAAAACTGCCGTAGGCCAGCTAAAGTATGGTTTTATTCAAAAACCAGATGCAATTAAAAAGTTAGAGAAAAAAAGCCGTTCCTTGAATGACCTCGTGAATATAATTCAAATGGTTTGTCCGCAAAACCCAATGAAAGGAAAAACCCAAGCGGATAGCAACAAATAATTAAACAATAAAATTCGAGCGGCAGATTTGGAATACGGCAGCGTGCATACTGGAGAATAAATGAAACATTTATCACTGTCGGGCTTTACAGCGAGCCCGACCCGCCCGCATCACCGGCTTGGAACAATAACCCTCATCTGTATACAGATGCAAACGCATTTGAAATGAAAGGAAAACTGTCTTTTGCTTGGTAAGCCCCATTTCATACGTCATCGGGCATTGAGAAACGATTTCAGCGTTTTTTGTTGATTTGTTTTCACTTTTAACGAACAAACGTTGCCGTCGGCGTTACAAGTCAGCGGCAACTGACAACAAAGCTCGAGTTTTATGGAATCCAATCTCTTCAAAATCCAATTATTTTGATTATTGGATACAAAGATTCTAATAAAAATAAAGTCTTGGAAACGTCGTACATTGGTACTGTTATTTAATTAACACAGAAAGTTCTTTGGTCGATAATAGGACGTGCAAACGTTAAGTAAGTTTTGTTATTTGCCTCAGACATATTCTACGTGCGAACACCTCGGTCCCTTTATGAACTTAGGTTACCATGTCACGTAACGCCGAAGACACTCGTGATGAGGGAAAAAATATCTAGGGTGCTTAATTTTAATCATTTTGTTATTAGCACATGTGAATTTTATTGCCTCATAGATGTAATAACTTTATTTTATGTTCAACTTGAGGTTTGCTAATGGTATTATGATTATCATAAAGAATCAAGATTTGTTCAAAAAAATGAAGATTTTTAGAGGAGTTGGATTAGTTTTACCATTGATCCTTGCTCCCTAAAGAATATCAGCATTTAAAATAATTTTAAAACCCCGGAATAAAATGTAATATTCCAAACAATATCTCTTGAAATTGAGTTAATTTCTGAACATGTCATATTAATCACCTGTCAATGTTGCCGCATTCAGAAATTAGCCCAATGATAAGTTAGGAATCATAAAATAAATTATATTTTTATTGCGGGGTTACAAAAATATTTTAAATACCTAAAGCTATACTCTTTACGCACCAATGATTAATTATAACGACATTCCAACTTCTCAAAATTCTTTATTTCTCAGTACAAATTAAATTATGGGACTCGCCATGATTCTTTTAGGTCGGCAAAAAATGACTGCCTCTTTGGTCTAGTGATCGCAAGCGCGACTGCTGAGCGTGAGGTCCTGGTTCGATCCCCTGGTCAGGCAAAGTGTTATTGGATTTTCCTTGTGGAATTTCTCAGTTGCAGGCTGGATTGCTCGATTGATGGCAATAGGCTCGCCCCTTATTACATGGGACTTAAACATAACGGCCAAATAAGGGTGTACTATACACCTCTGCTCAACCTTTTAGGGAATACAAGCGTGATGTTATGTTAAATTATGACAAAATTGTGGTATACACACTTGAAGGTTTTTACAGAATGGTTATTAGAAGTATTGGTACCTACACGCCGCTGCCCATCCAACAGACATAATTCTTAAAACCATGTGTTCACTACTAAACAATGTTTTGGATACATGCTGCCAGCTGTTTCTGAAACACCACGTAGTTTCTAGAAACGACGTTTCGGAGCTTTTGCCATTGCCATAAACATATAGGTACTGTTTCCCGCAAAATGTAAACTCGTAGATTCTTGTTTCTGAAACAATGTTTATAAACAAACTGTAAGAGCGGTTACGCACTGCATCCGATCCGAATCCGTGAAAATACGTTCCGAAATAGTCATAGAACTATCTGTGTGGTAGTTTACGCACTAGATCCGACTTCCGTCATCCGATTTCTCTTCGTCATCCGTGAGTCTCCAATTCGGAAGAAATATTGACGGACCGAAGTAGCCGTAGTACTGTTTGTATGAACGCTTTCGCTTTGACTCGGATTCAAATCGGACATATGCCAAAGATGGCGCCTGAATTGCTTGTATTCGGATCAGAGATCGGATTAATGCGTAAGCAATATCCGAATTCGGTCCGAATGTTTTAGACTCTAGATCCGTATTTTCACGGATCCGGATCGGATGCAGAGCATAACCGCTCTTATAGTGAAACAGCCAGAAATGGTATTCACTGGCTGAACATTAATCCGACTTTAATTATTTCATAATATCAGCGAAGGTGTAAACGTTATTATTCATAAATTCGAATTTCCAATATCCATACCCAAAAGATATTTTAAAAATTCTATTCGCAATATTTAATAACCACATTTTAATAATTTGGTTATCATGAAATTCGTTTCAATGTGGAGGGTCGCTTATTAGTAAAAATCTAACTAGCTGGCGTTGAACCTAAATTAAAATGGTTTTATTATTTTTCTATTTCATTTTAGGAATAAATTTTGTGTTATTTTCAACATTATTTCATTTCTAGATTAGTATTTCTGTATATCGCAAATTTAATTTCCTAGAATAGTAAAAAATGATTTCGCTTGGCTTTACACAGCGATTACACCTCACATAGTCATTCACTGCAGGATGAATAAATAGTAAACTTTTCAATTCACCGGGTAGATAAACCAAACCCATCGATCATCACTACATAGTATAAAACAAAGTCGCTTCCCGCTGTCTGTCCTTATGTATGCTTAGATTTTTAAAACTGCGCAACGGATTTTGATGTGTTTTTTTTTAATAGATAGAGTGATTCAAGAGGAAGTTTTATATGTATAATACATGCATATTATGGTACCCGTGCGAAGCCGGGACGGGTCGCTAGTTGTGATTTATTTATTTTATTTATTTATTGATTTACACGGCTTCAGAAACCAATTACATAAATCAAACATTGTAATAAGTACAAACATAAAACATAAACTTATAACAACGATTAAATGCTATTGTTCTCACAAAAATGTAGGCACACAGCCATTAAATTGGCGAATTTGTTAGCGAATAGATCGCAGTCCGGGTTGGCTTCCACAAGCTTATTTAGTGCGGTCAACACGCGCGGTACGGGAGACGCAGCACGGGCTGCAGTCAGACACGAAGGCACGTCTAGCAGTCGATGTTTTCTGCTACGGAGATAATTGTTCGGTGTGTAGAGTCGAATCAGCTCATTATGTATGTCAGGAGCATCCGTCATACCATCACATATTTTGAGCATACCGCCTACCTGGTCACAGGCCCTTCTGGTCTCCAACATATGATATCCCAGACATCCTAAGAGGAACTTGGTAGGATAGAGGTAGGGATAGTAACCTAAGGTTCTTTTGTAAAGAAACCGCAGGAATGCTTTTTTCACTTTTTCTAGAAGAAGTGCATACTTTGCCTCATGCGGATTCCATACAGAAGAACTAGCTTCTAGCTTGGTTCGGACAAGTGTGCTGTATAAGAGCCTTATTACATGCTCGCTGCGAAAATCACGGGCATTCCGGAGAACAAACCCTAGCCTTTTAAAAGATTCTTTGGCAACTGTAGAAATGTGGTCATGAAAAGTAAGCTTCTGGTCAAATGTGACACCCAAGTCCTTCATGATGGTTGATCGAGTTATTTTAGTACCATTTATTTTGTATTCGAAATTAATTGATATAGTGATATACTTAGCAATTATTATTTCAAACACATTTTGTCCCGTATAGGGACGGGCTAGAATATAAAACTTCCTCACCGCACGCTGGAAATAGACGCGAGTTTTAAGATTCAACAAAACCCAGCACGCTTGGTAGTAGGTTCTATACGGTCCGCCTCGCTAGCTACCACCCTCACATTAAACTCGCCAAGAAGTTTACTATGTTCCGTTGTGTGTATGTGAGGGCCTAAGGGGTATAGGGGAATCCCTCTATATCTCTGTTACTTGGATTCGTGTGCTCCATCTTAGACTGCCTGCGCTTACCGTCAGATGTCATGTGACTAGGTTCAAACGAGGTTTAAGACAAAATATAAAAAAAAACTTAACATGACATTGAAATGACTACTCAAAAAAATAAAATCCTTTCACAATAGTAAATCAAGTTACTCAGCAACAAAGCCAAAGCAAAGAGTTGTGAAAGTATTGAAAGGTATTCATAGTGAAGCACCATGGTAAGTAATCAGGGTATTTGAAATAAAATCCACGAAACCTTTCGGTAAAAACTTCCCCTTCCTCCCGAGGGAGGAACACCGGGAAACGTAAGCAGGTTAAAATAAACTTTTGGAGCCCGTATTTTAACATTGTATCATTCTGTTCGATATAAATAAATGCTACTCGTAGAATTTGCATGTGGAAGCACAGAACAATAAATAGTACTAGGAAGTAACGTTCTTGGTACTTATCGAAATAAAAACAGGCCGTTTTAACTGACAACGAATAGATTCCTCTTTTGCGCGGATGTTGTGACTGGAAAACAAAGCAAGATTAAGCGGGGCTTGTTGCGGGTAGTCTATACAAGGTTAGTCAGAAAGGGGGTACTAATCCGCAGGCCACTTAAAGTATCACTGATGACTGTCTTAAAGCAAGTGTTAAAATTTCAAAATTCGGTAAAATTTTTTTCAATTCAAAACGATTTTGTATTTTGGTTTTTTCAAAAGTTCTTAATCCCTGCTTTAGTTACAAATTCAGAAAATGGTGCTTCTAATTCATGACCCCAAATATGACCTAAAATGTAAACACAGCTGATCATAACTGGGAATAGATAGATTTTAGAGTTTTTTTTTGAGATCTTTGATCACCTATTTCTCTTAAACTATTGACTTTTGGAAATAGTTGTAGAACAAAAGTTATTCATTATCATGGGTACTTTAACCCCCTTTCGGATTAGTACTCCCTTTCTGACCAACCTTGTAGATGCGTGACTGTTCGATACCCTTCTCATAATTCGATAATCCGTGCCTCGGAGGGTGCGTTAAGCTGTCGGTCCTGGGTGTCATACGAATACCCATGGTAGTCGTTACGGGTAATCAGAAGCCCGAAAGTCTGACAAAGGTCTTAACCTTAGGATTTCGGCATTGCCCAGTAATTGATTGCGGAGGTCTGATGGCAGTAGCTCCGTGTAAAATAATTCAGCCGCATCTGGTTATACTGAAAGCTGATCATAACATAGTTGGAAAAAGTATAGGAAGAACATCTCCATTGATAATAGTTAACTCATCGTCTCAACAATACACTAAAAAGGGTAATAAACAACATCCAATACCTGTCTCCTGAAGTATCGACTACCCTAACTTATAACCACTTGACTGCTCAATCAAATCCTACTTCAGATCCCTTTCTCTTAATAAACATACTTGAGGAAACAATAGGCAGCGAGGAAGACAAGACTCTGATTAAAGACCGAATATATCAAAGCAGAGATAACTAAAGCCGTATAATAAACAAGGCAGTGAGTCCAAGAGATGGGATATTGATTCTCATTTATTATGCAGACGACGGACGTCTAATCCCACGCGGGTGCGATTATATCGATCGTTTATTGTGTTAACTAACGCAAACCCTGACCAAAAGTAATTACGATAAAGAACCCCAAACATGACACCATATGTACCCAATTTAAAGATCTTAAAACGAGATATGCTTCCGCAATGAAAGTGTTATTTATCTGAGAGAAGTTGAAAAGTCAGATGTAATTTAAAGTCATTTTTAAGTCACAAATGTTGATAATGTAAGTAAAACAAGGGCGCAGTTTGCAAGAAATGTTAAGAGTCGGAAACTCGTTCGTCGTCTGCAGGAGGGTGAAACAAGCCCGTAAATTCGCGTTTCCGTGTCATTTTCCATAACAATGTCAAAACTCTTGTTATGAACACATTATTTAGTTGGAACAAAAAACTGTGCAGTCTGAATTTTTGCGACGACTAAAGAGAAATGCAAAGTTTTGTTACAGCAATCTTTATTATGCTCCAACAAAGAAATCGTTTTCATCCACGTGTGCATATTTTTTGCTGATAACCACTTTTTCTAACCAAAACTAGATTAAACAGAGATAATATGTACCTATGTAAGTTAACAATGCCTTGAAAATAAACTATAGAGCATTTCGCGGTATTTTTTTTAAATTACCAACGTACTCGTACATTTATACGTTATATGGTATGTCTACACCCGTGCGCTTTCATGTTCATCTTGCGCTTTCAACTTTCAATTCCTCTTGCGTCAAGCGCATGCAATATTGATTGCCATAAGACTCGAACTAGTATTAAGGCATGCGCTATGGCGCTTCAGACATGCGTCAGACGAAAGCGCAAGATGAACATGAAAGTGAACCGGTGTAGACATACAAAAAAAAAATGTTTCGTAATATGAACTTCCTGAAGAATGACTTTTATTGAAATTAATATTTAAATCTCCTGTTGCTTTGATCCGCATATATTTACCCTATACATAAACATACGCATATAACTCGTATTTGTATGTATGTAGAACACATATTTATGTGAAGAGGAAACATCTTAGCATAACCGCTGGAGTAAAACTAAGCGTAAACGAACCCTTTCTTTACAACGTTACTAAAACGTTACTGCCGCAACACATTCTGTTTTCGCGAACGTGACGTTTTTCCTGCTATCCGGAATATTCTTTTGTAGACAAAGAAAATGCACGTGTAGGTGTCTTCGTAAACAAGAGGATTATAATACGACATTTTATATTCCAGTGTACAGAAAATGGGATTAGGTACTTATATAATAATTCGACCAGTTCAAGTGAATTCTGAAATTCTGCAAATTTTACATTTGAACAACAAGGTTTCTGGAAATTATTTAACGCATTTATTCGATACACGTTAAGGTTAACGTCTGCTACCAACAATATAATCTCGATATAATGAATAGGTAACACACCCAAAATTTAATCAATTTTTGTTTCATCGCTTTCAAAATTTACGTAATTTTTATTCAAATTCTGGGATATCATGTAACAACAATCAGATAATTCGGTGAAATACAAAATCATGCGATACGCCTGCGTTGTTATTGAATCGTGCGTATCTAAACGAAGCTCATGACAGCAGGGACTGTTAATTACTCGTACGAGAACAGGTTGGAGAGACACCCCGACGGGATTAAATGGGGGGGAGTGCTGCGTAGCCATGCAAACTTTGAAATCCAAATGAGATTCGATGTGATAGCGCGCTTCGCCGACAAATACCGTTACGGCGCGGAAATCTGATAGTGTACAACTAAGTACTTTAGGACCAAATTGAAATAGGATTGGTAATCGTTGCCGTTCATATGGAGACCAGCATTTATATTTTTGTACTAGATTTCGCCCGCAGCTTCGCTTGCGTGAAATTTTGAACCCGTTAAGTGACGATTTTCCAAACAAACTTTCATCCCCTATTTAACTCCCCTAGGGGTTGAATTTCGAAAAATCCCTTCTTAGTGGATGCCTACGTTACAAAAGGAACCTACTGTCAAAATTTCAAGTTTCTAACTCCAGCGGTTTAGCCTGTGCGTTGATAGATCAGTCAGTCAGTCAGTCAGCTTCTCCTTTTATACCTATATATAGATTAAACTTTCGAGACACATTATTGGTTATTATTATTTACGGTTTAGTCGCGTTTTCAGCTCTGTTTGAGTCCGAAACTAGTCGGGCAAACCCGAAAAAAGGCATGTGAGTAAACCGTAAATAATACTATTCTATTAATATTAAAGCCGGCCAAGTTCGAGTCGGACTTGCGCACGAAGGGTTCCTTACAAAAATCTATAAAAACGGCAAAAAAATCACGATTGTTGTATGGGAGCCCCCCCAAATATTTATTTTATTCTGTTTTTTAGTATTTGTTGTTATAGCGGCAACAGAAATACATCAACTGTGAAAATTTCAACTGTCTTAACTATCACGGTTCGTGAGATACAGCCTGGTGACAGATGGACGGACGGACAGCGGACTCTTAGTAATAGGGTCCCGTTTTACCAGTTGGGTACGGAACCCTAATAAATGTGAAAATTTGGATGTTTGTGGGTTTATGAATTTGGATGTTTGTTAATCAATCACGCCATAACGGCTGATTGGATTTGGATGAAATTTGGCACACAGGTAGACCATGACCTAGATTACAACAAACGATACTTGTTATCCGGATACATAAAGTATTTTCCCTTGAATGCAAGTGAAACCGCGGGCAACTACTATCGTAAATATCGTTGATTTTACCCATCGTTGAACTGTGAACCAGCGATTTTAGAGCTTTTAGAGATTTAGGAGCTTATAGTTGTTCTCTAAAGCCTTGTACGGACTAAGCGTTCCAATGTACGCGTAGTCGGTTACGCGTACACAGGAACGCTTGGTCCGTACCTGCAGCAACGCGTACACAAAGGGGACGTGAACGCTCAATTAGCCTGTATGCGTATTCAACATACCTAGGTGACGCGTACATTGGAGCGCTTAGTCCGTACAAGGCTTAATAATTATTATTAACTAGCTTTCGCCCGCAGCTTCGTTTGCGTGAAATTTTGAACCCGTTAAGTGACGATTTTCCATACAAACTTTCATCCCCTATGTAACTCCCTTAGGGGTTGAATTTCGAAAGATCCCTTCTTAGTGGATGCCGACGTTACAAAAGGAACCTACTGTCAAAATTTCAACTTTCTAACCCCAGCGGTTTAGGCTGTGCGTTGATAGATCAGTCAGTCAGTCAGTCAGCTTCTCCTTTTATATGTATAGATAAACAATGGCCTTGCTGAATCTATATGCTTGTCGACCAAATAGAAGAAAATATACTGTCTAGTTTTAAAACCGATTGTCGACAGACAATCTCCTAGTAAAAATAATGTTAAACACGTAATATGACATCAATTATCACTTACTAGATATGGACCTATTTGTAAATTAAATAAAACATTCTCCAAATTAGGGTTCTACGTTACCATGTTGACTAAACCCAAAGGGGTTTCAATTAAAATCTCCTATTACCCTTAACGATAACATTTGTGACCTATAATAACGGAGTACCTAATAAAACACTAAATTGCCGACCAGTTTTATTAGTATATAAGAAACTATATAAAAGCCAAACACTTGGCATTAATTACGACTCGTAATATTGTAATTTATTACTGGGGAACTCGTGGAAGGACTAATATTAATTCTGTCCTTATTTATAACTCGCAAAATGTCCCCGGAATGGTTCAGGAGTGCGCTTTAATATTCAATTTTATGACACCTGCTGAATGGGAACAGAAGAAAGTGAATGTACTTTCTACTTAGCAATTAAATATTTGTGAACAAAATTAGTTCCGTACCAAATAAACAAGGTTAGTCGGAAAGGTGGTATTAATCCGAAGCCCACTTATAGTATCACTGATGACTGTTTGAAAGCAAGTGTTAAAATTTCAAAATTCGAAAAAAAAAAACAAAAGAAAATGATTTTTATTTTAGTTTTTTTCAAAAATTCTTCATCCCTGCTTTAGTTACAAATTCAGAAAATGGTGCTTCTAATTGATGACCCCAAATATGACCTAAAATGTAAACAAAGCTGATCATAACTGGTGATGGATAGATTTTAGAAATATTTTTTTGAGTTTTTTGAACAACTGTTTCTCTTAAACTATTGACTTTTGGGAAAAGTTGTAAAACAAAAGTTATTCATTATTATGTGTACTTTAACACCCTTTCGGATTAGTACCCCCTTTCTGACTAACCTTGTATTTTTGTATGTATTTTTAAATGTCATTAGTCTCCAACCCAAAATCGAATGCATTGCACATTTCCGTCTTGGTGGCTATACGAAACGTTTATTTAACTAAAGACACATGGAAGGTGTAAAAATCGCAAATGCACATAGTTGGCAACAAATTGCAAGACCACTGTCTGAGAAACCCATTTCCTTTTTAATATTCAAGATTTTCTGCGTCACCTTTTGCAACTACGTCAATATCCGTAGCGTTTCTAGTTACATCTACTAAACTGCTACAAACGACCGATTTTATTACACGTAGCTTACATTCGGCGTAACGAGTAACCCCACTCAACGTAGCGCTACGGTCTACAAAAGTACTACGCTCGTAGCACCGCGGTCGTAGCCGTAGTACTCGAAACGGTTACAAATTTTACGTACCATTAGGTAGCGGGATAAAGGGAAGGCAGTTTGACTCGCTTTCAAATGAAGCCGCTTACTTTCTTAGATTTCAACCGGATTTCAAATTCTGCGGTATCCATTTCAATGTTTTATGCAGACAGTTTGAAAGATATTTGTTTATATTAGAAAAGCTTTTTTGATGTAGATAGAATTATTTGGTAAAAAAATTAAGTCAAATTCACAGTATGTTGTTTTATCTTTTTAGTATCAACAATCTTCGCATAAAATATCTCAAAGAAGTTTAGTAAAAATACAGGATTATCAAAGACATTTTTACAGCCAAGTAATTTTTGCAAACAAGCTTTTTTTAAAAGTGATGAAGTAAGGGGAAATTGGCAAATATTTGTGTTTCAGGAAATTTGCTCTGGCTCGACATGAAAGTAACATTACAAAGGTTCGCATTATAAATCCGAGTCTTTATATCCGATTTCCAATTTGCAAGCAAGAAGATTATAAGAAGAAATGTCCATTTGAACCTATCACTAAGTGTTTATCCGATCCGGATTTCAATCAATTGCTTACAACGCTGGAATAATCGTTTTTTTTGTACAAATCTTCTTCGTAGCGTGGCTTTACGAACGGATGTTGACGTGCTGAACTGAAAAGTGGGCACGCCGCAAGGGACTCTTTTCAGAACAAAAAAGGTTCAGGCCTTGGTCCACCACGCTTACATACGGCGGATTACATACACCATCGAAAAATTTATGGAGCCCTCACAAGTGTGCAGGTATCCTCACGATATTTTCCTACGCAAATGACAATCAAATTCTAATCCACACATGAATATGAAAAGTCAGAGGTGCAGGAACACGGACCAGGGGCCTAATTCTCCTAAAATAAATCTTGATAAATCACAACCGAACCAAGGCCGAACCGTTCATTCAGACAGTTCTCAATTTCAAAAGCTGTCGAATTGTTTGACACAAAAAACAAAATCAATCATTTTGAAAGTTTTCGAAAACAAAAACTGACTGACGGTTGTGGTTCGATTGCGTTTGGCAACAATTTATTTTAGGAGAATTAGGCCCCAGGTCGGCCCACACCTCTAACTTTCTGACTCTTGCATGGAAGGAATCGTTTAACCGCTAGGCTAAGGCGCCATCTCCACGAGCGAGTGAATCGCGGCGATATTCTCGCCGTGCCAGCAAATTCAATACTAACTATCGCCGCGATAAAATCGCCGTGTGGAGACACGTTCTAAGAGAGTGTATAGAAATACGTGGCACGACGATAATATCACCGCGATTCTCTCGCTCGTGGAGACGGCCCCTAAGTTTAACTGCTTCAATACAGGCATGATTCTACAAAAACTTGATCACTAATTCAAACCATTGTTGATTTAAGTTCCGTTACATAAATCCACTTATTCTCGTCTATTCCACTGGAGAACAGCACATCATCTGGCTTATATCGTTTGACCTAGAAAGCTCAGTTTCGGCATGAAATATGTTTTGCTATCAAATTTGAATAAAACAAGGGCAGGCGAATTGAGCGGCGGCTGAAATAAAATTAACAAGCCTTCGCAGGCTGTATCATGTTAACAGTTGGTGTAATTCATTTGGAATGATACAACGTTACAAGTCTCGTTTAGAGCCGGACTAAAAGAATAGCACAACCCCGTCTCTTCCGGTGGGTGTCGGGTGTCGTAAAAGGCGACTAAGGGATTCTCTAGCAGGGGTGGGCAAACATTTTCATGGGGGGCCTAACGCAAGACGCTTCGTAAAGGGGCAGAATTCCAAAAAAAATGCATTTTGTCCTGGCAAAACTAATATTTTGGGCTCTAATAATTACAGCTATTTCTTATGGTCATACACTCTTATTCTAAAAGACGAGGGTTTGCGGGCCAGATTAAAACCCTTCGCGGGCCGTAGTTTGTCCACCCATGCTCTAGAGGATGGGCAGCAGCGTTCTCTGAGTACTTTAACAACCATACTGCGATCGCCAACCCGCCTGCCAAGCGTGGTGATTACGGCAAACCCAGGGGGGGTTTGCCCCTTTTGGGGGAGGCCTGTGTCCAGCAGTGGACGTCTTTCGGCTGAATGATGATGATACAACGTTCATTGAGAAATACCGTGGCTCGTATAACACATGGTCCCGAATTATTGTACGGATTATGTGAACATGTAAAAAAGTGTACGAGAATATTGTTACGAAAATAAAGATGAATTGGACATAAAATGTTATATTGCGCAATTAACACAACAAGAACAAAATACATTTTTTCGGAGCTTTACTTGTTCGTAGTATGTTACATGAATTGAAAGTTATTGTATGTTGTACAAAGTTTGAACATTTTGAATTTCAACAATTTTGCTAGTGAAGGTCTGTTTTTTTTTTCTATATCCTTTTGACTGTTGAGCAAAAGCCTCCCCTTTTTTTTCCAAACATCTCTATTTTGTACCGTTTCTGACCATACCCCACTAACACGTCATCTACGCCGCGGTCGACCTCAACGCAATATTTTAATTTGTTTAATTCTTAATATAAGTCTATGATACTTTTCACGCATGAAAGCACGCCATAATTATGACCTGAACTCAAAACGATATCCCAATACCTAAGACCTAAGTGTAGACCAGTATAAATGCGACATTTAAAATTCGTAAGATTCACACACACAGCGTCACGTTCTATAAATAACTTCATAAAACAAGATTACATCTAACTGCAAGCAATTTAACTCAATAGCTCATCTTTGGTAGACCGTAACCATTAAGGAACTTTAGATTCTTATACATTAAACTTTCATTATGGATGCAGTCGGTTTCCCGCGGGGTCCCGCAGAACTTACGAAGGGGGCTCTCGCCGGGTGCCGAGAGAATTAGAACGAGTCATTAACCATAATAACAAACTGCCGACACTGATTAAGCTGCTTAGTAAACCTGCCTACCTCAAAGTAATGCTTCAATTACCCCGACTCAGTAATAGTGACGATAAATCAGAGGAACGCTGTGCGGTGTTATAATTAAAATTAATCAGCAATATATCTTAGGTACTAGTTGTAATCGAAGCACCTCAGTGTAGAGATGAAGGAACCCTTGAAACCGCGCGTACGACATAGATAATTAAGACAAGACAAATGTAAATAAGTTGATGGTTTGCATGTTTTTTTTTTATTTGTTTGTTCACTTTTGTCTCTATTTATACCTGATGGTAAATGCACAGCGTCGAAGATGGAGCACACTAATCCAAGTACAAAGGTATATTTACATATATTAGGTACATTTTCGATCTATCGAAGGTCTTCGGTTTCGCTCCACACGATATCTTACTACAGAAGATAGAATAAGCCGGAATAAGAAGTCCTGCTTACCAATGGATATCCTCATATCTTAGCGACAGACAGCAATGTGTTACCATATCAAAAATTTCATAAAAATAAAATACTCGTACCATTAACATCAGAATATAAATATATTAAACGCGGCGTTCCACATGGAAGCGTACTGGGACCGATCTTGTTCTTATTGTATATAAACGACATAGTTGATGTGTATATTTGCTGACGATATATCGATTATAGTCACAACAAATAAAAATAGAAATACAACCATTGACCTCGAGGATGACATAAATAACACAATAGATAAGCTAATAGATTGGCTAGATACAAATAAACTAAAAATAAACTTAGACAAGTCTGTATACATACAATTTAATAAATCTAATAATAAAAAAATAATATCAATCTTAATATACCTAAAATTAAAACAGTACCTCATACGAAATTTCTAGGCGTAATAATAGACGAAAACATGAATTGGAAGGAACATGTAGAAAATGTATCAAAGAGGATAAATAAATTTGTGTATGCACTCAAACAAATAAAATGTACCTATAACAAATATAAAAACAGCTATGATGACTTATCATGCACATGTAGAATCACTACTTCGCTATGGACTAATAATATGGGGAAATGGTACGGACAAAGAGAAGGCCTTCATAGAACAAAAAAAGTGCATTAGGACGATTTACAGTTTGCGACCTGATCAATCGTGACAACCCATATTCAAAACACTTGGTTTGCTACCATTACCATCACACTACATTTATGAGGTGTGTATGTTTGTATCAAAAAACAGGGAATTATTTAAAACTGCGAATGAGGTGAACCTAAGAAATCGTAGAGACCCATTCAAACTTGTACTAAATAACCTACCTAGATCCACAAAGTATAACAAGTTTGGCTATGTGTATCCGTGTTTATAATAATATACCTAGTGATTTAAAACCTTTGAATATTGGAGCTTTTAAGGGTAAATTATATAAATGGCTCAATGAACAAAATTTTTACTCTGTAGAAGACTTCATGGAGCGGAATATAAATTCACTATTACTATTTTAACACCTTTATTATTTTTATATTTATTATTAGGCTATTTTATTACCTAATTTTAAGTTTGCTTGCTACGTATTTCTAGCTAAACATGTAACACACTACATACTATTGTAACACCTGATATATCATGTTTTAATGTAAATAAATATTGTGATTATAGAGGGATCCTTTGGTTCGAGTGTCGGACTGCTGATCACGAGGTCGTGGGTTCGATTCCCACAGGACACAAATATTTATGTGATGAACATAAGTGTTTGTGTTCGTCTGAGTGTTTCTTATGTATTATAAGTATATATTTACAAAAAAAAGTATATAAGTATTATATCCATTGTCTAGTGCCCATAGTACAAGCTCTGCTTAATTTGGGACTAGATGGTGCTGTGTAAAAGATGTCCCAAAATATTTATTTATTTATTTATTATAATGGTATAGATTACCTAAGCCCGCACGGGATTTAAATTGATTAGAAATAAAAATATTAATCTTTTTTTCCACAAAAATTTTTTTTGTGACTTTAATTTGAATTTTTTGAATGAATACATGGCGCCAGCTGACGGGCACGACTACCGCGATATCGCTCTAAACAGTCAGTTAACTCGGGACGCTAAAATCACTCAGAATACAATGGTTCATTTTTTGAAAACCTTTTTTTTGTTGATTCTGAAAAAAAACTTATGCAGGGTCAATCAGTGTCACCAGTAGATCACGCGGTTTGAAGGAGTTACACGAATTCGTTAACACCCAGTATACATACTTAAACTCACGCTATTTCCCTATGGGAGTAGGCAGAAACTGTAGTACAACCACATACTCCTTTCGCTTCGTCCACGGTCATACATCTTGTCATACACGCACGCCAGTTGAGAGTACTACGCACCTGTCCTTTTTGAAGAACATCACCAATAACATCGATGTATGCCCTTCTAGGGCGTCCTCTACGTTTCCACTGATATCCGCCTTATAAAGGAGACCTGACAAGCTTCATACATTTTTGGACCAAAAACCGAAGTAGCCGGCCAAGGAAAAGTATGTGCATGTTGTGATAGTGCATGACTGCCTAAACATTTTTAATATTACGTCATTACTCTAGGTCTGTTATGGTTAGGAGGAGCTCGTGGCTAAATAATTACAGCCGCATAGACCGATCTTCCGGGTTAAGCCACGCTTGCCGAGGTTGGTCTGTTGATGGGTGACCATTTACCATAGCGAGTTTCTTCCGTGCCTCGGAAAGCACGTAAAGCCGTTGGTCCCGGATGTCATTTGTAGATCTTTGACAGTCGTTACTGTTGGTCAGAAGCCAGAAAGTCTGACAACCACTCTTACCAAGAGTATCGTATTACCCAGTTACTGGGTTGTGGAGGTCTGATAGGCAGTCGCTCCATGTAAAATACTGATATTCAGCTGCATCCGGTTCGACTGGAAGCCGACCCCAACATAGTTGGGAAAAGGCTAGGCAGATGATGATGAGAGGGATCCTTTGGATCCTCCACTACTTTGGATCTAACATACACATGGCGGAACACAGTGAACTGCTTGGCGCTGGACTTTAATGTGAGTGTGGTAGCTAGCCAGGCGGACCGTATAGATCCTATTATCAAGCGTGCTGGGTTTACGTCGCGCGTCTATTCCCAGCATGCGGTGAGAAAGTTTTATAATCTAGCCCGTCACGACACGGGATAAAAATATGTCGTAAGAATAGAAATATTCTAATCACTCTTGTTGGTTAAGATTTAATCACGAATGGCGGTCACCTACAGTCGTCAACCGTGGCTTATGTGGCGTGACGATCTGGACGCCTTTGCTGAACAGGCATGGTGAGAAATCACACAAGATCTAAACCACCAGATCGACTGCGCAAGTTGTTGCACGCAAGTACTAGCTTAGTTCGTAAAACTTGCTGCGTGTGTGTCCACAGTTTAAAAGTCGTTTGCAGGTTGCGCAGTAAATCTTGCTGGTGGATTTAGCGCTTAACTGATTGAGAACCGATATCCTAGACACAATGGATAAACAATAGATGCTGCCACTGATCCGCGGCGCTGAGACATTGGCGATTAAGGGAGGTTTGCAAGAAAAAAGAGATCTTTACGCAGCAATGAGAGCCAATGTAAGCCTAAAAAACATAAGTAAATGATATGACGTGGTGAATGTAATGATATGGCGAGTAATCGTTTCAGAGTCCATATAAATTTAATTTCACTGCATACAATGACAGTCAGCGTAATTTCGGAAAGCTTTCAATTATTCTCATGTATTCATACTCCATTAATATAACTGCGTATTCAAAATTATTAGCGCATAGTTCAATAAATTATAATTAACTGCGTCATAATTATGATTGTCAAAATACGCGAATGCGTTTACAGCTACAGTTTAGAGTTCGTTCAATTAATTCTCAAATAATAGCAACTCGGTTGTTGATATGATATGTACACGCTGCAGACGTGAAGATTATTTTGATATTTAATTGTATACATATTGATGATACTTCGTGACAATTAAAATTGATGTTATGAAGTATTCGATGATGTTTTAAAGTTCAAAATGTTTTATTTCAGGGCACTTTTGAATGATCGAGCATTTTTATTTGAATTATTTCAAATAGTTGGGAATTTAAAGTACCTCTTTTGCATTTGAGTAGTCTCACATTAGTGTGGAAACTCTGTTTAAGCTTTGATAAGTGATGCGACGCTAATGTAATCTAAAAAGTATATTAATCGTTATATCTTTCTAAGACAGGTTAAGTAGCACTTTGTGCCCACTTGCTAACCTCCTCCACTTAAGTTTTATTATTACAAAATATCTAATCTCCTTCGCGATGGGCGCTCATTTATTGTCCTTTTATTGATGATAGTTTGAATTGATAAATTCCGTTTCATTATTTTATTTTTTAATCTTTTTATGTAAAACTAGCTTTTGCCCGCAGCTTCGCTTGCATGAAATTTTTAACCCGTTAAGTGACGATTTTCCATACAAACTTTCATCCCCTATTAAACTCCTTTAGGAGTTGAATTTCGAAAAATCCTTTGTTATTTCTTGTCTTAAAGTATTGAATTATAAAGGGAACCACTGTGCAAAATTTCAGCTTTCTAGGTCCAAGAGTTTGGGCTGGGCGTTGATGAGTCAGTCAGTCAGTCAGGACTTTTCTTTTTATTTATATAGATAGTTTTTTACACACACAACTACCAAAATGCATACGAGTGATGATGCCACTATCAAAGCTGATATATAGATATACAAAGTGTAAGCAATAAGCATAGTAATAGAAAAGCGTATGCTTGCTTATTTAGAAAAGCTTCAGCTTTTAAAGCTTGGCTAGCGTTTGACGTACCTAGTTTCCAAATTTCCGAGTTCCGTTTGTCAGTATCAGGTGCTTCGTGGGTTGCTGACGCTTCCTAACGAGCAGAACTGCCAGAGTTCAAAAACACAGGTAGCCGACAACTTATACATAACTTTACATAATAATATATTACAGTTTTATATAAAATATTTTCATGATCATCCGCCCAAAAATATCAGTGTAATCAGTGTTATTTGACGGCCCAAATACGGCAGATTTCTGGGCTGATTACGACTATGATTTCCAATATCGCCATGGGAACAAATCTGTTTACCGATATATTTGTCCCATATAGAAGTTTGTCATTTGAATAAGAATAACATACAAAAACCAACGACAAACGAAATCCTTGTGAGTGATAGAGATTTCCGTATCTACTTAAAACATTTTGAACAAGAAAAGACAACAGGTAACTGATAACGTTTTTGCTTTGAACGAGTTCATTAAATACTACTTAGTTCTGACACAGCACTATTTCTTCAAACAGTGGGAACGGAACCGACACGTGCAGCAACAAAAACCGGTGACGTGTGTAATGCAGTGAAAGGACTACAATCAGTGCCGGGTGAACATGAAGCGGTAGTGTTTTGTTTCTTTAAGCAGCTTTTCAGGTACGAAACATTACGTGAACTTTTGTTTTCATTGTGCCATTTGTAACGTCGAGCAGACTTTTTATGTTACGGATCGCGCGTTCGATTTCCTACAAAATAGTTGTATGTATGTAACTGTTTCGGGTTTCGGTGTCTGAGAATGTGAAGTTCTTTGTTGGTAACAGTACAGAAAACTTACCAAGCGCCTACATTCTAATGAGTATCCACCCGCGCCCGTAGTAGTTCATTGAAATTTAGGCGCTCGGTAAATTTTCTGTATCCAGTCAGCTCGTTCGAACCGATACAGTTCTTACAAGCACACATACTAGAACCAAACCTAATCTATTCAACTTAACCCGAGCAAAACGATTCCACACCGACATACCAGGTACCGCACTGAGTAAACGTGCTCATGCAGTGTACTACAATTTTACACGAGTTGTCCGACGATGCAGCCCATCCCTAGCATACCTGCATTGGGTATGCTAGGAATATGGGTAATTCAATGCTGCAAGGTAGATCGGGACGCTAGGGGATATGCATTTTTTAATCAACATTATTTTGTATTTATTTTTGTTGAATTGATTATTATTTATTCTTCAAGTATACTTGGGAGCAAATAAATCGAGCCACTTCTATTTTTCACGTACCTATAAGTATAATTGTTATTATTTTTGGTATTATGGAACAGATCAATTCTAAACATACATCGCCTAAAAGGTTATTTGATAACCTTTACAACGAGTGTAGTTTTTTTTTATTATTTATTATGTAATTCATGAAACCAAAACTAATAACCAGGACACGTGAAAAAGGAGTGGCTCGATTTCTTTGCTCCCAAGTGTATTTAAGCGTCCAGCTAAAACAGTTTCAAATTGAAATGTTGTTATCTCTTTGGAGGGTAAACTAGGTGATCTGTATATACAGGTTTTACCAACATCAAACACCAGCCTCTATTGTTTTTGTAACTTGTTATAACTCTGCATTGTAGTGTTGAGAAAATAATAAAGTATTGTATTGTATTGATACGATTATCCGAGCTACAACGCGACGACTGACTTTCGATAATTATGTCTACTGTAACTAAACATCAACCAAGTAACGTCAGGGAATATTTTAGTTCAATATTTTAGGGTATCTTCGGTAGAAAAAAATGATACATTTTATGAGCCGCTTTTCATGTCGACTAAATCGTAGGTAAAAGTCGACTGAAGGCGAAAGCTTCTATTTCGTTATTTGATAGGTAACATCCTTTTTCCTACAGGATGGTATTTTATTAACTTTTGATCTGCAGTAACTACGTTAAAATATATCCAAACAGTGCTTTGACACCTATATGAAACTGAATCCGTCAAGATACCTACAGCGTAATTTCTTTTTATTTCTCACTAGCTGTTGCCTTCGGTTACACTCACATCCTAGAGGAACTACTTCATGTACCCGGATAAAAAGTATTTTATGTCCTAATCCAGGTTATGGTCTACCTGTGTGCCAAATTTCATCTAAATCCGTTCAGTCGTTATGGCGTGATTGATTAACAAACATCCAAATTCACAAACATCCAAACTTTCACATTTTTTGTATTATATTAATTATACACCGTTGGCCTGAGGTACTCGAAATATTTTAAGCACGTCTTTCTGATGGTATTATGAGTCAAATGTTATATCAACAGAAGTCCAATTCAGTATTATTATTTATTTTTAGTTTTTCCGTCCTTAATTTATCAATTAACTTTAGTACTTCCTTGTAAACAATACCTTAAGTTGAACTGGCAACATTTATAAATTATCGTGTGAGTGGATAAGAAACTTCTCACTTCACAACCCTCCCCGACATATAAGACATACGGCGAGAGGGGTATGGTATGACAAAAGTCGCAACGCCGCGTTCGTACGACTTATTACCACAGATTATTTTTCGATTTGTGAATTTCCATAAATAATGAATATATTTCGAAAATTAAGCCTTATTCAACAAACTATATCTTAGCTTTTCTTCTCCAATAAGGCATCGGAATCGAAGGTTAAAATCTTTCCGGTACCTCGGGCCCACGGTGTATACTTAGTACCTATTATTATATGTTTTATATAAGTAGGATAATAGGAAGTAGGATAGGAAGTAACACGATCAACAGTTTTTATTATAACGATGAACATTTCCGTTACAGCACGCCAACAAAATATTAAAACGTAATAAATAGTGATTCATTTCCTCGTTTGTTTCTTATATCTTATCTGCGCCGCGATGGTGTTTACATTAGATTTATCGAAGCGCCCGCGACGGCGGAACACACAAAATTATGTTACGCTCCCACCATCTCCTGTTTTTACATCATTTATTCGAGAATGTAGAGCTATCGTTATCTTAAAATTGATATCGTTGCCAATATTTGTGTTGTGTTTATTGCGCTCGTTTTATTATGTTTGGAAGGATATGAATGTGGGCCGGGTTTTCAAAAGACTATAGCAATAATCAGTGCTTATTACTACCCCAGTCCACCAAGCTGGCCTGATGCGGATTGTCAGCCTACACGAACTTTTTTTGGAGCGTAGGTATATAAAATATACTACACATACGTAAAATAATTCGTGTAATTCCTTCAAACCGCGTGATCACACTGTGCGTGGTGACACTGATTGACCCGGCCATAGGTTTTTTTCAGAAACAACAACAAAAAGTTTTCAAAAAATGAAACATGGTATTCTGTATCTGAGTAATTTTAGCGTCTCGAGTTAACTGAATGCGTGGAGCGATATCGCGCTAGTCGTGCCCGTCAGCTGTGTCGCCGTGCCTTAATTAATTTATGCATGGCATCGAAATTTTCTATCACATCAAAAAATATTTGGGAAAAAAAAGTTTATTTTTATTTTTAATCAATATAAATCCCGTGCGGGGTCAATCTATACCATTAATAGATCATGTGGTTTGAAGAAATTGCGCGAATTTGTTTACACCCTGTATACTAATTACATTTACGCGTGTTTTTTAATGGGTACGAGTTTGAAAACAATGTTTTTATTATTGATGCGTTCGATACTCCACCTCATTGGCGTACTGCGGGTGATTGAATCGGCACGCTGTATACAAGGTTAGTCAGAAAGGGGGTACTAATCTGAAAGGGTGTTAAAGTACACATATTAATGAATAACTTTTGTTCTACAACTTTTCCCAAAACTCAATAGTTTAAGAGAAACAGTTGTCCAAAAATCTCAAAAAAAAATCTCTAAAATCTATCTATCCCCAGTTATGATCAGCTGTGTTTACATTTTAGGTAATATTTGGGATCATGAATTAGAAACACCATTTTCTGAATTTGTAACTAAAGCAGGGTTGAAGAATTTTTGAAAAAACTAAAATAAAAATCATTTTATTTGGAAAAAAAAATATCGAATTTTGAAATTTTAACACTTGCTTTCAAACAGTCATCAGTGATACTATAAGTGGGCTTCGGATTAGTACCCCCTTTCCGACTAACCTTGTATAAAAGACTGCAGGGTTGTAACTGACGTAGCCAAGTAAGCGTTGTTACCTAGACGATTCTGAACCCCGTCAAAGGCTTACCTACTACCGACAACGTCGACTTCCGAATCAATCGAATTTGATTCGAATGAATGTCATTCAATTCGAGACTCCATGTTCGTGCGTTTTTATTGATTTCAATAGTACGAATTGTCGTGAGTAAACCTCTTGGAATTTGTAATCTGGTAAATTAGATGGTTACCTTTCCCGCTTAATCAATCGTCATTGCCTCGCCGACCCATCGGTAAATAGCCTCATCAGGCTATTTAATTAGTAGTGATAATGATCACCCGATCAATTCCCAAGTGTGTGGTTAGTAGTTAACCAAATACTTGTCAGTATTAATTGGTATTTCGCAATAATTTCAATCATAGTTTGTGCATTGCGTGCGTTAAACAAGCTGCCAGCTTTTAAACACGACATCTGTTTGTGAAACGGATAGTTCGATCGTGAACACTGTTGTTGTCGCGTGTTTTCCAGAACTTTGCTAAGTAATGATAAGCGGAAGTATACGAAACATAACATATAAAGAATACCTAGTAGAAGGATATGTTAAAGTATACTAAAGTATGAATAAGCATGTTGGAAGAACATTAATAATTCATTTTACATATCGTCGCATTAGAGTGAAAAGCCCGGGAATGCAGTTTTGGTCATTTTTATTTTATTACAACGTACCTATTGATACTACATTAAGAGAGCCGGTCTACGCGAAAATAGATGTAGGCACTAGGCACTGAAAGTAAGCCTTTATTGGGTATAACATTCGTAATAAAATAATTGACTAGGAGGAACCGTGCAATGACCAAAATGTTTTACCGTGCAATTCCCGAGCTTTTCACTCTAGGGAGACGCTATGATAACTATGTAGCAAAGAAATATGAATTTTAATATCTCTTAGCAACAATAATATGTTCATAAAAAATTATAAATGTAATCAATTTATGAAAACGGCCCCGTCACCCCCTACTTAGGTACACGTAGTTCTCACTCGCTACAGTGCAAAAGTGTGCATTATAAATTGCTATTGTGTTAGTTCTATCGCCACACAATAGTTGTATGTGTGCATAAGCACCAGCGTTGCTAGTCGTCCCGATTTTGAAATCAAAATTAAATATCCCGCGGGGGACAGGCTCAGTCCCGCTTTTTGGGGATTACTCGAATTATTTATAAGTAGTTCTTTTAATTAATTTCTTACTTAATTATATTGTATAGTTTTTATGTTTATAATTATATTTCTCTGAAGACTCAACCGCCTAACTATAGAATAAACCAGACAGTTATTGTTAAAGTAACGTATTTTCATTAAAATACATTTTCTAGGGCTATTTTTGCTACCTATTGTCATGTAAACATAATTTAAAACTCAAAAAGATAAGTATTTAAAAACCAGTGATTATAGGTATACGTTTTTTTACAATGTCCCTCTTTCGACGAAAAATCCCGCTTTTTTTACTCTAAAAGTCTCAAAATCACGGTTTGCCAAAAAATATATCTGGCAACGTTGATACGCACACTTAATATAAGATTATAATGAGATGACTGTGTGCATAGTACCATGCGGCTGTCTTCGTAGAAGTAACCCTCTTTATAAGTATTAAATAACATATTTCATATTTAAGTATGATAATGCCTATCATGTATTCTGATCCCTCTGTTTATAAAGTCGCGACAACAAAGAAAAGGCAAAGGTATTCCTGTCATACTTTACACACAAAGACGAAATCACGGAACCTCTTTTATTTACTGCGATTTTGAGCCTTCCTTTTTATTTCTATGCCTTCATGTTTTTTTTCTTATATCGATGCTATACCGGGTGTTAACGAAATCGTGTAATTCCTTCAAACCGCGTGATCTACTACTGGTGACACAGATTAACCCTAAATGGGAATTTTCGAAAATAAACCAAAAAAAAAATTCAAAAAAAAATTTTGGTTTTCAATTGTCTTTTTAGAGCCTTGAGTTATCTGACTGCAAAGAGCGATATCGCGTTAGTCGTTCCTGCCAGCCGTGTCACCGTAATTTTATTAATTTATGCGTGGCATCGAAATGTTCACACAAATAAAATAAATTTTTTGCAAAAAAAAAATTCTTATTTTTTTACTGTATCCTTATTAGGTGGTTTAGATATGATCGGTAACAAAGCCGCATGAAAAAGAAAGTTTTTATTTTTTTATTTTTAATCAAGCTAAATCCAATGCGTTGCCAGTCTACACCAGTAGTAGATAATGTGGTTTTAAGGAATTACACGAATTCGTTAACACCCTGTATATCCATAAAAATAATTTTGCGAATCTTTACGACTGATTCCTTTTATGTTTATATTCTTACATAAAATTTAAAACAGTAAGTAATATAACATAACATTACGCCTGCATTCCCTTAAGGGTAGGGCGGAGATGTATATATAGTACACCCTCATTTCGCCGTTCCGTTTAAGTCCCAGGTGAGCCTATTGCCATAAACCGGGCACAAATCTATACTCCGGGCTGCTACTGAGAAATTCCACACTGAAAAAGTCAATAACATTTTGCCCGACCTGGGGATCGAACCCAGGACGTCACGCTCAGCAGTCCCGCTTGCGACCACTAGACCAACGGGACAGGGTCCAACCTATCAATGGTTAGGGTCCGAGCGAGGAACATTCTTACATCCACCATGCAGTCTGTGTTACGCTCCATTCTCATACGATTTCTAAACTTTAAGTTTGTAACCCCCCCACACCGTAAAGAGACAACTACTAAACACGTTATTTGTTCCACTATGCAACCGCTACATGGCGTGCAACAGTAAGTTGGTACAGTTCGCAACTTATTTAATTTACTAGCTGTGACCCAACATACTATCGGTACACACACTCCCGCTGAACAAGGGACCAAGAGACTGTAGTTAATAACGATTTATGGAACCCTTTTGTTCCATGACTGTTATCTCCGTCGCGTGAGCTTGCTATTCATGTCTGATATATTGTGCCAGCACCGTGTCGAAAGAATATGAAGCCTATCTATTATTCTATTAAATTTTTGTTGTAATAGAGAGGTTGCGGGTATGAATTGCCGCAGCTCAACAACAACTTTTATTTATTAGAGTGTAGGGTACCTCGTTTATTTTATACGTTACACTGATGGGTACGTGTGCATGTATTAATATTGTATCATATAATATTCATATAGATTGACATGTAGGATTACATAAACGTAAGTATATCAAATAATAATAAAGATAACACATGAGTCACTACACGTCGCCTGTCGCTTTCCTATTCTAGTTATTCTATAAACGAATATCTGTACAATACTTCGAATAAGACATAATTACATCGTGAGCACTGCTAAGGTTAAACTTAATTTAATCTAAAAGCATTGCCGCCACCGTAACTCACTTAGAGACGGCCGACCGCGACACTGACTTGTGGCTGCGCCCGAAAAAGAAACATTCTATAAAGAAAGCCATTTGGTTGGCACATAAAAGAAATACGTATAAATCAGAGGCGTCGGCCATTACGGCATAGCCTACGCGTTATTGTGCCCGCTCCGTCACGTTTACGCGACGCGAATGTGACAAAATAAGCGTTATTACACGACAAACATCGCAACCTCTTATATTTGCTTCACTAAGATTACTCGCCTTCCTGTAATTTCTTTCTGTCACCCCATATCTAGATGCTCCACTTCTCTTTAAACTCACACGGTAGCTACATATAGCTAGACAAGTATACAGTCACGCCATTAAAGTCTTCGATCACTGTCAAGAAGATGGCGAACAAATAAAACTATAAGTAACAGTCTTCGACCAACCAGACAAGCAATATAAGAGAATTGGTCGAAAGTGACTGGCTAAAACTATGTCTTGTAACAATTTTATAGCACTTTATAACATAAATAGGTCGCTGTAGATGAAAGTGCAGACCCAATTAGCTTTCATGTTATACAAAATTATAACACAGTAAAAAGGAAATATTACATTTTCATGCTGTTCAGTGAGAGGCTTATTAGCATACGATAGCGTTCTAAAAGCTGAAAATACGGATCGTGGAAAGACCGCTTGCTGGCCGCCATTGAAATACGAGTGCACGGCTCATCCGCTTATAAATTATGTAGCGAAACGTAACAGAAACACAAATTTCGCGGGAGAATTTTGAGGGGTCCACTCATAATTTTTTTTGAATGAAATAACAGTTTTTTCGATAGAAAAAAGATCGCAAGTCTAGCGCTGTTTTTCAGCTTAGTCAAACCATTTTTTACGCCTCTTCACGTTGGAATCACGAACATTTCGCGTATTAAGGCTGACATTGTGAGCGTTTTGACTGATTTTGAATTCAGCTGGCTCGACGTCAGGTAATTTGGGAGGCTTTTTCTTATACTTTATGGAAATCTCGGTCGTCAGCGAAACTCTCTATCATTTTTCAGATAAGTAGAACGTAATTTTTAAGGTGCATTTTTTCAGAAACTTGCAATGAAGAACAGGTCTCATTAATTTTTACCCTAATGTTTACCCTACTCATCTTAACGTTGTTTGTTTTTTAATGTCTGCTCTCAATACATCACTGTTCTCTCATAGCTATGTTAAATCATTACTATAATACTCAAACTGTTTAAGATAATGATTTTAACAGTACGAAGTTGCTTGCCAAACCAAACGTTACGAATGGTAAGCAAAACGATACGTTTTTGGACAAAGACACCGAAAATTAAAGGAAAGACTAATAGTCTGACCATTTTAAAGTCTTTAACCTTCCAACATTTCTTAACTACATCTTAAACAATGCCACAAAGTTCAACTAAAGAACGCAGAAATAGCTGCACAACTAAAATTACGTGGCATGTCCCTGAGCTTATCAAGAAGAAGCACGAAACTTAGTCAGGTAGATGTAACTTAATTTAGACGCCGCTGTTCGGAGCCAATCGCGGCACCGGTGTTTGCAGAAATTCGTTGGTAGACAAGCGATTTTTTTCAGCCACTGTGAACGTGACACGATAGTCGTCGAGCGTACTTAGGATCGGGTGAACTAATCTAAAGCCTTGCGCGTATTCGATTGCTTTGCGTATGTGTTCAGACTGTTTTAGGAGTAGAACTTTACACAGAGATTCTTAAAGCAATCAGTAAATTTATGCATTTTGTATTGAAATTGGTAAAACCGAATATTTTTCATTGCGGTGTGTGTCTGTTATTTATTTAACCTTTATATGAAATATTTCAGTAGTTTTAGTAACGAAAATGGATGGATCCGGCTTTGATAATTGGATTCAATAAAATTATAATCGATGAACCTAATCATAATGGCTGCACAGTTGCCCTCAATAAGTTTACAACCTAAACTCACTAAGAACACTTTGTAAAGCCATACCTAAATACAGATATAGTATATCCAATATCCACACAGCAGCCACAAAAATACAATGTATCAGAAAACAGTGCTTCAAACACAAAACAAACACCCGACATCGAAAATTCTCTCACCAAATCTTTTCAGCGTCAGAAATGATTCGTCCTTGTATACCAAACGCTACGTGATTCAAACCGAGCAGGTGCACCAACTTAATCGAGAACTATGAATCGAAGCTTGGCTGCGTTCGTTCTGTTATGTTGGCTATTGAGCGCCTGCCATGTTTAATGGCATAGAAAATTTTCAGGCTTACGCGGCCACCGGTGGTTTGTGCACCGGAACATTATTACCAATAACTTCTTTCAAATTAAACGCCAAAACGCGGTTAGATATAATAGGTACTGAACTAAAACATGCACCCGTGTCGTTTACGCTAATATTATGCGCGTCAGGTGCAGATTTTATATTGCACTTCGGTTAGTATTTTTTAGAAATAAGTCTTTATTTAGCAGCGTAAAACTTGCTGCAGCCAAGCACAGAAGTGAAGTATTAAAAATGCAAACGTTTTTGTGTGCAAAAAAGTCCTGGCATATTGTGAAAGTATTGTGACGAAAAAGCATAAGAAGCAAGCATGGACGTCGTTGATTTGGTAACTCTTCTCCTTCTTGGTAATAAAAATATGCATGTAGAATATTTTTGAGTCAAGAACAAGTTTCTTAGTAGGCCAATAAAGACCATGTCCAAGACCCCGGTTTATGCTTAATCCTTGCCTTCCTGTTACCCAGTGAGCTTTTGCAGCGGAACTTAAAGCGCTAAGGCAGCGTTCCTCGATGTGGTATTAAAATCTGTCTATCCAGTTTACCGTCTAGTTTTACTACCTACATAACAGTGTCTCTATAAAACCCGTGTGTTTATGGCGAATACCTATAGTTTATGGTGAAGTATACGAAAATGTATTATACTCGTGCGCGCATTCCATATATGAAATCAAATTGAATTCCAAAATATACAATACAGAATTTCGTTTTTATTATTTGTAAACACGTCATATTTCTGAAGCCTTAATTTATTTTACTCGTGAAACGATCGCTATGAACTAAATATTGTTTACTTACAACTAATACATCAATGTCACAATAACGCAAACATAATACTTACTCATTATAGTTAATTTCAGTCACTTATTTGCACGCTACTAATTTCAATGTGTAATTTACCTAAAATGTTATCTGAAAACCCATTCTGCGTAACCATTTCATAAAATTTGCGGTCCCAACGAATTATTAGGTTCACAATTACAAATCCAACAAATGTATTGGACCAAGTGAACACTTCCAATGTCGTTCATTTGAACAGACAATATAGAAGCGAGGAAATCTAATCTGCTTCTGAAATTTTCCAACCGACCCTCATTACCATTTGAAGGCGCAGAGAAAAGAAAGAAATATTCTCCATGACGGAAATTTCATGTAAATTGGGTGAAGTACGCGCCTCTTGCTTTCTTAAAATTTTCGTTGTACTCACAATTTTATTGTGATTGCAGTCGCAGCGATCTGTCACCGTAGCGAGTTAATTTGGTCGCAACTTTTTTTATTCATGAAATATTTTATATTTAAAAAAAGTGACCTTTTTCGTGGCTCGTGCCTACGCATTTTTTTTTCTTGACATTTGCGATATTGCTTTATAGTTCAACTAGAGGTTGCTTGCGGCTTCGCTCGCGTGTATGTCGTTTATCGCATCATCATCTGCCTAGCCTTTTCCCAACTATGTTGGGGTCGGCTTCCAGTCGAACCGGATGCAGCTGAATATCAGTATTTTACATGGAGCGACTGCCTATCAGACCTCCACAACCCAGTAACTGGGTAATACGATATTCTTGGTAAGACTGGTTGTCAGACTTTCTGGCTTCTGACCAACAGTAACGACTGTCAAAGATCTACAAATGACAGCCGGGACCAACCATGTCGTTTATCGCATATTCCGCTTTTTTTCGGGTTAAAGGTAGCTGTTGTCCTTCTCCGGGTTCCAGACTATCTCTGTACAGTCAGCATCAGAAGTAGATGAGCAACTCAGGTGTCCAAATAATTAAACACATTCAAGATACCAAAAACATCTATGCGACAAAACTGTTCAAATTGATTTGAGCATCATAAACTCCAAATATATCTGAGCAGTCACATTGTCAAATATTTATTTACAAACTAAAAGTCTATGGTAAGTAAACAAGCTAAACATTCAAAGGTAACTAAGCAACACGTTATTCAGAAAGTCAGGATAGCAACGTAAAATGAATTGTATTTGATTGTACTTAGAGTCTTAAATTAAAAGTTCAAAAATAGATACAATGTGTGCTATTGTGTCAATACAGCATTTTTTTCTTTTTCTTCATATAGCTATATCCCTTTCATTTCGTGCGTGACGTCATTGACGTGTCTTTTGTTTATAATATAATCTGATAGTCAAGTTATAGGAAAACATCGTAAGGAAATTGAAACGAGCATTTATTCCGCGCAAAAGCCATTAAATTCGCAACAATCAGTTTGAATGAAACTATAATTTTTATTTGCTACATTTTCTAGTATATCTTCAGGAATTGAATTCGTATTAAAAAGGTACCTACAAAATACCTCGGTTCATTTTAACTATGTTTCGGCAATCCGAAACATAGTTAAAATGAACCGAGGTATTTGGACACGGCTATCAATATAACCATGTCCAAAAAAGTACAAAATCTGTTAAGCGTCTATTTAATTACTCGGTTAAAAGATATCTAACGATGTAAAATCAGCCCGACTAAGCACGCACTGAGTGATACTATGATTTTACGCAAGCGGTTTTCAAATGCTTCTTTTTCTATCGTGTCGGCACGAGCTATACAAGAATAGCTCATGCCGTGGTGAAAAGATTAGCCAGTCAGCAAGGATCGTAGCGAGGCTGACTGCCCAGGGTGCGCCGGACGTACCGAAGTATCGAATAGAATCACTCGTGGAGGCTCTTTTCATGCACCCCTTTTTTTTCAAATGCTAAAAGCGGCTTATCTATGAACATGCACTGTAGCCTGATTTTAGTAGTCAGTTATCATCGAATCGCATCGAATATACCTTTAGCCAAAATCTAGCACGATACGTTTTAAAACAGTCACTTTAAAAGAACCGCTAGTGCGTGCGCTGGTATAGAAAACCATACGCGTTACATTTAGTGGCTCACCGCCTGCCTTTAATTGCAATGCCTGCCTACATTTTAATCTTAATAACGTCACAGGACACTGTACACCTTACAGCGATAACACACTGGCATGGCGGTCGAATCCATTTTGCTACAGAGAGACCCACTGGCAGTGCGAACAGTAGCATATACGTGCGTTCGGTTTTTTTGAAGCGCGAAATGTAATGCGCTTGAATGCGCGCATGCAAAAACTGTAAAAAAAAGTAATAACCGACTAAAAAAACATAAAATTAACAGTTTCAAAAGTCAGTGGCTACAATTTTTTTTCAGTGTAGAATTGCACCGTCTTCTGAAACTGTTAATTTTATCTTATTGTAATTATTTTACTCCTTTTAGTTTTTTTTTTGTAGTCGGTTTTTACTTTTTTATAAGTTTATTTTTTATTGAATACGTTTTAGTGCCATAAATTAAACCCTCACTCCTCCATACTCTCTCTCCCTCTCTCTTCATAACCCTTATTTTTGACTTTACCGTAGTCGGGTATAATAAGTCCTTTCATGCTATACCTTACACGATATAATTCAAACATTCCGGAAAATGGGGGGGGGGGGGGGGGTTTACGCATCCCCTCATTTTTTCCAGTAGTCAGTTACCAACAACACGTATAAACAAAGCAATATTAGTTATTTGAAAATTTTGCTTTCATCCGATGAGGAGTTCCGTTCCATATCTCTGAAGTTCATCAACAACATTTTTAGGGGACTAAACGAAAAGTATCTATACCCTCTCCAAGAAAAAAAGAATTTTTCAAATCGGTTAATAAATGACGGAGTTCTGAGGTAACAAACATAAAAAAAAATACAACCGAATTGAGAACCTCCTCCTTTTTGAAGTCGGTTATAAACGAGCATAAACCAAGGTCTGTAACCGCCCTAAAACGTCTAGGTTTGTAACAGGCCTTATTATCACTGAGCAATATATTGAGAAATGGTTATTGTTTACATATTTTTGAACACTTTGGTTGCTTAGTTACATTTGACTACCTCAGTTGACAAGATGATTTGTTTGCATAGAAATATTTGAATTGCGAGTGTTCAGATGATTTTGATACATTGGATGCTAACAATAATTTGAACGCTATTGTTGTGCAGATGTTAATGTGTTTTTGAGAGTGTAGAATTATCTGAGTACCTGAATTGCTTCTATGTATCTGATGTTGACTGTACCAAGTTTCAATAATATCGGTTCAGTAGTTTAGTCGTAATGAGGTAACAGACAGACAGAATTACTTTCGCATTCATAATATTAGTAAGGATTATGCTTTTTAGGATTTCGTAGTACCTACCTAGTGAAACATTGTATTGTATGAAAAATGCCGAGTATGTGATAGTTTTGTTAATCATTTATTGCTTTGGTTAGGTTGTGGTGGCAGAATAGGATCGGTATCGCGTGGGCGGCTGCGTATATTTTACAGCGCGGTGCGGTGGCGTGGCGGCCGCGAGACGTGACCGGCGCGACAATGAGCGACACAACGCCTTGTTACTTCCATACTTGTAACAAGTACGGGGCACATGTACGACTGTACGTCTACAAGTGTCACTTTTCATAATTCTCAAGACACAGCTCCTATATACATACACAGTAACAACGAAAACTCACTTACTTTTAAAAGAATTTTGGCGAGCGACTGTCTGAATGGAAATTATTGTAAGGATGTTTATTTCTCCCACTCGTCTTTTTAAAAATAGATGTCTTTAATATTATCCTCGAACATTTTACCTCCCCACTTATGTACTCGTAAGAAAAAGCTCCTCCAGGAAAAAACGTCTGTTATGAAGATTTTACACTCTTATCATCTTTCGTTGTTGCAAACGTGGAAATACAATTTTCATGCGATTCTAAGAGGAGCTTTCTCGTATTTTCAGAAAAGAAATATAAAAATTAAGATTTCTCATTTGGACAAGCCGCTAACGTATCTTATTGAAGTTAATTGAAATTGAAATTACATTGAACACTTTTATCGAAAAACAAAAAGCTTTTACGCCAACCCCTTACTTGTGTAATTTTGACAAAATTCATGATAATAATAGCCGCTAATTACGGCTATTCAATTTAGTCGGCTCGATTATTCGAACGATTTTCATTAGCGTTTGTAAAGTTTAATCGAAATAAAACGCTGAAAATGCTCTTTAATTATTTATGACAGCTCCATTATTGAGTTCAGAGTCGCAAAAAGGTAGGCGAACCAGATTATATTATAACTTGAAAGCCTCATTCAATAAAACACTGGAGAGATATCAATAATTTCGAAATTTATCGATTTTATTTATAGGACATGATTGAAATTAACGAATATCGATAGACAGAATTATTACTGCAGCAATATTTTAGAGTCGCTGCCGTTAATCTCTTTAATAGCTCGAGGCACTTCGAGAAATCGAGTTTAAAAATAAATGTAAAGGACAAAGGAATCGATAAGGATTTGAGGCCAAAAACTTGGGAAAGCACTAAAATTTAATACCGGCCGCTAGCAGTTGAGGGGACACCACACTTTATGGCGGCAATTACCACCCTTCATCTTGGAAATACCCTAGATTGGTTTGTCTTTTATAGGTTTTCGGGAATCGGAAATTTCGGGGTTATTGCATTGATTATTCCAACTTCTTCATAGTGTTCCAATAATTTGGAAATTACTTTCGTACTAGCAATATTTTGGAAAGCTCCAACTGATATGAAACCAATGTGAATGGACCAATCCGCGTTGAAACCTTTCTTTGCGATGTTGATCGGCTTAATAGCATGTAATACAGTTAGAATTATTGTGACACTAGCTTTAGAGTTTACAATGACCAACTTTTGTGTAAGCTATGTACAAATGTTGCAGTTTTGTGCAGTCTTCTTTTTAATTTAGCGAGCTTACACACGAGCGGCATGTTCCCAACGGCAGAGGTAACTGCAGCCGTCGACGCGCGTCGGCGGCAACCGTCGACGCGTCGACGGCTTTCGTTGACGCGTCGACGGCAGCCGTCGACATTTCAACTTCGAAGATCAGCGGCAGCGGCAACAACTGCAAGTGTCGCTATAGGTCGACTGCTGCCGTCGATGCGTCGACGGTTGCCGCCGACGCGCGTCGACGGCTGCAGTTACCTCTGCCGTTGGGAACATGCCGCTCGTGTGTAAGAGCTCTTACGCCGTATGAATTATGGTCAATTAATACTGTAATCCAACAAAAACAAAAAAGCTTTTACCAATTAGTAAATATTTTGTAAGCAGGATAAATTCTGCTAATCTTGTGACTTTCAGTAGCATTTGTGTACATTGTATTGGGAGGGGTTAACTTACAAAATCTTACAGCCTTTTGTGTCATTTTTCGTTTACCATCATCTATTTGGTACGAAATGTTCAATCAGTTTTTTAAATAAATAACAATGCTCAAATTGACGTCATCAAATTCTTACATTTATAAATCAAGATTCGTTCCAAGTATTGAAACAAACAAGTTGCAGCAACAAGAAGTAAAATAACATTCGATTCTGAGAACGGTGATGTTAGTTTCTGCGAGAGTTATAAATATTATATTAATATGAAGATTGCTTTTTAACCGACTTCAAAAAGGAGGAGGTTCTCAATTCGGTTGTATTTTTTATTTTTTTATTTTTTATGTGTGTTACCTCATATCTCCGTCATTTATGAACCGATTTGAAAAATTCTTTTTTTGTTCGAAAGGGTACACTTCCCGATTGGTCCCATTTAAATTTTGTTATGATCAGACCATGAACTTCAGAGATATAGAACGGAACTCCTCATCGGATCAAAGCAAAATTCTCAAATTACTAATATTGCTTTGTTTATATTTGTTGTTGGGAACTGACTACTGGAAAAGAGGAGGGGGTGCGTGCCCCCCCTCCCCCCCTTTGGAATGTTTTCATTGTATCGTGTAAGGTATCATTTGAAATGACTTTTTATGCCCGACTACGTCAAAGCCAAAAAGAAGGGTTATGAAGGAGGGGGTTAAAATTATGACACTAAAACGTATTTAATAAAAAATAAACTTTAAAAAAAAGTAAAAACCGACTTCAAAGAAATACTAAAAGGAGTAAAATAATTACCATAATATAAAATTAACAGTTTCAGAAGTCGGTGCAAATCTACACTGAAGCAAATAGAAGCCACCGACTTCTGAAACTGTTAATTTTATATTATGGTAATTATTTTACTCCTTTTAGTATTTCTTTGAAGTCGGTTTTTACTTTTTTTTAAAGTTTATTTTTTTATTTTGCTTGGTTGAATGCCTCGTTGGTCTAGCGGTCGCAAGCGCGACTGCTAAGCATGAAGGCTTGGGTTCGATTCCCAGGTCGGGCAAAGTGTTATTGGGTTTTTCCGTATGGAATTTCTCAGTAGCAGTTCGGAGTCTGGATTTGTGCCCGGTCGATGGCAATAGGCTCGCTATTAGGTACATGGGATGTAAAACATAACGGCGAAATGTGGATGTACAATACACCTCTGCCAACCCTTCGGGAAATACAAGCGTGAGTTTATTATGTTTTTATGAAGATTGCTAAAAATAAATTAGGACTGAGGTGGCTATGACTATATGATATACAGGGTGTAAACCAATTCGTATAATTCCTTCAAACCGCGTGATCTACTGGTGACACTGATTGACCCAGCATAGTTTTTTTTCAGAAACAACAAAAAAAAGGTTTCAAAAAATGAACAATGGTATTCTGTATCTGAGTAATTTTAGCTTCCCAAGTTAACTGACTGCGTGGAGTGATATCGCGCTAGTCGTGCCCGTCTGCTGTGTTGCCGTGCTTTTATTAATTTATGCATGGCATCGAAATTTTCTATAACAAAAAAAAATTGTTTTTTTTTTTTTCTTTTTTATCGATGTAATTCCCTCGGTTAATCTACCTCATTAATAGATCATGTGGTTTGAAGGAATTTTACAGCCTATATATGGCTAAGCTGAGCGATTGGCTGGCACGCTAAGGTGAGTCGGTTCAATTCCCGCACAGAAGTAATATTTGTATGTCCTACAGATAGTTTTTTCTGGTCTGGATGTTTATATATGTGAGCTTTTTTATTTTTGATTGACGTGGTCGCGTTTTATTCTAGTCGCACCTAATGGTAAACGCAGACAGAGTCTAAGATGGAGCACAGAGTCCAAATAACAGAGGAATAGAAGGATTCCCCTATACCCATAGTAAACTACTCGGTGCCGGACTTTAATGTGAGAGTGTATGTGTGTGCGTTTGTGTTTATAAACGCACACTACTCACATCGATAATTCAGCCCTCATCATGCTGCCCCCCCCCCCCTCCAAGCACCCGACAGCAACGCCCTAAGACGAGGTCCGAGTCCCACTAGGAGTCGCCCTTAGTGCTGTTGTTGCACGTAGTCATGATGTTAGTGTAGTACAAGTAGTTAGCTTAGGTTAAGTATTTTACTTCCCCATCATTGGCTGGAGACCCTTCAGGTCTCACCAATAATTACCCGGTTACGAAGAAACGGTCCCCTAGGACCACCTACAGCAGTCAAATAGAAAAAAGAAAAGCAGGGAAATTCAAAGAGTTGTAACGTTTTAAAGAAATTAATTCACATAGTGAACTAAAGCAGAAAATAGCTAATAGAAGAATAACCTGCATTATTTTAATAGACTTAAAACAAGTACCTACAGTTTATGGTAAGTTCCATTCGTAAGTAATTAAAAGTATAATACGATTATCTGCTTAAAGAATGAGATAAAAAATTGTGGATATTTGCCTTTTGCTCATCGAAAACGTGCGTGAGCGAGATGTAAATAACGACAGTAATAGAAGTGCCACCATTTTCAATCCCAATCTTTGTTTTTTTAAACTTTTCCCCACACTCTTATTTCTCATGCATCATGGGTGTGTTTACAGACATGAAATCTTCACAAGCACAAACATTGCGATCGTATCCGTGTAGGTAATCGGGTTGTTCATACTACATTTCTATTTGGAAATGTGTAGCATTAAACTCTTCCTATCTATTTATATTATTAATTCCTTCCTAGTTGTATACATCGCTTAAATTAGCTTTGAACGGTATGTAAAAAAAACAACCTTAAAATATAAGAAAAACTAGCTACAACGACTCCTCTTAATTCAACACGCTAAAAGTATTTCATTTTCATCTTTTGTATCACGTAAGTGTTGACCGTATCATCCACAGAAGTGCTTACTTTCTGCCTCATTACTTGTAGGTGCCTCACCTCGCCAAAGCTGTATTGGAAGGAAGCAACTCATATATTTAAAGCGACACTTCGGAAGAAAATTCGTTCTTATAACCCATATCATAAAGGCTAATGTTGCCTGCTATTCACAGAGCTGTCCTCGGAAAGGGTTGTCACTTTATATAAAGCTGACGTGGCCGCAAACGACAGTTAATGGCGCATAAAATTCACAGTAAGCCTGACACAGTATAATAATTTTACGGTACTGTAATTTCAGGTATTTATATGTAGAAATACACTGTTTACAATTTCTCCTTTCTAAATACATACATTATGTAAACGTAGGTAAATACATAACCGAATAATAAGACTCCTTTATATAATGCGTCTTCATGTAAAGTATCTACCGCGCCTAATTTGTTTTTGGATAGGGGAGAAAGTGCGTGGGAAGGTTTTACTCGGACGATAGTTAAACTTCTGCCACATAATCTATAAAATGTACTTGGCATTATATAGAACAAATACATATAACATTAATAAATAATTCTAAGCCTAAAACGAGATAAGTAGCTTAGTTTAACCAAATCTTGACTTTGAAGGTATAATATGGAAATAGTAAAATAATATAGAAGGAATATTTGATCATGATAATTGACATATACCATCTTGTTCAGAGTTCCAACAAAATGATATCACGTGACGTAACGCCTTGCTCAGTTCCAAAAATCCTCAACTTACCTAATCTTTGAGTTATTTTGCACTCCATTGTAAGGTACCTATAAATTGCCTTATATCCCTTTAGAAATAGGTGGTAGAGGTACCTGTAATTTACGCCAATGATGCACTACAGGCGTTCAACATAGAACCTTTACCGTACAACGAAAATCTTGATCTAAAATGAACCAACCCTCCTAAATATATATGTTATAATAATTCCTTTGACCACAAACGATATACGAGTACATACAACTTTGTCATTTAACTAAATCAATGGAGTACCTCACTCAACGCTTGTAGCAATACGGTCAGAGAGATACTGTCGTGCCTCTTTGAGGTTTACCCTCCACCCTTTGACTACCTGCCTACGAAATTTCACCTTCTTAAGTCTTGTGGTTATCGTGATATTTTCGGTTGGACATATCTCCGTTTGATACTTAGGAATTACATAGCTATATTTAGAATTAATCAGCGGTTTTTGTTTTTACCGATGTCAGAAACACGTTTTATGTTTCATCAACCTTCTTTATCAAATCTCGGAATTCAATAATTGGATTGTGATGCGATTCTTAGTAGCATTCCTTTTGAACCGCCTTAGGTAAATACCGTTACGCTAAGATCAAAAGAAGCTGGATAATCAAAATTCTACAATCAACACCTTTGTAACTCACATTTGAAATATGATTAAGCCTTTAAGCAACATAATCACGCTCGACGAATCTTAGAATCTTACTGTATTCAAACCACTAAAATTGTTTCTAGGTACTTTTATATCGCATACAAGTGATACCGAGGACTTTGAACTTAGTGAAAGATATTCATATGAAAACCTAGACACTAGGAATCTAATCCATTTGAACGTTAAGGATTTACATAATATCGACGTGACCGTTTTTAGTAAGTCCCTAACAAATAACCTGTGCTTTTTCTTTATAAAATGAGTATGATGCAACAGAATGTCCGTACAAAATATCGGGTAGCAACCGAATGTACCAGTCTACCGTTATTCATGAATAGTCTTGATGTACGCACTATTTTCTGCCGCCGAGGCTATCGAGAGAGGTGCGTGACCAGATTTCGCAACCTCGACATATTACACCTGTATACCCACCAACTTATATCTATCACCAACATCAACTAGAAAATCCTGAATACGAGCAAATATGTTGCCATCTGTCGCAGACCCTAGGTGAGAGAAAACATTTTCAGAATCTACATTGAGATCCGGCAAGCGAGTTCTTCTCACTATTTGTGAATATTTTGTGTATAGTTATTTTTAAGTACGAAAATTCATAACTTTACTGTGAAATCCTAAGTTTATTTATTGTATATTAATACAACAATCTTAACACAAATAGACAGTGATAACCCAAAAGTATCCTTAGATAAAAAGAAAATGGCTAGGTATATCTGGCCACAAATATTGAAAGTCCTCAATGGCAAAAGATGAACATAAAGGTGAGTATAGACTAGAGCATTTACTTTAACAAAACATCGAGCTGCTCTAATGTGTCACCCTTTCACGAACCGAACAATAAGCACGACACTCAACGCTTAGTTACAACTTATTTTTGCAAACAACCGAGCGAATTTGTGTAACATTTCGTCGGACAATGACACGAGCGCGAACGCAGCACATGCGACCTGCAGATCCGACATTTCAGCGAAGAGTATACGCAAAATAGATAGGAAGGTTACAGGTAAATGCTCACTCGCCGTGAGCATTACTTCAAACACCGTGTCGAGCATTCGCAGGAACGTTACATTACATGGAAATGCTTTTTTAAATTGAGCTTTTGCTTGTAGTGTACCATTCGTAAGAACGTTACATTACATGGAAATGCTCGAGAAAATGCTCTAGTATATACTTACCTTTACACAAATATTCAGTGTCAGAGATTTTTAATCATTATACTCAAATGTCAATCAAATTATCGAAAAGTTTTTACAAAAATAACATTTTAGACAAAAAAGCCGGTTCGCAAAGTAACGACTCTTTTAAGCCGTCGCCAAAAATAATGACAATTAACTGTAACTGCTAACTTTGCGACTTTCAAAACGAAATTGTGAAGATATTCCTATAATAAATTGCTAGGCGAAATTAAAACTCCAAATCTCTGTTTCTTCGAAATGTTGTTAAGTTTGTTTGACACGTAATTACATCAAAACAACTTGATAAATATTCATTGACGTTTCGACTAATTTAAAATACTCACATAAGCGAAGGAAATAAGTCAAATACAAAGTTGTGTACAATTTAATGATTTTCTTCTGAAAATTGTCTACACTGTCTTTGTCTGGGACTTTATTACAGTGATTTTAGGCAGGGATTTTATAAAATTCTAGATGCGATAAGTTATTTTTACGAATTTGATAAACTGTTTTGCGTAAACCGCAGAAAAAATATACAGGGTGAAATTGTAAACAGTCGACAAACCGAAATGGGAGATTGTACTCATCACTATGAACAACTTTTACTATGAGACCAAACCTGATATCGCGAAAAAAAACAGCTGTTCCCTACATTTATGTTCGCATAACTCGTCAAAATGTAGGGAACAGCAGATTTTTTTTCGCGATTTCAGGTTTGTTCTCATAGTAAAAGTTGTTCATAGTGATGAGTACAATCTCCCATTTCGGTTTGTCGACTGTTTACAATTTCACCCTGTATAAACGTTCACAAAATGGATTATCCATAGATCATGGATTAATTAAATTTAATTAACTACAGTGATTTAATTCTGATACCTAGCACTTTGAATAAGATGGATCAGAAATAAATAGAAGACAGAAATCTGTCTTAGATTTGAAAGGAGATTTTAAACCTTAAAGTCTTTACAATGTTACTTTGTTTCAACATATGTGTGATCTCCTACAGGCTTTTTCTCACCCTATCCTTGTTTTACTTTCCACCTTGTACGCATTTCCACCTAAAAACTCAACAGAGTATTATTCAAATATTTTACCTGCCTCGTCCATATAATACAAAATGTGTATATTTTGTGTATACATTGTGGCTTGCCTTCCGTGCATCTCGGCGGGAGGAAATAAGTTGAGCGGTGACCTAGTAACTACCACTAGAATTCCCGCTCCCTGTTACAATCATAAAGCCTCTAGGTTGTTCACGTGTTCGACTTTCAAGCGTTTCAAGACTTATATATACTTGCACATTTATTTACGTACCCGATATTATGTTCTTTGAATAAAATATTTTATTCATTTAAATTATTGGTGAAAACGAAAGTCGCCGCCTCGTTGAAAAATAAAACACTGTTCGTGAATGTGCACGGTTTTACTCTTGTGCATGTTTTAGTGATGCTCGGGTTTAGACTCAGCCGGCGTTATTCATGAGAACTTCGCACGGCGAGGCAGTGAGTTGAACAGTTTGGCTATTATGAAAATTAAAAACCGGTGTAAGTACGGAAAATACGCTGGGAATCGACAGAACCAAAATATTTTAGTAGTGTACTATGACGGCACATCGGTATAAATACAGATTGCTGAATCATAACCTTCGCCGCAGCCGAGTAAAAACCGGAGCCGACCCATGTCACAGAATGGAAAAAATAATAAAACACGAAAGCATAATTCACTATACACAATATAACAGATTAAAAGCGAATACCCACCTAACTCAATCACGTCTACTTTGTTTTAACAGTTGTTTGGCAAGTTAGTTGATTACTTAAGGGAATCGCCAAGATGAATAAGATAAACAAACAGATCCACTGAAAATATAAATTAACATCAATGAAAGTAGAGAAAATTGGTTGAAGAATGATTAATGATTCTCTTTGTGATTGTCAGACAATCGGGTATTTGCAAAGGGAGAGTTATGGGAAGTCACAGGCAAGACCAAGAGAATTTTGTTCTTACCTAAAGGTTCTAAAGGGCTCGTAAAGTGAATAGAACATTGTTACAAGCGCTAAATGAAGGTGTTAGGCTAACTTGGAAGGTGGAAGTTCTTCTAAACACAAATAAATAAAATAAACACAAACACGGGCTGGTAATAAAGCTGAATACAGTTCGTAGTTAGACGTCTTCACTTCATTGTTATTTCGCACACATTATTCTTATTTTTCCTTTCTATACCGAAATATACAATATAATATAAAAGTTGAATTCAGCCATTCTATTATTTCTCGGGTTTCTAGTAAATATATAGTTTCTAGACGCGAGGAAAAGGCGAAGCCCTAAATGTAATATTAATCCCAAAGGTCAAAGAGTAGTCTGAGCTTTTAACCGTACATAACCTAGTCCATATAAAATCAAACTAAAGTTCTGTAATATGTTAAAACCTCTTATCCCTCTTTCGAAATCCAAAAACTAATCGTTTTGCTTGCTAATGGTTTTATAAAAATCGTATAAAAAGACGCATACCTAAGCTTATTTTACTAGGCTACCAACGGAAATTTAAAAGGTCTATCTACGTACTCCCTAGTTAGCTATGGAGACAAAAAGATCCACGAATCCGGAATCTTATCACTACCTACTTCAAAACATGAGAAAAAAAAAACAAAGTAGGTGCGTACAGAAATAGTGTCAACCCAAGCTCAATTTTGTCACCCAAAACTAAAGAGGTTACACCCATTTGCAGTTACAGATAAAATTACAGACTACCGACACCAAAGATTCATTGGGACGTAGTTTGAGCTTGGTACACAAATTACTTTGAATAAAGATAGCGGAAAAGGAAACCAGCAGCTTTCTGTTTGGGTAACTTTTAAACAGTATACACAAGGAATCCTTAGAAATCTCCGCTTTGCTAATGTTACACTTATGGTTTGACTCTGTAAATGTTACGTGTTTAGGTAACGTAATTGGTCCAATGTTGTTTTCGTGCAAAGACATTCTAAAAGTAGTCGTTTTCGTGTGATTATTGCTATCTAAAGTAGCTGATGGTGTGTTTTGTTAAAGTAAAAAGTATACCTACTTGAAAATGCGTTGCATTAAGCTTTCACTGAAATATGAAAATCAAACCATTTGAGATGCTTTTTTTTGTATGGAATAAACGGCAATGATCATTCTTAAATTCAATTACAATCTTAGAAGAGCGAGAAAGAGCAATGATTCGGGGAAAAGACGAAACATTACTTTTATAAACCGACTTTAAAAAAGGAGCCAGTTCTATTTTGTTTTAGGGCACTTTTCTTTTTCGTTACTCAAATACGTGTTACTGATATTGCACAATTAAGAGCCCAACACGTCCGCTACTTACCTCCGATAGTCTGATCAGACTATCTGAAGGCCTCCGCGCCATACATTCGTTTGAACAGAATTACACGTACGATCAGACTATCGGATCGGATGTCAGAATCGTAAGCACCGTCAGAGCGTCGTCGTTGTCCAGAAAAAATCGGACACGAGAATCGTACGTGTATTTCATGAATCCGATCAGATAGTCAGATCCGGCTCCCGGAAGCAAGTATCGGACGTGTATTTTGACCCTAAACCAACTTTATGTAATGTGGCCTCGATGACCAAGTGGATTTTAACTGAATTTCAATCGAGAACCGGCGGTAGCTTTTTGTTTGGCTAACTTTAAACAGTATGTATACACAAGGATTCCTTAGAAATCTCCGCTTTGCTAATGTTACATTTATGGTTTGACTCTGCAAACGTTACGTATTTAGGTAATGTAATTGGTTCAATGTCGTTTTCGTGTGATTATTACTACCGACAAGAAACTCCATGGATACCTACCTACTCTTATTATTTTATAAAGTGTATCCCTGTGCCTGTAGACAAATGGCAATCGATGATCACTAGAGAATACTGTATACTGGATTGACAAGCTTTCGACCGGTCAAGCGATCTGTTATGTCATTTGCATACATTTAATTGGCGTTTCTATTCTCTAGCGATCATCGTTTGCCATTTGTCTACAGGCACTGGTGTTTCGGCCCGGTTCTTCTCCATATGACCTACCTTTTGGAAACGTGCACCTAGTTTGGACGGTTTAAAAGCATCTGTAATCTGGTCTATTTGAAACAAAAAACATGGACTTTGACTTTAATGTAATTGGTTCAATGTCGTTTTCGAGTGATTATTACCAGCTTCTTCTCTCATGTCGGCAAGGGTTACGGGTATAGATAATGCCGTGGTATATAGATTAACCAGTCAGCAGGGTTGGTAGCAGGGCGGATTCTCTAGGGTGCGTTGAACGACCGTAAGTATCATCGTATGAAAATCACTCCCAATTGAATAAGGTTATCGTAAGTGGATAGAATGAAAGGTCTTCTAGAACGTCTTGTAGATGTTTCTATAAATTCAATTACAAATTTGGGGGCAGAGGAGGAGCAAAGGTTTGAGAAAAAGGGGAAAGGTTAGATTTTTAGTCTTTTAATGATGTCTCTTTTGAAAACACCTCCGTGCCTCGAAAATCACGTTATGCTGTCGGTCCTGGGTGTCATACCTATGACAGTCGGGTAATCAGAAGCCCGAAAGTCTGGCAACTGGTCTACTCTTAGTTCTTGTTCATGTTAACTCGCGAGCGCGGTGGCGGGCGCGGTCACGAAATATCAAACTTAGCATAATATGCAAGTATTCACGTACGAAACGCAGGTGCGGGGTAAGGGGTAAGTAAGTCCACCGCGCGCTCGCCACTGCGCTCGCACTCGCACCCGCGATTTGTACGTGAACAAGCACTTAAGATCCATTGCCCAGGAACTGGGTTGCGGAGGTCTGATGGCCGTTACTCCGTGTAAAATAGTGGAAAAGGCTAGGCAAAACTATTGTACAATTACACAACAAAATACAACGTGACATTGATGATCAAGTAATTTACTAAACTCCGCCAATTCTCCGTATTTCCGGCCAAATTAACAAGCCACAATTACAACGAGAATCCCAAAGTCATCCCAACAAACAATTACTAATTTTTCATAGTTTATTAAGGGACGACGCATGCGCAATGACAAGTGACTACTGGCGCCAGCGAGACGGGGCAAGTCATCTCCCATCAATAAAGGAAGCCAATAGCAATCAAGTGGACGCATGCAATCAGGCACTAATAAATTGTTACAGATTGATATAAGGTGTCGGCATTCAGGGTCAGCTTATGAAACAACTGACATTGTTGAACTATTGTTGACAGAACTAGATACATAATTTATATATATGTTGTATAACGTGTGTTAGTGTACTGTTGATGAATAGCTATGTATAACATGTGTATATACAATTTATATTATGTTACACGTGTCCGATTAACTTCCATAATTCCATATTCACCCATCTGTTGTTCGTCTAAAATAGAGGTTATAAATGTTTAAACATTATAGATGTTTCCTCGAAATGTTTTGACTGAGAATTCGAAATGCAATATTCTAAAAGCATTACGTTTTAATGATTGGCCAATCTATTTTCACATACAACAGTAGATATTAGGTATTCACCTCTGCCCTTATCACACGGTTGTCAATTTTCATGTTCAGAGATTCAGAGTACCTACGTCGAAACGTAAAGGTGGGTTTAGAATTTAGCATAAATATTTTATAATACGGATGTTTCCTGGAAGTGTCTTGACTGAGAATTTTAAATGCAAGATTCGAAAAACATGTCCATGCATTTTTTATGTTTGACCAAATTAATTTCACCGAAATTCAACAGTATAGCTATGCCCTTATCACACAAGACATAAATGTCAATCATCAAGTTCAGAGTAAACGTCAAAACGTGTAGATCGTTTTATCTTATCTAAGATAAACAACATTGTAGTTATAACGTAAGTAGGGTATAAGAAATAACTGGTATTTCTACAATAAATGAGGAAAATAGAGGAAGAAATAAAGAAAAATTACAGGCATTAAGCGTTTAAATAATAGTTTTGCGACTTAAGGTAACGTTCAGTCGTAATTCCAACTGTAAAACTTATGAGCCTGCTTTATACGTTAGCTTTGTTTATTACAAAGCATTCCCATTTCCCATTCTATTGTGTGGAGAACATATTAAATTGAAACTGTACATAAATAATTAAATTACATCACAACTCACGACATAAAGCTGCAAAGTATTGATTTTGCCATCTCCCTAAATTGCTTCTGGAAATTAAATTGAATAAACTTGAGAGAAACCAATTGATCTAAAATTAGGAGGAGGCCGTCAAGTTACCGAAGCTATTTCCCCAATAAATATTAATAGGCCGTCAATACAAGATGCCTTTGTCAGTGGCGGCCCAAGACGATGTCGTGCTCGCGCGTATTTAAGCGAACAATCGTTAAATTGTAAATGGGAACAAGTACAATCCCCAATTAAATAACCTTTAGTCATTTGGGTGGTTCGTCATCCTGCTGTTACGTCATTTTCCAGTTTTTCGCTCAGTATCATCAATCATTACAGTGAAGCTATATTTAAACGTTTTGCATGATGTCCATTCCATGTCGAGATGCAGTTAGTCTTGAAAATAATTATGTAGTTACCTCTCTACGTCCTTCAGTTCATCTTTCGATTGTTGATGAGAAATATAAAAACAAGAATCCGTAGTTTTGCAAGGAATACTGAATACAATAAATAGTAGCATTTAATACAATGACGCATTCACTGCTATCTACGTACAAGTCATAATTATTTATTACAAGGATTAGTACTAAAATGTTAACAATGTTGTGTTTTTTTATGTGCAATGAAAGAAAATAATATAGAAAATGTATTTTTAGCTTTTAACCAATGACGTCTGTGGGTAAACAGTTGATTAGGTTCCTAATAAACTGACATACTAAACAATAGATACATTATTTTAATAAAACTGTAGAATGAACTATTGTTCTTTTAAATTCAAGGTAGTAGACCATAAAATAAATCAAAACACTACAGTGTTTCCTCTAATGTTAGATAAGTGGTACTATTCAAAACAAGAAGTCCACTCTCTTCAACTGTGTGATTTTACACTTAAAGAAAATAATAGCTTATTGGAAATCCAATCCGCCTGACAAAATTAACGATTTATTCGTGTTCCTATTTCAAATGACTGTCTTTATATTTGTAATCAACTCTGATATTACCAAACCGTTTCTATAAAAAGCCAATTTTATCTGCAAATAGCCACTAACGGATGAGGATCTAACTACGCAATGAAGAATACGTTTTATTACTTGTAGACGAAGGAGTGATAGTTTTATCAATAACTGTCGGTAAGATATAAGAATTTCTTTCAAGAACTTTCGTCGAAGCGGCGAATGAGCAGACAACGCTTCGTAGTCGACGCGACGTTTTGTGTGTTTATCCGTCGCGGTACCAAAGCCGTGAACAGGTTTAATCTGGTGTGAAAGAATTCTATACAAGGTTAGTCGGAAAGGGAGTACTAATCCGTGGGCCTCTTAAAGTAAAGTGATGACTGTTTTAAAGCTAGTGTTAAAATTGAATAATTTTTATTTCGATTCGAAGTTATTTTTTCAAATATTCTTCAACCCTGCTTTAGTTACGAATTTAGAAAATGGAGCTTCTAATCCGGAACCCCAAATATGACCCAAAATGTATACACAGCTGACCATTGCTGAGGATAGCGTATTTTTTATGAAATCTTTGATCAGCTATTTCTCTTAAACAATTGACTTTTGGGGAAAGTTGTAGATATAAAGTTATTCATTATTATGGGTTCCTTTTCGGATTAATAAAGAGAAAATCTACTGACTTCCAAGATAAAGGTACTTTCTAGTTTGGAGGTCAGCAGATCCTCTTGAACTTATCTTAAAAATAGCCTTGTTATAAATAAATTACTTATTAATTAGGTTAAAAAAATGTTATGGCTGTTTTCAATTAATTATTTATTTATTTATTCGTTATTACCCCGGCTAACCTTGTATATTGCTCTGTAAATACGACACTGACCTTTTTTGCATTCTTCAATTTCTTCATCGGAGTTGTCTTCACAGTCTTTCTCCAGGTCGCACACCCACATGCTGGGTATGCATTTGCCGTTGTTGCACTGGAACTGCTTCAGGGAACATATCGCTGCAACAAAAAATAGCATTTTTAGTTTAAACCCCATTGTGATTTTTTTGGGACGACCGCTGCCTTTCGAACTAAGTGTTCATAGATTTACATATATAATTTTGTCTGCATCTGCATCTGATACGCCAAGAATCCAACCAGGATTATACTATACATATACAACCTTATTTTTACTTTATACGAAAACCGAGACACCTCAACAAGATTTTCAACAGAACTGCCTGAATATGTGTTTTTTTAGTAAATCTCCAAGTTACACCTTAGTTTATGTCGCGTTAAGTTCCCTAAAAAAGTGTGAAATGCCTGAGATGTGCTATGCAGGGGTTGTCTAATACAAGGAAACTGACCGAGAGGACCGTCTCAAGCCTCAAGGTGTCTGTCTATTCCCGTCAACTGTTATGGGTAGAAAACTACTGAAACAAAATTGAAATTTATGAAAAAAAAAGTGGTATAAAAAATATGTCAATCGATTCTCCCGGTGATTCTGAACAAACTAGTTTCGGTTTAGTATATACTAAATCTAAGCTTGTATAATCCAAACAGGATTATATTAAGTAAGCGAAGGAAGCCCGCTTGTCGCAATCAATGTGGTACCGGACTGACAGGACCGAACATGCTGCTGTGTCCTGCAGTACCGTCGACGCAGCTGTACGTTTCCCGTCTGCATTACTCCACGAAGGTTCAGGAGATCGTGGAGTAGGTATATCAGAATAAAGACGAAGTGGAACTTGAGAGTAGAAATGTTGGAGTCGCGTCATAGCGCAACACGACGCCGTCATCACTTCGTGTATAAGTTTATGTAAGTTTATTTCATATTTGAATGTATGTATTCGTATGTATAAATTTGTAGTCTAGTAGTAATATTGTATGTGTATCTTCTATTAGTTTCGCCTAGCTTCCACGACACACGGAATCTTGGAGAGGGAGCTAGTGCCAAATGTAAAATTGTTAATATGTAAGTTTATTAAATAAAGTTACATAATAACATTTATTACATAAACATCATAAGTTTATTATTATTATAATATTATACAATTTTAAGAATGATTTAATTTAGTACATTGTCCTTCGTTAGTACAATTTTAAAAATGATGCTCTTTGCTAATACAACAGACGATATCAATTTCAATTCAATTCAATAGACGATATCAATTTCGTTACCCCACAATTATAAAACCATTATAAAATTAGTTCTTAGTAAAGTCGATCAGCTTAAAATTATAAACGATAAGTACATAACCTACTTATTATAGCTACATAATAGCTAGAAGGTACAACGTAATATTACTCTGGCCACGTCATTAGAAGGGTTCCTATTTTGTATAGAAGCTATTACGTTTTCCATACAAGATGCAAAGAAAAAAGTAAAAGTAGTAGGTTCATTTCAGAAAGGCTATTGAAACTGCACAAAATAATGTAAAGGGAAGGAAACATGGAACTAAAAGATATAACGAGTTAAAATAAAAATACGAATAATAGCTACTATTCATTTTGATAAATTAAAATAATGAATTATTAATGAAAAAAATAAGAGGAAATTGTATTAAGGAAAAATGTGAAGTTTCGCTTGACTTGGCGGAGCACTTCCCTCTAAAAGGTCTGTAACATAAAATAATATAACATCACGCCTGTATTCCCCGAAGGGTTGGCAGAGGTGTATAGTACTCCCACATTTCGCCGTTATGTTTTACGTCCCATGTACCTAATAGGGGACGAACCTATTTCCATTAACCGGGCACAAATCCAGACTCTGTCCTAAGAAATTACACACGGAATAAAAAATTAACTTTAAAAAAAAGTAAAAACCGACTTCAAAGAAATACTAAAAGGAGTAAAATAATTACCATAATATAAAATTAACAGGTTCAGAAGTCGGTGGCTTCTATTTGCTTCAGTGAGTTGCACCGACTTCTGAAACTGTTAATTTTATATTATGGTAATTATTTTACTCCTTTTAGTATTTCTTTGAAGTCGGTTTTTACTTTTTTTTAAAGTAAATTTTTTATTAAATACGTTTTAGTGTCATAATTTTAACCCCCTCCTTCATAACCCTTCTTTTTGGCTTTGACGTAGTCGGGCATAAAAAGTCCTTTCAAATGATACCTTACACGATATAATGAAAACATTCCAAAGGGGGGGAGGGGGGAACACGCACCCCCTCCTCTTTTCCAGTAGTCAGTTCCCAACAACAAATATAAACAAAGCAATATTAGTAATTTCAGAATTTTGCTTTGATCCGATGAGGAGTTCCGTTCCATATCTCTGAAGTTCATGGTCTAATCATAACAAAATTTATATGGGACCAATCGGAAAGTATACCCTTTCGAACAAAGAAATAATTTTTCAAATCGGTTCATAAATGACGGAGATATGAGGTAACAAACATAAAAAAAAAAATAAAAAAAAAAAAATACAACCGAATTGATAACCTCCTCCTTTTTGAAGTCGGTTAAAAACCCAATAACACTTTGCCCGACCTGGGGATCAAACCCAGGAACTCACGCTCAGTAGTCGCGCTTGCGACCGCTAGACCAACGAGACAGTCAATAATCATCCATGTTACGTTATAATAACAATTTATCACTGTAATTATTATTTTATTGACTGATTTTTATTGTTCTGTGCGTTCGCGAGAATTGACTATGTTAGGTACAAAGGATTCATCAAGAAACAATTTATCAAAACCTAACAATTGAAGTTAAGAATAAATCGGTAAACAATTCCATTCATTACATTATCTTTTAATCTAACAAATACTTTTCTAAAATAACGGCTTTCAGAATCAAAATTCCCATTTATTGTTCGACATTAACTTCACCTTCAAGTTTTCGTATTTTTATCTTTGTTATTTTCTGCAGCGGACATAACTGTCATAAAATAAAGAATTATACGATTCACTCGTTCGAACTGTAGGTACGGGTCGACCTGCATTATAGAGATGAGATAGCCTTCAACGAAGATCTTGTAAGTCCCGTTGAGTGAGAATACAATGTATCCCTGTTCAGATGAACGAAAACAATAAAACGTTCAAGTTTACTGATTAGATAACATAATTCGCTAATAATATGACATGAGACTGATATAAGTAGTCGGCCACGTTATTTATTAAATTACGTCTAATTATTTCAATGATACCGCGATTTTTATAAAAACCCTGTTGATTAATAGTGATTAAAATTAATCCTTAATTAATTGTATCGTGCATGATTTGATCCATATTTAATCTGTGAATCAGAATAACAAATGCCAAATGATAAGATTGCAAAAATGTTTTATCAATAGATAAGTTATTGATAAATCAAAATTAAACTTTTGATTCATGTTTTCCATAAATTCGAATCAACCAAAACAACTGACGAGTCATTATACCAATATATTCTTATTAGTATGAAGTGTTTTTCCATCAATACACAACTCCAAAACTATACTTGGGAGCAAATAAATCGAGCCACTTCTATTAATTTGTCACGTGTAATTGTTATTATTTTTGGTACCTATTATGGAACAGATCAATTCGAAACATATATCGCCCAAAAGGTTATTTGATAACCTTTACAATGAGGGTAGTATTTTGTCAACTTAGTATATAATCCATGAAACCAAAACTGACCAAAACCAGGACACGTGAAAAAAGGAGTGGCTCGATTTATTTGCCCCCAAGTGTATATCTGTTAACATCACAATTATCTGTAACCAACAAAAAGTTTCATTCGTAACAGAGACACGAGCGGCACGCCCAAAATACATTTCAAAGATAAACACACAATAGAGGAAAATAGCCTATCAAAACTTGGCATATAACTCAAACGGGCCTATACTCTTACATTATACGATTGGACGTACATTTCCATGATCCTAAACAGCCTTTATAAGTCCATTATGTAATGGACGCAAGAAATCAGGCGGTCCATACAATCGGCGAGACTATCTTGGTTGTCCGGTCCAGTTGATTTATGCGGTAATATTTTCGAGAAGAGTCATCCCATTCTGGATACGGAATATTGCAATCAATGATTTACATACACGCTATTGATTTATAGCGAAACTGAACAGATTGTATTATTCTCTGTAAATATTTGTGAAACAAAAGGCTCTTTTATAAACAGAATGCTTTCGCGATAAATATGGATGTTTTTAACACTGAAATAATAGTTTGTTTCCGATTGCTGTTTTATAATGAAAAGAGTTCGTGTATGGTAAGTACGGATATTATTCGAAACCTAGATTTTCCTGTAATGTAAAGTTTACCTGAGTAAACCCAGAATAAATCTGAAAGGTACCACAGCGCGGCGGTTCTAAAATAAAATTAAAAGAAATACTATTTTGATACTAATATGACCACGAAATCTGTTGCTAGAATTGAAAGATTCTGGGTAAACAGGTTTTCTACATTACACACAGGTATATATTGTATAAAATACATAGGTCGTAATAATATAACTCAGCTATTACAGACTTATATTTCATCGCAGTATTTTCCCGGCTCATTGCCAGTGTCGGCTCTGCTAAAAGTAACTGCTCGTGCGCTCATTCGCGTTCCGACTTCATTCAAGCGCATGCGGTATGACCTATTACACTTGTTAGATAAATTTTATATAAGTAAGAAATAACAAGTTTCTTGATTTAAAAATGTTCAAAATATATTTTTATAGTTCATCAGGTTTACCTTTTTAGTTCGTACGTACAATCTTATTCACAAAAACTTGGTTGCCAAGCTTGGCAATTCTAAATTGTGATTACGGTTCTCAGTAGTTTTCCTTTATCTATATTAATGGTATAATTAATTCCTCAATACCAACTATGCTGTAGCTAAGTTTTTTTTCCGCCGTTTTAAATCCCGTAAAGCAAGTTTTTTTTTTCTAAATTGCTTCAAGCGTCTCAGCTAAATAGAGCGTAATAGTACTTGTACTATTTATTCTGTGGTAATAGTGAAGCTAGTTGGTACGAGACAAAACTCGTTTAATTTAAATGATACAGGTAATATCATTCATAGAGTGTAAGTGGTCTGAAAGGGACACTAATTTAATTTCATTACTCTAGGTGGAGGGTTGTTGTACCTACTAAAAGCGGGCTGTGTGGCGAGTAGTGAGGCGCGGCACGCTCGCCTGACATCCAATCTGCGTGGAGAGCCCTCATGTCTGTCTCATTGAGAGCAAATCGCTCGAGCCTGGGGGGACTGGCCCGGCAAATTTGTACATTACGGTTACCGCCACTGGAAGTTGTTTTAGGGACTCAAATCCCGCGCCCAATAGCTTCCAATCTACGTGACGCGACGGCGACAGCGCGATTGTCCAGCATTCGATTAAATCTGTTCGTTTAATCTGCAGCGTAAATTACTTGCCCTAGGTGAGTGTGTTGTTGTATTTATAACACATACGTGTGCAAATTTATTGCAGCTTGAAGGTGATCTGGTTTGCCCAGCAGTGCGATACATTCATTATCATTATTTAATTAATATACCAGCACACTGAGCTTTATTTATGTTATATACTTACCTCTGTGGTTTGATAAAAATAACATGTGCCCGACGATTTGGGTAACAGGGTTTGTTTTTAATCAAAGTCGGCCGACAAATACACAACAGTTGAAATGTGTTGTACAACAAATTATTTATGTTATGTTAGTCTGTCACAAGCTTTTAACTAAGCAACGTGGCATTACGTTATGTACTGTAACAGAGCGGAGAGAGTAATTTGTCTTAATCGTGATACTTCACTCATTGAGCTGAATGTTGCACGTTAGTAATCATGTTCCTCAAAATTACCTACATGATCGTTTAGACTGCGAAATTAACCCTTATTTACCACCTATTGAATATATTCGAATGTTCCAATTAGAATTTACTACATTGGAAACTCGTGACCCCAACTAGAACTAATACATTTATTTGTTATTTGATTTGACTCTCGGCTCAAACAAGGGTTTGTCGCCCTTTTAGGTCTGAACCCTTCTGTCCCTGTTATTTCTAGTGTCCATTAAATTATCCCTTTTCCTCTGGACTCTAACGTTTGTTTTTTTAAGACCATCAGCTTAAAAGAGCCGATCGATAGACAACAGATGGGATTTTCTGCACCGAGTTAAAAAATGCGACGCTTTTTCGCACTTTTTCTGAAAATCTCATGCTACTTTATACCCCTCAATTTTGTTAGCAGCGAAAAAGCTTTCCTTTCTGTCATGATTAATCAGTGTATGTATATTGGTATTTTACTTATAAAATAAAATTTTACCACAAAGCCCAGCAAAGTACCTTATTAACCGCTTCAAAATTTCGATCCCTCGAACTTCACTCAAGCTAATTACAATACTATTCCAAGAAAGTTTAAGATATTATTTGGCAACATTTAAGGAATATTTTCATTGCTACCCAACCAAGAATTTTCACGAGCTCGAAATTATTTTAATTAAAAAACTGAGAAAGGAACCAAGGAGGTGGGCATTCCTTATTATTTGGTTGGTAGGGTTTTAATCAAATTATACTTGAGTGAAACTCATGATATTAAATTACTATGTTATTATAGTTAGCAGTGCTTTGAAACTAGGGACAGGACATAATGCGGTAAATATAGTTAGTAGCGGTGCGTGAGCATGACTTCCGCTCCCGTCTAAACTTCAGAAGGAATTATGTTACTTTATCCTACTTAGTAAAGTTTAGTGCACTACGGTATGGGTTAACACTTTAACTGGAGATTTACTTTTTAACGTGTACCTCAGTACCACTTTAATGTACATAACCCTTACCATAATAAACATGAAGGTTCTATACAAAAAGTAAAATAACAGATGGCGTTCCTATAAACCCGTTAGTTAATCTACAGCCGATGTATGCGTCATGCTCGTGAACGGGTGCTGTCTGTTGGGACTGGTCAGCTCGTAACTGCTATGGCAATCGTTTTAAAAGGCTAACTTTCTCATTACTTTTCATGTTGTTAACCACATGTACATTAATCTGCATTGTTCATACATTACTACAAAGAAAATTGTCAAACAATTCACTTTTTTAAAAGAGTGTCTATGGAGTTTCTTGCCGGTTCTTCTCCAAAGGACCTACTATTAGGAACCGAGCACCTAGTCACAGAATAAATACTTAGTACTTTGACCTAGTGTTGATCTTTTGAAAGCACCAGTGATCTGGTCTACTTGAAATAAAAACTATTTGGCTTTGACAGCATTAATATATTAAAATTAAAATATGAAAATAAGCAAAAAAAATATGAGAAAAAAATAGTGAAAAACAATTCTAAAATAAAATGTTTGTTTAAAACCAAAATAGTAGGGTAGATAGGTTAAATGCGATGTTGCCGTGTTTTCCACATTGATAGACAAGTGCGCATGTACAGTAAGTAACCTGTGCATTTAGGTTTTTTTTTTTACTTTTTGTTTTGTTTTAGTCGGCATTTTTTTTTTTGTATGAACGGACCCTATAGTATTTCTGGTTAACGGGAACGCTATTCGTTAGATAACAGTACAGACATAGCTATATACGTCTATACAGCCAAGAGTTGCGAGGGGAAACTTCGCCACCCTCTAAATGGCTCGAATTTCGGAAATTCGTTTAGGGGAACTATTGCAATATAATAAGAATATCACTTTCCACTCGTGAAAAAGGATGGATCCGTATAATTTTCATCAAAGATATACGGTTACCCTATGAAACACAGAAATGTATTCTACAAGATAATATGGCTCTATTATTAGAGTTTTAAAATTACCAACTAACGCTTGGGGATGATAATAGGACTTTTTATACATACCAGATAGACCATAGACAGTTAATTTCTCATGACTAGAATAAACAACATAATTGTGCTGATTCTCTTGTTCACCAACTAAATTAAAATTAGAGAATTGCTATCTTTTACTAACAAGCAGCGCGAGAAAAGGACAGTGATAGACAACAACTAAGTTAGAGATGTCAAACTAGTTTATGCCTTGAACTTCACCGTGTTTTTAGTCGACACGTTTTGAGATGTTGTCTATACGAGTATTTATATGGAAATTTTGTAGAACTAAATTTAACAGCTCTTATTTACGTATGTCTCTTTCTTATTTTATCACAGTGAAAAAGATGACAATAGCCTAAATTAAGTTTAGTTTGTGCTTAACAGAATCGGCACCAATATGTCTTAATTCATAACAATTCATTTTTCACACATATTTAAACTACTAATTTTAAAAAAAATGTGGTGGCCCGCTTGTTAGGTAAGCACCGGGTTGAGGGTTCTCGAACCCAAGCATGTGCTAATTTGACTTTTTCAAGGTCATAATATATACTTTAATAGTTAATATAAGACGCAACTGACATACGGTGAAGGAAAACATCATGAGGAAACCTAGACTTAATGGTCTGAAATCGCCAACTCGCAGTGAGCAAGCGTGATCAATGCTCGTTCCTTCTCTGTATGAGAAGAGGCCTTTGCCCAGCAATGAGACAGTTTAGGCTGATATATTAAATACTAGTGGTCGCTCGCGGCCTTGCCCGCGTGGATGTCGTTTCAGGATAAAAGTAGCCTATGTCCTTCTCCAGGTCCCAGACTCTCTGCTGGGGTTGCGGTGCATGCAGCTGCGAATCCCGCGATCCCGGCCAAGGGTCAGGAGAAGGTACACCGTGGGTTTTTAGCCGGTAAGAGTCCGGCAAAACCCTTCGCCTTCCCCAGGCGAAGAAAATCCATGAGGATTTTCCCACGATAAAAGAAAAGTTCCATACCTACTCTGTATCAAGTTTCATCAAAATCGGTTCAGCGGTTAAGGCGTGAAAACGTAACAGACAGACAGACAGAGTTACTTTCGCATTTATAATATTAGTAGGGATTATTATATATTTTAAACTACCTACATGTTTGTACTGATACAACGGGTGGGATATCAGATGAGCAACGAATCTGAATGTCACTGATTTATTATGTAAATTGTTCACTAAATCAGCACTTTAGAAAATCGATGTTTAACTAGTATCGTGAAATATTCAGTCATAATATAATATTCGTCGCAGACATTGTTAAACATAACATACTGAAATGTCTGGTTTTCTATTGTGAATCCTTTATTCTGAACCGGTGACCAACATAATTTTGAAAGATCAGACCAAGTTATAATCGACGAATATTATATTGTGACTGAATATTTCACGGTATTCAGTTAAACATCGATTTTCTAAACTGTTGATGAAGTGAACAATTTACGTTTTAAATCAGTGACATTCAGATTCGTTGCTCATCTGAAGTGTTGACATTTTGAACCGTTTATGTTTTAAGCTAATGTTATTCTGATTCATTGAAAAATTAAACTGTTGATTATAAGGTGTTGATGTTTCGATTGTTGACGTTTTGGTTTTTGAAGTTAAGTATCCCACCCTGATACAACGCCAGTGAGCGACTTGAAATATAGAAAAATCACACAAAGATTTTATGATTTTCTATGTTCATTCATCGCCACGTTGTATGGTATTAGGGTAAACATAAGACTGTTACCATGAGATTCATCGAAGACACGTACACCGATAACCTTTGGGTTTAACGACGGCATTAGTAGCAGCAAATTGCAAGCCCGTACTAACCCTTCCTTACTGTGCTTTCCTTCACTTTCCTTCCTATCTCACACAGAATGATAAGTAGATATGTAAGTATATGTTACTGTTTTGGCTTAAATGACACGACATTACCAGTGTCGTAGTAAACGGTTCATAGAAATATGGGGTGACGAAAAGTTTACTAAGAATTTTGGGAGGTTACTCGGTATCGGAAACTGAACAACTTTCGTACAAATCAAAGAATAATTTTATTCAAGACGCTCAGAGCCGTTACCACTTTTGGTCGTGTCGTGTCGTGACGACGACGAAACGGAAGAACGGCCTTACGTTACTTACATATTCCTATGATTTTACAGTACCTACTCCCCAAAATTTACCAAGTACAGAGTACTGGGTTCGTTCTGAGTATTCGAAAGACACGTGGCGCCATCTATTATCATAATTGTTGTTTTCCTCGGGAACAGTACTTTTTTTTCGGAATGAAAGGTACCCTATGTCCGTTTCTGTACACCTGACAACGTATATGCAAAATTTCAGGATGATCGGTTCAGTGGTTTAGGCGTGAAAAGGTAACAAACTTACTTTCGCATTTATAATATTAGTTAGGAATTACGATTATACTGCCTCAGACAGAACGAAAATACTAAGAAAATATCAAGGCTACTTATGCTTGAACAAACATAAGTTTATTTATACGCAGTAGAAAAATTTATTGGAAATCCCTTTATAAATAACTATTACTCTATGCAGTGCGATTGACTTCAAACGCTACAAATGGCGGACCATGTATTCTCAAAAAACGAAAAATCAGATATCAGCGCGAAAAAACATTTCATAACCTGAATATTTAAGCCATTGGAACTATCCGGAACTCAGTGCCGAAAATAACCGGGCATTGAATATGTAAAATCGCCCGATTCCATGCCCATCTTCAGTATAAATGACGTATGTACATCAGTTTGGTCTATTTTCGCACTCCCCTCGACGCTCATCAGCATCGGCTGTCTCGGTCCGCTCTCTGCTCGTACTATGTCATTCACCCTATGTATTGTTCCCACAATGGCTAGATTGTGTTATTATGATTGTCATTTGAGCGAAGAAAGACTATCCGAGTAATATGTACCTAGCGTTCTTGCGTTATTACTCTACAAAATATATCTTAATATCACTACATAGTACAAAACAAAGTCGCTTCCCGCTGTCTGTCTATCCATATGTATGCTTGGTTTTTGATGCGGTTTTTTTTAATAGATAGAGTGATTCAAGAAGAAGGTTTATATGTATAATAAATGCATAATATAGTAGAGAAAAAGACGGAATACGCGATAAACGACATCCAAGCGGGCGAAGCCGCTGCCTAGCGACTTCTAGTGAAAAATAAATGTCTGTTTAGTTAATAACAAACTGCGTAGTTTGAGCAATGTTTTTGTCCTCAGCTAAGAATAAGTCACTCAATCTGTTTCTGTGAAATCCTGTGGGCGTCGTAAGCGGATTATATCAGGTGGACGGACAAACAGCAGCATCCTGTACAAGTTTGATATAATTTTGCAAAAGCCAGTGTGACCGAAAGGCGTATGCTTGTGTGGTTAGTCTTAGGCTGTTTTCCGCCGGCTTACGACACGAAAAAATGTAGAGGCACCACATTTTGTCGTGTCGTGTCGTATGCCGTAGAAAAACGGCTGTAACCGCTTACTGCAGACTCCTCGTATTCTTGGATTAAAAGTACCTATAAATCTTGCCTTAACTTCACCAGTTTCTATATTAAAGGCTAGGTATAGACCAGGATATGCAAACAAACCGTAATTCTAGAATATGTTATATCTTACTTCCATTTCGGAAGTAAGAATGTGCAAATTCTGGAAGATTTGCACACCTACATAGGTACTTATTTTTTACAAACACAGTCAAAGAATTTATGCAAATAAAATACAAACAATACAAGCGATTTTTTTTAAATTCGGATTTAATACTTCCTTAATCACATAATCTATAAATTTTAATACAAATCGGTGTAAAATCAACTGACTGCCAAATTCGGTGCCTTAAAACGGAAACTGGCAAGTGGCCAGATTGAGGTTAAGTAGAAAGGAAAATATTCTGCAGCAGTAGAGTGATGGGACAGCTTAGGAGTACATGATATCGATAAGCAGATGATACTGTGGCCGATTTAAATCCTAAACTGGATAAATGCTCCTCGACCACTGAGCTGGGGTCCTGCGTTTGAATACAAATGGAGCGTTTATCCCTGAAAGCCAATCTGTATGCAAATTACAGGTCCGTTTAACTATTCTCGTTAGTTGCTCATTTTCGGAACGTCTGCATTTTCAGTTTGACTGAAATATAATCCTTTCGATTGCGGCGATGATTGATAAATGAAAATCAGAACGGTTTTCGACAAAATTTCTGTTTTTGTAATGTTCGGTGGATGAATTTTGGCTGAAAGATTTAATTAAAGACAGCTGTCGAAGATTGGCCTTTGTTAAAGCTGTTGCTAAATCCTTAACATCCACACTTATAATAAATATCCTAAAACCAACCAAATGATTTTGCTATTAACTTTGTGCGTAACTTCTGCAAACGCCTCGCGATTTTAGTGTCTTTGCGAGAAGTTGTCGTCAACTTTTTCATCCCCTTTTTCCGGTTTCGCTAATGCGCAAACTTTCCTTCAGATACGCCGACACGCCTTGCGAAGTGGCTTGTTCAAAATTTCATGAAAGTCCACGAAAAAGTAGCTAACTTAACTATATAAGAGGTATAAGCATTGACAGCATTATAAAAGAAGAAATTGTCTGCGAGCTAGAACTTGTGAATACAAATTCCGAAAAAAACACCACATTATTATTTAGATTTCTGTGAAAAACTCTGACTGTACCGATATTAACCGTTTTATTCAGTTCAACTGAGAAATTTCTTTTTGTAGATTAAATAATTAAATTAAATACCTACCAATAAGCAAAACCTATACCAACAATACAACATTACACGAAAAGCAAAACAATAATTTCAAAAAATATGACAAGACGGAAGAACAGTGTTTCAAGAACTACTTATATGTAGGTTTCAATAATATAATTTCGTAAAAACAACTTCAAAACGCAAACGTATCTCCATGAAGAATAATCCAATTTCCTTATTGATAATATCAGGAACATAGCCGTATAAATGAAATATAACCACACATCGTTATCCTTTAGCACGCGATTCAGATCCCAATAATAGTGCAATATGTGTTCGCTCATAACGTCAATATAACGTATAGGTATATGATATCATCATTGTGTCTGCATCTGTGTAAGTCGCATTACTTTTTCCATTCCGCCACTATTCGCAACCGGGGGCCCATTCTGCGGAACCAAACGATTCAGCGCTTGTTACGAGCATTCCATATGCAATTTTCTCCCTTCTACATTGAAATGCTTCACTATTTTCACAGTTTTCTAAAGTATTTTAATGAATAGTTCGTCGTAACGTTCCCGTATTTAAATACACATATGGAACAGCTTGAACATTTGCATATTGCGTTTTTTCTTGCGAATTTACTTTGCCCCAAATTCACAGAAAAATCTTGGTATTTCGGGTACCTACTACGTCAAATAATAAGTAAAAAATTCTCTCTCAATTTTTATAGAAATTGTTGCTGAATATTTCCACCATCCTCGCGGTATTCAGAAACCGAGCCATATAACTAATATTTCGAGGATTGCTGAACTGCGACAATTAAGTAATGGAAGCGCCTAGCGTCGCTACAATTGAATCGGCGTAATTGAGACCATACCGAGAGAAACCTAGTATGAGTTGGCTCATTAGTGAGTATGAATAACTTGTTCGGAACTTTATTAACTATAGTTCTGAAACGGCCTTACTTAGTCATCACTGAGCACTGTAACAACAACTTTGCGGTAAAGACGCTCCCCGGGCCTAACAATGACGTGAATTTGAACCTCTTGAGGAGTGCAATACCGGACTTTTCATGCATGACGTTCCATTTTATTCCAAGTTCAAGAACTTTAAATTGAAGTTCTGTGACTGACAGATTTGGCACAGTTATTTTAATACTTGAATCTATTTACGGTGCGCTATCGAATAGACTGTGGTTTATTTTAGCTATCTCTGTGATTATAATACAAACAGCGAAATGAGATCATTTTGGGAACAATACGCCCACATCTACCCTAATATAAATTGCTTTTCTTAACACTACAGATTTTCTTACCGAATTAAGTCTAAAAAGGTTGTAGGGTCCTCTAGGATGTCAACAACACGCAATTTGCGGGCGACAAAAATAAACCATTCATCGGAAATGTACTGAACGTCCGAGGCGGCCACAATTAATACATGCTTGGAACCAAATGGCTCGCTCAGGAGTGAAATAGCTTAAACTGTGATGCTGTACAACAAAAACTCGAACTTATTTTTAGAGATAAAGGGATTAAAATCGATTGTCAAATTTCGTGATAGCTTCCGATCTAACCCCTGTTAGAATCGTCTATATTGTGTATCATCGACATAGCAAAGGGCAGCGGCAGTGAGGCTTAATGACAACGGACCAATACAGAATCGAGGTCAACGTTAAGTGTCGCATTGGACTTGGCACGGACCCTTAATTGAGCGGTTATCGTATGGTCAGAAATGGAACGGCGAATAAAACGTATAAAAATACCGAGAAGTCATTGTTTAGTCCACTATACGAGTATTTGACAAAACAATGGTAATATTCATGAAAAAATGAGCTTCTGAGCGGCAGAGCATGCCTAATAGAAGTTTATTAAGCTCCAGAGCTATACATAGAGTTTCAGAGGTCTTAAATTCAACTTTCCAATTTAACATAGTAGAATTGGGTTTCCAGTTTGGTTTATTTAATGTAGGTATACATATTTCGAGTTTGAAACTTCGTCCGGTAAATATCGATAAGCATGTCTGAATCATATTGAGAAATCCGTATTTACTTAATTGATGTCATAAACCAACATTAATAAATGTACAATATTATTAACTGTAAATAGAGACATATTTCAAGACAATTAAGTAATTATGCAATGTTACGCACTTATCAAACAAGTTTCTGAGATAATAAACACTAGACAAATATACAAGAACAATCTCAGAGACAATCTTTGCATAACGCAATAAAGTTAGAAGCTGTTACGTTATAACAGCAATTTAATTTTTAAAAACTACTACTTTTACCAGTTCGACTCGCGACCTCGCCGCGTGTTCAGCTCATCTATTATTTATTTATATATTTAAATTAATATGGAAGACTTACAGCTAAGAAAACAAACTAGTAGCAGTAATTCTATAGCCAATTACAAGAGCATGATTAAGGGCTCCGTTTGAGTCCGAAGCTAGTCGGGAAATTCCGAAAAATGCACGTGAGTAAACCGTAACTAATCATAAATATTAACGTATCTCACGAAAGTTATAATACAAAAACTACTACTTGTTGGAACTACGTTTTTAGACTTACGCTCGTAGTTGAGATAACGATTTAATGAAAATCATCATCATTCAGGTCCACTTGCACGACAATTGTGTACAGATTTCAGTTCTTGATTTGTATTGCATTGTGTTACTACCAATGCTCATTTAAATTGTCTTTATATAAAAACATGTTAAATCTGTATTTTTTGCATGAAATAAAGTTATTATTTATAGTTAAAAAAAAACTCACTAAATGTAATTAGCGCTAAACATAATTAAAACATCATTCTATGTCTATCAACTTTAAAAAAATAACTGAAATACAATGTGACATTTAAAATATATTTATCACTAAATGTTTTTAGCGTGTCGTCGTGCAAGCGGGACCAAATAGTCCAGAGTTTAGTTTTAGGGTCGTTTTTGTACGTACATAATTCTTGGACAGAGTTCAACAGTTCTATTATTAAAGTTTACCAACAATAAGATCAATACTTAGTCAACACCCCAACATTACTGAAGATAAATAAGTTTAAGAGAACAAATCACAAACAACAACTACGTAGCTCACATGTTTAACGAAACTTCAGAAGATACAACTTGCTTGCAATTAATGGAAGAGTTGAGACTTGGGACTAACTCTGTTACAGCTATATTCAAGCAGTTCACTTATATATGCCTAAGAAAATGTATTAAACATGTACCTAATGAACTACAAGCGAGGTTTTATTCAAAAGTTTTTATCAACAGCCATACCAAGACGAAGACCATTTAAGAACACGACTTGCCTTTATAGAATTTCAGTGAACAATCTTAACAATATTACGTCATAATCACTAGGCTTGATTGCCGAATAATTGATATAATATTAGTGATAATGTAATATGTTATGTTTGTGAGTGTTCCTCAAAGTTGATGTATCTGATCATATTTCATACATTATTTTTCTACACACACAGAAGGTACAAGGCATATTCCCGACTTTTACGTTACCTAGCAAAAAAGTACAATATTAGAATTCCTGAATTTACTACATATCTGGAGCATAATTAATTGAAAATTAGATTTTCTTTAAAATGAACTTAACCCTGTGCTAATCCCACACCGGTAATTAAGGTCAAAGAACAAAATGTTCATTTATCATCGTCAAAAATTAGGACGCCTTATCGCGATCATCCATCGTTAAAGCAAATTGATTTCATTCATTTCATCGTTAAATAAGGAAATCCTGATTTCAAAAAGAGGAATTTCGGTACCCATCGTGTGAAACCCGTTGGTGAATTTGTCCGACCAGAGCGGTACGCAGTCGCTAAAATAACCAATTTGGGGACCCTCATCGCGCGTCACAAAGTAATGGATGGTTCCGAGCTCACTGTTGCGGTGATATTGGACGGGGAAAAAATTATATTTTGCTATTACCCTGTAAATTTCCCTGTAGCTCCGAAATGTAAGGAAATAACCCTGGGAAGTGATTTTCGGGACGTAGATATGTTTGCGCGCAAAAGTTTGAAAGCAGGAAAATGTTAGTTTATCCTTATATCGGTTAATTAACGGAAGCTGCTAATAATGTTCATTAATCATAGCAGTATATTGGTACGTTTACATGTCTCAAATCCAAATATGGTTTTGACGTTTACAGTAAACGTTTCGTACAATAATATCTCTATTACTAAACATCAAAAACAAAAAAGTTGACCAACGTAACCGGAAGCTGTTAATTCTCAAACAAAACAATTACGTCACTGACACCAGTCACAAATACACGTAATGTTTCAGCAAGCACTTTAATCGTAAACTTGTGAACGCTGTTAAATGTAATTCTTTCTCAAATATAAAAAAGCCAAGAGCTTTAGCAGTGTCTGCTTCATCCATTACAAAGTCCCCAAGAGAATACCTGTCTTAAACAACCTTTGTGCCATTTTTCTTTGCGCAGATACATCTTTTCTTGCCGACAAATTAAATTATTTAGTAATATTTCTGATCTATTGGTTATAGGAAAATTATGAAAATTAAAATACGTAACATTAGCATATTGCATTTTTGATATTATTAATACTCAATACTCAATAAATTTATTGCATTCCACAATGTAGACTTAGGTGGAAACTTGAAAAAATATGAGATCATTATGGACCCTGTCGGGCACAGCAAAAATAGTAGGAGAGAGGAAGCTTATTATACAAATTATTAATATCAATATAAATATTTCTATCCAATTTAATTTCCTTGTAAGGAAATTTAGCATTTTAAGAAGTTTATATTATGTACTTATAATTTATCATTTAAATATTATTTATTTTATAAATTTATATTCTTTTGTTTTTTATTAATTCAGAATAACAATGAAACTTGCACTTTGTATGAAGGTAGATATTTACTTACTTAATTTATTTATACCTACTATATAGGTACTATTTATTACTATATTTTCCCTCTAATGTTTATCTATTGACATGGAAACAAGGAAAAAATGTAACTACAATCTACACTACCACTTGTACCGAATGAACAAAGATTCGTGCGTCTACTAGGTTTTTTATCACGAATCGCTGAAATCATTTTGGCGTATTTTAATTTCTTATTGTTAGTACCCATGTTAAATTTACATCTAGCAAAGAAATTTTGTGTTTTAGAAAGAATAGTTACCTTTACTAAGTACAGCATGTACTGTATTTATAGTAATATTTTCTACCACTTCTTTACTATTTACTGTAAGATAATGTTATCTGCCTTTAGCGGGGGCCCTTTTGTATTATATCTTGATAGTTGACAAATAAATTATTATCATGACGTTATCCATATCAACATACTACGAAGATAATTATTGTTAAAAACATGGTTAGATCTGCACGTAAAAGTAATGAAAAGACACACGAGATCATAAATATTAATTGTGTTTAAAACAGTATACATAAATAAGTAGAGTGCCAGAGTTCAATTTAAAAAATACCATTACGTAGCTCTGAAATATATTTCAAACTACGAGCTCACTACTAATACTCCACTACTATAAATGGTTATTGGAAAAATATCTTCTATTCTTTATTTATTACGGAATCTGAACTACACTCCGAATAAAGTGACAACCAATTTAAAGGCAGACAGCCGCGGGAGATTCTACTAACGAAAAAAAAATTAAACGACCCGTCCCGTCCTCCATCTAAGTACACTTACAAATAGTTTCTCCAAAACCCTTGGACCAACGTGCTGGGTTTGCAGATCGTGCGCCCTTCATTAAATTCGACGGTAAAAAGTGGGTTCTTATCTATCTGCAGTTGTCCCTTCGAGCTTTGCAGCTGGTACCCTGCAAAGATGTACTTGACCCCAACTTTGCGAATAAATTTGCTAATAGTAAAAAAATATTGAATTGTTCCCCGACATTGGATTGTTTTCATAATAAAATGAAAATAGTAAATACATCCACTGCTCATCGTCGCTATGATAAAAGTTAATTGAGGGCTACTACAATGCTCGTAAAATATGTGCTAGCAATTTAATAGACGAATTTAGCCAAAACGAAATATATTTGAATTTTCTGAAATGCCAAACTCCTTGCTGCTTTGAATTTGTAACCTAGACATTTCTTTGCTGGTTTCACAAAGCCCGTATTAATAAACAGCTCTCATTTTAGAGATCTCCCAAGAGGACCTACCATTAAGTAGAATTCCATACCTACATTTCAATTTATTTTATGCATCTCTATTCGTATCCAAACGTCACCTAAGAGGGATCTGTCAGAAGAGAGCTGTTCAATAATCCGGACCTTAGAGCGTCATCACTGAATTACTTATTTGTTACTCCCCTTATTGTTGTTAATAATCTGTTGCATATACTATGGATGAGGAATCCAAATGGCCATCTAAAAAATATTGTTAACATATTAAAATTATAATAATATGTGTAAGAACAGGACGTGGACACATTAATTAAGCGAACTGTGAATCATTGCTTATGAGCTAGGACACTACGGCGTCACTTCGTATACATTTCATTACGCTCATTGACCAATGAAATCACGCTCTCGTTACACCGCCATCCTTATTGATGCACTGTCGCTCTTTACAGCAAAGCCAGTACTCAGACACACTTGCATAAAAATAAATGCAATATTCGCAGACTCTGAAGATTTATAGCAACATAATGGTGCCAAATCGACTTTCTCAGTTGCGCAAATTGCTGATATGTCCAAAGCTTCCAAAAGAATGGAATCATTTATAAACAAAACTCCATCGATTGACAAATTCTCCGATTTTGGGCTGTGTCTCTAATAAAATCGTGCTGAATATGACAAGTACGATCCGTTTTTCATTTTTCATATAATGATGCCTCCTTCGGGCACAAAGCCCGTTTTATAGCCATCACAATGGGATTGTGCTCTTTCATCAGCGGGACTTTTATGGTCGTCGCGTCAGCTGTGCTGTGGGGCGCCAAAATTGAGACAGTATAACTAACTACTTTCACCCGGCAACCCATTTAGCGGTTGGAGCTCTTTGTCACATTAACTGACCGCTATAACAGCGTAAATATGTGCATGATTTGCTGGGAAGGTTACATGCACAAAAAATAGTAAACAAAATTTTGCGAAAATACTTTTGGGACATTGGCTTTCCGCCACAACTATTGAACTTTGTACCGATTCAGGAAAACATAGTGTCTACGGCCACTTTCGTGTGTTTATCCCGTCTATTTTAGACTTTTGGCACAAGTCCACTACAAAATGCATATATCAAGCAAAATGATACAGTGCATAACGTGCATAAGCAAAGTATTGTTTATGAGTTGCATGAAATTACAAACCGTTAATGTGAGGCAATGGCTAGCATCTATGAATATGGTATGTAGGTTTCAATTTGCGCATCAAATATCTGTGAATGTGAGATGTGAGTCTCTTCAACGAACATCAATGTATTGCATACATGCTTGCTGTTATGAATATGATCGTATCTGCGGTAAACGTTCTAAGGATAAACGTATTAATTACTAGTTGCATGACAAATAAGTCGATATACTACTTATACATCAAGTCAAGACAAACGCAGCAACCACACGAGACCTTGAATCGCTTGTATAACAATAACAACAAGACACAATACACTGACTGTTTTAAACGTTGGTTTATGGATCAACCAATCATAATTAAACAATCTATTTACTTCATTCTCACTGTAACCGTTTTAGTTACATGAATCTGAAGGCTCAGTTGTTTCTATTATCAACAGAATCTTCAGTTTATGTAAAGGTATTTCTTTTGTCACTCATGATTAGCTTTCAAGATAGGCTTCGAGATCTTAAGGTTTCTCGTTATTTTATTCAGAAGTTATCTCATTAGTTTACAAATCGGGCTTATTTGGGTGTAGGACCTATAATTGTTTTTGTTTAAAGAAGATTTTGATTTGGAGGAAATACTTTAATATTTCTGCTGCTTCGTTCTGATCAGTGGTCGTAATTTATACAGTGATATTCCACCCTGGACAAATCTTCAGTTTGTTATTAGAAGTTGGTTTTGTGATGATGTTGTTACATGATAAACCATGTTAAAACACAACAGAGAATTAGCACAACAATACAGACAAAACAGAACAAACAATACAGATCTTAGATGTTATAAAGAACATGCTAATTTGTTCATACGTAGTTACATAAAAACTAACTACGCGTAAATGCTATTTCAATTTGTTGGCATATTGTCCGCCTCTATAATCATAGTTTTATTAACCTTGAAATCAATCTATAGGCATTCCTTATATTATTATTTCAACAAAGTATTGTGAATACTTAAATAATGGAAGATTTAAATATCTATTTGGTGTATTTATTCATTTATTCCGTTTAATATTCGCCCATGAATACAGTAAGTAACACAAAAATAAAACGATTTTTATCAGTGTTTTGTGAATTTATTTTGGAACAATTACGAATAGTTTCAGGTATCTTGGTTGATTATAAAATTCATAATCGATATGTAGACTATAGATACATTTGTGAGCCGTCAGTGGGTTTAGAATAATTGACAAACTTGAAACTTATTTTCATAATGGGCGTGTTTATGTAATTTTAGACATCACAAGGTATGGTGGCGTGACAGTCTCACATTATCTTACGTTGTTTATCTAATTTTTTCAATCTTTCCTTTCTGTAAAAACATAAACAAATTCTAGAAAAAAACTAAAACACACGTGTGGTACGTCAATACTACGTAAGAAACCTGTTTGTACTATGAATAAGCTAGTTAACACATTCACGAGCAACGAGCAAGGTGTTCCCAGCTGTTAAAAAGATCGCGCGATCAAACATTTACATAAATACCAAACTGATTTGTTTACTTTTCTAAATATACCGAGAGCTATATTATCAATACTACGTTATCCAACCACAACATTTTATTTAACTTCTACTGTTACGTACATGAAATTAATCAACAATCAAAAAAACAATGTAAAAAATTACTCACATTCCGATACAGTTCCACTGCTATTCGACGCTAGCACTCCAAATGTCTTAACATTTAAAACACATATAAATATAAACCACCACATAATGCCACAAAATTTGGGGGCTGCCCGATGACAGCCCACCAAAAGGAACATTCGTCCTGTAAACTTTCGATTTTGTCAAAATCACTATAAAGCAACACTGCAGGACAAATCCAAAACCGTGACGGGATTACGTCACATTCGTATCACTGTTAGCCGTCTTATTGGTTGTAGTCACTGTTATTAATACTGCGAGGGGCAATATTTTGGTGGTTGGATGGTACGCAAGAGTTTTGAGGTTATTTCTACGTGCCACTGGTGCGAGGGCGACGGAGAAATGTCGCGCGAGGCAGGTGAGGCGATGCGGCGAGGGTATCAGGCCGCTAGATGGCGCGGGCGGCGCACGCGTGACGTAGCTGCGTTTAGTTTCGGCGACCGAGCGGCGGCGCTGCGCTGCTGATTCTAGCTACAGATTTTTCCAACGCATCACGCGAACGACACGATGTTAAGCCTCGCTCACATGCGATCTCGAGTACAAACGACTATTTACGACGGCTGAGGGTGCACCATTAGTTTTTATGAGTTAGCTTCTTTATTACATGAAAACGCGTCTGTTATAGCCAGAAATCTAATACGGTTGATATTGCGATTCTGGGACGTAACAGTTAGGTGTATATTAGATACATTGCGTATTTATTATCATACGGATTATTACGAAACAAATTCGATACTAAATGCAGATTCTTAAAATTCAAATAAGTATCACACCTAGTTACACATACATTGTAGATACCTAATTGCTTTTCACTTCAATATTAGATAGAAGTCTGTTTTGTTTTCAGATTAATAAGTTTTCAACAACCGAGTAAGTGGTTCTTTACTCAGTATTTTTTTATACGCTAGGTACCTATTACTTTCAAATTGATTGTAAAAGTACGAAGTATTTCCTGGTTACTGGAGAAAAGAATCAACAAACCTTGAAAACTATTTAGAAAATCGAAACATTAAAATTTAATTTTGACAGTTAGATAAAAAGATGCAAAAATATGGAGGGATGTGATCTCGCCCTAACGCTAGAACAGGAATGCGCGCGCATCTTAACAGTGCCGCCGTGGGAAGACGTCGACGTCAGGGGGCGTGGCGTCAGTCGTTACGCACATACGCCAGTACGCAACGCCGCGATAACACACCCGGCAGATAACACCTATCACGGATACCACACTCACTGCATACCCCGTCAGAGCACGCACACATATACAACTCTGAGTTACACGCAGTTCTGAGAGGAGAACGCTAGAGGCCCCTCGCTTTCCCGCTGAATTCTGTGTCAACTAACGCTGCGAATGTGTGCGTGGGTCTGGGAATAATAATTTTAGGAAGTCAAGTGTCCTTAGACACGGCACTCGCTTAACCGGCTACTTTACAACAACACTCTTCCCGTTTCTACCGACTAACGCACAACGGCCTTCTCAATTCAGCCGGTTAACGTATGAATAAGAAACCCCGCTAAAGTGTCCTCCTTTACAGCGTCTGAATAACGGAAAAGACTTTCGACTTGAACAATCAAATCTTGGAGAGTATTAGGTTTATTACCCAATTATTTATTCATATTTTCCTTATGTATCAACTTACCACACTTCATGGCCTATTGTTTTGTTTACGATAAGAAGTAAATAAGAGAAGTATAATTAATTATATTGGTCATAAGTTATACAGGAAAATCAGCAATTTGTTATTCTAACTAAATTTGATATGGTTCGATGAACACACCACACGCATCGTTTATGTATACACAGACATCTTTATGGGTACGCCAGATGGTCAAAAAGAGCATCATTCTATTTGCATCCAAAATCATAAACTTTTAAAAATCTCAGCTACAAGTCCTGAATTCAGATTGATTTCAAAACATTAACGCGAAAATGTACTACATTTCACGCCTTCCCAATAGGGTCATTCCAAATTGCTTTTACACTGAACATTCCGAAATTCTGGGTCAGTGCTGTCCAGCGGACGTGGATGCGATTTTTCAAAAAGCAGCCGTAGCGTGGGTGGGGTTAAGTTACTCAATAAAACATTTCAGGTGAAACGTGCGCTGAAACCAAATTAGCCAAACGTGATTGCCACGACATTTTTTATACAGCAAACAGGTTAAACAAAGAAAACTAGGTAATAAAGTAATAACAAAACAACACTACAGAATACTAAGTAGAAATATTGATTACTAAGATGGGTATATTTTATATTGTGTTATAAAGATAGAACGATAGAACCGTAGGTATTGCACGTGATTCGTATAAAAAATATTTTGTTGTAATTTAGCTACATCTTCAAACCACTAGAAGTGTTTCGCAATCGTATCGCAGTTCCGTACTTAGTCGACTAAACTTTATTAGGTTTCCATTCCAAGATTTATTGCGCTTGCTTCGTCTTAAAATAAAGGGATCTAATGGGTTCTGCAAACATCGGCAATTTCTTTAAACTTAATCACTGATGACCTCAACTGGTGCTCCATTGAAAACACCAAGATTGTTAGTACGTACTTCCATTACCAAAATATTCCACCTGGCTCAGACAGTTTTTTAATTTCAGAGAAGAAACATATCATTTTTACGAACACAATCTAAGTATAGTTTATGGAAAATTAGGTTGAATACGTATATTTTAACAGGTAGGTATCTTTTTTTGTAGTAAATTAGTAAAGTGTTTAAAACATTAAATTGCAGAATTCTGTTTATGGTTGTTTTAGGCTATGCGATAATCGTATAAATAAACCAGTTAATAAATCGAGTAGAGCTATTAATTAAATCAAAAATAATTGTACCGTAATACCAAATAATTACTTTAAAACAATATTATTATCGCTTATAACATCGCAACTAATGAACAAGCAAATTAAATAGTTCTGTTACAATATATAGTCTGTAAATGCTAGCAGGAAAATAATTACAACGCGAATCACATACTGAAAACATAGTATAAATTAAACGCAATATTGTATATGGCACATTGCTTTCATTCATTTCAACGTAAACTGCCACAAAGCAAGGTAATTCGTTTAAATGAATATACATTGTAATAGTGACAAGTTAATATTAGATCCTTTCATGATAATATTCGACGTAAATTTATGCACATCCCGGGTTGTAGAAGCAATCAATACATCTAAATTAATTCCATTCCTTCCGTAGATATTTGTTTGTTTATTTATTTATACTTCTATGCACTATGGTGGTACATAGGGCGGACTTAGTGCATTCTCTATCAGTCCACCTTTATTCTACCTAATCACCAGATATTTTGGGCATAGTAATAATAATCGTTTATAATAATCGTTTATTTCCAAATAAGTAGTTTTTACAAAGTCGTATGAACGTTGATCCCCAAACTAGGTTAACCTGTAACTTGGGGACCACCTTCCCTATCTATGTTATACATATCTGGACATAATTTGACGTATAATATCACTCCTTTTTTGATGGAGGCTAGCAGAGACCCACCAAAACACGCAACTAACACAATATTGTCGGGTAAATGTGTTTACGTGGAAAAATAAAAGGGACTTTGAGATCAATGTGTGAACCGAGACACACCGAGAAAATAATATAGTACGATCGATAGCTTCTGATAGTTGTTTCAAAGACTGAGTAAAACTTTAGTATCTCTATCGAAGTATTAATACGACCCTTTTTGGGTCTAGTAGGGTTTCTATTACATACCGTATTACGAAATAAGAATAATTCTTATTTCTTCTATATCTATATGATTTGATCTCCCTGTTCTCTAAAATAATAGAAAAATATATTTATGAATCAATGTATGCATTTTTGACAAAATTTAATATATTACGTGATGAACAAAAGGGGTTTAGAAAAAATAGAAATATTAATATGGCAGTAGGTATTCTACTTACTTAATACTATAATGACAAAATGTAGATAACAAAACACCAATATATACAGATATGTCGAAAGCCTTTGATTGTGTTAATTATGAAACACTTCAGCATAAACTTAACGCCTACGGCATTCGAGAAAATGTCTTAAATTAAAAAAAAATAACATACTTGTGTGGTCGTCAGCAATATACTGACTACAGTATGTTTAAAATGTAAATGTGAATTAAAATACATTTCATCTTACAGAGAAATTAAATACGGCGTCCCGCAAGGCAGTGTCCTCGGGCCATTACTTTTCTTACTCTACAAAAACGACCTACCACGTCAAACTCCACATCTAATGGTATTGTTTGCTGACGATAGCACAGCACTAATCAAATGTTTCAATAAAGAATGTTATGAAAACGACATCTGAAATATGCTTAAAACCAAAATAATAAACTAAAATCATGCATTTCTACCAACGAATACATGCCGAAGACATGAATATAAATTGTAACGGTCAAATTGTAGACAGAGAAAACATTACAAAAGGACATCGTTCACTTTAGACAAACAAAAATAATGTTATATGCCGGTAGAATCTGTTATTCTCTTCATTTATTACTATGGGACCAAAGTAAGGTCCTTCTCCGCCAAGTTACATAAGTTCAAAAATATAAATTTTTCATACTTTTAGATGCAGGCACAACAATGATGTAAGAAAATTAATTGATTTTTATACAGGGAAACATCATCATGGACATGTTATATTAGGTCTCTGAAGTTTAAATCCATTGTACTAGTTTTATTTGTAATAAAATGTTATATTGATTTCATTTAGTTAGTTGTAGCGGTGGATACCGTGTCCTAAAACTTGTTTACAACAATGCGTAAACAAAAATGTTTAAAAAAGCAATCAGCTGTAGGGAGGGTCGTTCTCTGCTCTGTTCGAAAAATATGTTTTACACTATTTTTTATCCAACTGCACTACAGCAAACGCAGCGTGATGTTTTTCGCGCTTATCTTTGTATATATAGAATTATTTAAACTCTCGTACCATCTCAAAGGCTGGATGGATTTTAATGAATGAGGTATCATTAGATTCATCTTAATCCCGACAGTGACATAGGATAGGTATATTAAATGTAAAGAAATGCAAAATGGCGGCTGCCTCCAGCCATTATGTCGTCTGAGTAGATTTTTTCCTTATAAATACATCCTTAATGATATCAAAAGAAGGGTTTTATTGTGACAATTTAAATTAGTAAACAGGATGTCAACGAATTCGTGTAATTCCTTAAAACCGCGTGATCTATTACTGGTATATATTAACCAGACACGGGATTAAGCTCGAATAGAAAAAAAATATAAGTTTGTTTGTCGTTCGTCGTTTAGGTACTTATCAGTCGTAAATAAGGTACAAAATTAAATCTGCATATTGATCCAGGTTTGGCCATTACGTGTTTGAAGCAGTTTTGCTAAAATATGAACCATATTATTACTGAAAATATATGGAATTTCAAATAATGTACAACGTACGTAATATATTTCGTAACGTTAAAAGCAGCCTTAGTTTCTGAGAATTAAAATAAAGACCAAGATAGAATAAATTAAATTAATGTCCATGCGGCGAAACGCACATGAGTATAGACAAAACGAGAATGTAACAATAAAACGTAGGACCCACAGACATGTGGTCACATTAAAATGCAGTTACGATCTGACCCGTAAACTGACGGACCATTATTTATTACCCGACGGATTTTATGCTGGGGCCCAAATGGAATTGTTTTACTTATCTTATCCACCATCATGCTAACAATGCTGGAATTGAATGACAGTAATTTACGAAACGACTTAATGAAAATTTCAGCTTAGAAATCAGTTGTTGACGAAAGTCACCTTAATTCTATTGAAGGTTCACAAAATTAGACAAAATGGTTTAGCATAGTCACAAAAACAAGAATAATAAATATAAACTCAATATGGAATTCAAGGCTGAGAAAAATAGAAGAAAAAACTAACCTTTAAGTCCTTTAACTGACACAATTAAAAAACATAAGTATTGTATCCTCAACAAAACACTGAACACATCCATGAATGATTTAAAACTAAAATAAAATCATGTATGACAAATTTTTGATGAAGCTGAGCGATAAAACTAATCTACTTCCCGTGTTCGATATAGGTTTCGTTCGATGACGGATTCTGTCAAAAATGCAGAATGAAAAAACAAGAGGGGTTTGACTTGATGAATCACCAAACTCTTAGTGATATTATATATACACATCCAGTTATTGTATCTAATTTCCAGTACGAACCATGTGCACGTTATCTTATTTTTAGCTTTTTTCTGTCTGGTACCTTTTTCATTATTTCAAGACTCTTTAAAATGATTTTCAGTTTTTCGCAATTTAGGTGCTCCGTAAACCATATTTCAGTTTCAGAAAGCAGTTCATTAACGTAAATTGTCCCCTTAATCAAGCCGAGTGGTTACCAGCGATCACAAATCGAACTGTGCTTAGAAACAGTAGACACGCTACACTTGGCTTGAATGCCGAACATGACCTCATTCTGCAATTAAACCAACGAGGCGTTATATCGACGTCCTCAAATCCATGTCTATTAATCCTTACAAAGACAGCGTAATGTGTCTACCTCTAAGGCTCAGTTCATGGAAAAGCGGAATACGCCACGCACTCTCATTACCAACTTCTACTCAAAAAATACGCGCAGCAAATCACGACCCCATAAACTTTCTAATACATCGCCATTATATTACGCCCCGCACAGCTTAAAGCGGAGCGTGATCCACGCTAAGCTCGTGTCTTCATAAACGAAGCCTTAGGCTCTCTGAAGACCGTCCTGTGCTGTATTAGTACAAAGCTGATAATATACTCTGCGTGAGAGTACGGACCGTCCTTTGAATAGATTTCGAAGACTACAAAAGATAGTTGAACAAGCTTTCATAGAATTATGTAGTATTATATCGAGCTTGTGACTGAATAAATATTGTGACTAAATAAATGAAACTAACTTCAATAAATTCAAACTCTAAAATTTCTACTTCTAGGCATGAGCTAAACCCATCGAACGCTCTTGAAAATCGTACTGCTTCCTAAATCATAATTGGCATGTAAATTGGTGATGTTAATGTGATTTCTTAGTACACAGAAATCGGGCATGCTGCTGTAGTATATGAAATGATCCTGTACCCCAAGTGTGAGTTTTAAACGTTACTACTGTAGTTTACTGTTTATTTTATGATAGGCGTGAATATGTAAAGGAAAGTGATGTGAGTTTTAGATGTAAAAAGGTATGTCCTAGAGATATATGTATAATAATAGATAAGTTAAAATGCAACAAGTCCCCAGGTTCCGATGGCATTAGAGTTCAAGATTTAAAAATAATTAAGTATCCAATTAGCCAAGTCCTTGCTTATTTCATAAATAATTGTATAGCGCGAGAAATATATCCTAATGAATTAAAAATTTCAATTATCAGACCAATTTATAAGGGGGGAAAACACAAAGAATACACAAATTATAGGCCTATCGCGATATTGAGCGTAATTAATAAAATTGTCGAGAAAGTAATTATGGGCCAAATTACAGTGTTTCTAGAAACTAATAATATTTTAACTGATACTCAACATGGTTTTAGGCCAAATAGAAGCACAGCGACGGCATTAAGTAAGTTTACTAATGATATAAATAGCTCACTAAACTCGAAAGAGATGGTTTTATTAACATTTATTGACTTCAAAAAAGCCTTCGATACTTTAGACCATGAGGGCTTGCTGCAGGCCATGGACGAGTGTGGAATACGAGAGCCTGTAAAAGGGTGGTTCGGGCAATATCTGCACAACAGGTATCTAAAAGTTAGGGTTAAAGGAACAGACAGTGAACTTGGTAAAATCAATTATGGAGTACCGACCGGGTCAGTTTATGGACCGATTGGGTATATTATGCACGTCAATAGCATGGTTAATGTCATCAAAAACTGTAATATGTATATGTATGCAGATGACACGTGCTTGGCATACAGTGGCCGGGACTGTGAACTGATCCAGTCGGTAATGCAAGAAGATCTGGATAATTTAGTTAAATGGGCGCACGACAATGGTATTCTTATCAACCTAAATAAAACCAAATGTATGTTAATATCGTCTCCGTATAATCGATTAGCTAAAAATGCCTATATCTCTGTAAAGGGCCACTCATATGAATGCCTCCATGACAACAAGATAAACTGTCAGTGCGAGTGTGTTGAACGTGTAGCAAACTACAAGTACCTTGGTCTAACAATCGATGAAAGATTTACTTGGGACGTGCATGTAGACACTGTGTGTGCTAGACTACGCTCAGTGCTAGGGAAACTGAATAATTTAAAATATATAGTTAATAAGCGAATACTGTACATTCTTTACTACGCACTCGCAGACGCAACAATAAACTACGGGTTGGCTGCTTATGGACTGACGTTTCCGGTACATTTAAATAAAATAAAAAAATTGCAAATCCGGCTATTAAAACTACTATCAAATAAGGCAACTAAAGACAATATTAATAAGGAGTACGAAAAACTATTTAAAATTTGTAGAATATTACCCATACAAAACAAAGTAAAGGTAGCTATAATCTTAGGACACCACGATAAAAACGAACACAACGTTAAGAGCACGAAGCAAATTTGCTTCGTCGTTAAGAGAGTGTATAACCGGCCAACCCGTAAAGCATCACAAAGAAAGAAATATTTAGTTCCTAAAGTTAAGAATTATTTTGGTCAAAGGACGCAGGAATGGCTAATTCCAACATTATTAAATGAATTACCTACACAAATTATAACTGAAGCCGTTTCTAAAAATGCCCTAAAAAATGTCCTGCGCAAACACTATTTAGGTTTGTGTCCTTAGTGTAAGAATGTAATGAATGAGTATGATATGACCATTGATGTAGTAACAAACTTTTTTTTTTTTTTATTTAACTTTGGTTTTTTAATACATCAATGGATGTGACTAATGAATGGGGCAGGCGCGGGCCGGCTTGTCTGGCATGCGCGCGCGCCGGTGTGCTCAACCAACCGGCCGTTGCGGCGCGGCGTCTCGCTCGCGCTGGGTTGCTTATCTCCCTCCGCACCGGTCGGAGCGATTGGGTTGTACTTGTGTTCGTGCGCAGCGCATGCTAGCCAGGTGGGCAAGCTGGCCTGAACCCATCATTAGATATTTAGTGTGTACCCTTTCTATTTCTATCTCTATTTTTGTTTCGACTATGCGTCCATGTGTATCTATAGTATAGTACCTATTAAGTAAGATATCTCAAAACTGTATCCACGATTGACCCACGAGAACACTGCCGACAAACTGTACAGCAGTTTGGCAGAAGATATGGGTAATTTCTTTTGTGTAACTTTTCTTGAATAAATAAATAAATAAAAATAAAAGTTGCGTCACGCCAAAAATGTCAAACATTTTTTTAGTCACGGTATTCGCCGCTAGAGGCGCTGCCTAAATTTTCATACATTTTTGGCGTGACGCAACTACCGTAGTAACGTAAAAAAACTCACACTTGGGGTACTGTTCGTAACTATCAGAATAATTTTTCAGTATTTATTTAACCAAAAAATTTAAGACGACACGTTTGGTGCAGTGGCTAAGCGATTGGCTTCTGCGCTACGGGTCGTGGGTTCGATTCCCACACGGAACAAAAATTTGTATGGCCTACAGATGGTTGTTTCGGGTCTGGGCGTTTGTTTGTGAGATTTGTGTCTGTAAACGCACCCACGATACAAGAGAAATCTTAGTGCGGGGCAACGTTTTTTTTAAAAAAAAAAAGAAAAAGAAAGAAAAAGAACCACGTCGGGCCGTCCAGGTCGCTACAAAGTCGAACAAAATTTAAGTTGATCTAGGTATTGACATGAAGGGCACCAATATGGGCAGACACCTTGACGACCAGCAACGTCGCAATCTTGCGGAGACCGCAGCGCGCGATGGCCGTCAGGGTGATAAGGGGGTACCGTACGATCTCCTTCGAGGCGGGGAGCCTCCTAGCCGGATCGATGCCCTGGGATCTGGAGGCGAGGGCCCTTGCGCTGACATATCGTCAGCGCGAGGAGGCGCCTGAGCGGAGTGAGCTCCGCCGGATCCTAGTGGCCGAGTGGAAGGAACGACTTGCGCAACCCAGCGCAGGGCACGCCGCAATAGCGGCGGTAAGACCCGTTATGGACGCAGGTGATCTCGGGACATGGATGTTTCGGGAAGTACCTGTGTCGCATAGGCCGTGAGCAGACGCCCGTATGTCACCACTGCGTCGACTGCCCTGAGGACACGGCGCTGCACACGCTGCAGGCGTGTCCTGCGTGGGCGACGCAGCGCCGCGAACTGGTCGCGGCAGTCGGTGGTGACCTCTCGCTTCCGGCCGTGGTTCTGTCCATGGTCGGGAGCGAGAGTGCGTGGGAAGCCGTCGCCTCCTTTTGCGAGGTGGTGATGGCGACCAAGGAGGGAGCGGAGAGGGAGAGAGAGGCGGCAGCAACTCTCCCTTCCCGCGCCAGACGCACCGGGCGCCGCCGGAGGGCGCGGGACGATCTCCGGCCACCCTAGTGTGTGACCTGCGGGCGACGGGTTAGGGGACCCGTCGCCCGACCAGTAACAGGCCCGAGAAGGCGGCGCGCATGTGTTCCGTGCGCGCCTCTCAGGAGGACGTGGGGCAAGGCCCCACAGAAGGAGAGGTCCGCCAGAGGCTGGCGGACCGGGGCCTGCCGGGGTTGCGGCGCATGCAGCTGCGAATCCCGCGACCCCGGCCAAGGGTCAGGAGAAGGAACACCGTGGGTTTTTAGCCGGTAAGAGTCCGGCATAACCCTTCGCCTTCCCCAGGCGATGGGTATCCATGAGGATTTTCCCACGAAAAAAAAAAAAAAAAAAAAAGGTATTGACATGAAAATAAAGAGACCACAATATACGGTGTAAAAGAATTCGTGTAATTCCTTCAAACCGAGTGATCTACTGTTGACACAGATTAACCCAAAGTGGGTATTTTTTTCAAATAAACTGAAAAAAATACCTAAAATAAAATTGGTTGTCTATTTCTGAGTCATTTTAGAGCCCCGAGCTAACTAGCTGCAAAGAGCGATATCGCGTTAGTTGTACCCGCCAGCCGTGTCGCCGTGCTTTCATTAATTTCTGCGTGGCATAGAAATTTTCACATAAATGTAAACTGTTTTTGCAAAAAAAGATTTTTTATTTAATACTGGTTCCTTATTAGGTGGTTTAGATAATTATGATCAATTACCGACAAAGCATTTTTTTTTGTACTTAGGTAATCCTTTCCGTTTTCAATCTACACCAGTAGTAGATCATGTGGTTTTAAGGAATTACACGAATTCGTTTACACCCTGTATTGTGGTCTCTTTATTTTCATGTCAATACCTAGATCAACTTAAATTTTGTTCGACTTTGTAGCGAAATTGTTGCATGGATATCTTCAGATTATCCTTTATACACACTACAGTACCCCAAGTGTGAGTTTTTTCGTTAACTACTGTAGTTGCGTCACGCCAAAAATGTATGAAAATTTAGGCTGCGTCTCTAGGCGCACCGTTCAATTAACGCGCGAATATTAGTTAGTGAACGGTGCGCCTAGAGACGCAGCCTAAATTTTCATACATTTTTGTCGTGACGCAACTACAGTAAGTAGTTAACGAAAAAAACTCACACTTGGGGTACAGATAGACAGATACACTAAAGTGCAAGCCTGCACTCAGTCAGTCTTTAACTGAGGAGACTGATTTCATAATGTGTTGACATTATACTGATAGTCAACGAAAGAAAATTATGATAATGCGAGGCTGGTTACACCTTAGAGAAAATGTACCTCTTAGAAAACATAATAATTAATATTATTTGCGCAACCTACCTAAACAACACTTTTCATTGCTCAAAGTAAGAGTACAATTTTAATTTACAAACTTCGATTCTTTTTAGAACAAAAGAACAGCCTTTGTAATATTGAACGCTGGAGCGAACATTCTCCGAAAGAACTGTTTATTACAACCGTGCAATATTCCAGCTTCCAGCTTTGAGCATCCATGTTTAAAACACACGTCCACGAAATTACAAACGAAAATAATCAACTCCTATTTCAAGAAAAGGCTGAAATTGGAAAAAGTTTTTGCCTATTCCCGCCATTTGCTTTCAAACCTAGTTGGAGCCGAAGCTGAGTCCGCAAGGATTGCCGGACGGTTTCACCTGTAATTATGGTGGCAGCAGATAATTGTCGCCTCCTCGCACAAAAGACCCTGAATCATAGTGCTGAACTAGCACTGACTGTTCGAAGCCTGTCTTTAAGGCTGCTTCGTAATTACAGATTGTGATTTGCGTCCATAGATTTGAACAAAATCTCGGATGTTTGTTAGTTCTTTGACTGTGTTTTAATGATCATGCCGTTTTATTTAAAACCATTAGATAAAAAGAAATTAGGTAGGTATTCAAGTTTACAAAACGTGTGTTATTTGAGCATTATATTCTTTCTTTCTCGATGGTAGTAATCCTTATTTTTACAGTACTTTGGTCCAATATGTAGCCACATTTATAGCGGCATCAGTGGCGCTTTTCATGTCCTCCAAAGTGCAATTATAGGGACACTTTGGGCACTGAAGCAAATGGGCCATCGTCTGGTCAGGAGCACCGCACTCGCACTGGGTGTCGGAGGGGTCTATGATCCCCCATTTTGCTAGGTTATGTTTGCATCGGCCTACTTGGGTGCGCAGTCTATTGAGAGCTTTCCATATAGGCCACCGCAAATGACATTCGAGTGGCAGGTATTCCTGGGATTGAACGAAGTTGGTGGTGGATGATTTTTCCTCCCATAACTTACGTCTATTTATAGCATTATATTAATTATACAGGAAGTAAACGAATTCGTGAAATTCCTTAAAACCACATGATCAACTACTGGTGTAGATTGACGTCGCACGAGCCCCCACCCGCAACGCCCTAAGCCGAGGTCCGAGTCCAACTAGGGGTCGCCCTTAGTGCTGTTGTTACAGGTAGTCATGATGTTAGTTTAATACAAGTAGTTAGCTTAGGTTCAGTATTTTACTTCCCCCCCATTGGCTGGAAACCTTTCAGGTCTCGCCAATAACTGCCCGGTTACGTAGAAGGGGTCCCCAAGGACCACATACAGCAATAAAATAGAAAAAAAATGGACGTCGCACGGGATTTAGCATAACTAAAAATAGAAAAAATAAAAAACTTTTTTTCTTGCGGTGACGGTAAGTGATCGTATCTAAACCACCTAATAAGGATTTGAGAAAAAAAAATACAATTTTTTGTAATAGTTCATTTTTTTTTTTAACCTTTTATGTTGTCATGAAAGAAGTTTTGATTTACCCTCAGTATCTTTTTTTTGTGTGCCAGAGCCTAACAGAATATACTTGTAAGTCACCTCCGAAAAGTAATTGTATCTCTACTTAAGATTCCAGTATATTTGAATCGAAACTGAATTAAATGTCAACATCTTTCCCAATTTGAATGAAAAGCTAACTCATCCAATAGCTTACTCACTAATAACGCTCCACGTATATAACTCACAAAAGGATAAACAATAGGCTATTAATAAATACACTTTAGAATTCCTATTAATTCCCAAATGGGCCTGTAAACATCCAGCCGCGCTAACGAACATAACAAATGTATCGTGAAACACGATTTACACAAAATTACACATACATACACATTATAAACCTCGTTTAATTGCGTTTGAATTCCCCAAAATGCATTGTTCCAGCTTAATCTGACGTTAAGTTTGAAAGATTAATCGATGTTCGTAATCTCGGATCAGCGGAGTTTCACAGTAAAATGATCTTAGTTTAGGGTTTATTACTGGCTATCAGACCTCTGTGAAGCCGTGCTTTACCCTACTTAGATTTAATTATTGGTGGAATCAACCACAGGTCAAGTTACAGACGCCATCTGCTAACTAAGTACACACATCAAAAAAAGTTTGCAATCACTAGCATAAGCTGATATAATTTTTTAAATTGAACTTTGTCAAGAAAAATTCTTTGTTGTGTGTTTTCTTGATAAAAAAAACTCGTGTCTAAACAATCTAAAAAGAAGAAGAAATCATAATATAATCTACCGTAACAAAAAAGATATCGATTTTTCAAAGTGATCGCAAACTTTTTTTGATGTGTGTATGTGTAAGGTCTTATTACGTAAATCGAACCAATACTTAATTACCCAGTTAATAGATATTTTGTACTTAGTAACTACATAGTTTACTCTAAATCCATTCAAAGAAAAAATATTGACATTGCGTCAAACCATGTTTTAATAGTCCCTCGTGTAGTGCCGGAGTCTCGTGTTAGTGCCGGTCTTAAAGAATAGCACTACCCTATCTCTTCCCGTGTGTGTCGTAAAAGGCGACTAAGGGATTCTCTAGATGATGGGCAGCAGTGTTGTCTGAGTACTTTAACAACTATACTGCGATCGCCAACCCGCCTGCCAAGCGTGGCGATTACGGCAAACCCCCCCCCCTTTTGGGGGAGGCCTATCTCCAGCAGTGGACGTCTTTCGGCTGAATGATGATGATGATGATATTTTAATAAAAGACCATTTAGGCGTGGTTTTGTGAATAGAGTTAAATATTAATTTTACATTAAAATTATCAAAAAGAAAGAAATCCCTGCCGCAAGAAGCTTTCACTAAGTATTTCATCCATGGTTTCAGGTTTCAGTTTCATTAACTGAATAGAATCTTAACATTCTTTACGCTTTTACATGTAATTCCTGCTGCAACAAATTAATCAATTAAACAACTCATTTTATGCCGGCATTTTCATTCATCATTTGTCTTCTTATGCAGCGTATACATCAAGCGAACGAACGCCAACACAGGAGGCTCGATATCACAAAAAAGCGGATACTTTCAAAGTTTGCTCAAATTCAACAAAATGACGAACGTTTGTTGGACTTTCGTGGCTAGGTGTGTACGCTGCAACATGCGAGTGACCTCGCAGCATATTGTTAGATTCTCTCTTAAAATCCGGCTCCCTGAAATCCATGTAGCATTTTAAAATAAATTTCGAGATCAACGCCAAGTTGATAAAAATTGGGTAAATATCAACAAAGTCAGTTTAAAATGGATTTTGCAAATGAAAACGTACCTACTCGACATTTAAATAATAAAAATGACAGATGACAAGTGAAAACAGATTGATGAAAATTATCAAACTATTGATATTTATAAAAAACCTGTTACTATACATAATAAAAATGAATAATAATATTAAATGATCAGTCTAACGTTAGACATGAAAATATTGGAACATTTTAGTTTGATTTTGAGCAGGATGAATAAAAAGTCAAGTTGGTACGTCCTTACATGCCGCTGTGTAGCCTCCGGGTAATTCTGTGTGGTCTCCGGCTAATACTGTTTGCCCCCCGGGTGGCATGGATGAGGGGACTGTCCGTACGCTTGGTAAAACACATCCGGGCAACAGGCTCAAAAACTGGGACAAAAAAACTCGCGTAGGTAACTTAAATACCTTATGTAACAGACTAGACGGTTAGCATGTTGTTATTATTTGAGAATTGGATTTTTTTATTCGAAATTCAAAATATTTATTTGCTTTTAAATATGGTTAGTTGGTGATAATATTTCAATAGTTTAGCATATTTTGTCATAAAATATTGACATGCAAAATTAAAGTTTATAATAGCATGATAGTCAGTATAACTGTGATAATTACATTTTTTTTTTATCTTTGATTCTTGGCCTGCGTTTGACCTCCAACTCGCCTGATGTTAAGAAATGGTGCGGTCTACGATGGAGCACGCTTGCCCAGAAGAAACCGATTCACTCGTGACTTGAAGACACCCAAATTTTTGCTGTCGAGGAACACCCACTCGGGCAGCGCATTCCACTGTTTGGCGGTATTCACAATGAAAGTGGACTCAAAGCGTTTCGTTCGGATTTTAGAATTACCTTCCTAAAATTCTTTAATTGAGTAAAAGGGATTTGGCGAGCCATTTACATAAAATACGCTTGAAGCGTGTCATTGGTAACCCTCTGATTTGTGCTGGAAGCTTATTATATGTATATTGTTACGCACATTGAATAACAGCTGCGCTTGTACAACTCGGTCGTCATTTAGGTATGGTCAATTTATTGGGAAATCTTGTCAATCAAAATCATTAAATTGATTATGTCTGCAGCTCCATTCATATCAATTCAATTCAATGTTCTTTATTTATTTATATCAACTAATTAACTGAACACAACTAACCAGCTAGCCGTGCTGCCTGGCTGGATGAGGTTTGCGGGCTATAACCACATCCAAGATTATTCAAAACTAGCTTTTGCCCGCGGCTTCGCTCGCGTTAATTAAGCTCAAAAAAAATCTTAACACACTACTAAAGTTTCCATAATAATATAATTCAATCATGATTCGGAAGACACGTGGCGCCATCTATGAACGTCATTGTTGTTTTCCTCGGGAACGGTACTTTTTTTCGGGATGAAAGGTACTCTATGTCCGTTTCTGTACACTTGACAACGTATATGTAAAATTTCAGGATGATCGGTTCAGTGGTTTAGGCGTGAAAAGGTAACAAAAAACAAACTTACTTTCGCATTTATAATATTAAAGTTAGGATTAGGATAACTCCAGAAACAAACCTTCTAAGAACCAAAACAACAACTTAATGTTTTGTTATATCCAGCCTACGTCCCTACTCTATATTCCTTCGTTAATACGACACAAACAAGTGAAGCAAATTAGAAGTAGTTTCAAAATAAATAGGGCCTATTCACGAGTTCATAAAAGTCGAATTAATATGGACACAGACCCGCCCTACTAATTCTAACATCGCTAATTACACACATTACATTAGCAACGGTTTTAAGTAACTCCATGTTCATATTTTAATTGATGTAATCTAAGGCAATGGGGCAATTAGCAAGGGTTGTTAGAACCCCGACACCATGGAGGCACTACCCAGCCGGTCGCTTGTCAAACCGTATGTAATAACTTCTAAGATAATTACTACTCAGAATACTTACAAAACTTTCAGTGCGAAACGAAAATATTAAAGCGCAATTCAGACTATGCATCATCTATCTGATATACAACGTTATTTTTAGTATATACAAAAACCGAGACACCCCAATAAGATTTTCATCAGAACTGCCTGAATATGTGTTTTTTTTTTAATAAATCTCTAAGTTACACCGTAGTTTCTGTCGCGTTAAGTTCACTAGTAAAGTGTGAAACGCCTGAGATGTGCTATGCAGGTGTTGTCTAATACACGGAAACTGACCGAGCGGACCGTCTCAAACCTCAAGGTGTCTATTCCCGTCAACTGTTATGGGTAGAAATCTACTGAAACAAAATTGAAAATGAAAAAAAAATAAAAAATAATATGGTGTAAAAAATATGTCAATCGATTCTCCTAGTGATTCTGAACAAACTAGTTTCAGGTTTAGTATAATACTAAAACTAAGCTTGTATAAAAATGAATCCCTATTTCCCTTGGTCATGGCATCACGCGTGAGCGGCTGAACCGATTTTGCAATTTTTGGTATTGTTTTCGTAATTGTCTGGAGAAAATTCTTATGAAAGAAAATTTTGATATTTATAAAAAAAACTAAATTATCTCAGTATGTCCATATTCTTCATTTGTTTACCTCATGCATGAAAATGGTTTTAACTTTTTCTTACTATTTTGATTTTGTTTCTGAAGGTAGGTAATGGGTAAGTAGTAGTTAGGTAGTAAGTAGGAAAAAGTGCATTGCAACGCATGCCGCCGGGTACAGCTAGTAAGCTATAAATATACAGCATGACGTTCACACTATACGCTATATCGCAAGCCGGTCTACTATATTCAGCAAGTTATTTGTTAGCGAGTGTCAGCGAGTTATTGACGGAGTAGAAGTGAGGCGGGTCGGGGATCGGAGAATCATACGACAGAGCTCTGAGAATCGCTCAAGTCTATCACGTACAGCAAGCCATTACTTTATAGCATAGCGGTGTGTGAACGTGTCCATATTAAATGTATGCTGAGCGATATCGCTGTGCTATACAATATTTGCTATATGTAAATTTATATCGTAGTCTGAACTGTGCTGAATATCTTTGAAGTGATAACTTTTATCAAGCTTAGATGTTGTACTACGATAGAAACAGTTCATTGCCTTCCATGAATAATTCTTGAATTTGCACAGCTTAATTCATGGAGCAATATTATTTAACACAATGGATAATCCTGCAGCGGCTGCATCGCTTTTGATTAGCCACTCAGTGCTCACACCATTCTGTTAGAACCCAATTAAAAGGATTCAATTGTGCTCAGAATTACCCGAACCTAGGGACGCATCAAGACTTTTATTTTACTTTTAGAAGAACGATAACTGAGGTACTGTTTCTTTATTAGTGATTGCTTCTAAATCGGTTTACTGGATTTAATTGAAAAATTCGTTATTGGGTAGCTTAGTACCCTAAAGGTACGAGTTCGTAGCAGACTGCTTACAGCAGCAGATGATGTGTCGCTGCGACACTATTGGTTTCTATGAAATACCTTCCGCAGCTAGCGACACGTCGCCGGACCACACGTCGCACGATCGCAGACAACGTGTTGCCCCACCGCAGATCAGTAGCACCACGACGCTGGAGCGACAACGTTGAATCTATTTTTGTATTATAACTTTCGTGAGACACATTCATATTTATGATTAATTACGGTTTACTTACGTGCATTTTTCGGGATTGCCCGACTAGTTTCGGACCCAAATGGAGCCCTTAATCATGAGCTGATCACGCGGCGAGGTCGCGAGTCGAACTCTTCGACTCGCGGGCAAACTAGTCGGGCAATCCCGAAAAATGCACGTGAGTAAACCGTAATAAATCGTAAATACGAACGTTGAATCTTTCTCAATATTCATGAGTATATAATAATGAGTTTTTCCAATTCCGAGGAAGAAAAACTGATAAACTGCAACCATCTGCAGTTTGGTTCGGAATCATGACTGCAGCGACGTGTCGCCGCGACTGTATTCTGAGATCGCAACGTCACTTCGTCAGCTGCTGGTGTCTGCAGTCACCTACGAACTCGTACCTTTAGATTACTTTGTTGAGCACATAGTAAGTAACATTTTGGTACTCAAACAAATTCACGGTACGATCACGCTACAGTTCGGCTATTTGGATTAGCAAAAAGACCACGGAAGCAGGAATTAGAATGTATCCTGCTTAAGCACATATGAGTCAATGTTTCAATTCAAGTCATATGTTTCAACCTGCTAAGTCGGGTTGTAAATGAATAGACTCCGTAATTCAACTCGGAAACTCAACCAATCCTCTAAAACCTTTTCACGTGATAAAATGGTTTAAACATTAAAGCAATAAATAAAAGTGATTTTATCAGGTGTCGCTAAGTTAATGCTTTTTTAATGTTTGACAGCCACAGTAAAAGTGCGATTTACGCTTTTATTACACTTCACATTACTTCGTAACTCCAGCTTTTGGGTAAACCCTTGACCAGCAATTTTATAAATGTTTTATCTAAAACAAACCGCAGCCATTTATAATATTACTAGCTTTTGCCCGCAGCTTCGCTTGCGTGAAATTTTGAAGTGACGATTTTCCATACAAATTTTCATCCCCTATTTAACTCCTTTAGGGGTAGAATTTCGAAAAATCCTTTCTTAGTGGATGCCTACGTTACAAAAGGAACCTACTGTCAAAATTTCAACTTTCTAACTCCAGCGGTTTAGGCTGTGCGTTGATATATCAGTCAGTCAGTCAGTCAGCTTCTCCTTTTATATGTATAGACTAGCTTTCGCCCGCAGCTTCGCTTGCGTGAAACTTTGAACCCGTTAAGTGACGATTTTCCATACAAATTTTCATTCCCTATTTAACTCCCTTAGGGGTTGAATTTCGAAGAATCCCTTTCTTAGTGGATGCCTACGTTACAAAAGGAACCTACTGTCAAAATTTCAAGTTTCTAACCCCAGCGGTTTAGGCTGTGCGTTGATGGATCAGTCAGTCAGCTTCTCCTTTTATATGTATAGATTTATTACATTAAAAATTATATAAACCTTACCCCTTTTATATCCAGAGATGGTTCCAAGTAAAATTTGAACCCAGTTTTAAAATATGCCCATCACTATTTAACGTTATATCACTAAAAACTTGTTTTAAAACTTAGATTTCTATTTGCTCAAAACATTTGTAGTCGGCTTTGATTTTGACGGGTCAACAATTTCCATAGCAAAGTACCTATGTATTAACAATCCGACTTCTCCACAACTATGTGCCACGCAATGAATATTGCTGTATTATCAAAATTAAAGCTATTGAAATTACGAATGTGATACGCAATTCAGATGCAGTTATGTACATGTTTACAGATAAACAAGTTAACATAGTACCAAGGCACAGCGATTACCCTGATTATTTTGTTATAGCAAAGTGTTTACAGAATAAAATTTCAGTAGAATCTGTAAGGAAAATTACACTTTAGAACAAACTTTAATTAAAAGTCATTAATTTTGGAATCCACACATTAATAAAATACCCCTATACTATAAATAAGCTTCCCAGATCTTTATCCCTTTTTTAAATAAGTATTAAACACACCGTGTATGTATTCCATGCAAGTCTTTGCAGGAACAATAAGTTTCTTAAAAAAGGAAATTGAAAAGCAACCAGTTTCATTCTGAACAAGTGCTGCAAGTAAAACAATATCGAAGTAGGACTGTATTAAACTTAGCAGACTTGCCGTATGGGAAGAACTCATAACAAACCGTCAGTTTTCTAGCAACTTCACTCTCCTGGGAAATCAAAGGAGGCGCGTCGAGCGAGCGTTCTTTAAAATTAAACTGATTCAAGCCACTCAAATTTCTGTTAGTATTTGCAGTTATATCTGAAACGTTACAAATAATAATACCTTCGCACTTGTTATTGACTGTCTCACACATTATTGGAAATAATGACAATGTCGTAGGTAGATATCCAAGTAGGTTTTTTTATTGTTGTACGTAATTTTCTTTGTTTCTTCAGCCATGAATATCACCGTTTCCGTACCAGACCGTGATAGTACTCGACTGCTGGAAACGGACTTTGTAATAGTTCGCTCAACTATTACGGTTCGGTTTGGTTACAGTTAAAACGGAATTGTTGATCCGGGAGACCAATTCTACAAGCAACATTGTTTAAAATCGCAATCTAACCGCAGCTTGTTCGACCGTTATCTCTATAAGTCAAACAGCCGTGGTTCATCTGCGGTTCGATTGCGGATCTAAACAATTTTGCTACTAGAATTGGCCTCCTTTACGTTGTTATATTGTTCTCGTAGTAATAGTAGAGCTCCTTGTGAACGAGTTCGCTGGGGACGTACTACCCCCATACCTAGTAATTCTGCTGCAAAGCAGCATTTATGTGTTCCGGTTTGGAGGTTATGGGAGCCGATGAATTTTCAGTCACATGAGAATTTTGAACGCTGTGTCTAGGGTTGGCAATGCATCAGAAAATTCTCTCAGGGTTGTAGGATTATACAAGGTTAGTCGGAAAGGGGGTCCTAATCCGCGGGCCACTTAAAGTATCACTGATGACTGTTTTAAAGCAAGTGTCAATATTTCAAAATTCGATTATTTTGGTTTTTATTATAAAAAACAAAAAACAAAGTTTTTTCAAAAATTCTTTTGCTTCTAATCCGTGACCCCAATTATTACCTAAAATGTAAAAACACAACTGATCACAGCTGAGGAGATAGCTAGATTAAGGGCGGATTTTTTAAAAGTGTACATATTTTATAATGAAAGTTTTAAACGTTTCCTCTGACTAACTTTTTGATGAATTCGTTGCATGTTTTTCTATATAACTTTTTATTTGTTATTATTCCTTAACATTATACCTATGACCAAATAGTAATCAGTGACAATTAAAAAAGTTATAAAGAAAACATGCAACGAATTCATCAAAAAGTTAGTCAGAGGTAACGTTTAAAACCTTCATTACTTATAAAATATGTACACTTTTTAAAAAATCCGCCCTTAAAGCATATTTTTTTTTTTTGTAATTTTTGAAAAGCTATTTCTGTTAAATTATTGACTTTTGGCGAAAGTTGTAGAACAAAAGTTGTTCATTATTATGTGTAGGTACTTTAACCCCCATTCGGATTAGTACCCCCTTTCCGATTAACCTTGTATAGGTAGCAGTAACCACTTAGGTACCACTTTTATCCGTGAGGGCTCGGGCTAGAATATAACATGTCCTCACCGCACGCTGGGAATAGACACGTGTTGTAAGATTCAACAAAACCCAGTACGCTTGGTGGTAGGATCTATACAGTCCATCTGGCTAACTACCTTCACATTAAAGCCAAGCAGGGGCCTAATTCTCCTAAAATAAATCTTGATAAATCAGATAGTTCTCAATTTCAAAAGCTGTCGAATTGTTTGACACAAAAAACAAAATCAGTCATTTTGAAAGTTTTCGAAAACAAAAACTGACTGACGGTTGTGGTTCGATTGCGTTTGGCAACAATTTATTTTAGGAGAATTGGGCCCCAGATCACTGTTCCATCGTGTTTATGTGAGAGAGGAATCCCTCTTTATATCTGTTGCTTTTACTTACTTACGCTTACCATTACTTGCGAATTAGAGTCAAACGCGACTGGGTCGTTGATCTGACTGCAACACAGATTTAAATAAAGCGCACAGGACGATGCTGCTACTTAGAATTATTTCATAAATCCCTTAGCCGTCGTTTACGACACACATAGAAAGCTATGGCTTATTTAGTGTCGGGTACTAGACCGCCGCAGGAGAAACTCTAACCAAATTTCAAAGCATATAACACATAATATTCAGATGTTCGTTTCATATTACATCAAAATTGTCGTTAAGTCACAAAGCGAGGAGTCACAAAGTAAACCCTTTTAGTATTGAATCTTGTCTCTTAACTAAGTTGCTACTTAAAGGGAGTTGTTTCAACTGAATTTTGTTCTGAGAGATTAGAGAAGATAAACTCTCAGAGAATTAAGAGATTTGTAATTTACTTGAGATTTCAAATAATTGTGACCGTAGCCTTCAAGGTCTTTGTCCGTGAATATGAATGAGACAGTATTTTTGCTGATTTAAAATTCTATACAAAAGTCATCATAAGAGCGGTTACACACTGCATCCGATCCGAATCCGTGAAAATACGTTCCGAAGTAGTCACAGAACTATTTGTACGATATTTGATCCGACATCCGTCATACGATTTCTCTCCGTCACCCGTGAGTCTCCAATTCGGAAGAAATATTGACGGACCGAAGTAGCCGTAGTACTGTTTGTATATGAACGCTTTCGCATTACCGCGGATTCAAATCGGACATAATACGTCCGCTACGTGTAATATGGCATATTGTGCCAAAGATGGCCCCTGAATTGCTTGGATTTGGATCAGAAATCGGATTAGTGCGTAAACAATATCCGAATTCGGTCCGAGATTTTAAGACTCTAGATCCGTATTTTCACCAATTCGGATCGGATGCAGTGCGAAAAGCAATATCCGAATTCGGTCCGAGTTTTTTATATACTTATTTTTACGAATCCGGATCGGATGAATGCGTAACCGCTGTAAACGTCTTCTATTAAAATAAGGATTTACGCTACAAAGAACGATTTTAGAGGATCATTGCTATAATTATGTCAACATGGAGGGGCTCGTGGCCAACTTACAAACACCACATGAATAAATAAACCGAACAGAATGAAAGCTTCATACTAAACGCCGTGCGTAGGTACACCACTACACGCACAGCTTATGGTGTGCGTGACTGTCACTGACAAGGCGCGCGGGGAGTGCGCCGCGCCGGGGCGCCCGCTCGGATACAAACCGGTTTGAGGCGGCTCAGTACGCGGACAAAGTTAAGGGGTGTCACACCGGCAGCGGCAGCGGTACGAGACGCGGACGTTTTATTTTAATTGTTTTTAAAGATGTCAAACTGTTGTACTGAGTGTATGTGTACAAATAATGGTAGGAAAAACAAGGAGACTTCTTATTTTGTATTCCAAAGGACCTTGTCAGTTAATTATATCTACTTATACCTACACATCATGTTTAATGCTTATTACAGAATATTTAGTTACGAGTAGATAATATCCAAAATAACTAAGATGACGGCTTTCCCATAAGAATTATTATTTGTAAGTAATTGTGTTGGCGTATTATTTGTTTCGTATTTTTGTTTTAGTAGGTTTGTAGAATGGTACCAAAGTATTTGTAGGCCGTCTTAGTAAGATTTCATGGCCTTTTCTATTAGATATGTAGGTAGGTACTTAACTTACGGTCGTGAAATAGTAGACAGCCCTATGAAAGTAGGTAAGAATAATATTAATGATAATTGTTATGAATGAATTATGAGATAATTATGTAACTTGGAATGCTTAATTATTAGTGCTTTAATTAGTAACCGTAATACCTAAATATTTGCACGCCATTTCATATGGCAAACATGTCGGGACAAAAATATTTTATGTTGAAATCTTGCATGCAATTTGTATGTACACACATGTTTAAGCGAATAAAGTTATCTTATCTTATCTTATCTTATCTTAAGAATTTTGAACTCTGTTAGGAAGCTTTCATTCTGTTCGGTTTATTTATTCATGTGCAAACACGCTGATGATGACACTGCGAGGTTAAGCTACGTCTGCCACGGTCGGTCTCTAGATGGGTGACCGTTCGTTACACATCGAGACCTCTCTGCTCCGTGCCTCGGAAACCTCATTGAACACTCGGTCCCGGGGGTCATATGAATACTTATGACAGTAGTTACGGGTAGTCAGAAGCCCGAAAGCACAGATTACTTATTAGGTACTACGAAAGTCCGATAACCGGTCCAAACTTAGGATATCGGCATTGCGGAGGTCGGATAGCGAACGCTCCATGTAAAATACCGGCGATTTATGTATGTTATGTGTATTGAGTCGCAAGCCATAGGTACATAGTTGATAAAAAAGCAAGGCAGTATATTGCCATAACCAATTTGCTTGGCAAATGGATTAGATTGACGTACGAGTATTAATTCCAATAAACCTTTATTTTATTAAGCTTGTCAACAGTTACAACACACATTATATATACACAATATTATAACAAGTTACATTTTGCAATACAATTTTTTTTTTTAGGTAAGCCTGTTCTGTCCCACTGCTTGGCAAAAGCCCACCAAAGGTCTTCCATGGACCTTTTTCCTGCCAGGCCTCGCGATACACGTCCAGGGGGCCTACTCGCTAAATCCGTCAACGAAGTTAGTCGCCCTTCCGAAAGTAGCCCGAAACGTAGGAGTGAACAAAACAAGTGTCAAGTTCAACTTCTCGGACGGGCAAAAACACATCGGTGGTATAGGGACAACTGTCAAATCGTGTTGTCATTCATTCTTAGTTCGGGCCCCGAAATAATCGTATGTCCGTAGGTGATAGGGAGTAGGAAACGCTCGTAACTAAGGCCGAAATCACGGACTTCTTGCTTAGGGAGTAGACCCCTTGGTCATCTCACCACCTCTTTCTGGACTGACCTCGGCGGCGTCGTCCATCGTCAGACACCCATTGTGTGTAGACTCTTGCACAGCGGTCGTTATGCATGCAGCTGTACTACAAGTTATAACAGTATAAATCGCAGTAAATTTTTGTTAGTGCATGAGGAAAATGCTTTCCGTTCTCTTGATATAAACCCTCTTTATGAATATTATATACGGGAACCACACAGCTATGTATAATACAAAAACCTTTTTAAACGTTGCCCCTTTCTACGATTTCTCCTGTGTCGTGGATTCGGTGAAACATTGATAATTGATTTACACGTTTTCCTTATCAATGGCAGCATTTTTTATTGCCAAACGACATTAAATGAACTCTTAAGCAAATTTTACCTGTGAGTCTACTGTCTTCTAAGGTATTAGCTACCTACTATGTAAAGCAATAGGGTCTTCGCTTCATTATTGGTAAATATACCAGTATAGTATAGGTTCCGTGTGGTGCTGGGCGTAAAGAATATCACTACCCCATCTCTTCCCATGGGTGTCGTAAAAGGCGACTAAGCGATCCACTAGAGGATGGGCAGTAGCGTTCTCTAAGTACTTTAACAACCATACTGCGACCGCCAACCCGCCTGCCAAGCGTGGCAATTATGCCCCCCACTCCCCCCACTCAACATGACTTGGGGAAGGCCTATGTCCAGCAGTGGACGTCGTTCGGACGAATGATGATGGTAAATATACAAGTCATAAAGAATTTAATTTTTTTTAAAACCTTTACCCTTCCCTAGCATATGTCCTGTATCGTGGGTGCGCTTACAGGCCCAAATCTTCACATGCACAAACAGCTAGACCCGGAAAAACCATCTGTAGACTATACAAATATAATCCAATCGCTCAGCCACTGCGGCAAGATATATCTATTTTAGAATGAAGTGTAGGTAGGCCAATCGCGAATATTTTGACCCTATGTTTTCCATTTGATTTAATCCTAAAGGCAAATATTTGAAAGAGCGTCAAACATTCAACTCCATCTTTTGATACTCAATCCGTTTCCACTTCGACGCATTTTCTTTACAAATGCGTGTATCAGAATTTCAGTTTTGTAATACGAGTTGTCGGATCTTTCATCTGTTGCTTTTCACGGACTATTCTTCACTAAACATCCTTTCGAATCAAATTCTTTATAATACAACAAACAATAAAGTCCCTACTTTTCACAATCCCTAAATGCGGACAATTTACGACGAACCTTTTGCTCCAAAATTACATAAAAATAAAACATCTGAAGGATTGTTGGAAGACAGAGGAAAAGTCTAATTAATTACTAAGAAAACCTTTGCCATTAAAATTGCCTCTTCTACAGGAGAGTACATATTAGCAGACCCTTTAAATAACTTTTCACGGAAGTCAAGAGGTCTCATGTCAAAGACCAAGTTGAAGTTGTATTTCAGAATGAATTTTTAATCAAATCTTAATGTTCTTTGTAGAGAAAATGGAATTTAATCAGTGGTTGTTGTTAAAATTTTACTTTGTTTATAAAGAAACTAGCGACCCGCCCTGGCTTCGCCCGGGTGCAATGTATTATACATATATACCTTCCTCTTGAATTACTCTATCTATTAAAAAAACCGCATCAAAATCCGTTGCGTAGTTTTAAAGATTTAAGCATACATAGGGACAGACAGCGGGAAGCGACTTTGTTTTATACTATGTAGTGATGAAACATATTTAATCCCCCAACAGCAGACACCACATGGCGACGATGTCGGATACATTTATATTGACAAACATCGCCTAAAAAAGATAACACTTTTACGAAGCTATGAAAATGTCTCCGTATGAATATTGTATTACATTATCGGCTCAAATCTGTTTTAGTTTTATGGATGCAATAGGTAAGTAAATCTATTTCAAGGTTATGGTTACGAGATCAAGACATCGACGAATTTATTGGATAAGATCATTGACTTAGAATAAGTATGGACCTCGGGTCATCGCTCAAAAATGTCCGAACCGAATGAGAGTTAAAACACGATAAATTTGAAAAGAGCTACAATTGCGCGTGTCATTCTTCATTTGGGCAAACAAGCAGCTACACCTCAATGTCACATGTCAACAATGCCGTTCTGTGTAGTGAGATCGTGTAAAAACTACTCAAATAAGTGAAAAAAGTTGACTCAGTATCATATTTTCAGTAGGTATATTATTGTTTTACAATATTAAAGTATTACAATATTAAAGTATTATTTTACTTAAAATTGAATTAATTGCAAGAGCAAAACACACAATAATCCAACTAAATAAAAAGTATCTTATTTTCCTTCCTTTGTTTGACCAATTATGTCAACTTCATTTGGTTGGATTACCATAAGAAACTTGACAAATTTTACAGAATTTAGAACAAAGATTCCAAAGAGTCGTTATTTTTACGCGATGTTTTTTTGTATTGCGATTTTGAACCAATTGTAATTTGTTTTGTTCTATTCATTTAAACAAGTTATTTTTAAACTTGCATTGTATGCAAACATATTATGTACGAAAATATGTATATTGTCCTTCCGTTTCAAAATTGTATTGGTTCTTCGGTCACTACCAAGTTTCCGATCGAGCTGAAATTTTGCAGGTAGGTATGTGCATATTAGATCATTAAAATGTCATTGAACTAATTTGATGATGGAGCCGAAGATTAGGCAGGCCCAGGAACAAATGGTAGGCTCGTCGAGTTTCAGCTCATGTATTTTGTCATTATAAGCATTTTTCATTACATAAATAATGACGTAGGTCCGATGGTAGAGCCGGAAAACGGGCTCTGGAACTTCCTAATGGCAAATAGTGGACACGTGACGTTTGGGCTCGTTTGTTTAGTTATCATGAACTCTTTTAAATACACATGACAAAAGATTGTTTAAAAAAAAATGCCTCTGATTTCATTTCAGTTTTCCTCGAGATCAATTAGATGATGATGATGCTGATGCTGATGGTGATACTTCAGTAAAGGAAGCGAAATCGCGTTTTTGAAAATGACGATGTTGAAATTTTGCAAGAAATGATGTATGCTCTTTCAGTTGGATTAAATATTTAGCGATCGCAATAAATATAACTAATAATAAAATCTTTTAAAAATTAAGATTGCTCTATTACTCCCATGTTCTCCAAATTTTCGTTTAACATTAGATGAAGTTTCGAAATTTGAAAAATTAAGCAGTGCTGTCATGTTTTCGTATGGTAAAAATTGTTGCAAGCTAAATTAGGCATTATGATAACCACATAGGATTTCGTCCATCGTAAATGAGCTTGTTGGTATTTCTAAGTTTATATTATGTCAATTCAGGACACTTTTATCGTGAATTTTGTACTACACTCGTTGTCCATACTTATTCTAAGTCAATGGATAAGATATATGATGTTACTATCATAAAAGTCCGCTCTATAAAATGTTTCCATGTGTACGTAAAACAGATACTTAACTATGATTTGAATCCACGCCATCTCACGGCAAAGCGGTTAAAACAATAAAAACAAATTTTGAAAAAATATTTGAAATACGAGTACATGACATAACATCACGCCTGTATCCCATGTAATAGGGGGCGTGAATTTATTTGAATTACTATCTTTTGCCCGCGGCTTTGCTCGCGTTAATTTAGAATTTGACAATCAACTCTTAACACACTACTAAAGTTTCTATAATAATTCAATCATGATTCGAAAGACACATGGCGCCATCTATTATTGTTATTGTTGTTTTCCTCGGGAACAGTACTTTTTTTTGGGATGAAAGGTACCCTATGTCCGTTTCTGTACACCTGACAACATATACGCAAAATTTCAGGATGATTGGTTCAGTGGTTTAGGCGTGAAAGGTAACAAACAAACTTACTTTCGCATTATAATATTAGTTAGGACTGTTAGGAATTAGGATTTCGCAAATTGACGAAAAAGAAACAATGATTGTAAGCACACAAACACCACAAACTAATAATTATTACGAACCTTACTATCCATACCCTTATTTCTTTAAGCACATATTAACCCGACTCGCACATAGTCCCCTCTCACATCAACGTGAACTACTTACTCAGCTAAGTTCTACTTTCCTTTACGGATTTTACTAGCAATAAATTACTACCCCATCACCTCCGAGCGTCATAGAGAGCCATTGTTCTAAAGGTGCGTTCAGATTAATCGAACATAGAACAAGAACAGAACTAGGAAACTCTTGTTTCTACATACAGGGAGTTAACGAATTCGTGTAATTCCTTCAAACCACATGATCTATTAATAGTATAGATTAACCCCGCACGGGATTTAGATTGATTAAAAATAAATAAAAACTTTTTTTTTCATTTTTTTTTAGATGTTTTGGAAAATTAATGAAGCCATGGCGACACAGCTGACGGGCATAACTAGCGCAATATTTTTCCACGCAGTCAGTTAACTTGGAACGCTAAAATTACTGATACAGAATGCGATAGTTAATTTTTTTGAAATTTTTTTTTTTGTTGATTCTGCAAAAAACTTGTGCAGGGTCAATCAGTGTCACCAGTAGATCACGCGGTTGGAAGGAATTACACGAATTCGTTAACACCCTGTATACTCATTCCTGTAATCCTGAATGGATAAGTAGAGGTGTAGGTACACCTATATCAGGTGTATATACAATGTTTCGCTTCTGGTAATAAGACCCATGTACAATAGGTGGCGAGCCTATTGTAATTTTTTGGGCACAAAAGTAGGTATTGCTTCTTTTAACGCAAATATAACTATAATTAATCTAGACGACTTAGGGCCGAGTCACACCGGAATGGCAGCGGCCGGCAGCGACGCGGCGAGCACTTTCAGTGTGAAATAATTTTAAACGTTATCTACATACTTAAAAGACCAGTATCGCTTGAAAAGCTTGAAAAGGTCGCGAGGCCGCCCGTGGCTGCCAGCGGCGACGCGAGACCGCTCGCGGCCACTACTACACTACCCATATATACGCCGTTGGCGTCGCCGCCGGCCGCTGCTGGCCGCTGCCAGCCACTGCCATTCCGGTGTGACTCGGCCCTTAGGCAATACTTAATAATAATGTTTATTTTGTACTTAAAAACATAATACAGAGCACGTGAAACAACAGCAGGTTGTACAATAAAGTCTTAAAATATGACAGAGTTCCGGCCCCTAAACTAGGTACGCAGACCTGTATCTTAGGAGTCGGGAGTTTCTACAGCTTCAGTTATATAATACAACCGTGACATTATAGTTATTTAAAGCGATTGGGAGAGTGTATTGGTTAGGCAATAAACATAACATACGGTGCGCATTTTGCCATAGAATTGACGTTTTAATTCAAGAGTCACAAACGCTCGTCCGTTTGTCACCCTCTGTGCTACATTGAGTACCATGTATAATTACTGTTAGATGTCTTTCTTGTAAATTAGCGAGAAATAGCTTAGACCAGTGATAGGCAAAGTGCGGCCTGCGGGCCAGGGGGCCTACTCCCTAAGTCCGTTAACGAATTCAGTCGCCTGTCCGAAAGTAGCCCGAAACGTAGGAGTGAACAAAACAAGTGTCAAGTTCAACTTTTCGGACGGGCAAAAACACATCAAATCGTGTTGTCATTCATTCTTAGTTCGGGCCCCGAAATAATCGTATGTCCGTAGGTGATAGGGAGTTCTTAACGCTCATAACTAAGGCCGAAACCACGGACTGCGTCCTGAGGGGACCCCCAGCACCGGCCCGCAAACTGTTTTGATCCGACCCGTCAACAACCGTAGTCGTAGAAACCTTTCGAATAGTCTTGAAAATAAATGTAAATAGACACCTGCGTTATATTTGTGTCGACATAAATCAGTGTGAAGAAATTCTGGCCCCCATAAGATTGACTCGGTTTTTTTGGTCCTTGGTGAGATAAGTTTGCTTACACCCTAGACAGAACCGGCGAATATGTGGAAAAAGATATCCATCTTTGTGTTTGCTGATAAGTGTTAGTTTAACACGTCCAGTGCCGGGAACCCACCAGGAAGGCACCCTGTAGTCGCATTCGCCATGCCGGGTGTCCTCGTGGAGGGCTCATCTTAATGTAGGTTTTCCTCGGAAAATGCACCGTCATGAAAGAAGCGAACACCTATTTTACGACGTAGTAGCATATTTTTACGGTTTTTAACCTAATGCCAGGAACCCTCCTCGAGGGTTCACTCTTACCACCGATCAAATTCACCGATGGCAAATTTAAATCTTACGTTAAATCAGTTCTCATTAAAAAGGCATACTATAAGATAAACGACTATGTTGACGATAGGGACGTGTGGCGCTAGTTCTTTTCTGCACATGTGGCTTCCCTGGAAACCATTAGTTTTTATGTGTAGGTTTATATAAGTATCTATATTATTTAGATACGATTTTGATTTATCTTTTACTTTTCCTATAATTGCGTAATTTTATTAATGTAAAATATTATGATTTTCTTTGTATAGAGTCAATTAATTTATTCACTTTACAGATATATCTGTGTTGCTCGGGAGTTTGTTGCGCCGTTTCTTCTTCACAGCATAAACACTAGGAAGCGGTGAAGGGAGGGCTTTTTGTGGGATGTCTATAATATTGTAAAACTGACGTTCAAAAAGAACTAAGTAATTCTAGTCTATTTTGAATAAATGAGTTTGAGTTTAGCGCAAATGTAATGCCGTGGACCCTCCTGGAAGGTCCACTAGCAGTATGTATGGCGGGATGGCATATGAGCTCTACGAAAAGTGTGGTGGACTCGAATGTGTTAATAACTTATACGGCCGTGCAACATTAGGCTATTCAGAAGAAACATAATTCTAAATCTAAACTTACTTAAGATCTCCTTCTAAATCTTATTCAAAAGTAACGTCTTCATTTTGTTTGCCGGCCAATATTAGATAGAAATATCTGTATTCAGTATCGTAACTGGCCGCAAGCGTCCATTGATGAAGATAGGCTTCGTCTGTAAGCCCCTATTGCGATGAACGGTCTTCGGAGAATAATGCCATTGTCACTACCCCTGCCCTGGTACTAGTAGGATAGGCGATCGTAGTATGCTGGTATTAAAAGTAGTATGTTCTTATAGTTACGCTGGTGACGTACCTTCTAAACATAAATAAATCTGTAGATTTGGCGTATCTGAACATTGGAAATATTAATAAAACGGGGCGGTTAAAGGATAAGCAATAGAATCCATTTCGATATTTTTTTGGATTTTTGTCTGTTTATGTGTATGTCAGTTTGTTTGTGAACGTATCACTTAAAAAGTACTGACTCGATGTGGTTAACTTTTATAGAGAAATATTGTGCGTATCTCGGAGTAACATTTAATTTTTGTTTCATCGTAATCGGTTCACTCAATTAAAAGATATTAGAATTTAAGAAGTTATGAAGAAGAAAATTGTTTAGTTATTACGACACAACATTGTTTCCGACTTCTACGCAGACGGAATCGCGGGCACAGCTAGTCTTATATGATTCCTTAGGCTGTGACCATACTAGACGAACTTATAGCGGCTGACTATGTGAGCTATAAATGGAACGTTTACATTACGCGTATGGTATACCAACTGCCCCAAAAATATTCAGCTCAGACTTAAGCGGCAAACAGTCAGCGGCAAACTCTTTGCTCAGTGGAGCCACAACCCTACTTCGTGACGTCTTAAAATACCCGCAGTCCCGCATCGACGGAATAAAATCCTTAATTTAATTTTTCATTGCTCGCGTCGGTATTTTTAAAACTAAAATAACTGGTATAAAACTATGAAGGAAGAAAGTAACGAACTTTGACCTGTTAGCCACGACTCGGAGCTGAACTTATTTCCTCTTGTATTGATTATGACGGGTCTCTTGGAAGCCAATGAGTATTGGAATTTAATTTCAGTGTACGCCCCAGGCTGTCGGTGAAGTTACTTCGATAATTTGCAATAACATTGTTGTATTACTATGTATATGTATCTATACTGTTCACAAATCCGACTAAACTATGATAATAAACTATTAGATATTTGAGCGTAAACAACCGCTTGTTTGTTTTAAGTTTAAGCTCCGCCAATATTTGATGTGGATCGTCGATTAGGGAGGTTGTTTGAAATTAAATGTTTTTATTGCTTAAGGCATATACGTACATGCCGATCCTATACAAACAGATATTTACCAACTTTGTTTGAAATAACATACCTAGGTATAACATAACAATCAGAGTTATCTTTGTGCCAAGCACAACTTAAATTCACATACATGCATCACACCAATTGTCATCATGTATGACAACAATCTATTGAACTAAACGGTGTTACATAATGCTGAAGTAGTGTCAGGCATTAACTAGTTCCTCGCTTGCGAGCAGAATAATGACCCATTTCCTCGAATCATCGCAGCCAGGTAGATCTACATCTGCACTAATGTGTACACAACAGGCAGTATTCTCGTATTGTACAGAACATACTCACGTAATGTACGTGTAATTACGAATAATAGTGCAATCATAACATAGACATGACTCGCTACACTATTGTGCTCGTAAGTACCTTATCTCTCTAATTTTACCAAGACAATTACAAAAGTAAGTCGTTTATTGTGTCTTTAATATAATTGTATCCTCCATCTTCTATATGGCTGATTTTTCAATCGTCATCGGGGAACAATTTTGACGTTTTGACAGCTTTTGTATAGAAAATATCGTCACCTTCCACGCTAACTGTCATAACTAGCAATTGATATTTTTTCAGTAGTTGCGTTAGCTGTGGCTTTATTAATGAATTAATAACTTTTTTTAATAGCTCTTGGCTTACTCTTTAAGTTAGTAGTTGTCCTAAAGCCCTAAGGCATCTATTTATTTCTATTCATTTGAAGCAGATACGTCACTCTATGAAAATTTCTCAGAAAAATTATCAATTGCTAGCTATGATAGTTAGCGCAGAGGGTGACGATATGTGAAATCACCATATTCCCCATATCGCTATATAATTTTCTAAGATAAAAGTTATTCGATGATTGAAAAATCGGCTCTTAATCGAATAAAAATATAAACCACGTCTTAACAGCCCCGAAATACGAAAGCGATATATTGAAGGCAAAGGTCAAGAAAGTTGCAGGCTTCAATAAAAGAAGGCAACAGGACAGTTTTTCCCGACCTAGATAAAACCAGCTACACTTGCTGATACTAAAATGTTTCTCACAATCACAAACACAAGAGGGTTAGCCAATAACATAAGATGTAAGTAGCGTGCAACGCGCGCGGCTTGCACTACTCAGGAATTTCAAACGCTGAGTTTCCCGAATTCACCTATTACCAGGGCTGTAAAACTGAAGGCAATAAAAAGAACTTTATTTTCCCGATCTTTGGGCCGTAAAAGAGTAAGCATCGCTTTACTATGTAATTCCTTTTTACGCTCATTCGTATGACGTTCGCAGAAAGGGAATTCGTGTCCGTAGGAAACGTTTTTGAGCGCGAGCCTTGCGTAAAATTTAAATTGGCTCGTTTTCCATTTTCAAATTGTACGCGAATTATGTACCTAGACGAGATATTATTACCGCTGTACCTCTATTTGCTGTTTGTCTTCAAGTATTAGAATTGTCTAAGCTGGCTTACAGTTGCGAAGCGAGAGGCGACAGGACTTATTTCTTTGATCGATCTATTGTTGTTCTAGTTTTTGTTCGAAACCTTTACAGTTCGTGGTTACGGCTTTACACTGTCAGTATTTTCAAAGTTCTTGCAATAATTTTACTTTTGCGTAACATTGTATACTTAATGTTAAGATAGAGATAAGAATCAAGAATATTTAGAACCAAATTAAGTTTCCTTGATATTTTACAAAGTTTTACGTAAAATACTACTTTACTTCTATGTAAATTTATGGTACTATGATGTTGTTCAATCTAAATATTTTATAAATACCATAGAATGTAGATAGAGGGAAGGCATTTCATCCTTTCGTAATCTTTTTAAGACATCCTTAACGTTACCTACCCTTCTTGTGCCCTTTAACTACTTAAGAGCTTAACAATAGCATTGGTCAAAACTCAATGTTTTAGTCAAAACTCGATATTTGAACTTCTTAATAAACATAGGTATATGATGGGAGTTTCAAGCCACGTCTGTGTTTCTCGATCCTGATGGTACATACACAGGTTGCGTCTGATGGAAACAATAGTATATTGTTACCCTAGGGGGTGAAAGTAACTTGTTTAGGCCCGAGACGGGGTTTGGCCAATAGTTCGAAGGACTAAATAAGTCTTTAACCCGAGGTAAATACTGTGCTTTTCATTACGAATACAAGGAAAGTAAAATTAAAAATATGAATTATCCAAAGAAAAAATGGGCGAATTTTTTTCCCGCCTACTTTGTTTTTTTTTCTGTGGCCGTCCAGCTGTTCGGTCATTTTTCATTTTCATCATTAAAAAAATGGTAAATATATTGCCCAAATCTATGTTATTTTAAAGAAATAGTTGAAACTAAATTATAATAAAGTCATTTAAAAAATATTCTTTAATTAATACTTAACTTTATGTTATTACAATTATATATTTCGCTGTAATTGAGTGGCTGTATAGAAAGTTGGAATATGATTCAATAGAAATGTGAAAATAGAACTAGTTTTTTTTTATAATTTGACAGCGGTCAGTTGAAAACGATTCTCCCTAGGGCTGAAAACTTTCAACCCACTCCTCAGGCAACTTCAGACCTACTTTCCGAGTATGAGTAATGAAAAAAAATAAAAAACAACCGATATTATTTGTCTATTTCTCTTCGTACTTAGAATTCCAGCCCTAACAGTGCCCTAATACTCGTAATGGTCTTAATACAGGCACCATAAAGTGATGCTTATATAATATACAATCTACATATTTTGCAGTTATGATGCAGTTGTGCCAATTAGATGCTAAACGCACTTAAATTGCATTTGGAAAGCAGTCCTTCTATATCGCGGTTGAGTTTATCATATGAAACGGCTAATATTCTACTCGTAAACGAGCGTTTGAGCAGCAGTCGACTGCCACTAAAGAGTTTGCATTTCTCAAGATTTTCAATAGTATCTGAAAATACTTCTCACGATAAAACGAATAAACCTTGTAAAAATTATTACGTGACGTTCATTTAGATGGGCGTCCTTCATTTCCTCCAACTTAAACTTATTTAGTTTGAATAAAAGCCGTTATTACTGAACAAAATATCCTTTGCATTATTTGTACCGTGTGCGTGTCTTTTATTAAGTATAAAACTTGAGAAGCTGTGGGAGGAATACCGATGAGCTCAATCACATAACTCGAGAATAAAAAGGGTAGCCCTTCGGAAGTTTGTCGCTGAAGCGCGCCGATGTAGGCCACATGCAAATTGATTGAACATGGATTGAAAACGCCGCTCGTACGTAAACAACTAAAGATACCAACAAAATATATAAAACAATTTTTATTTTGCGAATTTTTGCTGCAATGTTGTTTTTTGTTTACTGCTCTTAAGAGCCGAATAAAAGTGAATAATAACGTCCCTCCTCCGTTTAACTTGAGCAACACGGAAATATTTTTTTCTCCATTCTTTCCACCCTTTCTTTTCAATCTTTCTTCATTGTGCAATTAAATGAACTTTCTACTAATCGGACAATTAAATCTTAAGCCTAAATATTTTAGACTAGCTTTTGCCCACGGGTTCGCTCGCGTTAATTAAACTCAAAAAAACTCTTAACACACCACTAAAGTTTCTATAATAATATAATTCAATCGTGATTCGAAAGACACGTAGCGCCATCTATGAACGTTATTGTTGTTTTCCTCGGGAACAGTACTTTTTTTTGGGATGAAAGGTACCCTATATCCGTTTCTGTACACCTGACAACGTATATGCAAAATTTCAGGCTGACCGGTTCAGTGGTTTAGGTGTGAAAAGGTAACAAACTTACTTTCGCATTTATAATATTAGTTAGAAAGTTAGGATAGGATAGGACCGCTGATAATCCTAAAGTGTAAAACGTCAGTAATATTAAAAAGTGAGTACGTAGACGGCTTATTGATTCGTTCATTTTCGCCGCGTCTCGAGCGGTTTTCTAACAAGTTGAATATTTCACTAGGCCAGCGCATCGGGAAACTTTCCCTATAAACTCTCGGCAACCACCGACTCGTTTCCACGAAAGAATTTGAAAATACTTGACTATTGCACCGTGCACGCCTTAAGTACAAAAGGCATTACAACCTATTACTTACCTTATTGTCTGAATACTACGTATTCTTTGCAATAGTTTTATGAACAATTAAAACTTATAAGTGCAATTCACTTAACAGAAGTCGAAGGCGGATAATAATAATTGCTCTTGGAGACTCTTGGAGCAAAACTCGTTAAAATCTAGTGCTCTCCTCACCGGGAAGCGGGCAGCGAGCGATTGGTGAGCGAATCAAATCAATGGCTTTTCACGGAAATCGCTTCTTTCACTACTAACACGAACACATATCGTTTTTCATAAAAGTACGATTTTGATTCTAAATACCAAAATGCAGAATATTTTAATATTCTTGCAAAAATAATGTGACATTTAAAGATATTACTTTATTTCAGGTTCTGAGAAAAGTTAATATATGAAATCGTAATATATACCTACCTACCGCATTCAATTTTCTCCTCTATAGAGCGTGCATGTTATAGAGCATTCCATTTAGCGCACCAATTCAAATCACACTAATAGGAATAGGAATACATTGGTGTGATTCGAATTGCTGCTATTCAAATAGGTGTGCTAAATGGAATACCTCAAGACTTGTCAATACTACGTAACCTCGTGCACTTTCTGCAGATCTATTAATACTGAATCACCCAGACGACACATTCCAATAAAGAGAAATTTATATTTTAATTCGATGATCAAAACTGTGTAAAGTCTTTTAAATAACTGACGAAGGAGCACGAGACTTCACTCAGTAACGTTTCAAAAATACGTTCCCCTTAAAGCTCGATTTTTTGATGAAATCTAAATCGTGACAGACCATCGATCATCTATTAACGAAGTTATCTTGACACCTGAAAGAGTTGACGATGGAGTTTCACCAAATTTTATATTAAACAGGTACAAAACCCATTAATATCTGCTCGAGGTGAATTTAAAAAGATAATGAATTCATTAATTAACAAAACGACGGTCGTTAGTTCCTTTGTCCGGAACCTTTGTACTAATAGGCGCCTTTTACTCTTTACTTAACTCGCAAAATAGTTGTTCATGACTTTGGCTAATCCAGACCTTATACATACAGGGTGTTAACGAATTCGTGTAATGACACAGTGGTGACACACACACGTGTGGTGACACAGATTAACCCTAAATGGGAATTTTTAAAACAACAAAAAATAATTCAATAAAAATCTTGGTTTTATATTTCTGAGTCATTTTAGAGCCTTGAGCTATCTGACTCCAAAGAGCGATATCGCGTTAGTCGTGCCTGCCAGCCGTGTCGCCATGCTTTCATTAATTTATGCGTGGCATCGAAATGTTCACACAAATAAAACTTTTTTTTTTGCAAAAAAAATAAACTCTTATTTTTTACCGAATCCTTATTAAGTGGTTTAGATACGATCGGTAACAAAGCCGCATGAAAAAATAATATTTTTATTTTTAATCAAGATAAATCCCGTGCGGGGCCTGTTTACATCAGTAGTAGATCATGTTGTGGTTTTAAGGAATTACACGAATTCGTTAACACCCTTTATTATGATCACTTTATTAGACAAGTATTAAACCGTTCACTCTTTTACGTTAATGATCTACATTGTACCACTTTTCCCTTCCACGAAGACAAGGTTAAACACCAGAATTTAAATAATACTGATATACCTATGCTCTATCAACTCCATCGTAAATAGATAAGGCCTCCAGGCGGGTTATAAGTCTCGAGTAACCAAAAAAATCCAATATCTTCAAAACGACGTTTTCTCGGAAACTTTTGCCTCGAGGGCGCGCCGTTTTTTTGTTACGGAAACACAGGAAATATTCAGACAGGAATTACTTATGTAGTGCGCGTGCTCCCCGGGGAAGTATTGAAGAATCGCCACCGAGCTCCGCAGCGCTAACTTTTGATTTACGGCCTTACCTATTTTTGACCGACTATGGATACAGAAAATATGGGTCATGCATTTAACAAGCTAAATATAATACAATATTTTTCCTTTTACACGTATTATCTTGTATTATCACAATAAGGAAAATGAATGGACGTTGAAACAAAGGGACTCTCGGTCAGTCTCATTATATCTGTTACTCGAGGTGGAGCAAGTGAAAAATAATATTATCGCCATACTGTCGCAACCTAATTGATATCCGATTACTACGCGCCGTTCGAACCCACATTCGCAATAAGCGGGAAATGAAAAGTGGAATTTTAAATACGTATGTATAGTATGTTTGTACATAGTACGTGCTTCGAACCCTACCCCCCATTGCAACTTTCAGCACGTGGGCTATTCACGCAAGTAAAACGACTCACTTTTGACTCACTCTAAGTAAAATCCGCTGTACCTTTATGAATTACTTATTTCCTGTACTTTTATGATGCCGTTTATACCTACGAGTTCTTATGATTATATTGCGCTGCAAGCAAAATGAGCAATATTACTTTAGGTGTAAAAGGTAAAAGTGAAACATTTGAACCAATGGTTTTCCTCGAATCGTTCAATGTTTTATGATTCTCATCATCCTTATCATTGACAGTTGTTTCACCCACCGTGATCTACTTCATAAAATATTGATAATGTTATCAAAATTCAAAAGTAGCTTTCTGTGTATAAATATGGATATCGCAGTTAAATTAAGATTGAAACGAAAAATATCCTTGCCTTGAGAGATGTCAATTTATCGTTATTTATTGAGCTTTCGAGAAAGGTCGATGCGTTGTATAAGTCAATATTTTCTTATAAAAATTCCATGCATTTATGGGGCGATAAAATTTACTTTGACATTTTCGTGAACGAAAATATTGGTTATTTGTGACGGCACGTTGGGGTCACTGTAAATCGTTTTGAGCTGACTTTTTCTTAGATACTACTACTACTACTAGCTACAAACAATAACAAAATACTTTCTTATTTTGAATATATTATTTCTATTGTTATTCTTCACATAGATCGATCATTGCGGTTATCACCACGCTTGGTATTTCCAGTATGTTAAAAGAAATAAAAATGTTATTTCAAGCTCAAAGTCGCACAAACAATATCGTAGGCAACAAAACCACAACAATAAAAGATAAATTCCAAAAGAGCCAATCATGCAGCATGATGCACGATGCATGCGTAATGGTAGCAAGTTTCTTAGCGCAAGTTATTGCACGCAAGTCCTCGATTTGTTCCTAAAACTTGCTGAATTGGACTTGCTGCAGTCGACTTGCTGCGGGTGTGTCCACAGTTTGAAAGTTACTTGAAGAAGGCAACTTGTGCAGTAAAACTTGATAGTAGATTTAATTCAGTCAATTTGTACTCTAAAGGGCCTAGTGGGAAAGTTTTGGGGTAGTTCTGATTTCTTTCATTCCATATGTATTTTGGGGTGCTGAATCCGAATCTGAGGTTTATGGACAAAATTTCGTGACGCAACATTGAAAAAATCGCAAAAAAAGCGAAAAATTTCTGCTTCTTTCCGGTTTTTTGCTTATAACTCGCAAACTATTAACTTTTAGTAAATGGTCTGTTTCCAGAAATTAAAGGACTTAAAATTCTCTACAAATATCATTACCTAGTTTTTTTTTGAGACAAACCGTTCGCTGTCAAATGCGATTGAAAATTGTCAATTTTCAGCAGTCTCTGCAAAACCCACTTTTTACATTCCAAAACTTTATTTTTTATTAGAATGCTATCATTTGAAAAATGTCTCCTAGTTCTCTGCACAAGTAATTAAAAAGAAAAAAAAAGGTCGAAATTATAAAAATTCAATATCAAAAAAGGTAGGACTCTAACAAAATAAAACTTGAAATAGGTATGTATCGTTACTTTCATATACTTATTATTAATATTACAAATTATAATATGCAAAAATTATATGAGCCGTTGTCTTTTAGAAGGTCCTGGCTGAGGTTCTTTGGTGGCGATGGGTCCCGGTACATATTCTGCTTGTTCTGGAAAATAAAAGAGTGGCGACATTTCTCAAGGAGAGATGAGGATTGCAAAATAGATTGTGAGATTAAACATACGTTCCGCATCGTACTGAGGTTCTTCGATGGCATCGGGTCCTGGCTCAGGATCTGATTGCTCCCCCGTCACCGTCGGGGGTCGTTCTCCTGGAAAATAAAAGAGGTGGTGAGACACTGACTTGTGATCATATATCAAGGAGATATGAATGACTAAAAAATAACCTTTGTCTCTTTCTTCAGTATCTTCTACGTCTATGTCAGATCTGTCTTCCGGGGGCTCAATGTTGTCACACAGTCCTTCGCATGATGAGTATATAGTGTCGAAGTAAAATTTTGTCGTAGAGCGATTTGTCGAAATTCAGTTTGGTAGTCCCGTTAAGGTTCATAATTAAAAGAATAATACTGAAGCAAACATGTTGCTTATTTCAATTCATTTTCTAGAAATTATTAGAAGACAGTCTTATGTGTCTCATCATCTGCCTAGCCTTTTCCCAACTATGTTGGGGTCGGCTTCCAGTCGAACCGGATGCAGCTGAATATCAGTATTTTACATAGAGCGACTGCCTATCAGACCGCCACAACCCAGTAACTGGGTAATACGATACTCTTGGTAAGACTGGTTGTCAGACTTTCTGTCTTCTGACCAACAGTAACGACTGTCAAAGATCTACAAATGACAGCCGGGACCAACGGCTTTACGTGCTTTCCGAGGCACGGAGGAAACTCGCTATGGTAATTGGTCACCCATCCACAGATCAACCTCGGCAAGCGTGGCTTAACCCGGAAGATCGGTCTATGCGGCTGTAATTATTTAGCCACGAGCTCCTCACCACAGTCTTATGTGTCTAATGCTATTGAACAGAGTATAGGTCATCAAAACTAATTTTCCTCTACTAGTACAAGCATAAAATAAAAATACCCAAAAACTTATCTTTGTTCGTTGATTTTATGTTTTCTTTTCATGTGATCTTTTTTGTGACAGACGGCGGTTGGTGATAACCGACAGTTTACTGCCGCTAGTATTCATTACTCCAAGAGGCTTATATGATGTTTAAGCTCTTTTATTGCGTATTGTCCTGAATAATATAGCCTTAAGACGCGTACAATTTCCTTTCTGAGTATTAAACTTGTGTTTGTCTCAGGCGGAACGGTTTATTATGTTTTGTATATAACAGATGTTGTTAATTATTAAGGTATACGTTCGTTTAGTCTGTAATGTACAGACGCCAGCACATCAAGCTACCCGAAACTGTCAAATTTTCCCAATCAATCTTGAACCTAATATTTTTGGGCTAAAGATGAAAATCTATTAAAGCAATTTGACAGATTGGAGTAGCTTTATGTGCTGGCGTCTGTACTTTAAAGCTATCGATATTATTGTGTTTAGGTAGAAACATAGTATAATAATATGCTACGCCAGGTAGGCCCAAGACTACGTCACGAAAGTCACGATCAGTGCTACCATTGAATAACATCTTCAATACAAATAGGTAAGGAGATTTTTAATCCATAATTAATCCTTTTTTTATCTTGGGAAAATCCTCATGGATACCCTTCGCCTGGGAAAGGCGAAGGGTTATGCCGGACTCTTACCGGCTAAAAACCCACGGTGTTCCTTCTCCTGACCCTTGGCCGGGGTCGCGGGATTCGCAGCTGCATGCACCGCAACCCCGGCAGGCCTCAGTCCGCCAGCCCCTGGCGGACCTCTCCTTCCTATTCATAATTAATCCTATCCTAACTAATATTATAAATGTTGTAAGTTTGTTTGTTTGTTACCTTTTCACGCCTAAACCACTGAACCGATTATCCTGAAATTTTGCATATACGTTGTCAGGTGTACAGAAACGGACATAGGATACCTTTCATCCCGAAAAAAAGTACTGTTCCCGAGGAAAACAACAATAACGTTCATAGATGGGGCCACGTGTCTTTCGAATCACGATTGAATTATATTAGGTATTGTAGAAACTTTACTAGTGTGTTAAGAGTTTTTTTGAACTTAATTAACACGAGCGAAGCCGCGGGCAAAAGCTAGTCTTCAACAGCTACAGTTAAGGAGATTTCTAATTCATAATGAATGTATAATAAATTCCTAACTAGCTTATTTGAAATTTTGAAAGAAAGAAAAAATATTTATTCGCGCCAAAAGGACGCAAAATAAAAAAAAACTATGCACAAAACCAAAAAGAAACTATTGGGAAAAATATGCATCACATCCGCGCAAAACGGCCATCACTCAGCATAATGCTATGACTCAAGTACGAGACAGAGCCACAGCGCTGGTTTTCAGCGAAAGACGGCGTTGACATGATGACGTCCACCGGTGCAGCAAGTATAAAGATATAGATAAATTCAATATAAGAAAAAAAAACGCAATTACTAAGGAACAACCTAAAGCTGTGTGAAATAATTATACTACCTATTTAATGGCAACGTTTTGTTTAATCTAAAAATTTTGATTTAATCATCTAGGTATTTGTTAAAAAAGTAAACTGTATAAAACTACTAGCCCAAAATTGTTTTTTTATAGAAGCAAGTAGGTCAAAAAATACATTTTTCTTTGAACTACGTAGTAATGTTATCATTAATCGCTACAAAACCGATCACAAAATACGTATTTTCTGCTTAGAAGCAAAACAGTGCAGAAATGTTGTATGAAATCTCATTACTGCACTGCAAACAGTGCAGAAATGTTTTATGTTTCATTACTGCACTGTTTTTCATTAATGTAGTTTTTTATTTTTTATTTAGATATAAATTTACCACAGAGGTTTAATGTCTCCCGTTAAGTTTAATATTAAATGTATGCATTCTTATGCATTAGATCAAAAAGATACTGGCTGAAAATAAAAATCGGCTGAATAAAACAGAAATGGTGAAAAAAAAACAAATGGCGCGCATTTTGTACCATTGTAAAACTTTGATACTTCATAAATAACAAGAAAAGTTTAAAAAAATGGAAATAGATAGCGATATGAATTCAAGTCCAGAAAGTATAAAAACAGCTGCAAATGAAAGTGTTAATAACCTTTTGCCGCAAAAGTCGCAGGATAACCTTGTTTTCATTAACTTGAGTATTTATTTTGAGTAGGTACTTATATTTTATCACGGTAGGTAAATTGGTAGTTGAAAGAAAAGTAGATTACGCACCTTGCTGAAGTGAGTGATTAATGCACTCGTGCTAATTTAACCCTCGTGCATTAATGACTCACTTTGCGCTCGGTGCAACAATCTACTATTGCTCGGGTAATTTATTTATACATAGTGGCGGCACCAACAGCCGATGACGTAGTGTTGGGGTCAATCACGTGACCTAGCTGTCACGGGAAGAGAATACCTGGTGAAACATATTATTATACCATGACCTGGTGTAACATATTATGGGTAGAAACTTGTTCTGATACTGTTGTTGAGGTGTTATTACGCAGCGATAATACTTATAACTTTATTCAATAAACTTACATAATAAGGAGACGTTTGATTTTGGGCCACCACTATGTACAGTTAATAGAAAAATAGGACAAAATAGGGGATTTCCATAAAAATACAAATAAATTAATTTGAAGAAGAGTACTCTTGTACTGGAATTATTATTTGGGGTCGTTTTTTAATATGTTAACCCTTCTTTTCTGGTAGCCATGACAGTTATGTTTGACATTGACATGAGTTTGACAACTTTGACAGTCTTAAACCTATCTTTTCATCGTATGACATGTCAACAGTTGTCAAAATGACATTTCACATAATTTCGATCCACCATATTTTTATGTGTTGTGTTGCTCTCCTTGACCAAAATATCTTGAATGTACAATTAAACGAAGTAAAATTATAGAAAATTAACATTAAAAAACGGTTACTTTATTGTAGAGCAATATTTACATATAGTGTACATGGTGCTAGACCAGGCTCCATACATTTCTGAAACATCTCGTTTACTTCGGATTTCCTGTGTTGTGGAAACTAACACATATTACATTCGTAACTAATACATTTTTTTAAATATTACTTATACACGAAGTGATGACGGGCGTCGTGTTGCGCTGCGTGGTGTCACGTATCCTTCCGCGAAAACCTTTCCACTCTCAATGTCTACTTGGTCTGTATCCTGATATACGAGTACGTACTCCACGATCTCCTCAACCTCAAAATACCTACAATGTAATATGTAATGTTCTTAATAGGGGTGCATAAAAAGAGCCTTGAAGGGTGACTTAGTACGCCTGGCGCACTCTGGGCAGTCAGCCTCGCTACCAACCTTGTTGACTAAGCTAATCTTTTTACCACGGTATGACCTATTCTCGTATAGCTCGTGCCGATACGAGAAAAGAAATTGTTCTTAACAATCGCCTTGTACTTTGATCCAAATAATAAAATATACAACCTGTACATACGCACAAATATCATCATCATCTTCCTGCCCTTATCCCATGTTACTTGGGGTCGGCGCAACACGTTTTCTTCTTCCATTCCGTCCTGTCACCCGTCAAGATATCACTGACTTCCTTCTCTTTCATATCATTCTTTACACAATCCATCCATCTTTTCTTTGGCCTCCCTCTTCCTCTCCATCTATCCGCATACGCACAAATATAAAAATCTTATTTCAAATGGTGAAATTTTTCATAATGTGATATAGGCAAGAAATAACCAGACAACAGAGATCTTTCTCCTCTAAAGTTTTCCGAAAATCACTATATTATGTAAGTAAAGTCATGAGCACCAACATGTGTACAGAAGAAGTTGAAATGGAAATCTTAAAATATTCTCTACGTAGTATCTGCAAACACATTCGAATACTTGGCAGTTAAAATATTTCATAAACTCAATCGGTATTTTGGGGGAAAATCACTTAAATTTTACTTCGTGTTGGTGCGCATAACTGTACTAGGCGAAATTTATAATCACGGCATGGTGTTACTAGGTCACAGGTAGATGCCCTTCTGTCCCTGACATAATCCCTTATTTTGCCCTTACGACACCCGTGGGAGCCATCGGGTGGACGGCGCCGTAACCGGAAACCACTGGCTTAAAAACTTGTGCCACTTTTTATGTAGGTTCTTACCTGAATTAAGATAGCGATGTTTACATAAATAATGGCAATTGAATGCGTTAATGCGTTATCTGTCAGGCTGAGGCTTATTTCGCCGGCTTAATTCAAAAACCAACTATCTGCTCAACTCGTGATTTCGAGTTATTGCGTTTTGAAAGTTTGTACCCTAAAATTTCATATACCTACTATCTTATCTAAGTTTGTGTCCTAAAGTTTCATCTAAAATGTTATATAAGATAGTATATGAAATTATAGGGCACAAACTTTTAAAACGCCATAACTCGAAGTCATGATTTGGGCAGTTAGTTGATTTTTGAATTAACCTGGCGATTTCTTTAATGGATGGTCTGACCAAACCAATGTAATGATCGGTAAGTTTCAGTAAAAAAAAAAACAATTTTGGATTCATGTTCAATTGTTTTATGGCGGTTACAAGTGAAAGAAGATTCTATTTACGCTGTTATAAACTCATTTTTACATGATATCATATTTGCTCACCTCTCAACAGAATGCAGCACAAATATTAAAACACATTTTGTATTTTTTATGTATTTCTATTAAAAATATCAAAACATAAAACTGAAATAAAATTGGTTTTTGAACAAACATTTTATTGCCAAACAATATTATTACGGAAATAATAATTTTGCGACGGTGTAATTGCACCGTGCGGAGTTATTTTCACCTTTCCACTACAGTGCCCCTTCTAAAGCACTCTATAAATTTAATGCACAACTTTTAAATTGTTGCTTCTCGCTCAATATGGCTTCCTGCACCCATAAAATTTTTGAACTTGCATATTCCACGTTGCTCTTTATAAAATTGATATTGAAATGTATGTAAATTACAGTAAAAGTCAGCAAGAGTGGCTGAGTACTGCATAACAAGCATTCGGAGTAAAAACTTGAGAAGTACATAAATAATCGAGTGGTACATTTGCAATTTTACAAGCAAGTGATGTCATCTCATCATAGCGTTAGAAGTTTGACTTTTACAGAACCTTGCGGTTATTTGTTAGTGTTTATTCACAAAATACTTGAGAACTTTTTAACGACATTTTCTTGTGTAGATGACATCTCCCTAATATGCTTACCATACAATATAGGTACCAATACAAACCAACCCTTCCTATATTTTAAATCCGAATATCTTAAATCACTTAAGTATATCTATTATACAAGGTTAGTCGGAAAGGGGGTACAAATACTAATCCGTAAGCCACCTAAAGTATCACTGATGACAGTTGTAAAGCAAGTGTCAAATATTCAAAATTCGATAATTTTTATTTCCATGTAATTTTTTTTTTTTTCAAAAAATTCTTCATTCCTGCTTTAGTTACGAATTTAGTTAATGGAGCCTCTAATTCGTGACCCCAAATATGACCTAAAATGTACATAGCTGAGGATAGATAGATTTTAGCTTATTTTTTTTAAATCTTTGGACAGCTATTTCTATGAAAGTATTGACTTTTGGGGAAAGTGTTATCACAAAAGTTACTCATTATTATAGGTACTATAACACCCTTTCGGATTAGTACCCCTTCCTGACCAACCTTGTATAAAATTTTATGATTGTTATGTGTGTTCGTCTTCTATGCGTTCAGTAAGTCTAAAATTTAGAGTCTAAATGAACGTGGATGGCGGCTCTGCTTGTGAAGGAAACTGTCAAAAACCTGTCAAATCCAGTAGGTACATTTCGTGTGCTCTATTTCGCCGTGTTTATTTAGATCCATGTCAGGCTGTTAGTTGAAACTTTGTACAGTTGTTGTTGGCACTTGCGTAAAGGTTTCTGACATAGTCAATAGTGCCATCAACATACAATAGGTGGTGCGCGGATCATACCTATCGGATAACATGCATGGGGAATATTTCGATGCCTCCCACGTAAGTTGTTGTAAGCCAATTTGCATTTTTGTGTTTTTCACGTAAAAGTGTCTAATTTTATGTATATTATCTGTTCCAAATATAAAAATACCGAAAAACGATATAATTATATTTTTGCTATTTTAAAATTTTGGAACAGATAATAATAAGTTTTTAAACTGACATGGTCACTAACACAATCATTAGAACTTAGAACGGGATATTTACCATGTTCATAACATAGTAAATATCCCGTTCTAAGTTCTAATGATTGAGATAATAATAATACATAAAATTAGACACTTTTACGTGAAAAACATGGGAGGCATCGATTTGTATGGATAAAAACTTACGCGGGCAGAGCCTATTGTCGGCACAGCTAATATTTTCTTCGCAGCCAAGAACCACTTTACGCGCTTTTTGGCGCATTGAAGCATCCCATAGTTGATCCTATCACCCGTAACGCACGTATCGATCCTGCTTAAGAGCCACCTTATATAAATGAGTACATTGTTTGTTTACGTTACTGCTTTTTGAAGCGTTACGGCCCTGTAAATATTCACGAGGGCATGATATTATGTCGAGATTATCCAAAAACAAATTAGGTGATTTTCTAAACTTATTCTTGTTCTCCGTATACTGTTGTTATAATAATATGATGTTGCTATGAATCCTTAATTTAAAAAATAATTAATGCGTAATTTTTAGTATCTAAATTGTCATCTATCGAGATGATAATGTTAATTGATACCTTTTATAGCTTTACGAAGATAAGCTAAGTTTTTAGAATTCTGGTATAGTCAGGGTCTAAATCCTATTTTCCTTATTTTTTTTACATGCAAATATAACAACTGGTAAAGGCTTTATAAAAAAAGGCTGAAAGCTAGGTGTTTTCGTGCAACTTGCGAGAGGCCGAATCGTGAATTGGCTAAGATGATTCAATAACACAAAACAATGATTTATTTATACAAAGTGGGGATGACGATACAACAATAAATGATAACACCAAAGACTTGTCATGTCATGATAACTCCAAAGACTTTGGACACTACGGTTCTAGTACCGTACACAAAAATCAATTACTTCAAAGTGCATTTTTATCGCATTTTTTTTCAATTTCACTCATTCATGTAGATGAACGGACGTTGAAGTGGAAACTTGTGTTAACTATATCTGGTCTATACGTGTAAATAAAGATAATTTTGGTTTAAACGGGTCATAGATTTACATAACTTCGCGTAGAGATCTTGATATTCGTAAAATTATTAAACCGTACGAAAATTCCTGTGACTAAACTATTGAATGTACATGATTGATTTTATTTGTGTTCGGTCGTAAAACCCATCATAGAATACGTGGTATCATTTAATGTTGTATCGTCATCCCCACTTTGTAAACCTACTCTATATTGTACAGTCGAGTTCATTAATATATTGGCCCTTCCAGGCTTCAAAAATACATGAACGTTAAAAAAGTTCATAATATTGTGACAACTCTAAGCACCATTAAATTGTGGTCAAGATTTAGATTCATTAATATGTGACTGTTTTTTTTCAGTAACATGTATAGCCAAAGGCACAAGACTGATAAAAAGCAGTCACATATTAATGAATCTAAATCTTGACCACAATTTAATGATGCTTAGAGTTGTCACAATATTATGAACTTTATTAACGTTCATATATTTTTGAAGCCTGGAAGGGCCAATATATTAATGAACTCGACTGTACATACACCAGGTAAACAAAAATAAGGAAACACAAGTTTAATTTTGAAATGCACAATGGGGTGTCTTATCGCGCTGGGCGATCTCTTCCAGACAACCTTTGGATGGACCCCAACAACGGAAAGAGAAAACGGGCAATCTACAATTATTACACACAAAATGATTGAACAAAGAAGCTACGTGGAAGATAAACTCGTCTACTGTTTATTAACTTTGTCATGTCCATGCTTAACTATGCATAAGCTAAGCACCCTAGACAGCAACGAGCTCTATACATCTCTGCTATTGTCATGCCTCTGTGGCTTTAAGGACACAATTAACTTAGTAGGGACTCTAATCTTTCTACCAATATAATTAAATATTTACAATACAGAATATATTACACTACTTTTACTTTTTTAAGATAGGTAGAGAAGAAGAACCCCCTCATTTAAATGTCTAAAATGATTGTCATCAAACATAGCTAAGTGTCTAAACATACTATGCCGAAGATACGCGACCGAAGTTCGGCACGATTACGCCTGCAATGCTATTTGAATTACTGACGACATATTATGCCGAAATTACGTCGCGTTATAGCATACAGCCGAACTTCGGTCGGGCGTAAGTTCAAAGACAATTCGGCGGCAACGTATTCTGTAGAGCACACATTTTACGCGACCGAAATTCGGTTAGATTTGAGAGGTTGGGTTAGATTGCCGACGAAGATCCGGGGCGGGTAGCAGCGGGAGGCAAGCATGCCCGCGCCACGCGTGTCCGCCCACAAGTTTGCGCAATTGAATTTCTACCCCGTAAGTTCGGTACTTGTGGTGTGTCATATCAGCCGAATACGTCGGAACATAAAATCAGCCGCGGAACTTCGGTCGCGTATCTTCGGCATAGTGTGTTTGGACACTAAGAACATCCCGATTAAACGTACAGCTTTCAAATAAAAAAACACATTGAATTCGATTCGTCCGTTTGGAAGCTACGATGCCACAGACAGACAAAAAGTCAAAACTATAACACTTCTCTTTTTGCGTCGGGGGTTAAAAATCAATAAAGTAGGTATGTACCTACAAAACAGAACGCCAGCACGTCGCAACTGCAACTGCTAAGAACGTACAAGAGAACACTTTTGAAAGATAAATGATTTAGTTCATGAAACTAATCCCAACTCCAGTGCCAATGTTCAAGTCAATTGCAACTTTTAATGGATGTTTCCCGTGCATGCAAACGGCTAGGAAACGAGACAGTTCCTGTTACATTAGACGTTAAGTGACTAATTGCTACCCTGAAACTAAAGCAGTTAATATCAGTACGTAATTGTATTTATTTAAGTGGCCGTCAGCGCAAAAGTGACCTAATCTACATTCCCTCTTATAAGAGTTATGTGCGGTAAATAATATCAAACATGCTAATCTTAATTCAAAAATGGCTTATATCTAGTTTGACATAATATGTTTTATTTTATTTTATTACCATGTTTGAAATCATTTACCGCACAAAACTCCCATACGAAAAAATGTGGCTCAGGCCAGTTTTGCACTGACTGCCTCCTAATGCCCGGTTCCTATACCCAAAACTCTTCTCTCTTGTTAAAACGGGTTGGTTTCAGATTGTCTGGATTGTAGAACGTCTATGTGGGCAAAATGTCTGGATTGAAAAAAGTCAACGTAGATTAAACGTCTTGCTTGCAAAATGTTTTTTTTTTTTGTAAATAGTCTAGTTAGACAAAACGTCGTGGTTGTAAAAGGTCTTGTTTGTAGAAAGTCTTGATTGCAAAATGACTGATCTTAAATTGTAAAGTGTCTTGATAGGCAAATAGTCTTTCTTGCTTGCAAAATGACTAGGCACACAAAATATAAATTAACTAGCTTTAGCCCGCAGCTTCGCTTGCGTAAAATTTTGAACCCGTTAAGTGACGATTTTCCATACAAACTTTCATCCCCTATTTCACTCTCTTAGGGGTTGAATTTAAAAAAAAAACCTTCCTTATTTCTTGTCTACATTATATATGGAACCTCTGTGCAAAATTTCAGCGTTCTAGGTTCAAGGGTTTGGGCTGGGCGTTGATGAGTCAGTCAGTCAGTCAGGAATTTTCTTTTATTTATATAGGTCGATAAACTGTTTTTTTTTACAAGTAAGTTCATTACTTTTCGCCTAATAGGTACTACCTATCTTTAATTGATATTCATAGCTTGATACTTCTAGCCATTCTAGCTTTTTACGAACTAGACTATTTACAATCAACACGTTTTCCATGCCTAGACTATTTGCAACAAAGACAAACCCAGACATTTTGTCCACATAGACGTTTTATCCACACGATCTGAACCCAACCCGTTAAAACTTACTCCTTACTATCTACTAGGTTCTACTAGGTGATGATGGCAAGAATTTTATTGTCAGCCTAGCCTTTTTCCAAATGTGCATAAAATCGGTCTCCGTTCTAAACAGATGCGTCTGAATAATAATAATTTTGGAATATTCCGATCTGTCCCCCTGATTTGTCCCCTCGTCGGTAACAGGGGAGCAGATCGAAACTTTTAATTTCTATTTGTCCCCCTAAATAACAGCAGGGGACTGACCAGAAATAATTCGTTCGATCTGTCCGTTCATCTTGGTGACAGGAGAACAAATCGATTTTTTATTCCTGATTGGCCCCCCGAAGGGGACACATCAGGGGGACAGATTGGAATATTCCAGAATTTTATACAGAGCGACACGCATACTAACTTCTACAACCCAGTCCAGCCATTCAGATTGAATCAGCTCATCGATAATATAATTTAGGGCTAAGTATATATTTTAAATCCTTATTAACAATATAAATGCGAAAGTAATTCTGTCTTCACGACTAAACTACTGAACCGATTTTATGTTTAAAGAAATCTTATTCTCAATAAAAACACAAAGTCACTTAATTGAAAACAATAAATTAACATTCGCTAAAAAAGTATGGTGTACCCATCCAATGCATTATTTTTTACATTTGAGTTATCTGTAATTACCAGTGATCGGAAAAGGGTGAGCTAATTTACCTAAACTTCACAGAACAGAGACAAAATCTGGAGACTTCCTTACGACAACATCTTTTTTTCGGGAGAATTTTCTCGGAGGTTGTCTTTCATTTGTTTTCAAAAAATAAAAGACAATCTTCTTTTTTGAAAACAATAAACAATCTCTTTTTTAAAAACAATGAAAAACGTGTCATCTGGTTTTGTGTCAATTTTGGGAAACAAAAATAGGAAACGAATTTAATTATTGTTTTCTGTACTATTAACATTAATATTAAATGTACTTTAGTGAAGTCCCGAAACCCGGAATAATTTTCACGAAAAAAAATGTTGTCGTAAGGAAGTCTCCAGTTTTTGTCTGTGTTCTTTGAAGTTTAGGTAAATTAGCTCACCTTTTTCCGATCACTGGTAATTACATATCTAGCTAGCTGAGTTTTCAGTGCATCAAATGAGCTTACATTTTTAGTACGTGCGGGTATTTTATTATAGAGTTGTGCTCTTTCAAAAGTTAACATTTTTTTGCCATAGTTGGTTCTAATTTTTGGTAAAACTAAGAAACTAGCTTGGCGAGTGCTTCGTTGGGTAACGTGTTTTAGTTTGGTGAAGGATATGTTAGTGCGGATGCTTTTGTTCAGAGATTTTGATGAAACTTGGTACAGAGATAGTCTGGAACCCGGAGAAGTATATTAAACACGCGATAAACGATAACCACGCGTGCGCAGCCGCGAGCGACCCCTAGTATTTAATAAAATCCCACATGGATTTAAAAACTTCGACATCCCATCAGCTTTAAACTCCACAGCATCCTCACATCACGACTTAACGTATAAAACTTTCACAAAGTAATAAACACAAGCTGGCCAACACACAATATTTTTCATCCTTTTTTAGATGAGCGTGAAACAAGAAACTACCTGATAAAGCTAGAATATTCATTTTTTAGCTCAAAACGAAAGCGGGTGTGGGTTTGCGGAAGTCTAAAATAAAAAGTTGAGGCGCTCGAGTGCAGTGCGCAATGCGCATGCGTCGACGGAAGGAAACCGCCTGTCCGAGCCGCCAAATTTATGACGAGACTTCCCAACATTGTAAACCTTATATAATAAAAAATATACAGAAGATCCAGTCTCCAAAAATATGCGATATCAAAGTATTGCACACATTATCATGTTATCAAAGTAGCCCGGGCCGTAGACTGCTGAACATCGTTCATTGTTAACGAGACCACTAAACTATACCCCCAGGGGTGTGGTTGCCGGTTGCGGTGCATGCAGCTGCGAATCCCGTGTCCCCGGCCAAGGGTCAGGAGAAGGAACACCGTGGGTTTTTAGCCGGTAAGAGTCCGGCATAACCCTTTGCCTTCCCCAGGCGAAGGGTATCCATGAGGATTTACAAAAAAAAAAAAAAAAAAGGGTGTGGTTGCCAAAAAGGATTTGTTAACGACACCACCGTAATGTTGGGATGCCACAATTGGTAATAATATAATATGCGAGTTAGTTATATACATACTCGTTGCTGCCCTGAAGGGCAACAACACTATTCATTAGGGGTGACGTTAACAAATCCTTTTTGGCAACCACACCCCGGGGGTATCGTTTGGTGGTGTCGTTAACAATGAATGCTGAACATAGGTCTCCTAATAGAATAGTGTGGAAACCCGAAATCACCACACTTGGAAAACGGATTGATGACCTTGGTGTTTTGCTATAAGCGCACAAAAGGATGCTACTGACCATAATTTTGACAAAATCCCTTAGGCACTTTTTACGATACCTACACTGTGAGTAATATGCGACCTCTCTGGTCGCATATTCTTTTCCGAAAACCATGCGGAAACATACCTAGTACAGTTATGAACACCAACATTTATACACTTGGCGAAATTAACACGGTGTCACTGACATTCGACACACGGCAATCGAGACACTGAAATTAAAGCCAAACTCATGCGGAACTCAGTGTAACGTGTGATGTACACCCTACGGCACTCGGTGTCGACACTGAGTGTCGAGTGTAAAGTGTCGCCGTGTATCCTTACCTTAAAATGTATTAACGAAATAATTGTAATGAAATTCTTGATTAGTAAGAAGTAACTACGAACCCCTGACAAACGCGTAAAACGTAAAATATTTCATTTTAAACAGCTATTACGGAGAAAATCACCTGTATTTCCCTACGTATCTATAATGTTAGTGCCCATGACTGTTTCACGTCGTTGTGCGAGGTCCTGTCCACGAGTTGTTAGGAGTTAGCTTTCTGTCCTTTCTTGTTGTATCTGCTCATCCTTTTTAAACTTATTTTCTCTTATCTCTCTTCCACTTGTACGTACTCACGTTATAGATAAGGGATTTCTGAATGGTGTCACCATTTAAGTTAGGCAACTGGACGTAAAAATCAGATTAGAAGATTAGAAAACTCTTATATTTAAATGAATTTCTATTATCATGCAAATAATTTCTGGCGCAATTTTAAACTTAGTTATAGGGTAAATGATCAGGCGTTACTTTGCGGAAATCCAAGAGATACAAATATGCAAATACAATATTTAGCTATAGGTCCACCAAACTTATTTATACACCGTGTCCCAGAAAGTAGTGTCAAGCTGAAGTCCAGAGGTAGAACACCCTTAGAGGTACCCGAATCACCCCCATGTATGTTCCGCGATTTTTTGTAGTTTTCGAGATATGATTTCTTTTTATGTCTTAACCAAACTCTAACTTTAATAACATTTTTCATCGTAGTGACGTGAATAACTATTTTTTGAAAACTAGATTAATAGAACACGCATTTTTATAATGTATTCATGGCACTACGATAAAAAATGTAATTAAAGTCAAAATTTTTTTGTTTGTCATTCATCATCTGCCTAGCCTTTTCCCAACTATGTTGGGGTCGGCTTCCAGTCGAACCGGATGCAGCTGAATATCAGTATTTTACATGGAGTGACTGCCTATCAGACCTCCACAACCCAGTAACTGGGTAATACGATACTCTTGGTAAGACTGGTTGTCAGACTTTCTGGCTTCTGACCAACAGTAACGACTGTCAAAGATCTACAAATGACAGCCGGGACCAACGGCTTTACATGCTTTCCGAGGCACGGAGGAAACTCGCTATGGTAAATGGTCACCCATCCACAGACCAACCCCGGCAAACGTGGCTTAACCCGGAAGATCGGTCTATGCGGCTGTAATTATTTAGCCACGAGCTCCTCACGAGCTTTTTTGTTTGTCATTATAGACATGAAAAGAAATCATAACTCGAAAACTACAAAAAATCGCAGAACATACATGGGGGTATTTCGGGTACCTCTAAGGGTGCTCTAACTCTGGACTTCCGCTTGACACTACTTTCTGGGACACGTTGTATAACTTTTTAGATAAAGGGGTCAGGTAAGCAACAACCGATATCGTTGTCAGAGTGAGAAAAAAACATTTTGATTTGTAAATCGTAATTGAATGTACAGCTGTTTTTCTTCTGGGACATATTCTCTGTGATAACAAAACAATGTGATATTATTATTAACCTTTTGGAATTAAGCATAATAAAACGATTGGCAAGCTTTTTATACAGTGACATTCAAAATATAAGTAAAGTTAATATAAGCTGTTTAATAAAATCTTCATTTTTAATTTTCGGTTTTCCTCCTTCTTTAGATCGCCCGTCCGATCATAAATTGTAAATCATCATGCTCATAAAGTTTATAATCAAACCCGAAAATTAAATTATTCATAGATAATATAATTCGCGAAAAAGCACATAATTAAATTATTGAGTGCCCCAAATTGCCCGAAGCACTCTACAAAATGGGGCATTAATTGCGTGAGCGGCTGTCCCACTTGACCGGATACTTCTTGAATCACTCACAGCGTTTACTGCGAATCATTAAAACAACTTTTTATGTCGTTCTTATGTCTTAATTCCTCTTAACCAAATTAAAATATACTAAATAATTGTTGTACTTAATTGAGACATCAATCGGTGATGCAAAGGCTAAATAAACGCTAGATTTTCTGCATCTAATGTCGCGGGTACAATCCCATTACTTCCATGAATAGCGGGTATACGTGATACTTATATATGTGTCTGGATGTTTATGTAATTGCGCCCAGAATACAGGAGAAATATAGTGTGGGAAGTACTTTTAGAATGAAAAAAATATTCATTGAAAAGAGAAGAAAAACTTTAGTACGCTACTAAAGCGATGTCCCGGAAATTTTCATTCGTATAGAGTACTAGAGGTCGCCAGCGGCTTCGCCCGCGTGGATGTCGTTTATTGCGTATTCCGCGTTTTTCTCTACTATAATATGCATGTATTATACATTTAAACCTTCCTCTTGAATTACTCTATCTATTAAAAAAATCCGCATCAAAATCCGTTGCGTAGTTTTAAAGATCTAAGCATACATAGGGACAGACAGCGGGAAGCGACTTTGTTTTATACTATGTAGTGATATATCCTGGGAGTTCATATTAATTACATTCATATTCCTACTTGAGGAATAGTTCTCCAAGAATAAACAAACAACTAACTATCTATCTGAAAAATAAAAAAACCAGAAACGTCAACACATTTTTATCTAAGACACGGAAATTCCCCGTTGTGTTATAGCAGCAAAAATCGTAACAATAAACCATAGGAAACCATCAAATATTTGTATTACATTGTATTCATAAGAGACACGACCTCCAGGCATGAAGTTCCATTCAATAATAGCTAAAAGCCTTAAGTGCGTCATCGTCAACTAATATTGACTTAGTTATTGTTGTCCTGATCGTGACCCTACGACCACTTTGTACCTAATAGATATTGACGTGTCTTCACTAATAGGCAAAGGTGGACAAAACTGCTCGACAAAATCTTAAAAATAACTGAATCGTTTTCTTACGATTTTGAGATTTATCGAGATGCATCAAACTAAGAAGTAAAAGTGATTAAAAAAAATAAGAATAGTAATGTCATCGAATGGAATTGAAATTGCTAACAATCACTGGACTGTTTGATAATTTCTGGTAATCCCATTTTCAATATAATGTTGTCCAGATTCGTTGAACTCGTTGTCAATGCCTAGGGCCAACAGATGCTCAACATATATCGCCTAGTTAGTAAGAACACTGTACACATCTGATGGGTTAGGGGTCATTCGGCCCACTATGGAACTGGGCCCGCGGACCAGTTACCCCTTTTAAAATTTGATAGTGGTAAACTGGGCCCACTTATTTACTGGTGATGTTGTATATGTGAAAACATTTCTGCGAGCAACTTGGAAGTAGCGCTCGCCGGCCGCTGCCGCGGCACCGCTCGCTTCGCTTGCTCGGCTCGCGCGCGGTTGGTCACAGTTCTAACCTAACCTAACCTATTTCACTCAGTTCAAAATGACGAATCATACAATCTGCCGCAGAAATGTTTATAGTTTTATACTATTGTCTAATAATCTAGTCGCACGCGCACCCCGACACGGATAGGTTAGGTTCGAAGGGGATGATGGGGGCTGCTGGAGTGAGCGAGCGAAGCGAGCGAACGAAGCCCCCGTCATCCCCTTCGTGTTAGGTTACTTTAAACCCTGCAAACACAAATAGGAGCCCCGCGTAGTGGGGCTCCGTCGACTTGCTTTGGAACCTCAAACAACCTTCCAAACATCCCCTTAAGTTTTTAATGTGAAAATGAAAGTAGGTGACGAATAATCGTCTCATGAAGAGGCCTTGAAGGTGAAAGCAAAACAGATGTGGGCCCAGTTTACCACTATCAAATTTTAAAAGGGCAACTGGTCCGCGGGCCCTGTTCCATAGTGGGCCGAATGACCCCTAACCCCATCTGATATCTTATGCAATTTAGGAAAAAGATTTCAAAGAATAAAAAATAAGTTTAAAACTACCCCCGACTACGGAAAAATAAAAGCGATCTAAAAAGTTTGAAACAAGAAAATATTTCAAACAGAAATGAAGACATAGCCGTGATAGGTACAAAAATGGTCAAGGTAAACCCGTGGTCGCATGCTATTATCTACCCAAAGGCCATAATAACAAGTAGGTACCTATCTGTACTATGAAAAGATAGCCTTTATGGCATAATTCCGGTATGTAACTAAAAAGAAAGACGCGGGCAAACAACGTATTTGTCATTTATTTAAGGACCCAACAAGACAAAAACATTGTTTGTACAAGAACCATCTTTCTTATTTTAGTAACGATCTTTCCTGTAATACAACGCTGTTTTTTGCTAAATACTGAACGCCATGATGCGTGCTTTTTCAGCCGCAAAAACATGCAGTCAGATTGTAATTGCAACTGCACGACAACTAAGATGGCTGCACCGAGGTAGACTTGCATGGCAATTGCGATACTTATTAAAAATTCATCATATCAACTTGACTTGCAGTTGAATTACAAGTACCTACACTCTAAGTTAATTCCTTTTGTTCCGTGTGGTGCCGGACGTAAGGAATAGCACTACCCCATTTCTTCCCATGGGTTTCGTAAAAGGCGACTAAGGGATTCACTAGAGCAGTCTTTCTCAAAGTGGGCGATAACGCCCCCTTGTGGGCGCTGGAGTCCTATGGGGGGCGCTAAAGATAATGATTGCGATTGTGATTTATAAGATGTGGTGAAGTTAAAAATTTTAGGGGGTGCTAGACAATAATGTATTCTCAAAGTGGGCGGTAGACAAAATATGTTTCAGAACCTCTGCACTAGAGGATGGGCAGCGGCGTTCTCTGAGTATTTTCACAACCATACTGCGACCGCCAACCCGCTTGCCAAGCGTGGCGATTATGGCAAAAACCCTTCTGGGGGAGGCCTACGTCCAGCAGTGGACGTCTTTCAGCTGAATCATCAAGTTAATTCGTACATCTTACAAAAGACGAAGAAAAGCACTTAAAGCGACGCGACGTAGTAAAATCTAAACAACAAATTTTGGCCTATCTTGAAAGCCACAGGAGCGGAGTCACGGAGCGAAAGTAATAAAAATGAACCAGGTCGCCGGTCGCCCTGATAATGTAGAATTTACATTGTTTAATTAGGTAAGGCATATAAACTCGAACGCTGAATTCATTTATTTAACCATTTATTTTTAAGGACAAAAATATAAATTGGTTTGCGGCGCGGTACATTGAAGCGTAACGCTTGCGCCGGCCATTAGGTAAACCACATCAACCACCCCTGGTCCATTCTATTGACAAATTACATTATTAATGCATTATTTTGAACAGGTTATAACAGAACCTCCATGAAGATAAACAGTTGTTTTGTTCGCCAGACTTCTTTTAAATTTATTTGCGTATTGATTTGTGAATGAAAGCTGGGGAGTTTAACTAACTGGAAATCTCCATAACCACTACAACGTTGAGCCGTAGAGGACGTAAGAGTACTCAGCGCGCTCAACCAAATAAAAGGGATGGATTTAGCTCAATATTCGTGGAAACGAATGGAGTTATGTCTGGGCAAAACTATTTGTCATACAAATATAACAATGAGAATAGTTTTGGTTGTATGTTGGTATTAATTTTTGAGCTGATTATAGGCAGGAATGGCTTACTTATACGCCATCCAGAGTAACCAAATCCCGAGGAGTCTTTACTCTGTAATGTTTGAGAAAATATTCTCAATGGTTCATACTTCTTTCACAATGATTCTCAATATACAGGGTGTAAAAAGACCCATCACATAACCGAAATCTACGCACTCTGTACATCAAACTTAATTACATTGACCAAAAATAATTGCTGGGAAACGACTTTTATTTTTAGGACGCAATGTAATGCACGTAACCGACTGTGCCTGTGTGTGTCGTGCAGCGGCTACACAGCTGAGCCAAGGCGGTCGTGTGCGTTTGATATTCATTGCGTTTTTGTAACTTCAAATGCGGAATTTGTGAGGAAAAATTGAAAATTTTGATAAGGTTGTTTGGAAGAAAGTTTAGTATTATCACTAAGAATACGTTTTTGGAAAAAACTAAAAAAATGTATACTTTGACCTTCATTATCTCCAAAACCAATGATTTCCCAGGTATGGTCTGGTAGAAAAAAATTATCCCAATGATGGGTAGAATATGTGGTTTCCGTTATCGTTAAGGGTCTTTTTACACCCGATATAGGCTGTCCCGAAACACAACGTAAAGCCGGGAATTACAAGGCATTTTGCCTGTTCAGAAAAAAAAAATAAGATGTATACTTTAAAAAAAAAGCATATTTATTAGTTAGATTTATGAGATAAAATTGTGTTCATGGTAACTTTGAAACTCGATAACCATGAAACTTTTTCTATATATTTTCTGAGCAGTCATAAACAGCCCTATCATAATGTCAGGCTTGACGTTGAGTTTCAGGACACCCTAAATATAGTAAATAAATACAAGATAGAACTACTTCCGCCGCACTTTTGCGACTACGGTGCGTGAAGCGTAACAATGTGATGTGGTACAAAAAAATGGGCCTGTACACACATTTTCTATACGACGGCAAAGCTACACTGCACGCTATGAAGCGCCTAACCCCTAACACCACTACACAAACACTTCCTCTATTTACGTTCCATATAAACATCACAGAAACGCCGCCAGTGCCATATCCCTTAAAGCCCTAATCTAAAGGACAACATCAGTAAACCCATTAATTAAGATGTCCCATAGCAATATAATGAGACACTATTTGATAAGCCAACTTCAAACAAACGTAATAGCACGTTCATTATTGATGTACAAACGAGATCTACTGGCTGATGAGACTAGTTAGACGGCCTTTGTCAATTCCGTTTTATGCTAATATGCCTTGATTACGACTGAACATGTGTGCCGTGTTGTATATATAGAGATCTGCATACATTATGGACGATGGTGGTCGAAAATTGGTTTCAGCTACTGACTGTAGTGTCTATTAAGCCTAATTTACAAAGGGTAAGTAACTGACTCCAAACTCGAGACAAGTCAGTGCTGACCCGATATTTACCTAAACCCTAATCCCATAACTCAGATAATTTATGTAAACAAAGAAATGTCATTGTCAAAATGACAGGTTAGTGGTACAAAACATTTTATCATTAAATTTTTACTAAGTAATCATTTCAAAAATTAAAGTTAATTATAAGAACAATGCAAACAAAATACCGTAGCCAAACAATGTCTTGTGTAGTGTGTCGGAGACGCGCCTTGTAATCATTTTAATCAGTCATTTTAAGTCCAATATTAGACTTCTAAAAATCGGACCAAATTTCCACTTGGAACAGTTTACAGTCGTTTTCATCCAACATGTGGCAAGACTTGCTACTTACAAAATTAATCTATGAATGAGAGTTATATGTGTTGTTGAAGATGTAAGTCGTTAAATAAAACATACATATTTGAAAATTTTTTGTACTCCTACAGCGTTACCAGCATCATAAAATACTTTATACCAGAAAATCTCCTTTTTTTAATAACTTTGTTTAAAACTGAAAATTTATAAAAATAATTACGGTATGATATTTTTTTAAATTATTATTTCTAATATCAATACATAAAAAAGAATCTAACCTTTTTTTCCAGCATTTTTAGTGAATTAATAAGGTATTTTTTTGATCTGTTATCGCCTTTGTTTACATAAATTATCTGAGTTAGGATTTTAGGATAGAGTGTAAATTGATAGCGACAGCGCTTGTCGCTATCACTTAGGTAAATATCGGGTCAGCACTGATTTGTCTCGAGTTTGGAGTCAGTTACGTACCCTGTGTAAATCAGGCCTTAGTCAAAATAGTTGCCGAGATACGGCAGAAGTACAAGAAGACAAGTGCTGATCAAATACTAGAGGAGACAACATAACATCACGCCTGTGTACCTGGAAGGGTTGGGCAGAGGTATATAGAACACCCACATTTAGTCTTTTTTTGTATTGGACTGCTTTAGATGGTCCTTGTGGACCGTTTCTACGTAATCGGGCAGTTATTGGCGAGACCTGAAACGACTCCAGCCAATGGGGGGAAGTAAAATACTTAACCTAAGCTAACTACTTGTACTACACTAACATCATGACTACCTGCAACAACAACACTAAGGGCGACCCCTAGTGGGACTCGGACCTCGGCTTAGGGCGTTGCTGGCGGGGACTTAGGGGGGGGGGGGGGGGGGGGAGACAGCTTGATGAGGGCTGAATTATTATCGGTGTGTCTGCGGAGTCACGGTGGATCGTGACCGGCGGCGGTGGGACGTCGCGACGGACTTCGTCGGCGAGGACGGTATGCTGGACGGCGACGGACGTTGTGTATTGTGCTGGTCGATTTACTCGCCTCCTGGAGGAGGGTTATTTCGTCATCGGATTCTAGATTTCACCGTTACACTTAGGTCCCATGTAATAGGGGGCGGCCCTATTGCTATCACCCAGGCACAAACGAGACTCCGGACTGAGAAATTCCACACGGAAAAACCCAATAACACTTGGCCTGACCTGAGAATAGAGGGGACAACTTGGAAAATAATTCAGGAAATGTGTGGGTTCGATAAAAACAAGGAAGAATGGCTAAAAGAAAAGAGGGAAATTCACAGTATTAAATGGGAAAAGGCTGTCAGTAATGATTATAAAATTAGTCAAGGCTTTTCCTGTTACATTTGTTGATAACGAAGATTGAAAACATTAACGATGTTTATTGTTTGTTTATTTAACAGAACATTGAACTACGGCTGAAAAGTAGAGGAAAATTTCTTAATGACGTTTAGCAGTCTAATCCACGATCATCGTTTGTATGCTGATGTCAAGAGGTAGGCAGATGCTGCTACTAGGTATCTGGTTTAGCATCCAAATCGTCACTTACGAGTTTACAACGCTTAATAAGGGATGACATTTTAGACATTTGCGGATCAGGGGACTTACTATGACCTCTTAAAGCAGGACAGAAGTTGCCTGGAAGTTGAACTGCCCTGCTTTTTTATACTATGACATCGTTATAGCAGGCCTGCTACGTTGACGTTTACGAAATCCGTTCACCTTTTTTTTTGTATGGAGTTTTCATACCATGACGTGTTATTTGACAGCAGTAGAGCGTCTATTGAGCGGTAATGTTAAAATAAGCTATCTTGAAAAAGTTACTACTTATGAGTTTAATCAACACTGTTTACTTTATTCAATAGTCGTTCACCTTTAGTACTGTCATGGTACGATTTTTAAAGATTCAGAAGCAGGCCTGCTTTTGAACGGAAGTTGACTGGCTGGCATTTGAACGTTTTCTTAAGAGGTCATGGTAAGCCTCCAGAGTTTGATATGAAAACATAATAAGGAAACGTGCATACCAGAAAGGGCTCAAATAAAAAAAAGTGGTCGATGGTGTTTGAAGACTGCCTACCCTCAGTAGGCCAGCGTGATGGATTAAGGCCACTTATTACACTTCTTATTCTATGAAGAGGCCCGTGCCCAGCAGTGGGACGGTAATAATATAATATAGCTAAGAAAGATAAACAAATAAAATATCTTGATCTAGCACACGAGGTTGTCGGCATGTGGGATGTGGACTCAGCAGTCATTGTTCCAATAGTCGTTACGGCGAATGGCCTAATAGCCAAGAGCCTCGATCAACACCTTAAGAGGCTCTCGTTGGACGGCTGGATCAAGGGCTTGATAACAAAAAGCAGTACTCCTAGATACGGCATGCATAGTGAGGAGGTTCCTTTCTCTGGAGCCTTGACTGCCGGCAGCTTGGACCCTGTTCCCGATTCCGGTGGGATACTATTTTTATATTTTTAAATGTATATTATTATTTTTTTATTTATGATATGTATTTAAAAATATCATTTATCTGTGTTTAAGTGAATAAAGGAAATAAATAAATCATGTACGTACAACTACAACTATTTACACATACAATTTGTAACACTTCAGTTTGAGTCGTTTTCGTTTTCCAATTTCGCTGTGAGAGGAAAGTTTCACCCATTAATACTCGTGAATACTGAAATGAACTTTATCAATGAATTAAGTGGAATTCCGCGGCTTACTTAATTACTTGGCTCTATTTTTCAGTTTGTTCCTAGTTTTTCTCGACCGTCCTCGATGAAAAAGGCTGTTTCCTAGTGACCTAATTTTGTGCTTAATCCGTCAAAAATTATCTCATTCGGGACGTCATCGTGACGCAGTCGTGGTCGTTCTGTTTGGGCGCTATTAAATTAATGTTTTTTTGTGTGCTAATTAGACAATTTTATGTTTGTGAATGTAAAATTGATGATTTGTGGCGTTTTTAAGCTGCAATAGTGTGTGATTTTTGGTGATAAAGCTCTTTTAGTTTAGTTTCTAAAATAATAAAATTATTTAATGAACTGACAGAATAATTTGACATTCAATTTATTTTTCTTTTTTTCAATTACGTGATGGCCAGTGATAGCGATGATGAGGACGGTTTCGGCCGTCATCGTGCAAGTGAGATAACATTACGTGCTAATGTGCATAGCAACGAAATTTCGGATCTGGAATGGGATGATAATGAAACTACTAAAAATGCCAATAAAAGAGTAAGGAATGATTCTAGTGTTGAAGAAGATATTCAAAATGACAATTTTATTACGGTCGGTAAGGGTGGGAAGAAGGCTAAATTAATGTTGTCAGCGCCAAAATCTACTAGAGTATCTCACGATACGGACGATTTGCCTAACGAGATGGATCAAACTAGTGATCATGAGTATGTGGAGGTATCGATTATTTGTAAAGAAGCCTTACCAAAAAACATTGGAATGGCAAAAATTTTGAAGAATGAAAAGATACCGGGAATTATGAAAGTAACCTACAAAAGTCCTTTTAAAGTTCTTATAAGGCTGATGAGTCATGACGCTGCCGAAAAAATTATCCAGTCTGATAATTTTAAACAAAAAGGTTGGATGTGTAAGAAAACTAGCGAAGTAAACGTTTCCTACGGACTAATTAAAGAAATTGACTTGGAATTGGATGATGAAAGCATTAAAAATATATTACAATGTGACTTAGAGATTTTATCTGTCAAACGTTTGAGCAGGAGGAATAAGGAAGGGGAATGGGTAAAGAGTGAAAGTATTCGCATATGTTTCAAGGGTCCTATTTTACCCTCATATGTATATACATATGGATTGAGGATGAAGGTAATACCATTTACTTTTCCTGTAACTCAATGTTCTAATTGTTGGAGATTCGGCCATATCAAAGCATTTTGTCCATTGAAAACACATATTTGTCCCAAATGTGGCGGCGAGCACGAGAATTGTGAGACGTTGCAATTTAGATGTGTAAACTGTAAAGGTGATCACATGTCTATGGTAAAAAGTAAATGTCCTGCGTTTCTACGAGAAAAGGAGATAAGGAATATTATGACTAATTATAACTGTACGTACAAAATTGCATTGAGTAAGATTAAGGAAAAGAGAAACGTTAAGGAGAGCCTGCCATTGTTTTCTATGATTGAACCATCTTTAGCTGAAGAAAACCTAGGCAGAAGATATTCAGAAGTTGTTAAAAAAGCTCTTCCATTGATTGAAAGTTCAATTAGTGAAGAAATTTCTGATGAAGAAAGAAGGTCACCTATATTGAATCAAAGTAAGACAGCTATTGTAAAAGGAAAATCTAGTAAGTCTAAAAGCATTAAGAGTAAGCCTAAGAAGATTGGGTATAAAGTACAGACCAAATTATCACAAAACCAGTCCTGTACTATGAATAAAGAAAGATTCGAGAATAAAGTGGGTTCTTCTGAAAAAGAGATAGGTGCAAAAAAGTATAATGAAGGGAAACCAAAAATACAGAAAGGAAATCAATTTTCTTTTTCCATTTTTATGGAAAAAATTAAGGATATATTACTGTTGGATGTTGATATTTCGTCGAAAATTGCAATGGTATTTAAGTATATAGTATGTGAAATTAAGGCTTATATTATGAGCTATCTAAAAATTGATGTATTGATGGAGTTCTTGGGAATATGTCGTAATGGATAGTAATTCTACTACTCGTCTTAGAAACATTAACATATGCCAGTGGAATGCAAATAGTTTATGTCCGAAAATAAATGAATTTCAAGTACTATTATTACAAGAAAAGTTCCACATTGCCATCATCAGTGAAACATGGTTGTCATCAGAAAAAAACATCAATATAAGCAATTATAATATCATTCGAAAAGACAGATGGGATTCGTATGGAGGATTGTGCATTATGACCCATAAATCTATAAAAGCTTTACAGAAAAATCACGTTCACTCGAATTCTAATATTGAGATTCTAGTAGTGCAAGTTTTAAATGTTCCTGGAATCAAAAATATTATTTCTATTTATTGTCCTCCGTCATCTACTCCCAGCCAGTCTGATTGGAATCAAGTTTTTGACATGTTTGATAAAGAAACTATTATTGTCGGAGATTTTAATGCACATCATATAACATGGTCAAATAAGACAGATAGACGAGGAGAAAGGATATTTACCTCTTATTTTGATAAGGATTACATCTGCCTAAATAATGGTAATGCCACTAGAATAAAATTTGTTAATGGGTCCTTACAACAATCTTCACCAGACATATCGTTTGTGTCTACAGATTTAGCATTAAAAGTAGCCTGGCAAACTACAAACGAATGTTTAGGTAGTGATCATATCGTCATCAAAATGAAGTATGGATTTGAATCAACGAATAATTTTATTAAGCGTCGTAATTTTAAAGAAGCTCGTTGGGGTGAATATCATAAGAAATCAGAATGTATTTTTTCTAATTTGGATTTGTCATCTAATGTGCAAGAATGTTATGATCTATTTGTATCCAGAATTGAGCGTTTGGCGGAAGAGACAATTCCGTGGATTAAAACCTGCCAGGACCCTTCGACAAAATTTGTACCGAAGCCATATTGGAATTCTCAATTATCGATGGCAGTAGCGGAAAGACGCCTAGCACTTTCAAATTTGAGACGTAATCCTACTCCTGATAATTATACACTTCTCAAGACCAAAACTATTAATGCTCGCAAACTTATCAAAAAAGCTCGCTGTGAAGGATGGAAAGAATTTTGTACAAGTATCGATTCGGAAACTTCAGCATCAGAGATGTGGAGAAAAATGAAGTGGGTGAAAGGTGGAAGGTTTTGTAACCGTAGTGTAGACTCCCAAAAATGTAAGGAGCTATTACAATCTCTAACCCCGGACTTGGCCTGTGAAGAGCCTCCCTTATTTACTGAAGAAACAATTGTAAATGAGCTTGATGTGGAAATAACGTTGACAGAATTAGTGAACTCTTTTAAGCGTAAAGACTCAGCCCCAGGTTTAGACAATATTTCTTACTCTATGCTTTATAATCTGTCTCTTTCCGGTAAGAAGTTTTTATTACATATTTATAATTTAGTTTTAAGAACATGCGCTGTACCAAGGCAATGGAGGAATATAAAGGTGGTTCCTATTCCTAAGCCAGGTCGAGATCCGAATTCCTCTTCTTCTCTGCGACCTATATCTTTAATGTCTTGTCCGTGTAAAATTTTTCATGTGATTTTGTTAAAACGTCTTGAATGGTATGTCGAAAAGTTAGAACTGTTTTCTCCATCAACCATTGGTTTTCGTAGATGTCATTCATGCTTAGATAATCTTACGAGACTAATTACAAATATTCAGATAGGATTTTCTAAAAACATGGCTACTATAGCGTGCTTTGTTGATATAAGTAATGCATATAATAATGTTAATGTAAACTACATGGTTAAGATATTGAAGAAAATTGGGATAGGAGGTAGAGTTTGTAAATATCTCTGGAGTTTCTTAAGTCAAAGGTTCTTAGAGATTGAGAGTGGTAATAATGAGATATCCGTAAGACAAGCCAGTATTGGCTTAGCTCAGGGTGATCCTTTATCCCCTCTTCTTTTCAATATTGTTACCATGGAGATTTGCAAAGTTATTTCTAGTGTTGCAATTTCACAGTATGCAGATGATTTTGTTCTCTATATTTCGTCTAACAAACATAATTTAGATCCAGCGCTTCGCCATTTAGGCACCGCTATAGATATACTTGTGAAACATTTAGCGGAAATTGGCCTATTTCTATCAGAGTCCAAAACATACATATGTCTGTTTAATAGATCAAGAGTACTGTCCAATATTCATTTTCAGATCAATAATAAAGATGTCCAAGTTGTTGATAAAATTAAATATTTAGGGTTATGGCTAGATTCATCACTAAGATGGGGTGCACAGATAAATGAGGTATGTGAAAAGGCGTATAAATATCTAAATATTCTGAAGGTTTTAGCCGGTAAGTCTTGGGGTGTTCATCCTAGGCATTTACGCAGACTGTACATTTCCCTTGTTAGGAGTAGGATAGACTATGCTAGCTTTTTATATGGAAATAGTGCTAAAACACACTTATATAAACTGGATGTTTTGCAAAATCGAGCTTTGCGGATATGTGGTGGTTTTGTTTGTACAACTCCTATCTGTGTGATGGAGAGTGAACTCTGCCTTCCCCCATTATTTGTGAGAAGACACTGGTTAGCTTGCAGGTACTGGTTGAGGGTGAGTTCATTCTCCAACAATGAAACAACTAGACTGTTGGAAAATTTGACCGAATTGAGTGAGAATATTTATTGGCGACATAAGAAAAAACCGATTTTGATTGATATTTATAGCAAATTCAAAGGAAATAGTGTGCATAAATCTCCTATATTGGAAATGTACAGTGTTGGTACCTGGGTTTCAAGTATAAATGTAACAGATTGTATTAGCTGCGTTATTGATAATTTGAATGTACCAAAACGACACACTAGTGTAACTAATTTAAGAACGCTAACTTCCACGATGTTGGCCACTAAGTACAATAATTATTACTATGTATTTACTGATGGATCAAAGGACTCGCATGGTGTTGGAGCAGCATTTTTTGATCCGCAGACAAACACTAGTATGAAGTTTATGTTGTGCCGTGATGCCTGTATTATGAGAGCCGAATTGACGGCGATTACCGAAGCTTTATCTTATGTTCAATCTCTGCCATACAAAAATGTGGTAATTCTTTCGGACTCAAAGAGTGCTCTTCAGCATCTGGCTCGATGCGTCTCGGGAACTCGAGGTATGCCAATAGCGTACGAGGCACTTAAGATATTACACCTATTACAGATGAAACTTGTTAATATAAAGCTTCAGTGGATAACTTCTCACGTAGGTATTGTTGGGAATGAAATCGCTGATAGACTTGCTACAGAAGCTATTACAGATGGCATTGACAATCCGTGTGAACCCTATTTCACAGAACTTATTCCGAGCATGAAGCGATTTTGCTTTAGTCTATGGAAAAACCACTTTGAAATTATTACTGCGGAGAAAGGTCTGTGGTACAGGACGATTAACATGGAGATACCTCGAGTTCCATGGTTCGATGCTGCTAGTCTTTCCAGAGAAATGGTAGTTTTAGCGTTGAGGATAAGATCTGGGCATGTACCCTTAAATAGTTTTTTACATTTAGTGGGTAGATATCAATCACCTTTCTGTTATACTTGCCATAACAAAGTCGAAGATTTATATCATCTATTGGTCGAGTGTAGCACGTATGCCGATATTAGAGAATTATTGTATGGTTTCATTGGTGCGGATTTTTATAATGGGGGAATTGGTGTTGTTCTCAGTCGGCCTCTTTCGAGGGAGGCGATGGCTGTTTATGAGTTTGTAGGGTGTGCTTTTTTGAGAAGGTCGGCCCTTCTAGGAAACGCACTTTCTGCGGATTTGTAGGTGGCTGATGCTTTTTTTGGAGGATGTCGGTTGGGACCGATACTTATTGTTTGGAATTCTGTTGTGGAATTCGTGCCGGTGGAACTGTATAGCGGTTCTCTGATGTCGACATTTAGAAGGTACCTATGAGGCTTGCATAGTCACAAAAGTGTACTAGTGCCTCGAAAAAAAAAAGATTAAAAAAAAAAAAAAAAAAAAAAATTATCTAACTTGAAGGAAGTTCTTCTTTCGTTCTTCATTACTCGTGTCTCTTCTGAAGAGCCAACACTATGTTTCTTCGGTCACTGGCCGGTCAGATAGAAATTTGTCTAACTTTTTATGACACTAACCAATATCCACCAATCTATTGGATTAAATACTTTATTGATGTTACTAGATACCTACAGTTTAATAGCCACAGATACTACAACAAAAACAAAAAGAAAATCATAACCATCTTTTTCTTCAACAGAATTAATTTGAAATATGTCCAAACAGCATATTTAATAATCGAAAAACCCAGACATAATAATAATACACATTTTCATTCACAATATTTTGTACAAAAAACGGTCGGTCTGCGCCTGATAATAAATTTATCCAATACCGAATTCTCCCAAGCTTTAACAATTGGATTTAAAACAGGAATCCGAAAGGTTTTATTTATATTAGTCAGGGAATCGTTTTTGTAGCCATTCGCGTAATGCCCGGGCTGCATCACTTTTTCAGGATTATAGAAGAAAAACGACGGCATTATCGGATCTTAGAGTAATCGCCGACGCCGCGACTGTTTTCTCATTACCATACCATTTTGCTGTTAGACTCCTAACGGCTTAGCTGCCAACTACTATTGTAACTCTAATATACATTGTTAGATGGTAGTTTAGGTACGCAATACACTTAATAGCAGGCTTAAAACAGAATCTAGTACCGACCCAAGCCGTTAATTCTGTCCATTGAGCTTCGATCTCGATTAGTACAATTTGTACCTATGTTATTAGTACAAATTTACAGCAGCAGCTCTTTCTTTATTTAATAGATTCTGCTCCGTTAAACTTGCAAATGACAAACATCAAAGGCTAGGTAGTTGATGGTGGCTCTTAAAACCGCAATTTACTGGCCGCACTTTTCCTTCAAATAATGGCAGCAACAAGGAAATATTTTTCAGTCCCATACTGTTAAGAACTGGTTTTAATAGCTGTCTATTTTTCAAGTAAATAGAATGTTAATAGAGGTCTGCTCTTTGATCGAAATATAGGTCAACCTCGGACAGCGTCGTTATTTCGATTATAAAAATAAACTATACGTAGTTTTGTCGTTTTCCTTTTGCAGACCATGTTTTTTCTAGGCTAAGAATACGTTGGATAAACTACACTCGGTTTAATACTTTAGATTAAAACTGCCTCTTTTTGTAGAACATTTTTTCAACTGACTTCTCGTAATTAATATCGCGCTTAACACTCATGTTTTTAAAAACCCTTGGGCAGCTTAGAAATAATATTGTTTGTTAGATATAAAATAGGATATTTTCCAGTCCAAAATGTTCATGTAACGGGCCCGCCCGCCGGAATTATCGCCAATATAATGGCTCATAAAAGGTAAAATTTACGAGTGGCCGGCCGGCCGCCCAGCAAACACTTCCGAATTATCTGATCACACGAACAATATAATACTGTCACGGCAAGAAATATGTACCTGCCTTCCTGATACCAGACTATCTACACTGATAAATTAATGCAACCTTTTTTCGCTTTCTCTACGATATCTTTGAACATATTATGCTCAGTGAAAAGGATAACTTTATTCATGAGAATGTTTCAGCCGTTCACACATAAGAAGGATCAACATTGTATGAAAATCGAAATATCTGAAACAGGTAGTTGCTAGCTGAGTAATCACAGAAACTTGATACCCCAAAGTCAAAACTTAGTCACGATACGGCATTTCGAATTAGTTAGACAAGTTTAAAGCACTTCGCGGGCAGGTGGCGCCTTTGTTCCAGTGCGGTCTCACTTGATAATAACACAACTATGTTCCAGTGGCGTTAAACTCACTAGAACTAACTAGTAACTTGCGTCAGACAGATAGTTACCTCTGGTGTATTCGTATGCTCTCGGTGTTCACGGGCCTCGACTGACAAAGGCAATCTAGCTAGCTGATGGTGGGCAAAATCCCGCCTCAGGCTTATCTGTGTGCTGGGAAACGAATGCGGGTCGTCCATCACGAGGTGGAGGCTGCTACCTACAGCCAGCTGTATACTAAGGCCGGCTTAGCGGTTTATTAGATTTATTGTTATTTATGTCAGTAGATTTTTTTGTTTCACCCAGCAACCCTTCTAAATGGGTCTGTCAATTTGCTGAATTAATTTATTCCCATGTGTTGAAAATTTCCCATATCAAAAATACTTTAACTGCGAGAGATCTACAATACATATATACATTGTTTCTTTTATGTATTGTCACTACACTATCCTTTTGGCATTTAGTTTATTGGTCGCTTCTCACTTTATAGAAAGCAAATAAAATGAAGTCTTATTTCCCCCAGGCAAAAAGGTGATTCCACAGTTGATGTAAGATAAAAGCTAACAGCTGTACAACTCAAAAGGAAAAGACAACTTCAGAATCTTTTCACATTTCGTTGACTGACTACTCTGTTTTGGGTAAGGGAATAAAGTTTACGCTTCACACGATACAAATGGGATTGGCGACAGGCGAAACTATTCAGAATAAAAGTCCCGACGTCACGGGGAGAAATAAATTGCGGGAATAAGTCCCCGGGGTGAGAGGATGGACGTCGGGCTTCGTCGCTACCTGCTCCTACCTTCCGTAGACATACAAGTGCAAGCTACGCAACAAATTACCCCATGTACGCGACACATTATACGCCAAATTCCCCGAAAGGGTAGGCTAAGGTTGTGCACCCAAAGTTGGCCGGTGACGGTTTGTATTTGATATGGGGCGAGTTGTTCGTACTTAGCAGCGTACAATTCCAAACCGTGAGCTGATACTGAGAATTTCTTTACAAATAACCCAACTTTTCCTACCCTGGAAATCCAACCACCTCACACTAGGTAGACTGCACGACCAATTAAATAACCAATATACGTCAGTATTACACAGAAAATAATCCGTATCGCTAATCACATCACGTATCTCGCTTAATCTAATCCTGGTATTCCCACAAGTACGGGATCGTCGTACCTTTTTGTGTCGATGTGAACGCTTATAGGGTTTAAGGCGAAGGTCATAATATTCCGGGCACACACACGCAAAAGGGATACTTCCTCGGCTCCGTATCAGAAATATTATGCAAATATTCTACCTACTCCATTTTCGTAGCAGATCCGGTATCGTATGTAAAGATGTTCCTATCGTAAATCTCGTCTTTATTGTATTCTTCTTTGTCGTCGTTTAGCAGATACGTGAACATGTAAACAAACAACCGTTTTAAAAGCCCCTATCTACAATTTTCAATCGCTTTCGTATTCTATTGCATATGGAATTTATTGTCCCACATAATGTTTGCCCGTTAGCTCATGAAACATTCTTTCATACTCAGTAGGTTTTAAATGTTTAAATTACCGTCAATAATGGTACGATACTACAGAATCAAATAACTGGCATCCATTCCACAGTCTTGAAAGCAGTTCAAGTATTTTATTTTATCCGATTCCAGCACCTAAGTACTAGCTTTTCAAAAAGAAGCCGTTAGCCTTTTGATTGCCTTTCACTACAGAAAACTAGCGCTGAAAAGAGATTTAAAATGGTTCCCGATAAATTTTTAATTCTAGAGGAAATTATTGGACAATAGTGGAAATAAAACGATCCATCCAACATTGTAGGTATTCTGTTTGAAGCCACTACAGAATACGACGTTACTAGAGTCGAATTAGAAAGTTAGCGACGCATAGATTGATAAAGTTTGTTGCATGCCAACCACTATGTGAAATTAACAAACTTAGAGTCCTCGTCCTTTGGCGCTCTGAACTTCAGGCTACAGCGCTAGATTGCATATAAATTTTGCTATGTCCCTAAACTTAAGTCCACTTACGCTTAGCAGTGACACTGAGGCTAAAGATTCTTTATCTCCTTCTTCTATCTAACCTTCAACCTGTATAAACTTAGGCAATACCAACTAAATTACTTCTCACATAGTTGCGCTCCTATCGACGCCGCACAACTTGCCTCCAACAAAAATGAACAACGGTACTCTAAAGATACTTAGAGATTAAAATAATTAACGGTAATTGAAAAGGCATCTCGAAGTCGAAGTTTTTAATTAAGCCTGAGAGTACTAAAACGGCAGCGAATATTCTTATAGAGAACTTAGTAGGTTCTGCAAACCAAGTGGAAGCGAGAGCCAAGTGGGCGAAGAGTTCTTAGCCGGAGTGTTTGCTCAAACGAAGTTAGTTGCCGAAAGCGATGTACTCTACGAGCGCGTCTTGCATTTACTCTGACTATTGGATTTGGATCGAATCATACATGCCCATTTTCTGGAACGCTTTTCTGTATACTCCATTTTATTGAACAGAACAGTTTAGACGCATACTGAAGCGTACGTGATATGAAGATTTTAGTTATAGGTCATTGTTTAAAAATAATGAGTGAGTAAACCACGATTTATATTAAATCACTAGCTTTTGACCGCAGCTTCGCTCGCATTAATTTAGAATTTGTCAATCAACTCTTAACACACTACTAAAGTTTCTATAATAATATAATTCAATCATGATTCGAAAGACACGTGGCGCCATCTATGAACGTTATTGTTGTTTTCCTCGGGAACAGTACTTTTTTCGGCATGAAAGGTACCCTATGTCCGTTTCTGCACACCTGACAACGTATATGCATAATTTCAGGATGATCGGGTCAGTGGTTTATGCGTGAAAAGGTAACAAACAAACAAACTTACTTTCGCATTTATAATATTAGTTAGGATTTATCAAAACTGATTGATGTAGATACGATGTTAAATCCTGTAATCGATAATTGTTTGATAGAGCTAGATGTTAAATTAGTTCGGAACAATACGAGCTGGCTACAGCCGACTGATAAGCTCAAATTTACCGCACTCACAAATAGTGGTGCATGATTTGTAAGCTACGGCGGACATGTTGTTGTTTGCTTTATTTACACGTAAATTTTGACAGCAAGCGTGTATGAAAACTCCATTTTCATCCACCGATAGTGCTCTGTAATTTATGCATTGGTTACCTTCAAAGCTATTTTGTTCTAGGCAAGGAATCTGGATCTAGCGAAACTGATATGGAGGATACAAGTTTAAGTAGATATCCAGTATAAAAGTAGTCTTCAACAACTATATTGTCAACTAGCTGTACCCGGTATGCGTTGCAATGCACTTTTTCCTACTTACTACCTACCTAATACTTACCTACTACCTACCTTCAGAAACAAAATCAAAATAGTAACAAAAAGTTAAAACCATTTTAATGCATGCGGTAAACAAATGAAGAGTATGGACAGGACATACTGAGATAATTTCGTTTTTTTTTTTAATATCAAAATTTTCTTTCATAGAACCTTCTAGTGAAAATGACGAATACAACAAAAAAAAAATAGCGAAATCGGTCCAGCCGTTCACGCGTGATGCCGTGACCAAGGGAAATACGGATTCATTTTTATATACATAGATATAGATGGAAGCTATAGAGTGCTACTATCTTTTAATGGAGTTAATACCTAATCATGAATTGAAAATAAAATCAGTGTAACATTTCGATATGCTTACGTTAGTTAGTGTTACATTAATCTGACAAGTCTGAAATGGCATACATTATAATAGGTATCTAAGTATGTACTACAATGCTAATAAGTACAAGACATTGTTAATATACGTATCTATTTATTAGGTAACTACACAGTAAATTTCCACACACGCAGCGAAAATGCTGAAATGTAACCTACACCTTACAAGTTACAACACAATTTTACTTGATACAATTCCATCGTTATTCCTCGCACACATGCGGCAACAGCTATCCATAACTTGTACAGCGGTATTACGTCTATCCTAATAACGTTAAGAACAGGGCAATAGTTTGACAGCCGGTACACCCGACGTAACATTCCTTCATGTTGCAAACAACACCAGCGACGGAATTAGGTGTCACGTCACACCACGCCGCTCCTCGTTTGTATTCTTCGCTATTTTTCGAGCTCCATTATTGCCCGAAAAAGGGCAACTGAAACAACACAACAACGGTATTGTCTTCGTTTAATTTCCTTTGAACCGAACTCTGGGCAAAATAACTCGTACGTGGATTTTGAATTTTGCGATTAATCTTCCGGGATTATAAAATCAGAAACGAGCTTAATATATCAGGAGGCTCAAAACAGATTATTAAATGTTACACGTGTACACAAAGTAATTATTTTACAGTAATAGGTATATAACCCTGTATTGTTCTTGAATACCCATTCATACCTATTCAATACGGAGCGTATTTATTCCACCTCTATGAATATCAATAGCAGAGATCTAGCACACTGTACCTAGCAATCCATCATGCAATTATCGAATCAATCGCACAGGATCCATTCAGGCTGCAATATAATCAAATTAGAACAAACTTCAATGATTCACATAAACCAACAAACGATACAATTATTGTTTGTGTTATCATCTCAGATAATCTCTGTTATCTTCTACAGAAGAAAATCTAATGAATATTTTCTCCACCTATACTAATACTCGTATTATTGATGTAGTACCTAGTATTTATTGATTCATCGAAACGGCAATGACTTCAAACAATATGGGTCGATGACTACTGCGAGAAAAGATAATAATCAACATGAAAGATAACATAGTTATCAGAAATAATTATTGTGACATTTTGATTTATTTGAAATGTTTTTATTTTAATTTAAATAACACATAAGTATCACAAGTTTCGATAGAACAAAGCTACAGTCTCTGCAACAGGTCTTATTTTACTATTTATTTGCTCATTGTATCATATTTAGTAATGAGTCATTATACAAAGTTAAGGTGCCACCACACCAATCTTTCGATGATGGATCGATGGTTGATCGTAGATAGATCCACGTTGATCAAGATGGATCGATGGTTCATGATCACTTTATCCCAATCGATCGACGTTGATCGATGGCACCGATCGATTAGTGTGGTAGCACCCTTAGTCAGAAAGGACATACTAATCCAAAAGGTTGTAAAGGTACCATAATAATGAATAACTTTTGTTCTAAAACTTTCCCCAAAAGTCAATAGTTTAAGAGAAATAGCTGTTCAAATAATTGATAAGCAAAATACGCTTAAATCTATCTATCGTCAGCTAAGATCAGCTGTGTTTATATTTTACGTCATATTTAATTTTTGATAAAAACAAATAAAATAATTTTACACGGAAATAAACATCATCACATTTTGTAACACTTGCTTTAAAACAGTGATCAGGGCCCGCGGATCAGTTCCCTTTTTTCCGACTAACCTAGTAGGTATATTTCTATTGACAGTGGCACTGAAAATATTCTCCAAGAATAGTGACAAAATTAAAACTCCATTTCAAAACTGTATTGTGCCGGCAGCGTGGTTGAAAAAAGTAACTTAATTAAGTTAGCTAGAGAGCGCAAAATAAGAGAATGGATGCTGTAGCCACGCCGGCCCCGAAAGATGCAGTGACCGTTTAGCACTTTAATTAAAACCCTATGAGGCCGGCGGGACCGCAGTCCTCATAAATTGCAATGGTGCCGAATATCAACCGACATCTACCGCCATCTATGGGCCCCTTTATTAACTGATATATCGCTGCAAATAGAAAAAGACGTGGAAAAACTGCATTAAAATACTTGGAACTTTTCATAGAAAGACACCTTAATCTGACTATTTTGACTATTCACGTAGAAACACATTGCCCAAAGGTCCAGTACAAAATTCACGAAAAAAGTGTCCAGAGTTTATATATATGTCGCATTAACATGGTTACAGCCGTTGTAAGATCATATTCCTAGCGATATGATCATATATCGAAAGATACTTAGATATAGAAAGTATTTCATCAGAGATTAGAGAAATGAAAAACGATTGTAAGGTTGTTTGGGATTCCAAAGCAGAGTAGACGGAGCCCCACCGCGAGGCTTCCATTTCTGTCTACAGGGTTTAAAGTAACCTAACACGAAAGGGATGACGGTCATCCCCTTCGAACCTAACCTGTTCGTGTCGGGGTGCCTCAAATTACAGAGCCCGCTTCGCTCACTCTTGAAATTATTCAGTTGGAAGACAAGTTACAGTGTTTGGCTCAAAATCTAACTTTATATTCCTAGGAATGCTTATGAAACGGTTTCTTATAAGTATCTTTCGGTATATGATCATATCGCTCGAAATATGATCATACAACGACTATAACTATACTTGGGAGCAAATAAATTGAGCCACTTCTATTTTTCACATATAATTGTTATTATTTTTAGTAGGTACCTATTATGGAACACATCAATTCGAAACATGTATCGCATAAAAAGTTATTTGATAACCTTTACAATGAGGTAGTTTTTTGAAAACTTAGTATATTATAATTCATGAAACCAAAACTAATAACCAGGACACGTGAAAAAAGGAGTGGCTCGATTTATTTGCTCCCAAGTGTATGTAACTGCGACACATACACCACCAGAGCGCGCGCCAAGGCACACCGCCATATACCTAAACTTAGAAAAACCAACAAGCTAATATAAATCCTATGTCACAATGCCTAATTAAGCTTTTCGTCATACAAACATTCGACTGCACCCATTGATGTAAATTAGTCTTCATTTTCGTGTTTTAGTCATCATTCGTTTCGGTCATTTTTGGACGCTGACCCGAGGTTCATGTGTTTTCACGTCAATGATTTAAACCAATTTAGTCACATACTTTATCATTGCGACTAATTATATTGTCTTCTTAAGTTAGTCGATTACAGCTATATCAACACCAGTGCGCTTTCATGTTTATCTTGCGTCTTCGTCTGAGGCATGCGTGAAACGCCATAGCGCATGCCTTAATACTAGTTCGACAAAAGCGCATGCCCCTAGCGCACGCTAATCCGTCTATTGTATGTCGACTGACGACTGACCGAGGCGCACCGGTGTAGACGATAAGCTGCATGCGTCTTATGGCAATCAATATTGCATGCTTGACGCAAGAGGAATTGAAAGTTGAAAGCGCAAGATGAACATGAAAGCGCACTGGTGTAGACATACCATAAAGCTGGTGGACATAGGCCTCTTTAAAACTAACATTGCCTTCCTTCTTTGGAGGTATTCTACCAATATCATAAACTACACACATCTCTCTCACCAAAATAAAATGTTGATCGGTGAATAATTCACCGATCAACATTTTATTTTGGTAAATCTCTCTAATAATAGACTATCTCGTTGGTCTAGTGGTCACAAGCGCGACTGCTGAGCGTGAGGTCCTAGGTTCAATCCCCGGGTCGACCAAATTGTTATTGGGTTTTTCCGTGTGGAATTTCTCAGTAGCAGCCCGGACTCCGGATTTGTGCCCAGTTGATAGCAATAAGCTCGCCCCCTATTACATGGGACTTAAACATAACGGCAAAATGAGGTTGTACTATACACCTCTGCCAACCCTTCGGGGAATACAGGTGTGATGTTGTTAATAATCTCTCCTTAATGAATAAACATAATCTAAATAAAGGTCTTGAAGCCGGATTAGTTTTAATTAGGACTATCGTTAAATCATATTAATCTGTTAAATGTTGATCCGATGAACATATTCAATAGAAAGTGGATTTTAGAAATCCATCCACGTCGAAATGAATTGAAAATCAAACGAAAACCTAAAACGTATGGGCAAACTAATAGTTTTTGATGTTAAGCTGAGCACGGAAAAGTTTTTTAGTTTTTTAATCTCATTTTATTTAGGGGCTTTTAAACTCACTTATGACCATATCAGCCCCATCGTAACCTGAACAAATCATATTCACACGTATTCTAAATTATCTACTATTCACACAGGGCTTCAAATTAAAATGTAACACCTTCTTTTTATGTCAATAAAACTTTATTATTATTCCGTTTATTCATTTCAATTACTTATTAAATACATTTTTAAATATTTCTATAAAAAACAAAAAACATTTAAAAATATAAAAAATAGTAGCCCACCGGCATCGGGAACAGGGTCCAAGCTGCCGGCGGTCAGGGCTCCAGAGAGAGGAACTTCCTAACGATACGCGCCGTGTCCAGAAGTACCGCTTTCTGAATCAAACCCTTGATCCAGCTGCCTAACGAGAGCCTCATAAGATGTTGGTCGAGGCTCTTGGCTATTAAGCCATTGGCTGTAACGACTATCGGCACAACGACTGCTGAGTCAACATCCCACATATCGACAACCTCGTGTGCCAAATCAAGATATTTGATTTTTTTATCATTTTCTGCTTTCACGAGGTTCTCGTCATGCGGAACAGTGATGTCAACAATCATTGTGCGGCGTTCTAATCGATCTATCACCACGATGTCAGGCTTATTGGCAACAATAGTCCTATCGGTGATGATAGATCGATCCCAATACAGTGTGACATGATCATTCTCGAGAACTGGGTCGGGCACATACCTGTAGTATGGTACTTCTGTGTCCACAAGGTTATATTTCAGAGCAAGTTGCTGGTGGATAATCCTAGCTACGAGGTTGTGCCTGTGCAAATACTCACCGTTAGCAAGACGAGAACAACCAGAGACAATATGTCGGATAGATTCACCGGGACAGTGGCATGCCCGACAGATGTCAACCGTGCCGTCCTTCACAATATATTTTCTATAGTTGTTCGTCATCATTACCTCGTCCATAATTGCACAAACAAAACCTTCGGTTTCCCCGAAGAGGTTACCGAATCGTAGCCAGGCCACGGACGCTAGGAAATCTACATCGGGCCCATGAAGGGCCCGGTAAAAGCGTCCGTGAAGCTCCTTGCTCCGCCATACCTCCCTGCGGCCATTGGTATCCAGTACTACAGGCTTGCGCCAGTTCTCTTTCGCCAAGGAGAGCGGAGTGAGCCCTTTGTCCACTGCGACTACATCTCGATGCACCCCCACATCGGCTTGGGAGAAGTACTCCCTGAGACTGCACACCTCACGGTTGTGGAGGGTCTTAGCATTTAAAAAGCCTCGACCCCCACACTTCCGCGGGATGTACAGTCTCATTACCGATGAGCGTGGGTGATGCATTCGATATGCAGTCAGCAGCGTACGGACCCTTCTATCCAGGGCGTCAAGTTCGGTCTGAGTCCACCTGAGTATGCCGAAGGAGTACATCAGGACCGGCATGACCCAACCGTTAAAGGCACGCACCTTGTTGCCGCCCGACAAAAGACTTTTAAGTACTTTTATTAGGCGGCCAAAGAAACGCTCCTTCAACGATTGCTTCATGTCAGCCTCGTTGATGCCTAACGCCTCCGACATGCCCAGGTATTTGTAGGTCTCGGTTGAGGAGAGGGACCTAAGGTGTATGGAATCCGAGAGTTGGGTTCCCACGGATTCCATAATCCTCCCTCGCTTTACATGCATGACTGCACATTTGTCCACACCAAATTCCATCCTGATGGAATTACTGAAAGTTTCAGTTACCTTCAGTAACTCCAGCAGTTGCAAATTGTTGGGGGCAAAGAGTTTCAGATCATCCATGTAAAGGAGGTGGGATTTTACCTGACCACCTCTTCTCAACCGATAGCCTAACCCTGACCCCTCGAGCAATGTGCTTAGAGGATTCAAGGCTAGGCAAAACCACAGCGGGCTCAGACTATCGCCCTGGAATATACCCCGCTCAATCCTGATCAGTTCACCGCTCCCTTGAATTTGTCGACATCCTGGATAGTGAAGCACCGTCCTCCATTGCCCCATACATGACATCAGGAAGGCGCGTAGAGTTGCATTAATTTTATACAACTCCAGCACCCTCATGAGCCATGTATGCGGCACCGAGTCATAGGCCTTCTTATAGTCTATCCAACATGTCGACAGATCCTTTCGGGACCGACGAACTTGTTGGCTGATGGCCATGTCAATGAGAAGTAGCTCTTTAGTACCGCGGGAGCCATTCTTACATCCATTCTGGGTAGCACACATAATGCCGTTACTATCAATATGATGGTTAAGTTTTGCTCTCAGAATGGATGTAAGAAGTTTATAGACCGTTGGCAAACACGTAATCGGTCTATAATTTTTGGGTTCCGCGGTACTACCTGATTTAAAGAGCAGGTGGGTTACCCCTGTCGTCAAGAACGATGGTAACGACCCAGATTCCAGTGATGACTGGAATTGTGAGGCCAAACGAGCATGCGAACTGCGCAACCATTTTATCCAGAAGTTGTGCAGTCCGTCCGGGCCAGGAGACTTCCAATTCGGCATTGGACGGACTGCACTAGCTACGTCTTGGGGGCCAATAGTTACAGCCCCCATTTCCTGGATTGGTTCGCATGCTCGCTGGACCTCCTGCATCCAGTCACCCTCAGTGTGAGTGACAGGCACCGACCAGATATTGCGCCAAAATGCATTCATGACATCAATATCCGGAAGGTGCGTGTCACTCACATCTTGATCAGGCCGTTCCCACGTTCTATAAACCCACCTTTGATCACTTTGGAAGTTGCGGTTTTGGGTATATCGATCCACACGCCGTCTATACCTACGGATACGGTTCGCCCATACATAAACCTTCTGCTTCAGGAAGTCGATGCGCTCTGTGATACGAGATACGTATTCTCCAGGACCGATATCAGTCCCAGAGAATGCTCGCCTCACAAAGCGCATCACTCTCGGCCGTCTATTGCCCTCCCTGAAGCAGGTGAGCTTACCGATGAGCACCCTGGCCTCGTCGACACGACGCTCAATCCTGGATTGCCAAGCTGGCACGGCAGATTTTGGTCGTGTAGCTCTGTTATCATTTGGAAATTTCACATGAGCTACACGACACGCCGCAACAGCTGCACAATACAGGATTGAGTGTGTATCGCCGAGGTCTTCGCTGCTCTCAAAAACATTTGACAGCAGCGAATCCAGGGCACACACCAGCGCTCTGTTTTTGTTATGCATAGGCAAACGCGGTAACCGCGGCCTAAGCTCGGGTGGTGTGGATCGAAATTCCCGGAGCGCATCCTCCAAAGCACTTCTCATTAATTCACTGTATTGGGTACCTGCAGATATAGCCCTGTCCTCCTCCTCTTCGTCAACGCGGTTGGGCTCCAGCGGTACCGCGGTGGGTACCAGCGGCTGCGTCCTGATCTGCGCTGGGAGAGGGGTGACATGGCTATTCTGCATTTCATTACGAAGCCTATCAAGCGCGGCGTCATCCAACCTATGATCACGTTGGATGACTCGCACCTGATCCGACAGTCGCTGCGCCGAGACGTTGACAGCTGGTTCAAGCGCCTGAAACAGAGAGAGCATCCGGCCACGGTACGCGGTCAGGTTAGTTCCCCCCTCTGTAGCCCCAAAGTATGCGCGCATGCAGTTCTCATTCATGGACTGAGTCCATCGCATGCGCTGCACACTTCCGCCGGGAGCGGGGACCCTGTCAGAGGCTGGTGGGCCTCGAGGTCCCAGGCAGGTCGGCGGTCGGCCTCTTCCTCGGCGACGCGCAGGTGGTGGTGTCGTCGCCGGCGAGTAGTATTCGTCGCTCGAGCTCGACGCAACTGCAGCGGCCGGTGTCACATCACTCACGATGGAGGCGGGTTCCGGCGGCTGCGAGGCGGAGCTGAGCGACGATGCCGAAGGTGGTGGGTGTGTGCTTTGTTGGGTCTTGGCCCGGCTTCTTGTCAACATTCGGTTTCCATCACTTTTTATTCCATGTTATTGTTCGTTTTGAGCGGGTTTTTTCCTTTTTGTTATCATGTTTGTTGTGTTTTATTGTTGTTTTTGCTGGTTTATTATAAATATTGTAATTTCAAACGAACTTGTATAATAATTTTTAAAATTATATTTTTCTCTCTTGAGATTTATAACGTCGCCTTGACAACCGGGCCACAGATTATTATATTTATTATTATTATTATTACTATTTTATAAACTAAAATGGCTGCTTCCGACAGAGGCACTGATAGAATACTTTGAAAAATACCTGCATCTATTAAATTTATCTTAAACCTATTCATCAGAGCTTCTCTCCCAGCCCTAGTTTTGACACATTCCACCAACAAATGATAGACACCCTCCACACTACCGCACTCAGTACAATTTGAGCTGTTACTTATTCCCATAAGGTGTCGAAACTTGTTGAGTGGAACGTGCCCCGATCGAAGTCTATGAGCTACTACAGTAAACTTCCTATTAACTGTAAAAAAAACTTTAAAAGTTCTTTCCTTATTTTACACACCCTTATTTATTTTAGAGGCACAGAAAAGCAAAGGTTAGGCAGTGATGAACTTCTTCTTTCGTGTCGCCACGAGATATACGAGAATAGCTTATGTCGTGTTAAAAAGGTTAGCCAGTCAGCAATGTAGGTAGTGGAACTAATGCCGCCCGCAGATGATGCGCAACAGCTTGCTCAAGTACTACCTACTACTGTGCATCAAATTTCATCATGAGAACACTTAGTCCGAGTGCGTGTTGCTTACAGTTCTACCCGCTTTGTTCGTTGCACGAGTGCGACCCTTATTACCTCTCGCTACACCTTCTCCATTTCCGTTCACTCACACTGTTGCCCATTGTACATCGTTCGAAAAACGCACTGCAAAAGGCACCTTACAAGTGACCAACTGCGTTTGAACGCTGATACAAGTTCAAATGATTAGTATTTGCGCAGGCTACTGCGTACCTATCGTTTGCAAGTGGCATAACTGCGCAGTGTGCCCCGGGCGTACATCGTACACACGGTTCCCCAAGAGAAATATCTACCTAATTAATCTTTTGGTTCAGATCAAAACATGCAGCATTCGCCCGGTCGCACGTCATCAGAAATTTGTGACGCGCAACTCTGCTCATACGTTTCGTACTAGACCCCGAACACTATTAAGGTAATGGCACAGTATACCGGCAACGCAAAGGCACCGCTCCAACCCAGCAATTAACTTGTCATTAAAATTACAGCATTAAATCGTGTGTCGTATAATATATTTCATAATGTCAATATGAAAAAGTCAACGGCGGGCTGTCAGCGCTTACCGCTACTATACAACTCGACTCGCAACCAGCGCGCTGCAAGCTAGCGGACCGCGTGCTTACAGCGGGCCGACGGCGTTGGCGTGTTCAATCACAAATGCTATATAACAATTGTGTTTGCGGTGACAGCAAGCTTGCACCTTGCGGTCGGCGGCGCGCAGACTGCGAGCTTGCACCTCGCGGACGGTGCGTAGTTAGCGCGCTGGTGGGTAGCCGTAGCCTAAATTCGAGGCAATGCCGTGCTGCAGCTGTGCAGCTGCCATGCCTATATAATGTGCCATGATCTTTAGAATTTGCCGGATCCGGCAGCCTGTTGGTTCTATTACAAAATGTATGCACAGAGGCTCTTCGCGCAGGCGTACGAAATGTTCTGACAGAAATTTCTGATAGATAATGTGCGGCCAGGTTTCGACAATGTGTTCGCTGTTTTTATAACCAAAAAGTCAGTTAGATGGATACTTATTTTGGGGCACTATATGCACTTAGCATCGTCACTTGTGGAGGTGCTTTTAATGCACCTCTCTTTTAGTGATGTTTTGTTGTACACAAACATCACACATGGACGCCTAAATAAAGCGGCTTACTAAAGCATGTAATAGGATTCGAACCCGTTGTCATTCACTGAACACAATGCCAAATTCCGGGCTGCTATTTAGAATTACGTAACAGCAAACCCGAATAGCACTTTACTACCCAAGAACCCGAGACCTTCCGCTTGACTGCAGCACTTGCGACCACTATACCTATGAGTAGATGAGGCAGAAAATTACCTACCTACGTTATTATCTCTGGCCTCAGACAATTACCTTAGCTGTGACGATTTTTCTTCATCTAGCGTTTTCCTGTCTGGAATTATTAGGTATGGGTATGATAATGTCCTAAGTATAGACTGATAATCTTGATATTTCATTATAAGACTTTACTAGGATTATCTATATCTAGCGACCCGCCCCGGCTTCACACGTTTGCGTTTTATAGCTTAAAACCTTCCTCTTGAATCACTCTATCTATAAAAAAAAACCGCATTAAAATCCGTTGCGTAGTTTTAAAGATCTAAGCATACATAGGGACAGACAGCGGGAAGCGACTTTGTTTTATACTATGTGGTGATTAGGACATTATCACTAAACACATAATTAAAAAAACGAATCTGTTGTTTATCTTTTGAAGATAAATAGATACCTACATCTCTCAGAACAGTTTAAATTACTTGAAAATTTTCCATAGTTTCTAAAAAGGTCAGATAATTTAAACTGGTTAAAATTGAATATTCATACACCTTTTTATCGTGATGATCTGGTGTGTTTATTTTTAATCACAGTTTTTTATTCTTGGGTAACCAATTAGCAAGCTTGTAACTTCTAGAATCTATTTACATACTTGTAAAATGATAAAAATAAGTGTCTATATTTTTCTCACGTGCACTTATGAACACATACCTACTCGTAATTTTCACCAATCATTTTGGTATGCATGTTATTAAGGCGTTGCCCTAACTGCTGCAACAAATCATGGTCGAACAACGTTGTCGTACACTAAAAGTACTTTTTTGAGTAATAAGTTGGCAAATAAGCCGACGGACGGCTCACCTTATGGTAAGCGATTACCGCTGCCTATATACACCTACAACTCCAAGAGGATTGCTGATGTGTTGCCAACCTCACCTATAATTTCACCGGGACCGATTCCTTTCGAACCGGAACACAGCAATGCTGTTTAGCGGCAGAAATAGGCAAAATACGATGCAAATCTTCTCAAACACCCAGACCCAGAAAAATTATCTGTAGGCCATATAAATACTTGTTCCTTGCGAGAATCAAACCCGCGACATGTTGTGCAACAGCCAAGCGCTGAGCCAATACGCCATCCGTATCGTTAAAAGTTAAATGTTAGTGGTAGGCTCCTTCTACTTCCTATATCGCATAGGCCGGGAGCAGGCGTCCGGTGGTCACCACTGCGTCGACTGCCCCGAGGACACGGCGCTGCATACGCTACAGGCGTGTCCTGCGTGGGCGACGCAGCGCCGCGAACTAGTCGCGGCAATCGGTGGTCACCTCTCGCTTCCGGCCGTGGTTCTGTCCGTGGTCGGGAGTGAGAGTGCGTGGAAAGCCGTCGCCTCCTGCTGCGGGGAGGTGATGGCGACCAAGGAGGGAGCGGAGAGCGAGAGAGAGGCAGCTGCCACTCTCCCTTCCCGCGCCAGACGCACCGGGCGCCGGAGGGCGCGAGACGATTTCTGGCCACCGTAGTGTGTGGCCTGCGGGCGGCGGGTTAGGGGACCCGTCGCCCGACCAGTAACAGGCCCGAGAAGGCGGCGCGCTGTGTTCCGAGCGTGCCTCTCAGGAGAATCATTTATAATATTAGTTAGGATAGGATTAGTAATGAATTAGAAGGAGAGGTCCGCCAGAGGCTGGCGGGCCGAGGCCTGCCTGGGTCGCGGTGCATGCAGCTGCGAATCCCGCGAAACCCTGCCAAGGGTCAGGAGAAGGAACACCGTGGGTTTTTAGCCGGTAAGAGTCCGGCATACCGCTCCGCCTTCCCCGGGCGAAGGGCATCCATGAGGATTATCCCACGAAAAAGAACGCTACGAAACAATCTTCTCTTAACATAGTTTCCAAAATCTAATCCTCAAGCAATCTCTCCTCAGAGAATAATCTCAGTGACAGTATTCAAAATGATTATGATATGTTCTTGAACAACATGTCGTTTAGTATAATCTAACTAGATAGAACAAGCTTGAGTTGGCGGTAAAGCGCAAAATAAATTCTAATGCATCCCAAGCGAGTTGCTTCGCGGCTTTGTGATCTACCCGCACCGAGAACTCGTGGAAAAGCCTCACAAAATACTTTCATCGTGTGAAAATATTATAAGATGGCTTTGTAGCCATTGTGTTTGTAAAATCTCGAAGCATGCAATTTTTATACGTTGAAAGCTTTGATGCTAAAGAAACATTATTTTTTAAGACACAATTTCAGTAGACTATAAGAGACGGCACTCGTGTTTATTACAAGGATTGCTTTGTTCAGGCTTTCGTCATAAAAATAATAGATTTTAATACGCTACAAGTAGCAGTTAAATATTCCCAAAAATACCCAAGGGAAAAGACTGAGTTTAGTTAGAAATTACAATATAACACCGAGAAGGTTGCCGCATGTATCTACAGCTTTGGAGAGACAAGTATACGGAACATCGATATGGTTTAATTATGCAAACATACATCACTAAACATCAAAACTAGTTTATAGATACCTACAATGAAAATCTAGGATGTTGCAGTACTATGCGATAAGTAAGACGGACACACAGATATTGAGTAGTTAAATACTTAGATACCGCAATTTAGTCAAATTGTATGAAACCATAGTAGCACAGTTTTACAATCCACAATAGTAGCGTTGTTCTACCATGGTTCCAACTACGTTACGATGGCAATTTAGTACTGGGAATTTGGCATGGCTTACGCCTTGCGCGCTTCTTCACCAGTGAACGATCGCGCACACGCATCCTGCTACGACTTGCGCTTGCAGAAACGGAAACGGTCGAAATTAATCTGTCTTAGCAGCGTAACATGTAAAAGGATTGCTTCCACCGAATAACATGCAAAGTAGGTCAACTTGCGTTATTTATTTATCTCCATAATCTGTGAATCGCCTATGTGTGATGATATGACAAAAATATTTTCCAACGAGATAAGGAACATATACATTCAGTTGCTGGATCATTATAAACAGCAATTGAAAACATTTGCATACGTTTTGCTCCCACAAGCTAAAGCGCATTCATTTAAATTTTACATCAAGAAAGGTGTTACAACATTTTTGTAACGTCAAATCTTTTCATGTTTCGACTGCAGCGAATGAAAAAGCATCGTTAGGTAAAACTCTGATACTTTTCATAATGACATAGAAATCTTGCAAACCAAAAATATCCTATATGCAGTTTCGTTTGAAATACCTCATACCCCGCTTTTCTGAACAGACAGTTTATAATACTCGTAACTACCGGTAACTGTCTCACTGCATGCAAAGGCCACTTCTTACACAAAAAAAAAACTTTAAAAAAGTAAATACCGACTTCAAAAAAAAACTAAACGGAGTAAAATAATTATCATTTAATAAAACTACCAGTTTCAGAAGTCGGTGCATTCAATTTGTTTTAGCGTAGAACACCGACTTCTGAAAGTGGAAGTTTTATTAAATGATAATTATTTTACTCCGTTTAGTTTTTTTTTGAAGTCGGTTTTTACTTTTTTAAAGTTTTTTTATTTTATAATTTTTAGTGCCACAAATTACAATTACAATAGTGTACAAATTCTCGGACCAGCACTACAACTAGAACGTCGTCTACATACGATTTGTGTATTTTTTTTTTGTTTTTGTTGATTTTTTCAAAACGTGCTGACTCAATTTCAATAAAATTTATATGGGACCACCTCTGAAGTATGGCCTACCAAACAAAAAAAGAATCATCAAAATCCATTCATAATTGGCGGAGATATCGAGTAACAAACACACAAAAAAAAAAAAAAAAAGATCATTCAGACGAATTGAGAACCTCCTCCTTTTTGAAGTCGGTTAATAAGGAACGTGCATTAATCACCACGCTGGCTCACTGCGTTTTGGCGACTTCATCGCATTAAGTCCAGGCTTCCTCACGATAGTTTCCTTCACCGTATGTCAGTAATATCGTAAAGATTAACATGGAAAACACATACGGGGGCATTAATGGGAAATTCCTACCTTGTGGAATAATTCACGAACTGTTTTTTGAAGGAAAAGATCAAATTCATTGGAACTCGATGAAGTTCTTCGGAAAAAGACTTCGGGTGTTTTAATTCTGATTATCTCCTGTCTTTTTTTTAAAGTAAACAAAAAGTATGCAGCCGGGCGACCCGAATAAACTGTAGTCTTTTGTTTAAATCCTTCTTGAAACCCTGTCATGAATTGTTCTCTATATATAAATATATATAGCCCTGTGGAGTACGTACTTAGAGATGTTTAACAAAGTCTCATTTAAAAGGGCAGAGTTCGGTGTCTTTCAGGTCACTTCCTTATATCTCCCAAGTCCGTACTTCGTAATAGTAGTTAAAAAATTACCTCCATAAAGAGAAAGCTGTGGGTGCATTAATATTCAGCTGCCAGTTTCCCGCTCCGAGGGTAACTAACTCGCCGTCAACAAACTTGTGGCCTCGCCGAAACTATCCAACGTCTTCTTAATTATTTACGTAGGAACTATATTTTCTTGGCGAATTAAAACTTTTAATCTTGTAATCTTCCTTCTAAATAAGGAAGTAATTTCTAAGCCATCTTGCAAGTCTTTTCAATAGATATTGATAGTATCGTTAGATCGGCTCGTGCATCGCTTTAGGGCAGGCATGCGTGGGAACCTTTGGCAAGTTGCGTGCCAAACTTTACTATATTAATGCACTCGCGGGCCTTAACAGGAAATAAAATATCTTAATTTATTTATCCATTTATTAGATTACTAATGAAGTTAATTTATGTGTAAAAGTTAATGTTATATTTGTGTTTGAACTTCAGAAACAAGTTTATCAATATCTGGACGAATTCCAGTTGTACAGAGGCGTAACGAATTTTCCAGATTTTCATCTCTTCATCTGAAATTTCAAAATGCCGCGGGCCGGTTCTAAAACCGATGCGGGCCGTACGTTGCCCATACGTGCTTTAGTTAGGGCATAAAATGTGCAGTATATACGAAGCTACTTAGATCTTCTAAATAGCCATACTCTAAATACCAGTTATCCAAGGCAGACATCTTAAGATTCCAACAAAGAATTTAATAAACGACATCCTCTCCTATCGTGAAGGAAACATTAACTTCAAAAACATTGGCCACAGTATGCTCTAATGACAACATACCATAAACACTCATGTATTCATTCTCATTTGCCCTCGCGACCTTTCTTGTAGACACCTCTTAACAAGCCCATGTTCATGCCCAACAGTGGGCTTTTACGACAAAGACATACATTTGCAACTAACACAGTAATAAGGATATGAATAAAGTATATGCGTGACCATAATGAACACCGTATTCTATAAGAAAGGAAATAAAATCTTGCAAAGAGGAAGGAAATGATAATTCCGTCTTGCCATAATTAAAGCTATGTTTATTCAACGTACATTATGTAGATATATTCATGCACATACTGCTCCTTTTTTCAACATGTTATCTTTATTATTATAGAAACTGGGTTTTTGAGTAGTTTGTTGAACACACTTGCTTTGAAAACATTCATACAAAGTCTTCTATGCTCTTAACAATGAAAAAGATCGTATCGATTGCTTGTTATCCAGTATAAGTTGAAAAAGTCAATTGAGTAACATAAGGCTTGAGTAGATACTGCATTTACATTTTTGCGTTGTTGGATCCGATCAAACAATACATTAGTAATGATGTTTCAGAGCCTCCGTTTTTTTTTCTTTTTATAAAAACTTTGCCCCGCGCTAAGATTTCCCCTCTACCATGCGTGCGTTTACAGACACAAATCGCACATGGACAAAAACCTAGACCCAAAAAAAAAATCTTTCGTGCGGGAATCGAACCTGCAACGCGTAGCGCAGAAGAACATTAGCCTCCCACTGCCACAAGAGAGAAGAAGATCCCAAATATTTATATTTGGGATCTTCTTCTCTCTTGTCAGCACGAGCTATACGAAAATAGCTCATGCTGTGGTAAAAAGATTAGCCAGTCAGCAAGGTTGGTAGCGGGGCTGACTGCCCAGGGTGCGCCGGACGTACTGAAGTATCGTCACTCGTGGAGGCTCTTTTCATGCACCCCCAGTCCACCTACCACCCAATATTTGGGATTACAGTATGAAGTTATTAGGAAGCACTACAAAGCTACATAAATCATAACTATTGCCCTACTGTTCTGCTTAGCCGTTTCCCAACTATGTTGGGGTCTGCTTCAAGTCCAACTGAATGCGGCTGAATCCCAGTATTATATTTCCACGAAGCGAGTGTAACCAGACTTTCGCAACCAAATTAAGGTAAAAGTCCGAGACGGGCTGCAAACTGCAGACTGCAACCGCAGACCGCAAGTCGCCATCGGAATAGCGCCTTTAAGGTGTGCACTAAAGGTTCTATTCCGACAGCGACTGCAAAACTGCAACCGCAGACCGCAGCCGCGGATCGCACTGCAAGCGATACTACTTTTGCAGTTTGCGGTATGCAGCCCGTCTCGGACTTGTACCTTTACTGAGCAATAGATACCAATATCCTAAGGTGAGACCGATTTTCAGACTTACGGGCTTCTGACTCCCTGTAACGACAGATAAGGTTTCGCATGACGTTGTTGCCCTTAGTACAGATCCCAGAATCAGCATTATAATTGCGCAAAACACTCATAATCGCCATTTGAATTTGACAGATCAACAATTTCTGTAGCAACGTATGTATTAACAATTCGACTTCTCTACAACTACATATCATGTAAGTACCACACAATGAATGTTGTTTTATGTCAAAATAAAAGATATTGAAATTAAAAATGTGATACGCAATTCGGAGACTGGTTATAAAATCCCCTCAAGAATACAAGCTGTGGCCATCCATTACTGTGTAGATCCATTTATCAAAGTATAAAGCCAACTAAGATTACATTAAATAGATTCAAACATAGTTCAACTACAGTTCTTAACTTTCCCTCAGTATCCAGAAGAAAATAGATGAGTTGTGGAGCTCTCGCGCCCTTGGGGATTTTTTCTCTTTCCTTGTTGCATATTTTCCGAGTTACAAAGAGCCACTTCAAACTTTATGTGACCAACCAGTGTGGCTCACATATCAATTAGGACATCGTAATTTTCTATTTATAAATATAGTGTAATCTCTAAATCTTATCTGATACATCCTTATCTTTCTATACCCCGTTTTAAATTCAATCTGCATTACTTTATTCCGAGATTATGATCAAGTATTTTATATACTACTATATTGTTTACAACACAACAGTATACATATGTATATTCGTATGTAATATATAATTTAAATATACAGAGTGTAAACGAATTCGTATAATTCCTTCAAACCACGTGATCTACTGGTAACAAAGATTGACGCCGCATGGGATTTATTTAATTCAACAAAAAATATCTAAAAGTAAGCATAATATTCAGATTTTGAGTCATTTAGCGCCCCGAGTTAACTGGCTGCACGGAGCGATATCGCGCTTGTTGTAGGTACCAGCCAGTTGTTTCGCAGTACGAAAGCATAAATGAATGAAAATTTTACGTATGCTACGCATTGAAAAGACCTACAAAAAAATGTTTTTTATTATCCTAACCTTATTGGGTGATTTAGATATGATCACTTACAGCTACCGCAAGAATTTTATGTTTTCATGTTTAATCGAGCTAAATTCCGAGCGGGATTAATCTATACCAGTAATAGATCATTATGGTTTTAAGGAATTACACGAATTTTTTTACAACCTGTATATGATCTTGTGAAATAATCACGATAATAGAACAAATAAATTGCCTTATTCACTTTAAATGACCTCAATAGCCTTTTCTGATTTATTATTTACACTTGATACCATAACAACGCTATATATACTTCAGTGTATTAGAGTTGATAGAAACGACATTGATGTTTTCTAGCAGTTTTATTTTCGTGTACTCTCTTACTAAACATCAAGGAAAATGATATTAAATGCATGTTTACATAATAACACTTTTTTATTTCAGATATTACCGATCCCTCACCTACCGATCCAAAAATTGAGGAGACAAGTGGCCAGCCATGGACGTACTGTAAATATGTAGTAGGTAAGCTGGAGGTACAGTATGTAGTAGGAAAGAATGCAGCAAAGGATTAAAACGTCAAGGGAATTGTTCAAAAATACAAAAGATTATAAATTGATAAATCTAATTAGTCCGTAAACTTCTACTGCTATACATAGGCTTTCTAAAGACTACTATGTTGGTTGGTAATGTCTGGCCACTTGTCTCCTCAGTCGTTGGATCTGTTAATGAGGGCCAACACAGTGGACCATGGCCATCGAAATTACCAGAAATTACCAGACCTTTACCTGGGCGGTTCAATAAGTACCCGTGCTTGAAGACAGTTTACGTTGATAAGGCAAGTTGGTGTTACCATCGTATGCTGTCATTTATAAAAAGCCGCCAAAATAATGTTGATGCTGATTCATAGATGAGTTTTGATTTTACAGCAATTTCAGTAAGACGTGTAACGTAGTTTTCGGCAAGATGGAAAAAGTGCTGTATCGTTTAGTGATTCGCTTTCTAGTTTTGGATAGAAAAACATGTGAGGAGATAAAACGGAAGTTGGATGCTGTTTATGGGGACCCTTCGCCATCTATGACTACAGTCAAATATTGGTTTAATGAATTTAAACGTGGTCTTACATTCGTTTTTGATGGGGAGCGCCTAGGATGCCCGACAGATGTGGTTACTAAGGAAATCATTGAAAAAGTCCACGACATGATTCTCACTGATAGACGAACGAAAGGCTGCGCAGCAGCGAAGATTGTAGGAGTTTCGACGGGAACGTTAATTAATATTTTACCTGATAAGTTGGCGAAGAAAAAGTTATCACCCCGATGCGTGCCGCGATTGCTCACGGCGGACAACAAGCGGGCGCGACTCTCAACTTCGAAACTGTGTTTGGACCAATTTAAGCGAGATCTGAAGTACTTTTTTGCGGAGTATTGTCACCTGATGAGACTTGAATTCACCATTATATGAAGACACCAAGCAAGAATCAAAACAATGGGTTACTCCCCAAGAATTTGCTCCAAAGAAAGCAAAGACGGTTCCATCGGCCGAAAAAGTTATGGCGACGATTCTTTGGGATGCGAAGGGCGTCATACTCCATGGACTTCGAAGAAACAGGAAAAACGATCACTAGACAATACTTCAGTAAGTTATTAGACCGCTTTGACATGAAATTAAAGGAGACACAACCCTATGGCGAAGAAGAAAGAGTTGTTTCACCACGACAACGCAACAAGCACATTCATCTGAAGTTGTCGCCGCCAAACTGAATAAATTGCGTTATGAATTGCTACCGCATCGCCCGTATTCGCCTTACCTGGTTCCGTGCTATTTCTACTTGTTCGCAAACCTAAAGAAATGGCTCACGGGGAAAAGAAATAGCTGAAATGAGGAGGTCATCGTCGAGACAGAGGCATATTTTTGAGCGTTTAACAAATCCTATTTTTTTATGGGTTAAAAATATGGCAGGATCATTTGGAGAAGTTTATATCTCTGAAAGGAGACTACGAAGAGATATAAAACAAAAGATTTTGAAAAAAATTAGATCTTCATTCCTAACACGGGTACTTTTTGAACCGCCCTCGTATGTTTGGGACCACACTGATGCATAGGCCTCAGTAGAAGTGTTAAGGCAGATAATAAAAGTTTTTAATAAATGTTTTTAAACTTTCGCGATTTGTACACATTATAAAAATACAGATTCGGGTCTAATCGCGTAAAAACTTAAAAAGGCACTAAATACCTTTTTTATCCCGACGTTTCGGCCGAATTACACCGGCCGTGGTCACGGGTAGACTGAAGTTGCGGAGCAGTTGTCATCTTCGTGAAGCAAAGAAGATGACAACTGCTCCGCAACTTCAGTCTACCCGTGACCACGGCCGGTGTAATTCGGCCGAAACGTCGGGATAAAAAAGGTATTTAGTGCCTTTTTAAGTTTTTACGCGATTAGACCCGAATCTGTATAGATAATAAAAGATTCACGAAAACAAGCTACCATAAATATTTAAGGCTTGAACCGGACGCAGAGGCACAAAGTAACAGTAAAATCTCAAATAGAAAAGTTTTATTAGGTCAACATGCATTTAAATTCATTTTCCCCGATGTTTCATCAATTCCTAAAAAAAAGTATTCCACCTTGTCATCCAAATTTGCAAATACAATATCTAGCTTTAATTCCGCCAAACAAGATCGCTAGTTATGATGCAGTATGCAGCATTACCCTATGCAACATGCAACCGAACCAATACACGACACGGTTCGGTTGCTAGGTATTTGCATATTTGTCATGGATTTCCGAAAAGTAACGCCTGGTTCCATCATTTATCCACCTTTGTCATTATTTTCAAATATTTTACAAGAATATCAAAATTTTTAACATTCTTAGTTCGTTGGATAGCTGATGAAATGAGGATGTTTTTTTTCGTATTTTTTACGCTTAATGTCATAGTATTTTTTTAAGATAATCATCCTTCATTACGCCGCGCCGTACCTGGATGATTTCATAAATCTTTTAGTACACTTTTAACGATAACTTTCAACTGGTTGGTATTTTTAAACATTCTTAACATAATAAACTGTTTTAAAGTGTCAGCTACAAGATACGAGTAGTATGGAAATCAAAGCCATTCAATTTGATACTTTAAAAGATAAATAATATTTAATAATGAATTCTCGGTATTTTTCAAAAAACCAGTAAAAAAAACTCGTACCCTAGCCTTTCGGCTAGTGTACATGACGTGCTCATTTGTTGCATTGCATACACGATATACTATCACGCCATAAAGGGAATACCTCGAATTCGAGTTCACCTGTACATTACGTCAACTTAAGATATTTGTTAATCAAGTTAGTATGATAAAGGTTGTCAAAACTACACCTTATCAGAACTACGGTTTTATATACAGGATGTAAACAAATTCATGTAATTCCTTCAAACCTCATGACCTACTGGTGACACTGATTGACCCTGCATAGGTTTTATTAAGAATCAACAAAAAAAAATTTCAAAAAATGAACCAGTTTATTCTGAATTTAAGTAATTTTAGCGTCCCAAGTTAACTGACTGCGTGGAGCGATATCGCGCTAGTCGTGCCCGTTAGCTGTGTCGCCGTGCCTTCATTCATTTATGCATGGCATCGAAATTTTCTATCACATAAAAAAAAATTGGAAAAAAAAGTTTATTTTATTTTTAATCAATTTAAATCCCTTGCGGGGTTAATCTATACCATTAATAGATCATGTAATTTGAAGGATTTACACGAATTCGTTTACACCCTGTATATAGGCCTAGTTTTTGTGTGTATTCATGCTGACACATCATGTAAGTTTAAAGCGATGTGTTTCTTCCGTTTAGTACCTACAAGATTGGCGGCGATTGTAATCTTGAGTCAATTTCACAATTATTGTGTAACAAATAGCAGATTCTGACTCATCTCTTATTAAAACGCAAAACCCAGATTTCACGAGTTTTCAACCTATTAACACAACGAGATAAATAAACTAGCTGAATCATTGTGCATCGTCATGTTTACATGGGAATTCATTTTTAACAGACTTCAAAAAGGAGGAGATTCTCAATTCGTCTGTTTTTTTTGTATTGTTTTACGCGATATCTCCGCCAATTATAATAATAATATATAATGGATTTTGATGATTCTTTTTTTGTTTGGTAGGCCATACTTCAGAAATAGCCCCATATAAATTTTATCGAAGTTGATTCAGCGCTTTTTGAAGAAATAAAAAAAAAACTTAGATGACGTTTTGCGTTGTGCCCTTCATCAGCAAAAGTTTTGATGAGGACTTTAAATCTCTGTTTAAACTGTTATCACAGAAACATTAGCCAAGAACAAAGAAGATTATATATGTATTTGTAAGGAGCCGTCATGATGATTATACATTAATACCTATTCTTAAAGAAAACTACCTAGTTGTTGGAAAGATTACGCAAACTGTGTCATTTAAAGAAGTCCTAAACCGTGTAATTTATGGCACTAAAACGGAATTAATAAAAACTTTAAATAAAAGTAAAAACCGACTACAAAAAAAACTAAAAGGTGTAAAACAATTACCATTGTTTAAAATTAATAGTTTCGAAGTCGGTGCAATTCTGCACTGAAACAAATAGAAGCAACTGACATAAGAAACTGTTAATTTAATATGATGGTAATTATTTTACACCTTTTAGTTTTTTTTTGAAGTCGGTTTTTACTTTTCTTTGAAGTTTTTCTTTAGAAGATTTATACAACGTGATACAAAAATACCCCTAAAGCCGAAAGGGGATTAAAGGGTCCCTTGTAAAGAGTCTATTTAAATATTTTAAAACAGAAGTACGACCAAAAAATAAATTTTTGACAAATCACAAAATAAAATCATCACTGCAACGCAACCCTGAAAACATAAAAGTAAAGAGTAGACTACCCAGAAAGTTATTTACATTCTTACCTAATTTCCTCTGAGAGGTAAATGACAACAACCGTATAAGACTACTCGATTAACATTTTCTTTTTTAAGGGGAATTATGTAACATGTTGTATACTTACACTTATGTAAATATTTTACACATCCAAAATACTGTCCCTTTCATGCTCCCGTAGGTATGTTTCAGGTATACAAACGTCGCCTATACAAAACGGACGTCTTTGCTGGATGTCTGCGGAGCTCCCAACGGATGTCCGTTCCTTTAGTACTCGTAAATCTAAGAAGAAATAACTCCGTCTTCCGAGAGTGCCTATCTAGAGCAGGTACCGTATAAAAATTCAATCGGTGTACCATCTTGTTTGGTGACCACATAACTTTGATGGCTGCAGTAAGAACAAACAGGTAAATTAAATTGAAGAGAAATTCGTTCGAAATTCGAAATTATTTCTAATCTCCCAATTTCAAGTGCCTGCGCAGGAAATTAAAGAAAAACATACAGGTTTTCATTTTGTGCCTTCTGTAGAGTTAACTGATTGGAATTTCCTATGACTCAATTAAAACAGTTATCCCCTTTTCACCGTAATATGAGTTCTGACTTTTCTCTACAAAACGTTACCATACAAAGAATATCACGTATTAAAAAAAAGCAGAACATGTGGCTATTTTACTTTACTTTTATTTTCAATAGCAGTCTCCTTACGGCTACAATTTACGATATGACTAGAAGGCCAATTCTCGTAATTAAAAATGTTCAAAATATAGTCTCGATCTAGTCTCATAAATATGACAAACGGTATTCTTGTTCGTTAACAAACAACGTCAAACGTAAGATTATATTGAAATGAGAATGAAAGTTGATTGAAGCCAAAAGGGTATTGTGGTTGCATTATGTTTTTTTTTTTTTTTCTCTGTTTGACTGCTGTAGGTCGTCCTAGGGGACGATTTCTACGTAACCGGGCAGTTATTGGCGAGACCTGAAGGGTCTCCAGCCAATGGGGGGGAAGTAAAATACTTAACCTAAGCTAACTACTTGTACTACACTAACATCATGACTACCTGCAACAACAGCACTAAGGGCGACCCCTAGTGGGACTCGGACTTCGGCTTAGGGCGTTGCTGGCGTGGACATAGGGGGGGGGGGGGGGGGGAGACAGCTTGATGAGGGCTGAATTATCGGTGTGAAATTGCATTATGTACTGAGCCATTTTGACAAGTTAGAATTCTCATTTATTTCTAGAATTTTAGTCTATGACTGTTGATATGCTATCGGTAATCGATTTTAAGTTGACTGAATTGACATTATATCGAGATAGCTGAGATGATACTGAAATCGGACCGAACTTTAAGTGTACCAGAATACCATTTTTTATTCAATTCATAATTTAATCTCAGTTCGGTCAACCTTCAATCTTACTTCAAATTAATTACGAGAATTGGGCTTCAGGACTCATCTTTCATTGAGCAGAGTATAATAGTTTCCGTGTGTTATTACTTATTTACAAGCTTTTGTTTCTTTGTCCCGTAAAATACGGCTAGAAATAAGCCACCTCAGTTATCTATTATTTACTGTTAGTAAGAGGCTACTAAACTGCTTCAGTGCGAATCATGTCTAAGAAAAGAAATCCCAACATAGATGTAGGTGAATTAGCGATGGGCGATAGTTGCAAAATAAAAAAAAATAAACTTTAAAAAAAAGTAAAAACCGACTTCAAAGAAATACTAAAAGGAGTAAAATAATTACCATAATATAAAATTAACAGTTTCAGAAGTCGGTGGCTTCTATTTGCTTCAGTGTAGAGTTGCACCGACTTCTGAAACTGTTAATTTTATATTATGGTAATTATTTTACTCCTTTTAGTATTTCTTTGAAGTCGGTTTTTACTTTTTTTTAAAGTTTATTTTTTATTAAATACGTTTTAGTGTCATAATTTTAACCCCCTCCTTCATAACCCTTCTTTTTGGCTTTGACGTAGTCGGGCATAAAAAGTCCTTTCAAATGATACCTTACACGATATAATGAAAACATTCCAAAGGGGGGGAGGGGGACACACGCACCCCCTCCTCTTTTCAAGTAGTCAGTTCCCAACAACAAATATAAACAAAGCAATATTAGTAATTTGAGAATTTTGCTTTGATCCGATGAGGAGTTCCGTTCCATATCTCTGAAGTTCATAGTCTGATCATAACAAAATTTAAATGGGACCAATCGGAAAGTATACCCTTTCGAACAAAAAAAGAATTTTTCAAATCGGTTCATAAATGACGGAGATATGAGGTAACAAATATAAAAAATAAAAAAAAAATAAAAAAAAAAATACACCCGAATTGAGAACCTCCTCCTTTTTGAAGTCGGTTAAAAAACGACTGAATCGAAAATTGTACTGTTGCGCATTCGATTGTCGATTTAGTAGTTCCTCAACATTCGAATAACAATCGACGAACTGCTAAATGTACACTGAGACAGTAGAGGACAATTAAATAATCTATTAGCGCCAATCGCTTAATAACTGCAGTTGTAGGTACTTGTAAGTAGTGGCGCACGGACTTTTAACTATTGAATTGTGGCGCAGCTGCAGCGCACGCACCACCTTTTAGTAATTATTTAGTAGTACGAGTATAGTAATACGTGCGCTGCGCCACAATTCAATACAAATTAGTAGTTAAAGTTGATACAGTAACCGTATCAGTGATTGTCGCCTGCTGCGCGCCGTTAATCGATAGCAATCGACTAACATCAATTGTTATCGACTTTTATCGACTGTTTTTGTATTAGGTATAACTTTCGTGAGACACATTTATATTTATGATTGATTACGGTTTACTCAGAACTGTACCTACTCGGAACTGTAGAGTTCGACTCGCGACCTCGCCGCGTGATCAGCTCGTGATTAAGGGCTCCGTTTGGGTCCGAAACTAGTCGGGCAATCCCGAAAAATGCACGTGAGTAAACCGTAATCAATCATAAATATTTTATCGACTGGACTGAACAATCGACTAAGTCGATTAGTTTTAGTAATAATCGTCCATTGCTAAGGTGGATACTGTTTTCTGCTTACATTGTAAAATTGGGCTTGAAGATATGTATAAAATCCTTCAGGCTTTACTTAGATATATGTCGACCGATAAAAACCGAGGATCGGCTATTGCGACGTCCCTAAAATTTATGAGACGCGAAGCTACAGCAGTTATTTTATTCGATGCCATCGTAAACTTTTGAATTACGCTATCTGATAGAATTGGTTTAAATAGATAAATACTTTAAGTACAACGTAAAGAATTGCTTTTCTTATCATTTCTGTGAAATCCTTAAATATATATGTTTTTCTCATTTGTGCAAACAACGTATATGCGAGAAAATGCTACTGTTTGTATTACGTATTTTTGTTTTTACAGTGAATGGAGCCCTTCACAGCGTTGGAGTATTGTGATACGTTTAACGAAGAGATCGCTTCTTCGTAAACATCAGCCTTATACAAACGCTTAGCGATTTATAGGAGACAACAATTCTTCTTATTAGGTCAATAAGAAATTAATAAACAATGTGGATGTAATGGAGAATTCTTAATGCCTTATGACTAATTTGATAATTCAAGAGTGATCTTGGCGATTGATTTTGGATCATCATGATAATATAATGAATTTCCTTTATTCATTTTCTTTATTCATAAAAACATTCTCAGAAACCAATGTTTCAGTCGACCATCAAGAAACCTTTTGCACAGACTCTGATAATTGTAGTTTTGGATTTTTGGACCAGAAAAATTGTGAACGAACAAACAAAAAAACAAAGGCAGCCTAAATCCAAATAGCACCATCATATGCCATCGCCTGGCACAAATGTTTTGTGCACTACACCGATATTAACCACGTAAACAATTCATCTCGTTCCCCACCCACGCGAAATGCGTGACAAATGAACGAAAGAGAATTCTTGAAAACTACACGACGAAAATGATACACGGGGAACCGAAATAAATTACGTTAGACCCGGCGCAGACGACGGACTTTTTTTCCGGCGGACTACCACGAACAAGAATGAAAGTAGTTGGTAGTTGTTACCATCGCAGACACTAGATTTCTAACGACAACTACAGACAAAATTACCGTCGTGTGCGTTGAGTCCGTGTTAAATTTCGCGACCGGCAAAGACTACCAACCACGTTAATTCCTGACCGCGGCAGTCCGCCGAACAAAAATTCCGTCGTCTGCGCCGGTCGCGAAATTTAACACGGACTCAACGCACACGACAAGAATGAAAGTAGTTGGTAGTTGTTGCCATCGCAGACACTGGAGTTCTAACGACAACTACAGACTAAATTACCGTCATGTGCATTGTGTTCGTGTTAAATTTCGCGACAGCAAAGACTACCAACCACGTCAATTCCTGTCCGCGGCAGTCCATCGGACAAAAAGTCCGTCGTCTGCGCCGGGCCTTACAATAATAAGAGAACATTACAATACAATAAAAGTCACTTTGCACAGCCTTGTTTACGAATGCCCGTGTCAACATCTGTTTAAAAATACACGCAATTATTACTTCCTGTGCAATACATCCTTTACCAGTTTGTAACTTATAAAATATCGTTCAGGGCTGAGTCCATAATTGGCGGGACCATTTGCGCGTGAGTTTGTGCCTCAATGAGTTAATTGATGCAATAACTTATGTCAGCGCAGCGTAATTAAATCTACACGGACAAAAATGCACACATATGAAATTGTTTGTTATGCAATATAGCGAAGATATCGTGTTTGTTTACGTAGATATTAGATACAATAATATGTTTATTTGAGTGAAGCTTTTATCAGTAAAGGTAAACGCAATGTGCTACTGAAATGTGAACCTTACCTATATTACCTTTCGCATAATACACATTTTCAGATGCGTACATGTAAAAGTACCTAAACTTGATCGGTGTTGTTTATATAAGGTACGAGTGTAGATAGCAATATTCTATACATATATGTATATTATTCCGGACATTTCCGCAGGATTTTCCTAACCAACCAACGCAAACGACCAAACCGATTTCGAATGCGGTCTTATTTCAGAATCAGATATACAAACCTCTTTTTATAGTCTTAGGTTAAGACCCAAGGACTTTATAGAACGTAGTACATGTTACTTCGATGCCTAGAGCAGTAAAAAGTATACCTATCTTAGTCAATCCTCTTAGACTAACGCGCTGGACGTGTTTTGACCATCGAACACGTCCACGTCGGCAGGGTTCGATTAAACCATTATTTTGAAATAAGAATATGAAGGGAATATTTCACCAACATACAATACGGCCGACATACCTTGGCGAGTCTGAAATTAGCTGATTAGCTGCGCAGTAGACAATTTAGTTTCTAAAAGATTCATTGCGCAGCCAAACAACTAACTTCACGCTCGCCAAGATACGTCGGCCGTATTGTATCAATAAGTGATCCGTAACTATTCGCCAGATAAGCTAACCATGCCCTAGAAATATGACATTTATGTGTTCAATAACCTTGTCATTATCACTATTGATAGGTGGTGAAATGCTAATGTTAGCCATTGAAAAGTTTAGAGACCGGATTAGCTTAATGAATAGATAATGATAGGCTGGTCAAATACCCCCTAAGAATATCTTGTGTAATGTTGTGTAACACAAGATATTTTTATTTAAAAATCATGGTTTAGCCCTTAAATAAGGCAAAGGGATCATTACTTACCCACCAATTTTTTGAAAGACGTCACGAAATCCTATTTCTTATTTTTTATTTATTAAATCTAAAAATTCAATTTTTTTTTTACTATTTTCTTGATTTTTTTAATCAAAATAAAAGACATATAAAAAAAGTTAGTTTTTTTTATTGTTCATAAAAAAATGCCAAGTTGTTTGTTGTTGATTTTCTTAAAACCGTGTGCCCAAAAGAGGGTTAAATAAAATAGGCTTTGATAGTAATCTTAGAGCATATAACTATGGAGGGAGCAAGAATACGCTTACCCCTCTGACGTACCCCCGTGACGTATGCCCATAGGTGATTATAAAAACTAGTTCTCTCGCGATATCTGGCCTTTGGCTGGAGACCCTTCAGGTCACGCCAATAACTGCCCGGTTACGTAGAAACCGTCCCCTAGGACGACCTACAGCAGTCAAATAGAAAAAAAAAAAAAAGATATCTGGCCATTTCATATCGTACCGTGTCACGACACGACACACACCTCGTAAAAATGGTTAATTGTTCGGTATTTTCGTGCAAAAAGCGGTCTGCTTCCCCAAACATGGAGTTTTCTGTCACTAATAAGCATTATTTCGGCAAACATGTATACATTTTGCATTATTTTCAAAAATATAATTCACGCCTTAGCTGTCATCTTTTGTGACAGAAATTGACAGAATTATTTTAAAACGAGAGGTAGTGACGGGGCAATGTGAATATAATTGAATGAACGAAAATTACAAAGAGGTTTACCGCTTCTCATAATGTTCTCTGTTATTGATTTTATTCCATTTTGCCTTGTTGGTACTATTTAACAAAAGTAAAAGGTTTTTTTTGCCTCCAACAACAATGATAGAACTAAGTTTCAATCAAGAAATTTAACTTAAATTAATATTTAAACCCTATTACGTGTGCAACGAACACAATCGACTGAATCGTGGTTAAAATGTTCTCAAATACATCTATACAAGATTAGTCGGAAAGGGGGTACTAATCTGAAGGGGTATTATTGTTAAAGAACCCATAATAGTGAATAACTTTTGTTCTACAACTTTCCCGAAAAGTCAATCTATACATATAAAAGGAGAAGCTGACTGACTGACTGACTGATCTATCAACGTACAGCCTAAACCGCTGGGGTTAGAAACTTGAAATTTTGACAGTAGGTTCCTTTTGTAACGTTGGCATCCACTAAGAAGGGATTTTTCGAAATTCAACCCCTAAGTGAGTTAAATAGGGGATGAAAGTTTGTATGGAAAATCGTCACTTAACGGGTTCAAAATTTCACGCAAGCGAAGCTGCGGGCGAAAGCTAGTATTTAATATAGAAATAGCTGTTCAAATATTTCATGAAAAATACGCTAAAATCTATGTATCACCAGCTATGATCAGCTGTTTATCTTTTAGGTCATATTTTGGGGTCACTGTTTAAAAGCTCCATTTTCTGAACTCATATCTAAAGCATAAATGAAGAATTTAAAAAAAACAAAATATTAATCGTTTTGCATGGAAATAAAACTGACCGAATTTTGAAATTTTTCTCAATAACGCTTTGCCCCAGGTCGGGCAAAGTGTTTATTTTAGTTTTCCACGAGATGAAATTATATATTTTATTTGTTCATTCCTTTATCATTCAGTTTATCGGTCTTTTATCATACCACATCACTATATTTTGCGTTTGTGTTAAACGTCAACATAAATAAATACGACGAATTTATTGTTAGTGTACGTGTTTTTTGTTTGTATTCCGGCTTTTATTTTAGTGTGAGTTCATAGCTACACGATATTTATATGTGTTAAGCTGTAAATGTGTGCTGTACGTGTTTACCGCGTCCCCCCCAAAATTTGGCAGAATAAAATGTTTGGGAACTTGCGCATTGCTACCTCCATAGGTATATGCTCTAAGATAGTAATAGATTTTCAGAAGATAAGTTGTACGACCGACGTGTATGTTACACATTCATAATCAAAGCATGAAAATTAACTGAACTGAAAACTTAAATATTATAAACAGCGTGAAATTAGGCTTTAATTAAATTATACGACCAATAAAAAAACTGCATGTATTTTTTCAAACAATTAAAAGTTAATTTCTACGATAATGTTTTATTACTGCTGCTGGTACCCTACCTACATACCTACGAAACGTCATTGGTATGGCAATCAGTAATAAAAATATTTTTATGTGGTAGGTAACCATTTAAAGCATTGTAAACAAATTCCTTACTATCCTGATTCTCACAAAATTGTTTGCGTAAAATTATTGATATGATAAGTGACTAAAACAATAAAAATATGAACTGTGCCAATAGACACACATGTACAGCAAATTGCAATAAATATAAGGCCTTGAAAATATACACACATCAAAAGTGTCTAGGGATCAACATATATTTTTGCAATAACTTTTCTCCTGATTGATATTAATTAAAATTTTCTTTAAGGATTCATCAAATAAAGTGTTTTCGTTTGTCACAGTAACGATAAACCAAGTCACCTTTGCATTAATAAAGAAATTTGCCATTTTCCTAATAAAGGGATTTTTGACATTTGAACCACTAACACAAAAGTTCGAAAAAAAGACTGAAATAACAGTTTTCTTTAAAATTTTATTGGGTAACATAAACAATTAATAATCCGTGTTTCTACCGCGAACACTAACAACACAAGAACATCGGTTTGGCATACTCAAAATGAGTTCATCCAAATCACGCTGTGGAATGGCCGCCCATGTTCGTTGCAACAACAAAAAAAGGTCTTCTTGCGACTGGATACCCTCCATATTCGGCAGAGCTCTTCTCTGTAGCATATCCCATGCATGCTCAATCGGGTTCAAGTCTGGCGACTGAGCAGGCCAGGGCAGGACATTGATGTTAGCTGCGGCGAGAGTCTGTCTTACAACTCTTGCGGTGTGCGGTCGTGCATTATCATGCATTAACTGAAATAAGGGACCGATTTGCGCTTGTAGAGGAACGATGACGTCTGATACAATCGTCTCAGCATAAATTTGAGCGTTGAGGTTGCCTCTGATCCAAATCAACTCAGTTCTTCCGCCGATCCAAATACCCGCCCATACCATGATGGTTCCACCACTATAAGGATGGACTTCCTGGCAGGATTTTAATCGCTGTTGGCGTCCAGGGGTTCTCCAGTGTCGTATACGTCTTGTATCCGGTCTCATACCAAAACGAGACTCATCAGAAAAGCACACGAAACGCCATTGTTCTTCTGCCCAATTTCTGTGTCCAAGAGCCCATTGATATCGAATCCTACGATTGTGCATTGCTATAGGTGGTACCCGTAGCGGTCTTCGGGAATGAAGGTTCACTTCATGCAAGCGGTTTCTGACTGTTTGGTCGCTAATTAAGTTCCCTGAAGAGTGATGAAGCCTCACGGCTAACATCATGGCGGTTATTGTTGGAGCTCTTCGAGTTAAGATTTGAATGTATCGGTCTTGTCTCCGTGTGGTGCAGCGATACCGTCCTCCATGGCGCTCAGCCACGGTACCAGTGCTTCGGTAACGTGTCCAAAGTCGACTGATAACACTCTGACTTGTATTCAGAGCTAAAGCCACAGTACGTTGCCGGGAACCAGCTTCTATCATTCCCACGGCTCTGAGCATTTCTTCCCTGCTTAAATGACGTCGCCGCTCCATAATAACGTTGGTTTTAATCAGTAGTAGGGAAACAGTAGCACTAATAATGTCTTCAATGCGTTGTATGTTTTTATAGGGAAAATATTGACAGCTGATTTTCATCTTTTACTCGAATTTGATTCACAGTTCCTGATTCAAATTATGAAATGCACCAAAAAGGATCCATATAAATTTATAAAATCATAAATTTATTACAAAGCCACATCTCAATCTCAAGAAATCCGCATAAAAATGCTTGATCCCTAGACACTTTTGATGTGTGTATTTACTGACATATTTTTAAGTAATAAATTGTGATGTTAGCTCACGATATAGGTGTAGGTATGACTCACGATCTCGAAACCTATTATTAATAATGCATTATACATTATACTAATTTTATACTTCATTTGTTACGCATGCTTATTTTTAGTATACCTACTTCTATCGTTAAATGACTTTTTTAATTAAGCATTTGTATTTTTATGAGCACACTAATTTTTTCAGTCAGTGGCTACGGTTTTACTTACCATGGAAAATTCTAAAATTAAGATAATTGAAAATTTCTTTAAACTTCCAATATAAGCAATACTTCTACGCTGAACTGGGAACAAAACAACTACTGAAGAAATAACGCGCAGTTCAGACTACGTTATACTATTTCGCTATATAGTAAAGCATAATATATTGCGTCATAATCTATACCTATATAGCATGAAGTTCACACTATACGCTATATCTTACGCCGGTCTAATATGTATAGCAAGTTATTTGTCCATCCGTAGCGGCCGGCAGACGGGGTAGAAGTGAGGCGGGGCGGAGACCGGAGAGTCGTACGATATATTATTATAGAATAGCGTTGTGTGAACGTGTTCATATAAAATAAATGTATACTGAGCGATATCGTTGTACTGTACAATATTTGCTATATGCTATATATTATAGCGTAGTCTGAACTGCGATTAAGGTTGTAGGTACCTACTAGAAGATAAGCAATGGGCTGGCAGTATATCAGTAGGTTATTCCAACCACATTGTGCCTATTCAATTTATAAACATAAATATACAAAGTGGAGATGACGATACAACATTAAATGATACCATATATGCTATGATGGGTTTTACGACCAAACACAAATAATCAATTGTGTACATTCAATAGTGTAGTCACAGGAATTTTCGTACGATTTAATATTTTTTCGCATATCAAGATCTCTACAAGAATGTATGTGACCCGTTTAAACCGAAATTATCTTTATTTAAATGTGAAGAACAGATATAGTTTACATAAGTTTCGACTTCAACGTCCCCTCATCTACGTGAATAAGTGAAATTGAAAAATCATGCGACAAAAATGTGCAAGGAAGCAACTGATTTTTTGTGTACGACTAGAACACATCCTAACACGTAGTATCATTTATTGTTGTATCGTCATCCCCACTTTGTATACTACATCCTTGACACATGCGTCAAGTTCGTGAACGGGCGCCGTCAGAAGGGAATGATTATTTCTAATCTGCCATAGCAAATAGATTAAAGATACTCTTATTTATTAGCATAGTCATACTGACAGTGCATTGTTCTCATATTTTTTATCACAATACAATTTTTCCAACGTTTTTGTAATAGTTTGATAAAAAAGATTAACCTTAGAGTTGATTGCCGGTTCTCCTACATACAGGGTGTAAAAAGACCCATCACATAGCCGAAATCTACGCACTCTGTACATCAAACTAAACTACATTGACCAAAAATAATTGCTGGGAAACGACTTTTATTTTTTGGCATAAAAAACGCTTTTTTTGTAGCGCGCAATGTGTGGTTGTGGCGATGCCACGCGTTTGCATGCGTGCAGCGGCCACACAGCTGAGCCAAGGCGGTCGTGTGCATTTGATATTCGTTGCGTTTTTGTAACTTCAAATGCGTAATTTGTGAGGAAAAATTGAAAATTTTGATAAGGTTGTTTGGAAGAAAGTTTAGTATTATCACATAGAATAAGTTTTCGGAAAAAACTAAACAAAAAGTACACTTTGACCTTCAATATCTCCAAAACCAATGGTTTCCCAGGTATGGTCTGGTAGAAAAAATGATCCCAATGACGGGTAGAATATGTGGTTTTCGTTATCGTTAAGGGTCTTTTTACACCCGATATATGTCACTTTTTTTGACAATTCAAAAGTTTCTGTAAATGGTCTAATTGAAATAACGTTTTGAATTTGACAATGGTGTAGGTACCATGTTTATACTTAACTATTTATGTATTCAAAACGTGGTCGTTTACTCATCAGGGACACTTGTTAGCTAATCAGTAATCTGCTCATATTTAATAGTATCAGAACGCATCGTTTTATGTAAATTGAACATTCAAGAATTAATGGGAGGCGTGATTTAATTGTTTAAACCACATTCTGAACGAACCCTTGAAGTTTGGGCAGGTATTTTGGCAGTACGTTATATCTCTCATTCGCCCGCAAACTCAGTCACAGCCTCAGTCAGTCTCAGCTAGACATGACCAATGAATCAGTGGAGATTATTGGTATAACTACTATGCATGGTACCCGGATTGCTGATCGCAGTTGTTATTAACGCATTTTCTTGACAACCTTAGACATTTCATGACCTAAACTACCTGACATGTAAAATAAAATGATTCCGTTAACAATAAAAATCCGTTCTGCTATCAAAATAAAGCGTAAAAGAAAATATTTATTGTAAAACGAGAAGAACCAAAACAGAACTAAAAATTGAGACTGATTTGAGATTATCATCAAATGCATTTAATTCAAAAAATGATACGGAGCAAATTAAGTCTCAGGTCAGATTTGAGGTAACAAATCTGAAACGAATTTCCTGAACCACTCGCGCTGTTCTACAAATCTCAAACGAATTTCCTGAACCACCCGCGCTGTTCTATGTCATAATTATCATGGGTCCTGCTAGGTGTAACACACGCTTTTTACAACACCCATGAGTGGAAAGGGGGTGCTCTATTATTTGTTGCTAACCACATAGCAATTATTTACCTACCTATCTTTTAATCCGTGCCCATATTTTCGATTTTCTGTTGTGACTGTCTGATCTGAAAACTATCACACATTCATGATTGAGTGCTTCAAACTTTTTTAGGTTTAGGTAGCGTCCCGGTCCCGATTAACTTGACCGATAGTCTGATCCGATAATCGGATCGTATGTGCCGTTCACTATAGCAAAACCTATCGTATTTCGAAATTCAGTCACCTCCCGATTGTCGGATCAGCAATTCGGAAAGTTCTCGGCCTCAGATTAAACAGATGCCTGAGTTCCAAGCAAACTACATTTTGTTCGGTGTGAAGTAACTTACTTACCTCCTCATCTCAGTAAGTAACTTACGTAAAGTCAACTTTACACATCTTCTGAGTACCCTTAGTATTGGGGTCATGCAATTTTAAAATGTCACCGAGACCTCTCTTTAAAATCCATTTTAATATTAACAGTGTAAATAAAATTACAGTATTGTGTAAAGATTACTGATTTTGGAACGAGAAAATAATTGAATTGGAATTCACATTTTACAATCTCGCTTTAAGATAATTAGGGAGATATTATTAACACATAACTTATACATGTAGGAGAAAACAGGTTTCATCGACAGTGGCTTGAGGTCCCACCATCTCACGTCACATATCGACATTGATCGGACATAATCTAATCCTGGGCATAAAAATAATATTAGTTAAAATTAATCACTGACAGGACTATTGTTGCCAACAAGCCTGTTATAGTGGTAATACAATGAGAGCGCCGTACAATGATTGTTGATATCACGGTCCCTCATGACGAGAACCTTGTGAAAGCTGAAAAAGACAAACAAATAAAATGTCTTGATTTAGCACACAAGGTTGTCGGCACGTGGGATGTGGACTTAGCAGTCATTGTCCATCGGGACAACATCGACTATCGAGTCGTTACGGCGAATAGCCTAATAGCCAAGAGCCTCGATCAACACCCATGAGGTGTTTATCGAGGCTCTCGGCTATTACTCGTTGGGCGGCTGGATCAAGGTCTTGATACAAAAAGCAGTACTCCTTGACACGGCACGCATAGTGAAGAGGTTCCTTTCTCCGGAGCCCTGACTGCCGGCAGCTTGGACTCTGTTCCCGATGCCTGTGGGCTACTATTTTTTATATTTTTAAATGTATATTGTTTTTTTAAGATATGCATTTAAAAATATAATTTATATGTATGTTTACAATGAATAAACGAGAATATTAGTTATTTCTATGTCCTGGGCAAGTTAATTTATTGATAATTTGTTGAACGAAGAAATATTGGGGCTCGAACTTAAAATCTCAAGGATGTTCCGTGCTCGTTAATTGGATCAAGGGTACGAAACGACGCGGCGACCTAGATATAAGTTGGACTTAATCCCTATTTATTTACTGACTCGTTGGTCTAGTGGTCACAAGCGCGACTGCTGAGCGTGAGGTCCTGGGTTCGATGTAAAAGGAACGGTCTTGACTAATTTGATAATCATTACTGACAGTCTTTTCCCATTGAGTGCTATGAATTTGCCTCTTTTGAGCCGTTCGCCACATACACACATTTCCTGAATTATTATCCAAGTTGTCTCCTCCATCCTCAGGTCGGGCAAAGTGTTATTGGGTTTTTCCGTCTGGAATTTCTCATTAGCAACCCGGAGTCTGGATTTGTGCCCAATTTATGGCAATAAGCTCGCCCCCTATTACACGGAACTTAAACATAACGGTGAAATGAAGGTGTACTATAGTCCTCTGTCCAACCCTTCTGGGAATACTGGCATGATGTTATGTTAATCCCTATTTCATCATCATCATCATCATTCAACCGAAAGACGTCCACTTCTGGACATAGGCCTCCCCCAAGCTATCCATGATGGGGGGGTCCGTGTGGTGCCGTACGTAAACACTACCCCATCTCTTCCCATGGGTGTCGTAAAAGGCGAGGGATTCTCTAGAGGTTGGGCAGCAGCGTTCTCTGAGTACTTTAACAACCATACTGCGATCGCCAACCCGCCTTCCAAGCGTGGCGATTATGGCAATCCCTATTTACTACAATTTCATTGTTATACCCATGACTACGGAGACAGTGCACTGTTTTAGTCCCATGTAAACGTCCATTGAAAAGTAATCCATTCACAATAAAAAGAAGACGCTTAAAGAACGCCAAGTTAAAAAAGAAGAGAACAAAACACAAAGGATTGTGGCCGATGACAGCAAGTATTTAACTATAATTAACGTTTCGCCGCATTGGCCATCTTTGTTTCACCGCAAAGAACGGGAAACGTAGCAAAACTACACAAAAATACGAACAAATGCAGTAAGAATGCAGTTTATGGTTGTACACACAGGGGCGGATTTCCCTATAGGCCAGGTAGGCTCGGGCCTAGGGCGGCAAAATTTGGCGGGTTTTTTTTTTAGTCGTCGCGCCTTCTGTGAACCTATCCGCCAATTCAAATCCGTCCGTACTATCCGTCAACTCAATGTAAAAACTCGAGTGTAAAAATTCAAAAATGTGTCCACAGCATATCGCAAACCAGACAAAAGACAATTTGTGAGTAACGATTAATTGTTACTTACAAATAGAAATGGTGAGAGGAGCTCGTGGCTAAATAATTACAGCCGCATAGACCGATCTTCCGGGTTAAGCCACGCTTGCCGAGGTTGGTCTGTGGATGGGTGACCATTTACCATAACGAGTTTCCTCCGTGCCTCGGAAAGCACGTAAAGCCGTTGGTCCCGGCTGTCATTTGTAGATCTTTGACAGTCGTTACTGTTGGTCAGAAGCCAGAAAGTCTGACAACCAGTCTTACCAAGAGTATCGTATTACCCAGTTACTGGGTTGTGGAGGTCTGATAGGCAGTCGCTCCATGTAAAATACTGATATTCAGCTGCATCCGGTTCGACTGGAAGCCGACCCCAACATAGTTGGGAAAAGGCTAGGCAGATGATGATGAAATAGAAATGGTAAGCATCAGTATTTGAAACACTGATTGAGATAATTTTATCATTTACTGACTTTCGCTATTTTTTATTTTAATTTAATTCCTATAGTTCATTTAATTTTTCGTAATTTACAGCGAGTAGGGGGCGGCAATATTTAATAGGCCCTAGGGCAGCCAACGTATCAAATCCGCCCCTGAGTACACAATACACTTAAAACCCCATTCTTCTACCTCTACATATAGTGAAATAATAAAAATACTCTTCATTTTATTATGTATAAAATTAAGAGTATTTTAATTATTTTTTTCCTTTTTTACTAAATATGCGGGTATCTTTATGGTGCATGAAGGATGCGTTAGTTAGAATCAATGTTTAATAATGCAAGAATGCAGTAATGAATGAAAACAATACATAATTATTGTGTCACATATTGGCCGAGACCTCGAGAGGCTCGTCGCTAATTAACAACCGCGCAAATCATGCGATTTGCAAGGTTAAGCTACGCTTGCCGCGGTCAGTCCGTGGATGGGTGACCGTTCGTTACACATCCCTCCGAGTCTCGGAGAGCACGTTAAGCCATCCTAGATTCCGGGTGTCATACAAATACCTATGACAGCCGTTACGGGTTGTAAGAGGCCCGAAAGTCTGACAACCGGTTTAACCTTAGGATATCGGCGTTGGGTTGCGGAGGTCTATTCCCTTTTCTAATTTTTGTTATCGCGCACCGTGCTTTTTTGACCCGATGAAGCCAGGCTTCTGAATTAAATGTTTAAATAATATATCCTCAAAATTAATGAAGTGTGGGAATATTTATATTTATCTTCATTAAAAATTTTAGTTACCTTCAAAATTTTGATTGTTTAAACGTTACCATGGCAACTGTTCCGCTCTAGATATCGCACGTCCAACGTACAGAGTAGTGAGTCAGTCAAATGCACACTGAGATAAATATACCTAAAGTCCAGATCGTTCCGTATACCGGTCCGTATGATAGTTAATACATAAGTATCAGGCGACGCACTCGTGATGGACTTATATTTTCATCTTTATACGAGCTATTAATATTCTAACACTAGCACTTCCCCGTCACAAAAACCAGGCGATAAGACTATTTTTAACTGTTGCCTGCCACCAATATTATTGTGTCGCCATGTCGTAACCTTGTGTAATAACATACTAGTTTATAAACACAACTTCCATTGACTTCTTTTATTTTTTCTTACTTTGTTTCTAATTAAAATTAAATTCTATCATATTAATTGTTTACGAGACTGCATAGTAATGTTGTTGTAAACATTGCCGCACATAATATGGGGTATCATAATTATTCTTCGTATCGGAAATGCAAAATTCCAAATAATAATATTGTCACCACTCAAAGGGCATAAGTCACATAAATAAAAAAAGAACACTGAAGTTTTACACGAACATTATGACGTTATCTGTCTGGTCGGTCGCACACCAACGCACGATAAAGCAAATAACAGCACTATCTGAAGCAGTAGCTGTGTATGTAGGCAACACAGGCACGGTGGAGGCTCCCCGCCGCGGACGACTGCACACAGTACATTGACAGCTGAAACCGTCAACAAAACGGGAATATTATTGTCTTGTCTGCACGACACGTTCATGGTTCAGCTAACCATTCACGCTTACGACGAAACGCGGACAACACGTGGCGGAGTAATATTAGAGCGCAGGCGGCATGCTACACCGCAAGCTCGCACCAGTCCGACACACAGCACGACACAGTGTACCCATGTGTACTCCACTCTGTCACAGAACATAAATGTTAGTACCGAAAGTGCGCGTGAACACCCACCATGACCAACAACCGCAAGTGGAGGGAATATGTGACGGCACTCAGTGGTTAGTAATTTTATTTTTTATTTTCATGTGTTCAGTGCGTGTGTTTTAAAATAGTTTTATTAGTATTTATGTTTTTGGTGCGCGTGCGTTATGGCAGTAGCCGGCAACATTGCGGCTTTTATACAACTGTGCACACTCACGCACATTAATGTCATTAATTAACTTTTCACTGAAGTAACTGTGTGTAAAGAGGTTAATATGGTACTTAGTGTTATGGTTTTGCGGTATTGTGTAATACCACAAATTACTTATTAATAACGTTGTAAATATAAACAATATGTAATTAGAAACGTTTTTCGTAATAATATCAAATTCTATCACGTGTAAATCATGCGAGTCAAAAGTCATTTTCTTTTTATGTTATATCTAATAGGTCGAATAATTATCTTTTTAATCGCAAAAAATACCAGTGACTTAAATGTTAGATCAAATGGTTCTTTGATAAATGCTAATCACGTTATTTAATTGTTTTTTAACGCCATGGCCATATGACAAGGAAATGATTGTATACATATAATGTCACGAAATGTAGTGGTCACTCTCCTGTGTTAAGCTGTCAGTAATAAACTACGAGTGTACTGTCCATTGTTGCACATATACGTATGTTTACAAGTCGTAATTTTGAGTTAAACGCCTTTAATAGTAGTCGGTACCTACACGGAAGTTATTGTTACAATGTGTCATAAATTAACATATACCTATTTCAACGTGGTGACATTGCCATGATTTTTAAGGAATACAAACGAAAATGTTTGGTCACTTACGCACAATTTTATGTTTATGTATTTTATTACATTCGGAATTTATCTTACATTTTGCTATTTCTTATATGATTTGGTGCAACATGTATTTCAGAATCAATAATAGTTGCTCAAAAAATCGCATAATGGATAAAAAGAACAAATACAATATCTTATTTAGATCAATACAAAAACTCTATTTTAAGGTTTTAAGATCGAAGAAAACTAACCAAAAACCAAGTTAATATTTTAAGTTAACATAATTACTACATTTAACATTATTTTAACATAATCTTCTAATTAATACCTTCAAATGGTAATCCCGAAAATGTTTTATTTCGTTTACCTACTATAATTTTGTCTTGAATCTTAAACAGGTGCCTAGTACTGCTAGCTTGTTTTTAACTACCGACCATTAAGTAATTAATTGGCTTATGCTAATATTCCTAACACAAACATAAGTATACCTAATACTTACATTCATTTGTTTTCCAAGTATTCTTCTGCATTCATACACGTTCTTTTCGTCTAGACGTTATTAAGAAGTAGAATCTAACTTTAGCAGCTTCATGACTTTTATTAACAGATGACTCAGTTCAATTAAGATTCGATCCAGTTGTAGACTGATCAGTTATTCGTATTTTATCTCAGCGCAGATATTATTTATGTGCCCAGCCAGTGAGGCTCTTTTCTACCCTTAAGTGTTGTAAAAGGCGATCAAACAATGATCTATCATGTTAATCGGAAAATTAAAGTACCCATAATAATGAACAACTTTTGTACTAACGTACCCTAAAAGTCAATAGCTTTAGAGAAAGCTACGCAAAGATTTCATTTAAAATAATACGCTTAGGCATCCTTGTCAACAGCTTTTTTTTTTTTTTTTTTTTTTCCGTGGGAAAATCCTCATGGATACCCGTCGCCTGGGGAAGGCGAAGGGTTATGCCGGACTCTTACCGGCTAAAAACCCACGGTGTTCCTTCTCCTGACCCTTGGTCGGGGTCGCGGGATTCGCAGCTGCATGCGCCGCAACCCCGGCAGGCCTCGGTCCGCCAGCCCCTGGCGGACCTCTCCTTCTGTGGGGCCTTGCCCCACGTCCTCCTGAGAGGCGCGCACGGAACACATGCGCGCCGCCTTCTCGGGCCTGTTACTGGTCGGGCGACGGGTCCCCTAACCCGTCGCCCGCAGGCCACACACTAGGGTGGCCGGAGATGTGTTTACATTTTAGATTGTAGGCCATATTTGTGGTTACGGATTAGTAACTTCATTTTCTGAATTCTTAACAAAATCGGGGTTGTCAATGTTTTTAAATAAGTAACATAATTTCATATTTGTACTAGAAGTCGCCAGCGGCTTCGCCCACGTGGATGTCGTTTATCGCGTATTCCGCGTTTTTCCGTACTGTATTAAGCATGTATTATACATATAAACCTTCCTCTTGAATCACTCTATCTATTAAAAAAAACCGCATCAAAATCCGTTGCGTAGTTTTAAAGATCTAAGCATACATAGGGACAGACAGACAGCGGGAAGCCACTTTGTTTTATACTACGAGTATGTAGTGATTCCGCGTTTTTCTTTACTATAATATGCATGTATTATACATATAAACCTTCCTCTTGAATCACTCTATCTATTAAAAAAAACCGCATCAAAATCCGTAGCGTAGTTTTAAAGATCTAAGCATACATAGGGACAGACAGTCAGCGGGAAACCACTTTGTTTTATACTATGTAGTGATTCCGCGTTTTTTTCAACTATAATATGGATGTATTATAAATATAAACCTTCCTCTTGAATCACTCTATCTATTAAAAAAACCGCATCAAAATGCGTTGCGTAGTTTTAAAGATTTAAGCATACATAGGGACAGACAGATAGCGGGAAGCGACTTTGTTTTATACTAGTAGTGATACCTAACTAATGGAATCAGGTGTTATCTTGCTGAAATCCATGACACAAATATGCAATTACAATATTTTGCTTCAATTCAGCCAAACCCAAACAAAAGTTCGGCGGAACACATTTTGTAATTGCATTTTTTTTTTCAACATTTGTATCAAAATAAATATATACGTATTTTAAAATTGTATTTTAACAATTGCTATAGCACAGTCATCACTCATCATCAGTAATACTTTTAATTGTCCACGGCTTTGTGCTCCCTTTACAAAGATGACAGCACCTTCCTAAGTGCTAATACCAACATACGGCAACCACCAACCAATCTGCAGACGGAAAAACCACTGTTCATTGAAATATTGATTACAACATACCTCTAATATCAATGATCAATAACTGATTTCGTCATACTATTTCAATACAATTGACGGCTTATATCTCTTATCAGTGATAATAAAAATACAACGTTACTATACAGTAATCCAATAGATACTGTAAAGTATAAATCGTTTACTGCACTTAACAATTAGCACATTGAACTTCGTACTCTTTAAGTGTTTAATACACAAAGTTATTACCACTTAAACAACTGTAGAATCATAAAACAGTAATGAATTATTAATATTGTAATTTGCGTCACTTTTCAAATCGTAATGGGATTAGGAAGTCGAAGTATACTACTAATAACTTACCTATAGTTTTTTTTTATTAAACCTCTTCAGAATATTTCAGAATTTGATTATCATTTGTGTTAAAGGTAAAGGAAAATATCGTGAGGAAAGCTAGAAACCTGAAAGGCCTCGTTGGTGTGTGTAGGTTGATTATGCTATTTTGCTAAATTATTAATAACATTAAAACGTATCAGGGAATAACCGTTAATTATCAATTCTGTTTTATCTTAGTCCAATGCGTGTAGAAGATTCATCTTGTATGGGGAAATAGCGTGGTGATCATAGCATAGGTCATAGGCGATGTGATAGCAACCGACATTGCTTACGTTTAATAACAATTTATTAATTTGTATAACAGAAACAACAATAAAAGTAAATTAACACTGAAGTGCTATCGGTTAGTTATCGGTTCGTCCTCGCCTTGATAGCATAGTTTCGTCATCATTCATATCAGACTGTAAAGGACAATATAGAACATATTCTATGGGAATATTCCCATAATCAACACGCTAAGTAAACGGATTGGTTGTAGCTATTACTATAGTCTAGCCATTAAAATTGTATATAATAGGTAAACAAAAGTTTGATAGTGAAAAATTCATTCTACATTTTAAAAAAATCTTAATATTTATACTTGAATTATTAAAAAATGTGTATTACCTACTCGTTCCAAATAAGAATAGGAATGACGTTTCTCCATATTGTGACGTTTAAGCTGTCAAACTAACTTCAGTTGAGTCACATTAGGTAAGATTTGTGTAGGATGCAAGGAACTTATTAAACACCTAATAAGTTCCTTGGTAGGATGTGGTTACTCACCCAAGTGAAGTTCATTCGGTTTCGGTCAAGGCCATTGTTTTTTTGGATCGCATTAGCATGATTAATGGATTCTTAAAGCAAAGTGAATGTTTCACGTTTATCGTGGTTTGTTACCTTTATAAAAAGTTATGGCCGGACTCTACTCAAGAAGATACTACAGGCCATCCTTAGCACGTAATATAATAATCTAAATAAAATAAGACATCAAAAAACGAACCTTTTTTTTAAATAATCACGAAAACATACACCTATTATATGTTCAAAACTACTAGGTCCAAAACTTAGGTCAATTTTGATAATTCTCCTCTCTTTTTAAGACTTGAACCTTGCCAAAATATACAAAAGAAGTTTCCTGAAAGTGGGTTCTTTTCTATGGAAGAAATTCTTTATTTAAAAAACTAATGCAAAAATAAATGAAAGAGTTTTCGAGTGTTGAAGCTGTCGAGCGAGAGCCGATCAAAATCGGAAAAAATATTGTTAATTATATTTATTTTTCCGTGTCTCGATAGTGGCGTACACAGCTATTCCAATTAAATCTTTTTAGCAAAAAGTATATTAATACATTCACTGCTTTAATGTTTTTCTTCTTGGAATAATTATTGAATGGTATATCACTTTCGCCGTAAAAACTAATTTAAATACAAGCAAAAAATAAATACAGACTGCCGAAACATTTCTTTCACATCTGCATAAACAAACACTTTTTACCAAAAGTACCTATTTAAAAATAGTCTATGTTTAATACAAATTCAATGGATAATAACCAAGTAAAACAGTCATGAGAACCTTTGTTCATATAATATGAACAAAGGTTTTTTTTTTAATAATTATCTCTGTTTTATTGCGGTACGATATATCTGCTAAAGGCCAGCTAGCTCTCAAGCATTCATGAAACTGTCGCCAAAAACATCTGTAAGACATCATTATAGCCTAACGTCATAGTCGCAGTATATTTGCTTACTTTTCACTGCCTTCTAAATAAGTTGAATGCCTCACAAGACACAAAACGACAGCAAAGCTCGTTTATATTGTAAAAAGAAGTAGGTAATAGGAAATATTCGTGCAGCATTACACGACAATTACAACATTTTTCGTCGCAGACAGGACAAAGGGAGTGTATAATTAAATTCTACACTTAAAAAAATAACGTTAAAAACGGTAATATCAATTCAGAAGCGACGTCGACGCCCCGAGCGACGTTTAGGGTGCTGTCACACCACCGCACCGGCCCGGGTAGTGACTATTTTAAGGTTTTACGTGAATATATTATTATCTGACTGAATTGCAAATTTTTTCACATTATTCTGTTCTTATAATTCGGTACGATAAAAAAACGTTAAGGTACATTCTCAGCAATGGGAACATGTGATGATAAGATCATGTTGAAACATGTTCTATTTCATCATGAGCAGTTGACGCAAATGTACAAAAAAACCTTTTCGCGATCATGTACCAACTTGTTCAGGGGCAGATTTTAATACCCAGTGGCGATAATAGATTATCTATGATAGATAAATCTATATCATCGTTATTATTTATAGTAACTACAAAAGTAACCTTTTTTTTGTTTCAAAATGTGATTGCTGCTGATTTTATAATATGTCAACCAGTGAAACAATACTTTACCGCGTACTATGAAGAGTGGACTATCATTCAATTGTTCTAACATTGTTTCGTTGCGCGAAAGGAATGACGTTATTCATACTGCATGGGCTTTGAATGGTAGAGTGAATATAACAACGAATACAATTAAAGTCAAAGAACAAATCCACGACCACTAGTCTGTACGACAATTTAATTTTAAAAAAAAAAAACGTAAAAAAAAAACATTTTTACGCTCAACATGGTCACCTTATTATTTTGACGGTTGCGTGCTACATAAGTACCTAAAAGATACAAAGAAAAATTCAGGGAGGAAAAAAACGAATTAAAATGTAATGGCAAAAAAACGTGTAACATGTTATACGTTATTGATCTCATTAACATTCATACTATAACATACAGAAACGCTTATCGCATTTCAATATACCGGAAATGTTTATTTAAATTTTGAATGTCAACATCCAAAGAATTATGAAGAAATACGAGTTTATGTTTGTTCTTGTCAATTTTTGGAATATTCAAGGAGAGATAAAAGTTTAATCTTGAATATCGTAAAAAGTGGGACTAATTGGACAAAAAAAACGATATCAAAATTGTTACATTAGCATTTTACACCCACTAATCATGCAATGATCATAAAAACAAATGCGGAAACTGTCAAAAGATCGTTACGTAACGCAATTTTTTTATTGACTAAAGTCTTTTTGCAAATATTGATTTTCTGTAAACAAGCAAACTGCGTAACAGTTTGCATTTAAAAATTTCGCTACAATTACGGTGCAGAAGTTTTGCATACGAAATATAGTATTAGGTATTCATAAATGTAAATTGTTTTTTTTTTCACTCTGTAAATACATGCTTTTGTCACACTTACTGATTCTATTTAACATAGCTCATACTATTTGTGCCACCTCTAAATATTTATTTTTTCTATTGGTTTGCTTGTAGGTAGATTGTCCTTGCGGACAGCTTCTTCGTAACGGGCAGTTATTGGCGAGACCTGGGGGTCTACTCCCTAAGCACGAAGTCAGTGGTTTCGGCCTTAGTTACGAGCGTTTCGTACTCCCTATCACCTACGGACTTACGATTATTTCGGGGCCCGAACTAAGAATGAATGACAACACGATTTGACAGTTGTCCCAACTACCGATGTGTTTTTGCCCGTCCGAAAAGTTGAACTTGACACTTGTTTTGTTCACTTTTACGTTTCGGGCTACTTTCGGACGGGCGACTAACTTCGTTGACGGACTTAGGGAGTAGACCCCCTGAGGGGTCTCCTGCCAAAAAATAAATATCTTACATTCTACCTCTACAAACGGTCATTAACTGCTACAATTTTTATCAAGCTTTTAGTATGGCAATCCGGTTTAGTTTATCTGTTTTATTTTTTTAAATAATAAACGTAAACAATAATACTTAAATCAGACGAGTAGGTACCTATTATTTAATTAGTTCTTATCTTACGGTCACCATTTTATTCAAGTTATTGTCATCTCTTATTGTCATTTACCTTAACAATAAACTTAGGTGCCCGCTCACACGTTTGTTGCCCTCTTCGCCTATGTACTGGCGGCTTTTCAGGGGGCCCAGCTAGTGAGCTGGCAAGTCACCGTCTGCCAATATATTTCAAATTTAAGCTTGAAAGGCAGACGCCGTTTTCTTCCGGCAGTAGAGGTTATCCAGTCCACCTAACACCCCTTCCCATAGTCCAGATATTTTTCACCACATTTTACAATAGTCTTGCACCCACCTGGGACGGTTCATGATTGTACTCCAATAGTGCAGCCGTGGATAGTCCCCGGTTGGTGCCCCACCCCATTTTAGATTAAAGTTCTCAAAGGGGCCTTTGCACGTTGGACCTGTGTCCCCGTGTATGCCTTCCAAAGAACCGGACATCTTCCGCACGGAAGATGAGCCGTGATGTCAAAGAGAAACTTAGGTGCATGTAAGAGTCCACGTGAATTAATCAGAATTATATAATATTTTATCAAAGTATAAAACAGTGGGCGAAAAATTATATTTTGTTGTGTATATAGGCGTATATAATTCGATTAGTTCCATAAAAATCACTTTGTGGTACGCTTCACGCCTTGTTCCACCTTCACGTAAATCATAATGCTCATTGCGTGATTTAATTACAATTACCTAATTGGTACTGTCCACGAAGCCTCGTTTTTATTATATTTTATACTAATTTCAACAAAAACTATAAACCTGTGTGAAAAATACTAAGTTTGCTTCTATCCATTTTAAATATGGGTACTTACATACATAATATGAGGATCTACAACACTATCAAAATCACTTACACCCGTTTCAACGTAAGGCGATTCCTGGGGTTTTTCTGTAAACCTTACCATACAAAGAATATTAAATATTAAAAAAAACTATGAATAATATAGCTATTTTACGGTTTTTTGATAATGTCGTTTACGTTTTGTCGATAGCAGTCTCCTTACGGCTACAATTTTCGAAATGAACGCTATGTCAGGACTTATCTTTCGTTGAACAGGGTATAACACTCCAATATTAAATTACAAATCATTAAAAATAAGTTATATAATTCAAAGATATTATAGATCTAATTCATAAAATCTGAAAAGAAAAATCATGTCCGAACAAAATCATTCAGTAAAAAAATATGTGAAACGATATTTGATTAATGGTGATGGGTTCGCCTCCTGCCTCGTGGTTCACGGACGATAGAGTAACATCTCAAGCATGGCAGTATAGGTACAATAAAACGACTATTCCTTCGAGACTACAGACTGATTGTCAATAAAAACTACACACATGCATATTAATTAATTCGCGGCCAATGCCAAACGTTGGTACTCAGGGGCCCCACATGACAATGCTTTTTTGTACGATAACAGTTTTTGCATTGCACGCTTGGCCTTCTTAATAACATGATATTAGATCGTACAATGAAAAAACTTAATATGTAAGCATTTTATCTAGTTGTTACTGGGCGGGTTAGCATAGGATCATATTCTAGTTTGATCGATGGTTACATCCAATTTCACTGAGCACACAAAAGAACTAAAGTTTTTCCATGAAGGGCACTTACTGGGAACTGGGAGTGTCCGAACACCAGTGTGTGAATTCGTATCACTTAAGAAAATTATCTATATTTTTTTACCACCAATGTAAATAAGTATACAATGTGTTACAAAAGTACCCCTAAAGCCGAAAGGGGATTAAAAGGTCCCTTGTAAAGAGTATATTGGCAACATTTTAAAATAAAAGAAGGACCCAAAAAAAAATTTGGTTTAATCATAAAATAAAATCATCACACAACCCTGAAAACAAAAGTAAAGAGTAGACTACCCAGAAAGTTATTTACATTCTTATCTAATTTCCTCTGAGAGGTAAATGACAACCACCATAAAAGACTACTTGATTAACATTTTCTTTTTTAAGGGGAACTACGTAACACGTTGTATATGAGCTGAATAAGACTTCCTATAATCCTTCTTTCTATGTTATTTAATTGTTGTGTTCCTTAAGGATGTATTTACAAATAAGTAAGCTGTTTTTCGATGCATTTTCCGATCAATCTGTGAAACTTAGCTTGTTGTTATTACCATAGCTACGGATAGACTATTCCTTTGTCTAAAAAAAGGTGGAGAAAAAGTTCTAAAAATTGACAATTTATATTTGAATAATATGAATTTTCCTCCCGCAATAATACTGAAAATTAAGTGAGTTTCGGTACATATTCGTGAAGAATTCAAGGGTTTTAATAAATAAATACAATACCCATTAGTTTGAGGACATATTTACCTTAAAAAGGTTGAAAAAAAGAAAAGATAATCTTTGGAATATGCACAGGAAAAGGTTTTTCCTTTTATCTTGTTTTGCTGGACGGGATAACCTTAACGTTGTTAAAATAGGGTTAGTTTATCATCTATCATTTTACAGTCGGCCATCATCGTGAGTGGATTCGACTCACTTGACAGCAGATACGAGTATAAGCGGTCAAATACATCCCTCCACGGTCACAAAGATTTGAATTGACCTAACTTAAAGATAAAGGTACGCTGTGTGTGTGGGCCGTTCGCATATCTTAATTTTACTTTTTACCTACGGTTTCTACAAAATACGTCCTAAGACTAAGTATTTTTGTTTTCATAAAGTTCTTTTTAGGATTCCGTACCCAAAGGGTAAAACGGGACCCTATTACTAAGACTCCGCTGTCCGTTCGTCTGTCCGTCTGTCACCAGGCTGTGTATCTCATGAACAGTGATCGGAAAAAGGTGAGCTAATTTACCTAAACTTCAAAGAACAGAGACAAAAACTGGAGACTTCCTTACGACAACATTTTTTTTCGTAAAAATTATCCCGAGTTTCGGGACATCACTAAAGTACATATACTATTATTAATGTTAATAGTACAGAAAACAATTAAATTTGTTTCCTATTTTTGTTTCCCAAAATTGTCACAAAACCAGATGACACGTTTTTCATTGTTTTTAAATTAGATATTGTTTATTGTTTTCAAAAAAGGAGATGGTCTTTTATTTTTTTAAACAAATGAAAGACAATCTCAGAGAAAATTCTCCCGAAAATAAAATGTTGTTTTAAGGAAGTCTCCAGTTTTTGTCGCTGTTCTTTGCAGTTTAGGTAAATTAGCTCACCCTTTTCCGATCACTGCTCATGAACCATGTTAGTTAGACAGTTGAAATTTTCACAGATGATAATAATAATAATAATAAAGATGATGTATTTCTGTTGCCGCTATAACAAAAAATACTAAAAAACAGAATAAAGACATAGGGGGCTCCCATACAACGAACGTGTTTTTTTGCCGTTTATATAGATAACTAGCGACCCGCCCCGGCTTCACCCGGGTGCAATGTATTATACTTATAAACCTTCCTCCTGAATCACTTTATCTTTTAAAAAAAACCGCATCAAAATCCGTTGCGTAGTTTTAAAGATCTAAGCATACATAGGGACAGATAGCGGGTAGCGTCTTTGTTTTATACTATGTAGTGATGGTACAGAACCCTTCATGGGAGAGTCCGACTCGCACTTGGCCGGTTTTTTTTATATAAATTCATGGAAGACCTCAGGAACAAATTTTGCTACTAATACGCATAGTAACTATGAAGTATAGAAAATTCGCCAGTAATTGTGCTCTAGAAATTGTATTTATATATGAATGAGTAGGCATCTGAAAGCTTGTTTCCTCGCCGTGCTTCCTCGACTGTCACGTTGTCTCACAATCAATGTGCTTGTTAAAACTGAATCATCTTCGTACAACTTACTTACTTTTGTCTCCATTGACTGAGTTCAATGAACCCGATAAATGACCTAAATTATTACTAATATTCAGGGTTCAAGTTCATTGGTTTTATCAAGAGTTCAAATTATATATCTTCTTAATTCGCGTTAAGTATTATATTTTGACTCAGAATCATCGTCAAGTAGAAATTCCACCGGGAAAACTTTTTCCAATAACGTGACATGAGCTAATAATTGTTTACGACATTAATTAATAGGATTAGCCAGATGAGCTGTTAGGGAGGAAATAAAAACAATAATAAACAAGCAGATACATCATGCTATGACCTCGTGTAACCACATCATCGTCCGATCATAGAATTGAACGCAACGTGATGTAGGCATTTCATGAAATGACCTATCGTGATTTGCCCATCCCAGTCAGGCGAGGATCAAACGTTAATGGATATTCCTAGTTTAACGTTATTCCACATAATGATACTAAATAATACTGTCATTTCATAAAATAATTTCATTTCACGCCGTGAAATTGAATACCATGATATAGAAACCAATCACATCAGAACGACTGAAGAGAAAAGTGCATTGTTGCGTGAACTAAAACTACAAGATTGTTATGCTTGCTACTCACACAAAATCCGAGCATAATGTTAGAACGATAAGCCGATAAATGATATGTCCAAACTAGGGCCTGGTAAATCGTCAAACGCTTTGAACGATATGGCAGGCCATTTCAGGAAATAACTTCTCCCGTGTGGGGGCGGGAATATAAAACTTCCTCACCGCACGCTGGGAATAGACGCGTGTTGTAAGATTTAACAAAACCCAGCATGCTTGGTGGTAGGTTCTATACGGTCCGCCTGGCTAGCTACCACCCTCACATTAAAGTCCGGCGCCTAGCAGTTTACTGTGTTCCGTCGTGTGTATGTGAGAGCCAGAAGGGTATAGGGGAATCTCTCTACCTACATCTCTGTTACTTGGATTCGTGTGATCCATCTTAGACCCTGTCTGCGCTTACCATCAGGTGCGACTAGAGTCAAGCGCGATCAAGACAATCAATAATAATAATAAAAACGCCGTTTCACGAAATGCCCAGGCACATCGTGAAGCGGGCCGCAAGCGACATAAATTGTTATCGTTTTCTTTAAAACAGTAGACCTCTGGGTGTCACGTAATTAATAGACTCGTTTATCTATTTTACAACTTTGTTGCATTACACCATATTATTTTAAATTATGTGTCATATTTTATTGCAATACATAAAATGACTATTTTTGATTGCGGAAAATTTTAAAGCTGTTTTTCATTTTATAATGGTCATTCTAGCCTGTTACCAATTTTGTTAGGATCGCTGCTTCCAGTCTCAACAGATTTGGCTCTGGAGCCGAAAATGGGCTTTCCATTATTTTAGTTTGTGTAAAGACAAGTACCTACTCTTTCAAATGTAATTTCCAAAAACCGTTTATGTTTTACATAATCCGGGTCATTGATATGTCTGTCAGTCATGCAGCCAATCATTTTCTTTCACGAGTATATCTAATTATATAAAGGAGAAGCTGACTGACTGATCTATCAACTCACAGCCTAAACCGCTGGGGTTAAAAAGTTGAAATTTTGTCAGTAGGTTCCTTTTGTAACGTAGGCATCCACTAAGAAGGGATTTTTCGAAATTCAACTACTAAGGGAGTTAAATAGGGTATGAAAGTTTGTATGGAAAATCGTCACTTAACGGGTTCAAAATTTCACGCAAGCAAAGCTGCGGGCGAAAGCTAGTTAGGATATATCTGCAAAAAAGCTATTCTTTATATCACAATTTCATACGAAAAAAATAATAAGGCGTGTATCATCACACGTTGTCTAATACAGGGCTATTAGCTTTGTCAGTAAGTGAGGGACAGTTAATTGATATTTTTCGCGTCGAAAGCTGACGCTCCTGTCACAGTGCTTCATTAGAGAGAGTCCAGCGACCCGTGTCTATGTCGATAAAAAAATGCATGAAACTCTTCTTAAGTAACTTTCTAAGCTAGAGAAATACTGGCATTTTCAAAAGAACAATAATATCCATTGACAAATCATAATACACTTCACATTTTTACATTTCTACTTCTACTTTTCCTTAAATTGGTCTTTGTACTTTTTTCTTGGTCTGGCTCGTTTGCTCTTGCTGTTTTCGGAAGTGATAACAACATACAGAGAAGTGAAGGAATTGGCTCTGCCCCGCGAGCACGGGTCTTTTATCGAGTCGATTCAAGAAATTGATCTATTCTAAATGTCAAATTTGACATAACTTATTGATAAAACGACAGCAGTTGTCGTTTTATCTATATCTTATGTCAAATTTGACGTTTAGAATAGATACATTTCTCGAATCGACTCGATAAAAAGATCCGTGCTCGCACCGCAGGATAGAGAAAGATGGAGATTACTACACGGACAAGTGCCCAGAACTTAAATTATGAATGGACATATACTAAGGTATATGTAAATGAGAAAGTGATTTTATATGTTTGTTTGTTTTGTTCTTAAACTTTTGTAGAAAGAAAAATTAAAAGCGGGTGAAGCTGTCACCGCATCTACCGACTATTGCTACAAAGTCTGATGACCTATACAAGGTGTAACATAAATAAGTGTACAACCCCTTAAGGGGTGACTTTACTCATCATTATGAACAACTTTTACTATGGGACCAAACGTAAAATCGCGAAAAAAAAATCAGCAGTTCCCTACATTTTGACGAGTTATGCGAACATAAATGTAGGGAACAGCTAAATTTTTTTTCATGATTTCATGTTTGGTCCCATAGTAAAAGTTGTTACTAATGATGAGTACAGTGACCCCTTAAGAGGTTGTGCGTTATTTATGGTACACCTTGTATAAATGAGAAAGTGATTTTATGTTTGTTTGTTTTATTCTTAAACTTTTGTAGAAAGTAAAATTAAAAGCGGGTGAAACTGTCACCACATCTACCTATTGTTGCTACAAAGTCTGATGTCCTTATACAAAGTCCACTGTGCAGTGAATAGACCATCTTGTAATTCCCGTGTCTATCGTAATGGCGACTATAGAAGGATTTATATCCGGAAGCTGTGTCGCTGCACCGATGAGTGCACTTAGCACTAATCTCCATAATACATACTCATACATATAATACAGTCACATATGCAACTGCATGACACGGGTTAGATAGCTTGTTCCGGTCTTTTGTTACATCATTAAATGAGGCAACAGCAGATAAATTTGTATAATACACCAAATATGCCGTGTTTTTATGGGACTAGGAGCATTTCCAGGGCACGTCCCAAAGGGCACCGGTACGTTCCACCGGAAATCCCAGAGCCCCCCTCTTTTGTGCTAAGGATGAACGCCACGGGTGGCTTTACGGCCGATACTAATAACCAATCTGAATCCCAAAGCTCTGGATTATCTGCTTTTGACAATACTTCTATTGAATTTTCTGTCAAAAACTTACATCAATCCAGAGTATTGAAATCGGTTATTTTATTAATATCGGTCGTTAAGTCAAGAGTCTAACATACCCCTCCGCTTTTTCCAGACGGAGGGTATCTAGGTATCTATAAAAAGGGGTTGGTTGAACTCTTCATAATAAACAACATTTTGTTCTAGAACTTTGAAATTAAGGAAAAGTCATATTTAGGTATATTGAGATTAAAAATAATAAGAGCGTTTACAACAAGTATACAATGAATGGAAAAAAACACGATACCTGTCTCATGTTTAATTACTAGTAAGTTTTGTTTTTATTGACAGCTCTGATTTACGATTCCGAAAAATAAATTGTTTAATTTTAATGAGACAGTAATAAAGTTGCCTACTGATAATAAAACTTATACCTAAATGAATAACGAAGCGTCTATTTTTAGATCATGAAAAAAGTTTTATTTTTTAGAACGAATACCAATTTCGCGGTAGCCAGTGATAGAACTACTCCGAATCTAATTGCCAGCAATGGTTGCGCAAACTACGCACGAATAAATATTTTTAGAATCATCACCTGTAGCATAGAGCTATGTTTAGATAACTAGGTTTGTGTATTCAATAGTATGTTAATAATACATCCTACATTGGCGGAAAAAAAACATGGAACATATTGGCTGCCAGTTATTTCGCGCATGTCATAAATTTTATTCTGGAGTTTTAGCTGAGAATGACAGTGGAAAAATGAAACGTAAAACAGTGTTAAATAAAGTGTGGTAAAGAACAATGGTCACTCGGCTAACATGCTTGTACTAGTAAAATCTAACAAAACTTAACTTGATGAAACATAATATGTCGTTTCATTCGCCTACATAAATATAACTAAGTACAGCCTTCAATATATTTTTAATCATTCGCGCTCCGACGCTCGCTGAGGACGGACGTGCCGCAACTCGCGCTGCGTACTTTCTCGACGTGCTCGCTCACGAATATCGCTACGCCCCGCCGTAGTGTTCTCCACTTCACGACTATAAGTTCAAAAGCTGCCTTTTTCAAGGCGGTGGCTGAACGCCTATTTCTTTGTCAAACGCGTGTGCCCCTTCAGGGAAAATCCACAGTTTCGTGGTCCTCGGCTGATACTTTGCAGTGTTAACGAAACCGAGCGGGTGTTGACCCAATACACCAGCTGCGCCCCTTCAGGGCAAGGCGAAAATTGGAAGGAGCTAGTACCACCGGCCTTGGGGGGTCTCCTAGTCGACGCTAGCTCTAACCCCGTTCTCTCCCATCTAGCACTCTCTAGTATTGCACCTCACTAGAGACTTAGGAACCCGTTCGCACAATAAGACTGGCGACGGGATTACAAGCTTAGGGCTCACCAATAGGCACTCAACCTCCCTGTCTATACCCGACAGGGAGGGTTTTCACACACCCCGGGCCCATCCAACCCGGGGCCGCGTTTTTAAATTAAATTGTTAGGATCAATAGGCCGTTACTAAAAATAGTCGCGTACATGTGCGCGCCGCGTTTTTATTAAGCTTATCCTCAATTTTTACACACGGCTCAGGCATCTTTTCCGAGATGTCTGACGCTGTGTTATTAGCGTTCTTCCGGGAACTTTTAAAGGACCCCGAATTTATTGCCAAATACGGCGCTCGAATTCCTAGTAGTGGGCCCATAAGGCACACTACTAATCCCTTGTCGCCCACCTGCGATAACGACAATGATTATTTCGGCGAAGGAGAGCCATTGTTCGACGAGAACAATGGCATTCCGAGCCTTTTATCGCTTCCGCCATTCTCTCCCGGTCCATTGTCTCCGCAGACAATAGAAATTCCGCACCTGCACTCTGCAGCTGCGGGTTCTGAGAACCAAAATACCCCTGCCCCGTCCCTCCGCCATGTTCTTGAGATGATGTCATCCATGGATACGTCAGAGCCCCACTCCCCTGAATCTGACATCGAATCAGAATCCTACTCGTCTGCTTCTTCCTCCGAAGGCTATACTACCGTAGCCGGAAAGGGGAAAAAGCGTGCCCGCAAATCCAAAGCGGCCTCCTCCAGCCAAGTCCCGGCCAAAACCCCCAAGACAACCGTTGCGACCCCCGCGTCGGCTGCCTCCCATAGTCCCGTCCCGACTACCTCCCCGCAGGCCAGTCGTCCCTCTTCTCCCCGTCCCGTCACCGGCTCGAAAACCTCGGCTCCGAGGAAAGAGCCCTCTCCTCCGCCTCTGTACATTCAGGACAAGGCGAAGTGGACAGATGTGTCCAAGATGTGTGTTGATCGCAAGATCAACTATCTTAGCGCCCGCACCACCCAACAGGGCATTAAAGTCTTAGTACCCACCTCCAAAGACTTCCGCGATCTTACGCGTATGCTCAGAGAAAAAAGTGTGTCGTTCCACACTTTTGCCCTTCCTGATGAACGACTTATCAGAGTCGTTATCCGCGGCATCCCCAAGGAGATTGACTCCGACGCCATCCTCAGCGACCTTAAGTCGCAAAACATCCCCGCCTTGGAAGTCCACCGCATGCACCGCGGCCGCGGTGGCACCCCCTACGACATGGTCCTCGCAGTATGCGAGCCTTCAGACGAGTCTAAGGCCGTCTATAATATTAAGACCTTATGCCACCTGTCTGGCATAAGCGTCGAGCGCCCCAACAAGTCCGGTCCCCCTGGTCAATGTCACCGTTGCCAGCTTTATGGCCACTCGCAGCGTAACTGCTATGCGAAACCCAGGTGCGTCAAGTGCCTGGGCGACCACGGCACTAGCGACTGCGAACGCCCAAAAGATAGGTCCCTATGCCTTGAGCCCCCTAGTTGCGTTTTATGCGGCGAGTCTGGTCACCCGGCGAATTATCGCGGGTGTGCCAAAGCGCCAAAACAGCGCAACCCTAAGCTGGCTACACGCTCAGCCGACCGTCACCAAAGAGAGAGTCCCTCCACGGCTCCCCCTCTTTCTTCCCAACTCCCCGCCCGCCTCAGTCCCCAAAGGCCGTCCCCATGGAACGCGCTGAACCATCAGCAGGCGTTCCCCGCCTTAAGGCCCACTACCCAGTTGCCCCAGCAACAGCAACCAACCACAAGACCCCCAATCCCGGCTATCCCCGCCCTGATGAGCTCCACTATCCCCGCTCCCACTATAGTGCTAGCTGCTTCACAGGCTGCACGTAGTCCCCCAACATCACAGGCTCCCCCCGCACCCACCCCCGCACTCGCCCCCAGGCCAGCGCCGACAGCGGTTGCTCCCTCCACTTCCCTCTCGTCCACTAAAGTGCTCCTTAGGGACACGATCCCCAGCCTTATCCAAACCCTCTCCTCCTGCAATACGCAGTGGGCGAAAAACATAGTCTCCGCTTGGAACGCCTCTCAAGGCGATCCAATCGCTCGCATCAATGTCCTCTGCGAACTAGATGACATAGTCATTTTCCTCATCCAATAAATTCCAATGGATACAGAAAGCTGTAGAATTAAGCCCCGATCCCTTAAATTAGGCTTCTTCAACGCTAACAGCGTTAACGGTCAACGAGATGAGATCGCAATCTTTTTGCGTGATCATCAAATTGACATCTTCTTAGTGCAGGAAACGTTTCTCAAGCCCCACAACAGGAACCCTGGAATTGCTAACTATAAATTAGTTCGCAACGACAGGACCCGTAGTAGGGGTGGTGGTACTCTCATCTACTACAAACGTTCCCTGTACTGCACTCCCTTAGACCCTCCTCCTGGTCTCCAATTCCTGGAAACTTCCATATGCAGACTAGGCATGACAACAGGACACCAGCCGATCACAATCGTCTCGGTGTATAATCCTCCCTCCAGTAATAAGATCCAACTCCGGAGCGATCTTAAAGCCCTCTTTGACCTCGGTGGAGGTTCCGTTATCATAGCGGGCGACCTCAACGCCAAACATCTCTCGTGGTGTTGCAACTCCAACAATCACGCGGGTCGTAACCTCGAAGAGTTGAGCCCGGAGCTCGAATTCGACGTTATCGCCCCGATGTGTCCCACTCACTACCCCCATAACCCTGACCATCAGCCCGATGTCCTCGACATAGCGCTTCTAAAGAACGTAAACCTCGGTCTACGCTCTATAGAGACGCATGAAGAGCTAGACTCCGATCACCGCCCCGTAGTCCTTCACCTAGGTCCCCGGGGTGGTCCCCCGGATCCTGGTCAACCCGCCCCGACCAAAACTGTCACGGACTGGGGAAAACTAGAGGAGCGCCTCAAGTCTTCCTCGTCCGTTCACTTAGATTCCATCCCCGACGATATCATTACGATCGCCGACACGTTGGGCGCGATCGACTCCCTCACCAGTCACGTACAGTCCGTGGTGAACGAGTGTTCACGGCAGGTTCCAGCGGTGGACGAACACCGCTGGAAGCTGCCGGACGATGTGCGCGAACTGCTGACGGAGAAGAACGCGTCCATCCGTGCCTATGACTCTTTTCCCTGCGAAGCTAACCGCGTCCATATGCGTTCTCTACAGCGTGCTGTAAAGAAACGTGTACGGGAGGTTCGGGAAGCCCGCTGGGACAAGATGTTGAGCGACTTAGAGCCATCCCATCTGGCCTTCTGGCAATTGCAACGTAATCTGAAATCCGATTGTGTAGCTTCAACTCCCCCTCTCAATCGTCCGAACCAAAGGCCGGCCTTCGAAGACGACGAAAAGTCCGAATGTCTAGCCGACAGTCTAGAAGCCCAATGTACTCCCAGCACCCAACCCGCAGACCCGGTCTATCTTTCCAAGGTGGATCGCGAGGTCGAACGTAGGGCCACCCTCCCACCCGATGAAGACCCCGACGACCCCTTACCCCCCATCACCGTAGACGAGGTCCACACGATAGTGAGGAAACTCAAACCTAGGAAAGCCCCCGGCTCAGACGGTATCACAAATAAGGTGATCAAACACTTTTCCGCCCCGCTCATAGTCCTCATGACCGCCATCTTCAATGGCGCTCTGAGTAATAACATCTTTCCGCAAGCTTGGAAACAAGCCACCGTTATCGGTATCCCCAAACCCGGCAAACCCAAGAGTGAGCCCACTAGTTACCGCCCCATCAGTCTTCTCAATGTATTTGGGAAAATCTATGAGCGTCTCATTTATATCCGTTTAAAGGATTTCGCTGACTCCCGTAAACTCATCCCCGACGAACAGTTCGGTTTTCGAACCCAGCACTGTTGCATTCGACAATTGCACCGCATAGTCGAACACATTAGTTCCCGTTTTATGCGCTCGTACAAAACGGGCATGCTCTTCTTCGACGTAGCGAAAGCCTTCGACAAGGTCTGGCACAACGGTTTATTATACAAACTGTACCAATTCAACGTGCCGGACCGTCTCGTGCTCATCATTCGAGACTTTCTGTCGGATCGCTCCTTCCGCTATCGCCTAGAAGGCACCCTCTCGTCCCCTCACCCCATCCGCGCCGGAGTCCCTCAGGGCTCCGTGCTATCGCCCCTTCTGTTCACGCTGTACACCAGCGACATTCCCAAACGTGGCTTGGCCAAGTTGGCTCTCTTCGCCGACGACACGGCTATCTACTATTCCGGTAGGAGTCTCGATAGCATCTCTCGAACCCTTCAAACCGCAGCCGACGCCCTTGGGGTCTGGTTCCGGAAATGGAGAATAGAGGTGAATCCCGAAAAGAGCGCAGCCGTTCTTTTCGAGAGACACGGTGATTCCCACACCCACATCCGTCCCGTCCTCATGTTCGGCAAACAGATCCCTTGGGAGATGAAAGCCAAATACCTGGGGGTTATCCTCGACCACCATCTGAGTTTCCGAGACCACATCAAAGCGGTGCGCGCTCGCGCCGCTTTCGCTGTCGGTCGCCTCCACCCCATCCTTAGAGCACGCAGTAAATTGTCACTTAGAAATAAGCTGAGAATCTACGTGACGTGCATCCGCCCCATCTTGACTTACGCTAGCGTCGTGTTCGCACACGTTAAGCCTTGTCGTTTCAAATCCTTTCAAACCCTCCAGAATCGAGTGTTGCGCAGAGCCGCGGCTGCCCCGTGGTTCATGCGTAACGTCCAACTCCACCTCGATCTAAAAATGCCAACCATCAGGCAATACCTCAAACGCATTTCCAAGCGTTACTTCGACACTGCCCCTCTCCATCCGAACCCCCTAGTTGCCGCAGCGGCCGACTACAGTCCCTCTCTCATAAGTAAAGTTCGCCGTCCCAGGCACACACTTTTAGAACCCGATGACGAAATTACCCTCCTCCAGGAGGCGAGTAAATCGACCAGCACACTACACAACGTCCGCCGCCGTCCGGCATACCGTCCTCGACGACGAGGCCCGTCGCGACGTCCCACCGCCGCCGGTCACGATCCACCGAGCTCTCCCGTCGTAGAGCCGGTCGTCTCTTCAGACTCCGCAGTCACACCGATAATTCAGCCCTCATCAAGCTGTCTCCCCCCCTATGTCCACGCCAGCAACGCCCTAAGCCGAGGTCCGAGTCCCACTAGGGGTCGCCCTTAGTGCTGTTGTTGCAGGTAGTCATGATGTTAGTGTAGTACAAGTAGTTAGCTTAGGTTAAGTATTTTACTTCGCCCCCATTGGCTGGAGACCCTTTAGGTCACGCCAATAACTGCCCGGTTACGTAGAAACCGTCCCCTAGGACGACCTACAGCAGTCAAATAGAAAAAAAAAAAAAAAATATATTTTTAAAAGGTCGGAGAGACAAAATATTTTGCCACTTCCAATATCAGATTCGAAACGTGATGCGATTCCAAGTTCATTAAACGAATGCCAAGTCAACAAGAGTAGAAGATCAATCGGAGTCTGTAAGCAATGCAAAAATATAAAAAAACAGGAATATAATATAAAATCGCACAGAACACCAAAGAATATTGTAACAATATGGGAGGAGAACACAGTCGTCGCCGAAACTACTCTTAGATATACTGTACTCTTTGGAAACTACAACGACACGGTTACCATGGATACGGTCAGCGCAGAAAACCGTCAATTTATTTTACTTGTCAAGAATAGGGAAGGACGTAATCGATCGATTTATGACAGTGTCGATTTTTAGACGTAAAATCATTAGTTTTTTATCTAATTCATGGCTTTATTAAAACAATTTACCACGAAGTAACACCAAATTCTATTAGTGGCTAAGCTTAGTATAATATTAATGTAAGTTTATACGGTTGACATTGCCTGGGATTTTATTTCGATTTATGAAATAAAATCTTAGTAGACTAGAAAAATTATGGACTTCTCTAGTAACGTAAGTAATTACGGATGCGTTCCAAGTTAGATATTTTATACAGCGTTCTGATAAATAAAATAGTATTTTTAAAATAAGATTATCTATATTTCCCCATCTTTTAAAAATAAACGAAGATATCCAATAAATACACTAACAATGCACATATTGGTGACAGTTTCATCTCGGGAACAATTTCTGTTTTTTCCTAGTCCAAAGTGACCATTGTTCTTTTACTCGCATTCATCTATGTATCTATATAAATAAAAAGAAAGGTCCTGACTGACTGACTGACTGACTGATTGACTGACTCATCAACGCCCAGCCCAAACCCTTGGACCTAGAAAGCTGAAATTGTGGACAGAGGTTCCCTTAATAATGTAGACAAGGAATAAGGAAGGATTTTTCGAAATTCAACCCCTAAGAGAGTTAAATAGGGGACGAAAATTTCTATTTAAAGTCGACACTTATTGGGTTCAAAATTTCACGCAAGCGAAGCTGCGGGCAAAAACTAGTTTGCAATATTTACATAAGGATTATTCTTTTTTTTAAATAGTATATTCCATCTTCAACGAGTGCTAAATAAAAATAAAAGAACTTACATTTAAGAAAACAAAGGATATCTAAAATATAGTTTACGGTTCAGCGAAGTTGTGTTGAAGATTTAGCGGTGGAACAAGACTGCGGAAGCTGGGCGCTGCTACATACACATGTTTACCTACGTGGTCACACTGTTACACTCATTAATCGTTCTATTCATTAGCTAATTATAAGTATTGATGAGGGTACCTTGGTGACCACTAATTAGCAAGTTCTGTTGGCTTATCCTAGATACCTATACATTATATCATTATTCTGCGATTTCATTCATTTTGCTTTGTTTGGCTTCTTTTTCATGCTTTGTTATTAGATGACAATGTTCTTGCATAAAATTAATCTCATATAGTGAACTGTATAATATTCTTATAAGATTAAACCTTAACCCCTAAGGACTTGCTATAATAAATTACAGTAAGAACTGATAAATAGAATTACACATTCCTAATTAAAATTGCTTTTATACTCGTTTAGAAGAAATGAAAGAAAGTGTATCCTTGGAAGAAACTCTTGAATCCTCTTAAAAAGTTAATTCATCATGATCTCTCGGCTACGGCCATCCGGGACTCTCATTTCTTTTCAGTTTTTTATAAATAATGCAGCTTGGACATATTCTAGCTATCCTCTGTTCAACGAAAGAGTGAATGAGTCCTGCCTGACACAGCAGTCATTTCGTAACATGTAGCTGTCAGGAGGCTGCTATCTAAAAAATGCAAACGACTTCTTTCTGATTAGTTACGGTTTACTCACGTGCATTTTTCGGGATTGCCCGACTAGGTTCGGACCCAAATGGAGCCCTTAATCATGACCTGATCACGCGGTGAGGTCGCGAGTCGAGCTCTCGTCGAGGGTCTCGTCAGTCCCGAAAGATGCAAGTGAGTAAACCGTGACTAATCATAAATATGAATGTGTCTCACGAAAGTTATAATACAAAAAACAAACGACATCATCAAAAACCGCAAAATAACTATAGTGAACATGCTTTATTTTTTTTAAATAGGTATTTGATATTCTTTGTATGGTAACGTTTTGTACACAAACGCCAGGGCCTCAAAGCTCACCTTACGTTGAAAAGGGTATAATTAGACCTACTTACAAAATTTTAAGCTATAAAAATTTCAATTCGAGTACTCACTCGAATAGACTACTCTAATGATTGCTGTAACAAAGCCTTACGAGTCAATACTTCAAAAGAAATTGTTAACATTTTCTCGATTTTACCAACATAGTGTCTATTATTCTCCTTTACACATTCAGGTCTTTATATCAGTTTCACAATAAACACAATCTCAATGTATTCATCTGAACATACATATAACAAGGGGACTACTAAACACCGCTAGAAAAGGTATTCAAATTGTAAATATATTCAACATGGTAATAACGAGGGAAAAAACCATAGGTTGTGTTACAAAATGCAAAAATACTGTTTTGTTATGAATAGATAACACAACAATCGTTTTCTTAAAACATTCAACAATGGCGTATCTGGAAATGTTTTTATATTTGTTTTTGTATCCAATGTTTATAATAGGAGACACGAACTCTGCTGTATCTGTGTTTTGTTTTGAATTGTAATAAATAAATATTCTAGACTTCTAGATTATTTAAAAATGTTATTGGAAATAATCATATTAAGTAGATAGGTAGTATGAACAGGTTAAGAACCTCTTGACTTTACAGTAGGAACCTGAAAAAAGAGACATTCCATTTAGCGCAACAATTTGAAGAGCACCAATTCGAATCTAATTCGAAAATAATGCGCACAGCAAAAGAGTGGAACTCTCTGCCTGCGTCTGTGTTTCCGAATGCACACAACCCTAATCTCTTCAAAGTGAGAGTGAACAGGCTTCTTCTGGGTAAGCTCGCTCCATCGTCGACTTTGTCTCGGTCATCTCTGACCTAGACTAAGGTCAAGAGCAAACGCATAGCAAATACAAAAAAACCACCCGTGGTGTGCCACCCAACCTAAAAAAGGGCTCCAAGCTGCACCAATCTGAAATACCTTGGAGCTTCCACGATACATGAAAATATTGAAACATTTTCATGGGTTGCACGGTTTAATGCACAGCTAACTAACTATGATAGTTATTAGTTACCATATTTTCCTCGAAACCACGGCACTATTTGTCCAATTAAAATCTATATGTTTGCGTGTAACATCAGCATAAATAAAACAAAAAACGCGCTGGTTAGCACACGTCAACTGTATTAAATCGAATGATGTCATTTTCAAAAACAGGATAAAAATAAAATCTCTCCTAAATAATCTTGCAAAAACATTTAATTTTCACTATACACTTCTACATTTTATACAGGACTTCGTGGAACCCAGATTAGCACAGAAATATGATTAATGATAAAACTGGGAAGCCTAATAAAGAAAAGATAATTAATCATCTACCTAGCAACTAGGGTCCGAGGTCAACTAATTAACCACATTCAGGAATAGGATTTACATTTTGGTAATTTTTATATTTAGAAAGTGATTCTTAGAGATTGAGGTAGTTCAAAAGCCTAGTTGGCAACTATTCAGAATTCTGCATCGAGAACATTCTTGGCAAAAAATACTATTTTATTACCTTTTGTTTATGTTTTGTATGAATATAACCTGTGTGTCAGAGTAAAAATCTTCGCATACATGGCGAAGCAAGTTTATATTAACCCTCAGGCGCATTCTACACTAATATTTAAGGCTGATGCATGCGTGCCATCTTTTGGGACAGGTCCTCTCAAACTGCTCTGGGACTTTCAAAAGGCCAGTCAAGGCGTTGTTCTGCATTGTGCTCACACAAATTGACAGAAAATATGTCTGAACTTTAAAAGAGACCTTGACCGCTGAGTTTGTTTCGGCCTTTCTTCTCAGAGGTAGTCAGATAGGAAACGCTGACGACATCTAGCTTTAAAACAACAAACCGACATGTAGAAGTGATTTTAAATATCCTATTTGCAGAATAAATAATTACATTTAATTTCGCCATATTTGGATCGCGATCTTGTATCGTGGATCGATTAAGCGTTTAAATAATAAATACATTGATCTAAACGCTCAATAAATATCATGATCCTAGGATCTCGATCCAAATATCGTGATAAATATTGGGCGAGTAGCATGCGCGTTAGAGTAATGCGGTTGACGACTCGGGCCATCGATGGCTGTGTTGCTCTATGTATTAACCATACGCTAATTATTTGGCGATTAAATTTGTCAACTTCAACTTCTAAACTCATTTATTCAAAATAAACTACAATTCTTTTTGAACGTCAATGTATAAAACACAGCCCCCACAAACGCCCGTCCTTCACCGCTTCCTAGTGTTTATGCTGTGAAGAAGAAAAGGCGGAACAAACTCCCCAGCAACACAGTTCGAAAAAACGAATTGAGAATTTACAAAAAAAAGTGATGCTTACCGGTGATGCGCCTTGTATACGAACCCCCAAAACCACGGCGAATTGTGGGAATATTCCGATCTGCCCCTCATCGGTAACAGGGGAACAGATCGAAACTTTATATTTCTATTTGTCCCCCTAAAAAACAGCAGGGGACAGACCAGAAATAATTCTTTCGATCTGTCCGTTCGTCTTGGTGACAGGGGAACAGATCGATTTTTTTATTCCTGATTGGCCCCCCGAAGGAGACAGATCAGGAGGACAGGTCGGAATATTCCGAATTGCGGTAGTCGCCGGGAGACTTAAGTCTTCGAGTATCGGAGAGTTGCGTAGCGTTGAGTGAGGCAAGTTGCGAAATTCGGTGCATGAGTAAATACGCGAACAAGACGCAGCGGTATAAAAATAACACGTTAGACATAATGGCCATTATTATTTGTTACGCATCCTTTTTCCTTGCCAGATAAGCTTTATCAATATTAGGCCCATTTGCATCGATCCAACCTGAAGTACCATGTTCTGTTAAGAATTTCCAATAATGGAATATTGTTTTGCTTTAACCGTTGACGTAGAAACACATGTACCACTACCAAGGGTCTAGTACAAAATTCACGAAAAAAAGTGTCCTGAATACACCACAACCAGAGCGTGCGCCTTCACCGCCATATAAACTTAGAAATACCAACAAGATTATTAAAATTCTATGTTGTCATCAGAATGCTTAATTTAGCTTAAAACCATAAGAAGATTCGACTGCACCCGTTGACGTAAATTAGTCTTAATTTTTGCGTTTTAGTCAACATTCGGTTCGAACATTTTTGAGCGCTGGCCAGAGGTCCATGAGTTTCTACGCCAATGGCTATAACCACAGAAATCTAAATCAGCTATAACTAACTCGGCCGGCTCAGTGACCGAAAGCTGAACTTTGCCTGCGACCCTGAACAGCCATTGTGCTCTTCCACGTTTTTAATTCATCATCAACTCATTATCGGGGCGTTCACGCTCACTGTTAAACGAAGGCCTCTCATTAGACCAATAAAATGAAATGTCATGCATGAGCATGATTCATGAGGAAGAATTGCCATAATTAACATGCTTGGCAACAGATTGGTGATCGTAGTACCTACTTATGTCTTCACTAGCGCCAATAAAGATGCTACTTTGCGCCCACATTCTTGACTTTATTTTGACTTATCCTCCAACACGTTCCCAATTGTATGTTGTTCTATATTTAAAATGTTTTTTTTTTTGTATTCCAGCTACTTTGATCACGGCGGCGGCAGGCACTACAGTGGGCTGGACATCGCCCACTCTGCCCATCCTACTAGCCCCAGACTCGCCCATACAGACGTCAGCAGATCAGAGCTCATGGATCGCCTCAATAATGATATTATGTTCAGGTACTATGTCTTTCAAAATCTAACGAAGAACTTTTTCCAAGGGATTTATCACTTAAACCAACGAAACATCAAAAAGCTCATCCTGACCAAGGATCTCAGAAAATAACGTCGATAATTTCTTGATGAAGTTCAAGACTGAAAGACTGGGATTAATAGAGATCCGTTACTATGTGACTCGTTTGGTTTAGACTAGGTACAAATAAAAATGACCATCGGGATATTGTTAAAAACAACATGATTATAATTCAATAGAGAACATGATTATAACGCAATACAAAGTGACAGTTCACTTGGCCCGTACGTATTATTAAACAGAGATCCCTCTTAAGTGTAGTTTCAACATGACTTGAAACATATTTAAAAAACATTGATATACGTTGATACGCATTTAAAATGTCGATGGATGGAAGGGAAGAAGGAGACCAAAGAGAAGATAGATGGATGGTGTGAGAGATGATACGAATGAAAAGGGAGTAAATGATAGCGGGACGGAATAATAGGGGAGAATGAAAGAAGAAAATATTTTGCGCTAACCTCAAGTAACTATAAATAAGGAGAAGGAAGAAGACGTATTAAAGATGTTGTCAAATGTATGGAATTCTACTTTGTGGTAGCTGCTGTAGGAAGATCTATTTTGAGAGCTGTGAATACTAGCCGTAGATTCGAATCTTGCATCACACGATCCATAAAGCATCCTAACTAGCGTTATTGTTGCACAACTCTGAACTCATATTAGGAAAGATTTAACTATCTGTAAGCTAATGATAATGACCTCATCAAAATCCACATGCTGTTAATCCAATAATGTAACTGCCAGTCCGCTTACTATGAGTAATGACTATAGCAGGCCACTAGGCGGTTCAATTGTCCAATGCCGCCTATCAATCTGCAAATATTTTATAGTGAACATTGAATTGCTGATATCATTTTGATGATAATGTTGAATCGTAGATATTAATAATGGAAAAAAACTTGCCAGTTTCTAACCCAAGTATAAGAACATACATACATATACTCACGCCTGTAGTCTTCGAAGTGTGGTAAGCAAGTAAGTGATCTCCTATTGCAGAATTTTGTACACCCTCGTTTCGCCTCTTGGTTTGAATCCCCCCATGTAGTATGTTGCGAACCTATTGCTAATTTTCGGGCACAATTATGGAGCCAGTTTCGTCGCCTCTTTCGATTCGCTTGCCCAGGACGGAGAGGAATTGTATTCATAATTTGAAAAATGGCATCTTTTGTTGTACCTAATTTATTTGCAAATTCGTTCGTGGGGGGACGGATGATTTTTATCGATAGTTATTTTACAGTGGCCGTTTAAGCACCGATATCATGTGATTACGGTATTCTCTTCAATGCCCAGTTCAGGGGTGGGCAAACACCAGCCCGCCAATCCTCCGTTTTAGAGCAAAAGTGTATGGCCTCAAATCGCCGTAACTATTTGAGTCAAAAATATTAGTATGAGCAGAAAAATATGCATATTTTTTTTTGAATTCAGGTCCTCTTCAAAATTTCTTGTGTTTTTCTGGCCTCTAATAAACTTTGCCCACCCCTGACCTAGTCAATCACTTCATGTTTGAACAGTGTTAACAATGAATGCACTGTGCATAAGGACTTTGATCGGAACCGATAGAAAGTTCAGCGTCATGTGGGATTCAATCTCAAGTTCTCAAGTGATGAGAAATAAACCAGGTCACGTTTATAAAGGGCAAATACACTCACTTATTAGATATGCGGTCCATATCGAGGCTATCCAACTATTTGCATTACTTCACTCGTTGGGAGGGAAGTGGAAACTGTTGATGTTCATATTTCGCGATGAATTAACTTTACTCTAGCTCGTGGCCCTGAGTTTGTTTCCCTCGTCGGGGTTGTTAGTATTGGGGTTTTCTGCTAGAAAACGTTCAGTAGCAAGACGGAGTTTAGATTTGTTCCTGGTAGCTCGTAATCGGAATAAGGTGAACGAAAAGCTCAGCAAAAAAAAACTAAGCTGGGGATGCCAGTAGTCAAGCATTTTAAATCAATTTCAACGTCTTTAGACACATTTATCGCCTAATAAAAACTGCCTGACACAGCACAGAATAATAAATAATATCAGCTTGTAACTGTTCCACTGCAGGGCACAGGCTCCTTCTCATACAGAGAAGTAACGAGCATTGATCGCCACGCTTGCTCACTGCGGGTTGGTGATTTCCTCACGATATTTTTCTTCACCGTATGTCCGTGATATCTTAGATTACCTAATTAAGAAAGTACATATTATGACATTGAATAAGTCACATTGGTACTTGCCTGGGTTTGAACCCGCACCCACAACTTTTACACAGACACAAATAAAACAATACCTCCGTTTTTAGACTGTTTTGTGAAACAGTACCTACATCACTGCCTAGAGGAATACAATCTGCCGCGTATAAATTAACTTTCCGAAGGTATTACATATTTAGTCCCCACATTAATCCAAGTCGTAACATGATCGCGATTCTCTGTCCCTCTCCCTTCTCGGATGCTAATCCCAAATGATGAGGTCGGCCTTAGTAACTTGATCGCCATTCACGATAACATAAAAATGTGCTTACGACAACGTTGGTGATCAAATATCTACATGACATCTGATCAACAAAACATAATATTAAAGTATAGTTTGACGACACGGTTGGCGCAGTGGTCTAGTACTTGGCTTCTCACCGCGTGTCGTGGGTTCGATTCCCGAACAGAGCAAGTATTTGTATGGCTAAAGCTGGGTTCCCACCCAGCAGTGGGTGGGTTACCACGCACCGGCTGTGCGTGGTATCATGCATAAAATCAAGCACCGTGGGAAGCCACATTATGAAGGTGTGTGATGTGGATACGGTGCACCGCTCCGCACGCGTCCGCGTTACCACGGACGAGTCTCTTCCCATGGTGCGTCGGTGCTAGCTCGTGTGTCGCGGTGCGCGCTATCACGCACCGTGGGAAGCCGGTATTACAGGTGATTGTTCCGGGTCTGGGTATTTGGACATGTGATATGTCTGTAAATGCATGTCCATGATACAGAAGTGGTCCTAATGTGGGGCAATATTTTTTTAAGAAAGAAAGATTGAATTTCTCTCTTTGCTAATTTATCTACACTCGAGAGCAATGAATCCGGATCAACAACATAAAGCTTAATATCTCTGAAACTAAGAATGCTAGCTTATTCAAATAAAAATAATTTTATAGACTATTTAACTACTCAAATAAAACTAATAAAACTTCTTAAACAGTCGTTTTTAGGGTTCCGTACCCAAAGGATAAAACGGGACCCTATTATTAAGACTCCGTTGTCCGTCTGTCCATCTGTCACCAGGCTGTTGTATCTCATGAACCGTGATAGTTAGACAGTTAAAATTTTCACAGATGATGTATTTCTGTTGCCGCTATAACAACAAATACTAAAATACAGAATAAAATAAATATTTAAGGGGGCTCCCATACAACAAACGTGATTTTTTGCCGTTTTTATAGATATGCCGATACTCGCGTACGGAACCCTTCGTGCGCGAGACTCGCACTTGGCCAGTTTTTTATTTTTTTATTTGAGTAAGCTAGCATTCTTAGTTTCGAAGATATTAAGCTTTATGTTGATGACCCGGATTCATTTTTCCCGAGTATAGTACCTATCTATCAATTTCACTGGAATAAATAATTTTACATTCTTTAAGGAAAATTACCAGTCTTAGAGCATCATCGATGCCTGCCAAGTATCGATAGTACTATAATCCATCGAAATACTAAAAAAAAACAAATAAAAAACATTAGCGTAAACTTATCGAAATTCAAGAGCGGGCCACCCGGTCGGTATTGACGTTGTACACTAATTCGCAAACAGAGTTAATTATTGAAATACCACTTGAATGAAGCCCTATCATGGCTGAAACGTGTTATTTTCATGTTCGGATTATCAAAACTTATTTGGAGCGATAGCCTCTTCATGCTATCTTAAGAATTAGAATCATCAGAATGTTTTAACGGAATTAAAACAAAAGACACTATTGATTCAAAGTGGGATAGATCTAGATAGAACAAAGACATTCATAAACCATTATGCTACGTGTTAGTCATTGCATTGTTTTCTAATTTCAGCCGCCAGTCCCATTCCTGCCTCGTACCTAGCAGACAGGATCGGCACAAAGAAGACGCTGCTCCTCGCTTCAGTTCCCTACATCATTGGATGGATACTAGTGATGTTCGCAGGCAACGTGCCCACGATATACGCGTCGCGCCTCATCTCAGGGCTCGGCTACGGGATTGCGTACACCACCGCGCCCATGTACCTCGGCGAAATCGCCTCCGATGACGTCAGAGGCGCCATGGCAACACTCATCACTGTCATGTCGAAGGTCAGTCTGCTACCCGAGTTACGATACAAGGTCAACATTTACTCAAATGAGTAATTGGGTCATACACCTACTTTATGATGGCGTTTAATACTTATCTGGAGAATTACAAGCGGATTACTTCGTTTAGATAACATTATCAGTGTTTCCTACGAATTTCGTCATCTTCGTTCAAATGAATTTTGTTATGTCTGTGGCTAATTCCTTTCGGATTGTGTACTAAAATTATTATGGTGACAATTAATTTTGACCCGGTCTTATACAGATTTATTTAGCATGAATCTCTAATAAACATATTAGGTAAATGTCACCTAAATATGTACCAGTTGTAAGGGACGGTGTACCGAAAACTGAAACAGTGAATTCAGCCTATTATCATATATTATTCTGAATTGAAAATAAGTGAAAATTTTGCTCGGAATTTTCCGACTTTTCCGATTTTTCTTTTCACAAATTTTACTTTTCTCTGCTGTAAAATAAGCAATCCAATTAGGACACACAGCACGTTGCAAAACTATTTTTTTTTTTTTTATAAATTGGAAAATTCGAAAGATTTTGTTGATCTTTTCCACGGATTTTCAATTCAAAATAATGAACTAAATTCACTGTGTCAATTTTTGGTAACCTGTACTTTACACCCAGTTTATTTACTTGCCAAAACACTTATTGAAATACAATAAAACATAGGCAAATTAGCAATTTCCAGTAAATTCGGAAAATTCCGACAAAAAAAGCCACTTATTTCCGATTCAGAATAATGGGCTGAATTCACTGTTTCAGTTTTCGGTACACCGTCCCTTACACCCAGTACGAAGAATCACTTGGAACTATTCAACGTCATAACCCAACAATAAAATGAACTTGGTGATACCAATGTTAAACAAACAACAGGGATCAACCACGCGATAAACAAATGTACATCGATAGGATTTTTATTTATTTCCCTGAAATTGTATTAATTTTATTGTTTAAAGCAAAATATCTATACAGGGTGTTAACGAATTCGTGTAATTCCTTCAAACCACGTGATCTACTGGTGACACAGATTAACCCTAAATGGGAATTTTTGAAAACCAAGAAAAAAAAATTTTTGGAAAAAAAAATTGGTTTTCTATTTCTGATTCATTTTTGAGCCTTGAGTTATCTGACTGCAAAGAGCGATATCGCGTTAGTCGTGCCTGCCAGCCGTGTCGCCATGCTTTCATTAATTTATGCGTGGCATCGAAATGTTCACACAAATAAAATATATTTTTTGCAAAAAAAAAAAATCTTATTTTTTTACTGAATCCTTATTAGGTGATTTAGATACGATCGGTAACAAAGCCGCATGAAAAAAAAAGAATTTTATTTTTTTATTTTTAATCAAGCTAAATCCCGTGCGGGGCCTGTCTACACCAGTAGTAGATCCTGTGGTTTTAAGGAATTACACGAATTCGTTAACACCCTGTATATATAAAAGGAGAAGCTGGGTGACTGACTGACTGATCTATCAACGCACAGCCTAAACCGCTGGGGTTAGAAACTTGAAATTTTGACAGTAGGTTCCTTTTGTAACGTAGGCATCCACTAAGAAGGGATTTTTCGAAATTCAACCCCTAAGGGAGTTAAATAGGGGATGAAAGTTTGTATGGAAAATCGTCACTTAACGGGTTCAAAATTTCACGCAAGCGAAGATGCGGGCGAAAGCTAGTATAGTATATAGCAGCTTACAATACAAAATATTCATTCATTTAAATAAAACACCCTTGTAATATGATCATCTGTACAAAATAGTTTTGTATAATTCTGTCGATTGCATTTTTTGCTACTTCGCGTCGTAAAAACTGGAAAAGATAATCTTTTTGTAATTATCGCGATGTCTTTTTATCTGATTGTGCTATAAAATAGGTACAAAAGTAATAATATTCGTCATCGACACTGATCTCGTTCTAGACTACTTTAAAACGAGTCTTATCAACCTTGAGTAATAATCTGAACATCTAAACACACTTTGTATGCAGACGCTAACGAGAACTGCGCAAACGAATTTAATTATTATTAACCTTGTTTTATTTGCAATACGAGTATTCATGGAAGATTATACACTAAGAAATTATAAACATAAATACAAGGTTAGTCAGAAAGGGGGTACTAATCCGAAAGGGTGTTATAGTACCCATAATAATGAGTAACTTTTGTTCTACCACTTTCCCCAAAAGTCAATAGTGCAAAAAAAATTGCTATTCAAAGATTTCTTAAAAAAATACGCTAAAATCCATCTGTCCTCAGCTATGATCAGCTGTGTTTACGTTTTAGGTCATATTTGAAGAATTTTTGAAAAAAAAAGAAAATGAAAAAAAAAATATGGAAATAAAAATTATAAAAATTTTGAAATTTTAACACTTACATTAAAACAGTCATCAGTGATACTTTAAGTATTCTGCGGATTAGTACCCCCTTTCCGACTAACCTTGTATAATAATTTGAGCTTTCTTAGAATATTTTACGTATAGATTTTAGATTCGAAATTAAAATATACTTGGGCGCAAATAAATCGAGCCACTTCTATTTTTCACGTATATTGTTATTATTTTTGGTAGGTACCTATTATGGAACAGATCAATTCGAAACATATATCGCCTAAAAGGTTATTTGATAACCTTTAATATGAGTGTAGTTTTTTGTCAACTTAGTATATAATCCATGAAACCAAAACTAATAACCAGGAAACGTGAAAAAAGGAGTGGCTCGATTTATTTGCTCCCTAGTGTAGATTGGAGAATTAGTAAAGCATATTCAATTCTAAATCTAAAAATAGACCCTGAAATTAATAATTTGGCGTCAATACCGTCGTGTTTGACCCTACGACATTGATTCACCCGCATAATTTGTAATGAATCGAGTAGAGCCAGCTTGCAAAGTGATTTAGAAGAATAAAAAGAAATAAAAACCTGCCTATTCTTTGCGGAGAAAATATTAAATTTTTCACTAAAACAAGTCCAAAAACCTGTCAATTTTCGCGAGTTGTGTGCTTAAAACTCTGGATACTATGAGAGATGTCTTAGGGGCAAAGATAAAAGCACAAACGTCTCCTACATTTCACATCTAGACTCTGAAAAAATACATTATATGCGATTCAATTATATTTTGTCCTCGTGAGGAAATCAAATCCACGTCTCTAAGGACTAAAAGCTGTTATACTATTTTCGTCTTCTTTCAATAAACTCCTATGATAGTGCTGGATATATGTATATACAGGGTGTTAACGAATTCGTGTAATTCCTTCAAACCACATGATCTATTAATGGTATAGATTAACCCCGCACGGGATTTAGATTGATTTAAAATAAAAAAAGTTTATTTATTCTCATTTTTTTTTAAGTCATATAAAATGTCGATGTCGTGCATAAGTGAACGAAGGCACAGCGACACAGCTGACGGGCACGACTAGTCCGATATCGCTCCATACAGTAAGTTAACTTGGGACGTTAAAATTACTCAGACACAGAATGCATGGTTCATTTTTTGAAAACTTTTTTTTGTTAATTCTGAAAAAAACCTGTGCAGGGTCAATCAGTGTCACCAGTAGGTCACGCGGTTTGAAGGAATTACACGAATTCGTTAACACCCTGTATTTAGATACCGCTCACATGTGGACTCTAGAACTAACTTACTTTTACCTATTAATTACCAATTTCTTCTGCAAGTTTTTTTACGTGGAGTTTAACGTTTTTGTTATTATGTTTCAGTTCGGTATCCTATCTCAGTATTGCATCGGACCGTACGTGTCCATGCTGGGCCTGGCCAGCTTCAACATCGCTATACCAATCCTGTTCGTGGTTACGTTCAGCACCATGCCGGAGTCGCCCTACTACTACATCAAACAGGGGCAAAAACATGAAGCTGAATCTTCGCTAAAGAAGCTAAGAGGCAGGAGCTACGTCAGAGAAGAACTGGAGAGCATGAGCCACTTAGTTACAGAAAACATGAAAGAAAAGAGTAGATGGAAAGATCTCACAGTAGGAGGAAATAAAAGAGGACTTATTATACTGATGGGTATATACTTTACGCAACAGTTTTGCGGAAGCACTGCCATCATATCGTATGCTCAGCAGATATTCGGAGCAGCTGATGGTGGTATGAGAGCTGAAGAAGCCTGCATATTGTTCGGTACAGTGCAGCTGCTAACATCTGCAATGTCCTCACAACTGGTCGATAGATTAGGAAGAAAGCCTCTACTTCTCATATCCTCGTGTGGCGTCGGACTTGCAAACATCATAATCGGAGCGTACTTCTTCATGAAGCAACACAACAGCGAGTACGTCGTCAGTTTAAAATTCATTCCTATCGTTGTGATACCTATATTTATATTCTCGTACACTATAGGTTTAGCTACAGTGCCTTTTGCTTTAACTTCGGAAATATTCCCCACAAACATTAAATCAAAGGCGACCTGTGTGATCCAGATATTTGTGGCTTTAATGACGTTCGCAGTAACGAAGTTGTATCAAGTGGTTGCGGATAATTTAGGGAACTATGTCGCCTTCTGGGGGTTCGGCGTGTTATCGGTGCTCGGTGTGATATTTATACTATTACAACTTCCTGAAACGAAGGGACAGTCGTTTGCGGCGATACAAGAGAAATTGTATTCGTCCGATAAAGTTATGTACGAAAAGGGTGAGGACCACATGGCTAGAGTTAAGATCACCTTGTGACAAAGTACATTAATTTTAAAGTATACGTATACGTATTTTATAAGTAATTTAAAACCGTACACATTAAGGCGTTTGTTATAGTACTTTAATATTATGCAGTACTTAATTCTCCGTCCGCGCGCTACGCGGCGACATTCCGCAAGAGAACCTAATTTGTCGTGCCTGTCTTCTTTGTTTGTGTTATATTGTTGTTGTTAACTGTTACAGCGGGAGCTATAAAGACCAAAGAATTCACTTTTAAGTGTTAGGAGACGAATTTTGGGTTTCTCGTTCTGTATCATTAAGGTTTCGAATTTACAAAAACAATAAATAGATAATAATGTACCTACAAACTTCCATCTTCATCTAATGCCAAGTTGTGTACGTAACAGAAGACTTCTTGATCCATTATTTTGTATAAGTTTTCGTATTAAGTTTGTTATGAGTATTACATGTGCCAACAATATTACATGGAGCATCTACTTAACTATCCATCTGTGTTGGAAAATAATAATTATAACTTGCTCGCAAGAAGTAACAACTGCTTGCGTAAAGTTGCAACATGAACATGATACTTAAGTATTTTATAATATTAATATACACCTGTTACTATTTATCACAACTTATATTTATTATAAGGCGTACTTTAAAACTGCCTTTTATACAAATGAACATCTGTATAACAAAACAACAAGTACAAACATAATGTAAGTTACTGTAATGTAAGTTCTTGTAACCTCTCGCGAAGTTTTTAAAGGACTTGTAAGTATTCACAGGGTTGTTTAGAAAGAAATTTACGCTTCAGTGCTACAAAATAACGGTTAAATGTTATATCGAATCTCTTACATTGCTCTTTGAATGAATCCGAGACGCGTATGAGTGATAACGCAAAGAACTCACGGGGTGGTTTAGGCCGGCAACGACCACACAGCATGCTTAGTTCGCACTTTCTGCGGGCCGCATATTATAAGAAATTTCTGTCGGAAAAGTTCTGATGCGTGCACGAAGGCACTTTCTGCATACATTTTGTACCAGCCCGCGCAGTGTCGGATCCGGAAAATTCTAACAAAATGATCAGGGTGCTTTCCGGCGCACGTCAGAAATTTCTTATAATATGTGGCCGGCCTTACTCTCGCAGCACGTGCGATCTCCGCATGCTATGCGGTCGTCGCCTCGGGCACCGCATGGCATCTTAATTGACCCTTATTATCATCGACCAAAAAACAATATCGATTGCAAGAATTTGCTTTCATCAGCACCCAGCACAGCATGCAGGTTTCGCATCGCAACCGCTTCGTGAATTATTAGCGTGAAAGATTATAAATGGACTGTAGCTCGACACTAGTTCAGAACTTTTTGTATTTTCCCAAATTGATACAGACTGGTAACTAGAACAGGGGTTGGCTATTATTTTTCCTTGTTTAGAACTTGCCCAGACAGTTTCGTTCGCTAGCGGTCAGCACAACTGCACTTCATTAGGGCTCTTCGCTACATTTTTGCAGCCAAGTTGCTCTAACTCTCAAACTTGTTTGCTATTAAGAGCGCTACATTTTAGATGGTTTTAAGTCGATATTATCTGGGATTATATTGCCACACTGAAATCTATAGAGCATGCTTGCGCGTTGTTGAGACTTTGCTCGATATACTTAAAATATATGTAACGAATACTCGTAAATAAAATTGTGAATATTATACTGCCTTACAAAAGCTGTTGATACATTAATTTAACTTTCTTTTGTAAATTAGATAGTTTTACAGTTCAATACCAGTGCAGTTAAGTTTGCCATAAGTGTATTCGTTAATTTGATGCGCCTAAACTATATTAATATTATCACCTCTTTCAAAATTAATCTTGCTATTTTAAAATAAATTTTATAGATTTCAGACTATAATTAAAAGCCTAAAAATACATGTTGACCCTGTGATTTCATAGACGCATGAATATGGACCACTTTTATGGGATATTTAGATAGGAAATAAAAAATAAAAAATGCATTTTATTAACTAATAGAAATGTTCTAAACAAATTTATACCTCAAGCTGCAATTTTAACAAAGCTGAGGTATAATAGTTCCTTTACGGCACTAAACTTAAGTACCATATCGGTACTAAAAAAAAGAATTATTTATTATTAAAGTTTACTAATATTGTTATTTATAAGGAAGATTTTGTACGTACTTAGGCCGCACAGCATTTAATCCTCCGGTTTCTGAATTGAGAATTCGGGATAAGCAAGTAGTTAAGTAGTATTTGAGTACGGAGTTGTCAAAAAAATGCTTTAAAATCCGTCATTTTTTTGACAACTCCGTACTCAAATGTTACTTAAGTAGGTACTACATATCCTAGAATTCTCAATTCAGAAACCGGAGGAACATCAGGTGATATTTAAGTGTGTATTGTTTTTTAAAGAAGATGCGCATTATCTAAATACATTGTCTAAGAGTCTCCATAAAGTGCACATATGAAATTAGGTGAAACTAGACATAATTTAACAATGGAAAGTAATAATAATAAAAAAATAATTCTTCCATTATTTTAAGTGACGGTATTTTTGGGGGGGGTAAATTGTATTTCATCTTCATTACCATTTACAATTACATTTTTTGTTTTAACATGATAGACCACTTCGTTCAAAAAGTCTATAAAACCAAGATTTTTTATTATTATTTTACTATTTTTCCCATCAATAAAATCTAGATTCACCCAATTTCATATGCACTTTATGGAGACTAACACTGTTTATATTGCTATAACGCGCATTAAAATTTTATATCAGACATCCAAACACACGACTTTTTTAAATCATTAAAGGGCTTTATTACACCTGTTTGCATCAATCAGCAACTTGCTTCTAGAAATTGTAATTGTGTACAAAGATACGCAGTTTTGGTTGCTATAGTACCTACTCATCTTTTTCCAACTATAATATTCTGTTGTAGAATTATATTGCTGAATATTGCTGACAGGTGTAATTAGCCCTTAAAGCAGACACTGGCTTAAATATTACCTTTTAATATACAAATAATTGTTTAAATTGTGATGATACAAACATTCCGAATGTCTCACGGATTCTCGTGCCATTTATACATTACAAATTATATTGTTAAGTCGGAATGCAATGTTTTATGAACATCTCTTAATGATTTACTGTAAACTTTGTAATTAAAACCTATTGTGATAACCCTGAATGACTTGTTTTATTCATTATTGAAGATAGGTTTAACCTTAAACTAACCTTAGGTACTCTTAAATACAGGAAAAAGTTGCGGAATTTTAGATCGGAAACAATAAGGTAAGGAAATAAATAGTATATTTGTGAAAACTAACTGCCTCATTGATCTAGTGGACGCAAGCACGACTGCTGAGCTTTGAGGTCCTGGGTTCGATCCCCAGGTCGGGCAACGTGATATTGAAATTTTCCGTGTGGAATTTCTTAGTACTTAGCAGCCAGGAGCCTGGATTTGTGCCCGGTTGATGGCAATAGGCTCGCTTCCTATTACGTGGGACTTAAATATAACGCTGAAATTAGGGTGAATCACTTCTGCCCAACTCTTCGGGGAATACAAGCGTAATGTTAGAATTTTGAGCAAAAAAAAATTCACGACACGACCGACGTTTTAGAGCGTTTGTCCACCGCCACCGTTACCGAGAAACGCGAGATTATTTCGGACCGAGTTCGGAACGACGTGACGGCGATCGTGTGTCCACCGCGACTGATCTCGGTAGTTCCCAACATAAGAAAAAATCCGTGCACCGGCGCCGTCAATCTCGGACGTAGTGGACAAGAGCAGACGGGTTTTGTATTGACGGCATTTCGGTCCATCACGATCTCGGCGGAGTTCTAGCGGTAGCGCCGAACTACTCACAATCTCGGCGGCCGAGATGACGGCGCTCAGACGACAGACGTGCGGTGGACACGCAGCCATAGTAATGTATGTGTAAAAGACACAACAACATAATCGTTCAGGAGTGATTCTATCATTACAGTTATAGCTAATATCGGTATGTCAGGATTGCGAGCAAGGTAAACACAGTAAATAAAACCAACATAGACTCTCCACCACTGAGAGTACTTGTAATTGAGTTAGTATTAGTAACATTAACTAGATCACAGTATATTACTTTACACAATTATTACAAGATCATAAAATAAGGACAAGCTAATCAGATATAAAAGGTCAGACTTCCTCAGCTGTTCAACACGGAATGCCCCTGCTTCGTCGAATGACCGCCGCCTTTATAACATCGGGTGCGTTCATCCATATCGACGACTACCTTCCTTTGTCAACATTGCCCAGTGTTACCCACTAGCGATAATACGGCCCTCCTGCAAAACACACGTCCTCGTGTGTTGGTGGTTGGTGGTCGACGCACCATCAACCCCATCGTCAAGATTGTACATCAAGGCCTAACTTCAGTGACTCCTCTGGACCTTAAACAGAAACAAATAATACAGTACACATCTCGGCCACACCTGATCACTTATCTTTGACCTCGTCATTTTACTCATGTCTTTGACCAAAGTAAAATGAAAAGCATCCAAAGAATGTTTGAATCGATTAGAGCTTGTTATCCCATCGACGGCCAACAAGCTCATCACCCATGACTTAAACTAGTTGATATTCATTCAGTATCAACCTAGTTCTATATTCGTTCATAACTTCTCGTATCAAACTTACTTACTTACAAACATCCACACATTAGATTTCAACATTTTCACAATAAAATACTATCTCAGATGCCTATTAGACAGTTCTACTTTGGTTAAACATCAAATTTTAGTTATTCAATAAATCTTAATAGGTACATAAACACACAATCTCATTATACACAAATTCATAAAATCATTTAAATAGGTACATTTACAATATTTTTCAGGGCTAAATATCTCATTATAGTTTTTCACAAATTCATAATACATAAACACTTAAAATATTTCTTGGTTAAATATTTCAACGATTCACAAAGCCATAATACATAAACACTTAAAATATTTCATTCGTAAAAATCTCATACCTAATTATTCACAAAATCACAACATAATATCTCAATAATTTACAAACTCATAGTACATTTAACACTTAAAATATTCAATGATTATATATCTCAATTATTCACAATTCATTGTACCAGCATATAAACACTTCAAACTCATTGTACGTTAAACACTTAAAATATTTCAAGATTAAATATCTCATTATTCACAAACTCATAGTACATATCAACCCTTAAAATAATTCACGATTCAATATCTCATTATTATTCACAAAATCCTACATTCTTAAATATCTCAATTCTTCACGAAATCATAAAACAAACATCCTAAATGTTTCATGGTTAAATATCTTATAATCATTATTCACAGTATCATAGTATATAATTATAAACACTTAAAATATTATCTCAATTATTCCCAAAATCATAATACTTAAGTATCATTTTTCATGATCAAATAGGTAAGTATCTCAATTATTCACAAACTCATATTACAAAACTGACATGATTTTGTAAACATAACATTTCTATGTTGCGCTAATAATACAACCTTTTTACAACAATACAATAAGTACATATTATACACATCTTTATCGAAAATAAGTCAAATTATTTCTTATTTAAAAATAAATTTGACAAATCAATCTTTAACGGAAGCCATCTTATTACGTATCGTCAATAATATATACAATTTCCTGTTTTCGTCTACAAAAAATACATTTTAAACCATAAGTAATAATAACAAACTACTTTTTAATTTCAATCAACTATTTTGCACCATTCTACAACAAGAATTATAACAAAACCAATAAAAACAAATATCAATATTTTCAAAACTTTTCAAAACATTAATTCAAAACAGAATCAGTCATTTTCACTGCATTTTCATTTATCAATTAATAGCATCACCCGCCTTGGATTTAGCCAACTCATTTGGCATCACCCGCCTGGGATCCTGCTTTATCAACATGGCATCACCCGCCTTGGATCTAGCCATATCATGGCATATCCCGCCTTGGTTCCAGCCCTATAACAATTGCTTCGCCACGTTAGAGTTTCAGTTTTCCCCAGGCGAAGCCTTTGGCCAACCCCGGCTGGCCAAACCGGGCGGTGCCAAAGATCAACCCTGGTTGCATCTCACCACAAACTCTAATACGACTTGCAATGTATTTTCCTACACGAATAAATACAGATGCCGTATTTATTTTCCACGAATAAATACAGATACCATCATATTTATTTTATACGAATAAACACAGATATCATCTCATTTATTTTACACGAATAAATACAGATAACATCTCTTTTATTTTACATGAATAAGCAAAGATATCATTTATTATTTATTTTACACGAATAAATAACCTCTCATATTATATTTCCTTCATCAAACTACCTTCACACATAATAAAATGGTTGTGACTCACCGGATTTATCACATTTTCTCATTCTCACATTTCTCACCATTGTAATATCAATCTAATAATCAAGTTTTTGTCAGTCCGTCTACAGGGGATTTTTACAAAGCAAATTATTTACATGTGGGTATGCAATCATAATGTGGACTGGTTTTTTCTTATCCACTTCTGATGTAAAAGACACAACAACATAATCGTTCAGGAGTGATTCTATCATTACAGTTATAGCTAATATCGGTATGTCAGGATTGCGAGCAAGGTAAACACAGTAAATAAAACCAACATAGACTCTCCACCACTGAGAGTACTTGTAATTGAGTTAGTATTAGTAACATTAACTAGATCACAGTATATTACTTTACACAATTATTACAAGATCATAAAATAAGGACAAGCTAATCAGATATAAAAGGTCAGACTTCCTCAGCTGTTCAACACGGAATGCCCCTGCTTCGTCGAATGACCGCCGCCTTTATAACATCGGGTGCGTTCATCCATATCGACGACTACCTTCCTTTGTCAACATTGCCCAGTGTTACCCACTAGCGATAATATATGTATCGCTACTTCGGCAACATCATCTCATTCTCGGTGACAGCGGCGGTGGACAAACGGTCTTACAGTGAAGACACATTGCTCCGTTGCGTTGCGACGTCGCAGCGCTAGATTTTGACCAATCTATAGATTCCAAATGTAGCACAGCGACGTCTCATTGGTCCTAATCTAGCTGCGACGTCGCAACGCAACGGAGCAGTGTGGCTTCACTCTTACACAATAATAATAGAGTCACAAGAGTTCAAAGTAAGTCGCTGTAAATTCCATTTGCAATTGCTGCTCCGACAAGGCTTACTGTGAGTGTGGCGCTCCCGAACAGACAATCCCCTTCTGCTCCAATGTCCTCTGTATCCTTACGTCAGCACCATGAAGGACCTTAATCAGCCACCAACTGGGCTAAACGAATTTGACTACCGTATGGTTCTATACGATAAAAAGAAAAAAAATAGAGTCTACTGGACTCGATCTCAAAATGCAAACCATCAGGCAATACCTCAAACGCATTTCCAACCGTTATTTCGACACTGCCCCCCACCCCCCTAGTCCCCCTAGTGCCCCTAGTCGCCGCAGCGGCCGACTACAGTCCGTCTCTCATAAGTAAAGTTCGCCGTCCCAGGCACACTCTTTTAGAACCCGATGACGAAATAATCCTCCTCCAGGAGGCGAGTAAATCGACCAGCGCAATACACAACGTCCGCCGCCGTCCAGCATACCGTCCTCGCCGACGAGACCTGTCGCGACGTCCCACCGCCGCCGGTCGTAGAGCCGGTCGTCTCTTCATACTCCGCAGTCACACCGATATTTCAACCCTCATCAAGCTGTCTCCCCGCAACGCCCTAAGCCGAAGTCCGAGTCCCACTAGGGGTCGTCCTTAGTGCTGTTGTTGCAGGTAGTCATGATATTAGCACAGTCTACCTATATCTTACTCCTTACAGTCGGTCAACGTAGAACATTGTCGCTGAGCAATCGTGCGGGGGGTTGCGGGGTGAAGGGGCGGAGGTTATGTCCCGAGTAGCCATACTGCGTACTCGGGACATAAATTCCAGGGCTCGCACTTTTTGATTTCGAATATCATTGATATCGTTCATAGAAATTATATTAATTTATTAATAGTATGTATGTTGTATGAACCTTATACGAGAATTTTATTATAAAGTCTGTTTACTAATCCAAGATGGCGGCACACATACATTTTCAAATGATTGTTCGTGAGAAGTCATTTCCATGGTTTTCGGGGTCACTGATGCCGAAAATAACGTCAAAATCCAAATCCAAGATGGCGGCCATGAAAATTTTCATCTAATCATCATGGGTGTTAATTTCATGGTTTTCGGGGTCACTAATGCCGAAAATAACGTCAAAATCCAAATCCAAGATGGCAGCCGTGAAAATTAGTAAATTAGTCGTCATGGGTGTCAAATCCATGGTTTTCTGGGGTACTGATGCCGAAAATGAGGTCAAAATCCATTTTCAAACTGGCGGCTTTTAAAATTTCAATTTATCCATCATGGGTGTCATTTCCATGGTTTTCGGAGACGCTGATGACGAAAATGAGGTCAAAATCTATATTCAAGATGGCGGCCATGAAAATTTTCAAATTGGCCGTGATGGGTGTCAAATTCATGATTTTCACGCTAATTACAAAAACAAGTTCCATTCTCAAAAACTAAGATAGGGACCACGTTTTACCTAGCAATTTACATTTAACTGGTAAATATTTTTTTTGGCCGCCCTATGTGATCGAGGAATACTTAGGCTTTATTTCCCGCATCAGCACCCACGAAAACCGTAGAAGTAATAACCATGAAATTATAAGTAATTTTCTATGGCTCCTTCGTCGATTTGGGAATAATTTATGACTCTTACCTACCCCCCAAGCGTTAGCCACTGCAACTGTAACCTCGACAAAATTTGTAGTTTTAAATATTGTTAGAATATTCCAGGATAAGATGGCGAAATTGCTGCTACATACCTTTGCATTATTTTGTCAATCATCAAAATTACGCATGCGTGGTTTTCTTTTTGTGTGTCACTGTTTCTATAAAACGTTAATTAATTTGGACGTTTGTTTGACAAAGTTGGTGTAATTTGTTTTAAATGACAACCCTATGACAAGTGTTACCAATTTTGACATTTCATAGGACCTGTCAAATGTATGGGCGTTGACCCACTGTATGTAGTAAGTAGGTACACTGTGATATTAGAGTAGTAAAATACTTAACCTAAGCTAACAAGTAGTTAGCTTAGGTTAAGTATTTTACTTCCCCCCCATTGGCTGGAGACCCTTCAGGTCTCGCCAATAACTGACCGGTTACGTAGAAACGGTCCCCTAGGACCATCTAAAGCAATACAAAAAAAAAAAAAAAAAGTGTCTACTGGATCTAAAGCTCGTGATTCATTAACTAGTCTGAAAATATTTAAATACATAAGTCCAAAGACTAATAGGACAACATTAATCCTTTTCAAAGCCATTTGCTACTAAAAAGAAACTAAGAATAAAAAATAAAAAGGGGTGAACACAACCGAGTACACTATACAGTTACAAATTAAAGTGTTGTCTGAGACTGTTAGTTTCTGTCTTTTCCATTTGCTATTGCCATTATCCTAATTATCGGCTTGGGATGCATAAGCTTGCACTGTTTTAGTTAGGACGAAGAGCTCCCTTGTTTAGTTCAAGCTAAGAACTGTACTTCATAAAGGACTTTAGTGGTTAAACGAAGTTAATACGGTATTTAAATAGTTTACTGTTTTAACATTGAATCATCATTATACAAAGTGTAACATAAATAAGTGTACAACCCCTTAAGGGGTCACTGTACTTATCATTATGAACAACTTTTACTATGGGACCAAACGAGAATTCGCGAAAAAAAATCAGCTGTTCCCTACATTAATGTTCGCATTACTCGTGAAAATGTAGGGAACAGTAGGCCTAGCACGAATATTTTGACGTATAGTAACGTAAACGTAACGTTAATGTGAGTGAATTTTATAGCAACTATTCTATAGCATTTTAGTTTTATGCGACAGCCACAATTTGTATCATACATGGATACGAATAAAGTTTTCAATTCCATTAAATATTATGTGCGAAACGAGTATTTCCAATTCAAAATTCACTCGCGTTAACGTTACGTTTACGTTACCATACGTCACAACATTCGTGTTAGGCCTACAGCTGAATTTTTTTTCGCGATTTCCGGTTTGGTCCCATAGTAAAAGTTGTTCATAAGATGAGTAGACCCCTTAAGATGTTGTACACTTATTTATGTTACACCTTGTATACAGATCCGCAGGCCGGGCAACGTGTTTTTGGGTTTTTTCGTTTGTCATTTCTCAGCAGCAGCCCGAACTCTAGATTTGAGCTCAGTTGATGGCAGTAAGCTCGCCACCTATTATATGGGACTTAAACATCATCATCTGCCTAGCCTTTTCCCAACTATGTTGGGGTTGGCTTCCAGTCGAACCGGATGCAGCTGAATATCAGTATTTTACATGGAGCGACTGCCTATCAGACCTCCACAACCCAGTAACGGGGTAATACGATACTCTTGGTAAGACTGGTTGTCAGACTTTCTGGCTTCTGACCAACAGTAACGACTGTCAAAGATCTACAAATGACAGCCGGGACCAACGGCTTTACGTGCTTTCCGAGGCACGGAGGAAACTCGCTATGGTAAATGGTCACCCATCCACAGACCAACCTCGGCAAGCGTGGCTTAACCCGGAGGATCGGTCTATGCGGCTGTAATTATTTAGCCACGAGCTCCTCATATATTATAATTATGTATATTATATTATATGGGACTTAAACATAACGGCGAAATGAGGGTGTTCTATACCGGGTGACTATTTTACCGTCTGGAAAAAAAATGGGTATAATAGACGAACGGAGTAGAAGGCATTGGCATAGTTTTGTTTTTCGTAAACTTTTTGTGAAATTGAAATATCTATACCTACTATCGAAACTCAAATCATACGCAGAGGTGTGTCTGATTTGAATTTAGATAGTAAAATTAGTTTATTTATTTCAAAATTTCTGTTTTCATTGATTTAGTATGAAAATTTACTTCAAATTAGTAGTATATATTGATAAATAAATTGTACAGTAGGCAATAAAGAAAAAACTATGCGTGTTCTACTCCGTTCACTTATTTTACCCAATTTTTTTTCAGACGGTAAAGACGCCATCTGGTATAGGTACCTCTGCCCAACCCTTTGGGAAATATAGGCGTGATGTTATGTTATTGTATACAATTATGCTTTATGTCTTTAGCCTGCACAATGTGAATTTCGAATATGAGATGAATTTCCTATAATAAAATCATTAAAAGAAAACAAGCCTTTTCCCAGCTGTTTCGCAGTAGGCTTTCAATCAAAAATGTAACTACATACTTGGTATATATTTTGTGTGCAGGTATAAGGCCTAGCGCACGGGTGACTTTTGTCACCGTGACAATTTATATCACTCTTATAAAATCAAAGAGTATGTATGAAGATGCACAAAGTTATCATGTCGTAACACAATGGACTTGAAAGAGTGACAAGATTTTCACGATGACAAAAGCCACCAGTGCGCTATTTTATAAGAGTGAAGAAATAGTCACGGTGACAAAAGTAACCCGTGCGCGCCTAGCGTAAATCTATTCGACCACCCCAACTCCTTGATAAAAGCCAGCAGACATTTAATTTTAATATTGTTGATTTACTCAACAGTTCAATAGCACGTGAGCTGCTGTTTCGTCCCCCTCTGCATAAGCTCTGCATAGAGGACATCTCTTTGTTGTAGGATTTACAGACAACTCCTACAACAAAGAGATGTTTGTTAATATAACCATGGTCAGTGAGAGCTGCTGTGACTGTACGTAGTTGTTGTTTTCACAGTGGAAGTACCTGCCTGTTGATGCGACCGTCAATGGTGGGAAGTGCCTCCTTGGGCTACCTGCCCTGACTGTGGTTCGTCTAGAAGTGTGAACCCTGGTGTGTTGTCTTACTAGGATACGTAGGTGTCCGAGGCGGAGGGGCACTTTAGATTCAGTACGCACAGCGTCCATACTATATCCCCTTCTTGCCTCGAGACCCGCCGTGTCTTTTGATACATTGAATGGCTATATTATTGAAATGGCCTACTTGATTTATTTAAATCTCTGGTACCCCAAAGTTTACTGTATGACTGTTGAAGTGTTCTAGAACCGCCATGTTGTCTCGTATACTAACTAGGGCGTGCAATTCCGGAATTCCGGATCAATTTGACTAATTTTTCAGTTCCGGAATTGACTGAAATAATTCCGGAATTCCGATATTCATGTCTTCTTTTTTAATATTTTGATTTTATTATATTTTTCTGAACGCACGCAATGTAACGTCTGTGGAATATTCCACAAACTACTTTATTGCTTTCACGGTAACTTGATTAATTTGGCAGATGTCAGTTCATGACATGAAAATAAATTGTAATGGCGCTTGTGTGTATGACAATTTAATTCAAAAAAGTATTAAATCAATTTAAAATATTAGTAAAGCATACCCAAAAGGTTGTTTTAAAATCAGAAATATAGAAACAATATAGATATATGTGTTTAACGCCATAATTATATATTACAAAAATGATTTTGAAAAAACCCCGACGCGTTGCCAGAGACGTGCGTGTCGTGCGTATCGATAAATTTATATTAACAAAATGAATATTTTGACTATCGTAATAATTATAGACGATAGCCTCAGTTGATTGAATAATTAAAATAAGGCTCATTATAGCCCAGTTGCCTTGCAAAAGGTCGGCCAGTCCTAAATTTTGGATATATGTGTTATGGAAATGTGTTCTTATAAAAATTACAAATTTTGTACCTTGAGTGACCTTGGTTTTATGCCAAAAATTATTCACATCAATTTTGTAGAAAATTAAATTCAAATTTTTCATTCTCGACTCAAAATCAGAGGTATTTTATAGGTTTGAAGCCCATGTCTGTCTTTCTGTTTGGCTGTCTATTTCTCTCTGTCTGTGTGTCTGATTGCGGGCTTTTCATAAAAACACCTAACTTATCACATCCAAAATTCAGGACCGACGAACCTTTCGCAAGGTAAACCTCTTTTTCGCGACCCGGCTACTGGGCTATTATTGGTGATAAATAAACATTTATTTTCACTCATCCCATACCTGCTGGATTCATTATCACATCAGTACGTAATCGTCTATTGTTGAAGATATGCATGCTAATTGACTTAATCCTAATTACTTAAATCACAAGTATTTGAAATCTACATAAAATCACATTACAATAATTTGTCAAATTCTCGCTGAAATTTTACAAATGTTATCGATAGTTGAATCGACTACAGTCACATGTCTAGCAGCTCCTATTGACATGTGTCATTTTAATCAACTTATCGTGAAAACAATATAGTTGAATGTGGGTGGCCCATTATATGCCGCAAGCGCGTGTCTCGCCTCGCCGCTCCGCTTTAAAAAGAGTGGTTTACAATAATTTTATAAAGGAAGGAGACTGTTTCGAGACTATTTTTTGTTTTTATTACTGTTTAATAATTTTATTTTGTTTTATACCTTGTCGGTTTTATTATAGTGAGAATGCGTAATTTTTGACTCAAAATCATTAAAAGACTGATTTATTATAAGCTTTGTTTCATTTAAAACATTTTTTTTTTGTATTTTGCTGGATCAAACAGAGACAATGAGACAATTATAAATAAAAAAATTAAAAAAATTACCAATTCCGGAACCAGTTCCGGAATTCCGGAATTAGCTCTCCAGTATCGGATCCAGTTCCGGAACTGATAACCCTCCGATATTGCATGCCCTAATACTAACTACTCAGGGTGACGCTAAATATTTAACCCCCGACGAAAGAGGAAAGAAGAAAAAGAGGAAAGAGAGATGTTATTAGTTTGAAGTCTATATCTATCTGCACAGACTAGATAGGGATACAATGCCTATATGTCTGTCTGTGGCACCGTAGCTCCCAAACGGATGAACCGATTTTAAGGATGAAGCTCGTCTATTATTCTATGTGGTTATAGGCTATGTTTAATAAAAATCGATTCAGCAGTTTCAAAATGATTTTTTCACCGTTGGTGTGGGGATTTCAGCCAAACAATGCAATGGGTATTTATTTCACTTCCGCTCGTCCAATTAACTTGAAATTTCTAATATGCAAACCTTTTGACAATACAATATTAGAATACCATTGAGCTAATCTTATCGTTTGGATCGGAAGGAACAACGATACTTACTTCAAAATAACGTCGGTACAAAAAGAGAACCGTCGTGGATTTGAGGGCGTCGCAGTGCTTAATTATCGTTTATGTGTTGTTAGCAACACAAAAACAGTAATAGGGTAAGACGGCAATAGTAAATAGTTATTAATGTTATTATACTCCACAGGTTAACACGTTACCGTGTATGTTGTAAACGTATATATCTCAGTACAGCCTATCTTAATGTTAGTTCCACTTTACGCCACGACGGTTCTCTTTTTGCACAGACTAGCTAATAATCAAACAAACCCATCGAAAGTGCCTCATGACTTATTTTGACAAGAGAGAATTTGAAGGTGACTTAGGGTGGTGATCGGCTCGGCCCTCCGCAAGGACTAGTTGTAGACCCAATCCCCCTTATTACAAAAGATGGTTTAAACCAAGACTAAGGTAAACCCAGGTTTTAAATATACCCATCACTTTCTTATGTCATATAACAAAAAGAGACGGGGCTATTTTAAAACCTAGGTTTTTCTTAGACCATCTTTTGTAATAAGGGGGATCGTGTTTGAGTTTGACTTTCAAAACAATTCATTTTTTTTTTATTTCATGTGACTTTGACTCATTTTATATTATGGAAAGGACTTTCTAACAGTCGCTAACAAGGATAGACAGCCACATGAATTTTAGGGGGATGTTTTTAAATTTTAAAATTACATTAAATTATTGTCTTTTGGCACTTGTATTAGACAACTAATAGAAATGTTTTCTCTATACTAAGATTTTCAGGTTTTTACAAAAACTTGTTTCGGTAATAATATAAGTAGGTACTCACTCGAGGTTGTCGGCATGTGGGATGTGGACTCAGCAGTCATTGTCCTGATAGTCGTTACGGCGAATGGCCTAATAGCCAAGAGCCTCGATCAACACCTCATGAGGGTCCTGTTGGACGGCTGGATCAAGGGCTTGATACAAAAAGCAGTAGATACTCCTTGACACGGCACGCAGTGAGAAGGTTCCTTTCTCTGGAACCCTGACTGTCGGTAGCTTGGACCCTGTTCCCGATGCCGGTGGGTTTTATTTTAAATGTATATTTTTTTATGATATGTATTTAAAAATATAATTTAAATGTTTACAATGAATGAACGGAATTTAATAAGTGCTCACATAACTAATAAATGGAGGTACCTACTCAATATGGTAATCCGTGGTCGCCACACAACTGAACTAAATAAACAGATTAAGTAGCATTATTATTAATACCCCCACATGGAAATATACTTGCATTTTTAGGTATCTCTTCAGACAATAAATGTAGGTTATTTATTAGAAAGGCCGATAATGACTATCAAAAACAAATACATCGACATATCACTGGAAAATTCTAAGCTTTGATCGGGTTATCTGAAGATATTTCTTGTTTACATATTAATACTACGAATATACTAATATTTGTTTATGTGTCATTGAAATTATCGAAATAATGTTGTTTTAAATCTTGTCGAAACTAGTTTTTTTTATACCAGTAATAACTAGTGATGTCTCATTAGTCATTATATAGAGCCGTCTTCAAAATCGCCATTGTGGTAAGAGACAGACTTTGTTATCAAAACAACATTAATTAATAATTAAGCACATATGTGGGTCATTTTAATTATACATACAATGTCAATATATTGCCTGCATTTTTCTTTACCTTATGTACGATTTCCACCAAACGGGCCGCGCCGGAAAGCGCATTTCACACTGTGCTAAAGGAAATTCAGGCTTCTATACAATAGTTAAGTTTCATGTTTGCAAGGAATTTACACTGCTTGGAACTCGGTTAGATGCACGCGTATGCCGCGGCAGCCGGTCGGCTCCTCGAGTATGCCACGGTAGCCGGTCGGCTGCTCGCGTACGAGGACGACAGCGCTCGGCTGTCATCGCGTCCGGTCGGCTCCGCTCGGCCACACCGCAGGTAGAAATTGACTGCGATAGCGGATACGCCCGGGTTCCAGCAGATTGTAGCTGTCGGGCGGAGCATCCGCTGCGATGCTCTGCGCTGCGCTCCTGTGTGGCCTAGTTGGTGAAAATCGTACATTAGGCTACGTAAAGGAATTATGAGACTGAAGCAGTGGCGTAGCTACCGTATGGCTAGGCGGGGCAGTGCACCGGGGCCCATAAGCTCGAGGGCCCCCTCGGCCTCCATGAACGACGTTCGAAAAAGTTGTATAATATACTATTTGAATAAGGAATTTTTGACTGTAACTTTTTGGCCCCGAACCAACGACTTTTACGTGAAAGCGTGACAACAAACAAACCTTCACATTTATAATATTACTAGCGACTCGCCCCGGCTTAGCACGTGTACGTTTTATAGCTTGAAAGCTTCCTTTTGAATCACTCTATCTTTTAAAAACCGCATCAAAATCCTTTGCGTAGTTTTAAAAATCTAAGCATACATAGGGACAGACTGATAGCAGGAAGCGACTTTGTTTTATACTATGTAGTGAAGTGATTAGGAATAACGATTAAATAATTATCTGCTGCGTTATACATAATGCTTGCTAGTAAATAGCTTTGCTTTATTATGCCCTGCAGTGAGCGATAAGGAGCTGATGATGAAGTAGTTTCGCACCTTCAAAGTATATTTCGTTTAGTTTAAATAGGGCCCCAATTTCATTTTTGCCCCGGGGCCCTTGGTTACATAGCTACGCCACTGGACTGAAGTGGCAGCTGTGCAGTGGCCTCATTTATAACAACAACATATTTGGATCACCAATCCGTTGATCAATGCTGGGCAGCTCTCTCCTCAGAATGAGATGGGTTTGGCCTTAGTCCACCACGGCTGACCTGGTGTGGGTTGGCGGACTACACACCATAGCGAACTTCTCGGAGCTCTCTCAGCAAGCCTAACATGCGCAGCGCGACACAATTTTGTCGAGACGAGATAAGTCATACATCATCTCCTCTCAACACGAGATAATACGACGATAAAATTATGTCGCGCTGTGCATATTAGCCCGGCTGGTATGCAGCTTTCTTAGAGATAAACTTCCTTCAGCTTTAACGCTAGTGATAATAAAATTTGCCAATGATTTTAATAGCAATATGGGCTCGTAAATGTTTATTGAAGGAGACTGCCTTTGAAGAGGTATGTGTATTCAGCAGCGGAGGTTCCAAGGCTTCTCTACCCACTCCGTTTGTTGCCCCTTCCGAAAATCTCCCACGATTTTGTGGTGCCGTTCCGTAAACTATGGCGCACTTAACATCATGCCCCGCCTGCCCTGGAACTAATAGACGCTACGGATAGTGCTAAACTCATTGCTGAGTTCTGGGCCGACACGGTGTAGATTGTCATCGACACGCTAAGAAGAAGCGGAGGTTTTCAGGCTGGTATGATGATAACCTGCACGTGTAGATAAATTGCTCTCGAAAGTTTATTCTCGAAAGTCAAACAATAAACATTTATGGAAGTGTATTAGCGTATTGCTTCATCGAAACTCTATTGTTTGTGTTTGTTGGTTTCGTGGCAGAATAAAATAATAGCAACATAATTTTATTTAGAAATCCCATTACTTAATATGAAGAATACTGTTACCTTTATATTATGTTTGTATTTTAATTAGCACGTGTAACTCGAGCCGCCTGATGCTCGCAATTGTAACAAGATACGCTTGTACCAAATGTGTATAATGATTTCGCAGTATACGCGGATTGTGACGTATTCACATACAAAGGACATGTATACGTCATAACTCTCATACGCATTTCATGAATTGTGAAGGTAACATTGTAGAATAAACGGATTGTCTCTCATTATTTCTTATTTAATTATTCGTTAATATCGATAGCCTAGCGGCTGGACGCTTACATTCCATGCAGGAGGATTCAAACCCGACACCACTTACTTTTCGAAATTCAGGTGCATATCAGAATTTAACACATTCGCGTCCATCACTCTTTTCATAGAGCTCATACGCCATCCCGCCATACATATTGCTAGTGGACCTTCCAGGAGGGTCCACGGCATTACGTTTGCGCTAAAAGTGAACCCTCGAGGAGGGTTCCTGGCATTAGGTTAAAAACCGTAAAAATACGCTACTACGTTGTAAAATAGGTGCTTGCTTCTTTCATGACGGTGCATTTTCCAAGAAAAACCTACATTAAAATGAACCCTCCACGAGGGCACCCGACGGCATGGCGAATGCGACTACAGGGTGCCCTCCTGGAGGGCACCCGGCCCTGGAGGTTTACTCCCTAAGCACGAAGTCCGTGGTTTCGGCCTTAGTTACGAGCGTCTCCTACTCCCTATTAACACCTACGGACATACGATTATTTCGGGGCCCAAACTAAGAATGAATGACAACACGATTTGACAGTTGTCCCTACTACCGATGTGTTTTTGCCCGTCCGAAAAGTTGAACTTAGCACTTGTTTTGTTCACTCCTACGTTTCGGGCTACTTTCGACGGGCGACTAACTTCGTTGACGAACTCAGAGAGTAGGCCCCCTGAACGTGTTAATTACTTATCACTTTTGATAACAGTGAAGGAAAACATTTTGAGGAAACGTGCAAACCAAAAAGGGTCTAAAATGTTCTCGATGGCGTGTGTGTAGTCCGCCAACCCTCACCAAGCAAGCGTGGTGGACTTAGGCCTTAACCCCTCTCAATGTGAGAAGAGGCCCGACGCCGAGTTGGACAATAATTATGTTATGTTAATTAATTATAGGTAACTTGACGTCCACTATTGACATGGGCCTCCTAATGAACGGTCAAAGGGTTTTTTTATGTAATAGGTTGTCAAACAAGCCGACGGCCCACTTGATGGTAAGTGGTCCCCGCTGCCTATTCGAGGTAAGTCGGAAAGGAGGTAGTAATCCGCGGGCCACTTACATCACATTATACGATGACTGTTTTAAAGCAAGTGTTAAAATGTCAAAATTGGATAATTTTTATTTCCGCGCAAAATCTTTTTTGAAAGAACAAACTTGTGTGTGAAAAAAGAAAAAAATACTTTTTTTTTCCCAAGTAATTTTTTTATGTGATACAAAATTTTGATGCCATGCATAAATGAATGAAAGCACGGTGACACAGCTGACGGGCACGGCTAGCTCGATATCGCTCCATGCAGTCAGTTAACTAGGGACGCTTAAATTACTCAGATACAGAATACTATGGTTCATTTTTTGAAATCTTTTTTTTTTGTTGATTCTGAAAAAAACCTATGCTGAGTCAATCAGTGTCACCAGTAGATCACGCGGTTTGAAGGAATTACACGAATTTGTTTACACCTCTATAATCATTAGATATACAGGTTCCGTCTCGAAAAACCGCTTCACTGGGGAGTTTCAGTTGGCATAGTCTCAGGTTTTATTCTCACGTCGAATAAATAAGTGTTGTTGGGTTTTCCGCGAGAAAATTTTAAGTACTAAGCTGTGGTTTGGACTTTAGACTTGAAACAGCTCCAACTGTGGACAAGAGCTTCCATATTCCAATATCTCAAAGATTGTTGGCCTTTCATCTACAAGTAGGTATTACACGATAAGATAATCTAAGCAAGATTTATGAGGCATTCCATTTAGCGCACCAATTCAAATCACACCAACAGTATTCCTATTACAATGGTCTGACTCAAATTGGTGCTATTCAAATTGGTCTGTAAATGGAATGCCTCAGATTTATTGTAATTTAACTACATATTGCTAAATAAGTCATACACTTAATGTAATGTTTTACGATAGAAGCACGTGCGAACTGAATGCTCGATCGGGCTGACGATAATTTCACGGCTCGTGAGTTCGCGATGAGATAATGCTTACTGTGAATCTAATTGCGATCCGAGCCCAATCTAAGGCTTTGAGTACGTTCAATTGGGCACCCAATACTACAAATTGTCTCTGTGTTTCGCCTAGGCTTCCACCCAACGCCCGTGAGCGGTAACCATTTGAGAACGAGCCTATTGCAGCTCTGTTGTGTAACACATTTGAACAAGCTATTTGAAGATAATCGTTAATGATGAAGCTAGGTACTTCTCTTAATACTCACCATTTTTTTATCTATCATGGCACCGTTTTTAAATTCCGCTGATTAAAAGGTCATTAAATTCAAGTTTACTTTTATTTATTTATTTAATAAAAGTTAAATGAATAGTATCGAATACTATTATAGTTGTCAATGTCGTTGCGGCAAGGAGGTTACAGACCCGCATTTTAAGCACCGGGTTGCGGGTTCAAACCCAGGCATTGTACCAATGTGACTTTTTTAATGTTATATGTACTTTCTTAGTTAATCTAAGACACCGGTGATACGGTGAAGGAAAACATCGTGAGGAAACCTGGATTTAATGTGCATGAAAAGAGCCTCCACGAGTGACGATATTTCAGTACGTCCGGCGCACCCTGGGCAGTCAACTCCGCTACCAACCTTGCTGACTGGCTAATCTTTTCACCACAGCATGAGCTATTTTCGTATAGCTAATGCTGACACGAGAGAAGACGAAGAATGGTCTGAAATCGCCAACCCGCAGTGAGCAAGCGTCCTGTTCTGTATGAGATGAGAAGAGGCCTTTGCCCAGCAGTGGGACAGTTAAGGGCTGTTTTTTTATTTTTTATTTACTAGTTTCACTCGCGTTTCCAAGAGAGAAAAATAATGTGTACTATTTTTAAAATAATCTATACATATAAAAGGAGAAGCTGACTGACTGACTGACTGATCTATCAACGCACAGCCTAAACCGCTGGGGTTAGAAAGTTGAAATTTTGACAGTAGGTTCCTTTTGTAACGTAGGCATCCACTAAGAAGGGATTTTTCGAAATTCAACCCCTAAGGGAGTTAAATAGGGGATGAAAGTTTGTATGGAAAATCGTCACTTAACGGGTTCAAAATTTCACGCAAGCGAAGCTGCGGGCGAAAGCTAGTACACAATAAAGGCAATCGTTTCAAAAATTGAGTACCTACCTACCTAAGTGCGTATACACGTAGAAAGCGGGTTGCCGGCGCCGGTCTGTCAGCGCTTGTCGGTGCTGGTCCGCGCAGTTAGTCGGCGCAGGTAGTCTCTATGCTGTGTGGCGAACCAGCTCCGACAAGCTCCGAACTGCGCCGACAAGTTCCGACCTGCTCCGATCAGGTGCTGGTAGGCCGACATTTGTTGCTGTATTTGCAAGGGAATAAAGGGTATTTTTGCTAAAAAAAAAATGCGAGCCCCTGCTTGTACCCGCTTCCTTTACGTAGCGGTTACCTGCACGGACCAGTACCGCAAAACGCTGGTAAGTCGGCGCTGGTTACCTGGGGCCTAATTCTCCTAAAATAAATCATGATAAATCACAACCGAACCAAGGCCGAACTGTTCATTCAGACAGTTCTCAATTTCAAAAACTATCAAATTGTTTGACACAAAAAACAAAATCAATCATTTTGAAAGTTTTCGAAAACAAAACCTGACTGACGGTTGTGGTTCGATTGCGTTTGGCAACAATTTATTTTAGGAGAATTGGGCCCCTGCTGCTATGTATACGTCCTAATAAAACATAAAAATCGTTCTCATTTCAAGTTTGAAATGAAGACAGACGCTACGTTTTCCGGCGTCGAACTTATTTAGCTGCACATTAGGTAACTTCATCAAATCTAATGAAATAAATTATCTACATAGTAGTCAACAACTTCATATCCTTAATGACTTTATGCTTCTAAACATGAGCAATGCTAACAAATGTAATCTACGTCTAGTGTTAATAAGCTGCATTTGTCGTCTGCATTCCGTCTCATAATATGCAATATTTATGTATTCAAACAAACATAAACATTTATGCAGTTTCCATTGTTACTTCTCGTATGAACCGTCCGGATTCCAGTATCTTACAGATTATGGACCGTTAATGGTTAAAATTACGACTCACAGTATTAAAGCGTAGACTCCGTAGAAGACTTTTCTATACAGATAATGCATCTACGAATTGACGTAGAAACACATGAACCAAAGTCTAGTGCAAAATATACGCAAACAAATCTGCCACGCCAACGAAGAATACAATAACTCGATTTTGCCGCTTCCGAAAAAACGCGTTCAACGCGCTCTAAGTCTTGAACTGTTTTAGTTATTGCATTCTTGCTTACTGAAAAAGCGAGTTCCTGAAGGATTCCAAAAAGTTACATAAAGATATTTAATAGATCTCGATTGGCTGATTCCGAATATATATACATGTAAATCAAAATCGTCCAAAACCGACTTATTGTATTCTTCGTTAGCGCTACAGAAATATCCTGAGTTTAAGTACACCACCAGAGCGCGCGCTAAGGCACACCGCCTTATTAAACTTAGAAATACCGGCAAACTAATCTAAATCCTATGTCGTCATCACAATTCCTACTTTAGCTTTTCATCATAAGAAGATTCAACTGCACCCAATGACGTAAATTAGTCTACTTTTTTGCATTTTAGTCTACATTCGGTTCGGACATTTTTGAGCACTGGGGGCTTACTATGACCTCTTAATTTTTTTATTTTATTTTACAGAAGGCTTACAGACTAACAAACAAATGAGATAAAGAATCTAATATTAACAAATAGCTAATTACAAGCCACCACAGACATATAAAAAAAAGTCGATAAAAAGAAAGCACCTACACAAAGCAGGACAGAAGTTGCCTGGAAGTTGAACTGGGCAATTTTTTTGTACTATGACATCGTTAGAGCAGGCCTGCGGCAGGCCTGCTACGTTGACGTTTACGAAATCCGTTCACCTTTTTTTTGTATAGACTTTTCGTACCATGAACAAGCATTACCGTTCAACTTGGTTCAATAGTCGTTCACCTTTAGTACTGTCATGGTACGATTTTTAGCGATTCAGAAGCAGGCCTGCTTTTAAACGGATGTTGACTGGCTGGCATTTGAACGTTTTCATAAGAGGTCCCCCTGACCAAGTGTTTCTACACCAATGCATCTACGGCTAAAATTAATTTCATCATAATTGGAACTGTTTGGCAACACTGCCATTGGAAAGTAAAACGATTTGTTTTTAAATAGAGAAACCGGGAAAAACCTATAACAAAGTGACTACCTACGCCATAATTTCGGCGGGACAAAGCGTTGTTTGGTGTTCACATCTATTCGTTGTTACGCTGTCGGGCACAGGACAAAAAGCCTCGTATAATTTACAGATACAAGTGACAAACAATGTAACGGTCACTTTTATATAACGCGCATAGCTAACGTTAGGCAGGAAATAAAATGGCGTGTCTGTAGCTAAAAATAGTGGCCTTTATGGCCAAATACTAGAACGCTACTTCAATTTAAGTTGCCGTTAAGTTCGTGTTGTCACTGTCACTTCGCCTTAAAGTGACAATGAAGGGCTTGTCACACAGGATGCGTTCTACGTCCTACGGTCCGGTCAAATCGAACGCAGTCGGCGTCCTCTTCTAGCAAAAAAGTGTAGTACTTGCTTGAAGATTTATTTCCCTAAAACATGGTTATGTGCTTCTCCTCTTTTCAGCAAATGTATTCGACTACTTACTTGCAGTCACAGTGAAAACACAGAAAGCCTGTTGAAAGTAAAAAATGTAGTTATACAACCACAGTTAAGTTAGGATTTTTCTAATATACGTATATACAAGATTAGTCAGAAAGTGGGTACTAATCCACGGGCCACTTAAATGATCACTGATAACTGTTTTAAAGCAAGTGTTAAAAGTTCAAAATTCAATCATTTTTATTTCTGCATTCAAAACGAATTCAGAATATGGAGTAATGGAGTAAAGACTAATCCGTGACAGCAATAATTTCTCTTAAATTATTGACTTTTGAGAAAAGTTGTAGAACAAAACTTATTCATTATTATGGGTACTTTAACACCCGTTCGGATTAGTACCGCCTTTCCGACTAACCTTGTATACAACGTGTTACATAATATTATCAATTAATTAAAAAAAAAAAAAAAAATCAAGTAGTCTTTTATGGTTGTTGTCATTTACCTCTCTAAGGAAAATAGGTAAGAATGTAAATAACTTTCTGGGTAGTCTACTCTGTAGTTTTATGTTTTCAGGATTGCTTTTCAGTGATGATTTTATTTTATGATTTGTCCAATTTTTTTTTGGGTCTTACTTTTATTTTAATATATTGCCAATAGACTCTTTACAAGGGACCTTTTAATCCCCTTTCGGCTTTAGGGGTATTTTTGTAACACGTTGTATACAACCGTTTATAAACGGTTTAACTTGCTAGAATACTAAATACGCACGAGTACGTCAAGCAATACATTTCCAGCTTGAGCTGATCTCGCATCGTACAGGCTTTCCGTACAATGAGAGGTGAGCTTATACTGGAAATTTATAGCTTGATATATAGTCGTATGCACAAATAGGATCCGTCTAATACTTTAAAGAGCTAAGCTTGCTAAATTACAGAGCAGTAACACTGGTTTTACCAACCGAGTACAGAATTTTAATATTCCATCGCTTTTTCCTACAGGAAAACTGAAATTTATTATTAGTAGGTAGGTATACTAGTGTATTGCGGTTAATGAAACTCAAAATGTTGTCGTGTGTTTATTATTTCTTTACTATACCTACTCAAAGCCGAATTCGATATAGCCGAATAGAGCCTCCACGAGTGACTATACTTCAGTACGTCCGGCGCACCCTGGGCAGTCAGCCTCCCTACCAACCTTGCTGACTGGCTAATCTTTTCACCACGGGCATGAGCTATTCTTGTATAGCTCGTGCCGACACGATAGAAGAAGAAAGCCGAATTAATTCATGTGGTGCACTCAACTATCCTTCTCTAAAAAGTTCCTGAAAAAATGTCCGCTTAACACGCAATTAAAATCCCTAATGACACTATTCACCAGCGTTGCCAGACGTCCCGATTTTGGCGGGACATCCCGATTTTGAAATCAAAATTAAATATCCCGAGCGGGACAGGCTTAGTCCTGCTTTTCGAGGATTACAATTATATTCCTCTGAAGACTCAACTGCTTAACTATAGAGTAAACCAGACAGTTATTGTTAAGTAACGTATTTTCATTAAAATACATTTTCTAGGGCTATTCTTGCTATCTATTGTCATATAAACATAATTTAAAACTCAAATAAAATTATAAGTATTTAAAAACTACTGATTATATACGTTTTTTTACTATGTCCCGCTTTCGACGAAAAAACCCCGCTTTTTTTTCTCAAAAAGTTTCAAAATCCCGCTTTGCCAAAAGAAATATCTGCCAACGCTGCTACGAGTATTCACCTACAAAGTCAACGTATAACAATGTAAGCTATGTCATTTTTATGAAGTTAACTTATCTCTGTACAATATTGACACCACAGATTAACTCAACCACAAAGAACACTCAACCGCCATGACGCACGATCTACGTGTTTATAGTGCAATTTATAACGATATTTATCTTTTTACACATCAAACCAGCTCACTGCCAGAATATACTCCAAAGTCAACATTAGTACACAAACGTAAAGGAATAATGGCAGCGATAACATAGCTTGTTAATTAATTTGACATTATCTCCGTGGGTGTGTTCGATGCACGTCACACAGTCCATATTGACTCACTGCTCACGTATGTATGAGTATGTATAAAACACATGAGCACCCCACTTAATACCAGCTATGCATGGAAGTACTACCTATTCACAATTAGCCGCTCTTGCATGAAGGTGACTATTACAGTCAATGCAAACGTGTGAAGGATGTGAATTTTACGTTATCAACTATATGTGTTCAGGAATTACACTTTTTAAATAACTATGCAAAGGTTAGGTTAAAATATATCATTAGTTTAACATGAAGTAGATATCTTTACGACGTAGCAACAACACGGGTTATCGAAGACGTCTGAACTCAATTCCAGAACCCAAGATTTTGAATCAGTGAAATGGTCATTAACAAACCTCCGCGCCAAATGGAGATTTCAGCTGGAGTGAACAGGTCAACGTCCTACCAGAGTAATTTTTAAATTCGGAATAAAAATACGCTGAAAATACATTTTTGACGGGTACCGCCTACTCTGTATATTATGATAAACGTCCTGAAAGTTAAAAAAAATACCCTATAATGTCAAGTTGACCCGTATTATAATATCGTGCGGATTTGAAAATATATGGCCGGCTCACGAAATGTATGTGTGAGTGTACCTCTATAAAGAGTGCTCACACACTGACGTAACTGCCAACAATGCGTACATTGGCATTTGGCACACATGTGATGCGTGTTTGTATGTGTGCGTATGCAGACTTCACGTGCTGGACGCGTGATCAATGTTCACATTCCAACGTGCTTGGAGTTGGAACCGCTGTGTAAAAGCACACTACATGCATTTTTGACGGCAACGTACGAGTATATACTACTCGATACTGTTGTGAAAATGTTTCCATTAGTGTTACAAGGTAGCCAAGAAATCAGAAAACGTGAAAATGAACCGAACTTGGCACTTTACATTTCGATTCCTATGATTACAAATGACGTGACCGAGGAACGTGTGGAACAGCTAACAGAGTATACCAATACAAAACAGATAAATAACAATAAATGCTTCATAATAACTAATGATGCTTCATAAGACTTTTGGGTCATGAGTTTCATAAAACTAATTTTGTTTGATGTGTGTCAAAACAAGCGTCCGTTATAGCACGAAGATGGACTCTTACTACGTCGTACATCCGTCGTAATAGGATCGTCCAAAAAACCTTATTTTGTTTGTTCGTTCATATCTTTATTATCGTTTTTCTTAGAAACAATTGAACCATTACTACATGATGTGCCAATATTGCTGTTTTTGTTTCCTTCTTTGATATAATCGACCTCCACGGTTACCGCTAGGGGCGTATTTAATTTTGTCATCAACGCTTGTTTTGTTTACACCAATCATGTTTTTAGGGTTCCGTACCCAAAAGGTACCAACGTAGTCTGTAGATCTAGCACGAATGGTTTGACGTATAGTAACGTAAACGCAACGTTAATGTGAGTGAATTTTGAATCGAAAATACTCGTTTCGCACATAACATTTAATTAAATTGAAAACTTTATTCATATATGTGATACAAATTGTGATTGTCGCATAAATTTAAACCAAAGTGCTATAGGATAGTTGTATATTCGATTCAAAATTCGCTCACGTTAACGTTACGTTTACGTTACTACACGTCAAAATATTCGTGCTAGGCCTACAGTACGCGATCTGTCCGTCCGTCTGTCTCTCTGTCACAGCCTCACAGGGTTGTTTTATTTAAACCGTAATAGGTAGCCAGTTGAAATTTTCACAGAATATTCGTTACTGTGGTCTCTTTTATTATTATTATAAAATATGAAAGATAAAGAAATTAAATATCAAGACTTGGCACACGAGGTTGTCGCCATGTGGGATGTTGATTCAGCAATCATTGTGCCGATAGTCGTTACGGCCAATGGTTTAATAGCCAAGAGGCTCGATCAACATCTAAAGAGGCTCTCGTTGGGCAGCTGGATCAAGGGCTTGATACAGAAAGTTGTACTTCTGGACACGGCGCGTATTGTTAGGAAGTTCCTCTCTCTGAGGCCCTGACCACCGGTAGCTTGGACCCTGTTCCCGATGCCGGTGGGCTACTATATTTTTTTTATTTTTAAATGTTTTTATTTTTTGTATTGAAATTTCTACTAAATGAATAAACGAAAATAAAAAATCACAGAAATGTGTGATCGTACGAGACTCTTAATGCGCTAGTCCGACTCGCACTTGGCCGGTTTATTTTTATTTTTAATTAACTGTATATTGTTTTTGTCTCAATTCCTTTGCTTATTTAATGTAACGAATTCAAAATCACCTTTTCTTTCAAAATTAATTTATTAATACAGAATAAATAACTTTACTTACAAATAAATAATTAGCAGGGATCGGAGTAGGTAGATTGAAATGGGGTCATTGATCCGAAACGTATATATTAATATGGACATTCCTCCGGAATTTCGTAATTTTCGTAAAATTTCGGAACTTATTGATTATTAAAAAAAAATGGAACTGCAGGAATTGTATTAAAATGAGCAATATTATGTTCTTCAAAACTTTTTTTAACGGCACTCTGTCGCTATTTGACACAACCCATCGACCAATCAGAACAAAGGATCATGGGTGGTGCACTAACCGGTTATCAAAACAATGTGTACGCTCGCCGACGACATGCCAAGTAGCTCACTCGCGTTTACTACGGTTCGTAGAGTGCATAAAAAATTTATTAATGCTTCGATCGGAATTCGATTGTTTTTATTATTCAACAGATAAATACTAAATTAATTTAGTTTTGATACCTTCCTATAAATGAATTGAGTAGTAATAATATCACTACCAACATTAACAATATTTAATTGAATCCGGAAATACCGGAATTACTTTCCGGAAAAATGGCTTATCCATGTTATTCTTTCTGTGTGCATTTATGATACAAGTACCAAAAATCAATCTACCTACTCCGATCACTGAATTAATTAGATACGCTTATTAGTTTGTTCTCCATGTTATTGTTTTCTGGCCTTATGCCAGGCCCGGGTTTACTTAAGAAACTAGTGGTATTCTTTAAGGAAAAGCATCATCAGTTTTTTGATCCTCTGTTTCTGGTGATACGGATGCTTACAAAGCTGATTAAGAGGCCGAATCTTCTTAGAAATCTAGGTGACATATTGAATCGTGCTCTACATTTCTAGACCATGATGATGACATAATATTAATTATAAAGAGTTGGGTAACGACACTGATGAACAGTGTCTACTTCACACAAACTCTTCCGGCCAGGAAAAAGGTATTAATAAATCATTCTTTTGTCTCTTACGAGGTGGGCAGTACTCCAAATATTACGAACAAAAGGAATTCTGCAACACTCAAACTAATATGTTGTTATACAGTGTGGCGCTACAATTATTTTAACACACTATATTTATTACTTAGTTTGTTTGAAAATTATTTTTTATTTTAGTTTATTATTATTTTTATGATTACTGACCAATAAATTTAAAATGTCACTTACGGGATATCTTCCGTGATTATTTATTGGTTTGAGTTCCCTGTTGCAAGCGCCATGATCGCGGGTTGACTGCAGTCAACCCGCGATCATGGCGCTTGCAACAGCGTCGAAATATCGGGAACTCAAACCAATAAATAATCACGGAAGATATCCCGTAAGTGACATTTTAAATTTAGAGACTAACCGTGAAAGCTTAAAATACTGACCAATAACCCTATAAGTGTATTAAATTAATGTCGACATTACAGCACCACGCTGTATAGGTATTTACAGTATATTTAAAAATCATAAAGATACAAGTCCGAGACGGGCTGCAAACTGCAACCGCAGACCGCAAGTCACATTGGTTTGTATTAGGGTTTCTGCTCGAGAATTCTCGAGTCGAGAAATGTCGAGAAATCATGCTAACTTCGAGACGAGAAAAAATGCCTCGAGAATTCGAGAACTCGAGAAATTAAAGATATTCTTTTATTACTGTAAAGTTGGCTTAAAAGTTACTTAATCTTTGCATTCTGGCTTCTGATCATTCTCCTTACGAGGCACGAGTAAGCGAGGCAAGTGAACAGACTTGCAAAGTTATTTCTAGTGTTGCAATTTCACAGTATGCAGATGATTTTGTTCTCTATATTTCGTCTAACAAACATAATTTAGATCCAGCGCTTCGCCATTTAGGCACCGCTGTAGATATACTTGTGAAACATTTAGCGGAAATTGGCCTATTTCTATCAGAGTCCAAAACATACATATGTCTGTTTAATAGATCAAGAGTACTGTCCAATATTCATTTTCAGATCAATAATAAAGATGTCCAAGTTGTTGATAAAATTAAATATTTAGGGTTATGGCTAGATTCATCACTAAGATGGGGTGCACAGATAAATGAGGTATGTGAAAAGGCGTATAAATATCTAAATATTCTGAAGGTTTTAGCCGGTAAGTCTTGGGGTGTTCATCCTAGGCATTTACGCAGACTGTACATTTCCCTTGTTAGGAGTAGGATAGACTATGCAAGCTTTTTATATGGAAATAGTGCTAAAACACACTTATATAAACTGGATGTTTTGCAAAATCGAGCTTTGCGGATATGTGGTGGTTTTGTTTGTACAACTCCTATCTGTGTGATGGAGAGTGAACTCTGCCTTCCCCCATTATTTGTGAGAAGACACTGGTTAGCTTGCAGGTACTGGTTGAGGGTGAGTTCATTCTCCAACAATGAAACAACTAGACTGTTGGAAAATTTGACCGAATTGAGTGAGAATATTTATTGGCGACATAAGAAAAAACCGATTTTGATTGATATTTATAGCAAATTCAAAGGAAATAGTGTGCATAAATCTCCTATATTGGAAATGTACAGTGTTGGTACCTGGGTTTCAAGTATAAATGTAACAGATTGTATTAGCTGCGTTATTGATAATTTGAATATACCAAAACGACACACTAGTGTAACTAATTTAAGAACGCTAACTTCCACGATGTTGGCCGCTAAGTACAATAATTATTACTATGTATTTACTGATGGATCAAAGGACTCGCATGGTGTTGGAGCAGCATTTTTTGATCCGCAGACAAACACTAGTATGAAGTTTATGTTGTGCCGTGATGCCTGTATTATGAGAGCCGAGTTGACGGCGATTACCGAAGCTTTATCTTATGTTCAATCTCTGCCATACAAAAATGTGGTAATTCTTTCGGACTCAAAGAGTGCTCTTCAGCATCTGGCTCGATGCGTCTCGGGAACTCGAGGTATGCCAATAGCGTACGAGGCACTTAAGATATTACACCTATTACAGATGAAACTTGTTAATATAAAGCTTTAGTGGATAGCTTCTCACGTAGGTATTGTTGGGAATGAAATCGCTGATAGACTTGCTACAGAAGCTATTACAGATGGCATTGACAATCCGTGTGAACCCTATTTCACAGAACTTATTCCGAGCATGAAGCGATTTTGCTTTAGTCTATGGAAAAACCACTTTGAAATTATTACTGCGGAGAAAGGTCTGTGGTACAGGACGATTAACATGGAGATACCTCGAGTTCCATGGTTCGATGCTGCTAGTCTTTCCAGAGAAATGGTAGTTTTAGCGTTGAGGATAAGATCTGGGCATGTACCCTTAAATAGTTTTTTACATTTAGTGGGTAGATATCAATCACCTTTCTGTTATACTTGCCATAACAAAGTCGAAGATTTATATCATTTATTGGTCGAGTGCAGCACGTATGCCGATATTAGAGAATTATTGTATGGTTTCATTGGTGCGGATTTTTATAATGGGGGAATTGGTGTTGTTCTCAGTCGGCCTCTTTCGAGGGAGGCGATGGCTGTTTATGAGTTTGTAGGGTGTGCTTTTTTGAGAAGGTCGGCCCTTCTAGGAAACGCACTTTCTGCGGATTTGTAGGTGGCTGATGCTTTTTTTGGAGGATGTCGGTTGGGACCGATATTGTTTGGAATTCTGTTGTGGAATTCGTGCCGGTGGAACTGTATAGCGGTTCTCTGATGTCGACATTTAGAAGGTACCTATGAGGCTTGCATAGTCACAAAAGTGTACTAGTGCCTCGAAAAAAAAAAAGAATAAAAAAAAAAAAAAAAAGTGAACAGACACATAATGGGTCCGATTGCGTTTCTTCGGCGCACTTAAATAATGCCGATTAATAGACTTAAATTAGTCCAAAATTCGTACTAATATTATTGCTATTGTGTTTGTTGATTAATTACGTCCACGACAGTATTTATGTCCAATTCGGACTTAATCTATGTCTACGCATGTCTTTTGCTATTCCGTTTCTGACAATTTGACAGTTCGTCGGCGCTAAATGAACTTATAGGTTTAGGAAGTGTTGTTTTTTAAGTTCTCACTTATTTAGTCCGTACGTAAACGAAGTTTCTTCAGAAAACAGTGAAAAATGTTTCCTTATGGCTGGGCTATCATTCAAAGAAGATACTATGAGGAACGGCAACGGTATGAGTACGAAATATAAATAGAAACTTTGCTTTTCTTGTATAACTAACTACTCTTGAAAAAAACTCCAAATACTCTTGTTATAATATGATATAAAACGACAAATAAAGTTCTGGAACCGATTAACACCCCAAATTGGTCAGTTAAGTTAACTAAAGTTTGAACTAAGATCATCTTCTGACTAGGGTGTCCAGAAACGCAATGTGTCAGTTTATCGAACTAATAGCGGTAGAATAGATAAACTACGTTTAGGAGTACCTCAGAAACCGGAAAAATAAGTTATCTGAAGTTCGAACTAAGATCATCTTCTGACTGGGGTGTTCAGAAACGCAATGTGTCAGTTTATCGAACCAATAGCAGAACAATAGATAAACTACGTTTAGGAGTACCTTAGAAACCAGAAAAAATAAGTTATCTGAAGTTTGAACTAGGATTATCTTCTGACTGGGGCGTCCAGAAACGCAATGAGTCAGTTTATCGAAATAATAGCGCTATCGAACAGATAAACTACGTTCAAGAGTACCCCAGAAAACGGGCGTAAGCTGATTTTTTAAGGTTTTTAAAAATTTCTCGAAAGACCCGAGAAACCCGAGAAATCGGGCTCGAGAATTCTCGAGACCCGAGAAAAAAAATATGTCGAGAAAACAGAAACCCTAGTTTGTATGAACCAGTAGTGTCGCTTGTCTGCTGCTGTCATCTGCGGTTGCAGTTTGTGGTCGCCGTTGGAATACTAACTTGAAGGTGTGCATCTTAAAGGTAGTATTCGGACGACGAGTTGCGGTCTGCGGATGCAGTGTGCAGTTTGCAGTCCGTCTCGGACTTGTACCTTAATGTTAAATATTAAGCAGCTTTGGACAGTTCTTTAAATTACATGTTTATTAATTACTTTTTTTTAGATAAATATTTGGTGATATTTGAGCTCTGAAAGTAGTAAACAATGTGTCCCCACCTTCTAACTTTCCATCCGCGTCATCATATATCGGAAAACAATCAAGCTTGTAGCACCTAATGGATACTTTCAACGAGAATTGTTTTGAAAAAGGTACGTTAATAACTTTTGAAATATTCGCTATTTTCAGTTGAAATCTATTTTGATTTTATGGACCGCGTTAAATATTATAAAATTTATTCCTTGGCACTTGATACTTGCGAAGAAACCCTGTGAGAGGTTCGACACTTACTTGACTGATTTTAAAAACCCGATAGACTATGGGAGGTTTCAGACTTGGACTCTTCACAATTACTTACTCCACCACATTGAGCAAATCGTTTCTCTAAGTGTTTTATTTATACTTAAACTAGCTTTTGCCCGCGGCTTCGCTCGCGTTAATTTATAATAATAAAAAAAACTTAACACACTACTAAAGTTTCTTTAATAATATAGGTAATTCAATCATGATTCGAAAGACACGTGGTGCCATCTATTATCGTTATTGTTGTTTTCCTCGGGAACAGTACTTTTTTTCGGGATGGAAGGTACCCTATGTCCGTTTCTGTACAACTGACAACGTATATGAAAAATTTCAGCATGATCGGTTCAGTGGTTTAGGCGTGAAAAGGTAACAAACAAACAAACTTACTTTCGCATTTACAATATTAAAGTTAGGATAAATAAATAAGCAAGAAACGAAACCTAACTTGTACCTATACATCGGCCCACCCTATGGCGATTTCAGAAATGGCAATAATATATCTACGGATTATGTATAACAAGTACCTATAGATAGACATCGCATTAGATTACTGTTTCATCGTAAACGAGCAACCCGTTTTCTCTACTTAAACTGACTTGCTGCACGTACCTAGATAGCTGATAGTAATTTTCATTAATCCTCAGTTGATTATGGAAAGTTTAATGGAATATTACACGATTATTTATTTTATACTCCACTTGTATCAGCAAACATGCCGCATAAGTGGATAGACATTATCGTACCTTTATTTGAACAAATGGCTCCAGAAAATTACGAAGTATTTAGCTTTTTATCACATGAAAGTAATAATACATTGTTTGATAAAATGAATGGTCTAAAAATTAAGGTCGTTCTATTTTCGAACATTAAAATAGTTTTAAATGTCACTTTAAGCACAAGCTGATCAAGCAAATTGCCTGTATCTTCGGAGGAAGCAACCAATCCTCGCTTTAATGCCTCGATTTAATCCAGTTTGTACACGACCGATGCAGTAAAAGATATAAAGATTTGTCATCATTTAATGTCATTCTTGAATTCTCCATTTCCTTCGAGTAAGCTATCATCACTTAATGCCCACGCGGCGATTTTGTATCTATAAGTACAAGAGACAGTGCGCGATAGACAACGGTGCCAAAATTTTCCACTGACAGACGAAATTACTTGTCTTATTCTTTAGAATCCTACAACGAACGTACTCACTTCATTATGTAATGTAGTCCGAAAGTAGTTCTTTGTAAACAAAGATATTAGTTTCAAGTCTATTGAGCCACCCCAAAAGTTTCTCCAAGACCCCGCTGTTTCTAGGAGTCCTATCCTATCCGAAAATACAATACGAAATCCCAAATTAAGCCAAATAATAATCATTCAATTCCCAGCCCGAATTATTTTCCATTCTTGGCGAGAAACGAAAATACGTCCTCGACACAATTTTTGCGTAAATGGATTTTATCTCACCTACCTACTGCGTGATACACAAAAAGAATTCAATCGTGCGAAATTCAATACAGCTCAGATTAGATTGACATTTGTCATTCATAGGAGATATCTGTGAAATGCGATTTCACCTAAATTCGATATTGACCGTAACATTTACCTACTCCTGTTTATGTAATTTAGTATATGCTGTAGTACGCTATGCAAATAATGACCGATTTATGTAAGACTTCAATATCCAATAAGGGTTATTAACGACTTTGTTTTACCGTTTTTATAGGAATGGAGCGATGAAACTTGTTCTACCCAACATGGACAGTAATCCAAAGTTAACTGGAATGACTCCCACACACACTGATTCATAATGACTAACAACCAAATAAATCTACATTTGAAATCCACATTATTATTTATTAACCTCTTGGACAAAGAAAGGCTGCTGTAAATCACGCCTCTGATGGTGATTGATTACCGAGAATTATTACGCCTATAATTAACAAAGTATATATTTAAAATCAATAAATAGACTTTATCACTATCCGCCCACGTAAATTGTACGAATCGATTGGATCAGTAGTTGATAATAGATATTAGGCAATCTCTGTAGTCAATTATCTAAAGTGACATCACAAAAAAATGTTAACTAGACTTTGTCTATTTGCTTAAATATCTCATACATCTATCAATAAATCAATCAACTCGGCCTATCGGGGTCTTCAGCTGGGCGTAGACCTCTCTCTGCCATTAATTTCGAATGTAATGTACCTCAATGACAAAAATTAACTTTACCTTTCAAATATCTAAAAATAGTAATACAAAGAGATTCCTTCGTAAATAATTGTAAGAAAGATACAATACAACGTTCTTCAGATAGCGATGATATAAATATTCTTATACAAGGTTGGTCGGAAAGGGGGTCGTACTAATCCTCAAGCCACTTAAAGTATTGCTGATGACGGTTTTAATGCCAGTGTTAAAATTTCAAAATTCGATAGTTTTTATTTCGATGTAAAATTATTTTTATATTATTTTTTTTTTTCAAAAATTCTTCATCCCTACTTTAATTACGAATTCAGAAAATTGTGCTACTAATTCGTGACCCCAAATATGACCTGAAATGTAAGCAAAGCTGATCATAGCTGAGGATAAATAGATTTTAGCGTATTTTTTTTGGAATTTTTGAACAGCTATTTCTTTTAAACTATTGACTTTTGGGGGAAAGTTGTAGAACAAGAGTTATTCATTATTATAGGTACTTTAACACCCTTTCGGATTAGTACCCCCTTTCTGATTATCCTTATATATTTAGTAGGTGAAGATATTTTTTTAGGCAGACTTTTACTTACTTTCGTTTAATATTCGTAATCATAACTGTAAGTAGACTGCTCATCCAGTCACAACTGCGAACTATGCAACCGCCAAATGCAGGTTGAAGACAATAAGGATGCAGTCAGTAGTCAGTGCAACAGCGTGACAACTGCCAACTGCCACTGCCACTTGTAGTTATGAATACGAATATGAAAGGAAAAATGTTTCTCCAAATGCGGCGTTATTAGCCCCCCAGGAGGACAATAATTCATCATCTTCCTGCCCTTATCCCATGTTACTTGGGGTTGGCGCAACACGTTTTCTTCTTCCATTCCGTGCTGTCAATCGTCATGATATCACTGACTCCTTTCTCTTCCGTATCATTCTTCACACAATCCATCCATCTTTTCTTTTCCAGGAGGACAATAATTCTGCTAGCAAAATTGTTTACAAATCGCAAACAAATCACATCCAAACCACTGCTTTTGACAGTTTTCGTATTGTAATATTTATTGTCTAAAGTGGTTCAGATGTAGTCGTCAAAAGAATTGGACTCCAAAAATAAAAAAATAATATACAAGGATAGTCGGAAAGAGGGTATCTACTAATACGAAAGGATGTTAAAATACGTATAATAATGAATAACTTTTGTACAACTTTCCCCAAAACTCAGTAGTTTAAGAGAAATTGCTGTTTAAAGTATTCATAAAAAATGCACTAAAATCTATCTTACGTCAGCTATGATCAGCTGTGATGAGCAGCTATCGTGGATTAGAAGCTACATTTTCTGAATTCGTAACTGAAGCTTAGAGGTTTTTTTTGAAAAAACTACTTAATGTAAGTCTAATTTTCTTTTGAAATAAAAATTGTATCGAATTTTGAAGATTTTACACTTTCTTTAAAACAATCATCAGTGATACTTTAAGTGGTCCGTGGATTACCCCCGCCCCCCCCCCCCCTTTCTGACTGACCTTGTATTTAAAATGTAAGGTCACGCAATTACCAAATGAACTAAAACAAGAAACTACTAATATTATTCAGATTCAGATAAGTAGGCTCTGTATTTTAAGGATTCTCATAAGAACGACTTGTCCAATCGCTTTCAAATCGACAGTTAGATAGTCTATGATTATTTACACCCGATAATCCAGTATCGAGGGTCAGTACCGCATTAAAATATGCCACGATATTACAGAACTATTTTATCTACATTACATTGAATTTCAAGAGAACGTCTATAACAGCTGTATACGCTACGGGACATAACTATTTACGATAAGTTTCTCGTAAGCAGTTACAGTTATTTCAAAATTGATATCGCCGATGATCCAATAAAGGAATTGTCTCACTGGATGCGTTCTGCGTCCTGCGATTCGGTCAACTCGAACGCTGCCCGCACCCTATGTGAACTTTATGGTCAGGGCAATCGTTCAGCGATCCGGGCACGGTAACCGGGCAGCGATCCGGGCAGAGCAAACAACGGCCATTTTTTATTTGATTGCGTGTTGTGGTGTTTGTATCGCTATTTTGTGTTTAATAAACATCGAGTATCGATGTTCACCTATCGATGCCATCATCGATGTTTTGTAACATCGATCACCCCTAGTTGAACTGCCCGGACCGCCATTCGTCGCCCGCCGCCCGCTGCCCGCAATCGGGCAGCCCTTCCGCGTCCTTCCCACCTCGACCGCCAGACCGGTGCGTTCCCTACGTTCTTTGCTTGTGCTCGCATAGTCAGATCATAATTACATAAAATATATATAAAATGCAAATGATGTTCACGTAGGATGCGGGCTGCGTTCAATTTGACCGGACCGTAGGACGCAGAACGCATCCTGTGTGACAAGTCCTTAAACCTAAGTCTTAACAAGTACGTTGAACTTCGCCCGTCCTAAAACACTTTCCATACATATGTGTCCTCTACGACATTAAAACGTCACATCATCATACAAAAGTGCATTAAACACCAAATAATATTATGTTGCATTGCATGCATCGTATCAGTTTATTTTCCGTAATCTCCTCAACCCGAAACAAAACAATATCGTACTATATTTATTGGAGTCGCGATAAAACTGTCACTGTTCACTTTATCAGATAAGTGAAGCAATTTCACCATTGGATGCTAACCTACTCATAAATTTCTTTTAGCGGTAGTATTATTAAGACATCATACTAGATTTCTTATCAAACAATTCGAGCAACATTTGCGTGGAAATCAGCAAAACGTGACGTGTATTAGTCAGAAAATATTTTTAGATATGGATTAAAATTGTTTGTTCTTTATGATAAAGAATCTTATCACGGTGATGTAACGATCAGGACCATTTCATCAGTTTAGCAGCCCACAGATCATCTTGATCCTCATCAATCATTAGCAGCAATGAATAGTGTGGAACTCAAAGTCCAAGAGAACGAGAGAAAAAAAAAACAAAATCGCCACGAGGCTTTGCGAATGTTGCGATGATAGATCGAATGTGAGGTGAGGGGCGAAACTTGCAGTTTAATAATTAACTGATAAAAGAAACGGATAAGTGACATCCATAGTGGGTTAAAAAGAGAAAGAAAGATTGAAAGAAAATTTCCGCAGCCCTGAAAATTTCAGCCAGTAAAGCAGAGATCAGAACAGAGAAAGGTGAGTATTTAAGTTATAAGTTTATAACTTATATGAAGAGAGAAATTAAAAGTATATGGAAACTGAAATACGCACCTTTCTCTGTTCTGAGTTACCCAGAATAAGATCTATTGAATACTGAAAACAGGCAAATCGCATGAGTGAAAGTAAAAAAGACTTGCAATAACTGACTTTAGTTGACTGACTTATATCATATAAGTAGCAGTAGTAGGCTACACATCAAGCTATACATTTCCAGTTTACACTGACTTCTCATGGTAAGGAAATCCTATACAATGCAAGATCAGCTTATACTGGACATGTGTAGCTTGATCTGTAGCCGTGTGTACATTTGTATTCTTTAGGTTTATTGACGAACCAAAGTCAGTTATTGCAACTCTTCTTTACTTTCACTTATGTGATTTGCCTGTTTCATTATTTCCATCAGTATTCAATAGATCTAATTCTGAGTAACTGTAACTGGATTGCGAAGGTCTGATGGCAGTAGCTTCGTGTAAAATACTGGTATTCAGCCGCACCTGGTTAAATTGGAATTTGACCCCAACATAGTTGGGAAAAGGCTAGGCAGAACAACATTCATCTTCTCAACTTCATCTCATCTTCCAGCTGAAAAACGTCCACTGGTGGACATAGGCCTCCCCCAATATGGGGGGGTTTGCCATAATCGCCACGTTTGGCAGGCGGGTTGGCGATTGCCGGGGTCGCGGTGCATGCAGCTGCGAATCCCGTGACCCCAGCAATAGGTCAGGAGAAGGAACACCGTGGGTTTTTAGCCGGTAAGAGTCCGGCATAACCTTTCGCCTTCCCCGGGCGGAGAGTATCCATGAGGATTTTACAAGGAAAAAAAAAAGCGTGTTCGCGATCGCAGTATAGTTGTTGAAGTACTCAGAGAACGCTGCTGCCCATCCTCTAGTGAATCCCTTAGTCGCCTTTTACGACACCCACGGGAAGAGATGGGGTAGTGCTATTCTTTACGTCCGATACAACACAGAACAACATTCAATAAATATTATTCAATCCTTTACTAACGTAGTTAACTCTCTTCATTTCAAATGCGGTCTTCACCTGCATCTCTGGAGTGCATGAAAAGAGCCTCCACGAGTGACGATACTTAAGTACGTCCGGCGCACCCTGGGCAGTCAGCCTCGCTACCAACCTTGCTGACTGGCTAATCTTTTCACCACAACATGAGCTATTTTCGTATAGCTCGTGAAAACACGAGAGAAGAAAACATTTCATTGAATAATGAAATAATATTTTTATTGTAATATAAAACCACCTCAAATTTCCAATACATTTATGAAATCTATGTAGCTATGCACTGAATACGTGTCACACACATACTATGTACCGTATATAATTTTATGTAGGTAAACAGGAAAATTGTATCTAAAATTACATTCATTAGAAAATATAAGCCGCTTTTGTTTCTAAATGTTATGCCCAACTGTGACTAATGCTAAATAACGAGCTATTTAGTTATGTACATAACGTTTTATCAACAAAAATATTATTGCACGACCACAGTCTGCCCCGATCTGTCACAGAGCGACATAGTTTTCTTTTTTATCTCAACGCCATATCTTCTTCGACATGTAAACGGGTTAATGGAAATTGAGCATATCAAAAGAGTAAGCATATCAATAGAAAGGCTAAAGTCTGCTTTTAAATCATTCATCATATCAATAGGAATGTATTTATTCATAGAAATTGTTACAAAATAAGCCACTGAAGCCAAACATGTTTTGATACAGCCCTTGCATCCTAACAGCGAATGCCCTCTGCGTCGAATATATCTAATTAATGGAATGAAGCCAAAACTGTACATGTGCATGAACGATGTATCACAGTATTGAAATGTTAGAACACTTCAACAAAAAATAATCAAGAATAAATTAAATAAACACAATAATTTGTCTGATCGTTTTCCAAGCATGGAGACCTTGACAGATCTAATTTAGATAAGAATATTTTACTTTCATTAGACATTCAGTTGACCTTCAAATTCGTACTTTTACCACAACACGTAAATGTAAAGTGAATTCCTGTCTCCAGTGCAACGCAAAAGATGAATCGGTCGTGTCTGTGTCCTTGGTGGCGTAAATAAGTAAGTTGACCTATGTACTTTGGATATGGAAAAACATACAGGCAATAATTGTAATCAATTTATTTGTTAATGGGGACAAAGATACACCGCGGATGCTTCATTTTGAGACTCTAGCAGATAGTAGACTGCTTAAATTTTGAACAGCTTCGAAGCTTATAAACCTGATAACGAAATCATACGATTTCGTAGCAGATGGAACAAGTAATATCGATGCTGAAAATGTAATAATTCTCAATATAATTGCGAAATTAGCATCTCTCCTTGGAAAAAAATTATTTCATAATAAAAAATGTACTCATGAAGTTTTGAAATATATTGAGTAAACGTTGAAACCCTAATATAACTTAATTAAACTTATAATTTTATTGCAATAAACGAAGATCGAGAATATTACAGATTTATAACAAGAGATGAATTATTATTGTATTAAATGTAGAGAATGATGAAATGAAAAACCTACTGTGACTTATCGGGTATCTACATTTATTTTAAAATTGTTATGGTAATGTATCAGAAAAATAAAGAGGAGTGCAAAATATTTTCTCTACATTATTTTAGGAAGCTGATTCTATCATGAAAACAAGAAGTAGAGTCACGTAGAGTCACATTGGGCGCGATGACACGGCAGTAACATTGATACGTTTCGTCCGTTTCTTTGATTTGAACCATTAATTTATCATCTCTTTTCTGCTCAAAAAAGTATTACAATCGATTAGCACCATACATTATTTCTATATTTCGATTAATGTGGCAATCATTTTTATAAGTTTGCGTTTAAATAACAACGGAAAGAGTAGCGGTGCGGAAATTAAAATGATTACATAGGTATAGGACCGATTATTTAAAAAATAATGACTTTTCCTTTGTCAAATAATAGCGATTATTTACCCTGAATTAGTGTCGTATAAACCTATTCCATTAAAACTGGTCTCGTGCACCGCACGGGTGTAACGTTTGTCAGTGTTATTTTTATACTATAAAGTCTATAAATAAATTAGTCTTAACAAAATATTCGGTGTGTCGGGAGTGTACGGCAGTGTCTGGTCGGCGGCGTGGTTGCTGTCCACGGACGCGGCGTCACCCGCGTGTCTCGCCGCCGTTATCGACCTTCTTCTTATCTTAACAAGAACTACTCGACCGCCGATAAACAAGGAGCAAAAGCGTGCGCCCGCGCCGTTTTGCCTCATTCCATCCCACTTGGTGCCTTGCGATTAGTTCGTTCGCCTCTTTATCGTGTCGGTTCGTTCAGTTCAGTTGCTCACTCGTTGCCGTCGCGCTACCACGACATCGCACGCGTCCTTCCCGCGCAATGAACCAGCAAGCCAACAACACATAAACCATCAAAATGAAGCCTAATCGGTTATAACGTTTCGTTAACAAACCCAATTTTTAATTTAGATCGAATATATATAATTATTGTGATATTTAGTTAGTTCTCTCGTATTTTTAATATTTATAATCGTTACGATGAATTCGATTTACTTTATTTAATATTTTTATTTTTAATAATAACAATAAATTCAGTGCTCAAGATAATCTCATTCCAAAATCGCGCAGTAATTAACTAGAAGTCTTGCTACAAGAATTGCGATGACAGCAAAAACTCGTTCACATTGGAAGGAATATGGAACAGCACTATGTGGTGAGTTGAGTTCGTTTTCTAACCTATCAATATCGCATGCGTCTGCCATGTGTCCATGTGTGACCGGTGGCCGCGGTAATCCAGTCACGCTGATGACGTAAACACTCATTTAATATACTTAATTACCCGTAAATACCCAGTAAATCCCTGTCATTTTCATTTTGTACCACCCCGACCAACATTCTATAAAATTATTTTGTGAAAGCTATCGATGCGTGATTTCACCAAGAACCACAACATAATATTCAAGTTATCGCAGTAAGCTATTTTTAATACGGCGATCATAAAATGTAGCAACCTATCCTGTGCCATATTGACAACAATGACTCTACTCTACCAAATGTCAATATGATGACATCGCTGTCAGATTTGTCACTACACTATCAGGAAACAGTTTGCCGCTTTTAGAAAATATTTCCATTACTATCTGCATTGTTAGTTAAGTACATTCCACGTACCACGTATGCTTATTTTGTAACATGTATTGCCTTTTCTTTCAAACCGGGTTTTTCTCGAGGACAATTTTATAGAAGTAGCAATCCAACCGCACGTGCTACTCTCAATATTCTTTGAACGAAGCGTGAAATTTTTAGCTTTAAAACCCCTTGAACTAGCTCCGGATGGAAACACTCAATCGCATCTGTTTGCGCAGCCTCCGATATTAAATATGCAGTGAAAACATGAACTAGCAGTGTTAATAATACTAAAATTTATAATTAAAGTTATGCAATAATCACAAGTTTAAGGATAGATTAACATCGAAGTTAGAACATGTCTGGATTGCATGATACGTTGTATTAATTAGCCATCTTGAACAAGTGGTGTTTGTATACACAGCTACAGGTACTTACTATAATTGTTATTACTAAACCTGGCGTTGATTTGCTCACATTGTAAGGAAAACTTAAACCTACATATAAGTTGCTCTTTAAAGTAACAATAGTACCATTAGTTTATTAATAATTAAGTATGACAGCATGCGCAATAGATTTTCCTTGTTTGTTATATAAGTACAGTTTTTCTGCATGAATAGCAGTTCAATTATTAATATCTATGTCGTACCCCTAATGAGTGTGATTGCCAGTGTCACTTGAACGCTAATTCGCCACAACATAACCGTAGGTTAATGGGTTATCATCTTTACGACAGGGTAAATTGAAGCATCGTAAAATATAACATATGACCTATTCAACAAGATTTATTTACCAATCATTTTTAATAGCTTATCCTCAAATCGCATAAGCATTCATTCTATAATATAGTTGTTGAAATATTGGACAAACAATATATTTAAAATGTCTCGCCTCGCGTCATTCATCGCTTCCAATAATTTTATTTCAAACTTTTACGGAGTTACCCGTTCCTGAAATTCACCTGGAATAACATTTTTCAAGAACGAATGTATTTATTTTTCCGAAGGGTTAATGGCCTGGGTAATGTTTTTAAAATTCTTCTGAAATACATACTTGAAATAATATTTTTATCATATTTGATTATACTCGTATCTCTATCGTAAGTTTCTCACTAGTGCGACGTGAAATCGTGAAAGCGGTGCCAAACACGCTGTTTCTTCTCGCTAAAGAATGATTTATTACTCAATAAAATGTAATGTACTATCAACAGTACAACCTATTCCCTCAATGCATCTTTCTTAGATACTCTATTATAAAATTAGCAAACGAACGAGCGATAAACCCTCTGCGACAAACTATCCGTCGTCCATTCACAATGTTTGAACGGAATATTTTTTTTAAACTACCAGGTAAACTTTTATTCGAAGGGACAATTACTAACCGTAGCTTGTAACTTCTACTATGGGGTGGATTCCATTAATTCCAGAAATGCCAAGGTATCAGGTAAAAAATATAAAAAGGGGCTAAGTGGTGCGTGGTTGTAGCGGACTCCACCGCTATTAGAGAGTGACGAATGTAAAAAATATTATAATAACAAGGTACCCTTGTAATATGCATCAATTTGCCGTAATAGTAAGGCTATGGTATATTTTTTATGTTGCAATATCTATGCAAAGCGATCCAATGTTGATCATAAATTTAATTAATGTAATTCTAACTAAAGCTCTGTCAAAATGATATTTGCTTATGCTAAATTAGTAGATAAACGATACCAAGTAATCAATCTACTGCAATCCAACCTTCATACCGCAATTAACACAAACTTATAGGTAAATACATACTTAACACACTTCTAACAACTTCTCGTAAAAGCAAAACCGCTAACAACCTACAGCTATTAATAGTTTCCGCTTAATACAGGTATTATTGACAAATAAATATCGAGGGGAATATCCAAAGCAACATGTTAGAATTAAATAGAGTTTTTTCCCAGTAGACATTCATTAATTATCTGCCTTGTATTTACATAAAAATAATCTGCCTAGAATTTTAAGCCTCTGGTTTGTAGTATTCATTCAAAGAATTCATACCATTGCTTATGTACTGAGAGGCACGAGGTAGTTCATTTTGACTTAATTTAAGAAAAAAAAAACAAATCGAAAGTAAGAATTTTACAGTTTCTCATGCTTTCGTATAAATTATATTTTTAATTTGTGACTTGAAAGTCGTGAAAGTTAAATAAAATGCGCAATTTGAAATGATTTTCATAAGTGGGCTTTATAAGCACATAGACTAGAAACTAGACAACCTCTAGGGTTGCGATCCCTCTACCAATCATTAAATTAACTCTCCGATTTAATTCAGGAGATAGTACTTAATATTCTAAAGATCTCTAGAAACAACGTGCCAATCAAGATTAAAGCAATCCGATTTATTAATTTAATCTACTTTTGTAAACAATTCAGAGTAATTACATACATATACATATCTATACAACTGGCTGGTTTGCGTCAGTAGATAATAAGTTCATCTCTACATGTTGTTTCTTTTTTTTTTGTTTACGAGGGTTAATTGCCTAAGTGAAGATATGATAAAAATTGGAGAAATCAAGCCTCATTAATTTGATACTTGTTCTTTACACTGTTCTCAAAAATAACAAAGATTGGCCAACCTTATTTTAAATATTCCAGAAGAAATCTTCAAATTACATTTCAAAGTAATGGGAAGGATAGAAGGAAGGATAGCAAGCCAAGAAAAAATTAAAACATCAGAGCACTTCAATGTCTATTGATCTCTGCTTAAGAGAAAATAAATAGTAAGCCATTATCGGACATTGAAATGTAGCCAACAATATCGTTAAATACGGGACAGGATACTCTTAATTAGATCTTTTAAATAAAAAATAGTTATTAATCCAAATGGACATTGCAGGTGGCAAGCATAACTGTTGATACCAATTAGATTTTTTTAATTCCTTAGGGGATAACAGCAAAGGGAATTTATAACAATCACAAATGACATGAAAAAAAATCTCATAAACATTAATGATGAATCACACTTTCGACGTGTTTAAAAACTATATTCAATTGTTACGTAAGTAACTGTTTAATAACAGCTAAATGTTTTGTCACCGTACTTTCGCTTGCAGGCGCAGAAATATTTATATTCTTGTTATCGTCAAGATTGGACTTTACAAGTAGGTCTATAACTTCGAATGACAGTTTCTAAAACTTTGTAAGGAACTTCGTACATGGATGTTTAACGAACCAACGTCAGTTTGATTGGTACTTAAAGCTTCCTGTAGTTAGATCATTTTATTGTACACACAATGTCTTCTAGAGATTTCATTATCATTAGTCAACCCGACGCGAGATATTCAAGTTACAGGTCATCCTCTATCTGTTGGACAACACTTTGTCATGTGACTATCCCTGATAACGATAGCCTAATGTTACGTAATACCAAAAACTACATTTAATCAATGTCATCAGCCCACATTGTAATTACTCTAACCATTTGCAATGAATGCTTAGTTTAAAATTTATCGCATTATTTCATGAACTGTTGATAACTTTATTCTCGTGCATTATTTTTCCACTTCATTTTTATTACTAACGAACTTAATCGTCGAATGGAATTTTCTAATAACTACTTCCAATGAGAAATATAATTCCACAAGAATCAGACTAATATTGTTATAGGATTAGCGTCATGTTAGAGAATTAAAATATTGAGATATTCGATCATTTATGTTATACGATGTTATACGAGACGTTCAACTAGAAAATTCCAGATAGATCGATCAAATTTAGACCATCGTCACCCCTTAAACCCTGTGAATCATCATTTGTTAACACATTAATGACGTCATTCCCTTCCCCTAAATAAGTTGCATAAAAACCTATTCTTACCCCTAACTCTTGCTTATGACATCTAAGCACGCAAAACCGCTGAATTATGAATGCAAATAAATCGGTGCAATACTTGCTTATAGAAAATAGCGGTCTTTTACTATAAAGCCAGGTATTCCACATACCCAGTTAAACGCGAATGTCATTGACACCCGATAGTTTACAGTTGTATTGCGATTTTCTGCGATTCGCACTCGTGGAGAGAGTGCGGTGGAAACGACGCGGCGACGGTCCGTGTTTATAAACAATGGCCTGCCATCGTTTGTTCCACTTCAAAGACAGTTTCTTGGAAATGACAATACGTAATAAAGTTAAGCGATAAATGTTCTGCATCCCTTTTTTGTGAGGAGAGAACAGACACGCGTCTCATCGTGCTGACGTCATGCCCAAATTTGAATGATGATTCACAGTCTCACACATGATAAAAACTGAACGAGTTTTGTGTCTACAATTTTCGAAATTCCAAATGAATACATTTTTATATGATTTCTTAATTTTACATTTGCTTGTTTATATTTAGAAGTACTTTCGGCTCAGTTTAATCGAAAAGTTTCCATAATTATCGTGTATCAGTTCCAGTAATGTAGCGATAAATAAAATTGCGCGTAAATAACAACATGATGTTTGTATGTAAAAAGATTTTCCGGTCGTATACCAGTTGATTACTTTAATAACAATTCTTTTCAATAGCTCCTATTAGGCTAGGTTGAAGATAATGCACCAAGAGTATGTATTTCCGTGTATTTAAAATATTTTTTCCCTAGAAACAGAGGCGTTATTAGCATGAAGAAATTGATTAGTGTATTGCTGTTATGAAATGATTTTTATACAATCATGTCATTTGATTTACCTTTCGATTTAATATCGTATCGGAATACGATAGGTAAACATTAAAAATATCAAATTACTTTTATGTTTATATAATGTGGATAACGTAAACAATAACATGCATTAAGAATCGAAATCTGAGAACGTAGAAAAACAGACAGAAATTCGACGGTATCAACAAAGTGCGATAAAGTAACTATCTGAAGAAGTTTTCGAAGAATTTGGTGTAAAGGACAAAAAACAAATAGGTGCAAAAAAATCTCTAGGGAAGTTACTATCGGTCCACTTACTGCCACTTACGGTGGCCCCTTCCCACCGATAAGTATGAATAACCATACTTTATTACTATACTCTGTCTATAAATCCATGTTCGTCGTCACTCTAATCCAGATGTCCATTACTAAAAGACGTTGCACCTGGTTCGGGACGGTGCCAAAATCACTAAGTTTGACAGCTGGATTGCGATCGATGATGTTACTCGTTATAGTGCACATGTGAATTCTGACACCAACAAGAATTCCAGAGGATCTTGTCTATTTGTAGACGAGACTACTGGCTCTTTCTACTGCAATCTCACTAATAAAGTATTAAATGCAAGTTTGTATTTTTCTGGTGTCTCAAAAGAGTAAAAAGAGGGGTGTTATAAATTTGATGCGGGATCTGTCTGTAGCATATAGGTAGTAGCTTTCAAACGGACGAACCGATTTGAATACGGTTTTTTTGCTGTTGGTAAGCTGGTTTAGTTGGTATTTTTCTTAGCTATGTTTGATAATAATCACTTCATATATTTTCTTTCTTCATCCCTCCGTAAAGTTTGTAATAGATGTAGAAGTCAATCTGGACAGGCCGAATTACGCCAATTTGGCCTGAACGGATGTAGTCTGTACAGACCAGTAAACTATACAGTTTCAGTCGCTCCAGCCACCGGATACGCCTAGACCTCCAGGTCGAATTTCCCATACATGGTACGGTTTTTTGTCCGGTGCGGCTGAACTTAAAGACAAAACCAATTTGGATGAAATTCGGTACAGACTTAAAATGTAACCTGAATTCGCATTACTCATCTCTGAAAAGAGATGTTCTGGAGAGTTCTGGAAAGAGCAGTGATAGCCTAATGGTTGAACGGTTGCCTTCCATGCAGGAATCGAATCCGGCCCGCACCTCTGACTTTTCGAATTCATGTGCGAATCAGAATTTGATTCTCAATGCGTTAACGGTGAAGGAAAACATCGTGAGGAAACCTGAACACCTAAGGGCTCAATTAAGTTCTCGATGGTGTGTATAGTCCGCCAACCCGCACCAGACCAGCATCACAGTAGACATATAAGCTAAAGCAGTACCTCAACTTACTATAATCTCAAGAATTGAAACACTCACACAGACACGCTCTGTATACTGAGTAGTTTTTTGTTTTTGTATGGAACTGTATCCCGAAAATACCTTATTTGTCTTGTTGCAGTGTGTGTCTGTGTGAGTGTGTCAAATCGGACGATTGTAGGTAGTTGAAGTACTGCTTTAGCTTATATATCTACTGTGCCAGCATGGTGGACTAAGGCCTAAAACCCTTCTCATTCTGGGAAGAGGCCTGTGCCCAACAGTGGGACAGTAATGGTCTAATTATGTATCTCTGAAGAAAAAAGCACTCTTCACGAGAATAGAACCGTGATTACATTCGATTCATAGATACGCTTACCGATTGTATTAGTAACAGACTGGTAACTATTAATACAGACTTATCTACACTTATTCTTTATCTTGGATCGTTATTTTTTATTGTACCACGTTGAAATCTTCACCGAACCGTCACTAACGATGCTTAGGTACGTAAAATTAATGCTGTCTGTCAAAACGTCTCACCGTGATCATTTAAATCAAAATCTTCAGTTAAACATTTTTTTAGATCTTATGCCTTTTAATTAACGTTTTTAGATTATTTTAAAAGAATTTTGGAGATTTAATGAGCAGTCATCCGCAAATCTGATCAGATTTCTATCATTTATTCAGTGAGCTCGTTTTGTCTATGCAATTCGATTGGACTGGACGATAGCTTTTAACTATGCGCATAATCTTTGCAAAGCAAAGCTTTGAACAGTAATAAAACTAGAACCTTTTGATATAGTGCTATTACTACAATGTCTTTTTATAGAATTAAGAATGATAGCTTGATCGATTGTGAAAGCAATCCGACAAAAAGAGAAGATCTACTTAGAAGATCGATTCTAAGTAAACTGTCGTTTTCTTTACTCTCTACCAACGACTTACGATATTAATCAAACAGTTTTATCTATAGTTGCCAACAACGAAGTAGCTTATAGCACAGTTTAAGAATGTATTGTTAAAGTGTGCTTATAGTTATGATTGTACACCAATAGAAAATACAAACAAACTTAAAAACAGTTCAATCACGAGAAGGTTGTTGTCCGATAATAAGCTTCTAAAACAATCCTACCCATTTTTCTGAATACGCTGTTATAATAAATACGGAAGGTAAACCGACAACACGCCATTGTTTTTCTTCCATTTGCATCTTGTCTTACTAACTGTACCAAATGTCGATAAAGTTTAAAGTTCCACACAAAAAGAAACGTGGGACGAGTTGCAGAATGAAAATATCATTTATTTTGATTTTCTGCAAGTCGTCCTAAATGGGCCGTAGGCATGTAGGACGAGTTGATGAATTACGCTGCAAATCGTCGGAAAACAGATGTTTTAAAAAAGGAATCTGTGATTAAGAAAAAATATTGAACACGCCTGTGTACAAGAAAAAACAACGTAAGGGCGCGTATTCATACTTTTTTCTTTGTACAATCTTGTAAAAGCTTATTACTCTTAATAGAAATTAATTTTGAAGACTGTAATGGTAAATATTTGTACATAAGAAAACATACAAACTATAATTTATTATGCAACATATCTATTATTATCAGCTTTATATTCTATTGTCGCTCTTCTCATAGATCTTTTAAAGCAACAATTTACTGCGATCAACAATCCGATTGTCTAGTCTATGAAGAGGCTGAAGTTGAGTGGACGTATACGGTTTGATATGAAAAACTAGTTATGTTTCATAACATAGCTTGTTTTATTCACACAGTACAGTGTACACAGAGTAGGTTCGTTATACTGACACATTGACGTCACGAGGTCTTGAACCTAGAGCTATAAATGTGCCTGTGTTCGGGCACCACGTGCTTATGACACGTGCGCAATAGTTACTATGTATTGATACAAATCAATGCCGGAAATTTCAGTTGGCGTAAGGGACATCAAATTTCTTGTCCCTTACGCCAATTGAAATTTCCGGCGTCGAAATGTATGAGGATGTTGTTCGATTCTGTTGCAATTATTATGATGCTAATAATAGTAGATATGTATAAAGGGGATTGGCAGCAGTATCCTCCTGTTCGTAATATAAACATACTGTCATCACTGATCCGTTTGATAAACGTGGTGATTCGAAGAATACCCTCACGCCCGCGACTGCTATGATAGTAAAAAAAACTAGTCATTTTACTAATAACCAACAGTCAACAAGAATAGATCCTTGACCTAGACCTTTCATACAAATAGTTTCCCTTATCTAAGGAAAACGATACACAAAATACTTGACTCCCCAGTTAAACATAAAATAGCAATTTCCCTTCAATTCAGTGTATCAGATCAAGCATTTAATTGACCTAATATAACTACAGTCCGGGTGGAGTCGGAAATTGAAATTCTCAGTCTTTGTGAACTGAATAATGGCCACTTGCAGGCTGGCCGATTCCTTTCGTATAATACTTATGTTAATTTATTTATTGTTCTATGAAAATACAATTTTGTTCACGCGCTGTCGACCGTTTATGTGTATTGCGGTATTTTCCCTTATCGATATTGTCGACCAATCACGAACTCTTACTTATGGGTACAATATACTCATAGCTAAGCATACAATGATTTTGTTTGTCGATATTGATCGTAACATTCCATACGAAGTAGCATAATATCGGCATTCAGACGATAAAGATTCTCGTAAGATGTCTTCATAATGGCCTGATTGAAGTTTTAATATTTATTCCATTGCCATTCCGATAATAATGGTAGAACATTAAATAGGTCAACAATAATCATTTATTCGGAGATGGTAAAGTTCCTATTTCCGGATTATATGCCAAAATAAATGACGGGTTGAAGCAAAACGAACACGACTGGATATTTTTAAAGGTCAATCTCGAACGGGAACAGTATTAATTTAGACTGGTATTAATATTTATTTTTAGATGCACTGCTTTTAGATACAAATAACACATTACCATAATGGAATAATACAAGGTTAGTTGGAAAGGGGGTACTAATCCGCATACCACTTATAGTATCACTGATGACGGTTTTAAAGCAAGTGTTTAAATTTCAAAACTTGATAATTTTTATTTCCATACAAAATGATTTTCATTTTAGTTTTTTCAAAAATTCTTCATCCCAACTTTAGTTACGAATTCAGAAAATGGAGCTTCTAATTCGTGACTTCAAATATGACCTAAAATGCAAACACAGCTGATCATAGCTGAGGATAGATAGATCTTAGCGTATTTTTTTATGTAATTTTTGAACAGCTATTTCTCTTAATCTATTGACTTTTGGGGAAAGTGGTAGAACAAAACTTACTCATTATTATGGGTACTTTAACACCCTTTCGGATTAGTACCCCCTTTCTGACTAACCTTGTATATAGCTTGTCAACTAAATCTTCAGATAACATTTCAGGGAGGGCTAATAACATTACATTGGTGAATCATATTTCGTTTCATATTCGTAATCAAAACTGCAGGTATACTGCAGATCCAGTCGGCAGTTGTCACGCAGTTGCAGTGGCTGCATCTTGCCTTTAAGCTGCATTTGGCAGTTGCGACTGCTTTTGCAGTCCACTTGTAGTTATGGTTCGAACATGAAATGAAATCATTTGTTCAAGTTATTAGCTCCCCGGTGGGTATGTATGTACTGCTTGGGATGTTAGAGAAAAACATGAAGTGTTTTAACTAGTTATCATCATCAAGATGAGTATCACTGCCAATTGAGCTAAGTAGTTTGCTTTGAAGTTGTAGTGATTGACTACATCCTGTCACCACATGAGTGCTATAAATCAAACACACAGCTTTTACTGCCACCGACACACCTCTCTTTGATATACACCACTTAATGTAGTGTTTATACAATAGAAAATAACTCGGCAACAAATATGACTATCCAATAACATACCTACTGAGATTGCTCATAAAAAACTCAATGATCATAGCCATAATTCACATCATATCTATTTTGCTTCAACATTGAACGTAATTGTCACTAGCTATAAATAAAACTTGTCGAGTTCATACGGCGTTTATAATTCGTTTAATTGATTCACTAGCTGAAGATATTTTTTGCCATTAAATAAAGCAGCCGAATACCCATTGTTCTACTTAGCGGCTCACGCACACACATAATGCTATTTGTACAACTTCGGTAACGGGCACATTGTCGCACGGTAGGTACAACAATATCACAATCACAATAATTGTTATTCTGAGATGTGGATGTGTGGTGATATTAGGACATGTTCACACTTGCGAGGTTATGCCGCAAAGGAGTCATCCTCAGCAGAAATATAAATCTGTTCCATTTTACATTTTGCTCAAAAATATTTACAAACTTTTTGTATTCGCGAAAGCGATTTATGCATAGCTTAGATTACCTGAAATACTTACAATTTTCTGGAATGTTTAATTTTCTTTACAAACTTATTTACTCGAAAAGCTCGGTTTGAAACAAAAACAAATGATAAGGTTTTGCGATCAAGGCCTCTACCTATCGGCTATCGGTTATGTAAACACATGTTATAATTATATGAACTAGTTTATTATCATTGGAGTGGATCTTTTGGTTAGTAGCGATTTAAAAATGCAAAGCAAGAGTGTGGTTTAAACACACCCTTGGTGTGACGTTGTAATGCGTTGCGTCACCGGAGCGGGCGGCGCCGGCGCACTACCAGCTACCAAACAGACGCGGGTGGAGCGGCCCCGGCGCCGCGCCGCCCCGCACCGCTCGCGCCTCGACCTCGCCTCGTGCACACCACACACGAGACCATTTATACCACACTCATTAATTATACCTTAAGTGTTATTTTTATTATGTTCATTATCTGTAACTAACATATAAGTGAGATGACTTTGTGGTGACACACGAGTGGAGATTGCAGTGCGTTAGGTATTTCTGCTTATCTATACATATAAAAGGAGAAGCTGACTGACTGACTGACTGATCTATCAACGCACAGCCTAAACCGCTGGGGTTAGAAACTTGAAATTTTGACAGTAGGTTCCTTTTGTAACGTAGGCATCCACTAAGAAGGGATTCTTCGAAATTCAACCCCTAAGGGAGTTAAATAGGGGATGAAAGTTTGTATGGAAAATCGTCACTTAACGGGTTCAAAATTTTACGCAAGCGAAGCTGCGGGCGAAAGCTAGTTATACATACATGTAAATATGTATGTGCCAGCTTACCTATGTATGAAAAATATTCAACGCAAATATACTTAATTCTTTACGGAAAACATACAGTGGCCATCCACCATATCTATGTATAAAATATGATCGCTCTACAATTTCCATTCCTAATCCTAATTAAAAACTTTGTGATTTTTTACTGCAGACATTCAGAGATCCCTAATTCTCTATCTACTCAAATTACAGAAATAAAATTCCATCCAAATTATGGAGCATTTTTCAAGTGTTTTCTTGAAAAGGACCATAATGAAAATGAAAACCTCAAAAAATAATAATAGTTATGTTAATTATGTAATTTTAGATTGTACTTAATAAAGTAAAATATGAAGTCTATCAATTTTATTTAAACTTTAATTTAAACTCGACCCGCTCCGACCCCCAACTAAAACCGATTTTTCATGCTCCCAGACCAATTTTTCAATGTCAGCGATACGCATTCTTCATGAAGTTATTGCCTGATTGATCACGAGATTAAAATACGAGTATAAAACTAGATATTGTCTTTAGTCTAACCTGGGGTAATGTGGAGCCCATTATGCTAAATAGTTTTATCATTTGTATGAAATAAGTTACATTCTATTTAAGTATTACCTTCCTGAATAGTTAATCAACAACAATTTCTCAGTACCTCATAAGAAGAACCTAATATAAATGAAAACATGTCATGAAACTATAACCATTGGTTACGATTACGGCTAACTTGTCAATTAATACCAAGATAAATAATCACTTACGATTACGACAGATGTAAATTAATTGTTTCAAATAGTCTCATTGACCGAGATATCTTATTTTAAAAAATGTAAACCTACTCACATACACGTGATTTTAATATTGCCGGCCGACACCGGCACGTAATCGTACATAACTATACATTGACGATTCGTTGATTGTGCCAACTGGCATTCGGCATTCGTTCCCTGTGTCTGTTGCTATATAAATTATACAACTCTATCGTGTTTACACTACTGACGTAGAAACAATTTCGGACGCGCTCACACACAACTGTCATCCCGCGTCGTCAGCAAGAAAAATTATACACATTATGTTTCACAAGATATTTGGACGAAAAACGTTTATTTCCTACTAAAATGTTGCAATCACGACTGTCTCACCACATTAAACGAGTTTATCATCTCATAAAAACATATTTTTTTTGTACGTATTCAATCTCAACTTCCTCAAGTCACTGTATCTGACTCACGTGTTTGTTGTCTATTTCTTGTAAAGCTTCAGTTGCGAACACGAGGTATTTACGTGCATTGTAGGCGTGGCGGTCTTCTATCTCGTAATGAACACAACACGGCCAGCATGTAAACTTGAGCTTTCAGTTTGATTCTGTTCTGCACTAACTATGTAGGTACATGTTTGTGATTAAACTTAGGTAGCTCGCAGACGCTTCTACATTTGGAATATCTACCACACGTACACCAGATATACTGAAATATTAAGCAGTTTCAACAACCTGCTCGGTACGATGCCCACTCGAGTACCTACGTGTTATAAGAGCTCTCCTATAAAATTTATAAATGAAATTCAATTGAACGAGAAATTTTAAAATCTAACAAACAAAAACAAATGCTGTATAAATATAATTTTACCGCTGTCCCACTTTTCTAAAGTCTGCACTCTGAAAACACTCTTCGAAGCATTTTACAACATCGGTAAACCTTTTTCAAATAATATCAGATAATAATGGAAACAGGGTCAATATGTCTTTAGTACATCTTTGAAATATGGCTGCTACGAGATAAAACGAGCATCGCCACGCCAATTTGCTGTACGTGATGGTACAGGAAAAAGTATTATTTGTAGAGAAACCAATAGGCGTCGCAACTTTCTAATCTTATATTGTCATGAAACTGTGGCATCTGTCATATTAATTATCAGATATAGGGTCGAGGAACGTGTCGAGTATATTGGAGTGGTCAGAAGTTTCCACGAGCGAGCGATAAGACATGATATCGTCGCCACTCCCAAACTTGTTTTTACTACACTGACAGGAAGTTTGTTACAGTAACTGTACGTGTGTTAACGTAATTCCCGGTTTGTTGCTTATTTTTGTTTCACTCGGGCTTATCGATTTAAACTCAGAAGTTCAGTTTTTGGAATTTTCGCAAGCATGAGCTTTAAGAATGTAGGGAGATCCACAATGTATCTGAGATACATAATAAACAGAATGGTAATGAAAGAAACACGATGTCACCTGCAATACGAAATGCATTTGTAACTTTAATCCAGCATGTTTAGAATGTAGGGAGGTCCACAATGTATCACAGTTACATAATAAATATATATAGAATGGTAATGAAAGAAACACGATGTCACCTACAATACGAAATGCATTTGTAACTTTAATCCACCATGTTTATGACAAACATTTCCAACAGTTCTTTGGCACTAATTAAAACAATAAACCGTCAGGGATCGTAAAAGCGGATTTTATGTATGTTTGTTTAAATATCAAAGTCAGACAATCGATAAAATCTATATGTATGATGACTATTACGAAAGATTTGCAATTTTCTTGCTTTACTAATTACTACTCCTCCTTGACTTATGGATAACCACTTTCATTTCCCGTATTAAATGATTTTCTATTTACATTTATCTGAAACAAGTAAATATTACAAGAACTATTATCAACGCAATACTGAAATATGGAGATGTTAATCTCGAGTAATTAGATTTACGATGTATATAATCGTAAAGTATTACAAACATGAATTAAGATTACGATCTTAAGCTAAGTAATATAGTTGGTACAGGAAAATGACAGTGTTTCATTTTCATGTACACGTTTAAAACCATATCTATAAATCTTGTATTATTCAACTCGTATCGTCTGAACAGATTTAAATGCGAGAAAATGCACTTTTGTAAACCAATCTCGTTCTATTTTAATTTGTTCGTGTTTGCCGTCTGAATCTAGATCTTCTAAGTATTCAATATATCTTCAGCAAGTTTCTCCTGCCATTATTTCAATTATAGTTTTATTGTTAAAGGTAGACGTATGTGCAACTTCTTCTTCTTCACTCTAACGTTTTTCTGGCCACATGCCAGGTTCCGCTTTACTTAGAGGAAGGTCGTGCGCTCATTAACAAGCATTCCAGTTCCTTTATCTAAACTATTATAAAGTGTCTAGCACAGCAGAGCCACTGTCGTTCAACATTATCTCTAACGCTTAGGGGTAGAGAAAACAGATTCTTGCATCACTAAAATTTTAAGCTGAGAATTGTTCGTTGTTGCATCAGTTAAAGTTATCCTATCATAACGTTTCATGTTTTCCGCATCGTTGATAACAGTTGTACTGCTCTACTACGATTGTACAGCTAAATGCTGTTTAATTAAAACAATGTTGATATTATCGATGTCCGAAAATTGTTTACCACGATATAATTAACGTCAAGGTCTCAGCACATCGTAGACATTATTGTAACACGCACATACAAATGTACGTACTCCTGTAAGCATTTGTACTGTATTAAAGTTTACCCTGACATTATCTACACAAGTAAACATTTTCACATTTATATTTCTCAAAGTACATAGATAAACACCTACTCTAACACCTTCTTGAGGGCAATGCACTTTTCAGAAGTAAAATCAGATAATCATCAATTGATTCTCTGAGGTAATCTAATTACTTGAGCACACAGTGCTTTTGCCAAAACAGGTTCATTTCTATTAGCACATTTGGTATTGTATCCGATTTAATTTACATGAATGTAGCTGTTGCCTAAAAATAATCTTTGTTTTTCTTCTATTTCAGCAACGCTTATCACCGCTACAGCGGGTACCTGCTACGGGTGGCCCTCACCTACATTACCGTACCTACAGTCACCTGAGAGTACGATACCAACATCACCCGACGAGGGATCATGGATAGTCTCGATAATGATCCTGTGCTCCGCGTTGACGCCTGTTCCCTCCGCATACTTCGCCGACCGGTTCGGCAGGAAAACAACGCTACTCCTCGGGGCGGTGCCGTTCATCCTCGGCTGGGTGCTGGTCATCGTGGCTAAGTCTGTCGCTGTTCTGTACGTGGCGCGCATGTTCTCCGGTCTGGGCTACGGAATTGTCTACACAGTTGCTCCTATGTACACAGGAGAGATCGCAACCAATCAAGTTCGAGGTGCTCTCTCTACACTCATCACGTTAATGAATAAAGTAAGTAGATGACGCATATAATCTGTTTCTGATGTAATGCGAACAAAATGTCCCGTTTATACCTTGTTTGTTGAAATCGTCACATTATCATACCAGTGAAACGAATCGTATTCAACCTAGAGACACATTAAAAAACATGAGTCAATGCCATTCGGGTGTTATTATTAAATTATTCATCGTCTTAATGGGTTAATTTAGTTATATTTGCGAACGCTAAAATTTTAGTAGCCATAAAAGGAATCAAATACACACAAATGAGAAAAGATCATAATGTCATGATGTGTGTGAAGCTTCGTTGACTGTGAGTAATAGATCAATGTCTGCTGTAATGACGCAGCAATTGATCAGGTTCAATGAAATAATTGAGTAATTCCATCTCATTGTAATTATTCACTCCGGATAAATTCAACTAATGGGCGATATCCTTTGCATCGTAACAAGCAATTTCGATTATAATTTATTTCACGTGGAGCCTGCTCGGCCTTATCACAGTATATTTACATATTCCATGCTCTGCTGCCTGTTTCATAAGCTCGCTTTCTGCTTTGAGAGTTAGATATGCGATTTCTAAATGATATTCGTAGAATCGCACGGTGGGTAGGTACTTGTGCAACCAACAGGTGTACGGTTTCCTTTGTCAGAGTCCATTGCACTACATACATAATCTTCATCTTGTTATATCGACGATGTCATATGCGATGTTTCAGCTATTATGTATGAGCCTAGGAATTATTAAAGCTAAATGTAAAGAGTAATCATTCCTTTAATTCATGCTTAAAGTGCAAGCTTCCGTTTCAATAAAATAAATTATTTTATGTTCAAACCAGTCATACAGCAAAAAAACGTAGGTAATAACAATATTTTATCAAGAGCCATAAAATGTTCACGTGATAAGACTGTGGTATGACCATAAACAGTATACTTACCTACAAAGAACAACTATCGTCGCTGTTAGTTATAGAAAATTTAATTACTCTCGGGTATGCCACACAACATCCCAGGGCAATTATATTGAAGAGTCATTTCACAGCGCTTGCAACGTCAGCGTGGTTCAGCGTACATGGCTTTAATCAAAAGCTATTCACTGTGATCTTAAATGACAACAATTTATTTCACATTGTGTGTTGTATTTGCACGTAATTAAGGCAGCGTGCACACGAGCCGACGCGCGACTCGGCTTGGAACGTGACTCATTACCTCAATTACGCAGTGCGCATGGGTTCCCGCAATTCATATAAAACTTGAAACGTATACAATCATGTTTAGAAAATAGTACATTTATTTGCGTCTGAATGAGCTGACGTTCGTTGTTAATCTCATGAAACACAGATCATATACCCAAAGCCCAATTTAATATAGCTTTGCTTATTAAAATTGATTGCGTTATACTTGATATTCACGTGTACTATTATGTATCATTTATCCGTTATAATGATTTTTATCTGCATATTAAATCGTACAAAGCTGCCTTATCTTGACAAATAATGATGTAAAACCATTGTTTATGGACGCAGTCGAGTAACTCGAATAATACTTAAAATTGTTGCTATTTAATCTATAAAACTAGGTACGTATAGGTATAATGAAACGTATCCAGATAACTACAAGCACAGCAAAGAAAACTCATTAATTTCTTTCTTTCTTTTACTTCCAGGTCGGTATTCTTGCCCAGTACTGCATCGGTCCGTTCGTCACGATGCAAACCCTTGCCGCCATCAACTTGATCCTGCCCATCACATTCGTAATCACCTTCATCTTTCTACCTGAATCTCCTTACTACTACTTAAAGTTTGAGCGAAGTGAGAGGGCCGAACGGTCCCTCAGAAATCTACGTAGTGGTGACATTAGAACTGAACTCAAAAGTATAGAATTGAATGTCCAAGAAGACATGAAGAACCGTGGAACCTGGGGGGACTTGATCTCTGAAGCTACCAATAGAAAAGCAATGTGGATCACGCTGGGCGTGTTCACGATACAGCAGCTATGCGGCAGCGCTGCTGTGGTGGCTTACGCGCAAGTCATTTTCAACTGCACCACCATTCCCGTCAATCCAAACATAACAGTGCTAGAGAATGTAACTGTTTCCGCTCCCATAGCACCCTACCAAGAATCTATAATTCTTGGATGCGTACAAGTTGCCACCTGTGTCCTGTCAGTAATACTCGTCGACCGTGTCGGAAGAAAGCCTCTTTTGTTGCTATCAGCTCTTGGAGTTGGACTTATGAATGGCACAATTGGAACATATTTCTACTTCGACCACGTCAACAAAGAGGCTGTAGCAAATCTTCACTGGCTGCCCCTTGCTGCTCTTCTCGTTTACATCGTGTGCTATGCCATAGGGTTGTCGACGGTTCCCTACGTCATCATAGGAGAAATGTTTCCGACTAACGTCAAGTTGTACGCTTCATGTATCGCTCATATCTACACTGGCATCTCTATGTTTGCAGTTCAAAAGCTATTTCAGGTGAGAGTGCTTTTCGTATGTCAATTACTATAAATTGGTTTTATTTAAAGCTGTTTCGGATAAAATGAAACGACGCATTCTAACAAAATCCCATTTATTTTTATAAATATTTTTGTACATACAGTCATTGTAATAAATACAAAACAAAATTCTTTACAACGTTAGTAAAAGCTCAACTAACTTTTATAATACAATATGAATACTATACATATCATCCCGATTAGATCACTGACAAGCACTGCTTTAATATACAACGTTTTCATTACAGGTGGTCAAAGACGCATACGAAATATACACAGTATTCTGGGGATTCGCCGTGTTCTCTATGATGGGCCTGGTTTTCATGCTGATCGTGCTGCCGGAGACGAAGGGCAAGTCGTTCGCGTGCATCCAGGCACAGCTAAAGCGGGAGGTGGCCCGCGACAACGCTAAAAAGCTGGCCACCGTCGAGTACTGAGCGCCGGAGACGCCGTCAACCGGATAATTTCTCACTAGTTTAGCATAAGCTTTACTTTAATGTGTTTTAAGGGATCAAGCAAGTTGGAATGACAGTTAAGGATATTGATACTTAAAGTTTAATATACTTATAGCATAGTATAGTGTAACAACGTACAGTTTTCTATAAAGTATTGTAGACGCTATTACAAGAGTAGCCTGTGTATGCACAGTAGAGGGAGAATGGAGGGGGCCAGAAGGCTTGCGCCAGAGAAGGCGCCGAAATCCTCAGGGTCGTAGTCTGCGGGCAGGGCACGAGATTTGACCACGCTCGCATAGAGCTTGGCCGAATGCTTCGCCGTCCTCGTCTTGTTCGGACTCTTGAAATCAACCAGGTACAGACCGAAGCGGGACCTGCAAATGCATTTACAACTGTGAAATGAGTGAAATTAGACATTTCTGACTGATTTATGCGTTTTATTCCTCACCAAAAAGACAGCTTATGATTTTGATAAGCATATTTTATATTCTGAAGATAATACGTAGAATCGAACGTAGTTAGATTTTGTAAATTAGTACACTATCTTGATAGCTTATTACATTATAAATTAAATAGTGTAGTAATATAACTTGCTTAAAATATATTGCTACGATATTTTCACGTTCGGAATATCGCTAGTTGTTTATTGCTACAGACTAAACTAGAAAGACCTAAATTCCGAGAAATATGTTATAAAAATATTTTATTGCTCACAAATCTTCCACCTTTAAATACTTTATATTTAATGAAAGTAATAAATAATAAGCTAAATAAATCTATCTGAGAATGATTAGGATTATTCCTTTGAACTCCGTGTAATTGATGATATTAAACTAGCTACCTTCAATACGAAGAAGATATATTAAAACAAATGAAAGCGATAACAGTCATCAATTATTGATAACTACTGACTGATGATTCAGACCGCGCCTCCAAAGAGTAATTTGATATTTCTTTACTTAGATAAAAGAGAAATTCTATGTTGACTTTCTAGATATAGATTGATGAAAATAGATAAAGAATTAGGTGACTCCTGACGCAAACAGCTGCTAAGCTAGGCGATTTCGCTAGCGAAATTGCTGACTTTATTATTTTAACCTTTTCGTGTTTATTTTATTTGGCGAAAACAAAGTTATGGTATAAAATACGTGTAGGCTAATCAGGCTAATCTAGATTCAGTACTGGATAGAAATCTAGGTTCAGATATTTTATCTTTCCATACCATAAGTAGCTCCTACTAATATTATATAAGTTTGGATGTTTGGGAGCTCATGAATTTGGATGTTTGTTAATCAACCACGACTGAACGGATTTGAATGCAATTTGGCAGACAGGTAGACCATGCCCTGGATTAGGATATTTTTATCCCGGTACCTACATGAAGTAGTTCCGCTAGGATACAAATGAAACCGCAGGCATCACCTCCGTAGCCTATATTTTGTCTTCTAACCGTTCTAACCCTTTTTTTTTTTTTTTTTTTTTTTTTTTTTCGTGGGAAAATCCTCATGGATACCCTTCGCCCTGGGAAGGCGAAGAGTTATGCCGGACTCTTACCGGCTAAAAACCCACGGTGTTCCTACTCCTGACCCTTGGCCAGGGTCACGGGATTCGCAGCTGCATGCACCGCAACCCCGGCAGGCCTCGGTCCGCCAGCCCCTGGCAGACCTCTCCTTCTGTGGGGCCTTGCCCCACGTCCTCCTGAGAGGCGCGCACGGAACACATGCGCGCCGCCTTCTCGGGCCTGTTACTGGTCGGGCGACGGGTCCCCTAACCCGTCGCCCGCAGGCCACACACTAGGGTGGCCGGAGATCGTCGCGCGCCCTCCGGCGGCGCCCGGTGCGTCTGGCGCGGGAAGGGAGAGTGGCCGTCGCCTCTCGCTCCCTCTCCGCTCCCTCCTTGGCCGCCATCACCACCTCGCAAAAGGTGGCGACGGCTTCCCACGCACTCTCGCTCCCGACCATGGACAGAACCACGGCTGGAAGCGAGAGGTCACCACCGACCGCCGCGACTAGTTCGCGGCGCTGCGTCGCCCACGCACGGCACTCCTGCAATGTGTGCAGCGCCGTGTCTTCCGGGCAGTCGACGCAGTGGTGACATCCGGGCGTCTGCTCCCGGCCTATGCGACACAGGTACTTCCCGAAACATCCATGTCCCGAGAGCACCTGCGTCAGCCGGAAGCTCAGGGCGCCATGCCGCCTCTCCAGCCACTCCTCCATAACGGGTCTTACCGCCGCTATTGCGGCGTGCCCTGCGCTGGGTTGCGCAAGTCTTTCCTTCCACTCAGCCACTAGGATCTGGCGGAGCTCACTCCGCTCAGGCGCCTCCTCGCGCTGACGATATCTCAGCGCGAGGGCCCTCGCCTCCAGATCCCAGGGCATTGATCCGGCTAGGAGGCTCCCCGCCTCGAAGGAGATCGTACGGTACCCCCTTATCACCCTGACGGCCATCGCGCGCTGCGGTCTCCGCAGGATTGCGACGTTGCTGGCCGTCAAGGTGTCCGCCCATATTGGCGCCCCATATAGGGCCATGGACCGTACGATCCCCGCGTAGAGCCTCCGGCAGGAGGCGTTGGGCCCCCCCAGATTGGGCAGCAGCCGCGACAACGCAGACGCGGTGCCCATCAACTTTGGCGTCAGCTGCCGAAAGTGAGGCCCAAAGTTCCACCGGCCGTCGAGGACGAGTCCTAGGTACTTCATCGTCGACTCGACGCCGATGCGGACGCCCCCCACTACGATGTGGGATCCCGAGGGTGGTCCCTTCCGGGGCCCGTGGAAACACAGGGCCTCGGACTTCTGCAAGGCCACCTCGAGACCCAACCGCCGGATCCTTGCGACGACCTGCGCAACCCCAGCTGTCGCCAGTATGGCTGCCTCGCGGTGCGTCCTCCCCCGCGCCGTGACCAGCGTGTCGTCGGCGTAGCAAGTCACGCCGACGCCGCGGAGAAACGCTCCGCGAAGCACCCAGTCGTATCCGATGTTCCACAGGAGCGGCCCCAGGACCGATCCCTGTGGAACACCGCACGACATCTCTCGCCGACTCCATCCTTCCCGACCCGGGTAGATGACGGCTCTCTGCGTCAGGTAGGCCCCGACGATGCGGCGGAGGTAGGTCGGCACCCGATGATATTCAAGTGCCGCTCTAATGCAACTCCAGGGCAAGGTGTTGAAAGCGTTGGCGATGTCGAGAGACACCGCCAAGACGACCTCGCCCCGGACAACTGCTTCCTCCGCCTGAGCCCTCACGCGCATGATTGCGTCCACGGTGGAGCGCCCCCGGCGGAAGCCGAACTGGTTGTCCGCCAGATCCGGCCCCACCCCAGTCATGTGCGTGACGAGGCGGTCTGCAATTACTCTCTCGAAGAGCTTGCCCACCTCGTCCAGCAACACGATGGGGCGGTACGCAGACGGCGAGTCTGCGGGGCGCCCCTCCTTCTTAAGCAGGACCAGCTTGCCGGTTTTCCACCGGAGCGGAAACTGGCCCCGCTCGCAACATGCGCTCAGGAGCCCCTCCAGTCGGGGCCCGAGAGCCTTCAGAGCCAGGACCCATGCACGGCCAGGTATGCCATCGGGCCCCGGGGCGGTGTTCTTGGCCTGAAGCCTTTTCACCGCCGCTCTCAGCTCTACCCGGGTCACTTCAGGCACGTCGTCGTCGTCGTCCGCGTCAGGCGCCATGGAAGGCGGAACCATTGGCGGTGGCGTATGCTCCGCCCTCGAAGGGAACAGAGCGCTCACCACTCCCTCCAGAAGCTGAGGTCGGAGACTCTGGGTCAGTGGGGGGGCCCACGGACGAAGTTTGCCCCGTACCATAAGGTATGCGCGCCCCCACGGGTCTCGGTCCAGAGTCTCGAGCAATGCCTCGTGAGCCGCAATTTTGGCCCGCGAGATAGCATTCTGGAGGGCGATCTTCGCCTCTCTGTACCCCTCGTACAGCTCCGCCTCCTCGGTTGCCGTATCCGGGCCACGAAGACGCCTCCTGCGGAGCCTGGCGTACTGGCGTCGCGCTTCCACGCAGGCGTGGCGCAGGAAATCTATGTCCTGCGACCACCAGTACACCTGGCGCTTTGCAGGCGCGGTCTGGACTCGAGGCATCGCCGCATCGCAGATATGCGACACGGCCTCCCGGAACCATTCCGCCTCCTCGTCAATATCGGCAGGCCTGCCTGGTGCCGACACCCAAGCCTGCACAATCGAGGCCTCCAGGAGTGCCTCTCTGTCCAACCGCTTTAGAGCCCAACGCGGACCGATCCCACCCGGGACCGCTCGGGCCGGTGCGCCTGAGGTCTGGGCAGAGACGTCGAATCGGATATAGCGATGATCCGACAGCGTCTCCACCTCCTCCATGACGCGCCAGCCCTGGACACGGCGCGCTAGAGCGGGGGTAGCGAACGTGATGTCCACTATGGATCCACCCCGCTGTCGCACGCACGTGTTGGCGGAACCTCGGTTGAGGACCTGTAGGCCCGTTTCCAGGGCCCACTCCTCTAGCACCCTACCCCGTGCATCCGTGACCCGGGAACCCCAAGCCGTGGACTTGGCGTTGAAATCCCCGAAGGCCAGCACAGGGCGAGGATGGCTGCGACTGACGACGACGGCCAACTCCCCCAAGAAGTCCTCAAAGTCGGCGAGAGATTTATTAGGAGAGAAGTATACTCCCACTGCGAGGAAGTCTTCCAGCAGGGCCGCTACGTATCCCCGTCCACGAGTGACATTCTCAATGGACGGAGAGCCAACGGCGGCCCGCGAGACTATCAGGGCCACCGAGCCGTCCACGTCCCCGACCCAATCATCCCTGGGTGGAACGAAGTACGGCTCGGCGACAACAGCCACATTGATCAACCACTCCGCCATGCTCTGGAGCAGAAGGTCCTGAGCTCTGGCGCAGTGGTTGATGTTGGATTGGAGGAGGCGCAGCTGTGGAGCCATCACTGGCAGTCCATGAACGCCTCCCCCTCTCCGCTTTGCGGCGACTTCTCAGCAGCCGGTTGGTTAACCGGCTCCGAAGTCGCCTTGGCCGCGGCATTCTTGCCACGGCCTCGCCCTCTTCTGCCCCTTTTTTTCGTGGGACCAGCACAGGCCTTACTGCCTGCCCGGTGCTCCGCCGGCTTGCCTGCAGCGGCACAAATTGTGCAGTGCGGCGTGGCCTCACACTTGCCAGCAGTGTGCCCGGGTTGACCGCAGCAGAAGCAGACTCCACTGCGGTCCACCTCCGAGGTGCACAGCGCCCCTGTGTGCCCGTTCGCCAGGCACCGGTAGCACCTCAGGGGCCTGGCTGGCAGCAGCTTTGCCTGCGCCGAAACCCACCCCACCAGCAGCCGACGGCCCTCCACGATTTTGTGAGCCGCCGCAATGGGACAGCTCACCAGAGCTGTCCCTAGGCCGGTGAAGCCGGAGCGAATAGCGCCCGACTTCACCTGCTCCAGAGGGCAGCCGCCGACCTTTGCGACGGCTGCCTCGACCTCCACGGCCGTGACCGAGTCGTCCAGGCCCGAAATGCGCAGGTCTGCACATTTGGTTGGCCTGGACACCCGGACGTCCTCTGCCTCCAGAGACGCTCTCAACTTCTCAGCGAGGGCGTCTGCTTTTGGGCCGCTGGTGGCCCCGGGAACCTCGAGTAGGCGGGCACCGGTGATCGTATGCTTCATCCGAATGCCCGAGATCCCGAGGCTGCCGAGATCAATGTCGGCCTTGGCTTTCGCCAAGACCCCGGCATATGTTACTCCTTTCTCCTTTGCCCCCGGCTGCAGCGTAAGCACCACAGCCGTGGATTTAGGAGCGCGGAGCCGCGCAGCCTCCTTTTTGGTGGACTGCGCTTCTTTCTTCTTGGCAGCCGCCTTCTTCTTGGCCGCCTTCTTGGCAGCCTTCTTCTGCCTCTTCTTGGCTCCTACGGTCTCCCACTCACCCTGGTTGGGTTTGGGAGCCGCAGGACGCTGCTGGGCGCCAGAAGGGGCAGACGCAGACAGCCCCGAGGGGACCGTAGCAGGGGCGGACGCAGCCGAGGCCGGTGTGGACGATGCAGGGGCGGAGGAAGCCTGTGTAGCAGCTTCCGACCCCTTCTTTCCTTTGCCCTTTGTAGCCTTGGCTGCAGTGGCCAAAGTGGCCGCGGCCGCGGTGGTAGGCTGACTGGACTGCGTTGACTGACGCGGCATCGCGGCTTTAGCCGCGAAGGTTACCGGCGGAGCTTGGTCAGCTCGCCAGCGATCGCCAGCCAAAGGTGGACGCAGAATTTTTCCCTCCAGGACGGAGAAGCGAGCATTAAGGCTCGCCATTTCCGCTCTGAAGAGGCGAACCACCTCAGACTCATCGGTCTCGGAGGACCGCGTGGTAAGGCCCGCCATCGCGCGTATGCGCTCCTGGCGGTCTTTTACCAGGTCGGCTCGGAGCTCGTCATGCTCCTTTCGGAGCTCGTCGAGCCGGGCCGCCAGACGGGCGTTCTCCAATTGGAGTCGGGCCGTCTCATCCGATGAGGTGCGCTTTAGCAGCGCCTCCGCGGCCCTCGCAATGGAGCCGGTAGCCTCGTTGAGGGCCTTCTGGGACGTGCCCTTTAGGCCCTTGGACACCTTGGCGACATTTTTAATTGCCGTCAAGGCATCCTGGAGCTCTGCCTGCAGCTCCATCGCGGTCATATTCTCAACCACCTCGGGCGCAGAGGACGATCCTGACTGCCGATTGACTCGTCCGGCGGGAACCTTCCGACTCAACTTGGCGAGCTGGCGCTCCTCATCCGCGAGCTTTTCGGTTCGTTGCGCCGCCACGAATGCCGCCTCCGCCTCTGCCATACCGAAATACTGGCCTGTGGAAGGTGGCCGCCCTCGGCCCACCTTGTCGGTACCGACTTTTTTGGCCGGTGCTTCCTCCTCACTCGAGACCGAGTCAGATCCCGAGCGAGATGACCGTCGAGGCCGTTTGCGGAAGAACTTACTTCCAACCGCCTCCTCGGCAAACGACCTCACACTCACCATACTCGATGCAGTGTCGGCATCCGACACTGCACCCAACTTCCCCGCTTGCTCTTTGCGAGCAGCCGCCCTAGTCATCCTCGATGCGGTGTCATTATCTGACACCGCACCCGCCTTAACGTCATTTATAGTTTTTTTTATTTTTAAAAAGTTCTCCATATTTAATCCCACGAGTGTGGGGGAAAGTCGGTCCATCCGGGTATGGCCCCCTGTGCCCGGATAAGCCTACTACGTTAGAGGGTCGGCCGGTACTCTAACGGGACCCGCACTTGGAACTGCCAGCCTTGCAGCCATACATCCCCTCGCCATGCGTCGCAGCTTAGGATTAGGGAACCATTTATAGAGTTTATCATCCTCGCAGTCCAGGCGATTAAGCCAAGACCCCCGGTCCTCTCAATGAGGATTACGGGTCGGCCGAACGGTGGTCTGTATCAGACCGTGTCTGCTAGCCAGACATTGCTGACTAGCAAACCCGTCGCCCTTACCAACTGCCGGAGCCCAAGTGGGCCCCGCAGTTTTTCCTCCTCCTTGGCCAAATTGGCCCCTCCCCCACGATCAGAATTTTGCCACGAGCGAGAACTCCCACGGGGTATTTCCATACGAGTTATCGCCCGTGCCCAGGGTGCACCACGAGGAGGTATCTGACCGCGCACCCCAACCGTTCTAACCCTATTGTCAAAGTGTACTGCTATATAAAAAACTAAAGCCGCCGCGCGTTCATAAGTGAACGAATCTTCTTTATTCGGTTTCTTTGTAAGCTCCAAGGGTAAATAATAAAAGTATAATCCCAGGTCCCTTTCAGTAGACTTGTCACAATGAATGTTGAATACATAAACTATGAGGCACGCCGGAAATTCATATTTAAAGCGCTACTATAAACCACAAGTCACCATTATTATGTGAATATCTTTACGAATTATTAAATTTTGCGGCTAATCTACATAATATAATAACTGCTAACATTTCGCAACTGTATGATGATGTTGTCTTTCACAATGATAATAAAAAAGATGACATTGAATAAATAACTGATTTACATGATGATACTTTGATGTGGCACGCATTAATTGAATGTCAAGACCATGAAGTTGGATATACTACACGTCCTTGCTACTGGATCGTTACTACGATTGGACGTGTAGGCCACTTATAAAGATTCCGATTGAAGCACCACCGCAGCTTTGAAATCAAACCTACTGAAATTGACATCAAACGAAAGGTTTTGACTTTCGTTTCTAATTAAAAAGTCACCAGCCTCATCCCCTAGGCCTGAGGCAGACTACTACTAAACATGGGCTCCCCTTTTTGTTTTTTGTCAACGTGTGTAAATCATTCTGAAGTTTGTGATTGAGCCTTGCTCGGATATACAGGGTGTTAACGAATTCGTGTAATTCCTTCAAACCGCGTGATCTACTGGTGACACAGATTGACCCTGCATAGGTTTTTTTCAGAACCAACAAAAATAAGTTTTCAAAAAATGAAACATGTTATTCTGTATCTGAGTAATTTTAGCGTCCGAAGTTAACTGACTGCGTGGAGCGATGTCACGCTAGTCGTGCCCGTCAGCTGTGTTGCCGTGCCTTCATTCATTTATGCACGGCATCGAAATTTTCTGTCACATAAAAAAAATGCGGAAAAAAACTTTTTTTTTATTTTTAACCAATCTAAAACCCATGTGGGGTTAATCTATACCATTAATGATCATGTCTTTTGAAGGAATTACACGAATTCAATAACACCCTGTATAGAGTTGACGTACGGAACCATTGGGCGTACTCCGAAAATCGAACTAGGTGCGAAGTTTCGATGATCGTCATTCTTTCGTTTTGATAAGAAACTTCAATGTTCGTTTTTCGGAGTAGGCGCTCTAGTGCGTTGCACGTATACTCGTACATTTGAACCCAAGAAAAGGAAGAATAGGCTAAATAAAAATTTTAAAACCAGAAGTCAGGCTGTCACTTGAAAAAAATAGGGAACTGCAGCTAGTACAGCTGCTAAATAGCTAGACGAGGTGGAAGAGGCCTATGCGTCCAACAAATGAATGCTAAACACCAAGTTGATTGATTTATTATCAATTTTTTGTTAATTTCTTATGAATTTTATTATTTTTCTTAATCTTACGATCGACAACCCTGATTTAGTTACGAATTCAGAACTTGGGGCCTAATCCATGACGTAAAATATGATCTGCCTAAAATGTGAACACAGCTGATAACTGATATTTTATGACATCTTTAACATCAAGTTCTCTAAAACTATGACTTTTGGGGATAGTTGTAGAACTAAAGTTATTAATTATTATAAGTCATTTAATACCCTTTTGGATTAGTACCCCCGCCGACTCATCATCATTCAGCCGAAAGACGTCCACTGCTGGACATAGGCCACCCCCAAGCATCGCCACATCGACCGGTCCTGTGCTTCTCGCATCCAGCGTTTTCCCGCGACCTTCACCAGATCATCGGTCCACCTTGTGGGAGGCCTACCCACGCTGCGTCTTCCGGTACGCGGTCGCCACTCCAGAACCTTTCGGCCCCATCGGCCATCCATTCTGCGAGCAATGTGCCCCGCCCACTGCCACTTAAGTTTGGCAATTCTTCGAGCTATGTCGGTTACCTTGGCTCTCCTGCAGATCTCATCATTTCTGATATGATCACGCAGGGTAACTCCGAGCATAGCCCTCTCCATTACCCTTTGGGTGACCTTGAGCCTTCTTATGAGGCCCATTGTGAGCGACCACGTTTCAGTACCGTATGTAGGCATTGACCGCCGACTAACCTTGTATAATGTCAAACTAGATCCATTCTGCCGGTCTATCTTTCGTCAGAAATTGGAACCTAATCCATCATATGATGAGTTTTTGGCTCTACACAAATTAAAGGCTAGTGCGACCTGGAAGTCAGGTTCAGTTCAGTATGATGTGTGTAAAGATGGACGCTGCTGACCATCTACTGTACACAATCCTATGGAAGCAGATAAGTTGCTAAGGGCGTAATTTTAAGTATCGAATAAGATTATCATCTTTCCGACAACGCTTTGTTCTGCCTCGCCTTTTCCTAAATGTTGGGGTTGACTCCCAGTCTAACCAGATGCGGCTAAATACCAGTATTTTCCACTGAGCGACACCCATCAGACCGTACGACCCGCTCGGTTGTTAGTAAGCCGCGAGCCACACACTACACTATATTTTATTACTTTGTCTATCTGACGATATTTGTATTTTTTACATGACTGTATCAAAACGACGCAACAATGCCATCTAGTAGCAGTGTGTATTATCTGAAAATTACACAGTCCGCCTTGTGTGCACAGACCTTAAGACAGTGTTTAATTTTAGAAGCTCTCAACAGATGTCGCCCTAAGTATCTATCAGTGGACTATGCACCATAATAATACATTGTTATACAGTTATAAAACCATCTTCAATTAGCTTCGGATACCATTTTATCGCACGGCTTAATTGCCAAGGCTTCTAAGATGAGGCCGTTGCAGTTAGGTAAAAATAACATTACTGTGCATGTGTGTGTTTGTTTTTGATAACACAAATATAGAGGTACTATACAAAGTTATGTCTAGAATAACTCCATTTACCAAGACCTTGAGGTTTCTTCGTAGTTCAACAGTACCATTTAAAATATTTCTAGTAGTTTAGTTGCGTTTATAGATAAAAAACAAAATAAATAGAAAAATTATTTAAATTGCTTGATATTATTAGATACATTTTATCGGTTCCACTTAATTGGCTCCTTGAAATCTATAGGCGCAAATAACTGGTTAGATGTTTACTACTGAACCTTTACGTTCTAATAAACTGCTTATGAGCATTCCGCAGAACTAATTAGTAATTACCTGAGGCACGAATTAAGGCTTTAAGAGTTCGTAGCTAAATGACTACAACTCACTACGCAGATGGATCCACGTGTGATCGACTCTTTCTTTACATGTCGAGACCATTCCGTGCCTCGAAGAGTGTCCCAGTCCCCCCAATTCAGTACCTAAATTCAGAATAAGTTTTGTGACGAACACGAGGTAAGCAACCGAATTAAACGACAACTGACTCATTGAAAAGATTCTGATTCAGGGGGCCTAGGTACTCCCTAAGTCCGTCAACGAAGTTAGTCGCCCGTTCGAAAGTAGCCCGAAACGTAGAAGTGTACAGAACAAGTGTCAAGTTCAACTTTTCGGACGGGCAAAATCACATCGGTAGTAGGAACAACTGTCAAATCGTGTTGTCATACATTCTTAATTCGGGCCCCTAAATAATCTTAGGTATGTCCGTAGGTCATAGTGAGTAAGAAACGCTCTTAACTAAGGCCGAGACCAAGGACTTCGTGCTTAGGGAGTAGACCCCCAGTACCTAAATTCAGAATAAGTTTTGTGACGAACACGAAATAAGCAACCGAATTAGACGACAACTGACTCATTGAAAAGGTTCTGATTCTGAATCGGAGGGTAAGGAGACAATCATTACAGACAGTCAAAAGGCCACGTTTTGAGTTACATACGTATTATCTTTTTAGTTTATTTTAAATTACACTGTCCTGTCGAAGGTCTGCTGGCAGAAATTTCTTCAGCTATAAGCAGTAGGTACCTTTGTACTTATGTTTCATTATCATTCAACGCTTTAGTCACGGCTCATCTTCCGTGCGGAAGATTTCCGGTCCTTTGGAAGGCATACGGGGGACACAGGACCAACACGCAGAGGCCCCTTTGAGAACTTTAATCTAAAATGGGATGGGGCACCAACCGGGGACTATCCACGACTGCACTATTGGAGTACAGTCATGGATCGTCCCAGGTGGGTGCAAGAGTATTGTGAAATATGGTAAGAATAAAACTGGTCTATGGGAGGGGGTGTTAAATGGACTATTTAACTTCTATTGCCCGAAGAAAACGGCGTCTGCCTTTCAAGTTTGAAATTGAATTGTGTTGGCAGACGGTGACTCGCCAACTCACTAGCTGGGCCCCCTGAAAAACCCCCAGTATATAGGCGAAGGGGGCAACAAACATGTGAGCGGCTAGGGGTGTAGAGAGGTGTGGCCCCGGTTTCGCCGTCGCGGGTCTAAAAGACCCGGAGTGGGTTTCCCCGCTATTACGCCTTTAGACAATTCCACCCCCGTGCATATAGCTCTGGCGGCCCCCCTCTGGCCAGCCGATAAAGGCAAGCCAGAGTTGAGAGTCCTGCGGGCACTCTTGGGGTTCCACTCCAGCCAGCCAATAAAGGCAAACTGGAGACGAGGCCCTGACCGACTCTCTGAGGTAATAAGGTACGCAGTGTCGCCACTCACCAACAGCTCGCCACAAGCTGCCCTGCGGTTTGTAAGCTTTTCAGTAGACCTCATGATACATTTTTTATTATATGATGGGGTTGTAGAAAGCTAGTCTAATGTTCCCTCCGGTTTTACGTTAATCTCATGATGAGGCAACGCCTTTCCCAGAGGGGATTCAGCGGTTTATCCTTGTACCGTGCTCTTGTCTTCATGAATGGCGTGAAGCAATGCGTTCAGGTAATGGCTGTAGTACGCCACTCTAGCTTTGTCTTCCAGCCCGCTATAGTCAGCGTCATTATACCTATTATTATAAAGTTGTTGTTGTGTGTCAATAAGCCTAAAGTCAACCTGTCTCACCTAAGGGTATTGGTATCTCCCAATAATTGGACTGCAAAGGTCGGAACTCAGATGGCAGTTGCTCTAAGCAAAATAGTAATACTCAGTCACATCAAGTTACACTGGAAATCGACCCCAACCTTGTTTAGTTAAGAAAAAGCTACGACTGATGCATTCCCGAAACTAATAAAGTCAGCAGAAGCATACTTACACATAACCGTCATCCCATTCGAAGTTGTCCATCAAACTCCATGCGAAGTATCCTTGTACCGTGCTCTTGTCTTCATGAATGGCGTGAAGCAATGCGTTCAGGTAATGGCTGTAGTACGCCACTCTAGCTTTGTCTTCCAGCCCGCTAAAGTCAGCGTAACCATTCTCCGTGACTATTATAGGAACGTTGTTATAAGTCTTCGTTATCCACTTAAGGAGTCGCCTGAAGCCGAAAGGCACCACCTAAATAATAGATACGAATTTATGTCACGTTTATGAATAGAATGTAATTTGTGGTTGTGTGAAACAGATATGCAGGTGTTAAATAGAGTAAATAACAGCATTCTTGATAATCCCTAATATATCTAAATATATAAAAGCGAAAGGTCACTCACTCACTCATCACGAAATATCGAAAACCGCTAGACGTATGAAGATGAAATTTGGCAGGGAGGTAGTTTATAGTTAGTAGACGTCCGCTAAGAAAGGATTTTTGGAAATTCTACCCCTAAGGGGGTGAAATAGGGGATGAAAGTTTGTAAGGAAAATCGTCACTTAACGGGTTCAAAATTTCATGCAAGCGAAGCTGCGGGCAAAAGCTAGTAATATTATAAATGCGAAAGTAACTCTGTCTATCTGTTACGCTTTCACGCCTATACCGCTGAACCGATTTTAATTAAACTTGGTACATAGATAGTCTGAGAAGGACATAGGCTACTTTTATCCCGAACAATACAGAATACGCGATAAACGACATCCATGCAGGCGAGGCCGCGGGCGATCTCTAATAGGATATAACTAGTAGAAAATTGTTGCAAAACACTTTGAATTCCGAAAGTATACGAACAGAATATTTGAATTTGGAATTTTAGTCCTCAGATATCAAGCATTATTTAGTCGTACTAAAAATAAGGTAGGGTAGATAAGTCCCATCAATTTACATAAGTAGGTATCATAAAATATGGTTCAACAGCTCTTAAGTATGCGAGTTGTCTCAAAGGCTTAACTAGATTTGCGTCTTTTATCTGTCTCCTGTCATTATCAAGAGTTATTAATACATTGTTTTGAAATAGATAAAACGTAACTCTCTAAAACTTCTGTTATAACGTGACATGAAGGAGATAGCCAGATGTAATCGTCTGCTAATGGCAGTATGAAGGAATATTCCGATCTGTCCCCCTGATCCGTCACCTTCGGGGGACAAACAGGAATAAAAAAATCGATTTGTTCCCCTGTCACCAAGACGAACGGACAGATCGAACGAATTATTTCTGGTATGTCCCCTGCTGTTCTTTAGCGACAAATAGAAATAAAAAGTTTCGATCTGTCCCCCTATAACCGACGAGGGGACAGATCAGGGGGGGGACAGACTGGAATATTCCAGTATGAAGGAGAGACGGTATTAGAGTGGTCCCTGTGACCCAATAATAGGGGGCAAATCAAATAGACAAGAACAGTGATAGTAGACAAGAATGCAAGCCTTACCTTAAGCCAAGATGAAGATGAATCGGAAGGCCACTTCGGATCCTGGACTCTAACGATGCCCACGTCGTTTTCGTGCGAGGGTATGGCACCTACTTCTTTATCAGCCATAGAGAGAAGGTACGTAGTATAGTGGTTCAGGCCGAAGAAGTCCGCAGTCCCTCTTATGTAGTTCACCTCTTCAGGAGTGAACTTGGGTAGTCGGGATCGCGTATAGTTTTGTTGCAAACTCTTCTCGTCAACTAATTTTATGAGTTCGGCAGGGTAATTGCCCTCTTTCGAGTATACTGGATGTGCGTACCAACCCAACTGGAATTGAAAGAACATAACATAAACATAACATCACGCCTGCATTCTCCGAAGGGTTGGGCAGAAGTGTATAGTAACTATAGTACACCCTTTTTTGTTTTTTTATGGATTGGATATCGTCATATGACTCCTTCCGCTCTGGGCGGAGCAGAAGGGAGTGTCAGACTCTTACTGACTAAAACCCATCCGTGTTCCTCCTAATGCCCTTTGCGTTCCAGGGCCGCGGTAACTCTTTCGAACAAATTCCGCAACCCTGGCAGGGTGTATAGTACACCCAAATTTCGCTGTTATGTTCCAAGTCCCATGTAATAGAGTGCGAGCCTGTTGCCATCAACCGGGCACAAATCCAGACTCCGGGCTGCTACTAAGAAATTCCACACGGAAAAACACAATAACACTTTGCCCGACCTGGGGATCGAACCCAGGACCTCACGCTCAGTAGTCGCACTTGCGACCACTAGACCAACGAGGATATTCGACGCGAAAGCACAGAATAAATAGTACAAGTAGTGAAGGTAAACTCATTTTAAGCGTAAGCTTAAAAAATATTACCTAACTATTTGTTAGCTGCGAGTTAGTTATTTTTTGTTTTTTCTTTTATTTTTATAGTTCGACTAATGCACGGAGACTCGATCCCATAGTCAAACCTATAACACGGTTTTATGGAGCTAATGTATGTAACCCTTATTCTAAACCACAAGATTTTTAGGTTTCCGTACCCAAAGGGTAAAACGGGACCCTATTATTAAGATTTCGCTGTCCGTCTGTCCGTCCGTCCGTCGGTCCGTCGGTCCGTCTGTCTGTCACCAGGCTGTATCTCATGAACCGTGATAGTTAGTCAGTTGAAATTTTCACAGATGATGTATTTCTGTTGCCGCTATAACAACAAAAATACTAAAAAATTTAATAAAATAAATATTATATTTAATGGGGCTCCCACACAACAAACGTGATTTTTTGCTCGTTTTTGCTCGATATTGATAACGGCAACAGGTAGATGCTTAAAATGTTCACATATTTAGTTATAATATATTCACTTTAAAATTAAATAGTTAAATTAAAATAAAAAAAAATATTTAAGGGGGGCTCCCTTACAACAGACAGGATTTTTTTGCCGTTTTTATAGATAATGGTACGGAACACTTCGTGCGCGAGTCCGACTCGCACTTGGCCGGTTTTTTATTCATGTGTTCTAAACTATGTAATTGAATAATAAATAAATAAATAAAATAAGTCAAAAGGCGATTGAAAGAAAATTATGAAAAAAAAATGCCTTTGTAATTATTTAGGTGCACGTTTTATATTTTTCCGCAAGGCAACTTGCAAGGGCAAGGTAATTGACCTCCGTAACCTTTACGGAAACCAGATTTTAGGTGCTGTTGTTATTGTTTTGAATGGTAATTGCTATACATCCAACTCATATAATTTCTTGGTTCCATACGGAACAATTGAAAAGGAGTACCACTCTATAACATAAATTCTATAACATAAATGAGGTTCTGTATCGTATCTAGAAGCTGACCATAGTGGCGACTGCTAGGGGCGCGGGACTAGGGGACTTGTACTATTTATTCTGTGCTAGGGGGGCACAAATTAGGCCGCTCAATACATAAACACTTAATATACCGACAAAACTCGATTGGAAAAAAAAACCACCAACAGTACCCCAAGTGTGAATTTTTTACGTTACTACTGTAGTTGCGTCACGCCAAAAATGTCAAACAAATTTTTAGTCACGCTATTCGTTCGCCGCTCTCTAGCGGCGAACGAATAGCGTGACTAGAGAGCCTCTGCTCTGCCTAAATTTTCATACATTGGCGTGACGCAACTACAGTAGTAACGTAAAAAAACTCACACTTGGGGTACAGATCAGCCAGGGGCTAAGCAATCTTGCTATTCCATCAATTGAATATCATATTGCCGAAAAAAATTGTGTAATTGATAAAATGACTTCGGAAAAAGACTGAAGATTTAATTTTTAACAAAACTCTTAATTTATTGCCTTTTAATTTAGTGTGTTTTTTTTGTTTGCCTTGTGTGCTTCTGACCCTATTATGATACTGGTAAAGTTACTGTATCTCCTCTTGAATCAAAGAAATGTACAGACGCCAGCAGGTCAAGCTAAGCAAGCAAACAGTAAAATTTTCCCAATCAACCTTGAACCTAATGCTTTCGCGATAAAGATGAAAATCTATTAAAGAAATTTAACAGATTGTAGTAGGTTGATGTGCTGGCGTCTGTACATAATGTATAGTACCTGCTAAATCAATAAGTTACTGACGGTAATAAAGAAATTTCGAAATCAGATAATAATAATACCGTAGCAAGTCATAATAATTACACTGTAGTTTTCACAACCTTATTCCAATTGCAGTCTTGAACAAAGTAAAAGCTACATATGTTATGATAACTAAAAATACTTTGCTCACATGACAACATTATGTAGATACATACTGTTTGACGTACAACGGTAATATTTTATGTTATTCACGAGTACAATGACATTTCAATGAAACCCAACCTTGAAAGGTCCTTCTGAATCACAGTATGAGCTAATGTACGATGCGGCCGACGTATCTTGGCGAGTCTGAAGTTAGCTGATTAGCTGCGCAGTAGACAATTTCGTTTCTAAAAGATTCATTGCGCAGTCAAGCAACTACTTCAGACTCGCCAAGATACGTCAGCCGTATTGTAGGTGTTCAATAGTGTCAGTAATTACCAGTGATCGGAAAAAGGTGAGCTAATTTACCTAAACTTCAAAGAACAGAGACAAAAACTGGAGACTTCCTTACGACAACATTTTTTTTCCTGAAAATTATTCCGGGTTTCGGGACATCACTAAAGTACATTTAATATTAAAGTTAATAGTACAGAAAACAATTAAATTCTTTTCTTATTTTTGTTTCCCAAAATTGTCACAAAACCAGATGACACGTTTTTCATTGTTTTTAAAAGGAGATTGTCTATTGTTTTAAAAAAGGATATTGTCTTTTATTTTTGAAAACAAATGAAAGACAATCTCCGAGAAAATTATACCGAAAAAAAAATTTTGTCTTATGGAAGTCTCCAGTTTTTGTCTCTGTTCTTTGAAGTTTAGGTAAATTAGCTCACCCTTTTTCGATCACTGGTAATTACCTATGTGAAATAAATAGGTATAATCTATAACAAAAGTGCTCAATTGGAATACTAACGGTCGTCTTTAAGTACAATTCAGCAGCTTCTCTATCTTGAGGAGTATCTTCTTTTGGTTCAGCCCAGTTGGAATCCAAGGACAAACCAATTTTACCTGGAAGTGTAAAAATAAAAATTAAATTAAGTACATTTACATTGCCAGGACAAAAATTTCAAGTAAAAGGGATAAATTGATTCGTAGGTACCTTTATTGACATGACGGTAATTCTCGTTAAAGAGGTGATAGACGCTCGCGTGTGCTTTCAAAAGGTTGTGTGCGCAAAGGTACTCAGCAATTCCGTGCCGGTTCAATGCCGGCGCTCTGTACGTGCCGCCGTAGCCTTCCAAACACGTCTGCATCGGCTCATTGAAAGTCACCCAAAACTTCACCCTGCCCGCGAAATTGTCGAACAAAACCTTCGCATAATCCGTGTAATAGTCAACAATATGTGCGTTGGTCCATCCACCTATATTCTGCAATTTCTGTGGCAGGTCCCAATGGTAAATCGTCACCATAGGTGTGATGTTATATTTCAGTAGTTCGTCAATAAGATTACTGTAATACTGGATGCCTAAATCGTTAATCTGGTTTGTGAGACCGCTTGGCAAGATTCGTGGCCATGATATGGAAAATCTATAGACGTCAACTCCGAGTTCGTGAACCATCTCCGCATCCCTTTTGTAAAGATGGTAAGAATCAGCTGCGACATCGCCAGTCGATCCGTCCTTTACAAATGTTTTGTTGGTATGGACTAGGTGATCCCATATGCTTTCAGATTTTCCTGAAATTCAGAAAAGCGTTATTGTATTAAAACTACGTTAATATCTCTGTAAACAACTTATCATGTATTATAAGTATATATTTACAAAAAAAAAGCATGTAAGTATTATATCCATTGTCTAGTACCCATAGTATAAGCTCTGCTTAGTTTGGGACTAGATGGTGCTGTGTAAAAAAATGTCCCAAAAATATTTATTTATTTATCATTACAGCAAATGCATTTAAGGGACGTACCATCTTCGTTCCAAGCTCCTTCAATTTGGAAAGCTGCCGTAGAGACTCCAAATATGAAGTCTTTTGGAAATGTATAATTTGATTTTAATCCCCCGGAGAAATTTAATATTTCGGCATTTCTGTAAACAAAACATAAAATATTTTAGGACAAATTATTTTAGTTTTTAGCGACACTTCTTATTGCTAAAAACAGAACACATTTATGTTCGCATAAATCGTCAAAAGTAGGGAACAGCAGATTTTTTTTTCGCGATTTCATGTTTGATCCCATAGTAAAAGTTGTTAATAATGATGAGTACAGTAACCCCTTAAGAGGTTGTGCGTTATTTATGTTACACCTTGTATGGAAGATGGGGTCACGGCTCAAATCCCATGCACATTGGATATGATAGATTCCCTCAATACAGACGCTATACTGAAACAAGTTTGTAACGGCTATATTTGAAATACAACATGAGGCTTCGACTCTCTCGGATTTTATGTAAAGAACAGATAGAGTAGCCGGTATTTTAAACCCAAACCCCTTATTACAAAAGATGGTTTAAACCAAGACTAAGGAAAACCCAGGTTTAAAATATACACATCACTTTTTTATGTCATATAACAAAAAGAGACGGGGCTATTTTAAAACCTAGGTTTTTCTTAGACCATCTTTTGTAAAAGGGGGGAAAATGTCTTCAAAATATTTTGAACATTCACAATAAAAACAAAACCGTTCTTTATTTATACAGTTGTTACATTTAAATGTAGAAAACAACATTCTTTGACCTTCAAAAGCAACAAAGATCACGATTTCATAAAAGGAAGATACAATTTATCTATACATGGTGTAAACGAATTTGTGTAGTTCCTTAAAACCACAATTATCTATTACTGTTATAGATTAACCACGCACGGGATTTAGATTGAACCCTTTAACCGCCCCAGTCGGATATATACGACAATTTTATTTACCTTTATAGGGATAGAAACTGATGAACACATAACTGACGTGAGCAAAATGGACACGAAATTTTATGTCGGATTTATCCGACTGGTGCGGTTAAAGGGTTAAAAATAAAAAGTTTAAACTTTTTTTTCTTGCTGCCTTACGTGATCGAATCTAAACCACCGAATAAGGTTTCAACAAAAAATAAAAAAAATATTTTACAAAAAATAATATTATCCGATAGAACATTTCGGTGCCACTCACAAATGAATGAAAGCACATCGACACAACTAGCAGGCACGACTAGCGTGATATCGCTCCATGCAGTCAGTAAACTCGGGGTGCTAAAATGACTCAGAAAAAGAAAACTAAGTTCCGAATGAAATTTTTTTTTGCTATAACTTTTTAAAACCAGTGCTTGATCAATCTATGTCACCAGTAGATCAAGCGGTTTTAAGGAGTTACATGAATTCGTTTACACCCTGTATGCATTTTGAGTTAAGCACTTATCTCAAAAATGCATCTCTTTGACTAGGCATGTATAAATAATCTGATAAGTAAGTACAAATACAAGATCTTGCCTAAGTATCTTCTCGTGAAAATGTACCTAATCCTTCGAACAAAATAAAAGTAGAGAAAGTCATCCAACTTTTCCTGAATAAAGGTGGCATTAAATGACGACGTCTGTGGTCTAGTGGTTCGAGTGTCGGACTGCTGATCACGAAGTCGTGTTCGAGGGTTCGATTCCCACACAACACAAATATTTATGTGATGAACATAAGTGTTTGTGTTGGTCTGGGTGTTTCTTATGTATTATAAGTATGTATTTACAAAAAAAAAGTATATGAGTAATATATCCATTGTCCAGTAACCATAGTACAAGCTCTGCTTAGTTTGGGACTAGATGGTGCTGTGTAAAAAGGTCACAAAAATAGAAAAAATAATAATTAAAAAAAAATGTGAATAGATGAACAAATCAATACATAAGTACCTAATAGTTGGCTAAAATCTTTCAATTTTAAATGTTATTAAAAACTTTAATAGGTCTATCAAAATAAAAATAAAACATATTTGCCTATTAAGGAGTCACGTGCAGAAAGGTGACATCAAACGCAGATAGCATAGTCATTAAATTAATGACCTATTTATTTAGATTTGTGTGATAGATAATTATGCTTTACCTACATTAATTTACATAACATCACGCCTATATTCCCCGAAGGGTTGGGCAGATACAGTAACACCTCATTTCGCGGTTATGTAAGTCCCATGTAATAGAGTGCGAGCCTATTGCCATCAACCGGGCACACATCCAGACTGCGGGCTGCTATTGAGAAATTCCACACGGAAAAACCCAATAACACTTTGCCCGACCTGGGAATCGAACCCGTGACCTCACGCTTAGCAGTCGCGCTTGCGACTACTAGGCCAACGAGGCAGTACATTAATTTTATGCACATAAAAAGGTATATTTAATGAGGAAGACAATATGTACGCACGGCTACAGATCAACCTATACATTTCCAGTATAAGCTGATCTCGCATTGTATAGGATTTCCTTATAGTGAGAGGTCAGTGTAAACTGGAAATGTTTAGCTTGATGTGTAGCCGTGTGTACAAGAAAAAAGGTCTAGCACATAAGGCCGTTTGTCCACCGCCGCCGTCAGCGAGAACGAGATGACGTTGCCGAAGTAGCGATACATACATTACTATGACCGCGCGTCCACCGCACGTCCGTCATCCGAGCGCCGTCATCTCGGCCACCGAGATTACTGCCTCTGGCGCTGCCGCTAGAACTCCGCCGAGATCGTGACGGACCGAAATGACGGCAATACAAAACGCGTCTGCTCTTGTCCACTACATCCGAGATTGACGGCGCCGGTACTCGGATTTTTGTCGTATGTTGGGAACCACCGAGATCGGTTGCGTTGCGGTGGACACACGATCGCCGTCACGTCGGCGTTGCCGTCGTTCCGAACTCGGTCCAAAATAATCTCGTTTCTCGGTGACGGCGGCGGTAGACAAACGCTCTAATGTAATCATTATGTAGATAAGCAAATAGAATAAGGCCTGAAGACCAACCCGATTCAAGCAGAACTGGCAATGATGTCCCCAAAACTTAGCCCCAAAATGATGTTATCATCACATTGTACAAAACGCTTTTATAGAATGACCTTTATATATGACCTGGAACTTATTTCCTATGTAATAGAATATAAATACCAATAAGGTATAATAACAAAGAAAATTAGTCACCAAAAATAATCGAATGCAATGACTTGACAACGTTTGACTTTTCTCAAGGTTTTAGATATTTCTGCTAATAATATTTATGGGTTATAAATAGACATCTTTTATTTTGCTTAGAATATAGCAAGTTTTGAATAGGTACGTTAACGTCACTCAGGTCCGGGTATGCCCTGAGGCACCTCGGAAAAAACAGGTAGACCCCATTGAAAATAAATAACATAAATATGTTGTAAACGAACAAGCGGTGGTAGATTTTGTACTATTTTTATTAATTTGCATACAAACTACTTACGTACAAGAATTTTATATCACATTGTTCTTTTATTATTCCTTTGTTTTTCATGATTATTATCGTTAATTTTTACTTAATTCAACCAGATTCGTTTATTTTTTCCCAGGCCATACAATAATAACACGTTCACGAATTCTTAATGAGCCAACAAATATGTCGTAATGAAAAATATATGTGGTGATCTACTATTTTTATTCAGTTAATTGGAATCGCCTAATTTGAATATGCTAATTATATGCTGCTTACGATCATAACATAAGCCTTAGCAGATAGGTACAAAAATGCGACTGGTAAATAAAATAAAAAGATATAGGTATCTTTTTCTAAAACGAATCTATATCACCAAGTTAAGTTTAAATTTTCAGTTAGAAAAAGAAAAAATAGAATAAACCAAACCCGCATGACCTACCTTCATTCTTCACGTGTTCAGAGTTACGAGAGTAAATAGGTACTGAAGGTGAGTACCTAATTGAGTTTATAAATGAGAAGAAAAGTTGAAACCAAACCGGTCCCCCTGATAATTTCCTGTTTAGCTAAGATACGGTGTTTTTTTTAAAACGATAAAGTTAACTATATGATTCACTTCCGTTAAATCTTTATAGGGCCTAATTGCATTCTGATCAGACGCATCTATTTTAACGCTATTAAGAACGGTGGCAAGACAACATTGTTATAATCACTACCTTTACAAACAGATTGGTAGGTAGATATGTGTTGTCATTAGCGTATAAAGAGTAATTAATTTTGATGCTATAGTACATGCAACCCATCCTATGACATAAACAATGTGAATGAACTGAAAAAGCCTTTGTGACCAACACTATCCGTACGCACATCCCTACGACCACTTAGAAAGGATTAAGTGATGTGGCGCAACCCTGGTTTTTCCCAAGAGGTGCGGGCGTTCCGACGGAGAATCCGTCCGAGTAAAACGAGAAAATTAATATTATGTACTAGCCAAACAGGCTTGTAGATTCGTAGTAAACTTGTCTCTGGTTAACCCCCGATGCAGAACCTTTTCAATAATAAGTTATCATCCGTTTCGATTTCGATTCGCACATAAGAGTGTACGAGCAAAAGGAGGTAATATATCGAATCGGTCAACAGCTGATAATCGTAAAGGGAACAGCCCCCCGATTCAGAACATTTTCAATAAAATCAATTGTCGACCGTTTCGGTTTCGGTTGGGACACAAGAGTGTGTAGGTACAAGCAGGAGGTAACAAACCAAACCGATGGACAACAGATAATCGTAAAGGGAACAGCCCCCGATTCAGAACGTTTTCAATAAAATCAATTGTCGACCGTTTTGGTTTCGGTTGGGACGCTAGAGTGTGTAGGTATAAGCAGGAGGTAACAAACCAAATCGATGGACAACTGATAATCGTAAAAGGAACAGCCCCCCGATTCAGAACGTTTTCAATAAAATCAATTGCCGACCGTTTCGGTTTCGGTTGGGATACAAGAGTGTGTAGGTACAAGCAGGAGGTTACAAACCAAATCGATGGACAACAGATGGTCGTAAAGGGAACAGCCCCCCGATTCAGAACGTTTTCAATAAAATCAATTGCCGACCGTTTCGGTTTCGGTTGGGACACAGGAGTGTGTAGGTACAAGCAGGAGGTTACAAACCAAATCGATGGACAACAGATGGTCGTAAAGGGAACAGCCCCCCGATTCAGAACGTTTTCAATAAAATCAATTGCCGACCGTTTCGGTTTCGGTTGGGATACAAGAGTGTGTAGGTACAAGCAGGAGGTTACAAACCAAATCGATGGACAACAGATGGTCGTAAAGGGAACAGCCCCCCGATTCAGAACGTTTTCAATAAAATCAATTGCCGACCGTTTCGGTTTCGGTTGGGACACAGGAGTGTGTAGGTACAAGCAGGAGGTTACAAACCAAATCGATGGACAACAGATGATCGTAAAGGGAACAGCCCCCCGATTCAGAACGTTTTCAATAAAATCAATTGCCCACCGTTTCGGTTTCGGTTGGGACACAAGAGTGTGTAGGTACAAGCAGGAGGTAACAAACCAAATCGATGGACAACTGATAATCGTAAAAGGAACAGCCGCCCGAATCAGAACCTTTTCGATAAGCAGTTGTCGATCGATTCAGTTTGTTATCTCGTTCCGTCTTCAATAGGGAATATGCATGTATTTTTTTTTCTCTTATTAAAGTAATACCAGGTGTAAAGGACGGTGTACCGAAAACTGAAATAGTGAATTCAGCCTATTATCATATATTATTCTGAATTGAAAATAAGTGGAAATTTTGTTCGGAATTTTCCGACTTTTCCGATTTTTCTTTTCACAATTTTTACATTTCTCTGCTGTAAAATAAGCAATCATATTAGGACACACGGCACGTTGCAAAAATAAAATGTATTTTTTTATAAATCGGAAAATTCGAAAGATTTCGTAGATATTTTCCACGGATTTTCAATTCAAAATAATGAACTAAATTCACTGTGTAAATTTTTGATAACCTATCCTTTACACTCAGTTTATTTACCTGTCAAACACTTATTGAAATACAGTAAAACATTGGCAAATTACCAATTTCCAGGAAATTCGGAATATTCCGAGAGAAAAAACCACTTATTTTCGATTCAAAAATTATTTTAAATCGAAAATAAGTGGTTTTTTCTGGGCTGCATTCACTGTTTCAGTTTTCGGTACACCGTCCCTTACACCCAGTATAAACCCGAGAAAAGTATTAAAAGTCAAAAGTTACTATTTTTTGTTGCTCTTAACAATTATTAAACTTCAACAATTTTCTTCTAGAGTTCAAACATCAGATAGTATCGCGACCATAATGTGACGTCATAGTTCACGATACTGCTTTATTTACATCTCTTTATTATCCACAAATCATAATAAATTTAATGATGTCTTGTACTTAATTCAAGCAGAAATCGCACTTACTAACTTATCTCAGTGAGAAATCAAACAGTTGGCTAAGACAAGATTATTTAAGGATTTATTCACATAGATTTTGATGTCACTTCCGGCACTTTCGAAGACGACGCGTTTTGAGATTGCGTTCCGTTCCACAAAAAAAACGTAACATAAAATAATTAATTGTAAAATAAGTACTAATGCGTTAAAAAATGGAAAAAAAATGCAATTTGTGTCTTTACTCCTATACAATGTATATTTAAATAATGAAAGAGATTTTGAATTACATGCATATTCCCTATACTCGTAACGAGAGAAAAAGAAATAGCTTACCAAATCGTTCGACAACTGAACTAATCGAATCGTTCTGAATCAAGGGTCAAGCCCAGGAAAATCTAGAAGAAAAAGATGACAAAGCACTAATGCCCCTAAAAATCATTTTATTTAGTAAACAAGTAACCCAACCGCATTAACACAAGCAATAATTAATTATGCCTAAAGTCCTTAAGCCACTAAAGTTTACAATCACAGTGAAAGGATTCTGATCAGGAAAGGATATTGAACTTAGGAATTACCTAAGTAATGTACATAGAGCTCAACTATCCGATATCTCTAGCGTAACATTAAACTATAATTATTACTTTATTACCTTACTTTAAGATATGATATTGCGTATGCAAAAGATATTATTATTGACTGCAATATTATGATTATTATGATATTACTAGAGGTCACTCGCGGCCTCGCTCGCGTGGATGTCGTTTATCGCATATTCCGTATTTTTCGGGATAAAAAGTAACCTACGTCCTTCTCCAGGGTCCAGACTATCCCTGTACCAAGTTTCGTCAAAATCGGTTCAGCGGTTTAGGCGTGAAAGCGTCCCAGACAGACAGAGTAACTATCGCATTTATAATATTAGTCGAGATTATTAGCGTCACTATGCGAATTTAAAAAGTGAAGCTAATGAAAACTAGCGACTGAAATCTTTTAACATCTGCCAACAGATACAAATACCTACATAGATATAGATAGTTAAAAATTAACTCATTTGTTACTTGTTCATAAACTTGCATTTTAATTTTGTAAAATGAGATATGATGTATACTTAGTGCAGCTGACTGTATAATGAAATATGTTGCTAAAATATTACATACCTACTAAAATATTAGCATATTTTACCGTACTTACTACACAATTTACTTTACTTTACAATTTTAAGTAGTTATAGCAGCAGACAAATTAATAATGTTTTTCGATTCCTTCCTAAACTACACTTGGGGCAAATAAATCGAGCCACAACTTTTTTCACGTGTCCTGGTTATTAGTTTTTGTTTCATGGATTATATACTAAGTTGACAAAAACTACCCTCATTGTAAAGGTTATCAAATAACCTTTTAGGCGATATATGTTTCGAATTGTCTGTTCTATAATAGGTACCAAAAATAATAACAATTATACGTGAAAAATAGAAGAGGCTCGATTTATTTGCTCCCAAGTATAGTTTTCGCGCCCTAATAATAGACAGCATTTACTTTTCTCCTTTATTCAAAAATAATGGTGAGTTTGCGGTTTTTATGATACAACTACTACTGTTAGTATCCCCAACCCAGAGGAATACCAAATTCTTGTGAAGTGAAAAAGGGAACACAGGTAAATACCTGGTTGATAGCGAGCTTATCGTAAAAGTTGTCTAGACTCCTTATCTAACAGATCAAATGTGAAAATGCTAAAGTGTTAAAATCCACTAGAAAGTTAAATTGTGCAATTTGACACATCCGCAGCAAGATGAGAATGAAGAGACTTCTAAAAGATTAACCATAATCGGTTAAACTTCTAGAAGTTGACAGAAGCAACCTCTTGCTTCAATAATTTGCGCAATTTAACCAGCTAGTGGATTGAGCGCTTAAGGGCCGATTTTTCAATCGTCAGATAACTTTTACCCGAGGAATAATTTTGACGTTTTGACAGCTTTTGTAGAGGAAATATGTCAAAACGCCAAAATAATTTAAAGTAAGATTATTAATTCCCGTCAGTAAAATGACATTTCCAGTGTTGCAGGTTTTTAGTCCCAAATAAATAGTGATGTGGTAGAATCAAGTTTTTACAATTAAAAGTTAGTCGAGATTAAATTGCAGACAGTGCATCAACCATGCCATAAAAGTCGAAGACAAAATGTGTCAACTCGAGCACATCATAGATGAATATGTGGATTCATTCATTATAATTGTAACTGATTCCGATTCTGAATATACCGATTCAGAATCGGAGTCGGAATCAATAGCAACCGTAAATGAATAAAAACGTATAAAATTATTTGTATTTTCCTGACTTTCTAGTGTTAATTCCTCTGAATCTCTTTATACATTTTTTTCCCAGCTTTTGTAATAATATTGTAGTGAGAAATTTTAATATGCTGGTATGGTCCATAATTCTAAAATCGTATTATTTAGTACGGTACGTATTAAATATTTACAATAAAAAAACGCTGATACCTAATAAAATAAAGCATGACTAAATGTCTAAGTCTATTGATTGCCGAACATCACTATTGTAGCGGGTCACCCTTTTTTGTATCAGTGACAGTTGCACTTGTCATTTTACTGACTGGAATTAATAATCGTACTTTAGATGAAAGTTATCTGATGACTAGAGATCGGATATTCGGATGCATATTCACCTAAACTTGAGATGTTGGCTAATATGGAACGCGCTTTTGTATCGAAAAATCCAGCGGTTCCGGGACAATTATTTTAATTTATGTTTTTTTTGGTTTATCTAACACACACCATTCTTCTTCTTACACTCAACATACACAAATATTTGCATCGAGGGTTAAACGTTAATTTTAAATAATTATGCAATTCAAAAATCCCGAAGTTTTTTTTATAATAAATCATTTTAAGATGTCACTTCCATATTATACACCCGACTAGTTATGCATTCCCGGTGTTCCTGGCATCTCGGGTTTTATCTTACAAAAAAAATATGTAAAGAAACCTCATCCCTACTGATGACTGAAAAATCGGCCCTTAGTAGGATTATTAATTCAGTGGAGTAAACTGACAGGTGCTAATGTCAAATAACAATGCACTACTGTAAAACAACAATGGTAGGACCTGTCAATTTTCTCCAGTGAATTAATAATACTACTTAAAGGAGAACTTCTAAGATACGTTCTTTAGGAGATGCGGTGACTGATTGTTAGCCTGTGACCTAAGTTAGATTTCCCTAAGTTGATCCATTCTGAGCGAGAAAAGATAGACATCTAACCCTGAATTCTTATGTAATGTTTTTCTTCCAACACTTTTACTATATTTACGTAATTAACAACCACGGCGCAAGCGTCATTTATTTAATTGATAACATCATTATCATGTAAAATGTAAACAGAATTATAGTGAAAGCAACAAACGGAATTCAGAAAACTAAGTCAGTTAGCTAGTATTAACATTACATTAACATTCGTTTTGACTATAGGTGTTTTAGTTAAAATATCCTGTTTTAGAGTAGAAATGCCAATGGGCTGTTAGGCAATCACTAGATGCCTATGTCCAGCCAAAGGTAAAGAAACTTCTGAGCATGACAAGCATTCATTGTTTTTTAAAAATCCACAAATGTACACTTTATAAAATAGGTAATAGAAGAATAAGTATTAAGATATTTCTAAAATGTGTATGTTCATAGATTCTAAAAAGAAACTGATTGTTTTTCACAAACTTTTTTTTTCTATTTCGCTGCTTTTAAATGGTCCTTGGGGAACGTTTCTACGTAACCCAGTTATTGACGAGACCTAAAGGATCTCCAAACTTTTTTTTTTCTCTTTGTCTTCTGTAGAGGTCCTTTAGGACCCCTTCTACGTAACCGGGCAGTTATTGGCGAGACCTGAAGGGTTTCCAGCCTTCCCAGTAAACTAGGTAACTACTTGTACTAATTTTCTGAGGTTTGTATACCTTTTATACAAAAATTAAATGGCTGGGCTAGACAAACGTTTATGGTCTTTAATATTAGCATGACCAAACGCAATAAAACCACTAGAATCTACAACAAAATTAATCTATTACCTCGTTATTTTGTGATGGCATTCTTTTAAAGGCTCTGCATACAGAAGCACACGACATAAATACATGTTTAACGTTTATTTTTAACAATTCCATCAATAGTCTGTCATAGCAAGTGTTTGTAAAGAAGAACATTGAACTACATAAGACTATTTCGCAAATACGCGAGACTAAACTTAACTCGCGCTTGAACTGGTACAAAAGTTAGTCGTTGCGCATGACCACCCTTTTGTCTGAGTGCCCTTAATCAAACGTGAATGTCCTACTCGTTCAATGTTTATTAAAAAAGCACGAATTTCCAGTTAGCAGAGGTCACATTTTGTAGAAGCTATTGCCACTGTATGTCGATTGAAACAAAGTCAAAATTCCGAATATACCTTTTTTTATCATTGCAACGCATAAAAGAATTGTCGTTCCATTTAAGAACGGGCTTCCAACCGTGACGAAGGTTTGGTTAAGGTCGTTATAATAGTATTTTTTGTACTCCGAATACTGCATCATCAAAGGTCTTGCATCAACTAACGAGGTTACTGCATTCAAACATGCATATCGACACTTCCTTTTTTTCATGCACGTCACAAACGAATCGGACAATGTGTTCGAGTACTTACCTTATGAGATATTGAATGAACCATAATTCGCAATAAAGTTTACTTATTCGGTATCTGCGTCTATCTTTAAATTTCTTGTAGCGACACAATAACACGGTCTGATTCATCCGAAAACGATAATGATGACAGATCGTCAACGACCTCAGACGGAAATATTTGCTACGAATGAATGACCAAATGTTGCACCAATCGCACATGCAATATCTTTAAAATATTCTTTTAATCACAGATAGATTAGAATTTACTAAATACCTATGAACATTCTTCGAACACCACCTTATTACAAACAGTTTTAATATGAAAGTGAAAATGAAATATAAATAAATCAACGCGAAAGCAATTTAAATGTAAACCACTCGTCAATCAAAATCATTGCTCGGACGAATATGGTAATAAAATTAATCGCTTATGTATTAAAAATAAAAAAGACTACTTTCCCTTTTATTTGTTCAATGCCTTTTGATAAGTTAGTTGCGTAAGACCTTTAAAGGTAAGGCCCTTTCTTGAATTATTAAAATATCGTAGAACTATGTCATTGTCAATGTAATGTTGCTACCTACAGAATGTTTCCGCGAGGAAAACCTTCGTAGCTGCCGTATCGAGATTTTTACGGAACACGAGTAAATTAATAATTTCCAAGTAACCTACTATAACAAATACCTGACAGTCAATTAATATCAACTTAATGCTAAGTGATAAAAAGCGCAAGGTCTAGAAAGGTAATGACTAATTGCTAAAGGCTGGTGTTATGCAATAAAATTTAATATTTGTCTTTGGTTATATAATTACTGTAAGCCCTATTTATGCGATACTAAGTGGTAAAGACGCAGTGCCGCAGTTAATTCAAGGTGACATGATAAATTGATCCATTTACCCAAACTTGCTTAGTTCCATTTACCCGAATGGATTCATAGTGGGTTACAGAACATATTAATGTTCTGTGTTGTGGGTAATGAATCTTTGTATGAATCCCTTAAAGCCTAAACAACATCTAAGAAACTCATTAACATGAAATTAGCGAACCGGATTTTGCAATACAAGAATGAAGAATTAAATAATTTAATCCTTTAAACAGAAGCCTGATTTCCATGTACTCTCCGCCTTCCCCAGAATGGATTACCATCCAAATCCATGAGAATTTCCCGAAGTATAAAAATAAGTGTTTGCAGCAGTACACCACGGACTACCCCCCTCCCCCCGCTATCTTTTTTATTGTCATCCTGTTCATCCAAAGGTTGTCTGGTAGATATCGCTATCACCGATAAGACCGCCACCGCCATTGTACCCTTCAATATTTGTTATTGTTTATAAGCTGTGTTACAATTTGGTGTACAATAAAGTATATTCTATATCTATCTAATGAGTGAACTTGATTAAAAACCATCTGTGTAATGTGATTTGACTCCGCCCGTGGTTCACTATGATTGCATTGGAAAAACATTATTATAAGCTGTACCCGACACGGTCTGTGTTGTAACGGTAGGAAAATACCCTAATCACATCAACGAGGATAAGTTCGGGAACCGAGAACCTAGCATAACAGCTGACACAGGCAGCAACCAATCGGGAGGACACGGCGTGGCACACACTGGCAGTGTGCCGCTTGGGAGGAGCCGAACCGTGCCCTCATCTCAGGAGTAGGTGCTGACCTGTCGCTGTCGGCCGTAGTCGAATCCATGGTCGACAGCGAGGAGTCCTGGGACGCGGTGGTGTCCTTCTGCGACATGACCGTGTCGCAGAAAGACACCACCGCGTAAGATGCGGAAAGGGAGAGGGAGATGACCTCCACTCACCCGGCCCGCAGCAGACGCACCGGGCGTCGGCGGAGGGCGGACAACGCCCTCATCCAGCTCCCCTAAATGGGTCCAGGGGCTACGGACTTTTTAAGTTTGTCGCCCCCCACACATCAGGACCCGAGGCGGCGGCGCGAAGTGTTCCAAGCGCGCCCCTCTTAGACGGCGCGGGGGGAGTCTAATACCTCACTCCCCCCGCTAACCCGAGGAGGCCCGCTGTGGCGGGCCGTCACCAGCCAGGGGTTGCGAAAGTATCGTAAGTTCCCGCGACCCCCGGCGCAGGTGTGAGATGGAACACCGGGGTGGTTTTAGTCAGTAAGAGTCTGACAGACCCCTCCGCCCACCCCAAGGCGGATGACATCTATGAGGATTTCCAGCCCGCAAAAAAAAAGGCAGCAACCAATACAGGAAACTATTCTCATCATCAGTGGAATGAAAGAAAGATGGCTTATCCCTGAAAGCAGTTGGTTGTCAACTTTAAAACCTACATATTTACAACACTATCAGAATGTCTGGTTTCCGGAGTAACCAGATCATAAACCTTACCAAGTATTAGTTATTGAATGCGTTTTAGCCTCATCACTGCTTCGGTTTTTCCCTTCGCGGTAACCAACGGCAAACATGGTATATTATTGTTATTGTATTGTTGTATGAATGCTTCAAGATACGTATGTGTAAAAGACTTATGATATCTAAACCGAGTCTGCCAATATTATCTTTTTGTTTATTTAATTATTAAACACATCTTAAATACCTCTGTGTTGTCTCTGTGTTGGCCTAGCATACATTTTATAACAGGATAATGAATTCAATTCAAACTACAGTGTAACTTTAAGAAATACTTTTTGACGTTTCACATTCGACCACTGCATTCTAATAGCGCAACACACTCGTAATCGCTGTGGCTTTGATTTTGACAATACAACAATTTTCATTGCGTGGTACATAGTTGCTGAGAAGTCGGATTGTTAATACATACGTTGCCATGGAAATTCTTGACCTATCAATATCAAAACCATAGTGATTACGAGTGTGTTGCGCAATTAGAATGCTTGAGTCTGAACGGAAGATCGCCGAGCAATCCGATTGCTAGTGGTCATGCAAATGGCTAGTGGTCAAATTCGGCGGCCAATCACGGCACCGAAGACATGCCAAAGGCTGGTATTCTACTTATAAAATATGTTTGTCCAATGTTCGCTTGATCAAAGAAATTGTGCATTTGATCAAAGAAATTGGATGAAATTAATTAAGACCATCAAAGAAAAAAAATTGATCAAATATTGGACATCGATATTGGACAAAGATATTTGATAAGTGGAATACCAGCCTAATCCAATTGATTATATTGACAATTATTAAAATCTTATTTGAAACTTATTTAGAATTCAGCTTGTTTTTTTTAACAGCCAGAAAAGAAAGAACAAACCCTTGAGGTAATCCTTCAGTTGCTCACAGGTGGCGGAAAGGGAGTGTTTGCCGAAAACCACAGGGTAAATACTAGAATGTAATTCGTAAAAATACTCGTATTTCCACTAAAAACATTGTCTCTTCACAAAAAATATATTTTGGTTGAAAGTAAATCGGGATCAAATGAGTAAATTAGCCCAGTCGCCAGGTAGTTTTAGCTTGAAAAGGTCGGTCCAGTCCTGAATGTTTTAATGTCTTATGTTTAGGTGTTCTTATCAAAAATTCAAGTTTTCGATCTGGAGTGATCTCGTCGCGCTCCACGTCTTGGAGTAAAGACCCCAAAAATGAATTTTCATTAAATAACTTATCATCTTGGTTATCCTTTTTTTACGCCAAAAATAGTTCCGACCAATTTTATTGAGAAATAAATTCTCTACAATTCCTTTCCTAACTATTTTTTCTATTACTAATAGTTTACGACATATTGCGCTTTAAAGTAGACAAAAAACACAATTATTAAGCATTTCTTATTTTTCATTCCCGACTCAAAAAAAGGTGTTATACGTTTGAAGCTTAAGTTTAACCCACGACGCAAAAAGAGGGATGTTTTAAAGTTTGAAGCCTTTATCTGTATAACTGTATAGTCTGTCTGTCTGCATAGCTATCTGTTTGTCTGTGTGTATATTAGTGGCATCACAGCTCCGAAACGGATGACCCGATTTCGTTGAGATTTTTTGCTCGAAAGCTGGTTTAATCAGGATAATTATAAGCCATGTTTGATGGAAATCGCTTTAGCCGTTGCAAAATTATCAGCACTTTTCACAGTTAGGTTAGATAGCAAATTCACTTCCATGATCTTGCAACCTAGTCGAAAGTGGTAAAGCTCGAAAACTTGATTTTTTCATAAGAGTACCTAAAGATAACACATATCCAAAATTCAAGACTGACCGACCGGCAAGGTAAACCCCATTTTTGCGATCTGGCGACTGGGCTAAATCTCAAACTACGTTTTTTTTTAATTCAGGACAAAAAAAGGAACGCGAAGTCAATGTATCCCACACTCACAACATCAATTAAATAGGTAATAATAAAAATTTATAATTAGAATGTACGGATAATATAGGCTTTTTATGTCAAAGATTAATGAACCTTAATAATAAAATTTCGCAACGCCCACAAGAAGCCCACACTACTAACAAAATTCTTTAAAATAAATAATCGTGTTTGACCGTTATCTCTTTAAGAAAATAATGGCAAACGGACTTGATTCAGCTGCGGTTCGATTGCGATTTTAAACATTGTTCGTTAGTAGAATTGACCTACAGACCTCATAAAGAATCTGCAATTAAACTTGTTTACCTGTCACGTCACTATTATAGTCAGGAAACGACATATTATTATTAAAATCAAATATTTATGTATGTCTTTAATAACATTATAAATCTATAAGGAAGAGTGAGTAATAAGTATAATAGATTGGATTGTGCACTAAAGAACTTGTTATTTTAATTTGTTTAATCTTAATATAAAATAGTAATAAGAGTTAATAATATCGGTATGGAAGAGCGGAGTCTCCCAACACAGGCATTACTTGCTTAAACGGAGGCTCCAATCACTAAGTTGTTCTTATAAATATTGTTGGAGAAATAAATGAATTTTGATTTTGATTTGATTGAATTTTGATTTTGATTTGATTGATTTTTGATTTGACGACGTCTGTGGTCTAGTGGTCCGAGTGTCGGACTGCTGATCACGAGGTCGTGGGTTCGATTCCCACAGGACACAAATATTTATGTGATGAACATAAATGTTTGTGTGGGTCTGGGTGTTTCTTATGTATTATAATTGTATGTATTTACAAAAAAAAATGTATATAAGTATTATATCCATTGTCTAGTACCCATAGTACAAGCTCTGCTTAGTTTGGGACTAGATGGTGCTGTGTAAAATGTCCAAAAATATTTATTTATTTTAAATATTTATTGATTTGATTTGAATTTTATGCTAGCTGTTGCCCGCGGTTTCACTCACATACTAGGAGAACTACTTCATGTACCTGGATAAAAAGTATTCTATGTCATACTCCAGATCATGGTCTACCTGTGTGCCAAATTCCAACCAAATTCCTTCATTAACAAACATCCAAACTTTCACATTTATAATATTAAGTAGGATTTACGTCTAGGCAAATGTTGACTGTAACTGTATCTCTCCTTTTGTATCCAAACTAATTATTCGTTATTTAGGATAACATTTGAATTACGTAAAGTAATCATATTATCCTGAAATATCCTCTGGAAAGATTCCTCTAACAGACCTATAGCACATTTATTGCTGAGGAATAAAGGTAATCCTAATTAAACATCTATATTACACAGCTTAACAGTAGGTACCAGAGATAAGATAAGCTCTAACTTGTATTCTAAGGCTCTTAATCCACTAGCAAGTTAAATTGCGCAAGTTAACTCCTGCAACGGACTTTCTCTGTGGACACACCCGCAGCCTTTCGACTTCTGCGTATTTCACCAACTAAGCCAACACTTGCTTTATTAACTTGTGCATTTTAACTTGCTAGTGTAAGCGCTTAAGAAACAGTAACATTAGAAGTTATGAAGTATGTAAAATTATATAATTTTGACTACTACTACTACAAAACACATAAAATCACCCCTATACTCCCCGAAGGGTTGGGCAGAGGTGTATAGTAAACCCAGTAAACGCTTATTTAACCGTTATGTTTAAGTTCCTTATAATAGGAGACGAGTCTGTTGCCATCAACCGGACACAAATCCAAACTCCGGGCTGCTAGGTACTGAGAAATTCCACACGGAACAACCGAATAGGTAACACTAACCTCCGCTTTCTGAATTGAGAATTCAAAGATGAGCAGTACACACCTCCGGTTTCTGAATTGAGAATTCTAGGATAAGTAGTACTTAAGTAACATTTGAGTACGGAGTTGTCAAAAAAATGACGGATTTTAAAGCATTTTTTTTACAACTCCGTACTCAAATACTACTTAAGTATTGCTTATCCCGAATTCTCAAATCAGAAACCGGAGGTAAGTAACATTAGAGTATGGAGTTGTCAAAAAATTACGGATTTTAAAGCATTTATTTGACAACTCCGTACTCAAATATTACTTAAGTATTGCTTATCTCGAATTCTCAAATCAGAAACTGGAGGTAAGTACGACTTGGGAATCGAACCCAGGACCTCACACTCAGCAGTCGCGCTTGCGACCGGACTAATGAATGAGGCAGTCGAGGAACTCGAGAGAGTTCGAGGAAGTCGAGGCAGATTGGTAAAGAATCTTTAGAAGAAATATAATGAATGTAATAGTCTAAAGATGTGGAGATAAAGACATACACGTGGCTACAGGGTTTTTTTTCTATTGGATTGTTGTAGATGCGGACCGTTTCTACGTAACTAAGCAGTTATTGGCGAGACCTGAAGGGTCTCCAGCCAATGGTGGGGAAGTTAAATACTTAACCTACGCTAACTATTACTTATACTACACTAAAATCATGACTACTTGCAACAACAGCACTAAGGGCGACCGCTAATGGGACTTGGACCTCGGCTTAGGACGTTGCTGGCGGCGGTTGCGGGGGAGACAGCTTGATGAGGGCTGAATTATGGGTGTGAGCGGCTACACGGTGTGGGAAATTTGATCCCATTGCATTGGTCTCTACGACTCTACATTTATAGACGGTAGATAATGAAGAGAAACATAGTAGATAAAGGAAAAGACCGTGAGGCCGTCAGCGCAAAATAAAAAATAAAAATAAATAAACATAATATGTCAAACTAGAGTTAACCCTTTATAAGGCAGTGGCAGTATTTTCGCAACCAACTTTTTTGGACGATGTCCCGAAAACCTACATGTTATATTTTTAAACCTGGCAATGTTACGATTTCCAGCTATTTTCTATCAGAACAAAAAAAAATTTTTGTAAAATTTTTTTTTTCTTGTTCATAAAAATTGCCAAATTTTTTGTCATTTACTGTTCCTAAAACCTTCTGCCATATAAAGGATTAAGCCATTTTTTAATTAAAATTAGCATCTCTGAAATTATTTACCGTACATAACTCTCATACGAAAAAATATGGCTTAGGCCACTTTTTCGCTGACGGCCTCATATATGATCATAATAAAATAACGACAGGTAACGTGCCGTGTAATCCTCGTTTTACTACAGGTGACATTACCCACTATTTGGACTACGGATAGGCTACATCTTTCAAAACCTTGAGCAAAGATGACGCCTGACGATTGCGGTTACATTAACTAAATTACTGTAATTATTTTCCCTTTCACTGTGTGATAGTAGTAACATAATCAGCTCATTACTATACCACTGCTGGGCACGGGCCTCTTCTCAGAATAAGAAGGGTTTAAGCCTCAGTCCACCACGCTGGCCTGGTGAGGGTTGGCAGACTACACACCAATTTTATGGAGCCCTCTCAAGTGTGCAGGTTTCCTCACAATGTTCTTCCTTCACCGTTAACGCAAGATAATCAAATTCTGATCCGCACATGAATTCCCTAAGCACGAAGGCCGTGGTTTCGGCCTTAGTTACGAGCGTTTCCTACTCCCTATCACCTACGGACATACGAGTATTTCGGGGCCCGAACTAAGAATGAATGACAACACGATTTGACAGTTGTCCCTACTACCGATGTGTTTTTGCCCGTCCGAAAAGTTTAACTTGACACTTGTTTTGTTCACTCCTACGTTTCGGGCTACTTTCGGACGGGTGACTAACTTCGTTGACGGACTTAGGGAGTAGGCCCTGGACTCGAGTTCTGACCCTCCTGCATGGAAGGTTACCGTTCAACCGCTAGGCTATGATATTATGATATAATTGTACGATAGTAATAGGTAACATTAATCCTTTACACGTATAATACATAACACACGCATAATAAAATAAATCTGTGTTTAAACATAGTTAATTAAATCCTACGTGATTTGTTTATTATACCATTGTAGAAGCATGGTGTGATAAGCAATTCACATACCTAGTAGTTAAGTAGGCATATAACTAATCCCATCTATCTATCTATATAAATAAAAAGATAATTCCTGACTGACTGACTGACTGACTCATCAACGCCCAGCCCAAACCCTTGGACATAGAAAGCTGAAATTTTGCGCAAAGGTTCCCTTTATAATGTAGAGAAGGAATAGGAATGATTTTTCGAAATTCAACCCCTAAGGCAGTTAAATAGGGGATGAAACTTTGTATGGAAAATCGTCACTTAACGGGTTCAAAATATCGCGCAAGCGAAGCTGCGGGCAAAAGCTAGTATGACATAATTACTATTATATAAATTCGATTGCATGCGAATTCTGATAAGCAATACTAGAATATTACAAAGGCGAAAGAAAATGTATGATACATTAAAGAGGTGAGTTTAAATTATCAGATGAGATGCAATACATGCAAGCTGCAGCTTGCATAGCTTGCATGCAAGTTGCCATTACATTACGGTGTAAAATCAGACCTACGTTCAAGCTACTTGCATAATGGAAACAAGGCTTCACCATGCAAGACTTTTTTTTTTAATGTGCAACTAAGGATGAAACTTGCCCAATAAAAGCAACCCAAAAATATAAAAACCGACAAACATAATTAAGGTTTTTACTAAAGATACAAATATATTTTATTGCCATTAAAAAGAAAACCGTAAACGAAGCTTATAATATTATGTATCTATTCATATCCAATGTGATAAAACTGGTTATGGACTAATGTTTGATATTTTTTCTATACAATACACCGTTCTTTTTTCCTTATAAAACTGGAATTATCTATTTAAGATATGAAGATCATAATTATAGTATAATGATAATATGTATTCATCTGGATCTATGATATACAGTGGAATCTGCTTATAACGACGACGAAGGGACCGGCGATATTTAGTCGTAGGTACTAAGCGGTCGTCGCTATAACCATCAGTAGATGTTCAAATATCGTGTAACTAATACTTTATATAAAAACATTTTCCACCACCATATGTATACAAATTGAATGACAGTCGCCATTTATAACACCGATTTAAACGTAAGCAAAGCCTTAAAATGATGTTAATATACTAACAAAATAAAGGACTTGTCGTGATATAACCAGAAGAAAATCCTTATTTTCCCTTGAAATTAAGTCGCTTAAAGCAGTTGGGCGCCATATCCGGAGTCGTTTGGTCGTTATAAACGACCTTTTCTCTTAACAATTTCAATGAAACCCAAACTAAATGGTGTTCGTAAGTCGCTAAAAGCGATTAGTCGTAGTAAGCGAAGTCGTAATAAACGGTTTCCACTGTAATACGGTTATATTATTATATCTATTATACTACCGATAAGTACATAATGTTTCGCTCTTGGCTGATCATCTCTATTACTAATACAGTAGGAATTATTCAAAGACGAAATGGGGCCAAAATTTCAACCTTGAATGTAGAACCTGAAACTCTACCACGAATTTTTTAATAATAAAGGTGTACACAAGGTGAAAATTTATCGTATCCTCATAAAAACCTAAAGACAAGAAAGAGTCCTCCTACAAAAATATGCTGTACCCAACAGGATTCATAATTAATCCATAGTCTTAAAAGCCTATTAAAATTACATTATGGAATGCAATAAAGTATTGAGTAGGTACATAAAATTACTTTAAAAGAAAGGAGAAACATACTTTAACGTTTTCTACTTTTTTTAAATGTAATTTTCTTATTCTATTTTGAGTGGCATAAACAATACACAAACATGCAATTATAGCAATCGCAGGTAATTTGCTGTTATCCATTGAAGAGTTCCATTGTCAATCTCAGAGGGTCTTCATCAGATCTTAACCAAATTTAAATGGGACCTCGGGAGAACGATCTTTCAAACAAAAAAATACCCATATCGCTTCAAGTGTGCCTATAAAATTTGAAGAGTTCCTTCGATTCCTCCAGGATTTCTGATAAACCTGATGCCTGACCTGATGACTATAGGACCACCTGGGAGGTACCTACACCCTTTCAAACAAAAGAAGAATTTTCTAAATCGGTCCAGGCGTCTTTGAGTAATCGGGGAACATACCTACATACAAAAAAGATTCCAACGAATTGAGAACCTCCTCCATTTTTTAAGTCGGTTAAAAACAAAAGAGAACAACAATCGAATAATTGTCAAATCCAACAAAGTCATACGACACAACTGCAATACATTATGTACTAATTTGTTAGTACTAGGTTTCTTGAAACCTGAAATAATAAGGCCACTGGCAACTAAAGAACCATTGTCTCAACATAATTGACGAAATAATCTTATATAATCTGCAGGTTATGATAAAACAATAGAAGGTTGTGAATTAAAGTCAAATACGACCTACAGCCGGGTCCGCAGTGCCAATTTTCTAACATGTTATTGTGTTTTTGCAAACAAAACTGTTAGGCCACGCCCCTATTCGGTTAGCAAACAATGTTATCCTGTTTGCAAACACGAAAACACGGCGCAGCGGACCCGGCTTAACATAAACTTATTTTCTTTTGATTATTATTTTAATATGAAGCAACTACGTTGTGTTATGTTTTTGCACAGATTTGATGTACTAACGTTTACCCCTTTTTGCTGGTTATTACTGATTTAGGTGTCCAGTAAAGAAAAAAACAAAGAAAGAAGCAAAACATTAAAACTGCAAGGTAAATTCTGAGTTCAAAGCACTCACTAAATTCAGAACAAAAAGCAGGTAGTTAATGCTATGATCTGCGGTCTCTGACAAAAATGAGGTATCATCATGAAATTATAGGTGGCTATTAGCTGTAAAAGTTATTAGATAATTATCTGAACGTTACTCTACGTTATCTATTCACATTTTCTTAATATGCAAATATGTATTCATTTAAGAATTGCATTACTTAAACAAAACCAAAAGTTTTGTTTTAATAACATAAAATTAATCGCTTACCCTATACACAATACTGCAAATATCACCATAAGTTTGTATAACTCCATTATTGTAAAATATCACTAAATAAAATTTTATCCAAATAAATTAAAAAATATCACTCAGTCGTCACTGCGAGGAAAAATAATTTAGATAATTGTCCTTAACATTGCTTATTATAATATGGACATGTAATGTTGATTTAACGTAATTAAAAATATTACTTGAGTCGATACATGTAATGCGCGCCAAAAACCAACGTGCACTGAATGCGCGGGCGCAGTTTGTAGCGCTACGAATGCTAACCGCCTCCACTTAAAGTGGTGGCTCAGTGGCTGTGATAAAGAGCTCGTAGTGACGTCATCATCACGTCTATGGAGCTCGTAGACCGCAGGAACCTGTCTGAAGAACTTGTTTGATAGTCCATTGTATATTTTTTCTAAAGGATTAAATTGTACGACATCTCATCTGACACAATGAGGTTAAAGTCATCTTGCTCATTGAACCCGCTAATACAATTTCCTCTAACTCATATTGCGTCTATAGACGACATCGGAATCACCTAATCTAAATCGTACAAGTCCAGTAGTAAATCTGGTGCTGGGTTGGGCTGGGCAATTAAATAATATCCTAAGTTATATTTCGTCCCATTTTAATCCATAGTAAATTCTGTAATTTGAACACTGTGCATTTTGTTGTGATAAAATAGTCGAAATAGCGCTTATGTTATATCATTAACCTAATTTAATTACCTCAATATCATGACAACTAAATTGAGTTAACAATCACAACAGAACGCTAACAATCAAATGAAACATGACCTTCACTGCAACAATAAAGAGCCCTGTGAAGGAACTACCTTAATCAACATGGATGGTGATCGCATTAAGACATAAGAATACGTATCTAATGCTACTGGCCAGCTAATTGAACTACAATACCTCAGTTACCTGCCATACACCTCTTCGTCGACTTATTAACAACTGTAATGAACACTTCCACAATGTTGACATGTTTGCACTAACTGCTGGAAAATTTAAAAGCCTTGTTCTTAAAACAATCAATAATTTCAATTAACACTCTTAGCCCGGCTTGCGTAGTATTCCTGATTGGATTTCGGTGTGTCGGATTCGTTTGGCAAGTTGTGAGATGGCTCTGTTTGACACTTTCTGGGCGCATTTGGCGCGTTTGGGTGCGTCGGGAGTGCTTGCACAGGTGGCAATATCCTTATTTTTATGTATTTAATTTATTATATCCTTTATTCGTTAAAATACACATATAAAATTACATTTTTAAATATTTCCATATAAAATAAAACAAAAACATTTAAAAATATAGTAGCCCATCGGCATCGGGAACAGGGTCCAAGCTGCCGGCGGTCAGGGCTCCAGAGAGAGGAACTTCCTAATGGTACGCGCCGTGTCCAGAAGTACCGCTTTCTGAATCAATAATTTATTATTATTATTTGCATGTCCTAAAAAGATGTTTGCTGTATCGTCAAATTTAACATACAACCATATTTTATTTTCAGAGTTTGTAGGTTCTAACTGTTTTAATAGAACAAAATATCACGATATTTTTAAGTTCTAATTTAAATGTATTCTGTGGAAAATGTCGTTGGTGGCACATTTATTCACATTTTTTTACAATTTCGTTGTCATAAAATGTAATGTGTTACTGTTTATTTTTCCCAATAAATAAAATAAAATAAAAATACATTATAGCATATACAGCACTTAGGTAAGAGTCATCTTAAGTCGGTAAATTATTTTAATACTAAATAATTTACACAGATGAATTTATAGGATATGCACCTCTAGGTATAATCACTATAAATAAAACCAACTGAAAGCTGACTTATGTGAATGGAAAAAATATACATTAATAAATCAAAATATGCATGATGGATTCACTAGATTAAGATGTAGTTATTAAGAATAATAATTCTCCTATAATCAATTAAGGGCAAAACGTTGTCAACAATGAATAAATATTTAAAAGAGTGCAGGCAAAACGTCCGCAGATGAATAAATATTAAATTATAAAAAACATAATTGATAAAAGGGTAGGCAGAATTATCACTATAAATAAAACTATGCATGATGATTTGACCAACCTACCAATGAAGGTTATTGGCATAATAACCTTTGGACTAAAACAGACTAAGTTATATAAAACATTTATTTTATTATATAGGTACTTATAGGCTAATTTTGATATCAATTAGGTATACCCATTATCATAAAAAGGATACCTCCAATTACAATGTTTGAAATGTAACACAAACACTGTAAAAAAATACTGTATACTTTTTGTCCTCTACCATACTCATTCGTCATATTGCAGGTAAATAAATTAGATAAACCGAGTTGTAACTGAATAATTACGAAGATAGATTGCACTGAAATTCCCCTTAAATACCTAGTGTAATTCCGTTACGAGTAATATACTCTTCCAATTACTGATAAGTTTAAAGTAATTTTTCAGTATTAATTATATGACGAGTATTGAATTCTGTAATACGAGTACAGCGGTGCCTACTGAATTATTTTTTCAAGCCGCACGCTTTTACCATCCTGAATTAATTACACTTGCTGCATTATACTGGCCGCTTAGCTGGCGGCCTACCAGGAGGGCACCCTGTAGTTGCATTCGCCATACTGGGTGCCCTCATGGAGGGCTCATTTTAAATGCAGGTTTTTCTTGGAAAACTCACCGTAATGAAACAAACACCTATTTTACGACGTAGTAGTAGTAGTATTTTTCACGGTTTTTAACCTAATGCTAGGAACCCTCCTCGAGGGTTCACTCTTAGCGCAAACGTAACGCCGAGGACTCTCCTGGAAGGTCCACTAGCAACATGTATGGCGGGATGGCGTATGAGCTCTATGAAAAGCGTGGTGGACTCGAATGTGTTAAAAGACTTAAAAGTACGCAATTACAGTAGGGCCTTGATAATCCGAATTACTAAAAAACAACCCCTGTTCGGACTCACGGAGCGTTCGGATTATAGTATGTTATAAAAAATGCAAGCATCTTTTGACAGAATATATTTATTGAGCTTATAAGATACATATTTAAACCACAAAATACGTTAGGTGTAAGTTACTTATTCATAAAGTCATCTTTTTAGTCTGGCGGGTTCTATTTATTGACCAAGAAAAAGCTTCGTCCCTCAAATTACGCAGCATCATTTTTTCGGATAAAGACAGGAAAACACGTGGCGCGCGAGTTCAGTACAGACTAACGTAAACACGCGGGGTGGCTCATTAGTAACTAAAGTCAAAACATAAGATCAGCAGTCACGGTAAGAGAGAGAGAGAAAGAGAGGAGCAGTCAGCAGTTCGGATTACAGCGACGTTCGGATTAGCCAGAGTACGGATTATCGAGGCTCTACTGTAGTTTTATTATGTACCCACCAAGCCTATCCCCCGTCCTTCGAATTTTGATTAGCTCTACTTCTTTTCGTGTGTCAGTAAGAGCTATACGAGAATCGTCATTCTACCTAGCCTTTTCCCAGTTATGTTGGGGTCAACTTCCAGTCTAACCAGATGCGGCTGAATACCAGTATTATACACGGAGTGACTGCCATCAGACCTCCGCTACCCAGTTACTGGGCAATGCCGATATCCTAAGGTTAGACTGGTTGTCAGACTTTCGGGCTTCTGTCTACCCGTAACGACTGTCATAGGTATTCGTATGACACCCGGTGCCGACGGCTTAGAGCGATTACGCACTGCATCCGATCCGAATCCGTGAAAATACGTTCCGAAGTAGCCATAGAACTATTTGTATGGTAGTTTACGCACTACATCCGGCATCCGTCATCCGATTTCTATCCGTCATCCGTGAGTTTCTAATTCGGAAGAACAATTTTGACGGACCGAAGTAGCCGTAGTACTGTTTGTATGAATGCTTTCGCATTACCTCGGATTCAAATCAGACGCCAAACGGATATGCCAAAGATGGCCCCTGAATTGTTTGAATTTGAATCAGAGATCGGAATAGTCCGTAAGCAACATCCGAATTCGGTCCGAGATTTTTACTCTAGATCAGTATTTTCACGGATTCGGATCGGATGCAGTGCGTAATCGCTCTACGAGTGCTCTCCTAGGCACTGAGGTGTCTAGATGTGTTAACAAATCCCCATCCACTCACTTGCAAATCGTGTGATCCGTGCGGTTGTTATTAGCCACGGGTCCTTCATACAAGAATAGCATAGGTATGCCGTTGTGAAACGATTAGCCAGTCAGCAAAAGGTTGGTAACGGAGCTAACTGCCCAGGGTGCGGCAGACTTACTTTAATGACGTCACTCGTGGAGGCTGTTTTGAAGCTTCTCTATTATTAACCATGCATTACAAAGATATTTCTGGCGTCATATAAACGATGAGTGGGCCGCAGTTGAGTATCGCTGTAAACAAGTTTCACTGAAATAAAATATTCCCTATATTGCTGCATATATTTCCATTGGCATGTCGACCAGTATGGAGGGAATTACCTGTAGATACTATTCATAATTACGCATGTCGATCAACAACTACTTAGTCATTTCGAAATCCCTTCAAACTCAGAGTTTTCCTTATTTTATGTATCTACATTACGTTGGTAAATAGGTACACAGAATAATCTTGTCGCAACGATTGAGATTTTTAAATCTGTATTTCCTTCCTTTTTCTTGCAAGTAAGTGTATCCTAGGTACTTATACCACAGTGTAACTACTTACTACATACAGTAGGTCAACGTCCATACATTTGACAGGTCCTATGAAGTGTCAAAATTATGTAGGGGCGGAGGCGGAGGTTATGTCCCAAGTATGCAGTATGGCTACTCGGGACATAACCTCCGCCCCTTCACCCCGCAACCCCCCGCACGATTGCTCTGCGACAATGTTCTACGTTGACCGACTGTAAGGAGTAAGATATTGGTAGACTGTGCTTATACTATGTGGTAAATAACAAGGCTTCGTCCTAGCTGGGTAACGCTTTGCATTGGGTAGTACGGCGCTTGTTAAAGCAGCGTGATACTACGCAGTCGACGTGTCCTAGCAGCGGCGTTGTAAATATTGTAATAGGTACATGTATTCTATAGAGTATTTGATGAGTAAGGCTACATTCAAATTTCCACCGCAGTCACACCGGCACCGCTAAAAACAAACTATACGCGCCACTCTGTTAGATGCAGTGCTCACGTAGGCCACTAGTAGTATAGAAGGCATATCAATTTTCAAGACACGATAATACTTATTTTTTGATCAGGATAGAGGATATATTCCTGTAGGGATAATTTTCTATATTGGTTAGCAAATAAAAAACAGGAATGATGCAATATTCCAGTTCTTTAACTAAAGGATCACGCGATGTAGACAATTGGATACAGATTATGGAGTTCTCAGATATAATTTAATACGAATTATCTGCTGTTTACAGATAACTATGCACTTTAATGAGGTTTTTGTGGTGCAACGAATGTTAAATCTCCGGTCCTTAATTATTATTAATGGTAAGTATCGTTACCTACACATATAAAATATTTGCTTGTTTTTTTATATTTTAATTTATCATTGAAAGACCCAAAGAAATATTTAAAAAAAATAAAGACTATTTGGTACCACTCTGTGTTTTCTTATCTATTGCGGGTACAGTTACAGACATAATCATCAGAAAGACGTCCACTATTGGACGTGGGCTTCCCCCAAGCATCGCCACATCAACCAGTCGTGTACTTCTCGCATCCAGCGGATTCCCGCGACCTTCACCTTGGCGACCTTCTTGGTGCAGAAAGCCAGGTGCTTAGATTAACTCATGTTTTACTGGCTTATGTTAGGGTTTGCCATCGACAGAGTTTTGACAGTTACATTTTTTTTAATATTTTTCCTAGATTTATCCTTAGTCACTAATGACCAATTCCAATGATTTAGTGCAAATGACGTCTGAACTACCGTCATCTCCTACTGCGCAAATCGGATTTCCCTAAGTATTGTAACTTATAGGTACTTTTTGCGCAGTGTGTTGTCGTGAGTGTACAATGGGTGATGCTGACCGTTCAAATCCCTTAATAGTGTCTTACGAATCCACTTGATAACGTGGGAATCATTCGTATATTTGTTTAGTTATAAGTTGTTCATCATATTTATCGGCCCGTAATTGCCCAATGAACGTTCTCTACATGGGCCTCCTAATGACTGCTAGAAAAACAGTCACGTGAGATATTTACAGAACCATTACGCTTGCCAGACAGTTAAGTAATCGCAGTACTTTGTTGTTAGCATTGAGAAGGACGCTATATTGTCCATTGTCTCGACAGGCATAAGATGCTGAGAAACCAGAGCATACTCTTGTAGCACGCCATCGAACATTCGCTGTTTTTTAAAGTTGTCGAACTGTACTTTTTTTGTCTTTTTTATTACTTCATGAATAATACTCATTACAAGTGAATGTTCCGATTAATTAACGCCAATCCTAGTTCTTATTTATTACTATAAACGTGAAAGTTTGAATGTTTGTGAGTTTGGATGTTTGTTAATCAATCATGCCTTAACGGCTATACGGATTGGGATAAAATTTGGCACACAGGTGGTAGACCATGACCTAGGTAGTAGTAGTTCCTCTAGGATGGGAGTGAAACTGCGAGCAACAGATAGAAGGCTATACAAGGTTAGTCGGAAAGGGGGTACTAATCCGCGGGCCACTTAAAGTATCACTGATGACGGTTTTAAAGCAAGTCTTAATATTTCAATATTTTTTTTACTATGTAAAAAAAATATTTTTACAAAAATTCTTCGTCCCTTCTTTAGTTAATAATATAATGAAAGGAACTCTCGGGATCTCTCACTGAAGAGAAAACTCATGGACATGTGCATTCTTCCTACCCTCACCTATGGAGCGCAGACATGGTCACTAACCAATCGTCAAAAGTCCGCACTCGGGGTCTGTCAGCGAGCAATGGAGCGCAGTATCCTTGGAGTTAAACTTACTGATCGTATAAGGAACTCGATACTGCGTTCTAAAACTCAAATTGCCGATGTAGGTCACATGGCTGCCAAGCTAAAATGCAACTGGGCTGGTCACATCTGTCGCATGCCGGAGAAGCTATGGGCTAGAGTAACCACAGAATGGGTCCCAAACAGCAGCAAACGACAACGCGGCAGGCCCAGAATGAGATGGCGGGACGAACTCGATTCTTTCCACAAGGATTGGCGCATAACAGCACTGGATAGGGATAAATGGAAGGAGGGAAGGGAGGCCTTTGCCCTGCAGTGGGACAGAAATGGCTGATAATAATAATTCTTTAGTTACGAATTCAGAAAGTAGACCTTCTAATTCTTGACCCCAAATATGATATAAAATGTAAACACAGCTGATCATAGCTGAGGATAGATAGATTTTAGCATATTTTTTATGTAATTTTTGAACAGCTATTTCTCTTAAACTATTGACTTTTGGGGAAAGTAGTAGAACAAAAGTTATTCATTATTATGGGTACATTAACACCCTTTCGGATTAGTACCCCCTATCTGACTAACCTTGTATAAGAGAAAAATCTCTACATTGAACATATGCAGTGCAGTAGCGGATCCAGCCTCAGGGGGCGGTCGAGGCTGGACTCCTAGGCCAATGGTTTCTTTTATTTTTCGCCTTTTGACTTTTGATCATGTCCTAAGTAATGACGTAACCATCCCTCGGTCCGCGTATGGTTGTACTTAGAAATTTTTCTTTTATCTAATAGATATAAATTAGTCTGTCGTACATACTTTGTTATTTAATAAATCTTTACAGCTGAACGAGCGTTTTAATACTTGTACTATTTATTCTGTGGTTTTAACGCAAAACAGCATTTCCCAACGACATTATTATTTAAAATCATCGCTACATAATTGCATACTATTATTACTATGCTATTATTAGCCTTCCTTATGTCTATAATCTAAATAGTTTAACATCAATAACAATAAAGTTTCCCACGTAATTTTTATTATCTCCTAAATATAGAATTTATTTAAAAAATCCGACAGAGAGAAGAGATTCGTCACGTTAGTCTAGCCAGGTTAATCCTCCATGCTTTTTCGCCCTTAAAGGTAGATATTCTATTCACGTGTTATGCAAACTCCTCCGATTTAAGTTTTACTCGTTGTGGTAGATCCATTTTGTCCCTGCTGGGGACATCGTTCCAGTGAACAATCCTATGACACCAAAAGGATAACGACATGGACGCCGGGAGGAGGGTGCATTTGCTTCCCCCTGTCATGGAAGAAAATACATAGAAAGAAATTGAGTTTCATTTTTGAATTTGACATTAATTTAGGTACTTAACATGAATTTAATGCCTAAGTTTAAATACAATACAATCCTGTTATAAAAATGCTCTGTAAAAAATGAAATCTTATTAGATGGTATAATTATACCTACATGTAAATGCACCTCACTGGAAATGATAATGACGGCGCTCATGGATAACGATGTAAGAAACTGACCTTACCTAATACGACTTTTGGACCGGTTTTTATTGCGTCAAAATTTATTGAAAAACTAAATAATGGTCATGAATAATCATGATAAACCAAAACCAAAATTCCGAGAAATTACCTAGCACGAGAAATTATCTAGAACAGTTGATTTATCTAACTATAGTTTAATGATAATTTCGGATATTTGGTTGGAGGGTCGTAACTCTCACACCAAAATGGCTGAACGGATTTGGAAACTCTCTTGAAACTAATAGGTACAGAGGTAGAATATATCTTGAAAGAACACATAGAGTAGATACTTTTTTCATTCTGGTAAATTGGGTAGCTATGGAGAATGAAAGAAGTTCAAAAACACGTTAACTTAGATAAATGTGATAAGATACTTTTTGTGCTAAAAAAAGTCGGTGCTTTTACACAAAAATATAATTTATAAGCTGCGTAAACAATATGGGAACAAAACATAAATAAAACAATACCTACTGCCTACCTGTTTGAACAGATTGCTAAATTACCCGGTCAGTAGGTAGATACCTGCGTAACTGGTCGACCTTAATGATTAACCAGACTGGATTAGGAAGTTAAAGTTTTAGCGTGTTTACATCAATATTTATTTCCGATAACATAGTAAACGATAAGTTGCAATTAATATAAGGCCATTGGGCACAGCCCATCTTTAAAAACATATTATTTCAAGGCTTTCTTGCTACGGTTGGCCCAGAACAAAGTGGCAGGGCCAGTCTGTGAATTAAAAAAAAACACTATGGCGACGAATAAGACTTTTTTGTTATTTGAGTTTGTACCTAGTTAATACAACAACTTAACTAACAATTTTTCGACCTATTTCCCGGTTTGTAACAGATTTTACGCTATTATTAGGAATTGGGTAGGGTTTATGAATAAACAATTTCTACTTTACAGGGAGTAGGTATTTGCTATTTGGTCTATTCGTGGGATCGCAATATGATATTAGTATTGCGAAAATGAATTTCTACTGCTTATTCACGCTATACAACCTTATTTTTACTTTATACGAAAACCGAGACACCCCAACAAGATTTTCATCAGAACTGCCTGAATATATGTTTTTTTTTTTAGTAAGTCTCCATGTTACACCTTAGTTTAAGTCGCGTTAAGTTCCCTAAAAAAGTGTGAAATGCCTGAGATGTACTATGCAGGGGTTGTTTAATACACGGAAACTGACCGAGAGGACCGTCTTCAGCCTCAAGGTGTCTATTCCCGTTAACTGTTATGGGTAGAAAACTACTGAAATGGGTGTAAAAAATATGTCAATCGATTCTCCTAGTGATTCTGAACAAACTAGTTTCAGGTTTAGTATATAAGTACTAAAACTAAGCTTGTATAGCTCTAGCCCCTTAGACGTTATTTATCAAACTGGCAAAAATAAATAAATAAGCTTATTTAAAAATAAGTCCGAGCCCACCGTTATAGAGGGAATTGGGAAGCCTATGTTCAGCAACGGGAGTCTACGGGCTGATATAATGGAGCCCAAGCTGTAGCCGAGTGTGGAGGGCTACATACTCGTACATACACAGCACCAAGTAACTAGTAGAATTCTGTACTACACATTCTATATTTATCACGATATTTGGATCGCGGTCCAGGGGGCCTACTCCCTAAGTCCGTCAACGAAGTTAGTCGCCCGTCCGAAAATAGCCCGAAACGTAGAAGTGAACAAAACAAGTGTCAAGTTCAACTTTTCGGACGGGAAAAACACGTCGGTAGTAGGGACAACTGTCAAATCGTGTTGGCATTCATTCTTAGTTCGGGCCCCGAAATAATGGTATGTCCGTAGGTGATAGGGAGTAGGAAAAGCTCGTAACTAAGGATGAAACCACGGACTTCGTGCTTAGGGAGTAGACCCCCTGGATCGTTATATTCTTTGAGTGTTTAAACAATCAATACATTGATCTAAACGCTAAATAAATATCGGGATCCAGGATCGCGATCCAAATATCACATGTACAACCTAATAGCAGCTCAACGACGACGACAGATTTTTTTTCTTTTTAGCAAACTGTCAAATGACAAAAACCGTGACTGAGCTGCAGTTATTTGTCTGTTAATTGGCCTCCGGTTAGTAGCAACGCAGCTATGTAGTTGTTAAATACTTACATAGAGTAATTTATTTAACGCTACCTACCTCTATAAAAATATAACTGTCTGTGTTCGTATTAACCCGTGTACGCACGAGCGAACACCGAACATCGAACACGAATTACTATGAAGGTGTTCGCCGAACACACACTGTTCGGTAGTGGTACGCACGTGCAAACAATGTGTTCGATAATCGTGTTCGCGATGTTCGTGTTCGCTCGTGCGTACACGGCTTTACGTTATGTTACAAGTACAATGTAATCATACTAATTATTATATCTAGGTACTTAAAGATTTATTTACATACTAAAAGCAATTAAATCCTGAACGAGTCACGAAGGAATCAAGACCGATCTATTTAATTATCGTTTGCAGTCATAAAGCAACAAGCATCAGAGAAGAAAAAACAAAGTTAGGAATCTCATTAATTGAAAAAAAACCGGCAAAGGGATACCTACTCATTTTGTTTTAGGAGAATGCTATTCCAGACTCGGCGTGGACACTAGGCTTCTTCTAAAAAAAGAATAGATAAAAAGAGATTGGTTGATCAGGTTGATCCTGAAGAGAACCGGTAAAATCAGAGTTAAACTCGAACGCTGTAGGGATCCAACTGAATGTGTGGGAAGCCGTCGCCTCCTTTTGCAAGGAGATGATGGCGACCAAGGAGGGAGCGGAGAGGGAGAGAGAGGCGGCTGCCAGTCTCCCTTCCCGCGCACAGACGCACCGGGCGCCGGAGGGCGGGCGACGACCTCGTGCGGTTGCGGTGCATACAGCTGCGAATCCCGCGACCCCGGCCAAAGGATGCCAATCAATGAGGACACACAGAGAAGAAAAAAAAAGGATATCCAACTGAATACCAGAAGCGGTAAAGTCCCAGTTAGTTATATTATAATAAAAGTATACATGCATGTTCAACACAATAATTGCTCAGACAAAACACTGAAGTCCTATTAGTCTCTTTTAAACTTTTTTTAACGAAATGTCAGTGCTTTTGTGCACGGTATGTCTGTTCAGACTCCGAGAAAATACGGACCATTGGTAGGTAAATACTAATTGTACAAACATAATCCGAATTCAACCTTTCGTCAATTCATCATTAACCTACCGAATTTTCTCTGACCGTGTTTTTCGTATTCGGAGAAAACATTCGTAGAAACACGTCGCCGCGCCAGCGCAGTGATCCTCCTGCCAGGGTTTCGGAATTTGTTCGAAAGAGTTACCGCGGCCTTGGAACGCTAAGGGCATTAGGAGGAACATGGTTACATGGATTGGTTTTAGTCAGTAAGAGTCTGACACTCCCTTCCGCTCCACCCAGAGCGAAAGAAATCATTTCGACGCTTGAAAGGTAAAAATTACCAAGCGACATGTGGGCAATTTTACACTAGAACATTTTAAAGTTTTATGTAAGTTCACAATATTTAAATGCCAGTTTATTATAAGCCTTTAAACTGCACTTAAAATTCGTTGGAATCAAGTAGTTAGGTATATGACAAATAGGCGACTTTTTTATTTATTTTTCCAAAAAAAAAACTATACATGCTCTAGTGTAAAGTTGCCAACATGTCGCTTAGTATTTTTTGCCTTTCAAGCGTCGTTTGATGATATCCAATAATTTAAAAAAAAAATGCGTTTTGACCCTAGACGAGACTGCACCGTAGCGCTGCTGCAGCGACGTGTTTCTATCATTCTTATAATACTCACACTGTTCGAGAAGTTGTCCACCAAAACGTACATTGGTCAAGGTACTTACAATACAAAGTATCTTCTTATAATGACAAAGAGACTATTTTGAAAAAACACTTGCAATAATTTAGTCTTATGTAGCTTATTTGAATATGTTGAAAATGTTCGGTCTTTGTTTTAGCAAGGCAATTATAATAAGAACAGCCATAAACACAAATTCCATGTAAAGATCGTACTTACAGTTATTAAACTCGATGCAAAAAGACAACTGCAAAATCAAAGGCCAGGTTGATTGCAGTATTTTAATGTTAACCGCAAGCAAATCAACGGCGACCCTTTGCAAAGGCAATTGGAATGTGAAAAGCCTCGATTGTGAAATGATGTCTTGAAAATGTTTTTAGATCAAAAGCCCAGAAAAGCTAGGAAAGTCCTGTCGAATGCGCATACCTACAAGGTGTCTATGTTCTATGTTAGGAGATGTGGTTTCCGCACTTAGTCCTTTAAGTGGACCATTGTACGTGGACCATGGCGGCCATCATTCCAACCCTACAAGGTGTCATTACAGTAATTAATTCCTTTCGCGTAAATATAATAAACTAGCTTTGGCCCGCAGCTTTGGTTGTGTGTTTTTTTTTTCATACTTACTTACCACCCCTTCTCGCCCTCTTAGGGGCTGAAAATCCTTCCTTAGGTGATGCCTACGTTATCAAAGGTACTATCCACTGTAAAAAATGCAATATTCTAACCCCAGCCGTTTAGGCTGTGCGTTGGTAGATCAGTCAGTCAGGCATTTTCTCCTTTCAGATACGAAGATTCCGTCATAAATACTACCTTCAAAGCTATAACAAATCCAACAGTTTCTTAACTCTATTAATTCCATCCCAATCTAATTACATAATTATTCTGAATAAAATATATAACTTTTTCGTTTGTAGAGCACAATGACTGCATACTCTTGATATAGGAATGGTATAGCAATCTTGATTGATAGAAGGAAAATAAAATATATATTTTAACATATGTGGTGACATCTATCACGCCACATGCGAACTATCCTGCATCGCAATATCAACATTCGACACGCAGATAGTATAATATACAACCGCCCAACATTGATCGTTTGAATCACACGGATAATTTAGCCCTCATCAAGCTGTCTCCCCCCCCCCCTCCTAAATCTCCGCCAGCAACGCCCTAAGCCGAGGTCCGAGTCCCACTAGGGGTCGCCCTTAGTGCTGTTGTTGCAGGTAGTCATGATGTTAGTGTAGTACAAGTAGTTAGCTTAGATTAAGTATTTTAATTCCCCCCATTGGCTGGAGACTCTTCAGGTCTTGCCAATGACTGCCCGGTTACGTATAAACGGTCCCCTAGGACGATCTACAGGAGCACAAAAGAAAAAAAAAATGTTGGGTGTAGCCCGCCAGGCATAATACTCCGCCTGGTTGGAGGATCCTCCCTTTGGTTGGAGGAACACCACACCTCGTTCCTCCACACATCTAAGGGATAGATACCTGAAAATTGCAACAAAGTAGCTATGTAAGTTACGCAGTAATAATCCGGATACCAATCGATTGGCCCTCGCGTTCACACTACAGCTGGTGGAAATAGCCTCTGTAAAACAATACTGAACATTCCATCTTAAACTGCATATATAATATGAATATATTATACCTAATTACATTCCGTTCATGTGGTAGGTAGCCGCGTAGACAACAGGCGTTCCGGATATATTATTAATCTGATATACAGGGTGTTAACGAATTCGTGTAATTCCTTCAAATAACCCCGCACGGGATTTAGATTGATTGAAAATAAAAATAAACTTTTTTTTTCCCAAATACTTTTTTTATGTGATAGAAAATTTCGATGCCATGCGTTAATGAATGAATGCACGGCGACAAAGCTGACGGGCACGACTAGCGCGATATCGCTCTACGCAGTCAGTTAACTTGGGACGCTAAAATTACTCAGATACAGAATACCATGATTAATTTTTTGAAAACTTTTTTTTGTTAATTCTGAAAAAAACCTACGCAGGGTCACTCAGTGTCACCAGAAGATCACGTGGTTTGAAGGAATTACACGAATTCGTTTACACCCTGTATACTTCGATCAATAAGATTGTTCGCACAGATTTATTAATATTCACTCGGCGATTGCTTCAGAATCCTAGCCAACTATGTCTAATTAAACCTTGTTAACCTCTTCTGCTAGTGCTACTTAATTGCTTGTAGGTAACAACTTATTTGCCTCATAGTTGGTGATAATTTGAAAACATTGTATAATAAAACGTTTTCTCGTTTTCTTTTTCATTTTGTAAAATGGGCATTCACATCACCCATTTTACAAAATGAAATTCGTTATTGTTCTCTTTCAGATGTCCTAGGCCAGCGATCGGCAACCTTTTGAGTCGGAAGAGTCAAAAATTACAATTTACAAATTTTCAACGTTTTTAAAGAGCCACATTTTTTTTTCTTGCCTACAATAATAGTACTTGCACAAATAAAGTTTTTTGATCAAAAAACTAATCAATTTATTCATATACAAGGTTAGTCAGAAAGGGGGTACTAATCCGAAAGCCACTTATAGTATCACTGAAGACTGTTTTATAGCATGTGTTAAAAAAATTAAATTCGTATGTTTTTATTTCCATACAAAAGTAAATAAATATTATTTATTTCAAAAACTCCGCAACCCTAATTTTGTTATACGCCTATCGGTTCGGTGCGGCGCGGGCGGTAAAATACAAAGCGCCAGCTGTACCTACGTACCTACGAATGCCGCCGAAATCGTAGGTTACTATGATACTGTGTATGTGTGCGTGTAGCGGAAGTTTTTGAACATAATTATGATTATTACCTAGAAACTTACCATTTCTGATGTCGACGCTTTCTCTGCCAACGAGAATGTCACACACGTGTCGTCTTAATTTTAAATTGAAACACATGAAACACTTTTGGTCATTAATGTTTTATGTAAGTACGTAGGTACCTAACGTACCTACGCATGGATGTATCCCCCGTATCACCACGGCCACTACAAGAAGGGTTCAATTCCGAATGGAACAAGCACTTTCGGTTGTTAGTTTTATGAACTTACGTTACCTACAAATGAATCTATCACCACGGACACTACGAAAAGGGTTCATTTCCAATTGGAACACAAGAAGCACTATTGGTTATCACAAACAAAATAGGATCAATCTGCCGCCCTTATCGCGTGATGCACAAAGACGCGTGGCGATGTAGGTACCTATGGACGGATGCGAGCATTACGTAACATCTATCTGCGGATTGTCTTTCATGCTCTCAAACGCAGATGTTACTCTTTACCCCATCTTGTTTTCATTGCTGTAGTCCGCAGCGTAACCCATACACTTCACGTGACCCCACAATAAGTCCAGCGGAATCAGGTCTGGTGAGCGAGGAGGCCAGGCTACAGGAACGCCACGTCCGATCTACATGGGGAACTGCTGATCCCAGTACGCTCTAGGGCTGCGAGCGAAAAGAAGCGAAGCGCCGGCGCCGCGCCGCTGTACTAGCTGGATCACAACACAATCCTCGAATACTAGACCGAAAACCTTTGCCGGACAATTCATGGGCTGTTGAGAGCACGGCATCACAACTATCGTTACACATCACCATGTTATAACACTCCTCATTTGGTACTCCGTCAAGCTCCGTGTAAAAACAACAAAAATTAAAACACGACTCGCGTAAACAATCAAAATTATCGACTGTATTCCGGGAAGTGTTGCAAGCGACTAAGAAATCTTACCTACAATAATACGAGTAATATCGGATAAAATGTTTAGGCTATAACACTTTTAGAGATGTGCAATGTTATCCCAAAAACTTAATCCCGCGATATTCCGGAGAATTTGACAATGGATTCAAATTCAATAACTTTTTTTAAATTCCTTAAATTTTGTGTCTTTCTGTCACGGGGATCTATCACTACATCATAATAATATGGGATTCGAACACACATTTAAAGCCTAAGATCTTAGGTTAGCAATAGCATGCTGAAAAAACTGATTTATTTTAAGTTTAAGAGGATGGAACTTTAAATGCTCGCAAAGTTTTTATCAAAAAGGAAAATAACTTATGAAATACGGTCAATTACGGAAATCGATAAATCTATCTCGTCGAGTTCATGCGCTTTCAAAAGATAGTGCATAGGTACATTTCTTAGTACCTACACACACGTTTATTACGTACGATAATAATCATTAATTTGTTAGTCTTACTAAATGACTGACAGACAGGTCTACGTACGTAACATGTACGCATTCCCAAAAAAAATTATAAAATTGAGTTTTGCACAACACTAAAGCGGCAAGCGGCCGGAACAAAGAGTCTAGTTGAATTTGCCGCTGGCGCCGCGGCGTCTCTTTGTCGGCGTTACAGACCACGTATTGCAGAAGCGACATCGTGCGGTAAGATTATTGGTCAATTTTGAAGGTTTGTTTTGTTCGGATTGTTTGTGATATTAACTTACTTATTGTACTGGCTGCTGATGCATCGGAATAGTTGTTAATGTAGAATAGAGCATAATAATAATTACGTGCTTTTGTGATCCAAGCCTTTGATAGACAAGTTGACGGTTCTTCATCTGTTATTACAGATATTCTAAGTAAGTAGGTACAGGGAACCTTAATTTCAGGTTAGTCAGTTGTTAATAATAATAAGCCGATAAAATATTAGTCTAACAGCGCTAACACAAAACACTCTGAGATGCAGAGCATTATTAGGTACAATACTATTGCGAACTGTCGTGTCTGCGCAATTTTTTTGTTCGTTTAAATTGCAACTTTGTAAGGTAATCTTACAAAGTTGCAATTGCGAGGGGAAAAGTCGGCCATTTTTATTTGTACCTATACTGTTTCGTGACCCGAAATATGACCTAAGATGTAAACACAGCTGATGATAGGGTTGTTGTAGCGTATTTTTAGTGAAATCTTTGAACAGCTATTTCTCTAAATTAATTGATTTTTGGGGAAAGTTGTAGAACAAAAGTTGTCCATTATTGTGGGTACTTTAACACCCTTTCGGATTAGTACCCCCTTTCTGACTAACCTTGTATAAATAGTGTTTTTTCACTACAAATTAGATAATATATTATTACGCAAATATTATATTTTAATATAATATTTGCGTATGGGAACTAAAGAGCCGCAGCTTCACATCCAAAGAGCCGCATGTGGCTCGCGAGCCGCAGGTTGCCGACTCCTGTCCTAGGCAATTCTAGCTATTGTACACATACCTAAATACTAACACCACTGAGCTGAGGTGTAAACCAATATAAAAGATGATCTTACGTGATGACTGCCTCGTTGGTCTAGTGGTCGCAAGCGCGACTGCTGAACGTGAGGTCCTGGGTTCGATCCCCGGATCGGACAAAGTGTCATAGGGTTTTTCCGTGTGGAATTTCTCAGTAGCAGCCCGGAGTCAGGATTTGTGCCTGGTTCATGGCTGGATTAACACTATCAGGACCCCTAGACAATGCCATTCTCGGGGCCCGTTTCCTTACACTTTTCTTACTTTTTAAAATATTTTTTTTCTATTACAAAAGTCGAGTCGATCCGATCGACTCCTTTGGTATCCTGTTACTTCAATCTCTAAAACTCAAAGTCTACCGCGCGCCCGCCGGCGGCGTGCCGAATTAACGCTTACCTTACATAGATCGTCAAATACAGCTATTTTTAGTTCTACTATTAAAGTTGGGCGTTATAACATCATCATCATCATTCAGCCGAAAGAAGTCCAGGCGGGTTGGCGATCGCAGTATGGTTGTTAAAGTACTCTGAGAACGCTGCTGCCCATCCTCTAGAGAGTCCCTTAGTCGCCTTTTACGACACCCACGGGAAGAGATGGGGAAGTGCTATTCTTTAAGTCCGGCACTACACGAGACAATATGTATGAAGTATTTCATCAACTGACAACATGCCTCGAAAAAAAGGAATAATATTGAGGAAGTACATAAATTTAAAAAAATATCGTTCGTTGAAACGTTTTTTTTTCTTGGTGCGTTTTACATAAAAATATTTAAAAATGTTAGTAAGTCTTAGAGCATTAGGTATATGCTCTAAGTTAGTAAGTACTTAATTTAATTTGAAATGAATAATGTAAAAATAATGTAAAAAACGTAATGTTAATTACATAAAAATGCTAACCTTTTTCAAATATTACCGCCAAAATTCTCCGTCTAACAATAAGCCAATGAAACAGGCTAGATTTGGCCAGAACCTCTATTCTGTGGCATGAACAGTATACATGCTCCTAAAACGTCCTGATTTATATTTTAAGCATTTCTAAAAACTTTATAGGAAGCCATTATCGCACAACTAATTATTTTATATCTTTCCTTTGGTTTTTCTGTTTTTTTTTTTTTTTGCAATAAAACACAAAATTAAACTTATTAATAAGAATGTAATATCAAATAGAACTTTTATAAAATAATATTATATAAAAAACTATGGTGAAACAAATTATTACATGCTAAACAACCTAGAGAAAAAAGCAATGAAACGCGTGTATTGACATTTTCGTTTTGACAGACTTGACAGTTGCTATTTCTAAATCTCACTCACGGTTGTCGTGTACCTCTATTTCTTGTGTAGAAATGTATTGACTATTTTTCTAGAACGTAAAATAATTGGGCTTCATTACGTATTTATTCTATGCTCACCAAGTGCCCTGTCTAGTAAATGGTCAAATATAATTTAACTAGTTGTTTCGTGTGAATTTAGTGTGTATATTTTGTGATGTGACGACGTTATTTTTATTGCACTAAAAATCATGAATATCTTCCTGAGTTTCGCGTCTTTTCTTTTATATTTGGTGGCACTATGTCAAGCTTCTGGAACAGATATCGCGCTGGACGCAAAAGCTACACTCCTACATCGAATAGATAGCTTGAATCTTTTAATATACACCTGCCTATTGACGCTGACTGTGCTAACTATATGGGTATTTAAACATCGCCGTGTGAGCTGGCTTCACGAAACAGGACTCGCTGTAATATATGGTAAAATGTTTTTTTCATTTCAAAGCGTAATTAGTTTATAATTGTCTGTATAGTCATGTGATCACTTAACAATATAATGCTCAAGACCTTGACGGAAATTATATACCTTTATGTTGTGTACTGCCACTAAATTGCTATATTTGTGTCTTTGAATATAAGTTACATTTGAATTCCTTATAGAATTCACTAGGAAAACCTATTGACACTGATGTTATTTCAGTTAGTATACTTATCTAAAAGATTGCATTATGAATTTGAACTAACCAAGATGACCTGAAGAAGATCTGCTTACAATGTTAAATGCCAAGGGCGATACCAAGTGCGCCAAGTGAGAAACTCCATTTAGGCCAAGAAAAAAATGAAATTGCCTTTAATTTTTCATCTTGGTACTTTTTACTGTATAAAATTATTACTTACATTTTTATTTATATAAATCTAACGTACCTAGTTGTTCTATGATTTTGTTAAAATGCCCCATGGCTTGTTTGGTATGTCTAAGAATGGCTCATCCCGATGACCTTTGCCCAAATGTTTTGTTTTATCTGCATTCAATGTATTCAAAATGAAGGTCAAAATCTTAATGCTAAGGAAGTACACTAAGCACACCTGTTTTCCTACTTAATTTTTACTGTTACATAGAATAACCCATGTTTTGCATACAAAATATTTCAATACAAAACAATTTAACATTTCAAACAACTAAGTAGTATGAAGTTTACTGGTTTGCAGATTGTAGTTTTGTTTACAAAACATTTTAATTGTGCATTCATCCATTGAAAAGTCAGTGGTTCCATGCAATACATATTACTGATATTCCAGTTTAACAAATTTCTTATTTCACTGATATTCCAAACAAATTTTGTATTAGGTACATTTTTCTTATTTTAAACTACACAAATTTCAAAAGGGTAACATTGTTTTTCTACCGCTCTCGTAATGTCATGATAAAATGTGATGACTACTCCGAGCACTATACATGTATTTTTACAAAATGTTTACTCACAAAACTACTAGGCACAACACTAATTAATGGAATTAGCAAATGGTTTATAGAAATAGCTTGCAGATGTCAACACATTTTGTAGTGTGAGCTGTGGAAAAACAACCTAAGGACCTAAACATTTTTTAAATCCTTTAGTCATTTTAAGTTTTATTTATGTATGGGTGAATAATTAATAAAAATGTTTAATTCCCTTCCCAGGTCTAATAGTAGGAGCAATAATTCGCTATGCAGCTAATACAAACCAAGTTACCTACATCAATGTGCACCCAGCACCAGAAACAAAGTACAATCTATCAGTCCCACCAGACATGCTACGCCTGCACTTCCCTGATAAAATGCAGGTCTCTTCAGGGGGTAAGTAAATGTCAAAATATATCTTTGTATTTGATAAAGCCATTAGAAGAACAACAACATTCAAATTTGGATTTATTTGCTTATCTCTAAAAGTCAAGGTGCTAGAATCTGTATGAAGCACAGAACAAAGTAAGCCTCAATCTCTGATATTATCAGATGTATGTTAAATTACTATTGAATAATGCACATCATTTGATAAGATCTACAATTTAAATACAGATAAGAAACACAAATAAGGAAATAATAGCATACTTATATCCTATAAATAGTTAATGTTATTAAAATGTTATAAATTTATTATGATGTTTCATAATGACGAATAATACATGTGGTTAATATAGGTAACAGTAAATGAGTTTTTAATATTGGTTTCCTTCTAGATTTAACTGCCTGTCTAACCAGAATGAATTAAGTACCAGTATTCTCTATAACTTCCATTTATTTATCTTATTACTTATCATAAAATTATAAACATCATCAATGACTACAGTGTCTACAGTCAGCCTCTGACAGTTTTTTGTTCAATCTTTTTTATCACTCATGATATAAACAAACTTATAAAAGAAACAGTATGGCCTTGTTTGTTTTTTGTGTCCATTAAATTCCTTACAATATTATAACTTCAATATGAATGCTGTTACTATTCTTATTCAATACATCAGCCTGTAACTGTCCCACTGGAGGGTAAAGGCCTCTACTCATACAAAGAAGGAACAAGCATTATGCTTGCTCACTGTGGGTTGGCGACTTCAGACCATTAAGTCCAGGTTTCCACACAATGATTATCTTCACCGTATGTCAGTGGTGTCTTAGATTAACTAAGAAAGTACATATGACATTGAAAAAGTCAGTGGTACATGACTGGGTTTGATCCCGCAACCTGGTGCTTAATCAGAAGGTCTGTAACCTCCAGGCCACCACAACATTATTATTAATTGTTGAATAAAATAATTAAACTCTATCTTTCAAAAATTGAGAGTAATTCTAGGAAACTAAACCCTTATCAGACATCAGGTTAACCCAATAGCTACAATGCTGAGCTAAAAGTCTGTTAGTAACCAGCACTTAGCTATAAATAATTGATGAAAAACTGTAAAAACAATAACTTTTTTCTTTCATTGTACAGATGCTCCAGTACCTAATAAGACTTATGCATATAGCTTTAGAGGTGAAATAGTGAATGTAGAGCAAAATGAGATAGATCTGAAAGCAACATTTGATCCTGAGATATTTTTTAACATAATTTTACCACCTATCATATTCCACGCTGGATATTGCCTTAAAAGGGTAAGTTAGCTAATGTGTGAAAATGCTAATTTTATATTTATGACGTAACCTTAGAGTGAAAAGCTTGGGAATGCAATTTTTCTCATTTTTATTTTATCACGATGTTCCTATTCATACTACATAAGAGAGGCGCCGCTCTACGCGCAATTAGTTGTAGACACTATAATTAAACCTTTATTGGGTATAATATAACATACATAATAAATATAATTGACTAGCTTTTGCCCGCGATTTCGTCCGCGTAAAAGCCTACAGGAACCGTGCAATGACCAAAATGCATTCCCGACATTTTCCCGGCATTTTTAAGGCGACGATATTGATTTTAACGATTGCTAAAAAAGTTAATATAAATTGATATTATAAATAGTTTGGTAATCAAATAGATAGATCAGAAGCAAACTTAAATCTAGTTTTTCCTTAGTGCATTTGTTTTAAATTTTCCTCCTAAAGTAATATAAGTATAAATGTATTTATATATCATGATAATAGTTTCTACCTAATCATAGACAAGGTTAATCATTTATCTGGTTTTCTACCTCATAAAGATTAACTAGGAAAGTCCAAACTTTAGACATCCTGAATCAATTTTTATGGTTATCACGCAGCTGATTGCTGAACAGCACATTGTTAACAAATTATATACAATTTTGCAGAAATATTTCTTCCGTAATCTGGGTGCGATCTTGACGTTTGCGATGGTCGGCACTGCACTGTCGGCCCTAGTCATCGGATCTCTGATGTACGGTTGCGTACAACTGATGCCGGCGTCCCTTGGTTCCAGCTTCACGTTCCTAGACACCTTGTACTTTGGTGCCCTAATCTCACCCACCGATCCGCTGACTGTACTCGCAATTTTCTCACAATTAAAGGTAATAACAATGTAACATTTATCTACTTATTATCACTTCTGCTTCCATAAATTGTATAGTAAGCCTATGCTTACTATACAATTTATGGAAGCAGAAGTGTAGCTACTTTAAACAATATCGACGCATACCTTAATGTTAACGAATAAACTAGCTAACTAAACAAGTTTTCTATGTAGATGTTAGGTGCATTGAAAGTTACGAACGAAACTAACTACAGCTATTGAATAACTCGTATGTACGGTTATACAATGATATTTAAGGAACTTAGGTACTTAATAAAACAGGTACAAAGTCTAGTTGCCAGTTTGCACTATCGTATTAAATACGAATTTTCAGGTAGTGCCCAAGATTGTAGTATTCTCAACGATTCAAGAAGCATTAAGAATGATTTTTTTTTTTTTCTGATTCCTCTTGAATATAATATATGCTATACAGTAATTTCATGGGAAGCTGCCTATTATGATTTGACAAGTCATCATTACATATAGTAATGCATGCTGATACATTAGTGAAGAATGGAAACCCCACCAATGATAGTTGTAACTCGCGTGTACTTGTGTTATCAGTATATCTTTTTATTTAATCAGACGTTTATAAAAGTCACCATTACTTTCATATTTCGTTAATATGACTAATACTATTACAAAATGCTAACTTATATTGATAGTTTTCGCAGAATACGTATAAGAATTCGCTGGCCTAATGCAGTGCACACAAAATGTCTGTTTAAGAAGACTCGAGTATTTAAATAAACGAAATATTTACTTCCTTGTTATATGGGAAGACCTAAACCTACTAAATGAGCGAAGTCAAATAAAAAATTACAATTTCAATTAACTTTCAATGTCAATTATAACGATATCGTCAATGTCACGCACACATAACACCATATTTATCAGATCTGCTGATTCACGTGTGTTTACAACCTTAACACGCGTTTTTAAGGTGTCTTTCCATTGTCACGCTATCATCAGAAATTCAATATTGTTACAGGTGGATGTTAATCTGTACGCAATGATATTCGGCGAAAGTGTCCTCAATGACGCGGTGGCTCTAGTACTTAGCGGGTAATTATGCTAACAATTTACATTGCATTATTGCACTAATTTATTACGTTACGGTAAAATCCTAACTTTCGCATTTATAATTTTTATAAATGCGAAATATTTATTTATTTAATATTATAAATACGAAAGTAAGTTTGTTTGTTACCTTTTCACGCCTAAACCACTGAGCCGATCATACTGAAATTTTACATATACGTTGTCAGGTGTACAGAAATGGACATAGGGTACCTTTCATCCCGAAAAAAAGTACTTTTCCCGAGGAAAATAACGATAATAGATAGCGCCACGTGTCTCGAATCATGATTGAATTATATTATTGTACCTAAAATTCTAAATTAACCCTAGCGAAGCCGCGGGCAAAAGCTAGTATAAAAAAATCAAATTTAATGAACACTGTCTTATTTGTTACTAGCTTTCGCCCGCAGCTTCGCTTGCGTGAAATTTTGAACCCGTTAAGTGACGATTTTCCATACAAACTTTCATCCCCTATTTAACTCCCTTAGGGGTTGAATTTCGAAAAATCCCTTCTTAGTGGATGCCTACGTTACAAAAGGAACCTACTGTCAAAATTTCAACTTTCTAACACCAGTGGTTTAGGCTGTGCGTTGATAGATCAGTCAGTCAGTCAGTCAGCTTCTCCTTTTATATGTATAGATAGTTATTGGCTATTAGCATACTGATGAAACTTGTTTCACTAGTTCGTTTTTATGTCATGACCGTCAAATTGTGTGGTGGAAATATTATATCACGCATGGTGCCATTGACTCGAACTGTTATCTGTTAAGTAATGGCAATATATAGATAGATTACCTCTTTAAACTAGTACTCACCAACATTAATTCTCTGGTAAATTAACCATTTATTCGAAAAATCTACAGTCAGTATCAAATATATCGGGATGAACAGACTAAATCTCAGTGATACAAGGGGTGTTTCAGAATGAACACAGGACGCAGCAACTGTCATTCTGACAAGAATTTTATCCCGTTGAGATAAAGTTTAAAATTTCTTAAGTTGTGTAGGTAACTATGAACAGTCTATTCGTCCCGATATATTTGACGCTGACTGTACTAGAACTTTTTGGAAACAGTTGTTTAACCAAAGAATTAATATTGGCGAATAGCAGCTTAAAGAACCATAAAGTGTCATAAAGTCTAACTATTCAAATCTGGTTTAATACGAGTATCTCGAAAGGGTGCCTGAATTAGTGCCTTTAAAAAAAAATTACTATTAAAAGGCATCTCTAACTTTTTTATTTTATTATATTATTTAATTGCTTAATAGCGTGTTCAGTGGAAAGTCCTACATTATATTATTTAATGACATACCTACGTATACCATTATCAATAGATACGCTTATCAACTGTTATATTTTTCCTTGTATTGTTACAGAGCTATACAAAACTATGAGTTGAGGTACTCAAATGATGGTGGATTTGAAATCACTGCATTCTTGGGAGCCATAGGAGACTTCATAGGGATCTTCAGTCTATCTCTACTTATTGGCGCTCTTATGGGCTGCTTGACGGCATTGATATCCTTTTCAATACCATTTTTTTTTATCTTGAAGACATCTGATTTAATTTTAATGACTTTTAACTTAATGACTTTCCACATCAAGCGTCGATAAAAATAATACTACTTAGTTGTAAGACCCCAAGATGACGCAATCTACTGTCAAGTCGAAGCATTTCACCGCGTGATTCACAACGATCCACGTGTTGAATGGAATCCATATAAATAAATTATATAAATAACCGACTGCCTCGTTGGTTTAGTCGTAAACGCGACTGCTGAGCGTGCGGTGCTGGGTTCGATCCCCAGATCGGGCCTAGTGTTATTGGGTTTTTTCCTGTGGAATTTCACAGTAGCAGCCCGGAGTCAAGATTCGAACCTGTTTAATGGCAATAGTCTCGCCCCCTATTACATGGGACTTAAAGATAACGGTGGAATACTATACACCTCTGCCCAACCCTTTGGGGAATACAGGCCTGGTTTTATTTATGCTATGTATTTATTTAATAGTAATAAACAAATGACCAACAATACAATGAATCCTTAACCAATGTGTACATGACTAAGTTCACTCACGTGCGTGACTGGCCTCTGCTCGAGTCAGCGCTCTTCGTGCTCATGTCGTATGCGGCGTTCCTTATCGCCGAGGTCTGCGAGCTGACAGGTAATAAAGGAATCATTTTATAGAGAAAAAACTAAGCTGTAGGATATATTATAGAAAAAACTAAGCTATAGATTCACAAGTGCGGCTACCCATCTCAAAGTCGTGCTTAAAACGCATTGTCGGGACGCACTGCGCAAAATCACTGCGTGCTTCCTTTACCCAAAAGTCAGCAACTATTAATTTTGTTAACAAATACCGATAGAAAAGTAGTCTTCAAAGAATAGCATTATGTTAAATTTAGACCAACAATACACTCATGAGGTAATTAATTTTAAAATTCCAAAATAGGTATTGATTTTTGCTTTTGACTGTATGTTATAAAATAATTAGACTATTCAAATAGTATTTATTGCCATGCCACTTAGTAGCACTTTCATTTGCATGAACGGACCGACAAAATAACTAACCGTACTGAGAACTAAGCTCGTATGATTGATACCTGATCAAGCGCGCCGGAGAGCATCGGCGTGTAGCGCAATGTAACGGACTTCGGACGGTCGCGGTCTTTATTGTAAAATGCGCTTCCATTCACTTCAATGCGCTTCGCCAAGTGTGAATCGTACATTACCCTATACAAAATAATCAATGTGGCTAACAAAATATACAGGGTGGTAATTTGAGATGGGGCATGAAGGGCTTCTCCATCGAACCTTAACCATTGTAGCTACAGGAAAACGTTCTTAGAAGACCACCCCTAACTTTTGGGATAATTTAAATCGGCATCACAGATTTTGAAAAAAAAGTACAGTCAGCGAGAAAAAGGGCAATTTTCACAAAACTTTTTTATGATGCCAATCGATCCCATTTCCCATAAGGATCAAAAGATTCTTCTGGACCAACTGAAGTTTGAGTACTAGAAACGTCAGAAATAACAAAAAACTATTTGAGATGGGTTATTTATAAGGGCAGCTACCTTAATCGTTGTCGCTACAGGAAAATGTTCATAGAAGACTGCCCATAATTTTTGACATTATTTCGAACTGCATAAAAACAAATGGAAAAAAAATCGTACTGTCAGCAAAAAAATGGTCAGTTCTCACAAAACTTTTTTATGATGCCAATCAATCCTATTTCCCATACGGATCAAAATACTCTTCTGGACCTACTCAGTTTAGAGAGTACTAGAAAAGTCAGAAATCACGAAAAACAACATGTTGTAAAAAGTGACGGTTAAGCCGATTTTTTAGTTTATTTTCAAAATCTGTGAATGCAGTTCGAAATATTTTCAAAAATTATGGACAGTCTCTTAAGTACATTTTCCTGTAGCCGCAACGATTAAGGCAGCTGCCCTTATTACTACTCCATCTCAAATAGGTTTTTTGCGATTTCTGACTTTTCTAGTACTCCAACCTCGATTGGTCCGGAAGAGTCTTTTGATCCCTATGGGAAATGGGATCGATTGGCATCAAAAAAATTTTTTGTGAAAACAGCCCTTTTTCTCGCTGACTGTACTTTTTTTAAAAAATCTGTGAATGCCGATAGAAATTATCCCAAAAGTTAGGGGTGGTCTTCTAAGAACGTTTTCCTTTAACTACAATGGTTAAGGTAGTTGCCCTTCATGCCCCATCTCAAATTACCACCCTGTATAAAACAGATGACTTTTTTTCACTAATTAAAAAAAATGTCATCATAAAAGTTATACAGATTGATAAGCAGAGTTCATGGTTTTCAGGTATAAAGCGACTAATCAGTCATGCTGTATAATCTTAAATGAGAAATTACTTAAATACTTTAGTAACATAAATTATTAAGTAATTTTAATATTTGTAATGTCTTGAATTCTCTGTCAATATTTCTGCCATTCTACTTTCATCTGCCATGCTATTTCGGTTAAAGAAAGTTTCGTACTAACTAGATATACTGGTACCTTCATCCATAAAATAGTGTGCATTGAAAGAGCCTCCACGAGAGGTGATACCTAAGTACGCCCTAGGTAGTTAGTCCTGCTAGGCTGCTACAACCTTACCGACAAGATAATCTTTTCAATACGGATGAGCTATTCTCGTATAGCTCGTGTACACGAGATAAGAAGATGTAGAAGATCCATAAAATGGGTTGGGTATTAGTTTCTTAATACGCACTTGATATTTCAGTGTTTTGTAAATAATCCTTTCGCTTACTACAGGTGTAGTGGCGGTTCTATTCTGCGGCATATGCCAGGCTCACTACACGTACAACAACCTGTCATCGGACTCCCGCAATCGCACCAAGCAGCTGTTTGAACTACTCAACTTCTTGGCAGAGAACTTTATCTTCACATACATCGGCGTCTCAATGTTCACCTTCCCTAAGCACCACTTCGACCCGTGGTTTATCATCGCTGGCTTCGTATCCTTTTGAATCTTGAACAAGATTATCAACTTCTGACTGACACTTTAATGCTCATGGTTTGGTTTTTTATAATACTTTACCTCGGTGAATATTCAAAAAACGTTAACAAAAATTAAGAACGTCATTAAAATCATTCCAAAGTTAATAATTCAGATGTTTAAAACCCCGATTATGTTAATGAAAACTAAAACTATACTATACCATGACTGCCGTCAAGCAGAAAGACAAGAAAGAAAACAATCTGAGACTACTACCTATAACGTTAACAAAACAGGAGAAAAAAGATTATTTAAAAAAACAACAGAATTCGAATATTCTCCCACCTGCTACCTCACTAATTTATGACAGGAAAATACCTACTTATGTATCAATTGTTAGCCATCCCATGCAACCCGGAAAAGATTGCTAAAGTAAAGTACGACTGGGGCATTTCCCTTCGTAGCAATAATATTGTATTGCTTATAACAATACGTTCGACGCGTACAAAACTGTTTCAACCATTAAAACTAATAGGTGCTTAACTGTAGCCCATCAATTCAATAACACGAGGGAATGTTATTACTAGCGTCCAATAGGCGCTGTATGTATTTTCATCTTTTTAAAGTGTCAAATATAAGTGGGGTTATAAAACAAGTATAAACCAGCCTAAGCTTCTATCCTCTTGTTATTTTATTGTTCAATAAAGTTGTTAACAATAATTGCATTGCATGAAAACGTGTGGGAATTTTCCTTAAAAGAACAACAATGGAACTCTGTATAAACACGTATAAAACCAAAAATATGATAATCCATGTGAATTTGGATTTAAATTTGGAATTCTGGATTTGAATAAAATTTGGCACATAAGTCCATGACCAGTATTAGAACATAGGGTACTTCTTTTTAATGTCGTGGTGGTCCGGAGGATACAGACCCGCTTGTTAAGCACCGGGTTGCGGGTTCAAATCCAGGCATGTACCACTGTGACTTTTTCGATGTCATAATATGTACTTTCTTAGTTAATCTAAGACGCCACTGACATACGGTGAAGGAAAACATCGTGAGGAAACCTGGACTTTAATGGTCTGAAATCGCCAACCCGCAGTGAGCAAGCGTGGCGATCAATGCTCGTTCCTTCTCTGTACGAGAAGAGGCCTTTGCCCAGCAGTGGGACAGTTACAGGCTAATATTTATTTATTTGTTTTTACATGAAGTAGTTGATGATATTCCTTAGCCATATACAGGTAACTTCAGTCCTTGGGCGCGCTGTCAACATATATCCACTGTCGTTCCTACTCAATCTAGGTCGAAACCCACCGATACCGATGAACTTCCAACACATGCTGTTCTTCTCAGGTAAACATAATCAATAATTTTCAAGGACTATTCACATTACAAAAGCACGGACGCGCGCAAGAAACTCAATGTAAACTAAAACTTATTTATATACGCGTAGAGAATAGAATAACAGAGCTCGTTGACGACTGTCGCCGCCCATCCGTCCTCGGTCTGTACGGTGCCCGTCGTCATTGTGTTTTCATATTTTATTCTCTACCTGTCTTTAAATAAGACTTATATACATTTAACTTGATGTGGCCACCGTGCCCGTGCCGAGCTTTGGCACTCTTAAGGCTGCTTTTCCACCAGAGATGTGTGCTACGGATGTATGTCAAATCCACCAATAGGACCGCTTAATTTTCAAACATGTCAAGATTAGTAAAATAAAGCGATCCTATTGGCTGGTTTGAAAGACATCTGGCTAGGGTTACAATCCGTCGGATTTATCCGGACTTTCAGCCTTCCATCCGGACTTTGCCAGCTTTTTAATTTGTCCGGATTTTTGACTTTATGTCTTTTTTTAATGAATGTTAAATTTTCGCATAGAATCACTTAAAAATAAAACATATACATATAAATAATAAAAGACGACACGTTTGGTGCAGTGGCTAAGCGATTAACTTCTGCGCTACGGGTCGTGGTTTCGATTAGAGTTGCCGCGAATACTCGCTATTATTCGGTATTCGGCATTACTCGTCATTTTTTTGATATTCGTCGAATACCGAATAATAGCTAGTATTATTCGACATTCGGCGAATAGTCGTCGAAAATAAACTTTTAACGAACAAAAGAACTAATGAGTTAAAAATAATCATTTTTTTAAGTTTTTCCTGGGTTTGGCATGATTGTTCTTCTTTTTAAGTAACACTTTAACTAATTAAGTATTCATCAAGTCTTTAATTCAATAGCAATTTTCAAATAAGTATAGAAATAAAAAATAAAAAAACGTCAACCGATGTCGAAAATCAAATGCGTGCCGCCTATCCTAAACACAAGCGTATTGATTGAGCGGGAAATCCCCTATAATAATAATCGCTGGGTTATACAAAACAGGATATTCCCCGTAAACTAAAGAGAAAGACTTGTACAAGAAAAGGGTTGCCAGCATTTAAAACTGGAAAATTAAATTTACTACTTAAATGTAGGTATGTATAACATGAAACAGATTTCTTTAACTTTATTGTTTTCTTTTCTCACAACCTTAGAAGAAATTAGAAATATTTTTAATGTGTTTAATGTTTTTTTTTATGTCGAATAGTAATGTCGAGTTATTCGACTATTCGCCAAAGTGAATGGCGATTAATCGGTATTCGACTATTCGCTATAAACACTATTCGCGGCAACTCTAGTTTCGATTCCCACACGGAACAAAAATTTGTATGGCCTACAGATGGTTGTTTAGGGTCTGGGCGTTTGTTTGTGAGATTTGTGTCTGTAAACGCACCCACGATACAAGAGAAATCTTAGTGTGGGGCAACGTTTTTAAAAAACAAAAAAGATATAAGTATTAAATCAGTCTCCAATCTTTTTAAACTACATACAACTAGTTCAACTAGTTAATCAGTCTTATCTCAACTTAAATCTATCAATTATTTAATTTTGTAACTATAATGTCTGGACTTTTTTTAAATGTCCGGATTTTTTGACAAACTTCCAGCTTTTTGTCAGGTCTGTTCAAATTTCGAAATGGTAACCCTATCTGTTGCACACAGCTATGGTGGAAAAGCAGCCTTAATGTTATAACTATGACTCCAAATATGTGTGTTGCAAAGGATTTTTTTGCTTGGTATAGATATCCCTCAATCATCCCTCACCAAGTTAAATAGAAAAGTTATTCTTACTTTCAAGTCCCATATAAATAAAAACGTTGCTATTGTAAACCTTCTCAATGTCTTAAATTACTATTGTCTTTCCTACAGGTCTACGAGGAGCGATGTCGTTCGCCCTAGCCATTCGTAACACGGTATCAGAGGCCCGACAAGCCATGTTGACAACAACGTCATTTATAGTGATAGCGACCGTGGTATTGCAAGGCGGCGCCGCCACGCATGCGCTCGCCTATCTTCGTATACCTACTGGGTATGTATTGCTAGGAAGACGTCTACCGTTTGATAAAGACCTCTTTCTTTTATATGTATAGACGATACTGTTATGATTTATCATCTTAATCGACATGTAAACGTTCTCATGGTTCTCCTAATAGACTGCGTAAATAAACCCCTCTCAACCCCTGTTTAGAACTCTTGCAATAAGGCGACAGAGAGCAGAACTCAAGGGAGCTGTCACAATGTAAATGTCATCTGAATTTCGTACATTTTAAAACATATTCCCACTTCCATACATACAAAAGAGGTTTTGATATTATTTACTGATCCCCGTGTAGGTTTCTGGTCGTAATTATACAAGATTAGTCGGAAAGGGGGTACTAATCCGCGGGCCACTTAAATTAACGTGTTAAAATTTCAAAATTCGATCATTTTTATTTCCATGCAAAATTATTTTATTTTAGTTTTTTAAAAATTCTTCATCCTGCTTTAGTTTTGAATTCAGAAAGTGGAGCTTCTTATCCATGACCCCAAATATGACCTAAAATGTAAACACAACTGATCATAACTGAGGATGGATAGATTTTAGCGTATTTTTTATGAAATTTTTAACAGCTTTTTCTCCTAATCTATTCACTTTTGGGGAAAGTTGTAGAACAAAAGTTATTCATTATTATGTGTACGTTAACACCCTTTCGGATCAGTAACCCATTTCCGACTAACCTTGTATATGTTACGGGTAAAAGCCGAATGGCGGTTACACCTAGGTTTACCCGGGTACAATTAGGTGCAACCACTTATTCCTGTCTGCAGGGTTTAAAGTAACCTAACACGAAGGGGATGACGGGGGCTTCGTTCGCTCGCTCCCTCTAGCCCCCGTCATCCCCTTTGAACCTAACCCATCCGTGTCGGGGTTCCCCTTAACCACCGGTGTGCGGCTGAACATAGTTCTACCCGCTATGATGAAGGGTAAACCAAGTTCTAACCAAAGATAAGTAGGATACATCTAAGTTTAACCGCATGTGGCCGGCTGCACCTAGTTGTGCCCGGCTAAAACTAGGTATAGCCACACTTCGGCTATTACCCGTAACATATACACTGGACAAAGGTTTATAAACGCTGCGTCCGTGCAAACTTACGAGTTTTGGTTTGCTCGCAAACGTGTTGCAATGGAAACATAAGACGCAATCATGCTATACCAGCAGAGTTGACAATTTTTACCTTTCCGCGTGCTTTGGTTCTTGTTTGAAAAATTTTGATGTGAGCCAAGTCAATCTCAATTTTATTTCGAACTACCTATTTTCCTTTAACCACTCGTATGCCGCAATCATAGACACAATAGAAATTCCATTGCGGCTCGCGTGGATCCACGTTCCGGCATACAAAAGGTTAATTGTGTAATTGTGATTTTTTTTTTAGTTTTTAGACAAATTAGTTAAACTATGGCCAATAATTTGCAGGGAATCATCAGGCAACGATGAAAATGACGCTCTACCATATCGAGATGTCAGAAGTGTAAGTTTTTTATCACTCTGTAAATAAAACTCTGAATTTTACTTTGGGTTGCATCTGAACTTTTTATCGAAACACTGTAAAGTAGTGCTGAAATTTACACCTTTTTCTAATAGACGTAGTCAAAATCATTCACCTTCTCAATTGGCAAAACAGTTACACTTAGTAAGCATTTCGTTCATATACGTTCATTTGTATTTGTCTATTTACGGCCTGCTAGAATTTTATTAACTTCAATTTTCTCAGAGTTATGTTATGCAGCAGGCAAAGGGTTCAACATTAAAATCATCAGATGTTTCTTACTGAAATAAGTACCTTCGATAACAGCTTATTAACAAATCGTAGTGATCGATAGTTTCTGTGTTGCTTTCCTATCTATTTCCTTTATTTCTACCGTTGCTTTCTGTGTGCCTTTTCTTTTTAAACCATCTTTAACTTCCCAACTATCCGTTTGAAATTATTTGAACAGATTAGTAATTAAGCATTTATTTTACTGAGAAAATATTTTATTAAATTCAAAATAAACGATCGAACAATACACTTAAATGAACGATCATTGTTTTTGTATGCTTTTTTTTTTAACATTCTATTAAGCATAAAAGTTACGTTTATACAAAATATTACTAAGGAGACATTGGTCCATTCTTTAATATTATGAATTAAATACAAAGGCAAAAACTAAACCTAACAGTATAAAATAACCAACCCCAATCATATACATGTAAATAAGGCACTGTTGCACGATATAGAAAATAAATTAGATTGTAAGTAATATTTTGTATAAAATACTACAAACTAAAACGTAATCAAAGCACTGTAGGACCGCCACGGGCGCGCACGTATCATTGGTTCGTACATAAGGCACGTTAGAAGCGTGTGGTACGGGCAAGCATGTAATTAATAAGACATTATTGTGGCAGCTGTACCAGGCCACGGACGTTGCTGGACCGGTACGTATTCATAGCGCTACGTTTGCACTTTACTGGAGCTTTGGATGTTCATACATCGCGCTTTTGATCATTTCATGATTCGTTTCTCAATCTTCTACAGTTGCGACCCGCTGAAAAGGGTTTTAAATAACACCACGAACAACACACTAACTTAATGGTCTCATTATTTAAGTGTTTACCAACATATATCTCTACTAACATGACAACTCGCCGTGAATTGAGAGACGAGGTTTATTTTTCTAACGATTTTTGACTTCCAGGTTGAGAAACGGTGATATTAAATCTTCTTCAAATTGTGTGTTATGCTTACTATAGTTTGGACATAACAAACTCAAATTTAGGATTGTAAAACAATGTCATCAGACCTCTCACTCGCACTTATGAGCCTTACGGAGCTGTGCTAGTATTGTGCGTAACTGTGATGAATGTATTGTCGATGTGTTTCCATCGAACAGCTAAGCCCGGTCAGAGAAGTAGCTACATTAAATTAGCAGTTATTCATACCTACTAACTTTACTAGTTGTATGCTTGTCTTACCGCTACAGTCAATCAAATGTTACTTAACTAATATTATCATTGGCAGTCGGCTACCCGCGCGTGCGTTTATCGACAAACAACTCGTCTGTGCATCCTTATCGACATAATGATTTATGATCCTTACTTTGTGTTTGTAATTTGTAATGTCCAGACTATATCACTACCTATTATGCCTGTTTAATTGCTATCGTTACAATTTTCTCTGTGAATCACACCTGGGGTAAATCTGCTGAGAAATGTTTTGAAGAAGATTTATAGTTATTGATTTCATTCATATCATTAGATAAATGTTACATGAACTATTAATGTTATTTACACTTCTTTAAATGTCAAATTATGGGAGGTTTACTATGAAATTACGAAATTCTACATTAACTTTGGTATCCCGAAATCTATCCTCTAATTTTTACTTTTTTAATAAATTCTATGAAAACCTTTCATTGAGTACTTTCATAGAATATCCGCCCACATGAGTCTTCCCTAAGAGGCTCTATTATTCTGGCCTTAGAGTTTCATTAACACGTCATTAAAAACTGTTTTGTTGTTCAGCCCGCTGACATAGGTTTCGGCCTACGTAACATGGACTCTACGCAACCAGCCAGTTGCGACAGGGCAACAGTAAGACTAATAAATACATGCACGCATTACAAATACTGCACGAGTCTTACTAAAACAAATTACAAACTAACCAGAAGTATTTGTTACCACACTACGTTTTCGTCACCATTAATATTTCAGGATTGCCAGCACATTTTGATACTTTTAAAAATAACATTTTTTTAATTATTCTTTTGGACACTGGGTTAAAAGGGCTATTTGAAAGAATGCACCATGGTTGAAAACATATTTTTCTTACAATAATTTTCAATTAACTTTTCTTACTCTCAATTCTATATTCTTAAAAGATTCACGCCACTTAAAGACGAAAAAGCAAAAGAAATGCAGATTAAAAATAAATGTAGTGTTGTGCCGTGCATGAAAACTTTTACTTTATTGCTTTGTTTGGTTTCTTTTAATATCTAGAGAGGCCGCATGGTAGTTAAGTGGGCTAATGGAGCGAAGGAAGTGATTATGCCTTGGGAACTAAACCGTATCGAAGTATGTAAATAATTTTAATTATATTATATTTTAAGTATACATATAGAATGACTTACCACTCACATGCATGAAATACATGAGCATTGTGCAAATAACAACACATCTATGCATGTATTTGGTGAATGTTAATCATTAAAATGAATGCAATAAAATAATATTATTAGTGCTTCTTGGATATTTAAAATTTTATTCGGCTGTTTAATATGTTATGAAAAACAAAATGATGGGATCTGAAGCGAATAGTATACCAATCAAATTTTAAACTGTCTGTAAAATGAGTGATCCGTCTCACCTAATGTGTTTAAAAAGACCCACTTACAGTGCGTTCGATCCACGAAGAGGCGCCCCACTCCTTATTGTGAGAGATAGCCGCGTGATGCGTATGCAGATATCCAACTATAGTGTGACGATAGAACTATCACAATATCAATTTATAATGCACACTTGCACTGTAGCGATATAGACAAAGAGTGGGGCGCATCTTCGTCGATTGAACTATCTGTATCCAAGTCGCACTTCATTTTGAATAAACAATTTTTACAGTGTGTGTATATTATACAACCGGCATCAATATTTATTTAATTTTATTATTTTTGAAATGTGAAATGTTATACCTCTTACAAACTTTTTGAACTTGATAAACTTCAGTTGGTAACAACAAGTTTTGATGCCCGCTGTAATCATTACAGTAAATTCCTTCAAATACATAAAAGGGGACTATTTTGAGTGGTGCTTTACTATTTTTTTTAATCTTCTCTTACATCGATTTCAGTGAATAACAAAATAATGTATATGTATTCAATTATAACTATATGCATATCGTATTATGTGCACTATGTATTTTATTTAAGCCTTTATATGCATATATCAACTTATTATACTGTCACATATACAAGGTTAGTCAGAAAGGGGGTACTAATCCGAAAGGGTGTTAAAGTACACATAATAGTGAATAACTTTTGTTCTACAAGTTTTCCCAAAATTCAGTAGTTTAAGAGAAACAGTTGTTCAAAAATCTCAAAAATAAATCTCTAAAATCTAAGTATCCCCAGTTATGATCAGCTGTGTTTACATTTTAGGTCATATTTGGGGTCATGAATTAGAAGCACCATTTTCTGAATTTGTAACTAAATCAGGGATGAATAAATTTTGAAAAAACTAAAATAAAAATCATTTTATTTGGAAAAAAAATATATTGAATTTTGAAATTTTAACACTTGCTTTCAAATCGTCATCAGCGATACTTTATGTGGGCTTCGGATTAGTACCCCCTTTCCGACTAACCTTGTATACAGGGTGTTAACGAAATCGTGTAATTCCTTCAAACCGCGTGATCTACTGGTGACACAGATTAACACTAAATGGGAATTTTAAAAAATATACCGAAAAAAAAAATCAAAAAAAAAAAATGGTTTTCAATATCTGATTCTTTTTAGAGCCTTGAGTTATCTGACTGCAAAGAGCGATATCGCGTTAATCGTTCCTGCCAGCCGTGTCACCATACTTTTATTAATTTATGCGTGGCATCGAAACGTTCACAAAATAAAATAATTTTTTTGCAAAAAAAAATATCTTATTTTTACTTTACTGAATCCTTATTAGGTGATTTAGATATGATCGGTAACCAAGCCGCATGAAAAAAAAAATTTTTTTGATTTTTAATCAAGCTAAATCCCGTGCGGGGCCAGTCTATACCAGTAGCAGATCATGTGATTTTAAGGAATTACACGAATTCGTTAACACCCTGTATATCTTATATTTATTTGTCCCCAATAATTTGTAAACCAGTCAACTAATACTAACCTCTACTGCATCAGGACACCCCCCGAGACCGCGGTGATGCCGCTACCGGTCAAAAGGCTCGTCTCGCCCGGCTATGGGGCGCAGTTGACTCCAAACTGCTGAAGCCACTTTTGACCCACGCGCGCCCGCCGCTCACGGAGACCCTGCCAGGCTTCATGAGGCCCATCGCGAGAGTACTCACAACCACTCACCAGTACACGCAGGGGGTTAGTACAGTTTTAAATTAACATCCTAAAGTTCAAGTGCTCATCGCTCATCTAACGCCGCAGCACGGTAGAGATTAACTACGATAGCATGGCACATCCCTCTATTGGCAATGCAATTAAAAATGTGTGAAAAAGAATATTTACAACACGTCATTCGTTCAATGCAGATGTTTGCATTCTGCAACTGTAGGCCAAAGTTAAACAAAAACATGGATCAGTCGCTCGACAGATTTGACGTTGCTAATGGTATGTTGTCAGTATGGTACCGTTTGGAGGTTTGTATGACTGACACACGTGCGCCTGGTCGAGCGGTCATTTTAATTATGCACTAGTCGAGCAATAAATCTACTAAATTAATATCAAACATGTCAACACAAACATGGTGACTCGTTACAACCATTGAAGACAGCTGTTGGAGGAGCGTCCCATGTTATCGTAGTTAATCTATAGGCTAATTCAGGTATATTTTGAAGCAGAAAACGTGCGTCCATCAATATGTTTGGTTTTCTTTTTGTTATCAAACAATTTGACAGTTTTTGTAAACGAAAACTGTGCAATTAAAGAAACCAGCACGCTACCATCACGTTTCCTACTTCACTTTGAAAAGCCAACAACTTTTCCTCAAATTAAGGCGTTAAAAAAGGACTCAGTTGAGCTCCGTACAAAACATTTGAAATTCCAATTAGGACAGTGGCCAACGCGACGGGCCGTTAACTCGCTGTCAAATCAATCATCGTCGGATCAGCTTCGCAAAATGTATTATATGTACCACAACTTAAAGTTCATTTTTCAAAGCTATAATCTGAGGCAAGGCGTTGCTGCGGCGTTAGAAGAACGATGAGGTATCTAAAGTCCCCGTCGCGAGAAGCTATAAATTTTGTAAACACACATTTAGGGGTTCGCAACCTTTGGAACAAGTAAAAAAAACAGTTTTGTAATGATTTTTATTTTTATATAAAGGTTTTTATTTTATTTATATAATAATAAATAATAATCTACGAAAACAACACAAACAAACTGAAACGCATGCAAAACTCAAATGACAGCATTGACAGCGTCAGTGTGAACTTACTTCAAAATGGCGGGCCAAATGTTGACGTTCCATGAGTCAGACACGTTCCGGTACCACAAAACATTAGACGATAGCGCTTTATATCGCTAAAAATATAACCCGACTAAGTGAAATTGCTCGTTAGTTTCGTATTACACGTATGTAACTTTGAGTTGATTGAATTTGGGATTATTTGTTGTTGATTGAATTGTCGCTACGTAACTTTGTAGAAGTTCTTTACTTACAAAATTTATAGCTTCTCGTGACGGGGACCTTACCTACTTCATTCGTCTCGTCACAAAGCTCATTCAATATTAATATTGAGTGAGCTTTGTGTGACGCTATTTAAATTTGTGTTAAATTTAAATAGCGTCACGGGACAAAATAGAGGGTTATCTCTACTGCATTCAAAATGTGGACGCGCTAGGTCAAATATTTCAGTCGAGCTTATAATAGCCCGAACTGCCACACTGCAGCTCGGGACAGGATCTGAGAAGCTCGAACTCTTTTGTATCGGAGATAGTACGATATTGGATCTGTCTTTATGAATAGAAGATAGATAATGAGTGCTGCACCGAGTAGAAAAATTTGAAACAAATTATAAAAGTAAGATTTGAGCAGTATTCTCTGTGTTCACAGGACAGCTCGCTGCGTAGGACAGACTCTGATTCAGACCTGTGCATTGATGAGCAACAACCAGTTCCTACAAGTATTGACCCGCAGGTAAACTTCCTGTTGTGAATTTTACGTCTCAAGCGCGAAATCCACTAGCAATTTTTACTGAGCAAGTAAACTTGCAAGTTTTACGAACTAAGCGACTACTTGCATGGAATAACCTGCCCAGTAACTTGCTAGCGGATTTGGCGCTTTTGTAATGTCAGCTGTTTCTTGTCAGGCTTTACATTTGAAGCTTCAAATTTTTATTGCCATGTTAATTTTTTATATGAAAATCAATAAAATGTTATAAATAAATAAAAATGATATTGTTATCCTATTTTTATGATTCCGTTTGTATAATTATACCAAATAAAATATTTTTCAAAAATGGATTGAGCCATATTGTGTTATAATATTGTTCTAGCTGTATTTTTAGTTATTTTTACATACTATTTCTATTTATCTCAAATAATATTATGTATACATATTCTTTTAATATTTCATGTATCTCCTTTTTTTGGTTGCAGCTATCGATTAACGTTCGGAATGGATATGGGCATGTTTGAGCTTTGTAGCGTTAGTGATCCACGGCTGTGATATGAAATTTGCTCTAATAGCATATAGATAAATTTATAATTAATAGGAAATTCCTTTTTAATTATTGCACGCAGCAATTATGGCCAGGACTGGTGGACACAAGGATTTCTGTGGAAGGTATCACTGGAAGTAACATCTAAATATTTGTAAATGACTACTTTTGATCATAACGAAATTGAAAAATTGAGTGCCACAATTTTGTATAAATAATTTAAGACTATCTGCGCAAAGTATAACGTTTTAACTGTTAATAGTACCCTCAATCAATGCGTAGTCCAATATTCTGTACGTACATCATACGATAACAAGATTCTACGCCTTATCATGTCCTGTAAATATATAAACAGTTCAAACGTTAGTTAATGTTGTTATGGCCAGTGTGTGCTTAAACCGTAATGTTTACACCTTTGATTTTAAACATGTATAAAATCAAAGGTATACACAAATTTATTATTATCAGAATTTAAAATGAATTTGTATTTGAATGTGATATGAGACAAGAATGTAAGATCTGATCATAATGACACTAATTACGAATCCATGGCTGCAATGCAAATAATTATAAAGATGTAGGTCCGGGAGTCGTATACCGTATAAAAAGCACTCCCGTTAGGTAAAGCATTTTTTCTTTTCTGAAATTGCAACATTATTTCATTCTTACTTCCGAATTGTCTCCTACAGGCATAAAAAGAATAGAACATGTCCTGCAAGCCTAACGTGCGACCGCGACAAAGTTATCTCGCCCTGAGCATGTTAGCCTGACTGTTGAAGTTTGTTTTCGTATGAGTCGACTGTACCTATTATTAATCGCGCGGTCTTATTAGCACTCTGTTCCTTAAATGTAGCAATAGCTTTGTATTACTTCACCAAAATTTCATAATCAAATCGTGAAAGCACGACTCTAGCTTCCAAGTGAAGCTAGCGTTTACGCGATATTAAATGTCGCCTTTGTTATCTCGCCTATTAAAACACTTTCATGTTAAACAATCTAGTCTACTATTATATTATGTACCTACATATTGAATTAATGTCGTGCTCGATATAAAACAATTAGATTTTTAATCTTTTTGCTGACCATCTAATGGGCATTTTGTTTAATGTTGCTGGGAAAGGGTAATTAGTCTTATAATACTTTGTTTCGTTTGACTTGTTGTTTTATGTATGTACGCCTCTATGATTGTATTGTCAAGTGAAATTATTACACGTAAAACTAGTAAAAGGGTTTATAAAACCGCATCATTATTTACTAATATTAGATCTTCAGGTAGAATGAAGAGGTACAACTTTAGTTTTCATAAATCACATTTTCACACCTACTTGCATTTCATATTTCAAAATAAATTTATATCCTAACAGCTTTTAGTAGCTTGATAATATGGAAATAGAATAGTATTTTACTGATTAAATTAATTTGATCTCAGATCGTCAGGATTAAAATGTGTCCAAGAATTTTATATTTTTCAAAAAATTATACTGTATGTTAAATATTACTCATATTTTTTTCTGTAAAATAAATCTGCTTGGTTTTAAAAACTTTGCAAATTGAATTTCTTTATGTGTATTAAAATCTGACCTTTATACTTGATTTTCATTTAATATGCCTACATCAATCAATCAACTTTGTCTGCCTATTGCCCAATGCCATCATAGGCCTCCTCAAGAGGCACCACACAACACTTGCTCCTCTGCCTTCCACATCCAATCCTGCAGGCAACCAAATGTGTGTTATTCAAATTAGCCAGATGCAGACAACTGTATAGAAGTGATTATGATAAAGTAGGGGTAGCAAAACTAAGAAATATGTTGCACATAGTGTAATATTTTTATAAAAGTTAAAGGTATTTTACTTAGAGCTTATATTTAATATCTAGATACAAATGTATAAATGCTACATTAGTCTTGAAGGCTTGGCCTGTTTACGAAGGAGTTTCTGGACCAATTTGTCTCTTGAGTGTTTGTCTAATTTCCTCAGTGACTTGAAACTTGGGACCGTGTCCAGGTACAATCCAGTCTGCTAAATCGGCAACTTTAGACCTGTTCTTTATTTGCTGTACGGGATCCTCACTCCCTGCCTCCAACCATATGCTTGGATTTCCAATATCTTCAAATCTTTCAAATAGATCTCCTGAAAATATTTATTTTTCTATGTATTATTTTGCCTGTTAGAAGCTAACTTTATTTTTATTCGACTAGGACTATAACTCCTGTAATTTTGAATTTATGAATAACAAATCTTTGGTGCAAAGTAATTGCTGTCTTTAGGGCTGATTTATATGACATACCTACATACTTACCAGCAATAGCTACTTTTACGGCATCTGTAGATGTCACTACTACAGTAACATCAGAGAGTGTGTGCCCAGGTGTAGGAATTACTTTCACATTATCATCTATTCTTAGTTCCTCACCTGAAATTAAAATGGATTTAAATTCCTCTTGGGAAGAATTGTCTGATAACTTTTAACGGAGGGATAATTTAGACATTTAACAGATTTTCTAAAGAAATACCCTCAACTCGTCAGTTATTCCTCCATTTATGAGTTATCTGACAATATGATTTTTCAAATTTAATGTTCTTACCTGCAGTTTCTGAATTGAGAATTCCGGATAAGCAATATTTAAGTAGTATTTGAGAACGGAGTTGTCAAAAAAATGCTTTAAAATCCATAACTTTTTTGACAACTCCGTATTCAAATGTTACTTAAGTACTGCATATCCTAGAAGTCTCAATTCAGAAACCAGAGATTATTCAGTTAATTCAAAACACGATTACCTTTATCAAAAGGGTGCATATAATATTCATCTTGAAAGGATACACTGAAGCCAACAATGTGTTTAGCCATCAAGAACAGATTATTATTTCCTATGTGATCTGAATGTCCATGGGTGGAAATAACATAATTTACATTTTCAGGTTTTACATTATTTTTATCTAACGCTGTAACAAAAAAAAAAAGGAAATTATCTTATATATAAAGAGACTGGTACTGACTGACATTTCATTCATCAACGCAGAGCCTAAACCACTAAAGCTGGAAATATGAAATTTGGACAGTAGGTTCCTTACGTGATGAAAACATCCACTAAGAAGGGATTTCTCGAAATTCAACCCCTAAGAGGGTGAAAATGGTGATTAACGTTTGTATGCAAGTCCGTCATTTTTGAAGTAAGAAGCATGAAATTAAATATTAAGGTTTCCGGTTAGGATTAAATGTACACGTGTTTCAGCGTTTTTGGAAATTCAACCCCTAAGGGGGTGAAATAAGTGTTGTAAGTTTGTATGAGAAATCTGGTAATTTTGAAGTAAGAAACATGGAATTCAATATTTAGGTTACTGGTCAGAAATAAACATATACTTGTTTCAGGGTTTCTGTAAATTCTACCCCTAAGGGGTGAAATAGAGGATAAAAGTTTCTACGAAGTTAAAAGCTTGAAATCAAATAATAGGTTTTCTTGCTAGGTACAAATACATGTTTTTGAACGATTGTGTAGATTCTACCCCTAGGGGGTGAAATAGAAGGTGAAAGTTTTATGTAAGATAAAAGCATGAAATCAAATAATAGAGTTGATGTTTAGAAAGAAATGTACAAGTATGAGCGTTTCTGTAAATTAAACCCCTAAGGGGGTAAAATAGCGGATGAAAGTTCGTATAAGAAGTCTGGTACTCTTGAAGTAAGAAGCATAAAACATACACGTGTTTCAGGGTTTTTGAAAAATCTATCACTAGAAGGTGAAATAGAGTACGAAAGTTTTTTTTATTGTTGACACTTCTGCGAGACTTTCTGGCATAGTATGTACCTTCACCGTAATATAAGAGGTGGTGCGCGAGTCGTATCGGATGGTTTTAAATAAAAATTCACATCGTTCATCCGACTGAGTTGAAACTTCGTTCAGTTGATGTTGGTACTAGCGCCAGAGTTTCTGATGTAGTACTATTAACGTACAAAAGGTTGCGCGCGAGTCGTATCGGATAATTGTAAATAAAAATACGCATCGTTCATCCGATTGAGTTGAAACTTTGTATAGTTGTTGTTAATCACGCGAAAGTTTCTGACATAGTACCTTCAACGTACAATACGTAGCGCGCGAGTCGTATTGGATAATTGTTTGTCTTCTTCTAATATAAAGAGAAAGGTACTGACTGAAACATGATATTTGGACAGTCGGTTCCTTTTGTAACGTAAGCATCCACTAAAAAGGGATTTCTCGAAATTCAACCACTAAGGGGGTGAAAAGGGTGATTAACGTTTATATACGAGTCCGTCATTATTGAAGTAAGAAGCATGAAATTAAATATTAAGGTTTCTGGTTAGATATAAATGTACATGTGTTTGACCGTTTTTGTAAATTCAACTCCCAAGGGGGTGAAATAAGGGTTAAATGTTAATATTCTGGTGAGAAATAAACACCCACGTTTTTGAGGTGTTTTGGAAATTCTACCCCTAAGGGATGAAATATGGGATGAAAGATTTTTGGTACTTAAAAAAAGTATTTATTCTTTAATTTTCACCACCTTAGGGATTTCATTTACAAACACGCTCAAACACGTGTACATTGATTTCTAACCAGAAACCCTATTATTTGATTGGGAGTACCTCCGCTGACGGCGCCGGTTGCCAAACTGGCTGCCGGCGCCGCGCCGCACCGACTACATACACTGTTTTTATACACTTTCAAAGTCTCTTCAAACTTTTCATGAGACGATTATTCGTGACACACTTTCGTTTTCACAATAAAAACAAATGAAAAACTTAGGGAGATGTTTGTATAATTGTTTGGTTTTCCAAAGCGGAGTCGACGGAGCCCCATTGGGCTCCTATTTCTGTCTGCAGGGATTAAAGTAACCTAACATGAAGGGGATGACTGGGGCTTCGTTGGCTCGCTTCGCTCGCTCACTCTAGCCCCCGTCATCCCCTTCAAACCTAACCTATCCGTGTCGGGGTGCCCCAAATTACCATGCTCGCTTCGCTCGCTCTTGAAATTAGTCAGTTGGAAGACAAGTTACTGTGTTTGGTCCAAAATATAATCTACCTTTCATCTTACATACCTATCAAACAACTTATTACCGCCGCTTTTTGGGTGCCAGCTACCGATGTTTTTAATCTCGGCTGCCGGCAGTAATGTACCGCCGGTTCCCGATGGCGTTATTTTTGGGTGCCGGCGCCGGCAGCGGAGGCACTCCCAATCAAGTAATAGGGTTTCTGGTTAGAAATTAATGTACACGTGTTTGAGCGTGTTTGTAAATGAAATACCTAAGGTGGTGAAACAATAAGGGTTAAAAGTTTGTATGAAAAATCTGGTACTTTTGAAGTAGGTAATAAAGGGAGAAACTGACTGAATGGCCGACGGATCTATCAACGCAAAGCCTTAAACCGCTGGGGTTAGAAATTTGACATGTTCAAAGTAGGTACCTCTAATAACGTTGGCATCCACTATGGAAAGGTTTTTGGAAATTCTACCCCTTAAGTGGTGAAATGGGTTGTTAACGTTTGTATGAAAACCCTTATTCCATAGGGTTATTAACTTAAAATTTGGCACAAACACTGTTCAAAATAAGTAATAAAAGACGGCTTTTTTTATTTTATACCTACATTTAAAAAGGGCTTAAAAGGGTATAAAATTTCACGCAAGCAAAGCTGCGGGCAACAGCTAGTTATTCATAAATTAATAACTTAGAATAGAAGTTATATCTGCAACGTGAGTACATACTTACCAGTAATTATTTTCTGGGAATCCCAAGCAGTCATTGTATCTACAATAACATTGTTAACCCCTTTTATCAGTGTACAGCTACAATTTGCTGACATCTGATCTTTTCCGGTCATTACGGAATATCCATCGTATAAAATTATAACTTCACTCATTTTGGCCCATGAAGTTTTTTGACCTTCTCGCAGACCACAACTCGTAGAACAACTTTGTTATTGTTTATGTAGGCAGACGAAACTTTCAAAATGTTGATAAGAGAGCTAACTTGATACGATTTGAATGGTTGTAAAAGAGATAGAATAAATAAAACAATGCTTAATATCCTCACTTATTTGTATAAACCGGACGGAACATCCACAATCCACAGCTGAAAGTGACATATTTATAATCGTTCTGAAACTTTTGTACTTTCCCAAAAGAACTAATAACATGCTATCGGCATTACACTTGTGTGGATAATATTTAACTCCACAAGAGTACAGAATTCTTGAAATTCAAGATTGTTTCTAATGTTGTAATAATATTCAATTTAGTAATAATGACACAAAACAGCATTTCTAAACTGTACTTCTCATCTATCCCTGTCTCCCTCCTCAGCTGTCTTTGCCGGTTATTTTTAGGTTAAAATTCTAAAATAAATTGAAGAAAGCTGCGGTGGTCCATACTTTTCTACGTAGGTTATTTTAAAATTTCATCGTGCGCCAAACATTTTCTTTATTCATGAAAATTGCGCATTTGGATAATTGTTTAACGCGTGTCGTATTATAACTATATGCAAGATCATTGTATGTTCATTGTTTACCCAGGGTTATGAAACAATAAAGTGGATCTCTGTCGCCTCGGGAGCGCCAGTCTTTGTGAACCATGTCAGGCGACGTGCAGCCAAGGAAACGTAAGGATAAGAAAAGGAAGAAAGGTAAGAAATAACCGAATTACGGAATATAGCGATGGGATGTGGTATGCATACCAATGAGATTTTAATTCCATATAATTTGCGTTACAGATGAGTTAGGCGTGGAAGAAACGGGTCCTCGTGGCACGGCAGCAGCGCTTGGTGAAGGCGATGTGTTAATGCATTCGCATAGTGAACATGGCACTGGTGGACATTGGTGTGCCAAGATCATATTCTTCTCATTACTTGCTGTACTTGTAACTCTTATTGGACTGATCATACTGGAAAACAGAGGCCTCTCAGAACGTTAGTATAATTAAACTGTATATAAATAGTTACAATATGTTAAAATACATACCAATCAATTGAAAGACTGTGTCACTGACAACAGTCAGTCATCTTAATTTAATTAGACATGAATTCTTCATACTTTAGTTATTCAAATCCAAAATGTTGAATTGAAATCTGTTCTATCCGGATTCGTTAAACTAACATTTTTATTCTCATCATCTTCACCAACCATTACTATGAATGATCAATACCTATGGAGATTTTTCCTATATATTTATTTGTTAGATTATTATTGTCATGGAAATGTTCAAGCTTTTCTGTAAAAGTAAACCAAGTATTCAAATAATACAAATTAAAATATTTTGTTTTTAAACTATTTTACAGTAGAAGCAAATTCAGTGGAGTCGCGCTACTCAGGGGTTCTAGAAGGATGGCTAGAAGATGCACCGGATGATGACCATCATGATGCACATACTCTAGAACTGAAGCACCATGTATGTATACAGAGCTATAGAATTGAAGATAAGCAAAAATACAAAAAAAATGTATTCCTTCAGTATGTGATTTGCATACACAATCATTACTAAAAGCTGATATTTAATTTCTAGTTTAAATCGCTTCAAATATTTAAATCTTGTTTTGTTTTCAACTTATGTCACATAAATCAGAACACAAAGTTAGCACAGAAACTTTTGTTGAAAATTTAAAAAATCAAGTCAATGTTATCAATAGGTATTTAAGTTATAAATTACCAATGTTATGGATTCCGTAAGTAATATTTTTAATATATTGTAATGATAACTAGAACTGGTGGAGGACTGTATCAATAACTTTAAATTTTTCACTATTTTATTATTCATAACCATACCTTAGTGTTCTACATTAAGACTGTGACCTAGGATGATGAAGAAGCTGATCAAGATGACCATAGTCCAGAAATTGATCATGACGATGAAGATGACAATAGTGAAGAAATCGATGATCATGATGACGAGGATGATGAACATGAACCAGATGATCACGATGATGATGATGATGAATCTGATAATGATGATGAAGACGATGGAGATGACGCCCATGATCAAGAAGATGATGAAGACGATAATGGAGATGATCAAGAAGATGATGACAACAGTGAAGAACAAAACCCTGAAGAAGCAGATGAGGTGTGATTTAAATTTTCAGGCATTAATTGTTATTGTGATGGTTTTAAATTACATCTTTATTCTTGTAATTATTAAAACTTCCAACAGGATGATGATAATGAAGAACGCGACTATCGAAAGTTTGACGTAAGTGGTGAAGACGAAAAAGACGATGATGATGATAATGATGAAGACGAAAATGACGACCTACAGAGGGTAGACGAAAACGATACAGCAGAGCGTGATGATGATGAACAAAACGACGAACCTAATGATCAGAGTCTCGAAAATGATGATGATTTTGACGATGAAGACGATAGTGACGAAAAAGAACAGGATGATAATAAAACGCGTGAAAACGAGGTGCAAAGTGTGACGCTTGACAACAATAAACAATTTTGAGTTGATTGGCACTAACATTCCAAAGCTTATTTTTCAAAATTTTACTCTAAGGCACATGTTGCAGTGCATTTAATTTATTATGTTGTTATTACCTAACAATAAACTTGTATACTTACCACTTACAATATTAAAAATGTATCGCGACACTACAGTATGGCTTATTACTGTCATTTTAGTTTTGTGATAATCTTAATATGACTGTATAAAACGAAATGACATGTTTTTCGGTTTACTTTGGTATGCTATTTCAAGCTGCGTTTTCTTGCGAGGCTTGTTCTGCTAACTTAAGATTATTTTTTGCTGACTTTCTAGTAAAATTGTTGGTGGGTCTAATTTGGACCAATAAACCAATTTTTTCTAGTAGGAATAAGGAATCGGAAGTATAGCTCCAGAATTTAACCTACTCACTATTAAACTAACCATGAATGACGAGAGAATCTGAAGGAACGGTTAACATTTGAAACTTTGAAAGTAATTCAAATCCTTCTCTTTGTTCAGATCTCAAATACTTAGACATTGAGAACATTGTTATAACCATATTTTTCTTCTTTAACTTTTGTATTTTGTGATCAATAACAAAGAATATTACAGGAGGATGAGGAACAAGAAGAAGAAGCGGAAGATTTAGGAGTGGAAGTAGAGAGGCTTGAGAGAGAAGTTTCTGATGAAGATGCAGTATCTGAAGAATTGTCTCCTGCCGAAGCCGAGGAAGACGATAAGAGCGAAGGTTAGTGTAGAGAAACAGGTTTATTAAATAGACGTATACATAGCTAGGTTATGACATTTTGAGTTGAATTAGATTTTAGAACATTAAACAGATGTTTGGTATATTATTTATTTAATTAACTAGCTAATAAAAATCTGTGACCGTGGAGGGATCTACATGACATCGTATTGCTACTGTCAAGCGACTCTAGTCACGATGTTGGCCGACAGCTAAATTACCGAAGGAAAAACCCGTCTCGTGCGGGAATCTATACTAGTAATAGATCATGTAATTTTAAGGAATTACACGAATTGATTTACACCCTATATACAGGGTGGTAATTTGAAATGGGGCATGAAGGGCAGCTACCTTAACCATTGTAGCTACAGGAAAACGTTCTTAGAAGACTACCCCTAACTTTTGGGATAATTTCAATCGGCATTCACAGATTTTGAAAAAAAAGTACAGTCAGCGAGAAAAAGGGCTGTTTTCACAAAACTTTTTTATGATGCCAATCGAGCCCATTTCCCATAAGGATCAAAAGACTCTTGCGAACCAACTGAGGTTTGAGTACTAGAAACGTCAGAAATAACAAAAAACTATTTGAGATGGGTTAGTTATAAGGGCAGCTACCTTAACCGTTGTCGCTACAAAAAAATGTTGATAGGAGACTGGCCATAATTTTTGAAATTATTTCGAATTGCACAAAAAAAAGAGAAAAAAAAATTTGGTACCGTCAGCAAAAAAATGGTCGGTTCTCACAAAACTTTTTTTATGATGCCAATCGATCCTATTTCCCATAAGGATCAAAATACTCTTTTGGACCTACTGAGGTTAGAGTACTAGAAACATCAGAAATCACGAAAAACAACATTTCGTTAAAAGTTACGTTCACGCAGAAAAAAAAGATTTTTTTATTTTCAAAATCTGTGAATGCAGTTCGAAATATTTTCAAAAATTATGGACAGTTTCTTAAGAACATTTTCCTGTAGCCACAACGATTAAGGTAGCTGCCCTTATTACTACCCCATCTCAAATAAGTTTTTTGTGATTTCTGACTTTTCTAGTACTCCAACCTCAGTTGGTCCCGAAGACTGTTTTGATCCTTATGGGAAATGGGATCGATTGGCATTATAAAAAAGATTTGTGAAAACAGCCCTTTTTCTCGCTGACTGTACTTTTTTTTCAAAATCTGTGAATGCCGATTGTAATTATCCCAAAAGTTAGGGGTAGTCTTCTAAGTACGTTTTCCTGTAGTTACAATGGTTAAGGTAGCTGCCCTTCATGCCCCATTTCAAATTACCACCCTGTATACAAGGTTAGTCGGAAATGGGGTACTAATCCGAAAGGGTGTTAAAGTACCCATATTAGTGAATATCTTTTGTTCCACAACTTTCCCCAAAAGTCGATGGTTTAAGAAAAATAGCTCTTCAAAGATGTCACAAAAAATACGCTAAAATCTATCTATCCTCAGCTATTATCAGCTGTGTTTACATTTTAGGTCATATTTGGGGTCACAGATTAGAAGCTCCATTTTCTGAATTCGTAACTAAATCAATGATGAAGAGTTTTTGAAAAAAAACAAAATAATTATTTTTCATGGAAATAAAAATTATCGAATTTCGAAACATTAACAATTCGAAACTTTAAAACAGTCATCAGTGATACTTTAAGTGGCCCGCGGATTAGTACCCCTTTTCCGACTAACCTTGTATAACATTATACCAACAAAGTCACCATCCGTAAATCTTGAGCCTAGCCTTTTCCCAAGTATGTTGGGGTTGGCGTCCAGTCTACGAGACAGCAATATGACTTTTTTTTGTAAGATTGGGACTTCCTTTACAGAAATCTCAAGTGAATTGGCTCCCGAGGATGACGGAGACGCTAATGACAGTGGCGAGGAAGGTGCTGAAGATGAAGAGTTTTTGGAGCCGGACGACATTGAAGACGAGCTGTCTGGTGTCGAACCCATCGTAGCACCCAAAGGAAAACCTTTAGTTGAGGTAATTGAAGTAGTCCAATATGATTGGTACAGTCAGCATCAAATATATCAGGACGAATAGACTGTTTAAAAATATCTGAACAATTAAGAAAATTAAACCAAATCTCAATGATACATGCGGTGTTTCAGAATGAACCCAGTACACGACAACTGTCACTCTGACAAGAATTTTATCCCATTCAGATAAGTTTAGGTAATTATGAACAGTCTGTTCGTCCCCATACATTTGACGCTGACTGTACCAATCATTTTGGGCGCATTGTCGGCATAGATTATAGCGTGACAGCGTCGTGACCACAACATTAAAATTTAATTCATAACATTTTAGCGCGCATACACACTGCTGTCTTTTTTGTAGAAGACAACTGTACCTATTATCTATACTTATACTTGTTTTAATAGTTTTGTTTATTAGTCTTTGGACCCGAGTTCTATTTAGTTGTATAGTCTCACATAATTTTAAACAAGGTGTAACATAAATAACGCACAACCTCTGAAGGGGTCACTGTACTCATCATTATGAACAATTTTTACTATAGGACAAAACCTGAAATCACGAAAAATAAACAGTTGTTCCCTACATTTTGACGAGTTAAGCGAACATAAATGTAGGGAACAGCTGTTTTTTTTGCGATTTCAGTTTCGTGTCTGGTATACATAATATTAAAGTGTCGTGTAATGGTGTTAGGCAGTACCCCCACGGCGACCGCAATAAGCGGCAGTAGCGGTCCCCCTAATCCCTTACTATCTACGACGACTATACTGTATGCTTAATTTACAGTAAGTTTTTTTTATTCAGGTTGAAGAAGCTTCTACTATAAGACCCGCAGACACTCTCGTCGACGAAGAAGAATACGAGAAACAGCAAGAAGAATTAAGACGCGAGCAGGAAGAGGCTTCTCACCGTAAGTCATTTCATTATTAGTTCCCTGCATGCCTATAATTAACCTAAATAATTTGCTTTTATTATTTAGCTTTTTATTGCTGCTACATCTGGACGGTTCCTGTCTATTTCTAACAAATTAATTCCTATATATCACTGAATTTTCATTTCCACTCTTGCTAACAAATAAAAGGGTTTTGGTTTAAAAAATAAATACGAAATAACATTAGATCTAACATCTGTTATATTTTATTTCCTAAAACGATGTAAAAATAAATGTTGTTGAAATTAATTTCTTTTATTTCGACCCATTTGCTTTAGTTGTGCTAAGTTTAAGATTATTTTCATTATTTTTTTTTTGCAAATGATGACACAGGACTCACAAACACACAAGTTGGTTTTCATTAATTTAATATTTTTCTTTGCTCTTTACTTTTTGTTTCTGTGTTGTTATTGCTTGTATTGTAATTCATATATAGGGAAGAAAATCGTATTTAATATTAAAATACATAACAAAATGTATTCTCACACTGTAGCGTTAGGATACCTAAATTATAAAATTTCGTATGTACTGGATTGGGCATTAATAATTTTACGATTATCGTACTTTTGTACTACACCTCATCATATTACAGTTAGGTAACTCCTTAGTGGTTAGCCCTGTAACACACACACACAACGTCAATCAGTTCTCATTCTCACACAATTTTATCCGCTTAAGTAGTTTTAATTGTAGTTTGACTCAGCAATCGATGTCTTGAACTCTCAAAATCTATCATTATCAGTAGTTCCGCGTTAAAATAGAAAGGGCTTTGCAATTAGTTCACATCTAAAATAGAATCCATTCTCGTTATGTCCGTTTTTGCTAGCGAAAATATCTTTTAATAAGACAAAGGATCCTTTGTTATGTTTAGGATGCTGTATAATATGAAAGAAGTTGTCAGTTTCGAGCGTTCATCGAAAGGTCTAATCACATTCGCAACTTTCTAATGCAAAACTGTCATTTATGTATCAAGATGCGTACATATATTTTGTGAATCGGCATCCGACCCGCATCGCCTCGCCTCGTGCGGTTAGTATTCTTTATATGAACTTGTATGGATGTGCGCTTACTATATCAACTCCGTAGCGTCACCGGATCGCCTCGGGCGTATGCCGTCCACGCGTGGACGATGAGTTGAACTCTCTGTGACAACTCGCTGCTCGCATGCTTGCCTTGCGTTGCTGCGCATTGCCAACGCACAAATCCCTAGTGAATGTCCACTCGATGACCACGCGAGGTCCTCTGGTTGACCACGCGACGTTTACTGGTGATAACGCGGCGTCCACCCGTGAACCACCTGCTGACAACGAGTGTACTCCGAGTGACAAGGCGATGCGGGTCGGGTGCCGGGTGGCTCTAATGATTGTAACCTTAAATTGCTGAGTGGATGTTGACCAGTTTCTCACATTGTGTCTCGAGGTCTCTAATATTACTGATGCAACACACGCGTAATGTTTGCTGTTCGCTTACGGTGAATCTAATCTAAACAGTGGATCATTAAGGTTTTATCGAAAATTTGTATTGTCGCAGTAAACTGAACAAGCAAGTGATGAATATGTGGGAGATACTTATACAGATGGTAACACCGGTTTATAGAAGCCTATTCAAATAACTGATCATTAAATGTTGTTTTCCAACATCATGTTATCTGTTGTATACAGCAACAAAACATAACAGTTAACATGAGGTTTGTTTTGGTTGGTAAATCGGGGGGTAAGTCGGGTTATTGCGACAGTACGAATGTTCGACGAAGCCCAGCGAGTAGAGCCCAGGGGTAACGCGTGTCCCGCGTGTGTTGCAGTGTGGCTGAAGGTGCTGGTGGGTGGCGCGCTGCTCGTGGCCACACACGCGGTGGTGCGCCGCGCCATTGCCCCGCGCGGTGCGTACACAATATACTAACCAAACGCCATTTTATAGCCCATTTCTTACAACCAAATATGACTATTGTCCATATACATAATAAAACCACAAACATCCTACGCCTCTTTGTGAGCAAATTATTATACTCTTTTCAATACAATGTAACACTGAGTACGCATCCCTAATATTTGGATAGCAACATGCTTATTGGAATTTCTATTGTAAGAAATTGGACCGTGATTTCAAAAATGTTTAAGAGGCCTATTAAAATTCTATCGTTATTACTTGGAACCACTCCAATAAAGTCTATCTATAGTTATACCTATTTGAAAAGTGTATCAAATTAACAGCAATTAGAAAGCAGATTGATTAAAATTAAAGTTACTTTTTTTTAACCTATTCCAATTATACCAAGTTTGGCCCTAGGAAACTTATTTTACTTTTGAGCATGTGTCCTTTTATTATATTTCGAACGATGGAGCTACTCAGTCTAACACGCAGCCAATTAGGAATTGTGAAGTGGACCTTCATAAATGATAGTCAGAATCCTGAAATGTAATTTTCATAACAGATGATACACCAGCAAGTGACGAGCACGCTAGTAGGGAGGAAACACCGGTGATTGACCGCCGTATGACTCTTATATCTGAAGAAACGGCCGCAGCTGGTAGGAATTGTTTCCATATGAGATATAACATTAATTTTCCCTTCGACCCTATTTGTAATTAGTTGTTTTACGTACTTCAGCAGTGCCAAAACAACTTTTGGAAGAAATTGTACAACCAATAGTGGAAGAAAAAATACAAGAAAAAGTTTCTTCTGTTATTAAATCTGCTCCACCTCCCAAAGAAGAAAGCGAAGATGAAGAAGAAGAAGAACAAGAAGAAGATGAAGTAATAATTGAAACCAAGGTAAGACTGTAACTGTTATTGTAAAACATCTTTCTTTCTTTACATATCAACAAATGTATGTAATATAAGGAAATAACCCACAGGGTGTAACTGCAGCAAAATCTCCGAAAGAAGTTGGTACTGTAGACAAAGAATTGTACAGCGATGAAGAAGAAGCTGAAGATGAGGACCAGGAAGAAGAAGAAGAAGAAATTGTGAAACAAGTAGTTAAAGAAACTCCGAAACAAAGCGCGCCCGTTTCTCAAAAGGCCGCCGCAACGGAACCGGAGGCTGACGAAGATGTACCTGATGACGTAGAAATAATCGACGACGAACAACTTGAGGAAGAATTAGAGGAAGAAGATGTTGAAGAAGAAGAAATATCAGATGTGGATGATGCAGAGCTTTTGAGTCGCCTCGAAGCTAAATATGGACGTCTGCCCGAACCCGAGAGACCCGGACAAAAACACAGTAAACACGACTGTATGCGTGTGACCGCTTGCTCGTGTAGATTCACTGTTGGCTTCATCATTCTAACCAATTAACACTCCCTGGCATGACTAACAGTAACGTGAGTGGATGAATTATTAATTTTTAATATGAACTTATTATTTGCTATCTTATTATTTTAAGTGTTTATTGTTTTAGAATAGATTCGATATTAGTATTTGTTCTGATAGATGTGCAAACGATCCTACGAAGATATCACGAATCATCATAGATATGAAAATGTTCCTGAATTAAACGATTAACGATCAAATCGATAAAAGTCGCTCTAAAATAGATTGTAATTCATTCCAAATTGTAATTTTGTAAATAAAAGCCTTCCCTGGTTGGTATTGAAACCTTTATTTTTTTCACTTTCAGAGGATGGTGGGAATAGTATAGAGGACGACTGGCCGGGAGAGCCCAGCGAACAGTACTGGCGCCAGCAGCTCGACCAAGCCGAACAAGAGCTACGCCAGGTGAGTGACTAGTAACATCGAAGATTAATGACAGTAGTCATCAGGGGCGGATTTGATACGTTGGCTGCCCTAGGACTATGAAATATTGCCGCCCCCTACTCGCTGTAAATCACAATTTTTTTATGAACTATACGAATAATATTAAAATAAAAAACAACGAAAGTCAGTAAATGATAAAATTATCTGAATCAGTGTTTCAAATACTGATGTTTACCATTTATATTTGTTAGTAACAATTAATCGTTACTCACAAATTGTCTTTTGTCTGACTTAAAAAAAAAACACCAAATTATGCCGCCCTAGGCCCGGGCCTACCTGACCTGTAAGGAAATCCGCCCCTGATAGTCATTGCAAATGAACTTGTCGAATATTCTAAAGTATTTAGAGAAAATACATGATCTTTGAGAATGAGCAATTCTGTAGAAAATATTCTTGAAACATGCCTAATGTTGTCTTATAGAATTTTGAGAAGCTGTAATTTTATAGTATAGGTAACTGTTGGTGTATTCTTTAATGTTTATTATATTCATATTTCAAATGGTTTGATTATTATAATACAAGAAACTTTAATTGTGTTCTTAAAATGCACGTAATTGTGTTTTTTTCTTACCTAGCATGCTACTCAAATACTCAATCTTGTGGATTTCCTGAAAGCTTACAGCTTTGCTTGCATTTCATATTCTCCAATAATGTAGGGAATACACCAACAATATTTCAAAACTATAGGTAAACATATCGGTTAAACAATTCTCACGAAACTATCAAATCAAATTACAGGAGTGGCTCGACTAACTGTTTTACTTTTTGCATCCAATATTCGCATCCATCATACTTTGCTCGTTGTGCCATTTTCCTATCGACTCGTCGGTGGACACGTCGGGCTGCGCCCCGCGCCCGCACCCCGCTCGGGGCTCCCCCGGCTTCCCCCGACGACATCGACTCCCCCCTAGAGTAGAAGTGTTCGCTCGCCTGTTATAAACGTGGAGTAGAAAGCAAATGAAGAAAGTGTGCGGAAGAACATTGCTAAACCTAGCGTATGTCGCCGCGGCAGTCATCAATCATTACGTCGAATGAAAGAAGTATCTTTTCTCCCGCCTAACGTTTGAATATGTATGAATATGGGTATACGCACTCCATTTGTTTACTACTTCATTAATGATGGCGTATGCGGGCGAGCAGCGCTTGTGTGTGCTGCGTGTGTGTGAGTGTATTGTGTACTAACGTGCGGAGGGCGACTGGAGTGCGGCGAGTGACCGCGCGGCTGCGGAACAGTTGAAGGGCAGCGCGCGCGCTCGCTGGGTCCTGGCGCGCGCTATAGATGCGTCGGCCGAGGCGCGGCGCGACAACCGACTGCTGACGCGCGCCATCACCGCCTACCTCGACGTGCTCAAAATGAACGAACGCCTCGCCGACACCAGGTTGCTTGAAGTCGCTCATCGAACACTTGACAGAATACGATTTAGAGGTGAGAGTTCAATACATCACATAATAAAAAAAAACACGATTCTGTGGGCAATATTTCAGAGGATTTGTTTGTTTATTTGTAGGTAATTACTTGAGTGCGGAACCCGTCTACAGATTGCTGATTCGTAGATTTCCTGACGTCCCCGACTACCATAACAATTTAACGGTGTCCTTCCTTATGGCTAACAGGTATAGCTTTATCCATAATTATTATAAATGTGATAACCATAAAGTGCGGAATGAGACATAATTTTCAATTAATTTATTTTTTTGTTTCTCTTTCATAGGGCCGACCTCGCAGAACAGGTCATAAAAGACACTCTTCAAAAGTGGCCCAACGATCGTATCGCTTTGGCCCACCACGGTTTTATTCTGAAAACTCAACACAACCGTCTTGAAGAGGCAGTTGACGCCTTACAGAAAGCTTTGAAAGGTGACATCGGGCCAGCCACCGAGTCGCGGTTCTACTACCATTTGGGAGATTCTCTTCTCTTACTGGGTCGATTCGCAGAAGCCCATGAAGTTCACAAACGAGGTGCGGCACTGGGACATTTTTTGTCGCCCGCGCAACGTTCACTCTACAATGTAGAACGACTAAAAAGTCAACCGTGGTGGAATATAGAGCAAACACCGTATACAAAGTTGGCTCGTGCCCTAGAAAAATCTTGGAAGGAAATCTTAAAGGAAGGAGAAGCTGCTAAAGCTTCGTATGAAAAAGAAAAAGAAGGGTTGAAAGAACGAGGCGAGTGGTCGCAACTGGACTTATTCGTTCGGGGCCAAGAAATCCCTAATAGGTGTAAAAGGGCGCCAGTAACCTGTACAATCGTACGTTCGGAAGTCGCCGCTGCCGGCTGCCGTCGCGGTCAGGTCAAGTTTAGTGCTATGGAAGCAGGAACGCATGTGCGACCACACGTCGGGCCCACTAACTGCCGGCTACGAATGCATTTAGGTCTCAGCAATACCAAAGATACTTACATACGAGTGGATCAAGAAACCAGGTAATTATTTGTGATCAAAGTTGTACCCACGATGTACCAATTTCCTGCCGCGCTATCAATCAATGGCGATAGTATTTGCGCTTGTGTCTCTGCAAGCGTTTGAAATGAGCTCACAGTGTCACTGTGTATTATCTTGTTCTTCTTCTCTCGTGTCAGCACGAGCTATACGAAAATAGCTCATGCTGTGGTGAAAAGATTAGCGGGGCTGACTGTCCAGGGTGCGCCGGACGTACTTAAGTATCGTTACTCATGGAGGCTCTTTTCATGCACCCCAAATTATCTTTTTATACCAGTAACATAACATTTGCCAAGATAACTTGCTCTGAGAGATGACCCCTCTGAAAGGCTGATCAAATTAATTTATTGTCAAATCACATGTCAACGAATGTGATTAGTCGACCAAAATCAGCCTTTCAGAAGCTGGGGGAAAGCGTTTTTGATTATAATTATTTACCGACTAAATATTCTGATTATAATTTTTTGTCCTACTCTGAAAATACGCTTCTGTCCTGCTTTGGAAATACGCCTTTGTCCTACTGCGGAAACACACCTTTGTCCTGCTGTGGAAATACGCTCTGATTTGATTGATTGAAAATTCGGTTTATTGTTCACAGACAGTGGCAAGTAGGTAAGACGTTCATGTTCGACGACAGTTTCGAGCACGAAGTGTGGCACAACGGCACCGGCACGCGGCTCGTACTCATCGTGGACGTGTGGCACCCCGCGCTCACGGCCGCCGAGCGACGCACTCTGCCGCCCATCTGATGTCCATCCTCTGCACGTACTCTTTGCTATACCAAGGATATCAAATACACGCGTTAAGATACGCGTCATGAAATAAAATTAGTGCAGCGTGAAAGAGTATTTTTAATGAAAGAAAGTACAACACTTATACTCTGAAAGTCATTGTTGATGAAAAAACTAGTCAATTTCACATGCATTGTCACAATAAATACGTTAGCGTTCTGCATTTAATGTCACGTCGCCTGTCGGTTCCGCACAAGTAACGTAGAATCTATTTTAGAGAATCTCTCAACAAGTTATTTATGTAAGTACTTGTATTCTCTGTATCTGTATTAGTAACTATTTGCCGTAATTGAGGTCTGCAGAGTTAGTAACTATGAACTGGAAGTTATTAGTCGATTTTTTGTCATGTTGAATTCATTTGTAAATGTAACTAACATCTTCATTATAGCCAATTAATGTTTCAAATGTCATTTTTCTGTATATGATTGGCAATTTAATGTAAAGTTACTATAAAATGACTTATTTCAAACATTAATTTACTAGCTTTTACGTGATCAGTATTTAGTAATACTACCTTGTGATATATTTTTGTGTCCATGTTAAGATTTATGTTAAGAATAAAATTCCAATGCTCGATATAAAAGCCTTTTTAATTTCTTCTTCCCAATAATATTATTAGAATTTTAAGTGGATAAAATAAAATGCAATATTTGCTTAGTAGGTGTATATTTGGTATAAAAATTACCAGACAGTCTGGCTCAAATATAACCTATAACTTATTCTATTAACCTAATAAAGCTCGTTGTAATCTAATTAATTGCTAGGTACAAAGTTGGTCCATAGTTTATCATCAAGACTGTTTTATACATAAACTCCTAATTACAACCAATACGTCGGGTGTAAAAAGACCCTTAACGATAACGAAAACCACATATTCTACCCATCATTTTGATCATTTTTTTCTACCAGACCATACCTGGGAAATCATTGGTTTTGGAGATATAGAAGGTCAAAGTTAACATTTTTTTTTTAGTTTTTTCCAAAAACGTATTCTAAGTGATAATACTAAACTTTCTTCCAAACAACCTTATCAAAATTTTAAATTTTTCCTCACAAATTACGCATTTGAAGTTACAAAAACGCAACGAATATCAAACGCACACAACCGCCTTGGCTCAGCTGTGTGGCCGCTGCACGCATGCAAACGCGCGGCATCGCCACAACCACACATTGCGCGCTACAAAAAAAAGCATTTTTTTAATGCCAAAAAATAAAAGTCGTTTCCCAGCAATTATTTTTGGTCAATGTAGTTTAGTTTGATGTACAGAGTGCGTAGATTTCGGCTATGTGATGGGTCTTTTTACACCCTGTATTTAAATCCCTATCAATCAAAAAATTCGATGCCTGTATTTTTAAGAAATATGAGATTCTAGATTATTACTAAATTAGACGGAAGTATAATAACATTTGAGAATTCCCGTAACAGTCTAAATAATTAATAGTTGTTTCTCATCAACAGTAAAAAGAGATTTTATTTTATTACTTGCACTTAATTATATTGAACTAGAAGATTGTTAATATATTTATGCTTTAGGTAAAGCTTTCGTCAGGAATGTGAAATATTGGAATGTCAATAAATGTATACTGGGAAGGTAAACATTGTCGTATACAATTATTTTTGTGCATATTTTGTTTAGTATGTCCCACTTGGAATAACTTGTGCAGTGATATCAACGATTGGGTGATGCTTAACATTGCCAAAATCCAGTCTATTTGAATGATAATATTTTTATGGTATAATTGTAAATTGTAAACTAACCTATTTCTGGCAGAAACTTAAACACTAACAGTTCCATTAAAGCTAATGTCTTCATAAAATATAATAACAATGACTTAAAATATCATCGCCTAAGACCCCAATTTAAAAATAATGATTTTGAAACAATTTCAAAACTAGTTTAAGAGTAATTCGTATAAAATCACATTCGCATCTCAATACATTCATTCAAAAACTCACCACTTGATGGCAATTATTCTTTCGTTATTCTTAAATATAAATCAGGACTAAGTAACTACAGTAAAGACTCCATGTTTCAACTAGAAAATAACATCACTGGAGTAAGGCACTTAAGTACTCTGCAAGTGTCAAGGAGCTTAGGGTGCTACATTAATGTTATAATGGTCATTAGCTGGCTGGTACGCGGGCGGGCCGGGCGCCTGCGGCGTCGCTCGGGCGCTGTAGGGCGGCGCGGGCGGCGGCGGAGTCTGCCACGCGCCCTCACCGTAGGCACCGCCGTACACGTACGACGGAGACTCACAAGGAGTTATGTTGTCCACTCTATTTTCGTAAGTCGGCGCTGTCTCATAACCGCGTTCAATATTATCATAGGACGGAATGTTCGACTCGTATTTTCTCGGTGGGTTCGGTTCGTTGTACGGCCCGACGACGTCGTAGCCAGATTTCATACTGCTGCGTCCTATGGTGTTATACCTATTATTAGTTACTATAGGAACAGATTCGGCAGCAGGCGGTGGGTCGTAAGTATCTTCTAAACAGGGGAAGTTTTCTCTTTCTGTGGTGTGATATGAAGCAGGGCGGGCCGCGTGGAAATTGGAATACGATGAGTGCGCCGAAGTCGGCCGGGACACTCTAGATTCACGCGGCAACGAAGCATTGGAAGACAGATATCCCGCATTCCTGTATGAACGACGTGACCTGCGGACTGAAGAGTTGTTTCCCCGGGAACCTGAGCGACGTTTGACTCGGCGGGGTGTCATCGGTTTCATTGAAGATTCACTTATGTTTGTTTCTGTAGGACTCAATTCAATCGTATACACTGGGCGGCGCGACATCGTCCCTTTATCTGTGAAGGTATTATGTGCATGAACATATCTGCATTACATCAAAATTGCATTAAAATTAACAATAAATACATAATTACATTTACCTGTCGATGGTTTTTGTTTCTTAAATGATCTATAGGCCAAAACTATAGCTAGAGGCAATGCGGTGGCAGCAAGAGTAGCGGCAACAGCCGATTGTCCCAGTTCCACGTGGTCCCACTGCATGAAGCAGCCCTCGACGCGCGTGGGCCGCCACGTGCCAGGTCCATCCACTTCATCCCAGACTGGCTGACATCCCCAACCATTGCCTTCCCACCAGCTTACACTTCCTGTACCCAGAGCTAACAAGCCACTGTCCTGCAAATCGAAACAATGACACAAACTAATGATTTCTGAATAGGTGGTTAAGTTCACAATAGTGTACTTCTTCTTAGCGTGTCGATGACAATCTACACCGTGTCGGCCCAGAACTCAGCAACGAGTTTAGCACTATCCGTAGCGTCCATTAGTTCTTGAGGTGTACAGGTAACAGGGCAGGCGGGGCATGATGTTAAGTGCGCCATAGTTTGCGGAACGGCACCACATTTACACTCAAGGTTTGAATTACCCGCAAATTTCCACCTGAGCAGGTTTTCCTTGCTTCGACCAACCTGAGTCCGAAGTCTATTTAGAGACTTCCAGGTCAGCCAAGGCAACTCATGCCCAGGTGGGAGATCCTCGGAAGGGGCAACAAATGGAGTGGGTAGAGAAGCCTTATCTCGCCACAGCTGGACTCTTGCCTGTGAACGTTCGCCATTGAGTGGGAGGACACGCTGTGCAAAGCTATTACGGCTCTTAAGTCTTTGCCGAACGGGGATGTTGTAGTGCAGAGGGTGACGCGTATCGCTTTCCATTTTAGTTCTTTCGCTAGAGCTAGCTACTGCTCTACGAACTTCTGGTGGCGCCATTCCTGCCAGTGGATACAGCATTTGTACCGGGGTCGGTTTGAGGCAACCAGTGATAATCCGGCACGTTTCATTTAGTGCTGTATCCACAAGCTTTGCGTGGGCAGAACGACTCCATACAGGACATGCGTATTCGCCTGCAGAAAAGGATAACGCCAGCCCAGAAGTCCGCATAACTTTAGGCGAAGCACCCCACTTGCTAGCAATTAGTCGTTGCAGGAGATTGTTGCGTGCGTGCACTTTCCGCTTTATGTTACGACAATTGTTGCGAAATGTGAGTGACCTGTCCAAGGTAACACCAAGATACATTGGGAAGTCACTATGCTCAATGAACACTCCATTCCAAACAATGTTCAGTTTACGACCCGCCTCTCTATTGCGGAGATGAAATAGGCACGATTGTGTTTTGCTCGGATTGGGCTTAAGTGAGTTAGCGAGGTAATAGCTAGCTAAATTGCCAAGAGCATTTGAAAGGTTGACCTCAACCTCCTCAAACGTGGTAGCTTGCGTGGTGAGTGCGAGGTCATCCGCATAAAGAAAACGGGACGTGTTCGGGCTGGACGGTTGGTCGTTGGTATAGATATTGAAGAGGAGCGGGGCCAGGACACTACCTTGGGGTAGGCCGTTCTTTTGTGATCTCCAACGACTTTTGTCCGAGAGAAGATGGACCTGAAAGCGACGATTGTGGAGAAGTTCTCGGAGTACTTTGATAAATTTCTGATCAGGGATCAAGGTTTCCACTTTCCACAATAACCGCCTGAGGTTTACTGTATCGTAAGCAGCTGAAAGGTCCACGAATACAGCACCCGTGACCATCTTCATCTCGAAACCATCCTCGATGTGTTGCACGAGTTTGAGGGTCTGGTTGCAGCAAGACTTAACGGGTCTGAAACCAGCTTGCTCTGGGATCAGCTTCGGGTCAATAACACTCGTCAGCCGATTCAGCAGCAGTCTCTCAAAGAGTTTATGCGTGTGACACAGTAGAGAAATTGGTCGGAAGTTTTTGGGGTCATCTGCTGCTTTACCTGGCTTCGGGATGGCTATAACCTTCGATTTCCTCCAGAGACGAGGAACTGAAGCTGATTCCAGACACATGTTGTATAGTTGCAACAACCACGACACGGCAACTGGTCCCAGGTGTTTTAGTTGTTCAACCGAGATGTCGTCTACTCCGGAGGCTTTGCCGCACTTTAGGTTCTTAATCACTGTGACGATATCAGCAAGGTTGAACGGTTTACTAATATCGTCACAGGTGCCATCGGATCTTTGTGGCCTAGGAACCTTGCTGGGGCGGCATGCTGGTTTGCCGTTTACGAGTAGTTGGTGAGCAATCTGATTGGCAGTGACCTGGCTGGGAGATGAAGGTTGAGGGGAATCACTAGTCAGCTTGCGGATGGTGCTCCAAGCTTTTTTACTATTGTGAGTCATATCGATATTAGTGACAGTGTTAATCCACCTCTCCCGCCTATTCTCACCTATCTTAGCCAGTAACAATTCTCCAGCCAGAGTTGTTTCTTCCGCAAAGGGGTCGGTACGAAACATTAATTCGTACTGGCTTAACAGCTTAGCGGACTCTGTCGACAGCCCTGGTATGTAGGAAGTTCTGCATCCCCTTGGTATGTGTTTGCGGGATGTACTAGATACAATCTCAACAAAAGTGTCGTAATTTTGCGGAGTTGGCAAGACATTCAAGAGAGCGTCGTCGATAGAGCGTGCGTATGACTCCCAGTCAGCTTTCGAGAAGTTGAATCGGCGTTTGAATTGAACATTCATAGGTCTGACCACGGGTTCAATGCTGCACATAATAGGTCGGTGCTGAGTGCGAGGTATAGGTGGGCATACACTTTTTGTGCACTGTGAGCTGATATTGGAACTTACGAAGATTAGGTCTGGATTATAACCACGTTTCCACCGGCCACTATTGAAAGAAGCCGGTAGTTTAGGGTCATGAATAAGGGTCAGATCATTCGTCTCAGCCCATTCTTCGATTGCTTGCCCGCTCAGGTCCATGTTATTGTAGCCCCAGTTGGGGCTACGGCTGTTAAAGTCACCGATTACAATTTTGTTAGGCTGGCTGTTGAAATTCCATGGTTGGTCGAATTGGAACGTGGTGCCATAGTGTACTAAAGAACATGAAATGAAAATATTATTTACTAGAGCGCAAGTACAACAGTAAGAGGTAGATTTCCTTAAATCCTAGTGGTAGATTTCGGCACATTTTCTGATCAAAAAGTAAAACATAGCCTAGATATTATAGTAAGCTACAGATAGACCTTTGTCTAGTAAATATTGAGGAAACATTTTTAAATTTTGCAATTTATAATTAAATAATATTTATTTTTCATAGCCTCCTCCCACGAAAATATCGAGAATGGGGTGAGTTTCGGTACATATTCCAGAAGAATTTAAGGGCTCTAATAAATAAATACAATATCATTAGTTAGCAGATAAATTTACCTTTATTTATTTAAGATGAAGAAAAAAAACTATGTTTGGAATATGCACAGGAAAAGAAGAAAGGATTTTCAAAATTTTTCACATATTTTGCTAGACAGATGAACTTTAACAGAGTGAAAATAAGATTGGCTTGTCATTTCAGTGTCGGCCATCATCGTGAGTGGGCGCTTAAAAGCAGAAATAGACAAGTAGATGCCTCCACAGTCACAAAGATTTGAATTGGCCTAACTTGAAGATAAAGGTATGCTGTGTGTGTGGGTGTCAATATCATACTTTCTAATTTATACCTAAACTTTCTGCAAATTTGACCTTAAACCTCTACTACATAAAGGCCATTTTTAGTTACAATATAATTCATAGGTTTTAAAATGTAAAAAAATACAATATTGTTCATAGGTTATACATACCCTGTTTAAGGAGCCCAAATTCAGGTAGTAACAAATCAAGAATGCATTCCATACTAGCCACATAAAACTCCATATTGCATACTGAAACAAAATTAAAAACAATGATCAACAATGTTGACATTAATGTTAATAAACAATGTACAGATAAACATTTATATTATAGAAATACAGCAATTGTTTAGCTTGTAAGGCTACACACTCAATCTTATTTGCACAAGTAAGCATATACTTAAGAATTGGGTTGCCAACTGTACTATATAATATTACAGTACCGTACTATATTTTCATTAGTCATACTATACAGGCTAAATTTCTCAACGGCATGTATTTAACGCGGCGACAAACTAATCTGATTTAGGGTTTTAAAAATAATTAAAATGGGTAGCAAAAATAATAGGTTGGCAGCTACAGTGAAGTAGCATTTTAAGTATAAAGTAGCAGCTTTATTTTTAGTTGTAAGCTTTGTTTAAATTTAAATTGTCAGTGATCTTTTGGTTTTTCTTTTTAAACTAGGTGGAGCTTAAGTCGACGGAGCCCCGCTGTGCGGGGCTCCTATTTCTGTCTGCAGGGTTTAAAGTAACCTAACCTATCCATGTCGGGATTCCCCTTAACCACCCTGCTAACATTATTAGTCGCCAAGTCATTATTTATAGCTCCTCGCCTCATTTTATTAGTTGCAAACACTTAGTCGCCTTTTAAGTTATTAGTCACCTGGAAAATAATAAGCCTTTCTCAACTAGTCATGGATGGCCAAATCCAAAAGTATAGGGAATATCAAACAATGCTCAAAGGAGTCTCAGGGCTGACTTTGATAAAAACTAAAATTGCATACAGAGATTTAACCGGTTGCGTACCGCCCGACACTTAATTGTCTTATCTATTGTGTCTATGTATAATTACGGTGATTGAGAGTTTAATACCGTTCAGGTTGGCAAACGATTCCTAGAACTCGTTGTAAAAAAAAGTATTACACTTATTATAGACACAATAGATAAACAATGGCACTGACGATCCGGATCGTCGGGCGGGCCGCTAGCGGTTAAAAAAAAGTTTTGTTCTTGGAATTAATGTTAAATGACAAACTAAAGGAAAAGTTAATTTTTTTTAGATGTGTGGTCACAGTTTTATCATAGCCTAACCTACCTTTCAGCTATCTGTTTGTCATTTTATTCTTTACTAGCTTTTGCCCGCAGCTTCGCTTGTGTGAAATTTTGAACCCAATAAGTGACGTTAAATAGGGGATGAAAGTTTTCCATACAAACTTTCATCCCCTATTTAACTCCCTTAGGGGTTGAATTTCGAAAAATCCTTCCTTATTCCTTGTCTACATTATAAAGGGAACCTCTGTGCAAAATTTCAGCTTTCTAGATCCAAGGGTTTGGGCTGGGCATTGATGAGTCAGTCAACCAGTCAGTCAGTCAGGACTTTTCTTTTTATTTGTACCTATAGATTGCAAAGGACTTTGAAGTTAGAAGCATTCAAATTAAAGTGCAAAATATTATTTTTAAAGACTACTTTTAAAGTTGGGGGGATGTTACACTATCATATATCTAGGATAATTATAGGGTCATATCTCTTATCCTATACATATAATTATGACCTCCATAGTAAGAGGGGGCTATTATACTATCATATGTCTAGGATCATATCTCTTAACATACCTCTAGAGTCATTTCTTTGTATGGCGAAATGATTCATTGTGTTATATTGTCATATATCTATAACTCATAGATCTATGATCATAGATATAATGATAGTGCAATAGCTCCTTTAGAAGTATTACAGTGCAAACTATTTGTTTTAAATCTAAGCCTTTTTAAAATGGGAACTATTCTTTTTAAAGTTCATATTAATAGCCCTTAGCTAAATATGAGCCGCTATCAACTAATCTAATCAATTATTCAACAGGATTTTAATAAGCAACTGGATTTTTATTTCAATGCTTTAGTTGTTAGACAATTGTTGTTTTTAGATGCACAGCTCATTTATACCTTTATTTTCTCAAAAGAAGTTTGCATTGCTTCATAATACTTTACTGATACTAATAAGCATGTTTTAGAATATTAGGACAGGGTTTGAATATCTCATTACAAAGGCTTAACAGAACAAAGAAAATACAAAAAAAACAAAATTAATGATAGCAAAAAACTGTTTTGTTCTGTTGACTAATTCAACTTCCTGCTAATATCCTACTGACCAACTATTATAAACTTGAAAGTTTGGCATGTTTGTGAATTTGGATATTTGTTGATCAATCATGTCTTAACAGCTGAACGGATTTGAATGAAGTTTGGCACACAAGTAGACCATGACCTGAATTAGGACAAAGGATATTTTTTATAGGGGTATATGAAGTAATTCCCCATGGATGCGAGTGAAACCGTGGGCAACAGCTACTAATTTGTTAGGTATATATCACAGCCTTTAAAGGTCTTTTAAGAAAAATAAGATTGGTAACATTGGTGCCGATTCTGCTATGGACAAACTAAACGTAATTTAGACTATGGCCATCTTTTTCACTCTAATAAAATAAGAAAGAGACATACGTAAATAAGAGCTGTCAAATTTAGTTGAACTAAAAGTTTCATACAGACAGCATATTTTAAAATGTGTTGACTAAAAACACGGTGAAGTTCAAGGCGTAAACTAATTTGACATCTCTAACTTAGTTGTTGTCTATCACCGTCCTTTTCTCGCGCTATCTGTTAGTAAAAGATAGCAATTCTCTAATTTTAGTTTAGTTGGTGAACAAGAGAATCGGCACCATTGTATAACAAAAATGGTTTGAGTTTGACCCTAATGATTAAGTGTAATAAATTAACTCTTTCATTGATCTGTGTATGGCTAATATTATAAACATGAAAGTTTGGATGTTTGTTTTGTCTTCACTGCCAACAATAACTAAGAAAAAAACACTATTGTAATCTGCAAAATTGTACTCATGCTGTTTCAGACACATGATAAAGGAATGTGATAGTTTGTATGTTGTTTGTTCAAAGTTAGTTACATAATTTTGTTTATACACATGGTGAAAGCAAAAGAACAAAGTAGGTCACCTCTACATCCTATGCTACCATACTGTTTAGTGACAAACTTACCGCTAAAAGATACTTTGTAATATATTGAACTGCTCCAAATGAACCAAATATTATCAAAAGTATATTAGTAAAGTTTGCAATGATTGGCAGCCACATATAACCCAGGAAATCGAATACTTGTCGCTGTACAGTGATGATCTGTAATAAAAACAATAGCATTAGTAGGTTATTAACAAAGAATAAATCTCAAGGGATGATTCGTGAATCATCAAGTCATCTACAAGTACCTTGCCGAGGTCATCAATCCCTAGGTCGTCTAAGATCTAAATCATCTTAACCTAGTCTTTCAAAAGGCTACGAAAAACAGGTATTTGCAGGAATTTATAACAATAAGAGTATTACGTACGATTAATTTAAATTCTCACACTAACATTATATTATACAAAAAACATACCAATTCCAATATACAGACGATCAACAATAACGTTCTTAGACCACAAACTGCCATTTCGACGAGATATTTAACTGAATGGTAATTATTTATGTAGCTATTCATAAATTGTATGGGCACATTTTGAATATTCACATATTTAAGTCATGTTATTAGAACAAACTAAGTACAAAATAAACATTTGATTATAAAATTTCAGTCCCGTACACAATGTTCAGCCCATTGATTAGTGGTCCAGCCTAGGGATGCACTTTACGAATTTTACGATCCGATTTTATGAAAATCGATTCATTCAAGCAATTTTTTATCGATTCATTACAACGCGATCTTCAAGCAGAGCGATTTAAGAGCATAGAAGTAATAAGTACTACGTACAACTGGAATGAGTACTTGTCGATTTCTGCGAATCACGTGAGATAGGTATAAGTGGACGCCTTGTCACTTTCTAACACAAGGGTAACCATATGGCAGACTTATGGTGTAATAAGTCCTGCCTAGTATTACTAAATATTGTATGTCCTTTAAAGCATTACAATATCTTTATACCGCAAGTTAACTAAACCAATCGGAAAAAGATATAACCATAATTAGCAATGTCTTCTAACATTTACATGATTATTGTACATACTACTCCTTTTTTGTTTAGGTACATTTTGTAATTATATTCAGACTAGCTGTTCCCGGCATGCGTTGCAATGCCCTTTTTCCTACTTATTACCTACCTACTACCTACCTACTACCTACCTACTACCTACCTACTACCTACCTACTACCTACCTACTACCTACCTACTACCTACCTACTACCTACCTACTACCTACCTACTACCTACCTCTTTTTCCTACTTATTACCTACCTACTACCTACCTACTACCTACCTACTACCTACCTACTACCTACCTACTACCTACCTACTACCTACCTACTACCTACCTACTACCTACCTACTACCTACCTACTACCTACCTACTACCTACCTACTACCTACCTACTACCTACCTACTACCTACCTACTACCTACCTACTACCTACCTACTACCTACCTACTACCTACCTACTACCTACCTACTACCTACCTACTACCTACCTACTACCTACCTACTACCTACCTACTACCTACCTACTACCTACCTACTACCTACCTACTACCTACCTACTACCTACCTACTACCTACCTACTACCTACCTACTACCTACCTACTACCTACCTACTACCTACCTACTACCTACCTACTACCTACCTACTACCTACCTACTACCTAAACAGATTAAGAATATGGATATACTGATATAATTTTTTTTTTTTTAAATATCAAAATGTCGAACGGGATAAAAAGTATCCTATGTCCTTCTCCTGGCTCTAAACTACCTCCCTGCCAATTTTCAGCTAAATCGGTTCAGCCGTTCTTGAGTTATAAGTGAAGTAACTAACACGACTTTCTTTTATATATATAGATGTTAGGCTGGGACTATAGGTCGCCGCGCTGCCGCTCCTTTTTGGGTCAGGGAGCTTACTATGATCTCTTAAAGCAGGGCAGAAGTTGCCCGGAAGTTGAACTGTCCTGCGTTTTTGTACTATGACATCGTTAAAGCAGGCCTATAGCAGGCCTGCTAAGTTGACGTTTACGAAATCCGTTCACCTTTTTTTTTATATAGAGTTTTCTTTTATACCATGACGTGTTATTTGATAGCAGTCGAGCGTATATTGAGCGGCTGTAATGTCAAAATAAGCGATCTTGAAAAAGTTAATATTTACGAGCTTATTCAACATTGTTTTAGTTATTAGAGGTAAACTGTTGTGAGGACCTACTTAAAATTTGGTCGATAAGACTTTCTAAACTCGATACTTTGTATAAAAATTACAAGTGTTTATTAGATCACACTTTTTACTGTTTTTGTAAATGTGTGACGAGTACGAGATATTTGAATATTTAGAAAGTAAATATCGTATGGAGAAAAAGCGACGGCGTCGCATTAGGGAAATAAATAACCCATTCGAAATTGATGAAAGGAAATTTATAAACCAATATAGGTACCTATTGCAATATTATATGCAATTTATTTAAGGTTATTTAAAAAATCCCACAGGTGAAGCAGTTTGGTCATACTAACATGACGGCGACGTCTTGTTTGTATTTCACTAAAAATAAAAGCATCACATTTTATATACATTTTAATAAAAAAATCTGAGACTATGTGCCTAGATTTAATTCGATATTTTGATAAAGGTAAGTAAACGAACGTACGACATTGTTGAAACAGGATTCACAATAAAGTATGAAATCACAACGAAATGCTAGTTTACAATTTCATTGACAACTTTGATCGACTAACTGTGATACAGATATCAGAATGATGACAGAATATCACGCTGCGGAAACAAATTTACCTAAAAAAACACTTAAAACTGCATTAACTAAAGTAATCATGTGCCTTTGCCCTGCAGTGGAATGATCACGGCAATTTTTTTTTTTTTTTGTATAGGTCACATGCACAAACGCCCAGACCCGAAACAACCATCTGTAGGCCATACAAATTTTTGTTCTCTGTGGGAATCAAAGTCAAAGCATTTATTTCAATTAGACCATTTACAGGCACTTTTGAACTGTCGAGAAATAAAAAGAAGTTACCGCCGCGTTCCAAAGTGTAGATTCCTATGGAGAAGAACGGGCAATAAACTCCATGGTTACTCTTTTTCATCTGATATTTATACAAAAATTTGGTTACATTGTGAATAACAAAATAAATGTGAGAACAATGTAAGATATGCTATACTAATAAGAGTACCTACAATTCATTTGCCATGGCAGATTAGAGATGACCAGTCCCAACTGACGGCGCCCGTTCACGAACATGACGCATGCATCAGCATCGCTCAGCTCAACCATTTTGTAGGGAACCGCACGATCGAACACACACGCCACCATCAGCGGGACATTTGAGTGAGCATGACTCATAACTACATCGATGTCAAGTGGGGAACAAAACAACTCGAGATGTTTTTGAAATTTACGCGCTAAAAAAAGTTGACAAAACTAATCCACGTTGGTACGTTCATAACCACGTTGTTTCTTTTATTTAGAGTCACAAAGGTCTTTTGAACGTGAAACTTTTGCTTTTTAGAGCTATTAAATAATGTATCATAGTCAGTGGTTATACATAATCTTAGATACAACGTGTACTTACCCAAAAAAACATGTTTTTATTATTTTCAAAAAACCGGTAAATTGCTAATGAATTTTATTTAGAGTTTTGAACGTTTTCTATTATAAAGACATTGACATCACAGCAGGCCACAGACAAGCATTAGAGTGCGCGCAAGATAAGTCTGCGCGCGGCCGAAATCGGAACTAATCATGGTCCACCAAAGTGTGTCCCGTTTTATCAATTTTGATATTAGAACTACCTGATTGTAGGAATATTTAACGGGAAAATGATGTTTAGCGATGAAAAAGTTAAGCTTAACAAGCGGTAATTTGAACTTTTTCGATCATGGCAACGTTTAGCACGCCCTCAGTTGCGCGCAGAGTTATCTTGCGCGCACTCTACCGTTCAATAGTCGTTCACCTTTAGTACTGTCATGGTACGATTCAGAAGCAGGCCTGCTTTTGAACGGATATTGACTGGCTGGCATTTGAACGTTTTCTTAAGACGTCATGGTAAGCCTCCAGTTCACTATATAACAACGCCGATTTCGACTAGCCCCATACTCACAGATACTTTGCAGTGTACATGGCAGCGGTAGCTGATGAATGCCTTGATTTAAATTTGGAAGTGAGTATCATTGCGGTCTTAGAGTTACAATAATAAAAATCTTTGAAAAATAATCCCATAATAGACAATTAGATTTTGTATGTACTGCTATTAGAAGTATCATGGTCACCCTAACGGTAAGAAAATTCAAGTAATGAAAAACCCTTTCTGTGAAAAGATATTCCACAGTCCGGGTAATATTCGCTTTTGCAAGCATTTACAACGCAAATTCCAAATTAATTGTGTAATAAATCCATTTTTTTTTAATTCAAATTATCGGTTTACGTCAATGCAAATGGGGTTATCAGCATTTGTATTTTTTTACTACCATTGAGAAGAAGCTAAATAGAAAAGCCCAAACCGAGTTCTCATAACTTCATTACGAGTCAGATAGAGAGAATGCCTAGATTTTTTTTGTTAAATTAGTAATAAAATATTTATTAAACCAATCAAATCGTTTAATTTATAATATTTATTAAGTCAACTGCTGATCAGACGGGAGCATGTAATCCGTTATCGTTAAAATATTAAAAAAAAAACTATAAATAAAACAACAACAACAACAACAACGAATCGTTGACGAACAAAAGTTCCGATAGTTGTATCGCGTCTCTTGGGATAAATTAAGATGAAAAAAGTTGGTTTATGACTTTGTACATTTAGTTCAAAAATTCTACTAATTTAGTAATATGCATTTTCTATTTACGTGACAACACACAGTGTGTACTAGACAGGGACACAAGATACAATTATTGCTATCCCAAGTGTACCGTTATGTTGCCAAGCCCTAATATTACTATTTTAGATAATATAAATTGCCAAGACTTCAGTCCAGTTCTATATAAAGTCCTTGTTTAAGAGCAAGGTGAATCGAATCCTTGCTTGTCAAATGAATTACCCGTGGTCAGCAAATAGGTATTGATAATTGTTTATCTAAATGAAGATCGATTAGAGACAATGCCAACATTATTTTAACTTGTCCACATTGTCAGCAATAGGCGAATTATGTGAATAATTAATTATATAGGTATTAGATGGATAGATTAAAAATAAGATCTCATTTCTCATTGCTTTTATTCATTATTCATAGCTGTATTTTATTAATTATGTATCTTTCATTCATCATGTCGTATCGTCGTGATTAGCCCGATGTTTAATCTGCTCCTTAATTTTGATTTTACTGATAGCTCCACCGATTAAATCCAGTGTGTGATCCAATTTTATGAAATGCTATATAAGATGAGATTTTGACAAGATCGATTTAAGAGCATGCAATCCGATCAGAGAATCAATTCAGAGGCATAATAAATGATTCATTGTGATCCAAAATTTGATTTTAAAGCATGAAATTGTACAAATGTACATCCTTAGTCTAGCCACTACAGAGAAACCTCAGACCTTAGAATAAGTACTAAAGCCTCAGACCAAGTATTCTTGGTCTGAGAGAGAAACAGTTCACCACAGATTCCAAAGAATAGTAGAGTGCGCGCAAAGTCTGCGCGCCGCGCCGTCGAAATCGGAACTAATCATGGTCCACCAAAGTGTGTACCGTTTTTTTAATTTTGAGTAGAACTACCTGATTGTAGGAATATTTAAAGGGAAAATTATGTTTAGCGATAAAAAAGTTAAGCTTAAAAAGCTTTAATTTGAACTTTTGCGATCATGGCAACGTTTAGCACGCCCTCAGTCGCGCGCAGAGTTATCTTGCGCGCACTCTATTACCCGGGTCACTCACATGCGCGCAAACCTTCGTACATTTTACAACAAGGCGTAAACTGAGCTTTGCATTTGTGTGAGTGCACATTCGATTACCAAAAAGCAGTATGAACCGGTTTAAACCAAGCAAAGGACGCGTCTACATTCATTCTCACATAAATGCAGAGCTCTGGGAGCTTACCATGACGTCTTAAGAAAACGTTCAGATGCCAGCCAGTCAATATCCGTTCAAAAGCAGGCCTGCTTCTGAATCGCTAAAAATCGTACCATGTCAGTACAAAAGGTGAACAACTATTCAACCAAGTTGAACGGATAAGCTTGTTTATGGTACGAAAAGTCTATACAAAAAAAAACAGGTGAACGGATTTCGTAAACGTCAACGTAGCAGGCCTGCTACAGGCCTGCTATAACGATGTCATAGTACAAAAAAGCAGGGCAGTTCAACTTCCAGGCAACTTCTGCCCTGCTTTAAGAGGTGATGGTAAGCCCCCAGCTTGGGCCTCGCGGATGGTACGAATGTTTGCACACATGTCAGACATTCATTCGCAAACTCAGCGGATATAAAAATGTGTTCGCGTACTCATTATGCGAATCCTTGCGCTTCCTCCTACACTTGTTTACAAATGTCTCAGTGATCAGTCTTGCTTGCGATTTTGTGAACCATGAACAGTGAAGATGATTTTACTAGTGCGATTTTACTGATATACGTACAGCTAAAACATAACTTTACGCTTAAAATAAGTTTGCCTCTCTGAAATCAGGCTTTGAACGTTCAACGCCTAATTTCAGAAGTGAGCGAATAGGAGCGAATTGAAGTGAGCTTCACACGGGCAAAGTTATTTGGTACTGATTGATAAAATAACTTTGCCGCTCTGAAAACAGTTCCTCACTTCAGAGGAACCCTACTTTGTTGAGAGAATTGCTATCCTTTTGTAACAGATACCGCAAGAAAAGGACGGTGATAGATAAGAACCAAGTTCATGTCAAATTAGTTTATGCTTTGAACTCCACCGTGTTTTTACGGCCCCCATACACCTTCAATAATATTGCACAATATATCTGATTACACAATATTATTCAGCGTGTATGGATAGTATTGAAACATTGCGCAATGATTGAACAAATGTTTGAGCCAGCTTAAATTTTATTGTGCAATATATTTTTCTTGCACTGTGTAGTTTTGATATTGCACAATATTTTTCATTTCAGTGTTTGGAGCGGTCGCGATCGGTCAGTCGCGGTGTTAGTGTATGTCGTGCTGTAAAATATTTTTCTTTATCAAAGGGTTTACTAATATTGTAACAATTCTTCGAACTTTGCAATGTCCATTCTCATGTAATTTTTAAAATCGTTTTCCTCAGTTAAGGCCACGTCCTTTAAAAGCCTTTCGTGATTTAGACGGACCTTCTTTTCAACCATTCTTTAACCCTAAACATTTTTTTTATTCAATAATATCACCAGCACTGCGCCGCCAAAACTTCGTCGTCAGACATGTTGCTCGCACGAAAATATTGATCAGACTGCTTGGTTTGTCAATTTTGTTGAGTGAATTTATTGAACGTTTGGAATAAAAGGGGGTATTCAATATTATTGCACAATAAAAATATTGTGCAATATTATTGTAGGTGTAGGGGGCGCCTTAGTTCAACTACCTCTCGCCACTCTCGGACGGGAGAATGTAATAGAGTGCGCGCAAGATAAGTCTGCGCGCGGCCGAAATCGGAACTAATCATGGTCCACCAAAGTGTGTGCCGTTTTATCAATTTTGATAGTAGAACTACCTGATTGTAGGAATATATAACGGGAAAATTATGTTTAGCGATAAAAAAGTAAAGCTTATGAGCGGTAATTTGAACTTCTGCGATCACGGCAACGTTTAGCACGCCCTCAGTCGCGCGCAGAGTTATCTTGCGCGCACTCTAGTTCTATATTTTGCCACTAGAGAAAGAATTTAGTCGATTTTTCTTTTTTTTCCTACTAATCAACAACGTAAATAGAATGCAACTCGTCTCCACTCCAGTGTGACCATTTGTGGCAGATTTCTGCCATTTTGGCAGATTTCGCTCCTAAATTTTGTCTGTGGCAGATCATGCTGACGATTTACAAAAGTGGCAGATTTCGGCAGATTTAAAAGATTTCAAGAAAATTCACATTACCTAATTTGAATTTTCAATGAATTCATCTTTTTTTAAGTAATTACATCAGGTTTTATATACAAGGTTAGTCAGAAAGGGGGTACTAATCCGAAAGGGTGTTAAAGTACACATAATAATGAGTAACTTTTGTTCTACAACTTTTCCCAAAAGTCAATAGTTTAAGAGAAACAGTTGTTCAAAAAACTCAAAAAAATATCTCTAAAATCTATCTATCACCAGTTATGATCAGCTGTTTTTACATTTTAGGTCATATTTAGGGTCATGAATTAGAAGCATCATTTTCTGAATTTGTAACTAAAGCAGGGATGAAGAATTTTTGAAAAAACTAAAATAAAAATCATTTTATTCGGAAATTTTTTTTTATCGAATTTTGAAATTTTAACACTTGCATTCAAACAGTCATCAGTGATACTATAAGTGGACTTCGGATTAGTACCCCCTTTCCGACTAACCTTGTATAATGAGATTACAAATGATTTTATCGAACTGGCAACTTCTGTTTCATGGCCAAATTATACGGGGATTTCCCGCTTATTCTGTTTTTAAACAAGTGCGTCATATGATTATGAACTGTAATCTAACTGGTATAGTGTTCATATTCTTATCTTCATAATTGATTTGGTTTCCCAGAGACTTGTTAGAATCAGGTGGAAGTAGCACCATTACAATTTTAAGTGTAGACAAATTTTGGAGAGCGATTGGAAAAATCCTGTACGCGAATGGGGCTACAAAATATGCAAATATTGCAAATTTCGCAGAAGCGTTATTATGTTTGCCGATGTCAAACGCTTCGTGCGAAACAATCTTCTCTCAGGTGAATTTAAACAACACAAAAATAAGGAATAGGTTCCTAAATCAACATGTGCCAGCTTTAATTACAACTAAAGAAGGGAATAAGGAACACGGAGACTGTGTCTCTTTTAAACCAACTAAAAATATGATCATATAGATGTCGTCAAAATCTATGTACACCGAAAATGACGAAAATTTGGAGGCAAATGCGGATACGTAGAGTAAGTAGTGTATAGGTATAATAAGAAAATTGTTAAATATTTTTGTTGACAAAGAGGGCCTAGATCGGTTAAAAAAAAATCATTGATTGTACTTTTTTTTCCGTTTTCGTGAGCCTTCACGAAAACGTATTTTTGGCATTTTTGGCGCCAAGTGTGGCAGATTTTGGCAGATTTTTTGTCCAGTCTGTGGCAGATTCGCCATTTATATGATGGTCACACTGCTCCACTCTATTATGTTGTTAATGTTACGGATTGAAAAAGGGCGGGAAATTTCAATAAGCGCGGTTGTGTTATTTTGAATTTCTTGAACAATTTTTTCATTTTAACTTGTAAATTAATCAGTAGAGTAGTTTTGTATATTTTGTAATTGTGTTGATAGTGTATATATTGTAGTGTTAGTGAAGATTTGGTAAGTTTTTAGTTATATTATATGTAAAATAATATGAACGAGCCACCTGATATTGATGATCCTGGGGGTACAAACCTTCAGGTATCACAATTTATTACTATTTCCAACGATGCATCCAGCATGGATACGGATGGATCTGTCTCCACAATTAACAGGAAACGATCAAAATCCGTTAGGGTATGTAAACATTGTAACAAAAAACGTAAAAAAAGAAACAATTCCGATTGTAGAACTCCCAATGATTGCATGTGTGAGGATAGCGAACTCACTCGTGACTTGAAACAAAACATAAAAGACAATATCCCAGAAAATACTGCTTCCACTTTGAACATAATGACAACCACAACCAATCCTAATGTTGGTTATTCCAAAAATATTAACTCGGACACTATGCAAAATGGAAGCAGTCCTAACAAAGAAAAAGTGTACATTCCGGTAGGCAGAAAACTTTACGAATCGTCGGATGCTGCCCCGTTTTCGGTCCACATTCAAAGGCAGCAGATAGAGGGGTCCACCACCCTTAATGCATTGACGTTTGGTAGATTTCTTAAAAAATATTCATTTTCGAACATTGTTAACGGAAGTCTTAAAAAAATAGGAAGAAACAGATTATCAATCTCATTTTCGGCGTACAAGGATGCAAATTGTTTTGTTTCCTCTACTATACTACTTGAAAACAATTACAAGGCATTTATACCATCATCTAGCACTACAAGAATGGGTTTAATTAAAGGTGTTCCAGTAGAGTTGACCCCGGAAGAAATTATTAATAATATTAATGTTCCTATTGGCTGTGGTCAAATACTGAAAGCCCGCCGCCTCAATTATAAGGTATTTGAAAATAATTCTCCAACATGGAAACCATCACAATCGGTAGTCATAACATTTGATGGGCAGATACTACCCAAACGAGTTTTCATGTGTTATAACTCTCTGCCGGTGGTACTGTACACTTTCCCCACAGTGCAGTGCTATAAATGTTGTCGATTTGGTCATACGAAAGCTTATTGCCGAGGGAATCCACGTTGCTATAAATGTGGTCAGGGTCACACTGGCGACACTTGCACTGTGGAGGAGGAATTCACATCTTGTTGTCTATGCTCAGGCTCACACTTCGCAACACATAAGTCTTGCCCAGAGTATATAAGACAAACTGAAATTAAAATGACAATGGCCAAAAGTAGCATTTCATATTCTGAAGCAGCTAAACTACACAAACCGGCTACAAAATCATACGTGGATGTTTTAGCATCCACTTCTAATCTTAAAACCAAGGATACTACTCCGCAATCATCTTTTTATTCATACAAAAAAACTGTATTTTCACAACCTCGAATCCCTCCTAAAACAGCGAAAGGATATGACAGAGCGGCTCACGAACAACTTATTAAAGAATATAATATCCCCCCTCCAAGTGATGGTTGTGTACTAAATGCACAAAAAGAGAATCCTTTAGTAACTGAAATTATTACTGCTTTAATAAAACTTTTAACACAATGTAATGTCATTTCACCGAACAACGTTGCCTCTTTATTTACTCAATTTATTAATTCTCTCAATAATGGATCCCAATCCAGCCAGATTGATCCAGTGGAATTGCCGCAGTATTAGCGGCAAGAAAAACGATCTTTTGTATTTAATTAAAAAGTATGATCCATTTATTATTACTCTTTCGGAGACTTGGCTTAAGCCAGAATCTTTATTTAAGATTTCTGGCTACGCCAGTCTTCGAGAGGATAGATCTGATGGGTATGGTGGTGTAGCTATACTCATCAAAAAATCTTTTTCTTTCTTTCATCTTCCTCTTCCTTCTCATAGCACTAATCTATCAGTTATTGCTACCAGTGTAAATAATATCTGTTATGTTTCTGTATATATTCCACACCCGTCAATTGAAACTCTTTCCGAAATGAATAACATTCTGTCGTCATTACCTAAGCCGTTTATAATTTTAGGGGACTTTAATTGTCATCACATGTCGTGGGGATGTTCATCAAATAATAGTTATGGCGAGAGATTAATTGATATTATCGATGACCACAACTTGTGCATTTTGAATACAGGTGTACCTACTCGTCGCAATAGTCCTTCTGCGGGTATTAGTGCAATTGACCTATCTTTTTGTTCACCTAACTTAGCATGTACTTTATCATGGGAAACTTTTTCTTCTACTTGTGGCAGTGATCACTTTCCTATTGTAATTACTTTTCCCTTTAAAAATAAATCACTTGCGAGGCGAAATCTTCGCCTAAAATATAGATTGCCTGATAGTAGTAATAACCTTTGGGAACAATTTAAATCTAGCGTTGAGCGTAATATCCCATCAATCCCAACCGTTAACAATAGCAATGAACCACTTTGTGCTGATACTTTAGCAAGGATTTTGATTAAGTCTGCTGATGAAGTGTTTCCTATTAAAAAAAGAACACCTAACTGTATTCCGTCTCCACCTTGGTGGGACAGTGATTGCACTGCTGCTATTCGGAGACGAAAAGTAGCTGAAAAATCGTATTGTGAAGATTCTACGAATGAAAATTTTGATACTCTTACTCAAGTTATTAAGGACACACACAAATTTCTAAAAAAGAAGAAAGCTGATGGGTGGAAGAAATTTTGTTCTTCCATTTCACCAGAAGTTAGTTCGTCCATAGTTTGGCGTAACATAAGAAGATTTAGATCAGCGTTTAATGAGTCTTCTTCATCCAATTTGCCCCTTTCTTTAACGGATAATTTTTTAGACAAACTTGCCCCTCCTACTGCTCCTTCAAAACCTTTGTTTTGTGCTTCTATCTCCTCTTCTGCCTCGTGCTCCAGCTCTACGTTAGATTCTCCTTTTTCTCTTTCTGAATTAAAAGGTATAATATTCAATCTAAAAGATTCAGCCCCAGGTGACGATGGTATTCCTTATTCCTTTTTTGCTCACCTTAGTGATTGTACATTATCTGTTTATTTAAATATCCTAAATTCTATAATGATCACAGGTAATTTCCCTAAATCTTGGAAGTCTCAAAATATAATACCTATTCTGAAACCTGGTAAATCCCCCGATGACGCATCGTCTTACCGGCCTATAGCTTTATCATCTGTTCTTAGTAAAATTGCTGAACACTTGATTAAAATTCGTCTTGAATGGTTCATTGAAAATCATAATTTATTATCTCAGAGCCAATACGGATTTAGAAGAAGTAGAAGTACCATGGATTGTATTAGTATTCTAGTTACAGATATAAGGACATCATTTTCCTCAAATGAGTCGGTAGTTGCAGCATTTTTAGACATAACTTCAGCATATGATAATGTTATTTTAGACATCCTTTTTAAAAAACTCAACAACTTAAATGTCCCACAATTTCTCACTAATTTTATTATGAGCATTTTGTATGACAGGACTATAAATGTTTCCTTAGATGAATCAAATCATAAAACAAGACATTTATGGCGAGGACTTCCCCAAGGCTCCGTTCTTAGCCCTTTACTATATAATATTTATGTGTATGACTTGGAGTCTAGTATTAACAGGGAAGTTAAAATAATTCAATATGCTGATGACTTGCTTTTGTATCAGTCAAGTCCATCAATAGATAAAGCTTCTGCGACAATATCAAATTCGTTAATTCTTTTAAAAAATTGGTTAGATAAGAATGGCTTACAATTATCTTCTGCCAAAAGTACTATTGTTCTTTTCTCCAGAAAACGATTACCTCCCCCAGTTATAATAAATTATGGCAATAATCCGATCCCTGTCAAGAGTTTTACTAAGTACTTAGGTGTCATATTGGATAGCAAAATGTCAGGTGTTCAACATACTGACTACATAGTAGGGAAGTGCGAGCGTCTCCTAAATATTATAAGATGTCTTGCTGGCGTCTGGTGGGGCGCCCATCCCTTCTCCCTCAAACTTATCTATAATGCAGTAATCAGAAGTGTAATGGATTATGGAGTATTTGTGCTGGAGCCCTGCAACAATACAGCTCTTGCAAAAATAAACAGTATCCAACATAAAGCGTTAAGAATAATTACAGGCGCCATGAAATCAAGTCCTATAAATGCGTTGCAGGTTGAATGTGGGGAATCTCCATTACACTTACGGAGACAGTTTTTATCCGACAGTTTTTTATTTCGGGTTCTCCAGTTTTCTAATCATCCTTTGTTTCTTTCCCTTCAATATCTCTCTGATCTTGTTGATACTTCTAGTTATTGGACACATAAAAAACCTCCATGTTTAGTGATTAGCTTCCGAAAATTTCTGTCTCTCCAAGCACCTACTCACCGTTCCTTAGTTCACCCTCTATTTAGTTCAAATTATGAATCGTTGATATTAATTCCGGAAATACATTTAAACATCCATATTGACAAGGAAGATAGTAATGCTAATGTAAGTTTTAATTCCATTGTTGATCAAAACTGGCATGATTGGCATCATATTTATACGGATGCCTCTAAAATAACATCTGATAGTTGTGTTGGGATCGGGGTTTTTCATCGCCAATTTAACATTGTCCAAAAGATTAAATTTCCTAAGGAGACATCAGTATTCACAGGTGAATGTTACGGAATTTTTAAGGCTGTAGAATATATAATTTTAATGAAATTAAATAAAACTATAATATTTTCAGACGCTCGAAGTGTTTTGCAAACTCTGGCCAAATTTCCATTCAAATGTCAATCTCATTTCCCTATAGTAATTGAAATTAGGAAAAAATTACAAGAATGTGCATTAAAAGGTTATAGAGTATCTTTTGCATGGATTCCGGGACATGCTGGTATAAGAGGAAACGAAAGAGCTGACCGTCTAGCAAGGGAAGCAATAGAGTGTGGTGATCTGTTTCCTTTTAAAAACTTCTGCCATGACTTGTCTGCTCTGCCTCGTATGTATCTCCGGGAATCCTGGGATAATACTTGGTCGGTCAGTGGTCAGGTCAAGGGTAGAAGCTACTACCAAATTCAACCTTCAATTCCATACAAACCTTGGTTCCGTGATGTGAAGTTTAGCAAGTTAGAGTCGAGCATTTTAATTCGCATGAGGCTTGGTCATGTTTGCACTCCTGCCCACCTTGCTAAGCTTCGCATTGTAGACAGTGCTGCTTGTGAGTGTGGAGCCGACGTGGCAGATCTGAATCATATAATACTAGGTTGTCCATTATATGACCGTACATTACTATTTAATAAGTTAGTTTCTCTTCACATTCCTCTCCCTACTTCTATTTATGTATTATTAATTAGTAATAACATATTAGTATATAAATGTATATCTTTATTTATTCAGTCTAATAATATAAAAATTTAGTTAGTTTCATAATTATCTATTGTTCTATATAAAATATCGTTAAATATCTAATTTGTTTAGTAATGTGTAATTTATTTATTTTTTAATCTGAAGTACTTTACTGATCTCAAAATTTCGCATATTATTACAGTACTCTTGGTACTCTTGCTTGTTTCCCTAACTTTTAAACTTGTCATTGGCAAAATGGCTAAGGCTACAATTGCCAAATAGAAGAAAAAAAAAAAAAAAAAAAAAAAATGTTACGGATTGTATTGATCGGCTTTACTCATCATAATTTGAATTTCTCGAACACTTCACTGCCGACGTTATCCTCATTTTTGTGTATTGTGGAAAGGTGCATCTGGTATGTATGAATAATTATTTCACTACTTCATTACGAATTCATTTTCAAGTACTTAGTTTCCCCGAAATAACCGGTAACCTCACTCGTATTTTTTCATATTTTCAGAAAAAAAACGAAATGGCGACTGAAACTTTAATTCCATTAGAATCGAACCCTGAAGTAATGAACAAATTTCTGCAGAAATTAGGTGTACCTAGTCAATGGAGTATTGTCGATGTTATGGGTTTAGAACCAGAAATGCTATCGTGGGTTCCTCGTCCTGTGCTCTCTGTCATGCTTCTCTTCCCAGTTTCTGATGCCTATGAAGAGCATAAACAAAAGGAAGAGAGCGATATTTTATCTAAAGGTCAGGAAGTTTCTAGCAATATTTTCTACATGAAACAGTACTTAAGTAATGCTTGTGGCACTGTTGCTCTTGTGCACAGTGTTGCTAATAATACCGATAAAATAGAACTCGCTGATGGGCACATGAAGGCATTCCTAGATGCAGCCAAAGATATGGACGCTCCCTCTCGAGGAAAATTATTGGAAAAGTCTGAAGGTATTATTAAAGCTCATAAAGAATTAGCTCAGGAAGGCCAAACTAATACTCCAAGTGCTGAAGAGCCAGTGAATCATCACTTTATAACTTTTGTTTACAAGGATGGTGCTCTGTATGAATTGGATGGACGTAAAGCTTTTCCTGTCAATCACGGTCCTACTACACCTGATTCTTTATTAGAAGATGCTGCTAAGGTGTGCAAGGAGTTTATGGCTCGTGATCCTAATGAAGTTCGTTTTACAGTGATTGCATTGGCAGCTTCCGACTAATCTGTCAATGTTTAGATTTGAGCACACTACAGCATTTGCAGGTTGTAGTTTATACTGAGCTGTGCTTCATACTCAAGCTTAAAAATATTGTCATGATTGATACAAAAAGGTGCAACGCAAGCTTTTGTGATACTTAATATAAAGTATTTATTTTGAAATAGACTTCGTAATAAAATTGGCATTAAAATAGCTTATTTTTTTCTTTATTTAGTACCCCTTTTGAATAAAAGAGTGAACAACGTGAGTGAGGTTGTAATGGTTGTGAATAATTATCTGCATTGGACACAATGAATAAATTATAGTTTCAGGTACTGTAAGATACAACTAAAGTGTATCCACTTGATTTAACATAATTTTATATTCTAATAAGACTGCCTCGTTGGTCTAGTGGTCGCAAGCGCGACTGCTGAGCGTGAAGTCTTAGGTTCGATCCCCAGGTCGGGCAAAGTGTTATTGGGTTTTTCCGTGTGGAATTTCTCAGTAGCAGCTCGGAGTCTGGATTTGTGCCCAGTTGATGGCAATAGGCTCACCCCCTATTACATGGGACTTAACCCTTTAACGGGCATTACATTTTAGGAAAAGTAAATATCTAACAATTTGACAATTTCTTATGAAAATAAAAATTTTATGAAGAAAATCTTTTTTTAAGAATCGCTTGTATTTTTTATTAGAGAAAATAGTAAAAAAGACAGGTTTAAAAAAAATACATAACAGGAACAGGCTTTCTCAACGTGTCCCAAAAAACATGGTGGCAAATATATTGCCGTTGCCTTTGAAAGGGTTAAACATAAGGGCGAAACGTGGGTGTATACTATACACCTCTGCCAACCCTTCGGGGAATAAGGCGTAAAGTTATGTTAATATGTGTTATATTCTAATCTTCTCAATATTATAATTAGTATTCAGTGCATCCAGTTGCATTGTGTCTTTGTTTTCTAATGTAGCTGATCATTTTTTATTATTTGACTTGGTTGTGCTTGACTCTAGTCGCACCTGATGGTAAGCGCAGACAGGGTCTAAGATGGAGCACATGAATCCAAGTAACAGAGATATAGAGAGATTCCCCTATACCCTTCTGGCTCTCACATACACACGACGGAACACAGTAAACTGCTTGGCGCCGGACTTTAATGTGAGGGTGGTAGCTAGCCAGGCGGACTGTATAGATCCTACCACCAAGCATAGATTGTGTTACAAATGTACCCCATTGTATAGTCTTTGAATGCAGCTACGTGCAATAATACACGGATGTGTGTTAAAATCTTGTTACTCCTTAATCTGCTGCATAGCGTCATACGCGTCGTTAAACGTAATCTGATTTACATGAACCTTTAATTTTATTAGCTTAACAACACCTACAAATGTCGGAAAAACATCAGTGTTTCTCGTGAATATTTCCAACATAATTGTCGTGCCATGCTAATGCCCTGTAGCGACAGCTATCACGCCACATGCGAACTATACCTACAGAGCTGTGTGTGTGCAGAAAACCACAGCACCGTATATGACGTCACGCAAGTCCTACATCGTGCCATCGAAATTTAACACGCAGATATAGTTTAATAATTTTATACCACCGCCCAATATTGCCAGGCATAAAGACCTCCCTGGTTGGAGAATCCTGATTTTCGTTAAGAGGATCACCATACCCTCCGAATGGAACTACCATTGGAGCGGGATAATTTATGGTGAATTGTGGCCGGGCCTAAAAGTCCTGTCATTATTGTATTAGATTTCCGCAGAAAGATTAATTTATCTGTGCACAGTTCTTCTAAAAGTGGATACAGACTGCGACGCTTGCGCCGCGAACGGCACACAACGAATGCCTCGGGTTTTATATTTCATTATGCTCGGGTCGAGCCATCGCGTGCGAAGCAAATGCCTCGTTTGTCTGTCTTCATGTTTGTGGCGAGGCATGTGCTACGCACTGGCGCAGTTTCATTTTCTCAATCGAGGCGTGGGCGTGGGTGGATATCGTACGCGGCGCACACCTCGAACGTGCATGCGCGACTACGTCCACACCTAATAATGTAATGCTCGCACTGAGACGCTTTGATCTTGAAGCGTTTGCCGACATACGTTGGCTCGCCCTCGCACGTGCGTAGCACATGCCTCGCCACGAATATGAAGGTAAAAACCTTGCGAGGCATTCGTTGTGCGCCGTTCGTGGCGCATGCCTCGCAAAGTCTGTATCCACCTTAAGAGCGTGTACGCCGTTCGGCATTTCATACAAATTTTCAAGTCCTTATTTTTCGATATGACTGAACCGATTTTAATGAAACTTCATACCCATCAGCAGGATACATAGGACTAAAAAGTTAGTAGAAAACATTTTCGAAAAATAGTGTTACAATAAAATTAGACCGATTTTAAATTTTCCATACAAACAGAAATTTCCAATTATCTTTTTTTAAGTAAGACATTTCGAAAATGTTTTCTACTAACTTTTTAGATCTAATTATCTTCCTTATGTGTGTGAAGTTTCATCAAAATCGGTTTAGTCATAACGAAAAACAAAGACTTGAAAATTTGTATGAAATGCCGTACGGCGTACACGCTCTTAACTGATGATCTACTTAGCCGCAGTCACCACCTACGACTCCCGCGAGAAGAAAAGGGGTGATCTTTACTTAGTTATATTTCATTATGTCAATTCAAAACCACGCCTTATGTGTTTCTCAAACGAGCTAGAAAGGATAAAATAATGTGCTAATAGAATGAAAAACTATTTTGAAGGATATGCAAAATGGTTTTGATTTATTTGCAATTACTCTTTTAGTTTAAAACTGGATATTTTTATATCAATGCACACATTTTACTATAAATTCGGAAATAAGATACAATGGTTATTTAAATATGTATACCTAATAAGTACTGAATATGTAGCGAATATTTGACACTCATAGTTAAAACATATATATTTTATTTGTGTACACTGCAGTTTTTATCACTATAAATTCGAAGTAAATATCAATAACTTTAAATATCATCAATTCACGGACTAGAAAAAAAAGAAGGACTCCGCGCCACGCATATCAAAAGTGAAGCACCGTACCGATCTATGTGTGCGTGATTTGAGGGATACCAGATAAATGAAAATTTCCCCATTTTTTTAAAATATTTTGAAAGTTTCATTTCTTTAAATGAAGCCATATGAGAAGTCCGCTTACATTATTTAATTGCAATTACAAACATATACTTAGTTAAAACTTAAAATTAAGTATTTGTTTTGTATGAGTGACAAGAAAAACGTTTTCGACGGAATTCAATGTTCTTCATCTCTGCAGGCTCTTATTATTTTAATCCAATCATTATTCCATGGTTGATTTGCTGTAGGAAATCTATAAAAATAATCATATTCAATACTTGCAAAAAACTCACAAAGAACACAAAAAAAATGGATTACCCAATCTCTCGGGAAAATTACCCATTTATTTTCCGACAGCACTTCTATGTCTTTTGAGGTTTTGTGTTCCAATAGTAATGATTTTAAAATATCAAAAATACAATAAATCAACAGGTTAAATAAGTGTCTTACTTGTGAATGTTATTCCTTGACACTTTTTCTGAGATGTAGAATTATTTTTAAACCATTTCACAACACAAGAAGGCATTATTTTATTACTTGACGTAAACAGTACCTACAATGACGCCGCGGTGCCGCATAATGGCGGCCGGTCGGCACCGTATGATGTAAATGTGTGCGTGAGGCATGTTTGTACAAACGGTCCGGCATACTTATAGTGCTTCACTTTCGATACACGTGGCGCGGAGTCCTTCTTTTTTTTCTAGTCCGTGCATCAATTCATAAAAACTCTGTAATATTCCTAATTAAGTATATGTATAAATATGACATTCATTATACACTGTAGCACCTACTTTTTTTAAGTTCCTTAACTCAGTTATAATCTTAAAATAAATATGAATAATACGTATATAAAATTTAATAGGATCTAATATTCACAACAATCAATGGAATGTAGAGTACCTTGTCATTGTGCTATAAGTCACCCATAAAACCACAGCAGTCACTTGAGATCTATTAATTACTTAGTTGCCATGCAATGGTTTCTATCCCATATTAATTTGAGCTAGAGACAAAACATAAACGAAAAAAACAGTAGTTCTATAACTTCTGGCATTCCTTAATTTCCATAGAACTTAAATAAAATTGAAACATTCTAAATATTTTCGAGCTCTGATTTGAATTATAAAACTTTACTTAAAACTTTGTTTTTTTCCATTACATTTTATCTCTTACTTTAGTGAATGTGGTATAGTTGTGGATAGAATAGATGATATTATATTTAAATAAGACTAAAATTCTCTTCATATACTTTCTATTTGTGCAGGTACTTGCTCTTCTGAATTCATATCAGAGTTATTTATTGATGAGTCATCTGAAACAATGTAAGATAAAATATCAAATTGATGGTTGCATGTATCTTGCAGGTAGCTCCCCGCTCCTGATTCAGAACGGTTCGATTAGTCAGTTGTTGAACGATTCGGTAAGCTATCTCTTTTTCTCTCGTTACGAGAATCATAGACGGAACTAGATAACAAACCGAATCTGTCAACAACTGCTTATCGAAAAGGTTCTGAATCGGGGGACAGGGCCGTATTAATTAAGCATAGGCTGCAGCCTAGGGGCCCGCAACACAAAACAATTTTGTGAAAAATGACTACCATATTTGTGCATGAAAATATGGTGCATGAGAAAAGAGCCTCCACGAGTGACGATACTTTAGTATGTCCGGCGCACCCTGGGCAGTCAGCCCCGCTACCAACTTTGCTGACTGGCTAATCTTTTCACCACAGCATGAGCTATTTTCGTATAGCTTGTGCTGACACGAGAGAAGAAGAAGACCATATTTGTGTAATGAAATACAGATTTTTGTTAATAAATACAATATACCCTTTATATTACAAAATGTGGTATTTCCCTCTATATTGTCGGCTCTTAGACGCGCGTGCCCTCTCACTCTCGCCGCTCACAGCTGACTGGCTGCTTTACGACCGCACGTGCGCTAGAGATGACATAATGCTTCCTTCTCTTTCACTCACAGATACTACATATATAAAGGAATAAAAATAATATACCTTACAATTTTATTATGCCATCAATTTATGAATTTAACACCACAAGTTAGCTTAGAAGTAGAAGGGGTCTATAAATTCTAAATGTGGCCCTTACTCCTTCAAGATAACTTATTTTTTAAAGCAAAGAGGAATTATACTGACTACTCTACCAAATTTTCACTTTGTTTAGTCTATGTATTCGTTAGGCATCTTATTGCCTGCTGTAGATCATTACAGGATAGATGTTCAGAAGACTTTTCACTCATCGATTAGATACTTATTCATAAAATTAGAAGCACCACAACTTTCAACAATAAAAAGAAATAGTTTTGTCATGCAATGGCATGATTTGATTGATTGGTGTAACAATACCCACCGTTGGTTGCTAGAGCGTCAGATCTGAATCTCGGCAACAGCAACGTGAGTATCAGGCCCAAAATCGCTGCAGTACCACACACCCACACGAGTGCGTTTCCATAGTAGGCCGGCCCGGCGTCGTCTGCGCTGAAAAGATAACATCCACAAATTAGAATGGCCTTCAGATGATACGGGACACGAAAAAAGGATCATATTTTTAAAAATTGCCACACTTTTATTTCGCCTAGGTGCAGTAACAGATTTTAATGATAAATTCATAACGTTATTGTATAATTATGTATGTATTTGTTCCGTACGAGAATGAAACTCACGGGCAGCGACCCTACGCGCAGAAAGCCAAGAGTTTAGGATCTGCGCTAATCGATTCATTTCAACACAAGTGGAGAAAGGCGCGTAAAAAAAAATGCGAAAGGGGGCGTTGTGTAGTGTAGGTTTACAGGAGAATGAATACAAATAATGTCCAACCGTGATATAGGTTTTTGCTACGGTATTCTTGGCCATTAAGTGAATATCGGTCTTGGGCTCGCTCTCAGATTCTCATTCTAAGGGCGAGATTCACAGACCGTACTTAGACTTTGCTAAGTAAGCGTTTCATACGAAAATGAACATTATTCGTATAGAAGTAATGTTCATATTTGTGCGAAACGCTTATTCACATTCACTTTTACGAATGTGAACATTATCTGTATAGTGATAAAGTTCATATTCGTATGAAACGCTTATTTTACTTCACAAAGTAACAGACGTTCGGTCTGTGAATAACGCCCTAAGTAAGTGCCAATCTCGGTTAATAGCTGATAGATAACCCACATTACTAATTAATTAATCTCACCTATCTAAGTATCACACACATGACACTCATTATCGAATGTACTTACAAGCAACATCAATAAGTGACAGATCTTGTATATATGTTTAAGCAATGATGTTATATAGGACTAGATCAGCAGTGTACAGCACCAACGCGTTACTACTTCGTATATGTCCGCAGGCATATCTGACTTCAGTTGTCAGCTTGACGTCAAGTGAGTGATTGCTTAGCGATAAAAATATTAAAATGGTGAAATGTGCAGATAAAATTTGCATGTCACGATCTGAAAAGATTAATAAAGCACTTGGTGCTAATTTTTCATAAGATTATCCAAAAAAAACATTACGAGACCAAATAAATTTAACAAACATTGTTTTTGCCGTCAGTGTTACCAGTAAAAACGATTTTGATTTTGCCAGACTGTTGGGAGTTTAGTGAATGACCAATGTATGTTCCTTTTAAGTCTAAATTATTGAAATACACTTCTCATCAAAAAAATCGAAACACTTCCGATATTATCTTTTTGGCGACAGTTAAACAAAAAACAAGCATTAATTCATTATAGAAAAAACATAATTTAGTAGCTGGAAGTTTGGCCTTTACAATGGTGTACGAAAGTTCCAAATTTTTTTTTTATTTTTATCCTTTGAATGAATGGAACATTGTTTTGAGATAAACGTGTGTTTAGAGTTGGAGTACTTACATTTGTCGTGCAAAAAACGCAAAATAACGCATTACTTTAAATTTTTCTGTTTGTAATTTGTTGATTAGGCTCTGTGACGTCTGATAAAAAATTGTTTTTCTAACACACATGCATACTTCACCCGCAGCAGCCGCCCAAGAAGTGGCATTGCTGGATTCTGGGACTAGTCAGCGTGTTGTGGCTGCAAGATTGCATCTAAGCCTTTTGTCTGTTCATAGAGTGTACCAACGCTATCGGGAGACTGGTTTATTTACGCGCCATCCAGGATCTGGTAGGAATCAGGTCACTTCTGCGTGAGACGGCCGGTTTATTGCAACCGTTTGTTTGCGAAATCGACGCCTTCGCGCTTTTCAACTGCAGCAGCAGTTCCGAGTAGTTCGAAGGGTGACTGTAAGTGACTCTACGATTTGAAGAAAATTGAAGGAACGTAGACTGGTACCACACAAGCCAGCTAATGGGCCGAAATTAACAACAGACCATCGACTGCGCGCCTTAACTTTGCACGTGAGCACTTACATTGTTCAAACCTACAAATAAGCAAGGTTCTCTTTTCTGACGAGAGTAAAATTATGGAACATCAACATAAGGAATTCTAAACCTTATGCTACCTACTATTAAATGACATTTAGTATTTTTTTTTAAAAAAACATGTTTTTCTAATAATCCATTCAAAACGAAAACTTGCGAGGTGTTTCGATTTTTTTTGGTGAGCTCTTCGATGGTCTGTTGTTAATTTTGACCCATTAGCTGGCTTGTGTGGTACCAGTCTCCAATCCTTCAATCTTCTTCAAATCGTAGAGCCACTTACAGTCACCCTTCGAACAACAAGGAGCTGCTGCTGCAGTTGAAAAGCGCGAACGCATCGATTTCGCAAACAAACGGTTGCAATAAATCGGCCGTCTCACTCAAAAGTGACCCGATTCCTACCAGATCCTGGATGGCGCGTAAATAAACCAGTCTCCCGATAGCGTTGGTACACTCTTTGAACAAACAAGTGGCTGAGATGCAATCTTGCAGCCACAACACGCTGACTAGTCCCAGAATCCAGCAATGCCACTACTTGGGCGGCTGCTGCGGGTGAAGTATGCATGTGTGTTAGAAAAAAACATTTTTATCAGACGTCACAGAGCCTAATCAACAAATTACAAACAGAAAATTTGAAAGTAATGTGTTATTTTGCGTTTTTTGCACGACAAATGTAAGTACTCCAACTCTAAACACACGTTTATCTCAAAACAATGTTCCATTCATTTATAGGATAAAAATTTAAAAAAAAAACAAATTTTTGGAAGTTTCGTATACCATTGTAAAGGTCAAACTTCCAGCTACTAAATTATGTTTTTTCTATAATGAATTAATGCTTGTTTTTTGTTTAACTGTCGCCAAAAAGATAATATCGGAAGTGTTTCGATTTTTTTGATGAGAAGTGTATAATTAATAAAAAATAAATATTATATTTATGACGACGCATTTTTTTTTCTTCCTTATTGTACATAATTCGACCTTTCATAGTAATTGATTTAATTAACAGCTTCATTCATTCTGGGGAAATTATGTAGATCATTGGCAACTCTGGCCGTTTTTCCGATAACAATGTCTTGTCTCATTCCAACATAATTAGTTTGACGGAAGAAGAAATGAGACAAATATAGTATTTTGACATATTGACATAATTTATGTATCCGTTTCAAAGCTACCACTTTAAACTCGTAAGTGGCTACGTTTTTCTGAATTTGGTATAAGGACGCTGCTCCTCTAGTATTATATATATAAGCTCATTGTGTTTAAGTCATAATGTATTATTTTTATTAAATCGGTACCTAAATTACCTACATGAAACAAGTGTTCACTAGACCTATGGAAATAGACTATAGTGGAAAATTACACAGGGAGGTATAAAAACATAATCTATCAGTATGAATCATCGATGAACTCACTATGCTTGTATGAGCGCAATTGCAATACCGCACGCGAGCTTATCAGTGAAACTCATGAGGCCGTAGACAAAGGCGGAAGCTTCCGTCCTAGAGCCAACGAGGTCAGCCGTCAGAGCCAGGCTTGTCACTAACATCACCGCACCGCCAAAACCTGACAATAGAAAGGACAAACATTATACAACACTGCATTAAAATTACTTAGAATTTGACCTAATAAATAAACAAAGACTGTTATTACATTGACAAAGTCGTGAGTAGACACGGTTCATTCAATAACTTTGTTATTATTCAATTAATAAAACAAACTTATCGGACACAAGTTTGAAACAAAGACGTGACTCAAAGTGTTTGAATGGAACACTTATTTAATAAGTCACAAAAATTTCGATAATATTAGCAACATTGTGGAAAAGTACAGTACGCGTAAAATAACTTTGCCTTACTGAAGTGAGGAACAGAACGCTGAAATCCTGTTTCAATGCTGCAAAGTTATTTTACGCGTACCAAATAATTTTGCCGCTCTGAAGTAAGGAATAGAATGCTCAAAGCCAGAGAGCTTCAGAGAAGCAAACTTATTTTACGCGTACCTACTGTAACATAAAATATCTAATCGATGCATATATGGATGTACTAACCTATTAACACAGCAACCAAATAAATTAAATATACTTTGTAATCGTCATCAGATCCGAAGTAAATCCACACAAAACCAGCTATTGCACATGCGGAACCCGTTAAATAATTAAGTTTTCGTGTGAAGGACCTTGGTGCCAATCTCTGGACTCCGGCAGCTGCCAGACTGCCGAGGTACAAGGCGAGGGGGACAACTGCAAGGGCACGTGCAGCCAGGCCTAACGTGCGGTGGAGATACAGGGGTATCAATACCTGGGATATGTTTACAACCAGTCTTGTACACATGTACACCCCTGCAACCTACAAATAATGTTATTTAATTAATTAATCATTTGAAAAATTAAAATTAGCGAGAACTTTTATCTTTTAAAATGTTTGCTAAAGTTGCTGATAACAAAATAAATGTACACTTGGGAGCAAAGAAACCGAGCCACTCCTTTTTTCACGTGTCCTAGTTATTAGTTTTGGTTTCATGAATTATGTCATTCAAAATACAAAAAACTACCCTCATTGTAAAGGTTATCAAATAACCTTTTAGGCGATATATGTTTAGAATCTGTTCCATAATACCAAAAATAATAACAATTATACCTATGTGAAAAATAGTAGTGGCTCGATTTATTTGCTCCCAAGTATATAATAAGTAGTTCATTATCTATAATTCAATTTTACGTCATTTGGGGGGTATTTCACCAACCTATCTGTATTTACTGATCATTAACCTAATTCGATCTCATAACTTTGCAATAGCTAACATTTTCATTTGACCAAATATCAATAGTGATAATGACAAGATTATTGAACACATAAATATCATATTTCTAGGTCACATTTAGCTTATCTGGTGAATAGTTACGACATTATTGATATGTTGGTGAAATACCCCTCTAGTGTTATGTTACAAACATATTTGTCTTTCAATTTACCTGATACATGACTGGTTGACGTAAGAAGTCATAGTGGGCCCCACTTTCACCTTCCGCCAGCAGTTGCTCACGACGCCGATAGTTGTTCTTCTCAGTTACAGAAACATGAAATATTATTGATGTTAGTGTGCCTACACCCAATACTATGTAGACAACATGTCTAAACTTCCATGCATCAGCTGGTCCCACTTGCTGTAAAATAACAAGAGATGGAGAAAAAAATAATTTGAAAATAATAATAATTGTAAATGCAAAATGAACTGTAATAATAATTTCAACATACATGCTTATCACATTCCCCAGACAAATGTAACGTAATCCATGTGATAATATAGACAAATAGATTTGAGAACACTGTGAACCCATATCTGTAACACAAATATTGACACAGTTAGTTAGTAGTAATTATTTTTCATTGGTGATATCTGTTGACAAGAATACTGAGTAACTAAACAAAATTTTAGGGTGAAAATGTTTTAAAAGAAAGAAAATAAAAAACTAAAAAATTAGTTCTGTATTACAATATTTTTAAACCTACAGATTCACCCAGGCTAAAGTATGATTCATATTTGACAACACGTATCTGAAGGTAGCGCAGCGCAGAGCAGTGCAGTGCAATGATATCCATCAGTGCGGATGGAAGCACAATTTATAATATAACTAGCTGTACCCGGCATGCGTTGCAATGCACTTTTTCCTACTTACTACCTACCTACTACCTACCTACCTTCAGAAACAAAATCAAAATAGTAACAAAAAGTTAAAACCATTTAAATGCATGCGGTAAACAGATTAAGAATATGGATATACTGATGTAATTAGTTTTTTTTTTAAATACCTATCAAAATTTTCTTTCATAAGAACCTTCTCCTGACAATTACGAACAAAACTAAAAAAAAATTAGCGAAATCAGTCCAGCCGTTCACGCGTGATGCGATGACCAAGGGAAATAGCGATTCATTTTTATATACAGGGTGGTAATTTGAAATGGGGCATGAAGGGCAGCTACCTTAACCATTGTAGCTACAAGAAAACGGTCTTAGAAGACTACCCCTAACTTTTGGGATAATTTCAATCGGCATTCACAGATTTTGAAAAAATAGTACAGTCAGCGAGAAAAAGGGCTGTTTTCACAAAACTTTTTTATGATGCCAATCGATCCCATTTCCCATAAGGATCAAAAGACTCGTGCAGACCAACTGAGGTTTGAGTACTAGAAACGTCAGAAATAACAAAAAACTATTTGAGATGGGTTAGTTATAAGGGCAGCTACCTTAATCGTTGCCGCTACAAGAAAATGTTGATAGGAGACTGGCCATAATTTTTGAAATTATTTCGAAAGGCACAAAAAAAGAGGAAAAAAAAATTTGGTACAGTCAGCAAAAAAATGGTTGGGTCTCACAAAACTTTTTTTATGATGCCAATCGATCCTTTTTCCCATAAGGATCAAAATACTCTTCTGGACCTACTGAGGTTAGAGTACTAGAAAATCAGAAATCACGAAAAACAACTTTTCGTTAAAATTTACGTTCACGCAGAAAAACAAAAGATTTTTTTATTTTCAAAATCAGTGAATGCAGTTCGAAATATTTTCAAAAATTATGGACAGTTTTTTAAGAACATTTTCCTGTAGCCACAACGATTAAGGTAGCTGCCCTTATTACTACCCCATCTCAAATAAGTTTTTTGCGATTTCTGACTTTTCTAGTACTCCAACCTCAGTTGGTTTGGGAGACTCTTTTAATCCTTATGGGAAATGAGATCGATTGACATCATAAAAAAGATTTGTGAAAACAGCCCTTTTTCTCGCTGACTGTACTTTTTTTACAAAATCTGTGAATGCCGATTTTAATTATCCCAAAAGTTAGGGGTGGTCTTCTAAGCACGTTTTCCTGTAGTTACAATGGTTAAGGTAGTTGCCCTTCATGCCCCATCTCAAATTACCACCCTGTATATAGATAAATACTATCAATAATTACTTCTATCAATAATTACTATATTTGTATGTCCTCTAGCAAAAAACAATCAATAAAGAATAGTGACATGTATGTATTATAATTATTAACATTAACAATTGCATGTGCTCTAGTGACAAACGACATCGGCGGCAGTGCGCAACGTAGGTGCGCAAGTCGCAGATGCGCGGAACGTGCGCGTATGCGGCGGCATCCAGCCGGCTGCGCCCGGCCATCGCCGCCGCCGCTAAAGCATGCAAATATGAACTTAAAATTAGTATGAATAGATATCTAATCTTTATTGCATTGTGAACTCCACTTCCATTAGCTCCAATGCTCTTCGCCAGATGTGAATCATTACATGCTAAAAATGATTTTTTGCAAGTAATTGAGTTAATTTTAGAGAGAGAATAAAATTAGATGTGTTATCTAATTTTAACATTAAATAAACATTTTAGTAAGTACCTGATTGCAGTAAGATGTGTCCTTGTGTGATCATCTTCTGAAAGCTCTGGTATTAAACTTAAGTGTGATATCTGCACAGCCGCCCATCCAATTTGGAATATAACAATAAATGCAGCATAATAATACATCTGCGCCCATTTGTGTGTCAATGAACAACCTACGCATTCTGAGAAAATGAAGGGGAATGATGCTAGAACACAGACTGTACCTGCAAAATAAATAATTATTTTGTTAAGTATCAAGTTTCATTCTTTGGAAAGTTAAAATTCATGCACAGTGAAAATCAGTACAGTTGTATTAACTACTTAAGAATATATTATGTTGATAACCAAAATATTACTCACCAAATAAATGCCATAGTTTCCGCCTACCATACTTTGCACTGATATGATTGTCGGTATGATCTGAATGATAACCAACAAATGGTGTTGATATAGCATCTACTACTTGTCCTATTAACATCAAGTTACCAGACTGTGAAGCACTAAATTCAAGTACTAAATGAAAAAATACTAAGAAATATGTAAACCATAAACTTGCACAGACATCATTTAATACATGGCCAATCCCGTAGCCAAGTTGTAACCGAAGGCTGGTTGATATGTGCACAAATTCAGTATCCATTTTATCGAATATGAATTATAGTTACTCTAATGTTACAGGTAAATGATGTCCTTTCCTTCTTTCTCATAAATGCATTTCATAAACATCTAAATTTTCGTAATCTACTGATTGGGAGATCAATTTAAATATTTTTAAGGATTGGGTCAAACTGTTTTATATCTTTATAATGTAATAATGTTGCAGTTACAATTAATGAATTCACTTTGTTTTTATTTCATGTTCAATGATAAGTTCAATTCAAAATCAAGACAATCAACACAATGTGACATGACAGACAGTGTGACATTTCCAATTTCCATTAGTGTTGAGTAGGACATACAAGAGGCGGTACATTTGTCCCGTACATGACGTCAAAATGTAAGAGCGGCTCGACATTTAAAAGTGTACTACTTCAACTTTTATGTCGCAGTAGTCGCGTTTCTCGTTACGTTACTCTCGGTAAGTAAACTGTAGGGTGAGAAAGAGAAGGAACGAGGCACATGCTACAATAGCACGTCATTCTACAATGGACATTACGCGTCGCGTGAAACGCGACCGCGACTCGAGTCGCCGCAGTAACGTCAAATGTCATAATCGTATTACCGAGCTACAATACGCCTCACCTCATTTGAAGTAGTACATCGTACTGGCTCAGAGCAAAAAAGAGGCTACTCTTACAAACTCTTTTTCAAGTCGTGTCCTACCCAACACTAATTTCCATAGATAACTTATACACACTTTATTACAGAGAGCAGCGTTCCCGTTTTTGGTAATTTATCTACTATTTTAGTAGTTCTGGATGAGTGAGTGATGTTGAGTACATGAGTACACACGGCTACACTTCAAGCTATGCAAAACCCGTATAAGCTGACCGTTACTTGTGCGAAAAGATTATACAAAGCGACGCCAAGATAAACTGGTTTTGTATAGCTTGATGTGTAGCCGTGTGTACGTTTACGTAAATATGCCCTTCACATACAAGGCCAAGTACCAAAAAAAGTACTGTTCTGCTCACTTCTCTGCCTCGCTACCCAGGGGGCGTCCTATATCCTCTTAAAGCAGGACAGAAGTTGCCTGGAAGTTGAACTGCCTTGCGTTTTTGTACAATGACATCGTTAGAGCAGGGGGCTTACCATTACCTCTTATGAAAACGCTCAAATGCCAGCCATTCAATATCCGTTCAAAAGCAGGCCTGCTTCTGAATTGCTTAAAATCGTACCATGACAGTACTAAAGGTGAACGACTATTCAACCAAGTTGAACGGTTAAGCTTGTTCATGGTACGAAAAGTCTATACAAAAAAAAGGTGAACGGATTTCGTAAACGTCAACGTAGCAGGCCTGCCACAGGCCTGGGGGCTTACCATGTCGTCATAAGAAAACGTTCAAATGCCAGCCAGTCAATATCCGTTCAAAAGCAGGCCTGCTTCTGAATCGCTAAAAATAGTACCATGTCAGTACAAAAGGTGAACGACTATTCAACCAAGTTGAACGGATAAGCTTGTTCATGGTACGAAAAGTCTATGCAAAAAAAACAGGTGAACGGATTTCGTAAACGTCAACGTAGCAGGCCTGCCGCAGGCCTGCTCTAACGATGTCATAGTACAAAAAAGCAGGGCAGTTCAACGTCTAGGCAACTTCTGCCCTGCTTTAAGAGGTCATGGTAAGCCCCCAGGCCTGCGGCAGGCCTGCTACGTTGACGTTTAAGAAACCCGTTCACCTTTTTTTGTATAGACTTGCTTTTAAAAAGCACTACCGTTCAACTTGGTTCAATAGTCGTTCACTTTTAATAGTGTTTTGGAGGATGGGAGTTGCTCATCGTAAATAAAGCAATGATAACGAGGTCAGAAATGTGAATGAACGAATGTATGTATGTATGGTATTCATGGTAAGGTAAGGTAAAGTAAGGTAAAGTGATGAGTAATTACACTATCCTCCGGTTTCTGATTTGAGAATTCGGGATAAGCAAATTCTTAAGTAACATTTGAGTATGGAGTGGTCAAAAATATGACGATTTTAAAGCATTTTTTGACAACTTTGTACTCAAATATTACCTAAGTATTTGCTTATCCCGAATTCTCAAATGAGAAACTGGAGGTCAGTCACTACAGTGTCATGGTACGATTTTTAGCGATTCATAAGCAGGCCTGCTTTTGAACGGAAGTTGACTGGCTGGCATTTGAACATTTTCATAAGAGGTCATAGTAAGCCCCCTGCCCTTGTGTGAAACGGGCATTTACTGTCATAGTACGATTTTCATCGTTTCAGGAGAAATTGAATGTTTGTTTATAAGCTCATTGCAAGCCCCCTGAATAGATTAGGTTTCTATAGATAGTACGTCGATAATTAAAAAATTTAGTTTGTGTTCAGTTTAGTGCTTTTTGTAGTTCTTTCTAAGGTTTAGTTTGCCCAGGCAGGCCTCTGAGGGGTAGGAAAGTATAATCTGTGATAAATACTGTCAAACCAAAGACATAAATTCTTCATTTCATTCTTCTTTATCTTTACCTTTCGTTGTCAAACAAAAGTGTCACAAGACTTTTAAAGTCAAAACAGAAAAATATGAAAATATAACCTAATAAAGACGGCGTAAAGTTATTTCAATGGAGTCTATCCGTAAATTGCTATGTCACAGTATTTTTCTTACTGTTTTTCTGTGCGTGCGTTGTGATGACTTTAAAGAGGAATTATTTATTAAACCTTTACCGCCGACACACCTTTATAGCTACTTCCAATTTGTCACTTTAGTGGATAGCGCACAATCTTCATGTAAGATAAAAAATATTTGTGATAAATGTTCTTCATGAACCATATGATAAGAAAGTAATATATATGTATGGTCTTCTTTCCAGTTCATTCCCACTTGGCACCTCGATCATTGACTGAAGTTGTATCTCGGTTTCAAGTAGAGGAACTGCATTTAACTTTGACGGAGGGGCAGTGGAGACATAACCAATGGGGATACCCAGTATTAGATGCAGCGCCTGGAGCAGAACTTTATGCTTGGTTCTCTCCTGATGTTGTAGATGTAGATACACAATGGAAAAAATTAAGTGCTACACTCTCGGGACTTTTCTGCGCTTCTCTTAATTTCATTGATAACTTTAACACAGTGACCCCTCAAATGGCTTTATGGCCAATGGGAGCAGTGAAGTCTAGTCAAAATGTTACCTCGCAACTGAGATATGCATCATTACCTAGAGAAATTGTTTGCACAGAGAATTTGACGCCATGGAAGAAACTTCTACCATGTGAATCAAGTCGTGGGTTTTCAGCACTGTTGAATTCAAGAATGATTCACAATACCAACTATCATTCAATTGGAGTGCATGTCAGAAAAATATGCAAATCTAGTGATTGTTCTGAGACTCAACTGGAAATAAAACAGACAGTAGCTCTAGTTTATGATTATGATATAATAAACAGCAATGATTGGTCATTCAGAAAATTGTTTGGACAAGGTCTGCCTGGGGCTTGTCCACTGTCTTCAGACAGCAAGATTTATGTTGATATTACATCAAACAACACGCAAGCCTTCACATTGGCTCCACCACCAGACAATATTATACTATCACAAAGAGGTGGGAGTGACACTAAATTAGCAATCTACAATATAAAACCGGATGGGAAAATGATAAACATAGGTGTGAAACATAATTCTAAATTAGATTTACCTGTTTCTATACCCCCACCACTACACTTCACCCGTTACATCCTTGGTTATGGTAAAGAGTTTGGAGGAATTGTGACAGAGATAACAAACAACTGCTGGACTTCTATAAATGTTGTTGTTTTGGAGAATGCACCATGGTGGTTGCCTATACAACTGAGTTCACTAAGAATTAATGGTGAAGCTGAAAGTAAATTAGTGTTGTCTCAATATTATTCACCAGGCCGTAGCAGACAGAAGCCATACCACTTAGAACTCCTAATAAAATTACCTCCAAAGTCCACCACTACTATCACAATTGATTTTGAATTTGTCTTCTTGAAATGGCAGGAATATCCACCAGATGCCAATCATGGATTTTATATTGGATCAGCATTAATTTCAGCAAATTTACCTACAGCCAGAAACTACACCAGTATACCTATTACGGGCACTTCATTTGATTCTTTTGTCAATGCATCAAAGATGTGTAAGTATAGATATAAAAAAGGTTAATTAATCCTCTTAACATTATAAGATAATTTTAGTTCTGCACTAAATGCGACTACTGCATAAGGAAATATCAAATATAGCATGGCCTTGATAATCCAAACACCAAGAATTTGCACCCTGCAATCCACGAAGTATTCCAATTACAGAGCGGAGAATCTTTAATTATATATTTTTTAAATAAATCAAAGATTTTACGAAATTAGGAGTCTGAGTTTGTTACACTTTTTTAAAGAAATCGGAAATGATACTTTGTCGCCCAATTTACATCAAAGCATCTTCTCTGGCACATGCAATGTCCACTTGGTCAGCCCATTCTAAGCATGTATTTAACCGGTTGCGTCCCGCGTGTCGTTCGAGGACGACACTGCTATTGTTTATCTATTGTCTATAATTACGGTGATTGAGAGGTCACGATAACAACATACATATATGTATGACACCTACAGTGCATGGCAAGCAACTGGTGATTGAGCTGTGCAGGAAGGGCAGGGTGTTTGGTTTAGCTTGGGTTCGGATGGTCAACTATTGTCAATTGTACTACTATTTTTAAAGATGATTAATAAGTATTTTCTAACTTTTTTCCTTCCTAGATATTGTTTAATGGGACTAAAATGTTATTCTTGATTATTTAACTTCATAATTATGTAACAACTAACATTATGTTACGTCTAAATCATGTATTTTGTTTTCAGGGTATCCGATTGTGTTCAGAACGAATGGTGCTATGGTATCACTGCCTACTCCAGACTTTAGTATGCCATACAACGTCATTTGCCTTGCCTGTACGGTTGTCGCGCTGGCATTTGGACCCTTACATAACATCTGCACAAAGGAGCTGGTTCTCAAGCCTCTGGGAACACCTGTCTCACTAACCCAAAAACTTTTAAATTTATTTAAGAAAAAGAAAGATTAGGCACAATTTTTTATGTTGAATTAAAAGTATTGTAAATTAAGTATTGGACTGAATAAATTAATAACAGTTTACTGTGATGTTATTAAGAATAGCGATAAGCTTGCGTGAAACCTTATAACATTGCCCAAAAGCAAAAAATAACGACCCTCTCCCTCTCTAGTCCAATCAATGCGCCCCCTAGCCATTTCAGCATGCCCTTCCTCCCTGTCAGTGCTGTAGGAGAGAGGATGGGTTGTTACACGGTAAAGGTACTGTATACAAGTAGGTACCTACAATGATGAATGTGGGTAAGTTTGAGCTGACTGCTAATTACAATATTTTTTCGGGTCCCGGCGCCGTGGTTCCTTGCACCCCTTGCACCCCCGGGTTGAGACGGCTCTGACGACCGCTTATTTCTGCTGTCAAGCGACTCGAGTCCACTCACGATGATGGCTGACTAAAATGACAGATGGAAAACCAACCTTATTTTCAGACTGATAAGGTTCATCGGTCTAGTAAAATAAACGAAAAAAAAACGTTCATTATTTTTCTGCACCTTTTTAAGGTAAATATGTCTGCTAACTAATATTTACATTATTTATTTCTAAAAATACTTGAATTCTTCAGGAATATGTACCGAAACTCATTCCGAGTTTCGGTAGTTAGACAAAGGCATAGTCTATTCGTATCTTACCATAACATCTAGCTAAGTTTCACGGATTGATCGGAAAATGTAGCCTAGGTACCGAAATACAGCTAATTTGTAGCAGTTTTTGTAAATACGTCCTTATTAGGACAATTTTATTAATTATCTTCACCTAATTCTGGCATTGTATTTACCTATGTGTGTATTTATACATCACGCCTATATTCACCGATGGGTTGGGCAGAGGTGTATACAGTATATAGTACACCCACATTTCGCCGGCATGTTTAAGTCCCATGTAATAGGGGGCGAGCCTAACCGGCCACAAATCTCCGGACTCTGGGCTGCTACTGAGAAATTCCACACGGAAAAAGTCAATAACACTTTGATCGAACCCAAGACCACACGCTTAGCAGTCGCGCTTGCGACCACTAGACCAACAAGCAACAGCAGTCAGTATGTACTGTACAGACAATCTGTATCTGTTCTAAGTACAGCAGACGCCAGCACATAAAGCTACTACAATCTGTCAAATTTCTTTAATAGATTTTCATCTTTATCGCAATAGCATTAGGTTCAAGGTTGATTGGGAAAATTTGACAGTTTCGGGTAGCTTGATGTGCTGGCGTCTGTACTGTACATAATCAGTCTCGATTTGGCCGCGTCTCGATGCGGACGTGTTGCTGACAATTTTATAATCAAAGATCGTGTAGCGCGGTGCAAGCCGTCGCTCGGAATATAAATCGCCATGAGTCATCAACTTGTGGCGAACGAATTACTGGCGTTCCTGCAGCAGAAGCTAGACGTGATGGACGAGGTGTCTGCAGTCCAGATCTGCTCCACCAACTTCAGCGAAGAAGACATCGCTACTTCCAAGCTGCTCTTTTTCAAATCCTTGAACAAGACAGACCAGATGGTGTCCCGCCGGCGTGACGGGACAAAGAAAAGCGAAAAGCGTGCATCATCACGCTGCTAAAAGAGACCGACCCTGACGACGTGCCGACGTTTGTGGCTAAGGATTTGCACAAGCTCCCTCCTGTCACATTCGACCACGTTGACGTAACCAACCTGATGAAAGACATCGTGTTTCTGAAGGCAAGTTTAGTGGATGTGCGGAAAAGATTGGATGCATCCCAAAATACCGTAACCGATTTGCGCAATGACCTTATAGAGTTGCATAAAAAGGTAGTGGTAACTGGGTCACCATCGAGTGCATCGAACATAAACACTTGTCGCGGAGCGAACCTCGATTTATCGGGGGCAAGTTTCGCGTCAGCAGTTTTGTCTTCGCCGACACCGTCAAATGCTGAGCCTGCAGAGTGTGCACCGTGCGCGCCCCGCAAACCCTCTCCCGCCCGCCCCTGCGACTCCTCCCAGTATTGTCGCACGAGCTACCCGATCCACTGACCCGATGCCCGTGTCTACCGTGTCAGCGAGAAGTAGAGTTCTCGCTAGCGTCGCCGTGAACACTCGACGCTACTACGAATCCCTTGCTTGATAAAGCAACGAAGCGGGCTGATGATGATGGTTTTGTGACGGTGCAAGGGAGGAAGCGCTGGCAGAGCATCCTCAAGAACCACTGCGGCACGGCTCCTGTGGAGCCAAACTTTATTATACGTGCCGCGAAGCCGAACACTCCTGTGTACATCTCCCGCCTACACTACAACACTAAGGCGGAGGACATCGAGGAGTACGTGCGCCAAAGAACGGCAGACGCGCTGGCACAGCGCGTCTCTTTAGCTGCAAACACATACGTACAGCGCGTTTTAATCAGTTACTTGCCGACAGTATTACGTATTACGATGGCATCAATCGAGGCAACACTTCTTACGCTGGCCTTATAGTCCAGTCATTTAAGCTTAAATTAGGTAAGAATCTCGGAATTCGACATACCCAGCTGTAAGTCTGTAAATACTTGTATATTGACACCCAAAAAGTTGTCTCAAAACCTACATATGGTAGGGTGTACGCAACTATTAAATTTCAAGGTCAAAGGTCACAAAAATCGGTTTTTTGCGCTTTTTTTGTAAATATCTCATTTCCTATGGGTTTTTTACTATTTGTATTGATAATCAATATTGTAGAATACAAAATTCTCTACAAATGTTGCTAACAAATTTTTTTTATACGGTGAACCGTTTTCGAGATAGAGGGCAGAGAGCGCGCGGTCACACGTAGAAGTCGAGAAGAGTCTAAACAATGTGACTTCTAGTCGCGCTTCACCACGTGAGGTGCGACGTCGAAGCCCATTTGGATCGCGGAGATCGATGCTGTCCGTTTAACGCGTGCATCACGGCTCCGAAGGTCCGAATTTACCTCAGTTCGATGTCGGGGCTCGGAATAGTCTGTAGACGACTTCTGTTCCTGGCGGGGTGTTGTGCTCGGTAGAGCAGCGTCGTGCTGCGATCTGTTGAGACTCAGCCCTACGCCAGGTGATTCGTCCGAGGACGATGATTTTGCTGCGGCACACCACGAGATTTGAAACCCCAGGAATGGAGTTGGGCAATGCGAAACGATTTTCTGGAGCCTATCATGACAATTTTACCACCTGCTCCAGAAGATTAGCTAAACACAATTTTCTGCAACTGCAAGAGTGGTTGTGGTTCGCGATGCGGATGCAGGAAAGCGGGTCTGCAATGCTCTTTAGCTTGTGGCCAATGTAATGGGCAAGCTTGTCTCAATGATCTACCATATCAGAGCGACATTAACGAAGATGGAACCTTTGACCCCGAAATCATGGAAGAACTTGAGACAAATGTCGTTGAAGACGATAATGAAGACCAGTTTGAAATTTACCAGCAGCCGGAAGACGACGATGAAGAGGAAGGAGATGATTAAAATTATAAATTGTAGTTTTTGTACCCTTTATTCCATTTTTCTACATTTAATAAAAATAAATGTATTGAATGATATTTTTTTATAAAAAGATTAATTCATAACTTATTTGTTTTTTTTTTTCATCATATAAGAAGTTATTAATATTAATTAGATTAAAATTCAAATATAATTCCTATATCTTCATTAACAATTCTGCAATTACATGGGCAGGTGAGTGTTGTTAAATAAATTAATACTGAATAAAAAGTGGATAAGTTAGGAAAAACATTATAAAATATAATATAATAGTTAATAAAAATTGACAAATATTTATAATCATTGATTTATCGATAGTTCATCAACTATACATGGCGCGTTTTCGACCGGAGGCACCGGTTGACCTGAAGTGATGCTGTGACCGCGCGCTCTCCGCCCTCTATCTCGAAAACGGTTCACCGTATAAAAAAAATTTTTGAACAAAATTTGTAGAGATTTTTGTATTCTACAATATTGTAATAAATACAAATAGCAAAAAACCCATAGGAAATGAGATATTTACAAAAAAAGCGCAAAAAACCGATTTTTGTGACCTTTGACCTTGAAATTTAATAGTTGCGTACACCCTACCATATGTAGGTTTTGAGACAACTTTTTGGGTGTCAATATACAAGTATTTACAGACTTACAGCTGGGTATCTCGAATTCCGAGGTGAACTTACTATAATGACTGGACTATTAGTACTTTTGTTAAAAAGGAAACGTAAAAATGTCTCACGAAAACGTAATATTGGATACATCCATTTACGATTTACGCGCGTCTGTAGCGCGATACACGCTCCTTCGCGCGCGTGCTACACGCGTTTTACTTTGCAAGGAGTGTTGCTCACGCGCGTTTCTCGTGAGTTTGCAGCGATGCAATCGCAAGTAAGTAGGTAATCTGCCTATTTCAAGTTTAGCAGCGCTGAAAACGCGCGATTGCGAAACGCGCGTCGACGGCGCTTGAAAAAAACGTGGTGTGTAAGAGCTCTAAGTGTGTAGGCGGCATATTGAAAGAAAAATTGTCAGTTTGACAAATGTGTAGTTATTACTCGTTGATAAAAGTCGAGCTTTACTCAATAATGTAGATGTATCTAACCATTTTTTATTTTTATTGAATTTATTTTATTAGGTATAGGTATTATGGAAGTAGTCGAACAGTAAGTGCATACGAGTTAATTTAAATTATTACTACAGGTCGCTCGCGGCTTCGTCCGCGTGGATGTCGTTTATCGCGTATTCAGCGTTTTTCGGGATAAAAGTATATATCCTTAAAGCTTATGTCCTTCTCCGAATTCTAGACTATCTCTGTACCAAGTTTCAACAAAATCGGTTCAGTAGTTTAGTCGTGATGAGGTAACAGACAGAGTTACCTACTTTCTCATTTATAATACTAGTAAGGATTGTTGTCCTACACTTGCTTTAACACTATATTTTATTTTGTACAGAGAACAGCCCTTATGTCCATGCTACACGAAGTACCAAGAGTTTCATAAAGTGATAGAACACAAAGACACCGGTTTGGTGATCTACTGTCATAACAAATGTATAGAAGAAGATGTAAGTGAACACACAATCATTATGTATTATACAATCGTTTTTACAATAAGCTGACTGACAAGAATATCCCGACCAATAGCGTAAGAGAAACTCAGAATGAATGTGGTGTATATACAAAGTATGGAGTTATGGACCACATAAACTATAATCGTACCTACCTACATAATAAGCAATACAATATTGCAATGAAGGAAGGTCCTTCACTATCTAAGATTCTTCTCTTCTCTCGTGTCAGCACGAGCTATACGAAAATAGCTCATGCTGTGGTGAAAAGATTAGCCTGTCAGCAAGGTTGGTAGCGGGGCTGACTGCCCAGGGTGCGCCGGACGTAGGTACTGAAGTATCGACACTCGTGGAGACTGTTTTCATGCACCCATACGATGACAAAGGAATAGTTGACCACATTACTCCGTAATATATCTCGATCAGAAGCCGTAGCGGGCTGGACAGGGTATCGAATCAGGCTATCGCCCCTGGGCCCGCTATGGTTTTCTTGGAATCCCTTGCCTGAACACTTTCGGAACATGGCTAGGCTACTGTTGCGAAGAGGCGACCGGGTAACGTCCTACATCCTTTGCATGACATATATCATAATAACTGCTTATTGCCATTTTTATTAATAGTCCCTATCACAAGATTCACAACTCAAACCTCGAGTCGTTAAAGTATTCCTGAAAAGAATAGCAACAAACATACTATCTAGGGTTTAAAATCTTTTCGTATACTTATTATGCATTACAATTAATAAATCTTCAGTTATGTCCCTAGGAAAATCCCCAGCAAACATTTTTGTCATTTAATCAAACATTTATACGACCTTGAGTCTTATTAAAGTCATTTTACAATATTTTTTTTAACTCTTCGTCATGTACTGGTGCATTATGTGTCCGTATAATCATATACATTTTTTGTCGTATAATAATGTCATATACCTAGACGTTCTTTCGACATTTTTTTACAATCGTCATATAATAGCGTCTACGACGACGTCTATAAAACTTACTTATACAACTTTTCGTCGTGTAAACGTTTTCGTAGTATAAACGTCGTAATACTGACAATTTTGTCATATAATTACCTTTTAAACATCTGCTAAACGAATAATAATTGTTTACACGTAGTATTTGTAACCATTAATATAAGTCGAATAAGTATTACGAGTGCAACCTGTATACATCCTAAAGTATCACAAACATGATAATACGACCGCTATTTAATTAATACTCATATTAACGGTTTATAATAACCTTGCATACAACTTCCACCATTTTGGAATCAAATTTATCATAACTATTTATTTAATGTTTGGTACAACATGGATCGAAAAAAGTGACGTTTATTATTGATCCCTAAATCAACTGTTATGGCGTACACATTTACAAAGAGCACGCAGTTTATAGGTCGGGAAGTTATATAGTTGTCATATAACGCTGTTACTTAATAAATAATTAATAAAAATATGTGAAAACATTAAAATTTTAAAAGCGCATAAAAAATTTGTTACAAAGTTACCCCACATTAATCAGTAAACTTAATTGCACAGTGGTTTTCAACAGATGAAATGGTTTTATCACCTCAAATAACAAATAAAAAAATGCAATATTAACTCAGCTGTCAAAAACACTGCCAAATTAAATTATCGTGATATATAATCTGTTATAATAATTTGTTCAATATAAGCATCACCTTTAAATGACAATAACACAACAATTACATTAAATAAAAGTCATATTGTGCGCCATAATATTACATGTAGTCATATCGCCGACGTGTATATGACGACTATACGACTAAGTAGGTATTTATAGGACTGTTACACAAAACTCTTAGCGCTTTAAGTTGAATAAAATGGGCCCTAATGCCGTCGAGTAAACGTCCTTATGACATTTATACGTTTATACTTAATAACATTAAGTTGCCACCAAAACGTCTACTCAACGTCGTAAATGTTTGTTGGGTCGGCTATATAAAAGTAGAATTTACAAGTTTCCAGGACCGCATTTAAGGTTTGGAGGCCCCGAATCAATGAAAAAGTGGAGGCGCTTTGTTAAAAAAATACCTCGTGGTCGTGAATGTGAACTTTTTTTCTCTTTGTCAGAAAGGATGAAATGTAATTCATTTTTCTTTAAAAAAAAAATACTCCTACTGTGCAGGCCCCGGGATTAACGCCCCTGTGCAGTGGTGTAGCGTGGAATAATGTAGCCGTGGCCGAAGTCGCATCAGGGAGGCCCTTTTCATTCAGTACCTATTCCCAATTTTTTCAATCGCTTTTTTGCCAAGCTTTCTGTAAATTATATTAGGGTACTAATCGTAGATACTATTTAGCGTAGTCTATGGTGTTCGGCCTCAGGTCAGCACCCGCGATCGCGAGACCCTTTGAGTGCGTGGCCGCTGGCGAGGACCCTCTTCGCCCACGCCTAGCTACGCCACTGCCCCTGTGTTTGTGTTGGGAATGCATCCCTCAAATCTGGCCCTGAAAGTTTCACAGTCATCTTGTGCGTAGGGTCGAGAGTCGGCGCGGCGCGCACGCATCAGTGCGGACGGACGCGCATGTAAAAAAATAGTGAAATGGATTTGATTTGTCATAATCTTAACTGAATGTGGTTTGTGCGAACTTGTGTTGTGATGCCATCGCATGCTCGTGCGTAAAGCGAGCAAATATCATTGTTGAGTGTCCTAGGTGACGTTCGCGCCATCAGTTTTGTGCGAAACCCGTGGAATGAATAGAGAAAGAGAGAAAAATAGGTACGAAAGGCTGGTTCTCAGGTCTACCCACGCCTGCTAAGTTCCCTACGCCACCAGATACCTTACCTACATGTCAATTCTCTTTGTTGTATTGTACCTAAACTGCGCTTCTATCCGCTTCGATGTGCTGGGCGGGTCGGGTGTGAATCGTACTTTAAATTAATTTTTTTTTGTGTTCAACAGGTACTAAAAGGTGATTTGGATGACAGCGGTAGTAACACATCCCACGATGTGTTCATCTTGCACAATACGAAAGACGTGAAAATCACACCTCCTGATTTAATGCCAGCTTTAGGTAAGCCCTTATTGTAAAATACTTATACCTAATATTCTCATCACTACTCGGTCTATCGCAGAAACTGCTAGATATAAATTTCTCCTAAAAATGGAGGTGTTGCCCAGAGCAACGTGGTCAGGTGTTGATGGCCAGCTCCCCACGGTTCAGTGATGCTGCTGCCAATCACTGGCCATGGGGATATTTGGACCGACAATATAATATAATTTAATTGTTAAACTTTGGTAATGCCAAAGTTTGACATAAAGTTGATGATGTTTAAAATAAAGCTTGAGCCTCAATATTTTAATGCTACAGCGAAAGTATTCCGTGAAAAGTGTATCTAAATTTGTTTAAGGCGAGCTGAACCCTGGCGCGGTAGGTTTTGCTTGTTTTAGAACACATTTTTGATAGGCAAATTAAAACATTTAGAACCCAAAATAAATTTATATTTTAGGATACATTCCTTCTCTATACCATGTACCCGTTCAATACACGATGCAATATAGTTTTCTCGATAGAAAAAAATACTGAAGTTACTTCGATTTGCAGTTTTTTTACAAGCAAAATTTCATTTTAAACAAGTACTTACTATAATACATTTTTATAATTAATATTAATTTATAGGTAATTAATTTTGGAATCGATTCTACCCGATCGTTTTTTTTATTACATTTATATATTTTTTATCGATTTTTTAAAGTGATTTTCGGCCCGCGCGTCGTCGCTTACCCGATTACCGCGCCAGGGTTCAGCTCGCCTTAAGTAGCGCACGCCGCGCCGCGTTGGCGGCGCACCCTATTATAATCATGTTGTTAGCAGTACTCTACTAACAACGTGATTAATAAGGCCCGTATTAAAAAACAGCTGTCATTTGCGAGATCTTCTAACAGCAGCTACCATCTAGTGGAATTCCATACGTTTGACGACATAATTATGTTTTTTTTTTTTAATACGTTTCCTGCCGTATTCATACTACACTTAAGAGGGTCTCTCAAATTAGTTGTTTATTAATACGGGCCTAAGCATCAGCTAAAAAAATTGTCAAATGTAACTGCGGAATTCTGCTTTATGGTAGCTTCTCTTGGGAAATCTCGCAAGGTGTCTCAGATGCGAGCTGTTTATAAATATTGGCATTAAGGCTCATTTTTATTGGTCGATAGCTCGGTCGCTACACCGCATGCGGGAACTACCCGCAGGCGGCATAACGACTACTAAAATAAGCGGGTCGATAACCCTTGCGATATCTACAGCATGTGGGGACTCCCCGCAGGCAGGATAACGACTAGTGATATAAGCCGGTCGATAACCGCACGCGGGGGCTCTCCGTAGGCGGGATAACGACTAGTGTAAAGTACCTAGTATATTATAGGTCTAGCGCTTAACTGTGGAAGTGCCTGGGGTATGGGAGCGGCAAGGGAGGGGTGACATATGACGTCGTGTCCGAACTATCTCGCTATACACGTGATAATATAATGAAGATATCTTTTACGATATTTACGTATGTATACTTAAGTTCTATCTAGTAGTAGTAAAAATATCGTAAGCGATATCTCCATTATATTTATCACGTGTATAGCGAGATAGTTCAAAAACGTCATGCAACGTCGTAACATGTCATCCCTCCCGTGCCGCTCCTTTACCCCAGGCACTGACTCAGATAAGCGCTACACCTATAATTTATTGGTCCATGGCAAGGTATGTCTGTTTAGTACCACACTGTCAAGCAACTGGAAACGTTATTTGCGGGATCTCGTACAATTATGGCAGACGTCTTAGAAATCTCCCGCACCCCGAATGCGTTCCCTATCGACCCATGAAAATTTGCCATAAGTGTTGTAGATTTCATAGCAACTAAGTATTGTAAATTACTCGCGTAGTTATGATATTTTGCCATTAAGAATAACCCTACATCGATGACTCCGCTATCATTGATGTAGGGTTTTATGGTACCTACCTGATTAGATTTTGTGGAGGAGGTTGTTCCAAACCAAATAAAGGTTATCTTCATATTTTTAATATTTACTGGTACCTACTAGAATACATAGTTACACATATTTAAAGATTAGCGGGTACGTTCGCGGCTCCGCTATCCAGCGTAAAAGTTTCGCTTCATATAAACATTACCGCAACTTTTTACCCCTCCCCTCAACAGTTAATTTTGAAAAGAATCTCTAGAATGCTCTTGTTTTATTATTTGCTTTAGAGCTTAATTATTGCCAACTGCTCAGTTAATCGGGTCATGCAGTAAGATTGTCCCAATAAACAACCTATTTCACCCCCTTTTTGGGAGTAGTTTTGGAAAATCGGTCAATAAATGTTAGCGTCGTGCCAGCGTCACTAACCATTCCAAGTTTTTTTTATCCAAAAAATTGTGCCTAAATTGTGGCAAATAGTAAAGAACTTGTTTAGCAGAATAATCGCATAAAAACCGTATTTTTTGCGTAATGTAGGGGCGTAGTAAAAATCGTCGAAGTCGCGGGCACAGCTAGTGTAACATATTTATAATAATATATATAGCGAATTCACGAAAAGCAGTTTTTTAGGTGGTTAACATACTTAAGTTTTTATTACATGTGAAGCGATGCCGATTACGAGAGTTAGGTTTATTAACTAATGTCGAACCTGCTAAAGTTAATGCTGTTTTCAGAAAAAAACGATATAAGCTGCCCGCGATGTAGAAAAATATTTGAACATGCTAAACAACTATTGCAGAAAGTAACATCAATAGATAAGAAGAATGTAATGGGCGTATGCGACCATTGCCTTAAAAAAGCACAATCTATCAAAAAGCCATGTAATGAATGCGAAGAAATTGTAAAGAAATTTATATTAACTACAGGTGAACAGAAAGAAGACACCAAAAGATACATTAAAATATGGCTCTCAAAAATGAGGCTTAAAGGTGCAACAAAGCCCGAGAAACCAAAAAAAGAGAAAATTCGTGCACATTCCGAGTTAGAAATCGATCGATTATGTCAACACTCGCCTAAATCTAGACGTGAGCCCAAAGTCAAACAACTATTTTACCCAGAATCACATAAATCGGACACAAACTTATACACAAAAATGTACGAAGCAAACTTAAAAGAAGGTCCAACACTAGATAAATCTGTAGTTTTTGCTCAACCCATCGAACTGGCGGCGGAGACAACTGTTGCTGTTTCACCAACGCTTCATGAATCAGACACAACTTTTGTGGAACCATATGAGGATGTTAAAGATCCTTCAATTACACCTCTAAAGGATCAGCAAGACCGCCGAGGAATACAAGAGGAAAGATTGGAACATTATGATGAGTCCTCAATAGACGTAAAAGATGCAATGAAAAAAAAACATGACCTCAGCTTAAGGTATACGATGAAACCTGAAAAAGAAAGTGCAATTCCATATTCTGTATCAGAAAGACCTGAAATGTACGACATCCCAAAAATTGCACCATGGGAACAGCAAGAAACCCAGGAAAAGCAAGAATACTATGATGAGTCCGAAATGGATGTAAAAGTAGTAACTAAAAAAAAACATTATCCTATCCCAAAAAAACGAGAAATTTCAAAAACCTGGCAAAAGAACCAACGAGAATCTCGGCGACAAAAAGTTCTTATTCTAGAAGACCTTGATGAATCCGTAATGAATGTAAAAAGTCCACCGAAAAGAAAATTTGATCTTAAGTTCAAACATATGATGGGACATGAAACAGAAACTCGAGATCCATTTAGTCACGAAATGGAAATACCGGACGAGCGTGTAAGTGCAAAAATAAAAAGTAAAAAACCAATTGAACCAGTTGACATAGCAAAAGACATTGTTAAAAGGCAATTTAGTTATTTTTTTCCAAAGAAAAAAGAGGTCAAGCAACTTAAACTCACCGCAAGCTCTTCACAGCTTATTCAGAGTACTAAAGAGAAGTTAAGTCAACAAGCTGAAGAAGACAAAAAAAAACATGAGGAAGAGCGCATAAAAAAACGTGAAGAAGAGCGCATAAAAAAACTTGAAAAAGAAGAAAAGAAAAAAGAAGCCCGAGAAGAAAGAAAACGACAAGCTGAAGAAAAAAAACGGCAAGCTGAAGAAAAAAAACGACAAGATGAGGAAGAAAAAAAGGCAGCTGAAGAGCGAAAAAAATATGAAGACGAACAAAAACTAATAGCTGAAAATGAGAGGAAAAGACGTGAAGAAGAAAAGAGGCGAGATAAACCCAAAGAGGACAAACCCAGAAAAAAGAAAATAGAGAAGAGAGACCCAGAATTTGAAGTAAAAGGTAAAAAAACTAAAGAATCTGAGGACGCTAAAAAAGACTTTAGGCACAAACCTGAACCAAAAGATTTAGTAATAAAAAAAATAAAGTCTGACAATGTAACAGAGAAAGCAAGAAAAGACTTAAAAACAAAATCGGAACCAATAGAGAAACTTGATCAAGTTACAGAAAAAGCTAAAAAGGACTCAGAACCTGAACCAAAAGATAAATTTGATAAAGAAGCCAAGGAAAAAAAAGATTCGTTAACCGAAGTTAAAGAAATAGACAAAGCGGCATTGGCGCAACAAGAAAAAGAAAGACAAGAACACAAGAAAAGAGTAGAAGAACTAGCTAAAACAAAACTAGATGCCAGTAGAGAGAAAGAAGCTCCCCCGAAAAAGACGGAGGAATCATTTAAAGGAGAGCCACCTAAGAAAGCAGAGTTAGCTAAAAAACTACAGAAACCTTCTGCGTCAATAGCAGAGCCTTTACCAAAAAAACAGCAGTCATCTAAAAAAGAGGGGCCAGCTAAAAGCAAAGAAAAAATATCGTCAAAGAAAGAAGAATCTGCTAAAGTTACCGAAAAATCCAATGAGGATGGATCCAAAGTTTCAAGTGCGCCTGAAAAAGATTCAAAATACGACGCTGCAGCTGCAGCTGAATTAAGAAAATTAAAAGAAGAACTTCAAAAACAAAGAGAAGAAGATTTAAAAAACAGAAAACAAGACGAAGCGGCGGCACAGAAAATAAGAGATTTAGCAGCCCAACAAACAAAAGAAATCCTCGCCGAATCCCTTAAGCAAAAACAAATAGAAAAAGAGTTAAAAAAGAAAAGACAGGAAGAAGCGGCGGCACAGAAAGCAAGAGATCTAGCAGCCAAAACAGCAAGAGAAGTCATCACGTATGATAATAAGCTAAATATGAAGACCGAAATAAAAGAGATTATCATTGGCGAAAACATCTATGAAAGTAAGCCTCCACTTGAAAAAACTAAAGAACATGAAGTTATTCCTGTATTATTTCAATCAAGATTTCAAGAAGAGTCTGTACCATTACCGCCTAAACAAGTTGTGGAAAATATTCCGCAGACGACTGAACCGGTGAAGCCGAAGTTGCCTCATCTGCCAACGAAGGATGCTAAAGGGGTAAGTACAACATTTCTATTGTACCTAACGAAAGGCATTGAGGATAAGTGGTCCATGTTGCTGTCATTTTGGTAACATTTTAAACTACATACACTTTTCGTTATGTTGTAGCATTATTTTTGGAATTTATTTAAGTATTTATTTATTATATACATGCACAATATTACAGTCTCAACCAAAGCATTGTACAGTTCATTTGTTTTAATTGTATGTAAGAAAAACCAAAAATAAAATAATTACAAACACGTAACATCATAAACAAGTAATTAATGAAAAAAAAACATTATTACCAGTAAAGAAATTATCTTTACTCACCTTTCATCCATTCTCTCACAAAATCTCAAACATTATGTCACCGTATGATTGTTAACACCCTTAGTTCATAATAATCTTAATCTATCTAGCGATATTGTAAACTGTCGATAAATTGTGAACTGACTGTACCATACTGCTTACAATAAAATATCATTTTTCGATAGTTTTTAATCTATGTCAAACCGTCAAATTGTGAACGAACCTGCACTTATTGATAGGGTTCACAATCTGTCCGATTTTATCACTCGTACATAAAATAATTGTAAGTAGATAGATTAAAAACTAACGGTGTTCAAAATCACACGGTGACTTATTTATACAAGGTTAGTCGGAAAGGGGGTACTAATCCGCAGGCCACCTTATAGTATCAGTGATGACTGTTTTAAAAAGCAAGTGTTAAAATTTCATAATTCGATAATTTTATTTCCATGCAAAATAATTTTTATTTTAGTTTTTTCAAAAATACTTCACCCCTGCTTTAGTTACGAATTCAGAAAATGGAGCTTCTAATCCGTGATCCCAATTATGACCAAAATGTAAAAACAGCTGATCATAGCTGAGGACAGGCAGATTTTAGCGTATTTGTATGTAATTTTTGAACAGCTATTGCTCTTATACTATTAACTTTTGGGGAAAGTTGTAGAACAAAAGTTATTTATATATATCTACAGGGTGTTAACGAAATCGTGTAATTCCTTCAAACCACGTGATCTACTGGTGACACAGATTAACCCTAAATGGGAATTTTCGAAAATAAACCAAAAAAACATTCTAAAATTTTTTTTGGTTTTCAATTTCCGAGTCTTTTTAGAGCCTTGAGTTATCTGACTGCAAAGAGCGATATCGCGTTAGTCGTTCCTGCCAGCCGTGTCACCGTACTTTTATTAATTTATGCGTGGCATCGAAATGTTCACACAAATAAAATTATTATTTTGCAAAAAAAAAAACTTACTTTTTTACTGAATCCTTATTAGGTGGTTTATATATGATAGGTAACAAAGCCGCATGAAAAAAAAAAAGAATTTTATTTTTTTGTTTTTAATCTAGCCAAATCCCGTGCGGGGCCAGTCTACACCAGTAGTAGATCATGTGGTTTTAAGGAATTACACGAATTCGTTAACACCCTGTATATTCATATATGTACTTTAACATCCTTTCGAATTAGTACCCTGACTAACTTTAAATATCTACTACGATATTAGCTAATTAATACAAAACTAATGCCATGCCAACACTTCGATAGACTACAGTAATGATTTTTCTTATTTTGTTTTGTTTTTTTTTTATAAATTTCCTTCAAAAATAAGACGCGCAGCGCTAAAATTAAGGATATGAAATATGAAAAAAATCAAGTCGAGTCAAGGCCAAGTGCGTGCCAGTCCACACACAGTGTAGGGTTCCGTAATATGTACTTAGTAGTCAAGAGTAGTCATCATCCTTTAGGAATCCAGGTATCCTGTTATTTCTTTATGAATCCTGAAAGAATTTACAATGTAGGTATTGTAATGTTAATTTTACCGACCGCAAAAATGAGTTTTATTTCATAATATTTCACAATAATTTTAAACCTTAATGATACCTTTTAGGACTCATAATTTCAGTACCGCAGGATGCTTCGGCGTGCCGCGCAGTGGTCTCGAACGTCATAGAGCGAGATCGGTAGAGTTGCCAGCTAAAATCGGTATATTTGTACCCAAAATCGGTATTTGACAAAAAAATACAATATTCAATCAAATTCGTTCATTTATTGAAAAAAAACTTACGTTGACTAATTTATAACAATCACACTTAAGTATCATTATTTTTTTTACCAATATTTTTTGGCCATAGCCGCGCCGCATATCTTCGAATTAATTTCAAAATCATAACAATTAGCTGTATTAAAGAGTCGTTTTGCATGTAATAGACCAGTGATTGATTCATTAGAAACCAACTTAAAAGTGTAAAATCGGTAAATAATCGGAAGAACCTCCTATTCTCAAAAATCGTGAGAAATTGTTTACATTTCGGTATTTCGGTAGAAGCGGTTTCATATCGGTAGAAATACCGAAAAATCGGTAGGTTCGAGACCACTGGTGCCGCGGCACGACGCAGCCTCCCGCGGTATGCCAACTAAATCCAAGTGCTAGTGGTATTAAAGTAAGGAATAACATTATTTGAATTAAAAGAATCCTTTGCCATGTCGTCCCGCCAGTGGGCACGGGGCCTTATGGTAATATGGTACCTATGTTAAGTTTTAATGGGCAGACCTCCTTAGGTAGGTAGTAATAATGAGTAATAAGTCTAGGTCTTATTATAATATCATTGTTGTAAGTATGTACTGGCCGCACATAATAATTTGAATTACGTCACAGAGTATTTTGTATGGGGACGTTTCAGTTATTCTTTAAACTTGTCAAGTTTTGATAATTAGGTACCTTTGTGAATTATTTATTTTAATATTTTTATTTATAACCATTTATTATTTTATCTTACAACGAAGTTTTCAATTAGTTATATTTTGTAATCAATATGCCTAAAAATAAAACCCCTGAACCAGTAAGTAAACTGAACAATTTTTAAATGATTGAAGTAAAGAAATACCTATAAATTCAAAACCACTCAAAACTCCACCCGTGGTTATGTAAAGGACGCTGAAAGGAATACAGAGTAAAGGACGCTGAATCTCCTCACGATTAACGATGTATCAAGACTTCTTGGCTTCCTGTATCAGATTTCCGATTCAGAACCATTCCGATAAGTCAATTGTCAACCGATTTGGGTTAGCTATCTCGTTTTCTTGTACTCAATATGAGGCAACAACCGTTTTCTTTATAAGAAAAAAAGGTCAAAAGCCGTGGTAGAGCTGCGGTTCGAATGCGGTTTTGTTAGCAGAATTGGCCTCCTGAATCGGGCAACTGAGCCTCTGTACAGCCGTTATCGAGAGCTTCAAAAGACGAGGATTTTCGCTATTAATCTTCGAGTGCACACTTCATGTTTCATTTGTAAGCGAGGTCGATTTTCTTTGATATTGTGTTCATAAAAATAAGCAAATGTTACCAAGGAAAGTTTTCCTGCGGTTCGTTTGGTGGAGGATTTCCCCATACAGTCCAGTTAATTAAAACACTGGAAATAACGAAATTAAAAGGAAAAGAAAAATGGTGAAAACGGCCAACTTAAGACATGTAATAGCAGGATCTGTAAGAAGTTCATAGAAACTCCATACCTACTTTATATTAATTTTACTAGCTGACCCGGCGAACTTCGAACCGGCATTTTTTTTTTAGACGTTTTTAGAATTTTCTTTACAATCCTTTTTCTGACAATATCATCATCATCTTCCTGCCCTTATCCCATGTTACTTGGGGTCGGCGCAACATGTTTTCTTCTTCCATTCCGTCCTGTCACCCGTCATGGTATCACTGACTCCCTTCTCTTTCATATCATTCTTCACACAATCCATCCATCTTTTCTTTGGCCTCCCTCTTCCTCCTTTTTCTGACAATAACGAACACAAAAAAAAGAGTTATCCAAATTATTTGGTGCAGTCGTTCGGAAGTTATACGCGTACATACATTTCGGCGATTCATGTTTTAGGGTTCGGTAGTCAACAAGGAACCCTTATAGTTTCGCCATGCCCGTCCGTCTGTCCGTCCGCAGCTTAGCTCAGAGAATCATCGGTACTAGAAAGCTATAATTGGCATGGATATTAATCACGCCGACAAAGTGGTAAAATAAAAGAATGAAAAAAATAATTTAGGTTTTCATGTAAAGTGATTAACGGATCCGTTTATGAAATATTAAGCTTTAAAGTGCTAATTTTTGTTAAGAGTCAAGTGTCCCCCCCCCCCCCCCCCCCATGCCAGCTAAACGACTAGTTTATTCACGGTAGTAGTACCTATATACAACGAAATTAAAAGGAAAACTATCACAGCTAAGTAGGCTTTACAAGTTTACGAGTAATAGTCGACCAACTTATAAAAGTATAAAGCAGCAAATTCCATTGAAAAATTAAGTACTTATTAGTTATGTAAAACAGGTTAGTCTGCATTATTGTGCAACTACGGAACCCTATTAGGTACTGTGCGTGGCCCGACACGCACTTGGCCGGTTTATGTATATAGATTATGTATTATTATTTATCTTTTAACCTCAATTGTTTACCATAGGTACATTACGCTTGATTAAAACTTGTTATAGTCATACGTATAGTCTACTGATTACAGAACCCTACACTGTGCGTGGTCTGACATGCACTTGGTGGTTTATGTTTTGAAATAGAGGGTGATTGTAAAAAATAAAATGTAGTCTTTGTTCAGCAAAGTTTAGCTTAGGCAGGGCTGTACACACCGACATTTCGTCGATAATATTATCAGGTTCGTCGTTGCAATTTAGTTCTATTAGCTATAGATAAAGATGACTTGCTCAAAGATGCTACAATTTCAGGTGGAATCGGCGGAATCTAATAAAGGTATTATACGATACGCTTTATCTGATCGCACCTTTATTGACAAGGGCTGGACCGTGTTACCTACAGAAAAAGTAGTGCGCAAGGTAAAAGCTTTTTTCCTTGTTTAAATCAATTTTGTATACCTAGGACCTTCTTCGGGTGTCAGCGAAACAATGTTATTAGGAATTATTCCACTTTGCCCCACCAGCCGCCCCACTGGTGGGGCAAAGTGGAATAATTTGTTATTTCAAGTTTTACTTATTATTGGCGACACACCATGCTGAAATTTCGCCATAGAACTTTGGCGTGATTAACCTGCAATGTTTTTATATCGTTAAGACGCTACACAATTTAAGCCTGGTATACTACGGCTACGGGGCAGCGTTGCAAGATTATTTTAAAAAAAAGTGGGATTTTAATTAGAGATGCAACGAATATTCGGCAAGTATTCGGCCTATTCGGCCATTTTTCTCAGTATTCGGTATTCGGCCGAATACCGTATACATATACAATATGTATAAAAAGAAATAAAATAAAAACACAATTTAATCAAAAACATATTTATTTATCAAAGAATCATTTATTTATTAGTCTTGATTGATATTGAGGATGACAGTGTTTTTAATCTTAAAGACTTTACATAGCAAACACAGCTAACTTGGAATCATCAATGGAAATTTCGAAATATTTCCAAATAGGAGACTTTTTATTCGGAACTGAAGCCATATTAGACAATATGACTAAAATTAAAATTATTAATTTGCGATAGCATAAATACAGCACGTTGTGACACGACTTGTCGGCTAATGAGTCAAATGCACCCGGTCCCGTCACCCCCGCACGTACCGCACTAATACATATCGTAACCTGTTCACGTGAAATGCACTGGATCTTCCGCCGAATATTCGGTTTTCGGCAGGGAGCGCCGCCGAATATTCGGTATTCGGCCAAATCACTATTCGTTGCATCTCTAATTTTAATCACTTAAAATAAAAAAGCACGACATAGTAAATGGTTAAGTAATCAGTATGTAGGTAATATTTTTATTACATCCAATCAAATAAATTTGGCGTGGCTATGGCTACACGCAAATTGTTCATAGTTACGTACAAACAGCGTGCTGAAACAAAAAAAAATAATATGATTAATATCTGCATAAAAATAGGCATAAAAAAATATTTGTGCTATGCGAGTTTCTGTCGATTACTGTCGAGAATAGTCGCGTCGTACGCGTGCTCTAGTTAAGTGCAGGCAGGCAGACTCAGTAAAACTTCGCGCGTGGACCAAGCGCACACTGCGATGACAGGCTTACTATTGCGTAAGGCCTGTTGCGCGTCAAAATTATTGTTAAGGCGAAGTTATTACTAATCCGGTACAAATATGGCTACAAAAAAACCAATTAGATTTAAGACCGAGACAATATTTTGTTCAAGACATACAGCGAAGAGAAAGCGGAAAACGAAATTTTACTCCAGATAATCCAAAATATACAGGCTCGGATTCTGACATATCTGCCTCACGCAGCAGGAAGAAGTAGCTAATAGCAACTACAAGGCTACTCGTATGAAGAATTCCACGAGCCAAGGAATCTGAGTGGATACGAGAAGAGCAGAACAAGTAAAAAACGGTAATAGAACACATTGCCCATTCACACGACGGAACAACCTGCGAAGATGTGAGGCAATTTTAGTGAAAAACCAAAAGTAAAGAGATACCACCACGTCCTCATATGATAGTAGAAAACGCTAAGTATTAGCAAGCTTTCAACTCAAAGATAATAAGTTAAAACTTATTCTGATAATCATCCAGGAAACTCATTCACCACTAATATTATGAGTGGTAAAGGGTAATTGTGTCAGAATAAACTCAAACAATGAGGACTCTTCTAAATCCCTCACGAAATTGCTGTTTGAGAACCAATAGCTATGGCACTTATGAAAACAAGCAGGCGCGAATTAAATTACGGTTACGGCTGGATAGAGAAAGAATGAAAAGATCTTTAAAAAAATTACCAATACTAATTAACTGTATTGGTAAAATTATGAAAGATTTCTTGACTATGACTCCGAGGCAAATGAATAAAATGATTACGGTATAACTAAAAAATACAATTTAATTACGACGAATTCAAGTTATCTCTTCATTTTTGCAATTTATTGAAATAAACGTGACAATCGTATCTAGTAGTCACATCTTTATATTTTGATGTAGTAAAAGCACAGATTAAATACAAGGACACTAAGGATAACTTGGACTTGATAAAATAGGGATTTGTCCGATTTTACGATCGTCGACCAACTCTACTACCTCCCAGAAGGTTATGGTCATGACCATATTGATCATATACGGGTACCGCCACTGAAAACAAGCAGCAAAGACCTATCAGGGTGATGTTCAAAAACCTCCATTTTACCTGTAAGCCGAAAAGGATACCTTCAAGGACCTGCAAAATAAAGGGTATTAGATCGAAGAAGTGGCTGACAAACTGAGCAAGAAAACTAAAGAACCTCTCGTCGTGTTCATGCTGACATTTAACAACGAGGAAGACATCAATACTTATGGTATTAAATCAATATTAGGATGTAAAATTGTATCACTTTCACTCTATCAAATCTTCAAGATTAGTTCGCCAATGTCAAGATGTCAGGTGTATTATCACACCCAGAAATATTGCTTCAATGCTCTTGCAAGAGCAAACACATCACCTCCGACTGCAAAAAATCAGCAGAAGAAAAACCAAAATGTGTGCATCGCGGTGTACCACATCTAGCTAACTATAGCTATAAGTATTTTAGGCAAAAAAATGCAGTACATCAAAAATAAAAAACAACAAAAAAATACCGGAAAACAATCAGCAGGCTGCAAGTTATGATATGACTAGGCAACCAACGAAAAGTAACCCAAAGCTGCTGAAACTATAGTTTGCATAGGCGGTTGCTAAGCCAAGTAACGCATCGAACCACAAACTAGATACACACAATGAAAGATACAAAGGATAAAAGACAATCCAATTAAAATTCGAAAAATAATATCAGTACATAAATCAAACATAAAAGAGACCCGATTGTTAAGGCAGTATATGCCTAGAAAGATTATATTAATTTATTTTCCAGTTCTAAAAATAAATTTTTAATTTGTTTTTTAAGTTATGAATTTAGCCTGGTTTATGTCAATTTCAGCGTTTCTAAACTAAGTATTGTACAATAATTTTGCAACCCTTCCGAGGGGCCAATTGTCGAGGTCAGATATGATGATGTATAGTCCAGAAAGATCTGGCATTTAGAAAATCTTGCCTGCTGGTTTGCTGGCGTGCTTGCATGATTGCTAAAGTAAATTATCTGACATACAATTTTGGAAATATTGCAAACATTCTAATAAATCTGACTTGCATTACCCCGGAACACGTTTTGCAGCATCTTTAGTTAAAAGAAAAAAAGTCTACATAAAAAAATCTGACTTTTGAAAATATGGCAAATGTGTTTTCGGGTTATAACAATAAAACAATATTCGGAAATGAAAAAATCGGAAGTACAATATGCAACCGCTGGTTTCAGCTACACCCCAAGTACTAAAATATCTAATTAATTGATTGATTAAAAGCGCGATTTAGGATGTCCCGCCAAAATCGGGACGGCTGGTAACCCAGATTGCGGGTAATCTAAACAGCATTGCAAGCGTAATCAAGCCGCAATTCGGTCGCTTTCGTGTTCGATCGCCGCAGTTTCTGTATGATGTGTCGTTACACTAACATATACAAGGTGTAACTTAAATAACGCACAACTTCTTAAGGGATCACTTTACTCATCATTATGAACAACTTTTACTATGGGACCAAACATTAAATCGCGAAAAAAAATCTGCTGTTCCCTACATTTATGTTCGCATAACTCGTCAAAATGTAGAGAACAGCAGTTTTTTTTTTTCGCGATTTTATATTTTATTCCCATAGTAAAAGTTGTTCATAATGATGAGTACAGTGACCCCTTAAGAGGTTGTGCGTTATTTAAGCTACATCTTGTATAGGCCTCTCCAAAAAAAAGTCTTGCATGTTCTGACCATAATGGTAAGCAGCGGATTAATGTACCAATCCTCTCGCACCAGTGACTACGCTGCTGCCCGGCCCTTAAAGAATATAAGCTGGCAAGATGGATTGTCATAGTTACCATCAACATATACAAGGTGTCCCCAAAAGTAGTGTCAAGCGGAACTCCGGAGGTGTAGACCACCCTTAGAGGTACCCGAATCACCCAAATCTATGTTCCGCAATTTTATTTTTTATGTTTTAACCAAACTCTGTCTCTATTGACATTTTTGATCATAGTGTCATGATGGCTGCTCTAGCTCTGGACTTCCGCTTGACACTATATACTTTTTGGAACACCGCGTATTATAACGGTCGTTAGAGCCTCTCGTTGGCGTCCATCAATGGAGGATGCACCGCGGGCAGTAAGATAACGTTATAGAATCTTGATGTTATGCGAAATCCAGCTTCCCATAACGTACCTACACACCCCTGCAGGACCTATTTCGACGCTTGGATAACCCGATTACCCGATCGTTTAGGCAGCCACTTGGTTTTAGATGAATGTATATCGCATGCGTCCTGCTCACCCCGAGTTCGACTGGTTTGAACACAACAAGAACAAGCGATTGATGAGTTACGACACCGGGGAAAAGTTAGCAGAGTTTGATGATAATGGTCGCGGTCGCTGGTATTACAGAAGTGGACGACTGGCATTGGATTATTATGATGCCGAAGGTTGTATTTTTGAGTTCTGTTTATACAAAGTACAGCCTGCTATCATGAGGTTGAGCTGCCTTAAATGCATTTTCCCGAACTACCTTTCCTTCTAGACATTACTTTAGCAGTTTTAGCATTAGCAGCCTCTGAATGTTATGATGGATTTGATCATGAAAACAAGCACTGTCACTTCGTAACGATAAAGGTTTATTTTAATATTTATGCTATGAATTTCAGAAACCAATGCTCAGCAGCGGTTCGTTGTATACAGCAGCGGCGAACCTGATGAGCGTGGCCGCACACATCCTATTACGATACTTGCCACTTTTGATTATCTAGGAAATGGTATAGTTTTCGATCATGCTGGCAAGATACGGTAACTATTGAATAACAATATAAACCTTAGAAATACAGTACCAACTTATATCTCTTCTTACATCTTTTACATTTTAAACTGTAGCAAATTCATGTGATGTTTGAAAATTCTTTCTCAGCCTTAAATACAATCAGACTGAAGGAGTGGTGCTTGATCGTGGGATTGGTCCTGTTTCACATTGGAAATGGCATACATTAAACGATCCTCCAGTCCTGCAGCAAGTCATGATAGATACTCAAATGGCGCACAAGGACCCTCAAATAGTTAAGCTTGGACCAGCAGCCGATTCAAAAGCTCGACCAGATAATGAAGAAATGTTAGCTATAGAATTTGACAACTTTATCAAGGAAAAGAGCAAGAAATTGTCCCAAAAATTTAAACCTTTCCAGATAAAAATGAAAGCTTTAAAGATCAACGAGCATTTCTCACTGAAAGTATTAGACCAGGCTACAATATATCTCATCTTTAGAGATGGATCGACCAATGTGAAACTAAATATCGGTATGATATTAGATCATCAAGAAATCGTGGATACTGACACTGCTGAAGTGGGAGAAGTGTCTAACAGTCTAGAACGTTTCCCAGCTCGCACTGATAGCCTTGCCGGTTTACAGCGCAGTGTAGCATACGCACAGCGCTACGAGAGGCAGCGCACAGAGCGCGATCGCAGGCTACGGCCTCCCGAGCCCTGCGGCAGTGCTGATCAACTAACTGCTGCAGTCTCCCCGCCTTTGCGACTTCCTTTGAGGACAGTGCCAACTGGATCTACGTCTAGTGCTTGTTATTGTAATAGTAGAAAACCCACAAATAATTTATACTATAATACCCGTCTTCTTTGAGTAATGTACTTGGGCTTGTTATATTATTTTACTTAATTGTTATGTTATTATAAAATTGCATAAACGAATTAGTCTTTATATTAGAGATGCGCCGAATATTGGCTACCTAATTACTTATTTATTCAGTATTCGGCATAATTATATTTTTATGTTCGTATTCCGCCGAAAGTTTAGTTCAATTGCAGAATAATTACTGAATATTTAATGTGTGTGGTTTTAATACCTAGTACAAGACTATTTCTAAGTACTAGTAGGTATATTCATTAGTAATTAAACAAAGTAATTATTTTTATTTAATAAAAAAAAATAGGTTATAGAGCGCATCAAATATTCAACATTAGGTACTTAGCAGTAAAATTTTAATATAGCAACAAGTAGGTAGTGAGTAGTTATTAAATAACGATAAACTTAACTAAGATCTTATGACTCAAAACGAGATTATCTTTAATTATAATGACTATAAACAACCTACGTTGGTTCATTTAGGCGTAGGCACTTAACATACTTATACATATTAGTTGTTTAGTTTGTCTGAAAGAAATAAACAATAATAATAAAACTAAATAACCCCCCCTCTGGGAAAGGCGTTACCTCATCATGAGATTAACGTAAAACCGGAGGGAACATTAGACTAGCTTTCTACAACCTCATCATATAATAAAAAATGTATCATGAGGTCTACTGGAAAGCTTACAAACCGCAGGGCAGCTTGTGGCGAGCTGTTGGTGAGTGGCGACACTGCGTACCTTATTGCCTCAGAGAGTCAGCCAGGGCCTCGTCTCCAGTTTGCCTTTATTGGCTGGCTGGAGTGGAACCCCAAGAGTGCCCGCAGGACTCTCAACTCTGTCTTGCCTTTATCGGCCGGCCAGAGGGGGGCCGCCAGAGCTATATGCTCGGGGGTGGAAGTGTCTAATGGCGTAATAACGGGGAAACCCACTCCGGGTCTTTTAGACCCGCGACGGCGAAACCGGGGCCACACCTCTCTACACCCCTAGCCGCTCACACGTTTGTTGCCCCCTTCGCCTATGTACTGGCGGCTTTTCAGGGGGCCCAGCTAGTGAGCTGGCGAGTCACCGTCTGCCAACACTTCAATTTTAAATGTTGAAAGGCAGACGCCGTTTTCTTCCGGCAATAGAAGTTATCTAGTCCACCTAACACCCCTTCCCATAGACCAGATATTTTTCACCATGTTTTACAATAGTCTTGCACCCACCTGGGACGGTCCATGACTGAACTCCAATAGTGCAGCCGTGGATAGTCCCCGGTGGGTGCCCCACCCCATTTTAGATTAAAGTTCTCAAAGGGGCCTCTGCGCGTTGGACCTGTGTCCCCGTGTATGCCTTCCAAAGGACCGGACACCTTCCGCATGGAAGATGAGCCGTGACTGAAGCGAGATACAAACTAAATAACAAAAGTGCCACGGGGATAAGTTGGCGGGGAACGCCGCTACTTTCCGAGTGTCTCACGGACCTGGGACCTAGACCAAACCCAACCGCTCCGTTTTCCCTTCACGTAACTTCCGACGCGACCAATTCAATGTGTAACTAGTCTAGTGTTAGTAGACGGTTTCTTTCCACAACATCGGCGTCGCCGTCGCCGCATCGCCCGGACGGAATTTATTTATGTGACATTTGCAAACCAGTAGAGCTACCAATAGGTAAAGCTAGAAATCCTCAATTCGAGGAGTCGAGAACTGAGAAAAGTTGAGATTAAATAAAAGTCAAAAAGTTGTCAAAAAATATTTTCGTAGTCCTTTTTTTGTAGTAATTATGTTTGACACTGCAGATCGTGATGATCTGCAGTGTCAAAGACGCCAAAAACGATGTTTTCTACACAGAAGACATATCTTTAATGAAGTCAAAGTCTTGTTAGACCTTTGGGTCTAACAAGACTTTGACTTCATTAAAATAAAATCCAAAAATGAAGAAGACTAAAACTGACATAGTTGTAGTTGTATGGTTTAAGGATTGCTTGCTTACAATAGCGAATATTACAACAACGTTGTTTTTCGCGGGTTCATTGTTATTCGAAATCTTTGCAATGCTTTTTAATTATTACTTGCCCATTAAAATCTCAAACATTTTAATAGCTTCATTTGTGAAAATACACGAACATTTCATTGTCTTATCCAAAATCGGCCATCTTTTAATAGTTAGTAGCAGGATTCCAGTTCACAGTTTCAGTTGCGGAAATGCAAAGACTGCAATTGAGCGTGTCAAAAATAGCATAAGACTACCATTTAAATAGAAACTCGACAAAAGCACGGCCGTCTAAGCGCTCCCCCTCAGTGAAGGCAAGGGAGCGGGTGCAGCGCAGCAAAACAAAATCTTTTAGCTAGTATGGAATCGCGCGAATATCTACATTTACAGTGAACGATCTCACTTGTAATGAAAACAAAATGGACATAACAATGGCTAAAACGGCAATCAGTGACTACAAAAGAGATTAATAGAATAAGAACCAAGCGTCGCGCCCGCGCCTGCGCTTCCAATATGAACATGCGCTTTCACTGTGAAACGTTCCTTTTCTCTAATTTGATTTCCGCAGGCTATTATGTTTTAGGAAGAGGGATTTTATCTAGGCCCCCTGTAAAAACCTGTTGCCCTAGGCTAAGCGGGCGAAAAATAAAACCAATTAATTGGGCCGAATATTCAGTTCCGTAAATTTTGGACCGAATATTCGGCCGAATGTTAATATTCGGCATAACCTAAATTCGGCCCATCTCTAATCATTAGTATAATTTTATTACCTTTATTCATATTATATTTCTATAACAGATATTTTGAATAAATTAGTTATTTAAATTAATAATAAATTTGTTAAATTATAAAACAGATTTAATTGTTTTATGAAACAAAAAACTCGGTGCGAGTACTCATGTTCGATATATCAAGCCGTGCATTTCCATTATTAGCTAACCTCTCAATGTAGGTTTTCCGTACAATGAGTGGTCAGCTCTTACTGGAAATGTATAGCTTGATAAGTAGCCGTGTGTACGCGCAATAGAAGTTAAATAATACTTGGACCAGAAAGCTTATTTGGTGGAGTAATTAAATATCAATTTTAATTGGACCCCCTTTAGAACTTTGATAAAATCATTTTCTGAGCAAGCACCTGGTGTAGTGACAATTTATAGGGAGGTGACTATACCCAGCAGTGACAAGCGGTAGAATTATTAGTAGGTATAATATTCATTTAATTTTGTACTACACCCTCTACCTACACGTACAAACTATTTTCCAAACTTTCTTCCGATTTTACTGAGCTCTCCCGGACCCTGGAGAAAAAAAAGATATAGGTATGCATATGCAGGATTGTTTACGACACAGAGTGTGACAAATACCAATACGAGTCGTTTCTGTTGGTTCTGTTTTTTTGCCCATTCTCCTTTCATGTTAACTTTTTCATATAAATTGTTATAATTATGGCATGGCAGTCGCCTAAGTACGCGCAGGCACTATGCTATAGTACGAGAGCTACCGACGTTTTCGTCATCTGATATTAGCACACGGAGATTTTAAAAAAAAAACCGGTCAAATGCGAGTCGGACTCGCGCACGAAGGGTTTCGTAGATCTATAAAAACGGCAAAAAATCATGTCTGTTGTATGGGAGCCCCCTAAAATAATTTATTTTATTCTGTTTTTTAGTATTTGTTGTTATAGCGGCAACATAAATACATCATCATATCATATTTTGTGAAAACTGCCCTTTTTCTGGCTGACTGTACCTACATTTCTTTCCAAAATCTGTGAATACAGATTAGTCCGGTCAAGTTAGCCCAAAAAATAGGGGTAGGTTAACAAAAATTCGCATAGAGCTGAAAATTGGGACGAATGTTCGGAACACCATTATAAATGAAATGTAAAAAGTCCCTATCGATCCCACACTTGCAAAAAAAATATTCAAGGTCAAAGTTCGCAAATATGGATTTTTTGCGTTTTTTAGCCAAACGGTAAGTTTTATGAAAAAAATAGGTCAGAAAAAATTGTAGATTATGCAATTATCTATAAAAATTGTCTACAATTTTTCTCCTAAACGTCACCGTTTCTGAGTTACAGTGGTTGAAAAAGTTGTATTCTTCATAATATGCGTTTCCACGCCACCTGGAAGGTAGTGTACTTGGCGCGTTTTTTTAACGTGGTTTCCCCGATAGGCCTATCCCACAATCTATTGTGATCCTATAATACCACTGTAGTCATGAACGTCATTGAATATGATGAAAAGATCCGTAATCTATTGAGTGATGTGAACACCTACAAGCGAGTAAACTACAACCCAACGGCACGAACGAATCGCGGTACACGCCAATTAATAAAAGAGTGTCAAAACGTAATTCCTGATGACACAGTTAAGTACCTGCTCCGTCCTAGAAATGTACAGCCCCCTAAACTATATGGCTTACCAAAAGTGCACAAGCAAAATGTTCCGCTACGGCCCATAGTCAGTCAGATTGACTCGCCCACGTACGACCTGGCGAAGCATGTAGCTGGTGTGCTTCAACCGTTAGTTGGACATTCAACATCTTATGTGAAAGACTCTCGGCATTTCATTGATATCCTGCAGTCCATCGAACTCCAAACAAAGGATGTAATGATCAGTTTCGACGTTGAGTCATTATTTACGAACGTACCAGTGGCGGATTGCATGGATGTGGTTAAAGTTAAATTGCAAGAAAAGAACATCCCTGTAGAATATGCGAAATTACTACATCACTGTTTATCGACCAGTTTCTTCATCTACCAAGGTCAGTACTACCTACAGATTGATGGTGTAGCCATGGGTAGTCCAGTGGCTTCTGTTGTAGCCAACATTTGGATGGAGCATTTTGAAGAGTTGGCTATTTCCACTGCATCTACACCAATAAAACTGTGGAAGAGGTATGTGGATGACGTTTTTGGGATCATTGAAGGAGATGAACACGAGGTATGCTTAGCACACCTAAATAGCATACACAGCAAAATAAAATTTACCTACGAAATGGAAAACGAGAGGACACTTCCATTCTTGGACGTGAAGATACAGGTACGTACTGACGGTTCCCTAGGCCACTCACGTATGATCTATGTGACGAGGAACATTTACAAGGTGAGCTAACGCATGTGCAGAAGGTCCTACAGAGGAATGGATATACAGCAAGGATCGCACAGCGTAGACAAAAAAGTTCACATAAACACCGGAAGTACGACGTTGAGAGGCAACCAGCATTTTTGCCGTACGTAAGGGAAGTGACAGATAAGGTTGCAAACATTTTACGGAAATATGCAGTAAAGACTATCTTCACTCCGTTCAGGAAAGTGTCTCAGATGCTGCGTTCACCAAAGGACAACTTTCCGTTGGAGAAACCCGGTGTTTATAAGTAGACTGTAGCTGTGGAAAATCGTATATCGGTCAGACAAAACGTACTGTAGCTTGTAGAATTTCGGAAATAAGGGCTGTGAAAAACAATGACGTCCAAAAATCGGCCATAGCTCAACACCTTTTAGAATCGGTACCGAACCATTGGATTGAGTTACATAGCCCTCAGGTCATCTCGACAGAACGCCACTATCTCCCTAGACTGGTAAGAGAAGCGATAGAGATTACCAAATATAAGAACTTCAACCGGGAGGATGGGTTTCAACTGTCGAGGACCTGGAACCCAGTGGTTCAATTGTGTAAAAACCGTAAAACTACTGAAAAAAGTTCGCGAGCGGATACAGTGAGTTTTGTGTGTCGGGAACAGAACCGAGTTGTGAGTGACATACGTGACAGTGGTAGTGGCGTCGAACGCAAAAAACGAACAAGAAAGAGGGTAGACCGTTTCGTCTGCTCATAAACATCCACCCACCCGCAATTACTTCAGGGGGCTTACCATGACGTCTTAAGAAAACGTTCAAATGCCAGCCAGTCAATATCCGTTCAAAAGCAGGCCTGCTTCTGAATCGCTAAAAATCGTACCATGTCAGTACTAAAGGTGAACGACTATTCAACCAAGTTGAACGGATAAGCTTGTTTATGGTACGAAAAGTCTATACAAAAAAAACAGGTGAACGGATTTCGTAAACGTCAACGTAGCAGGCCTGCTACAGGCCTGCTATAACGATGTCATAGTACAAAAAAGCAGGGCAGTTCAACTTCCAGGCAACTTCTGCCCTGCTTTAAGAGGTCATGGTAAGCCCCCAGTTCATCCGTGATCATGGCGCTTGTAACGATGCCGAAATATCGGAAACTCACATCAAATAATAAACATGGTAAATATCCCGTTATAGGCTCTAAAGATTGTATTGTGATCCTGTTTAATTCAATACTATTTAAAAATATTTAAAAACTGGTACTATTGGAAATAAAGCAAGCCGTGTGAATTCTAAAAAATTAGGTCAAATTATCCGTCTCATTCATCATAATCATCATAAAAAAAAAAAAAAAAAAAACATCTGGTAATTCTACTTCCTCTTCTTCTTGTTCGTCTTCTTGTACTTCTTCTTCTGCTTGTTCTTCTTCTTCCTGCTGGGTGTAAGAATTATTTGATAAGAACACGGGTGTAGAACCTCGATTCGATAATAAAATAAATCAAGCAGTTTTTACGCAGTGTCAGTCAATGAAAAATTACATTTTTCGTTCCAAATTCTACCGACTTTTACCATTTTTTAAACATTTTACCAATTTCCTAAAATTAGGATTGGCAACACTCAATGATTGATTGTCATACTCATACATATTTATTGTCAATCTGTGAGAATCTGTATCTCTAGGCCCGTGTTTTGTTCAATTTAAATACGCAGTGTTTTCTAAAATGTTAAAAGTGTAACAAATTCAAATACTAGATTATATTATTTATAAATAATTGTATATATTTCCCCTGTAATATAAATATTATAATGGTAAGCAGTTATTTATTTTCTACAATATTACCTATTTGGAATAACAACGATACAAATTGGCCTTTATCAACTTTATGATTCAGAGTTATCAAGACGATCCCAGTTGTTATGTTGGTTCCTTCCCCAAGGACTTCAGTTATGGACCCTTCGAACAAAATGGAGAGGGTGACAATACTTCATTACAAGAAGATCACAAGCCTCGAATTCTTCTAATGGGACTGAGAAGGTAGGTTTAGTAGTACTTTCACAACCATGAATATTAAATAATGGTGCAAGCTTAGGGCTCTTCAAATTCGTAAAATGCACGCATGTCTTGTAACTTTTACTTATTTTTGCTAATATTTCGTCGTTATCTCCTAATCCATAGCTACAGTACCTACATGAGTAAGTCCTCCTTACTTAGTAATCCTTAATTCTAAGAAGAATCCCATGAGAATATAAATAATACAGTATTGTTTCATGCTTTTCAGTTGGGTTTTTTTCCATTGTCAGGTTTTAGTTATTTTAACTTTTGTTTTTATTATCAACATCTGATTAATATTCTCATGTGATTCTTGAATCGGCCTTCAGGAGAGTGTTAAGTGCAGAGGGGGTGTGTGATATGAGTGAATTACGATGACCGGGTGACGGCATGACTAAAGACTTGTGCCTTCCCTTACGATGAGTGAATGGACCTTTGTAGAATAGAATAGAATATACTTCATGTATATACACCAAAATTGTAACACATCTCTTATACAATATCTTAAACATATTGAAGGGTACAATGTACTTACTTTGTAATTCATTTCATTCACAGAATTTGACTTAGCTCCATCATTTACTACTTGTTTCAGATCTGGAAAGTCATCCATACAGAAAGTTGTCTTTCACAAAATGTCACCAAATGAAACATTGTTTTTGGAGTCAACAAATAAAATAGTAAAAGATGACATAAATAACAGTAGTTTTGTACAGTTTCAAATCTGGGACTTTCCGGGCCAGATTGATTTCTTTGATGCAACTTTCGACTCTGACACAATATTTGGTGGCTGTGGTGCCTTGGTTTTTGTGATTGATGCTCAGGTATGTGTTGTCTTATTTAATTATGTCAACTTAAAAAATGAGAAAGTGCTTGAGTTAATAATACATTATTTTCAATCTTTAAGATCTAGGTACTGAACACAATATTGTTAACAGTATTAAGAATATACAAAGACAATGAAAAATACATGTATATTATCTTTTTCAGGATGACTACCAAGATGCACTGGATAAGTTACAGCTAACAGTCACCAAAGCATACAGAGTCAATAGTAACATAAAGTTTGAAGTATTTATACACAAAGTAAGTACATCTATTTGTTAATTTACATTGTATGTAATCTAACTACCAAAATATTATATTTCTGTATGTGTTTAAAATATTCTTATCTGGGTCGAATATTTGATTAAGCATGACTCATTTAGGAACAGCAAACATCTACAGATGCAAAGTTTAGAATGAACATATTTTATGATTCGGTACCTTAATTCCATTACGCATACTTTAGTTTTCATTGCATATAGAATTGTTTTATGACCTTTTTAATATCCAGGTACATGAAGTAGTTCTCTCAGGATGCCAGTGGAAATGCGGGCAACAGCTAGTAAAAAATTAAAAAACAAACACATAACTGAAAGTTTTTTTTATTTTATTGATTTATTTCACTCACTTATCTAATCAATCACACCTAATAATTATAATAATAGCATAATTTAATTTAATTATTTTTCTTACAAATATAATGTATTACTTAAATTTTATACGAAACAATAGACAATGCCGTCTTTGTGAATTCACTCAGAGATAGGGTTACCATCCGTCCGGATTTGTCCGGACATGTCTGGACTTCTAGACTTTTGTCCGGACTTTGTCCGGCTCTTTAATTTGTCCGGATTTTTGGCTTAGATGGAATACGAGTAATGAAACTTACTTATGTAATATCAAATAACTTTTTAATCTTTATTAACTTCTCATTCATCCATAAACAAAATATAAATCTTAAACAATCAACTTAACGAGATTTAACTTGTTGTTTTTTTCCGTTTGTTTACAATAATGGGGGTGACATTTTCACTATTGAAAAAAACCCCTTAGTAAAAATAAAGAAAATAAAAAACTTTACGAGATCAAACAATAAATCTTCGTATGTTTGCATTTTGTGACTAAAATGTCCGGACTTTTATTGAAATGTCAGGCTTTTTGTCAGGACTTTTCAAATTTCTAAATGGTAACCCTACTAGAGAACAACAGAATAGATCAGTTATGAGGTTCAGCTATGAGGTTGAGCGTGCGAAGTGCCCACGTCAGTGGCACCGTACTCAAGAGATTGGTCCGACCGCGTTAGGGTAGGTTATGTTAGAACTGTGACCACTCAATACGCGAGCCGAGTGAGCGAAACAAGCAGTGACGCGGCTACGGCCGGCGAGTGGCAGAAACAATTCGCTTTGCCTAATTGGCCCGAGTCTTCGTCGATAATTTTTCACCATTTGTTTAATGTGAACGATACGTTTGGTGTAGTGGCTAAGCGATTGGCTTCTGCGCTATGGGTTGTGGGTTCGATTCCCACACTGAACAAAAATTTGTACGGCCTACAGATGGTTGTTTCGGGTCTGTGCATTTGTGTATGTGAGATTTGTGTCCGTAAACGCACCCACAATACAAGAGAATTCATAGTGAGGGGCAAAGAAAGCGAAAAAATTTTTTGTGTATTTAGAAACAAGCAATGTAAGCAGGAAGCAACTTTTGTAGTGGAAAACATTATTTTTGAGTGTGCGTTTGTTATTTTCATTAATTTAAAAGTCCTTTTAGATACATCTCATTTTCTATTGTTATATTGGAGTCAGACACATTTATAAGCATGTGAAGAAATTATTCAACAATAAATCGCTAAAACAAGACAAATCAAATGTATTACACATACATACACATTAGTATGTATTATTTAGTATTTGATTTGTCTTGTTTTAGCGATTTATTGTTGAATAATTCAAAAAAAAAAGAATACAGCATTGATTGGATCTCCTGTCATTTATGTTATCGGAAATATATGTAATCCGTCATTATATAGAATTCATAGGAAATGTATACATATAATGCCTAAAATCGACAAGAAATGTGTGAAATAAATTTTATTATACACATTTCCTAGGTATTCTATATATTTCCTAAACAGCAATCGGAAATGTGTTGTTTGGGTTTCCAAAGCAGAGTTGATGTCTGTATTTTACTTTTAATCCATTCGCTAATTCTACGGTAGAATGTTAATTTGTATACATTTCCTAGAAAATGTATGTATCAAAGAACCTCTGACAAATTATTTTACACATTTCCTAAATAGGCTTGGCATTGTATACATTGCCTAGGAATTATATGTATACAACTCCTAGGTTTCATACATTTCCTGTAACATAGTATATACTCATACCATAACTACTTGGATATTTACTTCAGTCATCTCATTACATTATCAGCTTGTAAACATACACTGCTAAACTGGACATTGGTAACACTTACAGTGAACAGTCATGGTCATTAGCAAATAATGTTTTCTAAATTGTCATTAATAGCGAAATTAATTGGGTTCCTCGTTTACATCATCCAGCAGAAAGACGTCCACTGCTGGACATAGGCCTCCTCCAAAAAGGGGGGGAGGGGGTTTGCCGTAATCGCCACGCTTGGCAGGCGGGTTGGCGACCACAGTATGGTTGTTAAAGTACTCAGAGAACGCTGCTGCCCATCCTCTAGAGCAGTGGTTCGCAAAGTTATTTTCGTCTACGGCCCACTTTGAGAATCAATTATTTTTAGCGCCCATTTTTTTTTTTACTTTACCACTTCTTAATATAATCGCAATCATTACTTTTACCGTCCTTTACCGCCCCCCATGTAAGCCTCTAGCGCACACAGGGGGCCTACTTTGAGTAAGACAGCTCTAGAGAATCCATTAGTCGCCTTTTACGACACCCACGGGAAGAGATGGGGTAGTGCTATTCTTTAAGACCGGCACTGCACGAGACCTCATTTACAATTTTCTATTTATTTTAGGTTGATGGTCTCAATGATGATTACAAGATGGAATCCCAAAGAGACATTCACCACCGAGCAACAGAGGACTTGGCTGAAGCAGGCTTGGAACATGTACACCTATCATTTCACCTAACCTCCATTTACGATCACTCTATATTTGAAGCATTCAGTAAAGTAGTACAAAAGCTGATCCCTCAGTTACCGACATTAGAGAACCTTCTGAACATCCTCATATCCGTGAGTAAAATGAGTACCTTATTCGCTTGAGTTGGTCTTTTTTACATTATTTTTATAAGTAAAATATAGACTAAATCTATTTTTAAAGAAAAGACTGCACTTGTGATCTCTTATATTTCTTCCTTTATAGAAAAAAAATAATTATCCAGTATCCACTAGACAACAATATCTTCTTAGGCCCTGCGCAGACGACAGACTATCCGTGACGCACTTTTTAGTCTGTGAAAATAGAACCTATGCAATTATATGCAGTAACGCACACGACGCGCAAAAAGTCCGGCGCACAAAAAATCCGTGTAATTCGGGCAGACCGCACCGCGCCGCGGCGCGCCGCTCTGCACAAAAAGTGTGTGAAAAAAATTGAACGTTTGCTTCAACGCGCGCTAACGCAGACGGCGCACACTTTAGTCGGCAATCTGCATTTGCTAGGGGTGGACGTAACGCACGCGATCTATTATCATGGCGCCAGAGGTCGATGTAACTATGTTTATTCACCTCCTCATTGTTGTTTCTGAATGAGTCAAAGCAGGTCTCAAAATAAATAGCAACTCATCAAATGTAGTAACAGACATTTTATAAAATTTGAAAAAAATTGCCGGATGTTGTTTCAGAATTGAATGTTTAGTATGGAACTGTCCCTTCAGTAATCTTTCCGAAAGTATAGGATGTACCCAAAATTCTCTATTTCTTCTTCTTTTTCTGTACTTCATGTACAAAATAATACTTCGCGATCTCTGCACGATTTCCATAGCGTCTACGTCCCTACAGCTCTGCCGACAAAATGATCGAAGATGTGCGTCGTGTGCGTTGAGTCTGTGAAAAATCCGCGACCGACTTTTTGCGCGCCATGCAGACTTTTTGTGCGCCGCAGACTCGATCGCACAAAAAGTGTGCCGTCTGCGCAGGGCCTTATTGTGTCAATGGTTCATCAAATAATATGTGGCCACCTCAATAGCGTTAGGAATAGCCATGCAGAAATCGTGTAGGTGTAGGCACAAGGGACACACCAGAAGTGTGACATGGACTGCCCTGGATCACCACAGTTATATTGAGCAAGATCGGAATCCCTGAACCCCCATTTGCACATAGGTATTAAGACTAAAGCAGGGATGCACAGACTTATTAGGACTAGGGGCCACTCGGGCAGAGTATGAGTTAAAGGCGAGCCACCACAATAAAAAACAACCAAAAAGTAAAACTATAGTCTGAAAAAATAAAGCGTATATTGATTTTTAATTCGCATAAAACTTAAATTTGGTGGAGGGCCGCACGTATATTGACGGAAGGCCGCATGCGGCCCGCGGGCCATGCTGTGTGCATCCCTGGTCTAAAGCGACCGACCAATCTTCGTGCGAAGTCGTTTTAACGACTTCCACACTAGCCACTGTAAATCGAGTCCTGGCGGCAGCTTTTTCTGTGGTGTAATAAAGTCGAGGGTGATTTTCGGTCCATAATTTGCATCTTGCGGCAGCTAGGTGGTCTTTGGTAGATAAAGGAAAGAGCGTCCCCGCTGCGCATCCTGGAAGCAGCTAGGCACTGTAACGCAGTGTCTGGGCTGGCTAATCCCTTCAACAGAATGGTAGGCAGCAATTGAAGCGCAACACGTGGCGCTCAACATGTTGAGCAATGGTGAGCAACACAACAGCGCGTAACGTTGCCATACGATGCGCAACAAGAAGCGCGTCTTGTTGTTTGTATCATTTTCAATTCCATTTGTTGCCTCGTTTATGGTTTTTGCTAAGCTACCACTAAAACATATCATTCATTTTGTATTTTTTTCAGAACTCGGGCATAGAGAAAGCGTTTCTTTTCGATGTGGTTTCCAAAATCTACATAGCCACAGACAGCTCTCCAGTAGATATGCAGAGTTATGAATTGTGCTGTGATATGATTGATGTTGTTATTGATATTTCTTGTATATATGGGTAAGAAATTTCTTTACCACAAATTAGGATTAACAAAACTCAATAGTTTAATAAAGTCTGAGTAAATTTTAAGGCCAAATGACTCACTAACACTAAATGACATTTAGCGCTCACAATATTTAAAATTATTTGCATTTCAGTTAATTATTTGAAGTTTACAGGGACCGAATGATATTTTAAATATGATTAGCACTAAATTAGGTACTGAGCTAGTTTAAGTGCAAGCGGGCCTTAGTATGTATGTATTCTTGGACTTATAAGCAGCGATAGCGTAGCGGTTGAGGGTTGCCTTTCATGCAGGAGGGTCCAAGTTCAAACCCGGCCCGCACCTCAGTTTCCGAATTCATGTGCAGATCAAAATTTGGTTATCACTTGCTTTAACTGCGAAGTAAAACACCGTGGGGAAACCTGCACACCTGAGAGGACTCCGTAAAGTTCTCGATGGTGCGTGTAGTCTGGCAACTTACGCCAGGCCAGCTTGGTGGACTAAGGCCTCAACCCCTCTCATTCTGAGAAGAGGCCTTTGCACAGCAGTAGGGCAGCAATGAGCTGATTATGATTCTTGAACTTGTCTTTGAGCCTTCACTTAAATCATGACTGCAAACATTCTCTATTTGTGATATTACTAGCTGTACCCGGCATGCGTTGCAATGCACTTTTTCCTACTTAGTACCTACCTTATGGATGGGAAATCATCATATGACTCCTTCCGCTCTGGGCGGAGCGGATGGGAGTGTCAGACTCTTACTGACTAAAACCCATCCGTGTTCCTTCTAATGCCCTTTGCGTTCCAGGGCCGCGGTAACTCTTTCGAATAAATTCCGCAACCCTGGCAGGGCTTAGTACCTACCTTCAGAAACAAAATCAAAATAGTAACAAAAAGTTAAAACCATTTTCATGCATGCGGTAAACAAATGAAGAATATGGACATACTGAGATAATTTCGTTTTTTTTAAAATATCAAAGTTTTCTGTCATAAGAACCTTCTCTTGACAATTACGAACACAACAAAAAAAAATTTGCGAAATCGGGCCAGCCGCTCACGCGTGATGCCGTGACCAAGGGAAATAGGGATTAATTTTTATTATATATATAAATAAATAAATATTATAAAAAGTTGAATTTACTTCCACTATTGCTAACTTGTTAACGAATGTGGTACTGCTGTTGTTCTTATAACTCTAACCTTAGCACAGTTACGGAAAGTCGATATAGGGACAATTATATCACCTTATTCCTTCATGCATTCAAAGCTATACATACATTTTTAAGTTTTTAGCTTATTAACTTGTAGAGAAAATTGTTTCAGTATGGTGGATGAAACAGAAGTGAACACATTTAACAGTCAAAGCTCAAGTTTAATAAAGTTGAACAATGGCACTGTCCTCTACTTGCGTGAGGTCAACAAATTTCTTGCTCTCGTTTGTATTCTGCGTGAAGAAAACTTTCAGAAACAAGGTAATGAATATAACTATTAATATAATTGATTTTATGGGTTAAAGGTCAAATCCTTTTCCCGTCCTTCCACCTCCGAAAGTTCTCGGACAACGCTCGTATCGTGCATCACTACTATCCACTATTTATCCGACTTAGGGCCTATGCACACGGCGTCTTTTCTACGCGCCGTCGCGCGTCGTCGACGTGCGTTTCCGTCAAATTCCATACATAAAAAATCATAATGCGTTTTTTAAGTATGAAGTATGACAGAAACGCGCGTCGACGGCGCGTTAAAAAGGCGTCGTGTGCTTAAGCTCCTAAGTGCTTTCACGCGTTTCGATAGAACGACTTGCAGTAAGGATAACTACTGTGTTTAAGAAAAATTGTTTGAGAGTACTCAACAGAACTATATTTTCAGGTGTGATAGACTACAATTTCCTGTGTTTCCGTGACGCTATAACTCAGGTGTTTGAGTTACGCAACAAATGTCAGAATGCTATTACGTCCAGGGCAACATCAGGTACTCCGGAGCCCATTCCAAATGGTGCAGCTGACTCAACAGAGAGTGCTTCCGACCGTTCACAAACTCATTTACCATAGCATATCAACACGACGCTTATTTTTTCAAACCTAATATAATATGTGTATCTATATTTTTTAAATAACAATAAGTGAATAAAAGAGCATAATTATGTTATTACTTATTTATTTTATTTGTATCTCTTTGGGAATCACGGCTCATTTTCCGTGAGGAAGATGTCCGGTCCTTTGGAAGGCATACACGGAGACACAGGTCCAACGCGCAGAGGCCCCTTTGAGAACTTTAATCTAAAATGGGGTGGGGCACCAACCGGGGACTATCCACGGCTGCACTATTGGAGTACAGTCATGGACCGTCCCAGGTGGGTGCAAGACTATTGTAAAACATGGTGAAAAATATCTGGTCTATGGGAAGGGGTGTTAAGTGGATTGTATAAGTTCTATTACCGGAAGAAAACGGCGTCTGCCTTTCAAATTTAAAATTGAATTGTGTTGGCAGACGGTGACTCGCCAGCTCACTAGCTGGGCCCCCTGAAAAGCCGCCAGTGTATAGGCGAAGAGGGCAACAAACGTGTGAGCGGCTAGAGGTGTAGAGGTGTGGCCCCGGTTTCGCCGTCGCGGGTCTAAAAGACCCGGAGTGGGTTTCCCCGCTATTACGCCATTAGACACTTCCACCTCCGAGCATATAGCTCTGGCGGCCCCCCTCTGGTCGTCGGCCGATAAAGGCAAGCCAGAGTTTAGAATCCTGCGGGCACTCTTGGGGTTCCACTCCAGCCAGCCAATAAAGGCAAACTGAAGACGAGGCTCCGACCGACTCTCTGAGGCAATAAGGTACGCAGTGTCGCCACTCACCAACAGCTCGCCACAAGCTGCCCTGCGGTTTGTAAGCTTTTCAGTAGACCTCATGATAATTTTTTTATTATATTATGGGGTTGTAGAAAGCTAGTTTAATGTTCCCTCCGGTTTTACGTTAATCTCATGATGGGGTAACGCCTTTCCCAGAGGGGGTTGGTATTTAATTTATTATTATTTAGAGCCCATAAATAAAATACGAACTGGCTGCCTAATGGTAATTCTGTTGTACATAAAAACTCACACCTGTATTTCCCGAAGGGTTGGCAGAGGTGTATAGTACACCCACATTTTGCCATTATGTTTTCGTCCCATGTAATAGGGGGCGAGTCTATTGCCATCGACCGGGCACAAATCCAGACTCTGGGTTGCTACTGAGAAATTCCACACGGAAAAACCCAATAACACTGCCCGACCTGGGGGTCGAACCCAGGACCTTACGCTCAGCAGTCGCGCTTGCGACCGCTAGACCAACGAGTCAGCCACGTCAGAACGTGTCGAGTAAAAACACTGAAGTTCAAGGCGTATATAAACTACATAGTTACATTGCTAACTTAGTTCTTAAGCTGCGTCGACGCTAGGCGAGCCGAGCACGAGCGCAGCACAAGTGGAACATAAATTCGCGTAGCGTAGACGGACTTGGGAGTCTCGAACGAGCACGCCCCGAGCGTTTGGCTCGCGCTCGACTGCGCTCCTTCAATTTATTGTCGGTTTTTTGACGAACAACACAAAGGCATTTGCGTCGCGCAAAAGAATTCGTTTGTCGTAGGCTCGTTGTACGTCCACACTTGATGCCCAGAACAGAATGGCTCCGCTCGTGCTTGGTTCGCTTAGTGTAGACGCAGCTTTATCATATCACCGTCCATCTCGCGCGCTGTTATATGATAACAACCACAGACTAGATCTTAGAGCATATACCTAGGTATATGCTCTAAGGACTAGATAGGCATACAATATAGCAACTCTCTCATTTTAGTTTAGTTGGTGAACAAGAGAATGGGCAACATTGTTACAGTAACCGGGAGGTAAGATCTTAGAGCATATACCTAGGTAAGATATACAAAATTGAAAATCAACTAATTAGTTGATTTTCATTTTCAATCAGCAATTGCTTTTTGGGGGCTGACCATGACCTCTTATGAAAACGTTCAAATGCCAGACAGTCAACTTCCGTTCAAAACCAGGCCTGCTTTTGAATCGCTAAAAATCGTACCATGACAGTACTAAAAATGAATGGCTATTGAACCAAGTAAAATAGTAATGCTTGTTCATGATACGAAAAGTCTACAAAAAAAAAGGTGAACGGATTTCGTAAACGTCAACGTAGCAGGCCTGCCGTAAGCCACATGAGTAGATAAACGGAACAGAGACAAAGCTTCATACAACCGCGCAAATCGGTTGCACTACTACAAGCACGCGGGGCATGTGTGCGTGACCACTGGTCGCTTGTCACGTACGCGGCGAGACTGAAAAAAACCGGTTTACGCTGGCACATCCAGTTGACAATCTCAGGGTTAGTGCGACACACGTTGTTTGTTGCTAGTTGGAATATTTTAATGTAAAAACGTGGTATTTCATTATTGATAATGGTTTTTTATTGTACTGTGTGTATCAATAATACTTGAAAAAATAAAAATATATCATACATTAACTACACTTCTCATCAAAAAAATCGAAACACTTCCGAAATTATCTTTGTGGCGACAATTAAACAAAAAACAAGCATTAATTCATTATAGAAAAACATAATTTAGTTGCTGGAAGTTTGGCCTTTACAATGGTGTACGAAACTTCCAAAAATTTGTTTTTTTTTTTCAATTTTTCTCCTATAAATGAATGGAACATTGTTTTGAGATAAACGTGTGTTTAGAGTTGGAGTACATTTGTCGTGCAAAAAACGCAAAATAACGCATTACTTTAAAATTTTCTGTTTGTAATTTGTTGATTAGGCTCTGTGACGTCTGATAAAAAGTTTTTTTTCTAACACACATGCATACTTCACCCGCAGCAGCCGCCCAAGAAGTGGCATTGCTGGATTCTGGGACTAGTCAGCGTCTTGTGGCTGCAATCTTGCATCTAAGCCTCTTGTCTGTGCATAGAGTGTACCAACGCTGTCGGAAGACTGGTTTATTTACGCGCCATCCAGGATCTGGTAGGAATCGGGTCACATCTGCGTGAGACGGCCGGTTTATTGCAACCGTTTGTTTGCGAAATCGACGCCTTCGCGCTTTGTCAAGTGCAGCAGCAGTTCCGTGTAGTTCGAAGGGTGACTGTAAGTGGCTCTACAATTTGAAGAAGATAGAAGGAACGTAGACTGGTACCACACAAGGCAGCTAATGGGCCGAAATTAACAACAGACCATCGAAGAGCGCGCCTTAATTTTGCACTTGTGCACTTAAATTGTTCAAACCTACAAATGAGCAAGATTCTCTTTTCTGACGAGAGTAAAATTATGGAAAATCAACATAAGGAATTCTAAACCTTATGCTACCTACTATTAAATGGCATTTAGTATTTATTTTTAAAAAAACATGATTTTCTAATAATCCATTCAAAACAAAAACTTGCGAGGTGTTTCGGTTTTTTTTTGGTGAGCTCTTCGATGGTCTGTTGTTAATTTTGACCCATTAGCTGGCTTGTGTGGTACCAGTCTACGTTCCTTCAATTTTCTTCAAATCGTAGAGCCACTTACAGTCACCCTTCGAAAAACATGGAGCTACTGCTGCAGTTGAAAAGCGCGAAGGCGTCGATTTTGCAAACAAACGGTTGCAATAAATCGGCCGTCTCACTCAAAAGTGACCCGATTCCTACCAGATCCTGGATGGCGCGTAAATAAACCAGTCTCCCGATAGCGTTGGTACACTCTATGAACAGACAAGAGGCTTAGATGCAAGATTGCAGCCACAAGACGCTGACTAGTCCCAGAATCCAGCAATGCCACTTCTTGGGCGGCTGCTGCGGGTGAAGTATGCATGTGTGTTAGAAAAAAAACTTTTTATCAGACGTCACAGAGCCTAATCAACAAATTACAAACAGAAAATTTTAAAGTAATGCGTTATTTTACGTTTTTTGCACGACAAATGTACTCCAACTCTAAACACACGTTTATCTCAAAACAATGTTCCATTCATTTATAGGAGAAAAATTGAAAAAAAAAACAAATTTTTGGAAGTTTCGTACACCATTGTAAAGGCCAAACTTCCAGCAACTAAATTATGTTTTTCTATAATGAATTAATGCTTGTTTTTTGTTTAATTGTCGCCACAAAGATAATTTCGGAAGTGTTTCGATTTTTTTGATGAGAAGTGTATTACGGAGTAAAGCTGTGATTCCAAATTTAAAAAAAAGTTGTTCTTAAGGATTTTTTATTTAATTAATAAAAAGAAAACCGAATGCCTATTCCGTCAAAGCGAAGGCAGAGGAGTTCTGATATACAGCCACAAGTTTGTGATGACGGTATTTAGCGCCATTAAGGCCGTGGCCCCATGTCTACGGTGCGGCGCCGGCCGCCGTGAGACGGCGCGGCGGCGCCGCGCACGGTGCCGTGTACCGCCGTACGGCGCCGCATACGGTGCCGCGTACGGCGACACGGCGCCGTGTAGGTTGCACGGTACACTGCTGGCTGGCGTGAATATGACATGTCTAAAATTGCAATATTTCAGGGCGGCCATTTTAAAGCTTTGACCTCTTCTGGTAAATCGGTAAATTATTTTAACGTATATTTTAGTTGTTTTAAAATATACAGGATGTTAACGAATTCGTATAATTCCTTAAAACCATATGATCTGCTACTGGTGTAGATTGTCCCGGCATGGAAATTAGGCAGATTTAAAAAAAAACTTTTTTTTATGCGGTACCTATGGCTAAGTGATCGAATCTAAACCACAGGATTCAGTAAAATACAAATGTAAATGACGTCAACGTCAAAATCCAAGATGGCGGCTGTGAAATTTTACAAAACATGCATCATTGGTGTCATTTCCGTGGTTTTCGGGGGTGCTGATGACGAAAATGAGGTCAACGTCAAAATTCAAGATGGCGGCTGTGAAATTTTACAAGATATGCATCATGGGTGTCGTGTCCATGGTTTCCGGGGGCGATGATGACGAAAATGAGGTCGAAATCAAAATCCAAGATGGCAGCTGTGAAATTTTACAAGATATGCATGATTGGTGTCGTTTCCGTGGTTTTCGGGGGTGCTGATGACGAAAATGAGGTCGAAATCAAAATCCAAGATGGCGGCTGTGAAATTTTACAAGATATGCATCATGGGTGTCGTGTCCATGGTTTTCGGGGGCGATGATGACAAAAATGAGGTCGAAATCAAAATCCAAGATGGCAGCTGTGAAATTTTACAAGATATGCATCATTGGTGTCGTTTCCGTGGTTTTCGGGGGTGCTGATGACGAAAATGAGGTCGAAATCAAAATCCAAGATGGCGGCTGTGAAATTTTACAAGATATGCATCATGGGTGTCGTGTCCATGGTTTTCGGGGGCGATGATGACGAAAATGAGGTCGAAATCAAAATCCAAGATTTTATCTTGTAAAATTTCACAGCCGCCATCTTGGATTTTGACGTTGACGTCATTTACATTTGTATTTTACTGAATCCTGTGGTTTAGATTCGATCACTTAGCCATAGGTACCGCATAAAGAAAAAAGTTTTTTTTTTGTAAATCTGCCTAATTTCCATGCCGGGACAATTTACACCAGTAGCAGATCATATGGTTTTAAGGAATTATACGAATTCGTTAACATCCTGTATATTTTAAAATAACTAAAATACATACGTTAAACTAATTTACCGATTTACCAGAAGAGGTTAAAACTTTAAAATGGTCGCCCTAAAAAATTGCAATTTCAGACATGTCACATTTACGCCAGCCACGGAACTAAGGCTGAGATCTATAGATCCAACTTGGACTTAGCTTAGACTTTGCTCAGACTTTACTAACGTAATACTTTGCTAAGTGTATGCTTAGCATAATCTTAGATTTGGAATTTATAGACGTATCACGTTGAGACTATGCTGAGCTTAGGCTAAGCATTCGCTAAGACGGCCGATGTCAAAATACAAGTTAATGTTTCGTTTCAAGCATTACATTCTTGATTTTTCTTTATAAATGTTTAACAATAATAACATGTAAATAATCTAGAACTATGCTCATATTTCTTCTATGTATTATTATTATAAGAATAAGCAGAAATTGGCATGCTTATAAGTGTTTTTTGTTTTTTTATAAACGAACACAATATTATATTCATTGAAACGGATCGCATCGTTTTGACATCTGCAATTTGTCGAAAAAAAGTAACTTTTAATTCATTTTTATACATTTTAAACTTAGAAAAACTTTTTTATGTGATGTTATAATACCTAATTGTTTTTATCTTAACTAATTCAGAATTAGTTATCAACATCAAGGAAATCTTTTTTAATCTGGTATTACTGAGTTGAGTCTGGTCACTTGATAATACTAAAAAATTAAAAAGTTGTGTAAATATAATGATGGTAAAGTAAAGTTTGGACCATTATTTTTTGTTAGGATAATAGTAACCTAAGCATTTGCTAAGTCGTCGAGTTTGTGAACTTAGACTTTGCTAAGCATTTGCTAAGCACGCACTCAGATGAATTCAAAGACGGCTCTATAAATACTGACTTTGTCATAAGTCTAAAGTAAAGTCTGAGCAAAGTCCAAGTTGCGTCTATAGATCTCAGCCTAACATGCGGTGCACCGTACACGGCACCGTGCGCGGCGCCGGCGCGGCGCCGCACCGTAGACATGGGGCCACGGCCTTAATAAGGAAAATTGTCGTTGAACTATTCGTATTTGTATTAGTTAAACAAATTGGTTGCAATACTATTATTATTTATTAAACATGAAAATAATAGGCTATCGCATTACGTAGGTAAGCAGTCTGGAACTACAAAATCTGTCCGTTTTCTGTTCGAAATCCTGGATTAGATTTAGGTAATGCTCAGGAATGTGGTGATATGAAGCTTTATTACAAAGATGACTAAGATAGACCGAAGTCGAGTAAGGCTAAATCCGCCGCCATATTAACAGTAAGGAAGAGAGAGAATAAGTAGGTATGACTGGTATGATCAGTTGGAAGAAATTCTCATACTAAATATATGGAGGGAGCGAAAGACAAAATTTTCAATATCTGGCTTTTCTTTTTCCTGAAGTTATTTATATTATTTTACTCTCCATATAGCCTAATTTTGATAATAGCCTTAACTTTTTAAATATCTCTTAAATTGACGAAAAAATCGTCTGTTGGCACTTAACGATTCCGCCCTGTATATACTATCTGCCTGTCGAATGTTGATATCGCGATGCAGGATAGTTCGCATGTGGGGTGATAGATGTCGCCACACTATCATACTGAATAATAAAACTATTTAACAAATGCTTAGTTTAATTTGTTTTGAACTATTGTGACAACCCTACCAAAATAGGTAACAGTTTTGCACGTTCTTAAGAAGCTTTGTCTCTGTTCCGTTTATCTACTCATGTGCGTAAGCCTAACGATGTCATAGTACAAAAAAACAGGGCAGTTCAACTTCCAGGCAACTTCTGTCCTGCTTTAAGAGGTCATAATAAGCCCCCTGTTTTATCTGATTCTTAGATAAATATGCCACGTCCCTATATAGTGCCAATCTTTAATGTCATGACTCATGACTGGGAAATAAGTTTGCTATTGTATTATTCTAAGCCGTTCTGAGCTTAGACTAATAATTATAACTAAAAACATTCTAAAGCCGTGTACGCACGTATGAACACAAACAGTACCGGCCCGAGGCAAGTTTTAGGGCGTTCGCTACGTTAAGCGTGCGCACGCGGCCGCGGCCGGCACGCTCCGGGCCTGCGACGCGGGCCTAGGATCTGCGGCGGGCGCCCGACGCGTGCGCCCGCTACATACAGCGGCGCTAGTACAATATTGGTCTCCAGCGGGTATCGGATAGACTACCATGGATTATTTGTTAATTTATTACAAAACGCTACCAGCAACGAAGACATTTGATCAGCCCTTTCACGAGAATGCACTCCAATTATTACGCGCTCCGTACCGATGTTCATCATTGGTGTGTAATGTATCTCTCAGACGCTTGCGACCCGCAGCCGCAGCACGTAGCGACGCTTATCTGATTTCGAAAAACAAGTCCGCAAGCGCGTGCGCCCGCGCCGCGCACCCGCTGCGCGTGTACAATCCCGTCGCACGCGTCCGCGCCAGTTAGCGCTGCTCAATGCTCATACTATCTTTCAAAACACACACGCGAGTCGGGTACCCGCCGCGTGCACACGCTTAACGTAGCGAACGCCCTTAGGATGGACAGAGATCCAATTATGGCGTTGGCGCCCCCTTGCTTGCCTTGCCCCTAATATACAAAGTGGGGATGACGATACAACATTAAATGATACCACGTGTTCTAGTACCGTACACAAAAAAATAGTTACTTCCAAGCACATTTTTTTTCGCATGATTTTTCAGTTTCACTCGTTCATGTCGATGAAGGGACGTTGAAGTGGAAACTTATGTTAACTATATCTGTTCGACACGTGTAAATAAAGATAATTATGTTTTAAACGAGTCATTACATTTACAACTTCGCGTAGAGATCTTCATATTCGTAAAATTATTAAATCGTACGAAAATTCCTGTGACTAAACTATTGAATGTACCTATAAGGTTGATTATTATTTGTGTTCAGTCGTAAAACCCATCATAGAATACGTGGTATCATTTAGTGTTGTATCGTCATCCCTACTTCGTATACCAGTTAACTGTGGCACCTCCTGGGACTTGGCGCCTGGAGCGGCCGTTCCGTTCGCCCTATGGTAAAGCCCGGCCCACACGAACATCGCGAACACTATTATCGAACACATTGTTTGCACGTGCGTACCACTATCGAAGTGTGTATCCACCTTAGAGCATAATATATGCTCTAAGGTATCCACACGGCGAACACCTTCATAGTGATTCGTGTTCGTTCGTGCGTACACGGCTTAAGGTAATTGTAGGTAAAGTCCGAAATGACATTGTATCCATAACTATTGGCTCCCCTATTTGAGGAGTGGCTAGAGAGACGCCACGGCGTCCTCACCTTCCGCCTGACGCAGGTACTCTCCGGACACGGTTGTTTCGGAAGCTACCTGTTTCGGATTCGGCGGGAGGACACGCCCGGGTGTTATCACTGTGAGGATCGCCCGGAGGACACGGTGGAGCATACGGTGGAGGTCTGCTCTGCTTGGGCTGAGCACCGCCGTGTCCTCGTAGAGGCGTCCGGCGGCGGCGACCTCTCGCGTCCGGCCCTGGTTCAATCCATGGTCCGGTGCGAGGGGGCATGGGAAGCAGTCACCTCCTTCTGCGAAGCAGTAATGCTAGCGAAGGAGGAGGCGGAACGCGTGAGGGAGAGGCAAACCTCCACGCCCCACGCCCCAGCCCCAGCCGCCGCAACAGAAGGAGACGCCCCGGGCGTCGGGAGTCGCAGGGCGATTCCCGGTCACCGTAGGCGCGGGCCTGCGGACGGCGAGCTTTGGGTGGTTCGCCGTCCGATCAGAACCAGGCCCGGGTCGACGGCGCGTTGTGTTCCACGCGCGCCTCAAAGAGATGTCAGCATTGTAGACCGGGCCCGCTAGGGCCAGTGCCTGCCAGGGTTGCGGAATTTATTCGAAAGAGTTACCGCGGCCCTGGAACGCAAAGGGCATTAGAAGGAACACGGATGGGTTTTAGTCAGTAAGAGGTAAGAGTCTGACACTCCCTTCCGCTCCGCCCAGAGCGGAAGGAGTCATAAGACGATTTCCCATCCATAAAAAAAAAAAAAACCATAACTAGTCATAACTAAAATACTTAGATGTACTAATACTTATTCTAAGCTAAAATAACGTGGACGGCAGCGCTGCTTGTGAAGGAAGATGTCAAAAACCTGTCAAATCCAGTACATTTCATGTTAGTTCTCAATTTCGTCACGTTCAGTTAGATCCATGTCAGACTGTATCGGTAAGTATCCTTTGTTTGTGCTTTGCTATTCTCGTTTATGACCAATCTCATGGTGTAACAAACAAAACAAGTTATTCTCTTCCGCTGATGACCCGCGTTATGTCACCACTTACGATAGTTTCCGCCTCGAAGCAATAAAGTACAATTATTTTCCTATCAATACCAACGAAGTTTGACAACAGAAGCCAAAGCATAATGCATAGCTTTATACTATAACTTAATGGTTCATCTGTACTATGAAGTAGATAGGTGACCTAGCTGCTGCGTTGCCGATTGTAGGGAATTCCCCAAGCTGCGGGGAGTTAAATCCAATTTGGTACTCTGTGGGGAGAGCATTGATGCGGGAAAAATACGTTGATAAAATTGAATAATATTAAAATGCGGGAATTTTAACTTTTACCGTTATTTATGCTGACGAAGTATATTTTAATACTTTAAAATGTTATCACATTATATTCACTCATCTGGTGGTAGATTTTATAGTTTATTTTGTGGCAATATTATTGGCATCCAATAGATTATCGTGAGAGTCCCAATTAATTACCTGTTCACACCGATAATTCAGCCCTCTTCAAGCTGTCTCCCCCCCCTATGTCCACGCCAGCAACGCCCTAAGCCGAGGTCCGAGTCCCACTAGGGGTCGCCCTTAGTGCTGTTGTTGCAGGTAGAGTGCGCGCAAGATAAGTCTGCGCGCGGCAGAAATCGGAACTAACCATGGTCCGCCAAAGTGTGTGCCGTTTTATCAATTTTGATAGTAGAACTACCTGATTGTAGGAATATATAACGGGAAAATAATGTTAAGCGATAAAAAAGTTAAGCTTAAAAAGCGGTAATTTGAACTTTTGCGATCACGGCAACGTTTAGCACGCCCTCAGTCGCGCGCAGAGTTATCTTGCGCGCACTCTAGTCATGATCACGGACTAGAAAAGAAAGTCATGATGTTAGTGTAGAACAAGTAGTTAGCTTAGATTAAGTATTTTACTTCCCCCCCATTGGCTGGATACCTTTCAGGTCTCGCCAATAACTGCCCGGTTACGTAGAAACCGTCTCCTAGGACGACCTACAACAGTCAAACAGAGAAAAAAAAAAAAACATGCGTGGTATGGTACAATTCCGTGAATCGGGGCCGATCGCAGCCGCGCGCGATCTATCGCTAGGGTTGCCATACGTCCCGTATATACGGGACTGTCACCGTATTTGACCATCGCGTCCCATATTGCACGTCCCGCAATTGTCCCGTATTTCAATAATTTCGACAAAATTCGGAAATGGTCCGAAATGGGCGCTGCAGACGCGGGGGTGCATTGAATCCATGTTGATTTGTCATTAAAATTACATGCGCCCAGTTCTATGATTATATTAAAAAAGAAAACGAGATCATTACAAAAGTGAAAACAAGCTCAAAATATGACTGGGCCAAAAAATTAACGTGTTAATTTAAGTTAAAAATTGTTATAAGTAGGTACTATTTATTCGAATAAAAACTTTATTTTCGACTTTTTGATGACTATTTGATTTGTTGGAAACGTCCGGTATTGGTCCCTGAAAGTTAAGGCAAGCCTATCTATCGCGTGCGAATGACGCGCGCGGCTGATGCGTCAATAGTCAGAGTATTGTAAATGACACTACAATTGAATCGTTCAGGGGTGATTCTATCATTACAGTTTTAGCTAATATCGGTATGTCAGGATTGCGAGCAAGGTAAACACAGTAAATAAAACCAACATAGACTCTCCACCACTGAGAGTACTTATAATTGGGTTAGTATTAGTAACATAACTAGATCACAATATATTACTTTACACAATTATTACAAGATCATAAAATAAGGACAAGCTAATCAGATATAAAAGGTCAGACTTCTTCAGCTGATCAACACGGAATGCCCCCGCTTCGTCGAATGACCGCCGCCTTTATAACCTCGGGTGGGCCGATCCATATCGACGACTACCTTCTCTTGTCAACATTGCCCAGTGTTACCCACTAGCGATAACACGGCCCTCCTGCAAAACACACGTCCTCGTGTGTTGGTGGTTGGTGGTCGACGCACCATCAACCCCATCGTCAAGATTGTACATCAAGGCCTAACTTCAGTGACACCTCTGGACCTTAAACAGAAACAAATAATACAGTACACATCTCGGCCACACCTGATCTTTGACCTCGTCATTTTACTCATGTTCATGTCTATGACCAAAGTAAAATGAAGAGCATCCAAAGAATGTTTGAATCGATTAGAGCTTGTTATCCCATCGACGGCCAACAAGCTCATCACCCATGACTTAAACTAGTTGATATTCATTCAGTATCAACCTAGTTCTATATTCGTTCATAACTTCTCGTATCAAACTTACTTACTTACAAACATCCACACATTAGATTTCAACATTTTCACAATAAAATACTATCTCAGATGCCTATTAGACAGTTCTACTTTGGTTAAACATCAAATTTTAGTTATTCAATAAATCATAATAGGTACATAAACACACAATCTCATTATACACAAATTCATAAAATCATTTAAATACATTTACAATATTTTTCAGGGCTAAATATCTCATTATTCATAAACTCATAGTACACCCTTAAAATAATTCACGATTATTATCTCATTATTATTCACAAAATCCTACATTCTTAAATATCTCAATTCTTCACGAAATCATAAAACAAACATCCTAAATGTTTCATGGTTAAATATCTTTTAATCATTATTCACAGTATCATAGTAGAATATTTTGAATGAAAACAAAATTATTATTATGTGTTGAAAGAAAAACACACAGCGTCGATATGAAGATGATTTTGTGAACGTACTTATTAATCCCTGCTCTATGGTATTATACCTGTTTGTCACCGGCGAGGGGCCAATATTTTTTCATATTTTTATGAGGTATGTATGGCAACCCTTTTGAACTGTCATAGTCTCTTCACCAGGAAGATATTCCTGCGACGCTGTGTGTTTTTCTTTCAACACATAATAATAATTTTGTTTTCATTCAAAATATTCTATTATGTGTTTACTTAAAAACACACAGCGTCGATATGAAGACTTGTTTGGTATCTGCTGGTGACAAACACAAAACGCTATGTGATAGAATAATAAATGTTTAAAGAAGCACAAAAGAATTACTTTTATTAAAGTAATCTCACTGTTGATGTTCAATCAGTCTTAGAGAGAATAAATCTCTACAATTTCTTAACAGAAATGTCTTGTAATAATTATATATCATAAATCAAACATTAAAACAATTTAACTTCTTCATAATAAAATCAACACATGACATTACATCAATTAATCCTTCAGAATATGAGAAAGCTGAAGATTTTCAAAGAGCAATAAGGTTCCTTTGTAGTCATTCTTATTTCTTTACAATAGGATTTCCTGAAAATATGTTAACTTCCAGTTTCTCCTACACATAAGACATATAGACAGCATATCATGCATAGGACGAGTCTCTATCCCCAGACTCTGTCCGGTTGAGGCTACTGTAGACCTGAATGATCCTAAAGTAGCTGCTACTCCTATATCACTCAAAACAGGTCTTTACCAATCCCTCACAACAGTTTAAGAAGTAGAGACTAATTCGCCAATTATTGTAATATAAGTCGTACTGTAATCTGTCTTCTTGGCTTTTCATTTCTCGTGATAGGAAAATTAGATGTTTGATACATTTAACTGGGTAAACCTGTTGTATTGGGTGTTAGCAATAGCCATCCTGATTGGTTATGCCAAACCGAGCTAGTTCTAGAAGCTAATACTAGCCTTAGGATTATATTATTTGCTGAAAGAAATATATAGAATTCTCATGTTTTTAAGGAAGGTGAGACCATACACTTGTCTTTTAAATACTAAAACAAGAAAAGCTACATTGAAGGCAACTTGAGGATGCCATACTGGTGGCTTCAGGTTCAGTAGTTGTGCTGTGGCTATAGCCTTATTATTATATAGCACTACTTGCTTCAGAAGTGTATGATCTTCTGCTTGTTCTTGTTTCATTTGACAAAATATAAAAAGTTGACGATTTATGTGATGCCAACTGAATTATACATGTGTAGCTAACATTGTGCTGTAGGCAAGTTCTGTACATGTAAATAGGCAAGAAATCTAGCTATCTGCTGTATCTGAGACTCTTTGAGTATTGACTTCATCATCAACATCTCTAATGGCTGGATGGTAGGTGTCAATTATCCATGCCTCCATCTGCTATTTAACAGCTGTTTATCGATCTCTGACCAACAGTGGTTTTATTCTCCCCACCTCCAACTAACCTAGCCTGAGGGGGGGTCAGTTGGTGTACATAAGCTATGAGCTGGAGGTAAGCCTGATGCTGGATCTATTGGACTTTCCGAAAGTCTTTCTATGGTCACTGGCGGCTCTAGGGCTAGGCTTTCGTGACTTCATATCCGCTACGCTAACCAATAGGTTTTTTCCCACAGTGGTGTTATGGTAGTAATATATTGGTCTCTTGCATTGTTTAGTTGCGCTATAACTCGAGGAGTGAAATTGGGGGGTGGAAATATGCCCCCTAGGCGCAATTTCCAATTATGAATGACGGAATTCGCGAATTCAAAATTCATGCTATGTGATGTCTGCAATCTAGCAAGACGTGTCTGTTGAACACGGTTGTTTCTGCAGACGAGAAGAGATCTGCGGCTGAAGTGCCCCAACGATGTAATAATCGGTTTGTTGCAGTGGGAAACAGACTCCATTTAAATAGCCGTTGTCTTGAGAGGCAATCGGCTGTGCAGTTGTACCCCTCCGAGAGGTAATGAGCTGATAGAAATCTGATTTCCTTGTCAACTTCAACAACTTGCGATTTATATTTAGAAAACTCAGGGATCGTATTCCACCTTCGATCCACACTGTCTGAATATCAGACTGGACTAAAAGGTTATAACAATCGAACAAAAAATAAACATTACAGACCCTGCGATCGATTCCGAATCGACACATACACTGCTAACAGCTCCTTCCAATTAAAAAGGCTATTTACCCTGTTCTCCCATTCAGATGCCTGACATCTGAGTATCGATCAACTGGGCGTCCTAAACCCGCGTCCGCTGCGACGTTTGTCAAGGAGAGAAGGCATGGCCGTTGGTATAAAACCGTCGTGGTCTTGGCGGCCTAAAATTGTTTAACACCTTTGGTGGCAACACTCGACTCATTCTATGGTTGCAGAATAAGCATCTCGCTTGAAGCATTCAAGGAAAATTTTAAGGTACTGACAGTGTAGTCAGCCCCTTGAGGACCAAAAACGGCGAAATTCAATTGAATTAGTAAATTTTTATTTACTTTCGCATAAATTCTCTTCAGAGTATCGCCTAATAAGCCCTACGAGTATCTTTACATATTTTTTCTTCGGGCAATCCTATTTGGTTTAATCTGGTATTCTATTTGATGTACAAAGTTTCAGTATCAATTTTGGGTACTTTCTTCCACAGTCTGACAGATCAACTTGCACTGGTCCATTCCAAGAGTCCAAAGACTTCCGCAGTCTGACAGATCAATTTGGACTAGTCCTGGTGGACCAAGGAGAAATCTTTTAGATAGACTAAAGATTAATGGCAAATTGGCATAAATTTTCTTATGAGCAATACGTACCAATTCATCGCCCAAAAGGGAGAAATGAAATTTGTAGTAATTCACCCTGGTAAAATAATACTATGTGTTAACAAGGGGATTTTGCTCTTGGCATGTAAATAATATGCATTGGAAATATCCAATTCCACTATGCAAACTTATGCCTGCCAAACCTCTGATATTACGGCATGAAAAAATATTATTAGTCAGAAATTCTTGGTATGAATGAACATACATGTTCAGTACCTACACAGAGGTCGAAAACAGGGCGGAGGCCACTGCTGCTCTATGGTACTACAACATTTTCAACAGGAAGCGTAGGCTTGCCAGTTTTTTATTTTCTGATGCCTGTCTGTGTGGGTGTGCACCTGTTGCTCCTTCAAGTATTTTATTATCTGTGTCATTTCCGGTGTGACTTTGGTACTGTATCACCTTATTATACTTGTGGAAGGCTATATTATTATCAGAGGGCTCATTCAAGAGTTGAATGTAAGAACCAGGGAAAAATAATAATTATAAAGCAATCCGTTCCTAGAACTATACATGCTGTTTTTCTTCCCCTTAATATCTAAATACTGACAGTAATTTCTTATTGGAAGGAAAGGACTATTATTCTTATTATTAAGTCTGGTTTCCTTTAGGAATCTCCTCTAAGGAGTCTTGTTTTATCAGTCTCCAGGTTATCCTATCTGAGTTGCATTGATGTAGGCTTGTTCTCCGGTAAAGACTTTATATTGTTTACTTTCTTTCAGTAAGTAGTCATATTGAGTTAGGTACTTGTACCCTCAAGGATTGTATAACTGATGTTAATGTACAAAATGTGCTAAATCACAATGCAATCAAAGAGATGTTCTACAGTTAGAACTCTTCTCATACCTTAGAAGTTACCTATGTATTAGGTACATCCACAAACTACCTAATTGTAAAAGCTGATCAAAGTCAAACAAACTTATTATTTATTTATTTTTAAAATAAATTTCTTTACATTAATTTGCCAAGTGAGTTGTTGGCCCAATTTACCATTTTTAAGATTCCAATTAAATAGTCCTTTCCCCAATTGAGAAGACAAAACTCTTTGTTTAACTTCAGATCTTTGAAATCTGTCTATTAAGTCCACATTTTTGAACATTTTAGTTCCATCCAATCATAAGTATTTAAAATTAAGATTTCAACCCTAGACCGCTGGTCCACTGACCAATAACTAGAGAACTCAGAACTCTGCTACACTGACTTTCTGTGTAAAAAGTGTCTGAACAATGCTTGGAGTTACACTTTTGATTATCTTTGCAGTATCGGTCACCATCTCGTGGTTTTCTTAGTCCAGTTGCCCAGAGCTAGGATTGACTAAAAACTCCGCCGTGGAGCATGACGGTAGCGCCTTATAAGGAACGGTCAGAGTGGATGTCCACTCAGATATTAAATGAGATTTAGTTTGCATAATTTTATGGGACAGAATATTGCAAATAATTTGAAATCTGACTTACTTGCTGGTTTGACTTACTATTCGTGAGTCAAATATGTCCTATAGTGGTTTTTTCTTGTCCTCTAGCTGGGCGGGAACGGCTTACTTACCATCTGAGGTCCTGACTGTAAAGTTTGCCTCTCCCTTGACCTGATCTAATGTATCGGGACTTTACTTCTCTCCGTGAGAATACAATTCGAGGTCACGAATCGTCGCATTTTCACTTATTTTACTAACATATCCGTAACTTTGCACTTCCGCACTCCAAAATTACGTCGATACGTACGGGAAAACTTAATAAAATTCATTTTTGCCGAAGCGAAAAAAGTTTTCGACCGGTAAGCGGGAATTTCACAAAACGCTATGACAGTTCAAAAGGGTTGCCATACATACCTCATAAAAATATGAAAAAATATTGGCCCCTCGCCGGTGACAAACAGGTATAATACCATAGAGCAGGGATTAATAAGTACGTTCACAAAATCATCTTCATATCGACGCTGTGTGTTTTTAAGTAAACACATAATACATAATTATAAACACTTAACCCTTAAATTCGCACTGTTGTTTAAAAACAACATACTAAAAAACCGTTTATAAATCTATTATATTTTCATATTTTGCATAAAATCTGCTACGTAAGTAATTTCGAGATACCAGAGACTTAGATAAATACACGAGCAACTTTGCTTTGCTTTTTTTTAAATAATTTTTTTACGATCCAAATGTCATCTTGACAGAACTTTGAAGTTTTGGCGCCAACCTCTTTTGTGAGTTGTAATCTGAAAGTGGACACGGGGGTAGGTGTCCAAAAAAATATTTTATTTATTACAAATAGCTTCATCTTTTATTTTATGTTTATATTTTTGAGGAATAATAATACTGTTCATCAATATTGGCTTTATTCGGTATGTTGTGTAGAAACAACATTGCGCATTGCGTGGGTCACTAAATGCATATTGGTGAAGAGTTTGCTTATATTATTTTCAGCATGTCGCGCTTCTCCGAAATAGTTATAAATCAGTATTTGGAAAGTCTAAATGACTGCGAAGACGGGTAAAATTTATCAGACTCGGAAGTTGAAGATGAAGGCAATTATAACAGCACAGGTCCTCAGGTTATTCCAGATCTCGAGGATCATCAGAAGTCTGATGTGGAACGAAGGGAAACTGGTGATGGCCCTCCTCTATAATCACATAATGCGATTTATGACCGTGACCTTCCCAATGTTGTTGAGGAAAATCTGGGTAATGATAGGTACACCTGTGAGCTGGTCCTTCATCTCGATATGCTATGAGACTTGTCATTTGGCGTAAAATAAATTTGAAATCCTATGACCATGTGGTATTTATGGGAGAAGGTCAATTGCCTGATGACTTATTTGATCGCAGAACACCGTTAGATTTTTATTCATTTTTTCATGCCGAATCCAGCTAGAAAAATCGCAGAAGAGAGTAGGCACACATAATACACAGCACAAGAGTCTCAAATCCTGAAACTATGAAAAGTCTGCCCTAACAGCTCTAATAAGAAGGTAGAACTGGACTTAGCCTGCAGGCGGCGGGTTTGGCGAGCCCGTCGCCTGGCTAGTTTCAAGCCCGGGATAGTGGCGCGCCTAATTTCGCACGCGTCTCTCAGTACGTGCGGCAAGGCCCCATAAATAGAAGAGGTTTGCCAGTAGTCGTCAACCAAGACCTGCCAGGGTTGCAGTTTACGGTGCATGCAATAGCGAATCCTGCGACTCCACTCTGTCCTGGGAATGACATCGTGAGGTTATAGCTGGTAAGAGTCCGGCACAGCCCTCCGCGTTCCCAAGGAGGGAGGGTATCCCACGAAAAAAAAAACTTGAACTCGACCAAGAGGTTCAGGGAGGAGCAGCAGGAGCCCCATCAATCCCCCTCAAAAGACGTACCATTAGATCAGATTTCTTATTGGGCAGTGTGGGTAGTGTATGGCAGTGTGGCAGATAAGAAGCAAGATTGCAAGTACCTACACCTACATAAAATAGTTCGGACTTTACTTTTTTTAAATATCAAAAACTTATAAGTTACTGTTACACTAAAAATAAAAATTGTTTTTTATAAATTTCACACTGAATAACAATAAACAAATTACATAAACAGAACAGGACTATTTCTCAATTGCCCATACTTCATACATTATAGTGAGTGCGCAACGTTGTTTTAAAACAACATACCAATTACTTACATAATATACAACCAAAACACAATAAATATTTTTTATTTTATTTTTAGGGTAATATACGGCCTTGAATGAACAAATATGATTTTTTTCAAAATAAAATAAAATATCGCGCATTTAAGGGTTAAAATATTATCTCAATTATTCCCAAAATCATAATACTTAAATTAATAACCTTTAAAACTTTTCATGATCAAAATAATATCTCAATTATTCACAAACTCTTATTACAAAACTGACATGATGTTTTAAACATAACATTTCTATATTGCGCTAATAATCCAACCTTTTTACAACAATACAATACATATTAAACACATCTTTAACGAAAATAAGTCAAATTATTTTTTATTTAAAATAAATTTGACAAATTAATCTTTAACGGAAGTCATCATAGTAATTATCATCAATAATAAATACAATTTCCTGTTTTCGTCTACAAAAAATACATTTTAAACCATAAGTAATAATAACAAACTACTTTTTAATTTCAATAAACTATTTTGTACCATTCTACAACAAGAATTATAACAAAACCAATCAAAACAAATATCAATATTTTCAAAACTTTTTCAAAACATTAATTCAAAACAGAATCTCATTTTCACTGCATTTTCATTTATCAATTAATAGCATCACCCGCCTTGGATTTAGCCAACTCATTTGGCATCACCCGCCTGGGATCCTGCTTTATCAACATGGCATCACCCGCCTTGGATCTAGCCATATCATGGCATATCCCGCCTTGGTTCCAGCCCTATAACAATTGCTTCGCCACGTTAGAGTTTCAGTTTTCCCCAGGCGAAGCCTTTGGCCAACCCCGGCTGGCCAAACCGGGCGGTGCCAAAGATCAACCCTGGTTGCATCTCACCACAAACTCTAATACGACTTGCAATGTATTTTCCTACACGAATAAATACAGATGCCGTATTTATTTTCCACGAATAAATACAGATACCATCATATTTATTTTATACTAATAAACACAGATATCATCTCATTTATTTTACACGGATAAATACAGATAACATCTCTTTTATTTTACATGAATAAGCAAAGATATCATTTAATATTTATTTTACACGAATAAATAACCTCTCATATCGTCAGTGGAAAGGTAAAAAGACTAAAGCGCCACTTTTGGTCAAAATGAGTTATATATACAGTTGAAAGAAAGAAAGAAAGAAAAAGTATTTATTCTTACGTCCAAACAGACGCACAAGCATCAAGCATAGGTACTTAAAATTAATAACATAATTATTCTTATAACTAACAATTTCTTAATTTAAACATATAATTGCCTGGCAACCCAACCACAAAACAATAAAAAATAAAACTATGACTTAATTTGTAATCTATGCAAATCACATTTTGCATATTTAGTCTGTGGTTACCTAGACATCATAGCAATAAAAATACATCAAACAAAATAATTGAATACTTGAATTTGCGCGTCGCATGGCACATAAGAATTTGGGTCGTTGCTCAGCTTTATGCTGCGACTTTAGACGATCCTAATGCCAACAGCGCTGATTTTCAGCAACAACCTTCGAGTGACGTAATGAAGTTCGACTGCAATTTTTTTTCTGCGTCGATTGGTCTAGGTCTCGTGGTGATCTGAGCACTTTTTTGGCGCTTTAGCATTCCAAAATTTTGCCTGTAAGTACATTGATGAGTGACTAAAGCGACGTTTTTTCGATGTTTTATAGGTTGACGTCGCTTAAATACTTTTTATCTAAGTACTTAAGAGAAACGATGGCTTATCAGTATTATTCGATTTCTCATTTAAGCTAAATAATGTTTATTAGTAATTAATCCTTCAGACTAAATCCATTTCAGTGGTTTGTTAGTAAATTTGCATTATTGTGTCGTAGTATTGTTGGCGTTTTAGTAAAAATCGTTTTACAAATATTTGTAATGAATGGCGGTTAAGTAAAAAAAATATCCCTAAATTCAATAAGGAAGTCTATTTAGTAGTCGGTATGAGATTTTATTTAATAGTGCGAAGGCTCTCTCATTTAACATAATAATGATACTTAAATTTAACTTTCTATTCATTTTTAAATATTTACTTATCTAAAAAAAAACATTAAAAAATATAAAAGTAGTAGCCCACCGGTATCGGGAACGGTCCAAGCTACCGGTGGTCAGGGCCTCAGAGAGAGGAACCTCCTAAGAATACGCGCCGTGTCGAGAAGTAACGCTTTCTGTATCAGGCCTCTGATCCAGCCACCCAAGGAGAGCCTCTTTATGTGTTGGTCGAGGCTCTTGGCTAATAGCCGTTCGCCGTAACTACTATTGGCACAATTACTGCTGAATCAACATCCTACATGTCGACAACCTCGTGTGCCAAGTCTTGATATTTATTTTTCTTTATCGTTCTCAGCTTTCTCGAGGTTCTCGTCATGCGAAACAGTGATATCAACAATCATTGTGAGACGCTCTGATCGATCTATCACCACTACCTAACCACCCTGAGCCACCTTCAAAGTCCTTTTTGTCAAAAAAACAAATGTAAATGTGGCAAAATCGCTGTGTCTGCCTTATTATTAGCTATTTCGAAGTAGGTAGAGCTAACAACCTTCCAAACCCTAAACAAAATCACCTCAATGGTACCCTAATATTATCACTAGGTTTGCATCGATGTAAGTTCAATCGGACGAGCGAAAGTCAAATATCTATTGTGATAATCTATTGCTTCGTTGAAATCTCTACTCCAGCTGTGAAAAGAGCTTATCATTTTGAAACGGCTGAACCGATTTCCATTAAACAGCCTATAATTATCCCGATTTAACCAGCCTTCAAACAATAAAAACCGTATTGTAATCGGTTCATTCGTTTGGGAGTTACGATGCCAATCTTTGAATGGCTCGTGCGCGCGAGTGCAACCTGTGGTCATGGCTTCAGAGAAAGAAACCTTTGCACAATGCGTACTGTGTCAGGGAGTACCGCGCACTGTATCAAGCCTGATCTAGCCGCCTAACGAGAGCCTTTTGCGGTGTTGATCGAGGCTCTTGACCATTAGGCCATTAGCCGTAACAACCATCGGCACAAAGACTACTGAATCCACGTCCTACATGTTGACAACCTCGTATTCTAAATCAAGATACTTGATGTGTTTATCTTTTTCAAGTTTCACGAAATTCTCGTCATAAGGGACAATACTATCAACCATACATCAATACAATCATTGTGCGACGCTCTGGCCGATTACTAATCAGGCTTATTGATAACAACAATCCTGTGGGTGATGATAGCTTGATCCTAGTACAATTTGACATTCTCAAGAACTGAGTCGGACATGCTTGAAGTATGGTACACGATGTACAAGATTGTATTTCAGAGCAAGTAGCTGGTGAATAATTTTGGCCTTCAGGTTATGTCTGTGCAAATACTCGCCGTTAGTAAGACAAGAACAACCGGAGATAATTTGTCGAATAGATTTTCCCAGACAGTGGCATGCTCGACAATGTCAACCGTTCCATCCTTCACAATGTATTTCCAGTACCTGTTCGTCATAATAACTTCGTTCACAATTGCACATACAAGACCTTCGAAGTCGTCATAAAAAAATGCTAGGATACGAACGCTTTCTTTGCCATACTTCTTTGCGGTCATTGGTGCTATGTATTGTAGGTTTCCACCAGTCTCTTAAGCCCAGGAGAGCGGGGTCAGTTCTCTGTCCACGGCGACCACATCTCCCTGAAACTCTACATTTGGCGGTTGTGAGGGGTATTTGCGTTTAAAAAGTCTCGATCCCTAGATCACTTTCGCGGAATATACAGCCACATCACCGACAAACGGAAGTGATGCATTCCGATATAGTATCAGCAGTGCAAGGACTATTTATCCAAGGCATCAAGAATCGTTTGAGTCCACTTGAGTATGCCAAAGGATTCATCAAGACCGGCATGACTAGGGTTTCTGCTCGAGAATTCTCGAGGCGAGAAATGTCGAGAAATCATGCCAACTTCGAGACAAGAAAAAACACCTCAAGAACTCGAGAACTCGAGAAATCAAAGACTTTCTTTTATTACTGTAAAATTGGCTTAAAAGTTGCGTAATCTTTGCGTTCTGGCTTCATTGTTCACCTCACGAGGCGCGAGTAAGCGGGGCAAACGAAACAGACACCTAATAAACCTCCAACTCCGATTACTCTTGTTATAATGTGACATAAAACGTCAACTAAAAATTAATAAGATATATGTAAACTCCGTTCATCTATTATTGGGTTTCTGAATACAAAATAGACAATTTTCCAAACAATAAGTAAGTTCGTAAATTTACCACTAGATCACTAGATGGGATCTCTTTTTTTAGCCCAGCTAAATATATTTTTCTCGCCTTAAGCTTTACAACTTTTTGCAGGTAGGCACCAGGTTTAAATGAAAATCTCCTCTGGTATATGTAATGATTTTAAAACGAACCATTATATTCATAAAATATAAAACACAATATTTTCTCTTTGTTCTTTTTCATAATACCAAGAACACAATAAAACCATGAAACCAAATATTTTAATTTTTTATTGTAATTTATAAAATTGGGCAGTAAAGTTTATTTATATCTGTAAGAAAAATATTGCTAGGCTAACGTACCTATTTGTGGTGTATGAATGGGTTCTATGGTAGGATTGGTTATTTCATAAAGATATATCCTAGTGCCCTTGTTAAAATGATATCTCATGTTAAACTCTTCATCCGTGAACATTTCGGATGGATTTCTTCGATGCCTTTTTATTGGTCATATATTTGAAGTAGACTCCAGTACTTCCAAATCAGACTCCTATGAACTACTCGAGTCCATTTCATTGGGAATCCAAAACTCACTATCCAAAATAAAATACTAATATTAAAACTTCAAATACTCTTATTATAATATGATATAGAACGACAAATAAAGTTCTAGAACCGATAAATGCCCCAAATTGGTTAGTTAATTGAAGTTTGAACTAAGATCATCTTCTGACTGGGGTGTCCAGAAACGCAAAGTGTCAGTTTATCGAACCAATAGCGGTAGAATAGATAAACTACGGTTATGAGTACCTCAGAAACCGGAAAAATAAGTTATCTAAAGTTTGAACTAGGATTATCTTCTGACTGGGGTGTCCAGAAACGCAATGAGTCAGTTTATCGAACCAATAGCGCTATCGAACAGATAAATTACGTTCAAGAATACCCCAGAAAACGGGCATAAGCTGTTTTTTTAAGGTTTTTAAAAATTTCTCGAAAGACCCGAGAAACCCGAGAAATCGGCCTCGAGAATTCTCGAAACCCGAGAAAAAAAATATGTCGAGAAAACAGAAACCCTAGGCATGACCCAACCGTTAAAGACCTTGTATCCGCATGTTTCAGAACATATTCAGGCGGCCAGAAGCTCTCCCGCAACTATTCCATCATGTCGATCTCCCTGATGCCTATCACCTAGATATACCCAAGCGTGTGTCGATTTCAGTTGGAGAGAGGGATTGGAGTTTGGTTGGAGGGAAGTTATTTGGAGTCCCTCGAATCCCACAATCTTCCTTCACGTTTCATGCATAAATATTTGTCCACATCAAATTCAATACTGACAGAATTACTGAAATTTTTAGTTACCTTCAGTAACTCCATCAGTTGCAAATCGGTGGGGGCAAACAGTTTTGGGTCAACCATGTAAAGGAGTTGGGATATTACTTGACGTTTTCTCCTCACCTGGTAGCCCAGCAGTGATTTCTTCAGCAATGTACGTATAGGACTTAAGGCCATTCAAAACCATAAGAAACATTAGCCCTGGAATACTTATATCATACTCGATCCTGATCGGTTCTCCACTCCTCAAAATCTGTCGATATCCTGAATAAGAAAGTTTGAATGGTTGGATTTCTGCACGGGGCAGCCGACGTGGTTGCGTTGTATAAAATCATTAAATCCGTTGTTTAGGTTTTAACAATATTTCTGCATTGGTATTAAAGGATTTTCACATGTTATAAAGTCACAAAATTAAATTTTTGTTCAAGTAAAATTACATGCTATAATAGTAAGCCGTAATGAAATGCATTAAAATAAAAATAAAAAACATTATTTTCAGTGGTAGGAATGGTACCACTAACATGAAACTTTTTGCTCTTTAGTAATTTTACTCTCCTGTGTCTGTTAATCGAAATGGTATTTAATTAGTAGTAAGTAATTTTACTTGGACCAGATTAAATGTAAATATTCTTGTTAGTAATTTATGCTTTCCATTTTACTCAACACATAGAACTATAAGTATATTTCCTTGGTTATCTTTTAGTACTTGATGGTTTGTTAGTCATTTTCGATTGTGGGTTCAAAAGCTTCTAGGGTGGATTAGTATTTTGGCCTTACCAAATTATTTGAAATTGTGAGTGAATATTGACTAAAGCGACATCTATCTCACGAACCAGTAGAGATAGAAGCTTCATTCAAAGATCAAAAAATAGCAAAAAATCACATTACATCGGTATGTGAGTTTCATTAAGATACCTCATACAGAAAAATTATAATGATTTTTTTTCTTAAAAAAAAAACTTTAAAACGCTCTCCTGTAAAGTAGGTATATTGGCGCTTTAGTCTTTTTACCTTTCCACTGACGATATTATATTTCCTTCCTCAAAATTCCTTCACACATAATAAAATGGTTGTGACTCACCGGATTTATCACATTTTCTCATTCTCACATTTCTCACCATTGTAATATCAGTCGACTAATCAAGTTTTTGTCAGTCCGTCTACAGGGGATTTTATTTAGCAAATAATTTTCATGTGGGTATACAATCATAATGTGGACTGGTTTTTTCTTGTTCCACTTCTGATGTAAATGACACTACAATTTAATCGTTCAGGGGTGATTCTATCATTACAGTTTTAGCTAATATCGGTATGTCAGGATTGCGAGCAAGGTAAACACAGTAAATAAAACCAACATAGACTCTCCACCACTGAGAGTACTTATAATTGGGTTAGTATTAGTAACATAACTAGATCACAATATATTACTTTACACAATTATTACAAGATCATAAAATAAGGACAAGCTAATCAGATATAAAAGGTCAGACTTCTTCAGCTGATCAACACGGAATGCCCCCGCTTCGTCGAATGACCGCCGCCTTTATAACCTCGGGTGGGCCGATCCATATCGACGACTACCTTCTCTTGTCAACATTGCCCAGTGTTACCCACTAGCGATAACAGTATGAAAACGTACGGCACCGCTTCCGAAGTCTGCGACAGACGCGTGCGGCTAACAACGACAGATTATTCAGTATATTATAGACACGACTATTGACGCAAAACCCGCGCGCGTCAGCCGTATGCGATTGATCGCGCGCGGTTGAGATCGCTCGCGATGCACGGAATTGTACCTTAAAGCAAATATTTGGAGATACAACGAGACGAAACACAACTAAAACTATCGAATGAAATTAAGAATGAATGACCGCTTGATTCACTGCTGTTTGCCTCTGTTTGCCTTGATTTGACAACTTTCATAAAGTTCTCAATAAAATCTACATAGTCGTCACGTATTGAAGATTTATTTTTTGTTTTTATTAGGTACTTTTGTAAATTTTGTTAAAAAATAGACGTCAAAATTTGGTTTTTTGGAAGAAAATGTGTGGGGTAGGCAATTTGTGGTTTTCTTTGATTAGCATTGGCAACATTGTTTAGCTGTCACAGGAAGCGACTACCTTGTTTTATTCTGTTGTATCGCTATTCTAGTACTTTGAAAATAATATATTTGTCTGCAGTACTTAGTGTTATTGATCCTTTAGTCTACGACGTCTTTTACAATAATAGAAGATTTTGGTAAGTGCTAAATAGTTTGTTTATTTAAATACTGCATTCTGAACACAGCAACATGTTTGAGTCTAATGTTCAAAGAAAACAATTATAATTGCGAAATCTTTTTTACATGGTGTCGCCTGATGTTTAATAATTTATTGACTGTATATAGTCAAATCATATACAAGAGTTTAGTGTTTGTGATTTCTACGTACTCTATAGAAATACGGGTTGGTTCGATCGAACAAAGGATGAATAAAAAGTACAGTGTACCCGCAATATAATATTCTCTATATTATTTACTAAATAATAACACTGAATGGTACAAACAATTAAGTAGGAACTGTGCTGAAATCATGCAAGTAACAAGTATCTGGAATGTCTTCTCCATACAGGCAGAAATGGATATGATATTTCTGGAAATTCCTGGAAACAGTCATAGCTAACTCATTTCTTTAATTACGGAAAAACCAGTAAGTTGAACTGAAATCATGTTGAATTTCTCATTTAATGTATACCAACTTTCACTTCCTAATTAACTGTTTGGTTTGTATGGTATATGAACACAGTAACACAACAGCGGGCTAACATAATTTGTAGTATTTCTTTCTTTACAAACATTTTGACGTCTGTGGTCTAGTGGTTCGAGTGTCGGACTGCTGATCACGAGGTTGTGGGTTCGATTCCCACAGGACACAAATATTTACGTGATGAACATAAGTGTTTGTGTTGGTCTGGGTGTTTCTTATGTATTATAAGTATGTATTTACAAAAAAAAAGTATATAAGTATTATATCCATTGTCTAGTACCCATAGTACAAGCTCTACTTAGTTTGGGACTAGATGGTGCTGTGTAGAAAATGTCCCAAAATATTTATTTATTTATTTTATATTTTGTGATAAAGTTATGGAATTATCGATTAATAATAATGATGCCCTTACAACCTACGGATTAGTTACTAAGCAAGATACAATAAAAAAAGTTTTATGTACAATGACAAAGTAGTTCTTTGTTTATTAGATAAAATGGCCGTAATCACAGTTCTTGATAAGTAAAAACTTCCTGTAGGTACTCTTTGGAATGAATAAGAATCACCTGCCTTCCTTGTATAGATTTAAAAAAAACATTGAGTTTACTTGCATGTGCAACCTGCTGCAATGTTTCATTGTAGTTTCTACATTTTTTTAAATTTTGGAGAACAAGTTTAGTTGTACTTTAATTTGAATTATGAAATTACTTTATTCAGATAAAGGACTATAACAATTGCAAATAATGAAACAATGACAATACATGTTTTTAGTTTTTTTTATAATGATGAGATTTTATAATGATGATGAATGATAATAAGTACTTACATACTTTGCTAAAAAACATCATAATCAAGTATATATTTTTTGTTATTTTGTTTTAACATGATTAACAGTTTAGATTAGGTTTTTTATTAACAACCTTACCTTTAAAGAAAATACCTATTTAATAACAATAAGTTTTGTTTGCACTTATAATGATAATTAATGTTTATAAGTAAGTAAACAATACAGAACATCCCATTGTATAATTAATCATACAATAAGTTGAAAACAGTGGGGTTTGTCTTTCAGAATTTCTGAATTGAAAAGATTGGAAGGCTTAATTTTAATGCGCACTTTAAAATGACATTAAAAAAAAATCTAAAGCTATTTAAATATTCAATTAATAGAATTGAGACAGATTGACATGACACAGATCTAAATGTGACTTTTTATTATGATGGATAATAGTCAACCAAAAAAATCAGCCTCAGCCAAAAATGCAAGTGACAGGTTCATTTTGACTACAGAATTCTGTTATCTAATCCATCTTTAAATTAATACCTTGAAGATAAGATTATTAGGAATTTGTAATCAGTTTTCTGTCACCCTGCTTTGTCCCCTTAGGGGGACAGTAAGGAAAAAAAAGTTTGATCTGTCCCCCTGTTAGCAGCGAGGTGACAGTTCGAACTTTATTCACTCCTGTCTGTCCCCTATCAGTGACAGATGAAACTTTTAATTATCATCTCATGAAGAGTTTGATGAGCCCTTGAAGGTGTAAAAAAACAATGAATGTCGGCGAAGCCGCCGCGCCGGCAGCTAGTTTAGTACCCGGCGCCGGTACTCGTAATGGCAACTGGCGCCCGTAATGGCAACCGGCGCCAGCAGCGGAAGCTATCCCTAATTTTTATATGTATGTTGCATTACTTTTAAGAATTTAAATATTAAATTCTAAGGGGGACAAACAGGAATAAAAAGTTTCATCTGTTCCCCTATCACTGATAGGGGGACAGATAGGACTAAATAAAGTTCGAACTGTCCCCTTGTTGCTAACAGCTCAAAATTTATTTTCTCTATCTGTCCCCCTAACCAACAAAGCAGATCGGAATAAACCAATTTTTTGAATCCTCAATTCTGAAAGAGAATTTTATCAGGAATCTTAATCGATTCATGATAATTATCATCCACTAATCTAACAAAAACACGGTAATTAATCCAACATTTATATTAACTAGCAAGCCAGCTGCTCATTACTGTTCACAGCGGAACAAGAACCTTCCTTGATGATTAGTAAAAAAAACTGATGCTTTTGTTTGTTTTTTTTAAGTTTGGTTGTAAGTTTAATATAACATGTATTGAGTTAGAACAATCAGCACATCACTGAGATATTGATTATTATACTCAGTGTCTGCAAATATAAATATTTAAACTGACAGTTTTTCATAACAATGGCGACATTAATTTAACACACGGGCAGGGCTAGTGGTCAGAAATAACAAAAATAATAACTTTCTTAAAATTAGTAACCAGCTACTTAACAGGTGGTTTGTGTTGTACTCGCTGCGGCTACCAGCTGGTAAGTATGAAACTGTTGCACAGAGTTATATCGATTTGGTTACTTCATTTATTATTTAGATTGTCGTTTTTTTTTTCAATTTACTATCTATTTTATTCATATTTTTATGATTACTGACCGTGTGTTAAATTAATGTCGCCATTGTAGCAGCACGTTGTATGTATTGCGTATGTTCGTTAATTAATCAATTTATATTTCGCACAAAATTCGTACAGAGGCCGACGTAATGCCTTAGGTGTTCTACCAGCCGACCTTAGGGTGATGCAGAGAAAACATAGCAAGTGCACTAAAAAGAGCAATGTGATGTGATACGCTATTAAAAATAAACACGAATTTTAAAGAAGGAAATAAACAAATTAAACCTAATAAGATCCTTGAGGGACACCTTTATTATTAGGCTCTTCTTAGATTTTGGCTCTGCTTTTGTCAAAATCACTAATTATTCCATTTATTATTCATAAACATCTTATGTAACTATTAAACAAACATCAACGTCAAGATGAAGGCCATTAGGCTGTATGGGTCTACCCTTTACACATAGTGGTGTAATGTAGATGTAAAATGTCCCAGATTTTTACAACATCTAGAAATATTTGTTGAAATTAAAGCATTTCCGGTACAATTCTCCTGATTACAACAATGACAGATGTGAAGGGTTATAGGTTTGAGATTTTGCGTATGGATGCTGGTGTTCCTCAAGGCTCTATAATAGGCCCAATATTTTGTATCACTTATCAACTTCAAATAACACGAATCGATATCCATTGCACATGCCAGATTATTTTATGAATCTTAATTGAATCACGTAAAGTCGTAAAGAAGCAACGCAACACGTTCTTACACAGTTTCTATGTATAAATAACGGCTCATTCTGAACAAAAATCTATATATTTATAAAAGGAGAAACTGACTGTCAGATCTATCAACGTATCAACGCACACCCTAAACCGCTGGGGTTAGAAACTTGAAATTTTTACAGTAGGTACCTTTTGTGACGTAGGCATCCACTAAGAAAAGGATTTTTGGAAATTCTGCCCTTAAGGGGGTGGAATAGGGGTTTAAAGTTTGTGTGAAATTCCGTCTTTTTTGAAGTAAGAAGCATGAAAATAAATATTAAGATTTCAGGTTAGAAATAAATGCACACGTGTTAGTGTTTTTGGAAATTCTACTCCTAAGAGGGTGAAATAAGTGTTGAAAGTTTGAACTTCTGGTGGTCTGGTACTTTTGAACTAAGAAGCATGGAATTAAATACTTAGGCTTCTGGTTTTAAATAAACACACGTGTTTAAGCGTTTTTGCAAACTATACTCCAAGAGGTGAAATAGGGGATAAAAGCTGTTTCGAAGTACGAAGTATAAATTTTAATCTTTGACGCAAGTACAAGCGAATCTTCGGACAAAATCCAGTAAAGTACCACACACCAGTAGTATATTTACTTATTACTTTTATCTTAAATTGTCAACTATCATTGACATAATAGTTACATAATATGTTACGATCGTGACGTTATTAAACGATTAAATTTTAAACTAGGGGGCGCGTATATCTCATCTTGATAAACGAATTTCGGAAAACAACATGTTTTTCCGCATAATATATACGACTAACAATATCACTGGCATGCGCATTACAAGAACTCGAAGGCCATCAGCGCGATAGTGTTTGTGCGTGCACGCCGTTTTCGCAAATTTGCAAATGCGAATATATAATTTAGACTGCTAGATATACGGTTGAAAGTACCTCGTATGAGTTGTTATTTTTTTAAGCTGTGTTAAGCCTGACCTTGTTATTTAAATAATACGCAACAGGCATCGTATGGCGCCATCGGTCCTCTCGCCTAGTCGTAAATACACGTCATGACACACCCATTCCTAGACTAATAAGGTGGCTGTATTTTGTTACGTAGCTATACTACAGATCATTTGATCTTGTCTTAAATATTAATGTGCAGTTTAAAATGCGCATACTTAATAATATATCTAAGGTAAGTGCTTTGTAACTTGTATTATAAATAGGCAGCAGACACACCTCCAATCAAATCACAAAAATAACAGCCTAGTTAGAAACTAAATGAGAACTTCCTGTTTTATTATTGAATTCAAGAATAGGAAATATCAAATGAATCTTTATATTATAAAATTGTTTGTTATTTTTAGCATAAACTTTATTACATAACGCTTCTTCATCATTTGTATTTCCATTAATAAAAAGTAAAAGGAAGTCATCATTGAACAGCATCACTAGATGTTGACCGTAGTTTGTATTATCCATTTCCTTTTATAACGAAGGAAGCTCTAAGACATTTTTTTTTTCTTAATGCCTTTTTTAGATCTGGATAACCGTTTATTGACGCGAATAGCGTAGGCGGTCGTCAAGCATTTAATAAGTGTGTAACCAATCACGATGTTGATATTATAGAAAAGCGTGAGAAAATCTGACCTATATCTAATGCAATCTTAACAGTAAATACCAAGCATTCACTAGCAATTTGTTAACGGATAAAGGTAAGCAAGGATAAATAGGTAAGCGACCTATCTACCTAAGTACTGCAAAATTCTTCGAAGTTTGCACTTACATGAAAAATCTTGAAATGTTTTAAAAAGATCCTAATATATCGGAACCTATTCACAACTATACGGATATAATGGGTCCTGAATGATAAATGTAAATTTATTCAGTTGTCCAATAACAATAAATTAACTAGATATTATGTTATTGATTTTGGCATAAATGTAGTTCCGCGTATTGGATTAACCAACACTAAGATAATTCTAATCACAGAAATTAATTAAAAATAGCACGCGGGCGAATCAGCCGATAGTAAGTTGTCTAAAGTATTTATAAAGAAATTCAAAGACAGGCCTTAAAAATATAATACTTACACCTAATTCAATATTGAATTAGGTAATCAAAATATTTACTACCCGAATATACCAGTTAGCCAATCGATGCCTAAAATTGGTTATTATTTTCTAAGAAGAATTCTTTCAATGCTTAGTCTGAGGTTTGAGGCCTTTAGACCATATTGAGAAATAGTCAAGCCCAAAGTATGAGACAATAACAACGAACTACGTGCGATCGTCTTGGCTAGCGTTATGCGTTTCGTCGCTGATAAACAAGCATTGTTTTTGTTTACGAGACTTTGGTCACATGTGACTAACACCTAGGTAGAACGTACAATTTTATACAGATGCAAATTAAACTGCTATGACAGATAGTGCGACGTGTTGTTGTTTACATTCCTATAGTTGAGTACTTTCAGTAACGCTGTTAACAAATAATTGATAAACTTTATTTTTTAAATAACCTATTGATAACAAACATGTCTGAAATTATATTTAATAAAGCGCCTTCTTTGTCATACTTTACTGACTTATTTTAAATATCAAGGCCAAGAAAATGTTACTGACTAAGACTATCATTAAGACCAGGCTTTGATTCTAGTATAAATATGTTATATTCATTACTAGTAATGTTATAGTCATTCACATACACAAGTCATGACATAACATTTTCATCAGTATAGTCAATCTCTGTAACATTTGAATAGCATTCTCGTTATGCTCTACCATATTAGGCATCCTGTTCGTATCAGAAACATCCACAATTAATTTCCTTTTGCATTGCGTGTTCGTAAACTTGGTAAGGTAAAGATACTTTCGTAACTGCGTGGCGCGACATCACGCCATGTCGCGCGATCGACCCAACGCTGGCTTGTAATTCGGGGAACGTTCTTAGTAAAACAAGTAAAGCGAATGTTCGAAGCACATGGTCGGTGGTGTGAGTTGTGGCTGATATACTGTGGTATCATATCAACGACTAACTACGTCACGCAACGTCAGTCCGTGGACGGCGTTTGGACGCTCTCGTATCGGCCCACACACATTCATCAGATCAGCCACTCACAAACTCATTACAAGCAGTTTACTGGTAGAGTCGGCGCGAGCAACACGTGTCGAAATCTTACCTGTGTTCGGAATTGTGTACGAAAATTACAGCTGACTGGATATTGTTTATATTCTACATAGGAAACATTTTGTGCCTTAGAAAGTTGACAGTGAAATAACCTCCTCGGCTAATCCTCACTAAGGTAATTTTTTGCAATACTATTTTTAATTTGATTTTGTTTTTGTAATGTGTATTGTTTAGAAGTGTATGGATTTATGATGATCTATTTTGATAATGCAATTTCACAATTAGCATCTTTATTTATATTTGCTTTATTGTTTTGTTTAATCGATTTATCATTTGGCACTAATTTAAAATAAATTCGCCTGGGGTTTTAGAAATATTAGTCAGCCTATTAATAAATTATAATCGTCTTAATTTTTCTTTGTTTGTACTTATATTCATGTTTCTTTTTTATAAATTCTGTTTGACACACTCATTTTCCTTTGTATTGAACTTGTTGCACTACTATGTGTATTACAAATTAAGCTAGCATGTCAAGCTACCTGAAACTGTCAAATTTACCTAATCAACCTTGAACCTAATGCTTTTGCGATAAAGATGGAAATCTATTAAATAAATTTGACAGATTGTAATAGCTTTATATGCTGGCGTCTGTACATAGTGTACTGTTGGTTTCGAAATGCTTAACAAATTACTTCTTTTTCAATTACACTGCTTCGTATTCATAGGTCTTTTTTGCGTTTATAATCTTCATGTTTTCACCTTCCTTGACGGTTGAGCATTCTTCTCAATTTATTTAAAATAATATTATTTATATTACCTTTGAAATATTATTATAATGTGCGACATCTTTCAGTTGCTTATTATCTTTCCAATCCAAAAGTCATTTTAAGTTCAAAATAACATCAATGGGTTCAGTAAACAACATAGCGATTGATGTTGTTTGTTTGCTAAATAAAATCCAGCAATGGATCAGATAATGACAGTTGTTTGAATGTACATTGTTTTTACTGTTTGCTTCTTACCTACATATTTACTTAGGTGAGTCATAATACCTAGAATGGAATATTAACTTGCAGGAAGGTATTAGCCTTGTTGTTGTCCACTACTGTCCAGTAGTTTTGCGACAGTGCGCGAATTGATCCTTCACCTCGATGATCTTGGCTTTGAAACTCGTTACCTTACACTCCAACACCTTGACTGACTCCTTTACAACAGATTTTGAAAGAACAACGAATTTTTAAAAATCTATTTCTTTTTTTAATTTGTCTTCTTTTCGTAACTTAAACTAAGTACGTAGTAAGTACCTAAGTACGTCCGGCGCATCCTGGGCAGTAAGCCTTGGCCTTGCTGGCTGGCTAATCTTTTCACTACGGGCAGCATGAGCTATTCTCGTAAAGCTCTTATACGAGAGAAGAACTTAAATTTATCTACTGCGTCAATTTTCTTCCCTTCGTATTATTTGCTTGAAACATTTGTGTACGCTAAGTTGATATAAACTTTTAGCGTTACATAACATAAAACTAATTTCCAGATTCGATCACATCATATAAATAAGACGTAGGTATCACGTTACGTATGTACGTCCATCGATAATTAAATTATCGCAGTTATCACGAACATTCATAATATCTTTCCCTTCCAACTGTCGCTATTTGTGATTGTGGTTTATTTTTATATTTCTTTGTCTCGTTTCAATAAGTACGTACTAATTATTCTTTTTCGCAAAAAAATGGTTATGTAATAATAAAAGGAGGACAAAGTTTGCCGGCTTGACATTTGCAAAGGAATAATGTTGAATTTAAAAGAATCGATTTAGCCAATGAGTTCGTAGGTCTAACTCACAGAAATCTAAATAATTATTTAAATTTCTATCGTATTGCTACACATTATGTTACTTCAAATCCACAGTTGAAACTGCACAGGCTTATCGTTAATAGAACACATTACAAATAAAAGTAAATGTTTATGCTAGTTGCTACAATCGATATTTTGTAGTTTACCACCAGACTAGTAAGTAACTGTTGGAATACAGTTTTTTTTAATTATGTTATTTTGAAATAGAGATTTGTTATCGATAACTAGCCGCAGCATGTGTAGTTTCGCCAGTTGATTTGATATAACTCTATTGCACCCGGATGATCCACTTCTGGGCATATTCTCCCCCATAATCGAACAATAAAACGTTCTATTATTACACCATCGTTATCTTAACAATGATGGCCTTGCTTATTACATTATACATCGATACCCAAAAACACATTTACGTTTATATCAGCTAGTGTTATTTGGTATTATCTTTATCTTACATACATCAGTCAGAAACGTATTTCTGGGGGCCTACTTCGTAAATCCAACGAAGAAGTTTCGGCTGACGAATCGCACGTTTTCCAACCACGAATTTATTTCAGGGGGCCTACTCCCTAAGTCCTTGAACGAAGTTAGTCGCCCGTCCGAAAGTAGCCCGAAACGTAGGAGTGAACAAAACAAGTGTCAACTTCAACGTTTCGGACGGGCAAAAACACATCAGTAGTAGGGACAACTGTCAAATCGTGTTGTCATTCATTCTTAGTTCGGGTCCCGAAATAATCGTATGTCCGTAGGTGATAGGGAGTAGGAAATGCTCGTAACTAAGGCCGAAACCACGGACTTCGTGCTTAGGGAGTAGACCCCCAGATCCAAAGATCGATTAAATTTTCGCGATTTGACATTTTGTCTTTCGTTCACTCTACTTCCAAATGTTAATTGACATCTAGTAGTTCGTTGTTTGACAATACTTTGATCGTTTATTTATAAGTTTGATGTTCATCGTTGTTTCGTTTCGATCCGAAACTTCGACATTAGTTTTTCAGAGTAGGCCCCGTGTTATGATGACATAATTGATATTTCTCAAACGCGAATGAAAAGGGATGCCGGAGCTAGTTTAAACGTTACATGAGGTTTAATTGTTCTATAATTACTATCTATGTATATTAACATGTCTATGTATATTTGTGGTCCTGTTATTCAAAACGAGTGTTGTGTCTATACACGTGAAGAGTTGCGGCATGCTCGACTGGCTTACAGATAAGGTTTCATAAACAGTTGTTTGTTCCTCAGTCGTGTTGTTGGATCCGCTTTCCACACGTTGACGTGCGATAGATAGACGTTATTAGGTTATAATTATAACTTGACTGAACTATAGGTCAGTTTTAATGACTCACGACCGCATAGACGGTCGTGTATAGTCAGCAGCACTATTTATTGCAAATAGGTAATGAGGTTAATACCTAAAACAGATAAATGCCAAAGAACACCTAGTAATAGGACTATCGTAGCGACACGAATAATTTCTATGTCAACTAAAAGAATTCTAGTTTTCAATATTGATAAACATTACTTATAATAATAAAATATCTAATTAAAATGATATAAGGTTGATAAATTGTAATGACTAAGTACACCTACGTATTGAGGAAGTGGTGACAGTGGTTGGACGTAACCCAATTTACCCAATACAGGAAGATAACAGTCTATACAAAAAAAAAATATGGGATGGAACTGATTGTTTTAAAATATTTTTAATTTACATGCTTTCAAAAATGATATTTTAGCAGTTTTTTTTTTCTTTTTCATTGTGCAAAAATAATATTACGAAAAAATATTCATTTATTAAATAAGGGTGTTTATTATATTATTTTTTTGTTTTTGTATCTCTATCTTAGATAAAAAAAATCCTTATCAGAAAATCCACACATGATAGTGGTTCAAAAACAAAATTATTTTAAGCCCACATAATAACATATTTATTATCCTTTTACCATACGAAAATTCTTGTTTATGTGCAAGTTAAAATATGTACTTATTATTAATTTTTTGTGCCGCATTTGCATGTACCCAAACAAAGAACTCTGAAAGTATGATTAACCAATAAGTGTGTCAAACAGTTTAAGTCATTTTGTACTTTAAATTATCCAACGGTTTCAACTGACAAACAGGTCAGTTACGAGTTCCGTTTTCCATTTTGAGGTGCGTGACCCTAACGACAACGGAAGCCGGCCGTTTATCTGCTGTAGACATTGAACTTGAAGCCCTTGGAACTAAAATAAGTAGAGCTGTCATTCAGGTCTCCTTGGACACCTGCCACTTCGTCTCATGCGTTAGGTGGTGTACATCTAAAAAGATATTTTCGTTTACCATGCCACCGTGTTTGAAGCGGTGCAAAATGTTTTATTCGCGTTTCTTACTATTTTCAAGATAAACTCCTCCTATTGTAACACATATAGGTACATAGGTAAATAAATTTAATTCATCATATTAATATTCTATTCTCGTGTAGTTTTTAATTCTCGAGTCGATAAACAAAGATGCTGTGCTGCTATTTTACAGCACTTTATTCGCTTTGTAATAAGGAAGTGATACCTTTTTCGGATCACGTACTGTATGTAAGGTTCCTTCAACCTTTGTAGAGGGCAATTCCCTTCCATTTTTACGATCTGGTAATCTAATCTTCACGAACTGTTTGCCGACGTCACTCTGAAAACACTATTTATACCCACCGGGTATCACCTGCTAATCACGCTCTCACTATGTGGTAAGACCTCGATACCTCAATATAATTAATTTATATCAGTTTGACAATTATATTATTTTGCTTACCTTCTCTCGGTATCTCATTGATTGTGAATATTGTGATGTCTCGGACTAATTATATTTATTTGCTATCGTTATGTGATTATAGCATTCTTGCCAAGTTTTCCTTTAGCACATACATAATGTGATATGTTATGACGACGTGTCTCGCTATTCTGAAAAATTAGTCATTGTTAGTAGATACCGGGGGCAGAGTCCCCGGCGCGTGGTCGCTCCGCACGCCTCAGCATGGAACAGTCTCGTCTCGTCTAAGGTTCAACACGCTGACATCGCGTGCCTCCTGTTTCTATCATAAAAAAATATAACATTTTGATGAATGTTTTGTTAAATTTTCGGTAAGTATATTTTTTCATTTCACATTGTTGGATTGAATTCTCAAACAGATCTACGGCATCACTTTTTCGATTAGCGAAGAATACCGTGTCAGTCAGCGACCTCAATAGTTTCTACAAATACTTTATTATACATGAATGTATTGGTAATTTTGTATCTTGAGTCTCGCTCGACCATGCAACATTGAGCAACATCCTTCGTGTGCACTGGTGCCTAGTTATAGTGCATGAACCCAACAACTCGACTCATATCTGCTATAGTAATGAACACTTGCGCTATTTATGTCCATGTATGTACCAACTTCGTTATAAACCGTTGCAGTTACATTGAGATTTATAAGTACGAAGAATTACGACGAGAATGTTGCGGTCTTCATGCGATCTAAATGTAGAATGAACGTAGTGTTTAGATAGTGAAACTATAAAACACCGATTACTGGTGGCGTTTAGGTTTAGTGGCTGTTTCACAATCGAACTGACACTGTTATCTGTAGTAGAAGGTGATTTTCTGAAAAACTGTTTTGATCAATTGCGCATAAACAAGGGATTTATCTGTGTTTACGTATTCAGTAGACCGGATAGAATTTTCTCATAATCTGAATTACAAATACTCAGAATCTTATTTTCCACGAATATGATTCAATTTATTATCATTGTTATTTGCAAGTCGTAATCGAATACATCGCTAAACTAATCGCAGTCAACTGTGTAACAATTCATATTTGAACATGATATTTTAGGACAGGAAGAGGACAGTTACCCCATAAACTAAATTATAAAAAGTAACACAAGCAGTCTTTTCAGGAAATATATTGTTGCTACAATTCCATCTTATCTTTTCGCATGTAATTAGTTATATTTTTTTACAAGTTGTTATTAATATAATGTTTCTTTTGTTTCAGGAATCCTAATGTTTTTTGATCTCAGTCCCAAGATGGGGTAATTTATAAGACATTAAGTAGTTAAAAGTATCGTGTTTATTGAGTGAAGTGAAAGAATATAGTTGAACAAGAGACTGACAAATCAGCAGCCATGTATTCTATGAACTATATTGGCAAGTTCATTGCGAACTTCCGCGAGTTCTACAACGAGATCAATGGGGCGACGTTGACGGGCGCCATTGATGTAGTGGTCGTCGAGCAGCCAGATGGAAGCTTCACCTGCTCGCCCTTCCATGTCCGCTTTGGGAAGCTCGGTGTGCTACGCTCTAGATTCAAAGTGGTAAGATACTTAATTATTTGAATAATTATTTCTCAATTCGTCATAACATAATACAGCAAGCATAATTGATAATAATATTATGGAGTAGTCTGTTACTTCGCAGCGCGAGTTGATATTCTACGACGGGACGTATTCGGTCTTGACCCGTCTGCCAGTACTGTAGTAACCCTCTTCCGCAATCAGGACGTGTGATTGGGGCATTCTACTTGTGTGGAATGATAAGCGCTATTTTTTCCTTTGCACCCACATCAGCGTAGGAAGTCAAATTATTAACTTCCCGTTCTGTCGAATTCTTCAGCCGTGTCTGCGTCATTTAAAGTCGTACGTTTACGTTAAAGATGTTATTGATTCAAGTGAAGACTGCAAGAATGTGTCGCGTAATCATTATATAAATAACTATAGCATCTGAGACGTGAATGAATTGTGCTTTTTGGTTTCCCATGTTTGTTCCAGCCATTTAAATTTTGTATCAAACTAGAGGTCGCCAGCGGCTTCGCCCGCGTGGTTGTCTTTTATCGCGTATTCCGCGTTTTTCTCCACTTGCATGTATTATCCATACAGGGTGAAATTGTAAACACTCGATAAACCGAAATGGGAGATTGTACTCATCACTATGAACAACTTTTACTATGGGAACAAACCTGAAATCGCGAAAAAATACAGCTGTTCCCTACATTTATGTTCGCATAACTCGTCAAAATGTAGGGAACAGCTGTTTTTTTTCGCGATTTCAGGTTTGTTCCCATAGTAAAAGTTGTTCATAGTGATGAGTACAATCTCCCATTTCGGTTTGTTCAGTGTTTACAATTTCACCCTGTATAAACCTTCCTCTTGAATCACTCTATCTATTAAAAAAACCGCATCAAAATCCGTTGCGTAGTTTTAAAGATCTAAGCATACATAGGGACAGACAGACAGCGGGAAGCGACTTTGTTTTATACAATGTAGTGAAGTTCGTGACAAACATGCAGTCTTCAAATGCCCGGTTGCCAAAAACGGTTCGTTTTGCTTACTAATGGTAGCATTTTTTATTGCCAAACTGGACACATAAATAGACCCGTAAGCTTATTTTAGGTATGGTAGCAGCTACTAACGTATGGGAGGGTATACTATGCAAAGCTATGTGGTCTTTACTTCATTATTGGTAAACATACAAGAATCTAAATATTTAACCAGTAACGTTCGGTAAAGCATAGGGATCGGCCATTAAAGAATTCATGAAATGTACACATAAAATAAAATTATTATAGTTCAGAATATAACCTAAAGGTTATGTAGGGTTTTCTAAAAGTGTAAGTTTAAGGATTCAGGAAGGAAGAAAACAGAATGTTTTCGAGTAATGGTATGTTTACATTTCATAAATAATTTAAATGTAACTAATTTTCACCATAATGCTAAAGAACGCGGCAGTTTTATTGTTTAGTCTCGGTCTTAATGTTAAACTATTTGGATCGTTGTTTACGTCACAGTGGAAAAGGCAAGAAGTACATTGAATTTAAATGCCCCCACGCGAAGAGTTGAAGACTTGTTTGGCCTTGAAATCAGTCAAACAACTAAAACATCTCCAATACTTGCGACACCTAGCGATACGCCGCGCCTCTGTATATTCTCTTCGTAATTATGGCACGTAACCTAACGAATGTTTTTTGCAATATGTCGCTGTTTATTTCAATCTCATTTGCATTTACGTAAGGCTATGTATTTGTTATCATACGTAAGTAAGCGTTTATTTAGTGTTTTCCGTGAAGCGCAGTTCATTATTATCTATGTTCATCTCTATCTCTGTAAACAATTTCGTTTGACCGGTTACAAATGTTACAAAAGCCTCTTACGAGTTGGTCTACCTCTCTATAAGTAAGTAGGTAACGATTATTCAGAATGACAAGTGATTTTTTATAATCGCAAGCTGTTGAATTTTGCAACAAAAACTTGCTAGCCGAAATGTTTCCGTTCATCAATCATATCCTATGTTAAAGTAATAATATTTTTATATTAATTTAAATATCTACATTATGTCGGAAAGAGGTTCCTCGTAGGAGTTTAAAGTGTTTATACCTATTAAATCGTAATCTATTTATAATAATAATTTAGGGTCAAAGACAAGACAACGGAAAGGAAAGTGTCTGTTTTTCTTTCACACTTCATTAGTCAAATTATCTATCTTGGACGTCCCCTAGTCGTTAATGTTATAGCAACAATTGCTAAAACAATTACTGGAATGTAAACCGAACTCGAAACTCCGTGTCTCATGCTTTGGTAATCAATCACCTCAGTGATTCATAATATAATAAGACCTGATGGACATTTTCAGCTTTCATAAGACGGACGCGCCACATATTTATGTACTAATTTTATTTTAATCTAGCTGTGTAGACTCAGCTCCCTCCCAGTCTATTCTTTCTCGATGCTTTCTCACTTTACGCTCAATGCACCCGTCTAGACTATTCGCTGATAATAAAGTACCTAACACGTACAACCTTCTTGCAATTAGCAAATAAATATGTACGTCTATCACAAATAATCTAATAAATAAACATATTAATAAAATGATAAGTGAGAAGAAATTAATAAAATAATTAAAGGTTTAAGTTAGATAAGTGATGTACATTTAATTAATGTTAAATAATGACGCGTAAGCTGCACAAGATAAAACTAAATACTAAACAAAAAGTCGTTAGTGGATTATAATAATATTTTTAGTACATTGTTAATAGTATATTAGGGTACATTGCCAAAATGACTGCGTCTTATTCACTTCGGGAGAAAATTGGAATAATGCCAAAGTAGGATACAATTCTCACCAAGAGTTTGAAGAAAATTTGGCACAAATATTTTCTTCACCCGGCCACCTGTTTATTTTTTTTAAATGGGATAAAACAATTGTCTCGTCCGCAATTATATTCAGAAATCTCTCTCAACATTTCTATTTAATTAATTTGATCTTGAAACGTAGTCTTGTAATTTAGTAAATTATTTGATTCCGGACACACTACATGAATGAGATGATAATTCTTCTAACAATAATTTTATCCAGCGTGTTTAAAATCTCACTCTGCTTACAACTGAAATAACGAAAACCTTTATTTTTAGTACATAGTATTCATGAAATCTATCCGTTTGAGTTAATAAACTTTCCACATCGTAAAAATATATTTCAGACCCGATAGTTTCTTTAACCGCACTAACAGTTTCAGCTTGTGTTTTTACTTATTATTTAACGTGGTAAAGCAGTGCAATGTGAGGTAAAATTCCACTATTATTAATGCGTAATGCAAAAAACTCAAGTGGAAACTGCTGTTACGGACTGCGGTTTAGTAATATTATAGTTCTAAGTAAAGTAGGTATAGTAAGTTACAATAAATGAAGACTATAACAATGCTTTTGGTGAACAGGTGGATTTAGAGCTGAATGGTGAGCCGTTGAACATTCACATGAAGCTCGGTGAGTCGGGCGAGGCCTTCTTTGTTGAGGAAGTTGGTGAAGACGAGGCCGAATGTTCGGCCCACCTGGCCACCTCGCCAATCCCAGCTGCGCGCTTTGAAGATCTTTACGAGCCTAGGCGACGAAACTCGCTTTCTGTCGTCGAACCCGACCATGGACAGGCCTCCGATTATACTAAAAGAAGGTAATTCGGAAAGCCAACGTTTTCGATAATTTAAAAAGTTTAATTTAGGAAACCTTGTTATGTGCCATAAATATGAAGTCCTATACAAGGTTAGTCAGAAAGGGGGTAGGTACTAATCTGAAAGGGTGTTAAAGTACACATAATAATGAATAACTTTTGTTCTTAGTCTAAGAGAAACAGTTGTACAAAAATCTCAAAAAAAAAGTCTCGAAAATCTATCTATCCCCAGTTATGATCAGCTGTGTTTACATTTTAGGTCATATTTGGGGTCATGAATTAGAAGCAACATTTTCTGAATTTGTAACTAAAGCAGGGATGAAGAGTTTTTGAAAAAACTAAAATAAAATTCATTTTATTGGGAAAAAATATACTTATATAGAATTTTGAAATTTTAACACTTGCTTTCAAACAGTCATCAGTCATCAGCGATACTATAAGTAGGCTTCGGATTAGTACCCCCTTTCCGACTAACCTTGTATAGTTTCTGCATCGTTAATGTAGGTATACAAATACATTTTTGATTATATAAGTGCTTGAAACAACATTAAATATAATGGTTAGAAACGAAAGTGACAGTTCGTTAAATATCACAATTACGTTGCGTGTAAGCCATTTGAAAGCGAATTTCCCAATACATTTGCATTATTCACACTAGCGATTATGATAATTGTAACTGCACTATAAAATTACACACTTATCTGTTCCACTTCATAATTCTCTCCATTGGATTATCATAAAAGCATATTGACTATGTTGCTTTTATCCTACAGATACACAGCTGACGGACAATCAATGCAGAAACCTGACCTAAGTAAGATAACTAAAAACACTACCAAAGAGGACAACACAAATAATGACAATGAAGCTTTATTTGAAATGGAAGGCCTCGACGAGGCGACTGACAAGACAGACGGAAGAGCACCGAGAACATTTGCGGCTACGCAGCTTGGTGGGGCCGAGAGCGAGGCTCACCAGGTGGTCCAAAAGATCAGTGCTCACAACGACTTCAGGCCCATCGAAGCCGTTCCCTCCAACCAGGACGAAGTGAAACCAAACGGCAATGGAAAGAAAAAGAAGAAAACTAGAAAAGCGAGTTCAAAGAAGCACCAAAGAAAGTCGTCGACTAGTTCAATTTCGAGTCAGTCGGACCGCGCGGGCTCTGAGCAGCGCGCCACGCAGCCCACCCCCATTCCTAACGTCACTGACATCAACTTTTTCAGTGACACCGAAGTTCATGCTGCAACACTAAGGTACCTATCACACCAAGTAATATTTAAATCTCCTATCATTGACGTTCTGGCAATACATACAACATAATTTGAGTGTGTTACGTGTGTTGTATGCCTGTTGTTGAGCGAGTCGCCTCATTTCAGTGAAGAGATGTCCAACCTCAAGCTGAACGGCGACAACCGCATCCCCCTGGCGTTGTCCGACACAGCGTTTGAGGTGCACGCCGCCTCCAGACACGCGTAATAATCAATAATGAATAACATCTGTTCACTTACACGCTTGCAAACACGACACAACTAATCGTACCGTAGTTACTGTTGGTACTTAGATGAAAAGTTATCGTATCTAGAACATTGAACGCTGTAGCTGTAGCTTTCGTAAGTTGTACCCAGTCACGCTTGTTGTAATTATTTTATTATAGTTAGTGTAGTGCACCACTCAATACATAACAATATTATCTCGTGCAATGTCTTAATTATAATAATTGTAACTTGTTTGCACTTTGTCGTGTCGTGCTTACTTATTCCGCCACAACAGTATTACGTATATCGATTTAATCTCTAAAGTAGATAACCCGCATAAGCTATTTTGCTTCGACTGACTAATATTGAATAAATAATATTTTAACTCCAAATAACGCTGATAAAATAAAGCATTTCAATAAAAGGACGTATTTTCTTCGCAATAATAATTCATACGACTCACATTTATCAAATAGTTTAATTATAGATGTGAGTCAGGGCGGATAATCATAGTGACTCATCTTCTCTTAATTGTGAATTTTCAAGTCTAAAGTACACTCATGTAGATCCAAGTCAATCTTATGCAATTTAAAATTGATTATTTAATTATTGAATGACCTCGATTTACACTTGCGTTTTTTAAGTTATTATTACCGAATAATTTATGGCAGAATCAAAATATTTGGCCTAGAATTTAATTTAACTCCTTACCTACGCATCCGGCATGTCTCCTGGGTAATGCACGTCAGAGCGAGGTTATTTCTGTAGTCACCATCTGAGTAAACGCATAGCATCTAACTGTCGATTTAACTGACTTTTTTGTAACAGCAGAGGTTCGCGCAGCGGCACTCCAGTGCAATCGGACACTGAAGTGGAGTTGGCAGGAAGACAAGGCGACAAGTCGTCGCAGTCGTGGCGCTGGGGGGAGCTGCCCGAGCCGCCCGTGCGCGCCGGCCTGGAGTCTCCGAGCAACGCGTTGGGGTCGGGTGTCTCTCCAGACTCTCCAACGTCCCCGGCCTCCCCCGCCGAGCCGCTCAGTTCCGACGAGGAGCGGCCCAGTCGGCGCGGCGTGTTAAGCGGCATGTTCCGCTTCATGTCCCCGCGCGACGCCGACGTGCCGACGGAGGGCGTGTACCTAGACGATCTGGACCGAGGCCAGGTCGACCCTGATCTCTATTTCCCGAAGCACCACACCGACAGATATCGATCTGGTGAGATCATTTGTAAGTTCTAAATCTGTGGCTTGGTGCAAGCAGTGCCAAGGTCATTTTTGGCTTATTCATTTTGACGTATGTCATTCAAAACATTTATTTAGGAAGATCCTTTTTAATTTGTATTTATCAGGACAATTTTACAATAATCAATGATATTCCTAGAAATTACTTAGGCAAACAAAGCTATTGAACCAAGCCACGAAAGTCACCTTAGTATAGCAAATCTCCCGTTGAAACATATTAGTCCTATGTCTACAATGTACCGTCTCTTGCCTAGGTGCAGCCGGTGTAACGCATCCCACCACTGGCCCAACGGAGGAGGAGTATGAGTCCGGCAACGGTCCCTCGCTGCCACAGTCACCTGCCTCACTAGAACCGCCTACACTAGACTCTGATGACGATGAAAAACTTCTAGCCAAGTAAGCAGCTACCCACTTATGAATACCGCTACAAAATAGTACTTGACTTCTGAAATGATATTTCATATCAAGACTGCTTTCGAGTCAGCCTGTCACAGTCCAATTTATGTGCTACCAAAATGGTAACTCATTTACTCACGTATTTATCACTGTAAGTAAATTGATGACGACAGGCAGAGCCAGTGCTTAGGCACTATTAACGCCTCACGATCAATATGTCCAAGTAGCAAAACGTCTAAATACGCAAAACGTCTATTTAGCAATACGCCTAATTAGCAAATTGTCATTATCGCAAAACGTCCAACTATCAAAATGTCTATGTAGCAGAACGTCCAATGAGCAAATCGTCTAACTTTTTTTGAGTACAGTCGTAATCGTAAACAATATTTCTTATCTTATAATAATATAACACAAAAAAAAAAACATTTTTTTTTATTGTATGTAGGTCTCCAGTGAAAGTCATTTGAAAAATTTTAGTAATAATACCCTACATAATTATGAATTCAGAATCCTCTTGATATGGCCAACATTTTTTAGAAAACCTAGTGGAGCACTTTTTTTCATTTAGCTTTTTAGTTCTCTTTTTATTTTACATTGAAAAGTAAATCGATTCTTCTTCTCCTATTGCCTTCAAACAAAATAACATAAATAACATTTTGAGGTACTGCATATGTAACAACACGCCGGAGTCCTCGTTTAGTTGTTTAAATGTCGTTAGCTTCAAAATGTAGACTGCAAATAACACTGTATTTGTCTGGAATCCAATTGTTTTCACCGTTACAATTTCTTATTTTTTTAATCTAATCAATTCTCCATTCTTAATTTTATTTAGGTTTAGTAAAAAAATATATAAGTAAATAAAATACCTAGTAATAAATAAATTGAATTGAATGAAAAAGTATTGTCCCAAATTTAGGGTAATTTGCAAACGTGAATATTGACAACACTAGCCTTGTGATGGATTCTTTTCTTCTGGTGAATAAAGATTGATTTTAAATTTTAATGTATACAATTGGGAATTAAGTGCAATTATTCATTTACCTGTGAAACGTGATTCCTGGTTTTTTTTTCTTCCGATCACTACGGTTTTTACACCATTGTACCAGGCACTGAATGAATGTGTTGACGTTTATGCGTGTAATGGCTGACGAATGTGTGAATGTGTGCGTGCCAGCCTGTACGTACTTACACTACTTACAGCAAGCTGCCTGACTCTGAGTGACACAGTTTTTTGTTAGCGAAAATCTGTTCGACCCTTTTTGTACGTCTATGTGGCCAATACTATAAGAGCCCAAATACACGTCCGATACTTGCCTCCGATAGTCGGTTTCGATAACTGATCAGACTATCTGAAGGCCTCCGCGTCATACATTTGTTTGAACATAATTACACTTACGATCAGACTATCGGATCGGATGTCAGAATCGTAAGCATCGTCCGAGCTTCGTCGTCGTCCAGAAAAAATCTGACACGAGAATCGTATGTGTATTTCATGAATCCGATCAGAAAGTCGGATCCGGCTCCCGGAAGCAACTATCGGACGTGTATTTTGACTCTAAATGAGAGATGCTTAGAGAGATGAGATAACTAACGCGTCATCCTACGTGAGCGATCTACAAGCGACGCGAAGCGGCGCGGCGCGACGCGACGCGAAAACAACAAACAGTCGATACCTATTGAAGTGGTCTACGTGACCAAACGCACGTGGAGTGCGGTGCGGCGCGGCGCGGCGCGAAGCGAACGCTGTCAGTTGGCTTGATATTTTCACGCGAACTGGATGCGGTGCCGTACAGTGCTACTGAATGACGGCGGCGCGCGGCGAGCGGTCCGCGAGCTCGTAAGACAAAGCCGCCGCTTCGCACCGCATCGCGTGTCACCGCATCGCATCGCTTCGCAATTCGCGTCGCTTTAAACCGCCTACGTAAGACGTCGCGTAACCTATGGGAGCTACCTACTTGTTTACTAAAAAGTTTACGTATTTAATTTAACTGACCTCAAAAACGAATCGTAGTATTTTTGTGCTTAAGTGTCCAGGCATTATGAGCAATAGACGATTTGCTCATTGGACGTTCTGCTACATAGACATTTTGATAGTTGGACGTTTTGCTATAATGACAATTTGCTAATTAGACGTTTTGCTAAATAGACGTTTTGCGTATTTGGACGTTTTGCTACTTGGACGTATTGATCGTGAGGCCTATTAACTCCGTTCACTGTTACGGACCTGGCTTCAGGACGATTCGATAAGTCCGTTGTCGAAAGATTCGGTCTATTATCTTTTTTTTTTTGTCTCGAGAGAATCGTAGACGAAACGAGATAACAAACCGAATCGGTGGACAACTGCTTGTCGAACAGGTTCTGAGCCGGGGCTGGAGTATTTTGACTGAATAGTTGCGAGAGTTCACCCGCGCCATGCTTCTGTTGAAATGGAATGTAATCGTAAGTTCCCTTCCAGGGGTCAAGTGGGAGTGTACGTGCAAGAAGAGCGCGTGTCTCGCGCGCTGTCGTTCGAAGAGTTCTGTTCGCGCGGAGGAGCGCTGGCGGCCGAGGGCCGACTGGTGGTGCGGCTGGGCGGGCGAGCCATGCCCTGGCGCAGCGCGGGCCCGCTGCTGCTGTCGCTGCTCGCCTACAGGAGGCCGCTGCCCAACGTTAGTACCTCTTACTTGCAATATACTGCCCTAACTAACGTTACGCACTCGACTAGGTGCAGCATAGGATGCCCCACAGTAACACAACCTTAATGACTAACTCTTTTCACTACGGCGCGGCATAACTTCTTTGCAAATAGCTCATGCTGATACGATAGAATGACTCGGGCCTAACTTCAGGCGTAGGATATGGACAGATAGAAATTTTGATTCGACAATTCAGGTGATCTAAAACTAGATCAGCAAGATTCGGGTAGAGTCAATTACAAGTCGGGATGGAGGGATAGAAACGTTCTATTCATACTAAGTTTCAAAGCATTATCGATTGTTTGTTTTTCCAGCGTGTGCTAGAGTCTCTAGAGAAGAGTTCTGAGAAGGACGAGTCTCAGTCGCCTCCGTCGGACAGTTCGGGTACAGCCAAACCGCGCGGGTACTCGTGGTGGAGCTGGCGGCGATCCAATGCAGAAGCCAAGCGGTAAGTCCTTGACTTTGACTTTACTGAGGAAACTCTATGGTACTAGAGGATGACTGTTTACTCTATTCACTCTTAAACGGTCTAGGCGAACGAAAACAAGCGCATTATTGTATTTAAATGAACTTGTACCTCATATTTGGAAGATATCGTGATAATTTCTAGTTTTTTTAGTTTTGCTGGTTTTTTTTTCTTATAATTTGTGAGTGATTCGCTTCAAGCCAGCCTTTGCGTTCCGAGACTTCTTTCCTTTTATTTATAAATGTTATTTATTAAATCTGAATATTTCAGCACTGAATCTTCGCCCCCTAAAAACGACATTACAAAAGAAACTGTGGCACAAATTGAAATTGCTACGGAACCGAAAACTGTGACTATTCGTGAACCGCACGAGGATAAGCATATCTCAGCGGAAGAGAAATTAGATGAAGCTAGAGAATTAGATATTGTTGAAGAGATTGATCCTAGAGAGTTCCTCGAAGATGGTCCGGAACCACTACCACAAATTAACGAAACTCAAGATCATGGTAATATTCATAAAAATTATGTTTATCATCTTAAATAATCATATCAAAAATAAATGTTCTTATACCTATCTATATTTCTTTGTGCAGTAGATCGACATGACCACAGCTCATCTGACTCTGATCAAGATGGACAAGTAAAGAGGCCTAATCGCAGACATTCGTCCTTCAGAAAAACTCTTCGACTATCTTCAGAACAAATTGTAAGATCACTCACTATCTGTTCGAAATATAAAATAATCTAGATTACTATAATTATATTCTAAATATAAAATAATGTAGATTACATTGAAGATACTCATGTATATTTTCTTCTTTAGAAAAACCTAAATCTCCGCGAAGGCATGAATGAAATGGTGTTCAGCGTGACTACAGCGTATCAGGGTACGACGCGGTGCAAATGTAACGTCTTCCGGTGGCGATACGACGACAAGATTGTCATCTCAGATATCGACGGAACAATCACCAAGTATGACATATTTTATATATCATTTATGTTATTATGCGAAAAATAATACTTCGTAGAATTCAATAGGTTTATAAAGATATAGTTATCAATTATGAGTATTTTATTGTACAGGTCTGACGTTTTGGGACACATCTTCCCATTGGTAGGAAAAGATTGGGCGCAGTCGGGCGTAGCGCAGCTATTCACTAAGATCAAGAATAATGGCTACCAGTTACTGTACTTATCTGCGAGAGCCATCGGGCAAGCAAGAGTAAGTAGAACAAAAACTGATTGTCTGAGGGTATTTATTATCTCTTATCTGACTTTTGAGTCTCTCCTCTTGGACGATTGTTCATTCTTCACTCATCAAAAAACTTTTCATCTCGAAACTTCCGAGTTTCAGAGTTTAGCACAAAATATAAGACAAAAATATTTGAATCGAGTGCATGGAATATCCCACATGTTATCTACCTTTCTGCTCATTATACCCATATAGAAATTCCACAACATCCTTGATACCTTTTACTTAATTTAACCTTGCTTTGTTAGGTGACACGCGAGTACCTCCGGTCGATCAGACAGGGCGAAGTATGTTTGCCCGATGGTCCCCTCCTCCTGAACCCCACGTCGCTGCTTCGTGCCTTCCACCGTGAGGTGATCGAAAAGAAGCCTGAAGAGTTTAAGATCCAGTGCCTCGCCGACATCAAGGCGCTCTTCCCGCAAGGATCGAACCCCTTCTATGCGGGTTATGGCAACAGAGTCAACGTAAGTTTTGGTTGAAGATTTGACAACCCTAATTTATCTATATTTTTGGTATGAAGAAAGAACTTCATAGATGATTATTATTATTCACTTTTAATACGAAATGTTGTATTATAAATATATTTTTTTACAGGACGTATGCGCATATCAAGCAGTTGGCATTCCGATCGTAAGGATTTTCACCATCAATTATAAGGGCGAACTAAAACATGAACTGACTCAGACATTCCAATCAACGTAAGTACTCATACATTATGTTTAGCTTTTTGTCACTTTCCGTATCACGTTGGCTAGTCACTAACACCATATTTTACTCACTGTATTGAGTATTATATTTTTATTTCAGTTACCACGTGCAAAGTGACATGGTCGATGATTTCTTCCCACCACAGAAAACTGAAATAGTCATTAGCTAGCGCGAGGTTTAGGTGTCAAAATTATATAACTTTAGTTAATCTGAGATTAGCGAGCACGCGATATTAAGCCGGTAAGCCGAATGGAATGACTTGTAAGGCTTGATCACGTTTGCGGCCTCACATTCATTCATTTTCAAAACAAAATTAATACCATGTAACCAAAATTTTCTATAACGCCATACTAGCTGGATACTAAAAATAATAATGACAAATAACTTGCAATCATCGACATGTCATCTATCTTGTCTTTTTTCTGTGTTGGTGCTGGTCTTCAGGTTTTTGTTTCATTATCTTGTTATGTATGATACTATGGATTCTTCTGGGTTGTATGATTTTCTCTACTTTCCTAACTTCTGCTAACATGAAATGTTTCATTGCCATGATACATAAACTAATTCTAAGAAGTACAAAAAAATATATAATAGTCTTTTTTCGATCATTGTGTTTGTATACCAACCAACATGTATATGAAAATGCGCTAAATGTATGTGAATGATATGAAATAACTACACTTCTCATCAAAAAAATCGAAACACTTCCGAAATTATCTTTGTGGCGACAATTAGACAAAAAACAAGCATTCATTCATTATATAAAAAACATAATTTAGTAGCTGGAAGTTTGGCCTTTACAATGGTGTACAAAACTTCCAAAAATTTGTTTTTTTTTTTAAATTTATATCCTTTAAATGAATGGAACATTGTTTTGAGATAAACGTGTGTTTAGAATTGGAGTACACTTGTCGTGCAAAAAACGAAAAATAACGCATTACTTTAAAATTTTCTGTTTGTAATTTGTTGATTAGGCTCTGTGACGTCTGATAAAAAGTTTTTTTTCTAACACACATGCATACTTCACCCGCAGCAGCCGCCCAAGTAGTGGCATTGGTGGATTCTGGGACTAGTCAGCGTGTTGTGGCTGCAAGATTGCATCTAAGCCACTTGTCTGTTCAAAGAGTGTACCAACGCTATCGGGAGACTGGTTTATTTACGCGCCATCCAGGTTCTGATAGGAATCCGGTCACTTTTGAGTGAGACGGCCGATTTATTGCAACCGTTTGTTTGCAAAATCGACGCCTTCGCGCTTTTCAACTGCAGCAGCAGCTCCTTGTTGTTCGAAGGGTGACTGTAAGTGACTCTACGATTTGAAGAAGATTGAAGGAACGTAGACTGGTACCACACAAGCCAGCTTATGGGTCAAAATTAACAACAGACCATCGAACAGCTCACCAAAAAAATCGAAAAACCTCGCAAGTTTTTGTTTCGAATGGATTATTAGAAAAACATGTTTTTTTTTTAAAAATAAATACTAAATGCCTTTTAATATTAGGTAGCATAAGGTTTAGAATTCCTTATGTTGATGTTCCATAATTTTACTCTCGTCAGAAAAGAGAACCTTGCTCATTTGTAGATTTGAACAATTTAAGTGCACAAGTGCAAAGTTAAGGCGCGCTCTTCGATGGTCTGTTGTTAATTTCGCCCCATTAGCTGGCTTTTGTGGTACCAGTCTACGTTCCTTCAATCTTCTTCAAATCGTAGAGTCACTTACAGTCACCCTTCGAACAACAAGGAGCTGCTGCTGCAGTTGAAAAGCGCGAAGGCGTCGATTTTGCAAACAAACGGTTGCAATAAATCGGCCGTCTCACTCAAAAGTGACCGGATTCCTATCAGAACCTGGATGGCGCGTAAATAAACCAGTCTCCCGATAGCGTTGGTACACTCTTTGAACAGACAAGTGGCTTAGATGCAAGATTGCAGCCACAACACGCTGACTAGTCCCAGAATCCACCAATGCCACTACTTGGGCGGCTGCTGCGGGTGAAGTATGCATGTGTGTAGAAAAAAAACTTTTTATCAGACGTCACAGAGCCTAATCAACAAATTACAAACAGAAAATTTTAAAGTAATGCGTTATTTTTCGTTTTTTGCACGACAAATGTACTCCAACTCTAAACACACGTTTATCTCAAAACAATGTTCCATTCATTTAAAGGATAAAAATTAAAAAAAAAAAAAAAATTTTGGAAGTTTTGTACTCCATTGTAAAGGCCAAACTTCCAGCTACTAAATTATGTTTTTTTCTATAATGAATAAATGCTTGTTTTTTGTTGAATTGTCGCCACAAAGATAATTTCGGAAGTGTTTCGATTTTTTTGATGAGAAGTGTATATTTCTGTCTCAAAAACTTATTTTCAAGACTTAATAATGGATGTCATTGTAACTTTCCGAAAAACCTGTGAACAATTAAGAAATTGTATCACTCTACGACAGCCTAAGAATGATCCGTGCACGAGAATGCTTTTTTTAAAATCTATTTTAATAAACCTACTGTTCCGCCGATGATCTCCGAAGAGGCAGGCAGTGTTGTTCTCTACCACATTCGCCAGTGATGGTAGTGATTCCTTACGGGATAGGGTATAGAACCTCTTGCCATTTAATGAGTTAAGTTCTCATTCACATCTCCAACTAAGAACCTATGTGACAAGATTAAAGATGATTATGTTTTGAAAAAAGTTGCAACGAATATGTGAATGGTGCTTATGAAACTGCTTAATCCAATAGATGAATATAAGTATGAAATAACAACAATAATGTTTTCCCCGGCAGGTACTCTCACATGTCGGTCCTGGTGGACCAGGTGTTCCCTCCGGCGCAGTGCGAGCCCAGCGATGAGTTTTCGCAGACGGTGTTCTGGCGCGAGCCGCTCCAAGTAGTCGAGCTGCCTCCCATATCCCCACCGCCACCTAAGCATCATTAATCACATTATTACATACTTTAAATATATCTGTAATATCATTTCCACTCTACACTATATAGCTTATTTTTATTCCTACTTTGAACATAAGATTGAATAATATCAACGTGCCTAATTCGGCTTGGCTTATTCCAGATTATAAATTAATGGAAAAAGCGAACACTTGAAACTGCGTTATTCCATTATTTAACTAGTTTCAAAATACGTAGACTGCTGGAATGATAGTTTCATTTGGGCTGCTTTAGATTTAGGATGTTTAGAGAATACCAAAAATAATATGAAATGCCTAAGTTGTAGTATCTCGTGTGTGTTACGTAAGTTTGATTGTTGTCCTGTGATGTGTCTAGCAAAATATAATTTTCAAAGGTCCTTACTTTTTGCAGTAAGGTATGACTTTTGATGAGGGTGATTAATATTATTTACAATTTATTCTCTGCGAAGACTGGTGTATACATGATGGTAAATGGTTTGCAGATTTAGGTTACAAAGGAATCAAGTTAAGTTTTGGTTTCGTCGATTATGTAAGCTGTGATGTCGTCGACTGATAACGATGCTTTATTTTTATACTGTGATTACCTATTTGTACGTGCTAAGTTATATTTGTGTTAAAGCAATACACATTCGTAAAGTGCAGAGGCTTAGCTTCTGATAGATTTATTATATTCTTTGTAATCAACACCTCTTTAATGATTTTGAAACATTGATTTGTAATAGTTAATATTATGTCTAATTAGAATTTGGTATATTTTTTAAAATAATTTATTGTTGTTTCTGTGATTGTTTCAATAAATATTTTCAGAAATAACTAAATATATTTTTAATTGTCTGAGTTTCCCTCGTGATTGTATATTCATAACAATAATTATTTATCAGCTATCTATCACTAATCATACCTACCATCTTTGCTTTATTCAACAGGTCGGTAAAATTACTGTTCAGAAAAGGGCAAAATGTGTCCAGTTTTTAGGGTGTCTGTCGGTCTGACCTCCGCAACCCAGCCAGTGCCATACTGCGTACTTTCAGACTAGGTACTTTTTTTTCAGAGGCCCTGTTACTGATGCTGATATAGATATTCAATAACGTTCATGTATGAGCCAGTACGGACAGTGGCTGCCTCTATGTGTAGATGGCTGTTACCCAATCCACCGTGGTATTCTGGCGTGACTACCTAGCTCGCTCGATCTGCGAACAATGATTTATGACCCTTCAGAAACAAATAACTTCTAATTCAAGATTATAGCACTACGACAGTCGTCGTAAATATCATGGCGATGTTTCGCCGACCACCATAGAAATAATATGTACCCGACCGACCACTCATGATCAACGTCACATTGTATCCCTATCTAGTCTGTGATCGTCACGCCGGCCAGGCAATAGTTTGGTGGGGCACCGAATAATTTATTTATCTTCTCAAAAGGCAAATACGCTGCTAATGCAAACCATAGTTTATGCAATTATGCACCATATTTTGTGGGTTTTCTAATACTTTCTGGATCTACCAGAAAACAGGTGAGCATAAAAGCTGGAAATGTTAGAGCAGACTGAACAATTTTACTAAGCATGGGAAATATACATGCAAATACCTTCATCCAGCCCTTCCCAAACTACAATACTCTTTATTGTACACAAAACAACATTCAAAACAAACAAGAAACATTACTATAAAAATAGAGATGTACAATGGGCGGTCTTATCGCACTAGGCGATTTCTTCCAGACAACCTTTGGATGGACATGAAGTGCAAGAAACAAAAGAGAGGGGTAGTTCTCGGTGTAACAATAATTAAGGAGACATTAAATTAAGTACTTTAAATAAACCTAAAAACACAAATAAATAAATATTATATACAATAAACATATTTTATAGGAAGTATATTAAATTGTGTAATGTGTATGTAATACGTAATATAAATAGACAATAAATAAATATATATAAAGATGCAAACATAACTATATCGATAGGTAGTGATCCTTGACGAGTCTCACAGACTAGATAGGGAACGAGTCTCTTGAAAGTTGCCAAGGATTGCGCACGTCTAACTATAACTGGCAAAGCCTTCCAAAGCCGAACAGCCTGGACTGTGAATGATTTACCAAAGAAGTTGGTAGAATGCATTGGCATTTTTAACGTCAGATTCTGATCTCGAATGTGTGTCATGGAGGAACTCGAAACGTTCTTTATGGTAGGAGGGAGTAGAAGGATTGTACAAGATATTGTTTAGAAGGTGAAGAATATGTGAATTCCGGCGATAGCGTATTAGAAGTCACTTGAGCTTAGTACGAAACTCGGACACATGATCATACTTGCATAGACCAAATATAAATCGTATACTTACAGAAATTTTGAAGACGCTCAAGCTTATCAAATTGGCCTCGGTGAGATCAAGATAGCAGGTGTCGGCATAGTCAAGTATAGGAAGAAGAAGGGATTGTGCAAGCGTAGTTTTGGTGCCAACTGGCAGGAAGTTGCGTAGTCTCCTCAGAGTCCCTGCAGAAGCGAACATCTTTCGACTGACTTCCTTTATTTGTGGTTCACAAGATAGAGTCTTATCAATAAATATCCCCAGGTTCTTAACTTTGTCACTCACGGGGACCGTAGTGCCATCGAAAAGAACCGGTGGAAGTTGAATCCAGTCAACTCTTGAAATCATCCTGGGACTGCCGACCACAATGAGCTGGGTCTTTGAAGGATTAACCTTCAGTCCATACGCATTGCTCCATTCGCGTATTAGGTCCAGATCGTGATTAATAGTGTTAACCGCTTCCGACAACTTATCTGGTAGGTACCTACAGCTAAGGAATAGATTTGGAGATCATCTGCATAAAGATGGTAGGATGAAAGAAGTCGGTTAGAGATAGTATTGATAAATACGGCGAAAAGTAAAGGAGATAACAAACTAGTATGGGGTAAAAGATGCGGCCGATGCTTAACCCATTCGAGTTCACCACACTTTTCATAGAGCGTAAATGCCAGCCGCCATACATATTGCTAGTAGAACTACCAGGAGGGTCATAGGTCATAGGCATTAAAGATCAACTACGCTAACATGGCACGCCCCTCCACTGACATTGCTAGTAAAAAGTGTAAGAAAAATATTTACAACGCGTTATTCGTTCAAAGCAGATGTGTGCATACAAAAACGGATCAGTCGCGCGACAGATTTGACGTAGCTAATTAAGACTAAAGGTCACAGCTCATTAGAGCCACCCGGCATCCGACCCGCATCGCCTCGCCTCGTGCGATTACTATTCCTTATAATGAACTTGTATGGATGTGCGCTCACTACATCAACACCGTAGCGTCACCGGATCGCTTCGGGCGTATGCCGTCCACGCGCGGACGACGATTTGACCACTCGGTGACAACTCGCTGCTCAAATTCTTGCCTTGCGTTGCTGCGCATTGCCAACGCACAAGTCCCGAGTGAACCGTGCGCTGCCTTCGAGTGGACTCCTCTGGTTGACCAAGCGACATTTACTGGTGACAACGCGGCGTCCACCCGTGAACCACCTGCTGACGAGTGGACGCCGATCGACGAGGCGATGCGGGTCGGGTGCCGGGTGGCTCTAATAAGCTGTGACTGGCTGTGACCTTTAGACAGATTGGAGGGGCGTGCCCATGTATAGTCTACGGGCGTGCCATGTTATCGTAGTTGATCTATACGTTTGCGCTAAGAGTGAACTCTCGAGCAGGGTTCTTGGCATTAGGTTTAAAAACAGTGTTATAAAACACGCTACTACGCAGTAAAATGTTTTTAGGGGTCATATACTTGTTTTATGACTGTGTGTTTTCTAAGAAAAACCTACATTTAGAATGAGCCCTCCACGAGAGCACGCGGCATCGTGAATGTGACTAGAGGGCGCCCCCCCGGAGGGCATCCGGCACTGAACGTGTTAATATTACCTAAGCGCACACTCGAGGCAAAGTTCTCGCAAAACCGACCGTGCGCAAACGGTAATATTTACAGACCCATTAAACTTTAGTTAATTAGATTCTAAGCCAAATACAGGAGGCTGTAGATCTTGTTATCAAATTAACTAGGTAGTTTAGATTTTTATCGAAATGTGTTCTTATAATGATACTTGAAAGTCTGTGAAGTTTCGCCAGTTAATTTAAAGTCATGCTCAAGATGATGAAGCAGTTGCTACATACCCAGTTGTTCCCATTGAAGCAACTCTTAATGCAGGGAAGAAATAAAACAGGAGATTATTATGTAAAGCAATATATTTCTTAACACTATGTTTCATCTGCTTCCATGGCATCTTCTTCCTCAGCGTCATCATCATCATCTCCATCGTCATCACTAGGTACATCTAAATCTTTGTGGAAACCTTTCCCTTTAGTCCAGTGGCATTTTATGACAACTTTAAACTTAGCCATTTGAATCCCCAATAGTTTCAATATGCTTGCTTGCTCTGGTGTTAATGGAGCTCCTTTTTTGCAAACCTAAAATATTAGAAATGATGCAAATTGTTATTGAATAATTATACTCTAAGTATATTTGTAACTGGGTCACAACAACTTGTGTAAAATGACAGAATCAAGCTAATGCAAGGCCAGAAATCAATGGCTCTAATCTCAAGATCCCACTAACAAGTCCGCTCTTAGAATAAAATCTCCTTTATTTTTAACAACAAACCAAATCAACAAGCCTCTTTGAAGTACTTATGATAGACAGTCAGACCTGGTTTTGCACAACTAGAGTAGATTTTATAAATATACACACATACCTGATATTCTTTGATAAGATTTATAACACCTCTTTCTAGTGATGTGGGCAGACCGAGTCTTCTCAGATGAGGTTCTATTGTATGTGAGAAGTCAGCAAGCGGGCCTTGTGGAAGTATGACATCTTTAGTAGCTACGAAACCTGCACGGGCATATTCTGCATCACGGAAGTCTTTGAACCATTCCAATACATCTGGTACATCCTTGTTTGTCATCAGCAACCCACATTGACCCTTTAACTTTTTAGACAGCTGTAAAATAATACTAATATTAGAAACATTATGTTAAGGATTTAGATGAAAATTACATGATATCTTTGATATGCATAGAGTTTATTTTACGTCCCAGTAACAGAAATGGCAGGAGTAATTTTAATTTATTACATACTAGCCGTACCCGGCATGCGTTGCAATGCACTTTTTCCTACTAACTGCCTACCTACTACCTACCTTCAGAAACAGAATCAAAATAGTAAAAAAATTAAAACCATTTTCATGCAAGGCATGCGGTAAAAAAAATTAAGAATATGGACATACTGAGATTTTTTTTTTTTTTTTTTAATTTCAAAATTTTCTTTCATATGAAACTTCTCCTGAAATTAAGACTACAACAAAAAAAAATTTTGCGAAATCGGTCCAACCGCTCACGCGTGATGCCGTGACCAAGGGAAATAGGGATTCATTTTTATATAATTATATAGATTATTTAGTTTTACATAAAAAAAGCCCATGTTATTGCTGTTACCAGATGCAAACTTACCAGGTTCAATTGGTCTTCCACTTCATCACTCTTAGTTCTTCCAAGTGCAACAGCCATGACTTTATTTTTACCAAAAAAGAATCTTGAATCTTTCCACTCATTGCGCAAGTCTTTCAACTTTGTGTTACGCATGTTGTCAACAGTGAACAAAAATATATGTTCATATTTAGACAGTGAGCTTCTTATTTCTTCAATAATTTTCTGTTTAAGTAATAATCCTTTTTTGTTTGTTTTTGTTAGAGAAACTGAAATAATGATAAAAACAAAATATTATGACTTGAATATTACAATATATTATTTCAGATAAGTAACTTGTTGGTAGGTAATTCTTTCAGATATGAAAACTTTACTCCTTATTATGAATGGTACAAATACTTGAGATCTTGCTTGTTACAAACATCAAAATAAGCAAGCATGGCAGTGCGCAGTGATAACCTAGGTTATATCTTACTTTTTTTATCCCTTTTAGATTTCGGCATTTTGTTGTTTTATTTTATACTATGTAACTAGCACATGTAATTTTATGGGCCTAGAAAAATAACGGACTTCAAGAAGAAAAGCAATAAACACAGAAAAACACTGGAACACTGTAGGAGGTAACCTCAAAAACAAATTATGGTTTTAACGTGGTGATGACATTTGACTGACTGATGTTTTTTCAATGGACTTGTTCAGTGACAATGACAGCCAGCGTGACAGTGACAATGACAACCAGCCTGACAGTGACAATAACAGCCAGCGTGACAGTGACAGCTGTAGTTGTAATTTTCGCACATGTAGGCAGACAAATATCGGTAAACCATACAGCCAAATTTTATTTATTTTTCGTTTTTTGTGTAATGCTAGTGTATAGCTTAACTTAATTTACACAGAAAGGTCTTCTGATGGCCTTAATACCACTCTAAAATATTCATAGTACTCCCTATGTAAGCAACTATTTCAATAATTCCACACAATCCTTAGAGCATTTACCTATGCTCTAAGACACAATCGCAAACTAAGAGCTACAATCACAATCACACAATGCTCACTAATGCAGACACTTATGTATGATATGACACAAAACTACGCCAATTTTATGTAATAATATCCACTGTGAATAATTTTAATAAATAAAAATCAACTTCACAAGTTCACAAGATGATTTCCCGCCAAAAAAACCGTTACTGTGATAGACACAGAGGCCAGACTAGATCTTTGCCTAGACCTTGTTCTCATTCTAAGCCTAGACCTAAGTGACCCTCGGACGTTGCTCTCAGAGCAACGTAGTATTTATTAGGTACTTCTATGGTTGCTCTAAGTCAGACGTAGAAGCTCCACGAGCACCACAGACTAGATAGGAATACAATTAAAGGCTCAAACCCTTAGAATAAGAAATTCTAAGCTCAAACCTCTGCGACAGACGTAATATTGCTGAGCTGGACCTTCTCCTGGGGGCTTACCATGACCTCTTAAAGCAGGGCAGAAGTTGCCTGGAAGTTGAACTGCCCTGCTTTTTTGTACTATGTCATCGTTATAGCAGGCCTGCAACGTTGACGTTTATGAAATCCGTTCACCTGTTTTTTTTGTATAGACTTTTCGTACCATAAACAAGCTTATCCGTTCAACTTGGTTGAATAGTCGTTCACCTTTTGTACTGTCATGATGGTACGATTTTTAGTGATTCAGAAGCAGGCCTGCTTTTGAACGGATATTGACTGGCTGGCATTTGAACGTTTTCATAAGACGTCACGGTAAGCCCCCTGGACAACCTCTTTTCTTTTTCTACGCTCTGGCAACACCGGTAATAATTTTTTTTTTTTAATGCTTTTGTTTTGCATTTAATTTCTGTGCATTTCGGGCAGTTTCAGACTGATACTACCATAGACAGTTTTTTTTCTACTTTTTCAATATAATTTTAGGCGATTTTGTCAGGGCTATAATGCAAATACACTTCTCATGAAAAACATCGAAACCCTTCCGAAATTATTTTTCTGGCGACAATTAAACAAAAAAAAAGCAATAATTCATTGTAGAAACATCATTTATTAGATGGAAGTTTGGCCTTTACAATGGTGTACGAAACTTCCAAAAATTTGCTTTTATTGAATTTTTATCCAATGAATTGAACATTGTTTTGAGTTATACGTGTAAAGTTGGAGTACACATAACGTGCAACAAACGCAAAATAACGCGTTATTTAAAATTTTCTGTTTGTAATTTGTTGATTATGCTCTGTGTTTTTTCTAACACATATGCATACTTACTTCACCCGCTGCAGCCGCCCAAGTAGTGGCAGTGCTGGATTCTAGGGTCAGTCAGCGTGTTGTGGCTGCAAGATTGCATCTAAACCTCTCGTCTGTTCCTAGCGTGTACTAACGCTATCGGGAGACTGGTTTATCAACGCGTCATCCAGGATCTGGCAGGAATCGGATCACCGACTGAGTGAGACGACTGGATTATTGCTCTAAGGTTTGATGCTGTACGAAGGGCTAAGCCCGAAACTCGTATCAGATTTATAAGCCATATTTGTACTTTTTAATACGTTTAGTTCCAGATAAAAGCCACTGAAATATTCCTTATTAATTTACTTTTTATTTGTCAGTGATGTATTGGCTGTCGGTCAGTATTTTATCAGGTGATAAATGTGTTACGTTGTTCAAATTGATTTAAAATTAATAATAATAACCAAAGTTCAATCAGAGAAGTTATTATTATAGTTTAAATATTATACAAAGTGTCCCGAAAAGTTGTGTCAAGCGGAAGTCCAGAGGTAGAGCAGCCATAGAGGTACCCGAATCACTCATGACACTATGATCAAAAATGTCATTAAAGTCAGAATTTGGTTAAAACATGAAAAGAAATCACAACTCAAAAACTACTTAAAATCGCGGAACATACATGGGTCATTCGGGTACTTACCTCTAAGGATGCGCTACCCACGAAATTCTGCTTGACACTTCTTTTTGGGACAGTCTGTATATGACTAGTGACGCCCCCTATTTTATCTACTCTTTTGTGTACTACAAAACGCCCTTCGTGGGGATTGCAGTGGCGTGGCGTGTCATAAATATGGCCCTTAAAAACTTGGATGCACATTCCAGTATTTCATAAACTGCAAATTTCAACAAAATATGTCGGGTTCAGTACCTACATTTTATTTAAGTAAGTACCGTGCACCGATGCACCCTTTATATCATAATGGTTGGAGTGTAATCATTTGGCCAATATAGAAGTCATATTTTTTAGAATCCCATGATACTTTAACCGATCTCAACCCAGAATCTCTGGATTGATCATTTTGATAGAAATTCAGTAAAAGTAATATCAATAACCTACATGATCCATTCAAAATATTGGCGAAGGATTTTTTTAAATCGGATAAATAGTTTCGGAGATTACCTCCTACATCGAAACTTACCCACTTTATAATATTAGTGTAGATATTCATTCATTTTCACATAATTTATTAAATAAATTATTTACCAGTATTATACAATATTAGTAAATTATTTTCAACAATTAACCCAGTAATGCCCAAATTCTTTTTTTTTTACTAATCCTGATTTTTTTTCGACTAAATGACTGGTAATGGGGTACATAAATGATAAAAAGAAAAAAATATTTTAGAAATTTATTCAAAGTATATAAAAAATTGTGTGTCCATATGGACACGCTAAGCATTTGCAATATCAAAAAATACCAGTAATAGGTGAAAATGTAATCTGCAAACAATCCAATTTTAAACAGTAAATAAATCATTGTGGTAATAATAATACTACTTCATATGGTATGCTGCAAAGCATGAAACACATAATCCCACATTACATTTCATACATTCTGTTCTATCAGCAGAAGATTTGGCTTTGCAGTAAGGTCCCATGCATCTTCTTTATTTTTCTGTCTTTCGAATATAATGATTGCGGAGAAACTTGGTGTGGTGTTCCTCCAACCAAAGGGAGGATCCTCCAACTAGGCGGAGTCTTGTGCCTGGCGGGCTACTGCCCAACAGTTGATGTTGGGAGGTTGTATATATACTATCAGCGTGTTAAATCTTGATTGCGTGATGTAGGATAGTTCGCATGTGGCGAGATAGATGCCGCCACATCACTCCCCCCCTGAGACCGGAGGTCGATTGTCTTGATGAGGCAGCGGTCGTTGCGTCTTGAGAGCTTGCCAGGGCCAGTGAGGGGTTCCTTTGAGTCGAAACCGGATACCGCGTCATTCCAGTGAGTCGGAACTGTGAGAGCGATGAGTGGTGGCTGTGGACTGCGTCGACCAGGAGAGAAGTGCCTCTTCTAGTTGACCGGCCGAAGTGCAGTATATATGCGCCGAGGATGCTGGCTGGCTGGCTGTGTGACTCGCTGCTTGCTGCTCGATTGAATGATGAGCGAAGGGAGTGACGATGTGACTGCCGAGGCTGCGAAGGTTGCGTGTGACGTCACCAGAGTGGAAACACTGTCTGTGACGATCACGTCGGGGTCACCAATGTGGAGAAACTTGGTGTGGTGTTCCTCCAACCAAAGGGAGGATCCTCCAACCATTTTCAACTGTCCCACCATCATCCTCGTCTCCTGAGTCCTCATCAACAGCTGCTTCTGGAGGGGCTATGAAAATGGCTTCGGGTGATGAATGATTTTCATCACCTTCTTCATCATCCAGTAATATATCCAGTACATCATTTAGCGTGCATCGGCCTCCTAAGTGATCGATATCAAAGATTCTGAAAAGATAGTATAAAGCTATGACAAGTGCTTAGCGTGTCCATATGGACACATCGAGTTGGAAGCGACAATACGTAACGATAAAAAAGTTTCATCTGTTGTTTCACTCTACAAAAACATAGTTCAATAGCAACTAAATAGTTTACAACCCAAACAATCATTACATATCATATAAATATGGTATAAAATATACTCACTCTCTTCTCGAATCCATTTTATTGTGAATTTACTAGTTGTAAAAAAATAAACGTAAATTTCTTTAAGATAACATAAAAATTTCGCGACAAAAGTGACATACAATGACAAGTGACACTTTAGAGAGTCAAATGACATTAACGTTTATTTTTTAATATGTTGCCTTAATGAGTTGAGCATTTCTCTTTTTTTTTGCCATTACTGATTTTGGGAGTGTCCCACGAGTTTGAAGATGAATAACTTTTGTGTAATATATAAATTACTGATACTGTTTTGCTTAAGAGAATATTTATTAATCACATTCACAGAAAAAAAATAAACAAATCATAAATACATAGTATTTAATTAAAAAATCAACTAAATACAAACCCTCGAAAATTGCAATGTATGAAAATGTGTGTGTCCCAATCTACAATCCGTAATTTCAAGCTCAATTATTTCGATGATGTTCAATGAAACTATACTTAGATTTTGCTTTGAAACTATTCTGCAAGGTTAGGAGGTCCACATTACATTGCCTTTTTAGTAATTTGTTTCAATTTTACGGATTTAGATTAATTTTAAACTTGTCCCAGAAAAAGTTCCAAAAACTTATTTCAGGTTTTGTTACCCATTTTAGACGTGTTATAGTTAAAAAACTTCCATTTAGTTATATTATTTTGAATTTGGCAATACTGTAGATGCCATTTAGTGCCACCATATCCATTCATGTGTCAGCACCGTTCAGTAGTAAATTGTAAAAACACGTACTCCAAATTTAGAGTGAACATCATTCCGATTTTGTTACAGCTATTTCAAGGAAAGTTGACAAAATTTACCACTTTTTTTTAGTACATCATAATAGTTAACAACTTACACTAAAATTTGGTATAAAATAATAGACGTAACTTTAATTTTAACCACCACAATAATATTTTGAAAAAAATAAACATGTGATTCGTTACTTTTTTATTTTGTTACTTTGGTGTAGTAACGTATAAGTGGAAATTTGAGTTACAAAAACGGAATTATAAAGTTACATTTGCATTGCAGCGCAAAAAAATACGACTAACATCTGCAGAAAAGATGAAAAGTCATAAATAAAATTTTAAACAAAACCTAGATAAGCTAGAACAAATAAGAAAGAAAAACTTCGAAAGAATTAAATCGAATTAAGTGTGAAAGAAACACTAAACAAGATACTTGATTAAAATGAAGTGCATTAATGTTGATTAAGCACTAAATGTGTCTTTTTTATCCTCGTACTCGTTAACGCCTTGCAGTTTCACCCGCGTGGTGATGAAAAATAGTGATGGTGATGATGAAGAGTTCCAAATTTCATCCAAATTCGTTCAGCCGTTTAGGCATAAAAATGTTACAAACAAATAAACGCCTACAAGTTTTCGCATTTATAATATTTGTGAATCACTTAATGGCTTTGACTTTAAAATTATAACTTCATAGTTTTTCATATAACTTTAATCCTAATAATAGGCATAGTAGACCCAGCCTTATATTTTTTATTTTGTTACCAATAACTCTTTTTTTGTTACTGTCCCAAAAATCTCCTGTTCTGATTTCCTGTTTTAATTGATTATTTATTAATATAAAACAGTATAACTTGTAATATAACTCGAGGATGCTCAGTACTTTAATATGAAATAGTACACGTCTTTCAATGTTGTTTATTTATCATATAATCAAAACTTTAAATTTATTTTGGCCATAGGTAACAAAAAAAAAATTAAAACACCTTATTTGGAAATTATCTTTTACTGTTTATGGTCTTTCTTTGCGATGAAGTTATTAAATACATCATGAAGTTCAAGAAATTTATCATTTTAGATATAGAATTTGCGACTTTTAAAGTTTTTTTTAACAAATAAAGAGTAACAAAATAAGAACGTTTAGTCTACCTTCATTTCGTTTTTAAAACATTTTTCATATAAATCCTAAATAAAATAGAGTGCCTTGTCAAAAATCCAATAACTAATTAGATAAATTATCTGATTTCATGAAAAAAAAGCGATTTAGCGATATTTTTATTTTTGACGATTTTTTGAAACAGTGGCAAAAAAATAGAGAAATGCTCAGTTAACCTTTGTACCACTAATTACGTGTCCATATGGACACGCTAGGCATTACTGGGTTAATTTTGTAATCTATAGATCTAACCTGAGACTACTATGTGCGTAGCCGTCAAGGCATGCGTTAGCGTTCAAAGACTTCAAAGTAAGTTTATGGAGTTTATTAAAAAACGATCAGCCATATTAAGCCTCTACTGCCTACTCATAAGCCAGCTGTGACCGTTGCAGACACAGTAACGAGGTTTTAGCTAATGTGTACGTACGCAATGTCCATGCCACTGTAACCTGTAACGGTCGACGCCGACGTTCACGAGCGGACTGCGAGCGCCCTTTCGCGGCAAAACCGACAGTTGTTGGCTCGCTGCGAACGCGGCGCGGCCCTGCGGTGTGAGCATCTTTATAACGAATCAAAATAAATAAAATTACAACTGTTGTCGTTTTAACTATATCTTATTGTCAAATTTGACGTTTAGACGAATAGATACATTTCTCGAATCGACTCGATAAAAACATCCGTGCTCGCACCGCTGTTACGATAACCTCGCGAACCATTTAAACTGTACGCGTAAAATAACTTTCCCTCTCTAAGTGAGAAAATAGAACGCTCAAAGCCTGGGTATAGAGCGGCAAAGTTTTTTTACGCGTACTGTATATATTACGATTTTTGATAACAGTAACGTGCAGCAGCAGTTCATAGACAAATAATTAATGTACCTAATAAATGGCTTTCGTTGGGCGGCTGGATCAAGGGCTTGATATACAGGGTGTTAACGAATGGGTGTGTAATGTATGATATAATAACAAATGCTCTAATTTCACTTGAAATAACGTTCATATAATATAATTTTCATATGCTATAAAATCATATAACCTAATTTCATATGACCTAATGTTTCATATGATATAATTTTCATTTAATATAAAACATTTAGTATAACGTTAATTTTATATAATTTTCAATATGTATTCTTGTATACCTTGAACTAAAGGTACTTTTTAAAAACATAGACACTGAATCACAGTCAGTTATTAAGTTATCACAACAAAGTTAATCTTATAAAGGAAAATAGCAAAAATATCGGACGTTCCTTAATGGCGGTTATTTTACTCACTACCCTAGAGCGCATGCGCGTGCCGCTCTTTTTAACCTGTGGTACACATTTTTCTAATGTTGCCAACAGTATAATATTCTTTTTATATAACATTCATTTGGCCTAATGTTCTTTTGACCTAATTTTCATGTTTAATGGTCACAGTTCTAACCTAACTCAAATGGCACCTAACCAAATCTTAAAATATTCAATGCATGGTTGAGGGTGGGCTTGGTCGACGGAGCCCCGCTTTGCGGGGCTCCTACTTCTGGATGGTTTATAAAAAAATAACCACGAAGGGGATGGCGCCATCCCCTTCTAACCTAACCTGTCCGAGTCGGGGTGCCCTAAAGTCCAGATTGAATCCAATTTCTACTGGTTACAATAGTTGAGGGTGGTAGGTGTATAGGGTATAAAGCGAAGAAAAAAAAAAAGATTATGAATATTGTAGTAAATGAATAACATACTACATGAATATTATGTCAAATGTGCATTAAAGGAAATGTTTATTATATCATAAGAAATTAGATAAAATGAAATTATATCAACAATTCATTATCTCAACTGATCGTTATATTAAACAAAAGTATATTAACTGAAATTAGGTCAAGTGAACGTTAGATTTTTTGTTATTATATCAACCGTTACACACCCGGTATTCTATATCTGAGTAATTTTAGCGTCATCCCAAGTTAACTGACTGCGTGGAGCGATATCATGCTACTCGTGCCCGTCAGCTGTGTCGCCGTGCCTTCATTCATTTATGCATGGCATCGAAATTTCCTATCAAAAAAAAAAGGTGAGAAAAAAAAGATTATTTTTTATTTTTAATCAATCTAAGGTTCCTTTCTCTGGAGCCCTGACAGCCGGCAGCTTGGTTGGACCCTGTTCCCGATACCGGTGGGCTACTATTTTTTATATTTTAAATTAGACATTTTTATTTATTTTAAGATGTGTATTATAAAAGATTTTTTAAATGTACGCACAACTAATAAACTATAATAATACAGTTACAGCTTGCTTATGAGTACTCGGCATAATACGTGACTGCGACAACGACAAAACATTGATCTATTTTGGTGTGTCACCTACTTAAAGGATGACCTCCTTATCTACCTTATGCTGGGGCCGGACCTACGTCTATCGTCATGAAGCTTTGTACAGATGCCAGCACATAAAGCTACTACAATCTATTAAATTTATTTAATAGATTTTCATCTTCATTACAAAAGCATTAGGTTCAAGGTTGATTGGGAAAATTTTACAGTTTCGGGTAGCTTGATGTGCTGGCGTCTGTACAATGATTCGACAAACAATCGCAGTTGTTACTAACCAATATCGGCTATCGTCGCGATAGTTCGGGCTGAGTAAAAGTTATCGCTTGGGTGGTGATGCTTAGTGAGCTAAATCACGCTAAACATCGTGCTGCGTAGTAGTTGGACTATCGTTTTTCATCTCGACTGTTGCTCGGACTGATTAGACGCTCTATCTTAATAATGGAGTGGAGCGATGAAATGGTGTTGGAGTAATAACAAAATTTTGAAGCTGATCCCATCGTATGGTAGCTTTTAATGAAAGCATGAAGTCGTCATCCATAGTCAAAGGGTCTGGAAATGGTATAGCAGCCATCTTGGATTATTGCACGAATATTTGTTTAAAATTGAGAAATCGCTATTATGACCAACGCTTAGCGCGATAACTTATTTTAGCGAGCAAAACATACGAAGCTTCGGCACGCCTTGCTTTGTCACGATAGACGCAGGTGTGGCTGAATCATTAACCCACCTCAGACTAGACCGCGCATGGTCGCTATGCTTCGAAGATTGATGGATCTTGATGTGATAAAAACGATTAGGTATATGTTCGAGTTATGACTTTAGCAAAATTACCTTGACTTTTCTAATTATTTAAAACGGGTTAAATTAATAAAAATAAACTATGGAAGTCATAGTATAGTATAGACTACTCAGATGAACAGAGATTCTCAAGACAAATCTTAACCTTGTTATTTAAAAATTGCGCGCCAGAACACTAACTTCCTGTTACCTTACTAAGTGACCAAACCCACATTTTTCTCATTTTTAATTCTCTAGCCGTCTCTTTTATTTCTACTACATTAGAAAGAGTTCGCAGTATATTCGATTATAACTCGGTGAACGTGAATAGCTGGCATCGTGCTACGCTTCCTCCATAGTAATCCAAGATGGCCGACTCGTAATGTGAACCCTGTTCCGTTTTTGTTTCCCCTCTGGCCCCGCTGCCGTCAGTGTAGCATATCGTTCACCGCAAGACAAAAACCGATATTGTGTTGTAATTTGCTGGTTTAATTACTTTTTTTCCCTTCCAACAAGTAAGTGTATTAAAATTATATTAAGTGAATGTAATTTTACGTGTTTCTCACAAAGTGTCTTTGTTTAAAAATCGTTTTCTCACAAATCTGTGACTGTGACGCATAGAAGGAGTGCCCCTTGCAGCAGCCATTTTGCCCGAGCCGGCGACACGATTTCGCGGTGCGGTTAGCTATAATTCTTAAGTTTTTGTAATCTGAATAGATGTTCAACTCAACGGATTTACTTTTATTACGTACGTTGTAGTATATTTGTTAGTTGTATTAAGACGTTTCTTACAACGAGATTCGCCGCGTAAGTTGGTTTTTTTGGCTCTTATTACATTTTCTCTCTATGTGACTGATATATTTTTGGATTATTATACAGGATCAAGGAGATTGATTGTAAACTGATGCTGTGATATATATTTTATCCGTTAATTCGTTTAGTTCCGTCTGGAATGCGTGGGCATGTCGAACGTTGGCGTATTCATAGAGGGAACTAGCGATCATACTAGTGCGTCGTAATTTCGCCGTGCGTAGTCATGCCGTTATCTTGGTCAATTCAATAACTATGTAATGTCATTGGAGGTAGTCCTAGTACGTATTTTAAGGGTAATTTAAATAACTTAACTTCGACGACATTTATTCCACCACAATGTCATCTTTCCCTTGTGATCAATTCCGTTGTGTAACTTGGTATAGGTTGTAATTAGGTAGGCAAGTATTTGATCTAACGCTAATGTCATTACCTTCGATTACTTACATAGCTTTTCAGATAGGCACGTGCGTGACATTGAGTCGACAGCACAATGCTCTCGTGTATGTGATACTAGATATAATGTCTTTTATTATTACAAGGCCTAAGTTAATAGTTTTCCTTATTCTCAGTACATCTAAGACTTGTGAACACTTTCAGGATTTGAATTTTCTAAAATAGAAATCCTTTGTTGCTTGCATTGCATTTGTCACACCAAATCTTTGCAATGCAATGTATGGACTTTGAAAAAGGGACCTGAAGAGATAACACATTTAAAAACAATAGCTATCTTCATAGCGTTGATATGCTAACTCAATCCATACTTATGTACAACATTTGGCTAGAATCAGACATAACTTGGCATCTTAATGGTAATTGAGGTTTTATCTACCTATGGCATAAATGTTCAAGAATCAGTTCTCTTGTGATATTTCGCTATGCCAAATCTAAATTTGTACTAAGCTACATACTTTTATTTTAATAAATCTACAGTAAGATGTTGGTTGTAACTGCCATGTTTGTCATGACACATTGCCCTTCAAAGATTGACATCATGCTCAATAATCAGACTAATCAGTGCTATGTACCTACAATATTTTACAATAATGAGGTTCCTTAGAAACTTCTAAAATAGGGGATTACAAATTACAGTTAGCGTTATAATATCAAAATGTGCATTAAAATTGTGCTGAGAAATATAGTGAACTTAGGATTAAGGATGAGGATTATGAAAAAAAAACTTACATTTAATTACATTATCAAATAAAAAAATTTATTAACAATTACATCAGCCTTCGGCAAATATATGAAAATGGGTGTATATGGTAGATGGGAGGTGGGGGTGTGGGAGGTATTCCAGGGGTCATGACCCCACCCCTACTTTATCTTAACAGTTTGGTAACTTATTTAGATGTATTAATGCATAATATTGTGTGGAGTTAGAACTTAAGTTTTCACAGTCCATCAAGAAGAAATTAGAAATAAATAAATAATCAGCCAATTACTATCCTACTACTGGGCACGGGCCATTTCTCAGATTGAGATGGGTTTAGCCTTAGTTCAAATAAATAAATGTTTTTATTTTCTGCATTTTGGGAATCCAAATAAAAAAACATCAAACAAGTAGTACCTATTAAATATTTAAAAATATTAAGCTATTGCTAATTCTTTCCTAAAACAGCCCCAAAATGTAATAAATACCTATTTACTTCTAACTTCTGCTTTGAACTTGATTAAAAATACGAGATAAGATACGTCGCAAATAATAGTCGACATAAAACAAAGTAATTGCATTCTTGTTAGTTGGTACCAATTACTATTTAATTGTTAAATACCTGTTACATTTTAAATAGACTGGCATAGATATAGAATTATATTTTTCATGCGTATCATTCTCCTCTTCTTGCCCAGAATCTTCGAGGGTTAGGGCTGTTTTCATTGCTGTTTAAACCCCAATGGCATATTGTATCTACCCTAATGCGTAACATAATGAAATTGTTATTTAACATTATAGTACATGATACAAAACTACATACTAGTGCATAGCATAGCATAGTAACTGGAGACTCGCGTAAAAAGCTATATGTAGGTAGATAAGGGTAGCGTGAGGTAGGCGCCGGGCGGACGGGCGCGGTGCACGAGGGGCGTACGGCGAGGGTGAGGGGGTGTGTGCAATCGTCGCGCTAGTCGTATTTCGTCTGGAGTGTTTATCCCGCGTCGCCGGATCAATACTGTTGGCGCAGTGGCGGTGACCAAGCGGCGGCGCGGCGACACGGCGCGTGCCTAGCCTGCTAGTAGCTTGAGTCTGTGAGATGCTGTCAAACCGAGCGGACGCCGCGTCGATGTCGCGTTTGGCGTGAGAGGCGCTCTTTGAGCTTCGTTGAATTTTCATATTGCGCTAGTGCGCCCGTGAGCCTCTTCTTAAGGTGCGACTTCCATCCATCCATGATGACAAATACCCAATAAGCGATTCGCTTCGGTGAAAGTGACGCCCAAACGATTAGTCTTTCTGATGAATTTTGGCTCCTAATGAATCGTCATTTGTCGTCGATTCAAATAGTTTATTCGTGATTCATACTTCATTGCAGGGGCATCAGTGAAATAATCCTCTCCCATCGTCCACGATGTCCGTCGACAAGGAGGAACTGGTGCAACGCGCCAAGCTGGCGGAACAGGCAGAACGGTATGACGACATGGCGGCCGCGATGAAAGAAGTCACGGAAACCGGCGTCGAGCTGAGCAATGAGGAAAGAAACCTGCTTTCCGTTGCTTACAAAAACGTGGTGGGCGCTCGACGATCGTCATGGCGCGTCATCTCCTCCATTGAACAGAAAACCGAAGGCTCGGAAAGAAAACAACAGATGGCAAAAGAATATAGGGTTAAAGTAGAAAAGGAGCTCAGAGAAATCTGCTACGATGTTTTGGTAAGAATTACTTTAATATTTTTTTATTTTGAATTTTTCAGGATTCACTGATGTCTGAAGCCCTTGTTAGCGTGTTTGTAAATTAAATCGCGGAATTTGTTCCAAACTAAGTAAGATTAACGTCAGTTGCCGCCATCCTACGCGAATGACGTCATGATATTTGCGCCTCGCCAATTTGAGGGGTGATGCAAGCGACCAGTAGCCGTGGTCATTTCCTCCGCAGTCATAACGTTTTTGTTAATCATGGGCGTTATAATGTTGGTTAGCACGTGAGAGCATACAGGGCGCGGTGGGGAGTTTTCGCGGGCGGGGAGGGTGGGGTGACGTATTGCGCCGCGTCATTGCGCGCGCTGCTATCCCGTTTTCGTTCGTTGCCCTGTCTTTAAATCTTATGTATTCATTTTGCAATACTTTTTAATGATCTATTAAAGATGCCATACTGCCAGCCCCTAATTTAATAATAATTGATGGGTTCATGATCGAGATTTTGCTGTTCAGCTATGAATATGAAGCAGTTGTTGTAAAATTGTCAAGTTAAATGATGCAGCCTGTTATTTCAAGCAATCAATAGGAAGACTGGCATACAATATTAAGAATTTGTATATTTTTTGTTTCAGGGTTTACTTGACAAGCACCTTATCCCTAAAGCTAGTAATCCAGAAAGTAAAGTATTTTACCTTAAAATGAAGGGTGACTACTATAGGTACCTCGCAGAAGTGGCCACAGGAGAAACCAGAAATTGTAAGTACTTACACTAATAGGTTAAATGTTGTATAATGATATATGCCAATAATATAAAATCAATGATAAGCAGGTTTTAATAAACCATTTTTTATGCAATATAGTTTCAGTAAGTTAACATCACTTTACATTACAGCTGTTGTAGAGGATTCACAGAAAGCATACCAAGACGCTTTCGAGATCAGCAAGGCGAAAATGCAGCCCACACACCCAATAAGGCTGGGTCTGGCGTTAAATTTCTCCGTCTTCTATTATGAGATATTAAATTCACCAGACAAAGCGTGTCAGCTCGCCAAACAGGTCATTATTTGTGTCAGTTAAGCATAGGCTCTGTGCTGGCTGGCACGAAAGGGAAGTGAAGGCTAGGCATATTAATTTACTCGCTTGTCCCCAGCCGTCGTGGAGGACTCGCAGAAGGCCTACCAAGAAGCGTTCGACATTGCTAAAGCCAAAATGCAACCGACCCACCCCATCAGACTCGGCCTTGCGCTCAACTTTTCCGTGTTTTATTACGAGATAATCAACTCCCCTGCGCGAGCGTGCCACTTAGCTAAACAGGTTTTTTATTAAAAAAAAAAATTTCGTGTGATGACACAATATTGTAATTTACTAACTGTCTAGTTTCTTGCTAGTGCATTCTCCTCAATCAGTTTGCATGTAGATAAAAGTTACTTCAAAATTATAAATAATCTGGTAGATAAAAAATCACTAATAATGTATTAGCATGGCCGTGTGTAAAGCAATTAACCTTTAATCCTCGATCCAGCCAGCATCAGAGTGTTTATTTGTAACTCTTATATACAGAGTTCAATCTTCCCATAAAGGGAATGATAGTAAATTTTTATGTATGAATATTTTTTTTTTGTTTTTTTTTTTGGATTGATACATATTAATTATTATCGTTGTTCTTGCAGGCGTTCGATGATGCGATCGCCGAATTAGACACCCTGAATGAAGACTCGTACAAAGACTCGACACTGATCATGCAGCTGCTGCGAGACAACCTGACGCTGTGGACGTCAGACACGCAGGGCGACGGTGACGAGCCCGCCGAGGGCGGCGACAACTAATCTCGCGCCGCGCTCACTCCCAGCACACGCATTTGTTCTCATTGGTGTTTTATAAGAAAACGAGTAACATTCGAGAACGCCGCGCGGCGCGGGTCCTCCGCCGCTGATGCGAGCCGTCGCTTGTAAAAAAATGTTAAAAATGTCGTTCGCAGCGGACTTTCACGTTCCGTCTAAAATTAAATGTTATGTGTCATCTTTGACGGTTTTGTATTTCTGTATTTACACTGGATTACAGATATCGAGCTGACCCGATGAATATAAATATTTATAACTTAAGTTATTAAAATTACGGTTTCTTAAGTTAAAAGTGTTTTCCTTTCTATATAGAATAAAACTTAACAGCCTGGTCGGCCCCAAATTAACATTCCTTTCGCCGCATGTCCGCAGTGAAATGGAGATCATGATGGTGAATGTTGTTTTAAAAATTATGCTATTAGTTATTTAAAATTTGTTGAAGTGCGCCCAAATACCCAATGAAATTAGATTTTCATAAAATATAATAAATCCACCTGTATAATGGCTGTATCAAATTAGGGCACAAAAAACTTGTTAGTGTCTTTCGTGGTTTTTGTGATGTCCTCTAACATTTTAAATATTACCAAAGGAAGTCTTTTATTGTTGACATTAACCATTTTGTTGTGCCCATCACTGATTATAATAGCATTCTGAATTTTCAGGCATTTATTAGCGAAATAGTTTTTGTGATGGCCAATATTGTGTAATATTTCAGCTGCATTTTATCAGCCATTAATCTATTATATTTTTCATGTTTTCACCAATAAACTTTTGTATTAAATACAATTTTTAGTTTTAGAACCAATATTTAAATAAACCGCCACCTAACACCCCAAAAATACCGTTTGTCTAAAATTACTTGAGAATACCATCGAATACCCTTGAAAATGAAAAAGGGGTACCAGATGTACATACGTAGATAATTGAACTGTTCAAATTTGACAAAAGGCACTGGAGAAAATTTGTGGCGGCTTCAGCGCCACAGAGCGGTACGCTTGTAAGCGAATAAGATTTTCCTACTAGCCCATAAGAAAATGTTTGGCCGATAATAACAGATGATATAGGTATAGCTGGAACTTCATCCGTAGCTAACTCTAACGTTATATTGAATGTTCGTTTCTGAACGGCCTCTTAAAAAATGTGAGATACCATACAAAAGCAAACTTAAATTTTACTAATAGGAAGAATAGGTATTTAATATTACTTTTTCTGTCGATTATGTGTTTGTCGTCTGATGTTATTTTGTTAGGAGGGCAGAGACCGTAGGTATAATTTGGTATTTTAGAATAGGTACCTAGTAGGTAATTTCTTTTTCACACATTTCGGTTAGTCTGCGCACCGGATAACTGGTGGCAAAGTGTACTGGCATGTGGGCTCGCTTTCACACGCACCGACGTAATCTATCCGGCAGGCGGTTGCCGGTTGCGCGTCGGGACTACCACTGTCTCAGATTACCGCCAGCCGGATTAGCAAGGCCAGCAGGCAGCGAATCGTCGAGCAGCTAAAAAGCTGCTAAAAAATAAGCAGAATTTTAAACTTTATCTTCATTAGGTACTAAAAATAGATGGATTCGTTTGAGGTACCTACACTACTAAAAGGTCTCTTGGCCGCCCTGCCATCTCTTGTGTATTGATCCTTTCACACCCCCCAAGAAAAAGATACCAATTTATTATTCAGTTTAGCGAGCTCATTAACTATCACTAGCGAGCTAGGTAGGTATTGGGAGTTTGAAAAAATACCAATTTATTATTCAGTTTAGCGAGCTCATTAACTATCACTAGCGAGCTAGGTAGGTATTGGGAGTTTGAAAAAGATACCAATTTATTATTCAGTTTAGCGAGCTCATTAAAGGTAGGTATTGGGAGTTTTCTTAATTCGCATACTCGTAAGTCCGTCAACGGAGTTAGTCGCCCGTCCGAAAGTAGCCCGAAACCACAATAAATAATAGAATAGTACACGCACCGAAACGTAGGCGTGAACAAAACAAGTGTCAAGTTCAACTTTTCGGACGGACAAAAACACATCGGTAGTAGGGACAACTGTCAAATCGTGTTGTCATCTATTCTTAGTTCGGGCCCCGAAATAATCGTATGTCCGTAGGTGATAGGAATTAAGTAGGAAACGCTCGTAACTAAGGCCGAAACCACGGACTTCGTGCTTAGGGAGTAGACCCCCTGGTGTACAGAAAACAAATCGTACTCGGGGTGGTCCGTTGTGGGAAATCCGTCTGCCCGGCCGCCAACTTTAGGTCTAGCTTAGAGTTAGCGCACATCGACGACGGTGAAGAGCAGTTCACTGGTAGCAAGCAAGGCACTCTTTGAGTGGCTAGTAGCCTGGCACCGGCTGTTTTAGTCGCATATGGCGTTCGGCCGCTCTTCACGGCGCTTTGAGCCTCTCAAGTGTGATTACTTTTATTTTGCAATTCCAATTCAGTCATGTAGAAGCAAATTAAGTTGAATTCCAATTGTTACTAAATTAGTTTATGATAAACTAAACTGTTCGTCCGCCGCCACTCCGTCGATGTGGAAGTACCTACTGTTGTGTGAAGCATTTTATATGGGTGGGTACCTACCTACCCCTGCCCTCCTGTTGCACCCAGCATCATCAAAAACCACTTTTCTGCCAGAACATTGCATAATATTTTGGTTTTGAATTAAGAGCGTTAATTCAAAATGAGAAGTGGTACATATCGTCGCCCGGGAGTGAAAACCTCGGGAATGAATTTGGTAATTGCACGGTTCCTGTCGGCTTTCACGCGGACGAATTCGGAGCCAAAAGCTAATCATTTATATTTATTATGAATGTTACATAGCCAATAAAGGCTAGTTTCAGTGCCTACAAACTAACTTCACATAGAGCGGCTCTCTAAGATATTGTACCACGTCGTGATAAAATAAAAATGACCAAATTGCATTCCCGAGCTTTTCACTCCCGGGCGACGATATGCAGTTAGATTTAGGTACAAAATAAGGTCTAAATAATAAGATATCTCTCCTTGGAAAAATCGGATATGGGGCCTGCCAGTTGGACATACAGCAAAGCATCGGATATGAGAAAAACCATGGAATGCAACTATTCCTGATTTCCTGGCCAGCACCTGACGGACGTGGGTGTTGTGGTCGATATCACAGGACTTGCGATGGGTATCAGGACACTTGCGCGAAAGCCATTTCCGCGAAAGACACTTGCGCGACTCCCTTTGCGCGACTAGACAAATGCGCGAATGGACTTTTGCGCGACTAGACACTTGCGCGACTGGACGTTTCCGCGACTAGACTGTTGCGCGAACCCACTTGCGCGACCGACACTTGCGCGACTGACTTTTCCGCGAAAGACATTTGCGCGTATATACTTCCGCGATAGGACACTTGCGCGACATTTATTATGCAAAGGATTTAGGACAAAATCCGAGAAATGAGATTCCATACCATCAGGTCTGTATTCTCCGAAGGGTAGGTAGGACAGAGGTGTATTCTAAGTATTATATGAACCCATTTATTACTTTATCTAGATAAAATTCATAAAGGCTAGTTTAAGTTGTTTAAAGTTTTAATATCTCACAAGTTTTCCCTCCAGAGGGAGGGGGTGGTCAAAATAAAAATCAAGATGGCGGCTGTGAAATTTTACAAGATAATATGCGTCATGGGTGTCGCGTCCATAGTTTTCGGGGGTGCAGATGACGAAAATGAGGTCAAAGTCAAAATCCAAGATGGCGGCTTTGAAATTTTACAAAATATGCGTCATAGGTGTCGCGACAATGGTTTTCGAGGGTGCTGATGACGAAAATGAGGTCGAAGTCAAAATCCAAGATGGCGGCTTTGAAATTTTACAAAATATGCGTCATGGGTGTCGCGTCCATGGTTTTCGGGGGTGCTGATGACGAAAATGAGATCAACGTCAAAATCCAAGATGGCGGGTGTGAAATTTTACAAGATATGCGTCATGGTTGTCGCGTCCATGGTTTTCGGGGGTGCTGATGACGAAAATGAGGTCGAAGTCAAAATCCAAGATGGCGGCTGTGAAATTTTACAAGATATGCGTCATGGGTGTCGTGTCCATGGTTTTCGAGGGTGCTGATGACGAAATTGCGGTCGAAGTCAAAATCCAAGATGGCGGCTGTGAAATTTTACAAAATATACGTCATGGGTGTCGCGTCCATGGTTTTCGGGGGTGCTGATGACGAATATGAGGTCGAAGTCAAAATCCAAGATGGCGGCTGTGAAATTTTACAAGAAATGCGTCACGGATGTCGAGTCCATGGTTTTCGGGGGTGTTGATGACGAAAATAAGGTCAACGTCAAAATCCATGATGGCGTCTGCAAAATTTTACAAAATATAAGTATGCGTCATCGGCAAAGTCTTACAGCCGCCAACTTGGATGATGACTGTGACCTCATTTTTGTCGTCAGCACCCCCGAAAACAATGGACACGACACCCATGACGTATATTTTGTAAAATTTCACAGCCGCCATCTTGGATTTTGACTTCGACCGCAATTTCGTCATCAGCACCCTCGAAAACCATAGACACGACACCCATGACGCATATCTTGTAAAATTTCACAGCCGCCATCTTGGATTTTGACTTCGACCTCATTTTCGTCATCAGCACCCCCGAAAACCATGGACGCGACAACCATGACGCATATCTTGTAAAATTTCACACCCGCCATCTTGGATTTTGACGTTGATCTCATTTTCGTCATCAGCACCCCCGAAAACCATGGACGCGACACCCATGACGCATATTTTGTAAAATTTCAAAGCCGCCATCTTGGATTTTGACTTCGACCTCATTTTCGTCATCAGCACCCTCGAAAACCATTGTCGCGACACCTATGACGCATATTTTGTAAAATTTCAAAGCCGCCATCTTGGATTTTGACTTTGACCTCATTTTCGTCATCTGCACCCCCGAAAACTATGGACGCGACACCCATGACGCATATCTTGTAAAATTTCACAGCCGCCATCTTGATTTTTATTTTGACCACCCCCTCCCTCTGGAGGGAAAACTTGTGAGATATTAAAACTTTAAACAACTTAAACTAGCCTTTATGAATTTTATCTAGATAAAGTAATAAATGGGTTCATATAATACTTAGTATACACCTCTGTCCTACCTACCCTTCGGAGAATACAGACCTGATGGTATGGAATCTCATTTCTCGGATTTTGTCCTAAATCCTTTGCATAATAAATGTCGCGCAAGTGTCCTATCGCGGAAGTATATACGCGCAAATGTCTTTCGCGGAAAAGTCAGTCGCGCAAGTGTCGGTCGCGCAAGTGGGTTCGCGCAACAGTCTAGTCGCGGAAACGTCCAGTCGCGCAAGTGTCTAGTCGCGCAAATGTCTAGTCGCGCAAAAGTCCATTCGCGCATTTGTCTAGTCGCGCAAAGGGAGTCGCGCAAGTGTCTTTCGCGGAAATGTCTTTCGCGCAAATGTACCAGATCCCTTGCGATGTAAGTATGATCGTAGAACCAAGTCCTAACACTTGCAACCTACAGTTTTCGATTCCAATGTAAAACATCGTAGAGAATATTTTAATTTCCATAGATCAACGCCAGGGTATGTCTGACATTTAAGGTGAAGGATTATGTAGGTACTAGGTGGACTGACATTATGAAACTAGTGTCATACAAGTGCATGGTGCTTCATGCGATAGTCCACACGCATACCGACACTGAAACAGTTGATTAAACTTATAACTATGAACCTACGTCCAGGATATGAAAAGTACCTAACCCATTAGCGACCGACGATAGAACTGTAGAACATAAATCGGTTTGGTGTCCAACCGTATCTACGTTTTGGAATTAAGTATTCTGTGATTTTGGCAAGTTGAGGTTGTTAGGTACTTCCTAAGTTCCCATCTACAGAAGAACCGTGGAACCCCTTTAATATTTTGGTGCTAGCCGGCACGCTTGCTCACATAAGCGGCAAGCCTGTAATCCCCTGAGAAAGTAAGGCAGTGATGTATTTATAAAATAGGTAACATAATGATCAATGTTACGGTGTAAATAAATATTCATAGATAGGATTAAAATCTGTTAAAAGTTATGCGCAGTTCTGATATTTTCTTACTGGAAATGTTATGGTTAGCGTTAATAGTAGGTACTTGACCGGTTTTTGAACTGTGTCAAACTGTGTGTAGATAGGAAATACATTTTGGTGTAATTAACATACATATTTATCTACTCCTTATTTGTGTTTTGGCCACAAAAACAAAAGTATCAAAAAATATGTACTTACCTAACATATTTATACAAGGTTGGCCAGTAAGGGGATAGGTAATATGTACTAATCCCAGCTTTTGTCAAAAGAATCATCAAAAACGGTTATTATGCAACAAAGTTATGTAGGTATGTTACGGATTACTAGCTCTTTATCTGTAGGTACTGAATAAGTAAGGAAAAAAGGGCTGTCGATTTAAAAAAAGTAAATGTAGGTAAAGATGTAAAAAAATTACGTCCTTTTCAAGGTTCCGTAGTCAAACTAGTAATAGTTGTTGTACCTACTTCTCCATTTCGTTATGTCACAGCCATTTTACTTGACACAGACTGTTGGGACTACATATGGTTGTTTGGCAGGGAGTTCTTCTTAACCTAAACTGAAATACAGGCATGTAGAGAAGTAACTAAGAAATGAAAAAAGAATAGGGGTGGCACTCCGTACATGAAACAGCGAGCTGACAAATAATAATTTCAAGCACCTCGTCGTGAGACATATCATTGGATAGGTCTTTAAAAATGACTTCATGGTTCCTAAGTCTATTTTTTGTTTATTGTTGTTGTATAAGTATTTGGTAAGAAATCAGCTCCGAAAGTCGTTAACAATGTGTTCCCCCTCAAACAATCCAATCATGTCATCAAAAAATCTGAAACAAAATTAATTGTTACGTTAATAAGTTTTTAAAATATCGGCTGGTTTCACTTAAATGCTACTTTGAGTTTATTGACCGCAAAAAAATAACTTGGTATTTCACAATATCGTTGTGAAATATTATAAAATATACGCCTTGCTTTATGTAGGTAAGTATATGCAATACATGCTACGGAACCCTACACTGCGACTGCGAGTGGTCCGTCCGCAATTGAGCGGTTTTTCAATGATAACACTTGCTGTAAAACAGTCATTAGTGAAACTTTTTCTAGCTGCCCACGGATTTGTATCTATCCCATTTTCGTCTTACCGTATAGGTAGGTATGTACAGAATGTATATTTAGTTTAGAAGAAAACTTGAAAATTTTGAAAAAAACGTAGTCAGCCTAAACGATACCGTGAGTCAAACGTGAGTTAGTTACTTACGTACTCTTTTTAGGGTTCCGTACTCAAAGGGTAAAACGGGACCCAATTACTAAGGCTCCGCTGTCCGTCTGTCACCAGGCTGTATCTCATGAACAGAATAAAATAAATATTTAAGGGGGCTCCCATACAACAAACTTGATTTTTTTGCCTTTTTCATAATGGTACGGAACCCTTCGTGCGCGAGTCCGACTCGCACTTGGCCGGGTTTTTAGATTTACCGCCGCATATTACATTTTAGGAAAAAGGAAAAAAAAACAATAATATTATTCTTTCGTAATCAAATAACTAATCACACCTACTTAATTGACTAACTAATAGTTAATGCGTACTTAAGGAAAAAAACGGCGTTAAAATCAATAAACCAATGGCAGAACAGTGTGTGACCACAAAATGACTACTTAGTAGCAATAGTTAAGTAGTATTTGTTGCATGACATCACCCTGGTCTGGGGCGGTTAATTTGTGGGGAGCGAGACAGACCCACCCCACTCTCCCTCTAGTTGCGCTTATTTGCGGAGTGCATTACATAGTCTGGATATACTAGGTCCTTCGAATACATACTTGTACGTCTAGTTTAACGAAGATATAGGTGTCATAGGTGCATACTAACTCGCAGTTCGGCTATCCCATTACAAAACCTAGTAAGGGACACTTTTTACAAAAAATCGTTTAATCTTGCTAACCTAGAAAGTCTCTACCAAATACAAAAACACCAGCGTTGAAAACTCAAATATAAAGCAGATATATTTAAGCATCGATACCTAAGTACCAAGTGCCATTCACTGCCTCTGATAATTTTAAAACCTAGTAAGTCACTTTAACCACATGGTTTTACCTAACATAAATACTTTTCAAAGGCTGACCGATTTTACGTTTGTGCGCTCTCCTGTAAAATTTCGTTTTAAGCCCTTACTAGGTTTTGAAATGGGACAGCCGAGTTGCCTCAACATGTATTAAGTTAGGTACGATTAACATTCGCTGAATGGATAAAGCTAATATTATCTCGGCCGTCCCATTTCAAAACCTAGTAAGGGCATAAAGTGAACTTTTACAGGAGAGAGCATAAAAGTTAAATCGGTCAGCCTTTGAAAAGTATTTATGTTAGGTAAAACCATGTGGGTAAAGTGACTTAGGTACTAGGTTTTAAAATGATCAGAGGTAGTGAATGGCACTTACTAGGTATCGATGCTTATTATGTGAGTTTTCAACGCTGGTGTTTTTGTATTTGGTAGTGACTTTCTAGGTTACCAAGATTATGCAATAAAACTATTTTTGTAAAGTATCCCTTACTAGGTTTTGAAATGGGACAGCCGCCTTTGGATAAAGTTCGAAAATATCACTTTACATTGCACAGTTAGGACATTATCTAGCTATTATTGGATAATATTAAAATAGTATTCTACTCTAGATTGTAGGACAGATTAACAAGGGTTCTAATCACGCCGTGTTTAGTAAAACATATTTCGTTTTATTTCGTTATCATAGCTGCAAGTAAAGGCAATAAGGATGTAGTCCGTGCAACTGCATGACAACTGCCAACAAATGATTTCGAATAGGCATGAAACGAAATATGTTTCACCAAACGCGGCGTTATTAGCCCCCCTGGTGGAGTCAGAGTGCTCCGATTCGGATTACCTAACAATTGTTTCGACCTATTTTATTAATGTGAAGTAGCGGCAGTTCCTAAATACGAATAAATGCTTTTCCTTTAGTACATGCTCAATTTTAACCTATTTATTTAAGATGATGCTAGCTATATCAGACTACGTCTGGATAAGGGTACCTTTCCACTATGGATGCGTCCTATGGATGCGTTTGATATCCACCAATCATATTCATTGGGCCACATAGCATAGCACTGGTGGAAACTGATTCAACTAAGCTACGTTTTTTATATGGAAGGATGCGGTCTGTGGATGCGTGCTGTGGATGCTAGCTATGGATGCGTGCTATGGATGGTTGCGAGTGGTGTAGCTATGTGCAGAGCACAGCGCCGCCACCGCCACTCCCCGTGCCTTTCCTACTGTCGATACGTCGCATAGCTCGAGCTGCGCATCTTCCTCGCACAACTACATAGCTTAGCATCAGTGGAAACGGTCACATAGTTTTGTAGCTTAGCTTTTACATTCTCGCAGCATAGCTGCATAGCACATCGCTGGTGGAAAGGCACCCTAAATCTATGATTATCCAATAGCAGTTGGATAAAGTTAGAAATACGGTATTTTATTTGTTCAACCCCGACTTTATCCAAGGACCCATAGTACGTACCTATTAAGCTTTAGCTGCATAAAGTTAGCTTTATTCATCCCCACATTAACCGCAACAGTAAATATTTCCAAAACTGCTTTGTTAAAATCGAGGCCAATATAAAAATAGGCTTAAGTATTCAGACACCTTCTTTTCGAAATATAAAAAATAAACTTTAAAAAAAAGTAAAAACCGACTTCAAAGAAATACTAAAAGGAGTAAAATAACTACCATAATATAAAATTAACAGTTTCAGAAGTCGGTGTATTCTATTTGCTTCAGTGTAGAGTTGCACCGACTTCTGAAACTGGTAATTTTATATTATGGTAATTATTTTACTCCTTTTAATATTTCTTTGAAGTCGGTTTTTACTTTTTTTTTAAGTTTATTTTTTACTAAATACGTTTTAGTGTCATAATTTTAACCCCCTCCTTCATAACCCTTCTTTTTGGCTTTGACGTAGTCGGGCATAAAAAGTCCTTTCAAATGATACCTTACACGATATAATGAAAACATTCCAAAGGGGGGGAGGGGGACACGCACCCCCTTCTCTTTTCCAGTAGTCAGTTCCCAGCAACAAATATAAACAAAGCAATATTAGTAATTTGAGAATTTTGCTTTGATCCGATGAGGAGTTCCGTTCCATATCTCTGAAGTTCATGGTCTAATCATAACAAAATTTATATGGGACCAATCGGGAAGTATACCCTTTCGAACAAAAAAAGATTTTTTCAAATCGGTTCATATGACGGAGATATGAGGAAACAAACATAAAAAAAAATACAACCGAATTGAGAACCTCCTCCTTTTTGAAGTCGGTTAAAAATACAGAACACAATTAATATTATATACAGGATGTAAACGAATTCGTGTAATTCCTTCAAACAGCGTGATCTACATACAGGTGACACTGATTGACCCTGCATAGGTTTTTTTCAGAATCAACAAAAAAAAGTTTCCAAAAAATGAATCATGGTATTCTGTATCTGAGTAATTTTAGCGTCCGGAGTTAACTGACTTTGTGGAGCGATATCGCGCTAGTCGTGCCAGTCAGCTGTGTCCCCGTGCCTTCATTCACTTACGTAAGGCATCGAAATTTTCTACGTCATAAAAAAAAAATTAGGAATTTTTATTTTTAATCAATCTAAATCCCGTGCGGGATTAATCAATACCATTATTAGATCATGTGGTTTAAAGGAATTACAAGAATTCGTTTACACCCTGTATAAAATGCACCAGAGAGGTCAACCAAATACGCTGATTTTGAAGATCATCCCAACAAATAGGTATGTATAGTATGGATAGGTATTCAACTACTTGACGACACGTTTGGTGCAGAGGCTAAGCGATTGGCTTCTGCGCTACGGATCGTGGGTTCGATTCCCACACGGAACAAAAATTTGTATGGCCTACAGATGGTTGTTTCGGGTCTGGGCGTTTGTGTATGTGAGATTTGTGTCTGTAAACGCACCCACGATACAAGATAAATCTTAGTGTGGGGTAACGTTTTTTAAATAAATATATTTCACGAAGTTAATAATTGAGGTCTTTAAATAAAGTAAACACACACAACTTTGCTTAAAAAGTTTATTATAAAACAGTAAAAAAATACTCTACAGCCTGTACCCTATCTTGTGCCGAATATTCGGCAAGAAAATAGTTTTAATATTAATACTACGAAATTAATTACAATATCTTATATTGTCTTTTATATTTGGTATAAGGCATTAAGGGATGCGTGTTTGGATTTTCCAGAAGTTTACTAGCGGACTCTAAATCTAATCTAAATAATCAATGCTTTCGAAAGGAATACCATGGTGCAATCTCATAATGAGATTAATTTCTCACCTATCCATATATTATCCCCATACATTTTTACTACTTCAAATTGATATGTAGACCTATGTGGCCTGCTTTGAGTATCATATTTCATTGTCTAAATGCTATGGCACTTTTAACACTAATTGTGTCCTTTTTACTAGTACTAAACTCACTGCATAGCAAAACATCAAGTTTGTTATGTAAATCCTTCGTCTTCCTAAATACCACAACTTTTCACTTACATTCAAATGCAACCTTATTTAAATGCTACGTACACAGCGCTTCAAATATATCACCTCACTTGATTTGTAACTTTAGAAACGTTTCCATACTAAAGTGTAGTTATCACACATTGTCAGTGTTGGTATAGGATCCGAAAGAAAACGACTTCCTCACACGTGGCAATAAAGTTATACTGAGCAGAGGTCGAAGTAAAGTTGAAACAATGTACGTACTGCTGGTAGCCACATTCACAGTAGTCATATCATCATTTTGAGCCAGGGAGGTTTCATTACCTTGCATTGATTTGGAGTAAATATTATAAGCAGTAACAAACGATCGGGGAGTACACATCACAATGTATACCACTATAAGCCACAGAGATAATTTCAATGCTGCGATTGATTCGAAGCACTCAATTTGAGATAATATTTTCTTTATCTTCAACTTAATGATGACTAGAACACCAGCAATACTCATAATAAAAAGTGGTAAGAACAAATTTAAAACAGCAAGAATCGAGTACATATGCAGGCGTTGACTGGTGTCGACAATAGTGCATAACACAACATCCCGGTCGAGGTGCACTGTAGTGGCTAAAACAAACTCCGGAACACTTAATGAAATAGCCAGCACCCAAACGAAGACTGATGGTTGCGTTACTGAGATTCTACGATCAGTCAGTCTGTAATCTAGGTTCATGGTTCTCGGCGGAGTTGAAGAGTCACTACTTGTCACTAAACTGTGGCGTGAAGATCTTATTTCTTCAGGATCATCCTGTTCGTTTCGTTTGATTCGTTTTGCGATAGCTTTTTCTTCAATATTAATGGTGGCGAGTGAATGTAGTGCGATAGTAGCCACTAAATAAGACGATGCAGTCGATGCAAACACGTTCAGTCCTCGATATGCTACACAGCCATGGTTACCAAAAGGCCACGATCGGATGTTGTATGACCATAATTCTGGGCCTATTGATGCTCCGAGTACAAAGTCGGCAAGAGCCAACTGTAAAATGATGGTCAGCAAACCTGAAAAGAAAGCAAACATGACTGTGAATACTTTAATAGGCAGGATAACCGGTACCAATACAAGCAAGGCTATTAATGTACAAGGCTTGTCAATGAATTTAATGGAATAAACTACAGGGATAACTTTATGTTGAATCCATACGAGACGCGAAGTAGGTATCATTAATGTTGTTACATACAAGAAATTCAAAAAAAGAGGTCGTTAATTGAGTGCATTTCAACATGGGCCCAGATGTATAGTAAAGGATTAGGAGTATCGGAGGAATTTATCCTTATTTATAATATTGCATTAGTGATACAAACTGGAATATCTAAAAAGTATGTAAGTATTATCAAACAAGTTTTTGTTTACCACTCCGTGACGTTTTGAAGAGCGCAGCGAGCACCGAGCAGTTGGCGAGAGCGGCAGCGCCGGCGACGCACGCGATGTAAGCGGCGACCACAAGCGGAGGGAGGAGCGGCTCGGCCGAGTGCGCGAGCTCCGACATGGCGTCGGCCGTCCGGGACTGTATCGGGATCAATGACTCGCGCCTCGCGGCCGCTGCGTCACCCGCGTTCTCCGCCGTCCGTCCCTCGATGTTTTTTTTTTTTCAGTAGTGATTCACCGCTGTCCGAACATGTGCAGCACACGAGGGCGCGCGAAAATTCGAGGTATTTATTGTCCCTACTTCGATAGACTGCCACGCACAATTTCTTATTTTAAGTTTATCTAACTGGCCTTACAACAGGTCGTCACTTCAAGTACGTATGTCGTTCTCGCTTACCAAGTGTGCAAATAACGTAATAAAAGGGCTGTGTGCTGTGTACGCGTGCTATAAGTTCATTATTATTCTTCGCTCGCAAACAACTACCGGCGCCCGCATCGAGGAGTCAGTCGTCCTGACTTTTATGCTAAAATTTATTCTTTAGCCTTAATAAATTATAATGGAATGTAATATTCCATTTCATTCGTATGCCGTATGTATGCTGACTATAATATTCAAAAAGGTTTTTGGGAGGGAGGGATTCCACAAGGTCCTTTTATTTTTGAACTCACACACTAAGACAATTATTAAATCTTAGTTGGTACACAAGATGTCTTACGACCTCTTGTATTTGAACCTATTTTTTTTAATCTTCGTTGTCCTCAAAGAATGCTCATCGACTATTCAACCTCTATTTAGTCAAATCTCTAGTCCCAAAACTGTCTGATTCTCTAATGGGTCTTATCAATCTAAATTGGCGTGTGCTACTACCCAGTATTACTTTCTTAACTGTAGACACCAAAGACCTCTTTGGTAGACACCTACATGCACTGGGCGCATAAGCAGTCTTCATGTTCAATTCTACATTGTCGTAGGAGTGTTGTGTTGTAGTCCCATGGCAACGGAGCGCCAGGAAATCGTGCATGTTGATGCACTAATTATAATAATTAGGGTCGCGTATGCATTAAATAAATCTTGATATAACTATATTGTTCTTTTAGTGATCAATACATACATTCTCAATCTCAAGTAACTTAATTAAGCGAACAAAACATTACAACGAAGTACCTATTGTTGTAAGAACAAGGGACTTTATTTCAGATTAATATGTATATTTTTCAAGAGATAACGGAGTCTTAGGTGTCGGTATTGATTGTTTTTGTATTTTTTGCACGTTAAATGGCCATATACATTTTTTGTTGAAATGATCTTGGCTTATGGACGTTCATTGCCAAAATGGCGCAACTCTTGCTTTATTTCATCTTCCAAGCTCGGCGGGGTGTGTTGGAGCTGCTGTGCTGTGTCTGCGGAATCCCTTCAAAGAGTTCGTCATCTTCATCATCATCACTCAGCCGAAAGATGTCCATTGCTGGACATAGGCATCTCAAAAGCATCGCCACATCGACCGGTCTTGTGCTTCTCGCATCCAGCGGATTCCCGCGACATTCACCACAAAGAGTTCAAATGTATTTAATTTGCTCATCGTTAGGTAATTATATTTTTGAGCCACTAGAGTCCTGAAGAGTCCTTAGACTGGTGTTTTCAGCTGTTACGGTTTTATGATAGTCTGCCCTCGTCCCATCGTCAAGTTCCAAGTCACTTCTTTCTAATACAGCTAGTACGATTTGCAACCACAAGGGTACGACAAAATATTCCACTGCCGTGCTGTGCGATGCAACCTTCACTCTTGCTGCAAGGCAGATTATGATGTTTTAGGCAGTCGGCAGTGTCACCGATGTGAAGCACTACAAAGACCTCTAAGCGACAAGCATAGCAAGCTGGCCGAAGAGTGGTGTTATTCAAACATCCAATATGTCCAGGATGGCAAAACGAGATTGCCTTAAGCGTAACACAATTTTGTAAGAAAATATTGAAATTAATAAAATAATGATAAATTGCAACATTACATAGATTTTGTAGGTAGTCGATCACAGCTGCTTGGATAGGTACTTCTTATCCAGCCAAATGATGGTCTATTTAGATGATGACAATACATGTTAGTTAACGGAACCCTGTCTACTTTTACCATCAGGTGCGTCAAGGGTCAAACGCGACCAAGTCAAATAATGAAAAATAAAAAAACACCTCTTATTATGTAGATCTAATTAAGAATGCTAAAGAAAAAACACTAAATTGGTAGATAATAACACAAAAAAAATAACTTAAATAAACGAACTCCTACATCGATCAATAAATTCATGGCTCTGCCAACTCTTTTCTGATAAAGAGAATGCGGGCTGTCTTCTACATATCAGCGAAAGCTTGATAAGATATTGAGAACTTAAGTTATGTTCAAGAACGGGTCATATGTCTCAAATGTACGTACAAATTGCGGAACAAACTAGCCAACTGAAGAAAATTTAAAATAAATGTTACGAGGATTTAGACATGTTTGGTAGGTTTACGCACATTGTACCTTTAATATAGATATGAAATGGTTTTGACATTACTTCGTTATTTTATGTCATAGTGGTGTGTCTGGAGGGCACGCGCGGCGGCGCGGCTGCGACTGCACAGCACGCCGGACTGACTGCGTCCCTCCTCACTCGATATTGTTCATTTGTTTTGATTAGCGGAAGCCGATGACTGTCGGCGAGGTCGAGTGATGGATGACTCGCGACAATGCTCCTCAGGGGACGCGTGTGGGCGGTGTCTTGACAGCCAAAATCTGCACTTTCCTTCGACTTTCTCTCGGAGGTGCGAAAGGTGTTCACTTCATTCGGGGGCTCGCAATGCTTATTCGGTAGCTGGCGCCTCATAAGTGTACGCGTTCTAATCGCGCGCAACGTCGGTCGGTCTCTCGCGTCACACGGTGCATCGCGCGTGCTTCAGATATTCAAAGCACCTGCATGCGACTTCCGAGTTCGAGTTTATAAAGACTGTGCCGGGTGTGAAGAAGTAACTCATCGTGGTGTTGCTGGACAGCAATGTGAGGCAGTCATGGCAATAAGAAGTGACATAGTGATTGTAGCGCTGTTGTGCGTGCTACGAGGCGGTGCGCCTGCGCGGTTTCCCGTGAGTAAGCTCCGCTGCGAGGGCGGGCGGCGCGTTAATATCTTATTATTGATTTATTCAATTTTTCCTTACTTGTTTTTCCATTATTGCGTATGATATACATGCTTTATATGTACAAACGTTCGTTTTATCTTAAATAATTGTGTTTTCAAAACGAAATTATAATCAATAGATAGATCAAAAATTCGACCCGATAATTCATTATCATTATTTTTAATGACTTGACTAGACTTCTTTGTAATTCATTAAAGAAAAGCAGATACTTTAAAGCGTACAATTTGTGTGACTAATTTATGAAAAGGATCTATAATAGTTTTGTCAAACGATTTGTTATAATCTTAAGACCAAAGACCCAGACTCTTGTAAAAGAAAAAGCTAGCTCCCACTCTATTTAAGGACGTAATTTAATTCGTTATGCTGAACCTTCGACAAAAATAATACTTATGAACGTCTGTTAATAGTAAAATTAGTATTAATCCAAACTTTAATGTCCGGGAAAACAAAATAACTCTACCAAATATCTCGGTAAATCGTGCTCAACACATAATGACGCCATGGAGGGCTTTAATGACACATTTGTTGAAACATATTTCGTTTTAGATACCACATCGGAACTGCAAGTAGACAGCATATCTAGTCGGCAGTTGACACGCAGTTGCACTGACTGCATCTTAACTGCATTTGGTAATTGCAGTTGCGGTCGGAATGCATTCCGTCTGTCTGGGCCCTTGCAAATCCATTTCTGATATGAACGAAGTATGATTCACCAAATGCGACGTTATGATCCTCATGGGGATCATAAGTCCGGCTGCACATTATCAGAAATTTCTGTCATAAAACTAGAGATGAGTCCGATATCATGTCACATGTAAAAATATCGATATTTTAAAATCATTTCATCGTGCAATGACAACGACAAAATCATCAATACTTTTAAATCATTACTTGAATGAATGAAATGAACGCGAATTTCAGTGATTTGGACGGGCCGTCTCGACGGGCGATGCCGGTGCGAATTATTTGATAGTCATAATTATCTTGCAGCAAATATCACTAATGGAAACATATTGATGATTTCCATCAATACCTAAATACACTGCCATGAATAACACAAACAAAGAAAAAAATAATTTCGCGGGCTAACTGACAAAGAAAATCATTGATGATTTTGTCATTGTTCTCGTCACCGGTATTTTTTTGTCATTGTCATGCAGTCATTGATACAGAAAAATCATCACTCAGCTCATCTCTACATAAAACTTCTAACGCGCGATTCTGCTCATACATTTTGTAATAGACCCCGCACACTCAGAATTTGCCGGATCCGGCAGCCTGCTGGCTCTATTACAAAATGTATACACGCAGAGGGTCCATACCGCACGTGTCAGATATTTTCTGACATTTTCTATACACGAAACGTAACGTAAACGAAATTGTGTAATTCGTCCAAAAAACGTGACAAAAGCGCGATTAAAAAATTTAAAAAAAATCTCATGTCACTACATAGTATAAAACGAAGTCGCTTCCCGCTGTCTGTCTGTCCCTATGTATCCTTAGATCTTTAAAACTACGCAACGGATTTTGATGCGGTTTTTTTAATAGATAGAGTGATACAAGAGGAAAGTTTATATGTAAAATACATGCATATTATAGTAGAGAAAAACGCGGAATACGCGATAAACGATATCCACGCGGGCGAAGACGCTGGCGACCTCTAGTGCCACAATAAAAACGTTCGTAACGATCTTGGATGACCATGAGATGACCATCAATCAGATTGGTAGATAGTAGGTATATCAGAAGTTTTAAGACCGAAATATGTAATTATTTCTAACGAGTGATATTGATTTTATGAGTGTTATGTAGAGATATTAATGTTTAAAGTTCACACTATAGGTACACGTATCACATAAATTAAAGAAATTATTTTGAAACTATTTTGTGTATCTTTTCAATAAAAGGATTGGAAACGTGAGAATATTGGAGAAATTGCATTAGTGAACACTTTCAACGATTTTTACGCGCAATGTGTGATAATTGGTTTTAAAAATTTACAATAAGTTGTGTTTGGACGAGCAATAACTGTCCTACTACAAAGCGTGCTTGACACGGTTTTGTTAGCTTTTATTATTACCACTTCTTGTATGTTGTCAATGTATATTTACTTAAATCTCATAAATAATCAATTTGAGCTAGAAAAAAATCTTTGATGACCATGACCACGAGATTCAGACCAAGAATGCAAGCAAAGTCTTGCCTGGACTTATCATAAACTCTTTGACGCTTGGTTTTGTGGCCTAAGCAGTTGAAAGAAAAATCTCTTGAATTGTGAATAAAGTTTTATTAAATCTTCATTTTATTACAACCAGCCAATGTTACGTAGTCATTAACTCTCACGCATGTTTTCCCAGCCAAGTTCTGTACACCCACAATAATTCACCAAGGAAGCTCCATTTTGGAACGCGTGAGCAGTCATTCTTTCAATACCAGGCTTCAAATAAGATTTTCAACAGAACTAAAGGTTTAGCCGTTAGAAGGGTTGCTCCATGTAGTGTGTTAAAAAATTTGCTCTAAGAATTTTGTGGAGTTTTACAACTTTTCGAAAATCGCGTATTTCGCGTTTTATTCCGTTCAATTTCATTTAAGTATTTTTTATTAGTATGCAAATTAATTTAAAAAAAAACGTGTATTTCGAAGTTGTTCCACGAACGTTGATCAATTTGATATCGAGTAACCCAGCAAAATTCTTAGAGCAAATTTTTAACATGCTGTAGGTATATTATTAGTTCGGTGAAATAACAATACGATTTGTACTACCTATGTTATAACGATCTTAACAACCCTCACCTTGAAGAAATATTATATACATGAGGGAAAATCTGCCATATTAATATTCGTCGGGTCTCGCCATACGGCCGTGATTTATATGTGCGAAGGCGGTAGGGCTGAATGGATTTCAAATTGATTAATGGAGCACAATTCTTTATGATATGACAGCAGGAACCTCATATTCCTTTACATGATACGGGATTTTGTTTTAAAATATTATGTCTATTCGTCACTTATTCGGGTTACCCCTACTTAGTTATGTACCTATAATCGTTTGAAGATTTAGAAGTAGGAAGGTGGTATCATTTATTTGTTTTGTTATTAAATAGCTTGCCTAAGTATGCGAATAGATCTCTAAAACAGCTTTTAGTTTGGAAAATAACAAGAAAATGCTAAGTACACGATTTCACTGTCTTTTGTAAGTAGTTACTTAGTATGTTTCCGTTATATGGAACTCTATTTGTGCTGATGATAGTTCCTATGCTACTTCTCAGTCTTCGATTATGTAATATTACGTCAATAACGGGTTACCTACAATGCACATTTTTCCGAAACTATTAAAACTTTCACCAAATTATAGTACATTAACAACGCCTTTACGATACGATTTTATTTTGACAATTATATTACGTAATAAAAGTGCAGGTGTTTCGCGTACTGGATCACGTACAAAGTTACACAACGCTAACGTCAAGTAGAGTTTTTCAATCGCTCTCGATGATTCATAGCGAGGCTTTATAGTGGCCCGGCGACGCGACGTGCTCGCAGCCTCCGTGTAATTGAGATCGATACCAGTAACTTTCATCATCCGCCACATACCGACGTAACACTCACAATTGAATGCCAAAATTAAAGTAATTACCGACTCCATTATACCCTGCCACTTATTCAAAGCCGCTAATAATTCATTGGAAGTCGCATTGTCTCGCGTAGAAGAAAAGGAAAAACAAATAGTTTTACTTTCCCCTTTCCTTTGCTCACATCCGCTAATATCGAGCCTACACTTAGCTGACTCATGTGGTCTTGATTTCGGTTTCACTCTTCTCCATCAGTTTGACTGACATGCTAAAATTCACTACACTTATAGGTATACAATAAACTACAGTAACAACTTACATTTTCATTGACCGGCTACTTGTTAGACAGCTACCATCAATCATTCGGATTGCGAAAACAATGAAACCAGAACAGTTTCTTAGCAAAAGCTTTTCACTGATAACTTATCTCTTGACTTTTACATAAATGTATTCCTGGTAATGACTGGAGCCACGATGTTGTTTTAATAATATGATAATAATATGTTCTAACGTTGTTTTTTTATCTTTAAATAAAATATCTAATGACATTATAATAGATACATTCATTTTCAGCCTCAGGCCGTAAATGTAAACAAAAGAATTAGTAGAGATCGTTGACCTACTTGGTGTAAATTGACGGATCAATATACATAAGGATTTATATCGAAAACGAGAACCGTGAAACCAATTAACCATAACATAACGTGTGAGTTACTGAATTTGAAATGGATTAGTTGAATATTTTAGTGGTGTACAAGACAAGGCCTGTTTTGTGGCGTATTATAATTGCGATTACTTAACAAGGCTAATAAATGTGTGGTCTAGTCATGCTCATTAATGAGAGCAATAAAAGTAGTGTGTGAACGTGTAGCAGACAACATGTCCGTGACAATGGTGAGCGCCCACCAGACGCTGCGCTCCTTGTCGCCTTGCGCGTCGACCTACTTCGTTATAGCATTTATCATCGCCTTGTTCGGATTATTTCGATGTTCCTGATACCCACATTGATTGTATTGTTGTAATATACTCTCCAAATAGTAAGGAAGCTGAGTAATCTTCAATGAATGATAACTCTCTAGTCATTGCGGCGGGCGGGACCTAGTTATATACTTAGCTTATTGTTAGAAATTGCGTTTGTCACTATAGTTGACATTAACATCGGTTATGGAGTTTCACTTTTTTAATAACATGTGTTTAATTTAATAAAAGCTGTGATTATAGATATTGCAATAGGTTAAAGCTCTGATTAAGTTTACCTGTAATCAGAGTTAATTAAAGCTTACCTATTTCTCAAAATTTTGCTTAAAAAATTGCGTATTAAATTCGTTACTAGCGACCCACCCTGGCTTCGCACGGGTGCAATGTATTATACATATAAACCTTCCTCTTGAATCACCCTATCTATTAAAAAAAACCGCATCAAAATCCGTAGTTTTAAAGATCTAAGCATACATAGGGACAGACAGCGGGAAGCGACTTTGTTTTATTCTATGTAGTGATTTCCTGGCTTTCTGTCTAACCTGGCAGTATGTCAGACAGATATCCTAAAGTGAAGTCGGTTTTCAAACAGTGTCTGTGGCGTCTGGTTCTCGTGACAATCGAGAAGCATCCGACAGCCGTGCTCTCCGAACTACGAAGGGTTCTTTACAAAGAACGGCCACACAATCAAGAAATCGATCGGTCTGAGCTCTAGACCCGTAGACTGGTAGCTACGATTCTCCAAATATGGCGTAGAGCAGACAGCAATTTCTTATCAATTTAATGTTCGTTAAAAATCTAATAAACGATTCAATTTGTCTACGGCTTTATTATGTTTGTTGCGTAAGTTATGCTATAACACATAATCACTAAGTACGCGGATTAACAGTATCCTATGTTTACGATCGATCTATTGCATAAGTAGTAGGTAACTGGTTGTTGATCGACTTGGTAACAATAATTATCATGGTGTGAGTCACTATAAGTATTCGCGCGAGCTGATCGATTTTACGTATTATAACAACCCGGTTAGTGAAGTGAACCTTGTCACTAATGACCGTTAAAATGAACGACGGGGTCCGGCCTTTGCACTCATGCGAATGAACGGTCCACGCGTCGCGTCGGGAATATTGCTCATCTCGCTTTTAGTATTGCGCGTAGTATGAGGTTAACAGGGTTTTATGCTGCCAATACTTTTAAATTAGGAATATTGACAACATAAAAATCTGGGAACCTGTGTAATTAATACCATAAGTACCTATATATAATATAGGACTCCTAGTGTTTGTAAACATATGGTATAAAACATTATACTTATAAAAGATGGGGTGGGCTATTCTATTCAAATTTTAGACCACATAAGAATATTAACGACAATAATGAGGTTGTAGAAGAAGTAAAATGTATAAAATTTTTAGGGCTCGAAATAGATAAAAAACTAAACTGGAAATCACATATCGTCAGTGAAGTTCTAACAGTGCGGACGTCAAAAATGGCTACTTTACAAGAGAGTGAAAAAACTATTTAAAACGAGCGTAACCTACGCTGAACGCAATATTGTTTTTAGTTATCATTACAAATAAACTCTTTGATGATTTAATAAACATATGAAAATCCTAAAAATCTTTTTCATTTCCAGTAATATTCTGGCTTTTGCAATGTTGTCTGTTTTTGTCACAACATGACTTACGCATTGTTAGAACTTCACTGACGATATTGAAATTCTTTGTAAGCAAATTAGTAAATCTGCATAGGTATGCTTTTACATACATTATCGTCATGTACCTATACAATATACGGATGCACTTCTTACTGCTTACTATGGTATAGTAGAATCCCACTTACGATATGGTGTTATATTTTGGGGAAACTCAACCGAAAAAGAAATAGCTTTTAAGGCTCAAAAAAGATGCATACGGTCGATATTTAAGCTTAAAACTACAGATAGCTGCAATCCTTACTTTAGACAGCATAAGATATTAACATTGCCTTGTCTGTTCATTCTAGAAGTAGCTATGTTTGTAAACTCGAATCCGAATCGGTTTAAACGCCTAGCCGATGTTGTTCCACGAAATAGACGGGATAATAGTAGATTGTATCTTCACACAGCTAAGACAACACTCATGCGTAAAAGTGTTTTCTGCGTGGCTCTTTTCATATATATATAATAAATTACCTAAATGTTGGAAAGAATTGCCTCAACCTTTATTTAAAAAAAGGCTTCGTAACTTTTTAGCAGACAAAGTATATTATAATATAAGCGAGTTTTTATTCTGAAAAGAACATATTTTTGCTGTTACATAATGTAAAGTTTCTGTTTTTGTGTTGTTTAAAATTTGTTAGATAGTTATAGTTAGAATCTTTTATATAATTTTGCATGCCTACTGGTAAAATATGGCCGAACCTATTTTTTCTTTATGTGACCTACCTGTACCTACCTACTGCCATATTTACAAAAAAAATATGTTTTATCTTTTAACCAAAAAAATGCTGAAATAGATTTTGAAAGCATATACTCAGACAACTTTATAAGCTTTCGTTACACGAAAAGCTTGTTAGATGCGAGACGAATTCTAAGTCTACGTGATTGAATCGTTAGAAATTTATATCTCGCAATATTTCATTCAAGGAGCTTAAACAAATTTAATAGCTTTAAACTGAACACAATAAAAAAGCTTTTAATTCGTTTAAAAAACCTTGAGTACTTAAATCACATCTACTTAGTATCGAGCTTGGTGTCTTCGGCGAAATCTCTGCGACGAGAATATCGCAAAATCGATGGCAGTTTAAAGATTTTGCGAGATAGTAGGATTTGAAAACATCAAGATGTTTTTGCTATAAAAATATTGTACTTAATGTAAAAATATTTTAAAATTAATTTAAAATTCATTTAAGTATTTCGGACAACAGGGATCCATATTTATTTTGTTAGTATTACAAACAGCTTATATTCTAGTGTTAGTAACATTGATATAAAAATAGTATAATTAAAACAAAGGATGACCAAGCAGGAAAATAGGCTTCGTCCCAACTAATCCCTAGTCCCAACTCGCCCGATTTTTTATATGCCTATTAGCTGCCAGGGTACAGTTTGTCAGAAAAGTGCTACGACGTTGAAAATGTTTTCTACCCAATCAATCTCCGCACAAAATGTCTAATATTTGGAATATAGCTCTCCCGTCTGCCACAGCTCTCACGATATAGTTGCGACTACTCCGCACTCTGCACAGCAGCGAAGCAGTTTTTTTTGCGTATTATGGCTTGAAAGCCGTCTGTGTGTGCCTCGGTAAAGATTTCAGAGGCGCTACAGAAACGGGGCAGTCGCAACAACATTCTGAAAGCATACATACAAGGTTAGTCACAAAGGGGGTACTAATCCGAAAGGGTGTTAAAATACCCATAATAATGAGTAACTTTTGTTCCCCAAAAGTCAATAGTTTAAGAGAAATAGCTGTTCAAAAATTACATAAAAATGTGCTAAAATCTATCTATCCTCAGCTAAGATCAGCTGTGTTTACATTTTAGGTCACGGATTAGAAGCTCCATTTTCTGAATTAGTAACTAAAGCAGGGATGAAGAATTTTTGAAAAAACTAAAATAATAATTATTTTAAATGGAAATAAAAATTTGCGAATTTTGAAATTATAGCACTTGCTTTAAAACCGTCATCAATGATACTTTAAGTGGCCTGCGGATTATTACCCGCTTTCCGACTAACCTTGTATTGTACTTGCAGGACATCCAGCGATCTCTTATTGTAGTTTGACCCATAGATTGCTCGTGTAAAAACTCTGACAGTAGGCCTTAAAAAGAGCAATTTTTATTAGGTCAGAGCACCGAGCAAATCTACGGGCCAACATGTTACCTCTGACCGCCAGTGCCCTACGCTCCCTCTCAATGTCTGTATCATCCTTAAGGTTGTCCGGTGATGAAATGTCCAAGGTACACTTGAATTTGGACACTCTGTTTAAATGGAGGCCATTCAGGCTAATAATTTCCGGTACAGAGTCTGGACATCTACCTGCGGCCCTAAAGAGCATATATTCACTCTTGGTGACATTATAAATAAGTCCATGTGAGGCAGCATAAGTCTCACAGACTTTGAGCAATTCCCTGATTGCCAGCAGTCGGGCCCAGCAGCACCATGTCATCCGCGTAGATGATGTTATTAACGCTCACTCCATTTATTCGACATCCAACAGCCATACTGCTGAGCTCGGTGATGAGCCCATCAACTTGTCTCACACCGCATTCCAATCCGTATGCTGGAGAAAGAGTGTTAGACCAATTTACCTGTTTTTTTTTATTGGCTTACCAGTACTGGAAGATTTTCAGTATTTCAGCTGGGGTACCCCTGTCCCTCAACTTGTCCCAAAGCACATCATAGGAAACGAGATCGAAGGCCTTCGAGAGGTCAAGGAAACAGGCGTACAATGTCTTATGATTGGTATAATATTGAAAAGTATGCTTGAGACTCAAGATAGCAGTTTCATTTGATAGTCCAGGCTGGCACCCAAACTGTCCTTCATGAAGGTTTAAAATAGTTTTCAAATGTAAGTCAAGAATACTGTCCCATACCTTAGCCATGATCGTAGCCAGAGAAATCGGACGATAATTCTCCTTATTCGATATGTCCCCTAACCTGTTCTTATACGTAACTGTGGGAACCACAAGAGTCTTCTTAAAAAAATCCGGCAACTACGAATAGCGTAGACACATCGTATAGAACAACGACAAGGCCCTCAGCATGTGGACTCCTGCATATTTAAAGTGCTCGATGCAAAGTCCATCATGACCTGGAGATTTGCCTCTGCTCACTCCCTGTATGACTCTTTTGACTTGCTTGGCAGAGAAATGCATAAAAGTCTTCTTTACCTGACAATTAAACTCGGCATCTGCAGAAGGAACTCAGGGACCAAGGGGAGATTGCACCTGGAAATGTTTCATAAACAGTTTTGCAATATTCCCGTGATCGCTTTTCTCCTCCACACTCACCGCAAGGCCAGGCTTAACGTCCAACTTACCTGTGGATTTCCAGAATTTGCCAAAGTTCTTAGTAGCTCGTTGTTCTGCTAATATGTATATTTTAATGTTCTTGATTATTTTGGCACCATTTTAAGCGATTTTTGAAAACTTTGCGAGCTTCTCGCATTTGTTCATAAACCTAACCATAAGTTGGTCGTTTATGTTCTATCCAGGTTTTAAATTACTGCCTAGCCTCACTGTGAGTATCACGTATACTTATATTTATTCCAGCCACAAAGAGATTTATATTTTCTGTGAGGCCTATCGTCACTGGTCTCTTTAGATTGCATAGCTCACTAAGAACGTTCACAATCCGATCATACAAGTTATCTAATATAACTTTATGTTCAGTCAAACCGCATGACCCATGACTGCACTCCGTAAATTCTTGGGGGAACATAAAAACCTGTATAGTTCAGGACAGTTTCTTTCAACCCATATAATCGCGCTACGGGGCACAGTCTGAGTCATCAGTTTTGACCTTACTATACTCAAATCACACATGATATAGATGGGTAAACGATCAGAGTTATGTACATCCTCTTTAATACCTACATCTATAACAGTGTGCCAAGCTGATAAAGATCCCACACAGTGATAGAGCCATCTCCTACAACTATCACTAATAAATGTGTAGTGATTTTGCTCAGCACCTAGAAATTCAATATCGGCACACAGCCATGACTGGTCCGTACAAAAGTTCGTTATTTCATTATAAAAAATTTGTTTGGGGTGCGCCTAATTTAATAGTTATTTGTTATAGTGCAAAGTTGCTTTTTAACCGCGTGCTCAATTTTGATGACCGAGCAAGCGAAGGATTCTAAAATTGCGTTCCTGAGCGTTAGCGAGGGAATCAAAACTAAAGAGCACGAGGTGAATAATCTTTGCACTCGAGTGCAACACGTAACTTTTCATCCCACCTCAGCGAGGAAATGACTTAGTGTAAATTACAAGGAACAAGTAACCTGTAACAAGTTGCATTTTTAACAATTTCAGTCAATTCTGTTGGCGTCAAATAAAGGAGGATGGGCGTTTTGGTACTCATGTCCAATCAAAATGAGTTTACCATCGTTGGATAGCTCTTTTCAAGAGTACAAAAAACTACTATGGCATCAAACCCGTATCAATTGTCCGTTTTGAAATATAGTCTTCAGAAGATACTGGATATTCAGTTCGAAATAGAATTTAAAAAAATCATATCGCCGGTTTCGCTTGACCGATTTTGATGGTATTTGCACAGATTTTGAGCTAAATAAAATTCAGTTAACGGATGAAAATCACAACAAAATCGGTTTAGCATTTTTTCAGTTAAGGGTGATCTATCTATTAAAAAAATCGGACGCGTTTTTTATATGCCTAAGAATAAAAGTCGTTTCCCAGCAATTATTTTTGGTTAATGTAATTTAGTTTGATGTATAGAGTGCGTAGATTTCGGCTATGCGGGTCTTTTTACACACTGTATACTTACATACAATAAATGATGAAACTTACTTCGAACTTATTTTATTTACCTAGATAATGAAAAATATTAATAATAATTATTTTAATACCATGCCAAAATGGAGAAAAATCACAATAAAAGTATGTGTACTTAATAGGATGTAGGAAAAATTAATAAACTTTCAAGCAAGATTACTTCGATCGGACAGCGAATCGGGACTAGCGCCATGGTTATTCTTAATCTACACAAAAATACCTTTCCAACGGTGTATCAATCATTCCGATTGGAGCCAGTACCAGACTCCATACATTTGTGCCCATCATCCTTTCCTCGTCGCTAGAATCACTCATTTTAGGTTTTTCACTTGTTTTCAAGTTTCTTGTTTATATCCTAAGGTTTTAACATTAAGACGTGAAAAGAAAAAGGAGTGCGTAAAGCAAATAAAAAAAAAAGTAATAGGTACCTACACCAAGAAGGTTCCGAGTATGAGATTTAACAAATTAAAAAAGGTTGTATGATAAATTCGGCACCATGGAGGTAGAAGTAAATAGGTTTAATGAAGTATTGAATTCACAAACTTGGTGCACACGATGTTCTAAATTCAATTTACTTTATCCTCTAGCGGATAAAAACGGCTTTTGCACTCAGATAACGAAGAGCAAAAATACTTTTTCCGATATGGGGGGATGAAATCAAACACATTTTCAATATCATAACTTGCTACAATAGCATTTATTTCACTTATCTAGTAAGTCTGTAGGCGTGTAGACAGAAAAAACAAGAATGGAGCGCTCGCCTATGGCTGCCTTTATGGCCACAATCCGTTTTCTAGTACTACAGTCCAAAACAGAGGCAGACTCAAACATGCCTTTCCTTCATAGAATTTACCCTCCCCCATACGGCCTTCCTCATAACGGTCCGACGGTTGTATCAACCGCTTTTAGTAAGCTCGATTTTTTTCAGTGTCGTGGGTCCAGTTTAAAAATGTCACTGTAGAGCCTAAAGCATAATGTAGGACTGACTTTGTGGTGTAAGTTTTTTCTTAAAATCTTTATTAATAAAGGGCTAAGTCAATTATGACTTTGTCTTCACGTTCAAGTTAACCGACAGTTCCCTAATAATGCTATATACCAGCCCCAGTACCAACTCTGGAACATGACATCAGAATACCTCTTTTGTGACTGGACGAATAAGGCGATAATTAATTAGGAGATTTAGTTTTCTTTTAATCTGTCTATAGGATCATACGAAAGCAAAATGTTATTCATAATGACTGGGTCATTCCTATACTAACTTTATCGCATTTATAGCACACGAAACGTATTTTAATTCTAGCGCCTGTTGTTTCTGGGGCAATACCGGAAAAGCACCCTGCATTCATTTAAAAACCCAGGAAATAATTTATTTTATAATTTAAAACATTTTAGTTTAACTTCTCGCGTGGAGACAGGCTGGAATATAAAACTTCCTCACCGCACGCTGGGGACGCGTGTTGTAAGATTCAACGAAACCCAACATGCTTGGTGGTAGGATCTAAAGCTACGGTCCATCTGGCTACCTACTATCCTCACATTAAAGTCAAGCAGTTTACTGTGTTTCGTCGTGTGTTTCTCACATTTAAAAACGCTCTATAATTCCGTCTCTTAATTTTTTTGCCATACAAATAGCAAGAAGTAGATTAATCATAACTTGTATTCTAGGATTCGTAAAAATCTTACAGTTTAGTCGTTTAATTAGGCGACCGGCGCGCGGCGATAGGATGCAAGATCCAAAACTAAATCAGCTTTTTCTCTTCAAAACCAACTGTAAGACATGACTGGTTTTTCCAGGAAGAAATCGGAGAAATGTACCTTCCATAAAAAATGCAGGCCTCGCGAGAAAGAATGTCGAGGGTCGCTGTAGTATTTATTTAGCACATTCATACATACCTACGCTTGCTACGACACACGGTCCGCAGACGACGACCTTATTTATATGTGGAAACGTCCTGTGCCGTACTTTGAAAATATGTTTGTAAAAGGTGATATTTTCTCTGTTTAATATATCATCTCAGCTTTCGGGCTGTCTAAAACCCACATTTTTTTTATTGTTTGGCTTAAACATAAAGGGACGCCATCCCCCTATATCGGTACGCTATTGCGTAGCAACGTGCTACGAGAGAACAATAATAACATTATTTTCTCTGCATTATCCACATATAATTAACGAGCAAGTACCGGATCGACTTAACTGTCCCAAACCTGCTTAAGCAGAGATATGATTCAGAGTATGATCTTCTTTATTGACGGTACCGACAGCGGAATACCTAAGTCATGTTTCAGCAATGGGCAAGTTTTCTTCTTCAGGATTTCTTCCCGCTGCATGGCTGGTGGACGAATGCGGAGCGCATGCAAGACAGCTCGGACATACAGGTCGTGTACCTGCCAGCGTTATTACCACGAGAGGCACAGCTGTCCTCTGACAAGTCTATCGATGACGTCCCGTTGCCGTACAGCTTTGACGCCTTTGGAAGGTACTTATTTTGTGTGCTTTGTTTATTCCTGCAATTCAATGGTAACATATTAAGTGTCGTATCAGGGTTAATTTCTATTCTATGAATCAGAAACTCATTCCAGTTCACTCATATTTTCTTTGCAGGAGTTTGTTTTGCAGCATACCATGTAAATGTTTACTCTGACAAGTCCCAGGGAAAGAAGCCATAAAACGATTTCCCTTTAATATCTTTGTAAAAAAAATGCACATTGAAAAGCTTTTGTTTAGAATGTATACCTACATCTACGCGCAACGTGCTCGTAGAAGCCTATTGAAGAAAAACAGGTTTCACCGGAGGTGCAAACTGACTGACCTTGAGTTTAACGTTATTGTTTTTAAGTGTGTTGGGTTGCTTGTGTAATCAATCACGTCATGGGAGAAAAAGAAAGTGTAGTGTGAATGCATTGAAACATTAGTTAACTAAGTGATTAGATCTAACTTCGGGTTTTCCAAAGGCAAAATCTATGTGTGTATCTAAACTTAATTTATTTTTAGAAATTTTGAGCTACAGTTGCTACCAAATCGTCGGCTGGTTTCCCCTGAATTTCGGGTGTGGTCAGACCTCGGCCAGGAGGCCACGTTGTCGTCCGTAGATCCTTCGTGCCACTTTCTGCACACTGGACCCAATTCAGTCGCTGCATTCTCAGCTTGCAGGGACCATGCTCTTGTAAGTACAGCAATTTTTTCATTAGCAGAATGAATAAGTAGGGTCCACTATGTATGGGATTATTAAATTGGCAAATTTTGCATAGCACTGTGACGTGAACGTCTCAAAGATCCCGCTTCATTGGATTTTATACTTAATCTTGTGATATTTGTATTCAGACCTTGCCAAAACTTGTTAGATTGTAAGTATATTGGGGTTTGCATCCGAGGCTTCATCCGAGGTTGTATTCTCCGCAAATGTTTCATGTCACCACTTCATCAGTAGTTTGGAATTTCGATGTATACAGGAAATACTTATAGCATAGGTCAAATTTTACTTCTCTGTGGGACAGAACATGCTTCAATCCAGAATGCAATATATTTAGTTGCCTCTTTGATTGATCAAGTAGTAATGATAATAAAAGATACATTCTGATAAAAGAAGTATACCAAGTTCTGTTCTATGTATTTTGCTAATGCCCAAGAAACTTAATATGGCACAGCTTTTAGTAACTTTTGTGAAGATAGTTGTGATTCGTTTCTTTTACGTCTTTCTATGTCTTTCGTTTTATGCTTTCAGCACGGTTTGATTGTCGTTGACAATTCTACATACGAAGTGCGTCCCCTGCCTTTTGGGAGTGGACGGGCGGAGAATGGTAGCGGCCGAACAGCGCATATGATTCGTCGGGCACCACCGCCCGCGCCACCAGGCGACGACGCACGTCCGCTGCGGCCGCGCGTGCGCCGACCGCGAGCGCATCCGCCGCGCTACAAGCCTGGACCACCTAACTATACCATTGAGATAGCGTTGTTCCTCGATGAAGCAGCCTACAAAATTTTCTATCCTTTCCTGAACTATAGCGAGTCGGACTTACGTGATATGCTTTTGGCGTACATCAATGGTGTAAGTTTCGATATTTTAAGAACTACTTATTACGTATTTTTACACGTTTTCTGTTTTTTTTTTTTTTTTTTATGTTATCCTTTAAAACATCTAAAAAATATAGCTACTGTCAAATATTTCGTATGTGTTCCAGGTGCAAGCTCTGTACCAGCACTCGTCTCTGGGCACTCACATCCAGCTATCTCTAGTTCGCTTGACGCTACTGCGCACGCAGCCATCATCACTGCCAGCTCACGCGGAGAGAGGACGTCTTCTTGATTCCTTCTGTGCGTACCAACGATCGCTGAATGTAGAAGATGACGATGATCCTCAGCACTGGGACATGGCGTTGCTGCTCTCGGGGTAACTATAGACAAAAACCTGTAGCTGAGTTGGTAATTTTAAATTTTCTTTCGAGTTATGTATGTTTTATTTTAAAATTAAAACTACTCAAATCAAAACCACTTATTAAAACACTTTATAATATCTGGTTAACCTATTTAACATTATGCAGTCAAATAACAGTTAGCTATTGTATTTGGTTAGTTAAGTAATCAAACATGCATGCATCGCTGAAATCGTGCAAATATGAACTCGTTTTTTTAAACTTGTGGTCCGGTTTGTGGCTTCGGACACAATCCGGTGTTTAATGAAAAAACTCCGGTGACTCAGAGTTTTGTGCAAATAAAAGAATCCTTCAAATATTGTGCAATGCCAACGGTTTTTTAGTAATTACATTGTTGGTGTAAACGTATTCGATCAACAGACTCCTGTCGGATTCCATTAAGGTTGTTGGCATTTGGCGGCCGACTTGCTCTTTTGTATAAAATGAAGCTTGCTGCATAAAATATTAACTTGCTAAGTATTTTAACTGTCCTAAGATAAAGCGGCCTTCCTTTCGTATTTCAGGTTGGACTTTTACTCGGAGGAAGGTGGTCGTCGGAGCGGGGTGACGATGGGGCTGGCGCCAGTGGGCGGCGTGTGCCTACCAGCGCACGCGTGCGTGGTGTCTGAGTTCGGCACGTCCGACCTGCTCGGCCGCCCTTACCCCTCTGCCGGCTTCACCTCCGTCTATATCCTCGCACACGAGATCGGGCACAAGTCGGTCATAACTCGTTTACTTTCCTACTTCTCCTATTTCATCAATCTTAAAGCGGTTTTATGTTTGTTGGGAAACGGTCAATTTTTCCATAATGATTACTATGATCTTGCTCTGATACTCCTGATAAGACAATTCGGCAGATTTCGCTTCAAATCAATCAGCCAAATTCTATGAGGTCATTAATTTGGAATCGATCTTATGGTAGCTCATGATAATTATGCGGGCTTTGGATTAAGGTTAATTTGCATTCTGTAATCAATTAAGCTTGACATTATTTAGTCCCTGTATGAGAATATGCCCTGATTAGGGATACACAGCAAAATAAGTTGAACGTCCTTCCCTGTATCGGTATTTCTAACCCTTAATCTTTTGGGCCACGCTAAAGAGAGCATTTAATTTTAGTCACTATTTAAACAGAGATACTCTCTATTAAGAAGTACCGGTTTTAATAGTTCGATAACGTTTTAATAGTTCGATAATATACCTTCACCAAAATAATTAAATGGGAGTGCCTCCGCTGCCGGCGCCGGCACCCAAAAATAACGCCATTGGGAACCGGCGGTACATTACTGCCGGCAGCCGAGTTTAAAAACATCGGCTGCCGACACCCAAAAAGGACACGGTAATAAGTTGTATGGTAGGTATGTTAGTTGAAAGGTAGGTTATATTTTGGGCCAAACACTGTAACTTGTCTTCCAACTGACTAATTTCAAGAGCGAGCGAAGCGAGCTCGATTTGGGGCACCCCGGCACAGATAAGTAGGTTAGGTTCGAAGGGGATGACGGGGGTTTCGTTCGCTCGCTACGCTCGCTCAGTCTCACTCTCGCTCACTCGTGTTAGGTTCCTTTAAACCCTGCAGACAGAAATACGAGCCCCGCGCAGCGGGTCTCCGTCGACTCTGCTTTGAAAACCCAAACAACCTAACCTAAACATCCCCTTAAGCTTTTCATTTGTTTTTATTGTGAAAATAAAAGTGGGTGACGAATAATCGTCTCCTGAAGAGACTCCAAGAGGCCTTGAAGGTGTATAGAAACAGTGTATGTAGTCGGCGCGGCGCCGGCAACCAGTTCGGCAACCGGCACCGGCATTCGTAATGGCAACCGGCGCCGGCAGCGGAGGCACTCCCTAATTAAATATAAAGAAAGCCATACATATCAGCATGTCAATAATTCAGAATAATAAACATCTTCCAGCCTGGGCATGCACCACGACGGCACGGGTAACAGCTGCGCACGCGACGGGTACATCATGTCTCCCTCTCGAGGCACCAACGGCGAGGCTTCCTGGTCCACCTGCAGCGCTCGAGTCGTGGCCGATTTGCAGTATAATTCCTTTATCTTCTGTTTACTTTTGCCCCACTGTACTTCAGGGCCTATTATACTAAAAAACTTCGTGTACATATTCATGAGGCTACGATTAGATCTTTTTAAAACATTATTCGTAATATGAGAAATTTTTAATTTCAGGCAAACCAACTACATGCGGTTTCCGCAGAATTATGTTTTCAGAGTACAAATGATTATAAGCACCCGCGGTTAGGAAAATAATGATTGAATTGTCCTCTTTAATTAGGTTATTTAATGCTGTTTTCTATGTTCACGTACGACAATTAAATCGGACGTGATTGTCGTAGTAATGGGTTGCGCTAACAGCCACTTTTTTAGGGAGTTGCACAAGCCTTTTGTTATGCTCATTGCATGTTTGTTTCCTCATCACGCTTACCGTTCGAGGTTAATGATAATTTGGGTGCAATTCACAGACATCAAACTGATTGACACCCGATGTGCGAAATACAATGTTGCGCTTAGATACTTTAGTTCCTAAGCTGACTCCTCAAAACCGACCTATTGAATTTAATAAAAATTGCACTTGAACTGTCTTGTCCATTTGTGTGTAGATGGGCGACTTGTCTGTTCGATGGTTCCGATGACTTGGACGCGCCCAACGAGCTCCAGCACGAAAGGTTTGGTGGAGCACCCGGTGCCATCTGGAGTGCGAAGAAGCAGTGTGAGGTGAGTCACGACATTTTGGCTATTTTTATACCGTTTAAAGAATTGAGCAGCGTTTTTGCAAATACTTTGTTATATCGAAAAATCCTAATAATAAAACATGCCGTGCAGATTATTATTAAATGGCTTACAGAGTTGCAAATAACCATTTAAATCTATTTGGGAAAAACATGAGGTACTCAACTGATTAACGAACATTCTGTTACCGGCAAGATTCTGCTGCGCGACTCTGACGCTGCTCCATCACCGAGCGGTCCCGCGGGCGAGCACTGCACGCAGCTGGCGTGTCGCACGCCGCACCGCGCAGGATACTACTACGCTGGGCCCGCGCTGCCCGGCACACCCTGCGGAATGCATATGGTCAGACAATCATTTTCAAATGAGAGCTCCGTGCAATACATGGCCCCCGTTAGGCCCCTAATTGAAAGACAGATTAAGGGAGTATTTCACCAACCTATCATTAGCTGTTCATTAAGCTAATTCGGTCTCTAAATATTCGGTTTCTAAACTAACATTTGCATTTGACCAACACATCAACAGTGATAATGACAAGATTATTGAACACATAAATATCATATTTAAAGGTCACACCTAGCTTATCTGGTGAATAGTTACGGATTACATTATTGATAGGTTGGTGAAATACTCCCTAAACGTTTTTCTATTTGGCACCCAACGTGGTACTCCAATAAAGATAATCTCTTCTGGATTCTGGGTTGCACGTCGGGAAGGCTTTAACTGACTTTATGCCTTTGCTTCGTAGTTTTATTAATTGACATAATAACGTAAAAAACTAATTATAAGGAAAATTATTGTAGATATCTATCGCCCTATTATTGATATTGAATTATTGATACTGTAAAATAACTAACCGATGCTTCAGTGGTGTCAAGGAGGCGAGTGTGTCCCGGCGGGTGCCCTGCCAACATCAAGCACTCCTGCTCCGAAGCCCGGCAGCGCCGGCGATAGCTCCGTGAGCGCCGGCTGGGGTCCGTGGCGAGAGGCAAGCTGTCGGTCCGGCTGCTCGGAGCGAAGCCGCGGCTTCCGCGAGAGGCGACGAGTGTGCACGAAAGCTACGAGTGATGCCTGCCAAGGATCTTCTTATGATGTCGTTCTGTGTGATGATACTAAGGTTCTCTATCTTTTTACCCGACTGCGCGACAGCAAAGGCAGGGTTATATTTTTTGTTATGTATTCAGACTACAAGTTTAGTACCTAGGCCTTTAGATTTATTGCATGTATTCAAGCGGCGAACTGGCTTGGGCAAAAAGATCTATTTTTCGAGCTAGTATGTGAAGCATTCATCATCATTCTATGTTGTAAAAGGCGGATGAAAATTAAGTCAAAATGGATCATTATCCTTTTCAGTCTAAATAATTCTTTTGATATTAATTGTGATCCTCAATCATTGTTGATCATGACTAAACAGCTTTTATTGAGGGGGTCAACGCATTGGTCACACTTCTTAGACTGTACATAACTCCGAAATATTGCTTTTGTAGTCTTTGCTGTGTCATAATTTACTTATATTTCTTCACTAGCTTTTGCCCGCAGCTTCGCTTGCGTGAAATTCCTTGGTTCATCCCTTAGGGGTAGAATTTCCAAAAACCCTCAAACACGTCTATGTTTATTTCGTACCAAAAGCATAAATTATTAATTCCATGCTTCTTACTTCGAAAGTGCCAGATTTCTCATACAAACTTTCAACACATATTTCACCCCATCAGGGGTTGAATTTCCAAAAACGATCAAACACAGTACATTTACTTGTAACCAGAAACTTTAATAATTAGTTTCATGCTTCTAACTTCAAAAATGACTGAGTTACATACAAACTTAAATCCCCTATTTCACCCCCTTAGGGATTGAACTTCGAAAAATCCCTGCTTAGTGGATGCCTACGTCATGAAAGGAACCTACTGTAAAAATTTCAAGTTTCTAACCATAGCGGTTTAGGCTGTGCGTTGATAGATCAGTCAGTCAGTCAGCTTCTCCTTTTAAGATAGAAGATGCACATCTTCAGTAAATTTATGACGCTATATCATTTGTTTCGTAGGTATGCGGCAAGAAGACACGTGTGGGTGCAAGTGAGCTGGCATCACGCAAGTGTACGGAGTATGCGGCGCTGCTGCCCGAGCTGGACGCGCGCGGAGGTGGTCTGCAGGCGCCGCATGATCCCAGTGAGTTACCATCATATAAAGCCTTACGTGCTTGAGCTATATGTCTGAATTAACAAGGAAAGGTCCCCAGTGTCCGTCATCGATTTGATTCGTTTTAAGATATGTTGCAGAGCATTGAAAAATAACCGTTCCGTATGTTTTTAACTGCCCAACTTCATTTTTCGAAAAAGCATTATTTGGCAGAGCGATTTCCCACTGCATCACGTAGGTACAATCTGATTTCACTATGAACATACTTTCGAAAACTTTGAAGGGCGATCCCCCTTAGTATGATATGAATCTGGTAGGTCAATATCGGTTATTTTTCAATGCTCTGCAACATATAAAACGAATCAAATTGGAGGCAGGCAGCTAAGGACCTTTCCTTGTAAGTTCCAAGAAATTCTCTGAATTCGAGAATTTCTTGGAACTTACAAGGACTTATATTGTATAAGAGCTATGTTACAATTTTGGTGTACAATAAAGTACCTATATTCTATTCTATTCTATTACAATTGGTTTTGTGAGAATAAATTAAGTGGGTTCAAGTTTGTCCATTGCATCTTAGATTTAATTCCATATCATAATGATAACTTATTCCTACAAAAAGTCATTAGATAAAGATTACATGGGTAAATTAATTGTGCCTAGAATCTAGATGCAGCTTGGACGAAATAATAACTAAACCTTGACTGGCAAACTTTGCTGTCTTTTCATGCTTCTCATGTAATACCTACAAGAAAGGTTACCTGACACGGCTGTAAAAATCAGTGAGGTTTATGAGCCATTTAAGTGATACTTTTATTACCTTCGCAGCTTCGTAGACACATTTGAATGTAGTCGACTTTATTAATTTGGTTCCAGTTTTTACGCCAATCATAATGCTTCTTAATTGGAACTAAAAAAATTTAATTGTTTGAAATGCCATGAAATTAACTCCAATCGGACTTAATTTGGAATCACATCCAAATATTTTTCTTATATAGGTCAGTGTATGGTGCTCACATACTTTTACAAACGAACGCATCTATAGTCCAGCCATTGAAATGTTTAAAAAAAGATAAATAAATCTTTGGTCGTGAAATAACTATTTTGCTTGAAATTTACATTTAAAATATTGTCCACAATTTTAGAAAACAAAATACTTTTAGATTATCCGTTTAGATATTTTTAGAAAACCTATAAAAACACAATCTTTAATTGTATCAAGTGTTATTCGAGTGTTTGTTTATTCACGATCAAGGGTTTATTTACCTTTTGTACAATATCAGCACCATAATCAACGCGGAGACCGTGTCAAATTAATTACCTAGTGCTAAAACACAATGATGTACCTAATTAGGAATTTCTTATACATATATGAGTCATTCATACGTTTGTTTACCCTCTTGGTTGCTTCCTTTATAATATATTTTCAGCAACCACCCAGATTTAGCAAATTTTACGAAAATACTTATACATGGATTCGTATCAGAAGGAAAACGCTGCTTAAACTAACAGTTTTAAAATTCATTGTGATTTGTGGTTTCGATAAAAACTATTCTAACTGTTCGTGTAGATAGGTAGCACATAAGACAACAGATTCTGAGCTGGTGATTTGATACATTTTGAAATTTTTAGAAGCAGTCGCTCAGCGCTCTCTATTATTGCACTTCTCTGAAATTTATTGTCGATATTATGGTTCGGACTTCATAAAATCAGGAAAGAATTGCATAGACCAGTTAGCTGACGGCTTTTTGCCAAAGATTTTACCTTGCAGTTCAATAGTGTTTTCATCCATTCGGTTCGCAGTGTTATGTCATAACTTTAATTGAAAAATTTAAGCCTTACTTGCTGTTTTTCACTCCACCAGCTCGCATGTGGATGGGTTGCGCGGTATTTTGCCGGCGCACTTCGGGAGGCGGTTTCTACGCGCCGCGTGTCGAGCTGAACGACGCGGGAAAAGACCCTTACTTCCCAGACGGAACCTGGTGTCACAACGATGGAAATCAAGACTACTACTGCCTACAGCATCACTGTCTACCTGAGGTAAGAAATTTCTGCATTGATTGTAGTCAAGTAATGATCCGGGAAAGGATTGAGGTGACCTACTTATTTCGAACGGTGGTTAATAGATTCCAAAGGCTTGTCATGGGCCAGTCATTTACCGTGCAATAATGAGACCACAGAAATGTAATTATTTATATTTCTGTGAATAAGACCGACCGACATACCTACTCCGTGCGCTGACAGTCGCTAGAAAAACTTTCATCGTTAAAAATCCGTACTTAATAGGCTTTTAAAACTTCTGGAAATAAAAACCAAAAAAGTTACAATGAATATTGAAACATTATTATTAGTGCCCTGAAACTTTATTATTAGTGACTTACCTCTGTTTTCAGAAAGGCTGATCAATTTAATCTGTTGTCAAATCTCACGTCAATGATTGTGATTGGTACAAAAAAATCGGAAGAACTAGGTATAGTTACCTACTCTGTTTCACGAAAGATGATGAGTCCTGGGATAGCGGTCATTTGCGAAGACTGCTACTGAAATAACGTAAACGACATCATCATAAACCGTAAAATAGTAATTTTATATTATGTAAGTTTTATTTTTCAAAAATAATTGATATTCGTTGTATGGTAGCGTTTTGTAGAAAAATTCCAGGGCTCACTTCCTAACGTGGAACACATAGCCCGTGAGCCATCAACAGGTTTTCCGGACCAATTTCCTCTCAAGCGATAACTCGTGGAATGCTTAAGAGGGTTGTATTATGCAGCATGGTGAACGTCAGCTGCCGCTCCGTGGGTGGGTTGGGCAGCGGCAGCCCGTCAATCACGTAAAAAAAAATGTTTTCAGTCATTTCCTCCTGACAAAAAATTTGTTAAATGATAGTTAACGCAATTATTCGAAGATAAAAAAAAGTCAGCTGGCCGTACCGTGGTGGATTATTACGTCAGCAGGTAACATGAACATGCAAAAAAAAAATTTCGTTCAGTGATTTCCTCTCACTTGAAAATGTGTCAGATGATAGTTTACATGCTATTTTGAATAAATAAAAACGTCAGCTGGCTCTATGTTGGTGGAAAGGTCGTCAGCTGATGCAGTGAAAGGTGGAGCATGGGAGCCAGACGTGAGCGCCGATCGCTTATACAGCGTGTCCCAGAAAGTAGTGTCAAGCGGAAGTCTAGAGGTAGAACATCCTTTGAGGTACCCAAATCACCCCCATGTATGTTCCGCGATTTTTTGTAGTTTTCGAGTTATGAATGTTTTTCATGTTTTTTAATCAAACTCTGACTATAACGACATTTTTGATCATAGTGACGTGAATAGTTGAGATACATGAGTAATTTTTTTTTCTAAATTAGCTGATTAGTGATCCTATCGAATGCATAAACATTTGTAACCATAGATGTAACGAATGTGTTACAAAAAAATATTGAATTGTCATAAAGTTAAAATCTTGCGTGTTTCCTAAATCTTTGTGGGTGATTTAAAAATAAATCACCCTAAACTTTTTTTGTCAGATGTATTTTAAAAACTTATCTACTTTATTAGCTACTTACCCTGTAAATTTCATTGAGCTATCTCTACGACATCACAATAAAAATTTCATTCAAAGCATACAATATTGAGAATTCCAGTTGTAAAAGGGTGAATAAATTTTTTATTAAAACCAACTAATAACGTCTTTTTAGTAACCCTCGACGCAAGTAGAGGGGTGTTTTTAAGGTTAACGTGTGTGTCTGTTTGTGTGTCTGTTTGTGGCATCGGAGCTCCTAAACGGATTTTGATTTAGTTTTTTCTTTTGTTTGAAAAGTGACTTTATCGAGAGTGTTCTTAGCTATGATATGATCTGTTCAGCCGTTTGAAGATCATCAGCTCTTTTCTGGTTGTCGAAGGGATATGAGCAACTTCTACTTGTCTGATCGTTTCGAAATTTACTATCATGTGACTTTAATGATATTGATGACATGTGACAAGAAGAAGGTCATTACAACTTATCATAAACTTAAAGCATCAATAGGCACACAATACCTCTACTGTAAGTTGGGTATCATGCTGTTTCAGATGATGCTTGAGTATCAGGTCAAGGTTACCATGTTATTGTAATATCATTGAAGTCACAGGATAGTAAATTTCGAAACGATCAGACCAGTAGAAGTTGCTCATATCCCTTCGACAACCAGAAAAGAGCTGATGATCTTCAAACGGCTGAACAGATCATATCATAGCTAAGAACACTCTCGATAAAGTCACTTTTCAAACAAAAGAAAAAACTAAATCAAAATCCGTTTAGGAGCTCCGATGCCACAAACAGACACACAAACAGACACACACGTTAACCTTAAAAACACCCCTCTACTTGCGTCGAGGGTTACTAAAAAGACGTTATTAGTTGGTTTTAATAAAAAATTTATTCACCCTTTTACAACTGGAATTCTCAATATTGTATGCTTTGAATGAAATTTTTATTGTGATGTCGTAGAGATAGCTCAATGAAATTTACAGGGTAAGTAGCTAATAAAGTAGTTAAGTTTTTAAAATACATCTGACAAAAAAAGTTTAGGGTGATTTATTTTTAAATCACCCACAAAGATTTAGGAAACACGCAAGATTTTAACTTTATGACAATTCAATATTTTTTTGTACCACATTCGTTACATCTATGGTTACAAATGTTTATGCATTCGATAGGATCACTAATCAGCTAATTTAGAAAAAAAAATTACTCATGTATCTCAACTATTCACGTCACTATGATCAAAAATGTCGTTATAGTCAGAGTTTGATTAAAAAACATGAAAAACATTCATAACTCGAAAACTACTAAAAATCGCGGAACATACATGGGGTGATTTGGGTACCTCAAAGGATGTTCTACCTCTAGACTTCCGTTTGACACTACTTTCTGGGACACGCTGTATAAATACGTCAGCTGACGGGTTTTCCACCAACATAGAGTCAGCTGACGTTTTTATTTATTCAAAATAGCATTTAAACTATCATCTGACACATTTTCAAGTGAGAGGAAATCACTGAACGAAAAATTTTTTTTTGCATGTTCCTTTGACCTGCTGACGTACTTATAATCCACCACGGTACGGCCAGCTGACTTTTTTTTATCTTCGAATAATTGCGTTAACTATCATTTAACAAATTTTCAGTCGGGAGGAAATGACTGAAAACATTTTTTTTTTACGTGATTGAGGGGCTGCCGCTGCCCAACCCACCCACGGAGCGGCAGCTGACGTTCACCATGCTGCATAATACTTACAACTCTCTGAAGCATTCCACGAGTTATCGCTTGAGAGGAAATGACTGACAAAATATACCATCTGACTCATGTAAGTACTAACAGTATAGGTAATCTCATCATTTGGCATGAGAGTTGACAGCTGATTAGTAAATGTTTGTGTTGATCAGCTTTTCGGACCCCGGTAATGAGAATTTTTCCTAACATTAAAAACATTTTCTCAACCTTGCTCCTTTAAGGCTTTGTTTAGACTTAGTCTTTTCAATGACATTTTGTCATGCAGTTCATCATGATCGTGTTGTCATAAGGGTCATCACGCCCTCGTGCGGTGAGCACAAATACATTCAACAGTTACACTCAAAGCATGCTTAGTTATGTTTGTTACTGTATCGCGGACAAAGGTCGACTCAGCTCTACTTGTTGTTCCGGCGTTACGCCAGATGGCGCAGTCAGTATGTTTCCTCAAAATGTTTTCCTTTGTTTGAGGTGTGAGATAAAACTGATAAGCGGTGTCATACGGAAATCATAATAATTATTATATTTTCTCGGCTTACCTTATCAGCAGCAGCACGACAGATTTGGTTTATTTAGTACTGATTTTAACCGGAATTTTGTATTAGGTCAAGGTGTGGCTCTACATTGGGTTAACCTAAATACAGCGTACTTATAACTCAAAAAACAATATAAAATGATCATTTCTCGTATTGTCAAATATTTGTATTTGTAAATGTGGATCTGAGTTATGAGCTACACGGGCAAAATTGCCGCCAATCGCTTCCGGGAAAGGCTATACTTAGTTTCCAATAGTATCTACTTTTGAAACTTGAGCGTACATTCCAGGGTATGCTGATGTCTAATGAATCACAGTACACATGCACACAGTACGTATGCCAAAATGTCTCAAGCTTTGTGATAACGCTGAGATACGAGCTGCTTAAAATACCTATAATTTAAGATATTCAAGTTCATACAATTTTATTTTATTATTTCATTAGTAGTACTTTTCACGAGAAATACTACTAAAGAAATAATTGACTACGCAAATGTCTTGTTGATTGGTGGTGTCGTATCGTGCGTCGAGTCGTTGAGCTCCCTAAAATAAGGTTGAGCTACACGATGGTTGATGCATGCGTACCGTTAGTTGGGATAGGTCGACTCATAGCTGCTGTGGCTCTTTCCTCAAAAGGCAATTCCAGACATTGCCCTGAATTGTTACACTCGCATAGTTTTTATACCATAATGTCTGGACTTTAAAAGAGACCTTGACCTCTGAGTTTGTTACCTACGGCTTTTCTTCTCAGAGTTAGTCAGAGAGGAAACGCGAAATGCCGGCGCAATCTAGTCTTAAAAAAAACATATAAAATTTACTTGTAAAAATATCTGTACCAGATTTATTTACAGAAATAAAAATCATTTATCATTTCTAATCATTTTTAATTCGTATTTTTCTACATCAGTAGAGATACTTGCGAATCGACATGTAAAAAAGTTTTAGCATTTGTTGCATTGTTAATAGTACGTACTTACAGCTCTATATTAGTACTTGCATAATCAAGAACCTATAACAAGTACAAGGCCCTAAACATTGTATCATTAGTCTATAAATGGTAAAGAACATTTAGTTAATTTTATAGTGCATTGTCTTGACATAAATAGGCTAATAACCGCATAAACTGCAGAGAGGTATAATCTCGTTGTTTGTCAACAGTGCCGCGTCATCTCACGTGATTGTTCTCCCTCAAACTACATTCATTACTCTAACAATATAGACTAGTCATATACTCATGTATACTATGATAATATAACGCTGCAAGAAAAACTTACGTCATAATCATCTTGAGGAATATTGCCGTAATTACCATGCTTGGCGAACGGATTGGTAATTGCACAATATTGTTACTATCGTACAAGAAAATTATACTGATTCATAAATTTGTGAATCAGGTAGGTAAACCTCAGGTAGGTAGCATCACCCTGCTAGGTTTACCTGCCAGATTCGCATCTTGTAGGTAGAACATAAGAACATTGTGGCTCCGCCAATAAGCTAAACAGTTTTCGTCCTATAAGTCTTAGTCTCAGTGACCGAATACGTAATACCACGATACGCTCCAAAACAGGAATCGCCGATGTAGGCCATAAGTCTGCAAAACTGAAGTGGGATTGGGCGGGTCATGTATGCAGAAAGCATAAAGACAGATGGGCTAGAGTCGTCACGCAGTGGGTGCCGGAAGACGGGCGTCGTCGCCGAGGGAGGCCTAGGAAACGCTGGCGTGATGACTTAGAGTCGTTTATGGGAGATTGGCCAGAGAAGGCAAGGCATAGAGATGAGTGGAAGGCTATGGGGGAGACCTTTGCCCAGCAGTGGGACAATATAGGTTGAATAAAAAAAAAAGGTCTTAGTTCCAATCTTTAGTTATTTTTTGTTTCTATAGTGCTACAGTCCACCGTTGAAACCCTGTAAGGACGTATTTACAAATCTGCTAATAAGTAAATTGTATTTCGGTACATATTTCGATGAATTCGTGAAAGTTAGCTAGATGTTATAGTAAGCTACGGATAGACTACTTCCTTGACTAAAAAGGTGGAGAAACCATTTTAGTCTCCTCCCACGAAAATACTGAAAATAGGGTGAGTTTCGGTAGAAGAATAAAGAATTCAGGGGGTTTAATAAACACATACAATATTAGATTAGTTACTGGACATTTACCATAAAAAGGTACAGAAAAAAAAAATGGTTAAATAGATCTCTCCGCGTGTGTTGGGGCCGTCCGTATAATTATCGTAATTTCACTTTTTACCTACGCTTTTTGCAAATGTGTATACAACACTATTTTTAGTATACACAAAAACCGACACCCCAACAAGATTTTAATCAGAATTACCGGAGTATGTTTTTTTTAATAAATCTCCAAGTTACACCTATTTATGTTGCGTTAAGTTCCTCAGTAGAGTGTGAAATGTGTGAGATGTGCTATGCAGGGGTTGTCTAATACACGGAAACTGACTGAGCGGACCGTCTCAAGCCTCAAGGTGTCTATTCTCGTCCACTGTTATGCATAGAAACCTATTGAAACAAAACTGAAATTTATGAAAAAATAAATGCAAGATTTAACGTGGTATAAAAACTATGATAATCGATTCTCCTAGTGATTCTGAACAAACTAGTTTCAGGTTTAGTGTATACTAAAACTAAACTTGTATAGACCTAATTATCTAGCTGTACCGTCGTTACAGTCTTAGCGTCCGGTGATGAACTCCGCTCTGTGTTCTCTATAGCATCTGCTTATACACTGCCATGGGAAAAGTTATGCTCGCGTTATCATAATTTGAGTCTGAATTTTATTATTAGATAATATTTAGCGATTGTCTGCGTCAGACGACAACTGATTATAAAGTGTTTGTGCCGAGTGTTGTTTAACCGTCAAACATATGCCTCATTTCAACTTTCTTCCGTGCGTCATAGATTTTCTAAGATATTTGCTCATTTAGAGTAAATTATTGGCCTAATTTGTCATAGTTTATCTGGACGTTTAAATTGGACTATGATAAATTGCGCAAGTAAACTAAGCAAGATTTGACGTTAACATTTTAAAAACATGTTGACTTTTGATAAATGTGACAAATATAAACGAACATAATCCACTCGTCAGATGTCAAATCAACGTCCCTTCCATGATTTGATTACATATTAAATTTTTAATTATTCAATTTTAATCAGTTAGGCTCAGTTGCATAAACAAATTATACTTATTATATGACCGTAACCAAATTTCTGTCATATCGATACAAGTTTGATATAAATATTGTATGGATTGCTTATGGCTAAAGTTAGGTAATTGGTGCAACTGAGAGTTATAATTTTAGTTTGATAATTATTTTTAGTGTTTTCGATCTTATTTAAATTTAGTAATATGCACAGTAGGTACAAATCTTTTTATCACAGGGATGTAATAGAAAGAATCGTAGAGCTTCCAATAAAATCGAATTACTTATTTCGGTGAAAATGGGTTCTAAAGTGTCAAAAATATCTCTGCTATGCGCATAAACCACATTAGATAATTATTTTATTTACTCTTGTATAATGTAAACCATATGGCATATAATAAACTCTCTGGAAAAAATAAACCTCCCTTACAAAACTATACCCGATCCGCAACAGCGAAACTATTTGAATGATATCTCTACCGCTTATAGGGGATTTACACAGGTCGATTTCCGCCGCACGGCTAGGCCGCATGGCGAAAATCCAACGTCTAAATGACAATTCGATTAGGCCGCAAGTGACTAAATCGCAAGCCCCAAAGTTGGGTGCCATCCGACTTTTGCCGTGCGGCGACAATTAAGCCGCATGCGGCGAGTGACTAAAATCGACCGTGTAAATGGTCAGTTGCAGGCGATCGCCCGCCGCATGAGGTATGTTTTGTGCTGTGTTGTTCCACTAAAAATGAACAAGTCGCATGCGATTTTTGTCGACCGGTGTACATGGGGTGGCGATTCGATTTTCACAAGCGATGCGAATGTTGACTTGCCGTACGGCTAAAATCGACCCGTGCAAATCCTCCATTAGAGCAACGCGGTCGACATAGTCGGGAGAGGCCATAGTTTTCTCTTTCAATACAAAAACGTCTGTCTCACATATCGTCGCTCGCATGACTAAAAGTACTATCTCATTTTTTAGCTGATTTGAGTTAGAACCGCTATGAGAATAAGAATCACGAATAGAAAAATTTATTTATTTATTTTGCAACAACTTAAAACTATCATTACAGGTTTTACCCTAATGCGACAGTTAAGAATTAAATTTTATACAATTACTGCCAGTTCTTATTAAAGTTATTTAACTATCTATTTACAATCATAAAATGGGAAACTAAGAATAAAAAACAAAATTATTAAATTATTAACATAACATAACTAATGTAACATACTCCTACTTATATATTTAAGAATTACTTTGCTTATAACATAATATAAATAGTAATACCCTTGTGAATTCACTCCAAGTACCTGTAAACACATCAATCTGAGTTTGAAGGTCATTGATGGTATGGATAGCTCTGGTAAGGGGCGCCTTGGCGAGCAGGTTAGTTCTGGCTGTAGGCACCAGTAGCAGCGGCGGGCGACGCCTCCTCCACACGTAGCGGTCCGGCACACACAAACTGAAGCGCTGTAATACTCCCGGATTACTCTCCACTCCACGGAGCACTCTCACCAAGTAGGCGACCAGCGTAAACTCCCTTCGGACGTGCAGTTGATTATACCCAACCATGCCCAAGACAAACAGAGTGGGATACATCAGTGGGTAAAACGGATATACCCCATATAACTTCTTGTACAAATGGCGCGTGAATTTGTTCTGGACGCGCTCCAACATTACAGAGTACAAAATGTAGCGGTTCTAACTCAAATCAGCTAAAAAATGAGACAGGACTTTTAGTCATGCGAGCGACGATATATGAATTCTACATTGTAGCTTCTACGACCTACGACAGTCACACATTAAAAATAGATGGACTCCATCTATTTTTGTGTGTTCCATCTTAGACCCTGGCTGCGCTTCTAGGGTCAAGCGCGGCCAAGTAAAATAATTAATAAAAAAAAACAAAATTAGGCCCCATTTGAAACGAACTGTCAAATGGAGCCTAAGCGAGTTGATAGAGGGGAAAGGCTCCGTGTAGATTCCCGACTTTTTCAACCGTGTTGCTCTAACTACCGTATAATTTACGTTTGACAACAAATCTTGTTTTGTCAACGCATAGGTACGCGGGTAACACGCATGTGCAGTAGAACCTAGATAAGCCTCAAGCGGAAGCAGACAAGGGCAAGCATTGTACTCTATCAAGGCTGTTACTAATTGACGACAGTTTACCTGTAGGTCAATATTATTATTATATTCTCTCTAGGTCCTGCCCATAATTTCCCATAAGTTCCGCAAATATGCTAATCATAACAAACTTACCAAGCTCTGACTTCATGGATCAGTTACTTCACTAAACAGTACCCGACATTATTAACGTATGTAATTAGGGCAATTATTTGAATCAATTTCACTAAATTACATGTATTGTTCTCAATGTCTCAAAATTCATATCGTAGCAAAAAATATTGGAAGTATGCCATAAAAGTATCATTAGCAAATAATCATTTTAGTTTTTTTTTTTCAACTTACTTAATTTACGTACAAAGCTGAAGTTTGATTTGTTTATGTAGGTACCCTACATATTGTCTAGGAATGCTTATTGGTTATCTGGGTAGTACTTGACGTGTTTCAAAGTACTTATTTAATATATGATACTATTTAATAGTGGCACCGCTAATATTTTTATCTATAAAACATGACCGTTTGCATGTAACTTCGTTGTACTTAGAAGATTTTGTAAAATCATTTTTAAAAGTCCCGGTTTGTGATTTAAAAAATGGTTTTCTTTAGAAGTCCATTTTAACAATATTTATATTATGTTCTCTAATCCTGTATAATAACATACTTAATTGTTTATTGACAGTATATTCTTAAGTCTGTTGTTGATTTAGTAAGTAATTCGCTTACATTTTATTAGTAGCCTAGGGGTTCTCGTTCTCACACGTTGCTATTGTCATTCTCTTTTGTGATCTTTTTAGGGCTTTTGACTGCAGTGATCGCGATAAATTTTCTTATAAATTGATTCAGTGAAGTATTTGTGGATCAACTTGCAATTTTGTAATAGATATCCTATCTTCCAATGGAATCTATGCAAAAAAAGAAGGCAAAGATATGGTGTAACAACTTTAACGGATTTGATCTGATCATGATCTTATTTAATATTATCCAAACGATGCTTTGATTATTTTTAAAGTAAAGAACAAGGATTGACAAGTTGTACATCCTAAGGATAATAGTTTATCTTTATCTATTTATCAAGACTATTGAATAAAACATATTCGTGATTCTTTACAGAAGACTACTAAACTAATACAATTTAAATAATTTTCACATTTCAAGGATCATAAAAAAAGATAAACAAAACTGTTCACATCTGGCTTCAATGTGTGGTGTTTCAATCTTCTTTATATTTTATTTTAATGTTATCGTTCTGGAGAATGAAAGATTATATAATAAATCTTCAACGACGACTTCAATAATAAAAATTAATATAGAGAAATAAATATTTTTAATTAGCTGTGACTCATCTAAGTGGCGCCGTGTCGTCAGCGACACTATTTCTCAAGTGCAGTAGTTTTCTCACGGCAAATTTCGTCCGTTTCAAGTGTGATATTATTATCATTAAACAAATATCATTGTTATTTGACTAAAACATTGCGGTGAACGTGGAAGGCTCAACACAATGATTTATCCAAATAGTAGTTTATCACTAGCCTTAGTTTATACTTCTAATAAACGTTCATTTTATCTCTTTACGAGTAAAGACGTAATTTCAACGATGCCACGTGATTTGCGGTGATGACAGTGGATTAAAAAAAAATTGTCTAAATCTACTACGTCTATACTTGCGTAAACCTAATTACTAAGACCGACCGATAAAGTGAAAACAAACAAACGTCTGCCATTTAGTTAAGTGAATGTAATTGTATCAATTAATCGAATTCCGATCTTATTCGTGAGCTTCGAACTAAAGATAAAGTTTTGCAACTTCCGTTAGTTACAATTTTTATTCCTACATTTTTACATGGGCTTCATATGAGACGACTTCGATATTATTATCAGTTGATAGGCAGTTGTTGGCTGTAGGCCAGCATTTACCTTCATAGTGATAGCATACACAATACAATGATGGATAAATCTGCAGAAGCTCCAGTCTCTACGATTTACATAAGTGCTACGCAGTGCGTAGGCGCGTAGCAATTATTTAGATAATCGGGAGGTATACCATAGTTTTTTTTAGAAAGCAAATCTATATTATAGGCATTACATTTTGTATAGAGTTGTACCGTTTCTAGTCCTTGCAGGTTTGCTTATAATTGCATAGAAAATGGGCGTGATGAACATTGACAAATACAAATGAGATTAGTGTCTACGTAGCGTAGCAGCCCAGACAGAACTTAATTTTTCGGATTTAATTTACGTGTATATTATTATGTGAACAGGATGTTTTAGCCGTAATAAACTGACCTCATCTCTCTTTAGCGCTTACCTTTTCTTGTTTTTTTACTGCAGAACTTCAAGATGAACGCGCAGTGGCATATCTGGGAGCTTCCTAGCGAGGATGTGAGCGGGCCATTTAATGCTCGTGCTTTATCCACACCTAATGACGAAGCAGCAGCGGCTGCGATCCGTGCCTACCTGTCCCTAGACAACGCTGGAGTGCCCATCGTCAGGTCCGCACTGCCACCACAAATACCCGAGGAACCAGAAGACAACTGGGAAGTCGTTGACTACGTAGACATACCCAACCAGAAACTAAAGAGAAAGAGAAACCCTCGAAGTTATCAGTCTGATACATATTCTTGATACGTTTCGAGTCAGAGGTTATCATTTCACTCTGATAAAGGACGATATTAGATATGGCTATTTTGGGAAAAGTTCAAATGTACGAATGTCTTTGTTTAAAAGACAATCAATATAACAGATCATTATTATAAGCCGCAAATAGCATCGTCTTGTTGTTCGATAGATACATTATACAGAGAAGAGAGACTCTCAGATAGCAACTCTTTCCATGTATATTCAATTAAAATAGTTATATTGCCTTCCATAGAGCAACATTACAAGATATTGACATAGTTATAAGAACCATAATCTTGCCAAAATGTAGTATTATAGATCCTATTTTATTTAAGTTACAATTTGGTGTAACAAGAGCCTCGATGAAGCATTTATTAAGATTTACAGTATTAGTACGAGTATTAGAAATATTTACTTTTAAGTTACAGTGTAGTTACTTTTAATTGCAAATTAAACTTTAACCCCCTTATTACAAAAGATGGTTAAGAAAAACCTAGGTTTTAAAATAGCCCCGTCTCTTTTTGTTATATGACAAAAGAAAGTGATGGGTATATTTTAAACCTGGGTTTACCTTAGTCTTGGTTTAAACCTTCTTTTGTAATAAGGTCCTAAATGTCAGGTGCACGATTTGTGATCGTGTGAACGAATTCGCCGACCATTTTTAATGTAGGTATCAGAAATAACTAAAGGGTAATTTTAGGTAGAAAATAATGTTAGTATACGATAATAAAATACTAGTCTTTTCTATTTATACGAACAGGGCAACTGTTTTATATTTTTTAAATTATAGAGTAAGATGTTTTAGTTTTATGCTTCCATAAAATTTATTTCTTTCGTTACTTACCCCAGTTTATTTGTAACGTGGTATTTTTATCGCGTATTGGTTTCTTTGAATAAACACCTTAATTCTATTTTCATGAGAGTTTTATTCATTTTAATTAAGTAATCCAATGTTTCCATTGCTTATCTGAATGTATAATTAGTCTAATATTCTACTAATGTTTCTGACGTTAACAAGCCATAAATCGAATGAACATTTAGCATTAAATCAATCATTCGTACGCCGCAATTTTATTTTAGCAGTTTTTTTCTCCAAATTATTTTAATTTATGCAACATCTAGCATTGTCCAGTAAGATTGATAGTTATAGTTGATACTAAGAAATAAATTGAACATTAAGCACATAAGTATACATTGTATGCCTATTGGTCTCATATATTAGTGTCAGAGCTTATACGTGGATAGCTTCCCCGTGATGAAGTGGCTTCAGGCCACGCATGCGTGATGCGGTGTTTAGCTCATAATGTATGCTAATCGAGTCAGGTGAGTTTAGTTTTATTATATTTGCCAATATTCATTGTTCCGTGGCGTTTCCAATGAACTTTTCGAGGAAAATCTGTATAAAAATATCCGTTTACTTTGTAGGGAATAACAAAGTGCGTGCGATTCAGTTTTATCTTCACATAATCTGAGAACGTAGACTACAAAATAAATAATTCATTGAAAACATACAATTACATACAATCGGTTTGTTGCACTTTCAATGCACACTCTGTATGCCTATTGTGCGATCCGTTTACATATATATCTGTATGGTAGGTATATAATCTGGCTTTATTATGATCTTCGCTAAACTTGTTTTAGGTAGGTCATACTTCATTAAATTTATTATATTTAGCTTGTTTGTAGCCAAATCGGAACGTAGCTAAAGAAATAAATTACGTCACAAAATGACACAGTCGCAAAAATAAGCGTCATCATACTTAATCAAGGGGCGGCCGTAATAAGTATCTACTTAACCATTTTATTATGGTAATAACATAGAACTGAAGATGGCACGATGGGCGTTCCCTCTATTATTCCATGTAATTGACGAAACACCACACGAGTGTATGGGCATCACTCCATAGGAACAAACAATGTAACAATTTACACACAATATGTGTCCGTAATTCTGTGTAAATGTATATAGGAACGTTGATAAAATACATTAATATTAAAAGCACGTGACAATTAGACGTGCTGCTAGGCCTACTCGTACCTTAGTGACGCAGGAAGAAATTTAAATCTAATCTAAAACTAACATACAGGATGTGGCGTAAATAGTGGTCCAACGTTAAGGGGTCGACGGTCGACACACCGTATATTCAGCTATCACATTTTGAACCATTTTTTACCATAGGTCTTTTTTTATCTTCTCGTTTTACTAATTTAGCTGTAATTTCAACCTAATACATTATTTTCCTATTTTGTTTATAACTGCTGAATACATGTGCTATATCATATATGCAAGTAATATTTAATTTTTAGTAAAAAGTTTAAAAAAAATGTTTTATTCTGAGACCTATGGTAAAAAAAAAACTTATTATGGTATGTGATAGCTGAATATATCGCGTATCGACCCCTTAACGTTGGACCACTATTTACGCCACACCATGTATAAGCAAAGCATATGGATAGCTTTAATGCCTCTTCAATATTAGACGATGTTTAGATTTCTAGTAAAAACTGGTTTTGTGATTTACCTAGCAAATCAGTTCTAATTGGATTCTTTAGCCATCCTACCTACATGCATTCCTACTAAGTAATGCTGACGTACTAGAAACATACCTTTATTGTGATTCGTTTACGTAATACCCAATTTTAAAACACATCTGGATCTAAGACCTAACATAAAAATGCCAGAAAACATTCGAATCGTTTTGTTGATACTGAATTAACTCACCAATCTCTATCTAGACTATAAAATAAAATACCTAATGACTTCTGGTTTCTTGAATAAAATCCAGGCATATGTTAGGAGGGGCGGACCGTAAAATGTGGAATCTGTAATCACTACATAGTATAAAACAAAGTCGCTTCTCGCTGTCTGTCCCTATGTAGTTATGCTTAGCCTTAAAACGCACTAGCGGCCAGCCGCAATACGGCGTGCCGCTTGCGGTTGGCCGCACATCGATTTTTACAGGAAACCGCATGATCTCAACGCACTAGCGCACGACGGCTGACCGGAAATCAGTGCGTTGAGATCATGCGGTTTCATGTAAAAATCGATGTGCGGCCTGCCGCAAGCGGCACGCCGTATTGCGGCTGGCCGCTAGTGCGTTCTAAGCCTTAGATCTTTAAAACTACGTAACGGATTTTGATGCGATTTTTTTTAATAGATAGAGTGATTCAAGAGGAAGGTTTTAAGCTATAAAACGTACACGTGCGAAGCCGGGGCGGGTCGCTAGTTATATATAAAACCGGCCAAGTGCGAGTCGGACTCGCGCACGAAGGGTTCCGTACCATCTATCTATACATTTAAAAGGAGAAACTGACTGACTGACTGATCTATCAACGCACAGCCTAAGCCGCTGGGGTTAGAAACTTGAAATTTTGACCGTAGATACCTTTTGTGACGTAAGCATCCACTAAGAAGGGATTTTTCGAAATTCAACCGCTAAGGGGGTGAAACAGAAGATTTAAGTTTGTATGTAAGTCCGTCATTTTTGTAGTAAGAAGCATGAATTTAAATATTATGGTTTCTGGTTAGAAATAAATGTACCTACACATGTTTGAGCGTTTTTGGAAATTCAACCCCTAAGTGGATGAAATAAGTGTTAAAAGTTTGTATGAGAAATCTGGTATTTTTGAAGTAAGAAGCATGAAATTAAATATTTAGGCTTTTGGTGAGAAATAAACATATACGTGTTTGAGCGTTTTTGGAAAATCTACCCCTAAGGGGGTGAAATGGGTTGTTAACATTTGTATGAAAATCCTAATTCCAGGGGTAATTAACTTGAAATTTGGCATAAACACTCTTTAAAATAAATAATAAAAGCCGGTCTTTTTGGAATTTATAACTAGGTTTACTTAAAAAGGGGGTAAACGTGGGTTTAAAATTACACGCAAGCGAAGCTGCGGGCAAAAGCTAGTTATCTACAAAAACGGCAAAAAAATCATGTCTGTTGAATTCCCATACAACAGACATGATTTTTTGCCGTTTTTACCCCACTTAAATATTTATTTTATTCTGTTTTAGTATTTGTTGTTAAAGCGGCAACAGAAATACGTTATCTGTAAAAATTTCAACTGTCTATCACAGTTCATGAGATACAGCCTGGCGACAGACGGACAGACAGCGGAGTAATAGCCCTAAAAAGGAGAAAATGACTTACTGACTGATACATCAACGCATAGCCTAAATCACTAGGGTTAGAAACTTCAAATTTTGACGGTAGATTCCTTTTGTGACGTAGGCATCCAGTAAGAAAGAAGTTTTGGAGATTCTTCCTCTAAGGGGGTGAAATAGGGGATTAAGTTTGTGTGAAAGTCCGTCATTTATGAAGTTAAAAGCATGAAATCAAATAAGAGGGTTTCTGATTAGAAATGTATTTGAGCGTTTTTGGAAATTCAACATGGGACTGAAATAAATGTTGAATGTTTTATGAGAAATCTGGTATTTTTGAAGGAAGAAGCATGGAATTAAATATTTAGACTTCTGGTTAGAAATAAACATACACGTGTTCGAGGGTTTTTAGAAGTTCTTCCCCTAAAGGGTAAAATAGGGGATGAAAGTTTTTTCGAAGTTAGGCATGAAATTAAATAAATAACTAATAGGGTTTCTGGTTAGAAACTTGAAATTTGGCACAAACACTAGAAGAGTGTTGAGAGTAAATAACGTAAAAGACAGACTTCATGGATTTTAAAATTACACTTAAAAACGAGTTTAACGAGGGCTTTCACGCAAGCGAAGATGCGGGCATTTAGTAGAAAATATCCTGATCATTATTGGCAAAACTATAAATTGTACCGGTATTAAAAAAATGGTAGAAAAATAATTAAAATGCACAATAGGAGACATCCTCAGTTTCTGAGGACAGTGTTCTAGCTGTTTTTTTAGATTACTAGTAAATACGAGTACCTACTTACATAAGTAAATATGCTTTAGGTAATATATTCTTCGATTGATTTGTCTTCCGTCCGTGACTTCGTGATCGTGCATAAATCTTTGTGTTTCAAATTTGAACGCCCATTCGCTATTCTGTTAGCGCCAAAGATAAATTTTCTTGGTTACGCCTAGCATATTTAGTAGATTTCAACGGCCATATTAGGAATTAATTATATAATAAAAAGTCTGAATAGGTAGGAAGTTACTTCAAAGAATTCTGCAAACTAGTTTGCGTTAGAGTGTATGTAGGTTATTGACCCTACTTTCTTTACTTGCGAAGAAAATTTTACTGACACGAACACTGATGCCTCTTGGAAATGAAAACCTTTATACATTAACAGTATCAGTGATATGTTATCCGCTGGTCGTAGGCCTCCCCTTAGATCAATGGTTCTTAAATTTATAAAAGTCACGGACCACTTTATAACAAAAATGCCGTGAGCTGTTGGAATTTTAGGTAAGAAAACAGTGCATTTTTACAAAAAACTGCGTAATAAAAACTGTTTTTTTTTACTAGTCCAAGAAGTATGTTATGGGTACAGTCTGTGGCCTAGAGCCCCCGGCATTTGTGTCGTGGATCGTAGACCACTAAGGGGTCCATGGGCCACACTTGTAGAAACCCTGGTTTAGTTTTTTATAACGGATGGTTCTAATCTGCGTACAACCAACGAGTCGATCGGACGGATCACCTGCAACTGCAAGCCTAACCTAAACCGTAGGTGCAGAAGAAGTAAAGAGGGAAGTCTTATAAAATAGAACCAAAACAGAAGTCTAAAATAGCTAAGAAAGAAGATGGTTCTTGAGTGGCGACCACGCGACCTGAAAATTGAAACGTGGCAAGGATCCACTTCGATGGCCTGCCGGGCTAACAATCACAGCGCGAGATAATTTTATCGTCGCATTATCTCGTACTGAGACCAGCCCCAGATCAGATTCAGAACCTTTTCGATAAGCCGTTATCGACCGATTCGGTTAGTTATCTCGTTCCGTCAGTCTAGTAAAGAGAGAAAAAGAGATAGGTTATCGAATCCTTCGAAGTCTGACTATTCGAATCTTTCTGAATCAGGGAGCGGATAACCCTTAATGAGTTATAAGCAGTGATCGGAAAAGGGTGAGCTAATTTACCTAAACTTCAAAGAACAGAGATAAAAACTGGATACTTCCTTACGACAACATTTTTTTTCGTGAAAATTATTCCGGGTTTCGGGACATCACTAAAGTACATTTAATATTAATGTTAATAGTACAGAAAACAATTAAATTCGTTTCCTATTTTTGTTTCCCAAAATTGTCACAATACCAGATGACACGTTTTTCATTGTTTTTAAAAAGAGATTGTTTATTGTTTTCAAAAAAGGAGATTGTCTTTTATTTTTTGAAAACAAATGAAAGACAATCCCTGAGAAAATTCTCCCGAAAAAAAAATGTTGACGTAAGGAAGTCTCCAGTTTTTGTGTCTGTTCTTTGAAGTTTAGGTAAATTAGCTCACCCTTTTCCAATCACTGGTTATAAGGTTTTGAGAAAAGTAAATAAAAATAATTTGCCAATTTTTTATAAATAAAAAAAAGAAGAAAAAATTAATTATTTATCATTTTTATTTTCTATTAAAGAAAATAGTAAAAAACAAATGATATTGTCAGGTTTAAAAATAAAAATATAACAAGGGGGTTTTCGCGACATCTTCCAAAAAAGTTGGTGGGAAAAATATTCCCTCTAACTGTAAAAGGGCTAGCGTATGGCTTATCTCGTCTCGGCACGTGATAATGCGACGGCAAAATCATCTCTCGCTGCGATTGTTAGCCCGACTGGCCATCGAAGTGGATCCTTGCCACGTTTCAATTTTCAGGTCGCGTGGTGCAAGAACCATCTTCTTTCTTAGCTATCTTAGACTTCTGTTTTGGTTCTATTTTATAAGACCTCCCTCTTTACTTCTTCTGCACCTACGGTTTCGTACACGAATCAACACAGGCATACTGTTAAAAACATATTTTCATAAGTTACCAAATAAAATTTAAAATTAGTTAATATTTGTGTGCGTATTTAAGAAATTACTTCCTCTTGTTCTTAAAATAAATTATGCTGATATCACTAAAGGTTCATTACTACAAGGAAAGTTTACGCCACCTTGAAGCAAAATTATCCTTTGTTCGAGATAAAACGGTGCTATACAGAACGGGCTATAAATATCTTATTGACTTTAATTAATATGGTTATGACTTTATAGATTAAAAATCATTAATTGGTTTGACATATTTATTATGACTTATAGGTATTACTGACACTGACTTATACATATACCGGATGACTATAATCACCGTCTGGAAAAAAATCGGGTACCTATATCAGGTGAACGGAGTAGTTCAGAAGCCTATGATATAGTTTTTTTTATTAGCCTGTTATCAAATTTATCTATCAATAACTAACTACTAATATGAAGTAAACTTTAACACTAAAACATTAAAAACAGAAATTTTGAAATTAATAAATCGATTAAATAATATCTAAATTCAAATCATACGTATCTGTATGATTTGAATTTCGGTAGTAGGTATCTATTGATACATCAATTTCATAAAAAGTTAAAGAAAAAAAAAAAAAAACCGGCCAAGTGCGAGTCGGACTCGCGCACGAAGGGTTCCGTACCATTATCTATAAAAACGGCAAAAAAATCACGTTTGTTGTATGGGAGCCCCCTTAAAAATTTATTTTATCCTGTTTTTCAGTATTTGTAAAAACAATGTATAACAATAGAGGCAACATAAATGCATCACCTGTGAAAATTTCAACTGTCTAACTATCACGGTTCATGAGATACAGCCTGGTGACAGACGGACGGACGGACAGCGGAGTCTTAGTAATAGGGTCCCGTTTTACCCTTTGGGTATGGAAGCCTAAAAACCATGCTTTCTACTCCGTGCACCTAAAAAAGCCATTTTGTTTCCAGGCGGTAAAAAGTAATCCAGTTTATATGACTTATATTATTGTAGGTGTATTGTATGTTTACGAAACCTCTGCTTCCCAAGTCCTTACAGCGATTACGCACTGCATCCGATCCGAATCCGTGAAAATAAGAATGTAAAAAACTCGGACCGAATTCAGATATTGCTTTGCGCACTGCATCCGATCCGAATACGTGAAAATACCGATCTAGAGTCTAAAAAACTCGGACCGAATTCGGATATCGCTTACGCACTTATTCGATCTCTGATCCAAATTCAAACAATTCAGGGGCCATCTTTGGCATGTCCATGTGGCGTCCGATTTGAATCCGAGGTAGTGCGAAAGCGTTCATACAAACAGTAGTTAGTACGACTACTTCGGTCCGTCAAATTTTTCTTCCGAATTAAAAAGTCACGAATGACGGAGAGGAATCGGATGACGGAAGTCGGATGTAGTGCGTAAACTACCATACAAATAGTTCTATGACTACTTCGGAACGTATTTTCTCGGATTCGGATCGGATGCAGTGCGTAACCGCTCTTAGTCAGCGTTAGGTAATGGTACCTGGTACTGCTACCAGATATCATGCTGAGCTGATGACCCCTTTGGCACTTTCTGCTCTATTATTGTGTTGTTTGTTTGCGTAGTTTAATTGTTTGTGCGAACAAATACTTTTCTACCTCTACTTCCTTAATTATGAATAATGTCAAACGTCAATGTCAGTGATGACTATGACAATAATATAATTCTAACCGTATTATGTATAATATTCCTATCGTGAATACAATATTATGGATTTTTGTAAAATAAAATACTTTGTTTAGTAAAAGTATGATTTTAACTACGTTTAACAATTGGGTTGGTAACGTCACTATACACTTTTCAATGTAAAGTGAGTCCTAACGTTTCTCTACAAAACGTTACCATATAAAGAATATCAAATATTAAAAAACCACTGACAGTAATAGGGTGCCGTAGTTGACAAACCTGTTTTACACAACTAACAACGATATATCTAATTTTTCAATGGAATTTGTACGAAATTTTTACTTTTATAAGTTTTTCAACTATTACTCGTAAACTTGTAAAGCCTACTTAGCTGTGATAGTTTTCCTTTTAATTTCGTTGTATGTACTACTACCGTGAATTTTTTCACGTATCCAAAACGAACCGTTTAACTGGCAGGGGGGGGGGGGACATTTGACTAACAAAAAATAGCACGTTAAAGCTTATTATTTCAGAAACGGATCCCTTAAACGAAAAATTGTGGTCACAAACCCGTAATAGTTTTGAAAGTCCTATTCAACAACACCCCACAACATGGGGTAGACGAGAAAAAAAAAACATCCCTACTTTACGTTACAGGAGGTAAACCAAAAAAAAAATTTTTTTCTTTATTTTATTTTGCCACTTTGTCGGCATGACTAATATTTATATCCGTGCCAAATTATAGCTTTCTAGTACTAAGAATCTCTGAGCTAATCTGCGGACGGACAACAGACAGACGGACGGACATGGCGAAACTATAAGGGTTCCTTGATGACTACGGAACCCTAAAAAACTAAACATGTATATATAACAATTTTACGGTTTTTGATCATGTCGTTTACGTTTTTTCGAGTCTCCTTACGGCTGCAATTTACGAAATGACCGCAACGTCAGCAGTGCAATTCTGTAAGAATCTCACCTCGATAGCGACTGTCAATTATATACTTGTCGTGACACAGCGTGGATAACAAAACTACGCGTTGTTGATTATACTGTCGATTATCTGTGTGTTATTTGCGTCTATTATCCACACTGTGACATGATGGATATCGAGCTAACCGTCGATAATGAGGAGGGTTTCTTACAGAATGACACTACAGGACTCATCTTTCGTTTCGAGTATAGGATAGACAGAAATAATTTCTTAACACCGGATAGTATGGCTAATTTGTAACCTCACATAAAATCTCTCTATGACCTTACTTTTGCCTAGACCCTAGCAGTAGGCCAATAGACGTATAAAAGAGGTAAACTAGGTAATGAAACTCATTATTCGCTAACCAAGTTAATCGTTGCTACACTCGGATCACCCAGTTCACGCTACTTCCGATGAAAACTTTGAATGGTTGCGTTAGATTTAAAACTCAGAACCCAAAACACTGGAAGGTTTAAAGGAATGCATTACATTAAATAGAGATAACTAAAATATTCTAATGCAAGATGCAAAAAGCAATAAGTAGGGATAAAAAATATTACAAAATAGAAACATAAAAGAACTTTAGAAAATGTTCAGAACTAAAACGAATTCCTAGAACGAAGCATTTAATTTATCATTGTAACGAATGATAAACATGATGATTTTAGATCTTTAACGAGAAGGATGTTATCAAATAGAAGTTTTTTTTGCATGTTTCTCCAGGAATCGTCGCCAATTGTGAACAAATTTTAATGATTATTTTTGTATTATATTATATATATTATTAGCGACCCGCCCCGGCTTCGCACGTGTACGTTTTATAGCTTAAAACCTTCCTCTTGAATCACTCTATCTATTAAAAAAAACCGCATCAAAATCCGTTGCGAAGTTTTAAAAATCTTAAGCATACATAGGGACAGACAGCGGGAAGCGACTTTGTTTTATACTATGTAGTGATTTTCCCGAGGTGGTCCCATTAAATTTGGTGATGATCTGATGAAACCCTTCGTAGAGAGATAATGGAACCCTTCAATGGATAACAGCAAATCACTCGCGATTGCTGTAGTCGCATGTTTATATTATTATATTGTTTATGCCACTTATAATAGAAACTGAAATTACTTTAAAAAAACTGAAAAGAGTAATGACCATTATAAAAATAACAGTTTCCGAAGTCGATACCTTCTAATTTGATTTAGTGTGGGTTAGCACCGACTTTTGAAACTGTTAGTTTTACAAATGGTAATTATTTTACTCTTTTTTTAAGTTTGTTTTTCTTTCTTGTAAAGTAATTAACGCCCTAGATAAGCCGTGAAACAATCTATCCTCGAAGTTACTGATGCGAAATATGCAGGTTCTATGTTACAAGCGTAACTATGCTAACTGTGTAATTTAATGCAATTTTCCTTATTTCAAAGAAAAGTGAGACCCAGTTGGACAGATTGTAGCTGAACACGTGATTCTCTTCAAGTACCTAGTTAATTACTAGTACTTACGTTTATAATAAAACCGAAGAGGCCCCTATAATTTAAAAATAGTATTTAACCGTCTTCTCAGAAAACACAATGCCATCTAAAACTTTCATGAAAACAAGGCCAAGTCTCTCTCTCTCTCTTAATAAATAAAATGCAAGACTTTTCTTAGAACCCTTTTACGGCAAAAGTCGTGTGACTTGGCCTTTTTACATGCTTTTTTTTTTAGTATCAATTCTTTTTGTAGGAATAAAACTGCCATACACTAAAAAAGCGTTTTATGAAAATGAACTTTACTTGAGCAGCTCGAAAAAATGACTAATTAATTGTTTCGGTTTAGTTTACGAACTGCAAATAATTTATAATAATTATGCAATCGGGAAAATATTTCACGATATTTTAATTTTTTCCACCTTTCCATCTTAAAATTTTCAAGTAAGTAGGTCTGCAGTGAAGTGTCTTGGATTTTGATGAATGGTGAAAGAGTGACAAAATAGATATATTTTGTAAGCTGTTTGAGTTAGAAACTTGTATCTTGAGAATTTAGACAAGTACCCTGTCTCTGTGGCATAATTTTCAGACTTTCGCTCTCATCTGTAGTAAATATAAAGGGCGCTGAAAAAGGGTGTGCAGCCGTGCTTGCTTGAATTGGCGGGGGCACTTCCATGCCCCCAGATAAATAGAACGCTGAGCAAAGCAAGCAAACAACAGAAAAAATATGGATGCAATAAAAGTCTGCTAAAACTCAATACCGCGGTGAATTGAATCGTGTGGTGAACAAAAACGTTATTCAATAACATTGTGACGTAGGTAGATGAGAATAAAAAAAGTAAATGAAATAATTCAGGTAACTAAGTATTTTCCCAAACAGTGTTAACAAAATATGTTTGAAACGAAGCAAAAACATACGTACAGGTTAATAGGAATCAAAGAATTACCTGTTTTTATTTGATTTGACGCGTTTGAACAGACCATTTATCCATACATAATTTGCAACGCGAATGATATTCATTCAGCTTTGTGTATAAGGACTAATTTAATAAAATAATGATTCATACAGATATTCGCTTTGGTACTCAACTTTCTGATGTAATATACATATTATATGAAATGTTTTAACGTCAAGATGCAATAGCTGCGTCATGATAAGCTACTTAAGTGAGTGAAAGTCATGCGCCTGTATCCGGGAAGAAATCTAACATCATTACATGGATTTATTATACTTAGTACCTCTATGTATATTAATAATGTTAAGATCTCGGTGGTGGCAGCAATATTATTACTGAATATTATCTTAAGCCTCTTGTTCACGGCACGGTTTTTTAACCGTACGGCGTATTAGCGTCGTAGATAAATCGTGCGATCTTGTACACGACACGACACGGCAAACCACCAGCCGAAACTGATTTATATCCATTTTATAACACAAAATCAGCGTTGGAAAGCTGTCATGCAATAATTGCCCGTCGCGAAAACGTCCGGTGCCGTTATCAAACTCTCATAGACTGTCATACAACACTAATGTAAATCACCGTGCGCAAAAGAGGAGCAGCCACGGTACATACGGCGGCGTAGGCGTGCCGGTAGGCACGGTCATCAGTGTTGTATGGACTGCTAGCTTTCGCCCGCAGCTTCGCTTGCGTGAAATTTTGAACCCGTTAAGTGACGATTTTCCAAAAAAACTTTCATCCCCTATTTAACTCCCTTAGGGGTTGAATTTCGAAAAATCCCTTCTTAGTGGATGCCTACGTTACAAAAGAAACCTACTGTCAAAATTTCAACTTTCTAACCCCAGCGGTTTAGGCTGTGCGTTAATAGATCAGTCAGTCAGTCAGTCAGCTTCTCCTTTTATATGTATAGACTATAGAAGTTTGTTGATGGACAAGGCGGCCCAAAGGCACGCCAACACCGCCTTGTCCATCAACAAACTTCTATAGTAGTCCATACAACACTGATGACCGTGCCTACACACGGCTAATTAACCGTAGGTTTTTACGGCGAAAAAACGTGTGTGAACCAGAGGCCTTAAAGTCGCATGTTACATGGTTTATGATAGGTTTTTATTCCTTTATATTTCTTGGCATTTTGCTTGTCTAAAGTTGTACATGATTTAAGACTCTTTTGACCGTGTGGTGCCGGATGTAAAGAATAGCACTACCCTATCTCTTCCCATGGGTGTCGTAAAAGGCGACTAAGGGATTCACTAGAGAATGTTTAGCGGCGTTCTCTGAGTACTTTAACAACTATACTGCGATCGCCAACCCGCCTGCCAATTGTGGCGATTATGGCAAACCCCCTCAACATGGCTTGGGGTAGGCCTACGTCCAGTAGTGGACGTCCTTCGGCTGAATGATGATGATAACTATTATACTGGGTACTACACTCTGTTCAACGAAAGATGAGTCCTGACGTACCGCCACGTCAGGACTCATCTTTCGTTGAACAGAGTGTAGTACCCAGTATACATAAACACATACATATACATACACAGTATACGTAAACATTTCGTAAATTGTAGCCGTGGGGAAACTGCTATCGAAAAAATGTCAACGACATCATCAAACTCCGTAAAATAGCTATATTATCCACGTTTTTTTTAATATTTGATATTCTGTGTATGGTAACGTTTTGTAGAAAAACCGAGGACTCGTTTTACGTTGAAAAGTGGTAACGTGTGCCATCTTAATAAGTGTTGAAGTATAATAATGATGTTGATATGTAAATCTTTGTCATCCTCCGTCTTGTAGCCGTAACCGAGGAAAACAGTCCATGTTCATTTTCCTTAGAATTGTGGAGGTGCTGTCTTATTGCTTGCACTGTTTGCGGTAAAACGAGTAACTGCATTCTTTTTCTTTCCAAACAAATGCATCATAAAATATACCATTTTTTTTTTGTATTTACGGAAATATTTAAATTTAAATATGTATTTTATAAGTATATTAAATGAATAAACGAATTACATTACAAATAACACACCATTATTAGAATTTTGGTGTACCTAAATATTTTCAAAGGCAATAAAAACCTGCGTTTTAAAAACACTAAAATAACATTTTATGTGGAAGCACTGAGGTAATATTTTTATCAGTCATCAAATACGAATGTAAATGGACTGAGAGTGATCTTATCCCACGCAATCGTAAAACAAAACCGTCCTTACCTTACGTATGGGCTCTAAAAACAACAAACATTTAGCAGTAAGGTTAAGTGTAAGTTGTATTATGTGTTATGATATTAATCATGATATTTTAATTACTGTGACATTCAACGAATATTGACTTTCAAAATCGTTGCATGTAAATACTAAATCTGGTCTGAAGCATTTCTTTCAGTCACTTTTTGTGAGGTGTGAAGTTGCATTTCAGTTGATAACAATTTTTTTTTTTTTTAAATCCCTTGGTCGCCCTAAGAACTCTAGTTTTATGCATACATACAATACGGCCGCCGTATCTTGGCGAGTCTGAAGTTAGCTGATAAGCTGCGCAGTAGACAATTTCGTTTCTAAAAGATTCATTGCGCAGCCAAACAACTAACTTCAGACTCGCCAAGATACTTCGGCGGCCGTATTGTAGATGCTGAAAAGGACACCACCGGTGAAACTCGATCTGTAAAGCGTGAATTACACAGAAAAGGCATAAGGTGCAGATACGGCGCAGGCGCGTCGCTTTCATATGTTTTGTCGTGCCGCTTCAAATCTTTTTCGCAAAAAATGTATGAAAGCGACGCGCCTGCGCCGTGTCTGCACCTTACGCCGCTTCTGTGTAATTCACGCCTCCCTTAGGCGCCCTCCAAAAAGTTCTCGATGGTGCATATGTAGTCCGTTAATCCGCACTTAGCCAGCATGATGCACTAAGGCTTGAAACGTTCTCATTCTGATGAGAGGCCCATGCCCAGCAGTGGGACAATAATGGGCTGATGATGTTATGCTGAAAGGACAATATTTAGACTGGTCACCAACATTAATTACTCTGCTTAAACAACCGCTTAGGTACCTAAAATTAATTTTTTGAGTATACTTTACGGTTTTTCCCCTTTAAAATGAATGTTGGTCAACACTAATCTTAGTCTGTTATTGTGGCAAAATACTAATAGATAAGTATATTGCATACAAATTGATAGTAAAATAGATAGTTTTGTCAGTTTTCTTTAACTTTTCTTTTAACTGTTTCCCAATATTGTCTTGGTTGTCGTTGCTGAGTGATTGGCGTTCTACCTGCCAGTAATCGGGAAACACCTTAATACTCTCTTGCTTCTGGGTAATGGTTGCAATCTACAAAACTCGACAATTATCTCAAATGACTAATAGGGTCAGCTCAACTTCCTAATTTTCTGCTTTTCAAAGCACTTTCCTCCAAAGAATTTCAAGTTATCTTCTTTTCGTATCAAGGATAAAGTTACAGACTTGCATTCGCACATCACGACCGCGACTGGTCATAAGATCGTCTTGAAATGGTAATACTAAAGGAATTTCAAGACGACGAAAGAAGCTAGTATTTCCTAAGGAAATAATTTCCATTTTCCTAAACAATAACCTTATTTCATAGTTTGCCTGTTTGTTAAGATTGAATGCACCAAAAACAATAAGTATTTATTATGACGTAGTTGCTTGCGTAAATATTCGTAACAATGGTGAGAGACCATTACGCATAATAACGCTAAAAAAGGGAAAAACGTTCATCATTGACATTTTCGTAACCCTTGCAAATGAAGCTTACTGACATTAAGGAAATTGTATTAGTGATAGGTGATTTATGAATGAATGGACATTTTTATTGTACACATAGTAAGACTGCCTGCAATTTACTTAATTATGGTGAAACAGTAAAAATCGATATTGAGAAGTTTTACAGAAAAAAATATTATAAATCATATTTAATTTTCTTTTTCAACCTAGTTTTCCGATTTACGAGAGTTCGCTTTAGAAAAAATACGAACGCGTGCTTGTACTCGCGTGATACGAGTACAAGCACGCGTTCGTTTTGAATTCTGTTGTTTTACAAATGTTCTTCTGATCTTTGCAACCCTTTGGTATAGAACATTGTTTGGCAGTTAAGTTATGCTGCCAGTGTCCAGTTAGCTACTACTGCGGATGTACGGTAGGTACATGATAAAATCCTTTCGTGACTTTTTATAGCAGAAATGTAAGAGTGAAAGGGCCTGCACACACGTTCAATCGATATTCAAAAACTGTGGAATTTCCATGTGTTTTGGAATTATTCCAAGTGTACATCATCTGTCAAAACAGCTACTAGTTTGGAGCGCCTAGCAAAAATATTTATCATAACCACTTGATAGAAATTCATACAAAAATAAATAACGAGAAATCTAAATATTAAGACGAGAATAATAACTATAAATAACGTCCTAATCAGCCGTTGAAAATGATTTTTAAATGAATTTGTATAATTATTGTATCCACCGGACACTTAGGCGCCATCTCCACGAGCGAGTGAATCGCGGCGATATTCTCGCCGTGCCATCAAATTCAATACTAACTATCGCCGCAATAACATCGCCGTGTGTAGACACGTTCTAAGAGAGTGTATAGAAATACGTGCGTGGCACGTCGATAATATTGCCGCGATTCTCTCGCTCGTGGAGACGGCCCCTAGCTCACTCTACCAGCTGAAACAAGCGTTTAAAAAAATATGTCAAAATAATATTATTTTCTTTCAACTACGCAGTAATGTTATCATTAATCGCTACAAAACCGATCACAAAATACGTATTTTCTGCTTAGAAGCAAAACAGTGCAGAAATGTTGTATGAAATCTCATTACTGCACTGCGAACAGTGCAGAAATGTTGTATGAAATTTCATTACTGCACTGTTTCTCATTAATGCAGTTTTTTATTTTTTATTTAGATACCTATAAATTTACCACAGAGGTTTAATGTCTCCCGTTAAGTTTAATATTAAATGTATGTATTCTGATGCATTAGATCAAAAAGATACTGGCTGAAAATAAAAATCGGCCGAATAAAACCGAATTGGTGAAAAAAAAAAAACAAATTGCGCGCATTTTGTACCATTGTAAAACTTTGATACTTCTTATTTAGCAAGAAAAGTTTAAAAAAATGGAAATAACTAGATAGCGATATGAATTCAAGTCCAGAAAGTATAAAAACAGCTGCAAATGATATTGTTAATAACCTTTTGCCGCAAAAGTCGCAGGATAACCTTGTTTTCATTAACTTGAGTTTTTATTTTGAGTAGGTATATTTTATCATAGTAGGTAAATTGGTAGTTGAAAGAAAAGTAGATTACGCACCTTGCTGAAGTGAGTGATTAATGCACTCGTGCTAATTTAGTGCCCTCGCTTGCGCTCGGGCACCAACATTACACTCGTGCATTAATGACTCACTTTGCGCTCGGTGCAACAATCTACTATTATCTAACTTCTATTTGGAACTAATTTAAAGGAGGCCGTAAATATGCACTGTTAAACGGAACGGAGGCCCATGTTGATTGCTATAGAGAAAAGTACCAAACAGATAGTGAAAAGATAGAGACCCCTAACAGCGCTCGGTAAGTCTAATAGGGATGATGGTGCTGGGTGAACAATAATACAATTATATTGTTGTAGACTACACAAAACCAAATACAGTTGGAATTTGAAGAAAAATGAGAATCACTTACTTAGGAATAACTTATTTTTGCTTTTCTTATGCAGAAAACTGACAATTCGTCTCCTCTCCAAAAAACATCTACTATCGTTATGAAAATACCTAAAAGGTCGGAAAATTTGTCTAATATTGGGAAGCATTGAAATGGATATACCTAAGTTGGAAAACGTAAATAGCATTTTCCGACTGTATATCTCGTAATTTTTATAGAAACTAAATATCGTCAGTGCATGAAGTTCTATAGTGAAGTGCATGAAGTGCGGAAGTCAAAAATGCCTACTTTACAAGAGAGTGAAAAAATTAAAGTCTTTGATGATTTAATAAACCTTTGAAAAACCAATTTTTGTTTTCATTTCAAGTAGGTAATATTGTGGCTTTTGCAGTGTTATCTGTTTTTGTCATAAAATGACTTACACACTGTTAGAACTTCACTGACGATATAGCATTGAAATACTGAAAAATTATGTATTTCTATGCCTTTTCACAGATATAAATTCGAGCCCTAGGTCATATGGCCGTTCGTTACTTACCTTCTTACCTATTATGTATGCTCTTTCCCTTTAAGTTAGAGAAGAGACGAGGATAGTCAATAGATGCTCTGACTGAAAATATAACTTATCGTGTGTAGGCCAAAACTTAGATTTCTTACCAACACCATGCAATCAAAATTACAGTACATGCAATGTTTGTGAAAAGGATCTCATGTCTGAAATTCTAAAATTAATTAAGGATGTTATGTTCAGGCATGCATACGTTGCCCAAAATGTATTTTCAGACACAAAGAAACTGAAAGCATTTAATCCTTTACTTTGTATCTGAAATGATTCACACTCTCGTGTTATATTGTGGTGTTAAAAAATATATTTCCAGATTTTTCCGAAAATCAAGTTTGATTCGCGACCTCGCCGCGTGATCAGCTCATGTTTAAGGGCTCCGTTTGGGTCCGAAACTACTCGGGCAACCCCGAAAAATGCACGTGAGTAAACCGTTTTTATTCATAAATATGAATGTGTCTCACGAAAGTTATATTACTTAATTATATTTACACGATTTTGATATAAAATTTGTGCGTAAGGCGGTTGGCTTCGATATTTTAAGCATCCTGCGCTCGCTTATTTTCTGGGACATGTTTTCAACACGTAAAGGCGTAACTGCACGTTACTGCGCTGCTGTTGATTTATTTATATTTACTTTAAAATACCACTCGACATTTACATACGGGCTACTGCACTTTAGGTACGTACCTACCTAACTACTTTCCATCTTCATAAAATTTGCCTTTAACCAAGTAGGTATGTTGGAGTTTCTAATCTGGTTAGACTAGATGCAGCTGATCAGACATATCACTATTTTCAAACCCCCACTTTCCTTTCAAACTTATTGCGCGGCAATGACCAATGACACATCGAAAAATCCCGACCAATTGTGTCGACTTTTTCATAGACGGTGTATTATGAAAAATTACATTAACCAATTGGAGCACAACAATACGATTTTATTCTTTTTATTATTTATGAACCGCTGCGATCTTTAAGCCTGACACTTTGTGGGTGCACGTGGTATTGTTTATGTTATATGACACTTCGATTTTTCCCTATTTCGTCATTTCTACCATCGTCACTGGGTCAGGTATTTACCCAATTTTCGCTTTCTAAATAACTCAGAGAAGTAATGTAATAAAACGAATTTAAATATTTTTGGGTATAAAGACAATGAACGTAGTCATTTATAAATAAACATATTTATTATAATGAGTGTCTACTGTCTACGTATGTAACGTATCGGTCAACACCTATAGGTATTAATATTGTTGCGACGCGTACCCGTCCAGCTAGAACACAGGTTATCACCGAGGTCACATAATTACAAATATAAATCAATGCAAAATATTGCAGTCCTTATAACAATATCAGTACGAGTATTGTAGTTCAAAAGGAAAAATATCGCATTCAATGAACCTTACATAAATAAATACTACGTCACTCGGTTAACCGCAAGAGCCTAAGAAGTATTAACTTGATCACCCATCTAACTGACGTGTAGTAAAAGAACCTTGAAAATAATCCGTTGCATGTCTTGATTTTGTTGTTTCATTCGTCATAATTATATTTCTAAACTTTTTATCAATTTTATATGTATTATATTTTACCTTGGGTTTGTATGTAGAAATAAGAATCATTAATCATTTTAGGACGTTAAAATAACAATTATACGAACTGAACGAAAATCTTTACGTAGCTCAGAGAGACTGAAATAATAAATTACTACTGAACTAAATAAAATCTGCACTATGTTAAGTAGGTAGATATATTTTATTTCGAGGATAATAACATAGGTTTCCATTTAATAGATATACCTAATATTAATAAAAATAAACTGTACCTGCCGTATACGAGAATAAGCAAATTTCATGAAACATAATATAAAAGAATTCAACGCATAGTACGATTTTTGAACAAATAGTTATGTTAATATACATAATTACTGTACTTTACTTATCAATAAACTATTTTGTGATGTATAAATATAAATAATTTAGTATAGATATCAGTTTGAAGATAATAGACATTTGTACCTATACATAGAGTATAGGTAGAGTTATACCGATGGCTTTGCAATAAGTCATGAAAGATTGCGACAATCTACTTGGATAGCTCTTATAAACACAAGTCCAAAATTAAATAAGAATCTTTAAGATAAACTGACCCAAAACATACATTAGGATACAATATATTTGTAATACGTGCGTAACTAATACATTTTATCAATTAACATATTTAAAACAGAACTTAATTATGCTTATCTTACCTAATTAGTGTGTTACAAGTATTTTGTTACTTTCGAACAACTATAACTAATTTTAGTATAGAAACATATTTTCAACAAAAATAATGTAAAATTATTTTACTTGTATAGGTAATCTTCTATTTTATAAACTAGTGCTCGGCTCGCGTGTAAAATTCATTAGAAACGCTTTGTGTTTTCCTGGATGAAATTCAGTACCCTGTATGCTGTATAGATCGTCCCCCTCCGCGCTAACTGTCGTATCTAGCAATTGATAATTTTTCAGTACTTGTGTTAGCTGTGGCTTTATTAATGAATTAATAACTTTTTTATATTGCTCTTGGCTTACTCTTGGCTTGGTTAGTAGTTGCCCTAAAGCCCTAAGGTATCTATTTATTTATTTCTATTCATTTGAAGCAGATACGTTACTCTGTGAGAATTTCTCTGAAAAACTATCAATTGCTAGTTACGACAGTTGGCGCGGAGGGTGACGACATGGCTAGGTACCAAATTTTGTCCAAAACCGATAGCACAACAAGCATCAAGATTTTTTTTTATTGTAAAACAGGAAGATACGTGACGATGCGGGAAGACCGACGGGACGCGAGACGACGTGTGGCAGTCGGAAAATTCAACCTACGTAACTTGAATTTTCCGACTCTCACCCATCGTCACTCACTCAGAAAAAAAAAGTCATTTGTTATTTACTTTAAACAATTGCAACATTTTTAAGAACCTGTACGCATAATAAGTAAATAGAAAGGTAGGTACATAATAAGTATAAAATATGTATACTTATTATCTACAATTTCTTATTTCAGGAAAATTTGAAAACGAAATGGTACCTCTCAAATAATTATAGAGATGATTGAGTTTTTTGCAAAAATTACTATAATTTTTCTTTTAACTTTTACAAAATACAATACCTACTTGTTCCTATAGATCAGGAGTGGCCAAAAGTTTTAATCCGCCCCGCCAAGCCGCCAACCCTTTAGAGCAAGAGTGTATATTATATGGCCCTCGGAAAGAATTACATTCTTGCACGTTACACTAATAGGTGTAAAATAAATGATTTTCTGTCCACTACTGAAATAAGTTTGCCCATCCCTACCCCTGCTCTATACAAATGCGATTTTCTTAACTTACCAAGAGTAGGTATAGAGTATTGACAGCTGCATCAATAGTACTCCCCTGGTAACCTGTGAAAGCACTTGTAATGCACCCCAGTACTTCTAGTAGATGCAATTTTTGTGTGGGTATTCATATAGAGCCCTTCAATAATCTCTATTATATTAATAAAACTACAAGAGCCAGGGTATACTTTTTTTTTTTTTTTTTTTTTTTTTTTTTTTTTTTTTTTTTTTTTATTTAACTTACACAAAGTTTAAGCAACACAACATTATAAGTTACAAGAGCCTCCAAAGCTGCCCTGCCTGACCTGCAGAAAAGTCCGTAGAGCTACGAATTCACGGTCTACCCTACAGGCCTACGCATAACTACCTCAAATCTACGGATTTTTAATTATAAAATAAGTTTGACCGGAACGTAATCGTCAGTTTTGGGCCAAAATCGTTTCAGGAAAGACAGAATATTAAACGAAAAAATTAAAAAAAAAAAACATTTTAATTTACGATGTTGCATGGGAATGCGGTGTATTATTGACATTGACATGTGGAAATGTATTTAATGAGTAAATAGTGTAATTACGAATGGTGAGTAGAAACACAGTAGAAAGCCGTACGGTGGGGCGGAGCGCAGCATGCGCGGTGGCGCGCGCGCAGTGGGCCGGCGGAGCGCGCGCGTGCCAGTGCCTCCCGTCCCGCGAAGTGCCCGCGACGCGCTAGCTACCGCGCCCGCGCCCGCGTCCGCTCAGCGTCACACCCGACGACGGCCTTTCTATAAAGACAAGCCGCCGCGAACACTCGCACGCAGTCACGACCCAACCACGTTCACTCGTACACTCCGCGGACACGCGACATACACTAGCCCGCGAAACACTTTATTCGCGACTCCCCTCAAGGAAGGAAGTAATCATCACCAGTGATAAACATCTCAGCAACAATGGCAGAAAACGACTGGGGATACAGCGGTGCGAACGGTGAGTCCACCTTCAATGTTTAAGTGCAGCGAGCGGCGCGGACCGGTTTGTTTACATCGAAGCACGTGACACTCCGTGTAAATAAAACTCCGAAATGCTAACTTTTGACATCAGTTTTGCGGTGAATTCGAATTTGGCGCTTATAAAGTGCTATGATTTATGTGGCGAAAATATTTTCAAAAGTGTGTAAAGTAGAAATGTGGAAGGAAATATTTCAGAACAAACGGGAAGTTAATTAACTTTTATCTACAAATGAAGGGCTCCCATCCTGGTAGCCGTGTTTACTTTTGATAACAGTTAAGCTGACATTAGATGATACTTTCGCTATGCACGCACTTGCAATCAGAGCAAAAGCGTATAAATTATCAGTACATTACCGTGGAAAGATAAAACAATAACAGTGAATAACTTTGTCATTGATGTGGTTTCAGCGTTATTTCAGTTTATCTAAATTCGTTTCATTCATACATATTAAAACACCTGTTGATTATTTTTTCGCCAATTATTTGGAATACGATTATGCTATTTGTTTAATTTTAATGGTACGAAATGAATGAATATTGCTATCTTATTTACTTTAACTACTATCCGCTGATTGTACTTCAAGTACATCCTTACATATTAAATACTTATATCCATTGAAATCAGGTAATTCGAAGCTATCCAAACCATTTATTATGTACTGTTGACTTTAACAAGTCATTCACATAAGTTTGTGAACTTAACGTTTGCATGTTAAATGTTTAAAATCGATATTAATATTCGTAATAGTAAAACAAAAATATATTTTTTACGTAAACCCCGTTAATAGTGCCAAGAGTTAGCGTGGAGTCGCGTGAGGCGATGGCTGCCCTACTTAAATCTGTACGGTAAGCCGGTTCCACAAATGTAACTTCTTCTGCAGTAGTACGATCAAGCCTTCTTTGTAGTAACAACTTTTAACGCAAAGGATGGAGGCAAACCAGTTCGCCGCCAAAAAAAAGCAAAAGTTCAAAAATACGTATAAGGCTCGATTATTCAGAACTGATACAGCGAAGATGAGGAAAAATGTAAAAAAATGCATTTACACTGAAAATCTGCTATAAATATTTACCTTAAGGTTAACTCCCATACAGTTCTAGGTAAAAATATCAAAGTTAATTCAACTTTTATATTATGTTTAGTGAGATACACATTGGCAGATACAATTATGTAAAAGGATGGAATTGTTACTACTGACACACAATTACAGAAATATTTCAATTTCAAATGAGCTGTAATCAAAATCATTGAGGCAGCAAGTGGGTAACGATGCCTGTCTCGTTACTCATTAATAGTACGAGTACTTTGCCTTAACGCTATGCAATGCGGTTTTTCTAACAACACCCAAGTACGAGCAGAACTAAAATAATTATGTTAAAGAATCATGAAAGAGTGATCCACGCTTGTCGCTTTATTAACCATGACTAATGTCTTACGATGTCTTCCAAAAATCTTCAAATTGTGAGACAGCCAAGACTCCTTTATTCCAAAACTGTCAGTTTCGTTACACCTACTTTGCAGTCATTTAAAAACAATTTTGCTATACCAATTAGCATAGTCACATGATTGTCAATTTAACATTTAAATAACAGTCGTCAATCAGACTATTGTATTGCACGTTCCTATTATATTTTTCAAATACATTCTCAAAAAGTGAAGAATAAATATTAGAAACAATCACCTTCGGTTAACTAGTTTGACTTATCCTTCAAACATAAATAAAGCAGAAATACCTAAGCTTCAACCAATATGAATATAAATAGGATCTAATTGCAGGACTGAAATCAACATAAGAATTCGCGAAGTCCGGGGAATTCCCAGAATTCTAGCAGGATTTGCAACCACAGCTAGAAACAATAGTATTTCTGCTGTTGGTCACTAATCTGAAATAACCTTTTTTTTAAGAACAGAATGCTCAAATTTAAACACGTGCATAAGCCTAAACTGCGAATATATGTATAAATCAAAATACTATGTAATTTCAAGACCCAGAGTAAAAAACGAAGTTCTGGAAAAGTTTGAATCCGCAACGATAATTTAATTTATTTTTAAAATAACTTATAGACGGATTTAACGACGACAATGTCGGTGTACCAAAAACTGTAACAACAAATTCAGCGCATTGTTCTGAACTGAAAATAAGTGGATTTTTCTTAAAAACACCGAAAATATCTAATTTGCCTAAATTTCGTCACAAAGTACAATAACGTCACATTTGGTGGACTCCAAGTGGACTGCACATACAGTCGCAACTGCAAACGATGCAACTGCCAATTGCAATTTGAAGGCTGTTAAGATGCAGCCAGTGCAACTGCGTGACAACTGGCGACTGGATGAGCCCACTTTCAGTTATGATTACGAATATGAAACGAATTATGATTCAACAAATGTCTTCAGGTTCATGAAAATTTAAAGAGTGATTTCAAACCATTCCTTATGTTGAATTGAAAAATAGTGGAAAGTATCCCCGGGAATATATTCGGTTTTTTTAATGACATTATATTTTTACAAAATGCTGTCGATCCTAATAGAATACGTTATTTTACATCAGAGAAATGTTTAAAAAAAACAATTCGGAAAAGTCGGAAAATTCCGAAAGAAACCACATATTTTCAATTCAGAATAATAACGGCCTGAATTCGCTGTTTTAATATTTTACTTCAAGCAATTAGGAGATAGTCCCAAAGCGCAGCCTAAGAAGAAATTAAGCGAATTGGCACTTACTTACCTACTACCTATTTTTAGTGAGTATTATCGTGAAAAAAACCTTGCATAGAATTGTATAGAGAAGCCATAGTAATTATCAATGTTAGGTTTCTTGGAACTTGCAAAGAAATAATAAAATAAAAAAGAAATACAATCTGAGGGTCAATCCAGAATTCAAGGTACAGTAAATGATATCTTACAAGAAAACTAATCCTAGTGAGAAAATTAGGAACAATGAGGTGTCTTTTCCGATACTACTCAAATAAACAATGTTAATTTTTACGTAAATTATGCAAATACACAAAAACACGTCACCAAGCACGAAATACAATCAAAAAACTACTAGGAATTAAGAAACTAAACAAAATTATCGAGCAATTTACAAGTGATGGCAAAAAGTGACAACCTAAAGAACAGTTAGGTATCAATGTTTTTGTTCTGTTTCTTGCAAGAAAGGTGTTAAATTGCAAGAAATAAGAGTATTTAAAAAAAAAATGCAAAACACAAAAAGTTAATCTAGAATCTAAAAACTTAAGAAAAAAGCAAAATTAAGAAGATTCAGGAAATTTTATAGAGGTTTAAGAGGGGTTCATGAAAGGAGCCTCCACGAGCGACGATACTTAAGTACGTCCGGCGCACCCTGGGCAGTCAGCCCCGCTACCAACCTTGCTGACTGGCTAATCGTTTCACCACGGCATGAGCTGTTTTCGTATAGCTCTTGTTGACACGAGAGAAGAAAATAGAGGTCTAACAGAGAATTTGAAATCATAGGAGACAATGCTTATTTTAAGGTCACTCATATAAAATCGAAAACCAAGTATTGATTATGAAATACAATCTAACTAATACCAGAAGTCATATTTAATAGGCTAATTGCAGGAGATACAATTTAAAATTTCATGAGAATCGTTTGTTCAGGTGTATCTATACCTTAGATATTGATATTGTGTTTTTCTAAATAAAAACCTCACTTCTGCGGCTTCATTAGAACTCCTAAGCATTATATTAAATCTACGTTCCAACTAGTTTTACAATAATAGATTCATCACTCATCACCATTTAGAACGACCGGCTTTTCTGCTTTCTACCTTCATTAGTGCGCGCCTCGCAATTTGAAATATAACATGTAATGCTAAGTAAGCAACCGCAATTTTTATTTATTTTTCTTTTGTCGATACCTTCTTTGTCTTCATTTACGGGACGCTGGTAATCTGGCAGTAATAATTAACAGTTGCGGACGAAAAAAGCAATTTCTACGCAGCAGTCTTTTTTGTTGCAGTATTTTAAACAAACAGTAAAATCATTCGCGTACTCCAAAATGTCTGAATCAATTATTTAGCGTCCCCAAAATTGTGAATTCTGTAATAGGATGTTTATTATTTTGCTCTCTTTTAAAAAAAACCCTTACTGTTTTTAAATATTTGCTCGTTTATCAGCTTCAAACAGTGTTTCCACATAATATATTTTTAATAGCTGGTACATGATCACAATAAGACGTGTTCTACAATCCGCAGTTAACTTCTTATCTATGTAAACCTAACTATAAATTCTCATGGTGCATTATGCATAAGCACGAAAGTGCGCATTGTTTTTCAAAAAATCATTATGACCCGTTAAAGAAACAAAGCGGGGTGTTATTAAAACGTATAAAACTCGTTACGATTTTGTTTCCTGTAGTTATAAAATTGCACAGAATTTTGAAACGAGGATATTATGCCTGATCACAAATTGCTTCATGACTGTAATCGATCGAATACAATCACCGTTCTAATGACTTTGGCTCAATTTATTTATATATTTTAATTGCGCTTGTTACTTACTGCTCAAAAGAAAAGTAGGTTTAATCATCGTGAGAATGTACAAAGAAAATTATATTTAAAGGACAAAATACTATTTAACGTTGCTGCAAAAACTGTTTTAAATCACATTCTGACACATGAAGACTATACCTCTGCTGTCCCGTTTCAAAACCTAGTAAAGCACACTTTTTACAAAAGTATTTTTATTGCATGATCTTGCTAACCTAGAAAGTCTCTACCAAATACAAAAACACCAGGGTTGAAAACTCACATAATAAGCAGATATATTTAAGCATCGATACCTAGTCAGTGCCATTCACTGCCTCTGATCATTTTAAAACCTAGTCAGTCACTTTAACCACATGGTTTTACCTAACATAAATACGTACTTTTCAATGGCAGACCGATTTAACGTTTATGCGCTCTCCTATAAAATTTCGTTTTAAGCCCTTACTAGATTTTGAAATGGGACACCCGACTACCTAAACCTTTTCGATTTTGTTATGTTTGCACCGGGGTAGTAGGTACTAACTACGGGACACGACTAACTCAAACGCTGGCTAGAGACACACTGTTTATTAAACAACATGGCGGAGCGCGGCTCGCGCCACGGGCGCGCTGCCGCGCTAGTTACAATGGCACACGTATTCTTGCATACAGCCTATGCACAACACAACATCTCCCCACCCTAGTTTAAAATCACCCATCTTGAAAATAATCAAAATAATACACATAGGTACATACTTACAACTTATACACAAAGAAGCGAAACATTAATTCACATAAAGGGTTCGTAATCCACTCTTGGAACGTTGCGCAGGAGTCTGTTTGGACACCTAGAAATCGGTGTCCCCTGACTGGATTCTTCAATCCCTTCCTCCCCCGTTTGTGGTTGAGACTCAGATACCCCAGCTGACAAGTCATCGTCCTCAATGTTACAAGAATGTGGATTACTTTTATTGATTACAATTTGGTTTTTGTGTTTTTTGACATCTATGGAAGAAGCACTGTCTTTGATAAGATATAACACTGAACCCAGTCTTTTTATGACGATACCCATACACCACTGAAATTTGTGGTTATTCAAAAATTTTTTATATAAAACTTCGTCTCCCGGCTTAAACACTTGGCGGTTATTTCCTCCACCAAACTTAATCTGCGAGTACTGATTGCGTTTCACATTATTAACCAGTGTTGTGAGCGGAGGCGACGGCGGCGTCGGGTTAAGAACATCTAACCGTGTTCTGAGCTTACGCCCAAACACTAGCTCAGCCGGTGAGAAACCTGTGACAGAGTGTACCGAGTTCCTATAATCAAATAAGTATTTTAAAAGCTTCAACTTACAGTCACTTTTACTATGTGAAGATAAAATACTAGATTTTATTCCCTTTTTTACGATTTTCACAAAGCTTTCCGCTTGACCGTTACTAGCTGGATTGTAAGCTGGTGATGTTAAATGATTGATACCGTTTAGTGAGCAAAAGTTTTTGAACTCAAAGGATGTAAAAGCTGTACCATTATCACTAACGATCGTATGCGGTAATCCGTATTTCGACATAAAATCGTAAAGCTTCTCGGTTACTGTCGCAGACGAGGTAGAATTACTGACGTCATACGCTTCCACCCACTTAGTATGAGCGTCTACGACTACCAAAAACACAAGGTTGTTATTTATAGGCCCGAGAAAGTCTATGTGAAGTCTATGGAATGGAGTTGGTGGGTACTTCCATGGAGCGAGAGGAGCTCGAGGCGGAGAGGGCCGCAGCTGTTTACATACGTCACACGAATTAATCATTGTCTCCACGGCCTCATCTATACCTGGAAACCAAAACCGCGATCTGGCCTCTGCCTTAGTTTTTACAATGCCTAAATGTGAGTTATGCAATTCTTTCAAAACTTTACTACGTAACATTTCCGGTAGCACGACTTTATGTCCTCTCATTAAACATCCGTTCTCGTATGACAATTGGGTTTTACACAAATAATAGGGCTTAATACGTAAATCTACAATTTTTCTAGGCCAACCATTAAGAACTAAATTAACAACACTTTTTAAAGTAACATCCTTATTGGTTGCATCTTGCAACTCGTCTAATGTTACTGGCAAGCTACCCTCTACGACAAAATGGACGTAGGACGCGCGGTCGATGAGCGCGGCGGCCGCAGCCGCGTGAGCGCCGCTCTCCCCTTCTTCGTCCGGCCATGTTTGATCGCAGCGTAAACTAGCCCGTGATAAAAAGTCCGCGTTGTTGTCGGCACTACGAACGTATTCGATTATGTAATTGTATGCGGTTAAAAACATTGCGTATCTTTGTAACCTATTGGCGGACACCTCTGGTATGCCCTTGTATGGCCCAAAAATTGATATCAGAGGCTTGTGATCTGTGCGTAAAACAAAAGGGTCTGATCTGCCATACAGGTATTGATGGAACCGCCGTACCCCAAATATAATAGCTGTTGCCTCTTTTTGAATTTGTGAGTAGCGCTTCTCAGCTGAGCTTAACGTGCGGGACGCGAATGATATCGGTCGTTCAACTCTATCACTCCCAATCTGTGACAATACAGCACCTAGACCGTATGGAGAGGCGTCAACAGTTAAAATAATCTTAGCATTGAAATCAAAATGTGTTAATACTTGATTTGATGTTAACCTTCTTTTAATTTCACTAAAAGCACGATTATGTACTGCTGTCCATTCCCACTTAATTCCTTTTTTAAGTAAATCGTATAAGGGGCTTAAGATACTAGACGCTTTTGGTACAAAGTTTCTATAATAGTTTACGAGCCCTAAAAACGATTGTAACATGTGGATGTCCGTGGGAACAGGCGCATCCATAACAGCTTTAACCTTTGACGGATCCTTTTTTAATCCGTCCTTGTTAATCACGTATCCTAAATAATTAATTTCGTCCTTAAAAAATTCACATTTTTCTTTTTGTAAAGTTAACCCTGCGTCTTGGAGTCTTTGAAGGACTAGACAAAGCTTTTCCATATGCAATTCTGGAGTCTTTTCGGTCACTAACACGTCATCCAACAAACATAAAACCCCATCTAATCCAGCCAGCACCTGTTCCATTGCCCTTTGGAATATAGAGGGTGCGCTCGAAAGACCAAATACCAGTCGAGTATATTTGAATAGGCCTCGGTGAGTATTTATACATGTTAAATTTTGTGACTCTTCGTCTAATAAAAATTGGTTATATGCCATAGATAAATCGATCTTTGAGAACTGCTGACCACCATGTAACTTAGAAAATAGCTCGTGAATCGTAGGCAATGGGTACTGTTCAATAACAAGCTGTTTATTAATTGTAACGGAGTAGTCGGCGCACAATCTAACCGAGCCATTTCGTTTTAATACTGGTACAACAGGCGATGCATACTCAGAGTGCTGGACAGGTTTTAAAACTCCTAAGTCCACCAAGCGCTGTATTTCTTGGTCGACTTTATCGCGTAAAGAGAATGCAATAGGACGTGCCTTAAAAAAAATCGGTTTCGAATCTTTTTTAAGTTCTAACTTAACACAATATTTTGAAAATTTACCTAGTTTGTCGGAAAAAACTTCGGGAAATCGAGATTGTAATTGTTTAATTATATTGTTTTGATTACTAACGAAATTACAACGAGTAAGCTTGAGTTTAAATTTTGAAATAAAATCTCTACCTAATAGCGGCGGGCCTCCGTTGCTTATGACGTATATGCTGAGCGTATCTGTGTGCTGTAGGTACGTAATAGGAAGCCGCATGTAACCTAAACAGTCCATGACGTCGCCCGTATAACTATGAAATGTTTGATCCGCAGCTAGTAACGGTACCTTACTAAAGTTTTGTTTGTATGTATTTTCCGATATAACTGACACAGCTGATCCACTATCTACTTGAAATTGCAACCTAAAACCATTTATTGAAATAATTTCTGTCATAGGTTCCCCCCGAGTTGAACTTATATTAAATAACGACTTACCATCGTCGCCCTCGCTCACCTCACCGGCCTCATGAGCCGTCACATAGTTCACTCGGTTGCACATTTTACGTAAATGGCCTTTCGTGTTACACTTTTTGCACTTGTAATTCGCGAACCTACACTGAGACGACTTGTGATTATTACGACCGCACACTGCGCACTTATTTTCTTCGGAGGTGATAGCTTTGCTAGCATCTTGTCCCTTGGCTATCTTGTATAGCCCAGCCTGCTGCGAAGTGGAGAGGGAGCCCGAAGTTGTGGTGACGACGGCAGCGCTTGCGCGCGCACAGCGCACGCTTTCTGCTAATTCCACCGCCTTCGCTAACGTCAAGGTCTCCATGTCTCGTGCAAACAGCTTTTCCCGTTCAGGACCTGCTAGTATACCCATTACGAACTTATCACGCAGCGCTTCTTCTACGTTGCTGAAGCCACAATTCACTGTGAGTCCACGTAGCCTTGCCGCCCATTGCGTGTGCGTTTCGCCGGGCTGTTGCGACGCGGCGTAAAAATTATACCGCTCTCCGAACCCGCAACGCTTTGGTATGAAGTGTTTATCCAGCAGTAGGATTAATTCATCGTACGGCACATCTTGAACGTCGTTCGGCAACGCCAAATCCGCGGCGAGCTTGTAGGTAGCGTCGTTGAGTGCGCTCAGTAAAATGGCGCGCCTTTTTGTTCCCGTCGCGTCGGTTTTTGCACCGATGTCGTTTGCGACGAACCATTGCGTGATACGGCCTTTATATGTTCGCCAGTCGTGTACATTGTGGTCGAAAGTCGCCAAAATCCCATAGTTGTTCATCCTCGTCGCCACTGTTATGTTTGCACCGGGGTAGTAGGTACTAACTACGGGACACGACTAACTCAAACGCTGGCTAGAGACACACTGTTTATTAAACAACATGGCGGAGCGCGGCTCGCGCCACGGGCGCGCTGCCGCGCTAGTTACAATGGCACACGTATTCTTGCATACAGCCTATGCACAACACAACAGATTTGTTTAAATAGAATCGTACGCATATTTTATTCGTCATCATAGGTCCCATGGTTATGGCTCGTTGACCACCAGAATGACAATTTGACTTGATTAGCCGTAATCAAATAAAACTCAAAAAATTGGTCCGGGAAACGTTTTCAGTTGTACTAATTAATCTGTTACTTCCGTATTCTGCTGATCTGCGGTAGTGAATGTACACAAAATTATACAAAAATAAAGAAAAACCGACTTCAAAAAACTGAAAGGAGTAAATTAATTACTATAAAAATTAACAGTTTCAGAAGTCGGTGCTATTCCACGCTGAACCTAATTCTGAAACTGTTAATTTTATAATAATTATGGTAATTATTTCACTCTTTTCCGATTAAAGGCGGTTTTTCTTTTTTGTTATTTTCTATTTTGCATAGCATGAACAATACACAAACATGTGATTACAGCAATCGTGAGTGATTTGCTGTTATCCATTGTCTATCTTCAAAGGTCCTTTTCAGATCTTCATCAATGGGACTACATCGAGAAAATTGAATACTCTTTGAAACAAAAAAAAAATGTTCAAATCGGTTCACAATTGGCAACGGTATCGCTGAAAAAACATTTAAAAAACGTACTCGTCGAATTGAAAACCTCTTCTTTTTGGAATTTGGTTAGTAGTAAATAGTAGTGAAAAACAGTACTCTAGTAACTGGTAAAAATCCACGTGCAGATTATTCTAACACTTGCAAAGGTTCAGAGAGAAAAGTTCCACGAGTTTTACAGGTACAGACGAGACAGAAATGTCGTTCTCCTCTAATCAATTGTAGACATAGGGTACATCTACATCATAATATAGAATGAATAAAACATTTAATAAATATGCAATCCATCTCATCTGTATAAGCCTCCATTACCTAAGCGCTCGGTCTTCGCGTACAGCTAAGTAATTGGCCAACTAGATATAAAAACGATTACTATAACGAGAAACGTGACAATTTGGCGCAGATGATGTCAATAAAACGGTTATTTTTGTCTCAATTTTAGGACTCCGGAGATCTTACAGCATACTAGCTTTTATCATACCAAGACTTCATAAATGTAATATTTATTTCCTTGATTTCTAGATCAATCCCAATTTAATATAGAGTAAAATCTACACAATGTACCAGTTAATGACAATTATTTGTTTAGAAATTTTAACACCGCAGCTAATCAATACTTATTTGATTTTAAACTTATCGAATTCAGTAGTCCATAAATTTGAGGCAAAAAATATTTCCACATGACTAAACCACAACCAACAATGACCAACAATAGGTATTTACTTATGTCCACCAACTACGCTAATAGCTAGATCAATGAGTCTAAATTACGTGATAATTAATTCTAACAACGTTATTATTTGAATTTAACAGAGTTTGTATAAGAATAATAATAAAAAAAACACTTAATTATGGAATAAGTTGTTTTGAAAATGTGCGAGGATGCGGCACTAGTTTTTTCCGATCACGTATTTGTGTCGTGTATCGCGTGTGTAAAAGTAGAGCAGATTTTTTTTTCTGATTTTGAAGCGGATCGTATTTAATCCATTGTGACGAAAATCTTTACGGATCAAATTATTATTGCAAAACAGAGTCAAAACAAAAAAAAAACATCACATAAAAAAAAAGATGTACACTGAAGCCTTAGAATACAAAATAATTACGTTTAAAAAACGTAAAGTCAAGTGGTTTTTTAAATCTTTAGCAACATACGCCTGAATGACACACTGACTTAAAAAAACAACAAGAAAAAACTGCAGGATGTACATACGTGTATGATCATAAATGATACATCAGTACTGCAGTTTGATAGCGTGTAGCTAATGTTAGGTTATTAGAGTTCAGAGTAGCCATTATTGAACAATGATAGACTGGAGGCGTACTCGACCCTCAGACAATTGTCACTAAATACGTGTTACTGTAAAGAATCTTTTTTTCTTGTCTTACGCTGCAAAAATAATTAATGATACGTCTAAAAACATGCGTGATAAATTAACAATAATTTGTTATTGTTAACTGTTTCTTTTGATTGAAATGGTAGGTAGAAGGCGTTTTTGCACCGCCATCCGAAGCTTGCCGGACTCCGACGACCTCGTCCGTGTCGCTCCATTACTGAAATGAAGGTTAATCGCTCAACGAACAGTTAATATTTTCTATCAACTGTTAACTCAATAAGGAAATAATTATAAAATCTAAGATTGTCGTGCTAAATGACTACAAAGTTCTAAACCTCGCTCTTGCAATTCACTTGCGAATGATTTGAGTAGAGGCACGCGCCTCGGGGTCATTAAGTCATAAGGACATTTAACGTCATGTCTTATCACAGCTAGTTCTTTTTGCATTTATAACAAACCAGAGCTATTGCGCGCGGTCTCACTCCCATCCTGGAGGAACTACTTCATGTACCTGGATAAAAAAATAAAAATCCTGTGTCCAGGACATGGTCTGTCTGTGTACCAGATTTCTTTCAAATCTGTTCAGCGTTTCATGCGTGACTGAGTAACAAACATCCAGTCATACATCTTCACTTTCACATTTATAATAATAGTAGGATAATGTTACGTGTCTTATGTAGTTTTTAGTTTTAGGTGCTTAATAAAAAAAATATTATAATAAAATCCAATTCATTATGAAATAAGCTTTAAATAAAACCAGCCAAGTGCGAGTCGGACTCGCGCACGAAGAGTTCCGTACCATTATCTATAAAAACGGCAAAAAAATCACGTTTTTTGTATGGGAGCCCCCTTAAATATTTATTTTATTCTGTTTTTTAGTATTTGTTGTTATAGCGGCAACAGAAATACATCATCTGTGAAAATTTCAACTGTTTAACTATCACGGTTCATGAGATACAGCCTGGTGACAGAAGGAAGGACGGACGGACAGCGGAGTCTTAGTAATAGGGTCCCGTTTTACATTTTGGGTACGGAACCCTAAAAACAAATTTATTTATCACTATTTTAACTGGTATTCAATTAATACACACTTAGGATAATGAAGATTTATTTTTAAAAAAAGTAGTTTTTTTGTACACATATCCTGTAGGTACTATCGGTTCAACCGTAGGTCATTAACGATGCGTGGAGAAGATTGCAAAGGCTTTTACAGCAGACACTAAGTGATAACTATCATCTTAGTACGAGTAGTTACGCTTTATCACATAATTTATGATATAAGTCGCCATCCATGACACTGCAAAAGATAGCAACGCTTACAGTCACACCCATTCAGACAAGTAACTGGTTGACATCACAGGCGGTCCAAAAGATCCGACCACTTCCCTAACCGCACAGGGTTAAACCTTATTACTCACTAAAGGTGAACGTAAAAACAAGTGAAATTAACAACCATTTAACGACGACTTCCGACCGAAAATGTCACAGGTGTTTCTATTTTATGAATAATGTATAATAAAATCGTGTACATAAAGGAGAGAGCACACTGAGTTGGTGAAGGCGAGAATGCGAGGGCGCTCGTAACAGTGGATAAATAAATCTGTGAGAGATAAGTATGGCCGAGGTCGGAGGCGACCGTTGCACGCATCGTGACGTTCGACGTACACACAGCTACTCAAACTCATGTCTGCCGATTGATTAATCATTATTTAATTAACCATCCACACATTTTGTGTACTTTCAACACAAAATGGACAAAAATATCGTTAAGAATAAAATATATTCGTAAACATGTCGAATTCAAACAAACATCACGTTAACAGGAAACGTTGCAATTTATCTCAAAATTTAACTCTACAAAGATTGCTAGTAGTATCGGACTATCGGGTTCGGTAGTGTACACGTGATAATTTTACATTATACAACAGTTTATTTATTTATACAGTTGTTTTAATTCAACATGTTTAAAATGCAATTTTTGCTAAAACAGAAGGCGTGGTTCAATGAATTGAAAGTCTGAAAACCGTGGTGTCGTTCTATACTAACAATATCATTAATATATTTAACCCATGACATTGTACACACGTTTTACGTAAACACAGAGAGCAAGGAGCGATGTTCTACGTGTTACAGAGTTAATTGATAGCTCTAAACTGTATGATAGGTCAGTAGATTTTTAGATTTGATGCATTAAGTAATACGTATTGACATGAATATAATATTGGATCAAGCATACGTTTAAAGTTTAAAGTTCACGCAAAGCAATACACGCACTAAAATAAAATAGGTATATTTTATAATCGCTTATTTATACACGGGCACAAACTACTGTAATTGTCTCTTACTTAAGTTATTAATAGAAGTTTATTCATTACCAACAATTTGACGCAATTAATGAATCAGGTGTTTGGATTAGTTAAAACTAGCGCGGGTACGCACACCGCAAGAATGATTAACATAATCAAACCTTCCTCGAAAAACGCTGTAAGCGGTGAAAACAGTAGCAGAATTTACGATGACGTACAGGCAGACGCTATTCCTATATTATTTTCTAGTCAACAGATAATACAAGGATGTGCAGCGGAACTGTGCGATGCATGAACCCTATTTTCTCAACGCAGATAGATGTCATCCGTGCACTGAACCCCTAATTTGACTGACGTGCGGATGACACTGTATATATATAGCATAAATAGACGACTATAGAGGAGACGACTATATAGGAGGAGCTCGTGGCTAAATAATTACAGCCGCATAGACCGATCTTCCGGGTTAAGCCACGCTTGCCGAGGTTGGTCTGTGGATGGGTGACCATTTACGGAAAGCACGTAAAGCCGTTGGTACCGGCTGTCATTTGTAGATCTTTGACAGTCGTTACTGTTGGTCAGAAGCCAGAAAATCTGACAACCAGTCTTACCAAGAGTATCGTATTACCCAGTTACTGGGTTGTGGAGGTCTGATAGGCAGTCGCTCCATGTAAAATACTGATATTCAGCTGCATCCGGTTCGACTGGAAGCCGACCCCAACATAGTTGGGAAAAGGCTAGGCAGATGAAATAGACGACTATACTATAAATATGATGCACTTTATATAGGTAAAATATGATCAATATTGGTCTTGGCGATTGTTATTGACACACGCGCATCCGGTCCGAGTGAGCTCAATTGGTAAAATGACCGGTACATATTTATTTTCATGAACACTGCCGTCAATGTAAGCTAAATTATCCATGGATATTTAATGAGTGGACGACCTTCACGACTGATTTGTGTTCTTCCAACTGTTAAAAAAATACAGGTGGAATCGGTGAACTATATGCCTTTATATTTTTGGCGTTGGTTTAATTAAACATTATTTTTCTTGCGATAACCTTATAAATTGCAATTAGGGGGTATTTCACCAACATATTAGTAATGTAGTCCGTAACTATTCACCAGCCAAGCTAAATGCGACCTAGAAATAAAAATGTATGTGTTGGATAATCTTGTCATTATCACTATTGATATGTGATGAAATGCAAATGTTATTGCTATTGAAAAATATAGACTGAATTAGCTTAATGAACAATTAATGATAGGTTGGTGAAATACTCTCTTAATAGCTTTTATAACACGACCTAAAGTGTGATTAAATATTGCCAATAACGACAACATGTCATGATAAATAATAACTCGAGTTACGGCTATAATAGTATGCTAAAACGTACCATAAGGATTACCAATTTGGCATAACACTCACAAATACCCAGCGAAAGAATATTATTGATCGACGACCTCTACTTAGCCAAATAATAATATAGGTTCTCGAACCATAACAAGGTGGTCTGTGAAAGATATTATTGAAACTCGCTCAATCAGGAAGTTCATGAATATGTTCCCAAAATGGACCGGAACTAACGCGTGAGACGACCATCAATCGTCGCAAATCAATTAAAAAACACATATTTCAAGTACGCTGCTACTTCAGTCAGTATGGTTTTAAAAGCTTCACTTTGCAGTTGCTCTCTTTATATTTCGCCAGTTACAATAAATATTTTGACGTACGTTCCAACTGTGATAACAAACTACGTCAAATATGTCTCGGGATGTCATAAATAAGCAAGGATTCATTCATCATTATAAAAAAATCCGTAAGCGTTTCTCAGTAGACCGGGCAGTGGCTTCCTGATAAGATAACACTAATGTGATGAGTTAAACAATCTGTCAGTCTCACTCGTGTGTGGAGAGGTATTCACTCATCTCTGACGTTGACATCTGTGCAAATTAATTTAACGAAAAATACGACTTGCCTCTATAATGTTAATCTCTACTGAACAAGCTTTTCTTGCTCGCTATGTATCTTAATGCGCAAAAAACTTAGTTTTAAAGCTTCAGACATATTTTGAATTAATATTTACGGTTTTCTGACGTGTATTTTTCGGGATTGTTCGACTCGCGACCTCGCCGCGAGTTCAGCTCATGGTTACGGACTCCGTGTGGGCACATTATCTACTGTGGTGTGGGTCCGAAACTAGACGGGCAATCCCGAAAAATGCACGTGAATAAACCGCAACTAATCATAAATATGAATGTGTCTCACGAAAGTTATAATTACAAAAACAATTTTCATTCGTTACAAAGCGTTACTTAATTGCTTAATTGTATATAAATAATGAGGTAAATGGTTACTAATCGTTGTCCACGCCCCTTTGGCAGTAAACTAAATGACGCGACAATGACGCGATGATGACGTTAGGTCTCTTCCCACATACACGTGGTTTTTATTACGAAGTTTTCGCTTTGTTTTCTGTCATCGAAACTTATTTTAAACTCTATAGATAGATAAGTATCTACGTTCGAACATCATTAGTAGGTACACAGGGACACGCCCAAAGTTCCACTTCACCGCTTCATTATTTTAATACAATTCAGTACAATGATGTTGTTTTAAAGTCAACGGCCTTTATGCAATACAACAAATCAGTATCAAATTAATTAGCCGCGATAAACTAATCTAATACCATTTGTTAATGATGATGACAGGAATTGAAAGCTATTCTAAACTTGGGAATTCCTTCGCGGATGAACCTAGAATTTTAATAAGTAGATATCTATTATACAACAATCCTACTTTCTTTTCCTTTTGTACACTTTGCGCAGTACCATATTTATACAATTATGTTGTCATCTCTAGGCACTAACAAGCATTATTACTTTTATAAATATAAGTTTATAAATAAATTATAGTTGGATACGACTTCAATAGTAAAGGTTTTAACTACCTCCTCTTAACTTTACTTTTTCATTCCCTAAAGTAAGGAAATCTTTAGGCATAAATACCTATAGTAGAGTTTCAAAAGTTAGGCAAAAGGCAGCACCTAACAAACAAGTAGCAAGAGCTCAAGGTTTCAGCGTCACACCGGTCGCTAGTTCTCTTTAAAATGGCTCTGCAAACATTGTGTTCGGATCATAATTATCGATTAAATTGGATAATGTGAATGTGTAGAGCACTCCTAATCATAAGTCGGAAGTATAGATCCGAGTTTGGACCATTGCTACTTAGCCCATCGTAATTATCTTAATCTGTGCCACTGCTATTAAAATTGCTTCAATTTATTTTAACAAGTTACGCAGACGTTACGCTGTTTTCCTGTCTTTACAACATATGCAAACATATGGAAATACTTTATTTTTCTATACTTAGATGTAAATAACTAGTGTGTATTATGATTTGTCATTAGTTATCTGATCAGCTGGTCGATATAGCACTTCAGGATTCGTTAACAATCGACAATGTTATGATGTTTATGTGTCAATGAACGGCAAACAAAAAACAACAGTTAGTTGAATCAGTCGTATGCGCTGAGGATGGTGCAAAAGTTTTAATAACCATTGACCAAACTGTTTTTAAATAAGTACTATTTACTCGTCGTCATTGGTATACTTTCTAAAATGTTGAGACTCGAATTGTGAAAACAAATTAATTAAACGTTCATTCGACTCACACCCAATTACTACATTGGTTCAAAAGGTAATGACATAATTTATGTCATTAATTACTCGCTAAAATGCGAGTAATTAATGACAATGACGTGAGACCAAAAATCAATCGTGCTGAGCCCTACAAAAGAGGAGACTATAAGAGGATTTATTATAGTAGTAGATCGTGCAGACGATCACCTAAAAACTTTGTTGTGCCAATGAAGGCCCTTAAATTAAACACCGAGTTTACAACTAACGACCTAATAGAGTTTGCTCTAACGATCTACTATTATAAACTGTTTTGTTGTGACAATGCCTCAACAGGGCAACAGAGTTGCAGGAAAAACGACAGTTTGGTAGACCCGGCGAGATATCGTTGCAACTCTTGTCAGATTGGAAAAACCACATCTGACCACAATCAGCAAACTAGTTCTTTGAACTGACGTGATAGGAGGTTCTATTTGTTTATTTAATTCGCTCACTTTGCAGGTCCTTCAACGTGGACGGAGAAATTCCCAGAAGCAGGCGGCACCCGCCAGAGCCCAGTGGACATCGACACGTCGCGGATAAGCAGTGGGGGCAGCGCGCCGCCGCTCAAGTGGCGCTACTCTGTCAACCACCCCCGCTCCGTCGTCAACCCAGGCTACTGCTGGCGCGTCGACGAAAACGGTTATGACTCAGGTATGTTCATATTGAAACACAGCCACATTGGTAGAGGCCGAAAGCGCGACTGCGCGTTGTTGGATGCATTAGCATCCTTATTCATAATAAACATTAATACTCCTATTAACTGGCAAACCATTCATATTAATCGTTCGACTCGCGAAGTCGCGACCTCACCGCATGTTCAGTTCATTTCAGGACCCCGTTTGGGTCGTAAACTAATCGGGCAATCTCGAGAAATGCACGTGAAGAAACCGAAAACAATCACAAAACCTAATCTTGTCAGATAATTGATAGGAGCTAAGTAAGAAACATCGTGAATTAAAGTCGGCAAATGGTGCCTGCTTACACGCTCGCCGCCTGTTACATAATACCTTCTATGATTGTGTGAGAAGCGAATGCCTTACAACTCTTTTGGGATCACAGGCAATGAAAGTATATACACTAAAGGCCTGACGATAATATTTATTAAATGTTATGTTTTATTAAACAATAACAGTACCTAGAAGCGGTTAATGGATTATGTATGTTTGACGACATGATTAGCTGTAGCTGAGCGTTTGACTGCTACGCAACGAATTGCGGGTTCGATTCCCGCACGAAACAAGTATTGTGGGCTACAGACACATGTTTCAGGTTTTTGAAACGACACAAGATACAGGTGTAATATTATAGTGGGGCGAAAAAAAAACACTAACGAAAAAATACAATTACTAACACTATGATGATGAACATTGGCGTCCAACTGTCAAATCGCTTTTGCCAATTTGGTTCTCGAGTGTAGTTATTGTGGGTGGCAAGAGCCACTTGTAACTGTTGTTGTTACCGTCCACACATATCTGTCTATACTAAATGACTATACAGGGTGGAATCGTTGAGTGTCAACAGGCGATTATTTCACCACGAAGCAAATTTTATATTTGCTTCGTGAATATAACCGATATTGAATAATTTTTAACTAAAATATCAAAATTATGGAACATATATATGGAATATATATGGAACAAAATCTTTTTATAGGTAAACTAAATTGCTTCATGTCCAAAATTTTATTTTAACTACGCCCCTACATTATGCATAAAATACGTTATAATGGGATCATTCTGTTAATATACGAGCTATTTAAAAAAAAAACTTTAACCGACACTTTCAATCTTCATCTTTCAATTTTCATTTTTCAGACTCCCATATTTTTAGCGGGGTTTTTTTTAAATGGATGTTTTTTTCTTACTTTTTAAAAAGCTTTTTGTCGTTTTATTAATTTTTTATCCAAGTTCCAAAATCAGTTAGAAGTTTTATAATATTACGTAGGTATTATTATGGAATAATCGTTCAAACAGATTGCTTTTCATTTTTAATGTATGCGCACAATGTAAATCACTCTTCCAACATTATAGCGATTTAATTTCGTAATAATATTTATCTCATTTGATTCCCTAGGCAAGCTAGTTTTGATATCAGCAAACAGTTTTACAATATCTGTAAAAATAATAAAATAATTGCCTGTTGACACTTAGGTAATGTTTCCATCCTGTATATGAAAATGTGTATAATTATTCCAATAACCAAAATTATCAGACGGAGGAAACACTTATACCAATATAAATTATATTATTATTATTCTATACGACTTTTAAATAAAAAAACTCGTTGTTTGTAAACCAATCTTTGACCAAGGTTATCGCTGCAAAATTATTTTGTATCTGCCATTTGTTTGAGTATTTTAATGATAGTTAATTAGTCGCCGTATCCTATTAACATTCAATTGGATATACCTTAAATTCCTTTATACGTGTATCTATCAACATAAGTAATATGTTTGTCAGCGTATAAACTACAATGGGAATTGACACAGCTCGAATGTAATAAACGTGTAAAAGGAAGTTGCAAGTCCTCGTGCAAAGTGAGGGCCAATTTGCATTTCCATCGACACGACGACGCGACGCGACGCCGGGCGTACCCCTCTCGATGACTCACCGTATCACTCGCTCCTGTCGCACGCAAATTTGGTGAAACCTATAACACGCCTAAAAAAATTATCCTAAATTTGGGAGGGACTACCCTACGTTTCTTCACGAAATATGCAATTTGGGAATTACGTCAGATTTAAACCCTTTCCCTAGTGCTATGTCTGCATAATTTACAATCGCCCTCCCAGCTTATTCATTCCAGTTAAATGCAAACATGCAGTTTGGATTTAGATTGAAAAAATAAATCAATCGCCTTTCCAAGTTGAGCATCAAAGATAAGATATATCAATCAGGATCATTGTAAAGATTACAATAACTTTAGAGGCTTTATGCCTTTAATTTCAGGGATTATTACCACTTTCAGTACCTACGCAAACTATTATTCCGCTACTGCCTCAGAAGCACAACGATGTTGCCGCGCTAGGATATAACAGCAAACTTTCAACATGACAATGATCAAATCATGACAATAGATAAACAATAATGTCTATCTTATCTTACTATCTTATTGTTAACAATAAGCCCATTAATTTGCAGAGCTGCGAGGTGGTCCTCTCGGCCATGACGTGTACAAGCTGCAGCAGTGGCACTGCCACTGGGGCGCAGTGAACGGCGAGGGCTCCGAGCACACCGTGGACGGTCGCTCCTTCTCCGGAGAACTGCATCTGGTTCACTGGAACACCACTAAATACAACAGCTTCTCTGAAGCCGCCGGACAACCTGATGGACTCGCCGTTCTAGGCGTACTATTAATGGTAAGACTAATAAAGACCTTTAAGTTATTATGTTAATGGACCAACTAATTATCATAAAATGAAGGAATCTCTCAGTTTTTCAAAAAAAAGCAGCTCTTACCTAATCAATCTTGGAGCACTGCAACATTGTAAACCAATCGATTTGTGCGATTTAGGTGCGAGCTAAAATTGTTTACACCTACTTCATGATACGGTACATATATTAAAGAGAGATCCAAAAAGTTTTGTTTACATTTTAGTCTCTTCCTAAGTTAGTAAAATCAGCATATTACATTCATTAAAATTGTAATAAGCAATCTGTACCTATGTAACTAAATGAATAGAACGACGACACGAGTGTTATTCAAATCATCTCAAAGAATACTACAGAGGCACACAAATACATATTGAGAAAGTTTAATAATACTTTTGAAAATAAAGTTTAGTAATTATAATGGATGTTATAAAAAATCTACAGAAAGTGATTGTTGTTAAGGCTCTATTCACATTTGATATAAGAGGTTTGAATGATATGTTAATCAAATTCACAGTCGCGAAAGTAACACAGACCACACAAATGGCGAAACATTTATCTGATGTAGAATAAAGTTTTTTTATAGACTCTATCCCTCTTATTACAAGAGATGGTCAAAGTAAAACCCAGATTTTAAAATCGTCCCTTATCTTTTTGTTACATGACGTAAGAAAGTGATGGGTATATTTTAAATCTGGTTTTATCTTAGTCCTGCTGATGTAAACCATCGTTCGTAATAAAGTTTTTTTTGTCTTGAACGTGTTATGGTTCTAATTCAGGTTCAATATTTGCAAATAAAAATACATAAAGTGAATTGATTTCATACACGGTTTGTAGGAGATGAGTGCGATAACAAGCCGCTCTTTCGCCTGACTGCAGAGTAACTTTCTCTTAGCAATGCGTACAGCATTACAGCGACGACAATAAGACAATTTAAACATTTCATTTAAGAACATTTCTCGTCACTTTCCTGGTCTAGTAACTAACTATTCTTGACTCTAAGAAATATCGGCTGTAACTTCTTAGAGGTAACAAAAACCGATCAAATACGTATCGAAATGACTCAACGCGTATATTTTACCACAATTTTAAAATAACTAACACCTACATTATTTTGAGCAAACTGTTTACAATTGCACAACAGAGTTTGTAAACACTCGAATACGTTTTATATGCTCCACCCTTAATGTGGATTCAGATTTGTGAGCATCACTTTATGAGAATGTGAAAATTTTATGTGAATTTATGTTATGTGGTAAATATTTGTAGAAACATTAGATAATATTCTTTATTAAGTTTTCACAAGCTGAAATAAACACTTTAATCTGTGTCTAGAACATCGTAATGATCAAAGCCCTCTTCTCCCGCTATAGGTATATATTATTACATCGCGAACTACCCCTGTTTTTTTTCTTGCAAACCATGTCCGAAGGTTGTCTGGCAGAAATCGCCCAGTGCGATAAGGCTGCCCATTGTACATCTCTATTTTTATAGTTATGTTTCTTGTTTGTTTCGTGTGCAATAAAGAGTATTGTATTGTACATAACGCTTCATCTCCTAGGGATCAGTACCTATGCGTGTAAAGCGATTTCGCTAAGTTAATATTGCACTTCATACAAAGAAGGTGACTACGTCATCGAAGCCTTACAACAAAATCCTGTTATCTTCAACGTAGTGTTCCGTAATGCACATGGCGATGAGTTAGTTGCACATGCTAAAGCTACGCTCACATAGATATAGCAAACGTTTAAATGATCTACGACTAGCATCTTTAAATCATTTTCCTGTTTTATCGATACCTAGTTTCTTCGGCTGTTTTAATGTAATCCGCAGTAACAGGTCGCAATCTGAATACAATAAGTCTCATTTGAATTTTACTTCATGAACACGTTCCTTAACAATGCCACTATAGGTGTAGCGAATTATGCAAACAATGAGTCTGAAACCCTTAAGACGAGACAGTCTGAGTATTCGTACCCTTATGTTACGTATTATAGCTTTAATAAACTGTGTCTTTATTTTCTATAGGTTGGTTCAAAGCACGATGAATTGGACAAAGTGATTCGGTTGCTTCCGTTTATCACTCATAAGAACGACAAGGTGACCCTGTCTGACGCGCTGGACCCGGTGAAGCTGTTGCCGCCACAGAACGCATACTGGACGTACCCTGGCTCCCTCACGACACCACCATGCACTGAATCCGTCACATGGATCCTGTTCAAACAGCCCGTTCAAGTTTCCGCTGAACAAGTGAGTTCAAGTTTAGTTATTTAGCCGTATCAAACTGTTTGCATCGTATTAAAAGGATTTTATTTGAATTGTATTGCTTTATAGTAATGATGATGCTTCGTCATAATATTTAATAGGCTGATAATGTTCAAGTACTGATATAAGTAGATATCTACCTCGTGACGACAAACTTAACAATTAACTTCCCGATGTAGGGTAATTATAGTGAAGAAAAATCCTACTAAAATTTAAAGTTATTCGTTGTTTCTTTTTTTAATATTTATGCATTTTGAAGTGCGTGCCGCCTCATTTAATTCATCCAGTAAATGTAGAGGCTGATTCAGACAATAGTGTGCTATAAGATGAAATTAAGGAAAGACAAAACGTTCATAATCTATGCTGTATCTAAACACTTTGTATTTAGGTATATAAACAAAGTCTAAATATTAGCACGTGCAGATATACCTACCTACTTGTGTTAGTTAATAAACAAACCTACTCTACAACCCACATAATTATTATGTCACTCTTAGATCCTTAGTGTTTTTAAAATTTACAATCGGATTAAGAATCGGTATATGACGCAACAGAAACTGCTAAACGATGTCTACCGGTTTTCGATGCACACAGCGTTCAAGTATCCGCGAACTAAATAACAACAGACGTCCGTTCACGACCTACTTTAGCAGCTACACTACTACTTTCCAAATACTCATTAGGTGGAATATGTTTTTTAAATGTGTAGGTATTACAGTAACGGAGTAACGCTTTATTGCTTGCTAGAATTTATAAATGTTAATTGGCGGGTTAAAAAATGTAGGTACTTGTTCTGCACTCTATCTTTACCATAGTTAGTTACACTTTTTTAAATAACTTCCTCTTAAGTTAATTTAAAACTAAGAAGCAACTACAAAAATAAATGAAATTGTAATTAATGATATAACTGATTGGATTTCAGTTGGCTTCGATGCGGAAACTGAAGTGCGGTGAGGCGTCATGTGGAGTGGAGGCTATGGAGGTGTTGCACAACTACAGGCCTACACTGCCGCTCGGCAACCGTGAGCTGCGCGACTATGGCGCGGGCAACTAACCCCGGCGTCACGTGACCACGGCTACATCACCACGGTGATGCGCTACCGCATGCGGTACCAAGATACAATCAGACACTGACGTGCGAATTGCGCACTTACTCCTGAAACTAGTGCCTCTATTCGCATTCCGGCGAGCTAATCTATCGGATGACACGTGGGCTACGTAACTCTTATGAATGGTGCCTACGCAATGTAGTATGTTCCGTATGAAACGAATCTCGTCATAGCTATGTATTTAGTACCTAGTTATAGTTCTAAGAGAACATAATCTCTTATCCAAAATACGCATCTTTAGTCTCGTTAAAATACGAATCAAAATGGTTTGTGTTTCAAAACATAAAAGAGATTCGTTGCGTATTTGGATAACAAACATACAAACACATTCGCATTTATCATGTTAATCAAGGTAATAGTTATGTATACACAGTATATATATGGGAGTTCATAGATGAGTGTGCATAAGTCTATGTGATTGCAGCTAAAGGAGACACAACAATCAAGTGCCTCCACATCTTCGAATAAAATGTTATTAATATTGAAATTTATAATAAATTTGATATGAATATAACATTTAAAACTACACTTCTCAGGTCACATTATATGTACAAGTGTCCTCAAACGAAAATATTTTAATGTATGACATTCATAATATTGCATAATTTGTATCAATATAATAATAATTATAACGTATGTACATAAGTTTTATATTATAATAATTTACATACAATATCCTGGAGGTGCGTAAATCGAAATAGTTCTAAAAGAGATTTCATAAAATGAAACTTAAACACAAGCTGGGGCGTGGCGTCCACAAAAACGCCCACATTGGTTAAGATTGAAATATGAGCTGAGCTGCTGAAATGAAACATTGCGTCTCGAACTTCAGCGAGCGAGCGTATTTAAGGTGTTTCATTGTTTTTATTTTCATATACATTTCATTATTACTTACACGTCCATTAAGTAATACCTATTCGGTCCAAGCAACTTACAATTTACGTTAGGTCACTGATCTCTATCTTTTGACTCTGCTCTCGACAGAACAAGTCTGTCACTGGGTGAAGTCGACTGAAGTCAAAACGGTGTCTTGACTGAACAACTTACATAATACGTAATAAGTTAAGTATTGTATGTACCTTAAAAACAAGAGTGCCTCAAATGTATGGAAACGTCATAGTTATGTTAACTAGGACGTCATACGATAAATTTTAATGTATTTATGTGTTATTAAGATAAGGTGTTGATAAAGCTTTTAAAGCAATGTACACAATAAACATAATTTTAAATCATATTTTGTTTTATTTTACAAGTTAAAGCAATGAACAACATTGTAAGGAAAACTGTCGTTTAGTCAACACGGCGAACGTGGCCTATCACTGTAACCTAATATGAAACTGAAAGCCTTGAAATACCTTTAACTACCTAATATTACTTTTGTGTTTACTACTATATGGTATGGTGAAACATTTTTGACCACACAAATCCCTATATTACTCACAAAGAACGACACGCAAAAAAAGTAGTTGTAGTCCTCGTAAACTGTAGGTACTAGGGTACCTACAGTTTACCTCAAAGCATGTCCTACCGCACTGATCTCGGTGATCTGGAGGGCTAATAACGTCACAATTGGTGAACCGTAGGTACCTATTTCTTTGCATATTTGCAATTAAAGTGCAAGTGGACTGCACATCCATTCGCAACTGCATACTATGCAGCTTGAAGGCAATTAAGGTCACAGCTCAATATAGCCACCAGGCATCCGACCTGCATCGCCTCGCCTCGTGCGGTTAGTATTCTTTAGATGAACTTGTATGGATGTGCGCTCACTACATCAACTCCGTAGCGTTACCGGATCGCCTCGTGCGTATGCCGTCCACGCGCGGACGACAAGATGACCACTCGGTAACAACTCGCTGCTCAAAAGCTTTCCTTGCGTTGCTGCGCATTGCCAACGCACAAGTCCCGAGTGAACCGCGCGCTGCCATCGAGTGGACTCCTCCGACGACTCCTCTGGTTGACCACGCGACGTTTACTGGTAATAACGCGGCGTCCACCCGTGAACCACCTGCTGACAACGAGTGGACGCCGAGCGACGAGGCGATGCGGGTCGGGTGCCGGGTGGCTCTATTGAGCTGTGACATTTAGGATGCAGTCAGTGCATCTTACTGCGTGACAACTACCGTCTGTATGTGCAGTCCACTTGCAGTTATGATTACGAATATGAAACGAAATAGATTCACCAAATATCGCGTTATTAGCCACCGTGACATCATCATCACATTCGTTACCCTAACCTTCCCCAAATATGTCTTAGTAAGTAGTTTCCCCGAAGCAACTGCCAGCTGTTTATTTTGCAACCCAAGAAGGCAACCAGCGCCGTGACACGATGTTTTTACCCTTTACAACTGTGCGTACCTACACGTAGAAAGCGGTTTGCCGGCGCCGATCTGTCAGCGCTTGTCGGTGCTAGTCCGCGCAGTTAGTCGGCGCAGGTAATTTCTCTACCATGTGGCGAACCAGCGCCGACAAGCTCCAAACGTCGCCGACACGTTCCGACCTTCTCCGATCAGCGCTGGTAGGCCGTCATTTGTTGCTGTATTTGCAAGGGAATAAGGCGTATTTTTGTTAAAAATGCCAGCCCCTGCATCTACCCGCTTCCTTTATGTAGCGGTTACCTGCACGGACCGTACCGATAAGCGCTGGTAGGTCGGCGCTGGTTACCTGCTTCCTTTATGTAGATATACGCCCTAAGGTGTGTCCTGACGTTTTTCTACAAAACGTTACCATACAAAGAATATCAAATATTTAAAAAAAAAAACTTGGATAATATAGCTTCTACTTTACGTTTTTTCATTAGCAGTCTCCTTACGGCTACAATTTACAAAATGACCGCTATGTCAGGACTCATCTTTCGTTGAACAGATTTGAAGTTCGAATATGATGTTTCAAGTTTACTGCAAATGCTTTTTGGTAGGAGGTAGGTGCCAATTTAGCTGCTTCGAATAAATAAAAAAAGTGAGTGGTTTGTGACGACTGCAAAATTATATCTTACTAGCTTTTGCTCGCGGCTTCGCTCCCGTTAATTTACGGATCCCTAATTTTTTGATCCCAAAATATAGCCTATAGCACTCAGGGATAACGTAGCTTCCTATTGGTGAAAGAATTTTTGAAATCGGATGAGTAATTTCGGAGATTACCTCCTACATACAAACAAACAAACAAAAAATTCTACCTCTTTATAATATTAGTATAGATAGGTAACTAGCACGGCGAATGAGTACCTACCTATCTATCCATCGCAGTTACATAGCTATAGCCGTTATAATGATCATATTCCTAGCGATATGATCACATACCGGAAGATGCTTATAAGAAAGCGTTTCTTAAGCATCTTCCTAGGAATATAAAGTTAGATTTTGAGCCAAACACTTTAACTTGTCTTCCAACTGACTAATTTCAAGAGCGAGCGAAGTAGGCTCAGTTATTTGGGGCACCCCGACACGGATAGGTTAGGTTCGAAGGGGACAAGGGGATGACCTCCTCATCCCCTTCGTGTTAGGTTAGGTAACTACTTTAAACCCTGTAGACAGAAATAGAGGCTCCGTCGACTCTGCTTTGGAAACCCAAACAACCTTACAAAAGTTTTTCATTTCTCTAAACATCCCCTTGAGTTTGATGAAATGCTTTCTATAAGCATCTTCCGATACCTACAATATGATCATATCGCAAGAAATATGATCGTTTATCGGCTGTAACATGTTACTGCGACATATCTACTGCGTAAGAAAGCTCTCTTCTGTACTGCAATGTAGCTATTTTACACATTGGTACCGACTACATACCACTGGCGCAGACTGCCCAGGGCTAATTGGGACGTCAAAACCTCAGTGAAATCCTGCCCGAAAATAAGCAGAAAGGCGTTCACGTACGGTACGTGATTGACATAGGTACGTGTCGTACCTATGTCAATCTTTTCGTAATCTTTATTTTTATTTCTGTTTGACTGCTTGTTGCATGAAGATGGTCGTTGCAGACCGTTTCTACTTACATAACCAGGCAGTTATTGGCGTGACCTGAAGTGTCTCCGGCAATGGGGGGGGGGGGGGGGGGGGAATACTAATAATAATAATAATAAATCTGTGGCCCGGCTGTCAAAATGACAACACAAATTTTCTGAAGAAAATATTTGAAAAATATTATTATTTGTGTTTACATCGTACACAACATTTAAAATAAATCTACAATACAATAATCAACACAAATTATGATAAATAAACGAAAAAACCCGCTTACAACTAGCTTACAAAATGTACCGAAATGGAAATTATAAAGATGTGATCAAGATGTGATCCTCAGACAAATGTGATCTTAGATTATTATTGAGATAGCTGCAATGTTGACAAGAAGCCGGGCCAAAGCCCAGAACACACGACCACCATCTTCGGCTTCGTCGCTCAGCTCCGCCTCGCAGCCGCCGGAACCCGCCTCCATCGTGAGTGATGTGACACCGGCCGCTGCAGTTGCGTCGAGCTCGAGCGACGAATACTTCTCACCGGCGACGTCACCATCACCACCACCTGCGCGTCGCCGTGGAAGAGGCCGACCGCCGACCTGCTTGGGACCTCGAGGCCCACCAGCCTCTGACAGGGTCCCCGCTCCCGGCGGAAGTGTGCAGCGCATGCGATGGACTCAGTCCATGAATGAGAACTGCATGCGCGCATACTTTGGGGCCACAGAGGGAGGAACTAACCTGACCGCGTACCGTGGCCGGATGCTCTCTCTGTTTCAGGCACTTGAGCCAGCTGTCAACGTATCGGCGCAACGATTGTCGGATCAGGTGCGAGTCATCCAGCGTGATCATAGGTTGGATGACGCCGCGCTTGATAGGCTTCGTTCTGAAATGCAGAATAGTCATGCTGCCCCTCTCCCGTCGCAGATCAGGACGCAGACGCTAGTACCTCCTGCGGTACCGCTGGAGTCCAACTACGCTGACGAGGAAGGGGAGGACAGGGCTATATCTGCAGGTACCCAATATAGTGAAATAATGAGAAGTGCTTTGGAGGATGCGCTCCGGGAATTTCGATCCACACCACCCGAGCTTAGGCCGCGTTTACCGCGTTTGCCTATGCATAACAAAAACAGAGCGCTGGTGTGCGCCCTGGATTCGCTGCTGCCAAATGTTTTTGAGAGCAGCGAAGATCTCGGCGATACACAGTCAATCCTGTATTGTGCAGCTGTTGCGGCGTGTCGTGTAGCTCATGTAAAATTTCCAAATGATAACAGAGCTACACGACCAAAATCTGCCGTGCCAGCTTGGCAGTGCAGGATTGAGCGTCGTATCGACGAGGCCAGGGTGCTCATCGGTAAGCTCACCTGCTTCAGGGAGGGCAATAGACGGCCGAGAGTGATGCGCTTTGTGAGGCGGGCGTTCTCTGGGACTGATATCGGTCCTGGAGAATACGCATCTCGTGTCACAGAGCGCATCGACTTCCTGAAGCAGAAGGTTTATGCATGGGCGAACCGTATCCGTAGGTATAGGCGGCGTGTGGATCGATATACCCAAAACCGCATCTTTCAAAGTGACCAAAGGTGGGTTTATAGAACGTGGGAACGGCCTGATCAAGGTGTGAGTGACACGCACCTTCCGGATAATGATGTCATGAATGCATTTTGGCGCAATATCTGGTCGGTGCCTGTCACTCACACTGAGGGTGACTGGATGCAGGAGGTCCAGCGAGCATGCGAACCAATCCAGGAAATGGGGGCTGTAACTATTGGCCCCCAAGACGTAACCAGTGCAGTCCGTCCAATGCCGAATTGGAAATCTCCTGGCCCGGACGGACTGCACAACTTTTGGATAAAATGGTTGCGCAGTTCGCATACTCGTTTGGCCTCACAATTTCAGTCATCACTGGAATCTGGGTCGTTACCAGCGTTCTTGACGACAGGAATAACCCACCTGCTCTTTAAATCAGGTAGTACCGCGGAACCCAAAAATTATAGACCGATTACGTGTTTGCCAACGGTCTATAAACTTCTTACATCCATTCTGAGAGCAAAACTTAACCATCATATTGATAGTAACGCTATTATGTGTGCTACCCAGAATGGATGTAAGAATGGCTCCCGCGGTACTAAAGAGCTACTTCTCATTGACATGGCCATCAGCCAACAAGTTCGTCGGTCCCGAAAGGATCTGTCGACATGTTGGATAGACTATAAGAAGGCCTATGACTCGGTGCCGCATACATGGCTCATGAGGGTGATGGAGTTGTATAAAGTAAATGCAACTCTACGCACCTTCCTGATGTCATGTATGGGGCAATGGAGGACGGTGCTTCACTATCCAGGATGTCGACAAATTCAAGGGAACGGTGAACTGATCAGGATTGAGCGGGGTATATTCCAGGGCGATAGTCTGAGCCCGCTGTGGTTTTGCCTAGCCTTGAATCCTCTAAGCACATTGCTCGAGGGGTCAGGGTTGGGCTATCGGTTGAGAAGAGGTGGTCAGGTAATATCCCACCTTCTTTACATGGATGATCTGAAACTCTTTGCCCCCAACAATTTGCAACTGGTGGAGTTACTGAAGGTAACTGAAACTTTCAGTAATTCCATCAGGATGGAATTTGGTGTGGACAAATGTGCAGTCATGCATGTAAAGCGAGGGAGGATTATGGAATCCGTGGGAACCCAACTCTCGGATTCCATACACCTTAGGTCCCTCTCCTCAACCGAGACCTACAAATACCTGGGCATGTCGGAGGCGTTAGGCATCAACGAGGCTGACATGAAGCAATCGTTGAGGGAGCGTTTCTTTGGCCGCCTGATAAAAGTACTTAAAAGTCTTTTGTCGGGCGGTAACAAGGTGCGCGCCTTTAACGGTTGGGTCATGCCGGTCCTGATGTACTCCTTCGGCATACTCAGGTGGACTCAGACCGAGCTTGACGCCCTGGATAGAAGGGTCCGTACGCTGCTGACTGCATACCGAATGCATCACCCACGCTCATCGGTAATGAGACTGTACATCCCGCGGAAGTGTGGGGGTCGAGGCTTTTTAAATGCTAAGACCCTCCACAACCGTGAGGTGTGCAGTCTCAGGGAGTACTTCTCCCAAGCCGACGTGGGGATGCACCGAGATGTAGTCGCAGTGGACAAGGGACTCACTCCGCTCTCCTTGGCGAAAGAGAACTGGCGCAAACCTGTAGTACTTGATGCTAAAGGTCGCATGGAGGTATGGCGGAGCAAGGAGCTTCACGGACGCTTCTACCGGGCTCTTCATGGGCCCGATGTAGATTTTCTAGCGTCCGTGGCCTGGCTACGTTTCGGTGACCTATTTGGGGAAACCGAAGGTTTTGTTTGTGCAATTATGGACGAAGTAATGATGACGAACAACTACAGAAAATATATTGTGAAGGACGGCACGGTTGACATCTGTCGGGCATGCCACTGTCCCGGTGAATCTATCCGACATATTGTCTCTGGTTGTTCTCGACTTGCTAACGGTGAGTATTTGCACAGGCACAACCTCGTAGCTAGGATTATCCACCAGCAACTTGCTCTGAAATATAACCTTGTGGACACAGAAGTACCATACTACAAGTATGTGCCCGACCCAGTTCTCGAGAATGGTCATGTCACACTGTATTGGGATCGATCTATCATCACCGATAGGACTATTGTTGCCAATAAGCCTGACATCGTGGTGATAGATCGATTAGAACGCCGCACAATGATTGTTGACATCACTGTTCCGCATGACGAGAACCTCGTGAAAGCCGAAAATGATAAAAAAATCAAATATCTTGATTTGGCACACGAGGTTGTCGACATGTGGGATGTTGACTCAGCAGTCATTGTGCCGATAGTCGTTACAGCCAATGGCTTAATAGCCAAGAGCCTCGACCAACATCTGATGAGGCTCTCGTTAGGCAGCTGGATCAAGGGTTTGATTCAGAAAGCGGTACTTCTGGACACGGCGCGTATTGTTAGGAAGTTCCTCTCTCTGGACCCCTGACCGCCGGCAGCTTGGACCCTGTTCCCGATGCCGGTGGGCTACTATTTTTTATATTTTTAAATGTGTATTGTTTTTATTTTTTATAACATATGTATTTAAAAATATAATTTAATATGTATATATACAATGAATAAACGATAATAATAATATAATAATAATATCTTCAGACTCCGCAGTCACCCCGATAATTCAGCCCTCATCAAGCTGTCTCCCCCCCCCCCCCCCTATGTCCACGCCAGCAACGCCCTAAGCCGAGGTCCGAGTCCCACTAGGGGTCGCCCTTAGTGCTGTTGTTGCAGGTAGTCATGATGTTAGTGTAGTACAAGTAGTTAGCTTAGGTTAAGTATTTTACTTCCCCCCATTGGCTGGAGACCCTTCAGGTCTCGCCAATAACTGCCCGGTTACGTAGAAACCGTCCCCTAGGACGACCTACTGCAGTCCAATAGAAAAAAAAAAAAAAAATGACTGGGTACTAGCAACAACGGCACAACGACCCCTAGTGGGACTCGGATCTCAGCTTAGGGCGTTGCTAGCGGAAGATTGGTAGGGAGACCGCTTGATGAGGGCTGAACTATCAGTGTGATTGCGGAATCTAAAGAGACGACCGACTCTACGACGGGAGACCTCGGTGGATCGTGAATGTCGGTGGGCTGCACTGGCTTGGACGGTGAGCCGGATGGCGGCGGACGCTGTGTAGTGTACTGGTACTGTTACTCTGATCTTGAGCAAGCTACATGTTTATAGCTGATGACCGAAACGGAGAAAATAAATAGTTTTTAAGATGGGATTACGGGGTCAGCTAAAACTATGAGCACCTAAAGGAGAAAGTGGTAGATTTTGACTTGAACTCTATTTTTATAAAAGTTTTTTTTTATTCCTTTCCCTTCTTACGTTACTGGTAAACATCGAATTCTGCAAAGGAATATTATTTATGTGTAGACGGGCTGCAGTGTCATCACCAGTGCAAGAGGGCTAGCTCTACGCCCATCAACTCGTAGTGTTATTGGAACTGCGCCCATTAATTGCAGCGGGTTGTATCTACTCGCCCCTATCACATTTGGGACCTCTTTGACAGTGTAGCTCACCCGGTAATATTACAATTGCCGCCTAGGCCTCGTTTATGGAGAAGCGGAGCTTAGCACGTCGCGTGATGCGGAGCGTAAAGCGAACAATTCGAACCTATGATGATGTATTAAAGTGTTTAACCGCGCGTATTATTTCGAGTCGTAGATGAATGTATGACGACAGTACACGGTGGATCTCGCGTCTCCATAAACGAGGCCTAACAGTGCCCTTGTTTGTGCGGCCTTTGCTCAACTGGTAACAGGGCTGCATTCCCACAACGCGACTTTGACGACGAAAAGGCTGGGGGAGGGAAAGGAGGAATTTGGAAACGGAAGTGTTAGTAGAATTTTAATCCGGGAACTTGTCCAGTAGGTCGCGTTTAAGCAAGTCATTTGCATTGTCGAACTGTCAAGTCTCCTCGGAGGAGGTATCGGAAAGCAGAAACTGCCAAACAGCTTCAAGCAAGCAAGACTGCGGTTCCTGCGGAGCGCATTTTAAGTACCTACTTGGAAGACTAGGAGAACAGCTTCGATGAATATAATAAAATTCATAATAGATTAAATGTATTTATTGGACGCGTATTTTCACAGAGCACCACATCCTGTTTATAATGCGATTATTACAAAAAAAATCATACATGTCAAAATGCAACTACATTACTGTTCCACTGATTTCTCTAAAAAAATATAGCTATGACATAGCATCATGAGGGTAGTTCGTTTTTGTACACAGTTAATATGTTAAGCGTTAAATCCACTGGCAAATTAACACGCTTGCTTACCTGATTTTACTGGAAGCAAGTTCTGTTAAAACCTTCATGGGCAGCCTGCAGCAAGTTAATAAAACTTCCACAAGTCGACTTACTGCAGATGTATCCACAGTGAAAGTCTGTTCCAGAAGTCAACTTGCTAGTGGATTTTGGCTTTGAATAATACAAATGGATTTCAAAAAATGCTGTTCTGTAAGACTGTATATCTACGTTTTTGGTTTAAGATTTTGTATAAAACTTATAAAATCTATCTACCTAGGTCATAAAAAATATCAATGTATACTAATGTACATTCTACGAATCACTGTCATGAGTACAGTCATTGTACTCATGTGAATATATAACTATTAGGATGAGATATATGTATAAAATCAAATTATTTTCAAATCACATATGTTCTTTACATATTATAAAACATTATACAACTAATGATTTCCGTATTTTTCAACAAAACACACTAAAGGGCTATACAATTGGCAAGTAACTAAATAATTTAATTAATTAATAGGTGGGATTCCCTTCCGGCAACAGGATATTCTAAAATTTAATCAGATCATCACTTGCTTCTTCATGGTCTCTGCTAGAATTATTGCTAGTAATCTCAATTGTTGGATTTTGGACATCTATATTTTTTGGTGATACTTTTCTTCTAGGCGGAATTGGTGCTTCATCTAAAATACCTGATGTACCTAAATGTCTACCTTGTTCAGCAAAAAATTTCACTTCATGGTTTATATCGACTCGTCGAGTGCTCGGCGACAGTTTTGTCCTGACGGGCGGACTCGGCGCAGCTCTAGAATACGGCGGTCGATTGTCAAATATGGACGAATCAATTGGATTCATACTCCCAGGTAAAAGAGCAGCTGTTCTACTGCGCTCAAGAGAATACACTTCACTATAGGTCTCTTCTCTTTTGTCAGTTGTAGTTTTGTGATCGTCAGTATAAAAAGTAGCCTTTTTGGTGTATTCTGCACGGAAATGCTTGTGAGCTTCAACATCTGATTTGCTTCTTTCAAGTGTAAACGCACCATTTGTATGTAGATGACAACTGAATGAACTAGTGTTCACAGTGCATGCAGGGGCCGTTGAGAATGGTACTGACGGTGCCCACAAACAAGCTCCTTCATTTCTTGGTACTAGCAGTAGAGGATCCTATAAAATATTTATAAAATGTAGTCACATAGGTTTATCTATGCATAACAACTAGATTATCTAATCACTACCTATCACATTATAATTATCCTCAAATAGCATTTTTTTGTATTATAATTCAGATAAGATAAGCATTAAGCAAGATACTTCAAATCCCACATTTTGCTGTATTACAAAACATTCAAAGTTTCTTTAATGCTCCGTTGAATGTAACCTGAGCCCCATAATAATCCTGACTAACATATCCTTATTAATATTATAAATTCAAAAGTAACTCTGTCTGTCTGTTACCTCATCACAACTAAAGTACTGAACCGATTTTGTTGAAACTTGGTACAGAGATAGTCTGGAACCCGGAGAAGGACATAACGTCATTGTGCTTGCCAAAATCCATGTGTGAATTTTATCAACTTTACAGGAAGCAGACTGTTTTATCTGATAATTAGTAAGTTTAATTTCAAAACGCTAGGAAAACATGTTGTTTTATACTGTGATAATTTTTTTTTTGTGTTATTTCATTACCTCAAAATATACTTTTTTTGTATTTTTCGTGCACACGGCAGATTTTTTACGCCGTGCACATGTGGGTTTTGGCAAGCGCAACGACGATAAGCTACTTTTTTCGAAAAACGCAGAATACGCTATAAGCAATATCCACATGGATGAAGCCGCAAGCAACCTCTAGTACTGTATAAATGTTTACCTTCCCAGTGATTGCATATATTTTGGATTGTAGGGCATGGAGCCTATTGCGAAGATATTCGTATGAGCTCTCTCTTAGTTTCATCACCCATTGTACCACATTATCTTCAGCACGTGCAGCAAATATATGTCGTTTTTCAGGTTCATCTCTGTAATTTAAAAGTAAAAAGTTATTAAAAAACAACATTTCAATACCAAGAATTTAAACCAAGGTTCTTGTTTATACCCGTGAAGGTTAATTGGATTTGAAATAAATACAGTTTCGATAAGTAAATAGCTTTGTTAAAATCAGTGGGCTAACATAGTTATTATAAGTTTTGTCTTTTTCATAACAAATGCGTAAAACAAAAAACTTACATAAATGATATTGAAAATGAGAATGGTATGCTTTGCCCATGTTCCATCTGTATTGAAGAATTTTCTAGTACAAACATTCCAGCTGGATTTTTTGTATCGAATTTACCCATCTCACTTATTTTAAAATAAAATAAATAATTATTAATTAGCCGAAACCACCTTTCTTTGAACACTGAAAAGAAATGAACATAATATAGAAACTAGAAGACTAGAAGGACAGTGAATACATCAACAACAGAGGAAAGTAAAAATAAAGTCAACTAAGTATGTATGTTTTTGATAAAAATACTTTTTGACCATATCAGTGACTCTATGACATAGCCATACTACCGTCTGATTTGTAAAAGACCGTTAAGAGACATTTTGTCAAATTTGAGTTTTATTACGTAAAAGCGCAACTTTTTCTCTATCAGTCTGATCCATATTTTTCTATCATCTGTCAGTTACAAGATCCAGAGACTTTTACAGAGACATTACCACATCATACCATACCATATTGTAGATGGTCACATTTCAGTACAGAAAACCATGACTTAAAAATAAAAAGTTTAATTTTAAAAACAATACTAGTCCTGTAACTCAGTAAAAGTTATACAATGAGCTTAAATAATACATAAACTCACGCCTGTACTCCCCCAAGGATTGGCAGAGGTGTATAGTACACCCGCATTTCGCCATTATGTTTACGTCCCATGTAATAGGGGGCGAGACTATTGCCATCAACCGGGGACAAATCCAGACTCCGGGCTGATACTGAGAAATTCCACATGGAAAAACCCAATAACACTTTGCCCGACCTGGAGATCGAACCCAGGACCTCACGCTCAGCAGTCGCGCTTGCGACAGCTAGACCAACGAGGCAGTCATAGCGATTAATGAGCTTAAAGTAGCCCAATAATTTGGTATAACAAAAACATCTGTATGTATTCAGAATTTCTAGGGACAACATTTTGCAAACTTTTTCCCATAACTCAAAATCAGGTTTACTCACTTAACTGCCTTTTAGAAATTGGACGGCAGTGTACTAGTCACGCTACAGGGCGAAGCCAAAATTATTCCTAACTTTAATATCTGCCCATAACAGACAATTCGATTTAGAAACACTAGCATTAATTGAACATCAAGATCTTTATGAAACACTACATGTCATAATCATAATATACAATGAGTGTGAGCGAGTGAATTAAACATGAAGGATTTCTAGTTAGCTTATGTTATATCGAAAGCACAGTAGCTCCCTTCGTTTTTATGAGTCATTCCAAAATAACTATAAGGAAAACGTACTCGATTAAAAGTAGTCACGCACAGGCAAATTTATTTAATCAAAATGTACTTGAAAAAAGATTATTCTAAGTTCCATATGCTATACAAACCTGACTGATTGCGATAACCCCCATTGGAAATCTTTTTATAGTTTAATCTTCCTTCAATTACACAAGGTTGATCGCTCAGTTGAGCGAGTTCACGTATATTGCATTTCATTGGTACACACCAAATAAATAGAACTAGAAATTAAACATAAATAAAACACGAAGACTATACAGAAATCGTAGTAACAACCAAAATAAAATATTGTTACTAGTTATTTTTCATCAATTAATCGTATTGCAGTAATTTTAATCAACACAAATTTTCAACCGAAAAGGAAAAAGGAAGAAATGTTTAGGTAGTTGGCAAGTTGCCACTGCTGTTCCATGACTGTTATTGACAATTAATTGACAATTCACTGACACTGACACAACAAGACACAAGCAAGCTCACATTTTGACAAACTGATAACATTATTGCCAAAGGAAAAATATATATAATTGCATTTTCGGCGGGCTACTCACACACCTGCCGCAGGGGCAATCTAGGGTGTAAAAGTGGGGATGACCCTTAATTGCCACCTTAATTGTGATGTACAGTGCAAGCAGGGGCAATTTCAGTGTGTGTAGAAACAATTCCGATATTGCCGCGACCGCCGTGCGCCCTAGATTGCCCCTGCGGCAGGTGTGTGAGTAGCCCGTAAAACAGAGCCCTTAATCGTGAGCTGAAAACGCGACTAAATTGTAAACAATAATAATTATTAATGTGTCTCGAAAGTTTAATACAAAAATATAAATGCTGGTTTCCTTATGAACGGCAACGAATACCAATCCTATTTCAATTTGGTCCTAAAGTACTTATATAGTTGTACACTATCAGATTTCCGCACCACGCCGTAACGGTATTTGTCGCCGAAGCGCGCTATCACATCGAATCTCATTTGGATTTCAAAGTTTGCTTGGCTACACAGCACTCCCCCCCCCCCCCCCCCCCCCCATTTAATCCCGTCGGGGTGTCTCTCCAACCTGTTCTCGTACGAGTAACTACCAGTCCCTGCTGTCATGAGCTTCGTTTAGATACGCACGATTCAATAACAACGCAGGCGTATCGCATGATTTTGTATTTCACCGAATTATCTGATTGTTGTTACATGATATCCCAGAATTTGAAAACAAGTAGGTACTGTGTTTAAAAAAAATGTTATCGTGTTAGATATGAATGATTGTAGGTATGATGATGATATCATTGCACTACTGCAATCAGGGATGCGGCAATGTGATGTTGCTCGGCATCTGAACTTGAGTCGTTTTTCCGTTCGACGAGTGTTCCAACGCTTCCAAGAGACTGGTGGCTATATCCGAAGACGTGGATCTGGAAGACAACGCTACACATCCGAAAGAGACGATCGCTTCATTGTTTCGACGTCTTTACGTAATCGGTTCTCCAATGCTGTTGAGCTGCAACAACAACTCCGATCAGCTCGCAGAACGCTGCTGCTGTAAGCATCTCCATGATTAGAAGATTGCGGGAGAAGAAAATTGCAGCTCATAGGGCTGCTACTGTGCCAAAATTGACTGCACAGCTTAGAAGAGACCGGTTGGTATTTGCCCGCGAACATGTGAATTGGACAATGGACCAATGGAGGGCTGTGCTCTTTTCGGATGAGACGAGGGTGTGTCTTTTCTGCAACGACAGACGTAAAAGAGTGTATAGGAGGCAAGGGACACTTGACGACACGTTTGGTGCAGTGGCTAAGCGATTGGCTTCTGCGCTACGGGTCGTGGGTCCGATTTCCACACAGAACAAAAATGAGATTTGCGTCTGTAAACGCACCCACGATACAAGAGAAATCTTAGGGTGGGCCAAGGCTTAAAAAAAAAGGGAAATGATTCGTACAAGCCTGTATTCAAGAGACAGTGGAATACGGGGGTGGCTCGTGCATGTTTGTGTTTTGTTTGTTTTTTTTTTTTTGTGTGCGTTTCTCGGACTGGAAGTGCTCGCAGGCAAGGGTCGCTGACTGCTCCTCGGTACATAACGGAGATCTTAGAGGAGCACGTGGTCCCTTGTGAGGGTTTTGTTGACAGTGGGTTCGTGTTAATGCACGATAACGCCCGCTGTCACACCGCATTATTTGTAAGAGACTACCTGCCAGAAGTTGGGATCTCTGTAATGCGCTGGCCGGCACGAAGTCCAGACCTGAATCCTATTAAGCACCTTTGGGATGAACTGAAACGGCGAGTAAGGGCGTGATCCTGCCCCTACCACTCTCCAAGACCTCCAAGATGCCGTCGTTGCAGAATGGGACAACATTCCTCAAGAGACTGTTGTCACGTTAATTAGGTCCATGAGAGGACGCATGGAAGCAGTCATCAGGGCTAGGGGTAACACTAGGTTTTAGGTTGTTTTTAAGGACTTTTTTGTAATTTGCGCTTTTGAAATAAAACGACACGTTTTAATCATTTGCATTGGCTTTTTTTTTTACCTGGTAAACAAAAACCAACTCCATTGCTTTATTCTGAAATGTAAATAAATTGCCTTTCCAATGATACCTAGTCTAGTCTTATTAAATGTCTACCATTGAATAATAACGATAAATGACTTCGAAGGGAATTCTTAAAGAGGTGCGATTTTTGTGACGCCGAGTGTATTTTCAAGTCAAATAGAATATGGTTACAGAATTTATTCAATTGTCCATTTCTTTAATTTGTGTAAAATTTGCTCTCTCCCAATATTACACTGGTAACTGGCAATGAGAAGTTCCATCTGATCTAACGTTAGTTTTGTTTGCACACAGATTATGATCCTGAAATGAACAACATGATTTGTTGGAATTATTCCACTTTGCCCCACCAGCCGCCCCACTGGTGGGGCAAAGTGGAATCATTCTAATTTTGGAGTGGAATTTGCCCCACCAAATTTAATTTTAGTGGGGCAGGGGTACTTCCTCAAATTTTAAAACTTTCAAATGCTTAAATATATTATTAATAAATAGTTTACTTACATGTAAATGTTTGGTTGGAACTGAGAATGTATTTAGGAAAAAATTAAGCAGGGTCTTACGAAAAAAAAATCAACAAAATGTTTGGAGCAGATCCAATTGGATCTGCTCCAAACATTTTGACAATATGCATTGGACTGAAGGGATGATCTACGGACGATGCTGGATCCACCCTAATCAAAACTGTATTGGGGGCTTGGGAGAAGGTACGGGATGCAGGAGTTTTCTGTGATATTTCAAAAGCGTTTGACGACGCAGATCACTGCACGCTCATTACTACGGATTCCGAGGTAGATCTGTTGATATTGTGAGTTCATATTTGTCGAATCAGGACCAAAAGATAGGCAGCTTATTGTAGTCATTTCTGTTGGCTCACTAATTACAATGGGATTACTTCAAGGAGCAATTTTAGGCCCACTGTTGAACATGGTACTATTTGTTTTGTTCTTTCTTCTGGTGAAAAATCACTTTATTTAAAGTAAATAAGATAGGACAGGAATCTTGTAGAACCCACACACTTATTATCTCTAATTTCTTGGAAAAACTAAATATATAATGTCCCAGCGCCGCCGACAGTGGCGGCATCTATTGTTTATCTATTGCGTCACTGAAACTGGTTCTTAATTTAAAGTCACCACACCAAATGTACCCCATAATAGTAAAATGTAGAACTTGACGAGAAGTCTTAGATCTGGTTTCCTCAACTGTCCTAGGAGTCAGAGTCCTACAGAAGACTAAACTGTAATGATGACCTCATAAAGGGTGTGAACGAATTCGTGTAATTCCTTCAAACCGCGTGATCTACTGGTGACACAGATTAACCCTAAATGGGCATTTCTGAAAAAAGTTTTTTTTTTTTAAAAAAAATCTTAGTTTTCTATTTCTGAGTCATTCTAGAGCCTCGAGTTATCTGAATACAAATAGCGATATCGCGTTAGTCGTACCCGCCAGCCGTGTCGCCGTGCTTTCATTAATTTATGCGTGGCATCGAAAAGATAAAACAAATAAAAAAAAAACAATTTTTTATTTTTACCTTTTCCTTATTAGGTGGTTTGGATATATGATCATTACCGCTACAACATGAAAAAAAAAAGTTTTTTATTTTGAATCAACCTAAATCACGTGCGGGGCCTATCTACACCAGTAATAGATCATGTGGTTACACGAATTCGTTAGCGGGCTGTAGAGGCACTTGCAGGCAAACTGATTTCCGCTGCATTTGCAGTTGGAAAAGTTAGACAAATGGCCGATGTAGGTACGGCTAGGTTTGTTTATATTGCATACTTCCACAGTATTATGTCTTTCGGCATTTTACCAATTTATTCTGTGATTTTAGTATGGAACCCCATTGGCTGCTGCGGTAGAGAATGTGTTTATTATATAAAAAAGAGCAGTCTGTGCTATTTATTATCTAGGGTGATGTGAGTTGCTCGTCGTCGTATGTAAAAGAGGTAAGAGTTTACCGAGCTCATGAAAACTATTACAGTTTTCGTAATTTGCAAACTCGTTATTAAAAGTAGACTAAAACAGATACTTGTCATCAATCCCACGGCTTGGTCTTCAGTGAAGTTCTCGAGTTATGGTCGCCCAAAGACCTTATCGCTTACCGAAGATATAGTCGGCAGAGCGTAATCGTACCTATAGTTTCGGTTCCATACGATCCCCTCAACCGACTATCCAACGAATTCATATAATTAATTGGAATCATATAATTAATTGGAATCGTATAATAATAAAAAGGCAATATAATTATTCGTTTATTTTTAACTTTTAGTACAAAATAAAACTAGTACACAGGGATACATCTCAAACCTAGCATTTGCATGTTGAATAGTCCGAGGCTTACGACGATAAGTCTTCTCATTTGTACTATTTTAGACACTATAACGTCACACAGATTAGCTCATTATTCCCCATCAAAAAATAAAATTAATCATAACTGAATAATGTAATCACTCTTCGAGTTAATCCGACCAAAATAGATATTTTATTGCCGACATTACACTATATTACTATTGGTACCTACTTCAGATTAGATTTTTAAGCTTACTTATCAATATACAAATACATAATTTTGAGGTTTGGAGCGGCATTGATGAGTTTTTCAGGCACAATCAAACCAGTGCACCCCAATGTTTAAAATACATGAAACGACACTTTAAACACGCTTTATAACCGTTCTGTTTTATAACATAACCATGGTTTAAAATTTAGAATCTTTTACAATTTCAGAGTCGTCTATGTATTATAAACATGTCTGGAAATTCGCATTTACAGAATGTAATATTCATCGATCTCAAATTATTTAAACTGCTCAATTAATTAACTATTACAATCATACAATTTTGTTGTTATTTTTTTCAAAATCTTATTTAATAAAAACAGTACACCGTGCACAGTAAGTAAATAACTGTACAAAAATAACTTAAAAAAATAGAACCGACTTCATTGACGTTTCTCTTAGTGGCCGTGGCCATCATATTAAATAAAATAACTAATACAAAAAGTTTGATAATCCCAAAGGAATAACTTTCTTCCAAAAATCTTGATTCATTCTTGTTTTGATTTTTTAATGAATTGTTTATTTTTTTGTGAGTTTTGATTGAATTTGGATATATTGATTAATTTCCTACAATTTATCTGCTTACGTCAGTGCACGTAATTAAGTAATCAACAAAAGTCTTATGTTTATTTCGTTATAAATACGATCTAGTTACCTATTAATTATTCTGAAACGAATATAATTTCTAAGCTTTCCGATATTAATACGTTACGCGCGTCCAGAATTTTAGACGTACGTCTAAATTTTAGAATATAAGGCTGCAATACCCACTGACCGATGCTATTACAGAGACAACTCTATGCTGGATTTAAACGAATGAACTCGTTTGTGCCAAGTCAGCCGGTTCAAATTCGAAAAACTAGGACCTGGTCAAACCTGAGTGTTTATGCCCTTAGTTTAGTCACATAACTCTTTACGCACTAGATTATCAGACAACGAGTTTTCATCATCTGATTTAATCAAAGACATTTTTTTCCAGCGATACTTTCATGTATTGTAATTCTTACTATTATTTTATGAGTACTCGATGTTATTATGTGTGACGAACTAGAAGATCCCTTATAAATAGCAGCGCTCATTGAGGTGGCTAGGAAACAAGTCGGTTCTTATACTTTTACGATACAATCACATTTTGACAGATTCGAATTACAAACTTTACACACAAATCTGCTGCTTGCATGCTTTATCGATTGAAAGTAAAAAACTGTAATCACTATTTTCGAATATCAACAATGACTTCAGAAACCCCATTGCATAACAAATTGCTTATTTTTGTTAAATCTTATTCCTAAGAGGCGGATAATCGTCATGAGCGAAAAAAAGTTTATTCCTAAGTTACTTGTGGCTCGTCACCTAAACAGACTCATTCAAAGTAACTTGTATAGAAACCCCCAAAGGAACGCAGATATGTTTATGAATATTAAGTATCCAAAGAAGGGGTGGATACAAGGCCAATAAATTTTTATTGTATTCGTTATAGATTTACAGGGACATCAATGTCGATGTACGTCTAAGTGTCTAAATACTGGCATGTTAACATGGTGTCAGTGCCTTAGGTTTTGCTTGCCATCCCCTCCTTTGCAAAGTATACAAATGTCTGCAGTGAATTAATGCAACATTGCAAATGACTGGGAGTTCAAATATAAGAGTGTACAAAATATGTAACTAATGAATTATACGCGGTTCGCAGCTTTCGCGACTATAATCTCCGTGTAGGATAAACGGCTGAAATTGGCAATGTAAACACAGTAATAAATTAAATTTAATATGAATATTGGGGGGCATGGAGAAAATTGATACAATTAGGCACGTTGCCAGAAACTCTTTGGTCCTATGATTATAGCTATAACGTGTCTAACGAAATATATCTACATATGTGCATATTTAGTCGAAATAAAGGAAAGAATACATATTATCCGATTTATTATCTCAAAGGTAGTTTTTGTCAGTGATTAGAAACAAAAATTGATTCCTAAGACTTTAGTTTTTGAGATCTAATAGAGATATTTTTATGACTGTTATATTGCGGAATTCTAACATTATCGAGTTTGGGAGAAATATACCCATTGACAGTATAATCGAATAGAGGTCCAAAAGATAGTCGTTATTTTTGTGTATGCGCGTCTGCTGTAAGTTATTAGATTACAAGGTTTTTAGAATTACATTACACTTCGAATATGCAAAACAACAGGAGATTGAGGCTACAGCATTGACTTACATAGTCTGTACACATTTTCCAAAATAATACAGTAGCTATGATGTGAAATACATAAATATAGGATACAGGTTTGAAAAGGTAAATAATAAAATATCGTAGCTTAAGAAACAATACCGCGTAGTAAAGTCAGCTGTCAGAAGACCGTGAGTAGCAGATTGTTTCTTAAGCAGCAATTTATAGAGATTGATTATATAAAGAGACACGACTTATCACATTTGCGTACTATACTCCCATTCGTTTGAAAATATGGAGGGCAACACGCACACACAAATTTCTTCTAACTTTCATAACACTTGAGTTGAAATGGGGCATAACCTTATCTAAAATAATCCCGTATAAAAATAGCGTGTCAATTTATACTATGCAATATCTACTATTAACTGCACCATGGTTTTTCTCTGGGAAAACTTTAAAATGAGAGTCACGTTAGATTTAATCATAATTTAAGCTTTTAGTACACTATACAATTTAGACTGGCTTTACTAGCAATAAAATTGATTCTCTTTACAATCTAACGAACTACCTAATATGGTCATCATCAAAACAGTACTGTCCCTATATATAAGAATTAGTTAAGTTATTGTAATCACACATATACTGAAAAGATAACAATAATGGTGCTTTGTGTATCACAGGACGATTGACGACCTCATTGCTTCGAATATGACAATTATTAGATAGTTTTCAATTTTATTACAATGATAATTGCGCTATAATTTACTAAAAAGTTCCTAATGCGATACTTCTCCGATTCGATACGTACGAAAATTCATAATGATCTATTCTATACAAACTCGATACAAGTAAGTACAATATTAAAAATTTAAGATTTCCCAAAGAAATGATTAACATTATTCAGACAAGAGCTTCCGTAACATCGACAAACAAAACACATAAAACAACAAACATTCACCAAACGACCGGCGCAAGAATGATCCGCTGCAAAGTCACCGAATCATGTATTTCAGACTCTAAGACCTAAATGAACACATGAAATACAATCCGCCACGGCGCAAACGTCTCGACGTCACCGAACGAAACGGCGACATAAAACTACCATTAAATAATTACACATCTTAAACGTAAAAATAAACTCAGTAATATACATAATTACATTATATATTCGAAAAAATAACAAAAAATCGACAGTCAACATCCGAGGGGAGGAGTCGAGCGAGGCGGGACCGACCCTATTTACATAGAATACGCACGAACGAGCGTCCCCTGTCGGCAGTGCTAGTTACAATAATTGCGCTAGAGCGTGCGGCGCCGAACAGCGCGCGCGCGGCGGCGCTAGGGCTTGCGACGTCACATGGGCGGGCGCTCCCAGTCCACGGCCGGCGCCGCGCCGCCCCACGCGCCCCAGCGCTCGCGCCGGAAGAAGCGCTTCTTGAAGTGAGCCGCCGGCGGAGAGCCTCCCGCCCGCGCCGCGCCCGCCGCCGCCGCCGCGCCCGCCTCGCCGTGCCCGATGCCCGAGTCGGGCGACGTGTTGCACGCCTCGTCCGAGCGCCGCCGCTTGTCCTCCATGGCGGTGGACGCGAACGATATGATCTGGTCGAACCGGAACGCTATCCGGTCCTGCCACTTGCTCTCGTCCACCTCCTCGCCGGCCTCGCCCTCTGTAACGGAGCGGGCGGTGAGTGCGTGGGCGGGCCCGGCCGCGTCTGCGTCGGAGCGGGCGGTACCTGGCGGGCGCGCGCCGTCGGGCAGCTCGTCCACTAGCGGCGTGGAGGTGTTGGAGTGCGGGTCGGGCGGCGGCGTGCGGCGCCGAGGCTGCTCGTCGTCGGCGGCGCCGGGCGGCGCTCCGTTGCGCCCGCGCCAGTACTCGGACGCCAGCACGCGAGCCTGCAGGCAAGCCGCTAGACCTACCGACCAGAACATTCTCGTTAATATACTAAATACATTACGATCTATAAATACCATTCTATTTATAATACAGTTTAACATAACAACTATGGTCATGCCGCGAATGCGATTTTAGAATCGACCACTAGAAATATTTGGTTCGGCGTTTCTCTCAGATGACATCCGCCGGTTAAGAAAAACCGGAAAATGCAAGATTAGACTTAATAAATCATTCATTCATATCATAATACTATGTTACAAGTCATCACCGAAGTTAAACTAAGCACGATTCACACCTGACAGAGCGTTTCGACACGCTACGTTACGGACGGAAGTGCAATTCACAATGCATTAAAAAAGGAATTCATTATGACATTTCATGACGAATTATTAAAGGATTAAAGTTATTTTTGTGTTCCCGTGACATCGGTCAGCTGGACTGCAGGAGTGCAGTCCAACTGACCGATCCGTCAGATTTGGCACTCATACGGCGTGTGTATGCGCGATCATTTGCTGGGGCGGATTCGGATTTCAGAATGCGCTCGTCGTCGGTCGCAGCTGCCGAATTCGCGCGCATACTTCCGTCCGCTCTGTTAAACGCTATCAGGTGTGAATAGTACAAGAGTAATATATAATGATGTATAACGTTAATGTAGAGAGAGGGAGATAACGTACCTTCGAGCGGCTGATTGGTAGCGGCGGGTTCGTGATACCGTGCGCTCATGTTGACGGCCGCGTTGATTATGCTCTGATTGGAGATCTCGAGCGTGCGCTCAATTTCTCCGTTGACGAGGTCACCGATGGTGCGCGCGCCGGGCGCCGTGAGCCGCTCCTGCGACAGGTGTCGGCGGAGCGCCAGCTTGGCCGGGGACACCTGCAGGCGGACACCAGTTATTGTCAGCTCGGCGCGCATACAAGGGTGCGGGCGGGGCGAGCGGGGCGGGCCTCACCTGCGTGTAGTCGGGCTGCGCGCCCGCGGGCGAGCGGTCGGGCGCGCGCGGCTCCAGGTGCGGCGGGCGCGCGTCGCGCCGCTCGTACGGGTAGCGCTCGCGCCGCAGCTCGCGCGACGAGCGCGCGTAGCCGGGCGCGGGCGTGCCGCGCGGCGGGTACGCGTGCGTGCTCGGCCGCACGTACCCGTTAGTGTACGCGTGGCTCTGCGCCGGCCGCGACGACGCCTTCCGCTGCTCCTGGTCCTCGTTCAGCACCGACGTTATTATGCTCTTGAGTCTGTCCTCGAAATTGATCACCTTCGGTGATTCCTGTACCTTTCCGACGACGTTGAGAGGTTTCTGCGGCTTGACGGGCGACTGCCTGTGCACGAGACTGGGCGGCGGCTGTCCCGGCCTCTGCGGTTGCGCCCTGTGTATAGGTGCGGCCGCCTTTGCAAGTCGGTGATGGTCGATATGCCTCTCCGATTCTCTCGAGTACCCGTTAACTATGATGTTCGGCTTAGTGATCTTGCCAGCTTCGATCTGCCGCCCGGTCTCCAATATCTTCTGAGCGAGAATCTCTGGGTTCTGCTCCTCGATTTTCCCGACATCGGGGACGTCAGGCCATTCTTGCGACCGTGATCTATGTTCTCTGGATTTCCTTGGTTTAGAATTAACCGTATGAGGTTTTACTGTAGCAACAGGTACAGTAGGAGCCACAACTTTTTGTTCACTTGATCTTTCCATTTGAACAATTTCGTTTTGAAGATGTCCTACCTGTGCATGCAACCTTTTCCGGTGCGCTAATGTAGCTGATATTTCTTTCAAAATACAATCATGAGCAATGCTCTGGGTGATCTCCACGTCGGGCGGTATATGGCCCAACTGACGATACTTTTCTGTTATCTCAAACGTTCTTTGTTTAACGAGCATTGCTTGGTCAGTTTCGATATTATTCACCTAAAAATAAGAAAATTATAATGAAACGATGACTACAGATATTAATCGTAATATTGTAAAAACATAATTATATCATAATAGTATGTACTTTAAAATAAAAATCATTGACATAATATCGTACATAGAAAATTAAAATGGCATTCAATTAAACAATTAGCTATAAACATCAATTTATACAAATATAAACAATAAAATTTAAGTTACCAGAATATGGTATGATATAATACGTATAATAGTATCTGAAGAAACAAAAACGTCAAATTAAAAGTAAAAACTGAATATAATAATGAAATGAGGAGTACCGTTTTATCTACTGTAGTGATGTACGTACTCTTCGAAAATGACTTTAAGCCGTCGCGAAACCGAGACCGTACTATCTATCAGGTGCATGACCGAGTGATAGAGAGCTATAAGAGCGAAAGTACCTAGGGACAGAAGCAGGGGTGGCATCCGGTCACTATAATCTTTGACGTTACAATATATACTGATTGTTTTCAATGCACGATACTATGGCTCAAACAAATTAGTAAACAATAATACCTGCGCTTGAAGTTTGCTGGCTTTGCTCTGCAACTCCTTATGTCTGCCCACAATCTCCTTCGCTTTGGCCAACAGATCCACGGTGTTATTGGCGTGTATACCCAGCTCACTCATGCGCGCCTTTAACAGAGCAACACTGTCGCTTATGAGCACGTTGATCTGTTTATCTAACTGAGACGCGCGCGACTTCAGTTTCTGGTTCCTCTCCTGTATCGAATACTTGGGTTTAAACTTTACATTTATACACACTGACTTTTTCGTGGTCTTACAAACGACATGCGGCTAAGGCCCGGTTTATGGAGGCGCGGAGCTTAGCGCGCAGCGTGATACGGAGCATAAAACGGACAATTCAAACATATGACGATATATTATGAACGATGGGGACACGGTTTTCCGCGTTTCTTTTTTTGATTCATTATTTCAGCCCTTAAACGTTCACTGCTGAACATGGGCTTCCCAGTGACGACAATAATGAACGGTCAAAACGGAAAACTGTATTTTTAGTAGTAGTTGATATTATGGCAGTACGCAGCGAAAAACGCGGCGGAATGTGCGTTGGATCTAGGGTTGCCAACCGTACTATAATATATAGTATTGTACTGTATTTAGGGTCTCCGTACTATATACTGTTGAAGAAATATATAGTACGCGAAAATACTATATTTCAGTACAATAGCTCAATGTAATACTAAAATTAGTAAAAAAAAAAAACTTCCTGCAATTTTCGAACGCGTCTTTCGTTCGACAGAATTTATTATTTACTTCTGTATAGTCTAAGATCCGGCCTAACATTGACCTTCCCTCATCTGTTTTTCCAACGAGAGGTATTTTATTTGAAAGATTTTATATAAATAAACAAGTCCCGCATGGGTTGCCTAATCAAAAGTGGTCCAGGCTACCCTTAATTAAAATTCATAAAAATCAAAAATAATTACTCCTTCCCTCATCTGTTTTTCAAAAAACATTATTACCAATCGGAAGGAAAACATGTAAGTTAACAGAAAAAAATAGGTTGCCTATATTTTTCTGGTCCACATTCCAAGGTTGCCAGGCACAAAGAGGTGAGTTGGTATGAGTAATTTACCCTCATCTGTTTTTTGATTGAAAAAAGGATTAAATTAAAGATAATTTTATTGTGAACACGATGGTATAGGGTTGCCTAAAAAAAAGTGGTCCAGAGTTAGGGTTGCCGCGATTTAAAGATTCAGTATTTGAGCAGGAGAGTTGAGCGCGACATAGAAGCACTACACGTAGTACTCTGTACAATAGAAAGATACAACATGGCAGCTGCTAGTGGGCCCATTGCCGAGTAAAAATGAGCGCGCATGCGCATTTTTCTGTATGTTAGAGAGTTACCACTCTACTCCCGATAGTATTTTTCGGAGTAAATTATATAAAAGTCATAGAAAATAAAATATTTTCCAGAATAATTAATATAGGTACACATGGTGTATCCAAATTCATTTCATTATTTAAAACCACATGATTATGGATTAGGAACAATTTTTATGGCGCCAACTGACATATAACTTACACCAAAATTTCGAATAGAAGTCTGTTAAAATCAATTTAAAACAAATTAACCTGTGTAGTGCTGTAATTATAGACACAATAGATAAACAATGGTACTGACGATCCGGGTCGTCGCGCGGGACGATACCGGTTAAAATAGTATATTTTTATTTTATTAAAGAGAGTATAGTGCCTGCACGTACTTAGATGACTACCGTAGTGTAAAATGTATGTAAAAGTTCATCATCAGAACAGATTTTTTTTCTCTGATACAACGAATTGAACATTACAGGAAACTGAGTTCACGAAAGTTCACGCTTGACTAGAAAATTAAATATTTCAGTATTGTTTTCATGAAAATTGAGTAAATGTCCCCAAAGAAAGTTTCCCTGTAACACCTTGGGCCTTATTATGAAAGATGGTTTAAACCAAGACTAAGGTAAACCCAGGTTTAAAATATACCCATCACTTTCTTATGTCATATAACAAAAAGAGACGGGATGGGTATTTTAAAACCTAGGTTTTTCTTAGACCATCTTTTGTAATAAGGGGGCTTTGGTTTAGAATTTCCCCATAGTGTCGCAGTTAAATATATCACATTGCATAGAGGGTGTAAACGAATTTGTGCAATGCATTCAAACCGCATGATCTAAAGGTGACACAGATTAACATTGCGTGGGATTTTTTAAGAAGCAACAAAAAAAAAACCATAGAAAACATTATGTTCTGTTTTGCGTCATTTTAGCGCCCCGAGTTAACAGACTGCGCGGATAGTTTGGGGGCGTTAAAATGACTCACATTAAGAACACCATAATATTATTATCATTATTATAGTTCTATCTCCCACATAAATCACGATGTTATAAGGAATTACACGAATTCGGATACACTCTGTATATTAATTATTCTGGAAAATATTTTATTTTCCATGACTTTTATATAATTTACTCCGAAAAATACTATCGGGAGTAGAGTGGTAACTCTCTAACATACAGAAAAATGCGCATGCGCGCTCATTTTTACTCGGCAATGGGCCCACTAGCAGCTGCCATGTTGTATCTTTCTATTGTACAGAGTACTACGTGTAGTGCTTCTATGTCGCGCTCAACTCTCCTGCTGAAATATTGAAACTTTAAATCGCGGCAACCCTAACTCTGGACCACTTTTTTTTAGGCAACCCTATACCATCGTGTTCACAATAAAATTATCTTTAATTTAATCCTTTTTTCAATCAAAAAACAGATGAGGGTAAATTACTCATACCAACTCACTTCTTTGTGCCTGGCAACCTTGGAATGTGGACCAGAAAAATATAGGCAACCTATTTTTTTCTGTTAACTTACATGTTTTCCTTCCGATTGGTAATAATGTTTTTTGAAAAACAGATGAGGGAAGGAGTAATTATTTTTGATTTTTATGAATTTTAATTAAGGGTAGCCTGGACCACTTTTGATTAGGCAACCCATGCGGGACTTGTTTATTTATATAAAATCTTTCAAATAAAATACCTCTCGTTGGAAAAACAGATGAGGGAAGGTCGATGTTAGGCCGATCTCGTACTAGTAACATCTATGTACACACGGCTACACTTCAAGCTATGAAAACCAGTATAAGCTGACCGTTACTTGTGCGAAAAGATTATACAAAGCGACGCCAAGATAAACTGGTTTTGTATAGCTTGATGTGTAGCTGTGTGTACACATGAATGCAATAAAGAATTTGAGTTTGAGTTTGAAAAAAAAAATATAACTTATGTCCATTTTTTATTCTTCCCTACTAAAATACTATATTTTTTTGAAGCGTACTATATTTGTTTATGGCTTTTTAAAAAAAATACTATATTCAGACAAAAAAATGTTGGCAACCCTAGTTGGATCCCGTCTCCATAAACGAGGCCTTACTGTAGACTCCACAGATGTTATCTAAATGATTTTATATCTTCAAAAGTACCACACCGTAAACGTAACAGTTTATAATTTAACAATTATTTTTGTTTCGGTCTAGTATAACAGATTTTATGTTTTTATCCAATCTGGTACCAAATCTATTCGTTTTGGCATTAATTTGTTCTTACACTACATACATAGGGAAAGCGCACGCAGTTTGTATAAACACCAAAAAGTATGAAGCATAACATGCGTATAGAACGAGAGAACTCGGACGCTACCTTTTCCTTTTCGATCTGCTGGCGTATCTCACGTGCATACTCGGGCGTGTTCATGCGCGTGATGAAGGCGAGGTACTGGTCGCGGAACATGTCCAGCAACAGCTGCAGGCTGTACGGCGTGTGCGGCGAGCGCGGGATGTCCAGCTCCGAGTGCAAGCGCGACGCCGGCTGCAGCGCCACGCCCAGCGCTGACAGTCGCTGCTCCACACAGCCCGGCGGCGGCGCCGTTACCTGGGATTACGTCATCAAACATTACAACAATATCTAAAGGGCTCACTCTATACACCTGATTTAGTGCCCTGCATTGTTTTTTTCTGATTTGGGCTATTTTATCCCACGATTGGAATCGGCAAGTGTGTGGAGTTGAGCCCATAAACATTTACAAATAATAATACTAATGGACGAGAGTCCGTAAAAAACAAAGAAAGCATAAAAACAGAATTTTGTGAATCATTGCAAATTTAGAATTGATCTTTTTCAATATTCAGAGATATCGCGTGCCGAATCAACAAACGTCAAAAACAGATTTGTGGTAATTCGAGAGCAACAGATCTGTTTTTTATCAAATGATATAAAACATCTAGTGTGCCCTATACACATACGATACCTGAGATAATGCTATTTATACTCACGGCGCCGTTGTGTAGCGTGGAGGCGAGCGTGGTGGAGTGCAGCAGGTCCAGCCCAGCGATAGCGGCGGGCGCGGCACGGCGCCGCTTGGCGCGAGCCGCACGTCGCCGCGCGCCGCCTGCCGACGCGCTGCGTTTGCTAGCCGGCCGCCGACTGCGATCTGTTAGTAGTCGAAGATAGTACAAATCAGTGATGGGTCACTTTATTGAGGATCATCAAAAAATATGGAGTTGAATCATTGATTCTCCCCCAGATGGTCAAATATTAATGCTTTCGCTGTAATCACCAGCCAGCTGTCAGAACCAGATCAAACTGGTGTCTAAAAATGGGCACATTCAAATAAAATAGACCACTTTTTTGTTTCAATAAGTAAGAAAATGTTGCACGGTGTTCAAACACACTTTAAGTGCACTACAGCAAAACTAATAAAAAAAAAGTGACAAAGTGTTGGTTTGTACTGACTGGAGTCTGAGGAGGAGGCCCAGGGCGCGCCCCACTCGCGCGGCGCGGGCTCAGGTCCGGGCGGTGCGTCGTCGGTGCCGCTGGACTCCTCGTCGCTCTCGTCGCTGGAACGCCGCACCACACGACGCTTGGCCACCGCCGCGCGCGCTCTCGTCCGACCGTTCTCGCCTCTGTGCGGACTAATGTTTTATACTAGAACCTAACCTAACTATACAATAGGGTACATAACTATTTTTGTTTTTACATATCGACGCTGGCGCAACGATCTAAGAGATAGGTCGGAAAAGGCAAGGGATAGTACCCTTTGCCCAGCAATGGAAAGGACACTAAAGGCTAATAAAAAAAAAACATTATCATGGTACCCTTAAGAAAATACAGGAAACTGTAAAAACGAATGAAATATTTATTGAAAGCCGTTGTAGACAGACTAGGGGGTGGGCAAACTTTTTTCATCAGGAGCCCGAAAAGTTTTTTTTTTTTTTTTGCCGAAACTAACATTTTTGTCTCCAAAAATTATAGCAAATGGTTATGGCCATACACTCTGCTGTGAAAGGGAGGGTTGGCGGGCAGGATTAAAACTATTCGGGGACCGAGGTTGGCCTGTGGGTCGTAGTTTGATCACCCCTGGTCTAGACAAAGACAGCACTGAACAATGATACCTCAGAAACATCATTAGTAACTCGACGTCAGTCGATAAAAAACGCTAAAAACTCCGGAAAGCTAGTTGTTTCCTTCAATATTTCATCGATTTCTTAATTTATTTCAACACCTTTTCTATACTTTCATTTAAAAATATATTAACTTCTTGTGCATTTTTAAAAGTAGTCATGTACCCTATTAGCAATGTACACTTTCAATAATCTAGCACGTGCACGTAGGCAAAGAAAGAGCATAGAAAAGCAATACTATGCTGTTTTATGCGGGTTCCTTCTATTTGGCAGAATCTTGAAACTCCGATTTTTATTTGGCATAACTCACATGGCATAATCTTATTTAATCGAATATTTTTAAGGCATAAAAATTATTTAGCATAACTTTTGTTTGGCAGAATATTTACGTGTCCGAATTTACAATGGCATACTTTTATCTTGGCAGAATTTTGTTTCGCATAATTACCTTTGCCATAATTAATATTATGCATAATTTTGTTTAGCATAACATTTATTTAGAGATACGATTATTTGGTATGGGTGCATATTTGAACATCAAAAATTAAAATAGATGTATCTTCTTGTAAAAATTAGTGTTCAAAACATCAAAAACTTATAATATATGGAATAAAACTGATATAAATAAAGTAAATTTATGCTGTCGAATGGTTAGATAACCTACGTGCAATGTATTTAAAATCGAATGGTCTGCAAAAGTGACATAGAATGTTCTAAATATAGCATGTATTGGTAGCATTTTCAATATTAAATTAAATTTGTGTCATAAAAAGTCAATACGTTGCGCTGCAAAATTTTGTGACAGAAACGAATCGCTGCGAAACCGATTTTACGCAGTCTTGTCTGCCCTACCCCTAGAGTGTAATTTAAAGCCGCGTAGGCGCGGAGGGGTAGGGCGGCCCGCGAGCTGAGGAGCAGGTGGTTTGAAGGCCCGCCACCGCGGCTGAGGCTGGCCGGCAAAGCCGGCCAGCAAGCCGAAGCTGCGGTGGTGAGCGTTAAAACCATCTGTGACGATAAGCTCGCGTGGCGCCGCCCAAACCCCGCAGCGCCGGAGCCGTGACAGAAACAATGCTTGCTGCATGTTGCATGCCTGCTTGCATGCTGCATGCCTGCTGCATGTTGCATGCCTGCTTCGTAATAAGCAATCGTTTAATACTTTACTTGGTTTTGTCCCTTGGTGTTGAATTTTCTGTGATATGATGTTTCTGCTTTTTAATTATTATGGATATAAACATTATGCCTAAAGATGATTCTGACTAACAAAATTATGAGTTTTGAATGTATGACAACTGAGTGTATGCGAAATGATTTTCTGCGAAATGAAGTTTATGCTATCCGTTGTTATGCAAAACAATATTATGACGTAAAAAGTTCTGCTATAAAAGGTAGACCCGTTTTATGCGACTCGGTCGTGAAAAGGTTTCATATTCTCGGGAGGTAAATGGCAGCTCACAGTTAAGCTTGCCGCAATATCAAAAACATGCATTAATAAAATTGGAATATACAATTATTAAAGCCTATTACATTCATTAATTAAAGGCTAAATTCACCACTTGCCAATACAGTGATCTGATAAGTCTACCAGAGAGAACATTCTGCTAACCGGGCCTTATCATTAAGTGACGAAAAGAAAATGATGATACTGTTACGTATGTTTCCGCAGAGAAAGTAGTTTTAATACAATCAATAGTCGTTACTCCACAGTAAGATATGCGTATATACGCGCCAAATGCTAAATGAATGTCTGAAGCTCTTACCTGACAGCTCTAGGTCTCGCCACCTTCCTGCGTCGCTCAGGCAGCGAGGCAGTACTATGGTTGCTATTGCCGTTCAGCAGGTCAGGCGTCGGTTGCCGCGTCGGCGGTGCACTTAGGTGACGCTTGCCGCTCCCTTCGCCCTCTTCACATCCGTTATGCGTGCCCTAACAATAATAACACCAGTAAAGTAATCGTCTAAACACAGACACGTGTTTACATTCTTTGACATGGATAAATATCTAGTTTACTGAAATACAGATAACCGTTGAACTGCACGACCCTGATATCGAATAAGCAGACTCCAGGGTAAACGGTTTGCGTTTACTTTTACATTAAGTACAGTCTAGTTGTACGAAACAAAATATTATTTACTCAGCTAAGTAAGGCAGAACAATATGTTCCGTAAATAATGAATGTTAGTTAAAATAAAAAATCAAATCTGCTTAATGCATTTTCAAATTCGTTTATGAATATATTGAAAAAGGACGAGGTGCGTTTAGACTAAATGAACATAGAGCAGGAACATGAATCCATGTAAATATTATTTTGGTATTCAACCACTTTAAAACTCAAATACTAAAAGTAAGACAGAACTCTTTATTAACTTTCAACTCCATCTCTGTTATTGCTATATGTACGTTTTGTATTATCTCAACGCACCTTCCTTAACATAATTATATTTTGAAGTGTTACAAAGTATATTCGTTTTATTTTTGTTACTTTGTGAAACATAACATAACTTCTGGATCCTAAATCATAAGTAAATACTATCCATATGGAAATAATCAGAATTAACATAAATGCAAATATGATATCATATTATTTATGACTACTTAATATGGTTTACGTAAGCAATGAAAGCCATCATAAAGCCGCGTAGTATTTCGGAATGAGATTTGGCGGAATATTAGGGTCAACATTTTAACCGTAGAAGATGCACAAAATCGAGCAAAATGGAGAAGCCATACTTAAAAATCAGAAATTGGCACTAAACCAGAACAAAAGTAGAAACATCTAAAGAATCAGCAAGCATATGGCATTATTCAAGCAACACAGCTGAAACGATAAGCAACATATTCTAGGTAACTATGTGGAATAGTGAAAAACCTGTAAAGTGCATGTCGAACCAAGCATTAAGGTTTCCGTAATCGCTCTCCATTTTTTTAATACAATACTAATCCAAGAACAAACATATTTTTTTAAGAGATTCTCACTCATACATATGTACAGTCGCCTAGTAAGTTTGAATGAAGCCAACTGATACAGAACTTGGTGCACCATGTTTCCCAAATGCATTCATTGAAGCCTGTCAATATAATTTAAAACGCAAGTTGAGATCAAAATATGCTAGTGCCTGAAAATGTTGCAGTTTTTTAAAACATACATTTTAAAACTCAGAGAGGTTTGGGTCATAATTGTGACATACGGATATTTACTTGTTTAACTGTGGATCCTTAAGCTATCCCTACTACATAGCTTGACATAGCACACACAGACTTAATATATATAGCGTACAAACATGACGATTGGTTGTTTAAATAAATTATACTAAGTAATCATTTTTTTGTGACGTGACGATTAAGTTATTTACATTTTTCAATAACTATGTAACTTAGTTTGTAGGTTTATTGTAATGTGTAAATAGTATTTGTAAAAACTATCTCTCTTTAAATTATTCTCACAATTTACATTGAGTTTTCATTGTTCAGTCACAAACGCTTAGGAAACAAATTATTTTCACAGTCAAATCATCATGAATATAGTGAAAACGTAGAAATTATTCTAATTATCTTATAAAAGGTAAAGTGATTGGAACAGACCCTTTTGCTGACCTTGAGTTTCGGATTTTTCAGTCTTTGAAAATATCTCTCCAATTTGGTCCTATCTATAATGTGTAAATAGTAAGAGACTGGCTTCCCCGTCCACGAAACAGATCCTTTTAGCGGAGACATCTCGCTGACGTGCATGATGGTCCCGATGTCGCTGAGGTTTCTGTCGGTTATCCTGAAGTTCAGCGGACAAAAACTCTTCGAAGATACGATTTTAGCACCGTCTTTCAAGTCGGCAAATCTTTCTTTTAACTGGTGGTCCACATGCGGGCCAAATGCAAAGTTATTCACGAAAACTATCGTCGCTGCATTAATCTTTTCTCTGTGTTCATCCAGTAGAAAGTCACCCTTTATTAATTTATACTCTCCGAATTTTTTGCCATACCATCTCATCCACATTCTAAAGTGACAATCCATACTCTGAAAAGGATAAATGTTTTATATTAATTAAATGTATGTATGAAATAAAGTTTTGGATAGGATATTGTATTAAAGTGATATTTACCTCAGCATATTTGCTAGGAACTTCCGCCTTTTCGACTCCGAGGCAGACGCGGCAAGGTGTTGCGGCCGCCATTTGTAGGACCACCTGCCCCACGCCCGAACCCAAGTCCACGAACACATCGTCGGCAGTTATATCTATTTGATCTATCATCTGACACACCAACTCGTAAGATGTTTCGCCGTATACCTGTCAACATTAAATATACATTTTATTACCACCTGGTTTTAAAATCAACTATTAAGGAGGGGTACTCTGGTCTTTTCTCTACACTAAATGATATTTCTTATTCAATCTTAGCACGCGCACTTTTATTACAATAAAGTAAATTGAATTGAATAAGTATTGAATTAACATTGTAAGCATTTTGCAATTAAATGCAAAAGCTAATGAGATTTATTGAAAATATCTAAGGCGAATAAACTGTGATTTAAAAAGCTTTATGTGTATTTATTTATGGAGATTTGGGGAATATTATTTAATATGGAACAAAAGGTAATAGAAATCACTAAATGAATTAAACATAGTAATACTTCATACATTTGTACACTTCTGATAAATGTTATTTAAATCTAATGCGACCGTTTACTATTTTGTCCACATATATGTAAGTGATGATTAAGTATCTCAACTACAGATGACACAATGGAAGATATGAACGTAGTATTAATTTTCTCCAAAATTGAGCTCATGACTCCCTTCCTTTACCCACTTTTCTCTATTTGTTACAGTTTCGGGTATCGCCCCCCTGCAGTCTCATCTCAAAAACTCACCCTGTATACACATAATTATATTCAGTACAATCTGTACAATGCAGGAAGGGAGCAGGGCAGGAAGATAATGATGACTGAATCGTTATTACACGGATAGGTGATAGACGGCGAGTATAGAAGGGATTGTTTTATCAAAACACTCCCAAATAGGTACCTTACGATTATTTTTTAATAACAGACAAACATATTTAGTGTGTGATTTGAATCCAAAACAGAGCGTTAGTCACGCAAACCTTGGTTGTTACTACTAGACCAGATTTCAAAGGTAATTCGATCACAATGATCACAATAATTTATATTCAATGTACTGAATAAAATGTCGTACATTTCTAAATTCATCTATAAATAGCAGGGTCAATCTAAGCAACACGACATAATGACCGGCGCTATAAACAATACGGATTACGTAATAAATAACCGTTAGCACTAACCTCAGGTGAGAAGGGTTCATACTGGTTGAGTTTATCCGGGTCAGACACTGCTTGGTTGTATGTTTGCTGTAATATGTGTTTTAGTAAACCCCTTGACGGATACTTGTTCAACCTTTGGGCTGGTAATGAAGTGCCTTTTTCCTGTAAATAAATAATTACAATTATTTGCATACAATCGATAAATAGGCAATTAGGTTCAAAGTTCTATTTTTTATGATAATTCCGTGTATGATGACGATGAGACAACTTAGCAAAAACATTGCATTTTTCCCTCCCACATAAACATTCCGTTTTGTACATTGGATCATATTAATGATAATGTCGATTATTCGACGTCAATCCTCCTCAAAATATATTTATTTCATTGATATTGATAGGTCATAAACATTTGTAATATTCAGTCAACAGCAGGCTATTGACATGAAAAGAAATGTCGGTATTTTCCACTTCCTATTTCAGACAAAATAAAATGCTGTGATTTTATTGATAGAATCCCGAGTAATGCATGACATTCAATACAAATGTAAGTAGGGCACTATGTAGCAATAAAATTCCTTTATGTATAATTCTGTAAGCTTATTACAATCGTAAGTTGGCTGTAAGCCTTGACATTGCGAACATGGCAAAATGACCGATCGATACAGGCAAATGCGTCATTTGAGAGCAATGTCGATGGCCTTGAGTCCAATTCACGGTTCAAGGTTTAATAAATGTAGCAACTTAAGAGTACCTGCCAATTTGAACTTAAAGCTTGAGGTCAATAACTCCTCGAACTTATTTAAAATAAATTATGTGTCATTTGCTGCACACAAAAAACCGCTACCTGTTTAGTTCCTTACGATAAAAATACTTATCATACCCTAGCTGCATACTACTTATTTTTGATAATAAGTACATAATATGTATAGTTATGTTATGGTTTGTTTAGGCTGCATCTTCCATTTTAGTCACAACCGCTTACATGCGAGTTGATGTGAGGAGTAAGGAGATCCGAGTGCGGGCGTGCCGTGACCTTGTTGTCGAATCTTTTATTTATAATGTATTTATTATTTACATTCTGATGCATTCATTATTATTCATTCATAAAAGATAAAGCGTTGTATCAAAATAACGTTCCATTTGATATAAATGTATTACACAATATGTAATAAAATAACAGTTAATAAAATACATAGTGTACTTGTGTGGTAGATCCGCTCTGATGTATTAAATCTAACTGTGAAGTAGCATTATAATTTAATAATGTACGAAGAAGGGTCATGTTGCGGAGGCTGTACCTATCTTTATACATACATATATGTACTTGCAATGTTATTCTACCTTGTACACGTACGTGTATGTTATGTCCGCGACACAGTAAACACATAAAACTCTATCGGATAGTAGACATTGTTTAATTCCTTAGTGTCACTGAAGACAAGTAAATGTGCAAACGAAGTGGCGTGCGTACCCCATATAATATGCTCCCGTTAAATTGAAGGAGGTAATGGGGTCAGGGGAGGCAGGCGTGCTCGGGAAATCAATACCAACTCTTGTAAACAATCTTTTTCAAGTCCGTTTATAGAAACTTGACGTAAGTGCTGCCAGATTTAAATTGGAGTAATAATTTTGTAACGTATAATATCGACGTTGCGCGCCAACACTTGTAAGATACAGACTTGATAAGTTCCTACTTGAATTCTTCTTTAACTATAACATCCGCGTAAAAAAATTACATTTGTTGCATCAAAACGAAATACTGCTTTACTTTATGTCATATCAACTCGCAACAGTCAATCTACATACAATGTGCGTTACGCAGACAGACTAGAAGGCATCTTGGGCCAGTGATGCAATCAGTTCTCAGTGTTCTCACATGCCCACCCGTTGCCCAAACAGTCCATTTGGCGCTAAAGCATTGCGTCACTGACTATCTACTTACTCAGTGAAAATTAGAAAGCGGCCCCACGTTAATTCAGCGCAGTGCATGCAATAACACACCGTTTACTAATATTATGTTACATATGTATGCAGCGTCAGGTAATTTTAATACGCATATTATAGACGATAATTCCACCGAGAACTATAAATTTTTTTTTGAATCTTTCGTATACAATTTGACCAATAATTAATCGCAAACGAAATAATGTTGTCATTCGTGTAGGATTTTGCTCGGGAAACTTAATAACTTTATCAATTAGTAACAAAGAGAGGATTATCTTATAATCCAGACCATGAATGATTAGAAACTTATCAAGAGCAACGGATTTTCATTAAAAATGTGTTGATTCTAATTAGGTACTTTAATTAAACGACGACGCAACGTGGCTAGTGGCTACACGGCCACACCGGCGGAATTGAATTGTAGACGATATAATTTTCGCCGTCTCGAACGGATTTTGTATGGAAATTAGCACAAATCCGGCGAAATTCCACCGGTGGCAATGTATGAGCATGAGGGTTGAGGGTATGAGCCACGGAATAACTTTATTGAGAGCTTTTATCGATTCAGATCAATTAGTCCACTGCCGCACGATGGAATTTATCGATCCAGATCTACAAGGTTAGTCAGAAAGGGGGTACTAATCCGAAAGGGTGTTAAAGTACCCACAATAATGGACAACTTTTGTTCTACAACTTTCCCCAAAAATCAATTAATTTAGAGAAATAGCTGTTCAAAGATTTCACTAAAAATACGCTACAACAACCCTATCATCAGCTGTGTTTACATCTTAGGTCATATTTCGGGTCACGAAACAGTATAGGTACAAATAAAAATGGCCGACTTTTCCCCTCGCAATTGCAACTTTGTAAGATTACCTTACAAAGTTGCAATTTAAACGAACAAAAAAATTGCGCAGACACGACAGTTCGCAATAGTATTGTACCTAATAATGCTCTGCATCTCAGAGTGTTTTGTGTTAGCGCTGTTAGACTAATATTTTATCGGCTTATTATTATTAACAACTGACTAACCTGAAATTAAGGTTCCCTGTACCTACTTACTTAGAATATCTGTAATAACAGATGAAGAACCGTCAACTTGTCTATCAAAGGCTTGGATCACAAAAGCACGTAATTATTATTATGCTCTATTCTACATTAACAACTATTCCGATGCATCAGCAGCCAGTACAATAAGTAAGTTAATATCACAAACAATCCGAACAAAACAAACCTTCAAAATTGACCAATAATCTTACCGCACGATGTCGCTTCTGCAATTACTTGGTTAGGCCGTCATCAAAAGGATGCCGCGGCGCCAGCGGCAAATTCGACTAGACTCTTTGTTCCGGCCGCTTGCCGCTTTAGTGTTGTGCAAAACTTAATTTTATAATTTTTTTTGGGAATGCGTGCATGTTAAAATTTATTGTAAAACGTAGACCTGTCAGTCATTTAGTAAGACTAACAAATTAATGATTATTATCGTACGTAATAAACGTGTGTGTAGGTACTAAGAAATGTACCTATGCACTATCTTTTGAAAGCGCATGAACTCGACGAGATAGATTTATCGATTTCCGTAATTGACCGTATTTCATAAGTTATTTTCCTTTTTGATAAAAACTTTGCGAGCATTTAAAGTTCCATCCTCTTAAACTTAAAATAAATCAGTTTTTTCAGCATGCTATTGCTAACCTAAGATCTTAGGCTTTAAATGTGTGTTTGAATCCCATATTATTATGATGTAGTGATAGATCCCCGTGACAGAAAGACACAAAATTTAAGGAATTTAAAAAAAGTTATTGAATTTGAATCCATTGTCAAATTCTCCGGAATATCGCGGGATTAAGTTTTTGGGATAACGTTGCACATCTCTAAAAGTGTTATAGCCTAAACATTTTATCCGATATTACTCGTATTATTGTAGGTAAGATTTCTTAGTCGCTTGCAACACTTCCCGGAATACAGTCGATAATTTTGATTGTTTACGCGAGTCGTGTTTTAATTTTTGTTGTTTTTACACGGAGGTTGACGGAGTACCAAATGAGGAGTGTTATAACATGGTGATGTGTAACGATAGTTGTGATGCCGTGCTCTCAACAGGCCATGAATTGTCCGGCAAAGGTTTTCGGTCTAGTATTCGAGGATTGTGTTGTGATCCAGCTAGTACAGCGGCGCGGCGCCGGCGCTTCGCTTCTTTTCGCTCGCAGCCCTAGAGCGTACTGGGATCAGCAGTTCCCCATGTAGATCGGACGTGGCGTTCCTGTAGCCTGGCCTCCTCGCTCACCAGACCTGATTCCGCTGGACTTATTGTGGGGTCACGTGAAGTGTATGGGTTACGCTGCGGACTACAGCAATGAAAACGAGATGGGGTAAAGTGTAATATCTGCGTTTGAGAGCATGAAAGACAATCCGCAGATAGATGTTACGTAATGCGATCGCATCCGTCCGTAGGTACCTACGTCGCCACGCGTCTTTGTGCATCACGCGATAAGGGCGGCAGATTGATCCTATTTTGTTTGTGATAACCAATAGTGCTTCTTGTGTTCCAATTGGAAATGAACCCTTTTCGTAGTGTCCGTGGTGATAGATTCATTTGTAGGTAACGTAAGTTCATAAAACTAACAACCGAAAGTGCTTGTTCCATTCGGAATTGAACCCTTCTTGTAGTGTCCGTGGTGATACGGGGGATACATCCATGCGTAGGTAGGTTAGGTACCTACGTACTTACATAAAACATGAATGACCAAAAGTGTTTCTTGTGTTTCAATTTAAAATTAAGACGACACGTGTGTGACATTCTCGTTGGCAGAGAAAGCGTCGACATCAGAAATGGTAAGTTTCTAGGTAATAATCATAATTATGTTCAAAAACTTCCGCTACACGCACACATACACAGTATCATAGTAACCTACGATTTCGGCGGCAGTCGTAGGTACGTAGGTACAGCTGGCGCTTTGTATTTTACCGCCCGCGCCGCACCGAACCGATAGGCTTATAACAAAATTAGGGTTGCAGAGTTTTTGAAATAAATAATATTTATTTACTTTTGTATGGAAATAAAAACATACGAATTTAAATTTTTTAACACATGCTATAAAACAGTCTTCAGTGATACTATAAGTGGTTTTCGGATTAGTACCCCCTTTCTGACTAACCTTGTATAAGTCCGCCATCGTAGTCATCAATCATCTACCAAGTTCAAGGCAGTTCTGTTGACTAACGGCCGTTTTTAATAAACGATCTTACCAATCTATCAGCTGTTTCCCCTACTAGAGATAGGAATCTCACTCACATAAGCTCAACAGAAGTAATGTCAAATTTCTATTTCTCGTAAAGCAAACCGCCGATAGATAGGTTATTGAAAACTACCCAAAGTCGACAGAGCCCAGGGTTCCTATTTCCGTTAGGCCACAAGGAGACTTGAGTTTTCCTTGTGGTCGACCCCAAACCAAGCGAGTCAGGGTGCTTCAAGCAGGGCTCGGAAACCGGTTAATTTTCCAAACCGGTTTTGGTCATTGACCTCGAACCGGAATCGATAGCGGTTTTAGGTTTCGGTTACCGGTATTTTACCGGTTAATGGGCGATACCGGTTTTTTACACATTCCGATTCTGTTGAACAAAATTAACCGGTTAATTTGAGTTTCGGCGGTATAAACGAGTTCCATCTCTCTTATACCTACGATAACAAAGCTCTCGCTCTGCGCCCGCGAATACGCAAATACGCACTCACAAGCAGATTGTATTCGACCGCGTTGCTGGCTGAGTAGGTAGTTTCGTTCTGTGTGACGTGCGTGCAACAAAACACTAATTGAATTTCATGAGTTGTGTTGTTTTATAAGTTGTATATATTGTGATTAGTGATTGAGATCGTAAAAAAAATAAAATGAATCCTTATTATTATCACATGAAGGATATACCGTATAGTGAACCATTTTTTTTATGTAACTAAATACTGTATTCGTGAATGTTACGGAGGATAGAATATCTGATACGTAACTGGGGACGTGCCGCCTCTCTAGAAAGAATGTGAGGTTATTTGGGAGTTCTGGAGGGTCTTCTGAGCCCTCCACTACCATTTTTTTTTGCCGTAGATCCATTTTTATTTATTTTATAAAATTGTTTTATTTTAGATGAGTATCGAAAAAATCTACTTTTTTATGGATGCAAGAGCGAGCCTATCGAGCTTACGAGCGAGCAAAGGTGCATGAAAGAAGCCTCCCCGAATGACGTACTTCTGACCCCATACGTCTGGTGCACCCTGGGTAACAATCAGCGAGTAGTAACGCCGATTGGCCAATCCTTTCACCACGATGACAAACACAAACATTAGTCCGGCCATAAAGCCGGTGTAGTCTCTATTAACATCGAGGGTTTCTCACAAAATAAATCAGGAATATTTTCTGAATTATATCGCATGACACACTGTGACGTTTTGTGTGTTCAGGAAACCCATAGAGGTGAAACTCAGTACCGACCACACATACCTGGACTCACGTTTATCGCCGAGATCTGCCATCCGAAGCACGGTAACGCAGTGTTTGCTGCTCCCGTCGTAATCATAAAGTCAACCAAATGTTCAACCCAGAACGATATTGAGGCTATCACCATTGACATCGGTAGCTGTACCGTCACTTCTATATGTATACAAACCTTCTAAGACCCCATTCCAGTTTGTACCTCCTGAAAACTTCCAGGACCAACCCATCAAAATTGTGATCGGCGACTTCAACAGTCACAGCATGAGATGGGGCGTTGTAGCCCCACGGAAATATGTGGGCAAGCGCTTGAAGAGTGGGCTGAGACGAACGATCTGATGCTGATACACAATCCGAAACAACCGGCCTCATTTAACAGTGATCGGTGGAAACGTGGTTCTAATCCAGATCTAATCTTTGTCAGCGAAAGTATCAGCTCGCAGTGTAGTAAGACTATCTGCTCCCCAATACCTCGTACACAGCACAGACCGATCACGTGTACGATTCAGCCCGTTGTTCGTCCTTTAAGTGTCCCTCTGAAGCGCCGGTTCAACTACTCCAAGACTAACTGGACACAGTTCTCACAGTTGATATATGGAGATCTAGTGAAAATCCCGCCAATTCCTCAAAATTACGACCAATTTGTTGATATCGTCTCAACAATATCACGTAAATGTATTTCTAGAGCCTGTCGAACACCCTACATCCCAGGGCTAACGGAAAAATCTGCAGAACTGCTTAACCAGTAAATCCCCGCCGTCATCCCAGGACGACACCTGCCATTGTTTATCTATTGTGTCTATAATTACAGTACTTGAGTAATGAAAATAAAATTAATATCAGTCCATCTGACTTCTGACTAACCTTGTATATACAGGGTGGAAAAAATCAATGGGCCCTGAAGGGAAACCACTTTAAATCCTTAAGATAGATTATTTTACTTGAAGGAAACATTCCTTTATTTTTAAAAAGAAACAAAACTGCATTCACAGATTTCTCGACAAGTTTACATAAACCGGGAATCGAACAAGCTAAAAATTAAAAAAAAAAATACTCGCTATTTTATTTCACTAGTCGATACAGTCAATGTTAAAGATAAAATTTCTCCAAGAAACATTAGGTCTTACACTCATTTGTCGTACAAGATATCCATTAAATCTAATATTTAGTAGGTACACAAGGGCTTTAATCAACTTTACTTAGACTAGAACTGTTCACTTTTAATAAGTAAAAGCCACTTTTTTTTTAACTCTTACCTTTATAGACATTCTATGAAGTACAAGCTTGCTAATTTATCTCTAAGTACCTTGTTGAAGACTTAGATAAGAAAATCGTTTAATTGGTAATAATAATTCAATGCACATTTCCCTCTTAAAGCTGGCGTCCACTAGGCTCGCCGAGTCGAGTCGAATAGAACCGCAATAATTCGCCTCCTATACATTTACTATAAAACTGCGTCGATCAGCGACGAGCCGAGACGCGCCGAGTAAAAATCCGCGTGACAAGCGATGCGCGCGAGTGATACGACTCGCGCGCATCGCTTGTCACGTGAATTTATGTTTTGTCACGTGCCATTACTGACCGTTTCGCCTCACACGGAACAAATGCGACTCGACTCGATTCGACGCGTTTCGGCTGTAGTCGACGCCAGGCATTAGACGAGGCGTTCTGACGAAAAGTTTAAAAATAGAACGTTCCATTTGACAATAATCCTACCGATTAGTAGAATAAAATAGCGAGTGTTTAATTTTTTGAATTTTTAGATGGTTCGATTCCCGGTTTAGGTAAGGTTGTCGAGAAATCTGTGAATGCAGTTTGGTTTCTTTTTAAAAATAAAGGAATGTTTCCTTCAGGTGAAATAGTCTATCTTAAGGATTTAAAGTGGTTTCCCTTCAGGGCCCATTGATTTTTTCCACCCTGTATATTTAAAATATGTATATATTTGTGTTATGTTATAATATGTATTTATACCTAATTTTTTAGTTGATTCCTGATTTTTATTAGCTTAAATATTTGTACGCTGCAAACTGCCCTTTATATTTTTCTTAACAATTCTTTCCATCCTATGGTTGTCTGGAAGAAATTGCTTTAAGCGATCAGACCGCCATTTGTACTGTTCTTAATTACGTGTATTCCTACTGTTTTATTTCTTTTAGTGTACAATAAAGTATATCTATCTATCTATCTGTCGTTTTTAAATTCAATTGACTTATCGAGTACTGTAATTATAGACACAATAGATAAACAATGGCACTGACACGATCCGGATCGTCGGCCGGGCCGCTAGCGGTTAAAGAGTACGAATCCTTGTATAGCCACGACCCCTTCTCCGAGGAAACGACCTTGGTTGGCGAGGAGCTGCTATCGCAGATCAGTGAATCCCGTCGGGAAAAATGGATGAATACTGTCACCAAAATTGACATGACGCACAACAGCAAGAAATCTTGGAACACCATCCGGAAACTTAACGGTGATCCACCTACACTACCCTTACCCAGTCAAGTCACCGCGAACCAGATCACCCACCAGCTCATTTTGAATGGAAAGTCATCAGGCCGTCTTGCGAACGTCCCAAAACGAAGTAGCCTCACAAGCACATGAGACCGGATAAATAAGTCATTCATCCTGACTGACATTGTTTTAGCCATTCGAAATCTGAAATTTGGCAAAGTCTCGGGAGTGGACAGTATACCTGTGGAGCAAATAAAGCAATTTGGTCCAGCTACTGTGTCATGGTTACTGCTTTTCTGTAACAACTCTCTGGAATCCGCCTCTATTCTCCGTCTCTGGAGAAAGGCGAAGGTAATTAGCTATACCCAAACCGGGAAAGACAGTAGACAATCCCAAAAACTTCCAGCCTATAGCACTCTTGTGCCATACATACAAATTGTTCGAGCGGTTGCTGCTGCCCAGGCTCACAGGCCTTATTGACCCAATTTTGATACCAGAGCAAGCGGGTTTTAGACCAGTGAAGTCGTGCTCAAACCAAACACTTAAACTTACTCAGCACATAGAAGATGGGTTTGAGTTAGGAAAGGTAACTGTCGTTGTATTTGTGGACTTTTCAGCGGCCTATGACACAGTGAACCTCAGGTGACTGATATGGAAAGTGAAAACCATGACCACGATCAAAAATTTGTCATCATACTCCGGGAACTTTTCCATAACCGTCGCTTTCAAGTCAATCTCTTCTCAGACCGTAGTCGTTGGAGATCGCAAAAGAACGGTCTGCCACAAGGCAGCGTTCTGGCCTCGACCCTTTTTAACATATACACCAACGACCAATCGGCTAGCCCAAATACATCCCGCTTCTTATACGCTGATGACCTGGCACTACCTGCTGAAGATACCAACTTTGAAGAAGTGGAGGCCAATCTTACCACGGCTCTTAACGTCTTAAGCCATACTACGAGGAAAACTCTCTTAAGCCTAACTCATCAAAGACTGAGTCCTAAGTTTTCCATCTTCGCAACCACCAAGCGGGTCGTCAGCTTCGCATCATGAGGCAAGGTGCGCCCATAGCCCACAACAACCATCCTAATTACTTGGGTATCGTACTGGATAGTTCTCTGACTTTCGGAAGAAATTATGACATCATTAAAAAGAAGGTGCACGCTCGCAACAACTTGCTACAGCGTCTCACTACCACCAAGTGGGGAGCCTCTCTGCCAGTTATGCGGACGTCTGGGTCGGCGCTAGCGTTCTCTGCTGGTGAGTACGCATGCCCAGTGTGGAGCCGATCTGCTCACGCAAAGCTAGTGGACACAGCCTTAAATGAAACTTGCCGGATCATTACGGGTTGCCTTAAACCATCCCCGGTAAAACTGCCGTACCCACTTTTTTTTTATTCCTTGACTTGGTCTCATTTGACCCTCGTTGCACCTGATGGTAAGCGCAGACAGGGTCTAAGATGAAGCACATGAATCCAAGTAACAGAGATATAGAGAGATTCCGCTATACCTCTCTGGCTCTCACTTACACACGACGGAACACAGTAAACTGCTTGGTGCCGGACTTTAATGTGAGGGTGGTAGCTAGCCAGGCGGACCGTAAAGATCCTACCACCAAGCGAAAGGTTGTCACCTGATTGGCACCACCCGGAGACCACGTGTGTGGTTTCGAACTAAGGGTGCTTTCCCATGGACGAGGGTGACTCAGCCCCCAAGTGGTGCAATACAACTTACCGGTATTGCACCACCAGATGTCCGAAGGGGCCGTTTTGAGCTCTGCCGAGAAGGCCAAGGTGAACGACACACGGCACCCCCTGCATGGCTATATTCCAGTGCCACAAAGGCTGAAAACCCGCAAGAATTTCCATAAGTGTGTCGAACCTCTGGCCTCGGAGTTGGCAAGAGAGAGGTGCAACTTTTGGAGAGATGGGGTCTCCCTACCAAACCCATTCGTGCCACCTGCGGAGAGACCTCCGCCTGGACATGAACTGCCATGGCCGATCTGGAAGTCATTAAATAAACTTCGAGAACTCAGGTCGGTCGGAGCAAAGACAACATGTTTAGGTGGGGTTTCAGTGAAAGTACCGGTTTGAGCTGTTTGTGTGGTACAACCCATACGATGGACCAACTCACAACATGCCGTGCGAGCCCTAACAGCTGCACGCAGGAAGACTTAATGATTGCCAATGACAACGCAGTCCAAGTGGCCAAGTTCTGGGTCGCAGTAATATAATCAAGTTTTAATATACCTAATTAGTTTGTCATCGAAACGCTAAGAAGAAGAAGAAGCGAACCAAAATCCCGTCATCCCCTTAGAACCTAACCTACTCGACAGCACTATCGACTAGCTAATTTGAAACGTTTGGTAGGGTATTCTGCGGACATACGGTGCTTTCGTGACACTAAATACATACTAAACTAGTGAAAATCACTTAAAATTCGTAAGCCTTTCTACCATACCCGGCAATAAACATTAAAACTTACCTTGATGTAGTGATTGCAACCTTCCGTCAAACACTTAGACTTTTTCGTCTCTTGGTTGAAGTTGGTTGTATTGTAATTGAACATAGAATACATTTTATTCTCCTTCTTTCTTCCCATGATAAATGTTATTTATTATAGCACTGTATCTACTATTATAAAATGCTCGAGTTAAGTAGCGGCCGCACGACACTTTCATGAAAGATGCGAACCCAATTCTCTCTGCGGCGAACGACGAAAGAAAACTAAAAACAAACAAGTAATCACGTGCGTAAGTGTGTGACAGAATGGCGGCGGCGCGGGCGTGCGTCTGCTGAGTAAAACCGGTTAATTCAGGTTACCGCGAGTTTTAAAATTCTATTCTCTGTAATAACCGGTAACCAAAATTATTTAGGTTTAGCCGAAACAGTTTTTGTAATTAACCGGTTAATGGATGAACGGTATTATACCGGTTTTATGAACAATATTAACCGGTATTTCTTAACCGGTTCCGAGCCCTGGCTTCAAGTCCGGAGCTCGATTCGTTCGCTCTTATTGCATGTCCTTACTTTTTTTACATGCGTGTATCACGAAAGTGCCAGTAAATAATAATGCCTGCTGTAATGTTGTGTCGTAGGAGGTCGACGGTGCATAACTGACGTCACCGATACCTATCAAATCCCTATAATAGACATCCCACCGCGCATGTGTAATATAACCGGTAATACCTTGATTTTTGGCGGATACTTGTGTATTTCAATACAAATTCCGTCATACGCCGGAAATAAAGTTTACGGTGTAATTTCGTAGGAGGATAGCCAAACTGTCATTAGATAGTAGTCTTTTAGACAAACATTTATTTACAATTGCTTTTAGATTTTTTATACTAAGTAATAAATCAGTAAAATGGTCTGGCTTACCTACACGCAGCGACATGCATGCACAAACGGTTTGTGCAAACAGTATTTATTGTAGGTAATAAGTAATAACAATAGCGTTTGCGAAAACTTTATGCCGTCTTATCGTACATGTTTACTTGTGCAAATTAGAATTTGCGCAAATAAGATTCCAACGTGTAACCTAGCCGGACCATCAGTTATTTTGTTTTTACTATAAGTCAAAAAGCTTAGGAATTAATTTAGGAAATAAGTCAAAAACATTAGGATGAAAATTTTCCGAAAGTTCCAAATTTCAAATATTTTTATTTGACGTTTGAATATAATAAAAATAAATTAACGGCTTTATCTTAACATAAAATGGAGTTAAAGAACCTAAGTATTAAATTAAAGCCATTTAAAGAAACTCATCGCCCGAATGAAGACGCTGGCGCAGCCGAAAAAAAAGGTCATTAACACTACGTGAGACATTCGCGTTCGCTCAATATTGCGGTCAACGCCCCCGCAAATGGCCCGCACTGAGCCACTCACTATAACAATGCGATTCGCAGTCCATTCTTAACCGAATATAATGTAAAGTGACTTACGAAATGTTTTTATAGCCTTCAATGCTATGATGTTTCGAAGCTCAGTGAGGTTCCAGCCTCTATAATTTCCAAGTTAATCGATAACGGACGATTATCATATCAATAGCGGAAGTACATACAGAGTTATTCGTTACATATGAAATTCATTACGATTATTGCCTTTATTATTTAGAGGAACATAATTGATGCTATTGAAACATAAGTATTATATCGAAGATAATTATTAACGTGACCAAGGTCACTAAACTGAACTTAAAGGTGTTTTATACACGACTACAGTTCGTTCATATTTAAATGACCTACTCAATATGTCATGAGTCAAGATACGGAATATGTAACTTTTTGTTACTGGTGAGCAACTAATGCCGCGTAAAAGAAGCCGAGTCAGCGGACCAGTTCTTGGGCAATAACGACAGAGAAGATCCACTTGGATAAAAAAAACATGTAATTAGTTTACTTGTAATTCCTAAAATTACTTGTTTTTGATACTGCATTGTTATTTCATAGAACGATACAAGTCGACAATAATGATAAATGTAGAAACGTAGCATATTTATGCGAGTCGCGTTTGAAAATCATGGCCGAATAGTTGTAACGATAAACTTCTCAATACGCCTGGGGGCTTACACCCGACAGCTTCGAGTTCTGAATCGATCGAGTTTGATTCGAATTACTGTCAATAATTCTTAATCTGAAAATCAACAAAGCGCACTACTTAGCGCAGGCTTGAATACAAATTAACGACTGTTATAAATAGTAATTTGTTAGTTTCAACTAGAACCTCAGCACGATCAGCAGGTTTGTCGATTTCAAGAGTAAATTGATATTAATTCGAATCAAACTCGATCGATCAGAACTCGAAGCCATCGGGAGTACCCCGCCAGGTCCTCTTACCAAGTAACACAAATGACATCACCTCTCTATATAAAGGATAATTATATTATTGCGAAACCGCTGTTCTATACAAGTATGCGACCATGTATAGTATAATTACGTGACAATCATTTAATTTAAATAATAGTAAACAATAATTTATTTTCTAACGGTTTTTTACATTGACTTAGAAGTCAATGATTTTTAAGAATAATTGCAATATACTCTTTATAATATATCGGGTACCTAACTACCTATCCCAGAACACAATGGTCATGGAGAAAGTAATTTAAATATTAAAAATAACAAATTTTACTTAAAAGAGACTTCATTTTATTTTCAAAAGTAAAAAATACTGCAATTCCAGATTTTGGCCCGAGCTGTCAATCGAACTGATAAAACTGCAAAATAGAACCATCCCGTATGTTATGGTACCTGTCGATAAATATCGATAGTTTCAATAATAAGGATCAAATCTCACCAAGAAACATAGTGGCTTAAATTACAGGAATACACGAAATAACAACAACAAAATAAAAAAGTTGTTTTTGAGTAAAATTTGCCTTGGGTGTCATAAATTGAAATGTACCAAAGTTAATGTTAAATTTCATGGTCTTCCATCAATTTAAGACACAATGTTGGCAATATTTGATCCAAGTTTGACCCTATCGATTGGTAAAATAAAAATACAGGCTGATATTTTTGCGCGTTTGTAATGGTTCGATACCCAGATCAGGCGAGATACTTTTTGAAAATCTTTGAATGCAGTATTTCTTTAGAGTACTTATCCTCCATCACCGTGTGATTTGGGGCACCTGGTATATTCTTTTCAATTTGAGTGAACTGGAAATGTTCTTTATTTTTTTGAGAAATAAATGTCATTGTACCGATTATGTCGATGATTACCTGAGTAATAGGGAGTCAGAAGACGAACCAAAAATGTCTGGACGAGTTACTAGTCCATGAAAGGACTGATGAAGGCGACCTTCCAATACCACTGAATTGACTTGGTAAGGATTTCCCATTTTGACCTATGGAGCTCAGACATGGAGCCCTTACACGGAAAGACGGTGTCGCAGCAGACCACAAAGAAAATGGCGGGACGAACTGGGCAATTAACACAACGAATGGTCCACATTTGCTGAATACCGAAAGGTCTGGGAATCATGGGAGGAAACCTTTGTCCAACAGTGGGATGATACAGTCTGACAGTAACAGTAAGTATTCTTATTTTATATGTACATAAACTTCGTTTTCTTTCAGCCAGTTTGCAGTCATCTCGAAAACTACTATCTAGAATTATATTTTGATGTTTTCGTCTACTCAATCGATAGTCTGCAGGTATCTCGTGTTTACACTCCTTACGAATAGAATTGAACCAGTAATATTGAAGGAGCAAAAACGCGCTAATATTCGGACAAACACCACTTAGAATCAACAGCACATCATACAAACCCAGCCAGTTCAGCTTCGGTGCGGAATACTCGAATTTTAATTAAAACTGCAATCGATACAAACTTCGGAATCTTCGGATCAGGTTTTGATTGACAAATTTTCACATAAAAAAACGTACTTATTAACAAAAAATAGTGGTTTTGAAAAATCCCATGATATGCCTACCTACCTATTGAATTTAAATACAAGAAATATTGAAAGGAACCATAAAAATAGCAGTTTTTTTTCTTAAAATTAATATTCAAAACGTTTGTTTTGAAAGATAATCTAAGTAGGCAATTCTCCATGTCATAGTGAAAATGGTATGCAACGTGTATAAATAGAGTTAGCCTCGCGCGGCGTCTGCGGACATCGATCGTTGCGTCCTCGCCGCCATCTTGGCCCTCGTGTCTCCCTCCTGCAGCCCGCGCCCCACTCGCCTGTATTGCCCCTCACTGCCCCACATTCACCGCACCGTTTCGCACATGCTACACTACGCGGTATGTCCGCTGTTTCTAGCTAGCTGACTCAACATTTGGCTGTAGAGTTTGCAGCTCTACAAAAATAAACATCTTCAAGGAGATACATAATTGATTTCCGTGTTTCCTTTTTAGATCAGAATAGGTTATATTTTCTACTCGGTTTTCTATGCCTATGTTTACAATTTTAACGAACTACGGAAGTTACAGTTTTATTTTGAAGGTCTAATACGACGTGTTATTGAAATAACGCAAAACCTGAAAGTAGTTTTGTCAAAATCAAAAGTAGAATCGATTCAACTATTTTTAATGCAGCATAATATGATTTTTCTTAATATTGCCATTTCTAAATTATTGCAAACCAGGTGCCTCGCGCATTTGCCTAGATTAAAATTCAATACGTAAGGGGCGAGCAGCGGGACGAGGCGAGAGGTAGTCGTCCGATGAAAATAATCAGACCAGAAAATTCAAAACAGGATTTTGTGGCCAACAAAAAAAAAACAGATATCTTCTACAATAATTGATGAAAGTAAATAAATTATAGAATTGATAAGAATAAAAATCAGTTGGGGTGTCTGAGGATTTGCGTTATTTAAATAACACCTTGTATCATCATCATTCAGCCGAAAGACGTCCACTGCTGGACATAGGCCTACCCCCAAGCTATGTTGCCATAATCGCCACGCTTGGCAGGCTGGTTGAAATACGTAAATCTTATTAGACTCTTTACATAAATGTGCGAAAACTTGAATTTCTTAGACACAACAACTATTAAAGTCACGAAAGTCTATTGATCTACGACATTCTCTGACATTCGTCTACTTTCTTAATAGTAACTTATTAAGGTCAAGGGTCGAACAGAAGGCATCACTATTTAATTAGTTTGAATATTCAATTAAGAAGCAAATATTATTTGATGTAAGTATTCTGAATATTAATATGAAATTATTACTAACATAGAGCGTGTTACTTGGCCTTTGGCGATAGGTCTGAGTCTGTAGATTAAATTGGTACTTAGTTTTGTTTTTTAAACTGACTTTCATTTCATTTCAGATAAAAACAGCAGCTTCAATAAATAGCCTTTACTAGGTAGTTTTTTTTAACTCTTTCATATTTGCGTGATAATTTTGCTGAAATTACTTGCATGATAGTTCTAGTAAGTGATTAAGCTTTAAAAAAGTGTTAAAACTTTTAAGAGATTGCCATAAAGCCATTTATGGCTAGAAATCGTTTTAATTTTGTATTTTGAACTAATAAATATTACTTTGTGTTATAGTAAGACCCTGTGAAAAATTACACAGATCGCTAGATATCAAAGACTGACTGTGTGACTCGGGAGTGTGATTTAGCTGTAAATAAAAACAATGTCAAAATATTGGTAAATTTGGAAGTTGGTAGGGTTGGTCGTTTTGAATATTTTTAACTATCGACGCAGCACCATAATCGGAAGTAGTTGTAGTTTTTTTGTAACACCCTGTATTTAGGTATATTAGGTTAGGACCAAATTACATTTACTCTACACCAAGTGGCAAAGCTATGGCATAAACTATTGGATTGATGTACACTTTATAGTAAGAAATATGTAAAACAAATGTGACAGGCAGAGGTCATTACGGACTATTAATAGGTAAGGTGACATTGGCGATGTTTCCGCAACTAAAAATTATGCCCAGCGCACAATGTGTTACCGTCCCTGAACGTACTAATTGACAGTACGATAGTTATAACAAAGAATGGGACAGTAACACTTCAGCTAATTAAGTATACCTACGCTAAGGCTGATATACAAATACATGAATAATATTATCGTATGACACAAATAATAACGAATGCACGCACTTTCGTAATGTTACAAGAATACGTCGTACTCGCAACTTTTTTTAAATCTATTACATAATAGTTGAAGATGTTACCTGGTTCAACACACTACCTTTTTAGTTACCTACTACAGGACAAAAGTAACTTTTTTTTATTGTTGTTCGAGGCTCATTCATAGTTAGATGGGATCCTCACGTTTTTTTCATTAAGTACACATTGTATACCACGCGTATTTAAAGAACAGAAACACTTTGTACAATTTTATTACATTTTACTGCCGATTCTGAGAAAGTAGAAAATAGAATATCATAATTTATCTAGTTGTTTTATGTTGCTGTCCCATGGTGTGAGTATGTTGAATGGTGACATAACTGTACCTATAAAGCTGGGTACGCACGAGCGAACACGAACATCGCGAACACGAATATCGAACACATTGTTTGCACGTGCGTACCGCTACCGAACAGTGTGTTCGGCGAACACCTTCAGAGTAATTCGTGTTCCATGTTCGTGTTCGTTCGTGCGTATCCGGCTTAATATTAAACACCAAGTACGATAACTGTAAATGATTTAAACTAGGTACATTACTAATTAATAACATTGCAATATCCACAAAAACATAAGCTCTCTTGAGTGAAAAGTTCAATGTCAAGGGAGTTATTTATTCAACACAGAATGTGTTTATTTTTATCTTTGTAGGGTAACTTGTTCTACCTGAATGATATTACTTATTCGTAATTATGTAATATATTATCGTGAGCGTTTTTCTGAAGACACTAAGATTGATAATTGCACAGATTTCGGGTTGCTTACCTAACTTATAACGATGGAATAGTTAAGTATTATTAATCATTAGTAGAACCACTTTTTAGGTATTTTTAACGCTATCATTACGATACTGTTACAAATAACAAGTTTCCTGACCGGCACATAGCTTTTCCAGCTATGTAAATAAACGTATTATGTAGTCAATAACGAATTCATGATAGGGACTACTTTATATCGCGGTTTACTACTGTAATAATGTATGATAACAATGTTCGGTCACTACAACGTTTGTGCCACTAATGTCCGTTGCAATAACGTTTCGAGTATGTTGCAATTTCGTTGTCATAATACCATGTATCGCAGTAAATGTTGTGATGAATAGCGCTTATTAGTTCCAATTAATGCAGTAACCGTGTTTACGTAAGAGCAGGATGTACCTATGAAGTACTACTACCACTTGTACTAGTATTTTTTTTAACATTTAATTGTTACTTAACGGTGGAGTTATAATGTATATGTAATAATCTTTTGTAACTTTGTGTTGTTTTATGAATGACATAAAAACCTTGATATAAGAAGCTTCAAACAAAGTAATATCTCACCAGAGCGACGACGGAGTCGATGGCGCGGTTGAAACGGTCGCACAGGGCTCTCATGCTCTCGTACGAGTGGGTGTCGTAGTCGCACAAGATGTTGTTCTCCAGAGCCGCTTTCATCTCTGGCAAATCGTCGCACACCCACCTGCAACAAAGAAACCTTGTTGAAAATCTTGCATAGTGTAGCATTATATGTATGAATGTCGAAGGGTTTAGCAGAGACATGGCAAGCTTAGACAATCTCAATCACTGTACTACTGAACAGCTGTTTGGCCTGAACTGACCAGTGTCAAGGCTAATAGCTATACAGAAGTTTAGATGTTAGGTAGATAATGCTAAGGTCATCTTGATCAGACAAACATGTCGTGTAGGATTAAGGTATCTATCAATCAGCTATCAATAATGTTTTTGTCCAAGATTCCATTTATACTCCAGTTCTACCTGGGATATAAACCAAGTGCCACATCACATCCGTAGTCTGTCTTGTTCAACGATTTAAAAAAACTGTTGGCCTGAACTCTGGAAGACTAATAATGATGTTAGGTAGGCTAGCCATGGACCCCTAGCACCAGTGACATGGTCCCATCAGGGGTCCATGGAATCCAGGTTAACAAACCATGATTTAAACCAAAGAAGCGAGACAAGCACTTACTTGGCTTTTAGGCTGAAGCCAGACGAGCGTAATTTACGCGATACAAAATGAGTCGGCGTAATTTTTTAGAAGGATTTATTTAGTAAGTGAATCCATCTAAACAATTACGCCGAGCCAGAGGAGCGTAATTTACAGGACACAAAATGAGTCGGCGTAGTTTTTTAGTAGGATTTAGTGAGTAAATCCTTCTAAAAAATTACGCCGACTCATTTTGCGTCGCGTAAATTACTCTCGTCTGGCTTCAGCCTTAAGCGCCAAATCCAACGGCAAGTTAACTAGCGCAAGTTATTGCAGCAAGTGATCCCTAAGTTCGTAAAACCTCCGGAAGACGACTTGCTGCAAGTTTGTGCACAGTTGAAACTCTGTTTCAGAAGTTAACTTCCGCAGTGTAACTTGCTAAGTAGATTTGGCGCTTTACGTTAATAAATATCTAATCAAACGTCAGCCATAGTTATGTACTTGCACATTTTGGCAGTTGGAACTCTATCTCCACGTCAGACTGTATTTTGTTGATAATTTGACTCGGTGATAAAATGTTCTCTTATCATAAATTCATGCCGACTGCTGAACAGCTGCAGTAACTTGGTTTAGGTACGTATTGAGATCCTTATCATATCACGTCTGCAATTGGACCACCCTGTATAAATATTATCAACTTTCTGCTCTTTTGCGTGAGGTTTAACGAACGACTGTGACATTATTTTAAAAGGTCATGCAACTTGACATCCAAGATTTGACCCCTCATATAGCCTCATAATCAACAAATTCGTATAATTAGCAAAACTGTGTTTTGACTATTTAGATATTTTTTCATTAAGCTAAACGATTAAAAATCTTTGATAACATACTATAGAAACTTACTTACCTACTTTAAAAACATTAATATTTAAAAAAAAACAATAAACACAGTTTTAACGTGGGTTACTAACATGCAGAGACGTTATTTAAAATACATGTTTGCACGGCAATTTTATAAGATGAAGAAATATAAAGCATTTCAGAAAGAGCGCGCCCTTATTTTTAATAATAATAGGGATCGATTTCAAGGTCACGAACGGGTGAATGAGCGCGTCCGGACAAAAAGAGGTCATAGTGAAGGTTCTCGCGCTCCCGACTACTCGAGCCCGAATCGACCAGCAAGACTCGTTCTCGTTTTAATCCTAATATAACATAACCCCAGTAAGCGAATTTTACCAAAAATTTCGCAGCAATGAGATCTTAAAACCATTATGTTTTGCTGATTTTCTGTAATATCTTTGAGGAATTTTAAGACGTTAGTATATTATGTAGTTGCTAGGTGCGACTTCCCGCCATGGTTTTAAAGGCCCGTTAAATATAAAAATTATGAGTTTTTGTCTGCAATTTGTGGAGAGCAATTAATTCTAAGCTCTCCAAATATACTACATTATGTAAATTTCTAGTTCTAGGACAGTTTTTTTAACTACACATACTACCAACTAGGTAATCTAAAAAAAACAAAATTGTAGAGGTGCTACAAGCTTGAATGCATTCTTTCAACGAAAATTGTTTTGAACAAGATACGTTAATAACTTTTTGAAATATCCTCTAATTTCATTTGAATGCATTTACTGACCGCAAAAATAATTTTGCAAATTTATTTTTGCGATCGGTAAAGTTAACATTGTAAACTAATCTCTTCAAGCATAGGTTTATTCCTCACAAAAAATAATTCTCCTTTCTACTTAGTCCATGCTACGGAACTCTACACTGTGTGTGCTCCGACACGCCCTTGGTCGATATTTTATTATTAATATGAAGAACACCCCAAAGCAAAACCACCGCGAAAAAATGGATCTGACGGAACACGTTTTTGTTGATGCAATAATGCAAAACAAAAACAACGACGTATTTATTTATAGTGAAGCAACTAGGCATATTTTATCGTGACCTTCATAGTAGGTATTTAAGTTAGTAATTCCGTGTGAGGTGCATGCATGCATGCATATGCACGATATTCTGTAAAAGCACGTTGCGCCGGTTGCCGATGGCTCGTGTCCGACAGGACAGGTGTTTCCTATCTTCGATCTCAAAACAACACACGTGTATCCCACGGGCTTTCACGTGATACTTTCTTTCGCCGTTTTATGCTAGTGATATTAATTATATAAATCGGTTATAGCTCCGAGGAGTGGAGCGCACGTCGCAAACACGTTTTCACAAGACTTATAATGTTGTGAATGCGATTTCAAGCATAACAAAGCATGGCTTTTAAACTTGTGTACACAAATCTAAATTTATAATTTATTATACTGATAGACAACGCAGTCTAATGGCCGATTATGCTTTGCCGACCGTTATTGATTAAAATTAAAACTCTTATCTTTCCCAATAATGAAGCAAAGATCCCATCGATAGCTCTGCATAGAACATCCGGTCATGCGTTAGTATTAATAGCTATCACAGGTAAAAATATTACGAATCTATTTATATGCCAATATTTTGGCAATGAAAATGCCACTATTGCTAAACGATTCGTTATTGGCCATAGGAACCAGGCATAAACCTGGAGACAGAAACATGACATTTGAAAAAAAAAACTTATGATTATGATTTATGCAGTAATACAGGTTGTTGTCTTTTTTAAAGTTTTTATTTTTTCAAAAATCTTACAATAAAATTTTTGTTTTCTACAATATCGACGTTGAGATTCCTTTGTCGACTTTCCTAATAGTTTTGGATTTGGCCCTGCAGCCCTATCTCGAAAACTTCGACAGTGTATTTTGGTCAGTATTGCTAAAAACTGTAAAAAGTTTACAGTTTGTATCTAGTTATTAAGGGGCCTGTTACTAAAAAACAGCTATTATAATGGTTTACCCTTTTAAAGGATTATGTGAGGTCAAGTTGACAGTAGTCAAGTTATAGTTTATTAATTTCGTAATTTAAACCTTGCTCTAATACTAATACTTATTTCATAGTACCTTATTGTTTCTACTATCTCCAAGGCCCCATCGTGTTTGTCCTGAAACAAATGAAATGCATTTTGAATTCATGGTCCACAATTTATTATGGAAATGGCAAATAGGCAAGAATGATTAGATAATATTTTAGGTGAAATATGAATACCAAATATCACTGATTATAATGATCACATAGTAGCTGGTAGGTAATTTTTAATTAATACTGTTAATTCTCCAAGATTTATTGCATAAAATAAGCTTTCAAAGTCATCATATTTTGAATATACTAAGAGTTCAAGAAAAAGAAAACTGAATTTATTAAAATAGTAAACAAAAACATGCAACATAGATGTATGGTTTTCCTGAATCAATTCCTTAATTATTTAGGACACAGTTTTGCTGAAGCTTATTTAAATCTGTAGAAACAATTACTTAGTCAACAGTTTTAATTAAATACTAGTGCATATGTTGAATATAGATTTTTAACAGATGCAATAGGAAAGGAAGGATGTGAAAATGCTTGAAAAACCAGTCTTTGTTTTAACATGGACCTCTAAAAAGGAGCATATTACAGTTTTATTAATTGTTAGGTTATTTTTATTTGTAACTAAACATAAACTAGATGTTATTGATGTTATTAATATTGTTCTTTAAATTAATATACTTAATTATCCATAAAATTTGGGTGTACAAACATTGCATGTTTCTGGACTAGTCTTTCTGGCTTTTTTTTTTAATATCTGTGATGACCTGAAGATAACATTCCATTTTAGGATTGACTTGCCAAGCATCAGACTAAAATATATTAACCACAGTAATATAAAAAAGTAATTTTCAACTGTTCAATAGCTAATGTGCAATGTAAATGTAAGAAACATAACATAAATGTTAATAGGATTAGTTATTAACTTGACAATAAATTCTAATGTTGATTAATTTCATGGATACTAAATATGGGATAATATATTAAAAGGAACTACTTCAGTTAAAAACACATACAAATAAGAATATGTTTTCAAATTCAATCCAAAAATTTAAAAAACTTCATAACCTTAGCAGTAAAAATAAGTTGTAATGCATTTTAGATACAATATGAAAATGTTAAATTAGGTTGGTCCATAGCTTATGACATCTTGAATGTTATCTTTACAATTTTGGGATTATCTATTAATAAAAAAAAATGTTAAATAGATTAGCTACATGCAAAGAAAAACGTGAAAAATTGCTGGATTATTCATGGCATTTTAAATGTTACATAATCTGTGTATGAATTCAAAGATATGTGTAGGTATAGGTAGGTATTTTGATATTAAATTTTATCAACAATCAACAACTTTGAAATCAGTTCCACATGTTGCTGCATTAAAATGAAATTTCATACGAGATGTAAATAAAATTAAAATATATTTATTTAACTTTAAATATTTATTGGTCTTGTAAATAATTAATAAAAAAAATTGATAGATAAATAAATTAATAGACTCAAAATTATTTTTTAGTAGGTATGTTTTATAAATACTTATTAATATTATGTAAGTATGTACCTACTATCTTGTTTATTCATAGTAAACATATATGTAAATAATATTTTTAAATACATATCTTAAAAAAAAACTAATACATATACATTGTAATATTACAACTAACAATTAATAGGTCTAAAAGCTGTAAAGCTATAATACAACTCAAACAAGTTAGCAATATCATTGTGGCTTGCCGACTGCTTGCATTGTTCCAAATAAACTGATTTATTTAGTTATATGATGGACATCAATAGTAGCTAGCAATTTTTATTATTAACTAAAGAAACATTTACAATAGACATTAACTACTTCTAAAAAACAACTTAAGTTCTGTATGGAACAAATTCTGTAACTTGTATTGCTTTATTCGTATGAAATGTAAATAAATGACGATTGAAAACTACGCAACAGTGTGTACATATCTAAAAAAAGCCGACACCTTGACAAAACACGAGGTCAATACACTCTACTGCAATACCCATGTGACGTGAAGAAGAGCTTACCCATGTCTAGATATTTGATAAATATCTTGTTATCTTTCAGCCCGAATCAATATAGGTACTTTGATGAACCTTCATTGATATCATTGTATAATTTAAACGGCCACTCCATAATTCAACTAAACACAAGCAAGTACTTAGCTCGGATAGTCACTTGTTGTACAATAGGCGTACCGAGCCTCCTAAACAATTTAGTTACATCACCACTGATTATCAAGTCTGTAGAAAAATAGAAAATAGAAACCTAGTACTTCTACTAGCGTCACTGTAACTAACTACACGATAATAAAATATACGATTTCCTTACCGAGCCATGACCTGAAGTGAGGGGCCATGTATAAACAACAGGTTCCGCGCCTGCAGGAGAATGCAGGCGTAAATCCAAAGCCATGATAAGAAAACCACTGCATTAAAGCACACACTTTTCACTTAAACACTAAAATAATCACTAAAAATTCTAGATAATAACATAATTTCACTGCACTTTCACACACACACACTCCGAACAACCGGGCGCCATGTTGAAATTATTTCTAAATTCCAATCATGGCCGACAGTCAGTGTTGTTACTTAAATAATAGACCGTAAATAGTATTTTATCGTGGAAATAAAAATAGATTATAACGTTTAAGTATTTATTTATTGATAATAATATTTTTATATAAGGCTACTAGCTGTTCCCGGCATGCGTTGCAATGCCCTTTTTCCTACTTATTACCTACCTACTACCTACCTACTACCTACCTACTACCTACCTACTACCTACCTACTACCTACCTACTACCTACCTACTACCTACCTACTACCTACCTACTACCTACCTACTACCTACCTACTACCTACCTACTACCTACCTACTACCTACCTACTACCTACCTACTACCTACCTACTACCTACCTACTACCTACCTACTACCTACCTACTACCTACCTACTACCTACCTACTACCTACCTACTACCTACCTACTACCTACCTACTACCTACCTACTACCTACCTACTACCTACCTACTACCTACCTACTACCTACCTACTACCTACCTACTACCTACCTACTACCTACCTACTACCTACCTACTACCTACCTACTACCTACCTACTACCTACCTACTACCTACCTACTACCTACCTACTACCTACCTACTACCTACCTACTACCTACCTACTACCTACCTACTACCTACCTACTACCTAAACAGATTAAGAATATGGATATACTGATATAATTTTTTTTTTTTTAAATATCAAAATGTCGAACGGGATAAAAAGTATCCTATGTCCTTCTCCTGGCTCTAAACTACCTCCCTGCCAATTTTCAGCTAAATCGGTTCAGCCGTTCTTGAGTTATAAGTGAAGTAACTAACACGACTTTCTTTTATATATATAGATGATGTGAATATGAAATAAAACATGGGATTATTGTTATTCTGACAAAAAGTCTTGAAAAAGATTGTAATACTACATCTCTGTATCCTGTAATTCAGTAATCCTCTAACTCTATCGTAACCTTCGATACATTTTTTTAATCTAATTTTATCAGGGTTCACAATGTCTTGTGATTTTCTGTGAAAACTACAACACTGATAAAATGGGAAAGAGACATAAAGTTACACTTATGAGTTCATTCCTCAACATGTTATTTTATTTCACGGAACGGATGTAACGGATATGTGCAGATAGGCCTTCTGCATTGAGTTCCGACTTCCGCCTAGTTTCATCTCTATTAAAAAACAGAGGGGAAAAATTTTATAAATTACAAATGTCATGTTGACATTTGACAATAACATTTAACTTGACATTCCGACGATTTTGCGATTATAAGACTGATTCTGATTAATTTTCCTTGATTGATTGATTTACAAGCCAACTCTGTTTATAAACAACAACACAAGATAATTTTAGCACATAAAATGTCGGATTCTGAAGATGAGAATACACAAGTGAAAAGCCTTGAAGAAATACACGAAGAAATAGAACAATGTAAAAAAAACCCAGAAACTACTGAGATGTTTGTATCTGGATGGGATGATGCTGATCAAGGTGTTGACGAAGTGAAAGATCCAAAAGGTGCATTTTATTGCATAGCTAATTCGATTCCACGTCGGATTTTAAAATGCATGATTATACTTCCATAATTTAAGAAACAGTGTTAATTTTAAACTAGAGCAAATTTTTATTAATTGAAATTAGTTTGAAAGTTAATTTCTAATGATCTTTCTAATACAATTTTATTTTATACTTGCGTACATCTGGCGCACCCTGGGCACTCAGCCTTGCAGGTTGATCGCATGTGATAGGTTAATATTTTCGCCACAACATGAGCTATGCTAATATAGCTGACACAAAAGAAGAAGATTACCTATGATAGCTGATTTTGTTACACAGTAACATAACTTGCTTTGTTCTTTACAGCAAATCCCATTGACTATGTGTTATGGGCAGCAGAGAATGGCAAAATTGTTATTTTGAGGGAGCTTTTGGCAAAACAGCCAGGCCTTGTACGTGCACAAGATTCTGATGGATACACACCACTTCATCGTGCAGCATACAGTAATCATATTGATGTCATATCATACTTGTTAAGTATTGGAGCCGATGTGAATACAAAAACACAGCTTGGATGGACTGCCTTACATTCTGCTTGTAACTGGAATAATTATGTGGCTGCTGCAAGACTATTAGCTGCTGGTGCTGATCCAGGGGCTCTTTCTGATGGAGGTAGGATAGTTATTAATAAAACAAATTAAAATGAGCCAATTTTTAAATGCTGACAACAACATTGCCACAGTTATAATACACACTGACAAAGCATACTAGTATAACTACTCAAACTCTTCTTGAATTGTGGCAATCAATCACATAACAGTATCCAACCTGGGTCAGTTGCCACAATATGAGCATCCAAGTAGGCATCCAACTATACTCTGTGAATGTGTATTCTAATTGTGTCAATGCAGCTTTAGATTTGCTAGGTTTTAGATTATACAGGTACCTACTCAGATTTTAAGGTTCCTCACTAGATTTCTACATGAAAACGGACCAATGGGTCATCCTAGGTACACATGAACACATAGAGTGGCTTACCATTCTAGACAATATGACTACTTCATGCACACCTCACAGATAAAAACACAATTACATAGTTAGAGAAACAAACTGTGGGCACAGTTTGTCAGTCATTGTAACATACTTTTTAGTGCACATTTTGTATTCTGCCAATGAGCATTAAACATTTTTAACCGACTTCAAAAAGGAGGAGGTTCTCAATTCGGTTGTATTTTTTTTTTTTTTTTTTTTATGTGTGTTACCTCATATCTCCGTCATTTATAAACCGATTTGAAAAATTCTTTCTTTGTTCGAAAGGGTATACTTCCCGATTGGTCCCATATAAATTTTGTTACGATTAGATCATGAACTTCAGAGATATGGAACGGAACTCCTCATCGGATGAAAGCAAAATTCTCAAATTACTAATATTGCTTTGTTTATATTTGTTGTTGGGAACTGACTACTGGAAAAGAGGAGGGGGTGCGTGTCCCCCCCCCCCCTTTGGAATGTTTTCATTATATCGTGTAAGGTATCATTTGAAAGGGCTTTTTATGCCCGACTACGTCAAGGCTAAAAAGAAGGGTTATGAAGAGGAGGGGGTTAAATTTATGACACTAAAAAGTATTTAATAAAAAATAAACTTTAAAAAAAAGTAAAAACCGACTTCAAAGAAAAACTAAAAGGAGTAAAATAATTACCATAATATAAAATTAACAGTTTCAGAAGTCGGTGCAACTCTACACTGAAACAAATAGAAGTCACCGACTTCTGAAACTGTTAATTTTATATTATGGTAATTATTTTACTCCTTTTAGTTTTTCTTTGAAGTCGGTTTTTACTTTTTTTTAAAGTTTATTTTTTATTCTTATTATTATTTTGGTAGTATGTTTTAGTTCACAATTATGACAAATTTAATTTATGCTTATATTGAGTTAATACTTGTGTAGTTTCTTCCTGCCTACCACATTGGTAAAAAGGCGGAAGTTTATGTATGTATGTATGTCTTACAACTGGAGAGCAGAGCGTCCTTAGTGTTTAAATTATCTCAGAAACAAACATCCCTAGGAACAAAGTCTCAGACACCAAAGTTATAATTTGTTCATTGTTTCAGGGCAAACCCCAATGCATCTAGCAGCAGCAATTAGTCATTGTAAGTCAACATTATTAATTTTATTCTTGAGAGATGATACTGTAGATATAGCCAATAAAATAAATAATGCTGGTGAAACTCCAGAAAAGCTGGCTCAAGGACATGGAATATATGCTTCTCTGTTTGAGATGGTTTGTCCAGCAGTGTCATATATAGGATCTTTAGCATTTACTTCTAATCCTTATTTGAGACAAAAATCTGTAGATACAGGGGTGTAAATAAAATAATTAAGCAAAGCACTATGTATGTATTTTATTTTAAACTTGTTTGAAGTTGGGCACCATTTATTATTAAGCTAATATTTAATTCCAATAATACCAAAAATAACAACTAGAAACGTAACTATGTAATATAAATATAACTTTTTAGGGATATTAGAATAAATTTTTGCCTAATCAAATGGTAAAAAGAAAATTAAGAGCGTGTACGCCGTACGGCATTTCATACAAATTTTCAAGTCTTTGTTTTTCGTAATGACTGAATCGGTTTTGATGAAACTTCACACTTAAAAGCAGGATCCTTAGGTCTAAAAAGTTAGTAGAAACCATTTTCGAAATGTCTTACTTAAAAAAAGATATGTGGTTTCTGTTTGTATGGAAAATTTAAAATTGGGATAATTTAACTATAACACTATTTGTGGAAAATGTTTTCTAACTTTTTAGTCCTATGTGTCCTGCTGATAGGTATGAAGTTTCATTAAAATCGGTGCAGTCATATCGAAATATAAGGACTTGAAAATTTGTATGAAATGCCGAAAGGCGTACACGCTCTTAAATAACAGTTTCACTTTTGCAGTAGATATAGCAAGTAATAGAAAAGAAAGCTTATTTATTAACAAAGTTCATTAGTTATTATATAGACTTCACTGTCCACCAGAACTTTTTGAAAAGGGAGGCTGTCTTATTTTCTATTAAAGTTAAATACATGCAAATATTTATCTAACTAATTAAAACTAAAAATAGTTCGGATTATATAGGTATATATGTATGTATGTATGCAATTATAAAAGATGGCAAGTAACTAACTAATTACCACCTAGAAATTGTTTCTGAAATTCAATCACAGAATACAGTAAAATAAAACTTATAATTAAGTGATATTTATTATTAATGAATATAAAAGATAAATAAAGCTTTAGTACACCTATGACTACCTAAATAAGCCAATAATTAAAATAATTGTAAAGTCAAAGAGCGCCACTTTTCACATAGAGATCAAACTAGGTGCGTCGAGAAAATCAACAAATATTCAGCATTCATGCTCAAACCATGATGGAATAAACACATTCATTCTGTTATCTTTCTAAAAATGCTACCTATATTCTGTCCAACACAGCGAAATTGCCAATACTTGTCTTGCACTGGCATACTTAAGAATCATTTGCCACATGCAAGTTGCATAGATAAAAAAAAAAATAAAAAATTATTTGACACTTAAAAATACATGTTACAAGCCAGTCTTAATAAAATAGCACACAAATGTATTGCCACGAATCTGATCCTAACCCCCAAACTAGGCCTGGACCCGTATTTTATAGTGCTGCTAAGCTATGTAAGATATACAGATAGATAGATATACAGATACAGATGGCATAAGTTTTAAATTTTATCTGTACGCTCTTGATGCCATTCTTTCAATAACATGCATTGCACCAGATACCAGATAAGTATCCGAATGTAAATTTTTCAAACTAGCTATCAGATTTCTTCTGTCAATTTTCTGTAGTTCAGATAGTGATTGCCTTGTTTGAGAAGTCATGTATGGTAGAATCAAACAACCCAAACCAAAGACTTTGCATCTTACGCAGTTTTTCCATATTTCTACCAAATCTTCATCTTTAATAATAGGACAGATTGGTAATAAATTAATAGCATTTAAACATTTTGTTCTTTGGCGCTCTGTAATCGGGTAGTCTGCGCGTTGAAATGGAGACAAAATAACGGCACGCCATGCAGTGCATATTACGTTGTCTAGTTGAGATGTTAGTTTCAGTAATAATGGGATCATTTCTTCATATAGACTAGCACGCAAAAGAAGAGGAATAAGACTGCGTATAATTTGCGAGGAACCGAATTTGCACGCTAGTTCAGCGGCTATTCTCAATCCATCTGTATTTCCTTCAGTCGCTTGAAGCAACTGTTCCAGACCACGAAGTTTGTCATGCGTAAATGTAGCTGCGACCCACGGCATATCAATGCTCTCCAAATTAACAACGCTTAGCAATTCTAAGAGTGTCATCCACAGCGCATCTCTTTCGCGATTAGCTACCTTGATGGCGGTGTCAGAGTCGACTACACTCATTAGATTTTGAAGAGCTCTTAATTTTTTTGACTTATTGTTGTCACTCTCATCATCAAAAGCAATCCGAGATAAGTATATTGCCCCCATCTTAGGGCATGTTGCTTTCAATATGTATTTTGCAGTCATTAGTTCTTTTATGTTTAAAACGATGTCATTTTTATTATCAACGTTAGCTTTGTCGAGTATATTTTCTAAAATTTGAATTCTTATTGAACTGACATTTATGCAATTTTTATCTGCAATTTCATTTACAGCTCGATTTATATCATGACGGCTCATTTTTGATACGAAATCTGGATGTAAATATAAAGCACGGATGAGTTGAGCTGGTTCTGTAGAAAGACGGACAAGCTCTTCACATGCCCAATCAATTTTGTACAAAGCGTGTCGTGTAGATAGAGTCGCATGTAGACGTTCCATTTGCCGTACTGCACGATTTCCGGGTTGCAGGGCAGCCCAACGTTGGGCAAATTGGTAGCACAAATGAGCAGCGGCAACTTGGTCTGCCCCCCTTGCACATCCTTGAAGCACGTAAAAAAGACACGCCCCAGCCCATTCCATATTAGCAATATGTCTTACACATCGATGTGCTGCACGTAATAAAGGTTCTTCTTGACTCGTTAAACGCCATGGTTCATTTTTGGTATCTGAATCCACATCGTCATTACGCTTTCGTGAAGTCATTGTTTGCTTCACAGCGTTACTACAAATCATGTCTCTTGCTGTTTGTGAATCTGAGTCTAGAGCAAGCAAAGCAACAGCTGGTATCCAACGTTCGTATGTTTCTAAAGTTATTTCAGATTTCAAATTAGACCACATGTCTTCTCGCATGAAGAGATGAAAAGGTAACCTGAAATGACCAATTTCAGGAAACATCCCTTTCACAGAGAAGAGTTCATATTCGTATTGTTTGGGAGTACTTTTACGTTTGTATTCTTTTAGGAAATGTAATAGAAAGTATTCCTTCGTATTTTTGACCTCGATAGCGGTTCCAAATATTAGACGATATATGCATAAGAACACTTCATAATAATACGGATTTATGCATACTGCACGACCATGTAAAGTGACTTCGCCGGTTTTCCAAAAGTCATTCAATATATCTTTTAGAAATTCTTTATTTTCTACACTATCCCAAACAATAAAACATTTATTTAAATATTTTTCGTCATTTTCTAAGGAAATTTGCCGGTGACCTAAATCGTCTGTGTATATTTTATATTTTAATTCCCAAGTCGACAGTAAAGCTATTAATTGAAGCGATAAGCCGTCGTTGGTCGATATGTTTAATGCACGACACAATTCAACCAGTCGTTCGAAACAGGTATCAGGGTATTGAAGTAAAACATAAAACAGTATAACTTTGACATCCCAAGTTTCTTCACTATTATCAGGTAAAGCAACATCAGCCAAATTAATGTTGAACTTAGACTTGAGAATGTACTGAGGAGGATACGATACAGTATTTCCTATTTCTTTACTAAAGGAATCATTGTCGAAAACGAAAGTGCGACGTATCGGTGGCAATGAAAGGTAACCGAGAACGTTTGGTGGTAAAAAATCATTATGTCCTCTTAGCACTTCAAGAACACAGTTATCTTCCTCATAAGTTCTTGTAATAGTTAATAAACTCGTCATTAATACTTCATCAAGCTCTTGGCATGCAACAACTTTTGCTAACAGCCTGTTTGCTATCTCAGACATATCATCTTGCCATGTTGGTCTAGCGATTTCAGAGTTAACTAAAAAGTTAGAGACCATTCGTAGGGAAGTAAAATCACATTTGCTTTGAATATTCGATAATTCTGTATCAAAACTATCCGGATAGTGCATGGTTTTATAGAAATTAATTAATTCATTAACAGCAGTACTTGACGAAATGGGTAAAAATATGTAATGAAATTTCCAAGCTATTGATAAGTTCTTCACAATAATACTAGCATTTATAAGATTGTTCAATAAGGACAATTGTTGAATTAAATTGTGCAGATATTCTTCACTACAATTGAGAGCTAGCTCAATCAAAACGTCGAAAGAATTCAACAACAGATTAGAGTTCTCTCCATATTGAAATTGTGATAAAACTGCAATAAAATCATCAACTGACACATCTCTTGTTGAAAACGATCTTAAGAGATATTCAACTAGTTTCCGAACTTGATGGCATGTAGAGGTGCTATGTAACAAGGCCATAAGGACAGAGTATTGGGACTGACAGGCATATGTTAGTTGAATAACACTTCCACCACGACCAGAGCTGGCTGTGGCTCCATCTTGACATATCCAAGAATTAACTGCATTTTCACAAGCTCTTTCATTATAAATATCATTCATGCTTAGTAATAAACTGTAAGAATTTTTAAAATTATACAGTGTTTCAATGTTCTTAATTTCAATTTCATTTAAGAGGTGTGTTCCCTTTATGAAATCTATATAATTTCTTTCAATGGTCAAATTATTTGTAGTTCCACAAATTATTTGATCATACTTAGCCACCACAGCTTTAAGAAGCAACTTTTTTTCTTTTGATGTTAAATTATTGTTAAAATAATTTAATGCTGTTCTAGTTTCACAATCCTGCAGACATCTTTCAATGTATAGAGCATTGCCATAATTTGAATAAACAGGCATGACACCCGTTATTACTTTTAAATCATCCAATTCTATTACTGGAACACTTACAATTTTATGAAGTACTAACATATAATCAATACATGTCATTGGAAAATTATATTTCTTCAGGACCACTTTTACATTTGCGTAATTTATTTCTTTTTGTATTTCTTGGGAAAGTAATCTTTCTGAATCAGATAAGGTAAAAGTTTTCGTAATATTGGCAACAGTGGTTACTGCCAATTCAAGAACAGTTGAGTTCCATGGGACATCTAATACTTTTAAAACTTGTAGTAAACATTCAAGTTTATTATTGTATGAGTGGAAAGATTCTAGTAAAGTCTTTAGACGTGTCCCATCAATTCCACCACCACTGCTTGCTGCCTCACTCTCTATATATGAGCTAAGAATTTCATCTAAATCAAATAAATGCTGCATAGCATATGATGGCAAATAGTTTTGTAAGAATGTATTTAGATCTTCAGAGTAACAACGACGTAACATTATTAAAGCAACTTCATTTGGACTTTGTGAGCTTAACTCATTCAGCAACATATTGATTTTGTATTTGTCTTTTAATTCCATTATATATGATATTCTTGTTTTAAGTATATCAAGGTCATCCATTGAGATGGGTCTTAATGGAATTGATTTTAATGATGTTTCCAGGATAACTATAATTTCTTCAACAAATTTTAACCCTATCTTTGGCCAAAATGCAGACTGCTCCAACATAAACACCTTTTCACTAGCCCATCTGACAAATAGGTCTATGTAAAATGGGTTTTGTTCTAACAATGATGGAATAAAGTTCTTTAACCAAATAATGATTGAAGCTAATTTGGTACTACTGCTTATAGAGTTTAGAATATTAACCACATCATCAGGAGTGACAGACAGCTTCAACTGAGAATATTTCAACCAGCAAATAGATGCAATATCAAAATCATATTTAGATATAAATGTTATACAAAGTTCTTTGAAATTTTGTTCATACAAATTAATATTTTCATAAGAATTATTTCCTGTGAAATGAATGTATTCAATCAAATCTATTTTAATTGATAAATCACTTACCAGGTTGATCAGATCATTAGCATTTGTTGCAAATATTCTCTTTTGAAGTGGGTATAACAATGATTTGTATGTAATATTGTGTTGGCACAGTTCCTGTGTAATATCAATCAGAAATTTAAAATCATCAATAGCCTCAAATAGTGGTTGTAATTGTGGTAATACACTCCCTGGTTTTACAGTTGGTGTTATGGAGTCTGTTATGATCTTGAGTTGAGTCTTTAGAGTTTCTTGAGATATCAATGTTTGATTAAAGCTGTCTGAATGGTTGGTACTTCCAGGATGCGTTAGAGATGATTGAGAAAATCCAGCACAATGAACCTGCACCTGCAAGGAAAGAAATTTAAATTTTTCTCAACTAAGTATACAAAGATATTCCCACGGTTTATGACAATATTGCAACATCAAAATAACTTTACATCTCAGATATTTTATTTCACTCACTCCAATGGGGTTTTGAATATTGCTACCCTTTTTTTTCATGTCTGGCTACACGGTTTAAAAAAACGATAAATGTTTGCCTATAAAAGTGCGATACAGGGCTAAGATTTTCTACCTATTGAGTGTGTGCCTTACAAATCCTGAATTGCAACTTTTCAAGTGCTTTACAATATATTCGTAATTTTAATAATCATCCAGCCTGCAGGCCCCAACAGCTATCAGATATGATTGCATAGCCCTTTTAGTTTTGAATTAAGAGTACTATAATTCAAAATGAAAAGATGAAATGCGAGGGGGTAAGTATGTGATATTTAGTTTATTTCTTTTTTATTCCATTATAATATTAATCAAATCATTACATTAAATTAAATGTCTCTCTCTAAATAATTATTAATAGTAAAAAATATCCTACCTCTTCCTTACTCCACAAAAGATAGTAAAACAAATCATTATGGGCCAACACAGGATAATAATTTGCTTCTGTTTTCTCAAATTCATATATAACTTGAGATTCTTTCAAGTCAACAATCCACATATTGGATTTATTCGCAAGAATAGCTTGGTCCTTCCATGATACAACATGATTTAAATTTATTCCAGAGGATATGACCTCCAATATGCCTGTTATTGGACATTTTACCATCACAGATTCTTCTTCAATGAATAAGTTCAAACCACATAAGGAAGTAAACTTTGTCTTGATACTTGAGTGAGATACATAGGCCTTCTTAAAAGGGACAGAGAGTACATTTGTACTTTCACTTAAGTTTTTGGATAATTCTTTAGTGTGAAATGGTATTTCAAAGGTGTCTCCACTTTCACTGATGAAATACAGACGATTCTCATACCTTCCAATTTGACAAATTTTCAAGCAAGTATTAGTATCATTCGTTACTTTGATTTGTGTGCCTTTCAACACATCAATTGCTATAATATCACCAGATTTGAATACAAGCCACATAAAATGGTCAAGTAGTAGTTTGTCCACAATTTCTTGTTCAAATTTATGATCACCGCTTGCATCTTGAGATTCTTCATTGTTTTCTAGTAAATTTACTACACGAACACTTGTGTTATTTTCAAAAAGTAATAATTTTGGATAAACTAGCTGACCTTCAATGTTAAAAGCATTACAAGAAGTATTTAACTTTTTTACTTGAGACAGAGTAATAATGGTCATGATTATTTATACACTGATCAACTTTACACAATAAAACAGCGAAATAATAAGATTCAAAGCCTACTATTAGTTATGATTATTTTTCTTCACTCTTTCAAGGTGTTGTTTTGAAATTTAAAAGTTCAGGAAACTTCGTGTTTGTATTTCGTAATCGTAACGTAAATTTACGTCAAAAATGACGAGTAAAACGTCAATTCAATGCCGTACCTTCCAATGACATAATTTTTAGACTGGCAACATAATTCAAAATCGACTAAGTTTAACGAAAAAAAAATGGGAAATTATACCACGGGAAAACCCATGGTATAATTCCACCCACTATTCAAATGATTTATGAAAAAAGAAACTTATACTAACTGTTTAGCTGCAGTTTGATTACGATTTTAAAGAATTGGCCTTCTGAATACTGAACAGTGAACCTATAACATACCGTTATGAGATAAAACAGTGACAATAATCACACAGGATAAAATAGAAAATAATTACATAATAATACGTATGTGCTTTCATTCGTAAACTGCAATGATGCATGGTATATAAATCTTTCACGATCGCTTCGACGCTGCGCGTCTGGCGTGAAATACATTCACTTAATTACATATTTAGAGTGCGCGCAAGATAACTCTGCGCGCGACTGAGGGCGTGCTAAACGTTGCCATAATCGCAAAAGTTTAAATTACCGCTTTTTAAGCTTTACTTTTTTATCGCTAAACATATTTTTCCCGCTAAACATTCCTACAATCAGGTAGTTCTACCATCAAAATTAATAAAACGGCACACACTTTGGTGGACCATGATTAGTTCCGATTTCGGCCGCGCGCAGACTTATCTTGCGCGCACTCTACCAGCGCACTAACATCATAGAAGTAATAAGTACTACGTAGAGTCCGCGCACGATAAGTCTGCGCGCGGCCGAAATCGGAACTAATCATGGTCCACCAAACTGTGTGCCGTTTTATTAATTTTGATAGTAGAACTACCTGATTGTAGGAATATTTAACGAGAAAAATATGTTTAGCGATAAAAAAGTTAAGCTTAAAAAGCGGTAATTTGAACTTTTGCGATCATGGCAACGTTTAGCACGCCCTCAGTCGCGCGCAGAGTTATCTTGCGCGCACTCTACAACCTAACATCCGCTACAGATAACACGAGATGAGATACAGATGTTCGGACTTAGAATAAGTAGTACTTATTCTAAGTGTTCGGAGAGTGATAACTGATTGTGTGTCTAGCCTAATATTTTAAAGTCGCTAGAATTATGAAGGGTGTGAAACTGGTGAAATAAAATAATTGACAATAAAAGTACCTGAATTATTTTAGAATTATAATTTTGTACGGTTGTATTTTCATTCTTATCTTTTATTTGTAATTTTTCCTGCCAAGATTATCTTTTGTCACTACAGCTCCACCGACTTAGCTGTGTACGTGGACAAAATTGGAACCAAAGCCGCAGCTTCCGCTTGGTAGGTCATTTTGAAATGTCGTTCCGTTGTCACGCTGATTGATATACTATTATTCTTGTTATTAGGCCTAGCGCGCACGGGTGACTTTTGTCACCGTGACAATTTATATCACTCTTATAAAATCGAAGAGTATGTATGGAGATAAGGAGATGCACCCAGTTATCATGTCGTAACACAATGGCTTCTAATCTTGTCACTCTTTCAAGTGAAAGAGTGACAAGATTTTCACGGTGACAAAAGCCACCCGTGCGTTATTTTAAGAGTGATGAAATAGTCACGGTGACAAAAGTCACCCGTGCCGTGTGCGGTAAGGCCTATTCTTTAGTCATGTCACGCTGACTTTGTTAAAATAAAAAAGAGCTTAAGAGATTGTGCGAAAGGAAGTTTAGCGAAATAATAAATTGTAAAAGAACAAAGAAAAGGAATCGACTAATTATAAATTCAATGATGTTCAATGAATGGCAATTAGCGCGCCAGTCTATACTACGTAATTATAGTTGCGTAAATAAATCCAACGAGTAAATGATAATGTTTTCAGTGAACAAAGGAGTATGGGCATTTGTGCACTACAAGGAATTTTACTGTCAGGCAGTCCGATTTTTAACGGTCCGATAAGGCACGCCATAAATGTTTATACTAGTTTGTGCACTCTTAAGTAATTTTACCGTCCAACATTTTACTTTTCTCTATTCCAGGCCGTTTTTCCGGTCCGAGATGACAGTATGAAAAACGTGTAGCTTGTGCACTGCGTCCGCGATCAGTATTAATCATGAGCGGGCGGGCCATGTAGTTTCAAAGAGAGCTATCCTAAACTGCGCCGCACCGATCCGAGTAAGGCCGGACAAGTGCACAAGCCAAATAAGCCAATGATCCGTTTTTTTCATGCCACCACATCGGACCGTAAAAAATCGGACTGCCGGACGGTAAAATTCCTTGTAGTGCACAAACGCCTAAGGGCGTTTTGGTCTACCCCTCTTCTAGCAATGAATGTTATATCAATAGAAAGGTTATTTTAATTATTTTTTTTTTTGTATTACAGCTACTGCAAATTACACACGGCTACAGGGGGCTTACCATGATCTCCTAAAGCAGGGCAGAAGTTGCCTGGAAGTTGAACTGCCCTGCTTTTTTGTACTATGACATCGTTAGAGCAGGCCTGCGGCAGGCCTGCTACCTTGACGTTTACGAAATCCGTTCACCTGTTTTTTTTGTATAGACTTTTCGTACCATGAACAAGCTTATCCATTCAACTTGGTTGAATAGTCGTTCACCTTTTGTACTGTCATGGTACGATTTTTAGCGATTCAGAAGCAGGCCTGCTTTTGAACGGATATTGACTGGCTGGCATTTGAACGTTTTCTTAAGACGACATGGTAAGATCAAGATCAAGCTATAGATTTCAAGTATAAGCTGATCTCGTATTGTATAGGATTTCCTTACAATGAGAGGTCAGTGTAAACTGGAAATGCATAGCTTGATGTGTAGCCGTGTGTACCTACGTTCTATGTTATCGCTCAATTAAGTATTGCCATTTACTATCTTTTTACACGTTTTGCCATAGGAAAGCTTTTAAAGCAAAACATGTAAAAAAGATCATACTAATTATTTAAGTAAGTAATACACAATATCACGCCTGTATTCCCCGACGGGGTAGACAGAGTACCTACACGTACCATCGGTATAATAGTTGTGCCCATTTTATATCCATACATAACATTACCGTGCTATGGTACCTTGGTTACGGAAGGCACAATTCTTTAAATGCTCCTGCCTTCTTTGGTAATACTGATGATAATTTATGATGGATTTCTACATTATATTATTGAAAAAATTTATTTAAGTCTGGTTTCTTCACACTATTATTTCTTTACATTTCTTTCTCAACCTCTGTGAAAAATGCTAAAAACCCGTAATAAAATTGTTAATTTCATCTAAAATTCTTATACAGGGTGGTAATCTGAGATGGGGCATGAAGGGCAGCTACCTTAACCATTGTAGCTAGAGATGGCCGAACATGGATTTCACCGAATACGAACATTCGGCCGAATATTCGGTAAAAGTTTTACCGAACCGAATATTCGGCATAATTGATTCCCTAAAGTAAACAATACAAGTCTGAATGCGTTTACGGTAAGAACGCGGATGGGCGTTTTAAGAAAATTTACCTTCATGTAACTTAAATAAAAAGTTAGTAAAAATGTGAATTCTTAAGGTTATGTTCCTATACTATTTATTATATTCGATTTGGTCTCTTATAAAGATCTCATATTTGTCTTAATAAGTCACTAATATTTATAATAGAGTAACTCTGTTTGTGTAGGGGTAATTGATTGATCTCTCAAATGAATACCTATAAAAAATGCAATTAATTCTTTCTCTTAAAAAAACTATATTGGTTTAATACTTTTAACGTTTAAACTTTAAAGTTTAAGACAATAACTGTTTATTTTCAATAAATCATTTTTGCCACTTTAAGTAGAAACTAGAAATATGATTATCATATCTGCTGAAATGTTGTAATTTAATCATGCAATTCTTTCTTACATTATAGACTTGATTAAAATAACATATATTATTTTATTATCAAGAGTTCACTATAGCTTTCTCCCAAAATAGCTACATAGGTACTCTTATATTTGGTTTTTAATAACCATCTTTTTATCTGCTGTTATTGGAAATAAAACTATAGTGCCGACAAAAACATGTAAATTACTTACCTCACAAACATAACCCATTTAACACTCAACTCATACTCAATCATACACGGCTCAATACAGTAAAAATACTTTAAGTACCACTTTACCGAACATTCGGTGATTTAGCCGAATATTCGGCCGAATACGAATATTCGGTAAACCTGCCGAATAACGAATATAAAACGAATATTCGGCCCATCTCTAATTGTAGCTATAGGAAAACGTTCTTAGAAGACTACCCCTAACTTTTGGGATAATTTCAATCGGCATTCAAAGATTTTGAAAAAAAAGTACAGTCAGCGAGAAAAAGTTTTCGCAAAACTTTTTTATGATGCCAAACGATCCCATTTCCCATAAGGATCAAAAGACTCTTCCGGACCAACTGAGGTTTGAGTACTAGAAACGTCAGAAATAACAAAAAACTATTTCAGATGGGTTAGTTATAAGGGCAGCTACCTTAATCGTTGTCGCTACAAGAAAATGTTGACTGGCCATAATTGTTGAAATTATTTCGAAATGCATAAAAAAAAAAGAAAAAAAAATTGGTACAGTCAGCAAAAAAATGATCGGTTTTCACAAAACTTTTTTTATGATGCCAATCGATCCTATTTCCCATAAGGAACAAAATACTCTTCTGGACCTACTGAGGTTAGAGTCCTAGAAACATCAGAAATCACGAAAAGCAACATTTCGTTAAAAGTTAGGGTCAAGAAGAAAAATTTTTTTTTTTTCTTTTCAAAATCTGTGAATGCAATTCGAAATATTTAAAAAAAATTTGGACAGTTTCTTAAGAACATTTTCCTGTAGCCACAACGATTAAGGTAGCTGCCCTTATTACTACCCCATCTCAAATAAGTTTTTTGTTATTTCCGACTTTTCTAGTACTCGAACCTCAGTTGGTCTGGAAGAGTCTTTTGATCCTTATGGGAAATGGGATCGATTGACATCATAAAAAAGATTTGTGAAAACAGCCCTTTTTCTCGCTGATTTTACTTTTTTTTCAAAATCTGTGAATGCCGATAGAAATTATCTCAAAAGTTAGGGGTAGTCTTCTAAGAACGTTTTCCTATAGCTACAATGGTTAAGGTAGCTGCCCTTCATGCCCCATCTCAAATTACCACCCTGTATATTAATTCATTGTTTAAGTAAAGAAAAATTTACATTATATTCATTGAAGCATTATTTATGTACCTATAATTTAATAATTATTTTCTATATAAAATAAATACGACGTAAAACAGTTAATTATATCGATCCTGATATAGGTAGGTACCTACTAAGATTTTACAGATACGAGGTTGAGAAAGAAATGCAACGATTTGCAAATAATATGATAATGACGTAAGTATTAGTAATAAAAAGAAGAAATGGTGATACATAGTATGGATGTAACAATGTTTTCACTTTAGAGGTGTTTTATCTCCGAAAATACTAACAATTGACTTTCATAAGAAGACCTTTCTAACGACATACCACTCATTGCAAGAGGTGAAGACCAACAAAAAAAATAAAAAATAAGGCGATTCTCCTTTTAAAAAAATATCGTTGTTTAGGTGACAGATACGTGATTAGGTACATTAAAAAGTAAATTGTGATTTTAATTTCCTGGAAAATAAGTTGTATTTTTAACTTTATGATATACATATAGGCTGTGTTTTGGTACCCCAAATCCGCTAACTATATTTTTTCAAAAATACAATGGAGGAAGCAGCTTAGTGATGTTATAGGCCCATTTAGTAGGTCTATAAAATTGCTAAGCTGTCTTAATTCTATAGACAACAGAAAAACGACTTTTTTTGGTGTTATGATTATTTAATTTACTTATATCTTTTACACTGAGTTGCAAGAAAGATACCATTAGGTGATCATTAACTAATCCGTCATTAAAAGTAATGTTTCCATTAAATTAATGGCTATTGCATGAACACTAATTAGGTCGTAGTTCGTTCTTCATTTACCTAATATCATATATTGAAATCATGGGGAGTTTGACACATCAAAAATTAATTTTAATGTATAGTTAATCATTCCATTAAATCTAGCTTCTTGCAATGGACAGAAGAGGTTAATGGAGCATTAACATTCTAATGAGAACATTAAAATTTAATGGACCTTTCTTGCAACTGAGTGTTAATTAGATTAATTATATAATCAAAGATCGCATACTTATGTTTTATTAAATACAACAATATCGATCACATATTAAGTTTCCGCTTTTGTGGTTTTGATTTTAATCTTCTTTTAATTTCCAAAGACTTCTTCACTTTTGTATCAATCTCAGCATGAATTTGCCTTTTTGTTTCACTCATTGCATGTTGGTAGCTACTAGTCAGCCGATCGAGAACATTTTTTTCGATTTGCATATGTGGTAACTCAGCTTTTCCTCCAGAGTGAATGATTTCCTAGAATTTTAATTTATGAATATTAAAATCATTTTCCACAATATGCGCGCAACAACCACTTAGCCATTACTAGGGCATGATTAGAGTGCGGCAGTGTATTTCGCGAATTATTTTATGCTTTTACCTTGAATTGGTTCACTTGATTCTGTAAAAGGATAGTAACGGCGTGACCAATACGTCCTGCACGCCCAGTGCGACCCACTCTATGTATGTACGTTTTTATGTTCCTCGGGGGGTCGTAAGATATGACGTAGTTACAGTCTGAGATATCAATACCTCTGGCTAAAGCATCTGTTCCAATTAAGCTGCAAACAAAATTTATATTAATAATACACACTTTCTACAATATTTGCAACTGGAAAACAAAAACTGGTTTTGAAAGAAACTATACTTACACATTTATTTCTGATTGTGTAAATTTTTTTAACACACTTTCTCTTGTTGATTTATCTAAAGCTGAGGATAGTTCAGCCACCTTAAACTGTCCACTACCCCAAGTGTTGAGAAGTACAGCTAACCTATGTGCTGCCTCAGCTGCATTAGTAAAGCACAATACTTTGTCCCATTTTTGATCAGCTAAGAAATGATACAAGACGAGTGGTTTGTGCTCAGCATCACATGTAACATACTGTTCCGTTAACTCCTCTGGTGTAGCATAGAGTCTTATTTGGTCTTCATCCTCATAATTGTTTGACTTTGCAGCAGAAAATAATATTGGTTGAAATAATCCCCACTGATCTAACTTTTCAGGGTCCTGAGACAAAGTTGCTGAGAAGAGCAATTTGTGTGGTGGAGGTTTTTGCTCAACAAGACTATTCCATGTAAGATTGGAGTGCCGTCCTGTCATTAGTTCATTCTCCAACTTAATGTGTCTATCTACATGATAAAGCCAGTCATTTTGTATGTGATCCATTATCCTGTCTGCTTCATCAATGACTAAAAACTTTAAATGTTTTAGAGAAAATCCTTCTGTGTTTTGTAGATGTTCTACTAATCGCCCAGCTGTGCATACTATGATGTCTACTTCACTGACCCATCCAGACGATTCAGCTGGAAATAAAATACACCATATATTTTTATTTGAGCAAGCATAGTGATCAATGCTTGTTCCTTCTCTGATGAGATGCCTTTGCCCTGCAGTAGGACAGTTACAGGCTGATTTATTTATTTGATACAGATTAATTTATGAAATTATTTATGCACTAGATACCTACAACAGCAATGTTTATATTATAAATATTGAGTTTTATAAATAGTGTAGATTTTACTAAAAATGGATAGATTTTTTGATTTAGACATGAAGGATTGATTTCTATACTTACTATATCTGACAATATTTTGTTGTTCCAGTTGCAAAGGAGTGGATCCACCTAATAAAGCAACCTTTAACCTTGTCTTCATACAATACTTTTTAAAAACTTTAGCTACTTGTGCTGCTAACTCTTGGACTGGTAAAACTACCAGAGCTCTCACATGACACCCAATTTCATTCATTAGGATCTGAAAATATAATTGAAATCAGAGTAACTAATATTTTTACAGCTGAGCAATAGATGGATACAGCAGTGTGTCAGAATAATAAGAGTAAAAACATGTAAGAGTAACTGTGAGTAAAGAAAATGATGACTGATAAAATATTGGAAAATAAATACCTGAACTATTGGCAAGACAAATGACAGTGTTTTTCCACTTCCGGTAGGAGCAGATACGCAAATATCATGTGGCCAAAATGGATAAATTGATTTGTGTTCATTCAAAATAAAAGGCACAACTTTTTCTTGCACTGGGAACAAATGAGTGACACCTTCACTTAATAATGTTGCCTTCAGTGAGCTGTGCAACCAATCTTGATCTTCTACAGTACAAGATAAGGTTTTCAAACTAGTTGATATATTTAATGGATGTGACAACCAGAAAGGCAGTACTCGCAAGACCTGAAACACAAAATTATGAATGATATTATGTAGCTGATTAAGTGTATAATAGAATAATTTTCATTCTCTTCTTTCTGTGAATGGTCTTAATTAGAAGAAGAATAATTAAAAATATATTATCAGCTGATATTCCTATGAAAGTCAATTATTACTTGGTTGCTGGTCTACTTGTAGATTGATCAATTTATAAAACTCAAGACTCATATTTATTTCAATGAATATGGAATAAAATACCTTCGCTTTCTTTTCAAAGTCATTAACTCCTAACACCTTGAATTCATGGGAGGGTTTAGATTTTTTACTGTCTTTTTTCTCACTAGTATCAATTTTAGTGTCAATTTTGGGCTCTAGCTCTTTCTCAGTCAATTGTTTATTATGTTGAACAATATCTTTTTTAATTTCTTCAACAGGCTTCTGAGGTTTAAGGGTTATCACATTCGATATTTTCTTCGTGGCATATGCTGATTTTCTTTCTGCAATTCTTTTCTTTAACTTCTCCAAATGTTTGGCTTCTTGTTCAGCTATATCTACCACAACATCTTCGTTTTCATCTCGATATCTGTAAATGATACAAAGCACGGCAATATGTAATTTGTAGTGTATCTTTTTGGACTTGCGTTCAATATAAAATGATCACTAATAAACACTTAAAAAACATTTAAATACCTGTTAATTACAAATAGGTCCATGTTTAAGATGTTGCTAAATGTAAAAGCTTATTTCATGCGATGTTTCACAGATATTTTTCCTTTAATAATTAATTATTAGATCAACTTAATCTTTCATTTAAGTCATAACCTCAAAATCAAAACAAAACAGCATTTCCTTTTGACATTTGGTTGCATAGGTTCCAGGGCTGCCAAATTAAAAAAATAAGAAATATACCACTTGTAAAAAAGTCGTATATTTGGGAGTTTTGAATAAGAAGAAGTTGTAACTTTGTGCAATTATTTAGGCGCCCCATACACCTACAATAATATTGCACAATATATCTGATTGCACAATATTATTCAACGTGTAGGGATAGTATTGAAACATTGCGCAATGATTGAACAAAAGATTGAGCGAGCTTAAATTTTATTGTGCAATATTTTTTTCTTGCACTTTAGGTTTCTTTAGGTTGTAGGTTTAATATTGCACAATATTTTTCATTCCAGTGTTTGGAGCGGTCGCAATCGGTCAGTCACGGTGTTAGTGTGTATGGTCGTGTTGTAAAATTGAGTAAAATGGCGAGCAAGAATACTGTGAAGGATAAAGAATCTCTTTTCAACCAACAAGATCTTTTCAACCATTCTCTATCCCATAAACGTTTTCGTATTTTTTTTTTATTCAACGAACTCACTAGCACGGCTGCCGCCAAAACTTCGTCGTCAGACATGTTGCTCGCACGAAAATATTGATCAGACTGGTTTGTCAATTTTATTGAGTGAATTTATTGAACGCTTGGAGTCAAAGGGGATATTCAATATTATTGCACAAAAAACATATTGAGCAATATTATAGCAGGTGTCTGAGACGCCAAAGGGGGTATTCAATATTATTGCACAATAAAAATATCGTGCAATATTATTGAAGGCGTATGCGGCGCCTAAGGAAGGACAAGGGGGCTTACCATGACGTCTTAAGAAAACGTTCAAATGCCAGCCAGTCAATATCCGTTCAAAAGCAGGCCTGCTTCTGAATCGCTAAAAACCGTACCATGTCAGTACAAAAGGTGAACGACTATTCAACCAAGTTGAACGGATAAGCTTGTTCATGGTACGAAAAGTCTATACAAAAAAAACAGGTGAACGGATTCCGTAAACGTCAACGTAGCAGGCCTGCCGCAGGCCTGCTCTAACGATGTCATAGTACAAAAAAGCAGGGCAGTTCAACTTCCAGGCAACTGCTGCCCTGCTTTAAGAGGTCACAGTAAGCCCCAAGGACATACGCTTATTTCGGGGCCCGAAGTAAGAATAAATGGCAACACAATTTGACAGTTGTCCCTTCCTACCGATGCCGATGTGTTTTTGCCCGTTCGAAAAGTTGAACTTGATACTTATTTTGTTCACTCCTACGTTTCGGTTTACTTTCGGACGGGCGACTAACTTCGTTGACGGACTTAGGCCCCCAGATTCGTACTAGAGTGCGCGCAAGATAAGTCTGCGCGCGGCCGAAATCGGAACTAATCATGGTCCACCAAAGTGTGTGCCGTTTTATCAATTTTGATAGTAGAACTACCTGATTGTAGGAATATTTAACGGGAAAATTATGTTTAGCGATAAAAAGTTAAGCTTAAAAAGCGGTAATTTGAACTCTTGCGATCATGGCAACGTTTCGCACGCCCTCAGTCGCGCGCAGAGTTATCTTGCGCGCACTCTAGCTACTAACTGCTAGAGTGCGCGCAAGATAAGTCTGCGCGCGGCTGAAATCGGAACTAATCATGGTTCACCAAAGTGTGTGCCGTATTATCAATTTTGATAGTAGAACTACCTGATTGTAGGAATATTTAACGGTAAAATTATGTTATGCGATAAAAAAGTTCAGCTTAAAAAGTGGTAATTTGAACTTTTGCGATCACGGCAACGTTTAGCACGCCCTCAGTCGCGCGCAGAGTCATCTTGCGCGCACTCTACTAAAGATTGCAGGTACACAAATGTTTCTTTTACTAGTCTGGTGTGAGTTTTTTACGAAAATTGTTTATGCCTAATCTTTCTATTTTTAGGAAAATATCCGAGTACCGAGTTAAATAACTAAAAAAGATAAATTATTTTGTTTAGTATATTTTATTTGGTATTAATTGCTTTTTTGAGAAACTCAATAATTAGATTTTCCATCGACTCGTAGATTTCAATTTTGATTCCAATTTGACAAGTCCTTTAATTTCGTCTATTTTGTCTATAGTAATTTTAGCGAAGCACCACGAAGCAAGTTTTCCATTCGTCGCTTTTATTTCCCGAATAATCATTCAAATGTTTTTTCTTCACCAGTTACACATGATAAATTGTTAACTTTATCTTTATTTGGCTTTTGTAGTTTTCTATTGTGATTTCAGAGACTGAACACATTACAAAATGGCTAGTGTATCCTATCAAATTGCAAATCTTCTGGAGAAGGTAAGCCGGCGTTCTCATAATAACACAGAGTAGAATAGCTCCGTAATTGCATAAATAATGTTACTGTCGAAAATTTCTTCAGATGACGTCCAACGATAAAGACTTCAGGTTCATGGCTACTAATGATTTGATGACTGAGTTACAAAAAGACAGTATAAAGCTTGACGATGACTCTGAGAGAAAAGTCGTAAAGATGCTCCTCCGTCTTTTGGAAGACAAGAACGGTGAAGTGCAAAATTTAGCTGTGAAATGGTATGTAGCCTTTGTTTGATTTTATCATAACATTTGTAATCATGCTTAGTAATAAAGATCATAAATAATTTACAGTCTCGGTCCCCTTGTGAACAAAGTAAAGGAGTATCAAGTAGAGGGCATTGTGGACACACTGTGTGCAAACATGCTCTCAGACACAGAACAACTGCGCGACATCAGCAGCATTGGCCTTAAGACTGTCATATCTGAACTACCATTAGGCTCCAACACTTTGGCTGCAAATGTTTGTAAGAAAATAACGGGGAAACTCAGCAGTGCTATAGAGAAGGTAATTTAATTATTTCAAAGTTTTTTTTAATCTATTAATATTTTCATATCTGTATATTTTATTCATTGTAAAATTCCCTAATATTGATTATTTTGCAGTTATTGTACAGGAACAATATTGTTAATGCAATATGGTGCAATAGACATAAACCCATTTTTATTACAATCTTCCCTATTTGTGAGTGGACAAAAGATTTTAATAATAAGGTGGTTCTTACTAAAAGATTAGAAGTTCTCGACAAAAATAATACTTTGTTCGCTTTTATAACTCAGTTTTGTAACTAAGTAAGTTTTAATAATATTTGATGTTTCAGCAAGAAGATGTTTCAGTTCAACTTGAGGCTTTGGACATATTAGCTGATTTGTTAAGTAGATTTGGAGGCCTGCTGATATCTTTTCACCCCATGCTGCTCAATTCACTACTGCCACAACTGGCTTCACCACGTCAGGTACCGAGTTGTTCTTCAATCTGTCAATCTAACTTTTAGATATAAGATTCTGTTAAAATGAAAAAAATAGACTTGTGTTTCAATTCAGATTATGCAAGACAAGCAAAAGATTAATAGTTCTTTGTGTCAATAGTGTTGAACTTTTGACATGTATAAAGATATACCAGACAATCATGTTTGCTTAACACTAGTAACATTATGTATATGTATAATTAGAATTTAAATCAATGAAAACCCTTACTAAAATGTGAATCTCCATTCTTTAACACTAACAACAAACTCATTTGTACAGGCCGTCCGTAAACGCACCATAGTTGCATTGTCACACTTGGTCATGTCTTGCAATGCATCTCTGTACAACAAACTTATTGATCATCTGCTGGAGGGATTGAGTTCTTCCACATCACCTAGTGTCAGCCGCACTCATATTCAGTGTATTGCATCTATTTGGTAAGACTTTTTAAATAAAATAATTTCTCTCTTGGGTAAACTATTGATAGTGGTGTTTGAATGTTTATAATAAAATAAACAAAAAAATACTTTACATTTGCACTTCCTCTCAAAAGTCCACTAGAATGCTATGTTTTTAAATATAATATCTTGTTTTTTTTATACAATGTGTATTTAAAAACGTTAAGGCTTCTACACACAATGCCGCCGGCATTGCCGCCCGGGCTTTCCGGCGGGTGGTTAACCAGGCCGCCGGGTTTAACGCCTATTGACTTAAACCCGCGCAGCAATAAGCCGGCGGCATTGTCTGTAGGAACATTTATGAAAAGATGAAATAGTTTGTTTATGTGACTGAATTGACAAAGTTTTGTTTTCCAGTCGCCAAGCAGGTCATAGGTTTGGCGAGCAGCTGTGGCGTGTGGCGCCGCAAGTTCTAGAATACTCAACCGACTCTGACGAAGAACTTCGCGAACATTGCCTGCAGGCGCTCGAAGCTTTTGTACTTAAGTGTCCCAAGGAAGTGCAGCCCCATATACCCACAGTAAGAATCTGTTTGTTTTGTTATTGTTCTCTCTTGAACTTTTGCCAGTCATGTTTTCAGAATGACTGAACATAATGACAGACAATGACACACACAAATATTAAATACAATTTTGAGCTGTGACTATTTTTGTCTTTGACCTTTTTAGTCTAAGGCTTATAACGCACTAGCGGCCAGCCGCAATGCGGCGTGCCGCGTCGCAGCCCCAAAACAACCAGAGCGGTTGACGGCTGGCCGCAAATCAGTGCATCGATATCATGCGGTTTCATGTAAAAATCGATGTGCGGCTTGCCGCAAGCGGCACGCCGCATCGCGGCCAGCCGCTAGTGCGTTTCCGGGCTTACGTATGTTATTGCTTCTTTTTAGCTATTCTCTATTGTACTAACAAATAGTTTCCTCCAACAGATAATTGACCTCTGCCTAAAAATGATCACATATGATCCAAATTATAATTACGAAGATGAGGAGGAAGACGGCGGCGGTGAAGACGAGGAGATGGAAGACGAGTCCTTCACACCTGATGCTGAACCCGAGTCAGATTCTGAGGAGTATTCTGACGATGATGATATGTCGTGGAAGGTATGGCAGTGTTTTCCTGTCACAAGACGAGAAATGTCACGACAATACGAAAATACGACATGTCATTTGAGAAACAGTTGGTTTCGTATTGGTGTGTTTCTCCGACTATTTCCTACCCAGTGAATAGTGGTCGAATTACGAGTACATACAATACGGCCGACGTATCTTGGCGAGTCTGAAGTTAGCTGATTAGCTGCGCAGTAGACAATTTCGTTTCTAAAAGATTCATTGCGCAGCCAAACAACTAACTTCAAACTCGCCAAGATACGTCGGCCGTATTGTAAGTTATTGTTTTATTGTTTTTACTCATGTTGTTTGCAGGTGAGGCGTGCGGCAGCTAAGTGCTTAGAGTCAGTTATCGCGACACGCCACGAACTTCTTGGTGAAATGTACAAAACTGTCTCACCTGCTTTAATTGCTAGATTCAAAGGTACAGTATTTTTTTCGTTACCGCAGGTTCTAGTTCTGGATACTCTGATTGAAACATAAAAATCTGTTCAACCGTTATGGCGCGATTAATAAAAGTACATACATCCAACTTATTGCACTTATTATAATAGTTATTATAGTACATAGGATTTCTAATATCTACATATTCTATAAAGACATGTTTGCTTGTAGAACGCGAAGAAAACGTGAAGTGTGATATTCTGAGTGCATACACTGCTTTGCTGAGGGCTACACGTCCGCCTCCGGCCCTACAGATGGCTATCGTACCTACCGACAATTCTCCTCAAGCTTTGTTGTTGCAAAGGGTAAGTTGTGTTATTTTAGCATAATCATTAGGGAACTTTTACTGTTGTAATTATTACGTCTTCGTAAAAGTGGTGCTTGTATGTAAGCGCCCCAACCAACATTTTGTTATACTAAAGCCATAGTGATAATAGAATTGACATTATTTCAACTTACTTACAAATGTTAACTATAAGCACATGTCACTAAGTTGATTTCAGAATGGTAAAAAGTATTGAAAAGGTCATAACAAATTAAGTTGCTACAGACACTAAACTATGTATAAATGGAATTAAGGCCCCTTAATCACAACGCGCGTCTCTTGCATTGGGTATTGAGTATTGTCTTCCAATTGGGTATACATTAACATTGGGCAGGTGTCGGGAGTAGTCCGCGGCGCCCTGCGTGTGATCCGCGGTCGCAGCGTGCGCGCGCGTGGCTGTGCGCTGGCGTTACTGCGCGAGCTGCTGGCGGCCGCGCCCGGCTGCCTCGCCGAGCACGCTGCCAGGGTCATCCGAGCACTCACACCTGCGCTCACGTGAGTCTACGCATTATTACGGAGACAGGGTGTACCCTCGTCAGAGAAGTTTGCCTCCTGACTCCTGACCAACGGAAAGTACAGGACAAGTGCAGATATAACTGTGGGAATACTACTCAGTACTGTCGAGTATGTATGAAGACAAATGCCTATAAGATTGACTTGATGATAATTGTAGTATACTGTTGTACCTTTTAGATTGACGACCTAAAGAAGGTCGCTAGAGTGGACTAGATGCGGAAGACCGAGTGTTATGGCGAGTGAGAAGACTATGTCGAGCAGTGGTCTACAATAGGCAGAATTGATTGATTGATAATTGTATCTTTGAACTGCTTGCCAAGCAAAGTAATTCTAAATAACGTAAAGATCACCTTGGTCAAGCTGATCAAGATCAACTTAGAAAAATCATCAGATCATGCAAGGCATTTATTAAACTGTAGCTTATTTTATTATTATCGTGATACCACAACAGCATACCCCGATCTTTCATGCAACAGTGACAAGGGCACAGCATCATCAATGAAGATCGAGACCCTGGTGTTTGTGGTGTGCCTGGTCCGCGGTCACCCGGCGGCGACCATGCGGCCGCACGTGGCGGCGCTGCTGCCGGCCGTGCTGTGCTGTGTGCACGACCCCTTCTACAAGGTCACTGCCGAAGCGTTGCGGGTGCTGCAGACGCTCGTCAAAGTTATGCGCCCATTAGGTAACATTTTCAGAACAATTTAGTTTTTATTCTCGCCATGAATCACAGGAGTCGCCTACGCAGATCAAGTCATGGGGTAATACCAGACAGTGATAAGACTCAACCGGCTTGCATGTACGATAACGGACATAAATGTGGATAAAGCAATGAAAAGATTTGGGAAATAAAGAGTGATTTCATGTAGGTATTTGTTCCTAAAATAGCTGTTACAAAATATAGAGACAGATCCATCAAAATAAAATCGACATCTTTCAAAATGATGAAACGAACTTTCACTTTTGTAAGTTCTAGACAGTCTGTTCAAATTGCGGTTTAAAAAAAAATACAAGAGCTTTTCCTTATTCCACGAAGTAGTAAGAATCATATGGTGTAGGTGATGTCCGAGAACCGAACGTTTGCACAAGCACTCCAGTCACGCGACGCCCGCCGGCGATTGTCCAATGACAGACTGTTCCTCTAAGCGCCTCACAAACTGTGATGCTATGGAGAAATACGCATAAAATATCATCATTCCATACTTAGTATTCCGTGCGTTATCCAGACCAGATCGAAAGCAACGAGACTGACGCACTTCACGTGGAGCCTCCTCCAGAAGAGCTGCAGCAGTTCATCCCGGCGATGTATGAGTGCACGCTGGTCCGTCTACGTGCCACCGACATGGACCAAGAGGTCAAGGAACGGGCCATCGCCGCCTGCGGACAACTGCTTTGCCATTTCGGTGATTATTTGCAAGTATGTAATGAATGTATTCAATATTAGTGTTTGTCTAATAAATCTTAATACATGACGACTGTCTCCGCTTCTATGGATTTTTCTACGTAAGTGTGCAACTGGATCCTGCAGAATAGCTAGCCATCGATGGCTTTTTGCCGTCGCCAAGTACCGTCTTAAGCTCTTTAGTTTATATATTACGACCTGCCCGATTTTGAAAGCCGGGAAATTGACTTACATTTACAAAGGGAACTGAAAGAACACATTGCCTCTAAGTTCCATCAGTTTAAATGATTATAGAAACTCGTTTTGCGTCTCCCCCCGGCATTCGGTTTAATTTGGCCCCAAAAATACAAAACCACTGCTGATGTCATAACATATTATTTCTTTTACAGCACGAGCTTCCCGTTTGTCTCCCAATTTTCTTAGAGCGATTGCGCAATGAAATTACTCGTTTGACTACAGTGAAAGCGCTAACTAAAGTGGCTTCATCTCCTTTGAGAATCGATCTGACACCCATCTTGGTAAGTAAAAATGAAGTAGGTATTTCTATGTAATCTTTTTAATAACTTGGGTCAACTACTTTAATATTGATGCTTGTTTTAGTCTGATGCTGTACCTATTCTTGGATCTTTCCTGCGAAAAAATCAAAGGGCCCTGAAGTTGTCTACTTTGGTCTTGTTGGACACACTCGTACAGAATTATAGCAACGCCATAAGCATCGAGCTTTTAAGTAAGGTATGTTCAACTGCATCATGCTTCGGTTTACACAAAAATCATAACTGTGTTCTTCCAATAGTTGTCAAATCATCATAATCAGCCCATTACCATTGCAGTACTTGGGCCTTTTCTCAGAATGACATGGGTTGGTTCACCATGCTGGCCTGGCAGCACTTTGTGGGTGGTTTTCAGTTAGGCCGCGTGTCCACGGCAAGAAATTTGTCGTGTCGGCTACAGACAAGATGAAAATATTCATGTACATGAGAAGAATTTTGTCGGGTCTGTGCACGAAAGAATGTCGTGTCTGTTGCAGACAAGAAAAAATCTAGTATGTACACGGTACGAATTGTTTCGTTCAGTCATGGTTGAGACATTGTAGGGTGTACATCGTGTCGTGTAATTGTGGGATATAATGTTGCCTACCAAGCAAAAAAAAAATGATGAGTGATTGCCTGTTATATGTACAGAAAATTTAAAAAGAAAACAAACTCCAAGAGAAAATACTGGGTGCATCCTATGTTAAGTCAAAAACATGAGTTTGCTAACTTCTACTTTGAACTGCGACAGTATGAGGAAAAGTTCGTCCTTTATTTTCATATGAAAATCACTTCGTTTGATAAATTACTAGCTGCTATAGAAAATAAAATAAAACATGACAGTAATAAAATGAGTGAAAGTATATAATATAAGTACATCAAATTGGCTGTGTTACTTTGATGTAAGTTATAAGTGAATTAACCATTTTATAAAAGCGTAAATAAACTGTCGTAAACAACACAGGTCCACACGCTCTAACGTTTTCATGTGCACTGTACTCACCGCCCCCCGCCCCCTACAGATCGCGTCGTGTCTGGCGCAGACAAGATTTTTGTCTTGTGCAGCGCCGACGCAGTGTACACTAGTCGTGTGTAGAAACGACACGAATTCTTGCATAGACCCGGCGATTTTTCTTGCCGTGGACACGCGGCCTTAGGGGCCGTTCAAATATTACGTAAGCAGATTTATTACAATTATTTATCCCCCCATCCCTTAGAGCATATACCTATGGAGGGAGCAAGAATACGCTTACCCCTCTGACGTACCCCCGTGACGTATGCCCATAGACGATTATAAAAACTAGTTCTCTCGCGATATCTGGTCATTTCATATCGTACCGTGTCACGACACACACCTCGTAAAAATGGTTAATTGTTCGGTATTTTCGTGCAAAAAGCGGTCTGCTTCCTCAAACATGGAGTTTTCTGTCACTAATAAGCATTATTTCGGCAAACATGTATACATTTTGCATTATTTTCAAAAATATAATTCACGTCTTAGCTGTCATCTTTTGTGACAGAAATTGACAGAAATATTTTAAAACGAGAGGTAGTGACGGGACAATGTGAATATAATTGAATGAACGAAAATTACAAAGAGGTTTACCGCTTCTCATAATGTTCTCTGTTATTGATTTTATTTCATTTTGCCTTGTTGATACTATTTAACAAAAAATAAAAGGTTTTTTTGCCTCCAACAACAATGATAGAACTAAGTTTCAATCATGAAATTTAACTTTAATTAATATTTAAACCCTATTACGTGTGCAGCTAACACAATCGACTGAATCGTGGTTAAAATGTTCTCAAATACATCTGTAAGATTAGTCGGAAAGGGGGTACTAATCTGGGGGCTTACCATGACCTCTTAAAGCAGGGCAGAAGTTGCCTGGAAGTTGAACTGCCCTGCTTTTTTGTACTATGACATCGTTAGAGCAGGCCTGCGGCAGGCCTGCTACGTTGACGTTTACGAAATCCGTTCACCTGTTTTTTTTGTATAGACTTTTCGTACCATGAACAAGCTTATCCGTTCAACTTGGTTGAATAGTCGTTCACCTTTTGTACTGTCATGGTACGATTTTTAGCGATTCAGAAGCAGGCCTGCTTTTGAACGGATATTGACTTGCTGGCATTTGAACGTTTTCTGAAGAGGATAGCACGGACGCTTCTTCCGTATTTATCCAACAAAAACGTCTTATAAGAATAATAACGAACATACAACAAACAGATAGTTGCAAACCATACTTTAAAGAACACAAAATCCTCACCTTGATTAGTATTTATATTTTGGAATTGTGTAAATTGGTGCGAAAATATCCTGATACATACAAAACACGAGGTGATGTCCAAAAAAGCCATTCGTTCCGTCATAAGAACAGATTAAATCTACCTCAGTCCCATCTTAAAATGCACTCTTCTAGTCCTTATTCTATGTCAATTAAAATACATAATATATTACCAGAGTACTTAAAACAAATAGAAAAAACAAATATATTTATAAGCAAAGTAAAACAATTTTTAATTAATAAAAGCTATACTCATTAGACGAATTTTTAAATGAAAAAATTTAACTGACTAATTTGAATATAAGAATACCAAACTATTTCTGGTATTGCCTTTTCACTATTATTGTATATTTAATAAACAATAAGTTATATAATAAATATATAATGACATTATGTTAACTTGATGATTGAACAATGGAAATAAATGTTACTTAATATCATTGTTTTAGTGTTATGGAAAAATGGATAAAAGCGCTCTTCCTCTCGCCACCCTATCTTATAATTTAGCTGTGCCCGACAGGGTCCATAATTGTTTCTTTTTAATTATATTTTACCACCTGTATATGTACACTAGCTGTTGCCCGCAGCTTCGCTTGCGTGAAATTTCATGCTTCTTACTTCAAAAGTACCAGATTTATACTTACAACACTTATATCACCCCCTTAGGGGTTGAATTTCCAAAAACGCTCAAACACGTGTACATTTACTCCTAACCAGAAACCTTAATACTTAATTTCATGCTTCTTACTTCAAAAATGACGGACTTGCATACAAACGTTAATCACCCTTTTCACCCCCTTAGGGGTTGAATTTCGAGAAATCCCTTCTTAGTGGATGTTTTCGTCACGTAAGGAACCTACTGTCCAAATTTCATATTTCCAGCTTTAGTGGTTTAGGCTCTGCGTTGATGAATCAAATGTCAGTCAGTACCAGTCTCTTTATATATAAGAAGATGGATTGCAATAAATAATTTGAATTGAATTGAATTAAGACGTCATGGTAAGCCCCCTGAAGGGGTGTTATTGTTAAAGAACCCATAATAGTGAATAACTTTTGTTCTACAACTTTCGAAATAGCTGTTCAAAGATTTCATGAAAAATACGCTAAAATCTATGTATCACCAGCTATGATCAGCTGTTTATCTTTTAGGTCATATTTTGGGGTCACTGTTTAAAAGCTCCATTTTCTGAACTCATATCTAAAGCAGAAATGAAGAATAAAAAAAAAAAACAAAATATTAATCGTTTTGCATGGAAATAAAACTGGTCGAATTTTGAAATTTTTCTCAATAACACTTTGCCCCAGGTCGGGCAAAGTGTTATTGGATTATTCCGTGTGGAATTTCTTAGTAGCAGCCCAGAGTCTGGATTTGTGCCTGGTTGTTCTTGTGCTATACGGGCCCACAGCTCATTTGGCATACGGCGGACATGCCCTGCCCAGTCCCACTTCAGCTGGGCGGCCTTTTCAGCCACGTCGACAGTTTAAGTTTTGGAGCGCAGTATTGTGTTTCGAACTCGATCAGTTAATTTAACACCAAGTATACTGCGCTCCATAGGCCTTTTTTAAAATAAATTATTGTTATTCTTATTACAATTGTTTTATTTTAATTTTAAGAACAATAATTACATACAAATTGTTTTCCACGAGATGAAATTATATATTTTATTTGTTCATTCCTTTAACATTCAGTTTATCGGTCTTTTATCATACCACATCACTATATTTTGCGTTTGTGTTAAACGTCAACATAAATAAATACGACGAAGTTATTGTTAGTGTGCGTGTTTTTTGTTTGTATTCCGGCTTTTATTTTAGTGTGAGTTCATAGCTACACGATATTTATATGTGTTAGCTGTAAATGTGTGCTGTACGTGTTTACCGCGTCCCCCCCAAAATTTGGCAGAATAAAATGTTTGGGAACTTGCGCATTGCTACCTCCATAGGTATATGCTCTAAGCCCCATCCCCCTTGTCAGCAAAAGTAAGCAAAGCTCTTACCCCGTCCTCCCATGCTTACGTAAATATTTTTCAACTATATATTTTTTTTATATTATAATGTTATAATTATAATTTTAAAAATAAGAAAATAGATTTAGGATAGATATTAAACGTTTGCATTATTTGCGGGAACCCCCGAAAATGCGTTTCGTTTTCAAGCATAGACAATGTGACGGTTGCCATTCTTGTAAAAAAGTAAATAACTCCGATGACGTAATCATCATTTAGACTCCCCTACACCCCATGTCATCCAAAATAAGCAAAACAAAGACCCCCCCACCCCCACATAGTGCTTACGTAATACTTGAACGGCCCCTTATCTGAGGTTATCATCTCACTAGGAATATTTGCGGCCGTAAAAAATATTTTTGGCTGTATAGGACTTTTTAAGTACAAGTTCAAAGTATCATCATCAGCTAACAAATCATGGGCCTAACTAACATTTGTACAATAGTCTTGGTGTTTCGTCAACGTCAGTACATGAGCGTGTATACTGTATGGTGTGTGCTGTGTGCAGGTGCTGATGGAGGTGCCGGCGCTGGTGTGCGAGGCGGACCTGCACTGTGCGCAGACGGCGCTGACGCTGGTGCGCTGCGCGTGCGTGCGCTGCCCGGCCGCGCTCACGCCCGAGGCGCGACACGCGCTCACACCCAACATACTCGCGCTCGCCAAGTCGCCGCTGCTGCAAGGTACACCTGCCACACGATACCAAACCTTGACAGATGCGATGCAATAACGATAAACCTTTTAATGACCAACTCCGCGTATTTACAGCGGCTTCCATTGTGTTCTATTGTATCTGTTTCCGGTAATTGATCTACGCATAATTGATGCTGATGCTAGTGTCAGCATCAATATATAATCAAGGAGATTATTAGTTATTCACAGTTAAACTGAAATGTGGCACTTTGCAGTTCTTTTATAGCTTGAAACTATATCAACTATGGGTATATGTGAGCCTATAAACTTACAAATAACATTATAATCTTCAACCTCAAATGGATCAGTGTTTGCAGTATGTGGTCATTATCGAAAGAAAGGAATGATCATTAAAATAATACCGTGATTGCTGTTTAAGCTTACTCACAGATGGATTGGTGACAGTGGTAGCCTAAGAATATTGTAGGAATCATGTGCACAATTCTTTTTCGTTCTGGAAAACTAAACACGATGTTATCAAACTAGGTGGTGCATTGAAGGCGATGCTAGGCGTACTAAGCGCGTTGGTGGCGGCGGATGTAGCAGGATGTTCTCGTCGCGAACTACTGGCGCTACTGGTCGCGCCTGTACATCGTCTGCACGAACACAATGCCTCGGCACACCACATCAAACAGGTACTGCCCAAAAAAAATCCCACTCCGGTCCATTCAGGACTGACGACGCCTATAAGCTTGTTTGATTTGGCGATTTAGAAATGTGACTGTAAAATCGATTGAACTGAGCAAAACGAGCCATATAATAACATCGGTAAATAGCTTTAAATTTTTTTTAGGTTATTCTGCAACTTTTTTGGTTGTTAATTTTCAGTTTTTCAGTGTCATTCTCTTTAATTTGTTAAATGTAGGCAACGACAAACTGATGACCAGCTACCCTTACATTCGTAGCAGCTCGAGATAATTTTGTCGTCGAATTATCTCGCGCCGAGACGAGTTAATTTACGGCATATCTCGTCTCAGCAGGAGATAATGCATAGACAAAATTATCTCGCGCTACGCATGCTAGTCTGGTAGGTCGGCAGTTCCAGTTTAGCTAACCCAACATTTTTTCCAGGCGTTCCACTCTCTGGCGAAGTGCGTGGCGGCGGTGGTCGTGGAAGGCGGGTCAGATGCATTAGAAGTAGTGCGCGGATTTCTGCGTGACGCGGCACAACCTACCTCAGACGCGCATCACATGTTCGCATTGCTCGCGCTCGCCGAGATCGGACGACATCTGTTAGTATACACTCTTATGCTGTCTTTTCTGGCCGAATTTTGGATGTGATGTCTAATGTTCCATGTAATTGAGATTGAATCTTAATACTAAATCTACGGAGAGACTCCGATCCGTACTGAAAAAAGGATTCGTAAAGCGAGCGTCTTTAGGTTCGGTATAAAATACGGACTGCAGTGCATTTACTGCACTACATTTGTCTTACGGTTCTTCTTCAGAGAGGACGAAGATTTTAAATTGCTCTTTGCTACCACATGATGCAGCGGTGTGTAAATTTTAGTCGCATTTCTGACCATCAGAAATAAAAAATAGATTTAAAACTACTTACTTTCTTGCAGAGATTTAAGCTCCATCCCGAACTTGAAGGAGGTCCTCCTGAGTTCGTTCACACCGTCATCTGAGGAAGTAAAGTCGGCCGCTAGCTATGCTCTCGGTTCTGTCGCAGTGGGTAACCTACCTGAGTTCTTACCGTTCATATTGGGAGAGATCGAAGCGCAGCCTAAACGACAGTACCTTTTATTACACTCCCTGAGAGAGGTAAGATTATCTGTTGAGGAATAAAATTAAAATAAATCTAGAATTCATTGGCTCATTTGAGAAAAAATAAATTGTTTTAGTTGTATATTTTTAATTTGACGGGTTTTATTAATAGCCCTTATGAATGTGGTAACTATTGAATAGGTGATGTTATCTTTGTAAAGTAAGAAAACTGGTAGTTGCATTGCTACTTTTATAGAACATCTTTTGTTTGGTTAAGAGTATAGAGGGTTACTGGTCACGATCCCGTGGCAGGATTGTAGCACGTTATTCACTATCTAATAACCTTAGAATACGTTATTATTCTAAGCTAATAACCTAATAATGTTTTATGCAAAATTGAAACCGCTCCGAAGCTTTATTTTAAAGTTTCTCTTTAAAAATAATATCATAAAACATAATATCTGGAAAATAGTTTATTTTGCATAAACTGTTTTTGGGCTATTCGATAGTGGGTAACGTCCTACAACCCTGCCACGGGATCGTGATCCTATAGACTAGCAATAGTTATATTCTTCCGATTTAAAATAATAACTTTCGTGAAATTCATAGTTTTACGTTTATGTGTATCGGTTTTACACGTATGTAATTCAGTTATGCCCAACCAGTTTCTGATGTGTATAATCGCCTCCTCAATAATCTTATCTGTATTTTAATAAACGCCCTGTATACGCATTTATGTGTGATAGCTAACTCTCGATGGTAAATGTTATTGTTATTTTCAGATAATCTCATGTGAATCTTGTACCCCTGAAGGTGTCAAAGCTTTAAGGCCTTTCATACCCAAAATCTGGGTGCAACTGTCTAAACACTGCCAGTGTGCGGAGGAAGGATCTCGTAATGTTGTAAGTATATCTGGTTTCATGTATTTTATTGGGTTCTATAAAATAAATTGTTATGTAGTTGTTTGATATATCAATGAGAAAATGATGAAATGACTATAAGATGAAGTCTCCTTTCAAGTATAAAAATACTTTCTTTGTTTTCGGCTTTATTCGTGTATGATTTCAATGTTACTCAACTAGTTTCGGATCCAAACTGTAGGGTCTTAGCAAGAAGGTTATAAATTACATGCCATTTTTATTTATTAAACAATATTTGTTAATCATGTTGTCGCTTTCAGGTTGCCGAATGCTTAGGAAAATTATGTTTACTAGAGCCACAAGACTTATTACCACACCTGAAGGAATTCCTCAAGTCTCCCGAGCCACTCACAAGGACAACTGCTGTCACAGCTGTTAAATTTACGATATCAGATCAGGTTAGTCCAATGTCGGTTTGGTGTTACAAAACACCAATGGAATATTATCATCATCTATAGGTGCCGCCATATTCGACCCGGTCTACTTTTAAGAATGTCTGACTAAATGAAAATTTGTAAATCCCACTGAAACGATTTATCTGACCAACCAATATGGCGCATTGCGGCCTTTGCCTTATTCCCAAGAATATTGCGGTCAGGTACCAGTCAGAGACTTCCATTCGAATTCTTTCTTCTTCCTTTTAGTTTCGAATATCGAAACCTGATAGATTTTGTAGATCAATCGATGTGCTTTAGTGTTGTTGCAATAGCGATAGTTTCGCTATCGATAGTTGACCTTGAAAAACAGTCGATAGCGCGAATAGTCCTATCGAAAATATCGAAATTCTGCAATACTATCGATAGTATCGATAGTGAAAAGTAGGCGATACTATTGAACTTTGTCGATACTATCGATAGTATCGAGATACGATAGTATCGATAGTATCAATACTATCGATAGTATCGTGTCAAAATAGTCGATACTATCGATACTATCTATGATCTATCGACGCGTTTCGATAGTATCGATAGTTTTGTTTTAGTAACTATCGACGAATTTTCGATACTATCGACTGGGCGTAAAACGACACCTGGTCGGTAACACAGCGACACAAATATACGGTATGTTTAATATTTGCGACCGTTCGAACGACACTATGGATGATTTGTGATAGATGAACTATGTATCACCAGCTATATTATACCTTATGAGCAAGCAATACTATCGTAAAATGTTCGACTATCGATAGGGCATTACTATCGATACTATCGATAGGGCATTACTATCGATACTATCGATAGTATCGATACTACCGATACTATCGAAACGCATTCTATCGATAGTATCGATACTCTCGAAACCATCGATAGTATTTGTACTAATACTATCGATAGTATCGATACTATTGATTTTTAGCAATAGTATTACTTAATTTTATCAATCGATACTATCGGTAGTATCGATAGTATCGTCAAGGGTCGATAGTTTCGATAGGACTATCGATAGTATGACTGATTTTCAAGGCCACGATAGTATCACGATACTATCGATAGGCTATCACTATCGCAACAACACTAATGTGCTTGGGTACCACGAACTGCTCCCAAGTCAAATGTGCCATGCATTTACAAATTGGCAACTTTGCACAGCCTCAAGCGATCGACCCTCTCCTCCGCGGCTGTATGTCGGAGCTGCTGGTGCCGCTGTGTGACCCGGAGCTGGGCGTGCGACGCGTGGCTCTCGTGGCGTTCAACTCTGCCGCGCACAACAAGCCCTCGCTCATACGGGACCTGCTGCCACACGTGCTGCCCACCATCTACAGCGAGACCAAAGTCAAGGTATGTTCATGATGAGCTAATCCAGATCTACTGCTGATGAATTGCTACACAGTGCTACAACAATAAATTGCTTTTGAAGAATCATTTCATAATAAAATCATCACACTACATACATAGTCATAGGTAGTAAATATCATAAGAATACATTGCTACCTATCCATCCATTATCTATGTAAAGCTACGTCCAGTCTGATCAGTGTGTCGCGTTTATATTCGTGTCATATTTCTTACGTACTATAACTATATCTTAAACAGTCTTCGGCATAAACCTACATTTCGCTCACTACATATATTTTTTCTTTCTACAGAAAGAGCTAATCCGCGAAGTAGAGATGGGTCCTTTCAAGCACTCAGTCGACGATGGTTTGGACTTACGGAAGGCTGCCTTTGAGTGCATGTACACACTGTTGGGCACCTGCCTGGACCGACTTGACGTGTTCGAGTTCTTAAGACATGTGGAAGATGGACTGCGCGACCATTATGACATAAAGATGTTGACGTACCTCATGTGTGCACGACTCGCGCAGCTGTGTCCCGCTGTTGTGTTGCAGAGTAAGTGTTTTATGTACTTTGTAGTGTTCTACTGTTATCTTTAAGGATGTGACATGAAGTAAGAAGAAATGGAGCTCTAATGTATGAGTTAGAGGTGTCGGCCAACTTCATCAGTCTATGACAGATCCACGCCTGCCGCGATCATCGGATAGTTATTGGCTTCTATTTGAAGGTTGTCTTAACAGCTTACGGTATAAAGAGTCGGCAATCGTCTAAAGCTTTTAATGCGTATTAGAACTCCATTCTTATTGTTTCATGTGATGCAATGACCATTTAAAATTATTATATTTCTATCCCTAAATGTTCAGCGTAACATGCTTATTCTTTACATCGTCTATGGACACCCTTGAAATGAATGTATCATAATTTTTTAATAAATTTCATAATTGTTTGTGTTCAGGGTTAGAAAGTTTAGTGGAGCCCCTGAGAGCGACATGCACGATGAAAGTGAAGGCCAACTCAGTAAAGCAAGAGTACGAGAAGCAAGACGAGCTCAAGAGGTCCGCGCTCAGAGCAGCTGCTGCGCTTTTACAGATACCAGAAGCAGGTAAATAATAATAACATTATTTATCATTTAGCAAAGAATAGTCAATAATCAGTCAAATGGGATAGAACCTCTACAGAGAAGAATGTATGCTGCGCAAAGAGGTTATTGACTGTGGAGTTTGTCTTCTTGGATAGACAGGCAATGGTGCTATACGTTTTAACAGCTCATTAGATGCTACGTTCGCGCGTTCGTTTTTCCCAAAATAAACTAAGATTGCCGAGGCGCATATTTTAAGTCGTAGTACTTATTTACTGTACGGGAAGTTTTTAAAAAGTGGCGTTTCCTCTTTACAGAAAAGAATCCTCACTTAATGGACTTCGTGACTCAGATCAAGTCGTTCCCGGACCTGCAGCCTATCTTTGAGTCGATCCTGAAGGACTCGTCGGGCGGAGCCGGCGTGGACTCCAATCTTATGGACCAGAGCTAGCTGCCTTGACAATCTTGCACTTTGCATCGATTCTCCCACATTGCGACTAACACCACGAGGTTCTATTTTATTTTGGTCTATTTTGTTGTTTCGTTTTTGTAAGAATGCATATTATTTTCATTCATGTCAAATGTAAAAATGATTGAAATTGAATAGAAGTTTAGTTTAATACGATATTTTAATTTCGCTTTTTATTGAACTCGCAATAAGAAAGAGTTTGATTCAACAGCTTTATTATAAAGTTACAAAGTACATAACTAAAACATTAGCACTGCTAATCGAATTCTTGACGTTTATGATAAGACGTCAGAATGCGACTCCTCGCGATGCTTACAAGGAAAATAAGGACGTAAGGAATTAAGGTCTCGTCACGGTTCGCATAACTATATTGTGACGGCGGTAATCAGACTTGCATAACTATCGATATACGGGCATTAGTTCTTAATACGCTTTTTAAAGTACTCAATTACATAGACAGCGAGACGCTGATGGTTTGGTAGTGTTCTATCGATATCGATAGTTATACAGAATAATTTATTTTATTGATATGTTTTGTGATATTACAAGCTATGTGGAAAAATCATAGGAAAATGGATAAATACACTATAATGAAGCGAAATCTTTATAGTATCAGTTATTTCCCTTTCCTCTTTGCCGCAGGCGTTGCGCTCGCTGGTCTCGGCACTTCATTCTGTTGGTTAAAATAAATAGTCAATAAGTAACACATTTTATCAAAATCGTATCAACAGTTTCACATTGATACAATAATTACTACACCAAAACTTTCAATTAAAAACTTAAAGTGGTGCCAAATAGGATTACTCGTGAGCTACGCGACTACCATTACGTGAGCCACAAATGTAACGCGACGCGATAAGTTGTGATGAGATACACAAAACAGCACTGTGTGATATAAGTGACTTGTGACACTGTAGGCCACCTAGAAGGAACAGCTACTAGACGATATTTTCCTATCACATCCCATCGCTTCGCGTAAGTAAGGCCTCGCTTATGGAGACGTTGAATTTAGCGCGGAGAGTGATGAAGGGCGTAAGGCGGACAATTCAAAAATTATAACGATTTATTAGAGTTTTTATGGAAACGCGTTTTCCGCGCGTGTTGTTTGAGTTTTACTTGTATGTAATGACAATACGCGGCGGAGTGCACGGCGAATCCTGCGTCTTCATAAAAGAGGCCTTAGTCAGTAGTATCTGGGGTTAGCCAAAAGCACAGACCAGTTGGACAAGATAGTTTGTTAGCCAAAAGCAGTAAAAACTATAATAATGAGTTTAAAATGTACCGGTTTAGCTGGCGACGCGCGCGTCAGTGTAGTACTGCTGGCGTTCCGTAGAGGTGGTCGTGATGATGTGCTCATCATGCTGCCCATTGCACTCGCTGGCCGCTCCGGACTTAGTTCTTTGCTAAATGGACAATTAAAACATAGGAAATTATGTAAGGATAAGAAACAGGAATGTGAGATAATTTTATAGTTTTAGCCCTATCACCAGGAATCACCAAACTAGAACACTACTATCTTGATTTCTATTAATTAAAACGTTTCAGAGTTTGAACAAGTTTTTGTAGGCCAGGGCGGCATCGAATCTGCGACGATAAGTACTGAAGGTGGATACCAAGCTAATTCTTCATTTAGTTTTAAAAATCTTAATAATCTCTACTTCAAAAATAGAAGGTTAGGTACAAACCTGTTACCGCGAGATATTTGTCCTTTTCTGCTAAACATGTCAGATAGACGACCTCGCAAATCACGTTTGCTTCCCGCTGCGCTCATGTCTGATTCCGAACCCTGAAATTTTTCAAAGCGCATGTTAGGAAATAAATATGTGTAACAGTGTACAGTGCCGTTCGTAGGAGAACTAAGGAAAGGGCTAAATTAAAAAAAAGGTTTGTTACCTGTGAAACAGTGCCTATAGGTCTAAATTCCACATGTTCTGTGCTATCCACTTGGTCATCAATAGAACGGGACTTGGTCAGTTTCTTTAATTTCCCAAAGATACTCTTCTTTTTCTTCTTTTCTGTTGGAAGTACATCGCTTTGGGTCGATCCGCCAGATAACCGACTGCAAAAGTAATTTTAAAAGATCAAATGAGATGATAAGTGCATCTTTGCTTACAAAGATGATATACTAATTGTTTTATTATTGATCCCCTGCATTGACTAAACGTGTACTCTTCATTGCATTGTAATCAATAGGTCTTGTGGAATTCTTTTTTTTGTACCTTTTTTATATTTTCCACGCGTTAATTTTTGTTTAGTAACGTCCTTTTGTCCGTCCGTTCAACTGAATAAATAATTTTCCTTTAGACAATAATTATTATTTGCTAATATTCCATGATTAATCTTTTTTGTTCATACCTGTCAAGACTCGCGTCACGTTGCATGGTGAACAGACGATTATCCGCGTCTCCATCTAGTGACTGCATCGACGACACACTGCTCTCGTCCACCGACTTCCATATCAAGCTCTGTGATGAGTGATAAGATGAAATAATATTATTTTTCATTCAAATTGTCTCAAAGTTTTCCATGAAATCTGAATTACCTGGTCTTTGGTAGTCTGCTCAAGCGATATAGAACGTTTCTTGAGCGAGGGTGCACGAGAGGGCGTTCGCGTCGCTGGTGATACTGATAGTGTGTCTCGAGGCTCCGTGGACATCGCTCTGACAATACAATTAGAAAGTAGGTAAATCCTAAGCAGGTCTTAAAAAAACCGTGAGGTTTTTATTTCTTGATGGCGATTTTCATATCTTTATTGTCAAGGTATTACTAGTTTCATAAATCTGGGTCCGGTTATCACTATTAAAATTAATTGGATACAATATTAGATTCCCTTTATGAGTATCGTGTTCTCGATATATCGAGGAAGTAGGACGTTACCTTCTAGCAGTTGCCTGGTGTCGCCGTTGTCGCTCGGCGATACGTGAAGCGCGTAGTTCATCGGTGAGGCGACGCAGACGCGCTGCCGTCGACGCTGCCTCCACGCCACTCGCACCGCTCTCCGGCGTCGCCGAACGTGACCGAGACTTGGATGACTGAATAAAGCATTTTAGATGTAGGTACGAAAAGAAGCATATAGTGATCATCAAAACCGGTATTAAAAAGACCTACATATTCCTTACCCTGTTTCGTCTAGGGGGCGTTGGTGTCATCAAGTTCTTCTCAGGTTTGACTGGCGCTTCATTGCGGAACAGCTCAGGGCTCTGCTTCATTAGGTCGTCTATAGTTTCTAGAAGCTGCGTGATTATCCTATCATCCTCCTGCAAAAATAATTTTGTATCATGGAAAATGTTACAGGTTTTATTAGCCACCTAGAACCAATAACTTCCAAATATTTTAGTTGTATACCTGTTGAGCACGTTTGAGCGATCCGACAAGAAGTTTGTTTTGGTCGCGATCACGATCGTGTCGTTCTTTATCCCGACGCAGTTTTTCGTTTGCTGTGCGCAACTTTGCGTGCGCATCTCGCAACTCTAGCAAATCACACTGCAATTCTGTGACCTGGAAAAAAACGTTTTTTTAGTACTCAAAACTGCCTGCGAATATTTTTTCTAATAAGTATAAACAAGAACGTCGCGTAGATAGTACCTTCTTCTTTGCCTCTTCAGTCTCTTCTTCGGTTGTCCTCTTCAACTGTTCTATTCTTCTCTTCATGTCCAATCTCTCTTTTTCTCTTTCACGTTCGATCTACAAAAAGAAATATTCTGTTTTAATATTAGAATTCACATTTTTTGGGGTAGATGTGTATACTGGTGAAAGAGGTCGGATCTCCTCTTGATCACCAAAAATGAAAGAAATGCTCCTGATCAGTCACCGCATTGAAGAACAGGCATTTACCATTGTAGTGATTACGGGGATTATCTTCCTATTTGGAAGAATTCTGAACCCAAAATTACGGATAGAAATAAAAATGTTATTATACCTCGAAGAGTGTTTGCCTTAGGTCCCTGGCGAGCGTCGAGGTCTCCTGCAGTAACCTTTGCTGCTCGTCACGTTCTTTGTGCCAGGCAAGCTCCATACGTGTCGCCAGACCAGCCACGCGCGCTCTACCCGATGACAGTAATCTTTCTTCTTCATACTATGATGTTGAAAAGATTTTATTAGATGTCACGGAATGAGTGTATCTAATTAAATTGAATTTTTGATGACTTCAGATAGAATCCAAAATGCCAAGGGTAAAAAAAAAATCAAGGGCTGAACCTATTACCATTAAATAAAATTCAAACTTTTTTCATCTCATAAAGTTTTCTTTTAATAATTTTACCAGTCATTTTCTATCGAATGTGGATATAAATTTAGGCATTTAGAATCAAAAGCCTACATACTACATATTAACAGAGATTGTGCTTTTGCTTATATGCCTCAATTATTATAGGTCAAAGTTAAACCAAAATGTTAGTACCTCGTTGAGTCTGGATTGCATTTCGGAGAAGCGTACTTCAGCTGCGGAGCGTTCACTGATGAGCTCGGTGTTGAGTTTAGAAGCCAGTAGACGTGCTTCACAGAGCTCGTCTTCCAGACACGCTGTCTGCTGTTCAAGCGTCGCCACTTTGTTGCGGTACTCCTCCTGTAATACATTCCTTGTTTATTGGAAATTGTTTTAGCAAAGGGTCTTTCGCATATCTCTTAAAGTTGAGGTCACGTCCGGAGTCCGTTCTGATTCAATTAGAATCGTTTGGGATAGATCCCTGACCGAGATCGAGTCCTATTTCAAATATTGCCATCGAATCTCTATTCGGTATCACTTGGTTATTTTGCAAAAACGATTGTATTTTGTACATTTCAATAACCTGCAGTTCAAACTTACTTCATCAGTGCTTGATATTGAGAGTCTCGGCTGTCTAGCACCCTTGTCACCACTCTTCATTTCCGCCATCGTCTTTTGAGCAGCATCCAACATTTGTTTATAGTTATCCCTTTCTCGTCTGAACCTCGCTACCTAAAAAATATAAGCATTGAATTAAGTTGTAATCAAGACATAAATATATTAAATTGATATAGATATTTGGTTTTATTACCTGAACGTGCAAAGATTTCAGTTCATCTCTCATGGTATTCATTTGTCCCTCGTACCGAATCTTCATCTCTGCAAGTTCGTTCTTCCTTGCCACATCAGCTTGTTCAAGCCTCTTGTTCAGGGAAGATAATTCGCGCTCTAGTTCAGCATTCTCTGTTGTCAAGGTCCTCTGTACCTTGGAGACTCTTTCGTAGTCATCCAGCTTCTGTCTGGCTTCCTCCAACTAAAGAAAAAATATTTTTTACAGAACCATTGTAATCTTGTGTATTCTTATGTTTCCATATAACTACAAGAATGGGTACGACGTCAGTTGGTTCGTGGTATGTTCACGTACTTTCAATCAATCTTAGAGAAATATCAAAGGCACTCTTATCAAGATTGTTCAAAGGGTAAGAAATAAGTAGCAAATCCTTTATTTATTTCATGCGATGTTGGGTATGCTATTGGTAACTTACCTCTTTCTTAGCTATATCTTGATGGTGCTGCAGAACATCTCGTTGGTCGTGAGCAGTGCGTAGTTCACGATCTCGTTGCTCGAGCTTGGCGGTGAGACGAGCGCGTTCCACTTCCCAACCACCGCCGCATAGCCGGTCTTGTAGCGATGATATTGAGTTCTGATAATATTGAAATTGATTTTAAATGCATGTAATACGTACTCGTACGTAGTAAAGCACTTTTACTAGCTAGTTATGATTTGCAAAGAATGAAACAAAATGTACCTGCAGTTCAGTCTTTTCTTTTGTCCACGCTGAAGATTGCGTGTCATAGTTATCTTGGAGGGTTTTTATTTCAGCCAATGCTGCGCTCAATTCTTTTTGCACGTGTATTAGTTCCCTGTAAGTAAAAAACATATTAATAATGTGGTAAATGTAAGAATAAAAATATATTTGGAATATTAATTACCCTTGTGCCTGCTCTTTTTCTACTGTGAGCCTTGCTTTCGTGACTACATGCTCTTCTTCCAATATTTCGTATTTGCCCGTCAATTCATCATATTCCGCTTTTTCTACAGCAAGAGAGTGTTGTAATTCTGAAATATACAAACATTTTAGAGAAATTTCTAAACTTTTAATGTTGTAACTTCGAGATGCATAGTGATTAACATACTTTTGACTGTTTCTTCGTACTCCTGTTTAAGATCAGATATTTTCTTGGCGCCTGCACCGGATGATTGTTCAAGAACTTTTAGTTTACCTTTAAGAGTAGCTAATTCTGCCTCTTTGTTCTTTATGTCTGTATCGTGCGCCTTGCGCATTCGTTCCAGTTTCTTGCGTTCAGCCTAAGCATAAAATATGATTAATTGAATGATATGATACGTATGGGGTATTTAATAGTGTATTTACGTGGATGAATGTGTACCTGTAAGTCAGTTTCTAGTTCCGAAGCCTTGCTCTCCCAATAACTGGACTCCTTCTTTTCTGCTTGTAATTTGTTCTCTTGTTCTTTTTTCTCATTCTCTAACTTTGATATACTGGATTTTAATTGCGACATTTCTGATTTTATTGTCGATAGTTCTTTCTCAGTCTTATCCAGGTCTCGTTTAGCATCTGCTAATTCTGTCTGTTTCTCTTCAAGCTCTTTAGTGGTTCTATCTAATTTGTCTTGCATTTGTGCCATTTCAACGGACGATATCGCTTCGTCATATTTCTGGTTCGATGTGTCTCGTAAGGCATCTTCCTGCAATCAGGTAATTAATGAGATTATTTCTTAGTTAAATCTATTGACACATAGCCTGGAATTCTCACTATCTATTACAGATTTCAACTGATATCACTAATTTCATGGGAATACACTAGGAGGCAATGGGAAATTGAAAAACATGCGCATATTCTAAATTTTCTATAGATGGAATAAGCTTTCTTTCCAAGGATTTGTAAAATATCACGGGGTACTATAAAAAACAAAGTCGGCAATACTTGGTAAAATAAAGAAAGGGGACATGCGTTGGTGCGTGCCTATCAAAAAGTTCATCAAAATACCAGTTGTTTTATATGAATATCTTTAGCAGATATCGTTGATTCCAAAGTAGTGATTTTGTTGTCGTAGTCAGTTTTCATTTCTCTTAGGTCTGTTTCTAGTGTTAATAGTTTGCTTTCAGCATTAATAAGTTTCGTTTGCATTTGATCTTTTTCGCTAGTAAAATCGATTGATATACGCCGCTGACTGTTGGCTAAAACTTCATGTTGCTCTTTTTCTTGGGAAAGCTATTTTTAACAAAGTATGATTATGGAAATTATTAAAAAGTAGACAAGGAAATTAAAGATAGATTTACTTCACTCCTTACCTCTTTTTCTAATTTAGTCACTCGGTCTTTACGAAGAGCTAGTTGTTTTTCAATTCGTTTACATTTGTCCTCTGCCTCTTTGAATTTCTTTTCTAACTCACCTATCTTTTTAGCCTTATCTCCAACCTAAAAAAACGCCATGTTAGTATTGGGTTTAAGATATTTGATTAACTTTTAATAAGATTTGGGATATCTGCTAACCTCTTTGAGCAATTTATGTTTATCTTGTTCTAATTTATTTACAATTTCTACTTGTTTTTTCAACTTATCGATTTCCTTATCTTTAACATCAATCTCCTTTTTAAGTTCCTCTATTTTCTTCATGCAGTCGGACATAGTTGTATTCAGGGACGATGCATTTTCTGCAAAAAAGAGTGTGTAAGTTTTCTCACATGTAATGTGACGATCTTTCTTGCAGTAGAAGTATTACTCACTCAGATCACTATTAAGTTTACTAATTTGAGACTCTAAATTCTTCTTTTCTTCTTGCAGTGTTTTGCATTGACTAGTTATACTGCTACTGTCTTTTTCTAGACTTTTTAATTTGCTATTTATATCTGTTTTTTCCGTTTCTAACTTTGTATTGAGATCCTTTAGTTTAGCAATTTCAGTTTGTAACCGATTCTTTTCGTTTGTGAACTCAGAGTCATTTCTAGACAATTTTGATCTAACATCTTCTATGTCTTTCTCTAGTTGAGCTCTGGTATTAATTTCAGTACCAGAGAGTCCGGCATTTTTCATTATTACATACATTTCTCCTGAAAAGCGATATAAATTAAGCAATTAATATATTTTTAGCATAAACTTCTAATTTTATGACATTATGGATGCATAAACATGTTTTACCAATTTCATTTTCCAAATCTTCAACCATCCTTTTCATTTGGAGTTTTGTAGTCAAATCAGTTGGCTTCTTTGGAATTCTTGGCTTAAAAGATTTGATTGCATCTTCTTTCAATACCTTCAATGCAACTTGCAATTGAGCTTTTTCTTTCTCGAGCTGTAAAATTGTATTACAATTAATTAAAATCAATTGAAGTCAACTGATATTATTAGTTTGTTTTTTTGTAATTACCTTATTGAAGTTGAGTTTCAGTTTATCTAATTCTTCCTGTTTAGTTTTTAACGCATCAGCATCTTTTTTACTATTGATTTCTCCACCAAACCTTACTTTTTTCTCGGCCTTATCGTCTTTATTATTTTCTAATTCTTTAAGTTTAGCCAACGCTTCTTTTAACTCAGTTTCAAGCTGGCTTATTTTATTTGCGCTTTGTTCTATGGATTTATCAGATTTCAATGTTTTAGCATTTTTTAATAGCTGTAATCAACAAAGTTATTAATTGGGCTGATGATTAAGTGGTGTGAATATAAAATTTGTAAAACATCCATATTATGATTCCATCAATTCTGAGATTATAATTCGGTTTCATGTACCTGTAGTTTTTTGTTTTCTAGCTGTAGTTTCTCGTTATCAGCTTCTAGACTTTGCGTTTTAGAACGAAGAACATTCGCTTCTTGTTCTATTACTTGGAGTTGTCTTTTTAAGTCGACATTCTGTTGCTCACCATCGAGTGATCTGGAATTTGTGCTATTTAGTAGCAGTTCCTCATTATTAATTTGGATTTCACATATTACCTTTTTATTACAAATCTAAAATTTTACTTACTTGCTTTTTATAAGTGAAGCTTTTGGTTTCTTTTGTGTCAGACTGAGTTCAGCATGTAGCCTCTCGCAGTCTCTTTCTTTTTCAATAAGTTTTTTCCTTAAATCATCGATCTCATCTAATAACACCTACAAGGTTAAATTAAGTTTAGCAAACATAGAAAAAGTATTATAATGAATCACATGTTTATGTTAACATACTTTTACTTTTTCTGCTGCCAAGTTATTACTCTTAGTGTTAGTTGTTCGACGAAGTGTAACAGTTGAATTGGTTTTGGGCTGACTAGCGATTTTATTCGTAAGGTCTTTGACTTGTTTTTTCAAAGCATCCTTGTCCTGTTCCATTTCTTCCACTTTTCGTCGTAAAACTGACGCCTCCTAAAATGAGTAACGTTAGTGATTGAGTTTTGTTTTAGCGAATAAGAGAAAGAAGTTAATGTTTTTATTAGATGTTGTGTAAGCACCTGTTCATTAAGTTCAAGTAAGAGTCGTAGTTCAGCTGGATCTTCGTCATCTGTTTTTGCATCTTTTTCATTAATATCAATACTGAGTTTATTTGATGGAGGTGTTGGTGACAGCTTACGACCTACAAATAATGTTGAATTGCGTTATTTAAATAAATGTGTAAATAAATGGCTCCAAAATACAAAGCTTGGTAAATCTTTTAGTATGTTATGCAAAGGTTTTTTGATGAAAATTAGTAATATTTTATGAAACTGAGTCATTGTTCCGGATACAGATGTTGAACAATGTAGTGGATAAATTTATAAACTCAAACATTGTAAAAGATTCAACAAGGTCTAATTCTGACTGGAGAAAATGGCTACCATCGATACGCCGTGTAATTCAAATACACTGACAAGCGTGTTAGTAAACATCAAGGAACAAAGGTAATATGTTATGAGTTAATGGTTATGCAAGTACACAATGAAAATGATGAATCACAGCCGGGTTCTGATGTGCGGTGTTTCTTGGGGAGGGTGTAATGTTAGAAAAACACAATCGATTTTCCACAATATAAGTAGTTTGACATACTTCTGGCTTTGGTAGCCATTTTCTTCAGCTGTAGAAGCAAGGACTCATTGTCGTCCTCGACCCGTGACGCAGTTTTACGTAAGTTATTTGCCTGCAAATATTCGTTAGTTGTAATTATTCAATATCTAACCTATATTACTGATAAGAACCAAAATTATTCCGGATTCTGTTATGGACAAAGTACAGGATGAAAAAAACCAACATTTAAAACAGAAAACTGGTCATAAGTACCTATATTTGGCATTCTTACAGCCAACGGACTGAACAATGATACGAAGGGCGAGAGATAGGGAGAACGAGATTCAGGTGTTTTATCTGGAGTAAGAGGAGGACTGTCAGATTTATCTTTATTGAATATTCTGTCGACTTCTAACGTCTCCATCTGCAGATCTCTTTCAAGTATATTATCATCATAACTAACGATAATAGTTTCTGTACTAGCGTCAACATATTCTTTATAATTATTCACAGCCTGTAGGCCTTTGTCGTTGTACAGCTTAGCAGCTGTCTGCACACTAGCATTTCTTAGTTTCTGTTTGTCAGTTTGTGCAAAATTATTCATTCCCAGAAATTCAGTTTGCATATATTTATTTTTCATGAATGCTACCTCTGTTTGGGTATACATTTCCAAAATGTCAATTGTACTTTGTACTATTGAATCAAGAGTAATCTTCCTAGTGTCGGTCATCACATCATGCACTAAAATAGTATCAGTTTGACAACCTTCAGAATAACTTATAATGAGATCTTGTGGAGATTGAGCAATTTGGTTAACACCAATAGATGATGGGCTACTGTCTAGAGATGACAGACTCTTTTCTAAAGCGAGTTGCATTTCAAGTATTCTTTGAATCGTATTTGGTTCAAGCTTTTCAGTATCGTTGATGGATGTTTGTGGCGAAATTGGGTCTGATCGGGGAGATTGTGGAATTAGTTGTGGACGTATCCTTCTGCTGTCGACGCGATGCCGATATCGACTAGCCTGTTTGAACATAACATTCCTTATTTTTTAGTTTTACTAATAAGCAACATACCGCTTAGAGAGAATAACAATGTGATATACAATAATACATATAAGTGTCGCGGTGTTGAGTCAGACATGTGTTGGCAACGTGCCAGCTGGCATCCGTCGAACGAGAGCTAATGCCCTAATGAATGCGTTGTTTTTCTAGTGGAACTAAATGATCGGAGAAATAAGTGGTTGTAATGGCATTTAACTGTTAACAAGAGATGAGTTATCGCAAAAGTGTAACTACTTGTGCACGTGTTTACTGCATTCCAAGCTCGACTGTAAATTCGGGCAAAGCATAAGTATGTTTGTCGATGCTGCCATATGAGATTATCAAGTTATTTGCAGTGTACCTAATGTGTTTGCGAAGAGAAACAACTCTATCTATTGTTTGAAATTTTAACCCGAACATATGTTTTGTTGAAATACGTATCAAGAGAACATAGTGAGACTAGTATTTTAGAATGTGAAATCGATGTTGTTTAGTATCATCATTAGTAGGTACCTCTTCCTCAGCGTTTCGCAGTTGTTCGCGGAGGTCGGCCTCGCGCTCCAGCGAGTCCTGCAGGTCCCGCAGCAACTGTGCCGGGTCCTCCTGGCTGCCGCCGCGGGTCAGCGACGACCGGGACACTTTCTGAACACAGATGTCATTCTTTAGTTACAGACAAACTGTAGCCGCTTGTCCAGTAATCATAATAGCTCTAAAGCAATACGGAAGTATTGCTTTAGAGCAATAGTCATTAACAGTCAAATGCAATCCAGGAATGGATTGCATTTGACTGTTAATGACTAGACAGTTTTTGGCCAATACTTCACGAGGTTAAGATTAGCGAAACAGTGGAGTGATTATGGAGAATCTTAAATAATAGGCAGTCTGGAGTAGTTGGAAAAGATCAAGGTAGGAAGTGTATCCTAGCAAAAGCTGACAACGCTAGGGCGAAGAAGACTAATCGTGTTCTGTTGAAAGCAAAGTCGCCAAATGGCGAGTGGTTGGAAAGCAGTTTACCTTCATCAAAATCAGCATAATTCATAAAATGATTTAGCATAAAGTTTAAATAAATAATTACTTGTATGAATATGGACGAAGCGAAAGGAGTATACAAGGATGTAGCATGATGTAGCTTGTGGAGTTCTATAGTTTTTGTCTACCCCTTTGGGATAAATGCGTGATTTTATGTAGGTAACAAGCAGTTTAAAATCGAAATGATCATTGTCACAAACTAAATAAATAGTAAGAAAATAATAACCCCGTCGGTAAGTTGACTCTTCTTAAGGTTGGCAGGTGGGGCTCCCGAGGCGGCTGCTAACTTGACATTAGCATCGGCCAGCTCTCTTTGCAATCTCAGCGCCACTTCAGTGGACCGCGCCACTTCTTGTTCCAAGTCTTTGATGCGCTTCTCCCGCTGTAAGCCATCTTGGCCGCCGACTATCTGGAATAGAACCAGACATGAACATTGATGAGAAAAACATGGACAAAGAGTCTAATCCAAAATTCACGAAAAAAGTGTCCTGAATTTACATACACCACAAGAGCGCGCGCCAAGGCACACCACCATGTAAACTTAGAAATACCAACAAACTAATTTCTGTCCTATGTCGTCACCACAATGCCTAATTTAGCTTTTCATCATTCGAAGATTCGACTGCACGAATGCCATTGATGAAAATTAGTCTTTATTTTCGCGTTTTAGTCTATATTCGGTTCGGACATTTTTGAGCGCTGACCCGAAGTCCATGTGTTTCTACGTAAATGGATATGAATAAACAATTGAATTCAAGGACTTTCTAGGTCTATCTGCCTGGGGGTCATCCCACGCGATATGTTAGTCAAAGTCAAATAGTTTTTATTTTAAGTAGATAAGATCACTGGTGCTTTCAAAAGGTCAACACTAGGTGCTAGGTGTTCTCAAGGAGCCACTAGTGTTGTGGTACAACTGAAGTTGATGGCTTTTCAAGGCCGCGCATAGTAGAATAGACTTGGATACCTGGCAACGAGCCGGGGTAAAGCCAGATAGAAGAAGATTTATGATTGTATAGGTAATTTATTAACAATGTTCTTGTAAAGATTTATGGTAGGTACTATTTATTCATCATCATCACGCAAAGCGTCATTAACGTCAAGTAATAAAATGACTGTGTTTATAAACTCAACATCTGTGTTTAATATGTTCTGTGCATATACGGTATGTTAACTAATGAAAGGCGTTTCAGTTAACCTGCAATACTATAGCGTAGGAACATACAAAAAAAACCGAAACAAAAAAAAAAAAAACAAGATAAAATCTCAACAAAAAAAAATTGATACGTATAAGCAACGCTTACTGTAGTACATGCGCACTTGTCTATCAAAGTGAAAAACACTATTTTGAAAACATTATTTTGGTTTTAAACAGGTCGTTTAAAAAATAAACAGGTATTTTTTTGGATTATTTTTGTATTTTTATTTTAATCTAATAATGATGTTGATTAACAGGTTTACCTAAGGGAACGCCTTCTGTTATTTTGCATACTGTATAGACTGTATGATGTAGTAGACTTACTAGTTTCATAATTTATTTAAAGGAAGATTGATAAATAATTTTATTACCTCTAAAAGTTTCTTCTCGTGTTCAGCTTTCTCTTGTTCAAGCTGTTCAGCTTTCCTTTCAGTCTTTTTTAACTTAAACGATAAAACTCTACAATTCTTAATGGTCTGCTCTAACTCCCTTCTGAGTGACGAGTATTCATCTGCTTGGTCCTCCCTGGAAACATGAAACAGTATCGTTATTACTGACATCATCGTGTCACCTAATCCCCGAAGGATTGAACAAAGGTGTACGCCTACAGTTGCTCAATGACGCTATTAGCACAGTGTACCTACTTACTACATACAGTGGGTCAACGCCCATACATTTGACAGGTCCTATGAAATGTCAAAATTATGTAGGGGCGGAGATTATGTCCCAAGTATGCAGTATGGCTACTCGGGACATAACCTCCGCTCCTTCACCCCGCAACCCCCCGCACGATTGCTCTGCGACAATGTTCTACGTTGACCGACTGTAAGGAGTAAGATATAGGTAGACTGTGCTTAGGTTTGATGTTTGAGGACATGAGCCTAACCCTAACGTCCTGTTTTGAAAACAAATCACATGTCGTCGTCCGGGAGTGAAAACCTCGGGTATGCAATTTGGTCATTTTTATTTTATCACGACGTATAGGTACTATATCTTATAAGAGAGCAGCTCTATGTAAAGTTAGTTTGTAGGCACTGAAACTAGCCTTTATTGGGTATATAACATCATCATCTGCGTAGCCTTTTCCCAACTATGTTGGGGTCGGCTTCCAGTCGAACCGGATGCAGCTGAATATCAGTATTTTACATGGAGCGACTGCCTATCAGACCTCCACAACCCAGTAACTGGGTAATACGATACTTTTGGTAAGACTGGTTGTCAGACTTTCTGGCTTCTGACCAACAGTAACGACTGTCAAAGATCTACAAATGACAGCCGGGACCAACGGCTTTACGTGCTTTCCGAGGCACGGAGGAAACTCGCTATGGTAAATGGTCACCCATCCACAGACCAACCTCGGCAAGCGTGGCTTAACTTGGAAGATCGGTCTATGCGGCTGTAATTATTTAGCCACGAGCTCCTCGAGCTCCTGCGCCTGTAATTATTGGGTATATAACATTCGTAATAAATATAATTGACTAGCTTTTGCGCGCGACTTATTCCGCGTGAAAGGCGACAGGAACCGTGCAATGACCAAATGCATTCCTGAGGTTTTCACTCCCGGGCGATGATATCGAGTTATGACTGATAACTTTTCCAATGTTCGCTAGATTTAGCCCAATCTGAGGACTTTAGCACCTGGATTTGCATCACTGTTGTCGGCATAAACATTATTAATTTATTAACTTAAAAATAGTCAAGGTTAAATCAGTGAGTGATGCGTATAGTATCGGCCAAAACTATTTTGGCTACAGCTCATTTACAATAGTCCAATGAACTATTTTTTCGTTAATGCGTCTATCGTAGCATAATGAACATATTTCTAAAGTGTAGATAGTAATTATAAGTAGTTAGGAAAATATTTCTGGAGTACCTAACTACACGGCGAAAGTATTTTTGCTTTCATAATTTCGTCATACCGTGTAGTTCACGGCTAAAAATAAGTCAGTTCATGTCTTACACGTGTCTTGCAGAACTAAAAGGTTGCGTACGCTAAAAAGGAAAGTCCATCTACTAAACATAGCTTTACAGTGTTTTGCCCCCAGAATTGTATTTCTATACCCTTTTCAACGTAACATGAGTCCTGACGTTTTTTACATACAAAGAACATTAAATATTTTAATAAAAAACACGGATCTTAAAGCTATTTTGCGGTTTTTGATTATGTCGTTTACATTTTTTCATAGCAGTCTCCGGCTACAATTTACGAAATGACCGCTATTTCACGACTCATCTTTCGTTGATTAGAGTCCCATATGGAGTAGTAGATATACACGTCTACGTGAGTTAACATATACAAGGTGTAACATAAATAACGCACAACCTCATAAGGGGTACTCATCATTACTGTACTCATCATTATGAACAACTTTTACTATGGGACCAAAACTGAAATCGCGAAAAAAAAACAGCTGTTCCCTACATTTTGACGAGTTATGCGAACATTAATGTAGGGAACAGCTATTTTTTTTTCACGATGTCATATTTGGTCCCATAGTAAAAGTTGTTCATAATGATGAGTACAGTGACCCCTTATGAGGTTGTTTTATGTTACACTTTGTATACATACACATCAAAAAAAGTTTGCGATCACTTTGAAACATTATGTAGCCTTTTTGAAGCCGAATTTTCTAATCGGGATTAAAAGCGATAATTATCATGATAAATATAGATTGATAGTTATCTAGATAAATATAAATCAGATTTCAGTTGGACTTTGAATTCGGAATCTTCACATACATAATTGGACGTAGTTACACAAAAAGGATCCAATCCACAAAATGGTCAAAAATGAGTTAAGTGCACAAAACTGATGCTAAATATCAATACTATTGGCCAGTAAAAAAATTCCAAGCAAAAATAACTGTATATCAATTTTTATCAACCTCAGAACCAACCCACATGTATGGCACGTCAAACATCTTCCAAACTTCAAACGTCAATATCTCTAAAGTGACTTTGTGTGGATTGGATCTTTTTTGCGTAACTACGTCCAATTATGCTAGTGATCGCAAACTTTTTTTGATGTGTGTATGTTATTTCAACCTACCTGAAATTATCCTGCATCTCCTCGATCTCCTCCTCGAGGTCGCGCAGTTCCTTCTTCATGTCTTCGTTCTCGTCCATCAGCTCCTCGCACAGGGTCTCCGCAGCCAGCAGCTTCGCTCGAAGCTGTTCTATTTGACGGGCCTGCGCTTCTACAGATGGGCGAGACTGGAAAATAAATAGTAGGTACATGGTTCAACGAAACTTTATGGAATCGAAAAATATGAGATAAAGGTCAATAAATTAATTACACTATTTGGAAACAAATTGTAGTAAGCAACGTTTGCAATTGTATCTACTAAAAAACGTGAAACCTCACCAATTTGCATTCGGGCGAAATTATTACAGCAATATTATCCCTAGACGGTAAGGTTGGTTCAGAGAAGGATCTACAAGGCTAGTCGGAAAGGGGGTACTAATCCGAAGACCACCTAAAAATGATCATTGAAGGCGGTTTTAAAGCAAGTGTAAAAATTTCAAAATTCTTTCCATTTAAAATTATTTTTAGTTTAGTTTTTACAAAAAGTCTTCATCCCTGCTTTAGTTACAAATTCATAAAATGGAGCTTCTAATTCGTGACCCCAGACATGACCTAAAATGTAAACACAACTGATCATAGCTGAAGATAGTTAGATTTTAGCGTATTTTTTATGTAATTTTGAACAGCTATTTCTCTTTAACTATTGACTTTTGGAGAAAGTGGTAGAACAAAAGTTATTCATTATTACGGGTACTTTAACACCCTTTCAGATTAGTATCCCCTTTCCGACTAACCTTGTATAGAGCTACCTTTTTTTGCACATGTAAAGCCGGGCCCGCAGCGCCGTGTTTTCGTGTTTGCAAACAGGATAACATTGTATGCTAACCGAATAGGGGCGTGGCCTAACAGTTTTGTTAGCAAAATTGGCGCTGCGGACCCGGCTTAACATTGTTGGCTAACCGAATAGGGGCGTGGCCTAACAGTTTTGTTAGCAAAATTGGCGCTGCGGACCCGGCTTAACATTGTTGGCTAACCGAATAGGGGCGTGGCCTAACAGTTTTGTTAGCAAAATTGGCGCTGCGGACCCGGCTTAACATTGTTTGCTAACCGAATCGGGGCGTGGCCTAACAATTTTGTTCGCAAAAACACAATGACCCGGCTTAAAGGCTGATTTACACGAGGATATTTTGTCGAAGCGAGATTCGTTCTATCTTTGTCTTGCGCTACGATTAAAACAGAGATAGCACGAGACTCGCTTCGAGAAACTATCTCCATGTATCTGAGCCTTTAGTCTAAAGGCAGATGGCAGCTGATAACAATGTAAGTATACTTAACAGCAGCTTACCTCAAGTTCACTTTCTACTTCTCTAACCCGCAACGCAAGATGTTTCTTCTCGTCCTTCAAGTCCTCGTTTTGTGACGTGAGCTCATTCACCTTCTGCTGTAGTTTCAGCACTTCTGAGGACCGACCCGTGGTGTATTTATTTACTGAGTCAATGTTTGCTAGTCTTCGTAATAATATGTCACTCTTCTCTTTTTCTACTCTCTCGCATCGTTTTCTTAACGTGTCCATTTCTTGTTTCAAACTTTCGATTTGCTCCTGAAATTACATGAATTGTAAATCGCAAATATTTACAGGACCTTGAAATTATACTGTAATCAGGAGCGTGGTTTGTGTTAAAGATAGCTGTAATGTTTACAGCTGGTTAAACTTCGTACACAAGATTCCAGATCTGAGTGAGCTACAGCAAAATAGATAATGCCAATACCCTATGCACTCACAGTATGTGTACAGCAAAATGCTTACTATAGCCTTAATTGTGAACATTTTTAATGATTTTTAACCGACTTCAAAAAGGAGGAGGTTCTCAATTCGGTTGTATTTTTATTTTTATTTTTTATGTTTGTTACCTCATATCTCCGTCATTTATGAACCGATTTGAAAAATTCTTTTTTCGTTCAAAAGGGTATACTTCCCGATTGGTCCCATATAAATTTTGTTATGATTAGACCATGAACTTCAGAGATATGGAACGGAACTGCTCATCAGATCAAAGCAAAATTCTCAAATTACTAATATTGCTTTGTTTATATTTGTTGTTGGGAACTGACTACTGGAAAAGAGGAGGGGGTGCGTGTCCCCCCCTCCCCCCCTTTGGAATGTTTTCATTATATCGTGTAAGGTATCATTTGAAAGGACTTTTTATGCCCGACTACGTCAAAGCCAAAAAGAAGGGTTATGAAGGAGGGGGTTAAAATTATGACACTAAAACGTATTAAATAAAAAATAAACTTTAAAAAAAAGTAAAAACCGACTTCAAAGAAATACTAAAAGGAGTTAAATAATTACCATAATATAAAATTAACAGTTTCAGAAGTCGGTGCAACTCTACACTGAAGCAAATAGAAGCCACCGACTTCTGAAACTGTTAATTTTATATTATGGTAATTATTTAACTCCTTTTAGTATTTCTTTGAAGTCGGTTTTTACTTTTTTTTAAAGTTTATTTTTTATCAGGAAGTAAAAAGAGTGAATGTTCGTCAAACGAAAATAGCTAGTTGAATAGACTACATTCTAACATTTCTAACCGATGCCATAAGAAGTATTTCGACAATATTTCTCACCTGATACTCCTTAACGTTGACGTCGACGAGTGTGGTTTCCGTGGTGACAGTGCCTGTGGTACTGGTGTCGTCATCTGACTCCTCCTTGTCACGCGAGGGCCCGCCTCGGACAGGAGGCTTTGAGCTTGCTGATGAGTTGCGAGAACTCTTCACCTGAATAGACAAAATGGAAAATTGTCGTAACTGCTATAGCAATCGTTTTCAAAGGCTAACTTTCTCATTTTTTGGCTTTTCATGTTGTTAACCGCATGTACATTAATCTGCATTGTTCTTACATTACTACAATGAAAATTGTCAAACCATTTACTTTTTTAAAAGAATGTCTATGGAGTTTCTTGCCGGTTCTTCTCCAAAGGACCTACTACTACTTGGAACCGAGCCCCTAGTGTTGACCTTTTGAAAGCACCAGTGATCTGGTATACTTGAAATAAAAACTATTTGACTTTGTTGTACTTTGATTGTCTTTCAGAGTAACATCGTAAAAAGTCCCCCTTCGTTTCACTTGCTAGCTCATGCCGCCATGCCGTGGTAAAAAGATTAACCAGTCAGCAAGATTAGTAGCGAGGCTGACTGCCACTCAGGGTGCGCCGGACGTACTTGAGTACAGACTCTCGTGAAGTAATCAGTATTATTTTATTTATCTCTATTTCTTATCACTAGTCCTGATACATAAAGCTGCCCTTTAAAATAATTAGCAGTTCTTTATATTCTAGTTCAGAATGTCGAGAGGTCCTAGCGGAAATGAGGAAAACAGATTAATTAGCAACCATCATCATCATTATTCAGCCAAAAGACGTCCACTGCTGGACATAGGCCTCCCCCAAAAGGGGGGGTGGGGGTTGCCGTAATCGCCACGCTTGGCAGGCTGGTCGGCGATCGCAGTATGGTTGTTAAAGTACTCTGAGAACGCTGCTGCCCATCCTCTAGGGATCCCTTAGTCGCGTTTTACGACACCCACGGGATGAGATGGGGTAGTGCTATTCTTTAAGTCCGGCACTACACGAGACTATAATAATGTTTATTAGTCACCTGCATCTAGGGTTACCATTTAGAAATTTGAAAAGTCCTGACAAAAGCCTGACATTTCAAAAAAAAGTCCGGACATTTTAATCACAAAATGTTTGATCTCGTGAAGTTGATTGTTAAAGAAGATTTAGGTATATCTTGTTTTTAGATGAATGAGAAGTTAATAAAGATTAAAGACTTATTTGATAATTACTTATTACTTATGTAGGTAAGTTTTATAATTCGTAGGTATTCCATCTAAGCCAAAAAATCCGGACAAATTAAAGAGCCGGACAAAGTCCGGACAAAAATCTCGAAGTCCGGACATGTCCGGACAAATCCGGACGGATGGTAACCCTACCTGCATCATAAAGTTAACATCGTCTTTCGTGGAACTTCTGTCTTCTTTAGCTCGAGCAGTCTTTTCTTCTTGGTACGCTTCTTTACTTCTAGACATACTTCTCTTTTCTCTCTCTTTTTCTCTTTCTTTTTCTCTCTCTTTTTCTATACTTGATTCCTTTTCAAAACTATTTTGAGATTTGATTAACTGCATCTGTAAAGAATCAACAGTGAATATTTTTAAGTGTTGTATAATTATAAATTGCAGTAAATACTACGTGGAAAGATATTTTTTAAATCAGTTTTGTAGTTTCTGGGAATACGTTAAACAATAAAACAAATAAACTATACGTCTTGATAATTTATGGTACAATCGATTTTAAATCGGTAATTAATTGGGTTCTGTGTGTTTCAAAACATTCGCATGCTGTTTTGCAATACTCTATTTTTAGAAACCTAAATTTTAAAGTAGTTGAAACTGATAATAGGTCATTTCCTCAATTAATTATAACGCTTGCGCATTGCCAAGCACTAACTTTCATGGTGACCTTTTAAGTTTATTTTGAGCAACGCATCGCGTTCAGTTCGGGTTGACAACTACGAGCATCAGTAGTAGACGGTTCTATCGCTGTGACCCACTTCTACTTCACACGTCTATGAATCCAAGGTGAAGACAATAGTGTTGCTATTTGGGCAGTTCATTATTAAACATGTTAAACTTTATAAATATTTGCAGTAAAAAAAGTTGGTTGTTGCTACACGCGGCTAGTGCGATAACGGAATTAATGTTTTCAGCTTATTAAGTTCGGTTTTCATCTGTATATTTATACATGCATTTGTTTAACTCCAAATAGAATAGTTTTAGAGATTAATCTTAAAATAACATAACTTCACGCCGTATTCCCTGAAGGGTTGGGCAGAGGTGTACCTACGTATAGTACACTACACCCTCATTTCGCCGTTATGTTAAGTCCCATGTAATAGGGGGCGAGCCTATTGCCATCAACCGGGCACAAACCCAGACTCCGTTATGCTACTGAGAAATTCCACATGGAAAAACCCAATACCATTTTGCCCAACCTGGGAATCGAACCTAGGACCTCACGCTCAGCAGTCGCGCTTGCGATCACTAGACTAACGAGGCAGTCAAATTAATCTTATTTCGTAAAAATGCTGTTTGGGCTTAGAAACATCTATCCGCATCACTGTAAAATCGTGTGCCTTCAGCCGCGCAGAAATTCCATAGAATTCGCAAGCGTGCTGAAGCGATGCGAAAAGGTAAAAGCGTGCGTACGCATGTTCATAAAAATTACAAATTTTCTACGTGTGAAATGCTGATACCTGCGTGTTTGGTCACTTATATAATTCTGTGATACCTATAAAACTACACAAAAAATTTTGCTCTACATATAAATAGGTCAAGGTCAGGAAGCTTTTTAAAGACTTGCGCTTGCGCAGAGGTTTTTGTTGACCTACCAAATTCAATTTGGTAACCATTATTCGTATACCATGAACACGAAGAAGTACTTATTTGTGTTTTACCTTTCGCACGCGTTCAGCTAGCGAGTCGTTCTTGCTTATAGTAATTTGTGTCTGCACCGCGGTCGACGGTGGAGGAGACGGCGACGGTCGTCGCAGCGTCACCGTGTCTGCTGAGAAAATAAATATAATTGTTAGTTAAATTCGTTATTATAAATTAATGGCTTACAAAGAATTTTAGTTAGCAGACACTTCTGATATCAAAGTTTATTGCAATAAATTATTACTTACAGAATAATCTGATGAACCTTTATGATGATGCTACGTGTGGTTAGGTACAGAATTTTGCAAAGCATACGGTATACTTTGGTGGTATTTAGTTTTACCGAATTTAATCATCAAACTGTGAGTAAAAGAGTCCAATCGAAGTCGAAATCATCTAATGGCTGAATTCGGTTAAACCTAAACTCAACCCACGTACCTACCTAATCTTTGTCGTTGTTCCTTAACTCCAGACTCTTTGAAAGTCAATATGCACACTTGCACAGGTCAAACATTTATCCCCATTAATTAATCACCATAGACTATCGTTGGAAAGTTTAGTTGCATTGCTAAACCTTTAGTAATAAATGAAAGGAGTACGCAATGAGTGATCGACCCGATTTCTACAAAAAAATACCAACTATTGCATAGTAAGTTCAATTGGATATGGAACTTACCAGTATGATTCTGCCCCGTGTCCAAAGACGGCAGTGGTCCTGTGAGCCGTCTCTTGGGCAGCTTCAGGCTGATGGTGACTGCGTTCGTGCTGTCGGTCTCGTTGGCCCCCAGGTCCGGCGTCGACGTCCACGATGCACTGGTTCTTGTGAACCCTGGACACAATCGACAGATTATGTAGAACTTTGCAGGTCATATTTAAGTAGCTGTCTGCTTTTAGATAGATATTATACAGGCATTGTTAATATGAAGATTCTGTATAAGGGCTGATATGTAAATATTAGATTATATTCTTATATCCTTTTAGAGGGGCTCGTGTATCAACCGCGCGGATCATATGATTTGCAAGGTTAAGCTGCGCTTGCTGCGGTCTGTCCGTGGATGGGTGATCATTCGATACACACCGAGACCCCTTCGTGCCTCGGAGACCACGTTAAACCGTCGGTCCCGAGTGTTATATGAATACGACAGTTGTAACGGATAGTCAGACGCCCGAAAATCTGTTAGCCGCTCTAGGATATCGGCATTGCCCAGTAACTAGGTTGCAGCGGTCTGATAGCAGTCGCTCCGTGTAAAATACTGGTATTCAGCCGCATCTGAGTAGACTGTAAGCTGACGCCAACATAGTTGGGAAAAGGCTAGGCAGAACATTCGTACGTAGAGGGTGTTAACGAATTCGTGTAAAAAATTCCTTAAAACCACACGATCTACTACTGGTGTAGACATGTCCCGGACGGGATTTAGTTTGATTAAAAATAAAAAATTAAATTCTTTTTTTTTTTCTTGCGGCTTTGTTACCGATCGTATCTAAACCATCTATTAAGGATTCAGTAAACAAATTAGTTTTTTTTTTGCATAAAAATAACTTTATTTGTGTAAACATTTCGATGCCACGCATAAATTAATGAAAGTACGGCGACACGGCTGGCAGGAACGACTAACGCGATATCGCTCTTTGCAGTCAGATAACTCAAGGCTTTAAAAATACTCAGAAACTGAAAACGAAAAATTCTTTTTGATTTTTTTTGGTTGATTTTCGAAAATTCCCATGTAGGGTTAATCTGTGTCACCAGTACATCACGTGGTTTGAAGGAATGACACGATTTCGTTAACACCCTGTATATCTTTATTAAACCCATCTGGGTTTAATTCCTACATCCTGCACTTAGTTACACATAAATCTAGACCTAGACTTTACTTTGATGAACATATTATATTTATCTACTACATATTGTTATTAACTATATTATCATATGTAGTTTAGATACAAAACTGTAGGTATAAATAATTACTTAATTATTTATTAATCGTCGCGTCGTATTGAATTATGGAATTGGCGTCAAAAAAGCCGTAATGGTTTTGACGATTAGTATTAAATTAACTAATATATCGATAGCTATAAAATCACTTTTATTAGCGCAGAAAGCAATAAACCCTGGTGATTTTTATACACGACAGCTTTTAAAATTATACGCGTGTTTATTACCTATATTCGCAACATTTCACACTCTGAATGTCAAGGAGTTGTAAATTTAGATTTTCATTTGTTTTATTGCCACTCATTTGTTTCTGTTAGATACAAAAACAGAGCTTTCGTAGATGTTCAATGTCAGTTGTATCTGTAAAACTACAGTTTTTTTTTTCTTTTCGTGTGCTGAGGTGTATCCCATAAACGCATCAGTGTCTGTAGACAAATGGCAATCGATGATCGCTAGAGAATAGAAAGATTGACATAAGCTTTCAACCGGTCAAGCGATCTGTTATGTCATTTCCATACATTTAATTGGCGTTTCTATTCTCTAGCGATCATCGTTTGCCATTTGTCTACAGGCACAGATCTACCTTCCGAAATGTCAATGTCATTTGCATGTGGTAGGTAGTAGGTACCTATTAGGTAAAAGAGCCCCAACGTCAGGCGCACCCTGGGCTGTCAGTCCTCCTACCAACCTTGCTGAATGCTTAATCTATCTTTGTAAATAATTGTATTTAATAATTGTCTTCTCCCACGCCACTGTCACTGCCGTGGCAACTGGCAGACACGTGACTATACGTCAAAGTAATAGATTGGTAATAGACAGTGTTGCATTGCATTGCGATCGTGTGGTCTGGCATAGCGGTGACATTTGAAAGAAAATTGTTGGTACAATACGGCCGACGTATCTTGGCGAGTCTGAAGTTAGCTGATTAGCTGCGCAGTAGACAATTTCGTTTCTAAAAGGTTCATTGCGCAGCCAAACAACTAACTTCAGACTCGCCAAGATACGTCGGCCGTATTGCACAGAAGTAAAAATTGAAACGGTTTAACATAAAAAATACAAAACCAAATTAAATTGGAAGTTGATTTAAACAAATTCAGTTAAAAATACTTAAAAAGAACTTTAACCTTTTAATCAGAATGGATTGGGCCAGACTGTAATTATCCATTTTTATTGAACCTTTTTTAAGCTGTTAAAATAATTTTCTTGGTCATGAACACAAACAAAAGAATGTACTTTCTTGCCTAGATGTAGCCGCAGACTTATAATTAAATGTATTATTTTATCATGTTTCAGACGTATGTGAAGTAAGTGGCTACATTAGATAGCGACTATCAAAATGCGAATGTATGGTCGTCAGACGTTTAAATTAGAATCCACAATGTATGACTAATACAGGTGGATCATTATGTCTTGGCTCACGTACGGATGTGTTCGGGATTGAATGCTTTCATGTTAATTATATTAGTGCACCAAAGAGAAGGGCAGCCGAGAGAATTTTTGTGGTATTTCTTTCTATTTCCTTATAATATTTTTTAACTGAATTTGTTTTTAATTAAATAGTTGAGGATTATTACATGGCCTAATATAAATCCTGTTGTAGGCAAATTGTTGGTGGCAAACGCTTAGGTATGCATGCTTATAGAATGGTTGCGCAGTTGAAAGCATACAATCGAACAATCTTTCACGGGTACCTAATGCGAATAAAAACCAACCAGATTTTTGTAAAATGATGCTGATTAATTTAATTACGAGTATGTAGTCCCATAGGTACCTCCTTTATCCCTTCAGGTATTATGACATAGACTCAGGGCCGTAGGTACTTAAGCATAGGCTATACCTATAGCATGCAGAAAAAGGGGCAACACTACAAAAAAAAAAAACTGTGTTATTATCTCATCAATTCCCCGCAAATAAGTAAGGGTTAACACCACGGGTTAGCCTAGCAGTCTACAGATCCTAAATGCATCTCTGCATAGACTTCCCTGTGTAGAAATACATTAAATAAATCATTTAAAAAATAGCATGACTACGTAATCGTCTACTACCTACATGAATAGTACACCTATGTCATCATAATTAGATGCGCTAGCGGTACAATAGTAATATAGTCGGCTACATTATTATGTGTGATTTAGTGCGTATGGTTAGACATTATTCTAATAATTTGTAGTCTCTGTAATGCAGCAGGAAACTACAACATTAAATATTTTATAATTACGTCAGAAGTTTCCTGCCAACTTTGAACAGTTTCTCTTGAAGCATAAGCAGAGCTTACAAGGGTATTTGGGGGTGCATGAAAAGAGCCTCCACGAGTGACGATACTTAAGTACGTCCGGCGCACCCTGGGCAGTCAGCCCCGCTACCAACCTTGCTGACTGGCTAATCTTTTCACCACAGCATGAGCTATTTTCGTATAGTTCATGCTGACACGAGAGAAGAAGAAGAACAAGGGTATTCAGCCGTCTGCAAATTAGTTCAGATCAAACCTAAACTTGGCACTAACTTATCACGTTTACTCGGATGTGGACTTTGGATGTGGTCGGCAGAGGACCGGAGGACCGAGCTTTACGACGCGACTTTAGGAAAGTCTAGTTAGTCCAGGAGTAGACTACATTAGGTTGAGGTAGCATCTTGGGTACCTGAGCTCATCCTAATCCTAACTAATATTATAAATTTGAACGTAAGTTTGTTACCTTTTCACGCCTAAACCACTGAACCGATCATCCTGAAATTTTGCATATACGTTGTCAGGTGTACAGAAACGGACATAGGGTACCTTTCATCCCGAAAAAAGTACTGTTCCCGAGGAAAACAACAATAACGTAAATAGATGGCGCCACGTGTCTTTCGAATCATGATTGAATTATATTATTATTGAAACTTTAGTAGTGTGTTACAGTGGCGAAGGGTGAATTTTCTTATAAGGGAAGTCGGACCAATTATTTGTTTAAATGATAATTGAAAATAATAGATTAGGTACTAGTATTTAGCATATTTCGAAAGGGAAGCCGATAGGAATCGAGTTGTATGGAGCCTTCGCCACTGGTGTGTTATGAGTTGATGCGAGCGAAGCCGCGAGCATAAGCTAGTTGCTCATAAAGCATTGCTAACTCCAGAGAAGAGTTCCAGTATTGGTTCACCACGGATGCACCACCTAGTTCACGGATCGTACCGGAGCTTTCATATTTCTCCTATTCTAAACACCTATTATGCAACTATTATCAAAATGTAAGTAACGAGAACATTTCAAATCGACGTCTGAAGAGCTCCTGCGCGTTGGACCAATCTTCAGAGACTTCAACTTAGTGTACTAAAGGACCAGGCGTATTTCTTGCATCGGTCTTTAATTGGCGTAATTACAAGCGAGTTCTAGTTATCTCACGCCTAGGTACTCACAGGCAGCGCCACTAGTTGGGCCGTTTTGAACTGAGTCGTCGGGCCATTAATCTTTTTTGTCTATCTTTTTCGCCCGCACTCGTTAGGCTTGGGGAGCGTGTTAGTTATGTGGGTTTTACTAAAACCCATATCGACATGAACAACGAGTGCGAGACAGATAGACCAAAAAGTTTAATGGCCTGACGACTCAGTTCAAAACGGCCCAACTAAAGCCTTTAGTGCGCTCAGTGCGAGTTTCTATTACTGCGTCCTCTAAAATGCTCTAACGCAGGAATGACCGAGATTTGTGCGCCCCCTTAGGGTCTGTGCCCTGTACCCTGTGCCGCCGATCCACTGGCACCGCCCTAGTTACGGCACTGCTTACAAGTCTCTCAAAAATTGAAGAAAAACCCGTAATCACCAAGGATAAGGAAGGCAGTCAGGGATTTCGCACTACCACCCGCCACTGGCTAGATGTTTCGGCATCAGATAGGAATTATGGCCTAATAGCTCCTTGTTCAGGGGTAAGGACTTTATGAAAACAATGAGCCATTATGTTTTACGCTTTCTCTACATATGCCTATATGTATGGATGCTTACGCATTGACTCCTATCGTTTCAATAATATTTTATATTTACTTACTTAATTACAGGCCAATATTTAGTTTGAACATTGTAAGCTGCTATAAAAACAACATGTTTGTAAAATGTTGCTTCTTTTTTTAGATTCGCGCTCCGACGCTCGCTGAGGACGGACGTGCCGCAACTCGCGCTGCGTACTTTCTCGACGTGCTCGCTCACGAATATCGCTACGCCCCGCCGTAGTGTTCTCCACTTCACGACTATAAGTTCAAAAGCTGCCTTTTTCAAGGCGGTGGCTGAACGCCTATTTCTTTGTTAAACGCGTGTGCCCCTTCAGGGAAAATCCACAGTTTCGTGGTCCTCGGCTGATACTTTGCAGTGTTAACGAAACCGAGCGGGTGTTGACCCAATACACCAGCTGCGCCCCTTCAGGGCAAGGCGAAAATTGGAAGGAGCTAGTACCACCGGCCTTGGGGGGTCTCCTAGTCGACGCTAGCTCTAACCCCGTTCTCTCCCATCTAGCACTCTCTAGTATTGCACCTCACTAGAGACTTAGGAACCCGTTCGCACAATAAGACTGGCGACGGGATTACAAGCTTAGGGCTCACCAATAGGCACTCAACCTCCCTGTCTATACCCGACAGGGAGGGTTTTCACACACCCCCGGGCTCATCCACCCGGGGAATCGCGTTTTTAAAAAAAAATTAAATTGTTAGGACTTATAGGCCGTTACTAAAAATAGTCGCGTACTTGTGCGCGCCGCGTTTTTATTAAGCCTAATTCCCATTTTTTACACACGGCTCAGGCATCTTTTCCGAGATGTCTGACGCTGTGTTATTAGCGTTCTTCCGGGAACTTTTAAAGGACCCCGAATTTCTCGCTAAATATGGCGCTCGTATTCCTAGTAGTGGGCCCATAAGGCACACTACTAATCCGTTATCGCCCACCTGCGATACCGACTTTGATTATTTCGGCGAAGGAGAGCCATTGTTCGACGAGAACAATGGCATTCCAAGCCTTTTATCGCTTCCGCCTTTCTCTCCCGGTCCATTGTCTCCGGAAACAATGGAAATTTCGCACCTGCACTCCGCAGCCGCGCCTTCCGCTAATTTAAACACCCCTTCCCCGTCCCTCCGACATGCTCCAGAGATGACGTCATCAATGGACACGTCAGAGCCCTTAGTCCCCGATTCCGATATTGAGTCCGAATCCTATTCGTCGGCTTCCTCTTCCTCAGAAGGCTACACTACCGTAGTCGGTAAGGGGAAAAAGCGTGCCCGCAAAAATAAGGCGACCTCCTCCAGCCAAGTCCCGGCTAAAACCCCCAAGACAAACGTTGCGACCCCCGCGTCGGCTGCTTCCCTTAGTCCCGTCCCGGCTACCTCCCCGCAGGCCAGTCGTCCTTCCTCCCCCCGCCCCGTCACCGGCTCGAAAACCTCGACTCCGAGGAAAGAGCCCTCTCCTCCGCCTCTGTATATTCAGGACAAGGCGAAGTGGACCGATGTGTCCAAGATGTGTGTTGATCGCAAGATCAACTATCTTAGTGCCCGCACCACCCAACAGGGCATTAAAGTCATGGTCCCCACGTCAAAAGACTTCCGCGATCTCACGCGTATGTTAAGGGAAAAAAGCGTGTCATTCCACACCTTTGCCCTTCTCGATGAGCGACTTATCAGAGTCGTTATCCGCGGCATCCCCAAGGAGATTGACTCCGACGCTATCCTCAGCGACCTTAAGTCGCAAAACATCCCCGCCTTGGAAGTCCACCGCATGCACCGCGGCCGCGGTGGCACCCCCTACGACATGGTCCTCGCAGTATGCGAGCCTTCAGACGAGTCTAAGACCGTCTATAATATTAAGACCTTGTGCCACCTGTCTGGCATAAGCGTCGAGCGCCCCAATAAGTCCGGTCCGCCTGGTCAATGTCACCGTTGCCAGCTTTATGGCCATTCACAGCGTAATTGTTACGCGAAACCCAGGTGCGTCAAGTGCCTGGGCGACCACGGCACTAGCGACTGTGAACGTCCTAAAGATAGGTCCCTATGTCTCGAGCCTCCCAGCTGCGTTTTATGCGGCGAGTCTGGTCACCCTGCGAATTATCGCGGGTGCGCTAAAGCGCCAAAACAGCGCAACCCTAAGCTGGCTAAACGTTCAGCCGACCGTCACCAAAGAGAGAGTCCCTCCACGGCTCCCCCTCTTTCTTCCCAACTCCCCGCCCGCCTCAGTCCCCAAAGGCCGTCCCCATGGAACGCGCTGAACCATCAGCAGGCGTTCCCCGCCTTAAGGCCCACTACCCAGTTGCCCCAGCAACAGCAACAAACCTCAAGACCCCCAATCCCGGCTATCCCCGCCCTGATGAGCTCCACTATCCCCGCTCCCACTATAGTGCCAGCTGCTTCACAGGCTGCACGTAGTCCCCCAACATCACAGGCTGCCCCCGCACACACCCCCGCACCCGCCCCCGCACTCGCTCCCAGGCCAGCGCCGACAGCGGTTGCTCCCTCCACTTCCCTCTCGTCCACTAAAGTGCTCCTTAGGGACACGATCCCCAGCCTTATCCAAACCCTCTCCTCCTGCAATACGCAGTGGGCGATCAACATAGTCTCCGCTTGGAACGCCTCTCAAGGCGATCCAATCGCTCGCATCAATGTCCTCTGCGAACTAGATGACATAGTCATTTTCCTCATCCAATAAATTCCAATGGATACAGAAAGCTGTAGAATTAAGCCCCGATCCCTTAAATTAGGCTTCTTCAACGCTAACAGCGTTAACGGTCAACGAGATGAGATCGCAATCTTTTTGCGTGATCATCAAATTGACATCTTCCTAGTGCAGGAAACGTTTCTCAAGCCCCACAACAGGAACCCTGGAATTGCAAACTATAAATTAGTTCGCAACGACAGGACCCGTAGTAGGGGCGGTGGTACTCTCATCTACTACAAACGTTCCCTGTACTGCACTCCCTTAGACCCTCCTCCTGGTCTCCAATTCCTGGAAACTTCCATATGCAGACTAGGCATGACAGGACACCAGCCGATCACAATCGTCTCGGTGTATAATCCTCCCTCCAGTAATAAGATCCAACTCCGGAGCGATCTTAAAGCCCTCTTTGACCTCGGCGGAGGTTCCGTTATCATAGCGGGCGACCTCAATGCCAAACATCTCTCGTGGAGCTGCAACTCCAACAACCACGCGGGTCGTAACCTCGAAGAGTTGAGCCCGGAGCTCGAATTCGACGTTATCGCCCCGATGTGTCCCACTCACTACCCCCATAACCCTGACCATCAGCCCGATGTCCTTGACATAGCGCTTCTAAAGAACGTAAACCTCGGTCTACGCTCTATAGAGACGCATGAAGAGCTAGACTCCGATCACCGCCCCGTAGTCCTTCACCTAGGTCCCCGGGGTGGTCCCCCGGATCCTGGACAACCCGCCCCGACCAAAACTGTCACGGACTGGGGTAAACTAGAGGAGCGCCTCAAGTCTTCCTCGTCCGTTCACTTAGATTCCATCCCCGACGATATCGTTACGATTGCCGACACGCTGGGCGCGATCGACTCCCTTACCAGTCACGTACAGTCCGTGGTGAACGAGTGTTCACGGCAGGTTCCAGCGGTGGACGAACACCGCTGGAAGCTGCCGGACGATGTGCGTGAACTGCTGACGGAGAAGAACGCATCCATCCGTGCCTATGACACTTTTCCCTGCGAAGCTAACCGCGCCCATATGCGTTCTCTACAGCGTGCTGTAAAGAAACGTGTACGGGAGGTTCGGGAAGCCCGCTGGGACAAGATGTTGAGCGACTTAGAGCCATCCCATCTGGCCTTCTGGCAATTACAACGAAATCTAAAATCCGATTGTGTAGCTTCAACTCCCCCTCTCAATCGTCCGAACCAAAGGCCGGCCTTTGAAGATGACGAAAAGTCCGAATGTCTAGCCGACAGTCTAGAAGCCCAATGTACTCCCAGCACCCAACCCGCAGACCCGGTCCATCTTTCCAAGGTGGATCGCGAGGTCGAACGTAGGGCCTCCCTCCCTCCCGATGAAGACCCCGACGATCCCTTACCCCCCATCACCGTAGACGAGGTCCACACGATAGTGAGGAATCTCAAACCTAGGAAAGCCCCCGGCTCAGACGGTATCACCAATAAGGTGATCAAACACTTTTCCGCCCCGCTCATAGTCCTCATGACCGCCATCTTCAATGGCGCTCTGAGTAATAACATCTTTCCGCAAGCTTGGAAACAAGCCACCGTTATCGGTATCCCCAAACCCGGCAAACCCAAGAGTGAGCCCACTAGTTACCGCCCCATCAGCCTTCTCAATGTATTTGGGAAAATCTATGAGCGTCTCATTTATATCCGTTTAAAAGATTTCGCTGACTCCCGTAAACTCATCCCCGACGAACAGTTCGGTTTTCGAACCCAGCACTGTTGCATTCGACAATTGCACCGCATAGTCGAACACATTAGCTCCCGTTTTATGCGCTCGTACAAAACGGGCATGCTCTTCTTCGACGTAGCGAAAGCCTTCGACAAGGTCTGGCACAACGGTTTATTATACAAACTGTACCAATTCAACGTGCCGGACCGTCTCGTGCTCATCATTCGAGACTTTCTGTCGGATCGCTCCTTCCGCTATCGCCTAGAAGGCACCCTCTCGTCCCCTCACCCCATTCGCGCCGGCGTCCCTCAGGGCTCCGTGCTATCGCCCCTTCTGTTCACGCTGTACACCAGCGACATTCCCAAACGTGGCTTGGCCAAGTTGGCTCTCTTCGCCGACGACACGGCTATCTACTATTCCGGTAGGAGTCTCGATAGCATCTCTCGAACCCTTCAAACCGCAGCCAACACCCTCGGGGTCTGGTTCCGGAAATGGAGAATAGAGGTGAATCCCGAAAAGAGCGCAGCCGTTCTTTTCGAGAGACACGGTGATTCCCACACCCACATCCGTCCTGTCCTCATGTTCGGCAAACAGATCCCTTGGGAGATGAAAGCCAAATACCTGGGGGTTATCCTCGACCACCATCTGAGTTTCCGAGACCATATCAAAGCGGTGCGCGCTCGCGCCGCTTTCGCTGTCGGTCGCCTCCACCCCATCCTTAGAGCGCGCAGTAAATTGTCACTTAGAAATAAGCTGAGAATCTACGTGACGTGCATCCGCCCCATCTTGACTTACGCTAGCGTCGTGTTCGCACACGTTAAGCCTTGTCGCTTCAATTCCTTCCAAACCCTCCAGAATCGAGTGTTGCGCAGAGCCGCGGCTGCCCCGTGGTTCATGCGTAACGTCCAACTCCATCTCGATCTAAAAATGCCAACCATCAGGCAATACCTCAAACGCATTTCCAAGCGTTACTTCGACAATGCCCCCCGCCATCCGAACCCCCTAGTCGCCGCAGCGGCCGACTACAGTCCCTCTCTCATAAGTAAAGTTCGCCGTCCCAGGCACACACTTTTAGAACCCGACGACGAAATAACCCTCCTCCAGGACGCGAGTAAATCGACCAGCACACTACACAACGTCCGCCGCCGTCCGGCATACCGTCCTCGCCGACGAGGCCCGTCGCGACGTCCCACCGCCGCCGGTCACGATCCACCGAGCTCTCCCGTCGTAGAGCCGGTCGTCTCTTCAGACTCCGCAGTCACACCGATAATTCAGCCCTCATCAAGCTGTCTCCCCCCCCCTATGTCCACGCCAGCAACGCCCTAAGCCGAGGTCCGAGTCCCACAAGGGGTCGCCCTTAGTGCTGTTGTTGCAGGTAGTCATGATGTTAGTGTAGTACAAGTAGTTAGCTTAGGTTAAGTATTTTACTTCCCCCCATTGGCTGGAGACCCTTCAGGTCTCGCCAATAACTGCCCGGTTACGTAGAAATCGTCCCCTAGGACGACCTACAGCAGTCCAATAGAAAAAAAAAAAAAAAAAAAAAAATGTTGCTTACCTGTGGAGAAGGCGTCTTTCTTGGAGGGGTCGATTGTGCTGAGGTTGGTACTGGACGCCCAGCCTCGCCCCACCTTCTCCACTTCCACGCCATTATCTTCATCACGACTTCTGTATGGAAGAAAGTAAAAAAATATATAAAACGTTCAATACTCTGTCAATAACATTTGAGCATTAATTATAATGGGTTAGAGGTTGATTTGCCAAATAAAAAAAGAAGGGTAAATAAGAAAATAACCTCCACGAGTGACGAAAAGTACGTCAGGCGCACCCTGGGCAGTCAGCCCCACTACCAACCTTGCTGACTGGCTAATCTTTTCACCACATCATGAGCTATTTTCGTATAGCTCGTGCTGACACGAGAGAAGAAGAAGAAGAAGAACAAAACCTCAAACCTAGTTACGCCCATAGTTTACAGGTAAGAAATTATAGCTTTGTGGGGATTTTAAAACGGTATTGGATTGGTGACCGTCGTATAATATGGTTGCGGGATTATTTCAAGAAAATAAGCAGTAACATCCCCCTTCTGCGCTTATAACATCGCCTTTTACGACTCCACACTAATTGAAAACCTTAAAAAAATATATGCAATTTATTCAAAGTGTCTGTGTGAAGCTATGTCCACACCAGTGCGCTTTCATGTTCATCTTGCGTCTTCGTCTGATGCATGCTTGAAGCGCCATAGCGCATGCAATAGCGCATGCCTTAATACTAGATCGACAAAAGCGCATGCCCCTAGCGCACGGCATGGCAATCAATATTGCATGCGCTTGACGCAAGAGGAATTGAAAGTTTAAAGCGCAAGATGAACGTGAAAGCGCACTGGTGTAGACATACCATAACGAGCGAAGGAAGACCTTCTCTCCCGATATTTGTACGTTTAGCGAACGGCTTGCTCTTCCAGTTAGTTTGTTCTAAGCAGACAGTATCACGATGCTGCCTCTTCTGTTGAGGCCGTTTTTCCAGCTTCATGACACGAATCGACGAAAATGGTGACGACTCCGATCGCTATAGGTATTTTTTTATGAACTGTTTACTCACAAAACGACACGGCACTACTGATACAGTGTCCTAGGAAACGGTTCATAGTATGGCGCTCGGATTCGTCACCACATTTGCTCGTGTCGTTAGCCGTGGAAAAACGGCCAGAGAGTTCCTATACATTTGTTGCCTTTTACCACATACACGCATTGGGGTTGAACTGGGACTGGTCTAATCATTGCTTGGTACTACCTACACGTTACAACTCAAAATAGGCTACTTTAAATGTTACAGAGGGCGCAGATTGCCGAATACTCAAGGACTTGTCACACTGCCCGCCTGCCCGCAACCGGGCAGCCCTTCCGCGTCCTTCCCACCCTGACCGCCTGACCGGTGCGTTGCCTACGTTCTTTGCTTGTGCTCGAGTAATCAGATCGTAATTACATAAAATATATATAAAATGATGTTCACATAAGGTGCGGGCAGCGTTCGAGTTGACCGGACCGTAGGACGCAGAACGCATCCAGTGTGACAAGTCCTTTAGGGTGTAAATAAGAGAATTACTAAGTTATTACCTCAGAATACAGAATCTTTCTGTATTCTGAGGTTATTACATTAAATTGTGAACCTGACGTAATTGATGTAATGGCTAAACAAGAGTAGCCACTTCAATTTGAGTCCTCGGTTTTCAGCGCCAAGGTACACCATATTGTAATTTTAGTTCAGCCGAAAGACGTCCACTGACATAGGCCTCCCCCAAGCATCGCCACATAACATGTGGGGGCCGCCACATAACATGACGTCCATTGCTGAACATAGGCCTCACCCAAACAATGTTGGGGGGGTTTGCCATAATCGCCACGCTTGGCAGGCGAGTTGGCGATCGCAGTATGGTTGTTAAAGTACTCAGAGAACGCTGCTGCCCATCCTATAGTGAATCCCTTAGTCGCCTTTTACGACACCCTTGGGAAGAGTAGGGGCGGATTTCTATTTCCTAGGGCGGCAAAATTTGGAGCTCGAAAATGAACGAGGACAGATTGAATGCTCTGGCTATCCTCTGCATCGAATCACAGTTAATACGGTCTTTGGATTGTGATGATTTGATAAACAAATTTGCTGCTCAGAAAGCCAGACAAAAGACAATTTGTGAATAACGATTCATTGTTAATTACAAGTAGAAATGGTAAGCATCAGTATTTGAAACACTGATTGAGATAATTTTATCATTTACTGATTTTCGTTGTTTTTTCTTTTAATTTAATTCCTATAGTTCATTTAACTTTTTGTGATTTACAGCGTGTGGGGGGCGGCAATATTTCACAGGCCTAGGGCAGCCAACGTATCAAATCCGCGGGGTAGTCCGGTACAACACGGACAATTTTAGGTACCTAATTATTATGTAGGATATTAATATCTAACTTAGATGAACAGCGATCCAGCATAATACGAACCTGGAAACCAGGTTTCCTTATCAAAAAGAGCAGGCATGTAACGTAGGTAAACCAAGAGTCTCGCTAGATCTATATAAATAAAAAGAAAGGTCCTGACTGACTGACTGACGCATCAACGCGCAGCCCAAACCCTTGGACCTAGAAAGCTGTAATTTTGCACAGAGGTTCCCTTTATAATGTAGACAAGGAATAAGAAAGGGTTTTTCGAAATTCAACCCCTAAGGGAGTTAAATAGGGGATGAAAGTTTGTATGGAAAATCGTCACTTAATGGGTTCAAAATTTCACGCAAGCGAAGCTGCGGGCAAAAGCTAGTAGATATATAATATTATTAAAAGCCGTTTTAGCTATAGGTACGACAGAAACTAATAACTGATCTCCAGAGATTTTGCATTGAGATAGAGATCGGTTATTGGTCTCGGCTGTTAGCGTAGGTATCTACCTAGTTACTAAAGAATGAGTACATATTTCATCAATCGCTACAAACCTCGAGTAAGTTCTCATTTTCCTTCTAAAAACATATTTGGTTTATTGACTCACTTGGTTAATAGTTCAAGGTAGGTACTTGCTCAGAAACATCAACTGTGCATGAGTCACCTTTCAACTTGAAATTCAAAACTCATATATACAAAATAGACTAGAATTAAGTACTTAGTCCTTTTTGAACATTAATGTTACAAAAGACAACCTCCAAAAACGCCCGCCCTTTACCGCTTCCTAGTGTCAAGCTATGAATAAGAAACGGCGCAACAAACTCCACAGCAACACAGCACAGTCTGTCTATAAATTTTTAGAATATGGGTTCTCTGTTGGTATATCGAAATATTATTAGACGATTCTTATGTGGCCGACAACTTTCGCTCCTTTTCATTTAGCCGAATAGTTAAAACGCCGAATGATTAATTAGGTATGTTTTGTAAGTTTTTGTTACGCTAACTAGTCTGCTGGCCACTGTTTCATTAGTCAACGGTATTATTGGCCACTTTACACTTGTTCGACGGCTCATTTTGCCATCATGCAATGATGCAAGCAAGCATGCAAGTGTTTCTGGGTTTGCTCCGCCAGAAGACTCGCTTTGTTGCCCCTTCGCTTCGCTCGCACACTCGACCAGCGCTACACTCGGGAGGTCGCCGACTCGCTTCGCTTGCCACCTCCCCCCACTCGCTGCGCTTCGGCCTCTTGCACTCGTTCCACTCAGGACCTCCTTCGCGAGCTTCTGGCTCCACGCTTTTAAATAACACTCTAGCGGTAGGACTATAGATGCGAAGCCGGTTGACAACGTTGTCAACCGTGCGGTTGACAACCATATTTTTGGATAACAACCGTTGTCTACGGTTGTTTACCATTTTCGACGGCTTGAAATGGATAATAACCTGTTTTTTTTAATGGAATCAGTTTTTGTCCTTAGGTAATAAATAGAATAAATAGCCCCACTTTAAGGGAATCGATTGTTTTTTTTAAATTAATTATAGATTCTTTATTTTAATGTAAAGTAACTTTTATGAGAGATTTCTTTTAGCGTAGATACCTTAATTTTGAAATAATTACTTCCGAATTGAGTAATTGGGTAGTAGTGGCGAGGATTCCGGCGACTGGGACCGCAATTAACTGGGACCGCGGTCCCAGTTGCCGGATCGATTTCATTTTAATATTTTTCTTCCGGCGACTGGGACCACCAATAAATCAATACTAAAATCTATTGTTCAAGTCAAAAACAGTACAGTCAAACGAAAAAAATTTCAAAGTAATAATTAAAGATAAAACTCTTTGATATAAAAATAACATTTATTTATAGAATATAATATGAAAAAACACTCTTTGATTACCGTTCCTGTTATTTAAAATATACAGACGCCAGCACATCAAGCTGCTACAATTTGTCAAATTTCTGTAAAAAATTCTGTAATAAATCATCTCTAACACGAAAGCATTAGGTTCAAGGTTGATTGGGAAAATTTGACAATTTCGGGTAGCTTGACCTGCTGGCGTCTGTACGTAATAAAAATATAAACATACACCTTTATTCCCATCTGCCCCCTTCGAACTTGCCACCGGGGTGGTGGCTGGCCCTAACCAGTGGCGTTTACCAACCCGGTGGTCAATGACACTTGTATTTAGTGTTATATGCCCCCTTCATAATTACAGTAAGGTGGTCGATTCTCATTACGTACTGGACATTATCAATCAACAAATACCTAACCATCTGGGTTAGACAGAAAAAATAAAAACCTTTTAATAAATAATTTTCAATTAATACGATCACAGTTTTAATCAGAATATAATTAACATTAGAATAATCCCTTCATTGCCACTAGTACCATCAACAGTTCCAGTCCGGGGCAGTGGTCAAACTGCTCTGTCCAACTAGTTGGACCATGGGTCTTTACTAGGGGTAGTTGTCCAACTTTAAAAATAGTTGGACCACAGCACCTTTTGAGAGTTCCCTGGTCCAATTTTGAGCTAAGTAGTAAGTTGCTTAAGCACCTAGCTCCAGTTCATTTCTGCTTTCCTGGTAGTTTTAATAAATAAACAATTATGGCAGTTAAATTTTAAAACGTCTATCGATGATATCATTTATTACGTGTATCTGTTACCGGCCAAACCCGATTTCAGGACAAACTAGTTTTGCCTAGGCTAAACTAGTTCCTCCTATACGCGGTAGGAGTAACTAGTATAGCCTAGTCTAAACTAATTTGGCCCAAGTCCGATAGGATAAACTAGTTTAGGCTAGTCCAAACTAATTTGTCCTAAGCCCGATGGGATGGACCAGTTTAGGCTAGGCCAAACTAGTAGATCCTGATTTAAATACGCACACTCTAGGATAAACTGGTATGGCCTAGTCTAAACATTATAGTATATCTAGAAAGTCAAAATAAATAGATAAACTTGGCGACTAATAATGTTAGCAGGGTGGTTAAGGGGAATCCCGACATGGATAGGTTAGGTTCGAAGGGGATGACGGGGGCTAGAGTGAGCGAGCGAAGCGAGCGAACGAAGCCCCCGTCATCCCCTTCGTGTTAGGTTACTTTAAACCCTGCAGACAGAAATAGGAGCCCCGCACAGCGGGGCTCCGTCGACTTAAGCTCCACCTAGTTTGAGCGACTTAAGCTCCACCAATGATGTTTCTGAGATCACCTTTGCCTTCGTCAAATGACATGTTTGCTCAATTACTTTCGACTCTGCAAATTTTTTTTGTTTAGACTAGGCCATACCAGTTTATCCTAGAGTGTACGTATTTATATCAGGATCAACTGGTTTGGCCTAGGCTAAACTGGTCTATCCTATCGCGCTTAGGACAAATTAGTTTGGACTAGCCTAAACTAGTTTATCCTATCGGGCTTGGGCCAAATTAGTTTAGACTAGGCTATACTAGTTACTCCTATCACGTATAGGAAGAACTAGTTTAGCCTAGGCAAAACTAGTTTATCCTGAAATCGGGTTTGGCCGGTAACATATCCACGATGAAACAAAGAAGAGCATGAAAATGCTCTTCTCTGTTTCATCGTGGATGCGTTTCGAGGAATAATACCCCATATTTTGATACTTGCGTTTTATTTCGCCCAAATTACAGTACTTAGTAGAGTAGGGGAACAGTAGTGGAAAAGTTGGCCGAATGCCTGGGCCCAGAATACCATGGGAAAAAGTATCGTATAAATCGACCCATTGGGATTTAATTTCATTAAAATGAAAAAAAGGTGCGTTGCATTTTTTCGTTTGACTGTACTGTTTTTGACTTGATCTATTAGATTTTAGTATTGATTTATTGGTGGTCCCAGTCGCCGGAAGAAAAATATTAAAATTAAATCGATCCGGCAACTGGGACCGCGGTCCCAGTTAATTGCGGTCCCAGTCGCCGGAATCCTCGTAGTGACAACGTCGCTCAAGGTCTAGCGACAACCCGCGCGCAAAATAATTTGTAATTAAGTAAGTACCTAATTATTTACGAGTTTCGTATAACGTAGGTAGGTATCTACCTACCGGATAAAACGGGGTAAATAGAGACCCAGGGGTGAATAGATACAAAACTTTAAACGAGTTTTCATGGTTGAATTAATGTATCTACGTGTCAGTTCAGTACTAACAAGGTAACAAAATTCTTAATTTTAATTCAGTAAAAATATTCGAGTCCTTCTAAGAAACAAACAACATTTTCAGTTTCACTATCGTGAAAAATCATTTTTAAAGTTACAAATAAAATATTTTAGGCTCAAAACATAACCAACCTTTTAGCTTGCAGTCGGATAAACGACCGGTAGTCAACCGTTGTTTATAGGTTGTTATCGGCTACTTTGGATAATTATCGGTTGTCAACCGCTGTTTTACAACTATAGGTAGGACAGAGTTTGACCACATGTGGCCGGGGTGCGCTGAGTCGGATTAACATTATATTCCGCTGTTTAAAAATTATGTTGTGCGAATACTTATTTGGCAAAATAACAATAGCCAATTAAGTATTCGACTAAAACAAAATTTCCTAATGATTTTTTGGCCAAATAATTATGGTGGCTAATAATCATTCGGCGAAATCAAATTAGGATAAAAATTGCTTCGGCAAAGAAAGATTACGTCGGAGAATCGTTGTCGGCGTAATGAAATTCGATATAAAATACTTCGGCAAAAACACGGGCACATATGGTTTTTTATACACAAATGTAAAAGTTTGTGAAGATGGATGGATGTTTGTTACTTAATCACGCATAAATGACTGAACGGATGAAATTTGGCACACAGATAGACCATGTTCTAAATTAAAACATAGGATACTTTTTATTCGGGTACATGAAGAAGTTCCCCTAGGATGCGAGTGAAACCGCGGACAACGGCCTGTAGGTAGTTAATATACAAGGTGTAATATAAATAACGCATAACCTCTTAAGGGGTCACTGTACTCATCATTATGGACAACTTTTACCATGGGACCAAACCTGAAATCGCAAAATAAAAAACAGCTGTTCCCTACGTTTTGACGAGTTATGCGAACATAAATGTAGGGAACAGCAGATTTTTTTATCACCATCCAAAATTAGGCACTGAGTTTCAGTAAAAGAAATGATTAAAAAAAAAAAATTGGCAATTCCTCTCACTCTGATGCAGGGATGGCCCTACCGTAGGGCGAACGGGAGTGAATCGCGGATAAATGATAAGAGAGTCCCTTTCTCTGATTTTGTGCATGAGCGACAAGCGTAGTATTTAACGTTTGACTTAGTAACCACGCTGAATTCATAATTCTTCCGGGAAAATTATTTTATTATGAAAATTTCACCTACCTATTTTTATCCAAAAATGGAATCATTGAATGATACCTAATGCCTAGAAAAAATTTGGACGGTGATTAAAAAATCTTGCTGGGCGCTAAAAATCTCTTGCCCGGGGCGCCTGAAGCTATTCAGGCTTCAGGCGCCCCGGGCAATAGATTCTGAGCGCCGGCGTTGTTTAAACCTAATTCTCGTTACTATGCTTCAACCTTGACGTAGGTAGGTTTAATGTAAACTAAAATGTAGCTAGTTGTGTGAAAATGAGAGATGTGATTAGGTGCATGTGTTTGATCTCCAAAACTGAGCCAATCTCCACAGGAATATCAAAGAGATGTTTATTTGATACACTATTCCTATTTTGTTTGTAAATGTTGACATACTGAGCACTGTGTTTAGAGCATGCGTAGGCAGATGTGCATGATATATGTCATCTATTCAGTCTACATCCAAATATTTATGATTTTATGTCCTATTCTGTACATTATTTACGACTTCCAGGCTTTATTCTGAATAATATGTAAAGCGCCTTGGTTCAGATTAGTTACATTGAAAGCTTTTAGCAGTTATGGACTTCTGAGTCATCGTATTGATAGGTATTGACCGTGGACTCATAATATCCTTTTCGTTGCACTTTGTAACAATAAGATTAGACTTAAGTGATTTATGTTTTATGTTGCCATACATTACAACTGTGATTTGATCATAAACTGTGTGCGTAGGTACTTATGTACATATAATGACAGCGTGTACGTACACACGAAGGCGGCTTGCGTCAAACTTCAGCGACCGGGAGCAGTACAAACAATCCACAAAAACGTTCAGGAATTTGGAATAGTGCCATCGTTTTTTTTTTTTTGTTAAAGATTAGAAATAATTAGGGGCAGGTAGTAAACTAGAACGGCCAAAACTTACAAGTATTTACTACTTCTACACAAGTTATAGGTCATGGTTCCTACTCTACAGTTTTGCTGTTAAAATGTACCTGGAAATGTAAAATGTGGTATTGAAATCTTGTAACATATTAGCGTATTTCAAGATAATTTGGAGTTATGTTTACATTATGAGGGAATGCTCGCTCGTAATCTCCGCTGTGTTATTTTACTGCACACTAATTTTATGGCAGCTAGTTGATTGCGTTATTGCAATTTGTCGAATAATGTCCATAGAACGATGTTATTAATGTTGCAGTAGATATCAAATACTTGGAGACATTTAAAGATCTAGATACCAAACGTAACTATTGTTTTCACGATAAGAAGATTAAAATGACACACGTCAATAGGAGTTGCTAGACATGTGACTGTAGTCGATTCAACTATCGATAAAATTTGTAAAATTTCATCGAGAATTTGACAAATTATTGTAATGTGATTTTATGTAGGTACTTACATTTCAAATACTTGTGATTTAAGTAATTAGGATTAAGAGCGTGTACGCCGTTGGGCTTTTCATACAAATTTTCAAGTCCTTATTTTTCGATGTGACTGAACCGATTTTAATGAAACTTCATACCCATCAGCAGGATACATAGGACTAAAAAGTTAGTAGAAAACATTTTCGAAAAATAGTGTTACAGTTAAATTAGACTGTTTTTAAATTTTCCATACAAACAGAAATTTCCAATTATCTTTTTTTAAGTAAGACATTTCGAAAATGTTTTCTACTAACTTTTTAGACCTAAGTATCCTGCTTATGTGTGTGAAGTTTCATCAAAATCGGTTCCGTCATTACGAAAAACAAAGACTTGAAAATTTGTATGAAATGTTGTACGGCGTACACGCTCTTAAGTCAATTAGCATGCATATCTTCAACAATAGACGATTACTTGCTGATGTGATAATGAATCCAGCAGGTATGGGATGAGTGAACATAAATGTTTATTTATCACCAATAATAAGCCCAGTAGCCGGGTCGCGAAAAAGAGGTTTATCTTTCGTTAGGTTCGGTAGGTTCGTCGGTCCTGAATTTTGGATGTGTTATGTTAGCTGTTTTTATGAAAAGCCCACAAACAGACACACAGACAGAGAGAGAAATAGACAGCCAAATAGAAAGACAGACATGGGCTTCAAACCTATAAAATACCTCTGATTTTGAGTCGGGAATGAAAAATAAGAATTTAATTTTCTACAAAATTGATGTGAATAATTTTTGGCATAGAACCCTTATGGAGTTATTTAATAAAAAATATTTTTTGGGTTCTTTAACCCAAGATGGCAGAGCGCGCCGAGGTCACTCAAGGTACAAATTTTGTAATTTTTATAAGAACACATATCCATAACACGTATCCAAAATTTAGGACTGACCGACCTTTTGCAAGGCAACTGGGCTATAATGAGCCTTATTTTAATTATTCAATCAACTGAGCCTATCGTCTATAATTATTACGATAGTCAAAATATTCATTCTGTTAATATAAATTTATCGAAATTATTTCATCGATACGCACGTCTCTGGCAACTGGTACCATCTGACGCAAGTTTGAAAACGCGTCTTGGTTTTTTCAAAATCATTTATGTGATATATAATTATGGCGTTAAACACATATAACTATATTGTTTCTATGTTTCTGATTTTAAAATAACCTTTTGGGTAACGCTTTACTAATATTTTAAATTGATTTAAATACTTTTTGAATTAAATTGTCATACACAAGCGCCATTACAATTTATTTTCATGTCATGAACTGACATCTGCCAAATTAATCAACTTACCGTGAAAGCAATATAGATTAGAAAGCATACATATTACGCACTTATCGTTCGTTATTATGCACCAACCTAGATAAGAATTATAAAGGTAGGTAATTATGTGGACATTGACACCTAGGTACCTCTTTCACTTCATTATAAACGTTACCTATAACATAGGTATAAAATATTATATTTGATATGTATGATATAATTGATAGTACATATGCATATGAGATCTATTCATACAATTAGTAGTTGTGTGTGAAAAACCACAGCATCGAATTAGGCTGCATCAGCAAATTGAACTTAATATTGCTAACTTTTGCACTTCTAAAATGTTAACTATTGAACTAATGCTGTTTATGTCAGGTCATTATTGACCAGCTAATCGACAACTAAATAAGGTGTTTTTATCTTTTAGTCTAAGATTTGTTTAATGCATGTTTCTCGGTCTTTATCAAAAGCAGTGAGTTTGCTGTGATAGATAGTTGATGACCACTTGCTTACGTGCAGGAGTGTCCGAGTTCTATCAAGGCCTGCGACTCTTACTTTTAGAATCAGAATTTGAGTAACGCAAGCGGCGTTAACGGTGAAGGAAAAACATCGTGAGGAACGCGGCACACACGAGAGTGAGGACTCCAAAAAAATCTTGAAGGACTCGTCGGGGACTAAAGCCTTCTCATTCTGATAAGCCCTTGCCCAGCAATGGGGCAGTACTTAAACGGCTAAGCTATGCTTTATCAAAATATTTTTACTGGGTATGAACTCCCACTCTGGCAGTGTGGTTTCCAGCAACGATTAGGTCATCTTATTACCGTAAGCGTCCTCAATGGCAGTTGCATCCTCCTATATATAATACTAGCTTTTGCCCGCAGCTTCGCTGGCGTGAAATTTTGAACCCATTAAGTGACGTTTTTCCATACAAACTTTCTCCTTCATCCCCTATTTAACTCGTGTGCGTTCGCGCAGCGGAATGTTGTTGAATTTAAAGATTTTAACTATGCAGATATTTAGTGTATGACGTCGTATAATTGTGTATGGTAAAAAAAAAATTGTGCACGCAGCCATTGTGTAGAAATTCACAAAAAACTGATTCCGCTGGGCGAACGTTGTCCTGGCGGAACTTTTTTTAATCCATAGACTTTAGAAGAAAGGAGATGTGTCCAAAAATTAGTGTGTATTTGTGTGTAATTGTGTATGTATGAATAAAATTAGTGCATGCATAAACTAAGGAGAAATTCAAGTTTCCGCTACGCGAACGTTTGGCCATTAGCTAGTTTTCATATAAAGCGCTTACATAGAGAGCTGTAGATTTTTACATACGTTGTTTTGAATTTGTTTATATTTGTTTAAAAAACAGATTTAGAAAAAATCGTAGGGCTTAAAAGATAAAAATATAAACGTAAAATACGCTTATTAGGTCTTAGTTCTTACAGTATGCACTTTGGGGTCTAGATTTTCACGTTTATACAAACCTTGTAAGTGTCTGCAACATGTTGCCAAGTATCAATGATGTTCCGTTAGTAATTAAAGAGTTATAGGACAATTTACCATGAATAGATCACTGTTTACAAAGCAGTCAAATATCACGACGTTCTAAAGGAATTGCATGGTAAAATGTACGCCAATAATTAGTGTATTCATTCAACTAATCACATGCAAAATTTCATGTCATTAAATTCAGTAATTAAAGAAAAACAATTATAATACTGACGAAGCGTCGAAAACCTACATAACCCGACCAAGTTCGGATAGCTACAAAAAAGCGGCCGTGCAATATATTTAGGTAACATCCCAAAATTTACAGTATAATACCGGTATTGAATTGGTATAGGCGATAACACAATTGTTGTTTCGATATAATTTATAGGTCACTTATTTTTGTACACCTACTTTTTTAAATGTATTTGACTATGACAGAAAGTAGGTACTATTTACGTAGGTACTTTATTTAAGTATGCGCTTGAGACTTGAGATATAATCTAGATATATTATTTAAGACAAATAAAATTCATACAGCTAATGTCTATTGAAGATTTCACGGATCAGGATTCTAACTATAGGGTTTTAGTTAGATTAAAATGTATTAGGGTCTATAGTTAGAATCCTGATCCGTGAAATCTTCAATAGACATTAGCTGTATGAATTTTATTTGTCTTAAATAATATATCTAGATTATATCTCAAGTCTCAAGCGCATACTTAAATAAAGTACCTACGTAAATAGTACCTACTTTCTGTCATAGTCAAATACATTTAAAAAAGTAGGTGTACAAAAATAAGTGACCTATAAATTATATCGAAACAACAATTGTGTTATCGCCTATACCAATTCAATACCGGTATTATACTGTAAATTTTGGGATGTTACCTAAATATATTGCACGGCCGCTTTTTTGTAGCTATCCGAACTTGGTCGGGTTATGTAGGTTTTCGACGCTTCGTCAGTATTATAATTGTTTTTCTTTAATTACTGAATTTAATGACATGAAATTTTGCATGTGATTAGTTGAATGAATACACTAATTATTGGCGTACATTTTACCATGCAATTCCTTTAGAACGTCGTGATATTTGACTGCTTTGTAAACAGTGATCTATTCATGGTAAATTGTCCTATAACTCTTTAATTACTAACGGAACATCATTGATACTTGGCAACATGTTGCAGACACTTACAAGGTTTGTATAAACGTGAAAATCTAGACCCCAAAGTGCATACTGTAAGAACTAAGACCTAATAAGCGTATTTTACGTTTATATTTTTATCTTTTAAGCCCTACGATTTTTTCTAAATCTGTTTTTTAAACAAATATAAACAAATTCAAAACAACGTATGTAAAAATCTACAGCTCTCTATGTAAGCGCTTTATATGAAAACTAGCTAATGGCCAAACGTTCGCGTAGCGGAAACTTGAATTTCTCCGAAGTTTATGCATGCACTAATTTTATTCATACATACACAATTACACACTAATTTTTGGACACATCTCCTTTCTTCTAAAGTCTATGGATTAAAAAAAGTTCCGCCAGGACAACGTTCGCCCAGCGGAATCAGTTTTTGGTGAATTTCTACACAATGGCTGCGTGCACAAATTTTTTTTTACCATACACAATTATACGACGTCATACACTAAATATCTGCATAGTTAAAATCTTTAAATTCAACAACATTCCGCTGCGCGAACGCACACATTTAACTCCCTTAGGGGTTGAATTTCGAAAAATCCTTCCTTATTCCTTGTCTACATTATAAAGGGAACCTCTGTGCAAAATTTCAGCTTTCTGGGTCCAAGGGTCTGGGCTGGGCGTTGCTGAGCCAGTCAATTAGTCATTCAGTCAGGACCTTTCTTTTTATTTATATGTATAGATCTGCGATCACCAATCCCTTCGCCAAGCGTGGTTATTATGGCAAGATTGTTTCTTATTGTAGCGACTTATGTTCAACAGTGAATGCTTACGGGGTGCTTAGTTTTAAGCTGTAGGCATAACTTAGGTATGGCTGAGCCTAAACTGAAAACCATTCATTTCCTATATCTTCTTCTTGCTAAACTATTTTCATTATATCAGATATAATTTCCCCAAACTCTGCTGGATATTCAGTTGTATGTTATTCGGTCAAAAGTCAATTCGGTATTGCTCAGTAACTGGGTTGCAGAAGTTTGATGGCAGTCGCTCAGAGTAAAATATGCTAGGTATTCAGCTGCATCTGGTTACACTGTAAGCTGACCCCAACAAAGCTGAGAAAAAAGGCTATGCAGAACGATTCGGTAAAGTTCAATCTGACAGTATAGAGTAATAAAATGCTAGTGTATGGAAAGCGTGGGACACTGACCGTGACGACGGCGTGTTCCAAGTTGAGAGGCTGGGCGTGGACACTGTGAAGTCATCCTCCTTCTTGCGCACGCCGCCGTGCTCCTTGTAGTCGCGGAAGCAACGCTTGCAGCGCGTCGGCCACCGCACTTGCGGGTGGAAGCCCAGAGGACACAGCGGGTCGCCCTTCGCCAGAGGATACAAGTGATGCATTTTCACACAAACACACACAAATGCACTAAACAAATGTCAAAGATTTCACCTAAATGCTGCTAACGAAAACAGTTCCGTCACATTCCTCCTCTTTCAGTCAATGCCACGACTTGTAACACAGGATCGCACCCGATATAAAGGGAACTAGGAATAACCACATACACACGCAAATGTTTATGGAATGAACTTTACGATTTTACTCTATAAATAATAATTTATTTAACCAGCAACGTGTTCAGGCGCTCGTACGTCTGCACCCAACAGTGGCAATAAAAATATCTCGCTGCTAGCACTGAACCGGGCGACCTAAATCGGCTGCTCTGAACTCGCTACTAATTCTCAGACTTTCTAGGCGCGTAAACACAAACGCGATTATATCAGTAGAAGTATTTTCTGACAACGCCTCGTGGCGTAAGCTCCATGAACGTGGGCTTGTAGAGGTTCGCGTTTGTAAAGTCGCTCGCGCAGCTTCGGTCATGTAATACGCAATAGAAAAGGATTCTCGGGTGAGTTTAGTGATGGGCGCGCATGTTCAGCAAACGCGGCGCAGGCGGCGGCCGGGCCGGCGCTCCGGGGACTGGCGGGAGCTCGGGCACTGAGCCAACGCTTAGCGCGCGCCCGCTGCGCCACTTATGTTCTATTACACCACACACCGCTGAACCAGTGCTCGCCTTCTGACCGTCTATAAAAATAAAACAGACTTGCTAATAAAACGCGTCAGGGAGTATCTCGTCGCATCACAGCTGGATATGTGCGCGGCGAGCGACGTCGGCCTAAGCTGCACCGACGCATTAGTGATCAGACAATGTACGATGCGGTAACACAACATAAAAAATAACCTATGCCTGATAGTGTGTTTTAAATAACTATGAAAATTACTTGTGCGCGAAAACAACCGTTTACGCCAGAGAGGAAATTCGCGTTAGGTACCTACAGATATTTTATAATAGTCTGAGAGTCAATAATAACTTTATGAATGGGTGTTGACGTCAAAGCGAGTATTTTTCATTGCGTAGGTAGGTATATACTTATCCATAGATCTCTCTAAAATGAACCACGTAGGTAAATAAAAGTCAGTCAATAATAGTAAAACTTTAATAAAATCGGTATAAAGAAAAATATCTGCAAGTAATATGTCTACTATCTACGGGTTAGGGTTGTTATATACCTATTTTATCATAAGCTAGGTACACTTAAAAACTATGATCTATTCACATAATTTACACTTTGAGACGTTAAATAAATTCGAATGATTATGCTGTCATTGTGCTTGCGACGATATCGTTTGTAAGTTATTATTTATAACTTTGAACACAGTGGTGACGATATATTTATGGTCTATTTCCCTGTGTTTTCTCATTATTATGTAGGTACTAGATATAATTTGCTTAAAAATAAATTTGTTTCTTGAGAAAGCTGTTTACGTTTACATATTAGCTTAGACCTTCTTATACATGTTCGAAGACATTAACTTAAATACAATGATATGTTATGTTAGAATTATTGGTCATTGTTATTCTATGTATGTACTTTGAGCATGAGTTAGCAGAAATCTCCTTCATTAAGTGGTTCATCCTCCTTTTTGTCGTAGACCAATGTTTTGTATATGACTTCTTCAAAGTGCAACGCGTTCAATCCTTTGGGCTCTGCCACCTTGATCTTGACGTCACCAGGATATAGAATCTCGCCCTTGTTTTTAGTGGACCCCATCACGAGGGACTTCTGAAGCTTGTCGATGCACGGAATCTCTGTAAAGGTAGATAGATTGGTGAACGTTAGCATTACTTGTGAAGTATACACAATCATTATTTAAATCTTATTTCCTTCCAAGAAGAAAAGATTGCCTTATAGATTATGTTACAATAGCTGGTATAGTTAGTTACTTCCCAAGTTAAAACGAATGGCTGTGACGTTAGCTCTATCTGTTGGCTTTGTAGAGTACTACCGACATTGTATTTTACATAGACATTATGGGTAATTTGTAATTTTATTACCGCTTTTGATGAATAAATGTAGTTTAGTAACCGCAGAAGATTCAGGATACATATTTAAAAAAGCTGTAACGATAAATTCTGGTTGGGCCAATTCCAATCACGTTTATCTTATTTAAGTATTTTTTTCCTTGTTTTTTTATTTATTTTAATTTTCCCCGCATAAACCCCGTATTAATAAATTATAATAATAGAGCGCCTTGACTACTATAATACAAATAATTAATTTGGAAGTCAAGAGTTCCACTAAACTTGAATCAGTGTATTTATGTGCAATAAACTTTTTTATCTTATCTAAATCGTATATCCAGTATGACTGTACGAAAAGCTAGTGCCATAAAATATTACAGCAAATGAAATTATATGATATTTACCTAAATAGTCAAACAAAAAAGCAGTCATATCAGTTGTGGAGCATGTTAGTATTTACGTACGTACATGCTTATAAACTTTGTACCTATAACGTTATCGACATGTACTTTACGCCTATACTCAGTCTTACTTAAGAGGCTGTTGCTATCGAATAACTTGCATTTTCCTTATTTACTGAGAAGATATAAATATTTATTGATGCTTGTGTAACTTTAAGCCTAGGCGCACACTAGGCGACACGCGACAGCGACAGCTCGGCGACTAGACGCGACGACAGGCTGCGGCCGACAATTTTCATATATTTTGTTCAAAGCTCCGCACACTTAGCGTCAGAGTCGCGGAGTCGCGACGACAGGCTAGGGGAGTCACGCGTGCTCGCTACTTGTCGCCGCGTCTAGTCGCGCTGTACACGCGCACAAAACGACGACAGTCGCGCGACAGCGCAGCGTCAGTCTCGCTGTGAAACAACAAGGCCGTCTCTCTCGAATACTCTATTACTGATGATCGCTTCCTGCACGACGTCTGTTGTAACGACTAGTCGCCGACGCAAGCGACAGCACCGCGTCTAGTCGCGGCGACAAGACGCTAGATGCAAATGACAACGTGGCATCTTGTCGCCGCAGCTTGACGCGGCGACAAGTCACCCAGTTTGCGATGGCCCTAAATGTATGTTCTGCCTAGCCTTTACCCAACTGTGTTAGGGTCAGCTTCCGGCTAACCAGATGCAGTTGAATACTAGTTTTACACGGAGCCACTGCCATAAGACCTCCGCAACCCAGTTATTGTGCAATGCCAATATCAGAAGGTTAGATTGGATGTCAGACTTTCGGGCTTCTGACTACCTGTAACGACTGTGATAGGTATTCGTAAGACACCGGAACAGACGGCTTAACGTGCTCTCCGAGGCACGAAGGGGACTCAACGTGTTACGAACGGTTGCCCATCCACAGCTTGACCGCAGCAAGAGCAGCCTTGCAAATCGTATGATCGCACCGTTGTTAATAATAATTACTCACGAGCTCCTTGTGTAACTTTAATATATGTTGCCTGTAAATGGCCCAGTATGACGAACATAGGTATACAGTGTGTCTGGCTACAGACTGTACATACAAAAACCATGAACTCTGCTGAACTCTGCAATGATCATTCTGAACAACTTTTCTAGGGGAAAAAATACGAATTCTTGAAAAAAAATCTGCACTTTCATACATTTTGGTAATCAACATTGTTTATTTTATAAGTTTTTAAACTGACATGGTCACTAACACAATCATTAGAACTTAAAACGGGATATTTACTATGTTTATTATTTGTTGTGAGTTTCCGATATTTCGGCACCGTTACAAGCGCCATGATCACGGATGAACTCTTGTTCCACTGTTACAAGCGCCATGATCATGGATGAACTCTTGTTCATTCGTGATCATGGCGCTTGTAACGGTGCCGAAATATCGGAAACTCACAACAAATATTAAACATGGTAAATATCCCGTTTTAAGTACTAATGATTGATTATTTTGTATGAAAGAGCTGATTTTTTTTTCAAGAATTCATATTTCTTCCTCTAGAAAAAGTTGTTCAGAAAATGATGAACAGAGTTCATGGTTTTCATATGTACAGTCTGACCAGAATGGATAAAGTCAGGAATGAGTATATTAGAGGAAGTTTGAAAGTAGCGCCAGTGACAGAAAAGTTGAAAGGGAACCGTTTGTCTTGGTAGGTATGGGCATGTGAAGAGGAGAGATGAAACGCATGTGACAAAAAGAGTTATGAGTATAAATGTGGATGGATGGAGAGGAAGAGGGAGGCCAAAGAAAAGATGGATGGATGGTGTGAAGAATGATATGAAAGAGAAGGGTGTCAGTGATATCATGACGGGTGATAGGACGGAATGGAAGAAGAAAACGTGTTGCGCCGACCCCAAGTAACATGGGATAAGGGCAGGAAGAAGAAGAAGATGTACAGTCTGTAGCCAGGCACACTGTCTAATGTATAGTCTATGATGACGAAAGACTTGTCAGTTAAATAAGTAGGTGTCGATATTTACTTTGCAGTTTACGGTTGCCTAGTGATTGTTTTGCAATAAGCCAACCTGTTTCTTGGGAGCCAATGTAATATGTAACCTACTTTCTTACACTACATCGGATATACCTATACCTACTCACGTTCATATTTGCTTACTGTCTGTCCGTGTATCTATTTACAACATAATCATGGCGTTGGATCATCGTTGGGTACAAGCATTCATCGTTTTCCTGCGATAACATCATACTACGACCATTAATCCGCCTTAGAAAGCTTAGTAATTCATGGCCCTAAGATTACTGTGAAATTGTGTATCAGTCTACGAAGGAGGCCTGTCGTTAGTGGGTATCCAAAGGTTCTATAGGGAATCTACGGCGAGGCAGTGTACTTGAAGTTGAAGCATGAGACACGGCACCCCGGATTTCTCGTTGTCTCTTTCTGTTTCTATAAACCTGAATGCTTTTGTCTCATTCTCTTATTATACTTTTAAACTCCTCTCTTAAAGTAGATACCCACCTGAGGTGACAACCTTCTTGATGGGCGTGCCAAGCGCGTTCTCAATGACGCGTACGTCACGCACCAACTGCTGGAACTCGGTCGGAGTCAGCGAGCACACGTGGTCGGTGCCCTTCATAGTCTTCTCCAGAGTTATGTGCTTTTCCAACACCTGAGCAGAGAATAGAATTTAATTATTTTGTATCCCACGTATGGCTAGCTTCCAGTCTAATTAGACTGCGTGCGTTGATATAAATAAAACCTGAGGGAAGTGGATTGGTTGGCGCAGAAACGGGAAGCTAATTCCCGGCAATGGATAAATACTACTCATAGATAATGATGATTATGAAGAAAGGTCGTCTTATTTTTGGCTGTGAATGGGCTAGCTACTCCCTTTAAACATGTATCGTATAAAGATCTCAGCAATCATTCATATACTGGTATACTGCGCTGATAACTTCATACAGCGAAGGCGTAGTTTCCTAAAAGATCAGGTTATTGAGGATAGATCTAGACCTTTCAGCTTATATCCGGAAACTGGTCCCATTAGAGTTGCTATTATTGACAAAGGCCATTGCCATAGTTGTGCGTTTGTACATAAGCGAATGCTTTTACTCCTGGCAATAAAAACAAAAATAAGGCTAAGAATACGAGTTCTTGGAGGAAGCGCGGCCTTTGTTCATTTCGAAAATTATTTGTTGCCAGACAAGGAAAAGTTGAATTCTGTAATAGCGTTTTTGTTTATCAAAAACATCAAAAGAAATGTTATCGCAAGTGTACATAATTTCGACATCTTTCCGATAAAGCGCACTTTATTATCTAAACATGCTATCTATGTAATAATAAAATAAACACACCCGGCACACGGGCAACTATAAATATACACAAAGGAAAAAAATAGCATGGGAACAAAATAGATTCCGCATAGGCGTATAAAATACTGATATTTATCCGTATTTGGTTAGACTGGAAGTCAACCCTAACGTGCTTGATTCAAGGCTAAGTTTAAATAGGGTTGCCAACACTTGCGGAATTCCGGGAATCTTCTAGAATCTGTAGCCAAATTTTGTTAATCTCTTGGCTCCTGGAGATAACTAAAAATCTCCAGGAGCCAACGCGCGCCGAATCATATCATAGTGCATGCGGCTGCCAATCGCATAGTGGTAGCACCGGCGAACGGATTTCGCTCGACAAATGACGTCTATTTGCCTCTCAACTCTCTCCCGACTGACCGATTTTTTTCCTCTCTCCCGGAGTTTCCTCATGCAAAGTTGGCAACCCCAGTTAATCTATACATATAAAAGGAGAAGCTGACTGACTGGTCTATCAACGCACAGCCTAAACCGCTGGGGTTAGAAAGTTGAAATTTTGACAGTAGGTTCCTTTTGTAACGTAGGCATCCACTAAGAAGGGATTTTTCGAAATTCAACCCCTAAGGGAGTTAAATAGGGGATGAAAGTTTGTATGGAAAATCGTCACTTAATGGGTTCAAAATTTCACGCAAGCGAAGCTGCGGGCGAAAGCTAGTAAATAATAGTGATGATGAAGATAACAGACAATTATTGTATGGAGAAATATTTACCTTAGCTCCCAAAGCAACTGAAGCCAACGCCACTGCAGTGCCAACCTCCTGACCAGAGTATCCAATAGGTATGTCAAACGTGTTCATATAATCTTGGATCACAGTCAAGTTGCAGTCTTCATAAGGTACCGGATACGCCGATATGCAGTGTAACAAGCAGAAATTCTTATGTTGAGCCGATATTATGTCGTATATAGTCTTTACTGCAGTCTTATCAACCATCCCTGTAGAGATAATGAGTGGAACTTTCTTGGACGCGGCGTATTTCAAGAACAGCAAGTTGTTTGAGTCACCAGAGCCAATTTTGATGAACGGCACCTTCATGTTGACTAAGAAGTCGAAAGACACCTGGAATATAATGAAAATTTTCGATTAATTTGGAGACACATAATATTAAAGAATGGATTTCCGTTGTGTTTTCTGGCGCTCGTGTCGAGCAGTGGACATTTACGCTCTGATAAGTAGACTACACGTGAGTTTTGAGCAGTTTCGCCGGCCTTTTTAGGTTGTTATGTAGAAATATTTATTAATAGCGTGCATAGTTCCCAAAAGCCGTACGAGGGAGCATCGAAGCGATGCCTATTCATTTTGGAAGTCGAGAGTTAGTTTTGAAAAAATATTGAAATTTTGCCACAAACGTAACGTGGCAATGAATCCGAAAATGTTTTTCCGAAGTCAAGAATTCCAGCCGTTGCTAATCACGACATCCGAGCCATACACAATGTGGCCATGCCATTCACTTCTAATAATGAATTTATGACCATGAAACGCAAGTGTTTCGTTCGGCCACATATTCCTACACATTTTGAATGATTTAATAAAACCATGCGAATCTGCAACTAATATTGGCGTAACTATCAGTGGTATAAATATGCATAGGAATTGCGTCTAGATTTAGCATCCATGAAAATATTTTTTCCATTGTATTCTTAGCTTGACAGCTTGAAGATTATTGTGGTCAATGAACTACTAACTATTGGGTTAATTAGCAATGTTCCGTATCAAACCAATATTCATTATGACCGCAGATATTAAGACTATGTATAGAAAGATAACTTACCATGTCCATAGCAGAAGCTGTGCATAATATGCCTACTTCATGAGCATATTTGAACAATTCCCTGTACTGACTCTCCGAGAACTCCAGAAATCGTTTGTGATCGCCATAAGTCTTGCCCCAAGAGTTGGGGTTGTCATACGGTCGCTCTAAGTATTTCTTTGTGAATTTCTCGTTGAGGCAAGTCTTTTGAAACTTGACACAGTTGGCACCTGCATCCTGCAACGTTAAATATAAAACGTATAGTAAAAAAAAAACGATGCGCATATTATACTACGGATGGTTTCATGCATGCTTTATGTCAATACTTTTTACATTTTAATGTTGATTATGATAATACTGTTATAACATGTTAAGTATAGGTATATATATTGTTCTGATGACATCATCTATAGATAAAGATCGACAGGAAAATGTAATAGCATCAGTTAAATTAATTTAAAATGTATCTTGTTGGTTATAATAACGATGAACTCGATTTAAAACGCAAACAAGTAGGTACCTAATCGTTAGATAAAATGTGTAGCTATAGACAGCGCATGCAACTAAATGAGGTCTATCTACAATAGATAGGTAGATATAGGATCAATCAAGGTTTAGTACCCGATGTCTATTGTGTAGTATCGCAAAGCACTATTAAATACTTATTCAAAGTCGAAGAGAATGTCGGTTCTCTTTGTTTTGTTTTCAACGTAAACAAAGTGAACAAATGTTTTCCTGCCACAACAATTTGTATTGAAAAGTAGCTTACCTTTGCGGCTTTTATTAACTTTTTTGCTATTTCGATGTCACCTTGATGGTTCTGTCCAACTTCCGCTATGATGAAGCACGGATTGCTGCCACCAACTTTGACGTCGTCGTTTATCTTCACTTCTACCATGTTCATTGCCACGCTCGTCCCATAAAAACAAACAAAGCGAAACCGGCTTTCGGTTCCGACTGCGCGTAGGGTTTACACTGACACTATGTAGCGAAGGTTTATCGACCTCACGCTCAAGATCAAATTGAATAAATAAGGTCAATTCAATATAAAAGCGAGCAGCTCGTTGCGCGGCGGCCGCACGAGTGTGCGCGCCTGCGACGCTGGCCCGGCCCGCACCCACTCCGCATGATAATTGATAAAAACCTGTAGGTATGTACACGTACGTTCATGACCACCGGCATGCCCTGGATCAAGGGAAAAAATACACAGACTGTATCTCAAATATTATTTATTGCGTATAAATTGTATTCCTCAAGACATTATATGAACAAAGAAAATAAATAACTATTTATGTAGGTACAGTAGCTGTCGCGCCTGTTTTCAATTGCGAATATTTACATTTACGCTGATTGTAATTATTCACGGTCAAACATCGCATGAGGCCATTTTAGCGATATCTTTGTGATTGTTGAACCTATCGCTTATTGCACGGTTGACTTTCGACTCAGTGGGTTTGCCGAGATAGTTCGAGATGTATCGCCCCGCCTCGATGAGTTTGACTAGGTCTATGTGTGTGTTAACTCCGAGGCCATACAGGAAGTAGACTAGGTCTTCCGTGGCGAGGTTGCCGCTCGCCCCGCGTGCGTACGGGCACCCGCCAAGCCCCGAGATAGACGAGTCCACCGTTTTTATTCCAAACTGTAAAAACAAGTTATGATAAAGAGGCTTGTCTTATGACGTAACTAGAGTCATGTGGGTCTGTGTTGTAGCTAAGAAACTGGTCAACAATATATTATTTTTGTATATTTTACAACTCATGCAGCTGTTTTAGATAAGGACTGATAAATGTTATCAGCCGCAACGGTAACGATGTCTCTGTGAGCATATCTACAAGCTTTAAGAGGTCTAATAAGTAAGATTCTAGAATTGTTATGATTTATGTAACACTCTTATGAACATTAATAGGTAAAATATAACAATATGTGGAAACATCAACACTACCAAAAGTAAATATTCGTGCCCTATCGCAATTTTTACAATAAACAATGCGAAGAAGTGTGTTGGGGCTTCAAAATTAATAATCGTATAAGGAAATATGTTCGGCATTTGACCGTTTGTAACTGTGGGGCAATCACTACTGAATATGTAGACCGCAGCAATCATAGAGACTTGTCCTGGTTTCGTCACACAATTTTTGTACGCTGATAAAACATCTCGTGTCCATTGCGTCCAATTTTGAGATTTGACCCTAGGTCATTTCTATGTCGAACATAATACTATACTATTGTCTTAGTTTCAACGTTATATCGACTAGAATTGAATATTGATGTTTTAAAGATGTTTTTTAATCTACCCACATAAGTGAATCCTTTCAATAAAGAACAACATTATGATTAATTGTTACGATAATACTGTACACAAAATTAAATAAAATAACATGTAGTGGGCATTTTATCAACAAACAGAAATGTTTTCAACATTGCCTTTTGAGTTCTAGAGCTATAATATTATTACCTCCAATCCAGCCAACAGGTTCGATAGAGCCTGTCCATAGGTGTCGTGGAAGTGCAAAGCCAGTTGTTCAGGCTTGGCGACCGTCAGCACTTCTCGGAGTAACCGTTTTACGGAGCCCGCAGTTCCTACGCCAATGGTGTCCCCCAAGGAGACCTCATAGCACCCCATCTCAAACAGTTGCTCTGTTATCTGTTACGATCATTATTATTAGTCGTTATCATTGTACACATGTTTACACCCTTCCACGCTAACTTGGAAGTAATATAGAAACGTAGAACGTAGTTCTGTAGGGAGTGAGATTCCGTACAAGTCGGTTTATTTTTCTATTGGACTGCATGTAGATGGTCCTTGCGGACCGTTTCTACGTCACCGGGCAGTTATTGGCGAAACCTGAAGGGTCTCCAGCCAATACAATTCGGAAAAATCAACTAAAAGAAATGGGCTTGTTTACAGTTATTGAACTAATGCCACGAGATAGCAATCTAATACCATCTTTTCCATTACACGTTTAACCCGTTAAGGATAAATTGTGTGATTAGTAATACATATTTTGTTATGTAGGTACACGTTTCGTTTGTCACATGAAAATTATTTAAGTAATCATTTGACTCCTAGCCTTGTTTGCAATACATGTCATGCATTTAAATAGAAATAATAATTGTCACAAACTCACAAGGGACAGGAACCGATATTTTTTTGGAAGCTATTAGTCTGTCACTACGCTAAGCAGGTAGTCTTTGCCCATTTCTATTCATGTATAGTAACTTCGGATATTCATGCCTTTGGTTTGCAAGAAGAACGAACGCTTACAAAAAGTAAAATATTTTGTTTGCTAAAGGTGCAAGATGTCATTTGTACCTACGATAAGAATTATTTAAGCATATTCATAAAAGTTAACACCGTCTGGGTGAGTTTTTTAGAATTTACAAGTGACGTAAGAAAGTGTTTTCATTACACAATACAAGTTTTTTTTAAATAAACATTGCTAGGAATATTAAACACGATGGTGTTATCAAAAACGACTGTTGCCTGCGTTTTGAAACTAGGCAAAATATTACTTTTCTTTTGGTCTTACGTGTGTTGATCAAATCTAATTACCCGAACCAATCCTAGTAAACATTTGATCACGAAATAATTTGCCTACAAATAGGAATTCTATTACTGTCACCAGCCCCCTAATTCAGAACGTTTCGGTTCGTTGATCTCTTTTTCTCTCGTTACAAGAATCGTAGACGAAACGAGATAGCAGACAGACCGTATCTGTCGACAACTGCTTATCGAAAAGGTTCTGAATCGAGGGGCAGGGAACTGTGGATGTTCGACAATATACGTCTGTCTGCCTTTCAGGCAATTTAATAATGACACTTATGATTAAAGAATGAATATCGTAATTACCTTAGCGATGCCTTTCGGATTTATAGGTCCATCATAAGGGCAGCCAACTACACAGGACACGTATCCTCTAACCCTGAGGCCGTCCTTCACAGCCTGATCAGCTACCAGTTTGAACCTCTTCAAGCCTTCTTCAACGGAACAGTTTAGATTCTTTTGCGAGAAACCTTCGGATCCCGCCGGGAATATTGCCACCTCTTCTACATTGCATTGTTTCTGTATGCAGAATACGAAAACAAACTCATATCTCTCACGATACAAAATACTGATAGATGTAGGATATTCCGAAAAAGCGGATGAGACATCAAAGTGTGGTTCGCGGATAAGTTTAGGTCAATTCTTCATTAGAATCTCCTCAAAATACCTACTATTTTGAGGAGATTATATAAATGAGTTGGTCTCTACTTCGATCTTACGGCCAGTTACAAAATAGAGCAATGATAGACGTAGATAAGACGAAAGAAGATCTTACAGCAGTATCATATCCCTTTAGATTAGGCACAAGGACTGGGTAGTTGACTCCGGGCGCCCTCGGCAGATTCTTCATGACATCAACTCCATCGCTCATTTGTTTCACCCATTTTGGACTTACAAAACTGTTAACAGAATAGAAGCTTATAGTTGAGAAGCTCATTGCATTACGAACAAAATAAATTGGATTGATTAGAAGAGATATCTTCCTAATTAAGATGAGGAATGAGTACAAAAGAGTTAATTGGGTAGAAACGGTTGAAAAGCGGGATGATCTTTAACCCAAAATGTACGTTAAGACCCAATTCACATGCCGATCACGCGATTATAACGATACATACACGATATATGCTATGAGAAACTACCTATCTTTAATTACGCGTGCAAACGACGACAGGTTTAATTATGCAATCTAAACGCAATTAGCTAAGAAATGTACCTATTTGAGCGAGAACTAATCAAGAATGGAGCAGAACAGAGCATTGCACTGGTTGCTTCGTTGATAAAGACCTCAGTATTAGACGTAGCATCGCTCGAGTGCTATCGCCAGATCATTGATATAATACCTACAGCTAATTAATTAAGTTTGGGGTGCACGAAAAGAGCCTCCACGAGTGACGATACTTAAGTACGTCCGGCGCACCCTGGGCAGTTAGCCCCGCTACCAATCTTGCTGACTGGCTAATCTTTTCAGCACAGCATGAGCTGTTTTCGTATAGGTCTTGCTTACACGAGAGAAGAAGAAGAAGCTAATTAATAGCAGATTTCTAAAATTTACCGAGAGTTATTGGTTAAAGTTAAGTCTTGTATCTTTACCAATAATGAAGCAAAGACCACAAAGCCTTGCATAGTAGACCCTCCCATACGTAGGTACGTGAGTAAGATTAACTTACGAGTCCATTATGTACCTAGTTAGGAAATAAAAATTGCTACCATTGGTAACCAAAACGATTCGTTTTTATTATAGGAACTGCGGCGGGCATAAGAGCAGGTAGGTAATTAGTATTCATGGATGCGTGATGCAAGCCGTAGGCCGCGAAGCGAAGCCTGGACAGAAGGCTCCATTCAAAAACAGGATTGACGCATTACGCAAGTTGTAGGGTGCTTTGTTCGGTTGTACAATCGCCCGCTGTCGCAGTATGCAAGGTGTCAGAAGTCTAAATCAATGTGGGGAGACTCCTTCACTGCGAAATACACGCCTTCCTAGAGTGTTCGACTGCGCGTATTTTTATCAACTCGTGCTTTGCTGTCTGCCGTTTGCAATGCTTAGATAAAACATATTATTTTCGCAGTATGATGTTATTAGAGCACAGGTAGGTTGCAGATAATTATCACTGGCCACCACTGGCAAGAATCAAATTTGGAGCCCCCATAAAAAAAAACGCTAAATCAAAACGGGATTTTAAAATTAACGTAACAGTAACGATTTTATCTTATATCCATAGATAGCACTCAATTTCCAGAATAAATCATTTGCATTAAAATCAACATCATATTTTAACGCGAGATCTGCTGTGGATTTTTTCGGCCTAATTTTAGCCCCCCCCTCCCCCTCCTAGGTCCTGCGCCCCTGGCAGCCGCCCCTGTGGCCAGTCTCTAGATACGACACTGCTGGCTACCACCTTATAGGTAATTGTATGTTCTAACAACATTTTCTCAAAAAGAAGAGATGACCTAGATTCTTTTCCAGAGAAAATCACACATGATGGCTTGCAACATTCAAAATTTTGTAAATGACTGCCTAACTACAATCTACAAGGTAACCAGTAATTTGCATACGTAATTTTTTCAATGTGAAGTGTGGGGTAACTAACAATAGAAGAATATGTAACGAGTTTTAATTAATACCTGTGGCTCGGAAATGTACGGCATGTTAATTAGTAAACTGTTACACAAGGCTGAAGCTTAAAAGCAATTTCTATTACATCGGTTGTACTTTTTACATGCTGATCTAGGCCCGTACCATGAAGTGTAAACTACCTTTGTTCCGTTGGGCGCGAGGAATGGAGTTTTACAGGATGAATAGCGCCATTCCTCTCGCGCAACAGAACAATGATAGTCTACACTTGATTCAAGTGACTTGAATAGCGCCATTCCTCTCGCGCAATGGAACAATGATAGTCTACACTTGATTGAAGAGACTTGAATAGCGCCATTCCTCTCGCGCAACAGAACAATGATAGTCTACACTTGATTCAAGTGACTTGAATAGCGCTATTCCTCTCACGCAACGGAACAATGATAGTCTACACTTGATTCAAGTGACTTGAATAGCGCCATTCCTCTCGCGCAATGGAACAATGATAGTCTACATTTGATTCAAGAGACTTAAATAGCGCCATTCCTTTCGCGCAACGGAACAATGATAGTCTACACTTGATTCAAGTGACTTGAATAGCGCCATTCCTCTCGCGCAATGGAACAATGATAGTCTACACTTGATTCAAGTGACTTGAATAGCGCCATTCCTCTCGCGCAATGGAACAATGATAGTCTACACTTGATTCAAGAGACTTAAATAGCGCCATTCCTCTCGCGCAACGGAACAATGATAGTCTACACTTGATTCAAGTGACTTGAATAGCGCTATTCCTCTCACGCAACGGAACAATGATAGTCTACACTTGATTCAAGTGACTTGAATAGCGCCATTCCTCTCGCGCAATGGAACAATGATAGTCTACACTTGATTCAAGAGACTTAAATAGCGCCATTCCTCTCGCGCAACGGAACAATGATAGTCTACACTTGATTCAAGTGACTTGAATAGCGCTATTCCTCTCACGCAACGGAACAATGATAGCCTACAATTTGATTTTCAAGTGACTTGAATAGCGCCATTCCTCTCGTGCAACGGAACAATGATAGTCTACACTTGATTCAAGTGACTTGAATAGCGCCATTCCTCTTGCGCAACGGAACAATGATAGTCTACACTTGATTCAAGTGACTTGAATAGCGCTATTCCTCTCGCGCAACGGAATAATGATAGCCTACACTTGATTTAAGTGACTTAAATAGCGCCATTTCTCTCGCGCAACGGAACAATGATAGTCTACACTTGATTCTTATTTTGCTGTCTTTGGAATATACATTTTTTAGGGTTTCTTAGTCAAACTAGGAATCCTTATAGTTTACTATATTTACTAGCAGACTATTAGGGCCGACGCGGCGGCGCCCACTGACGGCACGGCGTGGCATGGAGTAGCACGGCGCGCTTCGGCATACCGAATCATCCTGTGGAATCCCGCAGTATACTGAAGTATCCCGCGGCATACCACGTCATACCGTGGGATGCTTCGGCTTGCCGCGGCACGACGAAGCATCCCGCGGTAAATAAGCGGTATGCTAAGCAAATACAAGTGATACAGTTATTAAAATAAGGTTTAAAATTAATTGTCGCTGAGGAAGAAAAGAGACACCTTTAGCACTCACTTTTCTTAACATACAACAGTAACCTATGCGTCTCACGTGTTGCAGCGGTGTGCCGTGGCATCTTGTGGAATGCCACGACGTGCCGTAGTAGGTATCCCGCACACGCGTCACTGTATCTCGGGGAATGACGTGATGTTCCGCGGCATGCCGCGGTAAGTCGCGTCATCACGCGAGACATTTCGATTAAAATAAAATAATGTCAGTGCTAAACTTATTAAAATAAGGTCGAAAATCATTTGTCCACGAAAAAAAATCCTTTGCCACGCCATGCCATGCCGGGCCGTCACTGGGCGCCGGCCCTTAGTGTTATAAAGCTGAAATTTGGCATGGCTACACAAATTGCAATGAAATTTGATAAAAAAATATTTTTATGGTCTCCTACAGGCAAAGTAGGTTTTTTTTATATAATTGCCTATCTAGTTTGTAGGATTTGGATTTTTAGGTTTTTCAAAAACATTGAGGGTCCTTGTATACAGATTTTCGATACAGGGATCTTTTACAAAATAATAAGCATTTAAGTAATTTTTGTTAGAATCATGTTTATGTGAAAGTATTCACAGTAGCAGTCTTAACGAAATTATATGGAAAACTATTATAGCTGAGTAGGCTTTAGGTACTAATTTATAAGTATCAGGCAACCCACTTATGAAATGTTGTTGGGTCTGTAAAAAGTTCATAGAAACTTCATACAAGATGTCTTAAATCCTTTTAACCTGAATTGTTTATACACTTGAATAAAATATTTTATAGCTATACCTACTGACAACGGAACCCTACATGTACCCTACCCTAATATAACAGCTACTCAATACAATATTTTTACTAAATTATTAGTTACACACATACCTTGCAGACTCAATATCTTTTATTCCAGCTGCGGCCAGTTTATTTATAAGTTCTATTTTAATATCTGTGGGAACAAATTTAGACTCATTCTGAAGGCCATCTCTTGGCCCCACTTCATAAATCCTAATTTGTGGCACTGCTGTACTCTGAAAATATATATTTAATAAAATATTTTCATTGAAATGTAATTTATCTAGGTCCTAATATTAAGGATGTTAAAGGTTGTGACGATGGATGGATGTTTAAACGGCTGAACAGATTAGGATGTAATTTGGCACACAGATGTCTTTATTTTACTTTTTATTACGAAATATGAAGTAGTTTCATTACAATGCGAGTGAAACCGTGGGCAACAGCTGGTTTACCATAAAAATTATTTGTGAAAGTATTTGCATATCAGCATTGCTAGACATTTTTTTTTGCAAAGCGTGATTTTGAATCACTTTGAGTAAAAAAAGCGTCATTTTTTCGTTGAAAGCAGGACATAGTAAAAACATAATCAGTAGTTTATAAATACTTACCCTTTTATTTGAATTTTAAATTATGTTTACATGACAATAGATACCAAAAACAGCCCTAGAAAATGTATTTTAATGAATATACATTATTTTAACTATAACTGTCTGGTTTATCCTATAGTTAGGGAGTAGAGTCTTCAGAGGAGTATAGTTATAATCCCCGAAAAGCGGGACTGAGCTTGTCCCGCGCGGGACATTTAATTTTGATTTCAAAATCGGGACGTCCCGCCAAAATCGGGACGTCTGGCAAAGCTGGTGCTTAAGTTTAAATTTTGTTAAAAAAAGTGTGAACTTTTATGACAAGAATCATAAAGCAGTATAGATAAACTACGATAACATGGCGCGCCCCTCCAACATCTGTCTTCAATGTGTGTGTGCATATGCCAACAAGTCACCATGTTTGTGTTTGACAGTATTTGACATGTTTGATATTTAGTAGATTTATTGCTCGACTAGTGCATAATTAAAGTGACCGCTCGACAAGGCGCACGTGTGTCATCCATACAAACCTCCAAGCGGTACCATAGTTACCATAATGTTATTTAGCGACGTCAAATCTGTCGAGCGACTGATCCATGTTTTTGTTTAATTTGCAGAATGCACACATGTGCGTTGAACGAATGACATGTTGTAAATATTCTTACTCACACATTTTTACTTGAAGTGTCAATGGAGGGGCGCGCCATGTTATCGTAGTTTGTCTCTAAGTACCTAGTTAAAAAACAACGCACAATCACGATGGTAAACAATCAATACTTTTTAATTCCTCTAGCAAATTGAAAAAAAACTTTCAAACTTATTATAAAAGATCAAAGATCAAGATATCTTAGGTACAAGATTGTATTAGGTTTCAATTAATTGTTTTACTTACAAAACTACGATGAATTAAACTTTTCACTAGTTTGGAGTTAATTGTTTTAGCAATGTGTGTCATTATGACTACTTTTATGTAACATTAGCTATTAACTTCTCAGTAAACGCAAAGTAAAGATCGCTCGATCGTCATCCACATAATTATTTCGTTATCAATCATTATCAATAAGTTGGAATGTCATGTTAATTTAAAATTTGTTTTGGCTTTTGTAATCAACTCCTGTCATACTGACAAGCAAGTGATAAGAAATAAATAGTCAGTCGTTTTTCGTCTTGGAGTTTTTCGGTTTTTCGTGATAGGTTTTCAGTTTTTGTTTAAGATTTTTTATTCAAGATTTGTATTATAAAATGAATATTATTTACCAAATAAACATTTATTGATGACTTCTATGTAGAATTTTATTTCAATGTGGAAATATTTTCTCATAGATTACGTGAACTCAAAGGACAACTACTCAAACTGACTGTAAAAGCTATTTTGTTGTTTCTGTCAGCAATTCAGCATTCAACTGTCAAAGTCATTAACTTGCTTTGCGGCGTTTGTCTTGCCGAAATTTATTTTGAAGAAAACGTTATTTATTATTACAATTTTACAATGGGTTGAGTATTAATGCAGCAGAAACCAAATACTTTTATCTAAATTACATATATGTATGTTTTAATTTAACATTTTACTATTTCAGCCGTGAACAGTGCCACGTCTTTCGTGTTATCATCAATTTTGACCCTGCTAATATTTTCGGGAATGCAGATGTACAAGCCGCTCCTGATAAAATCCCCAATCACTATTATATTCGGAGGTTACCTTGGTTCATTGATGTTCATGTTCTTCGTAACTGTATCCTTTTAAACAAATAACTATTGATTTCGGGTAATTTTTGGGGCTTCCGGTACTGTTTAAGGACTCTATGAAGTTGTTGAAAGATAACTAATAATAACTGCACGCGCCCTTTATGTATGGGAGTTTTCATACAAAAAATAAGAAAACACAGTGTGTGCGCCCACCAACTAAGCATTTAACATTGCGCAAACGTATCATGTGTGTTTTCCCACAGTGAATGTGTTATGGCAATAACTAAATAACAGTTATTAGGTATCTTACAACAACTTCATGGAGTCCAGGAACAGTACCAGAAACCCAAAAGTTAACCCAAATTGAGTAAACAATGTACAAAATATAGCAGTTTGCTTATATAATAGTCACTCCAAGATCATTAGAAAAAAATTGCGTGACTGGTCAGTAAGTCTAACGTGTTGGTAGGTCGCACTACTAACTAGTAAAAAATTTGAATGCAGCAGTCAGTGTTAACTGTATGATAATTTTTTTCTAATGATCTTGGAGTGACTGTTGAAATGAGCACTGCTGTTATCTTGCATATTATTCTTTCTTACTCGTCTCATAGTTATGAAACAAGAGTTAAGGTATCAACAGCAATATGTTTGGCATATTCCACTACACACAGCAAACAATGCCGAAAACATTATTGTCCTCCATAGTTTTTGTTGTTATTACTGATAATATTGTTTTAATGGTTTATTGAATTATCCTTAACATGACATCACAGGCACTCGGTAATTTAGAAGCAACAATGTTTGGCAAAAACTTCCAGTTGAAACTGCCAGAAATAGTCCTGTCTATGGCAATATCATTGATAGCCGCGGGCATGGTACACAGGATCTGCTTCACTACATGGTAACGTTTTTATAATAATGATGATACAATTATTATCCACATAACCATAAATGGTTTGTGAATGTAGTCTAGGAGGTGCCAGTTGGATATGCTATGATTAAAATGTTATTGTAGTTTTTTAACACTTACATCCTGAAGCAATCAATCCACTAGCAAGTTTTACAATGCATCCAATTGTCAATCTGGTGACACACTTGCAGCAAGCCAACTTCTGTAAGTTTTATCAACTAGGATGGCAATGTAATGCACACAACTTGCACAACAGAGCTAGCTCATTTGACAAATAAGGATTTGGTGCTTAACACATTCAGTGCCGGGTGCCATCCAGGAGGGCACTCTGTAGTCGCATTCGCCATGCCAGGTCATGGAGGGCTCATTTTGAATGTAGGTTTTTCTTGGAAAATACACTGTCATGAAACAAGGAAACACCTATTTTACGACGTAGTAGCGTATTTTTCACGGTTTTTAACCTAATGCCAGGAACCCTCCTCCAGGGTTCACTCTTAGCACAAACGTAATGCCGAGGACCCTCCTGGAAGGTCCAATAATCATATGTATGGCGGCATGGCGTATGACTCGTATGAGCTCTATGAAGTGTGGTGGACTCGAATGTGTTAAAATACTAGCAAGCAAATGTCTCAATGTATATTGTATAATACAGACTGGCATTGTACAGTATCTTATAATGCTATTGAAAAACATTAGCATATACGCATATAATATGAAATCCAGATTTCATATTTCTTGAAATAGAAATATATTTATTTGCCAGAAAACATGGTCACAAGTTAGTACATTTCGTGATAGTACATCATTATATATAGATAGTACATCTTGGAATGACTAGCAGAAAAACTACTATATCATTATTGTTGTAAACAATAAACAATTGTCTACAAATAAATTTAATTTGTTTATAAATATAATGATTACCAAGTGGTCTGGGGAGGTGAATGTTACTTGAAAGAGGCCTGTGTGCATCAACCAATGGATAGACTAGTTGAGAGTAAATTGAAATTGAGTTAGAGCTATTTATAGGATCAAATGAAGAGATTAATAAAATTGTACCTAATGCTTTACATAGGTAAAATTATTTTATCTAAGTACCTATGTTACACCTTTTTCAAATGAATAATATTGCTCCCACTCAAACAACAATTTGAAATATGTAGGTATGAATATAGGTGTTATGTTATATTTCAATAAATTTTAATGATCTTTGAATTTCTTTCTTTTCAGCTTGATATTCTCCATAATAACAATCTACTACATGAACAAGTTGTCACAAAAAGCTTATGCAACAGCAGCCCCTGTTGCAGCACCAGCCAAAAGTCGACGACACAAATGAACTGTTGGAATTAAGTGATTTTTTACTAATAAATATCTAATTAAAAATCATTTTATATCAATAGTTGTTTTATTATAAAAGTATAAAAGAAAATATCGTATTATGGCAATATTATTAGGATTTTATAAGATTTTCAAATTAAAGGCATGATTTAAAAAAATGTTTATTGAAAAATTAATTTCTGGGACAAAAGTAGACACATTTATCTTTTATCTGGTGATATAAACATACTTTCCTCTTAACTTTTTTTCATAAAATTAACTTAAGAGTAGGTAGTTTATATATATAGAAAAATAAATTATCTATTCGGTATAATTAAATAAATAATCATCTATTTATCGATAAACAAGAAATTCAGTAATACAAGGCCTTATTTTTGTATTCAATTAAAATTTTATTTACCTTTAACTAGCTTTTAAAATACAATCTACTGTTAATTTGTTCCATGTCTTTTGAACAAATATCACATAATCATTATAAGGAAGGATAATAATATGTAATGTTTCAACATCTATTCTACTTACCTACCTACTTTACATAGATAAGTCTATGACACTGTTAAATTATAAATGTTAAACAATCCTCAGATCCCCATAAATCAAATATAACATACTTGTTACAAATATCTATAAATGTTTATGTTAATAAGTAATACTTGTATAATTGGGTTAAACATAAAAATGTATAGATATCAATCAACAAAAACAATACCTACCCACTAAGTTTTAATTATTGCACAAAGGCATTTCTTACAAAATAATTATGATTTACGTAAATTACATGAAAAGTTAATATGATTTGCACTACAAAATACTTGAATATGAATGTTAATGCTATATTTATATGAGAAATATTTTATCACTAACAAATAAATAATGATCAACCTCATTGAAATAGATTTGGATGGATTCCTTAGGTACTTATGTTTCGAGTCACTTTTGTTAAGGCATAGGAATTGTTTGAGCTATCTATGAAGACATTCAATGCCTTAGTCATTCTTATTATTATACATACCTACTTATGAATCATACATGCCGAATGTGTCATGACGACTGTAATAAAGATCAGCTGTTTGTTGTGTGGAGAAGCTATAAGCATTAACATTTATTCGGAATGAAGCTTGTTAGATAAGATAAATTTACATAAATGCAATCAACAATTTTTACATCAATAATAATCTATACAATGCATTCTTTGTAGGTATATAGTTACCTATGTGAAAAATAATGATTTAATTTATTGAGATGTAAGAAGACCATTATTGTGTTATAAAATGGAGTGTTTTTTAAACATCTAATAAGTTTGGCACTAACTTTAGAATAGTCCAATTTCTGTATAAAAATTAAAAATATAAATTGCTCTACAAAATTTTCTGGCAGTGGGTAATTGTTGCACATTCTTTGATATATTATTCAATTAAAATTGTAGACTACTAAACATTAATTACTTGAATTTGACCTTCTACAAAAATAACAATACCAGCAGCAAGTTTGTAACATACTGTTGTGATTCTATTCTTGATTACTGAGATTTGGAAAAATCGCAGATAAGATAAAAGTCATGCAAAACTTTTCTATGAGTAACCAATAAAACAAATAATATTTTCTATCACAGACTTATTCAAATAGATAAGGCACTAAGTTTGTATGTGATTAGATCTTTAGAGGAGTGAAAGTGGACAAGCATTTAAAATATTTCCTTAATTCATACACACAACTCTCTCCACTAATTTAGGTACAGGTGTCAATGGATACACAACTGGTTACCTAATGCTTCATTGGAAAAACTTGAATTCCAATTTATAAATCTTGTTTCCTCTAATAAGTATAACTAAATCATTATTATATTATTAATAAAGCAACCTAAATTATGAATAGAGAAAGTTTTTTTTCAAATAATTATATCAGTATTACACAAACATTGAATAGAATGAGGCATGCCACATAAATCTTATGCAATTGATAATGCACTGGAAGTTTTTAGGCAATCGCATAATAATTATTTGTTTCTTATATGCATGCTGTTATTTCTAACATATGGGTTCTGTAAGATTCTTGGTGTTGTTTCCATTACTCTGAGTAGCAGTTCATCAAGATAGTTTTCAAGGTCTTTATTTTTCTTCTTCTCATACTCAACATCTTTCTGCAAATTATATACCATGACCATGAGGTCCTCTCGTGATTTTCCATCAAAGTCCTTCACTATGGATTTCGGGATGTTATTGAATGCAGGATTAATGGAATCTTCTTCTGCTATGTTCTCTTCACCCACAATAATGCGCTCTTCCAGCAATTTCTTTTGTTTATTATTATTGCCAAATTTCTTAAAGAACTTAGGACTTGGTTTTTCTTTCAATGAACTTGGACTGTCAAGTTTCTTATTTCTTTCTAGACTCGATGACTTTTCTCGATCAATAGCTAATTGACTATTTGATTTTCGCTTGGAATAAAGTTTCTGTGACCACTCATCATTTTTGTCAATAACCTGTGCTGGTAGTTGTGGAGGTGTAAAAGTGTCAAGGCTCAAGCGTACAGGTTTTTGTGGTGCTAACTTTTCTGGTCCTGCCAAGTTACTACTTGTGGATCTTCTCAAAAATTCACCACCTCCTAAATTTTCCAATGAAGCATTAACAGGTGATGGGGTGTATTTGTGTCCTCGTGGTAAAGTTTGAACATTTAGTGAGCTACCAGAGCTTTTATGGGATAAGTCATCAAAAGCAAACTCATCATCATCTTCACTTATGACCCCAGGGTCTGCTTCTCCTGGCAACCTTTTGGGAGTGGAATGTTCGGGCGTAGAAAGTGTCGGGGTCTTGAGATTCCCAATGCTGCCACTTAGAGATGATGAATCACTTTTCTTATCTTTCTTATTTAAATTCATTTTAGATCCAAGATTTTTCGCAAACTTTTTAATACTTTTACGTTTTTCAATGCTGCCAATACTCATGAGACTGCCACCTACATTTTGGGCAATACTAGACAAAGAAGACCTATGTTTATCTTTTTTACTCAGGTCAGTTAAGCTTCCTTCTTTCACGGTGAAAGCTATTTTCACCTCCAGCTCACCTCTCGGTTTATCATTTTCTTTACCTGATTTTCCTTGCAAGGTATACCAACGGCTTCTTGGCCGCTCGTAAACATCGAGGTCTTTTAACGGAATCGATACTTGACCTAGTAAATGATCCTTTAATAAATCTTCATCGTAAATCTTTAGAACAATCTCAGCGGTATTCCCTTGTGAAGGTATTCGTAACTCGCATTCTTCTATCCATTCGACATTCTGAGTCGCTTTGTGTTTGACGGAAGTTTGGAATTTATCTTTGCCGAGAGCAATCGTAACAAAACAGTTATTCACACCGTTTTTACCTTTGATCAAAAGTCCACGAGCTCGTTGAATAGTAACTTGCACATGAGTTGGATCCCACATCTTGATGTGCTGAATTAGATCACTACACAACTATTGTTAAGATAACAAACTATAAAAATATCATTGAAAACAACGTAACGATGAGCTGTCGACCGTCACTTTAGCTCATAAAATACTTTTTAATTTACGCGACGTTCCGTTCTCCGTTTACTGTAAGCAGAAAGGTAGACGTATAAAATTATACAGCCTTTGTGATTCTTATAAGATTTAATTACATAAAATTAAATAATTAGTTTAAAAGACTTTTATAAAGTAATAGTTTTCTAAAATTATATTAAAACTAAATTTTCTGGTTTACTCTTGTTATTACACGACGACATACGCTTTTCTGACTGTTGTATTCAAGTGTTGATTGATGATATCATTGATCAAAATTGTCTCATATTTTTTAAAACAATACCTAAATAATAATATGACATGCAGGTGGAAACGCATAACGTTACACATAAATGTATTGACGAATTTTGTCATAATGTTCCTGAGAAGGTTCATGATTTTTTGTAATTTAGTTGGTAATTCTGATTATCTTAAATAATTTTACTGTGGAAAACAAACGTTTATCATTGACATTATTGAGCTTACTAATTGCCATAGAAAATTATAAGTACTACTTAATTGCTGACGTATAGACCGTCACAGATATCTGTGCGGGCGGATTTATAATGTAATTGAACAGTCCCATAGCAAGCAGCGCCTCCTTGACACGCACAGATAAGTGTGTCGGTCTATATTTATTTTGTTTTCGTGCGTTTTTCTTGCACGCATGCGATATGCATTAGATCAGTTAAAGAATAATAGAAAATGAAAAATAATTGATAAATTATTTATGGCAAACATAAAAAGTAAGAGAAATCGGAACTTTACTGAACAATTTTTAGGTACACACGGCTACACATCAAGCTATACATTTCCAGTTTACACTGACCTCTCACTGTAAGGAAAACCTATACAATGCGAGATCAGCTTATATTGAAAATGGAGCTTGATCTGTAGCCGTGCGTACCTAATTATCGGTATAAATATGCATTTTATGATTTATGAAATTAGCGATTTTTATTTTGTTCCGTTTGTTTTTTAAAAAAAACGTTGCCCGACACTAAGATTTCTCTTGTATCGTGGGTGTGTTTACAGACACAAATCTCACATAGACAAACGCCCAGACCCGAAACAACCATTTGTAGGCCATACAAATTTTTGTTCCGTGTGGGAATCGAACCCACGACCCGTAGCGCAGAAGCCAATCGCTCAAACGTGACGTCATTATTGAAAGTACGTATGTAGTTTTAAGAGTCGAAGTTCATAAATACGCGCGCAAGGTTCTAATAGACGTATCATAATATATTATGTAGTGAAAATACGTAGAGTTGATAACACTGTAGTTACGTTATCCGTATCTTTTCAAGCAAATTAGAATCAGAGATTCTAGTTCAGTCTTTCTCAAAGTGGGCGATAACGCCCCCTTGTGGGCGCTGGAGGCCTAGAGGGGGGCGGTAAGGGACCCAGAAAAAATTGGGGGGCGTTGAAGTAGTTTAGGGGGGCGATGGTTGATTTTTAATTTCATCTACTTAATATTTTAAAATTCACTGAAATTAAAACCCTCTGCCCTGTTACAATCAAACAAACACTAAAAATATTTAACATAGCTTTCGTAGGATATCCCGTGAGCAATCAAGTTTTAACAAGTTTTTGTTAAATAACGCGATTTGTGCAATCTTGTAATCGGCTGGTTCATCGACACTTATTCTTACTTGCTCAGTACGATTGAGCGTCAAATGAGATACACGAGTTTGTGCATGTTTGTCTTATTCCTGTCGGTGCGTGCTATATTTCAATCCTATATAAAAAAGCACATAATATTTATTTTATTTTCATTAGCGGTTTCGCGCGCAATCGTAAGCATTACTTATGTATTTGTGAAAACAAAAGCATGTCGGAAGCAAAAAAGAAGAGATGGCAATACAGTGCGGAATAAGTATATTAAATACTATTGAAAATACCACAAACCCCTCTTCGCCTTTTTGCCTTCTTTGTTTAAAAACATTTTCGAATGAAGCGATAAAGCTTTCAAGACTTCAAGATCATTTGAATAAAATGCATCCATATAAGAAATACAAAAATGTAGCCTATTTTCAAGACCTGGAGAAGAAGCACAATGCTCAGCCAAGTGTATCAAAACTTTTTTCGGCGGCTGTTAAGCAAGGAGATGACGGACTTCGAGCTTCGTACAATATCTCTTTGTTAATTGCTCAAACAGGCAAACCACACACCATCGGAGAAGAGTTAATTTTGCCGGCAAAAAAAAAGTAATAACTACTGTGGTCCATAAACCGGCGGCAGATATTATCCGAAAAAATCGTTTGAGCAATAGTTCTGTGAAAGATCCTCTTAATATTACAATGTTGCGTTTTAATTGCTCTCACTGGTAAAAAAGTCTCGTTTAGAATGTAAGTTTAAACTCCAGACCAGACTAATATAGCACACTATAGTTAAATGAAACTAATGAATGTCAATGTGATTTTCCAGATGTGGTAAAGTAAAAAAAATGGGGGGCGCTGAAAAATTATTGATTTCCAAAGTGGGCGGTAGATGAAATAAGTTTGAGAAACTCTGTTCTAGTTGATAGGTAACTATATACTTGATTTAGTTTTCATTTAACGAACCTTCGTAAAGATATGAACGAGTCTTCGTACACATTTGTGCTACACACACATACCTAAATGTGACATTGCTGGTCGTCATCATATTTCGGCGACGGCTTAGCATAAATTATGATTAACCTGGGCCAAAACACTTACACGGCTTCGGCAAATATTCCGGCTTCGTGCTGCGTGATGGTCAACACAGATGAAAATCACGTAGGTACTTATATTTCTTGTATTCGGCCTATTGCAGTAACACGAATATTGTTCAATGCTTATTATGTGTTATGTTTTATTTTCTGCTACATCTCCATCTCCAGAACGTTGGAGACGGTGATTGTACTGATTGTAGGTACATTGGATAAGCCAACCTTTCAACTAACTTTTAGCTCTAATTAGCTACCCACTTATCTACTTGTTTATTTAGTTTTCTAAAGCCACTAGGGATGGACTATAGTAGCCACTATATGATCAACTTGTTGTGGTTTATTGCCTGCTTATTGCCCGTTGCTGCTGACTAAGTATTTATAAAAAAAAGTCATCGTATTAGGACTGATGTTTTTACGTAACAGTCAGCTGAGCCAGGCCCGCCGCTAGCTGTTTAGTAGCCCGCGTGCAATACCGATTATGCCGCCCTACGACTACTTACGCTGAGTTTTGTCAAAAAAAGGCTATTTAATGTTTTCTCATTAGAGTGGGAAAAAATAAAATTTTCCATGCGATGACATTTCTAATTCTGTAGGTGGGGTAGGTATTATGACAATGATATTGAATTTTACGTGATGAGTCGCTCGATTTGCCGCCCCCCTGGAGGTGCCGCCCGCGTGCGGTGCACGCCTTGCACGTCCGGTTGCGGCGGGCCTGAGCTGAGCACACATAATCTCTTATTCGACTTCTAGTAATTTAACCTCTGATATGCACGTGTGAAGAGATACTTAGAATAGTGAGCACGTGCCCATATTACTTATTATTTCGATGTTGACTTTGGGGAGGCATATTTTATGTCCAGCAGTGCACTGCGATAGGCTGAATTCATTGATGGTGACCAGAATCACACACCACCATTATCAACGTAAATAGCTTCAATTAAATTAAATCGGAAACAACCGCACAACTTCCCGCAAATTACTTAGTAGGTAGGAACAAACTGAAATAGGAAGAATTCTCAAGGTTTCAGACAAGAAAGCAACTTCCTATTTTATATCTATTCATGAACAATGCATTCGTTCTACTTATAAAAGATCGATTACAAGAAAGAGCGGAAGTGTTTTTTCTATATATTCCTGTAAAGAATTTAAATTATTAGGTATATGTATAAAAAGCTATTTTATACGTAAATGATTGTAATAGAGATTTTTTGTTCGGTGAGCTGGTGCGGCACCATGTCATAAAGGTACCTACTACTGGACCGATTTTGAAAATTCAGGGTTCCATTCTAGATGTATAATTATGAATGTAAGCTATGAACCCCGAGGCAAGTTTTCACGTTGTTACTGTGAGTTACATAAGGCCTACTATTGTGTTCATACTGTTTTGACAAGGATGTTGTAGATTTTATGTGATAGGATTCAATTCGATGGCCCACCTGAAGGAAAGTGGTTACCGCTGCCTATACACCTACAACAGTCCGTGTGGTGCCGGACGTAAATAATAGCACTACCCCATCTCTTTCCGTGGGTGTCGTAGAAGGCGACTAAGGGATTCACTAGAGGATGGGCAGCAGCGTTCTCTGAGTACTTTAACAACCATACTGTGATCGCCAACCCGCCTGCCAAGCGTGGCAATTATGGCAAACCCCCCCAACATTGTTTGAGGGAGGCCTATGTCCAGCAGTGGACGTCATTGGGCTGGGTGATGATGATGATACACCTACAACACCAAGAGGATTGCTGATGCGTTGCCAACCTTACTAGACAAAGTTGTCAAAGTCTCTTTTGCCTATAACACAGCCTGTACTGTCACCGGCACTCATACCCTTCAAGGCAGGGGGTCTACTCCCTAAGCACGAAGTCCGTGGTTTCGGCCTTAGTTACGAGCGTTTCGTACTCCTTATCACCTACGGACATACGATTATTTCGGGGCCCGAACTAAGAATGAATGACAACACGATTTGACAGTTGTCCCTACTACCGGTGTGTTTTTTCCCGTTCGAAAAGTTGAACTTGACACTTGTTTTGTTCACTTCTACGTTTCTGGTTACTTTCGGACGGGCAACTACCTTCGTTGACGGACTTAGGGAGTAGGCCCCCAGAATACAGCAATGCTGCTTGGCGGCAGATCATCCAAACGCCCACTGATTTTCTCCTTATGGGGTTTATGGTACAGCTTCATAAATTAATTTAGCCCAGTAGATGGTCACGCCAATTGCGTTGTCAGTAGCCTGATTGAGGTCCTTAGTGGTGTAGATGTAGGGCATGTGGGACATTGGAGCAAATGAGGTATAGTCTGTTCAAGAACTCACACTCATACTGGAGTTGGGATGGGTTGATGATGGGGTATTTACATATTGGATTTTTACACCGGTGGACATGGAACTTTGTATTGTAGGCTGCTAATATCGTCGTTCTATAGAACAGGGGCAAAAGTTAGTACTTTATAATTTATAAACTACTAACTTTTGCCCGCGGCTTCGCTCGCATTAATTTAGAATTTGACAATCAACTCTTAACACACTACTAAAGTTTCTATAATAATATAATTCAATCATGATTCGAAAGACACGTGGCGCCATCTATTAACGTTATTGTTGTTTTTCGCGGAACAGTACTTTTTTTCGGGATGGAAGGTACCCTATGTCCGTTTCTGTACACACTGACAACGTAACTTCAGGATGATCATTATAATTCAGGATAACATTTAAAAACACACCATAATAATACGTACCTACTCAAAAAAACAGACAAACTCGCCGAATTGAGAACCACCTCTTTCGGTTATTTTCGCAGTCGGTTAAATAAGATTTCTGTGTTTGCTACGGTTGTTAAGAAATATTGCTTTACGAGTACCCAAGCTGTACCTAAAGACCTAAACGATCTAAAAAGAAATCACGGCTAACTGCGATCGCAGTATGTTGTTATTGTTATGTCCTATGTTATGTCCTATACCTACATTCTATAGAATTATGTGCACTAACCTTCATCCTGACAATATCAAAATTCTATCTTCTTTAATTCAGCAATGCTATTTCACAGTCTACCTATATCTTACTCCTTACAGTCGGTCAACGTAGAACATTGTCGCAGAGCAATCGTGCCCCGGTTGTGGGGTGAAGCGGCGGAGGTTATGTCCCGAGTGGCCATACTGCATACTTGGGACATAACCTCTGCCCCTACATAATTTTGACATTTCATAGGACCTGTCAAATGTATGGGCGTTGACCCACTGTATGTAGTAAGTAGGTACAATGTGGCTATTTCCAGTGCTGCCTTGGTTGAAAAGGTCACTATCATGAAATATAGGTAGTCCGTATTGCTTAAAAGTTAGTGCCTCCGCTGCCGGCGCCGGGTACCAAACTGGCTGCCGGTGCCGCGCCGACTACATACCTACACTGTTTTTTTACACCTTCAAGGCCTCTTCAAACTCTTCATGAGACCATAATTCCTCACCCACTTTCATTTTCACAATAAAAACAAATGAAAAACTTAAGGGGATGTTTGTAAAGCTGTTTGGGTTTCCAAAGCAGAGTCGACGGAGCCTCGCACATCGGGGCTCCGTCTATTTCTGTCTGTAGGGTTTAAAGTAACCTAACATGAAGGGGATCGGGGGCTTCGTTCGCTCGTTTTGCTCGTTCACTCTAGTCCCCGTCATCCTCTTCGAACCTAACCTATCCGTGTCGGGGTGCCCCAGATTAAAGAGCTCGCTTCGCTCGTTCTTGAAATTAGTCAGTTTTGGAAGACAAAGTGTTTGGCCCAAAATCTAACCTACCTTTCAACTAACATACCTACCAAACAACTTATTACCGCCGCCGGTGTCCATTTTATGCCATTTATGTAGTGTTGAGGACAGCGGACTAGATCCAGTAATAAAACACCAAGTGTATAACTACTAGATCGACTTTAATTGTCATTAACACAATTACTTACATAATATTACATAGGATGTTAGCAAGCATGGCTTCAGTAGAGTTACCGTGTCCTAACACAATCGCAGCTAAAACAAGACTACTTGTAAGAACGTGAAAGTGGGCGGAAACATCTACGCCAAAAAGGGAACTTCCGGCTTCTAGAATGATCGTACAACTTTCTAGAACATAATAGTGCGCACCCCAGCGTCGAATAGTGGTCAACTAAGGGTTTTCTATACATTATAGCGCTAGCTCCACCTAGCGTCCACTAGCTAAACACGATCAATACAATTCCTTAAAGTGCCTCCACTATCAGGCGCTAGAGTGCGCTACTCTCTTCAGGCTTTGTATATCAGTCACATTTCTCCCGCCGTGTACATCAAATGTACATAATAGTATTACTCTAGTGACTGGTATACACAGCAAGATCATCACAATGACCTAAGCAATTCTTTACAAAGATCAATTATAACATTTATAACAATTCAAGTATAACATAACAATTTACAATACACCTATACAACTTTAAGGGTAGTCGCCACAGGATCCCTGCTCTGCTGTATATAAGTCAAATTGAATTAAAATTTCCTCCAAACAGCATGATCCTGCAGTAACGCCGAGAAAGAAAACTTACATAGAACCCTAAACCACATAAACGACATTAATACAATTTTATGTGTTATTCAGACTTGTGCTACTTAGCATTTAGTTAACATAAATAATTTCTGTTATACCTATATAAACATTAAAGGTAGTCGCTCCAGGACTCTTGCTCTGCAATACATAATTCACTGATTTATTGAATTAAAATTCCTCCGAACAGCATAACCCTGGAGTGACGCCAGAGAAGAAGACAATAAATTAAACTTGGGCTACATCAACGGCTACAAATACAACATAATTTTTAGGACAACTAAGATTATTCTACAGGTATGACGACAAGACGTTTAGAAGGACGACGCATTATACCGCTCTTAGTTTTGATGTCGACGACTCTCACGATACCATCCGCGCCTGGGTACACGCGTTCGACTCTTCCCTTCGGCCACACGTTTCTTGGTAAGTTCGAGTCCACTACCACGACCAAATCGCCCACTCTGACTGCTACGCCGCGTCCACGCGGCTCCCGCCGGTCTTGCAGTGTAGGTAGTACTTCACGCAACCATCGCTGCCAAAACAAGTCCGCCAGCCGTTGGGACGCTCTCCAGTGTGAACGTCGTAGTTCATCCACCCTTGCAAAGGCCCCTGGTAACGGGACTTTAGAGGGCGACCCGAGCAAAAAATGGTTTGGTGTCAATGCCTCCTCGTCATCCGGGCTAACTGATACATGGGTCAATGGCCGTGAGTTAATCGTATGTTCTATCTCTGTCAGAAGTGTATGAAGTACGTCTTCGCATGGGTGCCGCTCGACGAGTGTAGCATTCAGCGCAGTCTTTACGGAGCGCACCAACCTTTCCCATGCTCCACCCATGAACGGCGCTCCCGGTGGAATGAAACGCCAGTCGACGTGACGTACCTCTGCTTCGTGTTGTAGTGATGTCATGGCGGCCTTGCGGAGCTCGGCGTCCGCCCCGTGGAAATTGGTACCGTTGTCACTCCAGATAACTGCAGGACATCCACGGCGCGCCATCATGCGCCTCAATGCTAGAATAGCGGCATCCGTCGATAGCGAGGCAGCGACTTCCAAATGAACGGCGCGTGTAGTAAGGCAGGTAAACAATGCCACGTAACGCTTCTCATGGTGTCTCGCTACTGTGACTGAAAGTGGTCCAAAGTAGTCCAGCCCCGTGTGCGTGAAAGGACGTTGGTGGTGTGCGAGTCGACAGGATGGTAAATCACCTGTCAGCGGCTCCGGAGGTGCGGCTCGACGCAGACGACAGGGCTGGCAGCGATTGATTACCGTGCGGACGGAGGGCCTCAATCGTAGTATCCAGTAACGCTGGCGGACTTCATTCACGATGCATTCCACTCCGCTGTGATGTAACTTTCGATGAATCCAGTCTATGTACAAGTGACAATAGTGGTGGTTTCCGTCCAATACCGCTGGCGACTGCGTTTCTCGTAGTATGCCAGCTGCTGCAGCGATGCGCGAGCGTATTCTCAGTAGGCCGTGTTCGTCGACAGTCAAGGATAGACGATTCAACCGGCTGTTAGCCGGTACTGCTCTCCCGCCGGTGATTTGACGTAATTCATTTGTAAAACATTCTTCTTGTAAAGCGCGAGTCCATAGGATTTCGGCTCGGCTTGTGTATTGTGAACTGAGAGGTAAGTGGACTGTCGGCGTTGCGCTAAGGTTGCGACTTTGTGTTCGGAGTCGTGTGCTCGCGGTTTCGCGGTGCTTCTCCGTCCAGTTCGGGTCGTCTGTGTCGACGCGTCTGTTGCGTTTACGGGCAGCGGCTGTGGTGTGGACCCGACAACGGTCGATGAACTGGAGAACGCGAGCCGTAGTTCGGATGAGCCGTATCCACGAAGAGAAACGTGTAACATCAGGTAGGGCCTCCTTCGTGAGTGACTGTACGCGAGTCACGGCAGTGGTGACGCGCTCCTCTCCAGTGTCGACGGGGGGGGGGTGAGTTGGTCTCACGCGGCCAGGCGCACTCGTCGTCGTATAGAAATGAAGGGCCGTTGAACCAGCGGTGGGTCGCAGTAAAGTGAGTCGGCGCGTCGCGAGTGGAGTCATCAGCGACGTTGTGAGCAGTGGGGACCCAACGCCATTCGCTTCTCTCGGTGGTTTCTTCTAGTTCCGCTACTCGGTGCGCTACAAACGGTTTAAAAGCGCGCGCGCCGGCGCGCAGCCATGCGAGCACGGTGCGCGAGTCGGACCAGAACACTCGACGGTCGGCGCGACGATCGTGCTCCTCCTCCACGCAGCGTGCCAGTCGCCCGCCGAGGACGGCAGCCTGTAATTCAAGTCTAGGTATAGATGTGACCTTAAGGGGCGCGACGCGCCCTTTCGCAGCCGCGAGCGATACATTAACTTTAGCTTCGCCGTTAACTGACCGCCAATAGGCTGCTGCGGCATAGGCCCGTTCGCTCGCGTCTACGAAAACATGCAATTCTACTTTAGTTGCGTTATTATATCCTGGGTAACAACGCGGAATTCGAACGCCTTTCAAGTTTCTCAGAGCAATTAACCAGTCGTGCCATTTACGTTCTAAACTTTTAGGCAGGCGCTCGTCCCAACCAATATTCAAACGCCACGTGTCTTGTAATATACACTTCGCCTGTGTCGTAAACGGCGCGGCTAGTCCCAGTGGGTCATACAAAGACATTGCCGTTTTCAATAATTGTCGTTTTGTCACCTGAAACATAATTTATTATTACGCGCCTTTTCCCATCTTTCAGTTACCGACATTCTTTTAAAATTGGTACAAATGACTGCGCTGCTACAGTTGCCGTGACATATTACGCATGGCGTTTTGACAGGCTCCGCATTCATTTTAAATGTCCTGTGTGCCGGTCGTTGTGGACGTTCTCGTGTATTTTCCACTATCTCTGCAGTGGCGTGGCGTGCATTGAGGTCGGCCTCTCTATCGAGAAATCGTCCTAGCACTACTAAACCCGGCTCTGAATTACCCGCAGCCATCTCATAGTCATACCACCGACTTCTAAGCGTAACTGACAACTTATCTGAAATTGCAGATATCATTTCCGGGCTATGTAAAAATTCAGTTCTTTTCAGTGCTTGCACGGTAGTAATGACATTCGTGACCTTAGAGGCAAACATACATATATCTCTAGGATTATCTGATAGTTTAGGTAATTGACGTAATTTATTTAGCTCATAAGTTATTAATGCGTTCGGTCGCCCAAACCGGGATTCTAACTTTCGCATGATTTCAACGGAAGAGGATCCTAAAAACAGGCATTTCACCGCTTCCATCGCGGCCCCTTTTAGGCATTTTCTAAGGCGAGCTAAATTACCTGCCTCTGTGTGGGCTGACGCGGACTCATCAAATGCCGCTTTGAAATGCAGCCATTCGCCCGAATGGCCACTAAAAATAGGTAAATCAAGACCATACCTGTTAAAGACGGGTTTACCCCGCGCTACCTCTAACAATGCTTCAGTTAGTTCTTTCAACACGTGCCCGGCGTCGTCGCGCCGCGGTGAGGTCGGTGGCGCGCCGTGAGGCGTCGCCGTCCGTGTGTCAGCGCGCGAAGCGGTAAGTGGCGCGGGTTGCGGCTGTGGCGGTGAGTAGATATCGCCGCGGTGCTCGCAGGGCGGGTCCGCTTTTTCGTCTGCAGACAGCGGGCCCGCGTCGTCCGGCTGAAATTCCGTTGTCGTGGTCGATCTATTGTCTAAGTCTTCATCAGCCGATTCCGCTTCCAACAACGCTAGCCTAGCGGCGGCGAGTTCCAATCTCGCTCGGGCCAACGCCTTTCTGTTGGTTTTCGTCTTGTGTGGTGGTTGTTGGTGTGGAGGCGTCGTCGCACCAGGGCTGCAATGCGGCCGGGTTTGGTCCGACTCTGTGGCGGAATCGATGGGCCCCACTGTTGGTCCCACTGCTGTCGTCGACTCCGCTGAGACGGGCTCGTTCCCCTCCGCAGCCGCTGAGTGTACCTCTACCATACCGCGTGTCTTCACCATGTCGGTACTGCACTAACCACACTATCACTTGCGTAAGGACAGCTACTGAAGCAATGCTTGCAATCCGGCTCGAAGGACCAGTGTTGAGGACAGCGGACTAGATCCAGTAATAAAACACCAAGTGTATAACTACTAGATCGACTTTAATTGTCATTAACACAATTACTTACATAATATTACATAGGATGTTAGCAAGCATGGCTTCAGTAGAGTTACCGTGTCCTAACACAATCGCAGCTAAAACAAGACTACTTGTAAGAACGTGAAAGTGGGCGGAAACATCTACGCCAAAAAGGGAACTTCCGGCTTCTAGAATGATCGTACAACTTTCTAGAACATAATAGTGCGCACCCCAGCGTCGAATAGTGGTCAACTAAGGGTTTTCTATACATTATAGCGCTAGCTCCACCTAGCGTCCACTAGCTAAACACGATCAATACAATTCCTTAAAGTGCCTCCACTATCAGGCGCTAGAGTGCGCTACTCTCTTCAGGCTTTGTATATCAGTCACAGTAGTGTCGGTTCTCAATGGCGTTAATTTTGGGTGCCGCTGGCAGCGGAGGCACTCTCTAAAAGTTATGATAAATGTATCAATTTAGGAATGTATACCACCATGTATGCATGTATACAATGTGTAGGTACTCCATGTCTCATAGTAACTGACACAATTGATGTACAGTACGACACTACTAAAAGTCGCATCGGCAAACTTCGTAAAACCGATCATTTCCGAACCACGTGGATCTAGACCTATGGGTCTCCAAACTACGGCCCGCAGGCCACCTCCGGCCCGCGAACACCACCAATCTGGCCCGCGGCAGTGGACTGGATTGGTGGTGCTCATCAAAACTATGTTATGTGTATATGGTGGTATGTTGAACTAGGTCTTGGCCCCTTCGGGATTTTGTGGAGGAGTCAGTGTGGCCCTTAGGCTAAAATGTTTGAAGACCCTTGATCTAGACCATGAATATTTATTAGCACTGCGGTAAAAAATAATCCATAAGCGCGAAAATTATCGACTGCCATTGGTTGTTCGATCACATCTATGTAACTTCTTAGTTGTGTCGTACTGTACAATTTCCTCTAATTTTATACTCCATCTATTGGTCAAAACATAGCGAGCTATTATTTTAATAATATCATTCTGTGTGTACACCTATGTTTACTAAAATAAATGATTGATTGATATAATTTAAGTAACTTACGCAACAAATGATTAACATTAACAAATTCGTTATGTAAGAGATCCCATTACGCTTCTATTTACCCTTTTCCAATTAAAATTTGGATAGGTAGTTAAACCTGAGTTTGCTGAATTTTTGGTGGAATACAAAGCGATTCGTTTGAAGTATACATTTTTATTGTTTGAATTTGTTGCGAATGAGTTAGCGAAAGAATGTTTGGATTTTTTACGCTAATCAGTTACCGAAAAATACAGTGGAGTAAATATTTTTTAGCTTACACGTACTGTTTATGTTTATCTGATTTAAGTTAAATTGCGGAAGTTAAGAAGAACACAGCGAGCACTTGCTGCTATAACTTGGATTGGGCTCTTAAAGCCGTGTTTACATTATGCAAGTAACTTGTAACCTGCAGCTGACTTGCAGACTATGCTACACCTACTTCCGTAATGAAAACGCGACTTAGTGGACTAAGGCTGATGTTCACCAACATTAATTTTCTGGTTAACCAACCGTTAACCTAAAAGTCTGGTACATTTATCAAGTAAACGGTTGTTTAACCAGAGAATTTATGTTGGTGAACACCAAATATTGAACTGAAATTCAGACGTGATAATTAAAATGTAAAATTATAAAACTTTTATAGACGGTTTTTTCTTCTCGAACACGGGCTTCTCTTATAGATCACCAAGAGGACCTTTGAATAATGCCTTCGTAATGTGTGCAGGACACACCAGAAGGAACAGCTCACACATTTTTTGCTGCTGCTGGTTGGCTGGTCGGTGTTCAAACTATTATTTTCTCATACTACGGTCGCGGACTCGAAATGTTTATCAGATTGAACGAATTTGAATTCGATTCCTTATCTGTGCGCAATAAGGTTTAAGATGTCATATCAACTTATGTCATATTGACCTTATAAAAATGTAATGTGCAAGCAATTATAGACCTTAGGGTGGTAAATATTTCAAGTCCCCGACTGTACATGTTGTCCGTCCAGCTGAGAGTCTAGTCCTTTTTACGACGCTAGTCACTGCCCAGAGAGGAAACTAAGGCTGGTGTTCGCCAACATAAATTCTCTGGTTAAGAAACCGTTCATTTGACAAATGTACCAGATTTTTAGGTTAACGGTTGGTTAACCAGAAAATTAATGTTGTTGAACATCAGCCTTAAGGCTCATTTACACGGAGATAGTTTCTCGAAGCGAGTCTCATGCTATCTCTGTTTTCATCGTAAAGAAAGACAACGACAGATCGAGTCTCGCTTCGAGAAACTATCCTCGTGTAAATCGGCCATTAGTCTATTAAGTCGCGTTTTCATTAAGGAAGTAGGTGTAGCATAGTCTGCAAGTCAGCTGCAGGTTACAAGCTACTTGCATAATGTAAACACGGCTCTAAGCGTCCAATCCAAGTTATAGCAACAAGTGCTCGCTTAGTTCTTCTTAACTACCGCAATTTAACTTGCTTGTAGATTTGACGCCTAAGGTATCGGTATAAATAAATATGGGACCACCTCTGAAGTATGAACAATCAAACAAAAAAAAAAAACATCAACATTTTAATAATTGGCGGAATAATCGCGAAACAAAAATACAAAAAAAAGCATACCTACAGTCGAATTGAGAATCTCCCCTTTTTTGAAGTCGGTTAAAGATAAAAAACACTGTTGTATGAAATTTATATGAGTACAGGTATTGAGGAAGAGGAATGACAAGGTACGTGAAAGATTACCAGTTCAATGTGTATGGACACCGCAATAACTCATTTTGTACTCGGAGCTACTCTCGTCAATTTTCCTTACATCTTGTCAGGGATGATCCGGGGCTGATTTCCTATTATGTTGCATAAAACGTAGGTATTCTTCTTTTTATTAGGTATTAGCCCTCTTAAACAAGTTGATAAATTAATAAATTGTATTTCGATTTGATCGAAATTGTAGACTACAATAATATGCATAGTGACCTGATCGTGTAATGAGAAATGCGTAATTAAGCGTTTCGTAAATTTCATAAGCATGTCTCTACAAGTTGCAACATAAATAAGTGTACAACCTCTTAAGCGGTCACTGTACTCATCATTATGAACAACTTTTACAATGGGACCAAACCTGAATTCGCGAAAAAAAAAACAGCTGTTCCCTACATTTTGACGAGTTATGCGAACATAAATGTGATTTTTTTTCGCGATTTCGGGTTTGGTCCCATTGTAAAAGTTGTTCATAATGATGATTACAGTGACCCCTTAAGAGATTGTTCACTTCATGGGCGTACCAAGGGGGGGGGGGGGGGGGGCAGCTGCCCCCCCGTGGAAATCTCGCAGAACATGTATGAACTCTCCTAATTACCAATCAAAGTGTAAATGGGGCCGTAGGCTCTAACTTTTAAATAAACCGCGCAGTAGACTCTGGCAAAATGCACGGTGCAATTACCAAAAAACCGCGCGCGACATTTGCAGCTGTTTGCCCTAGACACTACACTACATACGATAGGTACCTAATGTTTCGTGTAGGTGTGTTTGAGTAGTGTGTATGACAAATCCAGCCGCGGACGATCCGACCTAAAAAATCTGACTTGCCCCCCCCTAGGCCAGAAGCTGGGTACGCCCATGGTTCACTTATTTATGTTACACCTTGTAGTGTTATGATCTTATCCCTACGGAGATGTTTGACCATCTTACTGCGACATATCGTGTCGCCTTAGAGTGAAAACCTCAGGAATGCGTTTGGTTATTGCACGGTTTCTGTGGGCTATCACGTGCACGAAGTCGTGAGCAAAAGCTAGTCAATTATATTTATTACGAGTTTTATATACCCAGTAAAGGCTTAATGCCTACAAAATAATTACGCGTAGAGCGGCTCTCTACTCTAATTATAGTACCTATATGTTGTGATAAAATAAAAATGACCAAATTACATTCCCGAAGTTTTCACTCTATATGGCGACGATATGCGTAGGTATATAATAAGTATACCTAATTATAATTTTGTACTTACATTTTACTCACAAATTAGGTCACCACTATTACTTATTTATTTATAAATGTAAAATTTTTGTATTATTTCCTGTTTAAATATTTTATTTTCAAACAGTTTCGAGCAGTTTACTGCAAAACAGGTGACCTACAAGCTACTAAAGTCAAACCAGAAATTAAATCAAGCTCTAAATTCTCAACTTGCTAAGTTAGTTTTATTCCAAACAACAGAGTTGGCGTAAATATTAGAAAACAATTTGCTACAACAAAGTTTATAGGTCCATTTCATAGTTGGTGGAAATCAATTTATTACTTAACTCCCGAAGTTTGCTGTAAATTGCGGTTGGTAACAAAAACGGGTTTAAATTAATACCTAGTAACTATGAAGTTTGTTAGTTTAGTAATATTTAGATATCTCTTATGACGGTGTAATAATAGTCACCTGACGAAAACTATTGAAGGTAAACAATTTATTATCATCATGTATACAGTATATACCTACATCACTACTCCAAATTATTCGCTTCGGATATTTTCGGATATTTCGGTTGTATATTTTTCTGACCTTTCATAGGTATAATATTCTTAGCGTTGATAGTTTTGTCTTAACTTAGCGTTGAATGTTTTATACCCGGGGTCAGAATGTGAGCTATATGGCCAGCCAGTGGCAAGGATTTTTCATACGAAATTGCAGCTTCCAACTGGCAACTTAATAAGCCTTTTAAGTAAATAGAACTTAACTGTTAACTGCTAAAGTGTTTTTGTACATACACACATCAAAAAAAGTTTGCGATCACTAGCATAATTATGTATGTGAAGATTCCGAATTCAAAGTCCAATTGAAATCTGATTTATATTTATCTAGATAACTATCAATCTATATTTATCATGATAATTATCGCTTTGAATCCCGATTAGAAAATTCGGCTTCATAAAGGCTACATAATTTTTCAAAGTGATCGCAAACTTTTTTTGATGTGTGTAGGTCGCTAAACTTACCCAAGCAGTTAAAACTCATTTCATCCGATATAAAAACATGAAGAAGAATATACACACATAGGTACAGATACTCATTCATGTAATCCCCGAAGTGGTAAGCAGAGGTGTTCTTCTATTTCAGGAGTCTGTACAGACTGTGTGTGCACCCACGTACTGCCTTTTTCGGGCAGAATATAATAGGGTATTTGACTGAAAAAATCTAATTAGTCCGTCAGTTAGATTATCAAAAAATATTTGACCCGTATTTTTTCTTTTGTTACGCAAACCAAAATTGACGAAGATACGACACTTTTAAAATTGGCAAAACGTTACAAGCAAGTACAATTTTTACTTGCTTCTGACGTCACAAGCCCCCACTCTCGAGTTTTGATGCGTTTTATCTTTCCAAATATTCATAGATTTAACAAAAGAAAAAAAAAAACGTCCATTATTTTTCAAAACTCTAACTGGCGGACTAATTAGATTTTCAATTTATTGATGCTGTCACCATGCCTATTTTCCTTTGTAAAAACTGTAACTATGCTGTAACTGCCTGTATCTGTCCCACTGCAAGGCAAAGGCCTGTACCCCAAGTGTGAGTTTTTTTCGTTAACTACTGTAGCTGCGTCACGCCAAAAATGTATGAAAATTTAGGCTGTGGCTCTAGACGCACCGTTCAATTAACGCGCGAATATTAGTTAGTGAAAAGCCTAAATTTTCATACATTTTTGTCGTGACGCAACTATAGTAGTTAACGAAAAAAACTCACACTTGAGGTACTGTTTTCATACAGAGAAGGAACGCGCACCGATCACCACGCTTGCTGACTGCGGGTTGGCGATTTCATACCATTAAGTCCAGGTTTCCTCACGATGTTTTCTTTCACCGTAAGTCGTTGGCGTCTTAGATTAACTAAGAAAGTACATATGAGATTGAAAAAGACACCTTGTTTTGAACCCGTAACCCGGTGCTTAACAAGCAGCTCTGTGACCTCCGACCCACTAAGACATTCATATAAAAACACACACAAACTTCACGCCTTATTCCCCGAAGGGTTGGTAGAGGTGTATAGTATATCCACGTTTCGCCGTTATGTTTAAGTCCCATGTAATAGGGGGCGAGCCTATTGCCATCAACCGGGCACAAATCCAGACTCCGAGCTGGTACTGAGAAATTCCACACGGAAAAACCCAATAACATTTTGCCCGACCTGGGGATCGAACCCAAGACCTCACGCTCAGCAGTCGCGCTTGCGACCTCTAGACCAACGAGGCAGTCATATAAAAACTAGTGTCATAAAAAGTATTAATTAGCTAAAAGATTTGCTACTTCTCGTATTCCTTATAAAAATGGGAGTGACAATTAAACAAGTCTGAAACAGCGCGGTACTCCAAAAACAATTCGTTGGGCAAACAATCTAAATAAGTCTATCGTTCAGTTGAACACTTTTGAAGGCAAGGTAAACAAAGTTAGTATTAAGCTTAAAATTATCTTATGCAGTGGTGCATTTTTAACAGTTTCTCTTTATAAAGACGCTTCTTCAATTAAGTAGTTAGATAAACTTAGTACTACTTCTTAAGAAAACGACTGTAAATCAACTGAAAACTTTGTGTCGGTAATGGAAAAGATTTAAGAACTGGCGACGTAATTAAGATAAAACTTGAACTTAGTAGGTATTAAAAGATAATTAAATCGATCGACATTCTCTAATCCTCTGCAACATCGTTTGAAAATATTTGTGAGCAGCTGTGCCCGCGACTTCGCCTGCGTGGTAGATAATAAACAGTAACTAAAATAGAAGAGGGCGTTCCTTTAAACCCGTTAATCTATGTTCGGTACAATATTTGCAACCGAACAGCTCAGCACTTTTGCCTGAGCGCATTTCCATAAATACATGTATCGCAATTATTGCCAGTTAGTGCGTGCTCTAATACCAATCGCGTTACTCGAATCAAACCATCTTAATGCTACTTTAGCTTAGATTTACCATTTATATGTTATAGTAACTAGTATTCAATATAGCCTTTAAACCATATTATTGCGTATCCTTAAACCAGGGGCCTAATTCTCCTAAAATAAATTGTTGCCAAACGCAATCGAACCACAACCGTCAGTCAGTTTTTGTTTTCGAAAACTTTCAAAATTATTGATTTTGTTTTTTGTGTCAAACAATTTGATAGCTTTTGAAATTGAGAACTGTCTGAATGAACGGTTCGGCCTTGGTTCGGTTGTGATTTATCAAGATTTATTTTAGGAGAATTGGGCCCCAGTAGTCGTAAACCAATAACCAAACCATTACCAGTCCGATATAAAGCCATCTAAATCAACCAAGATATCAACCAACCCAGAACTTAGTGCTAAACCAATCAGGCACTACTTTCTACAATCTAATACCATTAAAAGATTAAAATAAAAATACAAAAATAAGCAAAAAAAAAAAATCAAAATAAAATAAAATGAAAAACAATTCAGAACGGCCTGTTTAAAACCAAAATAGTAGCGTAGATAGATTAAATGCGATGTTGCCGTGTTTTTCGCTTTGATAGACATGTGCGCGAGTAAGCGTTGCTTTTATGTATATGTCGTGGCCAGATCATAGAATTGATCACTTCATGATGTGGCCAGCCATTTCATGAAATGGTTGCATTTCATGAAATGGCCAATACCCGCTGCCCACATCATGACATGGCCTGGCCAGATCAATGAATAATCAGCGTTTAACGATATGATCAGCTAAACGCACGGCCACTTCATGATATGGTCAAACATTAGTGATCATATCGTAAAATAGTTACATTATTCACCGTTAGAGGCGCTGATATCGTTTTGTTTTTGTGATGCATCATGGCGGCGGACAATTATTCTGACAAAAAAGCTAATAATAATAAGTAAAGTAGGGTGACCACGCAACGAAAATTAATGGACTGTTATTGGATTTCAAAATATGACTTCATGGTAACTGCGGGTGAACTTTTCATAGAATTTTATTTGTTCGATTATTTATTATCTGGTTAACCTGTGAAACTACAGCACAAAATATCGATGCACGTTACTGCAAACATTTACTATTTAGTATATTGAATCATTTGGGTTAGGTTAGGTTAGAACAGTGACCCTCACTTTCGGCAGCTTACGCCGAAATTGATGGGCACCGCGGCTGCGTTGTCGCGGCTGCTGCCCAATCTGGGGGGACCCAATGCCTCCTGCCGGAGGCTCTATGCCGGGATCGTGCGGTCTATGGCCTTATATGGGGCGCCAATCTGGGCGGACACCCTGACGGCCCGCAACATTGCAATCCTGCGGAGACCGCAGCGCGCGATGGCCGTCAGGGTGATAAGGGGATACCGCACGATCTCCTTCGAAGCGGGGAGCCTCCTAGCCGGATCGTTGCCCTGGGATCTGGAGGCGAGGGCCCTCGCGCTGAGATATCGTCAGCGCGAGGAGGCGCCTGAGCGGAGCGAACTCCGCCAGATCCTAGTGGCGGAATGGAAGGAGCGACTTGCGCGACCCAGCGCAGGGCACGCCGCAATAGCGGCGGTAAGGCCCGTAATGGAGGAGTGGCTAGAGAGGCGTCACGGCGCCCTCAGCTTCCGGCTGACGCAGGTACTCTCGGGACATGGTTGTTTCGGGAAGTACCTGTGTCGCATAGGCCGGGAGCAGACGCCCGGTTGTCACCACTGCGTCGACTGCCCTGAGGACACGGCGCTGCACACGCTGCAGGCATGTCCTGCGTGGGCGACGCAGCGCCGCGAACTAGTCGCGACGGTCGGTGGTGACCTCTCGCTTCCGGCCGTGGTTCTGTCCATGGTCGGGAGCGAGAGTGCGTGGGAAGCCGTCGCCTCCTTCTGCGAGGAGGTGATAGCGACCAAGGAGGGAGCGGAGAGGGAGAGAGAGGCAGCTGCCACTCTCCCTTCCCGCGCTAGACGCACCGGGCGCCGGAGGGCGCGCGACGATCTCCGGCCACCGTAGTGTGTGGCCTGCGGGCGGCGGGTTAGGGGACCCGTCGCCCGACCAGTAACAGGCCCGAGAAGGCGGCGCGCTGTGTTCCGTGCGCGCCTCTCAAGAGGACGTTGGGGAAAGGCCCCACAGAAGAAGAGGTCCGCCAGGGGTTGGCGGACCGAGGCCTGCCGGGGTCGCGGTGCATGCAGCTGCGAATCCCGCGACCTCGGCCAAGGGTCAGGAGAAGGAACACCGTGGGTTTTTAGCCGGTAAGAGTCCGGCATACCCCTCCGCCTTCCCCGGGCGAAGGGCATCCATGAGGATTTTCCCACGAAAAAAAAAAAAAAAAAAAAAAAGGTTAGAACAGTGACCAATAACGCGCGAAGGCGAGCGAGCGAAGCGAGCGTGCCGCGGCAGCGGCCGCCGAGCGCCAGATCCCCTTAATTGTTGGTGAATCAAGCTATTAAACTTTCGCGGTAACGTGCATCGATATTTTGTGGGTCGAAATTCCGTAGTCTACTCCTTTGCTTGCATGGTACGTGCTTCCTTTATTTGGATTTTTTATTAAACCTTTGATATCATGGAAACCCTACATTAATGATATGGCCAAACGTGGATGGCCATATCATTAAACGTTGACGTTTCAACGATATGGCCAATTTTAGTTGGCCATTTCATGAAATACGACCATTTCATGAAATGGCCGGCCACATCATGAAGTGATCAATTCTACGATATGGCCACGACATATATATTTTTTTGTAAAAAAAAAATAATTTTTTGTTTTGTTTGGGAATATTTTTTTAGTATGTACGGACGCTATAGTATTACTGTTTAACGGGAACGGCTTTCGTTAGTTAACATGCTGTATATCTTTTGTCCACCCTGAAGGTCCATTCTAAATATTGGTGAAAGAATTTTTGAAATCGGATGAGTAGTTTCGGAGATTACCTCCTATATCCAAATATCAAATTTTACCTTTTTATAATATTAGTGTAGATATAACTTAGATAAAATTGTAAGTGCGGCTGCCGATCTCGTGTGTTTTGTATTTTTTAAGGTATTTTCACTTGCCTGTGCATGAAAAGAGCCTCCACGAGAGACGATACTTAAGCATGTCCGGCGCACCCTGGACAGTCAGCCCTGCTACCAACCTTGCTGACTGGCTAATCTTTTACCACGGCATGAGCTATTCTTGTACAGTTCGTGCTGACACGAGAGAAGAAGTTGCCTGTGTGGATGAATGCTCTGTAAACCCTTGCCCTCCCCTCCCTCTCCTCCCTTATTAGATAGAACTTCAAATCATCCCTGTCAAACTGAGAGTGTACGGTTGTAAACCGCACGCCTCTTCCGCCGGAAACAAAGACATGAAATTATGTAATGTGTCAGCTAAGCGTAGGTATTATTAACGAATAATTATTTATTTAATTGATGTCTAGCTGACAGATACACTTCCAAGACTTCTGCTGATCCCTTCACTACACTCAGTTCGAACAACACGCATTAGTTTAACTAATTCCATTATATGTAGACGTACATTAGGCGAGACCTTCAACTGAGTAACGTAATTAGTAATTACATTCCTACTTACATTCAACATTCATCTTGAGAGTATATCGGGTGTAAAAAGACCCTTAACGATAACGAAAACCACATATTCTACCCATCATTGAGATAATTCTTTTTTTCGCTAGAGGGCGCTAGCACGTAAACACTACTTTCGATTGTGCTCCCGCTAAATATCAAAAAAAAATAGTTTATTAAAACTACAAACTGTGAAATGTGCATCAAAGTGAAACTCAACACCTAAATGGACTTCGACAGTGTTATTAATGGTCATTGTGCACGTATAGATAAAATAACAGTGAGTAAACTTTACCCAAACAGTGACTTGCATTAAATGAAAATGGATTTTTGTAAGTTGATTATGAACATACAGTGACTCCTTGACTCAATATTGTGGACTACACATTTTTAAAACTTCGAAATACTTTCATATATTATTCTTACATAGTGACTTTCGCAATCTCCAACGGAAAGTTTCGTTTTTTATTTGAAACTGTGTGACTACAACGCCATCTTGTGTCATATTGTAACATTGACTTGTTAACAGTGTGGCCAGATAATATAAGATTAAAATTGAATTCAGAGACATCTATTGGCCTAGACACATATCATTTAGAATCGCAGAAGGAACGCCAATTTCAGCCTCATAGATATAATCACATTTGGTCTAGTAGCGTGACGACCTACTTCGTGGTGTACGTCACCTAGGAGGTTCGAGTTCAAATCTCACAATAAGAAATAATTTTTGAACGTTATTTATCGTTCTCAAGATGAATTTCTTAGAAAATATAACGTTCCGGCGTGCACGTACAATTTCGGAACCAACCAACGACGATGAAAGTAGCGACAATATAATAATATCAGAAACTTTGAACTGTACGAGTACGACTAATAGTTTGCTTAATATTTCCGAAGACGAAGATGTTCATCAAATAAAAATATTAAAAGATGAAATTGCTAGCCTAGCGTCTCAACTAAAGAGTGCGCATGAGGAAATTAAACAGTTGTCGATAGAAAACAGTATTTTAAAAAAAAGCAGCGAAGATTACAAAAAGAAAAATGATATTTACAAAAATTTTGTCAACAGTCCAGGGAAAAATAAAATTAATACACCATCAAAAAAGTCCAAGAAAAATCAAAAATCTAAAGAAACGCAGACTATTGACATTGCAGAAAATGATCACTCTTTATCTTCGAATGTCAATAAAACTGTTAATAAAATTATATTAGACAATAACAGAGATAAATGTTTAACTAACGTAGATGGAAACACGCAAGGAAAAATAAGAAAAACAACAGAATATCGTTCCAGAAAACAGAAAATATGCCTTATAAGCAGCGAAACCTCTAACAGACTGTATAGTATGGCCGAAACAACTAGTTTAAAAAATTACGACATCTGTCATTATCGGAAACCTAAATGTGGCCTACGTCAATCTTTAGACGGAATTGAGGGAAAAGTAAAAGGTTTTACTTATTCGGACTATTGCATTATTTATATTGGCGAGGAAGATTTTCGCACAACCCATAACTACATAGAACTTGTCATGTTTCTCAGAGAAAAATTGTTAAACCTTAATCACACAAACTTTATAATTTGCTTACCAACATATAAGTATATGAAGAATGCGAACATAATGTTTAACAGTCGCATAGAAACTTTTAACAACCTTCTTTATTTAGATGTGAACTCATTTAATTACGCACACATCCTAGATTCAAACCTTAACCTACCCTATGACCATGATACGTACAACAAACACTATGGCACCTTAAATAAATATGGTTTAAAGATTGTCGTATTAGATTTGCAAGACCTAATTTTTGATCTAGACAACCTGAATACTTTAAACCAGGAGGTTAACTGCTCCCCAGAAAATCAAAGCCAAAACGAAATACCTAAAGAACCACAACAGATAAACTCGCAGTTTTTTCTATAACTGCGTCAACATTCTGCAGTCAGATCCACCTAACCAGTTTACAGTCCGGAAAAGAATAACCTCGCTAAGCATCTTTTATCAAAATGTTCGCGGCATTAAGACCAAACTCAATTTATGGAGAACTAATTTGTCGCTCATGGAACATGACCTTTTGGGAGCCACTGAGACATTCCTAGACTCTTCTGTTGAGGATTCTGAGTTAGTCCTCAGCGGATGGAGTGTCACACGCCGAGACAGACGCGGCTATGGCGGTGGTGTCCTATTAGCGTCTAAGCAAGGTATCACACCTACCCGAGTACGTGAGTTTGAAACTCCTAATGGCGAAGATCTCTGGGTGAAATTTACCTACCGGAAGAGTAGTGTTTATGTGTGTGTAGTTTACATAACTCCCAGCGCTACAGACTCTGTATATTTTGATTGGTTTTTTAAAGTTGAAAGCTTTATTAATGATCTTAAAGGAACCGTACTTATTATTGGAGATATCAATTTAAATAGTGCGTCCAAAAATGTATGTAATTATTATAGTTATTTCCTCTCATTTTGTTCTTTTTCTGACAGGAATAACGTTTATAATATGTTTGGCGGTAAATTAGATGTTGTCCTTGTAAAGGACTCTAGTTGCTCAGTGCAAGTAAATAGTTCCGACACTGGAGGCATTGTTAATGTGGACTCCTACCATCCTCCTTTAGATATTGCTCTTAACATTTTATCAAATACTTGTAACGAAAATATTAAGCCTAGTAACTTTGACTCAGCCTCTGATTGGAATTTTAGCAAAGCTAACTTTTCTCTTTTATATGAAATGATGTCTACAGCGGATTGGGGTTGTGTATTTAATGCTTCAGATGTGCAATATGCGACTACTCAATTTTATGAAGTTTTGTATAATATTTTTGACCTTTGCGTGCCTAAAAAAAGCAGACAAGCTTCAAACAGGAAACGCTATCCTGTCTGGTTTTCACATGATATAATTAAAGATGTAAATCGCAAAATTAAACTCCACAAAAAATGGAAACGATATAATAATCAGAATGTCTATAAGGCATTTTCCTTACTGCGGTTAGAACTCAAGAGACGCATTGAGTTAGCATACAATGCCTACATAGCAGCTGTTGAAAATGGCATTAAGAAAAACCCAAAAAAATTTTGGAATCATATTAGTAGCCTTCGAACTAAGGGTGGCTTTGAGCCCACTGTGACCTATAAAGGCTGTAGTTTTTCCAGTAGTGAAGCCGCAGATGCATTTGCAAATTATTTTGCTAGTGTGTTTCTACCCAATAGTCCCATATTAGATTTCAACAATATATCTAGTACTCCCTTGTCATGCGATGGACAAATCAACATAAACTCTTTTACCCTATCACAAGTAGAATCAGGAATAAATAAGTTAAAACCACTTAGTTCTGTGGGTCCAGATAAAGTCCCATCTTACATCTTAAAAGGATGCAAAGAGATTGTTGCTCCTGTACTTTCCTATATTTTTAACTTGGCTTTAAAAACCGGCATATACCCTGAACAGTGGAAGATATCGAAAGTCACTCCAATACCTAAAACAAGCAATAAGACCTTGGTTGAAGAGTATCGTCCTATCGCAGTACTATCATGCGCTGCAAAACTTTTTGAGAATATCGCTCACAAAGAAATATACACGCAGGTAAATACGTGGCTTTGTGAGGAGCAGCATGGGTTCCGACCGGGTCGATCAGTAGAGACTAACTTGTTAACCCTCGTTGACTATATATCTCATAACATGGATAAAGGTCAACAAGTAGATGTGTTATATTTAGATTTTAAAAAGGCGTTCGATACAGTGGATAACGATATTCTATTAAATAAATTATACGGCATAGGTTTCACCCCAAAACTTCTAAAATTTTTCGCGGATTACCTTTCAAATAGAAAACAGTATGTTAGCCATGGATCCTTTATTTCGAAGTCATATCATACGCGTTCAGGTGTAAGCCAGGGTTCAGTTTTAGGCCCCCTTCTCTTTCTCATTATGGTTAATGATCTCATTAAAGTAGTAAATTATGCCAAATGCCTCTTATATGCTGACGATTTAAAATTAGTTCAAGTAATTGACAAGGATGTAACTCCCGAACATCTTCAAAATGACATCGACCGAATCCATAAGTGGAGTATAGACAATAAAATGATGTTTAATGCCGGTAAATGTTACGTCATGACCTTTAGCCGCAAGTTACAACCTACACATGCCACCTATACCTTAGCAGGTGTTGAAATAAAGCGCGTGTCAACCATTAGGGATCTTGGCGTGACATTTGACTGCGGATTGACTTTTCATGCGCACATGTCTGCCCTAGCTTCAGAATCTTATAGACGCCTAGGTTTTGTCCTACGCAATGCCCGTGATTTCAATAATCCTATTGTCATTAAATTATTATTTAACTGTCTAGTTAGAAGTAAGTTAGAATTTGCTGCAGCCGTCTGGAATCCCCATGAATCCACATATGAATTATTGATTGAAAAGGTTCAGAAAGCCTTCCTGCGTTTTTTGTATAAAAAGATTTACGGATATTATCCATTTATGTATCCTACTCATTTTCTGCTGGGGATGTTAGGATATAATTCCCTTTCAGTGCGTAGAGCCAGAGATCAGATTTTAATAGCCATAAAAATTTTAAGGAGCATGGTAGATTCCCCAGAGCTACACAACACTTTGTGTACACTTTATGTACCTGACAACTACCTGCGTCATAGACCTACTCGACGACACCGACTGTTCGCCACATCACATTGCCGCACTGTGTCGCGTGCGCAATCCCCGTTGTGTCGCATGCATGGTGCTATAAACTCCTTAATGGAGACAGTCCCGGAATGTGACATCTTTAATGACACACTCAGGGTGATCATGTCAAATTCTCTCATGTTCTGTGAAACTATGTTTGTTAGGTAAATAAGTTGTACGTTGTTATCACTATATTCGATTTTATTTTATTTTCTCTTTTAAAGTTACTGTTAAGTATGTTTGATCTCTGACTTGTTATTTGTTTTTTATGTTAATTATGTGATACATTTAGTTTTATGTTTAGTTTTACCTATTAATTACTGTCATTGGCGCAAGCCGTTGTAATTAATTATATATAAATAAATAAATAAATAAATAAATAATTTTTTTCTACCAGACCATACCTTGGAAACCATTGGTTTTGGAGATATTGAAGGTCAAAGTATACATATATTTTTTTAGTTTTTTCCAAAAACGTATTCGAAGTGATAATACTAAACTTTCTTCCAAACAACCTCATCAAAATATTCAATTTTTCCTCACAAATTACGCATTTGAAGTTACAAAAACGCAACGAATATCAAACGCACACGACCGCCTTGGCTCAGCTGTGTGGCCGCTGCACGCATGCAAACGCGCGGCATCGCCACAACCACACATTGCGCGCTACAAAAAAGAGCATTTTTTTATGCCAAAAAATGAAAGTCGTTTCCCAGCAATTATTTTTGGTCAATGTAGTTTAGTTTGATGTACAGAGTGCGTAGATTTCGGCTATGTGATGGGTCTTTTTACACCCTGTATAAATAGAATATAATTTAATTTTAAGAAAAACAAGAAAATAACTTCAATAACAACTTGAATTGCACATTTAGGAGTGGCTTTCTGCTGCACTATAATCATAATCATACCTATATTATTCTGCACCACGCGTTTTTAGGTTTCCGTACCCAAAGGGTAAAACGGGACCCTATTACTAGACTCCGCTGTCCGCCTGTCCGTCTGTCACCAGGCTGTATCTCATGAACCGTGATAGTTAGACAGTTGAAATTTTCACAGATGATGTATTTCTGTTGCCGTTATAACAACAATTACAAAAAAAAAAACAGAATTAAATACATATTTAAGGGGGCTCCCATACAACATACATAATTTTTTTGCCGTTTTTATAGATAATGGTACGAAACCCTTCGTGCGCGAGTCCGACTCGCACTTGGCCAGTTTTTATTTAATATTCGTATACACCCTTGGATACGAATTCGTGTAATTCCTTAAAACCACATGATCTATCACTGCTATAGATTAAACTCGCATGGGATTTAGCTTGATTAAAAATAAAAACATAAAATTCTTTTTTTTTTCTTGCGGCAATTGTAAGTGATCGTACCTTAACCAGCTTTGAATAAAAAAAAATTTTATGTGATAGAACATTTTGTGTGATTGAACATATTATGTCGTGGTGGCCCGGAGGTTACAGCCCCGCTTGTTAAGCACCGGGTTGCTGGTTCAAATCCAGGCAAGTACCAATGTGACTTTTTCAATTTCGTTTGTGCTTTCTTAGTTAATCTAATACACCACTGACAAACGGTGAAGGAAAACATTGTGAGGAAACCTGGACTTTATGGTCTGAAATCGCCAACCCGTAATGAGCAAGCGTGGCGATCAATGGTCGTTCCTTCTCTGTATGAGAAGAAGCTTTTGCCCAGCAGTGGGACAGTTACAGGCTAATATTTATTTTATTATTTATAGAACATTTTGATGCCACGCATAATTTAATGAAAGCTAGCTAGAAAGCAGTTAACTCGGGGCGCTAAAATTACTCAAAAACTGAACACCATCTTTAATTCTTGATTTTTTTTGCTGTTTCTGATAAATTCCCTTGTATGGTCAATCTATGTCACCAGTAGATCACGCGGTTTGAAGGAATTACACAAATTCGTAACCTTTGAGACATACCTACATCATTACCTACTACGTTCCTGAAGGCACCCATATTTACTGTTTATAAATTGAAACCGTTATTGAAAGTAGTGCATCTCGTATTTATAAAATTGTGAACTTCATCATCTTATTAGGAAAAACAGCTAAGTTTTAACAATGCAAATGAAACTTTTGGTACCTAGGGCTTATTATTTTTCTGAAAAGAAAAGTAGAAAAAAAAACTAGGTAGACTCAAGGCCTGGCTTTTCTGGTTTTTGTCTGCGGTCATTAAAAGATGCTTGTTGTCGGGCGTAGGTCGTTGTTAGGTACACAGTTTTGTACGACGCAGACCGTACTCATAGTAGAAAGTGCTTATATTTTTGAAAGCATCTTCATATTAGGCATGTTGACGGCATCAATAAATTGCCAATCTAATTAGTCCGCCAGTTAGAGTTATAAAAAATAATGGACACGTATTTTTTCTTTTGTTAAATCTATAAATAATTGGAAAGATAAAACGCATCAAAACTTGAGAGTGGGGGCTTGTGACATCAGAAGCAAGTAAAAATTGTACTTCCTTGTGACGTTTTGCCAATTTTAAAAGTGTCGTATCTTCGTCAATTTTGGTTTACGTAACAAAATAAAAAATACGGCTCAAGTATTTTTTGATAATCTAACTGACGGACTAATTAGACTTTTTCAGTCAAATACCCTATTCGTTTAAGCTCTGAACTTATAACATAACATCACTCCTGTATTCCCCGAAGGGTTTTGCGGAGGTGGATAGTACACCTTAATTTCGCTGTTATGTTTAAATCCTATGTAATAGGGAGCGAGCCTATTGCCATCAACCGGGCACAAATACAGGCCCTGGGCTGCTACTGAGAAATTATATTTATTTATTATTATTTATTTACTTTTAAGAATGCTTACAGACTAATAATAACATTATAGAAACAAAAAGAACATAAACAAGTTGCTAATAACAAGCCTCCACAGATAGATACCAATATCGATTAAGCATTGTAAAATAATTCACATGTGTATCGTAAGTTATACAATAAGGTTAATCTATGGTTAGGTTCTTTAGGTTCTACACGGAAAAACCCGATAACACTTTGCCCGACCTGGGGATACAACCTACGACCAGGGTCGGCCCTACCATAGGGCGAACGGAGCGGCCGCTCCAGACGCCAAGTCCCAGGCGGCGCCTCAGTCAGGCCACGCCGCAATAGCTGTGGTAAGACCCGTCATGGAGGAGTGCCTGAAGAGGCATCATGGCGCCCTCAGCTTCCGGCTGATGCAGGTACTCTCGGGACATGGCTGTTTCGTGGGCCACGATTACAACACACTAGACCAACGAGGCAGTCTTGCTCTGAACTTAAGTGTCATAAATTATAATACGTTGGAAGAACGCTAGCAATAAACACAATAAGTACATCTTCAAAAAATGTCATGAATGCCTCCCAAATTAATTTTAAATTCAGCCTAATGCTCTGTTAGCGTCTCCCTCTCCGTAAATTCGAAATAGTGGAGATAATTTGTAACGAAGCAAGGGTCAGAGTTAATTTTCGACATAGCGATGTCGACAATATAAAGTGGGCTATTATCGTCCTGTAGGGTAATTGAATCATCAGTCAGATGCCATGCCGTGTTACAATCCTGTGGCCGCATTTCTCGGAATGATTAAGCCATGGTTTAATCATTAGTTGTAATCTAATTTTAGATTATATGATAACGAAAGATGAGTCCTGACATAGCGGTCATTTCGTAGATTGTAGCCGTAAGGAGACTGCTATCGAAAAAACGTAAACGACATCATCAAAAACCGTAGAATAGATATACATATTATCCATGTTTTTTTTTTAATATTTGACTGTATTAGTATGGTAACGTCGCGTTTTGTAAAAAAACTAGGACTCACCTTATGTTGAAATAGGTTTAGTTACGTTTATAGATTAACTTATAGATAAGTCGCCTTCCTTCGTGATGGTTGTATTGGAACTGTTCTTCTTTGGAAGAACCTTTATTCAAACTTTGAAGTGTAATACACATACTGCTGCTCCGTCCACATAGAAAACGTTTTTTAGTATTCAGAAACTAAAATTATTTTTGTGCTGATCCAGGTAGGATACATTCTACAACTGTACTTCGTAAAGACGTGATTCAGTATGATCCATGTGAGAGTGGTGAAGTGAGAGATCGTAGCATGATTTTTCGGGAAAAATCATAAATATGATTATCATAGTTAATTTTAACTATTCAACTTGGCTCTATTGGTCCTGTCAATCATACTTAACTCTTGCGTGGACGATTTCTGCAACTGTTGTATTGTCCACATCACTTGTTATTGAGCGATGCGCGTCTTGTCAATCACATCAGTATGTTCATGACATTAATACCGTAAGTACAGTCAACCAAAAAGGCAACACACAGAGTAACAGAGTTATGCCTGAGTTGATTTGTAAATTTTTTGCCATCGCTTGTCTGAGCGAGTCTTGCGTATAAAAAGTTAATACGCACACGATTAGAATTACCATTGCCTGCGTAGTGCATTGCTATCCTTGTTTGCCTGTATATTTAACTCTTTTGATGAGTGAACCTACCGGAGCGTTGATGCTAGGCATGTGGCCCCTGCATCGTAATTATTAGGATCTTGCGTTTTAATGGTTCGTATAATGGTCTTCATAAATACTCATTAAGTACTCGTAACATAAACACAGGTTAAGGGTAAAGGAGAAAGAAGTATTTATATTTGCCGCTGTTATTTCTCTCTGCGTCCTGGTAAAAGAATGAAGTATAATACTTAATCTATTTCTACTTCTCGCAAATATTATGGAAACTTGTTAAATAATACTTTAAAACGTTTAAAATGAGTATAGTCGTGATACACAAATTCAGTTGTGTAAATAAACTTACATACCATTTCAGACGTCATGTATACAGCATGTAAACGAATTCGTGTAATTTCTTCAATCCACGTGATCTACAGGTGATACACAAAAAACGACGACACGTTTGGTGCAGTGGCTAAGCGATTGGCTTCTGCGCTACGGGTCGTGGGTTCGATTCCCACACGGAACAAAAATTTGTATGGCCTACAGATGGTTGTTTCGGGTCTGGGCGTTTGTTTGTGAGATTTGTGTCTGTCAACGCACCCACGATACAAGAGAAATCTTATTGTGGGGCAACGTTTTATAAAAAAGCAAAAAAAGGGATAACGAGAAAAAAAATATTTTCTATTTCTGAGTCATTTCAGAGCCCTGAGTTAACTGATTGCAAAGAATGATATCGCGCTAGTCGTGTCCGTGCTTTCATTAGGTAATTTATGGGTGGCATCGAAATGTTCTATCAAACAAAACGTTTTGCCAAATTTTTTTTTGCTTATTTTTTTCTTGAATCCTTATTAGGTGGTTAAGATTTAAGATACTATTACTCACCATTACCGCAACAAAAAGAAGAATTTTATTTTTACTCAATCTAAATTCCCTGCGGTGTCAATATACACCAATTAGATCTTGTGGTTTTAAGGAATTCGTTTCGTTCGTTCGACTCGAATTCGTTTACACCCTGTATGGTTTGCTTGCAATTACATATATGGGTAAAAACTGCTAAAAAAACGGCAATGTTCCAATAAGATCGTTCTGCAACCAAACAGCGCAGTTCGGCAGGGTCACGCCTGAATATTTTAGTACAACGCTGAGATTTAACACGACCTGTGTAATACGAAGAGCGCAGCAGTCCGCACGTAATGTTTTGCTAAAACAAAAACATCGCGGAACTTTACGGTATGGTGGGGTAAACGTCAAATAACGCTGACCACACTATAATTGGTGATTAATTGTTTTTGATTTAGGTAAATTAATAATTATTGTGACCCGTAAAACATTGAGAGTATCAAGGTTAGTCGGAAAGGGGGTACTAATCCGAAACGGTGTTAAAGTACCCATAATAACGAATAACTTTCGTTCTACAACTTTCCCCAAAAGTCAATAGTTTAAGAGAAAATAGCAGATAAAAATCTCAAAATAAACGCTTTAACCAATCTTTCCTCAGTTATTCCTAGCAACACATTCCTCGTAACTCATTCCTCGCAACACATTTTTCGCAACACATTCGTCGCAACGCATCCCTCGCTCGCATTTCTTGTTGTTTTGTATGAACAAAAACCTCGCACCGCTAAGCCCATATCCACCAGAGCTGCGCAGAGCGAAGCTAGGTAAATTAAGTGATTCTATTGGTGCTTACAAAACACATTCCTCGCTACGCAGCTTAGCACAGCTCTGGTGGATGCCCAGCCTTAAGACAGTTGTTGTCAGTGATACTTTAAGTGGCCTGCGGATTAGTACCCCCTTTCCGACTAACCTTGTATATACAGTAATAATAATAATAGTAACAGGGCAGCTTGTGGCGAGCTGTTGGGCAGTATCGACCCCACGGACCTGATCTCCCGGGAGAAGTCTTGTTCCTCATCTCTGGCTTGCCTTTATTGGCCGGCCGGAGTGAACACTGACGAGGAACAGAGCTCCCACCTCTCTCTTGCCTTCAATGGCCGGTTTGAGTGGAGATTCGCAAGAGCAAACGTGCTCGGGGGAAGGAAGTATTTCAGTAAGATGCTGGTAGGGATCTTGACCGTACTTCCGGGATTGTCCTGATAGCCGCGGAATACCTCTCCACTCCTCAAGCACCTCAAAATATGTGGCCCCCTTGTCGCTATGCCGGCCATACGTGCCAGCGACCGTTTTCGGGGGCCCATTAATTAAGTGTGCAAGTCACCCCCTGCCACTTAATCCATGTAAATAAACATTGATCAGGCAGGGGCCATAGTTCTTCAATAGTCTTAGGTAACCAGTCCACTTTAGCCACCCAAACCCATAGTCCCATATTTTGTTTCCATACTCTATAATAGTCCTGCATCAACCGGGGGTTGTCCTTGGGTGTACTTGTATAGTGCATACAGGGATAATCGCCGGTTAGTGTCTCATCTCATCTAAAGCTACCTAAGGGGCCTCTGCGAGTTGGCTTCGGCCCCTCGTACGCCTTACAAAGGCCCGGGACCTCAGGGTCCCGAGATATATAAAATGAAAATAATAATAATAATAATAAAGATTTATTGTTTCAATTAGACCAGATTACATGGCAAGGTAAATATAGCACAGGCAGACAAGATTCAAACAGTAATTTTGCCATTGAGAATGTGTGGTACGCTGATAAATATTAAATAATGTTGTGTGACCTCATCATTACATACATACAGCAGTTGGTTTTATTTGCACTATTAATTATTATTAAATGTGGCAGTACCTAGTAATTAGTGTTTCAATATTTAATCATAGTCCATCTATTTAACATCATAACGTAATATCACGCCTGTATTCCCCGAAAGGTTGGGCAGAGGTGTATAGTACACCTACACATCGCCGTTATTTTTAAGTCCCATGTAATAGGGGGCGAGCCTTTTGCCATTAATCGGCCACAAATCCAGATTCCGGGCTGCTACTAAGAATTTCCACACGAAAAAATCCGGTAACACTTTGCCCGACCTGCGGGTCGAACCCAGGCCCTCACGCTTAGCAGTTGCGTTTGTGACTACTAGATCAATGAGATAGTTTAAACCAACTATTCAAATGTTGTATAAAAGGTATGTAAACAAATCTTTGATCGTGAAAAATATTCGATGTTCTTTTGAAATTCATTACTCCTTAATGAGTTCCTAAAGAACATTGAATATTTTTTGTTTTTGTTCCGTGGTGTATATGAACGCAACGCATACAAGCGTGTAACGTGCGCGCAAACGCACTGCGTAAACTATACTTACGCAGCTGCGTAAGTATAGTTTACACAGTGCGTTTGCGCGCACTATGCAACCGCATACTATATTTCAATGTATTCGACTTCTGCGTTTGTACGGTGCATGTACCTAAGCGTTGCTTACAAGGTTCAAATTCGCACCAATGAATCTCATAAATCATAAATCCTCATGGATGCCCTTCGCTCTGGGAAGGCGAAGGGATATGCCGGACTCTTGCCAGCTAAAAACCCACGGTGTTCCTTCTCCTGACCCTTGGCCTTGGATTTGCAGCTGCGTACACCGCGACACCGGAAACCAATGAATCCCCTGCCTTCAAACATAACTACAAATTAGAAAACTAAAAAATTGATTATTTTAGTTTTCTAATAATGAGTTCGTTTAATGGATTATTAAGAACACTGAATACTTATGACAAACAAAAGTTTATTGAACTTTTACTCAAAATTTAAATGGCTAAACTATCGTATAGTGTTTTGGGCATTTTTACATAATTAAAAAAAGGTAGTATACATTTAGGGCGCTTTCAATTTAGACGTTTCGTGTCGGACCGCTGCCGCACGTTTACCGTGCCGCTGGTTATAACCCGCTGCCGGACCGCTGCAGTACGGTAGCCGTCCGACAGCAAACGCCTAAATTGAAAGCCTATCTGACTGCCGTGCGTTTGTATGCTAGTGATGTGACATCAGTCAAGCCATGGACTCTGACGAAGAAACATTATTGTTAGTGCTCTTGTTGAAAATTATAAAACAGAAACAAAAACAAAAACGACGCCCCCGTAAAAGAGCAGCACCAATGTTTTCATTAACATGTAATTCTGGTGATTTCCATAATCTTTATCCTAGGTTAAAACAAGATCCAAGCAATTTTTTTAATTATCTAAGAATGTCTAGAGAATGTTTCTACGAATTACTTGAATAAGTTAAAAGTAAAATTCAGCGGCAATAAACTGTTTTCAAACATACTATATCAGCTGAAGAAAGACTGCTGATAACATTGAGGTGAATAAAGTAAACAACATAATATTTGTGATATTATTTATTTCTACAATTATTTTCATTGGTTATTTGTTTTATACAAACTTTTAGTAAAAAGGATAATATTAAGAGGGCTATCACATTTTATCACCTCTCTCGAACAGAACATATTTTTAAGAATGTTAAATGAAAAGATGCAGTTTTGAAAAATGTAATCAATGTGCTCAGAAAATAATATGAATTTAATAAGTAATTTAAAAATACATTTTTATTGTGTTCCATAATAAACACAGCTTGCTTGTGTTTGAGAGAGGAGATAAAAGCAAACAAGTAATGAAAATGTTATGAAATTAGCTCTGTCGTCTATTGACCGCACTATTCAACAGCGAAATGAACACGTGGTGTTTTCGACGTTGCCGTCCTGTTGCCGAGCGTTCGCGGTGCCGGCGCCGCGCTGTTGCCGCACCGCGCGCTTTGTATGACAAAAAACGATCGTCCGTGCGCAGTGCGACTAACGCGCCGCTGCCGCACCGCAGCAGGACGACAGCATACCGCTAAATTGAAAGAGCCCTTATATGGATATATGTAGGTATACCATCAATAACTGTGACCCAGTAAACTAGGATATTTTTGATTAGGTGTGGAATTTCTAACAAAGATCTTTTTGGACGCTATATTTTTTTCAAATAACTTCTTTCCGGTCGGTGGTTCGTTGTGGAAATGAGAAAGGGCATGCTCCGATGGTTATGATATAACGAAAGAATGCCTGAGGAAAAACGACAAATAAGATATTTCGTGCTAAAGTGGAAGGTGCGAAATGTCGATACAGATAAACTTGCTGGATAGAATATATTTCTGTATTCCCTCCATTTGTAAGGGATCTGCAGGCTTAACTGACCACCGTAGGACAAGGGTTTTGTCGACAGAAGAATTCATAAAACGACATATTGTCATTGAATACAGGGTGTAAACGAATTCGTGTAATTCCTTAAAACCACATGATCTACTACTGGTGTAGATTGGCCCCGCACGGGATATATAAATATAAAAATAAATAAACTAGGTAAGTGATCGTATCTAAACCACCTAATAAGGAATCAGTAAAAAAAAAGAAAAAAAAAACTTTTGATGCCACGCATAAATGAATGAAAGCACGGCAACACGGCTGGCGGGCACGACTAAAGCGATATCACTCTTTGCAGTCAGTTAACTCGGGGCTCTGAAATGATTCAGAAATAGAAAACCAAGATTTTTTTTGTTGATTTTCTGATATTCCCATTTAGGGTTAATCTGTGTCACCAGTATCAAGACTTTTGAAGGAATTACACGGATTCGTTTACACCCTGTATAGACGTTTTGTCTATTGTTCCGTCGAAAAACTACCCGTGGTGGAGTAAATATGCACATTAACATAACAAATGTAAATAATTTACTTAAATAAAAATATGAAAGCATTTTTTAGCTTAAATAATTCAGAAAACAGAATTATTTTAAACAATAAAAGCTGCCCAAAAGGTGGCCTTGTAACAAATATTCGTGTATTACTCAAGGGAATATCACCGCTGTAATGTTTCGCATAAAGAGCGTAACTTCGTTACCTGAAGAAAACAATAAGTGTAGATACCTACGTAAGCATGAAATAATGCTGGATACACATCTCTTCGCCCTAGAAATGTGATTGCCCTTTAAATATCTAAAGCTTACCTAGTTCTTCCTCAAGGTCGTAAGACAGTACCTACGCAATCAATCCGAAACTGCGATCTTTCATAACTCGGACACGCGTTAAATATTTTATAACAGTCATAAACTGATATATTTGTTATGTGGTTTTATGTAACGCGATGATTTCTAATTGTTATTTTTATGGTTACAAGTTATTGGTTGTGACGTGTCACAAAGCTGGCTGTAGGTATTGTAGGTAGTAGTATCAGCTAAACAGTTTTTAGGTGGATTGTACAAGTTTAGTTTTAGTATACCTACACTAAACCTGAAACTAGTTTGTTCAGAATCACTAGGAGAATCGATTGGCATAGGTTTTATACCACGTTAAATCTTGCATTTTTTTCATAAATTTCGGTTTTGTTTCAATAGGTTTCTATGCATAACAGTGGACGGAAACAGACACCTTGAGGCTTGAGACGGTCCGCTCGGTCAGTTTCCGTGTATTAGACAACGCTTGCATAGCACATCTCACTCATTTCACACTCTACTAGGGAACTTAACGCAGCATAAATTAAGGTGTAACTTGGAGATTTATTAAAAAAAAATACATACTGCGGTAATTCTGATTAAAATTTTGTTGGGGTGTCTTGGTTTTTGTGTATGATACCTACTAAAAATAGTGTTGCAAGTATATAAGGTTCAAACAAAATACCTGGATAAACTACTACATATCATAAAAAACAGCTGTTGCATACATTTTGATCGTGTAAGTATTGCACTTTTGTACGGAACAGCAGTTTTTTTTTAAATATTCTGAGTTGTTCCCATAGCAAAAGTTGTTCATATTCATGAGTACTGTGATCTGTAGAAGTTTGTTCAGGTATTTTGTTTGTATATAATGATCTATATCACGGTCACTTTGGGAAGGTTCTAAGATCTAATAGACATTCTTAGTCACCTGCTATATATTTTGTTGCCGTAGTGAAATTGTTACAGAATTTCAGTTATATTTCATATAAACATTTTCCTCCTATGTAGATTAAAATTCAACCAATCTCAATTTAGCACAGAAATTGAATGTAAAATAAAATGCATTTGTACGCCATGTCACACATCCATCAATTACCAATATGGCGGCAACGCGCCCACAAAAGTGCAGGAGTAACATCATACCAGTTTTCGTGGAAACATAGCATCCGTCAAATGTGCCTTTTTTCTCGTTAAAGAGCAATGTGAAACACTGCTCTATTTCCCTAGCTTCGCCGGACATCACTATTATTTGTCGCAAAATTGAAAAGTAAGATACAAGATTGCGTCGGAAAGACCTGAAAATAAAATAATAATAGTGTTATTACTGAAAGCAACTACATAAAATGAGGTGGAAACTTTGTCTCAAGCTTTTGCCCGCGGGCTTTCATTCACTCATTTAGCAAGACATTTTACGCCATTTTGGTTGTTTTAGGGTCGATCATAAAGTTATGTTTAGTAGCACAACTTCCGTTATAAAGGAATGACTTCTTGCAACACGGCGACTATTTAAAAGAAATTAATTTATTAGTGTATTAAGTTTAAAGAAGTTTATTTTCATAAAGACAAAAATGTCACTTACATGAAAATATAATAGGATTATTCTCACTATTTTAGTGAACTTATTCGAGGTCGCTGAACACTCATTTAATAGCTTCATAGCCTCTACTGGAAGGTGAAAAACATTCAAGTATATATTGAGATAGTTCAGACTTAAAGCTACTAAAAGAATACATTTTTATATTACAGGGCAGTTTATTATACAGCTGTGCTCCTTCATAGGTAATGCTTTTTTTTGCATAATTTGTTCGAATCTTTGGCAAAATAAGTAAGCTAGGTCGACGAAGACTGCGTTTGGATATTTGTGTTTTTTTGTAAAAGTCAAGCTAGTATGAATGGTTTGATCGACAATTTTTCTAATTAAAATGCAAGTATTGTATACCTACATAAAGTTGTTTAATGTTCATTAGTTTTGTTTCTTTGTAGATTTTTAAAGTTGGTGTTAAATAAGGATACTGAAAAAGTATTTTTATGATTTTATTTTGTATTCTTTAAAGTTCCTGTAACTTAGTTTGAGCAGCGCCGCCCCAGATTTCTACAAAATAAAGTAAGTGTGATTTGACTAATGAGTTATAAATTGTGTACCGCATTTATTTAGGTAATAAAAAAAATATTAAAAAAATAATAAAAAAAAACATTTCGGCTCAGAATTGCGCCCACTTCTTTAGCTAATACCTTATCATATTAATCTGATCTTATGACGAGAATCTTACTTACTGGGGCCCAATTCTCCTAAAATATATTGTTGCCAAACGCAATCAAACCACAACCGTCAGTCAGATTTGTTTTCGAAAACTTTCAAAATGATTGATTTTGTTTTTTGTGTCAAACAATTCGACAGCTTTTGAAATTGAGAACTGTCTGAACGGTTCGGCCTTGGTTCGGTTGTGATTTATCAAGATTTATTTTAGGAGAATTAGGCCCCTGATTATTAGCATCGATTTATTAGGAAGTTAATACGGAAAATGTATGGTTGGTCATAGCAGGACCCTCCTTCGTGACATCTAAAGAATTTTCTGCTCGTCATGTCACGCGACAAGCGTCAACCTTGATTGATATTTGATGTGGGGTAGAATGTGCAACTTCACCATAATTAGTTGTATTATAATTCATTTAGGTACCTATTTATCAACATTTAACTATACAAGGTTAGTCGCAAAGGGGGTACTAATCCAAGGACCACTTAAAGTATCACTGTTGACGGTTTTAAAGCAAGTGTTAAAATTTCAAAATTCGATAATTTTTATTTCCATGTAAAATAATTTTCATTTTAGTTTTTTCAAAAACACTTCGTCCCTACTTTAGTTAAGAATTCAGAAAATGGAGCATCTAATTTGTGACCCCAAATATGACCTAAACTGTAAACACAGCTGATTATAGCTGAGGATAGATAGATTTTAGACTATTTTTTATGTAATTTTGAAACATCTATTTTTCTTAAATTATTGACTTTTGGGGAAAGTGGTAGAACAAAAGTTACTCATTATTATGGGTATTTTAACACCCTTTCGGATTAGTACCCCCTTTCTGACTAACCTTGTATATATTACAGAGTCGTTTCATACAGCTACATTAAACAACGACCACTTGAACTAGAACGAGGTCCTAGGCTCAAATGCCAAGTAAATATTTTTTTCCTAAAATACATGGCACAAAAGAGCCGTCCTGTTAGCGAGCAACTCTAGGAACTTCAGGGTATAACGATTTAATTTTTTATACAAATTGTTATGTAATGCAGTAGGTACCGAAAATTTTACGTTAAATTAACCACTAATTTTATCCACAAACATCCTCTTGTAATTAGATACCAACCCCTTCTTTCCGAATAGTAGCCATTTTAATTTTTGACCTGCCCAGTTTTTGATGTAGATGTTCATTAAAAATGTTATATCTTTGGATCTAAGAGTATTTAAGATTTATCTAAGTGGCTTTCTTTTTACTTGCAAGGTGACAATCCCTATCAGGTATTTCATTAAAAAAATATGTTAGTTATTTATGAAACCCATAAAAACAACGTTAAAAGTATGAACTAGAGATGTGCCGACTATGACTTTGGCCGACTAGCTGATTAGTCGGTTGTAAAGAGGCCGACTAGTCGGCCGACTAATCGGCCCAGTCGATCACGGTTTCGGGGGTATTCGACAATTTCTGTGACGCTTCGTTTACAGCTTATTCGCGCGCAAGTCGCAACCGCCGCCTGCAGCGTGTCGGAACATGTTTTGTTTACTTCGCATTGTTTCTTTTTTTATTTAATGTAATTCCTCCTACACATTTTATTGAGAAATACATACAAAGTAAAGGTGCGTACATATTATATAACATAACATGTTATAAAACATTGTTATATAACATGTTCCAGTAATGTGGAGACTGAATGTTATAAAACATGTTATAATAACAACCGTGTTATATAACATGATATTAATATTTACAACAATGTCAATAAACTAGGACGAACCCAGCATCTACGTTTTTTTCTTTTGTTATTTAAAAGTACAACAGTCGCTGCAGCAGCTAGCAAAACGTCCTCTCGTGTCGGCATTGTGAATAGCACTGCAGAACGACAAACTATAGTGTTATATAACGTGGTTATATTGCATTGTTATTCTAATGTGTACAGTATTGTTATATGTTGCAATGTTGAAAAATAATGTTACATATTGTGGACGTGTTATATAACACAAGTTATACAACATGTTACTTAATCTGTACGCACCTTAATAAGCCGGATAGTCGGCGCTCTTTGCCGAATAGTCGCCGACTACGAAAGTGGCTGGATAGTCGGCTTTACCGACTAGTCGGGACATCACTAGTATGAACCATTTTAGTTATTCATATCTACTACAAATACGAGGTCGTTGACATGCCTTTTTATGCTCATCAGGGAAATTCTGAGTTGACCTATACCACAATATTACAACGTTTGCCACAGCGTTGTTCCTTTTTGTGTTATTAGCTTTCGTGGTGCATCAAACCATTTTTGTTTAGTGACTATTTTTAACCATCAGGCGAGACAAGCATTCGGTTGAAAAGGAAATAAATGAAAAGCAAGGTTTTTTTTAATTCTAACTACAAAAATCTCAAGCTATTATTTTTAAAAGGTACTATAAAAGTTATTATTCCAAACACCAGTATAGGTAAGATGCATTGGTGCTTAAAATTCCATGGTTGGCTGGGAGCCATCTGCGTTCGCCATTGTCCAGCGAACCAGTAAAAGCTGCTGACTGGAAAGTCCATTCGCAAAAAATGCCGCAGTGCAAAACTGATGGATGCACTATAGGTACCTACTGTATAATCACGCTTTTGAGAAGCAATATGTACGTTTAAATGTTAAGCAGAGAGTGTAAAACATTCAACATACATTTTAGCTGTCGATGTTCAAATTTTTTTTTTTTATTTCGAAGGCTCCGTACATGCACTCAGGAAACGTCTCGACAATTTAGTTGCACAGTTTCAAAAAGTAGGCCCTATGGAGAAGAGCCGGCGAGGAACTATGGATACTCTTTTAAAATAATTCCATTAACAGTCGGGTATTGTTACAATGTAGTACTTAAAATTATGTGAGAATAATAATAATAAATAAACACATTTATATTCAGGCTACTTTGGCCCATATATACATACCTTACAAACTAACATAGTATATATGTTAAATAATACAGTTTATGTTTGTAATAAAACTTTAGCAGTTAGTAAAAATAAAACATTTCACTTGCGCACTATGCCATCCGCTGTGCGATCGTGTGGCACTTGTCCGCGGAAGCGACGGAACACCACTCCCTGCGGCCAAAAGTCCTCTTCCATGACGAGGTCCAGAAGACAAGTTGGTACTCGCACCACGAATGCCCTGAAATTGACATTGCAGCGCGATTCCAGCAGCTGCACTCTCGCCGTGTTCTTAAGGATGATGCAGGTAAGTGTTAAAAATATAATAAGTAATAATTATCTACATTTTGATAGGGATAATATGTATCAGCAAAGCGAGGCTCGACCATAACAGTATGGGAACCCAACATAGTCATCAGCAATATATCGATTTAAACTCAAAGTCAAAAATAATACAATAATGGCTGCATTGTCCTACCATTTACAATATTTAGTGGTCTATTTTTCAACAGTTACAGACAGGAGATCAATAATGTGGTTTCGGATAATTATATGTTCTGTTTTTAGGGTTCCGTACCCAAAGGGTAAAACGGGACCCTATTACCACAGTGTACCTACTTACTACATACAGTGGGTCAACGCCCATACATTTGACAGATCCTATGAAATGTCAAAATTATGTAGGGGCGGAGGTTATGTCCCAAGTATGCAGTATGGCTACTCAGGACATAACCTCCGCTCCTTCACCCCGCAACCCCCCGCACGATTGCTCTGCGACAATGTTCTACGTTGACCGACTGTAAGGAGTAAGATATAGGTAGACTGTGCTATTACTAAGACTCCGCTGTCCGTCCGTCTGTCCGTCTGTCACCAGGCTGTATCTCATGAACCGTGATAGTTAGACAGTTGAAATTTTCACAGATGATGTATTTCTATTGCCGCTATAACAAAAAATACAAAAAAACAGAATAACATAAATATTTAAGGGGGCTCCCATACAACAAATGTGATTTTTTTGCCGTTTGTATAGATAATGGTACGGAACCCTTTGTGCGCGAGTCCGACTCGCACTTGGCCGGTTTTTATTTTTAATATTTGATATTCTTTGTATGGTAACGTTTTGTAGGGAAACGTCAGGACTCTCCTTACGGTGAAAAGGGTATAACACGGTAGCTGTCTAAGCTGAATTGATGAAGTGACGCAACACGTCCAATACTTATTCAAGCGTACTATCAAGTCTTAAAAAAAAACCTGTCGTGTTTTATTTAATTTCTATCCCACAAGTCCGTCTAAAATTCGAGAGTCTCGATCGTAAGTTTAAGAAATAGTATTAAGTTGATACGGTACAATACAATACCTCCTTACTTGTATGGCACGGACGTCATAGGTCGTCGTAGGACTTCACAATGCACTATATGCAGTGCACGAACAGTTAACGTAAGTATTAAAACTAGGTTTCGTTGTTACACGATATAATGCTCGTACTGAGTTGATGTTTATTATAGTAGTGCTCGTCATAATTACCTGTCGCATAAAGACGTAACATTAATCCTACTGATTGACGGTATCCTGAAACAGTAACGAGATCTAAGTAATTAGTTAGTTTCAGCATTGTAAGTAATATGATCTGAGACTACTGTTACGTAAATGTAGAACAATGAATAAGGTAGTATGTATAGTTTACTATTACGTCATTTTCTGATTATACTTTATCTAAAACGACAAATAAATTGACAAGCATTCTAGTGATCCTTTCCGAACTCGATAAATGCAATAAAATGGCCAACTCTAGGTATTCTGAAGTTGGTAAATTAATTTGTAAATGTTCGAGATATCTTCTCATTTAAGCTAATTACATTATTTCTGAGCAAAATATGAAACGTCGATGGAGAATTTAATTTAACTTGAGCGTTTAACATTTTCCGAGGCATGAAGGTTTAATTAAACGAACCAAAAGTTTATTAGGAAGAAGTCAGAGCAGTTGAAGATGCAAAAGAAACTATTATGGTTTATTACAATAGTTTTTAATTGTATTGATGTTTGGTTAATAGAAAGGCTTCTAGAATACTTTTTTAAGGACATTTCTAATTTTATAATAACGAAAGCTCATTACTTTACAATAATTCTTTATTCATTTTCTAACAGAACTTACAATATTTACATAATTACAAATAAAAGTATATACAAATAAAGAAAAATATATCCTAATAAAACTACAAACTAAGTAAGGCCACCAAAATATTCCTCTGCATCGCTGTCGACTGGTAACGTGCCCAGAAGGCGGGCGTGCTGGCAGTAATATTGCTACGTTGTTTGGCAATGCTAATCCTTTGACCAAAGTAGAGGCCAGCCTCCGGGTCACGGGAAGTGTCGACTAGCCGCTTTGCTATATCCCTGAATAGGAGTTGGGCACTCGGACCCCACAGCCCGAATGTTTCGACCCCAAACTAACTACTAATAAAGAATTTTCGCCGCTTGAGGGCCTCCGCAGCTGCAGCAGCAGCGCCAGCACAGCCTGCCGAGCTAGGAAGATGGGATGGCGCAAGGGTATCGATGCACGTTGCGTCCCATACCAGAGGCCTACCCATTTTCCATGGCATCAATGATATTCCATCTGGTCTCTTGCCAGCGTCACGTGTCAAGCCATTTGGTTCTAATACGGCTGGAACGCCGGTGGTGACAAGGGCACGACGGATAATGTCATTTAAGTTGGCGTGCCGTGCTATACGGCCTGCACTTCTGCTGCAAGACAAGCCGTGGTGTCCGAGGCTGTCGACGGCTTCAACGCAGTGGCAGCGATGCGGAGCACAGCAAGAAGCACCCAAACAAATGCATGTAGCGAGCCGAAAAGTATTGTCGTCCAACATAGTACCTATGTTGGACGACAATAATAAATAATACAACAATTTACATTATCCCCATTACAATGTCTAACTGTTGGTAACATGTTTGTTACCCCCAGTTATGTAAACTACTTATTGCACAAAAAGTAAAAATAATACTCCCATAAAAATCTTTATAGTCTTCCCCGTTTCTTAAGCCCCGTTTTATTAAAACTCGTTAACATTTATAGTATACAAACCTATTTACAAACATCATAACTTTGTTCCATTTTATATTTTATCCTGCATTCAAATAAATTATGTAAAGCGGGCCCCAATTTATTCAATCTGCTTTATTGTGGCAACACCGACATTATAGGCAATACGTACACAAGACGATATATAAGTGAGTAAAGGCTTATAGTCTAAAGATTGGAGGAGACGGGCGGCGGCGGCGGCAGTCGAAGTACTTTGATTGATGAGTTCGTGGCTTATCAGAATAATAATTACACTAGCTTGCTGCTGCCTAATCTAAAAATCTTATTCTTGCTCGGGTGCGGCCTTTCAAAACGTGCCGGATTGATTGATAGGGTCCTATATCGATTTATTTGTATTAATAGACTTGCCGTTTCTTATTTTTATTTATTTATTTAATAATTGATATACACACAACACTTAACAAAAGGTAATTAATCAGGAACACGGCGTACAAAGGCACTGCTTATTTCTAAAAGAAACCTCTTCGAGCAGACGTGTGAGAAGAGAATTTAGAACAAGAAATGTAGACAATAGTGTGTAAAAACAAAAGAAACAGATAAATATACAGACACAAAGAACTACATAAATACCAAAAGAATAAACTATACAATAAACTTACCTAAAATTCATGAAATACAATAAACATGATGAATATGATGATTCAGCCGAAAGACGTCCACTGCTGGACATAGGCCTCCCCCAATAGGGGGGGGGGGGGGGCTTGCCATAATCGCGACGCTTGGCAGGCGGGTGGGCGATCGCAGTATGGTTGTAAAAATACTCAGAGAACGCTGCTGCTCATCCTATAGTGAAATACCTTAGTCGCCTTTTACGGCTCCCATGGGAAGAGATAGGGTAGTGCTATTCTTTACGTCTGCCACCACAATAAACATGCATTATCAATAAAACACCTATACAAGCTTAGTTTTAGTATACTAAACCTGAAACTAGTTTGTTCAGAATCACTAGGAGAATCGATTGACATATTTTTACATCACATTTTTTTTCATAAATTTCAATTTTGTTTCAGTAGGTTTCCACCCACAACAGTTGACGGGAATAGACACCTTGAGGCTTTAGATGCTCCGCTCAGTCAGTTTCCGTGTATTAGACAACCCCTGCATAGCACATCATCTCAGGCATTTCACACTTTACTAGGGAACATAACGCGACATAAACTACGGTGTAACGTTGAGATTTATAAAAAAAAACGCATATTCAGGCAGTTCTGATGAAAATCTTGTTGGGTGTCTCGGTTTTTGTATATACTAAAAATAACGTTGTATAAATATATACTTGGGAGCAAATAAATCGAGCTACTTCTATTTTTCACGTATAATTGTTATTATTTTTGGTACCTATTATGGAACAGATCAATTCGAAACATATATCGTGTTGTGATTCCTGACCCGACCACGACATGGAACGGAGATTTTACTATGGCACAAAATGGTTATTTTAATTGTGTTTTATTGTGCCACTTATCCCAGGAATTTGTGCCTTGTACTTTTCGAGTAATAAGAGTACGATTGTGGTCGGGCTGGGGATCACGGTTCCTGACCCGACCACAACCAGATCTAATAAAATATCAATAGTGGGAAGTTACTGATTATGCCAAAAATATGTGTCAAATTGTGCCTATAGCACACGAAATTCTTTTACTATTCATATCACAGAATATATCTTAATTCGGATAAAATTGAATAATCAAGAAATAAAGTGTGTCAATCACACGCTATGCAATTTTACTACGACTTTGCAAGCAGTTTTATTTTGTGAAATTATTAGCACTTTATTATTTTATTTTACTGGATGTGTTCACGACTTCGTACGCGTATTTATGTATTTATAAAAAAAAAATACAACCTCTATGTTTTGTAGCATTATATTAGTGTGTTAAGCTTGTATAAAAAACCGGTCAAATGCGAGTCGGGTTCGTATCCTGAGGGTTCCGTAACCCACATCATGACGATAAGTTGAAATTTAATCATAAATTATCTCGTTTAAACAGTACCAGTACAAGCTGATCCCTTGCTGCATACTTACAGGGGTCAAGAGGTTAATAGGTTAAGAATTAACCTTTTAAAATATAAAAACATAGTTTTCAGACTTTTTCCTTTACTTGTGATGTAAGATCTTGCATTTTGCCAAATTTTATGATTCTAAGTTAACGGGAAGTACCCTGGTTTTGATTCCCGAGCGATTTCCATTGTTTTTTTTTATTTTGTTTTTTGTTAAATTCAATAAATATAATAATAAGAAAGCTGAAACCGATCCACTAAACACCCCTTCCCATAGACCAATTTTTTTTTTTTACCATAGTTTACAATAGTTTTGTACCCACCTGGGACGGTTCATGACTGCACTCCAATAGTGCAGCCGTGGATAGTCCCCGGTTGGTGCCCCATCCCATTTTAGATTAAAGTTCTCAAAGAGGCCTCTGCGCCTTGGACCTGTGTCCCCCGTATGCCTTCCAACCGGTTAATGCGTTGTGTGTGCCATAGGCACAATTTGACACATATTTTTGGCATAATTAGTAACTTCCCACTATTGATATTTTATTAGATCTGGTTGTGGTCGGGTCAGGAACCGTGATCCCCAGCCCGACCACAATCGTACTCTTATTACTCGAAAAGTACAAGGCACAAATTCCTGGGATAAGTGGCACAATAAAACACAATTAAAATAACCATTTTGTGCCATAGTAAAATCTCCGTTCCATGTCGTGGTCGGGTCAGGAATCACAACACATATATCGCCTAAAAGGTTAATTGATAACCTTTACAATGAGGGTAGTTTTTTGTCACTTAGTATATAATCCATGAAACCAAAACTAATAACCAGAACACGTGAAAAAAGAAGTCGCTCGATTTATTTGCTCCCAAGTGTATTTATTTTTTCTTCTTAAAATATCATAACTTCAAAAAAGCTAAGATTACCTGCTCATAAATGATGAGATTGAAGAGTTACGTTAAGGAAAAGGAACTGAAACCTAAAGGAACTATTATTGTATTTGTAGTAAAACTAATAAAAAGTAGCTGACTTTTCGTTCCTGAAAAGCCCTATCTACAACAAGTACTTTCATAATTTCTCCTAACTTCGGCCATCGGAAAAAGGTGGGCTCCGTAACTGAAGTTTGGGCGTTGATGGAGTTTGTTGGCAAGGAAAAGCAAATACCGGCTATTAGAATACTTAGTAGTGCCAAAGTGGGCGGAAAAAAATTAGGTGAATGTAAATAGACTACTGGTACACTCACACTTAAGCTGGTGTTCACCAATGTTAATTCGCTGGTTAGTCAACCGTTTACAAAAAAATCTAGTACATTTTCCGAGTAAACGGTTGTTTAATAAAAGAATTAATGTTAGTGAACGCCAGACTTAAATATGACCGGTTCCTATTGCCAAAAACGATCCGTTTTGCTTACCAATGGTAAAGATTTTTAACCGACTTCAAAAAGAAGGAGGTTCTAATTTGGTCAGAATGTTTTTTTTTGTATGTTTGTTACGCGATATCTCCGCCAATTATGAATGTTTTTGAATTTTGATTTTAATTATTTATTAATTTTTTGTTTGGTAGGCCATACATCAGAGGTAAAAAAAAATAAAAAGAGTAAAATAATAACCATAATATAAAATCAACAGTTTCAGAAGTCGGTGCAATTCTACACTGCAACAAATAAAAGCCACCGACTTCTGAAACTGTTAATTTTATATTATGGTTATTATTTTAGTCTTTTTAGTTTTTTTTAAGTCGGTTTTTACTTTTATTTAAAGTTATTTTTATAACCAAACTACGCATATAAATGGACTTGTAAGCTAATTTTAACTGTTGTGATAGCTATAGTAACGTATACGAGGGTCTACTGTGCAAAGCTAAAGTCATTGTTTCATTATTGGTAAAGATACGAGAGTCTTTACTTCAACCAATAACGCTCGGTGAATCACACGAATCGGCCATTAGTCGCCGAATTTCTAGAAACAATATTGGGACAATACTACACTAGGTCAGATTACTAAAGTTCTGTCTATACTTCACTTGATATCGTTAGGCAGATCTGGTAAACCTAAGTTTCAATGATTTATCAATAACATTTCTGGTAACGTACTTTGTTAACCAAGTTGTTTCTTGATAATAAACAACAAGTTTAATTTATCAGCACCCTTACCAACTTGTTTGGGGGAAAATTCATTAGCTTATCGTAGTATCGGTGTAGCGGTGAACTAAAGGCTAATGTCAATATTTTACTACACCACTGTAACTAGGGCTGTCACATTGCTAGGTTTGACCGAACTTTCCGGTACTGGCGAGTGTATTTCCGGGATCTGGCCGTAATTCTCGGCTTAAGTCTCTATACTCTGAGCTAAAACCGCAATGTTTGTTTAAGACTGCAATTTCGGCTGTAAAGAGCCATTGTTGGCGAGACTACGTCTTTCTTTACTATTTTTAGTTTTAGATGAATCATTTGTAGCTTTTGGCTATATTTGTTCGGAGAACCATTGCAGGTAGCAGCCCTAATGATAGTCGAGTAACTTTGGCAGTAAACAACTTTGGTTCAATTTTAGACCTCTCTATCATCGTGAAACCATGTTACTGGTATCTATAGTTTAGGCATCACCTGACTAGTATAATCAGAGGTCTTGTTTTTGTGTAGTTGTAGAATATTTGTGTTAACTAAATGTGTCAGTCATAACGACCAACGAATACACTAATGGGTGACACCACAGAAATTTAAATAACATTTACACAGAAAACATAAACACTCTTAATAGAACTGAGACCGATTTACGTTAAACATTGCTCTGCTATAGTCACAAATTGAAGCTGTCATTAATATATTTATCCAAAAACGGATCACTTTTTATCTGACGCGACTGAAACCAGGATAATTTGGGGGTACACTTCACTGTGGCGAGATGAAATACCGAACAGGATAAGTATTTTAATTGCTGGCTCAATCCGGATTACTGCGGGAGCCGGCGTAATGACGCCTCTTTGTGGCTCAAATTCGTCTTTGTGAATCGGGCTCCACAAACTTAACATTGACAATTTTATTTCAGCTTGGTTTTGCACGAGCCGTATACAGGTTGAAATTGTAAACACTCGACAAACCGAATTGGGAGATTGTACTCATCAGTATGAACAACTTTTACTAAGGGATCAAACCGGAAAGCGCAAAAAATAAACAGATGTTGTGTGTTTACAATTTCAACCTGTAGATATATAAAGAATTACATTACCCGTGAAGGATAAAGTGATGAATTTGGTTACCGAATGTTTTCATACTAACACTTTGATTAGTCTTTAGTGTGCCTACACGAATCAATCGATAAACGAGGCAAAGCTATGCTACTATGCTAATTACTTAGTCATCGAAACCTCTTTGTGTTTCGCACGTTTACCAGTCAGCCGATAGTTAACAAGCAGTCGTTACAGCAGGACAGAAAGAAGCCTGAAAAAGACTATTAAAACGTTTAACTTTCGGTTACCGGTATCACCCTAGTTGGGCTACTAAGGTGAGCTGGCAGGCATGGCTACATTCAGCTGCAAAAGCATTCTACAGCGTACGGATGGATACTCATACAAAATGCCCATTTACTATGAGTGAAATGCGAATTGATGCTGTGTCTTTTTGGTCCCTTTTCTGGTTTCGGCAGCATCTATACTCTATAATACATTTGACAAATTTAGATCCATTTTAGCAAGGGAATGTGTAGAAATAAGAAACATGTTTGCTTCCAGTAGGGATTCAACACATTATAATGCTGTAATGCACCTTAATGGTCAATCAAGATGAACTGAAACTCTACTCGTAGAAATGGTTCAAAAGATATTCATGCCTTGGTGCCCGCCACTTTTGTTTAATTTTATATGAAACTAGCTTTTGCCCGCGGCTTCGCTCGCGTTAATTAAGCTCAAAAAAACTCTTAACACACTACTAAAGTTTCAATAGTAATAATTCAAACATGATTCGAAAGACACGTGGCGCCATCTATTATCATAATTGTTGTTTTCCTCGAGAACAGTACTTTTTTTCGGGATGAAAGGATGTCCGTTTCTGTACACCTGACAATGTATTTGCAAATTTCAGGATGATCAGTTTACTGGTATAAGCGTGAAAAGGTAACAAACAAACTTACTTTCACATTTATAATATTAAAGTTAGGAAGCTATGATGAGGTGTTCGATAAGAGTGCGATTAAAAAATATTTGCGAAAAGTGTATTTCGTACTTTACGTTTTTCTTCTTCCTCATAACTTTGATTCTTCAAGATTATGTTCGTTGTTGTTGTCAGTAATTTTTCGTCGACAAGGTTGTTATGAATTTTTAATACGGTTAGGAAAGAATTTCTTATTTCATTACATAGGTTGGTACTTTTTGTATACCACTGACTATATCATGGATTTTTTTCGGACATTAAGCCTGATAAAAAAATGTCGGTGGCAATGACTTTAAAAACTTTTAACTTTTTATACAAGTTTAGTTTTAGTATAGGTACACTAAATCTCAAACTAGTTTGTTCAGAATCACTAGAAGAATCGATTGACATAGTTTTTACACCACATTATATTTTTCCTTTTTTTTCATAAATTTAAATTCTCTTTCAATAGGTTTCCACGCATAACAGTGGGACAGGAATAGACACCTTGAGGCTTGAGGCGGTCCGCTCGGTCAGTTTTCGTGTATTAGACAATCCCTGCATAGCACATCTCATGCATTTCACACTTTACTAGGGAACTTAACGCGACATAAACTAAGGTGTAACTAGGAGATTTAAGGCGAGCTGAACCCTGGCGCGGTAATCGGGTAAGCGACGGCAATCGGGTAAGCGACGACGCGCGGGCCGAAAATCACTTTAAAAAATCGATAAAAAATATATAAATGTAATAAAAAAAACGATCGGGTAGAATCGATTCCAAAATTAATTACCTATAAATTAATATTAATTATAAAAATGTATTATAGTAAGTACTTGTTTAAAATGAAATTTTGCTTGTAAAAAACTGCAATTCGAAGTAACTTCAGTATTTTTTTCTATAGAGAAAACTATATTGCATCGTGTATTGAACGGGTACATGGTATAGAGAAGGAATGTATCCTAAAATATAAATTTATTTTGGGTTCTAAATGTTTTAATTTGCCTACCAAAAATGAGTTCTAAAACAAGCAGAACCTACCGCGCCAGGGTTCAGCTCGCCTTAAAAAAAACACACACTCATTCAGGCAGTTCTGATGAAAATCTTGTTGGGGTATTTCGGTTTTTGTATATGTTACGGCTAATAGCCGAAGTGCGGCTACACCTAGTTTTAGCCGGGTACAACTAGGTGCAACCAGTAGCAGTTGGTTAGAACTAGGTGTAGCTTAAGTCGACGGAGCCCCGCTGCGCGGGGCTCCTATTTCTGTCTGCAGGGTTTAAAGTAACCTAACACGAAGGGGATGACGGGGGCTTCGTTCGCTCGCTTCGCTCGCTCACTCTAGCCCCCGTCATCCCCTTTGAACCTAACCTATCCGTGTCGGGGTTACCCTTAACCATCGGTGTGCGGCTGCACCTAGTTCTAGCCGCTATGATGAAGGCTAAACCTAGTTCTAACCGAAGATACGTAGGATAGATTTAAGTTTAACCGCATGTGGCCGGCTGCACCTAGTTGTACCCGGCTAAAACTAGGTGTAGCCGCACTTCGGCTATTAGCCGTAACATATATACTAAAAATAAAGTTGAATATCTTTATTATTCTGTACTAAATGTAACTCTGTCTGGTACAATTAGAGATAATTCTTACTTGTAGTAGATTTCCCAATTGTCTTCGTAATACATATATTTCTACATTTATGGTTATCTCGGTGTTTGTGTATTATACTCTGTTCTACAGGACTTACCTGATATAGCGGTCATTTCGTAAATTGTAGCCGTAAAGAGACTGCTATCGAAAAAATGTAATCGACATCATCAAAAACCGTAAAATAGCTATATTATACATGTTTTGTTTATTTTGAGGGTTAATACTCAGACTCCGCTGTCCGTCCGTCCGTCTGTCACCAGGCTGTATCTCATGAACCGTGACAGTTAGACAGTTGACACAGATGATGTATTTCTGTTGCCGCTATAACAACAAATACTAAAAAACAGAATGAAATAAATATTTAAAGGGGCTCCCATACAACAGAGGGTCGATTTCAAATTTGGGGCCAAAAAAGTGTGAATTGCATGATATTTGAAAAATATTTAAAAAATAATGTTTAAATATCTAGGTGCGTTCATTAGTTAAAAAAACACATGCTAATCAAACAAACCTTTAATTTCTTCCAATAACAGGGAAAATACAAATTTTTTAGTGACACGAATGAGCAACATAATTTCTCTAATGATATTTTGTGATTTACTAATGAGATCTCTGGTTACACTAATGAAAGTTAATAAATAATCAACAAAACATAAAATATTTGTCATTAACATTATTAGTAGCAGGTGCAGTGGCCAGCGCTTCAACCTACCCTCAACCTACTGTTAAATTTCTATAAAAGATTTTCAATTTACTGCAACAGTGTAAAAAGTGTCAAATTCCATTAGGAAACTTTGACAAATTGGGGTAGGTTAATGTGCTGGTCACCGTACTAGAGAATTTTAAACTTAATTCCAAAACAATAACTTATTCAACTAAGGTAATCAATGGTATACATTTCTGATTTCGGTCTTCAAGATTCGTTAACGCTAATCATTTTTCATTGCGAATACAATAACAATATCCATATTATTAATACCTTCTTAATTAATCAATGGGATCGTCATCATCATCTTCACATTTCTTTAAAAAATCAAGGAATTCTTTTTCATGATCTGTCGCTTTTGTATGATTATTTATAAAAGATTTGTTGGTCCAGGAGTGTCGAACACTGCGGAGACTTGAAGTTGATGGCATGCTGTCATGTAACATTGGATCATCGGTATTAGCATAGCGAATGGTAACATCACTTAATACCTTAATTATTTTGTTTTCCGGGATGACCTTTACATTTTCCATTGTGGATTCAATGGGAGTATTATATATTTTAAAAAATCTCATATGTTTGCCATGTTTACAAGCGACATTTAAACATTCGAAACAGCTCTGTTGTCTAAATTCTAGATAAGCAGAATCGGCAGCCCAAACGACCTGAAAGAAAAAAATATGTATTATTATTACATTGTGTATGGTAACATCAGTATATTTTTTAATGTTTAATTGTTGTATAAAATATACCTGATGAACTGTCATAGTCCCCTTGAAAGTGGCAATATCTTTAGGCAACATTAATTCCTTTAATTTAATTTCGTGCTCTTGAATAATACCCATTTCTACGTTTTTTATATTTCTTCGAATGATGTTAACAAAGGCATCAAAGTCTCCGACATCCTGATGACACCTTAATTCATAATCCGCAGTCCTTTTGATCACTGCTCCAATGCCATCAGGAGCACCCTTGCCGTGCCCAGCTTCTTGGTAATTCCATGTGATAAGATTTAGTTCTGGGAAGTCATTCCTTAATTGGGTTAAAATATAAAATATGTATTTATTTCTATACTGGCTTGAGGGACTATCTGTTAAAATGTGAATGCGATTAATTTGTGATGATCTGTTAAACACAAATTTAATTAAATAATTTAGATGAGCCCACACTGCCGCTGCATCATGACGGGTGCATTCACTGGCTGTGCAAACAGAGTAGGCTTGAGTAGCATTGGAATCATTTTTTAAATAAACCACCGCTGTATGAAGTGAGACTTGGCCACGGCTGCCACCAAAATGCATGCTTTGTACTTCCTCCGCATATTTATACGAATAGTTTTCGGAAAAATCCATATGAATCAAGGCTTCATTGGTAGTTAGAGCTTCTTTCAAACATTTAATAGTAGCGTACTGGTTGACAATGTTACTCGTGTGGGACAAAAATTTTGGCAGCATATTTTCCAGTTCAATTATCAGGTTACGAGCATCAGATCTCTTTGCTTTCTTCTTGATTATTTTTATTTCTTTCGTATCTACTTTTTTGGTGTCTCTTTCCCATACCATGTACTGTATTTCTTTATCATTTCGGAATTCTTTATATGGTACTGTTTTATTTTTACATGAAGCGCATTTGCGATTAAGACAATCTAGACTATATTTATTGCAACAGATTTCCTTTGTCAAATTCTGACTATCTTTTACATGAAGAATATTATTCTTATTAAGAGCCGCTATTAATAAGTTAAAGTTTGTGTGCAACAAGCAGGCGCACGTATCACGGTCGTCAGTTGGAAGAGAGACCCAAAATGGTCTGAGTCTTGTAAAAGTCGTGTAACTAATTTTAATGTTAGTATTTTCAGCCAAAAATTTCTTGTGTAAGTTTTTTATAGAATCTAAAAGATATCTGACTTGTTTAACGGTTCCATGTTTCTTCTTATACTGTTTCTTGCCTGGAGTAATGCGACTGTTAATGTCGTCTTCGTAAAACTTTTCCACTAATTTTTGAACGTTGATGTTATTTCGTGCATTCTTCTTAAATCGTTCTCGGAGATGAACTTTGCGAAGGTCAGTAGCAACCTTAAATTTTTTAAACTTCTCTTTATCAATTAAGTTAGTGATAACGCGTTTGTCTTTCCTGTTTGCAGTTGTTGCAAATTTCCGTGTTATTTCAGCACTTAGAAGTTTATCAAATAATTGTTTCTTGTCTTCATTTTTTGTATTTTCTGATTGATTACTTATTTCACCTGTTAGTGTAGATATTTTTCTTTTTAAATAATTTACCCTGAACCTGTACCTGTTTAATAATAATATATAATTTCGTTTTTCTTTTTCGTGCTGCATTTTCATTGTTTTGATTTTTTTTATTAATTTTTGTTCACGCATACTTAGTTTCGATTTTATTTCTTGGTTTTCTATGTTTAAGGGATCTGTATTCATGTTAACATTTTCAATATCACAACTTTCTTCAGTTACTGCAACGTTTTCTATCATTCTTTGACTTACTTTCTTTCTATAAAACTTTTTGGCACTCTTTTTCCATTTTCGTCTTTGAATTCTTTGCTCGCGTGGACTCATTTCGTTAATACTTTTAATTTTTTTATTCTCCTTCGCTTTTAAGTAATATTGTCTTTTTTTTTCTTGCTCAGCAGCATATAACTCAGGATTGTTTTTAATAGTTTGATATTTTTGTCTTCTAGCTATTCTACGTCTCTCTAATTCTTCATCACTTTTTTGTTTTTTTGGTTTCGCCATTATTTAATACTTAATCTAAAAGTAAAAAAAAAAAAATCATTAGTGTGACTTTCAATATAATTCGTGTGACTCGTGAATCGACACAAATGAGAGTGACACGAATGAGATTTTTGGAAGTAATTCGAATTTATTTCGTAAATAGAACGTTCTAGAACGTTTTCGTACATTGGAAACAAAATATGCTCTCAACGGTTTGTTAGGCAGCCAAATCAAAAACAAAAAACACATTTAACTAAGCACGATATGTGACAAAACACTAATGATATAAATTTGTTACAAAAGTCAAAATCTTACCTGAAATTTGGAATTTCTCTTAAAATAACGCCACACACAACTGACGAGCACGCGCGTTCGGTCACGACTGAGCACACGGGATGCGCGCGGGGTGTAGGTCGGGTAAAATCAGGGACGAATTCTATTTACTGGTGCATTTTGATACGATCACACAAATGATACTTTAAAAACAAACAGTTTTAGAAAGCTAAAAAAAACATTTTTTTTTATACCCAGCATTGATTTTAATATCTAATTATTCATCTTTAAAGTGTATACTTAAAAGTACCACGATAAAATTTGAATTTCCTCGACGCGTTATTTAGTTTTTTAGAAAGATTAAGAAAAATAAGACTTTGGAGCATTAACACTAATGAGAAATAGGTACTAGTTTTAGATCTATCTTTTTAATTTACAATTATAAAACATTTGTTGTAACTGGCGTTTGGACGTCTCATAAGACTACATAATTTAAAATAATTTTAGTTACGATAAATTCTACACCATGAGAAATAAATGAAAATATATGCTTTTGGCCCCAAATTTGAAATCGACCCCAGACATGATTTTTTTGCCGTTTTTATACAAGGTTAGTCAGCAAGGGGGTACTAATCCGAAAGGGTGTTAAAGTACCCATAATAATGAGTAACTTTTGTTCTACCACTTTCCCCAAAAGTCAATAGTTTAAGAGAAAAAGCAGTTCAAAAATTTCATAACAAATATGCTAAAATCTATCTATCCTCAGCTATGATCAGCTAGCTGTGTTTTCATTTTAGGTCATATTTGGGATCACAAATTATGAACTCCATTTTCTGAATTCGTAACTAAAGTAGGGGTGAAGAATTTTTGAAAAAACTAAAATCAAAATAATTTTACATGGAAATAAAAATCATTGAATTTTAAAATTTTAACAATTGCTTTAAAACCGTCATCAGTGATACTTTAACTGGTTTGCGGATTAGTACCCCCTTTCTGACTAACCTTGTAGATAATGGTACGGAACCCTTCGTGCGCGAGTCCGACTCGCACTTGGCCGGTTTTCATTTAAATATTTCATTGTCTTTTTATTTGAATTTGTATAGCAACCTTTTATAGACAAACATCAGGACTCACCTTACGTTGAAAAGGGTAACATTGTTTATGTACAAATGAACCGACTACAACTCAAGATCTCTTAAATATGCGAGAATTGTTCTATAAATCTATGGAATGTTAAAGGCATAAATGTATAGATTGTTCTATTAATCTTTTGTTCCCAGTATCTTAGTAGGAATGCATTCCATGTTAACCAGAGCCGTAGCTATGAAACCAAGGGTCCTGGGGCAAAAATGAAATTGGGGCCCTATTTAAACTAAACTAAATACTTTGAAGGTGCAAAACTACTTCATCATCAGCTCCTTATCGCCCACTGCAGGGCATAATAAAGCAAAGCTATTTACTAGTAAGCATTATGTATAAAGCAGCAGATAATTATTTAATAGTAATTCCTAATAATATTATAATTAATGTGAAAGTTTGTTTGTTTGTCACGCTTTAACGTAAAAGTCGTTGGTAGGGGCCAAAAAGTTGCAGTCAAAAATTATTTATTCAACTAGGATTTGTATAACTTTTTCGAACGTCGTTGATGGAGGCCGAGGGGCCCCTCGAGCTTGGGGGCCCCGGTGCACTGCCCCGCCTAGCCATACGGTAGCTACGCCACTGATGTTAACTGAAATAAGGAAACGTTCGTAAGTTTAGTAGTAGAATTAAGGTATAAAATGCGGTTATGACAGAACAATAGGAAGCGATGAAGGGCGGGCGTTTTAGGTGCACCCCCCAAAAACGCAGCAATCTTTTGTAAAATTGACGTTCAAAAAGAAATAAGTTAGTCTAGTCTATTTTGAATAAATTAGTTTTGAAGTTGAATAAAAGAATGCATGTACCTACATTTTAATTTATTATGATAAATAATTACTTACTTAAAAATTCTGCTAATAGTGCTTATAATATTAGCTGACAATAAAGAAATTAAACAATAACTTAAAAAAAAGAACTTAGGTAGTACTTAAATTTATGTATTGTGCTTTCATTAGTTTACCTACTTACAAAAAATGTGAAACTTATTAATATTATTTTATCAATAACTTTAAACTTGATTGTCTTAATTATAAATCTAAGTAACAATTTTAATGGAGGTCGATATTAGTTTTGATGTACCAAAAAAGGGAACAATATTTTGGGTTTTATTTTTTGTTTCAGTGGATATCGCCAGGTTAATTAAAAAACCAACTAACTGCCCAAATCATGACTTCGAGTTATGGCGTTATGAAAGTTTGTGTCTAAAATTTTATATACTATCTTAGATAAGATTGTATACGAAACTTTAGGACACAAACTTAGATAAGATAGTATATGAAAAGGACACAAACTTTCAAAACGCAATAACTCGAAATCACAAGTTGGGCAGATAGTTGGTTTTTGAATTAAGCCGGCGATATACGAACAAATTGGTAAATATGTAGTTCCTGCCCAGGGCTTTCACTGCTTACTTAGGTGTGTCTTTTCACAAGAATACATTCACTTACATCTCAATCCCGATGATAAACAGAGAAAATCTAATTACATACTAGTATTCCGTCAATTATTGCTCATTTAATGTCTCCAAATGTTTTTTTGGTACTAGCCCGCCACTCTTTCCCAACCATTGCGACTCCTGTACCCCAAGTGTGAGTTCGTAAACGTGTAGTATACTATCCGTTTCTCATACTGGATGGATAGTATACTACACGTTTACCAACTCATACTTGGGATACTGTAAGCTAGGTTCTATAATGTCGACCAACCAGAAAAAACGCCGAAATAATGAACCTCGGCGTGTCCCGGGGAAATGATTGAACTGTTTTGGAACCCGCAACGAAATTAATCAGGAAAGACAAGAGGAGAAGTAGGAAGAATATTAGTTTCCACTTCCTTCCGTATCAAGTTGGGGACATAAAAGAAGAGCAAAAGGCTCAAAAATATATGTATACAATTGGGATAAGACCAGCTGCCTACCACCAAGGATTAATTATAAAATATTTTATGGGTTCTATTATAACAAAACATAACATCACGCCTGTAATTCCGGGTTGGGCAGAGGTGTCACAAATCTAGACTCCGGGCTGCTACTAAGAAATTCGACACCGAAAAAACCTATAACACTTTGCTCGACCTGGGGATCGAACTTATCACTTCGCGCTCAGCAGTCGCGCTTGTAGTCACTTGACCAACGAGGCAGTCGAGGGTTCTATTATGTGAGCTTATACTTGATTCCAATAATAAGTATGGCAAAAATGCTGGAACGCTCGGAAATTTTTCAAGGGTCAAGTGTATGAAAAACTTGAATTATTCCCTATTAGAAGGAATATTTAGAAAGGATTGTTTTGACGTGTCATGTCTGTGGCTGAGTGTAGCTATCCTGCCCACTGAAAGTGACAGTAACCTATTTTATGCGCAGGTGCAGTGATGGATGCTCTTTTAGCACTTGTAGCAAAGGGATCCAAAACTGACTGACAGTGAGTGGAAGCTCCGCTAGTAAATAGTCCTGTCGGTGATGATAGATCGGCCCCGATGTCCTTGACATAGCGCTTCTAAAGAACGTAAACCTCGGTCTACGCTCTATAGAGACGCATGAAGAGCTAGACTCCGATCACCGCCCCGTAGTCCTTCACCTAGGTCCCCGGGGTGGTCCCCCGGATCCTGGACAACCTGCCCCGACCAAAACTGTCACGGACTGGGGTAAACTAGAGGAGCGCCTCAAGTCTTCCTCGTCCGTTCACTTAGATTCCATCCCCGACGGTATCGTTACGATTGCCGACACGCTGGGCGCGATCGACTCCCTTACCAGTCACGTTCAGGCCGTGGTGAACGAGTGTTCACGGCAGGTTCCAGCGGTGGACGAACACCGCTGGAAGCTGCCGGACGATGTGCGTGAACTGCTGACGGAGAAGAACGCATCCATCCGTGCCTATGACACTTTTCCCTGCGAAGCTAACCGCGCCCATATGCGTTCTCTACAGCGTGCTGTAAAGAAACGTGTACGGGAGGTTCGGGAAGCCCGCTGGGACAAGATGTTGAGCGACTTAGAGCCATCCCATCTGGCCTTCTGGCAATTACAACGAAATCTAAAATCCGATTGTGTAGCTTCAACTCCCCCTCTCAATCGTCCGAACCAAAGGCCGGCCTTTGAAGATGACGAAAAGTCCGAATGTCTAGCCGACAGTCTAGAAGCCCAATGTACTCCCAGCACCCAACCCGCAGACCCGGTCCATCTTTCCAAGGTGGATCGCGAGGTCGAACGTAGGGCCTCCCTCCCTCCCGATGAAGACCCCGACGATCCCTTACCCCCCATCACCGTAGACGAGGTCCACACGATAGTGAGGAATCTCAAACCTAGGAAAGCCCCCGGCTCAGACGGTATCACCAATAAGGTGATCAAACACTTTTCCGCCCCGCTCATAGTCCTCATGACCGCCATCTTCAATGGCGCTCTGAGTAATAACATCTTTCCGCAAGCTTGGAAACAAGCCACCGTTATCGGTATCCCCAAACCCGGCAAACCCAAGAGTGAGCCCACTAGTTACCGCCCCATCAGCCTTCTCAATGTATTTGGGAAAATCTATGAGCGTCTCATTTATATCCGTTTAAAAGATTTCGCTGACTCCCGTAAACTCATCCCCGACGAACAGTTCGGTTTTCGAACCCAGCACTGTTGCATTCGACAATTGCACCGCATAGTCGAACACATTAGCTCCCGTTTTATGCGCTCGTACAAAACGGGCATGCTCTTCTTCGACGTAGCGAAAGCCTTCGACAAGGTCTGGCACAACGGTTTATTATACAAACTGTACCAATTCAACGTGCCGGACCGTCTCGTGCTCATCATTCGAGACTTTCTGTCGGATCGCTCCTTCCGCTATCGCCTAGAAGGCACCCTCTCGTCCCCTCACCCCATTCGCGCCGGCGTCCCTCAGGGCTCCGTGCTATCGCCCCTTCTGTTCACGCTGTACACCAGCGACATTCCCAAACGTGGCTTGGCCAAGTTGGCTCTCTTCGCCGACGACACGGCTATCTACTATTCCGGTAGGAGTCTCGATAGCATCTCTCGAACCCTTCAAACCGCAGCCAACACCCTCGGGGTCTGGTTCCGGAAATGGAGAATAGAGGTGAATCCCGAAAAGAGCGCAGCCGTTCTTTTCGAGAGACACGGTGATTCCCACACCCACATCCGTCCTGTCCTCATGTTCGGCAAACAGATCCCTTGGGAGATGAAAGCCAAATACCTGGGGGTTATCCTCGACCACCATCTGAGTTTCCGAGACCATATCAAAGCGGTGCGCGCTCGCGCCGCTTTCGCTGTCGGTCGCCTCCACCCCATCCTTAGAGCGCGCAGTAAATTGTCACTTAGAAATAAGCTGAGAATCTACGTGACGTGCATCCGCCCCATCTTGACTTACGCTAGCGTCGTGTTCGCACACGTTAAGCCTTGTCGCTTCAAATCCTTCCAAACCCTCCAGAATCGAGTGTTGCGCAGAGCCGCGGCTGCCCCGTGGTTCATGCGTAACGTCCAACTCCATCTCGATCTAAAAATGCCAACCATCAGGCAATACCTCAAACGCATTTCCAAGCGTTACTTCGACAATGCCCCCCGCCATCCGAACCCCCTAGTCGCCGCAGCGGCCGACTACAGTCCCTCTCTCATAAGTAAAGTTCGCCGTCCCAGGCACACACTTTTAGAACCCGACGACGAAATAACCCTCCTCCAGGAGGCGAGTAAATCGACCAGCACACTACACAACGTCCGCCGCCGTCCGGCATACCGTCCTCGCCGACGAGGCCCGTCGCGACGTCCCACCGCCGCCGGTCACGATCCACCGAGCTCTCCCGTCGTAGAGCCGGTCGTCTCTTCAGACTCCGCAGTCACACCGATAATTCAGCCCTCATCAAGCTGTCTCCCCCCCCTATGTCCACGCCAGCAACGCCCTAAGCCGAGGTCCGAGTCCCACTAGGGGTCGCCCTTAGTGCTGTTGTTGCAGGTAGTCATGATGTTAGTGTAGTACAAGTAGTTAGCTTAGGTTAAGTATTTTACTTCCCCCCCATTGGCTGGAGACCCTTCAGGTCTCGCCAATAACTGCCCGGTTACGTAGAAACCGTCCCCTAGGACGACCTACAGCAGTCCAATAGAAAAAAAAAAAAAAAAAAAAAAAAGATAGATCGGCGATTATTTTAATTATTAATATATTTTACATGATTTATCTCTCAGGTGCAGTGATTTCATCTTGATAATGTGCCGCTCCACACATGTCACAACGCAACTTGAATTCCTAGAACAAAGTTATCGACACTTTAAAATAAATTATTTTCTTATACCTTCTACCAATTCTTATTCTTTGGCAAAAGATTTTATAAAATTGCATTCGGTATTGTTTTGATTATAAGATAATTGGAAGTCGCTTTAACTTTATTTTTCAAGTCCATGCTTTCCTGGAATTGAAAGAGAAATATATAGAGTGCATTAGCTTCATTTCATTTCGCGCAAATTGTTAAAGTTAACTGAGAGAAACGGTTAAATAGGGCCCTGAGGATCGGATGGAGTAGCTTGGAAATAACAAATGAAAAGATTAGAATAAAGTTGCTCAAATATAACTTGAGTTTAACTTGAGAAACTTTTATATTCTGCTTACTTGAGCAGTGCTTGCAATATTGTTGAGGTTAAGAGGTTATTGAGTATAATGTATCAGATTCAATCAAAATAATGAAAATGCGCTTCTACTACAAATTGAGCGACGCACCTGACGAGTAGGTAGATCGGTTATCGGCGGATTTAAATTCAGAATCTGTACTATCACCTCATCATCTATACATATAAAAGGAGAAGCTGACTGACTGACTGACTGATCTATCAACGCACAGCCTAAACCGCTGGGGTTAGAAAGTTGAAATTTTGACAGTAGGTTCCTTTTGAAACGTAGGCATCCACTAAGAAGGGATTTTTCGAAATTCAACCCCTAAGGGAGTTAAATAGGGGATGAAAGTTTGTATGGAAAATCGTCACTTAACGGGTTCAAAATTTCACGCAAGCGAAGCTGCGGGCGAAAGTTAGTTCATTAATATTTACGTTTTAATAAATACTTTGTTTGCCCCGGTTTTAGTTTAACTTTAAAGCTATTTTAAATCATAATGTACAAGGTTCGTCGGAAAGGGGTCACTAATCCGGACGGGTATTAAAGTACCTATTATAATAAATAACTTTCGATCGATAACTTCCCCAAAAGTCAAAAGTTTTAGGAAAATAGCAGCTATAAAAAGTACACAAAAATCTACGTATCTTTCATCAGCTATCATCAGCTGTTTTTACATCTTACGTCGTATTACGGTCACGGATTAATAGCTGCATTTCCTGTGTTCGTAAGTCAGGGGTAATTTTGTCAAATTTTAACGATTTTTAAAATATTAACATTTGCTGTAAAACAGTCATCATTAGTACTTAGAATTCCCTTTTCGACTAACCTTGTATCAATATAATAAACCCTACACTAATATCAAAAATGCTACTTACTAAATTAAATAGTTGCCGCAGTCGATTCATCGCAATCTGGCGAATATTCGGATAATTTGACACGGTGCTCATGTAGGTAGCTGCTATATCCGCGAATTCTTCCAACTCTATCAGTCTGGTTGGACCACTGTTTGCGTACAAGTTACGATTACTCTGGTACCTTGCCCACATCTCTCCGGCCGGCAAGGGTAAGTACGATTCCTTTTCGGGCAAATTCACCATCGTTAACTACTTAGCTCGCTTAATTACGTACTGCAAATGAAATATAATACTGACTACCTGGAATTTTCTACAGTATACAACAAACGCATTCAACCTATTGTCTATATTTTTTTACAATAATTGACCTGCCTGGATGCCTATTGTTATTCGGCCCTTTATTAGCCGGTGTTTTTCATATTTTTGAAAACAATCTCCACATTTGGTCATGTTCTACGATGGTATGTACTGACTCAGATATTTGTTGTGCTTATTAAAATTTCTGTAAAAACATTAACTAATTAATTCGTTCCTCAAAATTAACTAATTACTCGCATTTAATGTTCGGTAATTAGATGGCCCTCTTTAAAAGAAGGGACCCGTGACATTAAATCATCATTGCTAAAAAGTAGCTATGGTGAAGTTACCGGAACCGAGTGAGCAACCTGCTAGGGCTATGGGGGAGCGCGGCCGTGTACGAGGACCTCGCAGTCATCACAACTGGGGTGCTACACTCGGCCGACGCGGGGAGAGCCAACGTTCAGAGCCAAAAGGACTTATCGAATTAGAAGCCTTGGCTCACCGAACCGTTGAGCTCATGGAGAAGCACATCCCGAAATCCGAGCACAATTACGACAAAGCCATGGATTTGATACGACTTCAATATAATCTAGTAAATATTAATTATACAGATATTACTAACTACAGATAATTGAAGATTAGCTTCATAGGGATCCGTTTCAAAAAATATTTGCATTCTGTTTCGAGATTAAAATTGTCTGTGTTCTAGTCAGGGGCCCAAACAAATATTGTTTTGTTTGAGCTATCGATAGAAACGTTTTATAGTTTTTCACGCTCAACTAGCTGGCAAGGGACCAATTGATCACGGCCCCAAAAGATACCGATGCATTACGTTCTACATTTTATTTGACCTTTTCACGGCTCGTCGGAAATATGAATTTATAAAGTACAGCCGACGGCCATAGAGTTATTTCCATACAAATGTTTTTATTTACTGTACGAGATGCGTTAATATTTGTTTTAATATTTGTTACCTTTTCAGAATTTTATAGTGTTGTGCGAAAAATGCTGCGGGCCGCACGTCTACGATGAAATTTTAGCTCCTGAGAGGTGATGGACGTGTTTGTAATGTAAATGTTCCGCGTGCAATTTGTAAAGCATAAAACATGTTGATGTTTAAATTACATTTTTGAAACGAGATTTTGGGATGTTATTGCATTATGTACATACATAAGTAGTTTTCTTGGACTCTATAGAGTCGAAATATTAATGAGATGTAGAAGTAACTACAATTAAATAAATAGGCTTTCTTAATTAATTTGTTATTAGATATTTTTGCTTAAAAAATGTTAAATATCTGTTTTTAACATTAAAAGATAAAATAACATATATTTTAATAAACTAAGTATTGTAATCTTTATGTGTTTTCTTACAATTTTAAGTCAGTACACTAGATATCTCTATTTCTCATAAATTAATCAAAATGATAGTTCACTTCCGTATTTCAAAGATTAAAAAATAGGTGATAATAATGAAACTTTTCTTGTTATTATAACCTACTTTACAAGCTCAAAATTACATTCCTTGTTAAGGACGCCAGTCCGGTGTCTTACGTCTTGTGCATTGTTTGAACTTTCAAAAGAGTAATTATTGTTGGAGTCATGATTGAATATTGATTAGAAGTATCTTTGCGGTGAGAGAGTTTTAATTTCATGCAAATGTAGCTAGAGTCAACTGTGGTAAATACGCCGTATTTCCTCTTTATCGTTCATGTGGCCTATTGTCAGGATCCGCCCTGAGCTTATTTACGGCTCTTTTCAATAAGCTATCTATCGACGGTATCTCCTACTAGAGATAGAAATTTAACACGTTCAGTGCCGGAAGCCCTCCAGGAGGGCACCCTGTTAGTCGCATTCGCCATGCCGGGTGCCCTCGTGGAGGGCTCATTTTAAATGCAGGTTTTTCTTGGAAAATTCACCGTAATGAAACAAACAAACGCCTATTTTACGACGTAGTAGCGTATTTTTCAAGGTTTTTAACCTAATGCCAGGAACCTTCTTTGAGGGTTCACTCTTAGCGCAAACGTAATGCCGAGGACCCTTCTGGAAGGTCCAATAGCAATATGTATGGCGGGATGGCGAAGGAGCTCTATGAAAAGTGTGGTGGACACGATTGTGTTAAAATAAGCTTCATTGAAGTAATGTCAAATTTCTATCTCTAGTAGGGCAAACCCCCGATAGATAGGTTATTGAAAACGGTCGTAGGGAGCTCACGGCGGATTTATATGGTTGGGTGATATTATGTGGCGCGGATTAAGTCACGGTTTTCATTATTAATGACTTTACGAAGAGAATTAACGGAGAAGAGAATTATCAATAAATATCGACCCAGGATCGCAATCCAAATATCGTTATAAATATTTAGCGTGTATCGTGCGCCTTTGATATCCACAGCAATGTTGAAAAACAGCTCGTTAATAAATCTCCTCTTACGGCCTACGCGGTAACAGATTGGGGCAATTCTTAGCGAAGGCCCACAAGGTAACATGAAATAAAGTACGGTTAGCTGCTAAATTAAATTGTATTTTTTAGAAGAGTATATTACGTGACCAACACTACAGTAAAAGGTGAAACTTAGTCTCGGACAACAACTAAGAATTGGATTTAAAAATGCACGAGCAACAAGTTACTACCGGAGAAGGATCGTGAACCCTTTTCTAAGTCGCAACATGAATAGTTTTTATATCCATTTTATATATTTCTTGGTATTCTTAGGGCGCTTCTGTCCACGACAGACTTTTTGACCGGTGACCAACAGTTATAAGCAATCGTCCTTGTGTTGCACTTCACTAGTCCAGTGTAATGTTTAGGGTCGTGATTAGTGTTGGTAGGTCCCGTATACCATTATTGGGAAGGATGGTAAAAAAATCGGGAAATTGGTTTTCAAATCGGTACAACTAAAAAAAACAAGGTTTTTATAATGCACATTTTTATTCATAATTTTTATTGTTAATTTGCTCAGATCGCATCGTATCACAAAAAATCGAAATAGTCAACCGATAACTTACAACTAAAACTAAAAACGGAATAGAACGGAACGGCGTGTTATCTTTTTCGCGATTTTCGCGGTATACCTCTTCCCCCGCTTCTGTGTACCTACTTATATTGAATGCGTCGAATGCAAGCGTTAGGCCTCATTTACGGAGACGCGGGGTGTCGCGCGTCGCGTTGTGCGGCGCGGCCCGCACTGTATTCAAACATATGGCGTTGTATGAGAGCGTTTACGGAGAAGCAATTTTACACGCGTTTCCTTGAAATGCAGGCGGAGTCCGCGGATGGCATCGCCGCGTCGCACGCGACGTTATCGCGGCGGCGCACGCAGCGTTGCGACCAGCTATTCCTGCAATTCTCCGTCCACTGTAAAACATAGCGTCAACCGCGGCGGGGTCCGCGGCGGGGCCCGCGCCGCGTCTTCATAAACAACATCGTACATTGCCATATGTTTGTGCTTGCGCGTGTGATGATGCGGGCTGCTGCACGCGCCGCCGCTCCGTAAACAGAAAAATCGTACGACGTGCCGCGAGACGCCACGACTCCGTAAATGAGGCTTTAGATGTGATGCAACATAATCGCCTCCGCACGGAGTTTGTATTTTTTGATGACCGAAGTCTGAATAACCCAAAATCCCCCTGGACCCCTGGAAATCGGGACACATGGCGTCGCTAGTCGTAATCTCTATGGTTGAAGTCCCGCTTAACCCTTTGCCTTCCCCAGGCGAAGAGTATCCTTGAGGATTTTCGTAAGATAAAAAAAAAGAAGTTGTGTATACTACATCCTCATTTCGCCGTTATGTTTAAGTTTCTTTATTCTGTTATTTTGGGATTCTGGGACTTAATCTCATGTATGGCGGCGAGTCCATTGCCATCAATCGGGCACAAATCCAAACACCGGGCTGCTACTAAGAAATTCCACACGGAAAAACCCAATAACACTTTGCCCGACCTGGGGATTGAACCCAGGACGTGAGTGACATGACGTGACGATTGAGCGTGAGGCTCAGCACTCGCGCTTGCGACCGTTAGTGTCTAAACACACTATGCCGTAGATATGCGGTCGAAGTAGTTCGGCATGATTACGCGTACAATGCTTTTCAAATTACTAGCGACACATCACGCTGAAATTACGTCGCGTCTTACCCATATAAAAAACATAGACGCCGAAGTTCGGTCGCGTAATTTCGGCATGGTGTGGCGCTACACTAAAACTCACGAGGCAACCAAGGTTTACATTAATATTAATTTCTAAATTGTTGATATTACTATGATATACATTTTAGGGTACAAAGGTATTATGGCTATAGCTACAAACGGCCACGGGCACGTTTTAGTGACGTCAGTGCCTCAGTAAATCCTCATTAGCTTTACACGAACACAATGTTTTGTCACACCCGGCTTCACCTCACGCGGTTTAATTTCAAGCGACTAGCCCATTGTAGTGGTGTAGATTGATTTGACGTGGAGTGCTGTGACGCTGTGCCATATAAACTACGTTAGCACGCCACCCACCCCGGTACGTTAAACGCTACATAAATTATATCCGAAGGGAAAGACAAACAGTACTGGAGAAACGTTTCAAAACAGATGTTTGGCTTCATATTACCACTTTGTTGGTTTCGATAATATGAGATTACTATGAAATAAATATTAGCTTCACTATTTGTTTTAAACCGTCGAAAACCCTTTTGATTAATTATCGTCGATTATATTTAATCGAAACAAAATCTGAAGTTTTTGTCTGCGATTTTGATAAAGACTGAAAATTATTCGTACAACATTTTGTAAGTATAATTGTATGAATATTGAAAACTAGCTATTGCCTGCGGATCCGCTCGCGTTCATTTAGAATTTGACAATCAACTCTTAACACACTTCTAAAGTTTCTTTATTAATTTGATTAAATATGATTCGAAACACACGTGGCGCCATCTATTAATGTTATTGTTGTTTTCCTCGGTAACAGTACATTTTTTCGGGATGAAAGGCACCCTATATCCGTTTTTGTACACTTGACAATGTATATGCAAAATTTCAGGATAATCGGTTCAGTGGTTTAGGCGTGAAAATGTAACAAACAGACAAACTTACTTTTGCATTTATAATATTAGTTAGGTTAAGATTATGTGATAACAATGCCTATAATCGATATGCCTTTCTGCAGGATTTAAATAAAATAATTTATTCAGTACGTGACTTAGTTGGATAAATGGTTCGAATTCGGTGTTTCAATAGGATCTTCATTGATATGAATTGGTAATGGCCGCCTTGCTTCCAATGGCTGCGGTGTAGGCAGTCTCTATGTGCGGTCAGGGATGGTATTACACTGAATAGGTTCTATTTTAGGGGTTTTGAATATTAGTAGCTATACGGACGGAATGGAATAAGAAAACATGTTGCCTCGACCCTAAGTAACATGGGCTAAGGGCAGGAAGATGATGAATATTAGTAACTATACGAATCAAATAAATATCTACATACTTTTTTTATTGATTTAAAATAACCTGTATATTATTTTATCAATTTAATTTTTTTTTTTTTTAATTTTCAGAATGCATTTTAATTTTATTATTTAGTGTATAATACTCTGGCTAGTAATAGTTTGATTTTATTTTATAATTATTATTTTAATAATATCGCTTTATAATGCTTTTTTAACATTCCAAACTGTAAAGTATGAGCATCATGCAGCAATTAATGATGCACCTTTAATCATATCATTTTACGGCCTATTGTCTGGCAGTATGAGTCTGTCATGCTCACATAAATGTCCTGCTGATGGTGGCGTTGTATATCCGGTCGTTGGGTTCCCTACAATATGGTTGAGCTAAGCGATGCGGATGTGCACGTCAAACTCGTGAACGGGTGCTATCTGTCGGGACTGGTCAGCTCTTAACTGCTACTGCAATCCTAGAAGGCATATTTTTCTATTTGTTACTCATAAATGAGTTTACTTGTTACGTTAACCTGCATTATTCTCATTCTATTTCGCATGCAACTGTAATGGAATAGGGAATATGCATGTAACTTTTTTTTTTCTTAATCAATAAAGCACATTAATATAAACCCAAGAAAAGTATTAAAAGTCAAATGTTACTATTATTTCTTGCTCAAAACAATTATTAAACTTCAACAATTTTCTTCTACAGTTCAAACGTCCTTTATTGTCGCGGTCATAATGTGACGTCATCATCCAAGATACTGCGTTGTTTACATCTATTTTTTAGCCACAAATCATATAAATTAAATTATTTCTTGTGCTTTATTCAAGCAGAAATCGCACTTACTAACTTAACCTCAGTGACAAATCAAACAGTTTGCTAAGAAAAGATTATTTAAAGATTTAGTCATCTGGATTTTGATGTCACTTCCGGCATTTTCGAAGACGACGCGTTTGGAGATTGCGTTCCGTTCCACGAAAAAAACGTAACATAAAACAATGAATTGTAAAATAAGTAATGAGTTAAAAAATGTAAAAAAAAATGCAATTTGTGTATTGACTCATAAACAATGTATCTCTAAATAATGAAAGAGTTTTGAATTACATGCATATTCCCTATTGTCACGATCTACTATTTTATAAGAGTTGTCATGGATTTTCTTGCCGGCTCTTCTCCATAGAACCTACCTTTTGGAACCGTGCATCTAGTTTTGACGTTTTAAAAGTGCCTGTAATCTGGTCTGTTTGAAATAAAAAACTTTGACTTTGATAAAAAATTAGTTACTGAGGTCTATGAATAATAGAGAAGAAAACATCGTTCGATATTTGTACACATAGGGTTGGCTATAAATCATATTATACACAATGTCCGTTTTTTTTATCCCTGAGACTGCATTGACAGATACAAATATCAAACTTAAAAATACTGTTCCTAAACTTTTCCCCCCTTATTACAAAATATGGTTTAAACCAAGACTATGGTAAACCCAGATTTAAAATATACCCATCACTTTCTTAGTCATATAACAAAAAGAGACGGGGCTATTTTAAAACCTAGGTTTTTCTTAGCCACCAGATATAGTATCTTAATGAACACCAAATCGTCACTTGTTTGGGTTTCCAAAGTAGAGTATTTCTGTCTGCAGGGTTTAAAGTAACCTATTACATTATAGCTAGCCGTGTTGAATAACGTATGGCGGCGAATACATTCCGGCGGTTTTTTATTCAGCTGCATTCAATCCGGCTAATCGTTGAACCGCCGCATTTCAAAACGGCCCTGTTTTTGATAACGGCTAGCCGTAATGTAATTCGGCGGATTATACAATCCGACTGCGACAAATACATTATGAACATTATACGTTTTTACTTTATCAGAATCCAGAAACTTTCAGTAAGGCCTAGTATACATATTATTAGATTTGCGGATAGTATTTTTATTGTACAATATAACATAAGTTATGCCTTAGTAGTACTACCTACCGTAACGTCGAGTTTTTAATAGGTCATTAAAACAAAATAATGACAATACCGTCTGTACCAGTTTGCAGTTTGAAGTACCATGATAGGTGTACTCGTATTCCTCGTAACGACAAAATACTTCAGAGTAATATTCTCGGTAAGTCCCTCACGTTACCAACTAATACACAATGTAGGTACTTAACAAAATACTAACCCGTACTCCAGCAGCTTCTTCGTCCATCTTATATATTATACTAGCTGTGTAACCTGCTTCACGTAACAAGATAAAAAGTAGGTCTATCGTATCGTATCTTATGGCATAAAATCCAGGTCATGGTCTACTTGTGTGCCAAAACATCATCCAAATCCGTTCAGCCGTTAAGGCGTGATTGATCAAAAAACATCCAAATTCACAAATTAACAAACTTTTACTTTCATAACATTATAGTCATCATCATCAGTCTATGTAGTATGATGACTATATCATCATCAGTCAGCCGAATGACGTCCACTGCTGGACATAGGCCTCACCCAAACAATGTTGGGGGGTTTTGCCATAATCGCCACGCTTGGCAGGCGGATTGGTGATCGCAGTATGGTTGTTAAAGTACTCAGAGAACGCTGCTGTCCATCCTCTAGAGAATCCCTTAATCGCTTTTTACGACACCCACGGAAAGAGATGGGTTAGTGCATTGACTTAGAATCTAAGTCAATGGGTTAGTGCTATTCTTTACGTCCGGCACCACACGGACGTTAACATTATAGTAGGATAAAAGGAGAATGACCAAAAGTGGTACCAAAAAGTCTCATGCATCAAGATCAAAATATTATACTTAGTAATTATTTTCATAATTTTTTACGACATTACGCGTCGGGGATTTGATTTTTGAACAGGGAATTTAATTTAACGTAAAAAAGTGTTGATATTGTTGTATTCCCTTTACATGACGTTCCGTTTCACATGATTTATGATTACTATAACCTTGAATTTTGAAAGTGTCATGATCACATCTTTCAAAAAACATGTAAAAAAATAAAATTTGCCGATTCTACAGTATGATTATATAGTTGTTTAAGTAATATGTAGCTCCTATACATATATTAATTATTATTGTCAATATACATATTGCAATGGAACATGAAATATTGTACATAAATGGCGACCTTAAAAACAACTAGAATAGATTACCATTTTTATTTAAACGATTATCATTTTTTTATCTATGGTTAATTGGCCGTTGACAGCCGGTTATAGAGATGTAGAATGCAATAGATGCGGATTACTGTTTTTTAGAGCAATAATACATATATATATACAATAACATGTCCACTTAGAATAAGTACTAAAGCACATGTCCACATTGTCAGGTTATTTAGATTGTTTCTAAAACCTCCGAAACTCGCGTTATATTTACAGAAAGAACTTTTGTAGGAGTTAATATGAAACGTGTAGTCTATAAAAAACAAAGTTTGACTTTGACGCAGCATGGTACGGGACTCCATACATCATACATGAGCATTGTCCTTTATACCTACTCGTCCAACAAAACCGAAATTCAAAAGTTGGTATGAGAGATTACCCTGAAATGACTAATCAAGTGGGTACTTGGTATCAAATAGCGCTGATAGAATCCGATATTGAATTTTCAGTTATTGGCTAGAGCGAGTCGTGATTTGATTACACGACGCTTTAAATTTAAACTACTTAGCTGTGCCCGCGACTCCGTCCGCGTGGAAGTCGGAAAACAACATTGTGTAACAACTAAATCATATCGCACTGATAATACAATACTGTTGTAACTCAAAATGTGACTTTTTCAGAATCGACGGAAAATTGATTATTCACTTCCTAAAAGATTATAAAAAATGAATACTTTACATAAAAAGTAAAGTTATAGTATTCATTTTTTTATAATCTATAACAGGAAGTGAATAATACATTTTCCGTCGATTCTGAAAAAGTCACATTGTGAGTTACAACAGTATTGTATTATCAGTGCGATGTATTATGACCTTTGTCTATTATTATAATGAATGGAGTACATAATAATGTACTCCATTCATTATAATAATAGACAAAGGTGTTCCACCAAGGCACTTGTATCTTTTGAACCATTTCTTCAAGTGGAGTTTCAGCTCATCTTGATTAACCGTAAATGTCTATAAAACCATAATAAGTACTACGTTGAATCGGAAGCAAACGTGTTGTTTATGTCCATACACTTCCTTGCTAAAAAGTATTATAATTGAATATTTATATTTATTGTGAAGATGTAACGAAACCTTATCGCGATTCAAAAATGGCTACAACATCATTTAGTTCATCGGCGAACGAAGTCAATACATTTTACGCAGCGCAGTCTCTAAAAGGTTTTATATTCAAGATTTCGAATTAAGTTATAAATAATAACTTTATACTTATTTATAAAGTTACTAGCTGTACCCGGCATGCGTTGTAATGCATTTTTTTCTACTTACTACTTACTTACCTACCTTCAGAAACAAAATCAAAATAGTAACAAAAGTTAAAACCATTTTCATGTATGCGGTAAACAAATAAAGAATATGGACATATTGAGATAATTTCGTTTTTTTTTAAATATCAAAATTTTCTTTCTTATGAACCTTTTCCTGACAATTAAGAACAACAAAAAAATTTAGGGAAATCGGTCCAGCCGCTCACGCGTGATGCCGTGACCAAGGGAAATAGGGATTCATTTTCATATAGACAGATTATTTATTAAATAAACCACGGCGTTAACAATGACCATAATTTAAAACAAATAAAAGCAAAAAGTTAATTTTAAAACTGAGATTCGAACGCAGAACACGTTGGTAAACCGATCTCTCATTACAGCAATCTCGCTGACTTTTGACAAAGAAACATCTGCTCAGTCCCTATTGTAAATAGCACGATAATACATATCTCACGTATTAAACTTATCCGTGGATAGTACCTATCTGATACATTAAGCTCATACATCGCAATATGTGGAAATAATGTTCTGCTGCTATGCTCCTATGAACAATAGCGTGATGAAATATGCACCAGAAAAATTGTCGCTTTTTACGCAATACATCAGTGAAAATCCTATCAAAATCCATTTACGGGATTTTACGTGATGCCCGGACAGAGAGACAGATAATAATTCCAAAAAAAAATGTTTTGGCTTCTGTATCGATATATCCCAATCGACATTTTAGGTAAATATTTAATGTACAGACAAAGTGCACTTTGAGTTTTATTAATAGTATAGATTAATACTATATCATATATATATATATAAGCGACTAAATTCGTAAACTAAAATACTATTAAATTATTTTTCTATTTTGAACAAAGACGTGTATTCTAAATCTTACCTTTTATAGATTTTGATTTTTACAGATATTTTAAGAAAAAAATTATTTATGTTTTGTACTTGACTAACATACATATTTCCATTTTCACTATTTGAAAAAAATATACTAATTAAGTATGTACACATTTCTAGAATACTTTACTTTTCTTTGTTTCCTGAAAAAAGGGTGATGTTAACTATCAGTTTTCCTATCCAATTAGCTGCTGTTATTGTTTGTGAGATGCATAGCTCCAAGATTTAATTAATTTGCAACGTATGTGTATTATGAAGATGGCTCTGTAGGTATAGGTATTTTTCTTGTTGATGTACTTTTTAGGTATCATTTTAAATGGAATCTACGAATAATTTTATAATTAGGTATGTTTTTGCAACATTAGCTCTTTTTGCGGTCATAACAATAAAGGATGACCATGCGTCTTCAATATTTATCTTTAATTAAATTCTTTGCGGTTTTGCGAAACAAAAGAGTTTTATTGCTCTGGAGTTATTGCTTGTTCATCTTTTGATCCCGAGGTACACAAGTTGAAATGAGCCGAATGTATAATAAATACAGTTGTTTTGTAATTTGGTATGTACAGAATTTTCAGAGATGGTTAATGATGATTGTAATATCTTTTGTACTATATTACTTATTTATTGCCACTGACGTAGTATTGTTCGGGAGTAGTATAAATGAAAGTTCAGATGAAGAGGTAAAACTTGGTGTTTATATTGTTCACTTTAAACAGTACAATAATACAATATTCTTAGGCACAACAAACCTACGCAAAAGCTTGGAGACGACTAGCGAGCGGAGTGGTACGCTCTATTTTTTTTTCTATTTGACTGCTGTAGGTCGTCCTAGAGGACGGTTTCTACGACGCCCTATAACGCAGACGTTGCGTTTATTATTACCAGTGATCGGAAAAGGGTGAGTTAATTTACATAAACTTCAAAGAACAGAGACAAAAACTGGAGACTTCCTTACAACAACATTTTTTTTTTGGGAGAATTTTCTCGGAGATTGTCTATCATTTGTTTTCAAAAAATAAAAAACAATCTCCTTTTTGAAAACAATAAACAATATCTTTTTTAAAAACAATGAAAAACGTGTCATCTGGTTTTGTGACAATTTTGGGAAACAAAAATAGGAAACGAATTTAATTGTTTTCTGTACTATTAACATTAAATGTACTCTAGTGATGTCCCGAAACCCGGAATAATTTTCACGAAAAAAAATGTTGTCGTAAGGAAGTCTCCAGTTTTTGTCTCTGTTCTTTGAAGTTTAGGTAAATTAGCTCACCTTTTTCCGATCACTGATTATTACAATGGTATAATGTGTCACTACATATCTAATGAATTTATTTGGCACACGATTTTACCGTTTCATATTGGTTCTTGACGCGATGAAGGTAAACAGCGCACTCATTAACAATGTCGTCGTTTGATCTTAGGGTTGGGTGATGAACCTAGGGATAAAATGACCTATTGTGCAGTTGTTATACCGTAAGACCGAACCGGGTGGATCAAGAGGATTAAACGTGTGAAGATTATCTTAGCTAAAACGCTTTTTAGGGTTCCTATTACTAAGACTCCGCTGTCCGTCTGAGCACCAGGCTGTATCTCATGAGGGTCTCCCTTGTTTTACCGAAAAGAAATTGCCAAATTATCACTTCCCAAACAAATTTTCGTATAATTTCATTTGCCAAATTATTACTTACCAAAAAATCTCTTTACAAATAATTGTTACGAAAACCTATGTTTGGCAAGTTGAACAATAACTTGTTCACCAACTAGTACTTTTACCATTTTTTATCTAGTCAAATATTTCAGTTGGTATAACATATTTTACGCAAAATAAAAAATATTTTTCTAGCAGCGTTGTATGGTCACAGTTCTAACCTAACCTAACCTAGCTGTTTCGACTTAAAAAACATTTATGCGTGTTACAATAATTTGACTAAATGTTTATTGTCTAAAGATTGTTTGCTGTAATAAATCATTTGATTAAAGACCAAATGCCTTAATGATATTATCCTTGATAATAATCTGCCAAGTAAACATTTGACCAAATGAAAATGTGCGTACTAAAATTATTCCAAATATTACATTGGTATAAAAAAGGTTGCTAAAATTTGTTTGGGTAATGAAAATTTGGCAAAATCTTTTCGGCAAAACGGCAGGATCCCATCTCATGAACCGTGATAGACAGTTGAAATTTTCACAGATGATGTATTTCTGTTGCTGCTATAACAACAAATACTAAAAACCGGCCAGGTGCGTGTCGGGCCACGCGCAGTAATATGGTTCCGTAGTTGCACAATAATGCGGACTAAGAAGAGGGCTTAGTAATTTTTCAATGGAATTTGTACAAAATTTTTACTTTTCCGGTTGGTCGACTATTACTCGTAAACTTGTAAAGCCTACTTAGCTGTGATAGTTTTCCTTTTAACTTCTTTGTGTATACTACTACCGTGAATTAGCACTTTAAAGTTAAATATTTCACAAACGGATCCCTTAATCGAAAAATTGTTTTCGCAAACTCACTATATTTTTGAAAGACCTATCCAACAACACCCCACTCGATGGGGTAGACGAGAAAAAAAAAACATTCCACTTTAGATGTATAGGAGGCGGTTCCCTATCCATTTGCATAAAATATTAAGACCTAATATAACTTAGCACAATTTTGTTTGGCATAATTATATTTTCGCATAACATAATTACACATAACAGCTTACGCATAATTTTTTTAAGCATAATTTCTCTAACCATAATAAATAATGATTAAGCATAAAGTTCTAAAGCATAACTTTTTTAAGCATAATATCCTAAAGCATAAATTTATTTACGCATAATGATATTAAAACATATTTTTATAGGTACCTATACGGTAGACGATTATTCGTCACCTACTTTCATTTTCACAATAAAAACTTAAGGGGATGTTTGTAAGGTTGAGGCTCCTAAGCAGAGTCGAAGGAGCCCCGCTGAGCGGGGCTCCTATTTCTGTCTGCAGGGTTTAAAGTAACCTAACACGAAGGGGATGACGGGGGCTTCGTTCGCTCGCTTCGCTCGCTCACTCTAGCCCCCATCATCCCCTTCGAACCTAACCTATCCGTGTCGGGGTGCGCCTGCGACTAGATTATTAGACAATGGTAAAAACATTTCTGATTATCATAACTAACGTTATGCTAATAGTCATTAGGCCTACTAACGTTATGCGAATCAAATTTATGCCAAAACAAATTAGTCTTTAAGATGATTATGCCAACATAAAATGTATGCCTAAAAAAATTATGCCGAAGTATTATTATGCCAAAACAAATTGTGCCAAAATCGTTATGCCGAAGTATATTAGGACAAAGAACATTATGCGAAAAGAAGGTATCCCATAGGAGGCACCCTCAAAAATATATTTTTCATGATTTTATTTTACCACTTTGTCGGCGTGATTTATATGTATATCCGTGCCAAATTATAGGTTTCTAGTACTCAGAGTCTTTGAGCTAAGCTGCGGACGGACGGTCGGACATGGCGAAACTATAAGGGTTCCTTGTTGACTGTGGAACCCTAAAAACAGAATAAAATAAATATTTAAGGGGGCTCCCATACAACAAACGTGATTTTTTGCCGTTTTTATAGATAATGGTACGGAACCCTTCGTGCGCAAGTCCGACTCGCACTTGGCCAGTTTTTTATAAACATCATGATATGGCTAAACGTTACTGAGCATATCGTAAAATAAGTACTTTAATTTAACGCCATTAGTGGCACTTTCTCTGCACGATGTTGATCTAACCCTCTATTCCCTTAGTATAGCCTAAGGCACAAAGATAGCAAAATCCATTAATAACTAACCGGTAGTTAGTGCAGTGTTGACTGGTCTCCAACTATCTTGTTTGACTTCTACAACTTTGTGAGATGATGAATAGCTTTGTAAATATGCTATGTTAGATAAAGTTCACGTTCCCTTTCAGTTGCAGATCAACGACAATATGGAGGAAAATAGAGTCGTATTCGTCGTACATAGAATTAAGGGTCAAAATACACGTCCGATAGTTGCTTCCGGAAGAGATCCGACTATCTGATCGGATTCATGAAATACACGTACGATTCTCGTATCCGATTTTTTCTGAACGACGACGACGTCCGGACGATGCTTACGATTCTAACATCCGATCCGATAGTCTGATCGTACTTGTAATTCATGTTCAAACAAATGTTTGACGCGGAGGCCTTCAGATAGTCTGATCAGACTATCGGAACCGACTATCGGAGGCAAGTATCGGACGTGTATTTGGGCTTTAAAGGTGGCAATCTGACTTTTTGAGTTGATGCAGAAAATTCAAAAATATTCAAATAAACTGCTTGTTTGACATATCATAACCAAACATGGCCATATTCATTGCTAAATCGACACAAAATCTCAATTAATTTTCAAAGACAGCAATCCTCCATTAGGGCAGAATTGCTTAAGTTTTTTCGTTTACTTAAAAGTTGCTAAATGTCAGTTTGCCACCTTTAATTTTACACGACTCAAATAGTACCCAAATGTACAGTTTCCATATCTTATTATAACGTAGAAAATACATTACAAAGCTCAATAAGAGGTATGTAACTATATCTGTGTATATCTTTACTTCCATAAATATTCGTATTGTCAGATACCGGCGCCGATTAGGTGGCTACGGACAAATATTTGAATAGAAACGAGGGTGCCTTTAAGCTTTATTCATGTCTAAATTATATTTAAAGGGAAGTACGCACAGGGGTCGTCATTACGACGTCATTAACAACTCTCCACGTCTTTAGCAGGATTTCCTCTCGACCGTGTTTACTTACACAATAATTCAACTAAATTCAATTGCCTCAAATACACATTGTGCTAACTACCATTATCCGTTGGTAAATAATTAAAGGACAATTAGAAACGGAATAGTTACGAGATGGCAACAATAGTAGCCAATTGGTTTATCAAAAACATAGATCTGATTACAATATTGATTTTCATTTGTATTGTGCAATATTGCCGATGGGTAAAAAAGGGTTTTAGTTCCATGTTATCTGGCTAGTTTATATCTGAAATGATGGCAACTGTTTTGCTGTTAATAACATCTAAGTATGTTTGACATAGCTTCAACTTTCGGTTGCAACTTTTCCCTAGCCGTAAGTACTTATAGTTTCAGAGTTTGTCTTGCAGTTCACATTTTCACACCGAAGTTCTGCGTCGCGTAAGAGCTCAATTTTTCATCAACTGCAAGGTTTCAGCAAGTATGAGGCATGTTAGAGCTTTAAAACTTCATCTTATGTTAACAGAGCGTTGAACTACTAGTTTATGTAGTATATTTATTTTGTGGTTGAGCTGCGAAGGCTACAGTTTACCCACAAGTTGCGTTCATATATTATTCGTTTAAAATTAATTATATTTCTACAATTTCATTAAATATTTTAAGCGAGGCCACAGTGCGGTTAACCGCTACATTTCTCCAATATTAAATTTCACCGTAAATCACGAAAATAAATGTGCATTATGCGTCATGCGCAGATTTTTGGATTTCTTCGATTAAATAAATACAGAAAGCAACGTTATAATAAGGAAATAATAATAATAATATTTTTATTGGAACTAAAAACAGGTTTACAATAAGTTTGCGTACGATAATAGCTACATTAGTTATAATGTAATGCAATTTTTAAAACGATTAGAGTAACGCTCTCTCTAAGATTTTAGAAGGATGTTTCGAGATGGAACGACTCCGGAATTGTACGCAGGAAATTAACTGGAAGCTTGGTGCTAATCTGAGGAAGCAATATACGGCCTTAGCCCCGATGTCTCCTTCTGTAATTACTGCAAAACCGACGCAACGCTTGATTTAACTATTTCCGAACAAATTAAGTGAACCAACGGGGCCACGCTTCACAAAATGGAACTCAATAAAGTCGTACTTATATTACGTGCTACAGGAGGCGATAATTAGGTTGCGAAGCCATTACCTTACGCGTTTTATTAAAATTGCATCGCTTCCGTAATTTTTAAGTTATTACACTTTTGTTTATGGTTAGTGGTTGTATGGCATGGTTTCTGTTACTTGCAAGGGATTGTTCAGGGTGTAAGAGCAGGCAAATTATACTAACGTATTTTGTTGTATTGACCCAAAGAAGATCTCAACTACCGACACAAATGAACGGCAGGCAATTGGGAGATCTTTAGTAAAAAATATGATGATAATGTCTTACAACCGTGTTTGGCTAACTGAAAACTGTTTATAGATTGAAATCTAGAAAGTGTAAAATTATGCATTAAACATAGGATTATTATACGGTTTATCGATTTTGGGTTTTAACATTGGCAACGCATGACTATCATTGATAGGTTATCATAAAAACTCTAAATCCAAATTTATTACTAAGAAACATTAGTATTTTATAAAAAAACGCAGAACACCATTCGGCGCAATAAGTTAACACTAGATTAAGCATTGCTTTCAATCAATTAATCCCTCAATCAATCACTCAGCTGCGAGTCCAAACAGTGCTAAAATTAGTCGTAATCGCTAGAAACCATTTGTTACAAAACGTATTGGATTTAAAGGTTTTCTTCAGATTTTTTGTTGGTGTGTGTCGGGGAGCGGTTTGTTTGTTTCCGCTGGCAAGAGAGGTACTTCCGTTGCGGATACATGATGTACATAGGTATAATTTATTGAAGGTAATTTTTAACTGTCATCCATCTATTTTAATACAATATTTATAAAATTTCATTTTCTTAACGTTTTCTTTCCAAAGGACATCTGTATATGTTCAGTTACGGACTTATCACATTAATCAGCATCAATTCGCAAAAATGCTGAAACACTTGTCCACATCACCTGTTAAATCGAGTGTTTTCAGCTACGAAAGCATTTTATAGAAAGCGTAAGAGTGCTAAAGCATGTTGAAGCATGCGAATGCTGAAGCGATGCGAAAAGGTAAAAGCGTACGAAAGCATGCTCATACAAAATGCCCCATTTTCTAAGAGTGAAATGTGAATTGATGCTGACGTGTGAAGTGTGTTAAGTCCCTAATCGTGCACGCACATTTCACCGATAACGGATATTAAGTACTATTCAAATTGAATAGGAGGCGACCCTATTGCCATTTACCGGCCGACATTCCGAACCACAGCCAGCTACTGAAAACCTAAAAGAAAAACCTTAATAGCACTTTGCAAATAAGGACTCGAACCCTCTATCTCATGTTCGGCAGCCGTAATTCCAAACACACGACCACTATTAAAAAGCATTTTACTACGAAACTAAAAATTGGCTCATATAATTATACATTGGCCAAGCCATAAAGAAGAACGATTGGCTATTTCCTACCAGGAAGTGAGCCGTCTTTAGAATCACGAGAATTCGACTACCAACGGAGACTTTCGTGTGATATTGTTACTAGATACAATCGTAAATACGTTTTTATTTGCAACGTACCGACAGTTATAGCTGTAATAAAGAAGTGAGTAGGTATGTATCTATGCTACTGGTCAATAGAACTTTCAGACAACGTAAACAGTTTATGGCAGCATTTTAAGTGAATATATGTAGGTATAGTTTTTCTTTATATTTTATCGTTAAATGCAGTTGCCACGTTATAAATGAAAACTATTCAACCATCTATACCATATAAATCGAAAACTGAAAACGTCGTTGTTGCCAGAAGGCAAATTTTTACAGGAGATGGAAAATACCTTTTCCTAAAAATGTAAGGTCACTGTGTTTTATTATAAACTAGCGATCCGCCCCAGCGTCGCTCGGGTACGTTTTATAGCTTAAAACCTTCCTCTTGAATCACTCTATCTATTAAAAAAAACCGCGTCAAAATCCGTTGCGTAGTTTTAAAGATCTAAGCATACATAGGGACAGACAGCGGGAAGCGACTTTGTTACTCGTATGTAGTGATAAACCATTACCTACTAACGGCCGTTTTCAATAACCTATCTATCGGCGGTTTCGCCTACTAGAGATAGAAATTTGAAATAAGCTCCATAGAAGTAATGTCAAATTTCTATCTGTAGTAAGGCAAACCGCCGATAGATAGGATATTGAAAATGGCGGTAAATCATGATATTAATAATTGAACACGAATTCTCTAAAGGTGTCAAATGCGAATTAAGAGGTTTTCTTGGAAAATAAATAAATTAAATATGGGGTTATCAGCAGATGAACAGGTGCGTCATTCATAATCAACTTTTTTATTTGCATTCAATTTGAACTCGGGTCAATTTAAAATATAGGTTGTGAGGTTTTCTTGCTGAATAATAAATAAAAAGAAAAGTCCTGACTGACTGTCTGACTCATCAACGCCCAGCCCAAACCCTTGGATCTAGAAAGCTGAAATTTTGCACAGAGGTTCCCTTTACAATGTAGACAAGGAATAAGGAAGGATTTATCGAAATTCAACGCCTAAGGGGAAATAGGGGATGAAAGTTTGTATGGAAAAACGTCACTCAAACACGGGTTCAAAATTTCACGCAAGCGAAGCTGCGGGCAAAAGCTAGTATGACATAAAAGATGTTTGATTAAAATTACTATTTACGAGGTTTTCACTGGTTGCCGAAGATATAGATATTATGACAATTTTTTACGAAAAACTACTCCTTACACAAGTCCTAGAGGAGTAGTTAACGTAAGTGAGGGTTGAAATTGTACTATGAAGTTAATAAAGCTATTGACATACTTATAGCCGTCCTTGGTTGACTGGTCCCTTCAGTTCGTCAGTCTTGGTTGACTGAAACTGCTCGTGTACCCTGTGACGCGAATGAAATTGGAAATTTACCATGTTTGCACGAGGTGTGTAACCCACTTTACTGTTATATCTATGTACATGTACGTGCACCTTTACGAGCTTGAGCAGCTGATATAGGTAGTGGGTATATAAGAGTATTTACAGCTTATTATCAGGATACCAGCTATTTAATGAGTCAACAAGAGAAGTTTACCTATTAGTAGATTATAGTTTTTATTTAATTAGAAGTTTGAATTATAGAGAAAAGCTACTCTCCCTATAGCTTGTCTTATATTCACTTATTTATTTATCCTTAGGGTATAATAAAAGATTAAAAATGATAAGGCGATGGCAGTGTAAATAAATTCGCAGGTTCTATGCCCTGACGAAAAATACGTAAAATTGCGATTTGCGATCTAGTTAAGTATGTCCATGTAATCATGTTGTCTATTATTTTATTTTATTTTTATTAATTACTGAATTGCATCTGTTTCCTGCAAAATGGCGAAACGTTTTCGAAAAGCATAATTTGAAAAAAACATTTCTCATTGCTGATAGAATCTAACAATAAGTGTGAAACGATGTAATAGACCAACCATTACGACCATAATTTCTATATTATCAATTATTCAAAATCGTAGATCGGTGAATAGATTATAACATTTTGATACATTGTAATAATGACACTGAACACCGCCGAAACGATTCGTTTTCATGTGAAATAACATATCTATAGTTAGATAGCGAGCTTATTTACGTAGTAAAGCGCTCGGGCCCTTTAATAACAATCAACATTGTTACAACATTAATGGATCTTTTCCATTACCAAATAATAAATGCTTGTTTGACGTGATTCTGAGTAATGTACTATAATTTTTTATTTATCAGAAGATCGCATTCTAGCTGTCACTGCTAAAAGCTCCAAAGGCAATGAATTAGATTTAAGTTCGACTGTAAAATCCTGGTGCAACTGACATTTGAACGTAAAACTGCAGTTTTACTTAGTTGTATATCTAAACTCCAACGGCTAGACGGGAATAGACGATAACTCCATCGATTGATCAAAAATCAGTCGACCACGATCAGTTTGGAGTAGAATGCTAAATGAAAACATCAGCCGATTTACAATCGGTCGATCATTTTCATCCCTCATCCTCTGAAAATGCGTCTTTTCTTCCCTAAAGCAGAAAACTAATTCGAAAATCGAACTAAGATTTTCTTTATACTCCGTCAACATATTCTTTTTTTTTAATCCTCACTTTTCATACTCGATAGCAATGGAACTATGTAGTTACTGTATAAAATCATATTTTGTAAAATTTCTAATACTGCCGTCCGATTTCTAAAAGACCGTTAAGTGACATTTTGTCAAATTTGAGTTTAAATACTACGTAAAGGCGCAACTTTTTCTCTATCGACCAGTCTGGTCCGTATTTTTCTATCATTTGTAAGTTACGAGATCCAGAGACTTTTACAAAGACTGTAACATACCTTTTACAGAGATTGTATATGTAGATGGTCACATTTCTTTCAGTATAGAAAAGCATGACTTATTATTGTAATAAGGACAGAAATCTTAATCGTTGTGGCTATAGGAAAATGTTCTTAGGAGACTATCCTCATCGCACGCTGGGATTAGACGCGTGTTGTAAGATTCAACAAAATCCAGCACGCTTGGTGGTAGGATCTATATGGTCCGCCTGGTTAGCTACCACCCTTTTTAGGCTGTTCCCACAGGTAAACGCAACGGTTCCCAGCCTGCTAACTACCACGGCATAACGAGGAACAAGATATAAAAGAATGAGCCTTGCTAAAATCAGATGATGAAAAGGTCGGTAGCTCTCGTACCATCATGTTCGTAATGTAAACAGTAAAAAGGTACCTACCTTCATATTTATTATGAATTTTATGAGGCTTGATTTCTGTTTACCGATGAAAAACATCCGTCAAGTCTATTTTATTTGATCCATTTCCTTATTTCAAGACAGTTGATTCGATTTTTGTTCCTGTGCTATAAAAATACATTTATATCTCGTTCAGTTATGTCTTTCCTTGTGCAAATTGGGTGTTACATTACAAGAGTTGACGGCCATGTTTATTTTGCTCCTTGATACCGAATTAATTCGTTAAACGTATATATTTCTAACAAGCGTGGTGATCAATGCTCGTTCCTTCTCTGTGTGAAAAGAGGCCTTTGCCCAGCAGTGGGGTAGTTATAGGCTGATTTATATTATACAGGGTGTAAAAAGACCCATCACATAGCCGAAATCTACGCACTCTGTACATCAAACTAAATTACATTGATCAAAAATAATTGCTGGGAAACGACTTTTATTTTTAGGCATAAAAAAAACCGCTGTTTTTTGTAGCGCGCAATATAATGCACATAACTGATTCTGCCTGTATGTGTCGTGCAGCGGCTACACAGCTGAGCCAAGGCGGTCGTGTGTGTTTGATATTCATTGCGTTTTTGTAACTTCAAATGCGTAATTTGTGAGGAAAAATTGAAAATTTTGATAAGGTGGTTTGGAAGAAAGTTTATTATTATCACTTAAAACACGATTTTGGGAAAAAACTAAAAACAAATGTATACTTTGACCTTCAATATCTCCAAAACCAATGATTTCTCAGGTATGGTCTGGTAGAAAAAAAATATCCCAATGATGGATAGAATATGTGGTTTTCGTTATCGTTAAGGGTCTTTTTACACCCGATATTATTTTACGTGTTACATAATTTCCCTTTAAAAAGAAAATGTTAATCAAGTAGTCTTATATGGTTGTTGTCATTTACCTCTCAGAGGAAATTAGGTAAGAATGTAAATAACTTTCTGGGTAGTCTACTCTTTATTTTAATGTTTTCAGGGTTGCGTTTCAGTGATGACTTTATTTTATGATTTGTCCAGTTTTTTTTGTGTCTTACTTATTTTGAAATATTGCCAATAGACTCTTTACAAGGGACCTTTTAATCCCCTTTCAGCTTTAGGGGTATTTTTGTAACACGTTGTATATATTTTTAGTTAAAGCGCGATGGCATTGACTCTTAATTTCGAGTTTATAACTAACTAGAGGTCGCCCGGGGCTTTGTACGCGTGGATGTCGTACATCGCGTATTCCGCCTTTTTGGGATACAAGTATAGCCCTTGTCCTTCTCAGTGTTCCAGACTGTTCTCTGTACCAAGTTTTATCAAAGTCGGTTCAGTTGTTTAGTCGTGAAGAAGTAACAGACAGATAGAGTTATTTACGCATTCATAAGTAATATTAAAGGACAAGGATTGTTAGCATTTAAAATTCTATCAAGAATAGTTATTTCGAAATTAAAAAATTCTTGAAATTATTTTCATTGTTTTCTGTTCTTTTTAACCCCCGACGCAAAAAGAGTGGTGTTATAAGTTTGACCGCGGTGTGTCTGTCTGTGGCACTATAGCTCTTAAACGGGTAAACCGACTTAGGTGCGGTTTTTTTTTATTTAAAAGCTGGTTTTCTAGCGGTGGTTCTTAGACATGTTTTATCAAAATCGGTTCAGCCGTTTTAGGGTCATCAGCAGTTTTGTTATTTGCGTTGAGGGTTTTTTAAATTTTAAATTTATGTTTTTTCATATACATAAAGGGCGTAGTTTACGGACAACATCCTCCTGCCTATTTTCTTATTTTTCAAACTCCATACTCAACTGTGCTGAGTGGCAAATTTTTCACTACGGCATGAGTTATTTTTGTACCTATGGGTCGTGTTGACGCGAGAGAAGACATCCTGCGTTGGCAACAAGGAAAACACTACTCAATTTGTAAAACTTTTCAGTATTAGCTTAGCAGCCATTGGAAGGTTTTATTTTAATTAAATGAAAATATATCTATACTAATATTATAAAGAGGTAGAATTTGTTTGTTTGTTTATTTGTTTGTTTGTATGTAGGAGGTAATCTCCGAAATTACTCATCCGATTTCAAAAATTCTTTCACCAATAGGAAGCTACGTTATCCCTGAGGGCTATAGGCTATATTTTGGGATCAAAAAATTAGGGATCCGTAAATTAACGGGAGCGAAGCCGCGAGCAAAAGCTAGTGTAAATATATTTCTGGCACTTTTAAATCAAGATGTATACTAATATCCGTATGTATAATTAATTTTAACCAAGTTTTCCATGCCAAAGGGCCGTTAGGTCAAATTACCTAAAACCCATTTATACAAACACGCAAGGCGCAACGCTTCGCTCCTACCCCTTGTTTTACTTTGCATAAGAAACTGAAACAAAGTACAATCACCCTTACGTCGAAATACAATCCCTGTAAATCTTAAGTTATATTTACGACTCGCAATGCGTGATATTTCTGTGAAGTATAAATTTATTCTCTCTGCCTTTATTTCTTACGTAAAGCAAATGAAAACGAAATAATCAGTTCAAAATATACTGTCGTTTTAGATGCATATTATTCTGAATATCTGAGTATTCTTCGCTTGAATTTCAATTCCTACCAAATCAAGGATATAATTTTTATTTAGTGCCGTTCTCGAGTGAACAATAAACTAACTTAGTTTTTCTTATTTAAAATAAAACGTCTGCAATGCAGACAGTTCCGTGAAATAAAAGAAAATTATTTAAGTGAATGCGAGCCTTTTCAGAAACGGACTTACTGTAATACTACCGAAACACGATCTCCTCTCTTATTTATAATAATCTTCCTCTAAAAATATGAGTAAATTGGTAAATATTTAAACACTTTTAACAACCAATTTGATAACCTTTACTACGTATACAATGCTTACCGGATTTAGTTGAAAGTGTTTAAATATTTATCAATAACATTCAGGGGTAACTTTAAGGATTATTTTTCGGTCGCGTGCACTTAGCAAAGTGCCACGGATTTCATAAATATATGATTCCAAATGCGATAAAGGAAATGAAAATTTAAATTGCCGTGTAAGTTTACATAGTTCACTTGTTTGATAACAATTTAAATGTATTTTTTCATGAGGTTTTCGACTGCCCGCTGCTGATAATGTCGAGCCTCGTGATATGGTTTACAGGTAAGAGTTACACATGTATGGTGGGTTATGTATTGTTTATGTATATGTAATATTAATATCTCTGAATCTTTTACAGCTATGATAGCAATAATAGTTCCATTAAATAAAGCAGTAGACAGCGCTCCTTATTCAGCCGTAGACATAAATAAACTTTTAGAACTTGTACAGCAGCAACAAGAAAATAAGGGAATCAGCAAACAACGTAGACTACAACTTAGCGAAGATTCTTCTGAATCTGATTCTGATTCTGTTTGGGACGATTCTTCTTCTGAGTCAGACACATCGAGCGACAGCAATGATAATCGTTATGCAAGGTTAAGAAAAGAAAGAATAATTGAATTAATAGAAAAAGTTGCTAATGAAAAAACGAATAGAGCACAAACTGGCAATGACGAAGTTATGACAGCATATCTCAAGGGAAAATCAGACGGTCAGAAGCATTTTAGAAGTCGCGGTGAAAAAATTGATAACTCTCAGGGTAATACTGAAACACAGATTTTGAAGCAACTATTGTCAAATGGTATTAATGATAAAGAACGTAAAACCAAACCAAAAAAAAGACTCGTACCTAACCGTTTACTAGGTGACGGGCAAAATAATGAAATAACGGATTACAATAAACATGAAGATGTTCCTGGTCTGAACGAATATTCAAAAATATACATAGTTTTAAATCCTCAAGCAGTTCTTAAGAGCAGACATAAGAATTCGCTTAATGAATTGTAAGTCATCGTTTTAATTAATTTGAAGAAATTACGCTATGTATTTTAGTAATATTTTACTTATTATTTGTTTACAAATTCTATTTCACATCGTAGTATCAATACTCGTACACGATGGAGACTTTTGAGGTTGCTTCTGATTTGCTGATGCTAATAATTTTAGCGATGTACACTGATTTTTATAAAGTTATTTCCAAAGACTATAGTACTAGTGCCTGCTACTATTGTGGTATTATGGCCTGGTAGTTTGTCTATAGGGTTGTGATTGTGAGAGAATCATATCCCGTGTTATCGATGTAATTTTTTAAATAAGATATTATCTTTAGTGCACAGAAAATTGTAATTTTCAGGGTATCAAAGGTACTCGCTCTGTCTTCTCCAAAGTCAGAAAAGGATCGTCAAGGCAAAACGAAGAAACGTCATTATAAAGGATTTGTTATAAACGAGGATCAGCTCTCGAAGCAATCAAGGCGGGAACCTAAAGAGTGTGAGTATAAAAACAGCTGCGGTTATTATGAAGCAATTTATCATAGCCCTGATCGAAGTGATGCAAACGTGTTAAAGTACGACCCACCCAACAATATTGCACATTGCGTGTTCACCTCAACAAGTTGGCTCTTTTCACATGTCACTCGGTAATAATTAATGCCTTGGAACTCAACCTTGAATAAAATTTACTGTCACTATGATGTATGACGTTAAAGATATTTTATAGAATATCAAAAGGATCATCAACGTATTTTAATAAAAATACGTAAAAAATTTACCTTTTCAGTGTAATTTTAAAGTATTGAATTTTTTGTGTTGCAGTGAGCGCTCCAAGATATTCAAGGGGTGATGATTATAACTCGCAGAAGAGGTCGCGATATGGAGGCATCGTCGCTGGCAGACGCATCGCCGTACCTACTTAGATACGACACAAGATACATTACACGAGAAACGTTTGGTTACCTAATGGATTAAATACGAAAAACATCAAAAAACAAAGTAAAAATATCAGGATTAATATTGACGCGTGATGCATTGTTAAGTTTCTTCGTTATAATGTGCGTAAAACAAATCTTGTATTAGAAATTGACTGTATCATTTAGGATTGTCTATTTTATTTCGGAAACTTCAACTACGTATGTTTTCCGTCATTTATATAAAATCATTAAATAAATAAAACATTGAAATACACAATTCTAATTGATTGGCGTCTCACGCCCATGTTTTGGAGTCACTTAATTTTTTTTATTGAAATAAAATTAGTTTCGCGCAAAATAATTCGTGGTTTTTTATTTCTCTACAAACTAATTCGACAGAGTATTTAAGGCATTGCAGTGACTGTGTGGTGTGTGTGTGTGTGAGTGTAATTAATACAAATAGAACTCATACACAAATATCAAACAGGATGGCTGGAGTCTTTTTTGACGCGGTATGACTTTTTTTTTGTGAAAACTTCTAAGATCTTCGCTTTCGCGATTCTGCCGTGCTGCACTTATTAAGTGAAATATTTTTAGAAAAAATGCTCTATTCTGAATTTTATTTCAAATGACGAAAAATATTTGAATGGAATTTCCATTTCAATTCCAACAACGTGTGAACTAAATATAAACTGTCTTGTAACCATAACAAAAGGTTTTATTATACGATTGTAATTTTTAACTGAATAACCTTACACCCAATCGTTTATGCACTTACCACAGTCATCATCTACATGGGAAGATAAAATAAATTTGTGAAAATACATTAAAAAAAAACGGTTCATTTGTAGGTTCTAATATTTCACTTTTCACTCCTTTTTGCAATAGAGTACATAAATACTTTAAAAATATTCTAGAGTTTAATATTATTTCAAAGAAAGTATAGAAAGGACAAAATTGTTGAAAAAATAAATAATCTATGAAAAAATGGAGGAGATACACGCTTATAAAGTTTTTTGAGGGGGGATGATCTGTCTTAGTCACGCCTAGTCGCGTGAAACGGACATTGTACGAAGCCTCTTAATTGTAAATTGCTTATTACTTGAACTTTTTATGAAATATTCAATTGAATTTTCAATGGGCTGTTGCCTGTTTTTGTAAAAATTCAAGATATCCATTAACAGAATTACCTCCGGCTTCCGAGTTGAGAATTTGGGATAAGCAATACTTAAGTAATATTTGAGTATGGAGTTGTCAAAAAACCGGCCAAGTGCGAGTCGGACTCGCGCACGAAGGGTTCCGTACCATTATCTATAAAAACGGCTAAAAAATCAAGTTTGTTGTATGGGAGCCCCTCAAATATTTATTTTATTCTGGTTTTTAGTAATTGTTGTTACAGGGCAGATTTTTTAAAAAGTGTACATATTTTGTATGAAGGTTTTAAACGTTTCCTCTGACTAACTTTTTGATGAATTCGTTGCATGTTTTTCTATATAACTTTTTATTTGTTATTATTCATCACATTATAATATGACCAACTAGTAATCAGTGACAATTAAAAAGTTATAAAGAAAAACATGCAACAAATTCATAAAAAAGTTAGTCAGAGGAAACGTTTAAAACCTTCATACAAAATATGTACCCTTTTTAAAAAGTCCGCCCTATATATATACAGGGTGGTAATTTGAAATGGGGCATGAAGGGCAACTACCTTAACCATTGTAGCTACAGGAAAACGTTCTTAGAAGACCATCCCTAACTTTTGGGATAATTTCAATCGGCATTCACAGATTTTGAAAAAAAAGTACAGTCAGCGAGGAAAATGGCTGTTTTCACAAAACTTTTTTATGATGCCAATCGATCCCATTTCCCATAAGGATCAAAAAACTCTTCCGGACCAACTGAGGTTTGAGTACTAGAAACGTCAGAAATAACAAAAAACTATTTGAGATGGGTTAGTTATAAGGGCAGCTACCTTAATCGTTGTCGCTACAGGAAAATTTTGATAGGAGACTGGCCATAGTTTTTGACATTATTTCGAACTGCAGAAAAAGATATTGAAAAAAAAAAATTGGTACAGTCAGCAAAAAAATGGTCAGTTCTTACAAAACTCTTTTATGATGCCAATCGATCCTATTTCCCATAAGGAAGAAAATACTCTTCCGGACCTACCGACGTAAAAGTAGTAGAAACGTCAAAAATCAAGAAAAAAAACATTTTGTTAAAAGTGACGATAAGGCGGAAAAAACAAATTATTTTATTTTCAAAATCTGTGAATGCAGTTCGAAATATTTTCAAAAAACATGGATAGTCTCTTAAAAACATACGAGCTCGTAAAGCCGTTGGTCCCGGCTGTCATTTGTAGATCTTTGACAGTCGTTACTGTTGGTCAGAAGCCAGAAAGTCTGACAACCAGTCTTACCAAGAGTATCGTATTACCCAGTTACTGGGTTGTGGAGGTCTGATAGGCAGTCGCTCCATGTAAAATACTGATATTCAGCTGCATCCGGTTCGACTGGAAGCCGACCCCAACATAGTTGGGAAAAGGCTAGGCAGATGATGATGAGTTTCTCGAAGCGAGACTCATTCTGTCTTCGTCTTTCTCTACGATGAAAACAAAGATAGCGTGAGACTCGCTTCGAGAAACTATCTCCGTGTGTAAATGAACCTTTAGAGTTTAAATATTGTTTAGCCATTACGGACATAGAGGTACTTATGCACAGCCTGTGTTGGCTGTTATAATAAACATAAAAACAGTAGTTTTCCGCAGATTACACTGATATTCTATGCAGCCTCTATTTTGAACCAGATTTAACGAGTGTGTTTGATACCTCATTCTGAAATATTCTATGCCTAAAACGATAAAAAAGGATACTTTATTAGAACCTTTGAATTTTGACCCACTGTATTCAGACTTTTTCAGAACCAGCCACAAGTAGTAAACTCCTTTATTTATCCAAATGTAGGTGAGGTTCCTGAAGTTTTTGGGACCTCTTTATAATGTATTTCGAGGCTTGAGAATGGCCACTTGTGGAAATGGCGGTGAATGTATGGATGCCGTGCGGCTTGGGGTGCACCCCAGTCACATAAGAACCAACTTGCAAGCTGCATCGATTTTTATTCGTAGGTACACGATCATAACATACTTGATCAGACTATTTCTAATTGCGCAACGCACTCGCAATCTCTATGGCTTTGATTTTGACGGGTCAACAATTTCCGACTTCTCCACAACTATGTGTACCACGCAATGAATATTGTTGTATTGTCAAAATAAAAGCCATAGCGATTTTGAGTGCATTGCGCAATTAGAATGCTGATCAGTTTCTTCTTTTTAGTTCTTGATCAGTTATGTCTAGGTCTAATCCCTTCGTTTAAAATTCTTTCCCCCTTATTACAAAAGGTGGTTTAAACCGAGACTAAGATAAACCCAGATTTAAAATATACCCATCACTTTCTAACATAATATAACAAAAAGGGTCTATATGTATCATATTAACTCTTTGTAGTTTTAAAAATGCCCTTATGATAAATATAAAATTTAGCTAAAGTGGCGGCACTAAGCTAAGTTAATACGTCCGTACAATGGGACTACCCGGCTCGCAGGCTCACACGAGTAGGTAAGCCTCATAACGAGTTGTGCATCTAAAATTAACTCCTAAAATTTAAATTGGGTTTCACAAAGTAATTAAAACTGCGTTGTAATTCAATTACGTTTTTACTAATGCATAATTATTTTCTTCTATAATAATAATAATTTTATATTACGAGTATATCACAGTCTTCACTTTAGTAAGTGGATTATTATATATTATATAATAGTGTATTACACAAATTGAACCATTAGGCTATATATATGAATAATTATTAATAACAGTTGAAATATAGAAAAGTAATAAAACGATATTATTATTTTTTGTCTACGTGTTGTGTGCCTATTGATAAATTAATGATATCGTGTCTCTAATTGCGTGAGCTCTACTTATTACTTAAATTATTATTCATTAGGTACCTGTGTTTGCAGTGCACTACATTAAAATAAATATTTCCTATGTAGATATATCAAATATCCTCTTGTTAAATATTACTTATTGTTTTACATCTTATTCAACAACTATTCTTTAAATATAAATATATTTTAGGCAACAGTTTACTAATACAATAATGATTGAGATACTTGCGTAACTTATTAATCTATTAAACTTATAATTAATGGAGTTTCAAACTTAAATTTTAACTTTTATGTACGAGATTAAATTGTGTCACTGAAGGCTTATTACAAAAGTAAAACAGTATAATGTAGTACAAACAAAAAAAGTTTCAATAAACCCGAGTATACATCATAAGAATTCCGCATTATACGTTTGGTTCATCTGTTTTATACAGACGAACGCGAAACGCAGAAGTTGTCCACTATTATACAACGTGTTACAAAAATACCCCTAACGCCGAAAGGGGATTAAAAGGTCTTTTGTAAAGTGTCTTTTGGCAATATTTTAAAATAAAAGAACCTCCCAAAAAAAAAATTTGGACAATCCATAAAATAAAATCATCACTGAAAAGCAATCCTGAAAACATAAAAGTAAAGAGTAGACTACCCAGGAAGTTATTTACATTCTTACCTAATTTCTTCTGAGAGGTAAATGACAACAACCATAAAAGACTACTTGATTAACATTTTCTTTTTTAAGGGGAATTATGTAACACGTTGTATACGTCGTGCATTGTTGAGGATGGAACACCAATGTGTTTTCAGCCTAAACGCATGTAACACTTTGAGTATACATAGTAGCGCAGATACGCATAATATTTAATATATAGGAAGATTATTTAATATTAAAAATCTTCTTGTACAAAAATGTATACGGTGGTAATTAGTTTCAAGCTATGATTTTCTTTGATCATGAGAAATAAATCCAGAAATTGTAAAAACGGACAATGCGACTTTTTGTGATGTTAACTCGGTTTAAAACCTCTACAAAGTATTACGTAAGTAATCTATTACTTAATTGTGTATTCTGTTTAGCATGCCTAATTTAATTAACTTAGCAATTTATGGTATTACAATAATTGACTAGAATATTTAAGTTTAATTCACGCAACAATGACTAGGCCATCAATTAAAATAAATAATTACAGTACTTGAAGTTTCTAATGTGAGCTAATATTTGATATTTTGGTAAATAAATATATTAACTAGAAATGCACTACATTAATTCAAATTAAGAAAAATGTATAGAGATATAAACATAAAGCGTTTCTATGTCTTGTAGTCATTATACAAGGTTACTGGGAAAGGGATACTAATCCGAAAGGGTGTTAATAATAATAATAATAATAAACATTTATTTCAGAAAATTCCATATTATTGTTAGTATTACATCTTATATAATTATGTTAGTGGTATTTACACATTCTAATTCATATATTTTCCTGCAGCATCAGAACCGCAGCTGTGCATACGGGTCCAATACTCCAGGAACACACAGTCTGGCCTATTAGCTATCACTCTCAAGATGCCATTGGCACTCCCACGAATCCTACGTAGTAGTGATGCCGATCTTTTTCGCATGATTGCTGAAAAACTATCCGTAGCCATTTCAGCAAACATTCCTGACGCGCTACAGTATCGCGGAAGCCCCAATAACATCCTGAAAGCGTTATTGTACTGGACCCGAAGAGCGTTGTAGGCCCTGTGCGTGTGCTTTATCCACAGGCTGCATGTATAAAAAGATTGGCAGTACGCCTTGAAAAGGGTTGTTAAAGTACCCATTATAATGAATAACTTTTGTTCTACAACTTTCTCCAAAAACCAATAGTTTAAGAGAAATAACTGTTTAAAGATTTCATAAGAAATACGCTAAAATCTATCTATCCTCAGCTATGATCAGCTGTGTCTACATTTTAGGTCATTATACCACTCCATTTTCTGAATTAGTAACTGAAGCAGGGATAAAAAAAAACTGAAGAAACTATAAAATTAGAATCATTTTGCATGGAAATAATAATTACCGTATTTTGAAGTTTAACACTTGCTTTTATACAGTCATCAGTGATACTTTAAGTCGCCCACGGATTAGTGGCCCCGTTCCAACTAACCTTGTTGTAACCATTCATAAATTATGTTTTATTTACAAGTATGATAGAGCTACTGTTTTAGTAGAATGACTAGAAAAAATAAAAGTCACAAACTCGTAGGACAAATATCAGATGGTAATAAGTTGCGACCCGACTAGAATTTAGGCTATTTTGAATATCTAACAGCATACGCGATAGTTCTCTAGATTACAAATGATGTAGTGAGGCATGAAAAGTACCTAAAACATAAAGTTCTACAAAACAATTTTTTTACAAAAGAAAATATAGTTCGTACTAAATCGGAATTTGCTGTAATAGATAGTAATCGCGTAAAAAAAGTTAACCTAATAGGTATATAATACAAAATGGAAATTAAAAACACGACACAGCCATCAATGCAATGACCTATGGTGCAAACAATACTAATTATTTGTATTATATACTACTTAAACGCAATTGATCCCATTCCAGGCAATTCATAATAATTAAATCTATGCATGATGTATGCAGTACTTACATTTCTAAACGTTACTTATAGGTACATAATTGAACTACAATTACGTGACGATAATATGATTTCAAATCAACCACTCTGAACATGTCAATTCGCTAATCAGTTACTAATTAAACAATGTAATGGACCCATTCATTTTCCGCGCATTATAAACGTCATATCATTCACTATTCACTTAACATTTGAGTCGTTCGTTCGTCTTTAGCATACCGGGGAGGTGATGGCCGTCTGTTCGGAGCTGAGCCGCCTCGTGGGCGAGACTTGTCACCCTCAGAGGTAGTTGGGCCGTGACACACAACAAAGTACTCCCATGCCTTTGTACAGGGATCCTCTTCGCTTATTCCTCCACAGTCCGTTAACGTCGTCGCCTTTCAGTGCGATGTTGCTCTCTGGAAAAGACGCTGAGAGTTCACTTGTGTTTGTGAATATTTACGTTCAAAATATTAAATAACAATTTACGTCGAGTGTTCTGAAATAGTCACGTTCTAACTTTGTTGTGACAGCATAAAGTAAAATGATATTGTTCGTAGATTAACTTTGGCAAGCAATAATTATAACTCTAACAATTTTCTATGATGTGAGCGAGAATATTCCTTAACCTAGAGATATTTTTCTGCCAAAATACACCTTATACAAACACTCATTTGGCGGTACGATGACTACGCGTGTTATTTCCCAGTTGTGTGTATAACTTCAACGGAAAGGCCTTTCCCAACGTTAATAGTCTGTAACTACATAGATTATGTCCGCGGCAAAAGCTTTGTTTCGTCAGTAGATATTTAGCGGTGCGGTGGAGGATAAAAGAGCATCTTTCCCGCACTCGGTTACAGTTTTCTTAATGTCAATGAAAAGACGCAAGGTGTTGCGAAGCTCGGGTAATCCTTTTAGTTGGGTTCTGTCTGTCTACCTCTTGTTGTAATTAATGTGTAAACCTGCCGCAGCAAATGGGAATAACGACCTAAGTACTTCGAGTAGAGGTGTGAAGGAACAATAGACTCGCCACGGAGACTGAAAGTTCTTCCGGCTCTTACATTTGAATTCAAAAGCACAATTGTTTTAAAATTAATAGCTGCAGAATGAGCCTTCACGAAATATAAATGCAGCGTTTCATGTTTAATGTGAATATTATTACAAATTAAAATCCTGGGAGCAGTGGCACTGAATTCAACTCTTGAAGAACAAATGAATACAGTTTTGTTCATGTTGTTACTGCATGGAGAGTGTTTGTATAAAGTTTAAGCGTTCATTATAAGATTGTTAATTATTAAACATGAACAATTTAATTTGTGGAATGATGCATGCTCATATTCCATATATGGAAGCACTTCGTAAGTTAGCTGAAATACTTTATAAGAATGACTTATGGTACCAAGGTCGTAAAAATAAAATAAGTTTAAAAAAAAAAGTGAGTTAGCTCTGTTGATATCTGTTTGATTTAAATCATATAATATTATCCAAAAATAAGTGTCAATTTATATTCCAACGCTCTGCTACGTTCTTGAAACTTATCTGCGATAGCATTTTTCAAAATAATATAAATCATAGTTATCGCAGTGCAATTAATATTATAGTGGTGTCTCTGTAATGTAATTTAAATGCTTTTATTTCTAGATATTATAAAAAGTAGAATGAACGAGTTTCATTAATGTGATTAATGAACTAAAAATATAATTCAAATTTAATATTGACCAGAGGGGCTAATAATATGTTCGTTTCACATTCGTAATCATAACTGCATGTGGACTGCACATTCAGTCGTAAACTGCAAACTATGCAACTGCCAAATGTACCTACGTATAGCTCGAAGGCAGTTAAGATATAAAGATGAGCGATAAATGCCAAAAAATATCATTAAACCTATATAATTCAGCATATTATGTGACGTTATTATACCCCAGGAGATACCGACAGCTTCGAGTTCCGAATCAATCGAGTTTGATTCGAATTTGTCTAAATTCGTTGAAATCAACAAAAACGCATTATCGTGCGGAGGCTCGAATTGAAACTATTTTGGACTCAAACTCGCTTGATGCGAAATTCAAAGCTGTCGGGAGTAAGCCTCTTAAACGATCTAATGTTCCATCATTAAACACATCTGAACATCGGCACTGATAAGTTGATATTATCGCAATGGAAAATGTAACTGGCCATTCTTTTGTCATAAGCTCTCAATAGCCCTTTACGACACCCGCTAGAAGACAGATCGACTCTTTCTCGGGATTAGCACGATCACCTAAAATCGTCGGCTCAAAATGTTGTACAATTTCACAGGCAATGTATGTATCTGTCTTTATTTATTAAATTATTGGACGCTTCTAAAAAGGTCTAAGTTTGAAATCAGACTGCATGTCGACAGTCTCTATTTATTAAATTATTGGACGCTTGCAAAAAGGTCTAAGTTTGAAATCAGATTGCATGTCGACTGTCTTTATTTATTAAATTATTGGACGCTTGCAAAAAGGTCTAAGTTTGAAATCAGACTGCATGTCGACTGTCTTTATTTATTACATTATTGGACGTTTGCAAAAAGGTCTAACCTCCGGTTTCTGAATTAAGAATTGTAGGATGAGCAGTAGGTACTTAAGTAACATTTGAGTACGGAGTTGTCAAAGAAATTACGGATTTTAAAGCATTATTTTGACAACTCCGTACTCAAATATTACTTAAGTATTGCTTATGTCGAATTCTAAAACCAGAAACCGGACGTAAGTTTGAAATCAGACCGCATCTCGTGACGTTTCGAAATCATGTGCGGACCATAATTTGATTATCACTTGCCGTGAGAAAACCTGCACACCTGAGATGGCTCCATAAAGTTCCCGATGGTGGTTGTAGTTACATAAACCGTACCAGTGTAGACTAAGTCCTAATCCTTCTCATTCTGTGAAGCGGCCCTTGCCCAGTAGTGGGCTAATGGGCTGATTATGCTTATTCCATGATTAATGAATGATCATAATCATAATGATGATGTTTTAAGATATTTAATATCTTAAAACAAAGTAAAAAGGACATTTATCATTATTGCAGTGGACCCTTCATTTGATTTTTAATTTTTTAAATGGTAAAAGGAATCTCAGCGTTAAAGATGATAACACCTGTGACGCTGAGCGTTCTAGCCGCGTATCCGATTTTTAAAAACGTATTTATCTCGGGATTGTAAGCGATATTACTGAGTTTGTAAACGAGATTACGAACTGCATATATCAAGTGTCCGAATGACATACTTAGAATTAAAGAAACTTTGGACGTTCATCATTATTGCAGTGGACCCTTCAAATATAAAAATATGTTTCTCGATAGAATTATTTTGAAACGTAACATAAAATGATTAAGTTTTATTAATTGCCTGTACATTGTATGAAGTATGGCGACGAAATGTAATTAGAAACAGACTAATATTACCTAAGTGATTCAAATTTTCATGCTGCGGTAAATACTCTTGTATATCATTGACTATTCTCGTGATCTCCTGCGTGTCCTTGACGATGCTGCACAGTTCCTCCTGATTGAAGTCCGGCGTGATCTGCTTACACAGCAGTATCTGACTGATGACGTTACCGAAGTTGGACGGACCGGCCCGATTCTCTGCGAAAAACAATCTGTTAGGGACCTTGTAACAATTCCTAGTGATAGGTCAGAGTTCATGACAATACATGCTGTAGTAGAAGTACAATAAAGAGAAATGTATTTTATTATTTGAGGTATTCTTTTCCGTTTTAGCTTTTGCTACTATTTCTATTGTCCTCCTGGTTTCGTTTGTAATGTTACGGGTAATAGCCGAAGTGGGGCTACACCTAGTTTTAGCCGGGTACAACTAGATGCAGCCGGCCATATGTGGTTAAAAGATGTATCATACTTATCTTCGGTTAAAACTAGGTTTACCCTTCATCATAGCGGGTAGAACTAGGTGCAGCCGCACACCGGTGGTTAAGGTGAACCCAGACACGGATAGGTTAGGTTCGAAGGGGATGACGTCATCCCCTTCGTGTCAGGTTACTTTAAACCCTGCAGACAGAAATACTTAGACTTAACGATTTAAGCTACACCTAATTCTAACCAACTGCTAGTTGTACCCGGGTAAACCTAGGTGTAACCGCCATTCGGCTTTTACCCGTAACATATACACGATATGAAATTATTTGTTATAAGTAAAATATGTATAGGTTTCAAATATGATTTCATTCAAGCTTTGACAGTCTTTTCTAAATCGCAATCTATTACTAAATATTGAATTGTTAGTCAATATAAATAACGATGTGGGAATGAATGAAATACAGACTAAAAATCTGAATCAGTGCGTTTGCTTGTTAGCCTAAGTGGTGTATTGTTGTACACCTTTTAGGCTAACAGCCTCTAAAATATTACCTTCTGTTTGAAATAGAAATAAATCAAACATTCAACGAACGCTCACGAAATTCAATTTCCATGTATAACGGTAGTATTCGAAAACGAATAGAACACTATTTTATTAAACTTAAGTCTAAAATCATTGTAGGTATTCAATCGAAATCTAAACGACTTCCGCTAACTCCATATTATCATCGGATTCTAACTGAATAGGCTTTCAAAAGCGAGATTAAAGTTATACCGCCGTCAGTAATGCGGGTCTGAGTTTCAATGCAATTGCACGTGCTAGTACCGTCACAGTTTCAATCGAGCCATCACTATACAGGCCACCATTGTTAATGCTCACAGGTATTGTGTCGTAAATACAAGTATCTAAGATCTTGCTCCTTTAAGAACCGGTAATGTTTCACCATTAGGTAGAAAGTATCGGCGAAAATTTGTAACATTATTCTCCGAAATTTTAGCCAAGTCGAACACTGCGGCTGGTGTCTTTAGCAGTGATTAATCGCTACTAATTGTTCGTGGCGGTACGCTATTAAAACGGTACTTTTGTTGTCCAATCTAGTGGCAACAGTCGTGAGTAAGTGTGGCTTTTGGCGTTTGAGAAAAAGTCGCGTTCAATTAAGAATGTAAAAAGAAGTAACACGACTATACATTTTCTCTCGAGTCCGTGCAAGATGCGTGTCACCTTTACAAGGTTAGTCGGAAACGAGGTACTAATCCGCGGGGCAGTTAAAGTATCACTGATGACTATAATAAAAAAAAGTTTTATTTCAAAAGTCGATTACATTTATTACTTGCAAAAAAAATGTTTACTATCGTTTTTTCAAAAATTCTTTGTCACTGCTTTAGTTACGAATTCATATTATGGAGATTCTAAGTCGTGACCCCAAATGACGACGACCTTGACGATGATGACCTTAAATGGAAACAGCTCATTATAGCTGACGATAGATACTTAGGCCGTGGCCCCCCCCATGTTTACGGTGCGGCGCCGCGTACGGCGCCGTGTACGGTGCACCGCACGTTAATTCCGTGGCTGGCGTAAATATGACATGTCTAAAAAGCAATTTTTGAGGGCGACCATTTTAAAGTTTTGACCTCTTCTGGTAAATCGGTAAATTAGTTTAACGTATGTATTTTAGTTGTTTTAAAATATACAGGGTGTTAACGAATTCGTGTAATTCCTTAAAACCATGTGATCTGCTACTGGTGTAGATTGTCTCGGCATGGAAATTAGGCAGTTTTAAAAAAAACTTTTTTTTCATGCGGTACCTATGGCTAAGTGATCGAATCTAAACCACAGGATTCAGTAAAATACAAATGTAAATGACGTCAACTTCAAAATCCAAGATGGCGGCATGTTTTGTAAAATTTCACAGCCGCCATCTTGGATTTTGATTTCGACCTCATTTTCGTCATCAGCACCCCCGAAAACCACGGAAACGACACCAATGATGCATATCTTGTAAAATTTCATCGCCGCCATCTTGGATTTTGATTTCGACCTCCGTTTCGTCATCAGCACCCCCGAAAACCACGGAAACGACACCAATGATGCATATTTTTGTAAAATTTCACAGCAGCCATCTTTGATTTTGACTTCGACCTCCGTTTCGTCATCAGCACCCCCGAAAACCATGACCACGACACCCATTTGCAAAATTTCACAGCCGCCATCTTGGATTTTAATTTCGACCTCATTTTCGTCAACAGCACCCCCGAAAACCATGAACACGACACGACACCCATGACGCATATTTTGCAAAATTTCACAGCCGCCATCTTGGATTTTGACGTTGACGTCATTTACATTTGTATTTTACTGAATCCTGTGGTTTAGATTCGATCACTTAGCCATAGGTACCGCATAAAAAAAAACAAGTTTTTTTTTAAATCTGCCTAATTTCCATGCCGGGACAATCTACACCAGTAGCAGATCATATGATTTTAAGGAATGACACGAATTCGTTAACATCCTGTATATTTTAAAACAACTAAAATGCATACGTTAAACTAATTTACCGATTTACCAGAAGAGGTTAAAACTTTAAAATGGTCGCCCTGAAAAATTGCAATTTTAGACATGTCACATTTACGACCTCATTTTCATCATCATCGCCCCCGAAAACCATGGACACGACACCCATGATGCATATCTTGTAAAATTTCACCGCCGCCATCTTGGATTTTGACGTTGACCTCATTTTCGTCATCAGCACCCCCGAAAATCACGGAAAAGACACCAATGATGCATATCTTGTAAAATTTCACAGCCGCCATCTTGGATTTTGACGTTGACGTCATTTACATTTGTATTTTACTGAATCCTGTGGTTTAGATTCGATCACTTAGCCATAGGTACCACACAAAAAAAAAGTTTTTTTTTTTAATCTGCGTTATTTCCATGCCGGGACAATCTACACCAGTAGCAGATCATAGGGTTTTAAGCAATTACACGAATTCGTTAACATCCTGTATATTTTAAAACAACTAAAATACATACGTTAAAGTAATTTACCGATTTACCAGAAGAGGTCAAAGCTTTAAAATTGCCGCCCTGAAATATTGCAATTTTAGACATGTCATATTCACGCCAGCCAGCAGTGTACCGTGCAACCTCCACGGCGCCGTGCACGGCGCCGTAGGCGGCGCCGGATACGGCGCCGTACACGGCACCGTGCGCGGCGCCGTGCTGCGGCGCGGCGCCGCGCCGCAGGCATGGGGCCACGGCCTTAGATTTTAGCGTATCTTTTATAAAATCTTTGAACAGCTATTCCTCTTAAACTATTGACTTTTGGGGAAAGTTATAGAGCAAAAGTTATTCATTATTATGGGTACCTACTTTAACACCCTTTCAAATTAGTATCCCTTTTCCGACTAACCTTCTATAGATCGTAGCAAATTACTTATGTGTCAAGTCATATCAATAAAATAATCAGATAAAAAGTTCTCCGACAACTATTACCTAGTCTAGCTTTTGCCCGCGGCTTCGCTCGCGTTAATTTTAATATTATTTCGCTCTTTATAATATTAGTATAGATATGCCAATTTTTGATACCTTGGGTTACATTATTGTAATTTATTTACGGATCCCTAATTTTTTGATACTAAAATATAGCCTATAGCACTCAGGAATAACGTAGCTTCCTATTGGTGAAAGAATTTTTGAAATCGGATGAGTAGTTTCGGAGATTACCTCCTACATACAAACAAACAAATTCTACCTCTTTATAATATTAGTATATAATAGATCTAAAGGCAGCGGTTCGCGGCGCGACCCAAACCAGAGACTGCACCGCGAAAGCTTAAAGTCAAGTAGCGGTCTTGGTCTCCTGTCTGTGTCCCGTATCTCTGTTGTGACGCGAACTGCCACCCTTGGAGCAACCAAATCGGGTCGTTCAATCTAATCGGCAGATGAATCACTTATTGTCTGCCACCCCATTACCCTCAGGTGCTTCTAAGCGAGGGAAGATAAACACCTGTTCCCAATGTACTCTACGAATTCATTTCCTCTCGTAACCATCCCAAAAGAAAAAAAACTTTTGTTAGAAATGAATTTATAATTCCAGAATACCAACAATGTTTTCAGTGATGTTTAAACTTTGTTATCGTTTAATATGCTGATTACTTTTTGTTGGAGCATAATTAGAAGACTGTATATAATTAAATATTATGGATCAGACGAAAAATAAAATCTAACTTTTATGAATAATTAATTAACAATTTTATAAGAAATTCCATTGTGTATGATTTTGCCGCGTGGTCGTTAGTCGTTGGACAAATACCTAGCCGATAACAAAACTTTCCTTTGGCATCTTAATAGGCGACTAAAGATAATAAAGGTGGCTTACTGTCAAGCTTGGTAATTATTGCCCGAATCTTAGCTTCATCATCATCGTGACAAGTGGCTTTTCGTAAATTGCCTCTCTAAGAATTCTTTAAAAAAAGATTCTTCTTGTACAAGAATCTTTCCTGGGAGAAATTGCCACAATAACCAGAATTGCTAGACGGATTGGTTTTCCCAGAATGTTGTTATTAATTCATAAGCGGATGCTGGCCATTCTTCTAATACCAGTGTAATCCTTTATTCAGCTGTTACGACACCCACGGGAAATGATGGTATGGTATATTTGACCATACATTATAACAAAGTTGTGTATGTTTAGTTAATTTTTTCACTACAGCCTGGGGTTGAGATCTTAGGATGTTATCTCAAACAAGCAAATATATGGAATGGGTAGGTTCTGTAATGTTTAGGGTGACACGACTCCATAGATAAACAATGGTGTCCCCTTGTTTCGCAGATAGAAATTTCATAGAATTTCGTTTCCCAGAAAATGTTTCATATAATATTTGGTCCCTGTATTTTTATGTCGAATATTATTGTTTCAAAACTATTTACTTGAATTAAATATATTTCACAGAAACACAATTCAATGAATTTTTAGTCTCATTTTTTTGTTTAACAAACTTATCAAACAGTAGAATTATTTTTAACGAATATTGTTTGTTCATACTCCGACACGAATAGGTTAGGTTTGAAGGGGATGACGGGGGCTAAAGTGAGCGAGCAAAGCGAGCGAACGAAGCCCCCGTCATCCCCTTCGTGTTAGGTTACTTTAAACCCTGCAGACGGAAATAGGAGCCCCGCACAGCGGGGCTCCGTCGATCTTGGTCCCAGAATCTGTTTTTGGTTTAGATATTTGTTTGGTAGTGTGTCAGTCGATAAAATGTTTTTCTTGGTAATAAGTTTCATATTAACAAAACAATATGAGGATAAAGAATATTTGATTTGTTATTTTATGATATGATTCTTCTAACATTGTGTGAAACAAATATCAAAGATTTAAAAATCTTCAAAGTACTACTTCTTCTTGCGTATTGATTATTCAATGAAACGAAAATATGAGAAACATTTTGTTTGAAACGAAATTCTATAAAACTGTTAGCTATAAAATAACGTACAATCATAAACAATAAATGGAAATCTGTAGAAGCAGGAACTTTTGAAGTTGGTAGGTTCGTGAAACGTTTAGTAGTAATAGAGCTCCTTGTGAAAGGGTTTGTTCGGAGGAGTCTAGTACTACCGCCACACTTATTTCTGCCGCCTAGCAGCAGTAGTGTGTTCTGGTTTGAGAGGTATGGATGCTGGTGAAATTACAGGCACTGAGACTTTCCAACTCTGTCTCTCACTGTTGGCAACCACCTTCCAACAGGTGTTGTGGAGTGTTACAAAAAAAACATACCATAATATGAGGTCATATCCATTGGCACAAGTTGTACGAGTCTATGGCACTTGGCGAGCTCCCGCAGCAGGAGTTGTGCCATGAAGTACAGCAGCACCAGCTGGGGCTGCTCCGCGCAACCGTCGCTCGTGGCCCTGCGCACACAATAAAGTAAATTAATTATTTAAAATCAGTTTTTCAGTATGCCATAAAAGTTATGAAGATTGTAGTAGGTACAATACGTATGTATGAGAGTTTCAGTTTACTCAGTGTTATCTATACTTTTTCCCTTTGATAAAGCAATCTAAAGAAGAAACTGAGTCAAGACGGAAGATCAGAAACTGTGGGATGATGTGGAAATAGCCGAAGACTGCATGGATTTACCATTAAAATACATTTAAAATAACTTATAGAGAGCAGGTATTGGTTTTTATTTGTTTAAAGCAGAGGTTCCCATAGTGGTCCAGATGGACCCCCAGGGGTCCACGGGAGAATCGTCGGGGGTCTACGTCGGCGTGACAAAAAGATCTAATCTTCACATTTTATATGGTAACATGGTAGAAATATAGCTGCAAGGGGTCCACCGGAACCAGCTAAATTTTTAAAGTGGTCTACGAGAAAAAAAGTCTGGGAACCGGTGGTTTAAAGGAAAGCAAAGAAGGGTTACATAAAAAAAAAACATTATAATTAGTACTATATGTTACGGAACTAGTTAGGTAACACGTAGCAGGGATATAGTAGATACAGATTGTATTGGATTACAACAGTATTCTTAGTGGCCACGAGCGCCACCACACAATTAAACATTAATTGCTTTTTGCAAGGTTAATTTATTTAAACTATCTAGCAACACAGTTTAAGCTGCCGAGATGCTGCTACGATGCTTTAGGATAACCAATAAAATTTTCGAACAAGTAAAACTTGGCAGTCTTTTGGCATACAAATTGTAACTAAGTGATGGAGTACTTAAGTAGGTTCTAGAACCTAGTCAATTCCGCTACGATTGTGTTGAGCTAAGATTATCTAAAAGAAGAACAATGAAAAGTTTGTCACAATAAATTTCCAATAAGTTTTAGTTCTAAGAATAATATTTCGCAATGAAAACGTATTGAAAACGAGGTGAATTTATTTAAGGACTTGTTAAGGAGTTCGGAGCAACAATTTATTTCCATTTTCGATATTACAGCACAGCTATACTAAAAATAAATCCAACTCGTTGCCTAACTGTAAATTCTACCAATAAAAGCTTATTGATACAAATCCAGATCGGGCTTTTATTAGATAAATTAAATCGGATCAAAAAGAACTCTTAGTACCTACATTTAGAGCCCAAATACACGTCCGATACTTGCCTCCGATAGTCGGTTCCGATAGGCTGATCAGACTATCTGAAGGCCTCCGCGTCATACATTTGTTTGAACATGAATTACACGTACGATCAGACTATCGGATTGGATGTCAGAATCGTAAGCATCGTCCGGGCGTCGTCGTCGTCCAGAAAAAATCGGACACGAGAATCGTACGTGTATTTCATGAATCTGATCAGATAGTCGGATCCGGCTCCCGGAAGCAACTATCGGACGCGTATTTTGACCCTAGTACTCAATCAATCTGCGAATCTCTCTACTGAAAACATCCGATATAGTTTTAGATTCTATCTTCTCACTCTGCAGCGAAATGCGAAAACTTTGCGAGACGTAATTAGTTCTCTTTCGGATTTGACATCAGAGACGGCGAATTGGTTCGCCTTTTGAAATGCAAATGGCCGGGTGTTAGGCATATACTTAAGTGTAGTATACAGAAGGTTTACGACAAAATTTATCTATTAAGGTGAATGTTTTGTATAACATAAAGCAGAATAATGGAATGGTGAAACTCCAGGGGGTGAAGCGTGCCGTTTCAGCAAATCCCTGAGCGAGCAGGAACAAAAGAGTTACAATTTTAAAGATAAAATTTCGGCTCTACACGTTTTAATATAAATAGCAGCAACGTGTAACGAAAATTGTTTTTTTATGTGTTTTAGTGAATAATACGATATGTATTGTTTTGTGTTAAACGGGCAGCCATTTATTTAGTTGGGAGGGCGCATTAATCTAACGGCAGACACCGATCCGCGGCCACAAGGGGGACTCGATTCAGACGCTTACAGCAGTCGTTACTCTTTCTACTATGATATTGTTCTCTTTCTCTAATTTAATGTATACCGACGTTGCAAGATTATGTTTTATTATATTATATTCGACGTTAAGGTCTTTTATGTTGATTTAAAGCAGCCGTTTCGTCAGAGACATAGTGCGCGCAGATAAATAAACAACTACGGCTAAACCCTTCTCAAATTGAGATATCGGAAATTTCTACTCGATCTTCTACGTGATCGATTCTTCGGTAGGTATGTGCAATGAAATACGATCCGCTTTATATCTCGGCGAGCCGGTGAACTAGGTGTGTTATCAATATATCTATGTTTTATATTGCTACTCATGAAAATGGAAATTGAAGGACGGGATATAGCCAGGCGTCTAGCGGGATGATAAAAAAACCTACTTTGTTCTTTTGATAAGGGTTATTCCTTTGAGAATCATAGGTGATGCTTTAATTTAAATAATAAATAGGCAAATTGTAATGTTCCTGCTTTGTCTTAAACAAAGGAGGATGGCAAACATTCTTATAACGCTAAGCTAAGGCTAGGCCTAACATTGTTACAGTAATGAAAATAGTGTGATGATATAGAAAATTTCATAGGCATGCAATTAGATAAAGTTTTAGAATAATTTATTTGGACACAGCACAAAGAGACACAATAAATAAAAAGTGTAATATAAATAACAGTCTTGGGTATGTGTCCAGATCAGCTTAATGTCAAGCACTATAAGTACTTGACGCTGGTTTTCGTCTGGAACCTTTGTGCTCCACGGATGTCAGTCAGCGGTCTTAGAATTTAGAATTAGTTTCATTTTATTCGCCACTGGGTCAATGATGATATTCTCGTTTTTGTGGAAGTGAGGAACGTTGGAACCAAATGGCTACTATTTTTTATATTCGTTGACAATCTCGAAAAAAAAGAAGCAAACCAAAAAAAATAAAAATTCTTACATTTTTATATATAATTTTGGTATCTGTAACGATTTTGGCCCAAAATTGCCGATGTCCTTTATCTGGTGCAATGTGCGAATGCGATAACGGCACCTATTTCTTGTATTTGATACGCGATTATAATACACAATTCTCACCCTACCAGTGTGGCCAAAGAATATAAAACACAAAACTTTTGCTTTTTTGGAATTTATATTACTTAAGTGTCAAATAATTATACTCACTTTTTACAATTAGGTAGAACTAGCTGGCTGGTCGTCTTGGTGGCTTCTACGCATGCGCGGCGCAGTCTACGCACGCGCTCGCGCAGTTCTGGAGAGTCGTGTGGTTGACCTATGTGGATCAGCAGGTCTCGAAACAGCGCCAACTGCACGTTGATTTCTGTTATCAGCTGTTGGAAAAAATGTCTTATTTAGTTAGATATTAGGTTTATGTTTGTTTCTAATTAAACTGCCAATAAATTATGCCATAGTTATGCAGAGAGCCTTATCCATCTTTTATTAGATCACAACAGCTCTTATCCGTCGACTAATTAATGTATTCAGCACTAAATACATCCGTTTAATAATGTAAGCTGTTTACCAACGTGTTAGAGTTGATAATTGGTACTGAATACTAAACTATGGGCTATTAGTGATACACACATTATACACTAATATCTCGTTATGTTAGCCCGTTAACGCGTCAAACACTGCTGAACAAGCCCCTCCTTATGACCGCTTTTACATTGAACAGTCATAATCAACTTACTTCCAAGCTACTCCGAGCAATTTACTTCCAAGTTGCTCGCAGAAATGTTTTCACTTATAGAAAATCACCAGTAAATCAAATACAAGACCACAGATAAATCAATAGTAGGTGAATCGTCCGTTAGTTTAATCAACCTTAGGTGAATTAAATTGTAGTTGAATAAAGCGTAGATGAATTCTCCTTTATGGATTTCGTTCATTAGTTATTGCAAAAATCGGTGAAACGTTCTTTAGTTATTTTAAACGGTTGGTCTTTTGACCGTAGTTATCTTGAAAATAGTTAGTATAAATATAAACTTAGGTATTATAGTAAGTAATCTCAAAAAGATAGTAAAGTGCCTTTTTGAGACTTTTAAAGCTTATGGAGGAGGACGGCTTTTAAATGGTTGAAGGCAAGAAGAACCGGTCTTGACACAACCGCAACAAACGCGGTATCGCTCCTGCCAGCAGGCTCCTGTACATCTCTCTGTTGGACCTTAAGACCTTGGGAGACAAGCTAGTCCAATACATCATCAAGAGGAGCCAATGTCAAATCGGTGCCGTAGGACGGGGTATGCTCAAGTTGACACGGATAGATTCGAGTTAGAGTACAATTCGAGTACAGTCTACAAATTTCAAGTCTTGCGTCCTCCAAATTCCCGCGATGCTGTAGGATACCTAACTTTTTCATCATCATGTTCATGTATCATTTCACCTTCTTTTTAGTAATATTAATTAAACCTCCCCAAAAACAAGAGGTTTTTTTTACCGATATTATTTTTTTTGGTATTAATTTTTTTTTCCTCATTTTCCGGGTAATGTAGGATAACTTTTTCATCATCATCTTCATACCAACATCATTTCACCTTCTGTTTAGTTATATTAAACCTTTTTTTTATCACATTTTTTTATCTAAAATGATGATGGAAATGATGTTGAAATGATGTATGAGGATGATGATGAAAAAGTTATCCTACAATGCATTAGTCCAATTTCTTCAGCCCAGACTTTTGGCGCAGGTATGGTGTTCCGTCGCTACAGGAAAGCAAGACCGAAACCGAATTCCCAACTTTTTTATTGTTCTTATGATAATTATATATGCGTTTAGGTTAAGGTATTCATATATTTATTAATGTAGTAGTTCCGCCAAGCTTCCACGATACAGGGAATCCTACTGTGGAAGCTAGTGCTTGTAAGTTTATTTATTTGAATGAAGAAGGTAATGGATATGGTGATAATCATCACGTTTGGCAGACTGATTAGTGATTGCAGTACCTACGTTGTTATAACAACCAGCAGACCAGCACCTCTTGAAGTAATCCCTGAGTCACCCATTACGACACCTACTAGTGGCGAGGGAATGAATGGCCATGGAAGCTATAATATACTCTGTTCAATGAATGATGAATCCTGACATAGCGGTCATTTCGTAAATTGTAGCTGTAAAGAGGCTGCTATCGAAAAAACGTAAACGACATCATCAAAAACCATATAATAGCTATACACCGTGGGCCCGAGGTACCCGAAAGATTTTAAACACGCCTTTCTGATGGTATTAAGAGTCATTAATGTTATCTATACATATAAAAGGAGAACCTGACTGACTGACTGACTGATCTATCAACGCACAGCCTAAACCGCTGGGGTTAGAAAGTTGAAATTTTGACAGTAGGTTCCTTTTGTAACGTAGGCATCCACTAAGAAGGGATTTTTCGAAATTCAACCCCTAAGGGAGTTAAATAGGGGATGAAAGTTTGTATGGAAAATCGTCACTTAACGGGTTCAAAATTTCACGCAAGCAAAGCTGCGGGCGAAAGCTTGTTCAACATAAGTCCAATTTAGTCAATTTAACTATTTTGTTTTTCGGAACAGAATAAATCAATTACAATACCTTAGGTTGAATTAGCAACGTTTATTAATTATCGTATGAGTAGATAAGAAACTTCTCATTTCACGAACCTCCTCGACAAAACACGACAAACGGCAAGTGCGGTATGCACGTTTGGTATGGCAAAAGGCGCCGCGTTCATAGGGCTTGTTACCCTAGAGATTTTTCGACTTCTGAATTTCCGTAAATAATGAATATCTCGAAAACTAAGCTTTATTCAACAAACTATATTCTAGCTTTTCTTCTCCGATTAGGCATCGGAAACGATGGTTAAAATCTTTCGGGTACCTCGGGCCCACGGTGTATAAACTATGTTTTTTTTTATATTTGGCGTTTTCTGTATGGTAAAGTTTTGTAGAGAAATAACAGGACTCACCTTACGGTACCCTAAGGCTATAATATCCCACTTTTCCAATTTTTCCATTGAATTAGGAGTCATTCATGTTATGATATTAATAACGCTGTTCGCCGCACACACTGGGCGACTCGCCAAATCGGTGTCAGTTTAATATAATGACTCACTTACTTTACTACCTATTCCAGACAAGCTCATATAAACTTTCTTACTCACATAAAATCAACTTCAAATTTTAATAACTCTCTGCTTTTACTATAAACGGTTAGTCAGAAAGGGGGTACTAATCCGAAAGGGTGTTAAAGTACCCATAATAATGAGTAACTTTTGTTCTACCACTTTCCCCAAAAGTCAATAGTTTAAGAGAAATAGCTGTTCAAAAATTACATAAAAAATATGCTAAAACCTATCTATCCTGAGCTATGATCAGCTGTCTTTACATTTTAGCTCCTATTTGGGGTCACGAATTAGAAGCTCCATTTTCTGAATTCGTAACTAAAGAAGGGATGAAGAATTTTTGAAAAAAACTAAAATAAAAATGATTTTACATGGAAATAAAAATTGTCTAATTTTGAAATTTTAACACTTGCTTTCAAACAGTCATCAGCGATACTATAGTGGGCTTCGGATTAGTACCCCCTTTCCGACTAACCTTGTAGATTTATCAAGACTGATTTTATATCGAAAAACTTTTCCGATTTCGGTTACCACATTTAATAATCAAAAACAAATAGCAAACAACGCTGTCCTTTCTTTACGTTACACAAAAGGGAATACATAGATTCAATCAGTCGGTTTCACGCACATGTACATGTTGTAATCAATTTGGTGTGTGGGCACGACCAAATTTACGAAATCGAGCGAAAAAATGTAATGACGCGGTGTTTCGGTCGGGTGCGATAAATCGAGAAGAGAATTTAGCAGAAGTAAACACAAGTAGAAGCTTAGTGTAATTAGTAGCGATGTGACCTTCGATCAATCGTCAGGAGCAGGTCCCAGCGCAATTTTTCAATCCTCGAAATGTAGTACTAATTTCTTTTATTTTGTATTTAGAAAATAAATAGGACTATTTATCAGTAGGTACCAGGAAGTCTATGTATGTGTGTAAACTTGGTTTTATAAATAATTCTAATCCATAATATCCTTAATCCTAATCCTAACTTCCTAACTAATGTTATAAATGCGAAAGTAAGTTTGTTTGTTACCTTTTCACGCCTAAACCACTGAACCGATCTTCGAAATTTGCATATACGTTGCGTGTACAGAAACGGACATAGAGGAAAGGTACTCAGAAGTAGTACGTAGAAGTAACAAACTTGGTAGGTTTTCTCAAAATCAATTTGCCAATCTTCTTCTTCTTCTATCGTGTCGGCACGAGCTATACGAGAATAACTCATGCCGTGGTGAAAAGATTAGCCAGTCAGCAAGGTTGGTAGCGAGGCTGACTGCCCAGGGTGCACCGGACGTACTGAAGTAACGTCACTCGTGGAGGCTCTTTTCATGCACCCCAAATTTGCCAAAAATTTGCCAATAATAAGTACAGACATTGACGGACGCTATGGAGGGGCATCATATCATACGCTTTACGAGGTTAACACGTTCACTGCCGGGCACCCGGCCCAGGAGGGTGGCACCCTGAAGTGGTATTCGCCATGCCGGGTGCCCTCGTGGAGGGCTCATTTTAAATGCAGGTTTTTCTTGGAAAATTCACCGTAATGAAACAAACAAACACCTATTTTACGACGTAGTAGCGTATTTTTCAAGGTTTTTAACTTAATGCCAGGAACCTTCTTTGAGGGTTCACTCTTAGCGCAAACGTAATACCGAGGACCCTCCTGGAAGGTCCACTAGCAATATCCGGCTCGCTGCTGCGTCTGCGAATCGCATCACTGAGGCGTCGGGTGAGCGACAGCTCCAACAGCCTCGTGGCTACTGTAGCCGGCAGGGTCGATGGCCAAATAATTTGTCACTGGATGGCGGCACACAGACCGTCATTCAGATATATGTTATAAAAAGTTTTTTCTTTCAACTACGTAGTAATGTTACCATTAATCGCTACAAAACCGATCACAATAGTAGATTGTTGCACCGAGCGCAAAGTGAGTCATTAATGCACGAGTGTTATGTTGGTGCCCGAGCGCAAGCGAGGGCACTAAATTAGCACGAGTGCATTAATCACTCACTTCAGCAAGGTGCGTAATCTACTTTTCTTTCAACTACCAATTTACCTACCGTGATAAAATATACCTACTCAAAATAAAACTCAAGTTAATGAAAACAAGGTTATCCTGCGACTTTTGCGGCAAAAGGTTATTAACAATATCATTTGTAGCTGTTTTTATACTTTCTGGACTTGAATTCATATCGTTCAATTTCAATTTCTTCAATTTTCAATTCACTTCAATTTTCAAAATTTCTTCTTTCAGTTCAATTTCAAATTCAATTCGTATTTCCATTTTTTTAAACTTTTCTTGCTAAATAAGAAGTATCAAAGTTTTACAATGGTACAAAATGCGCGCCATTTGTTTTTTTTTTTCACCATTTCGGTTTTATTCAGCCGATTTTTATTTTCAGCCAGTATTTTTTGATCTAATGCATAAGAATGCATACATTTAATATTAAACTTAACGGGAGACATTAAACCTCTGTGGTAAATTTATATCTAAATAAAAAATAAAAAACTGCATTAATGAAAAACAGTGCAGTAATGAAATTTCATACCACATTTCTGCACTGTTTTGCTTCTAAGCAGAAAATACGTATTTTGTGATCGGTTTTGTAGCGATTAATGATAACATTACTGCGTAGTTGAAAGAAAAATACGTATTTTCTGCTTAGAAGCAAAACAGTGCAGAAATGTTGTATGAAATCTCATTACTGCACTGTTTTTCATTAATGCAGTTTTTTATTTTTTATTTAGATATAAATTTACCACAGAGGTTTAATGTCTCCCGTTAAGTTTAATATTAAATGTATGCATTCTTATGCATTAGATCAAAAAGATATAAGCTGAAAATAAAAATCGGCTGAATAAAACCGAATTGGTGAAAAAAAAAACAAATGGCGCGCATTTTGTACCATTGTAAAACTTTGATAGGTACTTCATAATTAGCAAGAAAAGTTTAAAAAAATGGAAATAGATAGCGATATGAATTCAAGTCCAGAAAGTATAAAAACAGCTGCAAATGAAATTGTTAATAACCTTTTGCCGCAAAAGTCGCAGGATAAACTTGTTTTCATTAACTTGAGTTTTTATTTTGAGTAGGTATATTTTATCACGGTAGGTAAATTGGTAGTTGAAAGAAAAGTAGATTACGCACCTTGCTGAAGTGAGTGATTAATGCACTCGTGCTAATTTAGTGCCCTCGCTTGCGCTCGGGCACCAACATAACACTCGTACATTAATGACTCACTTTGCGCTCGGTGCAACAATCTACTATTATGTAACGTGTTTTAGTTAGTAGGTAAGTTTGTTTACTCATTGATATGGATCTTATGGTCTGAAAATAAAGATTATAATTATTATTATTATAATATGTATGGAGGGATGGCGTATGAGCTCTATGAAAAGTGTGGTGGACTCGAATGTGTTAAGCTGCGCTTGCCGCGGTCATTCCGTGGATGGGTGACCGTTCGTTACACATCGAGACCCCTCTATGCCTCGGAGAGTACGTTAGATCATCGGTCTTGGTTGTAATACCAATGACAATCGTTACAGGTAGTCAAAAGCCCGAAAGTTTCAGAACCGGTCTAACCTTAGGATATCAGCATTGCCCAGTAATTGGGTTGCGAAGGTCTGATGACAGTCGCTCCGTGTAAAATACTGGTATTTAGCCGCATATGGTTTAGACTGGAAGCTGACCCCAACTGAGATGGGAAAAGGTTAGGCAGAACAGAATAAGTACAGACAATATCTCTTGTATTGTTTAAAAATGTATTTTTTAATAAAATCCGAATATTTCTTTGTCATCCTGTACAATGATGCGATAGCTGTTGATGTATAGCTAACGTGACCATACGTCCCGCTTTGAGCGGGACAGTCCCGGTTTTGAGCTATATGTCCCAAAAACATAGAAATATCCCACTTTGAAAAAATCAGTGCCAATGAATCAATATAAATCAGGCGCGTATTTATTAATCACATCAGATAACATCAACAAGTCATGCTAACGTTCATATCTAAAAACCAAACCTAATAATTATTTAGTCTACCAACACATTTCAATTTTAAACTTGAAAGGCAGACGCCGTTTTCTTCTGGCAATAGAAGTTAACCAGTCCACTAATCACCCCTGCCCACAGACCAGATAATTTTTTACCATATTTTACACCCACCTGTGACGATCCATGACTGTACTCCAATAGTGCAGCCGTGGATAGTCCCCGGTTGGTGCCCCACCCCATGTTAGATTAAAGTTCTCAAAGGGGCCTCTGCGCGTTAGACCTGTGTCTCCCGTATGCCTTCCACAGGACCGGACGTCTTCCGAATGGAAGATGAGCCGTGAATAGATAACGAAATTTAAAAACAAATTGGTCTACCGAAAAATATAAAACCAGACCACCGGACAACACAAAATTTGTTCCTTCAGTTTTTTTACAAATAAACTTTAACCTTCTATAAATATGTGTTTTATTCTTATAAAAAGATTAAAATTTGCCGGCGTCCCGCTCTGAGGGTAAAAAAGAATGGTCACGTTATGTATAGCTGACCGACAGGAACACATGCTCATCATTCATAACAGGATACAACCAGCCAACAGAGCCGCACTCGAGTCACGGACACGCGAATGATCAATTCCATAATTTATCAAGTAACTGAATCGAGTTCACTAACGGAAATACGTTTTTTGTACAAACGATCCAGCCAATTACAACCGTCGAAATCTATTCCCTTTTACTATTATAGCTAACATATAACCAGTGCCATGATGTATGACTTTACCGCTTTTATATGACGCAAAAAATATATGACATCAGTTTATATTTGAGGTCAAGGCAGGTCGCGTATGACTCAATTTATTTCCACGATTTCAGAAAACCTATTCAATTTTACCTACCTATTGTTCTTGAGCTTTACCTATTTTATACGAGTTAGCAAGTACTAACTAAAGTCTATAAATAAACATTGTAAATTCGTATTGATTTAAACTCTTGATTCTTTGTTAAAATTCCATTTTCCTTTTTTTACGTGTTTGTTGGGCTAGAAGACCCGTGATGGAGGAGTGGCTGGAGACGTGGCATGGCGCCCTCAGCTTCCGGCTGACGCAGGTGCTCTCGGGACATGGCTGTTTCGGGAAGAACCTGTGTCGCAGAGAAGACGCCCGGTTGTCACCACTGCTTCGACTGCCCCTAGGACACGGCGTTGCACATGCTGCAGGCGTGTCCTGCGCTGGCAACGCAGCGTCGCGAACTAGTCGCGGCAGTCGGTGGTGACCACTCGCTTCCGGCCGTGGTTCTGTTCATGGTCGGGAGCGAGAGTGCGTGGGAAGCCATCGCCTCCTTCTGCGAGGAGGTGATGGCGACTAAAGAGGGAGCGGAGAGGGAGAGAGAGGCAGCCGCCACTCTCCCTTCCCGCGCCAGACGCACCGGGCGCCGGAGAGAATTAAAAAAAGGTATTAAAAACTAGCTTCCCTGGTTTACATAAATCCTTAGTAAGAATTAATTAAAAAACAAGTTAACTATTCCTCTGCCTCTTTAGTCTAGTGGTTGCAAACGCGACTGCTGAGCGTGAGGTCCTGGGTTCGATCCCCAGGTCGGGCAAAATGTTATTGGGTTTTCCGTGTGGAATTTCTCAGTAGCAGCCCTGAGTCTGGATTTGTGCCCGTTTGATGGCTATAGGCTCGCCCCCTATTACATGGAACTTAAACATAACGGCGAAATGTGGGTGTACTTTACTACTCTGCCCAACCCTTCGGGGCAAACAGGCGTGTTGTTATGTTTATAATTTAATGTATATAAAAGGAATATATTAAATTAAAGTGTTGCAAAACCATTTTAAATACAACGTGCAACACGTCACGTTCAAAGAAATATTGTATTGTAGTGTTGTAAAAATATACACCTAAGAAATGTAGTACGACAGTTATAAACAATTTTTATGCTATACCCTAAAATCCTAACTCAGATAATTTATGTAAACAAAGGGGATAACAGATCAAAAAAACATCTTAATAATGGTAATTCACTAAAAATGCCGGAAAAAGAGGTTAGATTCTCTTTTATGTATTGATTTTAGAAATAATCATTTAAAAAATATCATACCGTAATTACTTTTATCAATTTTCAGTTTTAATCAAAGTTATTGAAAAAAGGAGATTTTCTGGTATAAAGTATTTTATGATACTGGTAACACTGTAGGGGTACCAAACATTTTCAAATTTCGTTTGACAAAATGTCAAAGTTGTTTGTCTTAGCGTCAATACATTCGTTTTCTTTTCCCGTTTTCGCTGCGTGTTTGTTAATTTTGTTACTGTCCTATATTATCATCGTGTTAAGTTTTTCATCTTTTGTTTGTTATATTTCCTTTTTTTGTTGTTTTTCGTTAAGTTTTATTTGTTAATTGACAAATGGAGCCTCAGCCGGGGCCCTCGAAGGCAGCCGCCCCCGACTTTTTGTCGCCTGTTAAAAAGCGGCCTCGAACATCTATGAGTGCCACAGAAAAACTCATGGTGATGAATGCTTATAAGCACACATAATAGAAGTCTAAAATTGGACTTAAAAGGACTGATTAAAATGATTATAAGGCGCGTCTCGACACACTACACAAGACATTGTTTGGCTACGGTATTTTGTTTGCATTGTTCATATAATTAACTTTATTTTTTTAAATGATTACTTAGTAAAAATTTAATGATAAAATGTTTTGTACCACTAACCTGTCATTTTGACAATGACATTTCTTTGTTTACATAAATTATCTGAGTTATAGAATCTGAGTATAGACTGTTCGACTCTTCAACGCACTAGAGGCCATATAAAGCGGGAATATAAAATATTTGTGTATATTTCTTTCTGTTCAAGAATATATACTGAAAAGATTTACTGCCGGTGAGGTCGTGGATCACTACATTATACTACGTGCATTTTTCTTTGGTAGAGAACAACTTTCAGGAGTGAGTAATACAATTCTAGCTTTTTTTGCTGATTTCATAAATTACAATTTATAAACAATGTTTCCTGCATTAATAATAGAATTTGAAAAATAAAAAAAACAAATAACAGTAATATACAACTGGTGGGGCGTAAGCCGAACTTTGCATTTGTGTGAGTGCGGATAGAATAGATTGCCAAAAAGCAGTAGGTATAAACCGGATTAAACCAAGCAAAGGACACGTCTGCATTCACTGTCACACAAATGCAAAGCTCAGCTTAGGCCTCGCGGGCGGTACCTACTGGCTAATAGGTACCTACGTGTGAACTGACAAGTAGGTACCTATATTAGCGGCTGGTCGACACGTCCCGTGATCCGAAGGCTGGCCTCTACTTTGGTCAAAGGATTAGCATTGCCATACAACGTGACAATGTTGCCAGCCTTCTGGGCACGTTACCAGTCGACAGCGATGCGGAGAAATATTTGAGTAGGTACCTATATTAGCGGCTGGTCGACACGTCCCGTGACCCGAAGGCAGGCCTCTACTTTGGTCAAAGGATTAGCTTTGCCATACAACGTGGCAACGCTGCCAGCCTTCTGGGCACGTTACCAGTCGACAGCGATGCGGATGAATATTTTGATGCCCTATTTTAGTTTATAGTTTATTAGAATATATTTTTCTTTTTTTTATTTGTAATTCTTGTTAACAAACAATAATATTTTCCTACTTTCGAAAATAACAAAAAACAGATTTAACATCAAACTAGAATAGTTTGTAAACTAATATAACAAAATACTTATTTAGGTTATCAGCAGCTCGTTAAGTTTGTATTCCGAAGGTTATTTTTTATAACAAGTGTATTCAACCCTGAAGAGGTTACACTTCCCCTGGAAACGAATAATTCATGGTGTTGATTAGCGTGATGTCCTACTAGCATGGCATTATTCGGTTTAAAGAATTTATTTATTAAAATGTAAGCGCTTTTCCTCTTACATACTAAAATATACTAAGCCGAACAGGGTCCTTAATTGATCCCATAGTCTTAAGCCTACCATTATAGAATGCAATAAAGTATTGAGTATTTCCCAAATGAACATTAAAGAAACTTAAATCAATTGTTAAAAATATACTATGGAATACAATAAAGTCGCACCTTCAAAACGACAATGATGTAAGTGCGAAAACATAATTTTCATTATAAACGTTATTAAATAAAAAAAAATACTTTCACAGATTTTTTCTTTTTCGAATTATATGTATTTACTATTATATTTTTTACACTTAAGTCGTTGTCGTTTTAAAGGTGCGAAGTATTGAGTACCTATTTCCCAAATGAACATTAAATAAACTTAAATACCTACATTGTGATAATTAAAATTACCTTAAGTACAAAGATTAGTTTGACCCATCATACTTTACATAATAGTTTTAAAATATCAGTTATTATTTACAGTCAATCTTTTTTTTAAATATTAACAAACTCTGTACTTTACTATTTTTGTTAATTTATTAGGTATACAGCTTATTAATTGTATCTATATTTTGTAACTCAGTTTATGACTATCTATGCTTGTAACCTAGGGTTTAAAATAGATGTACTATAACCGTTTTATTCAGTTCAACTCTCTCAGAGGCCTTGGCCGAGAGGGTTGCGTGAGATAGGGTGTGAGGTGTTGAAAATTATAGATACTCTATGAGACTTTATTCATATTAAAAAGAAAATGTTTTAAGGATTGTACGTTACGTCTATAGTATTGATATCGTTTTTACGTTCTTCATTATTGGCCAGCATTCTATGCTGTTAATACCGCTTGGATTATTGCTCGGCACGACTACGAGTATAAGGAGTACCTCGTACCGCTAGCGTTTTAATGTTATATGTCTAAACATTTATTATTCTAAAACTTTTCTTACTCAATATAAATGAGGATCAACAATATAATTAGAGAACTGCTTTAAAAACAAAACGCCGGACAAGTTCTCAAACCTGTAAAAAAAACAAGTTTTTTTGTATGTCTCTTTTGCACTGGGTGATGGTTATATTTCTGTATCGCTAGCATAAAGGCCTTAGAAGTATCATTTATTATAACCATATCCTGCCATATACCTAATAAAACAATTGTTTTTCTTACGCAAACGATAGTCGCGAGTCGCGTGTGGTATGGTTTTGACAGGTATATAAAGTAACTCAAACGGTACACGAGGCGCGTATTTATTCAAACTACGCCTATATTAGAGCTGGTTGCTAGGAATGATTAATGGACGATAACACAGAAAAAAGTCAGATATAAAACCTTTTTGATTAAATAGAAACACAATCAAGTCGTGACCGTTAGAACTAAGATTAGGCTAATCTTTTTGGAACCACTTAAAAGACGTAGACAACATTTTAGCGGAAAGGATAACTAATGGTTTGCATCAAGAGTGGCTTTATGCGTGGTTTGTGCTGCCGACTGAGATATATGATGGCATTCACTAAAACATGAACATTGTGATTGTGTTACATTTGTCTTGCTCTCCGGCTGGATTGTTGTACAACCTAATAGTAGCTTTCTATGTAAATCTTCTTTATCCAGGCACTTTCCCAGCCCAGACTTAGTACGTTTTATTCAAAGAAAGCCTTTAATTCATAAAGAAAGATATAAAGAAAACCCCTTTGTGCATAACTTTACGAGCTTTTGATGTTATTCTGCGTATCATCTCGTCTCCACAACACTGAGGTTAACCATGTTTTCTCAACGTCATATTAAACGTATGCAAGTGGCTGCTTTTGTTAATCTTTCTAAAGGAAAATAGCGGTATTTGCATTTTGAGAAAGAGGCAACGTACTTGGAACTTCCTTGCTTGCTTCCTTATTACGACCTGCAAGCGAAGAGCGTCCAACAATTGTGTGTGACGCTAAAGAAAGAAGGAGGGATGTACTCCTATTCATGAGATTTTAATAATACTCAAGTCTGTAAAAATGTTTTCTAAAATTTCTAAGTTTAATATTTAATAACAACGCGTAAAAGTAATCCCTATTGTGTAATAGGTCTGATGAATGATAAAAAATGGGCCATTTTCATATTTTATTGTCACAATAAAACTTCGCGATGCCGCAAACTTTGTGATACCTAACTTGAATATTTTACTCAAAGGACACAAACTCATAAAGAGATTAATTGGCGGGAGGAAGCTGAGCCTACCCGCCAAAGGGATATAATTAAAATTCAGTACTGAGGCATGCTGCCAAACGGGAATTACACAGTCAAACGTTGGACGTACAGTGAGCCGAACTTATGGCGCGATTTTATCCGCATCGATGTCCAGATGCGGCACCGCAACTTTTGAAAATTAGTTTAAAGGTACAATTCCGTGCATCGCGGCCGATCGCAGCCGCGCGCGATCGACCGCGTGCGGCTGACGTGCGCGGCTAATGCGTCAATAGTCAGAGTATGAAAATGTATGGCACCGCTTCCGAAGTCTGCGACATACGCGTGCGGCTAACGACAGATTAATCAGTATATTATAGACGCGACTATTGACGCATTAGCCGCGCGCGTCAAACGCACGTGAAAGACCGCGCGCGGCTGCGATCGGCCGCGATGCACGGAATTGTTCCTTAAGAAACGGTGCGATTTAGCTCACGGCAAAAGCGTTTACAGCGGGCATCCTAATAAGCCAGGGTCGCGTGGACTTTCTTGAAGGTTTTTGCAGGCGCATCGCAACCGCACTGGTAGTTAGGGACCGTTTATACAAGGTTAGTCGGAAAGGGGGTACTAATCCGCGGGTCACTTAAAGTATCACTGATGACTGTTTTAACGCAAGAGTTAAAGCAAAATTCGATAATTTTTATTTCCTTAAAAAATATTTTTTATTTTAGTTTTTTCAAAAATTCAGAAAATGGAGCTTCTAATCCATGACCCCAAATATGACTTGAAATGTAAACACAGCTGATCATAGCTGAGGATAGATAGATTTTAACGTATTTTTTTTTTGCGATTTTTGAACAGCTACTTCTCTTAAACTATTGACTTTTGGGGAAAGTTGTAGAACAAAAGTTACTTATTATTATGGGTACTTCAACACCCTTACGAACCCCTTTCCGACTAACCTTGTATAACTTAGGATGCGATCTAATGCGATGACAGAGAATTGCAAAAATATTTCGAAAATTGCTAAGCTACTTTTAATTGTTCTTGTTGCACGTCGCTTTGAACATCCGAGCCGGAGGAAAAGTATCTAAGGACCTAAGCCAATTAGTGAATATTGTATGACTGCCTCGTTGCTCTAGTGGTTGCAAGCGTAAGGTCCTGGGTTCGATCCCCAGGTCGGGTAAAGTGTTATTGGGTTTTTCGTCTGGAATTTCTCAGTAGCAGCCCGGAGTCTGCATTTGTGCTCGGTTGATGGCAATAGGGTCACCCCCTATTACATGGGACTTAAACATAACGGCGAAATGAAGGTGTACTGTACAGCCGCGGACTCGAAATGTTTATAAGATTTCAAATTAGATTCCATAACACACTGTGCGCAATAAAGTTCAAGGTGTCATATCAACAATACCTACATAAGTATTAGTTTTTAAAATTGTGAAGCGTCGATTCTAGCAAAAAGGCTATTAACCACTTTTTGATGTTATGAACTCTTTTAGGTATGTGTGTCTAGTCAAAAGTTTTAGGTGTAAAGTGAATTGATTGAATTTACTAAATACACTTGGGAGCAAAGAAATCGAGCCACTCCTTTTTTCACGTGTCCTGGTTATTAGTTTTGGTTTCATGAATTATATAATTCAAAATACAAAAAAACTACCCTCATTGTAAAGGTTATCAAATAACCTTATAAGCGATATATGTTTAGAATTGATCTGTTCCATAATACCAAAAATAAAAACAATTATACCTACGTGACAAATAGAAGTGGCTCGATTTATTTGCTCCCAAGTATAGGTTGATTTCTTTTTCTATGCTACCTAGTATATTGCCTCTTTAAATTAACCTTTTTATATCAATTAAGAAAAAAATATCTTTGCCCTGTCAATTCTTTGCGAGCGACCGAGCGACCTTATGAAAAAGTAATGTGCAAGCAAGACCCTAGGGTGGTAAACATTTCAAGTCCGCGACTGTACACCTCTGCCCGACCCTTCAGGGAATACAAGCGTGATGTTATGTATGATATTATATTTTTAACACAAAACGTTTTTATATGAAGGCAGGGCAAGGCCAGGCCAATCCGAATTTTTTGTTCCGTAACAAACGTTTTTACTGGAGTTGCGGGTTTTGTCAGGTGACACTGAAATGTTGGTGCTAGATTATAAAATATGCGGAAACAGATTTTATTTATAATTTTTTGAGGGTGCGAACTTTGGAAACTTTAAGGTCTATGATCGATCAAAAATTAAGATACTTATCATAAACTCATATAGGATCCAGGGCATGTGGTGTGTTAATATTTTCTAATTACATTTTATCAATAGTTAAAGAGATAGATAAAGAGGGGTGCATGAAAAGAGCCTCCACGAGTGACGATACTTAAGTACACCCGGCGCACCCTGGGCAGTCAGCCCCGCTACCAACCTTGCTGACTGGCTAATCTTTTCACCACAGCATGTGCTATTTTCATATAGCTCGTGCTGACACGAGAGAAGAAGAATCGATAAAGAAAATAATAATTAGAAATGAACAACAATATCAACAACATAACAACAATAATAACAACATCGAACATTACGTATTATGTTGCGACAGTCTCGTTGGGATTAGATTTTTTTGACGACACTTTTCGTGTAGTGCCTGAGCTATTGGCTTCTGCGCTACGGGTCGTGGGTTCGATTCCCGCACGGAACAAAATGTTTTATGGCCTACAGATAGTTGTTTTGGGTCTGGGCGTTTGTGTATGTGAGATTTGTGTCTGTAAACGCACCGACGATACAAGAGAAATCTTAGAGAGGGGAAACATGTTTAGAAAAAAAATGCTATATATTTCTATCCCTTAGGTGTACAGGGGAAACCCTCTATATTTCTGTTACATGGATTCGTGTGCTCCATCTAAGACCCTGTCTGCGCTTAGTATCAGGTGCGATTAGGGTTAAAATTGACCAAGTCTAACCCCCTTATTACAAAAACCTAGGTTTTAATATAGCCCCGTCTCTTTTTGTAAAATGACATTAGAAAGTGATGGGTATATTTTAAACCTGGGTTTACCTGAGTCTTGGTTTAAACCATCTTTTGTAATAAGGCTCTAAAAGTCTAAGTTCGCCGTCTGGAAGTTTGAGCTAATCTTATGGGCTAACCTAGTTGGGACTTATCGCACCTTTAGAATTAAAGAGACCTATTTGAAATTTTAAGATTTCAACTTTTACTCATAGACTGACCCATCTTCATCGATTCTTAATAAAACAGAGGCCTATTGTGGCGTAGAAATGTAATGCAACCGAATAATCTCCCGTTTCTGAAAAATTATAAATATACGAAATTTTCAAAACTTTAGTTTTTTAGATAGGTCTCTTTAATTCTAAAGGAGCGTTATGTAAGTTGGGTCATTCGCCATTTTTTTTAATTTGTGCCACACCCCGTTTTATATCCTATATCGCGAGTGCGTTTTAAAATATTCATATCTCACATTCACACATGAATTTTTAATGATGGTTTTTATGACACTCCAGAGTAGAAGTGTTAATTAGGTGCAAAGCCGACGCAGTGGTCGGCCGTTACCTACTGAATTATATAGAAGCGATGTGGGTACCTCGACCATTGATTCTCCATTATATACCTCTCCTGACCCCCACAAAGAAACAACGGCGTTAAGTATTTATACACGTCATTAAGATTGATATTTGGTGGTGTTTGGACAGAAATCGAAGCCTGGTTTGTGATCCATAAATAATGCTAGGTCATAGAGGAAACTACGTTTTAGAATTTATCTTTGTCTGTTTGCGTGACTAATGTAATAAAAGGAAAACTTCCTTATGATGTATTACACCACGAAGTAGTTTGTACTTGTATACAAGCAGACATCGTGTGTTCTGATTCATCTTATTAAAAGAAACGACTGAAATGACAACTGAAATTAAACTCTCAATCACCGTAATTATAGACACAATAGATAAGTCAGTTAAGTGTCGTCCTGGGACGACGGGCGGTACGCCACCGGTTATGAAAAATTAATGAAATACAAAAAAAAGGTTGCCTCGTTGGTTTAGTGGTCGCAAGTGGACTGCTGAGCGTGAGGTCCTGGGTTCGATCCCCAGGTCAGGCAGTGTTGTTGGGTTTTTCCTGTGGAATTTCTCAGTAGCAGCTCTGAGTCTGAATTTGTGACCGGTTGATGGCAATAGGCTCGCTCCTATTACGTGGGACTTAAACATAAAGGCGAAATGAGGGTGTGCTGTACACTTCTGGCCAACCCTTCGGGGAATACAGGCGTTATGTTATACAAGGTTAGTCAGAAAGGGGGTACTAATCCGAAAGGGTGTTAAAGTACACATAATAATGAATAACTTTTGTTCTACAACTTTTCCCAAAACTCAATAGTTTAAGAGAAACAGTTGTTCAAAAATCTCAAAAAAAAAAACTCTAAAATCTATCTATCCCCAGTTATGATCAGCTGTGTTTACATTTTAGGTCATATTTGGGGTCATGAATTAGAAGCACCCTTTTCTGAATTTGTAACTAAAGCAGGGATGAAGAATTTTTGAAAAAACTAAAAATAAAAATCATTTTATTTGGAAAAAATATATATCGAATTTTGAAATTTTAACACTTGCTTTCAAACAGTCATCAGCGATACTATAAGTGGGCTTCGGATTAGTACCCCCTTTCCGACTAACCTTGTATAGTACACAAAAACATACTTTTTAGAAAACGCGTGCAGTTTGAGTACTTACAAAGTATGCTGGATACACAACACTATTTTTATTATACACAAAAACCGAGACACCCCAATAAGATTTTAATCATAATTATCGGAGTATGTATTTTTTTTAATAAATCATCAAGTTACACCTTAGTTTATGTTGCGTTAAGTTCCCCAGTAGAATGTGAAATGTGTGAGATGTGCTATGCAGGGGTTGTCTAATACACGGAAACTGACCGAGCGGACCGTCTCAAGCTTCAAGGTGAGTATTCCCGTCCACAGTTATGCATAGAAACCTATTGAAACAAAATAGAAATTTATAAAAAAAAAAATGCAAGATTTAACGACGTATAAAATAAAAACTATGCCAATCGATTCTCCTAGTGATTCTGAACAAACTAGTTTCAGGTTTAGTGTATACTAAAACTAAACTTGTATACATATTACAAAGCCAATCGAAGTTCGGCGACAGAAAAAGTCAGTCATATGTAATTTGATCTTCCATGTACAACTTTTTATCTAAATATTTCAAACAGTTTCACAAGATTGCATTGAGACCTCGATCTACTATGTACAGTCACAGCAATAAGAGTTAGAAGACAAATGAACTCTCGTTCCTCAATACACTATTGAAATAGTTCTTTTACTTAAACAATGTTGAATTCTTGAAGCGCAGTTTATATTGCATGAAGTCGGAAGTGCGACGAACCGACGAGCCGACGTCCTATGAGACCCTCTTAACTCGGCGACGATTTTATTTACTTCTTATGTGAAATTTTAGAGATCGCAATAAAAAGTCGCGGTTTTTTATTTGTACATTGTAAAAAGTTTACGACTTTTGTCACTAAGAGGAGAGGTATTGTATTATATGAGTCTGCAGGGACTCTACAAATGAGGTTTTATTATTGTACTTAATACTGACGCAGCAATATGTCGTTCTGAAATAATTTTCCACTGTAGTAATATTATACGGTCATGAAATTTTTAATTAAACGCTAACAAAGTTTTATCAAAAGTAGGTATTTAATAACCGCATTGGGGTCAGTTTTGATAGTACAAGTAGTTAGCTTAGGTTAAGTATTTTACTTCCCCCCCAATGGCTGGAGACCCTTCAGGTCTCGCCAATAACCACATAAAGAAGAAGAATTTTTGTTTTTTGGTTTTCCTTTCTTTGCCAATAAATTAAGCTATTGACGAGTGAAGCAAAAACATGGGCCCAATTCTCCTAAAATAAATCTTGATAAATCACAACCGAACCAAGGCCGAATCGTTCATTCAGACAGTTCTCAATTTCAAAAGCTATCAAATTGTTTGACACAAAAAACAAAATAAATCATTTTGAAAGTTTTCGAAAACAAAAACTGACTGACGGTTGTGGTTCAATTGCGTTTGGCAACAATTTATTTTAGGAGAATTGAGCCCCTCTGTTAATATATAACTCTATACAGGGCGTAAACGAATTTGTGCTTATAACCACATGATCTATTATTACTGGTATAGATTAACACCGCATGAGACGAAGTTTGATAAAAAAAAAAGTTTTTTTTGCTGTATGTTTGTGACTGCATATAAAAAAGCAAATAAGAAGTGAAAAAAAAATAGAATTTCGATGCCACGCAATCAATGAAAGCACGGCGATACAGCTGGCAGGCACGACCAGCGCGGTATCGTCCGCGCATTCAGTTAACTCGGGGCGCTAAAAAGAGTCAGAGATAGAACACCATGTTTTAATGTCTGAATTTTTTTTTTGTTGAAACTTTTAAAATCCCATGAAGGGTCAATCATCAGTCATCCAACGGTTTAAAGGCATTACACGAATCCAGATACACCCTGAATAGTACCTATCAGGTGTAAGGGACGGTGTACCGAAAACTGAAATAGTGAATTCAGCCTATTATCATATATTATTCTGAATTGAAAATAAGTGGAAATTTTGCTCGGAATTTTCCGACTTTTCCGATTTTTCTTTCCACAAATTTTACATTTCTCTGTTGTAAAATAAGCAATCCTATTAGGACACACAGCACGTAGCAAAAATAAAATGTATTTTTTTATAAATCGGAAAATTCGAAAGATTTCGTTGATATTTTCCACGGATTTTCAATTCAAAATAATGAATTAAATTCACAGTATCAATTTTTGGTAACCTGTTCTTTACACTCAGTTTATTTACCTGCCAAAACAATTATTGAAATACAATAAAACATAGGTAAATTAGCAATTTCTAGGAAATGAGGAAAATTCCGAGAAAAAACCCACTTATTTTCGATTCAGAATAATGGGCTGAATTACACCCAGTATAAGTAAATATCGACCTTCACCGATCGATATTGAAGTCGCGAATAACCGTCATTTTTTTGTACCGCTTTCGATGCTGTTTTGTTTGACCCAAAATTCAACTGGTAGATAATGTCTTATCTCATTAAGTCCGCTTAATGTATGCACCATCATTGCATTAAAGCTTTAAATAATTTATAAGACGTTCCTGAATAAGAAGTATCTGCAGTGTCTTTGAACAATTTGAAAGTTTTGAAAAAGCAACATCAGAGCGATAAAGTAGCAAGAGAGGAGAAATTGTAGCGCTTCAGTGTGAATTGACTTTAATAGTTTAAAGGTCGATTCTCACTGGCATTTTTTGTCACTGTTTGTCATTACGCGTAGGTCGCATGATTCAAATGAGGAAAATTAAGTGTTTGTGGTCCGTGGGCGAAAGGTCAGCAATTTAATATTTATTTGCCATTTAAAGTCATGGAATACATTTTATTATCAAGTCTTATAACTCGAAGTCAACAAAAATTACTTAATTAAAAAGTTTCTTAGGTTTTCGGTATTTATATACAGGGTGAAATTGTAGATATACACTCGAAAAATTGAAATGGGAGATTGTACTCATCACTATAAACAACTTTTACTATGGGACCAAATTGAAATCGCGAAAAAAAATCAGCTGTTCCCTACATTTTGACGAGTTATGCGAACATAAATGTAGGGAACGGCTGATTTTTTTTTCGCGATTTCAATTTGGTCCCATAGTAAAAGTTGTTCATAGTGATGAGTACAATCACTCATTTCGGTTTGTCGACTGTTTATAATTTCACCCTGTATATTTATGGCAGCCTTAAACCGGCAACCGAAGTTTAGGCAGGCCCGCTAGAATCTAGCAATAGCTCTCTGAATAATAGCCGTTTGACGTCGAATGTCTGCGTTTGAAACGCGATCATTCAAAGGGATGCCTCATATTGACTGCGTAGTTGATCTGTGTGATGTTCAATACGTGTGAAGTAATATAGGTACATGTTTTGTTAATCGTACACTATCATCTTTAGTTAATTAGCTGTTTCCTAGAATAAATAAATAAGCCTGTTATTCCGAAACAATATACATAGCATTCCTTATTATCATTGTATTATAAGTTTATTTTTATTTATTATTTTCTCCTTTATTCATTTTCATTCTTATAAATTACATTTTTATAAATACAAGGTTAGTCAGAAAGGGGGTACTAATCCGAAAGGGTGTTAAAGTACACATATTAATGAATAACTTTTGTTCTACAACTTTTTCCAAAACTCAATAGTTTAAGAGAAACAATTGTTCAAAAATCTCAAAAAAAAATCTCTAAAATCTTTTTATCCCCAGTTATGATCAGCTGTGTTTACATTTTAGGTCATATTTGGGGTCATGAATTAGAAACACCATTTTCTGAATTTGTAACTAAAGCAGAGATGAAGAATTTTTGAAAAAACTAAAATAAAAATCATTTTATTTGGAAAAAAAATATATCGAATTTTGAAATTTTAACACTTGCTTTCAAACAGTCATCAGCGATACTATAAGTGGGCTTCGGATTAGTACCCCCTTTCTGACTAACCTTGTATATCTAAAAAATATATTTTGATATAAAAAAAAATTAGTTGTTCACCAGCATCGGGAGCAGGATCCATTTATTATTGTTATTATTTTCAGCTGTGTATTTGATTTCAAAAATTACTGATTGAATTATTTGATAATTGCAGGCTCAGTAAATTAAAGTCAAAGTATAAAAAAATAAGTGTAACAGTAATTTTACTATTCATTGTTATAACTAGTTAAACCTTCCATCATAATGCTCCAAACATATCTAGATTTAAACGATTAATTTACGTTAACAAACCATGCAGACGTAGATAGAAATTAGCCCGAACATATTGACAGACGGGAATTTCGTTTTACAATGTTATCTGATTTGAAACATTAATGGAATTTGAGTAGATATCTACTATACATATTCACAATTCCAAATTCAGTCATAAATGCGAAATTGAATCTGTCTGTTTGTCTGTGTTTGCTGCATTTTCCTGGGGGACGAATAGGGACAAATTTGGTGGATCATATTCGTAATCATAACTGAAGTGAGTGAGTTGGTGACCCTTTCGGCATGGGCATGCTCGACAGCATAACATGTGTATGATTAATTATTTTTATGTTTTTATTGTTCACGCTGTCACTGTGTCCTTGGCTGAATAAATTTATTTTCTTTCTTTCTTCTTTCAAGTGGACTGCACATCCTGTCACAACTGTAAAGTTACGAGTTCGTAGCTGACTGTAGACAGCAGTAGACGACGTGCCGCTGCGACACTACTGGTTTCTATGTATTTCTATAAAATACCTTCCGCAGCTAGCGACACGTCACACGACCGCAGACGACGTGTCGCCCGACCGCAGATCAGTAGTACCACCGATGCTGAAGCGACAACACGTTGAATCTTTCTCAAAAAATAAGTTTTTCCAATTAACGAACTAACTGGAATACGGCGCTGCCGTCTGCTGTAGCTATCTGCAGTTGGGTTCGGAACATGACTGCAGCGACATGACACTGCGACGAGTGGTTGCGACATGTCGTAATGTCGCGTGGTCAGCTGCTGCTGTCTGCAGTAGCCTACGAACTCGTACCTTAAACTATGCCAAATGAAGACAATAGGGCATTTGACTGAAAAAATCTAATTAGTCCGTCAGTTAGATTATCAAAAAATATTTGACCGGTATTTTTTCTTTTGTTACGTAAACCAAAATTGACGAAGATACGATACTTTTAAAATTGGCAAAACGTCACAAGCAAGTACAATTTTTACTTGTTTCTGACGTCACCAGCCCCCATTCTTGAGTTTTGATGCGTTTTATCATTCCAAATATTCATAGATTTTTCAAAACTAACTGGCGGACTAATTAGATTTGCAATTTATTGATGCTGTCAACATGCCTATAAGGATGTAGTCAGTGCAACTGCGTGACATCTGCCGTCTGGATGTGCATTCTACTTGAAGTTATGATTACGAATACGAAACGCAATAAGTTTCACCAAATATGATGTCATTAGCCCCCCTGGTCCCTGAAAGAGGACATGAGAGTACAAAGAGAGAGTAAAGGGACACAATATACCAGTATAAACCGTCAAATATAGTTCTCCTAGGATGCGAGTAAAATTGCCGGTAACAGCTAATGCAATATACAAAGAGGGGTTGACATTATGACAATAAATGACACCACGTGTTCTATGATATGTTTTAGTACTTACCGTACACAAAAAAATCACTTACTTCCAAGCACATTTTTTGTCGCATGATTTTTCAATTTCACTCATTCATGTAGATGGACGTTGAAGTGGAACCTTATGTTAACTATATCTGTTCTACGCGTGTAAATAAAGAGAACTTCGCGTAGAGATCTTGATATGCGTAAAATTATTAAATCGTACGAAAATTCCGGTGACTGTGAATGTACATGATTGATTATTTGTGTTCGGTCGTAAAACTCATCATAGAATACGTGGTATCATTTAATGTCGTAACGTCATCCCCACTTTGTATACAGGTTGTCTAAAACTCAATGTGAAGTCGTAAACAAATGATAGGGCGGTTTATAAACGCTAAAGAAACGTTACTGAATTTACGAGTAGTTGCACGGTTCCAAAAGGTTGGTCCAATGGAGAAGACATGGCAAGAAACTCCTTGGATACTCTTTTCAAGGATCCAAGTAGGTTTGTTTACCTTCTATACACAATTTAAATGGCTGGGTTATACCTACTTTCAAACCGAGAATATAAACATTTTAAACGCAGCACACGCAACAGTAACTGTAGTGAGATAATATTTTCTGTATTATAACTTTCGTGAGACACATTCATATTTATTATTATTTACGGTTTACTCACGTGCATTTTTTCGGGATTGCCCGACTAGTTTCGGACCCAAACGGAGCCCTTAATCATGAGCTGAACACGCGGCGAGTCGGGCAAACTAGTCGGGCAATCCCGAAAAAATGCACGCGAGTAAACCGTAAATAATCATAAATATGATAATATTTTCAACTTCAACTTCAAAACTCATTTATTCAAAATAGACTAGAATTACTTAGTTCTTTTTGAACGTCAACATTAGGTAGGTACATAAAAGACAGCCCCCAAAAGCGCCCCTCGTTCACTTTTTTTTTTACCTATTCCTGGCTTGAGGCTCTCCAAAACCGATATTCTGAATCGTTTCCACGTTGTGGGTGGGATGAAATACATGCCCTTAAAGTGTGTTATGCTTAACTTACGACAAAATAAATATTTGACATAGTATCAGAAAGTTCCGACTAGTTTGGATAAATATTTACTACATAGGCTGAATTTTCTATTCAATAAATGCGATATTGCGAAGATGTTCATATAATATTACAGACGTTTGTAAAATAAGTTTCATGAAAGTAAAACTTAAGTTTATGATGAGGATTGACATGTAAAGGATCTTTTAGCCCAAAAAACCAACTATACCCTTTTCACCGTAAGTTGATTCCTGACGTTTCTTTACAAAACGTTACAATACAAAGAATAGAATATGTTTTTAAAAAACAAAACCTGAATAATATAGCTATTTTACGGTTTTTGATGACGTTGTTTACGTTTTTTCGATAGCAGTCTCCTACAATTTAAGAAACAACCGAGCTGTCAGGACTTCTCTTCGGGTGAATTACAGAGTAGTAGTTGCGCGCGAGTTGAAAATGAGAAAAAGTGAGTTTTAAAGGTTCCGCCCTTTCATTTTTTGAAGCAAGAACGTGTAGTTTTTTTTTAATTTACGCTGGCATTTGATCCATCATAGTTTTTGGGCAGATATTAAAGAACATATTTTTATTGGTATACACTCACCGAGGCAGCAGAAGGCTCCGTCTCGTGGTGGTAAGTGGAGTGGTGTCGGATAGTCCCCGCCATGCCGTCTTCACGATCGTCTACATGTCACATGACGTCATTTGTCATACACCTAACTATTTATTATCACCTCATTTGCAATCGACTTCGACAATCCATGATACGAGTAGCTTGCTCGTATATTTTTTGAGATAAAACTTTTTATTTCATCTTTAGAACAATTTCGAGAGTGTCTTTAGGCATTTAAGGGGATGCTTTCGTCTCACATTCCATACAAACTATTATTCGACAAACTATAATATGAAACAAGTTTTTTTTAATTGAACTGTATCTTAACAATGTTTTAATAAATAAAAAAACTCATCGAGTCAGAATCGTATTTTACAATCATTTTTTTAACGATTTATCTTAACGATAATTCGTAAGTTTCTGTGGAGGAATACGTATTTTGGTATCAAGTTTTATAAAAATATATTTTTCTTTATTTGTAATTATGTCGCTAATATTGGATAATTGTAAAGTTAATAAATTAATAATTAGTAAATTAAATAGCTTTAATCGTAAAAAATATTTGTATGCAACTAAGTCACATCACCCTAAGTGATATTTATGAAAAAGTTGTTTGATAGTGTGACTCTTGAGAGAACTATAGGAAGAAGATATCGGGGAGGCAAGAGGCTTAGCAAGTATGTGCCAAGATTAATTCCAATTGCGACGTCAGTCAGAGGATTTTGCGGGATGAGTGTCCACTTTCGTTCTTAACTGTACCTCGCGTAGATGTGAATAATTTATGTATAACAGTACAATGGTCGCTTAATTTGAAGCAATCAACTTAAAAATTCTTTAAGCTGTTTCGTTTAAAATAATGTAATCATTTGAGTGCAAGTGTGTATTTTTGGATATGAATTAATTAAAACAGCTCTTTCGTTGAACGTAAAGGTTAATAGCAGTAACTCATTTTTTTATGTTCTAATCAAATCATACTTACTCGGTATAACGGGTATCTAATGATTATTATTAGTGAATGGATAACGCTTTCTGGTCACGATTGTATCGAGATAATTACCTCCGAACGGCCTTCTCAGACAATCTTAATTCTTTTATAACGATTCTGTATAGATTTCTGTGGCTTAACGAGTAATTTATTCGACCAGATGCTGAATAATTACAATTTTATCGATTTTTGCTAATTAACATAAAAATCTAATTTCGGAATTTTGTTCCTCAAATGCTACACCAAAATTATATTTATCTTAGGGCTGCCTATAGAGGCCTAGAAAGTAATTTTTAGCTTATGTTTATAATACTTTTATTGTTGTTTGACAAGAAATATCTTTCAAATATACAAGCAAGTTAAGTGACCGTTAAGTTAAAAAGTTTGACTAAAGATTTTTTCTTGTTATTTGTCACAAAGTAACAACTCACAAAGTACGACTTATTCACTTTTCATTGGTTGAGGTCGCTCGCTACGGCTGTAGTCGTCGTAGCGCTACGGGGCTACGGGCCGTGCGGGTTCCGGCGTAGCGGCTGGCGCTCGACTGCCGCAGCGTGTGGCAGGCGGCCGCTCCAACCCGCGCACTCCGCACCGTAATGATTGACAAAATACTTCACCTGTGTTTTCTTTCAGAAAAAAGCACAAGTAAACAAGTGGTAGCATAGAAAACACAAGAAGAAAAAATAAAAAAATAATAAAAAAAATTATCACCTCCAAAAAAAAAAAACAATAGTTTTATCGAAATAGCACAAAACAAACGAGAACTAAAAAAAACTCACTAAAACACACGTTTACTTTATTGTATTCTCAATGAAAATATGCATTTGTAACGTAGAATTTAATAATATTTAAGAAAGTCGACAGCGTATATTAATTCACAAAAAAAACATTGCACATAAAAATAGTTGGAACACTATAAAAAATTAATCTTCCAATCGGATTTCCAGAGTAAACTCTAATTGAAATAAAAACATACAATGTGGAGAGTATTAGCTACTTATCGTCCCTCGCAAGATATATGAGTCAACATAGAGATGTGTGCAATGACGATGAGCTGTTGCCAGATCTATTTTCTTTTTCATATTTTCCAATTGGTACAGCAGCGGCGCCGTATCAGGGTGGAAACGTTAAGTGTCAACAGGTGATTTTTTCCGTCAATAATACATGTATTACAGTATTCTATTTCGAAGGTAACCTAGTTTTAATATTAGTTAACAGTTTTTTAATGCTACAGTATTATTTTAAATATGTCTTCTAGCAATGTAAACAAATCCACGGCAGCAGAGCATTCGATTCTAATTTTTTTTCGTTTATTTTTATAATTTTTTTTTTTTTAAATACACATCTTAAAACAATATAACATAACATAACTTCACGCCTTATTCCCCGAAGGGTTGGCAGAGGTGTATAGTACACCCACGTTTCGCCGTTATGTTTAAGTCCCATGTTACAGGGGGCGAGCCTATTGCCATCAACCGGGCACAAATCCAGACTCCGAGCTGCTACTGAGAAATTCCACACGGAAAAACCCAATAACACTTTGCCCGACCTGGGGATCGAACCCAAGACCTCACGCTCAGCAGTCGCGCTTGCTTTAAAACTTGCTTTAAAACAATATAAATAAAAAATAATAGTCCACCGGCATCGAGAACAGGGTCCAAGTTGCCGGTGGTCAGGGCTCCAGAGAAAGGAAGCACCTCTCTACGAGTATGTGTGCCGTGTCAAGGAGAAACTCTTTCTATATCAAGCTTTTTACCGCCTGATGAGAGCTTCATAAAGGTACAAGTCCAAGATGGGCTGCAGACCGCAAACTGCAACAGTAGTATCGCTTGCGGTGCGATCTGTGGCTGCGGTCTGCGGTTGCAGTCTGCAGTTTGCAGTCGCCGATGGAATAGCACCTTAAGTTGTTGTTTATATTATTATTAACTGATCGTAAACACTTGGTGATTTTGAAAACGCACAATAATGCTAAGGTACAATATCTAGTGTTCGAAAGTGTAACTGCTAAGCGAGCATTACTAGGTTCGATTTCACTGTCGCGCGAAGTGTTATTAGGTCAGTAATTGTGACCATTAAATCCCAATAAGCTTTTCCCTCAAATAACACACATTTTGTCAATGACTATACTAAATCCAAATTATAATATTATAGTCATTAGCAAAATAAAGGTGTACAAATGTACCTATTTTTAAACTTCGGAGAACCCAGCCGCTAATTTTACATAGTAGAACGCACAAAATTGCATTATTTATATTCTCGGAAAATTTTATTTGAATCAAATATAGCATTTTTAACACAATTCTTCGAATGAATATACAGGGTGTATTAAAGTGTAAAAATAGCTTTCATTGTGCAAAGGTACAAAGATACAAGAACTTACAGTCGTTCGTAGATAGCAAAATAAAACAGGGGAGGCGGTGTAAAACGATACTCCTTACTTTAAGTGTTCTTATTTATATTTCGCTCGTATTTCTCTTAAGGGATAAGTAAGAGAGTGTAAAATAACAATGGAAGCAGCTGTATCGATTGGAAGAATGTTAAATAATTATGCACCTACCTTAGATTGAGTTAGATCGTTATATTGTTTAAAGAGCTAAATTATAACTACGAGTCTTTTTCTTACTTTTGCACGCCAATATCAAGTAAAATATTTCAAACTGCTTTCAAAGATATTGAAAATAAAAAAATGAACGTAACTTTAAACAGTTTTTTTTGTGATTTCTTTTTCTCTAACCTCAGTGGGTCTGGAAGAATATTGAATGAATCCTTATAAGAAAATTTATAGATTGGTATCATATTTTTTTTTCTAAAAACTGCCATTTTTCTCGTAGTGTTTTTTTTCAAAATCTGTATATTTTGATCAAAATACTAAAAAAAGGACAGTCTTCTAAGAACGTTTTCATGTAGCTACAACGGTTAAGGAAGCTGATCTTACTGACCTATCTCAAATTACCACCCTGTATAAAATGTTAACATGTTACCATCGTTATTCAAATGAAATACGACCGGTTAAACGGTACAAACTTTGTAGGTACAGAATTAATATTAGCCTCTTTGTTCTAGCTTCATAATAGAGTCATTAAAATGTTTACTCTGTTTATTAGTATTTGTATCATAGTAAGTACAGTGCGGGCCCTAGTACGGGTTTGCCAATTACAAAAATGGTAATTTCGTGAGTTTATAAACTCTAACTATCTTAAAGATTTAAGAAGGTTCCGAAAAAAGTCAGCGTGATAATCGGAGACTTTGTTTACATAGTGCTGTAACCATTCAATGGATCAAAGGACACAACAGTTCCCGAGGCAATAATGCAGCAGATGAGCTCGACAGAAGGAGATCGAGCATGGATGCGGTGGAACCCATATGCCCATGCCCGAACCCATAGTACCACTCCCCTTCGGATACCTACGCACCCTGGTAAGGAAACGCACCAGAGACCAACACAACGAGTTATGGATAAACCATGGCGAGTGCAGGCAGGCCAAGTAGGCGCTTCCCGCCATTGACGGTCGTCTCACTAAAAAAAACCCTCCGGCTGTCAAAGCTACAACTGCGTACAGTCACAGCAGCCATCACTGGCCATGGTTCATTTAACAAACACCTCTTTATCATTGGAGTTACAGACAGCCCACTGTGCAGAGCATGCGTGGAGGAGGACGAGACGGCAGCCCACGTGCTACTAAACTGCCCTGAGGTCGCCACATACAGGGCCAAGTACTTCGGAAACCCAGGTACTCTCCGAGAGATCACCAGTAAAATCAAGGGTTTGCTGGCCTTTTTCGAGGAGTTAAGGTGGATCGAGTAACTATACTTACCACCCATCACGCAAAATACGCGCTTAGACGTGGAGTTGCGGATACCGGCCCGTTATACCTCATACCTTACATAGTGCTGAAACGCTTTCATGAGTAAGAGTGTATTCTGCATGGCCCCAAAACTATACAACAAGGTACCAAAGGTATAAAAGATTTAAATGTTAACTGTTTTAATGAAAGCATGAAACTTTTAATAGATAAATGCTACTATAATGTTGCCGACTAATTTCAATGATATATTTTAAACATTTTTATTAATTTAACGTAACTTAATGATGTATATTTTTGTACTTTGAATTTTATTATTATTGTATTTGTACGCCTTTCTACGCAAAATATGTTAATTTTTTTTTTCTTGTAATCATTCCAACTGATTTTAAACCTACACGTGTTTTTGACAAAAATAAATATCTTATCTTAAACATCCGCAAGAATAACTCTTAAATTTTAAAATGCCCCTATTAAACATACCCCAAAGGTTGTAAATATGGCTTTGATCCTTGGTAGCAATTATTTTTAATGCGGTGAGAAAGTGCTTTTTATAACAAGTCATACGAGCTCAAATAAAATGGGTCCCTTAGCCACCTTTAAAGTCCTTCTTGTCAAAATAAGTCACGAGACAAAATCTATGGGTCTGCCTGATTATTAGTTATTTTGAATTAACAAGTGTTAACAATCTTCCGATGCAAACACTCAAAGCAAACTCGCAAAGTGATAATTTTGAAACGGTAAACCGATTTCCATTAAACACAGCCACCCCATCAAACCAACCAAACAAAGAAGCCGTATTAAAATCGGTTCATCCGTTTGGACACTGCGATGGCACAGACCGACAGACATAGGCTTCAGACTTATAACATCCCCCTTTTTTCGTCGGGGGTTGAAAAGAGACAAATATATCATTCAGTTTTTTTTTCTTTTTTTTATTAAGAAAAACGTTGCCCTACACTAAGATTTCTCTTGTATCGTGGGTGCGTTTACAGACATAAATCTCACATACACAAACGACCCGAAACAACCATCTGTAGGCCATACAAATTTTTGTTCTGTGTGGGAATCGAACCCACGACCCGTAGCGCAGAAGCCAATCGCTTAGCCACTGCACCAAACGTGTCGTCAAAAGTTTAGCGAGCTATTGCTAATTACCTACGAAAACTATTGCCGTTTTAGTAATTTGCAAACTCGTAGGTATTATGAGTACTATTGTCTATATCTGTCAACCTGATAGAATTCGTGATAGTAATCTATCACGTTTGGTAAATCCAAGACGAATTTCGTTCTCCATTATCCTCATGTATTCAATCCAATTGCACATTAATGTATTCATGTGTTGTATCACGTCTTGTTCAACAAACATGATATCCATAATATACATAATGCATTATAGATAACATCCTAGACGCTGTACTCAATTGTTCAGTATAATGTAACACAGCAAGTAGTCATGTTGCATACTATAGTTCAAATAACAACTGCTCAATTACGTATTCATATGGTATGAGCCAGTGTGCTTTCATGTTCATCTTGCGCTTTCAACTTTCAATTTCTCTTGCGTCAAGTGTATGCAATATTGATTGCCATAAGACGCATGCAGCTTATCGTCTACACCGGTGCGCCCCGGTCAGTCATCAGTCGACATACAATAGACGGATTAGCATGCGCTAGTGGCATGCGCTTTTGTCGAACTGATATTAAGTCATGCGCTATGGCGCTTCACGCATGCTTCAGACGAAGACGCAAGATGAACATGAAAGCGCACTGGTGTAGACATAGCTATATGTGTACTGCCGTGCGAATTCTAAAAGACCGTTAAGTAAGTAAACCTAATTTTGAGTTACGAACAAAAACGTGGAAAATATTGCCCCTAGAAATTATTCTGAAGATATACAGATTTTTTTGTTGTGCCAAATTTTTGGACTACTTTTAAGCTCAGTGTATACCTAACTTTGATGAGTTACAGGATGTTAATATTGTTTTTAAAATTAAAGTCTTTTTTTTAGTCATGCTTTCTGTACTGAAATGTGACATATACAACATTATTGTCTCTATAAAAGTCTCTGGATCTCGTAACTGACAAATGATAGACAAAATACGGACCATGAGCCCAATTGTACTAACAGAAACGTTTATCAATTGCAACTTAATCGTTTTGTCAGACAGTTTTTGTTTACAAAAACTATCAAATTGTTTGACAACAAAAACAAAACCAAACATTTTGACAGTTTTCGTAAAGGAAAACTGCCTGAATGAACGATTCAGTTGCAAGTGATAAAAGTTTCTCTTAGTAGAATTGGCCCCCAGACTGGTTGATAGAGAAAGTTGTGCTTTTACGTGGACCCTATATATAAAACTCAAATTTGACAAAATGTCACTTAACTGTCTTTTAGAAATCGGACGGTAGTGTAATGAACATTACTATGTTATGAGTAGGTACAGTTTTGAGCACGATACTATAGAGCTTACCTGTTGAAGGCGACGAAAATATCGATACTGAATAAACTTATTAGTTTATAATACACCATACATAACAACCCTTCAATTATTTATCACGTACATTACTGTGTCATGGGTATATTCAGTTGTAAGCACGAGTCGGCACGATAGACTACCTGTTGAAGGCAAAAACATCGATATTGGAATCTTATTAGTTCGAGCACGTAATATTATTTCACGGAATATTACGTCCAGATGAAGTTGTAATAAGGGACGTCTTTTTGCATGTTTTTGCCGAGTTTTGTTGTTTACTTTTGGTATAAAAACTTGTTTTGGCTTTGGGAAATATTCTTAATATTCATAGATATAGAATAGGATGTAGAATACAAAAAAAGTGTTTTAAAACGTTACGTAACTGTAATGAAAAACCTATGTGACCTACATTATAATTATCTATATAAATAAAAAGAAAAGTCCTGACTGACTGACTCATCAACGCTCAGCCCAAACCCTTGGACCTAGAAAGCTGAAATTTTGCACAGAGGTTCTTTTAATAATGTAGACAAGGAATAAGGAAGGATTTTTCGACATTCAACCCCTCAGGGAGTTAAATAGGGGATGAAAGTTTGTATGGAAAATCGTCACATAACGGGTTCAAAATTTCACGCAAGCGAAGCTGCGGGCAAAAGTTTTTTTTTTTTCTACCTGTATTGTCCCACTGCTGGGCAAAGATCTCCCCCATAGCCTTCCACTTATCTCTATGCCTTGCCTTCTCTGGCCAATCTCCCATAAACGACTCTAAGTCATCACGCCAGCGTTTCCTAGGCCTCCCTCAGCGACGACGCCCGTCTTCCGGCACCCACTGTGTGACGACTCTAGCCCATCTGTCTTTATGCATTCTGCATACATGACCCGCCCAATCCCACTTCAGTTTTGCAGACTTATGGCCCACATCGGCGATTGATGTTTTGGAGCGTATCGTGATATTACGTATTCGGGCAAAAGCTAGTAATATTAAATTATAATTTTCTGTTGTTCTGCTTAGGCTTTTCTCAATTATTTTGGGGTCGGCATCCAGTCTAACCGAGCGGCTGAATACCGGTATTTTACAAGGATAGACTTCCATCAGACCACCGCAACCCAGTTATTCGGCAATGCTGATATCCTAAGAGTAGACGGGTTGACAAATTTTCGGGCTTCTAACTACCCGCAGCGACGTAATATTAACCGGTATCGTCCCGCGCGACGATCCGGATCGTCAGTGCCATTGTTTATCTATTGTGTCTATTATTACAGTACTTCACAGTAAAATATGCATGAATAAGTGTCAAACCATACCCGGTAAATTGTAAAGTTACGAAACTGACTCCTAGTTCATAAAAAGCTGATCAATTTAATGTGTCGACTAAAATACTAATAACCAATCACATGACTTGACATCGAGATTTGGCAGCCGATCAGTACATTTTTGAATTTCAAAAACCAGAGGTAAGAATACTTCTTTTTTCCCGAGAATATATCCTGCTAGTTGATCAAGCATATATGCTATCGATAAAAAAGCAAGCCGAGTTTAATCTCACAAACCGCTAAGTATATTAATTAAAAAAAATCGTTTTGTGTGACCCAAGTCGAACGATGCAAAGTCATATAAAGCGTCCCAATGACTTCAGTTCATTGGATTTTAATAATAGACATATAAATATAAATGTACACACACACTCGAAATACGGTGCAGTGGCTTAGAATGCCGCAAAGGATTGCCTCATTAAATTTACCCGTCATACAAATATACACAATGAATTGAGAATTTATTTTCAGAAAACTTTGATAGAAATTATAATAATTTTTACATTATTCCATTGGTCCAGTTATTGCAAGTGCGGCTGCGGAAAGTGAGGTCTTGGAGTCCTTGGTTAGATGTCCGGGTCGAGTTGTATAAGGGCTCATTCACATGGGTTCCGTCATTGTCGATTCGTCGTAAAACACGATACGTCATGACGGATGGACGTTCACATGTCACATGGAATCGTGTTTTATCACGATTCGGCAAAATATCCGAATTGATGTTCACATTCGTTTCGTGATTCTTACTCTTGGATGAACTATCGAACACGACGGATCAGTCACAAAAAAATCACGATTCTTGTTTTTTGACCAACGTGTTTTTTAAAAGACGATACGTAATTTAAGACGTGTCCGACATTTTTCACGATTCGTGATTCGTGTGAACACGGGCATTTAAAACGAAAAGCAGCCGTCAAAAAAAAAACACGAATCGTCTTCGTGTGAATGAGCAGTAATTGGGTTTTCCAATGAGAAAAGTTTTTAGTAGTAGCTCAGACTTAACTAAATGAAAGGAAGACAGATCATCACTGGAAAATTTTAGTGTTTATCGGTACCTCTGCCTACCCCATTTTCATTTCTTAACATTATTATTTACAGCAAAAATCCTCTGACCGACTTAATTTTGTTACGGTGGGTTGTTTGTTTATCAAGAAGGACTCTTACCCCGGCATGGATAGTAATTTAATTTATGGTTTAGTGTAATGACAATGAAAAAACCGGCCAAGTGCGAATCGGGCCACGCGCAGTAATAGGGTTCCGTAGTTGCACAATAATGCAGACTAAGAAGAGGGCTTAGTAATTTTTCGATGGAATTTGTACGAAATTTTTACTTTTCCGGTTGGTCGACTATTACTCGTAAACTTGTAAAGCCTACTTAGCTGTGATAGTTTTCCTTTTAACTTCGTTGTACTACTACCGTGAATTTTTTCACATACCCAAAACTAGCCGTTTAGCTGGCAGGGGGAGGGGGGACACTTGACCCTAACAAAAATTAGCACTTTAAAGTTTAATATTTTAGAAACGGATCCCTTAATCGAAAAATTGTTGTCGCAAACTTACAATATTTTTGAAAGACCTATCCAACAATACCCCACACGATGGGGTAGACGAGAAAAAAAACATCGCCACTTTAGATGTACAGGAGGCACCCTAAAAAATATATTTTTCATGATTTTATTTTACCACTTTGTCGGCGTGATTTATATGTATAACCGTGCCAAATTATAGCTTTCTAGTACTAAGAGTCTCTGAGCTAAGCTGCGGACGGACGGACACGGCGAAACTATAAGGGTTCTTTGTTGACGACGGAACCCTAAAAACGAAGTACTAATATTAATTAATTAAAATATGTAACATTGTATGTTTATTAAATTAGTCTCCAACCTAAGTGCACTCTGCATAATTTAATCAGGTACAGGAACGCACAAATACTTTTCCTGAAATAACATGAGTAGTAGCATACATGTTACAGACATTTGAAACATAATGACTCACTATGTAAAGCTTTGTTGTACCCATTGTAGGTACTCACCGTTTGTTATACAAGGTTAGTCAGAAAAGGGGTACTAATCCGAAAAAGTGTTAAAGTACCCATAATAATGAGTAACTTTTGTTCTACCACTTTCTCCAAAAGTCAATGGTGTTCAAAAATTACAAAAAAAATACGCTAAAATCTATCTATCCTCAGCTATGATCAGCTGTGTTTACATTATAAGTCATATTTGGGGTGACAAATTAGAAGCTCCATTTTCTGAATTCGTAACTGAAGTAGGGACGAAGAATTTTTGAAAAAACTAAAATAAAAATTATTTTACATGGAAATAAAAATGATCGAATTTTGAAATTTTAATACTTGCTTTTAAATCGTCATCAGTGATCCTTTAAGTGGTCTGCGGATTAGTACCCCCTTTCCGACTAACCTTGTATAGGTATATTTGAACGTCAAACTATTGTTATTTATTTGTTCCAAGTCTACATCAAATAATTACATCTACAAATAATTTCACGAAACATTTTGTTTCTTGTATTCGCTAGGATTTTCGACAGGTACCCAATTTTCCTCTCAATTACACATACTTCTATCGCACACACATAAATTGTACTAACAATATTTTTATCAACGTATTCCATTACGTTACAAAGGTGGATAACATCGGTATGAGCCGAAACTAGGTCATTGTTACAAATAATTCGACGTTCCGTATTCAGTCAGCCCTACAATAATATTTAGTTATCCTGTTTAACGTTAAACAGGTAAATAAAATGACACTTGTGAATAACTAAAGTTATTTTTAGACATATATCGCTCCTGCACAAACATTCCAGCTGTTTTGGTTAGGAACGACAGATGCGGTCAAATATTTGCAGTGAGCATCGGAGCTCAGGCAATCCCGAGGGAAATCTCAAGTTGTCTTTCCATTCGCAATCTACAAAAATGTATAAGAAACAAAATCAACACCTCCAAAGCTTGGGTTCTGTTCTAAACAACGCTGACTCTTAATTAAAATTAAAGCGACGTATATTATTAAGAATGTTTTTGAGTGTAACAGAAACAGATTTGCGGGAAACGTAACAAAGTTAATTTTAAGAATTGGTGAGATGTGATCTCGGGATTGTTTAAACTTTTGCAAGTAGCTATATGTTAGAATACTTAGAATAGAATATTTAAAACAAGAGCATGTTATTAACAAAATTATAAGACGACAGACACATTATAAGTACTTTCACCTTTCGGTACTTGAAAGTTTTGAGCCCTTTAGAAGTTTGGTAATGTTTTGTACAATTATCATAAAGCGATATGTTTACCTATAAAACAGTCTACACACTTCGCGTAGGGACGTGAGAATCTAATTGAGATTCATTACGATTCTTTACGTCGGCGAATCTAATAGTGATTTGTGTTGCAGCTGTCTCACTGGTGCATCTAGCGACAGATTTTTCCACATGCTTAAAGGGCGAATGACGTTTCCAGGTGTCCTTGTAATACTTTCAGATTGCGATGTGATTGAAAGAAATCGATATAGTCATACCTAGTTCAGCATATACCAACTTTATAAAGGTCAAGACGTCCCCAACGTGATCGGGATTGGATTAAGACTGAATCTGCTTGCATATCGAAAGGATGACTTCATATCTTTGTGTTTGACTTCAGTATATATACTGTGATTTCAGTCGACGTTTGAGTGTGACTCCGTTCTCGTCTCCTTGTATAAAGTTCAAAGCGGAAAGAGGCTTTTGCTCGGTAATGAGACATTAATAAACGCTTTTATAGCCTTATATATGTATAGTACTTTACACGTTGTCATTTCCACGTTAATTTGTAACCAAATTAGACAGAGTATTGGTTTTATTAATTGGGTATTAGTCATTTATTCAGTGTTGCTGGTACCGTAACACGGAATTAAAATATATATTGATTGTAGCTTGAAAATCAAACTTTTCAAGGCAATATTATCAAAGTATATTTCGTAAGTTTATCTTTATGAATGAAAAGTACAACAAGTAACAGTAATTGTATTTTGGGCAGGTCGAAAAGAGAATGTAAACAAATGAAAGTCGCTCATTAACAATCGCAAAAGTAAAGTTGTTACCCTCTATAAAAGCAGGTAGTACTAAAGACACAGGCTACCTGTTGCTGTGAGGAGCGCGGCATTGAGTTTCCGTCGCGGCCTCCGGTCACACTCGCAATGATAAACAGACTGTGATGTTATCACAACATAACACCCGCTCTACATAATCTGATTAAAAGAACGCTTCAAACGTTGGAGGAAGTCGCACCAAGAAAAATACTGGCGTGTTTGACTTATTTTTTTCTTTTTTACTGGATTCACTGAATGGTGAGTGCGCAATGCATAATGTTTTTGCGTTCTCTTTTTAAAATAACAAGATATACGTTCTCAAAGGGCTTTATACTATTTTATAAAAGTAAGATATTTAAGTTCGAAAAAATAGTATTTACATTTCTAAAAACAATAAATGTAAATTAATTAATAGCGTCAGTTTTACCTGAGTAATATAAAACAACCAAATGTTAAAATTAGTAATTTATACATTTTAATAATGATTTAAGTTTTAAAATTAGAACACTTCATTTTCACTAAAATAAATTACCTAAAATTATAACCAAAGCTGAAAAGTTGAAACCATAGATCTGTCGTCGTATCGGTTTTAAAACTAGCACTACACACTAAAAGGACTTAATTAGTACTACCATAATGACCATGCTTACGGATCGGTGAACCCAGTGTGTTGGATTGGTGTACAGGAGGACGCTGCTGATCTTCCTCTTGATATTATCCCTTAGGCCGTTTTTCTATAGCTCACAACACAACAAAATGGGGTAACGACTCCGACGCCTTATATTTCCGTAACGACACTAGTAGTGTCATGTCGTTTCTTGAGTAAGCGGTTTATAGAAACACATTTTACTCAAGATATTAAACAAGTTTTCCAAAGAACCGATTTTTTATTATTATTGTTTTAATTTAAAATTTAAACATGCGCATACAACACGCTTCCGGGAGTGACTAACTCCCTAGAGTAAATATGTTCCTTGGTGACTAACTGGCTAGGCTGTTTGTATTATTTGTGTTGTGCGTCGCAGGAGCAAACGGCGCGGCGCGGGGGGAGGGGACAGTATTTTTCCATTAATACAACGCACGGTGCGCATTTACAAAGGATGTTTTTTTTAATATCGAAATAAAATCATTTTATAAAAAAAAACTGTGCAAAAGTTGTTTTTTATCATGAGTACAATCATGGGTTCAAGTATTTGACACTTAGGTATTACACGTTACCCTATTATATCGTGCTTGGAGTAGTCAGCACAATTTGTCATGTCGTGTCGTGAGCCGTGGAACAACGGTCTTAGGCATAGGTATGCTACACGCTCAATATTTATCACGATATTCTGATCGCGATCCTGGATCGTGATATCTATTGTACGTTTAATCCATATTTATTGAGCGTTTCTATCAGTGTATATCTATACACTCACGCTCAATAAATATTACGATTCAGATGATAAATATTGAGCGTGTAGCATTCGCTAGAGAACGCTCAATTAACCGCGATTTAATAGCAAATCTTACACAAGCTTCTCTTCATTCGACGTGTTTTCAGATGTTACATAATTATTTACAATTGCAAGTACATATTGAATTTCGTGTAGAATCGCTGTGTAATTAGTTGTTATTATTACCATAGCTGTGTGGATATTTTAATGCCAAATATATTATACAACGTCATTTTTACTTTATGCGAAAACCGAGACACTCCAACAAGATTTTCATCAGAACTGCCTGAATATGTGTTTTTTTTTAGTAAATCTCCAAGTTACACCTTAGTTTATGTCGCGTTAAGTTCGCTAAAAAAGTGTGAAATGCCTGAGTTGTGCTATGCAGGGGTTGTCTAATACACGGAAACTGACCGAGCGGACCATTTCAAACCTCAAGGTGTCTATTCCCGTCAACTGTTATGGGTAGAAACTTACTGAAACAAAACTGAAATACATGAAAAAAAAAACAGAAAAAAAATGTGGTGTAAAAAATATGTCAATCGATTCTCCTAGTGATTCTGAACAAACTAGTTTCAGGTTTAGTATATACTAAAACTAACCTTGTATATTATACGTTCTGAAGGTACATATACACTTATTTTCAAAATATGTTATGACTGCCTCGTTGATCTCGTGGTCGCAAGCGCGACTGCTGAGTGTGAGGTCCTGGGTTGGATTCCCAGGTCGGGCAAATTGTTATTGGGTTTTTCCGTATGAAACTCAGTAGTAGCCCGGAGTCTAGATTTGTGCCCGGTTAATGGCAATAGGCTCGCCTCCTATTACATGGGACTTAAGGCTTATTCAAACTTAAGCGGCATTCGCTACCGCTGTGGGTAGAGGTACATTACCGCGCGTGTTTCGCTCAAAGTTCCGCTGCTAGAGCGGAATAGTTTACCGCATAGGTATTGTTTCGCTTGTTGGGCGAAACAGATTCCGCCAGTCAACGCGGCGCGGGAGCAGCCGAGCAGCGGCATGCATCCCGCCCCTCACTCCGCAAGCGGGGTTGACATGACAACAGTTACGCACGATATTCCTTAGCGAAAGGATGCGTTTGCAACATGGCTTCTACCCACAAGGATCGCGAAATCCGCTTTGGTGTGAACAGTAATATTACCGCATACCCACTCGGTTTTCTCTACCGCAGACGGTAGCGAATACCGCTTAGGTTTGAATAGGTCTTAAAACGTAACGGCGAAATGAGGCTTTAACTACTTACACCTCTGCCCATCCTTTCTGGGTATACAGGCGTGATGTTATGGTATGTTAGTGTATTTGTATATCAAGAAGTGTTATTATATAAATCGCAATATGTAGAGCAAATTACGAACGGAATGAACAAACTTAATTCATCGTATTTCCAAGAAATGAGACGGGCGTCGTTCTTGTTACTGCAGAACTAATAATACCTAGAATTTAAGCCAAATGCAGTTGACTTGAGATACATTTAATTAAAGAAACTAGACTCGGATACAAATTATGTTGTTGTTGTTTAATTTATCTTATGCTTGTGCGCTATCCATTCAATAACAAATAAAACGAATTGGTGTACACACACACGGCTGCAGGGGCCTAATTCTCCTAAAATAAATCTTGATAAATCACAACCGAACCAAGGCCGAACCGTTTATTCAGACAGTTCTCAATTTCAAAAGCTATCAAATTGTTTGACACAAAAAACAAAATCAATCATTTTGAAAGTTTTCGAAAACAAAAACTGATTGATGGTTGTGGTTCGATTGCGTTTGGCAACATTTTATTTTAGGAGAATTGGGCCCCAGATCTATTTATTTAAACTTTATGCAACAAAAAAGTACAAAGGCGGACATAACGCCTTAGGCATTCTCTACCAGTCAACCAAAGGTGGTGAAGAGATAACATGGCAGGTGCAAATTAATGTACGACAGTAAAACAAGATCAAGCGATACTTTTCCAGTTTACACTGACCTCTCATTGTAAGGAAATCCTATAGAATGCGAGATCAGCTTATACTGGAAATGTATACCTTGTTGTGTAGCCGTGCATACTTCTTATAACTGACTAGAAGTCACCCGCAGCTCGTGTGGATGTCGTTTATCGTGTATTCCGGGTTTTTCAGGATAAAAGGCGCCTGTGTCCTTCTCCAGGTTCCAGGTTTATCGGTTTAGGCGTGAAAGCGTCACTTATAGACAGTTACTTTCGCATTTATAGTACTAGCTGGTGCCCGCGGCTTCGCTCACGTAACTTAGTTTTCTTTAATGTTCATGTATGTACTCGTATACTTAACAGATCATAGTAAGTTTTGGGGTAAGTACAGAAAAGGACATTAGATAGGTTCCTACGGGAATGTGGTTAGCAAACCGTTATTATAATGTGAACGCCTTAATTTCTCTCTAATCCAGATTCCGAAAGTTGCATTCAGCAATGTAATTAAGTAAGTTTATCATGGTAATCAGTGCCGGATTAAGACAGCGCGGGGCCCGTAGCAAATATGAAAGGGGGCCCTTGAGTGGCATTACTTATTAATTTTACTGTTATAAAACAGTGACCTACAAATTGCAGTGACTGTAATTGAGTGTAGTTAAGCAGAAAGCGATCATCGACGAAAAACGCGTTTTGAGATATGACCGTTTTATAGTATTTTGGCTGTTACAATACCAAAAAAAAACCGGCCAAATGCGAGTCGGACTCGCGCACGAAGGAATCCGTACCATTATCTATTCTGTTTTTTAGTATTTGTTGTTATAGCGGCAACAGAAATACATCATCTGTGAAAATTTCAACTGTCTAACTATCACGGTTCATGAGATATAGCCTGGTGACAGACGGACAGACGGACAGCGGAGTCTTGTAATAGGGTCCCGTTTTACCCTTTGGGTACAGAACCCTAAAAACTGTAAAGTCACATTTATATGAAAGTACAGTTCACATTATTGTATGAAAATAACAGCCAAAATACCATAAAATAGTATCTCACAAAGAGGTTATCGTCGATGGTTGCTTCCTGCTAAAATACGCTCAATTATAAATAAGCCCCAATGAATTGACTTTAAGTACACGATAGGAGATGAACACAAAAGCTGGTATAGTGCGTTGGGGCAAATCCAAATCTGGGGTAAATTCGGTCAAATGGATGTGACGATATTTTTAATTGTTGGCAAGAATAGAGTGTGACGCAATTTTTCTGCCTCTCGCTTGACCTCGAGCCCTTGGCGAGAGAAACTTAAGCCTTCTGAACTGTTCATCGAGCCATCAGAGAGTCTTCCACCTGGGCGCGCGTTGCCGTGGCTAACTTGGAAGACTTTAAACAGACTTCGTACCCAGGTCGGCCGCAGTAAAGAGAATCTCCTAAGGTGGGGTTTCGCAGATGGCACCGATCTTCAGTGCCTATGCGGCGTCTCTCCGCAGACTATGGCATCACCTGCACGCGTGAGGACCTAATGACTGCGTCAGCGGATGGTGTTGCCGTGGCTGAACACTGGGCCAAACAAATAGCAAAATTGTATTATTTAGTATTTATATTTGCCATCGATACGGTAAGAAGAAGCTTGACCTCATTTCATTTGAACGAATTTACCCCATATCCGGAATTGCCCTAACAAACCTTATATCATCATCATCATTCAGCCGAAAGACGTCCACTGCTGAACATAGGCCTCCCCCAAGTATCGCCTGATCGATCGGTCCTGTGCTTCTCGCATCCAGCGGATTCCCGCGACCTTCACCAGATCATCGCAGGAGAACCAAGGTAACCGACATAGCTCGAAGAATTGCCAAACTTAAGTGGCAGTGGGCGGGACACATTGCTCACAGAACGGATGGCCGATGGGGCTGAAAGGTTTTAGAGTGGCGACCGCGTACCGGAAGGCGCAGCGTAGGCCTCTAATAAACTTTATATCACAGTCCACCTATATCTTACTCCTTACAGTCGGTCAACGTAGAACATTGTCGTAGAGCAATCGTGCGGGGGGTTGCGGGGTGAAGGAGCGGAGGTTATGTCCCGAGTAGCCATACGGCATACTTGGGACATAACCTCCGCCCCTACATAATTTTGACATTTCATAGGACCTGTCAAATGTATGGGCGTTGGGGTCAACGCCCATACATAGTGGGTACTGTATGTAGTAAGTAGGTACACAGTGCTTCTATCTTATAAGACAATTACTTCGTTATAAGTTAACTACAAAAACGGGACAAAATACAAAAAAATACTTGTTCTAACTACGTAAAACATAGTTAAAATAAGCAAGTGAACCGTGATCGCGATTTGCGTCAGCCGGCTCGCCCACGTCACTGTAATGATAACTGTTAAGAAAACACGCAAGTCGCAACCCTAACGAGTACAGTCACGTGCACGATGTACATCTGTACATGATACAAGAAGCAAAATTCGAAAGGAATATTGTAAGTCGTTATTGAAATCTTGGAATCGTGTTATATGCTTAAAATATAAGTATTAGGTTTACTTGCGCGCTAACTTGGTCAGTGTTTTTTTTTTACTAATATTTCCAAGAGACTAGCACATTTGTTTTTATGTGGAAATCAGGATGCTCTCGGAAACCACTACTTAGATCGATTATGAAAACGGAAGCTATTTTCACTAGCGTTTGACCACTATCTCGCCAGATGGTAAGCGATGATGTGGTCGACGGTGAAGCACGCTTGCCTAGAAGTAACCTATTCACACTTGACTTAAAGACCCCAAGGTTGTAATTATCAGGAAACAGACTCCGGCAGGGAATTCCACTCCTTAGCTGTTCGCACAATGAATGTGTTCACAAAACGCTTCGTACGTATGGGTGGGATGTCTACCACGTACCGATGGCGCATTGCCGTACGCCTGGTAGTCCGATGATGGAAAGAGCCATGCAGAATCAAATTGTGCAGTTTCATCGCACACTCCCCGAAGTGTAACCGATAAAAAACTGACAGTTTATTTCTTTCTTATAAACATACTTAATTGAAAAATAAGAAGAAAATTACAAAAATAAATAAATATTATATTTATATTTTTGCACATGGCTGTACAGGAGTGCACAGTTTGTAAGTAACAACTTTGTTACAAGTACATGTATATGGCTATTTTCTACAGGGCACTGATTGAATGAACGGTAATGGCAGTTAATGAAACTTGTTACAAGACAATTTATTTTTATTTTTCCTGGGACTGGAATACACGGACTTTTATCTCAATATAGAAAGTAAGTACCTACCAATACTTACTATAATAGTAATAATACGTACGTAGTAAGGGCTGTCAATATTTACGAGTTTTTTTTTAAGAGAAAGAGATTTTTTTTTGTAAATGTCAAGAGAGATGATAAACTTTTTTGATAGTTCTTTATTTCCATTTAAAGCATGTCATGATCGTAAATGAATACGTAAAGTTAACATCTTCTACAAATCGCCTTTAACGAAGCACCATGCGTAGCAGGCAAACTATATGGAGTGGTTTCCTATTGATGACTAAGATAGCACGTAATACTTTAATGAACTGCTGGCCAAATACTCAAACGTTACTTAATTCTCGTGCTGTCACTTTAAGGCGACGTGACATTGACAGCTCAAGAATTAAGTAGCGTTTGAGTATTTGGCCATGACGACATGACTCAGTTTCCCTCGTATACTTTCCGAGCGTCTATTCCTAAAATGAAACAAGTTTCTCAGATATTAAACAGATATGCAATACAAACAAACATGATGTGCTGTGTTTCTTCTTTTATCACTCAAAATTCTTTCGTTTTTTTAATCAAGCTGCTGCGCCTTATTACGCATAAATATTACTTGCCACAGTTACATTGTAGGATCACCTTTTTCATCATCATCCACTTCACACATTTCACCTTCTTTTTATTTTCTATAAACCTCTTTTTATCACAGGCCACATAGTTTCGGAACACACTCCACATTGAAAGAGCAACCGAAAAAGAAAAAGCAAAGTGGCTTTGAGAGATTGGACTACAACCACGAAAGTGAGCGGACGGCTGGACTGCTGAACTACCAGCGCTCCGCCGAGTGGACTACTACTGAGCCTCCGGCACTGCTGTACTACCAGCACTCCGCCGAGTGGATTACTACTGAGCCTCCGGCACTGCTGCACTACCAGCTCTCCGCCGAGTGGACTACTACTGAGCCTCCGGCACTGCTGCACTACCAGCACTCCGCCGAGTGGACTACTACTAAGCCTCCGGCGCTGCTGCACTACCAGCTCTCCGCCGAGTGGACTACTACTGAGCCTCCGGCACTGCTGCACTACCAGCACTCCGCCGAGTGGACTACTACTGAGCCTCCGGCACTGCTGCACTACCAGCACTCCGCCGAGTGGACTACTACTAAGCCTCCGGCGCTGCTGCACTACCAGCTCTCCGCCGAGTGGACTACTACTGAGCCTCCGGCACTGCTGCACTACCAGCTCTCCGCCGAGTGGACTACTACTGAGCCTCCGGCACTGCTGCACTACCAGCACTCCGCCGAGTGGACTACTACTAAGCCTCCGGCGCTGCTGCACTGCTGAACTACCAGCCCTTCGCCTGGTGGCATACTGAGCTTGTGTATTATTGGAGAGTATTGTGTTTCCATCAGTTTCTCTTACTTACGTGTGTCATATATATTCTATTTACGCTATTAGGGACTTATAAGTGTTTTTGCCATATTATAAAATTGTCTTCTTTTAAGTGTTTTCCTTGTTTGTCCGGCTAGGAGTAGGTAGGAATCCTAACTTATTAGTTACATATCCCTACAACTGATGTGGCAGCCGTGCTCAGGAGATCCTAGGGCCGTCTGTTACATTACAACATCTTTCATTTTACACAGAATACGAACTTTATATTCTGTTTTTCGCTTATTTCTGGGTCAGTAAAAACACCTTTGAAATTCATAAAACAGTTTCAAAATAATGTTGAATATAAAAACATACATGAAAGTAAGATACCGTGCCAAGAGTACCTACAAACATGTCATTCATTCATACCGCAAGCCGCTTCAGACCGCCATTATATTTATCGACATAAAAGGAGGTTCTATTGAAATGATACCTTTAATGTGACTATATTTAGAAGTGTCTTATTTGGCAAACAGATGTTTCTGCAAAGAAAATATAAAAAGGAATCTGTGTAATATAACAAATTTAATTATCTTGTTCAGAATAGTCCTTTACAGCTACTATCCATGAAGGTATAAATAGGTGTGTACGAGTACGGCCCCCTATTCGGTGATAAAACCTCACACAATAATAAACAAATAAAATATCTTGATTTAGCACACGAGGTTGTGCCATGTGGTAAGTATGTGAACTCAGCAGTCATTGTCGTTACGGCGAATGGACTAGCCAAGAGCCTCGATCAAGACCTTATGAGGCTCTCGTTGCGCAGCTGGATCAAGGGCTTGATACAGAATGAATCATGGCAACCCCCCCCCCCCCTGCTATTAGGGCATTGCTACTGTTTTTATTTCTTATTTATTAGCCCGTAAGTAATAACACAGTCTCGTGTAGTGCCGGACTTAAAGAATAGCATTACCCCATCTCTTCCCGTGGGTGTCGTAAAAGGCGACTAAGGAATTCTCTAGAGGATGGGCAGCAGCGTTCTCTGAGTACTTTAACAACCATACTGCGATCGCCAACCCGCCTTCCAGGCGTGGTGATTACGGCAAACCCCCCATTTTGGGGGAGGCTTATGTCCAGCAGTGGACGTCTTTCGGCTGAATGATGATGATGATTATTAGCCTGAAGTTCGAACCATTCATTGTCGCATATTTTTTACTAATAGGTACGTTGTTAAAAAAAAATGTTTTTATGCATACTGTGGTTGAGCACTAATTTGAATGAAATACATAACAATTAATAATAAATTAAAAAATATTTATGTTCTAATTTTGAAAATAAGAATAATATTGTTGTGAAAAACTTTGTATTTTGGGAATATTTTCCAACAACAACGTTGTAAGCTTAATCGTAATAATACTACCCAAAAAGGGTTGTTACTTAACTACTTATGTGATATTACTTTAATAGCGTTGCATATTTAATCAAAACTGACGGTTATTATAAATTCTAACGAATTAATATTGCTGTTGATAGTTTCAAACCACCATTTTACATAATGGCGTCAATTTTGATATGAATTATTGATACGACTTAATTAATACTGGCATGTGGAATATAATTGCAATTTATTTTAACTCGCATGTATAATGCGCTTAATCTTCAGCTATACAAGCGCTGAGTCGTTATTACAGCGACTGCTGCAAGCGCATTAAAGTTTAAACTTACCGCTTTCGGGATCACGTAGCAAATACTCAAATAGTCAGTGTTGAGATATCCCTCTATGAATCGCTAAATTGAGCTGCATTAAGCGGGTCTGTTGCTAATCACGGAGTAATGATATGCGTTTTGATTGTTTGCTTTGGAACGAAACATCTTCAGTATTAAGTGATTGCTTCATTCAATTTCAAAGAGACTTTTGGTATTAGGATACGAATATTTTAGAGCTCTTGGGTCGCTTAGCTGAAGCGTATCGAAAGGGATAACAAGAAAAAGAAGATGGCGTTGCATTCTAGTTATTGGCTAATCGAAGATCTCGAGTGCCTTGGTTGTTTTTCCAGAACAAAACTCGTTTAACTTTCTCACATTGACATTGATTAGCTGAGCGCATACGTCATTCTAATTCCAATCAAGCGGGAACGCTCAATCACGACAATCGATTTTATTTGCTAACGAAGCTGTCCACGCAGTCCATGGTACAATATGACCAAATAAGATACTCGTACAACAGTAATTTGCACAGTGGCTGTAGCTGTATTGGAGCGGTGTGCAATCGGGCGCGAATCAGTTCACCAGCGGATTGCTAATGCCACCGTTAAAGGGCGAACTCCGGTACTACTAGAAAAACTCAGAATGTGAAAATAAAAGTATGAGTGCTTAACCTCTAAACAGAATGACTTAATAGATGTTAACCAATAAGCAATTGATGTGGTTATTTCCAGACCAAGAGAATCATCACCAAAAAAAAACACAGCTTGGGAACTTCGTGTAAGAACAGGTAGGTACTTTATTCTACAGCACGCGTAAAATGATTTTGCCGCTCTGAAACCAGGCTATGAGTGTTTTGTTCCTCACTTCACAGGGGAGAAGTTATTTGGTACTCGTAAAAAAACTTTAAAAAAGTAAAAACCGACTTCAAAAAACACTAAACGGAGTAAAATAAAATAATTATCATTTAATAAAACTATCAGTTTCAGAAGTCGGTGCATTCAATTTGTTTCAGTGTAGAACACCGACTTCTGAAACTGATAGTTTTATTAAATGATAATTATTTTACTCCGTTTAGTGTTTTTTGAAGTCGGTTTTTACTTTTTTAAAGTTTTTTTATTTTATAATTTTTAGTGCCACAAATTACAATTACAATAGTGTACAAATTCTCGGACCAGCACTACAACCAGAACGTCGTCTATATACGATTTGTGTTTTTTTTGTTTTTGTTGATTTTTTCAAATAGTGCTGAATCAATTTCAATAAAATTTATATGGGACCACCTCTGAAGTATGGCCTACCAAACAAAAAAAGAATCATTAAAATCTATTCATAATTGGCGGAGATATCGCGTAACAAACACACAAAAAAAAAAACAAAAAAAAAAAAAAAAAAACATTCAGACGAATTGAGAACCTCCTCCTTTTTGAAGTCGGTTAAAAATAACTTTACCGCTCTGAAACATGCTTTGAGCGTTCTGTTCCTCACTTCAGAGGGTCAAAGTTATTTGATACTAGAAGTCGCCAGCGACTTCGCCCGCGTGGATGTCATTTATCGCGTATTCCGTCTTTTTCAACCGACTTCAAAAAGGAGGAGGTTCTCAATTCGTCTGAATGTTTTCTCTACTATAATATGCATGTATTATACATATAAACCTTCGTCTTGAATCACTCTATCGATTAAAAAAACCGCATCAAAATCCGTTGCATAGGGACAGTCAGACAGCGGGAAGCGACTTTGTTTTATACTATGTAGTGATTCGTAAAATTACTTTGCCGCTCTGAAACCAGACTTTGAGCGTTTTGTTCCTCACTTCAGGTGGGCAAAGTTATTTTATGCGTAGGTACTGTAATTGACGGTTATTTAAAGGTTATTTCAATCCTTTTTCCTCACGTAAATAAGTAGGTGCATAATAAATGTCTAAGTTAAAAGTCCCAAGTATATTTTCCAGCTAAAACTTACAACAGAATTTATAAAATAACATTAAATTTTTTTTGCTTATTAGCTCTTATCTACCAATTACTTAAAATAATGTTTAAAGAAACTTAGCAAGCTTAGTAGTTTATACGCGTAGCATCAGATCCGCGATTTTACGGCAACACCAATACCGCACTGAGCTAATTGCGCCGGTTCGCACGTGACCCATTACGCCACTGACCTACAGCAACTAAGCAACGTGATCCCACATGAACTGAACGCAATTACACTGGTAATACTTAAGACTAGCAGCCGATAAAACACAATTATTTTGACAATGTAAGACGTTTAATAACGTACTGCGTATGTTTTTAAAGGAATTCTCTTCATTAACCAATTTTTAGACAGATTCAGTGGTTTACGAGTTTGTAAAGGGAGATCTCTGTTCGATAATCTATAAACAACATTTAACATAATAAACGCAATCCCTGAAAGTAATTTGTCAAGAAACATTACCTAACTGAATCGTTTTAAGCCATTTTTAGTCTGTTTTTTTTTTTTAAAGTTCTTTCTACATTGAGTCTTTTAACCGGTTGCGTACCGCTCGTCGTCCCAGGACAACACTTAATTGTCTTATCTATTGTGTTTAATTAACGTGCTTGAGGTTTTTTAGATAAAAAAAGTCAAAGCCACACGAATAAATTTTAAATGCAGTTAACAATGAAAAGTAATACTTTCTTATATAAACAATATCTAAGCACATATAAATAAAATTTCAGTGCAATTATGCACAATGAATAATGATTTGAGTGTTCGCGATAATCCCGTGCTTATTCCTGTAACGTGTTGTATTTTAGATGTAAGGGTAAACGTTCTTGGAACCAGAAGGACCAGCATTGTCACCTTGCCGCTGTCTGACAAGGCTCCGATGAACAATGGTTCGCGAAATCACCGTCAGAATTTCAGTCTAAATACATTCACCTGGTGAAGCCCATGACGGGCACCAGCGGTGGGGGTACTGGCGGTGGGATTGCCTTTTGCCAAGCATGGTGACCATGAACAATAAATGATCTCCTTTTTGGGAAAGATTTATATCCTGCTGCGGTAAGTTAGGTAGTTGGTGAAAGGGCACGCCCCAAAAGCGGCAGTAAGACCCGTTATGGAGGAGTGGCTGGAGAGGCGGCATGGCGCCCTCAGCTTTCGGCTGACGCAGGTGCTTTCGGGACATGGATGTTTCGGGAAGTACCTGTGTCGCATAGGCCGGGAGCAGACGCCCGGATGTCGCCACTGCGTCGACTGCCCGGAAGACACGGCGCTGCACACGTTGCAGGAGTGCCGTGCGTGGGCGACGCAGCGCCGTGAACTAGTCGCGGCGATCGGTGGTGACCTCTCGCTTCCGGCCGTGGTTCTGTCCATGGTCGGGAGCGAGAGTGCGTGGGAAGTCGTCACCTCCTTTTGCGAGGTGGTGATGGCGACCAAGGAGGGAGCGGAGAGGGAGAGAGAGGCGACGGCCACTCTCCCTTCCCGCGCCAGACGCACCGGGCGCCGCCGGAGGGCGCGCGACGATCTCCGGCCACCCTAGTGTGTGGCCTGCGGGCGACGGGTTAGGGGACCCGTCGCCCGACCAGTAACAGGCCCGAGAAGGCGGCGCGCATGTGTTCCGTGCGCGCCTCTCAGGAGGACGTGGGGCAAGGCCCCACAGAAGGAGAGGTCCGCCAGGGGCTGGCGGACCGAGGCCTGCCGGGGTTGCGGTGCATGCAGCTGCGAATCCCGTGACCTCGGCCAAGGGTCAGAAGAAGGAACACCGTGGGTTTTTAGCCGGTAAGAGTCCGGCATAACCCTTCGCCTTCCCCAGGCGAAGGGTATCCATGAGGATTTTCCCACGATAAAAAAAAAAAAAACATTATATTTTACAATTTGGGATACTGAGGGTAACGACCGTGTCTCATACCCTAAATGCGCTTTCCGTCACTTTGTATAAAATCTCACCGAACAAGGAAATTTCTTAATTTCCTTTGCCATCTTAAAGTCGCTTGAGCGTTATAAACGGCGTGGTGGAGGATTTTATATTTAACAGCAAGCGAAAATATACACGCCAGGAGAGTTTTCTTCAGTAAATTAATATTCTCTACATTATAATAACTACCCTGTATTTTATATAATATTCAGACTAATGTCGAAACTCATTCGTTAGTATTAATAAACCCGTAAATTCAACGAAATCAACTGTGGGAACATTTGCATTCGAAGCATAATGAAAGAGGGCAAACTAACATTATAGAGCAACATAAACAGAGTATGCGGAGCCAGCCATGCGGAACGGGTGCTAGCAACCAGGTCGGGTAAATCAAACAACAAGGGCCAATCATTTTGCATGTGCCACCGCACCCCACACGCCTCACAACTATTCAACCGAATACTACTTCAACATACATCCATTCATCCACGTAAATGAAAATTGATTGATTATGTTCAGTAGTTGAATTCATTTTGCATTGTTTTCTTTACTTCTGTTAAGATTCATTGTTATGACGTAAGCTGTGTACTCAAGTAGGTAACAGTTCCAATATCGGGTACGCATTATAATTTATTGCCTTCCCAGAACGCCCTTTCGGGGTTCTAGCGTTTCTATCTAAATTAACATCATGTCATGTGTCATACTACTGACCCTTATTACAAACAAGGTGACATTTAAAAACATTTACCAAGCTACTGGACTGCTGTGATGTGAATATAAAACACGCAACTAACGTCAAACTGTTGGGTAAAGTGAAACAGAATGGCGTGTGAATAAGATTTAATCTTAGAACTGCATAAGAATTGCACCAACGACCAACATAAAATGCGAATAAAAGTTGCCAGACATTGCCCACAGGGACGGGTAATAATTTCATTCGTTGACCATATTTTATTCTTTTATACAGAACACAATAAAAGTCGTTGAAAATAAGAGACAAATGCAATTACAGGAGATACTTCTAAAGTTTCGAGATATTTATCTTAATGTTGCGATAAGTCCCGACCTACATTACTAATAGCAGGTATAATTTAATAAATGTACTGTTGTAGCTCTCATATTTTTCCTAACGATGAAAGTAGAATAAAATTCTTACATAGAGGTTGTGTTAGTGTGCAGAGCCCGCTACAATACAACTGTTTCCGAGAGATGAGTGTAATAATTCTCTACAAATTAATAGCTCATGCATAACAGCACGGGAAACACTTCTGAGGAGGAAAAGTAACTTCAGTTGGTCATAAATCGCTTGGAAGTCGTAAAAATCGACTCGAAGAAAAGGTGTTGTGGTTGAAGTAACCGGTGGCTTAACAGACTGTTTATAGACATTGCAACTTTATCGACCTTTCATTTATCATTTTTGTGCTATGGCACTTATTGTAAATCTAATTCATTCTTAAATAATACTTTTAATTGACTAAGAGTTGCATTTTCAACACAATTATTATTTTAAAATAAAACACGAAATGGTCGGATCACTTAATAAGTACCTATGTGAAGAATATATTTGTTTATGATGGAACTGACATGAACTGTGTTCAAAAGTTCCAAACAATTAAAGAAAAAAAAATATTTGACGTTTTGGAAGTTTTTGCATACAAATTCTGTCAAAACGTTCATAATTCTTCATATAAACGCTATCCGACGTTGATAAAATCGCGCCTTATTCGTTTTTAAGTATCAAAAGTCCATGGGCTTATTAATACCTTCAAAAGAAAATAACTAGTTTAGCAATCAAACCAACTGACTAAGAATTATTATTTTAACACAACAATTATTTTAAATAAAATATGAAATGGTCGGATCAATTATATCTGAAGAATATATTTGACGTTTTAACAGCTTTTGTACAGAAATTCTGTCAAAACGTCTTACTGATTCCTCAAATAAATGTTAACTGAAGTTGGTAAAATCGGGTTTTATTCGTTTTTTTTTAATGTTTAATGTGCATGGTCTTGTTAATATCTTCAAAAGAATATTAAAATAACGTGTTTAGCAATTTTATAGAATTGGCGACCTCTTGTCTCAACTAGATAGACAATAATAATGCAGACGGGGAGCGTAATATTGTATTTCAAAGAAAAAATAAAGTGATTACGTTAACCTGAGAACTTAAGTAGCGCTGAAGATTTTATTAATATAGTATGAGCTACAAGTACACACGGCAAATTCATTGGCCTTTCATTGTCTCAACGATCTCGTCGAGAGCGGTTTCCCGCATTCCTTATTATAACAGTTGCAATAACATGTTTCTTGCTTCGACTTTGTATTATTGTTACAAAGTTAAATTGGAAAACGATTTCTATTGTGGGATTCATTTTCGCCATTTCCTTGAAAGAAAACATAGTTTGTATTGCTTGTAATTTTGCGAAAGTTTAGTCAAATGTTATTATTCTCATGGGGAGTGAACTAGACACCTTTGGGGGTGATAGCTAACTAAGGCAAAGCGTGTCATAACTGTTTGTAAACTGTGCATGACTTTAAGCGATAACACAACTTGGGTTACTAGACAAGATAGGCTTGGTATTTTTTTTTTTATATTAAATTTGTTTGTTGTCACGCTGTTGGATACAGTATACCAGCAATAAGTTTAGTAACATTAGCAATAATAGACGCGCGATACTTAGTGACACTTATTTTAAGTGTTTTCCATGCCAGAGATCATGATTGTAATTTTATGAGCCTTGTGATGTAACTGAAAGAAAGCCTATGGTCCAGCTCTGGATTGCAATAAGATGAGTTGATGATGATGATTATACGGCAAAATGGTGAACTATAAAGGCAAGTAGGCAACGTAACAGGCAACTATGCATAATGCAGGTTACTGTCATTGGAATTGGGTGCGTAATAGTTTAAGTCAAAACCACGTTCAGCCGAGGGATAAACAAATCTTGGCCAATACGCACACTCAAAATCTCTGCCAAAATACAGATGTCGAGAGTTACTTGCACACTTACCTCGTTTGTCGACTGTGCCTATGTGGCGCGAGCCATACAAGTGATGTGAAATTGATAGGATTATATCAATATGTATTCTTCTCACTGCATAGCCTGGCTGGTAAAGTACAGCAATTTGTATGTATCAGTTCGGATACAACGAGAATTTATGAACACACATCTATCACGAAATTGAAAATAGAACTACCAACATTTGTCTTTAGTGACAGGGTTTAGTGAAACATTGAAATCAACTCTACTCTCAACTGGAGAAATCGCTTTTTTTATGTTAAAGTAGACAGGCGTTAGATATCTCCTTAATAATAAAGTCTGTCTAGATTTAATTATACTTCATTTCATATAACATTAGACAATAGTGGCCCACCAAGACATAAATATCTTCTGAATTGTTTCTTGAAATATAGTTTCAGCTCATCCAGATTGACCGTTAAGATTCATAAAAGCATAATACTGTGTTGAATCCTTGCTGGAAGCAAATATGTTGCTTATTTGATTTTAAATCCTTGCTAAAATGGGACTTATTTTAAACTTGGGAGCAAATAAATTGAGCCACTCCTATTTCACGTGTCCTGGTTATTAGTTTTGGTATCATGAATTGTATAATTCTAAGTTGACAAAAATTAGGCTTAGTAGGCGTTTCGGCCGCTGAGTTTCGTCCGATCCGGCCGAAACACCCATTTATTTATTATTAATATTTTTGAGTGGCGTTTCGGACGATACTTTTTTTGAAGCAAATTTTGTACGGTCAGAATGAAAAATCTTAGGCAGGGTTATATTATTGAAGTAAAAGTCAGGGAATTGTTGGACAAAGATAAAGTTTAATATACAATTACAACAATCAACAGTAAACATGATAAATCACAATAATCAGTCTTATAAATCAATTAAAAAGCGTACATTATGAATTATAAATGTAAACAACAATAATCAGTCTTATATATCAATTAAAAATAATAATTATAAATGTAAACAACAATAATCAGTCTTATACAGGATGTTAACGAATTCGTGTAATTCCTTAAAAATAGTGCCAAAAAAAAAAATTTTTTTTTTCTTTCCGTTTGCCTTAGTGATCGAATCTTAACCACCTAATAAGGATTCAGTAAAAAAATAAGACTTTTTTTATTTGATTGTACATTTCGATTTATCCATGGCCACAAAGTAAAATAGGTATTATTTGATTATGTTTCTGACGTTACTTTGCCTTTAAAAAAGAATTCGTCCGAAACACCACTCAAAAATATTAATAATAATGAAATGGCTGTTTCGGCCGGATCGGACGAAACTCAGCGGCCGAAACGCCTACTAAGCCAAAAATTACCCTCATTGTAAAGGTTATCAAATAACCTTTTAGGCGATATATGTTTAGAATTGATCTGTTCCTTAATACCAAAAATAAAAACAATTATACGAGAAAAATAGAAATGGCTCGATTTATTTGCTCCCAAGTATAGATACTCACCAAAATAATAGATACTTACAAAGCAATAATATAAGGAATAAGGAGACTTTGTACGAATAATTTCAATGTTTGACGACACGTTTGGTGCAGTGGCTAAGCGATTGGCTTCTGCACTACGGGTCGTGGGTTCGATTCCCACACGGAACAAAAATTTGTATGGCCTACAGATGGTTGTTTCGGGTCTGGGCGATTGTTTGTGAGATTTGTGTCTGTAAACGCACCCACGATACAAGAGAAATCTTAGTGTGGGGCAAAGTTTTCCTAAAAAAAAAAACAAAAAAAAAAATGTTGAACCCAGGATTTCTATTCTATTTCCGAAGCTGCTTAGTTTTTTTTTCAAGTTAAGGGTGTTAACGATATACAGTTTAAGTAATATAAATACAGCACATACTTTAGTAATATGAAAACATAAAAGTAGCGGTTGTCCCATCTGTTACTCCAAAATTACTCAAGCCGAGAAAAAAATAGAATATCCCAAACAAAAACAATGCAAGCTTTCACACTAAAGATATCGTTCCAATATCAATACAATTCATATTCAGTTCTGAAAAAAATTGCATCGGGCGAGGCGAGACCATATCGAAAGCGGAGCGCAGAAAGTTTTCTCAATCGTATTATTCGAATAGTTTCACCGTGTTGATTGAATCTCAATACATTTTTCACTCAATATAGGTTAGTTCGGTTTATTATATTGCAAGTTGGTTACCCAAGTTTTAAGTTTGGTTACGAAAGGTGAAGTGGGATCGCGTGCGCCAGGAATTGCACTCCAAATTGATCGAAATCGTTTCTTTATTTTTAAAGTACTTATTCAACTTTTATGTTTATTTACAGCCTGTAACAGAAAGGGTATATCTATCCGAAAGGGGTGAAGAGTGTATCAGGTATAGAATCTCTGTGCAAAGTTTCAGCTCAAAATAAATTACTCAAAGAATTGATACCAAATTTTTGGTTTCGCAGGTTTATTGAAATCAAATCATAACAAACGTGTCACTGCACTACGAGGGTCAATAACTTCTCACGTCATTTGCTAATATTAAGTTAAATCTCTTTCGCGATCTGTGCGCCTAGTACACGCTGTAGGTAGTGTGCCGCCGCGGCCGCCCTATGTCGGCGCGAACTGACGGGATCAAACGAGCCGACAATGGGAGCGCGAGCGCGTGTGCGCAATAGGCATTTAGGAAGGTACTCCGTGGTGTAAAAAGTAATAATGCAATGCGTAATTTCCCTATTTACAGTTTTAAACACGATAATATCCAGCCAAAATTACAAATTAAAATGTTTAGTTAATAAAAAAACGTGTAAAAAAGTTACGTTAAAATTCAGAACAAAGTTTAGCTAGTATTTAGGTAGCTACTAGCTACTTAGCTTGTTTTTATCCCTCATTCATTACATACCTAAACAGTAAAATCTAAGAGCCATGTTTAATTTAGTAAATTGACTTACATTTTTAAAGATGGGGTTCGATGTGATGACCTTGGTATTGTATGCACAAGGCCGCTCGCTTGTTCATGGACACCTGAACATTGCGCAGCATGTCCGGTGTTACTGTCCTGAAGGCATCCTCGATCCGTACTTTCATTTCGTGCACTGCTTACACTACGTTTTTAATGTACCCCCACAAAAAAAAATCTAACGGAGTTAGGTCTGGGGACCGCGGAGGCCAAGCCACGCTTCTGCTACCACGTCCGACCGATCCACCGAGAGAAGCGCGCGTCCAAATAATTACGCACATCACGTGCAAAGTGTGCCGGTGCACCGTCGTGTTCTAAAACCATGGTATTCTCCATCACGAGATCCACGTAACTTGATACTGGAAGCACAGTGAGCACATCGTCTAATTCATTCATCAGGAAGTTTAAATAATTTTGGCAAACACGCCAACGAAGGCAGCTGCCGACGCTCAGCATCTGGTCTACCCTGGATAAATCGGTGACGATACAAGTCTCGGGCAGCTCGCAGGTTACCATCTTCTGCTCCGACACACATCATCACCTCGTAATATTCGCTATTAGTTTAACGACATTTTTAACAATCACGAAATCACAAGTCGGTACACTGAATCGGATGGAGAGAGCGACTGAAGGACACGAGTAATAGTCTACGACTGAAGTCACTGACGAAGACATAAGACAAAAGAAAGTTGGGGAAAAACCGAAAAATAAATCTTCTACTATCCTAGTAGTAGGGTAGCTAGCCCAATTATTGTACAATACTATTTTAAAAATTTTGTTGAATTGTTGTTTAAATTAATTTACTAATCAACTTAGCCTATCGCTGTCCACTGCTGGACACAGGCCTCTCCCAAGTTGCACCACCCACAACACACGATCCCCCGCCTTTCGCATCCAGTCCTCCCCAATTATTAATAATTTCAAGAAAACTGATCAATTAAATACATGGAAGCACACCGATCAATGAAGAGTTAGGCCAGGGTGTTCATTAATTGACTCAAGAGCTGAGTTGACGCACGAAACCGATAAGATCATTTTTATTGTGGACTGTGGTGGCGGCGGTACCTACATAAGTCCATAGTATTATTTGTAAGTATTGATTAATCAAAATTGCGATAGTTAAGTTGAGTATGATTTCATTTATTTATTACTGAAGGCTACCGGAGATCAACATTAAACCAGGCGTAAAGTTACCTCCACGTTCGTACCAGCAACCTGCAACGGGCTCATTTACCCTAAATATCATTGTGTGTGTGTAGGTATCCAACCTAACCACCGACGAAATTAGGGTTCGTTCAGTTATTGTGCGCAAACGCTGTCCGGACAACTCTCGTTACTCTTGCGGTCCTAGTACTTTTAACAATTTATTTTCATAGTAAATACATTTTGCGGCCTATTTTTATTTGTGATTTATTTATTGAACGAACATAAATAAAGACTATCATCACAAACCATCAAACTACAACCTCTCAATCAACTCAGATTGTAATGTTGTTACTTACTTAGCGCTGTCATCATCATCATAGTCAGCTCATTACTGACCCACTGCTGGGCACGGACCTCTTCTCAGAATGAGAAGGTCAAGGCCTTAGACCACCACGGTGGCCTAGTGCGGGTTGTTTTGTAAATAATTATGGCAAAAACTACCAAATATTATTACAATCCTATTTAAATTAAAAGCGGAATCCACTGGCATTTTATTTGTACCAGGAGATACAAAAGTTGCATAGGAAAGTTATTTAGGGTTCATTTTTAAATAAATTATTTTACAAAATCTTTTTTCTGTAATATTCTAATTTCGTAGTCTTTATTCAGTCTTTACCTACGCAATTCATTTGAGATAGGTACTATGGTAATTAAAAATTTAAAACGATAACGTTAACGGAAATTCACAGGAATATTTTTGTTACTTTAAAAAAATTGTGGTCGAATATCATAATTATTAGGCACCTACATTTTGTACGTTCATCGAAAGTCGTGAGCTAGATACTCCGTTATGCATGTTATTTTTTATAATTTTTTTACGTAAAAGTACCTATTTTTAGAAAACTGCCGCTTTTATCACGAGTCTACTTACTACCTAAGTTCTAAAATCATTTTCCAAGCTGCGAACAAACATTTGCATTTTAACTTGTTCAAAAACAATCTTTTTTTAAATTTAATTTTAACTAAACACGGAACCCTTTAGCATTACTTATGTACCAGGAGTCCAGGACACACATAAGTTGCGCAGGAAAGTTAATAATAGGGTTCATTTGAACATAAATTATGTTACAAAATCCTTTTTCTGTTCTAAGTTCCATTAAAATGTACTTTCGCAGTATTTACCTAACCAATTAATTAATTTCTGGTGCAGTAATGGGAACCAACATAAAATAAGGATTATGTATGGAATTTATCAATTTACAGGAGATATCTCTCTGTATTCACGGCTCATCTTCCGTGCGGAAGACGTCCGGTCCTTTGGAAGGCATACACGGGGACACAGGTCCAACGCGCAGAGGCCCCTTTGAGAACCGCTCAGAGGCCCCTTTGAGAACTACTTAACTACTTATTTAAGTTATTTTTAAACAATTCAAAGTTGTCTGTACCAGAAGTAATTTAAAATACACGGACATCAATTTCACTTTACCCTAAACCCCAACTAACAATGAAATCAGGGTTCTCTATGCAAACAATTTTCAATACGGCGATAACAATTCCTATTTTTTATGCAGTGCTAGTACTTTAATTATTTTCTTTTAACAGTTTTGCGACGTTTTTGCAAGCATTTTATTTATTACTACTAGCTGTTGCCAGCCGGGGTCGCGGGACTTATTTCATTACCGTGACCCCGGAACGTAAAGGGCTATTGAAGGAACACCGTGGATTTTAGTCAGTACAAGTCTGACAGTCCCTCCGGCCCTGCCCGGGGTGGGAGGACTCATTTGATGATTTTACCACGAAAAAAAAAAAAACTGTTGCCAGCGGTTTCACCCGCTACAATTTGAAAATCATCCCGTGGGAACATAAAATCAGGATACAAATATCCTATTTATTGAGCCAGGTTATGAACTATCTGTGAACCGAACTTCAACCAAATCCGTTCAGAGATTTTTGCGTGAAAGAGGAACAAACATCCATCCATCTATCCAACCATCAAAACAAACTTTCACATAATTACAACATTAGTAGGAAGTAGGATTGACATAAATTGGACTAAAATAAAGACGTAATGAAATCAATTTTGTTGTATGGTTATCTCATTAAACGAGTCCTCGCGCCCTAGGTAGAGCGAAAGGAACTGTCAGTCAGTACTGACAGTCCCAAGGAATAGGATGAAATTTTTAGTCAGTACCTACTAAAAAGTTCATCCTGTTCCTTCCAGGACCACGATGTCCCGACACTACATCATGTAAAACAAACATGTAAAGCAAACATCACCGGCAGACCATGCAAACAGTAACAATTAATTAATTATGCGTGCGTGTATCATTTTGTAATCAAAAATAAACTATTTAATTGTTGTTAATATTTTTCGTCTTATTTATTAGAAAAAAAAAATGTTTTCAACTTTATTAAAAAAAAACATGAACGGAACCCATTGTCATTTTAATTGTGGACAGGACTCCAAGACACGACAAGGACGGCAACTGACCACGCCCCCTAAACCTAAGTACGACGAAATCAGGGTTCTTTAAGCGAAGTATTTTCATTTTTGCAATATCAATTCTCATTACTCATGCAGTCTTAGTACTTTATTTAATTTCTTTTCACATTATGAACCGTTTTGCGACATTTTTACAATATTTTAATTTATTTTTGACATAATTTGGAATTTCGGATTAAAATAAACATACAGAAAGACACGTGGTCGAACCAATATCCTTTGTGTGGTATCTCATTTAAATGAATCTTCTTGCCCTAGGTGGAGCGAAAAGGACTGTCAGTCTCTTACTGACTAAAAGTTCATTCTGTTCTTTCGTGCCCTTTGAGTTCCATAGAGTTCCAGGTCTACGATGTCGAAAAACTACTTGGTTAATCCATTTACCAAACAGCACCGCATCGACAGAGCATAAAATTCCGATATTGTTCTAAAAACAAACTTTTAAGTTGTTGTTCATAGTTTCCATGATAATTATTATAAGAAAAAAAGATATCAACTTTATTTTAAAAATCATGAACGGAACCCACTATAATTTTATTTGTACCAGGAGTCCAAGACATACGAAAAAGATGATGTTTTGGGGTTCAGTTGGACTTAATTATTTTACTAAATCGATTTTTCATTCTAAGAAGTTTAAATGGCAAACAATAATATTACTAAGGGCCGATTGTTCAATCGTCAGATAAATTTTATCCAACGAATAAATATGACGGATTGATAGATTTTCTATACAAAAGCTGTCAAAACTTCAAACTTATTCCCCAGCTATAAAAGTTATCTGACGATTGAAAAATCAGCCCTAAGTAATTTAAAAAAAAAACAAGACCTGGAAATGTATTATCTCAATCAATTCAATGAAAAACGATTTGATGATTATACGAATCGCTTCGTTTTTATGCAATCTTCAAGCAAATAGTAAGGTGAATCGAATTTCAAAACTCGGAAAAAATTATGATATGGTCACAATTTTGATTGAGTTTACAAACAAAGAAACTCACATACACAAACACCCATACTTGGATCAACTATGTGTAAGTCATAAAAGTATTTGTTCCGTGCGAGGTTAGAACCCGCGACACGCTGCGCAGCAGTTCATGGCTTAGCCACTTTGTAAGGCAACCGTGGAGTCAAAGTATTATGTTGCTAATAAAAACAAACACATTAAAAACCAAACAGCGAATAGGTAGATTTATCCACATCATTGCAAAATACGAGTACAGACAATACTGTCGGCATTGTTTATGTTTACACTAAGCGGATATTCATTTGTCGGATTGATAAAATTGCTTATTCCAAATGATAGCTAAAAGAAAAGTCAGTAATAAAATTTTTCAAACAAAAAAATAAACATGCGGAACCATTTCTCTAGAAATACCAGGAGTAAGAGGTTTATTTTTACTTACAAATAGTTCGCTGACACCGATCAGCTGACTTAGTGCTAGTGATGTGTTTATTCGAATTTTAAAAGTTCGGTTTCTGGTATCGATGTTTTTAAAAATCTCATAACTTCAATACACGTAAAGATAGGATTAAAAAAAACCTTGCCATATCGTTTGGTATCATCCAAAGAAGCCCTGCCTTCTCGATGTATATACCCATTCCGTTACACCCTGTATATTGGTTGTTATGAGAGGTTTAATTAGAATTAGTTAAAGCCAAGGATACTACTGTACAGTTGTATAGAAAATTATATTACTAGAGAAAAATAAACATGTGAAAATTTAAATGCTTAGTGAGACGAATATTATGACTGGACTTTAGGTAGGTAGGTTAGGTACTGCGAATGTAAAATTATTGCTGAAACCCAAAACTATATATTTCTTAAACAAACAAATGAACAGAAATAGGGAAAGTTTATTTTGTAAGTCCCGAAAGCCGTAGAGCTAAATTTATTTTTTAGGGCCTAACCGTCGGGTCTCTCGACGTCGCGTCGGCCAAAAACTTGTATTGAAGTAATTCGGCGTACAACAACTAAGGTTGTATATTAACGAAACAATACTGCGACATTATGACATCTTCGTTGTTGTTCAATCTCGAGACTTACCAGCTGTGTGCGAATATTAAACGCTGTCAAATCGACCGCCATCTTCCAAAACACTACGTCATGAGAACAATGAGATTCTACACAACAGACTGCTCTTCAACCAAGCTAAGCGTTTAAAGTTTAACACTACAAAAGTATTTCATTATTCAGCCTCTATGTGTAACTCACGTCACTTGCACTCATTTGTTTATTTAAAAAAGTGGACGTGAAAAACCTTGAACATTCCTAAGTAAATTACACTGTTCTTTTAAATTCTACGTATTTATATTTAAGTCCTTGCACTAACGAGTACATCAGTAAATCAAATTACTCGTCGACCTGCAAGAAAGGTTGCGAAATACGAAAATGTTATTCATTTTTGCTTGCCTATCGGATTTTCCATTCCATTTGCATATTACGTACAGGAATTACAGTTTAAATATTTATATCAGCTAAACTTACGTTCCGAGTGGCCGAAATATGAAATGAAATAATAAAAATGTAGATAGGTAAACGTACCCATATCAGACATATTTTGGCGATATTCTGCCTTCAGAAACTGAGCGGGGAACGGTCGTATCGTTACACTTACACGTAGGGATACGTTTGAGTAATTTTCATGGTATTATGACAGTCGGGAAGTGAATATGTTAGCGCGAAGGCCGTGTGACGCGTTCAGGAGCTATCAACGTACAACCACATCCGAAGGTCTCTGAAGTTAATTAGCCGTCACCGTAATTTTGACGCCACATACACTTCACGCCGGAGCGCTCGCATAACTCACTGGATATATCGCAAACTCGCTTACAGTATTAACATGACGATAAAATAGAAGCTAAAGACTCTTTATTAATAGCTAACAGGATTTTTGGTGGAAATTGTTAGTTTTTTAGGTTTTCAATTGAGGCGCAGATTTTTTTATTTATTTGCACCTATGTCTCAGAGATTTCTGGACCGATTCGAGTACTTATTTGGTAGGTCCCATATAATTTTCATGAAGTTTCAAGCTCAAACTCAAACATATTTATTGCGAACATGGGTTTACAAAAAAGATCTTACAAGGGACAATAGGATCGCCATATTCCGCTATGAAGCATGCAAACATTTTGAAATAAACTTAAGTATTTTCATCCGTAACAATTCGCTGCCCTAGTTCAACAGTAAGATATCTTAAAAAAAAACAAAATTGAGTTAAGTTTTGTTTCATGTGAAAAATTTGCTCTTCTGTCCGGTTCAAAAATCGGATATTTGTAAAACGCAACCAAAGTGCCTAAATTTCAATGTCTCACTGAGACATTTAAGCATGATTAATGACACTAAAATCATAAAAGTATGAATAACTCAAAACAAACTTTGTTCAACATATCTTACTGTTGAACTAGGGCAGCGAATTATTCTATTAATATTACAAACCTTAGTATTATTACATGATTTGTCCTCATTCATATATTTGTTTGAGTATTTTTTATACAATATTATTTGTGGTTTGAAAACGAATTACCTAAATAATTTGTACACTAGGTATTACGTTCTTATTATACGTTATCATAATTTGTGACTAAAAAGTATGAAATGAAAAACTTATTTAGTTTTATGAAGTTTTTTTGTAACTTTTAATAATGTGAACAAAGTCTACAGATTACCTACTTATAAAAACTGAAGCTGAATAATTTTTTAATTCCTTTAAATGAGTGTGAGCATTTTCAAGATATCCTTATTCATATTCTGTTAAATGCTGAACTGTTTATCAACTGCAACTTGTGGAGGGGCAATTAAAAGAGCTTTCCACAAGTGACGATACTTAAGTAGGTATGTCCGGCGCAGCCTAGGCAGTCAGCCTCGCTACCTACCTTGCAGACTAGCTAATCTTTTCATCACGGCATGATCTATTCTCGTGTAGCTCGAATGAGAGAAGAGAGAAGAGCTTACTGTGGAGTTTATGGCGCCGTTTCTTCTTCACAGCATAAACACTAGAAAGCGGCGTTTTTGGGGGCTGTCTCTTGTAACATTGTTAAAAGAACTAAGTAATTCAAGTCTATTTTGAATAAATGAGTGTTGAAGTTTGCGGGTTTTTCTTCTGTTTATTTCATAAGGCTACAATATTATTTTTACACCGCCTAGGCAGTCAGCCTCGCTACCTACCTTGCAGACTAGCTAATCTTTTCACAATGGCATGATCTATTCTGGTGTAGCTCGTATGAGAGAAGAAGCTTGATGGGGTGTTTGTTGCGCCGTTTCTTCTTCACAGCATAAACACTAGAAATCGGCGTTTTTGGGGCTGTCTTTTGTAACATTTATGTTAAAAGAACTAAGTAGGTAATTCAAGTCTATTTTGAATAAAATGAGTGTTGAAGTTGAAAAATTTAAGCTTGCGGGTTTTTCTTCTGTTTTATTTCATAAGGCTACAAAATTATTTTTACCCCATCGAAACCTGTAGTGGTCTCTGCAAACAAAGGCCTACGTTTGCCTCACTCCATCAGGGTAGGTAGTAATCAATCAATGGGTGTCTGTGATCAGCCATCCTATAGTACTCGTAATAAAGTATTTTAGATCATTTCTGTTTGCTTGTATGGATGTATGTAGACTGTATTTTCTGACTAAAAGTTTTATGTGCTCTAGAAGCATAAACGGACTGATTTTAAAAATAAAAAAAAATAAAAAAAATACTTTATTTCAGACCTTAATCCATATGATGTTAGTAATACACACTTATAAACTATGTTAGTAAGTAACAAATGTAGGTAAAAACTTTTTGTTTTTAATTCATGTATCTGTTACACTCATCTGTCGCGCTGGGTACGTGCACATTTACATGTACCCAATGCGCCATAATGGCACAACATGGCTTCTCACTGATGACCTTCAGAATGCCGTTGACGCTCCCACGAACTCTGCGCATCATGGACGCCATCCTTTTTCGCAAGATGGTATTGAACCCATCAGTGTGAATTTTGTACTACGTTTTTTTAGGGTTCCGTACCCAGAGGGTAAAACGGGACCCTATTACTAAGGCTCCGCTGTCCGTCTGTCCGTATGTCACCAGGCTGTATCTCCTGACCCGTGATAGTTTGACAGTTGAAATTTTCACAGATGATGTATTTCTATTGCCGCGATAACAACAAATACTAAAAAACAGAATAAAATCAATATTTAAGGGGGCTCCCATACAACAAACGTGATTTTTTGCCGTTTTTATAGATAATGGTACGGAACCATTCGTGTGCGAGTCCGACTCGCACCTGGCCGGTTTTTTTTTCAATGATTTTATTTTATTTTTCTACTATGGTGAATCCCGAAAAATGCACGTGAGTAAACCGTAAATAATCATAAATACTATTGTGAATTCACGAGTTTGTCTGTCTGTCTGTTTGTTACTGCTTTATGACTAAACACTTGGCACAGAGATATTCGAAAACGCGAATGGGACATATTTTATGATACTTTTCATTGACATATCACGCGATCGAAGCCGCGGGCGTCAGTTAGGCCGGTGTTCACCAACATAAATTCTTTGGTTTAACGACAGTTTATTCGAAAAATGTACTAGAATTTTGGGTAAAAGGTTTTTTAACCAGATCATTAATGTTGGTGAATACGGCACTATTAATTGTTTACTTTCTTGTGCTTTATTTAAAGTAGTCAATTACCCAATAGTTGCATGACATTTGTCATTTGACGCCAGCATTCCACTGTCAAAACTTCATCATAGCGACCTTAATTAACCTCGTATCCCGAAAGTTTGCAGTAATTTAGTGCAAACCTTACGTCAACTGCACAAAACAGTCTGTTTCTGATTCAGACACGTACCCATTTAAGAAAGCGAGCACAACGCGGCCGTCACCGAGTGGTTCGCGAAACATTTTAGGTATTTCTTTGAATTGTCCGAGGCACTTGGGTTCTCCAAACTGAATAGAATTCGCTGAAGTCAGCACAGCTCGAGAATGCTCGGTTTACTCCAAAAGGAGTCTTGAAAACTGTACCCACTTGAATTTAAAGTTGTATGCACTCTAGTTACTTACAAATGTGCTTTGTAGAACATTGGGCTTTATGGAACATAGAATTAACAAGACTTACTAAATCTATTGTTCTATTGTTTCGGTGAATTTTCAATCTGCAGAATAATAAGCAGATACTCACTTCTAAATCTTGACACGTTCAGTGCTGGGTGCCCTCCAAGAGGGCACTCTATAGTCGCATTCGCGATGCCCGGTGCCCTCGTGGAGGGCTCATTTTAAATGTAGTTTTTTTTTGGAAATCACACCGTTATGGAACAAGCAGACACCTATTTTACGACGTAGTAGCGTATTTTTCACGGTTTTTAACCTAATGCCAAAAACCCTCCTCGACGGTTCACTTTTAGCGCAAACGTAATGCGAAGGAAGTTCCACTAGCAATATGTATGGCGGCATGGCGTATGAGCTCCATGAAAAGTGTGGTGGACTCGAATATGTTAATGTTAATGTGGAATGTACGAATTATGAAGACAATGGAATGCATGTACAGGTGGGAGTCAGAGGTGTATGGGTGTGAAAGAGAGAGGGAATAAATGATTAAGATGACGAATGAGTTAAGAGGAGAACGTTGGGTGTCAGAGGATGAGGATGAGCGACGTACGACGAGATGTGTTAGATGTTGCTTTTAAGTTTTTTTTCCTTTATAATACAAAAATATACTATTTGTTCACGAGATTTCCATTTTATTTCGCACCCTGATCCCACATTAATTTTGTAATTTAGACTATGGTGCTCTTTAATCCATACTTTTACATGTGTTTATTAATCGACGTTAAAAGTGGTAAATTAATTCGTGAAAGAACAACAAATGACGAACGGTCGTTTGCGTTTTTTGGCTTGGTGTGTATGAACCATTAGATACGTTACGTCATAACAAAATATAGGTACTTGGGTAGTTTTACTTAGCGGTACGAACTTCACCGACGCCGTAAAAATCAAAAATCATTTGAAAAGTAATAAACAGGTATTATTTCAGACTTTTTTTAGAGTTGCTCCCCCTTATTACAAAAGGTGGTTTAAACCGAGATTAAGATAAACCCAGATTTAAAATACACCCATTACTTTCTAACTAGCATAATATAACAAAAAGAGACGGGGCTATTTTAAAACCAAGGTTTTTCTTAGACCATTGTTTGTAGTAGGTAAGGGGGCATGTGTTTGTTTTGGGGTTTTTGAAATTGCTAATTTATGTTTTTAGATCAATGAAGCTAGCGAAAATTATTATTAGATTATCATCCCAATAACGTAATTTCTACTAACTTACTTTCGTTGTATGTTTAACTTTTAGATTAAGCTACGTATTACTGAGCTAGTTTTAATTGATTATGTTATACGTTAACTCTAATATCGGAGATAGAAAAATCTAGATAGATGACCGCAATCTATTAGCCGTTGTCTTTATCCACGAGTATGATAGATGACATTGTTTATTACGTTAGTTATGTTTTCTACGTATTAGATACAGAAGTATGCCATGAAAAAAGTGTAATTTACCGGAGCCGTCTTAGGCCATGCAGGGGCCCTTGGGCACACAGAGTTTGGGGCCCTTTTAGAAAGCCAATAAAACTTGAATGAAAACATCAGAATGTAGTTTTGTGCAGTGACTTTATTGGTTTAGATTGACGCCAACTTGTAGTTCTAGTGCACGAAAAGACAAAGGGGTGCATGAAAAAAGCCTCCACGAGTGACGATACTTCAGTACGTCCGGCGTACCCTGGGCAGTCAGCCTCGCTACCATCTTTGCTGACTGGCTAATCTTTTCACCACGGCATGAGCTATTCTTGTATAGTTCGTACCGACACGATAGAAGAAGAAGAAGTTCAAGTTGTAGGTATTCGTATCGTAGTGAAAAGGCTGATGTTGATAACAATTTGTCCCAAATAAAGGAAACTTCTGCTGAGCAACCCTGGCTATCTGGCTAATTGCGTTGAACTAAGAAACGAATGTACTTTTTTAGTAGATTTATTGGATAAAAATTACATAGGCACTGGATTTCGGCATTACGGGGCCCCATCAGGCCGGGGCCCTGGGCTCGTGCCCCACGTGCCCTTATGGTAAAAGCGGAACTGCCATTTACTAAAACGGCAGAAGTTAACACAATACGTTGATGACGTAAGTATTAGGTCCCATTTCATAAAAGAGCAAACTTACATATTATATTTACATACCAAATAGTTCTAAGCCCCAAATGGAGGCCAATTTGACTAACAAAATTGTGACCAAACCGCAAACGAACAACAAAACCAAACATTTGAATAAACATCTGAATGAACGTTCAGCTTCGATTGGGTTGCAATTCATCAGCGTTTCTGTAAATATAATTGGCCTCCAGTTACTAAAGTTCAGGCACGCACGATACGATAGCGGTTTTGATGTTTGCCCGCATATGAAGATCCGTAAATATTGACCGCTACGTATGAAGGAACAATTTCTGTACTTTATTGTCAATAGTGACGTACTGCTACAGCTATAATTTAACGAATCTATTATTTTTGAGAGTGAAATTATAATTAACTAGAGGTCGCTCGTAGCCTCGTCCGCGTGGATGTCGTTTATCGCGTATTTCGTATTTTTCGGGATAAAAGTAGCCTATGTCCTTCTCCAGATTCCAGACTATCTCTATACCAAGTTACTTTCGCATTTATAATATTAGTAGGGATGTAGGAGAAGATAGAAGCGACGACAGTTCGACAGATAGCGAATAAAATAATACGTATGAAACTGATCAAAAGTATTAAATATTTTTATCTTAGTAAAATGTATTTTATTAAAACGTTTTATGTATTTATCACTCACAAGTTTTAAGTCGCACTTAACTATATTTTTTAGATTGTAAAAACACGATTGTAAGATGTTAAAAACATCATCGTACCGTGTAGCTAAAATAAAAATCTCCAATCATTCTCATAGGAACTCAATAACATTGTGATTGACATGAAAGTCGAAGCCGCACTTGCGACTCCTCGGCCAACAATGATTTTTATAACTCAGCTTATTTACTTAGTTTTTATAGGTTATATTCACACTGAATTGATAATTATTGTGGCCGTATAAAATGTTATATCGTCTGGACGGTACATTTCGTGCGAATAATATGTAAGGGTATTTAACTTTATAGCATATAATTAGGCAATCTCACACGCAAACGAGTAATAGGTATTAGAGCTACGATTTAATAGCTGTAACTTTATATTGATAGTTATATCTGTGACACAAAGTTATATTAAGGCTGCCCACCCACTTCCGATAATCGGTGACCGATTTCTTGTAGGAGAAAAATAGAACACACTGATAGCAATAGTGCAACGCACACGTCTTACAAAAAGTTGGTCAGAAATAAAATCAGAAAAAAAATTCGGCCCGATTATCTGTCCTACAAAAAGCCTGACGTGGGTGGGCAGCCTAAACCTTCTTACAGAACTACTTTTTAAAACCAATTCGTCTGTGAAACAGTATTATGACAACAATAACCGCCCTTATAAGATAAATTGTAAATTGATTGTAAATAAGTCCATTATAATTGCCATAAAGGGGACATTGTGACATTCCGTGGTCATTAACACAAAAGTTACTGTAATGTTTATCGTAGCGTTCGTACCGCTACGTGATCAAATTCAAACAAAGTCATTATACATGGTGAAATTGTAAACAGTCGACAAACCGAAATGGGAGATTGTACTCATCACTATGAACAACTTTTACTATGGGACCAAACCTGAAATCGTGAAAAAAAACAGCTGTTCCCTACATTTATGTTCGCATGACTCGTCAAAATGTAGGGAACAGCAGATTTTTTTCGCGGGTTCAGGTTTCTTCTCACAGTAAAAGTTGTTCATAGTGATGAGTACAATCTCCCATTTCGGTTTGTCGAATGTTTACAATTTCACCCTGTATAGTTAATTGTTTATCAATCAAACTGAAAAAAACATTCGGTTGATTTTAAAGTCTGGCCTAACCAATTTGAAAAAAGGAAAACAATGTTTTTAACCGGAACTGCATTTAAAAATTAAAGTACCTATTGTTCAAATCAAGTTAAAATTTCCACTTGTTTTCTACGTTTTTAGTTTTTTTGTTGAAATACGTGACTATTTTGAAATACTTTTTTTAAAATAAATTACTAATTAATGATTGTGTAGGTACCTGTATATAGGGTGTCTCGAAAATCAACGTCAATCAGGAAACAAGCAGGGCTGTTTATGACTGTTCAGAATTTTATTAAAACACATTAAATTGTTAGATTTATGAGGTAAAATTTTATTTATAGCAATTTTGAAACTTGAGTTCGATTAAACATTTTTTTTAGACGCTCATAAACAAGGTTCGTCTGAAAGGGCACTAATCCGCAAGCCACTTAAAGTATCACTGATGACTGTTTTAAAGCAAGTGATAAAATTTTAAAATTCGATCATTTTTATTTCCATTTATAATATTTTTTATTTTAGTTTTTTCAAAAATCATTCGTCCCTACTTTAGTTATGAATTCAGAAAATGGAGCTTCTCATTCGTGTCCCCATATATGACCTAAAATGTAAACACAGCTGATCATAGCTGAGGATAGATAGATTTTAGCATATATTTTTTTGTAATTTTTGAACAGCTTTTTCTCTTAAACTATTGAGTTTTGGGGAAAGTGGTAAAACAAAAGTTACTTATTATTATGGGTACTTTAACACCCTTTCGGATTAGTACCCCCTTTCTGATTAACCTTGTATTGCCCCGTTATTGTATTTGTACCCGGGTTAACGTTGAGTTATGGGACACCCGTTACCTATACACGTGGCAGGACGTTGCAGGAGAGTTGGCTGTTGGGCGGACACCCTGACGGCCCGCAACGTTGCAATCCTGCGGAGATCGCAGCGTGCGATGGCCGTCAGGGTGATAAGGGGATATCGCACGATCTCCTTCGAAGCGGGGAGCCTCCTAGCCGGATCGATGCCCTGGGATCTGGAGGCGAGGGCCCTCGCGCTGAGATATCGTCAGCGCGAGGAGGCGCCTGAGCGGAGCGAACTCCGCCAGATCCTAGTGGCGGAATGGAAGGAGCGACTTGCGCGACCCAGCGCAGGGCACGCCGCAATAGCGGCGGTAAGGCCCGTAATGGAGGAGTGGCTGGAGAGGCGTCACGGCGCCCTCAGCTTTCGGCTGACGCAGGTACTCTCGGGACATGGTTGTTTCGGGAAGTACCTGTGTCGCATAGGCCGGGAGCAGACGCCCGGTTGTCACCACTGCGTCGACTGCCCCGAGGACACGGCGCTGCACACGCTGCAGGCATGTCCTGCGTGGGCGACGCAACGCCGCGAACTAGTCGCGGAGGTCGGTGGTGACCTCTCGCTTCCGGCCGTGGTTCTGTCCATGGTCGGGAGCGAGAGTGCGTGGGAAGCCGTCGCCTCCTTCTGCGAGGAGGTGATGGCGACCAAGGAGGGAGCGGCGAGGGAGAGAGAGGCAGCTGCCACTCTCCCTTCCCGCGCTAGACGCACCGGGCGCCGGAGGGCGCGCGACGATCTCCGGCCACCGTAGTGTGTGGCCTGTGGGCGGCGGGTTAGGGGACCCGTCGCCCGACCAGTAACAGGCCCGAGAAGGCGGCGCGCTGTGTTCCGTGCGCGCCTCTCAGGAGGACGTGGGGCAAGGCCCCACAGAAGAAGAGGTCCGCCAGGGGTTGGCGGACCGAGGCCTGCCGGGGTCGCGGTGCATGCAGCTGCGAATCTCGCGACCTCGGCCAAGGGTCAGAAGAAGGAACACCGTGGGTTTTTAGCCGGTACGAGTCCGGCATACCCCTCCGCCTTCCCCGGGCGAAGGGCATGCATGAGGAACTTCCCATGAAAAAAAAAAAAAAAAAAAGAGTTTGCTGTTGACCCTAACTGGCAATAAACACGACGGCTAATACTGGATACCAGTGTTCTGTTATTACTTCATCATCATCATCATTCAGCCGAAAGACGTCCACTGCTGGGCAAAGCCCTCTCCCAAAACGGGGGGTTTGCCGTAATCACCACGCTTGACAGGCGGGTTGGCGATCGCAGTTTGGTTGTTAAAGTACTCAGAGAATTAACGCTGCTGCCCATCCTCTAGAGCAGCGGTCGGCAACTAGCGGCCCGCGGGCTGCTTGCGGCCCGCGAAACGTCTTGTTGCGGCCCGCATGATTCTCGCCTCCACGCACGTGACAGACGATATCATACACAATAAAGTGAAAGGGAGCGAGAACTACTACTGACAATAGCCCAAGTGCGGCCCGCACTAGTCTCCACGTAAAATATTTGGTCCTCTTGCAACAAAAGGTTGCCGACCCATGCTCTAGAGAATCCCTTTGTCGCCTTTTACGACACCCACGGGAAGAGATAGGATAGTGCTATTCTTTAGTCCGGCACTACACGAGAATGTGTTATTACTTACGGGCTAATAAATAAGAAATAAAAACAGTAGCAATGCAAAGTGCATTAACACCACTTAAAGCCACGCGCAACAGTAAAAGTTACAGCATAATCGTGTTTAAGTAATAAATGCTTGCTCGCGCAGTACCTAATCTGTTTCTATCAGTTTACTGCACGGCATGATAAGCATCTGTTGTCGGTACCATTTTATTTTTCTTTAGTTTTACAACATTTTTTTACGAAATAATTATTTAACGGATGGAGTTTCGCTCTTTATAGGTTTAAATAAGTGAAATACACTGAAATTCAGTCGCATCTAGCTGGAATGAAAGCTTACTGACCCCAATATTGTAGATTTATGTTCCTTGTATCTACTTTACCTTTAAAAAGTAATATTTCATTATGTTGCAAAAAGTTTTGTTATCAATGATAAAAAGACTAACCAAGAAACCAAAAACAAAAGAAATTGTGAACAAACCTATTTTTTTTCGCACGGTAGCTTACGCGATAAGCGACACCTAGCGAGAAAACGGGAAACCTTTGCGGAGGATCGCTTTCCGTGTTTTCTAGAGGAGGTACGTATTTCTCAGTTCCCGACTTGAGAACGAACCTCCCTTGTTGTTTGTCGACGTAGCGCCGATAGATGGCGTTACACGTAACGTAACTTTCAGCTGATAGGATACAGAAAAGAAAAAAAACGCTTTGAATAGAGAACCTCCTCCTGTTTTGAAGTCGGATAAAGAGTTGTTAAAACATCAGTAGATATAACATAAACATTTTTAATTCAAGGAGAAAAAAAATACTTCGAAAAATTATTTTTATCTACTGTTTATTAAGCAACGTTTTAGCTACTCAGTCACGTATTTTTCTAACAGGAAACAAGGCTCCGGTTACTTATGTTTGCTTAAGTTTTACATTTCACCAAAATATACGACAGATAAAGCCAAGTCTTTGAACAAATATTTATGTCGAAGGCTGGCCGTATCGGAATCAAAATAATAATTCCAATTTATGTTACTTTTATTTAGGAAACAGTACGCCAATATTCATTTGAAAGATGGAGGAGGCTGAATACTAATTTATAAAGGGCTTTACTTATTTTAGGCTCTTCCTGCCAATAATAATCATATTTTATTTCGTAATGGCATTGAAACGGCTTCATTTAAATATGAATATAGGATACTTCTTAAGTACTTCATATTTAAATGTAATTTATTATATCTTCTTAAATTTATAGACATGTCTTCGTTTTTGGGTTTCCGGCGTAAAAAACAGCATCCTCCCTCATCCTTGGGTGTCTTAAAAAACGACTTACATGCGAAAACGGTTTTGCAAATGTTTGCACAAACGATACTGTCGGTAATAACATTACCGTTTGCGCAAAAGTTTTGCTGTCTTAACGTACAGCTAGCGACAAAAATAATTGAACATTTGAGGTTTTAAACTTGGCATTATTTGGAAAACTAATTGATATAAAATAAAAACGTTAAGAAATACTGAGTTGTATCCAGACAATTTTACAATTTGAAACAATATTATACTTTTTTGGAATATTCATTTGGCCGAGATTAATTTGTCTCTATCTAGTTGTTTACCAACTAATGTCGCTGACCGTTAGTGCTTACTTGTGCAAAGTAAAATTTGTGCAAATAAGATTGAGCGTGTAGCTGGAGAGGATGCGCAGCAACGCTCTCCTGTCTACTAATAATAACAAACTGTGATCACCATTTCGTCTACCAAACGTGGTGATTATGGCAATTTCGTATGAATGTAGGCACTTTATCACTGTTTTGTCATTGAGAAAACCATGGACAGTGGATGTTTATGGGTAAATATGATGATATCTTTTTAAAACGCCACATATGAACTAGTGTATTGTTAGGTACCGCCACGATTTAACATACGGGTTCTCACGAAGGTAAATACGAATTTCGCATATTAATTTCTGTAACTCGCATACATGAATATGCGATTTCTCTTCTTAATGTGCGTGATCAATAAAAAGGACTCTGGAGTACAATTGTAATTTGATTATTTTAGTGGTTCGTACACTAGAATACGAAGTAAGGAATTAAATGTGAGAATTGTCGACGTTGAGAGCTGATTTTCAGCTGAGTAAAATAGAGTTAATTTCTATTGATCATTTAAATTCAACATCCTAATCCTAACTAATATTATAAATGCGAAAGTAAGTTTGTTTGCTTGTTATCTTTTCACGCTTAAACCACTGAACCAATCACCTGAAATTTTGCATGTATGTTGTCAGGTGTACAGAAACGGATATAGGGTACCTTTCATCCTGAAAAAAAGTACTGTTTCCGAGTAAAACAACAATAACGATAATAGATGGCGCCACGTGTCTTTCGAATCATGATTGAACTATATTATTATAGAAATTTTAGAAGTGTGTTAAGAGTTTTTTTTTAACGCGAGCGAAGTCGCGGGCAATAGCTAGTTCAAGCATAAAGCATATCAGCCTATTACTGTCCCACTGCTGGGCACTTTAAAAGGATATAGGAGAAGGTTAAAGGTTTGAGTCTCCGTAAAACACAGAAATTAAATTGGGTAAAACAAGCCAATTTTATTCAGGGCAAAAACAAAAAAAATACATGATTTACAATTTATTATCAAGAATAACGCTGCAATATAGTCAGATTTTCCTTAAATTCTTCCTTATTTTTAGGTGACGGTAATATCGTTTCGGGTAAATTGTACTTCATCGTGATTGTCTGTTATTTACAAACATTACTGTTTTTAGGTGGTTATATCACTTGTTTCAAAAATTATAATAAAAAAGTTAATGTATTTACAACCAAGCATTTTTTTTCTTTTTCTTTCCATCTATGTTGTTATGTCTAGTTTCACCCAATTTCATATGTGCACTTTATGGAGACTCACACTGTGTAAGGAAGATATATTTAGAGAACGATTTAGACTTTAATCCACCACGCGCTAGCCTGGGGGTCTACTGCCTAAGCACGAAGTCCGTGGTTTCGGCCTTAGTTACGAGCGTTTCCTACTCCCTATCACCTACGGACATACGATTATTTCGGGGCCCGAACTAAGAATGAATGACAACACGATTTGACAGTTGTCCCTACTACCGATGTGTTTTTACCCGACCGAAAAGTTGAACTTGACACTAAACTTGTTTTGTTCACTCCTACGCTTCGGGCTACTTTCGGACGGGCTACTAACTTCGTTGACGGACTTAGGGAGTAGGCCCCCCTGGTGCGGGTTGGCGCACTCCGAGAACTTTGTTTTATCAACACGCAAAGTGAAAAACCCTAAAAAAGGTCGATTTTTCAACCGTCAGATAACTTTTACCTGCGGAATAAATATGACAGTTGGACATATTTTCTATACAAAAGCTGACAAACAGCCTTATTTTATTATAACGATAAAAGTCATCTGACGATTGAAAAATCGGCCTTAAGTTAAATTGTAAGTTGTATGTATAGTTAGAAATACGTTTGCGTCTTTTAAATAGTTTTGTGATGATAGCATTGATAGCGAAACCAAAGAAATGCTTTATCCAAACAAGAGAGTTTGCTAACTCTTTTGTTTTTTTTCCTATTTCTTACAAACGATAAAAAAGTACATCATCAACAAATATCTAGGTACTCTTTAGGTTTGTTTTGAAAAGAGGATCTCTTTGTGTGAGCAACATTAAAAGCAATTTGGTGTTCGAGTGTAATACCGCAGACAGGCGAATACTGGGTACTGTAGATAAGTAATGGGATTAACGCATACCCTTGGATACACAAACGTTCCACATTTGAAAGCATATAGGTACCAATTATGGTATTAAGTATATCAAACAAGATTTTTCGTCTATTTTTGGAATCGGTAACTACTCCATGACGGTATCGTGTGGGCGTGTGATCTGGCAAACCATGGGCACCTAAAATACTCGCTTGGTTGTCATAAAAGGGTCTTTGGGATTTTCTCAGGAGAATAAGCAACAAAATTTTCCAGTAATCTATCTTCTATATAAATAAAAATGAATCGCCGAAATGTATAAAGGGTGTAAAAAGACCCATCACATAGCCGAAATCTACGCACTCCGTACATCAAACTAAATTACATTGACCAAAAATAATTGCTGGGAAACGACTTTTATTTTTAGGCATAAAAAAACGCTGTTTTTTGTAGCGCGCAATGTAATGCACGTAACTGACTGTGCCTGTGCGTGCAGCGGCTACACAGCTGAGCCAAGGCGGTCGTGTGCGTTTGAAATTCATTGCGTTTTGTGAGGAAAAATTGAAAATTTTGATTAGGTTGTTTGGAAGAAAGTTTAGTATTATCACTTAGAATGCATTTTGGGAAAAACTAAAAAAGAAAAAATGTATACTTTGACCTTCAATATCTCCAAAACCAATGATTTCCTAGGTATGGTCTGGTAGAAAAAAATTATCCCAATGATAGGTAGAATATGTGGTTTTCGTTATCGTTAAGGGTATTTTTACACCCGATATACGCGCATAACTTCCGAACGACTGCACCAAATTGGATAATTTTTTTTGCGTGTTCGTTATTGTCAGGAAAAGGTGTGTAAAAAAGAAAATTAAAAAAAAAAAACAAATATTTAGAAATTTTTTACGAAAAAAAAGTACGGTACGAAGTTCGCCCGGTCAGCTAGTATATTATAATAATTTAAATGTAGCATTGTATTCTGCGTGTCTATTCCAAGAAAATCAATAATTGCTATGCTTTAGTAAGATTTTGGCAAAAAAAAACTTTAAAAAATGTTTTATATGAATCATTTGGAAACTAAAAGCTACGGAGCGGTCATATAAAACACTATTGCACAGTCACTTAGTTCAATTGACCACTCCCAAAGCTTATATAGTTTCAATAATGCTCCAAATTATTTTTGAAGTAATACTTCCTTACGGCCGTTAATTGTAGTGATGTTAGGAAGTCCATGTTCACTAGCGGAAGTTCACCGGCTCATATAAAAGGGCGGCCCGGTTAAAGTAAATGCAGAACTAGGTACTTTCCTTTATTCGCACTTTGAGACTAAGCACACATAATAGGTTGCCTTTTTCTTTCAGCATTTTTCACAATTTCACATTTGTAACAAAAGGGTTTCGTGGAAAATGGAGAAAACAAAGATTTTTCTTTAAGGGTGATTTACACAAGGGCAGTTTCTCGAAGAAAGTCTCATGTTGTCTCCGTTTTAAAAAGACTCATGCCCGTTTGCACTAAACTCGACTAATTCAGAGCTTAACTAAGAAATTACTAAAGTACGCCAATCTTAAATATCAAATTCATCTGCATTATCTACATTAGGTAAAGTTACTCCTACGTTTGACGTTACCTAATTGAATGAATGAGATAGTTATATGAGTTAGAGCGGGAGATATGCTACTATTCCTTCTCTTTGACGTTTTGCTGTTTTGACACTTGGTAAGCTGTTGCTTATCGCTAAGACTCGGAAAAACGGTGTCTTAAAGTTAGGACATGTCCTAAACATTTAGGAAGCCGCTTAAGGCGTGAATTACACAGAAGCGGCGTAAGGTGCAGACACGGCGCACGCGCGTCGCTTTCATACATTTTTTGCGAAAAAGATTTGAAGCGGCAAAACATATGAAAGCGACGCGCCTGCGCCGTATCTGCACCTTATGCCTTTTCAGTGTAATTCACGCTTAAGGTTGGTGCAACGCATTTTTATGGCTAAGTGCGTACTAGACATAAACTTAGGCGTTATCAAAGTTTACTGCAGAGGCCCCTTTGCACTAAACTTTGACAACGCCTAAGTCTAATTAGTTAGAACGAGACTGGCTTCGAGAAACTATCCCCGTGTAACTCAGCCTTTATTATCCGACTACAGGAAAATTAAAAGAAACTGTTGGTTATTTTTATTTGTGATATATTTAAGTGGTGTCCAATTTATTTTAACTTGGGTGTTGGAGTGAGATTTATTGAATACTTCAGGCTAGCACCGTGGGAAAGAAAAAGCGACTTGGGGATTACGTGAAAATGGTGAGAAGCAGCATCCGCCAATAATAAAAAACCGCGATTACCAACCCGTCTGTCAAGCGTGGTGATTATTGAAATTACTTCTTTGACCCTGTTGGGGCCCTGGTAGGCCCATGTCCGGTAGTGGCCGTTTACGGGATTATATGAAGATGATGGTAATGAAAACATGTTGTGCTATGAATGAATTCTCATTGCAACTCTTTGTAAGTTTTACTTTAACTTTGTAACTTTGTTGTTATGTCTTACTAATGAAAACTCAAAAGTATTTGACAAAAAAATAATAATTAGAAATTACGAAACTATTACCTACAAAAATAATAACCCACAGTGAAAAAAAAACAATGAAATATCGCCAACCCGCCTGCCAAGCGAGGCGATTACGGCAAACCCCCCCTTTTGGGGGAGACCTATGTTCAGCAGTGGACGTTTTTCGGCTGAATGATGAACAGAGATTTTAATAAAAGGGAGTGCCTCCGCTGCCGGCGCCGGGTGCCATTACGAGTGCCGGCGCCGGCTTCCAAACTCGCCGCCGGCGCCTCGCCGACTACATACGTACACTGTTTTTTTTATAACTTGTCCTCTTGAAACTGTTCATGTCACGATTTTTCGCCACCCACTTTCATTTTCACAATAAAAACAAATGAAAAACTTAAGGGGATGTTTGTAAGGTTGTTTGGGTTTCCAAAGCAGAGTCGACGGAGCCCCGCTGTGCGGGGCTCCTATTTCTGTCTGCAGGGTTTAAAGTAACCTAACACGAAGGGGATTACGGAGGCTTCGTTAGCACCTAACCTATCCATGTCGGGGTGCCCTAAATTACCGAGCTCTCTTCGCTAGCTCTTGAAATTAATCCGTTGGAAGACAAGTTACAGTGCTTGGCCGAAAATCTAACCTACCTTTCGACCGACATACCTACCAAGCAACTTATTACCGCCGCCGGTGTTCATTTTGGGTGCCGGCAGCCGATGTTTTTAATCTCGGCTGCTGGCAGTAATGTACCGCCGGTTCCCAATAGCGTTATTTTTGGGTGCTGGCGCCGGCAACGGAGGCACTCCCTTAATAAAATGCTCAAGTTATAAACAATTTAAAATTGGTCACAAGACAGACACAACACTACTACTACCAATGACGTCATACCTTAAACTAAAACTTCATAGTGACTTGACATCATTCTGTACAATATCCGTTTCGCGTGACAGAGACAGAAAATGCCTCCTCAATTTTTTAATCGATTTTATTGAATTTTTCACATACTATGTTCTTTCTATACTTTCTATAAAATAATACTAAATTTTTCTACATTTTTAATAGTAGTAAAATACCCTACAAAGAACAGAAACAGTCCACAGAAAATTCAACCCACCGCAATTCAGAAATTTTGTTTGTAATAGAACAATCAGTAAACTAGAAACGGTTCGTTTTAGTTGTATCGAATGTTCAATAGAAACAGTTGTTTTGATTTATTCATGTGAACATGTAAGTTAACTTTGTTAACTAAAACTATCGTGTTGAAAACAGTCTTGTTGGCAGACCAACTAAGTTGCAACTCATGTGGGTCGCCAGATATATGGGCTTCATTGGATATTCCTGAAAATGGTGTCGATTCTGCTCCGCCCTTGCCCTCGCCTCGATTAAGATCATTTTCGATAAGCAGTTGTCGATCGATTCAGTTTGTTATCTCGTTCCGTCTAAGATTCTTGTAAAGGCACACAATGCCGCCGACACTGCCGCGCGGCTTGCCGGCGGGTGTTTGACCATGCCGCCGGGTATAACGCCTATTGACTCACACCCGCGCGGCAATAAGCCGGTGGCATGTGTGTAGAAGCCTTAATGCTCCTACATACGATGCCGCCGGCATTGCCGCACGGCTTGCCGGCGGGTGTTTAGCCAGACCGCCGGGTATAACGCCTATTGACTTACACCGCAGCAATAAGTCGGTGGCAAAGCCGGCGGCATGTGTGTAGAAGCCTTAACGAGAGAAAAAAAGATAGCTTATCGAATTGTTCGACAACTGACTAATCGAATCGTTCTGAATCAAGGAGGCTACACCAACTGAACTGAACTACAAATATTGCTATCTTTTATTAATAGGCAAAACTAGAAAGAGAGAGACGGAACATTTTTAGGGTTGTTTAACTAATTTACTTTTGAACATAACCGTGTTTTTAGACGGCAAATGCTGAAGTGTCATCTAAATCTGCAGGGCAATTGCGTAACGTAACTAACATCAATCATGACAGTTGATTTTTCAAAAACAATATTAATTACGTGGTACATAGTTGTGGAGAAGTCGGATTGTTAATACAAACGTTACAATGGAAATTGTTGACTTGTCAAAATCATAGCCGTAGCGATTAAGAGTGTGTTGCGCTATTAGAATGCTGTTTGGAAATTGTAGTTTAACCTAATTTGAAAGCTCTAATATTCTTCCATCTTTTTCTTGTTAATTGAAGTTAGACTTTTGTCGGTACCTATCAGAATCAGGGCCAATATTCACTCATTTTAAACTTAAGCTTACATCAGTTATGGTCATCGATCGTACTATCAAATTGGTCGCTAAGGGCTTTTATAAATTACCTGCTCTTAATAATTTAATAGACAACATTATGTCCCGAAGCTAAGCTCGTTAGGCGAGAGATATTTTATTACAGTTTACTAATAATCCGAACCTGAGAAGCCTAGGCACGGGTTGGACGGGATATTCTCTTCTAAGTGTGCCTTGGGGATTTAGGAACAAAATAAGACAATAAGCATGTTGACTGCATCAATAAATTGCAAATCTAATTAGTCCGCCAGTTAGAGTTTTGAAAAATAATGGACACGTATTTTTTCTTTTATTAAATCTATCAATATTTGGAAAGATAAAACGCATCAAAACTCGAGAGTGGGGCCTTGTGACGTCAGAAGCAAGTAAAAATTGTACTTGCTTGTGGCGTTTTGTCAATTTTAAAACTGTCGTATCTTCGTCAATTTTGGTTTACAAAAGAAAAAATACTGGTCAAATATTTTTTGATAATCTAACTGACGGACTAATTAGATTTTTTCAGTCAAATACCCTATTAGGCATAATATGATATTTTGTCTATCAACAAATTTCGATTCTTGTTGATCTCTGGGGAGCAGATTGAATCAAATTTTAGAATTTCATACGTATTTCCAAGAAAATGGACTGTCCGGTTTTAACTCGGTTATCTGGTGACCGTACTCAACGGCGGGCCTGTGATATGGGTGTAATATCGGCAGGCCAGCGGTTAGCCAACTTTGTGCGGATAGAATGAAATCGAATCACGCAGCAGCAATATTCTCCTGCATTGGAACTGATGCAGTTTGGAAATCTCACATTTCGCAATTACGTTATGGTTATATAGATGATATTTTACTGCTTTGAAGTCGTTCCGAAACTTACTTTGTACGTATGTTCGAGAAGTTATTCGGGGATATTAAATGTATGTCTTGTTCGACTACTTCGCAAAATTATTTTATTGCGTTAACAAAATGTCAATGGGGTGCATGAAAAGAGCCTCCACGAGTAACGATGCTTAAGTACGTCCGGCGCTCCGTGGGCACTCAGCCTCGCTACCAACCTTGCTGACTGGCTAATCTTTTCACCACAGCATGAGCTATTTTCGTATAGCTCGTGCTGACACGAGAGAAGAAGAGAAGAATACCAATAACTGTTTCGCTAAACGGGAAATAATCACAAATATCATTAGATACGTGTCAACATGTCTTTTTTCAGCACATTGCTTTTGGGACAGGAAAATGATATTGAAAAGGAAATTAGAAATAATACGATTTTTTTACACACAAAGACGTAAAGGTGTACACGGTTGTAGATATTTCTGCCATGAATGCCTACTTAATGTACCTGCAATTTACTTATGTATTATTACGCATATACTAAGCGAAACTCTAAGTGACAGTAACGATACAGAAAAGTCATCTTTCAACAACGAAAAAGTTCAAAAATTTCTTACACTTTGGAAGGTTTTCCAAGGATCAAAAATATGGCCTCAAATTGGCCCTAACAAAGGAAACCAACTGCAAAAAGAACAATAAATCTCCAACTTATAAACAAACAGACAAAAGACAGATTTTTATAAAAGCAGAACAGATAAAGAAGTTTGACGTAAAACTCTGTAAAAGTCTGGAAATAGGTAGCCTACCTAATTGCTTTTGTTTAGAGTTTTAAACGATATTATAATTTCAAAAGCCCTTCTATTTAGGGAAAAGTTAATTTTAGTTCACAGGGGCTAATAAATTGTGGGGGGCGGGGACTGGCTCATTTTTTCGAGATCGCTCGGTGTGAACGCAATCTGTGAACGTTGCAAGGAGGTTGTATATCAGTCAATGTCCGAGGGGCACTTTAATTGCGTCCTAATTTATTGTCCTACATAAGAAAGTAAAGTCGACGTAATAGTATCCTGACATTTAGGCATTAGAGGGGAGGCCCATGATTACGACGATAAAATGAATATTATGAAGACAATGTGACGATGTTGTAAATGTAAACGATTTGTTTTAGAGATTATGTAGCAATTTCCGGTATACGCGTTGATAATTGAAGTTGGTTATTATTGTTGTTAGTTTTGAGCTTACTATTATTTGGCTATATAAAAGTTTTCCCGTGGGTGTATTATTATAATACTACCGGTTAAACAACGAGTTAGTAGTTATTATTATTTAGCGACGCAAAACCTGCAGTGCAATTCTGTAAGAATCTCACCTCGATCGCGACTGTTAATAAAATTAGACACTTGTCGTGACACAGCGTGGATAACAAAACTACACGTTATTGATTATACTTTCGATTATCTGTGTGTTATTTACTTCTATTATCCATGCTGTGACATTATGGATATCGAGCTAACCGTCGATATTGAGGTGGGTTTCTTACAGAATGACACTACTGAAATTATTTTGTTCAGATCCGAATGTAGAATCGATTCTACAAAATTTTAATGTAGGTTATATTTTTTCAAATAAATACTTTTAACATCGTTTCTAAATGATCGCAAACCACGCGCACCATTTAACCTACACTACAATTTAATACGTAGATAAGTAAAGAGCATTTTCGAATTTCCTGAACATAAAATTCGAATCAAAATATTCCGGTCAGCAATAAATACAAATACCATCGATAACTATTTGTTAAAATAAATAATTTCTAGCTTAATCAATTAAATACAACAAAAAACTGTTGGGGTGTATGAGGTTTTGCGTTATTTAAATAACACGTGTAAAGTGGATAAAAAGTGGTAGTTGATGGTTAGTAAGACACATCATATTTATTTATCAAGGGACTGTATGTATATGTATACATAGGAAGGTCCATAAAAAGTGTAGTGTATAGAGCTTAAAACTTATTATTTCAACTTATTTTTAATTACAAAGGAAAAACACTGCTTTAATATCTTACATTCTAAGATAACTGTGTAAATTGGCACGAACATAATACTACTATGGTCTCATTTACATATGAACATTAAATCAAATTACTATCTCTATGAACATCAATCCTACAAGTTACTCGTTCAACTAGGCACGTGGGACAACTGTTAAAGTGCTTGAAGCAAACTTAATATTATCATACAGACGATTTAATGTCGGCAATTCTAATCGTAACAGCGTATAATGTACACGGTAATAGCTGCGTACGTAAGAATACTACTCGGAGATGCCAGCATCCATCTGGCTTAGTTCGGCTCGCACACATCATCGCTTTTAGCTAACACCTCATTAATCATCTCCTTCACATCTGTTTACACAATCTTCATAACTCCCAACCATTTCAGAAAATTTATTTCTTAGGATTTTAGCCTTTTGAAATCCGCGAAAATAGATTTCAAAAACAATTGCCCTTCGCGGTAATTCTATTTCCGTAATACCCTCAAGAGTTTCTAAGATCTATTATGACAGAAGATTTAGCTTTCCATTGCGTTTTATTACTACCGCTCGCATTACATTCGTTTACGCTGATGTAAATTTAGCGTAATGGACTGCGAAATAGACACGGAAACTATTGTATTTTTATAGGTATTAAAACTGGCTACTCGGTGAGTCGGCTACTTACTAGGTTACATTAAAGCTACCTAAGTTTTTGGGTCATGTGTGTTTAAGAGATGACCGGTCATCCATCTCGCTAGAGATTGGTTTTCATCCTTTATCGGCTAATGGAGCAGCTGTACCCATTAATGGGTACAAGAATTGAAGAGATGTGACCACAGGTCGTTAGATCACGGACATTGAGAATTTTAATGTGACTAAGTGATTGGACTAGTAATCGTTTATGAAATTCTTACATTTCAAAAGACATTTTTGGCCTTTTGGATTTGATTAACCAAAGTGTAAATTTATGTATCGGATGATTGGAATAGTATCATCAGGAGATGCCATTTTTTTTTGTTAATTTCGTCTTCTTTGTTGTTTTATTTAATTTTCTTAAAGTTCACAATGTTTCTGTTTGTTTTTACTTTCTACATTTGTCTCCAGACTCGGTTTAGCACGAAACGTGGCGAACCATCAGGAACTATTAAAGTTCCGTACATTAAGGTAAAGGCACCCAATTCCGAGGGGCTCTAAAAATGGCACCTTATTCCGATGTATTTAGAATAACGGCGTTTTCAAGCAATTTACAAGTTCTTTTTGTTTGCAAGATACATTAATCAATTAATAATTTATCTGTTTAAGTTTATATGAGCAAAAGAGTGCTTTGGTGCTTTAACGTTTTAAAATAAACAGTAAGTTTGACGCTAGCAGCTGACTCGAACGCGCGCTTCATACATTTCGGACCTTATGCACGTGATTAATACGATTTGCTAAATAGTGTTTTGTATGATAATTTTATACCGTGTGAGTTTTTGTTTAGGTTGAAATATTGGAAGGGTTATATTTTTTATTGAAAACAGTTAACATTTTAATATTTTCTTTACAAATTGAGGAGAAAATACGTTTTTAAAATACCGCGGCATTAGGTGCCAAATATTTTAGTTGGTTCCTAAATACCGATGTATACCACGGAAATGCAATTTAATAGACGTTGACTTTTTTTCAAATTTTGAAGGCAGATTTATGATTACGAACTTAATATTTTAGTTCTGATTACTTAAATAACCAATAGATATAAAAATCTATTTCCGAGGTACACTATGGTTTCGCATTTACTAATTATAGCAGGTCAAAAATTGCCTGTTTAGGTACTTTATTAATTCATTGTATGGAAAAGCTAAGAACAGTAAATTAAGTTATTAATGTGTTCTGATATAATCCTGAGTGAGCTTTGTATATTTTTACAAAGATATCGCAATTGAATATTAATTTATTTGTTTAATATTAAAAAATCTTTTACTTTTTATTACTCGGAATTAGAAATCTTGATTTAGTATTATAAAACGCTATTCCGATGTATTTAAGTCGGAATAAGGTTATATTAGTACCTAATTCCGTGGTATTGGCACACGTTAAATACAGAGTGTTCATTATCTTACGCAGCTTGTTCAAAACTTTAGTATTGTTTTAGTAACTGCAAGAATATAAATTTTCCCTTTAAAATAACTTTCATATTCCGATATACTCAGATATAGTTATACTTATACAGGGTGTTAACGAATTCGTGTAATTCCTTTACACCGCGTGATCTACTGGTGACACTGATTGACCCTTCATAGGTTTTTTCAGAAATAATAGAAAAAGTTTTCAAAAAATTAAACATGGTATTCTGTATCTGAGTAATTTTAGCGTCCCGAATTAACTAACTGCGTGGAGCGATATCGCGCTAGTCATGCCCATCATCTGTGTCGCCATGCTTTCATTATTTGTGCAAGGCATCGAAATTTACTATCACGTAAAAAACAAAATTTGGGAAAAAAAAAGTTTATTTTTATTTTTAATCAATCTAAATCCCATGCGGGATTACTATATGCCATTTATAGATCATGTGGTTTGAAGGAATTACACGAATTCATTAACACCCTATATATTTATATACTTTTAATAAAATTAATAAAATTGTTTTATTATTATAATTGTTTTATTGTAGGAGAATGAAGCCAAGAAAAAAATACACGGAAGAGGATCTCCAAAATGCTATTACAGGAATTCATAATGGCAGTAGTGTTTATAAAGTTTCTCGACAGTACAATATTCCCGAATTCCTATCTAAGTAAATTACATATTGTGGTACCATATTAATAATCATGTAAGACAGAGTCTGAGACTGATCCAAAGACAAACAAAGATAAATTGAATTGATTTTTTGAACATCATGTATCATTCTCCCCACCTCCTTTCCTTTGCATTTTGTACACTCGGAATTAGGAACCAAATGCATCGGAATTAGGATTTTTACATCGGAATTAGGTGCTTCGGACTTCTTCATATTTTTAAATAATTTGACATTATTAATAAACTTTTATTGTAAAACTGTGAGTATATTTCAAAAATAAGATATACAATACTTCCGATAAAAATAGCCAATTCTACAGAAAGGTATATTAAATACTTAATTTTTAATGTTCTTTCTAGTTATGGTGAAAACACCGCGGAATTAGGTGCCTTTACCTTTTGGTTGTTATTCGTTTGACGTAATATCACACCTGTATTCCCGAAGGGATGGGCAGAGGTTAATAGTACACCCTAATTTCGCCGTTATGTTAATAGAGGGCGAGCCTATTACCATCAGCCGAGTCCAAATCCAGGCTCTGGGCTGCTACTAAGAAAATTCACACTGGAAAACCCAATAACACTTTGCCCGACCCGGGGATCGAACCCCTCACGCTCAGCAGTCGCGATTGTGACCACCAGACCAACGAGGCAGTCTTAATTAATTCGTTTTATTGAATATTTGTATTTATTTTTATGTAATATCAGCTTTATTTATTTAGACCCCGAGCTTACTTCAAATAATATCGATAGCAAAACTAAAATACATTTTATTTTCTTACTGTAAATTTATCTGCGAAGCCAATAAATCTAATCGAAGTAAAACTTAAAACACGCCGTTTTCAATAGTCTTTTTCTGTAAATAAAGGAAAGTAAATCACCGTTAGGCTGGGATAACATTAAAAGTAGGAGATTAATAGCCGTGAGAGAGGCCGTGTACCAACATTGACGCAGCATTTCGGGAGTTATATGAATTGTAGATTTCAGCGGCATTCCGTACAATTAAAACCGTCGGAATCCACAAATCAAGTAAGATGTCACGAACGGCCTCTGCGGAGCTCCCTGTCGATTGCCACGACCTCTATTGGAGATACGAGTATTTTCTATTTTAATGTTATTCCAGTTATAATCTTGTAGGCTTTACTTGTGTGCTGAAGACTTTACAATACCTATCTTTGTACATAACCCGTAAATTGTTAATAAAGCGCTAAATGGAGTAGATAGAACCAATGACGTATTATAAATAGACGCGTCATGCATCAACATCACGGCACTCAAAATCAGCGTAAATACTATCGGTAGCTGGATAGCTACATAAACGTACGAAAAAGGAAAGAAAATTAAATGTCACATAAGGAATTCCTGTTGTTAGAGAGAGATAAATATATATCTTAGGTTACGTTATTATTCTTTGGTGCATGCTCATTGGTCGAGCGCGTACAAAAAGAGGCATGTGGGGAAAAATTGACACTCAATTTTCTCGTGTTGATATAGTAGTAGATTTTTGGGTAAAACAATATTATTATCTATACTTAAAATTATGAATGCAGTTTTTGGCAACAGTAATTATAGTTATTTAATTAATAAAACAACATGTAATATAAACATAAAAATCTTTATCTATATAATCAAAGAAATCAAGTAAGAATCTCTTATGTATGTTAAATGTCTGTGATGACCTCTTGCTGAGATAGGTACGATTCGAGTATTGGTGTATTATATTGATAATTAGGTTTAATAACACATATTATTATTCAAATAATATAATTAATCGAAATAAAAACAATGTAGGTTTTATAAACACTGATGCAAAGTTGCCGATTTTCCTCGCCAGCCGCAATTATGCTGCATCGAAAAAAATTAAATTAAATAAATATTTTTTCTTGATATTTACGCATGAAATGACACTTATTTATCTTTTACAGTTGCAGTATAATTATTACATATTCTATAAACACAGGACGGCATTTTTTTTCGCTAATAGAGAAAGATATTACACACAAGTTATTTCAATTTCACGTACAGCCGCGGCAACGGTTGCTACGCGACTAAATGGATGTCAGGCAATTACCTTGCATTCATCTAGTCACTACAGAGAGCGGGCAACGTATCTATAGTAGTTTATATTATCATTGGATAGAACATTATTCTTTGCACTATTTTATTAACGTAAAAAAGTAAAATGATAACAAAGAAGACTGCACTTAGAATACTCTAAGGAATCACCGGAATAACTCGTAAATGTACGTAGTAACGACTCCAACTTTGAAGTTAACAGACTCTAAAGAAATGGAAGTTATGTTGTTAATGTTCATATATCGCATACATTGTTTACTTTATAGATTACACTAGCAATGCATGTAAATTAAGTTGTAAAAACTTGCAACTAGATGTTTGTAAAGAAGATCGCGAACGACATACTTACTTAGTCAGTCTTAGATTCTGTTAGCAACTAAGTATTATTATTTTTCTTAGTATTGGCAAATGAATCAGTTGTTATTCGGGCGAAATGTATTTAGAACGATCTTTTTGTGGTTTAAGTGCGTCAAAGTACGGAATGTTATTGGGTGCGCTGACAAAGGATCATTATTGGACATAAAGTTATCAGTGAAATTAAATAATTTATCGTACTTCTACACAAACAATCCACAAAACAGTCGGTCTGAATCTTACAGTCGTTTAACGTTTAATGTCATTGCAAAGACGGAGAAAAGGATAGAACATGCAAATGAACACGCAACAATGCAGGATAAGTCTTCTGATACGTGATACGTGACTGATAAAATAAATTAGTGGCCGACTAAAAGTGGTCATCAAATTTCTATTTCTAACCGAATTCACAACAAAGATAAAGATAAAAGATAAAGAATCATTTATTTGGACACAGCACAAAGAGACACAACATGTAAAAAATGTGATATAAATAAAATAAAAAAAGTCTTGTGTATGTGTCTCACGGCTGGACCAAAAAGGTGTCCAGATCAGCTTAATGTCAAGCACTTTATGTACTTGACGCTGGTTTTCGTCTGGAACCATTGTGCTCCACGGATGTCAGTACAACACGAGAATCAGTTGGATGCGAGAAGCACAGGACCGGTCAATATGGTGATGCTTGGGGGAGGCATATGTCCAGCAGTTGATGTCTTTCGGCTGAATGGTGATAATGATGATGATGAAAACACGAGTTTTCAACAGCAAACAACTTTATTTTTATTTCTGTTACGCATTAACTCCGGCATTACTCCTGAGGTGATCCCATATTTATACAGTTTTGTCAATTAACTGATGAAGCACTTCGGAGATAGAGAATAGAACTCTTCAAAGACGACCATCACACGTATCATGATTAGTTGTTATTTGTATGAGAAATAAAGATCACAATTGAATGGTTTTGCGTCTGGCTGTGTGTTTAATCAATTCAAAACGGATAATAAACAAACTTTAAGTAATAAAAAACTAAGAACTACAGAAAACTAAAACGCATAAAATAATATACCATTATTTTATTATATAATTATATTAAGCCAGTATCTACTATTTTAAAGTTTATTAATTAAATACAAATAATCGGGATCCGATTGCATGTCATCGGCGCTCTGCCTCTAAAATAGGAATCATTAATAGGAAACAACTGAGCTTGTTATTTCAGAATTAATTAAGCAGTGCTTTCGGTTTGATTGGGAACGCCTTCTCTTATAACGAGTGTAACAATGTAACGGCATTGAATAACATCAAACAATATTGCGCAATAATTAATAACTGTCTAAAGAGGCTTGCTGCCTAATTAATGATTTCTGAATCTTTCTATAGGTTTTAAGAATTTGTTAGTCATTGTATTATTTTTTTATTTTTGTCTTAGTAAATTTATTCGCCACAAGGTATCGTATACAAGGATATTAATTAAAAATGTTTAACCTAAATTAATACAAACTAACTAAATCTAAAGTAAAAACAAAGAAAAATTATATGCTAGACTAAACTACTAATATAAACTAAAGGAGTGCATCAAAATATTCCTCCGCATCGCTGTCCACTGGAAACGTGCCCAGAAGGCTGGCAGCGTTGCCACGTTGTATGGCAACGCTAATTCTCTGGCCAAAAAACAAGCCAGCCCTCTGGTCACGTGAAGTGTCGACCAGTCTTCTTCCTATTTCCTTAAAAAGAAGACGCGCACTCGGACCCCATGACCCGAGCGTTTCCACCCCAAACGGCTCAAAGTCATAGTTTCCTACGATGTTGCTATATTTGCGCCATTTGAGGGTCTCCGCAGCCGCGGCGGTAGCGCCAGCACAGCCCGCCGAGCTAGGAAGATGGGATGGAGCAAGGGTGTCGACACAAGTCGCGTCCCACACCAGAGGCCTACCCATCTTCCATGGCAACAACGTCATGCCGTCAGGTCTCTTGCCGTCATCGCGTGTATTGTATTAATTAGATTAAGTACGTATAGTAAGGCTCCGTTCGCGACAGTTTTTATCGTCATATCTGATCATAATCGGTTACTGCTGAAACACAGGGTTCTCCTATAACTACTACAATAAACGTTTATGGATGTAGACAGTTTGACTCACGTATGTTTTTCGGGTATGCCTGACAACATATGTGAGTAAACCCGTCTTCAAGCAACATAATACTCTCTGACGAGAGCCCGTCTTCTTCCATAAACAAGGATATCACTCACGGAAGTTATTATACCTATAAAAACTACAAGAAACGTTCTTGAACGAATGCTATGTTATCTAAGTTATGTTATTGTCTTAAAAGAGGGTTTTGTTGTCTTGTTTTAATCTATTACAGTTCCGTGACTGATAAACTGACTGACAGACAACGCGCAGCCTAAACCGCTGATGATAGATACATGTGAAAGATATGTTTCTTAGAAGGTATAGAGGCGCACTTTAAGTATACATATATTTCGAAATTTCAATATTTCGAAATCAACACCGGGTGTAAAATGAGGTGTGAACGTTTTTATTGAAAATCGTATTCCGTGTGTGTATCAACTTGAAACTTGATATATCTACTTCCCACAGAAATAATAAAACACTGATTTTAGGACATTATTAATCAGTCCCTAAAAAATAGGGTGCAACGGTGTATTGAATTTTGTATGGAAAAATCTGATTTCCTATGAACATACAGGGTGTAAACGAATTCGTGTAATTCTTTAAAACCGCATGATCTACTACTGGTTGGTGTAGATTAGCCCCGGACGGGATTTAGCCTGGTAAAAAAACTTTTTTTTTCATGCTGTAGTGGTAAGTGATCGTATTAAAACCACCTAATAAGGAATCAGTAAAAAAAGTTTTTTATATGCAAAAATATATTCGTATTTCAGTGAACATTTCGATGCTACGCATAAATGAATGAAAGCACGGCGACACGGCTGGCGGGCACGACTAACGTGATATCGCTCTTTGCAGTCAGTTAACTCGGGACTCTAAAATGATTCAGAAAAGCCAAGATTTTTTTTGATTTTTTTTTAGTTCATTTTCAAAAATACCCATTTAGGGTTAATCTGTGACACCAGTAGATCATGCCTTTTGAAGGAATTACACGAATTCGTTAACACCCCGTATAGACTTGAAACGTGCTATAAATTCTCTTTAACTCAAAGCTCTTATCCGAAATCGACGCAAAAGAAGTATAATATTTCAAACAAAAAATTTGAGAAGCAAATCATTTTCTTCTGTGCCAATTGGAGGGTAAAAGAAAACACTGAATTCGGCTCGCGACCTCGTCCCGTCAAGAACTTGTGATATGAAATGGGATCCGTTAGACTTTCAAACTAAGTCAGGCATTCTAGAAACATGCACGTGACGTGAATCATCCGTAACATCCAACCCTTATATTTCATTTCAAAATATAAAAAAATGTCTAGTGTCATTACACTGAAACTTTTGGTTACTTGTGGTCATAGAAGTCTTCAAAGTATTATTGGATACCATAGTGATGACACTTATACAGGGTGTAAACGAATTCGTGTAATTCCTTCAAACCGTGTGATGTACTGGTGACACTGATTGAGCCTGAATAGGTTTTTTAAGAAACAACAAATATTTTTTTGCAAAAAATGAACAACCGTATTCTGGTCTGCGTAATTTTAGCGTCCCGAGTTAACTGACTGCGTGGAGCGATATCGCGCTAGTCGTGCCCGTCAGCTGTGTCGTTGCAACCAGCAAGACTTTTGTAAAATATGGTGAAAAATATCTGGTCTATGGGAAGGGGTGTCAAATGAACTGGATAACTTCTATTGCCGGAAGAAAATGGCGTCTACCTTTCAAGTTTAAAATTGAAAAGTTTTGGCAGACGGTGACTCGCCAGCTCACTAGCTGGGCCCACTGAAAAGCCGCCAGTATAATAGGCGAAGGGGCAAAAACGTGTGAGCGGAAAAAAATTGTTATTAAGGATGTAAGTTTATTGAATAAAGTTAAAGTTTTTTTTTTGTTGAATCTTTCGATATATCTGCAGTGTCAATCTGTGTCACCGGTCATGCGGTTTGAAGGAATTACACGAATTCGTTTACACCTCGTTCACGTAAAAACAGCTAGGTACGCCTCTTCCAGTATCACTCGCTGAAACTCTCGATGAAGCCATAGGACAAAAATAAATTAACTCCCGAGATATTAAGTTAATTAAAAGTTCAATAAGTTTAATCTCATATTGCGGGAACGAATCTGCTTTTCGAGTTTAGTGAGATATTTGTAAATCGTAACGTACCATTGGAAAATCTCGAGGGAGTATCGTCGGTTGGAGCAGTCGTTTGAAAAGGCTTCATAATAACATAGTAATTAAAACATGATACACCATGATCTTGACCCTGAATTACCCCTGAATTCTCCAAATGGTGGGGCAGGGGTGGTCTTTTAAGTATACATCTATTACCGGTGTCTGTATGTTTTATTCAAAATCACACTATCTACATAATTAATACTTATTATTCATATGTACGAACGAACAAGTGTTATCTGACACAATTTATTTTATTTAAATATACATATGCAGTATAAAACTAACTTACATACGTCACCTCACACTTCAGCTCCAGTTGAAAACCAGCGTCAGGCACTGGTTGTCTGGCATTTTTTGCTGAACTGGGCCTTTTTGGCGCAGCCGTGAGGCACACTTTCCTGCAATTTTTTTTTGTTTTTTTTTATGCTTTATTTTGTAAATAAATAAATAAATGTAATTTCTTTTCTTTCTATTTTTCATTCTTTCTATGAGGTCCTGACTGAAGGGGTTTAATTGACGAATTGGGCGTCAGCCCATTGCCAATAACCGGGCAAAATTCCAAATTTCGGAGTACTACTACAGAAAATTTCCAGAGCGTTAATCACTTTGCCTGACCCGGAAGTCGAACCGAACCACAAGACCAATTAAGCAAAATTATGAATGAAAATTTCATTTGTGAAAATCACACTGTTAAATACCATTTATACCATAATCATTATGAACATAGAGTCGAGCTCAAAGGCACAGGCCAGCTACACACGAACAAAGTCCGAACATTTCAAAGTGCAGAGTTCCCAATATTGGTAATGCTCAGACCTAGTGATTTGTACTACGTTTTCACTCGAATAATGTTTGAAGGGGTTTAATAGAAGATCTAGGGGCCATTTTTGTTTACAATGAAGTCATTGTTATTTATTATAGGCTAAAGATCCATTGTATTAAATATTGCTTTAAACTTGTATCTAATCAAATCCTATCCTAATCTCTATCCTAACTATGTTATATATATACTTATATATACATAATTACATGTAATAGTATAATGCGAAAGTACGTTTTTTTGTTTGTTACCTTTTCACGCCTAAACCACTGAACTGATCATCCTGAAATTTTGCATATACGTTGTCAGGTGCACAGAAACGGACATGGGTACCTTTCATCCCGAAAAAAAGTACTGTTCCCGAGGAAAACAACAATAACGTTCATAGATGGCGTCACGTGTCTTTCGAATCACGATTGAATTATATTATTATAGAAACTTTAGTAGTGTGTTAAGAGTTTTTTTGAGCTTAAATAACGCGAGCGAAGCCGCGGGCTAATGCTAGTTATGTACAATTATTCTTCTCATTCGTTAGGTTCGTTTTTAGAAAATATGAATACGTCTAAGTTCAATCACATTATTTAGCAGCAATTCGGAAAAACTGGATGGTTCTTAGACACAATTATCCGCATTGAAAGGTGCGTAAGCGGGTTAGTGGCCAAACACTCAAACTCTACTCAATTTTAGATTGCCGTCAATTTCGTGCTGTCACTGTTACTTTAAACACGAGACTTAACGGCAACTTAATCGACGTTCGATCGAATCTGAATCGATGCGAAATGGATAAAGCATGCGTAGGTACGTATATTCGTTCATACAAAATGCCAACTTTTTTAATCGTAATAAAGTTTTTCAGTGAAAACGTTTTATTTCAGTTTTTGCTCTAGATGTATCTGTGACGGAAAGCGACAAGCTGTAAGCTCGTTCTAATTTGTTCGCACATCTATCTTCTCATAACTAAGAACCTGTTCGTATTTTAACGCTATTAAATAAAATAAACAACCTAATAAACAACCAAAAGTAAGTTAATAAAAACAACGTTTACAAAATTAAGAGGCGAGTTTTCCTCAAAGTATCTCAGCTTATCCTTGCTAATTAACTCGTCACAAGGAATACGTGCTAAATGAAACCTGCATATACACGTAGAATATATATATTTTACGTTACTCCGTAATATTTGTATGTGCGGATATCGTTAGCAAGCCCCGTCCCCTCTAATTGAGACATAGTTGTCAAACTATTCGCGGGCACGTACTATAACGTCTTTCGATGACACTTGTGTTATACAATGACATAATTTTAATGGTCACACACTCACACAGCTGTGACGTAGAAATGAAGGTGTTATTTATAGCGACGATGTTATGTTGAACACTGACGACGCGCGTCGTTTGTTTTGGAGCAACTTGCGATTTTCGTTGTCATTAGTCATTAATTTTATTTTCTATGTTTATCCATAGATGTGGATGGTTTTAAGAAATAAAAACAGTATATTTACTCAGTAATTTTGTTTTCTTTATTTATCCAACTTGTCGAATCGACGCTTGAAAGGCAAAAATTACCAAGCGACACGTTGGCAATCTTACACTAGAGCATTTTAAAGTTTTGTTTAAGTTCATAATCTTCAAATGCCAGTTTATTATAAGCCTTTAAACTGCACTTAAAATTCGTTGGAATCAAGTAGTTATGATATTAATTAATATTATATATGTTGTTTATAACATCTTGCTATCTATTGGTATCTAAGTTTAATTAGGAATACGTAAATCGACTGTTTTAGGCTTTATAGGGTCCCGTAGTCAACGAGGAACCCTTCTGTCTGTCTGTCCGTCTGTCCGACCGTTCGCACCTTAGCTCAGAGACTCTTAGTACTAGAAAGCTATAATTTGGCATGGATATACAAATTAATCACGCCGACAAAGTGGTGAAATAAAATCATGAAAAAAGTTTTTTTTTTGTGTACCTACCTCCTATACTCTTAAAGTGGGGATGTTATTTTTTTCTCGTCTACATCATGGTGTAGGGTGTTGTTAGATAGGTGTTTCAGAAACATAGGAAAATATTGCGGGTTTGTTAATACAATTTTTCGATTAAGGTATCAGTTTCTGAAATAAGCTTTAAAGTGCAAATTTTTGTTCGAGTCAAGTGCCCCCCCCCCCCTCCCGCCATCTAAACGGCTAGTTTTAGATCTGCGAAAAATACACCGTAGTACTATATACAAATACAACGAAGTTAATAGGAAAACTATCACAGCTAATACATAAATACAGGCTTTACAAGTTTACGAGTAATAGTCGACCAACTGAAAAGTAAAAATTTCGTACAAATTCCATTGAGAAAATACTAAGCCCTCTTCTTAGTCCGCATTATTGTGCAACTACGGTACCCTATTATTGCGCGTGGCCCGACACGCACTTGGCCGGTTTTTTATATGCATTCTATGCTTAGGAACTCAGTTTTGGTACAATACAATCAGATGTGATATTATACTATAACCGATACAACAACCACACTATGTATAGTTCTGCAACAATACTACGAAGACTATAAAGAAATCTACAGAGGTAGTGGTATGGAAAAAAACAGATGTAGGTAGTGGAAACTATTCCCTTACTGCTGTAACTCGGACGAAGCCGCGGGCGCTGCCAGTTTCATCATAAATTCTAAACATGTGCAGCAGCCTAAGAACTTGTCCAGATGAAACGTTTACGCGGTTGAAATGCAAAAGCTCTAAGATGGACGTAACAAACATTTGCAGAGATAGCTGACCTGCTGACCTCTCACGTAATATAAATAATGGAGCTACATATGTAACGTCATAATAAAACCGCACATAGTCCGACGCAATAAGGATTTTATTACAAATTTTTATTTTGTGTCAGAAAAATTCTAATCTTACGTCACACTGAACTAAAATGAAATACCAACGTCTTACTAAATTTCGGCGATGTAATTTTTTGTAAGGCGGTTTAGGGAGGCCTCGGCAGTCATGACCGAACAAGTTTTGAATGCTTTCATTGAAACTTGTGGCGCTGTTCAGCTTGGCTTTGAATGGCGGATGCCACAGTTTGTCTCGACAACTTCGTCGATTTAACTCGCCGCTGTCTGTCCCACTGTTCCAGGCTTATTCACAGTTTGATAACTTAAAAATTATCCAGTATTCTCTCTGATTGTTTTCTTTATTTTCAATTTAGTTTTAATTACTTTCGCTATCTTCGTCTGCTTCCGAATGTTTAATCTCGTTTGGAAAAGTTGTAAGCGCAGGAATATTATAACTGGGTCGTTTAATAGAATAAGATTATTATCAATAAGTGGGAGTCGTTTTCATCTGCATGTGAGGCGAAGTGTTCAGTCGTGAAGGTATAACGAGGGACCTAGAGTTGATTTCATAGCGTCTGACTCCGTGATCTTATAGAAATATCTCAGATACCTTTCTTATCGTATCGGCGAATGCATAAATATGTTTGGAGCGTGAAATATCCAATTATTGGCTTTATTGGTAGGTGTTGGGTATAAAATGTTTTACATTAACTCCATGATTATTTTAAAGTGCTATGTATTTTTTTTCAGCACGGTATGTTTATTACCTACTACTATGTATGTTCAACGGTGTCGTCGCCAATAATAATTGTGAACCGATTTTAATGATTCTTTTTTTGTTTGAAAGAGTATTCTTTCGAGGTTCAATTTACATTTGGTGAAGATCTGATAAAGAATTTAGGAGAAATACAATGTAACTCTTCAATTCATTACAGCAAATCACTCGCGATGGCTGTAATCGCATATTTATGCCACTCAAAATAGAAAAATAATATTAGGTAGGTACTTTAAAAAAAAAGCAAAACCAACTTCAAAATAAACTGAAAAGCGTAAAATAATTACCATATTATAAAATTAACAGTTTAAAAAGTCGGTGCCTTCAATTTGGTTCAGCGTGGATTAGCACCGTCTACTTCTTCTCTCGTGTCAGCACGAGCTGTGCGAAAATAGCTCATGCTGTGGTGAAAAGATTAGCCAGCCAGCAAGGTTGGTCTACTGAAACTGTTAATTTTACAATATGGCAATTATTTTACTCTTTTCAGGTTTTTTTTAAGTTATTGAAAGAAAGAAAGAAAGAAAATAAATTTATTCAGCCAAGGACACAATGACAGCATAAACAATAAAACATAAAAATAATTAATCATACACATGTTATGCTGTCGAGCATGCCCATGCCGAAAGGGTCACCAACTCAGCATATGCTGGACGTCAAACACCCAGCGCTGATTTTCAGTTGGTACCCTTGCAGTGACACACGGACGGAGGTAATTTGAAATATATGTTTTATTTATGCGGGTTAGTGTTTTATAATGTGTCAATAAATTAATAATGCATACATTATTGAGATAAATTACAATTGCAAAAATACAATAAAAAATAAACAAAAGATAATAAAAGATAAAAACTACTTTTAATTTAGGACAGTCAGTCAAAAGATATGGCAACGTCAATTGTTGGCGGGGCGCGGCGGTACGCACTTCCTGTTGAGATGGGGCGTTGTCATTTCACCAAGATTCACACTACTTTTGGCTCGACCACAGGCTTGATAACATGGTTCCCACAAAACACACTTTGGATTGGAATATTAAAATTTACTATTCTAATATCTAGCAAATGTTAATCTTTGATAGTGTGAAACAAAAATAAACTCAGCACAGCGATTAAAATTATCGGACATCAACCTTAATGCTGGGGAATGAATGATTATTCATCACAATGTCCATTAAATCGGTGAGTGATATCAAATTATATTTAAAAAAATTATGAGTAATAAATTATAAATTGTAAATTAATTGAATTAAATTGATTAAATTAAATTAATTAAATAAAAGATTTGTCAACATTAACTGTATCATATTCAAATTGAGAGGCAAGAATAAATAATTTTAGCCTAAGTCTAAATGTGTATAAATTTTTCAGGTCCCTAATCGGAGGAGGAATGTTATTCCAACACTTGGACGCTGCATACCGGAAGCTTCCCCGAAAGGCGGCAGTTCTGTGATGCGGTATGGCGAGTTGCTGAGCACAACGTCTACCCTCGCGCTGCCGGTGACTATTGACCCACGTTAATTTAGAGTGCAGGTATGACGGACACTTATTATTTATAACGCCAAAAAGTAGACAGGCTAGATGCATTTTCCGACGCGACTTCATTTTTAATATTTTGTGTTTATTAAGGAAAGGTGTAATGTGACTCCTTGGTGGTACGTGAAAGCAAAAACGTGCACAAGCATTTTGAACTCTTTGAATCAGTCTCTTGGTGCGCGCTAAGAGCCTGGGTCCTATTACAGTATCTGCGTAGTTTAGTTTTGACAGAACCAAACTTTCAACAAGCTGAATGCGCAATTCCTCGCTTAAATATGGACGCATTTTGTACAATACTTTTAGACGGTAGAAACAGTTTTTGACGCAGTTTAATATGTGAGTCTCAAAATTAAGACTTTGGTCCATAATTAAACCTAGGTTTCGCGCTTCACTCACACACTCAATTTGTTGTCCCATCACAGTCACGTCTCCATGGTTTGGTTTTATTTTATTTAATTGGCCCTTGGATCCGAAAAACATAAATTTCGTTTTGGCTGGGTTAAGGAGGAGCGAGTTTTTTTCAGACCAGTTTACGATCCTTTCTAGTTCTTCGTTTATAGTTTTTACAGCGACATTATAATCTTGTGGTTTAAATGAGAGATATATCTGTAGATCGTCAGCATAGATGTGATGTTTACATTTTTTTATAACTTTAATAATATCAGCACTATACAAAATGCATATAAAAAAATGCAAATATTGCTGTAACTACAACGAAGTTGCAAATCAAATAATCAAATTCAACCCAACCCTTCCATTACATACTACTCGTACCCATTTTCAGCACTTCTAATTAAAATCAGTTAGGTACATTGTAACGTATCTGGGGAACTTTAGTCATAACCACCGTAAATGTTCGGTACTTTTTGCAATCAGCCTAGATTTAAATGAATGGCTACGCCCAGTATGCCGCTTTTTCATTCCGGCGTACAAGCTAGCAATTCATGCCAATGTGTACTGTATAAGCTGTCTAACTTAATGACTTCGTAGGCTGAATGCCTAAAAATAATGCTGCTGGCATAGCTTTTCTGTGTCTGTACTTACTTAAAAACGTATTGAGGACAGGAGAGTTTTTGAATGCGTTCGGAGTAAAATGTTAGAGCTGCAAATAAGCTACTCCATCTCTTCACGTGGTTTAGCAAAGTGTGGTAAAAGAATGATGATGAAAGTAATAAATTAGAAACTGGAACTGAGTTTGCTAATTAATATCATACAGCATGACTAGTTAGCCATTTTACATCGGAAAACGGCTTTTCCATACACAATAATCAATTTTGCTTAAAAAATGTATGGAACAGCTGATTATTTTTTCACGAATTTATTTATAACAGCTAGCTGTGCCCACGACTTCGTCCACGTGGTAGGCGGAAAACATCATTGTGTCGCAACAACTAAACAATGATTACGTACTCATTAAAAAAAAATCTAATCTCATTTATTTCCATTAAGGTTACTACTGCTCATCATTCACACTCAATAGCGTGATAATTTGTACTCTATAACCTGACCCGCTCTTTAACGGATGCGAATGCCATCTATTGAAAAGAAATGGTTCAAACAAACATTATTATGCTAAGTTCTTCTAGAAAACTTAAAATTCGCATATCTTTTGATTGCGTGATCCGATTGCGATGAAACAAAAAAATTATGTTACTTGGAGATAAGCACAATATTTGTTTATAAAAATCAACAACATTGGGTCAGTTGTTTTTACGTGATGCTTGCACAAACAAATGGATAAACATACAAACAGATAAACAGACAAAAATTCCAAAAATGTTAAAAATTGGTTCTATCGGTTATCGTTTAACATCCCAACCAGGTTTTTTCAAAATATTTGCTATGTACAGACACGCCAAGTCTTCAGATTTATTATATGTATTAGATATACTAGATTACATTTTTTTAATACTTCAATGCACAATGGTGGTACATGAGGTGAATTACGAATTCAGACTTTATTCCATACTAAAAGTTGTACAGAAAGATAAGCATGAGTTCATGGTTGTCGGATGTAAAGTGACTAACCAGTGACGCTGTATTTGGCTACAATTTATTCCTCTAAGCATACAACCTTGGCTAAACTAAGAACATTTTAAGCATAGACATGTACATAGACCGTAAACCTAGTAATAAAGACACGGTCTTTATACGTATGAAAGCGGTATAAATGCCATGCTAAAAAATATCTCGGAATCCATTCAAACTTGAAATGTGAAAAAAGGTCCGAAGATATGAGTTTAGTGAATGCCATAAAAAGGGTAACGGACACGAAACGCCGTCATTCTGATATCTGAAATAAATAAACAAGGAATTATATGGAGAACCAACCACGCGACGTCTTCAGATTTTCTAAGAAATAGGAATATGAGAAAAATAACTTTGGACAAAGTATTGGAAAGCGAACAAAATATTGAAACTGTAAAAAGGTCTGCTTCTACGAATTCATTACCACGATAATTTAATTGCAGTATCAACCCATATACATCTATCCGCATATATCGTCAAATTATTTCGCAATTAGGTCAGTGTATTTCAACATCGATTATGGTATAGTCGCCCATTAATGATCCAATTAATAATATTGGTTAAGCTATTTCGGGAGTCCATAACCGTGGTGTCGCTTAAAAATTAATAAAACGTAAGTCTTATTAATTATAAATATATTAAAATAATCTGTAAAAATAATACTGCATTCTAATTACGCAGCACACTCGTAATCGCTATGGCTTTGATTTTGACAGGTCAACAATTTCCATAGCAACGTATGTATTAACAATCAGACTTCTCCACAACTACGTACCACACAGTGAATATTGTTATATTGTCAAAATCAAAGCCATAGCCATTACAAGTGAGTTGCGCAATTAGAATGCGAATCGGTCTATTAATGATTTACGCTGGCTTAGTGCAAACAAGTAAAGCATTACTGTTAATGTCCTTCATCGTTGGACCTTAGTCGGTCAAAATACACATAAACACTTCTACAAATAATGTTACCATCTAGTAAATTGATTCATGACTCCCTCAGCGGTATTAGCCGCTGTACAAAGTATACAATGAACACTACCGCGCGTTACAACACAATGCGCTGTCAACCCTATATCGAAAAGCGATGTATCCGGAGACATGTGGCTTTTAGCGTCCACAGGATATATGCAGCGATTTATTAACTGTGCGATGCACGTACGAGGTTGATTATCAGTTCACTTTTCAACCTGCCCGATTTGTAGTATACAGTCGTTTTAAGTAACAATGTGAAAAACCACCTTTGAGTTACTGTTCTGCGAAGCGTTTGCCCAACTGAGATGGGGTCAGGGGGGTTACCGTGATCTCTTAGAGCAGGAATGTTTTAATATTATTACGAGAGTGGGTTAGAGATGGCGCTAGAGAGCTGTCTAGCGCTGTCACTTTCCCACTCTCGGAATAATATTAAAACATTCCTGCTCTAACAGATCATGGTAACCCCCCTGGTTTCAGTCTAACCAGATGCGGCTGAATACCAGTATTTTACACGGAGCAACGGCGTAGGGCTGAGTCTAAGGCCGGCTCCACACGTTGGCCCCAACGTTAGTCCCAACGCCACTCGTCCAACGTGTGGATCTAAAATAGTATTGGCGCCAACGTTGGAACAAGCGTTGGGAGTTGGCCGAGGAATGTCGGTTGTATCAAAGGAATCTGCGCCAACGTTCGCGATACGTACACATGTTGGCTCTTTGCTCAGTCCTGTTGCAATACGCATCGAGAGCGCGCGACGAGCGGAAATGCCATCCTCACCCTCAAAAACGCCACCCGCTTGGACAAATGAAAAAGTTATCGAATTTTTAGAAGTTTACCAGGCATAAATATTGTGTCGTCATCGACTATCTCCTTTGACGTGGCTTTTTCTTTTTTAACAAATATAAATTATAATTGGCACGCAGCAATGTAAACGCGCTTAGAGCAATTTTGATTTCTGTATCGGACGTCTTCACGTTGGCTCTGACGGGACAGGACTGATGTAATAGCCAACGTGTGGACGCCTCACGAAATTAACCGACCAACGTTGGTGCGAGCGTTGGCGGCAACGTGTGGCGCCGGTGTTAATAGATTGCAGCACGACGCTGCTCTACCGAGCACAACACCCTGCTAGGAACGGAAGTCGTCTACAGACTATTCCGATCCCCGACATCGAACTGAGGTGAATTCGGACCTTCGGAGCCGTGATGCACGCCTTAAACGGACAGCATCGATCTCCGCGATCCAAATGGGCCTCGACGTCGCACCTCACGTGGTGAAGTGCGACTAGTAAAGTCACATTGTTTAGAGTCTCTCGACTCTCGGGGCTCCACAGTGAGCATATCCTTGCCGGATTCGGCTAGGCTGGCTCCGGCCTTAGAGGCGTTCAGGCATAATTCCGCGGATGGTAGCTTCGCACCATCGGCCGAGTATGCACTCGGCCGAGCGGCCGTGGTTCATGCGAACCGAATGTCCGAAACTGCGGTTCCTCTTCTACTGAGCAGTATTACTATCGCAACGACAAGCCATCAGTAGGGTAAAACTAACCTGTTTCACGACGGTCTAATACTTACGGGTAATTAATATTACCCTTTTTTTTGTCTATAGACTCAATTTATTTATTTACTTGACAGATAGAACTGTGTTGCTGGGGTGTTTGTTGTGCCGTTTCTTCTTCACAGCAAAAAACATTAGGAAGCGATGAAGGGCGGGCGTTTTTTGTAACATTGACATTAAAAAAGAACTAAGTAATTCTAGTCTATTTTGAATAAATGAGTTTTGAACTTGAAGTTAAAATTGACTCATTTCTAGAAAAAAACCTATTCCAAATGTACGTAAAATCTCACCAATACCTAAATAACAAATTCAAAATCGGTACATGAATGAATGAATGAATGATTTATTTACTTAAAATTTCTTAACGCTAAGTAGGTACATTGCCCCACAAAACTGCTTACGCAGTTTAACTGTGAGATCGTTGAGTCTCTCTTACATTAAAACATAATATCAGGTAAGTACATCAATAACCTATAAATACTTAGTACCTATACTAACATAGAATCTAATAAATATTTTTTGAGTTTATGTGCGAATTTAACTTTATTATCTTCTTGTCTGATGTCAGCAGGCAAGGTGTTTAATAAATAGGGAACGCGTTTTTTTAAAGTTCTGTCGCCATGGTAGTTACTAACTCTGGGTACATCATATTTAACTGCTGTCATCGACCTGGTAGTATACCTGTTAGAAACTAGTGAGTCACTATCTCGACTGCCATGATTATTAACCAATAATAGGTACTTATGCTTAAGGCTAAATAGGTACTTATGCTTAAGGCTAACATCACTATCAAGTAAAGTGATTCTAAACTCCCTCAGGGGTATTACCGGCTGCACACAGTTTATAGTTTACACTACCGCGTGTCACAACACAATGTACTGTCTGCCGGTCTGCCCCATATCGATAAGTGACATAACCGGAGACGTGGGGCTTTTAGCGCCCATACAAGACACACAGAGACTTATAACTATGCGATGCAAGTATAAGGTTGGTTAAGTCTGTCTGTAGTACTGGGGTATCAAGTTTCCGGACGCATCTGACACATTACTTACTACTGTTAAGTCATAACTCTGGCATCTAATTCATGATCTAATTATTAAATGTTAAGCTCTTTTTTAAATCTGAGGTTTCAAACCCGGCCCGCACCTCTTACTTTTTGAATTCATCCCTAACCGGACTACTGGTATCTTTTTTAGTATCAGCAGTTCGGTTTGACGTCATAAGTAACCGATCTAGAGCCCAATTCTCCTAAAATAAATTGTTGCCAAACGCAATCGAACCACAACCGTCAGTCAGTTTTTGTTTTCGAAAACTTTCAAAATGATTGATTTTGTTTTTTGTGTCAAACAATTCGACAGCTTTTGAAATTGAGAACTGTCTGAATGAACGGTTCGGCCTTGGTTCGGTTGTGATTTATCAAGATTTATTTTAAGAGAATTAGGCCACTAATGAGACAAAATTAGTCTCAGTAGTCCGGTCCCGAACAAAACAAGCAAACTACTGAGACTAGAGGAGCGTGGTTGACTAAGGCCCCCCCTTCTGATTCTCCAAAAGTGCCTAGAAGTAGGACAGTAATGGACGGATTCTCCTATGATTACGCTGAAATTAAAAAAAACGTGCGTTAGTTGTTTACCAGTTATTATTTCTAAATCAGCGTTATACGGTCGGTTTTTATCGGTTACACTACGGGGAGTGTGCGATGGAACTGCACAATTTGACGTGCAAAGCGTTTTGCGATCACATTCATTGTTCGCACAGCTAAGGAGTGGAATTCCCTGCCGGAGTCTGTGTTTCCTGATAGTTACAACCTTGGGGTCTTTAAGTTAAGAGTGAATAGGTTACTTTTAGGCAAGCGTGCTTCACCGTCGACCACATCATCGCTTACCATCAGGCGAGATAGTGGTCAAACGTAGACTATCGCTAAATAAAAAAATAAAAAAAATACAAAGGTGTATAATTATTTAGTTTAAATGTTAGGTAGATATTACTACTTATTAGTTAAACTGTATGTTAACTTTCCACTTTATCTATCCCTAAAATTGATTACATAGTTTCAAACACAGTAATAGATCTTGTTCGCGCAGTTTTCGGTTGAACTTGTTCTTAAATCCTAAGTCGGAAACCATTCTTCTCGTTGCCTATCCGTTGTCTGACAACAAAACTTTCAGATAAAGATGTTTCTCTTGTTAGTTGTACTATACGGCGCCACTAAATCTTATTGGTTGGAACTTAAGTATTTTATACCTTTTGCTTATATCCACATCGTAGATATTATTGTAAATACGTTTTATACATATATAAAGGAGGTACTAATCCGCCAGGCCACTTAAAGTATCGCTGATGACCATCTTAAAGCAAGTATTAAAATATCAAAATTCGGTCATTTTTATTTTCATGGAAAATTATTTTAGTTTTTTCATAAATTCTTCACCCCTGCCTTAGTTACAAATTCAGAAAATGGTGCTTCTGATTTGTGACCCCGAATATGACTTAAAATGTAAACACAGCTGATCATTACTAGGAATACAGACTACCGATTTTTATTGAGATCTTTGAACAGCTATTTCTCTTAAAGTATTGACTTTTGGGGAAAGTTGTAGAACAAAAGTTATTACTTATCATGGGTACCTACTTTAACAACCTTTCGGATTAGTACTCCATTTCCGAATAACCTTGTATATTTACACTCTAGGATTCCTCCTTAATCGTGGTCAGTCCACTGTACAAAAGAGAGTTTTTTCTGTAGACTAGTTCCTTGTAACAGTAACTTACTTAGGGTACAGTTCCTTGCACTGAGTAGACTGCAATAAATTGCAGTTTGCTCAGTGCAAGGAACGAGCCCGCAACGCTTAGCGCAGTAAGCAGGCTTAGCCACTGCGCCAGTCAAGTCATCTAGTTCTAACCGCTTCCTATTAACGGTGGTGGTAACGGTATTTTTTTATAACTTTCCATACAAATTAAAAAAATATTTTAATTGATTTGTATGGACAGGCATAAAAAAATTGGCGAATTTCGAAAAGTTGTAGAACGAAAGTTGTTCCATTTTCGATACCGAGTAACCCCACAAAATTCTTAGAGTTGATTTTTTAACACCCTGTGTGTTAAAGAATTCGTGTAATTCCTTGAAACCGCGTGACCTACTGGTGACACTGATTGAGCCTGCATAGGTTTTTTTCAGAAACAACAAAAAAAAGTTTTCAAAAAATGAACCATGGTATTCTGTATCTGAGTAAGTTTAGCGTCCCAAGTTAACTGACTGTATGGAGCGATATCGGACTAGTCCTGCCCGTCAGCTGTGTCGCCGTGCCTTCATTAATTTATGCATGGCATCGAAATTTTCTATCACGTAAAAAAATATTTTGAAAAAAGATTTTAATTTTTTATTTTTAATTAATCTAAATCCCGTGCAGGGTATACCATTAATAGATCATGTGGTTTGAAGGAATTACACGAATTCGTTAACCCCCTGTATAGAAGACAAGCCACAGAATAGGATAAGCGTTCAACCGCTAGACTATTTAATTACTGCATTTCCATCATTATCTGATGTCATCCTTACGTACAATACGGCCGACGTATCTTGGCGAATCTGAAGTTAGCTGATTAGCTGCGCAGAAGACAATTTCGTTCCTAAAAGATTCATTGCGCAGCCAAACAACTAACTTCAGACTCGCCAAGATACGTCGGCCGTATTGTACGACATTCAAACTCAAACTCAAACTGAAAAACTCATTTATTCAAAATAGACTAGAATTACTTAGTTCTTTTTGAACGTTAGTTTTACAATATTATAGACATCCCACAAAAAGCCCTCCCTTCACCGCTTCCTAGTGTTTTTGCTGTGAAGAAGAAACGGCGCAACAAACTCCCCAGCAACACAGATATGTCTGTCAAGTGAATAAATTAATTGACTCTATACAACGAAAATCATCAAATTTTTAACAATAATTAAATTATGCAATTACAGGTAAAATAAAAATTAAAAGTAAGATAAGTATATAAATCAATTCTGTATGAATTGGGTTAAATCATAATCGTATCTAACTAATATAGATACATACATAAACCTACATCTAAAAACTATTGGTTACCAGGGAAGCCACATGTGCAGAAAAGAACTAGCGCCACACGTCCCTATCGTCAACATAGTCGTTTATCTTATAGTATGCCTTTTTAATAAGAACTGATTTAACGTGAGATTTAAATTTGCCATCAGTGAGATCCGTAATTGACTTGGGAAGCTTGTTATAAAATCGAACACAGTTTCCTAGGAATGACTTATTCGCTTTGGATAATCTAAATTTAGGGACTACTAATTTATGTTTGTTCCTAGTATTTATATTATGAACGTCGCTTTTTACACTATACATTGGCAGATTTTTACGTACAAACATAATGTTTTCAAAAATGTAAAGGGAAGGCATCGTCAGAATATTAATCTCTTTAAAGAAATCTCTAAGGGACTCCCGAGGACCCATATTATAGATCGCGCGGACTGCCCTCTTCTGTAATATAAATATCGAGTCGCGATCGGCCGCTGCCCCCCACAGCAGAATACCATAAGACATAATGCTGTGGAAGTACGCAAAATAAACAAGTCGGGCAGTAGGTATGTCAGTTAGCTGTCTAATTTTTCTGACTGCAAAAGCAGCAGAACTTAACCTACTAGAAAGGGCAGTTATGAGCTCCCCACTGTAATTTGGAATCTATTGTTATGCCTAGAAATACAGTTTGATGTACTATATCCAGTTTACTGCCGTCAAGCGTTATGTTTACTCCTACATGGGGAACGTTTGGCAATGAGAACTTCAGACATTTCGTTTTAGTCGCATTTAATAAAAGATTATTTGCAGCGAACCATTTCGATAGAGCGGATAAACTACTATTTACATTTAAATATAATAATAACAATAATAAACTTTATTTCGGGTGGCATAGACCCATAGAAACCTTAACCTAGTATACAATTAAAATTCCAATATAATTCAATCATGATTCGAAAGACACGTGGCGCCATCTATTATCATTACTGTTGTTTTCCTCGGGAACAGTACTTTCTTACTACTTTAAAAGATCTATGTCTTTCCTATTGATTTTAAAAATAAGGGAAGTGTCGTCCGCGAACAAAATTATGTCAGATAGTGCCGACATCATGTAAGGAAGATCATTAATATAAGCAAGGAATAGAAAGGGGCCCAGAATCGAGCCCTGTGGCACGCCCATTTTTACTAGAGACCCTGAAGATGTTATGCCAGATATGCCTACTTTTTGTTGTCTTTTGGAAAGATAGGATAACACCAGTTCCAGAGGACGTCCACGAATCCCGTAGTGACTTAACTTACAAATGAGCGTTTTATGATCCACGCAGTCAAAAGCCTTGGAAAGATCACAGAAGATGCCAACAGCATCCTGCGACCCTTCCCAAGCCTCCAAGATATGAGTGACTAATTTCGCACCCGCATCTGTCGTCGATCTACCTTTCGTGAAGCCAAACTGTCGATCGTGTAAAATCCTATTTTTATTAAAATGAGACAACATCTGTTCAAGCATAATTTTTTCAAAAATCTTACTTAATGATGGAAGCACTGAAACAGGTCTATAATTAGAGGGATTATGCTTGCAGCCTGATTTAAAAATTGGGATAACTTTGCTGTGTTTCATCAGATCAGGGAAATTACCGCTATCTATACTAAGATTAAATATTTTTGCAAGAGTCGGGGCTATACAACCAATAATGGATTCAAGTACTTTAATAGAAATACCCCACAGGTCTTCAGTGTTTTTAACATTTAAGCTTTTAAAAGTTTTTACAACTGCAAATGGTGTAACATGTTTAAACTCGAAATTTGGAATATCTTTAGAAAAGAATTGTTTCAACAACGACTCTGCTGCTGATGGTGACGAGTCAAGTGACTTCGTGACTTCGATTGGGATATTTGAAAAAAATAATTCAAATGCATTAGCAACTTCTACCTTTTCCGATAAAGTTTTATTTTCAATTTTCAAAGATATTTCAGGATCCCTAGGACTCATTTGACCAGTTTCAGTGTTTATAACTTTCCATACCGCTTTTATTTTATTTTTAGATTTACTTATTTTACTACTGATTAATTTTGATTTTGCAAAAGTACATACCTTCTTAAATAATTTTGAATAGTTTCTGACATAATCATGAAAACATGACATAACCATTCGCAAGAAGGGTGGTGAAGATGTCCTATGCTTTGTGTACTACACTACACGGTACTTATTACACAGATTATTGTATTACGATGTTATAATCAATCTCCCAAGCTTTTGGCTTTTTGATGAGGGTTGTTTTACCTTTACTCTCACAGTGTAATTTTGTAAATAAATCGATATTCGTGTTTAACATTTCTCGTATAACAATCACGCTGGGATGGGAAGGTTACTAAATCAATTTAAAAAAGGTTACGGGCGACCCATCAGTCCACAATATTGTTTCCATAATTAAGTAGAATTTCCGATACAAGCATAAATAAAAATTCTACAGAATGTAGCAAACATGAACGGGGATCAAAAATAAAAAAATAAATGTATTGGCGGATTATACCAAGCAAGTCGTGAAATTCCAATTAGTAGGCTAGTAATAGACCAAAGGTTCTCAAACTTATTTCGTCTAACGCCCACTTTGGGAATCAATTATTTTCTAGCGCCCCCTAAATATTTTATCTTTACCAAATCTTAAAAATCATATTCGCAATCATTACTATTAGGGCGTTATCAACCACTTTGAGAAAGACTGCTGTAGACAAATTAATGTTGCTAATTCATTGTATTGAAATGACATTACAGTGCCTGTAGACGAATGGCAATCGATGATCGCTAGAGAATAGAAAGATTTTCTGGATTGACATGAACTTTCGACCGGTCAAGCGATCTGTTATGTCATTTGCATACATTTAATTGGCGTTTCTATTCTCTAGCGGTCATCGTTTGCCATTTGTCTACAGGCATAGATCGCTTAACCGGTCGAAACCTTACGTCAATCCAGTACATCTCATTAATGTTTCTATTCTCTAGCGAGCATCGATTGACATTTGTCTACAGGCATAGAGCTTTTACATAGAGTTTTGTGACTAGTGTTAACCCATTCTCACTATGTCGGATTACGTGACTTAACCGTTCACATTACACCGATCGTGTCGGATTACTACACGAGTCCCGACTTCCCACACAGAGTGATCTCGGCTCTACTCTTGTAAGAGGACAAAAACACAGTAGTTGACAGTAGTCTAAAAACCTGCCATTTTAGACAATTACATATAATTTTTAGGGTTCCGTACCCAAAGGGTAAAACCCTATTACCAAGACTCCGCTGTCCGTTCGTCCGTCTGTCACCAGGCTGTATCTCATGAACCGTGATGGTCAGACAGTTGAAATTTTCACAGCTGATGTATTTTTGTTGCCGCTATGACAACAAATACTAAAAAACAGAATAAAAATAAATATTTAAGGGGACCCCCATACAACAAACGTGATTTTTTGCCGTTTTTATAGATAATGGTACGGAACCCTTCGTGTGCGATTCCGACTAGCACTTGGCCGGTTTTTTTATAAAGTTACACTCAGCATTACATCAGTCGCACGTCGCGAGCGCTAGCGAACGGATCGAATATAGGTGCCCCCACCTTCTATTCTATCGCGACAATGTCTGTGAATACGCTAAAATGTGTGAATTGCAATATTGTAATATGTGAACTATTATCATTTATCCAAAATAAAATAGACGTGATGGACAATGAAAGCCTCATAAGAATCTGTGACACGGCCTTCACGGTGGACGAAGTTGATAGTGCTAAGGAATTACTGTTTAGTTCAATAAAGACGAACAAGAAGAAAGTGACGAGACGTAAAGAAGGAAAGAAAGGGAGAGACTTAGAGGATATTATAAGTGTTTTCAAAGTGACGGAACCAGATCTTATACCAATATTCGTAGCGCGTGACTTGCAAAAATTACCGCCAGTTACATTTGATCATGTAGATGTGACCAAGTTGTTAAAGGATCTGGTACTCATGCGTGCTGAAATAAATGAAATGAAAAGTGAATATGCAACTATTACGCAATTGGATCAGTTGAAGATGGAATTGGGATCTAACAGAACCCCGTTATCGTTATTAACTCGCAATATTAATGATAAAAAGAGAGGAGGGTATTTGCTCGATAGTGGGCCGGTAGGTCTATCGCCGGCGCCAGTGTATGATGATGACACGATGACGCGATTCGCGAGTGCGGAGCGCATTCAGTCACCAAAATATCGCTCTCTCGCTTGCACGCATACCGAACCGAGCAAGTTACGTGCGCATGTACCGCTTAACTCAACGCTATTGGAGAACGAAATGTGTACGGAGATTGCCGAGTCTGCTGTTTGTCATACAGAGACAAATCGAATGGAAACTCAAAGAAAACGACCCACTATGGCGGAGATAGCCAAGAATGGCGAATGCAAAACGCCTAAGAAAGTAACCGATAATTGGGTATTAGTACAAAAACAAAGGTCTAGAAACCGATTTACCGGTAAAATGGGCAAAGCTGCTACGGACTTGACGGAAAAATTTAAAGCCGCGGAAGTTAAAATCCCGTTGTTTATTTCAAATGTAAACAAACAGACAGCCATGGAAGATATCTGTAAATATATCGAAAAGAAAACGGCCGAGGTTGTTACCCTTGAGAAAATTATAATGAAGAAAGAAAAGCCATATAATGCGTTTAAGCTGCTTGTTAACAAAAGTAAGCTAGATATCTTCCTAGAGGACCAGATGTGGCCGGACGGTGTCACGTTTCGGCGCTTTATACACTTCAAGAACGGAACAGGACACAAAAATAATACTATTTTTGTGAGCGAGGGAAATACAGCACCGCGTAATGGATAGTGTTTCAAAAATGAATTTAATAACATATAACTGCAAGAATGCTAAAAAGTCGCTGAACTGTGTGCGGGCTCTGTGCAAAATAGCAGATATTGTTTTATTGCAAGAAACATGGCTATACCCACATGATCTAACATTTCTTGATACGATTGATCAGGAATTCAGCTACACGGGAAAGTCGTCAGTGGACACCTCAGCTGGCATTTGTAAAGGGAGACCCTACGGTGGGCTTGCTATATTATGGCGAAAAAGCGCATTTAAATATGTGAGTGTGGTACAATGTGTCAGTAACCGGTTATGTGCAGTGAATGTAGAGGTAAACAACGGCCGATCCTTTATGGTTATGAATATATACATGCCAACAGACTGTAATGATAATTTGCCCCTGTTTACAGAAGTTCTAAGTGAAATGTATTCTATTATACAAAATAATAATAATGCAGAAGCAGTGTATGTGTTGGGAGATTTCAACGCGCACCCGGGTGAGTCATTTTGTAATGAACTTCTAAGTTTTTGTAGTGAGCAGGAATTACTATGTGCGGACCTAAACTATTTAGGCATTCAGTCGCTAACGTACACGTTTATTAGTGACTCACACGGGTGTAAGCGTTGGCTTGACCACTGTCTTGTTACTCAGGCGGCGGGAAAAACAATTGTAAACATTGAGGTTATTTATGATACGTTTTGGTCAGATCACTTTCCTTTGAAAATCGAATGTGATATCAATGTTATCCGATTAAAATCTAGTATAAGTAAAGCTTCGCTCAACCATATTCGTTGGGGGGAAAGAAACCCAGAGGAAATAAGTGAATATTTGTCTCTCTGTAATAATAAATTAAAAAGTGTAGATTTTCCCGCGGATTTTGAACAATGTGCTGATCATTTTTGTAATAATCTCCAACATCGATTATTGTTGGATTTGATGTATAATTGCATTGTATCGAATTTAAGTGAAGCAGCTAAAATAAATAGAATCTCTAGGGACAGTATAAGAAAAAAAGGTATCAAAGGCTGGAATAAACATGTCAAAGAGCATCATGCTCAAGCTAGGTACAAGTATAAACTGTGGGTGTGGTATGGTCAACCCAGCTGTGGGCCTGTGTATGAAGAGATGATTTTAAGTCGTAAATTATTTAAAGCCAAGTTGAAATGGGTTATTAAACATCAAGAAAAAATTAAAATGGATATTTTAGCATCGCTTCATTCAAAAAAACGATTTTCATCTTTCTGGAAGGGTACTAAAAAGCTTAATGGTTCTACAAGCTTACCAGTGAACGTGGAGAATAAGAGTGACCACACGGATATAGTTAGTATATTTAAAGAACAGTTTAGAGTGAGCTCACCGCTGGAGGCTGTAGTGAAGTTGAACGATGTGGAGACCCTTCGCTCAGGAGTACCCCTTCGGTTTACGTGTAAAGAAATCAAAACAGTAATTCAATCTATGAAAAGAGGGAAGTCTCCTGGGCGTGATGGGCTCAGCATCGAGCATCTTCAAAATGCAGGTGTGCACTTGCCAAGAGTGTTGACGATGTTTTTTAATCTGTGTGTAGGACATTCTTACCTGCCACAGGAAATGCTGGATACTTTAGTGGTCCCTATAGTAAAGAATCGGACAGGAGATATAGCGGACAAAACTAACTATAGGCCAATCTCATTGGCAACTGTGATAGCCAAAGTATTTGATAGTGTGCTTGACGCGCACCTCAGTGGATACACGAAATTACATGATACGCAGTTTGGTTTTCGGGCGGGGTTATCTACTGAGAGTGCAATATTTGCGCTGAAGCACACTGTCAAATATTACACCGACAGAAAAACACCGGTTTATGCTTGTTTCCTGGACCTTTCGAAAGCCTTTGACCTTGTTTCTTATAGTGTCCTATGGGAGAAGCTTCGAGAAGCGGGAGTTCCAGATGCATTAGTGTCAATATTGTCTTACTGGTATGACAAGCAGAGGAACTTTGTTAAATGGTCCAGTACGTTGTCCGAGCCATATAAACTCGAATGTGGGGTGAGGCAGGGGGGTCTTACTTCCCCGAGAATATTTAACATTTATATGAATAACTTGCTTGTTGGGCTCAGCAGCACACATGTAGGATGTCGTATAGATGGGGTTAGTGTTAATAATCTGAGTTACGCTGACGACATGGTGCTGCTGAGTCCAACAATCAAGGGATTAAGAAAGTTACTCGCTATTTGTGAAGGTTATGCCGAGCAACATGGTCTAAAGTATAATCCTAAAAAGAGTGAACTATTGGTTTTCAGAGGTAGAAATAAAAGTCCGTCAAGTGTCCTCCCGGTAGAACTAAACGGTTTACCTCTACAGAGAGTTACGCAATTTAAATATTTAGGCCATGTTGTTACGGAGGACCTTAAAGATGATCTCGATATGGAGAGAGAGCGACGGGCGATGGCCGTGAGGGGAAACATGTTGGCTCGCAGGTTTGCTGGTTGTTCTGTACCAGTTAAATTAACACTTTTCAAGGCATTTTGCCAAACATTTTACACCAGCAGCTTGTGGGCTAACCATACCCAAAAAACTGGTAATATACTGCGAGTTCAGTATAATAATGCCTTCAGGGCGCTGTTGAGGCTTCCTCCTTATTGTAGTGCGTCTGGGATGTTCGCGGATGCGCATACAGACGATTACTTCGCGATCATGCGCAAGAAAGTGGCATCCGTGATGTACAGAGTGAGAGGAAGCAACAATAGCGTTCTGAAGGTTTTTGCAAATAGGTTAGAAGGACCTACAATGGATAGGTTTATCAAGCTACATGTTGGACATGGGGCTTGATAAGTCTTCCTGTGATTGTGAGGTGTTTGTTCTGTGTAAGTGTGTTTGTGTGTCTAATTGTTCAACTAACATAGTTCCTAAGAAATTGTAATACTAACACGCTATGGGCCTTTGATGTCCGACAATAAAAACTTTTTATTTTTATTTTTATTTATTTTTTATTTATTACGGTCCCACTGTTGGGCATGACCCTCTTTTCAGACTGAGAAGGGCCTGGTGCGGGTTGCCAGTCTACATCAACAAGAACTAAATGGAGCTCTCTCATGTGTGCAGGTTTCCTCACGATGTTCTTCCTTCATCGTGACAGTTGTGTACTTATTATTAAAGATCTTGTTCACCATTCTGCTGAAGCCCTAGTCATAACGTGCCATAATTTGCGGTTCTCTGAGAAGACTGAGTGATAGGAATTAATTTGGTGTTACTTAATTTTGTGTTGGCTTACCGCTGTACTAAATTAATAATAATAAATAAATAAGAGCCTCGATCAACACCTCATGAGGCTTTCGTTGGACGGCTGGATCAAAGGCTTGATACAAAAAGCAGTACTACGCATAGTGAAGAGGTTCCTTTCTCTGGAACCCTGACTATCGGCAGCTTGGACCCTGTTCCCGATTCCGGTGCGCTACTGTTTTTTTTATATTTTTAAATGTGTATTTTTTATGATATGTATTTAAAAATATAATTTATATGTATGTTTAAGTGAATAAATGAGATAAATAAGGCAGTTTACCCCGTTCGGCATCAAGGATTATGTTGTTGATGAATATACTAGCATACGTTACGAATAAAATGCCTGAATGAAATAGCCTGCTAGAGAAAGACAAACCACTTTGAAAGTGATGCTATTAATACTCGTCTATTCCCCGACGTAAAATAACGCGCTCACTTGCAAGTCTCGCAACTTTGTTTGTAAAAGTAATATCTTTTTTCTTTTGTGTAATGCGCTACTGTTTCTTTAGGCTGTCCATTGATACCAGCGGCTAAAAGGCTTACGTTACTGATGGTTTGTGAAGGTCACAGAATATTTTTTGCCACGGTTTAGTTATTTCGGGTAAGAAATGTGTGTTTTGAATTATTTTTTCACAAATTGAAAAGAAAATAACAAAATGTTGTTGTGTATTGGCTCGTAGCAATATCTTAAATCCCTCTAGTCTCAGTAGTTCGGTTGTTTTGTTCGGGGCCGGACTACTAAGACAAATTTTGTCTCATAAGACTTAAAACGCACTTGCGGCCAGCCGCATTACGGCATGCCGCTTGCGGCTGGCCGCATATCGATTTTTATATGAAACCGCATGATCTCAACGCACTGATTTCCGGCCAGCCGTCGTGCGCCAGTGCGTTTAGATCATGCGGTTTCATGTAAAAATCGATGTGCGGCCAACCGCAAGCGGCACGCCGCATTGCGGTTGGCCGCTAGTGCGTTTTAACGCTTAGTTCGGTTATGACGTCAAACCGAACCGGTTATTTTATTGTCATCAGAACTACACACATGTGCATGTATTTCAGCTTGTCCGGATAACAGGAACTGGCTCAAAATTGACTAGCAACATTTTTGCAGATATTGTACAAAGTACGGACAACAAAGCGAGCTAAATAAAAGCTTTTAAAGTTGCTCAAACGTGGATATAGGAACTTAACGACGATCTTCCTCTTCAGGCGAAGTAGGCTACGCTTCAGGCTAGAGATCCACTTACAACACATGAGTGTTGTGTTCCTAAGGTCTGATTTACAACGTCGGGTGGCTTTTACCTAAGAGCTCGTAGCTAATTAACTGGTTGGTTCATACGATTCGCAAGGTTAACCTGCGTTTGCAACGGGCAGTCCGTGGATGGGTACCATTTCTGGACGAATTCCATTTTTCTATCAACGAACGGGTTTCACATCGACACCCCTCCGTGCCTCGGAGAGCACGTTAAGCCGTCGGTCCCGTGTGTCATACGAATACCTATGACAGTCGTTACGGGTAGTCAAAATCCCAAAAGTCTGACAACCGGACTAACCTGGGATGGCGGCATTGCCCAGTAACTGGGTGGCGGAGGTCGGATGGCAGTTGCTCCATGTTGTATTCAGCCGCATCTGGTAAGACTGGAAGCTGACCTCAACATTGTTGGGAACAGGCTAGAAGGAAGGATAGCGTTTATCTAAGAAATAAGTTAGACGTTTTGACAGAATTTTATACACAAGCTGTCAAAATGACAAATTTATTCCTCAGCTAAAAATGATTCGTCGTTGGTAAAATTGGCCCTTTTTTTCTTTTTTTTTATCGTGGGAAAATCCTCATGGATATCCTTCGCCGCGGGGATGGCGAAAGGTTATTCCGGACTCTTACCGGCTAAAAACCCACGGTGTTCCTTCTCCTGACCCTTGGCTGGGGTCGCGGGATTCGCAGCTGCATGCACCGCGACCTGGTAAAATTGGCTCTAACTGACGAAACCAACAACCAATCAATCAGCGTTTATTTGCGTTTTACCCTACTAGAGATAGAAATTTCACATCACTTCTATGGAGCTTACCTATATCAATTTTTTATCTTTAGTAGGACAAACCGTCGATAGATAGGTTATTGGTTTCGGCCGTAACAAGTTCCACCGAACTCTAGTGAAGGCTACATTCAGAACGAGATTTTGATATGTTAGCTGTACCATTGGACAAACAATCCTGTTTGTGTAAGTTCCCATGTACCAATAAAACAAACAGTAAATCAAAGTAACTTGTTTCTCAATGTAGACGTAAAACTAATTAGACATACATAATATTAAGTTCGGAAACTGCGCTATCATGTAAGGTTCCTATATTCATGAATTATTAAACAGTGTAAGCCAATTCGGGGTGTTTAATAATGTAGGTAGCAGTGTCAAGTGGGTTCGCGGGACTCACTGAATTATGTAATAAACTCATTCCGCTAGTTTCATTCATGTCTCTAATGTAGTGTATGGGAAAGTAGGGTGGTTGTAGTACTAACTGAACGTTAGTGACTCTTTCTCCCTCTAACACACAGAGTAAAGCAGTCGATGCAGCGATTGCATGCAGTTTAACTACCGACTGTGTTTGTACCTAATCCGAACGTGCGCAGAAAGCTAACGTTCTGTGTCAACAGCGTATAGTCGTACAGCTTAATTTAAATGCGCGGTCGAGTTTAGTTTGCTTGTCAACGTGCGAACCGCCTGGAAGCGCCGGCGTAGTCTGTTAGAGTCCTTAATCCCTCACGATGATGGTGTCAGCTAAGTTCATACACGACATCCCAGGGGTGGGCAAACTTTTTTCATCAGGGGTCAGAAAGACGAAATACGGGGGACAGAATTTAAAGAAGAAAACATTTTGTTCTGCCAAAACTAACATTTTTGTCTCAAATAATTACGGCTATTTCGGCTGTCCCATTTCAAAACCTAGTAAGGGCTTAAAACGAAATTTTACAGGAGAGCGCATAAACGTTAAATCGGTCAGCCTTTAAAAAGTATTTATGTTAGGTAAAACTACGTGACTATAGCGACTTACTAGGTTTTAAAATGATCAGAGGCAGTGAATGGCACTTACTAGATATCGATGCTTAAATACATCTGCGTATTGTGTGAGTTTTCAACGCTGGTGTTTTTTTATTTGGTAGAGACTTTCTAGGTTAGCAAGATTAGGCAATAAAACGATTTTTGAAAAAAGTGTCCCTTACTAGGTTTTGAAATGGGGCAGCCGATTTGTTATGGCATTTTATAATTATTTATGTATTTATTTTGTACCTATTTGTGTTGATGAGGCTACATAAATACATTTCCAAGGGCCATGCATACACTAGCTCTAAAAGGGAATGTTGACGGGCCGGATTAGAACTCGTCGCGGGCCGGAGTTGGCCCGCGGCCCTTACTTTGCCCACCCCTGCGATATCCGATTCGTAGATCAGGTGCACCTTATAAGCTGCCTCGAAGCTAATTAGCCACATTGAAATTAACGATTAATTAGCTGATGTATGCAGTGATGGGTTTGTACTTATATGAATTAGGGACACATAGGTAAACATCTTACCTCCTGAATACTGCAGCTGGCTACACCGAAAAATCTTCCGAGGGTAGCGAGGTAAAAAATCTTCGAGAGTTCGCTTCCAAGTGGTGTCCCTAATCATTGACAAAACCATATACTTACACCTAGGAGGAGAGAGCATCTTATTTTTAACCAGTACACAAGGGATAGCATAATAGCATGCTAATATATTCGTAGCTATTTTATTTAATCTTTTATTTATGGAGGATGAAATTTATTCGCGGTATCCCTGGATGTTTATCTGTTACTCATATACATGAATCATATTATTTCGCAAGAAAACCTTTTTAATAGTGATGATTCAACATTCCCCTGTAACGTTATATACATATATTTAGATTATGATTATCGTTGAACATTGTTATTTTATTCATGAGATAATTCGGGGAAAACACGTTATGAACTCACGGATGTTATCGTTGCTAAATAGAGTAGATTATTTGTTTTTAACAAGTTGTTTTTTCCTGTTTCCTCTTCCTCTCCATGAAATGAGCTTAGCACTGGTCTAAGAGGAACGAGCGAGCTGCAAACGTAGAGGTCACAGGGTTTAAATTTAATAAATAAATAAATATTGTATACAGGCTACGCGTTGTCCTGACCCTACATGGGATTACGAAGGATTCAACAAAAAAAAAAAAATGTATACATAGTGTTCTGTTTCTGAGTCATTTCAATACCCCGAGTTAACTGCCTGCGTAGAGCGATATTGCGCTAGTCGTGCCCACCAGCTGTATCGCCATGCTTTCATTCATTTATGCGTGGCATAAAAAAAATTCTAATCACATAAAATTATTCTACTCGAAAAATGCTTTTTTCTTTTTTTTTGTCTCCTTTTTAGGTGATTTAGATAAGACAACTTACCACCACAGCAAGAAAAGAAAGGTTTCTGTGTGTTGTTTTTAGTCAAGCTTAATCCCATGATTAATATATCCCAATAAAATAATGTTCGACTCGCAACCTCGCCGCGTGTTCAGCTCATGATTAAGGGCTCCGTTGGGGTTCAAAACTAGTCGGGCAATCCCGAAAAATGCCCGTAGTAAAACGTAAATAATCATAAAGATCATATCGTTTTAAGGAATTACACGAATTCGTTTACACCCTGTATGTTTTAAGATTTTGAGATGTTTTATTTGATTAATTTACAACATTAATTAATTTGCAATGCACTCGTACTTGATAACACCATTATCGAGGTTATGGAAACAGTGATCAGCGGGCTAATAACGCCACATATGGTAAATCATATTTCGTTTCATATTCATAGTTGCAAGTGGACTGCATATTCAGTCGCAACTGCAAACTATGCAACTGCCAAATGCACCTTGAAGGCAATTAAGATGAAATTAGTATAATTGCTTGACAACTGCCGACTGTATGTACAGCCCACTTGCAGTTATTATTATGAATATGAAACGAAATATGATTGACTGCCTCGTTGGTCTAGCGGTCGCAAGCGCGACTGCTGAGGTCCTGGGTTCGATCCCCAGGTCGGGCAAAGTGTCACTGGGTTTTTCCGTGTGGAATTTTTCAGTAGCAGCCCGGAGTCTGGATTTGTGCCGGTCGATGGCAATAGGCTCGCCCCCTATTACATGGGACGTAAACATAAACGCGAAATGAGGGTGTACTGTACACCTCTGCCAACCGTTCGGGGAATACAGGCGTGAGTTTATATGATTTACCAAAGTTGACGTTATTAGCCGACCAACCTCATCATTATCTTTAAATCAGCACGTGTTAATCAAAAACTTATTTCTAGCTTACCCATTACTGAACAACAGCAAAATCTTTTTCTCATCCACTAACAACAGTTTTAAGGGTATCTTAGATCGAATAAAAGTCTTTTATTCCAGTCATTGAACAGAGAAAATATCGGAGAAATAACGTAGCCTTAACTGAAACACGCCCAGATAGGCTACTTGTTCGCACACTGAACAAACTTTATGTGAAAGTGGCTTATTTCAGTTTGTCATAGGACGGTTATAGGAACATGTTTTTGTTGTCAAAGCTGTTTTATAATTAGGTTAAAATTGTTTTCATGCCACATAAAGCTGATTAGGTAAAAGGATTTATAGGTTGAATGAGCGAGACGTAGACGCCCTAAATGTAATGGTACGTTTTTACAGAATGTGGAAGGAACGGAAAAATGCAGAATACAATACAATAATCTTAATAGGCATGTTGATAGCATCAATAAATTGCGAATCTAATTAGTCCGCCAGTTAGAGTTTTGAAAAATAATGGACGTGTATTTTTTCTTTTGTTTAATCTATGAATATTTGGAAAGTAAAACGCATCAAAACTCAAGAGTGGGCTTGTGGCGTCAGAAGCAAATAAAATTTGTACTTGCTTGTGACGTTTTGCCAATTTTAAAAGTGTCGTATCTTCGTCAATTTTGGTTTACGTAACAAAAGAAAAATACGTGTCAAGTATTTTTTGATAATCTAACTGACGGACTAATTAGATTTTTTCAGTGAAATACCCTATTGTACACAAAACAAACAAGAAACATTACTATAAAAATAAACTTTAAAAAAAAGTAAAAACCGACTTCAAAGAAATACTAAAAGGAGTAAAATAATTACCATAATATAAAATTAACAGTTTCAGAAGTCGGTGGCTTCTATTTGCTTCAGTGTAGAGTTGCACCGACTTCTGAAACTGTTAATTTTATATTATGGTAATTATTTTACTCCTTTTAGTATTTCTTTGAAGTCGGTTTTTACTTTTTTTTAAAGTTTATTTTTTATTAAAAACGTTTTAGTGTCATAATTTTAACACCCTCCTTCATAACCCTTCTTTTCGGCTTTGACGTAGTCGGGTATAAAAAGTCCTTTCAAATGATACCTTACACGATATAATGAAAACATTCCAAAGGGGGGAGGGGGGGGACACGCACCCCCTCCTCTTTTCAAGTAGTCAGTTCCCAACAACAAATATAAACAAAGCAATATTAGTGATTTGAGAATTTTGCTTTGATCCGACGAGGAGTTCCATTCCATATCTCTGAAGGTCATGGTCTGATCATAACAAAATTTAAATGGGACCAATCGGAAAGTATACCCTTCCGAACAAAAAAAGAATTTTTCAAATCGGTTCATAAATGACGGAGATATGAGGTAACAAACATAAAAAAAAAAAAAAAAAAAAAATACAACCGAATTGAGAACCTCCTCCTTTTTGAAGTCGGTTAAAAATAGAGATGTTCAATGGGCGGTCTTATCGCATTAGGCGATTTTTCTCAGATAACCTTAGGATGGACATGATTTGCTAGAAAATAGAGAGGGTAGTTCGCGGTGTAACAATAAATAAGAGAACATGAAATTATATATTTACTCTAAATAAACCTAAAACAATTATCATTTACCTTTTTTTTATCTCTACGGGAAACTTTACCCAACAAAAAGCCTTTAAATCTTTTACAATGTTTGTAATTATCAAAAGTAATTAAAATCAAAGTAGCATTTAATAATAAGCATTTCGTACGTCGCTACGAAAAATATTTTGCTACGATTTATATGTCTACGAAAACCGCTACGCAATTCAAGTCACCTCATCCATATTAATAAACGTTTAATTGTTTCAAAATCACACGAGAATACACGGAAAGTTGTGAAAACGTGGTGTGTACAATGCAATGCACATGGGTATAAAATTTATTTCCGTATCCGTTGAAAGTTGGTCCCTGTAATGGCGTCTATTAATTAACGGTGGTCGGGGCTCACCATTTGCAATTTTTAAAACAATATTATACAATGTGGTTTATGAAAACATTTAATTTAATTAGTTCTTTCGAGAACTCAATATGAAGCGGTACAAGTTTGAAAACGGGTCATGAATTTATAATTGGTATTGTAATCAATTAAGGTAGAGACAAATTGATCCCACGTATGCAACGTATGCGATGCATTGTGACATCTGGGAAACTGACAATACAAACATTTTATATGAAAGTAAATGATTTAGAAACACTTGTCACATGCAATGCAACGTGTAACTAGTCTGTTTCTTAGTCATGTACTTTCATATAAATTGTTTATATTGTCAGTTGTCCAGGTGTCATAATCAGTGATCGGAAAAACGTGAGCTAATTTACCTAAACTTCATAGAACAGAGACAAAAAGTGGAGACTTCAAGACGACAACATTTTTTTTCTAATTTTTACAATTTACACAAAACCAGGGGCCTAATTCTCCTAAAATAAATTGTTGCCAAACGCAATCGAACCACAACCGTCAGTCAGTTTTTGTTTTCGAAAACTTTCAAAATGATTGATTTCGTTTTTTGTGTCAAACATCTTTTGAAATTGAGAACTGTCTGAATGAACGGTTCGGCCTTGGTTCGGTTGTGATTTATCAAGATTTATTTTAGGAGAATTGGGCCCCAGTACACACGTTTTTTATTGTTTTCAAATATAAAAGACAGTCTCCTTTTTTAGAAACAATAAAAAATCTCTTTTTTAAAAACAATAAAAAACGTGTCAACTGATTTTGTGTAAATTTTGGAAAAAAAAAAACAGGAAACGAATTCAATTGTTTTCTGTATTAGTAACATTCATATTAAATGTACTTTAGTGATGTCCCGAAGCCCGGGACAATTTTCCCGAAAAAAAACGTTGTCGTAAGGAAGTCTCCAGTTTTTGTCTCTGTTCTTTGAAGTTTAGGTAAATTGGCTCACCTTTTTCCGATCACTGGTGATAATGCATCGCATACGTTGCATACGTGGGATTAGTTTGTCTCTAGCTTTTCTGTATTGAGTAATGCAGGGAATAATCCTGGAGGTCCTGGGTTCGATCCCCAGGTCGGGCAAAGTGTCATTGAGTTTTTCCGTGTGGAATTTTTCTGTAGCAGCCCGGAGTTAGGATTTGTGCCCGGTTCATGGCAATAGGCTCGCCCCTATTACATGGGACTTTAACATAACGGCTTAATAAGGGTGTACTATCACCTCTGTCCAACCCTTTGGGTGTGAAGTTTTTTTTTTTTACTTTGTCCCTCCGTAAGATTTCTCTTGTATCGTGGGTGCATTTACAGACAAAAATCTCAAATATACAAAAGCCCAGACCCGAAACAGCCATCTGTAGGCCATACAATTTTTTGTTCCATTTGGGAATCGAACCCACGACCCGTAGCGCAGAAGCTAATCGCTTAGCCACTGCGCCAAACGTGTCGTCAAATGTTATGTTATGAATTGCGTTTGTTGTTTCTAAAATAAGTAAATTTTTTTTTTTTCCTGAAATAGTTAAAAACAGAAATATCCAATGAACGAGAAATTAAGTGCAATTAATTCTTATCAGAAAAAATGTAACGCAGCTTCCAATTTCTGTAGGTGCAATGTACATACAAAAAATAATGGAAATCTGCAGGTTATTTTTCACGTTTGAAATCTCAACTTGTTTGCTTTGAAAACACTCAGCGATACATATGACTTGCAAATGAGTTGGCTGCTGCAATTTTATTTGCCTCGTGCATTTTTATACGTTACTTTAAATGTTAAAACGTACTACGAACTTAAATTTTTGTGAAAATCAAAATTGTTGTGGGCCCTGAATGTCCCTCGTCATATCGAACTAACACGATTATGCATTTTAGTAACTTAATTCCATCCTTAAAAAAGGTTCAGAATTTAAACGCTGTTATCTTTTTTAGGATTCCGTACCCAAAGGGTAAAACGGGACCCTATTACTAAGACTCCGCTGTCCGTCCGTCTATCCGTCTGTCATCAGGCTGTATCTCACGAACCATGATAGTTAGACAGTTGAAATTTTCACAGATTATTTCCGCTGCCGCTATAACAACAAATACTAAAAAACAGAATAAAATAAATATTTAAGGGGGCTCCCATACAACAAACGTGATTTTTTTGCCGTTTTTATAGATAGCGATACGGAACCCTTCGTGCGCGAGTCCGACTCGCACTCGGGCGGTTTTTTTTATTTAAAAAAGTACTGCGTGAATTGCATTAACTGAAATCTGAAGCGAGATTTGTTTTACGAGTATTTAAATATTTAGACTGACTTTGCCACAAAGGTTCTAATTTTTTTTTGTTTTTTTTTTTTTTATTTCTCACTCTTCTCTCTTTACAATAGGTTCGTGGCTAGGGTTACCATCCGTCTGGGTTTGTCCGGACATGTCCGGACTTCTAGATTTTTGTCCGGCTCTTTAATTTGTCCGGTTTTTTTGGCTTAGATGGAATACGAGTAATGAAACTTACTTTTATGTAATATCAAATAACTTTTTAATCTTTATTAACTTCTCATTCATCTAAAAACAAAATATAAGTCTTTAACAATCAACTTAACGAGATCAAACAACAAATCTTCGTATGTTTGCATTTTGTGACTAAAATGTCCGGACTTTTATTGAAATGTCAGGCTTTTTGTCAGGACTTTTCAAATTTCTAAATGGTAACCCTATTCGTGGCTAATTAACTACCATACGCGGTATTTGCGCGGTTGGTCTGTGGATGGGTGATCGTCCGTTATACATCGAGACTTCTCTGTGCCTTGGAGAGCACGTTAAACCATCGGTCCCACATATCATACGAACATCTATGACACTTGTTACGGATAGTTAGAAGCCCGAAAATCTGGCAACCGGTCTAACCTTAGGATATCGGCATTGCCCAGTAACTGGATTGCGGAGGTCTGATGGCAGTCGCTCCGTGTAAAATTCTGATATTCAGCTGCATCTTGTTTACACTGGAAGCTGGTGGTCTACTCCCTAAGCACGAAGTCGGCTTCGGCCTTAGTTACGAGCGTTTCCTACTCTCTATCACCTACGGACATACGATTATTTCGGGGCCCGAACTAAAATGAATGACAACACGATTTGTCAGTTGTCCCTACTACCGATGTGTTTTTGCCCGTCTGAAAAGTTGAGCTTGACACTTGTTTTGTTCACTATTACGTTTCGAGCTACTTTCGGACGGGCGACTAACTTCGTTGACGGACTTAGGGAGTAGGTCCCCTGACCCCAACATCGTTGGGAAAATGCCAAGCAGAACAACGCTTCAGGGTTTACCCTACGAGACGGTAGGTATTTCTCAATTTCCCTTCGTCCTTCCCCTCTCTCGTAACTCCAGGTACATCGTTTATATTCAAAGTAAGCAGGTATTTTAATTCCACCCATTCGTACCCTTTTCAAAGTGGCTGTGAGCTCACTGTCACTTCTGCGTGATTTCGTTGAACGTATTATCGAGAAAATTGGAATGCTTAAACTGCTATTTGAGACCATTTAATTTTATATAAACGACGCCAAAATGTTACGTGCGCGAAATCATAGATAGAATATCTTTTTGGCTTCTGAATACCTGGACTATGCGGAATATTTATTTAAATGAAACCGCATTTTGGACGTGGGTAGTTGCCGGTATTTAAAGATGAAAATTTTAACTGACCTTTCGAAATTTTATCTGCTGCAGTGCGAGGAATGCTAAAATTATAACCACTCATTCTCATTCTACTCTATATTTTAATTTTGTCAGTATACTTATTATAAGTTACGGTTTACTCGCGTGCATTTTTCGGGATTGCCTGACTAGTTTCGGACCCGAATGGAGCCCTTAATCATGGGCTGATCACGCGGCAAGGTCGCGAGTCGAAGTTGTCATTATACTGTTGTTTTTACTTGTGTTCAAATGCTTACTTATTTTTTATTTTTTTTAATCTTTATTTATTTAGAGGCTTTTAGTTATCACACATAACCATGTCAGCCCCATTATAACTCATAACAAAAATATTTTTACTATCTAAGAGACAAGAGACACTCTATTAGCTAAATAGCTGTATGCAAAATTATAAATTTTCTTAGCTTCCTCACTACAAGGGTTAGACAAAAAGCATTGAACAGCACCTAAATCTAACTTACTAATTTTTAACTCTGCTAACAGGGTATCTCTTTCTCTGCGGTTACGGACACATTCCGATAACAAGTGATGCACATCCTCCACCGACTCGCAGTATTGACAATTTGGACTACTCACTTTTTTCATTAGAAAGCCAAACTTGTTGAGTGGCATGTGTCCGGTCCTTAATCTATGTGCTATGACAATGTATTTTCGACAAATTCTCATATCGGCAAACCAGGGAATACGAGGAGGTTCGCATTGCACTGTTTTATACCAAACACCTTTTTCGAGAGATTTTTTATCAAAGTATTCTTTCCACATGTTATAACACTTTAGTTTATACTTTCTTAATAATTCAGAGTAGTGACATTTAACATCAATAGGTATTCCTTCTAAAGCTGATTTTTTCGCGACTAAATCAACCTCTTCGTTTCCCGGTAAGCCAACATGAGATGGAACCCACTGCAATTTCAGATCCCTTTTGTTGCAATTAAACTCATGAATTTGACTAAGAATGGCATAAGCTTTCGAAACACCTCTGCTACCAGAGGCGCATCGAGCAATATGCTGCAAGGCACTCTTGCTGTCTGTGAGTATAACTACCTTATTAAAAACTTTGGTGTTAGCGTACATTAGGGCTTCTGAAATCGCAGTAAGTTCCACTGTCATTATAGATACATTACTATTATTAACCTTAAAACAACCTCTAATTTTATCTCCGGGGTGATAGAAGGCTTCCCCTAGCCCACCAGCGCTCTTTGAACCGTCAGTATACAGGGCGTCCCACGACTTTGCCACATGGAGGGGAAGTACCTTAAATACTGTTGATAGAAAAATTTACTGAATGAAGACTTCATTTTTATTTTAAAAACAATACGAACTGCATTCAAAGAATTTTAAATAATCACCTGTCTGAACCGGGAATCGAACCAGCTAAATGTGAGAACAAAAAAATCTGTAATTTTATTGTACTAATCGAAAGGCTCGATCAGATACATTTATTTCTTCTAAATAACATAGCATCTAAAATAAAAGGAACACCATGAAATTTAACATTTAATTGAAATATTAAGACACGTTGAAATGGGCAACTTACAAACAATTTAATTTATTAAATGCTCAAAATGTGCCTTTTCCTATTGTATACAAATTGTAACTCTTTTAGTAATCTCGCTTACCGTTGATTTATTTATTTTTTCATGGTGAATACTTGAAATAATACTTCGAAATAGTAACAAAGCAGAAAGTAGTACATAAAGTCAGTTGTTTTAACAAACGACATAGAGAAAATGCTTTTCATTATTCTGAACAAAATCTTAAATTAAATGTTAAATTTCATGGTGTTCCTTTTATTTTAGATGCTATGTTATTTAGAAGAAAAAAATGTATCTGATCGAGCCTTTCGATTAGTACAATAAAATTACAGATTTTTTAGTTTTCACATTTAGCGGGTTCGATTCCCGGTTCAGACAGATACTTATTTAAAATTCTTTGAATGCAGTTCGTATTGTTTTTAAAATAAAAATGAAGTGTTCATTCAGTAAATTTTTCTATCTACAGTATTTAAGGTACTTCCCCTCCATGTGGCAAAGTCGTGGGACGCCCTGTATATTCTATGCCAACTATCATATTTATTACGTAATTCAAGTAAAATTTCATTTTTAAGAATATTAAAATTATAATTATGTTTGCTACCTTTAATCGAATCTAAATCATACTTGATAATATTATTTATTTGGATGTTAGTAACCCAAGTATTCAATGTAAACATTTCTAGTGGGTAACTGGACGATATAGGTTCTTCTTGAGTTTTTTCATATGTTGTAACCAATAGAGGAATTTTCTTTTTATGCCAATACCTTTTGGTACAAAGAGCGCTAAGTTCTTTTAATAGACTAGTAGTAGTATTATTTGACCACGATTGTATTTTTAAGGTGTACTTAATAGCTAAAAAATGTCGCCTAATAAATAAAGGAGGGACACATAACTCACACTCCATTGTGTGAATGGGTGTACTTCTAATAAACCCACCAACAATTCTTAAACTTTGATTCTGGACTTTATCTAACCTGTATGTGTGCGAATTGGCACTATTGTCATATACAAAACTACCGTAATCTATCCTGCTCCTAATTAACGCAATATACAATCTTCTAATATGTTTCGGATGAATACCCCATGAAGGTCCAGACAATACTTTTAATAAATTTAGATACTTTTGTGTTTTTTGACAAGTTTCATTTATATTTCTTCCCCATCGTAATTGCCTATCAAGCCACATGCCTAAATATTTGATGTTTTCAGTAGAATTTAGAGGAAGACTATTAATATCTAAATTAATTGGATGTGTTCTGAATCCCCTACTAAATAAACAGTACCTTGACTTAGAAGTAGATAACTGTAGGCCGATTTCTTGTAACAACACTACCATAGTGTTTAGCGCCCTTTGCATGTTGTTAATGCTATCGTTTACTTGAGATTGACTAGTAAAAAGAACAAAATCATCTGCATACTGAGATATTAATACACTCTTTATGTTGTGGGTAATCTTAGAAGTAACAATATTAAACAGTAAAGGGGACAACGGGTCCCCTTGAGCTATACCTCTATGCGTCCATCGACATATACAGGGTGGAAAAAATCAATGGGCCCTGAAGGGAAACCACTTTAAATCCTTAAGATAGATTATTTTTCTGAAAGGAAACATTCCCTTATTTTTAAAAAGAAACAAAACTGCATTCACAGATTTCTCAACATGCTTACCTAAACCGGGAATCGAACCAGTTAAAAAAATCAAAGAATAAACACTCAAACAATGTTAGAGATAAATAAACATTAGGTCTTACCCTCGTCTATTGTACAAGATATCCATGAAATCTAATATTTAGGTAGTACTCAAGGGCTTTAATCAACATTACCTAGACTAGAACTGTTCACTTTTAACAAGTAAAAGACACGTTATAATTTTCTTAAAACTCTAACATCCAAAGACATTCTATGAAGTACAAGCTCGCTAATTTATCTCTAAGTACCTCGTTGAAGACTTAGATAAGAAAATCATTTAATTGGTAATAATAATTCTATGCACATTTCCTTCTTGGACGGGACTTTCTGACGAAAAGTTTAAAAATAGAACGTTCCGTTTGACAATAATCCTATCGATAAATTAAAAATAAAAGAATAAAATAGCGAGTGTTTATTTTTTAAAATTTTTAACTGGTTCGATTCCCGGTTAAGGTAAGCTTGTCGAGAAATCTGTGAATGCAGTTTTGTTTCTTTTTAAAAATAAAGGAATGTTTCCTTTAAGAAAAATAATCTATCTTATGGATTTAAAGTGGTTTCCCTTCAGGGCCCATTGATTTTTTCCACCCTGTATAGTCAGTATCGTGGGTACTGTCCCTTTTTATTACAAGTCGCCTATCACTAAGAAACATCCATACATATTTAGATAGTTTAAAGCCCGCGTTAATATCTTCCAAAGTTTTAATAATTTGACTAACCATGACATTATTATAAGCATTATCTATGTCGAGGAAACATGCCAAAGTCGAGATGTTTTTAGAAAAACCTATTTGTATATGACAAATTAATCTTACCAACGCATCTAAGCATGATTGAGCCCGTCTAAAACCTGTAGTTTCGGAGGATAAAACTTTTTCATTCTCAACGAACCACTCTAAACGCTTATTAATCATTGTGTGGAGAATTTTGCAAACACAGGACATGAGAGCAATAGGTCTTATCTTAGTCGCATCATTTCCATTATTAGCTTTAGGAATAGGAATAATTTTAATCTGCCTCCATTGTAAGGGTATACAACCGTTTAAGAAAATCAAGTTATAAGTATCTAATAAGTAAAGCTTAACAATTGTTGGTAAGTTATACAACATTGAGTAAGTTATAAGGTCTTCACCAGGAGCGGTGTCTTTTTTCTTAAAACATTTCTGCATTTCTTCATAACTGAAATCTACCTCAAGAGATGCATTCATTGAATTGATGGGAGGCACCGGGGGAAGTACAGAGTCAGGTGCCAAATTGCACAATAGTTCCTCTTTTTGTTGGTCTGTAGGTTGAAATGGTTCCTTTTTATAGCCCTTAATCCATCGCATTCGATTCCACATCTCTGTAGCTGTGGTTGTCTCATCAATACTGTTGCAATAACCACTCCAACTTTGTTGCCTAGCCTGCTGTAAGGCTTTTTTTGAATCAGCAATACATTTTTCAAGAATTGAGAGGTTTAAAGGGGTGGGATTGCGTCTAAATTGTTTGAGCATTAATCTTCTCTGAGCAACAGACTTAGATAGGTTAGGATTCCAATATGGTTTTGGTCTAAATTAATAATCTTACTAGCAGCGGCATTGATTTGGTCAGTAAAAAAATTATATCTTTCTTGAATATTATTTGTTTCTACTATGGACCTAAACGCTACGGCAAGACACTCCTTATACAGCTTCCAATTGGCTAACTTATAATTACGCCCCCTAAATGGCCTGCAATTACTGTAAAAATTTACACTTAATTTTATTATTAAGTGATCGCTTCCTAATGTTTCATTTGTTACATTCCACTTAAAATTAACAGCAATGTCCGATGACGCAAATGTTACATCAGGAGACGATTCTTGTAGTATACCACTCACCAATCTTATTCTTGTAGGGCTGCCATCGTTCAGGGAAATAAAGCCATTCTCAATCGCTGAATCCAAAATTTGTATTCCTCTTGTGTCATTTTTAAATGACCAATTTGTGTGGTGAGCATTAAAGTCGCCAGATATCAATGTTTTTTTTAAATTTAAACTAAATAGACTATCCCAGTCGGATGAAGTAGTGCGTGTACTTGATGGGCAATATATCGATATGACATTCTCCAAATTAGAGCAATTTAGCAATTTTATATGTAATATTTCAATTCCTACATTGCCCAATCTAATTTCTGATGACTGTACCTTGAGCGACTTGTGGATTACCATGGCAACACCGCCGTACGAGTCCTCTCTGTCCTTTCTATAAACATGGTAGCCATTAATGTTAAATTCTTTTTCTCCATCTAGCCACGTTTCACTAAGAATAGCCAAGTGAATTTTCTCTTGACTTAATAAGCTCTCAAACTCTAAGCGCTTAGGCCTAATACTCTGTGAGTTCCATTGTAGTATATTTAACTTATTTACTTTAGCGTTACTGGCCATTATTAAACATGTCACAAATTACCTTAAACCACTCTAATTCTTTAAACATCTTCATGAAATACTTTTTAACCTCTTCTACTATACTTTCTAAAATTACAATTATTTTTTCTTTTCTATTAGTCCTCGACAATACAATATCTTTTATTTTTCCAATTATGCTTTTATTTCCAAATATTTCTCTATTTTTTGTTTCTTCTTCGTTTTCAACTATTATGTTTTGATTTTCTTCCGTGACACTGTTAGATTCCTCATCAACTTGCATCTGTGTTTCACTCGGCTTTTCGTTATTTCTTATGTTGTTGTTTCTTCTTAATACTTTCGAACTATGACATGTGTTAATTACCTCATGTTTCTTTCTATTTAAACAGTCTTCTTTTACTTTACTATTTGTTAATAATATTTCCTTATATGTTGGCCCATTATTCGATAACTCACTCCTTGCTGGTTCATTGTTTAATTGCTCATCGCTTATTGTCTCAGAAATATAATTTGGTGTGTTATTAATTGAATTGGAATTTATTTCTACTGTCCTGTCATTGTTGTCATATTTTTGTAAGTATATATTTAATGCTTGTTTATATGTACAGTTTCCTTGGGACATAAGTAAACGAATTTGTTTTTCCTTAAGGAATATAGGGCAATTTTTGCTGAGTGACATATGTTCCCCTTTGCAATTGATGCAATAATATTCAGTTGCTTCGCAGTTATTGTGCTGACCTCCACATTTCGGACAAATAATTTTTTTTGTAGGACACTGTCTGATAAGATGACCATACTTCCAGCAGCCCGAGCACTGCGATACCGGAAATACGTATGGCTCCACCTTAAACCTACACCCGTAACTGTAAACGTACGGGGGCAAAGTTGGGCCTTTGAAACACACACGGACAGTTTCGCTGTTTATCCATTTCTCTTCTGTGTAACGTTTCATTCTTTTTACCGATACTATTTCATAATCACTACTAAATTCTTTCAATAATTCTTCTTCTTCGACATCCAAATCAATGTTTTTGACAACACCATGCGACATGCTGATCTGTTGTGTTGATTGGCATCTATAATCTAGCTCATTCATTCTCGTACACAGCTTCTTAGCTTCTTCTTCATTACTAAGTTGTAAAATCACTCTATAGGGGTTTTTATATTTGATTGCGATGATACCTCCAATATTTTCTCTTCTTAATAACTTTGCCAGCCCCATTTGTTTTGGCAAAACTTCTTTTGATGTCATACATATTTCGTATTTCTCATCAGCGAAAAAAAGTTTCTCCTTTTCTAAATTTTCACTCTCTTTATTTTTAGATATACTTCTATTTAATCGTTTTGCGTTTCTTCTAATGGTTATAAATTCGTCCCCTTCATCTTCATTTCCATTTTCATCACTATCTGGTCTCAATCGCTTTTCAGGTCCAGCACGTAATAATATCGGACTAGGTGAGCGTTTATCACTAGTCTGCTGATCCCTTTCCTCAATATCTTCATCACTATTTACACTCAAACAAACTTCTTCGTCACTTTTACTCATGATAACAATTAAAAAAAATTACGGAGGGTAGATGTAAGCAACTACACTTAACATTAGAACGTAATTATAGTAAACGTGCGCTCAGACCGGTACGCCGCACGCGACTGTGCTTACTTATTGTAATTATTTTTTATTTGATTAACTCAATAAGTATGTCATTTTATCTTATTTTTTCATTCTAATGTTTCCAAATTTGATTGTTTTTTTTATTGACATTACATTTAATTTATTTATTGGTAATATTTGCTATTAGTTTGACATTAAATCGCAATTATTAATATTAATCTATTAATACCTACCAAAGCCAGTAAAATGTGAAGACCATGCAGCATATAGTGTTACACTTTCATTCTTAGTATTTGACTGCCTATTGTCTATCGGTATGAGTCTGTCATGCTCACTGAAATGTCCTGCTGATGGTGGCGTTGTGCATCGGGTCGTTGAGTTCCCTGCAACATGGTTGAGCTGAGCGACGCTGATGTATGCGTCATGCTCGTGAACGGGTGCTGTCTGTTGGGACTGGTCAGCTCGTAACTGCTATGGCAATCGTTTTAAAAGGCTAACTTTCTCATTGCTTTTCATGTTGTTAACCGCATGCACAATAATCTGCATTGTTCTTACATTACTACCATGAAAATTGTCAAACCATTTACTTTTTTAAAAGAGTGTCTATGGAGTTTCTTGCCGGTTCTTCTCCAAAGGACCTACTACTTGGAACCGAGCACCTAGTGTTGACCTTTTGAAAGCACCAGTGATCTGGTCTACTTGAAATAAAAACTATTTGACTTTGACTTTGTTGGTATAAAATGTTATCAGATTTTTTCGCGAATAAAAATGATAAAATATGGTGCTACATATAGTGGTACAGGTGCAGGCTTATATACCTAGCTGTACGATACGAAAAAATTACACCTGCAACTAAAAACTACTGCCAAAGAATTTACTGTTTAAAACTTTAGACTTTCGCAATTTACCGAATAGTACATCCCGCATCCGCGCATGTACTGCGCGTTTTAATTTAGCATATTCGCGAAATAAGACATTGTTCGTTGGATGAATGGAAGAATACAAGCGAGCGTTGAAGCGTACTGCTTATATTACCTCGCCGAACAAATATCGTACGCAAGCTCGTGATAATACACAGCTCATGTGTACCCTGTGTTTGTTTGTGTATCGCTATGCGGCCTCATACGTTTATACGTTCGTAACGTCGCCATAATTTCAGGCAAATTGTTTGATGGAATTTCTGACTAACTGGTTATGCATACACGCTAAATGCAAACGAATTTGGTAGGAATTTCTGCAATTGTGTGTAATTGAGCAATGATACTGCGCCACAAACGAATAAACTAATTACAATAACTAGCAATTGAAAAATGATTGAAGCCGCTAACGTGCCGATATATAAAGCTATTTCCATCCATTCCATCAATCATTTTGACTTGAAACCGTTGAGTAAGACACGCACAGTAACTATGTGCTAACGGCTCTAAAAGAGTATATTTTAGACTCGTAAATCTGAAGAGTAGTAGCGCTTTTCGTAAACATTTATATTTCGTGAACACTATCATTCATACCACTCGTATAAATCGAGCTAGCATACTTCTTTGATACGCCTATAAAAGTTGTATACAAAAAAAAAGTAGCGAACGTAATTTATGGACCGTTTATTTATAATGCTATCGCGCTATTCTTATCCGAGAAAAAGATCTTATTATAACTTTAATATATTATTCAAGCTGTAGACTCGATTCAGTGTTGTGATCTCGATAAAAATATGTTTGATTGACATCATTTTTACGTTCTTTGATGTGGTCGCAATTCTTGAAACTTTGGATTTCACTATAAATATATCAACGGGTAATATGATTTGTTTGTATGTATTTCGCTGAATGAACATACAGATTTAATTCTAATCTTTTGCAGGCAGAGATATTATCGAACACAGCAATTAGGAGGCATCTGTAATCCAGATTGATAAGCGTTCAGCTAATTGACTCATGTAGGCAATATAGGTACATACATAGTACATATATACGCGGAAGATTACCGGCGTTACCGACGATTTATAATGCAAATTTGGCTCAGCTGTTACCGAATCCCGTCACAGCCTGATCGTAGGGAAAACTCTGAAGCCAATGATCAAATAAATACTCCTAGTATAGAACACCGCGTTTCGCAAAGTACCCTCGCGATTCTGAGTTATGCGGGCGCCCGCTATTGTTCATACAAACGACGGTATTGTACTGATAACTATAAACTATTAATCTTAATATATGTTAGTTAATAAGGAACTCTCGAAATTCTAGATTTGAACCAATTAAGATGAATCTAATTTGAATATTTGCGTCTGACTTTAGCTTCGTCGTAGTATGATGTCTTAAAATTTTGTTTAACTACATTAGAGTAGAGCTACTAACCTACATATTGGACTACGATTTATATTTTAAAAGAAAAGTAGGGTAGTAGTGACATTTTTTGAATCTTTTAATTGAGTTAGTAGGCTCTCAGGCATACACTGAGTGTATGATATAAATCTGCATCTTAATGTATGATTTCCACCAAACGGGCCGCGCCGGAGCGCATTTCATACTGTGCTAAAGGAAATTCAGGCTTCTTTATAATAGTTAAGTTTCATGTTTGAGTGGAATTTACACTGCTTGGAACTCGGTTAGATCCGCGCGTATGCCGCGGAAGCCGGTCGGCTGCGCTCGGACGCCGACGCAGCCGGTCGGCTCCTCGCGTACGTAGACGGCGGCGTTCGGCTGTCGTCGCGTCCGGTCGGCTCCGCTCGGCCACACCGCAGGCAGCTAAGATCAAGTATGTAACTAGATGGAACATTTTTGAAACGAAAAATTTGCTCTAGTTCATCTCTTCACTCTAATGAGAGATGATCCGAGGGAAAAAGAGACGAACTTGCTGTCATGAGTATACACGTCAAACGAAATGAAGCTTAAATGAGTTGAAGATCCTGAATGCATATATAATATGATTAGAGATGAGGCAGAATAATCTAGGGACGGTATCGATACATTAAATATTTATTTCCTTAAAATTGAATAAGTAATGACTTTCGAATTTGAAACGTTTTTGCAGCGACGTGACTATTCAAAAACGCCTTTCAAAATGTAAAAATTCCTTTCATAAAATACGTAATTAATTTAACTAAAAAATCACTCCAACTAATACAGTTTACAATAGAACTAAGAATGCATACGACATGAATGATGATAATTGACCTACGGCGTATCGTAGTTGACTATCGTTTTAACGCTTAGCAGACTGGAGCAGTGGTGGTCCAGAAGTAACGGCGCCAGCGCCACGGTTACCATGGAGTTTCTTGTCGGCTCATCTCCATAGGACTTACTTTTTGGAACCGTGCAACTAAATTGTCGAGACGTTTCCTCAATGCATGTACTCTGCTCATTAGAAATAAAAAAAAACGTTGAATTTGAATTTACCGAGTTGTAGGTCGCGGGTTCGAACCCAGGCAGGCACGCACTGTGTAATTTGTTTTGTCACTGCTCTTAAAACTGCAAAGGAAAACGGCATGTCCAAGATCCAAACAATCGAATTCATGTGTCATCCATCAATCCACATTGGGGCTGCGCAGTGTATTACAGCCCAATCCCCTCTTTCTAGAGAGGAGGCCTGTGTCCCCGCAGTGTTGTGCTTATGCTTAGAAGACGTGTGACGTAACACTTAAGCTCACATTTTGATGTTGCTTATGTGTGGGTTACATACCACTGGAATTTGCTATATGCATAGGTATCTACTTACTCAATCACTCTTCTATATTTGGAGGACTGGGCTCAAAGGTGAGTACAAATTAAAACAGATAGCATTTGATCAAACACGTTTATTCCAAAATAATAAGAAACATTTTAAAATATAAAAATTACATTACAATGAGCAATCTTCAACTTCAAGGAACTCGTGCTTCGGAGAGCACACACTTAGCGTATCTTGCGCCATGTACTGCGCGAGATACGCGACGCAAAATACGCATAAGCTGCATAAGCGTATTTTGCGTCGCGTATCTCGCGCAATACATGGCGCAAGATACGCTAAGTGTGTTTTGGCCCTTACGTGCTCTCCGAAGCACGAGTTCCTTGAAGTTGAAGATTGCTCATTGTAATGTAATTTTTATATTTTAAAATGTTTCTTATTATTTTGGAATAAACGTGTTTGATCAAATGCTATCTGTTTTAATTTGTACTCACCTTTGAGCCCAGTCCTCCAAATATATATAATATATGTTGGGAAAGGCAGAATTGAACGTCAAATTCAAGGAATAATATTGTAGTCACAGTGATCAAATACTTGAATAACCCTATTATTATGTAGTGGTTGTCCATGCAATTCGAATATTCGAGTATTCGCCTCATTTTACTGGTCGAATAGTAAGAGCTAAGCTATTCAAGTTTTTAAGTAATGGTTTGCCATGTAATATTCGAACGCAAGAACGCTTTAAGACACGCGCCTACGCGTATCCAATTACTTGGCGGGGGTTGCATCAAGGGGGATGCTAACTAAACTAATTTATCCTCATTTTAACGGACTGCAACCTACTCCGACCAGATTGGTTAGGTAAAGTTAGAATTATGATGACTCGGCTGTCGGCGGCGGCTGGCGAGCGGTAGTTTCAACCTGGTCGTAGATTACTTATGTAAGGCACCCCGACCGAATCGGTTAGATTAGGTTAAAACAAACGCGTCACACAAACGCGCGCGAGTTTAACTATACCCTTTTTACTGGGAGAGCTTTAAAAGCATGGGGCAGAAGCGTCGTCGTTCTCTTCTTCGAGAAGAGCGAAGACTTTATTGAAGAATTATAAATTTCGCTTCTGAGCCATGTCTAAAAGTTGTTTTCGAGAGTTGTTATAAATCGTTTCGCGCAAAGATTCGATGAATTTCAACCACCGAAGCAGGTCGGGTTTGGAAAAAGATATGGCACAATAGACCACCGCTTTCATCTGTCATCATCAATAAGTACGTCTGTCTCCTGTTTGTAAATTCATCACGGAAAATCTAACCACCATTTACAAAACAAATGGTGCTTTTTAAATTTCAGCAAAAAAATTTGAAGATCCATGATTTTGTTAATGGTGGTATAACATTAATATTGTAGTCTTATACCTTTGTTTTGTTAGAAATAATTTTAAAACTCGCACTTATACCTAACTATATTTCTACTATTATCTTAAGCATTCACTTATAAATAGAAATTTTAAAGTGAACATATAAAGCGACTGAGAAAAATATCGATATTGTGGAGCTTCCCTACTTGTGCGAGTAAAGGTAGATGATCTGCCAAAAACTCTTTGTAAAATAATACAACAATGTTATTTCTTGAATAAACTACGTTGTATATGTTTACTGAAACTTGATAAAACTTTTAGTGATTACTAATACTAAACTTAATTGGCGGCATTTGGGAACAGTATTTTCGTAAAAATGAGTGTCGATAACTTACCTATGGAAAGATAACTTGCTATTATTTTCACTTAGAACACCCATACAGCTCTTACAGCCGACTGCAACACAAGCCATATTTAATGGGGCAAGCAATGAACACACTCACTCAGGTCACAATGGCACCAAAAGAAGAATAATTAGATGAAAACTATGTAAGAGCTTGGCATCATGCATGATACCAAGCTGACTCGCAATTGTAAATTTTGACGTTTAAGACGGAGTCAAAATTTTATGGTTATCTCTTTTTTCTTAATTCTTAATTGTCATTTGAATAAAAGAGACAAAAAGTAGAATGAAATTCATTTTAAAAAGGTTCCGTCTAGTTCACATACTTTGTCTAAGGCAGGCAGAAACTGACTGCGATAGCGGATACATGAGCACGCGCGCGCATACGCCTGCGTTCCAGCAGATTATAGCCGTCAGACGGACGCAGTCGGCTAATGGCGCGTGCTCGAGCATCCGCTGCGACGCGCTGCGCTGCGCTCCTGCGTAGCCCGGTTGGTAGAAATCGTACATAATTGCACAAAACACTCGTAATTGCCATAGCTTCGATTGTGACAGGTCAACAATTTACATTGCAACGCGACTTCTCAACAACTATGTACCACGCAATGAATTGTTGTATAAAGCTATTGAAATTACGATTGTGAAATGCAATTCGGATGCTGTTCTGTGTATCAGAAACAGTTCTTATAACAAAATTTACCTTCGCAGGATCCTGGTGGTTGCCGGTGACGTAGACGGAAGCCCGACGCCCGAGCAGCGTCCGACTGACGATGGAACTGCTGCGACGACCAGACAAACGATCCTGAGGCACCGGCAACATTTTCTTCTACCTTATTTACTCACACACACACACAATTATTGCCTACTCTCTAACTACCATTATAACATTAAGCACTTTGCTACACTCATTATTAAATTTAATATATTCATTTGCACATTTCGTACTCGTTTTATAGATTTTCCTCCGCTAATTACACATCTTTCATTATATAATTAATTATACTTGAACATCTGTACACTTTAGCACTTAATTAGATTTTATATTATTTTTAAAAATAGGCACTATTATTTTTCACTTCTGCTAACTTGTATTTACAATTTTATTATAATAATTTTAAAACGTTATGTCTGTCATGGTTTATTTTGATTGATGTTTCGAATATCTGTAACAAAAAAAGACTTGTTTAGTTCTAAGTACGTTTAAGATAGAAAAAATGGCGTAGGCGTGACAAGGGTCATCATAGCGAACGCCTTTCTCGCGTCCGCCAGTCACAAGCAAAATGATATGGGTTCTTTTTCAAAATGGCAACATTGAATGGACGTCACATATCTGGCGAAAACATTGTTCATCGCTCCAACCTACCCATTTACACTAAGTAACATACGGGGTACGGAAACGTGAACACATTGTCCAATTTGTGTTTCATTCGTGGGAGTATGAATGTGCAATGAGAATATTATGTTTATTAAAAATAGAAGTAATAATTTTGGAATATTATTATGAGAAAAGTCAGAGAATAAAACATTGTGGAGTTAGCATCTCTTCAGAAACAATTTATTGACTAGATTTTGTTGCCAATTCTAACACTCTGTACAATACGTTGCAAGCGTACAGCTCCAATAATAAAATACGTTATATTTCATCGAGATGGTAGAGCTAACGTTCACTGAGCAGAAAACATTATTATTGTTGTCGTCCTACTTGGGCAGCGCGTTGTGCGTTGCTCTGTGTCGTTTTTTTATAGTTTCGCCATGTCCGTCCGTCCGTCTGTCCGTCCGCAATATAGCTCAGAGAATCTTAGTAACTACTAGAAAGCTATAATTTAGCATGGATATACATATTAATCGCGCTGACAAAATGGTACAATAAAACCAAGTTTTTCTTTTTTTTATGGTACCTCCTGTACACTTAAATGGGGATGTTTTTTTTTTCTCGTTTACCCCATGGTGTGGAGTGTTGTTGGATAGGTGTTTCAAAAATATTGCGGGTTTGTGACGACAATTTTTAGATTAAGGGATCTGTTTCTGAAATATTAAGCTCATGCAAATTTTTGTTAGAGTCAATTGTCCGCCCCACCGCTGCCAGCAAAACGGTTAGTTTTGCATTTGTGAAAAAAATAACGGTAGTAGTATATACAACGAAGTTAAAAGGAAAACTATCACAGCTAAGTAGGCTTTACAAGTTTACGAGTAATAGTCCGGAAAAGTGAAAATTTCGTACAAATTCCAGTGAAAAATTACTAAGCTCTCTTCTTAGCCCGCATTATTGTGCAACTACAGAACCCTATTACTGCGCGTGGCCCGACACGCACTTGGCCGGTTTTTAGGGTTCTGTACCCAAAGGGTAAAACGGGACCCTATTACTAAGGCTCCGCTGTCCGTCTGTCTGTCCGTCTGTCTGTCCGTCTGTCACCAGGCTGAATCTCATGAACCGTGATAGTTAGACAGTTGAAATTTTCACATAAATGATGTATCTATTTCTGTTGCCGCTATAACAACAAATACTAAAAAACGGAATAAATTAAATATTTAAGGGGGCTCCCGTACAACAAACGTGATTTTTTTGCTCGTTTTTGCTCTACATTGATAACGGCAACAGATAGACGCTTGAAATATTCACAGAATATTTAGTTATTTAAAATTAAATAATTAAATAAAAAAAAAAAATTAAGGGGGGCTCCATACAACAAAATAGGGTAGGTAATATAAATTCATTCACACGCAATGTGATTAATTTTAAAAAGTTGCGCAGCTCCTCATTTTTCTAACGCGATCTTAAGAATTATTTTAAACAAATGTTTTTAGCCTTAAAGGATTAATTTTCAAATTGGGAAAAGTTTTTTTTTTTTTTGAAACCCGCCTTTCTTATCTCTCGCTCTTAAAGTAGCAATTAGGTGCCTTTCAGATAGTGCGATAACGTCATTGGTAAACGTTGGGTAACTGCCTTAATACCTAACTTCAGATTACGTTTAGAGTTTTTTGGTTCTACCCTCCTTGTATTTCAGTCGTACATAATTTTTAAATAGCAACATTCTTTAACAATCATCATCAACATCATTTAGCCGAATGACGTCCACTGCTGGACATAGGACTCCCCCAAACAACGTTGAGGGTGTTTTCAATAATCGCCACGCTTGGCAGGCGGGTTGGCGATCGCAGTATGGTTGTTAAAGTACTCAGAGAACGCTGCTGCCCATCCTCTGGTGAATTCCTTAGTCGCCTTTTACGACACCCACGGGAAGTGATGGGATAGTGCTATTCTTTACGTCCGGCACCACATGGACGGTTCTTTAACAATATTTGATTTTTATTCACAGAGGCACTAAATCCGTTTACACGTCATAAGGCACAAGACATTAAGTGCTGATCAGGTATAAATAAAATAAACAGGCACTTAGCGAGCGAAGCGTTTTTCCTCTACGTAAAGGGAGCGAAGATTTTCTTCTAGGATTTGTGGCCCGTAAATGAGGTTGAAAGCTTCCGTGCATGCGCTCATTTGGGGAGGTTTTAGGCCGCTACGCCGCAATGTAAATGCAGACCTGCCCACGCAACGGATCAGCCCAAATTGGACAGCCGTACTGTTCCTGCCTGTTTAGGAGATACGGGTTTTGTGTTGGGCATTTTGAAGGTACCTACGGTAAAGTTAGAGGGTAATGTAAGGTAAATGTAGAACCTTTTTTGTTTATGTAACTAGTTTTTGCTTTTGTTTAACTACAATAGTTTTGTAAAACTTTTTTGAAATAGGTTAATGAAAGAAAGAAAAAGGAAAAAAATAATTGATGATGGTACAAATTTTTTTTATTCGTTATGAGATTGCTTAGCGGCTGTACATTGTTCTCCTCAGGATCAAAAGCTATGTAAAATTAGGTACTATCTGTATTCTAAATGGTGACTGCATTCGACTGAAATTAAATTAAAGTAACGGTGACCCTTGTGAATTGTCTTGTATCCAAAATACTTTCGGATTATGAGGTTATAATATACAATGTGTCCGGTCGTGGACTAGCGATATTCTAGCTAGCATATAACAACTATTCCAGTACACAAATATACTATACACTAGGGTCCAATCAACATCCATTTTTTTATTGAGATATTCTGTACGTGTGTACAAAAAAAGTCATGTCTCTCAAAGTTTTGGTCCTACTGAGAAAAAATTAGGCTTATTCGGAGGGCAACAATATTGTCTATCGTTTACATTACGACACAATGGGTCCACATACAGACATACAGTTGTAGACAATATCTCAACAAAAAAGCAAAATGGCTGCCAAATAGTGGGGAAGTGGATTGGACCCTAATGTGTAGTGTATTTGTGTACTAGAATAGTTACTATATAAGTACCTAGAATATCGCTAGTCCATGGCCGGACACACTGTACATGTATCTAATTAGCATAAACAATGTTCATCCGCGCGGTCAAATTAGGAAAATATAATATGTGATAACATTGCGCAAAAATACATTTCATTTAATTTAATTTGATTTAAGCACATTTATTTACATTATTAGTCAGAACTAGTAAAAAAAGAGAGCAATGAGAGTATAAGAGCGAGCCCGTTGTAAAATAAAATAATTAATCAAAAGGAAAAGAGAGCCCTCTTGAAAAATAATATGATATCTCAGTCATGGTATAATAATATGTAACATCTGTTATCACGTACACTACAACGATAAGCAAAATGCTTATTCGTAACGTGTCTATCTATAAGTCGCGCGTAGAAGGTTTGCCGATGGCCTCATGACGTCATGCGTCGATGGTCGGTACGATTCAGACGAGCGCGGGTAGCGGTCGGTGAAGTGGGAGGCGCAGTCATCGGCAAACCTTCTGCGCGCGACTAGTATCTCATAATATTTCATTTACAATAAAACAAAATAATTTTGTAATTATTTTCATTTCGACGACACGTTTGGTGCAGTGGCTAAGCGATTGGCTTCTGCGCTACGGGTCGTGGGTTCGATTCCCACACGGAACAAAAATTTGGATGGCCTACAGATGGTTGTTCCGGGTTTGAGCGTTTGTTTGTGAGATTTATTTATTTATTAATGGCTTCCAATCGTGCTCGATTATCGTCTCTTCTGGGGTGCCCCAGGGCTCAATTATGGGGCCCCTACTCTTTGTTCTGTTTATTAATGACATTAAGAAATGCTTTATTCATTCCCAATTTCTTATGTACGCCGATGACATTAAAATTTACAAGTCTTGTAAAAGCACACTGGATTGTCTACTTCTACAAGAGGACCTTGACAGACTTTCTCGATATTGTTCAGACAACAAACTTCAGCTCAGTTTACCTAAGTGTAATACAATCACCTTCACAAAAAACAAAAACGTTTTAACATTTGATTACAGTCTACATGGTGTCAGTCTACAGAGAGTTGACCACATTCGAGATCTTGGGGTTGCAATGGACTCGAAATTGCACTTTGACCTTCATGTTGATAACATTGTTAACAAAGCGTACCTATCGTATGTTTGGTTTTGTCATGAGATCTTCAAACGACTTTAAAAGACCTTCTACTTTCCTACTTTTATACAAAGCTTTGGTCCGCTCCCAATTGGAATTCGCGGTACCGGTTTGGAGTCCTATTTTTGATGTTTACATAAAAAGAATAGTAATGGTTCAAAAAAAATTTTTACGTTCCATGCACTACAAATGTACTAAATCTAGAATACCATACACACAATTATTAGGACGTTATAAACTTCAGAGCTTGGAGTCTAGACGCAGATTACTCATGGTCATGATGCTTCATGGTCTGTGTAATAACAGGTTCGATTGCACTGATATTACTAATAACTTATGTTACATTGTACCCAGAACTGTGATGCGTCGGGAGGCGCGCGTGCCCAAGCTGTTCCACACCGCAAGGTGCAGAACTCATGCTGGAGCACGGGCGCCTCTCCGACGCATCGTAGATACGTATAACACACACTTTATTGACTTGGATATTTTCGCGCTTTCACACTTGAAATTCAAAAGAATGGCTATTGAAATTCTAAATTAATGCTATTGTTATCGTTAAGATACCAATGAGTAGGTACTTACTTCTCTGCTTAATTAACGCACGCATTTAACTATATATTTAATATTATTCCGCGGACATTGGTGTGGGTTACACGTTTACCTAGCTTATAATAATCCTGTCATATTGTAACTGAAATGTGTAACTGTTTTATGTCCCAATAAAGTAAAATAAAATAAAAATAAAATTTGTGTTTGTAAACGCACCCACGATACAAGAGAAATCTTAGTGTGGTGCAAGGATTAAAAAAAACAATTTTTTTCTTACTGTGTTTGCGCTTATTATAATATATAATGACATACCTACTTGTGCGGCTATTTTCATTTCGTTATTTTTAATGACACTTTTTCTGACAAAATACGGTTGGTTTCTCTACATCTTCGCTCTACACCAACCGTCTTCATAAAATATTATTTTAGCTGGACTAACATTTGAGTACGGAGTTGTTAAAAAAAATTACGGATTTTACTCGTAAATCATTTTTTTGACAGCTCCTTACTCAAATACTACATAAGTATTGCTTATCTCGAATTCTCAATTCAGAAACCGGAGGTAAGTCTCTGTAAAGTCTGGTGCTCTACTCAACATAACTTGACTTGCCTTTGCACAAACGTAGATACAAAATCTCGGTTAAAAATGCAAGAAAATCACAAAAATAATCACTGCATAGACTGTTCTAAACATCGAAAGTTTAGTACATCGACTGTTCATGCTATCAAAAACTCATTGTATCGAAATATTTATATTAATTTATTATATAGAATACCAAACCGCTTTTGCCCGCGACTTTGTCCGCGTAAACTACGGATTTAACCATGCAACCTTCAACCCTACGCTGCACCTCTATTAATAGATGCCGTAAAACTTACACGAACAAATATTTATTCAATTCAACAAGTACCACCGTTTGATTATACCAACAACCCCACAATCCATAAACAAAGCAAGAATCACATGGTTCATTAGCACTTAAACTGGCCCGGCTTTGCATATTTAATCACTCAACTGGCACTCCTATTCAGAAAATAATATAAAAGAAAAGAATTCTCCGTCAGATGCAGGTACACTCGTTAACCCCGCCGTGCCGCGGACACGGACAGTCGTGAATTAAACACGCGCAAATACGTGACGACAGCCTCTCAGCGCAGAAAAGATGAAGCGTTGGGGCAAATTGGTGCCTTGCAGCTTTATACTGGCGAGTGTGTTGGGTCTTGTTATCGTAGAAAGTGTTAGTTCTAGTTTTAAGATGTCACTGAACTTAGACATCCAATATAGACCGCTTCTTCTTCTTCCTGCCCTGTTCCCAAGTTACTTGGGGTAGGCGTAATATGTTTTCCTCTTCCATTCCTCCCTGTCAGCCGTCATCTCATCATTTAATCCCTTTTTCCTTAATGTCCTTCCCTCACACAATCCATCCATCTTTTCTTTGATCTCTCTCTCTCTCTCCCTCCATCGATTGACATTAAAATTCATCACTCTTTTAGACACATACGTTTCATCTCTCCTTATCACAAGCCCATACCAAGACAAAAAATTTCCTTTTCACTTTTCTGTCACTGGTGCCACTTTTAAACTCCCTCTATAGACCGCTACATTCAATAAACTCGAGACGATAATTCCAGGTCGGTGATCGAAGTGTGACGTCATCGGCAAGCATTAGATGATGTTGCTTCTTCACCAGTGCTATAAGATAAGGACTTAGACCCACTCGTTAACCCCGCCGTGCCGCGGACACAGACAGTAGTGAATTAAACACGCGCGAATACGTGACGACATCCTTTCAGCGCAGAAAAGATGAAGCGTTGGGGCAAATTGGTGCCTTGTAGCTTTATACTGGGAACTAGAGAGTTTTGTTCGAGACTTTGTTATTAGATATTTCTTTGTGTCTTTCTCGTAGACTGGTAAAATGACGGAACTTGAAAGGGTTATGCCGTATATCAGTCATAGTATGGTGACAACTTATATTAACCTGTCACTGTCCCACTGCAAGGCAAAGGCCTCTTCTCATACAGAGAAGAAACGGGCATTGATACCACCACTCATTGTGATTTGGCGATTTCAGACCATTAAGTCCAGGTTTCCTCACGGTGTTTTCCTTCACCGTATGTCAGTGGCGTCTTAGATTAACTAGGAAAGTACATTTCTGGGTTTGAACCTGCAACAAGCGGGTCTGTAAACTCCGGGCAACCACGACATTACATGGTGACATCAGTATACGAATATACGAACTAGACGCTAGTTAGATATAAGCCTGTGTAACTATTTTCAGTATGTGTAAATCCTAACTAATATTATAAATGCGAAAGTAAGTTTGTTTGTTTGTTACCTTTTCACGCCTAAACCACTCAACTGATCATCCTGAAATTTTGCATACACGTTGTCAGGTGTACAAAAACGGACAAAGGGTACCTTTCATTCCGAAAAAAGTACTGTTCCCGAGGAAAACAACGATAATGATAACAGATGGTGCCACGTGTCTTTCGAATCATGATTGAATTATATTATTATAGAAACTTTAGTAGTGTATTAAGAGTTGATTGACAAATTCTAAATTAACGCGAGCGAAGCCGCGGGCAAAAGCTAGTTATTTATAATCTTCATAATCTAGATATAACTTTGGTATTACTCGTATTGTAAGTTTGGCATAAGACTTAATTTTGACGACACGTTTGGTGCAGTGGCTAAGCGATTAGCTTCTGCGCTACGGGTCGTGGGTTCGATTCCCACACGGAACAAAAATTTGTATGGCCTACAAAGGGTTGTTTCGGGTCTGGGCGTTTGTTTGTGAGATTTGTGTCTGTAAACGCACCCACGATACAAGAGAAATATTAGTGTGGGGCAACGTTTTTTAAACAAAAAAAAATTATTAACTTGTGGTCTAACTGTACTTTATTTTGTAAGTAAGTTATTCATAAAAAAAAAAAACGATGGTGCTGCTTTTCCATGAGAATATTGATGGTCCTAAATTAAACACGCGAAAATACGTAAAGATAACGACTGCTTCTAAAAGGAGAAAAGATAAAGTGTCGGGATATATTGGTGCTTTGTTATTGTAGAAAACATCATTGTTTGACGGCTTCATTATACGATTTGGGCATCCACTATAAACCGCTACAATTAATGAACTCAGAATTATAATGCCGTAATCAACGCTTGGCAGATTGGTAACCGCAATTAGTGTTCGACCGAAGCTTCAGCTTCGGCTTTAGCCAAAAATGGCCGAAGGTTTTAATTATCTGAATTATATAATTATCTGAATTAAGTATATGAATGTGAATAGCATTGATTTATAACATAAATAGTTCAAAATATCAACACTTTAGATTATCGGATTAATACATCTCTCCAACTATTTCGGATTAATACATCTTTCCAACTAACCTTATATAATTCAGGTAAATAAAACTTCGGCCGTTTTATGGACCAAACAGAAGCTTCGTCGGACACTATATAATTTTAGAAAGAAAGAAAGAAAAATGCGTTTATTGGCATTACCGCAAAAATACACCTTAAACTAAAAAAATAACAGAACAATGATTGTAATGCCAAAAGGGCCTCTGCTCAGCATAATGTCAGATGATGACACTAGGTGTACCACCTGACGCTGATATTCAGCTGCAACCCACGAGTGCCATACGCTAGAATAATAAACACATAAGAAATTATGTGTCCGTTTATAATATTAAGAGAATAACTAAAAAAATAAACTTTAAAAAAAAGTAAAAACCGACTTCAAAGAAATACTAAAAGGAGTAAAATAATTACCATAATATAAAATTAACAGTTTCAGAAGTCGGTGGCTTCTATTTGCTTCAGTGTAGAGTTGCACCGACTTCTGAAACTGTAAATTTTATATTATGGTAATTATTTTACTCCTTTTAGTATTTCTTTGAAGTCGGTTTTTACTTTTTTTTAAAGTTTATTTTTTATTAAATACGTTTTAGTGTCATAATTTTAACCCCCTCCTTCATAACCCTTCTTTTTGGCTTTGACGTAGTCGGGCATAAAAAGTCCTTTCCAATGATACCTTACACGATATAATGAAAACATTCCAAAGGGGTGGAGGGGAGGACACGTACCCCCTCCTCTTTTCAAGTAGTCAGTTCCCAACAACAAATATAAACAAAGCAATTTTAGTAATTTGCGAATTTTGCTTTGATCCGATGAGGAGTTCCGTTCCATATCTCTGAAGTTCATGGTCTGATCATAACAAAATTTAAATGGGACCAATCGGGAAGTATACCCTTTCGAACAAAAAAAGAATTTTTCAAATCGGTTCATAAATGACGGAGATATGAGGTAACATACATAAAAAAAAAAAAAAATACAACCGAATTGAGAACCTCCTCCTTTTTGAAGTCGGTTAAAAAGGTGATAACTGACAACATAAAAAAGCCCAAACAAAATAAAATAAAATATTGTGACACACGTGTGTGTGTGTGTAGTGTTGTGAGTATTAAAACTCTAATAAAATACCCAATATCGGTGTATTACCTACCCACATTAAAAAATCTAAAAATAGAAAGTAGGTTTTAGCAGCGAGCAAGTTGCTGTTTCCACAGCAGTCAGCGGTAAGATTCTTCCCTGTCAAGAGTTGAAAAGAGAAACCAAAAAACCTACCGGATTTTAATTAAACCACAGCACAGCTGCCTGTGGGTGGAAGATTTAAGATAATTGTAAATGTAAATGTCGCCATCCCTATTCTGATGACACAATTCTTATATTTAGTTTTGGTCACATTGACTACTTTACTCAAAAATGTTATCATAATAATGGAAGTTTTAAAAATATGTAAATTTGATGGGTGACGTCTGGTCGTCATGTTCCTAATTGTCCAGACAAACAGTGGAAAACCAGCCTTACGAAAAAAATTTAACACTGATTTGAACGAACGAGAATACCGATTTTAGACGGATGAAAAATTTAGGAAATAACCGGACATTTTTCAAACCCTTAACGGCTTTTACATACGAAATAAATATTGTTAGTATTGTGCCCCGAAACAATAGCAGAGAATATCCCAATCCGATCTCATGCATCGAAAAATTCATTTCAGCAAAACGTTTGGTATTAAAATAAATTCTTGTGAAACAGTTTTGTAACAAAATAAAACTCTTCCATTTTCAAATTCAAAATGTGGAAAATGGTCAAGCGACCGTTAGTAAACGGTTGTCAAGTCCAAGTCTCGGGCAGTGAGCCTGCGAAATGAAGACAGACAGGGCACTAATAACTTTACCCTAGTGAGCGCCTCTTAGCTGAGGGCAAGATGGCGATTACTCCATGCAAATGAGTGTTATGACGCTCACACACTATGACAGAATATGAGTGGGCTACTACAAGTACCTAAGCTTATGTCACTATAGCAAAAATAAAGGTTCGTGCGGTATACTCAAAGGGGTTCGAACATTTTTCTATGGAAGCTGGCATAGGCCCCTGCAGCCATTTTCATTTTTTTTACAAGTTGCGGCGCACGATGAGACTAACATATATGGGTAGAGGACACTCAAACAAACAAAAAATATTCAGAGATATAGTGCCCTAAAGTGTTTTTTTCAAGATTATCTCGATACAATATCTCGGTAACGTGACACTTTAGGGCACCATATCTCAGATTTTTTTTTTATTTGTTTGAGTGTCTTCTACCCATATTTACCTACCAGTTACAAAGTGCGCTGCAATAAAAAAAAACTTAAGTTAAAATATCTCGGCAACGTGACACTTTAGGGCACCATATCTCTGAATATTTTTTGTTTGTTTGAGCGTTTTCTATCCATATTTACCAGTTACAAAGTGCGCTGCAATCTTGAAAAAAAATCTGTAAGTCGAAATATCTCGGCAACGTGACACTTTAGGGCACCAGGTCCCTGATATTTTTTGGTTGTCTAAGTGTCCTCTACCCATATATGTTAGTGTAATCATGCGCCGCAACTTGGGAAAAAAATCAAAATGGCAGCGGGGGGGCTATGCCACAAAGGTTCTGTCCCCTTTAATAATGCATAGCCCAGATTCATTACCTGTTATTACTAAGTTGTTAGTTAGTAGGTTACGTAATTAACTATTCTGTGTTAAAAGTTATTTTTTCTGCCCCTAAGGTGGCAGAGTAGCGTAACTAACGCTTTATACTTTCTCTGGAACTAATTTGCTTTGTTGACTTTGTTTTTATTTATTTTATGTTGCCAACACTAGGGTCAACGCGAAGCCAAAGTTGTATTATTATAATTTCCACGAAGTAGTATAAGTATTATTAAAAGTAAACTGTTTAAAAACAACATATATTCTTTCTTCTTTATGATTAGCAGTGATCGGAAAAAGGTGAGCTAATTTACCTAAACTTTAAAGAACAGAGACAAAAACTGGAGACTTCCTTACGACAACTTTTTTTTTGGGAGAATTTTCTCGGAGATTTTCTTTCATTTGTTTTCAAAAAATAAAAGACAATCTCCTTTTTTGAAAACAATAAACAATCTCTTTTTAAAAACAATGATTAACGTGTCATCTGGTTTTGTGACAATTTTGGGAAACAAAAATAGGAACCGAATTTAATTGTTTTCTGTACTATTAACATTAATATTAAATGTACTTTAGTGATGTCCCGAAACCGGGAATAAACACGAAAAAAAATGTTGTCGTAAGGAAGTCTCCAGTTTTTGTCTCTGTTCTTTGAAGTTTAGGTAAATTAGCTCACCTTTTTCCGATCACTGATGATTAGTTACGGTTTACTCACGTGCATTTTTTGGGATTCCCAAGATTCGGGGATTAGTCGGGCAATCCCGAAAAATGCACGTGAGTAAACCGTAACCAATCATAAATATGAATGTGTCTCACGAAAGTTATAACACAAAAATATGTTCCTTCTATGAGTTGATAAAATACCACAGCAAATAAAAACAATTACTGTTATGAAAGAATACGTAGAAATAAAACATTTAATTTCCAGCGCGCCTCAGTCGTATGAGCGAAGTGGGTCACATAATATATGCTTAGCACCCCTTGAATATTGCCAAGCACACCAGGCAGACCGATAATTTCATACTTTAATCCAATTGAGTCTATTGAGTTATCTACACTATCATCGTTTTATGGCCGACTGTGGAATTTTAAATTTAAAACACAATGAGAATACTTTCACAAAAAGTTTATGCTATAGATCAAGAGCTGATTTATCCATTAAGTAGCAGATTTGTCTGTGATAAAATGTCCTAAAAGCCTTACTAAGCTTTCTGTTCAATTCATCTCTACGATATCTTTGGCAATGGTGAAGCCTGCCGTTAGGTAGATTGATTCATTACAGACAGATTCGCTGTTCATTGAAGCGACGCATAATAGATAGGCGTTACTTAGGTACTTAGACAAAGGTTACAAACGTGTCTAACGTTTAATTGTGCTACATCACGAGAGTATCGAATACCCAAAAAGGTTTTTCACGATCCGTGTGGATACTAATATTACAGCCCGTTTGCCTTGGTTTGGGACACGTTCATTCACAAAGTAGGGCGATATTTTAGTCTACTCTCATCAATCTGTCTTACAGACTCGTCTGATATGCATGTAGGCACCACGTATGTGTCACCTTCTGAACGAAATTTTTTAATCGATTATGAATAAGTCTCTTGTTTTTATTTTCTGCCTGAAACTATAGTGGCTGTCGGAAACGTGTTCAATTGATTGGAGAATTGGCAATCATATAAATTGACCGAGAGTTGCAGTGCATTTAACGTCATCTCCATACAGTTTTCGAGCATTATGACGTTTTTATAGCTTCACTTAGGTTTCTGATTTAAGTACAGAGGATACAATTGATGTCGAGCAAGAAGTTTTATTGTACACTAGCGACCCGCCCCGGCTTTGCACGTGTACGTTTTATAGCTTAAAACCTACCTCTTGAATCACTCTATATATTAAAAAAAAACGCATCAAAATCCGTTGCGTAATTTTAAAGATCTAAGCATACATAGGGACAGACAGCGGGAAGCGACTTTGTTTTATACTATGTAGTGATTATGGAATAAGAGAATTCTAAATACATTCTGAAAAATAATATTAACTAAAGTAAAACACGAAAGAAGAAGTTACAACCGCAGCTTAAAATAAAACTTAATTCAACGCGACCACCTCCGAATCTGTTCTTGACGTCATCCTACATAATTAGCAAAGTATATAACATTACATATGTACGTCGAGTTCGCGAAGTTTTGCGAAGATTTCAGCCACTATTATTCGTGAATGCGAGCTCCTTAGCATATTTAACGTATTATGAGGTAAATGGGCAATGATGGCGGTTGTTTGAGCCCTCGTCGCAAGTCGGCTCAGCTGGTAATTTTCCGCCAGTATTTAACGAGACGGAGCACCAAACCTCAGTATGCGTGGTGAAGGATTTACGGGTTTTGAAATAAGACGAGATACGGATAATGGTGTGGTAATTTAGTAGGTACCTACCTAGTAATTTAATAAAGGAAATGATGAAACCTAATTTAAGTTTTCAAACTGTACGATAGTTGCTAACCCACCGGGAACAACCCGTGACTGTGGTTCTATAATTCAGCCATATAAAGTCTTTAATTAATGTCCCATTCCATTTTGGTAAGCTCAAATATCCGCCATGTAAGCTTACGAAATGTCTGGGTTCTTCCTTGCAGAAGGATCAGGCCCAGAAGCAGAGCGATATAAGGTAATAAAAATAAATAAAATAAGCATTTTGAATAAATACACTTTGCAAATTCAGATGGGTTTTTATGCCTCGACTTTCGATATCAATTTAAAAAATAAATGCAAAATTTTTAGTACAATAGTTCCCCGATGTTGAATTTGAAAATACACAAACGAGTTGAGTTTATTAGTTTACAAAACTATTTGGTTTCAAGAGAGCTACGGAACACAATTATATTTTTAAATTTCCTCGTAGTTTTTCAGTAACAGCGCTCGCTCGTAAATTTTAAGTCGACGGAGTTACTTTATATTCCCGTCAGCGAGTTACCATTTTGCAACTTAAAAATACATAACATGCATAAAATCATACTTATTATCCTTGTGGAGTTAAGCAGGGGTTCGTTAGTGTCAAAATACTTCATGAAAATACATCCTACTACACACATCAAAAGTGTCTAGGGATCAAGCATTTTTATGCGGATTTCTTGAGATTGAGATGTGGCTTTGTAATAAATTTATGATTTTATAAATTTATATGGATCCTTTTTGGTGCATTTCATAATTTGAATCAGGAACTGTGAATCAAATTCGAGTAAAAGATGAAAATCAGCTGTCAATATTTTCCCTATAAAAACATACAACGCATTGAAGACATTATTAGTGCTACTGTTTCCCTACTACTGATTAAAACCAACGTTATTATGGAGCGGCGACGTCATTTAAGCAGGGAAGAAATGCTCAGAGCCGTGGGAATGATAGAAGCTGGTTCCCGGCAACGTACTGTGGCTTTAGCTCTGAATACAAGTCAGAGTGTTATCAGTCGACTTTGGACACGTTACCGAAGCACTGGTACCGTGGCTGAGCGCCATGGAGGACGGTATCGCTGCACCACACGGAGACAAAACCGATACATTCAAATCTTAACTCGAAGAGCTCCAACAATAACCGCCATGATGTTAGCCGTGAGGCTTCATCACTCTTCAGGGAACTTAATTAGCGACCAAACAGTCAGAAACCGCTTGCATGAAGTGAACCTTCATTCCCGAAGACCGCTACGGGTACCACCTATAGCAATGCACAATCGTAGGATTCGATATCAATGGGCTCTTGGACACAGAAATTGGGCAGAAGAACAATGGCGTTTCGTGTGCTTTTCTGATGAGTCTCGTTTTGGTATGAGACCGGATACAAGACGTATACGACACTGGAGAACCCCTGGACGCCAACAGCGATTAAAATCCTGCCAGGAAGTCCATCCTTATAGTGGTGGAACCATCATGGTATGGGCGGGTATTTGGATCGGCGGAAGAACTGAGTTGATTTGGATCAGAGGCAACCTCAACGCTCAAATTTATGCTGAGACGATTGTATCAGACGTCATCGTTCCTCTACAAGCGCAAATCGGTCCCTTATTTCAGTTAATGCATGATAATGCACGACCGCACACCGCAAGAGTTGTAAGACAGACTCTCGCCGCAGCTAACATCAATGTCCTGCCCTGGCCTGCTCAGTCGCCAGACTTGAACCCGATTGAGCATGCATGGGATATGCTACAGAGAAGAGCTCTGCCGAATATGGAGGGTATCCAGTCGCAAGAAGACCTTTTTTTGTTGTTGCAACGAACATGGGCGGCCATTCCACAGCGTGATTTGGATGAACTCATTTTGAGTATGCCAAACCGATGTTCTTGTGTTGTTAGTGTTCGCGGTAGAAACACGGATTATTAATTGTTTAAGTTACCCAATAAAATTTTAAAGAAAACTGTTATTTCAGTCTTTTTTTCGAACTTTTGTGTTAGTGGTTCAAATGTCAAAAATCCCTTTATTAGGAAAATGGCAAATTTCTTTATTAATGCAAAGGTGACTTGGTTTATCGTTACTGTGACAAACGAAAACACTTTATTTGATGAATCCTTAAAGAAAATTTTAATTAATATCAATCAGGAGAAAAGTTATTGCAAAAATATATGTTGATCCCTAGACACTTTTGATGTGTGTATTATTATAAACGTGAAAGTTTGTGAAGATGGATGTTTGTTATTCAATCATGCATAAACGGCTGAACGGATTTGGACGAAATTTTGCACACAGATAGCCCATGTCCTGGATTAACATATAATATACTTTAAATCTGAGTATATTAAGTAGTTCCCCTAGGACACGAGTGAAATCGCGGGCAAACAGCTAGTATTGTACAACGATACAACGTGTAACAAAAGTCTGAAATAATACTAAAGGACATGTAGGTATGTATATCAAATAGAGAATCACCTCATCACCTGTACAAATATTAAATACAAAGAAACATTTTATTTTTCAAAATTTTGTCGATCTGCTGGAACCATAAGACAATCATTATTTTAAGATATGTTATGTGGTCAGTAGGTACAAAGGTAAAAGGGGTGCATGAAAAGAGCCTCCACGAGTGACGATACTTAAGTACGTCCGGCGCACCCTGGGCAGTCAGCTCCGCTACCAACCTTGCTGACTGGCTAATGTTATCACAACAGCATGAGCTATTTTCGTATAGCTCGCGCTTCACACGGCTTGCATCGGATCGCATTATCTATATTGTTATTAGAGCAAAGTTGGATGCTGCTGCCCAACCTCTCGACACAATACTTAAATTACACTTGAAAAAACCTCTTTAATAAGAAAGTAAGAAAAAGAAAATAACCTTTCCCACAGTATCTATAAGACACACAATTTATATGTATAAAATATAAATAAAAATCGAATTCTCAAATATTCATTGTGTGCCTCGCGGCTGCGCCAAATTTGTCCAATTTTCTTGCCGGCTCTTCTCTGTAGGACCTGGATTTGGAACCTTGAACTGTGTTGACTTTTCGAAAGAACCTGTAAAAAACCAAACCAACCAACCTGTCAAATTAAAAAAAAAAAAATGGTTTTGACTTTAATCCACCAGATTTCCAGACCACTAGTGCCTGACTCTGGTTTTCAATTGGACCTTAAATTGTGTGGTGTCGTGTCACGGGTATAAATCAGTTTAATAGTATAAATATAAAAAATGCAACTAATAACCAACTAAATACAACGAAAACACAAATCTTTACCAAGAATAATTTGAAACAAAGAGTAAATCCCATTGAATACCAATGTGCGGGAGTTTACGAACTTCCTTATCCCAACATTAGTAGATTAACGCGCTTCCCCTAAACTTTGCCTTGATTAAAACCACGAGACATCGTGACGTGAATTATAAAACGGTATAATTTACTTTCTTTGCCAACCTTAACCAGTTAGCGCGAAAAGAAATTGTTCTTTTTGTGTAAAAGGAAATGATGACTGACATATCAACGCTCTGTTCTAACGTTGATCCTGAAACGTGAAATGTGAAAGAGCTTTTTTCTGCGTGACGACTGGATTGATAGTCCCAAGGGAACATCTTTTTTTTGTACTATATAAGCGTTTCGTTTGTTAATAAATAAAATTATGCTGTTTCCAAGCAATGCCGACACGATCGACGACACGGTTGGTGCAGTGGCTTATGCGCTACGGGTCGTGGGTTCGATTCCCACACGGAACAAAAATGTGTATGGCCTACAGATGGTTGTTTCGGATCTGGGCGTTTTTGTATGTGAGATTTGTGTCTGTAAACACACTCACAACACAAGAGAAATCTTAGTGTGGGGCAAAGTTTCCATTAAAATGAAAACCGAACAGTGAACGCAACTCGCGTGGCTTTTTTTTCTATTGGACTGTTTGTAGATTGTCCTTGTGAACCATTTCTACGTAACTGAGCAGTTATTGGCGAGACCTGAAGGATCTCCAACCATTGGGGGAAAAGTAAAATACTTAACCTAAGCTCACTACTAATACTACACTAATATCGTGACTTCTAGCAACAACAACTCTAAGGGCGACCCCTAGTGGGACTCGGACCTTGGCTTAGGGCGTTGCTGGTGGGAGATTCGGAGGGAGATAGCCTGATGTGGGCTGAAGTGTCGGTGTGACTGCGTAGTCGAACAGACGGCTGGCTTTATGACAGGAGAGCTCAGTGGATCTTGAACCCGTCTCATGGCTATCGTGTCGCGCGATTTATCGTCCCGCTCATTGCGACGCTCGAAGTCCGTGGTCCCGTTGTGGCTCCTATACTGTGGGTGCATAAATCACGTTTACGAAGACCATATAAATATGTATTACTCGCGAGAATTGAATCAGTGATCCGTAGCGCTGAAAGCCAAGGACTTCGCCGCTGCGCCAATCAGGTCGCTAATATTTATATAAGGTCTATCTATTCATACACGAAATGTTTTAAGGGATACATCTATAGGTGGTCAAGAAGCCAAATAAATAAAAAAAAACTAAGTGTTTTTTTTTTAAATTAAATTATTTAAAGAACAATGGGTAATTTTGTTTGGAACCCGTACCCACCTTGTAGCATTTTAGACTAGGTGTCATTTAAAAGAGGCATAAGTGAACAACTGAAAAATGAATGAACGAATGAATGAATGAATGGGAGACCGAAGTTATGATCACTTCTATTTTGCATTTTCAATCATCTATGTAGTGTTATAATTATTATTTTATAGGCCCAATGAATAACTAGTCGTACTGTTTCATAGAGAGAACTGACCCAGCTTCCTAAAGTTAACTTTTTGCTACAGAAAATATTAATTAAAATGCCATGAATTCAATTAAGTACAGTTTGTTTATTTATTATGGTACACAAAATAAATATCATCACTAAATGGTATTGTTGCTCTCAATGGTTATTTCATCCCAAGCATTTGCCGGACCGACGAAGTTTATTTTTTCGAATTTTATTAAAAACTAAGTAAAAAGTGATATTTTTTAAATTAATTATCACATATGCACCGTCTAATTATTAAAAAAATATTCATTTAGATAATCATAGAATACCTTATGTTTTTTTTTAGGTTTTTCTATACTTAAGATCAATATTTTTATTTAAAATGGCTCCTACATTCGGCGTATGCACAGCACATGTTTATAGTTCCCTTCCGTTTTGTGTGTTTAATGTAGATTTTCGGTTGTGTTAAGGTTCGCGCACATTATGTCGGGTCGCAGCGGGGCGGAGCGGGCCCCAGCGCAGCGCAAAATGCTTACTTAGGGCGCAGCGGGGCGGGGCTAGCCGCATCGCACTCAACTAAAATCTGCGGCGGAATATGCGGCCCGTTGCGCCCCGGCATAGTGTGCGATAGTTCATATAAAATACATACGAGCGATTCGAGCTGATTTTTGCGCTGCGACCCGATCCGCTGCGGCCCGTCATAATAATGCACCGACTTTTAAGCTTCAGAAAGTGCGGTAGAGTTGAGCGTATTCCTCCTCCCGTCTTATTGTTTAGTTTTCCATCCGGGAACTTCATTCATGCATGCATTCCCAATTCCCATTAGAAAACCTACTCTAGGTATAGCAAAATATATACGCATAGATATTTAGGTGCATACGAGGGTGTATAGATACACCTACGTATATGTAGGTACCTATAGCCGACTATTGGGCTAGTTCAAGGGATATAATTGACTGCGCGCGGGGTGAATTCACAGGCTTTTCTGCATATTTCAACGTCGAATAACTTTTTTCTCCCGTTAGATACAGAGTTGTCGCCATACAAAATATTTATGTATTTTTAAAGACCTTTTTAATGGTACTAGTCTCACTTTGCTACAAGGTGGGTACGTTTTGTTCCATGTCCTTTACTTGATACAAGTATCAAATACTGGCTCATTACTATTTTCAACATCCATTACGCTAGTTTCTACGTAGTATTTATTGTCAATGAAGCGGGCAATTTTTTTTTCAAATTTATGCAAAATATATCAAGCAAAATTACAATTATAATAATTAAGTACAATAAAACAATCAGCAAAAAAAATTTTTTTCACTTTCTTTGGCTTCTTGACCACCTATAGATGTATCCCTTAAAATATTTCGTGTATGAATAGATAGACCTTATATACAAGCTTAGTTTTAGTATACACTAAACCTGAAACTAGTTTGTTCAGAATCACTAGGGGAATCGATTGACATGTTTTTTACATCACATTGTTTTTTCAATTTTTTTTTCTTTAATTTAATTTTTTTTTTTCAATAGGTCTCTACCCATAACAGTTGACGGGAATAGACACCTTGAAGCTTGAGATGGTCCGCTCGGTCAGTTTCCGTGTATTAGACAACCCCTGCATAGCACATCTCAGGCATTTTACACTTTACTATGGAACTTAACACGACATAAGCTAAGGTGTAACTTGGACACTTATTAAAAAAAAATACATATTCAAGCAGTTCTGATAAAAGTCTTGTTGGGGTGTCTAGGTTTTTGTATATACTAAAAATAACGTTGTACAAAAAATCAGTTTCCGTTTCAGCATGTTTGTGTCCGCAAAACTCGAAAAATAGTCGATGGATTGACTTGAAATTTTGTACCGTTGTTGTTGGCATTTGTTATTTTACAAAAATAAACTTCTTATGCGGGCGGAGCCGCGAGGGCGGAGCTAGTATATTATAATTAAGGTATTATAATATATTGGCCTATTCTTGACGCAAACCAAGTCACGGGATATCCTCCAATCTCCATAACAATCATACGAGAATGATTCATACGGTATTAAAGCAAGAGTTTGGCAAGTTCTCAATTTATCATGTATACCTACGGATTGTTTTGTTTGTTTTCCGTTTCATGCAAAACAGCTTATCCGATTGACGTGAAATTCTCATCAAAGTTTTTTCCCACTATGAACATGATGTATACAAAGACTTTCAAAGAAATATGGCTTCTTTGATAGACAGAACTCCGTTAGTTTGATAATAACACTAAAATAATATGAATACAAACCTAGTATACCTAGTATTTTAAATAGTTTACATAATCGAACAGGACAGAACAGGAAAATTACATAAAATTACACAAACCATATCTCGCGGATGCTAGCTGTAAGTAACTTCGTGTAAAACAAGAAACTGGTTGAAATGTACAAAAAAATAAACATCTATAATGTATGATAACCACATCTATATGATAACTTGATAACTAACCCTGCAAAACTCGGTAAAAGGCTGAAAAGGTGTTACGAAAAAGGTCTGAAGCCGTCTGATATAAAATGCTAAGCAAACTCAGGTCAACCTTACATTTCCTTTTCATTAACTCAACTCAAAGAACTGGATTTACGTGATTACCATATTAAATAACGTCACACTTCCATCATTAATAATCAATAATGTTGCGTGTTCACGTTTCCAGGTAGTTATAATAATTCACTAAAGTAGTAATTTATGAATAGTTATTTAAAACTAAATTATCGGGAAATACAATCTGTACATGTTTGTAATTAGAAAATCATGCAAATGGCTGCACGCTCACCTGAATGAATGTGTATTTGGATACCTGTACTGTTCAGCCTAGCCTTTTTCCAACTATACTGGGGTCAGCTTCCAGTTTAGAGTATTTCACATGGAGCGACTGTCTTCAGACCTCCGCAATCCAGTTATTGAGCAATGCCAATATCCTAAGGTTTTCTGACTTTCGAACATCTGACTACCTTTTTTTTTGTTTTTTATCGTGGGAAAATCCTCATGGATACCCTTCGCCTGGGGCAGGCGAAGGATTATGCTGGACTCTTACTGGCTAAAAACCCACGGTGTTCCTTCTCCTGACCCAATTGGCCGGGTTCGCGGGATTGGCAACCCCGGCAGGCCTCGGTCCGCCAGCCCCTGGCGGACCTCTCCTTCTATGGGGTCTTGCCCCACGTCCTCCTAAGAGACGCGCACGGAACACAGGCGCGCCGCCTTCTCGGGCCTGTTACTGGTCGGGCGACGGGTCCCTTATCTGTAACGACTGTCATTGGTATTCGTATGACACCCGGAACCGACGGCTTAATGTGCTCTCCGAGGCATGGAGAACTTTCGATGTTTAACGAACCTAGTATGATATCGAAAATACCTTCTACTTGTATAGCACGTTCTTTTGTAAAACCAATTAAATGTCAGCAAGTATACGTACTTATATCTATAGATACAAAGTTGAAGAACCATGCAAATCATTCCCGCGCTGTTGATCATGACCTACGAGCCACTTTTTTAGATTTATTGATTTAGTTACCTAAACAATTACCTATACATAACTGTTAAATATCCAAATAGAATGTTTTATTTTTACATGCGAGTGGTTAATTTCCCTTAGAACGAGCAGAACCCAGTATTATTTGCAGACGTGTTGGTAATCCATCGTCTGCCAGTCAGATAAGCGTGCTCACAAGCTTAGGCATTTAAAGATGATTTTGAACATACACGAGTAGAATGCCAACATTCTATCGAAGTCTATTTTCTGGTAGATGACTCAGAAGCACCACTTTAGCGCAGTTTATTACTTACTCTATACTGATGTAGTCAATTCAACGTGAGTTTACTAGCCAAATATTACAAGGTTAGTCAGAAATGGAGTACTAATCCGCGGATCACTAACGCCCGTTTTAATAAATAGCTCTCATTTTGGGAGATCCCATCCTAAGTGTCGTTTAGACTTGAGATGAATTTAAAGAAAAAAATTGTGAAATGAATGGAATTCTATTGTAAGGTGAGGTGGTCTCTCTCTTGGGTGATTTCTTAAATGAGAGCTGTTTTTTCATACTGATGACTGTTTTACTGTTTTAAAAACCTTTTTTTTATTTCCGTATATTTTTTTCTAAAATATACTTGCGAATTCCGAAACGAACCTACTATCAACTATGAACCCAAATATGACCTAAAATGTAAACATAGCTGATGTTAAATAGATTAAAATCTTTGAACAGCTATTTCTCTAAAACTATCTACTTATGGAGAAAGTTGTAGAACAAAATTTATTTATTCATTATTATGAGTATTTTTTAGCCTTTGAAATAGTATTCCTTTCTCGACTAACATTGTAAATGAAGTACTATTTCTAGTATAGGTACCCACTGTGGTAATTTTATCGAGAAAATTCTCGCATTATACACCACTGTTTCAGAGTTTCGTCTGAGTTTGTCGATTTCGTTTATTGTCATCGTAAGTAGCCTACACCGAAGTAATAAATATGTCCGATTAATGACAATAAACTACCCAATTCCAGCTTTCCTAAATAGCTCTGGCCAAACGCAATTAGAACCGAACATTATTTGATTAATTCTATTTTTGATATTCAAACAACAGCATACTCGGAAAACAATTAGACACTTCTACGAGCAACGCAATTGTTTTAACATATTACCAAAAATATGCATGTAAACTCACACAGTTGATAGTAAAGTTCAGAATTCACTTGAAACCACGCGTTGTATGTTTGATGAGTGTTTGAACCCAGTGATGTTCCCTATAAATGTTTGATTTAAAACACGCTACGGCGTCTCTTCGCACGCGCCACGACGCGTATACAGATCGTTCTACTTTTCTTCAAGTTTGTATCTATAGATATAGGTACGTACGTATACATGCTGACATTTCATTGGTTTTACAAAAGAACGTGCTATACATACATGGTGTAAAAAGACCCATCACATAGCCGAAATCTACGCACTCTGTACATCAAACTAAATTACATTGACCAAAAATAATTGCTGGGAAACGACTTTTATTTTTTGGTATAATAAAAACGTATTTTTTTGTAGCGCGCAAAGTGTGGTTGTGGCGATGCCGCGCGTTTGCATGTGTGCAGCGGCCACACAGCTGAGCCAAGGCGGTCGTGTGCATTTGATATTCGTTGCGTTTTTGTAACTTCAAATGCGTAATTTGTGAGGAAAAATTTAAAATTTTGATAAGGTTGTTTGGAAGAAAGTTTAGTAGTATCACTTGGAATACGTTTTTGGAAAAACTAAAAAAAAATGTACACTTTGACCTTCAATATCCCCAAAACCAATAGTTTCCCAGGTATGGTCTGGTAGAAAAAAATGATTCCAATGATGGGTAGAATATGTGGTTTTCGTTATCGTTAAGGGTCTTTTTACACCCGATATAAGAAGGTATTTTTGATATCATACTATTCGTTAAACATCGAGACTCCATGCCTCGGAGAGCACAGCCGTCGATCCCGGGTGTCGTACGAATACCTATGACAGTCGTTAGGGATAGTTAGAAGCCCGAAAGTTCGGTATTGCTCATTAAAAGGGATGCGGAGGTCGCATGGCAGTTGCTTCTTGTAAAATACCGGTATTATGTCACATCTGGTTATCTTGGAAGCCAACCCCAACATACACGTACCAAAAAAAGTTTGCGATCTCTTTGAAAAATTATGTAGCCTTTTTGAAGCCGAATTTTCAAATCGGGATTCAAAGCGATAATTATCATGATAAATATAGATTGATAGTTATCTAGATAAATATAAATCTTGATGTGTGTAGTTCAGAAAAAGCTAGGCATAACATGTAATCTATCTTTAATGATACCCATGTTTGGGGAAAGGGTGGCCTATTCTTCATTAGAAAGCACACGGCCGCTCTATAGGGTGTGAACGAATTCGTGTAATTCCTTAAAACCACATGATATATACTGGTATATATTAACCCCGCATGGGATTTACCTTGATTAAAAATCCTAACTAATATTATAAATGCGAATGTAAGTTTGTTTGTTTGTTACCTTTTCACGCCTAAAACACTGAACGGATCATCCTGAAATTGTGCATATACGTTGTCAGGTGTACAGAAACGGACGTAATGAAAAAAAAAATACTTTATCATAATCATATACCAGCATTTGTTTGCGAATTTGTCTGTGTTATTTTTTATAATTAGTACTGCTAGTGACCACTTTTGTCATTTTGAGTTCGAATATTAAAAAAAAACCCTATGAAACAAGAAGTCCCTCCTAATTTTCGTTAAATGTAACTATAATGTACCTACGTTAATTTTTTTAACTTGATAGGATTTTGTTAAGGACACCTTTAGTGGCAAATTGAAAGCGTATTTAAAATTTAGTTATTTCCCCCTTAATCATTCCTTTAGAAGTTGCCTAATCAGTCCTACTTTAGCATGTATGACAAGCTTAAGTTTGAACTGAGTTCCAAAATAGTATTATCCAACGTTTGAATCCATTAAACTTGCTTTAATGCGATCTAAACCGAACGGTAGGTCATAACCGTGCAGATTTGAGATAATGACCGCGGTCAGGCGGGTGATTGCAGCACGATGCTATTAGCGCAGGTGGACATCTGGCCATCTCCCTGATACCGCTTAGCTGGCTTTTACGACCCTCATAAGATGCAATGGGGCGTCCCTATCTGTAACTAAACTGTGCGACCAACTGATGCCTTGAAGATAAGCATGACATTTAAGCTGTATGATAAGGTAGGTACATTGCGTGGTGATTGACATACGAAGTAATCCAAATCAATACTATACTAAGTAATGATTGCTCAGTTTCCAACATGTTTTATAGATAAAGATAAAGATAATTTATTTGTATAAAACATCAGTGTACAGTACATTTATGAATTTAATCTTGCCAATTATTATTTATGTTTACAAATAACGGTAGAAAAGTGTAAGTATTTATGAAGTTAGAAAATAACTTCTGAGATAATTGTTTTTTATTTTTTTATTACAGTATTTTCATTGGTTTTTGCTTTTATATTTATAGTGAATTTCTACCAATTTTTCGTGTCTCGTAGCTCTGTAAGGTATGACACTTGTCCCACCGCCGACGATGAGCGAGTAGCGAGTAAGCAAGTGTGTAGTTCCGATAGTTTTGTCGCTGGGCTATAAGCGAGTGTGCGAGTGCGATGGGCGATTACTCGCACCACTCGCAAATGACGGCTGGTTGGTCTCTCGGCGCCAAGCGAGCATCGCTGAGCAAGTATCGCTGAGCGAGTATTATCTTTGATAGCTCTTGTCGCTTAGCGATAAACTAGTGGAGCGAGTCCTCGCCGGCAGTGTGAACAGTCAGCGATCGACTATTAATATATGCATCTCTTTTGTTTACACGGAATGTATATCTATTGTACGTTTCTTGAGCGAGAAAATAGCCGATAGTTAGTCGCTTCCTCGACGGCGGTGGGACAACTGCCTATGTGTAACGATGAGTGAAATTTGAAAGAAAAAACATCCACTTCTTTTGATTTTACACATTACCTAACATTTGACCTACCTGATTTGATTTACCTAACATCTCTTTGTAGTATTTGATTGTAACATTATCGAACTGTTCAATGATACAGATATTTTTTGTTAAAAAATACGAGTTTGACACCCGATAGAACTACCCTTAGAATAAGTACTAAAGAACTACCAGATTTTTAATAAAAATAAAAGTCAAAAGTAAAATTTTTCTTCAAAATCGAGTTTATGGTTTTTTTACGAATTTTCGCTTTTTCTCATAGTTGCGATTTTGGCCCTGTAATTTCATTCAAAAAGGCCGAACAGTAGTTAAATAAATATTGATTTGGTGATATTAGCAGTGGAAAACCTACTTCAGGGCAAGATTGGAAGAGATACGTGAGTAACAAGTTATACTAGCCACATCACATGGTATCTGAAACTGAAACATATTCTTTTCATTAATTATTTGAATAGGTAATATTTTTCTTTGTTTGATTTATTTATATCAACGGGGTAACTGAAAACCAACATTGTCATCATATCTTTGACAAATGAGAGCGTGCGTGTGATTTTCTCTATCAATGTTTGTTTTAGAACACACTACTGTCGCTCCGCCAGTTAATTTGTGCTTCACTACGCTTGTTACGCTCTACTTATTTTCTTTCTCGCTAGAACGTCATTTATTGAACGGAAAATGTTGCTATCTTTCTGTAGATTACATCTTCTACTCTGTTCTATATGATTTCTGTAACATCATCAACTTATTATTTGCGTGTGTTGTGAGGGCGTTATGTTTGTTTGTTGTCTGTACAGGATCGTTATTGTAGTCACACTCTTGTATCTATGTATGTGAATGGCACGAGTTTATCGTAAAGCTGCTAAAAATAGAAGGTGACATTTTTATTTATTTATGCTTTATGCCTAATCATGGTACACAAGGCGGACTTAATGCCATGAGACATTCTGTAACTTAATTAATTGTCATGATACTACTTAAACATAACTAGATACAATGCCGCATACATAATTATGATAACATATAAATGTAGTAGTTATATGTATATATATGTATTACATGTTTATAATATTGTGTAGGATATAATTAATATTCAAATTATATAATAGTACCAAATTTTAACAACGATGAAGACAGATATTCACAATAAGAGGGCAGTGATTCCAAATAGCCGTGCTTAACTTTGCGCTTTTAAACTAACATTTATTCGGAGCCTTTGCTATATCAAGGGAAGCACGTTCTAGAGTTTAATCCGTTTATACTTTATATACATACTGGTTCTAATTACTAACTTATATGACCTTTGTACGACTTGTCGAGTTTCAAAGCTGTTAAAATGTGATAGTACCCATAAATTAAAATTAAAACACTCGACGTTGGTGCAAGTTTCTTAGTGGCTAAACTTTAAACTTCAATTTTAAGTTAATATAATTAAACCAACAAAACCAGTGTTCGTCTTATGATTCTTATTCATAGTGTATGTATTGTGCAAAAAAATATTTTAAATTGATTTGTATGGACAGGCATAAAAAAAATTGGCGAATTTCGATAAGTTGTAGAACAAAAGTTGTTCAATTTCCGATACCGAGTAACGGCATAAAATTCTTAGAGTTGATTTTTTAATCTATATATACAAGGTTAGTCGGAAAGGGGGTACTAATCCGAAGTCCACTTATAGTATCACTGATGACTGTTTGAATGCAAGTGTTAAAATTTCAAAATTCGATAATTTTTTTTTTCCGAATAAAATGATTTTTATTTTAGTTTTTTCAAAAATTCTTCATCCCTGCTTTAGTTACAAATTCAGAAAATGATGCTTCTAATTCATGACCCTAAATATGACCTAAAATGTAAAAACAGCTGATCATAACTGGTGATAGATAGATTTTAGAGATATTTTTTTGAGTTTTTTGAACAACTGTTTCTCTTAAACTATTGACTTTTGGGAAAAGTTGTAGAACAAAAGTTACTCATTATTATGTGTACTTTAACACCCTTTCGGATTAGTACCCCCTTTCTGACTAACCTTGTATATAAATGAATTGCTGTTCGTTATTCTCGCTAAAACTCGAGAACGGCTGGACCGATTTGGCTAATTTTGGTTTTGAAATATTTGTGGAAGTCCAGGGAAGGTTTAAGTGGTGAGAAAATATGGAAAAGTTGCGAGGAAAATAGTAAAAACAACAATTTTATTTTCCCATACAAACTATTCTTAGCTGTCAAACATTTGATGTTCGTCCCGTTCAGTACGGTAAACTCGGGTCCCCTCAAATTAAAGCACGTATTAATTATGGGTTTCGAATCGACAACATACATCCACAATATTCGCGTATTTAGATTTTAAAAATGCAAATTAGTGTCACACTTATTTTTTCTAAGTGGCATTGCAACGCATAATAACGCCAAGTACAGCTAGTACCTTAGGTTTATTTGAGTTTAGACTTATTTAATATTTTGATTAGTGACTATGAAACGAGGGGCTCGAGGCTAATTATCAACCGCGAGGATCATATAACTTGCAAGGTTAAGCTGCGCTTGCTGCGGTCAGTCCGTGGATGGGTGACCATCGTTACCGTGCCTCGGAGAGCACGTTAAACAGTCGGTCCCGGGTGTCATATCCGGGTGTCATACCATATACCTATGACAGTCGTTACGGGTAGTCAGAAACCCGAAAGTCTGTCAGCCGGTCTAATCTTAGGATATCGGCATTGCCCAATAACTGGGTTGCAGAGGTCTGATGGCAGTCGCTCCGTGTTAAATACTGGTATTCAGCCGCGTCTGTTGTGACTGGAAGCTGACCCCAACATAGCTGGGGAAAGGCTAGGCAGACGATGATTCAGTAAGTACCTACACGCCTGCTAAACTGCTTCTTGCTAGATTCTGATTTTATGTGCACATGCTCGTAAAGGGTTGACTCCTCAAGCCACCCTTACCCTTAACCCGCTAAGCGTGACACTGGCTGACACACCTGAGATGTTCTCACGATCTCTTTCTTTAATCGTTAACGCAAGTAATAATGAAATTCTGATCGGCACAGGAATAGTAAAAGTCAGAGGTGTGTGACTCGGGGTTGTCTGAGTCGCTTCAGCGCAGGGGAACACGTACCCCTGTGACGGAGCGACACGGACCAGCCGCGCCTGTCTTCCCATGCGACCGAGCGGGTGGGCAGGTTGCGGATAGCCCATCTCCGGCTGCGGGACCGACCGTTCTTGTGTCGATCCCGCACCCGGAGTGCTTTTCAAAGCCCCGGACAATAGGAAGTGCCCTAGAGCCAAATCCCAGGCCTGGGGTAACCTAAATCCCCTTTCCTATGATCCAGCCTCCAACAAACTCCTTCCTTTCCCTATATCCTGTCGGTCCCTGAGGAGGGTAACCTCAATTCCAAAAAAGCCCACCCACAAACAAATGATGCAGAATGGGAATAACAAAACTCCCCAGGTGGGTCCCGGCCAAGCCGGGGAACCCCACACCGACGCCATCGAGATGACGTCGGTCTGCCCCCGTCGTAATCTGGGGGGGGGCAACATGCTGCTCACACCCGCGCCGTCTGCGCGATCGGCTGCTAGTTCTCTAGCGCCCATGACACTGGCTGCGACTAACGCGCCTTCTAACACTATTTCAGCTGCGACCAACGCGCTACTAAACACCGACACGGCTGCGACTACCGCGCCACAAAACCCTAACTCGGCTGCGACACACGCGCCAACTGACAGACCGGACACAAGACAAGGTGGGCCTACCACGAGCATCTGGCAACAGAGCATCGTTAGGGACAGTTACACCTTCAACCCACAAATGAACAGACAGAAGGACGCCGGCCTAGGCGGTTCTGCCTCGACCTCTGCGGACGGAGTACGCAAGCTTCAGCAGAAGCGCGGAAAAGTTCGTGCAAGAGGGAGAGAAGTAAGCGACCGGATGTGCAGTACTCGCGAAGGCGTCAGCCAGCGCGGAGCGCAAACGGCCGCTGAAAAGGGAGTACGCGACCAGCCGCAAGTACGCGAAGGAATTTTCCAGCGCGAAAAACGGCCGGACGCGGAAACACGCGATCGGGGGCAAGTACGCGAAGGGGCAACTCAGCGCGAAAAACCCCCACACGCGCCAGAACTTGACCAAGGCGGCAATAGACACCGACTTAGGAAGAGGGGAAAGCGAGCTGGAAACTCGCACAGGGCGGCTCTGGCTGCGACCACCGCGCCGAGCTCCTCCGAACCACAACCCGGACCAAGCGGTTCGGGGGCGGTGAAGAGGGTGCGCCCTGATGACACGGCCTCGCCGAGCACGCTACAGGGAGACCCCAAGCGTGTGAGGATCCAGCCTGCTCAAGGGGAGCAGAGAACCTACGCGCGAGCCACGAAGGATATCCCTGCGCGGCTGGCCGTAGCGATCTGCCTCCCTCCCCCGTCCAGAGACTTGACACCCGACGAAGCCGAGACCATAAAGAGGACACTTGAGGACCTGGTCATGGATACCGATCCCTCTACACCACTCCCGGCCTTCCGCGGATACCCACGGGTAGCGGATGGCACTGTGCAGATGTGGTGCGAGGATGACCATGCCCTGACCTGGCTGACACTGAATGTACCCCGACTAAGACAGTACACGGACCTAACACTGACCGTCATGAGGCAGTCCGACGTGCCCACCCGTGTCCGAGCCGCGCTCTTCGTCCCCAGGTACAATGGGGACATAGCGAGGCTCCAGAGTGTTCTGCGCCGCCAGAACACTTGGTATGACATAGGGAGGTGGTCGCTGTACAGGGCGACCTCCGTCGGTGGCGATAACCCCGGGACATATCTGACCCTGGGAATCCCACCGGAGGAGGTTGAAAAGGTTCTGGCGCGGGAGCGGCGCGTATCGTACCTGCTGGGTTCGATATACGTCCGCTTCTACGCCGGAACCCAGCCCTCCGACGCAGACACGGAAAATGATGGACAGGAGCAACCGACACCGACACTGACAGAGACACGGACTGACGAGCAGGACATTGTTCGGCTCGAGGAGGGAATGGCGCGAGCGGCGATGGACGACGGGACTTCGGGAACCATTCCACCCACATCTCCAGGGTGGAATGAGCAACTTCTGGCCTCATCGCCGAGTGACGACCGACGTGGGGTGGGGGAGGGGGACCAATCCTCGGATGGCTCCATCTCCCCTTAACTCCACGCCCGTACCACCGCCGCCCGTACCACTCCTCCACAACATTATACAGACAAATCTCCAGCATAGCCAGACTGCTACGGCTAGCTTACGCAGGGCACTGGAGATAAAGCCCGGAACCATAGCACTGATCCAAGAGCCGTGGATCAGGAACAACAGAATATGCGGCCTCGGAAACATCGGAGGTAAGCTAATTCTCAACACACACAGCACAGACAAACCACGAACCTGCGCCTACATCCCAAATGACATCCCAACCACAATACTGACGCAATTCTGTTCCAGAGACCTGACAGCCGTCAGACTCCAGATTGACGACAATGTCCCAGACTTAGTACTAGCCTCGGTGTATATGCCAGGCGACGACGACAACTGCCCACCGAAAGAAATGGCTGACCTGGTACAATACTGCGAGGGCGCCAATTTGGACCTGATCATCAGTACTGACTCAAATGCTCACCACCCACTCTGGGGGAGCGACACATCGAACACCAGAGGAGAGGTACTGTCTACATACCTATTCTCTACTAACCTTAATATTATAAACCGAGGCTCAGAACCCACCTGGGTAACTGCCCGAGGACAAACAATTATTGACCTTACACTAGCCACAGATGGCGCGACAAAACTCATCTCAAACTGGTACGTATCTGATGAGCCGTCTTGCTCTGATCACAGAAGAATTCGTTATACGATAACAGCTAACACAAAAAAACCCACCCCAAAACGAAACCCGCGCCGTACCAACGTACCGAGGTACAAACGCCTTCTAGCTACCTTGCTGGACAAACACCTCCACCACCACACCACCACATTAACAGATCCAACACAGATAGAATACATAGTAACAAAACTCTCACAGTACATCACTGAAGCATACCATGTCTGTTGTACACCAAGGGCCCCACATTCCAAAGGTAAGGGAAACCAATGGTGGAACGCTGATCTTGGTAAACTTAGAGACATATTACGCAAACAATTCAACAGAGCCAAAAACTCAAGGCTACCCGAAGACTGGGATCTATACAAAGAAACCCAATACACTTTTAAAAAACAGGTCAGAACTGCCAGAAGATTAGCCTGGCGTAAATTCTGCGAATCTATAGAATCAAACAGTGAAGCCGCACGAGTGAGGAAAATCCTATCAACCGAACAGGATCGTACCCTCGGGGCGCTAAAAAAACCAGACAACACATTTACCTTAACGGATCATGAGACCAGCAAGATCCTTCTAGAAACACACTTCCCGGACTGTAACCTCCTCGAGGACAGGACGTGGGAAAATGAACCAAGATGGGCTCCAACTGACCAAGACTGGTCTAGAGCCCACAACATAGTAACAGAAGACCGAGTGAAATGGGCGATCAAATCCTTCCAGCCATACAAGTCTGCAGGCCTAGACGGCATCTTTCCAGCCCTACTACAATGGGGTGCGGACTCCGTGACGCCATGGCTGGAGGAAGTCTATCGAGCCTGCATAGCACACAGATATATCCCACTGGCATGGCGTGAAGTGAAAGTCATTTTTATACCCAAGCCCGGGAAAAGTGACTATACACAACCCAAAGCCTACAGACCCATAAGTCTAACATCCTTTCTACTGAAAACCCTCGAGAGACTCTGCGACAGACACATCAGAGACGGGCCTCTCTGCAGGAAGCCATTACACAAACAACAACATGCATACTCCACAGGAAAATCAACAGAATCCGCGCTGCATAGTGTGGTTTCCAAGATCGAGTGTGCGATAGATCACAAATGCTCCTCACTGGCTGTCCTCATTGACATTGAGGGCGCCTTCGATAAAACCATGTTCCACAGCATCAGCACGGCCCTCGAAAGACACGGCGTTGACTCGACGCTGGGGGGCTGGATCACAAATATGCTCAAACAGAGAGCTGTACAAGTTACAGTAAATGACACAACGAGAGCTGTCGTGGCGAAGGGCTGCCCTCAGGGAGGCGTCCTCTCGCCGCTACTGTGGAATCTTGTTGTGAACAGCCTCATAAAACAACTGAATGACAGAGGTTACTTTACCGTGGGATATGCTGATGACATAACCATCATAATTAACGGCACCCACGAAGGCACATTATGTAACCTTATGCGCCAAGCTTTGAAAATAGTAGAGGATTGGTGCAAAGAATATCAACTAACAGTGAATCCAACCAAAACCGAACTTGTCCTCTTCACCAGAAAGAGGAAGTTAGCGGGACTACAACCACCACAATTCTTTGGAACCACTCTAAGCCTAGCTTCTGAGGCCAAGTACCTGGGCATCTACTTGGACAAGCAGCTGAACTGGGCAAAGCACACTGAATACATCACCACGAAGGCCAGTATATCCTTATGGCAATGCAAGAGACTACTCGGCAGGAACTGGGGCATTAGTCCTAGGATCACCCACTGGCTTTACACCACAGTCATCCGACCAATTATAACATACGGCTCCCTAGTCTGGTGGCCCAGAACGGACTATAGCACGGCCCAAAAAACACTAGAAAAACTGCAGCGGTTCGCTTGCGTAGCGATCACGAGCTGTATGAGAACCGCACCCACCGCCGCTCTACAAGCAATGCTGGGACTGCCACCGCTACATCTTATCGTACGGGAGGAAGCAGCAATAGCCGCTCTCAGACTCAGCATAGCCGGCACTCTGGGAAGTGACTCCAGAATAAAACACATTCGTATAAAAGACGAAGCAATCAAAAGGCAACCCATGATAGCAGCACCCACCGACAGAACCAAAAAGACATACAACTTCCAGAAACACTACAATATACAGCTTGAGGAAGAATCACGTGACTACTCAGGCCCGAAAGAGATGAGAATTTACACTGATGGTTCGAAAACTGCCTCCGGCACCGGAGCCGGAGTCTTCTCGAACGACCTTAACATAAAAATATCAAAAACGCTAGGGGCACTCAACACGGTCTATCAGGCGGAATGTGTAGGCGTCATCCAAGCGGCATATGCCATAGAAGCCAGGAAAGTCACGGACACCCATATCCGTATACTCTCCGACAGCGCATCCGTCCTTCAATCCCTGAACAAGAACCATATTACTTCAAAACTTATACTAGAATGCCATAATGCACTGGAACGTGTATCGGTATTAAACCGCAACACAATAACACTGCAATGGATAAAAGGACACAGTGGATCACTAGGAAATGATGCAGCCGACGAACTGGCCAGGAGGGGATCTGGCACGGTGACCTATGGCCCTGAACCTATAGTACCCATCCCCTTCAACCAACTACGCAGGTGGCTCCAGGAGTTTACTCACATACAGGCACAGAGCTGGTGGACTTCAACCCCGGGCTGCAGGCAATCCAAGGAGGCCATGCCACTAATGGATAGCAAACTGACAAGGCGCCTGCTGCGCCTGGACAGGAGCAGCCTGCGAATGGTGACCGGAACGATAACCGGACACTGCTCACTAAATAAACACTTCCACACGATAGGCATAACGGACAGCCCTCTGTGCAGAGCATGTATGGGGGCCGAAGAGACGGTCGCACACGTGCTCCTGGAATGCACAGGGGTCACCCAAATACGAGAAGCAACCCTTGGCGCACCGAAATCACTCGCAAATGTTCTGAGCGGACTGAGAGCCCTAATCTGCTTCTGGAAGGAGGTGGGCTGGCTGGAATGATGGCCGCCATGGCCCACGTACAATGGTCCACTTAAAGGACTAAGTGCGGAAACCACATCTCCTAACATAGAACATAGAACATAGAAGGCTAGGCAGAACTATTTGTGACTATGAAACGTTCTTCAAACAATAATAAATACGTACTACCTACTCAAATTGAGTTACATATTTAATTTAATACAACTTAACCCAAACAGATTTTAACATTATAGCTTTATTTACCTGACTATATCACTCCACTATTACACTACATTTCCCCCCATTCGATGTAACCGAGGCGTCGGCTTATCAATGATCCGTTTTATAAAACGGGTAACGTTAACGTCAACGAGCGTCTTTATCGGACGTAGGTATCAGCTACGTTCCGTAATACCGTTCGTAGTGCCGCAGTATCGCGTCCACGGCCGCCTAATATCGCGGATAACAGCCGTTCGTACAATAGGCAAAAGAGATACGTATGCAGGCAAGTAAATTGATTTGCTTCAACAGATTTCTGCGTGTGCTGAGGGGCTGAGCGTTTATCCAGCGCCGCCGTCACCGAGAAACGAGATTATTTCGGACCGAGTTCGGAACGACGTGACGGCGATCGTGTGTCCACCGCCACCGATCTCGGTGGTTCTCAACATAAGATAGAAATCCGTGCACCAGCACCGTCAATCTCGGATGTAGTGGACAAGTGCAGATGTGTTTTGTATTGCCGGCATTTCGGTCCGTCACGATCTCGGCCGAGTTCTAGCGGTAGCGCCGATTTGCTAACAACCTCGGTGGTCGAGATGACGGCGCTCGGATGACGGACGTGTGGTGGACACGCAGTCATAGTAATGTATGTATCGCTACTTCGGCAACGTCATCTCGTTCTCGGTAAAAGCGGTGGTAGACAAACGGCCTTAGGCAGTAGTATGTTACAAACGCCGTAGGCCGCATCCAGCGTGACGTTGTACGCGGCTGACGAAGGTTACTATGGAATTACGACTTATTATGGAAATGCACTGTAGTGGTCGCTCTCAGGCCGTGGTCTGTTAGAAACGCCATAGATCGCGGCCGCCGTGAAGATATACGCGGCGACGAATGCTTCTTAAGGAAAAGCAGTATAGTGGTCTCTCACAAACGCCTTCAGCCTCACGCCGGACGCGGCCTACGGCGTTTGTAACAGGCTACGGTTAGCGCGTTTTGTGCATAAAATTTTATTATGCACACAATAACCATAATGCCTGTATAGTATGTAGGCGTTCATTGTTTGCCTGCATATCTATCTCTTTTGCCCACTGTACGCAGTGACGCGGTATCGCGTCCACGGACGGGATAACGGTCATCCGCACGTTAGTTTGGGCTTATATCGACCTGTTATCAATTCGAAATGAGCCTCATCCTGCTAATAACGATTCTATCGGTTTGCAAATATAGATTGTGCGTGCATGTATTTCCATTGGCTGTCAGTGATTGCAAGTTTGACGAGCTCGCCCGACAATTCCTAATCCGTGGGCGTATTTTGGTCGGTATTCGAGAATAAACTTTATGATTTGCTGTCTAGATGTTTTAGTTCGGTTCATGTTTATCTAGGTAATGTATTTGTGGAATTTATTGCTCTTTTAAGTTTTTGAAGGAACGTTTAGTAAACAGTTTATATTGGGTGACTATAAAATTAGATACTTAATGTGGAAATACAGCTATGTTATCATTTTACTTAACATAATGCCACGACTGTATTCCCCGAAGGGTTGGGCAGAGGTGTAGTACACCCTCATTTCACCGTTATGTTTAAGTCCCATATAATAGTGGGCGAGCCTATTGCCATCAACGGGGCACAAATTCAGACTCCGGGCTGCTATTGAGAAATTTTAATTCCACACGGGAAAACCCAATAATACTGCCCGACGTGGGGATCGAGCCGAAGACCTCGCGCTCATCAGTCGCGCTTGGGACCACGAGACCAGCGAGGCAGATATTATAATTAAAAAAAAGTATAAGCGCTTTGGGACAAGGACCTAATGTTCCTTCTATGTTCGATTGGTGTGCATGTTGTTTTTTTCAATACTCAATATACTTACAAGGTTAGTCGGAAAGGGGGTACTAATGCGCAGGCCACTTAAAGTACCATTGATGACTGTTTGAAAACAAATATTAAATTTTTTAAATTCGATAATATTTATTACCATAAAAAATGATTATTAAGTATTTTAGTTTTTTCATAATTCGTCATCCCTACTTTATTTACGAATTCAGAAAGTGGAGCTTCTAATCCGTGACCCCAAATACGACCTAAAATGTAAACACAGCTGATCATAGCTGAGGATAGATAGATTTTAGCGTATTTTTTATGAAATCTTTGAACAGCTATTTCTCTTGAACTATTGACTTTTGGGGAAAGTTGTAGAATTAAAGTTATTAATTATGATGAGTACTTACTTTAACACCCTTTCGGATTAGTACCCCCTTTTCGACTAACCTGTATTTACTGCATTCCACAATATGAATTTAGGTGGTGAGTTACAAAAATAATTTGATCATCGTGGACCCTGTTGGGCACAGCAAAATATGAAAGAGGAAGGGGGCTTTTCATGAACACTTTATTTATTCATAACGGTGTCCCCTTGTTTCGCACACAGAAATTTCATAGAATTTCGTTTCCCAGAAAATGTTTCATATAATATTTGGTCCTTGTATTTTTATTTCGAATATTATTGTTTCAAATACTATTTACTTGAATGAAACATATTTCACAGAAACACAATTCAATGAGAGTTCACATTTATTTGTTTAACAAACTTATCAAACACTAGAATAATTATTTAACGAATTTTGTTTGTTCGGTGTACTTTTCCATGGTATTATGTTTCAACGAAAATGTAAAAATAGAAGTTATGCTATTTCAAGAGCAAGCGAAGCGAGCTCGGAAATTTTGAGTACCCCGACACCGATGGGTTAGGTTCAAAGGGGGGCTAGAGTGAGCGAGCAAAGCGAGCGAACGAAACCCCCGTCTTCCCCTTCGTGTTAGGTTACTTTAAACCCTGCAGACAGAAATAGGAGCCCCGCTGCGTTGCGCTGCTATACGTAATTTTATAAATAACTAGCTTATAAATATTTACTAAGATTAATTTAGCGTTTAAGAAATATATAATTAAGTAGTTACTCCGCGTTTAATTTTTTTGCTGCATGTGTGTTTTAATAATAATTTCTACCGATTTCAGTATTTTAAGCATTTATTTTGAAACTGTCATTTTTAAAATATTATTCTTGGTAATAAGTTTCATATTAAATAAACAATATAAGGATAAAGAATATTTGATTTGTTATTCTATGATTATTCTAACATTAAACTTTATGTGAAACAAAAATCATTTTTTTTTTTAATTCTTCAATTTAAGTATTTTGCGTATTGATTATTCTATGAAACGAAAATATGAGATTATGTGAAACGAAATTCTATAAAACTATTAGCTATAAAACAACGTACAACCATTTATAACACATCTTAAAAAAAAAACGATTACATTCTCGTTGATATACAAATATAATAATTTGTTTTTATTCCGCCAAACTAGTTACTAATTTTGCTGAATTATACATATTTGTATGTCATGGATTTCTGCCAAGTAACGCCTGATTCCATCATTTATACTCGTTGATATTATAATAGCATTTGGATATTAGTAATCGTTTACCTTTCATCCAATCACCCAGAAACTTACAATATATATCTGTAAGGCCATACATAAGTATTGAGCACAGATAATGTTACTCTGAGATATTTAGGATTACATTTTTTTATGCCCATTTAAAATCACGACCCAGTACAAAAACATACGAAATAACGTTCCCAGTAACGGTCTCGCCAATAACTGCCCGGTTACGTAGAAACCGTCCCCTAGGACGACCTACTGCAGTCCAATAGGGAAAAAAAAAAAAAAAAAAAAAGTTCCCAGTAACAATATTTCAAATAAGTTACGCTCAACTTAGATTACAGTATGAACGCCCATCTTCTACTTTATTTGTTCAATACAAGCAAAAGTGTGGTGATTCCATAAAAACGGTTCGGGGTCCAAAAAAGATATAAAACTCACGCGGAAGTTTTTCAATCTTTGTAAACTGTTCCAATTTCTATAGATACAGACAAGTTATGTCTACCTAACCTATCTATTTTTATCAAGGATTTTATAAGGATTTGTAGGAAATCGTTTTTGTTTTACTATGGTTATATAGCCGAAGAACTAAGAAACTTAAATAGTACCCAAGGCACTCAAGCTAAGAAGTCACATACTAAGGTAAGAAGTCATTCAAGGATCAAAATCGAGTGCACTATTCGAAATGTGAGGGAACAACAGCAATAAAATGCATCAGGATTGAATACTCCGCTGTGCGACTGCAAAAATAAACAGATTGATAATAATTTATGCAAATGTCCGTTTTCTGCACTTCTCAATATAATTACTTCGATATCTTAGGAGATAATCAATAAATAAGATCCAGTAATTTCAACTGGAATTGGCGCTATTCCAACATCATTTTTCGCAAATTTTCATATTTCTTTCCCTATAATTGTGTTTGAACAAGAACAAAAACAAAACTATAATTATTCTTAAAGCATTATCTGCTATATTGGCTTGAATGAATGGCTTTTCAATATATCATGGATTTTCATTTATTTTATCATACCGGGTCGCATTGTCGCCTACTTCATATATTTATTTTCCAAAAGTATATATTGTATAAGTATAGTATTGTAAAACGAAGAAAGGTTACAAGAAGAAAGAAACTAATTTTGAATTTTCTGAACTTACGCGTAATATTTTTATTGGATATTCTTTAACTTTTTGATCTTTCTTTGAAAAACTTGTAAGAAAAACGAGGCAATAATTTTAAGATACCGCAATCGGAAGTTAGTACCGGAATGTTATCTTTATATTGGTTAGAAATCTTTGTCTTTTATAGAGAACTAGCGACCCGCCCCAGCTTCGCACGGGTACTATAATATGCATGTATTATACATATAAAACTTCATCATCATCATGTATTATTAAAAAACTGCATCAAAATCCGTTGCGTAGTTTTAAAGATACATAGGGACAGACAGCGGGAAGCGACTTTGTTTTATACTATGTAGTGATCATGCAATCGGTTTTCACTTCGTATGACATGCATACAGCACCAATAACTCAATACCCGCAGCTGTAGCAAACGTAGACTAAAGTGACACAGAAAAAGATACAAGAGGGATTGTTTCTAGAAAAATGCTCCGATTTATTTTGTGTACATTTTTGGACTTATAACATTTTTTTTTATTTTACCTGTGTATATCGTGTATGGCTCTACCCATACATTACATCCAACCCTATGTATGTTTACCTTTTTGTGTATGAATACCTACCCGTACTTAAAAATACGTTAGTAAAGTTGCACGTCATCTAACGTCTGCTAAGCAAAATTATTACAAATGAGGCAGACGGTGCAAACTGTCTTTCGGGACCTCCATTTCACACAGAGTGCATAAAATTTTGCAGCACATAAAACTGTACGATATAAAAATATTGGACGGTAAACAGAGAACAGTGTGTAATCCAATCTCCTGTCGACAGGGGATCGATTTATTTTACACACGAGTTTATGTTTCTAGACACATGACGGTCTTAACACGGATTTGACGTCATAAAAGATGACACAGTAAGGACGAACGGTACATGGTGGACATCCCACCCATACGTACAAAGCGTTTTGCGAACACATTCATTGTTCGCACAACTAAGAAGTGAAATTCCCTGCCGGCGTCTGTGTTTCCTGATAGCTACAACCTTGGGGTCTTTAAGTCAAGAGTGAATAGGTTACTTCTAGGCAAGCGTGATTCACCGTCGACCACATCATCGTTTACCATCAGGCGAGATAGTGGCGAAAAGCGAGATTGTCGCTAAAAAAAAAAAAAAAACTTTTCTATTTTAACAGAAGTAAGTACAGTCCGCGAGGCCTAAGCTGAGCTTTGCATTCATGTGTGCACATAGAATCGATTTCCAAAAAGCAGTATTAAACTGGTTTAAACCAAGCAAAGGACGCGTCTGCATTCATTCTCACACATATCGATACCTCTGGGCTCACAGGGAGTATAGCACAAAACATGGGTTTTCAGGAGAAGCAAAAAAAAACAATTTTCGTTATAATTATGTGAAAATGTCATTATGCCAAAAATGTGCTATACGCCCTTTGAGCCCAGAGGTATCGATATGCAATGCTCAGCTTAGGCCTCGCGGACTGTACTTGTAGCGGCTCATGGCTTACTAACAACCGTGTGGATCATACGATTTGTAAGGTTAAGCTATCCTTGCCGCGGTCAGTCTGTGGATGGGTGACCGTTTGTTACACATCGAGACCGCTCCGTACCTCGGAGTGCACGTTAAGCCGTCGGTCCCGGGTGTCATACGAATACCTAAGGACAAATCGTTACGGGTAGACAGAAGCTCGAAAGTCTGACAACCGGTCTAACCTTAGGATACTGGCAATGCCCAGTAACTAGGTTACAGAGGTCTGACGGCAGTCGCTCGGTGTAAAATACTGGTTTTGTATTATAATTTTCGTGAGACACATTCATATTTATGATTATTTACGGTTTACTCACGTGCATTTTTCGGGATTGCCCGACTAGTTTCGGACCCAAACGGAGCCCTAATTCATGAGAGTTCGACTCGCGACCTCGCCGCGTGAACAACTCATGAATAAGGGCTGCACGTGAGTAAATCATAAATATAAAATACTGGTATTCAGCCGCATCTACAGGGTGTTAACGAATTCGTGTAATTCCTTCAAACCGCGTGATCTACTGGTGACACAGATTAACCCTAAAAGGGATTTTTTGAAAATCAACTGAAAAAAAATAATTAAAATAAAATCTTAGTTTTCTATTTCTGAGTCATTTTAGAGCCCCGAGTTAACTTACTGCAAAGAGCGATATCGCATTAGTCTTGCCCGCCAGTTACGTCGCTTGCTTTCATTCATTTATGCGTGGCATCGAAATGTGCAAAGCGCATGAAATTATTTTTTTGCAAAAAAAAAAACTTATTTTTTTACTGAATCCTTATTAGGTGGTTTAGATACGATCACTTAACAATACCGAAAGAAAACAAAAACTATTTTTTTATTTTTAATCATGCTAATTCCCGTGCGGGGCCAATCTACACCAGTACTAATCATGTGGTTTTAAGGAATTACACGAATTCGTTAACATCCTGTAGTTATTGGTTTTCAAATATGACCAAACGAGTCCGATCTTTTTGTGATAGATGCTTGCAATGTAAAATGGCAAAGAGCCCTCAGGCAAAAAACAAATATCTTTACATCCAATTGACAAAATAAGCGTCCCTTTTCATACTTTACATATGGACCTTCTTGGAAATTTGACTGGTTGCGACAAAAAGTGCTTTTGTTACAATTGATGTCTTCACAAAGTTCGTATAGACTGGAAGCTGACCCCAACATAGTTGACATAAGGCTAGGCAGAACAAGTACCAAATTAGAGATGAAAATAGTTTAATGGATGTATTAACTGTTTATTTAACTCCAACACTCGGGTGTTTTGAGCGCTCACAGTGGCGGGCGGACTAAAGTATTAACGTCCTAAAGTGACAGTTTGAGCTATTGCGGCGTTCGTTTAGTTTTTATCTGCATACAATATGTGATACCTTAAGCCCAAATTCCGAAACTACACGGCGTCAATTAGAGAACCGGGATAAATTGTGTAGGGAATTAAAGTTGCTGTTGTTAAGGTAGGATATGGGAGCATCAATCAAACAAGCGTGTTGCGCTAAGACTAAAGGTCATAGAACACTATACCGGCACCGCAACGGCATCGCTCCAACCCAGCAATTAACTTGTCATTCAAATTAGAGCATTAAATCGTGTGTTGTATAATATATGTATTTCATAATGTCAACATAAAAAAGTTAACGGCGGGCAGACAGCGCGCTGGAAGCAAGCGGACCGCGTGCTTACAGCGCTCCGACTGCGTGCTTACGTCGCGCCGACTGCGTGCTTACGGCGCGCCGACTCCGAGTCGCCAGCGAAACAACGTCGTAAAACACATTATGAAAACGTGCAAGTCCTAGGCGTGTTCAATCACAAATGCCATTTATAATAATAGTGTTCGCGGTGACTGCAAGCTTGCACCTCGCGGCCGGCGCGCGTACTGCGAGCTTGCGCCTCGCGGCCAGCGCGCGGACTGCGAGTAGTTAGCGCGCTGGCAGCTAGCTGTAGCCTAAATTCGAGGCGACGCCATGCTGCAGCTGTACAGTTGCTGTGCCGGTCTACTGTGCCATGACCTCAAGTTTATGATTCTTTTAATCCTGATACCCACATACCTAAACAAATATAATATTTATTTAACAAATATAATATTTATTTAACAAATACAGGCAGATGCTACAGTTGCCTTCTTTAAAATAGAACAACAGAAAGTTACTGCGCGTAGCGTTAGCTACTTAAATACTTAAAGGCAGATCAAGCCAAAAATATTCGCATAAAATATAATCAACAAAAGACAAATGAGCCATTTAGAAACGCAGCGGTGACACGGGCTTTGATGGGTCTCACTAAATGTAATCCCAAAATTCCCCACTTACCCGTGACCAAGTAATCAGCGAGCGTTACGGATCCGAGACGCTTTGTGCGAACGCCTCTTAAGTATAGTGACACACCATGCCGAAACTACGCAGCTGATTTTCGGCATGATGATCCTGCAATGGTTTTTTTATACTACCACAATCACCAACCTTTTTGATAAGCAGTTGTGGACCGATTCGGTTTGCTATCTCGTTTCATCTAAGATTCTCGTAATTAGGGAAAAAGAGACAGCAAATCGTTCAACAACTGACTTATCGAACCATTCTGAATCAGGGTAGCGTCTTGCCAAAAAGCCGCATGTTGGGCGGAAATTCGACAACGCATTCTACACATTTTAACTAGAAAGCGATACTATTACCTGACCAAAAGTTTGGCGACCGAATACATGACCGAATCAAAAAGTCTTCACCCACGATTAATGTACCTAATCGAAGTCCATGCAACAAAATCGTGAATTACACTGTGTCGTTACAACCGAATATGCCGAAAAGTAAGAGCAGTCTCTTCTTCGGCTGCTTCGGTTCGGCATGGTGTGTCACTACACTAATATCGGCTGAGACCGACAGCTTAACGTGGTACGACCGATCATTAATCTAGTTTAAAGTACGCCGCTTGACGGACCCACTAAATGTGCCTACAGTGGTCACCGACTTTAGAAACATAGACGCGAATCTTTTAATGTATGAAGTTTATCGCATCTTATAGATTTAGGGCCCTTTTCCTGTCATGCGTATTTTCGCCCGCGCGCGGATCTGGTCCGCATGCGGGTGATAGCACGCTCCTGGCCACATGCAGGACAAAGATTTATTTTTACCGCTGCAGTATCATGCGTGTCGTCAGTGGCTAAACTCGTGCACAAAGGTGAACGTTAAAAAAGTAATTATCGCTTATACCACTATCAAAAATAAAAAATGTAAGAAACAATTCAGAGTAGATCCATATCTTGAAACTAGATCAAGATCTAGTTTTTGTAAAGTTCGTTCTGCATGTCCCACAATAAAGGGCGAAAGTGAACTTCAAAAATCTCTCTCTCTGTATCAATTTTCATTTTTGTTCGCGATTATATGCGTGCTACGACCATGCGTGTGAAGTGTGTCACAGTAAAAACAAGACTGAAGGCAGAAGAACGCCGCCCGCATCTGGTTAGCACGCACGCGGGCTGCGCTCCCGCAGCCAACCCGCGTTCCGCGCGCGTGCTGCCCGCATGATAGGAAAAACATGTAGGTATGAAATGATAGGATGCGGGCAACCTGCACGCGGACCAGACCCGCGCGCGAGCAAAAATACGCATGACAGGAAAAGGGCCCTTATACCGACCAGTCTGTATTGCCCGAAAAGTCAATCTCCAAAATAAAAATTGTAAACAATCCTAAATATTTCCTTTTATTTAATATTTTGCTTGGTTAAAATCGAAGCCAATATAAAATTGGATTACTTAGATTTCTTTTCGAAATAAAATTAAGGAACACAATTAATATCAATACATAAAATGCACCAGAGAGGTCAACTAAATACGCTGATTTTGAAGATCATACCACCTACTGTTGTAAGCCCACAATTCCTTGATGACAGTATGAATCTCATAAAATATAATAATATGGATACGAGCTCGTTGCAAATGTCCGGGCACAATTGCAAACTCATAGCTGCTACTGAGAATTTTCTAACAGAAAAAACCAATAACAAAGCCCGATCTGGAACTCAAACCACTAGATGACCAGAGGCAGTCTCAATAGTTGTCTAGAATAAATAAAAAACACAACACAGTCATACAAAAGTTACCAATCAAAAGTTAGCAGCTCTCGTATCAGTACACGTCCCTAGACTCAGTGACTACAAATCTCGTTTAGTCTTTCCCAACTTCATTCGTCGGCAAAGCGGTCCCCTGCTTTGGCGAGTGCAAGTTGAAACCTACTTTTCTTTTGTCTTTCATTCTTTTTTGCAATTAAATTTAGCGTTCCCTAGACATCTGAACCGCTGTTTCTTTTTTTGATACACTGTTGTATATACTTACAGCCGCGGACTCAAAATGTTTATCAGATTTATAATTAGATTCCTTCTCACACTGTGCGCAATAAGGTTCAAGATGTCATATCAACTTGCATAAGTATTGTTTTTTTTTTAATTTTAGCAAAAAGACTGATGTTATGACCTCCTTTTTAAGTATGTGTGTCTAATCAAAATGGTTTGACCGAACTTGACTGAATTTACTAATTACATTGATTTCTTTTTCTATGCTAACTAGTATATAGCCTCTTGAACCTTTTGACAGCCACGGACGTCTATGGACGTCAAACTTTTTAACTGTAAAAAAGTGGTATTTTCGACGTGCCATGCCGTCGGAGGCGACGTGAGCACGTTTTAATTTGACGTCCATAGACGTCCGTGGCGGTCAAAGGGTTAAATTAACCTTTTTATGTCAATTAAGAAAAATATACCTTTTCCCTGTCAATTCTTTGCGAGCGACTGGGTGACTTAATGAAAAAGTTGTGTGCAAGCAATTATAGACCTTAGAGTGGTAAACATTTCAATTCCGCGACTGTATGTACCTATTTCCAACAAACAGAAATTGCAACTAAAGTAAACCATTACAATACCGTGCAAGTCGTATAAATAAGAATTAAAATTGTTCCTTAACCGTTAATTTTACATATTTTTATATAATACTAGGGGGTTGTTCTCGGCTTCGCCCGCGTGGATGTCGTTTATCGCGTATTCCATATTTTTCGGGATAAACGTAGCCTATGTCCTTCTCCAGGTTCCAGACTATCTCTGTACCAAGTTTCATCATAATCGGTTCAGCGGTTAAGGCGTGAAAGCGTCACAGACAGACAGAGCTACTTTTCGCATTTATATTATTAGTAGGGATTTTAAAAATTTAATTTAAAAATATAATTTAGAAAATTGGTTAACTCTGCCATTGACGGTCCCAAGCCCGGATGAGAAAAGAGGAGGGTCGGCTGCGAACGACGTCAAATACCTACCAACATCTTGGTATTACAAACAACGAGCGGCCATAAAATAGACGTCAACGCCGAGTCAGGGCGGCGGTCAAACTAACCCTACCAGGCTACCGTGAGCCTTGAGGACTAAATATCCTCAAAAAGAACGGGGGCAGGTCCAGGGGAACCACCTGCTTCTATAGTATCCCGATACATGATGAGCCCGGATGAGAAAAGAGGAGGGTCGGCTGCGAACGACGTCAAATACCTACCAACATCTTGGTATTACAAACACCGAGCGGCCATAAAATAGACGTCAACGCGGAGTCAGGGCGGCGGTCAAACTAACCCTACCAGGCTACCGCGAGCCTTGAGGACTAAATATCCTCAAAAAGAACGGGGGCAGGTCCAGGGGAACCACCTGCTTCTATAGTATCCCGATACAACCATGTCTGCAGAACAAAAAAATGAACTACCCCAGGAGGGTACCGGCCGAGCCGGAGAATCCCTCTCTGAGTCTAACTCAGGCTGCCCCACGTACTCTGGGGGGGGCAACGTCCTGCATCATATGGATCTTACGACTCCAAAAACAAATACAAAGAAATTTATTCAGCAAGCATTTCACCCAAGCTTATTTATGAGCAGGCCTAGAAGCCAATCACTAAGCTCCACGACAGAAAAAACCAACGAAACTCAGACATACACCAGTAACTGGAACACCCCTCATTCGGAAATAAGCGCCACGGAAGGCGCACGTCCACCCACGTGGCAAAGAGCACCACTCTTAAGAAATGCAAAGAGAAAAAAGGTGTCTACTCCGTCTCCTGAAAGAACAATAACCAGTAATCAATTTAGTGGACTCCCTGTTGATGAAATTGAAGACAATATTACTCAATATCCTGTCAAAAAAGCCTCAAAACCTCCGCCAATCATTCTTTATGGTATTGAAGATGTCAACAAGCTAACGGAACTCCTCGAAAGTGTTGTAGAAAAATCAGACTTCATCTTCAAAATCACAAATAAAAATTAACTAAGGATTAACTGCGCTACAGTTGATGCATATAAAATCGTTATAAATATTGTCAGACAAAAAGGACTGATTGGGCATACGTTCAACAGCAAGGAGAAGCGACCTTACAGAATAGTAATTAAAAATCTCCATCACACAACGCCATTAACTGAAATCAAAGAAGCAATAGAAGAGACTGGTAACACAGTAATTGGGGAAATAATAAATGCAAAGTATGGACCTGAAAAAAAACCAACCTCTACATTCTTTGCGAACATACAACAGGGCTCCAATAATAAAGCCGTAAAAAACATTAAATATATCTACCATCAATCGATTACTATAGAAGACCCACGAAAACGGAAAATAGTAGTACAATGCCAGAGATGCCAGCAATATGGCCACTCTAAAAACTATTGTATGAGGCCATACCGCTGTGTGAAATGTGCAGAATCCCACAGATCCTCTGAATGTCCTAAGACTGACCGCAACACCCCAGCTACATGCGCTCTCTGCTTCGGCGCCTATCCGTCAAACTTCAAAGGCTGTGAGGTTTACAGAGAAATATATGCCAGGAAATTCAATAGAAGACCACGAATACCCCCTAAAGATATAAATCACAAAACTGCTGAGAAATCCAACAACCAGGCTTTACCACAGGCTACCCTAAAAGAAAACGGTACAAATATAATAATCCCCAATAAAAGAGATAGATATTCCGATGTAACAAAACAAAACCTAAATAGCAAAGAAGCAGAAACTCCATCACCAAATCATACAATCGAACAAATGTTCCTAAAACAATCAGAAAAGCTAGACAATATTCTACAACAAATGAGCACTTTAATAAATCTCATAACAATTCTAGTGTCTAAGGAGTCGCGATGACTTCCCTCAAGATAGCAACCTGGAACCTTGATGGCCTGTCTCCAAATAAGGAAGAGGTCGAAATTCTTTTAAATACACACAACATAGACATTCTGCTGGTGTCCGAAACCCATTTCACTGAGAATAGTAGTATTAGATTACAAAATTACAATATATATTCCACTAACCATCCAGACGGCACTGCCCACGCTGGGGCGGCAGTTGTTGTTAGATCTAGCATAAAACATCACCAACTACCACAGTTTAAAAAAGTACACATACAAGCTACAACTATTGCTATAGAAGACCGCAACGGAGCCTTCAACGTCTCTGCCATATACAGCCCTCCGAAACACAGAATTACTGAGGAGCTATATAACGACTTTTTTAATACCTTAGGCCCACGTTTGATAGCCGGTGGGGATTGGAATGCAAAGCATGTTCATTGGGCCTCTAGACTAACCAACACCAGAGGCAGAGAGCTGAAGAAAAGTTTAGATGGGAACTTTCTTTCTACAATCTCAACGGCAGAGCCCACAAATTGGCCTACTGATCCAAACAGACTGCCAGACGTCATCGACTTCTTCGTTACCAAAGGCCTATCCAGACTCTTCCATCAAATAGAAACATGCCTAGACGCTGACACAAATCACGTACCGGTAATACTGACAATTGGTTCCACTGTCCTCAATATCGAAAGAAATCTGAAACTATATAACAAACGAACAGATTGGCACAATTTTCGGGAATTAATCGAGGAGAAACTTAAACTCAAAATAGCTTTAAAAACTGAGGCCGACATTGACGATGCTACCAGAACAATAACTACCTTGATACAACAAAGTTGTTGGATTTGCACCCCGGTAACCATCGAGCGTCAGCAACAACGTAAAGTGTATTCTGAGAACATAAGATTAGAGATACTAGAAAAACGTAGACTCCGTCGAACATGGCACACCAGTAGACATCCCAGTGACAAAAGAGAGCTGAACAAAGCGGCCAAGAAATTGAAATCCCTTATATTGGAGGCTAACGAAGCCGCCCTGGAGACATACTTGGTAGGTCTAACACCTACAAAAGCCACAAATCATTCACTATGGAAAGCATGCAAAAATTACGATCGACCAGCGCTCCACAAACCTCCACTCCGGACGCGTGGCGGACATTGGGCTAAAACTGCACAAGATAAGGCTGATGCATTTGCGCATCACCTCAGCCAAGTCTTTAAACCAAACGTTGCTAGTCCGAACGTAGACGAATCAGATTTAGACTCTATCCTCGATCATGACTTTCAACTCGAACTACCACTGAAAACGATAACACCGGGAGAAGTCTCCAAACACATCAAGTCCATGGACAACAACAAGGCCCCGGGGTTTGATCTCATCGATAAAAAAGTTCTAGAAGAGCTTCCACGCAAGGCAATAGTTTATTTCACAACATTGTTTAACGCCATTCTGCGGGTAGGATACTTCCCGGATCTGTGGAAGGTCTCACAAATCATAATGCTATACAAACCTGGTAAACCTGCCCATGAAGTCACTTCATACAGACCTATTAGCTTACTGCCAGTTATGTCCAAGCTATTTGAAAAAATCTTTCTGCAAAGACTCAACAATGTTCTGAAAGAAAAGTCAATCATTCCTGACCATCAATTTGGCTTTCGGAAAGAACACGCCACTACAGAACAAGTTCACAGGGTGGCAAGAGTAATAAGGAAGGCATTTGAGAGTAAGGAATATTGTTCATCGGCCTTCCTGGACATCCAGCAGGCATTTGACAGGGTTTGGCACAAAGGGTTGCTATGCAAAATAAAATCCCTATTACCACACACGTACTTTGGAACGCTTAAATCGTACTTAGCCAACAGAATATTCCAAGTCAAAGAAAATGACTGCACATCGGATTTCCACGAAATCGCCGCAGGAGTACCTCAAGGGTCTGTACTTGGGCCCGTCTTGTACTCTCTGTATACATCTGACCTACCAAAAAGCCAGGAGTTTACAGTCGCGACTTTTGCAGATGATACCGCTTTACTCGCCTCGGATCCATGCCCAACCCAAGCATCTGAACTCCTACAGAGTGGACTCCACAAAATAGAGAAATGGATGACCAAATGGAGAATTGCAGCTAGTGAGTCCAAATCGGTGCATGTAACCTTCACACTCCGCAAAGAGGACTGCCCCCCAGTAACTCTAAATGGTACACAACTCCCTCACCAAAACTCTGTAAAATACCTGGGAATGCATCTAGACCGCAGACTTACTTGGAAGAAACATGTGCAAACAAAAAGAGATCAGATTAACCTCAAGTACAAGGGACTCTACTGGTTGCTGGGTAGAAACTCAAAACTAGCAATTGACAAAAAGGTTCTCATATACAATGTTATGCTAAAGCCAATCTGGACTTACGGTATTGAACTATGGGGCACTGCATGTAGCACCAATATAACAATAATACAAAGGGCGCAAAACTATATCCTGAGGCAAATATCAAATGCGCCATGGTTCATCAAAACAAAGGAGATCCATGAAATTCTTAACCTACCAATGGTTAAAGAAGTGATCAACTGCTATAGCTCCAGCTACAAGTCACGACTCCAAAAGCATCCAAATCAGCTTGCAGGACAGCTTACCATTCCTGAAACAATTCGTCGACTGAAGAAACGACGAGATATCTTTGACGAAAATAGTCGCTGAAGGCCGACTATATAAAACGAAGGGTGGGCTCCGCTGGGAGTACTCTAGCACCCTACACATCATTTCTTCTGCACCCCATCTGCTTATAGTCCACACGACTGATTGCAAGATAAGAAAAAAAAAAAAAAAGAAAATTGGTTATTGTTGAGCTGTTACTATACGTATTGTCCAATTGATCCATTATCCAAACACATTTATAACAAACACGATCAGAAGTGTTTCAATATTATTTAAAACTTTTCTTATCTCATCCAGGATATCGAAGTTCTATTTTATCTAAAATCTTCTACATACCTGCTTAAAAGAAAGTTCATAGCATTTAATTTAGCGATCCCTACTGATAGTATTGCTGGATGTTTTAGTTCTTTTGTAGATTTTTGTGGGCGTGCGGCTGAAAGTAGAATTTTTCCATAACAACAAGAATTTATAATTAAAATTCTGCCAACTCTTAAACTACGTAGGTACGTGATTCTAAGCCTTTAGCTTAATACAGCTGCAGATGTGGAGTGCAATTTAAGCACTTTTGGGAACGGTGACTTGGAAATAGCAAGCATCGAAGTGTGAAGAAAATTTTGCCAGTACCGCCTCTACGCTCTGTGCCATGGAGGTATAGATGAATGAATAACTCTATCGAACCGTACTGAATCGTATGCGAATCGAAAATTCTGCTTTTAACACCGACGCTATGCACTTTGTGATTTTTTTTTTTGTGTCAGAGTTGCGCTTTGTAGTTTAAGCTTTTATTGTATTTTTTGTCAAATTGTAATATTTTGAACTTTTCGTCAATTTGCTATATTTTTTGGGTGAAGTAAAGGTGAATGGGGGATTACCGCAGGATGAGGCGCGCCGGTAATAACAAAAAACACATTCACTAACCTGTCTACATAGCGTAGTGATCACGACAATTTCTTTTGAATGTTCACTGTAGTGATTTTGATGTATTCATTTATTTTGTATCTACTGATTTACATGTATTAGATCAAGAATAATGCTCTTATTATTGCCGACTGTTTTCGTCAATTTACTATATTTTGTGAATGTAATAGTAAAGGCGAATGGGGGATTACTGCAAAACGACGCGCGCCGGTAAAAACAAAAAACAGCAATCACCAATCCGTCTACTAAACGTAGTGATCACGACAATTTCCCTTTTGAATGTTCACTGTAGTGGGTGACATGTTATACAAGGTTAGTCGGAAAGGGGGTACTAATCCGCGGGCCACTTAAAATATCACTGATGACTATCATAAAACAAGTGTTAAAATTTAAAAATTCGGTAATTTTTTTTTCAATGCAAAATGATTTTTATTTTTGTTTTTTCAAAAATTCTTCATCCTTCTTTAGTTACAAATTCAGAAAATGGTGCTCGCAATTCATGACCCTAAATATGACCTAAAATGTAAACACATCTGATCGTAACTGGCGATAGATAGATTTTAGCACTTTTTTTTTTGAGATCTTTGATCACCTATTTCTCTTAAACTATAGACTTTTGGAAAAAGTTGTAGATCAAAAGTTATTCATTATTATGGGTACTTTAACCCCCTTTCGGATTAGTACCCCCTTTCTGACTAACCTTGTATATTTTGCATAGACTACTAATTTACATTTATTTGAACAAGAAAAATGTCGACTGTTTTCGTCAATTTACTATATTTTGTGAGTGTATTTAAGGCAAGTAGGGGATTACTGCAAGACGATGCGGGCCGGTAATAACAAAAAGCAGCAATCAGCAATCCGACAACAAAGCATCGTGATCATGACAATTTCCCTATTGATTGTTCACTATAGTGGGTGACATGTTATATATTTTTTATCTACTAATTTATATTTATTTGAACAAGAAAAATGCTCTTATTAATGCCGACTGAACTATTATCGCTCGAAGGCATACAATATAATAATAGTGGGTTCCAATATTCCTCTAGTAGTCTCGCCTACGGGCACAGTAAGATATAATTTTCTCCCCTTCCCTTTACAACTACCGAAGTGTCAATTTAATCTATGCTGCCGATACCGCTCTGTACCCAATAACATATCCCTTTATTTGTATCGCTATCAGGGTATCATCAATTATGAACCCTCTCATTGTACTCGCTCCTTTAAGAATATTTAATCGGATCGAGATTGCGAGAATGTTTTAAAATTATGCAGCATGAAATATTATATCGGGTGTAAAAAGACCCTTAACGATAACGAAAACCACATATTCTACCCATCATTGGGATCATTTTTTTCTACCAGACCATGCCTGGGAAACCATTGGTTTTGGAGATATTGAAGGTATACATATTTTTTTTTAGTTTTTTCCAAAAACGTATTCTAAGTGATAATACTAAACTTTCTTCCAAACAACCTTATCAAAATTTTCAATTTTTCCTCACAAATTACGCGTTTGAAGTTACAAAAACGCAACGAATATCAAACGCACATGACCGCCTTGGCTCAGCTGTGTGGCCGCTGCACACATGCAAACGCGCGGCATCGCATCGCCACAACCACACACTACGCGCTACAAAAAAAAGCGTTCTTGATCATGCCAAAAAATAAAAGTCGTTTCCCAGCAATTATTTTTGGTTAATGTAGTTTAGTTTGATGTACAGAGTGCGTAGATTTCGGCTTTGTGATGGATCTTTTTACACTCTGTATACAGGCTGGTACTATTATTTCGGTTTTTTTTAAGAAACCTTGCCCCACTCCCAGATTTCTCCTGTATCGTGCGTGTGTTTACAGACACAAATCTTCACATGCACAAACCCATATCCGTAACAACTATCTGTAGGCCCTACAAATATTTGTTCCGTGCGGGAATCTAACCCACACGCAATGTTATAGTTTTTTTTAAATATTGCCCTTAAAGAATCAAAAAAAATATTAAAAAATATAAAAAAGTTGTAGCTAACAGTAACAGGGTCCTCGATACCGGTTGTCGTCTTAGAGTGAAAAGCTCGGGAATGCATTTTGGTCATTGTACGGTTCCTGTGAGCTTTCACGCGGATGAAGTCGCAGGCAAAAGCTGGTCAATTATATGTGGTGTTAAAAAATCAACTCTAATGGTAAGGATACACGGTGACATATTACACTCGACACTCAGTGTCGACACCGAGTGTCGTGGTGTGTACAGCGCTGTTACACTGAGTTGCGCATTAGCTCTGGTTTAATTTCAGTGTCGCGATTGCATTGTGTTGAATGTCAGTGTCGCCGTGTATCCACCATAAGAATTTTGTGGTGTTTAGGAAATTGAACAACTTTAGTTCTACAACTTTTCGAAATTCGCAATTTTTTTTATGCCTGTCCATACAAATCTATAATTTTTTTTTTTTGATTTGTATGGAAAGTAAAAAAAACAAAAGTTGTTCAATTTCCGATACCGAGTAACCCCATAAAATTCTTAGAGTTGATTTTTTAACACCTTGTATTTATTACGAATGTTATAAAAATAAAGTCTCAATTTCAGTGCCTCCACTAATTTCGCGTAGAATGACTCTCTTAAACACATAGGTAGTACGTGTACGTCTTGATAAAATAAAAATGACCAAATAGCTTATCACTTTAAAGCAACGCGGTGGTCAAAGCTTTAGAGAAAGCAACCTCTTATTTCCTTTATTCCTCGTAAATACTTTTAAATTATATTTCATTTTACTACCCCAATTCCAGATCTTACGAAAGCAAAATATTAAAAGTAATATATTCTTAAGCTGCAAAAAGAATAAATCTAAGTAGGTATTTAAACTATCTCAGTACAACGGCCATAAAAATTGTTTCTTTGACAAATCCACCTTATTTCATCAAGTTACCAATATCTCGTTTATATTTAAGTTACCCCACGCCACTACAGATTTCCCAGGCGAGATAGACGACACATAGCCAATATACGACCGATTTTTTATTTAAAGTTTTCGCAGCTTTGCCTCGTAACTCAATTTGTGGACATAAGTGATTAATAGGCAAAATAAAAACTAGTTACATGTTATGATCGATCACTGTAGTGCCTAAATAAAATGGCTGTAAGAGTAATTAATGGATATGAGCGCACTTCAACACCTACACCATGTATGTGTGCATTTATGTTTATGCGTTTGTGTATATTTTAATGACACTAAAAAACTAATTATCGCTAGCGGGTAACACTGGGCAATGTTGACAAAGGAAGGTAGTCGTCTATATGGAACAACGCACCCGATGTTGTAAAGGCGGTGATCATTCAACGAAGTGGAGCATTCTGTGTAGATCAGCTGAAAAAGTCTGACCTTTTATATCTGTCTAGCTTGTCCTTATTTTATGTTCTTGTAATAATTGTGTAAAGTATTATATTGTGATCTAGTTCATGTTACTAACACTAATCCAAATACAAGTACTCTCAGTGGTGGAGAGTCTATGTTGGTTTTATTTACAACATTTACCTTGCTTGCAATCCTGACATACTGATATTAGCTATAACTGTAATGATAGAATCACCCCTAAACGATTATGTTGTTGTGTCTTTTACAATCATTATCATCACATCGGTCCATAACGGTCCACTGCTGTACTTGTCCCTCCTTATAGACAGAGCTCTATAGGACACATAACACTATTTATTCCATCCTTATCACCGTTCCGTTTCAAATTACTGGATCTGATATTGAGGACCACGGACTTTCATAAAGGGTCCATATTTTGCAGCTTCCCAGCGTTATCTGTGCCGGTGACCCGAATTCGGTCTTAGACTAAAGCCCTATTTACACGTATTACTGGTCCAATCTTGTTCGCTGTCAATGGGAAGATAACGTGGTCTTATAGATCCTGTACATAGTTTAATGTTTATAGCTTGATTCGTATCGAGAGGACGATTACACCAGTTATTCGTTCATTAAGATGTTGAATCGGTTTCAGTGTAGGCTATTATGGAACGTCCGTTTTAGTGGCTAGAAAAAGTTGCACGTATGTATACATAATAATCATTATAACAAAAGAACAGGAGGCCAATTCTACTAAGGGCCGATTTTTCAATCGTCAGATAAATTTTATTCAAGGAATAAATGTGACGGTTTGACATATTTTCTACAAAAAAGCTGTCGAAACATCAAACCTATTCCCCAGATAAAAGTTATCTGGCGATTAAAAAATCAGCCCTAAGAGAGACTATCAAATTGTTTGACAACAAAAACAAAACATTTTGAAAGTTTTCGTAAACGAAAACGGTCTGAATGAACGATTCATTTGTAATTGATAAAGAACTTGTCACACTGGTTGCGTTCTGCGTCCTCCGGTCCGGTCAAATCGAACGCAGCCCGCATCCTATGTGAACATCATGGTTAGGGCAACCGGTCAGCGATCCGGGCACGGCATCCGGTCAGCGATCCGGGCACGGTCAGCGATCTGACGGGCAGGGCAAACAGCGGCCATTTTATATTTGATTGCGGGTAGTTGTGTTTGTATCGATGTTTTGTGTTCGGTAAACATCAAGTATTGATGTTCAGCTATTGATGTCATTATCGATGTCATCGTTGATGTTTTTGCAACATCGATCACCCCTATGAACTGCTCGGACAGCCGCCCGTCGCCCCTGCCCGCAACCGGGCAGCCCGTCCGCTACCTTCCCACCCCGACCGCCTGACCGGTGCGTTCCCTACGTTCTTTGCTTGTGCCCGCATAGTCAGATCGTAATTACATAAAATATATATTATAAAACGCAAATGATGGACGCAGAACGCATCCTGTGTAGGGTTACCATTTAGAAATTTGAAAAGTCCTGACAAAAAGCCTGACATTTCAATAAAAGTCCGTTTTAGTCAAAAAATGCAAACATACGAGGATTTATTGTTTGATTTCGTTATGTTGATTGTTAAAGATTTATATTTTGTTTTTAAATGAATGAGAAGTTAATAAAGATTAAGAAGTTATTTGATATTACATAAGTAAGTTTCATTGCTCGTATTCCATCTAAGCCAAAAAAATCCGGACAAATTAAAGAGCCGGACAAAGTCCGGACAATAGTCTAGAAGTCCGGACAGGTCCGGACAAATCCGGACGAATGGTAACCCTAATCCTGTGTGACAAGTCCTTAAAAATTTCTGTTAGTAGAATTGGCCTCCTGTTAACTTTCGTAAATGAGTAAAGTGACTGTGTCGTTGGTCTAGTCGTCGCAAGCGCGACTGCTGAGCTGTTGGTCCTAGATTCGATCCCCAAGTCGGGAGTTGTGTTATTGGATTTTTCCATGTGGAATTTCTTATGGATTTGTGCCCGGTTGATGGCAATAGGCTCGCCCCCTACTATGGGACTTAAACATAACGGCGAAACGAGGGTGTACTACACCTCTGACCAACCCTTCGGGGAAACAGGCGTGATGTTTTGTTATTTAACTGAGTCATATAAAATACAATCCTGATGGTTTATTCAATAAACCTTTATTGTCATGTTTTGCCTAATAGTTTGTTAATATTCTTCGAATTTTAGATTAAATGCCGAAATCAAGATGAAAAAAAACAATGCAACTTTGAGAAAGAAAACAGCAGTTTAATGCTGTTACCCCTGCTTGTACTTATTTATTTTTTGATTGAAAATTCATAGAGCGTCACGACAGGCGTTGATGATAAGAACATTGGCATTAAAAAGATAGACCCAGGTAACATTTTTCATTATGTTAGCTACGTTCAAAGTTCCTCCCTGCGGTCGCTCTGCGGGGAGAAGTAAATTCCATTTTCAAATTTTGGGCGTTAGTTGGCGTCACCTTGCGGTTCAGGGGACGACGAAGTGAGCTCACATGTGTCGTGTCGGTGTATAGCAGATTTAACAGAATTTTCAATATCACATAGTTTATAGTTGGTAATATTCTGTTCTGGGAATTTTTAGACAAATTTTCCTGTCTATTTTTTGAATTCCTAGAAATTCTGACTGACTCTCTCGTTTGGATATCGAAGTTGCCAGTTTTAATTATGCAGCCTTTCATGTACTCGCCGTAACTGATAAATCACAGATAGGATTCGTTTTTTCGCGGTTGGTTTCTCTTTGATCATCTTTCTTTAATCAGATTTCAGAATTACGGAAGTGTTTTGTAATTAAATGACAGGATTTGTGAACGCATGTAATTAAGAGCAAAAACAGAAATTATTATTACGGTGATGACGATTTTGGCGTTGATCCTATCGGTATATCAATATCAAAGCATTTTCTTATCTTGTGTAAATATTTAGAAATAATCTTTATTAAGCAAAAATATGTCTATGCTTATGCTGTAAAAATAACAATTCATAAGGGTGCGATACGGCAGCGACAAATATTTACCCGCGTAGACGATGAATGAGAAATATTTTCGGGAAAATGGTTGATTGATAATTAATTAAAATGCACATTTTTTTATTTCGCATCTCTGATTGTTAGTAGCCAGTTCTGAAAATATAACTTTTAATCTATAGCCCAAAAGCCGATGACGAATTTGGAGAAGGTACTTTAGGCATTTTAAAACTATGAAAACACGTACTAATCAATGTTGAAGAACCTGAAATCGAGAGTCTGGCAGAGCGTTTGCGGTTAATATCATTTCATCAAAAAAAAATCGCAAAAAAATTCTTGAAATTGTTACAAAAATTTAGTTTAGCGTACATATAGAAACCAGAAATAAAAACCCCAGACTATTTTGACGGTTATAAAGTACTGCAGGACTGCCCCAGTGTTTTTTATCTCTGAGTGGAAACGTTAAGTGTCTCCAGCTATTAGGCAAATAATGAATTCTAGTACCGATTACTATTATGCAGTCATGACCACCACCAATGTATAATTATTTTGTTTTAATTAAAACGGTCTTTAATTAAAATAAAGACATCCAATACAATAGAAAGAAGAAAATAAAGTTAAAAAAATATAACAATTAGAAACACCTCTTTCATAAATCCATTACAATGCTTCTGACGTACTGACAGTATATTCTATAGACGTAGCGTTTAAAATTAATCAAGAAAAGCAGCAGTTACGGAAAACTTCAAAAAATATATATAATAGGAACTGTGAGCTTATACGAACACTTGGCATGTATATTATTTCATAAATTGTATCGGTATTTAGTAAGAAAATCACATGAAATTCGTGACGTGTATATGTTACGGCTAAAAACCTTAGTGCGGTTTCACCTAGGTTTAACCAGCTACAACTAGGTGCGGCCAGTGGCAATTGGTTAGAACTAGGTGTATCCTATTTAGGCTGGTGTTCAACAACATTAATTATCTGATTAAACAACTTTTTATCAAAAATTCTAGAACATTTTTAATAATAAGACCCAATTTTAAGCGAAGTAGTAAGGGTGCAAGTAGAAATGTTAACTTATAATAATATGAAGTATGTAGTTATAAGAATAAAAATACATGAATATAATATTGTACACCCAAGGGTATGTTTCAGCGAAAAATTATGTATCACAAGTATAACCATCTGTATTCACCTGAGACAAACAATAAATGAATTGAATTGAATTGAATTTCACCATAAAATGTTAGTTGTTAATGTTCTGTTAAGCAGTCAATTTCAATGTACTGTTAAACAGTCTGTTAAAATGTTTAACAGGACATTAATAACTAACAGAGTATGGTAAAGTTGGGTCTAAGGCTCGTATTCGAGCCTTATTATTGAACGCGGTTTAAAAGATGGTTAATTGTAGTTGCAGTTTTTAGAAAGAAAGCAATAATGCTTTGTTTAAAAAACTAAGACGTGGAAACTGATCGCTTTATAAACAAGTCGAGGTCTTCGGACTTCATCCTTATCTTGAGGCTAGACCTTGTTTTAACCTAAAGCAACCGGCTACACCTAGTTTTAGCCGGCATTAAAATAGGCTACAACATATAATATAATACAATACAATCATGTTCGCGCGCATAACTGTACAAGGGCATCATGCTATATTCTTTAACAAGATTTACAAAAAAACTTCAAATATACAGAAGATTTTTTTCCACCTTGTAAAGAATCGTATATCCTTACGTTCTAGCATCGTATTATGTATATCTACACATCTTCAAGCGTTAGGATACACACGTTTTTGCCGTCAACCCTTCATGATCTTCTTTTACCCGTAAATGGAGGAAAAATGTGAAAATATATACGAACCACATACGCACGCTTTTTGCTGTTGTTATATTTTTGTTGTATGTGGTGTGAAAATTTACTTTTACTTATTTGTACTGCTGTCTGGCATCTTTTACGGAGAAAGAATACAGAGAAAACAAGGAATAGATGTAAGAATATTTGAGCTGTTAAATTAAGTTGTACGTAACTAATATTTTCAAACAGTTTTCGACGACAAATGCCGACTAAAAACTCGCTTATGTCCAACAAGTAAACTAAGTAGACAGCTCTAAAAATGTTCCATTTCTTTCTTGTTTTACATGTTAATAAAAGATAGCAATATTTTTAGTTAAGTTTAATGCACAACAGAACGGCACCAATATTGCATTTATAAACATTACGCCTGTATTCCGCGAAGTCTTGGCAGAGGTGTATAGCACACCCTCATTTCGCAGTTATATTTCAGTCCCATGTTATAGGGGGCGATCTTATTGTCATTAACCGGGCACAATTCCAGACTGCGAGCTGCTACTGAGAAATTCCACACGGATAAACCCAATAGTGTGCCGTGTGGTGCCGGACGTAAAGAATAGCACTACCCCATCTCTTCCCGTGGGTGTCGTAAAAGGCGACTAAGGGATTCACTAGAGGATGAGTAGCAGCGTTCTCTTGAGTATTTTAACAACAATACTGCGATCGCCAACCCGCCTGCCAAGCGTGGCGATTATGGCAAAGCCCCCCAACACGGATAGCACAAAGATAGAAGCGAGAAGCACAGGACAGATCGATGTCGCGATGCTCGGGGGAGGCCCTTGTCCAGCAGTGGATGTCTTTCGGCTGAATGATGATGAGACCCAATAGTACTTAGTCCGACCTGGGGATCGAAATCATGACCTTACGCTCAGCAGTCGTGCTTGCGATCGCTGGACCAACGAGGCAGTCGAAAAAGGATACATTTTTGTGAATATAAAAGTCTATGTACGAAACACTCCAATACTCCATAGTTGCATTCACACGCAAGGTATCTATATCAAAACACAGTGAGTCCGGTCATCAGCAAGTGTTATCGTAGACGGAACGGTTAAGGCGAGTAGGTATCAAGACGTCGTTAGTGTAGTGTGTCGAAGTACCGACGATAACTTAATAAAATAAAATCAAGATCGAGTGAGGGTAGATGAAGATACTTTTGCTTCACGAAGATGACAACTGCTCCGCAGCTTCAGTCTACCCGTGACCACGGCCGGTGTAATTCGGCCGAAACGTCGGGATAAAAAAGGTATTTATTTGCCTTTTAAGTTTCTACGCTACTAGACCCGAATCTGTATTTTTATAATGTGTACAAATCGCGAAAGTTTAAAAACATTTAAAACACAGTGATCCATCAAGAGTTTTGAAATATCTATGTCCGTTACTAACACGGCTTTTAAAAGCCCACATTTTAAACAAAACATGCAACACCTTTTAAGCCAAAGCTCTGTTTACTAAAACAAAGAAGGATTTTATCTACGATCTTACTAATGATGATTTAAGGCCTCTTTTCAATAATGGAAACGCATCATGGCGCGCGAAGGGTTAATTACTTGACGTGTCATGTTTTCTCTCTGTCATGGGTGCAATCAAAGCCCATTAACTAATGGTAGGCGATGCCGTATAAACGCTGTTACGTGTACATAGACTATAAAATAGGGTTAGGTGCTACAGAAAGGATAAATCACTCTATTAGTACCTTAATGAATATTTCGATGCCTCCCACGTAAGTTGTTGTAAGCCACAAATTGCATTTTTGTGTTTTTCACGTAAAAGTATCTAATTTTATGTGTTAATATCTGTTCCGAATATGAAAATAGCAAAAATATACAAGGTTAGTCAGAAAGGGGGTACTAATCCGCAGGCCACTTAAAGTATCACTGATAGCTGTCTTAAAGCAAGTGTTAAAATTTCAAAATTCGATAATTTTTATTTTCATTTAAAATGATTTTTATTTTAGTTTTTTCAAAAAATCTTTATCTCTGCTTTAGTTACAAGTTCAGAAAATGGTGCTTATGATTCATGACCCTAAATATGACCTAAAATGTAAACACAGTTGATCATAACTGGGGATAGACAGATTTTAGCAATTTTTTTTGAGATCTTTGAACAGCTATTTCTCCTTAACTATTGACTTTCGGGGAAAGTTGTAGAACAAAAGTTATTTATTATTATGGGTACTTTAATACCCTTTCGGATTAGTACCCCCTTTCCGACTAACCTTGTATATAGTTTTTCTGTATTTTTATATTTGGAAAAGATAATATACATCAAATCAGACACTTTTACGTGAAAAACACAAAAATGCAATTTGTGGCTTACAACAACTTACGTCGGAGGCATCGATTTGCTTGGACGTTCTTTCTGCTTAGCCTTTTCCCAACTATGTTGGGGTCAGCTTCTGACTACCAGTAGCTGAATACCAGTATTTTACACGTAGCGAGCGAACTGCCGAGCTCTGTACCGCGCAATGGTTTCGGGAGAAATTACATTATAAAGCATTGAGTGGTACAGATCGCTCCAGTTCTGGATACCACAATGGTTTCTTAATACGCGTTTCGGTCCCGCGCAAATTATATGATCCGTACGGTTGATAATTAGCAATGAGCTTCTCTCCCTGCTTGGACGTTGGTTATTATTTACGATCTAAATGGCACGGTGCCGTTGTTTGTACATCCGTGTTGTGCTCGATCTCCGTATCGAAACAAAATATTTATGACCTCTATTCTTTGTGAATTTAAAATTGTATGTGATTTGGGTTTATTGTGGGGTAGCATAGCAACTGCAGCAAAGGAATTTAAGTTTGGAGCTATGAGGGCCAAACATTTTATTGGCTAATAATAACAGTTTTATAGTGTATAATAAATTTAAATTTGGATCTAAGGGAGCTAAATATTTTATTGGCTAAAAATGAAAGTTTTTATAGTTTATAAGGAATTTAAATTTTGAGCTACGAGAGCCAAATATTTTATTGGCTAAAAATAAAAGTTTTTATAGTGATAAGGAATTTAAATTTAGAGCTATGAGAGCCAAATATTTATTACTGCGTTATTGGTACTCCGAGGAAAGCGTGAGTAATTCTATAAATAATGTATTTATTACACTTAACCGTGAACAGAATAAACAGAATAAGCTCGCAAAAAAGAACCAACAATTGAATCACGTATAAATGAAGTGTTAGGTTCGATATCGCAATAACAATAAGTGGAAACAGTCAGGCGACCTTTTACCCAGCGCTCCCAGTTGACTGTAATAACATGTGTAGAATCTTAAATAGATCCACTTCTCTTTTATCCCCAAATCATGGCGATAGCATTGTAATTATGTAAATGTAACATTATTTGCTAACGAGATAATATCGAAGAACGGTCACTCTGGGGAGTTGACCCTCCATTTGTTAAATAGGATCTCTAAGTGCCATATTCGGAACTCTCGGTAAAAGCGCTTGTTTTTTTCGGGTTACAATTACAGAAACTCTTGCTTAAAATACTTTTCGGCTCAGAATTATAAGCAGCCCGTGACCCGAAGACTGGTCTCTACTTTGGTTAAAGGATTAACATTGCCATACAACGTGGCAATGCTGCCAGCCTTCTGGGCACGTTACCAGTAGACAGCGATGCGGAGGAATATTTTGATGCCCTATTTTAGTTTATAGTTTTATTAGGATATATTTTTCTTTATTTGTAAATATTGTTTATGAAATAAGAAGTTTTTTTTTTTTTGTTTCTTGACTTGGTCTCATTTGACCCTCGTCGCTTCTGATGGTAAGTGCAGACAGGGTCTAAGACGGAGCACACGAATCCAAGTAACAGAGATATAGAGGCATTCCCCTATACCTCTCTGGCTCTCACATACACACGACGAAACACAGTAAACTGCTTGGCGCCGAACTTTAATTAGTAGTAGCCAGTCAGGCGGACCGTAAAGATCCTACCACCAAGCAAAAATATAATAATATAGCCCCCCAGCAGCTGTTACAATTATTATTAATAACTTTGTGTTCTTCTGTTACTCTAGGATCAATTTGGGAATTTGATGCACATACAAGGCCGTAGATAGAGAGTATAAGAAGAGAAGAGTAGTAGAACTCCTTGTGAAAGTGTTCGTTTGAGGAAGTTCTCCCTCCATACCTATTCCTGCCGCTAAGCTGTGTTCTGGTTTGAAGGGTATAGGTGCCGCTGAAATTATAGGTGCATGAGACTTTCAAACTTTGTTTCTAAGGTTGGCAACGCATCAGCTATCCTCTTGGTGTTGTCAGTGTATTTAGCAGGCGGTAACCAATTACCATCAGGTCGGCCGTGAGCTTGTTTGCCAACCTATTACATAAAAAAGGTACCTACTACAAAAGTTTAGACATAAGTACATACGTAAAAAGATGTTAAAGCATAGGGCTTGAGTCCAAACAACTATTTAACACGATTTTGTGGTAAGACAAAGTGAAAGTGTTTTATCGTTTCTAAAACAATGCTGCATTTTTAGGGTTCCGTACTCAAAGGGTAAAACGGGACCCTACTACTAAGACTCCGCTGTCCGTCCGTCTGTCCGCCTGTCCGTCTGTCGCAGGCTGTATCTAATGAACCGAGATAGTTAGACAGTTGAAATTTTCACAGATGATGTATTTCTGTTGTTGCTATAACAAAAAATACTAAAAAACAGAATAAAATAAATATTTAAGGGGGCTCCCATACAATTGCCGTTGCCGTTTTTATAGATAATGGTACGGAGCCCTTTGTGCGCGAGTCCGACTCGCACTTGGCAGGTTTTTTTATTATACAGGGTTACAGGTTAAGTCGACCTAGATCCTTTAAGAGGTTTTAGTTTTCATCATTCCTAGCTGATTTGACTATGAAACACCCCACCCCAAACCTAACCCATATTGAAATATTGGATTTTGATTATTTTTTAAATAAAATGAAGATTTTTTGTGTAATTGTCCTTTTTTTCGGATTTTGTGCCTCTAATTGATAATGTTTTTGCTATTTTTGTGTAGTAGATTAGTTTGTTTATTACTCTCAACACAAAAAATAACATGTTATTGAACCAACTGGGTAGTAGTCGACGATGGAAAGTTTAAAAAATAAACAAATTTGTAAAAACATTTTTTTTCTTTTAAGAATATTTCAAAAAAAGTCTATGACAGTTATGCTGCAGATGTACTAAATAAAATCTACGTTTCTTTAGCTATCCAACAAGGTATAACAAGCTAGGGTATCATCATGATATTCAGAAAAAAACTGTGATGTAATGCTCTCAGGCAGTAGTAAAAAATAACTGTACTTATGGACAAAGTTATCACTTGGGTCAGCAAACGAAATAAAACAAACTAAATAGCTAAAACAACATTTATTATTATTTTTACAATTCATGTTCCACATGTCCGCCTCTGTTTCGCACACATAATCGCCTTCTGTGCCTTAATCCACTTTTAACCACACCAGTCGTTAAGCCTCTTCTAATTTCGTTTGCCGCATCGATAATTTTCTGTCTTAAAACATCAACAGATGAGATTGGATGAGGTTCGTTATAAACTAAACTTTTCATATGGCCCCATAAATAAAAATCCATGGGGGTCAGGTCGGGACTTCGGGCTGGCCACGGTATGGGTCCACCTCTTCCAATCCATTTGTTGGGGTAATTAGTGTCTAGCCACTCTCTGACACTTCGTCGGTAGTGTGCAGGGCAACCGTCATGTTGATACCACATATCTCGGATTAAATTGAGGGGTAAATCTTCCAGTAATTCGGGTAAATCGTTTCTTAAAAAGTTTTCGTAATGTTCCCCATTTAAATTGTCAGGCAGAAAATATGGCCCAATCAAATAGTTTGAGATTATTCCCATCCAAACATTCAAACTGAACCGTCTTTGTGATCCCTTTGGTCGCTTCTTATTGGGATTTCTGTCTTCTTTCGGAGCCCAATAATGAGCGTTGTGGTAATTGGTGATGCCGTCTTTATCAAATTTTGATTCATCTGTCCACAAGATGTGTCTTAAGAATGCTGGGTTTTCTAAATCTGCGTTGAGCATGAATCTGCAGAAATCAAACCTCCTCACAGGATCTCCTTCTTCGATAACATGTACCGGCGTGTAATGGTAGGGATAAAGGCCTGCACTATTCACTGTAAACCACACTTTCCACTGCGATAGTCCAAGTTCTCGGGCAACAATATTAGTGGAAGTAGTTGGATCCGATCTAAACCGTTGCACTATTTCATTGTCTTGCTCTTCATCGTCATCATTAATACGAGGTCTGCCTAGGTCTGATCGTCGCCTCGAAACAGAGCCAGTCTCTCTTAGTCGTCGGTAAACTCCGTCAAAGACACTGACATCCGGTACTCGGCGCCCGGGATAACGTGCAATGTATTCATCCCGAGCTCGCGCGGATACACAGTTGCATTGCAGTACCCGTAACAAATTAAAATATCCGCATATTCCTCGTTCGTGAAGGTCGTCATCGTCAACAGTTCCAAATCAGAAGTACGTATCGAAGTCCAGTTAACAAGCACAGTCACAAATTGAAGGGGAAACAGTCCAGAAACACAAGCCAAGTCGAGTATGAATCCAAGAGCACTAAGTATCACATCTACTACGGACGAATCGCGTAAGCAGACTAAAACCAAACAGAATAACAACAAAATGGCCGAAAATAATCTATCTCCCTCACACCTACATAAATCGTCCCGCTTGCACGCACCACAGCTCCATCGAAGAACAATAGTACCGTAATTTTTGCTACTACCTGGGACCCTTTTATGAAAGTTTTTTCTAAGAATTTTGATAATACCCTAGCTTGTTATACCTTGTTGGATAGCTAAAGAAACGTAGATTTTATTTAGTACATCTGCAGCATAACTGTCATAGACTTTTTTTGAAATATTCTTAAAAGAAAAAAAATGTTTTTACAAATTTGTTTATTTTTTAAACTTTCAATCGTCGACTACTACCCAGTTGGTTCAATAACATGTTATTTTTTAATATAATAATCATTTATTGCGTCAAACATGCTAGGTATGTTGTTACATTATAATATATATGTTTCACACATTTGGCTGTTTTACAGCATGCAATATTACATATTGGTATTAATATTAGGATACTTAATTTACTATATTTCGAGATCATAATTTATACTTCTGTTTATTTTATAATTACTACAATACTAATACACTTGCTTACCATATATTTTTTGTTTTGTTACAATGTTCTTAAATATAAATATAAAAAGTAATTTTTAATATTCCTTTTAGAAAATAGGAACACCAAACACAGGTTTATTTTTATAATTTCGCATTCATGTACTCACTTAAGGAATAAAAGGCTTTGTTTAGTAGCAAAGTACGTAGACGGGATTTAAATAGTTTGATTGGGAGAATTCTATAGCATTCAGGCAACTTATTATAGATTTTAATGGCCATAGGATAGCAGTTTCGGCGATAAAGTTCGGTTTTAATATTAGGTAATATGAGGCGGTCAGGATACCTTGTGTTAAAATTGCAATGATCGCTCCATTTATTAAATAAGTCTGGATGAGCTTTTACAAAATTACAGCACTCCAGTATGTATAGGGAAGTAACAGTAAGTAGCTTAAATTTAGGGAACAGAGTTCGACAAGATGTTAGAGGCGATACTCCAGCAATTGCTCGAATACATTGTTTTTGAGAAATAAAGACTCTATTAATTTCGACCGAGTTTCCCCATATCAAGATACCATACCTAATTATAGATGCAACGTACCCGTGATATGCTTGAAGAGCGACATTTTGGCTAGCTATTTTAGTTAATCGCCAGAGTGCAAAGGCAAACCTATTGATCCTAGTGCACACCTTTTTAATATGAGGAGCCCATCGACATTGGTTATCTAAAACCATGCCCAGAAAGGTAACTTCATTGGTTTCAATGATTTCCTGTCCCTTACAAACAACTTTAAGGTTGTTTTTGCTAGGCTTTCTATTGTAAAACTGCATATATCTGGTTTTATCAGCATTCACTTTTAAATTGTTATTTTCTAACCATAGAGTGATATCATCAATACATTTATTTATATCTTCATTGTGGTTACTTCTGTCAGATTCTGCTATGATAACCGATATATCATCCGCAAAGAGTGTACATGTATGTGGAGTCACGTCTGGTAAGTCATTTATAAATATCAGAAACAATAATGGTCCTAGTATACTACCCTGAGGAACTCCTACAGCATTTTGTGTTGAGAGTAATAAACAAACTAATCTACTACACAAAAATAGCAAAAACATTATCAATTAGAGGCACAAAATCCGAAAAAAAGGACAATTATACAAAAAATCTTCATTTTATTTAAAAAATAATCAAAATTCAATATCTCAATATGGGTTAGGTTTGGGGTGGGGTGTTTCATAGTCAAATCAGCTAGGAATGATGAAAACTAAAACCTCTTAAAGGATCTAGGTCGACTTAACCTGTAACTCTGTATTAATGTATTTAATATGCATTTTTATCAATTAGACACATTATCAGCGGACGTCATTAAAAGAAAATAGGAAAAACTTAACAATGAATGAGTGCTTACTAGAGCTTAATAATGACGAAAAGTTTCTTTAAGGTAAAAAGTAGATGTTAACAACTCTAACGCTAGAGTAGAGAACAGTGTGGATGATTTAATATTTATTAATATATGTAAGATGTTCCCTTAAACGGTGCTACAGTATATTCCTTCCTATTTATACATATTTGGGATTTGCAAAGCGGAGTCCTATCTGAGAGTTTTGACAGTAGATGCAAATTAGTTCATCGCCAGCTGGTGTTATTGTAGCAGCCTACGTAAACGGATCGCCTTTGATAGAATTTGTTCCAGTTTTGTGGAACTACCTGCCCTGAATTTTGTATTTTAATTCTCAATTAACAAAATATAAAACTTAATTAGGTACTGGATATTTATAATTTTTGACGACTCGTTTGGTGCAGTCGCTAAGCGATTGGCTTCTGCGCTACGGGTCGTGGATTCGATTCCCACACGGAACAAAAATTTGTATGGCCTACAGATGGTTGTTTCGGGTCTGGGCGTTTGTGTATGTGAGATTTATGTCTGTAAACGCACCCACGATACAAGAGAAATCTTAGTGAGGGACGTTTTCAATAAAAAAAAAAAAAACAAATATAGCAATTTAATTGGTAATTATATTGAATTGTAAATTTTGGGAAATATTATTTCATTATTTCTTTACTAAATAAATATATTGTAGAGTTTGTAATGGATCTGGCAATATTCCAGCGGTTGAACTTAACTTTTCTGAAATACTTACTACATTTATAAATACGGAAATGCCTAATCATCTCTTTAACTCATTTCTCCGAAAAGAAAACCGCTTGGTCATTTTTCTTTGAGCTTTTATAACAATATAATAGAGGGCAGCTGATAATAAAATTACGTTTATTATACCAAAGTTATACGCCCTCGTGGAAAAATGACGCAAGATATGTTAATGTGCCACTCACTTTAGGTTATCTAGTGACGTTTTGGCAACACGCACGCTACGTCGTTATTTAAGTGTTATTCGGTACACAATCTCACATAAACTGACATAATCAAACCATTATTGTCCCACTGCTAGGCAGAGGCCTCTTCTGAGAATAAGAAGGTTTGAGAATAAGAAGGTTTGCCACCATGCTTGCCTGGTGCAGGTCGGAGAACTACACACTTCGATCCATTACGCACTGTCAACTGGTCGTGCGAAAACTCGGTCTCTCGGCGACCAAAACATAAGCAAAGTCGCCCGGGCGACCGGCGACCAAGTGCGTAAACACCTATTTAAACTATAGAAAGTCACAGTTGCCGTCAACCGAGTCTCCGGCGATCATTCGACAGTGCGTAATGGCTCTTAAAGCCATTACGCACTGTCGACTGATCGCCGGAGAGTCGGTCTCTCGGCGACCAAAACATAAGCAAAGTCGCTCGGGCGACCGGCGACCAAGTGCGTAAACACCTACTTAAACTATAGAAAGTCACAGTTGCCGTCAACCGAGTCTCCGGCGATCATTCGACAGTGCGTAATGGCTCTTAAAGCCATTACGCACTGTCGACTGATCGCCGGAGAGTCGGTCTCTCGGCGACCAAAACATAAGCAAAGTCGCCCGGGCGACCGGCGACCAAGTGCGTAAACACCTATTTAAACTATAGAAAGTCACAGTTGCCGTCAACCGAGTCTCCGGCGATCATTCGACAGTGCGTAATGGCTCTTAAAGCCATTACGCACTGTCGACTGATCGCCGGAGAGTCGGTCTCTCGGCGACCAAAACATAAGCAAAGTCGCTCGGGCGACCGGCGACCAAGTGCGTAAACACCTACTTAAACTATAGAAAGTCACAGTCGCCGTCGTCAGTGCGTAATGGCTCTTCATCGAGAACTTTTATGCCCTCTTCAATCTAGATAAGATATAGGTATTTTCCAGTATCAAATTCTTAAAAAGTGAAATTCACCTAACACAAACATTATTTTTCTTAAAAAAATGGTCTCTGAAACAAAATTCAATCAAGATTTTATCTCAAATTACATCGAAAACGTCAAGTGAATCTTCAAAAAAGGAGCTTCCACTAAATTTGAGACAACAAAAAATTTAAAACGTTCTTTAATAAATCTTTTGTTTCAGTCTAGTAATTAGCTAAAAACATAGAAACAAAAAAACACATTTCAATTTTAAGCCTCCATAATTTCCCGGAAATCAACAACAACAGTCTGAATTCGTTTCCCAGTTTGCCAATACTTGCTGAAGGACCGAGGAAAACACCGATTCGAGGTCGCTGGAGAATTATGTCAATCGAGCACAATTTACTCCGCCATTTTGGAAATGTAGATCAGCAATAACATTTGAATAGGTAACATGCAGTGACCTTTTGACCGTCAAACCTTTTTCCGAAAAACTTGGGATCGTAAATAAATTGTTAAAATGGTGTAAAATATGTCAAAGGTTTTGTGCATCATTTATTCTCATATACGGTGCGTCTGTTTTGAAAAGGTTGCAGGGATAATGCATTTTCCACGTAGATACATTAATCATTCATGCCAGTGTAAACTGTTTGTTGCGACTGTCAATAAAACCAATATTGTCCCAAGATAAAAACATAGATATATTGTGGCTTAACGATTATACGTTATTTTTATTATGAAACAGAAACACAGGGACACCGTTGAAACTGGAAAGGAAATATCCTTGCATAGCAACAAAAATCTCTCATAATTAAAGGGTAATTTATTGTTCAGATGTCAAATGCGCAAAATTAAGCAATTTCTGCGTATAAAATAAATTATTCTAATTAAAGATCCGTTTACGGAAACAATAATTTAGGTTAGGACAACGTGGAGGTTCGGAGAAACCCAAAAAATATCGGGAAAGTATTTTGCTCTGCTCTAATTGTAGGTTTCGTTCTTTTTTTACACAGATTTATTTTTTTACTAGCGACCCGCCCCGGCTTTGCACGTGTACGTTTTATAGCTTAAAACCTTCCTCTTGAATTACTTTATCTATTAAAAAAAACCGCATCAAAATCCGTTGCGTAGTTTTAAAGATCTAAGCATATATAGGGACAGACAGGGGGAAGCGACTTTGTTTTATACTATGTAGTGATGAAGTGTTTTCCACACCTCTTCTGTGTCGTGGGTGGGTTTACATACTCTAATCCTTGCTTCTTGCATGCAAGAACAACTATCTAAAACAAAATAAATACAAAGTTTGTGCCGTGCAAAAAAATTATTCGCAACCCGTAGCGTCGCGTCGTTGCTATATTTGTGTAGTCATTATAATGCCAGTTACCATTCTGACGTCACTTATTACTCTCGAAACGTTAACGACGTTTAGTGTCAGTAACTATTAGTTAATCTGTGGTGTTAGTGTTGTGCGATTATCTGTTGTGATTATAACACGCTTGAACATACTACGAAGGCAATTAATAATCTTCATGTCGTGAAAATCTCATACAAAATATTAGAACTGGGGAAAATTTACGGTTAATGTAAATTTCAAATTACTTTGATTAGGGGTATATTAATTTTAAGTTAATGACTATGAGCTTTTCTATTAAGAATTCAAGCTACTCTCTTAATTAATTTACGATTACTACATTAGTTACACTAAAGTCAAAAACAAGTATTTACCAAGGTAAGGACATAAATTATTATGTAGATCAAAATAAAGAGGGCCCTAAAATATAATGCTTTGTAAATTACGTACGATTCACACCTGCCTGTTGATTCAGAATGATTCGTTTAGTCAGTTGTCGAACGATTCGGTAAGCTATCTCTTTCTCTCTCATTACGAGAATCGTAGACGAAATGAGACACCAACCCGAATTGGTTGACAACGACAACTGCTTACCGAAAAGGTTCTGAATCGGGGGACTGGCCGAAGCGCATGGGAGCAGATGGAAATGCAATTTATGCATTATGCAAATAGATACTTTAATTATTATAGATACATGTCAATTTTCTTTATTGCATTATAAATTGCTCCTCTGTTCGGTCCGGTGTGGGCACCAAGGCCCATCATTATGGTATCTTTTGAACCATTTCTTCAAGTAGAGTTTCAGCTCATCTTGATTGACCATTAAGGTTCATAGTAGCATATTTGTGTTATAATATGCATTTATACTTAGTTGATTTCCGATTTCTTCTAGGATATATATTTGTACGCTGCAAACTGAATTTACATTTTTCTTTACAATTCTTTCCATCCAATGGTTGTCTGGAAGAAATTGCTTTAAGCGATAAGCGAGTAAGTATTCCTTTTGTTTTATTTCTTTTAATTTACAGTTAAAATAATATATAAGGTCCAATCAAAATAGTTGGATAAACTTTTACAGATCACAGTACTCATGAATACGAACAACTTTTACTATGGGAACAACTCTGAAATATAAAAAAAATATCAGCTGTTCCATACATTTTGATCGTGTAGGCATTGCACTTTTGTATGGAACAGCTGATTTTTTTTTTTATATTTCAGAGTTGTTCCCATAGTAAAAGTTGGTCATATTCATGAGTACTGTGATCTGTAAAAGTTTGTCCAACTATTTTGATTGGACCTAATACTATTTACTTATCTAAAAGCATAAAACTGTGCTGAATCGCTGCTGAACGCAAACAAACTGCTTCTTTCTATACATTCCCTTGCTTAAATGGTTCTTATACGTCTGTTATATTAAATACAGATGAGTCCAGATGACTTATCTTTATTTAATACTAGCTGTACCCGCATGCGTTGCAATGCACTTTTTCCTACTTACTACTTACCTACTACCTACCTACTACCTACCTACTACCTACCTACTACCTACCTACTACCTACCTACTACCTACCTACTACCTACCTACTACCTACCTACTACCTACCTACTACCTACCTACTACCTACCTACTACCTACCTACTACCTACCTACTACCTACCTACTACCTACCTACTACCTACCTACTACCTACCTACTACCTACCTACTACCTACCTACTACCTACCTACTACCTACCTACTACCTACCTACTACCTACCTACTACCTACCTACTACCTACCTACTACCTACCTACTACCTACCTACTACCTACCTACTACCTACCTACTAGGGTTTTCGCCCCGGGTACCCGGAACCGGGAATTCCCGGGAATTTGGGGATTTTAGGACCCGGGAATTATTTGGCGGGATTCCCGGGTACCCGGGAATTTTTTGAAATGAAGAAATGATGATGAAAAATGAAGGGTCTGCACGCTTCCGAAGATTTCAGAGCATTTTCCGTCTCTCGCGTGAAACGGGCATTGTACTGCGTGGTGTGAATGGGGTAAATGTATCGTGATGTCAGCACACAGTTCTGTTGTGTCTGTCTAGTAAACAAATTCTAAACGCTTGTTTTTTTTTTGTAAATGTTTCGTTTGTAGAAACTATTCACAATCTTTATCTTTTGTGTAATTTCGAGATAATGATACAGGGTGTAAACGAATTCGTGTAATTCCTTCAAAACGCGTGATCTACTGGTCACAAATTAACCCTAAATGGTTTTTATTTTAAATAAAAAACAGTTTATTTAAAAAAAAAAAGTTCTGTTTTCGAGCCCTTTTTGCGCCCCGAGTTACCGACTGCAAAGAACGATTTCGTGCTAGCCAGCTGTGTCACCGTGCTTTCATTCATTGATGAGTGGCGTCGAAATGTTCCAACAAATAAAAAATTGATTTAGCTTTTTGCTTGTGTTTTTTTGGTTGTGATATATTGCGATAGTGATATGTGATCGAAACGATCACATATCACTATCGAAAGAAGAAAAAAAACTTTATTTTTATTTTTAATCTAGCTAAATCCCATGCTCGGCCATTCTACACCAGTAGTACATCATGTGGTTTTAAGGTATTACACGAATTTGGTAACACCCTTTATATTCATTCCCCTATTGTTATTCCGTAATATTTTGCCATATTATAATAATAATATTCATATTTCATAATATGTTTAATGTTGAAATATACGAGAAAAACTATATTTATACCAAAAACATGAAAATTCCCGGGTACCCGGGAATTCCCGGGAATTAAGAGAAAAAATTCTCGATTCCCGGGAACTCAAATAGGCCGGGAACGCGAAAACCCTACTACCTACTACCTACCGATAATTAGTTTTTTTTTTTTTTTATCAAAATTTTTTTTCATAAGAACCTTCTCCTGACAATTACGAATAAAACAAAAAAAAAAAATAGGGAAATCGGTCCATGCGTTGTTGAGTTATGCGCTTACCAACACATTTTGCGATTCATTTTTATATATAAGAAGATAACAGACAAAGAGAAGAACTAGAAAGAAACTCCATGCTCGCACTGTTTTGTTTCAACACGAATTAATTTTGTAATTGTACACCGCTAACGATATGACTCATAATAAAGCTAATGATTCAGTTGTTTACTACTGACGTGTTATTCAATAATACCTACTTTATATCCGAACAACATAGTATGTACGTATCTATGTGTCCGTGTTTGTAAGTAATACGGCCGACCTTCTCCATCATCTGCAAGCCTCGCTGCGCTTCGCTAAGCCTCTTATCGCCACAACACTATTTGTCATTTAAGTGTAGACAACACACTACATCACTCAAGTAATAGTACTTCTACATGCATAAGGTCACATTCAAATTCCTAGCTTCGAAAGAATTAGGTCAAAGATAATTGGAGTCAAAACACTAATTGGAACTGTGGGCTAAAAGATAATAATCATTCTAAAATATGATGTTCATTACCTTTTCCTTGGACTATTTACGAGTTGCTCGAAATGATGTATTCTAAGTACGATACAACTAAGAAGTTACATCGATGTACCTGATCGAACAAGCAACGACAGTCGCTCATTTTCGCGCCATTTATTGCGTCAGCGTAAATTCATTTTTTACAATAGTAGTTACTAATAACCACTCGTGGTCTTGAAGTCTCACCCAGTTCGGAAATGATCAGTTTTACGAAGTTTATCGATGCGACTTCTTAGTTGTGTAGTAGTGTACTTTCGTTATTATTTTACTACAAGATTAGAGTTCATGATATAGAGAGGTAACATACGTTAATTTTAATTGGTTACTCATACTACCTACCTTTTCTTTTGTCTTATATGTTATACCTATACTAGTCGTATACATGAACGTGTTTATGGTATGTACTGCCATGTATAAAGTATCGTTGATTGAGGATCGTCCGTTGTCTAGCGGTGTCAGCGTTCGATCAGGCCGATTGAGCAACGATATACCATGAACGTAATCCGATGAGGAACTATGTATAGTCTGTGTACGGATGTATGTATTGTCTATCTGGTATGATTACATTTTCAAGGTCCTGAGAAAATCATGTGCGTAGCAAATAAAAACTGTAGCATGTTGTATAACGATTATTTTCATCTTTGTTTAGTTTTCAACAAGAGTTTCAAGATAAGAATTAAATTTCTTGAGTTATACAGTATGTTAACTAATGAAAGGCGTTCCCGTTAGCTAGCAATACTATAGCGTCCGTACATACTAAAAAAAATATTCCAAACCAAAACAAAAAAATCATAAAATCACAAAAAAAACAAAAATTGAAACGTAAAAGCAACGCTTACAGCGATTACGCACTGCATTCGATCCGGATCCGTGAAAATAAAAATATAAAAAACTCGGACTGAATTCGGATATTGCTTTGTGCACTACATCCGATCCGAATACGTGAAAATACGAATCTAGAGTCTAAAAACTCGGACCAAATTTGGATATCGTTCATGCACTTATCCGATCTCTGAGCCAAATTCAAACAATTTAGGGGCCATCTTTGGCATATCCATTTGGCGTCCGATTTGAATCCGAGGTAATGCGAAAGCGTTCATACAAACAATACTACGGCTAGTTCGGTCCGTCAATATTTCTTCCGAATTGGAAGCTCACGGATCACGGAGAGAAATCGGATGACGGAAGTCGGATCTAGTGCGTAAACTATCATACAAATAGTTCTATGACTACTTCGGAACGTATTTTCTCGGATTCGGATCGGATGCAGTGCGTAACCGCTCTTACTGTACATGCGCACATGTCTATCAATTTGGAAAACACGGCAACATCGCATTTAACCTTTCTACGCTACAAGGTTCTTCTTTTTTGCGTATTTTTTTTTGTTTTTCTCTTTTAATTTTAATGTATTAATGATGTAGATTGATAAGTTTAAGGGAATGCCCTCTGTTATTTTACATACTGTATAGTTTTTTACTCTATCTTAAACTAGCTTTTGCCCGCGGCTTCGCTCGCGTTAATTAAGTTCCAAAAACTATTATCACAATACTAAAGTTTCTCTAATAATATAATTCAATCATGATTTGAAAGACACGTGGCGCCATCTATGAACGTTATTGTTGTTTTCCTCAGGAACAGTACTGTTTTCGGGATGAAAGGTATCCTATGTCCGTTTCTGTACTCCTGACAATGTATATGCAAAATTTCAGGATGATTGGTTCAGTGGTTTAGTCGTGAAAAGGTAACAACTTACTTTCGCATTTATAATATTAGTTAGGATTAGGATAATGACACGAAAGTAGTTTAATTATTTCGATGCATGTTAACTAGTACTGTACATTATTTTCCACATGCTTCTTTGAAATGACTCAATCAAAATTATTTCTCTCTTCAATAGTTACGTCTGCATTTCAAATTTAAGTTAGATTCCATAGCAAATTTTCATTTCATGTAGTTACAAGACCTGTATTACTCTTTCAGTTATAACTAGGCTAAACACACAATACTAATTTATTTATAAAGAGTACTAGCAATTTGTGGCGCTCATAGCATTTGTAATGTGCACCTCATGTTAGTTTACTAGAGCGGCTAACTGCAGTTATATTTGCTGTCAACCTCTGTGGTTAACCTAAGTTTAATTGTGTTAGAAATGAGTTCACTGCTATTATTCAACGGAATACTATTTGAACTTTGGACCTCTCGGTCGCCAACGCTTTATATCATGTCAATTGCAATTTTTTAGATATCGATTATTGTTTTTTTTTGGATTGCAGAAGTCAAATGGCCTGGATCTATCCAAGCAATAAAATAAAATAAAACGGAATTTGATGAGAAACTGTTCGTAAAATACGTATCCACGGCGTGTAATAGAAATAATCAGAAATCTCAGACACCCCAATTAGAATTTTAAATTAAAAGCACAATACAATAGCAAAAGTAATTTAATTTTAATTAATATTACCATATTTTTTACGGAATTAGTATTTATTTTAATTGTTCAACTGCAAAACTTTCCTTCAAACAAATAATTCAAATATTGCCTTGAAATAATAAAACTTATTTTTATATATCTCGATTGTCTGGACTGATGTATAAAAAACACGTTTTTATCTAATTACTACTATTATCGTGGTGATCCGAAGATTACAGACCCGCTTGTTAAGCACCGGGTTGCGGGTTCAAACCCAGGCAAGTACCAATGTGACTATTTCATATCGATCCTTCTCTGTATGAGAAGAGGCTTTTGCACTGCAGTGGGACAGATACAAAACTAAAAGATAAATGATTATTTTATCTTTTATTTTTTCTGTTATACTTTGTATATGTAAACATCACAATCTGATGTACGATACAGATATCTCCCGCCTGATTGTAGGATCCTCCCTTTTCGTTAAAGTAACATCACACCTCGTTCCTCCATCTACATCCGTGGCGATGATATCATAAACTTATTACGCATTTTCCATTGGAGTTTTGTATATATTTTTTATTGAATTCATAATGTTGTATATTTTACAGTTTTATGCACATGCATGTTTCGGGAACGCCCGGTATACGGTAAACCCCTGTAATTGGATTGCGGAGGTCAAATGGCAGTTGATCCCGTATAAAACACTGATATTCGAGCTCGTCTGGTTGGACTGGAAGCGGCCTGCGATTGGCTGGCTTTCCTGGATTCCTAGAAGAACATGGGATCCTGCGCATCATATTTTCTCCTGCTGCTGGAATAGGGAAAATGCACGTAATTTTTTTTTCTGTCTTAATCTATAAAGCACAGTAATATACACCCAAGAAAAGCATCAAAAGTCAAATGTTACTATTGTTTGTTGTTCAAAACAATTATTTTACTTCAACAATTTTCTTCTACAGTTCAAACAGCCTTTATTGTCGCGGCCATAATGTGACGTCATAATCCACGATACTGCTTTGTTTACATCTTTTTTTTAGCCACTAATCATATAAAATAAATTATTTGTTGAGCTTTATTCAAGCCGAAATCGCACTTACTGACTTACCTCAGTAAGAAATCAAACAGTTTGCTAAGAAAAGATTAGTTAAAGATTTAATCACATGGATTTTGATGTCACTTCCGGTATTTTCGAAGACGACGCGTTACAAGATTGCGCTCCGTTCCACAAAAAAACATAACATAAAATAATGAATTGTAAAATAAGAAATGCGTTAAAAATGTAAAAAAAAACAATGCAATTTGGTTCTTGACTCCTGTACAATATATATATAGACAATGAAAGAGTTTTGAATTACATGCCTATTCCCTATTGTAATTTTCCACAATATGATATTATTCATTTCTATGAAATCATGCCTCAAAAAAGAAAAGTAAGTAAATCTTTTTCAACAGTCTTAATGGGCAAAAGTATAAAGTCACGTAGAGTCGATACTTTTACTTTTTCATTATTTTAATCTGATCTGTGACTTATGGTTCGGGACGTCTGAATTTAACGCCTCTAGAAGATTAATATTCCCTCATTTCTAGTTTTTGTACTCCGTCTGTACTTTTTATTTATCTGCGTAGCCTTTTCACAGCTGTTTTATGTCTACTTTCAACATACTCGGTTGCGGCCGAATATCAATATTTTACCCAAAGCGACTGCCATCTGACACCCGCATCCCAATTATACCCTTTTCAACATAAGATGAGTAAGGCATATTTAAAAAAAAACTTGGATAATATACCTTCTTTACGGTTTTTGATGCTGTCGTTTACATTTTATCGATTGCAAACTCCTTACGGTACGTTCACACGGCGTCGTGTATTTCTCTACCGAACCGGTTTTTTGCAGGATCCGGTTTAGTGGCAACAGTATTTCAATACATGAGTTAAAGAGAGTTAAAAATTAAAACTATTTCTTATTTTTTATAAAAAACGTAACAAAAAGATTTCGATTTTTCAAAGTGATCGCAAACTTTTTTTGATGTGTGTACGTAATCGCCGAATAAAAACGTATACGATAAAGCGGACCTGTAAAACGGACCTGTGTGTGAACGAGCACTTACGGCTACAATTTACGTAATGACCACTATGTCAGGACTCATCTTTCGTTGAGCAGATCATTGCAGGGAATATAATATCGTCATCTAGAAGTTAGACCGGTTTTCGGTAGATTTTCGGCTCTCTGATTTCCCGTAACGACTTTAATAGTTTTAGTATAGCAACCTTTCTTGTGTTCGTATTTCGTCTTTATCTGATCGTAATTAAAACATCGGCGTGGGCACGGATTGCGCCTTAAATACAGGATGGTGTGGCGTAAATAGTGGTCCAACGTTAAAGGGTTGACATGACACACCGTATATTCAGCTATCACATACCACACTTTGAACCATTTTTTGCCAAAGGAAACATTTTTTTTTTAACTAACTCCTCAGTAATTTCAACCAAATAGATGATTTTCCTATTTTGTTTTTTGTTTATAAATGCTGAATACATGTAAGTACTATCATACGCAAGTTTTTTTTTTTTTTATGATATTACAGCCAAATTAGTAACGCGAGGTGTTAATATTTAAAGATAAAGATCAATTTATTTGCATTAACATGAGTAGATTACAAACATGATAATGTAAATAAATTGATCTTTATTTAAAAAAAAAAAACTGAGACCTATGGTAAAAAATTGTTCATTTTGTGGTATGTGTCACTTTTTTCTTGCACTTTCATGTCTATCCAAAGGTTGTCTGGAAGAAATCGCCTAGTGCGATAAGACCTCCCATTGTATATCTCTATTTTATAATAATGTTGCTTGTTTATTTTGTGTACAATAAAGAGTATTGTATTATATGTGATAGCTGAATATATCGCGTACCCCTTAACGTTGGACTACTATTTACGCCACACCCTGTATAATATACATCCCTCTGTCGCCGGGCAAGCGAGTCGTAAGAAGCGACGAATCTGGCACTATAATTGTGCCCAAAAATAGCAATAGTCGATCGCTACCTATTACGACTTAATACAAAGGCGAAACGTGGGTGCAGTATTAAGACCTTTGTAATAGGAGAACACCTCTGCTTACTCTCGGGAATTATAGGCGTGAGTATATGTAATTATTATATATAAATGTATGTATGCAGTTAAAACAACATATACAGGGTGTAAACGAACTCGTGTAATTCCTTAAAACCACATACATTGTGTAGATAGACCAAGCAAGGGAAACAAAAGGAATTGAAAAAAAAAATGTTTTCTTGTTTTTGGGTATAAGTCATCTTATCTAAAGGAAATGAAAATGGCACAAAAAAAAAAGAAATTGAAAAAAAAAAATGTCAATACATTTCGATCCACGCATAAATGAATAAAAACACGGCGACACAGCTGGCGGGCTCTAAAATGACTCGGAAATAGAAAACAAGGTTTTTTATTTGATTTTTTTATAACCCTTGCCCCTTTATTACAAAAGATGGTTTAAACCAAGACTAAGGTAAACCCAGGTTTAAAATATACCCATCACTTTCTTATGTCATCGAACAAAAAGAGACGGGGCTATTTTAAAACCTAGGTTTTTCTTAGACCATCTTTTGTAATAAGGGGGTTGTAGTTTTAATCCGTGTCACTAGTAAATCATGCGGTTTGAAGGAATTACACGAATTAGTTTACACCCTGTATAGCACGTGTCCTTGTATACTTTTTGCGAATTCTCAAGTGAGGATGGCGTAGTGTTGTTTGTTTGTGTATAATTAAAATAATTGAGCTCGCCATGTGGTTTGCTAAAATTAGGCGGCCCAATCCTTCTCGAGGGTGTCATTAGAGGCGACTGAAGGTTAATGTCAAGCGAAGAAGAGTAAATAGTATTTGTTTTTTAACAAAATAGTGCTGTTATGGAAATATACAGGTTGTGAACGAATTCGTGTAATTCCTTCAAACCGCGTGATCTACTAGTGACACAGATTAACCCTAAATGGGTTTTCTAAGAAAAACAATTTAATAAAAAATTTGTGTTCTGTTTCAGAGTCATTTTAGAGCCTCGAGTTAACTGATTGCACAGAGCGATATGGCGTTAGTCGTGCCCGCCATAGCTGAGTCGCCGTGCTTTCATTCATTTATACGTGGCATCGAAATGTTCTTATCACATAAATTGGTACATTTGCAAATTTTTTTTTGCTTGTTTTTTTTGTTGAGTACTTATGAGGTGGTTTAGATACTATCACTTAATTCTAACGCAAGGAAAAAAATACATTTTTTTATTTTTAATCTATCTAAATCCCGTGCGGGATCAATGAGACTGAGCTGAGATTCCTGACCATTGCTGCACGATACCTGGAATCCATAGCCGCACCTAGTACCATCTCATTGCATTAGATTAACGATAGCTCCTATATATTGATATTTGTATACTAATTTTAATTGAACACTGTTAATAATTCCATCCTAATTCTATTTAATTTAATTTTGTATAATTCTATTTAATTTGTATAATCTGATTTAATTTTGTATAGTTCTATTTTATTTGTTTAATCCTATTTTAAAATTGTACAATTCTATTTAATTTTGTATTATTGCGTGTATATTTAGGTTTGTCTTATTTTAGATGATTGTCTTTTATTAGCCTATAACTTGTATGTTTGGTGTCTTACCACTGTCAGTGCGAGTTGGTGATTAATAAATAAATAAAATCTACACTAGTAGTAGATCATGTGGTTTACAGGAATTACACGAATTCCTTTACACCAGTATAGAATATTTCCATAACCACCGCGTTGGGCACTAACAACGTTAGAAGGCCATGTTCAGCAGTGGGCGTATACGGACTGGTAGGATGATGAAGAGTAACTTTTTTTTTATTATTTGTTATTTTACTTGGTCGCGCTTGACCCTATCGCACCTGATTAGCGTTGAAAAAAGCAGGAAAAATTCCCGTTTCTTAACAATTCCGTTGTTTTTTTCAATGTTTCATTCAAAAGTTTCAAGAAAATTTGCCAGTATATATTTCATGTTTTTTTCCAATAAAACCGAAAAAAACCGAAGAATATGAAAGAAACGGGAAACGTTTCTAAAATGTATTTCAATTTCAATAAAAATTGTTTTTTTCAACTTTTCAAAACATCATCCGAAACATTCGAAAGAGTCCTGTTACTGTCCAAAGGATTCCTTCTGTTAATTTTTCTATGTGACATGCGAAAAAAACGGAAAAAAACCACAATTTGTTTTTTTCATGGAAAAAAACAAATTGTTATTTTCGGCATTTTCAACGCTACACCTGATGGTCCAAGGTCTAAGATGGAAACACAAACCTCAACAATAGAAACACTTTCCTGATGATTGTTGATCCCTCAAGACAGCGGAAGGTTGAACCTAGTAATTCACTCACTAATGAGATCACGTTCAGTGTTTTTAACAAAAGCCGAAGTCTAGTCAGTTCATTTTCATGATCTGAATATAAAAACCAATAATTTATGCCAGTATACACCCAGTTCGGTAACCCTTATACATTCGGCTACTTTTTAGATCATCCGTTTCTTAGCGCAGCTGAGCCTCAGTTTTTATGACTACATTCCACAAAATATTTTTTACATATTACGCGGGGTTCAAAGAAAATAAAGAAGAACGAAATATGTTTTTAGTGGATATTTAAGTATGTACAAAATGATGTATTAATAAACAGCCGTATTATCTTCCAACAGCAGCTACCATAGACTAGAATTCCATACATTTTGACAACGTATTCTTTTTGTAAATACGCTTAATGTCATATTAAAACTACATTTAAAAGGGATCACTCAAATGAGAGTTGTTTATTAACACTAATATGTGCTGTCATTTTTTATTCTGTTTTTTTTACCAAACATTTTTGACCTGTTTTGCATATCACCAAAGCGTCACGATATGGCAGTGAAATATGCTGGCGAATATATACTTAATTATAATCGAGTTTTCATTCCAAATATATCTACCTATACCTTAGTTCCAGAATTCAGATAATTTATGTAAACAAAGAAATGTCATTGTCAAAGTGACAGGTTAGTGGTACAAAACATTTTATCATTAAATGTTTACCAAGTAATCATTTAAAATCAAGTTAATTTTAAGAACAATGCAAACAAAATACCGTAGCCAAACAATGTCTTGTGTAGTGTGTCGGAGACGCGCCATATAATCACTTTAATCAGTCCTTATACGCATTCATCACCATAAGTTTTTCTGTGGCACTCATAGATGTTCGAGGCCGCTTTTTAACAGGCGACAAAAAGTCGGGGGCGGCTGCCTTCGAGGGCCCCGGCTGAGGCTCCATTTGTCAAATAACAAATAAAACTAAACAAACGAACTCAACAAAAACAAGGAAATATAACAAACACCAACAAGATGAAAAACTTAACACGATGATAGCACAATAACAAAATTAACAAACACGCAGCGAAAACGGGAAAAGAAAACGAATGTATTGTTAAGTCGCTAAGACAACTTTGACATTTTGTTAAACGAAATTTGAAAATGTTTTGTACTCCTACAGTGTTACCAGTATCATAAAATACTTTATACCAGAAAATCTCCTTTTTTTTAATAACTTTGTTGAAAACTGAAAATTTATAAAAGTAATTACGGTATGATATTCTTTAAATTATTATTTCTAAAATCAGTACATAAAAGAGAATCTAACCCTTTTTCCAGCATTTTCAGTGAATTACCATTAATAAAATATTTTTTTGATCTGTTATCCCCTTTGTTTACATAAATTATCTGAGATAGGAATTTAGGGTATACAACGTTTCAAAAATATTCATGAAATTATCTTTAATAATGATATTAAAATTGGTAGAAGTATAATTATTAACATCGTAAACATAATTATTATCTTGTTTATGAATGAATGGGGACCGAAAAACAAAAGTCATTAAACTTTTACGTATTCGCGAATTTTGTGTTTTCTGCCGTTGTGAGGTCATGCGGTGTTGACCTCTATTTTTCATAAGAACTCTCAGGATTTATTTTCACGATTCTTCAGAATAATATTTGCATAATAATACAAAAAAGACTACCGAACGATTTAAATTGTTTTCTTAATTTTTTAAATAATTAAAGACGTAACTACAGTAGTTTCTAAACTCAAAATTCGTACTTGCCTTAAGCACGTGTGATAATGAATTCCAAGGAACAGTGAACTGGCACTTAATGGAGTTGTGGAAAGTGATCAATCGTAAATGTTCTGTGTGAAGTTGCGTAGACGTCGGAGTCGCGGGGCAGCGGTGCGGCGACGCCCGACTTCCACGGACCGCACTCGCTGACTGAGCTACGGGCTACGGGCTACGCGCTACGACAACCATACTGATACCAAATTATGGCCTTTCAATGGTTAAATTTTCGAATATTTAAAGAATTGTCTTACAGCGGAATTAACAAAAGAATAGATTAATATTTGAATACAATAAGATTCAAATATTGCAAAATTACGTTCAATAATTTCTTTCTTTTGTAAATAGGTCTCTTCAAACGAACAGCTGCAGCTTCCACCGTGAAAATGACCACAAACTTCGCTAAAGCAAAACAATTTGTTTAATCAAAATAATTAAAATCCATTACAATGGCAGTAAAGTTTTTCATTCGCTCTCGTACAATAGACAAAGCAAGTTATTTGTATTTAAATGGGTGAGAAGCAGCTCTTTAGTTTTATAAGACGAACTCCCAAGTGAATGGAACTAACTTTATTGTTTTACAAACAGCCAGAAAGCGGGAAAATGCAGTGGAGAATCGACGCCTAACGCCTTTTAACGCCTACCTCTTAGGGCTCGTTCAGACACACCACTTTCAAACAACATTAAGACCACAAAAGAGTAGTGTAGGTACAAAATGTATAAATTAACCACAATACGTTAATCGCAATGTTTGTTCCTGTGGTTGTGTTGTGGTTTGAAATAAAAAGGGATCTATTACAGCATAATGATTGACATGAATAGCTGATCCGAAGGAACCGGTTTAGACACATAATACTTCTCGCGTGTCAACACGAGCTTTACGAGAATACATCATGCCATTGTGAAAAGTTTAGCCAGTAGTTAGCAAAGGCAGAGGAGCTGACCGCCCATGGTGCGCCGGACGTACTTAAGAGTTGTCATTTGTGGTGGCTATTTTAATGTTCCCAAACACTCGCGTGAGGACATACTACAACCTAACTAAACTTTATTGGGTGCGAATTTGTATCAAATTGATTGTTGTTATTTACAAAAACTTACATCATTGGATCGGTATTATCTAAACCAACCGCGCGATATAATTGCCGTCAAAGGACGGAATACAAAATACAACAATTGTAATTTCTACTAACTAAACTTCTACTAACGAAAGATTTGAATAAAAACACGGCCCCTTTTATTGTAATTGTGTGGTTCGCAAGTGGCCTGTCTACTCCGGCCTTTAGCAGCTAATAATATATTTACCACACAAGTTCCAAAAGTAAATTAAGCGTTAAATTCCACTTACGCAATGTTAGTGTTCAATATAGACTGTTAAATTTTGGGTTTTGCCCCACTGTTTGTACTCTGTGGTCGCCGGTATATACATATATATACAGGTTGTAAACGAATTCGTGTAATTCTTTCAAACCACATAATCTATTAATGGTATAGATTAACCCCGCACGGGATTTAGATTGATTAAAAATAAACTTTTTTTTTCCTAAATAAAAAAATTATGTGATAGAAAATTTCGATGGCATTCGTAAATGAATGAAGGCACGGCAACACAGCTGTCGGGCACGTCTAGCGCGATATTGCTCCACGCACTTAGGACGCTAAAATTACTCAGATACAGAATACCATGGTTCATTTTTTGAAAACTTTTTTTTATTGATTCCGAAGAAAAACTATGCAGGGTCAAATAGTGTCACCACTAAGTAGATCACGTGGTTTTAAGGAATTACACGAATTCGTTTACACCCTGTATATGTAATACGTCAGAAGTTAGTGTAGCATCTTAATATTCTATTTTTGCGATAACTGCCAACATTGAATACAAAATGTAATTTATTGAAATAATTCCAACCGTTTTTAACAAATTCATGTCCTAAAACTTTTGTGTGGCTGTGATGTGGTTCAGTGGCATGTCTACTCCCGCAGCTAATAATGTATTTACCACACAAGTTCCGAAAGTTACTTGAGTTAAGCGTTAACCTCTACTTACGCAATGTTAGTGTTGGGTATAGATTGTTAAATTTTGGGTTCAACCCCATTGTGTATCTTTTGTGGTCGGCGATATAATACGTCACAACTTGGGGTAACGTCTTAATATTCCATTGACGTCCCATCCTTCTCGCAGTCTTTTGTTCTAGTTAAGTTTGATTAAAGGAACGGTGAGCAACTGAGTACTGACTAACAATCGTATATTGTTTCTGGATTTGCATCGTTATCATTGTTCCGGCAAAAAAATAGACTACCACTTCTTTTCGAGAAGGTTTCGAACGGTAACTTACGGCCGAAACCAATAACTTATCTATCGGCGGTTTGATCTACTAGAGATATAAATTGGACATAACCTCCATAGAAGTAATGTCCATCTCTAGTACGGCCAACCATCGATAGATAGGTTTGTAGTTTAGACCGTAAGCAATATTATATCAAGAAGATAGCCAATAACATTCTGTGCGATAATAAATATGTACTGGAATCACCAACTCGTTTGCCAAGAGATGTATTTTTGCACGGCGGGCGGCCCACCTGATGGTTAGAGGTTACCGCCGCATAAATACACCTACAATTCCACGAGGGTTGGTGATGCGTTGCGTGCCATAGAAGAGACAAAGGGAAAAAGTCTCATGTGTAATTTCACCGGCACCCATATCCTTCAAATCGGAACACGCGAATGCTGCTTGGCGACAGAAATAGGTATATGTTAATAGGTAGAAGATAATATGGTAGTAGTACTTCCCCGGGCAACTCTTTCACGAGGAACGTTTTTAAAAAATAAGTTGCCCCGCACTAATATTAATAACTTTTATTTGAATATTAGTAGTGTTTCAGATTACTCATAGGCAGAGATGTGAATTATTTGAAATACATGTATTTAAAATACAAAATGCAAAAAACCTATTTTTATTTTGCATTTGAAATACTTTCTTTCAAAATGTATTTTCTATTTTATTTGAAATACTTTTTAAAAATATTTAATATTTGTAAAATGCAAAATGGATTTGTTATTTTTTTAATTCATGTTTCATATTTTTCATTCTTAAATTCTTGTAAAGAGTATTTGTGCAAAGTTTCAAATTTATAAATACTGGAAATAAGATTTGTCAAATAAACTTTATCACCCCTTTTCACTCCCTTAGAGTGCGCTTTCGCTATAAAAAACAACTACTCTCCAAATTTCAAGTTTCTACCTTTAGCGGTTTAGGCTGTGCGAGAATCTTACATTATGACTTGTTCTTTATATGCATGTATGTGTATATAGATGATTTTTCCAAAATTTAAAACGCTATATCTCATGAATGATGATTCGCAGATTCAACATGAAAGAGGAAGTCTTTGATCAAATACTAGTGATCAGTGAAAAAAGGTATTTTATTTAAAAAACCTATTTTGAAAATACGTATTTTGCATTTTGTATTTAAATACTTTCATTGAAAACCATTTTGTATTTTTATTTGAAATAAAAATATAAGCAAGCATTTGCATTTTGAATTTAAATACTTTTAATATACTATTTTGCACATCTCTGCTCATAGGCTAAGGTTTCTAATTACAAAATGAATTAATCATCTGTAGCCGAACTAGGCAAAAGCCTGTATTTCGGCTATCAGCGCCAATCCTCTCCAATATTTTACAAGATTTTGCTAGCCATCAAACAGAAATGTTGACATTTTGTAGGTACTTTATATAATAGCAAGAAATCTAAATTAAAAACTGTTCGCAGTCATTTTAGACTTGCGGTCTAAGTATAGGTACATAATTGTTATTTATTTTTATTTCTAGCATTGTGTTTTTGAAAGTGAGTACATGTTTATTGCTCTGTATATCTTATTGTAGATGTAAGGTCCAATGAAGTTAGTAAATCTTGAGCTGAATTTGATTTTACTAATATCGTTTCTGACACATACTATGTCCTTTCTACGTTTTTGTAAGTTTGTGGGATTATGGTTTTGTTGGATATTACTTTTTTATCTTGGGACAAAAATGCCCAAATCCGGAAGAATTATCTGTAGTTCATACTCAGCCGCGGCGCCAAACATGACGTATTCCCTCACGACTGTTTATTGTAGCTTTATAATAAGAGACCCGTGATTAGCATTTGACTTCTCTCGGCCGTCTTCTACAAACAAAATTCTCACAGAATAGAATAATGTCAGGGGAATTTTGTTCATTTCTAATCACAGTTATAATAAAGTTGTCATAACTCGGAGTTTCCTCTTTTCAACTGAAAAAGCATAAATATTTAAAAAACGCAAAAACTTTAGCACAGTCTTCTTTTAGTTCTAAATCCGTTGTGTCAGTGGAAATGTAGTTACGAGTACCAACATGATAAATTTATGACCATATTTCATGTGTCCTGTTAAAACTGTGAACTCATGTTTGGTAGTTTATAGAGATGAAATATGTTTTATCCACTCTGCTACATTTAAAGGGTGTCACACATGATGCAGTAAAAAGAGATGAAATAAATATTGTAATCTGCAGATATTCTCTATACATATATTTTGTTTCTGACAGAATATGTTGATATCGGTTGGTGTCTTTAGATACGTACTTGACGAAAAATATCTGAAGATATTGATATTATCTGCACTGTGTGTGTTAGTCCATTGATTTCTATGAAGAGCAATGTCGTAAGATATACGCTCAGATACAGATAGATCTCTGATCTTATAGTATCCGCATCGTATATGACAGCCTTTATCCATAGATAACACTCCTATGTTTAAGGCAGAATGTACACACACCAAATAAAATTGTAAATAAGTCATGAATTATTTGTTGGATCATAAACTGTTTGATTCCAATACCAATACATTTACTTTGAACCCTGACCTAATTGCAATTTTGATTAGCGAGGCCTAAATCAATAGGGAATACACACAACACGTATCATAACCTTCAAACGACAGAGGTACCTATATGTACCTACTATCACACCCACGGTTTACCGAAAATGATAAGGGTAATTATCTTCAATGTCATCAACAGTCTATACGTAAGGCCCGGTTTCCACCAAATCGGACAGGAGAGGAAACGGGAGGAGATGTGCTGCGAAGCTGGCAGGTTATTTCCACCAAAGCGGAGAGGAGATGCGTAGCGGAGAGGAGATGTGAGCTGTGCGTTGTGGAGATGTGAGCTGTGAGAGCTCGAAATCAGTCAGTTCGGGTGTGCGCACGCGGACGCGCCGCCCGGCCACCCGACTACCCACATCTCCGCTCAGCCGCGCCGCTTGCTCGCTGGCGGCACAAAATTCTATAGAAAAATTAGACATCTTCTCTCCGCTCCGCTTGATCCATTTCCACCGAAGCTAAGTGGAGAGGAGATGTGGAAATAACGAAATCTGATTGGTTATTCAAAACACATCTCCTCTCCTCTCCGCTTTAGTGGAAACCGGGCCTAACTATGTCAGATTTTCTTCTCAAGCTCCATGGCTATATTTGCTTGGTACCTCTGAACCGATGAGGTGATTATTTAAGTAATTATGAGATGATAAAAAATAATAATTTTCGAAACTTGCTGAAAATATAACATAACATCACGCCTTGTTTTCCCTGAAAGGCTGGGCAGAGGTGTATAGTACACCCTCATTTCGCCCTGGGGTGCATGAAAAGAGCCTCCACGAGTGACGATACTTAAGTACGTCCGGCGCACCCTGAGCAGTCAGCCTCGCTACCAACCTTACTGACTGGCTAATCTTTTCACCACAGCATGAGCTGTTTTCGTACAGCTCTTGCTGACACGAGAGAAGAAGATTTCGCCGTTATGTTTAAGAGCCATTACGCACTGTCGACTGGTCACCGGAGACTTGGTCGACGGCGACACCTATTTAAACCATAGAATGGTCTAAATAGGTGTTTACGCTCTTGGTCGACCGGGCGACTATGCTTATGTTTTGGTCGCCGAGAGACCAAGTCTCCGGCGACCAGTTGACAGTGCGTAATGGCTCTAAGTCCCTTGTAATAGGGGGCGAGCCTATTGCCATCAACCGGGCACAAATCCAGACTTCAGGTTGCTACTGAGAAATTCTACACGGAAAACCCAATTACACCTTGCTCATCCTGGGGACCAACCCAGGATCTCACGTTCAGCAGTCAATCACTAAACCAACAAGGCAGTTTCTGAAAATATATGAATTAAACCACGAATTGTAAATTCGAGTATTTAAGCACAACTAAAGCAGTTGTGACGTCAGCGGGCCCGCGTGAGTTCTATTCAAGGCATTTTTATGAAACATGTCACTTCAAGTGAGCGCGTGGATGACGACGTGAACGCTTTCCCCCTTATTATAAAAGGTGTTTTTTTTTTTATATTTGGGACATTTTTTACACAGCACCATCTAGTCCCAAACTAAGCAGAGCTTGGTACTAGACAATGGATTTTTTTGTAAATTCATACTTGTAATACATAAGTAACACCCAGACCAACACAAACACTTATGTTCATCACATAAATATTTGTGTCCTGTGGGAATCGAACCCACAACCTCAAGATCAGCAGTCCGACACTCGAACCACTAGACCACAGACGTCGTTTAAACCAAGACCCAGATTTAAAATGTACCCATCATTTTCTAACATAATATAACAAAAAGAGACGGGGCTATTTTAAAACCAGGGTTTTTCTTATTGTTTTAATAAATTTAACAAATAAGCTGTTTTACATAAAAATAAATAGACCAAACTTTCCTAATAATATGAAGGTGAATAAAAAGGTCCACATGTTTCCGGGATAAAGCCCCATGTACTTCCCATGGACTCAAAGAGGCTATATACGCCATTCAATATTCAGTAAAGTCCGTCAACTCTTTGATGCGTGAAAGCGTTTTATGTAAAATCCTATTGGCACATGTACCCGGAAGTTTACCGCCTCAACGATGTTGTATTCGCAAGCGCAGTTGCCGAGTGTGAGGTACCGGGTTAGATTCCCAGATGGGGTAAAGTATTATGCATGTTTTATAGGACATTCTTTGTTGCACATCGGATTTTATATTATTCTACGTTTTTCAAGTAATGAATTCATTTTAAAGTCTGCCTCGTTGATTTTATGGTCGCAAGCGCTGACTGCCGAGCATGAGTTTCTGGGTTCGATCCCAAAACGAGCAAAGTGTTATTGAGTGTGGAATTTCTCAGTAGCAGCCCGGAGTTTGGATTTGTGCCCGGTTGACGGCAATAGGCCCACTATTACATAGGACTTAAACATAACGGTGAAATAAGGAGGTACTATAAACCTCTGCCCAACTCTTCAGGGAATACAAGCGTAATGACATGATACGTGTTTTTTATTTCAAATAAAAAAATATTAATTAATATTGTATCCGACAGATATACGAGAATAGTCTGTAGTACCTATTGTTACGTACAAATACGAAGGCACTTGGTAACTGGGGCATACGTATCATGAACTGCAGTTGAGCGTTGACCCAGTGCAGATGAAAGGTCATGAGTCACCAACACGCTTGTCACAGACATATTTACACAACGCTACGCATACGTAAACAACGCTTTTTGTGTGAGAAAATAGCTCAGAGATTAAAAACAGTTCAATAAACTCAAGTTTTAAAAATTGAATAAAAACATGCGTGTAAATTTTTTTGTTCAACTACCCACGTTGTTCTGCATAGCCTTTTCTCAGGTTCTCTGTTGGAATATCGAAATATTATTAGCCGAATCTTATCTGGGCGAAAATCTTTCGCTACTTTTCATTTGGCCGAATAATTAAAACGCCGAATGATGAATGAAGTCCCTAATTACGTTTTGTAACTTTTTGTTACGCCGACTAGTCTGCTGGCCACTGTTTCATTAGTTAACTGTATTATTGGCCACTTTACACTTAGATGGCTCATTTTCCCATCATGCAAGCAAGAAAGCAAGCAAGCATGCAAGTGTTTCTGGGTTTGTTCCGCCAGAAGACTCGCTTTGTCGCCCCTTTGCTTCGCTCGCACACTTGAACAGCGCTACGCTTGGGAGGTCGCTGACTCGCTTCTCTCGCCAACTCCCCCCAGTCGCTGCGCTTCGGCGTGCGTGCACTCGTTCCAGTCAGGACCTCCTTCGCAAGTTTCTGGCTCCACGCTTTTAAATAACACTCTAGGGGTAGGTTCTGCCCACTCACTCTGGTCCCCACAGACCCCCCACAGACTCTGGTCTGACGTGTAGTCGGGGTGCGCTGAGTCGGATTAACATTACATTCCGTTGTGTAAAAATAATGTTGTGCGAATACTTATTTGGCAAATCAAACAATAGCCAAATAAGTATTCAAAATGATTTTTTGTCAAAATAATTATGGTGGCTAATGATCATTCGGCGAAATCAAATTAGGGTAAAAATTGCTTCAGCAAAGAAGAATCGTTATCGAAGAATCGTTATCAGCGTAATGAAATTCGATATAAAATACTTCGGCAAAAACACGGGCACCATTATGTTGGGATTAGCTTCCAGTCTAAACAGATGCGGCTGAATACCAGTATTTAACACGGAGCGACTGCCATCAGACCTGCGCAACCTACAAGATAATAGGCAATGCCGATATCCTGAGGTTAGTCCGGTTGTCAGACTTTGGGGGTTATGACTCCCCTTATCGACTGTCACAGGTATTCGTATGGCACCCGAACGGCTTCACTTGCTTCCGAGGCACGGAGGGGTCTCGATACGTAACGAACGGTCACCAACCCACGGACTGACTGCGGTAAGCACAGCCTAACCTTGCAAATCGTATGATCCGTGCAGTTGTTTATTAGCCACGAGCCCCTTTCAAATGCCCACGTAACGAGAGCTATTTAGTGCTGGAAAGTAAACATTACACGCGGTTCGAAGGCGTCTTAACACATTCGAGTCCACCACACTTTTCATAGAGCTTACGCCATGCCGCCATACAATGGTTAGTGAACCTTTCAGGACGGTCCTCGGCATTACGTTTGCGCTAATAGTGAACTTTCGAGGAGGGTTCCTGGCATTAGGTTAAAAACCGTGAACAACGTACTACGTCGTAAAATAGGTGTTTGCTTGTTTCATGATGGTGTATTATCTAAAAAAAACCTACATTTAAAATGAGCCCTCCTCGAGGCCCCCGGCATGGCGAATGCGACTACAGGGTACCCTCCTGGAGAGCACCCGGCACTGAACATGTTAACATTCAAAGGTCGTGCACACGCATCCTGCAACCATTTAAGCTTGTGGAAACTAAAACGGTCGAGATGGAACTGACTTAGCAGTGTAACAGGTAGGAGCATTGCTCCTACTGAATAGTACGCGAAGTATGTCAACTTGCGTTATCTATTTAATTTTACTAGCTGCACCCCGCGGCTCCGCCCGGGTATGTTTTTTTTTATTGGTTACACTCTTTCTCGTCAATTGCTGCAATAGAAAAAGTAAAAATTAAAATTGGTTCACAAACAGCAGAGGTTTAATTGGTTATTTTACCACAGATATATAATAATATTTGTGGTAAAATAACCAATTTTTATCCATCGACATGAACCAAATTTGTATGTTGATTAGCAGCTAATTAGAGCCATTTTCCTACCATTATAATTTTTGCTTTTTTAATTATACAATTTCCCTCTTTTGCCCACAACTTAGCGTGGCCTTCGTGATTCTAACCCCAATTTTCAAGAAATAAAAGTAGCGTTCGTGCTAATCCAGGAAACATTATACCTGTGCACTTAATGCCCACATCCGTTCAACAATTATGGCACGATCGAAACTTTCATATTTAAATATTAGTGGTATAAAACAACTGACGAACAGTTCCATTAAATCGTGCTATTACGCATACCGCAGACCGAAGTGTTAAATACATTTTAGAGATAATTTGTGGTAAAGTTAGGCAAATCTAACTTGTCCTATTAAACTCTTCTGCTAAAGTTATAATTTCTTTGTTAAAGCTTTTAACGACATCCTGACGAATAACTTTAGCCACCTATTCCGTTATTTTAGATTCCTTAACAAACTTTGCACTTTCATGAGCTTATTGCATAACAGAAAATAAACTTGAAAACGCGGTCGTTGTGTGTTTATGTCAAAAGTCTAACGATTCATTGCGGCGGCATTAAAAATGGCTTCCCAACCGCACTTTGTTGACGACAATAAATATTGAACGAAAGAGACTACTTTTCCCCATACTCTGGGCTTGAAATCATCCGATTCATAAGAATGACAAATGGTAAATGCGTTTCGCGTGAACAGCTCGGAAGCAATGAATGGAATGGAGTGAACGATGTAAAATTGGCGTGACATACATGAACGGATTCGAGGGATGAACTAAGAGGCGAGTGATTTGGTCTCACGCGTCACTGGCGACGTTTTTGCAAACTCGAAGTGCCTTTTTTGTTTATGTTTGCTTGGTAGTTACAATCAGTTCATGAGAATGTGCTCCACTATTTTGTGTGAGGAGTAGCCGTGGGGTGCGTATGTACACAACACTAACTAGTGCGTGGCGATAGAAATAACACAATCAATTTATAATGTGCACTTGCACTGTAGCGATTTACGGCCGAAATTAATAACTGATCTCAATCCAAAATCTCTGGATTGATCTAGGTTTTTGACAGAAATTCAATACAACTAATGTCAATAACCTAGATCAATCCAGAGATTTTGGATTGAGATCGGTTAATTTCGGCCGTTAGACAACACGGGGTGCGTCTTCGTGGATTGAACTATCAATACATAGACATTTTATTTTTTTGCTTCCTTGAGAATTTGATTCATTCTGCGGGATCCAAAGAAGGACAAGTGCGACAAGGAAGGCTTTTAACAAGGTCGAGAAGAAGAAGACGAAGAGAAAGCCCATTTCTCGGAACCGGTGCGGTACCGCTCCGACCGGACTGAACCACCTACTGCGTCCTGCTGTACCAACGACGCTGCTGTACGTATCTCGGCTACATTACTCTACAAAAGCCCAGGAGATAGTAAAGTACCTCCAAATTAAGACCAATTCCACCCTGACGGTCAAGCGGTTAGTCTCGCCACAGTATGAATTTCAATTCATTTGTGGTGAGAGTGCCCACTGAACATCTGTCGATCTTCATGAAGGAGGAATTTTGGCCGAGAGGTGTAGCGTTCCGACGATTTCGAGGCCGGCTACCAGACACCGCGCGACACACGACACTGACTCCTCGTGTGAATTAGTGTTCATATTTTATTGTTTATGTAAAGTATTTTTATGTTAGCTGTAAATTTTATATTGTATTATATTATTGTAGTTTCTTAATATGTATACCTATCTTATTTAGTGGTTTCGCCTAGCTTCCACGACACAGGGAATCCTAGTGTGGAAGCTAGTGCTTAATGTAACTTTATTTGTACAATAAAGATTATTAAAGATTATTTACCTAAAAGAAGGCTTTACATACAACAGTTTTTAGAAAAAAAATAGAATAATTAAAGCGCACCTTTATATTGTATTCACGTTTAACCCGATAACGCAGCCGAGGCCAAAGCAATATTTTCTATAAACCCAAAAATATAGACAACATTTTACAGGTAAATAAATAAATAACCCGTTAATGCTTAAATTGTGTAGAACATTTACATATTTTGTTTCGGTATTAATATCGCTGATACGAAACAATAAAAACGCCCGCCCATTGACTGCGAATATTTACCACAAACAAAAGAAACGCAATGTTTTGTTTTTAGAACAGATTTATAATCATCGTGTAGCGGTTTATGATAACGATGAATAAAGTCATAAAAGAAAATAAGGATGAACTGTGGAAGGTTGTTTCAACATTAATGTTTTCACTGTATGAATTGTGATTGTAGCAGAGGAATTGTTTTTTTAGCTGGTGTTTGTGGTACTGGATTATTGGGACAACACAAAGAGAACACAACAGGAGAATAGATACAGTATAACACAATTAATAAGTTACATCGATGTTACTAATCGTAGAACCAATGACAGTAGCTCATTATCGCGTTACCCACACTTATTGCGTCAGCGTAAATATCATTTTTACTGCAGTCTATACTAATAAACATTCTTTGTCTTGAAGTCGCACTTAGTTCGTGAGTGATCGGTTTTACGAAGTTTGCCGATGCGACTTTCTAGTTTTATCGTACTGTAGCTTGATGGAAAATGGAACCCTCTAGTTCGTTTCATTTTATTTGTTCCAATATTTAAATTCGAATGAATTCTTTCAGAATTAAGGGGATTTCGAATTATAACCTTGGAAGTTCTAAACACATTTTAAATGTTTAAGCTATGCAAGTTTAAACGCTTTTTTTTTACTATCTTTGTTATTATCTTACCAGTAGAACGACATGGCGATATAATTTATAAATGAGGTGATGAAATATGCAAATAATAAAAGTTTGAAAATGCTGATGTTGAGTAGAAGTGTCAAGTAGAACCTAATCTAGCTTTCTAAGGCTTTAGTAATTCAATCAAAATGCTAATATGCCTTTTAAATCTGAATGACGTTCTATAAAACAATAATAAGTACTTTAAAAAAATCCACTTGTCATTTTATAATTTAATATTAAGATGCTCTTTCATTTCATGCCTGCATAAGAATTAAAAAATAAGTTATGTGTTATCTCTAAAATATTTAGTTTTGCAGGTGTAATTTATACAAGGTAAACATAAATAACGCACAACCTCTTAAGGGGTCACTGTACTCATCATTATGAATGATACACTACAACTATAACGTGGATGGCGAACCTATGAAAAGGGAGGAGGCGGTGCGAGATCTTGGCGTTCGTATGGATGCTCAATTGACATTCCGGGAGCACATAATCAGTGTCTGTAAAAAGGCATACAAACGGCTGGGATTTGTGCTCCGCAGAGCAGTGACATTCACAAACATTAAAGCCATTTCGGCATTGTATGATGCTCTAATAAGGAGTCAGTTGGAGGGGAATGCGGCAATATGGGCTCCACATGAGACTAAATATAGTCTCATGTTGGAGCGCATACAAAATAAATTTACAAGATACATATATCTTAGACTTTATGGGGTATATCCCTTCTATCCCTTGATGTATCCTACCTTGTTTGTTATAGGCATGGTGGGATACAACAAGTTGGAAACTAGGAGGGATCTAGCGTTGGCATCCCATATTCTAGGAGTGTTTCGGGGCCACATTAATAATCCGGGAGTGCTGCAGTGGATAGGCTTGTGTGTGCCCGATGGGTACGTGCAGCGGCGACGACGACCCAGCTTGTTCGCGGTGCCGCGCGGTAGAACTAAATTGTTGGACAACACCCCTCTCACGCGAGCAATTCACACACTTAATTTGGTTGCTGACAAATTAGATTTATTTTCTTGTTCACGGAGCGAGTTCGCAAGGGTAACATTATATATATTATGTTATTTATGAATCATGTAATTGTTAGGTTTTTATGTTGTAAATTATGTATTAATTGATATTTAACGGAGTAACTGCACTACCGAATTGGGAGACTGTAATGGTAGATGTAAGAATGTAAATAAATAAATAAATAAATAAATAAATAAATGAACAACTTTTACTATGGGACAAAACTGAAATCGCGAAAAAAAATCAGCTATTCGCAACATTTATGTTTGCGTAACTCGTCAAAATGTAGAGAACAGCTGATTTTTTTTTCGCGATTTCAAGTTTGGTCCCATAGTAAAAGTTATTCATAATGATGAGTACAGTAACCCCTTAAGAGGTTGTGCGTTATTTATGTTACACCTTGTATATAGGTATGAAATATTTTAGCATGAAACGATCTATTCACATTGACTCATCTCTAAAAAAATGCTTCGCTCCTTTCAAATAAACTAAAAAATGTAATTATTTATGTAATTATTCTTTGCTTTGCTATTTCGTAGCTGTCATATGCTTTTTTAGCGGACCGTGTTAGAACCACCCGCAAAAGCAACTTTGCTTCTTTTTCGAGTGCTTTCCAATTTCGAATAAAAGAATGAACGATCTGGCATGTGATAAAAAAAAGGTTTAATATTAAATAGAAAGAAGGTGAAATCACATATGAAGATGGTGATGAAAAAGTTATCCTACAACTTTAAGTGGCCCGCGGATTAGTACGGGTACATCATCCCATACCCGTACCCCATACATAGGGTAGGCGTTACAGGAAAACCATTGTTCTAAATACTATTTCTGTCTATCCCAGACACTAAAAAGTCGAAATCGTCATCCCCACGGACTCTGAATGTTCACAATAGGAATACCGTTCTAACATGGTGCTCCTGGCTTTTCCCAAATTAACCGTAAAGAAACCTGCTACAATAATGCCGTCGCAAGCCATACTGAAAATATCTTCAGGGAACAATTTTCAGTTGCACCACCGATTCTCGCTAAAAATTCTTGCACGTGTGATGCCCTGGAGATCGTACCTATGTACGATATTCTGTATACCGCACCCGCCACTGTATTTAATAACGAAGCGTGTACACGTCGCGTGTCAGCCTTCCCCGCCACGCTCTCGATTAAGTTTTTCTGTCTATTCCGCAGATGTGAACGAAGAGAGATATTATATTTACCTATCTGATATTAACTTCCTCGTCGAAGTGGAAATTATGCTACGTTGTAGTGATGGCCTTAACTAAATAGGCATATTGACAGCATCAATAAATTACAAATCTAATTAGTCCGCCAGTTAGTTTTTAAAAATAATGGATACTTTTTTTTTGTTAATACTATTTAAATTTGAAAAGATAAAACGCATCAAAACTCGAGAGTGAGGGCTTGTGACGTCAGAAGCAAGTAAAAATTGTACTTGCTAATGACGTTTTTCCAATTTTAAAAGTGTCGTATCTTCGTCAATTTTGGTATAGGTACTTAACAAAAGAAAAAATACGGGTCAAATGTTTTTTGATAATCTAACTGACGGACTAATTAGATTTTTTCAGTCAAATGCCCTATTATTTTGATTAGACTCTTATCTTCACTTTTTCCAAGTGAATATCACAACACTTTTTTATATAACAATCTTCCCCCACCTCCTGTTTGTATTTCTGTCTGCGCGATTTGTTCTTGCGACTTTCTTCACGATTAGTTTGTATCTAAGTAGATAAAATTTATAAACGTGTTGTCTAAAAAAGTCGAAAAAAATAATTAAGTATTTCAATGGTACCGAAGTCGGGGCGTAATTTAAATTAAAGATTAGGCTTCAGTGTTATTCAAAAAGTGATAACTAATTGAGCTTTATAACCCGTGAAACATGGAGCAGTTTTCAGAGATCATTTAGCCCGTTTTAAGTATGATTTGTGTTATTAGTACCTACGACTATACTGCATAATAGTAAATTCGTTTATTTTATGCTGGCTAGACTAATAATAAGAGTAGTAGTAAATTAATATACCCTAAAAAATAGCTTACATATTTATCACAACATATTATATTTCAAAAATTAAATATCACAAACAAATGGCCAGTAATATTTTATATTTTCGGAACATAAATAATATAAACACATTTTTATTTTTCATGTAAAAACTTTTTGTTTATTATCTCTTGAGCTAAGGGCACGCAGTAACAATTATTCAAAATTATCTCGAAACGATGCTGGCCTTATCTGTGTAGTCAACTAATGGACGTGACGGACCTCAGAGGGCGATTACAAGCAGACACACCACTTACTAACATTGAACACGACATAAAAATGCTCAGAAATTCCACTTCATACTGTTCAGACCAACTGGTCTGCAGTTGTGCAATTAAGGTTGAGTGTGTAACTACACACTCAACCTTAATTGCACAATTTCTAATTTGCACAAGTCAGCATCTACTGACGTTAAGACGGAAAAAGAGTACCGTGAATAGGTACCGATGTGGGTATTTCACCAACATTATCCATAATGTAATCCGTATTTTTTCACTAGATAAGCTAAATGTGACCTACAAATATGAGATTTATGTGTTCAATAATCTTGTCATTATCACTATTTAGAGACCAAATTAGCCTAATGAACAGTTATTGATAGGTTGAGGAAAATACAGTTTGTGCAAAAGATTGCATAAGCAAGTTAGAGTGAACAGGCTTCTTCTCGGTAAGGTCGCTCCATCGTAGATTTTATCTCTGGACCTCTGACCTTGACCAGATTCAAGAGCAAACATATAAATTAAAAAAAAAAACAGTGTATGCATACAAATCGCCATAGGTATACAAGGATAGTCGGAAAGGGTGTACTAATCCGCGAGCCACTTAAAGTATCACTGATGAAGGTTTTAAAGCGAGTGTTAAAATTTAAAAATTCGATCATTTTTATTTTCATATAAAATAATTTTTATTTTAGTTTTTTCAAAAATTCTTCAGCTGCTTTAGTTACTAATTCAGAAAATGGTGCTTCTAATTCTTGATCCCAAATATGACCTAAAAATGTAAACACAGCTGATCATAGCTGAGGATGGATAGATTTTAGCATATTTTTTATGTCATTTTTGAGCAGCTATTTCTCTTAAACCATTGACTTTTGGGGAAAGTGGTAGAACAAAAGTTACTCATTATTATGGGTACTTTAACACCCTTTCAGATTAGTACCCCCTTTCTGACTAACCTTGTATAGCCGGACCTTTAGCCGCCGAACTTGAGATAATATGGCTTAAGCGTGTGAAGTTGTGACTGCGGTCTGTGGTCTAAACACAAGGCTTTTTTTTTCTAAAAATCCGAATTAAATCTCTCTCACACTCTTTTGTCTCGTCTAGAATACTACATGGGCTGACATGCCAAAACAGCCTCTAATGTTCTTCTTCTGCTGTTCGCTTTGACTTCGACAATGCTTCGAGAAAGCATTGCATGTCACCACATCCCTGTGCACTTGATACATTTATCCACGTGGACACACGACAGTTATGCCAGGTTGCGCTTGAAGAGACATGTTAGTTACTATGTCTTACCGGATAGTGTTTCAACATTTAATGTAGCAAGACAGCTTTATGGTTCTAGCTTGAGACTAGCTTTTCGGAGGGCGGTTTGAATTCAAATCCCGGCCTACACCTCGTGATCGCAATCTGAATTTGATTATAACTTGCGTTAATGGTGAAGGAAAACATCCTGAAGAAACCTGCATAGTTGATAGGGCTACAAAATGTTCTCGGTGGTGTCTGTAGTTCGCCAACTCGCACCAGGCCAGCTTGGTGGACTAAGGTCTACTAAACCCTTCTCATTCTGAGAAGAGGCTCATGCTCGGCAGTAGGAAAGTACTGGGTTTATTATCTTTTATTTTCTTTCTTTTTTAAAAAAACGTTGCCCAACACTAAGATTTCTCTTGTATCGTGGGTGCGTTTACAGACACAAATCTCACATAGACAAACACCCAGACCCGAAACAACCATCTGTTGGCCATACAATTTTTTTTTCCGTGTGGAAATCGAACCCACGACCCGTAGCGCAGAAGCCAATCGCTTAGCCACTGCACCAAACGTGTCGTCTAATTATGCTATTCTTATGCTAGCTTTTATCAGCCAAGCTCGTCCTGTGTTTGGCAGCATTAACAAACTATTAAACTATGTCCCTAAGAAGGTCGATGCTACGAAACTGTTAAATTTTAACTATATCGATGCAATTATTACGTATGAACTCTACAATTTACTTTTTTTTTGTTCATTTTCTATAATGCCAAAAGGTGTAAGAGCGGTTACGCACTGCATCCGATCCGAATCCGTGAAAATACGTTCCGAAGTAGTCATAGAACTATTTGTATGATAGTTTACGCACTAGATCCGACTTCCGTCATCCGATTTCTCTCCGTCATCCGTGAGTGTCCAATTGGGAAGAAATATTGACGGACCGAAGTAGCCGTAGTACTGTTTGTATGAACGCTTTCGCATTACCTCGGATTCCAATCGGACATATGCCAAAGATGGCCCCTGAATTGCTTGGATTTGGATCGGAGATCGGATTAGTGCGTAAGCAATATCCGAATTCGGTCCGAGATTTTTAGACTGTAGATCCGTATTTTCACGGATCCGGATCGGATGCAGTGAGTAACCGCTGTAACAGTTACCTAAATAAAAATAGCTAAAAGTACTTGGTGTAAACTTACTTTCTATACACCCTTTTTCTTGTTTTTAATCGAGCCTTACACTTTGGAACGTTGTTCAGAGCCCATTGACGTTTACACACTACTTTTATAGTATTTTTGTATAGTAATGGAGCAATGGACGTAATTCCAGCATTGCCATTGGTCGGCACCGATTAAAAGTGTAATGTTCGTTTAAACTTGAGTCAGCTGCTACTAAAACAGTCGAACGAGTACTATTTTATTGGTTACATTTTAAAGAGGTCAGTTTCAGAATACGTGTAGTAACAATGTTTCTTAACTGACCAGCTGTCGCAAGTAAACATGAAAAGTTTTACTAGCTAACAAGTAAGCCGTTGGAATAATAAATCTATACAAAGTGTTAAAAAATCAACTCTAAGAATTTTATGGGGTTACTCGGTATCGGAAATAGAACAACTTTTCGAAATTCGCCAATAATTTTTATGCCTGTCCATTGTCCATACAAATCAATTAAAATATTTTTTTGTATTGTATGGAAACTTATAAAAAATACGCGAATTTCGAAAAGTTGTAGAACAAAAGTTGTTCAATTTCCGATACCGAGTACCTAACCCTACAACATTCTTAGAGTTGATTTTTTAACACCATAAATGTATAAATAAAAATGAATCGTCGAAATGTATGTACACGCATAACTTCCGAACGACTGCACCAAATTGGATAATTCTTTTTTGTGTGTGTTCGTTATTGTCAGGACAAAGTTTGTACAGAAGAAAATTAAAACAAAAAGAAAAAAAAAGTGGCGGTACGAAGTTCGCCGGTCAGCTAGTCTATGTATACATATAAAAATGAATCCCTATTTCCCTTGGTCACGGCATCACGCGTGAGCGGCTGGACCGATTTCGCTATTTTTTTTGTTGTGTTCGTTATTGTCAGGAGAAGGTTCATAAGAAAGAAAATTTTGATATTTAAAAAAAAAACGAAATTATCTCAGTATGTTCATATTCTTCATTTTGTTTACCGCATGCAAGAAAATAGTTTTAACTTTTTGTTACTATTTTGATTTTGTATCTGAAGGTAGGAAAAAGTGCATTGCAACGCATGCCGGGTACCTAAAGCTAGTTTATAATAAATACTTCGTTGGTCTAGTGGTCGCAAGCGCGACTGATGAGCGAGAAGTCCTGCTTCGATCCCTAGGTCGGTCAAAGTGTTACGGGGTTTTTCTGTGTGGATTTTCTCAGTAGTAGCCCGGAGTCTGGATTGGTCTCCAGTTGATGGCAATATCTGGATCGTCCGTGTGGTGCCGGACGTAAAGAACACCACTACCCCAACTCTTCCCATGGGTATCGTAAAAGGCGACTAAGGGGTTCACTAGTGGATGGGCAGCAGCGTTCTCTGAGTACTTTAACAACCGTGCTGCGATCGCCAACCCGCCTGCCAAGCGTGGTGATTACGGCAACCCCCCTCCCAAACTGGGGGAGGCCTATGTCCAGCAGTCTCTATTAATTGGGACTTAAACATAATGGCGAAATGAGGGTGTACTATACACCTCTGCCCAACCCTTCGGAGAATAGAGGCGTGATGTTATGTTATAGTAAATAATTAAACGTGTAAATTAAGCTGAACTAAAATTAAATAATTTCTGATTAATTTGGTAACTGTATTCCCGATTTAGGAATTATTATCTGCGTAATCTTTTCCTAAGAATGTAATTATTATTTTTTTAAACTTTGCCCCAGTCTAAGATCTCTCTTGTATCGTGGGTGCGTTTACAGACACAAATCTCACATACACAAACGTCCAGACCCGAAACAACCATCTGTAGGCCATACAAATTTTTGTTCCGTGTGGGAATCGAACCCACGACCCGTAGCGCAGAAGCCAATCGCTTAGCCACTGCACCAAACGTGTCGTCAATTGTTAGATCATTTCTCTGACTTTCTGATCTGTATTTGTGTGACCTAGGAATTTTCCTTATACCGGGGGTGTCTGAGACACAGACAAGAGACTTTTAGAAAATCTTTGTATGCAATTTTTCTTATTTGCATCTTTTCTTTTCTATCTTCATATAATATACTTTTCCCGTCTTTTTGTTTGTCCGCTAGTTTCTTCTAAACCATTCATTGGATTTTGATGCGGTTTTCATATTAATTTAGGTAATTTCTCCCGGAAGTTTTTAAGCTATATTAACGTACCAAAGCGAAGAAGGGCGGATCGCTAGTTTACAAACAAAATGAAGTCTCCTTTAAGTATTGCTATTTTTCAATCACCACGTTTTTGGAACCTGATGTAATACCTATTATGTCTATAATCTCCGAATTGAAACTGTGGGCTTAAGTATAGTCCATAGATTATAGACTCATACTAAATGTTATTATATTCATGAGGACAAAGCATGTGAGAGCCACTAGTGTGTCATAAATTAAAAATGTTATTAAGAGCATCACGTAATGTACCTATTAAATTATGCACTCCAGCAAATTAACCACGCTTATCAGTCAAGCGTGGTGTTTCATAAAAATGTACAGCAGCTATAAAAATTATAAAAACATCGTAGAATATAAAACAAAGAAAAAAAAACAAAACTTTTAATTTATAAATCTTCTACATTTATTCATTTAAAAAACATTCATTTTAGATCATAAAAATAATGTAGTACGTATTTGTAATATGCCATTTGATAAATAAATTTCAATTAAATAAAAATAAAGAAAACATCAATGCAATGTTCAAAACACACGACCACTGCATAAACAGCCCCGCTAAATTAAATCACTAATTAAGAAATAACAAAAAAATCCAATACAATAATATTACGAAAACGAAAATAATTTAATTAATGAAAATAAGCAAACACCAGTAGAATTGGAACCGGAAAAAACGTGATGGCCCGACTGTACGTATGTAGGTACTAAAATCACGTTTTATATTTTCATTGCGAATGTACCTATTACTGTCGGCAACAGCGCTGTGTGGGCCGTTATGGACAATCGTACGACAATTCCGATTAAAATACGAGGCAATAAACGGATATACTTAAAACATTTGAGTACTTAAGTGTACGGAACGTTTAAAAATAGTAGGTACTATACGATCTAAATAAAAACAGGAATGACCTTGACCGAAATCGAATGAACTTCACTTGGGTGAGTGAGCACATTCTATACAAACCTAACCTTTTTTTTCGTTTGAAAATCCTCATGTTCTTCCGGACTCTTACCGCCTAAAAACCCATGGTGTTCCTTCTCCTGATCCTTGGCCCGGGTCGCGGGATTCGCAGCTGCATGCACCGCGACCGCGGCAGGCCTCGGTCCGACAGCCGATGGCGGACCTCTCCTTCTATGGGGCCTTGCCCCACGTCCTCCTGAAAGGTGCGTACGGAACACTGCGCGCCGCCTTCTCGGGTCTGTTACTGGTCGGGCGACGGGACCCCTAACCCGTCGCCCGCATGCCACATACTACGGTGGCTGGAGATCGTCGCGCAGGAGAAGGGAGAGTGGCAGCTGCCTCTCTCTCCCTTTCGGCTCTCTCTTTGGTCGCCATCACCTCCTCGCAGAAGGAGGCGACGGCTTCTCACGCACTCTCGCTCCCGACCATGGACAGAACAACGGCCGGAAGCGAGAGGTGACCACACAAATCTTACATAATGCGACTCAACGGAAGTTAACTTGACAGCTTAAACATCACAATATGGCGACAGGTCAACTATTCTTATTTGGATCGCTTAATTACAACGTTTTTATAAAATATCGTGTGTTTCCAACGTAATCTACTAATCCACCATCTTGCTAAATTGTTTAAGTGCCTTCAGGATCCATTAGGAAACAAATGCTGTAATGTTCTTTTGAAGACTTATAATGGGTTAGGTAAACAAATAAGTTACAATTTGAGAGATTTTCGATAGAAATATTATGAAAGTTACTGATAAAATGATCGTAGGTGTAAAAACCTGCACCACTTTATCACTGTCACTGCTAAATATAGCTCTCAAATGACGCTTTCATATTAACACTCCGATAAATATAGGTGCCGTAAGGTTTTTAGTACAAGTTTTATTTTAAAAAAACCCTTTTTTAAATGAAGCTTTTGTAATGATTTCTAGAAAGTACTAGATTAGCTGAGGAACATGGACAAGAAGCCCAAACTCGAAATGTTTACTACTAGACGTAGCTGAAATCCTGTGACTAGCTTTTGCTTCTGCCTCCATCATCAGAACAGCTCCAGCATCAGTACGAACCACTACGTAGTATAAAACAAAGTCGCTTCCCGTTGTCTGTCCCTATGTATGCTTAGATCTTTAAAACTACGCAACGGATTTTGATGCGGTTTGTTTTTAATAGATAGAGTGATTCAAGAGGAAGGTTTTAAGCTATTAAACGTACACGAGTAAAGCCGGGGCGGGTCGCTAGTTATTTTATAAACAAATGAACGTTGGAAGTTTTAACTTATAAGTCGCGCGCAGAAGGTTTGCCGATGACTGCCCCTCCCACTACACCGACCGCTACCCGCGCTCGTCTGGCCTACCTACTAATGCCAGACGAGCGCGGGTAGCGGTCGGTGTAGTGGGAGGGGCAGTCATCGGCAAACCTTCTGCGCGCGACTAGTACTAAGCTACACGGTAAAGTCTACCCCCTAACTTCACGTGGGTTTCGTTAAAGTTGACTAATCCTCTTTTAGTAATCATCACCACCAGCACCAGCATTCTCTAATGCGCTAACAACACACAGGAAACGCCGATCCATTTACCAAGAGGAGTGATTATGATGTTCCCTTCTTTTCTACGAGCTTAGCCAAAAAAGATTAGCCAGTCAGCAATGCTGGTAGTGAGGCTGGCTGCCCAGAGTGCGCCGGACGTACTTGAATATAGTCATTTGTGGAGAGTTTCAATGCACGGCAATGTTGGTAATATTCGACTCAGAATTGTAAAAATGCATGAGGAGGGCTATATTCAAAAGTGGCCGTTAGGGAATGATATGATCTGCCAGGGTTGCGGAATTTGTTCGAAAGAGTTACCGCGGCCCTGGAACGCAAAGGAGGAACACGGATGGGTTTTAGTCAATAAGAGTCTGACACTCCCTTCTCCGCTTAGAGCGGAAGAAGTGATAAAAGGATTTGCAATAATGAAAAAAAATGGATTGACATGATAAAAATATATACTTATTTGTCTAATGTTGGGCCCAACACAATAAATAAAGGATTACGTTACTGAACCTTTAAAACTTGACCAACAGACCCGAATAATCGATAAGGGTTTAAACGTTTTTTCGCCACTCGTACTTGCCGATATGTCCAACGCCATCACTACGCTCAATTTCCGAAAAGTCTTCCATCCTTCACTTTGACTGACGTTATTTATACGTATATTTAATTAGAGATCAAGAATAAAATCGCTCCGTAAACATTTTTTTCTTTAAATATCACCTTGTTTAAATAAACAATAAGATCAAAAATTATTTCTAGACTAAGCCATAGCTTAGACTAGAAACACTGCTCAACGTGAGCCTCCTAATCTCTCAAATTAATTCTCTCTAATCAGCTCACAATAAAACTTAGTAGCGCACTAAAATAATAGTTGAGAGTCATAATCCGTAACAAAACAATTTCTCTTTTTGAACAAAAAACGTGTTTGTAATGCTAACAACTGACCTATTCGATTGTACGACCGTTGGTAAACGACTTTATTGCATCTGGAGAAAAAACGTTCTCCTGTTCGCAGCGTTTCGGCGCTCGGCACGGTGCCCATATATTTTCTTTATCACTACTACCCCTTGACCCTTTCAGTTGAGTCCGATTGTTTAGTGCTTTAAAAAGCGAAATGTGTGTTTGTTATTACCGCCCGACGAATAAAACGCACGGCTCTCTGCTCCCTACGAGAAAATAACATTGGGTTCACGAGTTATTTAACTAAGTTCGGTGTCGAATCACGAACTTTAGTACAACTTGACATAAACATAGCCCAAGATTGGATTCATGATACTATTTGACATTTACGCAACGCTGTACATTGAAATAAAAATGGCTGGAGTTTATTCGTCATCACGAACGCATGAAAGGTTCTCATTTGTCGGGAATATAAAAATAGCATGTAACCAAACTCTCATTTATTTTTATTATATCGATTATGTTTGGGTCATTGATGTATTATTATTTATTTATTTTGTAACAACTTAAACTATCATCACAGGTTTTACCCTAATGCATGCATGACGGTTAAAAACATTTTTTTTTATCAAATTATTGCCAGTTCTTATTAAACTTATTAATTATTAAACTATGTATAAATCGTTCATGTGACTCAAATAATAATAAAAGCGTTAACAATTTGCAATATTTTAATCTATTTTCGATGAAATTCCAAAAGCTTTATTGAAATCAAATGAGTTGCTATTCTGTGAGTAATTGATTTTAATTTTGTAAATTGAAAATTGATTTCGAATCAAGCCTACATTACGTACCTATTGTTTAGTTCGAATAATTATGTGTCAACGAATTCTTTATTTTTAATTCTATCCATTGTTATGTTAAATAGCACCCATTCAGTTTTATAAAATAGCCTATGATTAATATCATTCGGTCCGCTCAGTTTTCCACTAGAATGATTCGACGGCTATAGACATTGCGGTGTTGTCCCTATCGAAATGAAGTAACAAGAGAAATAATTAAAAATGGATATGACTTCATAAAAAAATTAAGATATTTCGTAAATTCTTTATCAGCCGTCACTGATTGACACCCATCGATCAATACCTCATTTATTTTAAAGAAAGAAATAATTTTTTCTTTGTAAGTAGGTATTTAATAGGTAAATTATCAGTGTGTAATTAAATAACTCTATCATAACATAATTCATATAAAAGAGGTGAGAAATCTTTTAAAACATTTCGAATCATTCGTTCCACAATAACTCTTGAATTTGTTATCCCCATTTTAACTCGTCTATACACTACGCTTGGATAAGCTGTCGTGACATTTTCCTATAATAATATCTACACTGAATTATTCTTTCACAATATTCTGTATTATTTCCTGGCTTGACGCGTTCAATATATTGTATTAGTGACGGGTCGCGGCACACACGTGGTATCGCCCGCGCCGACTGTCAGCGCGCTGTGATTGTCGTTGCGACTGTACTATTATTATTTTCTACACTGTTCCTATTCATAGACACAACACTGCATATTACTTTTTCATTTTTCTCATTTGAAAAGTACAATCGCAAACAAATGTGAATCCGCGACGTGATATTTTTACTGCAAACTGAGTCGCTATTTAAAAATCGTTATTCTAGAATGTACATTTCGCCGCCACGTTTAAATTGATATAAGCTACGTTCGACACCTAAAATCGTTTTACAATATTGGAGTAACCGAAAAAAATATCTACTAGGCGGCGTAAAACCCACAATCGTGAGAAAGCCGAGGTGCCGGCCAATTGACATTTCCAATCAACTTTTTTTCGACCCAATTATCGTCGATCGTTTTCTTTCGCAGAGACCGCTTCCTCAGCTACTGAAGAGGAATAAAAGTGAGCTAATGAAATAATAGAGGCCAGCAGTCGTTCGTGACGCTACCTATCTGCGTTAATTAACGTTCATTCGGAATGTTTACCTACACGGACAATATTCAATTATTGCCAGTTTTATCGGACACCACACCGTTTGCTGCGAAAAAACCACTAGTGAATATTTTCAATAGCTCTACGTACCTGTCAGGCCAACGCTGTTCGCCGCGATTGTTGAATGACACTAGTGTTAATTTAAAATCGTCTGTTGTTGCAAAATGTTCAATATTCTTTGTTTATTTTCCTTTTGTTTAAATATAGGTGTATAATTTGAAATCGGAATTTTACCTGCTGCAAAATTGTTGGTCTCGATTTTTTTTTTTTTTTTTTTTTTTTTTTTTTATTTACTTTTAAGAAGGCTTACAGACTAATGTAATAATAGTTACCAAAATTAAATAATCTAATTGCTAATTACAAGCCTCCACAGCTGGAATTAGGACAAGTAACAGGATAAAACTGCACTATAAATAATACCTATTATAAATCGTGCTTAATTGACAACAGCACGGATCATACGATTTACAAGGTTAAGCTGTGCTCGCCGCGGTCAGTCTGTGGATAGGTGACCGTTCGTAACACTTCATGAACCCTCCGTACCTCGGAGATAACGTTAAGATGTCGTACCTGGTTGTCATACGAATGCTCATGACAGTCGTTACGGGTAGTCCGAAAAGTAAGTAATAATAATAACTTTATTTCCAAAAAATGTTTCACAATATTCACACAAATGGGCTAGTAATTTTATGGCAAATAATTTGAAAAATAGCATCCACTGCCGAACTAGGTTAAAAACCTGTATTTCAGCACTTGGCGCCACTCCCCTTAGGAATATTAAGTCAAACTAGCCTTCCTAATACAAGTTAGGCAAGTAACTACAAAATGAACAAGGAAAATTTTAAGTTAAAAAATATATATCTAAAAACTATAATAATACAGTGCTAGTGTGAGTATAGTGAAACCTCTCTTTGTGTTTAGTGCTTGTGTGTGTGTGCCTGTGAGAGGATGTGAGTATGAGTGAAATGAGTTAAAGACAAATACAATTTTATGAATACTTTAGTACTCAGACGCAATAACCAGAAAATAATAACAATAACCAAGAAATTAAAAAATAATTTGCTTTGGGATAGCTTGATTGAAAATAATTAGTTGAGAATAATTTTAAATGTAGAATAATTTTAATTTAACTTATCACCAAGCGTCAACGTAACACCGCTAGAAGTTCCTCCGTTTCGTCGTATCCTAGTGTTTTCAACCAGGTTACTACTGCCGTTTTACACTGAAGTCCGTCAACGAAGTTAGTTGCCTGTCCAAAAGTAGGCCGAAACGTAGGAGTGAACAAAACAAGTGTCAAGCCAACACACGAGCAAAAACACATCGGTAGTAGGGACAACTGTCAAATCGTGTTGTCATTCATTCTTAGTTCGGGCCCCGAAATAATCGTATGTCCGTAGGTGATAGGGTAGGAAATGCTCGTAACTAAGGCCGAAACCACGGACTTCGTGCTTAGGGAGTAGACCCCCTGGTTAGACATAAAGCTGACCCCAACATCGTCGGAAAAAACCTAGGCAGAACACACAAAACATTTTCCTGTTCATATTCGTCAATCTTTACCTACTCACTTTAGCATTCAACACTTGTAACTGCCTAAAATATTCAACGGCTAGGGCAAAGTGACAATATGTAAAATCACATCTTACATAGAAAGCATCATGGGTATTTCCCCGAGGGCGTCCATTTTTATTGCGCTAACGTTGGGCCGGTTTCCATCCAATTTGATCCGTAGCGCTCCCGAATGGCCGTCATGCTCTCCATAAGTATGGTTAGCACTGTCTAGTTACGCGTCTGCACTGGATTGCATTGAGTTATTTATGCATTAGGTTAATAATATGATTATTGACAGAGATTAGAAGGTACAGGTGGGCATTAGAACACACATAAAGCTAATGTATCGCATATAAATGCAATATGTACTGCCTCGTTAGCCTTTTTTTTTTATTTTATTTTTATCTTGTGAAAATCCTCAGGACTCTTACCGGCTAAAAACCCACGGTGTTCCTTCTCCTGACCCTTGGCCGGGGTCGCAAGATTCGCAGCTGCATGTACCGCAACCCCGGCAGGTCTCGGTCCGCCAGCCACTAGCGGACCTCTCCTACTGTGGGGCCTATCTCCACGTCCTCCTGAAAGGCGCGCGCGGAACACTGCGCGCCGCCTTCTCGGGCGTGTTACTCGCAGGCCTCACTACGGTGGCCGGAGATCGTCGCGCGCCCTCCGGAGCCCGATGCGTCTGGCGCGAGAAGGGAGAGTGGCAGATGACTCTCTCTCCCTCTCCGCTCCCTCCTTGGTCGCTATCATCTCCTCACAAAAGGAGGCGACGGCTTCCCGCGCACTCTTGCTCTCGACCATGGACAGAAACACGGCCAGAATGCCTCGTTAGCCTAGTGATCGCAAGCGCGACTGCTGAGCGTGAGGTCCTGGGTTCGATCCCCAGTCTGGACAAAGTATTATTGGGATTTTCCATGTGGAATTTCTAAGTAGCAGCCCGGAGTCTGGATTTGGTCCCGGTTGATGGCAATAGGCTCGCCCCCTTTTACATGGGGCTTAAACATGACGGTGAAATGAGGGTGTACTAATACACCTCTGCCAACCCTTCGGGGAATAAGGCGTGATGTTATGTTATGTTTATAAAGGCGATATTGATACCGTTCAGTTGCGCACGAACTAAACTTAACTAAAAATATTGCAATTTATTTATTTATTTTTACTTTAAATAGAACGGCCGAAACCAATTACACTACTTAAAGATATTGCAAACTACAAACAAGTAACATATTTATACTTTCCTCTCACAATACTTCATACATTCCGACAGAATCGTCTTCCATGCATCCCCAAACAAATCAAGGTTTGGGTTTGAATCCAGGAGAGCATTAAGCGCAGTCAGTGTCCCGGGTATGGGTGACTGAGAGTGTGCAACAGTTCGACATGAAGGGACTGCTAATAATTTATGTCTCCTGCTACGACAGTAATTATTAGGGAGAGATAGCTTGCATACTTGGTTATGAAGATCTGGGGCATCCATGATCCATGGAGCTATCTTTTACTAACAGGCAAAACAAGAAAGAAAAAGAACATTTTTAGAGTTGTCATATTAGTTTACTTGTAGAACATCAGCTTGTTTTCAGGCGGGGCGTGCGGAAGTGTCGTTTAAAACCGTTTGAAAATTTTAGTTCAACTTTATTTGAGAGCTCTTATATTGTTCCATTATTTCTTGTTTTATCTGCAAGTAAAAAATGTTTTATTAAGATTAGTCTAGGCTCAACAGATGCCCAATGCGGTGCTACAAGTTCCAATCTCAGGCATTTATGCTAATTAAGTTATCATTTTTAACTGCATGTGGGTAAGTGGTAATTGTCAACCCCAAATATTCTTGTAGCTGTAATAAGATGTATGTTATACAAAATAGAAGTGCGTACTTAAGAAAAAAAATCAAATCGAAACTTTAAAAACAACCTATATGTTGGCAGATGTTACGTGTACAATTTTATAAGATTTCAGTCAGTACCTTTCATTAAATTCATTTTACAAATTCGCAAAGTGCCAATGTTGATTGCACAATATACAGGTGTCCCTGGAAGTATGAATCAAATCGAATAGGGGCGTGGGCAAGATCATTTCAAAACTTATAGTAGTAAAAACTTGAGTAAAATTTTTGCCAGACCAAAAAAGCCTTTGCAGTACCTAACTGTTTTTTCTTATTGAACACATGTTTTCTAGCTGCGTAAAAGTATTAAGTGCCACAAGAAAGGCTTGATACTTGATACTTGTTCGCCAAAGTCCTGAAAAAAAATGATGGCTCTGATAGTTTTTTTATGATTTTTTTTCTCTGCGATGTGATTGAAAAAAAAACCATAATTCGTTTTAATTCACTTTTGAACCATAAAAAATTGCACCGACATCCTCAGGCTTAAAAAGTTTGGAAATGACATTTTTTTTTTTTTTTTTTTTTTTTTATTTATTTACTTAAGTTTCAAATACATTTCCAAGTTAGATTTGTACCATTAAACCGGGAATGGTTTGTATTGGTACTCACATTCGCTATAACGACACTGCTTAATTACTAATACATAAAAGAGAATACAAACGAATAATATTGTGCACCTAATCATTTGAGTTGTAAACATTTATTCGCACGTAGGACAAAAGCTACATGTAACGTTTCGAATCTGAGCAGCCCGCCGCTGGGCCGCTTATTGCACAAACTGGTTCTGCGAGTCAACGAAAACATTTCCTATACAGGTTGCTTGACTTTAATAGTTTGATGTGTACTAATTAAGAACTCAAAAATATTACCATAATGACATATTTTGTTCACCTACATACTGTATCATCAAAAAGTATTATTAAACTAGTTCTTTGATTGAGGTAACCTACACATCAAAAGTTTTTTTTTTTTTTTTTTTTTTTTTTTTTTCTTTTAATTTTTTTTTTTTTTTTCTTTTTTTTTTTTTCTTTTTCTTTTTATCATGCAAATGTTTCATTAACTACTGTTATATTGCTAAGTTCTTTATGTTGTCGTAATAATATTGCTTGTATTTTTGTTTATAGTTTTTTGAATTTATTTCCATTTTTATATTTTGCGGAATTTTATTGAGTGTTGTGGGAATTATAAATTCTACTGTTCGCCTACCATAGTAATTTCTCACCTGAGGTACTGTTAGTTTATTTTTGGTAATACTTCTAGTGATTATTTTATGAGTTATGGGTATTTGAATGCTATTATTATCAAATTGTTCAATTAAAAGGGCCATGTTAAGTCTAATCTGTACTGGTAATATATTACAATATTTAAATAATTCTATGACGTTATCTTTATGTTTTTGTTTTATTTTTCTGGGTACGATGAGTTTCAAAAGTCTAACTTGCAGTTTGCATATCCTTTCAGTGTATGATTTAAATGTTCGCCCATAACTCGTAAGTCCGTATGCTATAATTGATTCCGCTAAAGAAATATACATACTGAGTAAGATTTTAAACGGAACTTTAGGCTTCAAAATGTAGAATTTTGCCAATATGGCTCGCAACTTGTCACAGACTGAGTCCACATGAAAGCTCCAGCTAAATCTATTGTCTACGATTAATCCCAGGTAGGTGTGGTGCTCTACTTGATCAATTGCGTCACATTTACATGTAACTAGAGATGTCGAGTGAAGACAACTGTGACTGTGAGCAATTATCTTAAAAGAAGTAACGTGTTTTAGATGGCTAGAGTGGACGTGGATTATTTTAGTTTTACCTGCATTCAGAACCAGTCCAGCATCGTGTGCCCACCTGGAAACTCGAGTAAAATCTTTCTGCAACCTTAGAGCTGCTATTTTTATGTCGCTGTTGGCAGATACAAGGCATGTGTCATCTGCATATTGATAAACGGAACAGTGGTTGACCACATGTTCCATATCATTGACATATGCCAGATAGTGTAAAGGTCCAAGTACTGAACCTTGGGCCGTACCTTCAGTGACTTCAACATCATCACTGACTTCGTTACTGATCTTAACTTTATATTTACGATTTTTGAGGTAATCCTTACACCATTCTAGTATTGGTCCACGAACTCCAGAGTTATCTAGTTTCGTCAACAACGTGTCGTGCCTAAGCGTGTCGAACGCTTTGGTGAAGTCGATAAATAGCAAGATTACGTGATTTCTATCACCAAGAGATTGGTTGACTTCATCCGTAAACTTTGATAACAGTTGAGAGGTGGACTTATTTGGTTGGAAACCGTATTGCGTATTAGACAAAACGTCATTTTTTATATAAAAGTCTTGTATCTGGTTACAAACATATTTTTCTACTATCTTGTCAATAACTGGTAAAATAGTGATTGGTCTATAATTTGCATAATCGGCATAGCTGCCTTTTTTATGTATTGGTCGCACAATACCTGTTTTTAATACTTCCGGGTATTTCCCTTGCTTTAAACTAGTATTAATTAGTTTGACAATAACGCCAGTCATCTCATCACAGATGGATTTTATGTCGACACACCATTGCCCACGCCCCTATTCGATTTGATCCATACTTCCAGGGACACCCTGTATAAATAGGCGAATATATCATCCTAACTCAAAGATTTCCTTCATTTCCTTTTCACATGTACTTATAAGGTATGGCATAGTAACAGAGGCGCCTTCCGTACGCACGAACGCCATATCGATGTAGCAAGCTACTGACACTTCATTAATTAACTCTGCTTACTGGGAATAAGAACGTGAGGGCGAGGAAATGTCAATTCACGCTGTAGGACCTACAGCGATAGTAAGTAATTCGAGTAATTTGTGTTAAATCGATACCACGTGATCTATTGGTGACACAGACTAACCCGAAATGGGAATTTTTGAAAATCAAGTAAAAAATTATTCAAAATGAAATCGTAGTTTTCTATTTCTAAGTCTTGAGTTATCGACTGCAAAAAGCGATATCGTGTTAGTCGTGCCTGCCAGCCGTGTCGCCGTGCTTTCATTAATTTATGCGTGGCATCGAAATATTCACTCAAATGAAATATTTTTATTGCAAAAAAAAACTTAATTGTTTTACTGAATCCTAATTAAGTGGTTTAGATACGATCGATAATAAGGCCGCATGAAAAAAAAGATTTTTGTTTTTTTTATTTTTAATCAAGCTAAATTCCGTGCGTGGCCAATCTACACCAGTAGTAGATCATGTGGTTTTCAGGAATTACACGAATTCGTTTATAGGTAATAGTTTGGCAAACAGGCTGACGGCCCACCTGATGAAAGTTGGTTACCGCCGCGCCGCCTATATAAATGAACAGTATCCTCTTACTGTTAGAGAAGTATATTATACACCTACAACACCAAGAGGATTGTTGATGCGTTACTAACCTTAGAGACATAGTTGTAAAGTCTCATTTGCTGTAATTTCACCGGCACCGATACTCTTCAAACCGAAATAGTAATGCTGCTTGACGTCAGATATAGGTATGGTCGATTTCAGGGAGTTTTCGGCACTATTGGTTTTATTTATTTAATATGCAGTAATCACAATACTGTATCATATATCCGAAGGGCTTTTTGGTCCTTGCAACAACACTGAATTTTTATTTTATTTTTCTAGTCCTAATATTCAAAACTACCTTTCTTTACTTTTGGAAGTGCATCGGTTTATGTTTTTAATCCATTAAGACTTTGTATACTTTTACCCAATTGGAAACATTCAATAACATTACTCGTGTGGCTGAAACTTTTGAGAATTGGACGTAAAAATATTATAGCCAATGTGGAAATGGTACCGGACTCCTACAATACGGCAAACTTAGAGCATTTTAATTTTATATGACTACTCAAGCAGAGCTGGGTTTTATCGCGACTCATGTCAATAAAAATCTCTCCTAAAATAGCTTTTATTTTAAGGCAAATAGATTGTTAAGTAATATTGAATGTTAAAGTCAAACAACGTATGTAATATTCAGTGTTACTGTAGCCCCGTTTATGCTTTCATATTATCATATAATACATCTATATCATTTAGTTTAATATTATTTTTGCTCTGTGTTTTCCGCATAATATTATACAGGGTGGTAATTTGAAATGGGGCATGAAGGGCAGCTACCTTAACCATTGTAGCTACAGGAAAACGTTCTTAGAAGACCACCTCTAACTTTTGGGATAATTTCAATCGGCATTCACAGATTTTGAAAAAAAAGTACAGTCAGCAAGAAAAAGGGCTGTTTTCACAAAACTTTTTTATGATGCCAATCGATCCCATTTCCCATAAGGATCAAAAGAGTCTTCCGGACCAACTGAGGTTTGAGTACTAGAAACGTCAGAAATAACAAAAAACTATTTGAGATGGGTTAGTTATAAGGGCAGCTACCTTAATCGTTGTCGCTACAAGAAAATGTCGATAGGAGACTGGTCATAATTTTTGAAATTATTTCGAAATGCACAAAAAAAAGAGAAAAAAAAATTTGGTACAGTCAACAAAAAAATGGTCGGTTCTCACAAAACTTTTTTTATGATGCCAATCGATCCTATTTCCCATAAGGATCAAAATACTCTTCCGGACCTACTGAGGTTAGAGTACTAGAAACATCAGAAATCACGAAAAACAACATTTCGTGAAAAGTTACGTTCACGCAGAAAAAAAAGATTTTTTATTTTCAAAATCTGTGAATGCAGTTCGAAATATTTTCAAAACTTATGGACAGTTTCTTAAGAACATTTTCCTGTAGCCACAACGATTAAGGTAGCTGCTGCCCTTATTACTAACCCATCTCAAATTAGTTTTTTGCGATTTCTGACTTTTCTAGTACTCCAACCTCAGTTGGTCCGGAAGACTCCTTTGATCCTTATGGGAAATGGGATCGATTGGCATCATAAAAAAGATTTGTGAAAACAGCCCTTTTTCTTGCTGACTGTACTTTTTTTTCAAAATCTGTGAATGCCCATTATAATTATCCCAAAAGTTAGGGGTAGTCTTCTAAGCACGTTTTCCTGTAGTTACAATGGTTAAGGTAGTTGCCCTTCATGCCCCATCTCAAATTACCACCCTGTATATTATGCGGTAACACTCAGGGATAACGTAGCTTCCTATTGGTGAAATATTTTTTGAAATCGGATCAGCACATTCGGGAATTACATACAAACAAACAAACAAATTTTACCTTTTTATAATTTACATAGAAGTATAGATTTACCTCTTTATAATATTAGTATAGATAAATATTAAGGGTCCTCAATCAACCTTTTTGATTGACAAAGTTAAACTCATTTTGAAGAACCGTTTAACAAAACCTTTGCAACTGCGTTTAATTAGCAGTTTAACTCAGTAGAAAGTGTTCCCCTAAAAACTTTTGTTGAATATAATTTGTGCTTCCTGGAACTTTTAATTTGTGCTTGCTATGAAACTAGACGTATAGGTACTTATTAACAACTGCATAACTAGTTTTCTCATCAACAGTTTCGTCAATCTCTTTTTGATAAGATAAAATAAGATACTTTACTCGTGGGAACCTGTAATTGGCTTTGTATTGATATACACCACTGTTATCCATTTTTTGTAGCTGTTCGTTCTCCTTTAATAAATAAATATTTTTTTATTTGCTTAAATGTGGTTACACAGGTCTTACAGATATACATTTTTGTCCAGCACATTTGTCATATAATTTTTATGACATACAAATTTTAATTAAGAAGTCAATTTTAAGTACAAGCAGGGCAATAGCCAGCCAACAAAATACAGCACATCCACACAATTTTACATTTTAATACTTATATTTGAGTCGTATAGAATCAAAGTTAGCAATCTCATATTTTGGCACTTTTGAGGTATAGATGCAGAAAATATTAAAAATAAACTATAACTGTAAATAATAAACATCCTTTGCTAAATCGACACGAAATCTCGATTTAATTCGAAACCAAACCTTCTAGGGTAGAATTACTTATTTTTTTATTATTTCGTTCGCTCAAAAGTTGCTAAAAGTGAGATTGCCACCTTTGATTTTACAGGACTCATTTTAAATATAGGTAAGTAGAGTTTGAGGACGTATTTTTGGACCAGCCTCTGAAAAAATATTTGTGATGCACTGATGTTATATCAAAGATAGCAGGGGGATGTCGCTGCCCATCAATCTGTAAAATAACGAACCATCTCTTCTGACAGATTGTGAATGAGATTGTGTTGGCTATTCTTATCTAAAGGCGAAACATAATTGAATGCTGAACAGAATACACATTTTTATGACGCTAAACATAAATGTAACTTTGTTTTGATTTACTTTGTAACTTATTACACCGAAACATGCCATTATGTAAGATATTAACTTCACCACGAAAGGAGAACGCTTCAACTTTCGGGAACACTCCATTAAAATCTCATTATAGGAACATATAACTTTATGATGGGTCACACTCGAAAGTCATTATCGAAATTCGTTCCCAAATTTCGCAATCTCTCAACGTACGCGCAATGTATCCTACCATTGTCACGTATTTCTAACTTTCGGTATTCTCGTATTTTTTCGGTGAAAACTATTTGTCTTAGTATACGAGTGACAAAACGTTGCGAGGCTCGCTCGTTAATCAAACTGTACGCCGACAAACATTACTGACAAATAGATTTTCTTTTACGAAATCTTAATAGTAGGCGGCGAACGGTAAAATGATTTAAAATGATATCACGCTTCCATTTTCAAAGTAGGTTCTTTAATGTTTTTTACACTACATTATAGTGATGTTACCCTCCGCACTCGATAAATTATTTTGATTCGATGAGATATGTTTTGTTCGAAACTTGAAATTTTATCGACTTCGATAGTGTAGGTGTAGTGTTAAAATGCTCTCTCTTGCTGTTTCTTCTTTGGAACTTCTTTATCGATGCATAAATCCGTGTAATATCATAATTACATGCAGCTCCATGCAGTCGGTCTTGGTCAGACGTCAATCATTTTCAAGACACTTTATCTCGCAATACGCACATATCTCCTTGTAATTACAAACTGAGATTACCTAGAGCCCATTTCTTAGTTAATTGCTGGCATATGCACGCTAAATCGATGTTTACGTACCTACGCCGTTTTTAAAAGTAAGTAAAGATCGAAGAAGGCGTCTTAAAATCGTCTTTGAGCTCTGCCAAGGTCGGTTGGCAAAACCGATACATTACACTGTAACCTCCACCCGTTTTATTGCCACCTAATAATTAGGACGGTGTCTATAATAAAATAAAACGAGTGTGTCCAATAAAATATTAACTAGCGCCAAATAAGTTTGACGCCGTAAATACCAATACATTACGTCATCATGCTCCTCCTCTTAAAAGAGAACAAAATAGCCTTATTTTAAACGAGTGAGTAGAAATTTTTGTTTCACTTGCAATATATTCGAGGTCGTCAATTATTCTAAAGCTCCCTTGTTGTGGTCCCACGCAGAGCCCTTTACATGAAAATAGAATATCCTTAGCTCACAGCGGGTTACTGGCTAAGCAGATTGTCCGAGTAACAAATGAGCCAATTTCAGAGGATGGGCTATCTTTAAAAAAATCTTTTGTGGATTCTCAAACAAAATCTTCTCAATTTACCGCTTTAGTACGTTGTAAATGCTGTTAACTGGCCAAAGTACGTGTTTTGCATAATTAAATTACGGTCATTTGTTATAGTGTGTGTGAAACTACTAAATCATGAAAATCGTTTGTTCGTGCAGGCAGGAATTATAAGGATTTTGTAACAGTTTGGAAATTATGCCTCGGAGAGCATGTTACGTCGTGGACACCGGCTGTTTTAAGAATATCTGTGACAATTGTCAGCGGCATTTAGATCTGAAAAGTTTGGATTTGACCGGTCTAACTTTGCCTTCATGCAGGACGATCTGAATTCTATCCCAGCACACACCTCTGACTTTTACTATTCCTGTGCCGATCAGAATTTCATTATTACTTGCGTTAACGATTAAAGAAAGAGATCGTGAGAACATCTCAGGTGTGTCAGCCAGTGTCACGCTTAGCGGGTTAAGGGTAAGGGTGGCTTGAGGAGTCAACCCTTTACGAGCATGTGCACATAAAATCAGAATCTAGCAAGAAGCAGTTTAGCAGGCGTGTAGGTACTTACTGAATCATCGTCTGCCTAGCCTTTTCCCAACTAAGTCGGGGTCGGCTTCCAGTCGAACCGGATGCAGCTGAATATCAGTATTTTACATGGAGCGACTGCCTATCAGACCTCCACAACCCAGTAACTGGGTAATACGATACTCTTGGTAAGACTGGTTGTCAGACTTTCTGGCTTCTGACCAACAGTAACGACTGTCAAAGATCTACAAATGACAGCCGGGAACAACGGCTTTACGTGCTTTCCGAGGCACGGAGGAACCTCGCTATGGTAAATGGTCACCCATCCACAGACCAACCTCGGCTAGCGTGGCTTAACCCGGAAGATCGGTCTATGCGGCTGTAATTATTTAGCCACGAGCTCCTCCTAGGTACTTACTGAATAATAAGGAAAATACTTTTAACCATACATTTTATATTTTACTATTTTTACAAGATTAATTTACAGGGCGTGGTTCGATGACAGTACGATACGAGGAGTCCAGGGTCTTCAGGTGTAGGTGTAGGATGACTTGACTGGTGGCTGCTGAGGCGAGAGAGAGGTTAGGGTGTAGGTTTCCTCACGATGTTTTTCCTAGGCGCTGAAGGTTCTCGATGATGCGTATAGTCCGCTAACTCGCACAAGGTCAGGCGTCGTGGACTCAGGCATTTACTCTTCTCTTTCTAAGAAGAGGCATGTGCCCATCAGTGGGACAGTAATAGGTTGACTATGTATATGTCCCTGGTTGGGTTGTGTACGGAGATGGCAGTCCATTTAACCCTTAATAGAGCATAAGCTATGTCTACACCAGTGCGCTTTCATATTCATCTTGCGTCTTCGCCTGAGGCATGCGTGAACGCCATAGCGCATGCCTTAAAACTAGTTCGACAAAAGCGCATGCCCCTAGCGCACGCTAACAATCAATATTGCATGCGCTTGACGCAAAAGGAATTGAAAGTTGAAAGCGCAAGATGAACATGAAAGCGCACTGGTGTAGACACACCAATAAGGTTTTAAGAAAAAGTAAATAACAAACAATTTGTGTTTTTTATTAATAATAAGAAAAAATATAATTCTTTATGTATTATTTTTATTTTTCATAAAAGAAAAAGGTAAAACATTGATATTGCCATTTAAAAATAAAAATATAACAAGAAGCTTTACGCGACATATTCCAAAAAAGTTGGTGGGAAATATATTCGCACTGCCTTATTTTTTACTGACGTTCAGCCGCATCTGATAAAACTGCAAACCTAACAAAACAATACATATAATTGAGAATAGACAAGAATGGATTATGAGCAGGTAAGTTTTGGACACACCGCAACTGTGTTCTAAGCAACTTCCATTCACTCAGATGCCAAAATACTTCTTCTGTAACAGTGCCAACTGTGGTTATTCAATAGCCGTTTAGCTGCAGTGACAATTAAGTTTTAAAATTGGTCCATAAATTGCTTTATCAGCATTTCCGAAGTCGTTTTGACAACAATGTTAACCGCGATAAAATCTAAGAGATGCTTTATAGATTCTCGCTGATGCTTATAGTCCAATACTCCTACTTCTTATAATAAATGTGCTTGTTATGTGTCTCCTTGCACCAATAGATAAATCATTGTGAACAAGACAGGTAGCCCCTAGTTATCGCCTTTCTAACGGAATTGCACCAGTCAAAGATTTTACAATGTAAGGATTTTATAAGATGTCTTTATGTGTCTTTTGAAGAACGTGATAAAACAGTGGATAGATTGTTCTAGAAAATAAAAGTAGAAAATAAAAGATTGCACCTATACCCTAATTCCATAACTCAGACGATTTATGTAAACAAAGAAATGTCATTGTCAAAATGACAGGTTAGTGGTACAAAACATTTTATCATTAAATTTTTACTAAGTAATCATTTAAAAAATTAAAGTTAATTATGAGAACAATGCAAACAAAATACCGTAGCCAAACAATGTCTTGTGTAGTGTGTCGGAGACGCGCCTTATATTCATTTTAATCAGTCCTTTTAAGTCCAATATTAGACTTCTCAAAATCGGACCTTTCCACTTGGAACAGTTTACAGTCGTTTTCATCCAACATGTGGCAAGACTTGCTACTTACAAAATTAATCTATGAATGAGAGTTAGGTGTGTTGTTGAAGATGTAAGTAGTTAAATAAAACATCTGATTCAAGATCTGATTTCAAATCAGTAGCTTCGAGTAGAATTAACTATTATGAAATATTTTTTCATGATGTATCTGAATAACTATCACTTTCAGAATCAGATGAAACAATGACAACAACAAAATGAAAAACTTAACACGATGATAATATAGCACAATAACAAAATTATCAAACACGCAGCGAAAACGGAAAAGAAAACGAATTTATTGTTAGGACGCTAAGGGCCGATTTTTCAATTATCAGATAACTTTTATTTGAAGAATAATTTTGACGTTTTGACAGCCTTTGTATAGAAAATATGTCAAACCGCTATATTTATTCCTCAGATAAAAGTTATCCGACGATTGAAAAATCAGCCGTAAGACATACAACTTTGAAATTTTGTCAAACGAAATTTGAAAATGTTTGGTACTCCTACAGTGATACCAGTATCATAAAATACTTTATACCAGAAAATCTCCTTTTTTTAATATCTTTGTTTAAAACTGAAAATTTATAAAAAAATTACGGTATGATATTTTTTAAATTATTATTTCTAAAATCAATACTTACATAAAAGAATATCTAACCTTTTTTTCCGGCATTTTTAGTGAATTACCATTAATAAGATATTTTTTTTGATCTGTTATCCCCTTTGTTTACATAAATTATCTGAGTTAGGATTTTACATTAGAATAACAACTTGATAAAGGCGTATACCCATACGCCTTTATCAAGTTGTTATTCTAATGTGCATCAATAAAATAAAATTAAATTAAAAAATTTGACGAGCTAAGCGAACATAAATGTAGGTAATTTAGCTGTTTTTTTTTCGCGATTTCAGGTTTGGTCCCATAGTAAAAGTTGTCCATAATGATGAGTACAATGACCCCTTGAGGTTGTTGGTTTTTTTCAAATAACCCTGTATAACTTTGCAACACACAAAGCACAAAAATGTCAAATAGTAGGTATATTAAGTGAAAAAAAACAAGTAATGTATAAAATAAATAATACATGTCAATAAAACATGGTGTTCAGGCATATTGAGAGCAAAAAAACATGTAGTTAATGTATAAAATGTCATGACATGTCAATAAAACATATTCGGACAAATACAATTAGCAACGGCATGCAGCCATGGTCTACTCATTCAGTCTAGCCTTTTGGATTTCTTTAGTTTCCAATAAAATAAAATAGTTTAAAATATTATCGAAACAAGTACCTAGATCAATACTTTGTATCGGCACGCATACAGTATAACAGCAATAGATAGGGAATCCGATGGTATCTTGCAGAGACACGTACAACTGCAGTGACTTTAGACAGGTTGATGCCACTACTCGTTATGTGGGTGATTCTACGATAAGAGGTTTTAAGTCCATAGAGGATACGGCCAAGGAGCAAAATGGGATTTTTTTCATTAAATACTTATATTACGATTTTTGTCCCGTTTATGTACCTTTTCATGTTAGGGCAAGTCAATTTATAAATATTTTGGTACTTTTTAGAAGGCCAGGGTAAATACATCGGGCAGGGGAGAGAACATGATGCAAAATAATAATAATAAAGTAAATTAGATCAACTTTTGTTAAACTTAGACTATCATTTTTATCAGACTTTCATATTAATTACACTACTTTACAACGGTTTTTGCCCATAGATGAAACCAATGTGTATCGGTAGAATAATTAACCCTAAGTTGGATACTGAAGTGGAAAAAAATTAGGACGTCAAGTTTTTAAAATATTTAAAATCTCTATTACACATTTTTGCAACTATCAATCCTTAAAAAACATTTTTAATTTTTTTTTGTGCTCTAGTTCATTTTCTCTACTAGAACTGCTGGGCAATGATAGGTAATCCAATGATGGGTGGTCCGTTAGAATACAACACAGGTTTTGTGACTGACGCAATATCAGGGTATTGTATATGCTTCTTGTTTTTGTTGTTAAAACCTAAACTTTTTGTGAGGCAAAAGTAACAGTCCGTAGCATGATTTGACGGTTGTCTCCACAACATTGGGACTTCAAATTGCTAGTTTTTTTTGCTTTCTGCAGCCCAGGTCGTTAATATACTTCTACAATCTTCAAATTTTTTCACGTTGATAGAAATTAGCTACATCTTAGTTAGTTTGCACAAGTATATTATCTCCCCTGGTCAGTGAATCTCTCCCCTGGCAGTTTTTTTCCCAGGGGAAATACGACAGGGGAGAGATGTTTTCATGAAAAATTAAATTGTTTTAATTGACGTAAGTTTTTTTGAGCTTAATTATATATTACACTTTAACTGTTACAGTATTATTAAATTAGGGCAGTAAATGCAAATACATTCAATGAATGTTACAACTTTTATAACTGACCAGTGGAGAGATACAATGACCTTGCGAAAACACTACTCCGCACTGTCATGTCGCAACAAATAAAAAGTGGCGGCACTCTGACGGCTCGCGTGTTTAGTTTTGATAACTTCACGTCGATAGATGTCCTTGAGCGCAGTTCAGAATATGGCCGTCTTATATTTACGTTTGTATTAACGGAACGAAATTTGCCAGGGTAGATACACAAAAAAGGCAGGACAAAAAATAAGTTTAAAAATTATTGAAAATAAACAACTTTTGCTGTCTTTTTATTTAATACTACTTAAGTATATTTATTTAATTTCGTGTTAAACATACTTTGTTTAGCAACTGATACAAAGAACCTATGTACTGACTGCAAGTTGAACTAAAACCGACAAGAGGACAGGCCAGGGTAGATACTTTTTTAAGCTTCAGCTTCAAATTTCAGAAATATGTGCTTTAATTGGGCATTTATTTGTGATTTTATTTATAAATTACATTAAGATGATATGATTCATTGCAAAAAACAACAACATTTAGAATAAAAAAGCAATTTTAAACTGATTGCCGCACAAGTTACCTCTTATCGTAGAATCACCCTGTATGGACGATTACAATACAGCGGTTTCTACTGAACGAACTATGAATGAAGGAACTAGTAAAAGATTAACAAAGTAAGATGAATGTTATTGTTTACTATTAATTATACTGTTTTACAGTCAACCAAATGTAAGAAATAACTTTTGACAGCTGTAAGATTTTCAGATTTATTGGAATAGACATGTCTTCGGTGCCGTGATTGGCTGTCAAATTTGACCAATAGCGAATTGGATTGCTCAGCGAGCTTCCGTTCACACTTCAAACATCAGTCGTCGAATGTGAAACGTCAAAAGGCATGATTTGATTGACGGTAGTTATTGTTCAAGAGTCCAGGGATAGAATGATCAAAGTCACCCCAAATCTTGTTTTGAGTTAATACCGCTATCTAGTTCATAAAATACTAAGCTTTTCTAGCCTTCATCAGAAATGGGCTAATAACATTGAAAACCCCGAAATAATAGCTTTTAATTTTCGACGTAAAAGTTATTTATTAGTGATCCAAGTCTACACCGTAAAAGCTAAAAACGATCATAATCCTAAGACTTTATCGTTATTAAGGATTTAAGAATGATCATTATTACAATTATTGTTTTAGACTAAATAAAGAAAATTTTAAAAAGATAATTATAACTTTAAGTTTATTTTTAAATGTAATGATATTAGCAGTGATTTTTTGTTAGACAGCATTATGTGTTGTGTATGTCCCTTTGATTAACAAATTATCAGTCTTCTAAGTTAGAAACCGTTTTTTCTTTCAATGGGGTATTTGACTGAAAAAAACTAATTAGTCCGTCAGTTAGGTTATCAAAAAATATTTGACCCGTATTTTTTCTTTTGTTACGTAAACCAAAATTGACGAAGATACGACACTTTTAAAATTGACAAAACGTCACAAGCAAGCACTATTTTTACTTGCTTCTGACGTCACAAACTTCCAACCTCGAGTTTTGATGCGTTTTATCTTTCCAAATATTCATAGATTTAACGAAAGAAAAAATACGTGTTCATTATTTTTCAAAACTCTAACTGGCGCACTAATTAGATTGGCAATTTATTGATGCTGTTAACATGCCTATTCTCTGTATGTGACTTTGATCATTCTTTCCCTGAACTCTTCCTATGTTAATGTTGAGTGTTTGTTTATAACTTTCTCATACACTGTTTGTAGCTGTATTAAATTCTATAATTAACTGTAGAACGCCTTGGTTTTACCTGTAATGTTGTGCATGTATACCACTTTAATCTGTAATATATACTTAAATAAATGAATTGACTCATTTTTAGGGTTCCGTACCCAAAAGGGTAAAACGGGACCCTATTACTAAGGCTCCGCTGTCCGTCTGTCTGCCGTCTCATGAACCGTTATAGTTAGACAGTTGAAATTTTCACAGATGATGTATTTCTGTTGCCGCTATAACAACAAATACTAAAAAACCGAATAAAATAAATATTTAAGGGGGCTCCCATACAACAAACGTGATTTTTTGCTCGTTTTTACTCGATATTGATACTCGTCACGGCAACAGATAGACGCTTGAAATATCCACAGAACATTTAGTTATATATTTCACATTAAAAGTAAATAATTAAATTAAAATAAAACTAATATTTAAGGGGGGCTTCCATACAACAGACATGATTTTTTTGCCGTTTTTATAGATGGTACGGAACCCTTCGTGCGCGAGTCCGACTCGCACTTGGCCGGTTTTTTTATTTTTTTATTTAAGTTTCTTGAGTGATTTGAATTAATAAATGAACAGATTTGCATGTTTAAGACGGTAGAGTGGGGTAGGTAGGTATATCCTAGATAAGCTTGTCTTATCATACCGAAAAAATAAAAACCTTTTCAGACGATCGTGCAAGTACTTTTATAATATCAAATTCTCAAACGCGTCCGCCAGCGTCTTTAAAAATCCATTAGACGGATTTTAATTCAATTTTACCAACATACACTGCAAGCGGGATATTGATTCTACTAAAACCCAATTATAAAATAAAACAATGATTTGACACGTAAAGCCTGAAGTATTCAGTATTTGTAAACTGTTGCGACAGTCGCCTGAGGCCTGAAGCGTGGAAGGCACGCAGATTAAATATTTAGCCGACATTCTTTGTCTCCGTATATTGCATACAATCTTGAAGTTGCTGTACAAACTGAACTTATAATGGGCAATATTTCACGGTACCTGACGCCACGGTCGCCAGCTAACAGGCACGGTAAATTCTGTAATCTGCTCCGTATTTATCACTAGCAAGATTGCTTTAAAAGTGAATATTCGAGAGCTTGAGCGTAGGGGCTCAGTATCGCATAATAACATAACCTCACGCGTTTATTCCCCGAAGGGTTGAGCAGAAGTGTTTCGTAAACCCTAATTTCGCCGTTATGTTCAAGTCCCACGTAATATTGGCAGGGCCCTCTTTCCCACTTGGCACTCTGGGCACGTGCCCAGGGCCCCGCGATCGATAGGGGCCCCCTAGTTCCTGCCAGATCACCAAACGATAACCGATATTTGTTACCAATAATCATATTTAGTTCGAAAAAATCAAACGATAATGACTGACTACAATTTCTACTTGCTTAGCTTTTGCATGCGCGAAGCTAATCTATTCTCGCCCGAAAATCAGGCTTTCCGATTACAGCATGTTTAGATAAATTTAAATATATAAAAATACATTTTAATGGTATACTAAGTAAGTACACTGTTTTAAAGAAAAATCATCAGTGAACTAGTTTTTTTTTGTCTTTAAATTGCCATCTCTAATGCAACATTATTTCATTATTTATGGTTATTTCTTTGTCTGTTGTAAAAAAATAGTGCTCTGTCAAGGTCACCAGGGGCCCCATTATTCTAATGTGCCCAGGGCCTCCATTAGGGCACAAATCCAGACTCTCGGCTGCTACGGAGATATTTATTCCACACGGAAAAACCCAATAACACTTTGCCTGAACTGGGGATTGAACCCAGGACCACGCGCTCAGCAGTCACGCGTGCGACCACTAGACCAACGAGGCACCTTTTAGCTTTTGCCCGCAGCATCGCTCGCGTGAAATTTGGAACCCGTTAAGTGACGATTTTCCATACAAACTTTCAACCCCTATTTAACTCCCTTAGGGGTTGAATTCGAAAAATCCTTCCTAAGTCCTTGTCTACATATAAAGGGAACCTCTGTGCAAAATTTCAGCTTTCTAGATCTAAGGGTTTGGGCTGGGCGTTGATGAGTCAGTCAGTCAGGACCTTTCTTTTTATTTATATAGTTATAAATACGTAGACGACGTACAGAGAAACTAAAATATAATTTATTACAGGTTACGCTATATGACTTAAGCACCAAACCCACTAGCAAATTGACTTATGCAACCGACTTTCAATCTGTCGACACACCCGCAGCAAGTCTACTTCTGCAAGTATTACGAACTAAGCGATAACTTGCGCAAGGAAGCTCTGCAAGTTCGTTTCGAGATTTCGTTTTTTCTCCTTCACTAACTCAACAGTAAGTTTATGAACGAATGACAACAAACAAAAAAACTCTTTTGCTTTTGTAAGTTTATACGATTTACAAAACGGTACTTCTGAGACTTGTTCAATTCGAAATTTTTACGCCTGTTCCAAATATAGTGAAGCCACACGATCGATTACTATCCAATATACAGAATGAGTAATCACGTTAGGCCTAACAAACACTTTAGATTTCGTAGCAATTCCTTAGTGAATTAATGGGATAGTCGAAAATCCCTAAGGCGAGCTGAACCCTGGCGCGGTAATCGGGTAAGCGACGGCAATCGGGTAAGCGACGACGCGCGGGCCGAAAATCACTTTAAAAAATCGATAAAAAATATATAAATGTAATAAAAAAAACGATCGGGTAGAATCGATTCCAAAATTAATTACCTATAAATTAATATTAATTATAAAAATAGAGTATTATAGTAAGTACTTGTTTAAAATGAAATTTTGCTTGTAAAAAAACTGCAAATCGAAGTAACTTCAGTATTTTTTTCTATCGAGAAAACTATATTGCATCGTGTATTGAACGGGTAGGTTTATTAATAATTTACTAGCAACAGAAGCTTCATTAAAATATTTCCTTACACAATCTATTGCATCCATTAATTTTTTATTCACTATTCTAATAAAAATAACTTTAATAAAAATTTTTGAAATAAATAACCTAATTTCAATTATAATAAATTCTTCCATACTTATAAAAATAGGATCGGCCCCCTTTCATTTTTACCTCTCTATCTATCCTAAAATATAAATTTATTTTGGGTTCTAAATGTTTTAATTTGCCTATCAAAAATGAGTTCTAAAACAAGCAAAACCTACCGCGCCAGGGTTCAGCTCGCCCTAAGTGTGCGTCCTGAGTGATGGCGCACCGCTTAGGGCGGATTGCGGAGCGGATTTACCGTCGATACCTGTCCTTCGTGCACGCGGGAAAGTTGACGCGTGCGCGCGTTTTTAGTGTTGCGTTTATTTTACTTTGGTTTTAATAATGTCGATACCAAAACTCAAACATTTACAGTATTTAGAAAGAAGCAGTTCCTTTACCGATGAAATATTTTTGTGTGAAAAAAAAGAAAGCACGAAATTCTATCTATAGAAAAAAGAAGCGGTTAGGTTTAGTGTTCATAATGTTATCTTTTTCATAATATTATATATGTATCTTACCCTGCCGTCACACTATATCTTTGAAAATATTATGTATGTTCGGAAAAATTTGCATATGTTTAATGTTTGAAGCGATTTTCATGATAAAAATACACGTAATAAACATAAAATTGTAATTCCCAAATTTAGATTGAGTAAAACTAATAAGTCATTTCTAGGAAATGGCGTGCGTTTTTATAATAAGCTACCGAAATCTGTAACTGATCTTACCGAGGGAAAGTTTAAAGCCCATATTAAACGTGTCCTTATTCAAAAAGCATATTACAAGACTAAGGACTACGTTGACGATAAAGGTGTTTGGAAATAACTCCTTCTGCACATGTGGCTTCCCTGGTACCTCATTAACGTCGTATGTGTACCTATGTCTATTAACTAACCTCATTCGATTAGCTTTTTTTTTATTACTAACGTTACTCTCAAGATATCTTTATCTTATACAGTGATTTTCTTTGTAATGTGTTTTGATGACAATTAACCATGTCAGTTGTTTTATATAGTTTAGCGTCCTTTTACCTTTTGTAAATGTGAGAGCTTTGTAGACTTGCTAGATGCCTGGATACCTAGTTAATTTGTAACCATATTTTTCATTTTGTTTTTTTGTGTGGTTCCTGCTCTTAAGTCTACTTTGCTCTCTCATAACTATTCTAAGTCATAACTGTACCCACTGAAATTGTTAAAGATATGGATTTTAAAAGAGTAACCATGGAGTTTCTTGCCGGTTCTTCTCCATAAGAAACGACTAATTGGAACCGTGCACCTAAATTCGACTTTTCATAAGCGCCTGTAATGGTTTATGTGAAATAAAAACTTTTGATTTTGATTTTGTTATTTTGATTGAAATATATTATGTTAAAATAAATTACTTTACAATAATGTTATTTCAGAATATATATATTTTATTTTTATGCCCTGGCCATAAAAATAAAATATATATTCTGCCTGGAACTCAGAACCAAAACGCTCTTTCTTTTTTTCCTATTGGACTGCAGTAGGTCGTCCTAGGGGACGGTTTCTACGTAACCGGGCAGTTATTGGCGAGACCTGAAGGGTCTCCAGCCAATGGGGGGAAGTAAAATACTTAACCTAAGCTAACTACTTGTACTACACTAACATCATGACTACCTGCAACAACAGCACTAAGGGCGACACCTAGTGGGACTCGGACCTCGGCTTAGGGCGTTGCTGGCGCGGACATAGGGGGGGGGGAGACAGCTTGATGAGGGCTGAATTATCGGGGTGACTGCGGAGTCTGAAGAGACGACCGGCTCTACGACGGGAGAGCTCGGTCGATCGTGACCGGCGGCGGTGGGGCGTCGCGACGGGCCTCGTCGGCGAGGACGGTATGCCGGGCGGCGGCGTTTGTTGTGTAGTGTGCTGGTCGATTTACTCGCCTCCTGGAGGAGGGTAATTTCGTCATCGGGTTCTAAAAGTGTGTGCCTGGGACGGCGAACTTTACTTATGAGAGAGGGACTGTAGTCGGCCGCTGCGGCGACTAGGGGGTTCGGATGGCGGGGGGCAGAGTCGAAGTAACGCTTGGAAATGCGTTTGAGGTATTGCCTGATGGTTGGCATTTTTAGATCGAGATGGAGTTGGACGTTACGCATGAACCACGGGGCAGCCGCGGCTCTGCGCAACACTCGATTCTGGAGGGTTTGGAAGGATTTAAAGCGACAAGGCTTAACGTGTGCGAACACGACGCTAGCGTAAGTCAAGATGGGGCGGATGCACGTCACGTAGATTCTCAGCTTATTTCTAAGTGACAATTTACTGCGCGTTCTAAGGATGGGGTGGAGGCGACCGACAGCGAAAGCGGCGCGAGCGCGCACCGCTTTGATGTGGTCTCGGAAACTCAGATGGTGGTCGAGGATAACTCTCCCAAGGGATCTGTTTGCCGAACATGAGGACGGGACGGATGTGGGTGTGGGAATCACCGTGTCTCTCGAAAAGAACGGCTGCGCTCTTTTCGGGATTCACCTCTATTCTCCATTTCCGGAACCAGACCCCGAGGGCGTCGGCTGCGGTTTGAAGGGTTCGAGAGATGCTATCGAGACTCCTACCGGAATAGTAGATAGCCGTGTCGTCGGCGAAGAGAGCCAACTTGGCCAAGCCACGTTTGGGAATGTCGCTGGTGTACAGCGTGAACAGAAGGGGAGAACCAAAACGTCAGTTTGGTGGTTACTTATCTTGGGGCACCGTGTGTGTAATGGCAGCCAATGGCAGTCGCTTATTTTCGCGCTACTTACACTTATTGCGTCAGCGTAAAGATATTTTTTTACTACCTAATAAACACTCGTGCTCTTGAAGTCGAACTCAGTTTGGACTTGATCGGTTTTCCAAAGTTTGCCGATGCAACTTAGTTGTGTACATTTTTCGATTTAACGATTGTTTAAACAGAGAAATAATGTGGGTAAATACCAGCCTAAATTGTTTTTAAATCACATGTTTTTTGCTTCGCAATAGATATTTTTTTCTATATTTTTATGGAATGAAAATACTAATAACCAATGATTTCCCTCGAGATAGAGCTATATACTACAGTACCTAGATAAGAATATTAGATTTGATGCAAAAACTTCTAGTCTCCTTTAAAAATGTATTCTTATAGTCGGTACGGTGCGGTTCTGCATTTATAATATACCGCTGAAATGTTTTTAATGTTACCTGTGAGAAATGTGTTTACCCTAAAACTGTGATTGCTTGCAATTAATGACGTCATAGTAAAAAATAAATATACATAAACTCACGCCTGTATTCCCCGAAGGGATGGCAGAGGTGTACAGTACCATGTAATAGGGGGCGAGCCTATTGCCATCGACCGGGCACAAATCCAGACTCCGGGCTGCTACTGAGAAATTCCACACGGAAAAACCCAGTGACACTTTGCCCGACTTGGGGATCGAACCCAGGACCTCACGCTCAGCAGTCGCGCTTGCGACCGCTAGACCAACGAGGCAGTCAAAAATAAATATAGTAATAATATAAACTCAATTATTGCAATCAATGCTCGATAAACCTAATTAACTACTCTAAATACTTGACTTACAGTCAGTTACGGTTATATCAATAGTACTTAGTGATATTATTTATATTTATTTCATACCAGTATGTTATAAGTAGAATATTGTTATAATAATAGATAATATTGATGTAACCGTTAGAGCCGATTTTACCAACATCACATATATACATAGCTTTTAAACCAAGGGTTTAATATGTAATTATAAATTTTGACAACATTTGTATGGGAAATCTTTCAAATTGAGAGTCTCAATACGTCCAATTCGGTCTAATCGAATCTTTAAAATCGGCCCTATTTCAAGTATTTGTTCAATACTATTGATTCAGTAGATATATATACTTTATTGTACACTAAAAGAAATAAAACAGAAGGAATACACTTAATTAAAACAGTACAAATGGCGGTCTTATCTCTTAAAGCAATTTCTTCCAGACAATCATAGGATGGAAACAGTAGTAAACAGTGCTTTTCTTTCATGTCTAATGTTAGGTATAATTGATATGCATCGTATAACGTTTGGTCTTATTATTTCATTGTCGTTTCACATCATTCGCCAACTTACTAGGAGCAACAACCTTACCTTTGGACCTGCAAAATAAATATGATGATCGTCTTATTGTGGCTTGAGCCATCCTGTCCTTATCCTATGTTTATACTCTTATAGGCTGACCGCACATAAGCCACTTATAGTTGCTCGAGATACAGTTAATCGCCATTTGTTTTTAGCTGCAGGCAATATACAAAACAGTAACAGCGGTTACGCACTGCATCCGATCCGAATCCGTGAAAATACGTTCCGAAGTAGCCATAGAACTATTTGTATGGTAGTTTACGCACTACATCCGGCATCCGTCATCCGATTTCTATCCGTCATCCGTGAGTTTCTAATTCGGAAGAACAATTGACGGACCGAAGTAGCCATAGAACTATTTGTATGGTAGCTTACGCACTACATGATGCCAGGCGGCATCCGTCATCCGATTTCTATCCGTCATCCGTGAGTTTCTAATTCGGAAGAACAATTGACGGATCGAAGTAGCCGTAGTACTGAATTGTTTGAATTTGAATCAGAGATCGGAATACTGCGTTAGCAACATCCGAATTCGGTCCGAGATTTTTACTCTAGATCGGTATTTTCACGGATTCGGATCGGATGCAGTGCGTAATCGCTCGAACTGCAACTACCAACAAACAAATAACAATCAAATGTGTCCCGAGCAACTTAGTAGCCTATGAGCGGTCAGCCTTTATTTAGATATAACTCCTAACACCTTGTGGTGTTTTAGGAGTTACGTTAACAACAACTGAATTTTTAATAATACCTACATCCTGTTGATTCATTTAACATAACGTTTTAAATTAAATACGTTTTTTTAAAAAATCTATAAAAAACAAACAACATTTAAAAATATAACAAATAGTAGCCCACCGGCATCGGGAACAGGGTCTAAGCCACCGGCGGTCAGGGCTCCAGAGAGAGGAACTTCCTAACAATATGCACCGTGTCCAGAAGTACCGCTTTCTGAATCTACACACATCAAAAGTGTCTAGGGATCAACATATATTTTTGCAATAACTTTTCTCCTGATTGATATTAATTAAAATTTTCTTTAAGGATTCATCAAATAAAGTGTTTTCGTTTGTCACAGTAACGATAAACCAAGTCACCTTTGCATTAATAAAGAAATTTGCCATTTTCCTAATAAAGGGATTTTTGACATTTGAACCACTAACACAAAAGTTCGAAAAAAAGACTGAAATAACAGTTTTCTTTAAAATTTTATTGGGTAACTTAAACAATTAATAATCCGTGTTTCTACCGCGAACACTAACAACACAAGAACATCGGTTTGGCATACTCAAAATGAGTTCATCCAAATCACGCTGTGGAATGGCCGCCCATGTTCGTTGCAACAACAAAAAAAGGTCTTCTTGCGACTGGATACCCTCCATATTCGGCAGAGCTCTTCTCTGTAGCATATCCCATGCATGCTCAATCGGGTTCAAGTCTGGCGACTGAGCAGGCCAGGGCAGGACATTGATGTTAGCTGCGGCGAGAGTCTGTCTTACAACTCTTGCGGTGTGCGGTCGTGCATTATCATGCATTAACTGAAATAAGGGACCGATTTGCGCTTGTAGAGGAACGATGACGTCTGATACAATCGTCTCAGCATAAATTTGAGCGTTGAGGTTGCCTCTGATCCAAATCAACTCAGTTCTTCCGCCGATCCAAATACCCGCCCATACCATGATGGTTCCACCACTATAAGGATGGACTTCCTGGCAGGATTTTAATCGCTGTTGGCGTCCAGGGGTTCTCCAGTGTCGTATACGTCTTGTATCCGGTCTCATACCAAAACGAGACTCATCAGAAAAGCACACGAAACGCCATTGTTCTTCTGCCCAATTTCTGTGTCCAAGAGCCCATTGATATCGAATCCTACGATTGTGCATTGCTATAGGTGGTACCCGTAGCGGTCTTCGGGAATGAAGGTTCACTTCATGCAAGCGGTTTCTGACTGTTTGGTCGCTAATTAAGTTCCCTGAAGAGTGATGAAGCCTCACGGCTAACATCATGGCGGTTATTGTTGGAGCTCTTCGAGTTAAGATTTGAATGTATCGGTCTTGTCTCCGTGTGGTGCAGCGATACCGTCCTCCATGGCGCTCAGCCACGGTACCAGTGCTTCGGTAACGTGTCCAAAGTCGACTGATAACACTCTGACTTGTATTCAGAGCTAAAGCCACAGTACGTTGCCGGGAACCAGCTTCTATCATTCCCACGGCTCTGAGCATTTCTTCCCTGCTTAAATGACGTCGCCGCTCCATAATAACGTTGGTTTTAATCAGTAGTAGGGAAACAGTAGCACTAATAATGTCTTCAATGCGTTGTATGTTTTTATAGGGAAAATATTGACAGCTGATTTTCATCTTTTACTCGAATTTGATTCACAGTTCCTGATTCAAATTATGAAATGCACCAAAAAGGATCCATATAAATTTATAAAATCATAAATTTATTACAAAGCCACATCTCAATCTCAAGAAATCCGCATAAAAATGCTTGATCCCTAGACACTTTTGATGTGTGTATTATCTATCTGAATAATATAATAGTATTATTATAAGAAAACAAAAGCAGCAAAAACCGAATTATTCGGACTTTATTTGATTAAATTTGCACATTCTGTTTACACAAAAAGTTAGGAAGCACTCCACAGTTTGATTCAGGTTTTATTTCAAAACAAAAATGCAGAATGTTGGAATGCAATGTGAAGTGAAATTGACTTGCAAAACAGCCTGCGGCTCCCGGGGCTCCGCTGTAGCATGCCGTCAGGTTTTCTTACAAACCTCGCAATCAAAATCTATATTAGGCTGGAGACGTTTTATTAGGGAGCACTTATGTCATTTATGTCTGTGTTGCATTCTGAGGGTTGATTTTGTCGTTTGCACTGAAAATAGAACGACTGCATTGACTAAATTACTTTTAGTGTGGCGCCACACCATGCCGAAATTACGCGACCGAACTTCGGCGTCTATGTTTTTTATATAGGTAGGTAAAACACGACGTAATTACAGCCTGGTGTGTCGCGGGTAATTTAAAAAGCATTGCAGGCGTAATCATGCCGATCTTCGGTCGCGTATCTTCGGCATAGTGTGTTTAGACACTTACCCCCTTATTACAAAAGATGGTTTAAACCAAGACTAAGGTAAACCCAGGTTTAAAATATACCTATCACTTTCTTATGTCATATAACAAAAAGAGACGGGGCTATTTCAAAACCTAGGTTTTTCTTAGACCATCTTTTGTAATAAGGGGGTTATATATAGTTTTAATTGAATTTAAACTATAACAAGTGTTGCTGCTTCCTGCAATCTAATTGCGCAAAATACTCGTCATCGCTATGGCTTTGATTTTGTCAGGTCAACAATTTTCATAGCAACTTATGTAAACAATCCAACTACTCTACAACTATGTACCACATACCACGCAATGAATATTTGTATTGTCAAAATTCTATTGAAATTACAAATGTGATACGCAATACGTATGCTGGTTGCTTACATGCCGCACCCCTGAATTTTAGAATTCATGTGCGGATCAGAATTTGTTTACCTTCGCTTGCGTTAGGTAACAGTGAAGGAACATCGTAAGGAAACAGAAACAGCATCCCGATTCAAAACGTTTTCTATAAGCAGTTGTCGAACGATTCGGTTTGCTATCTCGTTTCGTCTATGATTCTCGTAAAGAAAGAAAAAGAGATAACTTACCGAATTGTTCGACAACTGACTAATCTGACTAACTGACTAATCAAATCGTTCTTAGGGGCAGGTATGTGTAGCGCTCTAACACGCACCAGGGGGCTTACATTTAAGCCCCCTGGTGCGTGTTAGAGCCTTCTACCCTGCTTCTATCTCTTGAAGCAGGGCAGAAGTTGCCTGGAAGTTGAACTGCCCTGCTTTTTTGTACTATGACATCGTTAAAGCAGGCCTGTAGCAGGCCTGCTACGTTGATATTTACGAAATCCGTTCACCTTTTTTTTTGTATAGACTTTTCGTACCATGAACAAGCATAACCGTTCAACTTGGTTCAATATTCGTTCACCTTTAGTACTGTGATGGTACGATTTTTAGCGATTCAGAAGCAGGTCTGCTTTTGAACCGGAGTTGACTGGCTGGCATTTGAGCATTTTCATAAGAGGTCATGGTAAGCCCCCAGGCCAACGTCGTGGGAAGTCTGAATCCCTCTCAATCTGAGAAGCGGTTCGTGTCCAGCAGTGAGACAGTAATGGGCTGATTGTGGTAAGTGCTGGTTGTTCATTTTGTACGTAGAATAAGATAATATGGGATAGTGGATGTTTTTTTTTTTTTTGCCAAAATCTTTAACATCTCTGAGTTACGGACACATACACACATACCTAGACCTGGAACAGTTATCTGTCTGTAGGTTATGATATTTTTTTGTTCCATACGGGAATGGAACCCGTGAGCAGGAGCCAATCACTTACGCATTGCTCCAATCGAGCCGTTTGATTGTAATAATGTTTTACGTAAACAATGATCAATTAAATTCCTTTGTAGATATCTCAGAACAACGTGGCCACCAAAGGTCGGTTGACGGCCACATTGTTAAGACATCAATAAACCAAAGTTTACCCATTAAATCTGGCTTAGAAACTAAAATAAAACAACACAACAACTATCTAAAGCAAGCGCTAGTGTAATCATATTATTGGCGTGTATTGAACGTACAAATATGATAGTTGCGGTACTTTGGTCCCGAGAGACGCGGGATCCAACTAAAGTTGTCGCGGTATATCGGGTATATATTTGTACCTATGTGTTTGCGCTGATATTGACGTCGTACCATAAGTCAATAAATATTCTATTATTGGTTGACGGCCTCTACTTAGATATACAGAATCTGACACGTGACTTATTTAAGAAAAATATTTTTCAAGCTTTGTTTGATTGGATTTGTAAGTTCCTCGTAGTTCTAATTAAGTACTTTTTATTTATTACTAGCTGTGCCCGCGACTCCGTCCGCGTGGAAGTCGGAAAACAACATTGTGTCGCAGCAACTAAATAATCCATTTATTATAATAATAGACAAAGGTGTCCCACTAAGACACTTATATCTTTTGAATCATTTCTTTATGTAGAGTTTCAGCTCCTCTTGATTGACCGTAAAGATTCATAAAACCGTAATACTAAAAACGTGTTGCTTATTTCTATACATTTCCTTGCTAAAATGGATTATAATTGAATATTGATACTATTATTGAAGATGTAACAAAACCATATCGCGATACAAAAATAGCTACAACGCCGTCTTGTTACAATCTGCGAACTAAATTATGATTTCATTCGAGGTGTGGTAGGTATAGAAAAGAACTTTAAATATTTAAAAAAAAACTTATAGAAGACTTCATTTAATTTTAATAAGTTATAAATAGGTAGGTACTGCTTTCAAAAAGTCTGATCTGGAAATCGAACCAACACAAACGCGAAAAAACATCTTCTATATTTTTATTTCACCAATCGATATGATCGCTCCAATAAACATAGTGCCTGAAATTGATGGAAGACCATAAAAACTAACATTAAGTACCTACCTAACTTAGGTACATTTCAATTCAAACACTTATTTGTTGTTACTTCTTATTTCTTGCACTTCCTTCAATTTAAGACAGTGTGTTTGTTGGAGAGATTTGATCCTTATTATTGACCTTATATGTAGATATCTATCAACAGGTGCCATAATATAATACCGGATGGTACATAAAGCTTTGTCAGTTCAATTCCCGGTTCAGGCAAAAAAATCAGTAAAAAAAGTAAGTAAAAAAAAGTAAAGGCAATATTTCTTTAAAAAAAAAGTGAAATGAAGTTTCCTTTGAGTGAAATTTGCTATTTTTAATATTTAAAGTACTTTCCCTCCATGGCCATGTCTTTGGAACATTACCTAAAGCTTAAAAAAACTCAATTAAATAAACTTATTAAAACGACGGCGACAGGCTTTGAATAAATCTGACAATAATGAACAAAATAAAATTAAATATAGAAAAAAATTCCAAAAAGTGCATTGAGTAGATAGAATCAATGATTACGAAATAGTAAATTTCAACGAAAGCACTGGGTGAGCGCTTTCCTTGCAAATAATCATGGCCACCGATTTCAATTTGAATTTGGACCTTATTTTCGGCATCAGCATTCCCAAAAAGTATGAACATTCAATGAACAAAAATCTTACTATTAGTCCACATGAAGTCATGAATTCATTTTATTGTGAACAACAATAAGAAATTGACCTAATAAATTCTAAATAACAATATCTTCGTTTTTTTTTGTAAAAGCTTAGGTCCTTTTTCATAAGGATAGAGATCATTAGACCTTTCGTAGACTGAGAATAGGTACCAATTCAACAATGAATATTAGGTAATTTGTGGATTTATTCGTAGTAATATATTTCCTCACAACATGATTTGATACACGTAACGCCATCTATTGAAAATAATGGTACAAACTAATACATGCTAAGTTCTTCTAGAAAACTTAAAATTCGCATAACTTTTGATTGCGTGAACCGATTGCGATGAAACAAAAAACATATGTTACTTGGAGATAAGCACAATATTTATTTATAAAAGTCAACAACATTGGATCAGTTGTTTTTATGTGATGCTTGAACAAACAAACAGATAAACAGATAAACAGACAAACAGACAAAAAATCCAAAAATGTTAAAAATGGGTTCTATTGGTTATAGTTTAACACCCCAACCAGGTTTTTTCAAAATATTTGCTATGTACAGATACGCAAATGTCTACAGATTTGTAAATGTATAGAAGATATTAATTATTTGCATATCTTTTGAATGCGTGAACCGATTGCGATGAAACAAAAAAAAATATGTTACTTGGAGATAAGCACAATATATGTTTATACAAGTCAACAGCATTGGGTCAGCTCTTTTTACGTGATGCTTGCATAAACATGCAAACATATGTTTAATCTTTACTTCCCTAGATGGCGTTGGCGTCGAATTAGATCGCGCTATGGTTTCGTTACCGCGCGATTTATAAGTTCTAGACAAAAATTTCATAGTTACTTCTAAACCACGATTTTATTATATGTATAGATTAGTTGATGACCTCTACTTAGGAACAGAATCTAACACGTGACTTGTAATTTAAAGTATATTTGCCAATTTAAACTTGGATTTGAAAGTACGTAATTAATTTCCTTGAGCGCTGTTTTGCTGCATGCTGCAATATTTCAAAATGTAATCTTCAAATAGGATCTGGATCCACCGAACTCGATTCCTTATTCATCTGATTTCTCATGATAGATAAGAAAATCAATCTGCACTACAAAGATTCCTTGTCTTATGATTGGCGTTTAGTCAGACAATAGAGGTCAATGTTTAGAACAACACTTCCCAGAAATTGATTTCTCTGGGTGTTAAAACGTTTATAAAAACGTGCAAATAAATGGATCTAGGTTTAGGAATGAAAAAATGTCTACGCGTCGCTGCAACTTCGGAATGAAATGCGAAAGAATACCGAACCGAATGTGAGTGATTAACCAAACCGAAATACAATAAGAGCACGAACACACAGCGGAATGGGAACTCTATCACGTAACTGTATAGCTTAATTTAGCATGCGTGGAGCACATTATTCAATATTACTGAGGTTTCTATACAGGGTGTAAACGAATTCGTGTAATTCCTTTAAACCACATAATCTATTAATTTAGCTTGATTAAAAATAAAAATAAACTTTTTTTTTCCCAAATATTTTTTTTCTGTGATAAAAAAATTCGATGCTATGCATAAGTGAATGAAGGCACGGCGATACAGCTGATGGGCACGACTAGCACAATGTCGCTCCACACAGTCAGTTAAAATTATTCAGATACAGAATACTGTGGTTCATTTCTTGAAAACTTTTTTTTGTTGATTTTGAAAAAAACCTATGTAGGGTCAATCAGTGTCACCAGTAGATCACGCGGTTTGAAGGAATTACACGAATTCGTTTATACCCTCTATGTCAAGGTAAACCGCCGTAAGCTTGGCCCTCCCAGTGATCTGCGGGACGTGGGATGGGAATGATTCGACCAATTAGCCAGTCCGCTGTTATCTATCGCCGCTGGCGGCTAACATACGATTGACTACTCGTTCCCCTCCCGCGTTCCGCAGACCATTGGGAGGGCTAAGCTTACGGCGGTTTACCTATAGCATTATTCATTGTTCTGTGCATAAGCACAAGGACAGACCAATAATGGTCAGTTCAAAAAGGGTTTTAATTTTTAACTTTGCTTAGCAACAGGCTTTGTTTCATATCGTAAAATTACTGGTTGCGATAATAGTCACAAATCTTAGATACACAAACACCTGAACCATCATCATTATCATCATTCAGCAGAATGACGTCCACTGCTGGACATAGGCCTCCCCCAAACAATGTTGGGGGGGTTTGCCATAATCGCCACGCTTGGCAGGCAGATTGGCGATCGCAGTATGGTTGTTATAGTATTCAGAGAACGCTGCTGCCCATCCTCTAGTGAGTCTAGTGAATCCCTTAGTCGCCTTTTACGATACCCACGGGAACAGATGGTGTAGTGCTATTCTTTACGTCCGGCACCACACGGACGTAAAGACACGAACCAATACACAAAGGGCCTTTTCACTGTCATGTGGGTTCGTGACCGCGTGCGTGCGTCACCCGCATGCGTGGCGCTCGCAGTTCACCGTTTCGTGCGTGTTTCACGCATCACAATAAATACATGTTTGAAAAGGTGAAATTCAGGCGCCACGGGTGCGGGTGACACACGCATGCGGGCAAGAACCCGCATGACAATGAAAAGGCCCTTAAACCTAAACAAATATCCAATCCAAAAAAAAAACTAATCGTCCTATTTTAAAGCCCGTTTGATTTCGTAATAGTAGTTCAACGGCTTGGATATATCATATCCACTTTAAAATCTCTCGGAAGCCACAAATGTTTCCTGAAGGGGATTTAAAAGTATGTTCAAACGGAGCCTCCACTTCTGTGCAAAGTAAAATGTTAGTAGACAAAGCGGCGGTGAATCGAGGCGCCCTTTTACAGTCATTTTTAGCTGTCTATACCGCTGAACGAGACGCTCTGGTTTTGAGAAATACTTCCACTTTATCTTTATCACATTGCTTCGTTGCTGAGGCTTCAAAGGCTGAACATACTACAAATAGAATATAAAATAACCTAAACTGTACTTTATGTAACATTGGACAAATAAGACCCATTTTAGTATGGAAATGTATCAAAATGTGTTTGCGTCCAGCAGTGGTTCAACAGAGTATGATGCTTTTATGAACCTTAACGGTCAATCAAATAATAGTAGATTGTTGCACCGAGCGCAAAGTGAGTTATTAATGCACGAGTGTTATGTTGGTGCCCGAGGGCACTAAATTAGCACGAGTGCATTAATTACTCACATAAGCAAGGTGCGTAATCTACTTTTCTTTCAACTACCAGTCTACCTACCGTGATAAAATATCCATAAAACATTTTTTAAACTTTTCTAGTTAATTATGAAGTATCAAAGTTTTACAATGGTACAAAATGCGCGCCATTTGTTTTTTTTTCACCATGTCTGTTTTATTTAGGTGATTTTTATTTTCAGCCCGTATCTTTTTGATCTAATGCATACATTTTTATTAAACTTAATGGGATACATTAAACATCTGTGGTAAATTTATCTAAATAAAAAACAGTGCATTAATGTAAAACAGTGCAAAAATGTGCACATTTCTGCACTGTTTTGGTTCTAAGCAGAAAATACGTCCTTCGTGATCGGTTTTGTAGTGATTAATGATAACATTACTACGTAGTTGAAAAAAATAGTAGATTGTTGCACCGAGCGCAAAGTGAGTCATTAATGCACGAGTGTTATGTTGGTGCCCGAGCGCAAGGCAAAGGCACTAAATTAGCACGAGTGCATTAATCACTCACTTCAGCAAGGTGCGTAATCTACTTTTCTTTCAACTACCAATTTACCTACCGTGATAAAATATACCTACTCAAAATAAAAACTCAAGTTAATGAAAACAAGGTTATCCTGCGACTTTTGCGGCAAAAGATTATTAACAATTTCATTTGCAGCTGCATACTTTCTGGACTTGAATTCATATCGCTATCTATTTCCATTTTTTTAAACTTTTCTTGCTAAATAAGAAGTATCAAAGTTTTACAATGGTACAAAATGCGCGCCATTTGTTTTTTTTTCCACCATGTCGGTTTTATTCAGCCGATTTTTATTTTCAGCCAGTATCTTTTTGATCTAATGCATAAGAATGCATACATTTAATATTAAACTTAACGGGAGACATTAAACCTCTGTGGTAAATTTATATCTAAATAAAAAATAAAAATGAAAAACAGTGCAGTAATGAAATTTCATACAACATTTCTGCACTGTTTGCAGTGCAGTAATGAGATTTCATACAACATTTCTGCACTGTTTTGCTTCTAAGCAGAAAATACGTATTTTGTGATCGGTTTTGTAGTGATTAATGATAACATTACTACGTAGTTGAAAGAAAAATTATTTTTTGCTTTGTGTGGAAAGTAATAGAAAAATACGCGAATTTCGTAAAGTTGTTCAATTTCCGACATCAAATGAGGCCGCAAAAGTGGCCTAAGCCACATTTTTTCGTATAAGAGTTATGTGCGGTAAATAATTTCAAACATGCTAATTTTAATTCAAAAATGACTTAATTCTGGTTTGACATATTATGTCAAAAATGTTGTTTTATTTTATTTTTTTATTTATTAAATGTTATACGAAAAACTGTGGCTTAGGCTACTTTTGCGCTGACGGCCTCAAATAACCCCACAAAATTCTTAGAGCAAATTTTTTAACATTCTAATTGCTTGACATAGAACATTTAGCTGTTTGGTCAGGCTGAATACATGTTTTTGTTGATACATTTTTCACCAACTCACAAAAAGAGAGTTCTCAAATCATCTTTACCTATTTATGTTTTGTTTAGCTATCCATACGACAAAAGAAGACGCTCTGCTTTTGAAAAATACTTGTACTTTATCTTTATCGTATCTCCAATGCTGAGAGTTTAGCTTCGAAGATTGAAAATGTATGCTAGAGATGACAAATATTATACAAAAGGTAGAAGAAAAGTAGATACTTATATTGTACCTGTGATGACAATGAAGCCTCGATAAGCTTTTCTTTATCAAGATTTTCGACTTTGAAATATATCTATTAACGATAAAATATGTGTTTGATATCGCGACCGAAACCTGTGGCAAAAACACCAACGTCAACTATTTTATACTTCAAATATTTCGAACAACAACGTTTATAACGTTTTTTTCGTTAGTTACGTACAAAACTACTGAATTTACACTGATGAGTTTGGACATATACAAGGTGTAACATAAATAACGCACACAACCTCTTAAGGGGTCACTGTACTCATCATTATGAACAACTTTTACTATGGGACCAAACCTGAAATCGCGAAAAAAAAACAGCTGTTCCCTACATTAAATGTTCGCATAACTCGTCAAAATGTAGCGAACAGCACATTTTTTTTTTGTCGCGATTTCCTCTTTTGTCCCATAGTAAAATTTGTTCATGAGTACAGTGACCCCTTAAGAGACTATGCGTTATTTATGTTATACCTTGTATATACATAATTATATTAATATCCAGTACCTATTACAAATAATACTGGGTGTAATGGTTGGTCTACCGAAACTTGAAATAGGGTATTCAACTCATGATTCTGAATTGAATACCCTGTTTCAGGTTTCGGTAAATCCGGAAACAAATCAGAATTTTCTTAAAACTTTTTTTACAAATTCTGATCTATCTTAATAGAATAAATCATTTTACACAGATAAATGAAAATGAATTTTAAAAAACTAATCGGAAACATCGTATTGCGAGACATTCCACTTATTTTCAATGCAAAATGATGGACTGAATTCGCTGTTTAAATTTTCTGTTGATACACCGTTCTTTACACCGAGTACTTCGATAAAGAAGCCCAATAATTGCCGTTTTCCCATCAAACATTCATTAAAAAGTAATCAACACGTTGCGCCGACACGGCCGGGAGAGAACCTCGCTAATTTCTCACAACAATACAAGCCCGTCCAAACTGCCGTATTTTACCCCGATTTTTCTTTACACTATCATCGATACGAAAAAACTAATTTAGAACAAAAATGTTTCATGACCATATTTTCTTGTGAACTCCGCTTTAGAGGGAGGGACAACCTACCTTTGAAACTGAATTAGAAAAAGGTTCTCTTTCAGTGGTACTAAACTCCAAAAGTTTGCGTGTTAAACGAAATTTACACACACGGTTAGCAATAAACAATCAAGGTACCTACTCAATGCATACAAAAACGTTCAGGTGTATTGGGGAACACCTTTCGTCGAATAAACGAACGAGAGGTCTACGGCTTCGCTTACGAATAGCTCCCGATATTCGCGATATTCCCATCACGTACCGGTAGGCTTAACTCGACCTCGATTCCACTCAATTTAAACGTCTAACACGATTTTATTTCCTCTAAAAGTATCAACGGGTAGGATGTTGAATTGTTGTCGACCTAAATCATTCAAATCTGAAAACCTTTGCTAGTTGGAACAAACGTCCGAACAATCACTCCTCAAAGCGCTTATGCAAACTAACTCTTTGTGTTTTGAAGTGCATTTTTCAACTGTTGCAGCGTCTCGACCTTAATAAGTGTGCAGCAATTAGCGCTGAGAGAGACAACAGCGCACGATCGCGGGGTTCATTACCGCGCGCTTTCGCCATCCGACAGCTTTAATGATCGTCGCTCGAGAATTATGCATAAAGCCATCCCTATTACGTCAAAAATTGGAAGCTGAAGGATTAAGGAGGTACTATCGAGAGACGTGTTATTCAAAAAGGGACCATTCACGCAGTGTTAGAACTGACAGCTTGATCCTCCCTGCGGGACGCAGCATCACGTCGCGTCGCTTAAATGTGGCGTAGAAAAAACTTCAATAAAACCAGCGTAAACGTCTCTTTGTGCTTTATTGCTTGAAAGTCGTTCACTTGCTGAAACAACCATCCCGATGCGAAGACGTTCGTTAAAATAGCTTTTACGATGCCGTTGTTATGATATTGCGTAGGAGTACTGCCTACATAATATATCTAGATACTTATCAGTGTGTCCTTATATTAAAAGTATCAAAGCAAATTATATCTTTATCAAAATCAAAAATCAAAATCAAAAATGTTTTATTTCATTATTAAGTACACGTTGTACATTATACAGTTGGTGGCGTCTCCTTTTAAGCATATAGATGCCTGTGCCAGGAGGCGCCGCTCTTTTATATCTTACAATTAGTGTAACATGCTAAATTAAAATTAAAGTTATAAAAGTATCAAAAGTGTGAAAAGAATCTAAGTTACAAAAGTTTTTGAATTTATAATTTTTATTTTTATTTCCAATTTCTTCTTCTCTTTATATACGAACATGATTGAGCTCAGAATAGAACGTTCATATCGTGGTACGAAAAGAGACTCATTCAGTTTTTCCTATAAGAACTTGCTGAAATATGATCTGACATAGAGCCACTTGTTAGAAAAAACGTTTTTATCTACTTAGAAATTCGGTTCACGCACAGTACAACATTCGCACGTGTCTAGCTGACAAAAAATGTTCTGCACAGTGTTCGAAGTTTATGAGTGGAGTATAAAAGTTTGCAAAAAGTTGCATGAGTAAATCCCCTGGCTTTACTCGTGTATTGCCAGATTAGGGCATGCTCTGCGCTAAGCCACCCCCGTCCTTACTCTGGGTTCAATTGAATGCTTAGTTTTATTGCTCCACGATTTCAGAAATCCGTTTTACGTGATTTAACGTTCAGTATAACCGCTACAAATCACATATTTTTATACAAGCTGTGCCCGCAACTTCGTTCGCGTAGAAGTCGGAAAAAAATATTATGACGGAATAACAATAGTTACTTTATTTGTTATACAAGAGTGCAAAGTTGTTTTTTAACCGCGTGCTCAATTTTGATGACCGAGCAAGCGAAGGATTCTAAAATTGAATCACGAGTGCAGCGAGTGATTCAAAAATTAGAATCCTGAGCGTTAGCGAGGGAATCAAAAGAGCACGAGGTGAAAAATCTTTGCACTCGAGTGCAACACGTAACTTTTCATCCCACCTCAGCGAGGAAATGACTTAATGTAAAAAAAATAAACTTCCTCGTCGCTAGAATTACTCATTTTAGGTTTTTCACTGGTTATCAAGTTTCTTGTTTTTAACCTAAGGTTTTAACAATATGACGTGAAAAGAAATAGGCGCGCGTAAAGCAAATTAAAAAAAGGTAATACACCAAGAAGGTTCGGAGTCTGAGTTTTAACAAATTAAAAATGGTTGTATGATAAATTTGGCACCATGGAGGTTGAAGGAAATAGGTTTAATGAAGTTTTGAATTCACAAACTTGGTGCACACGATGTTCTAAATTCAATTTACTTTATCCTCTAGCAGATAAAAACGGATTTTGCACTCAGATATCGAAGAGCAAAAATACTCTTTCCGAGATGGGGGGATAAAAAAGAAATTGCTTCTTGGTAATTTTAAATTCTAATATCTTTTGATTGGACGAACAGATTACGACGAAACAAAAACTAAATGTTACTCTGGGTTCTCTATTGTATTACCTAACTTTTTTATCCATAATTTAACGTGCCATAACTTTTTTTGTCCTAATCATCATTTGTCCGAATGATAAATTACCCGAACATAATATCACATGCCATAAAATTGAAATCCCTAAATACAATATGCCCTAAATCCGTTTGTCGTAAATATTACAATCAATAATATACAAAGGACTTAAAACCGATTTCAATAAAAGTTATAAGTCCTAAATTCAAAAAATGACGGGGGCTTCGTTCGCTCGCTTTGCTCGCTCACTTTAGCCCCCGTCATCCCCTTCGAACCTAACCTATCCGTGTCGGGGTGCCCCAAATCCACGAGCTCGCTTCGCTCGCTCTTGAAATTAGTCAGTTGGAAGACAAGTGATAGTGTTTGGCCCAAAATCTATGTAAATTAAAATTTAAAAATTGTATTTTCACATGAACATTCATTATAAATGAACATTCGGAGTAATACACATTATTTAACACAATACTTAGGACATATGACTTTAGGTCATGTAAAATTAGGAGATTCAATTATTATAGTACTCGATATTATGACAGAATACTTTTAGAACTAAAGATAATTATGTTAAACAAAATTTCGGGATTTTGAACATTATGGTTACTGTAGTTTATAGCAAACGTGTTATGTATAATGATTTTCGGACAAAAAATTTTAGGAGAATTAAGGGAGTACCATTACTCTGAGATACGCGCAATATTTCTCTGTAAAAGTCAACCGCATTGGGTCAGTACTTTTTAAATGATGCGCGCACAAACAAACCGACAAACATTGAACAGACAAAAATTCCAAAATTGATCGAAATGGATTCTATTGGTTATTCTTTAATTAACGCAACGCTATATTTATTTTTAAATATTCCCAATGTAGACACGCTAAGTCTACAGATTTATTATATGTATAGACAGATGTAGATTAACTGTAAGTTCGTACTCGGATAATTATAGTAGGTATTTTATTTTATTTTCCGATTTTACTGAGTGTAGTCTATATTAGAAATAGACCTGTCTATCAGGCTACTAATAGACTGCTATTTCTAGAAGATGGAGAAATAAACAATAACATCTTCCTACTTATACATATATATACATACTATAAAACAAAGTTGCTACCCGCTGTCTGTCCCTATGTATGGTTAGATCTTTAAAACTACGCAACGGATTTTGATGCGGTTTTTTTTTAATAGATAGACTGATTCAAGAGGAAGGTTTGAAGCTATAAAACGTACACGTGCGAAGCCGAGGCGGGTCGCTAGTGTAATTATAATATAATACTACCATCACGAATCCGGCCGCCACGTAGGTACGTGTGGGGATATTGCCGTAATTACTATAGGTATAGTAATTACGGCAATATCCCCACAGGATTTTTCGCTGTAGGAGAGGCTCAGTTATGAATAATTACGGACTGATATGAAAAATATGAAAGTAGGTGTTTACCCAATGATGTTACATAAAATTCGATCCTACATTATTTTCATTCATTTTTCTAATGAGTAAGACGGAGATATACCAAAATTACGAGAGTAGTAGTAAGAAGGAGAAGATGTACAGATGTTTGCAAGATCTGTCAATTGATGTTTTAGAATCGTCATGACATATCTAAGTAGTTAACATAATATCAAGTATGTATTTCCCGAAGGGTTGGGCAGAGGTGTATAGTACACCCACATTTCGCCGTTTTGTTTTAAGTCCCATGTAATAGGGGGTGAGCCTATTGCCATCAACCGGGCACAAATCCAGACTCCGGGCTGCTACTGAGAAATTCCACACGGTTAAACCCAATAACACTATGACCGACCTTGGAATTGAACCAAAGACCTCACGCTCAGTAGTTGCGCTTGCGACTGCTAGACCAACGAGGCAGTCAGATCTAAGTACTTATTTTTATATAATCTAGCTGTGCCCCCGCGGCTCCGCCCGTTTGAGTTTTATTTTTTTATATTTCGGAAGGTTTCGCGCAAATACCAAACAACTATCAGATCGATTTTCGTTGACACAATCATACGGAACTGGAATTTTATAAATAAAGCGCAGTTCAGACTACGCTATGATATTACCTAATATTGTATAGCACAACAAGATCGCTCAGCATACATTTTATATGGACACGTTCACACAACGCTATGCTATAAAGTATTGGCTTGCTGTACGCGATAAACCTGAGCGATTCGCAGAGCTATATCGTACGATTCTCCGGTCCCCGCCTTCTACTCCCTTCGTCGCCCGAAGGATCGCCGTCAAATAACTTCCTATACATAATAAACCGGCTTGCATTATAGCGCATAGTGTGAACGTCATGCTTAATAGTTATAGCTTATGACGTAATATGCTTTACTACAAAATTATTCAGAAAGGGGGTACTAAGGCCTCCACCACTCGGCCGTACCTACAGCGATAAGTGCCTACAATTTCGCGTGGATACGTACCCACCTCGCCAGTGGGCTGTCAACGCTCGCGCGCGCGCGTGTGTACCTATTATTTTAAATAAGTTTAGTGGGCAACAAGAATGGCTGGTCTAAAACATTGCTCATTTGATGGATGTGTGTCGAAATACGGAGACGACAGAGTGTCATTTTTTTCATTACCTGCCGATGAGGAAAAATAAGTTCAAATTAATTTAAAAACGATGATAAAACTTCGTTTTCATGTGCATTATGTAGGCAACTAAACCCCATCTACAAGTTAATTAGGTAACAAGTAGGTACAGTCATATAGAACCGTAGTTTTAACGTTTATTGTTTGATTACATTGATTTACATAATTACGAGCGCAACTTGAAAATGTGATTTTTTATTTGTTGAGATAACTCAACGATTTTGGTGTCAAATGAAAGATCGAGGTTTAAAACCGTTATATCCGTTTGAATCATGCAAATCGGTCCAGGCGTTTAGGAGATAATTAAGAATTAGTATGGTGAAAATGTAAACAACCAGAATTTTTGATGTTTTTGTTCTACGAACATTTTAATTATTGCAAAATACAAAATGTTATTAATGTAAGTTAATGAGGAATGTTAAACAAAGAGGTAGCCTAAAGATTGAAGGTTATTTGTAAATTACAAATGACGAACTTTAATATTCATTGTCTATCTACCTAATTGACCGTGTAATCATACGCATCAAACATAAAGATAGATTCCGTGGTCAAGTAGGTAGATAGACGTATAGTAGCAGCGGCAAGCCGAAAACCCTAGCGCCACAGCTAGCGCGTCACTCCGCGCCAGACAGCGACAGAGTTGCGCGTTAGAAGAGAGCGGCAACGTTTAGGTGAATATAGCGTTAGGTACTGAGCGCTTATGCGAGCTGAATTGCACTTTGTTGCTTTGTAGCAAGAGTCGCTATTTCTATTAATTGTTGCGCGAAGTGTTGCTTCTGTTACTATTCTGTGGTACTAATCCGAAAGGGTGTTAAAGTACCCAAAATAATGAATAACATTTGTTCTACCACTTTCCCCAAAAGTCAATAGTTTCAGAGAAATAGCTGTTCAAAAATTACATAAAAAATACGCTATTTATCTGTCCTCAGCTATGATTAGCTGTGTTTACATTTTTGGTCATATTTGGGGTCACGAATTAGAAGGTCCAATATTTGAATTCTTAAATAAAGAAGGGATGAAGACTTTTTGAAAAAACTAAAATAATAATAATTTTACATGGAAATAAAAATTATCTAATTTTGAAATTTTAACACTTGCTTTAAAACTGTCATCAGTGGTACCAGTGTCATAAGTGGCCTGCGGATTAGTACCCCCTTTACGACTAACCTCGTTTATAGCGTTGTCTGAAGTGCGCTTCAAGATATAATTGTGTGTAGGTATCAGTGGCGAAGGGTGAATTTTCTTAAAAGGGAAGCCGGACCAAAAAATGCTTACCTTGCTCAAGTGTGATGCGTGAATTCCAGTAACTACTCGTTTCGAAAGGGAAGCCGATAGGAATCGAGTTGTATGGAGCCTTCGCCACTGGTAGGTATCTATACTACATGTTCCTCAATCTGTTGATTAAATACAAGACCGTGTCATAGATAGACGTTTGTTGGTCCTGTTTAACTCCGCAACAATAAAGCTCATCATAAGAGTTTTATTGAGTCGTTTATCTATACTGCTGAATCTTAGCTGAATCTCAGTTTCAATCTATTTAACGAGGCCCATAATATTTATATACTTTATTTGAGAACGAAAGAAATAATTAACATTTCGTTAATCCCTACTATACCTACTCTAATCATCCAAAGATGATTCCTGACAACTCGGTCATTTCGTAAATTGTAGCATTAAGGAGACTGCCCTCGAAAAAACGTAACCGACATCATCAAAAACCGTAAAATACCAAAATTATTTGTTTTTTTTTTTTAAATATTAGATACTAGCTTTTGCCCGCGGCTTCGCTCGCTTTATTTAAGTTCAAAAAACTCTTAACACACTACTAAAGTTTCTATAATAACATTTTAAATTCAATCGTGATTCGAAGGACACGTGGCGCCATCCATGAACGTTATTATTGTATTCCTCAGGAACAGTACTTTTTTTCGGGATGAAAGGTACCTTATGTCCGTTTCTGTACACCTGACAACGTTTATGCAAAATTGCAGGATGATCGGTTCAGTGGTTCAGACCTGAAAAGGTAACAAACAAATTTACTTTAGCATTTATAATATTAGTAAAGATAAGGAAGTTAAGGATTATTTGAATGGTAACGTTTTGTAGAGAAACTTCAGGAATCAACATAAGATGAAAAGGGCATAACACTATTATTCACTCATTATTAAAGCAACTAATAAATAACTTTTTGAATTTGAAAAATTAGAATTTTTGCAAAGGTACGGATCCTAATCACATCTGACAAATTGCAGTCAGTCAGTCTAAAATTCAATTCTCTCGAATTCACTTTAAATAATTGAGTTGAAAGAAAGCAATCATCTTAAATCAAGGGGATTGTCTGAGTTTATTTGGTTCACAACCAATAAGTCGCGTTTTAGCCTCAGTAACGACTTTCTGTGGATCTCAAGCTGTATCTACTGACTTTTTATAATGGAACGCATAGGTACTAAATTCAAATTCTTTGTTTTTTATGACAGAAGCCGTGATGGAACGCGTAGGTACTAAATTTAAAGCCTGTGTTTTTTTTTACAAAAGCAGTGAATTTAATACAACACATTCCTTTTTCAAATTCTACTTTCTTTTACAAGAGCCGTGGCGTGGCCGTGGGAAAAGTGAATGAAACGGTTTTAGTTCCAATCCCGTCATCTATCATTTTAAGTGAATGTATCGCGTATTCGTGTGACATCACATTTCACCGCGACATAAAATAACTTAATGCAAATGGAAGAGCTCTCGGCAAGTTTGTGAAAGCACGATAAGTTGGATCCTGAGAAATGAGCTCCGCGAGGAGACTGCCCCCCTCGTGTGAAAATTACGCTATCTTTTACTTGCAGACAGATGCTACAGATAATATGTACCTGTGTATTGTATGTCTTTTATGGTTATTTTTTTATAGAAATCAATGAATCATCATTATATTTATGATTTAAATAGGTATTTATTTACCAATAAGAATTGCAAATAATAGCACCTAGTTGCAGTGAGTGACTTAGATATTAAAAATCGCTTAAGCAAATAGTTTAGGGTCTTTAAAACATTTACGATGCATTTTAAGAACGATTGAAGCCATTTATTCTTTCAGAAAACTAAAAAATCTTTCTAACAAAAACACCTAATAATGTCTCGAGCCACAGTTTGGTGTCCCGAGACAGACTGTGCGATGTCTACGATCCGGAAGGGAAAAGCTGTCGCTCGAGCAATGAAGACGGTGTACCAAACCAGAGGACTGTCGCTCGAGCGATTAGACGATGGCTGCATACATCAAGCAGCTACTTAACTTTTTTAGAACAGCTAAAAAAAACGAATAGCTATCCACAGTCCAGTCAGTGTCCCTTCAATCTTTGGTAAGTCTAAAGCATATTATAACACTAACATAAAAGTTTTGCTATCGATAACATGGCGACTGGCGCGATTCTATCGCGCGTGTAGTGATATGAAACAATAGTCGATCGAGGCCATACACTCCCTGAGGACAACACCATCGGCTCCCAGCTTTATTAGCCCAGATGTGTCACTGCAGTACACGATGGGCTACAAGATGACACCGTAATGTAATTGGACGATGAGATTGCATCTTATTCGTATAAAGACCTACGTAAGTAACGATTTTCCCCCACTTTCTGAAGATAAGTTTTTTTACTTTTATAATGTTACAAAATTAACGATTCAAAGTAAAGCTGGCGTGAACTAATCGTGTCGGTTATAAGATTTCAATAAATGCCGAAGCCGCGTAGATCCTCTACGAGACCATCGGCTCACTGCTTTATTAGCCTTTTTTTCGTGGGAAAATCCTCATTGATGCCCATCGCCCGGGGAAGGCGAAGGGGTATGCCGGACTCTTACCGGCTAAAAACCCACGGTGTTCCTTCTCCTGACCCTTGGCCGGGGTCGCGGGATTCGCAGCTGCATGCACCGCGACCCCGGCCGGTCTCGGTCCGCCAGCCCCTGGCAGACCTCTTCTTCTGTGGGGCCTCGCCCCACGTCCTCTTGAGAGGCGCGCACGGAACACAGCGCGCCGCCTTCTCGGGCCTGTTACTGGTCGGGCGACGGGTCCACTAACCCGCCGCCCGCAGGCCACACACTACGGTGGCCGGAGATCGTCGCGCGCCCTCCGGCGCCCGGTGCGTCTGGCGCGGGAAGGGAGAGTGGCAGCTGCCTCTCTCTCCCTCTCCGCTCCCTCTTTGGTCACCATCACCTCCTCGCAGAAAGAGGCGATGGCTTCCCACGCACTCTCGCTCCCGACCATGGACAGAACCACGGCCGGAAGCGAGAGGTCACCACCGAACTGCTTTATTAGCCTACGTCACTCTATGACCTACTAAAAGATAACGCGGTAATGTAATCATAGGATGACATTTAATCTAATCCACCTTAAAAAAACTACAAAAGTCACCATTCCTTTCTACCTTATAAAGCAAAACATACCTGAATGAACATAAAAAAATCGCTCACGATAATGCCGCCAACTGATCCTATCAGTCGTGTGATATGAAACAAAACAAACAGCTGATCGAAGCCGCGAACTCCCATGGGACTGAGACAACGCCATCCATCGGCTCCCAGCTTCATTACCCCAGATGCGTCACTGTAGTAGACGACCGGCTAAAAGATGATGTGGTAATGTGATCAGACTCATGAACACTGATTACAAGGCTCTTACATAGACTGGTGTTTACCAACATTATTTCTTTGGATAAACAAACGTTTATCAAAATTTACATTACCTATACCAGATTAGTCGGAAAGGGGGTACTAATCCGTGGGCCACTTAAAGTATCACTGATGACTGTTTTAAAGCAATTGTTAATATTTCAAAATTCGATGATTTTTATTTTCATGCAAAAAAATTTTTATTTTAGTTTGCTCAAAAATTCTTTATCCCTGCTTCAGTTACGAATTCATGGAGCTTCTAATCCGTGACCCCAAATATGATCTAAAATGTAAACACAGCTGATCATAGCTGAGGATAGATAGATTTTAGCGTATTTTTATGCAATCTTTGAACAGCTATTTCTCTTAAACTATTGACTTTTGAGGAAAGTTGTAGAATAAAAGTTATTCGTTATTAACCTGTGTAGTACTGTAATTATCAGTGATCGTAAAAAGGTGAGCTAATTTACCTAAACTTCAAAGACGAGACAAAAAGTGGAGACTTCCTTACGACAACATTTTTTTCGGGAAAATTATTCCGGGTTTCGGGACTTCACTAAAGTACATTTAAATATTAATGTTATTAATTCAGAAAACAATTGAATTCGTTTCCTGTTTTTATTTCCCAAAATTGACACAAAACCAGATGACACGTTTTTTATTGTTTTTAAAAAAGAGATTGTTTATTGTTTTCAAAAAAGGCGAATGTCTTTTATTTTAAGAAAACAAATGAAAGAAAATCTCCGAGAAAACTCTCCCGAAAAAAAAAGTTGTCGTAAGGAAGTCTCCAGTTTTTGTCTGTGTTCTTTGAAGTTTAGGTAAGTTAGCTCACCTTTTTCCGATCACTGGTAATTATAGACACAATAGATAAACAATGGCACTGACGATCTGGGTCGTCGCGCGGGACGATACCGGTTAAGGGTACTTTAACACCCTTTCGGATTAGTACCCCATTTCCAACTGACTCGGCTACAGGGGGCTTGTGGCTAACTAACAACCGCACGGATCATACGATTGCTACAAGGACAAGGTTAAGCTGCGCTTGCCGCGGTCAGTCCGTGAATGGGTGACCATTCGTTACACATCGAGACACCACCGTGTCTCGGAGAGCACGTCAAACCGTGTATCCCGGGTGTTATACGAATACCTATGACAGTCGTTACGGGTAGTTAGAAGCCCCATAGTTTGACAACCGGTCTAATCTTAGTATATCGGCATTGCCCAGTATTTAACTGGGTTGCGCAAGTCGCTCCGTGTAAAATACTGGTATTCAGTTGCATCTGGTTAGCAGGGACGGATTTGATACGTTGGCTGCCCTAGGCCTATGAAATATTGTCGCCCCCTACTCGCTGTAAATCACGAAAAATTAAATGAACTATACAGGAATTAAATTAAAATAAAAACAACGAAAGTCAGTAAATGATACAATTATTTCAATCAGTGTTTCAAATACTGATGCTTACCATTTCTACTTGTAAGTAAAACGTGTATTTTTTTTTTTGCTAGTTTCTTTTATCAAATCTTTCAGTTTTTACAAGGCGCGAATACAAAAAAAAACCACCTAATTTTGCCACCCCCTAATTTTTGCCGCCCTAGGCTCCGCCCCTGCTGGTTAGACTGGAAGCTGACCCCAACATAGTTGGGACAAGGCTAGGCAGAAATATAGGTATAAACAGTTGTTCAGCCAGTGAGTTAATGAAGGGAACACCAGCTTTACTTTGTAACAGTTTGAATTCGCTAGACGCCTCCGTGTAAAAATAAAGGATTCGAATTGAATTCACAAGATTTGCTGGGATTGGAACTAAGTTAAATTGATTTTTCAGTTAGAGACACGCTATCACCTCTTCTGACCTCTTCGGTAGAGAATTTGTTGCTGAAGCAACACTAACTTACGTAAGATATATTTATCACTTAGATTCCCTAGACTTTGTTACAAAAATAAATTTGAACGTTAAACTGAAAATGCTCGAAAACAAGGTAATTTTAAAAGTTATAGTTAAACATAAAATAATCCATAAAACTGGCCATTTCAATATGCATATTAAAATTCTTTAGTTTCCAGCTTTATAACTCAAAGGAACCGAGCTGAATGCCGTTCCGCGCAAGCTGTGAAAGTTAAATTGGGAAATTTCAAGTGCTACGTATTATATACTACTCAAAACAAAATAAGAGCCACTAGGTATTTAAGGTATACCATGAAAAATATAAAATTAACACATTGTTCAATTTACGTAAACTCAAAACAATGTTATTGTTTACCGTTTAGGCTAGTAATTGTTGAAATTAGTGATTAATAAACATTTTTATTTAACTTTTGATAAAAAAATTCAGTTTAGGATAAAAAACACAAATAACAAAAAGTCACTAAAAACTAAAAAAAACTTCACTTTTTATTTGTTTTTCTCTTTTTTAATTATGGGTATGCCCTCCTCTTTTGGCTATGCACTCCTGTAGCCGTGAATGCACGCTCTCTATCAAATGGCTGACGTTTTCAGCTGGGATATCTTCCCAGGCACTTTTCAAAGCATCAATCAGTTGGTGCTGGTTGTAGACCTCTTGCGCACTCTCTCTAACCCTTCGTTTTAATTGGTCCCACATGTGCTCGATCGGATTTAAGTCCGGACTGTTTGCTGGCCACGGCAACACTTGAATGTGAGAGCCTTCCAGTACAGACTGGGTCGCTTGAGCTGTGTATGCATAGGCACTGTGTTGCATCAGGATGAACCCAGAACCCATTCGCTGTGCAAATGGAATCACATGAGGCCTAATGACTTCCTCAATGTAACGCTGAGCAGTTACGGAACCTTCATTTAAAATAGCGAGTTCAGTTTTGCCATGTAAGCTTATTCCACCTCAAATCATTACATTGGGTCCACCGAAATGGTCAACCTCGTGAATGCGGGCTTCAGAAAATTGCTCGCCACGTCGCCTCCATACTCTAATGCGCCGATCGTCATTAAAGAATGTTACTTTACACTCGTCGGTGAAAAGCACCATGCCCCACTCGTTTATGCCCCAGTCTAAATATTGACAGGAGAAACTTAAACGATTTGCACGTTGAGCCCTGGACAAAGGAATTCGAACAACTCGACGTTTTGTAGTTTGCTGGTCTTCGCGCAATCGGTTACGGATCGTTTGGTCAGTGACGCGAGTACCCGTTGTCAACCGTAGGCGATTTTGTAACTTACGAGCCGTCACTGTACGTTCTCGGCAGGCACTAAACCGGATGTACTGATCCTCGTGAACAGTTGTAATGCAAACTCTACCCGAACCAGGTCTTCTTGCAACACTACCAGTCTCTTGGAAGCGATTCCAAGCATTCTGGATAGCTTTCCGAGAAAAACCCAAATGCAAAGCCACAGACCGCTGCGAAATTTCTTCTTGGATCATTGTAACGGCTCTGGTTGCAGTAATTACGTCCATATGTCTTCGTAGTTATGGCATATTAACATAAGATGTTACATAAACAAATTAACTAAACAAAGTTAAACGATTATTTCAGATTACCATAAAGATAATCGAAACAAAACTTCAAGAAAAATCGAAACAAAATAACAAGAAAATTTCAAATTCATTTTTTTTTTAAATGATGGCCTTCATTTTGGTCTCAAGTACAAAATCAAAGAGGTTAAATATCGAAGAGTTTGTAACATCAATATTTTGTTACTTATTAATTACATAACGTTCATTAAATTACACTGAAATGTGAAAATAACGAGTGGCTCTTATTTTGTTTTGAGTAGTATAGAAGTATATCAGCACTTGTGGATGATAAAACGGCTCTCAAGTCATACAATCCCAACTAATATTATAAACTAGCTATTGCCCGCGGCTTCGCTCGCGTTAATTAAGTTAAAAAAAAACTCTTAATACACTACTAAAGTTTCTATAATAATGTAATTCAATCGTGATTCGAAAGACACGTGGCGCCATCTATAAAAGTTATTGTTGTTTTCCGCGGGAACGATACTTTTTTTCGGGATGAAAGGTACCTTATGTCCGTTTCTGTACACCTGACAACGTATATGCTATATTTCAGGATAATCGGTTCAGTGGTTTAGGCGTGAAAAGGTAACAAACAAACAAACAAACTTACTTTCGCATTTATAATATTAATTAGGATGCGAAAGTAACTCTGTTTGCCTGTCTGTTACGCTTTCACGCCTAAACCACTGAACAGATTTTGATGAAACTTCGTACAGAGATAGTCTGGAACCTTGAAAAGAACAAAGGCTCTTTTATCCCGAAAAATACGGAATACGCAATAAACGACATCCAGGCGGGCGAAACCGCGACCTCTAGTTCAAAATAAATGTCATTGTTATTTGACTACGAGTACAAGTGGAATACACGGCCTGGGTTTGTTATACGTTACAGAGTAGCCGTAAAAAGAAAACGTGAGCAATACAAACTGGATACGAGGTCAGGTCACGTCTACGGCTGTGGAGTTTTTGCAGCGGTTTTACTATTTAAATAACTTAGTGTGGTGTCACACCATGCCGATGTTAAGCGAGCGAACTTCAGCGGCTATTGGCCAAATACTCAAACTTCAAACCTTACTCAATTTTCAATTGCCGCTAATTTCATGCTATTACTGTCACTACGCCTTAAGCTGGCTTCCCACGGTGCGTGATAGCGCGCACCGGCTGTGCGTGGTATCATCCGTAAAATCACGCACCGTGGGAAACAAGCGTTATAGTGACAGTGACAGCACGAGACTAATGGCGGAATGCCAATTTGGGCCCGGTCCGGTCAACTTCTCAGTTGCAGTCTATTGCTGGCTTAGCGTGAAGCCACACTGCTCCGTTGCGTGGCGTTGCGACGTCGCAGCGCTAGATTTGGACCAATGAGACGTCGCAGCGCTACATTTGGAATCCATAGATTGGTCCAAATCTAGCGCTGCGACGTCGCAACGCAACGCAACGGAGCAGTGTGGCTTCACTCTTAGTTCGAAAACTTTGCCGATGTCGACTAGATGCGAATGTGCCTACAGGTAGAAAGTATACTAAGTAAGCAAGGGACTGCAACGAAGAATCTAACCGGACCGGCCCAAACTGGCATGTATATTTCCGTCCTTAAATACTAGTTTAGTTAGACTTAATTAGTACTAATAAAGTATGCAAGTACGAATCTCCATGAGTGCGTGAGTGAATGACTGGGTGAGTGTTTTTACTATATTTATCCCAGCGACATGTTAAAATTAAGTATCGTTTGAGTATATGGCCAATTATTTGGTTTATATCGACAAGACGCGTCGTTATTTCAGCCTGTGTCCCGGATAATTAAAATTGCATTGTAGTTTTAATCAAGCTGATATTGCGTCGCGTATTCTCGGATTTCTCGGCATGGTGTGAGCTACACTTAAGAAGTATGTTTCCTACATAAAACATGATTGCGCTAGTACGTTCAATACTTAGTTACCCCACTGTTTGTCCAGCCTCGTCAAGCGGCTACATGGCCTTCCTTTAAATATCTAAGGACGATAATGAACAGTACCTAGCTTCCATAGAAAAAGAGGATTAGCTAACCATGCGGTCACCAAACCGTTTACCCATTATGGTTTAACGCATTACCCCCTTTAAGGTTAGGCTTATGAAACTACGACTGTAAAAGGCTAACCCTACCCGGGTTGCCAACCGTCCTGTTTTCGCAGGGCATGTCCTGTTTTTTATAGTGTCCTGAGATATCCTGGATAGTTTTCAAGCAGCGTCCTGGATTTTTAAAGCGCACTGATAAGGTCATGAATTTTAAAATTCACGCGCCGCTTTTGCAATCCTTACGTTACGGGCATTATTAATATTTATGATTAACTAGCTTTCGCCCGCAGCTTCGCTTGCGTGAAATTTTGAACCCGTTAAGTGACGATTTTCCATACAAACTTTCATCCCCTATTTAACTCCCTTAGGGGTTGAATTTCGAAAAATCCCTTCTTAATGGATGCCTATGTTACAAAAGGAACCTACTGTCAAAATTTCAACTTTCTAACCCCAGCGGTTTAGGCTTTGCGTTGATAGATCAGTCAGTCAGTCAGTCAGCTTCTCCTTTTATATGTATAGATTACGGTTTACTCACGTGCATTTTTCGGGATTGCCCGACTAGTATGTATGGGAATGCACGTGAGTAAACCGTAATTACCTAATCATAAATATGAAAGTGTCTCACGAAAGTCATTATTATTATTACTTGAGTTTCATTTAACCTATTTTCACTACGAATTAATTTAACTATTGCCACTCTATTACTGCGTCCTGTTTTTAAACAAAATTGTCCTGGATTTTCCAACTTCAAATCCTGGTTTTTGAAAGGGGTTGGCAACCCTACTATAGGGCTACACTACACATCTTACTTTTATCCCATCACCATGAGGTTAATACTCTTTTCACGCTGCAAAGACCTTGCGCCCTAAAGAATTCATGCACTCAGGACGACTGCAGGTATTCGAAATACTGCGGCCGGTTCCACATGAATGAGCAAAGCAGATCACTTCTGATCTACCAGTGAGTCTATTTTACTTAGCCATTACTACAGTGAAACCTGGTTAAGTGGGCCCTGGATATGTAAGAAACCTCTGTTATTCATAATTACAATGAGGTCCCGACACTTTTGCATTGCAATAACTGTTACTGGGAATTTTCAAACCTTGTTAACTGAGATTAGATTTCATCGATTTTTTCGATGTTTACCTCTATAATTGGGGCTTCGCAGCTCAATAACTCGTATAAGTGAGACATTTTATCAAGTTTAGACAAGTTATGACACGCTTGTTTACAGTCTAATTTCTTCTATTTCCATTCAATTGTGCAACATAAAATATGCATTTCTTTGATAAACATTTCCACCTCTTTGCATGATAAATGGTACATTTCGACCTCTCATAGTGGGACCCTCTATAAATAAGACAACTGTCATGTTATCCTGCATATTTGGGAAACTGGGTAAATGAAAAGCGTCTATAAGTGATAAAAAATCTAGGTCCCTTGAAATCCCAGTTAACCAGGTTTCACTGTATAGTATAGTTGCGTGGTCGCATTGTGGCGTTGTTACGTAGAAGTTATTTAAATTGCAATCTAATGCAATTTCTAATGTATTTCACCAACCTATCATTAACTGTTCATTAAGGTAATTCGGTCTCTAAACTTTTCAATAGCTAACATTTTCATTTCACTACATATCAGTCACAGAACAGATAAAGAGATATCAGTAGTGATAACGACAAGATTATTGAACACATACATTCATATATTTTCTAAGTTACATAAATCTTGTCTGGTAAATAGTTACGGACTGCATTATTCAAAGTCAAAGTCAAATAGTTTTTATTTCAAGTAGACCAGATCACTGGTGCTTTCAAAAGGTCACCACTAGGTGCTCGGTTCCAAGAAGTAGGTCCTTTGGAGAAGAGCCGGCAAGAACCTCCATGGACACTCTTTTAAAAAAGTAAATTGATAATTGTTTCGGTGAAATACCACCATAATAGACAAGCTTATGGCTAACTTCACTCATATATCTGTAAATTAAAGCAAACAATGTAAATTATATCAGCTATTCATTAACAACAATAAATTAGTGAGCCATCAATTTAAAACGCATAAAACCGTGATTTAACGGCCAATAACGTTTCTATTTAGATCGACGTCTAACTAAATCTCAATAAACTAACAGAGAAATAGACCAGCTTCGTTGTCTAACATTAAAATCTGAAATGTGCCTTCGTTTATAAAAACAAGAGTGTTTTATAGCTCCTATATAGCGTGGCTAAGTGCTGGGTACGCCACAAGACGTTTGTGTCAAATTACTCTTTTTATTTCCTCAGTTTTTATTATGGTAATAACGTGAGAAAGCCCATGAATAATGTGCAGCCCTATATTATAACGAGAGCGTGAAGTTCTTTGCCCTTATTTACCTACATGACTGATTTCAGTATTATGATAGTACCAACAATTTGGCTATGATGTGCAAAATCTTATACGTTTCATTGTCAGGGAATTAATTATAATCATCAATTAATCTATCTAGTCCATCTCCGCTCAAGAACCTTTCTGCCTTTGTTTAGCAATGGACGTCCTTTGGCTGATATGAGAATGGATCGATTAGTGGTCATTAGGAAGTATTGCCAGAATCCACACGTTTGGCTCACTCACGAGTTTGCTCATGAAAAGATAGAATTACCTATTCTCTCTAGTCGTAATCTCATCCATTACTTATGAAATACTGAAAGTGACCTACTTTGGCAGAAATCATGGCACTACATTACCACTATCGACACCAGTAAAAAGCTAGACCAGCATAATTAAACTTATTTATTTATACTTTATTTATTTATACTTTTATGCACTATTATATAGTGGTACATAAGGCGGACCTAATGCCATAAATTCCCGTGATATATTCTTTTTTTTTTTGCTGAGAGACCTCTCGCAATATTCTATCTCCGTTACATATTTTTTTCATAAAGATTGGTCAGTGCGGTACTAAGTGTTAATACTTGCGTTACAGTTACGTGTCAAGTTATCATCAATCATACCCAAACTAATATGGAGAGGACAGTTATGTTTGTTCGGGATTCACATAAAAACGGCTTATCTGATTGATATGGAGCTCTCGTATCGGCTTATAGTGTGAGCTTAATGGTGACCAGATTGATAAGGTGTGGGTTAAAAGGTATGGAGAGGAACGAAGCTCGTATATTTAAGCAACACGTGCTCGCCCTACGCCTGAGAAAACAGTGGAAACTAATTTTCTTTGACGCTTATATTTTCGTCTGATTGGATAAGTTGCGGGTTTCAAATAAGGCTCAATTTACACCGCCGCGGAATGGAATGGAAGCGACTTTTTGCAACGAAATTTTAGGTACATAGCATAATGAACTTTATGTCAATTGTATAAAGTACAAACTAAATATGTGCTAAAATGGTCGCGCGTCTTCCGGGGAATCCTCGCGCATTCTCGAGAATTCCCCTAGCTACTGTCGGCGCCGTCTGTAGAATCCGCGGGAAATGGCGCGAACGGGGAGTCGGTCGGGACTAGTGTTGCCAGGTCCGATTTGTTGTAAATCGGTACATGAGGTCAAAAAAAATCGGGATTTAGGGTTGCAGATCGGGACAGTTAACAAAAAAAAACAAGGTTTAAATCTATTTAATCTTACATTGTATAATAAGTAATCAGTCTTGCTAGACTAGTAGAAATTATAAAATAAAATCGTACTCCAAAGACAATAAATAGATGGCGTTCCGTGTTAAAAAAATTACGTAGCGTAAATATACATTTTATTATGTTTTTTTTTTAAATTTTTTGATTAATCGGGACATTTAGCGTCCCGATCACCTGATCGGGACGCTAAATTGTACCTACAAATCGGGACGCGTCCCCAGACCCCTGAAAATCGGGACGTCCCGCGCAAATCGGGACACCTGGCAACACTAGTCGGGACGGTCACAGCAGTGCGGTGCCAAGCGTTTATGATGATGATTCGCTGGAATGCGCGGGAATTCTCGCGAATTCGCGCGCCTTCTAACGTCATGAGGCGAAATTGACGCTTCCATTCCATTCCGCGGCGGTGTAAATTGAGCTTAAGTCAAAGTCAAATCAGTTCCCCGGGATGCGCCAACCTTGCCTTGGCTTGTCGTTGTTCCGAGTCAAACTGGTGGTAAGTGGTAATGTATTGTGCGGTAACGATCACACGGCAATGTGTGGCCAGCGAGTATGGTCGGCAATGTTTATTTATTTATTTATAGACAAGATATCTTAATGCTAACAGAAAAATCCATGCGCAATAAGTGCTAATTTTAATGTTAGGGCAATACGGTCGTATTACTCGACAATATTAGGCCAATATTGATAACTTGCCCGGCAATATTGTGTGTTGCCAAATAAAGTTTGTTTATTCCACTTGCAAAAATTTACCCACATAATCGTGATAAAAAATAAAAGATTGCTGTCGTTGTAAACAGGCGAATAATTCACCTTAGAAAAAATAATAAAAGTTTAAGAAGATCGTTATATCTGATTACAGACGCGAAGTGGTTTTAGGTTGCGAAAATTACTTTTATCCATTCTAATAAACAAAAAAATAATATGGCATTATACTTTTCAGGTGTTTACTGTTTACGTGCTCTCAGAATTACATTGACCTACTTGTGGAGCTAATAAATACTTCATAACAAAGTAATGCACGAGGTAGGTAGGTATGTAGGTATTTCGGTATGCTCCTAATTGGCCACCCATGGAGGGGCTTAAAGAAACAAGTTGTTTAGATAAAAAAACAATTTATTTTCAAGTGAAATATGTGTTTTTAGGGTTCCGTACCCAAAGGGTAAAACGGGACCCGTTACTAAGACTCCGCTCTCCGTCCGTCTGTCCGTCTGTCACCAGGCTGCATGTATCTCATGAATCGTGATACTTAGTTAGACAGTTGAAATTTTCACAGATGATGTATTTCTGTTGCCGCTATAACAAAAAATAATAAAAAATAGTATAAAATAAATATTTCAGGGGGCTCCCATACAACAGACATGATTTTTTTGCCGTTTTTATAGATAATGGCACGGAACCCTTAGTACGCGAGTCCGACTCGCACTTGGCCGCTTTTTTTTATCATTTGACTTGGTCGCGTTTAACCCTCGTCGCACCTGTGATGGTAAGCGCAGACAGGGTCTAAGTTGGAGCACACGAATCCAAGTAACAGAGTTTAAAGGGATTCTCTTATACCTACCTAGCTCTCACATACACACAACGGAACACAGTGAACTGCTTGGCGCCAACTCCCTTTATAGGGCAATGTCAATATATTTGCCACCAAGTTTTTTGGGAGATGTCGAGAAAGCGTTCTTGTTAAGTATATGTTTTTTTTTTTTAAACCTGGCAGTATTACAAATTTTCTCTAATAAAAAATACAAACGATGCTTAAAAATGATTTTCTTATTTTTTTTTTATTTTCGTAAGAAATTGCCAAATTATTTGTTATTTACTTTTCCTAAAATCCTATGCTCTTTAAAGGTGAAAGTGGTATAGATCCAATCATCAAGGGTGCTGATTTTTGTTGTATCATATAACACGTGTCTATTCCCAGCGTGCGGTGAGCAAGTTTTATGTCCTATCCCATCCCCAGACAGGGAAAATCTTAATCATATTAATCGCATCTGTCAAACGTTATGGTAGAGTTAAGACTAACAAGTTATGGTTCATATCTACAATGACTACGTCGTCCATTTGAAGAGCCCGTCAGCCGAACACAAGTACTCATGACAATAGTACGTTATCCATCAATGAACGTTGCAGAATGGCTATCATCGACTACTGAGTAGCGATGCCCGATATGGCGCTTTGTATCGATATATCGTATTGTAATGTATCGCAACTGATTGTATCGATACACGATATACAAGGTTAGTCAGAAAGGGGGTACTAATCCGAAAGGGTGTTAAAGTACCCACAATAATGGACAACTTTTGTTCTACAACTTTCCCCAAAAATCAATTAATTTAGAGAAATAGCTGTTCAAAGATTTCACTAAAAATACGCTACAACAACCCTATCATCAGCTGTGTTTACATCTTAGGTCATATTTCGGGTCACGAAACAGTATAGGTACAAATAAAAATGGCCGACTTTTCCCCTCGCAATTGCAACTTTGTAAGATTACCTTACAAAGTTGCAATTTAAACGAACAAAAAAATTGCGCAGACACGACAGTTCGCAATAGTATTGTACCTAATAATGCTCTGCATCTCAGAGTGTTTTGTGTTAGCGCTGTTAGACTAATATTTTATCGGCTTATTATTATTAACAACTGACTAACCTGAAATTAAGGTTCCCTGTACCTACTTACTTAGAATATCATCTGTAATAACAGATGAAGAACCGTCAACTTGTCTATCAAAGGCTTGGATCACAAAAGCACGTAATTATTATTATGCTCTATTCTACATTAACAACTATTCCGATGCATCAGCAGCCAGTACAATAAGTAAGTTAATATCACAAACAATCCGAACAAAATAAACCTTCAAAATTGACCAATAATCTTACCGCACGATGTCGCTTCTGCAATACGTGGTCTGTAACGCCGACAAAGAGACGCCGCGGCGCCAGCGGCAAATTCAACTAGACTCTTTGTTCCGGCCGCTTGCCGCTTTAGTGTTGTGCAAAACTCAATTTTATAATTTTTTTTGGGAATGCGTACATGTTACGTACGTAGACCTGTCTGTCAGTCATTTAGTAAGACTAACAAATTAATGATTATTATCGTACGTAATAAACGTGTGTGTAGGTACTAAGAAATGTACCTATGCACTATCTTTTGAAAGCGCATGAACTCGACGAGATAGATTTATCGATTTCCGTAATTGACCGTATTTCATAAGTTATTTTCTTTTTGATAAAAACTTTGCGAGCATTTAAAGTTCCATCCTCTTAAACTTAAAATAAATCAGTTTTTTCAGCATGCTATTGCTAACCTAAGATCTTAGGCTTTAAATGTGTGTTCGAATCCCATATTATTATGATGTAGTGATAGATCCCCGTGACAGAAAGACACAAAATTTAAGGAATTTAAAAAAAGTTATTGAATTTGAATCCATTGTCAAATTCTCCGGAATATCGCGGGATTAAGTTTTTGGGATAACGTTGCACATCTCTAAAAGTGTTATAGCCTAAACATTTTATCCGATATTTACTCGTATTTATTGTAGGTAAGATTTCTTAGTCGCTTGCAACACTTCCCGGAATACAGTCGATAATTTTGATTGTTTACGCGAGTCGTGTTTTAATTTTTGTTGTTTTTACACGGAGGTTGACGGAGTACCAAATGAGGAGTGTTATAACATGGTGATGTGTAACGATAGTTGTGATGCCGTGCTCTCAACAGGCCATGAATTGTCCGGCAAAGGTTTTCGGTCTAGTATTCGAGGATTGTGTTGTGATCCAGCTAGTACAGCGGCGCGGCGCCGGCGCTTCGCTTCTTTTCGCTCGCAGCCCTAGAGCGTACTGGGATCAGCAGTTCCCCATGTAGATCGGACGTGGCGTTCCTGTAGCCTGGCCTCCTCGCTCACCAGACCTGATTCCGCTGGACTTATTGTGGGGTCACGTGAAGTGTATGGGTTACGCTGCGGACTACAGCAATGAAAACAAGATGGGGTAAAGAGTAACATCTGCGTTTGAGAGCATGAAAGACAATCCGCAGATAGATGTTACGTAATGCGATCGCATCCGTCCGTAGGTACCTACATCGCCACGCGTCTTTGTGCATCACGCGATAAGGGCGGCAGATTGATCCTATTTTGTTTGTGATAACCAATAGTGCTTCTTGTGTTCCAATTGGAAATGAACCCTTTTCGTAGTGTCCGTGGTGATAGATTCATTTGTAGGTAACGTAAGTTCATAAAACTAACAACCGAAAGTGCTTGTTCCATTCGGAATTGAACCCTTCTTGTAGTGTCCGTGGTGATACGGGGGATACATCCATGCGTAGGTAGGTTAGGTACCTACGTACTTACATAAAACATTAATGACCAAAAGTGTTTCTTGTGTTTCAATTTAAAATTAAGACGACACGTGTGTGACATTCTCGTTGGCAGAGAAAGCGTCGAAATCAGAAATGGTAAGTTTCTAGGTAATAATCATAATTATGTTCAAAAACTTCCGCTACACGCACACATACACAGTATCATAGTAACCTACGATTTCGGCGGCAGTCGTAGGTACGTAGGTACAGCTGGCGCTTTGTATTTTACCGCCCGCGCCGCACCGAACCGATAGGCTTATAACAAAATTAGGGTTGCGGAGTTTTTGAAATAAATAATATTTATTTACTTTTGTATGGAAATAAAAACATACGAATTTAATTTTTTTAACACATGCTATAAAACAGTCTTCAGTGATACTATAAGTGGCTTTCGGATTAGTACCCCCTTTCTGACTAACCTTGTATATCGTATGTCTTTGTATCGATACTGTAAATATCGTATCAAAATATCGTATTGTTGTTTAAGTGGAGTTGCAAGTAGTGTTGCCTTTAGTTTTAACGTTTAATAAACACAACTTGCATTTCGCATCCAAATGACTCTAAATAAAAAATCACTCACAAAATCAACAAAGTCAAAAGTAATATTTACATTAGGTCTTACCTATCCGCATCGTATTACAAAGGTTAATGCCGCACCTACAAAAGAAGAATAATTAAGTTTGTTTACATTTTGTAATCTTTGTTACTGTTACCTATCTTAATATTTCACAAACCAAACATCACTCTAAGTACTCAATACAATACGATATTTTCGATGCGATATTCCGGCGAAGCGATACGATACAGCCAAATATCGCATTGACGTGTATCGATACAAAATATCGATGTATCGCATTCCGTTGTATCGATACACCAAAATATCGATACGTATCGGGCATCACTACTATTGAGTAGGTCGTTAGTATTGATAGAGCAATTGGTCCTCCTTCTTTCATTTTTTTTTTCAGCAACGCTATCTATTGCGTTCTCTGTGATTTAAATAGAGTCCGCGACGAGAAGCGAATTTCTGTCTCTATAATATCACCTATCCTATCCGTTAAGGCTCATTTACACGGAGATAGTTTCTCGAAGCGAGTCTCATGCTATCTCTGTTTTCATCGTAGAGAAAGACAAAGACAGAACGAGTCTCGCTTCGAGAAACTCTCCTCGTGTAAATCCACAGAACAGATAAAAGACATTAGAAGGGCCTTGTGGGCGGGGCAGGCGCGCCGCACATATGAGCAAACGCTCATATGTTAACCGAAATTAGTTTTACCGGTCAACAGTCGCGCTGTTATTGTGAGAGCGTACGGAGATCCGCGAAAAAAAAGAATTATGCCGTCTTGCATTATTATAACGTGACGGAAAAGAAGCTAGTTGAGTAGTGTAGCCAGAGAAGGTATTTCTTTTCACCGGCATGTCCAAAAACCTTATAATATCAGTGATATTTGTAATTATTGCAATAGTATTATGTAATTTGTAGAAAAAACGATACAATCGCACACAGATGCAAAATTATACATTGCTTGCAATACATGGGTACCATCTTGTACTACGTGAGCGACAGCGCAATGTATTGCGTTCAATGCGAAAGTCGAGTGCAGCGAGCAATTGTTTTAATTCAGCGAAATCCATACGTATCGATAGTGTTGCACCAAGTTGTAAACAATATCGGTATTAAATATGTGTGTATATCTACAAATGATTATTATTAGTAATATTATAATTAAAATAACTTTGTTTATTGCCACGAATTATATCTTAAATTTTATTTTTAGGTTTCCAACAGGTCCAGACAAAAGAAAACTGGATTGAGACAACTGGTAGAATTGAATGGATACCTATTAAATGTAGCACAATTTGTTCTTAACATTTTGCAGAAAATTATGCAATTACAATTCACAGGGTTATTCAAATTAAATTAATTAAATTATATTATGTTAATACGCCTACGGGAAAACATTAAATATGGCCGTGAAATCCAAAATTTCTTTAGTTTTTTGCAAATTTTAGCTTTTATTTACGTTTAAACTATTCAAAATGCGATTTGCGCCGGTAACGGTTATTCAATAATATATTTCAATATGAAAGTCGTAAGTATACCTACTTTTCTAGGTTTACGATGCTCGAAAATAGAATTGTTTCCGAAAAAAACATGTTTTAGAGCATTAAGATGATGATTCATAATAATTGACATGATTTTATTGTTTATTTTTAGCAAACTTAGTATCGTCACGGGTGCAAACAACATAATTATGACGTAAAACAGACCTGCAATTAGCAAAAAACTAAAGAAAATTTGAATTTCACGACTATATTGGATGTTCCCCCTTAATTTGACATTATTATTTATACGTGTTGAGGAAGTTCACACTATTCGTACCCCGTTCGAGGGTCTCAAAATTAGAGCGAAAAATTGCAAAACTTAAAGTAACAAAATTACAGTAATTTTATCGATATAAGTAATCGACCTTTTGGTCGCCGTAACATGTATGAGAAATAAATTTGAATTTGCGCGTGTGTGAGTGTACGTCGAACGCAGTATTTGCGTTAGTGTGACAACTAATAGCAAACTCGAAATCTATGTGCGTGTGGTTTATTTGTGTGCGTAATGCGCGTACGTATTGGGCTCTTGCTTGTAGTAGAGTTAAAGAGTGGGAGAAAAGCGGCGACACGTGTTCTAATACAAATCAGGAACTATTTCCTTTCTAACCTCTTTATCTGTTCTGTGTGTAAATCGGCCATTACTCATCGAGATCCTTCCGTGCCTTGCAGAGCACGTACATACGAATATCTACGGCAGTCGTTACAAGTAATCAGTAGCCCGAAGTCTGACGACTGGCCTAATGTTAGGATATCGGTATTGCCCAGTAACTGGATGGCGGAAGTCTGATGGCAGTCGCTTCGTCTAAAATACTGGCATTTAACTGCATTCATCATCTGCCTAGCCTTTTCCCAACTATGTTGGGGTCGGCTTCCAGTCGAACCGGATGCAGCTGAATATCAGTATTTTACATGGAGCGACTGCCTATCAGACCTCCACAACCCAGTAACTGGGTAATACGATACTCTTGGTAAGGCTGGTTGTCAGACTTTCTGGCTTCTGACCAACAGTAACGACTGTCAAAGATCTACAAATGACAGCCGGGACCAACGGCTTCTACGTGCTTTCCGAGGCACGGAGGAAACTCGCTATGGTAAATGGTCACCCATCCACAGACCAACCTCGGCAAGCGTGGCTTAACCCGGAAGATCGGTCTATGCGGCTGTAATTATTTAGCCACGAGCTCCTCTGGAACTGGCATTTAACTGCATTATGCATCCTAATTGCGCAAAACACTCATAATATGGCTTTGATTTTGATATTACAACAATATTCATTGCGTGGTACATAGTTATAGAGAAGTCGGATTGTTAATACATAATTATGTTGCTACGGAAATTGTTGACCTGTCAAAATCAAAGCCGTAGTGATTACGAGTGTGTTCCGCAATTAGAATGCTGATTAGACCGGAAGCATACTCCTACATAGTTAGGAAAATAGACTAGGAGGAAGAAAATTATATTAAGCACGGCCCAAAAATATAACAGGCTAATTATATCATGTTAAGTATACTCGTTTTAATACTTGTTTTTGTTCATTCAGTACAAAATTAATTGACCCATAAATACGTGGGTGTTTCTCAAACATACGTTCTAATAATTCTTCAAAAGGAACGAGCGAGCTTGGTACCTACGCAACGCGTCATACGCGCTATTATATAGAATTTATAACTGTGGATTTGTTCGCAAGAAATAAATTCATGTAACAAACACCTGAGACAAACCACGCGAGCAACGCGTAAAAATATATGTTTAGATGTTATTTTTAAAATAAACATTGTAGATAAATGTTTGTGTATTAAGTTAATTGGATTAAAGCGTGAAGAATAAAATATCGTAACATAGCATAACATCACGCCCATATTCTCCGAAGGGTTAGGAAGAGGTGTAGGTACAGTACCTACATCCTCATTTCTCATTTCATTTCACACGTCGTTATGTTTAAACATGCCATGTAATAGGGGGCGAGCCTATTGCCAACCTAGACTCCGGGCTGCTACTGAGAAATTCCACCCGGAAAAACCCAATAACACTTTGCCCGACCTGGGAATCGAACACAGGACCTGACGCTCAGCAGTCGCGCTTACGACTACTAGACTAGGCAGGCAAATATCATAGTTTGATAATTTAATTCACTGCCTAATTAAAAACCGAAAACGAAACTTAATTTTCATAACCTCTTATAAATAGTGCCTCATTTAATAAATTACATAGGAAAACCAACTGATTACAGATTCATCGTGAAATAAGATTTTTATTTCCAGTGAAATATTAAAAACGTAGCTATATAAGTAAAATTATATGCGCTTCAAAACTTGAAATCTTATGTCAATTTATGAAAACGGTATAGGTAGGTAGGTATGTAAAATGTTCCTTCCTAGAGATTCATTAAACTATTTGACTTATTATAACTTTCGTGAGACACATTCATATTTATGACTTTGTGCCCGTACCGGATAGTTGGCATCGTTACGATTTTATTATATACTAGTGACCCGCCCCGGCTTCGCACGTGTACGTTTTATAGCTTAAAACCTTCCTCTTGAATCACTCTATCTATTAAAAAAAACCGCATCAAAATCCGTTGCGTAGTTTTAAAGACCTAAGCATACATAGGGACAGACAGCGGAAAGCGACTTTGTTTTATACCTACTATTTAGTGATGTCGTGGCCAGATCTTAGAATTGATCACTTCGTGATGTGGCCGACCATTTCATGAAATGGTTGTATTTATGAAACCTTTGATATCATTAATGATATGGCCAAACGTGGATTGAAATACCATCAAACGTTGACGTTTAAACAATATGGTCAGTTTTAGCTGGCCATATCATGAAATGCGACCATTTCATGAAATGGTCGGCCACATCATGAAGTGATCAATAGATTTGGCCACGACACATGGATTAATTACGGTTTACTCACGTGCATTTTTCGAGCGATTTTTCGGGATTGCTCGAAAAATGCACGTGAGTAAACCGTAACCTTATTATAAATATGTCTTTTAACTTATCTTAAAAAACTTCAGCTAAAATAAAGCGAATTGGAAATTAATGAACCTACGCAGAAACATGCTCAACAAGGAAAGAGTTCTAAATTCAATGAGGTTGCATTTCCTTTTATTCTTTATGAAACAACGTCGTTCGTCATTTCTTTTGAATAAGCCATTGGCCGGCTGTCCTAACCACCTTCGAGATACAATCCTGGCAGTCTGCCAGCCACGCAGCTAGTAAAACTGCCATAACTCTTAGCTAACTCTTATGCGCGAAGATCAGTTCGTCATTACAGACAAGGCACTCAACGGCGGCACTTAAAGGATATCTGTTTACGTGATTGTTTAAGTACCCTCAAGTACTCTTCTATCTAAGTAGGTGCCTATAGTAAATTGTAAGGCATTTTATCTGAACCGAGGAACGCTTTGAGGGCGTTTTATCCTGATAAGGAGGTGAAAACCCCTTCCAAACGCTTCGTAATGATTTTGGGCTACTTAACTCTTTAATTAGTGTAAACGACACAACAACATAATCGTTCAGGGGTGATTCCATCATTACAGTTAAGCTAATACCTATCGGTATGTCAAGATTGCGAGCAAGGTAAATGTAGTAAATAAAACCAACATAGACTCTTCACCACTGAGAGTATTTTGGTTAGTGTTAGTAACATGAACTAGATCACAATATACCTAATAGTTTACATAATTATTACAACATCATAAAATAAGGACAAGCTAGTCAGATATAAAAGGTCAGACTTCTTCAACTGTTCTGCTATGCTATTCTCTAAGAGACAATTTCTTGGCTGTACTCGTCGACGAGCTCGTGGACGAAACAGCCTAGAGATCGACCGAGCGCGCAGCGCTGATTCAAACGGTATTCACTAGTGCGGTTAAGGTCGTCGACGAACTCTAGGCTGTAACCTCTCGTCGCTGTTTCGTGGTCGAATTAGAGCTTGAAACAAATTTCTTTAAATCATAATCGATCAATCTCGACTGAGAGTTTTATAGGTTTAAAATATATATTAAAGGTCAATTTTTAAGTATTTTAAGGAATAGAGTAAAACTACAAACGAATTTAATCATAATAAGAGTTTACTGCATTTTTATTATTAAATTTTAAGGCTGAATGACGATTCATTTGCCTATTTCGTAAATAAGTAACGCGACGCGGCTGTCACATCCGACCACGAAGCAAATACAAAGAGGAGATGGTGTAATTCGATTTTCCTATCATACGACGCGTGATACTTTGCGGGGTGAAGGGAACGTTACACCCCGCCAACTTACGCCTACTTTCACGTTTTCCATCTAGTAGTGAATAGGAAAAACTAAACGCTTCGGGTACATCGGTAACTAATACGTGTTTCAGCTATTTCACGCTAGATGTCCTCGTAGTTGTAGTAGTATGTTACGACAGGGACGTACTTAGAATTTTTGTAACAGCCTACGGCAGAGCTGGTTTAAAAATTACAAAAATATTGTGAACAAAAATGTAATAAATAAGAAAAATCTTCACACAGTAATAAGTAACCACCCCGCTAAATAATTGTACTCAAGTCGATTTTTTGTTAACTGTAGATTTTAGTGAAATTTTAGTGAAAATAATTAAGAAATCATGCCTATAATGTACATACAGTACACAATTTACTACAGAAATTTATTACAGAATTATTTTTGTGTACTTTTAATTTAAAATTGAAATTCTCGAAAAACAAATCGAGTTCCTACATCAAATGGATACGGCGATGGGCGATGGTCAATTTTTTTCGTACTCATAGTTTCTTGGACTGAATTACTGCTTACTGCAGTGAATAAAAAGAAACTCTGTACAAATTCCCCCTTATTACTATAAAAGGCGGTTTAAGCCAAAACTAAGGTAAACCCAGATGTAAAATATACTCAATGTCATTTAATAAAAAACAGCTATACCGGCTATTTAAAAACCTGTGATTTTCTTAAACCATCGCTAGAAATAAGACGGATTATGTTTAAGTTGATATCGCTTAGGACGAGTGTATGTGTGATGCGGAATAAATAAAACACCAGTATTACGAAACAATGTTGAAAAATTAAGACATAGTATTTTTTATTTCACATACATTACATACACATGGTCTATTAATTTTTTGTATCCATTTCTGTTTGAGATTATCTTCGGGTGGAAATCTGAAATACGAGTATAATCTAAATTTAATTCAATATCAAGGAACTATGCAGGCCTCGTTCACCATTAATGAATAAAAATTAAAACGTCACGTATCACCACACATCGTAATTAAATAATTGAATTCTAAGTACGGACCTGTCTATTCATATTGTTTACACTATTCCACGATAGATGGCGACCGAAATATCACAGTTTAAAATAGTGATAAAAAACAATAATACGATATTCTTGTCAACAAAAAGGCTTTAAAAAAATCTTAAATCTGTTTTAATTCATTATAATTATAAAGATAATGAATATTTCTTACGTAGTTGTTAGTTATTCATGTTATAATAGGGTGCGCCATCTTTTGTCGAGCAGTAAAACTATTGTACGAGACGTGATAACAACAGATTTTTCTAGAACGAATCTAATAAATATCGCAAAAAAATAGTTACGAGTGAAATGTGATGCCATCCATGGTACCAAAACGTTTATCTGAGTAGTTTTTACAAGATAACACACAACACTTCATCTTTTTCTTTTAAATGACAACGAAAATAATAAATAATGATAAAATGGAATGGGAGCGGGAACGTAATGTTTACAAGACGAGTGCTGACAGACTGATAGGCCACGCCCACCGTGAGGACGGAATGGTTCTACATTGGTATCACGGTTCACAGTTGCTTATGCCATCTCCTCTTTGTATTTGCTTCGTGCATCCGACCATATTTTTTGTAAACAAAACCACTTGAGTTTAGATTATAGTTTGAAAACTTTTGGGTACTCTTACGATAATTAATTAGTTGTATCAGCGATTGTTTTGAACATAGTTTTGTGACTAAAAGGATAAATAAACAGAAATGTAAGTATTGTGATAATTTCACTGTTATTACCACTGTTAATGTGTCCGAATATTGTTGTGGTCCACGAATTATTAAGTAAATTATCTATTTATGTATTATTTTATAGTAATATTTTATTGTTGTAACGTAACATAGTGTATTTTAAACATGCTAAGAAGTGCGGTCCCATCCTATGCGCAATTAACCAACTTATTTTTTGTATTACAGTTTGAGGCTAGATCACCACCTGCAGTGCCTCATAGGAGGAATGCCCCAATTGCCACTTCATGTAAGATTAACTTATTTATTGGATTAGTGTAAGAAGTGCTAGGTACGGTACATCATTAAGTAATAGATTCCCATTTTGGACCAATTTGCTGGTTTTTCTGTAGATTTTTTCACACAAACAAGTAACACAAATAACAGTAGCCCATACTTATTTACAATCAACATGCTATACCTACTATATGTATAGGTACTTTATTATAATAATGTAATCTTTCGAGAGAGAGACGTTATACTTACTGTTATAAATATTGCCTTCATACCAATTTTTTTTTATCTCTAATAGTTGGTAATTTGTTGCATTTTATATGTTCACAGCACCCCGTAGGCGTCGTTTGGTAACGACACGACGCCGTCTGATTCAGCGCTCACCACCTTCACAAAGGCAGTCACAAATGGCAAGCCTGACTGAACGGTTGTTGTCCATTGAAGAGAGGCATTTGGATAACCAAAGACTCATTCTTAAAAATCAGCAGAAGATGTTGGAACTTATCAAGGGAATAAATGAGTCATGGTTAAGGTTCTTTCAGGAAAGGTATGCATAATGCATCCATCAGACGGGGGAGTTGAATGCCCGTTCAAAAAGCATATTACAAGACTAAACACTACATTGACAATAGAGATGGAGTTTAGCTTTAAATCCTTCTCCACATGTGGCTACCCTGGAACCTCATTAACAATGTCTGTGTATGTCTATTCCCTAACCTAATTACGGTTAGCTTTCTTCTTTTTTTTTCTATCGTTTTCCTCAAGATATCTGCATCTTGTTATAGTGATTTTGTTTGTTATGTGTTTTGATAATAACTAACTAGGTATGTCAGTTGTTTTATATAGTTTAGCATCCTTTACCTTTTGTAAATGTGAGATTTTTGTAGACTTGCTAGATGCCTGGATAGGTAATTAGGTACCTACTTACTTATACAGGGTGTTAACGAAATCGTGTAATTCCTTAAAACCATGTGATCTATTACTGGTATAGATGGACCCTGCACGAGATTTAGCTTGATTAAAAATAAAATAATATTTATCGATTTTATCTCGCGATAGTGTTAAGTAATCGAATATTAACAACACCATAAGGTTTAAAAAAAAAACAATCGAAAAAAAAAATGCATCAAAATTATTAAAATGTAGTAGGACATTTTAGCGCCCCGAATAAATGAATGGAAGGCCGGCGAAACAGCTGGCGGGCGGCCATTGCTCGTCGTTGCGTAGCGACAGCGCGGTAGGCACGGCGCGGCGCGAGCGATAAGTACCTAACGTCGCGCTCACCCCACCACGCTGCCTGCGCTGCGGCTCTTGATTGAACCTAAGCATTATCACTTATCACTCATATCACATAAGCATTATCACTTATCACTCGAGATCCCATGTTTGACTGTCGGTAAGCACCTAGGTAGGAAGCAGTCTAGCGGTTTAACGCTTGCATTACATGCAGGAGGATTTTCTAATTTAAATCCCGGCCCGCACGTCTGACTTTTCGAATCCATGTGTGGATCGGAATTTGAATAACATTTGCATTAACGGTGAACGTAAAACATCGCAAGGAAACCGAAGCCTGCACACCTGAGGGGGCTCCTAAATGATATCGATGATGTGCGTAGTCCGCCAACATGCACCAGGCCAGTGTGGTGGGCTAAACCCTAATTCTTTTCATTCTAAGAAAAAACCCGTGCCCACCATTGGGACAGGAATGAGCTGATTACGTTATGTAAGTAGGTACCTAGTTATGAAAACCAATAATCTAGTTAATTCTAAAAGCATCAAGGTCTTACCATAATCAACCACTCTTTCTGGACCTATTCATGATGATAGGTAGGTACCTACACAAAGTCAAATCGTGACAAAGTAGGTAGGTAATGCTTTGCGATTGATAATAAAACAGTTAAACACCAAAGTACCTAACAGTGCTATTCCACACTCGTAAAGGATGGACGTACATTCTACTGTTATCAAAAGCAGTGTAGGCATATCTGCTCAATTTACATTTACTTCTCCCACCGAATATTGGAATATGGTTTCGCGTCCTCTGTTAAACAACACCGATAAAAACAAAGACTTAATAAAATGGAACACACGAAATGTGATCGATAAAATGTAAATGACCGTTCAACATTCAGCTCATGAAATAATACAGTCCTAATTAAATTAAAACTTTCAACTAAAGTTTTTTTGAAGTCAGTTTTTCTTTTATTTTTAAAGTAATTTAATTTTGCTATTTTAAGTGGCATAAACAATACATAAACATGTAATTACAGCAATCCCGGGTAATTTGCTATTATCCATTGAAGAGTTCCATTGTCAATCTCCGAGGGTATTCATCAGATCTTCATCAAATTTAAATGCGACCACCTCGGGAGAATACTCTTTCAAGCAAAAAATCGTTTCAAGTGTGCCTTATGAAATTTGAAGAGTTCCTTTGATTTCTCCAGGATCTTGATCATCAGATTCTGACCTGAAGAATATGGGATCACCTGTGTGGTATACCCTTCCAAATAAAAGAAGAATTTTCCAAATCGGTCGAGGCGTTTTTGAGTAATCGGGGAACATAAATAATAAAAAAAGATTTTTAAGTCCGTTAAAAACCTAAATTAAACGGTCTAAAATTATTTGTAGCTTACCTAGCACGAATACATCGATGGCACGGGTTAACAATCCAATTGACTGTGCCGATGATTTGCTTCCTTCGTTTGCATCCGATCAGCTGACGCGTCAGGTGATCAAGCACCGAGCGGCGAGGTCATGAACCCAGGCGACCGCTTTGCTTTATTATTAGTTGAATGTTTTACTGTGATGTGACCGTACGCGTAGGTAACTGTAGCGAACACGCGGTTGTAGGTACAAACAAGTGCAAACGTTCTAATCTAACGGCACCTCATAGCATAGCCTCATAGCATCGTAATTTTTACGAGTTTTTCGGTAATCACTAATCACTCATAGGTACCATACACACCAACATGTTGAAATGGTCGGAATACGTCACGACGTGATACACGATAACTGGAATTTTAAATAACGATAGCAGTGACAATCGCGATTCGCGAATTACAATGCGTAGGTAGGTACTTTGCGAACAGACATCCGACCGGTAGCAATGTGCGCAAGAGACTAAATCACTAAACAAAACGATCCTACCTATCTCAGCAACGCGGACCGGGCGGGCGGCCGCCCGTAGATTGTTCATGTACCTACCCGAATACTGATGCCTACAATGTGCCTGAATACCTCGTAATAATAATTTGCAATTAGCAAACCTGCTGATCATTGGTTTAGTATCATTGCGAAACATGTACTTACGGAACTTATGTAGGTACAAAATTTTGATAAACACGACGAAAAACTCAAACATTCACTATGATTTATGCAGGTTATTAAAATTAAAATAATTCATAACCAATTCTCATCCCTAATCCAAAGGTTTAAAGTCTAAATTTGCAATGACAGGCGGTGGCGGCGGCGAATCCTTTTAGGTCTTTTGACAAAAGCCGCGTTGCGCAATGACCAACACAAAAACGTATCTTATGTTAAAGACAGAAGTGTCGAATTTGCCTATGTATTTCTATCAAACTTCGCGAGCAATGTAGGCATCTAGGCGGCGGCATCCGTGCCTTGGTGAACTAGCTACTGCTTGTACTCTGGCACCAAAATCAGCACAAATTACCTATGCTCATACGCAGACACGTCGTGGTCATTGTACAAACATGTCATCGTTTTCAAATAGGGAACTGTCGGAGTTAGTATTCAATTACGCTCGAACCCAAAATTTTAATGTGACGAGAGAGTGGTTCCGCAGCCGGTATCCTAATTCCGCCGAGCCGTCATCTAGGCTGATCTTGCGTGCAGTTCAAAATCTTTTGGACTTTGGGCAGTTTGCCGTTCCTGGCCACGCATTTTGAACATTTGTTGAAATACACGTAATAACTGAAAAACAATAATAATAAAAACATGTGTGATTGTGATACTTAGTTGTAAGTGTAAATACCTTATTAACTTAATAATTCGTGCCGTGAATCGTGACACTCGTGACGTGACCTTGTGACTCAAAAAACTCTTTTGATTACCAAAAACATTTAATTTTAATCATTAATAATTGTACATAATTTGATTCCAACTTTTTAAATACACCAAAATTACGATCAAATCTGTTCATCAATCAAATTGAAAACTAAAAACAAACTTAAATTTCCTGTAAGTAGATAAATTTATTTATAAAATTGACATAATTTGACCGTCCTAAGCCGGTACAAAGTATGAAGGAAAAGTTGGTATAAAAATGTGAACATTTCCAGTTTGAGTAGGTAAACTTTCAATCACAGCGCATTTTGTTATCAATCGCATTCGTGTAGGTACCTACATAGCTAGCCTGTAGACATAATTTTAAAAGGTATGTTATGTTCGGGAGGTCATAGGTATTCGAGGATTAATAATTTTTTGTCGATACTTGATACAATTTCGAAGTCGGTTTTATTAGGCAAGCGCAAGCAGTGTCACTGCTAGCGGCTGGCGGTAACGCCACCGAGTACTTAGTACCTACTGATCCTACCCGAATAACTCATCATCATCATCATAAATTTATAATTTCAAGTTTTGCTGGTGCGATATTATGGTACCTATCTGAGACTACAGATCTACGGATCACAAGTCAAAAAAAACAGCTGATTATTGCTTTATAACAATAAACAGCGAAACATGCACTTGTGTGCGTGTCGAATAACTACGCTAAACACACTCGGATATTCGGATATTTCCAGTAGGTTTCTAAAATAAAAACCAGCGATAGACGAATTTCACCCCTAATCCAAAGGACTAAGGTCCAAATTTGCAATCACAGGGGGGTGCGGCGGCAAATTCACTTAACTCTTTTGACAAATGCCGCGTTCGCGCATCACTCAACACAAAATAACCTTTAATGATAGAGCGGCAAGAGATAAATCTGCCTGTATGTTTTCAACGGTTGCAGGACTCGATCGCGTCGAACGAAATCAGTCAGTGCAGTACAAATTACTTAAGAGTACGTGTCGCGCTCATTACGTGCGTTACAATTACAAATAATAGGGAACTATCCGAGTTAGTGTGATTTCAATTGAACGCGACTAGGCTATGGTTAAATTAAATCACCGATACTCTGACTCCGCAGTCCGCAAAGGCATCCGAGGTTGACCTCTACTGACTCTTATCTGACCAAGAAGAAAATCTTTTAGTCTACATCATTGAGTGATTGTGTTGCGTGTGTAACTATCAAAACTGTACAAAAACATAGGTAACCATCGTGTGGGCAAGTAGGTAATTACTTACCCAATAATAAACGTGTGTGTGTATTATGTTATGTGTAAGAATTTGTAAATACCAACCGGACTTATGGGGTGAGTAAAAAGATTCAATCAATTGATCATTGTAGTTTTTAAATACGTGTCTCGCTCAACATTATGTGTAATTGTGTACCTACATCATGTGATTCCGACTTATTAAACATGATGATAGGTAATATCTTAAACTAACTAATGTTTTGTGTTGTTAATTAATTATACCTACATTTTCGTCATGAACCGGTACGATTCGAAGTAGGTACCTTACCTATTAAGTAGTGGGTAGGTAGGAATTAACAATAACAAACACATTTTCATCTAATCCTTGTTTGTTTGAGGACATACCTACCTAGGTAAAGTTTTATTCTGAATTGCATTCGTTTAGACGGGTTGATAGGTAGTTAGCCCGTAGCCCGACTAATGTTTGAAGGGGATAGGTAGTACGATCGTTGATAGTCTTAGGATTGGAGGTTGGAGTCTACACTGCAGCAAAGGGCGGGTGGTGTGTAAAGGCGATTGAAACTTTTTTTTCACCATAATTATGAATTCTCTTGTACCTTGAATTTATGATTTTTTTCATTTAAAATTGACGTAAAAAAGGCTTTTATTTTCTTATTTTTTCTTCGAAAGATGGTTTAACGAAAAATGTGGCTGAAAGTCATGATAGCATGATGTTTCAAGAAACTGTACTTTAAGCATTCGGTCAGAGGGTCGTCTTGGTTCCATCATGAGCGCCCTGAATAGGATCACTTTCTACTCCACGGTTTTTTTTTGTAACTCAAACAATGCTTATCGTCGAAACTTGACCTTCATAACGTTCAGTCGCACTTTCCAGTATACCATCGGCTGGAGAAAAGAAATTACAAGAGTAAAAGGCGTAACTTTTACACGGTGGAATGCTTAAATTAAACGGCCTCTGCCTCGCACCGAACGACGCCGCGACGGCGCGGTGATACTAGTACTAGTAATTTAGTAAAGTACCTACGTCTCGCGCGGGTATTGTTCCGCGCGGTCATTCTACTCGGGGCGCTAAAACGCCTCACGTTAAGAACACATGTTTACTTTTTGTTTTTTTTTTTTATTTAATCCAGTGGATTCCCGTGCAGGGCTAATCTATGTCAACAGTACATCACGAGGTTTGAAGGAATTACACGATTTCGTTAACACCCTGTATAAATTTCTAACTTATTATTTTACATAATTATTTTTTGTGTGATTCCCGCACTTCAAAACTTCCGAGTCTACATTGGTCTCTCATAACTTTGCCAAATCATAAATGTATTTACTCAAATTATTAAAGATATTGATTTTAAAAGTAGCACCTAACCATGTAGTTTCTTGGCGGCTCTTCTCCATAGGAAACGACTAATTGGAACCATGCACCTAAATTCGACTTTTCATAAGCGCCTGTAATTGTTTATATGAAATAAAAAGTTGATTTTGATTTGAGTTTAATTATTTTTAGTTTATTTTATAATGTAAATAAAAAAGAAAGCATATTATGTCCCTATTTAATGTATCATGCCCCATTCTTTGTGCACATTTAAAATTTACTAAAAATTGTGACAATGGTACAAATACATTAGGAAGTCTTAATTATTTTTCATAACATACTTAAAAAAAAAACTTCATAACTTAAAAACTCATTTATTCAAAATAGACTAGAATTACTAAGTTCCTGTGTGACTAGAATGACTAAGTGAATACCTAAATTAATTGAGTCTATACACAGCAAAAGGTAATAATCCATAAACACATAAAAGTAATTTACAATCACAACAAATATATTTATTTGACACCTTAAAGACATTACCTAATTGTTTAACTAAAGAAGTTAATACTGATTAGTCTATGCACATAAGTATACATTAACATTTACTAATTACTTTCATTAAAAATAAAAATAAATGCAGATTTAGTGTGTATTGTCCAATCAATTATGGTGAGTACCTATATCCTATCTAAACATGATTTCCACTTCTGAAAAGAAAGAAAACCATAATTAGATAAGAAATGCTCTCCATAATTGATTAACTAAATCTCGCCTACTTACCTACCCGCTTACTAACTTATCCTGTGTTGCAGCTTGCTGTGTCAGGGTCCCAAGTAACCCAGATTCTTCATCCAAGTCACATTGGTCTAACTGAGGAGCTGGTAGCCCGGCTTGATTACACATGTTGTGTAAAACACAGCAAGCTATTACCGTACTATTTTTCCCACCATTATAGGATCATAGTGCAACATCCTGTGAACTAATTAACATCTGAACCGCCCTTTCAGTATTCCAATAGTCCTCTCCACACTGTTCAATGCACTGCTGTGCAATTTATTGTAATGGCTCTCTGGAGTCTGAAGTTCTGGATTACTAAACGGAGTCATTAAATAAGGCCTTTGAGGATATCCTGAGTCACCTGAAATCAATGAATGAAGCTAAATTAAGTGCACACCTGACTAGTGATTAAGTTATCATTGTATTATAATTAATAACTTACCAAGTAAGTATACTATTTCTCCATTATTATTTAGATTATCCAAATGCTCCTATAACCTAGTGTTTGAAAAAACATAACTATTATGTGTTGCTCGCCCAAAAGTCACATCCACATGCAAGATGTTCAGATCAGCATCATTAATCTGAAATAAGTGTAACAATATAGTATGGATTCTATAATACCTATATTAATATAATTAAGAAAGACCAACAACTTACAATTAAAACGTTTCTGGCATGATAGCCTTTTCGGCAATAATATCTCTCCTCATGTTGCTTAGGACGTAGGTATCATGGAAATCAGGGTGCCATCAACGCAACCTAGCACCCCTGGAATGTTGAATTTCTCATAAAACCTGTAATCAGCATTGAAAATTCAAACGATCATGTTTTACAAGATTATAGAGAATAACAAGAAAATTAATTTTGATACTTTAGGTACTTACCTTGACTTTAGCACTTGTCGATCATTGTGGTTTTGTGGAAATCTAATATATTTACTAATTATGTTTTTATTATTCAGAGCATCAACAACTTCGTGGATTGCCCTAGAGGCAGAAGGCTGAGATACTTACATATGTACATAACTACATTCTTGCCAATGATTTTTTGGTAACTTCCATTAGCCAAAAAAGATAAGAGTGCATAATATCTGAAACATCACGTATTTAGTAGGCTTTTGTTGATGTGTGGTCCATTATATCTCATTTATTAATAAAGAAACCTATCTGTAGGTAAACAAACCTTTAACCTCTTAGTTAAACCACTCGAACGAAGTCGCGGATGCATTTAAGGAGTTAAATCATCTTCCAGTATATTAATTAAGTCCTCATAAAGCCTATAGTTATGGATAAACTCTACATCACGGGATATTGTTTTAAACTTTCTTAACCCTAGAAGCCTAATCTACGCCTGCGAGGCGTACACGCAACCGAATATCGTTGGTCTCTTCGTAACGGTTGAAGCTAGCGGGTCGTGCTTTTTCGCCAACTCGGTGGCCGACGGGAGCTAGCGGACGGTGCCCCTGTTGTTAAGATAAGTCCCGCCATTTTTGATTTATCGAAGTATTGTACGCCTGCGAGACGTATGTTTAGGCTTTTAAGTAGGTTTGGCAACATGGCTTTTGTTAATTCTGCTATAATATATGGCCACAACATGATGAAAATAATAAAAACCATTGAACAGAACAAAATTCACAAGGCAACTCAGCACAGATTTGGTCACGCCTTGGATGGAGAAGAGATTTGAAGCTCCGACATTGAAAAGATCTTTACGAGAAAATATAAGCCAAATTCTCGTAAAACTTACTGATACAAATAATGAAAAACGAGATGTAGAACCTAAGCCAAAAAAAACGTAAATACTGCGCCTTTTGCTCCTATAGAAAAAGGAGAATGTCAAAATTAGTGTGATAAAAAAGTAAAAAAATCTGTGTGTGGCGAGCACAAGGTTGATATGTGTGTAGACTGCTCTTCAAGTTTAGCTAGTCTTTTAAAGTATGATTACTTTTAATGTTCGCTCTAAGAATAACTAATTACCGGTAAAAAAAGATTTTCTAAAAAAATAGGTATTTATGTTTCAGTTGATTTTGAAAAATTTAATATTTTTTGTTCCAACTTCTGCATATTGTTTTTTCGTTGTAATAAATAACTGTGATTATAGTTATAATTCATAACAGTGTTGTTTTATTTTTAGTTTATATTCCAAATTCAAATTTCCGCTAAATAATATTTCTAAAATAGGGCTATTTTTGCATACAGATTGTAATTTTTATGTGTACGCCTCTGAGACGTATATTAAGGCTTTGTGCACGTCTAAAATAGATAAGGCTTCTAGGGTTAATTGTCTCGCCTGTTGGGCTTTCTTTAAATCATCACTTTTCTTAGCTTCTTCTAATAAATAAAGCTTTATACTTAACCGAGCTGCCATTTTTACAATTATATAAAAGAATCGAAACAGTTCAAATAATATTTAGTACAGTTTAAATTATTTTTGTCATTAAATTCAAGGAGTTACGCACAAATATTGTAGCTTTTGGATTTGACAGATAAAATCGAGGCTGTGGGCGAGGCTGTAAGCGTCGTCGAGGCTGTTTTTTGTAAGGGAATACCAAAATGTATGAAGAGCTGTCAATAAGCTCGCCGTCGAGTAGTTCTAACTCACGGCCGTCACAGCCTTGAGCGCTAGTGTAGTTATTCGCAGCTTAGTGAATACCAAACTGTTGATTCGTCGTTGCGGCAGCGCTGCACGCAAGGCTGTATCCTTAGAGAATAGCACTGCAGCACCGAATGCTTCCTCGAATGACCACCGCCTTTAAAACATCGGGTGCGCTGATCCATATCGACGACTACCTACCTTCCTTTGTCAACATTGCCCAGTGCTACCCGCTACCGATAACATTAGTCGTATTGCGAATTGCGACAGGTATACGGTTCCTACATTATGAAAGATTACATAATTCTTAATTACTTAATTGCCGAGATGACAACGAATTAGGTCTTCTTAATTTGAGTAGGTAGGTGCTAGACATTTAATTTGTTTACCAACTTGTCTAAACTTATTGGTGTACAGTCAACATCAAAACTAAATGATGATTGTACTTTCAAAAGTGTTTTATGAATGGAAACTTGTTTTTATTAATATTATTTTGTACATAAAATAACAAAATAAACAACACTCAATACTAGTATTGTTAACATTTTCAAATTATCATTACATGCACTCATAGGCGTTTATAGGAGTGGGACTATGTGGGCCCTGCCCACCCCAGAATGGTCTGGTGCCCACCCTACGGTGTTGGTTTACTGATTCGAAATTCTAGGCTGGACACTTAAATAACTTCACACAAAACCAATTTTAATCAAATATGGGGCCAGACCACCACCCCTAGATACGCCAATGCACGCCCTGATAATTGAATTCAAAGTTCCAAAAAATTCATCAACTTTTCCTGTTAATTGTACCTACCTACCTCATAAAAATCTTCTAATGTCGTCAACAGAATTAAAGGTCGTTTCAGGAATCGGTATGGTTAGTTTGGTACCTACCTATGTCACTAAAAACCTAACGGGATAAAAAATTCACGACGAAGGCAGGTTTATAACCCTATCTTTCATACCTACACTCATCTATTAAAAATGCGCCGAATCTTCCAGATTTTTTATGGGGCACCGTAATATCTTACAAATACCGATTTATCGCGTTTTCACGGTTCAGTTCTCTATGTTATCCAGCGGTGGTAGTAAATCAGAAAGAAATTAGAACGGATGAAATATTGTTTTCTTACCTATTTCAGATGCTAAATGTCCTTTCATAGCTGCTTATTCTTGGATACCTACCTATTCATTATATTTCTAAAATTTTAAACATAAACATAAACTCACGCCTGTATTCCCCGAAGGGTTGGCAGTAGTAGGTACCTACACCCACATTTCGCCGTTATCTTTTACGTCCCATGTAAAGGGGGCGAGCCTATTGCCATCGACCAGGCACAAATCCATTCCACACGGAAATACCCAATAACACTTTGTCCGACCTGGAAATCGAACCCAGGACCTCACGCTCAGCAGTCGCGCTTGGACCGCTAGACCAACGAGACAGTAAAACAAATGTCAGAGAAATTAAAAATATCGTGAATAAAAATCAGTTTGACCTAATGTAAACTGGCGGCAGCCTATGAATCATGAAGTATGTTCAACTGGGTAACATTTGAAGCGCGAGATAATTTTGTCGATGCATTATCTCATGCCGAGACTCGATAAGCCAAACATTATCTCGTCTCGGCACGACAATATTATCTCGCACTGCGCATGTTAGGCTAGCTGGTATAGTTCTGTGTGATTCCCGGTAAACAATATGCCACCCGTTACCCACCAGTGGGTGTCGTAAAGGCAACTAAAGGATTACGTCGCGAGGATGTGCAGTAGCGTCCACAGCCTGGTAATAACAACAACTAAATAAATGGTTAATTGTGGCGATAATTAGAATATCCCCTTTGACCGTTCAATGTAAGGCAATAAAGGTTCAATAAAGGCGGGGAATAACAACAGCAGCAGCAGTAGCAGCGGCAACAGCAACAGCATCAACAGTTGCGACATTAGCAGCACCAACAACAGCAGCAACAGCAGCACCAGCAACAACAGCATCAGCGGCGTCTAAAAACAAAGGAGATCCGACGACGAAGCCCGTGCTGTGGTAGTGCACACCCAGATGGGAGAGGTGCTCAAGGGATACACATGGTTAACTTGTAAGGGATCAAGAAGCGCCTGCGGACGGTCAAAATAAGATAGCCAAGGGTGCTATGTCCGCAGCCGCCCCACGATTCGGCCCGTATAACGCAAGTTGGAAGGGCCATGGGAAGGTGGTGGGAGTGACCGTTCAATGTAGCGGTCATTGGGAATCCCATATTAATTAGGAAACACTTACCGGCTTATATGATGAGTAAAAGCTGTTAAAAAGCCCTTCTTCTTCTTCTCTCGTGTCAGCACGAGCTATACGAAAATAGCTCATGCTGTGGTGAAAAGATTAGCCAGTCAGCAAGGTTGGTAGCGAGGCTGACTGCCCAGGGTGCGCCGGACGTACTTAAATATCGTCACTCGTGGAGGCTCATTAAAAAGCCCTAATAGCACAGAATAAATAGTAAAAGTACTAATAGGCACAGACGAGATAAATAATATTTAAAAGCGACTGTGATTCATACAACACCTTATTAGATATTCATCAAATAGTGACGCAGATAAACATACAGACGACGGACCATAATCTATACAGCTAATCCTGACTATCCAATATTTCATTAGGTGCTATAAGAATAATTAGTTTGCACCATTTTATATAACTTAACTGTCTTGTTTTACGATCTTCTCTTTATTAATATTCAGGATCCATCTGTCTACAGCTCCATTCTCCAAGGATATCTCGATTTACGGTTTGCAAACAATCGTCAAGATTTTATTACTCTTCCTTACTGTCAAAATATAGGCACTTATAATATAAGGTACCTATCATATAAATGAATTTGCTTTCATCCGCGATTTTCTGGCGTCGATTTTAGCGCTGAGCAGTTTTACTAGCTATCCTATTTCGTGTTTATATTGCTACATCTATTCTTTATACTTTGGGGTCGAAACACTCGGGTCCGAAGTTGAGCATTTCTATGCAGATATGTTGAAAGGCGGCTGGTCGACATTTCCCGTGACCCGAAAGCTGGCCTCTACTTTGGTCAAAGGATTAGCATTGCCATACAATGTGGCAATGCTGCCAGTCTTCTGGGCACGTTACCAATCGACAGCAGTGCAGAATATTTTGATGCCCTATTTTATTTTATAAGTAGTTTCATTAAGATATATTTTTTCCTTTATTTTTATTACAAATTATAATTAACTAATTATAATTAACTAAATATTAGTAAATATATTGAATTCTTTATAGTTAGTTAACTGACTGAAAAGGTAAGTCGACATCAATATTCTTCGTCCTCTAAAGAAGTTTAATTCTATAGGCAGCAGTGGCGTAGGGTGAAGTTTCTTAAAAGGGAAGCCGGACCAAAAAATGCTTACCTTGCTCAAGTGTGATGCGTGATTTCCAGTAACTACTCGTTTCGAAAGGGAAGCCGATAGGAATCGAGTTGTATGGAGCCTTCGCCACTGATAGGCAGAATTTCATCTTTTCTTGTGAGCTTAGGAGAGGTACCGTCCGCGAGGCCTAAGCTGAGCTTTGCATTTGTGTGAGAATGAATGCAGACGCGTCCTTCGCTTGGTTTAAACCGGTATAAACTGCTTTTTGGTAATCGATTCTATATGCACTCACACAAATGCAAAGTTCAGCTTACGCCTCGCCACTTGTACCTACTAGATTGTAAAAAGAACGTCAAGCAACCCCTTTTGTAACCGAGGGTGTCGTAAAGGCAACTAGGGATTATGTCAAGAGAATGGGCTAACAGCACAATAAACAATACAAACGAACCGTTCTTTAAGTAGCTATTCAACGGGGAAACGAATATCGGAGGTTGATTCCACAGCATTAAAAAAAACATGACGATTCGCCATTCGGTGCCTGGGTACCTTTAATATATATAAAAAAAAGTAAAAACCGACTTCAAAGAAATACTAAAAGGAGTAAAATAATTACCATAATATAAAATTAACAGTTTCAGAAGTCGGTGGCTTCTATTTGCTTCAGTGACGTAGTCGGGCATAAAAAGTCCTTTCAAATTATACCTTACACTATCTACTGAAAACATTCCAAAGGAGGGGAGGGGGGGGACACGCACCCCCTCTTCTTTTCCAGTAGTCAGTTCCCAAAAACAAATATAAACAAAGCAATATTAGTAATTTGAGAATTTTGCTTTGATCCGATGAGGAGTTCCGTTCCATATCTCTGAAGTTCATGGTCTAATCATAACTCACACAACACAATCGGGAAGTATACCCTTTCGAACAAAAAAGATTTTTTCAAATCGGTTCATAAATGACGGAGTTATGAGGTAACAAATATAAAAAAAAAAAAATACAACCGAATTGAGAACCTCCTCCTTTTTGAAGTCGGTTAAAAATAAAAAAATAATGTTGAGTATCATTACATAGTATAAAACAAAGTCGCTTCCCACTGTCTGTCCCTATGTATGCTTAGATCTTTAAAACTAAGTACACAACGGATTTTGATGCGGTTTTTTTTAATAGATGGAGTGATTCAAAAGGAAGGTTTATATTATGTATAATACATGCATATTATAGTACCCGTGACGGGACGGGACGGGTCGCTAGTAACTGAATAAAAGTCATTATTATCACAATAAAATTCATATTTTATTCAAAAGAGTATGTACATCGTATTCAGTTGACTGAATATAGAATACACAAGTGTATACACAATGCTAACAAATACAAAGTCTTCTAGGAAATGCCATTCTATGACAACATAAATGTACACATACACAAAACCTGCAAGTGCGCCTGCAGAATTGCTAGAAACATTATCTTACTTTAAAATCGAGCAAGTTTTCAGGCACCCAGGTGTAGATATATTCTTTTTTTTTTTTTTTTTTTTTTATTTATTACTAGGCCTGCGTTTGGCCGCCATCTCGCCTGATGTTAAGCGATGATGCGGTCTACGATGGAGCACGCTTGCCCAGAAGAAACCGATTCACTCGTGACTTGAAGACACCCAAATTGTAGCTGTCGGGGAACACCCACTCGGGCAGCGCATTCCACTGTTTGGCGGTTTTCACAATGAAAGTGGAATCAAAGCGCTTCGTTCGGGTTTTTGGTATATCAACCATGAACCGATGGCGCTTTTTCGTGCTTCTGGCCGTCCGATAGAAAAAAGGGCAGGGGGGTATTAGATCATGCAGATCTGAAGCACACTCTCCGAAATGTGTCCGATAAAAAACCGATAGACTGGCAACTTTGCGCCGATGCTCAAGACTTTGGAGCTTGGTCTGAACGAGGGAGTCGTCGCTGATGAGCTTCTTGGCACGCCTCTCAATGGACTCCAACGCCTCAAGCTGGTATTTGGCTGAGCCATCCCAAAGGTGCGAGCAGTACTCCATGCACGAACGAACCTGTGCTTTATACAGTTGAAGCAACTGTTCCGATGTGAAGTACCGCCGCACCTTCGAGAGGACACCCAGCTTTTTAGCAGCCAATTGAGCTTTGGACTCAATATAGGAGCCAAAGTTGAGGGTTGACGTCAGAGTAACGCCCAAGAGCTCAAGATGGTCAGTTATCGGTATAGACACATCTCGAAAAGTAGGAGCCAGCTGGAATGGCCTCCTTTTGGCAGAGAACAGACACGCCTGGGTCTTTGATGCATTGAACTTGACCAGGTTGGCATCGCCCCAATCGGAGACTGCCTTAAGGGACAAATTCAAGCGCTCGACCATGGCCTCTCTCAGAGACTGAATTTGTGGTCCACCGGTCCGTGCATTGGCTACATAGCTCTCTACCACAGTGCTGTCGTCTGCATACCCAAAGGTTCCGGGCTTTAGCAGGTCGTTGATATGCAGCAGGAAAAGCGTCGCAGAGAGCACTGACCCCTGGGGGACACCGGCATTAATAGCCATTCGATCTGATGAGCAGCCATCAATGACCACTCAAATATTCATATTCAAAACCGCTCTAGTAAAACAACAAAATACTGGAAATGCATAAATAAATACACATTTGGTACACAGTTCAAGAAGGCCCCATTCAAATAACAAAATTGCTAAAAATCACATCCGAACTGGAACTCCAACCTATTTCCCTTTTTAGGGTTCCGTAGTCAACAAGGACAACGAGGAGCTCGTGGCTAAATAATTACAGCCGCATAGACCGATCTTCTGGGTTAAGCCACGCTTGCCGAGGTTGGTCTGTGGATGGGTGACCATTTACCATAGCGAGTTTCCTCCGTGCCTCGGAAAGCACGTAAAGCCGTTGTTCCCGGCTGTCATTTGTAGATCTTTGACACTCGTTACTGTTGGTTAGAAGCCAGAAAGTCTGACAACCAGTCTTACCAAGAGTATCGTATTACCCAGTTACTGGGTTGTGGAGGTCTGATAGGCAGTCGCTCCATGTAAAATACTGATATTCAGCTGCATCCGGTTCGACTGGAAGCCGACCCCAACATAGTTGGGAAAAGGCTAGGCAGATGATGAGTCAACAAGGAACCCTTATAGTTTCGCCGTGTCCGTCTGTCTGTCCGTCTTAGCTTAACTCAGACTCTTAGTACTAGAAAGCTATAATTTGGCATGGATATACATATTACTCACGCCGACAAAGTGGTAAAACAAAATAAAGAAAAAACATTTTTTAGGGTTCCTCCTTTACACGTCAAGGGGGATGTATTTTTTTTTCTCGTCTTCCCCGTGATGTGGGGTGTTGTTGGATAGGTCTTTCAAAAATATTGCGGGTTTGTGAACACAATTTTTCGATTACGGGATGCATTTCTGAAATATTAAGCTTAAAAGTGCAAATTGTTGTTAGAGTCAAGTGTCCCCCTTCCAGCTAAACGGTTAGTTTTGGATATGTGAAATAATTCACGGTAGTAGTACATACAACGAAGTTAAAAGGAAAACTATCACAGCTAAGTAGTTTGTCGACCAACTTATAAAATGTACTTGGAAAAGTAAAAATTTCGTACAAATTCCATTGAAAAATTACTATGCCCTCTTCTTAGTCCGCATTATTGTGCAACTACGGAACCCTATTATTGCGCGTGGCCCGACACTCTCTTTGCCGGTCTTTCTTATAAAAATGTCTGCTGTTGACCTGCGTTTCGATTGCATTCTAAACAATTTTGTTAATTGAATTTGCCTCTTGTCTGTTTGTCTTGTCTCTTGTCTACCAAACATAACTGTGTCTATACACAATACACACACTTATTTATTTATTGGTATTTTATATTACATAGTGTACCATAATCAATACTTCATTATTTTATGACTCCTTTATATTTGAGTACCTATAAAAATTGTACTCGTCTCACCCTTCTGCCTGGCTATACTAAACCAGGCTATTTTGCAAGGGTACACCTTAATCCTTAACCCTGATTCCGAATAAAATATTGTGAAAGCTCATTTTAATGCCAAACTTGGAATCAACGAAGTCAATTACAGTGTCCACGATGACGCGCGCTACTCATTTTTGTGAAAGGCAGCCGCGTGGTGCGTATGCACACATCTCTTATTATCATCTTATATTAGTGTGCGTGTACACACATCTTACTATTGTGTTGCGATAGAACTATTAGCGAGCAATTTATAATGCTAGGACTACATTAGCGGGCGAAGATTCGTGTCGCGTTGGCGCGCTAAAACATCGTGTACGGGGCATGTTCTTGTCTACATTATTTATTTATTCTTTCGCACAAACATACAGAGGCGGACTTAATGCCTTAGGCATTTTCTACCAGTCGACCTTAGGGTGATGCAGAGAAAACATGGTAGGTGCACTAAATAGTATTATGTATGTGATTTCTGCCAATAGGCGTTTTGACGTTAGGCGGGCGAAGATTCACACACAAGCACGTCCGTCCCACTACAAAGTCTGGATGACACTGAAGTGACGTAGGTGTAGCCACCCAAGCGAATATTGTCGCGACAAATCCCTTTGATGCGCGCCAGTTTACCGATAGTGCCCTGATAGCATCGTCTTCGCCCGAATACTATGCGTTGCAACGATCTACCCGGCCACACTCAAGTCGCTGTCGGAATAGCACCTTTAAAGTGCACACCTTAAAGGCGCTATTCCGATGGCGACTTGCGGTCTGCGGTTGCAGTCTGCAGTTTGCAGCCCGTCTCGGACTTGTACCTTTATGCACACTTTTGCTTGTAGCGATTTAGACAAAGAGAGGGGCGCGTCTTCGTGGATTGAACTATCTGTACATCGGGTGAGGTCAACTTTAACATAGCGTTAAACATTTCTATTGACTACAACGATCATGTTTACAGTATGGAACATGCAGTTAAATTAAAATAGTTTAAAACGAACTTAAAATTAGCTAACCGTATATCACCAGGACAAGGAACAGCCATATCCAGGGCTATGTCAGAACGAAAAAAAAAAACAATTTGCTAAACCTACTTTCAGGATTGTGTAGTATACAAGGTGTAAACATAATTAACCAGAAATCGGAAAGTAATTTCCTTAGAATTGACTACCTACTAAAAAGATTATTTAAGTATCTAAAAAAAATCTCAGAGTTTTTTTACAAAGACGCTCAATCGAATTTGAATACAAAGAAAAATAAATAGCATAAACATAATTAGCCCATTACTGTTACACAGATGAACATGACCTTTTCCCAGAATGAGAAGGGTTGAGGCCTTATAGGGGCAGAAACTGCGTTAAGCTGACGCCCGCGCGGTTCCATACAAATGTGATCCGTCGCGGGGAGGCGGGCCCCGCGCCCGCGCAACTGTTTCCGCCTCCGTACGACGGACGCCCGCGCAAGGATTCAATAAACGGGCTTACTGGCTGTTATATTTTATTGCTAGTCGTTGTTTTGCTGTGTTATAATAGATACATTAAGTTCTCCATCGACACGACTGTACATGCACACCGTTCAAATTGAACTAGCGACACTGCGTAATTAAAATAATCCGGTCTCCGCGACGGGCACCCGCGACGGGGACCGCCGCGTTCCCACGGAGTCCACCCGCGTGACCACGCACGTCGACACGCGCCGGCGCAGTTTCAGCCCTTAGTCCACGCTGGCCTGATGCGGGTTGGCTGACTACACACACCATCAAGTTTTTGGAGCCCTCTTAAGTAAGTAGGTTATCACACAATATTTTCCTTCATATATTATTTTTATTTTCTATTGGACTGCTGTAGGTCGTCCTAGGGGACGGTTTCTACGTACCCGGGCAGTTATTGGCGAGACCTGAAGGGTCTCCAGCCAGGGGGGGGGGGGGAGTAAAATACTTAACCTAAGCTAACTACTTGTACTACTGTAGTCTGTACTACACTAATATCATGACTACCTGCAACAACAGCACTAAGGGCGACCTCTAGTGGGACTCGGACCTCGGCTTAGGGCGTTGCTGGCGTGGACATAGAGGGGGGAGACAGCTTGATGAGGGCTGAATTATCGGTGTGACTGCGGGGTCTGAAGAGACGACCGGCTCTACGACGGGAGAGCTCGGTGGATCGTGACCGGCGGCGGTGGGATTTTTCCTTCATCATTAACGCGCACTTGAATCGAAAAGTCAGAGGTGTCCACCGGAAAAGAAAAGAAATACCAATTTCTTAAACAAAAAAGGGTAAAGTATTGTATTGTGCTTTTAACTTAATATTCTAATTGAGATGTGAGATTTCTAGTTATTTATGTTACACGTTGTATAATTCCCCTAATAATTTATTACTGATATGCTAAAAAGACATATTCTTAAAGACTAGTATGTAGCTCCAGCTACTTAGGCTCAACAACAGTTCACCTAAAATTTCGGTACGTTTTTCGGGTAAACCGTTGTTTAGCCAGAGAATTTATGTTGGTAAACACCAGCCTTAGAGACAGATCTTACAGCTCCTTAGGAGAAACAGAGAATATGGTCTAATTTAAAACCAGCATATAATTTGACACGAACCGTCAAATGAACTGGTTAACTTACTCCATTTTTTCTGTACTTTCTTCTCTTTTTGTTTCTAGTGTTTCTTTAGGGATATCTTTGGGGATATCTGCTTCCATTGGTTCAGTCTTTATCTCAGAATCTTTCTGTAATAAAGAAAAGAAAAAATAAGAAAACACACGTCAAATACCTAAGTGATTTAATTTTTTTCTGGGTTCCGTACCTCGAAATAAGAAAGTAATTAAAGAATTTGTCCGACCGTCTCTCTTAAGACCATTTATAATCAAAAACGGCTAAAGATATCAAGTTGAACTTAATAACAAATATGAAAGTCTTGTAGCCAACTATAAGGTTTAACAAAAGAGACTTAATAAATTCAAGTTTCTTAACAAAAGATACGGCCTTTCGAAGTGTATTATGAAGTCATTTGTTGACTGACGCATTAAAACTTTATTGACTTAGAATCTTGATAATCTAAAGGAAAAAATCCAAAGATACGTAATTTTTAATGCTATGTGAAATAATTACTTTATAAACATATTTTGCGGTTTAAAAAAGCGTACAATTAAGTTTGTGACGTATTAATTCCACGGTTATCATCGGTACGCACGGAACCCTCACTACACGAGTCCTACTTGCACTTGTCCATCTATTTTTAATACTTACACTTTTATTTACAAACGCTGGCTGGGGCGACTTCTGTGGCGACGGCGGCTCCGACTGTACCGGCGTAGTATCCATGCTAGTATTATTATGTTTCCTATCTTTCTTTTTGTTGCCAAAGGATTTTGCCTTCTCTTCAAAATGATGTATGAAATCTGCTTGGCACACGTAATTGTCGGGCTTTTCGAGCATGTAAGCTGGATTTACTTTTACATCTAAAAAAACAATACATCATTGAAAACACTTTGTTAAACATAACTAGTGGTTTTGGATACCTACGCATTTTCGTACAAAAGGCCATTTTCGATGAGTAAAATACGAATTGATGGTGATACTACCTATAGTGAAAACTAGCTGTTGGCCGCAGTTTCACTCGCTTCTTATCTCATGTACTTGGACAAAAGTAGGTACCATACGTGTTAATTCAGGACATGGTCTGTGTTCCAAATTTCATCTAAATCCGTTCAGCCGTTTACGCGTGATTGAGTACAAACATCCATCCATCTTCACAAACTTTCAGTTTTATAATATTAGTGGGATTTGTTCAATAGGCACAGAATCACTATTTGGTCAAAAATATTATCAATATTAATTTATTTACCTGCTCCTATCACTTCTGGCACCATGAAAGGATATAGCCAGCCCACCAGTGGGGTTTGTCCAGAAAAATAGTGAGCCATCTTGTGGTAAAATAGCAGCCCATCCAGTTTAGGATTAAAATTTGGAAAATGTGGAAATGTCATCATGAATCTGTAAAATGAAATATAATAATTAATAATCAGTGATCGGAAAAGGGTGAGCTAATTTACCTAAACTTCAAAGAACAGAGACAAAAACTGGAGACTTCCTTACGACAACATCTTTTTTCGGGAGAATTTTCTCGGAAATTATCTTTCATTTGTTTTCAAAAAGGTCTTTGTCCTTTTTTGAAAACAATAAACAATCTCTTTTTAAAAACAATGAAAAACGTGTCATCTGGTTTTGTGACAAATTTGGGAAACAAAAATAGGAAACGAATTTAATTGTTTTCTGTACTATTAACATTAGTATTAAATGTACTTTAGTGATGCCCGAAACCCGGAATAATTTTCACGAAAAAAAATGTTGTCGTAAGGAAAATTAGCTCAACTTTTTCCGATCACTGTTAATAATTCATTTAGCATGTGTTTTGTATGTCTGTTTCGGCATTGGATCGCGATGGCTGCCTTAACTTTTTACAATGTAAATATTCGTTATTAAAGGAACCATGGGCCTGATTCAACTAACGACAGAAGTTCAGTTGCAATGTAGTTGCAGTTAAGTTTCGATCAAAACAAAACTTTTCGCATTCTCTTAATAGGCAATCGCTGTCAGATCCGTTTGCTTGAACTTATCTGCAGCGACATTGGAACTTGATCGGTGTCAAGAAATTACATGAATTAAGGCTCATTTACACGGAGATAGTTTCTCGAAGCGAGTCTCATGCTATCTCTGTTTTCATCGTAGAAAAAGACAACGACAGAACGAGTCTCGCTTCGAGAAACTATCCTCGTGTAAATCGACCTTTAGAGCGATTACGCACTGCATCCGATCCGAATCCGTGAAAATACGGATATAAAAAACTCGGACCGAATTCGGATATTGCTTTACGCACTGCATCCGATCCGAATCCGTGAAAATAGCGATCTAGAGTAAAAATCTCGGAACGAACTCGGATGTTGCTTACGCACTATTCCAATCTCTGATTCAAATTCAAACAATTCAGTACTACGGCTACTTCGATCCCTCAATTGTTCTTCCGAATTAGAAACTCACGGATGACGGATAGAAATCGGATGACGGATGCCGGATGTAGTGCGTAAGCTACCATACAAATAGGTAGTTCTATGGCTACTTCGGTCCGTCAATTGTTCTTCCGAATTAGAAACTCACGGATGACGGATGCCGGATGTAGTGCGTAAACTACCATACAAATTGTTCTATGGCTACTTCGGAACGTATTTTCACGGATTCGGATCGGATGTATAATGCGTAACCGCTGTTAGCCTACATAACTTACTCGTCAAAAGATTTTGGATCGCATGAAACTTTAGGTAGTATTTTAAACATCAACTTATTTCTTTTACTTAGTGTTTTTAATTCAGGTATTTCTTCTAATTGTGTTCGCAACCAATAATGCCTGAATTCTGTCTGTAATAGAAAATAACAAATATTAATTAGTTTCAAGGGACAAATAGATGAACAACATAAGCACGCTCTTTGACGTCAGTGCAGTTGTATTAAATTGGTACAAATTCGGTTTAGAAAAATTACCTAGTAACTATGTTTGAAGGTGAATGCGGTCAGAACGCATACGCAGCTGAAAGCACACGTTCGTAATTTATGCGCATGAGTGTGTTACAACCGTCTCTTTTTTATGCTGATTGTTGTGATTAAACCCTCACTGATAGTGATTTGAATCTACGTATCTAATTTGCGACTAAGGATATAGCTACACATAGTCGGGTCGGTACATTAGGTTCGGCAATTTCTATTGAACAGGTTTTGTTTTTCAGTAGAAATAGTGAAATGCATGTAATTCAAAAATCTTTCATTATTTAAATATACATTGTACAGGAGTCAAGACATTAATTGCATTTGTTTTACAATTCATTATTTTATGTTACGTGTTTTTTGTGGAACGGAATGCATTCTCGAAACGCGTCGTTCTCGAAAATGCCGGAAGTGACATCAAAATCCATGTGAATAAATCTTTAAATAATCTTTTCTTAGTAAACTATTTGGTTTCTCACTGAGGTAAGTTAGTAAGTGCGATTTTTGCTTGAATAAAGCACAAGAAATAATTTAATTTATATGATTTGTGGCTAAAAAAGACATGTAAACAAAGCAGTATCGTGGATTGTAACGTCACATTATGGCCGCGACAATAAAGGATGTTTGAACTGTAGAAGAAAATTGTTGAAGTTTAATAGTTGTTTTGAACAACAAACAATAGTAACATTTGACTTTTAATACTTTTCTTTATACTATGTGCTTTATTGACTATGAGAAAAAAAAACATGCATATTCCCTATTGCCGAACCGAATGTGCCGACCCACTATGTGTATAGCAACTCTAAAATGCGACTTCAACACAAGGAACGCTACTGTATGCTGAGTACCTATATTTTCGGCAGGTAACGAAAGACAGAGAACTTGGCACATCATTAAAATCTTCGTAAGCAAGCAGCGCCACAATGAAGGGAACGGAGGGACGCCTTTGCCCAGCAATGGGACAATACAGGTTAATAAATAAATGTAGCTTACCTCTCCATCACCCATGTGCTGGCTATTCCAAGCTAGTAGATCCAAAATATACATAGTTTTTGTGGTATCAACATAGAAGCAGTCTAGTACGCAGCGGCGGGTATCTTTGCCGGTCTGGCCGGGGCTACCTCCAGGTAAGGCTGTGTAACATTCTGATCTGAATTGACCAAACTTTGAGAAGAGTTTAGTGACGCCCTGAAATTATATACAGCATAACTGAAACAGATGCTGAGCAATATTACCTATTTCTTACTTTTAAAAATAAAATAAAGTCTCCTTTGAGTAAAAATGGTTATCTTCAATATTTCAGGCACTTTACCTCTAGTCCTCTAATTCAGAATGTTTCGATAATTTAGCTTTCAAGCGATTTAGCTTGTTATCTCGTTTTGTCTAAAGGCTCATTTACATGGAGAGTCTCGTGCTATCTCTGTTTTAATCGTAGAGAAAGACAAAGACAGAACGTGTCTCACTTCGAGAAACTATCCTCGTGTAAATCAGCCTTAAGATTCTACATACAGTACGTTCAACCACCGAAGACGCGCCCCACTCCTTTTTATGAGAGATAGCCGCGTACTGCGTATGCACACATCTCATATTATTATTTATATTAGTGTGCGTATGCACACATCTTACTATTGTGTAGCGATAGAACTAACATAATAGCAATTCATAAATTTCATAATGCACACTTTTGCACTGTAGTGATTTAGATAAAGAGTGGAGCGCTTCTTCGTGGATTGAACTACCTGTAACAAGTTAGACAATTGATATAACGAAACGTTCTTTAGAACAATTGAGACCGTCAGCGCAAAAGTGGCCTAAGCCACATTTTTTCGTATAGGAGTTTTGTGCGGTAAATGATTTCAAACATGCTAATAAAATAAAAAATATTTAAACGTTAATAGGTCAAACTAGATTTAAGGCATTTTTGAATTAAAATTAGCATGTTTGATATTAATATTTACCTCACATAACTCTTTTAAGAGGGAATGTGAATTAGGCCACTTTTGCGCTGACGGCCTCAGTTCAGAGGCAATGGTTTTTGCTTTTCCACCTTGTATAATATACAAAAAACAAAACAACTTACTTGACTGGCCACTACCAAAGTCCTAACACCTTTGGGGCAAGGTATCACATACCAGTTTTCATGGAAGTCTTCTGGCTTCTCTATCATCCATTCTGATAACATTAGAACCTTACTATATGCCATTCTAGTGAACCCAGCAACAAAAAGCTGTGGCCTGTACAGAGGCTGAAATGAAAACAACAAATTGTTTAATTTATTTACAGATGTTATAATTCTTCGGGCTATGTTAGGCGAGAATTACATCGAAGCGGCGCGTTTCATACATTTTGTGCGAAAAAGATTTGAAGCGGCACGACAAAACGTATGAAAGCGACGCGCCTGCACCTTACGCCATTTCTATGTAATTCACGCTTTAGTTACCTTGGTTCTCTTGCGGGTCTCATCATTTCTGATATGATCACACAGAGAAACTCCGAGCATAGCCCTAGCCAAGGTAACCGACACAGCCCAAAGAATTGCCAAATATAAGTGGCAGTCAGCAGGGAACATTGCGCGCAGGACGGATGGCCGATGGGGCCGAAAGATTCTGGAGTGGCGACCGCGTACCGGAAGGCGCAGCGTCGGTAGGCCCCCCACAAGATTGGCCTTAGAGCTTAGTCCACCTAGCTTACCTGGTGCAAGTTGGCGGACTACACTCACCATTGCAAACTATTTGGAACCCTCTCAGGTTTCCAATTGCTATTTTCTTTCACAGTAAACACTGCTTTTTTGGGCTATGAAATGGTGTTTCATCCAAAAGCAAATATAAGAAATGATGTTGCTACAAGTTTTGTGATCAGTTTCTATATCTAAATTTGAAACAGATGTATTTTATAACGATCCATAAAATACAAACTAAAGTTTGTCTTTAAGTTGCTGTAAGTGTTATGTTTTTATAAGTGGTATGGTAATAAACACTATCCACTGAATCATAACTTATCATAAAAAACTTGTCAACCCACCTGTTGTTGTTACCAGAATGTTTGAGCTTCCTACTATTAAATATACCTACATCTATTCATTTGATTGCTTAATTACTTGGTGACTATAAAAGTTATCATTATCCAGGGCCAGTTTTAGGAGAGGGTGACTTGAGTCCTGGGGCTACCACAAAAGGGGCCTGCTCAATATGAGATTTTGATTTTTTTTATACAAGGTGTAACATAAATAATGCACAACCTCTTAAGGGGTCACCGTACTCATCATTATTAACAACTTTTACTATGGAAACAAAAGTGAAATCGCGAAAAAAAAACAGCTGTTCCCTACATTTATGTTTGCATAATTTTCGTCAAAATGTAGGGAACAGCTGTCATTCATTGTCCCGGGGCATACAAGCCTTTAAATCTGGCCTTGTCAGTATTGTTATGGATTTCTCTTACCTTTGGATCTTGGAAGATGTTGCTTCCTTCAACAGCTTCCACTAATTCCACAACACCACGGTAATTGTCCATAATGGTGTTACGGTTGCTGTAAAAATTATAGAGGATATTCTGGTTGGTTAGAGAGTACCTTTTTTCGTTGCCAGCATATTTATAGCAATTGATAGAAACTACAATCTGCATTATATGAGTTGCCCATTCAATGTAATTGTCCATGTGATTCTATCTTGCACATAAAATATATTTACTCGCACGACATCAATGACAGATCTCTGCATAATATGTTCATTATTTGCCTGCTTACTTAATTGTAATAATATAATCTATAAAATTAAATATCAAGACTTGGTACACAAGGTTGTCGACATGTGGGAGATTGACTCAAGAGTTGTTGTGCCGATAGTAATTGTGGCCAATAGCTTAATAGCCAAGAACCTCGACCAACATCTTAAGAGGCTCTCGTTGGGTGGTAGGATCAAGGGCCTGGTGCAGAAAGAGGTACTTCTCGACACGGTGTGTATTGTTAGGAAGTTCCTCTCTCTGAGGCCCTGACCACCGGGATCTTGGACCCTGTTCCCGATGCCGGTGGGCTACTATTTTTTATATTTTTAAATGTTTTTAGAAAAATATTTTTAAATGTAATTAATAACTTTATTGTTAATGAATAAAGGAATTATCTATAAAACAGGTAGGGTAACATCAAAAAGAAGGAGATGGATAACCTTTCCAAACACTAGCTCCCGTAACAAAACATTATAAAAATGTTTTAAATACTCTTACCGCACACATTGTCACTCAAGGATTTGAATAACTAGAGAGGGCCCCCTATCTCATAGAAACCTCTCACACATGTTGATTAGGCTAGTGCCACCAGTGCAACCTGCTACTCCAGGACCCCAGACCTTCTAGCTGCGAAATATTGTAACTCACCCTTTTTGATTTTCAAGCATATCCTTTCGTCTTTGTTCTTGGTTATTCAATTTCCCCCAATTTTTATACATTCCCTCAAAATTGGCTCTGCCGGTTTCATTTGCATCTTGGCCGATGACCGTTGTTCCGAGTTTTTCCAGTACTTCGTCCATAATTTTGTGTTTTTATGAGCTTTTACTACGGAAGTCAAAGTTGTAATCGATTTAGTAATATTTTATTTAGGAGTATGAAGCAATATTTGACTTCCAAACGGGTATATTTTAAAATTAGGGACCACTTTATGTGAAAACGAGCATTTTATTCTTTATTTATATTAATTTAATTTGACATCTGTCACTTGCGTATCTGTCAAAGTCGTTTTTGATGTGATATAATTTAGTGTTGGGCGTGTTGTGTAATTCGACTTTAATGTTATTAGTCGATTGTAGAACTGATTTGAAAAACTTTTTTAGCTTTATCTTATGTTTGCTGGTCATCTCGGTGAAATTTGAAACTAAATGAACCGAATTAAACATACCGCTTGCATTAATTTATGCCTTCGCCTGCGACGACAAATACTGCTCGACCTGTAATAACGCGATGCTTTTTTTTTTTTTTTTTTTCTATTTGACTGCTGTAGGTCGTCCTAGGGGACGGTTTCTACGTAACCGGGCAGTTATTGGCGTGACCTGAAGGGTCTCCAGCCAATGGGAGGGAAGTAAAATACTTAACCTAAGCTAACTACTTGTACTACACTAACATCATGACTACCTGCAACAACAGCACTAAGGGCGACCCCTAATGGGACTCGGACCTCGGCTTAGGGCGTTGCTGGCGTGGACATAGGGGGGGAGACAGCTTGATGAGGGCTGAATTATCGGTGTGACTGCGGAGTCTGAAGAGACGACCGGCTCTACGACGGGAGAGCTCGGTGGATCGTGACCGGCGGCGGTGGGACGTCGCGACGGGCCTCGTCGGCGAGGACGGTATGCCGGACGGCGGCGGACGTTGTGTATTGTGCTGGTCGATTTACTCGCCTCCTGGAGGAGGGTTATTTCGTCATCGGGTTCTAAAAGTGAGTGCCTGGGACGGCGAACTTTACTTATGAGAGAGGGACTGTAGTCGGCCGCTGCGGCAACTAGGGGGTTCGGATGGAGGGGGGCAGTGTCGAAGTAACGCTTGGAAATGCGTTTGAGGTATTGCCTGATGGTTGGCATTTTTAGATCGAGATGGAGTTGGACGTTACGCATGAACCACGGGGCAGCCGCGGCTCTGCGCAACACTCGATTCTGGAGGGTTTGGAAGGATTTGAAACGACAAAGCTTAACGTGTGCGAACACGACGCTAGCGTAAGTCAAGATAGGGCGGATGCACGTCACGTAGATTCTCAGCTTATTTCTAAGTGACAATTTACTGCGTGCTCTAAGGATGGGGTGGAGGCGACCGACAGCGAAAGCGGCGCGAGCGCGCACCGCTTTGATGTGGTCTCGGAAACTCAGATGGTGGTCTAGGATAACCCCCAGGTATTTGGCTTTCATCTCCCAAGGGATCTGTTTGCCGAACATGAGGACGGGACGGATGTGGGTGTGGGAATCACCGTGTCTCTCGAAAAGAACGGCTGCGCTCTTTTCGGGATTCACCTCTATTCTCCATTTCCGGAACCAGACCCCGAGGGCGTTGGCTGCGGTTTGAAGGGTTCGAGAGATGCTATCGAGACTCCTACCGGAGTAGTAGATAGCCGTGTCGTCGGCGAAGAGAGCCAACTTGGCCAAGCCACGTTTGGGAATATCGCTGGTGTACAGCGTGAACAAAAGGGGCGATAGCACGGAGCCCTGAGGGACTCCGGCGCGGATGGGGTGAGGGGACGAGAGGGTGCCTTCTAGGCGATAGGGGAAGGAGCGATCTGACAGAAAGTCTCGAATGATGAGCACAAGACGGTCCGGCACGTTGAATTGGTACAGTTTGTATAATAAACCATTGTGCCAGACCTTGTCGAAGGCTTTCGCTACGTCGAAGAAGAGCATGCCCGTTTTGTACGAGCGCATAAAACGGGAGCTAATGTGTTCGACTATGCGGTGCAATTGTCGAATGCAACAGTGCTGGGTTCGAAAACCAAACTGTTCATCGGGGATGAGTTTACGGGAGTCAGCGAAATCCTTTAAACGGATATAAATGAGACGCTCATAGATTTTCCCAAATACATTGAGAAGACTGATGGGGCGGTAACTAGTGGGCTCACTCTTGGGTTTGCCGGGTTTGGGGATACCGATAACGGTGGCTTGTTTCCAAGCTTGCGGAAAGATGTTATTACTCAGAGCGCCATTGAAGATGGCGGTCATGAGGACTATGAGCGGGGCGGAAAAGTGTTTGATCACCTTATTGGTGATACCGTCTGAGCCGGGGGCTTTCCTAGGTTTGAGTTTCCTCACTATCGTGTGGACCTCGTCTACGGTGATGGGGGGTAAGGGGTCGTCGGGGTCTTCATCGGGTGAACGCGATGCTTTGTATAGTACTCCTATAACTTGACTAGGCAGCGCGCGATACGTTGAGCAAGGACCGGAAGCGCCATATTGCAGCGAAATGTCCATACATCATGTATAATTACAATAAAATTAATAAATGGTTCCATAATTTAAAATGCTCGCGACTATAGCAATCATTTCATAATTCATACTTCGCGCTACCTTCAAGCTGCTCAACGGGGGCGGGGACAAGGCATTGCCTAAAAATAAATGTCATCATCATCAGACATGGGTGTTAAGGTAAGCCACAGGTGTGAATGATAATGAATTATTAATTTTGTTTTATACCATTTTTTACAAAAAAAAACGTAATACCGATTGAAAATTATGTAGACGATAATCCCATAACTCATTCGACTAATAGATTTCTTACTAATTCAAAAGTGTGCAGCTGGGCAGCACGAAATTAAGTATAAATAGAGATGCGCAATTTCGTGGCGGGAACTTTAAAAAGATTATTACAGACACATCTTTCTTCAATAATTACCACTATCATGTGCCCGCGGGACGGTCAAGCCATTTCATGCGAACCATAAGCTCTTAATCCACTAGCAAATTCAATTTCACTGTATACACTCATTATTATAAGTCGCTTTTTGGAAGTTTTACCGTCTTGTCTAACATGCTGCCCGAGACGATTGAACGAAACTTGCTTTTATTGTTAACAAGTAAGCAAGCACTTGCTTCATTATCTTTACGGAATTTAAATTGCTAGTTTTATAGGTTTACGTGTTTGATGTCTGGTTGAATATAGGTACGCATCTTTATCACAAAATGCCGGATTCTTCAACGTGCGCCATTAATTGGAGCGTTCAACAGTAACAAATAAAATAAAAAAAACCTACGTAAAAAATACGGTAACCATAACACAGGTAGAACGAAGAAAGCGATCTCGAGACTGAGCCGCGTGTTCAAACGAGTTGTGAATACGATCAAACAACGCCCATGCGTCAAACAACAAAAACATACATTTTCATTAAATTTGCTTCTATCTGAATCGTGAATGTTTTCCAAACTAGTATTAATTGAACTTCTAAAAGGCCCCCAAGACGATCAAAACTGTTTGACTCAAACCAAAATCTAAGTACTTACGTGTTTGAACCAAACCGCTTGATTGTCTTGGGCGCCCTATAATGTTTCTGAAAACCGGTATGTAATAAAAAAAACTGTAGGTAGATAACTATGATGAAAACAAAGTAGGTACAATCATTTTAGTTAGTAAACAATACTTAACATAACATAAACATAAACTCACGCCTGTAATCCCCGAAGGGTTGGCAGAGGTGTATAGTACACCCACATGTCGCCGTTTGTTTACGTCCCATGTAATAGGGGGCGAGCCTATTGACATCGACCGGGCACAAATACAGCCCGGAGGGCTGCTACTGAGAAATTCCACACGGAAAAACCCAGTGACACTTTGCCCGACCTGGGGATCGAACCCATGACCATAAGCTCAGCAATTGCGCTTGCGACCGCTAGACCAACGAGGCAGTCAAATAGTAAACAATAATAGCTGCATATCAAAATAAAAAATCAGAAAATATCTAAAAATACTAAGTATGTCGGGTACGCTTTATCTACCTATAGAGGTTACCTTCGGCACCTACTTTATAACCGCTTTAGTAAAGTGAAGTAAAATCCCTAAAGTACCGTATATTAGCAACTTGGTACCTAGGTACCACATATCATACGGACCGGATAGAAATAAAATATACACAACATTTCCTTTTCAAAACTTAACAAAAGGACCAACACATAGACCTAGGTACATGGCCAAGAGGTTTTCGTTGAGTGGGTGGATCAGGCAGGAGTCTGATACAAAAAGCAGTTCTCTTCGACGCGTCACCTATTGTGTGGAGGTTCTTGTCGAGCTTGTTTCCGATGCCGAGGTTATCTGTTTGTAAGTAAGTAAGTATTAGTAGGTATTAGTAAATAAAATATTCATTGACAAACCTACGTCTATTTTTAAAGGGTGCAAGTAGAAACTAAGAACGCCGTGTACTGCGTGAAACCATACCTTACAATACATTGTAATTTATATGTATATGTGAAGGTACTACGAGTTTTATAATGTTCCAACGGAGGGTTATCTGCCATTCAGAAAATAATACAATGTTTCTAGATGGTCTAGTAATCGCAAGTGGAATAAGCTAAGCGTGAGATCTAAAAAGTACATCCTGGGTTCGAATCTTCGAGATGAAAAGAGCAATGAAAAAAAAACTCATTAAAATTCTTAGTAATGTTTCTGGCGTTGAAATTATTGTTTCCTGGAATGATATTTTTTGTTATACTGACATGTTCGCAGAATATAGAAAAAGCCACAAACCTTCGCCCAGTCCTTCGGTACTTACAAGCGTGACGTTTAAGTTTTATCCAATATTAATATGATGCCATTTCTAAACTAAGATAACGATTTGGTTAACAAAGTTACCAACTACCTTATTCAGTATTATGTAATCACCACGAAATAATTTGCAGTAATAAATTATTACTTATTCATTATGCATGCAGTGTTCTCTATTTGAATTTACCGCGGAATGTATTCTGATCTTGTTTGAGCATTCATTTTATTTTATAATCATTATTTTAATGTCTCACATATTTTATTATCATTTTTATAAAATTAGACATGTTTTAGTGATAATTTTGTATCAATTACTTCAAACGCAGTGTTGTGAAATAAGTCGTTTTAATACTTATTAGATTCACTTAATAGTCAGCAGTGTTGCTACAGAATTTTACTTCCCTTGAAATATGGTAGAATTTTCGTTTAGGAATTACTCACATGGTAAAGCTTGAGTCAACCCGTATTCACCCTTTTCTGAAATGAAAGTAATTTAATTTATATAAGTACAAAAAAACCGGCCAAGTGCGGGTTCAAGGGCCAAAGGTTCCGTACCATTATCCATAGCATCGGTAAAAAAATCACGTTTGTTGTATGGAAGCCCCTTAAATATTTATTTTATTCTGTTTTTTAGTATTTGCTGTTATAGCGGCAACAGAAATACATCATCTGTGAAAATTTCAACTGTCTAAAGAATCACGGTTCATGAGATACAGCCAGAGAGACGGACGAATGGACTGACAGCGGAGTCTTAGTAATAGGATCCCGTTTTACCCTTTGGGTACGGAACCCTAAAAACACTATTTTCTCAAAGAAACTCATTATACTTTCTAAGCCCTTATATATTTATAATGTATGTACTAGAATAAGAATTCGGAAGGTTAGTCATCGAAATTAGGTCTAAGTAACTGCCAGCAGGAATATACATGTAAAGTGACACGATAAAGAAAAAAACATGAAATAATCTCTTCATTGCTCGTTTTTAGAAGATTATTTATTTTCCATTGATGAACATGGTGCCTTACAAAGTACAACATTCTATATGTAAAGTCTTTAATAAGAATGAACGTACGAATTTGTTCACGCTGTGTGATAGGCAATCACGATGAGTCACAATTGTCACAAACAATTGTTTATAAAATCACGGAATAGTGTCCGAGATTGAGACGAAGACCTGTGAGCAAACCTACAAGCCTTACGCGCGCAGCGCAACACATTTTTGTTGCCGCATCATCTCGCGCCGAGACTAGCTATGTCATGCATATTCTCATCTCAGCACGAGATTATGTTGCACTGTGCATGAAAGCCCGGCAGCAGCCTGTTGATCAAATGGCATTGGTAGCTTAGCTGGAAAGGGTTGGTCAGAGAGCGTACAGGATCGTTTATGGTGGCGTAATAAAAATTATTAACTTCAATATTTTAATAAAAATCTCAGTTCATGTGTTTATGAGATTGATAATCATAAGTTTGTTCATTTTTTAAATATTTATTTATTCAATGAATTAGGCATAGAACATTTCACAAGTAGCATGTGAAAAATCATATAAAATGCGATTTCATATATTATTATGTCACATCTGCACCTTTTTTTACGTTGTCTGTTAAAAATCACACAATCTCACCGTTCGAATACCATCGTACTACATCGACGTAGAGAGCGAGCGAGTCGACCGAATCGTGCTAAATGAATTGAATGTTAGCTGAGCGTATTAGAAAAATCAAAATATATTTTGCTGATTCGTCGATAAACGAACGCCGCATCACCCCTGAGCCAAATTGGTACTTTGACCTTGAATAGCTGATGAGAGTACTTTAAAAATAAACTATAAACTAAGTGCCGTAAAGTGTTGATGTCAGGAAATTAATAGTAATTTTTAAATGAAATATTGCAAGGCCTATATTGTGTAGCAGATTATAAAATCATTTGTTTGTTTACGAATATGGATTGATAATAAATTCATACTTTATTATCGAAAATAGACTAGCATGTGTGGCATTGGGGCTTTAAGCATTAGAAATCATTGTTTGCGAAATTTGAAATGTGAAATCACTGTAAAAAAAAACTGAATTAAAAATAGCAATCATTTCCATGCCTACAATAAATATAACATTATTTCAAGAAGACTCATAAATGCTTTGTTACTAACTTTATTATCAATTTAAAGGGAACTTGAACAACCGTATGGCAACATTTATAGCTAGTCAACGGACATAGCCGACAAATCCCGAACGTGTGATTAGGTCACGTGGTACTTTTGGAGTCTTCGTCGTGGCGTAGCTTGTTCAGCTGCTCGTCGAAGCGGCTGTCGGACGGTCGCCTCTCAGCGAGTCTGCGTACGATGTAGCGGCCATTTTTGTTCTTAGTTCATAATAGCGTGCGCATATTTTAATGTATTTCGAAGGACATTTAGGCAATTTTCACGATGACTATTATAGTTTTCCTAATAGATACTTCAGCCTCTATGAACCAAAGAGCTTATTTGGGCGGACGCCCAACGTTGCTCGATGTAGCCAAGGGCGCTGTGGAAACGTTCGTAAAGGTACGTGCAGTGTCATCGACTCGTCAACCGCCTCGTTTTTGTGATCGATTTGTTTATCGCGTGTTAGTGTGTTGGACTGATTAATTTTATTTCTTAGGTTCGTCAACGTTCCCCCGAAAGCAGAGGCGACAGGTATATGCTTCTAACTTTCGAAGAACCACCCGCGAACATCAAGGTTAGTATATCAGAGTGAACACGTTAACGAAGATTATCTTGTGGATTGTGCATAGGTGAGCGTGTTTACGCCGGTTGAACAGTGTCTAAATTTGAAGCACTGCAATCTGTAATCCAGAACATTTACATATATTTTGAAAGTGCGAAATTTACTGAAATAGACAGCACGACGTAAACAGGACGAACCGCCGCCGCCGTTGCTGCCTCCGCGATAGATAGCGCTCGCTACTGCGCGCTCGTCGCACACTCTCATTGGTCGAGCCTGCACACTACGAAATGGCGATTTGGGGGGCAAATTCAAATTGATTCACACAACACAACCAATTAATTTCTTATAAGCCTGATATTGTTCTGAATTATGTATTGAATGATAACATGCATTCCTACGCTTTATGATGATTATAGGTTTCTTGTGGTTAAACAGTTATGGGGCCACTGTTATCTAATTTGATATATTTCCTGAAGTGCTTGTGCACAATATGAATGGTTCTAACTTACATTGTTAATTTTCAGGCTGGTTGGAAAGAGAATCTAGCAACATTTATAAATGAATTGAAGAATTTGCAATGTCTAGGCTTGACAACAATGGGTGCAGCCTTGAAGCATGCCTTTGATGTTCTAAACATAAATCGCATGCAGACTGGTATTGACACATATGGCCAAGGAAGATGTCCATTCTATCTTGAACCTTCTGTTATTGTTGTTATCACTGATGGAGGGAAACTTTCAAGCAATGCTGGCATTCAGGAAGAGGTGAGCAACTATACATTTTAATTTATAGCAGCAATGTTTTTATCACTTAGTTTAGATTCAACAGTGCACAGCAATGTTGTGATTTTTATGATGATTATTGTATTTTAGTGCTCTGAAATAATGATCCTTGAAACATTGTTAGAGTATACCCATAATATATTTTTATCTTAGGTACAGCCGTTATCAATTATAAACATGGTCTGGACAATATTTTATAGCTATACAGGTTGTATTTTGTTTTTAATTATATTTAGTTTTGAATTGTTTTTTACTATGTTTTGGTTGGAGAGATTTATGTCCAGCCATATACAAGGTGGAAATAATATTGATAAACTTTGTGTTTGATATCCCTGACAGGTTGCCTCAGAAATAAAATTACATTAATATCTTTATAGTTTAGGGTGGGTTTTTAAGAGGGTATTAAACGGAAAACATACTCTGACAAATAGAGAAAAGTTTTGAGTTTGATTTTGAAGGTAACAAAACCTGGAAAAATTTAGATTTTTGAAAAACTGCTGTTTTAACCAGGGATTGAACCTGATGTTTTTTAACCGACTTCAAAAAGGAGGAGGTTCTCAATTCGGTTGTATTTTTTTTTTTTTTATTTTTTTTTTTTATGTTTGTTACCTCATATCTCCGTCATTTATGAACCGATTTGAAAAATTATTTTTTTGTTCGAAAGGGTATACTTCCCGATTGGTCCCATATAAATTTTGTTATGATTAGACCATGAACTTCAGAGATATGGAACGGAACTCCTCATCGGATCAAAGCAAAATTCTCAAATTACTAATATTGCTTTGTTTATATTTGTTGTTGGGAACTGACTACTTGAGAAGAGGAGGGGGTGCGTGTCCCCCCCTCCCCCCGTTTGGAATGTTTTCATTATATCGTGTAAGGTATCATTTGAAAGGACTTTTTATGCCCGACTACGTCAAAGCCAAAAAGAAGGGTTATGAAGGAGGGGGTTAAAATTATGACACTTAAACGTATTTAATAAAAAATAAACTTTAAAAAAAGTAAAAACCGACTTCAAAGAAATACTAAAAGGAGCAAAATAATTACCATAATATAAAATTAACAGTTTCAGAAGTCGGTGCAACTCTACACTGAAGCAAATAGAAGCCACCGACTTCTGAAACTGTTAATTTTATATTATGGTAATTATTTTGCTCCTTTTAGTATTTCTTTGAAGTCGGTTTTTACTTTTTTTAAAGTTTATTTTTTTTATGGAAAAAACATGTTTGTTTCAGCATACCACCAATTGGTAATGTTCCTTATAAGAATCAAATACAACAAAGAATTGGCAAAAAAAAGTAAATTTAACATAAAAAGGTGCTTGACATTTTTTGAAAATTTGTCTTACATTTTACTCAGACTAAAAATTTAAGTAAACATTTCATTTCAAAACCAATTCAATTTTCACACTTTTCACAACCAGTGTCAAAACATCATTTTATAAAAAAAAAGAAAACCTGGTTAGCTTCAAAGACTAGTGTTTACCTCAAAATCAAGGAAAATTGTAGAAATTATCCATTTCCTTTTATTTACCACAGAACAATTCTTTGCAGGATTTCTTCCTTATTAGCAACATTATTGATTATAGATTAGTGCACAGGTGGTTATTTTTGCAAGAAAGTATATCAGCTGGTTTTATTCTCAGCTAAATCATGCATTATTTCAAAAATCTAAAAGTGCATTTTCTTCTTCTTCTAATGACCACTCTATTTCTCACAGCTTGAGTTCTGGCTCTCCAATTCCACTCCATGATAAATAAAATAAATGTTAAAAAAACCTCACATTTAAAAGCATCAACTAATATGGCAATATAATAAAATTTAATTTTCTGAAGCCTTCAATTTCACTTACATATTTACAATAACCCAATTAAGTTACAATACGTTTGATTCGTCGTTCAGGAGTTCCATTCTGTATCCAAGATGCTTTATCAGTTATCAGACATCCCAGTTTTATTGAAACACAATTTTAAATCCATAAGCATTGTAATTATTAACTAATATTTTAACTATACTTACTGAAATAATTAAATACCTAATTACTTCCTAGACAGACTGAGTAGAAAACTATAGACCAAATCATCATCATAATATGATCATATACAAGGTGTCCCAGAAAATAGTGTCAAGTGGAATAACTCAAAAACTATAAAAAATCGCAGAGCATTCATGTGATTTGGGTACCTCTAAGCGTTTTCTACATCTGGACTTGACACTACTTTCTGTGACATCCTGTATATCAGATAACTGTAAGTTGCTGCACAAGTTTAAAATACATAAGGCAGAGTTGCTAATTGTACTGTGTATGGTTCATACTACAAAGCTGTGTACTACCTATGTGTAATTAAACCAAGACTCGTGTATAACATGGATTTAAGTAGTGCTTTCGTACTAAATGTAGCAGTTTCTATGTGCTATAAATATCAATCTGTAGGTGTAATTTACAAAGCAATAAAAGTAAATAAAATTGGTATAGTTGTTCACTAATATTATTTTATTATGAAGGGCTTACTTTTTACTAGGAGAGATTAAAAAAAAGTATACTTAATTCATTTTGTGGATAAAAAAATCGGTCAAGATCGAGTCGGGCTCACGCCATCAGTCTGAACCTTATACATTTATTTCCACTAACTATGGAATTGTCGAAAAACGGCAGTACAGTATTTTTTCCACCCAATTTCAGCTATGTCTTTTAATCAATTTGTAATTCTTGTACACAGCCCTTTCAAGGATACCAAATTATACAAAAACATCTTGAATATATTAAAAAAAACATTCATAATTATTGACTGTCGAAATATGTGTGTTTCACGTAGACGTAACGTTTTTTTCGAGAAAAATGTTTGTGACAGACACGGATAGACGCAAGAGCGATCTTAGCGTTTTTCCTTTGGATGTCCAATTGTCCATACCTCAAAAGGAAAGGGTTCCGTAACCCTAAAAACGGAAAGTAGGAAGATATAACTAAGTATGTCATTTGCACTTACATACAGTATCAAAACTAATGTGCTTTTCATATCTTATCTAAGCAGGGCTTATGTTGCGGTAAATTGGAGTTTTTAAACAGTCATTGTGTTATGTGATTCTTTATGTATAGGTACTTATGCAGATGCTTAGTTTACACTTTAAAGTGCTTAAAGTATTACATTTTTTACTATAGACTATGAGTTTTTAAGATCGAACTCGAAATCCGAAACTATTAGGAATCGTTCTGAGTCATGAGCTCGGTTTTGGAGAGATCAAACTGCATTTTTAGATTTCTGACAAAGTAGGTAGCTGGTTTAGATGTTAATTGATCTGAATGTTCTTGCAAAAAAATACAATCCTGTATTATTACCCCAATTGACAAAGTAGCTGATAAGAAACAAATGCTGCAAAAAAATATTATGTGGCACAAAAAGGAAATAGAATTTTTGAGAAAATTTCTGCAATTTAATACAAACTAATTACAAGCTACTAATTAATAAACAAGCTGTATTTTCTGAAATATAAAATTGCAGTTTTTGTTTTATTTAAAATTGAGCTCACTACTCCTTTGACGACTTTTCTAATAGTTTCGAATTTTGCCTCCCCAGTAAGCCTAACATGCGCAGCGCGAAATAATTTTGTCGTCATATTATCTCGTGCCGAAACGCAGTAATGTCTGACTTATCTCATAATGTTGAGATAATTTGACGACAAAAATACGCAATGAACGCGACCGCGTTACAATCAAACTTTTGCTGTTTATGATGTCTCTGCTTGCAAAAACATGTGACAACAATATGAAAAATTCAGTGCATTTAACATTAATACCTTATTTATCCAATTGCATATTCAAATGGTAAAGCGGCCTTGTTATTTGGCTCAATCTCCAAAATAAAAATTTATCGCTCTGGTCTTTAAAATTTCAAACCTAAATATTTCCAAAACTGCTTGGTTAAAATCGAGGCACATATAAAAATAGGCTTATAGACACCTTCTTTTCGAAATAAAAATACCGAACACAATTAATATCAATATACACCAAAGAGGTCAAACAAATACGCTGATTGTGGAGATCATTCCAAAGAGTTTGACATTTTGATGTGTCATAGTGAATCACCCTGTATACCACCCTGTATATTGAACTCTTTTCTTTATTACCAAGATCGAATGTGTGGCGACAACAAGTAATATTGTGATTTTAGAAATTCTTAAATATTATCTCAATCCATCCTTGATTTTAGCATTATGCTATAAAGTTATCCATAAAGATTGGAGTGATATTAAAAAATAATTGTGTTAATAGCTAATTGTATCGACTCAGTTGCAGTAGGTCGAAACAATGCATTAGTTATAGTGTAACCTACTTATTTACGTCATAAATATCTGTAATAAATGATGCGCATACATTTTGGTTAAGGTTCGGCACACACAATGTTCTTTTTATCGTTGACTTGAGGTTTTTCGCGATTTTGCGATTGTATTGATATGGCGACTCAGATGTCGGTCATTGAGTTTTCGTGGGTGTATCGCTGTTTTGTCCTAGCTACTTTAGATATTTTGTGAGGGAACACATTACGTAGCAGAAGCCTTATTCACTATGTCAAAACGTAACAGAAATGCCACGGCCGCATTATCATCCGAATGTTCAATCGGAAAAATAGGGTAGGTGCATTAATTTTAAATGTATGGAATTGGACATTATTGACAAATTGCCTTTACAAACAGCACCACGCAAATACTCGGTCGCGTTTCTTGCGTGTTATTCTCAAATGTCATAGAGAACAAGGGACCAAGTAATGAACTTGCGATCGTACTATTACATACAGGGTGTTAACGAATTCGTGTAATTCCTTCAAACCGCGTGATCTACTGGTGACACTGATTGACCCTGCATAGGTTTTTTTCAGATCAACAAAAAAAAAGTTTGAAAAAATTAACCATGGTATTCTGTATCTGAGTAATTTTAGCGTCCCAAGTTAACTGACTGCGTGGAGTGACATCGCACTAGTTGTGCACGTCAACTATGTCGCCGTGACTTGATTAATTTATGCATGGCATCGAAATTTTCTGTCACATAAAAATGTATAAGGGGAAAAAATTTTTTTTTCTTATTTTTAATCAATATTAATCCCGTGCGGGTTTAATCTATACCATTAATAGATCCTGTGGTTTGAAGGAATTACACGAATTCGTTTACACCCTGTAGATTGATACCTGCCTCCTAATACAAAATCCCTTCTCCTTTAACGTTAACGCCTCCAGAAAGATCAAATTGTATGGAAATGATATTTGCTGCTCGAGCAAATGTCATTTCCATACAATTTGAACTTTGGAGAAAGGATTTTGTCTAGGCGGCCTGGGGTTCAGTTCAGCTTCCAGCCGTTGCACCTTTCTTTTGAAAACCGAAAAGTGGCCGATTCCTACGATTTACCGACCGATAATAGTTAAAATTAAAGCTCTTGTATCTTTACCCAAAGCTTTGCATAGTAGACCTTCCCATAGAACGTATGTACGACGTACGTAGCTATCATAAGTAAAATTATCTTTCGAGTCTATGCTCATTTTGTAATAGAAAATTCTACCATTGGTAAACAAAACGATTCGTTTTTACCCATAGGATAAGTCGCAATAATTTTTGTTAATAGTATTGTGTGTGGTAAACTAGCTGTTACGTGTTTTAACTCTAACTCGCATCGCATCTCAGCGGTTTGGAGGTCGCGCATGCTTTATTCAAATTTCACCTAGCAAGTGTTTCATTTGAATACTGTGTCAATAGAATTAAAATATATTTTTTGGGAATGTGCACTGTGTATACTTGAGCCCAATTCGATATTAAAAAAACTTAAGAATTTTGGATTGTAACATAGGTATTTTAGTTTTGAGTGAATAAATACTTATCAATTTAAATACGAGGAAGCGCCAAAAAACCCAGTGTCGTAGCTAGGGTCATGACCGTCTAGGGCAAGGATCAAATTTAGCGCTCCTAAAAAAACACGCTAAATAAAAAGGGTATTTATTTCAAATTTTCACAAAATGCCATTTTGTCAAAAACTATTTTTAAGTTGGTGGGTATTTTTTTAAAGGTAGATTTAGTGAGTGTATTGTAGAGCGGCCTAATTTGCGCCCCCCTAGGTACCGCTGTACCTAGGGGGTGTCCTAGACACGACACTGAGCAAACATATACCAAATTAAAATTCTATCAAAAACTTTCGTCAAGTAGCACAAACTAAACTTAGTTTAGGTTATTGCCATATTTTTCACTCTAATAAAATAAAAACGAGACGAACGTAAATACGAGCCGTCTTTAGTTGAACTAAAATTTCTATAAATTTTAGACGACACGGCAGAACGTGTCGACTAAAAACACCGTGAAGTTCAAGGCGTACGTACACTAGTTTGATAACTCTAACTTAGTTCTTATCTATCACCGTCCTTTTCTCCGCTGTCTGTTAGAAAAAGATGACAATAGGCATGTTAACAGCATCAATAAATTGCAAATCTAATTAGTGCGCCAGTTAGTTTTGAAAAATAATGGACACATATTTTTTCTTTTGTTAAATCTATGAATATTTAGAAAGATAAAACGCACCAAGACTCGGAGAGTGGGGGCTTGTGACGTCAGAAGCAAGTAAAAATTGTACTTGTTCGTGACCTTTTGCCAATTTTAAGTGTCGTATCTTCGTCAATTTTGGTTTACGTAACAAAAGAAAAAATACGGGTCAAATATTTTTTGATAATCTAACTGACGGACTAGTTAGATTTTTTCAGTCAAATGCCCTATTCCCTCATTTTAGTTAAGGTGGTTAATAAAAGAATAAGCACCATTGCATTGGGCTTTGTTTACATAAACATATCGAATTTGCCCTAAGTTAAAGTTGTGAATATTTTGAGTTGTTCCAAACTTATCAGTTCAATTACGACTCTGATTCACTCCATAAGTTTCTAAAGAGATAACATTTTATGACTCAGATATACAATCGGAATGTTTGGAGCTGTGCTTAATCTAGCCTATCTAAGTGATAAATACTTATGTCAACAATGCACCTTACAGTTCAATCTGCCAATGAACTGCCCAATACCTGGCTCCGAGTTGACTCGCGAGCCGTTCCGATGGGACCAAAGACTATTTTCGCTGGTGCTGAGGCTAGCCGGGACACCGGCCGTCGAGAGGGACACAGGCCTTGTGCCATCAGACTCGTCACCTATCGACGCAATGTGTGAAGTAACTGGCGGTAAGTAAACATTATGTAATCAAGTAACCTTTGTAGATACAGACAATAACATACCAAGTTGCTTCTTCATGACATTTATCTAAAAAGTACCCATTCAAGATAATTTTGTAAACAAACAACACGATTATAAAACTTGAAGTTATCTTCGTAATGTCAATATTAGTATGAGCTTCAAAGTATTCAGGTAAGTAGATTCTTTAACAGATAATAAGCTTAAAATATAAATAAACGGATGTAGAAATTTCATATTAACAGGGGATAGTAAGCCCTTTAGAAAACCAGTCTGACTAGTTTTTGTGCTGTTCGTTTAGAGTCAAGGTAGATATATATACATACAGCTATATAAATATTATTTTATTATGCAGAGCTAGCATCGGGCTTAATTTATTGTTTCGAGAATTTATATTAATGAGACGAATAAATTAACTCGATAAATGCAATAACCCTTGTTTTGCCTTAAATAGATAAAAAAGCTTTATACGTGATATAAATTTAACTCGTAATATGAATTTATATTAATACCTAACTAGTAAAAGATACTATAATTTTCCTGTTATTTTTTTAAACTATATGTGTAGTGCTTATCATTCTCAAAAACGTGTCCGGAACTCCGGAGTATTTAGTAGGTTATCCCGTTTTTATGTTCCTGTCGCGTGACGCTTCGAGTGTTCCCAGTAGTCCCGCTGTAGTTGTCCCGTGACGGGACTATCGGGATTTCTCCGTGTATTCCCAGTAGTAAAATAGGTACCTACATGTGACGCTTTTGTTTTATAAAAACAAGTGAGATGCAAGAAGCAATTCATGATAGCTTACTGGTTGAACGCTTTCCTCTTCCATGCTGCATGCGGTCTGAGTTCAACCCCGTCTCGCACCTCTGACCTTTCGAATTCATGTGCGGATCAGGGGGTCTACTCCCTAAGCACGAAGTCCGTGGTTTCGGCCTTAGTTACGGGCGTTTCCTACTCCCTATCGCTTACGGACATACGATTATTTCGGGGCCCGAACTAAGAATAAATGACAACACGATTTGACAGTTGTCACTACTACCGATGTGTTATTGCCCGTCCGAAAAGTTGAACTTGACACTTGTTTTGTTCACTTCTACGTTTCGGGCTACTTTCGGACGGGCGACTAACTTCGTTGACGGACTTAGGGAGTAGGCCACCAGAATTTTATTATCGCTTGTGTTAATGGGGAACGAAAACAACGTGAGAAAACTTGCACAAATGAGAGGGCTCCAAAAGTGCTCAATGGTGTCTGTAGTCCGCCAAGCCGTACCAGGCCAACTTGGTAGACTAAGGACTAAACTCTTCTCATTCTAAGTAGAGGCCCGTGACCAATAGTGGGACAGTAATGGGCTGATAATGCTATGCTATTATCACAGTCTACCTATATCTTACTCCTTACAGTCGGTCAACGTAAAACGCAGAGCAATCGTGCGGGGGGTTGCGGGATGAAGGAGCTGAGGTTATGTCCCGAGTAGCCATACTGCATACTTGGGACATAACCTCCGCCCCTACATAATTTTGACATTTCATAGGACCTGTCAAATGTATGGGCGTTGACCCACTGTATGTAGTAAGTAGGTACTCTGTGCTATTGCTATTATGCTATTGTATTTTTTTTGTCCGTGTTCGTTCGTTGACGTATAATGCGTAGGATTTAGCCACTGCGCTAAATAGTTGCCAGTGTAGAAATAAAAGGATCCTACATAAACAAACCTTTGTCAAAGAGTCGTCTGATAGTTTCCTTATTCAATATTTACAGAAATTTCTTCAAACTAATGATATTATGGCGAGTACCTATAATTTGTCTTTACGTCCATAAAAAAAATACCAACTTATTTGTTTTACACTGGTAAAAGGTCTGGTTCATTTAATATAAAATCTGTTAATAGTCTCTTACATTCTAAGCCGTAATAAGCCATTAAGATAAGGTGACTGAAAAGGGCCTCCACGAGTGACGATATTAAGTACGTCCGGTGCACCCTGGGCAGTCAGTCCCGCTACCAACCTTGCTGACTGGCTAATCTTTTCACCATGGCATCAGCTATTCTCAATAGCTCGTTCCGACATGAGAGAAAATTAAGATAGTAATCTTGAAATTGGAAATTGACTGTTATTTATTAAATTGGAGTCTTTAATTTTCCTCTCGAATGAACGTGTGTTGGTAATTTTCAGGTCGTTCGTACTGTATCACCTCTCATCGTATGCTGATGCAGTGTATCGACAGCTTGGTTCAGAAAGTGCAGAGTGGTGTGGTGATTAACTTCGAGAAGATTGGCCCCGATCCGCCGCCAATTGACGGGGCTAACAACAGGGAAGGTGAAACGGATGATGCCAACCATGAGGGTGACAAGGAAGTCGATGGTGATGGAGAGAGGAATGGAGTGAGTAGTTTTTTTTTTCGAAATTTAAATTTAGAATTAAAACTCCTTACTCAGCTTTTTATTACCCAATGCTGAGTGTAGGCCTCCTCCTTTCTGCCAAGGTTGCAGAATTTGTTCGAAAGAGTTGCCGCGGCCCGCGGCCCTGGAACGCAAAGGGCATTAGGAGGAACACGGATGGGTTTTAGTCAGTAAGAGTCTGACACTCCCTTCCGCTCCACCCAGAGCGGAAGAAGTCATTTGAGGATTTCCCATCCTTTTGACCGCCATCCTTTTCGGTGGTTAGGATACCTCATCCACTTTTGCCCAACTATTTTTAACCGACTTCAAAAAGGAGGAGGTTCTCAATTTGGTTGTATTTTTTTTTTTATTTTTTTTTTTTTATTTTTTTTTTATTTTTTGTTTGTTACCTCATATCTCCGTCATTTATGAACCGATTTGAAAAATTCTTTTTTTGTTCGAAAGGGTATAGTTTCCGATTGGTCCCATATAAATTTTGTTATGATTAGACCATGAACTTCAGAGATATGGAACGGAACTCCTCATCGGATCAAAGCAAAATTCTCAAATTACTAATATTGTTTTGTTTATGTTTGCTGTTGGGAACTGACTACTGGAAAAGGGGAAGCGGTGCATGTCCCCCCCTCCCCCCTTTGGAATGTTTTCATTATATCGTGTAGGTAAGGTATCATTTGAAAGGACTTTTTATGCCCGACGACGTCAAAGCCAAAAAGGAGGGTTATGAAGGAGGGGGTTACAATTATGACACTAAAACGTATTTAATAAAAAATAAACTTTAAAAAAAAGTAAAAACCGACTTCAAAGAAATACTAAAAGGAGAAAAATAATTACCATAATATAAAATTAACAGTTTCAGAAGTCGGAGGCTTCTATTTGCTTCAGTGTAGAGTTGCACCGACTTCTGAAACTGTTAATTTTATATTATGGTAATTATTTTTCTCCTTTTAGTATTTCTTTGAAGTCGGTTTTTACTTTTTTTTAAAGTTTATTTTTTACAATGTCATCTGCCCATTTAGCCGTCTAACGCCCCACACTTCTTCGTCCGGTCCTGGGTTTCTTTTTGGTTGAGTCTAAACAACGTAAACACCAACATCTGTTAAACAAAGTCGTCATCACTTTTAGTTCTTCAGACCGACCATTTATTATAAAAGGTTTGTCGGAAAGAGGATAATAAGCAACAGGGAATTTAAAGTATCACTGATAATGATAACTGTTTGATAGCAAGTGTTAACATTTCAAAAATCCTTTATTTTTATTTACATACAAAAAATATTTTGTTATTTATTTTGAAAAATTGACAACTCGTTACTTAATTAAAAATTCAAAAAATAGAGCTTCTCCATGGCTCCAAATATGACCTAAAATGTAAACACAATTTTAGCATTTTTTAAATGTAGTCAACAACTATGCTATTTCTCTAAATCTATTGACTTTTGGGGAAAGTTGTAGAACAAAAGTTGTTCATTATTATGGGTACTTTTATACCTTTTCAGATAAGTAACCTGTTTCCGACTAACATTGAATATTCAAAGAAGCGTCTTTCATTAGTTGCGCTTTCTCTACTATTATATGTATAGCCGTCACGCGCTATGCGCACAGGCCATGTATTTTCTTATTAGTATTTTTTTCTGGAATTAAGTAAGTAACCTTTTTGCCAAAATTCATCATTGGTTCGACAGTTTACCTGTGTAAAAAACTGATAGAAAAACTCATTATTGTATTTACAGTATTTATAAGTAGGCTTATACAGGGTGTAAACGAATTTGTGTAATTCCTTCAAACCGCGTGATCTACTAGTGACACTGATGGACCCTGCATAGTTTTTTTTCAGAATCAACAAAAAAAAGTTTTCGAAAAATGAACCATGGTATTCAGTATCTGAGTAATTTTAGCGTCCCAAGTTAAATGACTGCGTGCAGCGATGTCGCGCTAGTCGTGCCCGTCAGCTGTGGCGCCGTGCCTTTATTCATTTATGCATGGCATCAAAATTTTCTACCACGTAAAAACTTTATTTGGGAAAAAAAGGTTAATTTTTATTTTTAATCAATGAAATCTCGTGCGGGGTTTATCTATACCATTAATAGATCATGTGGTTTGAAGGAATTACACGAATTCGTTTACACCCTGTACAAACAATAATATTCTTAGAATACTTACATTCTTAAATAGGCATCTGAAGTAACAATTAACAATAGATTTACTTAAATTCTGAACATTTATAACATTGTTTGAAAAGTAAGACTTGTCTTTGTTACTTAGTTTACGATAGTTTAGTGATAAGTAAGTGCTTTGTGACGCAAATGATGGGTGCAAAGCCCTACACACCTTTTAATCTATTTATATGAATACCGTCATGATATTGAAACCGTCATATGTAGTACTCTAGCTATTGCCCACGGTTTCACTCGCATCATAGGGGTAATAACCTCATGTACCTGAATAAAAAGTATCCTATGTTCTAATTCAGATCATGGTCTTCCTGTATGCCAAATTTCATCTGAATCCGGTCAGCCGTTCAGGTCTTATTGATTAACAAGCATCTAAACTCACAATCATCCAAACTTTTACGTATATAATATTCGTAGGATTATAGTTAGGATTGCCACCTTTTTTGGAGCAATAAAAGTACATTGATTGTGTTTTGGGATGGCAAATAAAGTACGATGTATAAAAAAAGAGTACTTTTATTATTTATGTTTACACACCTATTTTTGATCGCTTCTAGATTCTTGAAAACATGTTGCGATTCTTTCAAAAATGTGCGAATGTTTCAATTACAGCCATGGACCGTAGAGTAAGTAAACTATGCCGAAAAAAGTCCAACTAGTAGGATGAGAATCATTAGCGTACTTTATAATTCTGTCTTAGATTATAAAGTACACCCACGTGAAATAGAGTACAATACTCTTTAATAGAGTATGGATGGCAACCCTAATTATAGTAGGACTAATAGTAGGATAACTTTGAATGATAGATTGAAGAATGATGTGATAAGACAAGGTTGCGGCTTAAAAGATGATGTAGTGACAAAAATTTAAAGGAGTATGCTTAGGTGGTTTGGTCATGTTGAAAGGAAAAATCAAAAGGAATTTATAAGGCGGATGTCAGTGGAAACGTCAGTAGAGGACGTCCTAGAAGGACAAACATCGATGTTATTGGTAATGTTCTTTAAAAAAGGACAGGTGCGTAGTACTTTTAACCGGCGTGCGTGTATGATAAGATGTATGACCGTGGACGAAGCAAAAGGAGTATGTAAGGATCGTAGCATGTGGCGTTCTAGTCTCTGCCCACCCCCATGGGAAAAAGGCGTGAGTTTATGTAGAGATGTAATGACAGCATTAAGACGATTCGCACACTGCACCGCATCACGCAGCGTAGCGCGGGAGTGCGTGTTCTTATGTTGTTTGCAAGTATCAGTATTTGTATAGAAAACACGCATAGCGCAACACACTGAAAACACTGCGCGTGAATGCGTTTTCAGTGTGTTGCACTATGCGTGTTTTCTATACAAATACAGATACTTGCAAACAACATAAGAACACGCACTTCCGCGCTACGCTGCGTGATGCGGTGCAGTGTGCGAATCGCCTAAAAGTGATCCTTGTACGAAGTCTGGAAATAGTTAAACGAAAACTTTTTTTTTGTCCATATTTTGTTGGAGAATACTTGAAAGAATAGAATTATTATGATAGATCGAACCATATTTGCTCTTGATAATTAATTTGGAAATGATAATGTAATTGTGATGGATGATTATCTCTATAACAATAGAATTACTGTAATGGTGACCTTCCAATATCCTAATGTGGGCCTTGTATGCACTTTATTTACTGTTGTACCATATTAACTTAATCCAAACAAGTATTAAATTGAACTGCTTGCTTGCTCAGGAAGTAGCAGCGTAATTTTACTTTTGTTCATTTTTAACATCACAACAATGTATTTTGTTGTAATATTGCTCTACTTGTGTGTATGACGGACGGTCAGTTTTTAGGGTTCCGTACCCAAAGGGTAAAACAGGACCCAATTACTAAGACTCCGCTGTCCGTCCGTCTGTCACCAGGCTGTATCTCATGAACCGTGATAGTTAGACAGTTGAAATTTTCACAGATAGAAAACAGAATAAAATAAATATTTAAGGGGGGTCTCATACAACAAACGTGTTTTTTTTTGCCGTTTTTATACTTAGATAATGGTACGGAACCCTTCGTGCGCGAATCCGACTCGCACTTGGCCGGTTTTTTTTTAACCATCTCATGCAACGAATTAGTTCAAATGGCTCACGCCCGCCTGGAAAATTAATTAATGTTGTCAATATTTATAAAGATCTGCCCAATAATTAACTGCCCTATTTTTCAATTTCTCGATAATTTGATGCAATCTACTATAAATTCATGCCCTTTTACGGAAATATGCACAAAATTAAAGCATAGTCGAATATAGGAAAAAAAAATCGATGATGTAAGATATTAATAACAAAGCAGGAGTACCTAGAGCTTATTAAAAAACCAAAGAAGAAAGAAAGAGAAAAAAAAATCTGGACTCGCATAGGCAGTTACAGAAACAAAAACAATATACAAAAAGAAAAAGCTTAAAAAAATTAAACTACCTGCACGAGGCCAAAAAAGGCTCCTATCTAAGCTAAATGTTGAGAAATATAAAAAAAAATGTCGCAACGCTGGTTTTCAGATAGGACGCCATGGGCAATAACGACACAAATAAATTAATAGATAAATTACGTACAATATTAAAATTAAAATACTACTAAATAAAAGAAGAGAGAAGCCATAGAAGCAGTGTAAAGACTATTTCTTCCTTTTTGTTTTTAAAACAAAACGAGACAAATAGCATTAGAGTAACAGCTTCAGAAACACTTTTAGAACTCTTTTAATAATCAATTAAAAATAGGATCTTTTAAAACCGATTCTGGGCTATAAATAGATAACGCTATGATGAAAAAGTGTCCGTCATCAGTAGCTAAAGACTAAGTCATAGAACTCAATGTGCTGTCGCCATATAGGTTGCAATCACCAAGATTGGCAAATGGATAAGTGCAGGGGTCTCCAAGATACGGCCCCCAAGCCTGCGGCCTGTGGAGAATATCAATCCGGCCTTCAAACTTTTAGATACGACATTAGGTATCCGCATGTAGTACACGTAGCGAGTACGTGCTTTCGTGTTGCCTGCACTAAAGTCATTAAATTGTAATTTACCTTTGTTTTCCAATATATCATACATAAACACGTAGCAAACAAGCGTTTTAATCACATTAGCACTCCTGTTCTCTAATTGAATACATATACATTGGGCCGCCGCAATGTTAATAATTATTATATTGGCCCACCACATAATTATGTTGGATACCCCTGGATTAGTGAATCATATCAGCTCGTTAGCGTCCACTACTAAATATGGGCATCCCACTACCGTGAACGATCATTCATGATATTTCCTTAATCATCACGCTTGGCAAACTGATTGATGATAACAGTTAGTTTTATTAGCAGAGAGCTGCTTCTTATCCTCTTGAAACAAATTATTCGCCTCTTATGACACTTACGGGTGGAAAGAGGCGGCCTATTCTTTGCTGGGTACCACACTGAACGGTGAACGGATGGTGAATGCTGTTTGTTATTATTATAGCGATGGATGTTGTTGCCCATCGTTATGACATAACTTACGCCTCGTTTATAGCACTGCGAAGCGTGATGCGGGGCGTACGTATTTATTTATTTTGAGGAAAGCTTACAGAATAAATAGGGTATAATATGAGTCGTATAGAATTAAAGGTGGCAATCTCACTTTTAGCAACTTTTGAGCAAACGCAGAAATGAAAAATTAAGCAACTCTGCCCTAATTGCCGTATTGCCATATTGCCGTCTTTGGAACTAAATCGAGATTTTGTGTCGGTTTAGCAAAGAATAAGTATGGCCTTGTTTGTTTATTTTGAATGTTTTTGAATTTTCTGCATCGATATCTCAAAAGTGCCAAAAAGTGAGACACTTTTGATTCTATACGACTCATATACATTCCCTGACACCTGGGGGTCTACTCCCTAAGCACGAAGTCAGTGGTTTCGGCCTTAGTTACAAGCGTTTCCTACTCCCTGTCACCTACGGACATACGATTATTTCGGGGCCCGAACTAAGAATGAATGACAACACGATTTGACAGTTGTCCCTACTACCGCTGTGTTTTTGCCCGTCTGAAAAGTTGAACTTGACACTTGTTTTGTTCACTCCTACGTTTCGGGCTACTTTCGGACGGGCGACTAACTTCGTTGACGGACTTAGGGAGTAGGGCCCCAGAATCGAGGAACAATGCATTTTTTTTGTATAAAGGTCTGTAAAGTTCCCACTATAAGGAAAAATCATTGCGCACTTTTTTCTATGTCACTGAATAAAGAACTGTATCAGTATCGCCTTTAAATATGAAATCCGAAGCAGACATCAAGCGTACCTGCGCAAGAAAGCAGGCGTTTATACATAAAAATACCCGGTGGCTCGATTTAGGTGTTCGGGAGTGTATTTACATCTTTGCTAATTACAAGTTTCCATAAATAATGACGATGTATTAAAGCGTACTGTTTGAATTGAAATTGTACGTTTAAGGCGAAGTGTGCTGCAGATTCCGTGTCTCCATAATCGAAACCTTAGTGGCCTTATACGATGCTCAAGCGAAAAAGATGAGGTTGCCATTTTTCCATCAGACGACCAAGATTATGTACTAACGTCATCCTTAATTTACTTCTCTTTGCAGCGTTGGAACAGCGGCCAGTACCAAACCCAGAGCCAAGGTCCCAGCGCTCCGCAGGCGTGGCACTCCTGCCGCCGCCTCATCTACGTGCCGCGGACGGTCGCGCAGAAAGGCTTCGCTGTCGGCTTCTGGCCTATACCGGAGTCCTTCCGATCGGACCCCAACGCGCAAACACTGGTATGTTTTATTTTATCGATTTTTGCTAATGTTGTGGTAGATATTTTGTGTGTAAGTGGCAACAATTATGACAAAATACACTTGGGGGCAAATATATCGAGCCACTCCTTTTTTCACGTGTCCTGGTTATTAGTTTTGGTTTGATGGATTATATACTAAGTTGCCAAAAATTACCCTCATTGTAAAGGTTATCAAATAACCTTTTAGGCGATATATGTTTCGAATTGATCTGTTCCATAATAGGTACCAAAAATAATAACAATTATACGAGAAAAATAGAAGTGGCTCGATTTATTTGCTCCCAAGTATAGTTAAAAGTTGTAGTTGTTACCGCTTTTGTTTCTTTAGATCTAGAATGAGCGAGACTGAATTAGGGCAAAAGTTAAGATTCTCTTAGGACTGCATGCGTGCTAATGAGGGGGTATACAAGGTTAGTCGGAAAGGGGGTACTAATCCGCAGACCACTTAAAAGTATCGCTGATAACGGTTTTAAAGCAAGTGTTAAAATTTCAAAATTCGATAATTTTTATTTCCATGTCAAATAATTATTATTTTCGTTTTTTCAAAAATTCTTTGTTCCTACTTTAGTTACGAATTCAAAAAATGGAAGCTCCATTTTCTAATTCATGACCCCAAATGTGATCTAAAAATAAACACAAAGATACGGAAAAAGATAAGTTAGTACAAACTTGTGATTTTTTAATTGCCGTACAAGTAGAAACCTAGAAACCATTTAATCCTTGTGGTGAATTGTTAATGTAAAACTACTATATCAGGTGGTGCTAACAGCCGCGTTTCCCATGGCCCCACATGTTCGATTTTCCTATTAACAGCACAAACTTTCGTCACGAATAACCTGTGTACATACGTTCGAAAAATATTGGTTCAATACTTACGACGATTACTCACGACGATTCTCGAAGATAATTGCATTTTTTGTTTGTTTAAAAAGTTAACACTTTTAAGCTCAGTGAATATAAAAGCATATGGAAATATAAAGTGCACAAAAAGATTTCAAAAGTACTGTGAGCCTTTTTAGTTTGTGAGAAATTTCGAGAATATGACCTTGGCATAAATTGTTTGATGTTTGTAGTGTATGTAGTTTAAGTTTGCAACAGGCTACGATGCGGTACAGTTGAGGCGGTAACCAATCGTAGCCTCGCAGACTGTATCTTTATGGTACAGTCAGCTACACTGGTTACTCCTCTCACGAACAAGTTTGTTCTTGAGGGGGGTAACCAATTTGTGCAGCTGAGTGTACGTCACGTTATGACGGTTTGGCTTAGTGCGTTATCTGCATAGACCGCATAATGCGACGTATTTTTTAACAATAAAAACTTTTATCCTTTATTTGTAATCATAAGGTTATCATTTCGTTTTGTCGTTTCCAGCCACCTCGTTCTGCACACCCAGTGGTGAAGTTCACATGTTCGAGTCAGGAACCCATGGTGATAGATAACTTACCATTTGACAAGTACGAGTTGGAACCCAGTCCACTGACGCAGTTCATATTGGCCAGGAAACAACCGACCATCTGCTGGCAGGTAAGAAAAATGATCTTTCTTAATTGATGACGCTCCTTATGCATGTTTTAGTTATAGCAAAAAGTAAATGTATCAGCTGATTTTCCCGTGAGCGTCATAAATATCGAATAGAAAAATGGGTTAGGTTTGTACTAGTAATTAGCCTAAAATGAAATAAAATTATTAATTCTGCAAATTGGATATTTAAAAATCACTTATAGGTCGGTTTGATTTTTTAAACTACCTTTGAGTAGAAAGGCCCAAGCAAACTCAGGGGTCAAGGTCTCTTTTAAAGTCCAGACATGTTTTCTGTAGTAAAAATTTGTGTGAGGACAATGCAGAGTCCTACCTACCTACCTTAGTACCTATATGCTCATACATATATGTATAGCTATATAGGGTGACAATCGGTTACTACCTGCTTTCGTAAATGGTCACTATCAACAATATATTTACTAATAGGTTCCAATTTAAATAAATTTATAATGTAGGTTACCTTGTAGGCATGTAAACAAACGTATCAAATTGCACTCTAATTAGATAATGTGAGCAATTACTTCGAAGAAGTGTTCAATAATTCATTGACAAATGCCATGTTAGCATCTGCATATTTTAGCTTTATTGATACTAATAAGCCGTCCCATTACTTGTGGTTGTAAAAGGCCATGGCAACAAATGGCTGACCTAACCTGATTAATAATGTAAGTAAGAATGGATATTAGCATCAGCATGTGAAATGAAATTGATTGTACTTCAATCATCATTTTAATTACTTCAGTAGAGAGTCTTCTCAGTGTGGTCAATCAGACTGCACTAGCGGGTGCGGGGGCGGGCGCGGCCTACGGGTCTTGGGGTCTGCGTGTTCATAGTAGTGGCTAACGAGCTACACACGCGCAGTTTCCTAACAGACGCTATATTACCACAGTGTACCTACTTACTACATACAGTGGGTCAACGCCCATACATTTGACAGGTCCTATGAAATGTCAAAATTATGTAGGGGCGGAGGTTATGTCCCAAGTATGCAGTATGGCTACTCGGGACATAACCTCCGCTTCTTCACCCCGCAACCCCCCGCACGATTGCTCTGCGACAATGTTCTACGTTGACCGACTGTAAGGAGTATGATATAGGTAGACTGTGATATTACTGTGAATGATACGAGCGGACTGAGCCATTAGAAACACCAGCGCCACCGCGTCCGCCTCATGCAGGCGCGCGACTCGCGGGCGCACTGTGAATGCAACTGGCGTCTACATACATTTGATTTACACGCGCCCGCGCTAGCACCCGCGCCCGCCTCCACTCTGAAATATGGCAGTGACTTTTGTCGTGACGATCTATTGGGGCTTGAATAGTGTTCTAAAAAGCATTGTTAACATGCTTGTAATTAGGTCAAGTGGCGAGTAATTAAGTAATTAAATGCGTGTGAACAAAGAACATTTACCCCCTTATTAATAAAAGGTTGTCATTTTTAAACACTAATTAATTTATACATGTCCTTGTCATTTGTATGCCAATGAATAGAGATGGCAATAGACTTAAAAGCTATTTTAGTTAAACGATCTTTAACCATTGCTTATGAGTAGAGATGTTAGACGAGTAGATTATTGTCTAAAATTGTCTTGTTTTAAATTACACTGATATTCTGAACAAGGCTTTATGAACTTGATAAGTTCTTTTGATAGTATATTGCTAAGATTTTACTATTATGTATTTCCAGGTGTTCGTAGCCAACAGTGGATGCAAGAACTCCGAGATCAATCACCCATTTGGCTACTTGAAAGCGTCTACGAACTTGACGTGTGTGAACCTGTTCGTGTTACCGTACAACTATCCAATGCTGCTGCCTCTTCTGGACGACTTGTTCAAAGTTCACCGTTGCAAGCCTACTCCTGAGTGGAAGCTTGCGTTCCAACATTATCTCGACAGAATGCCTTCTTACTATGTTGCGGTAAGTTTAATGGTCACCTATATTTTTATCTAGTGCACACAGCGAGATCAATAATATGTGTTTCCTCCGTAACGCCATCTTACATTGTCCTAAGCTAGTCTCATCCTCCAATTTAGTGTCATTATTGTTTTCATCACACAATGAATTGACTACCATAACCATGTATTTATACTATTGCCTCGTGGGTCCAGTGGTAGTAAACGCGACATTATTGGGTTTTTCCGCGTGGAATTTCTTCAGTAGCAGCCTGGATTTGTGCCCGGTTAATGGCAGTAGGCTCGCCTTTGCCCCGGCACATGGGACTTAATCATAACGGCGAAATGTGGGTGTACTATACACCTCTGTCTAGCCCTTGGGGGAATACAGGCGTGATATTATGTATTATATTCTCTTTTATATTAATCGCATGCTAGATTGATAGGGAAAATGATGCATAATATCGACAGCTGCTTAGTATTCTGTACCTGTTGCAAGAGTCAAGTGAATTCAATAGATTATTATCCACGTGGCCGCTGCTCCAATGTCACTATTTACCTTGTAAGAAGATTGTTTACAATGATTCAAGTTAATTTTGTTTTTTTTTTCGTAATTTTCAGCCTCTACGCAGAGCATTGACTAAAATGGGAGCATCTGCACAACTGCTACAGAGTTTGATTCCCGACTCTCAAGACAACTCGCTCAGTTTCTCCGTGTTGAATTATTTGAAAAGACTGAAAAACCAAGCTAAGGTGGAATTCGAAAAGCTTTGTGCTGACGTCATCAATAAATCTTCCAGCAATAATACGCAGAAGGTAAATATTTATGTTAATTACTTCGTATAAAAGTTTCATATGCATATCTAAAAGTTGTTTTGTGTACAATCTCATATTACAAAATGACTCATTGTAATTGTTCAATCTTACATGTGTGCGTGTGATTCACGAATGTGTAATTCATTAGTGGCTAGATACCTACTAATATTTATCAAGAGAAATCATTAGGCCATCATTAATAATAGCGGTCGCTTGGCGGCTTACGCTACCGTGACAAGACAATATGTCGCGTATTTTGACGAAGTCTCAAAATTTGACAAATTCGTGCCGCATGTCTTTGTGATTAATATACATAGTGCTTGCTAGGCCTGCTTACATATACTAAAGGCTGATTTACACGAAGATAGTTTCTCGAAGCGATACTCGTTCTGTCTTTGTCTTTCTCTACGATAAAAACAGAGATAGCACGAAACTCGCTTCGAGAAACTATATCCGTGTAAATGAGCCTTAACACTAGAGGTCGCTCGTGGCTTCGCCCGCGTGGATGTCGTTTAACGCGTATTCTGTATTTTTCGGGATAAATGTAGATAGGTTACTTTTCCTGCTCCAGGTTCCAGACTGTCTATGTACCAAGTTTCATCAAAATCTGTTCAGCGGTTTAGGCGTGAAAGCATCACAGACAGAGAGACAGACAGTTACTTTCGCATTTATAATATTAGTAGGGATTCCACTAAACAATACTTACATTCTGCTTTTCGAGAGAAACGCTTAATGGCTGGATAGTCCACTTGATAGATAATAATACTACAATTTTATGCTTTTCAGGTAGCAGAAAGCGTTCGGGTAATGCCGCGATCACCACTTCGAAAAGACTTAACAACGCACCCATGTCTTCAAGACAAATTCTCAGCGCTTCGTGATCAGTTGAACGAGTTCGGCGGTTTTGTTGTGGGACTCTCGCGCGGCAGACATAAGGCGCAAGCGCACACGTATAGGAATCCTTTTGACATACAGCGAAGAGATTTACTAGATCAGGTAAGAAAGGCTTGGCTCATTCAGATGCTGAAATGACCGTGTTAAAACGCTTTTTCTTGAAAATGATTAGTGCTAAAACGCACTAGCGGCCAGCCGCAATACGGCGTGCCGCTTGCGGCAGCCCGCACATCGATTTTTACATGAAACCGCATGATCTCAACGCACTGGCGCACGACGGCTGGCCGGAAATCAGTGCGTTGAGATCATGCGGTTTCATGTAAAATTCGATGAGCGGCCTGCCGCAAGCGGCACGCCGTATTGCGGCTGGCCGCTAGTGCGTTTTAAGCCTTTTTCAAGAGCGACGCGGGTGGTCTTTTAGCGCTGTGCTTCGGCAATTCTATAATTATTTTCTTACTTAGTATTATTCTTTTTTGCACGGATATACTGACCACAATTTCAAAGTTTTATGTAAATTGTAAACAAACAAAGAATAATAATTCTTATTATTGTTTTCTGCAATTGTTTCTTGGCAGGTTTCCAAACAAATTTCTATTTAATATACAGTACATTTTTTTTGTGCCGTACCACATTGTATTCTAATAAGCCAGTGTGGTATGTGAGTCACTGTTAATTTAATTTATTACCCATTGAGAGTGAAAGACGCAACTAAATATAAGCTGTATCTTGTCCACCTCAAGTTCTAAAAGTAAATTTTATGATCTTATAAGATTTTTATCATTTTATTTATGTTTAGGGATTTGAGTAAATCTTGACCAAAATGTTATTGTATGCTCGTTTTCCAGAGGTCAAATATGAAAAAATAAATAAATAGTCCTCCAATTATTATGTCTAGAGAGTTGAAAAGTGTCTAGTAAGAGCCACAAGCCACGTTGATGGTATTAGATCTAGGGCATGTAATATCGGAAGGTTTTCAATTCCGATACTGATTTCCGATATTAGATCTCAATATCGGAATTCCGATATTAATATCGGAATTTCGTTATTTCGTCAAAAATTGCACATTTCATTTATAAATTGCTCAAATTCGGTATGAGGTTGGATTGAGAACAATAAAAAACATTTTTAAATCGTATTCTTTAATTTGCTTCAAAAATTTGTTGTTTTTAAGTGTCTGTTTATTCTCTATGTATTTATATTTATAATCTGTATTTATTAAATCACATATGTCTCATTATTTTCTTATACTTATTATTACTAACTAGCTTTTGCCCGCAACTTCGTCCGCGTGAATGTCGGTGATCGCGGATGCAGACGAAGTCGCGGATTAATAAATGTGTAGTTAATTAATAGGCTGTTTGTTCGCTCACACCGCAGCATTTTTCTTACTTTTAGCACTTCTAAACGAAAGGTCGGATCGAATAATTTAAGGAACATTTTACATGTACTACATAATCAACAGTGATCGGAGTAGGTAGATTGATTTTTGGTACTTGTATCATAAATGCACACAGAAAGAATAACATGGATAAGCCATTTTTCCGGAAAGTAATTCCGGTATTTCCGGATTCAATTAAATAATGTTAATGTTTTTAGTGAAATTATTACTACTCAATTCAGAATTTAAAGGAAGGTATCAAAACTAAATTAATTTAGTAATTATCTGTTGAATAATAAAAACAATCGAATTCCGATCGAAGCATTAATACATTTTTATGCACTCTACGAACCAAAGTAAACGAGTCAGCTACCTGGCATGTCGTCGGCGAGCGTACACACTGTTTTGATAACCGGTTAGTGCACCACCCATGATCCTTTGTTCTAATTGATCGTTGGGTTGTGTCAAATATAGAAAGAGTGCCGTTAAAAAAAAATTAAGAATATAATATTGCTCATTTTAAGTTCCGTTTTTTTTTTAATAATCATCCAATTCCGAAATTTTCCGAAAATTACGAAATTCCGGAGGAATGTCCATAATAATATATACGTTTCGGATCAATGACCCCAATTCAATCTACCTACTCCGATCACTGATAATCAACCTTGATTATGAAGCTATTTACTTGGATAAGGATTAATACCATGATAGGAATGTCTTCATCTTTCGATTCTACCCGTGTTTTGATCGACTAATTTAAACAAACAGCGGTCAATGTGACTTAACTATAATACTTAGTTAGACATATCACGGACTTTTTTGTGGAAAATGAAGAGTACTATAAACATGTAGTAGGTACATACTACATACGCCAGCAGGTCAAGCTACCCGAAACTGTAAAATTTTCCCAATCAACCTTAAACCTAATGCTTTCGCGATAAAGATGAAAATTTAGTAAAGAAACTTGACAGATTGTAGTAGCTTGATGTGCTGGCATCTGTACATTATTTTTATGTATCATCAATAGTTTTCGCAGCTCACGCCAAATAATAACTTTTATGAGCAACCTTTTTAAGCATGCTTAGCGAGCTGACAACAGGAATATGGTTAAGAGCGCTATCGCGCTCGGCGCTACGCGTATTTCTAGAATATACAAGGCCAGAACGCATCCATATGAAACTAGCCGCGTATATTTTAGAATGTTGTAAATTAAAACTTTATTATTAGTTCTAAAATATACACAGATTTTGCGTACTGATCGCTTATACTTTAGAATGTTCAGGGTGAAAAAACGGATTCAAAACTATACAGTGTCAGTTACATTTAAGAAGTGACATAACTTTTCCAAACGGCTTTGTTAGGAAACAACACTTAAAATATGACTTAACTTATGGGATGTATATAAATGACCTTTAAAATTATTAGTCCCCACTTTAAAAAGGCACTTTAAAAATTAATAGTTTACTTTAATTCTAATAATTCTAACTTTAAAATTTTACTTTCAACTTCAAAGTTCCCCGCGATAGGAAATAAACTGACAAACAGATAGCTGAAAGGTAGGTTAGGTTAGGTTAGAACTGTGGCCAGTCAACGCCAACGGCCAAAAACGATTCGCTTCGCTGATCACTTTCCAGCATTCGTCTAATGCTACTTTAGAATAGAGCATGGTGGCGCAGGTATTCAAAATTATACGCGATTAGTACGCACTGCGTGCTGGATGGTACTAGTGAAGTATATTTTAGAATCGAATGCTTGAAATTATCAATTCTAAAATATACACGATTATTGCGGAATATTGATGTATAGTTTAGAACGCTCAATCGTCAAATGTGTAGTCTAAAGTATACGCGATTAGTTCGGGCGGCTGCGTACTGGCCTTGTATACTTTTGAAATACGCCGGCGCTACACAAGGAGCTAAAATATGGGTTTAGTTTAAAATTCAAATACAAAAAAAATTACTGATTTCGATATCAAAATATTCGATATTGGATCACTCAGTATCGGAATTGTAATATCGGAACTTGCGTTCCGAGATTCCGATATTGCGATATTCCGAGATTCCGATATTCATGCCCTAATTAGATCTTATTAGAGAAGCAATGAGACTCCACATTTATCGAGTCCATTTCCATCGGCCTGGAAAAGCACTATTAATACTTATCCCCTATCCCCTTCTTTAAAAAAACGCCGAATATAAATATGACAAGCATACACATACATAAAACACACCTTAATTTTATTCAGTTTTTATTATAAAATCTTGAGGGTTACGTTATTAGAAAACGTTAACATCACGATAGTAATAACATTCATTCTAATTTTCCAGGTGGTTCGAATGCGTGCGAACTTCTTACAACCATCGTTGGCGCACACTCGTCTGGTTGACGAGGATAGCGTGCACTCGATGCCTGTCGCTCAGATGGGCAACTACCAGGAGTATCTGAAGCGGATGACGCCGCAGTTGCGGGAGATCGAGTCGCAGCCTGTACGACAACATATGTTCGGGAACCCCTTCAAGATAGACAAGGTAAAATATCATGTGGTTCATGGATTAAGGCGCTTCCCCCACCGAAAGTGGCGCCACTTCAGAAAAAAAGCTTTATTTCTGTCCACACACAACGTATTGAAATTTCGTACGTACAACATTTTAGTCAAGTGTTGTAGAAATTTTTGAACACCAATAAACAACACTTGACATCTTAGGTTAGAAGTTTTAGTAATTAATGCTAAAAACGGCCGTTTTTGGTACTTATCGCTAAAACTTCGAATCCAGAAGCTCTAGTGTTGATATTTGGTGTTCGAAAATTTCTACAACACTTGACTAAAATGTTGTACGTACGAAATTTCAATATGTTGTGTTTTGACAGAAATAATGTTTTTTTTCTGAAGTGGCGCCACTTTCGGTGGGGGAAGCGCCTTAATGCAATATTATTATGTCACAGGTGTACGTTTAAGCTGGATTTCCGTGGGTTGCGGTCGATGCGACAGACAGACGCGTGCGGTCGGTGGAAGCGGCGCTAAACATTTTCATAATGTTCAGTATTTTACGTAAAACGCGCGCGTTTTGTGACCCACGGAAGTTTACTTGTAACTTTATAAAAATGAAGTACATTTACGTAGATATAGACAGGTCACGACTGCATTACATCTATGGTACATTTCTAATTATGAATCAATAAGGGTTTAGTACGATTTGTCGACATTCAAAGTATTTACATTAATCTTTTCACGTGTCAGATCACACAACAGTCTCTAACTAAATGTTGGTACATCCACAGCGCATGATGGTAGACGAGGCTGACTTGGACCCGGTGGGCGCAGTGCGCGGCAGTGGCGGCGGCGCGGGCGGCAAGCGTGGCTCGGACGGGCCCCGCGCGGCGCCGCCCAAGCGCAAGGCGGGCCCGCTGCCACACCACATAGTGGCGCGGCGTCCGTCGGAGCCGGCGTCCCCGCCGCCGCCGCCGCCGCAGCCGGCAGTGATCCCGGCGGCGCCGGTGACGCCGCTGTCGCCGGTCACCACGCGCCGCCCCGCCTCGCCGCTCGCCCCTGTGCCCTCAGATCTGCCTTCTGGAAGGCCTCCCGAGGTACATTTTCGACTAAGTTATCTGAAACATTACAATATTTAATGAATTGAATTCGTGTAATTCCTTCAAACCACATGATCTATGAATGGTATAGATTAACCCCGTACGGAATTTAGATTGATTAAAAATAAAAAGAATCTTTTTTTTTCAATTAAAATTTTGTTGTGATAGAAAATTTTGATGCCATGCTTAAATTAATGAAGGTACGGTAACACAGCTGATGGGCACTACTAGCGCGATATCGCTCCACGCAGTCAGTCAACTTGGGATGCTAAAATTACTCAGATACAGAATACCATGGTTAATTTTTTGAAAACTTTAATCAGTGTCACCAGTAGATAACGCGGTTTGAAGGAATTACACGAATTCGTTAACACCCTGTATATTGATCGAAAATTATAACTTTCTTGTCAAACGCAGCTTATTCTCATAAAAATGTCGCGATATGCACCTTATTCCCTTTTATAACGAATGCGGTGTCAATAAACACTGTAAAATAACACTTGATAAAAACTAGACTTAGGCTGTACGGGAATTTTGAAAGAAAATTGTTAAAATTAAAATTCATATCGCGTAAATTTACAACTTAATTAGACATACCTGCTGTACGTACCTGAAACTATATTAATTTCGTCAATTTTCTGTATTCCAGGAACCTCCAAACATGGATACAGGTGGTCCAGCAAGTGGTCCAGCGTCTCCGCCCGCATCCCCGCCGGCCGTGGCGCCCGCTAACTTGCCGCCCGTCGTCAAACCATTCCTCAATGGAGGTGAGTCTTCCTATAATATTAAATTATTATTTATTGAACTACTAAAATAATAATAAAATAACTTCGACAAACTTTAATGTCGATTGGAAGTTTAGTGTACAACTGCAAATGTCGTCTCGTCAACACGCAGGCCTCCTGCATTACCCTCTCCCATTGACTAGCAGCAGCGACGATGCTAGAAAACTGGCTCTGCTTAAACCCCTTATATAGCATTGTGTCCAAAACCCCTTTATTTTCAGCTGGGGGCTTGATTATTACCATACATTTACTAAAAATATGTTGTATTTTTCACCAGACGCTTACACGACGATGGGCAGCAAAATGCCGCGTTCTCCCTCCCCCCCGGCCGAGCCCGTGCCTCCCCCGCCCGCGCCCGTGGTGCTGCACGACACGCAGGAGTTACAGATCAACGCCATCCTGCAGGGGGTAGCTGCAGAGAACAACTCCAACGCACGCTCACGGAAGAGGAAACGAAAGGTACGAAACAAGCTCGTTGACATGCTTTTATTGCGTGAAATATTGAACAGTAGAGATATTTACACCTTGAAAAAGTAACAGAATTGTCGGCTTTAGTTCTGGTAGGTAGGGGACACAATACGAGCCCGTTTATCTCGTTTTAGTAAGATTTTTGAGCAGCCACCTCAGACTTTTACAGCAGCGGGAATTCTAAATTGTACGAGTACAATTGCTAGCAGGAAGACGGGTCACTTAGACACAACCCATTTCAAGAGGATCCATGATCCCGAATTGAGATCTTTTTCGATAAGTCACTTTTCGACCAATTCGTTTGTTATCTCGTTTTGCTTACGAGAAAAACGTAATAACATAACGAATTGGCTGACAACTGACGTATATGGGAATAGCTTTATTATGTAGGGTGTGCTAACGTAATCCATCAAATGTCAATTATTCTCGATTCTATTAAACTTGTCACCCCTAAATAGTACACGTCGTATAGAATAATAATAACTATATTTTTACAGAACGACAAACAAGTAATGCAGTTGACAATGCCACCTCAGTTGACGCGCAAAGAGCTTGCAGACATCAGAAAGCACAACCTAGACGTACGATCGGAAGTGTTTCGCGCGGTCCGACGACCCGGGAAAGGTAAATAACGTGTTATTATTTATAATAGCTACAAATAACAATCTTGCAAATATAGTGCCGTACAGCTGGGGGAGGAGGTATTATGGTGTTTTTTATTTTACGTAACATCACGCCTGTATTCTCCGAGGGGTTAGGACAGAGGTGTATTGTAAGTACATCCTCATTTCGCCGTTATGTATGTCGTACGTCGCATGTAATAGTGGGCGACACCTATTGCCATCAACCGGGTACAAATCTAGACTCCATGCTGCTGTAAAAGTTAGACATTGAAAGAACACAATAATTCTTTGCCTGATCTGGGGATTTAACCCAGGACCTCACTCTCAGCAGCCACACGTGCGACCACTAGACCACAGTAGACATATAAGCTAAAGCAGTACTTCAACTACCAACAATCGTCCGATTTGACACACTCGCACAGACACGCACTGCAACAAGACAAATAAGGTATTTTCGGGATACAGTTCCATACAAAAACAAAAAACTACTCAGTATACAGAGCGTGTCTGTGTGAGTGTTTCAATTCATGAGATTATAGTAAGTTGAGGTACTGCTTTAGCTTATATGTCTACTGTGACTAGAGTGAGGCAGTTTCTTATTCTAATACCATCTCGTAACAGCCCGTAATGCTCACTGTTGAATAGGTCTACTAATGACCGCTGCATTCAATGATCAAAAGGGAAATTGCCATAATCACTACGCTTGGCAGATGGATTGGTGAAAGCAGATTGTTGTTATTAGACGGTTTCATCACACACTCTATAGCACGTGAAACATTTTTTTTTCTACTTTTTTTCTTAATTTCATTATCTCTATAAAAAAAAAATGTTTCACTTGCGATTGAGCGAGTCTGTTAAGCCGGCTATTAGCAGACAGGATGCTGCTGCTTTTCACATCCGTTAGTCGCCTTATACGACTGCGAAAACGGGAAACTTCTTCGTCTGGGTAAAAGGTGACCTATTCTTTGCTGGGAATCACACGAAACGTTTTTAATTCCGTAGCGTAGATTCTGTCTACTCAAGTGTTGGTTTTGTATGTGTACCTACAGAAGAGATAAAGATTTATCTTCTAAATAAACAATTACTTTATTTTGGTTTCATGTAATTTCGTTGTTGATACCGTTATCGTTGTTTATCATTTAGATATTATTTCTATAAATCATAACCAAAATAAAAATAAGTACAGAATTTATTTGTTGCTTTACTGTTGATGTTTCCTAAATAATATTTTTGTTTACAGATTACACGAAACTGTTTGAAAATTTAAAACAATTACAAGGTGGTGTGGACGTTAAAAAAGAAGTGATACGCGATGTTATAAACGAATCGTTAAGGTTCAAGCGTAAGGCCCTTGCCAAGCTTTTGGAAGACTTTTTAGCGGGACTAGAGAAAAACGGAAGCAGTGCCTCAATTAGTATGAAGAGAGTTAACAACTCAGTGATGTACAGTAACTCTAATAACCACAGCTAGTAAAGTGCGAGTGTTGTGGACATTTTAGCGTGATTTTATTGACTGACCACATTTGCTGTTCAAAGTCGAGAACTTAGTTCGATGGAATCACGAAACGTAGCCCTGATATAGACAATGGACACAAGCATGTGCTGTTATGATATTAATTCCTGTGTTTAATTTAATGGTACCAAGCCAGTGTTTGTGGATATTCTGATTGTTATTGTTACTCTACCATATAATAATCATAATCAATGATTTTGTATTGCGATTCCGCCTGGTAAGTAGTCATGTCGTCAGTGTACAGTAAAATAACACGAGATGCGATGTTAATGATCTCACAGGCTCGATAGTGTGACTCACTGTTGAGCGGTTAGTTATTGTATATTGTATGCGAATCATTTTTGTTTGTAAGAAACTGAGAATACTTTGTCAATCTGTCTGAATCTTAATTAAAAAACTGAACAAGTATGTTAAGAATTTGTCCTGTAATTATCATTGTAGAAAACATTTTAACATTCATATACAAATTTCATATCATATTTTCATTATTTTTCAAAAGCATTTTTATGTTAACTTATGCATTGCAGCCATGTCTTGCTGATTTGTAACAAAGTTTGTTAGACCAAGGAACGTGAATATGTGTCGGCCAAAACTAACAGTTTTCCTGTCACTTTGATATTTTGTGTGTTACACATAAAGATGTATATGAAGCAATATAAAATTTGGTTTTATTATCACAACGTGTCTTATTCAAAGTGGCAGTAAAACCGTGAGTTTCAATGTTGTAAATAAAGTTGTACATATTATTAGAATGTTATAGTTATTACCAATGGAATGTATGTGTAGGATGCTTTTATGCATCGGTCAATACGACTGTTAATGTGGCTGGATGAACCTAACAGAGATAGATATATAATATTATTGATAGAATAATTGTATCCAGGAATGCTCATAAATTTTTAGGACCTGATGAATTTAATAAAGGCATTTATATAAAATTTTAGCATTGTCATTATTGACTCCAGTTGAATTTTAAATGTTTTATTAACATCATGAATGGTGTTATTATCATTACATAATACTATACGCTTTCATCACGGTTCGTAAGTGTTACACGATATTGTGAGCACTTTTACTAAAGTGTAGTTTTATTTTGGATGTTCTTTATCGGGAAAATAGCATCATTACATACATAAAAAGAGAACTGTGATACTCGAAATTTTAAATTATCGATTATTATGGTAAACCCGCCACATTAACACGAGTTCGGTCAATTGTAAAGTGTAATATATCATTTTTTAAATAAATTATGATCCTTATTGGATTTTTATACGGGGTTTTATTGGTCAATTTCATCTAACGTTTTCCCTGAACGTAGTTTTAATTTTTACAACAAAAGCACGTCATTTTGTAACTACTACATTGGGTCTGACGTAGAATGCACTTCGCAAAATATGCACATTTTGAGGTTATGCTAAATGGTCCCTCACCGAATAAAAATCTTTTGCTTTTTGATAAATATTGTACTTTTATTCAATTCAAACACGAACTTCTTATGTGTACAAGGTTAGTCGGAAAGGGGTTAAGAATCCGCAGGCCACTTACCGCCGTTTTCAATATCCTATCTATCGGCGGTTTGCCTTACTACAGATAGAAATTTGACATTACTTCTATGGAGCTTATGTCAAATTTCTATCTCTAGTAGGCGAAACCGCCGATAGATAGGTTATTGAAAACGGCCCTTAAAGTATCACTGATGACTGTCATAACTTATCAAGTACTGTAATTATAGACACAATAGATAAACAATGGCACTGACGATCCGGATCGTCGCGTGAGACGATACCGGTTAAACTAAGTGTTAAAAATTCAAAATTCGATAATTTTTATTTTCATGCACAATGATTATTATTTTAGTTTTTTCAAAAAAAAAAAAAACATCCCTGCTTTAGTGACAAATTCAGAAAATGGTGCTTCTGATACATGACCCCAAATATGACCTTAAATGTAAACACAGCTGATCATAACTAGGGATGGATAGACTTTTTCTCCTTAACTATTGGCTTTTGGGGAAAGTTGTGGAACAAAAGTTATTCATATATGGGTATTTTAACACCCTTTCGGATTAGTACCCCCTTTCCGACTAACCTTGTATAAACAATAATCACGTAAAATACTTATTTATTTGGATACCACTGCATATCTCTAACTTGTCTCTATCCACAAATTACAAAATGTGTACCTACATTTTGCAAAATGCAAATTTTCCGTCAAAAACACATTCTACGTCAACCCCTACATTAAAAATTCTGTTAAAGTAATGCTTCGTAACATACATAGTTCAGTGTTCCAACTTTTGAACTTTATGCGACAAATCAATCATCGTTGTAATTAAACTTTGCTTGTCAAATGTTAATTATATTTTGGGGAGTATTTTGTCGAGATAGACTTTTAATTGAGAAGTCAGAGTTGCTGCAACAACATAGATAATGTTAACGCGAAATTGGATGCGTCGCGTCCGCCCTGACAGTCTATAACGAATATGGTTCAGAGCTCGCTTTATACACGCCGTTAATAAAAGTGACAAAATTCAGTAGAGATCATATCTTCACCGGACATCCTTTTAATTCAGTTTGATGGCATGAAAGGTGTGCCCGTAAAGTTTTTTGTGTATATTTTTTGAGATGTTATAAAATTGGTTAGTTAGTGTTAAAAAATATTTAAAAAAACCTATTTCATAAAAACTGTAAAGCATCAAATAATGCCTAATGTACAATGTACATTTTCTTAAGTCTATGCTGTGCTAAGCCACGCTGTAAAGAATAATTGAAATCTAATCAAGCTGCGTGATCTATTAGTGACAGATTAATCCTAAATGGAATTTTCTGAAAAGCAAATAACAACAAAAAAAGCTTTTTGTTCTGTTTCCGAGTCATTTTAGAGCCCTAAGTTAACTGATTGCAAATAGAGATATCGCGCTAGTTGTGCCCGTCAGCTGTGTCACCGTGGTGTGCGTTCGCGCAGCGGAATGTTGTTGAATTTAAAGATTTTAATTATGCAGATATTTAGTGTATGACGTCGTATAATTGTGTATGGTAAAAAAAAATTTGTGCACGCAGCCATTGTGGAGAAATTCACCAAAAACTGATTCCGCTGGGCGAACGTTGTCCTGGCGGAACTTTTTTTAATCCTCTCCTTATATCTCTCCTAAATCCGGATTCTAACTATAGGGTTTTAGTTAGATTAAAATGTATTAGGGTCTATAGTTAGAATCCTGATCCGTAAAATCTTCAATAGACATTAGCTGTATGAATTTTATTTGTCTTAAATAATATATCTAGATTATATCTCAAGTCTCAAGCGCATACTTAAATAAAGTACCTACGTAAATAGTACCTACTTTCTGTCATAGTCAAATACGTTTAAAAAAGTAGGTGTACAAAAATAAATGGCCTATAAATTATATCGAAACAACAATTGTGTTATCACCTATACCAATTCAATACCGGTATTATACTGTACATTTTGGGATGTTACCTAAATATATTGCACGGCCGCTTTTTTGTAGCTATCCGAACTTGGTCGGGTTATGTAGGTTTACGATGCTTCGTCAGTATTATAATTGTTTTTCTTTAATTACTGAATTTAATGACATGAAATTTTGCATGTGAATAGTTAAATGAATACACTAATTATTGGCATACATTTTACCATGCAATTTCTTTAGAACGTCGTGATATTTGACTGCTTTGTAAACAGTGATCTATTCATGGTAAATTGTCCTATAACTCTTTAATTACTAACGGAACATCATTGATACTTGGCAACATGTTGCAGACACTTACAAGGTTTGTATAAACGTGAAAATCTAGACCCCAATGTGCATACTTTAAGAACTAAGACCTAATAAGCGTATTTTACGTTTATATTTTTATCTTTTAAGCCCTACGATTTTTTCTAAATCTGTTTTTTAAACAAATATAAACAAATTCAAAACAACGTATGTAAAAATCTACAGCTCTCTATGTAAGCGCTTTATATGAAAACTAGCTAATGGCCAAACGTTCGCGTAGCGGAAACTTGAATTTCTCCGAAGTTTATGCATGCACTAATTTTATTCATACATACACAATTACACACAAATACACACTAATTTTTGGACACATCTCCTTTCTTCTAAAGTCTATGGATTAAAAAAAGTTCCGCCAGGACAACGTTCGCCCAGCGGAATCAGTTTTTGGTGAATTTCTCCACAATGGCTGCGTGCACAAATTTTTTTTTACCATACACAATTATACGACGTCATACACTAAATATCTGCATAATTAAAATCTTTAAATTCAACAACATTCCGCTGCGCGAACGCACACGTCACCGTGCTTTCATTCATTTATGCGTGGCATCGAAATGTTCTAAAACGATGTTTTTATTCTATCCTTATTTGGTGGTTTATATAAGATCTCTTAAGTCAACCGCAAGAAAAAAAGAGAATTTATTTTTAATAAAATTATCCCGTGCGGGATCAGTCTACACATCAGTCTACAGATCGTGGGGTTTAAGGAATAACACGAATTCCTTTACTGCCTGTATAAGGCCATATAATAAAATTTACATTTTCAGTTTTGAGTGGAGTAAACCATAACACAGCTACTTATACGAAAAATGAATCGATTGTGATCCTCAGTTCTAATACAAACTTCAATAACCCAATCAAGATAGGTGTGCTGTTCGTCGTAGAGGAGTTCCATCCTCTAATATAGGACCATCTCAAACATAATCTCGAATCACGTAAATCGGTTCACAAATCTCGAAGAAATCAAAAAATACGCATCAAATTCAAACCCTCCTCCTTTTTTGTAGTAGGTAAAAAAAATGTAGTGGCAAGTAAAACTAGAATTTGTTTCTAAGAGTGATTCCGGACCATTCCCGAAATAATATCGAATAATAAAAAAAACCGGCTAAGTGAGAGTCGGACTCGCGCACGAAGGGTTCTGTACCATTATCTATTCTGTTTTTTAGTATTTGTTGTTATAGCGGCAACAGAAATACATCATCTGTGAAAATTTCAACCGTCTAACTATCACGGTTCATGAAGTACAGCTTGGTGAGACGGATAGACGGACGGACAGCGGAGTCTTAGTAATAGGGTCCCGTTTTACCCTTTGGGTACGGAACCCTAAAAAACGGTATGTTATTGCTAACTTAGTTTTTTGTTGCAAAATGAAGTTGTTAAGGTGGATCCAGACTTTGCGAGGCATGCGCCACGAACGGCGCACAACGAATGCCTCGGAGTGAGGCGTGCGTGTCGAAAAAATATACCAATGTAGGTATACTCGGGTCAAGCCATCGCGTGCGAAGCAATTGCTTCGTTTGTCTGTCTTCATGTTTGTGGCGACTGCGAGGCATGTGCTACGCACAGGCTCGCCCTCGCACGTGCGTAGCACATGCCTCGCCACGAATATGAAGGTACACACATTGCGAGGCATGCGTTGTGCGCCGTTCGCGGCACATGCCTCGCAATGTCTGGATCCACCTTTAAATGCATAAAAGGTGACACTTTACGGAAGGCACGATTTGCGAAAGAGACTGCGAGAAATGCACACTTTGCGAATGGTAGAAATTTTAAGAACATTTTGCGCCTGATTCGAAAATAAGTGGTAAAAGTAAGATGTGAATCAAGGTAAGAGTTTGTTTACAGAATAGTTTCGTCACTGATGTCTAAACTCAGCATACCTACTTTAGAGATAGAGATAGGGTGATATTGAACTTTACTTTTCCAATTTATACTGGATATAACCAAGTAACCCCAAAAAATATGCGTAATACGGTTTGTATAACATCACGCCTGTATTCCCTGAAGGGTTGGGCAGAGGTGTATAGTACGCCCACATTTCGCAGTTATGTTTAGGCCCCATGTAATAGGGGGCGAGCCTATGGCCATCAACCGGGCACAAATCCAGACTCCGGGCTACTACTGAGAAATTCCATACGGAAAAACTCAATAACACTTAGTCCGACCTAGGGATCGAACCCAAGACCTCACGTTCAGCAGTCGCGCTTGCGACCACTAAACCAACAAGGCAGTCGAGTCAGTTTGTATTTGTAGTTAATTAACGGCCGTTTTCAATAACCTATCTATCGGCGGTTTCGCCTACTAGAGATAGAAATTTGACATAAGCTCCATAGAAGTAATGTCTTTCTATCTGTAGTAAGGCAAACCGCCGATAGATAGGATATTGAAAATGGCGGTAAGTAATAATAATAAGTAATGAGGTACCCTTAAATCGGGGTTCGAAATTATCAAGATAAATATTATGATAATTTTAAGATAAAATTATCAAACAACCCATCCTTATTGAACTTTACTATACCTTCCTACCTTTTAACACAATTAAGTATTCTTTTATTTATTTTTCATTTAATTTCTTGATTAAGATCTAACAAAACAAAACTTGCAAAAAATAAACAAAAACAATCAACTACGCACTAAATAATTAAATTGATGAGTGGAATATTATCCTCGTCCTCCTCAACTGCATCAACTGGATGGGGATTGTCTACGTGAAGAAGATTTCTAATTCAAAATCAAACTTAATCTGATTTCTATTAACCTTTATCTTGAAAATAATTATCGTTTCGAACCGTGCCTTAAATAAATATAAAAAGCATTTTCAAAAACGTTAGAGGTATTAAATCAAGTGAAATATTGTAGTAAGCGGTGGTCAAGAGGTGTACGATACCACATTAACAGCTGGGGTTGCCTATGGGCCACTGAAATTTATGGCGAGCGCGAGATTTATTTACATTTGTATCCATTCCCCTATCTAAATTACCTGCTTTATCGCTGTTTGTCTGTTTAATGTGATTTTTAGTGGAAACTATAAATAAAATAATTATCTGTTCTATTACGACTACGTTAAAGAAAGCTTTTTAGGTAAACTTAAGAGTAACTACCATGGGTCATGTTATCCATGGCTAGAAATTGGTCGTTTCCCCATAGATACCCTGCAAGAGTATACGACTATGAATCTTACTGCCAATCAAGTGCCCAGCATGGTGCCCAGGGTATTTTTTCACAAAAATACTTTTAGCAGGTTTGAGGGTGAAACATGATCAGCGTCGAATATCTACGAGCCGAAATTAAGGAATGAACAGGTACACAATAACACAATAATAATAGTTATTTGTTATACAAGAGTGCAAAGTTGCTTTTTAACCGCGTGCTCAATTTTGATGACCGAGCAAGCGAAGGATTCTAAAATTGAATCACGAGCGCAGCGAGTGATTCAAATATTAGAATCCTGAGCGTTAGCGAGGGAATCAAAAGAGCACGAGGTGAAAAATCTTTACACTCGAGTGCAACACGTAACTTTTCATCCCACCTCAGCGAGGAAATGACTTAATGTAAAAGAATAAACTTTTCATCCCCCCATCTCGGAAAGAGTATTTTTGCTCTTCGATATCCGAGTGCAAAAGCCGTTTTTATCCGCTAGAGGATAAAGTAAATTGAATTTAGAACATCGTGTGCACCAAGTTCGTGAATTCAAAACTTCATTATAACTATTTACTTATACCTCCATGGCGCCGAATTTATCATACAACCTTTTTTAATTTGTTAAAACTCAGACTCGGAACCTTCTTGGTGTATAACTTTTTTTTTAAATTTATTTATGCGCGTATTTCTTTTCACGTTATTCATATTGTTAAAACCTTAAGTTAAAAACAAGTAACTTGAAAACAAGTGAAAAACGTAAAATGAAATATATAAAAAGGTAAATAGGTTTAATGAAGTTTTGAATTCACAAACTTGATGCACACGATGTTCTAAATTCAATTTACTTTATCCTCTAGCGGATAAAAACGGCTTTTGCATTCAGATATCGAAGAGCAAAAATACTCTTTCCGAGATGGGGGGATGAAACATTAATTTGGTGCTGATTCTCTTGTTCACCACCTAAACTAAAATGAGAGAATTGCTAACTTTAACTACCAGACAGCGCGAAAAAGGACGGTGATAGATAAAAACTAGATGGCAAACGAGGTAGTTTACACCTTGAACTTACCGCGTTTATAGAAGACACTTTCTGACGTGACGTCTTTTGTATGGAAATTTTAGGTCATCAAAATTTAACAGGTCTTATTTACGTCCATCTCTTTTTTGACCGACTTCAAACAGGAGGAGGTTCTTAATTCGGATGTTTTTTATGTTTGTTACCTCAGATCTCCGTCATTCCGAAAAATCCGATTCGAAAAATTCTTGTTTTTTTTGAGAGTGTACTTCCCGTTTGGTCCCATATCAATTTTATCGAAAGTGAGTACCTAAACGCTTTTTGAAAAAATCAACAAAAACTAAAAAAATATCCACAAATCGTCAGACGACGTTCTAGTCGTAGTAGTGGTCCGAGAATTTGTAAGTACACTATTGTAATTGTAATTTGTGGCACTAAAATGTATTAAATAAAATAACTTGCACTGTGGTAGAGAGCTACGTAGCCAATGCACGAATCAGTGGACCACAAATCCAGTCTCTGAAGGAGGCCATGGTCGAGCGCTTGAATTTGTCCCTTAAGGCAGTCTCCGATTGGGGCGATGCCAACCTGGTCAAGTCCAATGCATCAAAGACCCAGGCGTGTCTGTTCTCTGCCAAAATCGAAAAGTAGCCATATCTCGAAAAGTAGGAGCCAGCTGGAATGGTCTCCCATTCCAGCTGGCTCGTACTTTTCGAGATGTGTCTATACCGATAACTGACCATCTTGAGCTCTTGGGCGTTACTCTGACGTCAACCCTCAACGTTGGCTCCTATATTGAGTCCAAAGCTCAATTGGCTGCTAAAAAGCTGGGTGTCCTCTCGAAGGTGCGGCGGTACTTCACATCGGAACAGTTGCTTCAACTGTATAAAGCACAGGTTCGTTCGTGCATGGAGTACTGCTCGCACCTTTGGGATGGCTCAGCCAAATACCAGCTTGAGGCGTTGGAGTCCATTGAGAGGCGTGCCAAGAAGCTCATCAGCAACGACTCCCTTGTTCAGACCAAGCTCCAAAGTCTTGAGCATCGGCGCAAAGTTGCCAGTCTATCGGTTTTTTATCGGACACATTTCGGAGAGCGTGCTTCAGATCTGCATGATCTAATACCCCCCTGCCCTTTTTTCTATCGGACGGCCAGAAGCACGAAAAAGCGCCATCGGTTCATGGTTGATATACCAAAAACCCGAACGAGGCGCTTTGATTCCACTTTCATTGTGAAAACCGCCAAACAGTGGAATGCGCTGCCCGAGTGGGTGTTCCCCGACAGCTACAATTTGGGTGTCTTCAAGTCACGAGTGAATCGGTTTCTTCTGGGCAAGCGTGCTCCATCGTAGACCGCATCATCGCTTAACATCAGGCGAGATGGCGGCTAAACGCAGGCCTAGTAATAAATAATAAAAAAAAAAACCCGAACGAAGCGCTTTGATTCCACTTTCATTGTGAAAACCGCCAAACAGTGGAATGCCCTGCCCGAGTGGGTGTTCCCCGACAGCTACAATCTGGGTGTCTTCAAGTCACGAGTGAATCGGTTTCTTTTGGGCAAGCGTGCTCCATTGTAGACCGCATCATCTCTTAACATCAGGCGAGATGGCGGCCAAACGCAGGCCTAGTAATAAATTTAAAAAAAAAAGTTTAAGAAAAGTAATAACCCACTTCAAAAAAACTAAACGGAGTAAAATAATTATCATAGGTACCTACCTACCTATAATAAAATTATCAGTTTTAGAAGTCGGTATAATTCCACGCTGAAACAAATTGAATGCACCGACTTATGAAACTGATAATTTTATTATATGATAATTATTTAACTTCGTTTACTTTTTTTTGAAGTCGGTTTTTCTTTTTTTAAAGTTCTTATAATATCTTATCAGTGTGAGAAAGATAGCAATAGCCTACCTAAATTAAGTTTGTGCACAACAGATTCGGCACCAATATGCAAACGTGTTTAGTTTCATGATTAGGTAAGTTCTGTACGATTGGCGAGGCCTAAGCTGAGCTTTGCATTTGTGTGAGTGCACATAGAATCGATTGCCAAAAAGCAGTATAAACCGGTTTTAGCCAAGCAAAGGACGCGTCTGCATTCATTCTCACACAGATGCAAAGCTCAGCTTAGGCCTCGCGGACGGTACCTCTACTTAAGTTTAATTGAGCATACACATAAAATAGTTAACGCGTACAAGTTGCGCTGTCGGTACCATGGAAAAATAATAACATACTATCACGCCTATATTTCGCGAAGGGGTGGGCAGAGGTGTATTAAAGTACACCATCATTTCGCCGTCATGTTTAAGTCCCATGTAATAACAAGCGAGCCTATTGCCATCAACCGGGCACAAATCTAGATTCTGTGCTGCGAAATTCAACACGGAAAAATCCAATTAGCTATGCTATGTCTACACCAGTGCGCTTTCATATTCATCTTGGTCTGAAGCATGCGTGAAGCGCCATAGCGCATGCCTTATTCATACTAGTTCGACAAAAGCGCATTATCCTAGCGCACGCTAATCCGTCTATTGTATGTCGACTGACCGAGGCGCACCGGTGTAGACGATAAGCTGCATGTGTCCTATGGCAATCAATATTGCATGCGCTTGACGCAAGAGGAATTGAAAGTTGAAAACGCAAGATGAATATGAAAGCGCACTGGTGTAGACGTACCAAAATAACACTGCCGACCTAGGGATCGCCACGGACCTCACGCTCAGCAGTTGCGTTTGCGAAAGAGGCAATCAGGTAAAATAATAATAATAAACATTTATTTCTAGCAGCGTGTTATATCCGAGCATGCCCTCAGATACAACTTTAACACGCAGCGCACCATCGTTCGATTTCCGCTTACTGGGATTATGCAACACGGCTTCATTGATTAATAAAAACTGATCGCCGACATTTCGCGGCGCCTTTTGTCACCTAACATCGGGACGTTAGGACATCTTAAAATTAAGCTTTAGTTACTAAGTTCAATATTGTAACTTTAAAATAAATCTTTTATTATATTTAACTGGTTTTTTTTGGACTCCACCGCTGCCCATCTCGTAATTGGCGCAGTCGGTAGGATTGTCGAGTCAGTGCGTGTAAGCTATTCCGAGATCCTGTTGGACACTCGCGCGCGCTGTCCACGTCTTAACGTGCATCGTCGGCAATCTGAGAAGAACCGAGAGCAGCCGCTGGAGATCCTGAGTATCCAGAAATCGATACTACGAAGAGCCATCGATATGTATATGTGAGTTGCACAATTCCATATAGTCGGCCGCTACTTCCTTCAAAATTTTCCACCCACGATCATCGCGATCCTCCAGGGGAATCGAACCCCAAAGTCTACGATCGTCCTCCCGCATCGCGCAGAGGGACACTTTTCGTAACTTAGAAGTAGGTAACTTAGATTTAATAATGGAGCAGCAAGGCGTCGTCAATCAGGACGAAATTATTAATAAAATCGTCAAAGCACTAAGGTTGGTACCTGAGTTTGATGGTAATTGTAATACTTTAATAAGATTTTTATCACTTTGTGATCGCTTAGTTGTTAATTACGTCAATCCAACGCCCGGACATGAATTGTCCAACTTAGCCTTATTAAATGGCATATTAAATAAAATTACGGGATCCGCCGCTAGAACCCTAGTGACGAACGGCATTCCTAGAGATTGGAATGGCATAAGGAACACATTGATTCATAACTTTTCAGATCATAGAGACGAATCTGCATTATATAGTGACCTATCATTGTTAACCCAAGGATCAGATACACCTCACATTTTTTATGAACGCGTACAAAATATGCTAAGTACTATAATGACTTATGTCGAATTGCACGATAATGTCGATACTACAGTGGAAGCTAAGCGCTTACTATATAAAAAATTAGCGCTTCAAACGTATTTGAAAGGTTTAGAGGAACCATTAGGGTCAAGGATTAGGTGTATGCGTCCACCCTCATTAGAGAAAGCTCTAGAGTATGCTCAAGAGGAAATGAATATCGTTTACCTCCAGCAGAAGCTTCCACACCAACACCCTAGAAAACCATTTTTACCCGGACATGCATCTACTTCGCAGCAAATGCATAAAAATATACCGCAAGCGTATCCGTTTCAACCAAGAGGTCCTTTTATGCAGCAATCTAGTATGCAGCAGCCTAGACCGTTCCAGGGACCGTCTAGAACACAACAGATGTTTAGGGCACTACCGCGATCTAATATGTCTACCGGTTTTAGGGTTACGCCACATCAACCAGCTCTACCGCAATATAATAATAACCAACCCCGACCTATGAGTGGTATTAGCCACCCTGTTGCACGCCCTTTACCCCCGACTAGACATGACTGGAGAACGCAAGGTAATCCACCACCTAACAACTACTTTAAGACAAGACAAATAAATAGCCATGAGACTTATGAAGACTACTACGACTACGATCAAAATTACTATGACTATTGTGACTATGACTACGAACATGAGAACGATACTTACCAACTGTCGCAGGAAATCCCTGAAATACAGCCTACAGAGGGTATAGAACCTTCTTCCGAGGCCGCTAATCCCCAAAATTTTACCCAGGGCAGCCTGAAGAGTGCCCCAGAATAGAGATAAATATTCACAATAAAAGACAGTTACCTTATTTAAAATTATACGTGAGGCCTGATCTCCGGCCTTTACACTTTTTGATAGATACCGGGGCTAATCAATCCTTTATAAGCCCTGATATCGCGAAAGAGTATTTTTCAAATGTTCGCCTTAACCCTGACCCATTTGTGGTCACGAACTTTAATTCCTCTTCTAGGAATGAATACTCAATTACTATACCGTGTTTTAAAGAATTAAAGGATAAAGTTCCAATTAAGTTATACGTTTATAGGTTCCATGAGTATTTCGATGGACTAATAGGGTGCGATCTTCTAACACGTTGGTTAGCCAAAGTCGATTTGGGATCGTTTATACTTAATACTGAGTTCGCCAGGAACCCTATATACATGTATAAGTCTCCATACCTTAATTTACATGAAAGTATTATTCCGGCAAAATCTTCAAAATTAATACGTGTACCCACTGACGTAAGCCAAGGTGACATTCTTGTCGATCAGCAAATTATATGTAACTGTCATATAAGTGACTGTCTGACAGTCGCAAATAATAATCAAGCATCATTAGAAGTAACAAATCCGACAGATAATGACATAATTTTTTCGTTGTCAGTACCAATTCACGCCAACATATTTAACGAACAGACTGTACGTGCAACGAAACTTGATACTTCTAATAACAATGCTCGAACTCGAGAAGTCTTATCGCGATTGCGCATAGATCATTTAAATCCAGAGGAGACAGTCAATTTAATTAACTTATGTACTGAATACTCGGACGTATTTTATTTGGAAGATGAGCCGTTAACATTCACTAATAGAATTAAGCACACTATTAATACTACTGACGAATTACCGGTCCATAGCAAAACTTATAGATACCCCTATATACACAGGGAAGAGGTACAAACTCAAATTAGAAAAATGCTAAATCAAGGAATAATTCGACCTTCCACATCTGCGTGGAGCGCGCCCATATGGGTTGTGCCGAAGAAAAGTGACGCATCTGGTAAAGTAAAATGGCGCTTAGTCATTGACTTCCGTAAGTTAAATGACAAGACGATTGATGATAAGTACCCCATTCCGAATATCACCGATATATTAGACAAACTAGGGAAGTGTCAGTATTTCGCTACGCTAGATTTGACTAGTGGATTTTACCAAGTGGAGCTAGATCCCAAGGACATTCATAAAACTGCGTTTAACGTAGAGCATGGCCATTACGAATTCTTGAGAATGCCGATGGGCCTCAAAAATTCACCATCAACCTTCCAGAGAGTGATGGATAATGTCCTCCGAGGACTACTGAATAAGATCTGTGTAGTATACTTGGATGATATCCTGGTATTTGGGACGTCACTCCAAGAAATTATTTGTAACGTGCGTAGTGTATTTCAGCGACTTAGAGAGTCTAATTTCAAGATACAAATGGATAAGTCAGAGTTTCTGAAACGCGAAACACCGTATTTAGGTCATATTATTACCCCCAATGGCGTGAAACCGAATCCTGATAAAATTTATGCGATTTCAAATTATCCAATACCTAAAACTACCAAACAAATTAAATCCTTTTTAGGCTTATTAGGTTACTACCGTAAATTTATACCAGACTTTGCAAAAACTACTAAATTCCTTACAACATGTCTGAAGAAGGGATCCAAGATTACTATAACACCTGATTACATACGTAATTTCGAACACTGTAAGTCTCTTTTGACCAACGACCCTATTTTACAGTATCCCGACTTTTCAAAGGAGTTTGTTTTGACCACTGACGCATCGCAGTTCGCACTTGGAGCCGTGCTATCACAGGGCCCTATAGGAAATGACCGACCAATAGCTTTTGCATCTAGAACATTAAATAGTAGTGAGACCAATTACTCAACAATCGAGAAAGAGCTTCTAGGTATTGTGTGGGCCACCAAATACTTTAGGCCATACCTCTTTGGGCGAAAGTTCAAAGTAGTCACGGATCATAAGCCATTACAGTGGCTCATGAACCTTAGAGAGCCTAACTCGCGTCTTACTAGATGGAGATTAAAATTATCTGAATTTGATTTTACAGTCATTTATAAAAAAGGTATTTGTAACACTAATGCCGATGCGCTGTCACGGATCGAAATCCACAATGATGAAACGATTTCTTTAATAGTTAATACATCCGAGACACCAGGACGTCGCCATAGCTCGTCGTCAACTATAACAGCACCTGAAGCTATGTCGATAGAAAATTCTTCAGAAGTCCGCGAACGTCACAGCTCATCGACTTTAACTGCACCACACATATCAGATACTGAAACCGCACATACTAGTGTAGAAAATCCAATACTCAATATTCCTATAAGTGATGACCCACTAAACAAATTTCGCAAACAAATTATTATAAATATAATTAACCACCCGGCTAAACCTAAACCAAAGGTAATAAAACCCTTCGACACTTACCTTCAAGTCATAACTGACGTATGCGTAAGCCCCAACTTTGATCAAGATATTGTAGATATAATTAAAAAGCATGTGGACCCCAATATCCGCACAGCCATCTTAGTCCAACCTATTGATAAAATGTACGAAATTGTTCCCATAATACAAAGATCATTTAAAAATTCTATGAAATTATTTCTTGTTAAAAAACAAATTATTAATATATCCGAGTTCTTAAACCAACAGGACATAATACGCAAATACCACGAAGGTAAAACCAACCATCGTGGCATAAATGAAACCTATCTGGCTTTATCTCAGCAATACTTTTGGCCTAAAATGAAACCCGACATAACAAAATATATAAATGAGTGCGTTGTATGCGGTTGTGCTAAATACGATCGTAACCCGATTCGCCAACAATTTAGAATAGTACCACCACCGGCAAAACCATTCGATATTATCCACGCTGACGTTTTAACTATAGAGCAGGAAAAATATCTAACATTCATAGATTCATTTACTAAGTACGCCCAGGCCTATCGTATGTCAGACTGTACCGCCCCAAACATAGTAAAGTCTCTGCTAAAATTTAGTACTCATCATGGTTATCCAATGACATTAGTAACTGATCAGGGGACCGAATTCACAAACCAAGTCGTTAGCGAGTTCTTACGATTACATAAAATACAGCATCGCACTACTGCTGCTCATGCCCCGAACGAAAACGGCATGATAGAGCGTTTCCATAACACACTTATCGAACATTTACGTATATTAAAATTACAGCATAAAAATGAATTGGCAGTCAATTTAGTGCCTTATGCACTTTTAGCCTATAACAGCTCTATTCATAGTTTGACTAAATGTAGACCCTTTGACCTTATCACCGGACATTTCGACCCACGGGACCCGACAGACGTAAATATGACGGAACGATTATTGCAACAGTACGTTCAAGACCACCGGAGTAGAATGGAATCAGTATATGCACTTGTTCATGACTCATCACTCGCCGAACGCGAATCTTTAATGATGCAACGTAACAGCAGTAGGGAACCTGAAATAGAATATTCGCAAAATCAGGAAATTTATATACGAAATCCAGCTGCATCCCGACAAAAACTTGCTAGTCGTTTTACCCATGACAAAGTTATAGCTGACTTACCTATTCATATTTTCACATCTAAGAAACGCGGACCCGTAGCTAAGACCAGACTGAAACGACCTAAGAAAAATAAAGACCCCACATTGTTACAGGTACCTAGTGATGATAATAACATCCCTGGCCCAAGCTCAAGAGATCCGACTTGACAGCCTTGATAACGGACCTGGAATTCTACCTTACGACTTAGGAGCTACAAAAATCATATCCCATCACCATACGTTTCTACAAGACATTAACTTACTATTGATAGAAAGACAGATCTACGCCTTACAGACACAATTGGTTGAAACTACGCATATCTTATCTAACAACAGCCTACCTTCATTCAATATTCAAATCAAATATATGCATGATAAGTTAAATAGAATCCTATTACAATTAGAAACCTTGCAACCTAGTAGAGTCAAACGAGGTATATTTAATCCTTTGGGTACTTTAATAAAATCAATTTCCGGTAATCTAGATCACAATGACGCTTTAAGATTCGAGAATGTTATGAGAACTTTAAAGAAAAATGATAAGCTTATTTCTAACAAGTTAAATGAACATATTTCATTATTTAAAGAATTTACAGTACAACAAACTCAGTTACTACACAATTTAACTATAAATCAGCAAAAATTAGATAAAGCTCTTAAGTATGTCATTAACTTGACTACCTCGGATAATGAGCGAGCGTTAAGATATGCACACCTTGCGCAACTCTTTGTTATTCTTAGCGATAACATACAGGAGTTAGCCAGTGAAATTAATAGGTTAGAAAATATATTAGCATTTAGTCGTTCAAGATCATTGCACCATTCTATATTAAGTGTTAGGGATTTAAAAACTATGCTAAGCAAATTACGGCACTTATATAGCGTAGATCATATAATAGATTTAGATATCAGATACTATTACGACATAATTAGTTTAGGTTCTTATTACGTTGATAGGAAGATCGTGGTTGTCCTAAAATTCCCTATCACACTCCCCACTACCTTTAAATTATATAGACTCTGCCCCGTACCAAATAAAGAGAATAATGTTATCCTTCCCGCTTATCCCTATGTAGCAACCAACTTAAAGGAGTTCGTGTACATAGAGGCAGAATGCCCGAAGGTAGATACATGGCATATATGCGAACAGAAAATCAGCCATCACATTCGCTCCGGATTAGATTGCATAGATAAATTAATCCAGTTTCAGGAGATAGATGCAACGTGTCAAATCACGCCTATCTCTCTGACTAAGGAGGCTCTTTTAGAGCTAGATAGCAGACATTACATTATTTCATTCCCGAAACCTACTAAAGTTCAGCTATCCTGTGGACAAGAAAGACATCAACTATTACAAGGCAGCTTCTTAGCAACTATACCAAAATCCTGCAAGATAAGATCACCCGAAATTACATTGGTCAACATCGATGACAAGGTTAACGGTGTCATCATTGAAATAACAGCGTTCCCACGGATGACTAATTATACTCAGAAGAACGAGACAAATTATCACCTGTCGTCAATTGACTTAAGTTCACTGAATATTATACAAAGACAAATCACAATGGAGACTTCTGTCGAAACCGATTCTGCGGATTCATCGAGTATTTACCACACAACAATACCTTTGTACCTAATGCTGATTGCATTGTTAAGTGCAGGTGCACTGCTTAGCGTGTATTTTACACGACGAGTAAAGGCATTGCTAACGAAAAGCAATAAAGAAGTTATTGAATTATCAGAACCAGCTAAACGAGCCGCAACTTTTGCAATAGGCATTGACAAATAGTTGCTCATCTTACGAGGGAGGTGTTATATCCGAGCATGCCCTCAGATACAACTTTAACACGCAGCGCACCATCGTTCGATTTCCGCTTACTGGGATTATGCAACACGGCTTCATTGATTAATAAAAACTGATCGCCGACATTTCGCGGCGCCTTTTGTCACCTAACATCGGGACGTTAGGACATCTTAAAATTAAGCTTTAGTTACTAAGTTCAATATTGTAACTTTAAAATAAATCTTTTATTATATTTAATTGGTTTTTTTTGGACTCCACCGCTGCCCATCTCGTAATTAGCGCAATAACAACCTTAAGAATAACAATTTATACGTATATAGAAAAGAAAAAATAAAATTACAAAACAAAAATAATAAGATCTCATGTCATGCGTAGATAATTATATGGTTGTTAGAGTGTAATTCACACTGACCTCCGTACTAGTAAAACTGTATCACGGTAGGTCAGTCTTCCTCGTTCTCCAACAATCACACACTTAAGCACTTTTTAGTGAACTTTAATATTTTGAGAGATTTAGCAGGTGTTCGGTAATTAATACATTTCTATTAATTACTACTCATCGTAAGGTGGGTAAAACTAAAAATTATTAAGTAAGTATATGTAAAATATTCAGACAAAAAATGTTTAAAAGAAGTTATTGTGTTGATGTTTGTATGATGCTGTGTGTTGATGTAATTGGTGTATATTATGATTGAATGTGTGTGAATATGAGCTATGTGTTTGAGTTTATGATAGGCTTACTAATAGCTTTTCTGTGTTAACATAATTAATCTGAAGTAGAAATTCATTTAAAATCCAGATAAAAAATATTAAGTACACCTAAATTACAGTTTCAAAACTAAGCTTGCACATAATGCAAGCCAATCTCACAGTAAATCAACGAGGCATGATATATTTTAATAAAGAATGTATGTTCATGCACCAGATCCAGGCTCCCCGCGGTAAAATTATGGGTGTCGTACCGCTTTACCAACTGAGAAACCCTCCCCTTATCATATTTATGGGAAAATGTTCTGAAAAATTCTCGTGTCATTTATACGTAGGCGCCTGTGAGATTTTTGATGTTTGAACTTGTATGGAGCTGTTGAAATGAATTATGGATGCTTCGAAGAATTTATGAATTTGATTGAGGACGTGGTCATTGTATAAATTGTTGGATGGGTTACTGAACTCATCTGTAAGTTAACTGTGAGAATTGGGAGATGTTAAAATAGTTGTTTTTTCACTCACTTATCCATTATGGCAAATCCGATTTTCATTTTGATCATTTACAAGCGACCCGCCCCGGCGCGCTCGGGTACCTACGTTTTATTAGGTTAAAACCTTTCGGAAGAAATTAAATAAATTAAGATAAAACTGCATCAAAATCCATTGAGTAGTTTGGAAGAAGTAAGCGGACAAACAAACAGAAGCGAAAAGCGACTTCAATTTATACTATTTAGAGATTAAAGATGACTACTCGTATATGTATACTATGTTCAACGTAAGATGAGTCCTGACATAGCGGTCATTTCGTAAATTGTAGCCGTAAAGAGACTGCTATCGAAAAAACGTAAACGACATCGTCTAAAACAGAGGTTCTCAAACTTATTTCATCTACCGCCCCTTTTGAGAATCAATTATTTTCTAGCGCCCCCCTATTTTATTCTTATTTTACCACATCTTAATAATCACAATCGTAATCATTACTATTACCGCCCTTTACCGCCTCCGTGTAGGCCTCTAGCGCCCACAAGGGGGTGTTATCGCCCACTTTGAGAAAGACTGATCTAGAACCTTAAATTAGCTATACCTATTATTTTCCATGTTTTGTTTTTTTTTTTAAATATTATTTTATGTTTACGTTTTGTAGAGAAACGCCAGGACTCACCTACCGTAAAAGGGTATAGTAAAAATATTCTTAATAACGAGAAGATAATTTTTATAGCAGGGACTTCAGTAACATATTCTCAGAAAACATAGCACGCTAAAAACCTTTGTTAAAACATTATCACACTAAAGTTGTAACAAATCTTCCTTAGTGCCTCTCGTGTAAGCTCGAGTATGTCGTTGTCCCGAGTGTATTAACACCCACAATTTATGTTTCATGGGAGTCACCTATGAAATTTTTATGGCATTTGTTAACTACAGCCGCGAAAATACCAATAAAGATTTTTCATTTTTTAAGCTGCGACTTAATAGGCTACGTAAAAAATGTTGTTAGGGATATATTGCTGCATACTCCTTTAAAAGAGTTATAAAAGTCGCACCTTTGTGGTTGATACTAAGTGTAGCATCTACCTATGTTTATTATGCATAAACGTAGGTTACCTATGTATATTCAGATCATACTATAGGTTACCTAAAATTATAGTAAAGAACAATGGGTAATTTTGTTTGGAACCCGTACCCACCTTGTAGCATTTTAGACTAGGTGTCATTTAGAAGAGGCATAAGTGAACAACTCAAAAATGAATGAACGAATAAATGAATGAATGGAAGACCGAAGTTATGATCACTTCTATTTTCAATCATTGAAGTAGTGTTATAATAATTGTTTTATAGGCCCCATGAATAACCAGTCGTTCTGTTTCATAGAGAGAGACTGACCCAGCTTCTTAAGGTTTACTTTTTGCTACGGAAAATATTAATTAAAACGCCATGAATTCTATTAAGTACAGTTTGTTTATTTATTAAGGTACACAAAATAAACATCATCACTAAATGGTATTGTTGCTCTCAATGATTATTTCATCCCAAGCATTTGCCGGACCAACGAAGTTTATTTTTTCGAATTTTATTGAAAACTAAGTAAAAAGTGTTTTTTTTTAAATTAATTATCATTTAAGCACCGCCTAGTTATTAAAATAATCTTTATTTAGTTATTCATAGAATACCTTATATGTTTTATTTTTTTATGTTTTGCAATAATATCAATATTTTTATTTAAAATGACTCCTACATTCGGCGTATGCACTTGTTTGTTCTATTCCGCTTTGTGTGTTTAATGTGGATTTTCGGTTGTGTTAAGGTTCGCGCACATAATGTCGGGTCGCAGCGGGGCGGAGCGGGCCGCAGCGCAGCGCAAAATGCTTACTTAGAACATTAGTGACGGACCGGATCGCAGCGCATTGACGGATTTTCAGTAGTTACAGTGTACTGCCCTGCCAGACTTGCAAATCATATAGCTCTTTGTATCCATGAACAAAATTAATCAAAAGTTTTTCATCCATTCTTGTGAACACCACAGGAGCACGCAAATACAAAAAAAACGCAAATATCGTAAAATGAACACGTGCGCACGTGCATTCCAATCCGCTTGCTATAGCATACTGTGTCGGGGCGCAGCGGGGTTAGGCGGGCCGCATCGCACGCAACCAAAATCCGCGGTGGAATATGCGGCCCGCTTCGCCCCGGCATAGTGAGCGATAGTTCATATAAAATACATACCAGCAATTTGAGCGGATTTTTGCGCTGCGACCCGACCTGCTGCGGCCCGTCATAATATTTGCGCGAACCTTTAAACTTCAGAAAGTGCGGTAGAGTTGAGCGTATTCTTCCTCCCGTCTTCCTGTTTAGTTTTCCATCCGGTAACTTCATTCATGCATGCATTCCCAATTCCCATTAGAAAACCTACTCTATAGTAAAATATATACGCATAGATGTTTAGGTGCATACGAGGGTGTATCGATACACCTACGTATATGTAGGTACCTATAGCAGAATATTGGGCTAGTTCAAGGGATATGATTGACTGCGCGCGGGGTGAACTCACAAAGGCTTTTCTGCATATTTCAACGTCGAATAACTTTTTTCTCCCGTGAGATACAGAGTTGTCGCCATACAAAATATTTATGTAGTTTTAAAGACCTTTCTAATGGTACTAGTCTCAATTTGCTACAAGGTGGGTACGTTTTGTTCCATGTCCTTTTTCGAGTAAAAAGTTGTATAACCAGAGAATTAATGTTGGATAGTAAATAGTCGTGAAATAGTCTAGCTATGTTAATCAAAGTATAAGTACTGTAATTTAGGGAAAACAGGGCCATTAAAAAATCTGATGCTTTTGGCCAATATCGCGGCATACACGCATACCTACATACTGCATACCATTGAGCCTTTTATTTATAAACATTTTGACATCTAATATTGAAAACTGTGTTGCTATTAACAACCACTTTGGATGCTTACAACAGTATGCGGATTCGGACTGCGTACATAATTATAAATGAACTTATGCCCTTCTGATCTTTTTGACTACCTCGGAGGGCCTGTCCACATCTCCACGTCACGACGTCGTCAACGTGGAACGGTGCGGTAACGCGGCACGGTGCGTTGACATAACTTGCAAATTTACGTTATCGTATCGTAAAAATGTACATCAGGATCATTGTTAGATTTATCGTTGACCATGTAGATCCTGAATTTTAATAAGAGAAAGAGTAAGGTATGGTTTTAAAGCATAGGAGCACATAGACGGCGACTAACTCGCGGACGTGGAGAGCGCGGGCGGAGCGCATACTATACGTGTGCGCTTGTGGCTAAAGGCGGAACGTGTTACGATACGGTGACGTAAATTTGCACGTTATGTCAACGCACCGTGCCGCGTTACCGGACCGTTCCACGTTGACGACATCGTGATGTGGAGATGTGGACAGGCCCGGACGCTTACATCAATTTGACAAGCCTTTTTAAGGCTTACAAAATTATTATAAATCAGATATTATATACATTTAGGAAGAGCGTAGGTCAGGAATGGGCAAAATGGCATATGCAGAGAGAGGTCTACACGAAAATAACTTAGCTTGGCATGGGTAAAATCAGACTGTAAATGACTTTAATGTTATTTTAATTACTACTGACTGCTTCGTTGGTCATAAGCGCGACTGCTGAGTGTGGGATTGAGGTTGGGCAAAGTGTTATCGAGTTTTTTCCGTGGGGAATTTCTCAGTAGCAGCCCGGAGTCTGGATTTGTGCCCGGTCGATGGCAATAGGTTCGCCCCCTATTACATGGGATTTTAATATAACGGCGAAATTAGGGTGTACACCCTCTGCACAATCCTTTGGGGATATGTAAAAGACACAACAACATAATCATTCAGGGGTGATTCTATCATTACAGTTACAGCTAATAACGGTATGTCAGGATTGCGAGCAAGGTAAATGTAGTAAATAAAACCAACATAGATTCTCCACCACTGAGAGTACTTGTATTTGCGTTAGAGTTAGTAACATGAACTAGATCACAATATAATACTTTACACAATTATTACACGATCATAAAATAAGGACAAGCTAGTCAGATATAAAAGGTCAGACTTCTTCAGCTGTTCAGCACCGAATGCTCCCGCTTTGTCGAATGATCACCGCCTTTATAACATCGGGTGCATTGATCCATATCGAGGACTACCTTCCTTTGTCAACATTGCCCAGTGCTACCCGCTACCGATAACAAATACAAACGTGATGTTATGCTATGTAAATTACTACAAAATTATAATTTCAATTCGTCGGTACGTTATTGAAGAAAAACTGAATAATTAATTCAAGGTGGCTTCGTCGGGGGCCGGGGTGTCGATGGGTCATACAATACTTTCCGAGAGCAGCGCTAATAAGATGATTTTCATATTTTCATAATAATCAGGCTCACCTTGCGACTTACAAATAGCTTTTATCTTGACTCACAGACGAGGTTAAGGCGGACAAAGCAAGTATAGCCATAGTTTAATTAATTAATCTGCTTCGACTTTACATTTTGACAGTTTATTATCCAAGTTTGGGAGTTTAAAGTTTTTTGGTAGGCAAATAAATTAAGTTTTTGGGTGATATTATTAAAAAGGATTTAATTTTAAGATGTTAAGCTAAAGCGTCACCTGTTTTATTTATAGTCAACTGCGAAAGCTATAATTAAATAATAAGATATCAAAAGATAATCGTAAAGTTCTATTTACCATCAGATTTAATTCTATCTAGTTACGTGAATTCATATACGGGGATATTACACTATGATATATCTAGGATCATATCTTTTATATCGTCACCCTCCCCGCTAACTGTCGTAACTAGCAACTGATATTTTTTTAGAGAAATTCTCACAGAGTGACGTATCTGCTTTAAATGAATAGAAATAAATATATTAAATCGATACCTTAGGGCTTTAGGTCAACTTCTAACTTAAAAGAGGAAGCCACGAGCAATATAAAAAAGGTATTAATTCATTAAAATAAAGCCACAGCTAACGCAACTACTGAAAAATTATCAATTGCTAGTTACGACAGTTAGCGGGAAGGGTGACGATATGACCTCTAGAGTCATATCAGTCTATGTATGAAGAAACTAGCTGTTGCCCGCAGCTTCGCTTGCGTGTAATTTTAAACCCTCTTTAAGCCCCTTTTTAAATGTAGGTTTTCATACAAACATTAACACATTTCACCACTTAAGGGGTGGAATTTCCAAAAACCTTTGCTTAGTGGATGCCAACGTTATTAGAGGTACCTACTTTGAACATTTCAAGTTTTTAACCCCAGCGGTTTAGGCTTTGCGTTGATAGATCTGTCAGCCAGTCAGTCAGTTACTTCAAAAATAAACTTTAAAAAAAAGTAAAAACCGACTTCAAAGAAATACTAAAAGGAGTAAAATAATTACCATAATATAAAATTAACAGTTTCAGAAGTCGGTGGCTTCTATTTGCTTCAGTGTAGAGTTGCACCGACTTCTGAAACTGTTAATTTTATATTATGGTAATTATTTTACTCCTTTTAGTATTTCTTTGAAGTCGGTTTTTACTTTTTTTTAAAGTTTATTTTCTATTTAATACGTTTTAGTGTCATAATTTTAACCCCCTCCTTCATAACCCTTCTTTTTGGCATTGACGTAGTCGGGCATAAAAAGTCCTTTCAAATGATACCTTACACGATATAATGAAAACATTCCAAAGGGGGGAGGGGGGGGACACGCACCCCTTCCTCTTTTCAAGTAGTCAGTTCCCAACAACAAATATAAACAAAGCAATACTAGTAATTTGAGAATTTTGCTTTGATCCGATGAGGAGTTCCGTTCCATATCTCTGAAGTTCATGGTCTAATCATAACAAAATTTAAATGGGACCAATCGGAAAGTATACCCTTTCGAACAAAAAAAGATTTTTTCAAATCGGTTCATAAATGACGGAGATATGAGGTAACATACATAAAAAATAAAAAAAAAAATAAAAAAAAATACAACCGAATTGAGAACCTCCTCCTTTTTGAAGTCGGTTAAAAAGTACCAGATTTCTCATAAAAACTTGCAACCCATATTTCAGATCCTTAATGGTTGAATTCGTAAAAAGCTCAAAAATATGTATATTTATTTCTAACCAGAAATCCAATTATTTGATATCATGCTTTTAACTATGAAAAAACATTCATCCCTTCCCTTAGGGGAAGAATTTCCAAAAACGCTCAAATGTGTATGTTTACATCTAACCAGAAGCCTAAATATTCCATGCTTCTTACTTCAAAAGTAGCACATTTCTCAAACAAACTTTCAACACTTATTATTTCACCCTCTTAGGGGTAGAATTTCCAAAAAACATCAAACACGTGTATGTTTATTTCCCAGCAAAAACCTTATTATTTGAATGCATGCTTTTTACTTCAGAAAACCTTTCATCCATATTTCACCCCTTAGGGGTAGTCTTTCCAAACCCTAAACACGTGTATTGTTTTGTTCTATAAAGTTTCAGATTTCTCATACAAATTCTCAACCCTCAATATTTCACCACCTTAGGGGTTTCATTTACAAACACGCTCAAACACGTGTACATTTATTTCGAACCAGAAACTGTATTATTTGATTTCATGCTCTTTTTAACTTCAGAAAATCTTTCATTCTGTATTTCACCCCTCAGTGGTCGAATTTCCAAAAACCCTAAAACACATGTATGTTTATATCGGACCAGTAACCTAAATATTTAATTCCATGTTTCTTACTTCAAAAGTATCAGATTTCTCATACAAACTTTTAACCCTTATTTCACCCCCTTGGGAGTTGAATTTACAAAAACGGTCAAACACATGTACATTTTTTTGTAACCAGAAACCTTAATATTTAATTTCATGCTTCTTACTTCAATAATGACGGACTTGCATACAAACGTTAATCACCCTTTTCACCCCGTTAGTGGTTGAATTTCGAGAAATCCCTTCTTAGTGGTTGCTTACTGTACAAAAGAAACCGACTGTCCAAATATCATGTTTCAGTCAGTACCTTTCTCTTTATATTAGAAGAAGACAAACAATTATCCAATACGACTCACGCGCCACCTATTGTACGTTGAAGATACTATGTCAGAAACTTTTGCGTGAGTAACAACAACTATACAAAGTTTCAACTCAATCGGATGAACGATGCGTATTTTTATTTACAATTATCCGATACGACTCGCGCGCAACCTCTTGTACGTTAATAGTACTATATCACAAACTCTGGCGCTAGTGCCAATATCAACTGTACGAAGTTTCAACTCAGTCGGATGAACGATGTGAATTTTTATTTAAAACCATCCGATAGGACTCGCGCACCACCTCCTAAATTACGGTGATGGTACATACTATGCCAAAAAAACTCGCGCAAGTGTCAACAATAAAAAACTTTCATCCTCTATTTCACTCTCTACGGATAGATTTTTCAAAAACCCTGAAACACGTGTATGTTTTATGCTTCTTACTTCAAGAGTACCAGACTTCTTATACAAACTTTCATCTGCTGATTTATCCCGTTAACGGTTTAAATTACAAAAACGCTCACACACATTCATATACATATTATTAATCCGAAACCCTATTATTTAATTTCATACTTTTAACTTGAAGAAAACTTTCACCTCCTATTTCACCCCCTAAGGGTAGAATTTACAAAAACGTTCAAAAACGTGTATATATACCTAGCCAGAAAGCTTATTATTTGATTTCATGCTTTTAACTTCGTAGAAACTTTTATCCCCTATTTCACCCCTTAGGGGTAGAATTTCCAAAAACGCTCAAACATGTGTATATTTACTTCTAACCAGAAGCCGAAATACTTGATTCCATGCTTCTTACTTCAAAAGTAACAGATTTCTCATACAAACTTACGACACTTATTTCATCCCTTAGGGGTTGAATTTACAGAAACCCTGAAACATGTGTACGTTTATTTCTGACCAGTAACCTAAATATTGAATTTCATGCCTCTTACTTCAAAAGTACCAGATTTCTCATACAAACTTACAACACTTATTTCACCCCCTTAGTGGTTGAATTTCCAAAAACGCTCAAACACGTGTACATTTACTCCTAACCAGAAACCTTAATACTTAATTTCAAGCTTCTTACTTCAAAAATGACGGACTTGCATACAAACGTTAATCACTCTTTTCACCCCCTTAGGGGTTGAATTTCTAAAAATCCCTCCTTAGTGGATGTTTTCGTCATGTAAGGAACCTACTGTCTAAATTTCATATATCCAGCTTTAGTGGTTTAGGCTCTGCGTTGATGAATGAAATGTCAGTCAGTACAAGTCTCTTTTTAAATAAGATGATTAATATGTCTATATTACATTGCCATATATCTTTGATAGATATGACTCATAGATCTATGATCCTAGATATATGATAATGTGATATCCCCCTTAGAATTTGATATTGGAATACGATTGCGAAATTATGTCTGAATCATAACTGCGTTTTATTTTACGTATTAGGAAGGCACTCGTATCAACGAATAATGATAAAGAAGTTTTATAATTTGAAGTAGGTCAGGTTTTAGACATTTCAGTAATTTATTTGGGTATCGTATGAATTTGACTATGAAATAGAGCAAAATTGCGACTTATCTTATTCAGGCATCGCATTGTTGTTCAGATAATTTTACTTGACGCAGTTTTCACGTTTTCAAACAGAATATTTAATTTTTGCACGGTATTTTGTTTCAGCAGTAGATACCAAACAAATCTAGTCAGTGCCGGAAAAAATGGAACAAAAATACATTATTGTTGTAAATGAATCCGCACAAATCCTGGGGGGCTAATTACGTCACATTTTTAATAACAGACTTCAAAAAGGAGGAGGTTCTCAATTCGGATGTTTTTTTTTTTTATATGTATTCAGGCATAACTCCGTCATATATATGTCGTGGCCAGATCATAGAATTGATCACTTCATGATGTGGCCAGCCATTTCATGAAATGGTTGTATTTCATGAAATGGCCAATACCCGCTGCCCACATCATGAAATGGCCTGGCCAGATCAATGAATAATCAGCGTTTAACGATATGATCAGCTAAACGCACGGCTACTTCATGATATGGTCAAACATTAGTGATCATATCACAAAATAGTTACATTATTCACCGTTAGAGGCGCTGATATCGTTTTGTTTTTGTGATGCATCATGGCGGCGGACAATTATTCTGACAAAAAAGCTAATAATAATAAGTAAAGTAGGGTGCCCACGCAACGAAAATTAATGGACTATTTATTATTGGATTTCAAAATATGACTTCATGGTAACTGCGGGTGAACTTTTCATAGAATTTTATTTGTTCGATTATTTATCTGGTTAACCTGTGAAACTACAGCACAAAATATCGATGCACGTTACTGCAAACATTTACTATTTAGTATATTGAATCATTTGGGTTAGGTTAGGTTAGAACATTGACCAATAACGCGCGAAGGCGAGCGAGCGAAGCGAGCGTGCCGCGGCAGCGGCCGCCGAGCGCCAGATCCCCTTAATTGTTGGTGAATCAAGCTACTAAACTTTCGCGGTAACGTGCATCGATATTTTGTGGGTCGAAATTCCGTAGTCTACTCCTTTGCTTGCATGGTACGTGCTTCCTTTATTTGGATTTTTTATTAAACCTTTGATATCATGGAAACCCTACATTAATGATATGGCCAAACGTGGATGGCCATATCATTAAACGTTGACGTTTCAACGATATGGCCAATTTTAGTTGGCCATTTCATGAAATACAACCATTTCATGAAATGGCCGGCCACATCATGAAGTGATCAATTCTACGATGTGGCCACGACATATAGACGGATTTGCAAAATTTTTTTTTGTTTGAAAGTGTATTCTCCCGAGGTGGTCCCATTTAAATTTGGTGAAGATGTGATGAAGACCCTCGGAGATTGACAATGGAACTAACAGTTTCAGAAGTCGGTGTCTTCAATTTGGTTCAGTGTAATATTGCACAGACTTCTGAAACTGTTAGTTTTATAATGTGGTAATTATTTTACTTTAAAAGAGTAAAACAATTACCATATTATAAAACGAACAGTTTCAGAAGTCAGTGTCTTGAATTTGGTTCAGTGTAATATTGCACAGACTTCTGAAACTGTTAGTTTTATAATATATTATGGTAATTATTTTACTCTTTTTAGTTTTTTTGAAGTGGTTTTTAAAGTTATTTTGTCATAAACACGTTTCGTTTCATATCCGTTATATCTGCAACTGGACTGCACAGCACATCCAGTCTACATATATAAACAATTAGAACTCGGAGGTATCTTACGCAGACCCTCACGAAGGTTCTTGTTATCGTATCGCCTCTTATTTGATTGACCGTCTTTCTTGTGAAAGTTTTTGCTTTTATTGGACTGCTTGAAAGAGCTTTGCTATCAACCTCTCCGAATTAGCCGCATAATCTTTCCCTTTAATAAAACTATGCAACTGCTAGATGCAGTCAGTGCAATAACGTGACAACTGCCGACTGTATATGCAGCCCACTTGAAGTTCTTCTTCTCTCGTGTCAGCACGAGCTATACGAAAATAGCTCATGCTGTGGTGAAAAGATTAGCCAGTCAGCAAGGTTGGTAGCGAGGCTGACTGCCCAGGGTGCGCCGGACGTACTTAAGTATCGTCACTCGTGGAGGCTCCTTTCATGAATTATTATTCGGAATATGAAAAGAAATATTATTCAACCAAATGTGACGCTATTAGCCCTTCTGTAGATAATCTACTTATTTTTGCGCTAGGAGGAAAATGCGTAGATCTAGAGATTAGACAACCGGCAAATTGTCTCTTTATTTTATCTAGAAATTGAGCTTAAAAATAATATCATATTTTTCAAAGTAACAAAAAAACAGTGTTATTATATAATGATAAAATATATTGGACCCGAATTCATATTTGTGGCCAAAAATAGGTTATACAAAAGAATGAGATGGGATTTTGTCAAGATTACACAATGAAAAAAATCAACAATAAAACTTTTGATGTTAAGAATGGGCATTAAAAATAAATAGATTTATTGTGACCACAATATTGTATTCTAGGTATTGTATCGGATTAGACGATATTGTATTTATTTATCACAACTACGAGTATCATTACAAGAAATACCTAATGCGTGTGGTCTTGAATTTTACAAAATATAACACATTAATGTATTTTTTGCGAATTCATTCAGATTTATTGTTGTTGTTTAAAAACCACAAAAAGTTTAAGAACAACTGCTTATGCTCAAAGCAGTGGTTTTGAAAGTTTTAAAATCAAGGTCCGTTTTCAATGTTTCAAACATACCACGAACCTGGTGATGTAAATTTTAGATAAAAAACAGTGCATTTTTACAAATTACTGTATGATAAAAAAGAGTGACAACAACTTTTTGATGGTCCTGTAGGTATGCAAAGGTCTAACGGATGTAGTCTGTGGACGAGGGCCTCCGGAATTTTTGTCATGGGTTGCTGAGGGTCCATGGACCACACTTTAACGCATTCGAGTCCACCACACTTTTCATAGAGCTCATACACCATGCCGCCATACATATGGTTAGTGAACCTTTTGGGAGAGTCCTCAGCATCAAGTTTGTGCTAAGAGTGAATCCTCGAGGAGGATTCCTGGCATTAGGTTAAAAACCGTGACAATACGCTATTACGTCGTAAAATAGGTGTTTGCTTGTTTCATGACGGTGTATTTTCCAAGAAAAAACTACATTTAAAATGAGCCCTCCATGAAGGCACCCGGCATGGGAAATGCGACTACAGGGTGCCCTCCTGGAGGGCACCTGGCCCTGGCACTGAACGTGTTAAGAAACCCTGGGGGGCAGCGTTTGGCGCGATCATAAGTGCAAGTGCACATCCAGTCGCGGCTGCCGTCACACAGGTGCACTAGTAACATCCAAATTGCCTTCAAACTGTATTTGGCAGTTGCATAGTTTAAAGTTGCGACTGCATGTGCAGTCTAATTGCAGTTATTATTATGAACGAAATGAAATATGTTTCACTAAATGCGGCGTTGTTAGCCCCTGGTCTACATTCAAATAATATTTTGATTGAAATCTATCGATATAAGTTTATCTATCCATCCATCTATCTATTTAGGTTATCCATTACAAGTCTTTATAAAACGCGAATTCAGTTGCACGGTTCCAATTTGTCGTTGCCGTTTCGTGTAGAGAATACACAAATTATGCGGAAGAATTGTGAGGACTATATTTTGGTTCTATAAATTTCCTAAGTGCATGCTTACAGCCTAGACCAGGGGTGGGCAAAACTTTTTTATTAGGTACTATAAAATTGCAAGAACTTTGAAAGGGGAATGCCAAAAAAAGATGCCTTTTGTTCTGTCAAAACTAACATTTTTGCTCAAATAATTACTGCAATTTCCGTGTGGTGCCGGACGTAAAGTATAGCATTACCCCATCTCTTCCCACGGGTGTCGTAAAAGGTGTCTAAGCGATTCACTAGAGGATGGGCAGCAGCGTTCTCTGGGTTCTTTAACAACCATACTGCGATCGCCAACCCGCCTGCCAAGCGTGGCGATTATGGCAAACCCCCCAACATAGCTTGGGGAGGCCTATGTCCAGCAGTGGACGTCTTTCGGCTGAATGATGATGATGATGAATTACAGCTATGTATTATAATATGGCCATACACTCTTGTTCTAAAAAGGAGGTTTGGCGGACCGGACTAAAACTCTTCGCGGGCCGGTGTTGGCCCACCCCTGGCCTAGACAGAACAGGAAGTACTACCACAGTATAGGCTATATAGAGAATAGGGTCAGTGGATACGAAACGGAGCACTATGAAAAAAAGACTTAGAAAAGAGGTCATGTCGACGGAGCTCCGCTTCGCGGGGCTCCTACATCTGGGTGGATTAAAAAAAAATAACCACGAAGGGATGGGGAGGGAAGGGAAGGGGATGGCGGGGTCTTCAGAAGACCCCGCCATCCCCTTCTTACCTAACCTGTCCGAGTCGGGGTGCCCCAAGTCCCGAGCTCGCTTCGCTCGCTCTTGCATCCTAAATTCTCCTCAGGAATATTGCATTTTGTACCGATCCCCTCGCCTTCGACATCGTTTTTACGACAAACGGTTGGTTGGAGACAAAAGTCATCAAGATACTTATACTTTTCGCCTTATTTTTCGGTGTTATATATGATAGAATCACGAAACCAACGATTAGAGTTTTTTTTTTGCTAAAATTTTCTGCCTTTTTACGTCAGTGCCCCGTTACGTACACTCCAACCGAGAATAGGACTAACTTTCAAGTGATAGTGTCGGCACGCGGAGTCCAAGTGGAACAGCAGAACAGCAGCATCACGATCGTATAACACAGTTTCACGGCACTATTGCTAATATTTATAGCTTAGGTTACGAACACAGCGACTTAAGAAAAGTTTAATCTGTTGTATATGTTACGGTTAATGATAGGTGTGAATGTAAACTTAAGATTAGCCGGTTAATGTTAAGTTTAGATTTAATGGTTGGCTAATGTTGTTTATCTAATACATATGTTACGGGTAAAGCCCGAATGGCGGGTACACCTAAGTTTACCCGGTTATTTAAGTCAACGGAGCCCCGCACGGCGGGGCTCCTATTACTGTGTGCAGGGTTTAAAGTAACGAGTCGGGGTTCCCCTTAACCACCGGTGTGCGGGTACACCTAGTTCCCGCCATTCGGGCTTTACCCGTAACATATGTATTAGATAAACAACATTAGCCAAACATTAAATCTAAACTTAACATTAACCGGGTAATCTTAAGTTTATATTCACATCTTTAACCGTAAAGGCCTCTACACACCAAAGCCGCCGGCCCGGCGGCTTCGCCCGGCGGGTTATTGCCAGCGGGTTATTGCGACCAACTAAGCGAGCGAACATCACGCAAAACAATTAGTAAGGTCCACCAGGCTTGTTTTGAGTCATGTTCGCTCGCTTAGTTGGCCGCACTAATCCGCTGGCAATAACCCGCCGGGCGAAGCCGCCGGGCTTTGGTGTGTAGAGGCCTTAACATACACTTAATTAAAATTTAGCGGAGACGATGCATCGATCTCGGCGGTCGCGAACGGAAGGATGAGGCGAATGTGTGTCAAGCACAAAACGGCAACACTTGCGGGTAGGAGGAAAAATTAACGAAAATTATGGGAACGGAAGACGGTTTGCAAGTGTTTACGTAATCAAAAAATCTTATGCCTGTGATATCAAACAATTCGACATTTAAGCCCGATTTATACATTCATTACATAATGAGCGAGTGACTTCCTAATTAGGCGAATTACGTAGAAAACTTGATTTGCATATATTGGCGAGCTAAGTTTAGTAACTACTTGATCAACTAAGGCTGGTACTCCTCAGCATTATTTCTCTGGTTAATCAACCGTTTACTCGAAAACTGTACTAGAATTTTCAGGTAACGGTTGTTTAGCCAAAGAATTATTGTTGGTGAACACCAGCCTTAGTTATAATATCGGCAAGTTAACTCGCTTCTCAACTAATGTGTGTGTAAATTGGGTTTAATACCATAACGCCTTTCTTTATCGAAGGGGTTAACAGAATTGTATACCCCTTTTTTTACTTAACCCGTCTAATCGACAAAATAAATCGCCTACCTAACTAATGCTTTAGTAGACGTTCTTGCAATCTACACCCTTACTTGAAATAGAAATATAAACACATTTAGAATTAGACTAAAATTATTTATTCTTGCCTCTCAAATTGAATATAATGTAATTAATGTTGACAAATCTTTTATTTAATTAATTTAATTTAATTTTTATTATTTATTGCTAATGAAATGTTTAATTTAATCTGATATAACTCACCTGTTAGATGTGCATTATTTTGTAATAAATAATAATTCATTCCCCAGCATTGCGGATATAATTAATTTTAAAAATTTATTAATTTTATTTACTTCACATAATTTAGGATTACACATTTTTGGATATTGGAATCGTAGTAGTTTAAAAAGCGATATTATCGAGCCTGTGGTCAAGCCGAAAATGAAATAGAATGACAATTTAATGACAACGCCTCATCTCAACAGGAAGTGCGCACCGCCGCCTGCTATTGGTCAATTAATATTGCCAGATTTTGATTGGCTGTCAAATACAAAGCACTTTTTTATCTATCTTTTTTTCTATAGTATTTTTATAGTTTATTCACAGTACCTATATTTATGCATTATTTATCGACACATTTTAAAAACACCATCCACATAAACAAATAATAAAATATATATATTTAAAATTACCTTCGTCCGTGTGTCACTGCAGGGGTACCAACTGAAAATCAGCGCTGGGTGTTTGACGCCCAGCATAATAATATGCTGAGTTGGTGACCCTTTCGGCATGGGCATGCTCGACAGCATAAAATATGTGTGTTTCTTTCTTTTATGTTTTTGTTTTTATTCTTTGATGTTTATGCTGTTATTTGTGTCCTTGGCTGAATAAATTTGTTTTCTTTCTTTCTTTCTTTCTTTTCTTTCTTACTTATAAAACTATTGTTATTTTTAAATACTTATTAAATTATACCTGTCCTTCATTTGTATGCCAATGAATAGAGATGGCAATAGACTTAAACGCCATTTTAGTTAAATAACTATCAGCAATCGTTTATAAGGGGGTTATTACACTATCATATATCTAGGATCACTTTAAGGATCATATTTCTTATATAACCGATATTATACCGCCATACAACTCATATCTTTGTATGGCGAAATGATTCTTAAATCTATATTACATTGTCATATCTATGACTCAAAGATCCTAGATATATGATAGTGTAATATCCCACTAAGTAAGGGTGATAGTTGCCACGTTTTATTAAAAAAAACAACTAATACGATCAATTTTAAAGTACACATACTATAAATATAAAATAAAGCAAAGGTCAGAGTACCTATGAGGCGGCGCGGCGTGGAGGCATCGTAAATTCAAAGTGCCGAATTACACGTCTCACTTGGTTCTTTGCGGCGAGTACTGTCTACCAGTACTTACCTATAATGCACTTGCAACCTCGTGTATTGACTTGTGTCGTCTGACAATGGAGTACTGGCTTAAGTGTTTATTTTAATGTTTTTGTGGAGAATTTTTAGACGCAGTTGTAATTTTTATTTGATTTTTTTAATGTATGGATCAGAATGTTGGGTCAAAAAAGGGACGAATGAAAGGCAATTGCATGCAGCTAAGATGAGAATGCTAAGAGGGATGTGTGGTGTTACGCGAATGGATAGAATTAGAAAAGAGTGTGTAAGAGGAAGTCTGAAAGTGACGCCAGTGACTGAGAAATTGTGTGGAAACCGGTTGTCATGGTATGGTCACAGTTTAACTATGATTGTTAACATGTGATGCGGAGGAATGAGATGGTTATAAGGCCGGACGCTCATTGTGACTTTTTGTCACGATGACTTTTTGTTACCAAGTCGAATTCTAGGAAAATATGTATTTGTCACCGTAATGTCACGTCACCATAGTGAGCGCACTCCCATATATCTTCATAGCATTCGACATGGTAACAAAAAGTCACCGTGACAAAGGGGTGCGTGAAAAGACCCTCCACGAGTGACGATACTTAAGTATGTCCGGCGCACCCTGGGCAGTCAGCCTCGCTACCAACCTTGCTGACTGGCTAATCTTTTCACCACAGTATCAGCTATTTTCGTATAGCTCGTGCTGACACGAGAGAAGAAGACCGTGACAAATAGTCACAATGAGCGCCCGGCCTAAGGCTGAGATCTATAGACCCAACTTGGACTTTGCTCAGACTTTACTTTAGACTTTTGACAAAGTCAGTATTTATAGAGCCGTCTTTGAATTCATCTGAGTGCGTGCTTAGCAAATGCTTAGCAAAGTCTAAGTTCACAAAATCGACGACTTAGCAAATACTTAGGTTACTATTATCCTAACAAAAAATAATGGTCCAAACTTTACTTTACCATCATTATATTTACACAACTTTTTAATTTTTTAGTATTATCAAGTGACCAGACTCAACTCAGTAATACCAGATTAGAAAAGATTTCCTTGATGTTAATAACTAATTCTGAATTAGTTAAGATAAAAACAATTAGGTAATATTACATCACATAAAAATGTTTTTCTAAATTTAAAATGTATAAAAATGAATTAAAAATTACTTTTTTCGACAAATTGCCAACACTGTGAGGCTGAGATCTATAGATCCAACTTGGACTTAGCTTAGACTTTGCTCAGACTTTACTTACGTAATACTTTGCTAAGTGTATGCTTAGCGTAATCTTAGATTTGGAATTTATAGACGTATCACGTTGAGACAATGCTGAGCTTAGGCTAAGCATACGCTAAGACGGTCGATGTCAAAATACAAGTTAATGTTTCGTTTCAAGCATTACATTCTTGATTTTTCTTTATAAATGTTTAACAATAATAACATGTAAATAATCTAGAACTATGCTCATACTTCTTCTATGTATTATTATTATAAGAATAAGCAGAAATTGGCATGCTTATAAGTGTTTTTTTTTTTATAAACGATCACAATATTATATTCATTGAAACGGATCGCATCGTTTTGACATCTGCAATTTGTCGAAAAAAAGTAACTTTTAATTCATTTTTACACATTTTAAACTAAGAAAAACTTTTTTATGTGATGTAATAATACCTAATTGTTTTTATCTTAACTAATTCAGAATTAGTTATCAACATCAAGGAAATCTTTTCTAATCTGGTATTACTGAGTTGAGTCTGGTCACTTAATAATACTACAAAGTTAAAAAGTTGTGTAAATATAACGATGGCAAAGTAAAGTTTGTACCATTATTTTTTGTTAGGATAATAGTGGCCTAAGTATTTGCTAAGTCGTCGATCTTGTGAACTTAGGCTGAGATCTATAGATCCAACTTGGACTTAGCTTAGACTTTGCTCAGACTTTACTCACGCAATACTTTGCTAAGTGTATGCTTAGCATAATCTTAGATTTGGAATTTATAGACGTATCACGTTGAGACTATGCTGAGCATAGGCTAAGCATACGCTAAGACGGTCGATGTCAAAATACAAGATATTGTTTCGTTTCAAGCATTACATTCTTGATTTTTCTTTATAAATGTTTAACAATAATAACATGTAAATAATCTAGAACTACGCTCATATTTCTTCTATGTATTATTATTATAAGAATAAGCAGAAATTGGCATGCTTATAAGTGTTTTTTTTTTTTATAAACGAACACAATATTATATTCATTGAAACGGATCGCATCGTTTTGACATCTGCAATTTGTCGAAAAAAAGTAACTTTTAATTCATTTTTATACATTTTAAACTTAGAAAAACTTGTTTTATGTGATGTTATACTACCTAATTGTTTTTATCGTAACTAATTCAGAATTAGTTATCAACATCAAGGAAATCTTCCCTAATCTGGTATTACTGACTTGAGTCTGGTCACTTTATAATACTAAAAAATTAAAAAGTTGTGTAAATATAATGATGGTAAAGTAAATTACGGACCATTATTTTTTGTTAGGATAATAGTAACCTAAGTATTTGCTAAGTCGTCGATTTTGTGAACTTAGACTTTGCTAAGCATTTGCTAAGCACGCACTCAGATGAATTCAAAGACGGCTCTATAAATACTGACTTTGTCATAAGTCTAAAGTAAAGTCTGAGCAAAGTCCAAGTTGGGTCTATAGATCTCAGCCTTAGACTTTGCTAAGCATTTGCTAAGCATGCACTCAGATGAATTCAAAGACGGCTCTATAAATACTGACTTTGTCATAAGTCTAAAGTAATGTCTGAGCAAAGTCCAAGTTGGGTTTATAGATCTCAGCCTGAATGAACAGTTTTGTTTTGACACAAACAGCGGCCAGATGTCAAAACGATGCGATCCGTTTCAATGAATATTGTGTTAGTTTATAAAAAAAAAAAACACTTATAGGTAAGCATGCCAATTTCTGCTTATTCTAATAATAATAATACATAGAAGGAATATGAGCATAGTTCTAGATTATTTACATATTATTATTGTTAAACTTGTATGAAGAAAAATCAAGAATGTAATGCACAGTCGCGTCCGCGCAGCCATTCGTGACGGTCGCGTATGTCAATAGCGTTAATCGTGTAAAAATGACGAACGTTGTAAAGTGCGACAAGTGTAATATTGTTATAGACGAGATGTTATCGTACATCCAAAACAAGGTGTCCGTGATTGACGAAGAAACCTTAGTGCGAATATGTACCTCATCGTTTACGAGTGAAGAAATTAAAATGTCAAAATCGCTTCTGTTTGAATCCATCCCCACAGATTTGCGCAAGGTTGTCCGAAAAAACAAAGGGAAGGAAGAACGAAATATGGCAGATATAATCAAGCTGTTCAAATCTGCAGAACCAACCGAGATCCCAGTGTTTGTGGCACGGTAGCTAGAAAAACTACCTCCGATCACTTTTGATCACCTAGACTGCACGAAACTCCTTAAGGACATAGTACGAATGCAAAGTACAATTAACGAGATGAAGTCTACGTATGCCACCTTAGATGACTTGAAAGAGTTAAAAGATGATTTCTTTAAAATTCAACGTGACTCATTACCACCAACGTCGGCATTTAAAGTTAACTCAAAACGAGGTGCATGGTTGCTAGACAGTGGCCCTATGGGACTCTCAAATGTGCAAAATTCTTCGATGAATGAGGAGTGCATCATCAATAATAGTGGCTTGAGTAGTGATAGCAATAAGAAAACTCCACCTCGTTACAGAAAAATTATGCAGGTAGATGAGAAACAAAAGCGAAAAAATGATAATTTGAATTTGAAGGGACAACAACGGTCGGAACCGGCTGGCAGTGTCAACATTGTGATGACGCATGAATGTGACGGAGCGCCAAGCTCTGCGGTGACGTCAGAGCCACCGAACCGTCATGCGCGCGTACAGTCCGGGCCGGCATCGCCGCTGGCGCAAGTACCGAGTCAGCTGACAGCCATTGAGAAGACGGCTGTATTAATGAGTCAACAGAAGGCGGATGCGAATGAAATTTTACCCAAAGTTCATAATAAAGATGAAGAGTGGCAACAAGTCTCGTATAAAAAACGGACCAATTACCGTTTTGCGGGCAAATCAGGAATTGCGAGGGATTTAAATTGTAATTTTAAAGCAGCTGATAAGAAAATTCCGATACTCATTACGAATATTCACAGCGACACAACGGAGGACGACATAATTTCATACATTTACCGTAAAACACAGGAAACTGTATGTCTTGACAAACTTAAAATGAGGAAAGACAAGGGTCATAATGCTTACAAATTCTTTGTATCTAATTCCAAAGTGTCATTATACCTAGATGAAAATATATGGCCTGCTGGTATCATATTTAGACGCTTCATGAATTTTAGCAATCGAAATACGAACAGATTCTCTTCTGTGGACGGAATTAAGCAACAACGTAATGAATAGGCATTGCTACAGATTTGCGAGCTTCAACTGTAAGAACATCAAGCGATCAGTAGATAGTGTTCGGGAGTTGTGTCGAACATGTGACCTAATTGCTCTGCAAGAAACATGGTTACTGCCAGAGGACATAATGTATCTAGGCACGATCGACGGCGGCTTCGGATACACAGGTACGTCGGCGGTGGACACGTCCGCTGGCATACTTCGTGGGAGGCCATATGGCGGCGTCGCTTTATTATGGAGAAGTAGTATTTTCCAACAAGTGTCAGTGGTGCAGTGTGATAACGCTCGTATTAGCGCATTAAAAGTAATAACACAGGACCGACCGGTGCTTGTGATGAGCATTTATATGCCTACTAATTGTGCGGATAACCTACCGGATTTTACGGATTGTTTAAGTGCGGTAAGTGCTATTATAGACGAACACAATATTCAATCGGTTTTTATGTTAGGTGACTATAATGCTGACCTATATAAGTTATTTTATAATGAGCTTGTAAGTTTCTGTGGTGAACAATATTGGTCATGTATTGATGTTGATTTTCTCGGTGTGGATTCGGGCACATATACGTTCATAAGTGACGCTCACGGTATGTGCAGTTGGTTGGACCATTGTATTGTTACACAATCGGCAAAACGATCTGTCACTAATGTTTATATCAATTATGATACGCTGTGGTCTGATCATTTTCCTCTAATAATTGAATGTGACCTAGATTTACTTACACCTAAATTACATAATAAAATGTCATTGAGAGATAGCAATGCAGCGTGGGGCACTAGAAACAAGGAACAGATTGCGAAATATACCACAGAGTGTCATAAGCGTTTAAGGTTAATTGACTTTCCTACCGAGTGTTTGAATTGTGCAGATTTTTACTGTAATGACCCCTGTCATAATCGTATTCTTGATGTGATGTACTCTGACATTGTGGCTGCCCTTCGTGACGCGTCCTGGGCGGGCCGAGGGGGTGTTAGGAGGAATGAGAGTGGGCCCCGCATAGTGGGCTGGAACAAACACGTCAGCGAGGCTCACCGAAAGGCAAGAATGAAGTTTACGGAGTGGGTAGCGTGCGGTAAACCTAAATCTGGCTTAATGTATGATGACATGTATGCCAGCAGAAAAGAGTTTAAATTACGATTAAAATGGTGTCAAGATCATCAAGACCAGGTTAAAATGGATGATCTTGCTAAAAAGCACTGCAATGGTGATTTTCGAGACTTTTGGAAAAATACAAACAAAGTTAATGCCAGACCTGGTCTTCCGGTGAGTGTCGAGGGGGTGAGTGATTGTGAGGGCATTGCTGAAATCTTTAAGCGTCAATTTTCTGTACAGTCACCTTTGGGCCCGGCGTGTGAGATGTTCGGTGGCGAAATGCCTGAAGGAAAATTAGGGGTGAGGTTTATGGCCAAAGATGTGGCCGTAACCATTAGAACTATGTCTAAAGGCAAGAGCCCTGGTCATGATTCTCTGTCGATTGAACACCTGTGTCACGCTGGCCCACATATAAACAGAGTATTAGCAATGTTCTACTCGCTGTGCGTGAGCCACTCTTATCTTCCACCGGATCTTATGAAAACTGTGGTTGTGCCTGTAGTTAAGGATAAAACCGGTGATGTAGCTGATAAAAGCAACTACAGGCCCATTTCTCTGGCTACAGTTACAGCAAAGGTATTTGACGGTCTGCTTAATACACAGTTAAGTAAATATATAACTCTGTATGATAACCAGTTTGGGTTTAGACCGCAATTATCAACGGAAAGTGCCATACTGTGTCTTAAGCATACCGTCAGATACTATAATGACCGTAAAACCCCGGTTTATGCATGCTTTCTCGACTTGTCCAGGGCTTTTGATTTGGTGGCGTATGATCTTTTGTGGGAAAAGCTGGAGAGTACGGACCTACCACGAGAACTTGTTATCATCCTCAAGTATTGGTATACGAACCAGGTCAACAGTGTCAGATGGGCGGGGGCAGTGTCGGAGCCATATCGCTTGGAATGCGGTGTAAGACAGGGCGGACTGACCTCACCCACGCTATTCAACCTTTACATGGACGCGCTGATCGTCGCGCTGAGCAGTCAGCATGTCGGCTGTCATATAGATGACACATGTGTCAATAATTTAAGCTATGCAGACGATATGGTTCTGCTGAGCGCGTCGATCTGTGGCCTGAGGAGGTTGACAGCGACATGTGAGGATTACGCTGTTAAACATGGACTTGTATATAATAATAAGAAAAGTCAGTACATGGTCTTTGAGGCCGGTGGTACGAGATGCCCGGACAATGTGCCACAGATACGTCTGAATAATGTACCCTTAGACAGGGTGAATAACTTCAAATATCTAGGGCATATAGTCACGGCTGACCTCAGGGATCATGCTGACTTGGAACGGGAACGAAGGGCTGTATCTAAGAGAGCTAATATGCTGGCCCGCAGGTTCGCGAGGTGCTCAGATGACGTGAAAATAACTCTTTTCCGAGCATATTGCACGTCTATGTACACCTGCAGCCTGTGGGCTAATTACACGCAGAAACGATACAGTACCCTTCGTGTCCAATTTAATAACGCTTTCAGGGCGGTGTTGGGTCTGCCCCGCTACTGCAGCGCTTCAGGTATGTTCGCATTGGCACGCACAGACTGTTTCTATGCGACCATGCGGAAGCGCTGCGCATCACTCGTGCGTAGAGTGCGGGCCAGCTCCAATACCGTTCTGAAAATGATAGCAAATAGGGTGGACTGTCCTTATGTGCGACACTGCTGTGACAGACAAGTTACATATAGTGTCGCATATAAGAGACTACAGTAATAAATTTTATGTAATCTTTGCATAATTAATTATGTGTAAATGTTCATATTTCATGTTCAAGTTCTTATTTTGATTTTAATTTTGTGTTTTAATTTTGTTTGATTTTAATGGTGATTTTGATTTTAATGGTGACTTTGATTTTAATTTTGATTTTAATTTTTGATTTTGATTTCAATTTTGAATTTGATTTTGTTTTTAATCTTGATTTTAATTTTCTTTTTCTTTAAATTTTAATAATGTAGGTACTTACTGTGATTTCATTTTGATTTAATTTATGTAATAATTTATATGGGTTGTACTTACCTGAAATAAACGATTATTATTATTATCGCCTTTATTCATTTTCATTCTTACGTTTACATTTTTAAATATAATTCCATAAAAACGAAAAAAAGAAAGAAATACATTTAAAAATATAAAAATAGAGGTCCACCGGCATCGGGAGCAGGGTCCAAGCTACCGGTGGTTAGGGCTCCAGAGACAGGAACCTCCTCACAATACGCGCCGTATCGAGGAGGACTGCTTTCTGTATCAGGCCCTTGATCCAGCCACCTAACGAGAGCCTCTTGAGGTGTTGGTCGAGGCTCTTGGCCATTAGGCCATTGGCCGTTACGACTATCGGCACAATGGTTGCCGAATCCACATCCCACATGTTGACAACCTCGTGCGCTAAGTCAAGATATTTGATTTGTTTGTCTTTCTCAGCTTTCACGAGGTTTTCATCATGCGGGATGGTAACATCAACAATCACTGTGCGGCGTTCTGATCGATCTATCACCACTATATCAGGTTTATTGGCGACAATAGTCCTGTCAGTGATGATAGATCGATCCCAATACAACGTGATATGACCATTTTCGAGAACTGGGTCGGGCACATACTTGTAGTACGGTACCTCCGATTCCACAAGGTTATATCTCAAAGCAAGTTGCTGATGGATAATCCTGGCCACTTGGTTATGTCTATGCAAGTACTCGCCGTTAGCAAGACGAGAACAACCGGAAATAATATGCCTTAGGGACTCGCCCGGACAGTGGCATGCCCGACATATGTCAACCGTCCCGTCCTTCACAATATACTTCCGGTAGTTATTCGTCATGATAACTTCATCCATAATCGCACAGACAAAACCTTCGGTTTCCCCAAATAGGTCACCGAACCGTAGCCAGGACACGGACGCTAGGAAGTCTACGTCGGGCCCATGGAGGGCCCGGTAGAATCGTCCGTGTAGCTCCTTGCTCTGCCATACCTCCCTGCGGTCATTAGTACTGAGTACCACAGGCTTGCGCCAGTTCTCTTTAGCCAAATTGAGTGGGGTGAGTCCTTTATCTACTGCGACCACATCTCGGTGCATCCCCGCGTCGGCATGTAGGAAATATTCCCTGAGGCTGCACACCTCACGATTGTGGAGGGTCTTAGCATTTAATAAGCCTCGACCCCCACACTTTCGCGGGATGTACAGCCTCATTACTGACGATCGCGGGTGATGCATCCGATTTGCGGTCAGCAGAGTCCGGACTCTCCTATCCAGAGCATCTAGTTCAGTCTGAGTCCACTTCAGTATGCCGAAGGAGTACATCAAGACCGGCATGACCCACCCGTTGAAGGCGCGCACCTTGTTTCCGCCCGACAAAAGACTTTTTAAAACTTTTTCCAGGCGGCCAAAGAAACGCTCCCTCAACGATTGTTTCATGTCGGCCTCACTGATGCCCAGCCCCTCCGACATACCTAGGTATTTGTAGGTGTCGTTTGCGGAGAGCGACCTGAGGTGTATGGAATCCGATAGTTGTAGTCCCTCGGATTCCATAATCCCCCCTCGTCTAACATGCATGACTGCACATTTGTCCACACCAAATTCCATCCTGATAGAATTACTGAAAGTTTCAGTTACCTTCAGTAACTCCACCAGTTGCAATTTGGTGGGGGCAAAGAGCTTTAGGTCATCCATGTAGAGAAGGTGGGATACTACCTGGCCTCCTCTCCGCAGTGGATAGCCTAGCCCTGACCCCTCCAGCAATGTGCTAAGAGGGTTCAAGGCTAAACAAAACCATAGTGGGCTCAGACTGTCGCCCTGGAATATTCCCCGCTCAATACTAATCGGTTCACCGCTCCCCAGAATCGGTCGACACCCTGGATAGCGAAGGACCGTCCTCCATTGCCTCATACATGACGTCAAGAAGGTGCGTAAAGTTGTGTTTATTTTATACAGCTCTAGCACCCTCATGAGCCATGTATGTGGCACCGAGTCGTAGGCCTTCTTGTAATCTATCCAGCATGTCGACAGATTCTTTCGGGAGCGACGAACCTGTTGGCTAATGGCCATATCAATGAGGAGTAGCTCCTTAGTACCGCGGGACGCATTCCTACATCCATTTTGAGAAGGGGACATTATCGAATTATTTTCTACATGAGTGTTAATTTTGGTTCTCAAAATGGACGTAAGAAGCTTATAGACCGTCGGCAAACATGTGATCGGTCTATAGTTCTTGGGTTCCGCGGTACTACCTGATTTATGGAGCAGGTGGGTAACTCCTGTTGTAAGGAACTGTGGAAGCGACCCAGACTCTAAGGACGACTGGAATTGGGACGCCAAGCGAGCGTGTGAGCTACGTAGCCATTTTATCCAAAAGTTGTGCAGCCCATCCGGCCCTGGAGATTTCCAGTTAGGCAGCGGACGGGCCGCACTGGCTACGTCTTGGGGGCTAATTAAAATTTCCCCCATTTCTTCTATTGGCTCACACGCTCGCTCAATATCCCGCGTCCAGTCACCCTCGGTGTGAGTGACGGGGACCGACCAGATGCTGCGCCAGAATGAGCTCATGGCATCATCATCCGGCAGGCGCCCATCGCTCACTCCTTGGTCAGGTCGCTCCCAAGCTCTATAGACCCACCTTTGGTCGCATTGGAACATGCGATTCTGAGCATATCGCTCCACGCGGCGTTTATACCTACGAATACGGCTTGCCCATGCACAAACTTTCTGCTTCAGGAAGTCGATGCGCTCTGTGACTTGGGACATATATTCTCGAGGACTGATACCAGTCCCCGAGAATGCCCGCCTCACAAAGCGCATCACTCTTGGTCGAGTATTGCCCTCCCTGAAGCAGATTAGCTTGCCGATGAGTGCCCTGGCCCCGTCGATACGACGCTCAATCCTGCACTGCCAGGCTGGTATGGCTGGTTTAGGTCGTGTAGCTCGTTCACTATTATTAAATTTGACGTTGGCTACACGACATGCCGCAACAGCCGCACAGTACAGGATTGAGTGTGTATCGACGAGATCTTCGCTGCTCTCAAAATAGCTAGAAAGCAGCGAATCCAAGGCACACACCAGCGCCCTGTTTTTATTGTGCATAGGCAAGCGTGGTAATCGTGGCCGTAATTCGGGATTAGCTCTATACTCCCGAATCGCATCCTCCAATGCACTCCTCAATCGGTCGTTGTATTGGCTACTTACTGTAACAGCCCTGTCATCCACATTCCCATCTACGCAATCGGACCGCGGCGGGACTACATTGATATTAATATGGTGTACCGCGGTTTGTGAGGGGACAGGGGTGACACGGCTGTTCTGTACCTCTAAGCGAAGCCTATCAAGTGCGGCGTCGTCCAATCTATGATTGCGTTGGATAACGCGCACCTGATCCGATAATCGTTGGGCCGAGACGTTAATGGCTGGTTCAAGTTCCTGAAACAGAGTCAGCATCCTAACACGGTACGCAGTGAGGTTAGTTCCCCCCTCTGTAGACCCGTAATATGCGCGCATGACGTTCTCGTTTATACTTTGAGTCCATTTCATGCGCTGCACACAACCACCGGTAGCGAGGACCCGGCTCGGGGCCGGGGGGCCCCTAGGTCCCAAGCTATTCGGCGGCCGGCGTCTCCCCTGCCGACGTACAGGTGTTGGCGACGTCGGCGGAGAGAAGTACTCGTCGCTCGAGCTCGACGCAACTGCGGCGGCCGGTGTCACAGCACTCACGGTGGGGCTGGATTCCGGCGGCTGCGAGGCGGAGCTGAGCGGCGAGTCCGGGGGTGGTGGGCGTGCTTCTCTGGTTCTGGCTCGAGTGAGCATTATTTTTTTCGCTATTTGTTCGTCATAACTTCATCATCATTTTCGTTTATAGTTGACATGTGTCAACTTTGTCCTTTAGTTTATTATACTTTTCTATTGCGTTATTTGGCATTATTGTTTGTTTATAAGCTTTACGATGTTTATGGTGCTATTGTTAACCTTTTTAGGTATGATAAACGTTTTTCTGTTTAAAATATTTCGGTTTATTAAATTATATTAAGAGATGAAAATTTTTTTAACGTTTGGCTCCGAGTGTTGCCAGCTTATTATTATTATTATTAATGCTTGAAACGAAACATTAACTTGTATTTTGACATCGACTGTCTTAGCTTATGCTTAGCCTAAGCTCAGCATAGTCTCAACGAGATACGTCTATAAATTCCAAATCTAAGATTATGCCAAGCATACACTTAGCAAAGTATTACGTAAGTAAAGTCTGAGCAAAGTCTAAGCTAAGTCCAAGTTGGATCTATAGATCCCAGCCTTAGAGTAGAGGAAAATCAAAAAAGGATGGATGGTTAATGTAAAAGATGGATAGGTATGACTAGAAAGAAGGTAAGATGACGGCTATAGGTATATAAATAAGTTGGGATAAGGGCAGGAGGATGATGATGTTTATATCTATGGTAGGTAAGTGTAAGTTGTTTAAGTGTACCTACTCAGGTATTGATGCAGAAAAATGATTTATATTATCTTTCATCACTGGTTTCTTAGGTTAGCGGGTTACACATAATATGAAACTCAATTAAAGGTGTTTTCACGCTCTGGACATAAAATTCAATAAAATATATAAACAACAAGTCGTAAAGTTGCTCGACAACTAGAAATGGACTCGACAGAATAAAATATCACCCACCATCACCGAAATATATTAATTTACACGATAGTGTTCTGAAAACCAAAATATAGTGCAGTTTTATCAACATTTATTTAATTCAGCATAATGTAATATGGACGATTTCAATAGAGCTTTGGAACTAGTGACCCTTCTTTAATCTTTAAATTCCAATGTGCCTGTCTTTGGTTACTTAAGTTTAGTGACTCAAATCAACTCACCAACTACTCGACTAACAGCCAAACTGGTTGTTTACACGGTTCGAGTGACTTAATAAGCACGTTCTCTAATCAAGACTAGGAACTTGGAAATGGCCTATAAGATATGCCTCCACTTGCCTGCAGCATATGCATCGGACGGATCGCATCAAACCGATCCGTAAAGTCTAATAAGCAATTGGATTTGACATTGTCATTCGGTAATCCGAATGGTGACATTGGCACGCGTGGTAACATCGACCAAGTGATGCGTGCGTTCCATCAGTTGTTGAACAAACAAACGCCCAGACCCGAAACAACCATCTGTAGGCCATACAAATTTTTAAGATTACTGAACACATCAATTTCATATTTCTAGGTCACATTAATTTGAAACACAGGTTTGAATAAACCTAGATCGGGTAGGTTGCTACATATCATTCTTATTATAGTTAACTTTTCTTGCACCTGTAATTAATATAAGTTATACAGTTATACACTTCTATAGACTTAGACATTAATATACCTAACCATTATTATAAGACCTTACTAATACTAACTTGGCTATCTGTACACTTTTTTGTAAAAGTTTATTAATAAAAATATTATTTATTAATTAGTTTATCTAGTGAATAGTAGCGGAATATTGATTATGTTGAAGAAACACCCCTAAGAATACTAAAATTCATTTAATGCGACCCGTCCGATGCGTACGATGTGGAAAGGTGGACGGGCTCCTTTAATGTCATTCATAAGTAGATAGAGTAGAAACTAAAAATTTGTATTCAGCTAAAACTTGACACATTAATGCGAGGGGCTCGTGGCTAATTAACAACCGCGCGGATCATAATTATGATTCGCTGGGTTAAGCTGCGCTTGCCGCGGTCTGTCCATGGATGTGTGAAAATTCGTTGAACATCGAGACCCCTCGGTGCCTTGGATAGTACATTAAACCGTCGGTCCCAGGTGTTATACGAATACCTGTGATAGTCGTTACGGGTAGTCAGAAGCCCGAAAGTGTGACAACCAGTCTAACCTTAGGATATCGGTATTGCCCAGTAACAGGGTTGCGGAGCTCTGATGGCAGTCGCTCCATGTAAAATACTGGTATTCAGCCGCATCTGGGGGTCTACTCCCTAGGCACGAAGTCCGTGGTTTCGGCCTTACGGCCTGTCCACATCTCCACGTCACGACGACGTCAACGTGACAAGGTGCGTTGACATAACGTGCAAATTTACGTCACCGTATCGTAAAAATGTACGTCAGGATCATTGTTAGATTTATCGTTGACCATGTAAATCCTGAATTTTAATAAGAGAAACAGTAAGGTATGGTTTTAAAGCATCGGGGCATATAGACGGCGAAAAACACGCGGGCGTGGAGAGCGCGGGCGAAGCGCATATACGTGTGCGCTTGCGGCTAGAGGCGGAACGTGTTACGATACGGTAACGTAAATTTGCACGTTACGTCAACGCACCGTGCCACGTTACCGCACCGTTCCACGTTGACGACGTCGTGACGTGGAGACGTGGACAGGCCCTTAGTTACGAGCGTTTCCTACTCCCTATCACATACGGACATACGATTATTTCGAGACCCGAACTAAGAATGAATGACAATACGATTTGACAGTTGTCCCTACTACCGATGTGTTTTTGTCCGTCCGAAAAGTTGAACTTGATACTTGTTTTGTTCACTCCTACGTTTCGGGCTATTTTCGGACGGGCGACTAACTTCGTTGACGGAATTAGGGAGCAGGCCCCCAGATTAGACAGGAAGCCGACCCCAACATAGTTGGGAAAAGAAAAGGCTAGGCAGATTCAAAAAAGTCAGAAACATGTTATGTAGTAAAATTGTGAATTAATTATGTTACACGAGAGAATTAGCGTTGCCATACAACGTGGCAACGCTGCCAGCCTTCTGGACACGTTACCAGTGGACAGCGAGGCGGAGGAATACTTTGATGCAATCTTTTAGTTTATATTGATAGTTTAGTCTACGTTTTTACTTTAGATTTAGTTTAGATTTATATTGTACTATACTCTTTTCACCCTAAGTTGATTAGTGACATTTCTCTACAAAACGTTACAATACAAAGAATATCAAATATTAAAAAAAATCAAAGCATGGATAATATAGCTATTTTACGGTTTTTGATGATGTCATTTACGTTTTTTCGATTGCAGTTTCCTTACGAGTGCAATTTACGAAATGACCGAGCTGTCAGGGCTCATCTTTGGGCGAACAGAATATAATTTAGGTTAAAAAATGTTAGGAATCGATAGCTATAAATATGTAAAATTTAGTAATGTATTTCAGGAAACGAATATCGTTCGCAACAGTAAGAATAACGTTCCCAACTTCAGGTGCGGTCTTGTAAGTTGCAGCGATCGATAAGTTATTATCGTAGGTAAATTCAGCCGGTATCGTATTTTCTGTGTCGCTTAGAGTACTACTTAACATGCAAGGAACATTATATGCTTAGATACATACTTCCATGATTATATCCGGTAAGAACGTAGGTTTTAGCATTTGAAGAGAAACGTGTAGTGTGTTTAATATTTTACTAATGTTATGGCATTTAGAAGTTAGCTAAAAAGACATTGTTTCTACAGCATGGCTGGTTACGGCCATTTTCAATAACCTATCTATCGGCGGTTTTGCCTACTAGAGATACAAATTTGACATAAGCTCCTTAAAAGTATTGTCAAATTTCTACCTGTAGTAAGGAAAACCGCCGATAGATAGGATATTGAAAATGGCGGTTAGTCGATTTACATTCGAAAACCGTGAACTCAGTGGCGTAGCTATGTAACCAAGGGCCCCGGGGCAAAAATGAAATTGAGGCCCTATTTAAACTAAACTAAATACTTTGATGAACAAAACTACTTCATCATCAGCTCCTTATCGCCCACTGCAGGGCATAATAAAGCAAAGCTATTTACTAGTAAGCATTATGTATAACGCAATAGATAATTATTTAATCGTAATTCCTAATCTATACATATAAAAGGAAAAGCTGACTGACTGATCTATCCTAAAATCCGATTGTGTAGCTTCAACTCCCCCTCTCAATCGTCCGAACCAAAGGCCGGCCTTTGAAGATGACGAAAAGTCCGAATGTCTAGCCGACAGTCTAGAAGCCCAATGTACTCCCAGCACCCAACCCGCAGACCCGGTCCATCTTTCCAAGGTGGATCGCGAGGTCGAACGTAGGGCCTCCCTCCCTCCCGATGAAGACCCCGACGATCCCTTACCCCCCATCACCGTAGACGAGGTCCACACGATAGTGAGGAAACTCAAACCTAGGAAAGCCCCCGGCTCAGACGGTATCACCAATAAGGTGATCAAACACTTTTCCGCCCCGCTCATAGTTCTCATGACCGCCATCTTCAATGGCGCTCTGAGTAATAACATCTTTCCGCAAGCTTGGAAACAAGCCACCGTTATCGGTATCCCCAAACCCGGCAAACCCAAGAGTGAGCCCACTAGTTATCGCCCCATTAGTCTTCTCAATGTAATTGGGAAAATCTATGAGCGTCTCATTTATATCCGTTTAAAGGATTTCGCTGACTCCCGTAAACTCATCCCCGACGAACAGTTCGGTTTTCGAACCCAGCACTGTTGCATTCGACAATTGCACCGCATTGTCGAACACATTAGCTCCCGTTTTATGCGCTCGTACAAAACGGGCATGCTCTTCTTCGACGTAGCGAAAGCCTTCGACAAGGTCTGGCACAACGGTTTATTATACAAACTGTACCAATTCAACGTGCCGGACCGTCTCGTGCTCATCATTCGAGACTTTCTGTCGGATCGCTCCTTCCGCTATCGCCTAGAAGGCACCCTCTCGTCCCCTCACCCCATTCGCGCAGGAGTCCCTCAGGGCTCCGTGCTATCGCCCCTTCTGTTCACGCTGTACACCAGCGACATTCCCAAACGTGGCTTGGCCAAGTTGGCTCTCTTCGCCGACGACACGGCTATCTACTATTCCGGTAGGAGTCTCGATAGCATCTCTCGAACCCTTCAAACCGCAGCCGACGCCCTCGGGGTCTGGTTCCGGAAATGGAGAATAGAGGTGAATTCCGAAAAGAGCGCAGCCGTTCTTTTCGAGAGACACGGTGATACCCACACCCACATCCGTCCCGTCCTCATGTTCGGCAAACAGATCCCTTGGGAGATGAAAGCCAAATACCTGGGGGTTATCCTCGACCACCATCTGAGTTTCCGAGACCACATCAAAGCGGTGCGCGCTCGCGCCGCTTTCGCTGTCGGTCGCCTCCACCCCATCCTTAGAACGCGCAGTAAATTGTCACTTAGAAATAAGCTGAGAATCTACGTGACGTGCATCCGCCCCATCTTGACTTACGCTAGCGTCGTGTTCGCACACGTTAAGCCTTGTCGCTTTAAATCCTTCCAAACCCTCCAGAATCGAGTGTTGCGCAGAGCCGCGGCTGCCCCGTGGTTCATGCGTAACGTCCAACTCCATCTCGATCTAAAAATGCCAACCATCAGGCAATACCTCAAACGCATTTCCAAGCGTTACTTTGACTCTGCCCCCCGCCATCCGAACCCCCTAGTCGCCGCAGCGGCCGACTACAGTCCCTCTCTCATAAGTAAAGTTCGCCGTCCCAGGCACACACTTTTAGAACCCGATGACGAAATTACCCTCCTCCAGGAGGCGAGTAAATCGACCAGCACACTACACAACAAACGCCGCCGCCCGGCATACCGTCCTCGCCGACGAGGCCCGTCGCGACGTCCCACCGCCGCCGGTCACGATCCACCGAGCTCTCCCGTCGTAGAGCCGGTCGTCTCTTCAGACTCCGCAGTCACCCCGATAATTCAGCCCTCATCAAGCTGTCTCCCCCCCCCTATGTCCACGCCAGCAACGCCCTAAGCCGAGGTCCGAGTCCCACTAGGGGTCGCCCTTAGTGCTGTTGTTGCAGGTAGTCATGATGTTAGTGTAGTACAAGTAGTTAGCTTAGGTTAAGTATTTTACTTCCCCCCATTGGCTGGAGACCCTTCAGGTCTCGCCAATAACTGCCCGGTTACGTAGAAACCGTCCCCTAGGACGACCTACTGCAGTCCAATAGAAAAAAAAAAAAAAAAAAAAAAACTGATCTATCAACGCACAGCCTAAACCGCTGGGGTTAGAAACTTGAAATTTTGACAGTAGGTTCCTTTTGTAACGTAGGCATCCACTAAGAAGGGATTTTTCGAAATTCAACCCCTAAGGGAGTTAAATAGGGGATGAAAGTTTGTATGAAAAATCGTCACTTAACGGGTTCAAAATTTCACGCAAGCGAAGCTGCGGGCGAAAGCTAGTAATATTATAAATGTGTAAGTTTGTTTGTTTGTCACGATTTCACGTAAAAGTCGTTGGTTAGGGGCCAAAAACATACAGTAAAAAATTCTGTATTCAACTAGGATATTATACAAGGTTAGTCAGAAAGGGGGTACTAATCCGAAAGGGTGTTAAAGTACATATAATAATGAATAACTTTTGTTCTACAACTTTTCCCAAAACTCAATAGTTTAAGAGAAACAGTTGTCCAAAAATCTCAAAAAAAAGTCTGTAAAATCTATCTATCCCCAGTTATGATCAGCTGTGTTTACATTTTAGGTCATATTTGGGGTCATGAATTAGAAGCACCATTTTCTGAATTTGTAACTAAAGCAGGGATGAAGAATGTTTGAAAAAACTAAACTGAAAATCATTTTATTTGGAAAAATAAATATCGAATTTTGAAATTTTAACACTTGCTTTCAAACAGTCATCAGCGATACTATAAGTGGGCTTCGGATTAGTACCCCCTTCCCGACTAACCTTGTATAACTTTTTCGAACGTCGTTTGTGGAGGCCGAGGGGCCCTTCGAGCTTGGGGGCCCCGATGCACTGCCCCGCCTAGCCTTACGGTAGCTAGAGCTACGCCACTGCGTGAACTCTGCTCATCATTCTGTACAAGTTTTACTATGCGGCAAACACTGAATTCGTGAAAAAAAAACTGCTTGTCCAGACATTTTGTTAAGCAACATTTATTATTTTGTATAAAACAGTTGATCTATTTTTCACGAATTTAGTCTTTGTCCCATAGTAAAAGTTGTCCCCCGAGGTCCATTTGTTTCTACGTTTCAGCGCTCAAAAATATCCGATCAGAATATACGGGGTGGATATGATAATACGACAATACGATATAATAAATATATGATAATACGATATAAAAAATGATACCACGTATTCTATGATGGGTTTTAAGACCGGACACAAATAATCAATCATGTACATTCAATAGTTTGGTCACAGGAATTTTCGTACGATTTAATAATTTTACGAATATCAAGAGCTCTACGCGAAGTTATGTAGGTAAATCTATGACCCGTTTAAACCATTTATTTACACGTGTACGATAGATATAGTTAACATGAGTTTCCACTTCAACGTCCCTTCATCTACATGAATGAGTGAAATTTAAAAATCATGCGAAAAAAAATGTGGTTGGAAGTAACAGATTTTTTGTGTACGGTACTAGAACACATCATAGAACAAGTGGTATCATTTATTGTCGTATTATCATATCCAGCCCGTAGACTAAAACGCGAAAAAGAAGACTAATTTACGTCAATGGGTGCAGTCGAATCTTCGTATGGTTGTAAGCTAAATTAGGCATTGTGATGACGACATAGGATTTAAATTAGTTTGTTGGTATATCTAAGTTTATAGGGCGATATTCCTTGGCGCACGCTCTGGCGGTGTATGTAAACTCAGGGGGCCTATTCCCTAAGTCCGTCAACGAAGTTAGTCGCCCGTCCGAAAGTAGCCCGAAATGTAGGAGTGAACAAAACAAGTTCAACTTTTTGGACGGGCAAAACACATCGGTAGTAGGGACAACTGTAAAATCGTGTTGTCATTCATTCTTAGTTCGGGCCCCAAAATAATCGTATGTCCGTAAGTGATAGGGAGTAGGAAACGCTCATAACTAAGGCCGAAACCTCGGACTTCGTGCTTTTTTCGTAATTTTTTTACTAGACCCTTGGTCCTTGTGTTTCTACGTCATTAGTTCAACCCAATGGTTCCATTTAACGTCGTCCACTCAGTTATTTTAATCAAACCTTAAGTAAACAGTGCCCAATTTGATACACAGAAATAACAAAATCTTTCACACTCTGACGCGTCATGTTTGGCAACAGAGATTCCATTTAATGTTTATTTTTTCTGTAAACAAAATAATGTTGACCTAAGTATCAATTCTTGAGCAAACTTTATACGGCTCGGGGCGGTATTCGCCCGTGAAATTTCGTGGGTTATGATATCGCGGGCCACTGATAAATTTGGGGATCATATCTTTCAATTTTATTGACCGTTAGACCCGATATTACCCAAGGCATCGACATCAAGGATACTATCATTTTAGTACTGTTATTTTAGTTGACGAGACATTATTCAATGGTTTTTGCGGTTATTTGACCTCTGATAGTAATTTCTGATTTACGGCGTAATAGAATGAAAATATGTAAGATGATTACAATCGCTTTTGGTATATTTATGGGTAGTTGTGGATATATTTTATGTTTTTTTGGGAGTAAGATAGGGTCGGGAAAAAAATGCGATATGATATAGTGACAATCATTTTGACAAACATTGTTTGTACACCTATTAGTTAGGTACATACCTAGATAAAATGTTGGCGTATACAGGGTTTTAACGAATTCGTGTAATTCCTTCAAACCGCGTAATCTACTATTGACACTGATTGACCCTGCACAGGTTTTTTCAGAAAGAACAAAAAAAAGTTTTCAAAAAATGAACCATCGTATTCTACACCTGAGTAATTTTAGCATCCTAAGTTAACTGGCTGCGTGGAGCGATATCGCGGTAGTCGTGCCCGTCAGCTGTGTCGACGTGCCTTCATTCATTTACGCATGGCATCAAAATTTTCTATCACATCAAACAATTATTTGGGAAAAAAAAGTTAATTTTTATTTTCAATCAATCTAAACTCCGTGCGGGAGTAATTAGTAATACTTTAATGTTTCCGATCGATAGATGGCGCTGTTAAGCTTCTCTGAATCGCGCTATGGTTTCGTTACATGAATTAATGTATCATCTCAACTCAAAGGCGAAAAGAATGCTAAAATATTTTGTAGAAATCCTACATATATTATCAATTTATCATATATATCATATATTTTTGAGGAAATCTCTGGAAATGTTCAGAGGTTTTTATAGATGTCTGAATTTGGGCCACCACCACTATGAGCAGTATAATTATTCAAGAATATTTTTAATTCACCAGAAAAAATTTAAGGGCATGATCAGTGTATATTTTGACTATACACTGGGCCTAATAATTGTAATCTATAACATTAATAGATAATGTGGTTTAAAGGAATTACACGAATTCGTTTACACCCTGTATACAAGGTTAGTCGGCAAGGGGGTACTAATCTGCAAACCACTTAAAGTATTATTGATGACGGTTTAAAAGCCAGTGTTAAAACAAAATTCGATACTTTACATTTCCATAAAAAAATAATTTTATTTTATATTTTTCAAAAATTCTTCGTCCCTACTTCAGTTACGAATTCAGAAAATGGAGCTTCTAATTCGTGACCCCAAATATGACCTGAAATGTAAACACAGCTGATCATAGCTGAGGATAGACAGATTTTAGCGTATTTTTTTTGTAATTTTTGAACAGCTATTTCTCATAAACTATTGACATTTTGGGGAAAGTTGTGGAACAAAAGTTACTCACTATTATGGGTAGGTACTTTATGGCCTTTCGGATTAGTACCCCCTTTCTAACTAACCTTGTAAAGTGTATTTTTTTTATTTGACTTCGTCGCTTTTGACCTTAGGCGAACTTGATAGTCAGTGCAGACAATGTCTAAGATGGAACACACGATTCCAAGTAACAGAGATAAAGCGGGATTACCCCATACTCCTCTAGCTCTCACATACACACGACACGACGGAACACTGTAAACTGCTTGGCAACGGACATTCATTTGAGGGGAAGCTGGCCAGGCGGACCGTATAGATCCTATCATCAAGCGTGCTGGACTTTGTTGAATCTTACAACACGCGTCTATTCTCAGCGTGCGGTGAGGAAATTTTATAACTCAACTAATTTCGATTGTAAAGGATTTTTGGTGATATCTAAGGGCCTTAATTATCACTGTGGCAATTTGCGAGCGAGTTTAAGGTGAGGCGAAAGCGTAGCGGGCTCGCCGCGAGTTCGTAGCGAGCGCGCCGCGAGGGCCTTGAGCCGAAAGCGCAGCGGGCTTTTCCGCGAGAGCGCATTTGGCTCCTCGTGAGTTCGCAGCGCGCTCGCTGCGAGCCCGCTGCTAGCCCGCAGCGAGCCCACAGCGCTCTAGCCTCGCTTTGAACTCGCTCGCAAATCGTGACTGTGATAAGGCCCTAAAAACTGTGCTACAGTCATCGGTTTATTTTTCCTGTAATTTTTCATAAACCTCTATCAACTCGATTTATTAAATTTTTCATCATAAGTCAAAAGCGGCATAAATTAAAATAAAAATATATTTTATAATGCGCAAATGTAGCTATTCCATAATTTATACTACACTTGACCTAAATAGTAACTTCAATTTAACATTTCAATCTCCCACTTCCGTCCATATTGCAATGAAAATAAATACCTAATAAAAACAATTATTTCACTTGCAATATATGTAGATGGGCAAGCATTATTTAAAACTATTCCAGCATTAGTAGTTCCTGAAACAAGCAGCTGTGACAGACAGACGGACGGACGGACGGACGGACGGATGGACGTATGGACCGACGAAGTCGCACCATACCTTTCCTTTTTATCATTTTGGTACGCAACCCTAAAAATGGATGAAATAATTCCGTCAAGGAGTGAAGCGCAGTTCAGATTACGCTATAATATATAGCATATAGCAAATATTGTGTAGTACAACGATATCGCTCAGCATACATTTTATATGGACACGATCACACAACGCTATGCTATAAAGTATTGGTTTGCTGTACGCGATAAAGTTGAGCGATTCTCAGAGCTACATCGTACGATTCTCCGTTCCCCGCCCCGCCTTACTTCTACAGCGTACGTCGCCTGACGGATCGCCGTCAAATAAGTAGTATAGACCGGCTTGCGACATAGCGTGTAGTGTGAACATCATGCTGTATAGTTATAGCTTATGACGCAATATGCTATAACAAGTTTAGTTTTAGTTTACACTAAACATGAAATTAGTTTGTTCGGAATACTAGGAGAATCGATTTGCATAGTTTTTATACCACGTTAAATCTTGTTTTTTTTTTTTCACAAATTTCAATTTTGTTTCAGGGTGATTATTCGAAAATTGTTAGCAAAAAATAAGAACGTCATTATCAAGTTCTAAATGCAGATGTTTCAAACTTCAATTATAATTATGAAAAATCAAACTATATCACTGCCGTCAAGCAATAAGACAAGAATAAAAACAATCTGAAACTAATATAAATGTTAACAACGACGGAGAACAAAGATTTGTTTTTTTTTAGGAAATTCGAACATTCGCCCTTCAATAGTTTTCTATGCATAACAGTGGACGGGAATAGACACCTTGAGGCTTGAGTCGGTCCGCTCGGTCAGTTTCCGTGTATTAGATAACCTCTGTATGGTACATCTCATACATTTCACACTCTACTGGGGAACTTAACGCAACATAAACTAAGGTGTAAAATGGAGATTTATTTAAAAAAAACATACAATACTCTTTATTGTACACAAAACAAACAAGAAACATACTCAGGTAATTCTGATTAAAATCTTGTTGGGGTGTCGCGGTTTTTGTGTATACTAAAAATAGTGTTGTATAGCGAAATAGTATTGCGTAGTCTAAACTGCACTTCAATCATCTACTATTTAACTTAAAAATATTATATCAAAAGCTATGTGCTCTTAATTACACCATGCTTCGATATCTGCAATACATGCTCACACCGTGAGTGTTACCAAGCGTATTACTATGTAGCTACCCATTGTACTGTACTGAAAACACATTAACAAGTAATTACGTTGTATCTCGACAACTAGATACAATCGGGGCATACCATTACAAGTGCTAATGGAGGAATACGGGTAATGTTGATGTTCGATATCAATGTAACAGATAAGGTGATGTTACTGAGCTGCTGCCAATTCACTTAAAAATTGGTGTGAAATGCACACATTACTTTTGTAAGTAGGCAAATGTCTAGCTAAATTAAGCTTTAAAGCTTAATTATGTAGATTGAAAAGTAAGTGAACTATATTTGTTCTTTTTGAGAAAATAAATGTCTTTAAACCGAAAGTATGTACAGTCAGCGACAAAATTAGCAGAAAATTTGAGTTTTTAACTTGGCTTTAATTGGAAAATTAATCAATCAATCAGTTAACGGCACGTTTGGTGTAGTGGCTAAGCGATTGGCTTCTGCGCTACGGGTCGTGGGTTTGATTCCCACACGGAACAAAAATTTGTATGGCCTACAGATAGTTGTTTCGGGTCTGGGCGTTTGTGTATGTGAGATTTGTGTCTGTAAACGCACCCATGATATAGGAGAAATCCTAGTGAGGGGCAGAGTTTTGTAAAAAAAAAGAAAAAAAAAGAGTTAGGCAATTCGTTTTCCAATTAAATGTTCTGGTACTTTTGTCGCTGATTGTACTTCTGCAGGTACTGTGATGTCACTGCTAAGTATCTGTGTATAAGACAACCCCTGCTCGGTACATCTCATGTACTCCGAACCCTAAAAAACCTTAACGCAACATAAACTAGCATGTAACATGGAGATTTATAAATAAAACCGGCCAAGTGCAAGTCGGCTTCGCGCACGAATGGTTCCGTACCATTATCTATAAAAATCGGCAAAAAATCACGTTTGTTGTATGGGAGCCCCCTTAAATATTTATTTTATTCTGTTTTTAGTATCTGTTGTTATAGCGGCAGCAGAAATACATCATCTGTGAAAATTTCAACTGTCTAACTATCACGGTTCATGAGATACAGCCTGGTGACAGACGGACGGACAGCGGAGTCTTAGTAATAGGGTCCCGTTTTACTCTTAGGGTAAGGAACCCTAAAAAACAGGTAGTTCTAATGAAAATCTTTTGAGGTGTCTCGGCTTTTGTGTATACGTACCTACTAAAAATAGTGTTCTGTAAGTAGTTAATTACTACTAATCTATTCTCTTTGCTCACCGAATCTACCTTGGTACCAAAATATACAAGGTTAGTCGGAAAGGGGGTACTAATCCGCAGGTCACTTAAAGTATCACTGATGACAGTTTTAATGCACGTATTAAAAAAAAAAAAACATAAAAAAGATTTTTAATAATAGTTTTTTTTTCAAAAAATCTTCTTCCATTCTTTAGTTACGAATTCAAAAAATGAAGCTTCTGTTTCGTGACCGCAAATATGACCTAAAATGTAAACACAGCTGATCATAGCTAAGGATAGATAGATTATAGCGTATTTTTTTGAAATCTTTGAACAGCAATCTCTTAAACTATTGCCTTTTGAGGAAAGTTGTAGAACAAAAGTTACTCATTATTATGGGTACTTTAACACCCTTTCGGATTAGTACCCCCTTTCCGACTAACCTTGTATAATAAATATATGAACTAAAATAAAGTTCATGAGTAAATATCCTCTCAAGTTAGTAAACATTACTTATTAAATACATTTTTAAATATTTCTATAAAAAAACAAAAAACATTTAAAAATATAAAAAATATATAGCCCACCGGCATCGGGAACAGGGTCCAAGCTGCCGGCGGTCAGGGCTCCAGAGAGAGGAACTTCCTAACAATACGCGCCGTGTCCAGAAGTACCGCTTTCTGAATCAAACCCTTGATCCAGTTGCCTAACGAGAGCCTCATCAAAATCAAAAGTTTTTATTTCACATAAACCATTACAGGCGCTTATGAAAAGTAGAATTTGGGTGCACGGTTCCAATTAGTCGTTTCCTATGGAGAAGAGCCGGCAAGAAACTCCATGGTTACTCTTTTAAAATCCATATCTTTAACAATTTGAGTGGGTACAGTTGACTTAGAATAGTTATGAGAGAGCAAAGTAGACTTAAGAGCAGGAACCACACAAAAAAACAAAAAAAAAATATGGTCTCAAATTAACTAGGTATCCAGGCATCTAGCAAGTCTACAAAGCTCTCACATTTACAAAAGGTAAAACGACGCTAAACTATATAAAACAACTGACATGGTTAATTGTCATCAAAACACGTTACAAAAAAAAACACTGATCATGATCATCTGACATCAGATGTCGGTCGAGGCTCTTGGCAGCAATTGGCTGTATCGACTATCGGCACAATGACTGCTGAGTCAATCTCCCACATGTCAACAACCTCGTGTACCAAATCAAGTTATTTGATTTTTTATCATTTAACGAAAATAGTTCAGGAGTTACACCGACCGATATGAGTAAATATCCTCTCAAATAAGTAAACCGCTTCATTTACTTCCAATATTGTGTTGGTAATCGAATTTTCAATTAATCCGATGATAATGGCGTTGTGTTGTGTTTTCCCTATTGCTGGTCGCACATTACGGGTGGTCTGTATCTGATAAAATAAGGGGGATTTCCTTGTTTGGAGATATTATGGTACCAGTAACGTTAGGAAAATTGGTGAGCTTTTCTTTAAACGGGTAAACTTAGCGTTAGGTTATTTAGATCACGGGTTGGAGTTGATTTGTATGTAACAAAAAAATATGCCTATACTCAATGATATTATACAATGTGTCCGGTCACGGATTAGCGATATTCTAGGTACTTATATAACAACTATTCTAAAACACAAATACACTGTACACTAGGGTCCAATTCACTTTCATTTTTTTGTTGAGATATTCTGTGCGTGTGTACAAAAAGTCATATCTCTCAATGTTTTGGAACCAAGAACTTACAGAGACAAAAGTAGGCTTATTCGGAGGGCAACAACATTGTCTATCGTTTACATTACTATACAATGGATTCATATTTTCATAACTTTATCTATACTAATATTATAAAGAGGTAGAATTTGTTTGTTTGTTTGTATGTAGGAGGTAATCTCCGAAATTACTCATCCGATTTCAAAAATTTTTTCACCAATAGGAAGCTACGTTATCCCTGAGTGCTATAGGCTATATTTTGGGATCAAAAAATTAGGGATCCGTACATTAACGGGAGCGAAGCCGCGAGCAAAAGCTAGTGATAGATAACATCTCAACAAAAAAGCAAAATGGCTGCCTAATAGCTTGGAAGTGGGTTGGACCCTAGTGTGTAGTGTATTTGTGTACAAGAATAGTTGCTATAGTACCTAGAATATTGCTAGTCCATGACCGGACACATTGTATACAAAAAGAAGTAGATAGGTTACGTTCATGGAACATGGCGTTTAAAATTCGACCCTGCATTATTTTCACTGTCACTTGTCTGGAGATCTTGTCCACTAATCATTATCTACAGAGCCGGATTTGAAGGTTAGGCGGCTCTGAGGCAACCAAGAAGTGAAGAGTGGAGGAGATCCGTTGAAATGTTTTTAAAAAAGTAGGTACCTCGTGAATGTGAACTTTCTTCCCTTCGCAAGAAAGAGTGTCTATTGTTAATTACCTAAAAAAAACAGGAAGTCTTTTTGTGGAGGCCCCTTCTCCTGTGGAGGCCCCGGGATTAAAACCCTGTTGCCCTCACCTAAATCTGATCCTGTTCGTCTAATCCAAAATAAAAACAAATTAAAAATGGTTTGTTTTTTACATCTACTTTTTTGGTATTTTATTCATTTATCAAACAATATTTATAGAAACATTATTTAAATAATTACAAATAAAAGTATATATAGAAATAAAGAAGAATATATCCTAATAAAACTATAAAACAAAATAGGGCATCAAAATATTCCTCCGCATCGCTGTCGACTGGTAACGTGCCACGAAGACTGGCAGCATTGCCACGTTGTATGGCAATGCTGTCATGGTTTGTAATTAAAATATAACCAAAATTATAAACTTCCCTCCTTGTAATAAATATTATTTGTATAACAAATAAGACGAAATATACTACCTGGGGGTATTATTATACATAGTTTAGTGGTTCATAATACGTAGTGTATACTTACTTGTACAATACAAGTACCTATTGTTTCTTTCTAGAAACAATTACTCCGGTGATACGGACGTCTAACGTTAAGATGATTGCTTCCAATATAAAGAAAATAAAACAGTTTTACGAACTAAAATATAATGAAAAATTGATTGTGTGGACATTCTACAGTAGCATATTTCAGTTATGCCCGGTTCCTATATACGAAAACGAATCGTATTGTTTACCAATCGTAGGATTTGGAAATGCCAGACTGGATTTTCTTTACTAAGCCACAAAGACTTCACTTTCTTATTTTTGTAAAGATACGAGGGTCTTAGCGTTAATCAATAACGATAGATAACACATAGAAATTGGGCTTGAGGAAATATAGAAGAAGTTACTTGGTTATACTTCAAACATATCGGGTGTAAAAAGACCCTTAACGATAATGAAAACCACATATTCTACCCATCATTGCGATCATTTTTTTCTACCAGACCATACCTGGGAAATCATTGATTCGGGAGATATTGAAGGTCAAAGTCAACATTTTTTTTTAGTTTTTTCCAGAAACGTATTCTAAGTGATAATACTAAACTTTCTTCTAAACAAACATTATCAAAATTTTCAATTTTTCCTAACAAATTACGCATTTGAAGTTACAAAAACGCAATGAATAAATATCAAACGCACACAACCGTCTTGGCTCAGCTGTGTAGCCGCTGCACGACCCACACAGGCACATTCGGTTACGTGCATTACACTACGCACTACAAAAAAACAAAGTTTTTTTATGCCTAAAAATAAAAGTCGTTTCCCAGCAATTATTTTTGGTCAATGTTATTTAGTTTGATGTACAGAGTGCGTAGATTTCGGCTATGTGATGGGTCTTTTTACACCCTGTATATTATACAAAGTTAATCAGAAAGGGGGTACCTACTAATTTAAAAGGGTGTTAAAGTACCTAATAGTGAATAACTTTTGTTCTACCACTTTCCCCAAAAGTCAATAGTTTAAGAGAAATTGCTGTTCAAAAATTACATTAAAATACTCTAAAATCTATCTATCCTCAACTGTGATCAGCTGCGTTTATATTTTAGATCATATCTGGGGTCACGAATTAGAAGCTTCATTTTCTGATTTCGTAACTAAAGCAGGGATGAAGAATTATTGAAAAAAAAACTAAAATTTAAATATGTAAATAAAAATTATCGAATTTTGACATTTTAACACTTGCTTTAAAACCGTCATCAGTGATACTTTAAGTGGCCTGCGGATTAGTACCTACTCCCTTTCTGACTAACCTTGTATAACTTGGTTTTACAAAAACGGCGAAATGAGAGTATACTACACCTCTGTCAGATCCTTCGGGGAATACAGGCTGGATGTTATACACGCTGACTTTTAATTGGCTGTTTTACTAGAACAAACGTTGTTCAGACCATGGTCTACTACCACAGTAAAACAACAAAAAAATAAAAACTGGCCAAGTGCGAGCCGGACTCGTGCACGAATGGTTCCATACCCTTATCTATAAAAACGGCAAAAAAATCACGTTTGTTGTATGGGAGCCCCCTTAAATATTTATTTTATTCTGTTTTTTAGTATTTGTTGTTATAGCGGCAACAGAAATACATCATCTGTGAAAATTTCAACTGTCTAACTATCACGGTTCATGAGATACAGCCTGGTGACAGACGGACAGACAGACGGACAGATGGACAGACGGACAGCGGAGCCTTAGTAATAGGGTCCCGTTTTACCCTTGGGGTACGAAACCCTAAAAAGAAAAAAAAAATAGTCTTTCTTAAAAAGTCTTGTTGCTCAAACGTGTTCAAACATTAACCGTAACATTAAAGTACTCATCGCGACAATCGCGGTAATGTTCCCCGCAAATAACTTGGACCATCATGGTGCCGACTGCGCAGGTCCCCCCCTTGCGTCGTTGGTGGTGTCCTTGAGTTTTTTTTAAAGACCATTGACGTATTTTTTTTATTTGATGCATTTTAATTGTAGTAGACCATGGTCTGAACAACGTTCGTTCTAGCAAAACAACCAATTAAATGTCAGCGTGTAGGTATAATACGTCAGTAAAAACGATTATCAAAGGAGAATTACCAAAAGTGGTACCAAAAAGTCTCATGCATGAAGATCAAAATACTTATTACAGTAATTATGTTCATAATTTTTTACGACATTACGCGTCGGGGATATGATTTTTGAACAGGGAATTTAATTTAAACTAAAAAAGTGTTGATATTGTTTTATTCCCTTTACATGACGTTCCGTTTCACATGATTTATGATTACTATAACCTTGAATTTTGAAAGTGTCATGATCATATCTTTAAAAAAACATGTAAAAAATTATATTTTGCCGACTAGAATAGATTAGAATTTTTATTTAATCCATTATCCTTTTTTTATCTATGGATGATTGGCCGTTCAAAGCCAGTCATAGGGATGTAGAATGCAATAGATGCAGATTACTGTTTTTTAGAGCAATAATAAATCGTGTATGACATGTCCAAATTGTCAGGTTATTTAGATTATTTCTAAAATCTCCAAAACTCGCGTTTTGTTTACAAAAAGAACTTTTGTAGGAGTTAATATTTATGATAAGTGTAGTCTATAAAAAACAAAGTTTGCCTTTGATGCAGCATGGTACGGGACTCCATATATTCATGAGCATTGTCCTTTCATATTTCATATCAGAAACCGACAAAAAACCAGCTAATCAACTCCTCATAACCTTTAAAATTAATATACACAAACTCGACTAAAAGACACCATTACATTTGACAAACAAAAAACACATGGACATACGTGCATTGTTTTTGAAAAATAAAGACATGGGCTGCCGTCCGTCGACAATTTATGTTTCGCTCTCGGGTCTAGTGAAAGCCTGCGATGAAAGTTTCAGCGTATCTGCGAACTGCAGGCGTGAAAATAAAATTGAAGCGAGCTTTGGGTTTTCCAAAATGGCCGCTATCGGCGCTCGGGAAAGCGTCGACTCAATGCTCGGTTTTTGTTTGTAATTATTTCTTTATCTTTAGGATAATTGTTCGATTTATTGTAACACCTTTTATGCGATGGGATGAGTTGAATTTCAGGTGTTGATAGTGTCAAGACTGTCAGTAAGTCTCGTCTATTCATAGTTGTAGCTTATTGCTTCAGAGCAGCGTATATAACTCTCTAATCAACTGGGGCCTAATTCTCCTAAAATAAATCTTGATAAATCAGAACCGAACCAAGGCCAAACCGTTCATTCAGACAGTTCTCAATTTCAAAAGCTATCAAATTGTTTGACACAAAAAACAAAATCAATCATTTTGAAAGTTTTCGAAAACAAAAACTGACTGACGGTTGTGGTTCGATTGCGTTTGGCAACAATTTATTTTAGAAAAATCGGGCCCCTGATTCTTGGAATGCGGTCTTCGCTAGGGATTATGACTTATACAAGGTTATTAGAAAAGGGGGTACTAATCCGAAAGGGTGTTAAAGTACCCATAATAATGAATTCTTTTGTTCTACTATTTCCCCCAAAAGACAATAGTTTCAGAGCAATAGCTGATCAAAGATTTCATTAAAAATACGCTAAAATCTATCTGTCCTCAGCTATATTAAGCTGTACTTACATTTTAGGTCATATTTGGAGTCATGGATTAGAAGCTTCCTTTTCTGATTTCCTAAACTAAATCAGGGACAAAGCATTTTTGAAAAAACTAAAACAAATATCGTTTTGTGTAGAAATAAAAACCGGCCAAGAGCGAGTCGGACTCGCGCACGAAGGGCTCCGTACCATTATTTATAAAAACGGCAAAAAAATCACGTTTGTTGTGTGGGAGCCCCCCTAAATATTTATTTTATTCTGTTTTTTAGTATTTTTCGCTACAGCGGCAACAGAAATACATCATCTCTGAAAATTTCAATTGTTTAACTATCACGGTTCATGTGATACAGCCTGGGGCCTAATTCTCCTAAAATAAATCTTGATAAATCACAACTGAACCAAGGCCGAACCGTTCATTCAGACAGTTCTCAATTTCAAAAGCTATCAAATTGTTTGACACAAAAAACAAAATCAATCATTTTGAAAGTTTTCGAAAACAAAAACTGACTGACGGTTGTGGTTCGATTGCGTTTGGCAACAATTTACTTTAGGAGAATTGGGCCCCTGGTGACAGACGGACGCACGGACAGCGGAGTCGTAGTAATAGGGTCCCGTTTTACCCTTTGGGTACGGAACCCTAAAAATGATCGAATTTTGAAATTTAAACACTTGCTTTAAGACAGTCTTTAGTGATACTTTAAGTGGCCTGCGGGTTAGTACCCCCTTTCCGACTAACCTTGTATAGTAGGTAAGTAGCTTGGAAAGCATCCACTACACGGTTGAACTTTCATTACAAGCATCGCTGAATAAAATGAGGCTTTGTAGCCCTTAAAAAGCTTTATGGCAAAGGATCAATATATAAAACAAAAGTCTATTTCCAATCTCTCAATCCCTCAAAGGTTTGCTATTAAAAAACTCAATTTTGAGCTAAGCTCTCCTTTGTCCATGACATTTTTGTTTTATAATTTTAAACTGTATGATATAAAGTATACAGGGTGTAAACGAATTCGTGTAATTCCTTCAAACCACATGATCTATTAATGATATAGATTAACTCCGCACGGGATTTAGATTGATTAAAAACAAAACATTTTTTTTTCTTGCGGTAGGCTTAAGTCATCGTATCTAAATCATCTCTTAAGGTTTCAATAAAATAATAAGCAAAAAAAATATATATTTTGCAAAAAATAATTTAATGTGATAGAACATTTCGATGCCACGCATAAATGAATCAATCAAATCACGCACGTCGACACAGCTGGCAGACACGACTAGCGCGATATCGTCCCGTGCAGTCAGTTAACTTGGGCCGCTAAAATGACTCAGAAACAGAAAATCTGATTATTTTTATGAAAAAATAATTTTGCTGAAACTAAAAAAAAACATTGCTTGGTCAATCTGTGTCACTAGTAGATCTCGCGGTTTGAAGGAATTACATGAATTCGTTTACACCCTGTATAGTCAACAAAAGACTTAAGTATACAGGCAAACAACGGATATGCACTACGCAGGCAATTGCCATTGTAATTTTGTGCGTAATAACTTTTTATACACAAGACTCTTTCAGACAAGCGATGGCATAAACTTGGCCACTCAACACAAGCATGACTCTACTAAACTACGAATGTAATTATTGGTTACCTGCAGGGTCGGACTGGGCCTAAGGGGCCCGGGTGGCATTATGACCGCCAGCCTAAGAATCAGCGAGCAAGAATCACACTCATCTCTGGTTGACAGTAAAATAAAGGAATACGACCAACGAGGCAGTCTAGTGGTCACAAGCGCGACTACTGAGCGTCCTCCCATACCCAGGTCGGGCAAAGTGTTATTGGGTTTTTATAATAATAAATAATCCCTAAAATTCTTTATTATCAGTCTACTTAGGCTCATAGATATATACCTTACAAACTAACATATATATTATAATAATACATTTGTATTAGTATAGGAACTTAAGACTATGTTAGTAAAATTTCACTTATGCACTACGTCATTGCGCGATCGTGTGGCACATGTCCGCGGAAGCGATGGAACACCACTCCCACCGGCCAAAAGTTCTCTTCCATGATGAGGTGCAGAAGGCACTTTGGTACTCGCACCACGAACGCCTTGAAGTTGGCGTTACGTCTCGATTCCAGCAGCTGCACTCTCACCCTGGACTTGACCTTTTGGCGTACGTACTCCACGATGTCCTCCGCATTTTTCCGTGTGGAATTTCTTAATAGCAGCCCGGAGTCTGGATTCGTGTCCGGTTGATGGCAAAAGGCTCACCCCCTATTACATGGAACTTGAAACATAACGGCGAAATGTGGGTGTACTATACACCTCTGCCCAACCCTTCGGGTAATACAAAGCGATATGTTATGTAAAGAAACAAAAAAAAAACAGAGCAGCGGGAAACAGCATAGAATCTGAAATATGACAAATAAGTAAAGAAGACACATTGGACAATCGTAATAATAATAGACGCCGTAGTCACCTTTTTCCAATAAGAATCCAATATAATGCATGGGCATGAAACACGAAGTAGAAGATCAACAAGGGAAATAAAATTACAAACATTTTATTCACGTTACTAATGTATTGCAGTAATTAGTTACAAAGCCGTTTGAGTTTCCAATGAACAAGAAAATACCCATTTCTACAAAGGACATTTCAAGAAACTTAATGCTTGAGAATTTCTTTATATCGATTGAAAATTTCTTTTAATGTAGGTGGTTCATTTACCTCGCCGTTGTAGGTAAAATAGCTTTGAGATTGGCGAGCGGTTTACCTATAAGAAGGTAAACCTTCTAACAAACATATATGTTGTCTCGTGTAGTGCCGCACTTAAAGAATAGCACTACCCCATCTCTTCCCGTGGGTGTCGTAAAAAGCGACTAAGGGATTCTCTAGAGGATGGGCAGCAGCGTTCTCTGAGTACTGTAGCAACCATACTGCGATCGTCAACCCGCCTGCCAAGCGTGGCGATTACGGCAACCCCTACCCCTTTTGGGGGAGGCCTATGTCCAACAGTGGACGTCTTTCGGCTGAATGGTGATGATGATGGTATGCATTAAAACAGTTTTTACGAGTGTCGATGCTTATGTAAGTGCGACGCACTCTGGACAGTCAGCCCCGCTGCCAACCTTGTTGACTGCCTAATCTTTTCACCACGGCATGATCTATTCTCGTATAATTCGTGCTGACACGATAAGAAGTTGTAGTGAACTGATTTTGACTATGACGATTCGATCCAACTAACACCGTGGCTATCGTGGCATTTAGCTTCAAAATATCACATAAACATTCAATACGCTGTCGTAATTGGCTAGAAACAGAGCCATCACCCATAGAACACGCAGCTGCCCTCCACCAACACAGAAATGTGACTAATGTATTATCCCCAGAGTTGGGCAGCCGCATTTATAATAATAATAATCTTTATTACGGATAAATAAGTAACATTCGTAGTTGGTTATTAAAAAAGAGAAAAAGAAAGTTCTATGTTAATAATTTTTTTAAAGTTTAGTTACCAGTTCATTGTTCGTCATGCATCTTTGAACAATGGCATTCAACAAAGAAGAGTCGTATCTCCCTGCTATGGTCTTCAGGATGGAGTTGGAGCTGGCCGGACTCTGCAGTGCAACGAGGCAGTTCTCTGTCTGACGGTGGCATGACAGCCATCGACGTGTGCCTGCGTGAGCATACCAGATGCACTACAGAAACGGGGCAGCCTCATCAACATCCTGAAACCGTTATTATATTGGACCCGCAGGGCGCTGATAGTCCGCTGAGCATATAATTGGTCCACAGGCTGCACGTGTAAAATACAAGACAGTTTGGCAATGAGCTTTAAAAAGCGTTATTTTAACTTGTTTGCTACAACGTGCAAACCTGCGTATCGGCATGTTACATCGAACTGCCATCGCCCTACGTTCCCTCTGTATATACCCACCCGATCATCATGGTCATCGGTTATAACAAAATAGGTGCGACTGCAATCACCGATCCTGTCTGCCAAGTATGGTGATTATGCCGATGTGCTCTTAGAAAGCATTGACTCATTGAGGCAGCCATAGCGAGGACCATATGTTGATACAGTTGACATTTGCAGGCTGATTATGGTGATGATGTCATAACCCCGGTACTACAATATTGGTATGAACGTTGGCTGGTAATTTATGCTAGGCGCCCAGACATTGGACATTACATTGGATATTAGCTTAGTCCAGTCAGAACCAATGTGAAGATGTCTGATCTAGAAATTGCTGCACGCCGGATGAGTTTGAATGAATGATGTTTGAAGTTGAACTTTTTAAAGTTCAAAATTTCTATAACTTTTTCATGTTTCCAGGTGGATGACATCTTGCATAGAATAAAATGATCAAAGGGCACTTCATAATAACGGAACGAATGCATTTGATGTGCGTCGAGGCTAGATAGAGTAACGTCGGCCGACGTGTTGCCAGCGTTGGAGCAAATTCCTTTGATGAAATCGACACGCGCCTTCCAAATACCAACGCTAGCGCCAGCATTGGGGCCAACGTTATTTGTCAATCCACACATTGGTCGAACAGTATTGGGGCCAACGTTTCCAAGCTCGCTTTGAAGCTATTCCAGCATGTCAGTAAGCCGCAGATTCACGTCAATCTATTGACATAATAATCATGATTTGCGTTTGTCATAATAAAGTCATCACGTCATGATGATGCACTATCTGCATTGGTTCTCCAAATTGAACAGGGTCGGTCGTGTGTTAGCATACATCTCGTCGTCTGCTGAAACATTCCGTCAATGTCTGTTGACAATTGATTTCTCTTGTCCGCAATCGACACAAGCTCTTTAATGCATTTGAAATTAGTGGAAGGTTGTATGGCAATGGAAGGTGAATCGAGTGTAGCTTAGGAATTTGTGTAGATTGTTAGATTTACAATTTCATTTTGGATTATGATTTTGTCGTTTACTTATGATTCTGCATAAAATTGGATGGAACAATTGAGTTTGAGGATCACATTTTATTTTGTTTCATTATATATTATTTTACAACAGTAATAATATGGTTTCAATTAAGACGTTGGTAACTGCTTAATTTTAACTTAATACAGGATTTTTTCCTTGATGTTTAATTTCTTGCGACCGCTTTTAAAAAAGAAATACCGACGCGTTACTCGTTTTTCTTTTGAAAGGTTTTTGATCTAATATGACCTCAAATACATTCTATGTATTATAGTTCATACTAAAATTTCTTTGTACGATTAAATGATACAACATTATATTTTTATAATGATAACTATTTTGTGCAAGTTGCAGGTTTTCTCTAATTTCAGTTGCGCGTATGTTGTTCACCTATTTCTCTGATTTAACGACGAGGCATATAATCGCACTGCCTTCGATCGAAACCCACCTTTCTAAAGGTTCTGGCTAATCTATCAATAACCTGGTTAGTTAAGGATATTTTTATCACAATCTTCGTTTATTAATTGAGAAATAACCTCGATTGACGAAACATTTTCATTATTTCTGGTTCAATCAGATAAGAAATAATCCTGTCCAACCTTGTTTCTGTTCAAATAAACTCGTAAATACTAATATAAAAAGCCGTATTACGTAAAAGATATAAAAATACGGCAACGTTACGATTCTACCTTAACAACCACCGTTTGACAAACTCATAAGGGTAGGAAGTAATGAAATATTCAATAGAGACAATACCCATCAATGTCGGCGTCTTAATACCTCAGAGGTCGCGAACATTGTTTTCTGAGTAAAAAAATGTGTCGGAGAGCAAGTCATCTCGTTTTTATCGGGACTCTTTCAGTTGGGTGGGTCGTCTGAATGCCACGAATTTATTGCGATGTACAACCTTCAGTGGAGCGCGAAGAATTAGCCGACAATCAGCCTGGGGCGCAATGTCACCCTTAGTGGTGCAAACGATTTGTTCTAAGTGTTTTTAACCGACTTCAAAAAGGAGGAGGTTCTCAGTTCGGATGTTTATGTTATTTTTTTTATGTATGTTCGGGCATAACTCCGTCGTTTATAGACTGATTTGCAAAATTATTTTTTTGTTTGAAAGAGTATTCTTCCGAAATGGTCCCATTTAAATTTGGTGAAGATCTGATGAAGACCCTCGGAGATTGACAATGGAACTCTTCAATGGATAACAGCCAATTACCAGAGATTGCTGTAATTGCATGTTTGTGTATTGTTAATGCCACTAAAAATCGAAAACTAAAATAACTTTAAAAAAAACTAAAAAGAGTAAAATAATTACCATATTATAAAACTAACCGTTTCAGAAGTCGGTGCCTTCAATTATGTTCAGTGTAAAATTGCACCGACTTCTAAAACTGTTAGTATTATTATATGATAATTATTTTACTCTTTTAAATTTTTTAAAAGTCGGTTTTTACTTTTATTTTAAAGTTATTTTATTGTGCTTTAGGTATGGAAACAAACTTATTAAGCAATACATACATTTATCGGCAGACACGGTTATAGAATTGCATAGAACTGAGTATAGCATTACAGTTAAGATCAATGTTTGCCTATCAGAAGCAAAGCGGGTGCCTATGGTAAAAGCAACCAACATAGACTCTTCACCGCCGAGAGTACTTGTATTTAGGTTAGTTGTTAGTTATACGAGCTAGGTCACAATATTAATTCACACAAGATCAGAAAATAAGAAAGACAAGCCAGTCAATAATAATATAAAGATCGGACTTCTACGGATGATCGACACAGAATGGTCCCGCTCCGTCGAATAACAACTGGTTTTATTACGTCGAGTACGTTGATTCATCTTGACAACTCCTTTATCTTCTAAATTACTCAGTATCCGACACATTGATAATGATGTTTGTTTAATGAAACAATACTACTAATAAATACTACCTACTGCATTTCAGTTTTTATTGCATTCTGTACGTACAGGCTTCAGCGGACCGTAAAGAATTAACCGACAATCAGCCTGGAGCGACTTGTGGTCCAATGTCACCCTTCGTGGTGCAAACGATTTGTTCTAAGTGTTTTTTTGCTTTAGGTACGTAAGTAAACTTGTTTAGTAATACATACATATAAAATGATATTTGTTAAATGAAATAATATTAAACGCACTAGACATCTACTGTATTTAAGTTATTATAGCGTTCTGTACAGCCTTCAGTGGACCGTAAAGAATTAGCCGACAATCAGCCTGGGGCGACTTGCAGCGCAATGTCTCTCTTCGGGGCGCTAACGATTTGGTCTGAGTGTTTTTGCTTGATATGAAGTAACTTGTTTGGCTATATTTTAATGAAGTTTATTTATCTAATATAAAAATGAATTGCTGTTCGTTAATCTCGTTAAAACTCGACAACGGCTGGACCGATTTGGCAAATTTTGGTTTTGAAAAAATTGTGGAAGTCCAGGGAAGGTTTATACGGTGAGAAAATATGGAAAAATTGCGAGGAAAATAGTAAAACAAACAATTTATTTTCCCATACAAACCGTTCCTACCTGTCAAACATTTGATGTTCGTCCCGTCGCCGTCGGTACGGTAAACTCAGGTCCCTTCAAATTAAAAACGTATTAATTATGGGTTTCGAATCGACAACAAAATAGTTTTCCCAATCAACCTTGAACCTAATGCTTTCACGATAAAGATGAAAAACATAATCGACACAATATTCGGATTATCGCGTATTTAGATTTAAAAAAATGCAAAATAGTGTCACTGTGACGAAGAATCGACATAATTGCTGTCGGAAATTAATTTTGTGACTAAACTTAGGAAGAGGTATCAAGCTACATAAAAAAATGTCTCTATTTATTTATTGTCCATGTTTATATTTTCTCTATTTCGTAAGTAGAAAGTTCCTGGACAAAAGACTGACTGACTGACTGAAATAAATACACGTGTGAGGGTTTTTGGACATTCTACTCCTAGAGGGTAAAACAGGAGATGAAAGTTTTTTTGAAATCAAAAAATCGGGTTTCTGGTTGGTAATAAATACCTATACACGTACGTGTTTGAACGTTTTTGTGATTTCAATCCCGAAGGGGGTGAAATAATAATGGTTGAAAGTTTGTATGATAAATCCGGTAATTTTGTAGTAAGAAGCACGGAATTAAATATTTAGTCTTCTGGTGAGGAATAAACTTACACGTGTTTGAGGTTTTTTTGGAAATTCAAAAACAAAGCAAAACAATCACTACATGACATGTGTGTGGACAAAATTTGGAAATTCAAAAACAAAGCAAAACAATCAGTACATGTGTGTGGACAAAATTTGGAAAATGCATGCTTCTCACATGGACAAACTGTATGTGGATTGCTCACGAGTCGGGAAACCGTCTGACTTATTCGTGTACGACAGAAAAACCAAAAATATTGTGTATCCAAAAGCACTCCAATAAACAGATTTTAAAACTAAACACTTTTTTTTTTCTAAGTGGCATTGCAACGCATGGCCGGGTTCAACTAGTTATAAATAAAAATAATGATCGTGTTGTATTTGACTTCTCATCGCGATGTCTATAACATTTAAGTGAGTAAAGTAAGTAAAGAATTAGCAAACAATCAGACTGAGGCGACTTGTGACTGACTAAACATTTGTTATACAGGCTGTAAGGGTAAACACCGTTATCCTTGAAACCAGTGGTTTGGTTTCATTTGTAGAACGTAACATCAATGAAAAATAACAAACTTTTTTTTTTTATAAAATTTTCATTTTTCCTCAAAAACATTTCACCCTATGCGCGGGGGCAACAAGCTACGGGAGGGGGCGTGGGGAACTCGCCACGTGGCCCGATGCACGGCCCCGCACATTTTGCTACCCCAGTCAGTCAGCTATCTCGTTAGCGAGTGTGTGTACGCCGCGTCATAGCGCCGCCGCGCCGCTCATTTCTCGCGCACATATTTTATAATTCTTTTTTTACTCGGTCCTATATTTTTATGTTTAAGTCAACTACCCATGGTTTCAAGGATAACGGTGTTTACCCTTACAGCCTGTATAACCTAAGTGTTTGCTTTGTATGGTAAAAATTTGAATTGATTGAATTTCAAAATATCAATAACATCGCAAGCCTGTACTAGATCGCACATAATTACCGCCCAATTATCCTTCTACCTGCGACGACTTGCGGTAAAATGTCACCCTTCGTGGTACAAAATTTTGTTTTGGTTTATGCAAATATGCCTGTTAAATTATGGAAATATTTATTTAATGAAATTAACAGTATGACAAAACGTGGTGGTGATCTTATTATAATTGTATTTGTAGCGTAAAGAATTAGCCTGAGGCGAATTGTGGCCACAGTGTAACCCTTCGTAGTACAAATATTTGTTTGGTCGATGTAAACATGCTTGTTGATACTGATATTGTACTTCAGCCGAAGAATATCTTTTAATGGAGTGCGAGGAATTAACCCTAGAAGGTTTTTGTAGTTGATATCTATTCGTAATCTATTAATCTATAAATAAAACAATTAAATCGTAACGAAGCAAAAACAGTACATTGAATATTATTGAAAAAAAAATGCTACGTTTACTAGGAACGATACTGATGCCGAAACAGAAGTTTTTAGGATTTCTGTCTGTTTATCTGTCCGTGTGTTTTGAGCTCTACGCAAATACTAATAAACAGATTAAGTTAAAATTTGTCAAAAAAATCCCTTAAAGGGCGGGTCAGGTTGTAGGGTACAAATGATTACGCTATTGACGGCCAGTTTCTTCATCAAAAGTAACAGCCAAAGTCAAAGTAACGGTAAAATTTGTTTCTTCACACTGTAAGAAACAAATTTTGCCGTTACTTTGACTTTGGCTGTTACTTTTGATGAAGAAACTGGCCGTGAGTGTGGGTAATCACCAGTAATCATATGTTTTCGTAGGTAAAGCCACAGCTAGTATTTGATAATAATATACAGTGGTGGACATATAATTAGAAACACTAAGTGTGACTTTTATTTTTAGTACAATTTAACTTGATAATTAATGTTTTAGGTATCATAGAGGGCTTATACCTATTTATCTATAATGTATCCACATCACGAAGTATTACTATGTCAGTTTTGGAAATCTCATACAACCGTTTATGTAAAAACTGGTATACTTTATAAAATAAAATGAAGCAGCACAACGTACTAAGGTGGACAACTAATTAGAAACAGAAAAAAAAACATTAGCATAAATATGAACAAAGGTAACGAAACAATAAATAATGAAGTTAAAAGGTACAAACGTTTTATAATAAACAATTAATGTTTGGTTGGGAAGCCTCTGCTGTCGATTACAGCTCTACAACGACGTGGCATTGATTCTATCAATGTTTCATACATTTCCAGGGAATATTTCGCCAAGTTTCTACAAATGCGTCTTAAAGTTGTTGTAGTATGACAATAGTAGTAGTACGATATTAGTGATATGTTTACTGGACAATGTTTTCTTTACAATGTGGCACAAATTTAGATTTGATTCAAATTCGGACTATTTGCGGACCACTCTAACACTGACACTACAATAATCCATACAGCGTTAAAGCATTTCTAAGAGACTAATTAGTGTCGGTGTTAGAGTGGTCTGCAAATAGTCCGGATTTGAATCAAATCTAAATTTGTGGCACATTGTAAATAAAACATAGTCCAATAAACATATCACTAATATCGTGCTACTACTATTGTCATACTACAACAACTTTAAGACGCATTTGTAGAAACTTGGCGAAATATTCCCTGGAAATGTATGAAACATTGATAGAATCAATGCCACGTCGTTGTAGAGCTGTAATCGACAGCAGAGGCTTCCCAACCAAACATTAATTGTTTATTATAAAACATTTGTACCATTTAATTTCATTATTTATTGTTTCGTTACCTTTGTTAATATTTATGCTAATGTTTTTTTTTCTGTTTCTAATTAGTTGTCCACCTTAGTACGTTGTGCTGCTTCATTTTATTTTATATAGTATACCAGTTTTTACATAAACGGTTGTATGATATTTCCAAAACTGACATAGTAATACTTCGTGATGTGGATACATTATAGATAAATAGGTATAAGCCCTCTATGATACGTAAAACATTAATTATCAAGTTAAATTGTACTAAAAATAAAAGTCACACTTGGTGTTTCTAATTATATGTCCACCACTGTATACATTTATAGGTACCTACACTTCACGTGACCAGAGGGCTGGCTTGTTTTTCGGCCAGAGAATTAGCGTTGCCATACAACGTGACAACGCTGCCAGACTTCTGGGCACGCTTCCTGTCGACAGCGATCTGGAGGAATATTTTGATGCACTCTTCTAGTTTATATTGGTAGTTTAGTCTAGGATACAGTTATTCTTTCTTTTTACTTTAGATTTATATTGTATATTATTGTATTAATTTAGGTTAAAAAAGTTATTGTATAAATGTTTTATTTTTTTATTTATAAAATTTTATTTCATTGTTTCAGATAATTGCTAAAGTCTATATAAAAAGATAAAATTTTGTAGTTTTCACAATACATTTTACGCACTACAAAAGCTTCTAAGAAACTCTATTAGGTATTTCTTAAATCTCACACAAAAAAGATTTTAATCCGAAATCTATTCAAAACGTATTTAAAAATGATACCGGCTCGAGTATTATATTCGGTACAATGATTCAAAATTAATAATACGATAAACTCGCAGGTGTTGTAATAATAAAGTGGTAGGTGCTATTTAAGTATTAATTGAGCACCTGTTGAGATTCGAGCGAGTGATATAGTAGTGACCTTTGCCCTTCGTCCGCTTAGGTTGTATATCATGCCTGCAGGTTACGGGATTACATAGTGTTAGTATCAGCTATATTAAAGACGTAATTACTTACCAACATTTTTAAGTTCTAATCCGCACATGAATTTGAGAAGTCAGAAATCAGAAATTGATTTTTGTTTTTTTTATAAAAGCAGTGCCCCACACTAAGATTTCTCTTGTATCGTGGGTGCGTTTACAGACACAAACGCCCAGACCCGAAACAACCATTTGTAGGCTATACAAATTTTTGTTCCGTGTGGGAATCGAACCCACGACCCGTAGCGTAGAAGCCAATCGCTTAGCCACTGCACCAAACGTGTCGTCATAATTAATTACCTAATTAAAAAAGAAACTAATTACCACTTGTGTTATCGTCGATGGGAAAAACATCGTGAGGAATCCTGCACACCTTAGTAGGCTCTATAAAGCTCTAGATGGTGTGTATAGTCCGCCAACCAGCACCAGGCCAGCGTGTTGGACTCAGGCCTAAAACCCTTCTCATTCTGAGAAGAGGCCCAGTAGTGGGACAGTAATGGGCTGATTATATATAGATAGAATATACTTTACTGTACACCAAAATTGTAACACAGCTCTATGTAATTATGTTATACTATCTTTTGCCCGCAGTTTCGCTTGCGTGTTGAACCCGTTAAGTGACGATTTTCCATACAAAAGTTCATCCCCTATTTAACTCCCTTAGGGGTTGAATTTCGAAAAATCCTTCCTTATTCCTTGTCTACATTATAAAGGGAACCTCTGTGCAAAATTTCAGCTTTCTAAGTCCAAGGGTTTGGGCTGGGCGGTGATGAGTCAGTCAGTCAGGACTTTTCTTTTTATTTATATAGAATATGTATATTTTTAGGTTTGATTAGACTGTGAAGCCCTCTACACCGTGAATATGAATATCTCGGTTCGACTCGCGACCTCTCCGCGTGTTCAGCTCATGATTAAGGGCTCCGTTTGGATCCAGAACTAGTCGGTCAATCCCGAAAATGCACGTGAGTAAACCGTAACTAATCATAAATATGAATGTGTCTTACGTAAGTTATAATATTGAAATGAATATTTATTTTAAAAGTAATGTTTTAAAGTGATAACATCATATTCTGCTGACTAGATTGTGGCCAGGTAGTTATACTCAAAGTAAATCTGCAGTTGTGGTTCGTATTTATCTTTTATTTGGAGCTGTTTATTCTTGTTATTTTAGGAGAGGGCGATATCTAGCAGCGGACTTTTATATTAAGCAGTGTCCACACTTACGCGTGTACAGCGCAAACGCGAAGCGTGTATTATTTTGTTTTTATGTAATATATTTAATTGGCAAGCAAGCCGACGGCCCACCTGTTCACACCATCTATATACACATACATTATCAAGAGGATTGCTAATGCGTTGCCAATCATGAAGACAAAGTTGGAAAGTCTTATGTGCCTGTAATTTCACCGGTGCCTATATCCTTCATACTGGAATACAGCAATACTGTTTAGAGGTAGAAATAGGTATGGAGGTAGTTCTTCCCCGGAGGAACTCTTTCACAAAGAGCTCTTTAAAGTTAGTTAGTTTCATTGAATTCATAAGAAACCGCTGTGGACACGTCACTTTCCAATTCTTCGATCGTGTCAGCAAGTGCTATACGTTAATAGCTCATGCTGTGGTGAAAAGATTAGCCAGTCAGTAAGGTTGGTGGCGGGGCTGACTGCCCAGGGTGCGCCGGACGTACTTAAGTATCGTCACTCGTGGAGTCTCTTTTCATGCACCCCACACTTTCCAATAACGCTCGTGCATGAAGCAAACATATTACCGCCCGTTTGCGAACAGTTTGCGTGCCCGCCACAAAGACATGATGATTTGCGAGTTCGTGTGCTGCTCGCGGACTACTTACGAACGACAGCACGCTTTGTGCGCAACTACTTAGCTTGCAAGCGAATTGCTAGCTTACTATTCGAAAAGCGTCCGCACTTGCTCATAGGATGCACGTAGAATGCGCGGATCGCGCGGGTGCGCTGCACGTGCGCAAGTGTGGACACAGCGTTACGTATGCTATTTAACCAATTGTTCCATACTTATAATTGTGTGGAAAATATTATAGGCTTCTACGGTTACCTTCCTGCTAATATAAACTGTAATGCGGTCACACTCTTACGATGTATATTGTAAAGCAATTTTGTAATTTATGTCCTTTAATTATTAAGTATCTTTTTGATGTTTTTACATAGCCTTTCTTATTTAAGTCAATGGACTCGTATTTGAACTAGATCATTGTTATATTCTGTATTGTTAATTTAACTAACAAGGCACGTGTACATTCTAGTTATTCGGAACCTACACTTCAGAATTACTCGGATTGTTTGTACTAACTTGATTGTTTTCAGCCTGTGTTACTCTTGGAAGGTAATTATTATACTCAGTTATACCATATGTACTTTGTGTATTTGTAATTAAAGACATGTTTGAGTACTTAGTTTCTATCATAATTAGTAAATGAAGCCTGTAAAGGTCCAATCTAGGTAAGACTAAGCCTATTGAAACAATATGAAATAGACGGTGTTAGAGCGATTGCGCACTGCATCCGATCCAAATCCGTGAAAATACGGAAAAAAAAAACTCAGACCGAACTCGGATATTGCTTTACGCACTACATCCGATCCGAATCCGTGAAAATACCGATGTAGAGTAAAAATCTCGGACCGAATTCGGATGTTGCTTACGCATTATTCCGATCTCTGATTCAAATTCAAGCAATTCAGGGGCCATCTTTGGCATATCCGTTTGGCGTCTGATTTGAATCCGAGGTAATGCGAAAGCTTTCATACAAACAGTACTACGGCTACTTCGGTCCGTCAATTTTTCTTCCGAATTAGAAACTCACGGATGACGGATAAGAATCGGATGACGGATGCCGGATGTACTGCGTAAACTACCATACAAGTAGTTCTATGGCTACTTCGGAATGTATTTTCACGGATTCGGATCGGATGCAGTGCGTAACCGCTGTTAGTAAACATAATACGCATTCTTCCTCCTAGCGAGTGCCATCAGATCTCCGCAACCCAGTTACTGGGCAATACCGATATCCTACGGTTAGACCGGTTGTCAGACTTTTGGGTTTCTGACTACCCGTAACGAGTGTCATAGGCATTCGTATGACATTCGGGACCAACAGTTTAATGTGCTCTCCGAGACACGTAGATTGCCCATCCACGAACTGACCCCGGCTAGTGCAGCTTAACCTCGCAAATCGTATGATCTGCGCGGTTGTTAATTAGCCACGAACCTCTGAAACATAATACGCATTAGGAAAATAAAGTAATTGAGAAAATTAATGACATGATTGGCGCTGCGGCTGAGCGCTTGGCTTGAAACAAGTATTTTATTTTGTATACTGTGGATAATTAAGTTCCGGGTCTGAGTGTTGGTGTATGTAAAGATCTGTATCTACGGTACAAGAGTATTTCTAGTAATGGGGGTAATGTTGTGCATTGAGGCAATACATGGGGTAAATTCGGTCAAATGTATATACCGTAGAATGTGATGATGATTTTAATTGTTGGCAACACTAGAGTGTGACGTCATTTTCTGCCCCTCACTTCAGTCCGCGTCGTAACATTTTGATGACACATTCTGCGGCAAATTTATTTGAACGAATTTACCCCATATCCGGAATTACCCCAACAAAACTTACATGGTTATTAAACGAATAATCTAAAACTTTTCAAGCAGACTAGTTACTTTGAACGAGAAAGTATAATGACTTCTAAAAGTCTTCCTAGCAACGAAATAACATAGTTTATGTAGTATTCTAATACATATACCTATTAGCGATATCACACGCTAACAAAGGTCTACACAAAACAGTGACGCAGCTGATGCGAGGCACAACAGATAAGCGCGTATTTCCACCGTATCTCCGCTAAGTCGAAAGCTTCCTCGGAGCGAGCGAAAACGTAAACAATTCAAAGCGATCTCACTGCAGATCATTACTGAGATCTCCAACTTCAACGATGTTTTAATTTTTTTTTGTGTCTGGCTATCTGATGCTGCTTCGAAGTAATTTGTAGAGAAACACGTTTTTCTTTAACGGTTGTTCGAAATTAATAAACTGTTGAGTTTGAGCTTACGTTGCTCAATATTTTTTTCACATTTTGTAGTAACTGTGATGTCAAATATATATATATGTTTATTTTGAAAAAAGGATTCTAAGTATTTTGTGAATGGAAGTAGTTATAAATGCTTAAATTAGCAAATAAAATATATTTTCGTCTATTAGAGGTAATATTTTTTACACTGTCTGCAACTACTCAAAAGAAAATTGATACTCGTAATGACTGCCATTTTTATAAGGCATTTAACCCTCAATCCTTGCATCAAAGACGTGACAAGCCTTCAAAACGTCATTCAATACCCACCTCGAGTGAAATTGATTGACAATCGGTTTATACAGTTGGCAGCTTAGACCAAATCAATTATCCAGCCATCCACAGTTTAGTGTAAGCCAAAAAAGTCGAAAGCAGGGATTGGAATCCAAAGCTGACCGACCAAGTGAGGTAATTAATTACGCGTGCCCGTTTTTGCAGCGGCCGGCCGGAAGAAAACGGCCAAAGATTTATTGTTTGCGCCACTTCACTACGGCGTCTCCGGACGGAGAATTACTAATCTTTTCTTTAATTCTGATCCCTTGTTTTCTTCCGTCTTTAATAGAGCCGTAAGCCGGATTAAAGGAAATACTCATTTCAGACTCCTTCATAATACATTGACTGAGAATATATACCCGAACAATAAGCTGTATATATACTAAGTACGTAATGATGCGATATTTATAAGGCATTAACTGTGGTGTATGAAGATTAATTAACTGCCTAATGTAAAACCACGGTTCTACTAATAATACATGGTGAAGGCATTACAGTGAAATTGGAATCCCAATGATTTTAAACAAATATGTTCGTAATCCGAATTGATTAATATCAGTAATTAAACTCAAACGAATGAATTAGAAAGTTGGTCGGTCCGTTTGTTTGGACCCAAGTATTAATATTATTGGTTATTAGACGGGTCTATACAGGGTGTTAACGAATTCGTGTAATTCCTTCAAACCACGTTATCTATTAATGGTATAAATTAATTCCGCACGGGATTTAGATTGATTAAAAATAAAAAATAAACTTTTTTTTCCCAAAAAATTTTTACTTGATAGAAAATTTTGATGCCATGCATAAATGAATGAAAGCACGGCGATACAGCTGACGGTCACGACTACCTATCGCTCAACGCAGTCAATTAACTTGGGACGCTAAAATTACTCAGATACAGAAGACCATGTTTCGTTTTTTGAAAAGCATTTTCGTTGATTTTGAAAAAAACCTTTGCTGGGTCAATCAGTATCACCAGTAGTTCACGTGGTTTGAAGGAATTACACGAGTTCGATTACACACTGTATAACGTCCGGCTAAATGCCTGCCTAAACTTTAAGGGGTTGTACAGAATACTGTAACTAAATATGTATGTCTGTAAAAATAATAATAGGTACTACTGACTATTATTAATGTGACTGAACCTTCCTGTTGAAATGAAATGGTTTATTCTGCAAATTGGATATTTAAAAATCACTTTTACATGTCGGTTTATTTTTTTAAAGCTAGTTGTCGTCGGCGTTTCCTATCTGACTACCTCTGAGAAGAAGGGCCGAAACAAACTCAGGGGTCAAAGTCTCTTTTAAAGTCCAGACATATTTTCTGTGACAAAAATTTGTGTGAGGACAATGCAGAGCAACGCCTGGACTGGCCTTTTGAGGAAAGTTCCAGAGCAGTTTGAGAGGACCTGTCCCAACCGATGGCACGCATGTATCAGCCATCGTGAAGCTCAACCCTATCTTAGGGAGCTCAACGACCCGAAGCACAACATTACTACCAGCCAGGACCATGAAAGTAGGCCATAAAATACTCAAACCGCCAGACAGCTGTGAAAATACTGAAAGTATTGAACCTGTATAATACTCACACTCACAATATAAGGCATTATTACAATATTAAGGCCACAATATTATAGTATTAACAGAAATTGCATAAGAATAATTAAATTAATAATAATTGATAAAAATAAATCAATTTAGAATGTTGTTCTGCCTAGCCTTTTCCCAACTGTATTGGTATGTCTACACCAGTGCACTTTCATGTTCATCTTGCGCTTTCAACTTTCAATTCCTCTTGCGTCAAGCGCATGCAATATTGATTGCCATAAGATGCATGCAGCTTATCGTCTACACCGGTGCGCCTCGGTCAGTCGTCAGTCGACATACAATAGACGGATTAGAGTGCGCTAGGGCATGCGCTATTTCATGCGCTATGGCGCTTCACGTATGCTTCAGACGAAGACGCAAGATGAACATGAAAGCGACTGGTGTAGACATAGCTTATTGGGGTTAGCTCCTAGTCTAACCAGATAATACTGAATACTAGAATTTCACACGGATCGACTGCCATCAGATATCCGCAAGCCAGTTACTGAGCAACGCCGATATCTGTTAGACCGGTTGTCAGACTTGCGGGCTTTTGAGTACCCGTAACGACTGTCGTAGGTATTCGTGTGACACCTGGTACCGACGGTCTTCAAGGCACGGAGGGGTCTCAATGTGTAAGGAACGGTCGAACGAATCCACGGACTGACCGCGGTAAACGTAGCCTTGTAAATCGTATGATCCACGTGGTTGGTAATTAGTCTCGAGTCCCTGCAGGTCTACATAAATACTTAAATATACCGTGATTAATTATGTTTGAATAGGGTAGGTATTTGACTGAAAAAATCTAATTAGTCCGTCAGTTAGAATATCAAAAAATATTTGACCCGTATTTTTTCTTTTGTTACGTAAACTAAAATTGACGAAGATACGACACTTTTAAAATTGGCAAAACGTCACACACGTCTTTTTACTTGCTTCTGACGTCACAAGCCCCCACTCTCGAGTTTTGATGCGTTTTATCTTTCCAAATATTCATAGCTTTAACAAAAGAAAAAATACGTGTCCATTATTTTTCAAAATTCTAACTGGCGGACTAATTAGATTTGCAATTTATTGATGCTGTCAACAACCTATTATCTACTTTACGCTCCGCTACACGCTCCGTGCTAAGCTCCGCGTCTCTAGACCGTGGGCCCTAGGTACCCGAAAGGTTTTAACCTTCGATTCCGATGCCTAATTGGAGAAGAAAAGCTAGGATATACTTTGTTGAATAAAGCTTAATTTTCTTAATATTCGTTTTTTACGGAAATTCACAAATCGAAACATACATATGGTAACTAGGTATGAACGCGGCGTTGCGACTTTTGTTATACCATACCCCTTTCGTCGTATGTCTTATTTGTCGGGGAGGGTTGTGAAGTGAGAAGTTTCTTATCCACTCGCACTATAATTTATAAATGTTGCCAATTCAACCTAGGGTATTGTTTACAAGGAAGTAGTAAAGTAAATTGATTTACTAAGTACAGAAAACAAAAATGAGTGAATTGGACTTTCGTTGATATAACATTTGACTCATAATACCATCAGAAAGGCGTGGTTAAAATCTTTCAGGTAGCTCGGGCCCACAGTGTAGAAACGGGGCTTAAGCATGTCTGACCGTGCCTCCTGACAGAGAAACGTTAATGTAATGTTTGAGATACATTTCATTATATTTTTTATTCTTTAATCCCTAAATGATGGAATCAGGCGTTACTTTGCGGAAATCCATGACATACAGAAATGCAAATAAAATATCTAGCTTTAATTCCGCTGAACAAGATCGCTAGTTTGGATGCAGTATGCAGCACCACCCTCCCGCCCACAAGTTAATGCACATGCAGAAAGAGTGAAAAAATAATGCAACATGCAACCAAACCAATACACGACACGTGTTTCGCCCCTGCACGGGGCATCCTCAGGATATGTTGACTCCTCGACCGCTAGGACGCGAATCTTTAATCCCTTTCTAAGACCAGTATTCTAATTGCGCAACACAATCGTAATCGCTTTGGCTTTGATTTTGACACGTCAACAATTTCCATAGCAACGTATGTATTAACAATCCGACTTCTCAACAACTGTGTGTTATTGACATGTCAACCGTCATGAATGATGTTGGTTACGTTACGCAATTGCCTTGCTGTATGGGCCTTAATTTATGAATATATCTTACGTGTTAGAAGCAGAGTGCATGACCAGGGGCCCAATTCTCCTAAAATAAATTGTTGCCAAACGCAATCGAACCACAACCGTCAGTCAGTTTTTGTTTTCGAAAACTTTCAAAATGATTGATTTTGTTTTTTGTGTCAAACAATTTGATAGCTTTTGAAATTGAGAACTGTCTGAATGAACGGTTTGGCTTTGGTTCGGTTGTGATTTATCAAGATTTATTTTAGGAGAATTAGGCCCCAGGTCATTAAAATAAAGCTGACCTTGATATAACGCTCCGATGAAGAGGAATGCCTAACAGCAGTATGCGCATTATTTCGCCCAAAGTTTTCTAAGAGTTTTCGTAGACATTGGCGAAGATCTCTGTGTAGACGAAATAAAACTTAAAAGAATTCTAAGTTTAGTTGTGAAGCGAACAACTTTGAGTCCAGAAAGTGAAGAATAAATGGAATAAGAAGGACAATGATACTACAATTCCATGATACCAATATATTAGGAGGTACCTATGAGGCTTCCACAGTAACGAAAAGTGAAATGCATCGAAAAAATAAATTGAATAATAAAAGAACCAAAATTGTTTTGATTTTTATTCCTTAAATAACATCATTTAACATCCCAGCCAACTAATTGGCGTGAGCTACATTTTGTTCTAATCGATTTTTATTTTTTTGCGCTGAACAGTTTCAGAAAAAGGAGCACAACCAAACTGTGGTCATACTCCTTTTTCTTTTAAATGTAAATATCACAATAATTACGTTTGTACAAAATTATATTTGACTGCTAATTAAAGTTTCCGATTGGATGACTTAGTAAAATTTCAATATAACGGAAAGGTCGAGAATTTGTCCTCCCATTTATTATAATACCCGAAGGACAGTTACCCAAATAAACTTGTACACTAGTAAATTGGGTTGTTCCCGTAAGGGGTTACCTCGTTATGTGATTGAGATTGCCTATGTATTGGATTGTTTAACCAAATTACATAGATTATCCTATTTCTAATTAATCCTTGGTGATTAACAGTGGATTTAGAGCTAAACAGACCGTATAGTCGTTAAGAAGAATAATTCGTCGTCGTATCTTCTCGCGGTTGTTGTAAAGGGTGACTAGAGTAGTTTTTCTATGGCTCACGCCACGATATGACGAAATGTGTTGACTACTCCGTGCACCATATACAGGGTGTAAACGAATTCGTGTAATTCCTTCAAGCCGCGTGATCTACTGGTGACATATTTTAAACTTAAAAAAAAATATATAAAAAAAAAAACAAGAAAAAGAAAGAAAAAAATTATGTGAGTCAACATTTCGATGCCACGCATAAGTTAATGAAAGCACAGTGACGCGGCTGGCGGGCACGATTAACGCGATATCGCTCTTTACAGTCAGCTAACTTGGGGCTCTAAAATGACTCAGGAATAGAAAACCAAGATTTTATTTTGTTTTTAACTTTATTTTCCAAAATACCCATTTAGGGTTAATATGCGTCACCAGTAGATCACGCGGTTTGAAGGAATTACACGAATTTGTTTACACCCTGTACCTATAGCGCTAGGAATCATCACCACATTTTCTCGTGTCGTGTTGCATCGCTCGTGAATTGCGGAAAAAAGGCCTAAAGGATTACCTTCTAATGTCAAGAGGAAGGACAGTTCCATCCTTCTAATAAAATCACCAATTCGGTTACCAATGGTGGTGATAGTGGCAATCCTTCATTACGACGACTGTTCATTGTAGCGATCTAAGGTTTGTTGGGGTAATTCCGGATATGGGGTAAATTCGGTCAAATGAATTTGCCGCAGAATGTGCCGTCAAAAATTACGTCGCGGCAAATGGCGACGCACTCTTTGTTGACAACAATTAAAAATATCATTACATCCTTTAGTAAGTCCATTTGTCCGAATTTACCCCATATCCGTATTTGCCCCAATGCACTATGTGTAAGGGACGCTGTTCCGAAAACTGAAACAGTGAATTCAGCCTATTATCATATATTATTCTGAATTGGAAATAAGTGGAAATTTTGCTCGGAATTTTCCGATTTTTCTTTTCACAAATTTTTTCATTTCTCTGCTGTAAAATAAGCAATCCTATTAGGACACACAGCACGTTGCAAAAATAAAATGTATTTTTTTGTAAATCGGAAAATTCGAAAAATTTCGTTGAAACTTTCCACGGATTTTCAATTCAAAATAATGAACTAAATTCACTGGGTCAATTTTTGGTAAGCTGTCCTTTACACTCAGTTTATTTACCTGCCAAAACACTTATTGAAATACAATAAAACATAGGCAAATTAGCAATTTCTAGGAAGTTTGGAAAATTCCGAGAGAGAAAACCACTTATTTTCGATACAGAATAATGGCTGAATTCACTGTTTCAGTTTTCGGTACACCGTCCCTTACACTCAGTGTTAAAAAGTCGAGGTTTAAAGAAGTATAATAATATATTTATTGCGTTAGAAGCGGCCTGTTCAATATCAATAGTGGACGTATACTGGCTGATATGGTGATGATGAGTAGCATTAGTGCTGCTACAGGTTAACATAGTTTCCTAAGATAACCGCACCGTTTTTTACGTTAGCCGCATATTACGGCTGCTGGGTAACAGCACCGCTCTCAGAAAACTTAAGCTAACATCGTAATTTTCAATGTTCTAAGAATTAATTTACTACCTAATTAGATGTTGAAAGCTGCCTCATTGAATTATAGTACAATTTATGTGTAAAGAAAATACTTAGCACGCGATTTTCGGCTATAACAAAACCCCATCTTATTTACCTCCGGTTTTTAAATTGATATTCTAGGATAAGGTTGACTGGTAGAGAATGCCTACGGCATTAAGTCCGCCTTGTGTACCACCAATGTACATGAAGTTTAAATAAATAAATAAATAAGCAGTAAGTACTTAAGTAACATTTGAGTAAGGAGTTGTCAAAAAAGGACGGATTTTAAAGCATTTTTTTGACAACTCCGTACTCAAATGCTACTAAGTATTGCTTATTTCGAATTCTCAATTCAGAAACCGGATATGTCGAAGATACGTCGAAAGGACATTTGGTGGTGACCAGCAGCATCCTTTTGTCATTATTACACATGGTTCAATCGCCCCACTCTTTATCTAAATCACTACAGTACAAAAGTGTGCATTATAAATTGCTATTGTATTAGTTCTATCGCCACACAATAGTTAGATGTGTGCATACGCATATTAATATAAGATAATAATAAGAGATGTGTGCATACGCACAACGCGGCTACCTTTCACAAAAGGAGTGCGGCGCGTCTTCGTGGATCGAACGCAGTGTACTCTGATATCATAAAAATTAAGAAAACCTATTAATTGGCCACAGGTGATTTCTATAGCATAATACATCCACAATCAGTCCATTATTGTACCACTGCTGGGAAAGCCCTTTAACTCTTAGAATGAGAAGGGTTTCAGTATAGCAGGGGTGGGCAAACTACGGCCCGCAGGCCAGCTCCAGCCCGTGAAGGGTTTTAATCTGGCCCGCCAACAGGGAGGGTTGTTTAGAGCAAGAGTGCATGACCCTCGGAAATATATATTTTTGCAGTTACCGACACCATAGGTTTAAAATAAATAAATAGATAATTATAAATGGCCATAACAAATAGCCGTAACTATTTGAGCCAAACAAAATGCATTTTCTTTATTCTGGCCCCCATCAAAAGTTTGTGCACCCCTGCAGTACAGGGTCAAAGGGAAAAATATTTCAAAAATCACCAAACTGTGTACAATAACTCTCTGGTCGAAAAATTATAAAAATTGAAACTAGGTGTGCAGTTGCTAATGAGCGCAAAGTTCATAAAGGAGTTACCGAGTAAGGTCTAGAGTTCATTGAGCGGGAAAAACGCTAGGGGAACAATCAATCAACTAACTGCCAGTAAAGTTTCAGAACAAAACATAGACCCCTCTCAAAGATCGCCATAAAGGACGGTTCCTCGGTTCTAATCACTATGCTACGAAAATGTTAGCGATTTTATCATTATTTAAAGTAAGAATCCTAACTAATATCCTAACTTCACTACATAGTATAAAACAAAGTCGCTTCCCGCTGTCTGTCTCTATGTATGCTTAGATCTTTAAAACTACTCAACGGATTTTGATGCGGTTTTTTTCAATAGATAGAGTGATTCAAGAGGAAGGTTGTATGCTATAAATAGTACCCGTGCGAAGCCGGAGCGGGTCGCTAGTAATATTATAAATGCGAAAGTAAGTTTGTTACCTTATCATGCCTAAATGACTGAACCGATTATCCTGAAATTTTGCATATACGTTGTCAGGTGTACAGAAACGGACTAAGGTACCTTTCATCCCGAAAAAAAGTACTGTTCCCGAGGAAAGCAACAATAACGATAATAGATGGCGCCACGTGTCTTTCGAATCATGATTGAATTTTGATAATAAAGAAACTTTAGTAGTGTGCTAAGAGTTGATTGTTAAATTCTAAATTAGCGCGAGCGAAGCCGCGGGCAAAAGCTAGTTTTAATATAATTTAGCCTAGAATTAGAGTTCCCTGTGAAAGAGCCCGGCCAGGGATACTGCCATATCTATTTCAGCCGCCAGGCAGCATTGATGTGTTCTGAAAGAGCTGAGGGAGGTGAAATTACAGGCATATGAGATTTTCCAACTTTGTCTCTAACGGTTGGCAACGCATCAATCCCCTTAGTGTTGTAGGTGTAAACAGGGTGGGTCAAAGATCGTGGATCAAACGAAACAGGGCGATAGTTGGGTTTATTTGCAGTAACAAATGTCTTGTGGTACAGCCCTAACTTGATCTTCTTAAAAGTTACGACAATTTGAGTGTTTTTAAGAAAATACCAAAATTTGTAATAAATACTCAATTAGAGTAAAATGGGTACCTATTTTAAAACAACAAATGCTTAAAAGTGCTTTTATGACAGTGGGTATCATGATTTATGAGTATTGGCACTTTTTCAATATCTTTTAAGCCTCACGAAAAATAATTTGTAACATTAGAAACTTATTGTAAAAAAAATGTACTACTACCAAAAAATGCTGCAAATAACCCCAACTATCGCCGTTTCGTTTGATCCATGATTTTTCACCCAACCTGTATAGGCGGCTGTAACCACTTTCCATCAAGTGGGCCGATGGCATTATGTTTGCCAAACTATTACCTTTACAAAATGACAGTTCATGGCAGCGCCATTTGCAAAGACTTTCATGTCAACAAAACGTCAAACTCAGTTTTAACTTTAGTTTTCGGTTTTGCCACCTCCCAAGCCAAACTGGGCACGCTGTACGTGCTAATCAACTAATTAGTGATGCGCATGGCACCAGAAAAGTGTATGACATGATAGAATGAGACAACGCTATATAAAAGCTAAGTGCGTAAAAGAGAGCGAACCTGTCATGATAATATTATTACAGGAGATTGAAGATACACACAGGGTATTGATGGTACGGTATCTTAGTAGCTAAGCTGGTTTGTGTATTAAAATAGGCAAAGTCAAATAATAATATTTTTTTACCTGCACGAGAGAATCTTTTTCTTAAACCGATTTTATAAAAATAAGTAATCCTAACAAATCAGGACAGTTCGTCTCGGATTATTAGCGGTCAGACAAGGCTTCGTTATGATGTTTTTATATTACTAGACATCAAAAAGTATGTAGACTTTTGGCCGATTCCTATGATACACCGATTGTTATTGGTTAAAATTAAGACTCGTATCTTCACCAATAATGAAGCAATGTCTTTGGATTTGCGTAGTAGAGCCTCGTATACATTAGTATAGCTATCACAATTAAAATTATCTTACAATTCCATTTATATGCGTAGTTTGGTAATACAAAATTCTATCATTGGTAAGCAAAACGGATTGTTTTTGGCTATAGGAACCGGACATTAATCAGTTAGTAGGCCAAGCGTAGACAGTCGCGCGATTTTGCAGTACAACGCGCGTTCAAACTGTTTCATAGCCTGGAAATGGTACACAATCCGTCACGCTATAAGACGCGTTAACGCCCGGTATTGCGCTCCTGTGAAATGTCATGTGTCTTTGTTATAATTATAAAACGAGTTCATCAACCGCGCAACTTTGCGCGACCGTTCGAACTCAGCCTACGAATAAACTAAAACCCAATTTTTTCTCATCAATTTATTTTCCAAAAGATATTTCCAAACTTTTCTCGGATAACGGTTTATTTTTCATACACAAGTACAATCTCTAATGAGGTATGGCTTTAGGTATTGTTGTTGTTCAAACTTTGGTCGTTAATTAGTGAGTGGGGGGCGTGCTCTGGAGTTGAGCGTCGGATCCCAGGTGGGATGTGCTCCTGCGTTACACTCTGTATTTGCATAAAAGTTAGTGCAGTTACAGAATATAGCCGCCGGTGTACCATGAACTACTGTTGACTGCCAGATAGTTTGCCTGCGCTCAAATATTATTTGAAGCAAAATTGTTTTGCGACGGAAATGGGTTCGTCTCTTTATTGTTCATATGAAATGCATATTCAATCGGTTGAAGGTTCATGGAATAGTGTTTACGGATGTTTGAAAACAGATTTGTATTTGTTTTCGTGTCAGCAACTGATATATGTGCTCGCCTTACAGCTTATAAGCTGCCGTCACGATGCCGTAGTCATATTTTGCTACACATTTAGCGTTGTAGATTGGAGTCGAGTATATTTTATCGTACACGAAGAGGAAAATAATGTTTTAAGAAGCAAAATTATTATCTTCAGCTAAAAACGTAACGCATGTGTCCTGGTAAATATGCTATGTGAAAACTCTACAAAATTCTGTTAATAATCAACGACAAAATGAATGTTACGAAAAATACATGTACCAAATTTTATACCTCAAAATTCTTGTTTATTTAGACAAGAACCCATTACTTTGTACTGAAATAACGTCAAAGAAAACCTGTCTCGCAAACTTAAACCGCCGACAATTATCGGATTTGGAATTTTCGCCGTTCCAAGACTCAGAATAGTTGTCTATAGGCCGCGGTGGCGTCTTGCAGATCCCGGCGAGCGTCGAATGAGAGCTAATGGCCCGTTAATAATGCCCGCCAGTCGGTCTGTTAGCAGCCTTCGCCGCCACGAATTACGACTTGGGGCTTTCTGCTAAACTGCCGAGAATCGTACGCTTCACCCTACACGCTAGCACGGAGCCTTAATGAGACGTAGATGGGGAGATCGCTGCGCGGTCATGTAGGCATGATTAGGTCGCCACCGCACCACTATTCTCACGGAAATTATTACTTTTAGAGGCGGCCGGGGAAATGTTGGCCACACTTAATTACGCCCCTTTCATACCTTCTGCTTCAACAAAATTTAAAATACGTTTCATAAATTTTTGAACAGCACCAATTTCCTGATTAGGTCGGCATTACCCATTCAAATATTGTACCAAATTCACAGAATTTAATAACACGAGTGATGGAGTGTAATTGCGAATCCTAAAATTCAGGGCGTAGTTAGACAAGTGGAGCGATTAGATTTGATCTAACAATTGGAGGTTTCAACGAAGTGGGGAACTGATATCCAAATATCAAACATTCATTACATTTAGGTCTTTGTTTAACACAGAACAATAGTGTCGAATTGCGTCATACATAGAAGAGTCTAAAAGTGGGAACAGGAATTTAAAAGATAAATTGCTACGGTTCCGATGTCGGCGGTGATTATTTCGGCGATCTCCTCAATCGGCAGTTTTGTCTTTGTGTGCTGTTTCCTGACCTTCCTCCAACTCCACAGGTTTTTCTGCGAGGCAATAATTTTCTTCACTCACGAGGCTCGTCCAAGCGAAAAGAGAAAGATAAAAAAGGTGGTCTCAGCTCTTTTGTCGTTCGACTGTGAGTGGGAGCTCGATTTGTAACAGATATCTACCTTATGTAGATGTATGTACGTGCAACTTTTATTTTCTTAACCACGAACTCCACTAGCGAACCGCTTTGCAGTTTCGCTCTTTGTACGTTTACCTTCGTTGATTTAAACGGTAAGTTTTCGTATAAAATAAACTTTACATACATGTGTTCTCCTAAAACTAGTAGCTTATAAATATCTTTGTTTTAAATGTGAACAGTAATTTCGTTAAGAATAATCTTGGGTCGAGTCCGACATGCCTCTAGTGGATAGAGGTGCTGCTTTGGAAGGAAGATGTCAAAAACCTATCAAATCCAGTATATTTCATGTTAGTTCTCTATTTCGCACATTCATTTAGATCTATGTTAGACTGTATGTAAAAACCACAATTACAACAGGGAAAAGAAAGGTTACCTCAACGAAATCTTACCTACAATATGAGACTTCCCATTTAAATATGAATAAAAGGCGAGGGTGTTTTGCCCTTTGTAATAAATTATTTCTCATGTGTTTCTCTCCACCTGCTCCGTGCACAAGATATGAAGCCATTTTTGAATGTCGTTTAATAAACAGACGAGGTTTTGAATAATGGGCAAAGAAGTCATTATTATATTAAATTAAAATTTATGTTTGATATCTTCTGTTGTTAGACAAAGAGAATCTTTCTTGCCCTCAAAAAAATATATTCTGGATTTTGCGGTATAATTAGTTGAGAATAGCTTGTCTAGTTGAAAGTACGTGATATGAGAAAAACATTCAATAGAAAGTCTTTGAAAGGCAAACTTTAAAAGATTTAAGTTGGAGAACTACAGCCAAAACACTTTAGTCTAGGACGGTCTTTAACGATCAGACAACTTGACGTGACGCGATCTTCGCTATGAAACGCTCCTTAATTTTATTGGACAAAACATAGTCTTTGTCCCAGTGAACAAATCGCTCGGGGATCGTATTATTTTCTGCGTAGATTTATCGGCGCAGGCGGACCGAGGGCCCTTTTGTTGGGCTTTTCCATAAATCTTTCTGCTATTTAAACGGTTATTAGGACAGGAGCGATTGATGTCCACCGGATCCTTCGTGGGATAGAGAACACTAAATTCTGCTTTGGATTACGATTTAGATTCATGTTGATTTTGGTGACGTAATTATAATTGGTATGGGACTTGGGGAGATACTGTAATAGACATGTCAATATAAGCGTTTGGTGGTCGCAATAATTAACTAGCCTCCTGTCTTTTTCTTGTAATATACGGGAATTTGGTGACGCGTACAATTCTAACATGACGTCATCTGTGTAAGGTCAAAATTGAGTTCAGTCTTACGGCACCCGCGGGAAGAGACGGGGTAACCTATTATGGGACTACACGATGAATGGACCATAAAGCAAGGAAAGTTTTGTTTGTTTGTTGTTAGGGGATGATTCAAAATAGCTTTTATGATTCATTTAAAATTTTAATATCGATAGACTTGTGATCGGCTCGTGGCAATTAACAATCGCGCGGATTGTACGGTTTGGGGTGTTTTTAGGGCCTTTTTCCTGTGACGCGGGTTCGTGCCCGCATGCGTGCGTCACCCGCACCCGTGGCGCCTGAATTTCGCCGTTTCACACGTGTATTTATTGTGATGCGTGAAACACGCACGAAAAGGTGAACAGCGACTACTACGCATCGGGTGACGCACGAACCCGTATGACAGGAAAAAGGCCCTTAGTTTCATGCGGATTTCGGCATTCACGCGGGTTTGACCCGCATGTGTGCCGGTCACAGTTCACCTTTTCGTGCGTGGATCATGCATCATAATAAACACGCGCGGTCGAACCCGCATGCGTGACGAAATCCGCATGACACTAAAAACACCATTGCAAGGTTAACTTACGCTTGCCGCGGTCAGTCCGTAGAAGGGTGACTGCTCGTTACACATCAAGACCCCTCCGTAAGCCGGGTGTCATTTGAATACCTTTGACAGTCGTTATGGGTAATCAAAAGCCCGAAAGTCTGACAACCGGTATAACCTTAGGATATCGGCATTTCCCAATAACTGGGCTGCGGAGGTCTGATCGCAGTTCCTTCGTGTAAAATGCTGGTATTCAACCGCATCTGGGTAGACTGGCTGACCCCAACATAGTTGAGAAAAAACATAACCCTGTCTTTGCTGTCGCGCAGTCGGGTAAAAACGCTAGACAGAAGAATCAGGCTTGTGACAAACGATTTTTCGCATAAACGTTACTTAAGATAAATGATGGAATCAGGCGTTACTTTGCGGAAATCCATGACATACAAAAATGCTAATAGAATATCTAGCTTTAATTCCGCTGAACACGCAAATATTTCGCATCCTAGCGGTCGAGGAGTCAACATATTCTGAGGTGCAGGGGTGAAACACGTGTCGTGTATTGGTTTGGTTGCATGTTGCATTATTTTTTCACTCTTTCTGCATGTGCATAAACTTGTGGGCGGGAGGGTGGTGCTGCATACTGCATCCAAACTAGCGATCTTGTTCAGCGGAATTAAAGCTAGATATTCTATTTGCATTTTTGTATAAACGTTACTTAGACTATTATACGTAGACTTAGTTCACGTGGTCTACATGATTGGTATCAAAAGTTTTATTATATTTCACCGAATATTTTGTTCCAAATCTCTATCCGATTGGCACAGTGGCTTGACTGCTGTGTTGTGTGCTGCGTTCGATTCCAGCACGGAACAAGTTAGTATTTGTATGTCAGTTTTGAATTTTTGTGCATGTAGAATTTGTGTCTGTAAACGCATCCACGATACAGGAGTATTCCTAGTGTGGCAAAAAGTATTTTTTTAAGAAAAAACAACCTTTTCGTTACTATTACGGCTACACTATCAATCATCGAAACGTGCAATCTTTTTCATTTATATTATGAGTTAGAAAAACTGTACGACGACTAAAAATCAATCGTGTCCTCGTGTCCTAAGTAAAAACGTCAAGTAAGAAGTTGGCAGTCCACAAGGACACGTCAAATATGTCGTGACAGATCTAACACGCCTTTTTGGAGATTTACCTCCGCCATATTAATGTGGAAATGGCGGCAGACGAGAGTTTAGGAATTTTGGGTCCTACAAATGACTGTATTACAGATGATATATGTAGTTATGTAAGTACACATGTGTTAGAATTTGTAGCTATGTTTAATTATACTTCTAAAATGATCTCATGTTTGGGAGCCTGTATAGGCACATTAGTAGGTACTTTATGATTGAAAGCTTACATAGGAATGAAGAGTGAAAAGGCACTGCTTATTTCTTAAAAAAAGCTCTACCAGCGGATCTGCGAGGGGAAAATTTGAAGACAAGTAATGTAGACAGTGTGCTTTATACACTACACATATAAAAAAAAGTTTGCGATCACTTTGAAAAATTATGTAGCCTTTTTGAAGCCGAATTTTCTAATCGGGATTCAAAGCGATAATTATCATGATAAATATAGATTAATAGTTATCTAGATAAATATAAATCAGATTTCAGTTGGACTTTGAATTTGGAATCTTCACATACATAGTTATGCTAGTGATCGCAAACTTTTTTTGATGTGTGTATGCACTGAGTAATATAACTAAATTCACCTAATATAAAAAAATATAAATACTAGTATATTACACAATACCTATATACAAGGTTAGTCGGAAAGGGGATACTAATTCGAAAGAGTGTTAAAATAAATATAATAATGAATAACTTTTGTTCAACAACTTTCCTCAAAAGTCAATAGTTTAAGAGAAATGGCTTTTCAAAGATTTCATAAAAAAAATACCTTAAAATCTATCTATCCTCAGCTATGATTAGCTGTGTTTACATTTTAGGTCATATTTGTGATCACGGATTAGAAGCTCAATTTTCTGAATTCGTAGAGCAAGCAGCTCAAGCAGGGAAAAAGAATAAAAAACTAAACTAAAATAATTTTAGATAGAAATAAAAAAGATCGAATTTTGAAATTTTAACTCTTGCTTTAAAACAGTCTCAGTGATACTTTTAGTGGCTTGCGGATTAGTACCCCCTTTCTGACTAACCTTGTATATAATATTTTATACTAGACGTCGCCAGCTGCTTCGCCCGCATGGATGTCGTTTATCGCGTATTCTGCGTTTTTCTCTACCATATTATGCATGTGTTATACATATAAACCTTCCTCTTGAATCACTGTATCTATTAAAAAAAACCGCATCAAAATCCGTTGCGTAGTTTTAAAGATCTAAGCATACATAGGGACAGACAGACAGCGGGAAGCGACTTTGTTTTATACTATGTAGTGATTATATTACATGTAAATCTAAATATAGTCACAGACGCTTCATATTTCGCACTGATCATACAATACTGTTGTAACTCAAAATGTGACTTTTTTCAGAATCGATGGAAAATTGATTATTCACTTCCTATAGATTATAAAAAAATGAATACTTTACGTAAAAAGTAAAGTTAAAGTTTTTTTTTTTTATAATCTATAAATAGGAAGTGAATAATCAATTTTCCGTCGATTCTGAAAAACGTCACATTTTGAGTTACAACAGTATTGTATTATCAGTGCGATTTATAATATTATGAACCTATTACTTTACGTGTTTTCTACTAATTATATCAATATGCTATAAAATTAGTGGCAATTTATTGCTCACAAACATTTTCAACGGCCATTATACTCCGTAATGCCTCCATGTGCAATATTATCAGTTTACGGAACCTTTATTCCATGATGTTAATGCTATTCTCTGTTTCGGTGTAAGACAGATCTATTTATAACTCCAAATTAATGAATGCAAAACCAGGACACCACCATAATAAAGCGTAACTGGAGCTGTTGCAGATGGAAGATAAAAAATATGTCAAAAATTTTGCGCAAGAATTAAACAAAACATGAAAAAAACAAGTACCTGAGTGTTCTTTAAGAAAATCTGTCCTGCTGAGAGCACTCTGCTGTAATAAATTTACTCACAATTTATCTTTTTGTGGATTGCTTTGCTTGTAATAGCGGCCGGGGCGTGGGAAATTCGGCAAAAAGCCCACTGCGCTCCGTCTACTTTGCTGAACAGACCTATTACACAAAACATTATTCCAAATTACATTGGGCGCGTTACGATAATGTTTTTGTTCATTTGATAAGAGACGAAATGTTGTTTTTCAATTATTATAAAACAAAATTACACGGAGCTGTGCGTCTGTAGTTCTTATTGGTCAACGGCCGCCGTTTTAATGGAAATTCTCTGTTTCAATTTGCTCTGTAATGATTTCTTCTGTGGTTTTATTTAAAGTAACTATAAGAGTTTTGATTGCTTAGTTTTATTTAGTTTTTTTTTTATAGTAGGTAATATACAAGGTTAGTTGGAAAGGGGGTACTAATCCGCAGGCTATTTAAAGTATCACTGATGGCGGTTTTAAAGCAAGTGTTAAAATTTATCATTCTATAATTTTTATTTCCATGTAATTTTTTTATTTTAGTTTTTTCAAAAATTCTTCTTTCCTGCTTTAGTTACGAATTCAGAAAATGGAGCTTCTAATTTATGACCTAAACTGTAAACAGAGCTGATCATAGCTGAAGATAGATAGATTTCAGCGAATCTTTATGTAAATTTTGAACAGCTATTTCTTTTATACTATTGACTTTTGGGGAAAGTGGTAGAACAAAAGTTATTCATTGTTATGGGTAATTTAACACCCTTTCGGGTTAGTACCCCCTCTCTGATTAACCTTGTAGATTTCGAATGTTTCTTTTTATAGTCTCTTCCTTCTAGCCTTTTCCCAATAGGGTAGGTATTTCCAAAAAAATCTAATTAGTCCGTCAGTTATATTATCAAAAAATATTTGACCCGTATTTTTTCTTTTGTTACGGAAACCAAAATTGACGAAGATAAGAAACTTTTAAAATTGGCAAAACGTCACAAGCAAGTACAATTTTTACTTGCTTCTGACGTCACAAGCCCCCACTCTCGAGTTTTGATGCGTTTTATCTTTCCAAATATTCATAGATTTAACAAAAGAAAAATACGTCTCCATTATTTTTCAAAACTCTAACTGGCGGACTAATTAGATTTGCAATTTATTGATGCTGTTAACATGCCTATTATGTTGGGGTGAGATTCCAGTCTAACCCGATGCAGCTAAATACCAGTATTTTACTCGGAACGACTGCCATCAAACCTCGGCAACCCAGTTACTGGGCAATGTCGCTGTCCTAAGGTTACACCAGTTGTCAGACTTACGGGCTTCTGACTACCCGTAACGACTGTAGGTATCCTTATGACACCCGGGAAAGAGCTAAGTGACCTTGAGTGACGCACGCACACATTCACACAATAAAGTATAGGATTAGGTCTCGGCCGGCACTGTCTGTACACAGGCGTTTACGCACACATGCGTACGTATTATGCTCAGAAATAAGAATACGCGATTTACAAAAAATCTGTTGATTGGACTAAAAAATTAAAACACTATTACGTTACTATGTTGCTTGAAGAAAAATTTGACAAAAAAAACAGAATGATTGCCTGTATGTTAGCATGGTTTTTAATTGTTAAAAGAAATGTTTAGAGGTATCTTTGTGATTTTTTTCTATCGTATCAAATTTGTAGCATTATATTTTCAACACACTATCGAACTAGCATATATCCTGTAGAATATCATATAGGTACTTTTCTGTTTTTTTTTTACTGCAATTGATCATATGCTAGACTAGGCATTATAAAACATGCTTTTAGCTCCTGAAGTCCCCTTAATGTGCTCTCCGAGGCACGGATGGGTCTTGATGTGTAACGAATGGTCACCCATCCACGGACGGACCGCGGCAAGCGTTGCTTAACCTCGCAAATCGTATGATTGGCACGGCAGTTAATTAGCCACGTGTCCCTTTTTACGAGATGTTTCTTTTTAGTGTTGTTCAAATTTTTTTCCGTGATCCGCTTCGTTTTGTTGTAAGTAGGCAGTGTCTGCTATTAAATATTTTATATCCTCACAACCTGTTACTATACGAGACCCTGGAGTAAACATTTGGTGTAATTTATGGACTGCACCTCGTACTTACAGAGTAGAGACCGACTATAATTCGACGCATTAGGTATTAGAGTTCGCGATTTTGTCCGTTCGTGTTATTTGTAGTTTTATAGGTTAAGTTAATAAGGTAATTATGTGGGACAAGCTAAGATGCTTCAGGTTCCTTGAAAACATTTTTTTTTCTTACAGATACACGGTACCCTAACACAATTTTGATCAAAATTCAAAGAGAAAGGAGCTGCTATGAGATTCCCTAGTAGATGCGCGTCGCTGCGGCAGCGCTGTGTTCATGGCGAGTATTTCTACCAGAAAATCACAGTACTGGGCTTTGCAGCTTGGGCCATGGACGTACAAAAAAGGCTTGGGCTGACAATTATTTATTTATATGCACTGGTTTCTCTACTGTTAAGTTTTTTTATTCCGTTTATTCATTTTTAAACATATTAATTTATATTTTTAAATATTTCATTATGAAAATAAAATAAAACATTTAAAAATAGTAGCCCACCGGCATCAGGAACAGGGTCCTTACAGGGCTCCAGAGAGAGGAACTTCCTAACAATATGCGCCGTGTCCAGAAGTACCGCTTTCTGAATCAAACCCTTGATCCAGCTGCCTAACGAGAGCCTCATTAGATGTTGGTCGAGGCTCTTGGCTATTAAGCCATTGGCTGTAACGACTATCGGCACAATGACTGCTGAGTCAACATCCCACATATCGACCACCTCGTGTGCCAAATCAAGATATTTGATTAGTTATCATTTTCGGCTTTCACGTGGTTCTCGTCATGCGGGACAGTGATATCAACAATCATTGTGCGGCGTTCTAATCGATCTATCACCACGATGTCAGGCTTATTGGCAACAATAGTCCTATCGGTGATGATAGATCGATCCCAATACAGTATGACATGACCATTCTAAAGAACTGGGTCGGGCACATACTTGTAGTACGGTACTTCTATGTCTACTAGGTTATATTTCAGAGCAAGTTGCTTGTGGATAATCGTAGCTACGAGGTTGTGCCTGTGCAAATACTCACCGTTAGCATGACGAGAACAACCAGAGACAATATGTCGGATAGATTCACCGGGACAGTGGCATGCCCAACAGATGTCAACCGTACCGTCCTTCACAATATATTTTCTATAATATTTATTATTATTTGACTTGCTCGCGTTTGACCCTAGTCGCACGTGATGTAGGTAAGCGCAGACTGGGTCTAAGATAGAGCACAAGAATCCAAGTAATGGAGTTAAAGAGGAATTCCCCAATTAACCTACGGCTCATCTACATACGATGGAACAGAGTTAACTGCTAAGCCGTAAGACTTTAATGTGAGGGTGGTAGCTAGTCAGGCGGATCATACTGATCCTACCACCAAGCGTGCAGGGTTTTGTTGAATCTTACAATATACGGCCTTACTTTAATAATCCACGATATTTTACATAGCGTCTTAGTGAATGCTGAAGATAATATACGTGTCACTGAAAATGAAATCAGTTGTATTTTTTTTTGTCAACATTATTTTAGAAGTCATTTATTTCATTACTGGTTCTCTAAGTTGTTGTAACATCCATGCAAGAAAATGGCCCCGCCCTGATAGCTAGCGCCGTGCACGCTATTACATGTAAAGAACCAGTAAATTAATTAATTGTTGATTGATTTATAAAATGATTTTTTTAACAGAATATACACCCCTAAATTAAATTCACCAGAAAAAATTTAAGGGTACATACGGAAGCGGTATTCTTATTGAAATGTAAAATCATTAATATAATTTATTTAAATCTAACAAAGTTATTTACTTTTGTTTGATCCTGAAAATATGAATAATTTTATGCACATAATACTCTAATACTAGAAATACTACGTCAACGACACGGACTATCAATGAAATTCATCCCACCGCGCGTAAGCTACACACATCATGCACCATTATACGCTTGTGTGAGTCAAGCGTCAGTCAGCTATACCGGTATGTAATGCGTGCGAGCGAGTCGATAGCGCGAAATCCGTGCAACACACACACAGAAATGCTTTCTCCCTCACTCCACTCCACGTATTTAAAAAGTTAGAATTTGTTCTGAGACAATGGGGATTTGAATTTGAAGGGATTAGCTAACAGTGATTAGGATCAGCTGATAAGGATTGAAATCAGCTGATAAGGGTGGTAATTTACAGTGTTATTAAAAACTTACAGTTCAGCAATTTTTCAAAATGGCCACCGCCCTTTGTTATCAACACACAAGCGAGCACTTTTTAAAAGATAGTTATTTAATGATATTAGAACATCACTTTGCCCTTTTACTTCGAGTTGTTTTAAAAGTTTGCGACTATCGGGCTCACTCACGTACACTCTCCGTTTGATTTCACTTCACATGTAAAAATCCATGGGTGTGAGGTCAGGCGGCACGCGGGCCAGGCAATTAGGCCGCCGCAGCCTGTCCACCGACTCCCGAACTCCTCGGTTAGGTACTTTCGCTCCGACCTATCTAGATAAGATTCACCTGCGTGCCGGCCTTTTATGAAGTATTAACACAAAGGGTACTCTCGAGACGTGAACTGATGATCGTATGAAGCCATCGTAGTTATCAATTTAATAACAGATGTTAACAGGTAATACGTATTGCGCGCTCGCGTAAACTTAATAACCTCTCTGTTGCGTTCTGAGGAGACGGGTTCGGTGGAGAGGGCGCGATGCAGTCTGCTTTGACCTTAGTTTACCGAATATTAAGCCTATTTAGTATTCATCAACACAACATGTAATTACGTATACAACAAAAACCGGGTACGCGGTAACGAGAGGTTGCGCTTGCACCGCGCGTCACGCAACTTAACCTAATTACTGCGGGCGGCCGACTGCGGCGGGCGGCGGGCGACACGCGCACGCGCCGGTGTGGGTGGGGGCGAGCGAGGGTGGTGCGGGAGCCAGACTAGTTGGCGCCGTCCGTCTCGTGCGCAGCCTATGTATTGCGCGGGCTTTTTTTTGAATGAATAGATAAAAGGGTTGCGTGTGTGCGTGCGCGTACGAATATCATTGTCAATGTGATTGAACTTTCTTACCAATTATTGATGTTTTTGAAGTACAGTTTTCAAACAAAATAATTTTCTTTTTTTTTCTCTTTATATGTTCTATTACAGTAACTGACCATGCCCTTAAATTTTTTCTGGTGAATTAAATTTAGGAGTGTATGTTTAACCATCAGATTCACTTTTTTGTGGTAGATTCGTCATCGTTAGCATTTACTAAGGCACTACGCCAAATATCGTGATTTATTAAAATAAGACCTTATATACAAGGTTAGTCAGAAAGGGGGTACTAATCTGAAAGGGTGTTAAAGCACCCATAATATTGAGTAACTTTTGTTCTACCACTTTCCCCAAAAGTCAATAATTTGAGAGAAATAGCTGTTCAAAAATTATAAAAAAGAAACCTAAAATCTATCAATCCTCAGGTATGATCAGCTGTGTTTACATTTTAAGTCATATTTGTGGTCACGAATTAGAAGCTCTATTTTCTGAATTCGTAACTAAAGCAGGGACGAAGAATTTTTGCAAAATAAAAATAAAAATTATTTTACGTCGAAATAAAAATTATCGAATTTTGAAATTTTAACACTTGCTATAAAACCGTTATCAGTGATACTTTAAGTGGCCTGCGGATTAGTACCCCCTTTCTGACTAACCTTGTATACATCTCTTCCCAGCGCACGGTGACGAATTTTTATATTTTAGCCCGTCCTCACACGGGATAAAGTTAATCTCTTTTGTCTGAATAAGAATGTTGGACTTCTAGAAGTTAATACGTGTGTACTTCTTAACTCAGAATTTTCCGTCATGAAACTCATCTTGCAAGCAATGATTTACAGCAGTTACCTGTCAGCACCACCAGGCCAGCATGGTGGACTAAGGTCTAGACCTTAGAGTAGACGAGTCTAAACTCTTATCATTCTGAGAAGAGGCTCGGGTCTAGTAGTGGGATATTAAAGCCATGTATTCATTAGTAAACATTTGGTTAAGAACAATGTTTTACTAACAAGTATCTACGTGTTTCTAAAGAGTACCCGTGTTTTTGCCGAAGTATTTTATATCGAATGTCATTACGTCGACAACGATTCGCCGACGTAATCTTTGCCGAAGCAATTTTTACCATAATTTGATATCGCCGAATGATTTTTAGCCATCATAATTATTTGACCAAAAAATCATTCAGAAATTTTGTTTTAGTCGAATACTTATTTGGCTATTGTTTAATTTGCCAAATAAGTATTCGCACAAAATAATTTTCACACAACGGAATGTAATGTTAATCCGACTCAGCGTACTCCGACTAAACGTGGTCAGACTCTGTCCTACTAGAGTGTTATTTAAAAGCGTGGAGCCAGAAGCTCACGAAGGAGGTCCTGAGTGGAACGAGTGCACGAGGCCGAAGCACAACGTGAGGGGGGAGGTGGCGAGCGAAGCGAGTCGGCGACCTCCCGAGCCTAGCGCTGGTCGAGTGTGCTAGCGAAGCGAAGGGGCGACAAAGCGAGTCTTCTGGCGGAGCAAACCCAGAAACACTTGCATGCTTGCTTGCTTTCTTGCTTGCATGATGGGAACATGAGCCATCTAACAAGTGTAAAGTGGCCAATAATACAGTTGACTAATGAAACAGTGGCCAGCAGACTATTCAGCGTAACAAAAAGTTACAAAACATAATTAGGGGCTTTAATCATTCGGCGTTTTAATTATTCAGCGAAATGAAAACAGGCGAAAGGTTGTCGGCCAGATAAGAATCGGGTAATAATATTTCGATATTCCAACAGAGAACCGCTTCTAAAACATTGATACATGTTGTAATAAACACTACCTTCCGACAGTTACGCGATGTTTCAGAAACTGTTGGTAACTTGTATCCAAAACATTGTTTACTAGTGAATGGAGGGTTTTATGGGCTGATTATGTACAAAAATGCAAATAGAATATCTAGCTTTTAATTCCGCTGAACAAGATCGCTAGTTTGGATGCAGTATGCAGCACCACCCTCCCGCCCACAAGTATATGCACATGCAGAAAGAGTGAAAAAATAATGCAACATGCAACCAAACCAATACACGACACGTGTTACGCCCCTGCACCCACGTGTCCAACGTCCACGTGTTCAGCCCCATTCGCGTCCTAGCGGTCGAGGAGTCAACATATCCTGAGGATGCCCCGTGCAGGGGCGAAACACATGTCGCGTATTGGCTTGGTTGCATGTTGCATTATTTTTTCACTCTTTCTGCATGTGCATATATTTGTGGGTGGTGCTGCATACTGTATCCAAAGTAGCGATCTTGTTCAGCGGAATTAAAAGCTAGATATTCTATTTGCATTTTTGTATGTCATGGATTTCCGCAAAGTAACGCCTGATTCCATCATTTATCTGGGCTGATTATGTTTCTGTTACTTATAACAAAATACCCTCTGAACATTATGATCCGAAAATATCCAGCTGGTCTTATTTTGAAAATTATTAACAACGTGACTACTAGAAATTAAGGTAATAAATAAAGTAAGGAATAAGTTATTGCGAGCACTGACCTCGATACTCTATGGAACACCCACTTTAGGCGTTTGGCAAAATAAATTAATGTCTGAAAGTTTTAAATGTTTATTTAATGTATCGGTTTTAGGATCACCAAAATGTTCAAGATATATGTAGGCAATATTTAGGTATCCGAGGTGTATTTATATGTTTATAATTGTCTTTTTTGTTCTTACATGTAGAAAAGCAGAGCTTGTAACAATTTACCCTTTTTTAAAGACTATAGGTACTTATACAGGGTTAAATTGTAAACACTCGACAAACGGAAATGGGAGATTGTACTCATCACTATGAACAACTTTTACTACGGGACCAAATCTGAAATCGCAAAAAAAAACAGCTGTTCCCTACATTTATGTTCGCATAACTCGTCAAAATGTAGAGAACAGCTGTTTTTTTTCGCGATTTCAGATTTGGTCCCATGCATAGTAAAAGTTATTCATAGTGATGAGTACAATCTCTCATTTCGGTTTGCCGAGTGTTTACAATTTCACCCTGTAGTAGATCTGGGGCCAAATTCAACTAACAGAATCATTGATCAATCGCAACCGAACCAAAGCCGAACCGTTCATTCAGAAAGTTTTCGTTTTCAAAAGCTGTCAAATTGTTTGACACAAAAAAAACAAAATCAATCATTTTGACAGTTTTCGTAAGCAAAAACTGACTCACGGTTGCGGTTCGTTTGCGTTTGGCAACAATTTTGTTAGTCGAATTGGCCTCCTGTACTTGGCGTGATTGAAAATTAGGAATATTTAAAAAAAAAATAGCGATCCCGCCTGCTATTTTAAAAAATAAATAAAGTAAAGGATAAACAATACAATCCATTTCGATCATTTTTGGAATTTTTGTCCGTTTATCTTTTTGTCGGTTTATTTTTGCACACATCACGTAAAAAATACTGATTGAATGCGGTTGACTTTTATAGATAAATATTATACATACCTCGGAGTATTATTTTGTTTTTGTTTCATCGTAATCAGTTCGCACAATGAAAACATTTTATTTATTTATTTATTTTCATTCTTACATCAACCATTACAGTCTCCCAATTCGGTAGTGCAGTTACTCACCTAAATATTAATTAATTAAATACACAATTTACAACACAATTCCTACTTAAAACATAACAATTACATGTTAGAAATTAAAGAAGAAAGGTAAATGGGCATTTTGTTCGGACCTGTGACCCACCAGCGAATACTAACAAAACTAGTCGGAGTATGTTAAAGATCATGAATACAATGAGATGAGTCGCATTCCTCAAATTTATGGGAAAGTTTTTTTTATCAAATCAAGAATTAATATAAAAAAAACGAATTTTCGTATATCCATATCCTTCTAAATGTGTAAAATGCTTATAAAAATGCACAAAGATCTTCCTAAAAAGGTACAAGAATTTTTAGGAGCTTTTCTATCTTGTTCCCGCAGTTTCTCGCGCCACATAACTTTTTTCCCCACACATTTGGATTAAAATAAATACATTCCGTGAAATGTTAACCCTAAACCTTCAAGAAAAACCACATTTCAATAATGGACGCGTACTTCCGAGGTACCGGGTCAAAAATGGCCAATGACCTTTGTTTAATTATTGCGACACAATATTGGTTCTAGACTTCCACGCGGACGAAGTCGCGGGCATAGCTATTGATGATAAGTTTCTAATTTTTTTGTGACAGATTTCTCCAGTTATTTATCAGATTCAATAAATAGTTGATACCCTCCACATTCCTAATATTCAATTGATGCGATTTTCATGAAAATCTTCAAACTAAAAATATAATGTCGTAAGTATAACAAAGACACCTTATTATCCTGAATGCATTTTCCTAGCTCGAAATACAACAAAGGACTGTGACAACGAAATTGATTTATACGAAGTCGAAGCCAAGGCTGAAGTCGGCTCACCGTACCGATAAGCCCTTTATAATTTTGCGAGTAACAGATAGGCATTTCAATAAGATTTCTCTGTACAAATAAAGACGTTCGGCGAAGACTAATGGGGCGTTAATAATTCGCACGAGTCTCTATTGAATGGAAGCCTTCGAGATTTATCACTACAGGATTCTGGCAAAATGCCTCCTGGCAAGCGCTGATTATGCACTTTTTAAACGTTCCTACGTCAAATGTTTCAAACGATTACTTCAAAGAAATTAATCCTAGAAATTATTCTTTTAGAATTTAATACTTTTGTGGAAATCTGGATTCCGAATGCCGCGGCTCTCTCTCTGGTTTGTGTCATCACCAAAACTGTGATATTTTCTTTGATAGAAATTAAAGCCTTTGTCTGCCTTTGACACCGTTTGTACTTAAAAAAAATATATAAGTAATTCAAAGTTTTAAAACCTTTTTCGAGTCTGTACCTATCTTATACAAGGTTAGTCAGAAAGGGGGTACTAATCCGAAAGGGGGTTAAAGTACCCATAATAATGAATAACTTTTGTTCTACAACTTTTTCCAAAAGTCAATAGTTTAAGAGAAAAAAGAGAAAGGTGATCAAAGATCTCAAAAAAAATTGCTAAAATCTATCTATACCCAGGTATGATGAGCTCTGTTTACATTTTAGGTCCTATTTGGGGTCATGAATTGGAAGCACCATTTTCTGAATTTGTAAGTAAAGCAGGGAAGAAGAATTTTTGAAAAATCTATACATATAATAAATCTGTAGACATGGCGTGTCTGTACATAGCAAATATTTTGAAAAAACCTGGTTGGGATGTTAAACTATAACCAATAGAACCCATTTTTAACATTTTTGGAATTTTTGTCTGTTTGTCTGTTTATCTGTTTGTCTGTTTGTCTGTTTATCTGTTTGTTTGTTGAAGCATCACGTAAAAACAACTGATCCAATGTTGTTGACTTTTATAAATAAATATTGTGCTTATCTCCAAGTAACATATGTTTTTTGTTTCATCGCAATCGGTTCACGCAATCAAAAGTTATGCGAATTTTAAGTTTTCTAGAAGAACTTAGCATGTATTTGTGTATACTTACCATTTCTTTTCAATAGATGGCGTTACGTGTATCAAATCACATTGTGAGGAAATATAATCAACGAATATATTACTATTCTCAGTCTACGAAAGGTCTATTGAAATGCTATCCGAAGAAGGTACTAACTAAGCTTTTATAAAAAAACCAAAATAATGTTATTTAAAATTTATTAGGTACCTACCTATCTATCTGAATGGCAGTGGAAGAGAAATACATTCAATTTCATAAGCGAGTGTAGGTATTCTAAATTTTTAATTGTGCAAGGCAATACGATAGATTAATTTGAAATACTCATATATTTTATTATGAATACTTAAATAAGTACGTAGGTATTTATAAATCTATTTACTATTAATAAAATTCAAAGTGCACTTTGTCTGTAATTAAATATTAACAAAAAAACGATTGGGGGGTACTATACTATCGATACAGAAACCAAAAATTATTTTTTTTAAATTATTGTCTGTCTGTCTTTCCGTTCGGGCATCACGTAAAATCCCGTGGATGGATTTTGATGGGACTTTCGCTGATGTGTTGCATAAAGGGCGACAATTTTGCTTTTATACTGTTACGCTATTGTTCATAGGAGCCGAGCAGCGGAACATTATTTCCACATACTGCGAAGTATAAGCTTAATATTCGGATCGTAAAATCGCGTGAATCGATTTTGATGGGCCTGCGCTTATGCTGGTATATAAACTATCACGCTATTGCTCATAGATGCCGAGCAACGGAACATTATTTCCATATACTGCGTAATATAAGCTGTAGACAGAAGTACATGCTGCAGTGAACGGTCGCTGGCTCAGTGTCCTGCGTTAAAACCTCACTTTAAAAAATACACTTTTAGTAAATTTTTTGGAATGTGTTATATATTTTATTTTGTTCATTGTTGTCAGAACTATTCAAAGCCTGTCGTCGTCGTTTTATTAAGTTTATTTAAGCCTTAGGTAATGTCCCAAAACACATAGCCATGAAGGGAAAGTACTTTAAATATTAAAAATTGCAAATTTCACTCAAAACTGACTTCATTTTATTTTTAAAAGTAAGAAATATTGCCTTTACTGATTTTTTTGCCTGAACCGGGAATCAAACTGACAAAGCTATACCATCTGCAAAGGAACCTGTTCATAATATCTTTATGGTCAATAATCAGGATCAAAACTTTCCAACAAACACACTGTCTTAAATTGAACGAAGTGGAAAAAATAAGAACTACTTAACAACAATTAATAAGTGCTTGAATTTAAATGTACCTAAGTTAGTCAATTTTCGTTTTATGGTCTTCCATCAATTTCAGACACAATGTTTATTGGAGCGATTTGATCCGTATTATTGATCCTATCGATTGGTGAAATAAAAATACAGATGATATTTTTTCGCATTTGGGTTGGTTCGATTTCCAGATCAAACTTTTTGAAATCTTTGAAAGCAGTACCTATTTCTAACTTATAAAAATAAAATGAAGTCTTCTATAGGTGAATTTTTTATATTTAAAGTACTTTCCTATTCCACACCTCGAATGAAATCATTTTATAGACTGCACTGCGTAAAATATTTTGATTTAGTTCTTCACATCGTTTATCACAATAAATTCATATAATCCATTTTAGCAAGGAAATGTATGGAAATAAGCAACGCGTTTTTAGTATTATGGTTATATGAACCTTTACGGTCAATCAAGAAGAGCTGAAACTCTACCTAAAGAAATGGTTTAAAAGATATAAGTGCCTTGGTAGGACACCTTTGTCTATTATGTTAAATAGGGAAACCTATTATTAGCCTTACAAAACTGTTTTATATTACTGTAATGTTTTATAAGTATCGCTGTTGGTTTTCTGAATAAAGAAAAATAAAAAATAAAATTATTATAATAAATGGAATAGGTACATGTACACTATTTAGTTGCTGCGACACAATGTTGTTTTCCGAGTTCCACGCGGACGGAGTCGCGGGCACAGCTAGTCTAAAATAAAAATAATTTTGCATTGAAAAAAAATTACTGAATTTTGAAATTTTAACACTTTCTTTAAGATAGTCATCAGTGATACTTTAAGTGGCCCGCGGATTAGTACCCCCTTTCCGACTAACCTTGTATTTAAGTAAACTTATTTATCAATGTATTCTGTTGGCTGATTGGCTGGAGACCCTTCAGGTTTCGCCAATAACTGGCCGGTTACGTAGAAAGGGCCCTCAAGGACCATCTAAAGCAAATAAAAAAAAAACAAAGTATTCTAAATGAAGAGCAACTTTCGTCATGGTACAATTAAGGTACTATTCCGAATTGAGCTGCCAACTGCAACTGCCGACAGTACGTGCAGCGGCTAGAGGTGACGCTGGTGTGGCGAGTGTCGTGCGTGGTGCGACTTCATGCAGTCGCTGCACGTGCTGTCGGCGGTTGCCGTTGGCAGCTCAGTTCGGAATAGTACCTTTATTGGGGTTCCCTACGTGACAACGAAACTCAATACATCGAATGTCGCAGCATCGAAAACGGTACATCGAAGGGTCACATAATCGATGGTACTCTACATCGATGGTACGCCACATCGAAAGTCTCGACATCGAAAGGTTACGATATCGATGGTACGCTACATCGAATGTCGTTAAATCGAATGGTTACAGTATCAATTTCTCATCACAGCGAATTACATATCAGTTAAAAATGTTTTTTTTTATTAACATTTTTTTCTTGTGTGTTTAATTTATTTATACTCGGTGCAGTAACTACTGGATACAACAATCTTTAGATGCAATAACCCAACGATTTTGCAACCAGTCAATGTTGCAACCAGTCTATGTTGTAACTAACCATACAATATTGTAAACATTCGATTTCACGACATTCGATGTAGCGTACCATCGATTATTTATGTGACCATTCGATACTGTAACCATTCGATTTCACGACATTTGATGTGGCTTACCATCGATTATGTGACCCTTCGATGCACCGTTTTCGATGCTGCGACATTCGATGTATTGAGTTTCGATGTCACGTAGGGAACCCCCTTTATTGTACCATGTCTTATAAAATAGCTACACTACTAGGTACGTATGTATGTACGTAAAGTAACATAATAGATATAATCAATGTGTCTACGTGTAGGTACGTATTGTTCGTCTCAGCTTTAAAGCCGGGATCGGTTCTCAATGAGGACATGAGAGGTAAGTACAAATAGTTGTCATCTGTCGTAATACCTTGACAGATGTGTTAAGTAATAAAAATTACTGTAGGGTAGTTACTTACAATAACTGAATAATAAACGCGTTTACAATGAGGAGCATTTAGGATGAGGGGCTCGTGGCAAAATTTAAGCCATTTTATGTAGGTTTAATTTCTTGTTTTGGGTCTGGCCATGGTGGCCTGTACGGTGTCGATTGGCATTTATTTCTGTACCATTGTTGATTGTTGCTGTACACACGGCTACACTTCAAGCTATGCAAAACCAGTATAAGCTGACCGTTACTTGTGCGAAAAGATTATACAAAGGGACGCCAAGATAAACTGGTTTTGTATAGCTTGATGTGTAGCCGTGTGTACATAGGACTCATTTAATTTTGTGTTTTTTTTTTGTTTACTTGTGTGCGTCTATAATTTATGATGTTGCTAGACAAAATTAAAGGGACCAGCTGAAAATCAGTGCTGTGTTGTACGCACAGCGGATGCCGAACTGGATTTCTTGCGACGCACTGATCTTAACTGTGAAATGTTTTTATTATGGGAGTGCCTCCGCTGCCGGCACCGGCACCCGAAAATAACGCTATTGGGAACTGGCGGTACATTACCGCCGGCAGCCGAGATTAAAAATACCAGCTGCCGGCACCCAAAATGGGTGTCCATTTTGGGTGGCGGCGGTAATAAATTGTTTGGTAGGTATGTTAGTTGAAAGGTAGGTTAGATTTTCGGCCATTCAGTGTAACTTGTCTTCCAACTGACTAATTTCAAGAGCGAGCGGAGCGAGCTCGTTAATTTAGGGCACCCCGACACGGATAAATTAGGTTCGAAGGGGATGACGGGGGCTAGAGCGAGCGGAGCGAGCGAACGAAGGCCCCGTCATCCCGTCGACTGCTTTGGAAACCCAAACAACCTTCCAAACATTCCCTTACGTTTTTCATTTGTTTTTATTGTGAAAATGATAGTGGGATAGTGTGACAAATAATCGTGTCATGAAGAGTTTCAAAAGGACTTGAAGTTAAAAAAAAAACAGTGTATGTAGTCGGCGCAGCGCCGGCAGCCAGTTTGGAAGCCGGCGCCGGCACTCGCAAGTGCAACCGGCGCGGCGCCGGCAGCGGAGGCACTCCCTTTTATAATTATTGTTTTTGCAAAATAAATGGTTTAAATAACAGCCGGTCATAAAACTTAGCCAAAACATTTGCAGCATGACAAGTGAAATAAGAAGTTCGTTAAGTATGGAAGAAAAGTACATGCTGCGTCGAATCCAAATAAGTTGGGTTATTCCAACTTATACAACGTGTTACATAATTCCCCTTAAAAAGAAAATACTTATTAATCAAGTAGTCATAGTATAAGGTTGTTGTCATTTACTTCTCTGAGGAAATTAGGTAAGAATGTAAATAACATTCTGGGTAGTCTACTCTTTAGTTTTATGTTTTCAGGATTGATTTTCAATGATGATTATATCTAATGATTTGTCCAAATTTTTTTTATGGGTCCTTCTTTTTTTTAAAAATATTACCAATAGACTCTTTACAAGGAACCTTTTAATCCCCTTTCGGCTTTAGGGGTATTTTGTAACACGTTGTATATAAAAGGTGTAACATAAATAACGCACAGCCTCTTCTCACTGTGCTTATCATTATGAACAACTTTTACTATGGGACCAAACGTGAAATCACTAAAAAAAATCAGCTGTTTCCTACAATTACGTTCGCATAACTCGTCAAAATATAAGGAACACCATTTTTTTTTCGCGATTTCAGGTTTTGGTCCCGTAGTAAAAGTTGTTCATAATGATGAGTACAGTGACCCCTTAAGAGGTTGTCCGTTATTTATGTTTCACCTTGTATTTATGCCCTTATGGGCAGGAGGATGATGATGAACAACCACCAGGGATAGTGCGATATGCGACGTTATTTCTAGGTGACCATTCGTTACATATTGCGACCTCTCCGTGCCGGGAGCAGCTAAACCGCCGATCCCGGTTGTCATACGAATATCTGTCCATGGCAGTCGTGACAGGTATTCAGAATTCCGAAATTCTGACAATTGGTCTAACCTTAGGATGTCAGTATTAGCCTATTAACTGGGTTGCGACGAATGCAACTGATGACTGATGCAATCACTCCGTTTAAAATACTGATATATTCAGCCGTAGACTGCGGAAGCCGACCCCTAATTAGTTGGAAAAAAGGCTAGGAGGAGAGCATTTAGGATAAGATATTTATATGTGACATGTTGATATTTAGATGTATCATTGGTTATTAGGAAGTCCATGTCTGGCAGTGAACATTTACGGGCTGAAAAAAAGAACTGAACCTAAGATAATCTCTAGATAGTGGAGAAAGATTAGATTCTTCTTCCCTCGTGTCGGCACGAGAATAGCCTATGCCGTGGCCAAAAGATTAGCCAGTCAGCAAGGACGGTAGCAGAGTTACAACAAGCAACGTACTTAAGTATCGTCACAAGTTTAGGTTGATGATGATGAGGAGAGTTGCTGGAGAGTTTGTTGCGCCGTTTCTTCTGCTCTGCAGTAGAAGGCGTTGAAAGGCGGGCGTTTTAGGGGCTGTTATTCGTAATATTGACATTTTATCGTGCAGTCGAAAGACGTCTACTGCTGGACATAGGCCTCCCCCCTCAAGCATCGCCACATTCCATGTTGGGGTTAGCCATAATTTGCTATAACATTTTGACATTTAAGAAGAACAAATTATATATAATACGCGTTAATTTGACGACACGTTTGGTGCAGTGGCTAAGCGATTGGCTTCTGCGCTACGGGTCGTGGGTTCGTTTCCCACACGGAACAAAAATTTGTATGGCCTACAGGTGGTTGTTTCGGGTTTGGGCGTTTGTTTGTGAGATTTGTGTCTGTAAACGCACCCACGATACAAGAGAAATACGAGTGTTTTTTTTAAGATTTTAAAATTAAAAAAAACTTAACACACTACTAAAGTTTCGATAGTATTATAATTCAATCGAAAGATACGTGGCGCTATCTATGAACGTAATTGTTGTTTTCCTCGGGAACAGTGCTTTTTTTCGGGATGAAAGTTACCCTTTGTCCATTTCTGTACACCTGAAAACGTATTTGCAAAATTCCAGGATGATCGGTTTAGTGGTTTAGGCGTGAAAAGGCAACAAATAAACAAACTTACTTTCGCATTTATAATATTAGTTAGTTATGGTCTATTTTAAATAAATGATTTTTTGAGTTTGAGTTGACTGTAAGCATAATGTTGGTTGGAGAGGTTAACCATAATACTTTGTAAGCTATACCTACTTCAAATAATTTAATAATATTGAAATTGTAAGATTTCATTAGTAAATTAGGATTAAAAATGTTTAAGATTGTGTGAAGGCGATAAGTTTGTTATTAAATTAAATTATGAAAATTATATTATTTCACAAACTACGAAGGTGGCTAATCAAGATGTTAATCTAATGGCATTGAAATCGGTTAGAATTAGCAAATAATAATGAAGTGTCAAAACAAAAAGCTTGTAAAAGCTTTCATCTTCTAATTTAGAATTTAATTAAACAGTATTTCATCTCACCGCCACCATATTTGATTTAAATTTTATTTTTGGAGAACGTTCTTTTGAATGTCAAATACGTCGGGCAAATATGAAACTTGGAGCAAATACTTATAAATAAACTTTTAATGCTTCACTGTTTATTTTAGGGTGTTCATGAAGACCCTTTATACAACTTTATTTTTAGTATATTCAAAAACCGAGACAGGCCAACAAGATTTTCATCAGAACTGTCTGAATGTGTGTTTTTTTAATAAATATCCAAGGTACACTTTAGTTTATGTTGCGTTAAGTTCCCTAGTAAAGTGTGAAATGCCTGAGATGCGCTTTGCAGGGGTTGTCTAATACAGGGCACGCCGCAATAGCGGCGGTAAGACCCGTTATGGAGGAGTGGCTGGAGAGGCGGCATGGCGCCCTCAGCTTCCGGCTGACGCAGGTGCTTTCGGGACATGGATGTTTCGGGAAGTACCTGTGTCGCATAGGCCGGGAGCAGACGCCCGGATGTCACCACTGCGTCGACTGCCCGGAAGACACGGCGCTGCATACGTTGCAGGAGTGCCGTGCGTGGGCGACGCAGCGCCGTGAACTAGTCGCGGCGATCGGTGGTGACCTCTCGCTTCCGGCCGTGGTTCTGTCCATGGTCGGGAGCGAGAGTGCGTGGGAAGCCGTCACCTCCTTTTGCGAGGTGGTGATGGCGACCAAGGAGGGAGCGGAGAGGGAGAGAGAGGCGACGGCCACTCTCCCTTCCCGCGCCAGACGCACCGGGCGCCGCCGGAGGGCGCGCGACGATCTCCGGCCACCCTAGTGTGTGGCCTGCGGGCGACGGGTTAGGGGACCCGTCGCCCGACCAGTAACAGGCCCGAGAAGGCGGCGCGCATGTGTTCCGTGCGCGCCTCTCAGGAGGACGTGGGGCAAGGCCCCACAGAAGGAGAGGTCCGCCAGGGGATGGCGGACCGAGGCCTGCCGGGGTTGCGGTGCATGCAGCTGCGAATCCCGTGACCCCGGCCAAGGGTCAGGAGTAGGAACACCGTGGGTTTTTAGCCGGTAAGAGTCCGGCATAACCCTTCGCCTTCCCCAGGCGAAGGGTATCCATGAGGATTTTCCCACGATAAAAAAAAAAAAAAAAAAAAAAAAAAAAAGGGGTTGTCTAATACACGGAAACTGACTGAGCGGACCGTCTCAAGCCTCAAGGTGTCTATTCCCGTCCACTGTTATGCGTAGAAACCTATTGAAAGAGAATTGAAATTTATGAAAAAAAAGGATAAATATAACGTGGTGTAAAAACTATGTCAATCGATTCTCCTGGTGATTCTGAACAAACTAGTTTCAGGTTTAGTGTAGACTAAAACTAAACTTGTATAAAATAAATTATAATATTTTTTAACTGCCTCGTTGGTCTATCGCAAGCTCGACTGCTGAGCGTGAGGTTCTGGGTTCGATCCCTAGGTCGGGTAAAGTGTTATTGGGTTTTTCTGTGCAGCATTTCTCAGATCGGAGTATGGATTTGTGTCTGGTTGGTGGCAATAGACTCGCCCCCTATTACACGGCAAAATGAGGATGTACTAATACACCTCAGCCCAAACCTTAAGGGAATACAGAAGTGAGGATATAACTAGCATAGGTTACAGTAAGCCTATAACAGGTTTATGCGCGCCAACATGACGCACAAAAATAAAAAAAAACTATACACAAAACCAAAAAGAAACTATTGGGGAGAATATGCGTCACATCCGCGCAAAACGGCCATCGCTCAGCATAATGCTATTAGGCCCTGTATTCACCAAAACAGAGAGGAGAGGAGGTCTCGTAAACGAACAATCGGATTTCCTTAGGAGTTGAAGCTAAGCGGAGAAATGTGGAATTAACGCAACCCTATTGGCTGTTCGAGACATCTCCTCTCCTCTCCGCTTTGGTGGATACCGATCTTTAGTCACGTACGAGACAGAGCCACAGCGCTGGTTTTCAGCGACAGCCAAAATGGTAGTTTGACAGATATGAAGCTATCAAACCGCCATAGAGCTAACGAGAGCCGTCTCTGCGTCATCTGGCTGGGGTGCGAACCCAGCTCAAGCACCTCGTATACCTTTCAGCATGCCCCCCCCCACATCAGCGCTGAGTAAAACAATTTCCCCGCTCCCCTTGCACCCCCGGGTAGTAACAGCCCTGGAGCTAACCGACCAATGTGAAACAAGCGGTTCTCTGTTGGAATATCGAAATATTATTAGCCGATTCTTATCTGGCCGAAAACCTTTCGCTACTTTTCATTTCGCCGAATAATTAAAACGCCAAATGATTAAAGTCCCTAATTATGTTTTGTAACTTTTTGTTACGCCGACTAGTCTGCTGGCCACTGTTTCATTAGTCAACTGTATTATTGGCCACTTTACACTTGTTAGATGGCTCATTTTCCCATCATGCAAGCAAGAAAGCAAGCAAGCATGCAAATGTTTCTGTGTTTGCTCCGCCAGAAGACTCGCTTTGTCGCCCCTTCGCTTCGCTCGCACACTCGACCAGCGCTACGCTTGGAAGGTCGTCGACTCGCTTCGCTCGCCCCCCACACGTTGCGCTTCGGCCTCGTGCACTCGTTCCACTCAGGACCTCCTTCGCGACCTTCTGGCTCCACGCTTTTAAATAACACTCTAGGGGTAGGACAGAGTCTGACCACATGTAGTCGGGGTGCGCTGAGTCGGATTAACATTACATTCCGCTGTGTGAAAATAATGTTGTGCGAATACTTATTTGGCAAATTAAACAATAGTCAAATACGTATTCGACTAAAACAACATTTCTGAATGTTTTTTTGGCCAAATAATTATGGTGGCTAATAAAATCATTTGGCGAAATCAAATTAGGGTAAAATTGCTTCGGCAAAGATTACGTCGGCGTAATGAAATTCGATGTAAAATACTTCGGCAAAAACACGAGCACCCGAAACAGGCCCTAATTGTTAAAATGAAATACCAAAAATAAGTTATCTCTTTGATAGCTTTATCATAGTCGACAAAACTAAACAAAACCCAAACTTTGCTAATTAATTTCAAGCTGTGCCACATTTTTCCTTATTGTCTGAACATGTAAATATATACAAGTACCTACATATACCTGTAGAGACACATAAACTTCGGTATCGCAGTAACAAAAGTTTCGTTTGGCAGAACAGGGTCGTAACATAAAATTTTACAACAACTTTAGACGTTATGTTATTATGGCTTTTTGATATCTTGCCATATCTAATAATGGGTTTATTACTTGTAATTTGAACATTTTGCTACCTGTTTTATTTGTATTCTGATTGTTTTTTATTGGAACGGACGGTTTGATAAGCTCGTCTCGTAAGGGGTAACGATGGTAATACACACACACACACCACGTAAACTGCTGCAACTTTGCCAACTAGGCCCTACTTTGCCTATTTGATAAAATTACAAATTACTTTGTAAACGTCACTCTTTTTCTTCTTCCAATAATGAGATAAATGTTATCATTATTGTGGCAACACATTTTAATATTTTCTTACGAGGTAACACTAACATATAACTATCAGTCGACCATTAAACGTTGTGCGTGCAGTGTGTGTAATTTGGTGGGTTCCGAAACTTTTAGATTTTTCCGAAAAAGAGCTGAATATTATAATTTTCGAATATTTTTAAGGTAAGTAAATATGCCCTTCTATTATTTCTACTGGTTTTTCTTATAAATATGCTTATTTACGTCTAGGAGGATAGTAGGCAATGTTGTAAAGGCATACTCGAACTCAAATGACACAACATTGCCTAGGGTTAGGGTTATCACAATTTTTAACCGACCTCAAAAAAGAGAATATTTTTTATTCCGTTTTTTTGTGTGTTTTTGTTATGTATGTACACCGACCACTCCCGAGATTCATGGCAAATTAGCGTTTTAGAACATTTTTTCATAAACTGTAGTCTCTTGTCTAGTCATTTTTTCATAAAGTGTTCTTCTTTAGTAAAAAAATTATGTTCTTTGAATAATTATAGATTTCTTTACCAATTTAAAACGTTATTTCAGATCTATTTCTAAATATCAATGTCTTTATGTATTTTGTGGATATTTGACAAGTGTACGTAACATGCTTCTGTATAATTTTTGACAGATACGGAATAGAGAAATGGAGAAGAAAAGAAGCAGAAGAAAACCTGGCGCTAGGCGATATGTTATGCTAAGTTCCTAGTGATTGTGATTTACTAATTAATGCAAAGAGATAAAGACTAGAAATGAAACAGTTTATGTTACAATTTTTTTTTTATGATTATATTTTTTGAATGTAAGTTACATGTTTAATTTTTAATTCAAGTCGGATTTAGATGTAACCTGACTTTTTTTGTTAATAAAGTTAAATACTTACTTCTGTTAATTTTTGTTTAGCACAACCCTAACTACATTTCACTGTTTGTATGGGGATATATTCTAAGCCCGCCCAACTTTGCCTATGCGCCATAAAAAAAAAACAAGCTATTTCATGGAATCCATACATTTCTCAGAAGTATTTTTTTTCCAATAATTTCTAGGCAATGTTGAACTTTTTCACCACAATTTTGCCTACAACTTTGACAGTTAATATGGCACTCCACGAGCGATATTTTAGCAATTATGTAGCTTAGGACATGAGATAATAAGACTCAAAACGTGTATTAATTCAAAAGGGGAACAGATAATAAATACTTCAAAAAATATGAATAAAAAACTTCAAATCCCGTGCAAAGTTGCAGCAGTTTACCAGTGTGTTCTTGAAAAATGTGCGCAGAAGAAAATGGTGGTAACTAGGCCAGAATTTATCGCCAAAAAAAAGAGATGAAATCACATTAAAAAAACATTTTTTTTTCAAAGATACCTCCTATTTTTTTATCTTGATGACTGATTTTTTATTTGCTATGCAACATCAATTCTTCCATCATTATCTTTTTTGATTTAAACGAAATTAATAAAAAATATAATTTTAATAACGAAAAAGTTAGAAAAGCGGGATTAATTCAACTTTTTTTTCGATTTTTATCTTATTTTTATATATAAATGGTATTGTTTCACCCATTTACATTTGTACACATTATCCAGGGACACACTACATTAGAAAGATAAATATGAGGTACTTGCGCCGATGATATGGTCGGAGAGGTTAAGCTATGCTTGCCACGGTCAGTCCGTGGATGGGTGACCATTCGTTAAACATCGAGGTCCCACCAGTTCCGGCTGTCATACGAATTCCTATGACTTTTTTCTGTGTGAAGTGATTACAACAAAATTTTAGACGTTCTGTTCAGATAGTGTAGGAAAATATTAAAATTTGTAACTACGAAACTACGTAATTTTTTAATTATTGAAAATGTTTCCAAGTGAAAGTAAATCTGGAATTGCTTCAACTCTTCTAATCGAGTAGATTCTCAGTAAGAAACAGTAGCAATTTCTTCTATAAGAATACATAGAATCAATAAGTCTATTGTATAGACCTAATTGTCTATCGTTATCTTAATATAGCTAATACAACCCAACAAAGGTACGAACATACAATAGCTAATTCACTACACAAATGAATGCCGCGCTTTCTTGATGACTTATCTTTATTGTATTCTGTTTTACGTGAAAACTAATTTGCTCACTTTCGGAGTGGCGCATTAGTAAGATAATTACGTCGTTTCTACACATCTTGCACGTTTTTCTGTAACATATTGGTTCCTAGCAATTTCCAGTCGCCCAAAAATGTGGCGCGCCGTGTTCCGCGCGCGTCTCTCAAGAGAACGTGGGACAAAATCCGACAAATAGGATCTATAGGGATTTCCCCAGGTAGAAAAAAATTGTTCCTAGTTAATAAAAACACCTTTTTTCCGTTGTTGCCATTAAAGGTTTTATGTGATAGCCAGAGGGGTATAAGGGAATATATTTACAAGGTTAGTCGGAAAGGGGATACTAATCCGCGGGCCACTTAAAGTATCACTTCTTCTCCTTCTTTTTCTTCTCTCATGTCAGCATGAGCTATACGAAAATAGCTAAAATATCTACTACCCCCTGCCCTTTTTTCTATCGGACGGCCAGAAGCACGAAAAAGCGCCATCGGTTCATGGTTGATATACCAAAAACCCGAACGAAGCGCTTTGATTCCACTTTCATTGTGAAAACCGCCAAACAGTGGAATGCGCTGCCCGAGTGGGTGTTCCCCGACAGCTACAATCTTGGCGTCTTGAAGTCACGAGTGAATCGGTTTCTTCTGGGCAAGCGTGCTCCATCGTAGACCGCATCATCGCTTAACATCAGGCGAGATGGCGGCCAAAAGCAGGCCTAGTAATAAAAAAAAAAAAACTTGCTGTGGTGTAAAGATTTGCCAATCAGCAAGGTTGGTAGCGGGGCTGACTGCCCAGGGTGCGCCGGACGGACTTAAGTATCGTCACTCGTAGAGGCTCTTCATGCACCCCAAGTATCACTAATTACTGTTTTAAAGTGTTAAAATTTCAAAATTCGATGACTTATATCCACGCAAAATGATTTTTATTTTAGTTTTCACAAAAATTCTTCTGTCCTGCTTTAGTTACGAATTCAGAAAACAGTGCTTCTATTCTGTGACCCCAAAAATGACCTAAAATGTAAACACAGCTAATCATATCTGAGGATAGAGAGATTTTAGCATATTTTTTATGAAATCTTTGAACATCTATTTCTCTTAAACTATTGACTTTTGGGGAAAGTTGTAGAACAAAAGAATTAATTATTATGGGTACTTTAACACCCTTTCGGATTAGTACCCTCTTTCCTAATAACTTTGTATTCTCTGTTATTTGGATTCGTGTGCTCCATCTTACCATCAAGTGCGGCTATGGTGCGACCAAGTCAAAAAAGGTTTCCAAAGGATCTTAAGAGGATAGGCAGCAGCCTTCTGAGAGCTAACAACATCATGATGCGATCTGGGGGCCTACTCCCTAAGTCCGTCAACGAAGTTAGTCGCCCGTCCGAAAGTAGCCCGAAACGTAAAAGTGAACAAAACAAGTGTAAAGTTCAACTTTTCGGACGGGCAAAAACACATCGGTAGTAGGGACCACTGTCAAATCGTGTTGTCATTCATTCTTAGTTCGGGCCCCGAAATAATCTATGTCCATAGGTTATAGGGAGTAGGAACCGCTCGTAACTAAGGCCGAAACCACGGACTTCGTGCTTAGGGAGTAGACCCCCTGACGTTAATCACCAATTACTTCGTCAAGCGTGGTGATTATTACAATATTGTCTCACCGTCAAGCGAATATAATGAACACGTCATACGCGTTTCATATTAGCATCGCATAAAACGATATTCAACAGCTATCGGTGTCTAAAGCCGGTCGCAATTTAATTTTAAAGTTTGTAAATAAGTATCGCGGCGGACTACGTCGATTTGCATATTTGTGCGTTTAAGCAGAGCGGGCCCTCCGCTGGGGCGCCCTGACTGATTGAATTATTAACTGACTGGCGGCAGGCCCACCGGTACCTTGTCCAGACGTGAGTTGTGTACGCGCGCGGATTTGCGCTGGCGTTCATAATTGTTATAATTACCCCCTCGCTGTCTCGTTTCGATAATGGCCGCACGTTTGCTGTAATAATCCCCTAGAACCGTCCTTCAGAATAATAATGGCGTTACATTGTTATTTATTGTATTTGTTATTGGTTATTGTGTGTTCGATTAATTGGTTCATATTATTCGTATAGAATGTATATATTTGTTAGAAAGAGCTTCAGTTCGTATCGATTTGAGAGAAGCTCGCGTTTTAATTATGAAATTCAGTTTTACGGAACGATCTGGACTAGGGGATGTGTAATAAAATTGTTCTGTTTCCATTTTATTATAGGTATAATACGGTATTATATTGTAGGGTAGTCCACATGGGACTGTCCCCGACTATCAAGCCACCACGCCACGATCGTTGTCATGTAGGATTATTTGAAATTAGAGGGTTTGATTCTGGAAAACAAGCAATAGAAATGAATGAATTTTGTTTGATTTAACTAATTAGATTGGGATGCCGGGAGCGTTGGTTGAACGAACATACAAACAAGGGATACACTCCTGTTACTCTGTTATATTTCATCAAAGTTATAATTGAAGAGAATCAAACAGTTTTAATAATTATTCATATCCATTCGGTTTTTCGGAATTGGTTAAATAATCAAATACTACATAAGGAGTATTTGATTATTTAACCAATTCCGATAAAATGCTGGATTCGTGCTGATTTTGTAAGGTTGATTTAAAGCTCAATCATTATTTAATTTATTTAATCGTGTACTCGTTTTTAATTGTATTAACATTTAATGTACTTAATTACAGATTCCTTATAAATTAACTGTTTCAACTCAATAAAGAAGTGACATTTTTTTTTATTTCGCCCTATTCTCGCGTTTCACCACTATCTCGCCTAATGGTAAGCGATGATGTGGTCGACGGTGAAGCACGCTTGCCTAGAAGTAACCCATTCAATCTTGACTTAAAGACCCTAAGGTTGTAGCTATAAGGAAACAAAGACTCCGGCAGCAAATTCCACTCCTTAGCTGTGCGCAGAATGAAAGTGTTCGCAAAACGCTTTGTACGTATGGGTGGGATGTCCACCATGTATCGATGGCGCATTGCCGTACGTCTTATAGTCCGATGATGGAAAGGGCCAGGCGGAATCAAATTGTGCAGTTCCATCGCACAATCCCCGAAGTGTAACCGATAAAAAACCGATACATAATTGGCTACAACGATAAAATCCGTATTTGCGTATTTCGTAATTACGTATCAGCCTGTAATCGTCCACGGCTGAACATACGGCTCCCAATGACAGCTACAATGAGCGGTTAAGAGTAAAATTTTCTTAATCACCAATCTTGGCACACGGATTATGCGAAAATAAATGTAGGGGACAGCTGAATTTTTTTTCGCGATTTCTGTTTTGGTCCCATAGTAAAAGTTGTTCATAATGGAGAGTACAGTGACCCTTTGAGAGGTTGTGCGTTATTTAAGTTACACCTTGTATATTCTGATCCGCACATGAATTCTAACACCGAGCGTTATTGGGTAAAATTTAAGACACTTGTATTTTTACCAATAGCTTTTAGCTATCAAAGTTAAAACTACTTAACGAATCAAACTATTTGTATGCCCCGCATTCTAATTGCGCAACACACTCGTAACCGCTATGGCTTTGATTCTGACAATTCAAAAATTTCCATAGCAACGTAGGTATGTATTAACAATCGGACTTCTCGACAAATATGTACCACGCAATGAATACATAATATATATGTTACTGCAGAAGCCCGAATATTGGTAAATCCTAGGTTTTACTGGTAAATCTTAGGATTTACCAACATCAGTCGGTCAATGTAAGGTTTAATATAAAATGAGACAATTTTTCGGGCTTTTACCATTAGAGCTTGGCAAATGCTAGGTTTTACCAATAAAGATTAGTAAATGTTGGTTTTGGGAATAAAACAATATTATGTAATTTTTTATTAAACATTATAATTACGAGTCAATAACTGCAGGCAAGTTACCTACATAATTTTGAAATATTTCAAAATGCTTTTTGAAAAGTAAAACAGACAAAAATAAAATTTCTTCTCAAAAACATAACACCTACTTTGGCTAAGCTAATTATTAATTAATTGTTCTTATCATTTGGTATCATTAATTGCCATTTATTAATAGTAAAAATACATAAATATCTTAAAACATTTTCGAAACAGTAAAAAAGCATAAAATAAAAAAAATCTTCTGGCAAACGTAACACCTACGCTGGCTTAGCTAATTATTCATAAATTGTTCTTATCATTTGGTTTTATTAATTGTCTCGGCATGATTATTTTTCAACATTTACCGTGTCTCTTAGGTAAAACCTAGGATTTACCGAGTGAATGCTAATAAAAGTCCCAAATTAACGATTATCACAGAACAATTCGGACTTTTACCAATCGGACTTGGTAAATCTTAGGTTTTACTGGAAAATCTTAGGATTTACCGTAGTTCGAGCATTTACAGTAACATATATAATTATGTAATATATTGCCATAGAGATTACGAGTGTGTTGCGCTATTAGAATGCAGTTTGGCAATAGAAAAACCCCCATTCCTACCATTGGTAAACAAAACCATTCGTGGTTGGCCATAGCAACCGGATACTAGTCACCTTTTCCGACTTCCACGCTCAATTCGCTAATAGTAAGGCACTCCATGTATCACTTGCATACACAAACAAATGTTCCAAATAGAACTATTGTTACAACGTACGAAACACATTTGAACATTAAAGTAATTATAATAAATATTCTCGTTGCGTACTGTTTTCAGCACACCGTGATTAAATTAGTACGTACATGCATGCTCGAAATTGCTATCCTACTAAAACATTAGAATTTTAATTATGAAGGAGTCAACTAGAGTTATTGTCGAGTAGTTACACAATTTAAAAAAACTGGCAATAGCGAGCTTGCTTCGCGCAATTAGGATTAGGTACGTAGCGCAGTGATGGCCGAACATCAAAAGCATCTAGTCTTAAAAAAACTTACATTGACTTGTAAGAGTGTCTGTAACAGATTTATTTACAGAAATAAATATCATTTATCATTATCATCGAACGGTTGAACATACATAAAATTATTTTTAAAAGAGTATTCATGGAGTTTCTTGTAGGCACTTCTCCATAGGACCTACTTTTTGGAACCATGCAAGCAACTAAATTGTCGAGACGTTTCCTAAGTGCATGTACTGTGCCTATTCGAAATAAAAAAACCGGCCAAGTGCGAGTCGGACTCGCGCACGAAGGGTTCCGTACCATTATCTATAAAAACGGCAAAAAAATCACATTTTTTGTATGGGAGCCTCCTAAAATATTTATTTTATTCTGTTTTTTAGTATTTGTTGTTATAGCGGCAACAGAAATACATCATCTGTAAAAATTTCAACTATTACGGTTCATGAGATAAAGTCTGGTTACAGAAGGACAGACGGACGGACAGCGGAGTCTTAGTAGTAGGGTCCCGTTTTACCCTTTGGGTACGGAACCCTAAAAAAAGTAAAGTAAGGTTCTTCTTCTTGTCTCGTGTCAGCACGAGCTATACAAAAATAGCTCATGCTGTGGTGAAAAGATTAGCGAGTCAGCAAGGTTGGTAGCGGGGCTGACTGCCCAGGGTACGCCGGACGTACTGAAGGATCGTCATTCATGGAGGCTCTTTTCATGCACCCCATTAATAAGGTAAAGTAAGGTAACAGCTCAAATTTAGATTGAGTGAGCATTAGTGCGGTTCAGAATAATAACTTTGATTCTATTTGAATTACTGAATGAACAACAAGTTCTTCATTGTGTTAGATATTCCTGAAGTTTCAACAATAATTGGACGAACAATTGTTCTGTAAATAATTTCTGTTTAGTGGTACAGCTTTGGCTTACTAAACTTAGGTAGTAGCTACCAGGGATACTCCCGACAGCTTCGAGTTCGGAATCGATCGAGTTTGATTCGATTTTTGTCAATTCTTGACACAACAAATGACAAAACTGCAGGACTACGCTGAGGTAAGTTGAAAGTATCAAATACTAGCTGTACCCGGCATGCGTTGTAATGCCACGTAAAGAAAAAAAAGTGTTTAACTAGTTTTAAAATCAGTTTATTAAGTGCTTTTAGATTCACAGTCTTTTTGGTTTGAGGGGACCCGAATTTACCGTACCGATGCCAACGGGATGAACATCGAATGTTTGACAGGTAGAAACAGTTTGCATGGGAAAATAAAATTGTTGTTTTTACTGTTTTCCTCGCATTTTTTCCATACTTTCTCACCATTTAAACTTTCCCTGGACTTCCACAAATATTTCAAAACCAAAATTAGCCAAATCGGTCCAGCCATTCTCGAGTTTTAGCGAGTCTAACGAACAGCAATTCATTTTAATATACTTATACATTTATAGAAGATTTCGAATAATTGTTTATTTTTATTCAAGCCTGCTCACAGTCGTGCGCTTTGTCTTTTTTAAGGTAATTTACAATAAGTAGAATCAACATTATAAAAAATGCATGTCATGATAGGTTATATATGTACAATTAAATGGCGAAGTAAAGTAAGTCTTTCCTGAGTACATCACTTCAATAGTTTTGAAGATAAAATGTATCGGTAAATAGGGATTTTACCGATATACTCTCACTTGAAAACTATTGAAGTGATCTCCTCAGTTAATAGGAATTCAGTTAAGGAACGTGGCCACAAGTGCTTTGTATTTACGATTTTAATTTTAATGCTATTTATTGTCTAAAGTAGCTTTTGCCCGCAGCTTCACTCGCGTGAATTTAGAAATTGACAATCAACTCTTAGCACACCACTAAAGTTTCTATAATAATATAATTCAATCATGATTCGAATGACATGTGGCGCCATCTATTATAGTTATTGTTGTTTTCCTCGGGAACAGCTTTTTTTCGGGATGAAAAGTACGCTATGTCCGTTTCTGTATACCTGACAACGTATAAGCAAAATTTCAGGATGATCGGTTCAGTGGTTTAGGCGTGAAAAGATAACAAACAAACAAACTTACTTTCGCATTTATAATAATAGTTAGGAAGTTAAGATTAGTATTTCAATATTAGAAATTGTAGATATTTTAAAAAATATGTAGAAAAATCTCCTTTGCCATTTTCATGCCAATTAGCCCCATGGTTTTCTAATAGCTCCATTTGACGATACGATATTTCATAAGAAAGGTGACGTATCATTATGTAAAAGATGTTAAGACAATAAAGATGATTTTGATTGATAAGTGGGATACAGGTTGAATTATTCACTTGGGCATGAATGGCCAAATCCTAAAGTATAGGGAATAGCAAAAAATGCTCAAAGAAGTCTTGGACCCGAATTTGAGAAAAACTAAAACAGTGTCTTAAAAATGAAAATAATCTTTCCTTTAGTTTACCATTTACCTAACATTACTTTCCAGAATTTGATCCGAATAACCTGCTCTATGGGATGATGCAATAGGATATAGGATGTGTTTTTTCAGAATCAACGGGTTCGATTTCTGGGTAGATAAAAAAAAAAAACTAAGTTTCCATTTTTAGTTTTTATCAAAATCTGCCCCGAAACTCCTTTGAACAGTTTTCGCTATACCCTATGCTTTTGGATTTGGCCATCTATGCCCAGTTGAAAAATTGACCCTGTATGGGACATACAAAGGTATTTGACTAGACAATATTTAAGAAGCCGTAGCGTCGTATCAAGAATATTATGAATCACAAATGTGAATTTCGATGAGGAGCTCGTGGCTAAATAATTACAGCTGCATAGACCGATCTTCCGGGTTAAGCCTCGCTTGCCGAGGTTGGTCTGTGGATGGGTGACCATTTACCATAGCGAGTTTCCTCCGTGCCTCGGAAAGCACGTAAAGCCGTTGGTCCCGGCTGTCATTTGTAGATCTTAGACAGTCGTTACTGTTGGTCAGAAGCCAGAAAGTCTGACAACCAGTCTTACCAAGAGTATCGTATTACCCAGTTACTGGGTTGTGGAGGTCTGATAGGCAGTCGCTCCAAGTAAAATACTGATATTCAACTGCATCCGGTTCGACTGGAAGCCGACCCCAACATAGTTGGGAAAAGGCTAGGCAGATGATGAAATGTGAATTTCGATATAAATAAGTACAAATAAAGTTCATTATAAATAATGAACACATACCAAATAATGAACACATTCCGAATAATTTGTCTAATGTTTGAATATGAAAAGCAAGCTGTTTAATTATATTGTTTGATTAGATTAATTTTGTGATTCCAGTCGGAATGTTTATTCACATTCAGTTAGCCTATTTCAGATTAGGATGGATGTAGTACATTCAACAATAATCATGCGCGAAATTGATTTATCTACGTGTAAATACCAAGGGAATAATAATGAGTAGTGCGCATATTGGCCCACATCGCATGTTGATAATAAATGAATAAATAATGTAGCCCACGATAATATTTTATAATAAATTGGCCACTTTATAGCGAAGTAGGTGTCAAGATCACAATGCACACTTGGCGCGATATATCATACATATTATCGTGGCTGCAAAAGGCGGCCCAGTGCGGAGCGCGGTCTTCGTGAAAGTAATTTTACTAGACCCTCCCCATTCTCGACAGAATACCTCACGATGCCTGGGAAATGGGTGGCGTGACGTGAGTGATACAAGATTCCTTTGAGGTGGAAAGTTCGTTAGGCGTGTGTGTGAATGACGAGTACGAATAAACTCTCGCCGATGCCGCAGACGGATGCTAGACGCACCAAGTGTTTCATCACAGCACTCAAATGTTAGACAGCGGAATTGGAACTTGATAGAATAAATTATAATAACGTTTAGGTTTTAATTGTATCATCACAATGCTTTCAGCGTATTTTGTTATCAAATTAAACCAAATTATAATGGAAATAGAACAACTAAATCAACACCGTAATATTTCACGATTCGACAATCTTGACGCGATTATATTAATTAAACGTATGCGCAAATTATTATTCATATCATAAAGTTATTCACAAAGTTTCGTATAATGTTGTCGGAATAAAAATGTTGGCACGCAAAGACTTTTTATGAAAACCAACCGGTAAATAAGGCAAAGGTCCCAGTCGTATCCATTTGTCCCCTCGGAGCATTCGTGGGAATGGGCAAAAACAAGTGAAAATAAAGTGAAAACATTGTTATTCTCGTGTGGATTACCTTGCGTCGTGTTATTCCAGCCGGTGTGCTGTCTTCCCGGATAACAAACTATGGACTTTACCAGTTCTATGTATACATTTAAATTTAAAAATAATTTTGTGACTTGCGGAATTCGGAACGAGCGCTAATTGACTCCATTAAAGTTTTGTGGCGGGAATTATTTTTGTTCATGATTATATTTTCGCAGCTATCTACTCTCATAAAAAGGGGGAGCGTAATTACTCAGGTACGTTAATGTCCGTTATTACGGGTAATAGGGTATAATGTGAAAAATTATGTATGTTATAATATAATTTAGTGGCATAAGACCGTGTGTAATCGGATGGTGAGATAAAACTTGTCGGTTATAATCCGGAAAAAAATTAACCTTTGCGTCGGGACTGAGAAACGACAATTTAGAAAATCCATCTACTTGTTTTGTTTTTTGTATGTTACGTTTTTCGTTTCATGGAAGCACAAATTGTAAAATCCTTTGTAGGTACTTTGACCTTTATATCAAATCATCTCTGTAATGACTGTTTGTTTTTCTATTTTCGCGTACATTTTGTAGCTAAATTGGAAGCACAATATAAAGTGGAACAACATTATTCTTGTTGAGATTATTTCGTACTATCTAAGACGTTTATTCTTTCCGCGCGGACATGACTATTCTGTAGCGTTGTGTTGAGTTGATACTGTTGTTATTATTTCATGTCTCCACTCTATTTCACTGTCAGGAATGTTAATGTTTTTATAAGATGAGAACAGTTATTATTTATGAATATTTATTTTCATAAGTGTTTATGTAAGTATATCGTTTTAAGTGAGAAGGAACGTTTTTTGGAGGGAAGGACAGAAAGGAAGGGATCTAGAGCTGTGTGTGTGTGCTGAAGATTAATAAATGAAAATACAGGCTTATAGCTCGTCACACACAAAGATGAGGAGTATCGTGTGATAGATAAACCAAACAACATAAGTACTGCGATTAGTGATAATTTTTTTCACTGACCACAACTTGTAGTGATAAGTGATCATTTTTTGCACTGATCGCAACATACTGGGTATAGTGATCATATTTTTCATTGACCACAATACTAACACTAGCACATTTTTTTTCACTGATGACATCATACTGGGATTAGTGGTACATTTTTTTCATTGACGACGACGTCCTAGGATTAGTGATCCTTTTTTTCACTGACCACAACATACTGGGATTACTGATATTTTTTTTTACAGATCGGAACATACTGGCATTAGTGATCATTTCTTTCACTGACCACAACATACCTACTGGGATTAGTGGTTATTTTTTCAGTGATCACAGTATGTTATTTGGTGGGACAGATGGATAAGTAACCACTGATCACTAAGTGAAGCATGTTGGCTAAATTATTTTACAGGCAAACGATGATATTTATTCACATTTTGTAAAATGAAAACTACATTTTAAGCGTTGAAAAGAGTACCTATCCATTAAGAGTCTTGCCGGCTCTTTTCCATTAGACCAACTTTTTGGAATCGTGCAACTAAATTCAATAACGTTTCTTAATTGCGTGTAAATGCATATTAGAAATAAAAAACTTTGAACTTGAACTTTGAAGTACAGTTCAAAGTAGTTTTAAAATACTATGGAGAAACGTGATTTTATTATCTAAACAATTAAAAAAGAAAGACAGTTTCATTCATTGCCTGTGAAATCGTTTAGACGGTGTTATAAGTTTAACACTTTTAACCGACTATATTTGTATGTTGCAAGAACCCCACTCTTCGGAGCACAGTAGGCGTAACATGAACACCGTAGAAAATGGTTTTGTCAACGGTAGACTAGACAAAATGACATATTCACAATATATACACATATTCGCCTGCGGTCCTTTAGATTCTCAAAAGATATGATAACTTCTTAGGTTTCGTTTCTTTAATTATTCTCATTTACAAAAAAGAATGAGTGTTTTAAGTAATCTTCATATTATTATCATTACATAAATAGTTGAATAGAAGTATATTTTCCGAATCTTGGCTAGACTCAACGTCAAATTCTGTTCAAAATTTGGAAAAAAAAACCGAACCAACAATCTTAACTTTTATAACTAAGCAGTTAAAGTTATGGGAGTAGAGTATTGAATATTTATTTCGGCCTATATTCTAGGAACGAGTATTAGTAGTTATATTGATAGTTTAGCAAAATTCTGCGAAAGTTTGCTCTAACTAATACTAACAAAAAATGACAAACTGAACAGAAATCTCAACTTTAATAACGTAAAAATATACAGGGTTATTGGTAAAATACCAACAACCTCTTAAGGGGTTATTGTACTCATCATTATAAACAACTTTTACTATGGGACCAAACCTGAAATCGCGAAAAAAAAACAGCAGTTCCCTAAATTTATGTTCGCTTATCTCGTGAAAATGTAGGGAACAGCTGTTTTTTTCGCGATTTCATGTTTGGTTCCATAGTAAAAGTTGTTCATAACGATGAGTACAAATACCCCATAAGATGTTATTTGTGTTTTACCAATAACCCTGTATAACAGTGGCGAAGGCTCCATAAAACTCGATTCCTATCGGCTTCCCTTTCGAAACGAGTAGTTACTGGAATTCACGCATCACACTTGAACAAGGTAAGCATTTTTTGGTCCGGCTTCCCTTTTAAGAAAATTCACCCTACGCCACTGCTGTGTAAATAATATTATTATAGCCTCATATACACAGGTTGCTTAGGAATATAACTAGGATAACAGCATCTCATCGATTTATATTATGCAACATGTAACCACTTCTGTAACATATTATTTTACTAGCTTCTGCCCGCGACTTCGTACGCGGATCCTGTTGCTTATGCCAGCGATAACGGGGTCGTCAAAATCGAAGATCTGAAACGTCTGATGTCGAATTCTAAGAGCCCGGGGACGGGAAAACAACGGGATGCGCGAGACGATTCGAGACGTTCCAGATCTTTCATTTTTGTAAGTCAACAGAAAATGCCCATCAGACTAAACAACTTTTGCTAAGACGTCATTCCTATATGTTATAGTGTCGCTGAGCTTTGGAGTTCCACAACAGGTGTTCCAGATCTTCAAATTTATTCTCACAGCAGAAAATGCTCTTCACGTGGAATAATTTTTGCTATGGCACCATTTTTATATCTCTTATACTTTAGCTGGTCTGTTGCGGTTCTGCATCAGGTGTTCCATTTTCCAAAATAAATTAGAGCCTTTATGTTGCCCAGACTTAATACCTATACAACAAAAAACTTTTCTTCCCGTAATTCCGCAGCGGATCCAAGTAACTTTAAAAAAAAATGTATTAACTTTATTTGGGGGTTTTCCTTCAGGAGCTAATAATATATAAAGACCGGAAGCGTTGCTGATCCTTGAAAAAGCAACTGCTCTATCCGTGAACGTCTCCGAGTCGCGAGACAATGCGTGACGTTCACGATCAGCAGTCAGTCGCGCATCACGTTCCGCACTTATCTCTAGAGACCTCGAAGTCGATGTGTATATACGCTGAGAACTCAAGCGTAATTCTCTTTCTGTGAACGTCTCCTACTCGCGAGACAATGCATGACGTTCACGATCAGCGGTCAGTCGCGCATCATATTCTTTACTGGTCTCTAGAGACCTGGATGTAGATGCGTAAATACACTGAGAACGCAGGCGTGCTTCCCGAAGAGGTTTCCGCGGAGCAACTTGCAGCCTGATGTTCTCGAACAGCATCAAGTCTCTCCTGACGCTCTTCGGTAGATTCTTGGGATCTTATGATCCTCAACCTTTTAACTCCTTTGGAACATTGGGAAAGATTTGACCTCTTTCTAAGCATGGTTATAGCACAGTGTACCTACATACTACATACAGTGCGTCAACGCCCATACATTTGACAGGTCCTATGAAATGTCAAAATTATGTAGGGGCGGAGGTTATGTCCCAAGTATGCAGTATGGCTACTCGGGACATAACCTCCGCTCCTTCACCCCGCAACCCCCCGCACGATTGCTCTGCGACAATGTTCTACGTTGACCGACTGTAAGGAGTAAGATATAGGTAGACTGTGGTTATAGTTTTATTGTGAAGATAACTGATAAATTAAAATCTAAGTGACTGCTCCCCTGCGTTACCGGGTAGGCTCCCGTTGCACGAAGATAAATGGAAAAGGAAATTAAATACTGCAATAACATAAGCCCGAAGGCATATTTAATAGATAAAATAAAAACATAAGTGGGAGTTTTGGCCAGTAGAGTCAAATTTTCAATGATATACCATCGTCATCGAAAATTTGTCCTAAACTGTTACCGCCTTTACCGCGTGGAGGTACTCCCAGTTTATGTTATTTTATAATGATACAGTGAAATTAGTGATAGCTTTGATTTCCACATCAGATGTTTCTGATCTTCGATTTTTATAAGTCAACAGGAAATGCCCATCAGACCGAACAACTTTTGCTAAGACGTCTTTCCTATATGTGTTATGGTGTTGCTGGGCTCTTGGAGTTCCACAACAGGTGTTCCAGATCTTCGATTTTTATAAGTCAACAGAGAGTGCTTATCAGATTGAACAACTTTTGCTAAAACGTCATTCCTATATATGTTGTAGTGTAGCTGAGCCCTTGGAATTCCACAGCAGGTGTTCCAGATCTTCAATTTTTATACTTCAACAGAGAGTGCTCATCAGATTGAACAACTTTTGCTAAGACGTCATTCTTATATATGTTATAGTGTAGCTGGGCTCTTGGAGTTCCACATCAGGTGTTCCAGATCTTCAAATTTATTCTCTCAGCAGAAAATGCTCATCACGTGGAACAATTTTTGCTATGGTACCATAATTGTAGCTCTTATAGTTTAGCTGGTCTGTTGCGGTTCTGCATCAGGTGTTCAAGTTTCCAAGATTAATTATAGCCTATATGTTGCCCAGACTTAATACCTATACAAAAAAATAAAAAACATTCAAATCCGTCCAGTAGTTCCGAAGATTAGCGTGTACAAACAAACAGACAAACAGACAGACTTTTTTTTTTGGATTCGTGCTCTATTACTGTTTCTAAACCTCCCTCAATCATTTTTTTTTAAATATATTCAATGTACAGACACAGTTTTTTTACTGTTTTATTATATGTATATAGATATAGATATTGTACTACAAATAAACTGTTTTAAGAAATAAAGCTATTACTATTATTTAATAACATACCTACTAACAAATTATACAGTCTAGCTTAGAAAATAGCAGAGTTAATATTTACGAGTATTATACTCTATTAAACATAATATTAGACAAAATAGGAGCCATTTTAGCAAGGATATGTATAGAAATAAGAAACATGTTTACTTCCAGTAGGGGTTCAACACAGTGTTATGCTTTTATGAATCTTGACGGTCAATCAAGATGAGCTAAAATTCTACTACTTGAAGAAATGGTTCAAAAGATATTGGTGAATTATTTCGTAATTCGTGGATATTCGATGAAATTGAGTATACCCAAACGATGTCAATTTAAAGTTTAGAATAAGTAAGTATATCATATCCTAATCCTAACTTAATATTATAAATGCGAAAGTAAGTTTTTTTGTTTGTTACCTTTTCACGCCTAAACCACTGAACCCATCATCCTGAAATTTTGCATATACGTTGTCAGGTGTACAGAAACGGACATGGGGCAACTTCCATCCCGAAAAAAAATACTGTTCCCCAGGAAAACAACAATAACGTTCATAGATGGCGCCACGTGTCTTTCAAATCATGATTGTTTTTTTTTATTGTACCTAAAACAATCTGAATGTATTGTCAAATTCTAAATAAACGTGAGCGAAGCCACGGGAAAAAGCTAGTAGTTAATAGAAATATGATTATGAATGCCTCGTTGGTCTAGTGGTCGCAAGCATGACTGCTGAGCGTGAGGTCAATCCCCAGGTTGGGCAAAAAATGTTATTGGGATTTCCCGTGTAAAATTTCTCAGTAGCAGCCCGGAGTCTGGATTTGTGCCCGGTTAATGGCAATAGACTTGCCCCTTATTTCATGGGACAAAACAAGGGTATGTACCGACTATACACCTCTGCCCAATCCTTCGGGGATACAGGCGAGAAGATAAAATAAGTAAAATAAAAAAAGACTCATCCGGTTTTCAGTTGACTACAGAATAGCTAAAGGTTTTTGTTACCTCTACTTACATTTCTGGAATGACAATGGTGCCGATTCTCTTATTCACCAACTAAGCTAAAATTAGAGAATTGCTATCTTTTACTAACAGATAGCGCGAGAAAAGGACGGTGATAAACTAAAACTAAGTTAGAGATGTCAAATTAGTTTACGCCTTGAACTTCACCGTGCTTTTAATCGACACATTTTAAATGTCGTCTAAAGTATGGAACTTTTGGTTAAACTAAATTTGACAGCTCTTATTTACGTATGACTCTTTCTTATTTTTAACCGACTTCAAAAAGGAGGAGGTTCTCAATTCGTCTGAATGTTTTTTTGTTTTTTTTTTGTATGTTTGTTACGCGATATCTCCGTCAATTATGAATGGATTTTGATGATTCTTTTTTGTTTAGTAGGCCATACTTCAGAGGTGGTCCCATATAAATTTTATTGAAATGGATTCAGCACTTTTTGAAAAAATCAACAAAAACAAAAAAAAAAAACACAAATCGTATGTAGACGACGTTCTAGTTGTAGTGCTGGTCCGAGAATTTGTACACTATTGTAATTGTAATTTGTGGCACTAAAAAGTATGAAATAAAAAAACTTTAAAAAAGTAAAAACCGACTTCAAAAAAAACTAAACGGAGTAAAATAATTATCATTTAATGAAACTACCAGTTTCAGAAGTCGGTGTTCTACGCTGAAACAAATTGAATGCACCGACTTCTGAAACTGGTAGTTTTATTAAATGATAATTATTTTACTCCGTTTAGTTTTTTTTGAAGTCGGTTTTTACTTTTTTAAAGTTTTTTTATATTATAGTGAAAAAGATGGCAATAGCCTAAATTACGTTTAGTTTGTCCATAACAGAATCGGCACCAATGTTAAGTGGACATAACACAAAATTTAGTTTAAAAAACCTGCATTTTTAATCCAAACACCACAACAGTCCAAGTCAGAGAAACTAGTGAATATTTATGCCGACCTATATTCTAGCACTATATACCGTACAATGGAGTGGTTGTCGGGTGGCGTATTTGCGAGTGTAAATTGAAACATGTCGAGAGTTAATTGCGTCCAGGCCGGGAGGGAGGGGTTGCGGATAATCCTGGAACCTGGGTGACCCCGCGCCTTGCGACCTTTCGCCAAAGATAAACGCTAACCGACACCATCGCTTGGATAGTGGGAGTTAACAACGTAAATTGCTGTATTTTGTTTTTGAATTACCCCTCTGGAGAATTGGTTGTTTTTCATTGTTTGCGGACGATTATTAGCGTTTGGAAATTCTAGAAGATTTTGTTGTGGATTATCGGGTTTTACTACAAATCTATGGGAACTTAAAATTTGGCAATACTAAAAAGGATTTAAGATTAGGTTTATAATCATAATTATTGTTTAAAATACTAAAGGGCTAATAAAGGGCTCTAAATCACATAATCTATAATTTAACTGCTGTTTTTTTAATACTTATGCTCATCAAAAAAAGTTTGCGATCACTAGCGTAATTATGTATGTGAAGATTCCGAATTCAAAGTCTAACTGAAATCTGATTTATATTTATCTAGATAACTATCAATCTATATTTGTCATGATAATTATCGCTTTGAAACCCGATTAGAAAATTCGGCTTCAAAAAGGCTACACAATTTTTCAAAGTGATCGCAAACTTTTTTTGATGTGTGTACATTTTGAAGCCGAATTATTATTATGAATAAGAACGTTTAATTGCTTTAAATGAGTTACATACAAGTTGTTATCATTATACAGGGTGTAAACGAATTCGTGTAATTCCTTCAAACCATATGATCTAATAGATATAGATTAATCCCGCACGGGATTCAGATAGTTTTTTTTTCTTGTTGTAGGTTTAGTTACGATGACTTACCCACCGTATCTAAACCACCTAATAAAGTTTCAATAAAAAATAAGAAGAAATATTTTTTGGAAAAAAATAATAGTAGGTAAGTACCTATGTGATAAAACATTTCGATGCCACGCATAAATGAATGAAAGCACGGCGACACAGCTGGCAGGCATGACTAGCGCGATATTGCTCCGTGCAATCGGCTTACTCGGGGCGCTAAAATGAGTCAGAAATAGAAAATCTGCTTATTTTATGCCTAGTTCGTATTATGCAAAATATATATAGAGCCTCCACGAGTGACGATACTTAAGTACGTCCGGCGCACCCTGGGCAGTCAGTCCCGCTACCAACCTTGCTGACTGGCTAATCTTTTCACCACGGCATCGACCTATTCTCGTATAGCTCAAACCGACACGATAGAAGAAGAAGATTATGCAAACTTTAAAGTAGGCTATCAGTTAGTGTCTAACAAAACGCAACATATCTAGCTTAACTATTTAGTTTGACGACACGTTTGGTGCAGTGGTTGAGCGATTGGCTTCTGCACTACGGGTCGTGGGTTCGATTCCCGCACGGAACAAAAGTTTATATGACCTACATAATTGTTTCGGGTCTGGGCGTTTGTGTATGTGAGATTTGTGTCTGTAAACGCACCCACGATACAGGAGAAATCCTAGTTAGATAGAGGCAACGTTTTTTAAATAAAAAACCGGCCAAGTGCGAGTCGGATTCGCGCACGAAGTGTTCCGTACCATTATCTATAAAAACGGCAAAAAAATCACATTTGTTGTATGGGAGCCCCCTTAAATATTTATTTTATTCTATTTTTTAGTACTTGTTGCTATAACGGGAACAGAAATATTCCTATCATCTGTGAAAAGAACACCGGCGAACTCCCAAACAAATTTTTGTTGGCATTTTTTTTTGCGCCTTCCTTTGAAAAATATGTAAAAGTACAGAGTTTGAATTTCTGAACAGGTTTGGCTTCAGTTATACTTTTATAGGAAGTCAGGAATTAAAGATATTCCAGTTTGAAGTTTTAGAGGTTATGTCTTGTGAACAACAGACTAATCGAAAAAGAAATATAGAAATACCTACTTACTTACTACATTTGTATTCTGATGCAGAAGTGTATTTCCTAAGTATATTTATGCAATACGTAAAGCCAAGCATTTTATGGAACTTGACCTAATATTTATATTACATGGCAACATTAAAAGTATATAAGTTTTTAAACTGACATGGTCACTAACACAATCATTAGAACTTAACAAGAAACTTACAACAAATAATAAACATGGTAAATATCCCGTTTTAAGTTCTAATGATTAAAAGTATAGCTTGGCCCATAGACATAGACTGAGCATTAACTAAACGAAATTGACCACTTAGAAAGAGAGTAAAACAATTCTAAGACCCATCTATCTCTTTTCTTAAATACATAGACCTAAATAATGTCTATGGTAATGTAAAGGAAAGAGGTAGATGGGTCATATAATTGTTTTTCTCTCTTTCTAGAGAGTGGTCAATATCATACAGATAAGGCTGGCATAATCGTTCAACGATGAAAGCCTCTTTCCAAACAATAAAGATTTAAAAAAAAAACATACAGATAATTCTCAGTCCATCCTCTATGTCTATGAGCTTAGCCAAATGTCATGAAGTCAACCCAGTAAAAAAAAAAACTAAGCCATGATAATTTATTATCGTCAATAATCTAGTCAATTAAGCTCTCAATTATAACGATTTTTTTCCCAGACTTTGATAGGCCATATGATTGATTTGATAAAACTTAGTAAATTATTTCATAGGTATCTATTACGGTGACATACGTAGACGCTTAATAATTTCATCAACAATTTCCTCGCCGGTGTTCTTTCAACTGTCTAACTATCACGGTTTATGAGATACAGCCTGGTGACAGACAGACAGACGGATGGACAGCGGAGTCTTAGTAATAGGGTCCCGTTTTACCCGTTGGGTACGGAACCCTAAAAATAAAATGAAATAAAAAACTTTTACGTGTAGCGTTTCATAAATCTATCTTTCATGCGCAGAATTCAGCTTCGTTACGCTCCTTTAAACCCTGTATCATCATTTAAACAGTTTATGGTGGAAGGTGTCTTGAAATGAACTCTTATTTTCTTTGCCCTTTTAAGTACGATGTCGGCCTGTAAACAGTCAACACTTTTACCATAGATTCTTACTAACGGTTCACAGAGTGCTTTAATAATTATAATGGATATAATAGTCTGTGCTAAGAGCTAAGTAATTAAAATGTGGAGGATTAGAAACAGGGTTGTTCCCTTTCAAACCAATTCCTATTGATTAGGCACTGAGAGACGGTAATGCCTTGAATATCTAGTCCATTGTACCATTCACTGCATTGCTAGGCATTGGGCTATCTTTACACTAAAGAAAGTTAGGTATATACATATTGGTATCTACTGGTGACACAGATTAAACCTAAATGGGTATTCCTGAAGATCAACTGAATAAAAAATAATTTAAAAAAAACTTGGTTTTCTATTTCTGAGTAATTTTAGAGCCCCGAGTTAACTGACTGCAAAGAGCGATATCGCGTTAGTCGTACCCGCCAGCCGTGTCGCCGTGCTTTCATTAATTTATGCGGGGCATCGAAATGTTCACGCAAGGAAAATGTTTTTTTTTTTTGCAAAAAAAATTTTTTTTTACTGATTCCTGATTAGGTGGTTTTGATATGATCAATCACCGCTAAGGCTAGATTTAAAAAAAAAAAAAAAAATTTTAGTCAAGCTAAATCCCGTGCGGGGCCAGTCTACACCATTATTAGATCATGTGATTTTAACGAATCCGTTTACACCCTGTATAATTTCAATCGATTGATATAGGAATAGGCAGAAAGCTTTCCTCTGAAAATTGTATAATATAAAAAAAAAACAATGCCTAAATAACAGTTTGCCATGCATAATGGAGAAATTATGCTATAGGACGAAGCCATATTCCTAAGCAGTTACCGTAGAACGGGGTTACTTTGATACATTTTTTGAGCTTCATGTGTTTGTATCTTATTTATTTTAGCTTTTAGCTGCTTCACCAAAATATTTTATAAAGACTGAATTAACTGAGATATATAAAATCACATAGACTAGATGAAAAAAACTACAGAGCATAGTTTTCGATAACTAAAAGTAGAAATGTTCCTTATCAAAGTCGGGCCGTAGGCTTTTACTTTGATAATCCCTGTTTTATCATTCAGTGTCAAAGTAGCCCTAAGTAGGATTCGAATTTTGTACATAATCAGGGGTGTGATTTAGTATTTTTTATCTTCCCCATCTGACTTCGCAGACACCTTTATACCGTATGGTAAAATAGGAAAACTGACAATGTTGCCTACACAGTTAAGTTAAAATTCATAAGTTCCATTTGTACAGAGATATATGACCAAATGCAATATTTGTCAATCAATGTCGCCCCTTGATATTAAAGTAATCCCAATCGCTGGTATTTATCTTATAGTACTAAAGAAGTCAATACACATTATTCTTTAAGATTAGTGCAAAAAAATGTGCTGTGTGGTGCGAGACAAAGAATAGCACTACCCCATCTCTTCCCATGGGTGTCGTAAAAGGCGACAAAGGGATTCTCTAGAGGATGGGCAGCAGCGTTCTCTGAGTATTTTAACAACCATACTGCGGTCGCCAACCCGCCTGCCAAGCGTAGGGATTAAGGCAAAACCCCCCAACATGGAGCACAGGACCGGTGGATGTGGCGATGCTTGGGGGAGGCCTATGTCCAGCAGTGGACGTCTTTCGGCTGAATGATGAGTGCAAAAATAATATAATGCGGCAACCTTACGCTACCGCTGTAGGTTACAAACTTTCCACGAGCCTCCACAGCGAGTATCATTTAGTAGTAAAATAAATATATCTTTATTACACAGGTTGTACTCGTCATCATTGAAAAAGGATGATTTAAAAATATAAGAGTCAAAAATATGAAAAAGAAAAAATGTTACAGAGCGCAGTCATTTTGCCAACCAATCTATAATATCAAAGTAGGACGTCCATGCCTAGCTAAATTGATCCAAAAAAAGATGAAGAATAATCTACCCAGATTTGTGCAAAACTTTACGCTGCCGGTAACCCTACGCTGCCGCTGTAGGTTACAAACTTTGCACGAGCCTCTTCACCGAGTGTCATCGAGTAGTAAAACAAAGGCCTCCTTATTACACAGGTTGAGCTCGTCATAATTTCAACAAGTTTATGTGCGTTCAACAAGAGTAATGTCGTACCTGATTTATGTTTGCCGGGTGTTGTAGACTTAGGACTGGTACAGGTTTATGAATCTTTGTTGCCGGAAACTTTAAAGCAAGGAATGTCTACCGTGTTTTCCAAGAATCAATGTTGTGTAGACTGGTGGATTTAATCTTTGTTTGTTGTAGAATACGTCTTTCTCAGCTGTTTAAGAATAATAGAGAATAATCTCAATAAAGGATTATGGAAATGTAACAAAACATGATTGAAGGAGAGAGGGTAAAATAAGTTGGAAACACTAAAAAGTGTAATATCAATTAATTTAGTGGCAATTTAGCGCTAAGGTAGTACTTCTTCTTTTAAAACTAGGAGAAGTCTTCATGATCTCTAAAAATAGTACCTAATTAAAATACAGCGAAGAGCACGCACGTAGGTATCTTGTTATCTAATTGGCTAAAGTTAAGGATTTTATTTTATTTCATAGCTTTAATGATACCTAGTAACCCAATGACGTTTGCTATTTAATTTGTAGTAACCCTATATAGCTATAATAACCACGGTCAACCGATATAAACCTAATCTTTATCTAAAAATGTCTTCGTAATGTAGGACACGAGCGACGCTGAATTATTGGACTGTGAAAGAGTAACTTCACCAACTTGCTCTTCACTCGAACTCGATCTCAACATTTCGTCGAAATCATAATAACCTTCTTTTCGCGGTCGACTCCTCGATGTTGACTTTGAAAGTCGAATTTATTATCTTTGACTTTCGAATCCGATCGAATTCAAAGGCGATCCTATCTTCTCGGATCCGCTTCACAGTAATTTACAACTTGCATAATACTTAATAGTGTTCAAAGATAGCAGCAGAGGCGTCTTCATCGTTCTTTCAAAAGTTACTCGACTTCGCAGTAACTTCATTCCGTTGTTCTTTAAAGCCTGCATGCAAGTCAAAGCAATTGCAACTATTCCAAGTGTCTCAAAAGCGGAGCTCCAACTAGAATATTAACTGAGGATTTAGTATTTAGTCGAGAGTGGAAATTGAAACATGTCGGGAGTTAATTGTGACTAGGGCGCGCGGTCGCTTCAGTTCTCGCCAAATTTGGAATTCAGGGCGTCGACACAATGCAAACTTTACCTTGTTGTTCGACAAACTCTTTGTTGTGCTCATCGAATAATAAATTTTGGTGATTCGCGGAAACAGATGTTTTGATGTAAATTATTAGCCTTCTGTTTTTTCGCTCTAAATTAATTTAATTAAGATCAATCAGAGATGGGCGCACAAAAGCTTCTTCGTTTAATTGTAGGGACGCTGTCGTTACTAAGAAATTACCGGTGGTATTATAACGGGAACAATGGTGCCGATTCCCTAGGGATAGCGCAAAAAGCACGAGTGTTATAGGTTATATTGGAAACAAAGGTGTTTGATAGTAGGACGTTAAATTAAACAGTTAAATAGATCATTAATGGATTAAGTGTGGATGTAAATGAATTGGGTTTCGACAGTTTTGTTTGTTTTCACGGGTGGGATGATGGCTCTTGACTGGAGCGCCCGACCGCACTCGCGCGCCGCTGTGCCGAGCCGCGCCTTACCGCTCGTAACCAATTTTACATTCGATATGAGGGACGTGCCTCGCTGTTACATTAAAAGGTAACATCACCGCATCCTCGTTAATTTATATGGCTTTCTGTTAAGCGGTATGGGACGCTTAATGATGGGAAAGCTATTCTGAATACGTACATGATTGAAAAGAGAATAACTCTCGCTGAAAACGGCCTGTTTGTTTATGAATCGCAATTCACTTTCAATATTAATTTCAGTTGAAAAGGATCAGTTTTTTATTATCACAAAAGTAAATTAAATCCTAGCTGTGGGTAACAAATAATAGATATAAAATCGTTTGTGTACATTGTACCTACATATTTTAAATACAAAATTTTAAGAACTTTGTTGTGAGACCTATCAATTGCAACCCTTTATTGCTCGTATCGAATTGTAAAATGTTAAATACAATAGATAATCCTTTTCTCCCAGATTTTCTAGTAAGAAAATGTTAACTGGAAACTGGTAGGTAGGTACGCTAATATTGAATCATACCGATTACTTAAATAATAATTTGTATCACACCGTGTACATGTTGCTTTGCGATTAGTTATCTGAGCTCGTGGCTCATTTTCAACCGCGCGGATCATAATGATTTGCGAGGTTAAGCTGCGCTTGCCGCGGTCAGTCTGTGGATGGGTGACTATTCGTTGCACATCGAGAACCCTCCGTGCCTCGGACAGCACCTATGACAGTCGTAACGGGTAGTCAGAAGCCCGAAAGTCTGTCAACCGGTCTATCCTTAGGATATCGGCATTGCCCAGTAACTGGGTTGCGGAGGTCTGATGGCAGTCGCTCCGTGTAAAATACTGGTATTCAGCCGCATCTGGTTAGACTGGAAGCTGACCCCAACACAAAGTGAAGCCACACTGCTCCGTTGCGTTGCGACGTCGCAGCGCTAGATTTGGACCAATCTATAGATTCTAAATGTAGCGCTGCGACGTCTCATTGGTCTAAATGTAGCGCTGCGACGTCTCATTGGTCCAAATCTAGCGCTGCGACTAGCTAGCACTCTTAAGGCGCGATTCCATTAGGCAAGTCTTGCATACAAGTATGACGTCACATTGGCGTACAAGTTGCTTACATTATAAACATTTTTTCGAGAGTGTGCAAATTGCACGCAGGTTTTACTTGCATACAAGTGGAGATGTTCAACAATTGAGTTGGAGATCATGGGTGTAAATCACTCGTTCGCAATTTAAAAAGTGCAACTAACGTTTGCGCGTTCAATTCCCACGTCACTTGATTAAAAAAATGTACTAGTTCAAACTACCTCATACAAGGTGTAGCTTGTATTCAGGTTTGTTCAAGTTGTGTGCAATTTGCAACTTGCATACAAGTAACTTGCCTAATGGAATCGCGCCTTTGCATAGTTGGGAAAAGGCTAAGCAGAAGTAACATCCATATTACCAGAAATAGATACAAAAGTTAAATTACGTCTAAAATAGAAGAAAAGCGTTGTTTATGTTACATTTACCTTTCAAATAACAACACTAACCTTCACAGTGCGATACCAATAATTTGTAATACATCGTGTTACAATACACGTTGCGCCGCGTCGAGTTAAATGCGATTAGTTAGCTGGAGATAATTACACATTCCATTTGTCCGGTTAATCCGGGCCTAATCGGATGGCGCTTGATAAGGGTCGCCGGCCCACCTTAGGTGAGATACCACGAGTGACGTCACTACTTTATATTACCTTTTTTTTGTTTTAAGTTTTGTTTAGAGTGTCTGTGTTGAGCTTAGTGTTGAGTGTTGACATTTTTTAAGGTTAGAATTTGAGTTTTTTGGAATAGACGAAAGGAGTCAAATATAAAAACTGTTTCTAATATAACTACAAGCCGATTTTAATAAAAATATCAAACGTTGCTAAATAAAAGTAAAATGGTGAATTTTGGGCTACGTGCGACATAAGACATACATCACCGAAATTATTTCCTGGGAATGTGCCAGTGTCCTAAAAAGATCTGGATACTGATTAAAATTTTGGTTTATTTAAAATTCTTCCATTATGGGAAATTATTATATATACTTCGTCTATAACCCGCATTTTGCTTAATTTCACTATTTTAATTAATATTACCTTTTGCTTTGTATAGACTCAATTAATTTATTCACTTGACAGACAGATATGTGTTGCTGGGGAGTTTGTTGCGCCGTTTCTTCTTCACAGCAAAAACACTAGGAAGCGGTGAAGGGAGGGCGCTTTTTGGGGCTGTCTTTGATGTAACTAATTTTGACGTTCAAAAAGAACTAAGTAATTCTAGTCTATTTTGAATAAATGAGTTTTGAAGTTTGAAGTATATTTATTATGTGGGAAAATTACATGGGGCTGTATTTTTAGGTCCATGTAGAAACAATATTTCCCTAAACACTTGCAAACAGCCGAGACAGAAAAATAGTCAACCGACAATTTTAGCATTGCTGTGTTCCGATTTGAAAGGTATGTATGGGTGACATTGATATTACAGGTACATGAGAGAGGCACATGAGCTGGGTTTATAAATAGAGTTGGCAACACATCAGCAATCATCTTAGTGTTATTTCATAACAATACAAAAACAAAACACCATAAGGTAAGAGTTTCTTGTACACTTAGAGCGGTTACGCACTGAATCCGAATCGGATCCGTGAAAATACGGATATAAAAAACTCGGACCGAATTCGGATATTGCCTTTCGCATTGCATCCGATCCAAATTCGTGAAAATACGAATCTAGTATCCAAAAATCTCGGACCGAATTCGGATATTGCTTACGCACCAATCAAACTCTGATCCAAATCCAAGCATTTCAGGGGTCATCTTTGGCATATGTCCGATTTGAATCTGAGGTAATGCGAAAGCGTTCATACAAACAGTACTACGACTACTTCGGTCCGTCAATATTTCTTCAGAATTGGAGACAGATGGATGACGGAAGGAACTCGGATCTAGTGCGTACAAACCATACAAATAGTTCTATGACTACTTCGGAACGTATTTTTACGGATTCAGATGGAATGCAGTGCGTAACCACTCTTAAAGAGTTTTGCTTGTACAACAATTATAATCATACATTAATCTCAGCCTAATCGGAAGGTGAATGATAAGGGTAGCTAACCGGCTTAAGTTAGGTACACCTCGTGTCACTTAAACCTGCTCACACGGTTCAAAGTATTTGTTTAAAAGAACGTTCAAGTTTAAGGTTAAGTAGCGACTTTTTTGTTCGCTCGCAAAATTTTGGCTTAAAAATATTTTAGTTTGCAAATAAGATGATTATTGTATCCAACGAAGTGGTGTGGTTTAAATTAACTTTTTCTTCATATCACTACATAGAATAAAACAAAGTCGCTTCCCGCTGTCTCTCCCTATGTATGCTTAGATCTTTAAAACTACGCAACGGATTTTGATGAGGTTTTTTTTAATAGATAGAGTGATTCAAGAGGAAGGTTTATATGTATAAATTGCACCCGTGCGAAGCCGGGGCGGGTCGCTAGTAAATCATAAATTATACTTCTTATGATGCTGTTCTAGGAAAAATGATTTTATTGTTCGTTCCTTTTAGATTTTCGCATGAACGTGACAAGTGTACAAACAAGTGGCAAACCTCTTAAGTTTTGTTACAAAATAAGCAACAAAAATGTAACGAAACCTAAAAACAAACATCTCTACAAAATATTTTATCAGTTGTTAAAGAAAAATCTAATCTAAAAGAGATATAAATAGAAATTTTTCAAAGTTGTCCGCAATTTTTTTGGTCATAGATGCTCATGAATAAGATACCGTTGAATTGGTGAGTCGCCCAAGTTTGACAGTCACGGCAGGCATTTCCTTTGGCCCTTTATATAAAAATTTCACGGCTAGTAACCGCGAGCGATTTGTGAATTTAACACAGGATATTATTAGATTTTCCCCATCCTTTTCCATTCCCAAAACCGAGGTAAAGGTGTGAAAAGAAGGAATGTACCTATCGGGAATATAATAATCGTTGAATGATCTCTAAAATGAATAAATTATCGCGAAATACTGAAACCTCATTTGTGTGAAATAAATTTATTTAATATTAATTAAGCTCAAAGGCTGGGTGACATTCAATAATTTAAATTACGTTTTTAATTGTGTGTTCATGAGTGTTTATTTAATTTAGTAGTAACGATAACGACCTGAGTAACAAAATCATGATCTATTTTGATTAAATATTTCCTGGAAGCCATCTTGTCATTAAACATCACCATCATCATCACATCCACAGCATACAATACTCCACTACTGGGAATATACATAGGTACATAGGCTTGTAAAAAAAACGATATATAATAAAATCGATTATTCTTTACATAAAATCGATTAATAAACATCTTCATAATCGATTTTTATAATATTCATCGATTTATTTTTATCAGCCAACATGTGCGTAAATCAGACGTTTTAATTAACCAGTTCACAGTTGGAAACACTGATCGGATATGGTCTCGTTAGAGTAGTTCTTGCTCTCTAGCTCTATTAACAGTTACAAACTGTTAATAGAGCTAGAGAGATAATACCTTGATGCAACTTGTAACATCAATGCGCTCCACTTGTAATTGTGTGGCGGCGGGTTTTGAAATAATTCATGACACCAATATCGTTTCTTCTGTTTTTTTTTTAACTTAAATAACAATGTCGGATTAATATTGCCGCACTCAGCACAACGACCGTTTTGTTTGACATTGTGGAATGGACTAAATCACATGTGAATGCTCGCAAAGTCAAATCTGTAATGTTACATTACACGCGAATGCTCGTAAGGCAGGGTGGTAGTATTGTAATGTAATGCTCAAAGTCGAATTTACAATGTTACTTTAAAAGAGAATGCTCATCAGTCAGGGGGGTAGTATTGTAATGTAATGTTCAAAGTCGTATCTGTAATGATACATTACACGCGAATGCTCCTAGTGAGGGAGCACCTTTAAGATGGATAACTGACTGGTGTTACGGGCCGTAATGTACCATTCGCAGCGAGCATGTTACGTTACGCTATGTTCTATACTCCCTGTAACATGCTCGTTTCGAACTCTTTGCTCGCCCGTGCTCCAGATTCATTGCCACTCGTAGTCAAGATGTCGGACGACGAAGTTAGGATGTTGGGATCTTCGATTTTACTCAATTATTGTATAATCCAAATTAAGAAGAAAAAAAGAAACGTTATTGGATATCAAACTTGTTTAAAATCAGAAACGTATTTGGTGGTTTGTAACGACAAACCACCAAATACGTTACGCACCAAACTGTGAGCACGCGTTACGCAGTTTATCGCTTTTCAATATATATTTCACTTCTTGTTCACACCGAACCGACTATACGCTATTACGTAGTGCGTTGTGACAGTGAGCATACTCACAGTCGGCGGCGGACTATATGTTTGGTGTGAACGATGCCTTAATCTGACGTTCAAAAATAACTAAGTAATTCTAGTCTATTTTGAATAAATGAGTTTTGAGTTTACGTAGTTGTTAATTAGCCACGAGTTCCTCTTGAGGTTTGAGCATTAGACATAGGAAATTCATATTTTATTTATTTATACTTCTATGCACTATGGTGGTACATAAGATTTAATGCCGTAAGGCATTCTCTACCAGTCAACCCGCCACTTTTAAGCCAACAGTTAAAGAAAAAATAAATTAGAGAATTAGGAGTGCAGCGACTTCAAGTAGTATTCCTTAACTTTGCGTTTGAACGAGAATTTACTAGGAGCTTTCTTAATATCAAGATTTTAATAGTGGCGACTTATTTTCCATATTAACAGAGGCCCTAATACTACATATAAAATATAGAACTGGTAACTAACGCACATTTCAAGCTACAAAAAGATCGCATTCATCTGATACGTCACAAATTTAAAGTTACACTCTTCGTAAACGGTCGTTTACACGTGTAAGACGTAGAGTAGTCTATAACTTTTTGCAGTCGAACGCGTCCGGAAGCAGTGTAAAAACCGCGGTACCAACACGAAAATAACTCATGTGTTGAGAGACAAGAAAATGTAATAAAAATATTCAGTGGAGTTGAAAACAAAAATATGGGACGGAAAATGAGAACAGAGAGGAAAATCGCATCAGTTACTCTCACGCAACCTTACTGAATATTTTTCGAGAGTTTATTGAATAAATATACATAATTTTCTTTTGATGCTTCAAAAGTGTTTTACACCGGCGACGTGGCTGCTCTAATACCTGGAGCCGCCTACCGTCAACACTGAAATAAATACTTGTACTCTTTGTACGTATGTACGTTTATAGACAAATCTTATAATTGGCTGTGAAAATGTTTCGATTTTATTTGATGTTACGTATTTATTATAGCTATGAGTACGCTCATAATGGGCCTCATAAGAAGGGTCAAGGTCACCCAAAGAGCAATGGAGATATATCCTATACTAGGAGTTTCCCTGCGTGATCATATCAGAAATTATGAGATCCGCAGGAGAACCAAGTTAACCGATATAGCTCGAAGAATTGCCAAACTTAAGTGGCAGTGGGCGGGGCACATTGCTCGCAGAATAATAATAATAGCTTTTTAATTAATAACTTATTTACAAAATAAAGTGCAGTTACACCACAAGTTAATAATTAAGTCTTATGCTTTAATTACAATAATACCAAAGATAGATCTAAATTACTAAGATTATAAATAATTTACACATACTGAAAATAGTAAAACGGGCTTATATCTAACTAGCGTCTTGCCCGAGCTAGGTTTATTCAAACCTGTGTTCCAGGCCATTACTTTACGACTGATTATAATAAAAGGGACAAAAAAATTATATTATGTATGACATTTAAAAATATGTTTCTACTGACTACGAAAAGATAACTGATAGATAAAAAGGAACTAGAGATAGAAAGGATAGCTGATGGGGCCGAAAGGTTCTGGAGTGGCGACCACGTACCTACCGGAAGGCGTAGCGTGGATAGGCCTCCCACAAGGTGGACCGATGATCTGTTGAAGGTCGCGGGAATCCGCTAGATGCACAGAACGATGTGGCGATGTTTGGGGGAGGCCTATGTCCAGCAGTGGACGTCTTTCGGCTGAATAATGATGATGACGACGATGATGAGTACGAGCTTTCGATTTTTTTCTATTGGACTGCTTGTCGATTGGTCTTGTGGACCGTTTCTACGTAACTGGGCAGTTATTGGCGAGACCTGAAAGGTCTGCAGCCAAACTTGTTTGTGACTGAAAACACAAGCAATTAAGTAAGCCATTCATAGTCCATTTAATCAATTAATTAATTCAGTCCATAGCTATCCGCTGTTGGACATAGACCATTGTAACCAGCATTCTAATTGCGCAACACGCTCATAATCGCACTGGCTATGATTTTGACAGGTCAATAATTTCCATAGTAACGTTAGTATTAACGATCAGACTTCTCCACAACTATGTACTATGTACAGACGCCAGCACATCAAGCTACTATAATCTGTCAAATTTCTTTAATAGATTTTCATCTTTATCGCGAAAGTATTAGGTTCAAGGTTGATTGGGAAAATTTGACAGTTTCGGGTAGCTTGACCTGCTGGCGTCAACGCGTCTGTACCATGCAATGAATATTGTTTTTGACACACATCAACTGTCATGATTGATGTTGCTAATAGGGGATTTACACGGGTCGATTTTCGCCACACGGTGAAAATCGACCGTCTTAGTGACAATTCGACTAGGCCGAAAGTGACTAAAATTGCAAGCCCCAAAGGTGGGTGCCATCCGACTTTTGCCGTGCGACGACAAGCCGCATGCGGCGGGTGACTAAAATCGACCGTGTAAATGGTCAGTTGCAGGCGATCGCCCGCCGCATGAGGTGTGTTTTGCGCTGTGTTATTCCGCTAGAAATGAACAAGTCGCATGCGATTTTTGTCGACCGTTGTAAATGGGGTGGCGATTCGATTTTTAGAAGTGATGCGACTGTTGACAGTAGAATCGACCCGTGTTATATGTATTTTTTTGCTAACCGTAACAAACTTTTTTTTTTCAATATCTTTTAAGGCAGTTCGAAATATTTTCAAAAAATATGAATTGTCTCGTAAGAAGACGAAGAAGACATTTTCTTGTAGCCACAACGATTAAGGTAGCTGCCCTCCCATCGCAAGTGAGTTTTTTGCGATTTGTGGCGTTTCTAGTACTCCAACCTCAGTTGGTCCAGAAGAGGCTTTTGATCCTTATGGGAAATAGGATCGATTGGCATCATAAAAATGTTTTGTCGAAATTGCCATTTTTCTCGCTGACTGTTTATTTTTTTCAAAATCTGTGCATGCGGATAGAAATTATTCCAAAAGTTGGGGGTGGTCTTATTAGAACGTTTTCCTGTAGCTACAATGGTTAAGATAGCTGCCCTTCATGCCCCATCTCAAATTACCATCCTGTATGTCTTTATTCGTAGGTAGTCGAACTCCTTGTGAAAGAGTTTGTGCAGGGAAACACTACCACTATACCTATTTATACCGCCCAGCAGTATTGCTGTATTCCGGTTTAAAGCTTAAAGGCGCAGTTGAAATTACACAGTCACATGAGACTTTTTACTATCTCTGGGGTTGGCAACGTATCAGCAATCCTCTTGGGGTTGTAGATGTATATAGGCGGCGGCAACCACTTACCATCAAGTGGGCCGTCGGCAAGTTTGCCAACATATAAAAATCTTTAAGCCGGGTCCGCAGCGCCAATTTTCTAACATGTTATTGTGTTTTTGCGAACAAAACTGTTAGGCCACGCCCCTATTCAGTTAGCGAACAATGTTAAGCCGGGTCCGCAGCGCCAATTTTGGTAACAAAACTGTTAGGCCACGCCCCCATTCGGTTAGCAAACAATGTTAAGCCGGGTCCGCAGCGCCAATTTTGCTAACAAAACTGTTAGGCCACGCCCCTATTCGGTTAGCAAACAGTGTTATCGTGTTTGCAAACACGAAAACACGGCGCTGCGGACCCGGCTTTAGAATGTGAAAAGAATTTGAATATTAAATATAAAAAATATCTAGAAGCTTTTTCACATGTTTATGTTACGTTCAGATTAAGTAAAATAATGCATGAAGAATCGTGGCGTAGTTGTTATAATATTAATGTGTTGAAGCCAACAGCAATTGTTGTTCCTCGGTATTTTTTGTATATTTTACATTACAAGCTAATTCTTAAACAAACAGTATAATTAATACTAATATTGGCAGTCTACAAAACATTTAAAACTGGCCAGTCAACATTAATCCGGCCACATTTAGAATTTATTCTGTTCTGCATTTCCAGGTGACATGAAGTTTATTTTTAATTAAGCGCTTTTGAATTTCGAATGAATACAGAACTCCATGCTGGTTTCAAATGCACAAGGATAATTAATTTAAAAACTTTTTTTGCTAAATATACCGTAAGAATATAAAATTATATGTATCTTGTAATAAATCCTCTTTATACAATAGCTTAGATTAACTTTACTATGCCTGAATAGGATTCAATCACAACAAAGGGAGATAATACATTATCATATAATTATCTAAGATCATAGATATGAGTCGTAGATGTAGACAATATACACAGTGGGCCCGAAGGACCCGAAATATTTTATTTAACCTTCGATTCCGATGCCTAATTGGAGAAGAAAAGCTATATCGGGTGTAAAAAGACCCTTAACGATAACGAAAACCACGTATTCTACCCATCATTGGGATATTTTTTTTCGAATAAACCATACCTGGGAAATCATTGGTTTTGGAGATATTGAAGGTCAAAGTTCACTTTTTTTTAGTTTTTTCCAATAACGATTTCCAAGTCATAATACTAAACTTTCTTCCATATAAATATTGTCAAAAATTTCAATTTTTCCTAACAAATTATGCATTTGAAATTACAAAAACGCAATCAATATAAAACGCACACGACCGCCTTGGCTCGGCTGTGTGGCCGCTGCACGCATGCAAACGCGCGGCATCGCCACAACCATAATATGCGCGCTACAAAAAAAATCCTTTTTTTTCATGCCAAAAAATAAAAGTCGTTTCCCAGCAATTATTTTTGGTCAATGTAGTTTAGTTTGATGTACAGAGTGCGTAGATTTCGGCTATGTAATGGGTCTTTTTACACCCTGTATATAGTTTATTGAAAACAGCTTAATTTTCGAAACATTCATTATTTAATGAAATTCACAAATAGAAAAATATCTATGGCAACAAGTCCCAGAAACGCGGTGTTGCGACTTTTGTCATACCATACCCCTCTCGCCGTATGTCTTTCATGACGGGGAGGGTTGTGAAGTGAGAAGTTTATTATCCACTCACACGATAATTTATAAATGTTGCCAGCTCAACCTAAGGCATTGTTTACAAGGAAGCACTAAAGTTAATTCATTCAAAAGGAAAAGAAAAACTAAAAAAAATTTTTTTTTTACTTTTTTCAACTTTTGTTGATATAACATTTGACTCATATTAGCATCAGAAAGGCGTGCTTAAAATCTTTCGGGTACCTCGGGCCCACGGTGTATATTACATTGTCATATATCTATGACTATATTTATTGATATATAGATATTTGAATCATTTCTCCATTCATAGATATGACTCTAGCGGTCATTTAAGAGATATGATCCTGCACAACATCCCAGATATAATAATTATGATAGTGTAATAACCCCCTATGAGAGCAAAAGGGGGAGATAAAGAGAGCTATGAACACATTGAAATTATGCCTTATTTCGGTCTTTATTTACATTAAAATCGGCAAAGGTTTTTTTAATTAAAAAGGATTTTTTAATCCAATCAATTTAATCTGAGGAACAATTTTGACGTTTTGACAGCTTTTGTTTAGAAAATATGTCAAACCGCCATATTTATTCATTAGATAAACGTTATCTGACGATTAAAAAATTGTTCCTTGGTCAAATCTAAAAATTGTCAGGGACAAATTATTAAAAACAAAACAAATTACTAACAAAAAAACTGAAAAACTAGAACCGCTAATTCAGCCATAATTTTGAATTGAAAATATGTGAAAAGCATCTCTGCAAATTAGAGCAAAAATTTCACGTATTTTCAATTCAGAATAGGCTAAGTTTGCTGTTTCAGTTTTCGGTACACTGTCCCTAACACCTGGTAATATTATATTCACAGAACTAAAGATATTAATATAATTACGTATATGCGCTTCCACGGTCCACGTACATAGGTTAGTCCGACAGGTATCATGTCAGCGCGGCAGAATCCGGCGGCGACAGATGGCGGCCTGGAATAATTCTGGAGCAATTTTATCGCCACAAACTGCACTCGTCGTCTGCCACCCGCTTTGTTTTCCTTCTACCTGACAGTGCTTGTTTTATGACATTTGCTATCCCCAATTTATTGTAGTTGCATGTGCTATTGTTATTTTTATTAAAATAAATATTGGTTTTCGGTTTTATCCCTATCTATTTTTGATTAGACAACGAATAAGTTTGAATTAACCGTTAACGTCCCGACCGACGACCTGGGTCGTCAATGCCATTGTTTATCTATTGTGTCTATAATTACAGTACTTGAGTAATTAAGATATTTATCGCTTTATTTTTGTAAAGATTTCATTAACTAAAATGTTGTTTCGTAATATTTTTTTGATATAATACGTGCTGTTCAATATTACTTTACTCCGGTCACGATCCACCGAGTTCTCCCGTCGTAGAGCCGGTCGTCTCTTCAGACTCCGCAGTCACACCGATAATTCAGCCCTCATCAAGCTGTCTCCCCCCCCCTATGTCCACGCCAGCAACGCCCTAAGCCGAGGTCCGAGTCCCACTAGCGGTCGCCCTTAGTGCTGTTGTTGCAGGTAGTCATGATGTTAGTGTAGTACAAGTAGTTAGCTTAGGTTAACTATTTTACTTCCCCACCATTGGCTAGAGACCCTTCAGGTCTCGCCAATAACTGCCCGGTTACGTAAAAACGGTCCCCAAGGACCACCTATAGAAGTCCAATAGAAAAAAAAAACTTTCCAGAAGCAAAGTTTTCTAAAAAGAACACTTTTTATGATATAGGTACGAAGTCTTTTCTGCGCGCCGTCGACGCGCGGTAACGTTTTATGCACTTTTTTAAAATCTTTATTTTATATGGACTTCCGTTACACAATTGCACAAGTCAGTCCCGTAGTTCCTTTCTTATTACATGAAACAAAGATTATTAAAAAACGAGTTTGACGTTAACGCGCGTAGGAAAGACGTCGTGTAGGCTCTTAGTTTTGGCAATTGTTTTTTAATTACAAGTAAAAGAAGACACGCTTGGCACACGCCCTCTTGCTGCAGAATATTGATTCCAATAAAAAACTTGAACATTGCATTGCAGATTCTATATTTGAAATTTTAAGACGCCACCATCTTGGAAAGCCTTCGCTGACAACAAATTCAATATCGTCTGCGGTTCGATAAATAAAGTGAGTTTGACCCCTTCATTCGCATTGTATTTGTTATCATAATCCCCTCTGGCCCATATTCGTCATGTGTCGAGGGCCTCGGAGGCTTGGACTCAGAGCTACTCCCACTTTCTGAGTATTTGTTTCATTTCTGTCGTCATTTTGTGTTGACAGGATTTCGATGTCGCAAATCCGTGAAGATAATTGAAACAGAATATTACGTTTTTTTATAGGAATGGACTTTGTACGTCAAATTCAGGCCGCCGTAATCTCGTCAACGTTTGTATTTTTTGTTAATATTATGGTTTATTTTTCATTCAGACAACATTCGGCGAGATATGAAGGAATAAATTATCATTAAAAGTGCGAGAAAGATCTTGTTTTATTTGATTAGACATTTCTACAGAAATACAAAATCCTTACTCACAGCATCCGTATTCATGAATACGATTTCCGCTAAGAGAATTTCTCACAATCTAAATAAAGAAACGAGTCTAGTTTACACTTAATGTAATATGCATTGCTTGACAACAAGCGCCGTGAGAGGCTGCTAATCTAATCCGCGGCTTAGCTGAAGAATAATGAAACACACCCGCACTCACAGACACCGAAATAAATTTCCCTCCTGAAGACTGTTACGGGTAAAATTTAATAAAGCAAATAGGAACAACGTTACGAACTGGGATGCTTAAGCATATTTTAAGAGATTTATAAGCGGCGAAACAAAGCGCGTTATTTACAATTAATTTAGAATTATGTAGGTAATGAAAAGTGTTAGTCTGACGGCTGTATATCGTTATCTGTACCTATTATAAAAGGTAAAATCGACGTAAAATTGTAATGAAATGTTTGATAATGTGTTTTTGATGTAGGTTAGGTATTCGATTACATTATTATTACTCGAAATACATTGTGTATTATGGTTTCAAGCGGTTTTCCTTGTTTAGCTCGTACTTTATTATATATTTACGGTTTCTGCAGAGGGTATGAATGTATTGTTTCATTAAAATGGGTTCTGCTTTCAGATGAGGTCAGTGTTGGCCGCAGACTGACTTTACGGGCATTGGACGGAGAAGTCGCGACGGTTTGTAATACTTAGAGAGCAAACAACTGTAGAACTATTCTAGTTTGAGACTATGTTCGGTTTGACTCAAATGTTTCGTTGGTTAGTTCACAAGTCGAAATTTAATTGACCTTTGTTTTATAAACTAGATATATTACGTTTATTGTTTCTTTCTTATCCTTTATTTTAGTCATATTAATAGCAATTGTAATGTTAAATGCTATTTCTCTTGTAAATTCAGTAAAAATATCAACGCATTAATACTTAACACCCTAGATTATATCGTTCCCTAGGGTCAAACTCAACCACTAGTTCATTTAAAAGATCTCGAAACATCCACATCAAATAGACGAGTTAATCCCAAATGTATATTATCACATATTATCAGAGTTTCGAATTGGATTCGTACGCTTCAACTCTATTAAAAGTTGGCGACACGGACGTCGGGACACACGGCGCCGGCGGCGGGCGCAACGGTTTCAAAATGCGAATGTCGACGGCACGCTCCCAATCATAGTTACCTACCATTAACATTTATTGTTCCATTTTAAATAAACATAAAGGAATATTTTCCTGGGAATGAAAAATTGTATGTTGGTATGCTTTTTGTTCAGAATTAAGCTATTTATTTCGGGGAAAATGGACGCGAAATAACAATCGTGCTTTTGAACTGGCTCAATTGTTCTAGGAGCATATCCTAAATGCTCGACGCATACAAGGAGTATTTACTTTAAAAAAGTCCTCTATGCGTGTAGTCTGAAATCCTGCACCCACCAGCATGGTGACCCTTCATAGGCTGAGTATCCACCAGAGCTGTACTAAGCTGCGTAGCGAAGAATGTGTTTTGTAAGCACCAATAGAATCACTTCACTTACCTAGCTTCGCTCGGCGCAGCTCTGGTGGATATGGGCTAAAACAAGCGAGAAATGCGAGCGAGAGATGTGTTGCGAGGAATGTGTTACGAGGAATGTGTTGCTAGGAATGTGTGCGAGGATTTGAAAATCTGCGCCTACCAGTCAGTCAATAGATGGTGTTTGGAAGAGGTAGATGATCATTTGTACACATTAACACATTACGCATTACACATTCCTCGCTACACATTTTCGCACCACACATTTTCCTCTGGATGTTCAGCCTTATTCTGAGAAAATGTGGGACACTAATGGGTTTATACTTATGCTAAAAATATACTGTATAATACAGAGCATAATATTATTACAGTTTTCTGTCCAGCAGCTCTTGCTCAAGATTTTGCTGAGGTGTAAGTGAGGTGTTTTTTTTTATTTGCCAACTTCGCAGCGCCGTCAGGAGAACTTAATTTCTTCCTAGTCTCTTGGGAGTATAATAGCAACAATAGTTTATGGAGACTTGTATTTTTAACTTGAGTGTCTTATCAAAAGGGATTATTATGAGAGGAAGGTAGAAATATAATTAAGTAATAGAATTTTAAGGGCCTCCTCTGTCCTCCTTACCTGTTCCCAACTATGTTAGGGTTGGCTTCCAGTCTAACCAGGGGGCCTACTCCCTAAGTCCGTCAACGAAGTTAGTCGCCCGTCCGAAAGTAGCCCGAAACGTACAAGTGAACAAAACAAGTGTCAAGTTCAACTTTTCGGACGGGCAAAAACACATTGGTAGTAGGGATAACTGTCAAATCGTGTTGTCATTCATTCTTAGTTCGGGCCCCGAAATAATCGTATGTCCGTAGGTGATAGGGAGCAGGAAACGCTCGTAACTAAGGCCGAAACCACGGACTTCGTGCTTAGGGAGTAGACCCCCAGACGCGGCTGAATAGCAGTATTTTCAAATCAAAAGCGATACACATTTATTTACATATAGATACTTCTGTGCAGTATGGCGGTGCATAATGCAGACCATAAGGCATTCTCTACCAGTCAACCTTTGGGGTAAAAAAAAACCATCGAAATAGGTACAAAAAAAGGAAGAGTTGCAAATTTTGTACTTAATAGACAAGAAACTCATAAGATAAATACATAAAAATATATAGGTATACAAAAATAAAATGTACAAGGTTAGTCGGAAAGGGGGTAATAATCCGCACGCCACTCAAAGTATCACTGATGACTTTTTTAAAGTAAGTGTTTCATTTCAACATTCAACATTTTTGATTTCCATGCAAAATTATATTTATTTTAGTTTATTCTAAAATTCTTCTTAAGTTACGAATTCGAAAAATGGAGCTTCTGATCCGTGACCCCAAAATGCACCTAAAATATAATAACAGCTGATCATAGCTGCGGATAGATAGATTTTAGCGTATTTTTATGAAATCTTTGAGCATCTATTTCTCTTAAACTATTGACTTTTGGAAAAAGTTTTAGAATAAAAGTTATTATGGATACTTTAACCTCGTTTCGGATTCATCATTCCGCCGATTGACGTCCACTGCTGGACACATGCCTCTCCCAAGCAATATTGGGGGGGGGGGGGGGGGGGGGGGGGGGTATGCCATAATCGCCACGCTTGGCAGGCGGTTTGGCGATCGCAGTATGATTGTTTAAGTACTCAGAGGACGCTGCTGCCCATTCTCTAGTGAATCCCTTAGCCGCCTTTTACGACACCCATGCGAAGAGATGGGGCAGTGCTATTCTTTACGTACGGCACCACACGTTTCGGATTAGTAGCCTCTTTTCGACTAACCTTATATAGATACGATCAAATACAAAACATTATGAAAAAGTAAATGCAATTATGACGAAAACTAAAATAGATGATAATATGCTTATAATTCGTGATTTTACTAAAGTGTTGGTAATACTTGAATCACTGCTCACCTCACCACAGAAAATCAACAAAAACACCCAGTAAAACCTCGACGTTCTAAATTTTCGGTCTCATGAACCTACCTAGTCTAAAAGTCACTCAACGAGCTATAGAAAGAGCAATGCTCGGAGTTTCTCTACGTGACATGATCCGGAATGACAAAGTCGAGGTAGAACCAAAGTTTCTTGGAATTAGCAAGTTGACGCGACACGGGCAGTCCTTTAGCTCCGAGAATCGAAACGGCTGTAGAGGAAAGCTTTTTAAATGGCAATCGTGAACTTATTCCCCCATAGAAAGACAAAAGGCGTAGTAAAAGTCATGGGATGTTGATTTGTTCATAGACGTACTCGTACAACTGGCGATTCGTAAGCTGAGCTTTGTATTTGAGTGCACATAGAATCGATTGCCAAAAAGCAGTATAAACCGGTTTAAACCAAGCAAAGGACGCGTCTGCATTCATTCTCACACAAATGCAAAGCTCAGCTTAGGCCTCGCGGACTGTAAGTATTTTAATTTTAAGCTGCACTTGCCGCGGTCAGTCCATGGATGGGTGACCATTCGTTACAAATGGAAGCCCCGTCGTGTCTCGGAGAGCACACTAAGCCGTTGGTTCCGGGTTTCATACGAATACATATACAATGTGGGCCCGAGGTACCTACCCGAAAAATGTTAAGCTTCGATTCCGATGCCTTTGGAGAAGAAAAGCTAGAATATACGAGTAGTTTGTCGAATAAAGCTTAATTTTCGAAATATTCACTATTGACGGAAATTCACAAGTCGAAAAATCTCTATGGTAACAAGTCACGGCGAACACGGCGTTGCGACTTTTGTTATACCATACCCCTCTCGCCGTATGTGGGAAGGTTGTGAAGCGAGAAGTTTCTTATCCACTCACACGATAATTTATAAGTGTTGGCGGTTCAACCTAAGAATTGTTTACAAGGAAGTACCAAAGTTAATTGATTTATTACGTTGAGAAAAACAATAAAAAAAAAACTGACTTGGATTTTTGTTGATGTAAAGTTTGACTCGTAATACCATTAGAAAGGCGTGGTTAAAATCTTTCGGGTACCTCGGGCCCACGGTGTATGTGACAGTCGTTACGGGTAGTCAGAAGCCCGAAAGTCAGACAACCGGTCTAACATAAGGATATCGGCATTGCCCGATAACTGGGTTGCGGAGGTCTGACGGCAGTCGTTCCGTGTAAAATACTGGTCCGTTCCGTGTAAAGCCGCATCTGGTTGGGCTGGAAGCTGATCCCAATATATTTGGAAAAAGGTTAGGCAGCACGAAGAAAGACAAAAGGTCTAGAAGTCTTGGGAATAGTAAAAGTCATGGGATGTTGATTTGTCTATAGACGTAAATATTTTAATACGAAGGGTCCACTGCAATAATGATGAATGTCCAAAGTTTCTTTAATTCTAAGTAAATGTATCATTCGGACACTTGATATAAGGTCAGGTGGGGTAAGAGGAACATAGTTTACTGGTTTTTGAACATTACGACCTCTAGCTATTAAAAATATGTACGTATTCTAATAGCAATACAAACAAAGTTTTGCTAACGAACCATGCTAACTGTTATTTTAACACAGAAATTGATTCTTCCAGTAATAACGGAACAATCCGACTACAAAGCCAGGTCTTCTAATTGTTTCTCTTTCCCGAAATTTGGGGTAAGAGAAACGCTTCTATTCGTACAAGTAAAAACACGTTTTTTTATATGTATCTCTAAAAATTTGAGAACTGCCTTTCGACGTAATGGAAATGAAACCATACCATAGTTAAAATATGGTTTAATTTAGCAATACCGAACAATAAAAAAAAATTGGGGTAAGAGGAACATATTAGTAAGGTCAGGGGTTGTAAACTACGAATGTTAAAAACATTATACTGTAATTTGGTTTTTAATAAAAATATTAAGGAAAATAAACGATGAATGTCACTATGTGAGTGTGGTGTGTATTTATTATAAATGTATCTAAAACGGTTTTCCAACCGTGAGTAACTCAACTGAATAAAAACAAACACAAATAATTGTAAAAATCTTTGTTTTACTTAACAAACGTACAAAAAACTTAAAACACTTTTCTGTCATTTTTTCACTCTGATCGTTATGCATGAACGAATATACTGCACTGCGTTTATACATAATGACCAAAATAATGGTATGGTATGGTATTCCATAATGTTTTGAGGCTGCATAACCCGACAGTGCACCACTTTTAACAGCCGCCACTGCTTCTAACAATTTTTCTTTCGGGTAAGAGCTCCGTTCCGTTTTCTTATATAATTTCGAGGCATTTAACTTTTTCTGTAACAAATAAATAGATGTACCTCCAATACGGTAAAAATAAATTACAGGAACAACTAACAAGCCTGTTGTAGGTATAGAGATGTCAACACATTTTGGCGCGCACACATAGTAGAATATTTTGAATGAAAACAAAATTATTATTATGTGTTGAAAGAAAAACACACAGCGTCGATATGAAGATGATTTTGTGAACGTACTTATTAATCCCTGCTCTATGGTATTATACCTGTTTGTCACCGGCGAGGGGCCAATATTTTTTCATATTTTTATGAGGTATGTATGGCAACCCTTTTGAACTGTCATAGTCTCTTCACCAGGAAGATATTCCTGCGACGCTGTGTGTTTTTCTTTCAACACATAATAATAATTTTGTTTTCATTCAAAATATTCTATTACGTGTTTACTTAAAAACACACAGCGTCGATATGAAGATTTGTTTGATATCTGCTGGTGACAAACACAAAACGCTATGTGATAGAATAATAAATGTTTAAAGAAGCACAAGAGAATTACTTATATTAAAGTAATCTCACTGTTGATGTTCAATCAGTCTTAGAGAGAATAAATCTCTACAATTTCTTAACAGAAATGTCTTGTAATAATTATATATCATAAATCAAAAACAATTTAACTTCTTCATAATAAAATCAACACATGCCATTACATCAATTAATCCTTAATAATATGAGAAAGCTGAAGATTCTCAAAGAGCAATAAGGTTCCTTTGTAGTCATTCCTATTTCTTTACAATAGTATTTCCTGAAAATATGTTAACTTCCAGTTTCTCCTACACATAAGACATATAGACAGCATATCATGCATAGGACGGATCTCTAGCCAGCCGGTTGAGGCTACTGTAGACCTGAATGATCCTAAGATAGCTGCTACTCCTATATCACTCAAAACAGGTCTTTACCAATCCCTCGTAACAGTTTAAGAGGTAGAGACTAATTCGCCAATTATTGTAATATATAAGTCATACTGTAATCTTCTTGGCTTTTCATTTCTCCTGATAGGAAAATTAGATGCTTGATACATTTAACTGGGTAAACCTGTTGTATTGGGTGTTAGCAATAGCCATCCTGATTGGCTATGCCAAACCAAGCTAGTCCTAGAAGCTAATACTAACTAGCCTTAGGATTATATTATTTGCTGAAAGAAATATATAGAATTCTCATGTTTTTCAAGTAAGGTGAGACCATACACTTGTCTTTTAAATACTAAAACAAGAAAAGCTACATTGAAGACAACTTGAGGATGCCACACTGGTGGCTTCAGGTCCAGTAGTTGTGCTGTGGCTATAGCCTTATTATTATATAGCACTACTTGCTTCAGAAGTGTATGATCTTCTGCTTGTTCTTGTTTCATCTGACAAAATGTAAAAAATTGACGATTTATGTGATGCCAACTGAATTATACATGTGTAGCTAACATTGTGCTGTAGGCAAGATCTGTACATGTAAATAGGCAAGAAATCTAGCTATCTGTTGTATCTGTGACTCTTTGAGTATTGACTTCATCATCAACACATCAAATCACCAACTTCTAATGGCTGGATAGTAGGTGTCAATTATCCATGCCTCCATCTGGTATTTAACAGCTGTTTTTCTATCTCTGACCAACAGTGGTTTTATTCTCCCCACCTCCAACTAACCTAGCCTGAGGAGTCAGTTGGTGTACATAAGCTATGAGCTGGAGGTAAGCCTGATGCTGGGTCTATTGGACTATCCGAAAGTCTTTCTATGGTCACTAGCGGCTCTAGGGCTAGGCTTTCGTGACTTCATATCCGCTACGCTAACCAATAGGTTTATTGGTGGGAATCCACAGTGGTGTTATGGTGGTAATTCTATTGGTCTTTGGCATTGTTTAGTTGCGCTATATAACTCGAGGAGTGAAATTGGGGGGAGGAAATATCCCCCCTAGGCGAAATTTCCAGTTATGAATAACGGAATTCGCGAATTCAAAATTCATGTAAAGTGATGTCTGCAATCTAGCAAGACGTGTCTGTTGAACACGGTTGTTTCTGCAGACGAGAAGAGACCTGCGTCTGAAGTGCCCCAACGATGTAATAATCGGTTTGTTGCAGTGGGCAACAGACTCCACTTAAATAGCCGTTGGCTTGAGAGGCAATCGGCTGTGCAGTTGTACCCCTCCGAGAGGTAATGAGCTGATAGAAATCTGATTTCCTTGTCAACTTCAACAACTTGCGATTCATATTGAGAAAACTCAGTGATCGTATTCCACCTTCGATCCACACTGTCCGAATATCAGACTGGACTAAAAGGTTATAACAATCGAACAAAAATTAAACATTACAGACCATGCGATCGATTCCGAATCGACACATACACTGCTAACAGCTCTTTCCAATTAAAGAGGCTATTTACCCTGCTCTCCCATTCAGATGCCTGACATCTGAGTATTGATCAACTGGGCATCCCAAACCCGCGTCCGCTGCGACGTTTGTCAAGACGAAAAGATATGGTCGTTGGTGTAAAACCGTCGTGGTCTTGGCGGCCTAAAATTGTCTAACACCTTTGGTGGCAACATTCGACTCATTCTATGGTTGCGGAATAAGCATCTCACTTGAAGCGTTCCAGGAAAATTTTAAGGTACTGACAGTGTAGTCAGCCCCTTGAGGACCAAAAACGGCGAAATTCAATTGAATTAGTAATTTTTTATTTACTTTAGCATAAATTCTCTTCAGAGTATCGCCTAATAAGCCCTATCTTTCCATATTTTTTCTTCGGGCAATGCTATTTGGTTTATTCTGGTATTCCATTTGATCTACTAGTTTCAGTATCAATTTTGGGTACTTTAGTTGCCTTCCCAGTCATTCCAAGAGTCTGAAGACTTCCACAGTCTGACAGATCAACTTACACTGGTTCATTCCAAGAGTCTGAAGACTTCCACAGTCTGACAGATCAACTTGCACTGGTTCATTCCAAGAGTCTGAAGACTTCCACAGTCTGACAGATCTACTTGCACTGGTCCATTCCAAGAGTCTGAAGACTTCCGCAGTCTGACATATCAATTTGGACTAGTCCTGGTGGACCAAGGAAAAATCTTTTAGATAGACTAAAGATTAATGGCAAATTGGCATGAATTTTCTTATGAGCAATACGTACCAATTCATCGCCCAAAAGGGAGAGATGAAATTTGTAGTAACTCACCCTGGTAAAATAATACTATGTGTTAACAAGGGGATCTTGCTCTTGGCATGTAAATAATATACATTGGAAATATCCAATTCCACTATGCAAACTTATGCCTGCCAAACCTCTGATATTACGGCATGAAAAATTAGTCAGAAATTCTTGATCTGAATGAACATACATGTTCAGTACATGGAGGTCGAAAACAGGGCGGAGGCCACCGCTGCTCTATGGTACTAAAACATTTTCAACAGGAAGCGTAGGCTTGCCAGCTTTTTATTTTCTGATGCCTGTCTGTGTGGGTGTGCATGTGCACCTGTTGCTCCTTCAAGTATTTTATTATCTGTGTCATTTCCGGTGTGACTTTGGTACTGTATCACCTTATTATACTTGTGGAAGGATATATTATTATCAGAGGGCTCATTCAAGAATTGAATGTAAGAACCAGGGAAAAATAATAATTATAAAGCAGTCCGTTACTAGAACTATACATGCTGTTTTTCTTCCCCTTAATATCTAAATACTGACAGTAATTTCTTATTAGAAGGAAAGGACTATTATTCTTATTATTAAATCTGGTTTCCTTTAGGAATCTCCTATAGAGTCTTGTTTTATCAGTCTATAGGTTATCCTATCTGAATTGCATTGATGTGGGTGCATTGAAGTGGGCTTGTTCTCCGGTAAAGACTTTATATTGCTTACTTTCTTTCAGTAAGTAGTCATATTGAGTTAGGTACTTGTACCCCCAAGGATTGTATAACTGATGTTAGAGTACAAAATGAGCCAAATCACAATGCAATCAAAGATATGTTCTACAGTTATCAGAACTCTTCTCATACCTTAGAAGTTACCTATGCATTAGGTACATCCACAAACTACCTAATTGTAAAAGCTGATCAAAGCCAAACAAACTTATTATTTATTTATTTTTAAAATAAATTTCTTTACATTGATTTAATTTAATTTAAGTGAGTTGTTGGCTCAATTTACCATTTTTAAATAGTCCTTTCCCCAATTGAGAAGACAAAACTCTTTGTTTAACTTCAGATCTTTGAAATCTGTCTATTAAGTCCACACTTTTGAACATTTTAATTCCATCCAATCTTAAGTATTTAAAATGTTAAAATTAAGATTTCAACACTAGACCGCTGGTCCACTGACCGTTAACTAGAAAACTCAGAACTCTGCTAGACTGACTTTCAGTGTAAAAAGTGTCTGAACAATGCTTGGAGTTAGACTTTTGATTATCTTTGCAGTATCGGTCACCATCTCGTGGTTTTCTTAGTCCAGTTGCCCCGAGCTAGGATTGACTAAAAACTCCGCCATGGAGCATGACGGGACCGCCTTATAAGGAACGGTCAGAGTGGATGTCCACTCAGATATTAAGTGAGATTTAGTTTGCATAATTTTATGGGACAGAATATTGCAAATAATTTGAAATCTGACTTACTTGGTGGTTTGACTTACTATACGTGAGTCAAATATGTCCTATAGTGGTTTTTTCTTGTCCTCTAGCTGGGCGGGAACGGCTTACTTACCACCTGAGGTCCTGACTGTAAAGTTTGCCTCTCCATTGTCCTGATCTAATGTATCGGGAATCGGGACTTTACTTCTCTCCGTGAGAATACGATTCGAAGTCACGAATCGTCGCATTTTCACTTATTTTACTAACATATCCGTAACTTTGCACTTCCGCACTCCAAAATTACGTCGATACGTACGGGAAAACTTAAGAAAATTCACTTTTGGCGAAGCGAAAAAAAGTTTTCGACCGGTGAGCGGGAATTTCACAAAACGCTATGACAGTTCAAAAGGGTTGCCATACATACCTCATAAAAATATGAAAAAATATTGGCCCCTCGCCGGTGACAAACAGGTATAATACCATAGAGCAGGGATTAATAAGTACGTTCACAAAATCATCTTCATATCGACGCTGTGTGTTTTTAAGTAAACACATAATGCCTTGTATGATTGTATGGGTACGATGAATGACTGTCAATTGGCCCGAGTCACTACCACACAAATTAAAGATGTATAATAATTATAAGCGCATGCACAAATAGCTCCGCGCGCCAAGATGAGTTAAACCATGTATTTCTACCTACCTAATCTAGATAGGTGATTTTCAACTTGCAAAATGTTTGTTACCCCTAAACCGGGAAAGAGGAACATAATGTTTCTCTTAACTTGGTATGGTAGTTCCTCTTTCCCGGCTTGGTATTTTGTAGCTTATGTTTTTGATGACATCGAAAAAGCACTAAAAACACATGCTACAAACAACTTATCATGCGGAAAATAAAGATTCAACATTAGAATTACACTTACCAACAAAATTGCGGCGATCACAGATGTTTTTATCCCTTAAAAAATCGCCCACAAAAAACACCGCTAGGTCACATTTTTAAAGTTTGTCAACTGATATTTTCTTTCTGTTTTACTCACGTACTTATTGAGTTGTAGTGCCATCTATCCATAAAATATTGAAACTATACCTAATACTGTTTTATCGACAGAGTAACCATAGAGCTGGGCTTTATAGTTTTCTATTTATGAGTTACTGTTCCTCTTCACCTGGCGTCCCTCTTACCCCACCTGACCTTATGCAGTTCGTAATTTCGTTTACAAACTCAGCAATATCGCTTACAGTCCCGAGATACACACGTTTTTAAAAATCGGATACAGGCTAGAACGCTCAGCGTCATAGGTATATCTTTAAATCTCATGGGATGCATGAAAAGAGCCTCCACGAGTGACGATACTTAAGTACGTCCGGCGCACCCTGGGCAGTCAGCCCCGCTACCAACCTTGCTGACTGGCTAATCTTTTCACCACAGCATGAGCTATTTTCGTATAGCTCGTGCTGACACGAGAGAAGAAGAATCTTTAAATCTGAGTTTTTTTTCACCACTTACAAAATTAAAAAGCGAATATCTTAAAACAATGTAAAAAGGACATTTGTCATTATTGCAGTGGACCCTTCATATGGCAATAGGCTCGCCCCCTATGGGACGTAAACATCACGGCAAAATGCGGGTGTACTTTACACCTCTGCACTACCCTTCGGGCAATACAAGCGTGAAGTTATGTATTTTAAAACAATTTGGTTTGAAAATCAAGAGTAGTTATAGCGACGACACGTTTGGTGCAGTGGCTAAGCGATTGGCTTCTGCGCCACGGGTCGTGGGTTCGATTCCCACACGGAACAAAAATTTGTATGGCCTACAGATGGTTGTTTCGGGTCTGGGCGTTTGTTTGTGAGATTTGTGTCTGTAAACGCACCCACGATACAAGAGAAATCTTAGTGTGGGGCAAAGTTTTTTTAAAAAAAAAAAAAAAAAAAGTTATAGTATTGGACTCCTTTATTCGGAAAAGTTGAGAATGCTGGAATAGCCAATTAGTTGGGTCGCCGAGGTTAGATGATATTCGCTAGCATTACTTATGTTGCATATGGCCTAGTTTATGGAGGGGCGGTATCAACTTTTTTGTGTGGGTACAGTCTAGAATATAAAACTTCCTGACTGCACGTTGGGAATAGTAGCGTGTTGTAAGATTCAACAAAACACAGCACGTTTGGTGGTAGGATCTATACGGTCCGCCTGGCTAGCTACCACCTCACATTAAAGTCCGGCGCCAAGTAGTCACCGTGTTCCGTAGTGTGCATGTGAGAGCCAGAGGGGTATAGGGAAATCCCTCTATATCTATGTTACATGAATTCCTGTGCTCCATCTTAGACCCTCTCTGTGCTTACCATCAGGTGCGACTAGAGTCAAGTGCGACCATTTAAAATAATAATTAAAAAAAACTAAAAAGATATGTGCGAAAAAACGCGTCTCCATAAATACTCTGATACGTGTACATTCTCATAATGTTTGAATTATCCGCTGTACACCCCGCATCACACTTTGCACTAAGCTCTGCATCCCTATAAACAAGGCCTTATAGAGTGCTAGAGTTTCCCTATATAAAAAAGTACTGGGGCCCAATTCTCCTAAAATAAATTGTTGCCAAACGCAATCGAACCACAACCGTCAGTCAGTTTTTGTTTTCGAAAACTTTCAAAATGATTGATTTTGTTTTTTTGTGTCAAACAATTTGATAGCCTTTGAAATTGAGAACTGTCTGAATGAACGGTTCGGTTGTGATTCATCAAGATTTATTTTAGGAGAATTAGGCCCCTGGTGAAACAACAAGCATCATGAGACCGAAGTAGAAAAATATGTATCAACAATTGAAAATTAATTACTATTAAAATTCATTATATTTTAGTTCATTTGATTCTGAAAAGAAGTCGGTGCTCAACCACGCTGAACCAGATTGAAGGCACCGACTTCTGAAACTGTAATTTTTTTTTTCGACGTTGCCTTTTACTTCTTTTTTTAAGCTTTTAATTAATACTTTTGAGTGAGATAAACAACAATTACAATAGTTTACAAAGTGGATCACTAACCGTACTAAGTCATTTTCAAACTACTAATAATATTGTAAACAAAACTACTCAACCAAACTTAATAAAATTCATGCAGGACAAACTCTAGAGTATTTCACACCAACTAAAAAAATAATTACTCAAATCGGTATACAAATCTTGGAGAAATCGGTGTAAATACAATAAACAAAAAAAATACGCGTTGAATTAGCAAAATCCTTTTTGAAATCATGCAAAAATTGCTTCTTCATGGCGGTTGTGTAATTTTTTTCTCGTTTGCATACGTTTCAGCCCTCTCTGTTTAATTATTGCGCGTGGTTCACGAAAAGGCATACGTTAATTGCGGTGAAAACCCGACCGCGCGGTTTTATTTCATTGTTCACTACTTTTGGTAGGTTTGAAGTAACAATAAGGTTAACAATGTGTATACATATCTTTGTGTCACTCAGGTCTTTTACGACACAAATGGAACAAACACCGAGCTGCGTAGTAAATAAACGCTTTTCACTTAGCCATTCACCGGGATTTCCTTAGGTATCATTAGGTACATTTACAAACATCTAGACTTCTGTAGGGTGTACAAATACTTGTCTTAAAGGGGAAACTTGGTGGGGCTTTATTTTCTTCGCCGTTTATGTCATCATGCCGGCTTTTCCCGGAGAAGGCATGGTTACATAATAGCCGTCAGATTCATATGCTGTATGCATATGGCTGAGCCGAAGAGGAAGTGTGAATTTGACAGCCTAAGTATTAGCATGCATAATGGGTGTTTAGGGATTCGGTGAATCTTATGCGTTCGGCAAATAAAACGGTAGACGAAAGCGGGGCGTTTTACCGGCGGGCCCGCGTGAGTTGGGTCGAAGGAATTACTATGAAGCATGTCACACAAGCAGACGTAGCATGACCACCGTAGTTGTAGTGTTTTGTCGACTGAAGAATGGACAAAATGGCACCGCGACGCCCGAGCTCGCACCGATGCACCATGGGAAGAGACTCGTTCGTGGTAATGCGGACGCGTGCGGAGTAGTGCACCGTATCCACATCAAGCACCCTCATAATTTGGCTTCCTGGCGTGGTATCATCCGTAAAATCACGCGCCGTGGGAAGCCACATTATGAGAGTGTGTGATGTGGATACGGCGCATCGCTCCGCACGCGTCCGTGATACCACGGACGAGGCTCTTCCCATGGCGCGTCGGTGCGAGCTCGTGCGTCGCGGTGCGCGCTATCACGCACCGTGGGAAGCCGGTATTAGGTCATAGGTGTGGTGAACGCTTTAAATAATGGGTTGATTTCGCCGAATGAGGTGTCAATCAATCCGTCAAATGACACTTTTAATTCTAAAAGTAAATGTATGCAGAAATTAAGCATGGTTCGCTTTCGATGAACACTGGTTACCCATTACTTTATTATTATGTTGGTACACTACGTCCGTCGGGGCTACATAACAATACAAGTTTCTTGGCTAGAGCCGAAGTAGAGTACCTAGTGTATACACGTTCATATAAACTTATGAGGGAACGGAGTTCGTGCAAGAAATTCTTGTTTAGACTTGACTGTATAAGCATTGTGCGTCCAAATCTCAAGTTGTTTTCTATAGCAAATTATACAGGGTATAAACGAATTTGTGAAATTCCGTCAAACCGCATGATCTACTGGCGACACAAATTGTCCTTGCAAGGGATTTTTTCAGATTCAACAAAAAATAAAAAGAATACATGATGTTCTGATATTGAGTCATTTTAGCGCCCCGAGTTAACTGACTGCGCGGACCGATATCGCGCTAGTCGTGCCCGCCAGCTGTATCGCTGTGCTTTTATTCATTAATGCTTAGCAACGAAAAGATCAATCATAAATTTCCAGCTGTGGAGGCTTGTAATCCAGCTGTGGAGGCTTGTAATTAGCAATTAGATTATTTAATTTTGGTAACTATTATTACATTAGTCTGTAAGCCTACTTAAAAGTAAATTAAAAAAAACTTTTTTTTATTTAATTATAATTATTTGGTTTAGGTACACACGGCTACTCATCAAGCTATACATTTCCAGTTTACACTGACCTCTCATTGTAAGGAAATCCTATACAATGCGAGATCAGCTTATACTGGAAATGTATAGCTTGATCTGTAGCCGTGTCTACCTACGAAAATGTACCCATAAAGCAAGAATAAAGTTTTTTTTTTTAATGACGTTTAATGCTACGCGGCATTAATCTTTACCAGTAGGTAATAGAACATGTGGTCATAAGGCATTACACGAATTCGTTTACAGCCTGTATAGTACTGTTTTTTCTTAGGGGCAATAAGCGAACGTGTAACTATAATAAAAAACAAAATACGTTGACTTCAAAAAACCAATAAATTATCTCTAAAATTAAATCCATACATTTTTATTTAAGTAACGAATATATTAAAAGATTAACAAAATTATTAAAACGGTCCGACTTTCATATTTCGATCGTAACTTATTTTATGCTTGCTTCCATAGTTTATAGTGATGAAAATAGAAAAAAATACGTTATGAAAATAGCTTTCTTTTATAAAAGGTGTTCGTTTTACTGGACTCAATTTATTTCGATATGAATCCCGTTTTACATCATGTAATTTCGCTAGATTACTTGACAGCAAATAGCCTTTAAAATTTTATTATGTATCTTGAACGTTCAAATAATAATAAAGAGCTTATGACAGGTAATAAAAAAATCATGCAACAATATTTTTTTTCCAATTTATGTTAACAACTTCTTTTTATAACTCAATATCTGAAGGTTTTGCGATAACAGATTTACACATCAATTATAACTTTGGCAGGCATTCGTTCGTACGGCATGTTTCCATTTGACTTTGGATCGGATTTTCTTTGTCGCTTAATGGCTCGTGTAGCGATCTAGAATATCTCGTGAACTTATGATTTGTTAGCATTAATATAAAAACCTTTGTAACTTAATTACGTTTTTCTTTACATCAAAGGACAGAAATTAAACATCTCCAGGAAGTCTCAAAAATAGACTAGGTACTTACTTCAAAACTTTTTCCATTAACTTAGGAGAGGAAACCGTTTGATCTATACGTATTGCGGTAAATAAATAAATCAAATGGCACCACATAACAATTTGGCTGTCAAATGTTCAGCGTCAGATATAGACGGGTTCGTAAATCATCGTTGAAAAATTTGCCAGTTACTGGTGAATGGAGGACTTGTGCGGATTATGTACGCGCCATTAGTTCAGTTGACGCCTTTGTGTGGGACGCTTCGTGAGCTAGCCTCGGACTCATTGTCATTCGAAAAGGCCTGCACCCGAGACAGACTTAATTACACGCGTCTGCATTTCTAGCTTCAATCGAGTATAGTGCCCCGACCAATTACATTGTTTACTAAATGCGGAGAGAATTTAAATTTAGAATATTCAGCGTGGATTGTGTGTTCAGATTGGAGAAAATTAAATACAATATCTACTTATCATAGTCATTGCAGTTTGTTTGTTTTGAATTTAATTGTTTGTGGCAATGAACTTGGGTGGTGCTGGAATATACCGTATCATACACATTAAGCGTACAAATAGAAACTGTATTAATACCATTCAAGTGGAGTTTAACTTCCATTGACATTCACGCTAAAATACTTAGCATGAAGGAGGTGTTTTTACTGAAACCCTTTGCAATCCTACTCCCTCTGAGCAAAGCTTCTTATGATGCTTACGAGCTGCACTTTAGCGGCGCTTAACGTTACAGCAAACGTTTTCAAGGAGGATAACTAAAAGAAAATAACATCCTAGAACGCTGTTCTAAAATGCATCTACATTGTAACTGCACATACAAATGAAGGTAAGGTGTCGTCACGTCAAGTTGACGTCATGATATCGTCACATCAACGGCAAACTTACGAATCTGCAAAAGATGCATGTTACATGGGTGCGAATTGAATCAAACAAACATAAAAAAAATATGGGATATCGGTATTGAGGTGGATTCAAAATGTTATCTTTTTAAGACACAGCCAACAGATGTTCAATAGTTTAAAAGGATCAGAAATAAACGCACATTCGTAACTTTACCTCGTCATAAGATTCGTAGGTTTGCCGTGGATGTGACGATATCTAATATACCAACTGACAGATCTGATGCTTAATAACTAAATAATATCACCCAAGGTCACAATTTAAATTTAAATTTCGTAACACCACTCATGCTAACAGGCTTAAGTGGTGTTACGCGAATGGATAGAATTAGAAATGAATATGTAAGAGGAAGTTTGAAAGTGGCGCCGGTGACTGCGTAATTGTGTGGAAACCGGTCATCACGGTATGGGCAAGTGATGCGGAGGAATGAGGAACATGTAGTGAAAAACGTGTTAAGTATGAATGTTATATGGTTATAAGACTAAGGAAGACCAAAGAAACGATGGATGGATAATGTAAAAGATGATATGACTAGAAAGAGGGTGACTACTGAGGTGACAGATAATAATTCTCATGGATGCCTTTCGCCCGGGGAAGGCGAAGGGGTATACCGGACTCACCGGCTAAAAACCCACGGTGTTCCTTCTCCTGACCCTTGGCCGGGGTCGCGGGATTCGCAGCTGCGTGCACCGCAACCGCGGCAGGCCTCGGTCCGCCAGCCCTTGACAGACCTCTCCTACTGTGGGGCCTGGCCCCACGTCATCCTGAGAGGCGCGCGCGGAACACTGCGCGCCGCCTTCTCGGGCCTGTTACTGGTCGGGCGACGGGTCACACACTACGGTGGCCGGAGATCGTGGCGCGCCGTCCGGCGAGCGCTGCGTCTGGCGTGGGAAGGGAGAGTGGCAGCTGCCTCTCTCTCCCTCTCCGCTCCCTCTTTGATCGCCATCACCTCCTCGCAAAAGGCGACGGCTTCCCACGTACTCTCGCTCCCGACCATGGACAGACCCACGGCCGGAAGCGAGAGGTCAAGTAAAATACATGCTGCACCGACCCCAAATAATTTGACCCCAAATTTCATAACCATAAACCTTAATATCTGGGAAACTAAGAATGTTAGCTTATTCAAATAAAAAGTATTTTATAGAGTATTTAAGAAATTTTATTTGAGAAGTATTAAATACTCTAATCAAGTACTTTTTATTTGAATAAGCTATCATTCTTAGAGCCCAAATACACGTCCGATACTTGCCTTCGATAGTCCGTTCCGATAGTCTGATCAGACTATCTGAAGGCCTCCGCGTCATATATTTGTTTGAACATGAATTACACGTACGATCAGACTATCGGATTGGATGTCAGAATCGTAAGCATCGTCCGGACGTCGTAGTCGTCCAGAAAAAATCGGACACAAGAATCGTACGTGTATTTCATGAATCCGATCAGATAGTCGGATCCGGCTCCCGGAAGCAACTATCGGACGTGTATTTTGACCCTTAGTGTCCGAGATATTTAAGGCTTATGACGGTGACTCGGATTCATTGCTCCTGAGTATATATCCAAAACAATGATAGGCCAAGTTCCTCTGAGCGCTAAAAGTTAAAGTAGAAGAGAAGCCAATGTAAATGTTGATATAGGAAGTCTCACTGCGCATTGAATTGATAATGTTGCCACATTCAACTGGGTTCTGTGCCTTGTATTTTTTTGTAAAGAAAGGGCTTGACGTCATTGTACAATAATATACAGAGTGGACCATGAATTTGTTTACTTTAAATATTAAATAAAAGTAATAATATATGACATTTTTTAAAATACTTTTACCGTTAGTAATATCTTGGTACAAAGAATGTCTTATCCACCCAAGTGTACCGAAAACGGTAAGGCCGCCATTGTTTATCTATTGTGCCTATAATTACAGTACTACACAGGTTAAATACCACTGTTTCGATTTTGGCATTCTTAAGTTACGCATTCTGCTTGTATCTCAGAATTGTTAAATGAATTTGAAGCAAGAGAATTTTTTTCTTGTCATGTAAATTCTATAGAGTTCTTCATAAAAATATAGAATAGTGTAGTCTAAAGTTTACAATGGGCTTTTTTTAGAAGAAAGTGAGACCCATTGTCACTCCCTAGTACAAGTACCTTATTGACAGAAGATCCAGACCTTCCCCACCGCAAGTTACATCGATAGATGGAAACGTGCAGGTATAATTTAAGGATATTCTTTTTTATTATTTATTTATAAGTAACAATTACTCATTTTCTTATAGGTACCTGTCTTGTGTAATAATTTTTGACGACACGTTTGGTGCAGTGGCTGAGCGATTGGCTTCTACGGGTCGTGGGTTCGATTCCCATACGGAACAAAATTTTTTTTTGTATGGCATACTGGTAGTTGTTTCGGGTCTGGGCGTTTGTGTATGTGAGATTTGTGTTTGTAAACGCACCCACGATACATGAGAAATCCTAGTGTGAGGCAACGTTTCTTAAAAACAAAAAAAAACTGCCGACTTTTGTAGGTGACGTGCAAGTCACTACAACATCTGATCCTGTCGGCTATCATCATCAGTAGGCCATTGGAGCTGCCACTAACCCTGTGCACTAGAGTCGAAGCAGTCAACGCACAGTACGCGCATCTCGGTAAACATGCCCGAGGCACTGCAGTATCGCGGCAATCCCATCAGCGCCCTGAAGGTATTGTCATAATTATTGGACAATTATGTGTAAGGATCTAATCTGATCCGATATGCAATCAAATTATCTATACACTATGTCACGTTCATTGAACATGGCGTTTAAAATTCGATCTTGCATTATTTTCACTAGTAACTCTACAGTTCAAACAACGTAATGGGTCCGATCTGACGTTTACATAAATGCACAAAATAAGTGTGTACAGAAGTTGCACGCCTTCGAACTTAAAGAAAGTCGCCTTTTTATTTATCTAAACATAGTGCATCCCTGTTGAAATGAAACTAAACGCCATGCATTGGAGTAATGTATGATTTCCACCAACCGGGCCAAGCAGGAGCACAGCGCAGAGCATCGCAGCGGATGCTCGAGCATGCGCGCGTAGCCGACCGCGTCCGCCCGACGGCTACAATCTGCTGGAACCCGGGCGCATGCGCGCGCGTGTTCGCGTATCCGCTAGCGCAGTCAATTTTTACCTGCGGTGTGGCCGAGCGGAGCCGACCGGATGCGATGACAGCCGAGCGCCGCCGTCCATGTACGCGAGCAGCCGACCGGCTGCCGCGGCATACTCGAGGAGCCGACCGTCTGCCGTGGCATACGCGCGGATCTAACCGAGTTCCAAGCAGTGTAAATTCCATGCAAACATGAAACTTAACTATTGAATAGAAGCCTGAATTTCCTTTAGCACAGTGTGAAATGCGCTCCGGCGCGCTTCGGCGCGGCCCGTTTGGTGGAAATCGTACATAATTATTACTAATATTGACATTAGGTACTCCTAGTATTTTGACAGGGGTCAAATCAGACCTATTAGGTTGTGAAAACTATAATAATAATGAGTTAGACAAAGCCACGGAAGAAGTACTACAGTGAAAGAGATTGCTATCTGCAAGGTCTGTTGATTGACATATTTCTCGTCATTTATTTCTCTTTCATTTTGTACATATCATTGTCGATATGTCAATAATTCATTCATGGAAACCGAAAGCAGTCTAAAAGCAAAAGTTGAAGAGAAGCCAACGTAAACGTTGGTACAGGAAGTCTCACCCCTCTCTGAATTGATAATGCTGCCACATTCAACTGTGTTCTGAGCTGTATCTTGTGTGTATCTAGGTTTTCGAACTTGTTCTATACAAGTTCGATACTAAGTTGGCATCAACTTTGTAGGGTTTGCGCTGATAATATTGTTAATAATTAAAGGGAGCTTCTAGCATGTTTATACACCCATGTAGTTTTTGAAAAATAATTTCCGATAGTGTTAATGTAGGTACTTACATCATTAAAGGGACTTTTTAAAAAGGTAAGCAGTGATGTAATAAACCTTTTAGATTTTTCATTCGCGTCCTAGCGGCCGAGGAGTCAACATATCCTGAGGATGCCCCGTGCAGGGGCGAAACACGTGTTGTGTATTGGTTTGGTTGCATGTTGAATAATTTTTTCACTCTTTCTGCTTGTGCATATACTTGTGGGTGGGAGGGTGGTGCTGCATACTGCATCCAAACCAGCGATCTTGTTCAGCGGAATTAAAGCTAGATTATTTGCATATTTGTATTTTTCATGTCGATTTAAGACTTCAATTTGATCAGGGGCGAGCCATTGTCAATTTTAAAGCACATTTTTTTTTTCTAATCTACTTCTTGTTGATTTTTCTTGTGGACGATTTCTACATAACCGGGTAGTTATTGGCGAGACTTGAAGCACGGTAATGTTCCATTACCGTGCTTGAAGGCTCTCCAGCCAATACAATTCTTATCCCGATCTGTCACTAATTTTATACACAAACACTTGGATTCGAATCTATAGGGCTTCATTACGTACTTTTTGCAACCACTAGACAATGAAAGTATAAGGCAAGTTATTAAAACTCAGCAACAAAATAGATTAACATCTTTTGACGGCTATTCTAGACTTTAAACGATTTTCATTCGTTTTTCTCTAAGAAAAAGAGCAAAATTGAGACTTTCTAGAGGGTTTTTCCAAGTTGTTCTGGGCTAAAGTTACTCAGTTCAAGTTTAAAGAGTCAACTGTAAACTGGTTGTTTTGGTACTCGGTACGACTAGCAATCTGTTTCCACTCGTGAACTATCGCGATTTGCGATCGTTAAATCGGATACTTTGATTTCTATGGTAGCACAGACTTTCGTAACTGTTCCCCTGCAGCTCATAAGATTTTATTAAGGGTGAATTAAAACATGATGATCCAGCATTTAAGGGTCAGTGATTTCCCACAGTTGTGAATATGGGTGCATGGGCGTAACCAGGATTTAGTCTAGCGTGAGGCAGAGCAGCTCAGTCAAACAATAAGTATTAAACTTTTGATTAAATCTGGAAGTGCAGAATGGGGTTATGAGGCTGTTTTGCCCACGCCCACTTTTTTGAGTCCCAAATAAGTATGGTCAGGCATTGGTCTGCCTATTTTAGTAGACATGGGTGTTGAGTTGACTGAAGCTATACCATATTCATTAAAGCTTATAAAATGTCAACAAAGAACTACCCATTTTTCGAATAATTCCTTTGTTCGGAGGTGTCAATTACAAGAAATACAATGGCGATCATTTTAGAGTGGGTAGTATTTTGTTTACATTTTGTCTCAAGCTCCTGTGAATGTGGAATATACATATATATTTAGCTATTCTTCCCTGAGCTAGGGTGGGGCAAGCGCTCCATCTGCCCCTCTCTGACTACACCCGTGGTTGTGTGTGTGCAAAATTGTATTGACAGCTATGCGCTTATAGCGAGCAGTCAACATTGTAAATGGCGCTTTGCCATAACGCATGAACAGGTGCAAAGGCGTTATGTAAGCGACATCCCTAACTATAATCATGAAACTCAACACTTCACCGCTTCAAACTCCAACATCTTATATGCAGCTTAGACCGGTTCAGTCGCATCTAATATTGATGCCCGCTCCAGCTCTATGCATCGAATAAATAACTTATACGCTCTTTACAAACATACGCTCGGAATGAAGCGAAGCAATTGAAAGCAATCATATCACAAATGCCACAATCAAACCGCAAATATTTGAGCCAATATTGGTGATACAGAAATGTGTTACAAAATTGAAAAATATCTTAATTGCCAATATCAATGGTTGGTCGTTGTTACAGACCGACACTGGTTTTATTGTATCAGAATCTACTTTTAAACGATTACTTAGGATTTTCAATTATGGGAGGGTTACTGTACCTTCCACAAAGAACACGACGGAAATTAAAAACGACTTTATTTCTCAGAGTTATTCTGTTACGTTACAACTGTTGTTATTATTGTTTGTATTGTAGTTTTTTATTTACTTTCCTAGCCGTGTGCCCGATGGAATCGCCAATCGGCAACATCAGCAACCATCCGACTTATATTAAGTATTTTATCCTCATTTTAGAAAAAAAGCACGTCTACTTATTCATTTGTGGAAAAAGAATATTTATTTTGAAGTTCAATACTTTAATGTTCAACTTCAATACTTTATTACTTAGACACTTACAGCGATTACGCATTGCATCCGATCCGGATCCGTGAAAATAAGAATATAAAAAACTCGGACCGAATTCGGATATTGCTTTGCGCACTGCATCCGATCCGAATACGTGAAAATACGAATCTAGAGTCTAAAAAACTCGGACCGAATTCGGATATCGCTCACTCACTTATCCGATCTCTGATCCAAATTCAAACAATTCAGGGGCCATCTTTGGCATATCCATTTGGCGTCCGATTTGAATCCGAGGTAATGTGAAAGCGTTCATACAAACAGTACTACGGCTACTTCGGTCCGTCAATATTTCTTCCGAATTGTAAACTCACGGATCACGGAGAGAAATGGATGACGGAAGTCGGATCTAGTGCGTAAACTACCATACAAATAGTTCTATGACTACTTCGGAACGTATTTTTTCGGATTCGGATCGGATGCAGTGCGTAACCGCTCTTAGAGTTTTTAGACATTGCCCAGTAACTGGGTTGAGGAGGTCTGATGGTAGTTGCTCCGTGTAAAATACTGGTATTCAGCCGCATCTGGTTAGACTGGAACCTGACCCCAACATAGATGGAAAAAGGCTAGGCAGAAAAGAACTATCTTTATTGCATACATGTATTTCAATAAAAAAATCTCTGAATCTCTTTTCCCGTCAGTTTTTATTCGTATTTTTATTTTCAGGTCGTTCCGTGACATTTCCCTTTTGTTAAATGAACCCATAAATTAGTTAAACCGTATTTTTTTATTAGGAATTTACTTTCGAAGTTCTTTAGACGTCTAAATATAAAATACCAAATTCCACGTTTATAACTTCCAAAATGACGCAGTTCCCATACAAACTTTCGTCCCTTATTTTACCCCCTTATAGGGGATGAATGACCAAAAACAATGGTACTTACAACTGAATTTTATTTGTAAACAGAAGCCTAAATACCAATTTCCATTTTCCAACTTCTAAAATGACGAAATTACATACAAACTTTCATCCCCTTTTTTTTTTTTTTTTTTTTTTTATCGTGGGAAAATCCTCATGGATACCCTTCGCCTGGGGAAGGCGAAGGGTTATGCCGGACTCTTACCGGCTAAAAACCCACGGTGTTCCTACTCCTGACCCTTGGCCGGGGTCACGGGATTCGCAGCTGCATGCACCGCAACCCCGGCAGGCCTCGGTCCGCCAGCCCCTGGCGGGCCTCTCCTTCTGTGGGGCCTTGCCCCACGTCCTCCTGAGAGGCGCGCACGGAACACATGCGCGCCGCCTTCTCGGGCCTGTTACTGGTCGGGTGACGGGTCCCCTAACCCGTCGCCCGCAGGCCACACACTAGGGTGGCCGGAGATCGTCGCGCGCCCTCCGGCGGCGCCCGGTGCGTCTGGCGCGGGAAGGGAGAGTGGCCGTCGCCTCTCTCTCCCTCTCCGCTCCCTCCTTGGTCGCCATCACCACCTCGCAAAAGGAGGTGACGGCTTCCCACGCACTCTCGCTCCCGACCATGGACAGAACCACGGCCGGAAGCGAGAGGTCACCACCGATCGCCGCGACTAGTTCACGGCGCTGCGTCGCCCACGCACGGCACTCCTGCAACGTGTGCAGCGCCGTGTCTTCCGGGCAGTCGACGCAGTGGTGACATCCGGGCGTCTGCTCCCGGCCTATGCGACACAGGTACTTCCCGAAACATCCATGTCCCGAAAGCACCTGCGTCAGCCGGAAGCTGAGGGCGCCATGCCGCCTCTCCAGCCACTCCTCCATAACGGGTCTTACCGCCGCTATTGCGGCGTGCCCTGCGCTGGGTAAACTTTCATCCCCTACTTAACCCCCTTAGGGGATGAATTTTCAAAAACCCTTTCTTAATGCTGTCCTACGTTATATAAAGAACTCCTAATGCTTCTAGACCAACCGATTTAAGCTGTGCGGTGTCTGTCAGTCACACTGGCTGTGCCGCGGTGTTAGAGTTTTGTCAAGTGGATGTATTAATGCACTCTAGAACTGTTTCTTAGGCATATGGCCTTCAGGCTCTCTATCTATTGATGTCACAAGAAGTGATAAAACAGGTGTAACAAGAGTGCAAAATTCTATTAACAAAATTGTTTAAAATTGCAATCGAACCGTAGCTCAACCAAGCCACGGTCGTTGGACCGTTGAGAGGAGTAAGGGCAGTAGTAACATTTATCGGTACATTATCGATCGCTGCTATGGGTCAATTCTCTTATGACGAAGACTTTCCCCTTAAGTTTCGTTGTTTTAGATTTATTCAATTTGATTCATAATCTGTTATAATGGCACGTATACACCAAACAACGAACGCCGATAAATGGGCCTCCATACCGATTTGAATGAAATCGGCTTCGTATTATACATAGTTTGGTCAAATTCAACAAGTGACGAATGTTCGTTTGCGATCGATGGCTTGGTGTGGACGCGCCTTAAGAATTAATATTGTATCACGTAATGATTGGTATTCGATATAATGGTATAAATCTGTTATGGTTACTAATATAATTCAAATGGTATAGCAAGTGTAGGCGTATGTTAGATGGCTGCCGGCAATAATCGGTGTAGTTTGCAATATCTTTAAGTAGTGTAATTGGTTTCGGCCGTTCTATTTAAAGTAAAATAAATAAATAAATAAAATAAATAAATAATAGTTTATAGTACGATATTCAGGATGTATCCGAATTCGTGTTATCTACTGGTGACACAGATCGACCCTGTATGTGATTTTTTCCGGTGTCCGTGTTTTTGCCGTAGTATTTTATATCGAATGTCATTACGCCGACAACGATTCGCCGACGTAATCTTTGCCGAAGCAATTTTTACCATAATTTGATTTCGCCGAATGATTATTAGCCACCATAATTTTTTGGCCAAAAAATCATTCAGAAATTTTGTTTTAGTCGAATACTTATTTGGTTATTGTTTAATTTGCCAAATAAGTATTCGCACAACATTATTTTTACACAGCGGAATGTAATGTTAATCCGACTCAGCGCACCCCGACTACACGTGGTCAGACTCTGTCTTACCCCTAGTGTTATTTAAAAGCGTGGAGACAGAAGCTCGCAAAGGAGGTCCTGAGTGGAACGAGTGCACGAAGCAGAAGCGCAGCGAGTGGGGGGAGGTGGCGAGCGAAGCGAGTCTTCTGGCGGAGTAAACCCAGAAACACTTGCATGCTTGCTTGCTTTCTTGCTTGCATGATGAGAAAATGAGCCATCTAACGAGTATAAAGTGGCCAGTAATACAGTTGACTAATGAAACAGTGGCCAGCAGACTAGTCGGCGTAACAAAGAATTACAAAACATAATTAGGGACTTTAATCATTCGGCGTTTTAATTATTCGGCGAAATGAAAAGTGGCGAAAGGTCGGCCAGATAAGAATCGGCTAATAATATTTCGACATTCTGATTCAGAGAATCGATTTTTTCAGATTTAACAAAAATATTTAAAAAACAAAAACATGGTAATCTGTTTGTGAGTCACTTTAGCGCGAGTTAACTGACTACGTGGAGCGATATCGCGCTAGTTGTGCCCGTCAGCTCTGTCTCCCGTGCTTTCATTCATTTATGCGTGCATCGATAACTTCTAGCCCATAAAATCATTTTGCATTTTTTTTGTATCTTTCCTATTCGATGATTTAGATTCGAATATTTATCACATACCTCAAGTAAAAAAGGTTTTTGTTTTATGCCGTCTAAATCCTACGCGGGGTTAATCTATAACAGATCATGTGGTTTTAAGGAATTACACTAATTCGTTTTCACTCTGTATAGCTGAATTCTCTTTGACGGCTGATATACCTATGGACTGTGTCGTTTAGATCAAGTCCTTTATACAAGAATGCAAACATTCTGAAGAAAACAATCTATTTCTTTTTCGGATCTATTCTATTTAAGACTAGCTTTTGCCCGCAACTTCGCTTGCGTGAAATTTTGAACCCGTTAAGTGACCGTTATTTTACATCCAAACTTTCATCCCCTATTTAACTCCCTTAAGGGTTGAATTTCAAAAAATCCTTCCTAACTCCTTGTCTACATTATAAAGGGAACGTCTGTGCAAAATTTCAGCTTTCTAGGTCCAAGGGTTTGGGCTGGGCGTTGATGAGTCAGTCAGTCAGGACTTTTCTTTTTATTTATACAGGGTGTTAATGAATTCGTGTAATTCCTTTAAACTGCGTGATCTACTGCTGACACTGATTGACCCCGCACAAGTTTTTTTCAGATTAAACAAAAAAAAGTTTTCAAAAAATGAACCATCGCTTTCTGTATCTGAGTAATTTTAGCGTTCCAAGTTAACTGACTGCGTGGAGCGATATCGCGCTAGTTGTGCCCGTCAGCTGTGTCACCGTGCCTTCATTAATTTATGCATGGCATCGAAATTTTCAAAGACATACATTTTAGTTTTGGAAAAAAATAGTTTATATTTATTTTTAATCAATCTAAATCCCGTGCGGGGTTAATCTATACTTATCATTAACAGATCATGTGGTTTAGAGAAATTACACGAATTTATTTACACCCTGTATAGATAGACTACATTGATTTTACACAACATAGCATAACTTTAATCATCTTTGTATCTACTCATCGAACCTGTTATAGATATTGATTAGAGTCTTTGCCGGTTCTTCTTCATAAGAAACGAACGAAATTGGAAATTCAAAATCGACTTTTCATAAGCGCCTGTAATAGAAATGGTAAAATAATAAAAGAATGTGTTCTATCATTTTCCATTAAAACAGCATTATATTATATTTCATGCAGCTGGGTAGATAAAATAGATGTACCTGTTGATGGTTTTTTTTTTCTATTGGACTGCTGTAGGTAGTCCTTGGGGACCATTTCTACGTAACCGGGCAGTTATTGGCGAGACCTGAAGGGTCCAGCCAATGAGGGGGGGGGGGGGGAGTAAAGACTAACATCATGACTATGTCCCTATTGAACGACGCGTTGTTTTTTTATGTCTATTATTTGACTTGGTCGCGGTTTTTTTTCTAAATAATAAATAATACGTTAAAAATAATACTTTGCCCCTCTCTAAGATTTCTTTTGCATCGTGGGTGCGTTTACAGACACAAATCTCAATTACACAAACTCCCAGACCCGAAATAACCATCTGTAGGTAATACAAATTTTTGTTCCGTGTGGGAATCTAACCCACGATCTGTAGCGCAGAAGCTAATCGCTTAGCCACTGCACCTAACGTGTCGTCAAATCCTTGATTGATTGATTGAATGATTTTATCCTAGGTTAGGTTTATCCCAGTCGCACCTGATAATGGTGAAAATGGTGAATACGAATCCAAGTAACAGAGATATAGACGGATATCCGGTGACTGGCTCTCATATACACACGACGGAACACAGTAAACCGCTTGGCGCCGGACTTTAATGTGAGGGTGGTAGCTGGCCAGGCGGATCGTATAGGTCCTACCACCCAGCGTGTACACTTACAATACACGTTTATTCCCAGCGCATGGTGAGGAAGTTTTATAGGCTAGTCAGTGGTCGTCACACTTTTCTGGTCAAAGGCCACGTAGAACAATGTGAGGTATCACTGCGGGCCGCACATTTATGGATTGGGTAATTGACACTATCAATCAATTGACAAACTTTTTATGAGTTATCAAAATGCGATTGCCCCTTTGATTTTGTATGGCAAGTTTTGATAGTCATTGTCTACTAAAATTGTTTGATATGTCGTGGGCCGCACAAATATCTGCCGGAGGCCGCATGCGGCCCGCGGGCCGGTGTTTGACGATCACTATTCTGGCCCGTTCTCATACGGGATAATATTGATTGAATGTATGGTTGTATTGTGTTATGTCATTATGTTTCATTTATCTTCTATGTTCTATGTTAGGAGATGTGGTTTCCGCACTTAGTCCTTTAAGTGGACCATTGTACGTGTTCATTTATCTTTGTACTTACCCATTTTCTTTTGTTTTTAAGTACCCGAAATATTCAGTTCTTCGTAACACCTCTTTTTAATGTCAAATCACAGTTTATTGAACGAACCGATTGTCAGTAACCCTACTAAACACAAATCAAGTTTATTCAATTAGCAATAACACATTCCACTCGCCGAGTCTAATATGTTCCTAATCAGTAAACGGTACGATAGGGCTGCCTCACGTGCCCGTCTTTCTAGAATGTTAATTATCAAGTAACCCACATCTATATAGCAGCGAGTTAGGGATGGACCGCTCCTATCACACGTGGCCCAACTTTCAGGGTTGCTACCTAATAGTTTTAATTAAACGTAAGTTAAGATTGCGCGAATAAATTGCGTTCTAATGTACTCTTGTATGTAGGTGCTTAAATGTTGGTGTGGTTTTTAAATGTGGGTGCAGCAAATTAAAATAAAAAATAACTGTGAATAAAAATAAAGTTTCCGGTCTTTAAAAATGGGTTTGCATGAGTATTATTCTGGTTATTTTAATAGTGACAGCATTTATTTAGAAAAATGTGTTAAATAAAACTGATAAAATACTTTGTATTGTTCCGAAGGTTTAGGTAAAATATTTTTTTTCTATTTGCTTTTCAAAAACAGTGACATTCACTCTCAATATCTCCATGTTAATTTTAGTAAAATATTTAAACCCTATGAAACCGATGCCAGACAAGAATATTATTAATTAATTTATATGCAATCAAAATAATATGGAATGCATGCATTATACCTAGATTATAAATTATTATTAAGCTGTCCATCATAATAATGAATACAGTATTTTGCTTATTGCATTATATAGCATTTCACATTATACAATACCTATGGTTTTATTAATCGAAAACATTTATAATTCTTCGAGTTTAAATCAGATTTAATTATTTATTTCATGTGAAATGACAACAGTCACTGAATACGCAACATTAACGATTTCTGGTCAATATAAAGAGTACTAAAGTGTTGTTCCCGGCCAAGAGAAGCAAGAACAAAACGGCTGTCCCATTTCAAAACTTAGTAAGGGCTTAAAACGAAATTTTACAGGAGAGCGCATAAACGTTAAATCGGTCAGAATTTGAAAAGTATTTATATTAGGTAAAACCATGTGGTTAAAGTGACTTACTAGGTTTTAAAATTATCAGAAACAGTGAATGGCACTTACTAGGTATCGATGCTTAAATACATCTGCTTATTATGTGAGTTTTCAATGCTGGTGTTTTTGTATTTGGTGGAGACTTTCTAGGATAGCGAGATTTTGCAATAAAACGATTTTTGTAAAAAGTGTCCCTTACTAGGTTTTGAAATGGGACAGCCAAAAAGGTTAATGTCAAAAGATGGGCAGCAGTGTTTGTGCAGCAACTTGTGTGAGTGGTATTCTTGGTTTTACTCACGTATGTACCTAAATCGGGTATACCCGACTAGTATACGGCTCGCCACATCACCGGATGAGGAGGGATCCAATCGAATTCAAAGCTGGTCGGGTATACCCTAAAGATATACATAAGTAATTATTAACCCTTATTAACCTTATGCATACATTCATAAACGATAACACCTTAGCATAAATACCTAGACAGATTATTCATCATAGTAAATGGAATATAAATCCTGAGAGATTGGCGTTGATTACATTGTGTAGGTTAAGTTACAATTTAGAAGTTGTTTTACGTCTTCTTGTTTATGTATTCTTGTTAATATCTTGTTAATAGCTTAACCCTTTGACCCGCCAGACCTTGGTTTCACACGTGACTTGCTCAAAGCTATGCACTAAAAACTTGTATTGTGGAACACTTGAACTTCCTTGGTGGTAGGTTCTCTACGATCCGACTGCTCCGTCGTGTGTATTTGAGGAGCTAGTGGGGTATAGGGGAGTCTTGGTTTCGTGTGCTTTATCTTAGACCCTGTTTGCGCTTACCATCAGGGGCCTAATTCTCCTAAAATAAATCTTGATAAATCACAACCGAACCAAGGCCGAACCGTTCATTCAGACAGTTCTCAATTTCAAAAGCTATCAAATTGTTTGACATAAAAAACAAAATCAATCATTTTGAAAGTTTTCGAAAACAAAAACTGACTGACGGTTGTGGTCGATTGCGTTTGGCAACAATTTATTTTAGGAGAATTGAGCCCCAGCCCTATACTCAAACGCAACCGAGTTAAAGAATAAAGAAAAAAACTTATCAATAACTAGAAACTATATTTTAGCTTTTATTTTTGTGTCATGAGTAAGGATCGGATATTCGGATGCATATTTACCTAAATTTAGCTTCGAAAGTATGGAAGCGGCTTCTTAAAACATATTTTTTGTAAAAAAAAAACCGGGATGCCAGGAACACTGGGAATGCATAACTATTTGGGTGCATAATATGGAAGCGACTTCTTAAAATGATTTATTAAAAAAAAACCGGGATTCTTGGATTGCATAATTATTTAAAATGGATGTTTAACCCCGATGCGACATTTTGTTTTTTTAATGTCGCAGCATTATGCTGAGATAGGAGCTTTTTTTGGCCTCGTGCAGTTAGTTTTAATTTTTTATACTTTTTTTTTGTATATTGTTTTTGTTCTGTAACTGCCTTTTTTTTTTTATCGTGGGAAAATCCTCATGGATACCCTTCGCCCGGGGATGGCGAAAGGTTATGCCGGACTCTTACCGGCTAAAAACCCACGGTGTTCCTTCTCCTGACCCTTGGCCGGGGTCACGGGATTCGCAGCTGCATGCGCCGCAACCCCGGCAGGCCTCGGTCCGCCAGCCCCTGGCGGACCTCTCCTTCTGTGGGGCCTTGCCCCACGTCCTCCTGAGAGGCGCGCACGGAACAATGCGCGCCGCCTTCTCGGGCCTGTTACTGGTCGGGCGACGGGTCCCCTAACCCGTCGCCCGCAGGCCACACACTAGGGTGGCCGGAGATCGTCGCGCGCCCTCCGGCGGCGCCCGGTGCGTCTGGCGCGGGAAGGGAGAGTGGCCGTCGCCTCTCTCTCCCTCTCCGCTCCCTCCTTGGTTGCCATCACCACCTCGCAAAAGGAGGTGACGGCTTCCCACGCACTCTCGCTCCCGACCATGGACAGAACCACGGCCGGAAGCGAGAGGTCACCACCGACTGCCGCCACTAGTTCACGGCGCTGCGTCGCCCACGCAGGGCACGCCTGCAGCGTGTGCAGCTCCGTGTCCTCAGGGCAGTCGACGCAGTGGTGACATCCGGGCGTCTGCTCACGGCCTATACGACACAGGTACTTCCCGAAACATCCATGTCCCGAGAGCACCTGCGTCAGCCGGAAGCTGAGGGCGCCATGCCGTCTCTCCAGCCACTCCTCCATAACGGGTCTTACCGCCGCTGTTCTGTAACTGCCTGTGTGAGTCCACAATAAATAATTTTTCTTTCTTCCTTTCTTTCGATGCAAATATGTGTGTAGGTATGTAGAGTGTAAGAAGAAGAATGGTGAGTGTAAGATAAAAAAAAAAACATTAATTAAAATAATTGTCCCGGAACCGCGGGATTTGTCGATACAAAAGCGCGTTCCATATTAGCTAACATCTCAAGTTTAGGTGAATATGCATCCGAATATCCGATCTCTAGTCACTGGTGCAACTTTCATATTTGTATTCAACAATTGACAGTGGCGGTCTAAAAGGCTAGGATAATAAGCACAATGTACAGACACCAGCACATCGTCGGTGCGCTTGCCAAAACCCATACCTATGTGAACGGCGTAAAAAATCTGCCGTGTGCACGAAAAATACAAAAAAAAGAATATTTTGAGGTAATGAAATAACACTAAAAAAAATTTTTATAACAGTATAAAACAAGGTGTTTTGATGATGTTGAGATGCTAGCGTTTCGAAATTTTAAAATTCTCTTATAAACTTACTAATTATCAGGTAAAACAGTCTGCTTCCTGTAAAGTTGATAAAATGCACATATGGGTTTTGGCAAGCGCAACGACTACATGAAGCTACTAGAATCTGTCAAATTTCTATAATAGATTTTCATCTTTATTGCAAAAGGATTAGGTTCAAGGTTGATTGGGAAAATTTTACAGTTTCGGGTAGCTCGATGTGCTGGCGTCTGTACTTAAGTATGTGTAATATAATTCTAATTTTAATTTGTATATATTCTAATTTTATTTGAATTTATTCGTATTGTTATTTAAATATATTTTTTGTTATTCTGAGGTGTATCGTTAATTTTTAGTTCAAAATTCTATCAATTATTAATCATTGAAATGTCTCACCGTATTCTGTGCGTGTTAGTGTTAGGCTATAAGTAATTGTTGCACTCACTTATGCCTATTGTAATAATAACCTGTAATTGTATTGGTGTAAATAATGTCCAAATCATACTGATTCGATTTATTTAAACAAACAATATTTATTACAAATAAAAGGCACTTCTATAATTTGGTCGGTTCGGTTTTATTAATTTGTAATTGTGTAAATAATTGCTGGCCAAACAAATAAAATAAAAAATGTAAGTCGTATGCAAAACCATGTGCCCGTAGACAAGTATTGTGAGTTTCATAATACCATTACCAAAATGTTAGCTAAAGTTCTCGAATAAATTATTGTTACTGACCTTACTATTTGTTAGTCAAGCACAATTTGACTTTACTCTATTAAACATTAGGTCAAGTTTGCAAATGAACTAACTTCAATATTAGTACTTTCTGACCTCTGCTTGTCTTGCTAAGGAGAATGGCGTGAGTGGTATTTACGCATGATCTTATTGCCGCCGCCTAAGTCAGAATGATCAACCTTTCACTCTTCATTACAGGGTTTCAGACGGGCAAACAACCTGCCAGGCTAACGTGCGCAGCGCGAGATAATTTTGTTTACGCCTTATCTTATGCCGAAAAGAGATAGAACGAGAGAGAGCAACACATTATCTCGTCTCAGCATGAAATAATATGACGACAAAATTATCTCGCGCTGCGCTTGAGGTATGAGTTCGTAGTCGACTGCATAAAGCAGCAGCAGACGACGTGTCGTTACGACACGTCGTAGCGACACGTCGCAAAGTCATGTTGCTGGAGTCATAATTCCGAACCCAACTGCAGATGGCTGCAGCAGACGACAAGTCGTGTTCCAGTTAGTTCTGAATGTTCCGTGAGACAAGATGTGTGACTTGTTTAGGATTAGCGGTTGCGATTTACTTCTGTTTTTGTTAGATGCATCGTACAGCACAGGATATTGGGCCACCTGGTTTATCAGTTTTTCTTCCTCAGAATTGGATAAACTCATTTTTTGCTAAAGATTCAACGTGTCGTCGCTCCCGCGTCGGTGGCACTGCTGATCTGCAGTCGGGCGACACGTCGTTTGCGGTCGTACGACGTGTAGTCGGGCGACGTGTCGCTAACTGCGGAAGTTATTTCATAGAAATACATAGAAACCAGTAGTGTCGGAGCGACACGTCGTCTGCTGCTGCTGCATGCAGTCGCCTACGAACTCGTACTTTAGGCTAGCAGGATTACGTTTGCGGCACCGTTTGATGCTTCTTTTCTGCCTGCCCTTATCCCAAGTTACTTGGGGGCGTCGCAAAATGTTTTTTCTTCCAATCTTCCTTAATATCCGTCCCGCTATCATTTACTCCCGTTTCACTCATATCATCTCTCTCACACATCCATCTTTTCTTTGTTCTCTCTCTTCACCTCTTCATCCATCAACATTTATATTCATCACTCTCTTAGTCACATGCTTTTCGTCTCTCCTTATCACCGTGCACCGCGGCACCGTACGATGCAAACTGGATAAAACCTCTAATGCCCTTGTATTTCAAGTTATAAGAGGCACTGGATGACTCATGGCTTATACGATCATGATGCACACTCTCGAACGATTATATTCTTATTCATATTAAAAACGTATATCTAAAAGTTCCATCAACCGCTTGAGTTGGTACTATAACTGCACTGGACACTACAAAATTATTGAATAAACGATACGCCGTTGTAGGCACAATCTAAAAGTAATTAATTACTCAACTTTTCGCAGTATCAGAACTCGTATTTTGATTAATAAGAGTACATTTTACAAAATGTTCTGGAAACTACGCTTTTTAAACTGTGCTCCACATAAATCCGGCTGCGGTTGGCAAGACAGCGTAAATTCACGCGAGGCAACTTGATAGTCATTGTTTTACGGTTTTCATTAGTTATCGTTTAATTTGGCCAGCCAGCCAGTGCTGGATATGGGCTGACAGTTAATCCCAGATGTTTTAGTAGAAGCTGAGTAACAAGAAGAGTCTCTTTAAATTAGATTTACTTATATGAAGTATCTTCTAAACGCTAATAAAATACAGGTAAATACAACATCAACCCTGTGTTTCCCGAAGGGTTGGGTAGAGGTTCAAGTACACCCTTCATTTCGCCGTTATGTTTTAGTGTCATTTAAAAGAGGGCGAGCCTCTTACCACAGGTCACAAATCCAGACTACGGCCTGCTACTGAGAAACTCCACAGGAAAACCCAATAAGACTTTGCCCGACCTGGGCATCGAACCCGGGATCTCACGCTCAGCAGTCGCGTTTGCGAACACTAGACCAGCGAGGCAGTCGAGAGGGTAAATACATGGTGATAACTTATCTTTTAATAAGTGTTGTGTGTACATAACTAATTAAATAAATAAATCGTGATCGCACGTATGCGACAGCTTTTTTTTTTATCCTGTGAAAATCCTCATGGATACCTTTCGCCCGGGGAAGGCGAAGGGTTATGCCTGACTCTTACCGGCTAAAAACCCACGTTGTTCCTTCTCCTGACCCTTGGCCGGGGTCGCGGGATTCGTAGCTGCATGCACCGCAACCCCGGCAGGCCTCGGTCCGCCAGCTCCTGGCGGAACTCTCCTTCTGTGGGGCTTTGCCCCATTGTCTTCCTGAGAGGCGCACACGGAACACATGCACGCCGCCTTCTCGGGCCTGTTACTGGTCGGGCGACGGGTCCCCTAACTCGTCGCCCGCAGGCCACACACTAGGGTGGCCGGAGATCGTCCCACGCCCTCTGGCGAGCAGTGATAGTCTAGCGGTTGAACGCTTACGTACGTCTAAGTACGAACCCGGCTCATATCTCTGATTTTTCGAATTCATGTGCGGACCAGAATTTGATGATCACTTGCATTACCGGTGAAGGAAGGCAGCGTGTGAAAACCTGTATACCTGAGAAGGTTCCACAAAGTTGTCGATTGTGTGTGTAGTTCGCCATCCCGCACCAGGCCACCGCCGTGGTTGACTAAGGTCCAAACCCTCTCATTTTGAGAAGAGGCCCGTGCCCAGCAGTGGGTTAGTATTGGGTTGATTCTACTTATGTATAAGATGTGAAATTGATAATGTGCCGTTCATTTTTGTGTTTTAGTTGAAAACTGAGAACTTTCTGGGTTCATCATCATACAATACGTTGTTCAGACCATGGTCTACTACAATTAAACAGCAGCAAATAAAAAAAAACGTCATTGGTCTTTAAAAAAAACTCAAAAAAGACACCACCAAAGACACAAAGGGGGTCCTGCGCAGTCGGCGCCATGATGGTTAAAGTTATTTGCCGGGAACTTTACCGCGATTGCCGCGATGAGTACTTTAATGTAGCTGCGTCTACGCTAGGCGCGCCGAGCACGAGCGAAGCCGATCTGTTCGCGGCGTCAAGTGTGGACGTACAATGATCCTACGACAAACAAATCCCTTTTCTCGACGCAAAGTCCTTTGTGTTCGTCATAAAACCGACAGTTGGCGGAGCGCAGCCGAGCGCGAGCCAAACGCTCGAGGCGCGCTCTTTCGAGGCTTCTAAGCCCGTCTACGCTACGGGAATTCGTGTTCGGCTTGTGCTCCGCTCGTGCTCGGCTCACCTAGCGTAGACGCAGCTTAATGTTTGAACACGTTTGAGCAACAAGACTTTCTAAGAAAGAAAAGAAATTGATTTTCTTTAAAAAAAAAATATGTTATAGAATGGTAGTAGACCATGGTCTGAACAACGTTTGTTCTAGTAAAACAACCAATTAAATGTCAGCGGTATGTTGAAGAGCATTCAGCTCCAACGTAAAAGGCATGAGTGCGAGGCGAATATTTAACACAGGAAAAGAAACTAACAAAAAAGTTAATCCAGGGCTAACAACAGGCTCGCAGCCGTGCCGTTGTAGCTTAAACGAAACACGTTTGAGCTATGAACCCTTCTCAACTGCCTACAATCCAAAAACCGAACCTGCAATTCAGGAAAATTCCAACATCCATGTACAGTCAGAAGAAATAATATTTGTGCCTATTGATGGTTTTACAATTGCCAATAATAGCACTCTGAATATGGATAAAATGGTTTAATTTGAGCCTATGTTTAGAATGGATGGCCATGTCACCCATGGTCACATATTTATTATCTTGGTTTGGGTCAGATAGCTTCTATAGCCGGTTTTAATACGTCAATAGGCAGATATTATTGCTTCTGACTGTACCTACAAAATTTCTTCATGCTGTTGCATGAAGAAATTTTGAGATCTTAAGATTTTCCAACGTTTAAGATCTTGTAATCTCCAATTCTCTACCCAGATATACTCCCCGAAAATGTCAGGTTAATTCATTACAGCCTGGCTGAGTGGCGTTATGAGATTTTCCAAGTCTGCTTAGCAAGCAAGAGTTGAAGTAGGGCCTAGACTTAAATAATTTAATCTTATTACGCGTAGGCGGTATCACCTCAAATTAAGACAAATTCGCTTTACGCAGGTGTTTTTGTGTCGTTTGCGAGTACGTTTTGGCTTTCTGTCAGTTCATTTCGATTAAGTTTCTTATTATCATATTTTTGACAGGGTTTGAAATTACCAAGATATATTTATCTAAGGAATAAAGAACAACCGCAATAAGGAACAACCGTTCCTTATTGAACTGGTACAGTCGAGTTCATTAATATATTGGCCCTTCCAGGCTTCAAAAATATATGAACGTTAAAAAAGTTCATAAATTGTGACAACTCTAAGCATCATTAAATTGTGGTCAAGATTTAGATTCATTAATATGTGACTGCTTTTTTTCAGTAACATGTAGGTATAGCCCAAGGCACAAGACTGTGAAAAAGCAGTCACATATTAATGAATCTAAATCTTGACCACAATTTAATGATGAGAGGAGCTCGTGGCTAAATAATTACAGCCGCATAGACCGATCTTCCAGGTTAAGCCACGCTTGCCGAGGTTGGTCTGTGGATGGGTGACCATTTACCATAGCGAGTTTCCTCCGTGCCTCGGAAAGCACGTAAAGCCGTTGGTCCCGGCTATCATTTGTAGATCTTTGACAGTCGTTACTGTTGGTCAGAAGCCAGAAAGTCTGACAACCAGTCTTACCAAGAGTATCATATTACTCAGTTACTGGGTTGTGGAGGTCTGATAGGCAGTCGCTCCATGTAAAATACTGATATTCAGCTGCATCCGGTTCGACTGGAAGCCGACCCCAACATAGTTGGGAAAAGGCTAGGCAGATGATGATATTTTTGAAGCCTGGAAGGGCCAATATATCAATGAACTCGACTGTACTACTTCCCAACTTTTACGTTAGAAGGAAGTAGTTTCGTAAAAATAATATTTTCTTAAGGTACAAGTCCGAGATGGCTGCAGACCGCAAACTGCAAAAGTAGTATCGCTTGCAGTGCCATCTGTGGCTGCGGTCTGCGGTTGCAGTTTTGCAGTCGCTGTCGGAATAGCACCTTTAAAGTGCACACCTTAAAGGCTCTATTCCGATGGCGACTTGCAGTCTGCGGTTGCAGTCTGCAGTTTGCATCCCGTCTCGGACTTGTATCTTTATTAAGATTAAATTATATCACAATTAAGTAATCTTTTATTAATTTTTGCTCAAAATTTCTTGATTAAATACTTACAAAACAACATTTGTAAATAAAATAAGTAAATTAACAAACTACGAACATATTAATTAATTCGATGAGTGGAATACCATCCTCGTCCTCCTCAACTGCATTCCGAATTCAAAATCCAACTTAAATCAGATTTATATTTAATTTGATAATTACCAACCTATATTCTCGATAATTATCAAAAATAATTGTCACAGAAAATTATCGATGATAATTATCGCTTCGAACCCTGATGTCGTTTAGGAATTAACTTTATTTGCTATGTTATATTCACACTGTGGAAAATACCGTTACCTTTTATTTGCAGCTTCGTTGGCGTAGTAGTTGTGATAGTATAGGTAGGTAAAAATTATGTAAGCCGTTTTGAACTCTATTTAATTATAATAGCTGAATTATCAAAACATTATAACTATACAAGGTTAGTCAGAAAGGGGGTTAAAGTACCCATAATAATGAATAACTTTTGTTCTACAACTTTCCCCAAAAGTCGATCGTTTATGAGGAATAGCTGTTCAAAAATTACATAAAAAAATCGCTAATATCTGTCTATCCTCAGCTATGATCAGCTGTGTTTAGATTTTAGGTCATATGATCACGAATTAGTAGCTCGATTTTCTGAATACGTAACTAAAGCACGGATGAATATTTGAAAATACTAAAATTAAAATAATTTTACATGGAAAGTAAAATTATCGAATTTTGAAATTTCAACACTTGCTTTAAAACAGTCATCGGTGATACTTTAAGTGGCCTGCGGATTAGCACCCCCTTTCCGAATAAAATTGTATTAAAAAAAAACAAATTGTTGCAAAGTTCCATTCTTAAGAATAGTTTACAGAAAAACATGGAAAAGACAACGTTACAAAAAAAGGATCATAAACAAATACCTTCCCCAAACTATGAAGGGTTGCATCCCTCAGTAAAGTGTTGGATAAAACCCTAAAAATAGCGAACAATAGAGGCTCTGTATATTTTTCAACCAACTAGCGTGGCACAGACACGGTCCGATAGGCTCAAACGTGTTACGTACTGACATTGACAAGTGCATTAACCTCCATGCATTCATACCGCGTCGATAAAATGTTCGGGGAATAGGGATGCTAGCTCGAATATTGTGGGTTATCTTTTGCGTAGAGTGGCTCCTTTTATATGTTTTCCAGAATTTGTTATAAGAGCGCATGCAGGAGGTATATTTTACATGGCTAATTTGGTATAATAGCTTGTTAGGACGTGTGTTTCCAAAGAGTACAAGTAGTTAGTTTAGGTTAAGTATTTTACTTCCCCCCATTGGCTGGAGACCCTTCAGGTCTCGCCAATTAACTGCCCGGTTTCGTAGAAGGGGTCCCCAAGGACCATCTACAGCAGGACAATAGAAAAAAAAAGTTTCCAAAGTTAAACTGCGTCTCCGTTAGAGGTTAAGTTCAAGATTTTTACTTGAATCATCACGTATATCGCAAGTTTTATTTGGACATCTCAAACCAAGCATCATCTATACAGCATGAGTTATTAGCTTCACATCTAAAAACAATGAATTCTACTCATCATTCTACATATTATTACTATGGGACAAATTCAGAATTTGTGAAAAAAAAACAGCTGTTCCATAAGCTATGTCTACACCATTGCTCTTTCATGTTCATCGTGCGTCTTCGTCTGAAGCATGCGTGAAGCACCATAGCGCATGCCTTAATACTAGTTCGACAAAAGCGCATGCCTCTAGCGCAGGCTATCTCTATCCGTCTATTGTATGTCGACTGACGACTGTCCGAGGCGCACCGGTGTAGACGATAAGCTGCATGCGTCTTACGGCAATCAATATTGCATGCGCTTGACGCAAGAGGAATTGAAAGTTGAAAGCGCAAGATGAACATGAAAGCGCACTGGTGTAGACATACCAATAGATAAATGATGGAATTAGGCGTTACTTTGCGGAAATTCATGACATACAGAAATGTAAATAAAATATCTAGCTTTAATTCCGCTGAACAAGATCGCTAGTTTGGATGCAGTATGCAGCACCACCCTCCTGCCCACAAGTATATGCACATGCAGAAAGAGTGAAAAAATAATGCAACATGCAACCAAACAAATACACGACACGTGTTTCGCCCCTGCACGGGGCATCCTCAGGATATGTTGACTCCTCGACCGCTAGGACGCGAATAATGGTTTGGTTGCATGTTGCATTATTTTTCACTCTTTCTGCATGTGCATAAACTTGTGGGCGGGAGGGTGGTGCTGCATACTGCATCCAAACTAGCGATCTTGTTCAGCGGAATTAAACCTAGATATTTTATTTGCATTTCTGTATACCAATAGATCTTGTTAAGCAATATTGAATTGTATTCAACAGTAGTTTTTTTTTCACGAATGTAGTGTTTATCCCATAGTAAAAGTACAGAATGATGAGAAGATTTCATGGTTTTTGTATGGAAAGTGACTAACCAGTCATGCTGTATAAACATAGTAATTTGAATAATGAAAAAAACATCACTAATATTTAATTGCTCAAATAATTAAGATAAGTCTGAGAAAGCAATCTTGTGCTTGATGGCAACTATTACGACGATGTTGAGACCTAATAATATAACTCCAGTTTTAATTAGAATCAGTTCATTTGAAGCCGAGACCGACAAACACTTGAAACAGAGAAAGTGTCAATTGAAACCAAATTCAGTGAACTGCACTGCCACCAAAGTTCTATTCGGCTGGACATCTATAGAACAAGTACTCGAGAGGTACCCAAATTGAAACAGAACATTAATACAGCTCTGGGCTAAAACCAGCCCTAACTTCGAGTTTTGTTGAACATTGAGATAGTTCGGCGAACCTATAAAGCGGTGAGGTAACTTCAGGCAAGTTTACCTCATAATTACACACACTATTATTTTATATATGTTTGTTTGTGCACAAAGAAACTTCAACTGCACTTGTAGTTATCAAACCTCTTTGTGTATGTGAACATAAAATTGCTTCAGTGTTTGCTGAATAATAGGTGTGCAGTGTTAATGACTGTTTGATAGAGCTGAAGCTCGGTACATTTCCATTGTTTTGTTTTCCACCGTCCACCTATGTGGAGCTTGTTTGCATTTTCATGAACTATAAAAACAATTAGGACTGCGAACTAAAATATAGTTTATTTGTAACAATAGATAGTTCGGATTAGTTTATGCGAAATAATTAATTTCACAATCGCAATCCCAACTTTTGTTTTGAATTGAATAGATTTAAAGTTTTCGCGAAGAATATAATTTTGCTGTCGAAATGTTTGTGATTGGATTTTATTTAATTCTAGATAACGTTGCGTTGGTTCTAATAGAGGACAGGTATTTAATAAAGACTGCCTCGTTGGTCTAGTGGTCGCAAGCGCGACTGCTGAACGTGAGTTCCTGGGTTCGATCACCAGGGGCCCAATTCTCCTAAAATAAATTGTTGCCAAACGCAATCGAACCACAACCGTCAGTCAGTTTTTGTTTTCGAAAACTTTCAAAATGATTGATTTTGTTTTTTGTGTCAAATAATTTGATAGCTTTTGAAATTGAGAACTGTCTGAATGAACGGTTCGGCCTTGGTTCGGTTGTGATTTATCAAGATTTATTTTAGGAGAATTAGGCCCCAGGTCGAGCAAACAGGTAGTGGGTTTTTCCGTGTGGAATTTCTCAGTAGCATCCCGTAGTCTGGATTTGTGCCCGGTTGATGGCAATAGGCTCGCCCCCTATTACATGGGATTTGAACATAAGGGCGAAATGAGGGTGTATTTATAACCAGTTCTGCCCAACCCTTCGGGAAATACAGGTGTGAGTGATATTATTTATTTATTTAAATTTATATATACAAGCACAATACTACAGTCTCAACCAAAGTACTGTACAGTTAAATTACAGTATTATGTTTTGTATTCTATAAACAATACATTTCTTCTGGAAATTCGATTAAAAATACTACGTACACGTCTAGAACTATTCTTTACCTGTCCTTCCTACTGTGGGCTACCTACACATTTTATGTCTGACAATGGTGCCGATTCTGATACGGACAAACTAAACTTAATTTAGGCTATTGTCATCTTTTTCACTCTAACAAAATAAGAAAGAGACATACGTAAATAAGAGCTGTCAAATTTAGTTGAACTAAAAGTTCCATACAAATTTAGACGACATTTAAAACCTGTCGACTAAAAACACGGTGAAATTCGAGGCGTAAACTAATTTGACATCTCTAACTTAGTTGTTGTCTATCGTCGTCTTTTTCTCGCGCTCTCTGTTAGTAAAATATAGAAATTCTCTAATTTTAGTTTAGTTGGTGAACAAAAGAATCGGCACCAATGTATGATTACTACATGTATTGTATATAATTATTAATCAGACATAAAATTTGTAGGTAGCCCACACTACTACATCTTTGACAATAACCAAATATCCAGAAAATCCTCTCAAGGGTTCCAAATCATATCATTATTTCGCGGAACTCACCATTACTAATACCAAAAACCTATTCGATACAAGTATTATAATTACTGTCAACATCACTTGCAAATTCAAATTGATTTATCAATTTCCTGTAACACGAATGACGAGATTCTTCTTGATTACTGTCACGTAGGAACACTTGTTACGCAGACGGAGCGAGGCTGTTGGCATCAATCACTTTTGCTTTGCCATGTTTAGATTGCCCAAATTAAGGGCGTTTGTGAGAGCTCTCTTGTCTCGACGAAATATAATGGTGATTATTCAACTCTTCTTCTTGTGTTATTTGGATTCTTTGATGTCACATTCGCGTTTCTATTATGTGTTTGCTGTGATCTGTGTCGATGGATTTTGGGTACTGTTTCTTTGTCAAACAAAATGAAATCGTCAATTCATTTCGGAGCATTCACATTAATTATTTTGTCAAGATTGTTTCTGGTTTATTTTTTTATACAGTTTGGTATGCAACGTGTTAAAAAATCAACTCTAAGAATTTTGTGGGGTTACTCGGTATCGGAAATTGAACATCTTTTGTTCTACAACTTTTCGAAATTCGCCAATATTTTTTATGCTTGTCCATACAAATCATTTTTTTTTTTTGGAAAGTTATAAAAAAATACGCGAATTTCGAAAAGTTGTAGAATAAAAATTGTTCAATTTCCGATACCGAGTAACCCCACAAAATTCTTAGAGTTAATTTTTTAACACCATATAACGAGCATATTTTTGAACAATGGCAAAACAAAAAAAAAATACTGCCTAAATATAGAATAGCGCATTGGGGTAAGTCCGGATGTGGGGTAAATTCGGTAAAATGAATTAACCGTAGAATGTGATGATAATTTTAATTATTATCAAAAATAGAGTGCGACGCCATTTTTCTGCCCCTCACTTCAGTCCGCGTCGTAATATTTTGTCGACATATTCTGCGGAAAATTTATTGGAACGAATTTACCCCATATCTGAAATTACCCCAACAAACCTTATTTTTAAATATTATTATTATGTAATTTCTTGATAGTGTATGAAATATAATCTGACCGTTTCATCCGGTTCGCATAAGTGGGTTATAGTGATTGACAGTTTGGGCTTAGCTAATTTCCCGCCCAATTACTTAACCCGTGATACAGCAGATTTAGAGCTTAAGAGCAATAACATAATGAGGTCAGTTTGGTGCAATGCAGTGAGATGGCGAGATAAAATAGTGGAAGCGGTTAATTATGTGATAAGTGAAGTATATTTTGAAGGGGAGACTCGAGCAAACTCAACTTCAGAAAAAAATATGTTTAAAGCAGGTTTTTTTATTATGTGAAGTATACTTACAGTTGAGCGTTAAAGCCTGGATATCGTCAGATCCAACACACGGGATGTGGAACTGTTTTTAATTAATTATTGTAATTATAAACCGGAACTGTTTATAATTAATTATTGTAATCGATACTTAATATCACTTAATATGCAAAATTATGAATTTTATCAGTACGGAAAACAGAACTGTCACTTTATTAAAAATGTGGGTAGGTAAAGGTGTCACGATGTATAAAGTTAGTCGGAAAGAGGGTACTAATCCGCGGGTCACTCATAGTATCACTGATGGCTGTTATAAAGCAAGTGTTAATTTTATTTCCATGCAAAATGTTCCTGTATTTTAGTTTTTAAAAAAAATCTATGGGACTGACATCCGCATTGCGATTATAAAAGTCCCTATATAAATAAAAAAAAAAAAAATTCTTCATCCCTTCTTTAGTTTACAGAAAAAGGAGCTTCTAATCCGTGACCCCAAAGATGACCTAAAATGTAAACACAGCTGATCATAGCTGAGGATAGATCGATTTTAGCTTATTTTTATAGAACATACGGACGTTAAAGTTCTAAAATTGTAGATAATATTGTTATGAAGACCGCTAATAGCTACAACCTAAAAATGATCTTTCATAAAACTATAACGTTTCCAGAATTAGATTATCTCTCAGTACCTGTCAACAATTGATAACTTTCAGTGTGCATTCAATTATTCAGTGGTGAATTCGATTGATGAAATTCTCCTGTTTATTTGATACTAAAATTAAATCATCAGCTAATTGGATAACGCAAATTGATGCATTTGCCAGTAGTCAAGTTAATGGAATTAATTAGTATGAACGTAATGCGTACAATCGTATTGAAAAAACCTTTTTAATTTTAAATGTTATGTTAGCTTTGAACGGTGAAAAATAACTCATTACGAAAATGATGATTAACTGTACGTTTTTTATAGATATAAATATGGTAATTACATTGGATACTAGTTTTTGATCCTTGCTCTGCTTGCTTCAACAAATTCATGGTTGTTAAATTAATTGTATAAATGTTAAAATAACATTTAAAACGCTATTGAAACAAAACACCGATCTAGAGTTTGCAAAACAATTACAAAAGTATCCGTGGGGGACGAATTAAGAATTAATTTTCTCTCGGTCGCCGGGCAAGCGAGTCGTAAGAGGCAATGAACCTGGCACCACAATTGTGCCCGAAGAATGGCTATACTCGCCACTTATTACATGGGACTTATTACAAGAGGCGAAACGTGGGTATACAGAGTGCTGTAATAGGACAAAACCTCTGCTAACCCCTTTGGGGATTACAGGAATGAGTATATGCATGCACTAGTATAATAACGATACTTAGGCTGAACATCCACCAGAGCTGTGCTAAGCTGCGTAGCGAGGAATGTGTTTTGTAAGCACCGATAGAATCTCTTCATTTACCTAGCTTCGCTCTGCGCAGCTCTGGTGGATAATGGCTTAGCGGAGCGAGGTTTTTGTTCATACAAAACAAGCGAGAAATGCGAGCGAGGGATGTGTTGCGAGGAATGTGCTACGAGGAATGTGTGCGACGATTTGAAATAATGCGCCTTCCAGTCAGTCAATAGATGGTGTTTGGAAGAGGTAGATGATCATTTGTACACATTAACACTTTACACATTCCTCGCACAGCTCTGGTGGAAAAGGTCACTCCGTTTCACATCCTCGCTACACATTTTCGCACCGCACATTTTCCTCCCACAGCTCTGGTGGATGTCCAGTCTTACAGGAGATTTCTCAAAAATTGAAGAGAGGATGATATATTGTTTTTTTGAAAACTCAATGAGTTGTTAATAACTGAATTAGATTTTCTTAATAAAGTTGTTTATCTCCAATGAAACAAGTTTAGTAGTAGCATAAACTTATAACAATACTTGTGTATACGACGGCCGCGTAGCCTAAGGCCATGTAGACAACTTCTTTACTAGGTATAATCTTGAGAGTTAAGTATTAACTGATAGTAGATATAAAACAAAAATACTATTTTTCTTTATCTGCTTTTAACGTAGATATTTTATGAGTTTATTTTAGAACGTGTGTGAGTGGCTTAAAGCTTAGGCACTCAATCGAATTAGATTGTCGAGTCAAAAATGTATTGGATTTAGTACCTACACACCCAATTGAATATGAAATGTCGCCTGCAAATGATAGTTATGTCATTGCCTTTGACACATTCGAACAGTTAAATCGATTGTCGGCATATGCCCTTATCAGCTCGCTCCCACCGATCGCAATTGACAATGAATTAACACACCTGTCAATTTTGTTCAATGCGTTGAAGCCTAATTGCAGCATTCACCTATGTTCGGAGGTAAAAAAGGCATACCATAAATACACATAATATTTACTCACTCTTGTAAAACCCGAAGGGGTTAGGAGAGGTATTCTCCAAATACAGGAGTTTTTACAACCACGTTTCGCCTTTGGTAAGGGCTCTTACACACCAGGTTTTTTTCAGGCGCTGTCGACGCGCTTCGCACGCAACTATAACGCGCTTCGCACGCAACTATAACGCGCTGCAAACGCGATGTTATCGCAACCAATTTACCTATTCACACGTTCATAAAATTTTAGTATGCAGACGACTTTTTCGCGAGCTGTCGACGCGCTCGTAGCGCGGAGTTACATCGATACAGACGCGCTGTCACAGCGCGTCTCTTTAGCTGCAAACACATACGTACAGCGCGTTTTAATCCAAGGAGAGTTGCTCACGCGCGTCTGTAGCGCGATTCACGCTCATTCGCGCGCGTGCTACACGCGTTTTACTTTGCAAGGAGAGTTGCTCACGCGCGTCTGTAGCGCGTTTCTCGTGAGTTTGCAGCGATGCTATCGCAAGTAATCTGCCTATTTCAAGTTTAGCAGCGCCGGCAACGCGCGATATCGAAACGCGCGTCGACAGCGCGTGAAAAAAACGTGGTGTGTTTGAGCTCTAAGACCCGTAACAGATGGCGAGGTATTGCCGTTTTTTACATATCATGAAGATACCCAATTAAGTCTCTGTTCTATAATGTCTACGAGTACTAATGAGTTTTCGTTGTTCCATTATCCTGTTGGAGGTCTGATGGCAGATATTTCTTCAGTAATAAGTAGTACCTTTGTACTTAGGTGTCGCTTATATAGGATGACTGGTTTTTAGTGTCAAATACTTAAATAGATGATTGTAACTATGATAACAATCATTTTTCACAAAGAAAGTTTTTTTTTTTAATTAAAATTGATGAATTTACCTCTACTATACAGGTTGAAATTGTAAACACTCGACAAACCGAAATGGGAGATTGTACTCATCACTATGAACAATTTTTACTATGGGAACAAAAGAGAAATCGCGAAAAAAAAAACTGCTGTTCCCTACATTTTGACGAGTTATGCGAACATAATAATGAACAGTTGTTTTTTTTTTCGCGATTTCCGGTTTTGATCCCATAGTAAAAGTTGTTCATAGTGGTGAGTACAATCTCCTATTTCGGTTTGTCGAGTGTTTACAATTTCAACCTGTATAAACGCGGCGACCTCGTGTGCCGCTCCGACTAATAAAATACCTTGGACCTACTGTAAGTCCAAAGCCTATAAAAGTGTGATGGGAAACTTGGAATCACTTGGATATTGCGCGCGAGCAATGCGCGACACACGGGGCTGTCGAACCGCGTTTCTTTGGGAAAGTTGTTTGTTATCATGAGTGTAATCATGTGTTTAAGTATCTGAGTCATCCTTTATGTACATTTAATCTGTGATTTATTGTGTGCACATAAATAATTACAAATATTAAATATGTTGTTTTAAGCCACACTGCTCTGCTTACTCCTGCAAAGCGCCTCATATACGTACCTTATGTTACAGTACCACACATTAGCCTAATAGTTTCCATGCAATGTGGCGCGTGATTGCATATAATATAGCTATCGCCTTCCTTCGTGCAGTATAAGAGGTTCTGTCATGTGGACGGACAGCACCATCTGGAAGAACACTGTTACGGAGTTTTCGTTCTATTACGATCCACCTGTTTAGTGATTATGGGGTAATATTCAAGTTTTACTAGTCTAGTGCAGCGGCCGGCAACTAGCGGCGAGGCATCTTGGTGTAGCCCGCGAGGCGCCTTGGTTCGGCCCGCGAGGCGTCTTGGTTCGGCCCGCGAGGCGTCTTGGTGCGGCCCGCGAGGCCTCTTGCAACGGCCCGCAACATTTCTCATCGTAACGTCGTGACGGACGATAAAAATATCATACAAAACAGAGTGAAAAGGAGCGAGAACTATTACTGTAATGACCTAAGGCTCAAGTGCGGCCTTACCACCTGTTTAGTGATTATGGGGTAATTCCCAAGTGTTAGTAGTCTAGTGCAGCGGCCAGCAACTAGCGGCCCGCGAGGCGTCTTGTTACGGCCCGCAACATTTTTCACCGCAACACACGTGACGGACGATAAAAATATCATACAAAACAGAGTGAAAGGGAGCGAGAACTACTACTGTAATGACATATGGCTCAAATGCGGCCCGCACTAATCTCCATGTAAAATATTTGGGCCTATTTCAACAGAAGGTTACCGATCCATGGTTTAATGCACTAGAGTCTAGTGCATCAAAAGAGCCTCCACGAGTGACGATACTTAAATATGTCCGGCGCACCCTGGGCAGTCAGCCCCGCTATCAATCTTGCTAACCGGCTTATCTAATTACGATGAGCATGAGCTATTCTTGTATGGCTCGTAATGACACGACGAGAGAGAGAGTCTAGTCTAGTCTCAATCAGGCCACTAACAACGCAATGGAATCCAGGTTTTTTGAACAAAGGTAAAAAAATTACAAAACTCAAATTACTTGCGATTTGCCGTCTTAATAATAACAGTTCCATAAATAATTTTATGTTTTAATATCGGTTCTGTAATTTTCACCTCGGTCTACAGTGGCGACGCCTAGCGGACCTATAAACTAATTAAGGAAACTTTCCCATCGACACAATAAGAACAAGAAAGCCTATGGGGTAGGGTCTTGTGCAAAATTGAACTTGCATATAAAACTAGTTTCTAAAGCATAAAACTTGAAACACAATTAGTGTTGTGAAATGATTCTGTTTTGTAATACGTATGAATTTTAGTTAGAATAACGAAGAATATCATTACCATTTATCACCCCTCGCAACATTAACATGGGGCTCCGTGAAATATTCAATTAGGTATTAAAGTCCCCGAGAAACGAAGGTTTCGGATGAAATTAAGAGGCAATGCGACATGTCCTTGATTTTATTATTTTTTGTAACGATCAGGATATTAACGTACAGTGTTCGGAAGAAGTTACATTATTATTTAACTACATTATTTAGATACACGCGGAAATAACTCCATCTGCAACTTTAGCAATTCTATTATTTTGTTTCAAAACCGCTGAACAAATGTTAAGGTTTGTAATAACATAAAGTTGGTTGTTTAAAGACTTTACCAAATCCGATACCAAATCTATTTCAAGTACCGTATCTGCTACCAAAGTTGCAACTGGAGAGTAAGCACTGGGAATTGTAACTTTTAAGTTGTAAATACTCGGCAACTATTAACTGTTTTATATTATGTCTCAAACAAGTCATTTAGTAAATATGTCCTCTATCGCTTACATACCAATATATTATTTACAGTTAAATTTACCATGCCCAATAAAAACTTTAATATAAATGTCTCTATTCAAGATAATAGCAATATACATGGCACATTCATTTATAAACATTTGCTTAAATCTTATACGATCTCGTAAATGTATTTAACAGTAAGTATCAGAGATGAATTACTATTATTTATATTCTTACAAACAGTTCGGATATTCGCCTATTACAAACTATATACAACGTTATAAGACTAGTTATTATCACGTTACACGCTGATGGAATAAAAAACTATGAAACAAAAAATTCGCCGACTCTAAAAACGTAAAATAACAATGCCTACAGAAATTATTCCAATCAAACGCAATTACAGGCTGTGATTGTTGACAATTTACCTGAATTATCATCAGGGCTAACGACAAAAAAGAAAACGTTTATTGTAGCAGTTATAGTAATTATAGCAGACTTTTTATTACACACAGGAAGATTGCTGTCGTTGTGGTGATTCTAGTAGAAGCACCAGTAGCTGTGGTCACTATGACTTTACCGTCATTGGAGTACCATTTGTTGGCCCTGTCTGGCACTCTGTTGCTCTTCATGCTATCGACATCCTCGTCTTCGTCATCATACGCGTTGGTTCCGTACTCATCATCCGAGGTTGCCCGTACGTCAGGGTACTGGTAGGCATGCCTATCGTTGCCCGGTATCTCTGTGACACGATAAATGTTTGTTTTAAAATCGATCAATAGTCACCGCGTAACATCAATATTCCGAGTTAATTTCGATTTTGCATTTATTTAATGTTTTTGTGAATTGAAATGCAGATTTCAAAGTCATTGAACACGTTTTATGTGCGTTTGCTGTGCGTTAATATTTATATTCGGTTGAACAAAAGCTGATATTTTAAAGTATGCGAGTAACTGAGTTATATTGAATTAAGGAAATTACGAGAAATTGAATGTATTTTGTTAAAACAGAAAGGCAGATACTGTACCGTATAATCTTATTTTGCTCTCGACGTCTCCTAAGGAATTCTTGGCGACGCAGATGTAACTGCCCAAATCTTCCCGCCGAATGTTCTTAATCGTCATCGTCATTTCGGCTTCAAACATCGACTTCTGCCTGACTGACATCACATGGTGCTCCGAAGGTATGATCAGTTCACCTGCAGAACAATTTATTACTTAAAACACACTTGTTTTTAAATTCAATATTAGAATTTCATCTTTCCTCGGTGGAAGTTTTATGAAAAATGTAAAAACTTCGTGCAGACACCTAGGAGTTTTATGGCTGTCTTATAATTTGTTTCGCTTTTATCGCGGATGCCTTACCTGCCAGCCGAGTTAATCAAACGGTATTAAAATTCGAATGTTGAACTTTTAAAGTATATTTATATTCAATCCGGGATAATATAAGAGATCATTTTTATTACTTTTAGATATCTACTTTTATTGCGGAACGATAATTTTATATCCATGATCGAATTTACCGTAATTTCGATATTGGATTTGAACTTGTAGTATGGTATGGAGATCTCTAATACTCTTTTCACCCTAAGATGAGTCCTGACACCTCGGTCATTTCGTAAATTGTAGATTAGAGAATGCTATCAATAAAACGTAAATGACATCATCATGAATGTAATAGTACATTGTTACCATAGGGGTGAAAGTAACTTATTTAGTACCGAGATGGGGTTATAGTTCGAGGGACTAAATCAGTCTTTAACCCGAGGTAAACACTGTGCAGTTCATTACGAATACAAGGAAAGTAAAAATAAAAACATGAATTAGCTAAAGAAAAAACGAGTGAATTATTTTTCCCGCCTTTTTTTTTTTTTTGTGGCCGGCCTTCTTTCAGCCATTATTTTTAATTTTCATAATTGAAAAAATGGTAAATATTTTGCCCAAATCTATGTTATTTAAAAAAAACAGTTGAAACTAAATTATAATAAAGTCATTTGAAAAAAAAAAAATCTTTAATTAATAATTAACTTTATTTATTATAATTTTACATCGAGCTGTAATTGAGTGGCTGTAGAAAGTTGGAACATGGTTCAATAGAAATGTGAAAATAGAACTAGTTTTTTTTTAATAATTTGACAGCTGTCACTTGAAAACGATTCTCCCTAGGCCTGAAAAGTATTACTTTCAACCCGCTCCTCAGGCAACTTCAGACCTACTTTCCGAGTATGAGCAATGAAAAATAGCTTTATTATCCATGTTTTTTTTTTTCAATATTTGATACTAGAGGTCGCTCGCGGCTTTGGCCGCGTGAATGTCGTATAACGCGTATTCCGTATTTTTCGGGATAATATAATTCAATCATGATTCAAAAGACACGTGGCGCCATCGATTATCATAAGAATGTTAATAAGAATGTTATTGTTGCTTTCCTCGGGAACAGTACTTTTTTTCGGCGTGAAAGGTACCCTATGTCCGTTTCTGTACACTTGACAATGTATATGCAAAATTTCAGAATGATCGGTTCAGTGGTTTAGGCGTGACAAGGTAACAAACAAACTTACTTTCGCATTTATAATATTAGTTAGGATTAGGATAGTTAGGATTATTTGCATGGCAACGTTTTGTAGAGAAATGTCAGGGATCTACTTTACTTATTCAGTCAATTATCAGTGCAATTCAGGACACCGGCTCTTCCGAAACTTCAGAACCTACGCAGTAAAATAATGAAACCAGACTATTAATCTCACCTGGATCCTTTACCCAGTAGTTGATAGACTTTGGCGAAGACTCGACGTAGCATTCTATAGTGACGTCAGTGCCCAGCGGTGCACCCACCAGCTGATTTGGCACTTGAATCACTGGGTGAACTGTACAAAAACAAAAAACAATAGGTAAATATAAATCGACATTAATTAAAAACTCTTTAGGATCTCCCATCAAAACGCCGAAATACTCAAACATTTTCACGAAGAAATGTTAACAAAAAGCACTAAATTATTTTAATTATCCTCTTTATCAACTACACTTTATGTTTGAGTGAGATCTGATATTTTGAGATGTAAAAAAGGAATCTTTTTTTTATGGCTTCGTTAGGCTTAATTGCCGGCCGGCAAAATACATGAAACATTATAAAGATCAACTTACAGTGTACACTGATGTGGATCCTCTTACTGACTGTGGGCGGGACGCCATTACCGGCGATACATAAGTATGTACCCATTTCAGAACGTGATATTTTCGTCAGCTTCAACACTTCACCCTGGTATGTTAGCACTGCGAACAAATGTCAAACATATCACCTTATTCTATATTAGTTTTTGCCTACACATTAATTTGTTATACTATCCTATCTATCCTTATTAATACATTCGAATCCACCACACTTTTCATAGAGCTCATACACCTTGCCGCCATACATATGGTTAGTGGACCTTCTAGGAGGGTCCTCGGCATTAAGTTTGCGCTAAGAGTATACCTGCGAGGAGGATTCCTGGCATTAGGTTAAAAACCGTAAAAAATACGCTACTACGTCGTAAAATAGGTGTTTGCTTGTTTCATGATAGTGAATTTTCCAAGAAAAACCTGCATTTAAAATGAGCCCTACAGAGTGAATGCGACTACAGGGTGCCCTCCTGGACGGCACCCAGCACTGAACGTGTTAATTAATTTTATTTTTTGACGCCTCACCTAATCCAAAGTGGCTACCATCACCTAATACACCTATAACTCCAAGAGTATTGTTGATGCATTGCCTACCTTGGGGACAAAGGTATAAAATCGCATGTTCCTGTAATTTCACCGGCACCCATATTCTTCAAGCCGAAACATAGCAATGCTGCCTAGTTGCAGAAATAAGTATGGTAGTAGTACTTCTTTCATAAGGAGCTGTACTGCTCCTAGCATCTAACAGTAGACCAAACTTTTTTTTTAGCTCAATTTTTATGTCTTCCTTTATAAACTTATAAAGAGTGGTCAAAAGGAACTAACAAGCAACGTTTAACCGTGACACAAAAATATGACCATCGCTTTTAAAAAACAGGCTTATTTTTAACATACTATTTAAATAAAAATTCAGGCATTCGTTCAAAGCTTGATCAACGCTAAAAAGTACACAATATTTAAAATAAATCAACGTTATTTTCTACCAACGTCAAACTTTAGGATGGAAATCGTACATGGAATTAGCACACGTATTTAATAGTTTAACGGGGATAATAGTTTAAAAAGCTACATAGATTTGTGCGGGCAATTAATATAATATTTTTTGTATGACCAAAATTTTGTAGATCATTGTACGTTGAATCAAGACTATCGTTACCGAATAAACTTCGGCCTCTGAATATTATGAACTACCTGCGTTCTCCCCTGGGGTATCTTAAAACGCATTGTCTGTTTATTTTTAGTATTTAACGTCAAAAGAAATCTGATCAATCTTCACCGGATAATCAATAAAAAGGCTGCATTTAATCCCTGAGTTTAAACGAGCAGAACAACTGGCTGTATTGTTCTCAGAATTTATACCTTGTTCATTTGAAATTCTTAAAATGTGCAGTAAAATTTAATTACATTAATCGTCCAGCTTTGTGCTAAAGCGGTAACCATTGTAGGAAATATATTGCACTATTCAAGAACGACTTAACAAGATAAAATGCTAGTTTATTTGTTTGAGTTGCTAACACGCTATTAATGTAAATAAATGTTAAGCTTCATTTTGACTTATTGTCTGGTATACTCGTAAATATAAAAAGCAGGTGCGAAGACAATGTTATGTTGTTTATACATTAGTTGTTCAGACAATAAAAGTTCAATCAATATCCCGTGTGGGGACGGGATAGAATATACTCGTAAAACTTCCTCACCGCACGCTGCGAATAGACGCGTGTTGTAAGATTCAACAAAACCTAGCACGCTTGGTGGTAGGATCTTGACGGTCCGCCTGGCTAGCTACCACCCTCACATTAAAGTCCGGTGCCAAGCAGTTTACTGTGTTCCGTCGTGTGTATGCGAGAGCCAGATGGGTATAGGGGAATCTTTCTATATCTCTGTTACTTGGATTCGTTTGTTCCATTTTAGACCCTGCCAGCGCTTACCGTCAAGTGCGACTCGGGTCAAGAGCGACCAAGTCAAATAATAAATAAATTAATAAAAAAAAACAATTCACTGTTTTAATCAATGTGGTAAAGGAACTTTAGGAGCCTAGCAAAAGTATAAAATATAAAATTGACATATTATATCAACATTATAAATATGTATTTTATACAAGGTTAGTCGGAAAGGGGGTACTAATCCGAAAGGGTGTTAAAGTACACATGATAATGAATAACTTTTGTTCTACAACTTTTCCCAAAAGTCAATAGTTTAAGAGAAACAGTTGTTCAAAAATCTCAAAAAAAAAAACTCTAAAATCTATCTATCCCCGGTAATGATCAGCTGTGTTTACATTTTAGGTCATATTTGGGGTCATGAATTAGAAGCACAATTTTCTGAATTTATAACTAAAGCAGGGATGAAGAATTTTTGAAAAAACTAAAATAAAAATCATTTTATTTCGAAAAAAATATAGATATCGAATTTTGAAATTTTAACACTTGCTTACAAACAGTCATCAGCGATACTATAAGTGGGCTTCGGATTAGTGCCCCCTTTCCGACTAACCTTGTATATAGGGTGACTGGTAAAATTAGTGACCGATACTTTAACACATGATTGTACTCATGATAATAAACAACTTTCCCAAAGAAACGTTATTTTTATTTTATTTTTTTCATTTAAAATTTATTAGTACCTAAATCGTTAAGTACTAAATAGACGCGGTTCGTAAAATGTTTTCTTTTTTTTTTGGTTTTGTAAATAATGTTTCTTTGTGAAAGTTGTTTGTTATCATGAGTACAATCATGTGTTAAAGTATCGGTCACTAATTACCAGTCACCCTATATACTACAATGAATATCACAAAAATGACAAAAAGTGTTTACGTAATTACAAATAAGTATACATTATATAAATTAAATTTAAATCGAACGGTACTCAAAAACTATTAGAGAAAATCGGTTGCCATTGCTACTCAAAAATACTGTACCAGATAGGCATTTTTTAAGTAGTAGTAGTTGTTGTTTTAGATCGTATAATTTTAATAAATATTTTAGCTTGTTTGTATTGAGATTTTTAAAATACGAAACACTCCCTGTGTTTCAAAGGCTTACAATAACAGTCACCACTACTAGTGAAACACCGACGCCCCAAAATTAGCAACATGAATCATACAGATCCCAATAAATTATTCAAACGTTATTCACCATTCGTATAATGAGACCTAGAAGTGTATTCAACAGCAGAACTCTACTAATTACGACCAAACTTTAAACAATACTGGACTCGAAACTCATCCCGAGAATAGTCGCCGCGCGGCTCATTGTGGGCTCAAATGCGGTCACACAGACTTTCGTATTATACATATTCAGAAAAACAATGGCGTCCTGGCGCCATTCAAATAAACTAAGACAAATGAAATATTTTTCCAGCTATTTCCCATTTTTTTGTGGGTAGTTAATTAGATATGTTTTAATGTGCGATGGGGTTAATAACTGTTACTGTACTTTTTTTCAACTACCTTGGAATCGACTATCGGAATTGTTACATGGACTGCCATGGCGATTGGCAACCTCCAAAATCCGAATAACAGTAACTGTATTACCCCAGCCGCGTATTATTGGGTGATAATGATGATGCGAGATGCAGAGATTAAGAGACCGTGTAAAAATAAACACCACGTTAAACGTAAAATCATATTATTTATAGTCAGGTCAGGACAAACATGACCATAACAATAGAACCCCGGGTCAGAATCTAATACACTTTTGCCTAAATCATAAAACGAATAAGCACTTTCATTTCCTCCAAGTCTCATCAGTGGAGGCACTTGGACCACTTTCGCCCATTCTCCTCTGTCAGAAAATTTCTGACGCGCAAGTCTACTCATACATTTCGTACTAGACCCCGCAAACTGTCAGATTTTGCCGGATCTGGCAGCCTGCTGGCTTTACAGCGATTACGCACTGCATCCGATCTGGATCCGTGAAAATAAGAATGTAAAAAACTCTGACTGAATTCGGATATTGCTTTGCGCACTGCATCCGATCCAAATACGTGAAAATACTAATCTAGAGTCTAAAAAACTCGGACCGAAATCGGATATCGCTTACGCACTTATCCGATCTCTGATCCAAATTCAAACAATTCAGGGGTCATCTTTGGCATATCCATTTGGCGTCCGATTTGAATCCGAGGTAATGCAAAAGCGTTCATACAACCAGTACTACGGCTACTTCGGTCCGTCAATTTTTCTTCCGAATTAGAAACTCACGGATGACGGAGAGAAATCGGATGACGGAAGTCGAATCTAGTGCGTAAACTACCATACAAATAGTTCTATGACTACTTCGGAACGTATTTTCTCGGATTCGGATCGGATGCAGTGCGTAACCGCTCTTAGTGCAAAATGTATGCGCAGAAGGTATTCGGGCACGCGTCAGAAATTTTCTGACGGTTTCTAATAATGTGCGGCCGGGCTAATGGTACCTGCTTACTAATAAACCGTATCTACTAATTATATTGTATTTCGTTGATGCTTAAGTCCATCTGGCACCTTAGGCAGTCAGCCCCGCTACCAACCTTGCTGACTAGCCAACCTGTTCACCACGACATACCTATGCTATCCTCGTACAGCTCGTGATGACACGAGAGAAGGCGATTATTTGGTTAGTTCATCAATATTTACAAGCACTAGGTATCCATTCCAATTATCTAAAAAACTAAAAACGCAGTACAGTACAACGAAATCCGTCGGTATATTGGTTCTAAATTTTTTAAGCTCGTTTTGCTGTAGCCAATCACTTAACTTTTTTACCAATATTTTTAGATATGCTATTGTAGTATAGAGCAAACAGTAAAGTAAAACCTTGAGGTGTTTTATACAGTGAAACCTGGTTATCTGGAATATCAAGGGACCTAGATTTTTTTTATCACTTATAGAGGCTTTTCATTTACCCAGTTTCCCAAATAGGCACGTTAACATGATAGCTGTCTTATTTATAGAGGGTCCCACAATGAGAGGTCAAAATGTACCATTTATCATATAAAGAGGTGGAAATGTTTTTAAAACATAATTATGCATATTTTATGTTGCACAATTGAATGGAAATGGAAGAAATTAGAGTTAGAACTTTTATAAACCTAATAAAATGTCTCACTTATACGGGTTATTGAGCTACAAAGCCCCAATTATATAGGTAAACATCGAAAAAATCTATGAAATCTAATCTCAGTTAACAAGGTTTGAAAATTCCCAGTAACAGAGGTATTTCAATGCAAAGGTGTCGGGACCTCATTGTAATTATCAATAACAGAGGTTTCTCACCTATCCAGGGCCCACCAGTTTTCAATGTAAGGTACAAGGTGAGTCGGAAAGAGGTGTGAATATTCGAGAAATACAAAAATTGAGAACGTCATTATAATCATCCCAAAGTTAAGAATGCAGATGTTTAAAACTCCAATTATAATAATGAAAACCATGTTATTGGTACCTACCATGGAAGATGGGTAGGCCTTTGGTATGGGACGCAACGTGCGTCTATACCCTTGCACCATCCCATCTACCTAGCTCAGCAGGCTGTGCTGGCGCTGCTGCTGCAGCTGCGGAGGCCCTCAAGTGGCGAAAATATAATAACTTCATTAGTAATTATATTTTCGAGCCGTTTGGGGTCGATTCACTCGGGTCGTAGGGTCCGAATGCCCAACTTCTATATAGAGAGGTTGCAAGGCGGCTGGTCGACACTTCCCGTGATCCGAAGGCTGGTCTCTACTTTGGCCAAAGGATTAGCATTGCCATTCAACGTGGCAATGCTGCCAGCCTTCTGGGCATGTTACCAGTAGACAGCGATGCGGAGGAATATTTTGATGCCCTATTTTAGTTTAGAGTTTTATTAGGATATATTTTTTGTTATTTGTATATATTTGTAAATATTGTACGTTTAAAATAAATAAAAATGAAAACTATATGATACGGTAAACTATACCACTGCCATCAACAATAAGACAAGAATAAAAATAATCTGAAACTACTATAATATTAACAACCAAGGAAGACTGTCCCGTTGGTCAAGTGGTCGCAAGCGCGACTGCTGAGCGTGAGGTCCTGGGTTCGATCCCCAGGTCGGACAGTGTTATTGGATTTTTCCGTGTGGAATTTCTCAGTAGCAGCCCGAAGTCTGAATTTGTGCCTGGTTGATGGTAGGCTCGCCCCCTATTACATGGGACTTAAAACATAACGCCGAAATGTGGATGTACTAATATACCTCTGCCCAACCCTTCGGGGAATACAAGGGTGATGTCATGACCATGATTTGTTAGACATTTTAAGGTAATTCGAATATTCACCAGGGTACTAATCGGACTGCCGGGGTTGCGGTACATGCAGAAGAAACACCGTGGGTTTTTAGCCGGTAAGAGTCCTGCGGATAACCCTTCGCCTTCCCCAGGCCAAGGGCATCCATGAGGATTTTCACACGAAAAAAAAAAGTGTACTAATCTGCGGGATACTTAAAGTATCATCGATGACCGTTTAAAGCAAGTGGTAAAACTTACAGAATTCGATTTTGATATCAACTAATTTTTTTTCAAAGGAATTTGCGACTCTCGCTTATTTAAAAATTCAGAAAATGAAGCTACTAATCCATGCCCCCAAAATATGGTCTAAAATGTAAACTCAGCTGATGATAGATAGATTTTATTGTATTTTTATGAAATCTTTGAACACCTAATTCTCTAAAATTTTACTCTTGTGGTAAGTTGTTGGGCAAAAGTTATTTATTACTATGGGTACTTTAACACCCTTTCGGTTTAGTATCCCCTTTCCGACTAACTTTTTAATATTAATTGTAAGGTTTACATTTATTATCGCAATTTTTTAATTCCCACTGTTATTTTGTTCCAAGCTTCCCTATGCTTTTCCGTGTGGGATTGTGTCTCTAAAAGCACCCACGACTCAGAAAAAATTATACAGTGTGATAAAAGTGACGTAAATTTAATTGACGTCATCGAACAGAATTTATAATGAATTCAGGCTGTTTATATTGGGCACCACATATTAATGTCTGTGGACCACAATCAAATTGAAACCACAAACTGCGGTGTTTTTCTATCGAATAACCCTAACCACTACATTATTATGACATTCATTTATTATAGAGCCAGTAGGAATTTTGCTAATCCTGTAAAATGCACGAGAAATTTAGTCAGCGTCTTCATATTATATTTTTTTGGTAGTTTTTCCAATGGGGTGTATAAAAAAAGCCTCCACGAGTGACGATACTTAAGTACGTCCGGCGCACCCTGGGCAGTCAGCCTCGCTACCAACCTTGCTGACTGGCTAATCTTTTCACCACAGCATTGAGCTATTTTCGTATAGCTCGTGCTGACATGAGAGAAGAAGGTAGTTTTTCCCATTAATTGTTAATTAATAGTTTATAATCATCTGCTCGCACCGGCCCAAATCTCGAAATTTTCGAATTCATGTACGGTTCAGAATTTGATTATCAAGTGCGTTAACAGTAAAGGAACCTGCATTCTATTTGCGCAACACACTCGTAATCGCTATGGCTTTGATTCTGATAGATCAACAATTTCCATAAAGCCATAACGGTTACGAGTGTTTTGCGCAATTAGGATGCTGATCACTTGAAAGCTCCAAAACGTTCTCGATGGTGTATTTAGTCCGAAAACTCACACCAGGCTAGCGTAGTGGACTAAGGTCTGAATCTTTCTTATTCTTAGGTCCGTACCCAACAGTGGAAAAGTAATGGGCTAATTACGATAAATTGAGATGCCTTAATAATTAACCAACGTAAAACATCTATCCTAATCTTTGGAGCATTTACACTTCAAGAACAATTGAATAAATCAGTTCAATGATCATACACACCGAACACGTCATTCCAATGAAAACAAGCTTTCAATCACTATTTGTTCGTAGCGTGCCCGGTGTTGATTTTATCGTGGGTTTATTTCGTTGTTTCAGGGGTCTCGTATTGCCTTCTACACCGGTAATTTGTGAAACAATACCTTCTCCCTCAGAATTTACTCTAAGCATTGTAATAATAACGTCGACTATGGATTTTGTAGTCGCCGTTAGCGATTTAATCAAGTCTCAAATTTGATCTTCGGTTAATTATTTTGTTTAATTGTTCATTACCAAGGTTGAGGAGAAGAATATTTGGATATATTTTGGGCCGAAAATATATTTTCATTTTATTTCTTGACACCTTATTAATTACATTTTTCGTGTGGTCTCGTCTTCGAATAGACAGTCACAGGAGCCGCTAGCCATGGGGCCTGATTCACCCTAAATAAGTTCAGTTGCAGTGTAATTGCAATTAAGTTTCGATCAAAACAACGCTTTTTGTATTCTTTTAACACGTTCAGTGCCGGGAGCCCTCCAAGAGGGCACCCTGTAGTCGCATTCGCCATGCCGGATGCCCTCGTGGAAGGCTCATTTTAATGTAGGTTTTTCTTGGAAAATGCACCGTCATGAAAGAAGCGAACACCTATTTTAGGAAGTAGCAGCGTATTTTTACGGTTTTTAACCTAATGCCAGGAACCCTCTTCGAGGGTTTGCTCTTAGCGCAAACGTAATGCCGAGGACCCTCCTGGTTTTTTTTTTTTTTCTATTTGACTGCTGTAGGTCGTCCTAGGGGACGGTTTCTACGTAACCGGGCAGTTATTGGCGAGACCTGAAGGGTCTCCAGCCAATGGGGGGGAAGTAAAATACTTAACCTAAGCTAACTACTTGTACTACACTAACATCATGACTACCTGCAACAACAGCACTAAGGGCGACCCCTAGTGGGACTCGGACCTCGGCTTAGGGCGTTGCTGGCGTGGACATTGGGGGGGGGAGACAGCTTGATGAGGGCTGAATTATCGGCGTGACTGCGGAGTCTGAAGAGACGACCGGCTCTACGACGGGAGAGCTCGGTGGATCGTGACCGGACCCTCCTGGAAGGTCCACTAGCAATATGTATGGCGGGATGGCATATGAGCTCTATGAAAAGTGTGGTAGATTCGAATGTGTTAATAGGCGATCGATGTCGGATACGCTCACGCTTGAACTTATCTGCAGCGTATCTTTATCGGCGCGTCATAAAATTACTCTAATAAGCCTACCGTAGTGTAGTCTCTAGTTCCCGATTCTTCAATAAAATGATGAAACTGTAATTAAAATTTTGAACGCCAAGCTTAACCACAACTTAAGTCATAACACATACTGGCGTAGTTTTTCAGAGTCAGATTTAAATGATAAATACGTACAAAAAATATGCCAAAATGAGGCTTTTTAGACTTGGAACTTAAAGAACATTAATTACATATGTATTTCTACTTTTTTTCTATACTAGCTTTTGCCCGTAGCTTCGCATGCGTGAAATTTTTAACCCGTTAAGTGACGATTTTCCATTCAAACTTTCATCCTTTATTTAACTCCTTTAGGGGTTGAATTTCGAAAAATCCTTCCTAATTCCTTGTCTACATTATAAAGGGAACCTCTGTGCAAAATGTCAGCTTTCTAGGTCCAAGGGTTTGGGCTGGGCGTTGATGAGTCAGTCAATCAGTCAGTCAGGACCTTTCTTCTTATTTATTATATATAGAAGTGGAAACATCCGTCATCGGCATTCAAAAGGTTAAATTTAGCACTTTAGCAATTACATGTAGATTTAAAGGTCAGCTACGCTACGGAGTTTTATTTTAACCAATAACGTTCGGTACGGTATTGAAATTGGCCTACGCGGAGATGAATCTCTGATCATAGTGGGCGTTTATTACTGAGCATGATCGGTCTATGAAAAGAGAACACTTTTCTTTTGTGTGAACAGTGTGACGACTTAAACGCTAGCATTTGAAAAGCAGATTTATTAGACACGTGTCATCATCATCATCTGCCTAGCCTTTTCCCAACTATGTTGGGGTCGGCTTCCAGTCGAACCGGATGCAACTGAATATCAGTATTTTACATGGAGCGACTGCCTATCAGACCTCCACAACCCAGTAACTGGGTAATAGGATACTCTTGGTAAGACTGGTTGTCAGACTTTCTGGCTTCTGACCAACAGTAACGACTGTCAAAGATCTACAAATGACAGCCGGGACCAACGGCTTTACGTGCTTTCCGAGGCACGGAGGAAACTCGCTATGGTAAATGGTCACCCATCCACAGACCAACCTCGGCAAGCGTGGCTTAACCCGGAAGATCGGTCTATGCGGCTGTAATTATTTAGCCACGAGCTCCTCTATTAGACACGTGTGTTAACATCAAAAAGAATAATAAAGAGATAGTAATAAAAATAAAAACCGGCCAAGTGCGAGTCGGACGCACGCACGATGGGTTCCGTACCATTATCTATAAAAACGCCAAAAAAATCATGTCTGTTGTATGGGAGCCCCCCTTAAATATTTGTTTTATTTTAATTTAATTATTTATTTTTAAATTGAATAATACTATAACTAAATATTCTGTGAATATTTAAAGCGTCTACGTCTAAGAGTAAAGACAATAGTTAAAGAGAAACAGCTGTTCAAAAATTGCAAAAAAATACGCTAAAATCTATCTATCCTCCCTCAGTTACGATCAGTACGTTTTAGGTCATATTTGGGGTTACGAATTAGAAGCTCCATTTTCTGAATTCGTAACTAAAGCAGACACGAAGAAATTTTGAAAAAACTAACAATCATCATTTTACATGGAAATAAAAATTATGGAATTATGAAATTTTAGCCCTTGCATTAAAACCATCATCAGTGATACTGTAGGTGGCCTGCGGATTAGTACCCCCTTTCCGACTAACCTTGTATATGAAATAAGTAATCTGAACATCGATAGCAAGCATGAACTCAATAGTTACCATCCTGTGGCCTGTACTAAGTGGCTTCACAGGTTATACACACAGAAACCATCTACAGTCAACATGGCCCAACTGCCACGATTTCTACGAAATAGTCCTATTTGATTTTCTGAACTGAGCATTCGTATTTCATCAAAGAACCTATCAATAAATTAGTGTTAGTTCTATTGAACTTACCTGGAATGGTAGGTATTGAAAAATGATCTGAATTATGGAATGAGAAAAAATTATAGATTAAAACTTTGATTGCACACCTGTGGGATTTCTCGTTTCTTTCAAAGATTGAATATACCTTATTTTCTTTCCTTTTCAACATAAACCCGGTTTCTAGAGAAAAATTGTTAGCGTGGGCCACCCCGGGTGGCCTACCACCACTTTAATTGGTAATGAACGATCCTCAGAAATGAACGAAGATAGAAAACAGTCTGTTGAGTTTAGTTTCTTATTCATGGGTTTCTATTTTAGGTACCGTAATTTGTAGTCATTATGAGTGTTTTTTTTTAATTATTTGACTTGGTTGTGTATGATACCCTAGTTGCACTTGATAATGAGCGCAGACAGGATCAAAGATGGAGTATACGATTCAAACTAACAGATTAAAGAGCAGAGATGCTAAAACGGTCGATCGCGATCGACCTGTCGATTACGAAAGCTCCGTATCGATCGCGAGAACGTGTATTGTACTCGATGACAAAATGTATTATGCAGTGCTGTGCGTTAAAATCCAGACATAATTAGTGATTTAAAGACAATTATTAGCACGTTCCTTCATTTTGTGCCTATTTCATTTTAAAGCAAGAACAGAAAAGTATATTTCAAAAATGTACGTGTTTTTCTTTAGTAATAGCACAGTGTACCTACTTACTACATACAGTGGGTCAACGCCCATACATTTGACAGGTCCTATGAAATGTCAAAATTATGTAGGGGCGGAGGTTATGTCCCAAGTATGCAGTATGGCTACTCGGGACATAAACCTCCGCTCCTTCACCCCGCAACCCCCCGCACGATTGCTCTGCGACAATGTTCTACGTTGACCGATTGTAAGGAGTAAGATATAGGTAGACTGTGGTAATAGATACGCAATCGATCACTTCCTGCCGAACTATTTTATGGTAGATCCCCGACACTATAAGTCTGAGTACCCTTGATATAGAGGGATTCCCCTAATACCAGAGGGGTATAGGGAAATCCCGGGGCTCTGACATACACACGATGGAATACAGTAAACTGCTTGGCTAAATCCGGCGGCGGACTTAAACGTGAGGGTGGTAGCTAGCTAGGCGGACCATATAGATTCTAACACCAAGCGTGCTGGGTTTCATTGAATCCTACAACGCGCGTCGGTGAGGAAAATTTATATTGTATCCCGTCACAACACAGGGAAAAACATGTTATTATCTTGTTTCATGCATATCTTTTTTTTTTAAATTTAGGGTTTAATTGACGTCACCTTTGGCTGAACGATTGGCTTCTGCGCTACGGGTCGTGGGTTCGATTCCCACACGGAACAAAAATTTCGATGGCCTACAGATAGTTGTTTCGGGTCTGGGCGTTAGTGTATGTGAGATTTGTGTTTGTAAACGCACCCACGATACAAGAGAAAACATAGCATAGAAAATGTCTAAAAAAAATGTATACCTAATACTATCGAAACGTGCTTCAAACCTGTTGTAACTGCCATCGTATCACTATTATAGAAGCATATACAAGGTTAGTCGGAAAGGGGGTACTAATCCGAAGCCCACTTATAGTATCGCTGATGACTGTTTGAAAGCAAGTGTTAAAATTTCAAAATTCGATATATTTTTTTTCCAAATAAAATTATATTTATTTTAGTTTTTTCAAAAATTCTTCATCCCTGCTTTAGTTACAAATTCAGAAAAGGGTGCTTCTAATTCATGACCCCAAATATGACCTAAAATGTAAACACAGCTGATCATAACTGGGGATAGATAGATTTTAGAGTTTTTTTTTTTGAGATTTTTGAACAACTGTTTCTCTTAAACTATTGAGTTTTGGGAAAAGTTGTAGAACAAAAGTTATTCACTATTATGTGTACTTTAACACCCTTTCGGATTAGCACCCCCTTTCTGACTAACCTTGTATAGATAAAAATTCGCATATTTAAAGGAACGGTACTGTTAATTGCCGTTACTAAGCAAAACTGATTCCATTTTTACTGCGTGAAACCAAAGTCTGTGTTATGTTTCGGATTTATTATCTAGCTACTACACAATTTGTCGTGTTCACAACACACACTCGTATGTGTTTTGAGGGTGCACAACGTTGTGTACCTGTTATTATTATCCCCCTAATGCCTGTACATTCCTGGTAAGTGCGGCTTGCGTGACTAATGACCAATGTACCCCATATTTATTGCAATTTACAAGTTATTATGGAATGCCAACTATTACGTGAGTGGGTTTGTTTCAGTAGGCATGGGGATTCCCTTTAAAAATGTGCCTATATTATTTTGTGGTATAGAATTAAACTCAAAATGAGACGCCATTTGCGCTTAGATGCAATATACTCGTGAAATGATATTTTATGTAAATAAAAAGAGGTTTCGTAAAAAGTGGTCAATCAAAGTAACTGCAATAGTGCTATAATTGAGGCCGTCAGCGCAAAAGTTGACTAAGCCACATTATTTCGTATGGGAGTTATGTGCGGTAAATGATTTCAAACATGCTAGTAAAATAAAAATAAATAAAACAGTATGCCAAACTAGATTTAAGCCATTTTTAACCGACTTCAAAAAGAAGGAGGTTCTCAATTGAGAACCTCCTTCTTTTTGAAGACGAATTCGTCTGAATGTTTTTTTGAATTAAAATTAGCATGTTTGATATTATTTACCGCACATAACTCTTATGGGGTGCATGAAAAGATCCTCCACGATTGACGATACTTCAGTACGTCCGGCGCAACCTGGGCAGTCAGCCTCGCTACCAACCTTGCTGACTGGCTAATCTTTTCACCACAGCATGAGTTACTCTCGAAGAGCTCGCGCAGATACGATAAAAAAAAAAAAAACTCTTTTACGAGGGAATGTGGCTTAATCCATTTTTGCGCTGACGGCCTCAATTATGACCCCAAAATATTTAGTTTCCTGATGTTACAACAGTCTGTTTTCCCAACCATGTTAGGGTCGGCTTCTAGTCTAACGAGACACGGCTGAATATCAGTATTTTATTCGGAGTGACTACCTGTAACACAGTTACTGGACAGTTCCTCCCCGTTGTTAGACTTTCGGGCTTCTGACTTCCCGTAACGATTGTCATAGATATTTGTATGACACCCGGGACTGACGATTTAAGGATGACTCACATTACACCGTGCCGTGTCAGGGCCGGGACCGGGCTGGAGCTCAGCGTCGCATTTATTTTTTGAAATGAAATGAAATGAAAATGAAATGAAACGAAATGAAATTTATTCCACATATAATAGAGTACATTATGGTGTTGGGTGGTTTCAATAGTTCTTCTATTTTGCCACAAAGTGGCATGTGAAAATTTTAAAATGTATCAACATTAATGATTAATATCAACAACATTAATGTTAATTACAATACACAATAAAAATACAATGAGAAAAACAATAATGTCACAAATAATGTCAGAATAATTCATTTATCGCATAATATGATTTATCTAGAAGCCAGTTTTTAAGGTTTTTCTTAAACTGTACTAGTGGAAGTTCCTTAATTGGTTCTGGTATTTTATTAAATATCTGGAAACACATGGCATAACAATTTTTTTGATACAATGTAGTCCTTGGTTTCGACTCTAGTACTAGCCTATTACGATTTCTTGTATTTCGAGGAAATTTATCTTTAGCTTTGATAAATAAGCCGAAGCAAGAACCCTGTCGCTCAGTGCTGGTCAGTTAACGTCAATGACCAGCCCGGAAATAACGGAGCTCCAGCTTTGGTACAAAATATATGCAACGTTGAGCTCCGGCCTGGCCCCAGCCTGGACACGACACGGTGAAAAGTGAATCATCCTTTATCGTGCTCTCTGAGGCACGGAGGGGTATCCATAATCCATATGTAAAGAAGTTCTCAGTTGAACAACCGATGCAGTTGTAGATCTAATTAAATTAATTCATTGTTGTAGCCATTTTCGTGATATGGTAGCTGAGTTAGTTAAAATTATTGCAGATAGGTATTGCAAATATTATTATGCAACGCTTTTAATGCTATTATTGATAAATATGTAATGCGTTTCTGATGATTATAAACCAACTGGTATTTTACAAGTATTCTATAATGAGAGTTAAAGACCGATCGTTATGTTGTTTGTGACATAATTTGCACATTATATAATTCTATCGTATTAAATTCGTGGTAATATTTAATTTTGTCGTTGCATTTTTTCGTGCCGAGATAAGCCCTACATTATCGTGGGACGAGATAATGCGACGGCAAAATTATTTCACGCTGTGTATGTTAGACCGACTGGACACGCACTGGCTCCATTTTGTATACCTAAGTATATTATGATCATAATATAAGTAAATGATGGGGTCGGGATGTTATAATGTCTCGACGTACGGTCAGAATATTTCGATGCGTCCCACGTAAGTTGTTGTAAGCAACAAATTGCATTTTTGTGTTTTTCATGTAAAAGTGTCTAATTTTATGTTATAATATCTGTTCCAAATATAAAGATAGCAAAAATATGTATCGTTTTTCGGTATTTTTATATTTGGAACAGATAGTAAGTATACATAAAATTAGACACTTTTACGTGAAAAACACAAAAATGCAATTTGTGACTTACAACAACTTACGTGAGAGGCATAGATTTGCCCTCAAAGTAGTTTTTATTTCATCCTAGTTTTCTTCAGCGCTTTTTGAACGAAGTATAATAAAGTAATGTAACCTTTGCTTTTCGTCCCAGTTTGGTCCCGTACGACGATCTCCTGTCCATCTTCTCGTTTCCACATGACCCTCGGAGGTGGCACGCCGCGGGCTTTGCAGGAGACTCTGGCGGTACCACCTTCAGGCACCATAGTGTCTCCCGAAGTCTCTTCGGGGACGAAGTCTGGTGGTATCACCACGTCTAAGAAGCCCATCTGGAACAATGACAAAGTTATTAAGAAGATAGAAGATATACTGCACTGTAAGAATAATGTGTATTAAAGAAAACACTCATCATAATAGCAGGGGTGCATGAAAAGAGCCTTCACGAGTGACGATACTTAAGTACATCTAGCCCACCCTGGGCAGTCAGCTCCGCTACCAACTTTGCTGACTGGCAAATCTTTTCACCACAGCATGAGCTATTCTCGTATAGTTCGTGATGAGAGAAAAAGAAAAACTTATCAGCCCGTTCATAACGATTATTCAGCTCTTATCAAGCTGTCTCCCTCCCAATTTCCCGCCAGCAACGTCTTCAGCCGAGGTCCGAGTCCCATTATCGCCCTTAGTGCTGTTGTTGCTATTAGTCATGATGGTAGAGTAGTAGTAGTTAGCTTAGGTTAAGTGTTTTCCCCTCATTCGCTTGTGGCGACATCAATCAAGCCACATGCGACCTACGTAGTGCTGCGGCCAAGATGACGTCACGCAAGTCCTACATCGCACTATGTAACACGCAGTTAGTATCTATACCATTGTCCAACATGAACAGTGCAGTAACCTGCCAGGCTTAAAACCGGCCTGGTTGGAAGATCCTCCCTTTTCGTTGGAGGAACACCATACCTCGTTCCTTCACAGGCTGGAGACTCTTCAGGTCTCGCCAATAACTGCCCGGTTACGTAGAAGTACAGTCCGCGAGGCCTAAGCTGAGCTTTGCATTTGTGTGAGTGCACATATAATCGATTGCCAAAAAGTAGTATAAACCGGTTTAAACTAAGAAAAGGACGTGTCTGCATTCATTCTCACACAAATGCAAAACTCAGCTTAGCCCTCGCGGACTGTAGTAAACAAGGACCATCTACAAATAGTCTAAAGCCTTGTACGGACTAAGCGTTCCAATGTACGCGTAGTCGTAACTCTTAGTCCGTACCTGCAGCATCGCGTACACAAAGGGGACGTGAACGCTCAATTAGCTTATACGCGTATTCAACATATCTAGGTGACGCGTACATTGGAACGCTTAGTTCGGACAAGGCTTTAGTCCGTACCTGCAGCAACGCGTGCACAAAGGGGGCGTGAACGCTCAATTAGCCTGTACGCGTATTCAAAATACCTAGATGACGCGTACATTGGAACGCTTAGTCCGTACAAGGCTTAGTAGAATAATAATAATGTCAGCGCGTAAACGTCCACTGCTGAACATGGGATCCACCCCTCGCAATGACCGCCACAATAACCGGTAAACTTCCATAATCGTCATGTTGGACGGACGGATTGGTGATCGCAGTTTGTTTTTAGTAGCAGACAAGAGCCCGGTGCCCACCCTATTGACTTAAAAGACGCTCTTAGTCGCTTTTACGACACACTTGGGGGGCAGAAATTAAAAGAATTTCTGGTCAAAAAATCTTACTACACAATAAATGAGTTTCTTAGTGACGTCAAAATTGACTAGTTTATGATAATAATTTATTATTGGATATTATATTGTATTGTTTTATTAGATTTCGTTTAATGGTGTTGACATTTTATGATAGTGAATTAATTTTGGTACTGTTTATTTTGTTTAATTATTAATTTCCTCAAGAACTATATTTTGCGAAGTAGTAAGGGTGCAAGTAGAAATGTTAACTTATAATAATATGAAGTATGTAGTTATAAAAATAAAAATGCATGAATATAATATTGTACACCCAAGGGTATGTTTCAGCGAAAAATTATGTATCACAAGTATAACATCTGTATTCACCTGAGACAAACAATAAATGAATTGAATTGAATTGAATTGAAGAAGGGGTGGCCTATTCCTTGCCGGGATTGAAATGAAACTATTTAAACCGAGATAAATAATTTCGAAAATTGTGAACATGTCACACATTGTCCTTTATTTGACACATGTCTATATCTCGCTTTAGTCACGGCTCATCTTTCGGGCGGAAGATGTCCGGTCCTTTGGAAGGCATACACGGGGACACAGGTCCAACGCGCAGTGGCCCCTTTGAGAACTTTAATCTAAAATGGGATGGGGCACCAACCGGGAACTATCCACGGCTGCACTATTGGAGTACAGTCATGGACCGTCCCAGGTGGGTGCAAGACTATTGTAAAATATCTGGTCTATGGGAAGGGGTGTTAAGTGGACTGGATAACTTCTATTGCCGGAAGAAAACGGCCTCTGCCTTTCAAGTTTAAAACTGAAAAGTTTTGGCAGACGGTGACTCGCCAGCTCACTAGCTGGGCCCAGTGAAAAGCCACCAGTATAATAGGCGAAGGAGGCAACAACGTGACACGTGTCTATTATTATTAGTTTTCTCAATAAAACAAAAACCTAATTAATATTCACAAATTAACACGAGTAAAGTGTAAACAGGATCATTTAACTATCGTGAAATTTAACATAGTTCGCATTATTGATGAAATTAAATCTGAATTGTGCGGTTTTCCGATCGGCAAAGAGAAAATATTTACTACAAATTGCTTGGAGAGACGCTCTAATCACATTTTGGTACTAAAAACGTTGTAAATTGGTACTAAATTGAAGCCTTTTCAGATTTGCGTTCGACGTATTGAAACGGGAGCGACGACTAAATAAGTAGAAGTGGCAATTATATCTGAAGCAACTGAATCATGTCGGTGTTATAGCTTGATTAAACTTTTTGATACTAACTATCGTTAACTTAACGCTGTATTTACTACACATAACTTTTTTATGAATAACTAGGTGACCCGGCGAACTTCGTACAGCCATATTTTTTAAAGTTTTTTTTTAATTTTATATTTTACAAACCTTATCCTGACAATAACGAACACACAAAAGAAAGAATTATCCAATTTGGTGCAGTCGTTCGGAAGTTATATGCGTACATACATTTCGGCGATTCATTTGTATTTATAGTACCTACAGATTTAGCATGCCGAAAAAAATAGGCGAAATATGTGAAATAATTATTATATTATGAAGATCTGTATCACGTATTCTATTCATGTGCATCTGAACTGAGGGATCAAATCTTAAATCCTTGCAAAACGAAAAGGCAGAATTATTTCTATAATATTCTAAAGTAAATTCGTTGGGAATATTATAATTCTTATTGAAACAAATAACAGATTTATTTCAGGGAGTTGCAGATTAATAAGAGTGAGTTGAATTGAAATAAGTTTTAGCGTTTCCCTCATTTAATAAGTTTGTAGAACGCTGCAAAGTGTTTGAAACACCACGTTGGATGAAGTAAAATGTTTTAATTAATAATGAATTTTGTTTTAATTCCATGGACATGATTTGCGTTATCTTATTATTCCTTTATAATTTTATATTTAGGTTACTACTTGCGTTAAAGGTGAAGGAGAACCTTTTGAGGAAACCTACAGGCCTAAGAGGGCTCCTTAAAGTTCTCGATGATGGGTGTAGTCCGCCAATCCGTACCAGGCCAGCGAGGTGGACTAAAGGTAGAGACAATAAGATCCCACGTATGCAACGTATGCGATGCATTATGACATCTGGGCAACTGACTATGCAAACATTTTCCCCTGGCTGTAGCCCTGGTGGTACGGTAGGTATTTTAAAGCAAAACGATACCACCAGGTAATAGTGTTGTATCACTAGTTAAAACCACTTCTGACTACAACAATTTAATTTAATATTTCAATTGAACAAATCTAATATGCAAATCCACAATATAACACGAAAAAAAAAAAACATTTTTTTTTTCATTTTACCAATGCAGTACTACTGGAAAACATAAGTAGTAAAATAGAGTAATTAAATAAAAAAATTGGTCAAAAGCGCGGTTAGTATCATGAGTTTCAAATACTTATAGTTACATAAGTAACTAATGAATGTGTCATTACTATGCGAGATAACTGTTTATAAGTTTCTGTCCGTCTAGTATCTACATCATCACAGCACTACGATCATTTAATACAGTGGTATCGTTTTACCTTAAAATACCCACCGTACCACCAGGGGTACGGCCAGGAATACGGCCAGAGATACGGTGGGTCTGCAGTGAACATTTTCTATGAAAGTACACGACTAAGAAGCCGACTTCTTACACGTTGCATTGCATATGACAAGAGTGTTTCCAAATTATTTATAGAAAATGTTTGCATTGTCAGTTGCCCAGATGTCATAATGCATCGCATGCGTTGCATACGTGGGATCAGTTTGTCTCTACCTTTAGGCCCAAATCCATCTCAATCTGACGAGGTGCCCGTGCCCAGCAGTGGGCTAGTAATAGGCTGATTATACTTATGCTTATCTAACAGCTTTATTGCGTGTACTGATAAGCTAATTGGCCTTCTCATAGATCGCTTTAATCATTTTAATCAGTAAAGAATAATAATTTGGGGTGCATGAAAAGAGCCTCCACAAGTGACGATACTTAAGTACATCCGGCGCACCCTGGGCAGTCAGCCCCGCTATCAACCTTGCTGACTGGCTAATCTTTTCACCACGGCATGAGTTATTCTCGAATAAGCATTACGTTTCGATGCCCTCGCATTCTACCAAATTATATGACCAATCGTTCACAGTCCAAGCTGTACGTTTGTGAAATGCGTTGCCGATACCAGTAAGACAAGCTCAGTAGTGACTTTGTTTTTTATTTAGTGAAATACTTTAATTTTTTTTGTTAAAGATCATTTCTTCTCTCAACACGTTTCTAATTCCTCATAATACCAGTACCTCATCATCAATCTATCTTGTTTTCCTTATCACATAATTATATACAATATGTATATACAGGGTGTTAACGAATTCATGTAATTCCTTAAAACCACATGATCTACTACTGATGTAGACAGGCACCGCACGGGATTTAGCTTGATTAAAAATAAAATTATAATTTTTTCATGCGGCTTTGTTACTGATCGTTTCTAAACCACCTACTAAGGATTCAGTAAAAAAAAGAATTTATTTTTTTGCAAAAAAAATGTTTTATTTTTGTGATCATTTCGATGCATAAATTAATGAAAGCACGGCGACACGGCTGGCAGGCACGATTAACGCGATATCGCTCTTTGCAGTCAGATAACTCGAGGCTCTAAAATTACTCAGAAATAGAAAATCAAGTTTCTTTTTTTTGAATTTTTATTTTATTTGATTTTCAAAAATTCCCATTCAGGGTTAATCTGTGTCATAAGTAGATCACGTGGTAATTCGTTAACACCCTGTATACAATATATATATTTTATATGTAAGTAATATGTCTATGTATTCTGTGTAGTATACATTTTGCAGCAGTACACTACAGACTACCCCCCCTATCTTATTCATTGTCTTCCTGTTCATCCAAAGGTTGTCTGGTAGATATCGCTATCAGCGATAAGACCGCCATTATACCCTTCAATGTATGATATTTTATAAGAGCTGTTTTACAATTTTGGTGTACAATAAATTACATTCTATTCTACGTTGTTTCTCTTTCTTGGTAAGTAAAGATCCGAGATAGAGGATCAATCAGAATGTTGATTATTGTCGATGTGTCTACGTCACGAGGGCACTCATGCCCAACGGCAGGTCGAGCACACGTTTGGAATTTTATTAGTAGGTTACATGAGTTTCCTTGCGGTATTTTCCTTCTCTCTTTGAAACTGGTAATAACTTCATTGCCTACTTCAGACGAGCTTAAATGAATAAGTAATATGCTCGTTAGCACCATTGTACTAGTACTATTCTTGTCAGTGCATTGCGAATAAGTTAGTTTTTTTTTTTGCATTATTGGTAACTTCCAGATCTTTCTGCAAGCTTGAAATATTAAAGAATTTGATTCTTTCATCGTGTCTTTTCTTTCACATTGCTATCCTATTTATTTTTTTATTAAAATTTTGAGTAGGTCGTTTAAAAACCAAGTGAGTCATGACCAAGAGATATACATTTACATTTCTGATACTCCGTGGTCATGACAGTGGAACAAATGGTTGTGTTCACAATCATAAGTTAAGATATAAGAAGAACGAGAATTCCTTAGAGAGATCCTTACGACATTTTTTTCACTCTTTGAAAGAATTCACTATATATTACGTAATTCAAACGTGCTTATATATATAGGTACTATGCTCTAGCATTACCGCATAAGTTGCAATTTATATCAGTATATCGTTTAAAGTGCAGCTCACCGCGTGACGCATTCTCGTTAAATGATTCCTGAATTTTCAGCGCACCGCAGTCCATTACTTTGTAACAAGGATCTGGGTTGCGGTCTGTATAAAAGTTTTTGGGATGGAAAATTATGAAATTTAAAAAATCTTACGAACAATTTATTTACCGTCGTTTGGGCACTATTTACCCGATTGCGGGACAGCAATGACAGAGTTATGTTTTTTATTGTATTTTTTGAGATGCATGAAAAGAGCTTCCACGGGACGTCAATACGCTACGTCTGGCGCACCCTGGGCAGTCAGCCTCGCTACCAACCTTGCTGACTGGCTAAGTTTTCCACCACGGCATGACCTATTCTCGTATAGTTCGTGTCGTCACAAGAGAAGAAGAAGATTTATTGCATTTTTTGTTACGGGTATATTTGCCCATTTCAGAAAATTAAGCCATTATGAGGATTTCTCGGTTTATTTTCGTTCAGTTTGAGGCGACTGCATATTGATATCAGATGAATACGTAACACCATCGATTTATACTTCAATCACGAAACCCAGGATAATTCACTGCATGTATGAATGTGGTTTATTCGCGTGACCGATCTCCTATCTACTACGGACTACAATGGTGTCCATTCACACAAACTTAAACTTAATTTAGGCTATTGCCATATTTTTCACTCTGATAGAATAAGAAAGAGACGGACGTAAATAAGAGCTGTCAAATTTTGTTGAACTAAAATCTCCATGCATTATAGGACGTCAGAACGTGTCGACTAAAAACACGGTGAAGTTCAAGCCGTAAAGTAATTTGACATCTCTAACTTAGTTCTTATCTATCACCGTCCTTTTCTCGCGCTGTCTGTTAGTAAAAGATAGCAACTCTCTCATTTTAGTTTAGTTAGTGAACAAGAGGATCGGCACCAATGTATCTTTTTCCGTATCTGTCCATTGGTATTGCATAATCAGCCTATTGCTGTCCACTGCTGGATACGTCTCTTCTTAGTACCTATTAGAAGGGTTTAGGCCTTAGTCCACGTGCTGGCCTGGTCGGAGTTGGTGACTACCAGATCATCATGAACTTTTTGGAGCCCTCTCAAGTGCATAGGTTTCCTCACGATGTTTTCCTTCATCGTTAACGCAAGTGATAATCGAATTCTGATTCGCATATAACTTCGAAAAGTCAGAGGTGCAGGCCGGAGTCGAATTCTGGTCCACCTGTATCGATAGCAAACGTTCAACCGCTAGGCTATCACTGCTGCTGAAAATAATCCTGTGGAGGTGTAATGCAAAGGGATAATTTTGGGACCTACTAAAACAGGCGTACAGTGAACACATTCAGCAGCTTTTTACACACTTTTCTCAGCAATTAGGCTAAGCGTACGCAGGTGCACGCAGCGCAGGGCAGAGCAGATTTTGTAATGCATGAACGTACTAAGAGCTGCGTACGCTGCGGCGCAGATGCGTGCGACGCAGACATGCGTCTGTCCTACCCTGCGCGTCGTTGTAGTGCCAGCACAGATTACTGCGCGACGCGTGCATGTCGACATGTGTTTTTTACCCCTAATTCGAATTTTATTGCAATGACAGAAAATTTAATTGAATTAATGCCTAACCTTGTTTGTATGATGCTAATCATCCAGACTATTAAAAAAAACGTTCGTCAACTCGAACACGTCTATTCTTTGTACTACTTATAACTCGAATGTGTCATCGAGCTGCGGTGCAGCATGCGGTCGTGGCCTATGTCTGCCTCGCCTGCCTTGCCCTGCAAAATCTGTACTGTGCTGCGTCACCTGCATCCTAGCATACGCTTAGCCTTAGCCATTTAGGCTTTACCAGATTTTTAGAGGAACCGCTTTACTCACCTGGCTTTTCATAGGGTCTGTGTTAATCTGGCACATGTACTGTCCTCGATCCTCTTCTTGCACGTTCTTGATGTGCAGGTACCAGGTGGAATGGTCGCTGTGGGAGACGGACACCCGAGGGTTGTGCGTGATCACGTGCTCGTGTATCGCCTGGATCGCCTTCGTGTCTGCTTTCACCCAGCCCACCTGGAAAAGGGACGTATTGAGGAGATGTTTCCAGTAGTCTGAAGTGGAGTTTTTATAGAAAAATCATTCATCTTTATTGAACACAAAAACAGAGAGGATAATTATGTAAGTACATAAAAGTTACGTACAATGATTTCTGCCAAACAACTTTTTAACACTAAGCTTAATATTTAGCAGTTCATAAGAGGACAAGAAGAGAAAGTTAAAAAAGGATTTTTCCCAAGTGCTTGTGAGCGCTCAGATAGACGAGCGACACTTTGCCGACGACAAGCCGACGCTTGCAGTTGTACTGTGCCGTCTGCGATCACACAGACGCTGGCGTATCAATGGCAGCTGCCGGTGCGTCGACGGCTACAGTTCCCCAAGTCGACAGCAAAGTGCCGCTCGTTTGTAAGAGCCATTGATTTACACTCAAAATTAGGCGCCATAATAAAAATGATTTCCTATTTTTTTTTCTAATTTTTATTATTTGAATGTAAGTTTTCTTCATGTACGAGTATGTTTTAGCCCTGATACAAAAGATTTAGTTAATGATGGGCACCAACATCTAATAAGTAATTCTGAACCTTAAAATCATGTAGCACTTCAAAGGTTAATTTTATTTAAATTTTGCTTTCAATTATTGAAATCGGTAAAATAAACTAATTAAATACATTAAATAGGTTGTACTTTGGTATACCTAGCAGAAGAAACTCGGTAAAAACAATTATTCAAAGACGTTTTCAACATTCAGGAGTCGATTTGGGTCCGTTATACATTCTTCCATTTTTAAAAACATTCTTTGAAAAAAGAACAGGATTTTGGCTACGGAGTTTTTTTTTGTTTAATTTTTAGGTCAAGTCAGACATTAAAATAAGGAAAGGGTTCGCGCAAATTATGCATAAACAAAACTTATTAATTACGCATGCGGCCTTAGGTAGTAGCTAACCTATATTTCTTTGTATACTAAGCATTTTTTCAAGATTGCGCCTTCTGTTGTGTGCTGCCGCGATCTTTGCCTTAGTTAAGCCACTCCCGTGGGTTTATTTAGATATATCTAAGTTATTGTTCTTTTAAGTAATTACAAGGTATACGACAATAGCTCACGCCGTTCGTGAAACCATAAAGGGCTCTACACACCAAAGCCGCCGGCGCCGGTGGCATTACCCGGCAGGTTACGCCGCCGGGCTTGTTTTGCGTCATGTTCGCTCGCTTAGTTCGCGTTAGTTGGCTGCAATAACCCGCCGGGCCTTAAGCCAGTTAGCAAGGTTGGTAGTGCAGCTGACTGCCCTGGGTACACCGGACGTACATGAGTATTGTCACTCGTGGAGGCTCTTTTATTGCACCCCTTGAGCTAGGCTGAGTTATTAAAACATTGAAATGTTATGACCACGTAAGGGATTAATAAATTAATCACCAATAATACGAAAACTGAATGCGAAAAAATATAATGCAACTATTAAACATTTGCTGTAACAGTCATCAGTGATACTTTAAGTACATATCCCGCGAATTAGTAGCCGTTTGAATTACCTTAAAACTTTTTTAACATATCAGTCATCTCCTCGTTAGCATTATAGTAGTTTCAAATTGTTTTTATTCTTGTCTTATTGCTTAACGGCGAGTTTTCATGATCATAATTGAAGTTTTAAACAACTTTGGCATTAAGGGATTTAGACGGTCGAAAATCGACCGTCTAAATGACAATTCGACTAGGCTGCAAGTGACTTCAATCAAAAGCCCCAAAGTTGGGTGCCATCCGACTTTTGCCGTTCGGCGACAAGACGCATGCGGCGGGTGACTAAAATCGACCGTGTAAATGGTCAGTTACAGGCGATCGCCCGCCGCATGAGGTATTTTTTGGGCTGTGTTGTTCCACTAGAAATGAACAAGTCGCATGCTATTTTTGTCGACTGGTGTAAATGGGGTAGCGATTCGATTTTTACAAGCGATGCGACCAGTGACTTGCCGCACGGCTACAATGGACCCGTGTAAATCCCCCGTAATGGCGATCTTCATTTTTGTTAATGTTTTTCGAATATTCACTCACCCTGTTTCCAGCAATTCCGACTAACATTGTTTTGTGAAGATGTCTAAATCTAAATGTTACTAACACAGCTGTTTATGATGCGGTTTAGACAATCCAGCTCGCTATTTCGGTTCATCGCTAATCTGCGGCAAAACTGTTCTACTTCGAAATTTTAGTGTTGCCAGTAGTTTATTCGGCCTAAAACCGACCAGCTAATCCAAGTTAACTAACATAATTAATATTCAGCCTCTCGACTTTATTATATCAGTTGTCGGCGGGCCGGAGCCCGCTTTTTGTCTACATAGACTATTAATATAGATTGCTCCAAGTAATAATGGCTTGATTCAAACGTAAATTATTCAGTTATAGTAAAGTACCTGCAGGCTGATATTAAGTGAGTAGTGAAGATAATCTAGTCTGGTCTACCTTAATTAAATGGTGATTCAAGCTGTGTGTAAAAACGTGGGGACCGGGCGGGTTGTGTCGACAGCGGGCCAACGCTCGCCTTCGGTGTTACATGCTTTATTTTAATCCCTTGAATAAAACACACGCGGGCTCGCCCACGATACGACCCGCTTTCTTCCCGCGTTTGGTGTGACAAACGCTTTAGGTGCATAAAAAAAGCCCAAAACGAGTGAAGTAAGGTTATGGATTTAGAACAAAATTTAAGGTCTCATTAGGCACCTGACCCGCATCTTTAGCCACCTTATTTCGTACCCGTTTTAGTATAGCTTCCTGTACGTTAATATGCAATATTAGTTTAGTAATAGGTATCTATACCTACTGATTATTATAAGACATGGATGTGGCAAAACATGCATATCGTCGAATATAATACTGTTAATAATTATTAGAAATACTTACGCGAAAGTTGCCAAGGTTGACAACTATGCATTCGAAAGTGGCATCCCTTCCAATAGGCACCGTCAGATTCGTGATCGGCTCTCCAAACTCCGGTACCTCGATACCTCCTGATAACAAGCAGAAAAGTTCTATTAAAACTACAGAAATCAAGATCCGTAAAATGAAGCCGGTAAATTCTGCGAAATTGAGAATATTTCGAATGATATTGGTTTATTTGTGATATCACACAACCAGACATAAGGTATCTATTATAAAATCAAAAAAATATTTTAATTGATTTGAATGGTCAGGCATAAAAAAAATTTGCGAATTTCGAAAAGTTGTAGAAAGAAAGTTGTTCAATTTTCGATACCAAGTAACCCCACAAAATTCCTAGAGGTGATTTTTAATACCTTATACAAGCTTAGTTTTAGTATAAGTATACTAAACCTGAAACTAGTTTGTTCAGAATCACTAGGAGAATCGATTGACAATTATTTTTTACACCACATTTTTTTTTTCCCTATATTTCATTTTTGTTTCAGTAGGTTTCTACCCATAACAGTTGACGGGAATAGACACCTTGAGGCTTAAGATGGTCCGCTCGATCAGTTTCGTTGTATTAGACAACCCCTTCATAGCACATCTCAGGCATTTCACACTTTACTAGGGAACTTAACGCGACATAAACTACGGTGTAACTTGAAGATTTATTTAAAAAAAACACATATTCAGGCAGTTCTGATGATAATCTTGTTGGGGTGTATCCGGTTTTTGTATATACTAAGAATAACGTTGTATATTGATATATATTATTTAACTTGGTCGCGTTTGAACCTAGTCGCATCTAATGGTAAGCGTAGACAGGGTCTTACATGGAGCACACGAATCCAAGTAACAGATTTATAGGGGGCTCTCCCTATACTCCTCTCACATGTACACGATGGAACAGTAAATTGCTTGAAGTTTAATGTGACGGTGGTAGTTAGCCAGTAGGACCGTAAAGATCCTACTACCAACCAAGCGTGCTGGGCTTTATTGAATGTTACAACATGCGTCTATTCTCAGTGTGCGGTGAAGAAATTGTATATTTCCAACCCCATACGGGTATAAAACGCTACATAGTATAATCTACATTTCATTATCATCATCATTCCGAATCAAAGTCTTAAAAAGATTTTAACCCTCTTCGCAACTTCGCCCGTTTCTATGCTAAACTATCTCACCTAAAGTCCCCGTCACGAGAAGCTATAAATTTTGTAAATAAAGAACTTCTATAAAGTTACGTAGCGACAATTCAATCAACAACAAATAATCCCAAATTCAATCAACTCAAAGTTACATACGTGTAATACGAAACTAACGAGCAATTTCACTTAGTCGGGTTATATTTTAGCGATATAAAGCGCTATCGTCTAATGTTTTGTGGTACCGGAACGTGTCTGACTCATGGAACGTCAACATTTGGCCCGCCATTTTGAAGTAAGTTCACACTGACGCTGTCAATGCTGTCATTTGAGTTTTGAATGCGTTTCAGTTTGTTTGTGTTGTTTTCGTAGATTATTATTTATTATTATTTAAATAAAATAAAAACCATTTTATAAAAATCATTACAAAACTGTTTTTTTTTTGTTCCAAAGGCTGCGAACCCCTGAATGTGTGTTTACAAAATTTATAGCTTCTCGTGACGGGGACTTTATCTAGGACGAGGTCACAGACCAACTCTCCGGTGCCGTACTTAGGTAAAAAACCACAAAATGGCGCACGTTACCGTGCCTAACTGACGAGCGTGTCGTCAACATTAGTTAGCGCCGGTATGTAGGCGGCTTATCAGAACGTTCCTACAAAGTTGTCTGCGATACTGTCGGCAACAGTTGCACCTAGCTAGGACCTTGCAACAAAGTGTCAACTAACCACTTCAACTTGTTCCGTTATTCGCGGTTCCAACTTCAGAAATGTGAAGTGACACGAATAACTTTGCCAAGTGATAGTAACTACGTAGACCGCTTGCGCCCGCGATCTTGTTTGGGACAATTGCGCTCTGACGTGGATTCATGCATGAACTATATTTGCATACTGTAATTTGGTGACGTCATAATATTTTGATTGTGATTTTTTAATGTGTTTTAATATACAAGGTGTAAACGTATTCGTTCAAACCGCGTGATCTACTGGTGACACTGATTGACCATGCACAGGTTTTTAACAGAAAAAACAAAAAATGAAAATTTATTCTCTGTATCTGAGTAATTTTACCGTCCCGAGTTAACTGACTGCGTGGAGCGATATCGCGCTAGTCGTGCCCGTCAGCTGTGTCGCCGTGCTTTCATTCACATAAGCACGGCATCGAAATTTTCTATCACATAAAATTATTATACAGGGTGTTAACGACTTCGTGTAATTCCTTCAAACCACGTGATCTACTGGTGACACAGATTAACCCTACATGGGAATTTTTGAAAATAAAACAATAATATAAAATAAAAAAATGTTTTGGTTTTCTATTTCTGAGACATTTGAGAGCCTTGAGTTATCTGACTGCAAAGAGCGATATCGTATTAGTCGTGCCTGCTAGCCGCGTCGCCGTACTTTCATTTTCATCGAAATGTTCAAAGAAATAAAATAATTTCATGCAAAAAAAATTTTTCTTATTTTTTTACTGAATCCTTATAAAGTAGTTTAGATACGATCAGTAACAAAGCTGCATGAAAAAAAAAGATTTTTATTTTTTATTTTTAATCAAGCTAAATCCCGTGCTGGGCCTGTCTACACCAGCAGCCGATCGGTTTTAAGGAATTACACGAATTTGTTAACAACCTGTATATTATGGAAAAAAAAGTTTATTTTCATTTTTAATCAATCTAAATCTCGTGCGGCGTTAAACTACACCATTAATAGATCATGTGGTTTTAAAGAATTACACGAAATCGTTGACACCCTGTGTTGTCTGCTTCGCTGGTCTAATGGTCGCAAGCGCGACTGCGGATCGTGATGTCCTGGCTTCGATCTTCAGGTCGGGCAATGTGTTATTGAGTTTTTCCGTGTGGAATTTCTAAGTAACAGCCCGTAATCTGGGTTTGTGCCCGGTTGATGGCAATAGGCTCTCTCCCTATTACATGGGACTTAAACATAACGGGGTAATGAGGGTGTACATCTCTTTTCAACCCTTCTGGGATTACAGCCGTGATGTTATGTTCTGATAATGGCAAGTTAATATGGCTTGTAATGATGTGATACTGTTTCCACAGGGCGATGTTAATGTAAGAGAAAAAAATATCCTGTAAAATCACTACACTTTTAAATACCAAACGTACTGTGGTTCATCAAACTTAAAGCAATGTCTGCCTGAAACTAACCCAAAACTTCTACATAGATATAATTTAAAATATCGCATATTAGCATAGATCATAAGAAAATAATATTAATGTGAAGACCAACAACTAAAAGCAAGCTAAGTCCGATTCTCATTTTGTTGGGAAAACAGATAATTTCGTTCCTGAAAATATTTGGGAAAGCATTCGATCATCACAACCCATTTTGTCACGGTCGACAGATCCCATCTCGAGGTCCAGCCGCTAATACCTACTTCTACATCCTTACACCACGAACATTCCCGTTCAAATAATTATCAAATACTAGCTTTTGCCCGCGGCTTCGCTCGCGCTAATTTACAATTTGTCAATCAACTCTTACGCCTTACGTAGGCGGTTCAAAGCGACGCGAATTGCGAAGCGATCCGATGCGGTGACACGCGAATTCAATGCGATGCGGTGCAAAGCGGCGGTTTTGTCCTACGAGCTCGCGAACCGCCCGCCGCGCGCCGCCGCCGTTCAGTAGCACAGTGCGGCACCGCCGCATTCAGTTCGCGCGAAAAGATCAAGCCAACTCTGATCACGTTCGCTTCGCTTCGCGCCGCATCGCACCGCACTCCACATGCGTTTGGTCACATAGGCCACTTCAATAGGTATCGACTGTTTGTTGTTTTCGCGTCGCGCCGCGCCGCTTCGCGTCGCTTCTACATCGCTCACGTAAGATGCCGCGTTAACACACTACTTAAGTTTCTACAATAATATAATTCAATCATGATTCGAAAGACTCGTGGCGCCATCTATTATCTTTATTGTTGTTTTCCTCGAGAACAGTACTTTTTTTCGGGATAAAATGTACCCAATGTCCGTTTCTGTACAACTGATAACGTATATGTAAAATTTCAGGATGATCGGTTCAGTGGTTTAGGCGTGAAAAGGTAACAAACAAACAAACTTACTTTCGCATTTATAATACTAGTTAGGATAATAAAAAATATTTGTGTTATGTTACATAGTTTTAAGGCCAGCGCAATTTTACATACTATAAACGTAAACAAAATTCAACTGTAGTGCAACTTTAGTGGGCAAGTTTCACACGTTTTGCAAATAGCCATGGTTCCTAAGTGAGGAAATTGCAGTTGGGCCAGAGATACGGTGCGTTAGAGGGAACTAAAAACGATGTTTTGTCACCTTAACGAGCGTCGAGAGGCGGCAAAGTGTGAAAGCTCGCCTGCTAACATTCAAAACATCATTTTGCTTTTTCCATTCCTTTTGTTATACTCAGTTTGCGAAACCAAATAGCAGCAGGTGGGCTTGACAAAAAAATTAAATCGTAAAAACTCGTCGTAAAAATAACAACAGTTTTATGGACATCAGATTTTATATACAGGGTGTAAACGAATTCCTTTAAAATACATGATCTATAAATGGTAAGTATAGATTAAATCTTACATTGATTAAAAATAAAAATAAACTTTTTTTTTCCAAATTAGTCTTTTGTCAGATAATATTTCGATGCTATGCATAAATGAATGAAGGCACGGCGACACAGCTGACGGGCACGACTAGCACGATATCGCTCCATGCAGTCAGTTAACTTGGGGCGGTAAAATTATTCAGACAGAATACCATGGTTCATTTTTTGAAAACTTTTTTTTGTTGATTCTCAAAAATACCTATGCAGGGTCAATCAGTGTAACCAGTAAATCACGCGGTTTGTAGAAATTACACGAATTCGTTTACACCCAGTAGGTATATTTTAAACAAATTTCATTTCCTCACTCTAAATTCAGAGTTTATTTTATAAAACTAGAGAAATTCCCTTTTGCTTTACATTACCAATTTCTTGAGAAAACTGAAGCAAAAAGTGTATGAGTAAAAAAACTCTTACTTTTAAAGAACGTTTCTCTGTATAACGACAACTATGGCGGGGATGTAACGTTACCGAACGGTCTCGTGGACGGCAGTAAAAACTGCCATTTTGCAACGACAGCGTCCACAATATCGTCACAGACTGGGACGCAGTAAAATGTTTACAAAATATCCTGCTTCTGTTGTGGGTGCCACTAGAAGTGTTGGATATTGCTTTTGTATTACCGTTTTAGCGTAAACTCAGTCGGCCATTTTCCTGCAGCTGCGGTAATCGCTCTATTTTCGGGAGCACTTGTACTGCCGTCTGTATAAAATTTCTATTCATGATTCGTGTTATGGTATTTGCATTACGTGAAATATTTTAGTTTCTAGATTTCGTATAGTTAGGTAGCTTTATTAATTTATTTAGGTAATATGATCGATCAGGCTATGTCTTTTATTATGCAATCTGCAGGTCGATTCTCGTAATTAATTTACATTATGACTGAAGGTTGACCGAACTGAGATTAAATTATGAATTGACTTGGAATTCTGCTCCACTTAAAGTTCAGGTTTCAGTATGATCTCAGTCTAATCTTGATATAATATCAAGTCATTCAACTTAAAATCCTGATGAATATTTACTTACATAAACTAATCATTTTCAAAACAGGCATATTTTAATAATCAAGATTGGCCGCGGGGCCGACTGCCCATAGTGCGCCGTATGTACCTAGCTATACATCGACACTCGTGGATACTCTTTTCATGCACCCTATTGTATAAATAATAATAATTTCAGTAATAAAATATAAGACTGCCGCGTTGGTCTAGCAGTCGCAAGCGCGACTGCCGAACGTGAGGTCCTGGGTTCGATTCCCAGGTCGAGCAAAAGTGTTATTGGGTTTTTCCGTGTGGAATTTCTCAGTAGCAGCCCGTAGTCTGGATGTGCCCGGTCGTTGGCAATAGGCTCGCCCCCTATTGCATGGGACGTAAAACGTAATGGCGAAATGTGGGTGTACTATACACCTCTGCCAACCCTTCGGGAAATACACTGCGTGAATTAATGTTTTTTATGTTAAAATATAATTATACCTATCTCATTTTATAACAAATCAATGATATTAAAATTACCAAAACTTTTTAACTACGTTACAAATATAATACAACTTTACGAACTTATTAATAAGGATTAGTGCCCAAGTTTTCTCCAAACTCTAATCTTTACTGACACTTAAGAGAGCTAATAGAATTAATATTTCTGCAATTTAATTACATTAGTAGATATTACGTTTGTTGGATATTAATTACATTACATACGTAGCGTAGCATCAAGATCATCTGTTAATATCAGTAGTTAGATCGTCTCTCAAAGATAATCGAAGCTCGCACTTTGATTAGGGATAATGAGACGCTAGTATGATATTTAATTATAAGGTTATTGCTATACAAGGTGTAACATAAATAAGTGTACAACCTCTTAAGAGGTCACTGTACTCATCATTATGAACAACTTTTACTATGGGACCAAAGATGAAATCGCGAAAAAAAAATCAGCAATCTCCTACATTTTGACGAGGTATGCGAACAGACAGGGGGCCAATTCTACTAACAGAAACTTGTATCAATGTCAACTGAATCGTTCATTCAGGCAGTTTTCGTTTACGAAAACTATCAAAATGTTTGGTTTTGTTTTTGTTGTCAAACAATTTTACAGTTTTTGTAAACGAAAACTGAATAAACGATTAATTTTCAATTGATAAACGTTTGTTAGTAGAATTGTGCACAACAAAGTGCACATCGCATTAGTTTTTATAACTTGTTTTTATAATATGTGGAAAATGTCGTTGGTTATAAATTTACTCACTTTGTTACTCAAATTTTGTGTAATACTATAATGTGTAACCGTTTATTTTCCCAAATAAATAAAATAAAATATTAAATAAAAAAGAATTGGGCTCCTGTACAGAACAGTAGAGAAAAGCTGTTTTTTTTCGCGATTTCAGGTTCGTCCAATAGTAAAAGTTGTTCATAATGATGAGTACAGTGACCCCTAAAGAAGTTGTACACTTACTTTTGTTACACCTTGTATAGGAAGAAAGAACAAAGTAGTGATTTAGATCGAAGCAGTGCAGCGTTAGTGAAGTAATTTCTATCGGTTCACTGCATTATTGTTAGGAGGATATCGTGCTGGACAAGGCTGGCTTCTACAGCCTATCTGACGCTATAGCAAGCCTGATTGGATATTGTTACTCCAATGGATAGGATAGCTCAGTACGAACCTGTATAGATGTCTAGACAATCATTCATTATCTGCCTTTAATTTGTAACTGTAAAGGTAAAAGACTTCTTTTGGCGCATTGAGGATACAATTTTCATTGTTACGGAAGTCACGCATGCAGCTGTAGCGGAAATGCGACACAATGGAATTAGAAGTGAAGAAAAAACCTCAAAAAAATATATTTACCTATGGTTGTTGGTTAAATAGGTTTTATTAAGATATGACTCAAACGCAGTATAACTTTTACCGCGCGTACATGAGTCTTAGAATAAGTAGTACTTATTCTAAGACATGAGTACATGCACCATTTTTTTTATTTTGTCAAGTACCTACTGCATACATTCATTTTTTTTTTCTTAGATAATAATCTTAGTAGCTATTGCCCTCGGTTTCACTGGCATCCTAGGGGAACTACTGTACTCGGATAAAAAATACAAATCGGCTCAACCGTTTAGGCGTGATTGATTAACAAGCATCTAAATTCATAAACTTTCACATTTATCTTTAGTAGGAAGTACGTTTTCAAATCGTCGCCGTTGGCATTTACTCCTTCATCATAATAACCGACCTACAAGCAACAATAGCAACACATGTGAACATTACTAACTGGAACATTAAATACAATGTTTATCACAATTTTACGTACAAATTTTCAACGTCGCAATATCAACAGTGATACGTTCATAAATTCAATGAAATTACCCATCTTTCTGCGCTTCAAAGAGGCCATATATTTTCCGGTAGAGACAGCGCCTTGCCATGAAGACCATCACGCGAATGATAAATCAGTATGGTTCGCAATATCAACCGAAAATATCGCCTCGTGAATATTTTGAGTCAAAATATTAAAATGTTTTATGTGATAATAATGTGGAAAACTAAATATGTGAGTGTCAAATAATATGTAATGTATGTAAGGGAAATATGGCCTATTTCCCTCCTAATGGGGCACTTAGGAGAGGCTAGTGTCCAATTGTCCATCATTGAACATAGTCGTGTTCCGGGGTTCCGTGTAGTTCCCAGTAAGGCCACTCATTCCCCACCCGTGGGTATCGTAATACGACTAAAGTAGAGATGGGTAACTCGGTAATGAGAGATAAAATTGAGCTAGCTCGCTTACTACAATGTCTCTCTCATTCACTCAGTAGCTCATAAAGTAAGTAGCTCACCTGCTCACTAGCCCACTTCAGACCAGTAAATTCCTGCCGAACAGTTGAACGATTTTGATAATAGTTATAGGTATAGTATATGTTAACTCCCGCTCACCGAATGGCTCACTGCATTGGCTGTTTTCGTTCAACTCGTGTAAGATAAGCGCGGCTCATTTTTTCTATGCTTTATCTTTAACTCGAGTCAAATAAGCTAGAACTAGAAGAGTATCTAGTAAGCTAAATGACGTAAAGAGCTAAGAGAGACATCTAGCTCTTTCGGGCGAACTCGCTTTCCTTTTCATTGACCAGCTTGCGAATTACTTATCATATTCGTAATTTCAATAGCTTTCATTTTGGCAATACAACAATATTCATTGCGTGGTATGTAGTTGTGGAGAAGTCAATACTCAATAAATTTATTGCATTCCACAATGTAGAATTAGGTGGTAACTTAAAAATAATATCAGATAATTATGGACCCTGTTGGGCACAGCAAAAATAGTTGGAGAGAGGAAGCTTATTATACAAATTATTAATATCAATATAAATAGGTATTTCTATCTAATTTAATGTCCTTACAAGGAAGTTTAGCATTTTAAGAAGTTTATATGATAATTTATCATTTAAATATTAATTAATTTATATATTTATATTCTTTTGTTTTTTATTAATTCAGAATAACAATGAAACTTGCACTATGTATGAAGGTAGATATTTACTTACTTAATTTATTTATACTATACCTATACTGTTTGTTACTATATTTACCCTGTTTATATTTTAAAGTAATTATTTGTTTATCTATTCTTATTGTTAATACAGACGTTGCTATGGAAATTGTTAACCTATCAAAATCAATGCCGTAGCCGTACCTAAGTACTAACGAGTGTTTTGCGCAATTACGTATAGGATGCCGTTTTGCGCATCACTAGGATTAAGGATTACGTCAAGAGGATGGGTAGCAGCGTCAATCTATCTATCGACAAACTGCGATCACCCATCCCTCTACCTAGCGTGGTGATTATAGCAATTTCCTTTTTAACCAAGCCCACGCCCAACAGTGGGCGTTTTAAAAATAAACTCACATAACCATTGTTCCACCTAGTTCTAGTAGCTAATTAGTTCCTAACTAGCACTAGAACAACAATTGGCAATTGCTAAGAACGTTCATGCACTTAAAACTTTTAAATGAGGTAGTTTAAGTATTTGAAATGAAATGGAAGCTTTGAAATGGCAAATGAATGAAAATTGTTATCGGTAAGACGTGGGTGTCATTATCTGCAGTGTGATTCTCGAGAGCAAACTGCGGCGAGCTCGTCGCTGTTACAGTGGTGAATTTTAATTTTGGTATTCACTACACTCTGATCTCCCAAAGATGAGTCGTGATAGCTCGGTCATTTCTTAAATTGTAGCCGTAAGGAGACTGCTATCGAAAAAACGTAAACGATATCATCTAGAACCGTAATAGTAGATTGTTGCATCGAGCGCAAAGTGAGTTATTAATGAACGAGTGTTATGTTGGTGCCCGAGCGCATGCGAAGGCACTAAATTAACACGAGTGCATTAATTACTCACTTTAGCAAGATGCGTAATCTACTTTTCTTTCAACTACCAATCTACCTACCGTGATAAAATATACCTATTCAAAATAAAAACTCAAGTAAAAAAAAATGAAAACAAAGTTTTCATCAAGTCGGTTTTCGAGACGATTTTTATTTTCAGCCAGTATCTTTTTGATCTAATGCATACATTTTATAAGATTTTATATTAAACGGACATTAAACCTCTGTGGTAAAATTCGTACTTATCTAAATAAAAAATAAAAAACAGTGCATTTATTGAAACACTGTGCAACCATGAGATTGCATACCTACAACATTTCTACACTGTTTTGGTTCTAAGCAAAAAATACGTCCTTTGTGATCGATTTTGTAGTGATTAATGATAACATTACTATGTAGTTGAAAGAAAAATAGCTTTATTACAAATGTTTTTTTTTATATTTGATAATCTTTGTATGGTAACTTTTTGTATAGAAACGTCACTAATCAACTTACGATGAAAAGTGTACAATGCCCGGTTCTAAGACCAAAAATGAATCGTTTCGCTCACCAATAGTAGCATTTTTCATTGCTAAACTTAGCATAATAAATAGACTCGTAAGCTAATCTTAAGTGTGATAGCTACTAACGTATGGAAGGGTCCTTCTATGCAAAGTTATTAGGGTATTTGCTTTATTATTGGTAAAGATACAAGAGTTTTAATTTTAACCAATAACGCTCGATAAATCAGAGGAATCGGGTATAAATTGCATAAAGCTATAGGATGCGGCAAACGATTTGGCAATGGTTTGATCTATAGTACAGACGCCAGCAGGTCAAGCTGCCCGAAACTGTCAAATTTTCCCAATCAACCTTGAACCTAATGCTTTCGCGATAAAGATGAAAATCTATTAAAGAAATTTGACAGATTGTAGTAAGTTGATGTGCTGACGTCTGTACCTACATATATTTTGAGCTCGAATGCTCTTGTGCACCATAACGCGCAGTGATATGTCGATGCAGTCTCACAGACGTGTTTCTACTAGAGAAACTCATAGCTATTTACTTCTGTCTACCCTTTTCGGGTATACAAGTGTAATGATAATTTTGATGTGGTGAGACTATGAATCTTTTGCTTTAACAATCTCTGAAAATATATACAACGTGTAACAGAAATAATGAGAAACCTCAGGCACTCTAATTAGAATTTTAAGATAAAATACAATACAATAAGTAAAACATTAGCAAGAAAAGAAATTAGTACAACTCATGCATTTCTAACTGCATTAAAAATTCAGTCTGATTCGGTCTGCCTTGAAATAAAGTATTCTTTTTTTCTGTCTCGATTGTTTGATTAGTTTTTGCAAAGTCAAGTTTAAAATAAATACAATTTTTGTATTATAACTTTCGTTGAGACACATTTATATTTATGACTAGCTTCTGCCCGCGACTTCGTACGCGGATCCTGTTGCTTATGCCAGCGACAACGGAGTCGTCAAAATCGAAGATCTGAAACGTCTGATGTTGAATTCTAAGAGCCCGGGGACAGAAAAACAAAGGGATGCGCGAAACGATTCGAGACGTTCCAGATCTTTCATTTTTGTAAGTCAGCAGGAAATGCCCATAAGACTAAACAACTTTTGCTAAGACGTCATTCCTATATATATGTTATAGTATCGCTGGGCTTTGGAGTTCCACAACAGGTGTTCCAAATGTTCAAATTTATTCTCACAGCAGAAAATGCTCTTCACGTGGAATAATTTTTGCTATGGCACCATTTTTATATCTCTTATACCTACTTTAGCTGGTCCACATCCGATTCTTCAGATGATATCGACATTCTGTCGAGAGAGAATCAGATAATGTCGAAGTCGATCAGAATTCAAACGTTCGTTGCGCTCTTCTTCTGTCTCTTCATGCCGTATTCCAGCAATTCTTTCTCTCTCATTTTCTAACTGATTATGAATATTTTGTTGTGTGCGTGTTCGGGACAATGTATTATATGATAATCTCGATCAGAAGTTAGTCACACATCCCGTTCATCACTCGTTTCAAAAGACCTGTAAGTACTTAGATGTACGAATACGCTGAGAACTGAAGCGTGATTCTGTATCGGTAAACGTCTCCGATTCGCGAGACAATGCATGTCGCTCACAATCAGCGGACAGTCGCGCATCACGTTCCCCACTTGTCTCTCTAGAGACCTGCTAGAAGTCAATGCGTAGATACGCTGAGAACTCAAGCGCAATTCTCTATCCGTGAACGTCCCCGACTCGCGAGACAATGCGTGACGTTCACGATCAGCGGTCAGTCGCGCATCACGTTCCCCACTTGTCTCTAGAGACCTAAAAGTCAATGCGTAGATACGCTTAGAACTCAAGCACAATTCTCTATCCGTGAACGTCTCCGACTCGCGAGACAATGCGTGACGTTCACGTTCAGCGGTCAGTCGCGCATCACGTTCCCCACTTGTCTCTAGAGACCTAGAAATCAATGCGAAGATACGCTTGGAACTCAAGCGCAATTCTCTATCCGTGAACGTCTCCGACTCGCGAGACGATGCGTGACATTCACGATCAGCGGTCAGTCGCGCATCACGTTCCCCACTTGTATCTAGAGACCTAGAAGTCGATGCGTAGATACGCTTCGAACTCAAGCGTAATTCTCTTTCCGTCAACGTCTCCAACTCGCGAGACAATGCATGATGTTCACGATCAGCGGTCAGTCGCGCATCATATTCTTCACTGGTCTCTAGAGACCTGGATGTAGATGCGTAAATACGCTGAGAACGCAGGCGTGCTTCGCGATCCGAAGAGGTTTCCACGGAGCGAGTTGCAGCCTGATGTTACCGAACAGCATCAAGTCTCTCCTGACGCTCTTCGGTAGATTCTTGGGATCTTATGATCCTCAATCTTTTAGCTCCTTTGGAACATTGGAAAAGATTTGACCTCTTTCAAGGCATGGTTATAGTTTTATTGTGAAGATACCTGATCAATTAAAATCTAAGTGACTGCTCCCCTGCGTTACCGGGTAGACTACCGTGTCACGAAGATAAATGGAAAAGGAAATTAAACACTCAAATAACATAAGCCGGAAGGCATATTTATTCGATAAAATAACAAAATAAATGGGAGTTTTGGCCAGTAGAGTCAAATTTTCAATGATATACCATCGTCATCCAAAATTAGTCCTTAACTGTTACCGCCGTCACCGCGTGGAGGTACTCCCAGCTTATGTTGTTTTATAATTATACAGTGAAATTAGTGATAGCTTTTATTTCCATATCAGATGTTTCTGGTCTTCGATTTTTATAAGTCAAGGAAATGCCCATCAGACCGAACAACTTTTGCTAAGACGTTATAGTGTAGGTGGGCTCTTGGAGTTCCACAACAGGTGTTCCAGATCTTCGATTTTATAAGTCAACAGAGAGTGCTCATCAGATTGAACAACTTTTGCTAAAACGTCATTCCTAAATATGTTATAGTGTGGCTGGGCGCTTGGAATTCCACAACAGGTGTTCCAGATCTTCAGTTTTTATACGTCAACAGAGAGTGCTCATCAGGCTGAACAATTCTTGCTAAGACGTCATTCCTATATATGTTATGGTGTAGCTGGGCTCTTGGAGTTCCACAACAGGTGTTCCAGATCTTCGATTTTATAAGTCAACAGAGAGTGCTCATCAGATTGAACAACTTTTGCTAAAACGTCATTCCTAAATATGTGATAGTGTGGCTGGGCGCTTGGAATTCCACAACAGGTGTTCCAGATCTTCAGTTTTTATACGTCAACAGAGAGTGCTCATCAGGCTGAACAATTCTTGCTAAGACGTCATTCCTATATATGTTATAGCGTAGCTGGGCTCTTGGAGTTCCACAATAGGTGTTCCAGATCTTCGATTTTATAAGTCAACAGAGAGTGCTCATCAGATTGAACAACTTTTGCTAAAACGTCATTCCTAAATATGTGATAGTGTGGCTGGGCGCTTGGAATTCCACAACAGGTGTTCCAGATCTTCAGTTTTTATACGTCAACAGAGAGTGCTCATCAGGCTGAACAATTCTTGCTAAGACGTCTTTCCTAAATATGTTATAGTGTAGCTGGGCTCTTGGTGTTCCACATCAGGTGTTCCAGATCTTTAAATTTATTCTCTCAACAGAAAATGCTCATCACGTGGAACAATTTCTGCTATGGTACCATTTTTGTATCTCTTATAGTTTAGCTGGTCTGTTGCGGTTCTGCATCAGGTCTTCAAGTTTCCAAGATAAATTATAGCCTATGTGTTGCCCAGATTTAATACCTATACAACAAAAACAAAAACATTCAAATCCGTCCAGTAGTTCCGAAGATTAGCGTGTACAAACAAACAGACAAACAGACAAACAGACAGACTTTTTTTTTTGGATTCGTGCTCTATTACTGTTTCTAAAGCCCCCTCAATATTTTTTTTTTAAATATATTCAATGTACAGACACAGTTTTTTTACTGTTTTATTATATGTATAGATTAGTTACGGTTTATTCACGTGCATTTTTTTCGGGATTGCCCTACTATTTTCGGACCCAAACGGAGCCCTTAATTATGAGCTGAGAGACGTTCGACTCGTGACCTCGCTGCGTTCTCAGCTCATGATTAAGGGCTCTGTTTGGTTCCGAATCTAGTCGGGCAATCCCGAAAAATGCACGTGAGCAAACCGTCACGGCTTGGCACGTGACGATGGTAACAGACCAGATGGCATGTCATTGGTACCATGGAAGATGGGTAGGCCTCTGGTATGGGACGCAATGTGCGTCGATACCCTTGCGCCATCCCATCTTTCTAGCTCGGCAGGCTGTGCTGGCGCTGCTACTGCAGCTGTGGAGGCCCTCAAACGGCGAAAATATAATAACTTCTTTAGTAATTATATTTTCGAACCGTTTGGGGTCGAAACACTCGGGTCGTGGGATCCGAATGCCCAACTTCTATACAGGGTGTTAACGAATTCGTGTAATTCCTTAAAACCACATGATCTACTACTGATGTAGACAGGCACCGCACGGGATTTAGCTTGATTAAAAATAAAAAAAATCTTTTTTTTCATGCGGCTTTGTTACCGATCGTATCTTAACCACCTAATAAGGAATCAATAAAAAAAAAGACTTTTTTTTTTGCAAAAAAATAATTTTATTTGTGTGAAAATTTCGATGCCACGCATAAATTAATGAAAGTACGGCGAAACGGCTAACGCAGGAACGACTAACGCGATATCGCTCTTTGCAGTCAGATAACTTAAGGCTCTAAAAAGACTCAGAAATTGAAAACCAAAAAATTTTTTAAATTTTTTTTTGTATGGTTTTCAAAAATTCCCATTTAGTGATAATCTGTGTCACCAGTAGATCACGTGGTTTGAAGGAATTACACGATTTTGTTAACACCCTGTATAGAGAGGTTGCAAGGCGGCTGGTCGACACTTCCCGGGACCCGAAGGCTGGTCTCTACTTTGGCCAAAGGATTAGCATTGCCATACAACGTGGCAACGCTGCCAGCCTTCTGGGCACGTTACCAGTAGACGCAGCGATGCGGAGGAATATTTTGATGCCCTATTTTAGTTTATAGTTTTATTAGGATGTATTTTTCGTTATTTGTATATACTTTTATTTGTAATTATGTAAATATTGTTTGTGTAAATATTCAGAATAACCGTTACTAATCATGAATATGAAAAATTACACATGAAAAATTTGTAAAATCGATTGAATAGTCGATCCTATACAGACTACTTTCAAGTTTCTGGTTATCTTACACCTTGTATAAGTAATTAGTTATTGTACACATTAAAAGCTTCTTTCCTCGTCCACATTAAAATATAAAAGTCGTTGAACCTTGTGCAAAGCGGTGTCAAGGCACTCGACAAAATTTTAGGTTATAATCGCCTCAAGGGAAAAGATTGCGAAGTTAAATATAAAATGTTCAGGAATATGAGATATTAACGAAATTAGTACCTACTAGGCGTGAATAAAATTTGAATTAGAATCGTGGAAGAATTTCAATACCTATTTTAATTTTGTAAATGGGTAGTTCTTTGTGCGATTCCTGGCTAATTAATCATCATTCAGCCGAATAACGTCCACTGCTGGACATAGGCCTCCAAAAACAATGTTGGGGGGGTTTGCCATAATCGCCACGCTTGGCAGGCGGGTTGGCGATCGCAGTATGGTTGTTAAAGTACTCAGAGAACGCTGCTGCCCATCCTCTAGTGAATCCCTTAGTCGCCTTTTACGACACCCACGTGAAGAGATGGGGTAGTGCTATTCTTTACGTCCGGCACCACACGGACGAATTAATAACCACGCGGATCATACCTTTTGCAAGGTTAAGCTGCGGTTGCCGCGGTCAGCCCGTAGATGGGTGACCGTTCGTTATACATCGAAACTCCTCCGTGCCTCGGAGAGTACGTTAAGCCGTCGGTCCTGGGTGTCATACGAATACCTATGACAGTCGTTACGGGTAGTTAGAAGCCCGAAAGTTTGACAACCGGTCTAACCTTAGGATATCGGCATTGCCCAGTAATTGGGATGCGGAGGTCTGATGGCAATCGCTTCCTTTAAAACACTGGCATTCAGCCGCATATGATTAAACTGGAAGCTGACCCCAACATACATATTTAGAAAAGGCTTGATATAGGATCTTTGTGGATATTGAATTTGTAGAAGAAAATGTTAAGAGGTTATTATGAAAACATGTTGACGATTCGCAACTTTCTACCTTTAGAGCCCAAATACAAGTCCGATACTTGCCTCCGATAGTCGGTTCCAATAGTCTGAACAGACTATCTGAAGGCCTCCGCATCATACATTTGTTTGAACATGAATTACACGTACGATCAGACTATCGGATCGGATGTCAGAATCGTAAGCATCGTACGAGTGTCGTCGTCGTCCAGAAAAAATCGGACACGAGAATCGTACGTGTATTTCATGAATCCGATCAGATAGTCGGATCCGGCTCTCGGAAGCAACTATCGGACGTGTATTTTGATCCTTAAAGGCAGATATAATAATAATGTCATAATAACGAGACCCTCGTGAAAGCTGAGAAAGATAAATAAAATATCTTGATCTAGCACACGAGGTTGTCGGCGGCATGTGGGATGTGGACTCAGCAGTCATTGTCCCGATAGTCGTTACGGCGAATGGCCTAATAACCAACAGCCTCGATCAACACCTTATCAGGCTCTCGTTGGGCGGCTGGATCAAGGACTTGATACAGAAGGCAGGACTCCTTGACACGGCACGCATAGTGAGGAGGTTCCTTTCTCTAGAGCTCTGACTGCCGGCAGTATGGACCCTGTTCCCGATGCCGGTGGGATACTATTTTTTAAATTTTTAAATGTATATTGTTTTTTTGTTGTTTTTAAAAATATAATTTATATGTGTTTACTATGAATAAAGGATGTCATAATAATATCTTTAACAGTTGCTTGCATTACATTATGATATTTTGGGAGAGCGTCAAGCAACAGTAGGTATCATCGTTACGACAATCTTTTTATACACACTCTTTTGCACAATTCCATTTGGTGTTACTGTGTCAATAACTTTCAAATCACCTATACCTTTTAGAGAGGGAACTCCCACGAGTTGACGGCCACAGTCTAACCATTTCCAAACAGTCGTCCAATGCGGGGACGGTCCTTCGAAAACGGTCAATTTCAAACACTCGTTGAACGACTGTATGGAGTAGATAGATACACTGTGTTCATGACCTTTTGTTGGAGCGGTCCAGGTTCTGCAGTGGTTAGAGTGTAAACTACAGAACACCAGAGATTTTTTCCTGATTCCCGGATGAATATTCGAATTACCTTAACATTATTTAACCAGTCATGATTCTCCTGCGTTGTTATCATTATACAGGGTGTCCCTGGAAGTATGGATCAAATCGAATAGGGGCGAGGGCAAGGTCATTTAAAAACTTGTAGTAGTAAAAACTTGAGTAAAATTTTTGCCAGACAAAAAAGCCTTTGCAGTAAATGTTTTTTCTTATTGAACACATGTTTTCTAGCTGAGTAAAATGTGTATTACAACACGAAAGGCCTACTGTTCGCCAAAGTCCTGAAAAAAAAAATGATAGCTCTGATAGTTTTTTTTATGATTTTATTCTATGCGAAGTGATTGAAAAAAAAACAATAAGTGGTCATAACTTTTGAACCGTAAAAAATTGCACCGACATTCTCAGGATTAAAAAGTTTGGAAATGACATTGCCCACGCCTCTATTCGATTTTATCCATACTTCCAGGGACACCCTGTATACTTGTCATCAAAAAAATCGAAACACTTCCGATTTCTTTTCTGGCGACCACTCGCAATAAAAAAATACGATTAATTCGATAAAGAAAAAAAAAACGGCAGTTTTTCGATTTTTTTGATGAGAACTGTAATAGTAGTTTCAGATTGTTTTTATTCTTGGTTTATTGCTTCACGGCAGTGATACAGTTTGAATTTTCATTATCACAATTGGAGTTTAAAACATCTGCATTCCTAACTTTAGGATGAGCGTAATGACGATCTTAATTTTTGTTAATCCAATTCTCTTGTTACTCGTTCGTTTTCGAATATTCACCTTCCCCTCTGTTTTATACCTAATGATAATGTTCACTACTCATGACAATGAAAATACATTGCTTTGGAATAACCATATCTTCTACTAAGATAAATGTAGGTATAATTACTGCATCCGATTTCATGTACGGCAGGTGCAGCTTATTTCACGTATACATACGCGACGGATATAGCGTACCAGGTTAATTCCAATTTTAGTCAATCGGCGAAGTACACTGGTTGCAAAAAGTAGAACTTTATACTGTTTCAAGTGGTGTAATTAAGCTTTATTGGAGTAATCAATAAACAGTCCGTAAACGACCACTGCAAAATGGCTTCTTCGGAGAACGCTAAAATGAACGGCCCTAAGGGAATTCTTATAATTACACCCATATACGCTAACCATTTAAATACATTAAAGGTAAACAAACATTTGATTGTGAAAAACATACTTTACAATGTTTCATTGTACAAAACCTTTTATAAAATGTTTCCTTTATAATCCTACTTCTACCTACATTTGTATAAAGCAAGCAAATGATGTTTATTCAAGTTATGGAAGAGCGGAATCTCCTAACACAGGCTTATTTGCTTAAAAGAAGGCTCCAATCACTAGTTGTATTTTAATTTTCATACAAAATTTAAATATTTACATGTATACATAATATTGCATTTGCTAATAACCTCCCGATCACAGCCTTGAAGGGAAGCTGACGACTGAAAAGGGTTGAAATACCGTAACGACTAAAGACACTTTGATAAATAATGACCCATACGTGACTCCTATCACATTGAGACTTAGATATTACAGTCATTGACGTTGGAAAGGCCAAATTTAGACCCCCCCCCCCCCTCTATACCTTCCAGGCAAAATGGTTGTTATTACCCTAGTTCCAAAAACAGAATGAACAACAAACTTTTAGACAGTTTACCTATACAGTTACTTAAAACGGATTCCCACTATCCGGGGCTAAATACGTAGAGTAGGAAACTGTCGATAATACCGACATTATTGGTACTTAGCAGTGGTAAGAATCATTAGCCGTGAATGGGATACTTATCGTGGCTTCAAATGGTTTTATAGCTAATATTCAACGCTCTTTGATTCCAATGGCGTGTTCACATTAGTTTAGTTGATACAAAGAGACTGCTGGATGTGCACAGTATGATTATTTCATTCAAACTAGACCAAAACGTCCACTGAATATTGGTTTCCCAGAGCGTTTGAATACATTGAGGCTTGTATTCATGCACCGGTTATTAGTTCAATAGTTCTTGTGCTTGCATGCTATACAGGATGTAACGAATTCGTGTAACTCCTTCAAACTACATGATGTATTATTGGTATAGATTAAACCCACACGAGTTTTAGGCTGATTAAAAATAAAAAAACTTTTTTTTTCCGAATATGTTTTATGTGACAGAAAATTTCGATACCATGCATAAATGAATGAAGGCACGGCAACACAGCTGACGGGCACGATTAGCACGACATCGCTTCACGCAGTCAGTTAACTTGGGGCGCTAAAATTACTCAGATACAGAATAACATGATGATAATGACAAATTATGTATCCGAGAATGTAAAACAACGCTTGGGTGGAAAAGTAAGCACCTAAGATTTTCAATACACTTCCAAAGTCATACAATAATTTTAATATTAATTTATTTAGGATCAAATTAAAATCTCTTCTGCATGAAAAATGTTATTATTCTGTAAATGAATTCTTGAATGACACTTGATAGATTTGTAAGTCATGTAACTCATTTGTAAAGGAGAATGCCCATTTTTGTATGGGGATCCGTACCAACTTGCGTCAAACCAAATTTACTCTCAAGAGTCTAGTTTTTATTTAACTTTTCACTACCAACAAGATTTTATCAATATTTAACCACATTTTCGAAACATTCAAAAAAGTTAGAAAACGCCTGATTATATTTTTTAGCAATTTGTAATAGTCGTGATTACTATTATTTATTTATCGTATAGGTATGCGTTTTAGGCCGCATTGCTGAGAAGTGCATTGCATATTATAGATATACTACACGTGCGCGATAAGTTGAGAATCGGACTACTTCGAATGCGCCCGCACGCTTGCTGTTCTCACCTATATTGTGACGTTACGTGCTCAGGTCAACTTACCGTGAGCGGGCAGTATCTTCAGTCGTATATTTCCATCCTTTTTTATCCATAGTATAATATTCCCATCATCCGTTAGAAATAACGCACTACTTCTGTTCATATTTTCACGGTTGACAAAATCTGACAAATGATTCGGGAGTAAATGCCTGGCCTTTGCAATAGTGACATAAAGTGCTGCTTCTGGTGGGTCTTCAATGAACTTGTGGTATTTATTTAATAGCGCATAAGATATTTTAAAATCATCCATTAGATGTCTAGCAGCTCTGTTATTATACACTTCAGAGTCACTATCTCGATACGCGACGAAACAAGAGTCACTATCTCAACACTATCAATAGTTATTACAGACGTAGTGAATTAATTAAGTATTCAATAAAACTACCAGAACGACTTAAACGCAGCAAAAAAACATGGGTTCATACAAATATTAAAACGCCATAACCAAATTGACATTGATACTGACAGTTCCATAATTCGGTGTTCCGAAACATAGACTTATACACTATATTCCGAAACTCCTTGACCCTTGACTGTAGGTGTTTTGAATAATATCTGAAATACGCAACGTTTTCTTTAATAAAATGGTGAGATAAATTAAAACGATTAAATAGAATTAATTATTTCCTGTTAAATGACCTTGTAGATTTACTTACTTTAGATAGCGAAAATAATTGACAACTGTAATCGGAACGAAAACGTTTTCGGAAATGAACTTTTATTATGACGGATATGCCATTTTTGCGGAAGTAGGTAATTGTTAATTATTTATTATCTTTTAGTTGATATTTTTTTAATGCGGTTAAAAAAAGACGGTTAAAAATCAGTACATTTTACACATAAATAAAACATTATTTTCGGTGTTAATGTACTTGTGACGCTATGTGGTACGGGATATGGGCATTCTCCTTTGTTATCGTTGCTCATCTTTTACTAATGTTAAAATTAATTTAAACGCCATTATGTAGCAAAATATGTTATGCATAATTATATTATTTTAGACCTGTTTTAACTGTAACAACTACCATATTCACTCAAATAAAGATACTGATACTGATTACTGAACATGATTGTTTCATTTTTTGAAAACTTGTTTTTGTTGGTTCTGAAAAAACCTATGCTATGGTGTTGACCATGCATAGGTTTTTTTCAGTCACCAGTAGATCACGCGGTTTGAAGGAATTACACGAATTCGTTTACACCCTGTATACATGAAACGTATAGTTGTCACCAGTGGTGGGAACAAAAAGCTTGAATTCGGGGTAAATTCTCTGAATAACTAAGCCGTTTTGAGAAGCGCTTCCATATGTATATCGTATCAAAACAACTGATCCTTTATAAGTATTGGTCTGTTCTTCATTGTTGCGTAAATCTATTCTGCGTATCAAAACACTTATCAACTATAAACTAGTTCACGTGTAAAGCTTATCCGTAGATAATACCTTCCTGTTGTAAGCTTATCGTGTATGTAGATGTTCCACTGCTCGGCTCCTATGCGCAATAGTGTGATGGTCAATGTACCCAATTCTCCTAAAATAAATTGTTGCCAAACGCAATCGAACCACAACCGTCAGTCAGTTTTTGTTTTCGAAAACTTTCAAAATGATTGATTTTGTTTTTGTGTCAAACAATTTGATAGCTTTTGAAATTGAAAACTCTTTGAATGAACGGTTTGGCCTTGGTTCGGTTGTGATTTATCAAGAGTTATTTTAGGAGAATTAGGCCCCAGGTCTTTACGCAACACATCAGTAAAAGTCCTATCAAAATTAAATCCACGGGGATTTACGTTGAGCTAATATGGCACAAATGATGCTAATTTCTTCTTGATAACTTTAAATACACATAATGTCTTTAGATAAATACGACACGTTTGGTGCAGTGACTGAGCGTTTGGCTTCTGCGCTACGGGTCGTGGGTTCGATTCCCACATGGAATAAAAATTTGTATGGCCTATAGATAGTTGTTTCGGGTCTGGGCGTTTGTGAGATTTGTGTCCGTAAACGCACCCACGATATAGGAGAAAACGTAGTGTGGGGCAAAGATTTGTAAAAAAAAAAGTTTTTTTTTAAGTTTTTTTTGCCCCGCACTACTTTTTCTCCAGTATCGTGGGTGCGTTTACAGACACGATGTTTACGATGGAACAAAAATTAAATGTTACTCCGATACGCACAATATTTGTCTATAAAATCCAACTGCATTGAGTCGGTGCTTTTACGTGATGCGTGCACAAACAAACTGACAAACAGGCAAATATTCCAAAAATGATCGAAATGGATTCTATTGTTTATATTTCAAAAACCCGCTATTTTTAAAAAAATATTTCCATTTGACAGACACACCAAGTCTACAGATTTATTATATGTATAGATTGATTTATTGTCCTTTATCGCCTTATAACGAAACGTAAACGGAATTTGTAATAATGTCACAACGTGCAGGTCCGGTAATTCATAAATTATTAATTCGACAGGTTGCATTAAATGGCGAAATTCTTGCCGAAAAGATTGAAGCTTTAATTTATTAAGTAATTACAATGTGAAACGGATTTTTAAAGGATTCTCTAGAGGATGGGCAGCAGCGTTCTTTGAGTACTTTAAGAACCATACTGCGATCGCCAACCCGCCTGACAAGCGTGGTGATTACGGCAAACCCCCTTTTGGAGGTTGTTTTGCATAATATGCATAATATGTTTTGCGGAATTTGTTCGAAAGAGTTACCGCGGCCCTGGAACGCAAAGGGCATTGGGAGGAACACGGATGGGTTTTAGTCAGTAAGAGTCTGACACTCCCTTCCGCTCCGCCCAGAGCGGAAGGAGTCATATGATGATTTCCCATCCAAAAAAAAGGGGAGGCCTGTGTCCAGCATGTAGTATCACCTTCATAATCATTGTCATAATTTCACTTACTTGCTATTACTTACTTTATATTTTATGCTTTTTTATGACTATGGTTTGGATTCTAATTTGGATTCGAATTTTAACTTTGACTTGGTTATTGGGAGACATGAAGTGATTTTGATAAAAGTGGTTTATTTTCTGTACACGTATAAAATATATTATAAAAATACTACTGGCTGTTTACATATATGTGGCTTGCCACATCAATCGTCCCCTGTACACTGCTCTATACAACACCTGTTTTTGCGTGGGACTCGGAGGATCTATCATTGAGTTGAGCAACCTGAGCATCCACCTTCTATTGAAGAACCTACGCCTCTCTGGTACCAATGTGAGAAGCATTCCGGTGCCCGATGGCAACCCCTTCTCACTTCTTTTCAACTTCAGATTCTGGCTGTCATCTACCGGCATGACTACATGCGCTCTAGCCGGTCTGTTTGCTGCCGCCGGTTTCTATCATATGGCTATGTGGGCCATCGGACACACCGTAACTACAAGAAGGAACCCGCTGACTACCCCAAGGGACGTAAAACTATCCTGCCTCTTATTCTATAAGCCCTTTATTATTGTTATGTATATGTATTAGGTATTGAATGCTCTACACATTCTTTACAACTGGTGTAACAGACGTGCTCCAGGAGATCCTGGGGCCGTCTGTTACATTACAAGCAGTGGACATCTTTCGGCTGAAAGATGAATGTGAAACGTAATCTAGCTAATTAACAACCGCGCGGATCATATGATTTGCAAGGTTGAGCTGCGCTTGTCGCAGTCAGTCCGTGGATGGGTGACCATTCGATACATCGATACCCCTCCGTGCTTCGAAGAGCATGTAAAACCGTCGGTCTCGGGTGTCATACGAATACCTGAGACAGTCGTTACGGGTAGTCAGAATCATACGAGGGGTAAATGGGTTGCAGAGGTCTGATGGCACTCGCTCCGTGTAAAATACAAGTATTCAGCCGCATCTAGTTAGGCTGGAACCCGACCCCAACATAGTTGGGAAAAGGCTAGGCAGGTAGATTGTGGAATCAGATATAAATCAGAAGGACATCCGAACTTGTTATCGGTATAGCTACAAGTGACTTACAGATAAACACTCCAATAATTTCTGAATTAAATGATATATACAAAATAAAAATATTTAAGTATTATTTAAATTATTTCACTTGGTTGCGGTTGACCCTAGTTGCACCTGATGGCAAGTGCAGATAGGGTCTAAGATGTAGCACACGAATCCAAGTAATAGAGATATAGAGAGATTCGCCGATAATCCTCTGCATGCAACAATGTGTCTACAAAAATTGTTCCATGTATTTGCATAAATCCAAATCGTTTCAGATATGATAACAGTTTAAACATGCACTTATATAAAAAAAATCGGATATCCTAAATAATGATTTTTGGTCGCTTAATTCAAATAGTAAACTAAATGAAAGTTTCAACTGGTCATTTGTCATTGGACGTGCGCGGCGCGCGCCGGTTCCGACCGGCGACCGTCCGAGTTCCGGCTGCAAGCTGCTTTTATTAATATTTCCAGCGCGAATCCACGCTTTATTAGCAAACAGCCGTCATGTGGCTGATAAATTATTAATGTGGTTGCAGCGCAGCTTGTGTTTTGTGACCCGTTTTTTTAACAACAGCTACGTTACATGTGTTTTCGGCAGACTAATGTACTTAATTGATAGCCTGACGTAATTGCATCGCGAAAAAGCCTCATGAAATATGCAGAGAGGAAATTATGATAAAAATATTCGAGATATTTATTCGGAATGCAAGTTTGTGTGAAATCGTTGCGAAGGAAAAGTTTGCTTCGATGTAATAAGAGCTGTGCTTTTTTAAAAGCTGTTGATGTATCTACGCTGAGATAGAATCGTACCTACTCGTAATTGGCAACTGAACGTGTTATTTGTGACTCTTGTCGTTATGATTGTGCAGTAAACAAGAAAGAATAAAATATATAATCTTCATACCTTAAATCAGTTAAGAACACGTTTTTGCTCTATCATGAGTACCTTTCACCATACATGACACATACACGACGGGGTGCACGAAAAGAGCCTTTTTTTTTTTTTTCTATTGTACTGCAGTAGGTCGTCCTAGGGGACGGTTTCTACGTAACCGGGCAGTTATTGGCGAGACCTGAAGGGTCTCCAGCCAATGGGGGGAAGTAAAATACTTAACCTAAGCTAACTACTTGTACTACACTAACATCATGACTACCTGCAACAACAGCACTAAGGGCGACCCCTAGTGGGACTCGGACCTCGGCTTAGGGCGTTGCTGGCGTGGACATAGGGGGGGGGGGGGAGACAGCTTGATGAGGGCTGAATTATCGGGGTGACTGCGGAGTCTGAAGAGACGACCGGCTCTACGACGGGAGAGCTCGGTGGATCGTGACCGGCGGCGGTGGGGCGTCGCGACGGGCCTCGTCGGCGAGGACGGTATGCCGGGCGGCGGCGTTTGTTGTGTAGTGTGCTGGTCGATTTACTCGCCTCCTGGAGGAGGGTAATTTCGTCATCGGGTTCTAAAAGTGTGTGCCTGGGACGGCGAACTTTACTTATGAGAGAGGGACTGTAGTCGGCCGCTGCGGCGACTAGGGGGTTCGGATGGCGGGGGGGCAGAGTCGAAGTAACGCTTGGAAATGCGTTTGAGGTATTGCCTGATGGTTGGCATTTTTAGATCGAGATGGAGTTGGACGTTACGCATGAACCACGGGGCAGCCGCGGCTCTGCGCAACACTCGATTCTGGAGGGTTTGGAAGGATTTAAAGCGACAAGGCTTAACGTGTGCGAACACGACGCTAGCGTAAGTCAAGATGGGGCGGATGCACGTCACGTAGATTCTCAGCTTATTTCTAAGTGACAATTTACTGCGCGTTCTAAGGATGGGGTGGAGGCGACCGACAGCGAAAGCGGCGCGAGCGCGCACCGCTTTGATGTGGTCTCGGAAACTCAGATGGTGGTCGAGGATAACCCCCAGGTATCTGGCTTTCATCTCCCAAGGGATCTGTTTGCCGAACATGAGGACGGGACGGATGTGGGTGTGGGAATCACCGTGTCTCTCGAAAAGAACGGCTGCGCTCTTTTCGGGATTCACCTCTATTCTCCATTTCCGGAACCAGACCCCGAGGGCGTCGGCTGCGGTTTGAAGGGTTCGAGAGATGCTATCGAGACTCCTACCGGAATAGTAGATAGTCGTGTCGTCGGCGAAGAGAGCCAACTTGGCCAATCCACGTTTGGGAATGTCGCTGTTGTACAGCGTGAACAGAAGGGGCGATAGCACGGAGCCCTGAGGGACTCCGGCGCGAATGGGGTGAGGGGACGAGAGGGTGCCTTCTAGGCGATAGCGGAAGGAGCGATCCGACAGAAAGTCTCGAATGATGAGCACGAGACGGTCCGGCACGTTGAATTGGTACAGTTTGTATAATAAACCGTTGTGCCAGACCTTGTCGAAGGCTTTCGCTACGTCGAAGAAGAGCATGCCCGTTTTGTACGAGCGCATAAAACGGGAGCTAATGTGTTCGACAATGCGGTGCAATTGTCGAATGCAACAGTGCTGGGTTCGAAAACCGAACTGTTCGTCGGGGATGAGTTTACGGGAGTCAGCGAAATCCTTTAAACGGATATAAATGAGACGCTCATAGATTTTCCCAAATACATTGAGAAGACTAATGGGGCGATAACTAGTGGGCTCACTCTTGGGTTTGCCGGGTTTGGGGATACCGATAACGGTGGCTTGTTTCCAAGCTTGCGGAAAGATGTTATTACTCAGAGCGCCATTGAAGATGGCGGTCATGAGAACTATGAGCGGGGCGGAAAAGTGTTTGATCACCTTATTGGTGATACCGTCTGAGCCGGGGGCTTTCCTAGGTTTGAGATTCCTCACTATCGTGAGGACCTCGTCTACGGTGATGGGGGGTAAGGGATCGTCGGGGTCTTCATCGGGAGGGAGGGAGGCCCTACGTTCGACCTCGCGATCCACCTTGGAAAGATGGACCGGGTCTGCGGGTTGGGTGCTGGGAGTACATTGGGCTTCTAGACTGTCGGCTAGACATTCGGACTTTTCGTCATCTTCAAAGGCCGGCCTTTGGTTCGGACGATTGAGAGGGGGAGTTGAAGCTACACAATCGGATTTAACGAAAAGAGCCTCCACGAGTGACGATTCTTAAGTACGTCCGGCGCACCCTGGGCAGTCACCCCCACTACCAACCTTGCTGACTGGCTAATCTTTTCACCACAGCTTGAGCTATTTTCGTATAGCTCGTGCTGATACGAGAGAAGATCATACACGACGATTGTGTAGTAATTTATTCTCGAAATACAAAAACCGCGATTCTGATCTTGACAGTACAAAATAAAACTGCATTCTTCCATCAAAGCGCTTTAAAGCGGAATGAATATGTAGATACGTCACATTATTACGATGGATGACTTGTCCCTTCCATAGTTTAACCATCTGGCTACATTCTTAAAGACAGACGGAACCATTTATCATGAAGCTGAATGTCTCGGATGCAATTTTCAGCAATGCTGCCTGTTACTGTGCACTTTTGGTCACTATTATAAATTGCTTTTTACTTCTATAGACGGGCAGGTTATTATGTAGTTGCGTCTATGAAATAGCATTTAAATCTTTCGTTTGACTGCGACTCCAATTAATTTGCTTTTTGACTTTTTGTAAGGCTTCAGGGGATGGTTTTTCTTCAGTTATAAAATTGTCGTGTTAATAAGAAAATTATTTTATATTGTTTTGAGAGGGAAGATATTGTTGCGTTGATGAGAAGTTTGTCATGCCGTTCAATTAGTTTTTATCCGAACTTAAATGATAATCTTGTCGTTCTTATATCGGGTGTAAGGGACGGAGTAATTAATGGAAATGGAAACAGCAAATTCAGCCTATCATTTTGAAATGAAAATTCTGTGGATATAATTTGCCTATTTACTTTTATATTTTTTTGTATTTCAACTAATGTTTTAAAAAGGTAAAAAATTACTTATGAAAGACCGTTTCATCATTCAGCCGAAAGACGTCCACTGCTGGACATAGGCGTCCCCCAAAAGGGGGGGTGTTGCCGTAATCGCCACGCTTGTAGTCGCCTTTTACGACATTGAGATGGGGTAGTGTTATTCTTAAGTACGGCAACTACACGATATAGAGATACTGAAAATGAAAAAAAAAAACCCTAAACCTTTCAGAATTTTAAAGTTATTTTACATCAGAGTTATATAAAATTTGTAAAAACAACACTGGAAAAGTTGGAAAATCCCGATCATGATAGGCTGAATTAGCTGTTTCATTTTTGGTAAACCATCCTTTACCTACAACCGGTAGAAGAGCTCCAAAGAAGAAGTCACAATACTCTGTAAAGTTCATAGCCTCTTAATACCTTCACCGCCAAACATAATTGCGAACTTCACACTTTAATCAGTAACCTTTAGATTAAAATTTCATATTTCCTAAAGTATGTGTCGTACCCCGAATCCAAATACACCAAAAGATTCGCCCAGGCCAGAACTTTTTTCTTCCTAAAAGAAGTAGTAAAACTGTGTGTATTAGCGATACACAACGCCTCGATTGCAATGGAAGCACACCGTATTAACATGCGGTGTAAAAATGATACACTGGCGGTGATGGTAAAGGCCGCAACAGTAAATGGTTGGAAGTATTATAAAAACTATGCTAACGTTGGGCATACGACCTAGTGCAGTATGTTGTTCCTAGCGCAAAAGAGAATGATACCATTTCTCCTGACACAATCTTTTTTGTCTTTACAAATATACAGGAGAGAGGGTCTGGTCTATTTCTTGGAACTAAGTACAATGTTTTGCCTATACGTAAACGAATTCGTGTAGTTCCTTCAAATCGTGTAATCTACTGGTGACACTGATTGACCCTGCATAGGTTTTTTTCAGAATCAACAAAACATTTTTTTTGTATTATAACTTTCGTGAGACACATTCATATTTATGATTATTTACGGTTTACTCACGTGCATTTTTCGGGATTGCCCGACTAGTTTCGGACCCAAACGGTCGTCGCGAGACGAACCAGTTCGTCTCGCGACCTCGCGGCGTGTTCAGCTCATGATTAAGGGGTCCGTTTGGGTCCGAAACTAGTCGGGCAATCCCGAAAAAATGCACGTGAGTAAACCGGAAATAATCATAAAACATTTTTTTTCAAAATATGAAACATGGTATTCTATTTCTGAGTAATTTTAGAGTCCCGAGTTAACTGACTGCGTGGAGCGATATCGCGCTAATCGTGCCAGCCATGTCGCCGTGCTTTTATTAATTTATGCATGGCATCGAAATTTTCTGTCACATACAAAATTGTTTTGGGAAACAAATAAGTTTAATTTATTTTTAATCAATCTAAACCCCGTGTGGGGTTAATCTATACAATTAATAGATCATGTGGTTTGAAGGAATAACACGAATTCGTTTACACCCTGTACAACGTTTTCCTAACTTATTGGGGTTGATTTGCAGCCTAACCAAATGCGGCTGAATACCAATACCTATTTTACACGGAGCCAGTGCCATCAGACCTCCACAACCTAGTTACTGGGCAATGCCGGTATCCTAAAGTTAGACCGGTTGTCTGACTCTCGGGGTCTGACTACCCGTAACGACTGTCTTAGGTATTCGTATGATGCTGAGACCGACGGTTAATCGTGCTCTCCGAGGCACAGAAGGTCTCGATGTATAACGAACGGTCATTCACGAACTGACCATAGCAAAGATCGTACGATTCGTGTGTTAAGTAGCTAGGAGTCCCTCCAAGGAACCACATCATCGTCACTCAGCCGAAAGACGTCCACTGCTGGACATAGGCCTCCCCCAAAAGGGGGGTCTGACGTAATCACCACGCATGGCAGGCGGGTAGGCGATCGCAGTATGGTTGTTAAAGTACTCAGAGAACGCTGCTGCCCATCTTCTAGAGAATCCCTTAGTCGCCGTTTACGACAGCCATGGGAAGAGATGGGGTAGTGCTATTCTTTAAGTCCGGCACTACACGAGACCAAGGAACCACAATGTTAACCAAAAGAGTACTTGTTATTATTACGTAAATATACGTTGTTTTTCTAGAACAAACGTTGTTCAGACCATGGTATATCACCGTTCCATATCATCAAATAAAAAAAAAAACGTCATTGGTCGTTAAAAAAAAACAAAAAAAAAACATACAAGTCAGAGGACCTGCGCAGTCGGTGCCATGATGGTTCAAGCTATTTGCCAGGGAACTTTACCGCGATGAGTACTTTAATGTTACGGTTAATTTTAGAACACATTTGAGCAACATAAGACTTTTTAAGAACGACTAGTATCTTCTTTTTCTTTTCTGGTTGAAATTGTAAACACTCGACAAACCGAAATGGGAGATTGTACTCATCACTATGAACAACTTTTACGAGTAGTATGGGACAATACCTGAAATCGCGAAAAAAAACAGCTGTTCCCTACATTTTGACGAGTTATGCGAACATAAATGTAGGGACCAGCTGTTTTTTTTTCGCGATTTCAGGTTTGGTCCCATAGTAAAAGTAGTTCATAGTGATGAGTACAATCTCCCATTTCGCTTTGTCGAGTGTTTACAATTTCACCCTGTATAGTTGTAGTAGACCGTGGTCTCAACAACGTTTGTTCTAGTCAAATAACCAACTAAATGCCAGCATGTATGTATAGAGAGATTAGACACCTACATACTCAGCAACCTTTACTTAGAAGAGCATGTAATTTTAAACCGAAACATGTAATTTCATGTACTAATAAAATATTTATAATTTTTCGTGTTGTTTTTGCAACGTGAACCGTATCTGTATGAAAGTAATATTCGTAAGTTACCTAAGTCTCGTGAGATGAAAAAGGGTTAGCTACCTTTTCTATGCATAATTTATATAGTTTTAGCGTTTCTAGGTCTCATAGTGGCGTCTATTAATCTTGCTTTGTTGTCTAGCCGTCGTCCGTCTATCACCTTTATATCTGGGAAATTAGCCTTCTATCATTTATTGTAAATTTTACAGTTCCTACTTCTAACCATGCCAGAAAATAGCTAGAAATTAGTTTTCATTTCAGATACTATGTTAAGTTGCACTAAATAGTTACAGTATCTACAAGTGTCAAATTGTATGAAAACAAACTTCTTCTTCTTCTTAGCGTGTCGATGACAATCTACACCGTGTCGGCCCAGAACTCAGCAATGAGTTTAGCACTATCCGTAGCGTCCATTAGTTCTTGTGGCGTACAGGTAGCAGGGCAGGCGGGGCATGATGTTAAGTGCGCCATAGTTTGCGGAACGGCACCACATTTACACTCAAGGTTTGAGTTACCCGCAAATTTCCACCTGAGCAGGTTTTCCTTGCTTCGACCAACCTGAGTCCGTAGTCTATTTAGAGAGTTCCAGGTCAGCCAAGGCAACTCATGCCCAGGTGGGAGATCCTCGGAAGGCGCAACAAACAAAACATGTGGCAAAACAAACTTGCCACATGTTTTGTTCTAACTACCTACGAAAGGGGGTAAACATTGCGCACGCCTCGTGTGTGTCTTCATAGTCAAAGGTTGCGCTCACGTATCCTTCCACCATTTGCGCTTGCAAAAACGGAAACGGTTAAGACGGAACTGACTTAGAACCGTAACAAGGAGGAGGATTGCTCCTACGTACTGCGTGGCTCGCAAAGTAGTTCATTGACATTTTTTTTATTGCATTCCATTATATTATTTTAATACAGGTGGTAGGCTTAAGACTATGGGATCAACTATGGACCCTGTCAGGCACAGCATAGAAGCACAGCAGCATTGAGGCACAGCGTAGAAGAGGGGAAGAAAACTTACCTATTTGTTTAATAGCAATTTAATTTCTATTTTATTTTTGATAGATATAACTAACTCTATGGGTTACCCTTTTTTCATCGAAAAAAATTGCCAAATTATCACTTCCCAAACAAGTTTCCGATTAATTTCATTTGCCAAATTACTACTTAGCAATTGAACTCTTCACAAATAAATTGTAACGCAAACCTAATGTTTGGCAAGTGAACGTTTAAACAATAACTTGCTTACCAACTAGTACTTTTACCAATTTTAATGTAGTCAAATATTTCAGTTGGTATAACAACGCAAAATAAAAAATATGTTTCTGGCACTCGCCGGCCGCTACCGCGGCACGCTCTCCTCGCTCGCTCGGCTCGTGCTTTGTGTGGTCACAGTTCTAACCTAACCTAACCTAGCTGTTTCGATTTAAAAAAGATATAAGCGTGTTACAATCATTTGACTAAATGTTTATTGTCTAAAGATTGTATGCTGTAATAAATCATTTGATTAAAGGCCTTAATGATATTATTCTTGGTAATATTCTGCCGAGTAAAAATTTGACCAAATGAAAATGTGCGTACTAAAATCGTTCCAAGATATTGCATTGGTATAAAAAAAGTTGCTAAAATGCGTTTGGGTAATAAAATTTTGTCAAAATAGTTTTGGCATAACGGCAGGCTCCTCTAACTCAATACTTGTGGTTTTTTTCATATCAGCTCAAAAAAGTAACTGATGAACACGGGTGTTTGCGTATTTGTCGCAAACGCAACAGTCAAGTCCTTTGTCGTACAAGTAGTAATTAAGTTTTGTATTCGTCAGAAAATTTTCAGTTACACTTATTCTCAAATAGTTTTGCTAGCGGCATGAGACCTAGAAGTAGCATTAGCAAGCTGTGAATATAAAATTAAAAAGCTTTACCTATCTCTACGTGGAGAGGTATGACCATTATGATTTTATTAAGTTAATTTAAATGTTGAAGCGTAGGAAGACCCTTAGAGAGGATGTTTTATATTTATAATGAGTGCCTCACGCTACTACATTTAGTTAATTAAGACCTTTTTAATTTTAAGAGAGCTGTAATTGGTATCCTTCTATCTTTTTTTATGTTAAAAGCTTACGTTGCTAGTAAAGCTTTAATATACTGTATAGAATTTCTTAGAATATGTGAAATAGAATTTTATAAGAACGTGTAATCTGGGCCGTTTGAAAAAACTGTTTGAGTCCTGACCGTGAGAGGTTGAAAAATGGTTCGTTTAAACTTAATTATGTTTGTGCTTCTTTCTTTACTAACTGGACATTTGCGAAGTATGTTGGAGATACTTAATTTTATTAATGTATTAAAGAGACCATCTTAACAAACCTACTTAAATTTCTACACACTATACAGGATGTATATGAATTTGTGTAGGTAATTCCTTCAAACCGCGTGATCTAGGTACTGATGACATAGATGAGAAAGGCGTGCATTTTTTCCCGAATGAAAAAAAAACATGGTTTTCTGTTCCTCAGTCATTTTTGCACTCCGAGTTAACTAAATGCGCGGAGTGATATCGCGCTAGTCGTGCCTACCCGCTGTATCGCCGTGCTTTCATTAATTTATGCGTGGCATCGAAATGTTCTATCACATAATTTATTTTTAATCAAGCTAAGTCCCATGCGGTGTTAATCTATAGGATCATTAATAGATCATATGGTTCTAAGGAATAACACTTAATATTTATATTAAAATAATTTGAACTAGGTATATCCTTTTCAACGTAAGGTCCTAGGGTTTTTCTACAAAATGTAACTTACAGATGCAAATTTTTTTTTTTTATAAAAAAACTATTGCTATTTTACAGTTTTTTTGGTTTCGAACCGGTCTCCTTACGGCTACAATTTACGAAATTACCGCTATGTGAGGACTCATATTTCGTTAAACAGTTAACAGAGTAGGTATAGAGAGTGCCGAGTTCAAAAAAGTCATTACTATTTAGATGAACAGCGTTAGCAACCTCATCAAGGGCGTTTACAAGGTGCCCTTCGGCCCCCCTTGTAGACTAGATACCTACTCTAATAATAAGTCCTACATGTCATCATCATCTGCCTAGCCTTTTCCCAACTATGTTGGGGTCGGCTTCCAGTCGAACCGGATGCAGCTGAATATCAGTATTTTACATGGAGCGACTGCCTATCAGACCTCCACAACCCAGTAACTGGGTAATACGATACTCTTGGTAAGACTGGTTGTCAGACTTTCTGGCTTCTGACCAACAGTAACGACTGTCAAAGATCTACAAATGACAGCCGGGACCAACGGCTTTACGTGCTTTCCGAGGCACGGAGGAAACTCGCTATGGTAAATGGTCACCCATCCACAGACCAACCTCGGCAAGCGTGGCTTAACCCGGAAGATCGGTCTATGCGGCTGTAATTATTTAGCCACGAGCTCCTCCAGATAATAAGTCCTACATATAAACAATTTATTTAATTATCTACAGTTAAGTACAAGGAAAATCGATAGTTCAATGAGTACTTATAAATAATAATAGACTCAGTAATAACCGAAACCATTTGCAAATATAACGTTTCAGATATAAATATCGTTATAGTGTAGAGCCGGGTACATATTATTTCGTACCAGACTTCAGAACGATTCCAGAATATTCCATTTTCTCGAATAACACCTACATTTTTGCATAGTGATAAAATCAATGAATCTGTCTTGTGGTTACCGGTTAAAAATAGGCAATCCGATTTATTTCTGAATACGTAAAAGACAAATACCGATATTCGGCAATATTTTTCTAGAGTGGAAGCCGACCTCAATATATTTGAGACAAGCTTTATGGTAAAAAGAGGTGATTGAGGGATTGAATCATGTCAATAAGCAGGTTACCTAAATAGGGTTACTAAGGCCGTGGACACATGTCTACGGTGCGGCACCGGCCATCGTGTAACGACACGGCGCAGCTACCGAGAGACGGCGCGGCGTCGTGCCGCAACACGGCACCGTGTACGGTGCACCGCACGTTAGTTTATGTTTTGCTGTTGTTTAGTTCGCACGTATTACTCGTAACAAAAATGGCGGACAATTTAGATGTCGACTTATTAATTTCACTAATGGAAGCACGTTCCGAAGTATAATTGCTGCCGTGTGCCGACGCGGTGCAAATGTTCAAATTTTAATCTTTATAATCCTTGTTTGTCTTGTCCCAGAGTATGGGACGTGCTTCCACTAGGCGAACTAAGCAAAAACTAAACCACACACGGCACCGTGCCGCGGCACGACGCCGCGCCGTCTCCCGGTGGCGGCGCCGTGCTGTTACACGGTGGCCGATGCCGCAACGTATACATGTGTCCACGGCCTAAGGGCTGGTACCCAGACGTTACCCCACACTAGGACTACTCCTGTATCGTGGGTGCGTTTACTGACACAAATTTTCACTGCACCCAGACCCGAAATAATTATCGATCTGTACGCTATACAAATATTTTTTCCGTGCAGGAATCGAGCCCGCGACTCGTCGCGTAAGTATCAAGTAGTAAGTACCAAGCGCTCAGCCACTGAGCCGAACTCGTCATCAAACTTAGCCTTAGGTTAGCCTTAGGTTAGGCTTAGCCTTAGTTTGCTGTTTTAGGCAAATGAAAGTTGCTTTTCATAATTTCATATCATCAGAAAGTCTCCATAGGCTGACATAATAACTGCACTTAGAGGGAATTAGGTGAAGTTCATTTGAGCGTAGCAGACCCAGTAATTAATTTAGTCTACGATGTTGAAAAAGTGTAAATAAACCGCCCGTAGTAATGTCTACCTATAGTTTTCTATCATTAGAATCCTATAAAACAGTCATGGTAATCTATACATATAAAATCGTAACGATGTTAAAACTGTAAATTGATTTTTTTTTTGAGAGAAAGTATGCGAGGATGTCCACTGTTCCATGTTAGTTTTTAATTTAATTTTACGATGTAATTTACATTATTATGTATAAAACCTATATTTTGTCTCCATGTTAATTTATTGTAATTGGTATTGTACCGTTTTAATAAACTATAAATAAATAAATTTTGAAAAAAAGTGCAACGCATTCTGAGAATGATCCTAATGCCAAAAATGTTGTTTTTAGATTTTTTGTCTGTTTGTCCATTTGTTTGTCTGAGCTTCACGCCATTGCTACTGGACAGATCCAGTTGAAATTAAGCAGCGGGTCTAGTTATAGGGTACAAATTATTAAGCTGTTGAGGGTGAGTGATGAGCAGTTGTACGTGTGGTGTTGGACGTAAAGAATAGCACTACCCCATCTCTTCCAGTGGGTGTCGTAAAAGACGTCTAAGGGATTCACTAGAGGGTAGGCAACAGCGTTCTCTGAATACTTTAACAACCATACTGCGATCGCCAACCCGCCTGCCAAGCGTGGCGATTATGGCAATCTCCCCAACATGGAGCTTGGAGGAGGCCTATGTCCAGCAGTGGACGTCTTTAGGCTGAATGATGATGATGATGAGCAGTCACCTTATGTTTCCGTAGGCAAAGCTGCAGGTACAGCTAGTCTATAATATATGACGCATTAATAAAACCAACTGAGAAGCGGATAGGTATCTATGTGTAAACAAAATCAGGAACGTGTTTGCTTTGAAACTATTTTGGGACTAATATCAAATCGTTTAGTTTGTAAACATAATCGTCTAATAGGGTCGGCTCACATTCCCCTTGGTATTGTAGAAATAAACGCTTAAAACCTAAGTTGAGGCTAACTTAATTATCTTACACGTAATATATTATCCGTGGCAGGCTAAATACCAAAGGCTTAATCCCAATTAATATTAAACCACGCGTTATATAGAATATTTATTACACTTTTAATCAAGATAAGCATCTGTTGTTATTCATGACGACTAATTTGAAAATGTAAATTGAGTGTCAAATTATAAAAACATAACAAGTTTATGTTAATTCAGTTACAATGTTCACTTATTATAAAATTCACTTCAAAGACCTTTTTGTGTTTAGAATTAAGAAGGAAAATTAATTTTTCGTGACAAAAAGAGGCAACCATTTCAGAGTTCATTAAAAAAAATTGCCCAAAACTCGATGGCCGCAAGAATGAACTTTTCCCATTTCTCATTTTCGTAATTACTCTTAAATCTCCTAATTGAAGTAAACCTGAAAGTGGGCAACCAGCCGCCTAAACTAAGGTGATTGGAATTATTTCGTAAGAAATTTCCGGTAAGCTACAAATAAAAAAAGTTTTCTGAGAACATAAAACAAACTTTAAACAACAGGCCACGTTAATATTTTCGAAGTTTCAGCTTAAAACAAAATTATGTAGTTTAATGGCTATCAAAATAATCCAGGCACTTACGTTTTATGACTTGTCGTGGTCTAGAATACGAAATACCCAAACAATATTGTAAAATCCTTTATATTTAGTGAAACTAAGCTTAAGGCACAAGACCTCAAATAAAACGAGAGTCACGTTCGAGTGAGTGATATCACGTCTACGGCTCATCAGCGGCTGCGCGTGACGACTTTAGCACAAACAGATTTCACAACACAACCACTAACGTAGACCTGTAACGATTCCCCGTCTTTCAAGAATTCTTCAAAAGAAAAGTAATAGGAATGAGGGCCCGAGGCTCTCGTTATAGTGGCGGAGTTAATAAATACGCAAAAGAGCGCGCGGCTGCCGCGGCGGTGTTGCCAAGTTTTCTTTCTCCTAACTTTATTACGCCATTAGAGATCGCGTGACGAAGAATCGCACTTTCTCGCCTTAATATAATTTGTTTTGATGGTTGTATCAAACGCACTACCCTTTTCATGTCTCGTTTTTGCTATAGTACCTACTTAAGTGAATCAATCGGTGTAATAATGAGTTTACGTGGCAGTTAGTTGTAATGAGAACATTTTATTTCTGTTGTTTAGTCAAAAATTCATGGAACACGATCCATATTTCACGTTGCATTGTGCGCTACGCAGTTTTAAATTTACTCATTTTTGTGATTCCAATGTTAAATATTATTCATCATCATCAACATCATCCAAATATTTGTTGAAAAGTACCTATAAATCAGTAGCTACTAAAATACGAGCGTGGATTCAAATCCATAAATCAAAACAGAATAACAGTCATAAAAATATAAACGAGAATCATATTATTTTAACACTTATTCCATTTCTGTTCTGGCCACATCAACGATCTACGAGACTACGGCTACACCTATAAAGATTACTCAGTAACGATGAACAGTAAACCCTAAGAGCCGTCATTCCTTTTTTATTTTCAAAAGAGTGTAATAATACTCAAAGTTTCAAACAAGCTGAGGGTTATTGAAATAAAAGAACGGAGTAGAATGGTCTTGTGGAGGTTTATTACCCGCTGAGGTGATGCATTGCACCTCCACCCTTGTTTAGAAGGCGGTATACATAATGTGACCATTATTTTTTTCCTTCAGAGCGGGACGCCTGATTTTTTTTTAATTTTTATAAGAATGAAACATATATTTATGGAAGACTATCTGTACCCGGCATGCGTTGCAATATGGTTGCAATGCACTTTTTCCTACTTACTACCTACCCACTACTTACCTACTACCTACTTTCAGAAACAAAATCAAAATAGTAACAAAAAGTTGTAACCATTTCCATGCATGCGGTAAACAAATGAAGAATATGGACATACTGAGATAATTTCGTTTTTTTAAATATCAAAATTTTCTTTCATAAGAACCTCCTCCTGAGAATTACGAAAAAACAAAAAATAAATAGTGGAATCTGTACAGCCGCTCACACGTGATGCCGTGACCAAGGGAAATAGGGATTCATTTTTATATACATAGATGTATGATAATTATTTATAAAAAAAAAATTTGAAAATAGGAACTAATCATAAGTAGTCTGGTTAGCTTGTTCTATATTTTTGGATAACCAATTTGCTTTAAAGAAAAAGTTTGGTTTTATGATGTGAATGTGTGACTTGTTGATGGTATTCTTTTTTTCACGCCCTTTTGTTATAGAATTCATTGCCATGAATTTCCTTTTTTTCAAAACGGGATTTTATGTGTTTTTGGGGACAGCGGGACACATAGTTCAAAAGCGGGACTGTCCCACTCAAAGCAGGACGTATGGTCACGTTAGATATACATCGCAGATTTATTATTTTTCCCGAGACATTTTTCGCGGTACTTAAGACATTTAAAAAATACATAGACTGCTTATATTGTCGCTCCGTTTCGTAGTGTCGTCCTCACTATTTGTGAGGGTTTGTATATATATTTTGTTCGAGGTTATATGGCCTCTTAAAGGCGCCCGAATTTCCTGTCCCTGCAAAATGTGCTCTTATTTACGAACATATCCTCTAAAAATAGTATTTATCTTTAAATAGCGTGTAACATCCATAAAGTGTGTCGTAATTCACTTTTTATGAAGCAATTTTTATACTTATAAAGCGATAGATACTTATTGAATGACCTAAGAGTTTTTCGTTTAATAATATGACTTCGTTTTAGATTATTGCAGACATTCACTGTTAAGCACAGTCCACGTTCTAAGAAACTTGGCAAACAGATTATAAGATCATTCATAGTAAGTTTTATCGGTCGTATCTACGCATCCCATGTAATGCTTCATCCAAAGGCCTGATTAGCCCTGAACACACTATCTAATAAAAATATAAACAAATTATTATTACAAAAAAACCATCGCTTAAGAAAAAAGTTCGTAATTTTCTTCCACTTTACATTTTGAGCGCAATTTGCAAGAGTTAATTAAATTGTTTATAAACTTAGCAGATGCCTTTAATTTGAGCCAGGTCATACAACGTGTTGTGACAGATTGGTAATTGAGTTATCTTGTTATTTTCTTTTTTGTAATATTTTTGCACTTCTTAATGTGCGTTATCTATGGTTTGAAAAAAAAGCGGTTTTTGTTATACATATAACAAGAAATGGTTGTGTACAGGGTGGAAAAAACTAACGCCAACCGGAAGGGAAGTGTAAATAAAGGTCGATTTTTCAATCGACAGATAACTATTATTACCTATTATTATCTGAAGAATAAGCTTGATGTTTTGACAGCTTTTGTATAGAAAATTATAAGTCAAAATGTCAAATTTATTTCTCAGACAAAAGTTAAGTTATCCAAGTATTGAACAATCGGCCCTTAATATCTATTGAAGAAAGCTAGCATTTTTTTTATTATTTAATTTTGCACCCTGTATATTTGGTTTCTAAAATGAAGCACCAACAGTAAGATAAGAAGTATAAAACGTTTCCAAGTAACTTTATCTGTTTCGAGTAATTTGTTGAACGAGGTTGCACGAATTCCGACCCATGTTTATTGAAACAATAAAGTTGCGGAGTTTACAGTCATTATAATAATTAAAACAACAGTTTAAATGAAAAAAAAACTTCTTTTAAAGAAAACTTTGGTGTAAAGTTATATAATAGACAATTTCTTTTCGAATTTTATACAGAGTTTCCTTAAGGCGCTTCCCCAACGAAAGTTGGCGCCACTTCAGAAAAAAATCATTATTTCTGTCAACACACAATATATTGAAATTTCGTACGTAAAACATTTTAGTCAAGTGTTGTAGAAATTTTCTAACACCAAAAAACAACACTTGACATCCTAGGTTAAAAGTTATAGTAATTAAAGCTAAAAACGGCCGTTAAAAAGTGTTGATATTTGGTATTCGAAAATTTCTACAACACGACTAAAATGTTGTACTTACGAAATTTCAATATGTTGTGTGTTGACAGAAATAATGCTTTTTTTCTGAAGTGGCGCCACTTTCGGTGCCTTAAACAGAAATTTTAAAACGGCTATGCTAATCGGCAGCTCGGAATCGAGAAATCGCGGAAAACGAGAGGTTGTAAGTTTGAGCTATGTTAAAGGCTAAGGACTTACTTGCAGAAAGCATAGGTAAAAAGTCAAATTACGATATGCAGATGCCCACACACACAGCGTACCTATATCTTCAAGTTAGGTCCATTCAAATCTTTGTGATTGGAGGGATCTACATATTTAACCGCTTATTTCTGCTGTCAAGCGATTCGAGACCACTCACGATAATGGCTAATAGTAAAATCACAGATGGAAAACCAACCTTATTTTCACACTGTTAGGACTCATCGTTAAAGTTATGTGCAGAAAAAGGAAAATAAAAAAAAGTGAGCGCATAAAAAAAATCTTCTTCGCCTTTTTAAAGTAATTAAACGTATGTCTGCTAACTATACAGGGTGTAAACGAATTCGTGTACTTACCTACTTCAAACTGCGTGATCTACTGGTGACGCTGATAGACCATGCATGGTTTTTTTTTCAGAAAAAACTAAATTAAAAAAAGGCTTTTTTCTTTTTCCGTGTCATTTTGGCGTCCCGAGTTAACTGAATGCGCGGAGCGATATCGCGTTAGTCGTGCCCGCTATCTGTGTCGCCGTGCTTTTATTTATTTAAGCGTGGCATCGACATGTTCAAAAAAAAAAATAAATGAAATACATCGTTGCAAAACAAATTTGCTTATTTTTTATTGAAAACTTATTAGGTGGTTAAGATACGACCCCTGACACAGCTGCAAGAAAAAAAAAGAATTTATATTTTACTTTTAATTAAGCTGACGGAGTTAATCTACACCAGTAATTGATGTTGTTATAAGGAATTACACGAATTCATTTTTACCTTGTATATTCACCATATTGTATATTTATTAATTAAAACCCTTGAATTCTTCAGGAATATGTACCGAAACTCAATTAATTTTCAGTATTTTCGTGGAAGGAGGCTATAGAAAATTCATACCTATTATTAAATTATACATTTACCAATTTTAAATCGTTTTCTCCAGCTTTTTTAGATAAAGGAGTAGTCTATCCGTAGCTAATCACAACATTTACTAAGTTTCACAGATTGATCGGAAAATGTACCGAAAAATAGCTAATTTATAGCAATTGAGTAAATACGTCCTTAACAGGAATATTAATAATGTACAATGTTAATAAAATAATCATACATAATTCCAAATTCTACACAAAAATCCCACCATAAAGGACTTGTCACACAGGATGCGTTCTGCATCCTTCGGTCCGGTCAAACCGAACGCAGCCCGCATCCTATGTGAACATCATTTGCGTTTTATATATATTTTATGTAATTACGATCTGACTATGCGAGCACAAGCAAAGAACGTAGGGAACGCACCGGTTAGGCGGTCGGGGTGGGAAGGTAGCGGACGGGCTGCCCGGTTGCGGGCAGGCGGGTAGCGGGCGGCGGGCAACACGCAATCAAATATAAAATGGCCGCTGTTTGCCCTGCCCGTCAGATCGCTGACCGGTTGTCCTGACCATGAAGTTCACATAGGATTCGGGCTGCGTTCGATTTGAACGGACCCGAGGACGCAGAACGCATTCAGTGTGACAAGACCTTTAGGGTTCCTTTTTGACGTTTAACGTACTGAACCCTACCAAAAAGGATGATTCTATTGACTAAAAACATAAATACTCCTTCGTACCCAATTAGCAAAGACATAATAGAAAGAAAAAGGCGTATTATTTGCGATCAAAAGTATTGTTAACGGCTGCACAGCGGGGCTACAAGTGTACACGAAAAGATTGGGGTGTGACGTCATTAAGGATCTTCCTGTGCTTAATTGCGTCCATGGCGACTCGACAGGAAGTCGAAAGATTGCTCTCAAATAGCAAACGTTTTCGTTCTGTCTAGTTATTAGACGGACTGGCAGAATCAGAAGATATTTGTTTAACAATTTTTATACAGTGTAGCAACATTCGATGTTATTATTTAAATATTTTTTAGTATACTTCTTACACTAACCTGCATTGTTTTTACACAATTTTAAGCACTACATTGTAACAATATCCGATTCTACTTGAATTTATTTTAAAAGACTATTCATTGAGTTTTTTGCCGGCTCTTCTCCATAGGACATAGTTTTTGAAAACGTAACCGTAACTAAATTGAAGAGACGTTTTTGAAGTGCATGTAATCTGACTACGCGAGATAAAAATTAAAGAATTTTAATTTGACACATGTACAGTCAACATCAACGTAAGTTATGATTGTTTAAATGTAATATTAATTTATCCACAAACATGCGGTATGCGGCTACTATTTTATGAAATTGGGAAGAAAAATAAAGTGGATAGTTGGAAAGTCTTTTTAACCTGTGTAGTACTGTAATTATAGACACAATAGATAAACAATGGTACTGACGATCCGGATCGTCGCGCGGAACGATACCGGTTAAGACTTACACGACATAATAACATAACTTTATTGTGTGATGGTTACATTTCCTATACTAAATACTTTGGTTAGGTAGGTACTCTCAGTACAGCTACTTGAGCATTCTCTGGGAAAAAATAAGCAACCTTATTTTTTCTGTTTTTCGTAGCGACGGGCAAAGGCCTAAACTGTAATTACTGCGAAATGAAAAATAATAACAGAGCTCATTTTTGATTAGCAAATCCCTCGTAGAAATATAACTACAAGAAAAAAACGCGTACCTAAGGTCTATTGTAACTTGTAGGCACTTGTAGGTAGCCATTTTTATTTCTGCGTGGTCCTGTTCACTTCTAACAATGCTAGTGACGTCGGGTTCAAGAGAAGGCGGCAAATGATTGATGAGGGAATTAATTAATACGCCACTTCCTTTTGGAGCTCAGAAAAAAAAACGAAATCAGCAGCTCACGGTATAACGTTTACGCTAGTTTCGCTTTGATTGAACAGATTTTACTCGGATATAAATCAAAATTAATTGGGTGTTCGTGTTCGTACAGTTTTATGAAAGGTTCACATTGTTTAGCTTTTTTAGTTAACATGAGATTTACTCGTAAGTGTATTCTGATAGCACAGAATTTCGCTTCTATAATATCTATATATATCAAAAATGTTTCCCTATTTCCCTTGGTCACGGCATCACGCGTGAGCGGCTGGACCGATTTCGCTAAATTTTTTTTGTTGTGTAAATTGTAAGGAGAAGGTTCATAACAAAGATGATATTTAAAAAAAAACGAAATTGTCTCAGTGTGTCCATATTCTTCCATTTGTTTACCCCATGCGTGAAAATGCTTTTAACTTTTTGTTACTACTTTGATTTTGTTTCTGAAGGTAGGTAGTAGGTAAGTAGTAGGTTGCAACGCATGCCGGGTACAGCTAGTTACAAATAAAGTATACGTTTTTCCTTTGTGATGATAACTCGAAAATAGGTAGTCACTAAGAGGGGTTCGCGGCTAATTTACACCTGCGCCGATCATATGATTTGCAACATTAAGCTGTGCTTGCCGCGGTCAGTCCGTGGATGGGTGACCATTCGCTACATATCGAGATTCTTCCGTGCCTCGGAGAGCACGTCAAGCCTCTGGTCCCGGGTGTCATACAAATACCTATGACAGTCGTTACGGGTTGTCAGAAGCCCGAAAGTCTGACAGCCGGTCTAAGCTTAGGATATCGGCTGGCATCGTAACTGGGTTGCAGAGGTCTGATGGCAGTAGCTCCGTGTAAAATACTGGTATTCAGCCGCATCTGGTTAGACTGGAAGCTGACCCCAACACAGTTGGGAGAATGCTAGGCAGAACAACTCGAAAATAGGATATCAAGCGGCCATCAGGCCAAGTAAAAACGCAATCGAACCGTAGCGCAACCACTGCCGTTTGACCGTTATCTTTATAAGAAAAAAAAATCAAAAAGCCGTGGTTGAACTGCAGTGCGGTTGCGATTTTAGCAGATTAACTGACCAGAGAGCAGATACAATAGTTAAACAAAGCCGCGATACATAAAATATGTGATTCATGGGATACATGAATTTATTTATTTATGCATATATTTGGGCCTGTTAAATATTATTCATTTATTTATGGACACATTTGGGCCTGTAAAACCATTTTTTTAGTAGAATTGGCTTTTGATTTACATGTAACAGCAATAGTTTTACTATTTTATTTATTTTGCAACAGTTATTTAGTTTACACAGAGCGTAGGTAAGCGTTACGCGGGAAGCTGGTGTTGTATAAAATATTTCTGCGTTGTTATAAAAGCAGGGAGCTTACTCCCAACGGCTTCGAGTTCTGAATTAATCGAATTTAATCCGATTTAGTGTCTATTCGTACACTTGCAATCGATAAAAACCAACACCCGTACGGAGGATCGAATATACTAACGACTCTCTCTCAACGAGAACGAGCTGGCCCTCTAGCTGCTGACGGCTCGTGTGTAAGACGATGCACCAATCGTAAGCCAGTTACATCTTGCCTGACGAAACTAAACTGTCCTCAATCGCTGGCTTCTCGTAAGAGGTTAATTTGAGGACAGTAACTGGCCTGTATCACATATCTTAGCTTGGTTGTCTTTGACGGGACTTTAGTCCATTTACAACTAGTCCAATAAGGCCAGTCTAGTTGCATCATAACTTAGTATGACAACAAGACAAAACATAAAATATAACTTTAAATAAAAGTAAAAACCGACTTAAAAAAAACTAAAAAGAGTAAAATAATTACCATAATATAAAATTAACAGTTTCAGAATTCAGTGCAATTCTACACTGAAATAAATAAAAGCCACCGACTTCTGAAACTGTCAATTCTATATTATGATACTTCTTTTACTCTTTTTAGTTTTTTTTTTGAAGTCGGTTTTTACTTTTATTTAAAGTTATTTATTAAATACGTTTTAGTGCCATAAATTACACGGTTTAAGATTACAAATTTAAATGACACGGTTGCGTAATCATTCCAACAACTAGGTAGTTTTCTTTAAAAATAGGTATTAATATATAATTATAATGACGGCTCCTTACAAATACATACAATCTTCTTTGTTTTTGGCTAATGTTTCTGAGATGACAGTTAAAACAGAGATTGAAAGTCCTCATCAAAACTTTTGTTGAGAGGAAAGGTTGGGAACCACAAACCAAAACGTCATCTAAGTGTTATAATTTTTGTATTTGTTGATTTTTTCAAAAAGTTCTATATTAATTTCGATAAAATTTATATGGGACCACCTCTGAAGTATGGCCTACCAAACAAAAAAGAATAATCAAAATCCATTCATAATTGGCGGAGATATCGCGAAATAAACATAAAAAAAACAAATTCAGACGAATTGAGGACCTCCTTCTTTTTGAAGTCGGTTAAAAATAAGCATTCACTGCCGTAAAATTGACATACTTACCTAAAACGATTCTATAATAATTAAATCTAAGTGTTTTATGTTAAAGTTATATCTCAACCAGTTTTAATTTTTCTGTAACAGCTTGTCTTTCGGCAAATGCCGGAATATATTATAAACTTAATTTTTAATCCGAACTATAATCGGGACATCTGCGAAGTTCAAACTGTTATATTCTAATTCGAGACCGCTAGAAGAAAAACTGTGGAAATTAAATAAGACCACAGCGCCATTACTATCCGCCAAATGCCATATTTCTCAACCCTTTTTCCCGCTGTTTCCAAAGTTTTAATTAGTGCCAGAGGACATTATCCAGACTCTTCTTACTGTGGCCTCGGCACTCGAACCTCCTTTCCGAATTATCCGATTTTTACTTTTAATGCGAATTAACTTTTTCTTAAAGTTTGACATTATCGACGTATCTTTTTATCTACCATCTACCGTTCTCCACATATATTTTTACTTATCTATTGTTCTACGTTTATTTAAGGAAAAGGTACCTATAAGCGGGGAATGGCGGGTTGGTTATCAAGTTTAGGTGAAAGGGCGATGTACCTTATCGATGTTCAGGAATAAGTTGATCTGATGTTAAGGGTAGATTTTGTTACGGTACCTTTTTGTTTGGGCCGCTTCGATATTGTGATATTATATACCGACACAATGAAACGGAACATTGTTTTTGTTACGCTATATAAAAGTTATATTAGTATATGAAAAGCAGGAAAAAATCTGGAATTTCGAAGCAGTGTCGTATCTAAGGACCGGCCAGGGGCGCAGGACCTAGTGGGCTCATGTTCATCATCATCATTCAGCCGAAAGACGTCCACTGTTGGACATAGGCCTCCCCCAAAAGGGGGGTTTTGCCGTAATCGCTATGCTTGGCAGGTGGGTTGGCGATCTCAGTGTGGTTGTTAAAGTATTTAGAGAACACTGCTGCCCATCCTCTGGAGAATCCCTTCGGGGCGCATGTTAGGCCACTCAATACATATACATTGAAAAAATCCGCAGAAGAACTCGTGTTAAAATGTGTTGATGATTGCATTTAAGCAAATTAATTATGAGTGGAAATTGAGAGCTACAAATATCGGATAAAATCATTACTGCCTTCATTTTTAACAAAATTCTTAGTGAAATGATTTTTTTATTTAGCGTGTTTTTCGCAAAATTTTACCATGCTCTAGGCACTCGTGACTCTAGCTACGACACTATTTCGAAGCTAAAATGTCAACTGGAAGTACTAAGACTTTTGATTCAATTTGCCTGAACATTTTTTTAAATACCTACCCCGTTTATGTACCAACTTTATTCTCCCACATGTAACCAACCATAAAATCACAATTAACACCAAACCCACTTGAATATAAATAATAAACCACTATATTTAACAACAAACATTAATTAGCGAGCTTACGTCATGTTGAAAACGCTTAAAACTGTCGTCAGTTGGAGTCAGATGCTGAAGATGCGACCTCGTTTTATAATCCTCGCAAGCGCCGGATGAATGGACATAATTTTCTGCACTTGACACCGTGTCTAGCTCCGTCATTGTAGAGCACAACTACTCTGTTTTGTTCATTTTTATTGCTCTAGTCTGAATCTCTGAATCTTGAGACAACAGGACAACAGACAACAGTATTGTAACTGTCCGTTTTTTGTTACTGCTATAATGAAGTGTCGTAATTTCAGCTGTTTGGGCCATTTTTTAATTGTGGAACAAGATGACATTTATTACGGGGATATCATTTCAAAGATTTTTTACAGCGGAAGTATTTTGTGTTATTTCACGTATACAGAGTGACTCAAATAAATTAGCAGAGTCCCTAGTAATATTCCATTTTTGTTCGTTGTGTTTTTTTTTGTTTATCGATACCTAAAATTACTTTAAAAAAAGATTAATTATTTTGCTTTTCAGTTTTTAAGTCGATTTTTTTATATTTTTATAGTAATTTTGTCTTTCTATTTTGAGCTGCATAAACAATAAATAAACATGCGATTACAGCAGTGATTTGCTGTTGTCCATTGAAGAGTCCCATTGTTTATCCCCGAAGGTCTTCATCAGATCTTCACCATTTTCATTGGTGATCAAAATGGTGGCCCTCTTTCCAATAAAAAATGAATCATCGAAATCGGTTCACGCGGTACAGAATTATCGCTCAATATGCATAAAAAAAGATTCCGACAAATTGAGAACCACCTCCTTTTTTGAAGTCGGTTAAAACCCGTGCCAGTCATTAAAATTTTCAGTATAATTCTAGTCATTGAGGTGAATACTGTATGAACTTGTTACTCACAAAGCCATTACAAACATATAACAATTAGCCAAAATTTCGCAAACTAATGAGAGTACCCACAGTAGGGCCAGTAAAATTGTTCACAACAACACGACGCAGTTAAGCTTCACAAAGTAAAAATTATAGTTTCAACGCTCCACTGTGTTGAGTAATTGCAGTGAAACGAGAGAAAATACCTCGTCCTGACTGCATTTTGATCTTCTCATTCAGCTCTGAATGGAACCAATTTAGTGTCGGTTCACTACTGAATGTACATGAAATCAGGGACAGGTTATACTTGCCTGTTGTAAATTATTCACTAAAATACTGGAGTACTTTGAAAAGTGATATCACATCGTCACACTTCGCGCTAACTGTCGTATCTAGCAATTGATAATTTTTCTGTAGTTACGTTAGCTGTGGCTTTATTAATGTATTAATAACTTTTTTATATTGCACTTGGCTTACTCTTTGGCTTGGTTAGTAGTTGCCCTAAAGACTTAAGGTATCTATTTCTATTCATTTGAGGCAGATAAGTCACTCTGTGAGAATTTCTCTGAAAAATTATCAATTGCTAGTTACGACAGTTAGCGCGGAGGGTGAAGACATGTGGTCCATAGCTGGCCAAAATAAGAAATAGTTAGACCCGCGGCCCGTCGAAAAGTAAGTTATTAAAAACTTGATATCTTTTAGTTGATGCTGGATGAAAAAAAAACCATGACTTCAAATCAAGAGGATGAGATTATGTGCTGAGAGCAATGTAGGTTAGCCAGAAATCTCGCTTAGATAACTCAATAGAAATACAACCACTACTGGTAAATTAAACTATCAGAGGTAGGGAAAATGCTACATAGTCCGAAGAACGTAAATGAAAAGAATTACAAAGAATAGAAAAGTAGGGATTCATATCCAGAGTGATGAAAATGCAAGTAAAAATAAAAACCCACATCGCTGTCAACTGGTAACATGCCTAGAATACTGGCAGCATTGCCATTTTGTATGGCACTGCTAATCCTTTCTATATTTATATAGGTAAACCATGTCAATATTTTTTTAAAGTAAAATAAAAATGTATTGTACCCCCTCGTAGGTATTAATGAATTAACTAGGCGAATCGGATTATTCAACGGAGCTCGAGCGAAGGAAAGCAGCCCATTATTACATTATTTATGCAATATTGCAATTTTTAAGCCTTATTAAGAGCGGCAATATGTGTTGAGGTATAGTACTCGCTTTGACTGACGGTTTTCGGTGGTATATGAGGCGATTAAGGGATTATTTTAGGGGGATCGGCTACAGGATCCCTCTTAGTTACTTTTATAATAATTACCGAAAAATCTGGTTTCCGTAACAGATAGGTTTAATGGCAATTACTTCTTCTGAACTCAATAGCAATCCAGCTCAAAAGGAAGAATTATCCAAACAGCGAAGCCCAGAGCTGTTGAAGTGTAGTTTGGGTGAAAAGACAAAAGGACAAAGAAGATACAGTGTTCTATCGAATAGGTACTATCTTAAGAAAGGATATCGGAATTATTGAATAATGTTTATTAACGTTTTTAGTTCAGATTCTTCTATAAATCTCATTAACATCATTCGTGCAGAAAACAATAGGACTGTAGCAGAAAAAATAATTCTATGATTGGTCCTAATGTAGAAAGACTAGACTAGAAATACACAAGTGCTAAAATCCCAAAATCTGAGAGGGATATTTGCATACGAAATAAGTAGCGTATATCAAGAAGTCCTACACTAAAATGACTTTAGTTCCGAACGTGGGTAGGTAGCTTCAGACGAAAAAGACGATATTATCTCATCGTAACTAGGTCTGACGCTGAATAATTAATGACCCGAGATAAATTTCTCCTCGAGAAATATCTAAAACGTTGAAAGAGTATTCTATTGTTTTTATTCAGAGGGAATTGGCTTATGAAAGCTATTCAAATTTGCAAGAGATTCAATTTACATAACGAGCGATTTGTACCTCATAGAGATTAAACCTTCTGCCCTCCGTTTTGTTTGCAGTATAACGCGGCTCGTTTTTCCTTTAAACAGTATTGCTTCCTTTGCAAACCTACTCCGGAACATTCTTAATAGTATTTGTTACAATCGATCTGAATAATTTGATTAAAGGTTAAGTCTGCTCCCGTTCCTTCCGATTTCTGAGAAACATCGTCGGCTGTAATTTTACTTATTGCTTCTTAAATATTAAAATAAAAGGCGTAATGCTGAGTTTGGTAACCTTAATTAATTACTACATTTCATTTTCTTGTGAAGTTAATTCTGTAAGATTATTCATCATCATCTTCATTCAGCCGAAAGACGTCCACTACTGGACATAGGCCTCCCCCAAAAGGGGGGAGGGGCGTAACTTCCACGCTTGGTAGTCGGGTTAGCAATCGCAGTATGGTTGTTAAAGTACTCAGAGAACACTGCTGCCCATCCTCTAGCTAGAGAATCCATTAGTCGCCTTTAACCCACGTGAAGTGATGGGGTAGTGCTATACTTTAAATCCAGCACTACACGAGACGAGTAACATTATTCCGACATGCATTTAATAATAAATTAAGCCTTCCATTATTGCTAATTTGTTTCAGACTTCAAGAAAAACTTTCCGTACATTAAGTGTTTACCGTCACGCGCCATTTGCAAACGCCGATGGCGGGAGCCGTGCTTTTTAATAGTGTTGGGGTAAAAGTTAAACGATACCAGTGAACTTTAACTTGTTTAGCATTGTTGTGTAGTAGCACAGGTGAGGGAATGTGTTTCGGGGATGCGGTGAATGCAATAGCGAATCTATAGTCTCCGGTCATGGTTCCTTGGAGAAAGACTGGTGGTTTTCGGTCTGACGTAACCCTTCAAGGGAAAGGGAGGGAAGTGGCAATTTCTTCACGTTAAAAAAACAGCAGTGGGAAAGTGGTAGTAAGATGAGCAAATAAGCAGTTTTTCTTTTAAGAACCAAAATCTTCTGCACTTGGCTTCAACAGCGTAAGTTGATCACAAATTAAAAACACATCCGTGCGCACAATGCAAACACACACACACACACACAAACACAAATATGCATTTCATATATATATATATATATTTTTGTACTGGCTTACCATCCGTGGGCCGCTAGGGTCTGGTTGAAAACTAGCGCCAGGCATTCCGTCTGGCATATGCTGAACCAGCGCCTTTTCAGCGCAATTTATATTAGAAATAGGTAGTGTTAATTATGTTATTATTATATGTTATTAATTTGTGCTGAATAAATGATCTTTCTTTCATTGTGTTTTTTTTTCGTTTTATTTTTTACTTCTTGTAGATGATCCTTGAGGACCGGGCAGTTATTGGCGAGACCCCAAGGGTGGGTCTTCGTTTTACTTTCTTTTTTAAAAAACGTTGCCCCACACTAGGATTTCTCCTGTATCGTGGGTGCGTTTACAGACACAAATCTCACATACACAAATGCCCAGACCCGAAACTGTCTGTAGGCCATCAAATTTTTGTTCCGTGTGGGAATCCAACCCACGACCCGTAGCGCAGAAGCCAATAAGCTCAGCCACTGCACAAAACGTGTCGTTGGTCTCCAGTCAACATGTATTGAGCAATCTACGCGGACTATACACACGTACACGTAGTTTTTATCCTAAATTTACGCTTCGAGAAAACGTGCAAAAAGCCTAGGACAATGATACCTAAAATAAATACAGGTTATTCTCATTTGAAAACACATTGTCTGCCTACTAAAAATTAACGAAGCAATTTACTCCACATCAAAGTTACAATATTACTAAGAAAATAACTCTAACAAAGAATGTCCTATCTTAATAGGTCAGAACAAGGTTAGTTTAAAAAATATTTTATATTTTCCTTCGCACGGAGTATTCATCGTTACAAGAGAGTTTTTCAATGGCAGTAATAAATGTAAACGAGCCCTAGCAGGCGCAATTAAAGCGAGACAGAACCGGCACAATTCGTTGGGGCCACATCTTTGCTCCTTCACAGCTCAAAGTTTTAATTTGTGTCGAAGATCAGTGCGACACTGATATTTTATATTAATTCTTGTGAGACCAACTTTCGTCTGCATGGTAATTTTGTTATTATGAATCTACTTTCAAGGTAATTTCTAGCGAGATACCAGGGTCTTTTGGTAACTGTAGGGATAACTACCTAGAGCCTCCTATTCACCAGGCAATAACGGGGGCTAGTGAGAAAAGAGACAAAAAAAAAACTGTCAAATTCTTGTGATTACCCGTCATTATAATAACAATGTAATAATACCATCCCGCATTATGAAAACCTCTTGAAAGCTGAGAAAGATAAACAAATCAAATATCTTGACTTAGCACACGAGGTGGTCAACATGTGGGATGTGGATTCGGCAACCATTGTGCCGATAGTCGTAACGCCCAATGGCCCAATGGCCAAGAGCCTCGACCAACACCTCAAGAGGCTCTCGTTAGGAGGTTGGATCAAGGGCCTCATACAGAAAGCAGTCCTCCTCGACACGGCGCGTATTGTGAGGAGGTTCCTGTCTCTGGAGCCCTAACCACCGGTATCTTGGACCCTGCTCCCGATGCCGATGGGCCTCTATTTTTATAATTTTAAATGTATTTTTTATAGATTTATTTTTAAAAATGTAAACAATAAGATGAATAAAGAAGAAAATAAATAATTTTATTTTAGTCCAAATCTACTGTCTGAATGTTTGTTTTAATATCGGTTCTATAATTTTCACCTCGGTCTACAGTGGCGCTGCTTACCGGATTTTCTACATCAAAATGGCCCCTTTGACGCGCCATGTCGTTATGAGAATTAGTGCGTATCATTTTGTTCCATGTTGTCGCTCATCATGTTGCTACACATGTTGCGCGTCAATTGTTGCCTAGTATTCACTAGGCTTTATAATCATAGTTTCTGGGACGATTTCTGATGCTACGATCATATTAACAAAAGCCGCGAAGGACGTAGTATCATCACTACATTTTTAAAAGAAAGTCCTTCGCCGCGTCTGTTTGTCTGTCTGTGCGCGTTTTCCGTCGTAACTTCTGAACGGATTTTGTTCCGGTTTTTACGATTACATAGATCAATCTAATGTCATGGAAGGTATGTATAATTTATAAACCTGTTGTTTATATTAGCAGATATATAAAATAAAATTACTTATTAATAAATTGACTTCCCGTGTACCTACCTCTAGAAACGTTTTGGTTTTCTTCTAAATAACCGGTATTAGATTTCAATATAGTAGCTAGTCTTACAAATTAGCGGCTACTATCCCAATCTTAGGCAATTATAGATAATTTTCGGAAAGAAAAGCCCAATTACATTTTGCGGAAACAGTAGCCTCCGGTGTTTACGAAAATTAGGTTAATTAATTATTGACTATTTGTATATTATTTAATTTGTTTACGATTAAGTTGATTGATGTAGCTGTAATTTAAATACTGACAGAATTTTACTAATTTCTTGCTCAAATTAATTATTCATGGGATACTTCTGAGAGGGCTTTGTTTTTTGTTCTTTCTTTATTCAAATAAGGGAGTATTTTTTGATAATGTGACCATTAAATATTTAACAGATAAACAGGTTGCGGGTAATACACGACTTTGTCGTTAAATTATCAAAAAACATTGAAGATAACATACATAATATAACACCACGCTGTATTCCCCGGTAGATTACGCAGAGGTGTATAGTTCACCCTCATTTCGCAGCTATGATTAAGTCCCATGCAATAGGGTGCCTTATGCCATAAACCAGGCACAAATCTAGTCTCCGGGCTGCTACTGAGAAAATCCACACGGAACAATCCAATAACACTTTACCCGACCTTGGGAACTAACCCAGGATTTCACACTCAGCAGTCGTGCTTGCGACCACTAGAGCACGGGTGGCCAAACTACGGCCCGCGAGCCGGATCTGGCCCGCGAAGGATTTCAATCCGGCCCACATTTCCTTTTAGAGCAAGAGTGTATGGTCCTCGGAAAATATTTTTGCAGCCTCATCGATACAAATAGGTATAAAATAAATATCTACATAGATAGTTATAAAACACTATAACAAATAGCTGTAATAATGACATCTACAGTAAATTAATTTAAAACAAAATGCATTTTTTGTGGAACTCTGGCCACCTTCAAAATTTTTGCGTTTTTCTGGCCCCTGATGAAAAAAGTTTGCCCAACCCTGCACTAGACCAACGAAGCAGGTAGAAAGAACATTGAAATTTGATAGAACTAGAAAAGGAAATAGAGAATACAGATGATAGTGATGTGGTGAATGGTGATGTCCCTACCTTTTACTGTAGCGATCTTTTTTGGATATTCAAAAGTGGACGATGTTGATCATCACATGATGATGATACACACATTAGAACCATGCAACTAAAACAAAGAGATTATTATCTACCATCAAAAATATCCTATTTATAGTTATCGCTATCGATCAATGATGTGCAATGCGCCTATCGATTTAGCAGTTATAACTTTTTCGCTAATTTTAGCATTCAATCAATGAATTTATGTTGCTATCAACATGTTAGTACAGTATGCTATTATCACTGATATTATAATACTTACCTACCAACAAAACGAGAAAGATGTGATCTTTTATACAATATTTTAATTTAAATGTTCTATGACGTCAAATAGATTTTTAAACTCTTTTTCTTTGTTAAATAAGTAAAGGTAAAATAAATATTTTTTTGTGTAATACACAATGTAATAACGTTTGCCGGTAGCGTTGTTTTTTCTGTAAAGGCTTACGAGCCTCGTGTGGGGAAATTCTTTAAATATTTTTAGTGGAAGTGAAAATTTGTATTCGCAATGTTTTTGTACGATTAGGCTGCTGCTGTGTTAGTAATAACTAGTATGAAATATTTAGTCATTTATTTTTGAAGAATAACATCTAATTATGAACAAAAAATAAATAGAGGTGTTATGCAAGCAGTAGAAAAGTAAAAATAAAAAACGAATATGATAATAAGTAGTTACAATAGTTTTTTTTACCTATGTATACGAATTATGTAAATAACATATTAGTAATAAGCAAAACACAACTCATTCACATCATAATTTGATATTCCCTTTTAGAAGGCGGAAAGAGAGATTTTGTGCTTTCGAATTTCATTGGTACACAAAATAGAGGTGCATCAAATTATGAAGCATTCTGTCAAAAGATAATGCATCATCGTTAATTAAGTATGAATTATTTAATAGGTCTAAAAGCGTACACCAGTAAATTTAGATATTTCGTATTTCAGGACCAAAATCGATGTTTACCGAATATTCGCCTTGTCAGAATATGGCTAATTATTAAATTACCGAATTTCATACATCTTTCATCTATTTGCGCTATTATGACTCTAACCTCTGGTTTCTGAATTGAGAATTCGGGATAAGCAATACTTAAGTAGTATTTGAGTACGGAGTTGTCAAAAAAATGAATTAAAATCCATCATTTCTTTGACAACTCCGTACTGAAATGTTACTTAAGTACTGCTTTCCCTGGAATTCTCAATTCAGAAACCGGAGGTTATGTCCCAACACAAAATCATAATCACATCAATCACACAATCTCGAACAAAGTTCACACTTTGATACGTATTTTAATGTCAATTCAAAAAACTACTTTGTAGGGTTCCGTACCCAAAGGGTAAAACGGGACCCTATTACTAAGACTCCGCTGTCTGTCCGTCCGTCTGTCACCAGGCTGTATCTCATGAACCGTGATAGTTAGACAGTTGAAATTTTCACAGATGATGTATTTCTGTTGCCGCTATACTAAAAAAAACCAAAGAAAATACTAAAAAACAGGATAAAATAAATATTTAAGGGAGCTCCCATACAACAAACGTGATTTTTTTGTTCGTTTTTGCTCAATATTGATAACAGCAAGAGGTAGACGCTTGAAATATTCACAGAATATTTAGTTATATTTTCACTTTAAAAATGAATAATTAAATTAAAATAAAACAAATATTTAAGGGGAGCTCCCATACAACAGACATGATTTTTTTGCCGTTTTTATAGATAATGGTACGGAACCCTTCGTGCGCGAGTCCGACTCGCACTTGGCCGGTTTTTACTAGTTCTGATTAACCGCTAGCGGCCCGACCGACGAACCGGTTCGTCAGTGCCATTGTCTATCTATTGTGTCTATGTATTACAGTACTTGAGACTTTAAATAACATAGCTCCAAATATTCCTCGCTGTATTGGTACCTATTGTTCTGCTTAGCCTTTTCCCAACTATGTTAGGATCAGCTTCCAGTCTAACTAGATGCGGCTGAATACCAGTATTTTACACGGAGCGACTGCCATGACATTTCCGCAACCCAGTTACTGGGCAACTGGCAAACTGGGCCGATATCCTAAGGTTAGACCGGTTGTCACACTTTTGAGGCTTCTGATCTGACTACCGACTGCCCTTTTCGCTTGTGAAACGTGTTGCTCACACAAAAAGACCGAGAAAGGTTGGAAGCTTTTGAAATGTGGTGCTGGCGTCGGATGGAAAGAGTATCATGGACGGAAAAAGTAACCAATGAAGAGATTCTAAGTAGAGTTAAAGAGAAAAAACTAATTCTAGAACATATAGAAAGAAGAAGAGGGAAAATGATTGGTCTCTTACTGTGACACGACAGCTTTATAACTAACACCATAGAAGGCAAATTACAAGCAAAGAGAAAGCCAGTTAGACCAAGAAGAAAGTACATAGACCAATTGAAGGAAAAGACAGAAGTGATAACATACAGAGAAATGAAGGAATTGGCTCTGGGTAGAGAAAGATGGAGATTGCTACACCGACAAGTGCCCAGCACATCAATTTTGGATGGATGACTACCCGTCAGTGGCGAAGGCTCCATACAACTCGATTCCTGTCGGCTTCCCTTTCGAAATATGGCAAATACTAGTGTCTATTATTTTCAATAATCATTTAAACAAATAATTATTTACGAAGTTACATTAGAATATACGTATTTTAGTTATATTAGAATTCACGCATCACACTTGAGCAAGGTAAGCATTTTTTGGTCCGGCTTCCCTTTTAAGAAAATTCACCCTTCGCCACTGCTACCCGTAACAACTATTTTAGGTATTCGTATGACGTCTAGGACCGACGCAACGTGCTCTGTGGTGAGGGACGGAGGAGTCTCGATGCGTAACGAATGGTCACCCATCCACGGACTAACCGCGGCAAGCGCAGCTTAACCTTGGAAACCACGAGACACGAGCCCCGCTTTATAGCTTCTATTCTACGGAATATATTTAGTGAATGCAGAATAAAACTGTGTTCACCACTGTTTCACTATTACCGCTTTTAAAACAAGTTTCGTTGAAAAAGAGAAAATAGTTCTGTGGTGGCGTCGTGCTAATGTCGGCTATAATTATTGACATTTTCTGTACTACGGTTCGTATATTTTGTTTTCCTTTCCTCTTGTTGTCTTTATTTAGCAGGTTTAATTCATTTGCTTTTATCGTTCCTTTTGTTATCTGCGAATGAAAAAACTTATTACATGTCGTAAGATAAAAAGTGTGCAAACTTTTTGTCTGCCCACGCTAGTCTTTGTAAGAGTGACTTATTATTATTTATTAGCTTGTTCCTTTGTTTGACTTACGTGGAAGAAGTGGGGTTCCAAGTTGATGCAATACCAGCTTTATTTTCAGAATTGGTTTTTATTTACCTTAGCCTTATAGTAAAGTACGAAAAAAATCTTTTTTATACAGGTTGTAAACGAATTCCTGTAATTTATTAAAACCACAGGTCTATTACTGATATAGATTGACCTCATTCAGGATTAACCATAAATAAAACAAAAAAATTAAATTCTTTTTTTTCGTTCGATACAAATGCCTAAGTGATTTTATTTATCTACACAAACTTATACGTTTTCAAACAAAACATGCAAAAATTCCTTTTGCTAAAATTTTTTTTTTCTTGTATCTCTTTTTTATGCCACGCATACCTATATGAATAAAAGAACGGCGACACAGTTGGCGGTTGGCGGGCACGACTAGCGCGATATCGCTCAGTGCAATCAGTTAACTCAGGGCGCGAAAATAACTCAGAAACAGGAAACGTAGAATAAAAAAAAACGTTGTTGAATCTGAATAAAACCCATGTAGGGTCAATCAGTGTCACCTCTAGATCACGCGGTTTGTAGGAATTTGATGAATTTGTTTACATCCTGTATTTTCTTTGAAACTTCTGGGTTAGGTTTTAATTTGTAAATCAGATGCTATTAGCAAACATTATAAATTGGTAGTTCGTATATAAATTTGTCCTGCCGAGTTAGTTGTTTATTTTACTCAAATAACATTCAAAATAATATTTATTTATGTTGAAATGTTTATTTCAAGTGCAGGAGCTTATTTCCCAGTAGTAACATTACACTGTACTGCCATAATAACATCGAGAAATGTGGTGCGTGTAGCTGCATAGAAACCGACGCAAAGAATACTTTTTGAAGTGCAGTCCAGTACAGGGTTGAAAGCAATGCTGGTTGTATACGTGAACTGACTTTTATGATCTAAGTCAAATGTTTGTTTTGTAATTTTTCTTATACGAGCCTCCACGAGTGACGATACTTAAGTACGTCCGGCGCACCCTGGACAGTCAGCCCCGCCACCAACCTTGCTGTCTGGCAAATCTTTTCACCACAGCAGGAGCTATTCCCGTATATCTCGTGCTGACACGAGAGAAATTATTCTTATGTATGTAATGTTGGTTTAACCAAAAAGAAAGTTGAGAAAGTCAAATTATTATTGATTGCTGGCGGAATTACTATCTTAAGGCTTATAAGGTAGGGTAGTATTTGGTTAATGTTTTAGTATTTTTCATCCTTACTAATATTATGAATGCGAAAGTAAGTCTGTCGGTCTGTTTGTTTTTTACACTACTACAACTACTGAACTTATATTGATGAAACTTGGCACAAAGATTCGGGCAAGGATATAGGCTACTTTTAGCCCGAAAATGTGGTACACGCGATAAACGAAATCCATGCGGGCGAAGCCGCGGGCGATCTCTAGTTGTCCATATTTGCATTTGTTAAGCATAGCATAATCAGTCCATTTCTGTCCCTCTGATGGGTACGGGCTTATTTTGAGACGCTGGCCTTATATGGCAGACTACACACAGAACTCTTTATAGCTCTCCTAAGGCCGTTTGTCCACCACCGCCGAGAACGAGATGGCGTTGCTGAAGTAGCGATACATACATTACTATGAATGCGTGTCCACCGCACGTCCGTCATCTCGTCCGCCGAGATTATCAGTAAAACAGTGCTACCGCTAGAACTCGGCCGAGATCGTGACGGACCGAAATGCCGGCAATACAAAACACATCTGCACTTGTCCAAGTTATCGGTAGCAGGTAGCACTGGGCAATGTTGACAAAAGAAGGTAGTCGTCGATATGAATCAACGCACCCGAGGTTATAAAGGTGGTGGTCATTCGACGAAGCGGGAGCATTCCGTGTTGATCAGCTGAAGAAGTCTGACCTTTTACATCTGACTAGCTTGTCCTTATTTTATGATCTTGTAATAATTGTGTAAAGTAATATATTGTGATCTAGTTTATGTTACTAATACTAACCCAAATGCAAGTACTCTCAGTGGTGGACAGTCTATGTTGGTTTTATTTACTACATTTACCTTGCTTGCAATCCTGACATACCGATATTAGCTATAACTGTAATGATAGAATCACCCCTGAACGATTATGTTGTTGTGTCATTTACATCCACTACATCCGAGATTGACGGCGCCGGTGCACGGATTTCTATCTTGTGTTGAGAACCACTGAGACCGGTCGCGGTGGACACACGATCGCCGTCACGTCGTTCCGAACTCGGTCCGAAGTAATCTCGTTTCTCGGTGACGGTAGCAGTGGACAAACGCTCTAAGTGTGTAGGTTTTCTCACGATGTTTTTCTTTCACCTTTATAGATAACTAGCTTTTGCTCGCGGCTTCGCTCGCGTTAATTTATAATTTTTTTGATCCCAAAATATAGCCTATAGCACTCAGGGATAACGTTGCTTCCTATTGGTGAAAGAATTTTTCAAATCGGATGTGTAGTTCCGGAGATTACCTCCTACATACAAACAAACAAACAAATTCTACCTCTTTATAATATTAGTATAGACTAGCTTTATAGATAATCAAATTCTAATTCGCACATTAATTCCAGTAGTCAGAGGTGCGGGCAGGTATCGAACTCAGACTCTCTTGCTTGGAAGGCAAGCATTCAACCGTTAGACTATCACTGCTGTTATAGACCGTGGGCCCGAGGTACCCGAAAGATTTTAACCTTCGATTCCAATGCCTAATTGGAGAAGAAAAGCTAGGATATAGTTTGTTGAATAAAGCTTAATTTTCGAAATATTCATTATTTACGGAAATTCCCAAATCGAAAAATATCTATGGTAACAAGTCTTATGAACGCGGCGTTGCGACTTTTATGCATACCCCTCTCGCCGTATGTCTTATTTGTCGGGGAGGGTTGTGAAGTGAGAAGTTTCTTATCCACTCACACGATAATTTATAAATGTAGCCAGTTTAACCTAAGGTATTGTTTATAAGGAAGTACTACAGTTAATAGATTTAATAAGCAGAGAAAAAAAAAAAAATGACTGATATACAGGGTGTTAACGAATTCGTGTAATTCCTTAAAACCACATGATCTACTACTGATGTAGACAGGCCTCGCACGGGATTTAGCAAGATTAAAAATAAAAAAATCAAATTATTATTTTTTCATGCGGCTTTGTTACCGATCGTATCTAAACCACCTAATAAGGATTCAGTAAAAAAATAAGAAATTATTTTTTTGCAAAAAAAATGTTTCATTTGTGTCAACATTTCGATGCCACGCATAAATTAATGAAAACACGGCGACACGGCTGGCAGGCACGACTAACGCGATATCGCTCTTTGCAGTCAGATAACTCAAGGCTCTAAAACGACTCAGAAATAGAAAATCAAGATTTAAAAAAAAAAAAAACAGTTGATTTTCAGAAATTCCCATTTAGGGTTAATCTGTGTCACCAGTAGATCACGTGGTTTGAAGGAATTACACGAATTCTTTAACACCCTGTAGACTTTTGTTTATATAACATTTGACTCATAATAGCATCAGAAAGGCGTGATTAAAATCTTTCGGGTACCTCGGGCCCACGGTGTATAGGTAGTAGTTAAACGAAATGGTAATGCTAAAATCAAATAAGACATTACGTAGAATTTAAAATTATATCTTCTTATTTTCCATTTCTATTTAGTTTTATCAGTTAATGACCAAAAATAACAAGTCACTTAGATCAAAAAGAGACACTTTTACAGATAAAAAGTAATATTTTTTTCATGAACTGACGACCTCTTGAACATTCATTGCCGTAAGTAAGATCCTTCTTAAATAACATGTTTTTGATAGCTGTATTTTTTGTTATATATTTTTATGAACTTCAAGAGCGCCTCGCCAAAGTTTACTTGTTATTATGACTTAAGTTTAGCTTAATATTAGAGAAAAAATGCGAATACATTATCTCTGATTATTTATAATACTATAACGGTAACGGTTTCGTAGGTTAACATCAGTTTAGTCGATAGGCAAAATTAGCGCCGGAGCATAAAATCAAACACAAAATTTTCGTTCAAACTCAGTAAAACGCCAACAATTACCACATCGCAAAACTCGCATAGGTACTGGTAATCGCTAACAAGCAAACAAACATCGAACAATTAAAACTAAAAAACTTTCCAGTACGATTGCGAATTCTACCTATTTTCAATAAAAATAAACGGGTCGTAAGGTATTTCGAAAATTCGAAATTTAAACTATGACAGCAGTTGTCAAATTCAGCGGGTGGATGGCGTATGCGCGTCATCGGTTCTTGCTAATTGGATGTAACTTTTCAGTGGCGTATTGCATTGGCCACAGATGGATGCCAGCCGTACGTCGGCTGCGTTCAGTTGGATGAATGATTCACACGTCGCTGCCTCTCCATGGCTCATACCGCATTCGTTGAATATTGTATGAACTCATAGCTGATGATCGCACAATTAATTTTTTGGTGGATCAGAGTTGAATTGAGGGTTCTTTTATTATAATATACGTGCATATAGAGGAGATTCGTGTATTGTGTGTATCAAGTAAATTAAAAACGTAATTGAAAGATACTGAATTACTACAGTGTAATTGGTTTGAAAAATAACTTTTTCAATATTTCCCAGCATATTGAAATTCTATTTCCCACTTCAATGGTTGATTGCTGATTTTTAAGCCAACAAAACTATGATACTATTTCAGTATTGTATGAGAATACAATACAATAACTCTGACTCATATATGTCAATTATTCCTCGCTGTATTCTAATAATGATATTTGCACCTCTCGACTGTGCACTTTTCCGTTTAAATTTGTTTGACGTCATGGAATGGATCTTGATGAAGTAAAATTGAAGTACCGGTAGCTAAATGTCAACTGTGCGGAAAGTTCAATCTGTAAGGTTAAGCTGCGCTTGACGCGGTCAATCCGAGCATGGGTGACCGTCTTTTACACAACTTTACCCTCCTCGCCTCGGAGAGTACGGATCCAGTTTTATTCGGAAATCTGTGACAGTTGTTAGTGGTAGTCAGAATACTGAAATTCTGACAACCGGGCTAATTCTTAGAACATCGAAATAGGACAATATGGCTGTCGTTTCTAGTAAAATTCTGGTTAGATTGGAAGTTAAAACCTCAAGCACGGTAATTATAGACACAATAGACAAGACAATTAAGTATCGTCCTGAGACGACGGGCGGTACGCAACCGGCTAAACCCAACAAAATTACCTATTTGGAAAAAAAAAACAAGAATAGGTTAGGCTGATGCCGTATTTAGTTCATAACAATAAATCTGTAGGCGTTAAAATGTTAGCGTATGTAAGAAAAATATTCGAGCCAAAAAAGTTTCGAATGCTGACAAAACTTGAAATGGCCTAAGCGAAAAACTTTAAATTACTTTTATTTCTTTACATAGTATTTCGTTTATTAATATAAAGTTAAGACATGTCTGTTATAGGCTGAGACGAGAAATTGGTTGTCAACAATTGCGGTGATTGTATGTCAATGAGGTGTTCCTCTTGCACCAACGACTAGACATCCACTGCTGGACATAGGCCTCCCCCAATAGCGGGGTTTTCCATAATCGCCACGCTTGGCAGGCGAGTTGGCGAAATCTATACATATAAAAGGAGAAGCTGACTGACTGACTGACTGATCTATCAACGCACAGCCTAAACTGCTGGGGTTAGAAAGTTGAAATTTTGACAGTAGGTTCCTTTTGTAACGTAGGCATCCACTAAGAAGGGATTTTACGAAATTCAACCCCTAAGGGAGTTAAATAGGGGATGAAAGTTTGTATGGAAAATCGTCACTTAACGGGTTCAAGATTTCACGCAAGCGAAGCTGCGGGCGAAAGCTAGTGAAATATAAATTTCGAAAATTCTAAACAACAAAAACCCATAATGAATAAAAAAGTGTAGTCTAAAAATAACTGAAGATAAATAATACCTATTCCTGCAAGATATAACAACAGCAGGACATAAATTTTAAAATATTGCGATAGCTGGTATTAATGGAATACACATACAACATACGAAACGGTATCTGGAATGCTACTTAAGCAAATTGCGGGGCGAATGACTTGCATGCCGTAAGAACCTATTACTTAAATCATACTTAAACATATTACGAAATTGATTTATTTCTTCACAACGGTTTTGAAGAGGGAACTTTTAATATACCGTCAGTTTATGAAGAACATGTAGCACCTATATTGTGGAAGCGCCATTAATTATACCTACTACCAATAATATTATTAAGGAATAATTAAAAGCAATGTACTTTTACAGACTATGGAATTTTGAACTATCCTCTTTTCACACTAAGATGAGTCCTAACAGCTCGGTCATTTCGTAAAATGTAGCCGTAAGGAGACTGCTGTCGAAAAAATGTAAACGACATCATCAAAAATCGTAAAATAGCTATATTTCAATGTTTTTTTTTTAAATATTTGATACTAGCATTTGCCCGCGGCTTCGCTCGCGTTAATTTAAAATTTCACACATTTTTTTTTTCTATTGGACTGCTGTTGATGGTCCTCGGGGACCGTTTCTACGTAACCGGGCAGTTATTGGCGAGATCTGAAGGGTCTCCAACTAATGGGAGGGAAGTAAAATACTTAACCTAAGCAAACTTCTTGTACTATTTCACACAATACTAAAGTTTCTATAATAATATAATTCAATCATGATTCGAAAGACAAGTGGCGAGAGCGTTAATGTTGTTTTCCTCGGGAACAGTTCTTTTTTTTGGGATGAAGGGTACCCTATGTCCATTTCTGTAGACCTGACAACGTATTAAGCAAAATTTCAAAATGATCGGTTCAGTGGTTTAGGCGTGAAAAGGTAACAAACAAAGAAACTTACTTTCGCATTTATAATATTAGTTAGGAAGTTAGGATTACGATTCTTTGTATGGTAAAGTTTTGTGGAGCAACGTCAGGAATTAACTTACGGTGAAAAGGGTAGGTATAACTATGGTATTACTAGTATTATGGAAGGCACTGTTTCCTGAGATACAGGTTGTTACCTAGTTCCGAAGACAGAGCTCCTTTGCATTGAGATATAATATTTTGTTGCAAATAAATGTTATTTTATTTATTTTACCGTCAATAACGTTTTATGTAGTAATGGACAGGTTTCCTTTTACAATACAGCTAATTACGGAGTACTGTCGAAAAACGATTTGCTCTTATCAATGGTATTAAATTATACGGGTATTTTTCGTGTTACATTAGATACAACAATGTACCTCTGTGTCTTGTAAGACACAGTGGTACATTGTACATAATTAATCAATATTTGTTTGCTAACGGTGTACCGTTAGCATACAAATATTGATTAATATACAATAATGAGTCATTGTGAATGAAATATTAGTAAATTTTATTTATCTACCGTTAATCCAAATATGTATTTAATTACTAGTTTTATGTTAATGTTACGTGTTTGTAGTTTTTTTTTTTCATTCATACATTTTGATACAACGCCTTAGTTTCAACTGTAATGTTGTGCATGTATGTTTAAATAAATTAATCAATTGACAATTATTATACATACCTAATCAATATAAATATTAATTGTAGGAAACTTTACTATGATAACCAGAGAAAAGAACATAGTAATGAAAGATTTTTAGTGTTCTGTGACAATAACACATCGTATGATCAGATCACTTACATAATTATGTTAATTTATTATATTCTATTTAGACAAAAACCAAAATTAATAACCACTCTATCGCATATATCTATATATATCGCATGGGATATACTGTAATGATAGAAGAAATAAATAATGCATATTGCAATCATTTTTATGACAACACCGTGAAAATAAGTCATGAAAATACGATTCGAACATAAATAGCTGCGATATACGACGAGTATCGAAAAAATATTGACTTATATACATTATTATTTTCTAATAAGAAGACGTATGACTGTAGGTAAAAAGAGTGTTTTTTGTCATTTGCCAGTTATCACCTGGTCCCAGGCAGTATGTAAGACTAAGCTGAGCTAGGGGCGCGTTATTTCATAAAGTAAATATTTATGAAGGAAAGGAGTTTTCCTCGCGAGTCCTCCCGTAAGCCTCCTGATCCGAAAAGACATAAACCTCCGGGGATTCAGTTCTAAGTTCACAAAGGCAATGCTCTGTTAGCTGGTGTACATATATTTTTTCTTTAGAGAGTTTGTAGGTATGTTTGTATCGGCAATTGTTTTATTATTGCGGTTATTGATATCTTTCAATTAAAGGCTCATTTACACGGAGATAGTTTCTAGAAACGAGTCTCGTGCTATCTCTGTTTTCATCGTAGAGAAAGACAAAGACAGTACGAGTCTCGCTTCGAGAAACTATCCTCGTGTAAATCAGCCTTAATAGTGTATCGCGTTGCTCGTCTTTATGGTTATTTTTTAAATCTGTTTTTGCTTTTCAATGCGTAGTCTATGGCGTCAAAGTTTAGCTTTTGTGAACTTGTTGAGTTTTAATGAAGTCTTATCGCCAAAGAAATCTTTTTTCACACTTTTAAGTAAGTCATCGTAGAGTTTTGCCAAAGTTTTTATTACTTCATAATATTCTTAGATTCCGCAGCTCTTTTTGTTTATCATCCTTATTCAGGCTTAGCTGTATAAACAGTCAACTTAACCGAATTATTACTTGAGTGTAGGCGTCACAAACTTTGTTCAAGACAATACACTTAATTCTATTTATGGTCTTTAGAAAATTGTTCCCTATTCACGCACATTTCTGTTTCAAAGTCAACTGAAATGAGAGAGATATTATACATCACGATTATGTTTGATCTGGCGGGCTCACGGTGAAATAACACGTGTTCCTCCAACATATATAAAATAACCTACTTAATATATATGAGGGTGGCTTCGGACGGGAGATTTTCACTAGGATTTTTTCTACGTAGATAAATGTACGAGGGAAAAGTAGGGATGTCGGGAAATCGGTAGCGAACTGACAGATCGGTAAGAACCAGGAATTTTCCACTGCCACAAAAATAATTCAATCGCATTCAGTAACACCATTAACAATTATTATAAAACTTTTTCTTTCTAAAGTATTTTATGAAACACTTAATAAGATATTGTTATAAAATGAGTTAGGGACGAACGGTATAAGAGATGATATAAAAACCGAAAGTAGAGAAAAGTGAACAGGGCTCCGCGAGGTTTATGCAAATTTTTACGCGAAATTTTTTAACTTACCAAGTCTGTTTTCTTATTATTTGCAAACAACAGCGGCTGAGTCTTAATGTTATTCTGTTTGGCCTTAAAGATGTTTTTGAATAGAATAATCCGAGTACTAAACTTGGCCCATGAAGACGTAATTGTATCAAGATGGTAGTAAGAAGTTTGTATGTATTTATGGAGATGACACTCGCGTAAACAAGCTTATAATGTAGTTTGACAGTTTGATAACGACGGCCTTCGAGCATAAGACGACCCCTTGGATCTTTCATGTTCATATCAAACACTTAGCTTGAGATGGAGACGCAGTTCGAATCTATGATATTGGATATGCGACTTCCGTTGTGATAATGCATCTTAAAACTGCGTGACTGCGTGTCAATGGGGGACTTTTATGCCCCTTATCTCAATATACTCGTCTTGCGTAGAATGGTTTTTGATATTTGATATCGTTGTTAATTTGCGGTTGCATTTAAATCAGTTTTCATATTATTATGTAGATGTGTTTGTTGGTTTAATGCATTGACATACATGCTCATTGTAACTGGGAGTTTTTCAGAAATGTTGATCGACACGTTACAGAATTCCGCTAAAAAATAAATGTTTATTTTCATAAAATGTAATTTATTTAATAAAATTAATTTATGCAATTTAATTTCAAGAATAAAATTAACTAAATAGATCTAGAATATGCGGAACATTACAAAAGAAACGTAATACGCGTAAGTTGAAGTATTTGACTTTATTGACTAAAGATAAAGGAGTTATATTTACCTTGGGAAAAACAGTCGTGTTTGTGGAACATTTTTTTTTTAATCAGCATTACTCGACTTCTTCCGTCACTTATATCTTTTCAAACTAACGTACAAAAACCAAAAACAAGCATCCAATACACAGAAAATGTTACCAGTATCGTAATAAAATACTTGTTTTGGTAAGATTTTCTTTATAAGTATTTAAAAACACCGTGTCGTTAGCGGAATTTCCACCATGCACGATTTTGAAACGCTATAGGACATGCCAAATTCACCTGTGTAAACATTTCGAAAACCCCCAACTACTAGTCGCATTGTTCCAAATAAAATATGATGTATTCCAAATATGAGAATAAATATTCCTTTATACCTTTATTAGAGGTGGATCTCAACTTCGTGAATATCGTTTATCGCGTTCTCCACGTTTTTCGATATAAAAGTAGCCTACGTCCTTCTCCGGGTTCTACTGTACCTATCTCTGTACCAAATTTCATCAAAATCGGTTCCGTAGTTTAGTTGGTTAGAAGTCACAGACAGACAGTTACTTTCGTATCCTAATCCTAATTAATATTGCAAAAGTAAGTCTGTTTGTTTGTTATCTTTTCATGCCTAAACCACTGAACCGATCATCCTGAAATTTTGCATATACGTTGTCAGGAGTACAGAAACGGACATAAGGTACCTTTTATCCCGAAAAAAGTACTTTTCCCGAGAAAAACAACAATAACGTTCATAGATGGCGCTACGTGTCTTTCGAATCACGATTGAATAATATTATTATAGCAACTTTAGTAGTGTGTTAAGAGTTTTTTGAGCTTAATTAACGCGAGCGAAGCTGCGGGCAAAATCTATATCTATATATGTAAGGATTGCAGGCACCATAACCACAGATTAAATAATAGTTACTACGTAAAGTCAGCTTAATTTTCGAAAAAAGTAAAGTATTCAAAAAAAGAAACCTTTTGTACCCAATGTTTGTTTTAACATCACGTCTAGTGCCATACGTATTACATAAAAATCATAGATTTCACGAAACCATAAGTATATCTAAAGGTGCGTACAGATTATATAACATGTTGTGTAACTTGTGTTATATAACACGTCTACAATATGTAACTTTGTTTTTCAACATTTCAACATATAACAATACCTACTGTACACATTAGAATAACAATGCAATATAACCATGTTATATGACATTTTCGTTTGTCGTTCTGCAGTGCTGTTCACAATGTCGACATGAGAGGACGTTTTACTAGCCGCTGCAGCGACTGTTGTACTTTTAAATAACAAAAAAAAAAAACGTAGATGCTGGGTTCGTCCTAGTTTATTGACATTGCTGTAACTATTAATAACATGTTAAATAACACGTTTGTTATTATAACATGTTTTATAACATTCAGTCTCCATATTACTGAAACATGTTATACAAGGTTAGTCAGAAAGGGGGTACTAATCCGAAAGGGTGTTAAAGTACCCATAATAGTGAGTAACTTTTGTTCTACAACTTTCCCCAAAAGTCAATAGTTTAAGAGAAATAGCTGTTCAAAAATTACAAAAAAAAATACGCTAAAATCTATCTATCCTCAGCTATGATCAAATGTGTTTACATTTTAGGTCATATTTGGGGTCACGAATTAGAAGCTCCATTTTCTGAATTCGTAACTGAAGTAGGGACGAAGAATTTTTGAAAAAACTAAAATAAAAAATATTTTATATTATGGAAATAAAAATTATCGAATTTTGAAATTTTAACACTTGCTTTATTAAACCGTCATCAGTGATCCTTTAAGTGGTCTGCGGATTAGTACCCCCTTTCCGACTAACCTTGTATAACAACGTTTTATAACATGTTATGTTATATAATATGTACGCACCTTAATACAAGTAGCCATGTTTATTTCTTTCGTATACCAAAGCTAAGTCGGGTAAAGTTACTTAATAGTTACTGAAAGTTAAGGCGCACCGGAAACGTTTCGCTTTCATAACTGATACAACAAACTGTAAAAGTTCTATGCAGTCTTCGTGAGGTGACCCGAATTTCGATCGCGATAAAGAAACATGTTTTCAATGGATATTGCTGTGTTGTTCCTGTTTACAAATAGGAATATTTTACGTGTTCATAGTAGAATGTAAATTTTCCAATGCTGTGTATTGGCTTCCTAAAAGCTCTCAACAAAGAACATTGTACTGTAAGTGAATGAATAGGGTAAATGCATGTTTTATTTTTATTTTGTAGCCGTTCCGTCACTTTATTAAATTACGTAAAATAGTATTAACAATGTTTTTTTTTTTGTTTTGTTTTTTCTATTCTTTCTAAAGATTATTATTGTAACGGCCGCCATTTTGGCGGGCTTATGTGACGTTAAGTAATATGTCAACAAAATTAAAGATCTGTACGCTCTGTACTCACAGTTGTCATGTCATGTTACGTCACAAGTTAGAACTGTGTTCGACCATCTCGTTAATTTTGTTGAGTTTCAATTTTCTTTGAGTAGTTTCTGTTTTTGGTATTAAAAATTTGTTATTTCTTTATATAATAAATGAGTCATTTCTCAATTGTAAAAATAAATATTCAAATAGATTTTGGATTTCATACATATTCCATTGCAAAATTATCACTCCTGGCACATGGGTTGGTGATCGCAGACCGATAATCGTTCAGAGGAAGAAGCCTGTCACTTTTTACTACTTATCTGTGTTATTTGTGACTATTTTTCGCTGGGAACAAAACTCGTATACCCGTTTTACGTCATGTTATTATGTTTGTTTTTTTGAAAAATAAACGTTGCTCCTCACTAAGATTTCTCCTGTATCGTGGGTGCGTTTATAGACACATCTTCACATGCACAAACACCCAGACCCAGAACAACTATCTGTAGGCTACACAACTAATTGTTCCGTGCGGGAATCGAAGCTACGACTCGTAGCGCAGAAGGCAATATCTCAGCCACTACACCAAACGTGTCACCAAAAGTGAATGTAAAAAAAAAAGACCAAAGAATTAAACATGTGTAGGAATTTGTAAGTTCAAACATGTAATATAATAATAATTATGAATTAAAAAAACCTTTTTATTTTTCTCTTATTTCTAGATTACATTGCCTCCCAAAAATCTCACCCGTAATTTTTTTACACCCTGTATAGAAATAATTATACGAGAAAGGGGCAAGGGATTTGTAATGCAACCATTGACCCCGTTTTAATTATGTCAAATTTTCCCCGTGCCTTAATGAGAGCGAGGACTGTTCGTCAAGGCAGTTTGTAGGGGCGGGGGGCCACATTTAACAATAGCCGTTGACTATAACGGTCGCGGCGCCAAATTGCAAAGCGTGGAATGTCTGCCTTCTAAGTTTAGTGTTGTAGATTCGATTCCAGTATGAATACACGAAGCTGTGTTATGGATGAGACATGGAAATGTCTGAAACGGTCTGTTGTTCTGTTGGCGTTTGCGTCAGCTGGTTTTAGATATTATTATCAAGACGCTGTTTGGAACCGATCAAAGTACCGTTGTCCGTTTTGATCAATATACCAGAGCCTTATAACAAAGAGACCAATTTTTTTTTTTTTTTTATGTTTTGGTATACAAGCCAACGGCCGACTTGATGATGAGTGGTTGCTATACCTATACAAAGTGTAAACGAATTCGTGTAATTCCTTCAAATCGCATGATCTATTAATGGTAAAGATTAACCCCGCAACGGATTTAGAATGATTAAAAAAAATGTATTCCCCAATTTTTTTTTATGTTATAGAACGATGCCATTCATAAATGAATGAAGAAACGGTGACACAGCTAGCAGGCACGACTAACTCGATATCATTCCACGCAGTCAGTTAACTTGAGACACTAAAATTACTCGGATACAGAATACCATGGTTCATTTTTTGAAAACTTTTTTGTTGTTTCTGAGAAAAACCTATGCAGGGTCAATCAGTGTCACCAGGGGGCTTAGACAAAGTAATAATTTAAAAACGATAACGAAGTTCGAAAAGACTAAAATGTATGGGATTGACATAAGCCGCGTTAAGTCACGTGGTCAATCGTCGTCGTTATCGCAAGTTGGTAGACAATGTTATACTTCGAAACGAAACGATAAAGAAACGATTTGTTTATCGTGGTTATCCGTCATACAAATGCGTAGACAAGCAGCGCTTTTAGTAAAGCAATTCGACACAACGATCGCGACAATAGAGACGATGACGAATTTAGATGATGACGAATTTAGATATCGTTTCGCTACGAAGCGATGTTACTTTGTCTAAGGACCCAGGAGATCACGCGGTTTGAAGGAATTTTACACCCTGTATACAGGTTGTTAACGAATTCGTGTAATTCCTTCAAACCACGTGATCTGCTGGTGACGCAGATTAACCCAAAAGGGTAATTTCTGAAAATCAACTAAAAACAATCTTGATTTTCTATTTCTGAGTCATTTAGAGCCTTGAGTTCTCTGACTGCATAGAGCGATATCGCGTTAGTCCTGCCTGCCAGCCGTGTCACCGTGCTTTCATTAATTTATGCGTAGCATTGAAATGTTCACACAAATAAAACATATTTTTTGCAAAAAAATTAATTCCTATTTTTTTTTTGAATCCTTAATAGGTGGTTTAGATACGATCGGTAACAAAGCCGCATGAAAAAATAATATTTTTAATTTTTTAATCAAGCTAAATCCCGTGCGGGGCCTTTCTACATCAGTAGTAGATCATGTGGTTTTAAGGAATTACACGAATTCGTTAACACCCTGTATAAGAGAGATAATTTGCTAACCTGATCGTCAAAGTGGGAAAGTCCCATGTGCCTGTAATTTCACTGGCCGTACCTTTCAAACCATAACCCAGTAATGTTGCTTGGCGGCAGAAATAAGTATGGTGATTGTATTTTCCTGGACGAACCTCTTTCACAGAGAGCTCTAGTACTTCTTATTCTTGTTTAAGACAATATTCACGTCTCGAGCGGTTTTGTATTAAGACCTGTGTGTAGGGGTGTACGTTTAAAGGCTGATATCTATCTTCTATGTATATAAAAATGAATCCCTATTTCCCTTGGTCACGGCATCACGCGTGAGCGGCTGGACCGATTTCGTAAATTTTTTTTTTGTTGTGTTTGCAATTATCAAGAGAAGGTTTTTATGAAAGAAAATCTTGATATTTAAATAAAAACCGAAATAATCTCAGTATGTCCATATTCTTCATTTGTTTACCGCGTGCATGAACATGGTTTTAACTTTTTGTTACTATTTTCATTTTGTTTCTGAAGGTAGGTAGATAGTAAGTAGGAAAAAGTGCATTGCAACGCGGTACAGCTAGTAATACTATATTTATGTCCTTTGTTTTTCATTAATATTATTTATTTATGCAGCCAATCTTGTTATAGGGCTGCAAGTGCGAAGAAGTTCACAATTTTCCCCATTCCTCTCACCCCTCAAATTGTTGTAGGGTGTATAATATTATAACATTCACGCAGATTAAGTCGAGGGGGCCGGGTACATAATGTACATGTACAAGATAAATCTGTGCCGAGGGTCGCGTCAATACATTTGTTTATTTTTTTGGGAAATCTCTTTTCAAGGAAGCGAAGATTTTCTTTAAGAATTTTTGTGGAAGTTTTATTTTCCACGTATCTGTAGAAGCCATTTTATACGCAGTCAGGGACTATATTTTATAATGTAATGTATGTTATGAAACAATCAGGGATTTAAAATGTCTTTACAATACTAATTAGTTTAATGTCTACATTTTAAAGTTTGAAATGAAACGTGTATTATTATTTATATTATTAGAGTTTTTCTTATTTTAACAATCACCTATTTTTTATGTTATTTTTAGGCATTATTTTATTTTTATTTATTTCCTTAGGTCTACCAACAGATGTTACAGATAAACATTAACATAAAATAGCAACAAATAGTGATCTTAGTACTACTGCACGCCTGATATGTGGTAAACACCACATACAACATGGCTTGGTGGCGTTTGACCCTCCCACCTCGGGATCTAAAGTGGAGCACATGAATCTAAGTAACAGACATAAAGAGGGATTCCACTATACCCCTCTGGCTCTCACATCACGCCGGAACACAGTAAACTGCTTGGCGACGGACATTAATGTGAGGGTGGAAACTGGCCAGACGGACCGTTTAGATTCTACCACCAAGCGTGGATTACAATTATGGATACAGCCGTCACCCGAATTTCAATAGAGACGGTGGTTGGACACTGCCACCTGCCTGGAGGCCAGCTTTGAAGTCTACGTCATTTAAAAGTGAGTTAAGTCTGGAGTGCGACACAGTAAGCGCGGTATGCACCGGCACTCAGTATTACAACAACACGGACACGACAAGTGACGAAGATGCACGAGCAATACCGACACCGAGCGCGCCCCTCTCGTCGCGGGCGCAACGCTACGCGGCGCGGTGCATTGCTAGTTCGACTCGCGACCTCGCCGCGTGATCAGCTCATGATTAAGGACTCCGATTGGGTCCGAAACTAGTCGGGCAATCCCGAAAAATGCACGTGAGTAAACCGTAACTAATCATAAATACAATTATGGAAGTGCGAGCCGTCTTTGTTGACCAAGCTAAGCCAGACGGTAGGCCGGCCTACGTTGAAAGCACTGTTATGAAGAAAGTACACATACCGTGTTTGCCGGTGTTGGCTGCCGCGAAGGCGGTGCTAAGTATCAAGAGGTGCACCAGCATGCTCCCTCCTCGCGCGGCGGACGCACATCGAGCCGAAAGCGCACCACGGCTTGCTTCTACTGAAACAAAGATAATAAGCAAAATTAATCTCAGGTTTTTTCCATGTATTGTACCATCTTAAAAACTCTTTTTTTTATCAAAGCGTTGCTCCAACCCATAGTTATGCTCCATTATCCACCACTATACACGCACATACACTCAGACTCGGAACAAATTAGGTCATACAAATACATGTTCCGTGCGGGTATCGAATCCGTGGCCTGTTGCGCAGCAGCTAGGCGCTCAGTCACTGCACCAATCATGTAGTAACACACCATTATGTTTATTTTCGACCTCATCCTATGAAACTATGGGTTGTGTCATGTGGTGCCCTGCAAAGGCCTTGTGCCTTGTAAATGGTGAGTTAGGGGCAATGTCCATAAAGGACAGCAGTATCCTTCTCTGCCCTAAAACAAACCAACTGCAATCATCTATCAGTAAGCTGAACTTGGTGATTACAGCAATATTCTTTCAATCGTTCATCACGCAGTCGTTGGGTGGTCCTTATTCCACAGTGGCCATTTTTAAACGAGAGCAAAAGATATTGTATCATATCACATAAGCGAATGACGGTGAATAAAAACATTATATGGAAACCTGCACAGTGCACGCCTGACAGCCAGTTTCTTCATCAACAACTAAAGTAATCAGTAAAAGTATTAACGTTTACTTGACCTTTAATGCTATTATCGCAAATGTGTTTCTTCATTCAAGTAACAGCTAATGTTAAAGTCAAAGAGCTGCCATAACACAAACGTCGTAATTTTACCAAAAATTTGTAGGGAGCTTTTTTTACACATGGTATCACTGCAATTTTACTGTCAAGTACTAGTGCCAAATGTCAAAGTGAAAGTTCTTTGTGACGTTACTTTGGCTGTTATTTTTGATGAAGAAACTGGCCGTGAGAGGTTTTCAAAAAGTTCCCGATGATATATGTAGTCCACTAACCTGCACTAGGCCAGTGTGGGTACTAAGGTTTAAACCCTTCTTATTCTGAGAAGAGGCCCGTGCCCATCAGTGGGACAGTATTGGGCTGATTATTATGTTTTGTTATCATACGTTACAAATGTTCTTTGTTACGGTACGATCACAGTACGACACAACTAAGAAGTTACATTGATGTACCTAATCGAATGATCAATGGCAGTCGCTCATTTTCGCGCCACTCACACTTATTGCGTCAGCGTAAAGACCATTTTATACTGCAGTACTAATAAACATTCATGGTCTTGAAGTGGCATTCTGTTCGGAAGTGTACCGATGCGACTTCTTAGTTGTGTCGTACTGTATTTGAGTAGTATAGATATTTACGGTCCCTTGTGTTGTTATCTTATATTATATTCGAGTAGTATATTATTTGATGGGTTGGAAAATTGTAAGGGCAGTTAATTGGGTCGGGTTTAATGTGTGATCATTTGACCAAATTGTACCTTACCTCTACGGTTATATTGACATCGAACCGTTCGGAATCGAAGATGTTACTGAAGTAAATTGAATATTCTAAGATATTATTAGCACTCTGACTATGGAGAAAGGAACTTGAATATTTATCAAGCAAAATACTAATATAAAAAAATCGATAGTGGTACGTGGTTTAGATACAGTACACGATTTTTTACGTATATTATGAAAGGGGGAATTATTAATCGGGCGAATAAATAATATATGGAAGACTATTAATGAGATACTTTAGTACTAAACCGAGCGGCATTAAAACATATTTGCGAAAAATTTACTTAACTGGCGGTAATTAATGAATGCCTAAAATAGGAGCCCCGCTCAGCGGGGCTCCGTCGACGCTCCTTTGGAAACCCAAACAACCTTACAAACATACAACAATAATGTGAGTGAAGAATTATTATGCTGATCGTTCTGAATAACTAGTACCTCAAATTCGTAATTTTAAGTCGCCGTTCTCAATATTTGTGTTCGCCCTCAGTCTTTTGCCCACATAGTATTTCAGTACGCCATAATCAGTAGTTTTGACACCCTTACTTTGAATTTATATTCGATCGTTTAAATACTACCCTTATGAAAGTAGTTAGTAGGTGGGTGAATATTCGAATTACCTTAACTTTTTTAAACAAATCATTGTTCTCCTGGGTTTTTAATATTACAAGTAGTTACAAATTGTTTTTATTTTTGTCTTATTGCTTGACGGCAGAGGTATAGTTTGAGTTTTCATTATCATAATTGTAGTTTTAAACATCTACATTCTCAACTTTGGGATGAGGATAATGTCGACCGTAATTTTTATTAATGTTTTTCGAATATTCACCCAGGTATTTAAAGAGCCTACGTAACATTTCAGTGTAATAACAACACAACACATTTTTCTAGATAATCTAGGTAACGTCAAAGGCAGAAGATTTCACAAAGCTTACGTTGTTCATGATGGCGTAACAAAATGTAAGTATAAATCTAAATGTTTCTAGCGGTCTCATAAATTGCCTCGCAATATTCGCGATGATAAAAAGTGAAAAAAAGATATTATATCAAAAATGTACACAGTTTCAACTGTTGTTTTAAAGACAAGCTCCAGGCTACCAACAATTCTGATCCAAATCCAAAATGAAGAGATCATCTTATATAATCTTTAAGCCGCTATACGAAACCGGAATGGAAATTTATATTAAATACACAACAGTTAATAAATTCTCACAGCTTCCTTCCAAGTAACGTTGAACTGCGGCTAAGTAGAGCAGAAAACAAGTACCACAAGTACCAATAAGAGTTTTCGTTGTGAAATAAAATATAATTCCATCGAGGAACCGGAGCGGTTTGAATAACAACTCTTTAATTGAAAGTTTAGCAATTTGCTCTTACCCTCCCAAATGGACCCGAAGGAGCGCGGGGCAACTCATCCAGCGCGTTCCAAAATTGAACGTAGGCAGATGCGCTTAATTACCGGCCCAGATGCTGGCCTCCTCGTCTCACCGACGCTTATCTCGAGATGAACCTCCTAAGAGGAGGCCACCGACAATATTTGCCCGCTAAGACATGCTCAAATGACTTTTTTCAGAGCTCCATTCGCATGCCGACGTCGCTGGTAATTAAGAAGTTAATCGGGAATTAAGTAATTAAGAATCGTCACAAATGATTATACCTCTCAGCAGAAGTATAAGTGGCAATTACGCAGTACTCATTTGCGGATACAGATAGTAATTAATGCAATATGGTAGTCAAACTTTTTTGCTCACCGAAAATGTTGGTGAAAGATTTTACCTACGTATCAAAATTCGTACAATCTTATGCAAAAAGTTACCAAAGAATTTGAACTTTGAAGTAGACCTCTATGTATCTAACACGAATACTGAATAAAATTCGATTCCTCCGATTTGATATTTGGTATCGAATCCAGACTAGAGTTTTCCAATAATGTTCCACTAAGTGTCCTCCACTCGGAGATATGAATCGTAGTCAAATAGAGATAGCTGGGTATAAAGAGGTCGTTACGAGTCCTCGGGAGGTGGACGGGCTTCCTACGTGGGATGTCACACGAGGCAAGTGAATCAAACTTCCCTTTACATTTTATCTAACTGCAAGGGCGGTCGAGTTTATGTTCCTCGCCCTACTTGATTTAGTTTTGATGGCGGAAGGGAGCGCTTTTAGATAAATGATTTCCACCAGCCCCTGTACACTGAGAAGTGATTTGGTACTGAAGATTTGCAACAATGTTTTAGTTTATAGGTGTGGTTTGTCCAAAGCAGCGTTGTAAGGGACGAAATGTAATGGGTTTCGTCTGTAAGGGACATTTAAGTGGATTAGATATTATTGCTCGTAGCAACAGATGGGGCTTAGGTACCTATGTTTATAGTTTTCATTGTGCTTGGCGAATTTATATTTAACTACCTGCACTCAGCTCCACCCGCGTAAATATACTTATTTGATTTTATATTCAAAAGAATTCTTTGTTTTATTTCGGGATTCAGGGTACCTCTATTTATTCCCTAATTGGTTTGTCGTTTTAACTGTGAAGAGATACGGAACAGAAACACTCACAAATTCATAATAATGTGTAAATAGTTGCGAATTCAAAGTTAATTGTTGATGTTTGTTAGACTAACATTCGCGCTGTAGTATAGGCAGTTAATTTATCTAGTAAACAAAGTTCGAAGCATCGACGCTATGATTATATTGTGATTAAATTCTAGCAACTAGGATGGTGTTGTTGATATTGCTTGAAGCGATCAGCAACAACAAATTGAATCTAGTAAATGCAGAGCGCAAATAGTCACCGCTTTGAATAATATTAATCTTGGATTGGTAAAACGCTTTACGATTGAAATAGAACTTGAATATATTCTAGTTGAAATATACTCGGAAGCGATGAATCCGGGTCGCACACATAAACCTTAATTCTCGGAAACTAAGAGTGATAGCTTGTTCAAAAAAAAGTATATTATAGACTATTTAGCAAATTCAAACAATATTAATGAGTAAGTGTAATTTTCTTTTTTTTAAGCCGACGACGGCTCAACTGATGGAAAGTGGTTACTGCCGCCCATAATATGTTTAAAGCGACAACACTAAGAAGATTGCTGATGTTTTGACAACCTTAGCGTACAGCCACACTGTTCCGTTGCGTTGCTTTGCGACGTCGCCGCGTTAGATTTGTACCAATGAGACGTCGCGGCGCTACATTTGGAATCTATAGATTGGTCCAAATCTAGCGCTGCGATGTCGCAACGCAACGCAACGGAGCAGTGTGGCTTCACTCTTAGAGACAAAGTTGGAAAGTCTCATGTGCCTGTAATTTCACTGGCACCCAAACCGGAACACAGCAATGCTGTTTGGCGGCAGAAATAGGTATGGCGGTAGTAGTTCCCCGAACGAACTCTCACAGCTCTACTACTACATACTAAAACTTAAATACCCCACACAGAGGAAGGTATTTAAGTACTATAAAGTAGAGATCTAATTATAGGATCTACAAGAACTATAGAAATATTGCAATACCGGAACACAGCAATGCTGTTTGGCGGCAGAAATAGGTATGGCGGTAGTAGTTCCCCGGACGAACTCTCACAGTTCTACTACTACATACTAAAGCGTTTCCTCTGTGTGGGTTATAGCAGGGATCTGACTATAGGATCTACAAGAACTATAGAAATATTGCAATACCAAGCGCGGTGTTTTTTTTTAAATTAATTGACTTTTTCGCGATTGACCCTAGTCGCACCTGGGGTTACCATCTCTGAAGAAATCTATGCCTGACTTATGAAGTAAAAATGCCTAATTTTGACTAAGAAGAGCTACAAGGATATTAAACCAAATACATAGTAGGTACTAAGAAAAAAAGACATTGCGAATGAAATATTTGTATTTTCATTTAAAACATAAATTTTCAATGACTAATTAGAAAAGTAACCAGGTTCAAAATGCCTGACTTAGAATAAAAGTACAAGTCCGAGATGGGCTGCAGACCGCAAACTGCAAAAGTAGTATCGCTTGCGGTGCGATCTGCGGCTGCGGTCTGCGGTTGCAGTTTTGCAATCGCTCTCGGGATAGCACCTTTAAAGTTCACATCTTAAAGGTGCTATTCCGATGGCGATGCGGTTGCAGCCTGCAGTTTGCAGCCCGTCTTGGATTTGTACCTTAATGTTGGCTAGACGCCTGATCAAGTGCTAAAATGCATGGCAAATCAGGCGAAAGCCTGGCATCTGAGAACCCTACTGATACTCAGCGCAGACAGGGCCTGTGATGGAGCATACGAATTCATGTAACAGAGATATAGAGAGATTTCCCTATACCCCTCTGGCACTCACATACCTACACACGACGGAACATAGTAAACTGCTTGGCGCCCGACTTTAATGTGAGGGTGGTAGCTAGCCAGGTGGACTGTACAGATCCTACCACCAAGCGTGATTATGATAACGTTCCCGCTTAAAAAAATATTGTACCTCAATAAGGTGGCTCGTGTTTAATATTATTATTGGACGTTTACGAACTGATATCATACACATATAAAATAACTACATCTATACACATAATAAAATCGTGTTTGAACAACAATTTTTTTTTTTTGTCTAGATCTTATAAATTGTGCGGTAACGAAACTATAGCGCGATCTAATTCGACGCCAACGCCATCTAGGGAAGTAAAGATTAAACATATGTTTGCATGTTTGTGAAAGCATCACGTATAAAGAGCTGACCCAATGCTGTTGATTTTCATAAACATATATTGTGCTTATCTCCAAGTAACATATTTTTTTTGTTTCATTTTTTTGTTTCATTGCAATCGGTTCACGCAATCAAAAGATATGCAAATAATCAATATGTTCTACATATTAGACTTGGCGTGTCTGTACATAGCAAATATTTTGAAAAAACATTGTTGGGGTGTTAACCTTCCGTGCACCACGTGGGGTTTAATAAACCCCAGCGAAACAAAAATCGTCGTATCTTTGTAAACGGCTGCGCGAATTCCACGAAACATCGAGTAGCTGGAGTTGATACGTTGCCGGGTCGCATAGTATATATATAGTGATTTAGTAGTAACGTCGCAGGCGCAGCGGACGGTCGCTCGCAAATTGTGGCAGGGTGTCACAAACCCCACGTAGTTCGGCACGTCGTCTAAAAGGTAAGCAGTTTGACATGCAAAATATACCTATTTTTACATAAATATTTATTTATTTTGTTTTTTTAATTACTTTAATCGTTTGTGTATTTGTTTGCAGGTCTCATAATGACTTGACGTATAGATCAACATGAAATATTATCGGCACTTATGGAAATCCACGAATTCCAAGGGATTCTCGTAAGCGCATACATGTCTTACTTAGTAAACCAAGTGTGGAACCACCAAAGAAGATGCCAAGACGTGTAACAAGATGTTCGGAATGCGATAGAAGAAAAGATCGAAAGACCAAGTACGGTTGCGAGCGATGCGAAGTACCTATATGCTTAGAGCAAGCATATTTTTTTTTGTAAAAATTGTGCAGATTTGAACCAACTGGGATCTCATGAAGACTAATTATGTTTAGTTATTTTTATTTTATTATTGTTTCTTATCTCATTAGGCCCTGAAATAAAGGGCAATAAGAAGTTTTTAGTTTTTTTTTTTATAGAAGGCTAAACCAAAGAAGATGGTCTCCTCTTAGTTATTAAAAAAGTTCTATTTTAGTTACAGTGCCTATAGATATTAAAAATGTTTATGTTACTTAACAAATTTATTTTATTTCTATCTCCTAATAGTCCAAAAACAATATAAATATGTATAAAATAAACTTTAAAAAGATATTCTCTATATATAAATAGAATGATGTTGGGGTATAGGAAACCCCAAATAGTGCAGGACGCAACTTTTACCCACGTGGTTTACGGAAGGTTAAAAGATAACCAAAAGAACCCATTTTTAATATTTTTGGATTTCTTTTCTGATTGTCTGTTTGTCTGTTTATCTGTTTGTTTGTGCAAGCATCACGTAAAAAGAACTGACCCAATGCTGTTGAATTTTATAAACATATATTGTGCTTATCTCCAAGTAACATATGTTGTTTGTTTCATCGCAATCGGTTCACGCAATCAAAAGTTATGCGAACTTTAAGTTTTCTAGAAGAACTTAGCATGTATTAGTTTATTTTCAATAGATGGCGTTACGTGTATCAAATCATGTTGTGAGGAAAATATTACTAAGAATAAATCCACAAATTATCTAATATTCATTGTTGAATTGGTACCTATTCTCAGTCTACGAAAGGTCTAATGAAATGCTATCTTTATGAAGAAGGAACTAAGCTTTTACAAAAAAAACGAAGATATTGTTATTTAGAATTTATTAGGTCAATTTCTTATTGTTGTTCACAATAAAATGAATTCATGATGTGGACTAATAGTAGGATTTTTATTCATTGAATTTTCGTACTTTTTGGGAATGCTGATGCCGAAAATAAGGTCCAAATTCAAATTGAAGTCGGTGGCCATGATTATTTGCAAGGAAAGCACTCACCCAGTGCTTTCGTCGAAATTTAGTATTTCGTAATCATTCTATCTACTCAATGCACTTTTTGGAATGTTTTTCTACATTTTATTTTATTTTGTTCATTATTGTCAGAACTATTCAAAGCCTGTCGCCGCCGTTTTATTAAGTTTATTTAATTGAGTTTTTTTAAGCTTTAGGTAATGTTCCAAAGACATGGCCATGGAGGGAAAGTACTTTAAATATTAAAAATAGCAAATTTCACTCAAAGGAACCTTCATTTTACTTTTTTTTAAAGTAAGAAATATTGCCTTTACTGATTTTTTTTGCCTGAACCGGGAATCGAACTGACAAAGCTTTATGTACCATCCGGTATTATATTATGGCACCTGTTGATAGATATCTATAAGGTTAATAATAAGGATCAAATCTCTCCACAACAAACACACTGTAAATTGAAGGAAGTGCAAGAAATAAGAAGTAAGAACAAATAAGTGTTTGAATTGAAATGTACCTAAGTTAGGTAGGTACTTAATGTTAGTTTTTATGGTCTTCCATCAATTTCAGGCACTATGTTTGTTGGAGCGATTTGATCCGTATTATTGATCATATCGATTGATGAAATAAAATTATAGATGATGTTTTTTCGCGTTTGTGTTGGATTATTTAGTTGCTGCGACACAATGTTGTTTTCCGACTTCCACGCGGACGGAGTCGCGGGCACAGCTAGTTGATAAATAAACATGAGAATGTAATTTTTTATGATTTGTATTGGTCACTTTTGACCCTTCCGCACCTGAGTGACCTGATGCTAAGTATCGACAAGGTCTAAAATGGAACACACGAATTCATATGACAAAGATATAAAGAGATTCCCTTAAACTACTCCGGCTCTCACATATACACACGACAGAAAACAGTAAACTGCTTAGCAAATTATCACCTCTTCATTTGTTGGTATAAAAACATGGAAATCTACGTAATTTTTACAAACATGTCAACATAACAAGCATTTCACAACCCAATTAGTCATATAGACCAAGTCAAAAGGATAGTTAATAAACGTAATGTAAACAAAAACGAAACAGATTTCATTGTGCTACGTCAAATAAATTGCTTTTATAATTTCAACGTAGTTACTTTAATCTACAAGGGAAATCTGTCACGACACGCCCTTTTCACGTAAACACATCATTAATTTTATTTGGTAATCGTTATATAAATGTTAGAAACATTTTACATTGTAATTACGTATGAAGAAGAGGATGAAAAGATAATGGATTAATTTCTTGTTAGCAGACAAAGGAGACAATTTTTTTTGGGCCCACTAGTAAATGGTACGTAGGTATATTAATCATATACGCGTGTAGTAATGAAATGCATGTTGGTTTATTCCTTATAATCTCTAGATTGCAGTGGTAATACGAGTATTAGCAAAACTTCAAAACATGACTCTTACAATAACGTAATGTGAGAGTCATGTTTCAATTGTCGTATTTCACAGTATTCTGGTTACATAAAGTTTTGCAAATATTACCACTGCAATCTAGAGATTATCGTAACTAATATTAATTATTATAAATGAGAAAGTAAGTTTGTTTGTTTGTTTCCTTTTCACGCTTAAACCACTGAACCGATCATCCAGAAATTTTGCATATATGTTGTCAGGTGTACAAAAACGGACATAACCCACCTTTCATCCCGAAAAAAAGCACTGTTCCCGAGGAAAACAACAATAACGTTAATAGATGGCGCCACGTGTCTTTCGAATCATGTTTGAATTATATTATTATAGAAACTTGAGTAGTGTGTTAGGACTTTTATATATTATACGCCACAATTTGTGGTGTGCCTATTCCATATACAAAGAAAATTGTCTTCTTTTTGATTATCACGCGTTAACGGTGAAGGAAAACATCGTGAGGAAATCTGCATAACAGAGGGGGTTTGAAAAAATAATTTTCGACGGTCTATGTAGTTCGCTAACCCGCACCTGTCCAAGTGGTGGATTAAGGCCAATCCCACACATTCTGCGAGGAGACCCGTAGCCAGCAGTGGGACAGTGATGGCTGGATTATGTTCCATTTTTTTTTGCAGTTTTTTGGTCGTATTGCTGTATTGCACAAGGATTTTCGACTTACCATCAGCCTAGCATCAGTAATAGGGGATTTACACGGGTTGAATTTCGCCGAACGGTAAAGCGGCACGGCGAAAATCGATCGTCTAAATGACAATTTGACTAGGCCGCAAGTGATTAAAATCGCAAGCCCCAAAGTTGGGTGCCATCCGACTTTTGCCGTGCGGCGACAAGCCGCATGCGGCGCGGGTGACTAAAATCGACCGTGTAAATGGTCAGTTGCAGGCGATCACCCGCCGCATGAGGTGTTTTGCGCTGTGTTGTTCCGCTAGAAATAAACAAGTTGCATGCGATTTTTGTCGACCGGTGTAAATGGGGTGGCGATTCGATTTTACAAGCGATGCGACTGATGACTTGCCGCACGGCTAAAATCGACTCGTGTAAATCCCCCATGATTCATATGTAGCTCCTAGCTCCTAGGCTCCTACCAACTGATTTCCGCTACTTATTTGTCATTAACATTAGGTTAGATCGGTTTTGGGACATTTGGGCTTCTGACTACCTGTAGATAATGTCAGAGGTAGGTACTATGATAATAACCGGACCAAAGGCTAAGCCTTTACATTACTAAATACATTAATTAACATCAATTCGGTTAAAACTGGATGGTTTTAGACAAGTTTATCCGCTTTAATTGTGAAATGGTGTGCTTTTAGGTGCCAAGGCATTCTGTAGCAAGCGTAAGCAGGCTACTAATGACGCATGTGCTGAATGGATACGAAAAAGTGAAGAAAGCATGCGTACTTTCATACAAAATGCCGATTTTCTAACGCACTTTGCGAGGCGTGCGCAGAGCATGCCTAGCAGTGTGGATACCCCCAAATTCGTGGCGAGGCATGCACACACGCGATGGCGAGCCAGCAGTTGTCGGTAAAACTGCCACGACCAAAGCACCTCAGTGCGGGTAGTGTGTTGCGTGTGCGCGATTCTATGAGTTGTGTCTAGTTTGGATTGGCCCGAACATGCGCTAGTCAGCATTTTTATTCACACACGCCGCAAGGTGAGGTGCGCAGAGCACGCCTCACAAAGTGCGTACGAGGCTTATGTGTGAATCTAATCACGATCTATTTTTTAATAAAGGCCAAATACAGGGGATTTGTCTGCGGTAGGGTGGTGAACCCTCAAAGATCGGCAGACTAGCATGGTAGCCACACATTAGCTACGAGGGCCTCAAGGCTTTCAACAAGACTAAGCTGTAATTATTTAGGTATTCATTAATTAATTAGTCAAGTAAATTAAAGTGAAACCCAAACAATTTCCGAATAGCTAAAAGGCAAGATGGTTTTATTATAAAAATATTTAATAGAGAAGAAACAAACTTTGAAACAGAAAGCGATAATAGGTAATTAATTAATCATAAAAACACAAAAAAATCAATGAGCAACGAGCTAGAAAAGTTGTACAGAACCTACCAGGAATAACTAACAGCCTACCAGAAATTATATAATCCTAACTATCCTAACTAATCCTAACTACAATACAGGGTGTAAACGAATTCGTGGAATTCCTTCAAACCTCAAGATCTAGTATAGATTAACCCCGCACGGGATTTAGATTGATTAAAAATAAAAAAAAACATTGTTCCTCCCAAGTAAAAAAAAATTGAGATAGAAATTTGCGATGCCATGCATTAATGAATGAAAGCACGGTGACATAGCGGACGGGTACGAATAGCGCGATATCGCTCCACGCAGTCAGTTAACTCAGGACGCTAAAATTACTGAGATAAAGAATACCATGTTTCATTTTTTGAAAACTTTTTTTTTGTTTTTTTTTCTGAAATAACCTACGCAGGGTCAATCTGTGTCACCAGTAGATGACACGGTATGAAGGAATTACACAAATTCGTTTACACTCTGTATTATAAATGCGAAAGTAAGTTTGTTACATTTTCACGCCTAAACCACTGAACTGATCATCCTGAAATTTTGCATATACGTTGTCAGGTGTACAGAAACGGATATTGGGTACCTTTCATACCGAAAAAAGTACTGTTCCCGAAGAAAACAACAATAACGTTAATAGATGTCGCCACGTCTTTTTCGAATCACGATTGCATTACTTACCTATATTATTATAGAAACTGTAGTAGTGTGTTAAGAGTTTTTTGAGCTTAATTAACGCGAGCGAAACCGCGGGAAAAAGCTAGTAATATAATAAATGCGAAAGTATGTTTGTTTGTTACCTTTTCACGCCTAAACTACTGAACCGATCATCCTGAAATTTTGCATAATACAGGCACTAGATTTTGATCGGGACCATAAGAATTATTAAGCAAACGATAAACTCATTCAAGATCGTCAAGTAGTTTTTGCTTGAAAAAATGCTATTACACATTAGACGAGTTTCTAAATGACAATTTTAATTAACCGGAACTGCAAAAATTTAATTACCTTAATTTAATTTTTTAATATTTAAACTTATTTAATTTACCAATTTTTAATAAATAAATATATTTACTATAATTTATAATTATTTAATAACTTATTTGTATGTCATTGTTGACAAAGCATAGCGCACTCAATATTATTTTTAAGATCTTTATAATGTAAATACCTATGTTTGACAAATAAACGATTTCTGATTCTGATTCTTGATACGTTGAATCCATCGTCTTTTTGATTAATATTTCGATGTATCATTATCACTAAAACACAGAGTAGCGAGATACCCGCGTTATAAATCAATGTATTAGCAAGTTGATTAGAGTTTCAGAACATGTAACTATCAGAACGTTCTAAGCGATTCGTGCCAAGAGCAAAATGTGTTAATGCTTAGTTCTAATCAAAGAGTCGTTAGCCGCGGGCTCAGCAGTCGATTACGACTATTACAGGATACAATGGAACTACACGACACTTCCTTGCGATAAGACGGGACACTATGGGGGATGGAATTTGGGCCACGGATAACTCTTTTGTAAGCGTTTAGAAATTTTGTTGTACATTATCCTGTTTAAGGAGGAATAAGGAAAAGGCCTGAATTACCTTTGTACAATGTATATTGTTGTGAATATATATCAATAGTTCTATTATTACAATATTGGTACCATAGAACGGGGTTAATTTGATAATTTTTTCGAGCTTCATGTTTCTCTATCTTATTTATTTTCACTTTTAGCTGCTACATCAAAAATATTTCATATAAATTGAATTAACTGAGATTTATAAAATCACAGACTAGATAAAAAAAAACTACAGAGCATAGTTTTCGATACAAAAAAAGGAGAAATTTCCTTATCAAAGTCGGACCGTAAGCTTTTACTTTGATAATCCCTGTTTTATCATTCAGTGTCAAAGTAGCCCCAATAAGGACTCGAATTTTGTACATACTCAGGGAGTGTGATTTAGTATTTTTTATCTTCACCATCCAACTTCGCAGACACCTCTTTACCGTATGGTAAAATAGGAAAACTGTCATGTTGCCTATACAGTTAAGTTACAGTGCATAAGTTCCATTTTTACAGAGATATATGACCAAATGCAATATTTTATAGTAGGTAATTATCAATATCGCCCCTTGATATCAAAGTATCGATCCCAATCGCTGGTACAATATAAATTGGCCATAAATAAAGTAAGGTAAGGAAAATATTTGATCGTGAAAATAAGAAGTACTATGACAGCTTATTATTGGCAACTGGCTAGCAATTAGAGCGTTATACAGCAAACCGCGTGATCTACTGGTGACACTGATTAACCCTGCATAGATTATTTCAGAATAAACAAAAAAAGTTTTCAAAAAATGAACCATGGTATTCTGTATCTAAGTAATTTTAGCGTCCCAAGTTAACTGACTGCATGGAGCGATAACGCGCTAGTCTTGCTCGTCAGCTGTGTCGCCGTGCCTTCATTAATTTATGCATAGCATCGAAATTTTCTATAACATACATTTTTTATTTGGGAAAAAAAACTTTGTTTTTATTTTTAATCAATCTAAATCCCGTGCGGGGTTAATTTATACCATTAATAGATCATGTGGTTTGAAGGAATTACACGAATTCGTTTACAACCTGTAGTATTTAATTATGATATCTAATAAATCTGATGACACTTTGGCGCAGTAATTGAGCGCTTGGCTGCTCGTGTCGCGTGTTCGATTCCCGCACTGTAGAAATATTTGTATAGCCTTCAGATAATTTTCATTTCGTGTCTGGATGTTTGTGCATCTGAAAATTTGTATTCACCATACACGAGTATTTCAATGTATATTTAAAAAAACCGGTTAATCAAGATTTTTTTAAATACAACACAAATCTGTGTAACACCGATCTTACAAACGTACGAGCGGAAATGTTTAACATAATACTTGTAGCGACAACAACAAAAGGAAGGGCGTGCATTTCCTTGAGTATACATTATATACATGTAATATTTATATGTGTGTTTCCTTCAACGACATCAATGTTTAGACGCGCCGTAGGGCGATACTGCATAAACTCACTTCGGTCTCAACTGTTAAGGCGCTTCCCCCACAGAAGTGGAGCGCCACTACAGAAAAAAAACATTATTTCTGTCAACACACAACATATTGAAATTTCGTACGTACAACATTTTAGTCGTGTTGTGGAAATTTTCGAACACCAAATATCAACACTAGAGCTTCTGGATTCGAAGTTTTAGCGATAAGTACCAAAAACGGCCGTTTTTACTTAGCATTAATTACTAAAACTTCTAACCTAGGATGTCAAGTTTTTTGGTGTTCGAAAATTTCTACAACACTTGACTAAAATGTTGTACGTACGAAATTTCAATATGTTGTATGTTGACAGAAATATCGTTTTTTTTCTGAAGTGGCGCCACTTCGGTGGGGGAAGCGCCTTAACTCGACACTTTGAAAAACAGTGCAGATAACAATCCTACGCACTATTGGAAATGCTGTTGATTATCCAGACGTACTCGCTTAGTTCTATTATACATACTGTGCCATTTTGGAAATCGAGTTGACCGTCGAGATAGAGGTGAGTTTCTCACAGAATCTCACCACTGTTCTGAACAGAAGACGTATTTGTAAGGAACAAATATATTATAAAAAAAAAATTTGACGTTAATTTTACCATACTAGAAATATAGATAATTATAGAATTACCCATGGTAAGAAACTTGAAAGGAAAAAAAATACAGTACGAGGCGAGCTCAGCTACACATAAAAATTATAATAAACTAAGTACCTTTTTTTTTGTTTTGCTAAGTGGACCATATTACTATGTGAACTATGCAATGTACTCTTTAAGAAATAAATTCTTTAAATCGAATTAAGTATTGTTCCAAATAACGCAGTTGTTAAATCTGCACCATCATTATTCGAAACAAGTATTTTGTTTACAACAGCAACTCTATACCATAGACATAGAATAGGTTTATGGTCAATACATTGATGTCTTTAGTTTCCTGCAACTGCGTGAACTACTGGACCGATGCTGACAAATGAGGTGTCCATAGATTTGTCTTAACAACGCTCGGGGTTTCAAAGAAAAACCTGATTCCTTGCGCTATTTTATTTGTTGAAATACCAATATAAGATAAATGAAATAATCATGGATTGGTTCTTTTGTTTACGACAAAATTGAAAGTACATAACATCACGCCTGTTCCCCGAAGGGTGAAAGGCAGGAGGGGCAGAGATGTATAATACACCTCCATTTCGCCTTTTTGCTTAAGTCCCATGTAATTGGGGGCGAGCCATCAATCAACTGAACACAAATCCAAACTCCGGGCTGCTACTGAGAAATTCCACACGGAAAAACCCAATAACGCTTTGGCTGACCTGGACATCAAATCCAGGACCTTACGCTCAGCAGTCGCGCTTGCGACCATTAGACCAACGTGCAGGCAGGTATTGAAAATATTATCATCAAAATATTGATTACTTTATCAGCGTTTTTTGATAACTTTACAGTGTGTGTAAAAATAAGGATGCGAAACGCCTAAAGTTAAACTTTAACCCTATTTTATCATCATCATCACTCCGCCGAAAGATGTCCACTGCTGGACTCAGGCTTCCTCCAAGCACCATCGTAACCATATTTACTATAATATATAAATTTAAATTTTAAAAAAAACCTCCAACGCAAATAACAAAAGAGCTGATGACCCTGAAACGGCTGAACCGATTTTGATAAAACATGTCTAAGAACCACCGTTAAAAACCAGCTTGTAAATAAAAAAAACCGCACCTAAATCGCTTCACCCGTTTAAGAGCTATGGTGCCACAGACAGACACACAGACACATATAGCGGTCAAACTTATAACACCTCTCTTTTTGCATCGGGGTTTAAAAATATAACCAATACTTTGTCCTGCATTTCTTCAAGAATCAAGCAAAATATTCCAGATTTCACTGGACCAAAATCTTCGGAATCTATTGTATTACGCCAGTCAATGTTCGATATGTCTCACATTTTGAGACAAGAGCCGGTAACAGTTTATTTCAAATTCTTTCGTACGACTGTTCATAGTTTAAACCATTTTTATTTGGTGCAAAATTTTATTCGTGGCCTTTTTCATTGTTCAACCAGATTTGGGCTACATGGGAAAATTTGAATAGTTTAATTGGAACAATAGCTTTTTCCTGGATGAGTGAAGTTGATATAAATAAAATTGTTCTGTTTAATTTCAGCTGCATGAACAATTTTTCTATGAACTAGTGATTGGCATGGAATTAATAGATAATAAAAAATAACATGCTATTGTTTCGCTTACACGGTATGTTGAAATCCATTTTTAGTAGTCCTTATCATACAATAGGTACATGCTGTATGTTATTTGTATATCTACATTGATTGAAGCAAATAACACTAAAAATACTTTTATTAATGACTAAAGGTCGCCAGCGGCTTCGCCTGCGTGAATGTCGTTTATCGCGTATTCCCCGTTTTTCTCTACTATACAGGGGGCCAATTCTACTAACAGAAACTTTTATCAATGGCAATTGAATCGTTCATTCAGACAGTTTTCATTTACGAAAACTGTCAAAATGTTTGGTTATCTTTTTGTTGTCAAACAATTTCATAGATTTTGTAAACGAACACTGTCTGAATAAACGATTAAGTTGCAATTGATAAAAGTTTCTGTTAGTAGAATTGGGCTCCAGGGTGTTAACGAAATCGTGTAATTCCTTCAAACCGCGTGATCTACTGGTGACACAGATTAACCCTAAATGGGAATTAGAGAATATAAACAAAAAAAAAAAAAATTTTTGATTTTCAATTTCTGAGTCTTTTTAGAGCCTTGAGTTATCTGACTGCTAAGAGCGATATCGCGTTAGTTGTTCCTGCCAGCCATGTCACCGTACTTTTATTAATTTATGCTTCTAAATTTATGTAATGTATAAATGCTGCATCTAAATGTTCACACAAATAAAATGACTTTTTTGCAAAAAAAAAACTTTTTTTTACTGTTTCCTTATAAGGTGGTTAAGATATGATCGATAACAAAGCCGCATGAAAAAATAATAATTTATTTTTTTTATTTTTAATCAAGCTAAATCCTGTGCGGGGCCAGTCTACACCAGTAGTAGATCATGTGGTTTTAAGGAATTACACGAATTCGTTAACACCCTGTATTATGCATGTATTATACATTAAACCTTCCTCTTGAATCACTCTATCTATAAAAAAACCGCATCAAAATCCGTTGCGTAGTTTTAAAGATCTAAGCACACATAGGGACAGACAGACAGCGGGAAGCGACTTTGTTTTATACTATGTAGTGACAAGTTCGACAAAAATGATTGATAGTAAAATATAATGGCAGAGCACTCTCGTGCCCCCTGATAAGTACAGACACCAGCACATAAAGCTAGGTGCTACAAACTTTCAAACTTCTTTAATAGATTTTCATCTTTATCGCAAAAGTATTAGGTTCAAGGTTGATTGGGAAAATTTGACAGTTTCGGGTAGCTTGATGTGCTGGCGTCTGTACATGTTACCCGTGTCTAATTAGGGAGAATTTACACGAACTACAATCACACCACATCGCTGTGACAAAAAGTGGTCAAGCAGTGGTTACGTGTGAATAGTGTCGCCGCAGCTTTGGCGACAAAATGTGGTCCGAGTGAATTAAACTGCTCATTTTCATACAAATTAGTGCCCGTACACGTGTTGTTGTTGCGGTGTGGTTGTGGTGTAGTTGTGGTACGTGTGAACCAAGTCTAATATATACACCGTGGGCCCGAGGTACCCAAAAGATTTTAACCTTCGATTCCGATGCCTAATTGGAGAAGAAAAGCTATATAGGGTGACTGGTAATTAGTGACCGATACTTTAACACATGATTGTACTCATGACAATAAACAACTTTCCCTAAGAAACATTACTTATAAAACAAAACAAAAAAAAACAAATTAAGAGCCGCGTCCATTCCGTAACGGTTTACTAATAAATATTAAATGAAAAAAATAATATTTCTTTGGGAAAGTTGATTGTTATCGTGAGCACAATCATGTGTTAAAATATCGGTCACTAATTACCAGTCACCCTATATACATATAGTTTGTTGAAAACAGCCTAATTTTCGGAATATTAATGAATATTTCGAAAATTAAGCTGTTTTCATTTAATAAAATTTTATGAAATTCACAAATCAAAAAATATCTATGGTAACAAGTCCCAGGAACGTGGTGTTGCGACTTTTGTCATACCATACCCCTCTCGCCGTATGTCTTATTTGAGGGGAGGGTTGTGAAGTGAGAAGTTTCTTATCCTTTTATTTTATCACAAGATAATTTATAAATATTGCCAGTTCAACCTAAGGTATCTTACCTCGGGCCTTGGTGTATAGCATAATACGATGAAAACGAAGGCTTCATGTATCATTCAAATCACTTCAATTGGGAGCGATATTTTTTAGTAACTAAATATAAGTTTAAATTATACTTACTTATTAATAAACTACACCTAGAAGCGTTTTTAGCACTAAGAACTAAAGTCATCACGAAATTTCTAATTAGGTTGATGCTGGCCCAAACCAATTTGATTAAAAGGTTTTATAGGTATTTAAAGGTTTTAAAACCTGTTTAAGTCTTCTTATCTGAAACTGCTATTAAAAATTAAGGTAATGTTTTAATCAAATCATTTGTATTCTTTTATTTTTTTGTTTAAATGCATGACTATTTTTATACGTAACCCTTTTTTTAAATAAATCTCTAAATAAGTAAAGAAATAAATACTTTTTCTATAATTCATTTGACGCGCTCTGCGTGACAGCTCAACTGTCAAGAAAGAACATTTTAAAGAGGAGATTTGATGGTTGAATTAATACCGTAAGTGCGAACAATATTATAAAAATAGATTGTTAAAGAGAGGAAAGGAAATTAAATGTCGTTTCTTTCGTAGCAGAGAAACACATGTTTTATTTCCTAAAAGAGATACGTTCACATTATAAGTATAAGATTATTTACCTTTTTATCAAATTGGTTTCAGGCAGACTTTACCAACATTGCACTGGGCGTGGTGGACATGTCAACACGTTTTAGTCCTTCCACCCCCACACAGGAACAATGTTTTGCTTTCGGCCGAAAATAAAATTTTAATGATGAATCATTTCATATACCATGAATGTCCATGGTCTGACGGTCACTTTCGTAAAAGGGAGGTAATGTGTTGCGCCATGCTTTTATGAGTCTAACAGCTTGATGATGATTAATGAATCAAAATCATTTTCTATTTGATGTAATTTTCTCAGCTGTCTCCCATAGCTATCTATTCAAACATTTACGTAGTGTGTATGGTGTGTAGTGCGCGTCGTCGTCAACAATTAATCTTCATTAATGGTTCACTTAAGCTATGTGCGGTTTCCGCCGAACTCAAGAGAATACGGCATGTATGTGACCTTAACTCCTTTGTTTTACTTAACTTTAAACTATTTTAATGTCCCAACAAATTAGAATTAAGTAGACTCTTAACAAGCCGTTAATATTTATTCACGTTTTAACAAAAACATGTGAGCACATTTTCTGTGGCTTGCCGCCTTAAAATGTATCTACTTTTTAAATGAAAATTCGTGCCAGTAACTTGGAGATTTTAAATTGCTTAAAAGTTTTTGGTTATTTGATTTTTTATAACAGAATACAGTACAAGCGAAATTTAGAATTCTTTCTTCCTCTCGCGGTAATTTGTATAATTTTTATTGTTTGAAAACAAAACTCTAATGCAAGAGCCGTTACAGCGTTATGCACGGATTAATTTATAACAATATTCCGAACGCAGTCTGAATAAACATCGTACATAATTTTCCTGTAATTTACTCAATCTCGTCGGTAAAAAAATAACGCCCAATATTCAAGAGATCTGTAATGAATGCGAAATTAATGCAAAGTGGTTAGCTATAAATCTCTAGAGCTTTAGGGCAATAAAACAAAAAATGAGAATTACCAGTTTGATAAAACAAAAACTTTGTTTGGCAAGTGCCCCAGAGGACGCGCCTAAACTCTGCGTGTTTCGGCCTACAGACCTCCACCTCTATTCCAATTTCTACTTTTTGTACGTTCGGTAACATTCAATGTGGCTTGTTTATTTCAGTTAGTGCTCGCGTACTATGCGTCGATGGTTAACAATGTTTCGGTATGTTCCCCTTATTTTTAATGAATGCCAATTCGTTTCCTATTGTTTTTAGGTCCGTGACGTTCATTCCAATAGTTGTTAAATTCAAAAAGTGACATAGTGAATGGTGAGGGTTTATTTGTTTTGTTGTTCAACAATATTCTTTTTTCGTGTACTTAACAAATTATTAGTGTCTTTTATATTACAATTAACGCGGGGTTTGTCGACGGGGATTTTAATATCGTTACAAAACGCACCGGAATTAGAAGATATATCCTTTTAATAGAACAATATTAACGGTTAAGCGAGTAATTGGAATCAACGGCTTGGCCGAAAACTGTACCGGCGCGTCACCCGCATATAGGTACAATGTTCGTTATATATTACAATGATCGTTGCTTCGAGCTCCCCTCCAAAAACGGTCCTCATAAAATTTTACGTAGACTACATTTTGTAAAATAAAGTAATACCGCCACGTCCCGTCCCTTCACACTCGAAATAACGACGGATTCTGCGTAGACATCGCTAGTTTTTGCGACCTCAGATTCTATTAACATTTACGAATTATACGAAGAAAATGTATTTTCTTTTTCCAAGATTTTCAAGTATAAGGCGATTTCAGTATTTTTTGCAATCACTGTAACAAATTAATCATAGTTATTGGGTATTGCAAAACGTTAAATTACAATTACTCAAAGACCACATTCAAATCCCTTAAGAATTTTATTAAAAGAAAATGTATGGATAAAAACCCCCATAGAAGCGCACTTGCTTTGAGCAAACACCATTTTTCAATATCTCTCGAAGCGCTTTTAAATATATTGTGTGTAGGTACTTGTTTATAATAAGTACGCAGTATTCTAGGGCCATTTGCCCCGCCATAAACATGAATGGCGCCAAAACGTCTCTCTTATCTCGGGCATTTCTCGGAGGGGCGGAAGCGGGGCCCTAAAGGCGGCGTGCCGTTCTTCAAGTGTGGTCCTAAAGGATCTCGAAATAAGGGCCGAGAGATCCCTTTGAGAAAGCACTACGTTCTTAGAGCAAATGGACTGTAAGGAAGAAACTCGTAAGTAACCGATTGCGATATTGATTTTTATTTAAGCGATAGCTCGTCTTACAAAAAACGGTTAATCTATATCTAGCTAGCCATATGGTGTTAGTATAGTGTATTTCTATCTAATTTATCGATACCATTTATATATTATACTCTTAATTGTACATACACCAAAAGAAAAATGCAAGTCCAATAACAGTTGTAAAAATAGGTACAATGGGCGGCCATATCGCAACCGCCGTTTTCTTCCAGACAACCTTAGGATGGACTAAAATGAACTGGAGAAGATATAGATAGGGCAGTCAATGGCTTATAAATATTATAGGTATACTAAAATACTAAATTAAATATAATTTATATATAAAAATATCGTCACCCTCCGCGCTAACTGTCGCGAACGTAGCAATTGATAATTTTTCATAAAAAATCTCAGAGTGACGTATGTGCTTCAAATGAATATAAATAAATAGATACCTTAGGGCTTTAGGACAACTACTAACTTAAAGGGTAAGCCAAGAGCAATATAAAAAGTTATATTAATTTAGGCAAAATAAAGCCACAGCTAACGCAACTACTGAAAAATTATCAGTTGCTAGTTATGACAGATAGCGCGGAGGGTGACGATATACTAAATATACATATAACTTCACGCCTTATTCCCCGAAGGGTTGGCAGAGGTGTATAGTACACCCACGTTTCGCCGTTATGTTTAAGTCCCATGTAATAGGGGGCGAGTCTATTGCCATCAACCGGGCACAAATCCAGACTCCAAGCTGTTACTGAGAAATTCCACACGGAAAAACCCAATAACACTTTGCCCGACCTGGGGATCGAACCCAAAACCTCACGCTCAGCAGTCGCGCTTGCGAACGCTAGACCAACGAGGAAGTCAATAAAAAAAAAAATACAATAAGGGTGTTTTTAGTCATGCGGATTTTGTCACACTTCAACTTTTCGTGCGTGCATAATAAACACGTGTATGGAAAGGCGAAATTCAGGTGCCACGCATCCGGGTTAAACCCGCGTGCGTGACAAAATCCGCATAACACTAAAAACAAGACTAAATACTAATTTAATTTTTTTGGAAACTCAAAAGATCCTCATTCGTTACCGTTGCTATGTAACAAAAGCTAATACTGGTAGTTATTAGCCGGACTAATGTGTGATATTTGAGCCCCTTTGTCCACTATAATATGGTTAATCCAGCTCCAATAACTCACTATGACAGTCATTACAGAGTGTAGTTTTTTAGCTCCTTAGGGAACATAAAGCCGATGTGTACGGGCGGTCCAATAATATTTGCCCACATACGTCTTTACAACCTAGAAACTCTGAGAGGAAGTTTTACTGAAGTGTACAGAAATCTAGGGTAATTGGTCGTTATTATATAGACCCTTATTTTGCCTTAGTCTGCTCCTTCATGTAGCTACATATTCATAGGGCAAACTTGATGCGGCGGATAAGTCGGTGAATTCGTCACCAGTCTCACTGGAAGTTTGTTTCTCATGAATATTAATGGTATAATGCAGTTATAATACACACCAAGCCCGGTGTTAATGTCGTATTTCATTATGTGTCCTCTAATTTCTTGGATAGAATACTTATATTTAGGTACAATATACATCTTTGCGTGGGGGTTAGAATCGAGGAATCGAAAAATGAATTGAAAAAGTTTTGCTATAAAGAAATTGAGATCGTTTAGTTCGTCCGGTTAATTAGAACTATAAAGGTCATGGCACATTCTACCAGCACCGAAACTGCACAGATGCAGCGCGGCGGCGCCGCCTCAAATTTAGGTTACGGCTAGCCGCCAGCGCACTAACGCAGTACGCGCGCTGGCCGCGAGGTGCAAGCTTGCTGTCACCGCGAACACAGTAGTTATATGGCATTTGTGATTGAACGCCTACACTTACACACGCCTAGCTAGGACTTGCATGTTTTCATAATATCTCGGTTTGTTTACATTGCGTGAACTAGCAATAATCGCTATTGGTCTCGACGAAGAACAGGAAAATAAAAGACGGCGTAACGACGTTATTTCGCTGGCGACTCGGAGTCAGCGCGCAGTAAGCACGCGGTCCGCTCGCTTGCAGCGCGTAGGCTGCGAGTCGAACTGTATGTTAGCAGCAAGCGCGCTGACTGCCCGCCGTTGGCTTTTTCATATTGACATTATGAAATATATTATACGACACACGATTTAATGCTCTTTTTTAAATGACAAGTTAATTGCTGGGTTAAAGCGGTGCCGTTGCGGTGCCGTTATAGTATGCCGCGACCTTAAGAATTCTTGAAGAAATTCTTAGAAATTACAAAAGATTGTCAGCAATATACAGATAAAGGACATAAATGTCCTGTGCATTTCACTTGGTAATTCAATTTCCTTTTTGAAAAGTGTTTGAGCAACAGGCGACACCTAATTCCCTTATAGGAAAAGAAAAAGAGCAATTTTTCAAATGTATTTGTATCTGCAAGTTCCTATAGAATTTTATGAGGGCATGTTTTGTAATAAGAACTCAATTATGGTGTACCAAAAATCTCATGGTAGCCATAGAAATGTGAATGTTGTTTTTTCGACTTATTTACTCTGTGTAATTTTGTTTCGTTTGCTAGCAAATATAGGTGTAAAATTACAAAATGGGATGAGATTGTTTGTGAACAAATAGTCAGTGTCCGCTTATTAGAAGGGCCCACTGTAATAAAAACATAGCCTTATTACAATGGGGATGTTCAGCCCTCGGCGGAACACTGAAATTTAAATCTGGACATAAAACGATTTGTTTTTGTTGACGCAATAAAAATAAAATCAGATTTAACTGCGAGGAGTTTTACGTCCAACAGTTAAGTTTCATAAGTATATTTATTCGTATTTTTGTCGAGATATATTGCATATTCTTGCTTCATTTATATATCTCTGAAATTGAGTCATAAAAAATATTAAAAAGTCTTTATGTTGAAAGCAAATACACTTTTTAATTAATGTAGCCATTTTATTTAAACTATTTTGTAAGCCAAACTTTTTTTGCGTAGGTCTCGAAAAATACGAATTTCTATTGAACTTTCAATTTTTGCGGTGAAAAATAGAGCTGTCGAATAAAGTTGTACTAACATAAAGGAAAATTAGGGATCCTGAAACATCTTTTATTCAAATAGTTTAGTGTAAGTATTTGAGGAACCCTTGATTATACAAGATGTGGTCCGAAAGTATTTTTCCATTTTTATTATGAAGTGGGGAATCGACTAAGGTTTGAAGTACACGATTCATTATTTTGTTAAATAAATATAAGTTCTGTTGACTTAACTATAAGACAGGTATGTAACTACACACCGTCGTCTTAGAGTGAAAACCTCGGGAATGCATTTGGTACGAAAACGATTTAAAAACAAAAAAATTACTTTACTTGGTCGCATTTGACCCTCGTCGCACCTGATGGTAAGCGCAGACAGGGTCTAAGATGAAGCACACGAATCCAAGTAAGTTACTTGAGGTAAGAGGGGTACACACGGCTATACTTCAAGCTATGCAAAACCAGTATAAGCTGACCGTTACTTGTGCGAAAAGATTATACAAAGCGACGCCAAGATAAACTGGTTTTGTATAGCTTGATGTGTAGCCGTGTGTACCTATAGAGGTACCCCTCTGGCTCTCACATATACACGACGGAACACAGTAAACTGCTTGGCGACCGACTTTAATGTGAGGGTGGTAGCTAGCCAGGCGGACCGTATAGATCCTACCACCAAGCATACGGTTCTTGTGGGCTCTCACGTGGACGAAATCGATACTCAATAGGTAATAATTATTACGAATTTTGTATACCCAATAAAGGCTTAATTTCAGTGCCTACAAACTAATTTCGCATAAAGTGGCTCTCTTTTAATTATAGACCTATATACTTCGTGATAAAATAAAACCGGCCACGCACAGTAATAGGGTTCCGTAGTTGCACAATAATGCGGACTAACCTGTTTTACACATCTAATAAGTAACTTTTCAATGGAATTTGTACGAAATTTTTACGTTTATAAGTTGGTCGACTATTACTCGTAAACTTGTAAAGCCTACTTAGCTGTGATAGTTTTCCTTTTAATCTCGTTGTATATAATACTACCCTGAATTCTTTCACATATCCAAAACTAACCGTTTATCTGGCAGGTAGGGGGGACACTTGACTCTAACAAAATTTAGGACTTTAAAGCTTAATATTTCAGAAACGGATCCCTTAATCGAAAAGTTGTTGTCACAAACCCGCAATATTTTTGAAAGACCTATCCAACAACACCTCACGTCATGGGGTAGACGAGAAAAAAAAACATCCTCACTTTAGGTGGCACAATAATTTTTATTTATTTTCTTTTACCACTTTGTCTGCGTGATTAATATGTATATCCATGCCAAATTATAGCTTTCTAGTACTAAGATTTTCTGAGCTAAGCTGCGGACCGACATGGCGAAACTATATGGGTTCCTTGTTGACTACAGAACCCTAAAAATGACCAAATTGCATTCCCGAGGTTTTCGAATATATCTGTACCACCTTGTATCTATGTAGGCTAACAGCTTCACAAGTAAAAAAAAAATAGCAAACTAATACCTAATATGGCTTGCTGTCTTCCTATTTAAATTAAATTCTTTTGAAAACGAATTGTGATATTTGTGTTTATAATTCGCTAATACAAAAAATCCTTTGGGGATTATTTTGTGTGTATTGTTTAATTTTTATTTTGTCCACGTTCCGGGTTGACTAACCTCGCGAAGTGTTAAATGCTCTCAGTGTAGGAAAAATTGGTTTTGTTTGTGTAGTATTTTATTTGTATGCTTACGCATTTTCACGCGCATAATTTCAGGAATTAGCACAACAAAGCTTTGTACGAAACAGTTTTTTTTACCTTTTCGTATTTGACCAGTAACTTTTTGCTTTAGGGTTTAACCGATCAATTACCGGAAACATAGATACAACAGATTAACAATGGAAGCCGCCGCAGATACGCGGAGTAGGAAAAAAAAAGGTACTAATACAATGTTAGAAGGAAAGGAGGTACTAATTCTTCCCCCCATTGGCTGAAGACCATTCTAGAACTTTTTTTTTATTTGATAATGTGCCTGCCTTTGATCGCCATCTCGCCTGATGTTAAGCGATGATGCGGTCTACGATGGAGCACGCTTGCTCAGAAGAAACCGATTCACTCATGACACCCAGATTGTTGATGTCGGGGAACACCCACTCAGGCAGCGCATTCCACGGTTTGGCGGTTTTCACAATGAAGGTGGAATCAGAGCGCTTCGTTCGGATGTTATGTTTAACAACCATGAACCGATTGCGTTTTCGTGCTTCTGACCGTCCGATAGAAAAAAGGGCAGGGTGGAATTAGATCATGCAGATCTGAAGCACACTCACCGAATAATAATATAGTCTCGCCAATAACTGCCCGGTTACGTAAAAATGGTCCCGCAAAGACTATCTACAAGAAGATAAATAGAAAAAAAGGTAGAGATACCAATTCAAAAGAGTGAAAGTACCTATTATAATGAATAGCTCCTGTTCTACAATATTCTCCAAAAATCCATAGTTTTGGAGACATAACTGAAGAATTTTACAAAAAACACGCATAAACAGTCAATTTCATCAGCTGTGTTTACATTTTAGGTCATGATTGGGATTACAGCTCCATTCTCTGAATTCGTAACTAAATCAGAGTTGTTGGTTTTTAAATAAATAACTTTTTTTTTGTAATTATTGTTTTAAAAAACTCGTCTGCTGTTTGATTTTCAAGTAAAAACATTGGCTGAGGCAGCGTTGCGGTGCGGACTCGCCTTCGAACGCAGCCCTATCGCTGCGGCAGTGCTGCGGTGCGGACTCGTCTACGAACGCAGTGCCATTGTAGCGACGGGTTCTACTAGAGGATCTCATAGCAGTTGTCCTTTAAAATGCCTGTGGCATTAGTACCTCCTTTCCGACTAACATTGTATAATTAGTCTGTAAATAATATATGAAGGGTAAAAGAAGTGCAATGTTATTTTAGGTCACAACCCCTTTAATTTTCCTAAATTGCTTTTTACAGACTAATTAAACATATTATTCATTAATTAGACATTTAAGCTTGAATTATAACAGTGTAAGTATAGTTAATGTATGGTTTAAATAACGTAGTAAAAATTATTTTGTGATATTACTTAATATAATTATACACCACCAAAAGAATGAAATAATGTCGATGGTGTCCATTATGTATTATGTTATTGTAGGTACTACTTTTAAAATGAATATTTTTATGTGAATATTGGTAAACACAGACGCGCAAGAATAATATTGTGATTTAACGTTCAAAAAGAAGAAATTTTTATAATGTACACAGAAAAGATAACTGGGTCGGGCAAATACTTGTAAAATTGGATTTTTGATTCCATAAGGTTGTATTTTAGAGCAAATTGCTGGTGAATATTGCAGGCCTGATTCACCTAGCTAAATAAATTCAGTTATAGTTAAATTTCGATCAAAACAATGTTTTTCGTATTCTCTTAATAGGCGATCGCTGACACATACGCTCGTGTGTACTTAACCAGCAGCGTCAATGCAACTTGATCTGCACATCATGAAATTACATGAATTAAGCCTACCGGTTGTGTTTGTGCAAGTATTCACTGTTAACAAGACGAGAACAACCGGAAATAATGTGTCGGATAGATTCTTCCGGATGATGTCATGCCCGACAGATGTCAACCATGCCATTCTTCACATATCTCTTAGGTTATTCGTTATCACAAATTCGTCCATAATTACATGTCAAAAACCTTCGGTGTCGGAGAGGTTGCCAGTTGCCAGAACTTAGCCAGTTACGGACGCTATTAAGGCAAAATCAGGCCCATGAAGGGCTCGATGAAAGCGCTCGTGTAGCTCCTTGCTTTGCCGTACTTCCCCGCGATCATTTGTGCTAAGAACTGCTGGTTTGCGCCAGTTCTCTTAAGCTAAGGAGGAGTGGGGTGAGTCCCTTGTCCACTGCGAGCACCCATCCCCCCTTCATCTTGGAGGAATACTCCTTGAGACTGTACACAATCTCGGTTGTAAAAAGACCTAGCATTAAAAAACCTAGAACCCCAACTTTATCCTTTTTGTGTTAATTCAAGTCAGTTTTCACTTTTATAGTTTGTTTATCAAAGTAAAGGTTGCAGACACAACTATAGAAAAATCGCTAAGCAGTAAATTAAAAATCCATAAAAGTTGTACTAAATGTGTGTCTCCTCTGTTAATGAAGCGACGATTGCCAAACGACTAGGGTATTAAGTCCCGATCAAAGGATTGCGGATTGAAATCCGACCCCGCTGAATTACTGCGGCGAACCTCTTTTAAACAGGCTCATTTAGCTTTTGTGGAGCGGTTAAAGGGAAGATTGGTGATGTACATTACACACGGGTAATAATTAAACCGGTGTGTGCGAATTAACAAATAAATTGAATAAAAATCTACAGCTTTATTAGATTCGTAGTAATCTTCTTTGAAAAACTTTTCTTTAATATCTTGCCCTATAAAGCGCAGTTCAGACTACGCTATAATATACAACGTGTTACAAAAATACCCCTTAAGCCGAAAGGGAATTAAAAGCTCCCATGTAAAGAGTCTATTGGCAATATTTGAAAAGAAAAGTAAGACTCAAAAAAAAAGTTGGACAAATCATATAATAAAATCATCACTGAAACGCAACCCTGAAAACATAAAAGTAAAGAGTAGACTATCCAGAAAGTTATTGACATTCTTACATAATTTCCTCTGAGAGGTAAATGACAACAACCATGAAAGACTACTTGATTAAAATTTTCTTTTTTAAGGGGAATTATGTAACACGTTGTATAGCTGATAGCAAATACTGTATAGCACAACTATACTACACTACACTACTATATCGCTCAGCTACATTCTACACGGACACGTTCACACAACGCTATGCTATAAAGTATTAGCTTGCTGTACGTAATAAACTTGAGCGATTCTCAGAGCTATATCGTACGATTCTACGATCCTCGTCCCGCCTCATTTCTACACCGTCCATCGCCCGATGGGTCGCCGTAAAATGACTTGCTATACGCAGTAGACCGGCTTACGATATAGAGTATAATGTGAACGTCATGCTATACAGTATTTTAAATAATAGAGGGCGTTCTCTTAAACCCGTCAATCTACATCATTAATAAAATATAAAAATAAAGATATACTTTAACGAAGTTTGAAAAATATTTTTTTCAAACTTCGCTATAGTATATCTTTATTTTATACATACATTTATTTACATATGCATAAACACCGGAAACCTGATCTAATATCTGCACAATGACCTACCTAATTTAGCCTTTTATGTAAATATTATTCTGTCCGGGTATCGAACCCACCTTTAGCACAAAGCCACTGCGACAATGGCGTCGCCTTGTCTTAATATATTGCACTCATTTCGAATACAGAGATAATTATTAATTAACCGGAACCAAGGAGGTCGGCACATAAATTCAAATTATTTCTGCTTAGAGGGGAATTCCCGAACATAGATCAGGCAGTGAATTACACACACTTTTATCACACGAAACGGAAATGGAATACAAACACCTTGTTGATGTTGTGTAATCGCTGTAATCAGTACGTAAAATTCAAAGCAAGACTCTGAACATAATACTAACGAAATTCTCGACCCCGGTCTTATAAATATTAATATTGTCTATCTCAGCTGTTAATTACCCAGACAACTACGGATGAACCACCATGTATTCATTAGCCAACCTAATTAGTACAGAGAACCGTGCAAGTTGCGCGGGAAGTACGAATTCTTTGTCAACCATATTGAATACGGTATCATCCTGTAGCTTTGCTAACTAAAAGAAAATTGCGCTCCTAGTTTGTGTTTGTGTGTTTTTTTAGTGTAACAAAGAAAGAGGAATTATATAATGTACTGCTACTATTTTCACAACGAGTTTGTGTCGCGGATATTTTTAATTCGCAGTAGATTTTCAAATAAATATACTTTTCTGTGCTTTTAATAAGCTGAAAAATAAGATAATAGAAAAAAATTGTAATGTAACTAAAACTAAACTAAAATTATTGCTACCTTTTATTAATAGGCAAAACTAGAAAGAGACGGAGCATTTTTAGAGCTGTCAAACTAGTTTACTTGTTGAACATCGCCGTGTTTTTAGGCGGTATTATGCTGAGGCACAGTAGATATATATACTAAAGCAGTACCTCAACTTACTATGATCGCCTGAATTAACACACTCACACAGACACGCACTGTATACTGAGTATAATGCACTCTTTGTCATGTACTCTATGACAGTCATGACTGACTGTATTGACTCAGTGAGCGTCTGTGTGAACTGTCAATTCGAACGATTGTAGGTAGTTGAAGTACTGCTTTAGCTAATTATACAACGTGTTACATAATTCCCCTTAAAAATGAAAATATTAATCAAGTAGTTTTATATGGTTGTTGTCATTTACTTCTCTGAGGAAATTAGGTAAGAATGTAAATAACTTTCTGGGTAGTCTACTCTTTAGTTTTATGTTTTCAGGATTGCTTTTCAGTGATGATTTTATTTTATGATTCGTCCAAATTTTTTTTTTGGGTCCTTCTTTTATTTTGATATATCTCTTTACAAGGGACCTTTTAATCCCCTTTCGGCTTTAGGGGTATTTTTGTAACACGTTGTATACTGGGTGTAAGGGACGGTGTACCGAAAACTGACACAGTGTTTTCAGCCCATTATTCTGAATCGAAAATAAGTGGTAGTTTTCTCTCGGAATTTTCCGAATTTACTGTAAATTACTAATTTGTATTTCAATAAGTGTTTTGGCAGGTAAATGAACTGGGTGTAAAGGACAGGTTACCAAAAATTGACACGGTGAATTTAGTTCATTATTCTGAATTGAAAATCCGTGGAAAATATCAACGAAATCTTTAGAGTTTTCCAATTTATAAAAAAATACTTTTTATTTTTGCAACGTGCTGTGTAGTAATAGGACTGCTTATTTTACAGCAGAGACATGTTACATTTGTGAAAAGAAAAATCGGAAAAGTCGGAAAATTCCGAGCAGAATTTCCACTTATTTTAGATTTAGAATAATATATGATAATAGGCTGAATTCACTGTTTCAGTTTTCGGTACACCGTCCCTTACACCTGCTATAAACTGTGGCTGAGGTGTCGTCTAAATCTGTTTGGTATTTAGTTCAACCTAATTTAACAGCTCTAATATTCTTCCATCCCTTTCTTGTTTTATCTGCAAGAAAAGGATAGCAGTATTTTTAGCTTAGTCGATGTACAGCAGAATCGGCACCATTGTTCTAGTAAAAGTTTAATTTGTCAGATGAGACGCTACAGAAAATGTCGATGTTTAAACTGTAGGAATCACTAGGATTTTTTGTATTTGCTTTATTTCAGCTTTTTCTTTTCGAAGAGTTTCGCTTTGCTTTGTACTCATTAGTAGTGTCCTGTCTTTGGTAATTGGATGTAGCTGAACATCTCCTTGTTGCTTATTACGCAAAGGGAATTGCATATATTCAAAATAAGTATAATAAGGTCTTACTTTAATAATCCACGATATTTTGCATAGCGCCTTAGTGAATGAGGGAGATTATGCTGGTGTCACTAAAAATGAAATCAGTTGTATCTTTTTGTCATAAATTGTTCGGAAATTAGAGAATCCGTAAATAATGAAATGATTTCATTATTTACGGGTTCTCTATCTAAGTTGTAATGACATTCAAGCATTTAACAAAAAAAAAATGGCCACGCGCTCATTGATAGGTAGCGTGCACGGATGTTATAATATTTTAGTAAATTAATTGATTTATTCACAGATATTTTATTTGGGATACCTACTTTTTCTTTATCATTTACCAAAACACTATACAAAATATCGTGGATTATTAAAATAAGACCTTACATAGTAGTATGGGCTAGTTTCTCGGAAGACAACTGCGACGGTATAGAACAGCAAGGAGCTTCATAATTTATTCTTCCTTCCTCATGTCTCAGAGCGTGTAATGGATGATAGTACCTGTAAGGTCCGTAGACGTAAATATGTAAAATCACGAAATATAGGAATTAATCTCATTAATTTAGCTTCAATTTGGAAATAGCTGGATTTTTTTTAGTCATAATTGGTAACTTGGAAGCCAAGTAACATTTTGAGTGAAATTGAGTTAACAGCTCATTCATGGCATTTTGGGAATTAATTTCACATTTTGATTCTATATCGGTAGCCAAGGCATCCGAATTACCCGTGAAAGATTGCTCAACCGTGCTTTCAGCTGCGGAAGCACTATACGCACTGACTACATGTGCGCTACATGTCATTTGCATTTAAATATACGAATTTGAAACGAAATATGATTCATTAAAGACCTCCTGCTAGTGCAGCAACAGCCTAAGAAAATGCTAAGCTTAAATCACTTTGATCAAGTGTGCCATAATTAAAATGTGGGGAAACCGTAAAAGTTGAACATAATGATAGAAAATTAATACATGAATTGATGTCGCTCTTCAATTAAAGGAATAGCGTAAAAAATTGAATGACTTTCTGAATAGATATTCCTAGAATTCGTACTACTTAAGTCGAGTTAAACTGAGCTTTACCATTAAAGCAAGAAAAGTAATTATTTCGGACTGAAATATTAAGAGGATAGATAGAAGCATCCTCTAGTCTACTAATAATAACAACACACACTACGATATATTTTATGTAGGTACACACAGAACATTAGACAGAAAGAAAGTAGGAAAATACTCCACAAAGGTACTGTTTATACAATATGTAACAGGAATAACGCAAATACTCAAACACTCCAATTAGAATATTCAGTTAAAATCATAATACATACATACACTGAATTTTTACTTTTATGTGCTTAAACATTGTTTATTTAAGAAAATAGTACTACTTTTTCATGTAAACTGCATTTAAAAATCAGTATTAAGGCCTAAACATAAGGCTCAATTCTCTTCTCTCTTCTTTATCTCAATTAAAATATGGATAGGGAAAAAGCAGGTTTAAACAAAAATACACGTCATGTTAAAAAAGGATTCAGTAGGTAGCCAATTCTTATTTCGTTTCCCCCACCGAAAGTGGTTAATTTCTGTCAACACACAACATATTGAAATTTCGTACGTACAACATTTTAGTTAAGTGTTGTAGAAATTTTCGAACACCAAAAAACAACACTTGACATCCTAGGTTAGAAGTTTTAGTAATTAAAGCTAAAAACGGCCGTTTTCGGTACTTATCGCTAATACTTCGAATCTAGAAGCTCTAGTGTTGATATTTGGTGTTCGAAAATTTCTACAACACTTGACTAAAATGTTGTACGTACGAAATTTCACTAAGTTGTGTGTTGACAGAAATAATGCTTTTTTTCTGAAGTGGCGCCATTTTCGGAGGAGGAAGCGTCTTAATCAAATACTTTTAGAGCGGCTACGCACTGCATCCGATCCGAATCCGAGATAATACGTTCCGAAGTAGTCATAGAACTGTTTGTATGGTAGTTTACGCACTAGATCCGAATTCCGTCATCCGATTTCTCTCCGTCATCCGTGAGTTTCAAATTCGGAAGAAAAATTGACGGACCGAAGTAGCCGTAGTACTGTTTGTATGAACGCTTTCGCATTACCTCGGAATCAAATCGGACGCCAAATGGATATGCCAAAGATGGTCCCTGAATTGTTTGAATTTGGATCAGAGATCGGATAAAGTGCGTAAGCGATATCCGAATTCGGTCCGAGTTTTTTACATTCTTATTTTCACGGATCCGGATCGGATGCAGTGCGTACCTAATCGCTGTTAGGGTTTGCATTTATTGTGCTACACGTTGTATACTCTCTTCCAGCAGAATCACCAATTCAACTTTCAAAAGTGGTGATTACGGTGGTTCAAGATTTTAGAAGACCCACGGCCAGCAGTGGACCTGTACAGGATGATATAAATAAACTGAAATTTCGATATGAGTTCATGTAGATATGTATGAAGTAATTAAACATATGCAAACAATCGATTTATAAAACAAACATGAAGCTTCATGAATAATATAATGAACCTAACATAACAGAAAAATGTGTTAACATTGTTTTAGACAAGCGACGTCTGCGCTGTGACGTCATGAATGGGGGTGTATGCATAACAATGAATGGTGTTACAAGCCCCGTTGAGATAAAAACGGACTTTTAATGTGCAGTTTTATACACGGTTTAGTTAAATTTTATCTCACTTGATGATGAGAAGTAGTTGCTTTGAATATTTTCGAATAAATTGCTGTAAGAATAGTTGTTAAAGAAAGGACAAAGTAGAAAAAATTGTGTTGCATGGTTTTTGGAGAAGATCAGGATTTATGAGGCCAGTCGACAATGGCGCGACCATCAGTGCAGTACAGCCAAATAATATCAGTAACATAAAGAAATATGTATACGTATAAGTCGTGTGGCAATTACCAATCTTCACAAATAAACTATAAAAGTAGAAAAACATGAGAGCAGGTATTATCATTGTATAGGATATTAAGAGAATAAAGGTACAAGTTCGTAGCCGACTGCAGGCAGCAGCAGCAGACGACGTGTTGCTGCGACACTACTGGTTTCTATGTATTTCTGTGAAATACCTTCCGCAGCTAGCGACACGTCGCCCGACTACACGTCGCACCACCACAGACGACGTGTCGCCCGACCGCAGATCAGTAGTGCCACCGACACTGGAGCGACAACACGTTAAATCTCTCTCAAAAAATGTTTTTTTCCAATTCCGAGGAAGAAAAACTGATAAACTGCAGCCACCTGCAGTTGGATTCGGAATCATGACTGCAGCGACTTGACGCTGCGACGTGTCGCTGCGAGATGTCGCAACGAAACGTCGTCAGCTGCTGTGGTCTGCAGTTGCCTACGTACGAACCTTAACTGTGTGTTTGCAGTATTAGCCATCAGGAAACAAATAAAAAATTAAAAGAGTGATGACGATAATCGTTAGAATTTAAATTAACAAAAAAGTTATTGGTAAAAATTTTTAAATATTTATTATTTAGATTTCTGTGTTATGAAGACGGACGATGAAGAAAAATAAGAAGAATCACGCCTGGCAAAGAAAGAAGAAAAAATTACAATCAACAATAGTAGAACTTCAATATCGGAACTTCCTCGCAACCACTTTTTTTTAAGAAGTTTTAATGCTTGATCCTTAATGACCAACTCCGTGTATCTGCGGTGGCTACAATAAAACAAGGTTTATCTATTGTCTGTTTCAGTTGACTGATCAGAGTGATCAGTTTAGAGCGTTTACATTATTTACCCGTCCAATACAAGTATAATGATTTAATTAATGTATCCGAGCGAAAATCAATCCGAATGGATTAATTCATTTATAATTAAATTCATCGTTAATAGGGCAATAACAGATGATTCTAGAATGTAAATAATTTATGTTCAGAATAGTATATTGATTGATTAAATTATTTTCATGACCTACATATTGTTTTATTGAATATATCCATTACCGCCGATGTTTACAGTAACGCGTGCCATTACCGACCTCCCTTCGGATCTTATGGAATTTTCCATTCAATAAGTCATGATATCAGGGGGTGGGCACGCAACATATTCGAGTCAAGTAATCTGCCATTAGGCCAAAAAGCTCTCGTCGCTTATCTGCGACATCTGGACCATGTTTATATTTTGAGGGTCTCCGACAACCTCTATAACGACTCTGCGCTTATCATCGTCCGCCTGTCTAGGTAATCTTCTATACCTTTACGCAGCAAATTGTACCCTACTGCTTACGGAAGAAACGCTATAGTGTATTGAAACTCTTTGTGTAAGTACCTGTTCGGATCGCCGGCACCGACGTCGGATATCGAATCTAAATACCACAGCATAGAGTGTATTTTTCTGTCACTATCTTTTTTACTCGTATGCGCATCTGATATTCTAAAAGCAACTTTAACTTTTTTGTGGTAAAGTGCGTTTTCGTTTGTGTAACGCGCACTAGGTAAATAGAAACATGTCAAACATACTCATGTTTAATGTCAGATCTGTCGGTAGAATTTAGAATTTGACCCCTTCCGTAATGACTCTGTAAATTTTCTTCCGCTGAACTCTGAGTACTGAATTAGGTGGGTAATTTCGTACTTTTGGGTAACGGGAAAATGTTTTAATCCCGAAAATAAACTATAATAAAAGCTGTCAGCCAGCCATGAAAATAAAATCTATAATCCCGATTTTATAGCTTGAACGAATATTTTTTACCTCAATGACAGTTATTAATGTTAAAAATGTTAAAATAAAACTACTTACGTGAAAAACGGAGAGATTTAAAAGTTTTAGGTGGGAATTTTGTTTTATAAAACGCATCTATAAATTATGTATCTCCCTTTCACACGCTGAATTTTGCATCGATGTAAACGCGATGCAAACGCAATACAAACGCTATGCAGTCGCGATACAATTGCTGGCAGACACACGTGCGGCGACTGATTTACAATCGCGATGCAGCAACGGTTCCAACGCAAAACAAACGCGTTGCGGTAGCGACGCGACGTAAGGCCTTGTTTACGGAGACGCGGGAGTCGCGCGTCGCGTGCGCCGTGGCGTCTCGCGGCGCCTCGGACGTTTTTTCAGTTTACAGACAGTCAGCGCGTGCAGCGGCCCGCACGTGCAAACACGAACATAAATGGCAATGTACGATGTTGTTTATGAAGATGCGGGGCGTGCGAAGCCACGATCATTCGCGGCGATGCCATCCGCGGGCTCCGTTTGCATTTCAAGCAAACGCGTATAAAATCGCTTCTCCGTAAACGCTCTCATACAACGCCATATGTTTGAATTTAGTGCGGGCTGCGACACGCAACGCGACGCGCGACGCCCCGCGTCTCCGTAAACGAGGCCTAAGAGATATTTATCACGTGCGTTTTAATCAATTCAGTCGTGCTGGTGACTCAATACAATCGATCGTTAAGCTGACCGCACATGGTCCACTAAGTTGCTCGAGACACAGTTGATCGCTATTTGTTTGTACGAGTAGTTACCGTTTCGTGTATGGCCTGCAGCTTAGCATCGTTAGTGAGCTAGTGTTGCCGTGAAGTCGTGCGTTTGTACCGATACCGAACCTAAAATAGTGGTTTCTACATCATTAATGGCCGATTCCTGTGCAGTACCGAATGTTTTAGACTCTTGTATCTTTACCAAAAATGAAGCAAAGACCATAGCTTTGCATAGTAGATCCTCCCATTCCGTAGCTATCACAGGTAAAGTTAGCGAGTCTATTTTTATGCTCAGTTTGGCAATAAAAATGCTACCGTTGGTAAGCGAAACGATCCGTTTTTAGTCAGGAACCGGCAATTAACTAATGTTTGTATCATAGGCGTTTTATTAGGCATTGTTTTGAATTTTCGTGATTATACACCGTGGGCCCGAGGTACTCGAAAGATTCCGATGCCTAATTGGGGAAGAAAATCTAGGATATAAATAAAGCTTAATTTTAGAAATATTCATTATTTACGGAAATTCATTGCACAAATCGAAAAATATCTATGGACAAATCCTATGAACCCGGCGTTTCGACTTTTGTCATACCATACCCCTCTCGCCGTATGTCTTATTTGTCGGGGAGGGTTGTGAATATATGTGAGTGCATAAGTAACTTCTCACAAGTTTCTTATGCACTCACACGATAATTTACAAATGTTGCGAGTTCAACCTAAGGTATTGTTTACAAGGAAGTACTAAAGTTAATTGATGTAATAAGTAATGAAAAAAAAAACGAAAAAAAAACTGAATTGGACTTTCGTTGATATAACATTTGACTCATAATACCATCAGAAAAGCGTGGTCAAAATCTTTCGGGTACAGTCGACTTCATTGATATATTGGCCCTTCCAGGCTTCAAAAATATATGAACGTTAAAAAAGTTCATAATATTGTGACAACTCTAAGCATCATTAAATTGTGGTTAAGATTTAGATTCATTAATATGTGACTGCTTTTTTTCAGTAACATGTATAGCCAAAGGCACAAAAGACAGAAAAAGCAGTCACATATTAATGAATCTAAATCTTGACCACAATTTAATGATGCTTAGAGTTGTCACAATACTATGAACTTTTTTAACGTCCATATTTTTTGAAGCCTGGAAGGGCCAATATATTAATGAACTCGACTGTACCTCGGGCCCACGGTGTATTGTAGTTTTATTTAAGTAAACAAAAGAAAAATCCAAGTGGAATTTCATTTTAGTTTAGTAGTTTTAGCAGCACACGTTCTATTAATTACATCTTGTTGAGTTATCTACAGTATTAAGCATTTAATCATGTAACTAATGTTTGTAATTCTTGATGTCTAAATTAAGACTTCGTTATTAAAACCCAAGTTTATTTTGTCTAAGACACGCTGCGGTTAATCGCAGCGATTTATTATCAAGTGCTGGCATAGAACGGCAACGTTTTCAAGCGAAAAAAGCATTAAGTTTGTAAAAACAAAACAAATAGGAGAATGCATTAGCGATTTTGTTCAGTGTTCTGCCTACTTTTTAGTTGCGTTTCTTTATCACGACAATTTATTGCGACTCAGTGCAAAATGCTGCTTTAAATGGTGCTTACATAATTAGTATTCGTAACGCTTCTGTACTAGTTCATAATTTTAGGAGAAATAGGTATGAAGGGAAGGAATAATAAGCCGTGACCTTAAAAAGCAACTTTTTTGTTATTGTATTTGAAATAACTAGCTGTACCCGTGACTTTGCCTACGAAAACATAAGGTTACTGCCTATCACCCACATTGAATAGCGTGATAATTTGTACCTTATAACCTGACCCGTTCTTTAAGGGACATTTTCGCAAAATTTCAACTAAATCTGTTCAGTAGTATTGGCGTGAAGCTCAAACAGATAAACAGACAAACTGACAGAAATTCGAAAAACTTCAGTTTCGGTATCAGTATCATTTCTAGTACCTACAAGTAGCAATTATGATTTTTCAATAATAGTCAATGTACAGTTTTTGCTTCGTTACGATTTTATTATAATTATTATGTTTAGAAATAGATGTAGAATTTATTAAAGCTTTCAGGGAGGGAAGGCCAGAGTGTTGTGGTATTACTTATCTGAGGCCTATGTCCAGCAGTGGGTAATAATAGTCTCTCTCTTTCTCTCTCTCTCTAATGTCGCTTTGAGCTATACGACAATAGCTCCTCAAATCCTGACAAGCGCAGCGCGAGATAATTTTGTTGTCGCATTACGTCGCGCCGAGACGAGATAATTTACGGTTTATCTCGTCACCGTGCGAGATAAGCCGAGACGAGAACATTTTCTCGCGCTGCCCATGTTTGCCCGGTTAGTGATAATATTAGCTAGTCACCAAGGCTGGTAGCGAGTCTGACTGTCCAGAGTGCGCCGGACTAACTTATGTAATTATCGTCGCTCTTTTAATGGACCCCATAAATTCCCAAATAGCATAAATCCTTCACGGTCTATTATAAGTATTCTTGCGAAAAATCAAAATATTATAAGCGTAGAAGAACTTACAAGGAATTCTTAATATGTGTTGAACTTGAATGACGTTGAATTGACATGTACGCTTGTGAATAATCTTGAATTGAATTATTTTTTTGACATTATATTTCAAAATTTATAATTTTTGAAGTTAATTATTGCATGTTATTGTTGTTTTATAATCAGTATATTCTTTTACTAACCGACTTCAAAAAAAGGAGGAGATTCTCAATTTTTATGTATGTTCCCCGATTACTCAAAGACACTGGACCGATTTGGAAATTATTTCTTTTGTTTGAAAGGGTATACTTCCCAAGTGGTTGGGTCAGTGGTCATCAGGTCAGGATCTGATGATGGTATCCTGGAGAAATCGAGGGAACTCTTCATGTTTTATAGGGACACTTGAAGCGATTTGGGTATTTTTTTGTTTGAAAGAATATTCTCTCGAGGTGGTCCCATTTAAATTTGGCGAAGATCTGATGAAGACCCTCGGAGATTGACGATGGAACTTTTCAATGGATAAAAGTAAATTACCCGCGATTGCTGTAATTGCATGTTTATGTGTTGTTTATGCCACTTAAAATAGAAAAATAAAATTACTTTAAAAAGAAAAAGCGACTTCAAAAAAACTAAAAGAGTATAATAATTACCATATTTTTAGAATTAAACATTTGAGAAGTCGGTGCCTTCAATTTGGTTCAGCGTGAATAAGCACCGACTTCTTAAACTGTTAATTTTATAATAATTATGGTAATTATTTTACTTTTTATTTTTAAACGTTTTTTTTTCATGTACAATTTCAGACAATAATTCTAATTGTTATTAAAAAATGAAATGAAATTAGATACAGCTGGTTTGTAAGTGATTGTTGACAAAAAATTTACAGCACCACTGATTTAATAAACAAGGTAAACAAATACTACATAATGAACACTAAACCGTCCTTAATCATTGCTTCACCTGTAATGAAGTACAAACAGTCACGAAAAATTAATTATCAACTCTTCACAGACACAAAATAAAGCTCTTTGACAACTTCGACTTTCAATTAGAATTGATTAGTTGGGAACTTTCTTTGCTATTAAAACAGGCCTTGATTGTTCAACTGCCTTTATTGTACAAGCAATCATTTTTAAAGCGGTCTTATTCGGTACTATTTCTTTCCTAGAAATGTAATCTAAAATTTATTGAGTTTAGTAGGTAGAGTCGAGACCAGCTGAATAGATTCTGTGAGTACCGGTGACACGTTCTATGCCGTAACTTTCGGTGGTGTACATAAACAGGGTGTTAACGAATTCGTGTAATTCCTTCAAACTGCGTGATCACGGCAAGTATGATCACGGTGACACAGATTAACCCTAAATGGGTTGTTGCGAAAACCAAAGTAAAAAAAAAACACAAAAAACTATTTTTTCTGTTTCCGAGTCATTTTAGAGCTCCGAGTTAACTAACTGTCTGCAAAGAGCGATATAGGGCTAGTCGTCACCGCGAGCTGTGTAACCGTTCTTTCATTTATTTAAAGCACGGTTTGAAATGTTTAAATAAATAAATGAAAAAAATGTTTTTTTTTTTGTCCATAAGTGGTTTAGATACGATACGACGACACTTAAACGTACCGCCAGAAAAAAAAGACCTTTTTTTTTTAACCAAGTTAAATCCCGTGCTGGGTCAATCTACACCAGTAGTATCGTGTGGTTTTGAGGAATTACACGAATTTGTTTACACCCGTATGAGCCTTGTTAAGAGAGTTACAATGAAATATCAACGGGGATATTACTTACACAGTGTAGTATCATACATACCACGTGTTTGTCAAATTGTTAGAAAACAAGCAAGAAAACAAACGTTTTTTATACCTACTGTCTACGTAACGACGGTGATTTAGTGCTGGGAATTGAGCAAAAAAAGATCGCGCATACGCATCCTGCAACAATAGAGTATTTGACTTCTATTAAAAATGTACAACAGTTTAGTATTATTTTATAGAAATTATAGAAAGAAAATGGTATGCAGAAAAAAACGATAAAAAAATAGTGGAGATACACGTTTTAGAAGTTTGTTGAGGAGGCATTTTCTGTCCTTTTCACGCGAAAGCGATATTGTATGAAGTTTTTAAGGTATGACGTCATATAGTAGTAGTGTTGTCTCTGTCTTGTGGACAATTTCATTTATGACTATGGCATTTTATTAAATATTTCATTGGTTGTTTCACTGTTGCTTATTGTGTATGTAATAATTTCGAGATTTCTAATAAAATAATAATAGTCGAATACCCTATTAGAGCTTGCAGAAATGAAAACGGACGAGAGAGAACTGATTTAGTAGCGTAACATATTAAGAGGATAGCTTCTACCAAATGGCATGCAATGTAGGTCAACTTGCGTTATCTATTTAACTCTAATCTGTGGGATGTTACTAAAATCACGTTTGGCAACCTTTCGTATTGCAGTGATTGCAGTATGTTGTTTTCAGCACACTCAAATTCTCGGATGAAGAACCAGCCATCATTGGCGCAGAACCGTGAAACTTGTACATTACCCCCTTACTTTAAAAGATTGCCATTTTTAAACACTGATTATATTATACCTGTCCTTGTCTTTTATATGCCAATCAATAAATACAAATATCGTTTATTTGTCAATATTAATAAGAAATTAGTTCGCCACATTGTATCCATATAGATATACAAATTTGTTTAGTTTCTGTAATTCTATTCTAGGTATTTAACACTAGTGAGTTCATAATTATATCACATTATGAAGTTCATAATTATATCACAGATAATAATACAAATTATATCTATCCCTGTAATTTAATATATTAAACATATCATTATAGAAACATGAATATAATTATAACAGCTTTAGATCATTTGACATTAATCTTGCAATATTAACAATATTATTCTAAATTATTCTCTTGAGCGTGAGGTCTTGGGTTCGATCCCCAGGTCGGGCAAAGTGTTATAGGGTTTTTCCGTGTGGAATTTCTCAGTAGCAGCTCGGAGTCTAGATTTGTGCCCGGTTGATGGCAATAGCTCGCCCCCTATTACATGGGACTTAAACATAACGGCGAAACGTGGGTGTGTACTGTACTATACACCTCTGCCAACCCTTCGGGGAATAAGGCGTGAAGTTATGTATTCTCTTGCAATATATTTTTACATTTATTCTACATCTATTTATTATTCCAATAGAGATGGCAATAGACTTAAACAACCTTTAACTATCGTTTATAAGTAGGGGTGTAAGAGGCTTAGGACCCGACTGACCACAGCGTAAGTAGCACAACCGGAGGTATGAATTTTGGTGGGTCACACAATCTTGAACTGTTGTTACGGCTAAAAGACCTTCCCTTCTATTCTTATGGCTCACATATCCGTTGTATAAACAGCTGTACCCCCCGAAAATTGATAACAGCGGATACTGCGCTCGTCAACCCGCTTGTCAAGCGATTATGCATGCATTATCCCCCAAGATCGTTCCTTATGACGGTGTATCTCAAAACCCATGCTCTACAGTACACGTTTAGGAGCGTTTGTACGTTGTGTATCTGCCTTTAACAGATTTCAGAACCCTGTTTAAACCTTTATACATCGCGTTTAACTTAACGCTCCGAACACAAGGTGGTTCTAACTTAAGCAGCACGTAGTTTAGATAAGTTAGGACCGAATACAAGTTTTGAATGATCTGCATGTTAACTCAACCTGGATAAATCTAGGTTTACTAACACCACTAACATGTAACGTGCCTTTTAACTAACTGCTCGGTATAAACAGAATACATTCTAGCTCTGGACATGACGTTACGCCTTGGAAAGGAACAACTTACAGTCGTGCTAGATGACAGCATGCCACCCAAACAATCCCATCGTTTCGAACATTGCAACAACTTCCCCTATTCCATATGTACAAAGGATCTGCCGTTTATACCTTTAAGGGGTGAACAGCGATCCTTAATCTCTCTTTATCTGGTGTCAGTCGATGGGTCGGTAATTCATGTTTAACATGACAGGTGGCGTAACGTGTCGTCTCTCTCAGCATATTACACGCTGTATATTTTAATATGAATTTGCTGTTGGTTATTTTTCTTCACTGGCAGTAGCTATTCATCCGTGATACGTGTACTAAAGTATGAATAAGATGAGGGGTATTATGCATAGCGCTAAATAAGCTTTGGTTTTTTACAGATACTGTAACATACAATTCATGTGATGTTTTACTAATTCAAGGAGCACTGGCTTTTCAAACAGTTAATTGATGGATCTTGACTTTTATTATTTTCTGTTTTATTGTATTTAGAAAAGATTACCAATTTCAACCGACTTCTTTAAAAAGGAGGAAGTTCTCAATGCGTCTGTTTTTAGGGTTCCGTAGTCAACATGGCACCCTTATAGTTTCACCATGTCCGTCCGTCTGTACGACTTTCTGTCTGTCCGTCCGTCTGCAGCTTAGCTCGGAGACTCTTAGTATTAGAAAGCTACAATTTGGCATACATATTAATCACGCCGACAAAGTAGTAAGAAAAAATCAAGAAAAAAAATTGTTTTACTGTTCCTTCTGTACACTTAAAGTGGGGATGTTTTTTGTTTCTCGTGTACCCCATGGTGTGAAGTGTTATTGGATAGGTCTTTCAAAAATATTGCGAGTTTGTGAAAACACTTTTTCGATTAAGGGAACCGTTTCTTAAATATTAAGCTTTAAAGTGCAAATTTTTGTTAGAGTCATGTGTCCCCCCCCCCCCATGCCAGCTAAACGGTTAGTTTTGGATATGTGAAAAAATTCACGGTAGTAGTATATACAACGAAATTAAAAGGAAAACTATCACAGCTAAGTAGGCTTTACAAGTTTACGAGTAATAGTCTTATGACTTATAAAATGTACTTGCTCTAATTACTAAGCCCTCTTCTTAGTCCACATTATTGTGCAACTACGGAACTCTATTACTGCCCGTGGCCCGACACGTACTTGGCCGGTTTTTTTATGTATTTTTGGGCGTTTTGGTGACTTCATGTGCACCGATTTGCATGTTTTTTTTGTAGTTTGAAAGTGTTTTTTCCTGAGATGGTCCCATTTAAATTTGTTGAATATCTCATGAAGACCTTCGAAGATAGACAATGGAACTCCTCAATGACGAATAGCACACATAATGTGACTGGGTTATGAGCAACGCGTTTATTAGGTCTAAATATATTTTAATTAAAGCCATTAAAAATAATATACACACACAACATACAAAAAAAAACCGACTTAAAAAAAAATTTTTTTTTTGTTACCTGATGAAAAGTAGTTCTAACCTCAGAGGCAAGTTAAAACGTCTCATGTGTCTATCATTTCACTGTCACCCTTTAATGGTGGTCGTATTTTCCCGGATAAACTCTTTCACGAACAGCTCTATTACTACTAAAATATTCCTTAACTAGTGGTTCCTAACCAAGAATAGACAATCCCCTCCCTCCTCCACCTGTTGGCGGATCATACTTTATGCATATTGCTTATTTATGTATTGTAGCACCACACTGAAATAGAATTAGAGGTTACGTAGTCGTGGTGACAAGAATTATTTTGACTTCTACTATTACAGACTACTACTTGATAGGTGGGTGAATATTCGAAAAACTTTTACAAAAATTAAGAATGTGGCGGCATCTATCTCGCCACATGCGAACTATTCAAGCCTGCATCGCGCAATCAAGATTTAACACGCAGATAGTATATATACAACCTCCCAACATCAACCGTTGGGCAGTAGCCCGCCAGGCACAAGACTCCGCCTGGCCGACTCCCTTTGGTTGGAGGAACACCACACCAAGTTTCTCCACAAGAACATCATTATCATCATCCCAAAGTTAAAAATGCAGATGTTTAACCTCCAGTTTCTGATCTGAGAATTCGGGATAAACAAATACATAAAACCTCAAGCACGGTAATTATAGACACAATAGATAAGACAGTTAAGTGTCGTCCTGGGACGACGGACGGTACGTAACCGGGTATCGTTTGAGTATGGAGTTGTCAAAAAAATGACGGATTTTAAAGCATTTTTTGACAATTTTGTACTCAAGTATCACTTATGTATTTACGTATCCCGAATTCTCAATTCAGAAACCGGAGGTAAAACTCCAATTATGATAATGAAAGATCAAACTATATCATTGCCATAACACAAGAATTATAACAATCTGAAATTACTATAATGTTAACAACCCAGGAGAAAAATGATTTGTTAAAAAAAATGTTAAGGTAATTCTAATATTCACCCAGGTACCAAGTATTTGACAAAATAAATTGATACGTAATTGAACCCACAATATTATTATACCCTTCTATCAGTCGCCCCGCAGGCCCCCACACTAAAGGATGGCCACTACACTAAGGAGTAAGTAATTCAATTAACTTCCTATTAAGGGGCGAGTCGGTAACGTTTGTCGAACTCCCAAGTTTTTGTGGTGCTCAGCTTTGTGCGATGATACTGTGCAGAATACGGGAAAGACGACTAAGGGATTACGTGAAGAGGATGAGCAGAAGCGTCTTCTTGTCTGCTTATCGCAATATTACTAATCTGTCTGCTAGGAGTGGCAATAATGATACCGATTCTCTTGTTCACAAACTGAAATAAAATTAGAGAACTGTTATCTTTTACTAACAGACACCGCGAGAAAAAGACGGTGATAGATAAGAACTAAGTTAGAGATGTGAAACTAAAGGTACGAGTTCGTAGCCGACTGCATACGAGTACAACAGCAGCAGACGACGTGTCGCTACGACACGACTGGTTTCTATGCATTTCTATGAAATACCTTCCGCAGCTAGCGACACGTCTCGCTCGACTTCACGTCGCATGACCGCAGATCAGTAGTGCCAAAGACGCTGAAGCGACGACATGTTGAATCTTTCTCAAAAAAATTAGTTTTTCCAATTCCGAGGAAAAAAAACTGATAAACCAGGTGGCCCAATATCCTTTACTGTACGATGCATCTAACTTAATATAATAAAACAAAAGATACAAAAGTAAATCGCGATCGCTAATCCCAAACAGCAGTGCGAGCACGGTTCTTTTTATCGAGTCGATTCGAGAAATTTATCTATTCTAAACGTCAAATTTGACATAAGATATGGATAAAACGACAGCTCTTGTCGTTATAACTATATAATTTGACGTATAGAATAGATAAATTTCTCGAATCGACTCGATAAAAAGAACCGTGCTCGCACTGCTGGTCAGACATCTTGTCTCACGGAACATTCAGAACTAACTGGAATACGACGCTGCCGTCTGCTGCAGCCTGCAGTTGGGTTCGGACTCAAGACTGCAGTGACATGACGCTGCGACGTGTCGCTAGGACGTGTCGCCACGATACGTTGTCTTCTGCTGCTGTATACAGTCAGCTACGAACTTGTACCTTTGTACACGTCTTGAACTTCACCGCGTTTTTAGTGGACACGTTCTGGCGTGTCGTCTAAATATGGATGGAAATTTTAGTTCAACTAATTTGAACAGCTCTTATTTAAGTCCGTCTCTATTATTTTATCAGAGTGAAAAAGATAGCAATTGCCTAAATTATATTTAGTTTGTCCATAACAGAATAGGAACCAATATTTGATCAATCGTATCAAAGGCCATTGGAAGGTCCATCTACATTAGAAGTTTACCGGCTCATTTGATGGTGGTCAATGTCAGGGCAATCAAAAGTCAATCTCAAATGTCGCACATGCTGGGGGGTTTCAATACAGTCACTATTGAAGCCCCCCAGCATGTGAGATATTTCTCTTTTTGGCGGCAACAGTGGCTATTGGCCATATAAAATTTTTGTTTGTGTGCGTAAGGCCGTCGACACATGACTACGGTGCAGCACCGGCCACCGTGTAACGGCACGGCGTCGCTACCGGGAGACGGCGCGGCGTCGTGCCTCAGCACAGTGCTGTGTACGGTGCACGGCACGTTAGTTTATGTTTTGCTGTTGCTTAGTTTGCACATGTTAATAAAAATGGCTGACAATTTAGATGTCGAGCTATATTTCACTAGTGGAAGCACGTCCCGACGTATAATTGCTGCCGTGTGCTGACGCCGTGCATTTGCACAAATTTGTTCAAATTTGTATCTTTATAATCCTCGTTTGTTTTGTCCCAGAGGACGGGACTTGTGTGTGGTGAACTAAGCAAAAACTAATATGCGGTGTACCGTACACGGCAACGTGCTGCGGCACGACGCCGTGCCGTTACACGGTGGCCGGTGCCGCACCGTAGACATGCGTCCACGGCCTTATTCTCATTTTAGTAATTAGCCACGCCTTCTTTTGTTGTAGCGACGCGATAGTCTTTTATTTAAGTGTGTGAATTTGTCAACGTGTGTTATCTTTCCCACTTTTCCTACAAAAAATTACTAAAATAATATTATTTGGACACTGGCTATTTCATCTTCTGTCTTTATTAATATGCCTCAAGGATGATACCATTATTGGGCCAATGTTTCGTGGGCACGTGTGTTCCATGTGTTTCTAGCTACATTAGAATTTATATGAGCCGCTGAATTACCCATAACGCGATAGTAATCGATTTCGTTACGATATTGGGTATAATGCTCGGTTTTGATTGATATAATAAAATATCGAGTGGGTGGTTTGATGTAGCTTTATTTTATACCGCTCTTTGATATTTGTAAAAGTGTGTGTGTTCAATATATGTGTGTTTAGGAATATGGCTGCTGATTTATTATTTGGTTGACTTTGTAATCTTTGAAGAAAATTAATATAAGTATTACCCGTAATCTTAAGTTAATAATTAGAATCGGAACTTCCTGATTTATGTAGAGTTATAGATCGGCTGTCCCATTTCAAAACCTAGTAAGGGACAGTTTTTACAAAACTCGTTTTATTGCATAGTCTTGCTAACCTAGTAAGTCCCTACCAAAAAAAAAAACACCAGAAAAAACTCACATATAAGCCGATATACAGGGTGTCCAAAAAATTGCACGACATACTGCGGGGGGTGATAGCTTGGTTCAATACCTACCAAAATAGCAAATTATATGTACCGCAAAATGTTACGGTTTTCAAGTTATAAAAATTTTTCCAAAACATCAAATATCTGATTTTTCACTCTGTTGTAAAGAAAATTTCCTTTTCTGATATTTTTTTACATCAATTTATTCGTGAATTGTTACTGTACTCATTGATTTCGTTTATATCAAAAAGGAGAACGTGTTCAAGAAAAAAAAAACTTACATTATTCAACATTTTAGAAAATTTTGTTTAATTTGAAAACCGTAACATTTTCCGGAAATTTTTATGTACTATTTTGGTAGGTATTGACCTAATCTATCACTCCCTACAGTATGTCGTACTATTTACTGGACACCCTGTATACAAGCATCGATAGCTAGTAAGTGCACCATTCACTGTCTCGTGAAACCTAGTAAGTCACTTTAACCACATAGTTTTAACTAAAATAAATAACTTTCAAAGGATGACCGATTTTACGTTTATGCGCTCTCCTGTAAAATTTCGTTTTAAGCCCTTTCTAGGTTTTCAAATGAGACAGCCGAGATATGTTTAAAAGTATCGTGGTGGCCCGGAGGTTACAGACCCGTTTGTTAAGTACCGGGTTGCCGGTTACCCAGGCATGTACCAATGTGACGTTTTCAATGTCATATGTACTTTCTTAGTTAATCTAAGACGCCACTGACATACGGTGAAGGAAAACATCGTAAGGAAACCTGAACGTAATGGTCTCAAATCGCCAACTCGCAATGAGCAAGTGTGGTGATCAATGCTCGTTTATTCTCTGTATGAGGAGAGACCTTTGCCCTGCAGTGGGACAGTTACAGACTAATATTTATTTATGGTTCAGATTTATTGTAAGACATCATACTTACAAATGTAACGGCAAAAAACAGTTGAAATTGTTTAGAAGGGTTCAGGGGCAAAACAAGGAATGTCACAAAAAAAATCAAATATAAATTAAGTATAGCAACACTTAGGTTTTCGCGCGTATTTTTATGTAGCACTAGCTTTTGCCCGCAGCTTCGCATGCGTAAAATTTTGAACCCGTTAAGCAACGATACAAACTTTCATCCCCTATTTAACTCCCTTGGGGGTTGAATTTCGAAAAATCCTCCCTTATTTCTTGTCTAAATTATAAAGGGAACCTCTGTGCAACATTGCAGCTTTCTAGGTCCAAGGGTTTGGGCTGTGCGTTGATGAGTCAGTCAATCAGTCAGTCAGTCACGACTTTTCTTTTTATTTACATAGATTATGTACAAAGCATAAAAACGATTGAAGTCCTTCATATTATTGAATCTTCAACAATTGATATGTAAGACAAAGTTATAAACTTTCAAAAATTTAAATGTTAATTACACAAAATCCTGTTTTAGTGACATTTCTTTGTTTTGCCCCTGTACCCTTCGTTTAATTTCTTGTGTTCTCAAAACGATCAACATACGCTAAAGCAAAGGCTTTTAAAGATAGTTTGTGCCTATCTAATCAAGAAGGTGCCAATAAATTTTTATACACCATAAAAAGGACTAGAACACTTTGTACATATTACTCGCAACAACCATTAAAATAAATTATGAAACTTTCGACGGCTAATAGAAAACAATAAACAGTTTATGATCTGTGACGGGCAAAATTAACGATTGCACGTGCCGAGAGCGAAACGAGGTAGGGGTGTTCATCATGTGAACTTTCCCGGTTTATTTATTCCCGGGGTCTTTCCCGGAGCGGCTTAATGGCGCCTTAAGCGGTAATGTGTGGTCATAAATTAAACGATAATAAGTTCGGACAACAACACTGCCGTTAATGACTGTGAGGCGGTAGATAGTGTGACGTCGCCGCGTCGTAGACGGTCCTTCGACACTTTCTTCAGTTATCTGCGTTGTGAACAGGCGTCCCTTCCGGGTCTATCCCGGGTTTATACGTATAGTGCTGTTCGTATCGGCGTTTGCGGGTTATTTTTTTATCGTGAATGGTTTTGGTAATATTTGCCGCACCCTATGGCCCTTTAGATATGTTTGAAAAAAGAAGTTGCTTTACAAAATAAATATGAGCGGCTAAAGAAAAAATGGGAAATATTAAAATAAACTTCGCATAGAAATACTGTAAAAGATTTACATAACAAGTAACAAATTCTACTCATTCTAAGCTTGATGTTGATTTTAAATTTAGTAAGTTTCCTTTTCATACTTAATCTGTACTGAAATTTCGTTTATCTTTGGTAATGAAATTTTGTGACATTAAAACTGCCACTTGACTAAATACTTACCGACAACTAAACTGAATTTTGACATGGTGCCAGTAATAAAATTGTGAAATTAAAGACTGGAGACGTGTAAATTAAGCTTTAAAATCACTAAAATAATACAAGAAAATATTTTTTGCCGCATTCTTTTCGTATTTTTTTTCTACAGTATCTAATAACGAGATATGGTCAGCCATTGTTTATCGGACTACGTAAGAGAATTTTATCGACTTTATAAGTTTTACACTATTTATTGTTCCGGTTAAGTCTAAGTAACAGAATGATGTGAAATAATTGGCGGGAAATTGCTCCTGGGGAAAGAAACGAACATAATAAATTATATCTACTCTTTTCTGTACAAGCCCAATTCGGGACCAAAGGACATATTATATTTTTATATGGAAGCTGGGCTTTGGCTGTGAACCGCGAAGAGATTATATTTTTATGAAAGTATATAAAATATAGAGATTTCCTATTTTTTTTTAAAAGGGTGCTTTTTCTTTTTTTTTTTGTTTAAATAATTAGAATTAAGAAAAAGTTAAAACCCAAAGTAATTATTAATTCTGGCAACACTAGAAGTGTTAGATGACATTTATTGTCATTGTCAACGTCAGTCATTGTCAAAAATATCAAATCCAACTTATTCAACTGTTGTTGTCGACTGTCGGACTGTGGTGTCGGAGTGCTTCTGCGTAAATTAACACGATTTCGCTAATTAACATTAAAGTAAAACAAAAATTACAAATTCAGTAAACAACAACAATATATGGCGATTTTGTTTGACAACTTTGACATGACATTACAATGACAAGTGACAACCTTGCTGACAGACAGTAAAATTTTTCATTGTATTGAGACAAAGGAATGCCATGCCATAACATCCAAATCATTGAGTTAATTAATAGGGGTGCATGAAAAGAGCCTCCACGAGTGACGATACATGAGTATGTCCGGCGCACCCTAGGCAGTCAGCCACGCTACCAACCTTGCTGACTGGCTAATCTTGTCACCACGGCATTAGCTATTCTCGTATAGCTCGTGCCGACATGATAGAAGAAGAATCGAGTTAATTCATTGATTTCATTTTAATTAAAGCCATTTAATATTATTTTAATATTAGGACAAATATTATGCATTTAAAAAATATATTTATCAATCAGTATTTTTCTAAGTTTTTTAACTAGAAAAATATCAGGTTTTTTTTTAAATTAAATAAGCGAGCTTTTTACACTTGATTTTGTTTTTGTAAGCACATCCTAGAGTTTTCCCTATCAGAAAAACTGCATTTGTCAATGGTTAAAAATAAAATTATTTAAAGCCCTTTAACATGCCCAATAATGTCCTTTAGCGTGCATTGATGAATCAATCACTTGTAATGTTTTGTGTTTTTCTTGATACAGGATTGAAAAGACTTGAAAATAGCATGGTGATCCAGTAAAAAAACGAATTTGCATTGAAGACGGTAACAATAACAAATGCACACGACATAATTACTTTCCCAACTATGTTGGGGTGAGTTTCCAGTCTAACTATGTGGCTGAATACCAGTATTTTACACGAAGCGACTGCCATCAGACCTCCGCAACCCAGTTACTGTTCAATGCTGATATAATCCTAAGGTTAGACCGGTTGTCAGACTTTCGGGCTTATGACTACACGTAACGATTGTCACAGGTATTCGTATGACGCCTGGTACCGACGGCTCTTCGAGGCACGGGGGCTCTCGATGTGTAACGAACGGATCTACGGATTGACCACAGGGGCCTAATTCTCCTAAAATAAATCTTGATAAATCACAACCGAACCAAGGCCGAACCGTTCATTCAGACAGTTCTCAATTTCAAAAGCTATCAAATTGTTTGACACAAAAAACAAAATCAATCATTTTGAAAGTTTTCAAAAACAAAAACTGAGTGACGGTTGTGGTTCGATTGCGTTTGGCAACAATTTATTTTAGGAGAATTGGGCCTCAGCTAGCGTAACTAACCTTGCAAATTTAATGATCCGCACAGTTGTTAATAGCTATGTCTATACCAGTGCGCTTTCATGTTCATCTTGCGTCATCGTCTGAGGCATACGTGGAACGCCATAGCGCATGCCCCTAGCGCAGGCTAATCTGTCTATTGGTATATCTACACCAGTGCGCTTTCATGTTCATCTTGCGCTTTCAACTTTCAATTCCTCTTGCGTCAAGCGCATGCAATATTGATTACCATAAGACGCATGCAGCTTATCGTTTACACCGGTGCGCTTCGGTCAGTCGTCAGTCGACATACAATAGACAGATTAGTGTGCGCTAGGGGCATGCGCTTTTGTCGAACTAGTATTAAGGCATGCGCTATTGCATGCGCTATGGCGCTTCATGCATACTTCAGACGAAGACGCAAGATGAACATGAAAGCGCACTGGTGTAGACATAGCTTATTGTATGTCGACTGACGTCTGACCGAGGCCGGTGTAGACGATAAGCTGCATGCGTCTTATGACAATGAATATTGCATGCGCTTGACGCAAGAGGAATTGAAAGTTGAAAGCGCAAGATGAAAATGAAAGCGCACTGATGTAGACATACCAAATTAATCACGAGCCCCTCACAAAACGCACACGCCATATTACAAAGTATTTTATATGATATCTATATAACATAACATCACGCCTTGTATTCCCCGAAAAGTTGGGCAGAGGTGTATAGTACACCCACATTTCGCCGTTATGTTTACGTCCCATGTAATAGGGGGCGAGACTATTGCCATCAACCGGGCACAAATCCAGACTCCGGGCTGCTACTAAGAAATTCCACACGGAAAAACCCAATAACACTTTGCCCGACCTGGGGATCGAACCCAGGACCTCACGTTCAGTAGTCGCGCTTGCGACCACGAGACCAATGAGGCAGTTTCTATGATTTCTGTATTGTATAAATTTAGAACAAATTTATCAATAGATCACCATACAAATGTTGCCCAGATATTGAATTTGATCCCCGTATAAATGCAACAATGGACTTTAAAAAGGCCAATATGTAAATAAACGATACAACTGTTTTTAACATTTCGTTCTCCGTTGAAGTCCTTTACCCTTTTTTGTTTTGTTCACTTTTGCCACAGGCTTACTTTGCACAGCCGCAGCCGACGATCAAACAGTACGGCTGTGCATGTTCTTGTCAGTTTTAGGCAAAACGACAGTTTGCCCAGTCGATCGAGGTGGCCGGGCGAAGTAGGGTTGGGTATTTATTATCTTGTACGTCAAAAATATTGTTTGAATCGTACCTATTGATAAATAAATAATTATTCGTGGAGTATTTAAGATGCATCTATTCTTATACGAAATATTTTAAGGAATACATCTATAAACGGTAAAGAAGCCATAGTTAAACATTTTTTTTTAATTATATTGTTTTACGTAATTATTGTAATTGTATGTGCTTGAGAAAACATGCATAAAAATTAAAAAAAAAAACCCGCTTCAGTGACAATAAATACTACGTAGAAACTAGTGTAATGGATGTTGAAAATATAATTGAGCCAGTAATTGATATGTGTGTATCAAGTAAAAAGAAATTATTTAATTAAAAAAATATATAGGTAAACTTAGTTTTTTTTTAATTTATATGGCTTCTTTACCACCTATAGATGTCTCCCTTAAAATATTTCGTGTATGAATAGATGGATCTTAATATTTGTGTACTTTACGAGACCTTGATCATCTAATTAATCCAATAAATAACGATTCAAGATCGAGTCGGTCTCGCGCAATCAGGTTACCGTACCAGAGCTTTTTACTTTTTGTGCACCATGACATGTGACTGACAAAAACGCATCTTCTGGAATAGAAGTATTCTAGTTATATCCTCAAATTGCTTTTAATTTGCTATTTAGCCGTGAATACGTAAAAATACAACGAGACAAACTCACCTTCGAGTTATATTTTTACGAGTAGATATTTCCCTATAATGGGCAATTAATTTAAAAGAATCGATATAATTGTAATAATAATTAATCAATGTTTCAGACCCCTTCCTGTTCAAAAGTCCTAAGTTTGAATCCCAAGTCCGGTAGTGTTGAGTTCTTCCGATACAAAATTCTTTCAACGCCGGCGCCGATGTATTCGAAGCCTAGGTCGAGAGTTCGATTTCCGCAATAGGACAAATATTTATATGGCATCAAATATTGGTTCCGTACGTGTATGCAATTGTGCTGACGGAATAGGGACCAGTGCATGCAGGTAGCAAAGACCATAAAACATGCGTTATGGTATTTATACACCAGTGCGCTTTCATGTTCATCTTGCGCTTTCGCCTGACGCATGCCTGAAGCGCCATAGCGCATGCCCTAATACTAGTTCGAGTCTTATGGCGATCAATATTGCATGCGCTTGACGCAAGAGGAATTGAAAGTTAAAAGCGCATGATGAACATGAAAGCGCACGGTGTAGATACACCCATTATATCGCTTTAAAAAAAAAACGGTTTGGTTGCATATTTACTTGAAACAGATACTAGAGCAGTTCGATGTTCTGGCACAAGTAAATGCTTTAATTTGTTTGTCTTGTTTTGTTGTAGGATATCAGTGCGATTTTAAGAGCGAAGGATTAATCACTTAACCAATAAGTGAGTACACACTCCAGAATACGATCAACCAATACTTTGAAATGTTATCGTCTTTTTTTTCTGTTTAGGAATATAAAAAGAGAAACTGCTTGATGTATCAACCCTAAGCCTCAACTGCTGGGGTAACAAACTTGAAATTTTGACAAAAGTTACCTTTTATAACGTAGGCTAGGCATCCACTAAGGAATGTTTTTTGGAAATTCCACTAAAAAGGGCGTAATGAATTACCCTTGCTAGGTTTGTAGGGGAGAATTAAGAAAAAGTCTTCATTTTTCGTTTATGAACAGTCATTTCACAATTATTCTTATTCAATTACGCAAACGTCGCTGCAGGCAAAAGCTAGTTTTCTTACAAAATAGTAATTAGACTGGTTCTTTAACCAAGATAGACCACTCCTTGTTTTTTATTGGTGACGTAAATAACGACCAAGGAATAATGATGAGACGATGTCCTCCTGTGCTTATAAGAAAATGTTATTAGCCGCATACTGACTGAACGAGCAGCCTTGCGAGATTGCCGCGCGAGGCAAATGCTCGGTCGGTCAGGGTGTACCGTGCTCGAGGCAAACGCATGCGCTGCTCCTCCGAGCGTACCGCGTTCCGAGCCGAGCATTGTCCGATTTGGTCGATGCTCAAAGGCGCGGAAGGCGCCTCAGTACGAATGTCTCGCGCGCTCAAGACGCGCCTGCTCGTAGCTCGCGGGTGAATTTTAAAATGTGCATAGACAAGTTGGCTCAGCCTTCCCGCGCGCAGCAGCCTCGTGCAATAAATGAATTCGAATGGTTAGAGGTGCGGGCTGGGATCGAACTCAGACCATCCCGTGTGGAAGGCAAGCGTTCAACCGCTAGGCTATCACTACTACATGACATAATCAGCTCATTACTGTCCCACAGCTGGGCACGAGAAAGAGGACTCTTCTCAGAATAAAATGGGTTTAATCTGGAGTTGCAACGGATAGTGATTTGGCCGGATACCAGATGGTGGATAACCGGCGCCTGCCGAAGCGGGATAGCCGGATATCCGGCCGCCGGATTTCCGGCTATAATATAATATATAATTTTCCTATAGTAGATTTCAAATGTTTATTATAATTAGCTACCATAAGTGCTTACAGACTAAAAATGTATATATTTTTTAAATAAACAGGTTGGTTTACGAAATTAGTAGTATTATTCACATTTTATTACGAAAATAAGACCAAGTACCTGGCTAGCCGGATATCCAGCACAAGATGACAATCCGGCGCACGGCTGGATTGTCATCTAAGTAAAAAAAATGGCCGGATAGGCCGGATATCGGATAGTGGCCGGATATCCGTTGCAACTCTAGTTTAAACCCTTTCGGCGGACTAAATACCATCGAGAATTTTATGGAGGCCTCTCAGATGTGCAGGTTTCCTCGCGATATTTTCCTTCACCGTTAACAGAAGTGATAATCAAATTCTACTAATATATAAAAAGATGCGTTGTGTAAACCAAAAACTGAAATCAAAAAGAAAATCAACAAAACCTCTAATGCTAAACCAGTCTCACCTTTTATATTGTGTTTCGCCGTGTTCGTAGGTACCTACGTTTATACTGGTACCTCAGAATTGATCGGTAGGTAATTACTTAAGGGGGAGAGCGAGGGCACTAACTTTCAGGATACACATGGAACTAATCAAAGAAGTAACATGCTGCTTGTTGCTAATATAAGTGCTGATTTAATGGTTAGCTAAGGGATTCTTGGAATTATCTATTTAACTTTACGTACGTGCGTAGAGGGAACTGTTTAATGATTCTCATGATACAAATATGCCGCGTTTTTGCATAGCAATGTATGCTGTACTAGCTTTTGCCCGAAGCTTCGCTTGCGTGAAATTTTAAACCCACGTTTCCCCCTTTTTAGGTGTACTTACCTAGTTGTAATATCCAAAACGTTCGGCTTCTATTACTTATTTTGAAGAGTGTTTATGCCTAATTTCTAGTTAATTACCTCTGGAATAAGAATTTTCATACAAACGTTAACAACCTATTTCACCCCTTTAGGGGTGCAATTTCTAAAAACGCTGAAACATGTGTATGTTTATTTCTTACCAGAAGTCTAGATATTTAATTCCATGCTTACTACTTTAAAAGTACCAGATTTCTCATACAAATTTTCAAAACTGATTTCACCCTCTTAGGGTAGAATTTCCAAAAACGCTCGAACAAGTGTACATTTATTTCTTGCCAGAAACCTTTTTATTTAATTTCATGCTTCTTGCTTCAAAAATGACAGACTTACATACAAACTTAAATACCCTATTTCACCCCCTTAGGGGTTGAATTTCGAGAAATCCCTTCTTAGTGGATGCCTACGTCACAAAAGTGGAAGTCTACTGTCAAAAATTCAAGTTTCTGACCCTAGCCGTTTAGACTGTGCGTTGATAGATCAGTCAGTCAGTCAGTCATTTTCTCCTTTAATATATATAGATATTGTAATGTACATTGTAGTCTCTTAAGATGAAAATGTATCCTTTTGGTTAACGATATTTGAGATGAGTCAAGTAACTACCAAGAACCGCTGGAAAGAGGTCGTGAATGCTGCTATGAAACCTCCAACTTTGATCGTTCTGTGCACATGACCAAGCAAAGTCGGATCATAATCACAGTTGGAAAACGTACTTTTATAAATAATCTTAAAAAAGCTATACAGGTACAATTTTTCAGCTAGAAATAGACTTTTAAGTCACTAATATCCTCAAGCAGAAACACGTATTTTAAAAAGTTCGGGTTGTCACCTACTTAATGCCAGACATGATAAGTATCGCCGTCAATTAACAACTTTGCCGCGTCTATACATGAATGGTCTTTAGCGCCTAAATTACCGCAAGACTGCGCCGCGCCGAGGCCGTGTCATCGGTGTAAGACGGGCGTAAGTTCGTTAACGTACTTGTCGTAAAGCGAGCTATAAACGATAATGTTAAGAGGGTAGCAACTGAACCAACAACTTAACAAAGTCTCCAAAATTATGGTTTAAATCGATTAAAAACATAATTTGCGATATTAATACTAAATTAGTTCTGGAAAATGTTAAAAACAGAATAACCTACTTTCGATTTATGTTATGCCAAATCTGTAAAATAAACTATTGATATCCTTTGTGCAAGTTTTCATAACTATCATCATCAGATGTCCACTGTTGGACATAGGCCTCCCCCAAAAGAGGGGGTTTGCCGTAATCGCCACGCTTGGCAGGCGGGTTGGCGATTGCAGTATGGTTGTTAAAGTACTCAGAGAACGCTGCTGCCCATCCTCTAGGGAATCGCTTAGTCGCCTTTTACGACACCCACGGGAAGAGATTGGGTAGTGCTATTCTTTAAGTCCGGCTCTACACGAGACATTTTCATAACTGTACTGAACAGATACTCTCTGTAACGATACATTTATAAAAAGGGAACAGTTAGAAGTCATCCTATTGAGATTTTTATGGGGACAAGACGAACTGTATCACTTTAACAAGAGGGCGTATAGAGAAACTCTCCGTACCGTAAGAATTAGTAAAAGCTTAATGCGAAGCGATACGCAGAGGTGCTTAGCGTTAAGTGGGTGATACCCCTTACAAGTGACATTCATTGTTTGACTTTAATTCCTTACAGCTAATATGTGACTTTCAAATTAAATCGGTTTTGTTTGACATTTCAAACGAAATAATGGTTCGCTGAAATTGCTACCAGCATTATAGTCACAAAGAAGTTTGGATATTTTGTGAATTCAATGAAAAATAGAAGATTTCTGTTTGGTTTTTGGCATGCGTTGATGCGAATCTTCTTCTTTTTATCGGAGTTTGGCAGTCAGCTACGCAAATTTCCTGCGGTCCATTGCGAGGCGAAATAGTTGGGCAGCACTCGCGACATCAGTCCTCTCTCGAAGGATTCTCAACCATGTCTTCTTTCGGCGGCCCACGTGTCTCTTGCTCGCGATTAAGTTCGAGGAGGCCGTATCTCTCGTGTCTAAACACATGTCCCAGATACGCAATTTTTCACTGTCCTCTTTCGACGGAGGCGATAGCTGTGTATGAAAAGTTTGCGGGGTGTGCGTTTTTGAAAAGTTCGGCCCTTGTTAGAGGCGCATTTCTGCAGATTTGCGAGCAGCTGGTGCTTTCTTTGATAGACGTTGATTGGAATTGACATTGATTCCTCTGTTGTGGGAGTCCGGCCTGTGGAATTGTATAGCAGTTCCCCGATGTCAACATATTTGGAGGTACCTATGAGTCACGAAAACTGAACTAAAGCCTCGAATAAAATAAAAAATACTGTTCACTTTCTGATGATATCCCAAAGCGAAGCAATTCGTCTGTAGACGCACATTTCAAGTACTTCGATACGTTTCCTGAGTTCTGTTTTAATTGTACAAGACTCACATCCGTACAGAAGAATAACATAAATAATAATAATAATAATAAAACCCCCTCTGGGAAAGGCGTTACCTCAGCATGAGATTAATGTAAAACCGGAGGGTACATTAGATTAGCTTTCTACAACCCCATCGTATAATAAAAAATGTAAGATGAGGTCTACTGAAAAGCTTACAAACCGCAGGGCAGCTTGTGGCGAGCTGTTGGTGAGTGGCGACACTGCGTACCTTATTGCCTCAGACAGTCGGTCAGGGCCTCGTCTCCAGTTTGCCTTTATTGGCTGGCTGGAGTGGAACCCCAAGAGTGCCCGCAGGACTCTCAACTCTGTCTTGCCTTAATCGGCCGGCCAGAGGGGGGCCGCCAGAGCTATATGCTCGGGGGTGGAAGTGTCTAAAGGCGTAATAGCGGGGAAACCCACTCCGGGTCTTTTAGACCCGCGACGGCGAAACCGGGGCCACACCTCTCTACACCCCTAGCCGCCCACACGTTTGTTGCCCTCTTCGCCTATGTACTGGCGGCTTTTCAGGGGGCCCAGCTAGTGGGCTGGCGAGTCACCGTCTGCCAACAAATTTCAAATTTAAACTTGAAAGGCAGACGCCGTTTTCTTCCGGCAATAGAGGTTAACAGATCCATTAAACACCCCTTCCCATAGACCAGATATTTTTCACCACATTTTACAATAGTCTTGCACCCACTTGGGACGGTCCATGACTGTACTCCAATAGTGCAGCCGTGGATAGTCCCCGGTTGGTGCCCCATCCCATTTTAGATTAAAGTTCTCAAAGGGGCCTCTGCGCGTTGGACCTGTGTCCCCGTGTATGCCTTCCAAAGGACCGGACATCTTCCGCAAGGAAGATGAGCCGTGAATTCAGACGAGATACATAATAATAATTTATTTATTAAATTTGACAACACTGGTCCAATGGTTAGTACAGCAATACCTTATCAACTAAGGGTTAGTAAAAAATCTGTCCATTACTGTCCTACTGCTGGGCACGGGCCTCTTTTCAGAATGAGAAGGGTGTGGAAGAACGAGGTGTGGTCTTCCTCCAACCTAAGGGAGGATGATCCTCCAACAAGGCGGAGTCTTATGCCTGGCAGGCTAGTTGTCAACAGTTAATGTTAGGCGGTTGTATATACCTATATACTATCTGCGTTTTAAATCATGATAGCGCGATTTATTTATTTATTTATAGTTAATTAAAACGGTGAACACCAATTACAATAATTAACATAGAAACAAGTAACATGGAACGTAGAAAAATACAGGTATGTAATGTCGACAATTATGTTATACACAAAATACTTAAGACTAACATGGGATAGTGGACACTCGCGCATACTGTCTCTCACAGAACATCAGACATACACGCACAATTTCACTCCATTTATCTGCGAACACATCACATTCAGGGTTGGCAGCCAGGAAGGCATTGAGTATCCTTAGAGTACGACACACAGGGGATTCAGCTCTGGCAACAGTTCTGGCTGAAGGTTGCGCGAATAGATTGTGCCGACGGCTTTGACGGTGTCCGATGTATTTGTCGGGCACAAATAGTCGACAGAAAAGGCCATGGAGCTCAGGGCAGTCGATACGACCCCTAAGGGTTTTATAGGCTACCATCAGCTGATCATGGCCTCTTCTTGATGTAGGAACTGTCATCTATGAGAGTTGTCGTTATTGTCGCTGTAGTCGTTTACATTACCAGTGTGTTGCGTAGTTCGCATGTGGCGTGATAGATGCCGCCACAAGGGTTTAGGCCTTAGTTCACCACGCTGACCTGGTGCGGGTTGGCGGACTAAACACACCATCGAGAACTATACAGCATGTAAGGGTAAACACCGTTATCACTCAAACCATGGGTAGTTGACTTAAATATAAAAACAAAGGAACGAGTACAAAAAAAAATGAAAAAATATACGCGCGAGAAATGAGCGGCGCGGCGGCGCTATGTCGCGGCCTACAAGCACTCGCTAACGAGACAGCTGACTGACTGGGGTAGCAAACTGTGCGGGGCCGTGCGTCAGGCCACGCGGCGAGTTCCACGCGCCCCCTCCCGTAGCCTGTTGCCCCCGCGCATAGGATGAAATTCTTTTGAGGAAAAACGAAAATGTTATAAAAAAATATGTTTGTTATTTTTCATTGATTTTACGTTCTATAAATGAAACCAAACCACTGGTTTCAAGGATAACGGTGTTTACCCTTACAGCCTGTATAGAGTCCTCTCAGGTGGGCAGGTTTCCTCACGATGTTTTCCTAACGTACTTACTGAATGATACTTAATGAAATTCTGATCCACGCATGAATTCGAAAATTGAGAAGTGCGGGCCAGGTTAGAACTTGGACCCTTCTGCATGAAAGGCAATCGTTTAACCGCTAGGCTATATCTGCTTGTAAATAAGAATAATAATGTATATTGCAAATATGTTTTTTAACTTTGAAATTAGTTAATTTATAGAACCCTTCATTAGTGTTTTAAACCAGAAACTGGTTCTGTGTTTCCTTTTGGGTGTACACAAAGGTAAAGCGGATTTCGGTAATGGAGTCCGAAAAGGGTAGAATGTCTTTAGCCCAACGTTTTCCTATTCTATTTAAAAAAAAAAACAACACGTGTTACTTTTAAATGTGTTATTAATAATATGGGTTACAGTAGTACATTGATATAAAAAAAACGATACCTACCCGTTGTTACACTTATAAATAATTCTCATATGAACAATAGCAGGTGAGTTGTCGTTTATAATATAAATAAATTTAATAATAGACACATTAAGTTCCTCCATTGAAATACAAAGTTTCAACTTCAGCCTTATAGCCTTATTTTATAGATAGTCTAGAAAATTGGCCTGGATTTGATTATTTTCATAAGGATTTTTTTTTTAATTCTTGAAGCTATTTTGTATGACTTTTTGAATAAGTTTAACTTAAATTCCGAGTTAGATCTCGGCCCGCACCTTTGTCTTTTCGAGTTCATATATCGACGACGAGGTGTCAAGAACTCCTATGTGCAAAACGAAATTTTACAGGAAACATAGTTTATTATGAGATAGCAAATTTTATGCACAGTTGCTTTGTAGTTATTTCCAGTTATCAATAATTCGCTAATAAATAGAATGTAAATTTAGCTGTTCCTGCCAGTTTACGCAAACGATATTTTTAAGGCTATTTACGTAAAAAACTCAAAATCGCCAAAATGACAGTTAGGAGTTCTTGTCAATTCGTCGTCGATATGCGGATCATAATTTAATTATCACTTCCGTTAACGGCGACGAAAAACATGGTAAACTGATTTTGTCTAGGCCCTCTGGACAGTTATTGGCGAGATCTGAAGGATCTCCAGCCAATGGGGGGAAATAAAACACTTAGCCTAAGCTAACTACTTATACTACACTAACATCATGACTACTAGCAACAACAGCACTAGGGGCGACCTCTAGTGGGACTCGCTACGGCTTAGGACGTTGCTGGCGGGAGATTGGGAGGGAAATAGCTTGATGAGGGCTGAATTATCGGTGTGATTGCGGAGCATGATAGGAACCCTGCACATCTAAGAAGGCTCTTAAAAGTTATCGATGGTATGTGTAGGCCTTAGAACACCAGTCTAATTCAGAACGATTTCATATTACTGAATATGAAATCGTTCTGAATTAGACTGGTGTCCTATCTCTTTTTCTCTCGTCACGAGAATCGTAGAGAGAACGAGATAACAAACCTCATCGGTTGACAATTGCTTATCAAAATGGTTCTGAATCGTAGGTAGGCCAGCGTGTTCTTATTCCAAGAAGAGGCCTTTGAGATAGTAATTTACTTATGATTAGTAACGCGGCGAGTTCGCAAGTCGAACTCACTCACGACTCGCGATCTCGCCGCGTGATCAGCTCATGATTAAAGGCTCTGTTTGGATCCGAAACTAGTCGGGCAATCCCGAAAAAAGCACGTGAGTAAACCGTAACTAATCATAAATATGAATGTGTTTCACGAAAGTTATAATACAAAAATAGTAATTTATTGAATATGCTAAATTAGTAGTAATGAAAAAAAAAACAAATGAAAAATAGTTTTGAAGTCATTCGTTTATAAGAATAATGTAGGTATATTTCAAATCTGTCTCCATATATAAATAACTACGCAGAAGTATAGTCATCTTGTCCTTGCGCACGTGTAGCTAATTTCTTGAGTAAGTAATAGTGAATTTAGAGATGTGTAATACCATCAAATATCTCGTATGTATCTTTAAGGGTTAAGTCAGCTTTAAACAAGGAAGTTTCTTAATTGATGTATCGCTTAAAATTTGATTTACTTAAAGTAAATTAGTTGGGCTTGGTATAGGTACATACGACTACATAATATTATTGTTTATGTAATTAAAATATGTAATCTTATGTTATTTTGACCTAAATGACCGATTTACTTAATTAAGATTTGTAAACGTTCACTAAGGCCCGCCGCTGATTATGATTTTTTGTCACAGTGACTTCTTGTTACCCAAGTCGAATGCTATGAAGATATTTATGAGAGTACGCTCACTATGATGACGTGACATTACGGTGACAAATATATATTTTCATAGAATTCGACTTGGTAACAAATAGTCACCATGACAAAAAATTGGAATGGAGTTTCTTGACGGTTCTATGGAGTTTTTTGCCGGTTCTTCTCCATGAGACCTACCTTTTGGAACCGTGCACCTAGGTTTGACGTTTTAAAAGCACCTGTAATTTGTTCTACTCGAAATAAAAACTTTGACTTTGACCGTGACAAAAAATCACAATGAGCGCCCGCCCTAATACAGCTTCTTTTAATATTATTAATTTATTTTAAATAAAATGGCCGGAAATATTGCGTGGGTTTTAAAAAGAAGCCACAAAATTGGTGGAACCTCCACCGGGACTAGTTAAGTAATCATTGTGATTACGTAGGTGTTATATTTGCAAGAGACCTAAATTATTAGGAGCAAACTTTTAATTCGTTGACACTTTTAATTTTGGCCCTTCTAATAAACCACCTAACCGTCATGAAGAGTATTGCAATAACTACCACTCCTTTTTTTACGAGAGGTACTCCTTACGGATACCCTCCCATTGGGGAAGATAAAGGGTACGTCGGCCTCTTATGCTGGGCCTCACATTGGCCATACTTGCATCAACCGTCTTGGAGCCAAACACCAATGTGCGAATCGGTCGTGGACGACACTTGGAACTTGACGTGCATGAAAAGTGCCTCCACGAGTGACGATACTTCAATACGTCCGGCGCACCCTGGGCAGTCAGCCCCGCTACCAACCTTGCTGACTGGCTAATCTTTTCACCACAGCATGGGCTATTTTCGTATAGCTCGTACCGACACGAGAGAAGAAGAAGACACTTGGACATTGAAGGGAGTATTGCATCATACTGACTAAACCCATCACGGCGCGGCATTCTTCCTAACTTCCTTTGGTCGGGAGTGTGGGATTCGGTCGCGCACTCACAACCCCCTGGCAAGTATAACTACCACTCCTGGCAAACGGATTGGTGATGGTACTCTCGATATAATCTCTGAATTATCTTTAAGTAAAATTGCTTCTTTACTATTTTCGTATTATAACTTTCGTGAGTCATATTCATACTTATGATTAGTTGTTCGACTCGCGACCTCGCCGCGTGATCAGCTCATGAATAATGGCTCCGTTTGGGTCCGAAACTAGTCGGGCAATCCCAGAAATGCACGTGAGTAAACCGTAACTAATCATAAATATGCTTCTTTACAGTGAACAACGTACGGCACATTTACATTTTATTCATTTTCTATATATTATGCATAAGGAACATTTTCTATAAAAAATAAAAACCGTTTAAAAATATAGTAGCCCACTGGGTATCAGGAACAGCGTCCAAGCTACCGGTAGTTAGGGCCTCAGAGAGAAGAACTTCCTAACAATATGCGCCGTGTTTAAAAGTACCGCTTTCTGTATCAGGCCCTTTATCCAGCCGCCTAGCGAGAGCTCCTTCAGTTGTGTGATATTTTATTACATAATAAAATTAAGTAAAAAAACAACCTAGAAAGGTCATAATTATAGCATAATTAGCCCATTAGATACTGTCTTACGGCATGGGCCTCTTCTTAGAATGAGAAGGGTTCAGGCCTAACTCCACCACATTGGACCAGTGCGGGTTGGTGGACTCTACGTCATAGGATAAAGGTCAATAATCCCTAACCTACAACAACTTTATAATTCTTCCTTTTAAACAAACATAACGTCAAAACGTCCAATATCGTTCAGCAACATTTAAATTTGTTTTCTACTTTAGTTTTTGAATTGTAGCCGGCCAGCCTAAGTCATTAATGTGCAAAACCGTCCTTTGTGACTTGTTTACACAATAAACACGGCTCCGGCTAGTTTCAATAACAAACGAAAAACTCACAAGTTCACCCTAATTACTGAACTAACCTAAATAAATAAATACAATGACAAGGATTGTGTTATTAGCCCTTTATATGAAGCTTTAAATATCAAGTGTCAAAGCCTTCAAAGCTAGTCATGTGTTCGTGGTGTAACCTCTTTTGTTTTGTAATTCTAAATTCGAATTACGTTTTCAAATGTCGAATAACATCGAATAATGACTCCTAATAATTTAGACGTTTGTATCTGGTTCTTAATTTAATTTTACGAGCCATTTATTTTGTTACATCCGACGGATTGCGTTATAATTAATAATTTTAATAGACGACATTATAGATATTTTCAGACAGATATTCTAATGTAGGTGTCCTAATTGAGTTCAACATTTGCAATTCAATTTAAATAAAGAATATTATTCAAAGGTCGAACGATTCTCTTTCCAGTTCTTTTCTGAATACATTTTTATTAACGCTTTTAGTGTGAGCCGCGAAAATCAACAGACGATGTATTTCCATCATTGTATTCGGCCATTATGCTCTGCGTCAATCGTATACAATGTAGACGTAAGTGCCCACCCGAGTTCTACTCACACAGAAATAATACACGACCATTGAAAGATCGAAAAAGGCAAGGGAGAACATAAAACTCGGGGGTCTTAGTTAAGAAGAAAAGGTACTTCTAAAGCTAAGTCTACAAAGCGGTCTACTAATTATTTTTCCTTTTATCTCCTTCTAACTGGCAACGTAAAGCGATTTTGACAATACAGTGAATAGAAAACAAAGGATCGCTCGAATAAAATCGTAAGGGCTCGTTGCCATGATCGGAGGCGTTCTTTGTTTATTATGACACGAGTGAATAGAATTGTTGAAGCTATCACGGCACCTAATTTAATTATGTGTGCCTTATCCTTTATCGAACGATTTTCTGTTAGATAGGCTATCTTGTTTGATGAAACCGAAAATGGAGTCTCCAGTATTGAGTGGACGTTAGCTTTAATGTTAAGTAAGATTTAATACATAAGTGGTTTATTATTATTTTTATGTTATTTTATTTTTCTCATCAATATTCCCATCAGTTATAATTGACAGCAACTAGATATTATTTAAAAAAAAAACAATTAATAAAATATACTTACGAATCCTAATAGAAAAAGTTGTCCACTTGCAATTCAATTCATAAACCACTAAAATTGCGAATCAACAAATCAACTATCAAAACGATTTATCAATTTTTAAAGTTACGAGCGAAGATGAAAGTTTTCGTAGACGTCTATCCGCTACGAGTCTACGAGAGGTGTTCTACGAGCGCGCGGCGTAGCGTCCGCCCTGAGCGAAGGGGCGCGTAGCACTGAGCGCCGGCTCTTGACAAGACAATCTTTGCCTGTACATAGTGGTACTCAACAGACAACAGCAACTTGTGAGCTTTCGCACGGATAACGGGCGTAACGGGAGCTTTGTCTTCCGCCCGCTCTTTTTAACTTGCTCTAGTGTCATATTGTTAATTGGCAGCGTTTTTCTCAGTTTTAAATTGAGTTTGAATCTTGTTCTTAATCTCTTGATGGTTTATTATGATCTTGGAAAAATAGTAAATCTGTAAAATATGATTGAAGTCAGTTTTAGAATTTGTACTTGTGATTTTTGTTGAATAAATTTTAGAGTTCAAGTAACCCGTGTAATGATACCATATTATAATGCAAGTTTGTAACAGTAGAACATCGTGTAAAATTTGGTTAAAAGGTTATTAATATAAAAGCTCATAACTTCTCACGTAATGTTCCAGAAAGAGAATGTGATAGCATGCTGCTAAAAGCCTAAAATTACATAAGTTTGCTTTACCTACACGATATAATTAGATCCAGGCTCTGTGAGCGAGCTTTAGCTAAATGGCAAGTTACGCGTAACAAACTTGTTAACTAAATTATACGACATTTTCACGTGCCTACTTAAGTAATTGTAATTATTTATAACGACACGGAAAGTATACTTAAAACTCTTAATAAACACGTGCAACAAACATATTTCAGGGGGTGACAAAAACCGAAAGGAGTCATATAAGGGATGACAAAATTTACTCACAACTCTGTTTTGTAAAGATCTTTCTCTAAAATACGTTTATTTTCCTCGGAGGCGTACATAAAAACAGGCAAATCACAAAACAAGATAACATTCGCTAGGTCTTCCATTGCGGGAATCTCATTTTCAATATGTTTTTTATAACTTTCAGTGAGGAAATGAGGTGGTGCTCGGGGCGGCGCGCCATTGTCATCATAAACCAGGCAAGGCCTTCTTCATAAATCCCCACCAAATGTACCTTTATACGCATTATGGCATAACACCGAGGAATCTTTTTTGCCGCACAATACTTTGGAACCTAACAATAAATGGTATCTTGTTTTGTTTATTGGTTCCCTAGAGTTTTGTTGCATACTCGTACGCTCATGTTTACTATATAATTATATTCTATAATTTAGCATGTAACACTATATTTCATGTTTATTCATATAAATACATACTTTTATAATTACGTTTATAAATATTTCAATTAAAAATATACAAGTTCAGTTTTAGTATAGGTACACTAAACCTGAAACTAGTTTGTTCAGAATCACTAGGAGAATCGATTGGCATAGTTTTTGTACCACGTTAAATTTTTCTTTTTTTCCATTAGTTTCAGTTTTGTTTCAATAGGTTTCTATGCATAACAGTGGACGGGAATAGACACCTTGAGGCTTGAGACGGTCCGCTCGGTCAGTTTCCGTGTATTAGACAACCCTTGCTTATCACATCTCACACATTTCACACTCTACTGGTGAACTTAACGCAACATAAACTAAGGTGTAACTTGGAGATTTATTTAAAAAAAATACATCCTCCGGTAATTCTGATTTAAATCTTGTTGCGCTGTCTCGGTTTTTGTGTATACTAAAAATAGTGTTGTATTAAAACTGTTTTATTATAATTTGTATTATTCAACTTTCTGCCATCCGGCGTACTATTATGTGGAACATACACTTTTTAGACCTTTGTAATATGAAAAATGGGGGAGAACTTTGCCCAGCAGGGACAAGTTTTTTTTTGTTTGTTTTTATAAATATAAACGTTGCCTCACACTAGGACTTCTACTGTATCGTGGGTGCGTTTAAAGACACAAATCTCACATACACACACACACATGGTTTCTATTTCTATAATTCTGCCTAGATTTTTCTCAAACAGGTTGGGGTCAGTTTCCAGTCTAACTAAATGCGGCTGAATACCAGTATTTTACTCAGAGCGATTACCATCAGACCTCCGTAACCCAGTTACTGGGCAATGCCGGTATCACAAATGATAAATGATATTTATTTCTGTAAATAAATCTGTTACAGACCCTTTTACAAGTCAATGTAATGTTTTTTTTTAAGACTAGATGCGCCGGCATTTCCTATCTTACTAGCTCTGAGAAGGAAAGCTGAAACAAACTCAGAGGTCAAGGTCTCTTTTAAAGTCCAGACATTGTGGTATAAAACTATGCGAGTGTAACAATGTAGGGCAACGTTTGGAATGGCCTTTTGAGGAAAGAGCCGTAGCAGGTTTGAGTTGACCTGTCCCAACTGACGGCACGCACGTATCCTAAGGTTAGACCGATTGTCTGACTTTCAGGCTTCTGACTACCCGTAACGAGTATCGGTATAACGTGTGTAGGTATTCGTATGACACCCGGGACCGACGGTTAAACGTGCTCTCCGAGATACGTGGGGTTCTCGTTGTGTATCGAATGGTCACCCATCCACGGACTGACTGCGGCAAGCACAGCTTAACGTTGCAAATCATATGATTCGCGCGATTGTTAATAAGCCACGAGCCGCTCAGGCAAGACAAAAGACAACGACAAAAAAACCTTGGTCTTTCAGGTCTAGGTTTTTTTCATATCGACGGCGAATTGACAAGAATTCCTGACATCTTGGCTATTTTGAGTTTTTTACGTAGATGGCCTTAAATAAATCGTTTGCGTGAAGCTCAGACCAAATAAAAAACCAAGACAGCGCTGCGGACAACAGAGTGAAGCATGCGCAAAACTACGCCTCGCTCTGTACATACACGTTCACACACACATATTGACACCAAACTACAACTAAATTACACCTCACGACACTCACACATATTTATGAAACCGGCCTCACTTCACTGTTAACAACGCTATGTCTTGGTTTTTTATTTGGTCTGAGGCGTGAAGCTGGCAAGGATAGCTAAATTTACTTTCTATTCTTTAGCGACTTATTGATAACTGGAAATAATAATTAAGCAACTGTGCATAAAATTTGATATCAATAGCTCATTATAAACTATGTTTCCTGTAAAATTCCGTTTTTGCACATAGGAGTTCTTGACACTTCGTTGTCGATATCTCTTTCGTAAGTAAGCTTTCAACAACAATCGCTGCAAGTTCCAAAACAGTATCTAAAAAAAAAAGGTGTTTCCATTAGGTTAATACATTTTGAAAGGCTACCTTTGCCATAGTTAGTACGAAATTGCGCAATAATTCTACGCTAATGTCCAGGTACTAATGCACACAATATTCACGTATTCTGTAAGCTAATTTAAAGGAAAATAACGCATAATTGGTGCATTATATATCTACTTTCATAAAATATCGTGCACAAAATATTACGCGCCATTAAACGAGAATCTTATATTAACATACGGTATTGTAAATAAATGACAACAATTATTATTGCCTTGGCTAACTGCCAAGTGTCATGGTATAAATTCTTGCCAATCTTACCCATGTGTGTTTATAGCTAGTAAGTACGTAGGTACATGACACACACATCTGAACACGAAATACTTATTTTATTCTAGACTGTTTCCACAGTTTCAATAATGTACTGATTCACTTATTGAATCTCAAGTTTAGCAAAAATGTGATTGTTGTTGTGGGTAATGTAATACCTACTGAGAAGAAGGTAGGTAGGTAGACCGTCGCTTCCGGCCGTGGTTCTGGCCATGGTCGGGAGCGAGAGTGCGTGGGAAGCCGTCGCCTCCTTCTGCGAGGAGGTGATGGCGACCAAAGACGGAGCGGAGAGGCAGAGAGAGGCAGCTGCCACTCTCTCTTCCCGCGCCAGACACACCGGGCGACGATGTCCGGCCACCGTAGTGTGTGGCCTGCGGGCGGCGGGTTAGGGGACCAGTCACCCGACCAGTAACAGGCCCGAGAAGGCGGCGCGCAGTGTTCCGCGCGCGCCTCTCAAGAGGACGTGGGGCTATGCCTCACAGTAGAAGAGGTCTGCCAGGGGCTGGCAGACCGCGGCCTGCCGGGGTTGCGGTGCATGCAGCTGCGAATCCCACGACACCAGCTAAGGGTCAGGAGAAGGAACAACGTGGGTTTTTAGCCGGTAAGAGTCCGGCATACCCCTTCGCCCTCCCCGGACGAAGGGCATCCATGAGGATTCTCCCACGAAAAAAAAAACAGGTATGTACACCGTACAGGTCGTTAACTACTTACATACCTCCTCGCCACGGCTCAGTCTATCTTTGCGACTTGACTTGACTTGACCTGAAATGATAACGTTATTTACCGCGCACACACTCGCACGGACACACATGCTCACACAAACACAATAACAGACATGCATAATGATAATTGGTATTCATCCTGATTGTATTGCATGAAATAAATAAAGTTATTTAATTGTAAAACACAATTGGCTGTTAGTTTCATTTACGTGAGAAATTTTAACTATAAAGAGCTGTGGATTTCGTAAATAAATGTCCTTATTCCCAAGATAAATGAAAAATGTATCAGGTAAAACCAAAATATTAAATCTGCAAGTACTTAAAACCACTCTAAGAAGATCATTAGAAACTACTCCAACGAAAAAGTTAAAAAACAAAAATGTTTGTTTAATCGTTACGCGGATTGAAATTTTTTAAAGTGTTCCGTGGCGATGCAGAATGCAAAATTCTTTTCTTGCTCATTTTTCGCCAGTTCCAACATAATAACTGCTTGTTGGCCCCGCGGCCTCAAGCACTCCACAAGCAATAAGACAGTAATAAATGTTCAGTTCTAAAGACAAGAACAAAAAGGAATATAATAAGTAGATATTGTGGATCGGTACTTGCGAGAGTTCAATATTATTGCTTCATGATAGAACGTTGCGGTTTCGATCCGTTTGCGTTGCCCACTTATCATTATGAGTTCCAATTGTGACTGTGTGCTTTCGTGCTCGGGGTTTTCAAGTACGTTGGTCATGTAGGTACAGCATAACAGTACGTGAAGCGTATGTTATAACGTGGGTGAAAGATGAAACTGTATTTTTAGTAATTTATTTTCAGTTCTAAATTGTTTGTGGTTTATTATTTGCTGTAGTTAACTGTTTTTATCCTCGATGATATTAGATAATTTAATACGTGAACATTGAAAAGTTGTCCTTTTTTTAGTATTAATTTTAAAAGGAGGGGAATGAAACATATATCATTCGATGGGTACTGTGAAAAAGATATGCACAAAAAAAACGTGCATACGTTTTTTTGTATATAACTTTCGTGAGACACATTCATATTTATGATTAATTACGGTTTACTCACGTGCATTTTTCGGGATTGCCCGACTAGTTTTGGACACCAACGGAGCCCTTAATCATGAGCTAAAACAAACGAAACAAATGATAATAAATTCAATAGAATAGCCTATACATCTAACAATTAATTGCACCACGAGAAGCAAAATATGGACCTATAATGGTAAAGTTTACTAATCACTGCGAATGATAATTTGACTAGTACTTTATGGTAATTTCCTATAATAAATAATAAACAAAACCTTTACTCTTCCCATTAATGATAAAGCATGCTGAACATTACGGTTATTATGGTATTAACATAACAACATAATCATAGTCATAAACAGGGCAATGAATAAATAATTTTCAAGTCGGATGAACGGCAAAGGATCCCCGGTAGCTTCATTTCGAGCAGCGTGGATTATCCATATTATCCGAAAATCTCGGAACGCCAGCCGTTGCTCACTACAATGATCGGGCTCATATAAAATGACTAAAATCTCTAGATCGCTCTTTTGTTATACTTTGTGTATGTCAATTAATTGCTTCCCAATTTTCTTGGTAACCGATCAATACTATATTAATTAACAAGCTTATTAAAATGTTGTGTCATTCAAGTGATCTTTTACCCTTTAGTTTGTTATGACTACTTATGACTGTGATATTAGTAGTGTTAATTTAAACATATTTCTGTTGAACTTATCGCTCTTTTAGAATTAAAGAGACCTATCTAAAAAACTAAGGTTTCGGAAAACGTTGAATAAAGTTTCGTGTACCTATTTATAAATTTTGTAGAAACGGGAGATTATTCGGTTGCATTACATGTCTACGCCACAAATAGGCGTCTGTTTTATTAAGAGTCGATGAAGATGGGTCAGTCTATGAGTAAAAGTTGAAATCTTAAAATTTCGAATAGGCCTCTTTAATTCTAAAGGTGCGTTATGTCGGACACAAATACATTTCCGTAAATTAATTTTAAAATTTTTTTTTACTGCTTTTCTTATACACTTTGTTTAGCATTCGAACATAAGATCAAATCATCGTGCAAACTTTTTCACTAGTAGTAATAAAAATGTGTTTTAAAAACAAAGATGTTGGTGTGTTAGCATAGTATCAACCATCTCTTCAAGCTTTTTTACAACATCAGCTTTGACTGCAATACCATCACATTTTAACTTAACATTAAATTTTCCACTAAATCAATGTTACTTTCTCATTTGCTCAGTGTGAACTCATCATCTGCCTAGCCTTTTCCCAACTATGTTGGGGTCGGCTTCCAGTCGAATCGAATGCAGCTGAATATCAATATTTTACATGGAGCGACTGCCTATCAGACCTCCACAACCCAGTAACTGGGTAATACGATACTCTTGGTAAGACTGGTTGTCAGACTTTCTGACTTCTGACCAACAGTAACGACTGTCAAAGATCTACAAATGACAGCCGGGACCAACGGCTTTACGTGCTTTCCGAGGCACGGAGGAAACTCGCTATGGTAAATGGTCACCCATCCACAGACCAACCTCGGCAAGCGTGGCTTAACCCGGAAGATCGGTCTATGCAGCTGTAATTATTTAGCCACGAGCTCCTCAGCTCAGTCTGAACTACAAGACAAGAACTACTACTGCTGCTAGTCAAACCGAATCCTAAATACGGCAGCCAATGAGCGTTCAAAAAACCGCGAATAAAAATAAAGGTCGGGTTATATAGCACTTGCATCGATAAGCTTTATTGTCACAGACTAGGTGAGATGTAGCGGTACTGCGAAAGGCGTTAAGGTAAAACGTTTCAAGGGTTTTTTGTCAGTTAATGGAAGTTCTTTGTACGGATGTTCCGAACGGACGGGCGGGTCCGACTTGAAATCGGATTAGCGATATCGGGCATACACCGTGATAGAATCGCCGGAGCATTATCTTTAGCTGCCGACTTTTGTGACGTAGAAATAGTTTTTAATGCTTTTTGAGTAGAATAAAATTAAATAGTGGTTACGATTTAGCTGCAGTTTGAATTTGGTTTATGTGGATTGCGTGCTAATAATTTAAATATGCAACTTTATTTTATTCATCATCATCATTCAGCCGAAAGACGTCTACTGTTGAACATAGGCCTCCCCCAAAAGGGGGTTTGCCATAATCGACACGCTTGGCAGGCGGGTTGGCCATCGCAATATGGTCAGAGAACGCTGCGGCCCATCCTCTAATGAATCCCTTAGTTGCCTTTTACAACACCCGTGGGAATTAGAGATGGAGTAATGGTATTCTTTACGTCCGGCACCACACGACTTTTTATTTTATTCTGTTTTATTTCGACAAAAAACATAATATTACAAAAAAACAATAATATTTGCAAAAAAACGCCTGCTGAAATATTTTATTAATCGCCCGGTATTTTATGAAAACAGGTAAAATATTTTTAAAAGTTATGTTTTCTATGTTTCAGCTGCATCAGTTAGAGAGTGAAGTTTTTAGGTTGATTGAAAAAAAGAACTCGACGATTTCAAACCTATTAGACGAAACGAACTTATCTTAGCATCAGATGAACCGTCAGAACCAGTACGAATCTGGGAGATACTAGAAACTATTTTAGCCATCTGGATAATAGTAGATATTGAGTTCCCGATATAAACCAGCTCTGTCACTACACATAGATACAAAATAAAGCTCGTTTTGCATAATGCTGCGAGTCATGTGTTCCGAGTTTGTTGCAAGTCATTTATGCATTTGTTTTAAATGTAGTAATGAAGGCGGTATTTCAGCCACTGAAAGTCTGGAATCTTCGATAAGGGTACACTCACGGGTGATGTGTATCAGTAAAGTTCCGTCAAGTCGCCGATCAGTCACGTCAAAAAACATAGTTTTGTAGAAGTTGCAGGATGTCAGCCCCAAAGGCCAGTACCGTCACGGCCGGCGTCAGTCAACGTCGCGTCACATACACCACATCACGTGCCTTAACGTTGACGTGACTGATCGGTGACTTGATAGCGATGTGACTGATGTGTGTGAGATTACCGTTATGCTTGAATTTGGAAGATGTGTTAAATTAATCAAATTAATAATGACTCGTACGCAGACCGTCAACGTCTTTTCTTTACGGAAAGTGTTAAAAATAGTGATCACATTTTATTTTAGGTACTACCCTCGGAATAATGGTACCTACTTCTATAGCACCTCTATATAAATGACGGTTAGCTGTTTTCATATATCGGGTGTAAAAATACCCTTATGATAACGAAAACCGCATATTCTACCCATCATTGGGATTTTTTTTTTCTACCAGACCATACCTGGGAAATCATTGATTCTGGAGATATTGAAGATCAAAGTAAACATATTTTTTTTAGTTTTTTCCTAGAATGAATTCTAAGTGATAATACTAAACTTTCTTCCATACAAACATTATCAAAATTTTCAATTTTTCTTAACAAATTACGCATTTGAAGTTACAAAAACGCAATGAATATCAAACGCACACGGCCGCCTTGGCTCAGCTGTGTAGCCGCTGCACGACACACACAGGCACAGTCGGTTACGTGCGCTACATTGCGCGCTACAAAAAACAGCGTTTTTTTATGCCTAAAAATAAAAATCGTTTCCCAGGTATTATTTTTGGTCAACGTAATTTAGTTTGATGTACAGAGTGCGTAGATTTCGGCTATGTGATAGGTCTTTTTACACCCTGTATTTTACGGTTCACAGAAGGTCATAATTTTTCAAATATTTTCTTGTCGAAAATCCACAATGACCTAGACCATATTACTCATACAGAATGGATGATTCTTCTCATAATTCCAAGTAACGATCAGAAGAACTTACAGTTTTCCACTCTATTCGTCTCGTGGCCATCTCAAGCTTGCAACTGGCAACACTAGTTTGGCATCTGCATGCCCACCGAGATAACGGTGCCGGCAGCCGTCAGAATGTGCCGGATAAGTGCCGAGCCGAGATGTTTGGACGTTAACGAACTATGCCCGGCTTACGCGCTGAATATTCATTGATAAGTAATAACAGTCATCTTGGATTGTGTGGTATCTTAATTTGGTTCTCTAGGATTTCAGCTAGGATTGTCGCTGGAGACTGTGCTATTTAAAGCTGAATTATTCAACTTCAACTTCAAAACTTATTTATTCAAAATAGAGTAGAATTACTTAGTTCGTTTTGAACACTAATGATACAAAACTCATCCCCAAAAACGCCCGCCCTTCAACGCTTCCTAGTATTGCTGTGAAGAAGAAACGGCGCAACAAACTTCCCAGCAGCATAGATCAGTCAGTCAAGTTAATAAATTAATCGAGTCTATACACAGGAAAAGGTAATATTTATACATTTTCATGCCAAGTAAGGAAGAACGATTACTACTTTTTCGGACAAACTTTTCCGTGAAACTCTTAGATAATGTTGCAACATAAATCATAGCTTGTCCTATAAATGAATCAAAATAATTACGTCAGTAAAAAATGTTGTATACTGCAACACATAAAAAAATATTTATTTATTAATAGGTATAGTGACACATTTGTACAAAGGTACTGATTATTAATAAAAAAAAAAAACTACCAGCAGACCTGCGACCGGATGGAATTAATATAAAACTGAATATACCGCGTGTAATATTATTAAAAAGATAATATAACATTATAAACATGAATATATAATTATACTATTATCTATAGATAAGTTAATACATACTACATGAGAAATAAAATACATATATTTCATACAAATATTAATACATATCTATGCAATAGCATTTCTTTTTTTTTCATACATTTAATGGCTCTAATACTTCAACTTCCATGTCACCATTCGTATGCTACACTCTCCATAAAAGTATTGATGTATTATAAAGGGATTTCAATGTATATAAAGCCATAAGAAAAATGCATAAAATGCTTCGTAAACCTACCTTTCCATTATTGTGATCTCCAATCCAATACCGAGTAGCAAAATTTTCCGGCGCACTCCGTGTCTCTTGGAATGTTGCCCGCCTGAAAGGAAAACGAGCGTAAATACGTATTTGATACACAAACAATATTGGTTATAGCAACATTTTCTGATATCAAAACTTCTTGAGCGCCGTACAGTTAATGTAAGATTTCATGGTCTTCCTTTAATTTAAGACAATGTTTTTTGAAGAGATTTGATCCTATTAAACTTTATCAATAAGTGCCATAAAATATCGACGGCACATTTGCATATTGTCAGTTCGATTTTTGTCTTAAGCAGTGTACACAAATATCCCAACGATCGCCAACGAACGTGTATCGATACCGCTAAACACCGAATACAAAGTTTGGTCAAATTCAACAAATGACAAACGTTCCTTGACCTGCGTAGGCTAGATGTGTAGGCTGGATTACATAAGCAAGCTATTTTTGTAAATATAAAATATAAATGCAGAGATTCTTGCTTTTAAAATTACAATAAAATTACTCCTTTTACTACTTTTACTTTTTTTTTTTGAATTATTACTTTCGTGAGACAGATTCTTATTTATTAATTGATACGATATATTATTACTAATCTTCAATATTTAAGGTACATTCTCTCCAGGTGTCGTTCATATTTTCACTCTGTATATAGGGTTGTCTAAGTCGTATGCGAATGTCCACTTTGTAGATTTGCCAGTGGGTCATCGGCTTAATTGCGAGAGGCCCCGCCCTTTATATGTTGTGATCGCAGCAGCCCTCCATATATTCGTCGTGATGGCCGGCCGTCGCTTCATGTCATGCCCACACTCCGTCACCTTGCCTGTATCGTTATCACCTAGTGCTATCTGTTGGGACTGACGGCTTAACGTCGTCGGCGAAATGTGGGAGGATGTTATTAAGGGAGGTTCTATGTGTTTCTAGGAAGTTAAGGATTATGGAGATTTTGTTTTTGGGTTTAATTTTAGATTGTATTTTTTGCAATATAGGTACTGAAATGTAATGGTTGTATGTTGTATGTCTCAGACTTTTATTTGATGTTTAACAAATATTATGACTTAAGATTGTCAGATTTATGTATAACTAACTAGCCGACCCGGCGAACTTTGTACCGCCATTTTATTATCGTGACGATTTTGTTAATATTGTCTTTTATAAAAACCTTGTCCTGACAACAATGAACACACAAAAAAAGAATTATCCAATTTGGTGCAGTCGTTCGGTACATACATTTCGACGATTTATTTATATAGAATTATGACAAATTTTAAAATTAATATATTGAAATATTTCTAATTGCATAATATAAGTACAATTATAATGCGTATTGCACGTATTTTAGCCACATATAGGTACTTCAAAGATTTCCCTTGCACACGGCTTTTAAATTTCAAGCGTTTTCGTAAATTCCTTCTTCTTTTAACTCGAGAAAAGCGTTTTATATGAATTCCATGTAGGTTGAAATAAATCTCACCTATTTAGTTCGTTTTAGATCGATTTCTCTGTACATTATGGTGCGTTAAATTAAACCACAGGCATACTGAACACGCGAGTCAGAATTTTATTTCTGTAAAAATATTCCGGAAATTTGAAAATTAATATTATAAACGATGGTACTTAATCCATCCTACACATTAAAGCTTATTTCGAAAACTATTTGGCACGTTCGTTTTGAAAAGAATATTTTTATCCTTTAATTCAGTCAGAGCTGGTACTCATATTGTGTTATCTTTACACAGATTAATTACGTTTTTTCTTTTATCTGTAACATTAACTTTATTCAAACAAGACGCACTAGACCGTGAGCTATCGTCTAGATTTCAGACTAATATTCCTCTGTGTCGCACGACTCTTAATCTCCACGTCCTATTAACCACATCAATCTTCTCATTATAAAGAGGGTAAGTTAAAAAAATATGTAAAAACGTAATACAAAACGGGAGGGAGAAACGTCAACAAATCTCATTTATGGAGTTGTTATTTTTTTAGCTTATCTTTGTTTTTTCGTACAGTAGGAAAAAACGAGGAGAAAAAAAACATTAATGAAGTGAATTAAGCTCGGCACGGCGATGCTAAGAGGAATCCAACTAAGATGGATGACGTAATTTTCTCCTTCATTAACCCATTTACTTGGACCCAGCAGTCAAAATAGTTCAGATGTCGACATTTTATACCTTATGTTTTTACTGTGTATAATGTAGTTTGATAGAAACTTGCTTCCCTACTGTGGTAAACATAGTATCAATAGGCATGTTGACAGCATCAATAAATTGCAAATCTAATTAGTCCGCTAGTTAGAGTTTTGAAAAATAATGGACACGTATTTTTTCTTTAGTTAAATCTATGAATATTTGGAAAGATAAAACGCATCAAAACTCGAAAGTCGGCTTGTGACGTCAGAAGCAAGTAAAAATTGTACTTGCTTCGTTTTGCCAATTTTAAAAGTGTCGTATCTTCGTCAATTTTGGTTTGCGTAACAAAAGAAAAAATATGGATCAAATATTTTTTCATAATCTAACTGACGGACTAATTAGATTTTTTCAGTCAAATACCCTATTACTACCACTAATTGTTATCATGTAAGGACTTAATATTAAACCCCATCAAATGAAGGTCGGTGTTAAGACCTTTTATTTGTGAGACATTGAGAACTTTGGGCCGACCGGATTTTTATCTAAAGTCATTGCTAGTTTACCAGCTAGAAAAGTATCAATTGAGTTTCCAGAAATGAGTAATTTTTTACAAGTTTTTTATTCGATAAGAAGTAAAAAAAAAGCCGATATCTCGGAAACCGCTCGTTTTTGACCCGCAGTTGATGGAGGTTATTTTATTGTCATTGATCTCTAGTGTAAGCCTTTTTAAGGAATAGGCCAAAGTACCAGTCACACTGAATCTAATAGCACAGATTACCTAATATTTCTTACACCTAAGGGGGCTATTATATGTCTAGGATCATATACAGGTTGAAATTGTAAACACTCGACAAACCGAAATAGGATATTGTACTCATCACTATGAACAACTTTCACCACGGAGGCAAACGGGAAATCGCGAAAAAAAAATCTGCTGTTCCCTACATCTTGACGAGTTATGCAAACATAAATGTAGGGAACAGGTGATTTTTTTTTCACAATTTCCTCTTTTGTCCCATATTAAAAGTTGTTCATAGTGATGAGTACAATCTCCCATTTCGGTTTGTCGAGTGTTTACAATTTCAACCTGTATAGGATCATATCTCTCTTATAACCTCTAGCTTAGAGTCATATCTTTGTACGGCGAAATGATTCATATTATGTCTATATTACATTGTCATATATTTATGATCATAGATATATGATAGTGTAGTATCCCTCTAAAGGAAGTGATGAGACGGTGCGAGTGACGTATCAGAACCAAACTGTCATTTATTTCTATTACGTCAACTTCTGCATTTCCATACAGATTACAAGGTCATGGTTTAGACTGTATCTAATATAGTTAATTATTATTACATTGACCCGTAAACATTCCCAGCTGAATGTGGAACTCTTAATGGCTGTTTTTTTTACATTTTGCTGCATGAAAATTTGTGTAAAACGACACAAATTGATTTAAAAAAATAGTACGACACACTTGAAATTATAGTAACTGATTGCAAGTACAAATATTTATCGTGTAAACAATGTTTTAATAGGTTGAATTATTCTTTACAGTAGGCACAGTAAACTATCATACATTGTAAACATACTTACACTTTTTCCTATGGGGTTAAACAAAAACTGTAAAACGCCACATGCTACCATTATACCTTTCGTTTCGTCCACGTTCATACATCTTCTCATACACGCACGCTGATTTGACAGTACTACGGACCTATCCTTTTTGAAGAACATCACCAATAACATCAATAATGTCCTTCTAGGGCGTCCTCTATTAAACTTTCATTCTAAAGGAACACTAACAGCGGTTACCCACTGCATCCGATCCGAATCCGTGAAAAGATGTTCCGAAGTAGCCATAGAACTATTTGTATGGTAGTTTACGCACTACATCCGGCATCCGTCATTCAATTTCTATCCGTCATCCGTGAGTCTCCAATTCGGAAGAAATATTGACGGACCGAAGTAGGTACTCGTAGCCGTAGTACTGTTTGTATCATGTTTACTGTTTGTATGTTGATGTCGCATCACCTCGGATTCAAATCGGACGCCAAATGAATATGCCAAAGATGCCTGACATGCTTGGATTTGAATCAGAAATCGGAATAGTGCATAAGCAGCATCCGAATTCGGTCCGAGATTTTTACTCTAGATCGATATTTTCACGGATTCGGATCGTATGCAGTGCGTAAAGCAATATCCGAATTCGGTCCGAGTTTTTTATATCCGTATTTTCACGGATTCGAATCGGATGCAGTGCGTTATCGCTCTTACAATATATTCCAAAACGAGGTCGCAACTTCCTTTCATTCGAAATTAAGAACTACTTGATCTGTTAAAGTTCAATAAACAGACAGAGGCGAAATACGAACTTAATACTCCACAAAGGTTGGTTCTAATTCCGCTACCTTACAAAGAGCCAGAAATATATACGCGCAAGTTGCCAATTTATTGGACCGCAATCCGTCAAGCGTAAATCCTTGCCTATCCGGAAGGTTTCCTCCTTATTCGCTAGAAAAACACTGCACCTTCCTTTAAAGCAGGTATAAAAATTCCACCCAAGTTATAGCGAGGAGAAGGATGCTTTTGAAGCTGTTTTTTTCTATTGTACTGCTGTAGATTGGCCTTGGGGACCCCTTCTACTAAACCGGACAGTTATTGGCGAGACCTGAAGGGTCTCCAGCCAATAGTGGGGAAGTAAAATACTTAACCTAAGCTAACTACTTGTACTACACTAACATCATGACTACCTGCAACAACAGCACTAAGGGCGACCCCTAGTGCGACTCGGACCTCGGCTTAGGGCGTTGCCGTCTCGAAAAGTATTGAAACTTTTCTGTTCACTAATTACCTGTATAGGGTTATAGCTTAGGCTACGTGTATAATCGAGTATCACGTTTTCAAGGGGCGGGTCCACGGCATCGGGAGCAGTTTCCAAGCTACCGGTGGTTAGGGCTCCAGAGACAGGAACCTCTTCACAATACGCACCGTGTTGAGGAGGACGTCTTTCTGTATCAGGCCTTTGATCCAGCCGACTAACGAGAGCCTCTTGAGGTGTTGGTCGAGGCTCTTGGCCATTAGGCCATTGGCCGTTACGACTATCGGCACAATGGTTGTCGAATGCCAAAAGGTATCGAAACTTTTCTGTTCACTAATTACCTGTATAAGGTTATATAGCTTAGGCTATGTGTACATTCGGGTATCACGTTTTCAAGGGGCGGTGGCTGAGTGCGCATCGGAGATATGCCTTTTACTGAGTGAGCGTTTGAAGAGCACTCAAAGCGAGAGATGTCCGATTTGGGAAATCACGTTACTAGCCCGACCGCGCCGGCGATACATGTTCTAACGGTATATATAAGTGTATTATGTACGTTTGCAGTACGGTTATTGGTGAAAGAAATGATACGAACACGTGCGAGGTTTTTAGCGAATTTAAATAAATCTAGATAATTGCATAGTGGTATGTATTTTGTTACCATATAGATAAAAGAGCCATGACATTTCCTCTTAACCTTTTTTATATTTGTTGTATACAGGGTATAATGTATTCGTGTTATTTCTTAAAATCACATGATCTATTACTGGTTTAGATTGAAATAAACAAATAACTTTAAATAAAAGTAAAAACCGACTTCAAAAAAACTAAAAAGAGTAAAATAATTAGGTACCATAATGTAAAATTAACAGTTTCAGCAGTAGGTGGCTTATATTCAGTGTAGAATTGCAACGACTTCGGAAACAGTCTCAGTTTATTTAAATTTATTTATTAAATACGTTTTAGTGCCATAAATTACACGGTTTGAGACTAAAAATTTAAATGACACGGTTGCGTAATCTTTCCAACAGCTAGGTAGTTTTCTTTAAGAATAGTATTAATGTATAATTATCATGACGGCTCCTTATACAATCTTCTTTGTTCTTGGCTAATGTTTCTGTGATGACAGTTAAAACAGAGATTGAAAGTCCTCATCAAAACTTTTGTTGAAGGGAACCACAAACCAATACGTCATCTAAGTCACCTATTAAATGTTTTGTTGATTTTTTCAAAAAGCGCTGAATCAATTTCGATAACATTTATATGGGACCACCTCTGAAGCATGGCCTATCAAACAAAAAATAATCATAAAAATCCATTCATAGTTAGCGGAGATATCGTGTATCAAACATACAAAAAAAACATTCAGACGAATTGAGAACCTCTTTTTTTTGGAAGTCGTTTAAAAACAACTCGTTGTTTTGGTTAGTGATCGTATCTAAACTACCTATAAGATGCAGTAAGCAGTGCATCATACGGTTTGCAAAAATCACACGAATTTATTTACACTCTGTATTTAGTTCTCTACTTTAATACAAACTAGATGTTGCTCGCAGCTTCGCCTGCGTGTTTGTCGTTTATCGCGCATGCATGTATAAGGCTAAGCGTATGCTGAGATGCAGGTGACGCAGCGCAGCACAGTACAGTTGTCGCCGCGCAGGACAGGCGAGGCAGACATAGGCCACGACCACATGCTGGGACGCAGCTCGAAGACACATTCGAGTTTTAACTAGTACAAAGAATAGACGCGTTCGATTTGACGAACGTTTTTTTTTTAATAGTCTGGATGATTAGTATCATACAAACAAGATTCACAACGCACTAATTCAATTAAATGTTCTGTCATTGCAATAAAATCCGAATTAGCGGTAAAAAACACATGTCGACATGCACGCGTCGCGCAGAAATCTGTGCCGGCACTACAACGAGGCGCAGAGCAGGGCAGCTCTTAGTACGTTCATACATTACAAAATCTGCTCTGCGCTGCGCTGCGTGCACCTGCGTCACCTGCGTCTCAGCATACGCTTAGCCTAATGCTTGTTTCCCACGGTGCGTGATATCGCGCACGGCGACGCACGAGCTCGCATCGACGCACCATGGAAACAGACTCGTCCATGGCAACGCGGACGCGTGCGGATCTGTGCTCCGTATCCACCGCGAGTCGGTGACTTCAAAGGTGCTGTGTGAGTTCTCTTTTACTTGGTATTTTGGAATGAAAAAATAGCTTTGAATTAAGCACCCTCTCATAATGTGGCTTCCCACGGTGCGTGCTTTTACGAATGATATCACGCACAGCCGGTGCGCGCTACTATGCACCGTGGGAAGCCAGCTTAATACATATAACCTTCCTTTTGAATCATTCTGTCTATTGATGAAAACAGCATCAAAATCTGTTGCGTAGTTTAAAAGATCTAAGCGTACAGACAAGTGACGTTGTTTTATACTATGTAAAGATTACACTTTTACATTTTTTATCTCACTGGTATTAGTAAGTGTTGGCCGTTGACAATAGAGCCACAGATGTAACTATGTATTCTGTGACAGACACCTCCGCTAGTATTATTAGGAAAACTGTTTGTTGCCTCCGTGTGACAAAATTTTCACAACCCCTCTTTGTCAAACATAGGTTTAGTGCTAATATTTTACAACCTAGACCGGCTTGATGGCCTAACCTCGAGGGAAATTGAATATTACAAGCAATGTTGTCATATTTTGTATTACCATTACATTGTAATAGTATCCAAATGTGAAGATAAGATGTACTTTACGTGCATTACCGTTAGAGTTTATGAACAGTGGAAAATGGGAAGAAAATGGGTTTATTCAAGGTTACTTATAAAATTTCTTGTATTGAATACAGAAAACATCGTCTTCTTGGGTTCCAAAAGTTCAATATATAAAGGAAATAAAGAACTGGGAAGGAGATTTGGACAAGGTGTTTTTTTTGGAACAAGCCCGTGGCATTTTACCTTTCAGTGCAACTCCTGTGAGCCAGGATCTATTGAAGCTGAATGTATTCTGGGAATATTATTGAACTGTGTTGGATGCAACGGGATTAATCAGAAAACCAAAAAGGAGAAGGTGTAGGTATATTACTTCCTTTGAATGAAATAATGGTGTAACGTTGCAATAATACTTTAGAGGGTGAAAGCACTCATGAATACGAACAAATTTTACCATGGGAACAACTCAAAATTCGAAAAACGTCAACTCTTCTTTATGGGCTTATTACATTATCCGACATTTAGGGTTCTAACTCTTATTCAGTGTGGTATAATAACAGTTAGGGCACCCGACCTCTTTGATCTTCGGTCGGGGTATTTCTACCAGGTCCTAAAAATCGAGGAGTGTAATAAACGTTTTAGAAGCATCGATGTATTTTTGACCAAAATGTTTGGAATTCAAAGTCAAATAGTTTTTATTTCAAGTAGACCAGATCACTGGTGCTTCCAAAAGGCCAACACTAAGTGCTCGGTTCCAAGTAGTAGGTCCTTTGGAGAAGAGCCGGCAAGAAACTCCATGGACATTCTTTTAAAAAAGTAAATGGTTTGACAATTTTCATAGTAGTAATGTAAGAACAATGCAGATTAGTGTACATGCAGTTAAAAACATTAAAAGCAATGAGAAAGTTAGCTTTTTAAAACGATTGCCATAGCTGTTACGAGCTGACCAGTCCCAACAGACAGCACCCGTTCACGAGCATACATCATAATTACTGACATTTATGAAAATAAAAAGAGAAAACTAGTTAAAACTAATATCAGAGATATTGCTACCTTACTAAAAGTAGTTCATATCCCCATACTTTCATTTCCTAAAGTATTATTACACCTTTTTGTTACTCTTTGTGTATCTCGCACGAAGTGGAATTGCGACAAAATAGTGCAAGAGTGTATCATCATTTAAGAAATAACCAGCAACGTGTTTTAACTAAAACTACATTTATGTAAATATCACCAACACACCCTTAGACCCGTATTAATAAACAGTTCTCATTTAAAAGATCCCTTTTAAGTTTCTTTTTACATGACATGAGATGAATAAAAAAAAACAAATATATGGAATTCTACTTTACGGTAGCTCCTCTTGGGAGATCTTTGAAATGTGAGCTGTTTATTAATACGGGCCATAGACATTAGTTATGACGAGAGGCTACTTAAAGAGTTGTAAGCTTGAAACTTACTTGTGTCTCATCTATCTCGCCATTATATCGATGGCCTAGAATCTGGACTCTACAATCTAGACTCTAGATCATCGATGCAATGGTAGACTCTAGAAGACAAAGGTGCTAATTACAGGATTGGTAATTTTTCTGGAGAGCATTTTAAAGTTTGACAATTTGCCATAAAAATCGTGTATTGTTTGTATACCTTCACTACTAGTTAGATATTCTATGAAACATACTAAAAACGTGCTGAAACATGTAAAAATCGGTATTCAACCTTTTGACCGCCACGGACGTCTATGGACGTCAAATTTTTGAACTATTAAAAAGTGGTGTTTTCGACGTGCCATGTCGTCGGAGGCCCCGAGTCCGTGGCGGTCAAAGAATTAAGAGTTTACTTAACCTTATTGTGTAAGAAAAATCTAACATAACATAGATAGATAGATCACATAATACGTTTTTTGTGACTTGTGATAATCACAGAGAAATGATTTAAGGTTATTTATTCCTTTTTTATTTATATTATTGCTAGTTTGGATTTTTTATTATTGTTAGACTTTGGACTTTTGTCTTTGTTTTCATATCAATTATTATAAATATTTACGATTTGGGTAGAAAGAGATGAAAAATTAGCGTACTGCTGAGTGCAAATTGTACAACAATATTCTCATTTAATACATTTGGCATTAAAATGACCAAAACTCATTTTTTTGTACTTAGCACGTCTTCTTAGACCATCGTGTAAACAACATATCTATATCCTAAACGCAAGCTACAAAAATGACGTCATAAAATAACGTGCACATAGCGGCTGAAGTTCCAGGCCGTAACTAGTATGGCACGTATCATAATAATAATGCATGTTGGTGCCAATATCAGGCGTGTTAGTAACATGGTGTGAGTGGCGGCGCTTTCAAGTGCACTTAAGATGGCGATCGGCGGCTGATAGCGACGGCCATGATATTAAGACATGCCCTACGAGATGTACATAATATTGGATTAATGTGAATGAAAAATGTGTAGCTGTAATTGAACATTTTGTTTTTTTTGTACTTAAGATAATAACAGCCAGTACTTAATTAAAAAACAAATTGGAGTCGACTTATCATGAGTCCAATTCTACTAACAAAATCGTTGCCAAACCGCAAACGAACCACAACCGTGAGTCCAAATATTCGGTTTTGTTTTTATTGTCAAGTAATTTGACAGTTTTTGTAAACGAAAACTCCAAATATTTGAGATAAATATTGAACGTGTAGCACGCGAATCTGAATCAACGGTTCAGCTTCGGTTCGGTTGCGATTATTCAAAATTTCTGTTACTAGAATTGATCTGCAGTGACACTTAAATCTTTAATTGTTTTAGATAACTTATTATAAAAAAATGAAGTCATTGATGTAATATCTTGCGATGACTTTGAAGGTTTATTGAACTATTGATGTTCGAATCGATGTTTCTTATCGATAAAAACTTGGTAACTATAAACACTTAATAGGTTTACTAGAAATAGTAATTCATTCTTTCAATAATTAGAAAAATATTATATCCAGGGTGGGGCAGTAAGGGCAGCCACCATAACCGTGTAGACAAAGAAAACAGTTTCTAGGAGACTGTTTATAACTTTTGAAAACATTTTGAACAGCATTTACCGATTCCGAATCCGCGAGAGAAAAGGCATTTCTCACAAATCACTGTTATAATGCCAATTAATGCTATTTCTTATAAGGATTAAGAGACTCTGCCGGACTAACTAAGGTACTAGAAACGTCAAACATGGCATAATGCCTATTTATTTGAAATGGGACAGTAAGTACTCACTAAATGCTCATTAATTCGGAGAATAGTTTGACCCCTTCATTTTTCTAAAGATTACCTGGTCCTATCTCTAGTTCTGTCACGAAAGGAAACTCCAAGGCTACTCCACATCACATCTTGTTGTGAGACTGAGCTTGCCCATATAGCTGACTGGCCAGGCACTATGATGCAGTGGTGCAGGCAAGGGTCAACACTGGCAACACACACTGTTAAAGTCTTAAATCATTATTGTATTTACTGAAATTGTTAAAAATATTAATTTTATTAGAGTAGGTGTTTCTTGCCGGAAATGATAAATTCGAATAAACGTTGAACAAGAAACAAAAAAAAAAGATTTTGATTTTGAATGTTTCGGACGTAAAGATCTTGCATACTTAGTTGTTCCCTTTTGTTACGGTTGAGTAATGCTAGAAATTCTGTAATAGTATTACGGATTAGCACGCTTACAAACGAGAGCAAGTCCCGTTCCTTAATATAAAGCCGATTCCGACAACGCTATGGAAAACTAGGTACCTAAGATTAAGAAAGCTATAGTTCTGATTATAATTATGAAGTGGCCATAGTTTTATTATGATACCGATTGGGTAGCCATCACTCAGTAGTCATTATATCGACTGAATTAAGATTGAAAATCAATATAATCCCCTATTGTCAAATATTACGATCTCCGAAGAGATACGGAGAGGTGTAGATGTTAAAGTCAATGGTAAATTCCATAGCATATGAGACAAGCTCACAATTATCGAGCACAATAACAATCTTGGCTATTTACTAACTGGAAATTTTGTAACAGAACCCAATAACACCCTGCTGTAATTAAACTTATAAAAATCGACCTTAGCACCTAGAGAATAGGAAAATCAACAAATGAAAAAAAAAAACAAATTAAGCAACTATGTAGTTCTCAATATGTATAATAATTAATAGAGTACGTACTATAAAACTGACAATATCAGCTGTTAAACTTACCAAGCAACTCATAAGAAGCGACTGAGTAAAATAGGTTAATACGTTTCTCGGGGTCGGGCGGCAACCCCACATTATTTGATGCACTTCCGATATTTTAAAACTTCACCTCTTTTCCTGAATGGGACTACTAAATAAGTCATCACATCACCTTGTGTTCGTAATTACGTATAAAAATAACAGCATGAAAATATGAATATGGATGGGTATACAAGTAGAGGTAGGCTAAAGAAAATGTGGATGGATTGTGTGAAGGATGGTATGAGTAAGAAAGGAGTACTGAGATGACGGCTGATGGAGGAGAATGGAAGAGGAAGACATGTTGTGCTAACCCCACCTAGTGTGGGATAAGGGTAGGTAGATAATGAAGATGTAAGAAATGCTCTTGAAGAAAATCATAAGTACCTACAGATTATTTTAGATTGATTTACTAGATACCGTCTTAAAATATCATGGCAAATATGACGGTTTTCCACTTTGCAAGTAGCTTACGCACACTTGTACACTTGCGTGTAGGGCACAATGATTATACCCGTCGCCCGAGCAGTAACAGGCCCGACCAGGCGGCGCGCATGCGTTCCGTGTGCGCCTCTCATAAGGTCGTGGGGCAAGGCCCCACAGAAGGAGAGGTCCGCCAGGGGCTGGCGGACCGAGACCTGCCGTGGTCGCGGTGCATGCAGCTGCGAAACCCGCGACCCCGGCTAAGGGTCAGGAGAAGGAACACCGTGGGTTTTTAGCCAGTAAGAGTCCGGCATACCCCTTCGCCTTCCCAGGGCGAAGGGCATCCATGAGGATTTTCCCATGAAAAAAAAAAAAAAAGAAAAAAAGAAAAAAAAATGGGATGATGACGTTATTAAAAACGCTCTTTAAGGTAAAAGTACCTATAGATTATTTTAGAAAGATTTACTAGATAACATAACAACACGCCTTATATTCCCCGAAGGGTTGGGCAGAGGTGTGTAGTACACCCACGTTTCGCTGTTATGTTTAAGTCCCATGTAATAGGGGGCGAGCCTATTGCCTCAACCGAGAACAAACCAGACTCCGGGCTACTACTGAGAAATTCCACACTGAAAAACCTAATAACACTGTGCCCGACCTGGGGATCGAACCCATGACCTCATGCTTAGCAGTCGCGCTTGCGACCACTAGACCAACGAGGCAGTCACTTATTTTGATTTACCTACTTGATACCGTCTTAAAATATCTATCATAGCAATTATGGCGGTTTTCCACTTTGCAAGTAGCTTGCGTGCACTTGTACACTTACGTGTAGGGCACAATGATTAAAATGTAAAACTTGCATGAAATCGAATGTTGCCATCACACAAGTTACTTGTAGGTATCCTGTTCTTTGAGAGAAGAAAACACGGCTTTAGAACAAAGTTGATTACTTTTTCTGTAACATAACTTTCGTAAGACATAATAATATTTACACTTATGCTTGTTTACGTTTTACTCACGTGCATTTTTTTCGGGATTGCCCGAAAAGTTTTAGGTCGGGTGTGAGTTTAGTTCATGATAAAGCGGGCTCCGTTTGGGTTCGAAACTAGTGAAACTGTCCCGAAAAAATGTACGTGAGTCAACTTCAACTTTAAACTTCAAAACTCATTTATTCAAAATACAATTAATACAATTATTTAGTTCTTTTTGAACTTCAACCGCCTAAAACGCCCATACTTTCACCTTCTCCAATAATCCGTAAACAATCATGAAGTTCATTGCGTTTATTTGTCACTGAGTGAAGTTTGGTATACCACTAAGAACGTCTTCCAGGGAAGGTATTATGCATTAATATGCAAGTCCATAACATGCTCTAACAGATTTAGTGTGGGCATGATTGGTTTACTACAGTTACCGATTACACATCGGAACTTGCGGCTCTATGACTAACTTTACCCCCTACCTCAAAACTAGTAAGCACTGTTTAATCCAATCAGATACCGACTAACAACGAATATAAATTAATTCCCAAACATTTATTGATTATATGATTTGCGTCCTAGCGGTCGAGGAGTCAACATATCCTGAGGATGCCCCGTGCAGGGGCGAAACACGTGTCGTGTATTTGTTTGGTTGCATGTTGCATTATTTTTTCACTCTTTCTGCATGTGCATATACTTGTGGGCGGGAGGGTGGTGCTGCATACTGCATTCAAACTAGCGATCTTGTTCAGCGGGATTAAAGTTAGATATTGTATGCTCGGAGTTACCCTGCGTGATCATATCAGAAATGATGAGATCCGCAGGAGAACTAAGGTAACCGACATAGCTCGAAGAATTGCCAAACTTAAGTGGCAGTGGGCGTTGCACATTGCTCGCAGAACTGATGGCCGATGGGGCCGAAAGGTTCTGGAGTGGCGACCGCGTACCGGAAGACGCAGCGTGGGTAGGCCTCCCACAAGGTGGACTGATGATCTGGTGAAGGTCGTGGGAAACCGCTGGATGCGAGAAGCACAGGACCGGTCGATGTGGCGATGCTTGGGGGAGGCCTATGTCCAGCAGTGGACGTCTTTCGGCTGAATGATGATGATGATGATGATTGTATGTTATGGATTTCCGCAAAGTAACACCTGATTCCATCATTTACCCATACATTTAATCCTTTATCTGGTGGTTCCCGGCAAAAAATAGGAATAGTGGGTGTGATAAAGGCAACTAAGGGATTATTTTATGTGGATGAGTAGCGTCCTTCTATCTGCTAATAACAGCACAATGCAATGACTAATCCTGCTGTGAAGCATAGTAGGGACGGCCATTTGCAGACTGTACGTTTACGGCTTATGATAGATTAAACTATGATCGGTATACCGAACGTTAAAACACTCGAAACTTCAATCTTTGTTCAGCAAGCCGACAGGGTAGCACAACGTTGTTCGAAAGCGCATGTCAGACTACGCTGTAATATACAAGGTTAGTCAGAAAGGGGGTACTAATCCTCAGGCTACTTAAGGTATCACTGATGATGGTTTAAAAGCAAGTGTTAAAATTTCTTTATTTTTCATTAATTTTTATTTTAGTTTTTTTCTAAAAAATTTCATCCCTGCTTTAATTACGAATTCAGTAAATGGAGCTTCTAATTTGTGACCCCAAATACGACCTAAAATGTAACACAGCTGATCATAGCTGCGGATAGATAGATTTTAGCATTTTTTAATGCAATCTTTGAACAGCTATTTCTCTTAAACTATTGACTTTTGGGGAAAGTTGAAGAACAAAAGTTGCTCATTATTATGAGTAGGTACTTTAACACCCTTTTGGATTATTACACCCTTACTGACTAACCTGGTATAGCACGTAGCAAATATTGTATAGTACGACGATATCGCTCAATATACATTTTATATGGACACGTTCACAGAACGCTATGCTGTAAAGTATTGGCTTGCTGTACGCGATAAACTTAAGTAATTCTCAGAGCTATATCGTACGATTCTTCGGTCCCCGCCCGCTTCACTTCTACTCCATCCGTCGCCCGGGGGACTCCGTGAAATGACTTGCTATACATAGTAGACCGTCTTGCGATGTAGCGTATAGTGCGAACGTCATGCTATACAGGGTGTTAACGAATTCGTGTAATTCCCTCATGCCACATGATCTATTAATGGTACCTATAGATTAACCCCGCACGGGATTTAGATTGATTAAAAATAAAAATAATCTTTTTTTTCCCAAAAAATTGTTGTATGTTACAGAAAATTTCGATGCCATGCATAAATGAATGAAGGTACGGCGACACAGCAGACGGGCACGACTAGTGCGATATCGCTCCACACAGTCAGTTAACTTGGGACGCTAAAATTACTCAGATACAAAATACCATGGTTCATTTTTTTTAAACTTTTTTTTGTTGATTCAGATAAAAACCTATGCAGGGTCAATCAGTGTCACCAGTAAGTAGATCACGCGGTTTGAAGGAATTACACGACATCGTTTACACCTTGTATAGTTATAGCTTATCACGTGATATGCTTTACTATATTATTATAGCGAAATAGTATAGCGTAGTCTGAATTCCGCTTAACACAAAGTCATGCGCACTAATATTCGATACACCTACAAATTGTTGAACTCCATTCAAATTCAAATTCAGAACACACCGTGACGCACACAGGCTCACGCCTGTCGATATCATATTAAGATCCCTCCTTTGTTGGCGGAATACTTGTGGAGCATTAAGGTAATAGAGAACTAGCAAATCACGTTACGCCCCAAGCTATTACGGCATCCTTGTCCCACCTAAGTGTATTACCGGCTATTTATCGTGACATTGAGACCATCGGCTCATCACATCATCGGGAGACTGACTGACGGTCATGATTGCTTTCTTAATGGCCTCTTTATTGGTAATCAACGTCTAGTGTGAGGTAATTTGTTGGCTATTATTTGTGGTAGTTGTTAAGTGAAATTATTGGTATTTACGAGTGTTTTGTTTCTTATTTGCCTTGTATTGAAAGTTCGTCGTTAAGGTGTAATAGCAAATGACAATAATATTGATCTTAATTTGTGGATTTATTTCAATTATTCATTGTAAACAAACATATAAATTATATTTTAAATACATATCTTAAAAAAAAAAAACTATACATTTAAAAATATAAGAATGGGGCTACCCCCACCGGCATCGAGAACAGGGTCCAAGCTGCCGGCAGTCAGAGCTCCAGAGAAAGGAACCTCCTCACTATGCGTGCCGTGTCAAGGAGTACTGCTTTCTGTATCCAACCGCCCAACGAGAGCCTCATGAGGTGTTGATCGAGGCTCTTGGCTATTAGGCCATTCGCCGTAACGACTATCGGGACAATGACTGCTGAGTCCACATCCCACATGCCAACAACCTCGTGTGCTAGGATTTATTTTATTAATAACTTTTATATTCTAATAAAACTATCAACTAAAATAAAGCATCAACATATTCCACCGCATCGCTGTTGACTGGTAACGTGCCCAGAAGGCTGGCAACATTGCCACGTTGTATGGCAATGCTAATCCTTTGACCAAAGTAGAGGCCAGCCTTCGGGTCACGGGAAATGTAGACTATACTTTTCGTCATTTGTATACACTTTTATTTGTAATTAAGTATGTACATATTTTTTGTGTTAATAAATTATTTTATACAGATTACCTTGATTAAAAAACAATAAACCTTCATAAGGACGGAGTATTAAAAAGTATATTTTTTAGGGTGGAAAATCCGAGCACGTGCAAGGTATAAAGTACTTATAATTCCGCGTAAGTCACAGCGGTCAAGTGAGGGAGGACCGTTTTATAATATGACCGAAGGCGATGGCCGACCTGTCACTAACATTATGCACTGACACTGACAGCTCTGCGTAGAAATTGAATTTTGGTACACTTTGTTTTAGTACCACTAATATAAATTACGGTCCACACCAGTACAAAAAAGTACTTTTTTTTAATATTAATTTTTGGCAAGACGTTCGACGGCTCATCTGATGGAAATATGCCTATGCACTCCTACACTTAACACGCTTAGCGCCAAGGCGATTTTTGGAAAAGCGTGCTGGAACTGCGTTTTTTTATTGCAGAATCTAATTCTACTGGTACCACTTACTACAAAAAATTGTTTACATAACGCTTTTGAACGCCTTACTAAAATGTATGAAATGGTATGTACTGAGGGATACACCGGCCTCCGAAGTCGGGGCAGTATGGTGTATCATTAAGGATACACTGGCCTGTGACAACACCTTATGGTGAATCATTAAGGATACACCGGCGCTGAGTGTGTTAAACACCAAAAGGATTGCTAATGCATTGACAACTATAAATACAAAGTTATTAAGTCTCATGTGCTTGTAATATCACTGGCACCCATACTTTTCAAACAGAAACAAAGCCATGCTGCTTGGCGGCAGAAATAGGTATAGTGGTTTTCAACGAGAAGCTCTACTTCTACTAAAATCTTTTGAGAGACAGATTAGATTAATCTTACATATATTAAACTTTACGCCGGTTAAAACAAGGGTTGGTATGCTGAAGACAGTGGGCCAGCTGACACTCTATCGCAATCTACACGGCACTATTCGCATAGACTGTAACTAGTTTCCTAACAAAAAACCCAATCACGCTTCGTTTGATCTGGTAATCAAGCTTAGAGACTAACGCTGGGAAGCGTCGATCGATATCTGTTTACAAATAACTAAGTGAATACCGAGATTTACTGTAGTCTAAGCTGTATACGTATTTGATGTACATTTTAGAACCATAAAAGAAAGTTATGACGATTCAAGACTCTAAACAACTCTTGTTGAGAGGCAAATGACCCGCAGTCGAAACGTCATTTAGATTCATGTCCGTGGCATTGCCCGGACAATGTGTGGCATCACGGAAGCGTAACTATGAGCTAAAGGACATTCGCGTATACAAGTGCATACACGCTAGAATGGAATGTGCTTGACGGTACTTCAGAGTTCGTGTAAGGTCGTAAAATTTTATCATGTTCTTAAGTTAGAGGGCGTCTACGTGGTTTTGTTTATCGCGCCATTCTGTGTTGTTCAGATATTAACTATAGTAGTTGAGACTAAATTATTAAAGATAAAACTTTCGACGTATTTTTTAAATCCTTCAATTGTTGAAAAAGTCTATTTAAAATTCCTAAAATAAAATACTTTGATTGAATAGAATAAAGTCGTTTAGGGAATAGATAGATTTCTTGTTCTTATTTTATATTCTGTGGCTTCTTTTTTTTCTAAATCAATCTCAACCAGAAAAAAATGGAACTGTCGACCTGATTGTAAAGCATGGTGTAAGTGGTAATATTTTCCAGAATGGCCAGTTGTCAGAATGCTGCTAGATAAATCTAACGAAGTATTTAAAATACTAGCTGTTGCTCCTGGCTTCATTCATGTCCTAGGAATTACTTCATGTACTCATATAAAAAGTATCCTAGGTCACAGTCTACCTGTGTTCCAAAGGACAATGCTCATGGATGTATGGAGTCCCGTACCATGCTGCATCAAAGTCAAACTTTGTTTTATATAGACTACACTTGTCATATTAACTCCAACAAAAGTTCTTTTTGTAAACAAAACGCGAGTTTCGGAGATTTTTGAAATAATCTAAATAACATGACAATGTCGATATGTCATACACGTAGTAATCCGTATCTATTGCATTCTATATCTCTATGACCGGCTGTGAACGGCCAATTAACCATAGATAAATAAAATGATAATCGTTTGAATAAAAATTCTAATCTATTCTAGTTGTTTTAAATTAATGTAGAATCGGCATTTTTTTTTAATATGTTTTTTGAAAGATGTGATCATGACACTTTCAAAATTCAAGGTTACAATAATCATAAATCATGTGAAACGAAACGTCATGTAAAGGGAATATAAAACAATATCAACACTTTTTTACTTTAAATTAAATTCCCTGTTCAAAAATCAAATCCCGACGTGTAATGTCTTAAAAAATATGAAAATAATTAGGTACTACGTTTTGATCTCATCAAAAAAAAATCTCATCATGAGACTTTTTGGTACCACTTTTGGTCATTCTCGTTTCATCTAAATCCGTTCAGTCGTTAAGGCGTGATTGATTAACAAACATTCAAATTCACAAACTCATAAAAATCCAAACTTTAACATTCTAATATAAATAGGATAATAAGATAGGATATTATAAACAGAGACAATGAAAATTAATATCAAAACCACAACTTACAATCCTTTTACGGATATAATAAGAGTTAAAAAGCCAATATAAAGCTCTTAAACAGTTGAGAACTTTACAAGGTGTACCGACCCGTAACTCCTGAGTCCTGAAGACATCTTATAAAAAGGAAGATACGGTCCGGAACAAACAAACGTATTGCAATGTCTTCGCTAGAATATACGACTTAGGTACCAGGCGCGCAGAACTATAGTGGACATTCCTTTGATAATACTTCCAGTATTTTAGATTTGGATTTTCGTAGCCGAAGCAAAGATTCAGGGTTTATTTTTAATAGGCGCTTAGAAAATCTCTGTTTTAGGTACACGATACTAATTTTGTAGTGTAGGCGATTGTTTGTGGTAGGTAATAGAAGAAATAATAAGTCCAAAGTACACAAGAGGAAGAATGAAAGTTTATTGGTTTAAAGACACAGGTTTCAGTTCACACACAAGAGTTACACTTAGTTATGAAGGAGTAGAAAGAATAGGACAGCACGGATTACGTTACAATTTGTCGTTATCTACGGGAAAAAAAAACTCCACGGATTTTTAGAGAATGTCTACTAACATTTTTGATAACATGCAATAATGACTGAAAGAGCACTTTTATATAGTGAGTGAGTTCATGAGAATAACTGTTTTGTGAACATTTGTTTAAAAGTACAAGAGAACAGCTGATCTACATATATAAATAAAAATTAAATGCTGTTCGTTGGTAAGCGCATCACTTGAGAACGACTGGATTGATATGGCATTTTTTTTAAATGTTCGTGGTCGTCCGAATTAGGTTTTATGGAAAGAAAAATTGGAAAACTGGGCTCGTAAATTGGCAAATTCCGAAAAAACTGAACGTTCTTTTTTGTATGGGATTTTTTGTATGACAGGAAAACGTCTTTCTGTTATGGAATAATTAATTAATTATGTAATATAGTATAGGTAACACACAATTATAATTTGTCATGAAAATGTAATTGTTCCTATTCATATTGTTAGAATAATAACAGTGCATGTATAAATATAATAAAAGTTTTATTTTTGAGTGTAAAAGAACAGCAGTTATGGAATAAGTCAGGTAATATTTAGTAAAAACTAGCTGTACCCATGCGTTGCAATGCCACGTAAAGAAAAAAAGTGTTGTTTTAAAATCTGTTTAATTGAAGTGCTTTTGGATACATAATATTTTTGATTTGAGGGGACCCGAATTTACCGTACCGACGGGATGAACATCGAATGTTTGACAGGTAGGAACAGTTTATATGGGAAAAATACATTGTAGTTTTTACTATTTTCCTCGCGATTTTTCCATATTTTCTCACCATTTAAACCTTCCCTGAACTTCCACAAATATTTCAAACCCAAAATTAGCCAAATTGGTCCAGCCGTTCTCGAGTTTTATCAAGACTAACGAACAGCAATTCATTTTTATATAATAGAAGATTACACACAAATATAATCCGTCTTGAAAATATTAATGTGAATGAATGAAAAAAGAAGTGAATGCATCACTTCTTTTTTCTTTTAATCTATTCTTTAAAAGGATTTTTAGCATTCCTGTCTTGACCTAGTCTAGGACCTAGACCATTAAAGTCAACAGATTTTAATCACCTCTTTTGCACAATAAAACACCGATTGCTGCACTTTCAACATTTGCAAGTATAATACGAAAAGTTTAATCATTTTAACAGCGGCAAGAAGTCTTGTAAGATTACATCAGAATGTTTTTTGCTCTGGTTCACGTTATTAATGAGAATATAATCTTCTCTAGTACTTAGAAACATCTTTTAGTAAGACATTGCTTATTTTAACATTTGTATTGCTGTGCGCAAACATAATATTATAAATTACTCATAGGATAGGTACTTCAGAAGTCAGAGATGTAAATATATGCCTACTTTTAATATAAAGTGAAAGAGGTGACATCATTTTGGCTAATTGAAGCTGGAACATGGAATCTTTGTAATGATTCCATTTCATGATTTTAGTAATTCTTTACTTGGTTAGAAAGAAAAACCGGCCAAGTGCGAGTCGGACTCGCGCACGTAGGGTTCTGTACCATTATCTATAAAAACGGCAAAAAAATCATGTCTGTTGTATGGGAGCCCCTTAAATATTTATTTTATTCTGTTTTTTAGTATTTGTTGTTATAGCGGCAACAGAAATATATGTATATCATCTGTGAAAACTTCAGCTGTCTAACTATCACGGTTCATAACATACAGCCTGGTGACAGACGGACAGACGGACCGACGGACAGACGGACAGCGGAGCCTTAGGAATAGGGTCCCGTTTTACCCTTTGGGTACGGAACCCTAAAAAGAAAGAAAATCTATTTATTCAGCATGCAAATCGACACTGTACATAATATAATGCCACAGGTGTAACAGTTCCTTATGTTAGGTGCTACATAGGAAGAATTGGTTTATTGTTTTCAATTAACCTAAAATTATGTAACAGTAACGTTAATCTCAGTTTCTAGACCTGGGGCCCAATTCTACTAAAATAAATTGTTGCCAAACGCAATCGAACCACAACCGTCAGTCAGTTTTTGTTTTCGAAAACTTTCAAAATGATTGATTTTGTTTTTTTGTGTCCAACAATTTGATAGCTTTTGAAATTGAGAACTGTCTGAATGAACGGCTCGGCCTTGGTTCGGTTGTGATTTATCAAGATTTATTTTAGGAGAATTAGGCCCCTGTAAGGTATATATGTATACAAGGTGTCCCAAAACTCATCGTCAAGCTGGGAACAAACGATGGCCAATTTACGACTGTTCAGTTTTTTTTTAAACTTATTTTCTTTATTTTTAAACATATTTAAAAGTTTGATATTTTATGAGATAAAATTTTATTCATGGTAACTTAGAAATAAAGTAAATAGAAGCGTGCTTCACCGTCGACCACATCATCGCTTACCTTCAGGCGAGACAGTGGTCAAACGCGAGCATAACTCCAAAAAAACTGAACAGTCACAAACTGCCCCATCATTCCATATCCCATACCATTTTATTCCCGGCTTAAACCATGCACAATTAATCCAAATTCCACAATAAAAATCCTATCAAGGAATCCCTATCAAATATTTATAAAAATCAAACATGATACGAGCACCACACTACAGTCGTAAACAAATTGATTCGCGGAAAACCCAATGTATACGGTATTGTTGGCGATTTTCTTTTAATAGCAGTACCTGGTTTATTTATCCGTTCAAACATTACTGTCGTCGCTCGGAGGTTGTAGCTCTAGTGACGTGCCTATGGGACAATGGGATACCAAGAAATAGCCAAGAAAGCTTTACGGGTTAAAAGTATTGAACGTGTGTAGGTAAATGTGAACGAGAGTAAGGTTGAAAGATGCCATAGTTCGCGTGATTCTCAGTTAAAAACGTTTAATTGGGCTACACGACAATGATTGCATATTTTTGTATTATAACTTTCGTGAGACACATTCATATTTATGAAACCTCATTTAAAAAGAATACGAGCAAAGCTTTCTAAATTTACTTACGCACTACGAGAAGTCAAAAAAACTACCGATGTACAAACTGCTCTAACCACCTACTACGCCTATGCTCATTCATGGCTCAGCTATGGCATTATAATGTGGGGAAATAGCACAGACTCACAAACGCTTCTCATTCTGCAAAAGAAACTAATCCGCATCATCGTTAACATTGACCAAACAGATAGTTGTAAACCCTTTTTTATAAAGCACAAAATACTCACCTTACCATCTTTATATATACTCGAAATATGTAAATTTGTTAGAAAATATAAAAACTTCTTTATTACCCGCGGTGAAAAACATAGCGACCGACCTATTAGATTTAAAAATATGATAATGTTACCGTCATCGCGCATGAAATTGCACTCAAATAGTCCCTATGTAATGTCTATAAAAATATTTAATAAACTACCAGACGCATTAAAGGGTGAAACTTGCAACACAAAATTCACAAATAAACTTAAGGAAATACTAATTAAAAAAGCATACTACACCATAAATGAATACATGGATGACAAAAAAATTATTTAACTCAGACTGACATCACCACACCTACCTTTAAAGTTGGTTATAATATATACAGTGGTGGACATATAATTAGAAACACCAAGTGTGATTTTTATTTTTAGTACAATTTAACTTGATAATTAATGTTTTACTTATCATAGAGGGCTTATACCTATTTATCTATAATGTATCCACATCATGAAGTATTACTATGTCAGTTTTGGAAATATCATACAACCGTTTTGTAAAAACTGGTATACTTTATAAAATAAAATGAAGCAGTACAACGTACTAAGGTGGACAACTAATTAGAAACAGAAAAAAAAACATTAGCAAAAATATGAACAAAGGTAACGAAACAATAAATAATGAAGTTAAATGGTACAAACGTTTTATAATAAACAATTAATGTTTGGTTGGGAAGCCTCTGCTACCGATTACAGCTCTATAACGACGTGGCATTGATTCTATCAATGTTTCATACATTTCCAGGGATTTTTTCTCCAAGCTTCTACAAATACGTTTTAAAGTTGTTGTAGTATGATACTAGCAGTAGTACGATATTAGTGATATGTTTATTGGACAATGTTTTCTTTACAATGTACCACAAACTTAGATTTGATTCAAATCTGGACTATTTGCAGACCACTCTAACAATAATCCAAACCAAAGAAACAACGTTAAAGAATTTCTAAGAGACTAATTAGTGTCGGTGTTAGAGAGGTCTGCAAATAGTCCAGATTTGAATCAAATCTAAGTTTGTGGTACATTGTAAAGAAAACATTGTCCAATAAACATATCACTAATATCGTACTACTGCTAGTATCATACTACAACAACTTTAAGACGCATTTGTAGAAGCTTGGAGAAAAATTCCCTGGAAATGTATGAAACATTGATAGAATCAATGCCACATCGTTGTAGAGCTGTAATCGATAGCAGAGGCTTCCCAACCAAACATTAATTGTTTATTATAAAACGTTTGTACCATTTAACTTCATTATTTATTGTTTCGTTACCTTTGTGCATATTTATGCTAATGTTTTTTTTTCTGTTTCTAATTAGTTGTCCATCTTAGTACGTTGTACTGCTTCATTTTATTTTATAAAGTATACCAGTTTTTACAAAACGGTTGTATGATATTTCCAAAACTGACATAGTAATACTTCATGATGTGGATACATCATAGATAAATAGGTATAAGCCCTCTATGATAAATAAAACATTAATTATCAAGTTTAATTGTACTAAAAATAAAAATCACACATGGTGTTTCTAATTATATGTCCACCACTGTATATATGTATATTAATAGGTATTTTAAGTTTATAATGTTTTTAAGATATTGACACGTTTAATTTAAAGATTATCAATTCAAAGCAATGTTAACATGTTTTTTAATTGGAATTGTGATTGTATGTTTAATATTAAGTTTTAATTTTTGCTGTGCCCCACAGGGTCCATAATTGTACCTAGCTATAAGCATTATTATTTTAAGACCTGTATTATTAACATTATGGAATGCAAATAAAGATATGAATATGAATATTTATGATTATTTACGGTTTACTCACGTGCATTTTACGGGATTGCCCGACTACTGTTCAGTTCGTCTCGCGACCTCGCCGCGTGTTCAGCTCATGATTAAGGGCTCCGTTTGGGTCCGAAACTAGTCGGGCAATCCCGAAAAATGCACGTGAGTAAACCGTAAATAATCATAAATATGAATGATTGCATAGGTTTTAAAGATTTTGCAGCTTAAAGTGTTACACTTTTGTTCTTAATATTTGACTGCCTGTCTATCGGTCTTCTTCTCTAGTGTCAGCACGAGCTATACGAAAATAGCTCATGCCAAAAGATTAGCCAGTCAGCATGGTTGGTAGCGGGGCTGACTGCCCAGGGTGCGCCTGACGTACTTAAGTATCGTCAATCGTGGAGGCTCTTTTCATGCACCCCATTGTCTATCGGTATGAGTTTATCATGCTCACTGAAATGTCCTGCTGATGGTGGCGTTGTGCATCGGGTCGTTGAGTTCCCTGCAACATGGTTGAGCTGAGCGCCGCCGTATGCGTCGTGCTTGTGAACTGTCTGTTGGGACTACAACTCTTTAAGTAGCCTCTAGTCATAACTAATGTCTATGGCCCGTATTAATAAACAGCTCACATTTCAAAGATCTCCCAAGAGAAGCTACCGTAAAGTAGAATCCCATATATTTGTTTTTTTTTATTCATTCATGTCATGTAAAAAGAAACTTAAAAGGGATCTTTTAAATGAGAACTGTTTATTTATACGGGTCTAAGGGTGTGTTGGTGATAGTTACATAAATGTAGTTTTAGGAAAAACACGTTGCTGGTTATTTCTTAAATGATGACACACTCTTGCACTATTTTGTCGCAATTCCACTTCGTGCGAGATACACAAAGAGTAACAAAAAGGTGTAATAAAACTTTAGGAAATGAAAATATGGGGATATGAACTACTTTTAGTAAGGTAGCAATATATCTGATATTAGTTTTAACTAGTTTTCACTTTTTATTTTCATAAATATCAGCAATTATGATGTATGCGTCATGCTCGTGAACGGGTGCTGTCTGTTGGGACTGGTCAGCTCGCAACTGCTATGGAAATCGTTTTAAAAGGCTAACTTTCTTATTACTTTTGTGTTGTTAACTGCATGTACCTTAATCCGCATTGTTCTTACATTACTACAATGAAAATTTTCAAACCATATTTTTAGAGTTCTGTACCCAAAGGGTAAAACGGGACCTTATTACTAAGACTCCGCTGTCCGTCCGTCTGTCCGTCTATCACCAGGCTGTATCTCATGAACCGTGACAGTTAGACAGTTGAAATTTTCACAGATGATGTATTTCTGTTGCCGCTATAACAACAAATACTAAAATAGAATAAAGTAAATAGGGCTCCTATACAACAGACACGATTTTTTTGCCGTTTTTATAGATAATGGTACGGAACCCTTCGTGTGCGAATCCGACTCGCACTTGGCCGGTTTTTTTAAAGTTTGTCCATGGAGTTTCTTGCCGGCTTTTCTCCAAAGGACCTACTACATGGAACCGAGCATCTAGTGTTGACCTTTTGAATGCACCAGTGATCTGATCTACTTGAAATGACAAATATTTGACTTTCACTTTGAATCAACACGAAATATTACTTTTAATAGACAAACCAACCTAAGTTTCTGAATTGAGAATTCTAGGATAAGCAGTACTTAAGTAACATTTGAGTACAGAGTTGTCAAAAAAATTACGGATTTTAAAGCATTTTTTTGACAACTCCGTACTCAAATACTACTTAAGTATTGCTTATCCTAGAATTCTCAATTCAGAAACCGGATGTAACTGGTTTGCCTAGCCTTTTCCTAACTATGTTGTGGTTAGTTTCCAGTCTAACCAGATGCGGCTATTTGATTAAATAGACATTGAAATAGAGTTTTATAAATAGTAGTAGAAATTAAAAGTTTGGTTATAGATGAAAGTAGTATATATGAACAGCACAAAATAAAAGAGGAAAACGATTAACAAACAGCCCATCGCAAAAGCCCTGCGTAACTTGTACGGCAGGGGCTCACGCCGGGGCAGGAGTGTGGTTTTAGTCGGTAAGAGTCCGACACTACCCAAGCCATCTCATCCGTCAGCGACTGCCATCAGACCTCCGCAACCCAGTTAGGTACTGAACAATGTCAATATCCTAAGGTTAGATCGGTTGCCAGACTTTCGGGCTTCTGACTACCCGTAACGACTGTCATAGGTATTTTATGACACTCGGGACCGACGGCTTAACGTGCTCTCCGAGGTACTGAGGAATCTCGATGTGCAACGAATGGTCACCCATCCACGGACTGGCCGCGGCAAGCAGCTTAACCTTACAAATTATATGATGTACGCGTTTGTTAATTAGCCACGAGCTCCTCGTCTTTAATAGACTAATATACAAGGTTAGTCGGAAAGGGGGTACTAATCCGCAGGCCACTTTAAGTATCACTGGGGGGTTACCATGATCTCTTAGAGCAGGAATGTTTTAATATTATTAGGAGAGTGGGTAAGAGATGGCGCTAGAGAGCTGTCTAGCGCTGTTACTTTCCCACTCTCGGAATAATATTAAAACATTTCTGCTCTAACAGATCATGGTAACCCCCCTGATGACTCTTTTAAAGCAAGTGTTAAAATTTCAAAATTCGATAATTTTAATTTCCATAAAAGATAATTATTATTTCAGTTTTTTGAAAAAATATTCTTACTTGCTTTAGTTACGAATTCAGAAAATAAAGATTCTAATTCGTGACCCCAAATATGACCTAAAATGTAAACACAGCTAATCATAGCTAAGGATTTTAGCGTATTTTTGAACATCTATTTCTCTTAAACTTTTGACTTTTGGGGAAAGCTGTAGAACAAAAGTTATTCATTATTATGGGTACTTTAACACCCTTTCGGATTAGTACCCCCTTTTCGACTAACTTTGTATAATATAACGTATAATACCTATTGCAATAGGTAACCAGTTTTAGCCGTTCAAACATTACAGTCGTCGCCTCGAGGTTGTGGCGTTAGTGACGTGCTTATGGGACAATGGGATACAACAAAGAAGTAAATTCAAGGAAAGTTTTGCGAGTTAGAAGTACGTGACTGGGTGGATATTTGAACTAGAGCAAGTTTGAATGTTCATATTGTTTGTAGGTGTGATTTTGAACTCGGAATTAATTTATCCTATATTATATTACCTTACAGATTTATAGTTTATGTAAACGACACAAAAACATAATCATTTATCACCCCGATTCTATCATTACAGTTACAGCTAATATCAGTAGGTATGTCAGGATTGCAAGCAAGGTAAATATAGTAAATAAAACCAACATATACTCTCCACCACTGAGAGTACTTGCATTTAGTGTTAGTAACGTGAACTACCTAGATCACATTATAATACTTTACACAATTATTACAAGATCATAAAATAAGAACAAGCTAGTCAGATATAAAAGATCAAACTTCTTCAGCTGATCAACACGGAATGCTCCACTTCGTTGAATGACCACCGCCTTTATAACATCGAGTGCGTTGATCTATAAATATAGACGACTACCTTCCTTTTTGTTTTACCTTCCCTTTACCTGCTAGTGATAACATAAACGACACGAACACGAATAAAATATTTTATTTTATGTACGCTAGAGTCGAAAGCCACTATTCCTCAAGAAATGAAGAAAGTAGCGACAGATTAATTTATTATCCACTCGCAAAATGGAACTAGTGACGTGCATGATGTTAATACATTTCCATCATCTTTTTTTGAATACCTACAAAAGAAAATAATAAATGTTTATTTGACGAATACGAATAAATGACAATAAAACTAAGTTATAAAAAGAAGTTTAGTAAAAACTGTTGGTACGTACTTGGTTTCTCTGAAAATGTATTAAAATTCCAAAAAGGTAGGGTAGGGTGTTTATGTGTGACAGTAAACGTACTTTAGTCACGTCTGGGTGAGGGTATCTTAAGATTCAATTTTATGGTGGAACTGACCTGATCCAGAGTGGATTGTTACGGACTAATAATGGTGACAAATCCTTAAGCTTTTGAATAATCAATGCAAAATAATTTGAAAAGCACTAGACAAGGAAGTAGCTTATTTTGTGGTTTAAATAATAATATGTATAGTACCGGATACTCCCTTTCTTCTCCTAAAATTGTTTGTCCGAATATCATTATACATAACACGTTTGCTAAACTTCAGTAACCATAATGTTCAAAATCCCGAAATTATGTAATAATATCTTATTTCTAAAAGTATTCTGTCATAATATCGAGTACTACAATAATTGAATCTCCTAATTTTACATGACCTAAAGTCATATGTCCTAAGTATAGAATAGAATAGAATTTTTATTTGCACATCTTAGATACTGTACACCAGTAGTAAACATTAAACGTTGTTACAACTTTCACTTACATAGTTTTCAAGTTTTTAATGTACACTCACTAAGTTTATTGGGTATATTTGAACAAAAAAACAGTAATATCAAAACTTAGATAATAAATATTAAGTAAGTACAACAAAATGTGTGTGATTTCTAATAACAAGAACGAATAATAAATGTCCATTGACGGTATATATGAATAAAGTATTGTGTTAAATAATGTGTATTATTCCGAATGGTATCCCTATACTATAAGTAATTTGCCCTAATTTTGTTCACTTATATATTATTGCCATAACTGTAGAAGTCATATCATTGATACGCCTAATAATAATTCAGTGAAAATACAATTTTCAAATTTTATTTACATAGATTTTGGGTCAAACACTATCACTTGTCTTCCAACTGACTAATATCAAGAGCGAGCGTAGCGAGCTCGTGGATTTGGGGCACCCCGACACGGATAGGTTAGGTTCGAAAGGGATGACGGGGGCTAAAGTGAGCGAGCAAAGCGAGTGAACGAAGCCCCCGTCATCCCCTTCGTGTTAGGTTACTTTAAACCCTGCAGATAGAAATAGGAGCCCCGGCATGCGAGGCTCCGTCCACTCTGAATTTAGGACTTATAACTTTTATTGAAAGCGGTTGTAAGTCTTTTGTACATTATTGATTGTAATATTTGTGACAAACGGATTTAGGGCATATTGTATTTAGGGATTTCAATTTTATGGCATGTGATATTATGTGACATTAAGTTCGGGCAAGTTATCATTCGAACAAATGATAATTAGGACAAAAAAATTATGGCACTTTAGATTATGGATAAAAAAGTTAGGAAACACAATAGAAAACCATAGTACCGTCCGCGAGGCCTAAGCTGAGCTTTGCATTTGTGTGACAATGAATGCAGACGCGTCCTTTGCTTGGTTTAAACCGGTTTATACTGCTTTTTGGCAATCGATTCTATGTGCACTCATACAAATGCAAAGCTCAGCTTACGCCTCGCCATTTGTACCCGGTAGTTAATATTACGCCTCGGGCTTTAGAAAGAGATATCGGCTAGCTTCGGTTTTTCTCTGTCGCACGAAGTACGAACAGTCCGGTATCCATCACACAGATGTGGAATGAACGAATGATGAATAGAATGGAACGTATGTACAGGTTCGAGTAAGAGGCTTATGAGTGCGAAAGAGAGAGGGATATATGATTAAAGTGGATTGGGGATATTCTGTGTTAGCGATGTACGACGAATGTGTTAGATTTTTTGTCTTTCGAAGTTTTTCTCTTTTAAAGAAAATATAGTATTTGTATACGAGATTATCTTCTCATTTCGCATCCCGTTCGTGCCATAATAATATAAGTAGCAGAGACGATGCTCGAAGCCGAAGCTAGCTGGTATCTCTATCTAAATCTCGATGTGTAATAATTACTGCCGGGTATTGTACAGAAACTCATCAAATATAAAATACCAGATCAAGTGCTTAATAATAAAAACACAATAACTTCCTTTCCCCCTCTGGGAAAGGCGTTACCTCACCATGAGATTAACGTAAAACCGGAGGGAACATTAGACTAGCTTTCTACAACCCCATCATATAATAAAAAATGTATCATGAGGTCTACTGAAAAGATTACAAACCGCACTCTCAAATCTGTCTTGCCTTAATCGGCCGGCCAGAGGGGGGCCGCCAGAGCTATATGCTCGGGGGTGGAAGTGTCTAAAGGCATACTAGCGGGGAAACCCACTGCGGGTCTTTTAGACCCGCGACGGCGAAACCGGGGCCACACCTCTCTACACCTCTAGCCGCTCACACGTCTGTTGCCCCTTTCGCCTATGTACTGGCGGCTTTTCAGGGGGCCCAGCTAGTGAGCTGGCGAGTCACCGTCTGCCAACAGGTTTCAATTTTAAATGTTGAAAGGCAGGCGCCGTTTTCTTCCGGCAATAGAAGTTAAATAGTCCATTTAACACCCCATCCCATAGACCAGTTTTATTTTTACCATATTTCACAATAGTTTTGCACCCACCTGGGACGGTCCATGACTGCACTCCAATAGTGCAGCCGTGGATAGTCCCCGGTTGATGCCCCACCTCATTTTAGATTAAAGTTCTCAAAGGGGCCTCTGCGCGTTGGACCTGTGTCCCCGTGTATGCCTTCCAAAGGACCGGACGTCTTCTGCATGGAAGATGAGCCGTGATGTCCAAAGAGATACAAAACACAATAAATCCACAGCGTTCCCACCATGCAAGGAGTTTGTACACAGGTATAACGTTACACCCGCATGCAATTCGGAATTCAATGTAATGGAAGGGCAATTTGCATGCAAGCTAATGTTTCCATTCCGCAAAGTACTTGTAACTTGCAGCTTGCGAGCATGCCACTTGCATAATGGAAAGGTGGCCTTACGCAAGCTATATAACTTTCAACTACATGCTAGGATACAAGTTAAGATTAAAAATTAAGTCATCGAACCTTGGAAGATATCATCTATTTATTGTCAGGGTGTTTTCAGTTTGCCAGAAAGGATTTATTAAAGGCACAATAAGGTATAAGCATAACCTATAAACACGCATATATATGATGAGTATGTTTCATCATTTACTGTCGACATCCAATTCTGAGGCTGCTCATAAAGTATTGAAGTTTGAAACATTACGTTTTAGTTAATTTAACGATAGGATTGGCATGTACGTTTGTATAAAAGTATAGTGAAGAAAGAGGTAAAAATAAGAACTTTCCACTTGCGTGCACGCTACTTGCGGTATGGAAACGTGGCTCCACATAGCCACTACATACCTTAGTAAAAATCCAACGACAAAAATAATCATGTTTTCCTTGTCAGCAAAAACAATGCTATATTTTTTCATAACCATATCTAACTTCGATTACTTTTTGCGTCCAGAAGAGTATTGTTGCAGCAATAAAAAATCCCACTTATCGTAGCAATTCCCCGTATGCAGCGCCGATTGTTATTCGCGAGCTCGGGTGCAGCTGGTACGTATTAAACCAATAAATATTCATTATGAACTTGCTTAATTTCGTACAACACTATTTCACTAATTTAAGCTTAACGGGAAACTGTGGCCGAATATTTAGGAATTGCCTTTAGATTGGTTTTGTATGAATATTTAATAGCTGTTTTATTGTTGTCTATTGTGGTTGGTGTGAAATTCATTGGAATTGAATTGATGAAATTAAATAAGTACGGTTACTACTTAAATATAATATTAGAATAGAATATACTTTGTTGTACACCAAAATTGTAACATAGTTCTTATACAATATAATTTAGTGAAGGGTACAATGGCGGTCTTATCGCTGATAGCGATATCTACCAGACAACCTTTGGATGAACAGGAAAATAATGAATAAGATAGGGGGGATAGTCCGTGGTGTACTGCTGGAAAATATACAGGGTGTAAACGAATTCGTGTAATTCCTTCAAACCACATGATCTATTAATGGTATAGATTAACCTCGCACGGGATTTACATTGATTAAAAATGACAAAAGTTTTTTTACCCAATTTTTTTTTTGTTTGATAGTAAATTTTGATGCCATGCATAAATGAATGAAGACATGGCGGCACAGCTGTCGGGCACGACAAGCGCGATATCGCTCCACACAGTCAGTTAACTTGCGACGCTAAAATTATTCAGATACAGGATACCATGGTTAATTTTTTGAAAACTTTTTTTTGTTGGTTCTGAAAAAAACATTTGCCGGGTCAATCAGTGTCACCAGTTGATCACGCGGTTTGAAGGAATTACACGAATTCGTTTACACCCAGTATATATACTATATATATATATATAATATATATTAATATGTGGGTTCCGGAAAAGAATTAGCCAACCCATTTATTGCTGTGGGTGTTGTAAAATGTTACAACAAGATTGCCCATCGTGCAAGATTTAGCATGATAAAGCCCAAAACAAACAATCGGGCACGACTTACGGTCGAGACTGACGGTTGCGACTGACGGTTGTGGCTAAATAGTATTCACGGTCGTCTTCGTACACCCCAGCTAGACTATCGTTTGATTCAGCAGTATCTAGCACTCAAGTTCAGTATACCACTAATTACCAATAGTTTTGCATGCGTATATCTTATAATAGCGACCAGACACCATCGCTCACATCCGTCAGCCGCGTCCGTAAGTCGCGGCCAATAGTTTGTTTCGGGCTAAGTGATCATTAGATCCGGGTGATTATAGCAGTGTTACCCTGATAACCGTTCATTTTAGACTTCTATGATAAGGACTACGTTGTTCAGCAGTGTACATCTACCCATCTACGAACTAAATGATGAGTAATTGTTAAAGACGTAGTATAAAAAAGGTTCGTCACTATGGAAAAAAAATTTACATACATTTTCTGTTTACCTTGTATTCTAACATTGTTACTGAATTGCTTTCTAAATCTTAAATGTATCCTTTTACACCTTATATTAGCTAATAATATGATGTTCGTTGTTATTGGAACAATAATATCTAATAGGTTGGTATTTAGGTTTCACGTAGGCGTAATATTAATGTTCAGCTATTTCACGGCTTAGATCGTATTTTGAACTGATCTGGGAGTTAAAGGTATAAACCCTGTACTTATTGGCTGTTCATGAACTGGATGTGCGGCGGAATTGAGCTTTTGTTTTTGGTTTAACTTTGAACGGAATTTCTGTTCAAATTTGAACCAAAAACATATATATATGTATGTGTGTATGTTTATGTGCTTGTACTTGTAAAATTATTCATACAAGTCATAAAAATACTGCCTCATCGGTCCAGTACTCGCAAGCGCGACTGCTGAGTGTGAGGCTGGGTTCGATCCTCAGGTCGGGCAAAGTGATATTGGGTTTTTCCGTGTGGAATTTCTTAGTAGCAGCCCGGAGTCTGGATTTATGCCTGGTTGTTGGTTCGCCCCCTATTACATGGGACTTAAACATAACGGCGAAATGAGGGTGTACTATACACCTCTGCCCAACCCTTCGGAGGATACAGGCGTGATGTTATTCTAAGTTATGAAAATAAAGATTTTATTACAATAACTTCGATCGACTAATGCCTAGTACCTATGACCAAAACTGAATCGTTTTACTTACCAACGGTAGCATTTTTCATTGCCAAACTGAGCATTTAAAAATAGACTTGTAAGAAAATGTTATCAGTGATAGCTACCTACTTACTTATGTGAGGGTCTAGGTACTATGCAAAGCTATGGGCACAGTGTACCTACTTACTACATACAGTGGGTCAACGCCCATACATTTGACAGGTCCTATGAAATGTCAAAACTATGTAGGGGCGGAGGTTATGTCCCAAGTATGCAGTATGGCTGCTCAGGACATAACCTCCGCTCATTCACCCCGCAACCCCCCGCACGATTGCTCTGCGACAATGTTCTACGTTGACCGACTGTTGGGAGTAAGATATAGGTAGACTGTGCTATGGGGTCTTTGTTTCACTATGGGTAAAGATACAAGGACCTTATTTTTCACCAATAATTCTAGGTAAAATCCAAGGAGCTCGTGGTTAATTAACAACCACGTGGATCATATGATTTGCAAGGTTAAGCCGCGCTTGATGCGGTCAGTCCGTGGATGGGTGACCATTCGTTACACATCGAGACCCCTCTGTGCCTCGGAGAGCACGATAAACCTTCGGTATCGGCTGTCATACGAATACCTACGACAGTCGGTAGGGGTAGTCAGAAGCCCGAAAGTCTAACAACCGGCCACCTTAGTATGTGGGGGTGCATGAAAAGAGCCTCCACGAGTGACGATACTTAAGTACGTCCGGCGCACCCTGGGCAGTCAGCCCCGCTACTAACCTTGCTGACTGGCTAATCTTTTCACCACAGTATGAGCTGTTTTCGTATAGCTCGTGCTGACACGAGAGAAGAACCTTAGTATATCACCATGCCCAGTAACTGGCTTGCGGAGGTCAGATGGCAGTCGCTCCGAGTAAAATACGGTATTCAGCCGCATCTAGTAAGACTGGAGCTGACCCCAACATATTTGGGAAAAGGGTATTCAGAACAATGCTAGGAAAAATCGGCCAAGACTACAAGGCAAAACAAGCGAGAAAGTTGATTGAAAAATAGTCATAAAGAATGTTAAAATGAAAACCTTCTCATGTGTGCAAAATATACATATTGCCTTTACTACACAAGTACACGTAGATACCCTGTAATAGGTACACAGTGAAAGTATAAAAAATGCTCTCTCAAGGAAAGTGTTTGGTCCGGAAAGGAAATTGAAAATCCGGTTTGTTCAGTACTGTTTCGCTCTACAACACTATAGAATATCATAAGTGTTGTAGCTACACGAGTTTTTTCTATGAAGGTGGCTGGGTTTCAAATACGTGTGCAAAATGACAAAAGTTCTAGATGTATTAAAATATTTATATAGAATGTAGGTATACCTATGATTAAGTTGGGATTTGGATATTACCTACAGATTAATGAAGCCTTAAATAATATTGATGAAATGTTTAAAATAATACTTGTTTTTAAACTTTCGCGATTTGTACACATTATAAAAATACAGATTCGGGTCTAATCGCGTAAAAACTTAAAAAGGCACCTTTTTTATCCCGACGTTTCGGCCGAATTACACCGGCCGTGGTCACGGGTAGACTGAAGTTGCGGAGCAGTTGTCATCTTCGTGAAGCAAAAGTATTTTCATGTACCCTCACTCGATCTTGATTTTTATTTTATTTTATTAAGTTATCGTCGGTACTTCGACACACTACACTAACGACGTCTTTACACTCGCCTAAACCGTCCCGTCTACGGTAACACTTGCTGATGACCGGATTCCACGATGTTGACAATTTATATCCATCTTCCCGATTGAAATTCTTGTACTTCTTAATTTCAATCGCTTCACGTACGATTCTGGGATAATAGTGACGATCGGTGGAGAAAAAAAAGGTATTTAGTGCCTTTTTAAGTTTTTACGCGATTAGACCCGAATCTGTATTTTTATAAAATAATACTTACTACCTAAAGTAATATTACACCATAACGTTTATCCAGCGTCAGCGTTCTCAAGACGTTAACACGGCGACCGCATTGCGATCACGCTTGACGAACACCGACGCTGGACGAACGTTAGGCTGCCTGTCCACCGGAGAGGAGAGGAGCGGAGACGATAAAAACTTAACAATAGCATATTAATGTTATCACATCACATCACGATGAGAGGAGTAAATAATTTGATCGTATTGGTCGATTTTTGTCGTCTCCGCTCCTCTCCGCACCAGTGAACAGGCAGCCTTAGTGGGATATGTCCCTGTGGTCCAATTTCCTTAGAATCTTATCCGAAACATCTATATGTGGGGTAAGGAAAAAATGTCACGAATGATATAAAATACCTAGAGATTTTGTAAGTAAGTATATTAATAATTATGATTAATTACAGCCCAACATGCTTTCATGACCAAATATTATTATCATGTCAATCGACTTGTTTCCACACGAAGTTAGAATAAATTACACATACAATAATATTGACAATAAAATCAATACTATTGATCCTTCCGTCCCATATTTTCGTATCAACCCATTCTGAGAAATAATTATGACATGATTATTATTTACGAAGCAATTTCCAATCGTAATATTTCCTTTCCCATTTTAGAAGCAGATGTTTTGCAGACATATGTATTAGGCTTAACTTTAGGACGTATTTACAAAAACTTTTATAAATTATCTGTATTTCGTTACATTTTCTAATCAAACCGTGAAAAATAGCTAGATATTATGGTAAGCTACGGATAGAATCTAGTCACTCCTTTGTCTAAAACAAGGAGACAAAACATTTTTTTTGACAATTTATAATTGAATAGTATTCATTTTCCGTACCTAGCCTCCTCCCACGTACCTAAATACTGAAAATGGGATGAGTTTTGGTACATATTTCTGAAGAATTCAAGTATTTTAATAAATACATACAATACAATTAGTTAGCAGACTTGTTCCCCCTTATTACAAAAGATGGTTTAAACCAAGACTAAGGTAAACCCAGGTTTAAAATATACCCATCACTTTCTTATGTCATATAACAAAAAGAGATGGGGCTATTTTAAAACCTCGGTTTTTCTTAGACCATCTTTTGTAATAAGGGGGATTTAGTTTAAAAAGGTGGAGAGAAAAAAAAAACAACAAAATGTTTAAAATATGCTCAGAAAAAGTTTTTTTTTTTTCATTTCTTTTGCTAGACAGATGTTTCTTAACCTTGTAAAAGTAGGGTTGGTTTTCCATCTGTCTTCTTCTTCTCTCGTCTCAGCACGAGCTATACAAAAATTGCTCCTGCCGTGGTGAAAAGATTAGCCAGTCAGCAAGGTTGGTAGCGAGGTTGACTGCCCAGGGTGCGCCGGACGCACTTAAGTATCGTCACTCGTGGAGGCTCTTTTCATGCACCCCAATCTCCCCCATCTGTCATTTTAGCCATCATCGTGAGTGGACTCCAGTTGCTTGACAGCAGAAAAAAGCGGTCAATTACATCCCTCCATGGTACCAAAGATTTGAATTGACCTAATTTGAAAATAAAGGCACGCTGTGCATGGGCCGACCGCGTAGCGTAACTTCACTTTTTACCTACGCTTTCTGCAAATGCATCCTTAATAATGTTACGAAAATAAAGCGGATTTCATGATTAATCATTTTGTAAATACTTAATCAGAAAGTGTGACATTCAAGATATCCTTAATTGCATAATCATGAAACAGATTCGTGTGGCGACGTAATGTGAGCTGTTCAGCTGTCAAATTTAATCTCAACATATGTGGTGAAACGTCACGGAAATGCAAGTTGATATAATGGCCTTGTCAGTTATTTCACGTGCAAGTGTCACGCAGCTATCGCACGTGTCACAATTGATGTGATCCGTAACACTGGCTCACGCGATTAACTACTTTCTATGTCACGACGTCTCGTACTCATGCGTTATGCCTTATTGTGCAATTTTAAGGCGCTTCCCCCACCGAAAAAGACGCCACTTAAGAAAAAAAGCATTATTTCTGTCAACACACAACATATTGAAATTTCGTACGTACCTACAACATTTTAGTCAAGTGTTGTAGTTTTCTAACACCAAATATCAACACTAGAGCTTCTGGATTCGAAGTTTTAGAGATAAGTACCAACAACGGCCGTTTTTAGCTTTAATTACTAAAACTTCTAACCTAGGATGTCAAGTGTTGTTTTTTGGTTTTAGAAAATTGCTACAATACTTGACTAAAATGTTGTACGTACTAAATTTCAATATATTGTGTGTTGACAGAAATAATGCTTTTTTTCTGAAGTGGCGCCAACTTTCGGTGGGGGAAGCGCCTAAACGTGTAAAAATGATATCAAGACGAACAATTTATTATTTATTTGCCGTATTGTTATGTTGAAAAAGAGATAGGACCCAAAACCAGGACGTCGATTCAAAGTCAACAGGCACGAGTTACTTAAAATACAAAATTAAGTATTAACAACATATTTTGTTTAAATCACGGACATGGAGACAGAAAAGGGAGTCCGTTACTTTCGAAATTTTACCTGAAACAAAACGAAAATACGCTTTATAAAATAAAAGAAAGAAACTCTGACAACCGGTCTCACCTTAAGATATCGGCATTGCCCAGTACCTAACCGGGTTGCGGAGGTCTGATGGTAGTCGCTCCGTGTAAAGTACTGGTATTCAGTCGCAGCTGGTTGGACTGGAAGCTGTGGCCTAATTCTCCTAAAATAAATCTTGATAAATCACAACCGAACCAAGGCCGAACCGTTCATTCAGACAGTTCTCAATTTCAAAAGCTATCAAATTATTTGACACAAAAAACAAAATCAATCATCTTGAAAGTTTTTGAAAACAGAAACTGACTGACGGTTGTGGTTTGATTGCGTTTGGCAACAATTTATTTTAGGAGAATTGGGCCCCTGGTCCTAACATAGTTGGGAAAAGGCTACGCAGATAGCTTTATAACATAATCAAGATAATACATGATGTCCATGATGTATGTGAAGATGTACAGTCACGAGCACCAACATGTATACACGTAGTGAAATTATAAACTGCATTAACGAAGGAGTTGTAATGAAAAGCTTGAAATATTGTTTACATAGTATCTACGAATGCATAAGAATAAATGGCATTTAAAATATTTCGTAAATTCAATCGGTATTTAGGGAGAAAATCCCTTGAATTTCGCTACATGTATACATATTGGTGCTCGTGACTGTACAAGTTAAAAAATCTAGCACTCATAATGCTGGGGCTACATTAACGGGCTACGGCGAATATTCGTGTTAACGCGATGAATGTGGCCTGGTAGATCGTTGCAACGCGCAGTATTCGGGCGAAGACGATGTACTATTGAGGCACTGTCGGTAAACTGGCGTGCATCAAAGGGATTTGTCGCGACAATATTCGCTTGGGTGGCTACACCTACGTCTCTTTTTCATATTATTTTGTAACTGAAACTCGTAAAATTGTAATAAATAATAATTTACCGACACATAATGCAACGCCACTACTTCCACCATTTTGAGTTACAGCCTACGTCTCGGCTGCACAGCAGAGAACAACACAATCCGGCACGATGAATCTTCGCCCGCCTAATGTAGACAAAAACATCGCGTATGCCCGTACACGATGTTTTAGCGCGCCAACGCGACACGAATCTTTGCCCGCTAATGTAGCCCCAGCATAAGAGAAAAAATGTTACAACATACCTATGCGACTCCTTTAATACGGAAATTACCATCTGTTTAAATTAACAGATCGTTACAAAAGATCTCATTTGGCGCTGTTTCCTTTGCAAGAGAAAAGAGTGAACAGTTTTTTATCAAGAGCAGAAAAGCATGCTTATTTTCTGCGTTATTTTAATAATCTCCTCACTTTTAAAAATAAAACTGGCTTTGTATAATAAAGGGTGATTCTTTGTGACTTTGCTTGCGTTTTTTCAAAATAAATATCTGGTTCTTTGCGCGATGTAATGGCGGAAAATAAGAGTCTAGTTATTGTTTCTACGAGTACCCTAAGGGATTGCTTAGTTCCCAGGCTGAGGATATAATTTATGTTAATCCTGTGTTAGTACTAGTCTTACCGTAGCTCACACATGTGCAACTAGATGATTGATCGAGGATTACGCGAGTTATAACGTAATAATATACTTTAGTAATATTACGGTAGAACTATGTATATATTCTAGCCATTTTTTGTTTTGTATAAAATGTTGAAACACCTTTGATAGTATAGTATTCAGAAGCGTTTAAAAATTTACATTTTCGAACGTAAAGAAGAGGATGTAATTAAAAACACTTTGTTATAATGAAAATAAAAACAAAAATGTTTAATATATACTTCGTAATCCTTTCCACTCAATGTGACACAACAGAATTAATGGTTTGCACTATAATAAATAAAAAAAAACATTTGTTTTTGAACGCACCCATTAAACGAATGGTGGAAAGTGATCGGCAAAGCAAATCGTTTCTGCCACTCGCCGGCCGCTGCAGCGGCACCGCTCGCGTCGCTCGCTCGGCTCGCGCGTTTCGTGGTCACAGTTCTAACATAACCTAACCTACCATGCAGCTATCTGTTTGTCTTTTTATTTTTTCTGCCTTTGATGTCAGAGGCATTAAAAATTATAGTACAAACTATAAATATTGAGAAGTTTTTAAAGTTGATGTATTAAAATTACAGTGCAAACTATTAATTTTGAAGCTAAGCCTTTTTAAATTGGGAACGTGAATGTGGCTGAAATTACAATAACTTCATCGAATTCATTATTAAGGATTATGTGGGTCATCATTTATACAGGCTGTAAGGATAAACATCGTTATCCTTGAAACCAGTGGTTTGGTTTCATTTATAGAACATAAAATCAATGAAAAATACCAAACTTTTTTTTATAAATTTTCGTTTTTCCTCAAAAACATTTCACCCTATGCGCGGGGACAACAAGCTACGGGAGGGGGCGCGGGGAACTCGCCGCGTGGCCCGACGCACGGCCCCGCACAGTTTGCTACCCCAGTCAGTCAGCTGTCTCGTTAGCGAGTGTGTGTACCCCGCGTCGTAGCGCCGCCGCGCCGCTCATTTCCCGCGCGTATATATATTTTTTTTTTAAATCTTTCATATATTTTTATGTTTAAGTCAACTACCCATGGTTTGAGTGATAACGGTGTTTACCCTTACATGCTGTATTAGCACGTTAACATAATATACACTACTGAGCATGGGCTTTCTAATGATTGCTATGATGAACGGTCAAAGGGAAAATTGCGATATCACCACGCTTGGATTGGTAGTCGCAGTTTATTGTTATAAGCAGACAGGAAAAGGCTGCTACCCATAGTATTAACATAAACCCTTACCACAGTAGACATATAAGCTAAAGCAGTACTTAACTTACTATAATCGCCTGAATTGACACACTCACACAGACACGCAATGTAGACTAAGTATAATGCACTCTTTGTATGGGACTGTATCCCAAAAATATACTTAGAAGTCTTGTTGCGGTGCGGGTCTGTGTAAGTGTGTCTATTCGGACGCTTGTAGGTAGTTCAAGTACTACTTTAGTTTATACAACCTTATTTTTACTTTATAAGAAAACCGAGACACCCCATCAAGATTTTCATCTGAACTGCCTAAATATGTTTTTTTTTTATAAATCTCCAAATTACACCGTAGTTTATGTCGCGTTAAGTTCCGTAGTGAAGTGTGAAATACCTGAAATGTGCTATGCAGGAGTTGTCTAATACACGGAAACTGACCGAGCGGACCATCTCAAGCCTCAAGGTGTATATTCCCGTCAACTGTTATGGGTAGAAACCTACTGAAACAAAATTGAAATTTGTGAAAAATAATAATAATATGGTGTAAAAAATATGTCAATCGATTCTCCTAGTGATTCTGAACAAACTAGTTTCAGGTTTAGTATATACTAAAACTAAGCTTGTATATACTGTGTCCTTGCTTACCTCAGACGACACCTACGAGTGGAATGGCCTATTTTTTGTCGGAAACCATCAGAATGCATTGTTTTTATGGTTATTACTATAAAATATGATTGTTCAAAATTTGCTTAATAATATCATCAAATACATACCTACACGATCAAATCGCAACACAACCTTTCATAAACCTAGTATAAATAAAGATTCAACATCAAAGAAGAAACGCTCAAACTTCTACTCACATCATAGGGGAAAATACCGTGAAAATAACAAAATATATGTTGAAGGAACTCTATAAACCAGATGTTGCTTTATCTAAAACGGCTACACGCAGTCGTCTCCCAAAATAAGTTTGCTACAATCGACTTACCGGGATTATTGAAAGTTCCTGATAGTTTGGGGAATCTTTCGCTACTTAGATACGTGGCTTCCGAGCCAAGTTTTCTGCTTTTGTAGGAAAGTTTCACATGATGCCTATTAGCGGCCGGGATCACTTATTTTGGGAGCAACATCATAATTTAAGAAGTAAAACTTTTTTCTTGATGCAACTTATGTGTATTAAGGTTTGAGAGATCGAAATATAGTTTTTTTTTAAGAATGCACTTAATCTGAAATTTTAACGCAGGATATTTAAATACATATCTACCTACAAGATGGAAACTTGATACGTGGCATCAAGCGTTTTATTTTTGGAAAAAATAAATGCACAAGTTTTGAAAAAAATGCTACAATCAGCGAGAAACTGGATAATTCTTACAAAACATTTTTAAGATGCCATTCGATCTTATTTCGACTTCTTCCGCTCTGGGCGGAGCGGAAGAGAGTATTAGACTCTTACTGACTGAAACCCATCCGCGTTCCTCTTAATGCCCTTCGCGTTCCAGGGCCGCGTTAACTCTTTCGAACAAAGTCCGCAACCCTGGCAGGCACTGGGCCTAGCGGGGTCCGTCTACTATGCTGACATCTCTTTCAGGCGCACATGGAACACAACGCGCCGACGACCTGGGCCTGGTCCTGATCGGACGGCGAGCCACCCAACGCTCGCCGTCCGCAGGCCCGCGCCTACGGTGGCTAGGAATCGGCCTGCGACTCCCGACGCCCGAACCAAGTGAGGTTGGCGTAATAGAAACGCTAGAAATCTCAAAAAAACTGCTAGCTGCCCTTACTGCCCGATATTAAATTTCCACCCTGGTATATTTCGAAAACATATTCATGCATCATTCAGCACTGGAGTTTTTGGGAGGATAAGGTAATAAAGGGAGAAGGTGAAGAATGAAAGCGAGAATATTTTTATAATCACCTTGCTCAGCAAATGGATTGGTGATCGCAGTAAGTAGTTATTAACTTCAAGACGATACGGTTCTGTTTTAATTTATTGCCAAATATTAACCAATCTGTTTGAATAAATGATAACACACAACCTGTAAGCAAAAATCTCATAGCTGTTGTCTGAAAGGTGTTTATACGGATACGTTTTATGAGACTTTAATACCAGAGCAGGCATCCAGGTAATAATTTTTACTTAAAAGTTTAATGAAATTTATGGTATACATGAAAATTTATCGCATAAGCCTCTCTCAGCCAATTTCGGAATACCAACAAAATGTTACTTAATTAATGTTTAGAGTATTATTTCAATATCAATTTTGAATAGAAACCCAACTAATAAATTAGTTCAGCGGTTTATTAAAACTAGATAGGTTTCATTCAATGTCAAGTACCGAAATATCAAAAACAAAATATGTATTCTTTAATACTCCAGTCGCTGGGGTATTAAATAATTATTATTGATATATTATTAGGTATTTTGTGGGAGTTAATCATGGAGATATTTATGAAATCAATTTGAACTACTAATATCAGTAGAAGATTACACACGAGTACATTACATTTAATTATGGACAACACTTACTTATAATAATGAATATCTATAAAGAAAAGTCCTGACTGATTGACTGACTCATCAACGCCCAGCCCAAACCCTTGGACCTAGAAAGCTGAAATTTTGCACAGAGGTAATTTAGATAAGGAATAAGGAAGGATTTTTCGAAATTCAACCCCTAAGGGAGTTAAATAGGGGATGAAAGTTTGTATGGGAAATCGTCACCTACCGGGTTCAAAATTTCACGCAAGCGAAGCTGCGCGCAAAAGCTATTTGACAGTATTTTATAGCCTTACGTTTTTAAGACAGCAAAATTATTTCACTATACAGGGTGTAAACGAATTCGTGTAATTCCTTCAAACCGCATGATCTACTGGTGACAATGATTGACACTGCATAGGTAGGTTTTTTTCAGAATCAACATAAAAAAGTTTTCAAAAAACGAACTATGGTATTCTGTATTCGAGTAATTTTAGCGTCTCAAGTTAACTAACTGCGTGGAGCGATATCGAGGTAGTCGTGCCCGTCAGCTGTGTCACCGTGCCTTCATTGATTTGTGTATGGCATCGAAATTTTCTATCACATAAAAACTATATTTTGGAAAAAAAAGTTTACTTTTATTTTTAATCAATCTAAATCCCGTGCAGGGTTAATCTATACTATTAATAGATCATGTGCTTTGAAGGAATTATACGAATTCGTTAACACCCTGTATATTTAGAAGAGAAAAAAAAACGGTTTTACGTAGAATTTTCACTTGTGCCTTTCGTATCCGTACACATAGTAACCGAACTTCAATTTTTTCCATACAACAAAACAACAAAATTCGTCAAACTCCAACACACGAAACTACACAAATAACAGTTATAACCCAATTGCAACGGGCTCGTTTATAATTGAAACATGTCAACAAGTCTTTGATGTTTCGGACGCTAGATGGCTGTCTTTGTGTCGCTGATGGACAGATACGTCACTCTGTATACGTCCATCGGCATCATGTCAGCTCTGTCCATATTCGATAGTTCGCATTCAATTTCCGTTGGCGCTATGTGCGAATACCGTACCAGACAGCTCCGTGTTATTGACTGAAACGAATGAAGATTTTGATAGCACTGCGATTTATGGACGAATGTTTTCAATCATTGTTTTCGGCGTAAAGTGGTGTAACTGTTAAATGAATTTGGCTGTGATTTAATTACAGTAAAGTTGTTGATTAAAATGTTAGGTACTGCAAATTATTCATGATCTATCTATCTATATAAATAAAAAGAAAAGTCCTGACTGACTGACTGACTCATCAACGCCCAGCCCAAACCCATGGACATAGAAAGCTGAAATTTTGCACAGAGGTTCCCTTTATAATGTCGACAAGGAATACGGAAGGATTTTTCGAAATTCAACCCCTAAAGGAGTTAAATAGGGGATGAAAGTTTGTACGGAAAATCGTCACTTTAACGGGTTCAAAATTTGGCATAATTTTTGGGCAAAAGCTAGTAATTATATAAGGGTACAGACAACTATAGCTTAAGTTTACGAAATTTTATTTAAAACTAGCTGTGCCCGCGACTCCGTCCGCGTGGAAGTCGGAAAACAACATTGTGTCGCAGCAACTAAATAATCCATTTATTATAATAATAGAGAAAAGTGTCCCACTAAGACACTTGTATCTTTTGAACCATTTCTTTATGTAGAGTTTCAGCTCCTCTTCATTGATCGTAAAGATTCATAAAACCGTAATACTAAAAACGTGTTGCTTATTTCTATACATTTCCTTGCTAAAATGGATTATAATTGAATATTGATACTTTTATTGAAGATGTAACAAAACCATATTATCGCGATACAAAAATAGCTACAACGCCGTCTTGTTACAATCTGCGAACTAAATTATGATTTCATTCGAGGTGTGGTAGGTATAGAAAAGAATTTTAAATATTTAAAAAAAACTTATAGAAGACTTCATTTAATTTTAATAAGTTATAAATAGGTAGGTACTGCTTTCAAAAAGTCTGATCTGGAAATCAAACCAACACAAACGCGAAAAGACATCATCTATTTTTATTTCACCAATCGATATGATCGCTCCAATAAACATAGTGCCTGAAATTGATGGAAGCCCATAAAAACTAACATTAAGTACCTACCTAACTTAGGTACATTTCAATTCAAACACTTATTTGTTGTTACTTCTTATTTCTTGCACTTTCTTCAATTTAAGACAGTGTGTTTGTTGGAGAGATTTGATCCTTATTATTGACCTTATAAATATCTATCAACAGGTGCCATAATATAATACCGGATGGTACATAAAGCTTTATCAGTTCGATTCCCGGTTCAGGCAAAAAAATCAGTAAAAGGCAATATTTCTTACTTTAAAAAAAAGTGAAATGAAGTTTCCTTTGAGTGAAATTTGCTATTTTTAATATTTAAAGTACTTTCCCTCCATGGCCATGTCTTTGGAACATTACCTAAAGCTTAAAAAAACTCAATTAAATAAACTTAATAAAACGACGGCGACAGACTTTGAATAAATCTGACAATTATGAACAAAATAAAATAAAATATAGAAAAATATTCCAAAAAGTGCATTGAGTAGATAGAATGATTACGAAATACTAAATTTCAACGAAAGCACTGGGTGAGCGCTTTCCTTGCAAATAATCATGGCCACCGATTTCAATTTGAATTTGGACCTTATTTTCGGCATCAGCATTCCCAAAAAGTATGAACATTCAATGAACAAAAATCCTACTATTAGTCCACATCATGAATTCATTTTATTGTGAACAACAATAAGAAATTGACCTAATAAATTCTAAATAACAATATCTTTGTTTTTTTTTTTGTAAAAGCTTAGTTCCTTTTTTATAAGGATAGAGATCATTAGACCTTTCGTAGACTGAGAATAGGTACCAATTCAACAATGAATATTAGGTAATTTGTGGATTTATTCGTAGTAATATATTTCCTCACAACATGATTTGATACACGTAACGCCATCTATTGAAAATAAACTAATACATGCTAAGTTCTTCTAGAAAACTTAAAATTCGCATAACTTTTGATTGCGTGAACCGATTGCGATGAAACAAAAAACATATGTTGCTTGGAGATAAGCACAGTATATGTTTATAAAAGTCAACAGCATTGGGTCAGTTGTTTTTACGTGATGCTTGAACAAACAAACAGATAAACAGATAAACAGACAAACCAACAAACAGAAGAAACAAAATACAAAAATGTTAAAAATGGGTTCTTTTGGTTATTTTTTAACACCGCAGCCATGTTTTTTCAAAATATTTGCTATGTACAGATACGCAAAGTCTACAGATTTGTAAATGTATAGAAGATATTGATTATTTGCATATCTTTTGAATGCGTGAACCGATTGCGATGAAACAAAAAAAAAATGTTACTTGGAGATAAGCACAATATATGTTTATAAAAGTCAACAGCATTGGGTCAGCTCTTTTTACGTGATGCTTGCATAAACATGCAAACATATGTTTAATCTTTACTTCCCTAGATGGCGTTGGCGTCGAATTAGATCGCGCTATGGTTTCGTTACCGCGCGATTTATAAGTTCTAGACAAAAATGTCTTAGTTGCTTCTATACCACGATTTTATTAAATGTATAGATTGCTCTCTTTAAATTGTGTTAGAGTCGAGTATTCAATACAGTTTCTTTTGATGATGGATTTTAACAGTGATATTAGAACCTTCTCCTTGGTATTAGAAGTACAGACGGCTGTATTAATTGGGTACCCTTCTGGTAAGTTGTGGAAGCTCTTTTAACATACCCGAGTACTACTTGCAGATACAATTTTTGTGTACGTGTTCATAAATCCTGTTCCCTACATTTATGTTCGCATAACTCGTCAAAAACAGCGGATTTTTTTGTTTCCGATTTCATATTTGGTCCCATAGTAAAAGTTGTTCATAATGATAAGTACAAAAAGAGTAGGGTTGAGGACGTTGAGGTAGATGGGCAAGAAATTCACTATGTCGATGAGTACATTGACTTGGGCCAGCTAGTATCCTTCGAAAACAGGCAGGATAAAGAAATTGACCGCCGTATCGAGAACGCCTGGAAGAGCTACTGGTCCATGAAGTCGTTGATGAAAGGAGACCTACCTCTATCTCTAAAGCGCAAACTCATCGACATGTGCATTCTGCCCATCCTAACCTACGGTGCTCAAACATGGTCCCTGACTGAGTCTCAAAAGTCCAATCTCAAGGTTTGCCAAAGAGCGATGGAGCGTAGCGTATTGGGTATTAAGCTCAGTGACCGAATACGTAATACCACGATACGCTCCAAAACAGGAATCGCCGATGTGGGCCATAAGTCTGCAAGACTGAAGTGGGATTGGGCGGGTCATGTATGTAGAATGCATAAAGACAGATGGGCTAGAGTCGTCACGCAGTGGGTGCCGGAAGACGGGCGTCGTCGCCGAGGGAGGCCTAGGAAACGCTGGCGTGATGACTTAGACTCGTTTATGGGAGATTGGCCAGAGAAGGCAAGGCATAGAGATGAGTGGAAGGCTATGGGGGAGACCTTTGCCCAGCAGTGGGACAAGATAGGTTGAAAAAAAAAATGATAAGTACAATGACCCCTTAAGAGGTTGTTAGTGTTTTACCAATAACCTTGTTGATGCCTTAATTAATCCCCATAATATTCATAAAACTACAAGTACCAGGGTACATAACAAGAGCGTCTAAAGTGACCAGGAGGGTACCCAATTAAAGCAGCCATCTGTACTTAGGCATGAAACAAGTAGTAAACAATAGTCTTTAAACAAAATACTACTCTCTCTGTTAAAATCAATTATCAAAAGAAACTGTACTGAATCCTCGACTCTAAAACAATTTAAGAACACTTTTTAATAAAATTTCATAAACTTAAGCCATAGATTAAAATAACGCGCTGAACAATACTTAGAAAGCACTACTCATAACTTGAAGTCATTGATATTCAGGATGCGAGCGGCGAGTGGAGCAAATTTTTAAAATTGAATCTAGCGTACGACTCAGGCCGCGATACAAGCACTAGGGACACAATGCTTTCGCATTCTGCTACTAGTGTTGCAAACACTGATTTTAATACATACAAATACAATAAAGCTGGCGATTGTAATTCTGGACTGTGTATGGTGTTTACTTATGTTTTCATGAGATTAATTTTATGGAGCCTATAACGTTAAGCGCAGTTCAGACTACGCTATACTATTTCGCTATACAACGTGTTACAAAAATACCCCTGAAGCCGAAAGGGGATTAAAGGTCCCTTGTAAGAGTCTATTGGTAATATTTTAAAATAAAAGTAAGACCAAAACAAAAAAATTGGACAAATCATAAAATAAAATCATCACTGAAACGCAACCCTGAAAACATAAAAGTAAAGAGTAGACTACCCAGAAAGTTATTTACATTCTTACCTAATTTCCTCTGAGAGATAAATGACAACAACCATAAAAGACTACTTGATTAAAATTTTCTTTTTGGGGAATTATGTGACACGTTGTATACTAAAGCATATTGCGTCATAAGCTATAACTATCCAGCATGACGTTCACACTATACGCTACATCGCAAGCCGATCTACAGTACTATGCATAGCGAGTTATTTGACGGCGATCCGTCGGGCGACGGACGGGGTACAAGTGAGGCGAGGCGGGGACAGGAGAATCGTACGATATAGCTCTGAGAATCACTCAAATTTATCGCGTACAGCAAGTCAATACAGTATAGCATAGAGTTGTGTGAACGTGTTCATGTAAAATGTATGCTGAGCGATATCGGTGAGCTATACAATATTTGCTATATGTTATATATGTATAGCGTAGTCTGAACTGCGCTTTAGCAGTGATAAGTTGAACGCTTGCCTTCCAAGCACAAGGTCTGAGTTCGAACCAGACCCGCACTTCTGACTTTGAATTCATTTGCAGATCAGAATATAATTATGGAAGGAAACTAAAAAATACATCATGGTGTTTCAAAAACAAATAAATAAAAAATGCTATCATATTTATGATTAGTTACGGTTTACTGTCTTACATTTTTCGGGATTACCCGACTAGTTCGACTCGCGACCTCGCGGCGTTTTCAGCTCATGATTCAGGGCTCCGTTTGGATCTGAACTGGTCGGGCAATCCCGAAAAATGCACGTGAGTAAACCGTAACTAATCATAAATATGAATGTGTCTCACGAAAGTTATACCTAATACAAAAATAGCATAATTAATATGTACTAGTTAATAATAATGTAACAGGCTTTTAATTTCTATTTATTTTAAAACTTACAGTTTTAACTGTGTAGTTACAACGGCTTACAATTAGTATTTTCTCACGAACCCATTTGTTGTAAATGGAACCATAATAAAGACTTTACTTCAAGCCGAGCGACGCCTTTTTATTTTTACAGATTACATTTTAATTATTTCATTGCTTGCTTGTATTTTTTAGTACTTCTATGGTAATTTATGGTTATTAGTAGTACATATATTTCACATATACAAGCTTAGTTTTAGTATATACTAAACTTGAAACTAGTTTGTTCAGAATCACTAGGAGAATCGATTGACATATTTTACACCATATTTTTTTTTTATATATATTTTTTTTCTGTTGGTTTCTACCCATAACATTTGACGGGAATAGACACCTGATGGTCCGCTCGGTCAGTTTCCGTGTATTAGACAACCCCTGCATAGCACACCTCAGGCATTTCACACTTTACCAAGGAACTTAACGCGACATAAACTAAGGTGTAACTTGGAGATTTATTAAAAAAAAACACATATTCGCCTGAATATGTGTTTTTTTTAATAAATCGCCGCCGAACCGCCTGGTTCTGATGAAAATCTTGTTGGGGTGTTTCGGTTTTTGTATATGTTACGGCTAATAGCCGAAGTGCGGCTACACCTAGTTTTAGCCGGGTACAACTAGGTGCAACCAGTAGCAGTTGGTTAGAACTAGGTGGAGCTTAAGTCGACGGAGCCCCGCTGTGCGGGGCTCCTATTTCTGTCTGCAGGGTTTAAAGTAACCGTGTCGGGGTTACCCTTAACCATCGGTGTGCGGCTGCACCTAGTTCTAGCCGCTATGATGAAGGCTAAACCTAGTTCTAACCGAAGATAAGTAGGATAGATTTAAGTTTAACCGCATGTGGCCGGCTGCACCTAGTTGTACCCGGCTAAAACTAGGTGTAGCCGCACTTCGGCTATTAGCCGTAACATATAAACTAAAAATAACGTTGTATAGTTAGTATTTTTTACAAAAAAGCCATTTAAAAACATGAAAAGTTTTTAAAGCGAATAATAATAAACAACTATTATTGCAGTTAGTGTCAAAGTTTATGAGAGCAATTACGACTTCTCAGAATGATGTGAGTCGGGCTTCATTGAAGTATGTTTTTTTATAAAATCTAGCTTACTCCGCCGTTGTAATAGATCCGTAACAATGAATTCAGGTATCTTTTCGCAAAATAGTAACATAGGTACTAATTTTAGAGACTTTTAGAGCAGCCATTAAAAAAGTGTGGAGTACAATAGTAGTGATTTTTACTGCCAAATTAATTCTGAAAATAATTTAATAGGTAGTTATAGAAAGAAAAAACACAATACGAGAGAAATGAAACATTTACCTCCACTCAAACAAGATAGTTTCAAATCTTTAACTAACCATACCGTTAATGTGCCGTCGGCATCCCCATACCGAATGGGTTGCAAACCCAGCCCTGATTTTTAGTTGGCACCCTTGCAATGACATGCCATTGAAATAAACATAAATATACAGGATGGAAACGTTAAGGGAGATATTACACTATCATATCTATGATCACAGATCTATGAGTCATACATAATTATATTATGACAGTGTAATATAGACATATGAATCATATCTTCATACAAAGATATGACTTTAGAGGTCAAATAAGAGATATGATCCTTTATATGATAGTGTAATATCCCCCTAATGGATGATTTACACGGGGCGATTTTAGCCGTGCGGCAAGTCACCAATCGCATTGCTTGTAAAAATCGAATTGCCACCCCATTTACACCGGTCGACAAAAATCGCATGCGACTGGTTCATTTTTAGCGGTACAACACAGCGCAAAACACACCTCATGCGGCGGGCGGTCGCCTGCAACTGACCATTTACACGGTCGATTTTAGTCACCGGCCGTATGCGGTTTGTCGCCGCACGGCAAACGTCGGATGGCACCCAACTTTGGGGCTTGTGATTTTAGTCACTTATTGAGGCCTAGTCGGATTGTCATTTAGACGGTCGATTTTCGCCATGCGGTGAAAATCGACCCGTGTAAATCCCCTATAAGTGTCAACGGGCGATTAGGTTCTTTGTTATTTTTACAGTGTTGAAAAACTGTTTTGTTTCTTAGGCAACCTAGTTTTAGATGGTTAAGACACGACCACTTACCCATTCAGCAAGAAAAACACATTTTATTTTTATTTTTAATCAAGCTAAGTCACTTGCCTGTTTAATCTATACCAGTCAGACCACGTGGTTTAAGAAATTACACGAATTCGTTTACACTCTGTAGAAACACAAAGGAACAAAATTACATAAACAATAGCCCTTCAACCTCTCGTAACATACCATCAATTCATTAAACTCATATTGTAGGTAGATGAAGGTCCTGATTCATGTACTTTCTCTCATTATACCTCGACGTAAACGATTTAATGTCTTCATTTACTGCACAAAGAGAAATTAAAGAGGCTGCTAAAAGCTTGACATGACGAAGTGCTCTTTCTATTATAACTTTTAAGACCATAAGCTTACGTACGTGTTGTAATTTTCCTAATTACTTTCGTCGTTTAGTGTGAAGTAATTAAAATTTGACTGCGTCGTTTGTGTAGTGGTGTAAACGTGGCTGCGGAGTTCGAAATTCTAGATTTGATATCAAGATCGGGTAGAATCATCATCATATCTGCCGGGCTAACATGCGCAGCGCGAGATAATTACGAGAGACGAAATAAGCCATACATTATCTCGTCTCAGCACGAGATAATTTGACAAAATTATCTCGCGCTGCGCATGTTAGGCTAGTATACCATAAACGTCCAGTGCTGCACATGAGCTTCTGAATAACTGAACTGGATACTGGAGAACTTATGGTGCCACAATCGTTGGTACCAAATCAATTTCATTGTTTAAAATGTGTTTTTATTAATGTGTATTATTGATAATGTCAATTAAGTCGTTATAATTGGTTCTGATGAATACTTATGGTTATGTTGTCATCTGCTTTTGTTTCGCATAGAACCTCCTATTACGGCTTCAATGAACGGCAGGGCCGGATTCAAAGGTTTGGAGGCCCAGTGGCAACGAAAACGCTTAGGGCCGTTGAAATGTTTCTAAAAAAACTGGCCAAGTGCGAGTCGGACTCGCGCACAAAGGGTTCCGTACCATCTTATATATAAAGAGACTGGTACTGACTGACATTTCATTCATCAACGCAGAGCCTAAACCACTAAAGCTGGAAATATGAAATTTCGACAGTAGGTTCTTTACGTGACGAAAACATCCACTAAGAAGGGATTTCTCGAAATTCAACCTCTAAGTGGGTGAAAAGGGTGATTAACGTTTGTATGCAAGTCCGTCATTTTTGAAGTAAGAAGCATGAAATTAAGTATTAAGGTTTCTGGTTAGGAGTAAATGTACACGTGTTTGAGCGATTTTGGAAATTCAACCCCTAAGGGGGTGAAATAAGTGTTGTAAGTTTGTATGAGAAATCTGGTACTTTTGAAGTAAGAAGCATGAAATTCAATATTTAGGTTACTGGTCAGAAATAAACGTACACATGTTTCAGGATTTTTGGAAATTCAACCCCTAAGGTGGTGAAATAAGTGTTGTAAGTTTGTATGAAAAATCTGTTACTTTTGAAGTAAGAAGCATGTAATTAAGTATTTCGGCTTCTGGTTAGAAATAAATATACCTACACCTATTTGAGCGTTTTTGGAAATTATACCCATAAGGGGTGAAATAGAGGATAAAAGTTTCTATGAAGTTAAAAGCATGAAATGAAATAACAGGCTTTCTGGCTAGGTATAAATACACGTTTTTGAACGTTTTTGTAAATTCTACCCCTAGGGGGTGAAATTAATTGAATTAAATATTTAGACTTTTAAAGAGAAATAAATATACACGTGTTTGAGGGTTTTTGGAAATTCTACCACCAAGGGGTGAAATACAGGATGAAAGATTTAAGTACTGAAGTTAAAAAGAGCATGCAATAAAATAATAGGGTTTCTGCTGGGAAATAAACATGCACGTGTTTGATGTTTTTTGGAAATTCTACCTTTATGAGGGTGAAATAATAAGTGTTGAAAGTTTGTTTGAGAAATGTGCTACTTTTGAAGTAAGAAGCATGTAGTTAAATATTTAGGCGTCTGGTTAGAAGTAAACATGCATGTTTGAGGATTTTTGGACATTCTTCCCCTTAGGGATAAAATAAGAGATGAAAGATGTTTCGTAGTTAAAAGCATGATATCAAATAATTGGGTTTCTGGTTAGAAATAAATGTACAAAATGTTTGAGCGTTTTTACAAATTCAACCTTTAAGGAGGTGAAATAAGGGTTGCAAGTTTTTATGAAAAATCTGGTACTTTTGAAGTAACAAAGGGAGACACTGACTGACTGGCTGACAGATCTATCAACGCAAAGCCTAATCCGCTGGGGTTAGAAACTTTAAATGTTCAAAGTAGGTACCTCTAATAACGTTTGCATTCACTAAGGAAAGGTTTTTGGAAATTCCACCCCTTATGTGGTGAAATGGATTTTTAAAGTTTGTATGAAAACCCCTTATTCCATGGGTAACCCCATAAACTTAAAATTTTCACAAACGTTGTTCAAAATAAATACTAAAAGACGGACTTTTTTGATTTAAAACCTACATTTAAAAAGGGGCTTAAAGAGGGTTTAAAATTACACGCAAGCGAAGCTGCGGGCAACAGCTAGTTATCTATAAAAACGGCAAAAAAATCATGTCTGTTGTATGGGAGCTCCCTAAAATATTAATTTTATTCTGTTTTTTTTTGTATTTGTTGTTATAGCGGCAACAGAAATACATTATCTGTGAAAATTTCAACTGTCTAACTATCACGGTTCATGAGATACAGCCTAGTGACAGACGGACAGATGGACAGCGGAGTCTTAGTAATATGGTCCCGTTTTACTCTTTGGGTACGGAAACCTAAAAAAGTACATCATGAATGTTAACTTCGTTCTCTTTGTCAGAAAAGGTGCATTTTTTTCTTATCTAAAACATTCAAAAACTCGTATTGTGGAGGCCCCTCTCTTGTGGAGGCCCCCGGGACTTAAGCTCCTGTTGCCCTCCCCTAAATCTGGCCCTGATGAACGGTCATAATGAAATTGCTATAATCATCACGCCTGGTAGACGGATCAGTGACCGCTTCACGTTGTTATTAGCAGACAGAAGGATACTGCTTCCTCCTGAGATAAACTCTGAGTCGCCTATTACGACACCCACGGGTGGGGAAAGGTGGCCTATTTTTTGCCGGAAACCTCTTAAGAAAAAAAACATAATTACCTTCGTTATCGTTATTTTATCTTATATATAAAGAGACTGGTACTGACTGACATTTCATTCATCAACGCAGAGCCTAAACCACTAAAGCTGGAAATATGAAATTTCGACAGTAGGTTCTTTACGTGACGAAAACATCCACTAAGAAGGGATTTCTCGAAATTCAACCTCTAAGTGGGTGAAAAGGGTGATTAACGTTTGTATGCAAGTCCGTCATTTTTGAAGTAAGAAGCATGAAATTAAGTATTAAGGTTTCTGGTTAGGAGTAAATGTACACGTGTTTGAGCGATTTTGGAAATTCAACCCCTAAGGGGGTGAAATAAGTGTTGTAAGTTTGTATGAGAAATCTGGTACTTTTGAAGTAAGAAGCATGAAATTCAATATTTAGGTTACTGGTCAGAAATAAACGTACACATGTTTCAGGATTTTTGGAAATTCAACCCCTAAGGTGGTGAAATAAGTGTTGTAAGTTTGTATGAAAAATCTGTTACTTTTGAAGTAAGAAGCATGTAATTAAGTATTTCGGCTTCTGGTTAGAAATAAATATACCTACACCTATTTGAGCGTTTTTGGAAATTATAGGGTCAAGTGTTGTACCTATGGACGGCTTTACCTATGGACACTACCAATATTTCAAAAACCAAACGGCGTAAATTCGTAGTTAGAACGCATTCGTAAACTTTTTTTGACGAATGGCAACACTGACTAACTGTCACTAAGCTGTCAGTGATAAATCTGTTGATCTGTGCTGTTAAACATTTTTATTTGAAAAAGTAAGTTTTTTTGTACATTTTCAAGGTGTTTTTCTGTGAGATAACTTAAACTAGAAGTATTATTGTAGATGATTTACAGAACTTCGTTGTTTTTCATTGAAATAAGGACCATTCTGCGATTATGTTAATGCTTTGTAGAAAGATTTAACCCTTTCTAGGTTATGTCTTAATATTTGTACCTGTGGACGGGCGAATGAATGTACCTGTGGACTGTCCATAGGTACATAATATCGGTTGCACCTGTGGACAGTAATTTACACAGAAAAATTACTACATTTGTTTTGGGTTTTTTTCAGTACCTCGTAGTAAAACCGGAGTGAAACAGGATAAAATATGTCCAGACACTCTCTCCGAAGCAGTTATAGAAGTCAAAAGTGGATGTTTAGATCGTAGGGTGTCTGAAAAATACAAAATACCAAAATATATCATTTTGAAATATTTTCAACTCAACAAATATTATCATGAGATCATTATCTCAATGAAAAAACTATAGATTAATTATTAGATAGATTTATCGTTATATTATTGAAGAAAGACGTAAAAAAGGTGTTTCGAGAGCATGAAGAAATGATTTTACGTGAATATTTAGAAAAAGCAGCCTACGTGCATGTGGGTCTAGATTCCAAACAAGTCCGGGAACTTGTCTACCAGTTTTCTGTGCAAAAAATAAATAAAATACTCTTAAAAGCTGGCATCAATACAAAATGGCTGGTATAGAATGGTTTCGATGTTATCGACAACGTTTTCCAGAATTATCGCTACGAAAACCAGTTTTTTTGCAATATTAAATGCTTGTCTACAGGTACATTACCGTCCATAAGTACATGTGTGCTGTCCATAGGTACATTTGTACGTTGTACCTAGGGACAAAATAAGGGTTTTTGAAAATCTTTAATTTTCTGAGCAATTATTTCCGCCATCGCATTGGAGACTGGTAATTATTAAGAGTTGATTAGTTATTAAACCGTACGATAAATAATTTCATGATAAAAGTATGAGGTTTTTTTTTAAAAAATAGTTTTTTGTCAAATTCTGGAAATCGTCCACGGGTAGAGCACATGCCCCTACCCATAAGGGGTGAAATAGAGGATAAAAGTTTCTATGAAGTTAAAAGCATGAAATGAAATAACAGGCTTTCTGGCTAGGTATAAATACACGTTTTTGAACGTTTTTGTAAATTCTACCCCTAGGGGGTGAAATTAGAGGTGAACGTTTTCTTGAAGTTATAAGCATGAAATTAAATAATAGGGTTTCGGAGTCGATTCCTTTTGTAACGTAAGCATCTACTAAGAAGGGATTTCTCGAAATTCAACCACTAAGGGGGTGAAAAGGCTGATTAAGGTTTGTATGCAAGTCCGTCATTATTGAAGTAAGAAGCATGAAATAAAATATTAAGGTTTCTGGTTAGATATTAATGTACATGCATTTGACCGTTTTTGTAAATTCAACTCTCAAGGGGGTGAAATAAGGGTTAAAATTTTGAACGAGGAATCTGATACTTTTGAAGTAAGAAGCATGAAATTAAATATTAAGATTCCTGGTTAGAAATAAATGTACACAGGTTTGAGTGCTTTCGGAAATTCAACCCCTTAAGGGGTGAAATAAGTGTTTAAAGTTCGTATGAGGAATTTGGTAGTTTTGAAGGAAGAAGCATGGAATTAAATATTTAGACTTTTAAAGAGAAATAAATATACACGTGTTTGAGGGTTTTTGGAAATTCTACCACCAAGGGGTGAAATACAGGATGAAAGATTTAAGTACTGAAGTTAAAAAGAGCATGCAATAAAATAATAGGGTTTCTGCTGGGAAATAAACATGCACGTGTTTGATGTTTTTTGGAAATTCTACCTTTATGAGGGTGAAATAATAAGTGTTGAAAGTTTGTTTGAGAAATGTGCTACTTTTGAAGTAAGAAGCATGTAGTTAAATATTTAGGCGTCTGGTTAGAAGTAAACATGCATGTTTGAGGATTTTTGGACATTCTTCCCCTTAGGGATAAAATAAGAGATGAAAGATGTTTCGTAGTTAAAAGCATGATATCAAATAATTGGGTTTCTGGTTAGAAATAAATGTACAAAATGTTTGAGCGTTTTTACAAATTCAACCTTTAAGGAGGTGAAATAAGGGTTGCAAGTTTTTATGAAAAATCTGGTACTTTTGAAGTAACAAAGGGAGACACTGACTGACTGGCTGACAGATCTATCAACGCAAAGCCTAATCCGCTGGGGTTAGAAACTTTAAATGTTCAAAGTAGGTACCTCTAATAACGTTTGCATTCACTAAGGAAAGGTTTTTGGAAATTCCACCCCTTATGTGGTGAAATGGATTTTTAAAGTTTGTATGAAAACCCCTTATTCCATGGGTAACCCCATAAACTTAAAATTTTCACAAACGTTGTTCAAAATAAATACTAAAAGACGGACTTTTTTGATTTAAAACCTACATTTAAAAAGGGGCTTAAAGAGGGTTTAAAATTACACGCAAGCGAAGCTGCGGGCAACAGCTAGTTTTTAATAAATATACATTTAAATTGTGCAGTAGTACAGCGGACTGCAGCCATGATCTATCTTTCACACAATCTTAGTTCATTCAAAAGTTGTCTGGAAGAAATAGCGATAAGATTGCCATTGTACCCTGTTTTAAATTTATGATTATTTACGGTTTACTCACGTGCATTTTTCGGGATTGTCCGACTAGTTTCGGACTCAAACGACACTGACTCAAACTGTTTTAAATCTGTTTCTGTTATTTTGCTATTGTTTTAGTGTAAAATAAAGTAGATAAATTATTCTATCTATCATTACACTTCTATTTTCTCATTCAAGGAACAAACGTGACGTATATAATCAAAAGTAAAGTATTTGTAGTGTGAACAGAAAATATACCTTACCCCGTTATCACAAAAGATGGTCTAAGAAAAACCTAGGTTTTACAATAGCCCCGTCTCTTTTTGCTATGACATAAGAAAGTGATGGGTATATTTTAAACCTGGGTTTACCTTAGTCTTGGTTTAAACCATCTTTTGTAATAAGGCCCTTGAAGTTTTGAAAAATAACTTTGTAATACTTTGGCGTCGCGCGAGACTTGCCATTCACTGGAATTAATTTGTTTTCCGTCAGCGAAACGATTTAATTTCCTTTTTAATTTACGGTATTAATACTCTTGTAAAAACGTTGGATCGTTGCTCATTTATTCGTCTACTAAATATGTTTTATAAAGTCAGCCTAGCTTTGACTTTTTCTCAACTTGCTTGGGTCTACTTCCAATCTAACCAGATGCTTCTGAGAACTTATATTATATTACACGGAGCAATTATCATGTGCACTCCATCGCCCGATTACAGGGGATTAAAGTAATCCGTTTTAATTAAAGTAAATATATTGGTTGTCAGACGCTACAGACAGATCTGTGTTGCAGGGGAGTTGTTGCGCCGTTTCTTCTTCACAGCTTATACACTAGGAAGCGGTGAAGGGAGGGCTTTTTTGTGGGCTGTCTATTGTAAAATTGACGTTCAAAAAGAACTAAGTAATTCTAGTCTATTTTGAATAAATGAGTTTTGAGTAGAGTTGACGTTTCAGGCTTCTGACTGCCAGTTTGAGACGCCCGTGAGGAATATCATGGATGATAACTGACGGCGTGCTCTCCAAAGTACGGAGTAGTCTCGATGTGTTAGGAACGGCCACCCATCCACCGACTGACCGCGACAAGTTTAACTTAACCTTGCAGACAGATCCACACCATAGTAGAATAGAATAGAATATTCTTTATTGTACACCAAAATTGTAACACAGCTCTTTTATAATATCATATACTGAAGGGTACAATGGCGGTCTTATCACTGATAGCGATATCTACCAGACAACCTTTGGATGAAAAGGAAAACAATGAATAAGATAGGAGGGATAGTCCGTGGTGTAGTAGTTCAGCTACAAATCCTTAAATCTTATACACTAAGATTCTAAGGATATGTAGTGTAGTATAAGTACATTTTTCGAGCCTTTACGGTAGACAGAGTAAGAATCTGCAATATTGGACCGTTTCTCGCAACTCTGTGTGGTGAAGATACAGCCTTAGATATTGCCATACTACACGGAATAATAAATTGTGCCGCAACTCATATCAGCATGAAACCATTCAGTAAATATAAGAGGAATACCTCTCTTATGGCCACTTATGACCCATAATAATGGCCAATGACCATTGACATAAAAACACATGGACCCCTTGGCCCTAGTACAATTTCACGAAAAAAGTGTCCTGTGTTTACACACACCACTAGAGCGCGCACCAATGCATACCGCTAAACTTAGAAATACCAAGAAAGTTATTTAAATCCTGTCGTTACCACAATGCCTAATTTAGCTTACAACCATACGCAGATTCGACTGCACTTATTGATGTAAATTAGTCTTCATTTCCAAGTTTTACTCTACATTCGGATATTTTTGAGCACGAATCCGAGGTCCATGTGTTTCTACGTCAATGGTACCCATAGATTTGTAATATTCTATACCCATAGCCATTAATTTACATATTTAATGTCCATTTACTTTTAACGTGTTTAATAGAGTATTTAAAACAGGATTGTCACGGAACTTGGAGACGTATTTGTATTCAGTATTGGACTGTGGTAGCCTGAGTTGATTGAATAAAATCGATTGATACGACTAAAAACATGTGCGGTTGTACTAACTCGAAAAGGGTAATCCTTTTCGAGTTAGTACAAATAGAAATAGATCCGTGACTAGGAGAGCACGTTAAGCCATCGGTTCCGGGTGTCATATGAATACCTATGACAGTCGTTACGGGTACTCAGAAGCCTGAAAATCTGACAATCGATCTAACCTTAGGATATCGGCATTGCCCAGTAACTGGGTTGCGGAGGTCTGATGGCAGTCGCTCCATATAAAATATTGGTATTCAGTCGCATCTGGGGGCTACTCCCTAAATCCGTCAACGAAGTTAGTCGCCCGTCCGAAAGTAGCCCGAAACGTAGGAGTGAACAAAACAAGTGTCAAGGTCAACTTTTTGGACGGGCAAATACACATCGGTAGTAGGGACAACTGTCAAATCGTGTTGTCATTCATTCTTAGTTCGGGCCCCGAAATAATCGTATGTCCGTAGGTGATAGGAAGTAGGAAACGCTCGTAACTAAGGCCGAAACTAAGGGCTTCGTGCTTAGGGAGTAGATCCCCTGGTTAGAATGGGAGCTGGGGCCTAATTCTCCTAAAATAAATTGTTGCCAAACGCAATCGAACCACAACCGTCAGTCAGTTTTTGTTTTCGAAAACTTTCAAAGTGATTGATTTTGTTTTTTGTGTCAAACAATTTGATAGCTTTTGAAATTGAGAACTGTCTGAATGAACGGTTCGGCCTTGGTTCGGTTGTGATTTATCAAGATTTATTTTAGGAGAATTGGGCCCCTGACCCTAACGTAGTTGGGAAAAGACTAGGCAGAACAGCAAGTACAAATAGATGAAAGATCATATTTATTGTATGGAATATTACAGTTTCATTTAATTTCATGAAAGCTTAAAGAAAAATAATAAATATTACATTCTAGCTCATTCTAATCTTTCTATTATATAAAAATGAATTGCTGTTCGTTAGTCTCGCAACTCGAGAACGGCTGGATCGATTTGGCTAATTTTGGTTTTGAAATATTTGATGAAGTTCAGGGAAGGTTTAAATGTTGAGACAATATGGAAAAATTGCGAGGAAATAGTAAAAACAACAATTTAATCCTCCCATGTAAACTGTTCCTACCTGTCAAACATTCGATGTTCGTCCCGTCGATACGGTAAATTCGGGTCCCCTTAAATCAAAAACATTGTGTATCCAAAAGCACTTCAATAAACATATTTTAAAGCCAAACACTTTTTTTCTTTACTGGCATTGTAACGCACGGTACAGCTAGTCTTAAATACAAATGCAACATAAACTCCAATCAGACTGTAAGAGCATGCTTGTTGTAATGAAATTTCCAACAACGTTTATGAATCGGAAACCCAAGTTCAGTTTGAAATAAGGCAATGTTAGTACTGTTTATATTTCGACGCACGCCGCCCGTGCATTGCTGGTTGAATATCAATTTGTGAACATAGTAACGCCATTCGCGGTCAGATTTAAATTGTGTATGGTATACGGAGAATGTAGGCAGACTCGGTAAGTTTAATTGATCACTGAGTTTTGAGTTTACCTGCAGCGAAGTTGAAGTGAAAGTCGAGAGAATTTACGTTATAATAATACGTTCCTAGTACCTTTACAGTTTTCTAGAGCTTTCAAGGCAAAATATGCTTCATAAGGCCGCTTGTACACGCTAAGAAAAGTCACCGGGCCTATGAAAGAATTCGTGTCGTTTCTACACACGTGTGTACACTACATCGGCGCTGATCAAGAAAAAAATCTTGCCTGCGCTAGACACGACGCGTGAACGTTACTGTGGTGCGGTGGGGGGCGAGGTAGTGTAAGGGTTCAGGTAGTTTTTGTACATTTGTTTGCGTGAACGTAGACGCACGACTGCCCGAAAACGATCTTAACGTTTACACGTTCCTATTCGTCTTGTCTGCAGTAGACACGAGAAGTTTCCGTCCTAGATCTGACAAAATTCTTGTCGTGTACATGATAAATTGGTCCTATCTGCAGCAGACACGGTGAAATTTCTTAGCGTGTACAAGCGGCCTAAGTCGTGAAAGTCCCTAAAAATATACGAGTTATGATACATACAAATATTTGTGGAAATAGTTTACAGTATCATCATCAGCCCATTACTGTCCCATTGTTAGGCACAGGCCTCTTCTCAGAATGAGAAGATTTAGGTCTTAAGTCCTCCACGCTGGCCTGGTGCGCGTTGGCGGACTACACGCACCATCGAGAACTGTTTAGTGCTTTCTCAGGGTTGCAGGTTTCCTCACGATGTTTTCCTTCACCGTTAGCCAAATTATTATCCGCAGTTTACAGTATTACTAATTTATTAGCAACTTTTATTGTATCAATTATGTTAAGTTTATGTTACCAGCCGGGCTAACATGTGCAGCGCTAAATAATTTTATCGTCTCATTATCTCGTGCCGTGACAAGACAGCTATCTAGTGCGTTGGGGCAAATCCGGATCTGGGTTAAATTCGGTCAAATGAATTTACCACTGTGATGATGTTTAATTTTTGGGAAGAATAGAGTGCGACGCCATTTTTCTACTCCTCACTTCAGTCCGCCTCGTAATATTTTGACGACGCATTCCGCGGCAAATTCATTTAAACGTATTTACCCTATATCCGGAGTGGTCCCAACAAACCTTACATTATATCGTGTCGTCATGGGATAATACGACGACAAAATTATGTGGCGCTGCGCATGTTAGGCTTGCGCGTTTAATGGACGGTGTATAGAAAGCTAAGGGGGTGTTTCACAAACCTATCATTAACTGTTCATTAAGCTAATTCGCTCTCTAAATGTTTCAAAAGCTAACATTTACATTTCACTGCCATATCAATAATGATAATGATGGTAAAAGCTGAGAAAGATAAACAAATCAAATACCTGTTTTTTAGTTCCAATAAAAATATTATTATATTATATTATTATATATCTTGACTTAGCACACGAGGTTGTCAACATGTGGGATTTGAATTGGGCAACCATTGTGCCGATAGTCGTAACGGCCAATGGCCTAATGGCCAAGAGCCTCAACCAACACCTCAAGAGGCTCTCGTTGGGTGGCTGGATCAAGGGCCTGATGCAGAAAGCAGTCCTCCTCGACACGGCGCGTAATGTGAGGAGGTTCCTGTCTCTGGAGCCCTAACCACTGGTAGCTTGGACCCTGCTCCCGATGCCGGTGGACCTCTATTTTTATATTTTCAAATGTATTTTTTTATAGATTTATATTTAAAAATGTAAAATTGTGAATGCAAATAAATAAAGGTGATAATGACAAGATTATTGAACACATTAATGTCATATGTGGGCCACATTTAACTTATCTGGTCAATAGATACAGAGTACTTATTGACAGGTTGGTGAAATTGCCCCTAAAATAGCCTATTCAACCTGCTGTTCTGAATAAGTGGAAATTTGTCTCGGAATTTGCCAATTCAATTCAATTTTGGGCCAGTCTCGATGAGGCGTTCACTCTCCACATCGCTCTTATGCACGAAGTCGCTCAAAGCGCTGTCAGAATGTAAACGTAATTTTATCTTCATACAGACCCACGCCTCCCCGAAGAGGTAAGCAGACGTATTATCCTATTAGAAGACACCCACGTTTCACCTCTTGTATTAATAGTATTAGTCTCATTTAATAAATGGGTGGCGAGCCTATTGCTATTTTCGGACACAATGGTATTTCACTACGTAGTATAACAACAAAGTCGCTTCCCGCTGTCTGTCCCTATATATGCTTAGAACTTTAAAACTACGCAACGGATTTTGATACAGTTTTTTTTCATAGATAGAGTGATTCAATAAGAAGGTTTTAAGCTATAAAACGTACACGTACGAAGCCGGGGCGGGTCTCTAGTATAAAGGTATAAAATACGTTTATTCCCCAACTTAGGATCCTAAGAATTGTTAAACCTATACTTATGACCTAACTACATGAAAGCGATTTATTAATACAGTATTTGACCCAAAAACGGAACTTCAAGATAAGTAGGAGCGCGGACATTATAAGGTCCGTTTAAACTTTCATATCTTTGGATGAATGCAAAGATTTGCTTGCTCAGCTCAGATGCGGCCTCTATTACTTATATCTAGAACTCAGTTTGCATGTGCTGTTCTCGCTAACGATTTTTAGTGTGCTCTATTCTTTAAATAGCTTTGGAGAGTGAATATTGGAATTACCATAATATTTTTTGACAAATCTTTGTTCTCTTAAAGTACTTTCGGATTGTTTTTATTCTTGTCTTAAGTATTGCTTGATGACAGTGGTATAGTTTCAGTTTTCATTATTATAATTGGAGTTTTGAAACATCTGCATTTTTAACTTTGGGATGATGAAAATGACGTTCTTAATTTTTGTTAAAGTTTTTTGAATTGTCATCCTGGAAGTTATCAAATAAGTTGCGTTAAAAGAGAATGTTTGCTTAGGTGGTTTAGGAGGCATGTTAAAGAATTGAGGGAACGGCGATTAACAAAAAGAATTAATAGGGTGAATGTTAGTGGACGTAGCTGACGCCCTAAAAGGACATACATCGATATCGTTGGTGATGTGCGTCAAAGAAGATAGGTGCGTAGTACTCAAACTAGCGAGCGTGTATGACAAGATGTATCAATGTGGACGAAGCGAAACGAGTATGTAAGGATCGTAGCATACGGTGAATTGTAATTTTTGGCTACCCCGCAATCGAAAAAGGCGTGAATTTATGTATGTGTGCACGTTATCGGATAGAGTAAATCCAGGAGAGATAGACTAGCAAGTGAGACAGATCATTTCGATTTCTACAAAAACCACGTTATTTTTTTGAGGCCGAAACATTGGCTCGTTCCTGTTTAACTCGTTGCAATGCATACAAATCGTAACTGAAGCATACTTTGATTATAATACTATAGATACTAAATATCAATACTTGCCACACGAAGTTGTCGCCACGTGGGATGTTGATTTAGCAGTAATTGTGCCGAAAGTAGTTACGGCGAATGGCATAATAGCCAAGAGCCTCGACCAACACCTTAAGAGGCTCTTGTTGGGCGGCTGGATGAAGGGCCTGATACAGAAACCGGTACTTCTCGACACGGCGCGTATTGTTAGGAAATTTCTCTCTCTGCGGCCCTGACCATCAGTACCCTGTTCCCGATGCCGGGGTGGGCTACTATTTTTTATATTTTGAAATGTTTTTTTTTTGTTTTTAGAGAAATATTTTAGAATGAAATTAATAAATATGTTGATGAATACAGGAATGTATCATTTATTAATGGTAAATAGTTATTAGACTTCGAAAAAATGTGGTCCACCTGTCCTGATTTTACCGTAATACCTATGTAGTTTCATTGTGTACGCGTCATAGTTTCATTGTGGTAATGGAGAATGTTTATTCATTTACCTACTTTATACCAAGAAACTTATCTGCATGAAAAAGAAAACAAGAATATTCCATAACGTGTTATCTTTGTAATTACTTGTACTCATTTAGCCGATTACTTGATTCCTTACGTAAGTTTTATTTTGTTATTGTTACATATTTAACAAAATATTTTTGTTTTTATCTTAAAATTATTTTGGTGTCCCCGATTCTTATCAGTATTACACATGCAGGATTTTGATTTAATGTTATCTAGGTTTTAAGGTTTCCTGGTTTTTATTTTCGTAATAATCTAGGTCAACCTAGGCAGTTGGCCCCACTATCGTCCTTGTTGATTGCGGCAAATCTTTTCATCACTGCAGGAGTTATTCATAAAGAAAGAGATCATTGCCAAAAATGTAATAATATTGACTTGTATTAACTTTTATCTGCCAAATATGAGTATATTCATAGACTGCAAAAAAAAAAACGCAGATATTACGAAATATATTGTTGGCAACATTGGAAAAACGTGTACCACAGGTTAAAAAGAGCGGCACGCGCATGAGCTCTAGGGTAATATGTAAAATAACCGCCATTGTGGAACGTCCGATATTTTTGATATTTTCCCTTTTTATGTTTAACTTTGTTGTGATAACTTAATAGCTGATTGTATTCAGTGTCTATGTTTTTAAAAAGTACTTTTAGTTCAACGTATACAAGAATATAATATAAACTCACGCCTTTATTCCCCGAAGGATTGTCAGAGGTGTATAGAACACCCACATTTCGCCGTTATGGTTACGTCCCATGTAATAGGGGGCGAGTCTATTGGCATCAACCGGGCACAAATCCAGACTCCGAGCTGCTACTGAGAAATTCCACACGGAAAAACCCGATAACACTATGCCCGACCTGGGGATTGAACCCAATTTCCCCACCCCTCAATTGATAATGTTTGAACACGTTTGAGAAACAGACTTTTTAAGAAGGCCTAGTATTTTTTTTATACTTGTTTACTATTACAGACCATTGTCTGATCAACGTATGTTCTAGTAAAACAACCAATTAAATGTCAGCGTGTATATAATAGGCGCAAGAAACATTTTTTTTAAACATTGCCCCACACTATGATTTCTCCTGTATCGTGGGTGCGTTTACAGACACAAATCTCACGTACACAAACGTCCAGACCCGAAACAACTATCTATATGCCATACAAATTTTTGTTCCGTGCGGGAATCGAACCCACGACCCGTAGCGCAGAAGCCAATCGCTCAGCCCCTGCACCAAACATGTCGTCAAATTTATATATCACTAGCTTTTGACCGCGGCTTCGCTCGCGTTAATTTACAATAAAAAAAACTCTTAACACACTACTAAAGTTTCTTTAATAATATAATAAATAATTCAATCATGATTAATAAGACACGTGTCAGTAGAACAGTACTTTTTTTCGGGATGAAAGATACCCTATGTCCGTTTCTGTATAACTGACAACGTATATGAAAAATTAATAGCCAATATAGCACTCAGGGATAACGTAGCTTCTTATTGGTGAAAGAATTTTTGAAATCGGATGAGTGTTTTCGGAGATTACCTCCTACATACAAACAAACAAATAAATTCTACCTCTTTATAATATTAGTATACCTAGATCATAATATTAGTATAGATATACTTTTTTTTTCTAGCCTATTGACTGTCCCACTACTGAGCAAAGGCCTCCTCTTTTGCCTTTTTAAGGCTATTTTCAATACCCAGTTAGTCATTAAACAATACTACCATTGGTAAGCAAAACGATTGGTTTTTACCATCTGAATCGGGCGTTTAAAGACTACCCATAGAAAGAAAAATAGTCGCTGAAATCACACGGAGTAGGTATCTGCATGTCTGTTTAAAGGAAGCACAAGTTGATTAAAAAAAAAAAACGGTGAATTGCAAATTAGGTTAGGCCAAGTTAGCAACGGGTGGAAGTTACAATTAGATTTTAAAACGTAAAGTAAAAGTCGTTTTATATTTGATGTAATTTTTTATTGTTATTTCACAAAGAAATACTAAGCTTTATCTACTCTCGTATCGTAAAGTTCTAATTATGAATTCAAAAATAATACCTTACTCTCGTACAATAAAAAAAAACGTTATCCTCGTACATCTCTAATTTAAAAAAAAGATTTTATCATAGTACAGTTTTTTCACAAAATAATGCTTTAAAATAAAATTAAAACTACTAAAATACACTTCGGACAGACCAAGGAGTTTTCAATTCAATTAATTTAGCGGCTGCAAATTGTCTATCGTCGCGCGCGCTAGGATGCATGCGCGCGCAAGCACTCGCAGGCGCGTTGGGCTTGCAGTGTTTGGGAGCTATATAATTTGATGTTTTATTTAAAACAGGTATCTACATACTTGTTGCCTGAGTTTAGATAAAGTATTGCATGAAACTGCACATAAGTAGGTATTAAAACATTCTTGTGATTTAATTAATTATTATAAATAACATCGCCTACGTCTCTGTTTTTAATCTCACACTCGTGTTTTAATAATTCCTATTATGTAACAGTTTCATAAACAACTATTACTAAAAAAAACCTTTTTTTAAAGTATTATTTTTTATAAAGTCACTTCAAAATCTTAGCTGAGGAACATTGCCCAAACACTCAAGGTTCGCTATAATAATATGTCGTTGCTGAGTTCCTGAGATCACCTTCCATCTCCGTCATCAGATTAGCTCACTAGGTAATACGATCACGTTGTATCATCACCAAAGTCAATTTGGCTATGTTTGTGTCGGATCAGCGGTGCAAGCAAGGATCTTTTTATCGAGTCGATTCGAGAAATGTATCTATTCTAAACGTCAAATTTGACATATGGATAAAATGACAACAGTTGTCGTTTTATCTATCGGGTGTAAAAAGACCCCTAACGATAACGAAAACCACATATTCTACCCATCATTGGGATCATTTTATACCAGACTATACCTGGGAAACCATTGGTTTTGGAGATATTGAAGGTCAAAGTATGCATTTTTAAAAGTCGTTTCCCAGCAATTATTTTTGGTCAATATAGTTTAGTTTGATGTACAGAGTGCGTAGATTTCGGCTATGTGATGAGTCTTTTTACACCCTATATATCTTATGTCAAATTTGACGTTTAGAGTAGACATATTTCTCGAAATGACTCGCTAAAAAGACCCGTGCTCGCACCGATGGATTTTTATTCTATGGACCATGGCCTTTTAAAAACTCATTTAATGTAGTCTTTTTACGAAACTCTCAACAAAATATTGAAATGAAACAAGGATTTATCAGCTATTCGAATGAACTTATTTAATCTTATTTTACTATGCAGGGAGGGACAAGAAAAAATCAAGGTATTAAGTCTTACAACTTTAAGTCGTGGATAAGTCGGCACGGCATTAAATTCTAGTCTTTGTGCAATTTAACTACTGCAGCTAAAGAGATAATGCTCTGAAAGTGATTTCACACAGTTTAGCTCAGACTACGTGACGGTATTAGTAAGTTGAGGTACCTTATATACCTATATTTTCTAATATCTCGGATATTGGTTATTGAAGTAGAATCTTGGACCCGTGTATAAGTTCCTCGCAAAATGGCGGCTTGAGAGTAGCATCCTAAGAACAGCTCTCAAAATGTAAACGTTATCTGAAATACATACATCCGACAGCATTTTTTTAGCAAATCCGTTTCTGGACATATTGTCAGGGTATAAACGAATTAGCGTAATTCTTTCAAACCGTGTAATCTACTGGTGACACGGATTGACCAATTTATGTGTCTTTACAAATCATGCAAAAAAATCTATCAAAAAATGTACGTGGTTTTTTTGTTTCTATACCAGAATATATACCAGTAATAGATCATGTGGTTTGAAGGAGTTACACGAACTAGTTCTCAAATGAGAACTTTTTTTAAATACGGCCCTTAGATACACATACCATGTGGCAATAGCCTAATGCTACAGAGTAGTACTGGCGATCAAAATATCGCGAATGGTCCGACCTTTGCAGTATTGATGTGAACTCAGTACAAGCATAGCGTCACCCAAGGTGGTCACTGAAAATCAGCGCTGTTGATGTTGCACGTTGGGAAAATTAGTCCCAATGCTGCCACAATACAGAAATATGCTGAGTGAGGACTCATTCACATGCGAATGCGACATAATAGGGTATTTGATTGAAAAAATCTAATTAGTCCGTCAGTTAAATTATCAAAAAAAAATTGACACGTATGTTTTCTTTTGTTACGTAAACCAAAATTGACGAACATAATACGACACTTATAAAATTGGTAAAACGTCACAAGCAAGTACAATTTTTACTTGCTTCTGACGTCACAAGCCCCCACTCTCGAGTTTTGGTGCGTTTTATCTTTCCAAATACTCATAGATTTAACAAAAGAAAAAATACGTGTCCATTATTTTTCAAAACTCTAACTGGCGGACTAATTATATTTGCAATTTATTGATGCTATTAACATGCCTATTCTCTATTTTTAGTTAACTAATAGTTTAAATGTGTAATAAACACGGTGCTTGTTAACTATTTTTATTAAGTAACTGTTGGTATTATGGTATGTAGTGTGTCGACGTGAATGCTGTATAAATAGTTTTTTCTTTCTTTCCTTTTTATAGGTTGATAAACCATCGCATTGTATCATTACCTACAAGTTTGGAATTTGGTGTTACAGGATTGGGTGATAAAGAACGGTTTAAAATTCTAGTACCAATTTTGAAAAGCATACATACAAACGAACAGTGCAAGTTAAATAAAAGCTTGTAATAATAAATACAGCGAGGCCGTAGCATTTGAAGCCAGGAATTGCAATTGCAGCAGTGAACAGGCCGTAATAGGTCGCTAGCCTCGCAATGGACACCACAATAGCCCATTCCCCTAGTTGACTCTTGCAACTTGTGGGGTGACAGGCTTTTCCCGCGATAGGCACGGAAAAGTGTTTGGAGAATATTAAATGTTTCATTACTGCGTACATTTTATCATTTAGATGTTTATTATACGTATCAACACCAGTCTATTATACAATGTGTCCGGTCATGGACTAGCGATATTCTAGGTACTTATATAACAACTATTCTAGTACACAAATACACTATAACTAGAGTCCAATCCAGTTACATTTTTTTGTTGAGATATTCTGTACGTGTGGACAAAAAAAGTCATATCTCTCAAAGTTTTGGTCCTACTGAGATAAAAGTAGGCTTATTCTAAGGGCAACAATATTGTCTATCATTACGATACAACGGGTTCACATAAAGACATACAGTTGTAGATATTATCTGAACAAAATAGCAAATTGGCTGTCAAATAGCGGGGAACTGGATTGGACCCTTATGTGTAGTGTATTTGTGTACTAGAATAGTTGCTATATAAGTACCTAGAATATCGCTAGTCCATAGCCAGACACACTGTATTAAAATGAATCCCTATTTCCCTTGGTCACGGCATCACGCATGAGCGGCTGGACCGATTACGCTATTTTTTTTTGTTGTGTTCGTAATTGTCAGGAGAAGGTTCTTATGAAAGAAAATTTTGATATTAAAAAAAACGAAATTATCTCAGTATGTCCATATTCTTCATTCGTTTACCGCATGCATGAAAATGGTTTTAACTTTTTATTACTATTTTGATTTTGTTTCTGAAGGTAGTTATTAGGTAAGTAGTAGGTAGGTAGTAAGTAGGAAAAAGTGCATTGCAACGCATGCCGGGGTACAGCTAGTATTTTATAAATACGAAACTGTCTGTTGATTTGTCATTTGTTCACGCCTAAACTATTCAACAAATTTCGATAAAATTCTGCACAGAAATAGCTTGGAACTCGGGGAAGGACATAGTATCCAATTTATTGACAGACAACCAAAATTCTCGATCAAAAAAAATCAAAAACAAAAACTCGGTATCCCATGAACTCTATAAAGCCCGGATTCCTCGTAAAACAATCATAAAAGTCATTGTTAAAATGATAAAAATCTCGTTTCGTTTTTCGAGTTTGTATACCCCGCCGTGTCGCATTCAACTCGTTTCCGAAAATTCAATTTTGGGAATTTGTTTCCTCCCGTCGAACGGTGTACGGAATACTGATGCGGCTGGAGACTTCCCCGTAAAGAAGTGCTTCTGTTTTTTTTCAACAACATAAAATATGTATCCACTTCGCACACTTGACATTTTAATGTATTACTTAGCAATAGACTTGTTCAGTCGTGTTTTTGGATTTTCTTATACAAATGAAAGCAATTCTATGTAAAAAAATATTGTGAACTTACAAGTACTTGAGATCAATGAACTCCAAGCTTAGGCCATCATTCGCGCGCAGGATACTGCCCAGAAAATGTTATCGAGCGTTATCACTATCTCTTCTCTCTATCATAACTATACACCGGTAGGCCCGAAGTACCCGAAAGATTTTAACCTTCGATTCCGATGCCTAATTGGAGAAGAAAAGCTAGAATATAGTTTGTTGAATAAAGCTTAATTTTCGAAATATTCATTATTCATGGAAATTCACAAATCGAAAAATATCTATGGTAACAAGTCTTATATATGCGGCGTTACGACTTTTGTCATACCATACCCCTCTCGCCATGTCTTATTTGTCGGGGAGGGTTGTGAAGTCAGAAGTTTCTTATCCACTCGCACGATAATTTATAAATGTTGCCAGTTCAACCTAAGGTATTGTTTACAAGGAAGTACCAAAGTTAATTGATTTATTAAGTATCGAAAAACAAAAAAGAAATGACTGAATTGGACTTTCGTAACATTTGACTCATAATACCATCAGAAAGGCGTGATTAAAACCTTTCGGGTACATCGGACCCACAGTGTATACATAATTATTATAAATTGAAGTCTCTTTCCGCCTCTGTATGTTTGTCCGCTTACTTCTTCTAAACTACTCCATGGATTTTGATGCAGTTTTCATTTCAATTTAGATAATTTCTTCCGGAAGGTTTTAAGCTATAAAACATACCCGAGCGACACCGAAGTGGATCGCTAGTTGGTTATTATTAAGATTTTTGTATCTTTTTATATAACTAGCTTTTGCCCGTAGCTTCGCTTGCGTGAAATTTTGAACCCGTTAAGTGACGATTTTCCATACAAACTTTCATCCCCTATTTAACTCCCTTAGGGGTTGAATTTCGAAAAATCCTTCCTTATTCCTTGTTTACATTATAAAGGGAACCTCTGTGCAAAATTTCAGCTTTCTAGGTCCAATGGTTTGGGCTGGGCGTTGATGAGTCAGTCAGTCAGGACTTTTCTTTTTATTTATATAGATGTAGCAGACCCTATAGCTTTATAGAACCATCCACACGTTAGTAGCTGTTATATCTAAGTTAAAAAAATTGCGTACAAGTCTATTTTTATGCTCGATTTGGCAATAAAAAACCATTGGTAAGCGAATTTTACCGTATTTGGCTATAGGAACTGGGCATAAAACATCAAGTCCGCGTATGTGAAATTATTGCATGAAGTTGAAATAAATAAATACACTAGTTAAACAATAGATACTAAAAATACCTTCCAAAACTAAGTAATGCTAAATACTATAAAGAATATCGATAATCATAATAGTACAAACTTTATTTAATCAATTTGAATTATTATTTCATGTATTTAGCGATTAATCTTATAATATTTACACAAACAATATTTACATAATTACAAATAAAAGTATATACAAATCAAAAACCAATAAAACTATAAACTAAAATAGGTCATCAAAATATATTATAAGTATAATTGATAATAAATAGCTTATTCATTCGGCGAAGCTTATCCACATCTTCAAACTACAAAAAGGAAAGATTATTTGAAACTGAAATAAAGATTCAGCTGTGGTGGATACTTACTCTTCCGGACTGCAGTGCGGTGAAACGTAGGCAAACTTTCCACTTTATGTCTCTGATTTGATATGTTACCTAGTTTTGAAACAAATCTAGCTAGGTCTTATTTAGTAATATGAATATATTGGGTTTAGCGATTTATATCCGGTTTCTATGACCAAAAACGAATCGTTTAGCGTACTAATGATAGCATTTTTATTGCTTGCTTCTGATAGACTTATAGATAGTCCTTACTTCTCTTCTCTCGTGTCAGCATGAGCTATACGAAAACAGCTCATGTGGTGAAAAGATTCGCCAGTCAGCAAGGTTGGTCGAGGCTGACTGCCCAGAATGCGCCGGACGTACTTAAGTATCTTTAAGTATATATATAGTCCTTACGAACTGCTTCTACATAATGGGGGAGAGGGGGAAAAGTAAAAGTTCGGATTGCGACCTCGTCGTGTGTTCAGCTCATGATTAAGGGGTCCGTTTGGGTCCGAAACTAGTCGGGCATCATGCACGTGAGTAAATCTCAACGAATCATAAAAATGAATGTGAATCACGAATGTTATGTTAAAGTAAATAAAGTACTTATCCCAAGATAATTACTACTACTCTAACACCATGATTGCTAGCAACAACAATTAGGGCGACCTATAATCGCACTCAGTTTAGAGCGTTGCTGGCGGGAAATTGGGAAAGAAACAGCTTTAGAGGGCTGAATAATAGGTTTTGTTTAAATTTTTTTTTACTTTTCTTGGTCGCGTTTGACCCTCGTCACAACTGATGGTAAGCGCAGATAGGGTCTAAGATGGAGCACACGAATCCAAGTAACAGAGATATAGAGGGATTCCCCTATACCCCTCTGGCTCTCACATACACGACGGAACACAGTAAACTGCTTGGCGCCGGACTTTAATGTGAGGGAGGTAACTAGCCAGGCGGACCATAAAGGTCCTACCACCAAGTAAAAGGCTATGTATGGGTATGACTGCAGAGTTTAGAGAGACGACTGGCTCCACGACGAGGGAGCTTGTTGGATCATGAAGAGGGGGTAGCTAGCCTGGCCAGATAGATCGTATAGATCCTACCACCAAGCTTTCTGGGTTTTACTAAATCTTACAACACGCGTCTATTCTTTGCATGCGGTGAGAAAGTTTTACATTCTAGCCCTATGGCCAATTAGCAACTAGGCTAAACCTAGCTCACATCGTCAATATTTTTTAAATTTATTTAAAGCTTGTAATGAAACAGCTCTTGTCTACCCATTGATAATTTAGACCTCATTAACAGTCTTGTTTTCCAACCCCAATATTTTATATTAAAAAAACCTATTAAGTAAGCTCCATAATTTCAACTAAACATTCAATTATTTGCTTTACAGCTCTCCATAATTATAATCAACACAAACCCGCAAACACCTAATATCACTGTATTTATTTAATAGCCCATAGCTAATGTACTACGGACAATTATACCCTCATTGGGCAAACTAATTACCGGATCTACCTGGCTTGTGCCTAATGACAAGTAATATGCAGTGCATTATCGCGCAATGCGACGCAATATTATAGAGTTATCCTCAGCTTTGCGCTGTAATGGACGACCGGCACACACCATCTGAGACCGGCCTTGCACTAAATTAATAGACTATTGTTAATCCCATGGATCAGGATTGAAGCGTAAACACTAAGCACTGATGTGAGGGTAAAGCTAGATTTACACGTCTCGAGTCTTTAGTAGAGTGCGTGTTTCTGTTTACTAAGATTTCGTAAAATCTGTGTTTTAGTAAGTCGCGCACTCTACCAATGTCTTGAACTCAAGTTGGTTCAAAAAGTAATTTAGTTATTAGACAAGTGCCTGTTTACACACGTCAAGTAACTAAACTTATGTTACCTACTGTACTTATGTATTCTGTACTCACGTGTAAATCTAACTTAATATTTAGTTCAACAAGATTCAGTTAACCCTCTCCCTTTTGAGGTATCTATGCAGATTGAAACTAGTGTGTTTGGCGATTCAATCGTCTTAGTGTTGATACGATTTGTAGCCATTGATGTGATCGAATTACGGGATTCGGAGTGTGTGTTTACTACATTTTTGTACCTACTAGTTTTATTATATTTTCAAACCGTGGGTGGATGAATTAAGATTAAGGACGAATAAACCGATCCGTTAAGGAGCTACGGTGATACAGAAAAACACACAGATAGACAAAGACTTCCAAATTATAACACCCATGTATTTGGATCGGGGGTTAAAAGTCGTGCGTGGGTAAGGGAGCTTTTCCACCAGAGATGTGCTATGTAGCTATGCTGCGAGAATGTTAAAGCTTAGCTACGTAACTATGTGACCGTTTCCACTGATGCTAAGCTATTAGCGGAGCGAGTAAAAGCGATTACGCACTGCATCCGATCCGAATTCGTGAAAATACGGATATAAAAAACTCGGACCGAATTTGGATATTGCCTTACGCACTGCATCCGATCCGAATCCGTGAAAAACCCGATCTAGAGTAAAAATCTCGGACCGAATTCGGATATCGCTTACGCACTTGTCCGATCTCTGATGCAAATTCAAACAATTCAGGGGCCATCTTTGGCATATCCATTTGGCGTCCGATTTGAATCCGAGGTAATGCGAAAGCGTTCATACAAACAGTACTACGGCTATTTCTGTCCGTCAATTTTTCTTCCGAATTAGAAACTCACGGATGACGGATAGAAATCGGATGACGGATGCCGGATGTAGTGCGTAAACAACCATACAAATAGTTCTATGGCTACTTCGGAACGTATTTTCACGGATTCGGATCGGATGCAGTGCGTAACCGCTCTACGATGTGCTATGAAAATACGCCGCCGAAAGATATCTGTCCAAGGAAGATGCGCAGCTCGAGCTATGCGAAGTACTTTCGGTGACAAACGCGCGCCTACTGTAGGTACACTGCTCTGCACATAGGTACACTATTCGCGACCATCCATAGCTCGCATCCATAGCACGCATCCACAGCACGAATCAGTTTCCACCAGTGCTATGCTATGTGGACCGATGAATATGATTGGTGGATATCAAACGCAACCATAGCAATGTTTCATAGCATTTCGCGGGTCGAATCGGGTCCGAAAATAGTCGGGCAAACCCAAAAAATGCACTTGAGTACACCGTAACTAATCATAAGTACCTATTTACTTTATTTTTATAAAATGTAAAGAGCAATGCCTTGCTATTCTATCAAAAACATTGTTTATTATGATGCCCGCCCACCACAATAATTGTATAAATGTACTAAAACTTTATAAATTAAATGGCAATTTCAATACTTCAAAACCGCCTTTGAGTTATGTTTGTATAAACTGAATTGCTTATGAAGTTGAAGTTTGTAAAACAAAACACAAGATAAAAATAAATGTTTCAAAACACTGATTGTTAGCATTCAAAATTAATTAAAAAATAAAATTTCCACTTTTTGGCCTCGCACAGGTCTTTTTTGTCTGTTAGATTTAATTGTTTTTATTTTTTTATCCCGCAATATCTTTTCGTCACAACGGAATATTTCGATCGTTCCCTCTGATCTGTCCCTTCGTCGGTAACAGGGGAACAGATCGAAACTTTTTATTTCTATTTGTCCCCCTAAACAACAGGAAACTTTTTATTTCTATTTGTCCCCCTAAACAACAGCAGGGGACAGACCAGAAATAATTCGTACGATCTGTCCGTACATCTTGGTGACAGGAGAACAGATCGATTTTTTTTATTCCTGATTGGCCCCCCGAAAGTGACAGTTCAGGGGGGACGGATCGGAATATTCCGTCACAACTACCGCAGTGTCTCATGACGAAAGTCTTTGACCAGTGCGTGTTGCCACTGGCACTGACACGTGATCGCTCACAATGGACCACATAAGAAGGCTCAAGATCACCCAAAGGGCAATGGAGAGGGCTATACGCTCTTCGTGATCATCTAAGAAATGATGAGATCCGTAAGAGAAACAGGGCAACCGACATAGCCCGAAGAATGCCAAACTTAAGTGGCAGTGGGTGGGGCACATTGCTCGCAGAACGGATGGCCGATGGGGCCGAAAGGTTCTGTAGTGGCGACCGCGTACCGGAAGGCGCAGCGTGGGTAGGTCACCCACAAACCAGATCGATGACCTGGTGAAGATCGCGGGTAAACGCTGGATGCGAGAAGCACAGGACCGGTCGGTGTGGCGGTGCTTGGGGAAGGCCTATGTCTAGCAGTGGAAATTTTTCGGCTGAATGATGTTTTTTTTTTATTATTTCTTTGTTATTTCCTGTGCGTATTCTTATTTCTTGCGTATTTATTTATTTTCTTTCTTTACATACACTACACATACACACACATACACACACACATATTGGTTTAAGTGAACGGGCATGACCGCTGACTGACATCCGTGGAGCACATAGGTTCCAAATGAAAACCAGTGTCAAGTACTTATAGTGCTTGACATTAAGCTGATCTGGACACCTTTTTGGTCCAGCCGTGAGACGTAACCAAGTTTTTTTTGTTTATATCACACTTTTTATCTGTTGTCTTTTTGTGCTGTGTCCAAATAAATGATTCTTTATCTTTATCGTTATCCTGAATAAATGCTTTTCTTTCTTTTTTAGACTTATTTTCGGACGAGCTGAATTCGCTGTATCAATTTTCTTACTGGGTATTACATCCGGTAAACCCAATTAAAATTAAGTAATCTATCAACTATCACCGAACTCTTCAAACTCCCCTTCGTGCAGATTTCATTTGAAACAATCGTAATATAAAATATAAGACAGCTTCGCTTGAAGTAGTTGGCGAACAACTCAAGGTGATACTAAGGTCCGGTTCGTATTTGCGGATCGTTCTCAAGTTAAACCCAACTCCAAGTGCACTCCTCACAGGGGATTCTTATAGTTTTATAACGTAATAACGTTACGTACTACACACTCAGATATTACTGCTGTTCCAACTTTTACTCTACTACTTTATGATACATTGAATTGTTAATAAAATGCACTGATGTTGTTATGTTCGCGGTTCTTGGTAAAAGGATGGGTAGAGTAGTAAGTCAACTACTGTAATAATGTAGGTTTAAATGTTCTACTACAGATATGGTTTTGAGTAGTTAGAGTTCCTTGTAATAGAGTTTTTCCGGAGTTAGACTACCTCCATACCTATTTCTGCCGCTAAGAAGCATTGCTGCGTTCCGGTTTGAAGGTGCTGGTAAAATTACTGGCTCATGAGATTTTCCAAGTTTGTCTCTAAGGCGTGAATTACATAGAAGTGGTGTAAGGTGAAAGCGCAGGCGCGTCGCTTTCATACATTTTTTACGAAAAAGATTTGAAGCGGCACAAGAAAACGTATGAAAGAGACGCGCCTGCATCTTACGCCGTTTCTATATTATGTAATTCACGCTTAAGATTGGCAACTCATAAGCAATCCTCTTGGTATCGTATGTAGGTCGAGGTAACCACTTACCATCAGGTGAGTCGTCGGCTTGTTTACCAATATACCACATAAAAAATAGATTTAAAAAATCAATAGTATTACCGTTATTATTGCAGTATTCGCAAAGGCGCGTATGTATAAAAAATCGCTTGAATGTAAGTAAAAGCCGTATTTCAGAATCAAAACACATGGCGTTTTGAAATATCTGCATACGTTTACATTAATGACATTTGTCATTAATGTAGGCAAGTAAGGGGATCAAACATTAGCACAATAATTGACATACCAAAATGTTCAAAGTTAGAAATGTGTTAGAACTTTTCCAAGAAAGTTCCGTTGGAAAGAAGAAATAAATTCTATTATAAATGCGAAAGTAGCTCTGTCTGTTACCTAATCACGACTAAACTACTGAACCGATTTTGATGAAACTTGGTACAGAGATAGTCTAGAATCCGGAGAAGGATATAAAAAAAACCCGCGAGAAACGCGGAATACGCGATAAACGCGACCCCTAGAATAATATAGCTGGATGCTTTAAGTGTAAATCTTTAATAGTGTTACATTTTGTTCATAAAACAAATATTTTATTTTTATGCTGAAAACAAACACTTAAAAGCGATAAATCAATAAATTGTTTGACAACTTGTCATAATATTAAATTCAAAACACATTCTTCACCACTTACATTGTTCTTATTCTCGTTTTTCGCAGATAAGATAATAAATAAGTATACAAATATTTTCCTAAACGTATTCTTAAAACTGATATCGACGATAAACAATGCGTACCTACTTATTAAAACGTGAAATATATAAATAAAGGCTGCATCAAAGGATTTTTTATAACTAAGGACTTCTTTCCGAGCGATACACAAAAGTTTTCCTTTAAAAAGTTTCCAAAACTACACACCTTCCTGGACGTCAATGGACTTTGTCCAAGAAGTCTATACAGTTGTTTCAGTTGTCTACGGCTGGAGTAAGGAGGGGAGTTATTACCGGCTCTTTTGTTCGCCGTATAAAAGCACAAGTTTTACCGTACACCCCTGAATACAACAGATAGCTAGTATTTAAATATTTAAAATGTACACCGATGAAATTTATTATAGTAGGATTTTTAATTCGCTGGAATAAAGTGACAGATACTACTATTGTTCTATTCAATTCAAATTGAATTTTTATGGCTCCATCGTTATTCTGCCAACGTTGAAAAAGACACTTGTCAGTTTATTCTATGGAATGATTAATCCTACTATAAGTGGTTATATGCCTAAATATTGTTTTGAAGAGATAAGTCTAATCTAAATAACAGACAAGTGAACAGCGCTTAGTTTCTTTAATAACTTTAATCTTGAAAATTGTTTATTAAAAATAATGTTGTTTCAGAGTGCGATAAATCTGTCTATTAATAAAATAATTTTGGAATAAAAGTGTTATTTATTATACTAGGTGTAAACGAATTCGTGTAATTCCTTAAAACCACATTATTTTGATTAAACCTGCACGGGACTTTGATTGATTAAAAATAAAAGCTTTTCGTAGACCATTTCGATGCCACGCATCAATGAATGGAACCATGTACGGCGATACAGATGGCGGGCACGACTAGCGCGATATTGCTCCGCCCAATCAGTTAACTAGAAGCACTAAATTGAGTCACTTTAAAATCCCATGCAAGGTCAATCAGTGTTACCAGTAGATCAGGAAGTTTGAAGAAATAACACAAATTCGGATACACTCTGTATTATATTTAAAAAACAAATACCTACGGCAGATTTTCTTGCTTTTGAAAATGAAATAAAGTCTCGTTTGAATAATAGTAGATTGTTGCACCGAGCGCAAAGTGAGTCATTAATGCACGAGCACTAAATTAGCACGAGTGCATTAATCACTCACTTCAGCAAGGTGGGTAATCTACTTTTCTTTCAACTACCAATTTACCTACCGTGATAAAATATCGCAAAATAAAAACTCAAGTTAATGAAAACAAGGTTATCCTGCGACTTTTGCGGCAAAAGGTTATTAACAATTGCAGCTGTTTTTATACTTTCTGGACTTGAATTCATATCGCTATCTATTTCCATTTTTTAAAACTTTTTTTGCTAAATAAGAAGTATCAAAGTTTTACAATGGTACAAAATGCGCGCCATTTGTTTTTTTTTTTCACCAATTCGGTTTTATTCAGCCGATTTTTATTTTCAGCCAGTATCTTTTTGATCTAAAATACATAAGAATGCATACATTTAATATTAAACTTAACGGGAGACATTAAACCTCTGTGGTAAATTTATATCTAAATAAAAAACTGCATTAATGAAAAACAGTGCAGTAATGAAATTTCATACAACATTTCTGCACTGTTTGCAGTGCAGTAATGAGATTTCATACAATATTTCTGCACTGTTTTGCTTCTAAGCAGAAAATACGTATTTTGTGATTGGTTTTGTAGCGATTAATGATAACATTACTACGTAGTTGAAAGAAAAAGCTATTTTCAATATTTACTGTACTTAACCTACAGGTAGCGATTGTTATTTTCATCTTGTATATCTTCGTGTATATAAGGTCCATCTATTCATACACGAAATGTTTTAAGGGATACATCATACATATATAGGTGGTAAAGAAGCCATAGCTAAGCGAAAAACATTTTTTTAAGTATGTTTTTTTACGTAATCATTATACTTGTATGCTTGAGACATAAAGAATAAATTTGAAAAAAAAAATGGCCACTTCAATGACAATAAATACTACGTAGAAACTAGCGTAATGGATGTTGAAAATAGTAATGAGCCAGTATTTGATAAGTGTATCAAGTAAAAGAAGACGATCAATCCAGCAATAACAACTTGTTGTTATTCAGACAAATGTCGTTAGAAAGCTCTCTTCATGACTATCATTTATTACTATGGGCATTTAGTCCAAAACACTGTGTGACACGCCCCATACATTTTTGATCGTTCTCCTTTAAGTTATTTAATTTAAAAAAATACTTAGTTTTTTTTATAGGCTTCTTTACCACCTATAGATAATATCCCTTAAAATGTTTCGTGTTTGAATAGATGGACCTTATATATTCTTTATTAAAAATGTGTGCTGTATATTCCCCCATCACCACTACAATATTTATGCAGATTGCACACACAAGCCAACATAAATTAGTATCTAAGTGCACAAGACGACAAGAGTCAGCAGCAGTGTGTCAACATCCCACACCCTCTCTCGAAGCTGTGACGTCAGCGTATCCTGGGCTTGACCCATTCATTGATCTACAATTATTGGTGCAAGCCGGAGTACTCTACTAGGGTACGTTCCGAAATGTGGTTGTACGTAAAAATTCAAACGATTGAAATCACAACGTCGACTTTTGTTTTTAAATAGAAAGCTTTTCATAGTATTTCAAAATTGAATATCAATATATTCTGTTCACCCAAAGACGAGTCCTGACAGTTTTGTCGTTTTAAATTGTAGCCGCCAGGAGACTGTTATCGAACAAACGTAAACGACATCATCAAAAGCCATAAAATAGCTATTATCACCGCTTTTTTTTTTAAATATTTGATACTATCTTTTGCCCGCGGCTTCGCTTGCGTTAATTAAGCTCAAAAAAACTCTTAACACACTACTAAAGTTTCTATAATAATATAATTCGATCGTGATTCGAAAGACACGTGGCGCCATCTATGAACGTTATTGTTATTTTCCTCGGGAACAGTACTTTTTTCCGGATGAAAGGTACCCTATGTCCGTTTCTGTACACCTGACAACGTATAAGCATAATTTCAGGATGATCAGTTCAGTGGTTTAGGCGTGAAAAGGTAACAAACAAACTTACTTTCGCATTTATAAGTTAGGATTAGGATTTTTTGTAGAAAAACGTCACTAATCAACTTACGGTGAAAAGGGTAATAAATAATTCTATTACTATTCTTTTTTCAAATAATCGAACGTTCGTTCGATACTGCATTCTATATCCAGTTCAGTTAAGTATTCATTTTTTTTTAATAAATACTCAATTACCTACTTACTTTCTTTAGTTAATTATGATAGTGACGATTAACATTAGTTCTTCACGAGTAAGAACAAAGCTGTTAACATTGTTTTACCTAAAGTATACTGTTTGATATTCAACACATTTTACACGTTAGCATTGTTTTAATAATATTCAGCGATGACTGAGTATTTCATCATTTGTTTTTAGTCATACAATGCGTGTCACTCGCCTGAAATAAACGTCCATTGAAATTGAAAACGTTCTCTTCGTACTCATTTTTACTTAACATGTTGTGTTGTTTAATTTAAGTACTTTTTATTCAATACTGATTTTGAGCATAAAGTAAAATCGAAGGTTATAAAAACAACTTAATAATAACATCACGCCTTATTCCCTGAAGGGTTGGCAGAGGTGTATAGTAACACCCACATTTCGCCATAATGTTTAAGTCCCATGTAAAGGGGGCGAGCCTATTGCCATCAACCGGGCACAAATCCAGACTCCGGGCTGCTACTGAGAAATTCCACACGGAAAAACACAATAACACTTTGTCCGACCTGGGGATCGAACCCAAGACCTCACGCTCAGCAGTCGCGCTTGCGATCACTACACCAACGAGATAGTAAGATTATACAAATGTATCACTTTATTACAGGCAGTAGGAGCAGTAATAGCCTAGGGGGGTATTACACTATCTTATATCTAGGATCATATACAGGGTGTAAACGAATTCGTGTATTTCCTTCAAACCGCGTGATCTACTGGTGACACTGATTAAACCAAAACGGTTTTTTTTTTAAATCAACTGAACAAAAAATTTTAAGTAAATTATAGTTTTCTATTTCTGAGTCACTTTAGAGCCCCGAGTTAACTTACTGCAAAGGGCGATATCGCGTTAGTCGTGCCCTCCAGCCGCGTCGCCGTGCTTTCATTTATTTATGTGTGGCATCGAAATGTTCAATCTCGTAAAATTATTCATTTGCAAAAATAAAATTGTTGTTTTTTTACTGAATCCTTATTAGGTGGTTTAGATACGATTGATTACAAAGCGGCATGAAGAAAAAAAGATTTTTTTTATTTTTTATTTTTAGTCAAGCTAAATCCCGTGTGGGGCCTGTCTACACCAGTTCCAGATCATGTGGTTTTAAGGAATTACACTGTAGATCAAAATGAGTCAAATGTAATTTCTCCAAGTTTTTGTAAACCATTCCAACTATTTATTCTCCTCATACTTTTATCAACTTTTCAGAACCAACTTTATGCCTTTCCAATATTTCCTAGAACACAATAATAAATAGTCGAATTTCGTATCGACGGCAGTAAATTTCGGAGCGTGTTGCAAGCAGTTAACTACAATGTACACTAGCACTAATCACACGAGTGTGCCATGCAACTGACAGCACTGAAACTCGAAGGAGCTTCAAGATTAGCACTCCTAATAAACCCCAAACGATTTGTTGAGGATTTTAGAAGATCTTCAGTAAATGAGATTTAAAAAACCTGGTGCAGACAGAGAAAAAGTAAGCAGTTAATTGGATTCGAGTAAAGGATTAAAGCATTTTGTTTTCAGTTTCTTAATGGCTATTGATATTAGATAATTGTGTTAGGGTATAAAGTTTTATGACACATAATCCCTACTAATATTATAGATGCGAAAGTAACTCTGTCTGTGTATTTGTGACGCTTTCACGTCTAAACTGTAACCGATTTTGATGAAACTTGGTACATAGAAAGTCTGGAACCTGAAGAAGGATATAGGCTAATTTTATCCCTCAAAATACTGAATACGCGATAAGCAACATAGTACGCGGGTGAGGCCGCGAGTGACCTCTAGTTATATAATGTTATAAAGAGTAGTAGAGATCGTTGTGATACGCCGGTTGTGATAGAGCTCGCCGGTCACGATACACCAAGCTATCCCGTCGTTGAGCCGGTCGTCTCTTCAGACTCCGCAGTCACACCGGTAATTCAGCCCTCATCAAGCTGTCTCCCCCCCAATCACCTGCCAACAACGCCCTAAGCCGAGGTCCAAGTCCCACTAGGGGTCGCCCTTAGTGCTGTTGTTGCAGGTAGTCATGATGTGAGTGTAGTACAAGTAGTTAGCTTGGCCTGCCGGGGTCGTGGTGCATGCAGCTGCAAATCCGGTGATCCCGGCCAAGGGTCAGGAGAAGGAACAGCGTCAGTTTTTAGCCGGTAAGAGTCCGGCATAACCCTTCGCCTTTCCCGGGCGAAAGGATCCAGGAGGATATTAAGAAGAAAAAAAAAACTAAGTATTTTACTTCCACCATTGGCTGGAAACCCTTCAGGTCTCGTGTCAAGAACTGGCCGGTTACGTAGAAACGAAAAACATCTACAAGCAGACTAATAGAAACAAAAAAGAAGAGTTCGTCCGGGGAAGTACTGTCTCTATACCTATTTATGCCGCTAAGCAGCATTGCTGTGTTTCAGTTTGAAGGGTATTGGTGCCAGTGAAATCACAGGCACTTGAGACTTTCCAACTTTGTCTCTAGGATTGGCGACGCATGAGTAATCCTATTGGTGTTGTACATAAGCGGCGGTAACCACTCACCATCAGGTGAGCCATCGACTTGTTTGCTAACCTATTACATATAAAAAAAAAAACTATTTATAGTCAGCTAAGTTTAAAGTCAATGTATGTAAATTATGTAGAAAAACTAGTATAATGATGTCATTAAATGTCGCCGTAGCAATTTATCTGGTTTTATAAAAATTGTCGTGATGGAATATAATGATCGAGGGATTTGAATGTTTATGATAAGTTGAGTAAAGAATCAAGATAAGAAGTAAAAGCGGTGATAGACTAGCGGTTGAACACTTGCTTGCCATGAAAGAGGGTCTGAGTTTGATCCAGGCTCTATCCACTTTTGACTTTTCGAATTAAATTGCGGATCAGAATTTGATTACGACTTGCATAAACAGTGAAGGAAAACGTCGTAAGGAAATTATTATAACTTTCGTGAGACACATTCATATTTATGATTAATTACGGTTTACTCACGAGCATTTTTCGGGATTGCCCGACTAGTTTCGGATCCAAACGGAGCCCTTAATCATGAGCTGATCACGCGGCAACGTCGCGAGTCGAAATTAGTCGAGCAATCCCGAAAAATGCACGTGAGTAAATCGTAATTAATCATAAATATGACGACACGTTTGGTGCAGTGGCTAAGCGATTGGCTTCTGCGTCACGGATCGTGGGTTCGATTCCCACACGAAACAAAAATGTTTATGGCCTACAGATGGTTGTTTCGGGTCTGGGCGTTTGTTTGTGAGATTTGTGTCTGTAAACACACACCCACGATACAAGAGAAATCTTAGTGTGGGGCAAAGTTTAAAAAAAATAAAAAACAATATCGTGAGGAAAGTTGCACACCAGAGAGGGCTTTAAAAAAATCTTGATGATCCATGTAATCCGCCAACCCGCAGCAGACCAGAGCGTGGTAGACTTAGGCTGCTTTTCCACCAGAGATGTGCTATGCAACGTTGCTATGGATGCGTTTGATATCCACCAATCATATTCATTGGTCCACATAGCATAGCACTGGTGGAAACTGATTCAACTAAGCTACGTTTTTAGTATGGAAGGATGCGTGCTGTGGATGCGTGCTATGGATGGTCGCGAGTGGTGTAGCTGTGTGCAGAGCAGTGTACCTACAGTAGGCGCGCGTTTGTCATCGAATTTTTTTCATAGTACATTTTACTCGCTCTGCTACATAGCTTAGCGTCAGTGGAAACGGTCACATAGTTTTGTAGCTTAGCTTTTACATTCTCGCAGCATAGCTGCATAGCACAGCTCTGATAGAAAGGCACCCTAAGGCCTAAATCCTTCTCATTCTGAGAAGAGGCCAGTGCCCAACAGTGGGTCAGCAAAGTGTTGCTTATGCTTACCCGTCGCCCGACCAGTAACAGGCCCGAGAAGGCGTTGGGCAGTGTTCCGTGCGCGTCTCTCAGGAGGACGTGGGGCAAGGCCGCACAGAAGCAGAGGTCCGCAAGGGGTTGGCGGACCGAGGCTTGCGGTGGTCGCGGTGCATGCAGTTGCGAATCCCTCGACCCCGGCCAAGGGTCAGGAGAAGGAACACCGTGGGTTTTTAGCCGGTAAGAGTCTGGCATACCCCTTCGCTTTCCCCGGGCGAAGGGCATCAATAATAAAAAATAATATGCTTATGCTAAGAAAAAAATCGAGATCTCTTGATTGTTATACTACTGGCGAGGCGTAATATAAGCTGAGCTTTGCATTTGTGTGAGTGCACATAGAATCGATTGCCAAAAAGCAGTATAAACCGGTTTAAACCAGGCAAAGGACGCGTCTGCATTCATTCTCACACAAATGCAAATCTCAGCTTACGCCTCGCGGACGGTACAACATTGTAACCGACTCCCAATTACAATAAAATCATTTGAGATTTTTCGTCTACGATGAAATTGAGTACGAAAAAAAGTTGTTTCTATCGCCTACTTAAACAATCACATCACGGTTGATTGTGAACTTTTTCAGCTTTCTTCATTGTTCCAAGTTTCAATAGCAATGATTCTGAGAATTCAGACCACTTTTTTGAAGAAAATTTAACGATAGAATTAAGGATTCTTGTTGGAAATTAAAATAATGGAATATACGTGACGAAAACTTGAGTAGAAGTTCATTTATCATTAGATTTAAATAATATTTTCAGGTCAATTTTAACTACAAACCCTGAGTGCAAATAGTTTAATACTAAAAATATTCTAGAAGGTTAATAGAAATGAGACAACGAAAGAATGATTAATTTTAAAACTAAATTATAGTATAGTCTGCCTCGGTGGTCTAGTGGTCATAAGCGCTACTGCTGAGCGTGAGAGGTCCTGGGTTCAATCCCCAGGTCGGGCAAAGTGTTATTGGGTTTACATGTGGAATTTCTCAGTAGAAGCCTGGAGTCTGGATTTGTGCCCGGTTGATGGCAATAGGCTTGCCCCTTATTACATGGGACTTAAACATAACGGCGAAATGAGGGCGAATCATAAAAGGTTAGTCGGAAAGGGGGTACTAATCCGCAGGCCACTTAAAGTATCACTAATGACGGTTTTTATAGCAAGTGTTAAATTGTAAAAATTCGATAATTTTTATTTCCATACAAAATTATAATTATTTTAGTTTCTTCAAAAATTCTTCGTCCCTACTTTAGTTACGAAATCAGAAAATGGAGCGTCTATTCCGTGACCTCAAATATGACCTAAAATGTAAACACAGCTTATCATAACTGGGGATAGATTTAGTGTTTTTTTTGAGATCTTTGATCACCTATTTCCCTTAAACTATTGAGTTTTGGAAAAAACTATAGAACAAAAGTTATTCATTATCATGGGTACTTTAACACCCTTTCAGATGCGGGATTGGATTTAACTCAGACCCTCCTACATGACAGGCAAGCGTTATACCGCTAGGCGTCACTACCATTCACATAAAATGTTCCGAAGTGCCTCTGCATGTGTTATAGAGCCATGTCCTTAGCCTAGAATAAGACAGTTCTTCCTTGTGATAATGTAAAAGTTATTCTCAAATCAAAGACGCGTTTTTAGTTAAATAAGGAATGTTTTGTATTGTACTATCTAAATATATTTTGATTGTATTAATTTGTAAATATATTTTATATAATTATTATTTATCTTATGAATTTGTAGTGTATTGCGTACAAAATACAAAAATCTTTTTTCGCACTCATTTTGATGCTTTTCTTTTTAACTCAAACGTTGATTGGTAGAGAATGCCTTATGGCATTAAGTCCGCCTTATGTTCCACCACAGTGCATAGAAGTATAAATAAATAAATTATAATATAATATATAAAGTGACAAATGAGTAATAGTAACATTGTCTATTGATCAACACAAGATATTTTCCTAGCGATGAATATAGTTGGGATATCCTATACAAAACAAATATACAGATATTTTGATGTTATCCTCAACTATGTCATAACAATAATGTTTAAAATAACTGACCGTGTTTGTATAATATTGTGCAGTCACGAGAGAATGCTTACTAACATGCCTATTTATTTTACTTTATTTTTATGTTCGTCTCTTTCGTCTCCTATAGTGCCGAACTTAAAGAATACCACTACCCCATCTCTTTCCATGGGTATCGTAAAAGGCGACTAAGGTATTCTCTAGAGGATGGGCAGCAGTGTTCTGTGAGTACTTTAACAACCATACTGTGAGCGCCAACCCGCCTGCCAAGCGTGGCGATTACGGCAAACCCCTCCTTTTGGGGGAGGTCTATGTCCAGCAGTGGACGTCTATCAGCTGAGTGGTGATTTTTATTTTGACTGCTTCGTTGGTCTAGTCTTCTTCTCTCGTGTCAGCACGAAACAAAAACTGTGGTGAAAAGATTAGCTAGTCAGCAAGGTTGGTAGCGAGACTGACTGCCCAGGGTGCACCGGACGTACTGAAGTACCGTCACTACTGGTCTAAAGAGGTCCTGGGTCAGGCAAAGTTTTATTGGGTTTTTCCGTGGTGTGGAATTTTATCAGTAGCAGCCCGGGGTCATGATTTATGCCCGGTTGATGGCAATAGGTTTGCCCCCTATTGCATGGGACTTAAACATAACGGCAAAATGAGTGTGTATCTACTGTACACCTCTAACAAAACAACTGATTTTGTGTATGTTAATGTTACTAATAGTTATTTATTTTATTTTGTTTCGTTGATTCACTGCTGAACCTGGGCCTCATAAACAGTGGCGTAGCTACATAACCAAGAGCCCCGGGGCAAAAATGAAATTGGGGCCCTATTTAAACTAAACTAAATACTATGAAGGTGCAAAACTACTTTATCATCAGCTCCTTATCGCCCACTGCAAGGCATAATAAAGGAAAGCTATTTACTAGTAAGCATTATGTATAATGTAGCAGATAATTATTTCATTGCAATTTCTAATAATATTATAAATGTAAAAGTTTGTTTGTCACGCTTTCAAGTAAAAGTCGTTGGTTGGGGGCCAAAAAGTTAAAGTCAAAAAATCTTTATTCAACTAGGATATTATACAACTTTATTTTTAGAATAAACAAAAACCGAGACACCCCAACAAGATTTTCATCAGAACTGCCTGAATATGTGTTTTTTTTTTATAAATCTCCAAGTTACACCGTAGTTTATGTCGCGTTAAGTTCCCTAGTAAAGTGTGAAATGCCTAAGATGTGCTATGCAGGGGTTGTCTAATACACGGAAACTGACCGAGAGGAGCGTCTCAATACTCAAAGTGTCTATTCCCGTCAACTGTTATGGGTAGAAAACTACTGAAACAAAATTGAAAATTAAGAAAAAAAAAAATGTGATGTAAAAAATATGTCAATCGATTCTCCTAGTGATTCTGAACAAACTAGTTTCAGTTTTAGTATATACTAAAACTAAGCTTGTATAACTTTTTCAAACGTCGTTCATGGAGGCCGAGGGGTCCCTCGAGCTTGGGGTCCCGGTGCACTGCACCGCCTAGCCATACGGTAGCTACGCCACTGCTCATAAAGATTTTTGAATATTTTCAAAATTTCCCCGCTTCGCAGATAGAAACTTGTAAATAACTCCCTCATTCTAACAATTGCCCGCGCTTTTACGTTCGGATATTTTATGACTTTTAACACCTGGGTATAGGATAAGGTTACAGATTTAACGCAGAGTTAGGTTCTTTGTTACAAAATTATGATCGCCGTATATCACATCTACATAGATAAATAAAAAGAAAAGTCCTGTCTGACTTACTAACTGACGCCTGAACGCCCAGCCCAAACCCTTGGATCTAAAAAGCTGAAATTTTGAACAGAGGTTCCCTTTATAACGTAGACAAGGAATAGGGAAGGATTTTCCGAAATTCAACCCCTAAGGGAGTTAAATAGGGGATGAAAGTTTCTATGGAAAATCGTCACTTAACGGGTTCAAAATTTCACGCAAGCGAAGCTGTGGGCAAAAGTTAGTTGGGAATATGTTCATTAGCTAACTGAGGGTGTACTATGGACCCCTGCGTGTTCCTTTGAGGATTATTGGCGTCGTAGCTATTTAAACTAAATATAGGTATTCATTCGCTATGAATTATATATTTAAGATATAGAATGCAGAATAAAACAGGTTTTAAAAAAATCCATGGAGAACTTCAACATTTTCCATTTTCTTATTTAAAATTTACATAATTATATTGAATAAAATATGTAAACTTATTTTAATAACAAACAAGCTTTATGCTAAGTTGGCAGATATCGTAACTATTAATTCAAATGTATTTATTACAGAAACAAATCTATTTTAGTTTTCAATTTATTTATTAAAACAAATTCAGAACAATCAAAACCACTCGCATTGATTCTCAGTATTATTTTAACAATTAAATTCATTATTAAAACAGCTATACAAAAGCACTTCACTTCAAACAGTAAATGAAGGTTTTTCATGTAAAAAGTGAGACGCACTGATACCGCACTCTGTCTGCGAAGTTTGTCTTTGAAAAAGTTTGAGAACAACTGAACAACGCACCTGCCTACGTCAATGGGCGTTCAAAAGAGCTCCGGATCTTTAGGGTGTCTGCGCCAGACTGCAGTGTAATAGCCCCTAACTCCATAAAAAGTGTCTGCTGCAATTTGATTTGAGATTTTTATGTATTGGAGAGTGTTACGAGCTTTATTTTTGTGCTGTTAGATAGTGTGGTTGTTGGCTATATTTAGGATATTAATAAGATATAGGTGTCCATAATATTGAAGGATGATAAGATTACACCCGTGAATGTTATATAAAGTACCTACTGCACTTTCAATTTAGTCATATTTGGTGGCTATACCTACTTATACCCTTTTTACATACAAAGAATTTCAAACATAAAAAAAAAACATTGTAGTATAGCTATTTTACGGTTTTTGACGATGTCTTTCACGTTATTTCGGTAGCAGTTTCCTTAAGGCTACAATTTACGAAATAACCGCTATGTTAGTACTCATTTTTTGATGAACAGAGTATAATAAAAAGACACGTTAAGGGCAAGACCGAAGTGACTGAATACTCATTAGTTCTTTGATTTAAAGAAATTAACGCCCACTTGGTCAAGCTTCTCCCTAATTTGATTATTTTTTGATTCGGTTTTGTATTTTATAACGATGTAGAACTAGTTTATGGAAACGCAGAACTTAAACGGAGCGTAGTGCAGGGCGAAAAGCGAACAAATCATTCATAATAATGACGATGTATGCCTATGCACATGGCATCTTTTCTACACGTCTACGTTATCGTCTAACTCCATTCATAAAAAATGTGAATCACGCCGTGTGTATAGGCCCTTAGAGCACCATAAACTGTCTTTAAAAAGTTGCGTCGTTTGGCGCGTATTTTTCGAGTTGTAGTTTGTTTTGTATGAATGACTGTAGCTAGTACGCGGCAGAGTGCACGGCGTATCCCGCGTGTCCATAAACGAGGCCATCGACCGTACTTCAAACTCATATACTGCTGATATCGAGTCGATATCAAAACGTTTACCCGATAAAATAGTTTTACGCTTTATATGATTCAAACAATAACAGCATTCCAACAGATTCCGTTCCGGAACTGACACCGATCAAATTCCTTTCCAAAAAATAAAATGCTTTGGAGCAATAACGCCGAGAACAGAACGGCAGAAATAGATACTGTGCTTTTTTCCCCGTGTGGAGAAGGGCTAGAATATAAAACTTTCTCACCGTACATTGGGAATACACGCGTGGTGTAAGATTAAAAAAACCCAGCATGCCTGGTGGTAGGATCTATGTGGTTTGTCTGGCTAGCTACCACCCTCACATTAAAGTCCGGCGCCAAGCAGTTTACTGTGTTCCGTCGTGTGTGTGTGAGAGCCAGAGGGTATAGGGGAATACCTCTATATCTCTGTTACTTGGATTCGTGTGTTCCATCTTAGACCCTGTCTGCGTTTACCATCAGGTGCGACTAGGGTCAAACACGAAGCAGCCAACAATAAAAAAAAACTTTATGAACCTTCGTGCTTACTACCCTTCTTTTTCTTCCACATCTTTTCATACATGCGCGTCAGTTGCTGTTTATACGCACCTGATCTTTCCGAAAGCAGAGAGATCTTGTGGAAGAGTTCGCCAGAGGAAGTGCTACTACCATACCTAATTCATGGGGTGCATGAAAAGAGCCTCCACGAGTGACGATACTTCAGTACGTCCAGCGCACCCTGGGCAGTCAGCCTCGCTACCATCCTTGTTGACTGGCTAATCTTTTCACCACAGTATGAGGTATTCTTGTATAGTTCTGACACGATAGAAGAAGAATTCTACCACCAAGCAGCCTTGTGTGTTATGTTTTATAGGGTACTAGCTGTACCCGGCATGCGTTGCAATGCACTTTTTCGTACTTACTACCTACCTACTACCTACCTACTACCTACCTACTACCTACCTACTACCTACCTACTACCTACCTACTACCTACCTACTACCTACCTACTACCTACCTACTACCTACCTACTACCTACCTACTACCTACCTACTACCTACCTACTACCTACCTACTACCTACCTACTACCTACCTACTACCTACCTACTACCTACCTACTACCTATCTACTACCTACCTACCTACTACCTACCTACTACCTACCTACTACCTACCTACTACCTACCTACTACCTACCTACTACCTACCTACTACCTACCTACTACCTACCTACTACCTACCTACTACCTACCTACTACCTACCTACTACCTACCTACTACCTACCTACTACCTACCTACTACCTACCTACTACCTACCTACTACCTACCTACTACCTACCTACTACCTACCTACTACCTACCTACTACCTACCTACTACCTACCTACTACCTACCTACTACCTACCTACTACCTACCTACTACCTACCTACTACCTACCTACTACCTACCTACTACCTACCTACTACCTACCTACTACCTACCTACTACCTACCTACTACCTACCTACTACCTACCTACTACCTACCTACTACCTACCTACTACCTACCTACTACCTACCTACTACCTACCTACTACCTACCTACTACCTACCTACTACCTACCTACTACCTACCTACTACCTACCTACTACCTACCTACTACCTACCTACTACCTACCTACTACCTACCTACTACCTACCTACTACCTACCTACTACCTACCTACTACCTACCTACTACCTACCTACTACCTACCTACTACCTACCTACTACCTACCTACTACCTACCTACTACCTACCTACTACCTACCTACTACCTACCTACTACCTACCTACTACCTACCTACTACCTACCTACTACCTACCTACTACCTACCTACTACCTACCTACTACCTACCTACTACCTACCTACTACCTACCTACTACCTACCTACTACCTACCTACTACCTACCTACTACCTACCTACTACCTACCTACTACCTACCTACTACCTACCTACTACCTACCTACTACCTACCTACTACCTACCTACTACCTACCTACTACCTACCTACTACCTACCTACTACCTACCTACTACCTACCTACTACCTACCTACTACCTACCTACTACCTACCTACTACCTACCTACTACCTACCTACTACCTACCTACTACCTACCTACTACCTACCTACTACCTACCTACTACCTACCTACTACCTACCTACTACCTACCTACTACCTACCTACTACCTACCTACTACCTACCTACTACCTACCTACTACCTACCTACTACCTACCTACTACCTACCTACTACCTACCTACTACCTACCTACTACCTACCTACTACCTACCTACTACCTACCTACTACCTACCTACTACCTACCTACTACCTACTACCTACCTACTACCTAAACAGATTAAGAATATGGATATACTGATATAATTTTTTTTTTTTAAATATCAAAATTTTCTTTCATAAGAACCTTCTCCTGTCAATTACGAACAAAACAAAAAAAAAATTAGCGAAATCGGTCCAGGCGTTGTTGAGTTATGCGCTTACCAACACATTTTGCGATTCATTTTTATATTATACATAGATGGGTGCCAGTGAAATTACAGGCACATGAGACTTTCCAACTTTGCCGCTAAGGTTCGCAATGAACCAGTAATCATCAGCCCATTACTGTTCCACGGCTGGGCACATGCCTCTGCTCAAAATGTGAAGAACTTTATGAATTGTTTCAGGTGTGCAGGTTTCCTCACGATGTTTTCCTTCACCCTTAATGCAAGTGATAATCAAATTATGATCCGCACCTAAATTGGAAAAGTCAGAGGTGCGGGCGTCGAACTAGGACCCTTCTGCGTTGAAGGCAATCGTTCAACCGCTAGGCTATCACTGCTCTGCGGGCGACGGGTTAAGGGACCCGTCGCCTGTCCAGTAACAGGCCCGAGAAGGCGGCGCGCATGTGTTCCGTGCGCGCCTCTCAGGTGGACGTGGGGTAAGGCCCCACAGAAGGAGAGGGATGCCAGAGGCTGGCGGACCGAGGCCTGCCGGGGTTGCGGTGCATGCAGCTGCGAATCCCGCGACCCCGGCCAAGGGTCAGGAGAAGGAACACCGTGGGTTTTTAGGCGGTAAGACTCCGGCATAACCTTTCGCCTTCCCCAGGCGAAGGGTATCCATGAGGATATATTACCAAGAAAAAAAAATAAAAAAAGGCTATCACTGCTCTGTCATTATCTTATACAGAAAGAAAGAAAGATTTATTTGCACAGAATACTGGTGGTACCAGATATAACAATGGTGGATAGTTCAAGCTATATTCTACCTATATTAGGCATGCAAATACTCGTATGTATAATTCATTATATTATCTAAAACAATTAATATACTATTATATTACTTACAAATGACAAGTTATACTATTATTTAGCATATTTTTTTTTAATATTATTATAAACATTATTTAAAATTTTGCAAATAATCAGATTCATTAATTTTATGTCGCAATAACTCTACTATCATATAAAAGCACTTATCTACGAGCCATTTTCTCAATTTAATTTTTAAAATATTTAAATGGAAGTTCTCTGAGACTCTTAGGCAATTTGTTAAAAACTGATATGCACATGTGGTAAACATTCTTTTTATTTACTTATTTAATAAATTCGTCATCGATTTCTTGTCATGGCTGATGATAAATATGTTTTCGGAATTAAATCCTTGAGCAGATAAGGAAGATACCTCACCACTGTGCCATTTAAGCATGGGTACATCCATGATGCAAGTATACATAAAATTTTAGATTAGTTATAGAATGTGTGATGCTTTGAAACCCTCGTAGAGAATAAACGAAGCAACCGGAAATTAGAAGGTACGAATATGTTAAAAGTCCGCTCGAGCCGGCTACTCTGATGGTTTCCAAAAAAGGAAAATTTAAGCGAAGTAAACTGAAATTTGACTTAAAGAACAGTACATACCTAAGTTGAAACGCTTTTGAAAACCGACATTAATAATTTAGGTGGACAATTGTTGCTTGCGTGGAATAAGTCGTCAACCCAACCGTCTGTATAACTATACAACTTTAAAATTCGCTCGAATCTCGAAACAAATTGTTCAAAATTGTTTTGTTTGAGAGAAAATTGCATTAAAGTTTCCATTAGAAGAAACAAAATTAAATGCTGTTGGGTATAATTAATTATCTGATATACTTACTAAATTTATAAATTAGATGAATTGAGATGGACAGAGTAATAAACATAGATACCTACCTACCTACCTCTTTATTTTATTCGAATGAAGATTGTGTTTTTGACATTAACTAGGTACGCCCTTTTTAGCTAGAATTAAGTAGATTCTACAATAATTTAAGAAATTATATTAAAAATACAATACAATTATAGAAGTACCAGCTGTTGTCCACCCTTTATATTTATACACTTTCATGCGATTTTAATTCGTTGTAAACACATTTGTGTGTCACTGATAATAATATACGTATAAGTATGGTTTTACTTCATTTGCGTAAAAAAATATATGATATTGAATATTTATAGATACTGAACTATTATCATCGCTTCGGACTTCGGACCATAAGCGTTTGTGCGTTCTTCGATCTCAGAAAAAAATAACACTTATAATTATCTTCTCTCTCGAATTCCTTGTATTGAGGGTGCAATTAGATATGGACGTTTAAACGAAAAGCGCTTAATTAAGCGCGCTTAAAATTATAAGCATGTAAGCACGCTTAAAAGTTTAAGCGTTATACGCTTTTCACTTAAAAAAGTGATCACGCTTTTTCGGCAAACGACACGACGTTTCAAGTTTCTCATTATACAAAGACGCACGCCATCTATGAGCACGCTTATGAAGCACGTGACAGTATCAAATGTTTCAAAGCTTTTGTCACTAGAGACAGCACCTCATTCGTTTAATATGCGACCAAAAAGCGTTGCACACTATAATTTTTAATTGAGTTGGTTAATCAGACGCTTTTTTCGTTTACGTTTAAACGAAAGTCTAGTACGCTTTTCACTGTGGGGCTAAGTGCGCGTTAATTTTGGTGCACGGACTGCGGTGGGCTTGCTTGCTTGGTTGTTGGTGTGGTTGTGTGTTTGTCACGTTTGTTTATTTAATTTCAAAGTTTGTAAATATTAATTTAAGTTTTGTACATGTAACATTTAGTGTTAGTTTTTTTAATCATGTCGAAAAACAGTAATGTACTCGTGTGGGAGTATTTTGCACGTAACCAGGACGACAAAGTTGCAGAATGCAATATTTGCAAGAAAAATTTATCGTTCAAAACCACAAAAACAAATTTAAAACAACATTTAAAACTAAATTATAAATTAAATTAAACGACAACGAAATCCGCATTAAGCAGACAGAACGCTTTGCGCTTTTCGTTGTCGTCACAACGTAACAATTTCACGCGTATACTTCAACGTTTAAACGAAAAAGCGTATAAACGAAAAAGCTTTTTTTTAAGCGCGCTTATTTTAAAAAGTACAACGTTTAAACGCTTATAAAAATTAAGCCGTTTTTTCCATCTCTAGGTGCAATCAATGACAATACAAAACCTACAATACTCGCTTCTTTCTCGGTCTGTAATAGCCTCTATTATCAAAATGTTTGCCAAACTGTCCAAATGTTTGGTTTTGTTTTTGTTGTCAAACAATTTGACAGCTGTTGTAAACGAAAAATGTCTAAAAAATGGTTCGGCTTCGGTTCAGTTGCAATTCATCAACGTTACTGTTAGTGGAATTGGCTTGCTGAACGAATACTTCAGAGATTATAGTGTGTACCTTGTAGATAACAATAGACCTAATTATCCGATTTTCTTCGTCTTAGGTTTAAAAAACTACAGAGAAATAGCGCTGATGCTGGATTCGAAAAAAGTTTTTAGGTTGACAGCACACGGTACGAACATTTTGTGTCCTGTAAAAGGAACTTCTATTAAAAACTGGAATGAGCACGGACAAATTAAAGTTTAATACACTAGTTATCTCGTTCATATAACATTCAAAATCTTTTACTAAAATATCGGATGGAATCCGGTCCTATGGATAGCGTTATCGGGAGCCCTCTGTTCTACTCCTGCATACATGGCAGCGCGTACAAGGTCGGAAAGGGAGTACTAATCCGAAAGGGTGTTAAAGTACTCATAATAATAAATTACTTTTGTTCTACAATTTTCCCCAAAAGTCAATAGTTAGAGAGAAAATTGCTGTTCCAAGATTTCATAAAAATACGCTAAAATCTATCTATCCTATTAACAGGGTATACATTATAGGTCGTATTTGGAAATAATAAATACGGCCAAGTGCGAGTCAGAATCGTGCACGAAGGGTTCCGTGCCATTATCTATAAAAACGGCAAAAAAAAAACACGTTTGTTTTATGGGAGCCACCTTAAATATTTATTTGATTCTGTTTTATTAGTATTTGTTGTTATAGCGGCAACAGAAATACATCATCTGTGAAAATTTCAACTGTCTAACTATCACGGTTCATGAGATACAGCCTGGTGACAGACGGACGGACCGTCAGCGGAGTCTTAGTAATAGGGTCCCGTTTTACCATTTGAGTACGGAACCTTAAAAATTATCCATTTTAGAAATTTTAACTCATATTTCCGACCAACTTTGTATAGAAAGAATTAGAGGGTTCCCGATCATTGAACGGAATTTTAGTCAGCCGTGCGCATTCCAATTCGAATATAAGTTCCCTGGTCTGGCGACATAGTTTTCTACCTTGTGAATAAAGCGTGTCAGTACGAACCAGACACAAAGTCGTGTGCGGTCAGTCTTAGTACTTGTTTAGCTTAATAAACTACAACTAATTAAATGCATAAGCTTTAAATAGAATCATGCATGCAATTCTGTCATAATATTAATTGTTCTAATATAATAATGTCCCTAGTTAATACCTAGCTTAATAATGCAGATCATAGCCCTTAACAAGCCTATGATTTGCAGTGCTAAAGGGCTATGCCTGGATTTCACTGAGCTAATAGATATGACGTACTAATGCTAATTGTGCTTAAGCAATTGATTATGACATTATGTCATTGTTGATGTAATTGGTGATTATTGTGTGAATATACGATATGGATTTAGAGTAATTTGTTTATTGTTTATGGTATTGGATGGTATGGAAACATAATAATTACCTATGTGAGTTTATCGGTATGGTAACTCAGACGAATCGAATTCCAAGTGTAAATAGTGTGGGAATAGACGCGTGTTGTAAGATTCAATAAAACCCAGCACGCTTGGTGGTAGGATCTACAGGCTGTTAACGATTTCTTGTAATAGGGTATTACGCCCATTATTGAAAAGTATCTCAATTCAATTCTCTAGTGCTAATGAACCACTAAAAAATTCCCAAAATTTTTATTCAATCGTTATGTGCCATAAAAATGCATTAAAATTTTGCATTTTCAAATTTCGCGCAATTTGATGAAAACGCTAGACGCAGTGGACGCCATATTGCTCTATCGTCAGTTGGCTGTGTAAACAAATGCAGTGATATTTTGTATGTGTTTTGTATTTTGTGTATAATTGTTTAGTTGAAAGTTGACACTTCTAAATTTACATATCCGTATGACGTAATAACATGGCGACTACTATTTAATGGTATTATGAAACAGATTAAAAAAGCTGAAACTTTCAATTGAATTTTTAAAGGATGATGGGCAAAATTGTATGAGACCTGTCCCCACCCCTCCAACAGATTTTTTTGATATGTCAGTAGTTTCATAAGGATCTATGAAAAGACTAACAACCAGTTTTAACTTCAAAATCGATGGGGTTTAGTACATACAGGGTGATAAAGGAGGACCGGACAAATTGGTCAACATAACCAATAACAACAACACATACGTCATTAGATAGGTATTGCAATATACTGCAATAATTACTATGGCGGCTCATTTCAAATCGCTGTGTGAAAAAAGTTATGGCGATGTTTCTTAGGTTAGGTTATGTTAGGTCAGGTTAGGTAGTTTTTTTCTTGTATAGTATTATGTAATGAAAAACAAGTAGATTGAGTAAACAGTGTTATAACTATGTACCGTCATCCACAATCACATTATAAATTGTCTGCAGAACCCCTGAAAGGACGATGCCTACCAAATCCTAAATACCACCCTAGGAACCAATAACAACCACACATATGTCATTAGATAGGTATTTTAATATACTGCAGTAACTACTATGGCAGCTCATTTCAAATCGCTGTATGAAAAAAGTTAGGGCGTTTTTTCATAGGTTAGGTTAGGTGTTTTTTTTCTTATAAATTGTTCGGTAATAGCAAAAATGCAAGTAGAGTGAGTAAACAGTGTTATAATTATATGTCGTTATTCAAAATCACATCTAATAAATAGGTGATAGGTGAAATTACCTAACTTGACCTAACCTAACCTAACCTATGAAACATCGCCATAACTTTTTTCACACAACGATTTTAAATGAGCCGCGATAGCAATTATTGCAGTATATTGCAATACCTATCTAATGACATATGTGTGGTTGTTATTGGTTCCTAGTGTAGTATTTAGGATTTGGTAGGCATCGTCTTTCAGGGGTTATGCAGGCAATTTATTAATGTAATTGTGGAGGACGATATGACCTTTTACGTGAGTGGCAAATACAACTGTAAAAAGTTTCAACTCAAACGGATGAACCGTGTGAATTTTTAGTAACAATTATCCGATACGACTCGAGCGCCACCTATTGTACATTGATGGTACTATGTCAGAAACTGTCACGTGAGTGGCAACAACAACTGTATAAAGTTTCAACTCAATCGAATGAACCATGCGAATTTTTATTAACAATTATCCGATACGAATCGCGCGCCACCTATTGCACGTTGATGGTACTATGTCAGAAACTCTCGCGCAAGTGCTAACAATAACTGTACTTAATTTCAACTCAATCGGATGAACCATGCGAATTTTTATTTACAATTATCCGATACGACTCGCGCGCCACCTATTGTTCGTTGATGGTACTATGTCAGAAACTTTTGCGTGAGTGCCAACAACAACAGTACAAAGTTTCAACTCAATCGGATGTACGATGCGAATATTCATTTAAATAAAATAATAATAATAAAAATGCGTTTTTCCCGGAATATCCCGCTCCTTTGAGGAATGTCGCCATAGGAAAAATTTATCACCCTACTAAGATGTTTCAACTGAGATACATTTCAGATCTGTTGGGGTATGGGGACGTTTTGTCCCATGGTCCTTTAGTTTGCTATTTTATGAACTAAAACTAACGTTTTCCGACTGCTTTTTGCCTAAGCTATCTCAATGATATATTTTTAGATTTTTTCTCACTTAGAGTAAAATACCATATTCCTTCAAACCGCGTAATCTACTGGTGACACTGATTGACCCTGCATAGGGTAGGGCCTGCATTTTACCAATATCAATCAAAAAAAAAAGTTTACAAAAAATGAATCATGGTATTCTGTGTCTGAGTAATTTTAGCGTCCCAAGTTAACAGACTGCGTAGAGCGATATCGCATTAGTCGTGCCCGTCAGCTGTGTCGCCATGACTTCATTAATTTATGCATGGCATCGAAATTTTCTATGACATAAAAATTTAATGGGGAAAAAAAAAGTTTACTTTTTATTTTTAATCAATCTAAATCCCGTGCGGGGTTAATCTATACCATTAATAGATCATGTGGTTTGAAGGAATTACACGAATTCGTTTACACCCTGCATACTTAGAGCAACGCGGTCGAGTGGCCATAGCGTTCTCCTTGAATACAAAAAAGTCTGTCATTTTTGCGGGGGGAGGGTCTCACATATATGCATTCTGCCTTGTAGGCCTTGTAGCTACGATATTCACACATTAAAAATAAATCAAAATTGGGCCCATTTGACACGAAAGCATAAGCGAGTTGACAGCGGGAAAGTGTTCTGCATGGCATTGCTCTATACCAGAGATGCACAGACCGCGGCCAACGGGCCGCATGCGGCCCTCCGTCAATGTACATGCGGCCCGCCAGCAAATTAAACTCTTTTATGCATTTGTATAAAAATACTGCTTCTATCAGTAATGGCGAGCTTTAGCTTCTGAATAAAGATTTTGAATTTTATCAAAAGCCCACACTACGATACTTATATTTTTTTAGATCTCTAATTTCAACTTTTCTATTGTTTTTAATTGTGGTAGCCCGCCTTTAGCTCGTATTCCGCTCGAGTGGCCCCAAGTACTAATAAGTCTGTGCATCCCTGCTCTATACAGTCCGCCTGGCTATCTACCCTCACATTAAAGTCTGTGTTTTTGTGTTCCGTCATGTGTATGTGAGAGCCAGAGGGGTATAGGGGAATCCCTCTTTATCTCTGCTACTTGTATTCATGTACTCCACCTGAGACCTTGTCTGTGCTTATCATCAGAACTAGGGTCGACTAAGTCTAATAATAATAAAAAAAACATATTTAACTGATATACAAGGTTAGTCAGAAAGGGGGTACTAATCCGAAAGGGTGTTAAAGTTATTAAATAATATTGAATAACTTTTGTTCTACAACTTTTCCCATAAATCAATAAATTAAGAGAAATAGCTGTGCAAAAATTACAAAAAAAATACGCTAAAATCTATCTATCCTCGGCTATGATCAGCTGTGTTTACATTTTAGGTTATGTTTGGGGTCACAAATTAGAATCTCCATTTTCTGAATTCGTAACTAAAGTAGGGACGAAGATTTTTTGAAAAAACTAAAATAATAAATATTTTACACGGAAATAAAAATTTCCGAATCTTGAAATTTTAACACTTGCTTTTAAACCGTCATCAGTGATCCTTTAAGTGGTCTGCGGATTAGTACCCCCTTTCCGACTAACCTTGTATAACTGTCCCGCTTATAAAAGAGTATAAAAACCGTTTTCCTAGGTCCTATTTATCGTAACTAATATTATAAATGCGAAAGTAAGTTTGTTTGTTTGTTACCTTTTCACGCCACTGAACCGATCATCCTGAAATTTTGCATACACGTTGTCGGGTGTATAGAAACGGACGTAGGGTACCTTTCATCCCGAAAAAAATACTATTCCCGAGGAAAACAACAATAACGATAATAGATAGTGCTACGTCGCTTTCGAACTATATTGTTACTAGAGGTCGCCAACGGCTTCGCCCGCGTGGACGTCGTTTATCGCGTATTCCGCGTTTTTGTCTGCTATAACATGCATGTATCTAAATATATAAAAAGAGAGGCTGACTGACTGATCTATCAACGCACAACCTAAACCGCAGGGGTTAGAAACTTGAAGTTTTGACAGTAGGTTCCTTTTGTAACGTAGGAATCCACTACGAAGGGATTTTTCGAAATTCAACCCCTAAGGGGGTGAAATATGGGATTTAAGTTTGTATGTAAGTCCGTCATTTTTGAAGTAAGAAGCATGAAATTAAATATTTAGGTTTCTGGTTAGAAATAAAGCTACACGTGTTTCAGCGTTTTTGAAAATTCTACCCGTAAGAGGAGAAATAGGGGATGAAAGTTTTATTTTTATTTTATAACTACACTTAACAAGGGGCTTAACGAGGGCTCAAAATTTCACGCAAGCGGAGCTGCGGGCAAAAGCTAGTTATACATAAATAAACCTTTCTCTTGAATAACTCTATTAAAAAAAACCGCATCAAAATCCGTTGCGTAGTTTTAAAGATCTACGCATACATAGGGACAGACAGCGGGAAGCGACTTTGTTTTGTACCATGTAGTGATAGAAATTTTTGTAGTGTGTTAAAAGTTGATTATCAAATCCTAAATTAACGCGTTCAAAGCCGCGGGCAAATGCTAGTATGATATATTATTGCATTGGGCCAGTTCATATTCCAACTTAATCCCCATAGTATTCAATTTCTACTCTGTACGCTGACAGCGCAATAATTCAAAATGCCCATTTAAATTTTCATATTCAAAACTAAACTCATATAAAACAAAAATGGAAATAAAAACTGAATTACACTTTGCTGGCGGCACATTAAAAGAGCGAGGACGTCTCGGAATGTTGCTAAATCTCCCAAGACGTGCTATAGGAAATGTTCTCTTTATCTTACACCATCCTGCTTCCGAAGGCGTACCTTCCGTTCCCCATTCCGCCTCGGCGCACTACACACCGGAACTGACGGGGATTTATTTAGAATAAACCAGCACAATTTTATTGCGCATTTAAATACTCCCAAACACTTAAAACTGATAAAGAATTTTGGAAACGATAAAAGCAACTAATTGATTAATAACTTTTTAACTCTTGCAAGATAATACCTACTTATTACCTTGTGACCACGATCTATGCAACTTACATCCTAATTGCGCAATACACGTAATCTCTATGGCTTTGATTTTGACAGGTCAACAATTTCCCTAGCAAAGTATGTATTAACAATCCGACTTCTCCACAACTACATCAATATTCATAGTGTGGTACATCGCAATGAATATTATTGTATTGTCAAAATGAAAGCTATTGAAATTACGAATGTGATACCCGGTTCGCATACTGGTCAAAATGTGAGAATAAAGGTAAATTCATGTTTAGTAATAAGAACCAATTGATTGTTGAAGGAACTTTACACTTATAAGGCAAATAAAGAAAGAAAGTCCCCTCCGCCCGTGTAAACGACAAGGACAATTGATAGGAACAATTGATGCGCAGAAAAATTGTATTAGTACTGCAGACGCGAGTGCATTGTTTTGTCGCCCGCACAGATGCGCCGGGGATTATCATCAATCACCAACTGCAAATTGCACATAGCCTTTCGGAATGCACCCTGTGCCATTTGTGTGCTACCGGTCAGGATTAGGCGGCATTAGTTGAATCGAATTCCGTGCTAAGCGCTCTGCGGAGCTATGTGTTACAGTATGCGAGACCGGATCCTGAAACTGCACTCAAATAGCCTACACACCCCGCACTGAAGGAATAAATTATTGATTTGTCCCGATAGCGATATAAATTGCGAGTTTAGTAAATTTTAATTAAACTTGGACGATTTTCGTATCCTGCTGAATTGCTAAATGGTCCGCAGCAAAGTTTGTTGGTAACAGATAGATGTAACTTATTTTTATCGGTTCTTTGAACGTGACCACGAGCCAGCTTGTTTCGCCGCTACGAAAACGTTCGTTCATGATCATTGACTACGTAAAGAAATATAGATATTGCCATTTCAATATATTGGTGCCCTTGTACGGTTTTACAACTTTTATTCTATTCAGTATCCAGGAAGGATGATTGTAAATTTAATAGTAGAGTACTGAAAATAATGTACTGTTTGAAGATATATTTTACGTATATGTATGATCATGATCTTATAAATACAAAAAAGATAAATCAATCTATATTGTTTTCAATACTTTATTACGATTATTTATATCACGAAATGGGTCTATTGTTAGGACAACCAGAAATGTTGAAATTTTAATTAATTAGACATGTCGGCAAAAATTAAAGTCGTGAGTTATTACTGTGACGAGATATAATTAGTATCAGATGAAATTCGTTATAATAATAATCAGCAGCTTAAACAGACAGACAGCTGAACATGAGCATTTAATTTCCCAAAAAAGGATTCACAGTCACTAAATTCAAACATAACATACACAATTAACAAGGCATTTAAAAGGACAATTTATATCTAAAACACTAACATTTATAACATGCTTAACAACGCAACAAATAACTGAAACAGTTACAAACTATTTACAGAATAAATATAACGGTTGTTTGTAAGAACATTGTTCGTTCAAATTAAGGAAAGCGCTTTATACAATTAAGGCCCGGTCACAGTTCATTCGAGTCTTCTTTAATTACAGTTCCTTATGCAAGTAGCTCGCTTAGATCCGGAGTTCCGAAACTATTTGTGGCACTAAATCCAGTTGCCAGTACAGTACTATCTAGGAGCGCAACATGCATACCCATGTAAATTTCAAGCGGAGCCGGCCTCGTTAATTTGGGCCTTGTCACGCGGCACATCCCTTTCTTAGTAACTCTGTACCCGCTGCGTCGCTGTGCTTTCACCAGCTAACGGCTCCTTGGCTGCTCGAAATTGCCTCGGTTTATCTTCGTACTATCGACCCTGAACACATTCTGAATAAATGTTTCACAAATTCGCCTTCCTGTACTCAGAAATGCCCCTTTTATTTATCTTTACGATTGCGAGATTTGCTTTAGTGATTTTGATAAAATGTTTTACGCCTTCAGTGGTGGTCGAAATATCTAACGTCAATGTCAATTGTTGTGCTAATTAGATTAGATTTCGATAGATTAATTTGATCCAAATTTATGTTATTCTTACATTTCTAATTGATCAGCTGTTCAATTTAAGCCAGTTGCATTTTGTGAGATTGTTTTGTTTAGCATTAGAATAACGTAATCTAACACCTTAAACATTTCACAACTTCTACGCTATGCGCCGACGCGATTTAATGTTAAAAACTAAGTAATAATATTAGGCGTTACTTTGCGGAAAACGATGATATAGGTATAAAAATGCAATTATAATAATTATTTAGTTTAAATTCCGCCAAACTAGTTGATCAAGCTAAGATGTAGTAAGCAGTACCCGCTGCTTAAAAAAGCAAGTCACATTTTAGAGTTTCCTGCATCATCTTTTAGGAAAAAAATAAACAAGAATGATGTTAATTACTTGACACAAGAGCATTATAAAAATGATTAACCGTCATTGCGGACTATTCTACTCTTCAGTATTCTGTGACGTTATTCTGTTCTCAGTATGATTTGAAAAGAACCGAAAACCATTATGTTAACACGGTTATAATAATATAATAGTGGATTTTTAGTGGACGTGACATTAACAATTTCAATATGCGGAGTTTGTTCACAAGCGTTGAAGTGGTATACTTTGTGATTTATAATTATGTGCTGTGATTAAATGTTTGTATATTTTTCAAAGTATTAGCCAGTTTTTTTTTTTTATACAGTAAGTAAATTAATTAACGATAAAGTCAGGTAAGAGACGATATCAGGCAAACACATCATCATATACCTATGCAGATTTTATGAAAAACGATCCCATGTTTATATTAGTCTTTCAAAAAACGCTCCACAATAAGAATAGTCGTGTATCGTGGGTGCGTTTACATACACAAATTTCACATACACATACACCCAGACCAGGAATATGTATCTATAGATCATACAAATAATTGTTCCATGCGGGAATGAAACCCGCGCTCACAGCCTATGGCTCAATTTACACCGCCGCGGAATGGAATGGAAGCGACGAAATTGTAGGTACATAGCTTAATGAACTTTATGTCAATTGTCGTATTTAGGTTGTAGGTACTTTATACAATTGACATAAAGTTCACTATGCTATGTACAATAGGCATGTTGACAGCATCAATAAATTGCAAATCTAATTAGTCCGCTAGTTAGAGTTTTGAAAAACAATGGACACGTATTTTTTCTTTTGTTAAATCTATGAATATTTGGAAAGATAAAACGCTCCAAAACTCAAGAGTGGGGGCTTGTGACGTCAGAAGCAAGTAAAAATTGTACTAGCTTGTGACGTTTTGCCAATTTTAAAAATGTCGTATCTTCGTCAATTTTGGTTTACGTATCAAAAGAAAAAATACGAGTCAAATATTTTTTGATAACCTAACTGACGGACTAATTAATTTTTTTCAGTCAAATACCCTATTTCGTCGCTTCCATTCCATTCCGCGGCGGTGTAAATTGAGCCTAACGCTCACCCACTGCGCCAATCGTCTCATCAACAATGTGTCTTAAAGATGCCGTAAAACCATTTCATATGATTAACGCTAAGTTAATACTTCTCCAGATTAAATAGGTACTAATTACAATTTATATCGCAAAACGAAACAAGAAAATCAATGGAAATAGACGTTTTTATACAGACTTTATAAATGTTCAACCAAAGGCGACAGTCTGAACTAGAAATAGGATTCCTTAAATTGAAATTCTGTATTTGAATACGTTAAATAAATCGATTCGACAAGGTATAAAATAGTTCCGGTACCTGTTATAACCATTTCAACCGAAGTTAGAATCCGATTGCATTATGCACGTGGTGACAACCCTTACCCCTCGTTTACACCCAGGTATGAAACATGTCATTCTATCTATATGAATCTGTTTTTTTATTTCGAAAAAAATATTTCTATTTCGTAGGTACTTTAATTAAGTGGCAAATATGTATGTAGTAGTAAAACGCTTGTTTTATACATGTTCATAATGAATTAAAAACAAGTAACTTCTTTTATAAAAACCTTTAAAAAAAATGTTTACAACTTTTATTACAACTTGTTTTTAGGTGTAAACGAGGTGTTAGACAAGTAATATTGCTGTAAAACGTGATATTCGTAATCGTCATCTATTTTGTCAGTTTTATTTCTGTCTTTCTGAATGTGACTTTTGTCGCGCGATATTTTGTTAATATCAGATATTAATAACAAGATACCGGGTTATAACCGTTACAGGCGCGTCATTTCACTATAATACCACAGTGTACCTACTAACTATATACAGTGGGTCAACGCCCATACATTTGACAGGTCCTATGAAATGTCAAAATTATGTAGGGGCGGAGGTTATGTCCCAAGTATGCAGTATGGCTACTCGGGACATAACCTCCGCTCCTTCACCCCGCAACCCCCCGCACGGGTGCTCTGCGACAAAGTTCTACGTTGACCGACTGTAAGGAGTAAGATATAGGTAGGTAGACTGTGATAATACTGTCCAAGCTACGAGTACAACTACACAACACTTATAATAGCATAAAAACTTAAAGGACATGGAACAAAACGTACCCAGCTTGTAGCAAATTGAGACTAGTACCCTTAGAAAGGTCTTTAAAACTACATAAATATTTTGTATGGCGACAACTCTGTATCTCACGGGAGAAAAAAGTTATTCGACGTTGAAATATGCAGAAAAGCCTTTGTGAATTCACCTCGCGCGCAGTCAATCATATCCCTTGAACTAGCCCAATATTCTGCTATAGGTACATACGTACTGCTATATACGTAGGTGTATCTATACACCCTCGTATGCACCTAAACATCTATGCGTATATATTTTACTATAGAGTAGGTTTTCTAATGGGAATTGGGAATGCATGCATGAATGAAGTTACCGGATGGAAAACTAAACAGGAAGACGGGAGGAAGAATACGCTCAACTCTACCGCGCTTTCTGAAGTTTAAAGGTTCGCGCATATTATGACGGGCCGCATCAGGTCGGGTCGCAGCGCAAAAATCCGCTCAAATTGCTCGTATGTATTTTATATGAACACTATGCCGGGGCGAAGCGGGCCGCATATTCCGCCGCGGATTTTGGTTGCGTTCGATGCGGCCTGCCCCACCCCGCTGCGCCCCGACACAGTATGCTATAGTAAGCGGATTGGAGTGCACGCGCGCACGTGTTCATTTTACGATATTTGCATTTTTTTGGTATTTGCGTCCTGTGGTGTTCACTAGAATGGATGAAGAGCTTTTGATTAATTTTGTTTATGGATACAAAGAGCTATAAGATTTGCAAGTCTGGCAGGGTAGTACACTGTAACTACTCAAAATCCGTCAATGCGCTGCGACCCGGCCCGTCACTAATGTGCTAAGTAAGCATTTTGCGGTGCGCTGCGACCCACTCCGCCCCGCTGCGACCCGACATAATGTGCTCGAACGTTAACACAACCGAAAATCCACATTAAACACACAAAGCGGAAGAGAACAAACATGTGCATACGCCGAATGTAGGAGTCATTTTAAATAAAAATATTGATATTATTGCAAAACTTAAAAAAACATATAAGGTATTCTATGAATAACTAAATAAAGATTATTTTAATAACTAGGCGGTGCTTAAATGATAATTAATTAAAAAAAACACTTTTTACTTAGTTTTTAATAAAATTCGAAAAATAAACTTCGTTGGTCCGGCAAATGCTTGGGATGAAATAATCATTGAGAGCAACAATACCATTTAGTGATGATGTTTATTTTGTGTACCTTAATAAATAAACAAACTGTGCTTAATTGAATTGATGGCGTTTTAATTAATATTTTCCGTAGCAAAAAGTAAACCTTAGGAAGCTGGGTCAGTCTCTCTCTATGAAACAGAACGACTGATTATTCATTGGGCCTATAAAACAATTATTATAACACTACTTAAGTGATTGAAAATGTAAAATAGAAGTGATCATAACTTCGGTCTCCCATTCATTCATTCATTCGTTGATTCATTTTTGAGTTATTCACTTATGCTTCTTCTAAATGACACCTAGTCTAAAATGCTACAAGGTGGGTACGGGTTCCAAACAAAATTACCCATTGTTCTTTATTTTGATACTTAACCCTTTTTTTAAAAAACTTCCAAACAGAAGGAGGTTTTGTTTTTAGGGTTCCGTACTCAAAGGGTAAAACGGGACCCTATTACTAAGACTCCGCTGTCCGTCCGTCTGTCCGCCTGTCACCAGGCTGTATCTCATGAACCGTGATAGTTAGACAGTTGAAATTTTCACAGATCATGTATTTCTGTTGCCACTATAACAACAAAGAACAGAATAAAATAAATATTTAAGGGGGCTTCCATACAGCAAACGTGATTTTTTTGCCGTTTTTATAGATTTCGCCCGCAGCTTCGCTTGCGTGAAATTTTGAACCCGTTAAGTGACGATTTTCCATACAAACTTTCATCCCCTATTTAACTTCCTTAGGGGTTGAATTTCGAGAAATCCCTTCTTAGTGGATACCTACGTTACAAAAGGAACCTACTGTCAAAATTTCAAGTTTCTAACCCAAGCGGTTTAGGCTGTGCGTTGACAGATCAGTCAGTCAGTCAGTCAGCTTCTCCTTTTATATGTATAGATGGTACGGAACCCTTCGCGCGCAAATCCGACTCGCACTTGCCCGGGTTTTTTTTTATAATTAATCTTATTTTCATATTATTAAACAGATATGTCCAAATAATCTGTAGGCCATACAATACATTTGTACCGAGGCAGAAACCGAACCCTGTACAAAATGTGACGAAAAAGACGATCCCACCAAAAACATTAAATGTAAAAAATGCCAAGTCTCTATATGCAATCTTTCCAGCGTAAAAAGTTTTAAGATCTCATAGAAGCCAAGTCCTATTCAATTTATTTTGTAGTTAGTTATCTATCTAGTGACTGTATTAATGGTTTTATTTCTATTATAATTATAGTGACTTGGCAATGAGCACAAATTAAAAGCTGCTTGCTGTGTGGAATCATGTGCGACTGTTATTGACGAATTGATATCTATGAGTACTATGATTACATTTGTTGTTATGCTGATGTGTGATTTATGATATGCAGACGTGATTTTACGGCCAATGAGTAGTTATGGTCACCATCGACTACGTGCGTCAATACATATTTAAGAAAACCTAAGTTTATTTGATACGAACATCACAATTATTATCTATAGGTACCTATGTTTAATGGTCAAATCAAAAGAACTTAACTAATCCTGTGATATTAAACATTACGCGTGCGTTATGCGTTACTTTCACCTCCTCCAAATATATTTGTTTCTTCTTGTGCTCATTGCCAAGTCACTATAATTATAATAGAAATAAAACTATTAATACAGTCACTAGATAGATAACTAACTACAAAATAAATTGAATAGGACTTGGCTTCTATGAGATCTTAAAACTTTTTACGCTGGAAAGATTGCATATAGAGACTTGGCATTTTTTACATTTAATGTTTTTGGTGGGATCTCATTTATTTTTTGTAGGTGGGTCTCTTTCTTTTCTTTTTGGGTGACATAGTAATGTCTTGTTCATCAACTGCTGCTTTGCTTAGAGCCTATTCTCTGTCTCTATCTCTTTTGTTTTTATGACTAACTAACAAACTAAATATATAATAATAATATAATAATAAACGTTTATTTCAGAATCACTTCCATATTTGTTAGTAACAATGTAAACTTATAAACTAGTGTTAGTAACATTTATTCTACGCTGTGTGAGGCACGCCAATCTGGGGAATAGATACCTATTTGACGGCATGCAGTCGTATCCACCGTCCCAAGATCGGAGAGTCCCACCTATCAGCCAACACTCTAAGAATGGTGTTGGGGCTGCCGCGAACACGGTGTAGTAGAGATGCGCATCTCTTGCGCATGATGGCCGAAAAACTGTCAACGTCCGCGTCGGCAAACATGCCAGACGCGCTACAAAACCGCGGCAGCCCCATCAACATCCGGAACGTGTTGTTATATTGTATGCGCAGGCCACTATATGCCCTTTGCGTAAAGTTCACCCACAGGCTGCACGTGTAAAAGGATTGGCAGTAGGCTTTGAAAAGCGTCACCTTAACCTGAGCCGTACAACGTGCAAACCTGTGGGCCAACATCCCACATCGAACCGCCAGTGACCTGCGCTCCCGTTCTACATCAACGTTATCTTTTAAATCGTCTGAGACCCAATGACCCAGATATTTAAAATTTGCAACTCTTTTTAGAGGTCTGCCACACAGCATGACTGGTGGAATTGTGTTGTAGCATTTACTACCTGCTTTAAATATCATGAATTCGCTCTTTGTTACATTATATTTGAGCCCGTGGGTCCCAGCATACGATTCACACACGTTAATCATTTTCCTTAATGCTCCGACCGATGGGCTCAGCAGAACCATATCGTCTGCATAACTTATATTATTAATGCATACACCATCAATATGACAGCCGATTCTGGTTCTGCTAAGCTCATCGATCAGATTATTCATGTACAGATTAAACAACGCGGGCGAAGACAGCCCCCCCTGCCTTACCCCACACTCAAGCCTATACTCAGCTGACAAGGAGTTTGCCCATCTGACACGGTTCTGCTGATTAGCGTACCAAAATTTAAATAAATTTATTACTTCCCGGGGCACATCCGTCTCATGCTGCAGTTTACCCCATAGCACATTATATGATACAAGGTCAAACGCTTTTGACAAATCTAGGTAACACGCAAATATTGGTGTCTTCCTTGCTGTATAGTACTGCACAGTCTGCTTAAGGCTAAGGATAGCACTCTCTGTAGATAAAGCGGGCCGAAACCCGAATTGAGCATCGTTTATTGTTAGATGTTTATCAAGCTGGCATACAAGCAGACTGTCCAGTACCTTAGCAATTATCGTCGCTAAAGAAATAGGTCTATAATTAGATAGCACAGACGAATCTCCCGTTTTATTTTTGACGATCGGTATTACAATTGTACGCATTAATTTTTCAGGTAAATAAGAATGACCTAGACATAAATTTAAAAACATATTTAACACTCGTGGCAAGTGGATCCCAGCATGCTGCAGGTGCTCGATGCTGAGACCGTCATGCCCGGGCGATTTTCCTCTAACCATGTTCTTAATTGTAGCAGCAATTTGTTTCGCAGTAAACGTGACGCTTCGCCCAGAGCAGACGGTCCCGGAATCGGGCGCAGGCAACTGCGGCTCGTTGTTTAGGGGTGATTGTACTCTAAAATGCTGCCGAAACAGATCCGCAATACTACCCTGGTCATGTACACCCTCGACGCTCACGGGAAGGCACGGCTTATGATTTAATTTGTTTGTTGATTTCCAGAATTTACAAAAATCTTTGTTGAAGTGATGTTTAGCAATTATATCCATTTTAATTTGGTTTTGATTTGCTTGACACCACTTCAACTTACATTTGAATTGTTTTCTGGATTCACTCATATCATTAAAAACCGAACCAGAACCGGGCTTACCAAACATTAACCAAAGCTTATAATACAGTCGCGCCCGCTCGTGAGCGTCGCGAACATACTTATTCCAGCCAGTTACATGCTTACGCTTCGTTATAGTTTTATGATAATAACTGTATTCAGCAGCGTTCACAAGTATGCGTTCAATGTTATTATACATTTCATCCAACAAAGTTAAGTGGCAAGAATCATTACACATCCTGTCTGCGCACTGACTAAATTCACATGGAAAATCAATTTGTTTTAATTCTGAATGACAACAATCGTGATATTTAGTTATTTGTTCAGCATCACGATCGCCCCAGACAACTTTGTTTACATGTGCGTACGGTTTCGTCACCGTAGTGTGCATTTTGATATTATTAAACTTACATTCTAACATAACAGGTAAGTGGTCCGACCAGTATGAGTCATACAATACCGACACATTGATAATAGCGGGCAGTGCGGCACTTGTCACTACGCAGTGATCGAGCCAGCTCACGCACCCGTGTGAGTCGCTTAGATATGTATAGGTGTCCGACGGTAGTGTATTCATATCAACGCATGTCCATAACTGTTCCGCACAGAACGAAAGTAGCTCGTAAGCAAACAGTTCACCCGGGTGTGCGTTAAAGTCACCAAGAATGAAAACTGACTCGACACTATTATTTTCAATCACCGCGTTAATCTCGCTTAAGCACTCTGTGAATTCCAAGAAATTCTCACTACAATCAGTAGGCATGTACACTGAAAACACCACGAGTGTACGATCACTGAGCGTTACCTTAACAGCTGCAAGACGCACACTACTGCAGCTGATCACAGTCACAGCAGGGAACGCACTTTTTCGCCAGAGGAGGGCAACTCCTCCGTGTGGTCGTCCCCGCAGCACACCGACCGAGGTATCCACTGCCGAAGTTCCCGTGTAGGCAAAGTTATCATCTATAGTACCCAGAAAAGACAGGTCGTGTGGCAGCAGCCATGTCTCCTGCAGCGCTATCAAATCGACTTCTCGACAAAGTTGTCGTATACAGTCCACTGACCTGACAACGTTTTTACAATTAAATGTTATTATTTTGGTTGTAGTCATGTTGAGTTCTTAGTGTTTATCTCGTTAACCCGTACGTCGGTTTTGTTTTTATATTCAACAAAACGTCGGTACGCAATTCCAATAGGCCAAAAATCGGCAACCATAAATAAATCTATCTTTTCTTTAGGCACAAAAATTTTAAAAGAATTGTATTCTTTTTCCAATCTCATTTTCATCTTTTCAACCGTAACATTTAACTTCGACTTACTTGTTACATATTTAGTGATGTCACACACGGACACATCCTTCGCCACGTTATAAACATAAATCGGTACCTTTATTTCGGCAGCCTTGAAGTTTATATTTATTTCAGCCACAGCTTTCCCCCGGTTTCCCGCAAAACGGTTTCTATGTCTTCGCTTTTGGACCGTAATCCAGTCATCATTCTGTTTCTCACGTTTCCATTCATCATCCTTCACTACGTCCGCCATCGTTTTGTTAACGTTCATCGTTGTAGGTTTACCGAGCGCGTTATCCGTGTGTCTCGGGTTACCGGTTGTCGGGCGCGCGATCAGCTGAGTTGGGTGATTCATCATACCACTCGTCGAGCGCGTGAGCTCGGAGGCCTCGCCTTTCGAGTGCACAGGATTATGACACCTATCGTGTTTAGAGTAAGGTTGAAATTCACTCGTTGTTGGGTTACCTACACCAGTTTGAATAGCCAGCGACCGTTGCGTGATTGTTGGTCTTGAATCAGAAATACCCTCGGATGGAAGTTTATTCTCCACAATATCGCAATATACTGATTCTGGGGAAGATAATATGTGACTCTGATTCCTCACTCTTACATCACCCAGAGATCCTAGAGGTTCATCGGCACCTTCAAAACTCTCCATTCGACACGCTCCACGTCGAGTGTTTACATTGCATTCATACGTATTGATTGGGGAATTACGCTTCAACAAATCTATCTCACATTTTAAGATATCTAACTGTTCAGTAGTCACAAACTGTTCCTTGATACGGCTGATATCTTGCTGTATAACCAAAAGATCCTTCAATATCTTCGTTACATCCACATGATCGAAGAGAATTGGGGGTAACTTTTGAAGCTCACGAGCGACGAAAATAGGTATTTCCTCGGGATCTGTCTCCTTGAGAGTACAAATAATATCATCTATATTTCTGAGCGTTTTCCCGTTTCTCTTCCTTGTTTTCTTCTGCTTTTTAATTGTTGGTATAGTTTCAAAAAGCAGATCCTTAGCCACCACTATATCATCTTCAGAGAAAGCAGAGACGCAGATTCGACTGATACTTTCTTCGTCCATCACATCTAGTTTATTGTTCACAAACGCTAGCACTTCGTTAATCACGATATTACACTTTGAACATTTCACACGATTGGAAGCCATATTCGCTTACGTACGGTGCGCGCGACCGTATCTACGCTCGGTGCGTACGAGACGAAATAACAAACTATTTATGTATCAAATTAGTATTTTTAATAACTAACTATTTAAGTAACTAATAACTAGCTGATTCGGATATCCATAAACTTCGTTTCGCCGAATATAAATTTACGTTTTTAGTTTCTAAGTGGTTTTTTTCATAGATAGATAGCGCTATCATACGAATTTCGCATTTGGACACGACACCCATGACGCGTATTTTGTAAAGTATCACTGCGCCATCTTGGATTTTGACTTCGACTATGAGTTACGAGGTACGTATTAGAACCTAACCATAAATAATTTTAATCATTACATTTTTTCTTTATAACAATGCGTAACATTATATGGTGATTTAATTTTATTTCATAATTCCTTAAATGAATTCAATAAAATAACTCGGGTAATTTTATTGATTACAGACAGAACGGAAAAAAAATACGATGATGCTGATCAGGAATCCGATGAAGATTTTTCGCCAGACGTCTCGGAATATATTCCGAGTCCAAAGATATTGAAAAGTCCATTAAGTAGCGTTTCAAGTCTTAGCGGAGACTCTGCATGTATTAATAAAATTATAGCATTTCCAGAAAATATTAGCACTCCTTCAACTATTTCTAATCTATCATTGTATTTAACCAACGCTGATTTCGTGGCTTCTCCATCAGAAATATATATAGCAACTATAGATTTATCACAACCAAGTATTGAAAAGGAAAACCAATCAAGACCAAACATGAGAAAAACAATAAGTAGCCAAGAAAATATAGATGACACTTTAAAACCAGATGAATTTTCAGAAATTAATCACAATGAAACAGTGACCGGTAGAACTTCAAATGATTGCTCACATGCTAAGGAAGTTGTAGCTGACAATGAGGATAGTCCTAGCTTATTAAGGAACATTAGTAGCGAAAACGAAATCAATGAAACTTTAAGACCAGAGGAGTGGTCAGAAAGTAACAATGACACAACATTGACCGGTAGAACTTCTAATGATAGCTCGCATATGGTGGCCGTAGAAAGCGAAAAAAAACTGACTAGGAAACGCAAGCAGATAAGAACAGAGTGGCGTAGTAAGAAAAATAAAATTCTCAAAAATTCCGGCAAGGCCTACGAAGGGTGCAATTCCAAAAAAAAATATCCTGAAAAAACTATAGGCTCCCCATGTGCGTGTAAAAAGGGTTGTAGCCAAAAATTCAGTCAGTCAGAAAGACAAGCTATATTTGACAAATATTATAGTCTGGCTGATCGCGAACGTCAATGGTTGTATATCGGTAGATGTGTTCAAGGACAGACTATTAAACGAATGACGTTAGACCGTAAAAACAACCGCACACAAACTTTGAATTATTTTTTCCATAATTCAAATAATGAAAAAATTCGTGTATGTAAAAAATTTTTTTTGAACACTTTACAAATTGGAGAATATGTTGTTTATACAGCAATGGAAAAAGTTCTGAAAGCAGATGAAGGACTTCAAGATAATCGGGGAAGACATAATAATAGGCCTAACAAAATGAACACTAGTACAGAAGCCACAATTAAAACACACATTGAATTATTTCCTAAAGTACAGTCGCACTATACGAGAGCGACTTCAAACCGAGAATATCTTTCAGAAAACTTGAATATTTCCAAAATGTATCGCTTTTATACTGAGTGGTTTACAGAACAAAATTACAATGATGTTGTAATGGCAACAAAACGACAATACGAAACAGTTTTTAACTCCCAATATAACTACTCATTTTTCAAACCCAAAAAAGACCAGTGCTTTTCATGCTCCATTTATGAACAATCAGACGAATCTATGAAAACCACCCTTGAAGAAAAACAAAGACTCCATTTACAGAGAAAAGAAAAAGTAAGATCATTAAAGAAAGAAGAAATAGAGACAGCTGATAAAGGTAATATGACAGTAGCAATATTCGATTTGCAAAAAGTGTTGAGCGTGCCTCAATCTGAAGTAGGCGTATTTCATTATAAAAGAAAATATCCATGCTACAATTTTACTGTGTTTGATGCAGTACGAAAAATAGGATATTGTTATGTATGGCATCACCAAATCGCTAAAAGAGGCAGTTCAGAAATAGGAAGTGCTTTGTTATCTTTTTTTAAAACTGAACGTGAGAAAGGTATAACAAAGTTTTCATTATATTCGGATGGATGTTATGGGCAGAACAAAAATCGTTACATTTTCGCCCTTTATTTATATGCCTCCAAACTTTTTGACATAACCATAACCCATCGTTTTTTTGAAACTGGACACAGTCAAAACGAGGGAGATTCCATGCATGCATGCATAGAAAAAAACTTAAAAAATAAAGTTTTATATACCCCTGACCAAATTTATAATATTATTTTAAATTCAAAGATTACTGGCGAAAAATATAGGATCAAGGAATTAGAGCAGTCCGAAGTTTACGATTTAAAACCACTGGTAGAAGACAAGTATTGGCGGTGCGATAAAGACGGAAATGTGATCCGCTGGGCTGATGTCATGGAGGTAAGCGTGGTCGATTCACAGGCAAATAAGTTGTTTTTCAAATATAATTTTGAAGACACTTATTCAGAGCTTGATCTAAACAACACTCCCTCTACCTCAGCTAGACGAAGAGGACGAAAGCGTGCGAGTACTCAAGAAGCAGCTGTATTGGATAATGTGCAGTTGCAACGCGCATACCACCAACGTATACCAATAAGCCAAGCTTTGCATACAGACCTTTTGAGTTTATGTAGAAGTGGAGCTATTCCTCAGAGTTACCATTCTTTTTATAAATCCTTGTCCTGTTCTGAAGCGGGAAACGAAAACATTTCTGAAGAAGAACTAAATTGAAGAGTTTATGTAGCTCAAAGTTGATTACAGGATTTGATTTTTATTGGATTATTTTTATTAATGAATGTTCACGTCGAACTAAAGTGTTAAATTACTTTCTGTGATTATAATAAATAATAAAATTACTTATAATCGAAATTATTGTATTTTTTCGTTTATTATCTTCAAATATTACGTTTAAATTTAAAAATGGTATCGAGTGGTAACAATAACACTGTTTTTATAATTTTCCTCTTAATAACAATGTTATTTATTAATACCTTTTTTTTAATTACTTGACATTACCACAATAACTCCGTACAAACAAGTTATCTATCAGCCATAAAATAAAAAATAACGCCGTAGAAGCCCATAATGTAATGTTATGAAATATTTTATTTTATACATTTACTGCAATAACCCCGTAAGTAGTATTACTGTCATATTGTATGTATAAAACATCAGGTATTATTTATTTTCATAAATAACTAGGTTTTGAATAAAAGGATTTTCATATCAATGGCACAGGTAGACTTCGCAAAAAAATAGCTTTCATTTAATACATCAATGACTTCAATAGTCCCACTCGTTGAAAAGATATTTGACAAAATCAGTAAATCTTTTCTCCTGTAAAATTTTGATTTTTCGATTACCGGGTTATTGCTTGGAGGCGTCGTTCAATATTTTTTGTACGTAAACAAAGAACAAATTTAACTATGCAGTCGAAATTCATACACCATGTTCCTGGCAAAATGGAAAATATAAAATTGTTTTCTATAACTAACTATTTTTTTATGTTTTTATAATTTTTCCTTTATATGTGCCTAATAATCTATCTTGATGCCAAATTTCAAGTTTCTAGGCCTGCTAGAAGTATCTTAGAATTTTGATGATCGGTCAGTCAGTGAGTCAGTGAGTCAGTGAGTGACAAAATGATGTAACTTTGATCGATGATAACTCGTAAACTATAAGTTCAAATATGATGTAATTTGGAAGTTTAGCTAGTTATAATGATTACTCTTGGTTACCGAAAGTTCAAACTGCTAGCTTTGTCCACAGCGAAGATATAGGGGGGTGAAAAGGCCGCGAATGGGTTCGAGAAAAGATGGTACGGCCGTGCCCGCTTTGCTCGAGACTTGGCGGGGCACTGCCGTGCCCCCAGATTCCACCATTGCGTAATCCAATTCCGCGGAAAAATCCCACGATTTCTTACGATTAATTACAATGTTATCATTAAATATTTTGCAACGTAGATATTACACTCGATTTCTTAAAATGACTACACATCAGATATGTTCTTCATTAATATAATATCTTATCGATTCTTTAAAACGATGATAACTGGTCAAGGGCAAAATGTTAGATATAATCCACTGTTATTCCACTGATAAATAAGTTTAAGATTGTCAAAATATATAAACCATGGTTACAGAGTGGAATATTAATGACGGACACTTTCATGGTGACCTAGTATCTGTTTATCATCATTCAGCCGAAAGATGTCCACTGCTGGACATAGGCCTGCTTCTTGCATCCAGCGGATTCCCACGACCTTCACCAGATCCAGTACACATTGTGGGAAGCCTACCCACGCTGCGCCTTTCGTGCCCCGCCCACCGACACTTACTTAAAGGCAATATTTCGAGCTACGTCGGTTACCTTGGTTCTCGCCCGGATCTCGTCATTTCTGATATGATAACGCAGGGAAACTCCCAGCATAGCCCTCTCCATTGCTCTTTGGGTAGTATCTGTTCTTCGGGACTTATTTCACAATCGTCCAATAATTCTTATCTGGGATATAAATAAGGCGGTCTGGCCGATTTTCTATAAACTGTCTTACGTCTGTATGCCACTAAGGGTTGGGCAGAGGTGTATAGTACACCCTCATTACACCGTATGTTTAAGTCCCTTGCAATAGGGGGAGAGTCTAGCCATCAACCAGGCACAAGTCCAGACTTCGGACTATTACTGAGAAATTCCACGCGGAAAAACTCAATAACACTTTGCCCGACCTGGGGATCTAACCAATGCCCTCATGCTCAGTAGTCGTGCTTGCAACCACTAGACTAACAAGGTAGTCAAAAGTCAGTTAAGAGTTAACACAGGTTGTAAAATAGACACAACCTATTTACAGTATGCCATCCATTATAAAAATACAGATTCGGGTCTAGTCGCGTAGAAACTTAAAAGGCACTCACACAGTATCTTTTTTATTTTTCTTTCATATAAAATGTTGCCCCACACTAAGATTTCTCTTGTATCGTAAGTGCGTTTACAGACACAAATCTCACATACACAAACGCCCAGACCCGAAACAACCATCTGTAGGCCATACAAATTTTTGTTCCGTGTGGGAATCGAACCCACGACCCGTAGCGCAGAAGCCAATCGCTTAGCCACTGCACCAAACGTGTCGTCAAATGAATCGTGTGTTGATGTTACCGAATGGAACTAAAGCAAATAAAAACATACAAAGAACGTAGATAGAATTATCTAGCCCACAGTATACAAAGTCTATTTTTTTTCGTTGTTTGTAATTTTAAGCTCTGTGGATGGATTTAGTTACGGATTCTGGCGCACCATACGCTTTTTCAATAGTCATTGAAATACGCTGTATAATCTACATACATAAAAACTAATGTTTGTTTGTTTTGAGTGTCCGTCTTCTACGCGTTCGCGCATCGTTCATCCTATTGAGTTGCAACTTTGCATAGTTGTTGTTGGCTAAAAAAAACTTCTAACGCGGGCGGAGAAGCGAGGTGTTTTTTTTTTCTATTGGACTGCTGTAGGTGGTTCTAGGGGACCCTTCCTACGTAACCGGGCAGTTATTGGCGAGACCTGAAGGGTCTCCAGCCAATGGGGGGGAAGTAAAATACTTAACCTAAGCTAACTACTTGTACTGCACTAACATCATGACTACCTGCAACAACAGCACTAAGAGCGACCCCTAGTGGGACTCGGACCTCGGCTTAGGGCGTTGCTGGCGTGGACATAGGGAAGACAGCTTGATGTGGGCTGAATTATCGGTGTGACTGCGGAGTCTGAAGAGACGACCGGCTCTACGACGGGAGAGCTCGGTGGATCGTGATCGGCGGCGGTGGGACGTCGCGACGGCGAGGACGGTATGCCGGACGGTGGTGGACGTTGTGTATTGTGCTGGTCGATTTACTTGCCTCCTGGAGGAGGGTTATTTCATCATCGGGTTCTTAAAGTGTGTGCCTGGGACGGCGAACTTTACTTATGAGAGAGGGACTGTAGTCGGCCGCTGCGGAGAGGAGACGCGAGGGCTCAGCTGGTCTATTATATAAAAATATGTTTTTTTGTTTGACGTTTCTATGTGTTCGCGCATCGTTCATCCGATTAAGTTAAAGCTTTGTACAGTTGTTGTTGGTACTTGCGCGAAGGTTTCTGACAGAGTAAATAAAACTTCTTACGCGGGCCGCGAGGCATAGCTAGTATTTATAAAAATACGCTTTCTATATCCAGTTTAAGTGGGGTATAATGTGCCAATGTCTAAGCACTACTTGAAACCACACTTACCATAAAAAGTTTAGAAGTTTGATAAAAGACTTATACGATAAAGTGATAAATAATATGTTTTTGTGACAGTGTCTCTAATCTCTAACAATTTTAGCCGCTAATTCAGCATTGTAGGTACTTGTTTGTAATAATTTAGTAACATGTTTACAAATAAAATAATTATCGTGATAAAAATGTTCAGTTTTTATACCTATGAATTAAGTAATGAGGGTATCTGCGTCCAAATAGATTTACCCACATTTAAATTCCTCCTACTTTTAGATAAAACAAATAACAATATGTTTCGTTGAATAATAAACAATTTTATTTTTCCCGTACCTATGTACAGACGCTAGCACGTAAAGCTACTACAATCTGTCAAAGGAGATGTTTCAGAAATGTATGGAGCCTGGGCCAGCACCATGTACACTATAAGGAAATGTAGCTATACAATAAAGTAACCGTTTTTAATGTTAATTTTCTATAATTTTAGTTTGTTTAATTGTACATTCAAGTTAACTTCGTCAAGGAGAGCAACGCAAGTTGTGTTGCTCTCCTTGACGAATGACGACACCATATTTTTATGTGTTGTGTTACACAACACATAAAAATATGGTGGATCGAAATTATGTGAAATGTCATTTTGACCACTGTTGCATGTCATTGACCCCATAGTGTTTATTTCTTGTGTACTTACATAACCTATCTACGTTGTTTATGAAAATACTTGGATGTCGTTATAATTATAATGAAATAGAACTACAGGTGTTGTACTCGATTGCGTCACACACACATCACGAAACCTAGGACTGTCAAAGTTGTCAAATTCATGTTAATGTCAAACACAACTGTCATGGCTAACAGAAAAATAGGGTTAACATATTAAAAAACGTCCCCAAATAATAATTCCAGTACAATTGTACTCTTCTTCAAATTAATTTATTTGTATTTTTATGGTAATCCCCTATTTTTTTCCTATTTTTCTATATACTGTACATAGTGGTGGCCCAAAATCAAACATCTCCTTTTAATAGATTTTCATCTTTATCGCAAAAGCATTAGGTTCAAGGTTGATATGGGAAAATTGGACAGTTTCGGGTAGGTTGATGTGCTGACGTCTGTACCTATTAGTATTTTATATTAGTATTTTTTCAAACCCAATAACTAAGTTAGACTGGTTGTCAGATATAATTCAGGCTTCTAAAAGCTTGTGGGGGCTGCCATCATAGATATAAATCCGATATAATGCTGATTCTGTTGTGCATAAACTAAACGTAATTTAGCCAATTGCTATCTTTTTCACTCTGACAAAATAAGAAAGAGACGGACGTAAATAAGAGCTCTAAAATTTAGGTGAAGTAAAATTTCCAAACAAATTTAGTCGACATGTTCTAACGATTCGTCTAAAAACACGGTAAAGTTCAAGGCGTAAACTAGTTTGACATCTCATAATTAGTTCTACAAATAAAAAAAAACATATCCTAATAAAACTATAAACTAAAATAGGGTAAATATTCCTCCACATCGCTGTCGACTGGTAACGGTCAGAAGGCTGGCAGCATTGCCACGTTGTATGGCAATGCCAGCCTTCGGGTCACGGGAAGTGTCGACCAGCCGCCTTGCAATATCTTTGTATAAGAGTGGGCACTCAGACCCCACGGCCTGAGTTTCGACTTAGTTTTTATCTATCACCGTCCTTTTCTCGTACTGTCTGTTAATAAAATACAGCGGTTCTTTAATTTTAGTTTAGTTGGTGAACAAGAGAATCGGCACTATTGTTTTATTCTTCAAATATAAGTATTAGCTAAAACTTTTTGAAAGGAAAACATAATTACGTGAATCTGGGTGCCACTTTCGGGTCAGTGAGTATGACAGATTAACATCTAGGACGATAAGGTCCCAACGGGGCAAGAGTTGGGGGTGCCAACATAAATTGTATTGCCTATTTGTTTAAATAATATTTGTTGAAAACTGGACGCGTAAAAAAAAGTTAATGGTAGGAAATGTTAGCAATGATTTTTCTGACTTGTGCAAAACATTCAAACTGATCGAATAAGCGATATTTAATAATTATAAGCATTGGGTAATTATGATTTGTTTAATTTCTATATTTAATTTATCAGATTATCATTTGAATTTTATTGTATTTTTGAGATACCTATGTCATAATTTAACAACGGTTTATTATACAACGTTATTTTTACTTTATACAAAAACCGAGACACCTCAACAAGATTTTCATCAGAACTGCCTGAATATGTGTTTTTTTAGTAAATCTCCAAGTTACACCTTAGTCTATGTCGCGTTAAGTTCCCTAAAAAAGTGTGAAATGCCTGAGATGTGCTATGCAGGGGTTGTCTAAGACACGGAAACTGATCGAGAGGACCGTCTCAAGTCTCAAGGTGTCTATTCCCGTCAACTGTTATGGGTAGAAAACTACTGAAACAAAATTGAAATGTATGAAAAAAAAAGTGTTGTAAAAAATATGTCAATCGATTCTTCTAGTGATTCTGAACAAACTAGTTTCAGGTTTAGTATATACTAAAACTAAGCTTGTTGATTAAGCTACGGTACCTTTTTTGTGGTGATAATCTACGCCACATGGCAAGGCGTGGATATATAGGACACTTAAGAATCAAAATACATAAGAACTGCTCCAGGATCTCTCGTATGAATACATTATAACTTTCTGTTTATATTGCGACAAAATTATGCTATATGTACATATTTTTCTCATCAGTAAAACCACTGGCACAGCTAGTTTAATATAAATCTAAATGTATATTTATATTACTCTGTTTTTATTGTAATTTATAACCGTAAGTTGTCCATGTGGTGCTAGGGCGTATACATGAAGGAAGCAGGTAACCAGCGCCGACCTACCAGCGCTTATCGGTACTGGTCCGTGCAGGTAACCGCTACATAAAAGAAGCGAGTAGAAGCAGGGGCTGGCATATTTTAACAAAAATACGCCTTATTCCCTTGCAAATACAGCAACAAATGACGGCCTACCAGCGCTGATCGGAGCAGGTCGGAACTTGTCGGTGCAGTTCGGAGCTAGTCGGCGCTCGTTCGCCACACGGTATAGAGACTACCTGCAGCGACTAACTGCGCGGACCAGCACCGACAAGCGCTGACAAAGCGCGCCGGCAACCCGCTTTCTACGTGTATACGCACTTAGCCTGTAAGTAATTATTGCACTCATAAATGATTACTGAAATAATAACCTGTAAGTGTATTAGAATAAACCATTGTTGGCTAACCCAATAAATAAATAAGGATGCGACAACATTGCGTGCTAGGGTTGTACGACAAACAGAGCACGCATCAAATTAAAAAAAACACTTGCATGCGTCAATATGGAAAAGTACAAGATCGTTCACTGATGCACTGTTTATTGATACTTGTGACATATGCGTTTGATTTTAAACAATCAAGCTGTGAATCTAGGGCGTCATTCATGCTGTAGACGATGAAAAAAACATTTTGTCAACATGCATTTAATTAATTAACAACTAGGTATCAAGAAAGCAGATGCAATAAAAATTTCCGTATCTGGAAATAGTATCTAAAAAAAGTCGTATTTACTTACAACTGTGGCTTATATTTATGATTACTTACGGTTTACAGACATGCATTTTTTGGAGTTGCCCGACTGGTTTCGGACCCAAACGGAGCCCTTAATCATGACGTGAACACGCGGCGAGGTCGCTAGTCGAACTCAACTTATATATGAATGTGTCTCACGAAAGTTATAATACAAGAACTGTGGCTTAATCATATTTTTGTGCCGTCTTGATTTTGATTCCGAATTGGTTAATTCTTTTCGCTCCGTGGATGTCGAACAAGGTGACTAAGAGATTTTTTCAAGAGGATAGCCTGCAAAAGCATTCTTCTGGTACTATCGTGCATCTTGGTGGTGCCAATAACATCCTTTCATTCATTGCAAATGTTAGGGAGAAGCCACACGATGCGGTGCGGCTTTGGCGAGGCGCCTGGGCGGTGCCGCTGCAGCGTATACATACAAATTTCCATGGTATACTACACGGTGCGGTGCGGCGCCGCGCCTCACGCTCGCCGGACCAAGACGAGGGGGGAGAGTGTATGCCCCGGCATATCTCCGGCGTCGCAAATCGCAGATGTGTTGAAGTAGAGCCGTTGCACACGGAGCGGTACGGCGCCGCACCGCACCGCGTGGTTCTTGCGGCGGCGCGTACTACGTGTGCACGCTGATGCGCCAAAATGGTCGCCGTGCGGCGGCTCACCGCACAGCACCGCACCGTGTGACTTCTCCCTTATAGCGGTCTATCTGGGCTCAGGAAAGGACTGGCTCAATGAACCAATTCGAAAAAATCTAAAAAAGATAAACAATCTTTTGATATTTTATTTAAAAACAAACTTTTTCTAATCGTGTGGGTGGAAAAAAATCCCTAAAAAAACAAGTTTTTTTTTTGCTCGAAATTCATTAACCCGAACTACGTTACTGAATACTGATTTAAAATAATAATTTTGACAAACTAGTATTTTATAATAGTTTTCGTTTTACCGCAAAAACTATAGACAGAATACAAATAAAAATAAATTTGAACAATATCATAATTTTTAATAACAGTTTTTAATAAAAGAAATCGGAAAGACAGAGTTTATACACACACACAGAAAGAGAGACAGAACTATTCAGACTATACAGCAATATGTAGTATGTTTACTAATTACAGGATAGCATGTTGATTTCGTGTATATAATAATAATTATTTTAATTCCCAATTTTTTTTCTTACTACAGCTATCACGTCATTCCATCACGGTCTGCTTATAATCATTGTTCAAAACAAACTATTGTGTCTTCACTTAGATTAACACAAAAACAATAAAAACAATTTGATCATAATTCTAATAACATTGTCCGACTTTTGCTACAAATATAATCTTCGTGACAAAAGCGTTTACTATTCATAACGTTTCAGTACGGCTAGCGTGAGAGTAAACACATAATAATGTAAGGTAATAACTGTATGATTTTCTAGACAATAGCGTCATCTATTCAGGTAGTCATCTTCATTATTCGTCATTATCAACTTAGCCTATCGCAGTTCACTCAGCTGGACATTGGCCTATCCGAAATTGCGACGCGCCAGGTTGAGAGTGAATAGCGTTAATTTTAGATCAATCTAAAGTTCACTCTCACTGCCTCAAATCAGGGATTTTTGCGTGAGGCGTGATCCCCAGATCGGGGAAAGTGTTATATGGTTTTTCCGTGTGGAATTTCTCAGTAGCAACCCGGAGTCTGGATTTGAGCCCGGTTGATGGTAATAGGCCCGCCCCCTATTATATGGGACTTAAACACGGCGAAATGAGGGTGGGTGTACTTTTACACCAGCACCGAAGAGTTGGGCTTCCGGGAATACAGTCGTGATTGTTATGATTTTTTAATCCTAACATACGTAGGGACCACTGCAATAATGATGCATGTCCAAAATTGATTTCATTCTTAGTGGTCATTCACACGAAGACGATTAGTTTTTTTGACGAATCGTCTTTTTTCACGATTCGTGTTTTTTTTATGGCTGCTATTCTTTTTAAATGCCCGTTTTCACACGCATCACGAATCGTGAAAAATGTCGGGCACGTCTTAAATCACGTATCGTCTTTTAAAAAACACGTTCGTCAAAAACACGAATCGTGATTTTTTTGTGACGGATCCATCGTGTTCGATAGTTCATCCAAAACTAAGAATCACGACACAAATGTGAACATCAATTCTGATATTTTGCCGAATCGTGATAAAATACGATTCCGTATGCAATGTGACCGTCCATCCGTCAAGACATATCGTGTTTTATGACGAATCGTTAATGACGGAACCCGTGTGAATGAGCCCTAAGTGTGTTATTCGGACTCTGGATATATGCATTTCGTAATCTCGTTTAGAAACTCCGCAATATCATTTACTGTACCGAGATAAATACGTTTTCAAATATCGGATACACGGCTAGAACGCTCAGCATCATAGGTCATCTTTAAATCTGAGTTTTCTTTCACCAATTACAAAATTAAAGTTTTTTTTTTTTGAAAACATTGCCCCACTCTAAGATTTCTCCTGTATCGTGGGTGCGTTTACAGACACAAATCTCACATACACAAACGCCCAGACCCGAAATATCTTAAAACAAAGTAAAAAGGACATTTATCATTATTGCAGTGGACCCTTCCAGTATGTTATCTAACGACGACGTTCCCGCTAACCAGCAATATTATAGCGTCCGTACATACTAAAAGAAATATTCCCACACAAATAATTAATAAAAAAATACAAAAAAATTATCCGTAAAAGCAACGCTTACTGTACATGAGCACTTGTCTATCAATGTGGAAAACACGGCAACATTGCATTTAACCTGTCTACGCTACTATTTTGGATTTAAACAGGCCATTCCGAATTGTTATTCATTTTATTTTTCGGATACTTTTTTGCTTATTTTTATATTTTTACTTTAATCTATTAATGATGTATATGAACGGGTTTAAGGGAATGCCCTCTGTTATTTTACATACTGTATAATTATCTAAAGACAGTAATTAAGGTCAACGTAACGTTTTTGTAATAAATAAATAATTTACGACGACACGGTTGGTGCAGTGGCTGAGCGATTGGCTTCTGCGCTAGTGGTCGGGTCGTGGGTTCGATTCCCACACGGAACAAAAATTTGTATGGCCTACAGATAGTTGTTTCGGGTCTGGACGTTTGTGTATGTGAGATTTGTGTCTGTAAACGCACCCACGATACAGGAGAAATCCGAGCGTGGGGCCAAGTTATTAAAAAAAAAAACGGTTTAGTTTTTTGTATTATAACTTTCGCGATACACACATTGATTTTATGATTATAGAGTACGACCTAAACGCGTGGTCAGCTCATGATTAAGGGCTCCGTTTAAGTTAAAATCTATTCGGGCAATCCCAAAAATTGCACGAGACTAATAAACCGTAAACAATCTAAATAAGAAGTAGTTTAATTTGTGACCACAGGGCTAATCTTCGTTACTAGAGTGCGCGCAAGGTAACTGCGCGCGACTGAGGGCGTGCTAAACGTTGCCATGATCGCAAAAGTTCAAATTGCCGCTTTTTAAGCTTATTTTTTTTATCGCTAAACATATTTCCCCGTTTAACATTCCTACAATCAGGTAGTTCTACTATCAAAATTAATAAAACGGCATACACTTTGGTGGATTATGATTATCGCACTCTAGCCTAATTCGCATAATAAACATCACGATGTGAGTCATCAACACAGTTTACAGGACATTGTACCGTTCGGGGAGCCCAGTAATCAACAAGCCTGTAATTGTAACGTTGTAAAGTTATTGTACAACTTATACTTAGGAGCAAATAAATCGAGCCACCTCTATTTTTCACGTAAAAGTAATTGTTATTATTTTTGGTATTATGGAACAGATCAATTCTAAACATATATCGCTTAAAAGGTTATTTGATAACCTTTATAATGAGGGTCGTTTTTTGTCAACTAAGAATGATATAATTAATGAAAACTAATAACCAGGACACGTGAAAAAGGGAGTGGCTCGATTTCTTTGCTCGAAAGTGTATTATGTTATTGTAATTTATTGTCAGATAATATCCCGAAGGGGATTCCACGAAAGTATGGACTGAGGGGTTTTATTGCACTCTTGTAGTCTGTCGATTATTGTAGTGTCTCTATATGGAGCCAGTCTGATCAGGCGCCGTAACAATAAAAAAAACAAAAAAAAAACAACACAACTACAAAGCACAATTAGTCCAGTCAATATCATCATCATTCAGCCGAAAGACGTCCACTGCTGGACATAGGCCTCCCCTAAAAGGGGGGGGGGGGGGGTTGCCGTAATCACCACGCTTGGCAGGCGAGTTGGCGATCGCAGTATGGTTGTTAAAGTACTCTGAGGACGCTGCTGCCCATCCTATAGAGAATTCCTTAGTCGCCTTTTACGACATCCACGGGAAGAGATGGGGTAGTGCTATTCTTTAAGTCCGGCACTAAACGAGACCCAGTAGTCAATATACTTTTCTTTATACCTACAGTAGTCTATTACTCAGTAGACGAGTCAATACCTATACTTAGACAAAAAAATGCTTAAATTTCGGAAAAAACGCATACCTACCTATAGATGAAAATTGGTACAGATCAATACATCATTACAAGTGATATGTCAAAAGTCCTCAATGCATCGATCCCACTTCTGCAAAAAAATCTATTCAACACTTAGGTACCGTTTAAGAGCTATTTACGAATAGCCGATTTTTTTGACGTTTGATAATGAATAATATTTTTTTGCAGAAGAGGGATCGCTGGAGACTTTTGACATGTGATGTATTAAAGATCTGTATCAATTTTCAGCTCTATGCGAATTATTCCGAAGTTGAATATCTATTTTGACTGGACTAAGTATTAGAGCGTTTGTGCACTGCGTTTGAACAGAATCCGAGAAAATACGACCCGAACAAGCTTGCAATACTATTTGTATGAACAATTCTGCACTACATCCGATCCAAATTTCATATATTTGCAGCACAGTTTCCTCGGACTGTACTTCCTAATATTTGGATCGCACGCAGTGCTTAAAGCGCTCCAAGAAATTCTCGCTTAGCCTCTGCATCAATCAGCCCATCAGGTTAACATTACGTAAAAATATTGACGAGGAAATACATTGAACAAGGGTCTAGTACAAAATTCACAAAAAAAGTAACCTGAGTTTACATACACCACCAGAACGCGCGCCAAGGCAACCGCCATATAAACTTAGGCAGCTGTCCCACAGACGGCGAGGAAGCGACTAACCATCGGCTATTTTCTCCCTCCAGAAACGTACAATAGATAGATATACATTCCGTGTGAACAAAAGAGATGCATTTAATAGTTGATCGCTGACTATTTACACTGCCGGCGAGGACTCGCTCGACTAGTTTGTCGCTGAGCGATAAGAGCTATCAATGATAATACTCGCTCAGCGATACTTGCTTAGCGATGCTCGCTTGGCGGTCAGAACTAATGACGAGAGACTAACCAGCGGTCATTTGCGAGTGGTGCGAGTAATCGCCCGTCGCACTCGCACACTCGCTTATAGTCTAGCGACAAAACTATCGGAACTACACACTCGCTTCTCGCTGCTCGCCAACTCGTTTCTAGCTCTACTTGCTTCTCACTCATCGTTGGCGGTGGGACAAGTGCTTTAGAAATAGCAAAAAACTAATTTAAATCATATATCATCATCACAATGCCTAATTTAGCTATTCACCGTATGAAGATTCGAATGCACGTCACTATACTCATCATTATGAACAACTTTTACTATCAGAACAAACATGACATCGCGAAAAAAAAATCTGCTGTTCCCTACATTTTGACGAGTTATGCGAAAATAAATGTAGGGAATAGCTGATTTTTTTCTCGCGATTTCAGTTTTGGTCCTATAGTAAAAGTTGTTCATAATGATGAGTATAATGACCTCTTAAGAGGTTGTGCGTTATTTATGTTACACCTTGTATATAAAATGTTGACATTTTGAACTTGGGTATAATGAATATCGACATTTTTAATCATTCGGTATTTTAATCACCCGGCATTTCAATCTTAGACATTTTATGCTAAGGTATACCAATTTTCGATACTTCAATACAATCGATACTGAAATTTTCGATGTTTTAAACATTATCATTTTACCCGTAGATATTTAATTTTCGACGTTCAAATATGTACCAGATATTTAAATTTAATTTCATACCAACCGACGACGTTTATAATAACCTTGAACTTGATCATGTGTATCACCGCATACGTCATGGTACTGTGTGCTCAAACATGATTATCGTACTGAGAATTGTCGCTGATTCATTTACTCGCTTTGCCAGTGAATGTTGCAATCACTGGCAAGGCGAGCAATCGTTCTTTTTGTGTGTGATAATAATTATGCAATTGTTGAGTTTTAAGCGCAAGCTGTTTGTGTTTACTTTTTATGAAATTTTGATGTTATAAAATAGTAATTAAAATATAACTGCGAAGAGCAAAAAAAGCTGCGGTAGATACAAAGAGTGGAGTCCTTATAAGGCCAACCCACTAGCATTAATTTAGTATTAAGGACATACAATTAAGATAACGGTTTGACGTACATTCTTTGTGTGAAATTTAAGTTGTTATGAAATTTAACCGGTAGAGGCCCGACCGACGATCCGGATCGTCAGTGCCATTGTTTATCTATTGTGTCTATAATTACATTACTCAATCGGTACGTCCCGACCGACGATCCGGGTCGTCAGTGCCATTGTTTATCTATTGTGTCTATAATTACAGTACTCAATCGGTACGTCCCGACCGACGATCCGGGTCGTCAGTGCCATTGTTTATCTATTGTGTCTATAATTACAGTACTCAATCGGTACGTCCCGACCGACGATCCGGGTCGTTAGTGCCATTGTTTATCTATTGTGTCTATAATTACAGTACTCGATCGGTCCTGTGTAGTACTGTAATTATAGACACAATAGATAAACAATGGCACTGACGATCCGGATCGTCGGGCGGGCCTCTGCCGGTTAAAAAAACTAATATGTACATAATTTCTTATCACATAATATCACGCCTGTATTCCACAAAGGGTTGGACAGAGTGGTACACCTTCATTTCGCCGTTATGTTTACTTATGTCCCATGTATTAGGAGGCGAGCTTATTAGCTAGCCATACACGCACGGATATGCCCGCCGGATCTGCCCAACAGACGTGCCTGGCGGGCAGATCCGTGCGTGTATGGTGAGAACATACACGGATATGCCCGCTGGATGCCTGCCCGCTGCCCGTGCTCAAAACGACCGGATCGGGTACGGGGAAAGCAGATCCGAGTACCAACCGTGCGTGTGTGCGTAGCGACGGATGTGCTCGCCGAATTGCGCCTCAGTCGCGCACTAATGCTTTGGTAGTGTACCTACACGAAATCACGGATCCGATCTGAGTCGTGCCCGGCGGGCAAATCTGTACGTGTGTGGCGAAATCACGGATCAGATCCGAGATGCGCTTGTCGTTCAAATCCGTGCGTGTGTGGCTAGCTATTGCAGTCAACCGGGTACAAATCCAGACTCCGGGCTGCTACTGAAAAATTCCACACAAACAAACCCCATAACACTTTGCACGACCTGGGGATCGCACGCACGACCTCACGCTCAGCAGCCACTCTTGCGATCATTAGACCAACGAGGCGATCATAATTTCTCATGTACACACATCAAAAAAAGTTTGCGATTACTAGCATAATTATGTATGTGAAGACTCCGAATTCAAAGTCCAACTGAAATCTGATTTATATTTATCTAAATAATTATCAATCTATATTTATTATCGCTTTGAATCCCGATTAGAAAATTCGGCTTCAAAAAGGCTACATAATTTTTCAAAGTGATCGCAAACTTTTTTTGATGTGTGTACGTAGTAGGTATAGGTAATTTAGCAATAAAACTCTATACATTAAAGTTCTTCAAATTCGTTTGTTTAAATTTTGTATTGTTGAAACCTTTCCTGTCTTTTACAGCGTTCGTGACCACTACCCATGATCACAAAGTTCGTCTGGTCTGCCGACAGACGGTACTGTCACAGAATAGAAAACAGTACTACTGTGTAAACCCGAAATAATACTAAAACATGGTTTTATTTTGTTGTGAAGTCGTATACTTTGAAGTTTTTTGACTTCATAAACATGTCATCAACTTCCTTACAAAATGGGAGGAATATGTTGTTAAAAGATTATAATAAATGTTATTGATCATTGTTGTTTTATTTTCTTTCCGTTCCAATGCAATAAACGGCATTTTATGTATTTCGCTTTCAGATAAGTAAGGTAAGTGACTTTTTAAGTGCCTACTAGAAATAGTGGCGATACCACTGCGAATATCTTAGAAAAGCAGACCAAGCAATATTTAGAAAAGTGATTTTCAATTTCAAGCATCGTAGTCAGAAGCCCAAAAGTATGACAACCGGTTTAACCTTAGGATATCGGCATTGCTCAGTATTGGGTTGAGGACGTCTATTGGCCGTCACTCCTGATAAAGTACTGGTATTCAGCCGCATCTGGTTAGTCTGGAAACTAACCCTAACATAATTGGGAAAAGGCTAGGCAAAACAAAGTAAAATATCGTCATAATATTATTAAAGACTGAATTAGCGCAGCAACGCCCTAAGCCGAGGTCCGAGTCCCACTAAGGGTTGCCCTTAGTTGTTGCAGGTAGTCATGATGTTAGTGTAGTACAAGTAGTTAACTTAGGTTAAGTATTTTACTTCCCCACCATTGGCTGGAGACCCAATTCAGGTCTCGCCAATAACTGCCCGATTACGTAGAAGGGGCCCGTAAGGACCATCTACAGCAGTCCAAAAGAAAAAGAAACCGTGCCTTTTTATTAATTATTTGCTGAAGTTTGCAAAGTCACAGCTAAATAACGTGACATTTTGTTTCATTTTCATCGAATATGAACCCTCACCTACATATTAAAGTCAAAGCCAAGCAGTTTACTGTGTAGTGTGTATGAGAGAGCCAGAGGAGTATAGGGAACCCCTCTATATCTCTGATACTTGGATTCATTTGCTCCACCTTAAACATCAGGTGCAACTAGGGTTAAACGACACCAAGTCAAATAATAATGGAAAAAAACGAAGATTCTCTAAGGAGAACGGGGCCTTACAATACGGAGTCTAAACTATACTAAATAAAAATTGCAAGATGTAAGGTGATAAACTATTCCATAGGTAGTTCAACCCTTCTCTGCGAGTACAATTCTGGCCCGTTTCCCTGAGTTGACCCTAAAGACCCGCGCAGAATGATAAGTAGTTCATACACCATATTTTTGTTCGGTTGCCCAGCAGATGCGGAAATAATAAAGTATTTTATTGCAACGTTTTGAGAATTAATCTTGCAATAGGCTTAGAAAGCTTGATTTATTTATAAGAAAAATTTATTAAAATCTATGAAAAATATTCAGGAATTAAAAGTCTGTAGAATAGAATAAAATACAATTATATGCGTGAAATCTGGTGTGAACAGCCCTTTGAGAAGGAGGATTCGATTAGTCAGTTGTCGAAAGATTCGGTAAGGTATAGCTATCTCTTTTTCTCTAGTTACGAGAATCGTAGAGGGAACGAGATAACTAACTGAATCGGTCCACAACAGTTTAGTGAAAAGGTTCTGAATCGAAGGCCGGATCTTGATAAATAATATTTTTATTGTTTCATATATTTTGCCTACTTTTATCGGCAAGCAAAATTATTTATTTATTTATTTATTTAAACTTTATGTACATTGGTGGTACACAAGGCGGACTTAATGCCATAAGGCATTCTCAAATTATTCAATTAGCATTTCAAAAAAAAAGAAGAACGTACGAAACTTCCGTATTTATGATTGGTTACGGTTTACTCACGTGCATTTTTCGGGATTGTCCGACTAGTTTCGAACCCAAACGGGCTCCGTTTGGGTTCGAAACTAGTCGGGCAATCCCGAAAAATGCACGTGAGAAAACCGTAACTAATCATAAATATGAATGTGTCTCACGAAAGTAATAATACAAAAAAAGTACTAAACTTTGTATAAACTTTTATTATACCAAGATCAAGTAAAAGGTAGTTCCATTTTTAGTTTAATTAAGTTATTCGTTAATATGGTTGAGGGTTACTGATGACACCTCTGGTTTGCTGTATAATATGTCACTGTTTGGACAACTGCTTACCATATTTAAAAAGCCGCGATATAATACATGTGTATAAGCTAAATATTGGACATTGACGCATCATAAAATATGTATGATAACCAACGATATTGTTTATTACTACATATTATTTCATAATTACGCCTTCCTGCCATAAACAGCTGGGCTGATATCAATCGTTGTACACAACTGTCTTATGTAATAAAAACATGATTTAACAGTTTTATTGTAAATCTATACTAATATTATAAAGAGGTAGAATTTGTTTGTTTGTTTGTTTGTTTGTTTGTTTGTATGTAGGAGGTAATCTCCGAAATTACTCATCCGATTTTAAAAATTATTTCACCAATAGGAAGCTACGTTATCCCTGAGTGCTATAGGCTATATTTTGGGATCAAAAAATTAGGGATCCGTAAATTAACGGGAGCGAAGCCGCGAGCAAAAGCTAGTTAATAATGTATTCATCGATCGGAAAATTTTGTTTGTTTGTATCTTCTTCTCTCGTGTGTCAGCACGAGCTACACGAAAATAGGTTATGCTGTGGTGAAAAGATTAGCCAGTCAGCAAGATTCGTAGCGGGCCTGACTGCCCAGGGTGCGCCGGACGTACTGAAGTACCGTCGCTCGTGGAGGCTCTTTTCATGCACCCTTTATTAATGTATGTTTGTTTGTATGTCAGGGGTTCATACAAAAGTGCTTGTTCCGATTAAAATGAAATTTACGTATGAATAGCTTATAAGTTCCATGTTTCCATTTCTACATATAAGAGCTCCAAGCTAGATTAAAGTATAGACTAATTAAATTGAAGCTCTTATAGTACATCATATTTTATTTATGTTAAATATTCTCGGTACAAGGTGAGCTTTGCTTCGCAAGTGCAAATATACATACAATTAAATATGGGTGCTAATTAAACAGGCTTCTTTTTAATATCATTATTCGCCCCTACAAATGTATGTTGCCTTCTAAATTACTAAGTCAGCCACAATTAACGAGCATCTAAATAATACTATCTTAGCCACTAGTTATCTTCTATGTAAACCACTCTAAATACAACTCAGCATAATGATTATTTTTTAGCATCTAAATTTGTAGCATGCATTCTAACAGTAAACTTCTAAAATACTATTAAATGACATCAAAAAAAATATTTATTTAGCTTCTAAATTTTTAACTCAGTACGTTTAAAATGTAACTCATCCCATATTAATTGATCGTCAAAATTTTGCTAAAAATGTCATCAAATAGTCGGTATATTGGCCACTAATATTATCAGAAGCTATTGAGGAGAGACAAAATAAAAGACTTTATTTTTGTAAAATCAATTTGTATATTGAATAACCATCATTTTACTTACAGTAAATAACTCAGTATAATGTATATGTTACGGTTAATGATAGGTGTGAATATAAACTTAAGATTAACCGGTTAATGCTAAGTTTAAATTTGATGGTTGGCTAATGTTCAATACAATGTTCTTTTGCGATAAATGATTTCATCTTTAACCGGTTAAACTTAAGAATTGCCAAAACGAATGGTTAAAAATATATGTTTTACGGGTAAAACCCGAATGGCGGGTACCTACACCTAAGTTTACCCGGTTATTTAAGTCGACGGAGCCCCGCTGGGCGGGGCTCCTGTTACTGTGTGCAGGGTTTAAAGTAACCTAACACGAAGGGAATAACGAGGGCTTCGTTCGCTCGCTTCGCTCGCTCACTCTAGCCCCCGTCATCCCCTTCGAACCTAACCTATCCGTGTCTGGGTTCCCCTTAACCACCGGTGTGCGGGTACACCTAGTTCTACCCTCTGTGATGAAAGGTAAACCTAGAAGTTTTTATTACGAAAATAGATTATTGGTGGTGCAAATGGCCGGTCGCTGTCGTCTCGTCTCGCGTACTCGCGCCAAATCATGCAGTGGCTATTTTCACGATAAAAGAATATGATGTATTATTTTACATGCTAAGTTATAATAAATGATGCTTTCTGTAGAAGCTTCAATTATATTTTTTTGATGACATTGCGTGGAAGCTGTAAAACGTAAAATGGTGACGAGATGTAAAATCCGTGGCCGAGTTAGTAAATTAGGTGGCAATGCATAAATAAGAAGGGCAAGTCACAATAATTGATGATCTTTACTTGACGCTTTCTATAGAATATTTAGTGGGCCTTGTAAAAAAGACCAATTAGTTTATTAGAGGCTATGTCATTTTTCCGTTGCTTAGTTATAAAATTAGAAGTTTAATCACGTGTCCAATAAATAATTTTGTGGCTAGACTTATAATTTCCCATTAAATATTATGGGCCGTAACACAATAAGTTAGATACTGTAAGTGTAAAATAAGTTTGCCTCTCTGAATCCAGGCTTAGAGCGTTCTGTTCCTCACTTCAGAGAGGCTAAGTTATTTGGTTCTCGTAAAATAAGTTTGCCTCTCTGAATCCAGGCTTAGAGCGTTCTGTTCCTCACTTCAGAGAGGCTAAGTTATTTGGTTCTCGTAAAATAAGTTTGCCTCTCTGAATCCAGGCTTAGAGCGTTCTGTTTCTCACTTCAGAGAGGCAAAGTTATTTAGTACTCGTAAAATAACTTTGCTGGTCTGAAAACAAGCTTTGACGTTCTGTTCCTCACTTCAGAGAGACAAAGTTATTTAGTCCTCGTAAAATAACTTTGCCACTCTGAATGTAGGCTTTGAGCGTTCTTTTCCTCACTTCAGGGAGACAAAGTTATTTTACGCGTACTGGACTTTAAACGTCGAAACTCCATACATTAAAAAGGTTTTTATGCCCTGGTTAATCTAAACAACTGTTAAACAATTTTGTGGTAAGGTATTAAAATATTTAGTTGCTTCCTTATATAAACTTAAATAAAAAGAAAAGTCCTGACTGACTGACTGACTCATCAACGCCCAGCCCAAACCCTTGGACCTAGAAAGCTGAAATTTTTGCGCAGAGGTTCCCTTTATAATGTTGACAAGGAATAATGAATAATTTTTCGAAATTTAACCCCTAATGGAGTTAAATAGGGGATTATATTTTTGTATGGAAAATAATCACTTAACGGCTTCAAAATGTCACGCAAGCGAAGCTGCGGGCAAAAGCTAGTAATTTATATATTATTTGGAGTTAACTATGAAAAATAATCCTACTTCCTACTAATATTATAATTGTGAAAGTTTAGATGTTTATGAATTTGGATGTTTGTTAATCAATCGCGCCTTCATGGCTGAACGGATTTGGATGAAATTTGGCACACAGCTAGACCATGACCTGAATTAGAATATAAAATACTTTTTATCTGGGTACATGAAGTAGTTTCTCTAGGATGCGAGTGAAACCAATGGCAACAGCTAGTACTTAATAATTTTACTAGCGACGCGCCCCGGCTTCGCACGTGTACGTTTTATAGCTTAAAACCTTCCTCTTGAATCACTCTATCTATTAAAAACCGCATCAAAATCCGTTGCGTAGTTGTAAAGATCTAAGCAAACATAGGGACAGACAGAAAGCGGGAAGCGACTTTGTTTTATACTATGTAGTGAAGTAAGTCTATTCACTTTAAGATAGACATATAATTTGGATATCAAAACACTGTACAGCAGTGCAGATCTTCCTGTTTATCTGATGACACTATTTATCCGATAATCTGCATAGATGATTCAATAATACTCAAGGTGTCACCATCCAGTTAACCAGCACAACTGGCTTCACCAAGCGGCACTTTTGTGCACTCACAATAAAAACTGGTCCGCAAGATTACATTATGCAATTATTTCGACCTAAATTACTTAGCATTAACAAGAACACGAACAACAGTAAATGTCTATATATGATCACGGTAATTACGAAAAAAAGAGAGTACGCGAACATAGTTTCAACGGATAAGTAGGAATGCACTTTTTTATCCTAGTCGCAAGCGCAGATAATACAAGGTTAGTCGGAAAAGGGGTACTAATCCGAAAGGGTGTTAAAGTACCCATAATAATGAATAACTTTTGTTCTACAACTTTTCCCAAAAGTGAATAGTTTAACAGAAATAGCAGTTCAAAGATCTCAAAAAAAAAAACGCTATACCTATCTATCCTCAGTTATAATTTATAATAAACTGTGTTTACATTGTAGGTCCGAAATATGATCATGAATTAGAAGCACCATTTTCTGAATTTGCAAGTAAAGCAGGAATGAAGCATTTTTGAAAAACTATCATAAAAAATATTTTTTATGGAAATACAAATGACCGAATTTTGAAATTGTAACACTTGCTTTAAGACAGTCATCAGTGACATTATGTGGCCTGCGGATTAGTACCCCCTTTCCGACTAACCTTGTATAGAGGGATTCCCCTTTACCCCTCTGGCTCTCACATACACACGACAGAACGCAGTAAACTGCTTGGCCGGACTTTAACGTAGGTAGTAGCTAGTCAGGCCGTATAGATCCTACCAACAAGCGTGCTGGGTTTTGTTGAATCGTTTAACACGCGTCGATTTCCAGCATTCCGTGAGGTAGTTTTACGAATATATTCTAGCCCGTCTCGTTTTTGCCCGAAGTCAGAGATGAAACATCGAGAGGCACATGTTGACTTTTTGAAGCCACGATCCACAATACCGACAGTTTCGATACTTAGCAACTGTGTCTGATAAATTGTTAAGGTAGTATCATCGAGTATTATCGCGTATACGATGTCAATATTCATTGATGTTAGTGAAGCCGCGGTGAACGGACGCATGAAGAATAACAGCTGATGAGTCAGTGACAGTTGCGAACGAGTTTTTTTTATTGGACCATTGTTAAACGTGTTTGTTTTTTTAAATATAGAACAGACTGTGAGATTAGGTAAGGAACAGTTTTATTTTTATTTGCCAGCATTATTTTTTAATCTCGAGAGATCGATAAAAATAATAACAAAAAAGTATATAGTTTTTTTTTATTTTGGTTATAAAGTTGTTATACCTACTAGCAAATAAATATTCGGTGTGTGTATTGCGAAATACAAAACAAACAGATTATTGGCCAAGTTGCGATAACAATATTTGCACATGCATATACCTATCTTAACTGTTATTTAGATGAATGTAGGTGAATACAAATTCGGTAATATGACAATAAGAGTATAATTCTATAAAACTGTGGTAAATAAATTATTTATTTAAATAAAGTCACATACAAACTCATTTTTCGATATTATTAAATGCGCAAAGTTGAACAATTATCAAAAAATAATAATTAAATATACAAATGTTATTATTCACTAAATGAACCAAGTATCAAAATGATGACGCAACTTTTTCATACCAAAAATTGGCTCTAACTGTACATAATTTGTACCAAAAATTGGCTCTAACTGTACATAATTTGTACGTCACTCACGAATTGCGTATCCGATAAGGCGCGTATTAATCATAGATCGCAAACATTTGACTAGATAGCTCTTGACGCAAAGGTCGTAAGAGTTATTTTTGCACTTTATTTGTTTCATTCAATTACAAGAGAGTGAATTAATAGTATAGGGATATCCTCTAGACAAGTATTTATAATGTTTTTTTTTACATTTCTCTTGGGTTTTTTTTATATTATATTAGAGCAATATTTCAACGTATCAACTACTTATCTTCCATAAGAGGTGACGTAAAGAATTATCTACTTAAGCTAAGTGCTATTATCATGATCACTACTTTTGCTATAGCAATATTGAATTCTTTAAGGTTTGGTAATTTATGTTAGTGATAGTTAATATTCTTAAGTATAAGACAAATAAATGACAGGGATATTTTTAATGAGCTTGAAAAGCGCCTCGTCCTCCTTAGAATCACGTAGGGTGACTCTCGTAGAGCAATCGACGACGTACAAAGTACCGACACTAGCTTGGGTTTACAGGCTATGACGTGTACGCAATCTCTGCGTGTACGCAGAAATGCGAGAGAATATGAGTAGTCCACTCGTAAACGGCATTATGTGCTTGGATAAAAAAAAAACATAAACTGAAAAAAAAAAGATTTTTCGTTCCGGAAAATTATGTAAGATAGCGAGTTTTGCAAGAGTAGTCAACATTTAATACCGATTTGCTCAGAATATGGCAAGTTTTGGCGCTGTATTTTTGATGTTTATGAATTTATTTTAAATACTGGTTCGTTTCCATAATTATGTTAGACTAATCTCCAAGCCCTTTAGTTCTATTGCTCTATCGTGGACGAGGCGCTTTAGTCTCTTTTTATTGGACGTATCTCGCTACATATACATAATGAGGTTTGCCGTTCCTGTAAACTAAGTTCTATATTTGTTACAAACAAAAAATCAAGTAGATAATGACACTCACCTTCTACCAGGGAACTAATTCAACTGTCTTGTATTCCACAACAAATTGAATCAGACTAGAAAATAAATTGGAGTTGGAATGAAAACCAGTGTTCATTGTCTTTTCTCTAGATCTACATATTAGAAAGATTGACAAAGTATTCCTTTGTTGTAATAGTTTTGGTTGAACGATAAACCCGACTTAAGTTTCATACATTTGATCGACGTTTACAGTATGTCGCCAACGATACACATGGAGTTATATCGCGCTGCGTCTGCGCTGCGCTCACGCTTTTCTGACGCCGCGCCGACGCAGCACGTCCGTCCTTGGATCTTGCGGTTATTTGCACACGACAGACCATGACCAGACCACTACGTTTCCGTAAATGTCCATCAGTTACACTTTGGCTTATCAACACGAACGATATCAATCTGATAAGATTTTTTACAATTAATCATACAAAACTTTCCTGCTTATAATCGTAACAGCATAGGATGGAATTATTATTATGTTTTTCCCACGTTGCTCAAAATATTTACGCTTGTATTCCTCGGAATGATGGGCAGAAGTCTACTGATTTAGGTATTAGTCACATTTAATAATGAGCGACAGCACAATCCAAACTTCCGGGTGTTTGTAAATTTCCTAATAGAAAAACTCAATATAAACTGAAAACCAGCAGGGCAATTGTGTAACGTAACCAACCTCATGACAGTTGATGTGTCAAAAACAATGTTCATTGCGTGGTACATAGTTGTAGAGAAATCGGATTATTCATACATACGTTGCTATGGAAATTGTTGACCTGTCAAAATCAAAACCATAGCGATTACGCGTGTAATTGCGCAATTAAAATGCAAGACTTGCGATGCAAACAATGACGTTTGATTTTCATGGCAATAATAGTTATAACAGAGGTTTGTGATTGGGGGCTCGGGGTTTATTCAACCACGCCGATCGTACGATTTGCGAGGTTAAGCTAAGCTTGCCGCGGTCAGTCCGTAAATGGGTGATCGTTTGTTATACATCGAGACCACTCTGTGCCTCGGAGATCACGTTAAACCGGCGGTCCCAGGTGTCACAAGAATACCTATTGGTATGTCTACACCAGTGCGCTTTCATGTTCATCTTGCGCTTTCAACTTTCAATTCGTCTTGCGTCAAGCGCATGCAATATTGATTGCCATAAGACGCATGCGGCTTATCGTCAACACCGGTGCGCCTCGGTCAGTCGACATACAATAGACGGATTAGCGTGCGCTAGGGGCATGCGCTTTTGTCGTACTAGTATTAAGGCATGCGCTATGGCGCTTCACGCATGCTTCAGACGAAGACGCAAGATGAATATGAAAGCGCACTGGTGTAGACATAGCTTATGGCAGACGTTACGGGTAGCCAGAAGCTCGAAAGTCTGACAACCAGTCTAACCTTAGGATATCGGCATGGCCCAGTAGGTTGCGGTGATCTGATGGCAGTTGTTCCTTGTAAAATATTGATAATCAGTAGACTGGAAGCTGAACTTAACAAAGTTGGGAATGGGCTAGACAGAACTGAACTTAAATTAGATAAATAAATTTCCCACACCACGGAAACTAATAATAATCTGAATATTTTTTTTACCATATTTTACAATAGGTTTGCACCCACCTGGGACGGTCCATGACTATACTCCAATAGTGCAACCGTGGATAGTCCTCGGTTGGTGCCCCATCCCATTTTAGATTAAAGTTCTCAAAAGGGCCTCTGCGCGTTGGACCTGTGTCCCCGTGTATGCCTTCCAAAAGACCGGGCATCTTCCGCACGGAAGATGAGCCGTGAACAGAGATCTGAATAAGTTACAGCCAATGGCTTAATAGCCAAGAGTCTCGACCAACATCTAATGAGGCTCTCGTTAGGCAGCTGGATCAAGGATTTGATTCAGAAAGCGGTACTTCTGGACACGGCGCGTATTGTTAGGAAGTTCCTCTCTCTGGAGCCCTGACCGCCGGCAGCTTGGACCCTGTTCCCGATGCCGGTGGACTACTATTTTTTATATTTTTAAATGTGTATTGTTTTTATTTTTTATAACATATGTATTTAAAAATATAATTTAATATGTACAGCCGCACACCGATGGTTAAGGGTAACCCCGACACGGATAGGTTAGGTTCGAAGGGGATGACTTAAGCTCCACCTAGTTCTAACCAACTGCTACTGGTTGCACCTAGTTGTACCCGGCTAAAACTAGCTGTAGCCGCACTTCGGCTATTAGCCGTAACATATACAATGAATAAACATAATAATAATCTGAATAAACACAATACACTAGCAAACAGGACGCATTATTTTTAATAATAAAGTTCCTAGACACAATGGTGTTAAAAGTTAGCAACAGGAATCATGGTCTGTTGGTTTCAATTCTCTTAGTGAGATTATCTCGGATATAATTAGCTGTACGACAAATGGTAATGTCCGGTTAGTTCTAGCGGAATGAAACTGCGTGGATGGGTATAAAATGTTTTATTTTGAGGAAATGTTTACTATGACCGAATTATTGTTGATAACTCTTAAATTTAAAAATACTCCCGATATTGTAATGTGTTTTTTGATCCTTGTTAGCAATTAATATTAATGCGATGAAAAAGTGCTTTAGATAATGAGTCATACAAAGTCAAACATGATGTGTCTAAAACTAGTAATTGCGGAGAGTCGAACAGAACCCTAAGTACCTCTCCAAAAGTGTTAAAATTTTAGTAATTATAATCAGTGAATGATGAAGGAAAATTCACCCAACAGTTTAAAACAATGCGATCATTTACATACCTGTATTATTTATTTAATAACAACAAGGGAGAAATAGGTCGTAGCTTTTTAATTCAATAAAATAATGTTAGTGTTAATAACAAATAAAAAACCTACCCTTTTCACCGTATGTTGATTCCTCACGTTTATTTACAAAACGTTACCATGCAAAGAATATCAAACATTAAAAAAAAAAACATGGATAATAAATTATAGCTATTTTACGGTTTTCGATGATGTCCTTTACGTTTTTTGATAGCAGTCTCTTTACGGCTACAATTTTCGAAATGACCGAGCTGTCAAAACTCATCTTTGGGTGAACAGAGTATGGTGGATGCGTGTACGCCGACAAACTATAAAAAATAAGGCTACAAACATACTCAAGTACAGTTTCTTTTCTGTGCAATCGCGATTAAAATCACCTACAATTTTACAGTTTGATAAAACGGTCCATGCGTGTGAACTTTTTGACCTTGTAACTGATTCATTCAAAAATGAGGTGTTTACTTACAGTTAGGTCATAAGGTCACATGTTTTTATACAGACAGAATATTTTGATGATTTTCAAGTTTTTGTACCATAACTTTCGTTGAGACACATTCATATTTATGATTAGTTACGGTTTACTCACGTGCACTTTTCGGGATTGCCCGACTAGCCTAGACCAGACTAGACAGTTCGACTCGCGACCTTGCCGCGTGTTCAAGTCGTGATTAAAGGCTCCGTTTGGGTCCGAAACTGTTGGGCAATCCCGAAAAATGCACGTGAGTAAACCGTAACTAATCATAAACATTTTCAAATTATCTTTTGAATCTTATTCATTAGTTTAGAATAGTGAATATACGTATGTTACTATTATTATTTAAATAGATATTTCAATACCTAATGCTTAGTCACTTTGCAAAAATAGTCTTTCCTCATGTCAGTACATTGTTATTAGTACGTAACAAAAGAAGTTCACTTGTGTGTAGATTTTTGTAACTTCAAATCTTTTATGATTTTTCTATGTCCAATGGACAATGTCCATTATATTTGCTGAAACAGCTGACGATCAATGAGTTTAAAAGAATATTAGTCGAATCATGGTGTAAAAATAAGCTACGCCTGGTATTCTCTTCCCGCAATGGCCTAAGACTACGTCATGAATGTCACATCTCCAATACAATAAAGGAGATTTTTAATTCATAATAAATATTAAATAAATTGCTAAGTAGCCTATTTTCTACTTCGTGTTATTCATCTATTTAGTTAAAAAGTAAACTGTATAAAATTACTAGTTCAAAATTGCTTCTTTGTAGAAGCAAATATATGAAAAAATGCATCTTGCTCGGGTAATTTATTTATACATAGTGGAAGCACTCCCAGCTGATGACGTAGTCTTAGGCCAATCACGTGACCTAGCTGTCACGGCAAGAGAATACCAGTGAAACTTATTATTATACCATGAGTCGAATATTGTTTTGAATGACACAAAATCGCAGCGGTATTATGTAAGCAATTAATACATAATAATCTACACGTAGATCCTTAAATTATATTTTTATGAAGGTACAATTATCCATAAGGCATAAATTAATTGCATAACGACAGACAGATACAAACGAGAAAATAATCATCAGGCTTTTTTTGCTTTAGTAACGTGAACTTTGTCGAGATCATTAACCTATCGTCCTACATGAGCGACAACGCGAAGCGAAGCGATGCAAAAATATTAACGGTAACTATTATAGCTATTTGTATAGGTGGTCTGCGTTGTCACGAATACAATCCTACAGGATATGACGCAGGACAAATTTGATTTTTATGCCAATAGACTTTTGGTTGTGTCCTACTGTGTCCTGTTACGTCATATTCGCGTTACGTTTTACCTTTTTAGTTTTTATTGTCGTTTACTTAGGAGACAATGGTTAAGTTGCTCGTGACTGGCATTTTACTCATAATGAGGTGGTGCGCGAGCGCAGACTCAAAAAAACTTCGCCATTACTTTGCAACTAAGCAATTAGTGTCATCGTTGTGTTAAATTATTACCTACAACTGCTTAGGTAATTTTAAGTTATACTGTTTAAAGAGCTGCTAATTGAAAAAATAAGGTGATTCTACATTCTTGGTATCGACGAGAATAAACAGACGTATGTTTTGTTTGGTAGGATTTTACACGTGGGTTTTTAAAAATTAAACAAATACATGTGGTTGAAGATTTAAAACAAATAAAAGTTTAATGCTGCTAATTAAAATGTTCCTTCCTTAAAAATGATTTTAGACATTTATTATGAAAAATTTAGTAGGTACAGTCAAGCAATGATCTGCCTATCGCCGGTTTTAAAATTGCCAACAATAGCAATCTGAATATGGATAGAACGGATAAATATGGGCCTATGTATAGAATGGACGGCCGTACAACCCAGAATCACCTATTTAGTCACTTGGCTTGGGTCAGATGACTATTATTAGCGGTTTTAAATTCGTCGATAGGCAGATATTATTGCTTCTGACTGTACAGTCGAGTTCATTAATATATTGGCCCTTCCAGGCTTCAGTAATATATGAACGTTAAAAAAGTTCATAATATTGTGACAACTCTAAGCATCATTAAATTGTGGTCAAGATTTAGATTCATTAATATGTGACTGCTTTTTCTCAGCCTTGTGCCTTTGGCTATACATGTTACTGAGAAAAAGCAGTCACATATTAATGAATCTAAATCTTGACCACAATTTAATGATGCTTAGAGTTGTCACAATATTATGAACTTTTTTAACGTTCAGATATTTTTGAAGCCTGGCAGGGCCAATATATTAATGAACTCGACTGTGCAATTATAATAAGCCTTAGACCTATAATCAGCCCATTACTGTCCCACTGCTGGACATGGACATCTTCTCAGAATGAGAAGAGTTCAGGCCTTACCACGCTGGCCTGGTGCGAGGTAGCGGACTACACACACCGTCGAGAACTTTATATAACCCTCTCAAGTGCGCAGGATTTCTAACCTCCCTTTTTCTTTATTATAATAATATGAAATTATATTTATGCTTTTGAATTTTTTTATCATTAAAGAAATAGGCCCCAAATCCTTAAACAGATTCCACTATACAGGGTGTAAACGAATTCGTGTAATTCCTTCAAAACACATGATCTACTAATGGTATAGATTAACCCCGCACGGGATTTTTCCCCTTTTTTATGTGTTGTAAAATTTCGATGCCGTGCGTAAATGTATGAAAGCACGGCGACACAGCTGACAGGCCTGACTAGCGCGATATCGCTTCATGCAGTCAGTTAAATCGGGACGCTAAAATTACTCAGATACAGAATACCATGTTAATTTTATGTTTTTTTTTTTGTTGATTCTGAAAAAAACCTATGCAGGGTCAATCAGTGTCACCAGTAGATCACGCGGTTTGAAGGAATTACACGAATTAGTTTACATCCTGTAGTACATTTTAGGTTCTAAAACTAGATTTAAAAAAACTTATGCATTCGACTCTAAACCGTAGGTATGTCCGCCATCATGTCTCAGTAGATCACTCGCGTTCCTCAATTACATGCTGTGTAAATGCATTAGGTACATAACGTATATAATAATAATAACTGCAATGGCATGCATTCGTTGCCCTCATCACGTACATGAATGTTACAGATAAAGTTGATACCTACACTTGATACAGATTTGCGACACATACTTCCGTTTTACTCGTACATCTACCTACATTTTTGGGTATACAGATAATACCATAGTTGTTTTGCCTAGCTTTTTCCCAATTACGTTGGGGTCAGCTTCTAGGCTACGAAGATGTGGCTGAATACCAGTGTTTTACAAGGAGCGACTGCCATTTGAACTCCGCAAACCAGTTACTGGAAAATGCCGATATCCTAAGGTTAGATCAGTTGTCAGATTTTCGGGCTTCTAACTACCCGTAACGCCTGTCGTATATACCGAATGACTGGTGAGGCACTAACGATCTTTTAAGGGATCACTGTACTTATCATAATGAACAGCTATTACTATGGGACCAATTACGAAATCGCGAAAAAAAAAACAGCTGTTCCCTACATTTATGTTCGCATAACTCGTCAAAATGTAGGGAACAGCTGCCTTAAGAGGTTGTGTGTTATTTATGTTACACCTTGTTTAATTATATTCGTATACTATCGTAACCCAGGACCGACGGTTTAACGTGCTCTTCGAGACACGGAGGGGTCTCGATGTGTCACGAACGGTCACCCATCCACGGACTGACCGCAGCTAGCGCAGCTTAACCTAACAAATCGTATGAACCGCGCGGTTTTTAATTATCCACGAGCCCTCTGAGATAATGCCATAGTATTGATGAATATTATTGCTGTCGCGTATTAAACAGTCCTCTGTAGTGTAGATCGAGCACGTGCACCGCATCCGATCTGAATCTGAGAAAATACGATATAAACAAGCTGCAGTACTGTTTGGATGAACGATTGTGCATGCATTCGATCTGAATTTCAAAAATTTGCGTGCGCGTTTCCGTCGATCGTATTTCCACGGATTCGGATCGCACGCAGTGCAATACGCCCGGTCACACATTCTAAGAATTTTTTTGTCAGAAACTTTTTGTCGCGCGCTGTAACGCACTCTGCATATGCATTTTGTAGTAAACACCGTACACTGTCAGATTTTGCCGGATACGGCAGTCTGCGGGGTCTATAGTGAAATATGTAAGCGACTTCGCGCACGCGTCGGAAATTTTGTTGTGATACAAATTTCTTATAGTGTTCGGCCGAGAGGTGATTTCACAAAAACCAATCGCCAGTTCTCATTTTACGCCCGATATATACAAGGTTAGTCAGAAAGGGGGTACTAATCCGAAAGGGTGTTAAAGTACACATAATAATGAATAACTATTGTTCTACAACTTTTCCCAAAACTCAATAGTTTAAGAGAAACAGCTGTTCAAAAATCTCAAATAAAAAAACTAAAATCTATCTATCCCCAGTTATGATCAGCTGTGTTTACATTTTAGATCATATTTGGGGTCATGAATTAGAAGCACCATTTTCTGAATTTGTAACTAAAGCAGGGATGAAGAATTTTTGAAAAAACTAAAATAAAAATCATTTTATTTGGAAAAAAAATTATCGAATTTTGAAATTTTAACACTTGCTTTCAAACAGTCATCAGCGATACTATAAGTGGGCTTCGGATTAGTACCCCTTTCCGACTAACCTTGTATAACCAAAAATTTATTGTTTTGCTTAACAATAGTAGCATTTTTTATTGCCAAACTAGGGACATAAATGAACTCGTAAACTTATTTCACCTATGATAGCTACTAACCTATTGGAGGGTCTACTATGCAAGGTCTTTGCTTCATTATTGGTAAATATACAAGAGCCTTAATTTTTACCAATAACGCTCAGTAAATCATAGGCATCGGCTATTAATCTTTGGAGTTTACGGTATTATAGTTTATTCATGTAAATTCCACATAGCGTTTGGATGGAGTACAACAATAATAGAGATAAAGAGGGATTCCCCTATACCCCTCTGGCTCTCACATACACACGACGGAACACAGTAAACTGCTTGGACTTTCATGTAAGGATGGTAGCTAGCCAGACGGACTGTATAGATCCTACCACCAAGCGTGCTTGGTTTTATTGAATCTTACAACACGCGAGGATGTTTTATATTCTAGCCCACACGGGCAAACGGTATCAATGTTCTAATAAATGGAATAGCTCATCATAAAACGCATTTATATTGTAGTGTAGCTGTAAGATTTTTATTCACAATAAAATAACAAAATGATTTCTGAATCACGCTTTTTATAGCTCTGACGATACGATAGAGTTTATCTTAATAACTGTATTATTTATCACGTTTCTAATAAAATACCTTCTTATTGACATTATAAATACAATCCGTTCCTTTGTAATTCAATCATGTGCTAACTGAGTGACAAATGACGTAGCAATTTACACAACTTTCCGTAATGCCGCTTTCAGACGATTCACAGTAGCTTGCGCAAGTACTACAACTGTACATCAAACTTATTTATTCAAAATTGATTAGAAATACTTATTTCTTTTTGAACGTTTATATTACAAAAGACAACCCCTAAAACGCCTGTCATTCACCGCTTCCTAGTGTTTCTGCTGTAATGATGTGAACAGTTTTTGCTTAGTGTGAGCAAGTGGCTTAGTTCTACTACTCCCTTTGGCCCTTGCGCCAGTGCCACCCTATGCTCCTCACTACGCCTTCTCCACAACCGCGCTACTCGTATTCTCGCCCACTGCGCATCGTTCGAACACTGGCGCCAGTTCATTCAAGTTCATGCAAATACTAAAGATTAGTACTTGCGCAGATTACAATGCATCCTCTGCAAGGGGTATAAGCAAAACGATTTGAAAAGTTTGTTCTAGATTTTCGTTAGCAGTTCCCTTGACACCGAACTAGTCATTCCTTATTTTTCTAATTTTCTTGGAAACTAAGAATCAGTGAGCAAAATAATAAAAATCAATAAATATGTAATTCTTAAAAAGTCTTTATAGGATAATTAGACAATTTTAGGTAGATTTGGATATTTTCTCGATTTCTATTTTTGGCCTAGAAAAATTGCTTGAAAAACTTGGTATATATAATTTAATTACACAAACCAATAATAATCAAGTGATCTATGGCTCCAGCTGGAGGTTAATCTGTTTTTGTTAGGAAACTGTTTTTTTAATTTCATTATTCAAGGAAAATATACATAATTTTAATTGTTTGACACCAACCCAGCTATTATTGGATGCTCGTTATCTATTGATCCACTATTATTATCCTGTAGTTGAGTTATCTTAATTATCAAGTATAAACGTTTTAAGGTTATGAACGAGTCAACTATTACAATTTGCATTGTATTAAGTTGAGATTAAATGGATACTGATTAACGGTTTTAAAAATAAATGCTACTGTTAGATAGGTGCTAACTTATTTTTAATTATTTGGTACGTATATTTTTTTACTGTATGAGATAGTATCCGTGTGGGGATGGACTGGAAGCTAGAATTTAAAATTTCCTCATCGAACGCTGGGAATAGACCCGTGTTGTAAGATTCACCAAAACCCAGCACGCTTGGTGGCCTACCACTTTCATCAGAACTGCCAGGCAGTTCTAATGAAAATCTTGTTGGGGTGTCTCGGTTTTTGTATAGGTATACTATAAATAACGTAACGTATACGGTCTGCCTTGCTAGCCTTCATAATAAAGACCGGCGCCAAGCAGTTTAAAACCAGAATAGGTATAGGGGAATCCCTCTATATCTCTGCTACTTACTATTATATATCTGTTATTCGTGTGCTCCATCTTAGACCCTGTCTGCACTTGCCATCTGGTGTGACTAGGGTCAAACGCGAACAAGTCAAATAATAAAAAAATGCCAACTTTTGACGTAATAATTTATTAATCAGGATTAGCAAAGACAATAAAATTACCTTGTGCACGACATTGCGTTTGTAATAATAAGATACCATTTATAATAATGATAGATTTTATAAATAGATAATTAAGGTCGCTACCACATACCTTTCTCTCAGCACAATACCTTTATCCTCAGATGTACCAAAGAGCTATTGTAGGTATGTTACTTTAGATTTATTATAGAAAAAATGTTCAGCTTTTTTTTTTCTGTTGGTCTGCTGTAGGTAGTCCTAGGGAACCCTTCCTACGTAACCGAGCAGTTATCGGCGAGACCTGAAGGGTCTCCAGCCAATGGGGGGGGGGGGGGGGGGGAAATGTTCAGCCAACTGACGCATGCTTGCATAGGAGTACTTGCGTACGCCGTGTGGGAGGTATGGCGGAGCAAGGAGTGTCACGGACGCTTTTACCGTACCCTTCATGGGCCCGATGTAGATTTTCTATCGTCTCTTTGGGAATACCAAAGGTTTTGTGTGTGTCATTATGGACAAAGTTATGACGATGAACAGTTACCGAAAATATTATATAGGACGGTTCGGTTGACATCTCTTCATCTGTCGGGCATGCTCATAGAAGTAATAAGTACTACGGGCATGCTACGTCCCGGTGAAACCATCAGACACATTGTTTCTGGTTTTTCTTGTCTTGCTAACGGCTAAGATTATCCACCAGTAACTTATCTTAATATGGATATCGTAACCTCTTCAGAGTTAACAAATTGTCATTCATACTGCAAGTAAAATAGAATTTAATAAAAAATTAAGTACCTACTATTCGTTCATTATATATGTATTATGCTCTATCTTCATCTACATGTTAGAGAAACGATGTAGGTATCTTATAGCTTAACAAACAATATTTTCTTTTGCATTTGCTCGGCTTAATCCATTGTTATTCCGTTTATTCATTTAAATACACATATCAAATTACATTTTTAAATATTTCTTTAAACAAAAAACATTTAAAAATATAAAATAATTGTTATATTTTAAATTTTAAATATAAAATAATTGTTATATTATGAAAAATCGTACAGCGAGTTCGAAGTCTAGATTAACTTTATATATGTATAATATATAAAAACTTTAATTGGGATATATTTCTTTGTCTGCTTGAGTTTTTGCCAAACGTCTAGCTTCAATAGACGTTGACCTTCAAACAATTGTGACCAATTATTTTGAAACCATCATACCTACAGCTGCCGAATCCATTTTATTAGAAATCTAAACCAAAGGTTGACACTTTAAAAACAGTTTCTTTTTTACCGTCGTATTTTATTATACTTAGCTATTTCAAAGCAAAAAATACCTATTTCCTTCAAAACGTAATCCTTAGTGATTTCTATGTAAACTTAGATTTTTTTTTATACGTGCGTCATGAGATATTTCATCGTCATATTTCAGATATGACGCTACCTAAAGTTTTCTACTATTTTTTATATAACCTATAAACATAAAATAACTGATTACCATATTGCATCAGCACGCAGTTCAAAGTCCCAAACAGTTTTGTTCAAAGATCGGAAGTGTCACCCGGAGAAGCACACAAAAAAACCTTTTAAAATGCGTCATACGTACGTAAGCGCAAAATATGTAGATACCGCGTTATCAATGTAGGACTCTGTTCACGGAAAAAAACAAAAATCTTCAGATAGCTTTATCCCTACCGGATATTTTACATTTTCGGGGTCGTAACAGGAATAACATTTTCATATTTTCCTTTTTCCCTTGGTTCGACGATGTCTGTGGGATTTGTTCGACTTTTTTATAAGTTAAAATGAGATTTGTGATGGGCGTGAACTACTCCTAAAAGCCGTGGCGATGTATTGTTATTCTGGAATCCTGGACACCAATATTATGATTAGAAAATACGTAATTATCAGTAATCAGATGTATTTTGACCTCTTAAAATATAATTAGGAAAGGTCACTGAACAAAACATGTGGTATCAAACAGTTAGCAACAATTGTTTATAATAACATCAGACTTAAAACATGGCACTCAATATCGGTTCATATTACATTGATAAAGATTACACAAGTAACAATACTATATTACATTTCAAGATATTAGATTGTTACGTCAAATCTCCGCATGGAACGTGCGAACGGTCTTTGACCGCTGATATAGTGTCGATAGATAGTATAATATAATATACTTAGATAGTAAATAATAGATAGAGTTTTTGTTAATCTAAGACACCACTGACATACGGTAAAGAAAAACGTTGTGATGAAACGTGGACTTAATGGTCTGAAATCGCCAACCCGCAGTGAGCAAGCGTGGCGATCAATGCTCGTTCCTTCTCTATATGATAAGAGTCCTTTGCCTCGCAGTGATAGTTACAGGCTGATTATTACAAATATCTTGTATTCGTTGTAAATACATATTAAATTATATTTTTAAATACATCTATCTATGTATATAAAATGAACCCCTATTTCCCTTGGTCACGGCATCACGCGTGAGCGGCTGGACCGATTTCGCAATTTTTTTTTTTGTTGTATTCGTAATTGCCAGTAGAAGATTCTTATGAAAGAAAAGTATAATATTTAAAAAAAAATGTCTCAGTATGTCCATATTCTTCATTTGTTTACCGCATGCATGAAATTGGTTTTAACTTTTTGTTATTATTTTGATTTTGTTTCTGAAGGTAGGTAGTAAGTAGGAAAGAGTGCATTGCAATGCATACATACGGTACAGCTAGTATGTTATAAAAAATAAAAACAATAAACATTTGAAATATAAAAAAATAGTAGCCGACCGGCATCGGGAACAGGGTCCAAGCTGCCGACGGTCAGGGCTCCAGAGAGAGAGGAACTTCCTAACAATACGCGCCGTCTCTAGGAGAACATTATTATATGTACTATTATTAGATTTTACTACATCTATTAATACTAATGTTATAAATATTATTATTAATAGATATAGGTAGTTATTATATCAAGCATTGAAGTGATATTAAATATAAAATAACTCGATCTTTTGCCCTACCTATGTTCACCTGACCTGCCGTATGTTAATAAATATAAGAAGTTAAACATTTTGTATTTCTTCCATTGCTGCGTTATTCCAGCCTTTTGTTTGAGTCCACTTACCTTGAAGGGATTGTCGACGATGAAGCAATCCCAAGAGTAATCAATCATAATACCTATTTCTTTTAGTTGCATGGAGCAATTCAATTTTTGACCTTTCGTAAGTGCATGAAAGTTTAAAAATGTTGTACTTAAACTTGAATGGCGAGTTTAAGGTTTTAAGGCCAGTTCTACCAACAAAATTGTTGATAAAGCGCGAACGAACCACAACCGCCAGTCAGTTTTTCTTTACGAAAACTGTCAAAATGTTTGGATTTGTTTTTGTTGTCAAACAATTTGATAGTTTTTGTAAGCGAAAACTGGCCGTATGAACGTTTCTCCTTCGCAGTTTCGGTGCAGTTGCGATTGATTAAAGTTTCTGATAGTAAAATAAGGCCCTAAAGGGATTGTGGTGCAGTGCTGATGTTCATCTATACAAGGTTAGTCAGAAAGGGGGTACTAATCCGAAAGGGTGTTAAAGTACCCATAATAGTGAGTAACTTTTGTTCTACAACTTTCCCCAAAAGTTAATAGTTTATGAGAAATAGCTGTTCAAAAATTAAAAAAAAAAAAACGCTAATATCTATCTATCCTCAGCTATGATCAGCTGTGTTTACATTTTAGGTCATATTTGGGGTCACGAATTAGAAGCTCCATTTTCTGAATTCGTAACTGAAGTAGGGACGAAGAATTTTTGAAAAAACTAAAATAAAATTAATTTTTCATGGGAATAAAAATTATCGAATTTTGAAATTTTAAAACTTGCTTTTAAACCGTCATTAGTGATACTTTCAGTGGTCTGTGGATTAGTACCCCCTTTCTGACTAACCTTGTATATAAGGAGAAGCTGACTGACTGACTGATCTATCAACGTACAGCCTAAACCGCTGGGGTTAGAAGCTTGAAATTTGCACAGTAGATTCTTTTTGTGATGTAAACATCCACTAAGAAGGGATTTCTCGCTTCCCCCAAGGGGGTGAAATAGGGGGTTTAAGTATGTATGTAAGTCCGTCATTTTTGAAGTAAGAAGCATGAAATTAAATGTGAAGGTTTCTGGTAAGAAATAAATGTACATATGTTTGAGCGTTTTTGAAAATTCTACGACTAAGGGGGTGAAATCAATGTTGAAAGTTTATATGAAAAATGTGGAACTTTTGAAGTAAGAAGCGTGGAATTAAATATCTAGACTTCTGGTTAGAAATAAACATAAACGAGTTTGAGCGTTTTTAGAAATTGCACCCCTAAAGGGGTGAAATGGGTTGTTAACATTTGTATGAAAATCCTTATTCCAGAGGTAATTAACTTAAAATTTGGCATAAACACTCTTCAAATAAATAATAAAAGACGAACTTTTTGGATTCTACAACTAGGTACACTTAAAAAGGGGTAAACGCGGGCTTAAAATTACACGCAAGCGAAGCTGCGGGCAAAAGCTAATTTATTATAATTTATCACACCAGGAGCTCTTCTCAACGAGAGAAGAAGAGTACGTAAAGAAATTTACCTTAATAGACTTTGTTTATATGAAATCTACGAAAAGAAACACGGTTAACAGTTTTTTTCCAAAGACCACACACGATCACTCGTTATTTGAACTCAGTTCAATAACAAAGCAACTATTTACTCTTGTTTTCTTTAATACAAACATATCTAGATTAAAAAACTGTACAATTCCGTTATTACAATTGACATTAGATAAGAAGGTCGTTAGTGAACTCGATCTAATTATAACACTTTCATATCAGACACACCCCACTCGTAAAAAGACGTAACTGTTGTTAGTGTAGATACAGTCTTGTAGAAGATACCAGATTTACGTCGAAAGTTTTATTGCTATTTTATCCCTAAATATGGGTCGTGATGAAACAAAATGTTTGTTTTACTTGACATTGTGTAAAATGTTGTAAGGAAAACATTTGATGTATAAATCACACTGACTTGTGGGCGTGACTAGATAACTATAAGTATTGTACTTATAAACTTTGAATTGATATATTAGTTACTTTATATGACGATTTGAGTGTAGATAAATACACTCGACCGCAAAGAAAAAGGGTCGGTTAGAAAATCTTCAATATCTTCAAAAGTACCTGACCTAGCTTAATGAAATAAAGACTGAATTAAAGAATATTTTATTGTGCTAAAATTTAAATAAAAAAAATAAATGAATTCAAGCTTTTTATTTTTAATAAATGTAAAATAAATAGGTCAGGTACTTTTGAAGATATTGAAGATTTTCTAACCGACCCTTTTTCTTTGCGGTCCAGTGTATACTACAGTAGTCTTAAAGTTTCCTTCTGGCATAGTGTATGATTACTGTGATTAGATTTATCTTAATACATCAGAATGTAACTCTTCAGGTACCTATTAACTTAAATAAGTCAGGTTTTTTTTTATCTACTCCATAATTTATTTAATATTGCATTTTTGTTTCAGATGTCTCTACAACACTCTCAAACCAAATTATGTTAGCTAATTTATAGAAAAAAAAAAATACAGAATAAAAAATGTCCTCGGAAAAGAACGCATTGGCATTACCGCTAAAGACACAGAAAGTAATCAAATTAGTACCACCCGATGGAGGGTGGGGATGGATGGTTTTAGTAGGGACAGCACTATGTAATGTAAGTACATACTGTGTGTATCTCATCATCATCATCAGTATTCGTAAACGTCCATTGGTCATCGGAAATACTGACATCTGTAGACCACAACAATGAACGTTCATAAGGCATATTTGCATTTTTACCATTTGTATGAGCGATTGATTGGAGGAGTTCGTGGCTAAATAATTACAGCCGCATTAACCGATCTTCCGGGTTAAGCCACGCTTGCCGAGGTTGGTCTGTGGATGGGTGACCATTTACCATAGCGAGTTTCCTCCGTGCCTCGGAAAGCACGTAAAGCCGTTGGTCCCGGCTGTCATTTGTAGATCTTTGACAGTCGTTACTGTTGGTCAGAAGCCAGAAAGTCAGACAACCAGTCTTACCAACAGTATCGTATTACCCAGTTACTGGGTTGTGGAGGTCTGATAGGCAGTCGCTCCATGTAAAATACTGATATTCAGCTGCATCCGGTTCGACTGGAAGCCGACCCCAACATAGTTGGGAAAAGGCTAGGCAGATGATGATATGAGCGATTGATTAGTTGTCGCATTAAGCCGGGTCCGCTGCGCCGTGTTTTCGTGTTTGCAAACAGGATAACATTTTTTTTTTATAACGTTGCCCCACACTAAGATTTCTCTTGTATCATGGGTGCGTTTACAGACACAAATCTCACAAACATTGTTTGCCAACCGAATAGGGGCGTGGCCTAACAGTTTTGGTAGCAAAATTGGCGCTGCGGACCCGGCTTAACATTGTTTGCCAACCGAATAGGGGCGTGGCCTAACAGTTTTGTTCTCAAAAACACAATAACATGTTAGAAAATTGGCGCTGCGGACCCGGCTTTCCGATGTGGGTTCGAAACACATACTAGCGTGACTTTTTCAATGTCATGTACTTTCTAAGGTAGTCTACATTGCAACAATTCTTAGAAATATCTTTTGACAGCTGACAGATTTTCAGATCTATTGGACTAGGCATTCTAGGTCGACTAGAAGTTCGGTGCCGTGAATGGCTGCCGAATTTGAACACTAGCCAATCGGATTGCTCGACGAGCTTCCGTTTAGACACCGTGATCGAATGTGAAACGTCTAAAGGTATTTCTAAGATTTGTTGCACTGTAAGACACCACTGTGAAGAAAAACATCGCGAAGATACCTAGATTTAATGGTCTGAGATCGCCAATATTACTGTAAACAAACGTGGTGATAAACACTCGTTGCTTCTCTGTACATACAAGGTTAGCCGGAAAGGGGGTACTAATCCGAAGCCCACTTATAGTATCACTAATAACTGTTTTAAAGCAAGTGTTAAAATTTCAAAATGTATTATTTTAGTTTTTTCAAAATTTCTTCATCCATGTTTTAGTTACGAATTCAGAAAGTGGAGCTTCTAATTCGTGACCCCAAATATGAACTAAAATGTAAACACAGCTGATCGTAGAAAGAGCTGTGGATAGATTTTGAACAGCTATTTCTCTTAAACTATTGACTTTTGGGGAGAGTTGTAGAACAAAAGTTATTCATTATTATGAGTACTTTAACACCCTTTCGGATTAGTACCCCCCCTTTCTGACTAACCTTGTATAAGATGACGCCTTTGTTCTACAGTGGAACAATTACAGGCTGGCCACTGGCAATTATTATTTTCAAGTACATCCCAGGGTGAATATTCGAACTTCCTTAAAAAAAAATTAACAAATCATTGTTCTCCTTCGTTGTTAACATTAATATTAGTTTCAAATTGTTTTTATTCTTGTCTTATTGCTTGACGGCAGTGGTATAGTTTGATTTTTCATTATTATAATTGAAGTTCGAAACATCTGCATTTAGAACTTTGGGATGATGATAATGACGTTCTTATTTTTTACTAACATTTTTCGAATAATCACCCCCCTACGAATACTATAAATGTGAAAGTAACTCTGTCTATCTGTGACGCTTTCACGCCTCAACCGCTGAACCGATTTTGATGAAACTCGGTACAAAGACAGTCTGGAACCTAGAGAAGGACATAGGCTAATTTTATTCCGAAAAATACGGAATTCGCGATAAATGACATCCACGCGGGCAAGGCCGTGAGCCACCTAGTTATCTTGTTTTTTTTTTCATTTTCATCGAAATATTTAGTAACAATAACAGGATGTTTTTCCGTTTTATCTCTTTAGCTGACCAGAAGGCCGTTTAATTTATATCATAACCCCGAATCATGAGAGCCTTAATTTATCAGCAGCGATATCGATTGATGACTAGATTAAACTACAACGTTTGTATTAGTAACGCAATTTTACCGAACTACAACATGACATGTAAACGTCCAGAGCATTATATCCGGTTATCTTCGCCATATAAGGGTAAATAGATAGTCGTTATCATCAACAACGGTTAAGGTAGCTAATAGGAGGCGAGGCTATTGCCTTTTTTAGGCAAAATAAGATGACAGTACCGTCGTCTCATACAACTCACTTGCCGAGCGAGGAATTGTATTCTTAGGCTCAATGTATACCGCCGCGGAATGGAATGGAAGTGATGAAATTGTACATAGCTTAGTGTACAATTATAATGTCGCGAATATTCCCCGGAAGAAGCGCGACCTTTTTTGGCTTATATTTAGTTTGTACATTATACAATTGACATAAAGTTCATTATGCTATGTACAATTTCGTCGCTTCCATTCCATTCCGTGGCGGTGTAAATTGAGCCTTAATCCATCCCCCCACAGAAATCATACAGAAAACAGTCAGAGACAGTCTGTTCGTGTAAAATGCAGATATGCAGTGACATTTCATGGTTATACCGGCAGCCATACAATTCAATGAAAGTCATCTTGCTATTTTTCAAATACGTTATTGAATCTTTCCGCACACGCGTTATATTGTTGAATATGTATTTATAAATTATTATGCAAACATTTAAAACCGAAGGTTTTTTACCTTTGCCAAGAGAAATGGTCGGTCAATTGGTGAAAGCAGTGGGATGATATAGTTTTGGAGGTGGATAATTATGTATCCTACATTTTTCTGGCGTGGCGGTACGAGCTATACGAAAATAGCTAATGTGTCGTAGTATTGTTATTCGTGAAGACTCCTTTTGAAGCAAACTGTTACGGCGCTTCCCCCACCGAAAGTTTAGAAAAAAAGCATTATTTCTGTCAGCACACAACACATTGAAATTTCATACGTACAACATTTTAGTCAAGTGTTGTAGCAATTTTCTAACACCAAAAAACAACACTTGACATCCTAGGTTAGAAGTTTTAGTAATTAATGCTAAAACCGGCCGTTTTTGGTACTTATCGCTAAAACTTCAAATCCAGAAGCTCTAGTGTTAATATTTGGTGTTCGAAAATTTCTAAGTAAGTAAAGTAAAAACCGACTTCAAAAAAAACTAAACGGAGTAAAATAATTATCATTTAATAAAAGTACCAGTTTCAGAAGTCGGTGCATTCAATTTGTTTCAGCGTAGAACACCGACTTCTGAAACTGGTACTTTTATTAAATGATAATTATTTTACTGCGTTTAGTTTTTTTTGAAGTCGGTTTTTACTTTTTTAAAGTAATTTTATTTTATACTTTTTAGTGCCACAAATAACAATTACAATAGTGTACAAATTCTCGGACCAGCACCACAACTAGAACGTCGTCTATAAACGATTTGTGTATTTTTTTTTGTTTTTGTTGATTTTTGCAAAAAGTGCTAAATCAATTTCAATAAAATTTATATGAGACCACCTTTGAAGTATGGTCTACCAAAAAAAAAAAGAATCATCAAAATCCATTCATAATTGGCGGAGATATCGCGTAACAAACAAAAAAAAACAAAAACATTCAGACGAATTGAGAACCTCCTCCTTTTTGAAGTCGGTTAAAAATGTTGTACGCACGAAAGTTCAATATATTGTGTGTTGACAGAAATAATGCTTTTTTTTCTGAAGTGGCGCTACTTTCGGTGGGGGAAGCTCCTTAATCGAACATTCTTCTCCTCTCGTGTTGGCATGAGCTATACATTGAAAAGATTAACCAGTCAGCAAGGTTGGTCGCGGCGCTGATTGCCCAGGGTGCGCCGGTAGTACTTAGTATCGTCACTCATGGAGGCTCTTTTCATGCACAACTCAGTCCATTAAGGTCTCTCTACACTCTCGCGCGAATCACGGCGTGAAATCGCGGCGCGGATCGCGGTGCGAATCACGGCAAAACTGATAATAATCCACATTCGCAGAGGATCGCGCCAGGTTCACAGTATAGTTCGCGCACAAAAATGCTAGTTCTAGTTGGTTAGACCAATTTGTGGTCATTTTCAACGCTCACTTGCGTAATTCACTATCTTGTTCTATTTTACGTCATATTTTTGTATAAAAAGACAACCGCTCGCCGCACTAGACTCGACGCGACTAAGCCGAATGCGAATGTGGAGCCTAGTCACTTTCACGCCAAGTTTGCGGCTTGCGAACCCTTTGTCACGGGAAAACAAAAAACCGTCAATTTTCGAGAAGGAGGCGCGAACGCGACGTGATGTCGCGAAGAATATGCGTATCGGATCCACACTCGTGGATCGCGGATGATTTGCGGCTTCGCGCGCGAATATGGAGAGGCCTTTACACCTACACAAAAAGATGTTTTGCCGAGCCTTTTCCAAAAAAAGGTGTTAAAAATCAACTCTAAGAATTTTATAGGGTTACTCGGTATCGAGAATTGAACAATTTTCGTTCTACAACTTTTCGAAATTCGCGTATTTTTTTTATAACTTTCTATACAAATCAAAAAAATATTTTAATTGATTTGTATAGACAGACATAAAAAAAAATATTCGAACTTCTCTCTACAAAAAGATGAATATCATCACACAGTACAATCTTAATGACATCTTTTTTTTCCTTCATAGATTTTCAATCAGTCAATGCTATCGCTCTTCAGTTTGCTATACGGAGATGCATTAGAATCAATGGGACACGCAACGCAGGGTGCCGCCATAGTAATGAGTACAATGTTGTTCGTCACAAATTTCGGCGGTCCAATAGCCGGAGCCGTCGTAAAGCTGACGTCACCAAGATTTGTAGCAGTAACCGGAGCATGTTTCTGTACCGTTGGCATTTTCTTCAGCGGATTTTCAACAAATATTTGGCACTTGGTGTTAACTTACGGCGTCTTATTAGGTAAGACTGTCTTGTTTGTTGTTTACTGTTTATTGTTTAGCATAATGCGGCATAGTGGAAATGTAAACGTAAACGGCGTGTTTTGATGCTTTTTAATAGATTGTAACTGTTTAACAGGAGCTATAATGGTATTAGTGCTTCTGGGTATAATGATATGAGCTCTTTAGATTTTCTATATTAAAAAACATTAGAAACGTTAAAGCCTCGTTCCCACTATGCCATGCCGGCTGTTTTGCCGGGCCGTCAAAACAGCCGGAATAGCTAGTGGCTGAACAATTTATATGAAGCTGTTCACATTAGACAGATCCGGGAAAAACACCAAACACGGAATTTTGAACGGAGTTTTTGTCACTGCGGAGCGCCGGCTAAACGCCCGGACCAGCCGCTTTAATGTGAACGAGTTCGCGCTGTTCGGACTAAATTCGGCTATCGCTGAAAACCAGCGCTATAGCTCTGTCTCGCACGGGAGTCACAGTATTATGCTGTGCAATAGCCGTTTTGCGTGACGCATACTTTTTCTCAACAGGTTTGTTTTATGTATGATAATTTTATTTTATTTTTGTGCGTCATTTTGGCGCGAATAAATATTTTTTCTTTCTTTCTTCTTTTAATTCGACTAATTTTTTTTACGGATCGGTCTATAACACATAGTCCCGGCGACGGTTTTCGGCGAAACAACCGGTCCGGAATAGTGTGAACGTGGCCTTACGTAACAGCTTTATTATTTATTTATTGACGATACTATGTCCCACAAATAAAACCATATTTTGGAATCGTATTCATTAATATTTAGAATGGCCCAAATCCTACCACAGACATCGGCAATTTTACCCCGAATGAATATTGTTGGGAAAACAACTAATCTATTTCGCTTGTTCCAGGCTTAGGTTTGGGTTTCATCCAAAACTCGTCATTTGTGGCTATAAATAGCTACTTCAAGCTAAAGAAGAGCCGCGCTGTGGGCCTCGCCAACGTGGGCACAGGTGTGGGACAGACCTTAATGCCCCACTTAGTGAGGTATCTCTTGGAAAATTACGGGTTCCGTGGCGCGTGCTTGTTGCTATCGTCTTTGAGTTTACACGGGGTAACTATTTGTTTACAACTATTAATTGTTCATAACATGTTTACTTTAAAGTTTAGCTTCAATCAATCAGAAATTCACTTTAAAATGTATTGTTTTATATTCTAACAACTTCTATATCTACTCCATTTTATATAACATTAGATAAAAGTGGCCCATCGAGGCACGTATATCTTTTGAACCATTTCTTCAAGTAGTATTTCAGCTCATCGGGATTGGACCGTTAAGGTTCATAAAATACTGAGTTGAATCGCTGCTGGAATCAAAAATGTTGCTTATTTCCGTACATTTCCTTGCTAAAACGGGTCTTATTTGTCTAATGTAATATTAAATAAAAAGTATAAGTAAAGTATTGTACTATTAGAGCTATTACGCACTGTCAACTGGTCTCTCAGCGACCAAAATATAAGCATAGTCGCCCGGGCGACCGGCGACCAAGTGCACACCTATTTAAACTATAGAAAGTCACAGTCGCCGTCGACCAAGTCTCCGCGCGCGACCAGTCGACAGTGCTTTTAGGACTTTTAGGACTTAATGGTCTGAAATCGCCAATATCTGGGTGACTACTGAGATGACGGCTAACAGAGATGTATGGAAGAAAAATACATGCTGTACCGACCCCAAATAAGTTGGGATAAGGGCAGGAGTGGAGGATGATGATGATGGTCTAAAATCGCCAACCCGCAGTGAGCATGCGTGGTGACCAATGCTCGTTCCTTCTCCCTATAAACCCTTAATCGGTTATAAAGTTTTAAGAAATAATTTGGCATTTTTTATAAATAATAAAAAAAGACTGTCTCGTTGGTCTAGCGGTCGCAGGCGCGACTGCTGAGTTTGAGGTCCGGGCTTCGATCCCCAGGTCGGGCAAAATGTTATTGGGTTTTTCCGTGTGGGATTTTTCTGTAGCAGCTCGGAGTCTAGATTTGTGCCCGGTTGATGGCAATAGGTTCGCCCCCATTACATGGGACTTCAAACATAACGGCGAAATGTGGGTGTACTATACACCTTTGCCAACCCTTTGGGGAATAGAGGCGTGATGTTATGTTATGTTAGTAAAAAAAGTTTTTCTTTTTTTTTCTGTTATAAGAAATACTTAAAAAAAATGAAATTGTCAGGTTTAAAAATAAAAAATAAACTTTAAAAAAAAGTAAAAACTGACTTCAAAGAAATACTAAAAGGAGTAAAATAATTACCATAATATAAAATTAACATTTTCAGAAGTCGGTGGCTTCTATTTGCTTCAGTGTAGAGTTGCACCGACTTCTGAAACTGTTAATTTTATATTATGGTAATTATTTTACTCCTTTTAGTATTTCTTTGAAGTCGGTTTTTACTTTTTTTTAAAGTTTATTTTTTATTAAATACGTTTTAGTGTCATAATTTTAACCCCCTCCTTCATAACCCTTCTTTTTGGCTTTGACGTAGTCGGGCATAAAAAGTCCTTTCAAATGATACCTTACACGATATAATGAAAACATTCCAAAGGGGGGAGGGGGGGACACGCACCCCCTCCTCTTTTCCAGTAGTCGGATCCCAACAACAAATATAAACAAAGCAATATTAGTAATTTGAGAATTTTGCTTTGATCCGATGAGGAGTTCCGTTTCATATCTCTGAAGTTCATGCTCTAATCATAACAAAATTTATATGGGACCAATCGGAAAGTATACCCTTTCGAACAAAAAAAGAATTTTTAAAATCGGTTCATAAATGACGGAGATATGAGGTAACAAACATAAAAAAAAAAAATAAAAAAAAAAAAAATACAGACGAATTGAGAACCTCCTCCTTTTTGAAGTCGGTTAAAAATATAACAAGGAGGTTTTCACGACATCTTCCAAAAAAGTTGGTGAGAAAAATATTCCCTTTAACTGTAAAAGGGTAAAGAGGTCTTTGCCCCGCAGTAGGAAGTTACAGGTTAATATATATTTATAGGTACTATTATATATTTTAGATTGCCGGAACTATGCTAATACAACCAGTGGAATGGCACATGAAGGAAGTTGAAGAAGAAGTCGTGATAGACGAAACATTACACCTACTACAAGATAAACACAAGGATGCAAATGGAAGAAAAACATCTCAATCGAACGGTGACACACAAAAAGATTTGGCCAATGGAAATGAAAAATCCAACTGGGGTAGCAAAAAAACACTAAGCAATAAAGAACTAAACGGTGGAAAAATAAATAAATCAGACGCAAATGGTCTGAATGGTAAGTAACGCAATGTTTCTGTGTTAATTTAAAAGTCTTAGGGCCAAAATACACTTAGCGTATTTTTCACCGCGTACTGCGCAAGATACGCGACGCAATATACGCTGAAGTGGGCTGTAGCCGCTGAAAATACGTCAAATATAGTTAACTTAACATCGATCGAACGCAAAATGCGCCCGAATCTTCTAGGCCCTATTACGCTCGGCGTAACCACAGAATAAAGAGTACAAGTGCGTAACGACGTATATACGCATGGTTAGGCCACAAGAAACATGAGCCGCGCAAGATACGATCAGTGTGTATGTAGCCTATAGTTATTATTTAAAAAAAAAACCTGGCTTTAAAAAATCATTATCGTTGATTCAAAACGCAAAAATCAACTAACATATCAGATCTCATCTCAAGCGATGTGATTGGTTGTTAGTATTTTGGTAGACCAATCACGTCAACTGACAAAGACAACAGATCAAATTGATTAGTATTTCAGGAACCAGGGGTAGCTCAAATAGATTTTTTTATTCCTAGTTCTTCACCATATTGCTCATAAGTCGTTTCAATATAGTTTCAATAAACTATCATTCAAAGTACTTTTATCAGATAATTTTAATCATTACTAATATTGTAAATGCGAAAGTAACTGTCTATCTGTCTGTTACCTAATCACGACTAAACTACTGAACTGATTTTGATGAAACTTGGTACAGGGATAGACTGGAACCTGAAGAAGGATATAGGCTACTCTTACTTCGAGAAACGCGGCATACGCGATAAAGGACATCCACGCGGGCAAAGCCGAGAGCGACTCCTAGTTTTTAATAAAATGAAACTGTTTACTGTCAATTCTATTATTGAGGTATTCTAGGCATAAACTATAAACGCACTACTATGTAATTATAAAATAATAAGAACACTAATACCTTTACTTATAAACGATGGTTAAAGGATGTTTAACTTAAATGGTACTCGTATTTAAGTCTATTGCCATCTTTATTAATTGGTATACAAATGACAAGGACAGGTATAATTTAATCAGTGTTTAAAAATTACAATCTTTTATGAGTAAGGAGTTAAATGTTAATTATTAAATTATAGTTATTCAGAGGTTATCATAGGGCTTATTATAAAAAATAATTATTCTTATTGACAGAAGAATTATTAATTAATTATAGAGTTCATAACATTAATTAAATTTAGTTATTACTTGTTAATTTACGGGCTTATTGTTATTTTAATTTGCGTTTCATGTTCTTACACTATTAAATTTTAAAGCAGAAAAATATTCTATAGTTATTACCTCAGAGGTACTTTAATATTAATTAAGTACGTCTCTAGATGATAATTATTTTCATAAGATATTATCTGAAGTGAACGCGAATATGAATTTCAAAATAAGTCGCGTTTGTTACGATAGTAAAACGTGCATACTTTGAGAGGATTGATAGTTGAATGATTATCTTTATGGTGATATTACACGGTTCACTTCTGCCTTTCAATTTGGATGAAGCAACCAAATTGAACCATGTAAACATAAAGCTGAATCATTCCCATTGATCTACTGATCAATGGGAATGGGAAAAGCATAAGCTACTGCTTATGCTTTCATTTTTGCACCTTTCAACCAAAGTGAATCAATTTGGTTGAACCGTGTAATATCACCATTACAAACTAACCGATAGGGTGATGATAACATCTACTTATTTATTTTACATGAAGCCAGTTCCTTTTAAATTTATCTTGCTTTGCTAACAGTTTGCCACAAAAGCTATAAAGAAAAAGAATAATTGAATTCGGTTAAGAAACGCCAAAGAAATCGGTGGACATAACTAAATAAACATACAGTCAAATTGAGAACGTCGATATTACGTCGTTTTTTGAACTTGATTAAAAAGCGTGGACTGTAAATATGTTTACAGAATATTTTGCGTTTCTTTTATTTATTTCATTAATGGATATTTCCATTGAGAAAATAAGCAGGATGTCCCGAAACTCAACATCAAGTCGGGAACATCACCATGATTATTCACCCAAAAGAAACCCACTGCTGGACATAGGCCTCCCCCAAGCCATGTTGGTTTGCCATTATCGCCACGCTTGGCAGGCGGGTTGGCGATCGCAGTATGGTTGTTAAAGTACTCAGAGAACGCTGCTGCCCATCCTCTAGTGAATCCCTTAGTCGCCTTTTACGACACCCATGGGAAGAGATGGGGTAGTGTTATTTTGTCTTCTTTTTACAAATCTAAAATTGTAGTTAGATTTATTAGGTAAAATTTTATTTATGTTAATTTTGAAACTCGGAAAGCATTAACATTAACATGAACATATATTAACATTTATTTATGTGAATTTTGAAACTCGGAAAGCATTAACATTAACATGAACATATATTAACATTTATTTTTTCTAATCTTACTACGTATCATTTGTTCCCGGCTTGTCGTTGCGTTTCGGGACATTCTGTATTATTACTATACTTTTTATTATTACATCACTAGAATATCGAATGACTGACTAATATGAAACTCATGACGAATTCTAGATGTTTAAGTAATGCCCACATTGTGTGTTTGTTTAAATATAGAAAAGATTATCATTGCAACTCATTTGACATACTTAAGTTTATCTGTATAAAAAACTTAGGGTTTCGTAGTAGCAACAACTGAACCTTTACGGTTTCGTCATATCTGTTTCTCTTTATAGCTGTCTATACGTGTGTCACAGCCCAGTACGACCTGGGTCAAACTTTAACTTCGGAACTAACCGGTTATTTTATGTTTCAGGAACTAATAACAGTTCGGCGTCACCACAAAAACAAAACTTGTTTAGGAAACTGTACGATCTGTTTGGTATCTCATTGCTGTCGAATATGAGGTTTCTCAATATCTTAATTGGTACAGCCCTAGCTGTTACTTCGATACAAAACTTCAGTATGCTGTTCCCATTCTTTCTGCAGGTAAATTATGATATTTTATATTAATATGAATATTTAATACTGTATTATTTTCATTATACTACAGGGTGTAAACGAATTCGTGTAATTCCTTCAAACCACGTGATCTACTGGTAATACAGATTAACCCTAAATGGGATTTTGAGAAAACAAACCACAAAAAAAAAAAACCAAAAAAAAGTGGTTTTCTGTTTCTGAGTAAATTTAGAGCCATGAGTTATCTGACTGCAAAGAGCGATATCGCGTTAGTCGTACCTGCCAGCCGTGTCACCGTACTTTCATTAATTTATGCGTGGCATCGAAATGTTCACACAAATAAAACAATTTTTTTGCAAAAAAAGAAATCTTGTGTTTTTACTGAATCCTTATTAGTTGGTTTAGATACGACCGGTAACAAAGCCGCATTAATGAAAAAAAAAAATATATTTTTCATCAATCTAAATCTCGTCCGAGGCCTGTCTGCACCAGTAGTAGATCATGTGATTTTAACGAATTACACGAATTCCTTAACACCCTGTAAACTTATACAATATTATTATTTATATTAATTACATTTATAAATATGTTATACTTATGCTTTCATCATAATTATGCAGGCCAAGTATTAAATAATAAGAAACCATCATCATCATCATTGGGCTTCATTTAAACAGTCGATCTTTACTCAAAGAGCGAGATATTTTAATTAAAGTTGTCTTTGATAACATCGTCTCATTATTATTACACTAATAATGTGTTCGCAATAATTAAATTCAAAAAACCCTTGACCTACACTAACTTAAGAGACAAAAATAATTTAAATAATAAATATTCTGCAATTATTGTAAAATTATTTTGAAAATTAATTATACAATTTTCTATTATTTATAACATGGCGTGTCCTAATATACAGTGAATAATAGCATTAAGTTTGAAAAAGAAATGCTGGAAATCATCAGTTCAGTTTTACACGAATCTACATATCAAACGTTTCTGAAAAATATAATTACAAGTGCATTAATAATGACATTTCCAGAACGTTATAGCAAATGAGATTATTAATGCATACGCTTTTATCGTTTTTATATTAATACTGCGTACCTTACATTGTTCTGACATATTGTTAATGTGTACAATAATAATTGATCCATTCAGACTATTAAAAACAATGAGTTCATTGTAATAATGTTGGTAAAGTTCTATTCACCTCATTGTACACTGTTTAACGAAGTGTCTTAGGATTTTTTATGGAAAAAAACATACGCGAGCCTGTGTCAGACTGGTATGAAAACATGCCTACGTTCCGCTTCGTCTCCTGCCTTGTACAGACCAACCGAATGAAGGCGAACTAACGCAAATGAGTGGGTGTAGACGGTTCAGCGAAGGCGAGCGAACGCGTACGAAAGCCTTCACACACGTTCGGCCGTCGGAACATCAACCCCCTTATTACAAAATATGGTCTAAGAAAAACCTAGGTTTTAAAATAGCCCCGTCTCTTTTTGTTAATTAATCTATATATATAAAAGGAGAAGCTGACTGACTGACTGATCTATCAACGCACAGCCTAAACCGCTGGGGTGAGAAACTTGAAATTTTGACAGTAGGTTCCTTTTTGTAACGTAGGCATCCACTAAGAAAGTATTTTTCGAAATTCAACCCCTAAGAGGGTGAAATAAGTGTTGAAAGTTTGTGTGAGAAATCTGGTAGTTTTGAAGGTAGAAGCATGGATTTAAAAATATAGGCTTTTGGTGAGAAATAAACACACACATGTTTGAGGGTTTTGGTAAATTCTACCCTTAAGAGGCGAAATAGGGGATGAAAGTTTTTTTTGATTTTATAACTACCCCGAGGGCTCAAAATTTCACGCAAGCGGAGCTGCGGGCAAAAGCTAGTTATGACATAAGCAAGTGATGGATATATTTTAAACCTGAGTTTACCTTAGTGTTGGTTTAAACCATCTTTTGTAATAAGGGGGCAAAGGTTTGGTCTGAGTGAACACAACAGCGAAGGCAAGCGAGCGTTCGGTTTCTATCGGCGAAAGCTATTCATACGCCTTCGTTCGGTTGGTCTGTACAAGGCATCCGAAGTGAAACACAAAAGAAAACCGAACCGAAGGTTAGTGAGTGAAGGAACCGAAATGTTATAAATAGCGCGAACGCATAGCGAAATTGAGCCGTTCTCGCCTAACACTTAAGCTCAATTTCGCATGTGCGGAACACATTTTTCTAGGTACGCATTACGGACATTACGCATTATCGGACGCATTAGTTCAGGAGTGAGGTTTCTGTACGTAGTACATTTACATTATTGCTTACCGTAGGTACTACAAAATGTCAAATATTCAAGAAAAACAAAAAAATCTGAAAAGCTAGTTTGTTCACGATCACCGATAACTACGGGTCTACTCCGAAAAACGAACTTCGACGTTTCGATCGAAATGAAACATCAAACTTAGAAATATACGATCAAAATATTGTCAAACAACGAACTACTATGTCAATTAACATTTGGGAGTAGGGTGAACGAAAGACAAAATGTGAAAACGTGAAAATCTAATCGATAGTCGGATCCGAAAAACATTCGTGGTTGTAAGAAGTGCGAGCCGAAACTTCGTTACTCGGATTTCATTATAAGCCCTCTAGTGTTCACATTGTATCGTTTAGAGTAGCCACAATACTACGATTAATAAATGACAATATTCACACAGAACTAATCCTACATGAAACAGAATATACAGGGTGTTAACGAATTCGTGTAATTCCTTAAAACCACATGATCTACTACTGGTGTAGACAGCCCCCGCACGGGATTTAGCTTGATTAAAAATAAAAAAATAAAATTATTATTTTTTCATGCGGCTTTGTTAGCGATCGTATCTAAACCACCTAATAAGGATTCAGTAAAAAAATAAGACTTTATTTTTTTGCAAAAAAAATATTTTATTTGTGTGAACATTTCGATGCCACGTATAAATTAATGAAAGCATGGCGACACGGCTGGCAGGCACGACTAACGCGATATCGCTCTTTGCAGTCAGATAACTCAAGGCTCAAAAATGAATCAGAAATAGAAAATCAAAAATTTTTTTCAAAAAAAATTTTTTCTTGGTTTTCAAAAATTCCCATTTAGGGTTAATCTGTGTCACCAGTAGATCACGTGGTTTGAAGGAATTACACGAATTCGTTAACACCCTGTAGAAAAGCTGAAGCTGTAAAAATGATGGAATGCAACCATAATAAACATTTCAAATTATCATGATTCATATTGAATGACAAATTGAATCGTGTTTTATCAATATCATTTGTAATAATACTAAATGAATATGTAATGCATTGGCGTAATCCTCATGTTATTGACAAATTAAAATAAACGTAATAATTCATTCATTTCATTATTCATTCATAATCAGATTGGCAACTATGTGTAACGACACATTATGCCGATATTATACGGCCGAATTTCGGTGTTATGCAATAGTTTTTAAATTTTCCTCAACAAATCAGGCCGAATTTACGTAGCGGCTTGCCGATCAGCTGAACGTCGGAGCGTCGTCGGTCGGGCGGAGGTTCTGCAGCAACGCATCCTATGCATTTTTAATAAAAAGTGACGCACAATTGCACAACCGAAAGTTCGGCAACAGAATCCTTAAACGAGCCTGTGAATTGAATCGTCGTCTACCTATTCCGCAAAATCGTAAACGTTGCGCGTAATTTCATCGGTGGTGTGTCGTTGCCACTGAATACGTCGAAATGATCAACCACCGAAATTCGGCCGCGTACGTTCGGCATCGAATGTCGCTACACTACACAAAGTACAACAGAAAGGAGCGCGCAAAAAAAAATTGCCAAATATTTTAAGACTCTCCATACGAATTGACACGATCAGCTGATGACAATAGAATAGCAAGTCATAAAAAAAAACCGAATCATTTGTTTGACCTATCAAATGTTGCTCTGAATAAGAGTCCAAACAATCCCCTTAAATATGACATTTCTGGAACACGTTGTAGACCACCTATAGTAACAAATTTGAACACTGACAGGGAGCAATTGTGCAGGTGTCATAATTCGTTCATTATCTCGCATTTATAACGCAGATATGAAGTACATGTAATCCTTATTGGATCAACAACTTATCAATATTTAACTACTCATCCTTACATATCTGTTTGTACTGATCATCCGGTAGGGTTGTGACGATCACCATTTCGATTATGGTTGGGAATGATATATACTTAGATAATAAAATGATATCTTATGATATTAAGTGACAAGACACAGTAAAACCGTAATATCTTGTTACTTGTAAAGTAAATAATTACTATACTTACACCAGCAGGGCAATTGTGTAACGTAACCAACATCAATCATGATAGTTGATGTGTCAAAAAATTCATACATAGTTGTAGAGAAGTCGATTTGTTAATGTATACGTTGCTATGGAAATTGTTGACCTGTCAAAATCAAAGCCACCCTTACTACAAAAGATGGTCTAAGAAAAACCTAGGTTTTAAGATAGCCCCGTCTCTTTTTGTCATATGACATAAGAAAGTGATGGGTATATTTTAAACCGTGGTTTACCTTAGTCTTGGTTTAAACCATCTTTTGTAATAAATAAATAAAAATTTATTTCAGACCGGGGCCCATAGAAAATAAGAATTACAATTAAAATTAATAAAATAAAATTAAATCAAAATTAAATCAAAATTAAATCAAAATTAAATCAAAATTAAATCAAAATTAAATTAAAACTAAATTAAAACTTTCCAAATTAAATTAAATTAAATTAAATAGGCCCATAGAGATTATGAGTGTATTCGCAATTAGAATGCTGTTACTTCTATTATATTACAGCGTACTTAACTTACACGCATTGAACCGCAAACAAACTCCAAAAAGTATCTCTAGTAATGGTACACTTAACATTTGGACTAAAAAATTATAATCTTATTGCATACCTACATACCTACTTGCACAAAGTCCAAAAGATCGCAAATAGGACTTGACTCATACATCTTTTAACAACATAATCCAAAGTCTAGATAACGTTCATGACTCAATTCACCAATACGGATGTAGAAATTCATTGGAACTAGGTTGTTTGATGACATCATTGTTTTTGCAGAAAGTAGCATCGATGGATAAGCAGCAGACTGCAAACTGCATGTCAGCAGTCGCAGGCGCAGATATAGCGGGTCGTCTTATCTTGCCAATCTTCCAAGACAAATACAAAATCAAGGCCAGATGGATGCTCATTATGACATGCACGTGGCTCATCGTCGTCAGACAAGGTACCTATGCTAAAGTTATCTTTGGAAGTAATTTATAGCTGCTTATTAATTATCTTTAAACCGGGCTTTACCCTGTACAAGAAAAATTTAAAAATTATACCATTCCATTTCACCATTCATTTCATGATAAAACTACATACTTATCATTTAGAATTTGATTTTAGATAAGCATATTGTTCAACTGTATGTTCATCATATCGTATCTATTAGTTATTGATTCGCTAACTGAAATACAATTTTCTTTTCAGTCTTGGCGTATCAAACCAATTTAGAAGTATTGATCGCCATGTCGTGTCTCTACGGCATCGGTAGGAGCATGATCATCGTTGCCAGAAACATTGCGATATCTGAAAACTGTAGGATGGATCAAGTACCAGCTGCCGTTGGTCTTGGAATGCTGACCATGGGTATCATTGTACCCCCAGTTGGATACTTCCTCGGATGGATAAGAGATTACACAGGGAGCTACATCACATGCATAACAGCCCAAAATATTCTGTTAGTCATACTACTAGTGACGTGGATCCCGGATATGTTATACTTGGTAATAAAAGAGAGGAAAGAAAGAAAGAAGAATTCCGAACAACCAGAAACATAGAGACTGATTAATGTGTAGGAGGAATTAAATTATTAAGTATTTGGAAATACTCTAGTGCCTTGCACTGTTCTGTCAGGAAAGGCAGAAGTTTAGTTTATTAAGAAGAGCCGAAACGACAATGAGCTCCACAGGATATAAATATACAATTAGTTAAAGAATGTTGAAAAGTAATCGAAGGAGGACAAGAGGTGTTCCATCCAATTTAATACACATAAGGCTGCAATTATGGCCTTAATAGATGACTTATCGACGAATTATTAATTTTATAGTGATTTAAAAATGACTTAAGTGAAATAAAGACGGGTCTTACATTTGTGATAGTACCGTCTTACTTTGATAATAACTGAAACAGAAGACTATCTTCCAAGTTCGTTTACTATGGCCCAGTGGTCATTAGTGGACTCAAATATTACTAGATAGCCTTAGTACCTGAAGGATGCGTCACGGCTGTGAAAAACATTTATATTTATTGAGAATACTTAAAGTTGAGAAGTTAGTACTTATTTTAAAGTGATGAGCAGAGTGGGACAAATAGCTAATGTTACTAACTAATTATTCTAATAATAATTTGCTGTTTTGTGAATGAGTAATGTTAGAGAGTCAAGATTTTAAGTCTGTATATTATTAGCATGAGAACTAATTGCAATGTTGAATAAGGATAGAGAATAAAAATTGTAAATAAGACTACTTGTTGAGCAGTAATAAGTTGTAAATTTTGTATAATACGTTTCTAGTCTAATAAATGAATAATGTTTTAATTCACGTTTTATTTTAATTTAATTAAACCCGTCTTTTATGGCTAGTTCAGACGGAGTTAGCCGCAGTGACAGGCCGCTCCTGCAATGCGCTGTATATTTCGTGTATTTTAAGCGGTGTCTATGCAAATGTAGACATGAGACGAGTTTACTCCAGACATTACGCTTACGGCGCTGACCGCAGTTGCAGCGAGCTGTAGAAAAATAAATGGCGCGTGAGACTGTTATTTAATTTATTAGGGTTTGTTGAACTGTGTTTCATGCACTTTTGCGAGTTTGACTTCACACCTTTTGAGTGGTGTCCCGCCTTGTTTCGCAGACCGAAATTTCATAGAATTTTGTTTCCCAGAAAATGTTTCATATAATATTTGGTCCTTGTATTTTTATTTCGAATACTTATTATTGTTTCAAATACTATTTACTTGAATGAAACATATTTCACAGAAACACTATTCAATGAATTTTTAATCTAATTTTTTTTGTTTAACAAACATATCAAACAGTAGAAAAAAATATTTTTTCACGACTACTGTGTGTTCGCACCCCGACACGGATAGGTTAGGTTCGAAGAGGATGACGGGGGCTAAAGTGAGCGAGCAAAGCGAGCGAACGAAGCCCCCGTTATCCCTTTTGCCCCTTTGGTTAGTAGTGCGTCATTCGATAAAATGTTTTTCTTGGTAATAAGTTTTATATTAAATAAACAATATAAGGGTAAAGAATATTTCATTTGTTATTACATGATATGATTATTCTAACATTAAACTTAATGTGGAACAAAAATCAATGATTTAAAAATCTTCAAAGTAAGTAAGTAATCTGCGTATTGATTATTCGATGAAACGAATATATATTTATATGAGTAAAATTTTATGTGAAACGAAATTCTATAAAACTATTAGCTATAAAACAGCGTACAGAGTTTTTGAGTATTTCAGACGCATGTCAAGTCACGGCTTTATTTTCTAAGGTTTTAGGCGCGATTTGCTTTACACCCATAGTTCGCTGTGACGGTATTTAGTTTTTTTCACACCGATAGATAGACATGGGGTTTCTTGCAGCTCTTCTCCATGGAATCTATCTTTTGGAATCGAGCACCTAGTTTTGACGTATTAAAAGTGCCCGATATCTGGTCTATTTGAAATAAAAAACGTTGACCTTGACCTTGGTTATTCAGCCCTCATCAGGCTGTCTACCTCCCAATCCCCCACCAGCAACGCCCTAAGTCGAGGTCCGAATCCCACTAGGGGTCGCCCTTAGTGCTGTTGTTGCTAGTAGTCATGATGTTAGTGTAGTACAACTGGCGAGGCGTAAGCTGAGCGTTGCATTTGTGTGAGTGCAAATAGAATCGATTGCCGAAAAGCAGTATAAACCAGTTTAAACTAAGCAAAGGACGTGTCTGCATTTATTCTCACACAAATTCAAAGCTCAGCTTAGGCCTCGCGGACGGTATAAGTAGTTAGCTTAGGTTAAGTATTTTATTATTATTATACCTGGCCGTGCATGGGTCCTAGCTCTCAAGGCTCTCGGGCCCCGACTAAGGGGGCTCCTGAGCGCATGTTGCGAGCGGGGCCAGTTTCCGCTCCGGTGGAAAACCGGCAAGCTGGTCCTGCTCAGAAAGGAGGGGCGTCCCGCAGATTCACCATCTGCGTACCGCCCCATCGTGTTGCTGGACGAGGTGGGCAAGCTCTTCGAGAGAATAATTGCAGACCGCCTCGTCACGCACATGTCTGGGGTGGGGCCGGACCTGGCGGATAACCAGTTCGGTTTCCGCCGGGGGCGCTCCACCGTGGACGCAATCATGCGCGTGAGGGCTCAGGCGGAGGAAGCAGTCGCTCGGGGCGAGGTCGTCTTGGCGGTGTCTCTCGACATCGCCAACGCCTTCAACACCTTGCCCTGGAGTTGCATACGGGCGGCACTCGAATACCATCGGGTGCCGACCTACCTCCGTCGCATTGTCGGGGCCTACCTGACACAGAGAGCAGTCATCTACCCGGGTCGGGAAGGATGGGGTCGGCGAGAGATGTCGTGCGGTGTTCCACAGGGATCGGTCCTGGGGCCGCTCCTGTGGAACATCGGATACGACTGGGTGCTTCGCGGTGCGTTCCTCCGCGGTGTCGGCGTGATTTGTTACGCCGATGACACTTTGGTCACGGCACGAGGGAGGACGCACCGAGAGGCAGCCATATTGGCGACAGCTGGGGTTGCGCAGGTCGTTGCAAGGATCCGGCGGTTGGGTCTCGAGGTGGCTCTGCAGAAGTCCGAGGCTCTGTGTTTCCATGGGCCTCGGAGGGGACCACCCTCGGGATCCCACATCATAGTGGGAGGCATCCGCATCGGCGTCGAGTCGACGATGAAGTACTTGGGACTCGTCCTCGACGGCCGATGGGACTTTGGGCCTCACTTTCGGCAGCTTACGCCGAAATTGATGGGCGCCGCGGCTGCGTTGTCGCGGCTGCTGCCCAATCTGGGGGGACCCAATGCCTTCTGCCGGAGGCTCTACGCCGGGATCGTACGGTCTATGGCCCTATATGGGGCGCCAATCTGGGCGGACACCCTGACGGCCCGCAACGTTGCAATCTTGCGGAGACCGCAGCGCGCGATGGCCGTCAGGGTGATAAGGGGATACCGTACGATCTCCTTCGAAGCGGGGAGCCTCCTAGCCGGATCGATGCCCTGGGATCTGGAGGCGAGGGCCCTCGCGCTGAGATATCGTCAGCGCGAGGAGGCGCCTGAGCGGAGCGAACTCCGCCAGATCCTAGTGGCTGAATGGAAGGAGAGACTTGCGCGACCCAGCGCAGGGCACGCCGCAATAGCGGCGGTAAGGCCCGTAATGGAGGAGTGGTTGGAGAGGCGTCACGGCGCCCTCAGCTTCCGGCTGACGCAGGTACTCTCGGGACATGGTTGTTTCGGGAAGTACCTGTGTCGCATAGGCCGGGAGCAAACGCCCGGTTGTCACCACTGCGTTGACTGCCCCGAGGACACGGCGCTGCACACGCTGCAGGCGTGTCCTGCGTGGGCGACGCAGCGCCGCGAACTAGTCGCGGCGGTCGGTGGTGACCTCTCGCTTCCGGCCGTGGTTCTGTCCATGGTTGGGAGCGAGAGCGCGTGGGAAGCCGTCGCCTCCTTCTGTGAGGAGGTGATGGCGACCAAGGAGGGAGCGGAGAGGGAGAGAGAGGCAGCTGCCACTCTCCCTTCCCGCGCTAGACGCACCGGGCGCCGGGGGGCGCGCGACGATCTCCGGCCACCGTAGTGTGTGGCCTGCGGGCGGCGAGTTAGGGGACCCGTCGCCCGACCAGTAACAGGCCCGAGAAGGCGGCGCGCTGTGTTCCGTGCGCGCCTCTCAGGAGGACGTGGGGCAAGGCCCCACAGAAGAAGAGGGCTGGCGGACCGAGGCCTGCCGGGGTCGCGGTGCATGCAGCTGCGAATCTCGCGACCCCGGCCAAGGGTCAGGAGAAGGAACACCGTGGGTTTTTAGCCGGTAAGAGTCCGGCATACCCCTTTGCCTTCCCCGGGCGAAGGGCATCCATGAGGATTTTCCCACGAAAAAAAAAAAAAAAAAGGTTAAGTATTTTACTTCTCCCCCATTGGCTGGAAATCCTTCAAGTCTCGCCAATAACTGCCCGGTTACGTAGGAATGGTCCGAAAGAACCATATACAAGCAGTTCAATAGAAAAAAAAAACAACATTTAGTTTCTTGTAGGGCCAGTCTATTACCACTTACCGGACACAAGTCAAAACTCCGGGCTCTAGTAAAGATTTCCTAATAGAAAAACCTAATAACATTTTGAGCAACCTGGCAATCAAACCGCGAATACCTCACTAAGCCTATTTCATCATCATCATCATCATTCAGCCAAAAGACGTCCACTGCTGGACATAAGCCTCCCCAAAAGGAGGGGTTTGCGTAATCGCCACGCTTGGCGGGCGGATTGGCGATCGCAGTATGGTTGTTAAAGTACCCAGAGAACGCTGCTGCCCATCCTCTAGAGAATCCCTTAGTCGCCTTTTTCGACACCCACAGGAAGAGATGGGGTAAGCCTATTTACATCAAACATTTTATTTGCTAAGTGCAGATTGATTTTGTTTAACTCAAAATAGAGTGCTATTATCCACTCGTCTACAGACTAGCTTAAAACAAATCATATTATTATAATTCTCGCCTCAGTTGATATTATTATGATATTTACGTCGAAAACTCCGGTGTTACCTCTACAAATGTCGACGCGGACGTAACGAATCCTATTTTCCATTTTCTCTTAAGGGAAAAGAATGTGACAATATGAAAATGTATACAAAAGAAAACAAGCACTAATATGGTTTGAAACATTTACATTTCGGAAGCAATAATTGACGTGATTTGTAGGATGTCTGTACGATTTTTACGGGCTTCAATCACTTCATAATAGAGAGGAGATGACTACAATAGGTAACATTATAATACGCGTGTTAATTAGCTAACTTGTCACAAGATACCCTGTGATATGATACGGATTTCGATACTAGAGCTCGTAACAAAGGATTTTGAATACAAATTGAGTAGCTAAATGGCGTCGAGGCGTTGGCGGTGATCAAGAAGTCACGTGTTCAAATACGACACCATATTGTGGTGAATCTTCTCCTAGATACAACAAAAGAGGCATACCTACAGGCAAGCATGAGATATCAATGCACTATGCAGGCAGTTATCATTATAATAGGGTATTTGACTGAAAAAATCTAATTAGTCCGTCAGTTAGATTATCAAAAAATATTTGACCCGTATTTTTTCTTTTGTTACGTAAACCAAAATTGACGAAAATACGACACTTTTAAAATTGGCAAAACGTCACAAGCAAGTTTAGTATAATAAATATAATTTTTACTTGCTTCTGACGTCACAAGCCCGCTCTCTCGAGTTTTGATGCGTTTTATCTTTCCAAATATTCATAGATTTAACAAAAGAAAAAATACGTGTCCATTATTTTTCAAAACTCTAACTGTGGTGGACTAATTAGATTTGCAATTTATTGATGCTGTCAACATGCCTATTGTGTGCTTAATGATTTTTTATAAGTAAGACATGGCGATGACAAAGACTTAGCCACTCAACACAGGCGTACGAAAATCCTTTGGGTACGAAACCCTAATAAATGGGTATAATAGGTGAACGGAGTAAGACCCCATGGCATAGTTTTTTTTCATTTCTAGTAATAAGCTGACTTTTCACTGTACGGAAAGCTATACAATGCGAGATCAGGTGTAATGATAAAAAAAAAAAAATATATAGTTGGGTGTATTGGTAATTGACACTTGGGCAAAATAGAAATATGTGTGCTCCAAAATAATAAATGAATATAAAATAAATGTTTCGGGCGCCAGGAGCTAACACAACAAAGTCACCGGAAGCTTACCGAGTAAAGTTGAACTTTTAATCTTCAAGCGGGAGGACTTAATAAAAACAAAACTTAATATATGACTTGTTTTTATTCCCTGTAGGCTTAAGGTATAGCTACATTGATATTACATTAATTAGATATAGCTATATTTAACAAAACTAGAATTAATTTATATTAAGTAAGTATTGCTATTATTGCTTAAATTATTATTGCATCCGGTATGAAATATATTATAAAAGAAAAAAAACATACCAGATTGTTGAATTTAAATCTAAATAAATTTAATTAAGGTTATGTGAGGAGCCGACACGAGGCGAACTCGACGTGAAAATAGTGAAGAATTCATCTTACCAAAATGGCATAATTATGTAGAAAAGAAAATTTATAATACTCGAAAAAAAACGCCAATGGGCTGGAACAAAGACAATTTGAAATTAGAATCGACGAAAATAACGACCACCATTTTTGAAAGCGTGGCGTCATGCACCTCAAAACTTACCGTTTTTTTCGGTTAAATAAACAATCAAACACGATGAGTGTGATGTCAAATCATTTTAAATATTAATCCATTTCTGAAACAAGGTAGAATTTGGGAATATAAAACCAATTAGTAATTTTAAATTGAATTTAGAACATTCAACAATGTCTAGAAGAAAAATCGACTCACCCAGAGAAATATTGGGATCTTCATATAATTATGAAGATTATCCTTATAAAAATGTTCTATCGACACATTAGAACTAAAATTTACCGGTATGCAGCCGGATTAAAAAAATATTTAATAAATCCAAGAAAAACGATCAAGCCATTGTGATCACAGGAAGCAGAGTGAGCTGTCAAAAGTTTAAAAGTTGCCAATTAACTTTCACAAACTAACACTAAAACTCGCCTGTGTTGCCAACAAATTAAGAATTTTAATTTAATAATACAGTAAACCCATGATATTATCTACAATACCACAGTCCACCCAAGGAAATGTGTTTAAATTTTAGAACCATGTAACGGGTTAAAAAGAGTCGTTACATTACATCCCTCCCCGAAAAAAAGAAAGGTACTTTCTTTTTATGTAAAAGAAAAAACCAGAACCTACAGGAAGGTAACAAAGAGAAGAAATAAAATCTATCATCCTAAAAACAGAAAAAGAAATATTAATTTCAAAACCTATGAAGTAATAATAACCAAGGTTGAAAAAGAAAACAAATATAAGACTGCAAGAATAAAATTTGCTAAGTCCTAAGAAAAACTAAAGTATGCATTAACACAATTAAAGTGCAGTTAGCATCGAAGACAACTAGTATTGAGTACAGTTAAGCTCCATCGCCACTGACTAACTACTACATCAAAATCCCCACTATGAGTACAGTTAGGCACCATCGCCACCGACTATCAACTTCCAACTAAATTCCCCCTATGAGTACAGTTAGGCACCATCGCCACCGACTATCTACTATGACAACCTCTATAAGTTGAGTACAGTTGAGCACCAACGCCACTGACTAACTAATTTCCACTATGTGTAACTGTTCAATCCTGTATAACAGATACAAGATTAGACAGCTCACATCACAAAAAACGATGTGGAAAATTGTAAAAAGAAAACTATATAGGAATGCTGGGATCGGCTCAACACCACCAATTTTCCGGGCACAGACATCCTTGATAATATAATTTCACAAACAGCCAAAACTGTAACAATATCAAATGCTTATTGTGGTCGGCACAACACCACCGAACTTTCCGAACACAACAGCAGAGAAAACAAAAGATGCATAATTGTGATCGGCACAACTCCACCGAACTTCCGAACACAAGAGCAAAAAAACTTTCATATTGTGATCGGCACAACTCCACCAATTTTCCGAACACAATAGAAAAAAAAACAAAACTTGCATATTGTGATCGGCACAACTCCACCGAACTTCCGAACACAATAGCAAAAAAATAACGAAATCAGGGTAAAACTACCAAGATCCATTTTCAAAAATAAGGCATTCCACAACAAGGGCAGAATGAAAAATCCCTAAAGAAAAAATTAAAGCAAGAACACGTCTCTTCATCAAATCCGTTTTCATTATAAGGCATTCCACAACAAAGGTGAAATGAAAAATCCCTAAAGAAAAAAAAAATTGGCAAGAAAACGTCTCTCCAAAAGTCAAATCCGAGGTGAAATATTTCAAAAACTAGTCAAATCCGAGGAATTATACAAATAATGTTAACTAGAACATTAGAACAAACTAATAAATACTGTAAGTCTACAATTAACTTGCAGTTAAAGTGTTTAAATCAAATCAAAACTATTTGACTGTGAAGTAAAATAGTAAGATTTAACTTCAACAAAGAAATAAACAATTATTAATCTTAACTAAGTACACTAACTGTTAAGACTAATCTTAAGAAAAAACTAATAATCATTATTAACATTAACTAAATGTTAGTAAGATATTAAGGTATAATTATATTATAAAAACATAATTATATAATAAAATTAAGATCTTTTGATGTGGGTAATATAAATATTGTGTGGGGGAAGAAGCAATTAAGTGTTAGCTAAAATAACCTAAGTTACGTTTTACTAAGTTCAGAAATTGAATTTAATAAATTGATATGAAGTTACCTAACATACTATTCTCTTTCAGACCACTATTACCTATCATTCATCATTCTAACAAAAGTGGGCTTCAAACAAAATTATCAAAATCAAGACTAAGCCTGAGAACCAAAAACAAATTAAATTTTAATAATGTCTTTAACATGATAACGACCCACTGTGCCTTTCTTCAGATCTTTTAAGACATAAACATTAAGAGAAACTTTTTCTATAATTATACATTTTATAAACTTAGGTGCAAGTTTTGCCGAAAAGTATACAGGTGCACTAGATTGAACGAAACTTCTTCGCCACACGATATCACCGACATCAAGAGAAATGACTCTGCGACCCTTATTATAATAAAGCGCATTACGCTTATAAGCTTTTAACAAGTAAGCTTGAACTTTTACAAAAATATCACTAAGTGAATTAAGAGAAATAGCGAATTGGTTTCTATCACCAACTTCAAGTTGATCCACTTTATCAATGGAATCACTAAAACGATGTAATGAAGCATCAAAAATAAGTTCTCTACCGAACATCAAAAAATTAGGTGTGAAATCTGTAGCAAGATTTACACTATTATTTAAAGCTAATTGAACATGAGGCAAAAATTTAGACCAAGTTCTATGATCATCTTTAACAAAACATGATATACAAGTTTCAACCGTCTTATTATATCTCTCTACAGGATTGTTTTGAGGAGTGTATAAAGTGTTATAAAATATTTTGGTTATATTAAAACCTTTCAAAAAATCTACAAAATGTTTTGAAGTAAATTGTGTTCCATTATCGCAAACTATTATCTTAGGACAACCAAACTTAAGAAATATTTCTTTATCAAAGAGTTTACAAATTATTTTTGTTGTAGCATTAATCATAGGAAATATCCAACAATATTTAGTGAAAACATCTACAATTGAAAGTATATATTTATGACCAGAATAAGTCTTAGGTAAAATTCCTATAATATCTACCGAAAGCATGAGCATGGGGCGATCTACTTTTTTAGGGTTAATCATAGTACCAAAAGGAGGAGAAGTAGTATGTTTATACGCTTTACAAGTATCACAAGATAAAATATAGTTTTGAACATCACTAAACATTCCTTTCCAAAAATAGTGTTGTTTTAATTTCTTTAAAGTTTTATGAATTCCAAGATGACCAGAATTAAGATCATCATGATTTGATCTAATAGTATCTAAAATATGTTCCTTAGGAATAACTATTTTCCAGTTAAGACGACTGTTGGGATCAAATTTATTTTTACAAAATTTATATAAAGTATTATTCTCTACTCTAAAGTTTTTAAATTTACAAGGAGATTTTTGACAATTAACAAATATTTTTCTAAACCAAGGATCACAAATATCCTCATCAGGTAAAATTAAACTATTTTGTGAATGAATTTCCATCACGGCAACTTCAATACGAGATAAAGCATCTGGAACTAAATGCAATGCACCTTTTTTATGAATAATATCAAAAGTAAATTGAGAAATTCTAGCGGCCCAACGTGCTAAACGTCCACTAGGATTACTAAGACCTAAAAGCCACTTTAAACAAGCGTGATCAGTGATAACTGTAAATTGCATTCCTTCAATATAAGGTCTAAAATGTTCTATAGAATCTAAAATAGCTAATAATTCACGTTCTGTGGTACTATAATTGCGTTCACATTTATTAAGTGATCTAGAATAAAACGCAATAGGATGCTGTTCACCAACATTATCCTCTTGACTCAAAACACTACCTATGCCAACAGAACTAGCATCGCAATGCAAAAAGAAAGGTTTTTCAAAATTAGGGCATATTAAAACAGGAGAAGTTACTAAAGCTTGTTTTAAATTGTTAAATGCATCTTCAGCTTCATCATTCCAACAAAGAGATTTTTTAGAATTCTTACTACCAGCTGTCAATTTAGTTAAAGGAGAAGCAATATCAGCAAATTTACAAATGAACCTACGGTAATATGAACATAAACCAAGAAAACTTCTGAGTTGTTTAACCGTTTCAGGACGCGGAAAAGTATTAATAGTTTCTAATTTAGAAGGATCAGTATGCAAACCATTACTGTCAACAATATAACCAAGATAACGAAGTCTATCTTTACAAAAATTACACTTTTTTAAATTAACTGTTAATCCTGCTTCTTTTAATATATTATAAATTTTATGCAGGTATTCTATATGCAAATTAAAATCGGAATTCACACAAATTAGATCGTCTAAATAACAGAACACAGTGCTATCAAATTCAGGGCCAAAAAGTTTATCTACTAGTCTCTGCAGCTCAGCTGGTGCATTAGTGAGACCAAATGGCATACGAACAAATTCGTAAAGTCCTTTTCCGGGAACAACGAAAGCAGTTTTCTCACGGGAAGATTTTTCCAAAGCAATCTGCAAAAATGCTTTAGAAAGGTCTATTGTACTAATGAATTTAGCACCTCCTAGATTATCTAAAATTCTAGAGGTATAAGGAAGAGGATAAGAATCTTTAATAGTTACTGAATTTAAACGTCGCGAATCTAAACACAATCTTGTACTACCATCCTTCTTTTCTACAGCTAAAACAGGTGAACACCAAGGAGATTTAGAGGGTTGAATAATCCCTTCATTCAATAAAACTTCTACTTCATCAAAAAGTTCTTTTTGTTTAGCAGGACTCAAAGGCCAATATCTTTGTTTAAAAGGTTCGCTAGTAACATTAATTTTATGTTCTACAAGATGAGTAAGGCCTAAACCTTTCCTTTCATAAGAAATATCTTCAAAAAGTGAAATAGTTTCATTTAATTTTTGTTTCTCAGAGGGAGAAAGTTCACTAACAGAAGTAACTGTGCTAACTTCAATATTATTGCTTTTAACAAAAGTAATATTTTTCCACAAATCTTTAGCTAAGTCAAAATTTAACCAGAAATCAAATCCTAAAATGATTGGTGATACAAAAGAAGGTATAATTAAAAACGTTATAATTTTAGTAGAATTATCACAAGTAACTGGCAATTCCATGACACCAATAATTTTTTGTGCGGAGCCATCAGCTGTAAAAGCAGAACCAGCAATAGGTTTAATTTGAAAACCTAATTGTAAAAATTGTTTATGACTATTTGAACCTAAAACGCAACTATTTGAACCACTATCTAACAATCCTGAAAAATTAATATTATCTACTGAAAATTCTAAATAAGGTCTAGTGTCGTTATGTTTAACAAATAAAATAGGAGCTGATCTATAAATATCAAAAAATGTTTTTAAATAAGTTAACCAATCCGAAAATTCTTTATTACAAGTAATGTCATCAGGTTTGTGACTATGAACTAATTTATTTAACATCGAGACGCTCGCGGTTTTATTAAAAACAGGGGCTCGATGCGACCTAATCAGTTTTTTTGACTCGCATGAGTTTTTAATAACCAAATTACAAACGTCACAATTTTTTGAAGTTACTCCAACCTTATGACACTTGAAACAAATAACACCAGGAACAGATGGGCAATTTTTATAATTATGTCCTGATTGTTTACATTTTAAACAAACGAAGTCTGTTGAAACTGCAAAAGATTTTACGGGTTTTTCAAATTTAACAGCCTCCTTAAAAGGTTTTCTATTCACAAAAACTTCAAGTTCTTTTGCAAGATCAAGAAATTGTTCAACGGTATCAATATGTTTACCAAACACATAAGGGGTATATAAGGACAACATGTTATTTTTAATAATATTTACTAAAACCGTTACGAATAATGGAGAAGAAAGACGACTAGCCATGTCCATAATGTCTGTAATAAAATCTGGAAGAGATTCAGAAAACTTTTGTTTCTTCGTACGAAGCTCATATTCCAAAAAATAATCAAAGTCAGGTTTATCAAAACGTTTCAATAATGCAAGTTTAAGCTCAAGCCAAGAAGCAATACGGATTCTAATAGTGCGAAACCATTTAACAGCAATGCCACTAAGCAAGTCTGAAAAAGAACCAACAAGCAAAATTTCATCAAAGTTTTTATACAAAAAATATTCTTCATTTTGTGTAATAAATTCCCTAACACAAGTTTTTCCATCAAAGTTAATTTTACTCTTTTTTAAATCAGGCAATTTATTTGTAGAAGGCAAATTCTTTTTAATATGTTCATTAACACGTGCATTCATCGAATTAAAAGAAGGCCAAGAAGCATTGGTCGCAAAAACAGAAGAATGTGCAACTCTATCAGTATGACTAAAAGGATTATGCTCCTCTGTTAAATTAATCATATCATGAGCAATAGCAGCATTAGCAACAGTGCGAGGACTATCCGAAAGCGGCGGAAATTGAACTTCTTTATCCATAATGAATAGCAAGGGAAATAGCAAAAGCAAAACTAAAACTTAAAAAGTTATGAAATGTTTGAGGTTAAATTAAAGTCAATGTTGAATTATTTAAAATAATAATTACTAAGTGGGTAGCAATGAAAAGATGCAATAACTAACAATGTTAAATTATTCCACAATGATTATGCTTCAATGTTTACTTATTGTTGTACTTAATTCTTTAAGTACATAAATTATTTAAGAAAAGTTACACTTCACTATGTATTTATAAGTTAAGTTCACTAAGTACAATACCAAGAGATAATAAAACCGGTTGTCACCATACAATTATGTTTGTTTTGCTAAAGTAAAAAAACAAGAAAGTTAGATGTTGTAACAACAAAGTCAACAACAAAATATATCACACAAAGTTCAATATTGTTTACAACTAAATATCAAAGTTATAAATTAATGTTAATTAACTGTTGTTACAAAGTAACTTGTAACATTATTGTTAACTACTAACAAACAATATGATCTGTAAACAATACATTAGAACAATGTGTAAAACAATAAATGGATGCAATAATAAAGCAATACAAATAACAAAGCATGAAAAGCCTACTTCATGTCCCTGTTCGGGCGCCAAATGTAATGATAAAAAAAAATAAATATATAGTTGGGTGTATTGGTAATTGACACTTGGGCAAAATAGAAATATGTGTGCTCCAAAATAATAAATGAATATAAAATAAATGTTTCGGGCGCCAGGAGCTAACACAACAAAGTCACCGGAAGCTTACCGAGTAAAGTTGAACTTTTAATCTTCAAGCGGGAGGACTTAATAAAAACAAAACTTAATATATGACTTGTTTTTATTCCCTGTAGGCTTAAGGTATAGCTACATTGATATTACATTAATTAGATATAGCTATATTTAACAAAACTAGAATTAATTTATATTAAGTAAGTATTGCTATTATTGCTTAAATTATTATTGCATCCGGTATGAAATATATTATAAAAGAAAAAAAACATACCAGATTGTTGAATTTAAATCTAAATAAATTTAATTAAGGTTATGTGAGGAGCCGACACGAGGCGAACTCGACGTGAAAATAGTGAAGAATTCATCTTACCAAAATGGCATAATTATGTAGAAAAGAAAATTTATAATACTCGAAAAAAAACGCCAATGGGCTGGAACAAAGACAATTTGAAATTAGAATCGACGAAAATAACGACCACCATTTTTGAAAGCGTGGCGTCATGCACCTCAAAACTTACCGTTTTTTTCGGTTAAATAAACAATCAAACACGATGAGTGTGATGTCAAATCATTTTAAATATTAATCCATTTCTGAAACAAGGTAGAATTTGGGAATATAAAACCAATTAGTAATTTTAAATTGAATTTAGAACATTCAACAATGTCTAGAAGAAAAATCGACTCACCCAGAGAAATATTGGGATCTTCATATAATTATGAAGATTATCCTTATAAAAATGTTCTATCGACACATTAGAACTAAAATTTACCGGTATGCAGCCGGATTAAAAAAATATTTAATAAATCCAAGAAAAACGATCAAGCCATTGTGATCACAGGAAGCAGAGTGAGCTGTCAAAAGTTTAAAAGTTGCCAATTAACTTTCACAAACTAACACTAAAACTCGCCTGTGTTGCCAACAAATTAAGAATTTTAATTTAATAATACAGTAAACCCATGATATTATCTACAATACCACAGTCCACCCAAGGAAATGTGTTTAAATTTTAGAACCATGTAACGGGTTAAAAAGAGTCGTTACACAGGTCATACTGGAAATATTTAGCTTGATACGTATCCGTGTGTATAAGCATATTAACTTAGTTGGACAGGTTATCGAAGTATGCCGTGTACTTTTCGACATAATTTCAGTGGCCCCATCGAATAAACTTGTAAGAGCTCAACTCAATTCAACAAATGACGAACGTTCGTTGGAGTTCGTTGGCTATGTGTGTACGCTGCAATAGAAAACACCTGTTATTTTATTTATTTAGTACTTCAATGCACAATGGTGGTACATAAGGCGGACTTAATGCCACAAGGCATTCTTTACCAGGCAACCCTTGGGTCAAAGAGAACACCATTGAAAAGAGGTACAAAAAATAAAAATAAAAAAGGATATTTGCGACTTAATTAATTATAGATAACAAAACAATAAAAAATATAAGACATAGATAATAAAATAACATTAAATATACATAAATATATACCCAGGAGCAGAGCATACAGCAGTCCGACCAAGAGCGTCGACCGCGTTGCTCTAAGCACCAAGACAAGGAACGCCAACGAACGTTCGTCACTTGTTAAATTTGACCAAACTTTGTATAGAACGAATCCGGTTTAATTCGTTCATTTAATCGGTATAGAACTCTGTTCGTTGGCCTTTGTTGGCGTTCGTTAGCTTGGCGTGTACATACCAATGTGTATCCTGTTTCAATTATGTAACAAGAGATTTAGAAATGAGGATAACTGGCGGCTCAGTTGTAACAGATATAAAGTAGATAGAAATTCTTTAATGCCAGGCTTTAGGATTAGATAATATTAATCCCTGGGATAAGGAAATTCGCTTTTGTACTCGTAAATATCAAATTCCGGAATGTAAAGATGGCTGAATCATTAAAGATAACTTTTTAGGTGGCTTTTGATTCTTTATTATCTCTACAATTTATATGTTACAATAAGCTCCAGATGAGGCTAAAATTCAGAAACATAGAACGCCTTCTGTCTAATCTTAACAACTATAAAAAAGTAAAAGCCGACTTCAAAAAAAACTAAACGGAGTAAAATAATTATCACTTAATAAAACTACCAGTTTCAGAAGTCGGTGTTCTACGCTGAAACAAATTGCATGCACCGACTTCTGAATCTGGTAGTTTTATTAAATGATAATTATTTTACTCCGTTTAGTTTTTTTTGAAGTCGGTTTTTACTTTTTTTAAAGTTTTTTTATTTTATACTTTTTAATGCCACAAATTACAATTACAATAGTGTACAAATTCTCGGACCACACTACAACTAGAACGTCGTCTACATACGATTTGTGTATTTTTTTTGTTTTTGTTGTTTTTTTAAAAAAGTGATAATAAATTTTAAAAAAATATATAAGTATGGGACCATCTCTGAAGTATGGCGCCGCCCCAGGCACACACTTTTAGAACCCGATGACGAAATAACCCTCCTCCAGGAGGCGAGTAAATCGACCAGCACAATACACAACGTCCGCCGCCGTCCGGCATATCGTCCTCGCCGACGAGGCCCGTCGCGACGTCCCACCGCCGCCGGTCACGATCCACCGAGCTCTCCCGTCGTAGAGCCGGTCGTCTCTTCAGACTCCGCAGTCACACCGATAATTCAGCCCTCATCAAGCTGTCTTTCCCCCTATGTCCACGCCAGCAACGCCCTAAGCCGAGGTCCGAGTCCCACTAGGGGTCGCCCTTAGTGCTGTTGTTGCAGGTAGTCATGATGTTAGTGTAGTACAAGTAGTTAGCTTAGGTTAAGTATTTTACTTCCCCCCCATTGGCTGGAGACCCTTTAGGTCACGCCAATAACTGCCCGGTTACGTAGAAACCGTCCCCTAGGACGACCTACAGCAGACAAATAGAAAAAAAAAAAAAAAAAAAAAAATCTGAAGTATGGACTACCAAAAAAAAATCTTCAAAATCCATTCATAATTGGCGGAGATATAGCGTAAGAAACACAAAAAAAAAAAAACATTCAGACGAATTGAGAACCTCCTCCTTTTTGAAGTCGGTTAAAAATAGTGCGAGATATCGCCCAAGAATTAAAAGATTGTGGCAACATCTACAAATGAGAGTGAATTAGTTGATTATTATCCGTTTATTCATCGTAATATACATTATAAATTACACACCGTGGGCCCGAGGTACCCGGTAGATTTTAACCTTCGATTCCGATGTCTAATTGGAGAAGATAAGCTAGGATATAGTTTGTTGAATAAAGCTTAATTTTCGAAATATTCGTTATTTACGGAAATTCACAAATCGATAAATTTCTATGGTAACAAGGCCTATGAACGCGACGTTGCGACTTTTATCATACCATACCCCTCTCGCTTTAAGTCTTATTTGTCAGGGAGGATTGTGAAGTGAAAAGTTTCTTATTCACTCACACGATAATTTATAAAAGTTGCCAGTTCAACCTAAGTTGTTGTTTACAAGGAAGTACTAAAGTTAATTAATTTATTAAGAAAAGAAAAACAAAAAAAAATATTGAATTGGACTTTCGTTGATATAACATTTGACTCATAATACCATCAGAAGATAAAATATTTCGGGTACCTCGGACCCACGGTGTGTTTTTAAATATAATTATGTAACTGCGGTTAATTAAAACCTTGTCTATTTTCGTCGCTGCGTAACGATATACAGGTTCCCGCCTAATTCGGCTGTAGGTGCATTTTTTAGTTCTACGTGTATTCGCGTTTTTTTTATGGAACGTACGCGACAAAAAATACGCGAATATCAAAAAGTTGTTCAGTTTTCGAAACCGAGTAACCTCACAAAATTCTTGTGTGTTTAAAAGATAATAATATTTTTCCATCACTACATGGTATAAAACAAAGTCGCTTCCCGCTGTCTGTCTGTCCCTATGTATGCTTAGATCTTTAAAACTACGCAACGGATTATGATGCGTTTTTTTTTAATAGATAGAGTGTTTCGATGCTGATGACGACGTCTGTGATCTAGTGGTTCGAGTGTCGGACTGCTGATCACGAGGTCGTGGGTTCGATTCCCACAGGACACAAATGTTTATGTGGTGAACATAAGTATTTGTCTGGGTGTTTCTCATGTATTATAAGCATGTATTTACAAAAAAAAAAAGCATTTAAGTATTATGTCCATTGTCTAGTACCCATAGTACAAGCTCTGCTTAGTTTGGGACTAGATGGTGCTGTGTAAAAAAGGATCCATATATTTATTTATTATTATTTATTCAAGAGAAAGGTTTCAAGCTATAAAACGTACACGTGCAAAGCCGGGGCGGGTCGCTAGTACATTTATAATACAAAAAATTTGGGCCCGTCGGTATCGGAAGCAGGGTCCATGCTACCAGTGGTTAGGGCTCTAGAGACAGAAACCTACTTAAAATGCGTGCCGTGTCGAGGACTGCTTTCTGTATGAGGTCCTTGATGCAACCACCTAACGAGAGCTTCTTGAGGTGTTGGTTGTGTCTCTGATTGAGGCTTATTTCTATTATCAATATTATTTCTATCAATAATCGTATAAACCATACAAGAAAAATTCCGTATTTGCTTTTAGACAACATATTCTACGATCAATATGAAGAAAAACATATCTCACAAAAATCTCGCAAACGTGATGACGTTGTAGTCGATAACGTAGGAATGAAAGTACCTACTACTAAAATACTTCATGTATAATGCAGATGCTACGTCGTGCGTCCGTCGTACCGCGTCCCGTCGCGTCGCATCCAGACGGTCACCGACACGCATACGAGATGAAAAGATTTGTCTCGTGAACACCCAAATCTCTTGCAATGTAGAATTTGATGAAAATGTTATACGTATTTGAGAAGGTTTTTTGATATTAGGTATATGAATTTTACATGGAACTGTCTCGTGTTTTGGACTTCGCAACTAACTTAACTGGCTAAGACTGACTGAGACTGACTTTTGTATGTTAAAATGAACGTATGAATGGTATGGTTTGGTAAATAAACCTACGCATTTTGCGAGACGCTTGTCAAAAATTATCAGGTATAGTCCAAGATCGCAAATAATTGTTTTTTTTTTTATACAGAGTGTTAACGAAATCGTGTAATTCCTTCAAATCGCGTGATCTACTGGTGACACAGATTAACCCTAGATGGAATTTTCGAAAATCAAATAAAAAAAAAATGAAAAAAAAAATTTGGTTTTCTGAGTCTTTTTACAACCTTGAGTTATCTGACTGTAAAGAGTGATATCGCGTTAGTCGTTTCTGCCAGCCGTGTCGCCGTACTTTCATAATTTATGCGTGGCATCGAAATGTGCACAAAAATAAAACAAATTTTTTGCAAAAAAAAAAAAGTTGTTTTTTTACTGAATCCTTATTAGTTGGTTTAGATAAGACCGGTAACAAAGCCGCATGAAAAAATAATAATTTTATTTTTTATTTTTAATCAAGCTAAATCCCGTGCGGGGCCTGTCTACATCAGTAGTAGATCATGTGGTTTTAAGGAATTACACGAATTCGTTAACATCCTGTATATGTATGGCTTTACCCCACTCTAGGATTTCTCCTGTATCGTGGTTGCGTTAACAGACACAAATCTCACATACACAAACACCCAGACCTGAAACAACTATCTGTAGGCCATACAAATTTTTATTCCGTGCCGAAAACCAATTGCTCAGGCATTGCACCAAACGTGTCGTCAAAAGATATTTGGCTTTTGCAAAACGTTTTGCCAAGAGGTAAATGACGGTAAACCTCATTCTACCCTTTGGATATCACGAACATGCACAAATAAGTTATCATAGTATTTCATACGTTATTTCGGAACAAAGATAAACTTAGCCGCAGTACTAGACATTGGTTCACACACACACACTCGCAGCCACCTTATATAGAGCAAGTCACGATAATTTCCGAGGTCTATTGCTCCACGACAACCATAATAACCCATTTTGCTCAGTTGCCTCTTGTAAATGGTGAACACCGAGCTTAGTTTACGCTGACATAACATTACTAAATCAGTAGGGTGAGAAAATAGAAAGTATTATATGAGTGCTTTGGATAGTTAAATGACATCATCATGAGCCTGTACTGTTGTATCTGTAAAGTTGATTCACTGTGTTCTTGCTATACTTAAGTCATGGCTTACATATACAAGGTTAGTCGGAAAGGGGGTACTAATCTGCAGGCCACTTATAGTATCATTGATGACTGTCTTAAAGCAAGTGTTAAAATTTTAAAATTCAACAAAAAATTAAATTAAATTCAAAAATAATTTTTATGTCCATGCAAAATAATTTTATATCACTTTTTTCAAAAAGTAAGAAATGTCGTGGTGGCCCGGAGGTTACAGACCCGCTTATTAAGCACCGGGTTGCGGGTTCAAATCCAGACATGTACCAATGTGACTTTTTCAATTTCATATGTACTTTCTTAGTTAATCTAAGACACCACTGACATATGGTGAAGGAAAACATCGTGAGGAAACCTGGACTTTAATGGTTTGAAATCGCCAACCCGCAATGAGCAAGCGTGGCCATCAATGCTCGTTCCTTCTCTGTACGAGAAGAGGCATTTGCCCGGCAATGGGACAGTTACAGGCTAATATTTTTTTTTTTTTTTTTTTCAAATATTCTTCATCCCTTCTTTAGTTACAACAATATCAGAAAATGGTTCTTCTAATACATGACCCCAAATAATATGACCTAATATGTAAACAGAGCTAGTCTTAACTGGCGATAGATAGATATTAGCGTTTTTTTTTGAGATTTTTGATCACTTTCTCTTAAACTATTGACTTGTGGAAAAAGTTCTAGAAGAAAAGTTATTCATTATTAAGGGTACTTTGACACCTTTTCAGATTAGTACCCCCTTTCTGACTAACCTTGTATATGGAATGCATGGAATACATGTATTCAACAGTAAACAACGTTTCAAAAACACATTCTTGTTTTGAAACATAACATAACATCATCAGCCCATTACTATCCCACAACTAAGCGCGGACCTCTTCTCAGAATAAAAAGAATTTAGGCCTTAGTTCTCAACGGTGTCCTGGTGCGGGTTGGCGAACTACACACACCATCGAGAACTGTTTGGAGCCCTCTCATTTGTGCAGGTTGCCTCACGATGTTTTCTTTCAACATTCATTTTGGCAATCAACAGAAACCATACGAAAAAATGTTTAGTAACGTTATTCGCTGCTAGAGGCTCTGCCTAAATTGTCATACATTTTTGGCGTGACGCAACTACAGTAGTAACGTAAAAAAACTCGCACTTGGGGTACAGATAGTTGATGTTGATTCAGCACATAATTATTACAGCACAATCAAGTAAAACTATACAAATTATGTGGCGATGCTCGTACAGCGACTGTCATAGGTATTTGTATGACACCCAGTACTGACGGCTTAACGTGCTTCATACATATACTACATCTCTCTAGTAATTAGTAGCCATCAATGAACGTTGAAGTATCGAACATCGAATATTACAAATACTAGAAACAATAACACATAACCATAGATATCGCCACAAAGTAGTACCGTAATCTGTGGTGCGTGTTTATCTATTATTATTAATAATAATCATAGTACAAATCCTTGAGATTACTACAATAATATTGTTGCAACGTCAAAGTACGATAAAGCGTATCTATTTCTAAAGTATTTCTAATACTTCCATGACAATGGGGTAATGGATTACTTTAACGTTTTGTTAGAGAAACTGGACACTCAGAAATGTAATTTTGGTCCATGCGTATGTGTAGTTTACTGACACATTCTTGCTCTTAGCCCTTTTCCTAACTTTGTTAGAGTCACCTTCCAGTGTAACTAGATATCTGAATACCCATATTTTACACAAAGTAACTGCCGTCCCAAATGTTACCCAAAGGGCAATGGAGAGGGCTATGCTCGGAGTTACCCTGCGAGATCAAATCAGAAATGATGAGATCCGCAGGAGAACCAAGGTAACCGACATAGATCGAAGAATTGCCAAACTTAAGTGGCAGTGGGCGGGGCACATTGCTCGCAGAACGGATGGCCGATGGGGTCGACAGGTTCTGGAGTGGCGACCGCGTACCAGAAGACGCAGCGTGGGTAGTCCTCCCACAAGGTGGACCGATGATCTGGTGAAGGTCACGGGAAACCGCTGGATGCGAGAAGCACAGGACCGGTCGATGTGGCGATGCTTGGGGGAGGCCTATGTCCAGCAGTGGACGTCTTTCGGCTGAATGATGATGATGATGACTGCCATCAGGAGCCCCGCAACTGGGCAGTACCGAGATCCTAAGGTATTATATCCCAGTTGTCAGACTTTCGGGCTTCTGACTACCTTTCACGATCGTTATAGATGTTCGAATGACAACCGGGACTGATAGTTTAAACATGATCTCAGAGACACAGAGGGGTCTCGATGTGTAACGAACGGTCACACATCCATGGACTAACCGATCATACCAACGGCACGGTTGCTATTTAGCAACGAGTTAGTTAATTCACTGACATTTAAACAGTCCTATGGATTCTGAACTCGGCCATGTCCTACCTTCGTCAAAAAACTATGTTAATAGAATGCCTCGATGTATTAATAATCATCATTCAGCCGAAAGACGTCCACTGCTGGACATAGGCCTTCCCCAAGCATCGCCACTTCGACCGGTCATCCTTCACCAGATCATCGGTCCACCTTGTGGGAGGCCTACCCACGCTCAGCCGGGGGTTGCGGAAGTATCATAAGTTTCCGCGACCCTCAGCGCAGGTGTGAGATGGAATACCGGGGTGGTTTTAATCATTAAGAGTCTGGTAGACCCCAGGGCGGAGGACATCCACGAGGAATTCCACCCCGAAAAAAAAAAGGCCTACCCACGCTGCGTCTTCCGGTACGCGATCGCCACTCCAGAACCTTTCGCAATTTGCGAGCAATGTGCCCCGCCCACTTCCACTTAAGTTTGGCAATTCTTCGAGCTATGTCAGTTACCTTGGTTCTTCTGCGGATGTCTTCATTTTTGATATGATCACGCAGGGTATCTCCAAGTATAGCCCTCTCCATTGCGCTTTCGGTGAACTTGAGCCTTCTTATAATGCCCATTGTAAGTGACCACGTCTAATAATAATTGTAACCAATCCAATATCTGGACACCATAAACGCCTGACTGAAATAAATATTCTTCTTCTCGCGTGTCGGTATGAGATATACGAGAATAGCTCATGCCATGTTGAAAAGATTAGCCAGTCAGTAAGGTAGCGGGGCCGGCTGCCCAGGGTGCGCTGGACGTAGTTAACTGATCGATTACCGGAAACACAGACATAATAGATAAACAATGGAAGCCGCCACTGATCCGCGGCGCTCAGGCGTTATCGTAAGCATCGTCACTCGTGGAAGCTCTTTTAATGCACCGTAATATTAGTAAGGCCTTTTATTTTATTGCTGTGTAAAAATCCATTATGACTCTTTTTCTGTTACTTCATCTCATAAAACCATTTAATACAGGGCTGTCCCAAAAAGTACTGTCAAGCGGAAGTCCAGAGGTAGAGCACCCTTAAAGGTACCCGAATCACCCCCATGTATGTTCCGCGATTTATTGTAGTTTCCAAGTTATGATTTCTTTTCATGTTTAACCAAACTCTGACTTTAATGTCATTTTTGATCATAGTGACGTGAATAGTTATTTTTTCTATGAAGTTATTTATATGAATAAAAACAAGAGTGTGCCTACGCTACCGGCGCCGGCACCCAAAAATAACGCCATTGGGAACCGACGGCACATTACTGCCGGCAGCCGAGATTAAAAACATCGGCTGCCGGCACCCAAAATGGACACCGGCGGCGGTAATATGTTATTTGGTAGGTATGTTAGTTGAAAGGTAGGTTAGATTTTCGGTCAAGCACTATAACTTGTCTTCCAACTGACTAATTTCAAGAGCGAGCGAAGCGAATATAGCTTGATTAGAATGACAGCTGCCAAACTAGTGTGACTAGTGCTGGGAAAGGATTGATTAAATCGATATAAATAATTAAAAATAAATATAATACGTATATTTTTGTAGCCGCCATCTGGGATTTCGATATTGACCTTATTTTTAGCATCGGCACACCGGAAAACCATGAAATTGACAGACATGACGACTAATTTTCAAATTTTCATGACCGCCATTTTGAATTTGAGTTTTGACCTCATCTTCAGCATCAGCCTATCCGAAAACTTTGGATTTGACACCCATGACGAATAATCATAGGCGCAATAATTTATACCTAAAAAATACATTTTAAACTTATACTGTCTTATTACAAAAAAATGTTTGAGTACTGGTTTAAACCAAGACTAAAAAGTCTTGGATTGTTACGGTATTAAACTTAATACCAGGTTCAAAATGTGTTCTGATTACAAAACGAAGACTATCCGAGGATCAGTTAGTACCAAAGAAGGTCCATGGTTCAAATAATATCATTGTTTCATTGGTTGATTCAAGCTTCATTTGAAGCAACGTTCCGTTTCTAAAAATATTTATATTATAATAACATTTAAAATGGTTCTTTGTTTAGGTTACAATATATTGAACAAACACAACTTTTACTTTAGAAGTGCTTTTATATTTAAGTTGTCATATTTTTAACACTTCTAGCGTGGAGTGAATTACAAACGGCGGCGGCACGCGTAATTTGAAACGAATGTTTCTGATGTCCTCGAGGATCGAGGTATAAATCCTCACGTAGTAAATCGACAATACTTTCACCAAAACGTTTACTAAATCTATATTTATACCGAAAATCTTCGTCAGGTAATCCAAATGGATTTCGTTGCTGACGAACTCTGTTGAGTCCCCGGTAACTCTCAAGTATATCCAACACATCCAAATCTTCCAAATCAAACATATCAATATCTATTTTTGGTTTTCTAATCACAAAATAATACGAATCTAACCTCGAAATTAACAGTTTAGTACCATACTTAAACTAGGGGTCACGATGGTCTAATTTTGGTATCATAGATAGTTCTAGGACTAGCGATAAAGTTCATTGTATAATAACGTTTTATTTAGTCATGGTTTAAACCTAGTAATAATCCCAGTACTAAATTTAGATCGTGTTTTGTAATAAGACGAATAAAGACCTTTTTAATATTGTACGAAGTAGGTATGATTATTTATTATCATCGCATAACATTTTAAAAACGGAAACGAAGTCGTTGGTTTATTCAATCGATTCAAATTATTTTATCGATGTGTCCCATCTCTAACATTTTTGCAATATGACATAACTTTTGAAGGACGTCGTAGATAATAAGATTTATATTTTTTGACTATGAATCAGTAAGAGTTATTTTAGTTTAAAAGCTGTATTTATTTAATATTTAGAATTATATGGGAAGCACTGTATTTAAAAAAAATGTTATCATTCTAGTTATGAATGTTTTTTTGTGTGCCATTATAAATCACCTGTTCGACGTAACTACAAAGTTAAGTCGTCACTTTTGCTGACATCTGTCATTCTAATCATGCTATATTTTAAAGACTATAATTTGGGGCACCCCGACACGGATAGGTTAGGTTCCGCGCAGCGTGGCTCCGTCGACTCTGCTTTGGAAACCCGAACAACTTTACAAACATCCCCTTAAGTTTTTCATTTGTTTTTATTGTGAAAATGAAAGTGGGTGACGAATAATCTTGTCATGAAGAGTTTGAAAAGGACTTGAAGGTGTAAAAAAACAGTGTATGTAGTCGGCGCGGCGCCGGCAGCCAGTTTGGAAATCGGCGCCGGCACTCGTAATGGCAACCGGCGCCGGCAGCGGAGGCACTCCCTTAAATATTTAATAAAAATCGCATTTGTCTCAACTATTCATGACACTATGGTCAAAGATGTCGAAAATTAAATGAATTCATAACTCGAAAACTCCAAAAAATTGTGGAACATATTTGGACGTAATTCGGGTACCTCTAAGAGTGCTCTACCTCTGGGCTTCCGCTTGACTCTACTTTTTGGGTCAACCTTTATTAGGAAATATCCATTGACAACATAGATAGTCTCTATCGAACCAAAACACGATACGCTCTCAAATGCATTTTGCCTGAAACTAATCCTACACGGAGCAGTGACATCATACATTCATGCAATTCACCACACAAAAAGCACTGACTTATAAATTGTACGAACAGCAAAACCCACTTACATTCACAGTGCAATATGAATATGTTTGTGTTTAATTTCACCGTGGCTAAATAAATTCATTTCCACAGCCTCGCCGTGAATCAGGAGGGTCCTTTTCCTATTTTCCGCCAAGATTCAGGGATTACCCGCGGCGCCCAGAATTTTATGTATAAAATTTCGCTCTCCGTTCCATATTACACTGTTTGCTATCATTAAAATACTATTTTTAATAAGTTGCCACTTCTTCTTGGCTGTTTGTTTCTACTTTTGTTTAATTAAGATTTTGTTTTATTATGTATTCGTTAGTAAACATTTGTTTATAAGCACTGGTTTAGAAACAAGGGTTTGAACTCAGAAATATTTTTAGGAACATTTACGTAATGTTTTAGATAATACTGGCAACTGGTATTCGAAACATTGTCTACGAGTGAAGACATGGCTTTACAATTCGACGAAATTACATACAAGATTAGTCGGAAAGGGGGTTCTAATCAGTGAGCCACTTTAGGTATCACTAATAACTGTATTAAAAAAGAGTTAAAATTTCGAAATTCAATAATTTTTATTTCGATGCCAAATGATTATTATTTTAGTTTCTTCAAAAATCTTCAGCACTGCTTTAGTTACTAATTCAGAAAATGGAGCTTCCGAATCCGTGGCCCCAAATTTGACCTAAAATGTTAACACAGAGGTGATCATAGCTGAAGATAAATAAGTAGATTTTAATATTTTTATGAAATCTTTTAACAGCCATTTCTCTTAAACGTTTTACTTTTTGGGAAAGTTGTAGAACAAAAGTTACTCCTTATTTTAGGTTCTTTGACACCCTTTCGGATTAGTACCCCCTTTTCGACTAACCTTGTATTTATTCGAATCAATTTAAAAAAAAATCTTATGGCTCTTCTATTAATGTGAAAAGGTAAAATATTTTCTCCATACTCATAATAATATGCATCCCTGTTCAAAATATCCCTGCACATGACGTAACAGTTCCCCAGTAAAGTATTGTGTTAGACAGAGGGCGGATCACACAAAATAAGCCGGCGGTTTGTAAACAACGGTATATTGTTTCTTCGTCCACATTGTGGAGTACGCTCATACAGATTTAGGTTAGGTTTAGACAGATGAATTGTATAGAAAATTGTGAAATGGCTTTTTTTTGGATATTAATTACTAGGAAGGAACTCTTCTAGAGTGGAGTCGAGTCGAATTTGCCGCTTGATCAGCTCATGGTTAAGGGCTCTGTTTGGGTCCGAAACTAGTCGCGCAATCCCGAAAAATGCACGTGAGTAAACTGTAAAGCTTGGCGTCGACTACAGCCGAAACGCGTCGCATAGAAGTGAGTCGAGACGCATTTATTCCTTGTGCGTCCATCTCAGACGAATCGAATCGTTCATTCATCACAACTTTTCAACGAAGTAGGTTGTTTTTGTACGATGGCCAGCTCGGATGAAAAAATATTTTTATTTCAAATACGTTTTGATGAAGAAGAGTAGAATAGTAGAAAAAAGAAACGGCGTGCTCCAAAATACTGGGTACACGACATTAATATGAAAAGAAATCTCTACGGCGAATTTCACCATCTTTACCCAGACTTGAAGAAGGGCCTTGTCAATTTTTTTTAATATTTTCGTTTCGTTCCTACGAAAAAATTTAAGATTTGCTAGACTTACTTGTCCGCTTCCCCGCGTCGAATGAGGCACGCCGAGTCGAATCGAAACGCATCAGCGAAGAAATTCGCCTGAAGAGCAATATGCGCGAGCGACTCGATTCGGCGCACCGCGGCTCGTCGCTAATGGACGCAGTTTCATACTAAATAATAATATATAAAAAGCGAATTTATTCGATTCGACTCGACTCGGCGAGCCTAGTGGACGCGAGCCTTAACTAATCATAAACATGAAACCAAACCAATAGTAATTTAGTATCGGTTTGTATTGGTTGCATGTTGCATTTTTTTTCACTCCTTCTGCATGTGCTCGTATTTGTGGACAGGGTGTGTGGTGTTGCATTCTGCATCCAAATTAGCGATCCAGTTTGGTGGAATTAAAACTAAATATTGTATTTGCATATTTGATTGCCATGGATTTCCGCAAAGTAACGCATTTTGCTATCATGTCTGATTACTTTATCCAAGATTTTTATTTTAATAAGTAGGGGTGTGTTTTAGAGTCTGTTTAGATAAAACTTAGCCAGTTTGCATCAAAATACTCAGGTTTAAGGATGTTGCAGGCATTGTACAAAACCGGTTTAGTTGTAAATACACTAGAGTTATTTAAAATCATCGGGCTACAATTTATTCATGCTATTTTAATAAAACACTTAACCTAATTAACATGAATATCTAACTATCCAGCTTACACACCTCAAGCTTGTGACAGGCAGTAGTCTCACTGCTGACACTGCCACAGAGGTTTGCCCAGTCAGAAAACATGAAGTAGTCATGTAGAACAAATTATTGTAATAATATTCATCAGCCATGAATGTAACGTCGACTTTTTTGGAATTACGACGGTTTTGCTGTTTTTTTTGCAGTCTTCGTGATACGTTGACATGAAAATGAAAAATAAGAAACTCGTGACTTCTATTTTTAACCGACTTCAAAAAGGAGGAGGTTCTCAATTCGGTTGTATTTTTTTTTTAAATTTTTTTTTATGTTTTTTTTATTTTTTATGTTTGTTACCTCATATCTCCGTCATTTATGAACCGATTTGAAAAATTCTTTTTTTGTTCGAAAGGGTATACTTCCCGATTGGTCCCATATGAATTTTGTTATGATTAGACTATGAACTTCAGAGATATGGAACGGAACTCCTCATCGGATCAAAGCAAAATTCTCAAATTACTAATATTGCTTTGTTTATATTTGTTGTTGAGAACTGACTACTGGAAAAGAGGAGGGGGTGCGTGTCGTTAAATTTATGGCACTAAAACGTATTAAATAAAAAATAAACTTAGAAAAGAAGTAAAAACCGACTTCAAAGAAAAACTAAAAGGAGTAAAATAATTACCATAATGTAAAATTAACAGTTTCAGAAGTCGGTGCAACTATACACTGAAACAAATAAAAGCCACCGACTTCTGAAACTGTTAATTTTACATTATGGTAATTATTTTACTCCTTTTAGTTTTTCTTTGAAGTCGGTTTTTACTTTTTTTTAAAGTTTATTTTTATCAGCAAAATAGCATAACATTTCTGGTGTTTTTATAATAAGACGGGTATTGTAGTGTAACCGCAACATATAATTATACAAACACTACAGGAAATCCAAGTTAGAAGGTAATTGTATCATATTCTGCTTGCTGTTGTTTCAAACGTTTGTTGTACATTGTACATGCATACGTTAAGCAAAGTATTCCGAACAAGTTAAGATAAAGTTGTTTTTGTTTAATTAAAATACAAATGGAAAAGATAATAGTTTTGTATAATTTTTAACCGACTTCAAAAAGAAGGAGGTTCTCAATTCGACTGAATGTTTTTTTTTTGTATGTTTGTTACTCGATTATTCCGCCAATTATGAATGGATTTTGATGATTATTTTTTTGCTTGATAGGTCCACAGGTGGTTCTACATAAATTTTATCGAAATTTATTTAGCGCTTTTTGAAAAAATCAACTAAAACAAAAAACATATACACAGATCGTATGTAGACGACGTTCTTGTTCTTGTCCGAGAATTTGTGCATTATTGTAATTGTAATTTGTGACACTAAAAAGTATTAAATAAAAAAACTTTAAAAAATAAGAAAACCGACTTCAAAAAAAAACTAAACGGAGTAAAATAATTACCATATAATAAACTTATCAGTTTTAGAAGTCGGTGTTATTCTACGCTAAAACAAATGAAATGAAAAACACCGACTTCTGAAACTGATAATTTTTTTCATGGTAATTATTTTACTCCGTTTAGTTTTTTTGAAGTCAGTTTTTACTTTTTTTAAAGTTTTTTTTTTTATTCTAAAGTGACAAGTGAAGGAGGTAATATAAAAATAATTAACAATTTCATAAATTTCACGCAATATATTGCGTTAGCAAAATGTTAATGTGACCGGAACAGTAAATATTTTGACAGTAACGTGTGAACACGTGTGAAGACGCCACGAACTTTGACAGCTGAAATGTAACCAATAGAAGACGACGTCTCGTTGATTGATTATGATTGTAAAGTGCAAATACAATTCTAGTGATCAGCATGTAGAGATCAGGGCACCTACGAAACCTACACAAACCTCCGGTTTCTGAATTGAGAATTCGGGATAAGCAATATTTAAGTCGTATTTGAGTACGGAGTTGTCAAACAAATTACGGATTCTAAAGCATTTTTTTGACAACTCCGTACTCAAATGTTACTTAAGTAGGTACTGTTTATCCTAGAATTCTCAATTCAGAAAATGGAGGAAAGTTTACTGGAACAGAATTCCACATACATTTGATGAGTGGAATGTTTACAGTAGGAAGAAAGAAACAGTCTCATGAAAAATATATTCAAATTGAACTTGGAGAAATACAAAATATGTATTTCGGAATTTTATTACCGAATAAAGTCTTATGTAGACGTTTTTAAATATAAAAAAACAGCATTTTTTTTGGATTATTGATTATAATCCAAAAAAAAATTTAAAATGTCACTTACGGGATATCTTCCGTGATTATTTATTTGTTTGAGTTCCCGATATTTCGACGCTGTTGCAAGCGCCATGATCGCGGGTTGACTGAAAAATGCAATTTGTGTCTTGACTCATGTTCAATGTATATTTAAATAACGAAAGAGTTTTGAATTACATGCATTTTCTCTATTGTAATTGAGTCCTCGGTCTAGCTTTTTCGGCTTCCAGTACAACAAGATGTGACTGAATTTATCAGTATTTTAGTCGCAGTAACTACCATCTCATCTCTGCAACTGGGCGGTACCTACAAGTAGATATACAAAGTTTAAACCGGTTTTCAGACGTTTAGGCTTCGATCACAGCAAATAGGACAACGGTAGCTATTTACCAACAAGCCCTTCAATTGATTTACTATCCTGTAGATAGTTTTGACTTAAAAATCATAACGATAACAGCTCTTTGGAACATCCCTACCTTAGTTTTTAAAAAATGGACGTCACTTTGTGAATAATAAAAAGCAAACAGAATAAAAACAAACTTTTTGATTAAAAATCATATTAGTTCGGAACGCTGACACGTCTGTGTATGAAACTAGCATATTTTCGAGCACAGTAGCGTTTTAATAATTTCCTTGGGAGTTCTAAATAATTTATAAAGCTCTTGCACAGAGGATAATGTCGGACGAACGTAAAACAAAACGACACGTGGTGTGCAACGGAATATAAATTGCTGTATTATATGCAAGTTTGAAAGTAATTACCCAATGTGTCGTTGTACACAGACATTAATAAAAAAAGTAAAGATTGCTATATCTTTTAGCGCCTCGATTTGAAGCCGACCAGCATCCTAATAGGCATGTTGACAGCATCAATAAATTAAAAATCTAATTAGTCCGCCAGTTAGAGTTTTGAAAAATTATGGACACGTATTTTTACTTTTGTTAAATCTATGAATATTTGGAAAGATAAAACGCATCAAAACTCGAGAGTGGGGGCTTGTGACGTCAGAAGCAAGTAAAAATTGTACTTGCTTGTGACGTTTTGCCAATTTTAAAATATCGACCAAATTGAGAACCTCCTCCTTTTTTTGAAGTCGGTTAAAAAAGTGTCGTATCTTCGTCAATTTTGGTCTACGTAACAAAAGAAAAAATACGGTTCAAATATTTTTTGATAATCTAAGTGACGGACTAGTTAGATTTTTTCAGTCAAATACCATATTGCATAACACACTTGTCATCGCTTTGGCTTTGATTTTGACAACGCAATAATATTCATTCCGTGGTACATAGTTGTGGAGAAGTCGGATTGTTAATACATACGTTGCTATGGAAATTGTTGAGCTGTCAAAATCAAGGACATAGCGATCACGAGTGTGTTGCGAAATTAGAATACTGGTATAACCGATCTCTATGACAAGCTCATTTAGTATGGCAAGAATATCATGATCGTCCTTTTTAGGGTTCCGTACCCAAAGGGTAAAACGAGACCCTATTACTAAGACTCCGCTGTCCGTCCCTCCGTCTATCACCAGGCTGTATCTTATGAACCGTGATAGTTAGACAGTTGAAATTTTCACAGATGATGTATTTCTGTTGCCGCTATAACAACAAATACTAAAAAAACAGAAAAAAATGTATTTAAGGGGGCTCCCATACAACAAACGTGATTTTTTTGCCGTTTTTATACAGCATGTAAGGGTAAACACCGTTATCACTCAAACCATGGGTAGTTGACTTAAACTTAAAAATATAGAACCGAATAAAAAAAATAAAAAAAAATATACGCGCGAGAAATGAGCGGCGCGGCGGCGCTACGACACGGCGTACACACACTCGCTAACGAGATAGCTGACTGACTGGGGTAGCAAACTGTGCGGGGCCGTGCGTCGGGCCGCGCAGCGAGTTCCCCGCGCCCCCTCCCGTAGCTTGTTGCCCCCGCGCATAGGGTGAAATGCTTTTGAGGAATAATGAAAACTTTATAAAAAAAAAGTTTGTTATTTTTCATTGATTTTACGTTTTATAAATGAAACCAAACCACTGGTTTCAAGGATAACGGTGTTTACCCTTACATCCTGTAGATAATAGTACCTACGGAACTCTTCGTGCGCGAGTCCAACTCGCACTTAGCCGGTTTTATTATTTAACACTAGCTATGCCCCAAGATGTTTTGTGATGTCGAAAACCTTTGCTGTCGTGCGCACAACATTTCGCCAAAATTTCATCGCAATCGAATGGTATTGGAACGCATACGGGACAAACAAAGAAACATTCATTTTATATTATACAGTTACCAAATAGGTTGGTAAACAAGCCATCGGCCCATCTAACCTAGAGTAGTTACCGCAGCCTATAAACACCTATAACACCGAGAGAATTGCTGATGCATTATCGACCTTACAGACAAAGTTATAAAGTAAAATGTGTCTGAATTTTACCGGCACCCATACCCTTGAAAACCGGAACACAACCGAACTAAATGGTGGCAGAAATGGGTACGGTGGGTACTTCCTGAAGGAACTCGTTCACAAGAAGTTCTACAACTATTTAAATAGTTTTATAGTTTCTAATTTTAGTTTATAGTTTTGTTAGGATATTTTTTTTTTATTTGTACATACTTTTATTTGTAATTATGTAAATATTGTATAGATAATGAGATAAAATAATTTAATATTTAAATAGTTCTTTGTAGCTGTATTTTTGGAGAATCATGTTCGACAAAGTATAATAATTGATGATAAACAACTTTCTCAATCTATCGTAGTGGGTTACTACGACTTAAAGACGTTTCCTTGAATACGGCTGCAAAAATAGTCAGGAACATTATGTCGATCAACATCCCTTTGTGAGATATAATAAAGGAGACAAACTGAAAACTGTTTTGGATTTATAGGAAGTCGAATTCACGGATATATTCTATTTAAGCCAAACAAGAACCTACGTACCTATTCACATGCGAATGCTACGCATTTCTGTATTTTTAATCTACTAATAATTTAAATTGTAATAATAAGGAGCGTGTTACAACTGGCGAGGCGTAAGCTGAGCTTTGCATTTGTGTGAATGCACACAGAATCGATTGCGAAAAAGCAGTATAAACCGGTTTAAACCAAGCAAAGGACGCGTCTGCATTCATCATCATCATTCAGCCGAAAGACGTCCACTGCTGGACATAGGCCTCCCCTAAAAGGGGGGGATTGCCGTAATCGCGACGCTTGGCAGGCGGGTTGGCGGTCGCAGTATGGTTGTTAAAGTACTCAGAGAACGCTGCTGCTCATCCTCTAGAGAATCCCTAAGTCACCTTTTACGATTCCCACGGGAAGAGATGGGGTAGTGCTATTCTTTAAGTCCGGCTCTACACGAGACTTCTGCATTCATTCTCACACAAATGCAAAGCTCATCTTAGGCCTCGCGGACGGTAAGTATTTTTATTTATTTAACTGATACACCTTTTGGCATTATGGTATGTAGTGTGTCGATTTGCATGCTGAATAAATGAACTTCCTTTCTTTTCGCTTTACGTGTTTTTGAAACGGTGATCAAAGTTGCGTTAAAGACTACATGTTTATGGTGATGGCAAAAGCTACGAAACATCGTTTCTTAAGGCGCCTCCCCCACCGAAGTGGCGTCACTTCAGAAAAAAAGCATTATTTCTGTCAACACACAACATATTGAAATCGGACGTACAACATTTTAGTCAAGTGTTGTAGATATTTTCGAACACCGAATATCAACACTACAGCTTCTGGATTCGAAGTTTTAGAGGTAAGTACCAAAAACGACCGTTTTTAGCATTAATTGCTAAAACTTCTAACCTAGGATGTCAAGTGTTGTTTTTTGGTGTTCGAAAATTTCTACAACACTTGACTAAAATGTTGTACGTACAAAATTTCAATATGTTGTATGTCGACAGAAATAATGCTTTTTTTCTGAAGTGGCTCTTTCGGTGGGGAAGCGCCTTAAAACATTGAAGCTATCTATACAAACAATGTTTCGTATACAAGTTGCCAACAGTTTTTGAAACACGATGAATGTTTCTAGGAACGTTTTTATGAGCTTTTTACAACAAACATTAGCCATCTCATAGAATTGTATTAATTAAAAAATATTTTCCTTGTCCCATATTATCTCTTATATGGTATTTACTTCACTGGACTTATATGTACGGAGCTTCCATGTGCTTGATAGTGCGTTACGAATTTCCGGGTCAATGACCTGTCTGTCAGTTAATAATGTGTGAAACACTACGAGCCGTTAGATAACGCAATCGATGACTCGATGGGATACCCACAATAGTAAGGTTACTGCCACAGAAAATTATACCAGTGAATTAAGTTTTGAGAACAAGAAAATTGTTGTATTTTTTTTACTGAATCGTAACAAAATTGTTTCAAAGTTTGTTTTAAGTTAACTGTTTTACAGTCATTAGCAAAAGTCGATGAATATTTTGTGTTGAGTATCTCAAGAGTTAAATTGTTTGTCTAAATTTATTAAAATAAGTACTGTTAGAATTTACTTTTCCTTCTTTATTTGTCAACAAAAAAATTGGCAAGTTTTCATTCATATAACAATTTTGAAACTTTAAGCAATCATCACTTACTTTCAATGACGACTGTACGTGGCTCCACCGAATAGTAAGTATGAAATTTTCTGGAACTAAAAGAACTTAATGGGTTGATTATGCTCACGCTTATGCTAAACGACACATTCTCCAGAGTTGCCTACGTCTTTGACAAAAATAATCAAAACGGTTTTTTAATTGATATCTATGATTAGTTACGCTAGTAGGTAGTAGTACGCAGTAGAAGAGCTCGTGGCTAAATAATTACAGCCGCATAGACCGATCTTCCGGATTAAGCCACGCTTGCCGAGGTTGGTCTGTGGATGGGTGACCATTTACCATAGCGAGTTTCCTCCGTGCCTCGGAAAGCACGTAAAGCCGTTGGTCCCGGCTGTCATTTGTAGATCTTTGACAGTCGTTACTGTTGGTCAGAAGCCAGAAAGTCTGACAACCAGTCTTACCGAGAGTATCGTATTACCCAGTTACTGGGTTGAGGAGGTCTGATAGGCAGTCGCTCCATGTAAAATACTGATATTCAGCTGCATCCGGTTTGACTGGAAGCCGACCCCAACATGGTTGGGAAAAGGCTAGGCAGATGATGATGATGAGTGTGCATAAGATAATTACTGTAAGGTACAAGTTTGAACGGACTGCAAACTGCAGACTGCAACCGCAGACTGCAAGTCGCCATCGGAATAGCGCCTTTAAGGTGTGCATTTTATAGGTGCTGTCCCGACAGCGACTGCAAAACTGCAACCGCAAACCGCAGCCGCAGATCGCACCGCAAGCGATACTACTATTGCAGTTTGCGGTCTGCAGCCCGTCTCGGATTTGCTCCTGTAGTCTAAAGCCTGAACATTCATATTTAAAATCTAACCATCTATTAATGATGTAAACTTATTTTAAATACAACTTGAAACAAGAAAGTAAAACGTTGCGATCATGTTCCATCTACATAATTATTATCAGTGATTAATGAGCTTGTTAGTGTAAAATTAAAGCGGAGGCAAGGAACAGAAACCTGCTATATATTCATACATATGTTTGCATCGGATAGTATGAAAATCTTAAGCACAAAGATTTTCCGGCGGCCGTACAATATTTTTATTGTGAGCCGTTTTTGTAGTGAGGCGCTGTAAAATATTTAATTTTAAGAGTCGTGGAAGTATTAACTTCCTTCATCATATTTTAAAGAGATAGAAGTGTTTTTTCCATTTATTACCTTCTGAAGGTTCAAGTAATGTAGGCACAGTACTATTTTTTAAGTGTTCTACTTGCAACAGACTTGCACCCAAGTCGGCCGCAGCAAAGAGAATCTCCTAAGGTGGGGTTTCTCAAATGGCACCGATCTTCAGTGCATATGCGGCGTCTCTTTGCAGACCATGGTCCACCTTGTGTCCTGCACCGCATGCCCTGTCACCGGCACGCGTGAGGACATAATGACGACGTCAGCGGATGGTGTTGTCGTGGCTGAACGCTGGGCCAAACAAAAAATTTTGCAAAATTATGTAATTTAGTAGATTTGCCATCGATACGATAAGAAGAAGAAGAAGTGTTCTATCTGACTTTCTCTCAGTATCAATTCAAAATCACTTTCTAAACGTAAAAACGCGTGACAATTGATGTTATCAGTGTATATGAAAGAAAGAAAACTCGTACCCATATAAGGCTTCCATAGCGAAGCTAAGAGAAAAGAGGCTTCGAAAAAAAATTGAATGATAAACAAAAACAGCGCACCGCACAATGATTGGATAAACAATAAAAGAGAAAACATATTCAAACACACATTTTAACTTAAATATCATTATAATATGCTGTCGAGTATACCCATGCCGAAATGGTCAAAAACTCAGTATTTGATGGGCGTGACACACCCACCCAGCGCTGATTTTCAGTTGGTACCCTAGCAGTGACACATGAACGGAGGTTACATATTTTAAATAGGTACATAATAATAAAACGTTAGGTCACTTCTTTTGAATATGAATAAGATGACTAGCATAATCTTAGGATTGAATTCCTATTAATTTTTTTTCTTTACCTATTTGAATTCGTCAAATGACTTCTTCCGCGTGTCAGACTCTTACTGAGTAAAATCCATCCGTGTTCCTCCTAATGCCCTTTGCGTTCTAGGGCCGCGGTAACTCTTTCGAACAAATTCCGCAACTCTGGTAGGGACTTCCTAACCCTACACATTACATATACATTTTCCTGTTCTTCCTAATAATATGACATCGTATGAACCACAATAAATCATACCCAAACAGAGTCCACTATCTCTCCAGTTAAATTCGCAACTAGTGTCCTCACGTGGCCTCGAACAACATCTTAACGTTACCAAGAAAAATAAAGGCATAGTCAAAAAAACATCAAAATCTCATTAGTTCCCATTTCATGCCGAGACGACACTACGGAAGCTGTATAACTAATGTACAGTAATAAACAGAGACGGAGGAATGTCGTATTTCTTTTTATAACTTCTGTGTACCATCCATTTTCTGGTTTAAAAGGTATCTACTGAGTGGCGACGTGAAAACAGTTGGTATTACTCGATGTTAGTACTGGACGTAAAATACTTCGCGAGTTATGGCCAAATGGGAAGATAGGTACATAGAGAATGTACTGTTTCGTACTATATTAGGATTGTAAACTCTTTTTGGATAATGTTTTTGGTGATACTTGCTTTTGATGTTTTTGTATTTTATTTTTTTGTTTTTTGTCATAGAGGGTGTGCTGGGCAGCTGTAAGCGACATTATTGTAATCATATTGTTATTTTTTAATTGTTTGTATTTTTATCAAAAACAAATATCGTACAGCACAACCATGCTTAAAAAAAAATGTGGATGAATGTGTGTTTCAGTGGATTTCAAATAATCACCATGCTTACTGGTTGGGTTAGGGGTGCATGAAAAGAACCTCCACGAGTGACGATACTTAAGTACGTCCGGCGCACCCTGGGCAGTCAGCCTCGCTACCAACCTTGCTGACTGGCTAATCTTTTCACCACAGCATGGGCTATTTTCGTATAGCTCGTGCTGACACGAGAGACGAAAAACCATGGTTACTAAATTTAATGTCTCGAACGGTGTGCACAACCGATTTAGTAATAAGTAGATCGTCTTGTGAACAAAAGACTCGCAAACTACTAAAAACTATTCTGTTCTGCCTAGCCTTTTCCCAACTATATTGGGATCAGCTTTCAGTCTAACCAGATGCAGCTGAACACCAGTATTTTACGAGGAGTGACTCCCATCAGACCTCAGTATCCTAATTACTTCTTCTTCTCTCGTGTCAGCAACAGCTATACGAAAACAGCTCATGCTGTGGTGAAAAGATTGGCCAGTCAGCAAGGTTGGTAGCGAAGCTGACTGCCCAGGTTGCGCCGGACATACTTAAGTATTGTCACTCGTGGAGGCTCTTTCATGCACCCCACCTAATTACTGTGTAATGCCAATATGCTAAGGTTAGACCAGTTTTCAGACACTAATATAGACTACAGAGGAATCAATTCGGTTTAACATGCATTCGAAATAATTTTCTTTGAAAGCGGACCTATTTTTCTTTACTATAAACATTACACATTTACGTACAAAATGCATCAGTATATTTGAAACATCGATCCAAAACATCATTCTCATATAACTACCGCCTTAATACTTTATGGTAGAAAAATACAGCCTTTGTTTTGTGGGTACAGTGTTTAAAGGCTAAGACCTAGACATTTCGGTCAGGTAAATGGAATTCTCTTGCTCGGCCAGCCCGGGCCATCGTACTTGTCTGTTTAAATTTGCACAGGCGAAGCATCGTTCGCTCCCTGCGAACTTTCCACTACTTTCGAGGTAAGCTCCACTTGATTTTTCTAATTTGACTTTATGTGAAACAAGTATGAGGATAGAAACGTTTATTTTGGAATATTTGAGCCGTTTGAACGTTGTGTTTTGCAGTATTGGAACTTTAAAAACACTAACTTTTTGATCAAGTTTGTTAATGGTTGATTTCGAGCAGTGGAGGCGTCTTGAGATGTTGGTTTGTGCAGCCTTCCATTGTTTTTTTTTTTTAATCTTTTTTTTTCGAGCATTAGTCCTTTTTTGCGACTATGCAAGCCTCTTAAGTACCTCCTAAATGTCAACGTCAGAGAAACGCTATACATTTCCACCGGCACGGATCCCACAACAGAGGAATCATTATCGGTCTCAACCAATCTCCTCCAAAAAATGCATCAGCCGCTTACAAATCCGTAGAAAGTGCGTTTCCTAGAAGGACCGACCTTCTCAAAAACGCACACCCCACAAACTCATAAACAGCCATCGCCTCCCTCGAAAGAGGACTTCAATTGTTGCTCGGGCTTTATACAATTTGTTTAACACTCTTCCAATATCTTTGACACCTTTTCTATACTAACATAACATCACGCCCCTGTATTCCCTGAAGGATTGGCCAGAGGTGTATAGCAAACCCTCATTTCGCCGTAATGTTTAAGTCCCATGTAACAGGAGGCGAGCCTATTGCCATCAACCGCGCTCAAATTCAATCTCCCAGGCTCATCATCATTTAGACGAAAGAAGTCCACTGCTGGACATAGGCCTCCCCCAGGCCATGTTGGAGGGGGTTTGCCGTAATCGCCACGCTTGTCAGGCGGGTTGGCGATCGCAGTATGGTTGTTAAAGTACTCAGAGAACGCTGCTGCCCATCCTCTAGTGAATCCCTTAGTCGCCTTCTACGACACCCATAGGAAGTGACGGGGTAGTACTATTCTTTACGTCCGGCACCACATGGAACATGATTATGACATGGTTTCCATGCTGCTACTGAGAAATTCCACTCGGAAAAACCCAATAACACTTTGCCCGACTTGAAGACCTCATGTTCAGCAGTCGCGCTTGCGACCACTAGACCAACAAGGCAGTCGAGGCAGCAAGGCATATTTTCTATACTAATGGAGTATTAAGGCCACACAGCTCATTAGAGCCACCCGGCATCCGACCCGCATCGCCTCACCTCGTGCGGTTAGTATTCTATAAATGAACTTGTATGGATTTGCGCTCACTACATCAACTCCGTAGCGTCACCGGAACGCCTCGGGCGTATGCCGTCCACGTGCGGACGATGAGTTGAACACTCGGTGACAACTCGCTGCTCGCATGCTTGCCTTGCGTTGCTGTGCATTGCCAATGCACATGTCTCGAGTGAACCGCGCGCTGCCATCGAGTGGACTCCTCCGACGACTCCTCTGGTTGACCACGCGATATTTACTGGTTATAACACGGCGTCCACCCGTGAACCACCTGCTGACAACGAGTGGACGCCGAGCGACAAGGCGATGCGGGTCGGGTGCCGGGTGGCTCTCATGAGCTGTGGCCTTTAAACGCTGAAATGTATCCAACGTATGCTATTCTAGACAGGAGTTGTCATAGATAACAAGATTTATTCAATTTTCAAAATGATTTGGATATTGATACGATATTTCGAAACGTATTTTACTATTGTTTCGTTAATGAAAACGACGTAAACATATTTAATAACAAAATGAACAATAAAATACAAAATTACTCAAACGCATTAAATTGCCAATCAACCCAAAAACGCTTACGGGAATACCTAAAAATAAATAATAACAAAGCCAAGTAATTAATATTACGCAATTTCTTAACGAGAAGAGAAATGTTTAATCTTTTGTCAAAGTAAGTAGTGAATTGTGATTATTTTCCTTGACTGGTTGCTCCTGAAAGAATTCCTTCAGGATTAATTACCTGAAACGGCTTTGTAACTCCTTTGTCTAAACGGGGAGCATTCCTAAAGAAACCTTTCAAGATTTAATTGAAATGCTTAGATACGATTTTTGTGGATGGACGCTGGTGTGGGCTCAAATTATTTCTTTTATGTGCTAACTGGCTTTCAATGTAATTTTTGTAATTCAATCGTAGTTTTTTGCTCATTGATCTGCCTCGTTGTTCTAATGGTTGCAAGCGCGACTGCTGAGCGTGAGGTCCTAGGTACGATCCACAATTCGGGCATAGAGCTATTGGGTTCTGCCGTGTAAAATTTCTCAGTAGCAGCCCGGAGTCTAGGTTTGTGCTCGGTTGATGACAATAGGCTCGCCCCCTATTACATGGGACTTAAACATTACGGTGAAATGAGGGTGCTACACACCTCTGCGCAACCCTTTGGGGAATACAATGGGTGTCTTCAAGTCACGAGTGAATCGGTTTATTCTGGGCAAGCATGCTCCATCGTAGACCGCATCATCGCTTAACATCAGGCGAGATGGCGGCCAAACGCAGGCCCAGTAATAAATAAAAAAAAAAAATTAAAAAAAAAATACAGGCGTGATATATCAGATATTATGATCGGGTTCAATTGTAAAACTGTATTAGTTTTGTTTTGCTGACTTGGCGTTTGCTTATGTCTGTGTTTATGTATTTGTGCAGTGAGACCTGGGGCCTAATTCTCCTAAAATAAATCTTGATAAATCACAACCGAACCAATGCCGAACCGATCATTCAGACAGTTCTCAATTTCAAAAACTATCAAATTGTGTGACACAAAAAACAAAATCAATCATTTTGAAAGTTTTCGAAAACAAAAACTGACTGACGGTTGTGGTTCGATTGCGCAACAATTTATTTTAGGAGAATTGAGCCCCAGTATTGATATTGGGTAGATATAGTAGCTACATATATACAGAGTGTAAACGAATTTGTGTAATTCCTTCAAACCGCGTGATCTTCTGGTGACACAGATTAACCCTAAATGGGTATTTTTGAAAATCAGGTTAAAAGAAATTAAAAATAAAATTTTGGTTTTTTATTCCTGTGTCATTTTAGAGCCCCGAATTAACTGACTGCAAAGAGCGATATCGCGTTAGTCCTGCCCGCCAGCCGCGTCGCCGTGCTTTCATGCATTTATACGTGGCGTCAAAATGTTTACAAGACAAAGTAATTATTTTGAAAAAAAAAAATCTTGTTTTTTTACTGAATCCATATTAAGTGATTTAGATACGATCACTTAACCCTACCGCATGAAAAAAATAAGTATCTTATTTTTTATTTTTAATCAATTTAATTCCCGTGCGGAGCCAATCTACACCAGTAGGTAGTAGATCATGTGATTTTGAGGAATTACACGAATTTGTTTATACCCTGTATTTATACCCGGTTTATACCCGGATATAGTAGTAATGGATAAATATATATTTTTGATATTGACACAAAATAAAATTCAAATACACGGTGAACATTTATGTAGTTCAAACTTTTTACTGAATATGACACGCATGTTAGTACCTATTGTTAAAATTAAATATGCGCATTGGGAAAATGTCTGCAATCTAAAATATATTGTCTATTATTTTGTATGTTTGTATTAACTCTAACAATAATGCATTTCCTAAAAGTAGGTCACGCTACGTTTTCCTAACAACGAACAAATTTTTACGGCACTTCCCTGTTACGAGGCATGAGGGCTCGGTAATTAAACAGGATATTTATCATTGCGTTATATCTGCAGGGAATTAGTTGCCCGGTTCAACAACCAAACCAAACATTTAATGTTTATTACTCCCCAGCAATAAATTACTAAACATATACATAAACAAACCCCCAACTGTTCATTAGCCACAAAATTATTCACGCAAATTGAGAAAAGATAAAAATTAATTACTTCGCCAAAAAGAAACGTGGGAATCCAGTTCGCCCATAAATAAATGAGTGCTTAAACGAGAAACAAATAAAAGGAAAGAAATAAAAAGAGCTGCATATTGTGAACGCTCGCAGTCAATGGTTAACCGTAGTGTTTTACTGAAAACGAGTATTCGCCATTGGAACTCAGGAGCTGCTGAATGGGAAACGAAACAAATCCAATCAGCCGCAAACATTCCAGCTGCTGCAGAAAATGTTGTTACATTTTAAAATTCCACTTCTATTTGAAACATCTTAAGTAATTAATGTGATTATTTAGAAAGCTGTTTAGTTGGATATATATCAAATTGATACTATGTTTACAAGATACGACACTAGTTTTGTATTTTTACGAGATTCTTCGTTGTGGTGGCCCGGAGGTAACAGATCCCGCTTGTTAACACGTTCAGTGCCGGGTGCCCTCGTGGAGGGCATCATTTTAATGTAGGTTTTTCTTGGAAAATGCACCGTCATGAAAGAAGCAAACACCTATTTTACGACGTAGTAGCGTATTTTTACGGTTTTTAACCTAATGCCAGGAACCCTTCTGGAGGGTTCACTCTTAGCGCAAACGTAAGGCCGTCGACCCTCCTACAAGGTCCACTAGCAATATGTATGGCGGCATGGCATATGAGCTATATGAAAAGTGTGGTGGACTCGAATGTGTTAAAATATTACGTCAAAGGTATGGGAAGTTGAGTAGCAGTGTTTTAGGACGCTTCAGTCGGATTGGTGATCGGAATTTACAGTGTCTCCTCGTAACAACAAACTGCGATCAACAATCAGTCTATTAAGCGTGTCTGTAGTAGTCTCCCTTTTTTTAGCGATAGGCTCGCATTTGACCACTATCTCGCCTGATGGTGAACGATGATGTGGTCGACGGTGAAGCCCGCTTGCCTAGAAGCAACCTATTCACTCTTGACTTAAAGACCCCAAGGTTGTAGCTATCAGGAAACACAGACTCTGGCAGGGAATTCCACTCCTTACCTGTGCGAACAATGAATGTGTTCGCAAAACGCTCTGTACGTATGGGTGGGATGTCTACCATGTACCGATGGCGCATTGCCGCACGTCTTGTAGTCTGATGATGGACTTTTATCGTTCATTAATAACAGCGGTCAATGGGAGGACAATATTCCGCTCATGTTGCAAAATTTGCTAAAACTTTTCCTTCATTTTTAGGTTTTCTTGGCCAAACTAGGAACAATTAATATAACATAACATTACGTCTGTAATCCACGATGGGTTTTGCAGAGGTGTATAGTACACCCTGATTTCGACGTTATGTTTAAGTCCCATGTAATAGGGGGCGAGCCTATTGCCATCAACTGAGCACAAATCCAGACTCCGGATTGACACTGAGAAATTCCACAAAGAAAAACCCAACAACACTTAACCCGACCTGGTTATCGAACCCAGGACCTTACGCTCAGCAGTCGTGCTTGTGACCACTAGACCAACGAGACAGACAAACAAATAGGAACTATTATATGTGTTGCAACAACCACGCAGACGGCACGCACAGACGGCGTGACCGACCTCCGCGTTATCGTCAGGGCGCGTTCAGAAGACATGCGCCCGCTAAGCGCACGCCACGCGCGTCAGTACCCGCGTCTAACTCGCTTTGAAATTTATTGTATTAATTTGAATCTTATGACAAATCAATAGATCTCAAATTTCATTTGCCATCCTAGCCGGGAGGGTGGAGGCGGCGCGGGCGCTGCGCGATTGCGACGCGTGTACTACGCAATAGTTATTCGGGCGTTGAGCGTGCACGTGTACTTTACATCGATTAAAAATGTGCGTTAAGATAAGGGACTAACTATTCAATTCCAAAGTTTCTGAGGAAGAACGACTCGTAAGCGAAGCGCGCGCGCGCCTCATCGGCGAGCGAGCGAAGGTCCAGCGCGGTGATCTGGTGCGGCCGGCGGTCACTCGCTTTCTCGGAGCCCACCGCAACGGACGACACTCTCATTCGATATTTAATTAATTTATGTTTGTCCGGGACAGTTAAATGTTATTACATTCAAACGGCAATACACCAAACCTATTTACTATACAGTCCACTTTTATTTATCTCCAACCAGCAAGTCGAACAATATGTATTACTAGCTTTTGCCCGCGGCTTCGCTCGCGTTGATTATGCTCAAAAAAACTCTTAACACACTACAATTTTTTTATAATAATATAATTCAATCGTGATTCGAAAGACACGTGGCGCCATCTATTATCATTATTGTTGTTTTCCTCGGAAACAGTACTTTTTTTCGGGATGAAAGGCACCCTATGTCCGTTTCTGTACACTTGACAATGTAATTGCAAAATTTCAGTATGATCGGTTCAGTGGTTTAGGCGTGAAAAGGTAACAAACAAACAAACTTACTTTCGCATTTATATTAGTTAGGATTAGAATTTCATTGATCATATCACATAATGCCATCAGATGCAAACTCTGTATTTCCAATAGTACATTTCTGTCTACGTTACTATAACAGGTAGGAAGCATAATTTATGACTTAAAGGCATGTCTCCCGCAGTCCCAATTAGGATTTAACTATTATTATCGAAGGCTGTGTGAAGCTTCATCTCTTCCTAGGCACAAGAATAATATAATTATCTGAGCGGATTATCACTTCGACGGCTCCTACGTATATTAGTGCAAGTGCAAAAACACAACTTTACAGGAGAGCGGTATAATGACAACAGTCCAAGTGTACCGAAAACGGTACGGCCGCCATTGTTTATCTATTGTGTCTATAATTACAGCACTACACAGGTTAAGGGTTCCAAATCCTTTAACTTTAACACAAATCAATAGAAATTATAAAATTTTGAATAGAACCATACCATATCAAAATTTCAAATATTTCTATTTTTAAGTCAAAGTTAAAAGCTTTAGAACCTTTAAACCGCTCTCCTGTAAAGTTGTGTTTTTGCACTTATACTAGTATACGTAGGACCCGTTGACTTGTTATCCATTGAACGGATCAAAGAATTTCTAATCAGAGCACGATAGGAGTTCTTTTAATCGAGAAGTTTTTTTTTTTTTTTTTTTATCTTTATTTATTTTAAAGGGCTTTATCACTTAGTGATAATGTCACCCCCATAAAAGAAAACATTCATAAACTAAACTATACAATAGGTAATAAAGAAGAATCATAGTGAACATAAAGAAAAAGAGTGTTATCGGCTTAAGCGCAGTTCAGGTTTCGCTATACTATTTCGCCATATAGTAAAGTATGTTGCGCCATAAGCTATAACTATATAGCATAAAGTTTAAACTATACGCTATATCGCGAGCCGGTCTACTGTGTATAGCAAGTTATTTGACGGCGATCCGTCGGGCGACGGACGGGGTAGAAGTGAGACGAGGCGGGGACCAGAGAATCCCTTTCTATTTTCTCTTTTTAAAAAAAACGTTGCCCCACACTAGGGTTTCTCCTATATTGTGGGTGCGTTTACAAACACAAATCTCACATACACAAACGCCCAGACCCGAAACAACTATCTGTAGGACATACAAATTTTTGTTCCGTGTGGGAATCGAACCCACGATCCGTAGCGCAGAAGCCAATCGCTCAGTCACTGCACCAAACGTGTCGTCAAATCACGTCAAAAGAATCGTACGATATAGCTCTGAGAATCGCTCAAGTTTATGGATTACAGCAAGTCAATACTTTATAGCATAGCATTGTGAGGACGTGTCTATATAAAATGTATGCTGAGCGATCTGGCTGTGCTCTAAAATATTTGCTATACGTTATATATTATAGCGTAGTTTGAACTGGGCTTCAATCTATCTAATAATAAAATGTACTCCAGACCGAATTTCGGTCACGGCGTCCAATTTCCCAAAAGAGACTAGCCAACTACGCAGGAGACATTATAATGCACAAGTGTGTGCGCAGACACAGGTGCACTCTCTATTTCCTCACTCTCATAGTCCGTTGGGACGGCAACCCGACACGACCGGATAGAGATCAGGCGCAGGACCGACGACTTTACGCGTTCTCCGAAGCACGGAAGGGGTCTCGACAACAGTGATAAATAAAATATGTGTATTACAAAATGTGTAGTACAGTATTGTATGGCTAAAAATAGGTTTCCCTATACAACGTTATTTTAAGTATAAAAAAGTTGACAGCTGTCAACAAAGTAAACATTGTGCTCCCGTATAAAACTGTTTTAAAAATAAAATATTAACTGTTTTGTGACTAATCTACGACTAAAGTGAAGAAAACAGTGCAACCAGTGTGTGGAAATGTTATCTCACCATAATATCCACTATAAACTAAATAATAACAACATTTTAAGATCTTCCATATATGGCCTAAAATCAATGTTACAATAATAACTGTGTTTTTAAACAATCTGGAATAGTATACATAGCTATCATCTGGAAGAAAATTATACAAAACAACAAAAATTGCCTCAAAAATAGCAAAAACAATTTAAAAGTTCAAGTGACGGTTGCTGGTGAAAAATAATTTTGAATGACACAGTGATAATAACGGACTACGTATATTTAATTCCGTACTAGCAAGATAACACAAATTTCAACACCTCATCTAATTGTGTCAGTGGCCTAATCGGTACTGCGTCTGCCTCTGTTCGTTACATGTCTCGAGTTCGAGTCTTACAATAAGTTTGTCTTTTTGGAATGTTTGAAAATTAGATTCGAGTTTATAAGAGAGAACTTTCAAATAAGTAGTACCATTAAAAACAATAAATAAAACTATCACAGATAACAAAAAAAAAAAAAAATGAACTTCCTTGAGAACATTACGTTCCGTCGTACGCGGACGAAATCTGACTCCAATAATAGCGAAACATTGAATGAATCGCTGGACGAAACAAACAGTCTGCCTGATAACAACAATGATGAAAAACAACAACACGTATTAAACTTACAAGAAAGGATCGATCAATTGGTAATCGAGCTAAACAACGCTCATAGTGAAATTGAATCACTTTCCTTAGAAAACAAGAATCTTAAGAAAATAAATGAAGACCTATTAAATAAACACGCCAGTCCAAAACTAGCTAATAAAAATACTAAAGTTTCTACATCATATAATAAGGAACCAAAAGGGGACAGTAAAACTGAAACTGAAAAAACTAAAATATCCAAAGGACCAATTTTATTTAGAAATGAAGCAGAAATCACACAAAGGGAGAACCAACGAGGAAATAACATAGTAACAGAAAAGCAAAGAAAACGAAAACTGTGTGTAATTAGTAACTGCAACTATGATCGGCCGATGGAAATTATAGAAGATACTTTCAGTGAACAGTTTGACTATTGCCATTATGTGTCACCTAATAGTAAAATAAAAGTAATACTTACAAATATTACGAACAAGGTTCAAGATTTTAATATGGACGACTATTGTATTGTAATGATTGGCGAAAAGGACTTTAAAGATAATGAAGACTCCATCGAACTTGTTAGACTAATTAGAGAATTCTTGGAACAAATAACTCATACAAATGTTATTGTATGCTCTCCGTCATACATAAAGGGAGCCCTTATCCATAATTATCGAGTCGAATTGTTTAATACTTTACTTTACATGGACATACAAAACTATAATTATGCACATTTCTTTGATACGAATCGTGACGTCTCATTGGAAATGTTCTCATATAATACAGGCAAACTTAATAAACTAGGTATTAAATGTATATTTGGAAGTATTTTCAGTCGCATACTCGTTGATATAAAAAATTACCCAGTTGATTTTGAACATAAATATTCCCCAAGACCGCTGACGAGTAAAGCTCATGTACATAATAAGTTTTTTCGTACCACCCTTTAACAACAATGCCAGTAATGAAAAACAACAACTTACATTGTTACATCAAAATATAGCTGGAATACTCAATAAGTTGGATCTCTTTGAAGTAACAATTACTGAGTTGAAGAAAGAGATGGGTGTTATAGACTTTATATGTTTTAGCGAAACTTTTGTACAATCTGGTCATGAATGTAATCTGAGAATTACAAACTATAAGTTGGCTGCGAATTACTCAAGAGTCAATAAAAAACGGGGCGGTACTTGCATATTGGTCAAAGAAGATTTAACTTTTAGCCCATTAAAAATAATAAATGAAATCGCTAGCGATTATTGTTTCGAATGCTGCGGCATAGAAGTTCCAAGTTATAATTTAATACTAGTATGTGTTTATAGAATCCCCAACTCCGATACAAGTATATTTTTAAAAAAAATGGAAGTTTTGTTACACAAATTAACTCATAAAACTAGGAATCGTATCATAATATGCGGAGACTGGAATATTGATATGCTAAAAGACACTACACAAACAAGAGAATTAATATCTATTTTAAATAATTTCAACTTATTGACACATATTACAATGCCCACTAGGAAAAAAAGCTGCATAGACCAAATAGCCAGTAATATATCGACCTTAGACACGAAAAGTAGTTTACGTAACTTAGCACTCTCAGATCATGATACTGGGCAAACATTAACGTTCTTTCTTCCTAGAGCTAATGATACGTCGAAGAAAACAAACTTTTTTTATGAGGTGAAAAGAGATTTCAACAAAGATAATATTAAAAAATTTATTGATTGTATAACAGCTTTAAGCTTTAATGAAATATATGAAGAAACAGATTGCAACAACGCATTTAACATATTTCATGACTTATTCATTCTATTCTACAAACTCTGTTTTCCCGAAATAACAATAAAAAAATATAATAAACCAATAAAAAACAAATGGATTAGTAAAGGCATAAGAATATCGTGCATAAAAAAAAGAACTTTATATTATAATTACCAACACGATGCCCTAAGCAAAAAATATCATAAAAAAAGATATCTGACCTATTCTAAAATTTTGAAAGCATGTATATCAAATTCACAATTAATAAATAACAAAAAACATATATATAATTCTAAAAATAAATGCAAAGCGACATGGTCTATTATAAAAAATAATATAAATAACGATGATAATTATAAACATGATATCAAAGAAGTAATAATAAATGATAAGATAATTAATGATCCTAATGATATATGTAATCAATTCAATAACTATTTTATAAAAATTACCCACATGTTTCACCGTAACAATAATAATAATGCCAGTAACATCGACATTACCAATAACACTGACAGTATCTTTTTGACTCCAGTAAATGAGCAAGACATTATTAAAATTATCAACTGTTTAAATGATACTAACGCCACTGGATATGATGAAATAACCACAAAAATAATAAAATTAAGCAGTAAAAGCATAGCAGCACCTATAACCTATATAATTAATCTGTCATTTGAGACAGGAATATTTCCTACTAGATTAAAACAATCTATAGTTAAACCACTATACAAAAAAGGTAACCGTACGGATATGTCCAATTATAGACCCATTACATTGATACCTATCATATCAAAGATTTTTGAAAAGGCAATGTACGGAAAAATTATCAGCTTTTTAAATAAAAACAACATACTCACTGAGAACCAATTTGGTTTTAGGAAGAATAGTTCAACTTCACTTGCTTGTTTTACTTTGGTCAAAACGATATCTGAAGCCCTAAATAACAAAATGTCTGCATTGTCAGTATTTTTAGATATGAGCAAAGCATTTGATTTTGTCCCACATACTCGCTTACTCTGCAAATTGGAGAGATACGGCATAAGAGGCAAGGCACATGACTGGCTTAAGAGTTATTTATCGAGTCGCCAGCAAAGGACAGTAGTGTCAAAAATTTACATTAACACTAAAAAAACATACAGTTCAGAGTTAAAAATAAATTGTTGTGGTGTTCCTCAGGGAAGCGTATTAGGGCCTCTATTATTTATAGTATATATAAATGACCTTTGCAAGAGCCTAAAACATAATTGTACACTATTTGCTGATGACACTACTCTGACAATAAAATCTACAAATAGGAATGACCTAGAAACTGACACTAACAATGAAATAGTAAAAGCGATGAAATGGCTGGAATCTAATAATTTGCGTGTAAATATTGAAAAAACAAAGTTAATACAATTCCAAACATACAATTCGTTAGTAAAACCACCTCAAATACAATACAATCACTCAATTTTGGAGCCAGTACCATCCACCTTATTCTTGGGAATTGTTATTGACGAAAAATTAAATTGGAAAGACCAAATAAAAAAAGTCTGCACTAAACTCGACAAATTTGTGTTCGCTCTTCGAAAATTGAGAAGAATAGCCAGTAAAAAAACAGCCCTTAATGCATATCATGGTTATGTTTCATCAGTGCTACGTTATGGCCTCGTGATATGGGGTAATTCGGTAGATGTGACCAGAGCATTCATTGCACAAAAAAAGTGTGTCAGAGCTGTGTATGGAGCAGAATATTTAGAGCATTGTAAGCCATTATTTAAAGCACTAAAAATACTTCCACTACCTTGCCTTTACATTTTTGAAATTTGTATGTTTGTAAAAAGGTATCCACACATGTTCACATTGTATGAGCACATTTCTAAAAGAGTCGAAAGTAGAAACCCAAACAAATTACTTGCACCTAGCCAGAGACTACATTTATATAGCAGGAATTCTAATTGCATGGCAATCAAAATCTATAATAATTTACCCCCACGCATCAGAGTGTTGCCTATTAATAAATTCAGGAAAACAATATTTGCCTGGCTTTTAGACAACTGTTTCTACTCAGTGAACGAATTTTTAAATTATAAATTTTGAGTTGACATTTTATCAATACCTTATGTGTGTGTACCTATATTGAATTTTATTTTGTATGTTTTTATTTTTTATTTTATGCATTTGACATTATACATATTTAATTAGTAACGTCATTTTGATATATGTCATTCATAAATAAGTTAAAGAAATTGTACATTAATAAGTTAACTTTAATATTAATGGCACAAAAACTACCTATTTTATAATTAAAAATTTATAATTATTTTAATTGGAATATTCTACATTCCTTCACAAATTTTAATATTTCTACACCGGCAACGGTAGTATAAGTGAAACTGTTTTATTTTAAGATCTCAATGTACCTTATACTCAGAAATAAATTATTATTATTATCTTTTATTCTTCATTACATACATAAAATTTACATTTTTAAATATTTCATTATAAAACAATTAAAAAAACATTTAAAAATATAAAAAATAGTAGCCCACCGGCATCGGGAACAGGGTCCAAGCCACCGGCGGTCAGGGCTCCAGAGAGAGGAACTTCCTAACGATACGCGCCGTGTCCAGAAGTACCGCTTTCTGAATCAAACCCTTGATCCAGCTGCCTAACGAGAGCCTCATCAGATGTTGGTTGAGGCTCTTGGCTATTAAGCCATTGGCTGAAACGACTATCGGCACAATGACTGCTGAGTCAACATTCCACATGTCGACAACCTCGTGTGCCAAATCAAGATATTTGTTTTTTTTATCGTTTTCGGCTTTCACGAGATTCTCGTCATGCGGGACAGTGACATCAACAATCATTGCGCGGCGCTCTGATCGATCTATCACCACTATATCAGGCTTATTGGCTACAATAGTCCTGTCAGTGATGATAGATCGATCCCAGTACAATGTGACATGACCATTCTCGAGAACTGGGTCGGGCACATACTTGTAGTATGGTACTTCTGCGTCCACAAGGTTATATCTCAGAGCAAGTTGCTGGTGGATAATCCTGGCCACGAGGTTGTGCCTGTGCAAATACTCACCGTTAGCAAGACGAGAACAACCAGAGACAATATGTCGGATGGATTCACCGGGACAGTGGCATGCCCGACAGATGTCAACCGTGCCGTCCTTCACAACATATTTTCTATAATTGTTCGTCATCATTACTTCGTCCATAATCGCACAAACAAAACCTTCAGTTTCCCCGAAGAGGTCACCGAATCGTAGCCAGGCCACGGACGCTTGGAAATCTACATCGGGCCCATGGAGGGCCCGGTAAAAGCGTCCGTGGAGCTCCTTGCTCCGCCATACATCCCTGCGGCCATTGGTATCCAGTACTACAGGCATGCGCCAGTTCTCTTTAGCCAAGGAGAGCGGGGTGAGTCCTTTGTCCACTGCTACTACATCTCGATGCATCCCCACGTCGGCTTGGGAGAAGTACTCCCTGAGACTGCACACCTCACGGTTGTGGAGGGTCTTAGCATTTAAAAAGCCTCGACCCCCACACTTCCGCGAGATGTACAGTCTCATTACCGATGAGCGTGGGTGATGCATTCGGTATGCAGTCAGCAGCGTACGAACCCTCCTATCCAGGGCGTCAAGTTCGGTCTGAGTCCACTTGAGTATGCCGAAGGAGTACATCAAGGCTGGCATGACCCAACCGTTAAAGGCGCGCACCTTATTTCCGCCCGACAAAAGACTTTTAAGAACTTTTTTCAGGCGGCCACAGAAGCGCTCCTTCAACGATTGCTTCATGTCAGCCTCACTGATACCTAACGCCTCCGACATACCCAAGTATTTGTAGGTTTCGGTTGAGGAGAGGGATCTAAGTTGTATGGAATCCGAGAGTTGGGTTCCCACGGATTCCATAATCCTCCCTCGCTTTACATGCATGACTGCACATTTGTCCACACCAAATTCCATCCTGATGGAATGACTGAAGGTTTCAGTTACCTTCAGTAACTCCATCAGTTGCAAATTGTTGGGGGCAAAGAGTTTCAGGTCATCCATGTAAAGGAGGTGGGATATTACATGACCACCTCTTCTCAACCGATAGCCTAGCCCTGAGCCCTCCAGCAGAGTGCTTAGAGGGTTCAAGGCTAAGCAAAACCACAGCGGGCTCAGACTATCGCCCTGGAATATACCCCGCTCAATCCTGATTGGTTCTCCTCTCCCTTGAATTTGCCGACATCCTGGATAGCGAAGGACCGTCCTCCATTGCCCCATACATGACGTCAGGAAGGCGCATAGAGTTGTATTTACTTTATACAACTCCAGCACCCTCAAGAGCCACGTATGTGGCACCGAGTCGTAGGCCTTCTTATAATCTATCCAACATGTCGACAGATCCTTTCGGGATCGGCGAACCTGTTGGCTTATGGCCATATCAATGAGGAGTAGCTCCTTAGTACCGCGGGACCCATTCCTACATCCATTTTGAGAGGCAGACATAATGGAATTATTTTCAATATGGCTACTAATTTTGCATCTCAAAATGGACGTAAGAAGCTTATAGACCGTCGGCAAACATGTGATCGGTCTATAATTCTTGGGTTCCGCGGTACTACCTGATTTATGGAGCAGGTGGGTAACTCCTGTAGTTAAGAACTGTGGGAGCGTACCAGTTTCCAAAGATGACTGGAACTGAGACGCCAAGCGAGCGTGTGAACTGCGCAGCCATTTTAGCCAGAAATTGTGCAGCCCGTCCGGCCCTGGAGATTTCCAGTTTGGCAACGGACGGACTGCACTGGCCACGTCTTGGGGTTTGATTGAAATAGCCCCCATGTCTAATATCGGTTCACATACTCGCTCGACGTCTCGCATCCAGTCACCCTCGGCGTGGGAGACAGGCACCGACCAGATGCTGCGCCAAAACGAATTCATGGCGTCATCATCCGGCAGATGCACGTCCCTCACACCTTGGTCTGGCCGCTCCCAAGCTCTGTATACCCACCTTTGATCGCGTTGGAACATGCGATTCTGGGTGTATCGCTCCACCCGCCGCTTATACCTCCGGATACGGTTTGCCCATGCATAAACTTTCTGCTTCAGGAAGTCGATGCGCTCTGCAACACGGGACATGTAATCTCGAGGACTGGTATCAGTCCCCGAAAACGCCCGCCTTACAAAGCGCATCACTCTTGGGCGAGTATTGCCCTCCCTGAAGCAGATTAGCTTACCAATGAGCGCTCTAGCCTCGCCAATACGACGCTCAATCCTGCACTGCCACGCCGGTACGGCAGGTTTTGGTCGTGTAGCTCTGTCATTATTATCAACTTTGACATGAGCTACACGACATGCCGCAACAGCCGCGCAGTACAGGATGGAATGGGTATCAGCGAGGTCTTCGCTGCCATCAAAATAACTTGATAGCAGCGAATCTAGAGCACACATTAGCGCCTTGTTTTTGTTATTCATGGGCAAACGAGGTAGTCGTGGTCTAAGGTCTGGCAGAGTGGACCGATACTCCCGAAACGCGAGCTCCAAAGCACTCCTCAATTGTTCGTTGGACTGGGTACTTACATTTGTAACCCTGTCATCGCTCTCCTCGTCAGCGGGAATGGACCGCGGTGCAACCACGGATGGAACTTGCGATTGCACCGCAGTCTGGGACTGGAGAGGTACGACATGGCTACTCTGCATTTCAGAGCGAAGCCTATCAAGCGCGGCGTCATCCAACCTATGATCACGTTGGATGACTCGCACCTGATCCGACAATCGTTGCGCCGACACGTTGACAGCTGGTTCAAGCGCCTGAAACAGAGAGAGCATCCGGCCACGGTACGCGGTCAGGTTAGTTCCCCCCTCTGTAGCCCCAAAGTATGCGCGCATGCAGTTCTCGTTCATGGATTGAGTCCATCGCATGCGCTGCACACTTCCGCCGGAAGCGGGGACCCTGTCAGAGGCTGGTGGGCCTCGAGGTCCCAGGCAGGCCGGCGGTCGGCCTCTCCCTCGCCGACGCGCAGGTGGTGGTGACGTCGGCGGCGAGTAGTATTCGTCGCTCGAGCTCGACGCAACTGCAGCGGCCGGTGTCACATCACTCACGATGGAGGCGGGTTCCGGCGGCTGCGAGGCGGAGCTGAGCGACGAAGCCGAAGGTGGTGGTTGTGTGCTTTGTGTCTTGGCCCGGCTTCTCGTTATCATTGCAACTAGTTGGTGTTATTTATTTCCATAATCACAGATGTCATTCAGATTATAATTTCCAGTATGGTACGGTATTCATTTTAAGCGGGTTTTTCCGTTTGTTTATCATCCTTGGTGGTTTGGTGTTTATAATTGTTGATATATTTGTTTCAAATGTTGGAAATTCAATAGAAATGATTATTTTTTTCAAAAAATTTTCTTCGTAACATTTGTTATGTATTGTCACCTTGACAACCGGGCCACAGATTTTTATTTATTATTATTATTATTATTATAAGTATACAAAAACCGAGACACCCCAACAATATTTTCATTAGAACCGCCTGAATATGTGTTTTTTTTAATAAATCTCCAAGTTACACCTTAGTTTATGTCGCGTTAAGTTCCCTAGTAAAGTGTGAAATGCCGGAGATGTGCAGTCAGTTATGCAGCGGTTGTCTAATACATGGAAACTGACCAAACGCACCATCTCAAGCCTCAAGGTGTCTATTCCCATCAAATGTTATGGGTAGAAACCTACTGAAACCAAATAGAAAATAATGAAAAAAAAATATGTGGTGTAAAAATATGTTAATCGATTCTCCCAGTGATTCTGAACAAACTAGTTTCAGGTTTAGTATATACTAAAACTAAGCTTGTATAACAAGAAAAAGTAGCATGCGAACGGATAATTCATAAAATAAGTTGAAATTCAAAAGATAAAGTAGGATAACCGAATAGTTTCAAGTGACTTTAAATTAAATTACATTAAATCTTTCTGCGTTGCTTAAACTAAGAGCTACATTGCTTGTTGTTTGCCTTCTTTTATGGTTTTTATTATCTGTGCTTTGAAGGTAGGTTTATTGCAGCTAAATAAATCAACCTGAGAGAAACAAGTGTTATAGATTTGAGCAATGCGTGTCAGTACACAGTTTTTGGCGTAATTAGTCGAGTGACGATGTTAAGAAAAAGATCACCCATCCGTGGGACTGACCGTGGTAAGCGCGGCTTTACCTCGCAGATTAATCGATCCGCGAGGCTGTTACTTAGCCACGAGTCACTCAAATCTATCTTATAATAATGATATGAAATAGGCATAGGCACATGACATCGCACCTTTTTTTCTATGAAGTTATCAGAAACTATAGAACGCTCCATGCCAACACACACAGAGCTCAGAGCCTTTTGTTTTTTCCACGAGGTTTAATAATACATCTATTCTACCAACTTAGTATTTTTTTTAAGTTATTAATCGCAACTCAAAACAATCCTCAGTTCCTGTTTGATTTACCGTTGTATGTTTTTATAATACGAATTAACCTATAAATAATGAAGAGACCATATTGTACTCGGATAGACTCTGGTTTTACGCTAAAATAAACAAATTTTTGGTAAGTAGGTATTCTTAACCTCTTACTCGGAAGCCCTTTAGGAATTTCTAATTTTGTTTACTTAATTAAATTTCCCAATGATTGCTTAGTAAAATTCGAGATGGAGATATCGTACAAATAATTCTATTCGCGCCATTTTAGTCCGCACTAATTGTGTCTATTTTTAATAATAAATTCGTTTGGACGTTGCTAATAACAGTTTTGAAGGCAAAATACTACGCGACCTATTTCCAGCCGCAAGTTTTGTGCGTCTCCTAACAAGACTCAGGAAATAAGGAGACGTCGAGTCTCGTCGCGTCGTCCTTTTTTGTCACGTTTTATAGAAGGATAAAGTTTAAAATAAGGCCCATTTAGATCCCTTTAAAGTTGTGAAAAGTTTCTTGTAGGAGCGCTCGCGGGCGATACCGGTGCAAATTTAAAGTATGTATTACTAGCGCCGCAAACCCGTGAGCGGGGCGAGCATGAGAATTCCATTACTGGTGCTGAAGTGACACGTTCGCCGCGTAACCCCGTCGACGCCGCACCACCCTACGCCTTATCACGTAACTGGCGATTGCGATTCGCAATAGTTGCGGTGCAACGTTTCGGATTTTATGCCGGATTCTATTCGTAAACTGTGCAAAGAGTTAGTTAATGTGACAATTAATGATACTATAATTAACATGACAAATACGAACCTTCGCTGTCAGAACAAAAAATCATAAATTAAATAAGTTAAACAGTGTTGTTTACAAAGTAATCATTTCATGCACTGACACTATTATGACAGTAAATTTATACCAGGTTAAAAGAAAGATTCTTCAAAAATCGATATTTATGCATTATTACTATCCGAACAGAAGTAACTTATTATTTACTACACTTGTTGTTAATTAATAGGTACCTGTTGAAGTAGAACTATACTTCAGTATAGGTATGTTTGATACTTAAGTACAAAATTCTAGAAAATAGCCCAAACTATACAAAATACTTTTTTTTTACTTTCCGTCACTCAAGGATATCTCCTTTATTGTGGATGCCTTAAATCTTTACATGCAAGCCTAGTCCTGGAAAACCTATATGTTGGCCATACAATTATTTTTCCGCGCGTGAATCAAATCCGCGACTCGTAACCCGGAAAGCCAATCGCTCAGTCACCACGCCAAACGTGTCGAAACGTGTTATATTCCGGTGACATGCTAAAAGGTTATCAAATGTGCAATAAAACCACAGTCTACCTATATCTTACTCCTTACAGTCGGTCAACGTAGAACATTCTCGCAGAGCAATCGTGCGGGGGGTTGCGGGGTGAAGGATCGGAGGGTTATGTCCCGAGTAGCCATACTGCATACTTGGGACATAACCTCCGCCCCTACATAATTTTGACATTTCATAGGACCTGTCAAATGTATGGACGTTGACCCACTGTATGTAGTAAGTAGGTACTTACACTGTGATAAAACTATAAATCGCAATCGCAAGTTAAACAATAAGTGCACGGGAATGCTCGAGCGATAACTAGTGGATTTATTTAAATCGCCCATTGACGTTACGCGTTTACACAGGGAATTATAGATTACCACTGTTCTGTTACAGTCGCGTTCCAGTATTTTCTGCGTCATAAAGTACGAACGCTTTTGTTAAAGCGGAGATATTTTTCGAATGTTTATGCTGATGATTAAATGATTCAGCATTTTTTAAGGTATGTTTTATTGTGCAAGTATTATATTAGCTCGTTCACTGCTGGAGTTGGGCCTTTCAGTGACCGGTAAGAGGAGGTATTGCTATAATCACTACGTGGGGCAGATTGATTGGCGATCCACATATGTCGTTCTTTTCAGAAAATAGGCCCCTGAAACTCCTAATAATATTGAAACAACCCTCTTGTTGTTTTTTACAACACCGGTTGGACAATGGACAGGGAGTGGCCAACTTTTACCGAAAACCACACGGCACACTAAACTTGTGCACCGTACAATCACACACTATCCACATACAAATAATAAAATATACAGGGTTAATTGAAAAACACCAACAACCTGGGGTCATTGTACTCATCATTATGAACAACTTTTACTATGGGAACAAATCTGAAATCGCGAAAAAAACAGCTGTTCCCTATATTTATGTTCGCTTAGCTCGTCAAAATGTAGGGAACAGCTGTTTTTTTTTCGCGATTTCTGATTTGGTCCAATAGTAAAAGTTGTTCATAATGATGAGTACAATGACCCCTTAAGAGGTTGTTGGCGTTTTTCAATTAACCATGTATATACAAGGTTAGTCAGAAAGAGGGTACTAATCTGAAAGGGAGTTAAAGTACACATAATAATGAACACCTTTTGTTCTACAACTTTTTCCAAAAGTCAATAGTATAAGAGAAATAGATGATCAAAGATCTCAAAAAGAAATCTCTAAAATCTATCTATCCCCAGATATGATCAGGTGTGTTTACATTTTAAGTCCTATTTGGGGTCATGAATTAGAAGCACCATTTTCTGAATTTGTAACTAAAGCAGGGAAGAAGAATTTTTGAAAAAACTAAAATTAAAATCATATTGCCTTGAAAAAAAAAAATTGCCGAATTTTGAAATTTTAACACTTGCTTTAAGACAGTCATCAGTGATACTATAAGTGGCCTGCGGATTAGTACCCCCTTTCCGACTAACCTTGTATAAAATTACCTTCGTCCGTGTCCCTGCAAGGGTACCAACTGAAAATCAGCGCTGGGTGTTTGACGCCCAGCATATATGCTGGGTTCGTGACCCTTTCGGCATGGGCATGATCGACAGCATAAAATATGTGTTTGATTCTTTTCTGTTTTTTTATTGTTTATTCTGTTATTGTGTCCTTAGCTGAAAAAAATTATTTTCGTTCTTTCTTTCTTACAATATATTCACGCCTGTAATCTCCAAAGGGGTGAGCAGAGATGTTCCCCTATGACAGGAGTCTGTACACCCCCACTGGTATTAAGTCCCATATAATAGGTGGCGAGCCTAGGGGCTAGAAGCTAGGAGCTCGTGACTAATCCCCGCATATAATATGATTTGCGAGCTTAACCTGCGCTGGCTGCGGTCAATCCGTGGATGCGTGATCATTCGTTACACGTCGAGACCTCTCCGTGCTTCGGAAAGCACATTAACACGTTCAGTGCCGGGAGCCCTCCAGCAGGGCACCATGTAGTCGCATTCGCCATGCCGAGTGCCCTCGTGGAGAGCTCATTTTAAATGTAGGTTTTTCTTGGAAAATATACCGTTTGAAACAAGCAGACACCTATTTTACGACGTAGTAGCGTATTTTTCACGACTTTTAATCTAATGCCAGTAACCCTCTTCGAGGGTTCACTCTTAGCACAAACATAATGCCGAGGACTCGCCTGGAAGGTCCACTAACCGTACGTATGATGGCATGGCGTTTGAGCTTTATGAAAAGTGTGGTGGACTCGAATGTGTAAAGGTGTGTACGGACTGCACGTTACTGTATTACGCGTAGTAAGAATACGCTGCCCACTCCTGTACGGAAACAGACAACACAGTACTGTTTGTACTTGCCGACTGACGGCAGCTCGCGGCGTTCGCGCTGCGAGCTAGCTCGCGCGGCACGCGTTCCCTAAGAGTTTACGCGTAGCTGCAAGTATGGACATGGCCTTCCAGGACACGCGTAACCGACCTCGCGTACCAATGTACGCGCTGTCCGTACACACCTTTAAACAGTCGGTCCCTGGTGTCATACAAATACCTATTGAAAGTCGTTACGGGTAGTTAAAAGCCCAAAACTCTGACTACCGGTCTAACCGTAGGATATCGCAATTGCCCAGTAACTGGATTGCGGAGGCCTGATGGCGTCACTCCGTGTAAAATACTGGTACTCAGCCGCATCTGCTTTGACTATCATCATCATCATCATTCAGCCGAAAGACGTCCACTGCTGGACATGGGCCTCCTTCAAGCCATGTTGGGGGGGTTTGCTATAATCGCCACGCATGGCAGGCGGGTTGGCGATCGCAGTACGGTAGTTAAAATACTCAGAGAACGCTGCTGCCCATCCTCTAGTGAATCCCTTAGTCGCCTTTTACGACACTCATGGGGAGAGATGGGGTAGTGCTATTCTTTACGTTCGGCACCACACGGTTTGACTATACTTGACCTGAATATACTTGGGAAAAGTCTAGACCCGGGGTAGGCAAACTACGGCCCGCGGGCCAACTCCGGCCCGCGGAGGGTTTTAATCCGGGCCGCCAACCCTCCCTTTTAGAATAAGTGTTCAGGAACGGGGGCTTCGAAGACCTTTCAATGAGTTATTTTATTCGTTTATGCGTATAATCGTTTATTATAAGAAAAATACAAAATATGTCGTTCCCATAGGCGTGTAAGAATATGTGTGTCAAAAATCCAAACGTTTCTTTCTAAGGCCTCCTGCAGCTGTCAGATTGCCTCCTCCGTTGTTGACTAGATGGCGTTGGTAGTAGCAAGCGCGCGCGGCGACAGTAAGAGTGTCTGGCCATAACTTTTTTTTTTTTTTTTTTTTTTATTGGACTGCAGTAGGTCGTCCTAGGGGACGGTTTCTACGTAACCGGGCAGTTATTGGCGAGACCTGAAGGGTCTCCAGCCAATGGGGGGGAAGTAAAATACTTAACCTAAGCTAACTACTTGTACTACACTAACATCATGACTACCTGCAACAACAGCACTAAGGGCGACCCCTAGTGGGACTCGGACCTCGGCTTAGGGCGTTGCTGGCGTGGACATAGGGGGGGGGGGGGGGAGACAGCTTGATGAGGGCTGAATTATCGGTGTGACTGCGGAGTCTGAAGAGACGACCGGCTCTACGACGGGAGAGCTCGGTGGATCGTGACCGGCGGCGGTGGGACGTCGCGACGGGCCTCGTCGGCGAGGACGGTATGCCGGACGGCGGCGTTTGTTGTGTAATGTGCTGGTCGATTTACTCGCCTCCTGGAGGAGGGTAATTTCGTCATCGGGTTCTAAAAGTGTGTGCCTGGGACGGCGAACTTTACTTATGAGAGAGGGACTGTAGTCGGCCGCTGCGGCGACTAGGGGGTTCGGATGGCGGGGGGCAGTGTCGAAGTAACGCTTGGAAATGCGTTTGAGGTATTGCCTGATGGTTGGCATTTTTAGATCGAGATGGAGTTGGACGTTACGCATGAACCACGGGGCAGCCGCGGCTCTGCGCAACACTCGATTCTGAAGGGTTTGAAAGGATTTGAAACGACAAGGCTTAACGTGTGCGAACACGACGCTAGCGTAAGTCAAGATGGGGCGGATGCACGTCACGTAGATTCTCAGCTTATTTCTAAGTGACAATTTACTGCGCGTTCTAAGGATGGGGTGGAGGCGACCGACAGCGAAAGCGGCGCGAGCGCGCACCGCTTTGATGTGGTCTCGGAAACTCAGATGGTGGTCGAGGATAACCCCCAGGTATTCGGCTTTCATCTCCCAAGGAATCTGTTTGCCGAACATGAGGACGGGACGGATGTGGGTGTGGGAATCACCGTGTCTCTCGAAAAGAACGGCTGCGCTCTTTTCGGGATTCACCTCTATTCTCCATTTCCGGAACCAGACCCCGAGGGCGTCGGCTGCGGTTTGAAGGGTTCGAGAGATGCTATCGAGACTCCTACCGGAATAGTAGATAGCCGTGTCGTCGGCGAAGAGAGCCAACTTGGCCAATCCACGTTTGGGAATGTCGCTGGTGTACAGCGTGAACAGAAGGGGCGATAGCACGGAGCCCTGAGGGACTCCGGCGCGAATGAGGTGAGGGGACGAGAGGGTGCCTTCTAGGCGATAGCGGAAGGAGCGATCCGACAGAAAGTCTCGAATGATGAGCACGAGACGGTCCGGCACGTTGAATTGGTACAGTTTGTATAATAAACCGTTGTGCCAGACCTTGTCGAAGGCTTTCGCTACGTCGAAGAAGAGAATGCCCGTTTTGTACGAGCGCATAAAATGGGAGCTAATGTGTTCGACTATGCGGTGCAATTGTCGAATGCAACAGTGCTGGGTTCGAAAACCGAACTGTTCGTCGGGGATGAGTTTACGGGAGTCAGCGAAATCCTTTAAACGGATATAAATGAGACGCTCATAGATTTTCCCAAATACATTGAGAAGACTGATGGGGCGGTAACTAGTGGGCTCACTCTTGGGTTTGCCGGGTTTGGGGATACCGATAACGGTGGCTTGTTTCCAAGCTTGCGGAAAGATGTTATTACTCAGAGCGCCATTGAAGATGGCGGTCATGAGGACTATGAGCGGGGCGGAAAAGTGTTTGATCACCTTATTGGTGATACCGTCTGAGCCGGGGGCTTTCCTAGGTTTGAGTTTCCTTACTATCGTGTGGACCTCGTCTACGGTGATGGGGGGTAAGGGATCGTCGGAGTCTTCATCGGGAGGGAGGGAGGCCCTACGTTCGACCTCGCGATCCACCTTGGAAAGATGGACCGGGTCTGCGGGTTGGGTGCTGGGAGTACATTGGGCTTCTAGACTGTCGGCTAGACATTCGGACTTTTCGTCATCTTCAAAGGCCGGCCTTTGGTTCGGACGATTGAGAGGGGGAGTTGAAGCTACACAATCGGATTTCAGATTACGTTGCAATTGCCAGAAGGCCAGATGGGATGGCTCTAAGTCGCTCAACATCTTGTCCCAGCGGGCTTCCCGAACCTCCCGTACACGTTTCTTTACAGCACGCTGTAGAGAACGCATATGGACGCGGTTAGCTTCGCAGGGAAAAGAATCATAGGCACGGATGGACGCGTTCTTCTCCGTCAGCAGTTCACGCACATCGTCCGGCAGCTTCCAGCGGTGTTCATCCACTGCTGGAACCTGCCGTGAACACTCGTTCACCACGGACTGTACGTGACTGGTAAGGGAGTCGATCGCGCCCAGCGTGTCGGCGATCGTAACGATATCGTCGGGGATGGAATCTAAGTGAACGGACGAGGAAGACTTGAGGCGCTCCTCTAGTTTACCCCAGTCCGTGACAGTTTTGGTCGGGGCGGGTTGTCCAGGATCCGGGGGACCACCCCGGGGACCTAGGTGAAGGACTACGGGGCGGTGATCGGAGTCTAGCTCTTCATGCGTCTCTATAGAGCGTAGACCGAGGTTTACGTTCTTTAGGAGCGCTATGTCAAGGACATCGGGCTGATGGTCAGGGTTATGGGGGTAGTGAGTGGGACACATCGGGGCGATAACGTCGAATTCGAGCTCCGGGCTCAACTCTTCGAGGTTACGACCCGCGTGGTTGTTGGAGTTGCAGCTCCACGAGAGATGTTTGGCATTGAGGTCGCCCGCTATGATAACGGAACCTCCGCCGAGGTCAAAGAGGGCTTTAAGATCGCTCCGGAGTTGGATCTTATTACTGGAGGGAGGATTATACACCGAGACGATTGTGATCGGCTGGTGTCCTGTCATGCCTAGTCTGCATATGGAAGTTTCCAGGAATTGGAGACCAGGAGGAGGGTCTAAGGGAGTGCAGTACAGGGAACGTTTGTAGTAGATGAGAGTACCACCGCCCCTACTACGGGTCCTGTCGTTGCGAACTAATTTATAGTTAGCAATTCCAGGGTTCCTGTTGTGGGGCTTGAGAAACGTTTCCTGCACTAAGAAGATGTCAATTTGATGATCACGCAAAAAGATTGCGATCTCATCTCGTTGACCGTTAACGCTGTTAGCGTTGAAGAAGCCTAATTTAAGGGATCGGGGCTTAATTCTACAGCTTTCTGTATCCATTGGAATTTATTGGATGAGGAAAATGACTATGTCATCTAGTTCGCAGAGGACATTGATGCGAGCGATTGGATCGCCTTGAGAGGCGTTCCAAGCGGAGACTATGTTTTTCGCCCACTGCGTATTGCAGGAGGAGAGGGTTTGGATGAGGCTGGGGATCGTGTCCCTAAGGAGCACTTTAGTGGACGAGAGGGAAGTGGAGGGAACAACCGCTGTCGGCGCTGGCCTGGGAGCGAGTGCGGGGGCGGGTGCGGGGGTGGGTGCGGGGGGAGCCTGTGATGTTGTGGGACTAAGTGCAGGCTGTGAAGCAGCTAGCACTATAGTGGGAGCGGGGATGGTGGAGCTCATCAGGGCGGGGATAGCCGGGATTGGGGGGCTTGTGGTTGGTTGCTGTTGCTGGGGCAACTGGGTAGTGGGCCTTAAGGCGGGGAACGCCTGCTGATGGTTCAGCGCATTCCATGGGGACGGCCTTTGGGGACTGAGGCGGGCGGGGGGTTGGGATGAAAGAGGGGGGGGAGCCGTGGAGGGACTCTCTCTTTGGTGACGGGCGGCTGAACGTTTAGCCAGCTTAGGGTTGCGCTGTTTTGGCGCTTTGGCACACCCGCGATAATTCGCCGGGTGACCAGACTCGCCGCATAGAACGCAACTAGGGGGCTCAAGGCATAGGGACCTATCTTTTGGGCGTTCGCAATCGCTAGTGCCGTGGTCGCCCAGGCACTTGACGCACCTGGGTTTCGCATAGCAGTTACGCTGCGAGTGGCCATAAAGCTGGCAACGGTGACATTGACCAGGGGGACCGGACTTGTTGGGGCGCTCGACGCTTATGCCAGACAGGTGGCATAAGGTCTTAATATTATAGACGGCCTTAGACTCGTCTGAAGGTTCGCATACTGCGAGGACCATGTCGTAGGGGGTGCCACCGCGGCCGCGGTGCATGCGGTGGACTTCCAAGGCGGGGATGTTTTGCGACTTAAGGTCGCTGAGGATGGCGTCGGAGTCAATCTCCTTGGGGATGCCGCGGATAACGACTCTGATAAGTCGCTCATCGGGAAGGGCAAAGGTGTGGAATGACACACTTTTTTCCCTTAGCATGCGCGTGAGATCGCGGAAGTCTTTTGAGGTGGGGACTAAGACTTTGATGCCCGGTTGGGTGGTGCGGGCGCTAAGGTAGTTGATCTTGCGATCAACACACAACTTGGACACATCGGTCCACCTCGCCTTGTCCTGAATGTACAGAGGCGGAGGAGCGGGCTCTTTCCTCGGAGCCGAGGTTTTCGAGCCGGTGACGGGGCGGGGGGAGGAAGGACGACTGGCCTGCGGGGAGGTAGTCGGGACGGGACTATGGCAGGCAACCGATGCGGGGGTCGCAACGGTTGTCTTGAGGGTTTTGGCCGGGACTTGGCTGGAGGAAGCCGCCTTATTTTTGCGGGCACGCTTCTTTCCCTTTCCGACTACGGTAGTATAGCCTTCAGAGGATGAAGAAGCTGACGAACATGATTCGGACTCAATGTCGGAATCGGGGACTAGGGGCTCTGACGTGTCCATTGATGACGTCATCTCTGGAGCATGTCGGAGGGACGGGGAAGGGGTGTGAAAATTCGTGGAAGGCGCAGCTGCGGAGTGCAGGTGCGAAATTTCCATTGTTTCCGTAGACAATGGACCGGGAGAGAAAGGCGGTAGCGACATAAGGCTCGGAATGCCATTGTTCTCGTCGAACAATGGCTCTCCTTCGCCGAAATGATCGGTTTCGTTATCACAGGTGGGTGACAGGGGATTAGTAGTGTGCCTTATGGGCCCACTACTAGGAATTCGAGCGCCGTATTGGGCAAGAAATTCGGGGTCTTTTAAAAGTTCCCGGAAGAACGCTAATAACACAGCGTCAGACATCTCGGAAAAGATGCCTGAGCCGTGTGTAAAATGGAGGATAAGCTTAATTAAAAACGCGGCGCGCGCATGTACGCGACTATTTTTAGTATCGGCCTATACGTCCTAACAATTTAATTTTAAAAACGCGAATCCCCGGGTGGATGGGCCCGGGGGTGTGTGAAAACCCTCCCTGTCGGGTATAGACAGGGAGGTTGAGTGCCTATTGGTGAGCCCTAAGCTAGTAATCCCGTCGCCAGTCTTATTGTGCGAACGGGTTCCTAAGTCTCTAGTGAGGTGCAATACTAGAGAGTGCTAGATGGGAGAGAAAGGGGTTAGAGCTAGCGTCGACTAGGAGACCCCCCAAGGCCGGTGGTACTAGCTCCTTCCAATTTTCGCCTTGCCCTGAATGGGCGCAGCTGGTGTATTGGGTCAACACCCGCTCGGTTTCGTTAACACTGCAAAGTATCAGCCGAGGACCACGAAACTGTGGATTTTCCCTGAAGGGGCACACGCGTTTGTCAAAGAAATAGGCGTTCAGCCACCGCCTTGAAAAAGGCAGCTTTTGAACTTATAGTCGTGAAGTGGAGAACACTACGGCGGGGCGTGGCGATATTCGTGAGCGAGCACGTCGAGAAAGTACGCAGCGCGAGTTGCGGCACGTCCGTCCTCAGCGAGCGTCGGAGCGCGAATCGATGGCCATAACAAATAGCCGTAATTATTTGAGCCAAAAATGTTAGTTTTGGCTTAACAAAATGCATTTTTTTTATTCTAGCTCCCTGCAATATTTCTTGCGTTTTTTTGGCCCTTGAGGAAAAAAGTTTGCCCATCCCTGGCCTAGACAGAACAAAATAGGGGGCGAGCCTATTGCTACATATTTTTTGGGCACAATTATGATAACAGGTTTCGCCTCTTGCGACTCGCTTCCCCGGCGACGCCCCGGAGGGGATTGTATTCTTAATTCTTCCCCTACGGACTACACTACTTGTGCATCGTGTAGTGTAATTAGTGGTGTAATGCAACATGAGAGAACACGAAGTCAACTGCGTATTACATTTCAATAATGATCTCGACTGGTTGACGACCGTGTAAAGCACACTTACGGGTTGTTTACAATGAAATAAAATTCTTTGATTACGTTTTTAATGAGGTTGAACTTTCGATAAATGAATTTTGGTTGGTTTCAGCTCTTTTTAACCGAAATCTGCGAAAATAACGCGAAAATTTTCAGGAATATCTTTATAAAATCAAGTGATAATAATGTTTTGTAGTAATAATCCTAACAGTATGTTATTTGCCGTTTCGAAAATGAGAACATTTTATTCTTCAGTAGTTAAATTGCAACTCAAAACATAACCGGTGAAATTCGGCCGAAACGTCGGGATAAAAGGTATTTTGTGCCTCTTAAAGTTTGTTACGCGAGAAGACCCGATTCAATATTTTTATAATTTGTAAGGCTGTTTGGGTTTCCAAAGCAGAGACGACGGAGCCCCGCTGAGCGGGGCTCCTATTTCTGTCTGCAGGGTTTAAAGTAACCTAACACGAAGGGGATGACGGGGGCTAGAGTGAGCGAGCGAAGCGAGCGAACGAAGCCCCCGTCATCCCCTTCGAACCTAACCTATCCGTGTCGGGGTGCCCCAAATTACAGGTAAGTGTTAATTTGTATTTCCTAGTACCATTTAGGAATTGCATTCAATGCCTAGGAAATATATACATTTTCTAGGAAATGTATGTATCAAAAAACCTCTGATAAATTATTTTACACATTTCCTAAATTGGCTTGGCATTGTACACATTTCCTGGGTATGTACAACTCCTAGGTTTCATACATTTCCTGTAACACATACATTATTAAAAAATATTTTACAAAATTTAACAAACAGTGAAACTCATTAAGCTTGTTAATTAAATTCAACAGTGTCCATATGACGTGGAGCCAGTACAGAACAGAGGTAAGTGAATTTGCCCGACAACCTGCAGACTGCATGTCAGATATAGGATAATACGCAGACGTGTCTGGAAATAGTATGCGTATATACTTCGTAGGGTTTCCGTGATTATTTTGCGTGAAAGGTAATTAGAATTGCTCGTGCCAGTCATAAGTACTAACAAATGAAGGTAATATAAAAGCGCGTTAAAAAGAGTAGAGTAGAGTTTAGTACATTTGATACATAAAGCACGACTTCAGCTTTGTCTTTGGCCATATATTATTCGTTTATTCATCTAACATACTTATTAGACATTTTTAAATGTATGTTTCTATAATAAAAATATAATATCATCATCATGACCATGAGGTATATAGGTAGATAAAATATACAATTCCAAATTCTAGGCTTGTTATTAAATCATCTCTATCACATTTTGCCAGACCTAGAGCCCAATAATTCCACTAACAGAAACGTTATTCAGTCACAACCGAACCGAAGCCTAGCCGTTAATTCAAAAAGTTTTCGTTTACAAAAACTGACAAATTGTTTGACAACAAAAATTAAATGTACAAAAACTTAGTGACGGTTGTGTTCGTTTGTAGTTTAGCAACAATTTTGCTAGTGGAATTGGCCCTGAAATTGAAACCACGACCTCAAGTTCGACATCTGCGTTTGCGATCACTAAACCAGTTACCTAAGTTTGAATAAAATGCACCTAAACCTATGCCCCCCACAAGGTGGACCGAAGACCTGGTGCAGGTCACGGGAATTCGCTGAATGCGAGAAGCACAGGACCACTCGATGTGGAGATGCTTGGGGAGGCCTATGTCCAGCAGTGGACGTCGACTACCAAACTGAATTTCGACAAATCGTAGTTGACAAGATTTTACTTCCGACACTATGAAACTCAAACATTACGCTACTCCGACAATTATGGCACTTCGACACTGGGGTTTAAAGTAACCTAACACGAAGGGGATGACAAAGCAAAGCAAAGTGAGCTCACATTACTCACTTAACACACACACATACTAATCTACTACTCCATAGGTTATGTCATCCTATCCAATGAATCACTAAACAGTGCATAATATGTTATTGTTGCAGTTCAATACTAGAATTTATATCACATGTACATAGGGCGAGGGCCTGGTGATCCGTAACACAGGGTTTCCCTAGTACGGACTCCAGTCTCTCGCAAAGAAGCTTTATCTGACCTGTGCATTTTATTTTTTGTACTTATTTTTTAAGTTTTGCATATGAAATAAAATGTATTATTATTATTTATTATTACTCTAGCCCCCTTCATCCCCTTCGAACCTAATCTATCCGTGTCGGGGTGCCCCAAATTAGGTGTCGAAGTTCCATAATTGTCGGAATAGCGTAATGTCGGAGTTCCATAGTATCGAAGTAAAATCTTGTCATAAAACGATTTATCGAAATTCAGTTTGGGACTGGTGGATGTCTTTCGGCTGAATGATGATGACGAAACCTAAATAATAGGTACCCTTATTCACCTTGTTGCATGTGGTGGTATTTCAATATACGCCGTCAATAGATGCTCGTATGATGATGAAAGCCTGTGTGAGTGCGTTCTACGCCCAATAACAGAGATTCACAATTACTGACACACTAATTAGTTGTTGGCTAAATTAATGGCAAAAGGTTTCGGGTCGGCTAACAAAAGTGTCCGAAATTAGTTGTATTTTCTATCTAATATGTTTTGTTTAGGAATAATATCGAGTATATTGTGGTATTTATTGTGTATTTTGGAATGTACTTGTTTATTATGTTATTGGCAGACAATATCTTAATTGACACTGATTGCGATGAATTCTTTGTAACGCTGGTATGCGTACATTCATTTGTAGAGTCATCAAGCATCGCCACATCGACCGGTCCTGTGCTTCTCGCATCCAGCGGATTCCCGCGACCTTCACCAGGTCATCGGTCCAACTTGTGGGGGGTCTACCCACGCTGCGCCTTCCGTTACGCGGTCGCCACTCCAGAACATTTCGGCCCCATCGGCCATCCGTTCTGCGAGCAATGTGCCCCGCCCACTGCCATTTAAGTTTGGCAATTCTTCGTGCTATGTCGGTTACCTTGGTCCTCATGCGGATCTCATCATTTCTAATATGATCACGTAGGAAAACTGCGAGCCCTCTCCATTGCCCTTTGGGGGACCTTGAGCCGTTTTATAAGGCCCGCATGCAACGAACGTTCGTCATTAATTGATTTTGTTAATTTGACCAAACATTGTATTGAACGAATCCGGTTTCATTCGGATGTAAGCGGTAACGAAACCTGTTCGGTGGCCTGCGTTGACGTTTATTGGCTAGGTATGGACGTTCCATTAAACAGCGAACAGAGGGCTGGGCAATAAATACGTAACGTAACATCACGCCTATACTCTCCGAAGGGTTAGAGAGAGGTGTATATGTCATAGACAAAGGTCGATATGCAGTCTCTTCCCGGAATGACTGGTTTATCCTAGGTTTGACCAAAACATACGGAACCCCGAAATAAATTCCAATTTCGGCCTTTGACTAAAGTATTTTTAGTCAAACCTAGAAATTCCTAACTTTCCAGTCAAACGTCGATAGTAACATAATCTGTTTCGGGCTTTGCCTAGTCGATCCAAGAAGCGACTGGCAGACTCGATCAAACGTCGACTGTACTTGTAACATGTTTAATTTATATGTTAGGGCTAAAAGCCGAATTTTGGTTACATCTAGGTTTAGCCGGCTACAACTAGGTGCGGCTGGTGGCAGTTGGTTAAAATTAGGTGTTGCCTATTTAATGCCAATTTGGTAATTTGAGGCACCCCGACACGGATAGGTTTGGTTCGAAGGGGATGAAGGGGGCTAGAGTGAGCGAGCGAACGAAGCCGCCGTCATTCCCTTCGTGTTAGGTTACTTTAAACCCTGCAGACAGAAATAGGAGCCCCGCACAGCGAGGTTCCGTCGACTCAGCCGCACCTAGTTATAGCCGATTAGGTAAACCTAGGTGTAACCGCAATTCGGCTTTTAGCCGTAACATATTATGTAGTAATTAATAATATATTAAACAATAAACATTAAAATAAAAATAAAAAACGTTTTATTAAACCTAATCTAACAAACTAAGACATTAAATACCTAATTGAAGTTTGACTGGTCAAACCCCGATTTCATTAAATTGAGTTTCGACGTTTGCCTGACCAAATTAGTTAATCCTAGGTTTAACGAAAATTCTTTAGTCAGAGGCCGAAAAACTTCATTTGTTTGGGCTTTGACTAAGACTTCAAGTCAGACTTGAGGATTGACTTGTCAAACCTAGGAGCGCCGCAGCTTCGAGGTTTGACTATAACATATATATCACTCTTATTTCGTCGTTATGTTTTATTTCCACGTAATAGAAGGCGAGCCTATTGCCATCAATCGGGCACAAATCCAGACTCCGAGCTGAGGACTGATATATTCCAAACGTAAAAACTCAATAACACTACCCGACCTGTGAATCGAACTCAGGACCTCACGCTCAGCAATCGCGCTTGCGACCACTAGACCAGCGAGGCAGTCAATAAATAAAGCATTGTATATTCGGTTAAAATATCAGAGAATGTAACAGGTTGCTGGCAAACAGCATAAATGGATACCAGCACTTTCCTGTGTTAGAACCTGTCTGGTATTTCAGCCAATATATTCTCTCTTTTTTTTACGAACTCGTATCGAATACAACGTATATTTTCAAAATAAAAGAATTTGAAAAGAAACAGAAATCAAAGCGCAAACCATAAAAAAAACCAAACAAATAATGAAGGCAATACGCGCAACGATGGAAATCAATCGGTATAGATGTTCCAATATTATAAAACCAAATAAAATCTTAAACATACGTAACCTACTCTACGATAGACAAATAAGCTTTTTAGCAAGGAAATGTATAGAAATAAGCAACATGTTTATGTTTACTTCCAGCAGGTATCCAACACAGTATTATTTATTTATTAATCAACTTACAGTTACCCAACACGTGCAGCGAGTCATTACAATTATGAGAATTTGTTAACACAAAAGTTGTTTAGCTAAAAAATATTTTACAGATAATTAAAAAGAAATTTAATTTATGGTAAAATATGTCGGCATCTGGATATTGAGCAACCAAGGCGTTAAGCAGTGCTACTGCCCGACTTGTAGGGGCGAATTGCGCTTTATGAACCTTAACAGTTAATCAAGATAGATGAAATTCTACTTGATGAAATGTTTTATCTATACATATAAAAGGAGAAGCTGACTGACTGACTGATCTATCAACGCACAGCCTAAACCGCTGGGGTTAGAAAGTTGATATTTTGACAGTAGGTTCCTTTTGTAACGTAGGCATCCGCTAAGAAGGGATTTTTCGAAATTCAACCCCTAAAGGAGTTAAATAGGGGATGAAAGTTCGTATGGAAAATCGTCACTGCGGGCGAAAGCTAGTAAGATATATGTGTCTTGGTACTTTTATCTAGGTATTAAATTAAACCGCAGGCCACTTAAAATATCACTGATGATAACTGTTTTAAAGCAAGTGTTGAAATTTCTAAATTCGATCATTTTTATTACCAAGCAATATTGCACTTATTTTAGTTTTTTCAAAAATTCTTCATCCCTGCTTTAGACACGAAATCAGAAAATGCAGCGACCAATTCGTGACATCAGATAAGACTTAAAATGTAATACACAGCTGCTCATAGCTGCAGATAGATAGATTTTAGCGTATTTTTTTTGGAATTTTTGAACAGCTAATTCTCGTAAACTATTGACTTTTGGGGAAAGTTGTAGAACTAAAATTATCCATTATTGTGGCTGCATTCACACCTTTTCGGATTAGTACCCCTTTTCCGACTAACCTTGTATAAATATAATTACACTCCATTTAAACAGTATAATTGAAAGAGGTTTTACTGAGGGTTTTACAAAAAAAAAAAAAACAGGAATCTTATAAAAAGCCACCTAACTAATTCTCACTTAGCTGACCCAGATGAGTCCAATCTCGAAGTGTATACTGTTGCCGAGTTCCTGTGACCACCTTCCGGATCCATAATCAGATTAGCTCAATGATCATCAATCAGATCATCACACTGTATTGTCACCAAAACTACATAATATATAATATGCAAAGTTTCAGATAGATTGGGTGATAAAAGATGGATCGATTATCAATTTAGAAGAGCTTATAAAAATATAATAAAAATAGATCCACTTCACACGATCTAAGCGATACTTTTGAGCGTTCTTTGTTCCTCATAGATAATAGAGCGGGTATAAAACAACAATCAAATCCTAAACAAAAGAGGAGGTAATTGGTTTTCTGTACAAACCTATGTAGTGCACATTCGCTGTTCCCCGCACAGAAACGACGTGGCGAGCTCATAAAACCTTATCTGTACCCTTCAAGGAGTGTTCTAACTGATTTTGCTACTTGCCACTCGCAGAAGCTTTTGGGCGAGTGATTTATTTTATTTTAAAGAAAAAAAGAAACTCAATTACTACAAGAATCCTGAAAATATAAATTTTAAACTCTTAAATAAATAGGTATTAATGGCGCAGATGGCGAAGCTGTCTGCCCTTTTTAATTTATTGCATAATAATTAGCCTATTACTCTCCTGTGGGTACATCTCTTTTCGGAATGAGAAGGGCCTTAGTCATCCACCCTGGCCTGGTGCGGATTGGCGAACTACGCAAGTCAACGAGAGCTTTTTGTAGAGCCCTCTCAAGTGAGCAGTTTTTTTCACCGTTAACGCAAGTGCTAATCCTATTCTGATCCCCACATGAATTCGAAATGTTAGAGGTGCGGGCTGGAATCCAACTCAGACTCTCTTGCGTGAAAGGCAACTGATCAAGCGCTGACTTTCCTAACAACCTCAACTATCACCTACCATAATAAAACGATTTTTTAGGGAAAGTCAAGTTTGTGAGATATTTCTCTATATTATTGAATACAGTACTTAATTACGCTAAAATATACGTCATGGTTCCTTGAAATAAATGTATCTAGATCTAATAGTTTAAGATTCGTTCCACTAACCCAGCTCAATGAATTACTCTGTATAAGGAAACTAATGAAAGCTGAACAAATGAAAACGAAAGGTTAGCTGTTACGAACGAATATTCTATCTATAAAAACAGTTGATTGATGTGATAGTTAATGGGGATAGCACATATTAAAATAGAGCCCTCTCAACATGTGACCCACTTTTTTTGATAAAAGATAAATATAATTATATCAAACCATAATGATGGGGAGCGTAAATAATTTAGTTGTTTCTAACATAAATAATACTGTAGTCATTTCTAACAAATAATACTTTAGTTATTTCTAACATAAATAATAATGTAATTATTATGCACTGCTGGAACCGCTAAGGAATTATTCAAACTAAAAATGATTTTGATGAAATAACAATTATTTCTGAAATATCATACCTACACATATTGTTGAAACTAATACTCTGTTACTCATATGTTGCAGCAAATGATTGCTAGTTTCATTTTTATCTGAGTTTCCTTCCTGTTTTCTGCACTCGCAAATGTGAAATAACTGTAATAAACTTAATAATATTTACATATGCTTAAAAGTGCTTATTAAAACATTACCAATATATTTAGTATTCTGTGTTTATTCAAGTAACTGCAGTGCTAGGATTAACCTTAACTCTACCTCTTAGTCACGTCATGATAAGCAGTTGTTTATTATCCAATATTTCGATTTTTTTATACTTTTATGCCAAAAAGGTAATAAAAAAGGTATTACTTGTTCAATGTTCCACCTCCTATAAACAATAAAATTTTAACTAATATAATATGATAAATGCGAAAGTAAGTTTTTTGTTTGTTACCTTTTCACGCCTAAACCACTGAACCGAACATCCTGAAATTTTGCATATACGTTGTCAGGTGTACAAAAACGGACATAGAGTACATTTCATCCCGAAAAAAAGTACTGTTCCCGAGGAAAACAACAATAACGTTCTTATGAAAATAGATACGTGTCATTCGAATCATGGTTGAATTATATTATTATAGAAACTTTAGTAGTGTGTAAAATTCTAAATTAACACGAGTGAAGCCGCGGGCAAAAGTTAGTATATATAATAATCATCAGAGCTGTCATTATTTCCTTACGTTATGGCTAAAAATATTACAATTTATATAACTTATTTTGCCCAACCATCTCTTTGCATATTCGTTGACCTTGATGGTCCCACTTACTTTGAAAAATATAATCGAGACTTGTCAAGTCCACTCGCCGGTTCAAACGCGCCAACGCGTCGGGGATTGAAGTACCAGCAACAATGACGGTCTTTGGCTTTTGTAATACTTTATTATGTGCCGGCAAAGATCCCCTGACAAAACTTTATTGGAACATCGAGTATGAACACTCGGCCTGATATGAGACACTAGTTATAATGGAGTGACATTATTCGATAGATTTTCATGACAGCAGCCTTATAGAGTTATGATTTATTCAAGTAAATGGTTTTCTCTATTGTGAGGATCTTTATAGTATTATCTTTTTATTGGTTAATTTATATATTTTTTCTCGTGGAGAATAATTATAAATTTCGTTGTAGAAAAACATTGATTTATTTATGTAACTCAAACTCACACCTGTATTCCCCGAAGGATTAGCAGAAGTGTATATATGTATAGTACACCCACATTTCGCCGTTATGTTTACGTCCCATGTAATAGGGGGCGAGCCTATTGCCATTGACCGGCCACAAATCCAGACTCCGGGCTGCTACTGAGAAATTCCACACGGAAAAACCCAACATCACTTTGCCCGACCTGGGGACCGAACCCAGGACCGCACGCTCAGTAGTCGCGCTTGCGACCGCTAGACCAACGAGGCAGTCATTTATTTATTTATTAATTCTAATAATATACATACTAGTCGTGCGCAGAAGATTTGCCGATGTCTGCGCCTCCCACTTCACCGACCGCTACCCGCGCTCGTCTGAATCGTACCGACCATCGACGCGTGACGTCATGAGGCCATCGGCAAACCTTCTCCGTGCGACTTATAGTATTAGAGACAGCGTTTTTTTTAAGATTATAAAAATACATAAACATACGTTTTTGCGATATTGCACCGCTATAGATATGAGGTATCATAATAAAAGTAACGAACGGATAACGGAGGTCAGTTTTCATTACTGAAAAACCTTCTCCAAAAACCTCGAAAGTATTAAACACAAGGGAAGTATTTACCCTACCTATTTAAGCGGCCAAGCAGCATTACTGTGTTCCGGTTTGAAGGGTATGGGTGTCGGTGAAATTACAAGCACATGAGACTAATCAGATTTGTCTCCAAGGTTGGCAACGTATCAGGAATCCTCTTTGAGTTGTAGGTGCTTACAGGAGGCGGTAAGTACTTACCATCAGGTGGGCCGTCTCGGCGTGAATGCCATCCACATACCTAGCTATACAAGCTAAGTTTTAGTATATAATGCTAAACCTGAAACTAGTTTGTTCAGAATCACTAGGAGAATCTATTGACATAGGTATTTTTACTTTTTTTCTTTTGTTTCAATTTTGTTTCAGTAGGTTTCTATCCCTAACAGTTGACGGGGTTAGACACCTTGAGGCTTGAAATGGTATGCTTGTCAGTTTCCGTGTATTAGACAACCCCTGCATAGCACATCTCAGGCATTTCACACTTTACTAGGGAACTTAACGCGACATAAACTACGGTGTAACTTGGAGATTTATTAAAAAAACACATATTCAGGCAGTTCTGATGAAAATCTTGTTGGGGTGTCTCGGTTTTTGTATATACTAAAAATAACGTTGTATACAAAAACACAGACAAATGCGGTCAGGAAATAAATTATTTTACATTACGAGTAATAACTGAAGAAGAACCCACACACTTCCTACAGTGCGTTTATAAATAACCTTTCAAGAGAACTAAAAAAGAAAATCGACTTTCAAAGTGAATGTTAAATCAATTTCTCAACATCCTTTCAGAGAGCAACGACTGATCTGAAGTCAGAAGCAAATAAGTCACTGTCATAATGTTGTTTTTTTTTATTATGATAGGTGATAGCAGACGATATTTCGACATCTCGTCGAGTCGAGCGCACTTCCTACAGTTTGACCTGCTAGTTTTGGTTCAATACACTGGAACGATACTCACTACGCGATTTAGTTTTACACTATGTTATTATGTTTTCGCAAAATTTGTAACCCCAAAATTCCCCACTCTTTAATATTAGGATTATTTTTGCCCTTGATTTATCCTTTTTTTTTGTTGCTATCGCCCTTTGTAGTGAAGGGGATGGCTAACGTTTTTTTACCCCTCGTCTACATCTAGGTATAAAACATTTATTTTAATATAAATGGCTAATTTTTGAAACAAATATGCTCTTTCATCCTATAAGTAACAAACATGTATGTAGATGTTTAAAACACTTGGTTTTAAGTAAATATTTTATGCATGCTCATTGTGTTAAATACTAGTAATTACTTTTAAAAAGACATTTATACAATTTGTTTACAACTTGTACTACAACTTCTTTTTAGGTGTAAACAAGGAGTCAACCTCATCTTCAAGCGATGCAACCCTGATGGCGTGTATTGACGAGACCACGTCTATCGACGGAGGACAAGATAGTCATCCAAGTTATTACTTTTTTAATCGGACCAACATTATATTTATCCACCTTTTGCCCGCGGCTTCGCTCGCTTTATTTTAAAATCGACAGTCAACTCTTAACACACTACTAAAGTTTCTATAATAATATAATTCAATCATGATTCGAAAGACACGTGGCGCCATCTATTATCGTTATTTGTTATTTTCCTCGGGAACAGTACTTTTTTTCAGGATGAAAGGTACCCTATGTCCGTTTCTGTACACTTGACAACGTATAATGCAAAATTTCAAGATGATCGGTTCAGTGGTTCAGGCGTGAAAAGGTAACAAACAAACAAACTTACTTTCGCATTTATAATATTAGTTAGGATTACCAAAATATACAGCGTGTCTTCAAAATCCATCCGTACGTACCGACTAACTCTTGTCGTGTTACAACCACCATTGGCTGGTCGTTCCTCCTACTGTCGCCATGTAGTCTAGTCACAGACGATATAATATCACACTCCAGTGCAATCGCAAAGGTAATCACATGACACGACACATCTTACTGCTTAACTTACGTATTGAACCCTGAATATGTGTAAGTATACACTTTATGGTTACGATGCAGACATACTTAGGTATAGGTTTTTCTTATTAGTCTGAACGATTTTCTGAGTAGCCGTGTAGGGTTGATTTTTTTGCACGGATTGTGGTATGAGGCAAGTGATTGAGTAGTAGCTAGTTGCCAGAAGACTAATTCTCGTAATTAAAAATGTTCAAAACATAGTTTCGATCTAGTCTCAATCTCATAAATATGACAAATGGTATTCTTGTCCGTTAACAAACAACGACAAACGTGAGATTATATTGAAATGAGATTGAAAGTTGACTGAAGCCAAAGGAGTATTCTGGTTACATTATGTACTGAGCCATTTTGAAAAGTTGGAATTCTCATTTATTTCTAGAATTTTAGTCTATGACTGTTGATATCGGTATGCTATCGGTAATAGATTTTAAGTTGACTGAATTGACATTATATCGAGATAGACTGAGATGATACTGAAACCGGACCGAACTTTAAGTGTAACAGAATATAATTTTTTATTCAATTCATAATTTAATCTCAGTTCGGTCAACCTTCAGTCTTACTTCAAATTAATTACGAGAATTAGGCTTCAGATGGCTGGTTTAATTTATTATTAGCTGTTTAAAATGTAAGCTGTATTATGATAATGATGACTTGACATTCTAATGTAAGCCGAGCGTGTACTTTAAACGAGATCACCCATTCTGGGATGAAATTGGAATTTTTGGCGGTCATCAATAATAGTTACACAATTGTAAAGCACACGTGTAACGCATTATTTTTTACTATGGCGTCAAAGTCGAAAACTATTTGGGTTCGGAGATATATACCAGGTAAAAATTAAAACGACGACTTGTATTAGGGGTCTTAAGAATTATTTTCTTATTATTACAGCATTGTCGCCATACAAAGAAATGTTTGCACTCCTGCCACCATTTAAATAAAATATAATTCATTCCTGGCCGCCGACTTTTTTTTTAACCCAAATCATCGAACAAAATGGGTGATCTTCTTTACTTCAATTAAATAAAACATTTTTCACTGAAATTCCAATCATGTGACCTTGGTCATAATAACTGTATACAAATATGCAAACACAATATTAAGCTTTAATTCCGCCAAACTAGATCGCTAGTTTGGATGCATCACCCTCCCCCGCCCAAGCGGTCGACGAGTCATCTGCTCCTGAGGATGCCCCGTGGAGGGGCGAAACGCGTGTCGTTTCGGTTTGGTTGCATGTTGCATTTTTTTCACTCGTGCATGTGTACATACTCCCTTCCCGCGCCAGACGCACCGGGCGCTGCCGGAGGGCGTGCGACGATCTCCGGCCACCCTAGTGTGTGGCCTGCGGGCGACGGGTCCCCTAACCCGTCGCCCGACCAGCAACAGGCCCGAGAAGGCGGCGCGCAAAATTCCGTGCGCGCCTCTCAGGAGGACGTGGGGCAACGCCCCACAGAAGAAGAGGTCCGCCAGGGGCTGGCGGATCGAGGCCTGCCAGGGTCGCGGTGCATGCAGCTGCGAATCCCGCGACCCCAGCCAAGGGTCAGGAGAAGGAACACCGTGGGTTTTTAGCCTGTAAGAGTCCGGCATAACCCTTCGCCATCCCCGGACGAAGGGTATCCATGAGGATATTCGGAAGATAAAAAAAAAAAAAAAATTGTGGGCGGTTGGTGATGCATACTTGCCGCTCACGATCCACCGAGCTCTCCCGTCGTACAGCCGGTCGTCTCTTCAGACTCCGCAGTCACACCGATAATTCAGCCCTCATGAAGCTGTCTTCCTCCCCTAAGTCCACGCCAGCAACGCCCTAAGCCGAGGTCCGAATCCCACTAGGGGTCGCTCTTAATGCTGTTGTTGCAGGTAGTCATGATGTTAGTGTAGTACAAGTAGTTACCTTAGATTAAGTATTTTACTTCCCCCCCATTGGCTGGAGAACCTTCAGGTCTCGCCAATAACTGCCCGGTTACTTAGAAACGGTACCCGAGGACCATCTACAGCAGAATAATAGAAAAAAAAAAGATGCATACTGCATTCAAACTAGCAATCTAGTTTATTGGAATTAAAGCTAAAAATTGTATTTATATACAGGTTGTAAACGAATTCGTGTAATTCCTTCAAGCCGCATGATCGACTGGTGACACTGATTGACCCTGCATAGGTTTTTTTCAGAATCAACAAAAACAAGTATTTATAAAACAAAACATGGTATTCTGTATCTGAGTAATTTTAGCGTCCCGAGTTAACTAACTGCGTGGAGCGAAATCGCGCTAGTCGTGCTTGTCAGCTGTGTCGCCGTGCTTTCATTTATTTATACACAGCATCGAAATTTTGTATCACATAAAAAATATTTGGGATAAAAAAATTATTTTTATTTTTAATCAATCTAAATCCCGTGCGGGGTTAATCATCATCATCTTGCCTAGCCTTTTCCCAACTATGTTGGGGTCGGCTTCCAGTCGAACCGGATGCAGCTGAATATCAGTATTTTACATGGAGTGACTGCCTATCAGACCTCCACAACCCAGTAACTGGGTAATACGATACTCTTGGTAAGACTGGATGTCAGACTTTCTGGCTTCTGACCAACAGTAACGACTGTCAAAGATCTACAAATGACAGCCGGGACCAACGGCTTTACGTGCTTTCCGAGGCACGGAGGAAACTCGCTATGGTAAATGGTCACCCATCCACAGACCAACCTCGGCAGGCGTGGCTTAACCCGGAAGATCGGTCTATGCGGCTGTAATTATTTAGCCACGAGCTCCTCGTGCGGGGTTAATCTATACCATTAATAGATCATGTGGTTTCAAGGAATTACACGAATTTGTTTACATTCTGCATTTGTATGTCATGGATTTCTTAACATATCAACTGCACATTTTGTGAAAACAAAACGAAATAATGTTATGTCGGTATTCAGTTAATATTTTTGTTTACGTAGGTAATGTATTTTCATAAGTTTTGTAACGTTTTATCACAATAAAATGAAATAAATATTCAACGTATAAACTCAAACAATCAACCGCAAACAGCACTTTAAAAATTAATACATTTTGTTTATTTCATCTCATCTGAAATGGACACGAATTAATTACTTAGAAATGCTAGTATACCCAAGACGACATTCAGTGAAAGATGTTCAGTTGTACAGGTACACAGTACCATTTATCAAACAAATGAGCTACCCTAATTAGTGATCAGTTGGAGTGAATCAATGAGTAGGTACAAGCGCGTTTTAAATCTGTGTTCTACTATTCAACGCACCACCTTTCCAACGTTTAGAGCTAGAGGGTAATTTAAATATTTTTATTTTTGTTCACTTTCTCACACTAGTGCAAAAGAGCGTTTTTTGTATAAATAAGTTTGAGAAATAGATTGATCATAATTATATTGGCTGGAGACCCTTCAGGTCTCGCCAATATATATGACGGATGAACATCTTCACAATCCTCATTAGCACTCATAACTGTGGGCTTCGGTGGATAGTGTTGGATAAAGAAAATACAATCGTACACTCAGATTATAATTCTAACAGTTATAATTAGGTACAGTAAATAGGCAAGCAAATATAACAAGCCACGTATCATAGAACACGAGATGGTTCAGCCGACCGCCAGCCATAGAGTCCCTGACATTCAATACTCCAGCATAGAAGTAATAAGTAGTACGTATAGAGTCCTTGTACTGAAGTCACTACTCGATGGTGCGCACGTCACTAACTCCATCGAACGCCAACCAGGTGGCGTTGGTGTCCTGGATACGACTCGATTCCGACACGGCCATCCTGCTTGCACACGTCCTCGTGTGATGGTTACCCTGCAAACAAATAGTCCACGAGAAAACTCTGTTCCGCTCGGTCTCTCCTGACCAAACTCTTAGATTTATCGGATCAGGGAATATAGTGAAATTTTATAACTCTACAGTTTTATTTCAACCAAATCTTACTCTTTAAAATAATCAGACTCGGGAAATTGAGCATAATCGAAATTGCAACAATCACTAGCCTGAGCCATGTACCACAGTCATTTGAATCACCCTTTAAAACTCTACTAAACAGAAACCGCCAAGCTTACAGAAACTCTCGAGTAAAACCTCTAATGCCACGGCTCTCCAGCCGACCAGCAATCACATTGCTCTCACACATCCAGCGCATGGATCAAAACTTCTGTATGCATATCCATCAAGTGGATCGCCCGTGTGCATCACCCACTGACTACACACTATGGTCTCTTCAGACCCCGACCTCCGCCAGAGTTGCACGCGCATCGCGCACCCACGGACTACTTGAGTTTCCTCAAGAGACACCGATTTCTACCGGGCTACGACTACGTAACAACCACTGGCACGGTCGAACACAATACGGCCATTAGAATCCCTTACTCGACTTTCTATTACAACTTAAGCTTGCTCATCGTCATGAAAATCATTATCAACATCGACTGGTACATGACCTGCTGGCATCATGGAGCCGCGCGATTGGAGCAGAAATTAGAGGAAGTGGGTAACGGTCAGAATTTGTCGGGCAAAACATGCAACAAAATTTCAAGAGGGTGATCGTTAATCACTACACAACATAAAATCTGTTCTGTACTGAATACTCGCGTTTGACTAATACCAGTCAAAGCAACAACATTACTAACACGTTTACCACAAAATTTCGATGCAAAACTTTCTTTTACTAACGAGCATTCAGCACCAGAATCATAAGTAAAGCGTATGCATTCACCCTTGTGTTGTAACGTGCCCAATGGTGGTTACACCACGCAGACATTGACATGCCGCTCGCTCCGCGCTCCGCCGTCGCTCGGCCGGCCCGCTGCCGCTGCCGCCGCCGCTGCCGCTGCCGCTGCCGCTGCCGCCGCCGCTGCCGCCGCCGCTGCCGCTGCCGCTGCCGCCGCCGCTGCCGCTGCCGCTGCCGCCGCTGCTGCCGCTGCCGCTGCCGCTGACGTTGCCGCTCCCGCTGCCACCGCCGCTGCCGCTGCCACCGCCGCTGCCGCTGCCACTGCCGCTGCCGCTACCGCCCTCCTTGACTTGACGATGATGTAGGTCTTCCCCTCGTGTCTATCGGCTTGCTTCTCACTCACTCCGCTTAAGTCCGGTTCTTAAATTCCTTCCATGTCATTCCTGACATTCCGTGTCATTTGAGATAGCCATGTTGATTGTTGATGCTTCACCTGTCAGTGCCTTGCTGACCACCAGAACAAGTTTACCGCCGCTTGGTGGATTTTCAGAGAAACACAAATCTGCTGTCGCACACCATGATCTTGCGTCGGTATCTTGTTTATCAGGATCGAATACAGGTAGTTCTTCATGGTTTTGATGATTACAGCGTCTCAATCAATGCTCGCATGTTCCTGTTTTGTTGTTCGAACATGGCACGCCAGATGTTTGATTCCTTGTTCTGATCCAACACCCATCCCACTTCTGATGACGGATGAACATCTTCACAATCCTCATTAGCACTCATAACTGTGGGCTTCGGTGGATAGTGTTGGATAAAGAAAATACAATCGTACACTCAGATTATAATTCTAACAGTTATAATTAGGTACAGTAAATAGGCAAGCAAATATAACAAGCCACGTATCATAGAACACGAGATGGTTCAGCCGACCGCCAGCCATAGAGTCCCTGACATTCAATACTCCAGCATAGAAGTAATAAGTAGTACGTATAGAGTCCTTGTACTGAAGTCACTACTCGATGGTGCGCACGTCACTAACTCCATCGAACGCCAACCAGGTGGCGTTGGTGTCCTGGATACGACTCGATTCCGACATATATAACTGCCCGGTTACTTAGAAACGGACCGCAAGGACGATGTAAAGGAGAGAAAAAGAAAAAAAAAAATATACTATAACTTAATACGTACTTTTACTGTTTATCAAACCTTAATTAGTTCAGAGTGAATCAATGATTACAAGTGTGTTTTAAATCTGTGTTGGCCGTTCAACGGACAACCCTTTCGACGTTGAGGGTTAGGCATAGATAAATAAACATGAACAAACCATGTACCTTACGAGTACAACATGTGTACTCCTTTTTATATTTTTATACGCACTCCGACAAAATTAGACGACCACGTGTAAAAATCGACGGGTCCTACGTATACTAGTATAAGTGCAAAAATCAAACTTTACAGAAGAGCAGTTTAAAAGTTCGAAAGCTTTAAAATTTGACATAAATCAGTAGAAGTATTTGAAATTTTGGAATGGACCATATCACACCATTTGAAAATTTCAAATATTTCTTTTGATTTACGTCAAATTAAAAATCTGTAGAATCTTAATACCGCTCTCCTGAAAAATTGGGTTTTTGCACTTGTACTAGTACACGCAGGACCCGTCGAAATGTGCTTTGTTTAACAATTGGATCTCGAAGTGTTCTCCTTATTTAGTTTTTATATAGCTTCACAGTTGTTTTTCTTTCTGTGTCAACAAAAAGGTGTCATTTTGAGGATGGTTACTAAAGAAAACTAAATTGTATCCGACGCAAAAACCTCTCATAAACATCGAAAGGCGAGAGGACGCGCAACAAAACGTGAGAATTCATAAAACGTTGCGTCTAAATTATATTAAAAATGCGAGTAAATGGACTGATGTGTGCTGAGTTTTACGACAGTAATAACTCATAAGTCATGGACGTAATGTGCGTGAAATAGATTCCGCGCGCCCTCTCGCAGATTCTAGAAGAAATGTTTAAATTCAGCCTGACTCGGCCCGCTGGCTCGGAACGCTAAATTAGCCTGCCACGCCGCAGATCGCGGTGTTTGAAATATTATGTGAAATGATATGAGTATCAGTCTCAACATGTTTTATATAAGTACACATTATATTATATTCACATTATTTTTCGGTGCGATGCTGCGAATTTGTTTGTAGTTTATAACATGGCAAAGTCACTTCCCGATGTCTGTCCCTATGTATACTTAGATCTTTAAAACTACGCAACGGATGTTGCGTAGTTTGCAACGGATGTTGATGCGGTTTTTTTTAATAGATAGAGTGATTCAAGAAGAAGGTTTAAATGTATAATACATTGCACCCGAGCGAAGCCGAGGCGGGTTTCTATTAAGTAATAAAAAGGATTGTTTTTGATAAATACATGAATGCCTCCATGGGTGCAAGTTATGTTGATAACTGATTTTAATTCAGAAGGCTCTAATTCGATTCTGTAATTTTAATCAGTATTGGTGGACATGTTAGATTTAATAGTCTTGTGAATGATTTACAAGGCATATCTATAAATCTGTATTCACCATAAAACAAATGCTAATGGTTACATAAAAAAATCAAAATTGTTCTCTTGTTTGCTTAAAACATTGTGTTCGATATTTAACCTCCTTAAAACGATTTATTACAATATATTTGTACTAAGGAAGCATGCGCTATTTTATAAGTTGGTATGACGTAAGATTTGTTTGCACTTTGTAAACATACTTTTATACAATTTAACCACAAAAATATTTATTCTCGAAATCCTACGTCACCAGTCCCATTAAACACCACATTTATATTCATTAACAATGTAAAATTGATACATTTGCCCTAATTCGCTAAAAAGGTATTGTGTAAATTGACAACGACAGCGAATTTTACGTCGAAATCAATTCGCGGATGTTGAAAAACCACAACAAATTGAAATACACCGAGACCGACAAAGCTCGCAATATTATTAATTGATTGAAGTAGATTGGATGGGAATATTTTTATCACTTTGATCAGTTTGATTGTCGCTAGATAATTACAACTACAGTTAATTACATTAACTACATTTTGGGTGTTACAACGTTAACTCTATCTTTGAAAGATTTTACAATTGTACATTGTCTGATTACGATAGATAATTTGTACCCGCTGTTGATTTATTATTATTAAAAAAAGGTATTTACATACAGCATTGAATGGAGTAGGGTTCACTAAAAGAGCCTCCACGAATCCACCACTGTACTGCACTCCACGACTGTATTCATGTACGTCCGGCGCACCCTGGTCAGTCAGCTTCGCTACCAACCTTGCTGACTGGCTAATCTTTTGACCTATACCTATAGCTCGTGCCGCCACAAGAGACGATGATTAAATGGAGTTTCCTGTATTCAATCAAGGAATAGGCCATTCCTTCCCCCCCACCTGTGGATGTAGTAAAAGGATGCTAAGCGATTACGTCACGAGAATGGGTTGCAGCCTCCAATAACAAAGTGACATTACTAATCCGTCTGCCAAGCGTTGTAATTTAGTAATGGAAATTCCTTCTTTGATAATTTGGTAATAGTGAGCCGAGATCAGAAGACTTTTTTTTTGATATTTTCTTTTTTATTAATTTACTTGGTCGCGTTTTACCCTAGTTACTAGTAGATAGTACGCGCAAATAGGGTGGAGTACACGAATTCAAGTAACATAGATATAGAAGGATTCCCTTAAACCCCTCTGGCCCTCACATACACACGACGGAACACAGTAAACTGCTTGGCTGACTTTGATGTGAGGGTGGTAGTTAGCCAGGTGGACCGTATAGATCCTACCACCAAGCGTGCTGGGTTTTGTTGTCTTACAACACGCGTCCATTCCCAGCGTGTGGTGAGGAAGTTTTATATTCTAGCCTGTTCACACACAGGATAAAATTATAAGTTTATGGATTGGTATGATAATATTATGATTGAATAATTCCCGGCCAAAACGAATCGTTTCTTACCAATGGTAGCATTTTAGTAGCCAATCTGGATAAAAAAACAGATTCTTAAGCTAATTTTACTTGTGATAGCTACTAACGTATGGAAGCGTCTTCTATATAAACCTATGAGGTCTTTGAATCGGCCATTAGACAAGCACCTAAATATATTCAAGTCGAATGAGCATAAAGGGTGTTAAGTAACAAAAGTAAAGCAAAACCCCAGCATTACCCAACTAGAATAACATTCAATACTGCCCATTAAACCAGAAATCTAACCGAAGAAGTTGATATATATTCGTAAAGTTGAAACGGGCTAAAAAGGCCAGAGCGATCATAAAAAAATCCGCGCAGAATAACGGCGCGACGGAGCGTTGGCGCTGAAGCGGCCATGAATAATCCTTGCGTCAGCACCACGCGAGCTCACTGCCCAATTAAAAACGTACTCTTTCCACGATTTTTAGCTTAGAATATTGTATAATAAGCCAATAAAATACCCCACTTAACGCCCTCGGGCCCGCCGCTATGAAATATGCACTTCTCAACCTCATTATGGCAAGCTGAAATTAAATGCAAGAACTACGACTGGGACGTCGCTTACAACTTAACTAATTGAAATTTAACGGTTTCATTTAAATATTTTTGAATGGATTGTTTGTATTGAGATTTAAATTTGGGAAGCTGCGAGTGGAGCAATAATTGCGGGAATACTTTACACATAGGTAGCTATGATTCCTAGGATTATTAGAGGAGAATAAGTAACTACTAGCACTACCACAGTCTACTTATATCTTACTCCTTCCAGTCGGTCAACGTAGAACATTGTCGCAGAGCAATCGTGCGGGGGGTTGCGGGGTGAAGGAGCGGAGGTAATGTCCCAAGTAGCCATACTGCATACTTGGGACATAACCTCCGCCCCTACAAAATTTTGACATTTCATAGGACTTGTCAAATGTATGGGCGTTGACCCACTATAAGTAGTAAGTAGGTACACTGTGCTACTAGTAAGGTTGTCTGGTAGATATCGCTATCAGCGATAAGACCGCCATTGCACCCTTCATTATATGATATTGTATAAGAGCTTTGTTACAATTTTGGCGTATTAGAGTAAAGTATATTCTATTCTACTTATTATCATCCTGTGATGGCCTAGCAGATGAACGCTGGCCTCCCATGAAGGAGACTCTAAGTTCGATCCCAGCCCGCACCTCTGACTTTTCGAATTTATGTGCGGATCATAACTTCATGACTACTAGCTTTAAAGGTGGAGGAAAGCATTGTGAGGAAACCTGCACACCTGAGAGGGCTCCATAAAGTTCTTAATGGTATGTGGAGTCCGTTGACCTGCACCAGGATAGCGTGGAAAAATAAGGCCTAAAACCCTTCCCATTATTTGAAGAGGCCTATGCCCATTAATGGGATAGTAATCGGTCAATAACGCTGAGCCGACAGACAGTCGGCTCATGTTGACATTCGTAATAATTTCTAATTGAAACTACAAGGTTAGTCAGAAAGGGGGTACTAATCCGAAAGGGTGTTAAAGTACACATAATAATGAATAACTTTTGTTCTACAATTTTTCCCAAAAGTCAATAGTTAAAGAGAAACAGTTGTTCAAACATCTCAAAAAAAAAAACTCTAAAATCTATCTATCCCCAGTTATGATCAGCCGTGTTTACATTTTAGGTAATATCTGGGGTCATGAATTAGAAGCACCATTTTCTGAATTTGTAACTAAAGCAGGGATGAAGAATTTTTGAAAAAACTAAAATAAAAATAATTTTATCTGGAAAAAATATATATCGAATTTTGAAATTTTAACACTTGCTTTATAACAGTGATCAGTGATACTTTAAGTGGCATGCGGATTAGTACCCCCTTTCTGACTAACCTTGTATAAACGTTGACATTTTAAGACCAAATGTTTTTATTTTTCGTCATACAACCTGTAACATAATAAACGGAAACCTTGAAACTAGTTTGTTAAAAATCGGCTACTTTATAAACATTAATAAGAGTTTTTTTTAAACGTGCTTTTTACATATCCGTTTTTCGATTAATGTAATGAAAATTGAGCCTTATTTCAAGTTAACAATGAAAAGTAATACTATTTTGTTAAATAAACAATATTTACCTAAGCAAATAAATAAATCTGCTGTTCCCTACATTTTGACGAGTTATGCGAACATAAATGTAGGGAACAGCTGATTGTTTTTTCGCGATTTCAGATTTGGTCCCATAGTAAAAGTTGTTCATAATGATGAGTACAGTGACCCCTTAAGAGGTTGTGCGTTATTTACGTTACACCTTGTAGTTATATTATTCATACGAGTCCAGGTTTGTCGTTTTTTTTTAAGTGATTTTAATACTAATCAGATACCAAATGGTTGATAGTAATCAATACTACTGTAATCCTGTCATTATTATCGTTAATATATTATTGATATTGTAATGGTAAAAAACACTTGTTAGTCAAGATTTTTTCATATATACTTTGTCAGTCTATAGCTCCTATACCCCATCGATTTCGGCATTGCCCTTTCGGTGAGGTAAATTGTGCATTATAATGAAACTACTGGTAAGTACCCATTTAGTCCCAATCGAGTCTAGGTTTTTGATCCATACATTATGGACCATCTCTTTTCAGTGTATGTATTATGATTCTAATTGAATATTCTAATTAGGTTATTGTGCTTGCGGTATTCCTGATACATGTTGTATTTAACCACCGTACGATCGCATCGCATGGTCATGCGATCGCTTGCCAATTAGGACTACGCATTTGATCGAGAAAACGCCCTCTTATTAGGCATTATAATTTTCAAACCACCGTCAAAATTAATCAACACCTTCTAATTACATCTAAGAAGCCTTCTATGCAGCAAATTAAATGCTTGTCGTTACAGAGTAATGTGTATATTCCAGAGCCTTCGATTAGACACATCGCAACATAATCAAATTTCACACTCTGTAGGAGTAGCTAATCTGTGCTTGGAACACATCCCTGGCTTTGACGCGGCATTCTGGGTGATTCGAGTATGAACGCTACGTACCTACGTGCACATTACGTAAACTTGATTATATTAAACTTAGCGAACGTAATACTTACTGAGATAGGTTATGGTTACAGTTGGTAAGCTTTCTATTCCAAATGGACACAGAATACTTACTTATTTGGTTCTAAAAATGATTCACTAATAAATAATGTAAACGAATGTGTAATTCCCTAATTTGCTCTCAATTTGCGTGTGACACAGATTATCACGAAAGGTTTTTTTTTTTTGAAGAACAACTGAAAGTAATTCAAATAACAAAGTTGTTTTTTTTTTTGTAAATAAGTATTTCTTAGTAATTTTAGAGCTCCAAATTAACTGACTGTAAAGAGAGATATCGCGCTAGTCGTGCCCGCCAGTTGTGTTGCCGTGCTTTCATTAAATTAAGGGTGGCGAGGAAATGGAAATAACAATAAAAACAAAACTTTTTTTTTGGATTCCCCAATATCTACTTTGTTTAGATACGAAAACTTACCCCAACAATAAGACAATTTTTTTTTTTTAATCTATCTTTATCCCTTGCGTGGTCAATCTACACCAGTAGTAGATCATAATTATGGTTTTAAGTAATTACACGTATTCGTTTACATTCTGTATAATTACGTAAATGTCGTGGTGGCCCGGAGGTTTACAGACCCGCTTGTTAAGCACCGGGTTGTGGGTTCAAACCCAGGCAAGTACCAATGTGACTTTTTCAATGTCATATGTACTAAGTCGCGCGCAGAAGGTTTGCCGATGACTGCCCCTCCCACTACACCGACCGCTACCCGCGCTCGTCTGGCATTAGTAGGTATGCCAGACGAGCGCGGGTAGCGGTCGGTGTAGTGGGAGGGGCAGTCATCGGCAAACCTTCTGCGCGCGTTATACTTTCTTAGTTAATCTAAGACACCACTGACATACGGTGAAGGAAAACATCGTGAGGAAACCTGAAATTCTGAAATCGCCAACACGCAGTGAGCAAGCGTGGTGATCAATGCCCGTTCCTTCTCTGTATGAGAAGAGGCCTTTGCCCAGCAGTGGGACAGTTACAGGCTAATATTTAATATTTATATACGTACAGCATGATTGGTTATTCACTTTACATCCGAAAACCTAGAGTTTATGGTTTCATTCTGTACAATTTTGATTATGGAACAAACAGAATTAGAGAAAAAAAACTGCCTTTTCATATTAAAAATCAAAGTTGCTTAAGAAAATGAATTCAGAGTTTGTCCGATAGTAAAAGATGTACAAAATGATGAGCAAAGTCCATTGTTTTCTGATGTCAAGTGACTAACCAGCTATATTGTTTACTATAAATTTTGCTGCTCGTCATATGAAAACAATTCCTCATTTGCTTCTCACAGTACCTCCTTACGTGAATAAATGAGATGACTTATAACATTCACAGTGGGAGATCACACGGCAAACAAAATGAAAATATACAGATATAAATCTTCAAAATATGCAGCGATGCTGCCAAAATGCTATGCAAAGGAACAGGTACTTATTTCGCTCCAAAAATCATGAAAGGATCGTCGGAAGCGTCTCTTTTAATACACCACGAAAAATGGCTACTTACCTGTAATTCATTTCAATTGACTTTGGTGAATGTGTAGGTGTGGTTTCTGCATACCTGTGAACAATGTTATTAAAAGTTCAAAAAAATTGTGAATCTAGGACCCGATTGTACAATGACTCGTTAAATACATTTAGTTCTATAATAGTAGTTTATGAAACTGTTATAATTATAATAGGGATTATTAAAACACAAGTGTGAGTTTAAAAACCGAGACGTAGGCGAGGTTTTTAATAGTATCACTCGTGTGATACTAGGAATTAAAACACTCGTGTGTTTTAATTCCTAGTTATATGCAGTTTCATACACTACTTTATCTAAACTCTAAATAAAATAAAAAACAATATAATGGCGCCCAAACCCAGCAACCCACGCGCATGCGCGCGCAAGCACACGCATGCGCCTTAACGCGCACCATGACAGATAATGTGCAGCCGCTAATAAAATTAAATTGAAAACTCCTTGGTCGGTCCGAAATGATAGAAGTTAATAGAAAAAAAGTTATTTCAAAGCATTATTTTGAATTAAAACTTTTTATTTTATTAGAGATGCACGTGAATAAAGTATGTCATTATGGTACTATTTTTGAGTTCATAATTTACGACATGACTGTAGATAAAACATAATTTTGTCACTACCAACTTCAAACAATTGGCTGAAATACAATGGCATTTTAAGTAGGCTATATTTAGCATTAAATGTATTTAGCGAGTCGTTGTGCAAGCGGGCTTAGATCTCAGGTAGTGAGATATTTATTGTTAAACTTCCCCTAAATAAAAGAAAAAACTTAAAACGCTTTGAATGGTAGGCGAGTAGTAGATATGTTAAATCACATACAAACATACAACATATACCTGTTCACACTTGTAATCCCCGAAGGGGTATGCAGAGGTGTCCTCCTATTACAGGAGTCTGTACACCCACGCTCCGCTTCTTCGTAGCTCCTTACAGCGTCGAAGAATTTATTCCATAATATATAAATTAAAAATTTAAAAAACCCCCAACGCAAATAACAAAACAGCTGATGACTCTGAAACGGCTGAACCGATTTTTATAAAACATGTCTAAGAACCACTACTGAAAAACCAGCTTTTAAATAAAAAAACCGCACCTAAATCGGTTCACCCGTTTAAGAGCTATGGTGCCATAGACAGACAGACACGCAGACACACATAGCGGTCAAACTTATAACACCCCTCTTTTTGCGTCGGGGGTTAAAAATTACAATGACCTCATAAATACCTACTTTTAAAAATGAATGTAATGGGGAGACACAGGCAAACCGAAAGTAGATGGCAGCACCTCTGTTGGTACCAATTACAACCAATCAGAATGAGTTAAATTGTCACGAGCGACAATGTCAAACAAACTTTAACCAATGAAACTATTTCGGTACCAGCGATGGTAGCCAGTGACGTAGCTACCGTAAGGCTAGGCGGGGCAGTGCACCTGGGCCCCCAAGCTCGAGAGGCCCCTCGGCCTCCATGAACGACGTTCGAAAAAGCTATATAATATCCTAGTTGAATAAAGAATTTTTGACTTTAACTTTTTGGCCCCTAACCAACGACTTTTACGTGAAAGCGTGACAAATAAACAAACTTTCACATTTATAATATGATTAGGAATTACGATTAAATAATTATCTGCTGCGTTATACTTAATGCTTAGTAGCAAACAGCTTTGCTTTATTATTCCCTGCAGTGGGCGACAAGGAGCTGATGATGAAGTAGTTTTGCACCTTCAAAGTTTTTAGATTAGTTTAAAAATAGGGCCCCAATTTCATTTTTGCTCCGGGGTTCTTGGTTACATAGCTACGCCATTGATGGTAGCGCCATTAGCTCCCCAGTGTGCTACCCCATTTTTGATTGATTGGTTATATTTTTGCTATGTTAATATTTGAATTCTAATTCATTTTGTGACATGTAATTATTACTTTTACCAATAAATTATCGTATCTTATTGTATTATTAAGTTCCATTATAGGTAGTGAGCCTATTACCATTTTTTGGGCACGATAAAAGTTGAATTGGTTTTGAGAAATTTGAAAATTAACACTATTGATTAATAATCACAAAGGTACGTGAGAATTGTTAGTAAAAATGTTTATGAAAAGATTTAGATATGATAAGCCAGAATTGTATAATGTTACAACGAATCGAAAAGTTATTCAAAACTTCTTTAAAAGGAATCGACGCAAAGCAGCTTGATGTCTGCCCCATAACTTTTTTAACACCACATATAATAAATAAGTTGTAACCTAAATATTAAAACTTACAGATCAAATGTGTAAAATTGTTTGTTTTCTTTCGAACATTTCGATGCGGCAACAAGTGGGCCAAAATAAACAAACGCCGGTTATGGCTAAGTATGTTTGCTTTATGGTTCTCACACACTTACAGCGTCGTACGCGCCGCTTTTATAGTAACAAATAACAAAAACACTATGGGGTTTATTAATAAACATGGCATAACTTTACACCAACTTTTAACTCTGAAATTTGTACGATTAATCCTGACATCAACCTTGGAGTAAAGTTATGCCATGTTAATTAATAAACCCCTTTGATTTTAAATTGTAGGATTTAATTTCCTATTATTAGTCATCATGCTGAGTTCAATGATTGATTGTTTCATCTTGGTTTTTTAAACACTAACGCCGTGAAGCTTTTTTGTCAAATTATAATTGGCAATATTTTAAAACACATCTTTGGTAGTAGCCTGTAACATTGAAGTTAAAAGCACGGCTTAATACAGTATTTTAAAAACATAATTATCTATTCCATCAAGCATTTTTTTTAACCGGTTTCGCCCGCGTGTCTTCCGAGGACGACACCGCTATTGTATATCTATTGTGGCTATAATTACGGTGATTGAGAGGTCACATGTTGTAGTATCCTCCATAATCATCGTCATTTCACCTTCATGCTATTTATATTTTATACTTTTTTATGACAGGCGACTATGGCTGGGCTTCGATTTTGGACTTGTTTTTTTTTGGATTGGAGTACCAAAGTGAGACGCCTCCTGCCCTAACTATACTTACGAGTTCGGATCCTGGCTATTCTTTACCGTCATGACTAAATGCGCTCCAGCCGGTCTGTTTGCTGCCGCCGGTTTCTATCAAATGGCTGTTTGGGCCATCCACGAACGCCGTAACTACAAGAAGGAACTCGCTGACTACCCCAAGGGACGTAAAGCTGACTTGCCTCTTATTCTATAAGCATTTTATTATTGTTATGTATATGTACTAGGTAATGAATGCTCTACACCATTCTTTACAACTGGTGTAGCAAACGTTCTCAGGAGATCCTAGGGCCGTCTGTTACATTACAATGTAAGCAAGGTTTTGTTCATCATACGCATTTTAATCATACGCACCGGTACGCAAACGATATTATTTACTCCTTCCTTTAAGATACACCATTATTTTTGCATTGCAACCCTAACACGTCCACCATAGCATGATAAATGTCGTAAATTATTCTTCATTACCAACTACATCGACGCGTACCACGCATACTGCGCGTATAGCGCCGAAATCTAAAATATGTGTGCTCACCCTAATACGATGGTAACCGAGTAGATGTAAACAAAATGGAGTAACACATTGCTCTCATGAAGTGATGACAAGTGGTGAGAAAGATCGCATCTTCCTTATAAGTATTTCTTTTTAACTTTGGAGTTTTTGAATACACATTTTTGTTTTAACATAAACATAATATCACGCCTGTATTCCCCAATGGGTTGGGCAGAGGTGTATATAATAATTATTATAGTATCTACACCCTAATTTCGATGTTATATTTAAAGTGTCATGTAATAGGGAGCGAGCCTATTGCCATCAACCGGGTACAAATCAAGACTCCAGGCCGCTATTGAGAAGTTTCACACGGAAAAACCCAATAACACTTAGCCCGATCTACGGATCGAATCTAAGACCTCTCGCTCAGCAGTCGCACATACGAACACTAGACCAACGAGGCAGTTTTTGTTATAATGATGTCAAATAAACAAAAGTATAGTATTTTTTTTTGTGTGAGTTGGTGATATTTTTAGTGATTTGGTAGTTGTGAGAAAATCAATAATAGCGTAATCAGCCCATTACTCTCCCACTGCTGGGCACGGGACTCTTATCTGAATGAGAAGGGTCCACCACGCTGGCTTGGTGAGGGTTGATGGACAAATCAATAATACAACGGTTTAATTTAAACGCCTTACATTAATGCTTTTATTACTGGCATTACGCTTTGTAATTAATATTTGCCGTGTGTTGGATGCTTCAAACGACACACATCTTCATTTGGCACACATCAACACCCTAAAGCACACCATTCAAACGAGCCCCGCGCCGCACGCCGCGTCGTACAAATCCGTACACAAATCCGTCATCGCACACACATGCACGGATTTGACCGGCGCGGCGCTGGCGTCTTCAGACGGCGAGCGCCGGACTTATCCGCGAGCCGCATGCTGAACCGCGAACCATAACAATCACACGCAGATTTGTTCGCGGACTTGTCGTCAGCGACAAATCCGGCGGACGGGTGCGCATGTGAATGGAGACCTTTACTTATAAGCGATTGTCATTTCTAAACATTTATTAAACTATACCTGTCCTTTTCGTTTGTATGCTACTGAATAAAGATGACAATAGAATTAAAAGCCATTTTAGTTACATAACCTTTAACCATCGTTTAAAAGTAAGGGTGTAAAGACGTGCTAGTTGCGTACCTAGATAATAAAGTGCAAATTATATCACCGTTAAAATCAAGAGCTTAAAATAAAAATTCGTGATCAGAGAGTAAGATTAAGTAAGTCCGTATTAAGTAGTCCGTAACCATTGACCAGATAATTTCCGATAAGCTGAATGTGACATAGAAATATGATATTTATGTGTTCAATAATCTTGTCACTGTCACTATTGATATGGTAGTGAAAGACAAATGTTGGCTATTGAAAAGTTTACAGACCAAATTAGCTTAATGAACTGTTAATGATAGGTTGGTGAAATACTCCCGAAATGTTCTCTGAAATAGCATCATAACAACCAACTTAGTCTATTATTAACACAATTTAATAAATATAATGTAGTCGTTTAAAATTACGTGCCTATTACCGAATTGGATAAAGCAAGTAACTAAAGGTCTTTAACAAACCATGGAGACAATTTCTTTAAAAGCCCTTAATATCTTTTTAAGAGTTCTTATCGTGAAAGGGGTACTAAACAAGGCGAGTCGCGAACATTATTTAGAAAAAAAAGGAAACCGCGAGGAGTTTACTTGTTTCGAAAAGGCGGGTCGTTGCGGCATCAGATAGCGGCAGATTTGCGGCCGCACCATTAACAAATTACCTCTTTAAACCGCTCCTTTAAAGAAATGTTAGGCTTCTTTATTTCTACATTATAAGAAACTATTTAAAGGTACTGCTTTTGCTATTTCTACATTATTAGTAGCTTGTTTGTGGTGCGTCGGTCAGTTGGTCATGCCTCATTGGTTTAGAGAACTCGTAAGTGCTTAGGGTCTCGGGATTTATTCCTTTTTTTTTGGAAAGTCCTCATGGATGCCCTTCGTCCTCTTCGGACTCTTACCGACTAAAAACCCACCGTGTTCCTTCTCCTGACCCTTGGCCGGGGTCACGGGTTTCGCAGCTGCATGCACCGCGACCCCGGCAGGCCTCGGTCCGCCAGCCCCTGGCAGACCTCTCCTACTGTGGGGCCTTGCCCCACGTCCTCCTGAGAGGCGCGCACAGAACACTGCGCGCCGCCTTCTCGGGCCTGTTACTGGTCGGGCGACGGGTCCCCTAACCCGCCGCCCGCAGGCCACACACTACGGTGGTCGGAGGTCGTCGCACGCCCTCCGGCGCCCGGTGCGTCTGGCGCAGGAAGGGAGAGTGGCAGCTGCCTCTCTCTCCCTCTCCGCTCCCTCTTTGGTCGCCATCACCTCATCGCAGAAGGAAGCGACGGCTTCCCACGCACTCTCGCTCTCGACCATGGATAGAACCACGGCCGGAAGCGAGAGGTCACCACCGACCGCCGCGACTAGTTCGCGGCGCTGCGTCGCCCACGCAAGATACGCCTGCTCGGGTTTTATTCCTAGGATAGGCAAAGTGCTATTGCTTTCTTCTGCTCTGTAATTCTCTTTAACATAGTAGCTTATAAGTTGAGAATTGTGCCCGACCAAAGGCAATAGGCTCGCTCCCTATTACATGGGATGATGGGACTCAATTTTCCCATCAGCCAAACGTGGTTCTACAACAATAGATACACCGCCTCTTCGGGGAATACAGCCGCTAGGTGTTAAGCATGTTTATTTTTATTTATGACGTAAGGATGACGCCGTAAGGATCGTAGAGTACAAATACTACGCTCCTCACAAATGCACTGCGTGAGAGGAAGGGGCTCTCTTACCATTTCAACCGCCTTGGACTGTGGTTGAACAAGTGAACACTCCGACTCGCTCTAGTTGGCCCTATGGTAGATCCAGCTCTGCATCAGAATGAGTAGCCCTACCTATTTTTTATATCAAAAACGGACACTTTCAATAATACGGAATGCCTAAAAAATGTTTGATGTTGATTAAGAAATCACCATCCTTTGTTTCCTTTTCTGTACGAGGAGAGGCATTTGCCCTACAATTGGAGCAATTACAGTTCCAAAGCCCGAATAACTCAAATATTTATTTAGTAAAATATGTTGTTTTTAACTCTTTATACAAGTCACTATAACAACAATAGGTTGGTATTACTATAGTTGATCAAATATTGTAAGTAGTTGGTTTTATTTTTCACATACGAGGTCGCGTGATTACATGCTATAATACAAAAATGAATACGGACATTTTGTATAGACTCAGGTATATAAATAAGGTACGTACATCCTACTCGTGTACTCCTTTTGTCTAGGATATTATCATAAATATTGTGCGCTTCTTTCTGCGCAGACCTACATAGATAGTCACGGTCAACACAAAGGTTATTATTTCTTTTTAGCAGCGGAAAAGCATTCAGGTTGTTTAAAAAGTTTCATGTTTAAAAGAGTTTACGAGGTGTATATTTAAACCTGAGTTGAATGAAGTGATATACTTTTGGGTGGGAACAGGTTATTCCATTTCGTTCCAAGTTGTCAAGGTATCGCTGAAGTTAAAAATAAAATACTGATAATTTAAAGTGGAGAAGCAGCAACATTATCTAAGAACATCGTCATACGAAAACCTAATTAAAGTTAGATATTGTGTTAAAAAGAGACAGGCGGACTGTGATGTACGCTAAAAGCTTGCATCAGGAAAATCCCCAGATATAGGTAAAGCCTAAAGAAAATGTATATGAAATATTGGTAACCAAGATCAGCACCCGAAGTAGCAGTAAGTATGGTTGTATGCTTATCTACTGCATCTGCATTAAGACTTGTGGCATCCGCATCTTGTATGCAAGTAGCTAACCCAGCTTAATGTTCGATTTGAATTTTAATTACCTGCAATTTGTTACAGGTGTATGCTAATTAAGGAGTTCTGTGAATTTAACGGTGTGTTTTTTGGCAAAGTATAATCTATCCGTCTCTAGCAGTGGATATTGTTGAGGGTAACTATAGAATTGTGTCAAGATAGTAGTACGTAGTTAGTACACTTGAGTACAATAAATTCAGGTCACCAACGTAAACCTTAATATCTCAGAAACTAAGTACTTATGTTAGCTTATTCAAATAAAAAGTATCTGTTCACGCGGAGCAAAAGAAAAGATGGTTTTTGGTGATTTTAAATAGTTTACTCCACTAAAGGATATTTTACAGAGCAAGTTAGGTGGAGTCGTTAGGCTTGAGTTATGAAGTAGGATTGTGTTGTGTATGAATGTGATTGGTTTAGTTTGTGTGACGTGTGAGGGTCGTATGTGAGGTATGATTGGTGGAGTGCGTGACTCGATACAGTTAAACAAATTTGAATCTTCGTAATGAAGTTATACGGTTGACGTGGTGTAAAACCGGCGTCGACAGTATCTTATAGACTATTTAATACTGTGTACTCAAATAAAATTAATAAAACTTCTTAAATAGCCTATAAAATATTTTTTATTTGAACAAGCTATCATTTTTAATTTCCGAGATATTAAGGGATATGTTGGTGACTAATTTATTTCTCCCAGTGTAGTTTCTTGTGAAAGAGTTCCTTTGGATAGGCACTGCCACCATACTTATTCCTGCCACCAAACAGCATTACTGTGTTCCGGTTTGCTGGATATATCCCATGATATGGAAACCGGTGTAACTACAGTTAAAAGCTGAGATTTCTCAGCCTTTGTCTCTAGAGTTGGCAATGACAAGCAAACCTCTTTGGGTTTGGGCGGTAACCACTTACCATCAGGTGAGCCTGTTTGCCAACCTATTACATGAGAAAGAGGATGGGTAGCAGGATCCTTGCTGTTTGCTTATATCCATGCTGTATTCACCGATCCATTTAGCAAGCATGGTGATTCTCAACCGAATCTTATTGACCCGTGTAAAGCGGTGGACCTTTTTAATTAGCCTTTTGACTGTCCCACAGCTAAGGAAAGGCCTCCGCTTTTGCCTTCCAAACATCTATTTTGTGCCGTTTCTGACAATGCTAGCCCCTCAAACATGTCTAGATCGGTGGAGCTTTACGGTCTGTTAAATTTGGTTTGGTTATGCAAATTAACCCCCTATAGGGCTCCAAAATGCAGTGCAATTCAAATATGTTGCTACTCAAACTACCACCGACAAACACTATGAACTGTAATAGGGCCGTCAAACGTCCTGATTTTATCACTACGATCTGTTTCCACGCTCTATTTTCATTAATAGACCCATACAAGACCATGGATTTGAGTTTATTACAGCTGTTGCATTTTAAGGGTTTAATTTAAGGGTCACCACATCAAGATTCTCCGAACTCCAGCAACTTCAAGGTAACTAACTGGCAAGGTTTCGTCGACTGACAGATGCTAGAATGTAAAAAAGCTTCCGGGGCAACGTTGGGTGCTGTTTGGTGGGTTCATAATTAATAAATTATAATTTGCTGATTGTGATTCCTCATGGACAGGATTTGACGCTCCTCCGGAGAAATTTATCTTGTAGTATCAATTACACTGTCAACTGTCTCTGCTATTATCCTTTTGTTTTTATACTGCATGCTGTGTTTGCTTTTAATTAGTTAAACATTAAACTCAAAATTTTATGTGTCCTAGATAATAAGTATAAATCTGTAAGCGAACCTATATAAATAAATAAACAAAATAATAACCATCACCCCGCTTGAATCAAAGTCAAAGTCCATATTTTTTCAATTAGACCAGGGGCCTAATTCTCCTAAAATAAATCTTGATAAATCACAACCGAACCAAAGCCGAACCGTTCATTCAGACAGTTCTCAATTTCAAAAGCTGTCGAATTGTTTGACACAAAAAACAAAATCAATCATTTTGAAAGTTTTCGAAAACAAAAACTGACTAACGGTTGTGGTTCGATTGTTTGGCTACAATTAATTTTAGGAGAATTGGGCCCCTGTGTAGGTACATGTGCTTTCGAAAGGTCAACACTAGATGCACTATTGAGGTGACCTCAGACTTCAACTTCGTTTTGGGTTAAGCCTACGCACAGACTGTTATTTGAACTGTCCTCGGCTTAGTAATTAATATTACACAACTTGTTACAATAAGTATACCTACTGCGTGTCCCAAAAAACTCAATTTCATTGTTTGCAACCCTAACTTTAACCCATTTCACTCAGTTGACATTTACAACTATACCGAATAAAACAGGTGACACACTGCTGTAAAATTAAAGTAATAAAAACTATACTACCTACTTATTACATCAAAATATACCGGATGACTTTTTATACCGTCTGTAAAAAAATGGGTATAATAGGTGAACGGAGTAAAACCCCTTAATTTTTTTTTTTTTTTTAAGTTGCCTTTACTGGAATTTATCTATCACTTAATACTACTAATTTAAAGTAAATTTTCATACTAAATAAAAAACAGAAATTTTGATAAATAAATAAATCAATTATACAGGGTGGGTCAAAAATCGTGGATCAAACGAAACAGGGCGATTGTTGTAGTACATTTTTTTTACAGAAAGGTTTATATAGGTATTACAAATTTTTTTTCGTGAGACTCGTCCAAGGACGACTCCGCTATTTTTTATCTATTGTGGCTATAATTACGGTGATTGAGAGGTCACGAGATATTTAAAAAAGTGCCAATACTCATAAATTATGGTACCCACTGTCATTAAAGCACTTTTAAGCAACTTATTATTATATCGTGTCGGCACGAGTGTACAAGAATAACTCATGCTGTGGTGAAAAGATTAGTCAGTCAGCAAGGATGATAGCGAGGCTGACTGTCCGGGGTGCGCCGGACGTACTGAAATATCATCACTCGTGGAGGCTCTTTTCAAAACACCATTTATTGTTTTAAAATAGATACTCATTTTACTCTACTTGCCTATTTGTTAAAAATGTTGGTAGTTTCTTAAAAAACACTCAAATTGTCATAACTTTTAAGGAGATCAAGTTAGGGCTCTACCACACAGATATTTTTTACTGCAAATAACACCAACTATATATATAATATCTAAATTCAAATCATACACACCTGTGTATGATTTGAGTTTATAGAGTAGGCATCTATAGATATATCAATTTCAAAAAAAAAAACTATGCCAGATCCTTCGACTCCGTTCACATACCCATTTTTTCCAGGCGGTAAAAAAGTCATCCAGTATATATCTGCCATACAAGACTATATCTTTACGTGTCACTAACAAAAAATATTTTAAATCCAAAGTATGAATAAAAAATACATTTCTTAACGTTCGTTGAGATATTTTCACTTCGAGATAGAAATATTTAACTATAAATCAGTCTGTTAAAACGAAAAAACGGCTCGCTATAATTTACAGTCTCGTGCCATGGCTCACTTAATTTCTTTAAAATAAAATCTTATTTAATACTTTCTTCTTTTATAATAGAAAAAATGTGTTTGTATGTTAGGAATGGAAAAAGGTAATAAAATGTTTTGCAGGCTTCTTGTTAGAATGTTTGGTAGGTGAATTAGTGATGGCAGTAGGTATACAGTTGGATGCCGCTTCCTCCATTTTAGTGGTACTTTACGATACCTACACGGAGACAAAGCAAGAAGTTAGGGGGAAGTTCGTAGCTGAAGTCTTAACTGATTAATTAATTATATATTTTAATGCAGCCCTTTGTGAAATTAAGAGCCTTAAGATTGGTAAATATATTTTAATTTACCATAAGCACATTAAAACTACACTAGGTGGAAAGATGATCTGATGAAGGTTGCGGGGAGCTGTTGCATGCTTTAAACAACTCCAACAAAACCTTTTTAAGTGGAAATTTATAGGGGATGTTTATGTCCAGTAGTGCACGTAAGAAGGCTGAGATGAGGAAGCATTAGGCTATCACTATCAAAACGGTGATAGCCTAGTGGTTTAACGCTTTCATTTGCATGCAGGAAGGTCGAATTCGACCTCGTACTTGTACGGATCATGATTTGATTGTGAATCGCGTTAACGGTGAAGGAAAACATCATGAAGAAACCTGTATACCTGAGAGGGCTACATAAAGTTCTCACTGGTATGTGTAGTCTGTCAACCCGCACCAGGCCAGAGTGGTGGACTAAGGCCTTACCCCTTCTCATTCTAAGAAGAGGCCCGTGCCCAGCAGAGGGACAATATAGGTCTGGTTATGCTGTAATGGAGGAGTGGCTGGAGAGTCGTAATGGCGCCTTCAATGTCCGGCTGACGCAGGTACTCTCGGGACATGGTTGTTTCAGGAAGTACCTGTGTCGCGTAGGCCGGGAGCATATGCCCGGTTGCCACCACTGCTTCGACTGCCCCGGGGACCGGCGCTGCACACGCTGCAGGCGTGACCTGCGTGAGCGACGCAGAGCCGCGAACCAGTCGCGGCAGTCGGTGGTGACCTCTCGTTTTCGGCCGTGGTTCTGTCCATGGTCAGGAGCGGGAGTGCATGAGAAGCCGTCGCCTCCTTCTGCGAGGATGCGTGGAGGTGATGGCGATCAAAGAGGCAGCGGAGAGGGAGAGAGAGAGGCAGCTGCCACTCTCCCTTCCCGCGCCAGACGCACCGGGCGCCGGAGGGCGCGCGACGGTCTCCAGCCACCGTAGTGTGTGGCCTGCGGGTGGCGTGTTACGGGATCGCCGGACCAGTAACAGGCCCGAGAAGGCGGCGCGTAGTGTTCTACGCGCGCCTCTCAGGAGGACATGGGGCTATGCCCCACAGTAGAAGAGGTCTGCTAGGGGCTGGCGGACGGTGGCCTGCCGGGGTTGCGGTGCATGCAGCTGCGACTCTCGCGATCCCGGCCAAGGGTCAGGAGAAGGATCACCGTGGGTCTTTAGCCGGTAAGAGTCCGGCATACCCTTTCGCCTTCCCCGGGCGAAGGGCGTCCATGAGGATTTTCGATGCAAAAAAAAAGCTCTGGTTATGCTAACACTATTGAACTTCCAAATTCTTATCGTGTTTTTTGTAACATTATAACTTTCGTGAGACACATTCATATTTATGATTAGTAATGGTTTACTCACATGCATATTTCGGGATTGCCCGACTAGTTCGACTCGCGACGTATTCAGCTCATGATCAGCTCCATTTGGGTTCGAAACTAGTTGACCAATCCCGAAAAATGCACGTGAGTAAACCGTAATAATACCAATCAAAATTATATTACTGTAACTATTTAAATTCTTGCAAATACCACCACCAGTGAGCCTGTAAAGAGCAGTTTTTTTTAGAGCATTATGTACCTACGAGTAAGTTACTCAACGCGTACATTTTAGTTAAATTAAAAGAGCATAGCTGGCTAGAACTTAATATAATAATTTTAAAAGCAAAGTCCGTGCAATATTAATATTTTTAAGAACGCGTCCGCTTAGATTAGAGTGGTAGGGTCGAGATCGCGGCCGCAGTCCGTTGCGGCCGGAAAGGAAGATTTACCCAAATTTCGAGCTACGTTAAACACTCAGTTTCATTTTTAAATATTTAAATGTACCCACCGTATGTACTGGCTGAATGCGAAAAGATATTTTAAATATCTTGGATATGTTTGGCGTTTTAGCAGCTTAAAAAGTTGTGAGGAATTTTATTGCTTTCAATTTTTTAAGGTTGTAAATCATTGTTGGATAATTCTGCAAAGATACATGCTTTGACATGCATGGACGATCTTTCTGATAAAGAAATAATTATGACCTAAATCGATTTCTACTATTGTCTCTATGATAAATTTCGTGGATATATCGTTGTTCTTATTTTAAATGGGGCGTAGCACTATGCGGAAGTGACATGCCGTGACGTCACATCCGGGCGGTGTTACGCACAGCGCAGGCGCAGGGTTGCCACCGGAAGCCGGAAGTTGTGGTGTTGCGGCGCACAATCTGGAGTTGGACGGCGGGAAACACTGAATCAAGTGCAGCCTGAGCTTTCTGTTTTATATATGAGAGTGTAAAAGATATATGGGAACATTTTCATTTGATATCATCCGTGGCCGAGGTAATTCCCGTTGTTAGGTTTAATTGTTCTTACATGCGTGTATCCGCTGTAGTGCTGTGTGATATTCATGCGTATGTAGGGCGGAATGTGGCTGAGTCAGCGCGTCGTTAGCGAAGTTACGTGTTCACCTTATGTGTGTGGTAAAGTGTAGTGTTTAAAGATAGATTCATATTACATGGGTATATTGATCTAAACGAATCATCAAAGTATCTAATAAAAACTGGAAAACAGCGATGAGTGTAACATCTATCAAGGTATAAAAAAACTACCAACTACATAGCACTGCCATTCCTAACATTTACTTTAAGAAAGTTTCCCTTAAAGAATAATAGGTATCTAGAATACCTAATTAGTTGTCTAAAACTCGGTTTAAAGAATTTATTTCCCAAAAGAGCATTGTATAGTTCATTTAATATGATAAACTTAATTAGGTTGTTAAAATTTACTTAAGTCTAGAAATGAGTTCGATTTACCATAGTTATGGAGGAATTTAACGAATTCGTGTAATTCCTTCAAACCGCGTGATCTACTGGTGACACTGATTGACCCTGCATAGGTTTTTTTCAGAATCAACAAAAAAAGTTTTCAAAAAAAGAACCATGGTATTCTGTATCTGAGTAATTTTAGCGTCCCAAGTTAACTGACTGTATGGAGCGATATCGGACTAGTCGTGCCCGTCAGCTGTGTCGCCATGCCTTTATTAATTTAATGTATGGCATCGAAATTTTCTATCACATAAAAAAAAATATTTGGGTTTTTGTTTTTTTCATTTTAAATCAATCTAAGTCCCGTGCGGGGTTAATCTATACCATTAATAGATCATGTAGTTTGAAGGAATTACAAGAATTCGTTAACACCCTGTACCTATAAGTAAAGCTCAAAATAGTAAGTAGCAGCTAGTAAAATTGTAAGCTCTTTTTAAAAACATTAACAGATCCAGTCTTTTATATTTTTTGTTACCTACATAAATCAACGCTACAAATAAGTTAATGAGCGCATCCAACAATTAAACACTTCAAAATAGTTCCCACCGAAAATCTGCATAACACAATTATTCGTTTCAAAATATATTTGTAGATACGTAGAGACGTGGATCCCGTCTTCCAGGACACATGTTGGAAGTTCCTCTCGAAACTTCAACGGAACAAAGAGTAAAGCCCTGTTCTTGTAACGTGCACCGAGAACGGTTTTATATCTTCATAATTTAATAAAATGAGTAATTTGAGAGCTTTTATCATAATTAAGTTCCTTATTTCTCAAGTGTTCCAGTTTGAAAGATTTGGTTCTTATTATATGAATGTTTTCTTTTGTTCTTTTGAGGTAAGTTGAGTTATTATTTAGAAGTACGTATTTAGATAAGAATCTTTAGTAAATAACAGGTTTTATGTCATCTTTCCATCATTATCATCTGCAACGGTAATATGAGAGATAGAGAAATCATTTACTTTCACGCCCAAGCTGATGCACTCTTAAAAATAAAGAAAAAAAACTTAAAACTCAAAACATAGGTCTTGAGTTTTAAGTTTTTAATATCGCTTTAACTAGGTATCTCAATTTTAAAATTATACTAAAACCACAGTGCACCTACTTACTACATACAGTGGGTCAACGCCCATACTTTTGACAGGTCCTATGAAATGTCAAAATTATGTAGGGGCGGAGGTTATGTCCCAAGTATGCAGTATGGCTACTCGGGACATAACCTCCGCCTCTTCACCCCGCAACCCCCCGCACGATTGCTCTGCGACAATGTTCTACGATGACCGACTGTAAGGAGTAAGATATAGGTAGACTGTGCTAAAACTATGGTCCTATGGTCCATAGTCTGAGTTGTATTTATGTTCTGTGGTCTGAGTCGTAAACAAAGTGACTGGAGTCCCTTCAGCTCTCGCCAATATCTGTCTTGTTACGTAGAAGGTCCGCAAGGACTATCTACAGAAGGAAAGACGCCAGCACATCAAGCTACCCAAAACTGTCAAATTTTCACAATCAACCTAGAACCTAATGCTTTCGCGATAAAGATGAAAATCCATTAAAGAAATTTGACAGATTGTAGTAGTTTGATGTGCTGGCGTCTGTACAATAGAAAAAAAAAGTCGTTAACAACGATAAACTTATGTATAAACTTCTCTATGGATCTTCTTCTAAATAACTGAATACTCGTAACAACAATAAGGTTACCTAACTAAATCTATTAAAAATTATAAGTTAGTGTTGGAACTTGCGCGTCACATGTGCGTAAAAATGCATACTCAGCATAATCACAGTAGACATATAAACTAAAGCAGTATCTCAACTGACTATAATCTCAAGAATTGAAACACTCACACAGACACGCTCTGTATACTGAGTAGTTTTTTGTTTTTGTATGGAACTGTATCCGGAAAATACCTTAAGCGCTTATTACACTTGGCTGAATTTAGTCGTCTTAATTCAGTCGCTACTGAATTTAGTCAAGTATAATCGCAATTAGCAAGCTAGCATCCTAAATTTAAAAACAAAGTTAGCTTCCTAATTGCGATTATACTTGACTAAATTCAGTATCGACTGAATCAAGACGACTAAATTCAGCCAAGTGTAATAACCGCTTTATTTGTCTTGTCGCAGTGCGTGTCTGTGTGAGTGTGTCAAATTGGACGATTGTAGGTAGTTGAAGTACTGCTTTAGCTTATATGTCTACTGTGGCATAATGCTGTACTTCGGACGAACCTAATGGCAGCACGCTGATTTTCAGCAATAATCTTCGAAACCTATCAGTTTGAACTGAACACTTTTTGAAATCAGTTAATGCTATCATAATCTTCTTCAAATTGGCGAGCTGGTAGGTATCTCAGGGCTGTCAGACCTGAATTTCCTAAAATCACACGGCACAGAATACCAAATAGTTCTTAAGTACAGAAACCTCACAAATACCAACAAAAATGAACTCTGCTCATGCAAAATTGAGCTTTAGTGTATGGCGAGAGAGATCTCATTTCGCAAAGCGTCCGCGGTCTTATCTTCTAATAAAATTCCATAATAACCCTGTCTCCAATAATATTCTTTACGGTAGTCAAGTCGCGGAGGAAATAAGTCATGGACTCATGGTACGTCCTCTATCTAATAGCCATGTGACCAATCTACCTCAGACGGTTAACAATGACGACTACACTGAAAGCGCATTTTATAAAATTAAAAACCATTGTCACTACAAGTCTTACATACATAACATCAAGCCTGTAATCCTCGAAGGGTTGGGCAAAGGTGTATTTTTGCACGTCACTTGAATAAAAAATGTACAAGTTCAAACTACCTCATACAAGTTGTAGCTTGTATGCAGGTTTGTTCAAGTTGTATGCAATTTGAAACTTGCATACAAGTAACTTGCGTAGTACTAGTAATCGCGCCTTTAGGGGGATATTACACTATCATATGTACGTATAGTACACCCTAATTTTGCCGTTATGTTTAAGATATATTATAAAAACAAAAACAAATCTTAAATTCGATAAGTAAATACTTCAAAGCCATCAGGACTTATCATTTTAAATTATCTTAGATATTGATAAAATCACCTCAAAATTCCTTGCCGATCGTACACCTCAACCGAGGCATCCACCTGCATTTTATTCGTTATAAAACAGATCATAAAAGTTTAATCAAAAGGAGATGAACTTCTGAATTTTGGTAAAAAACAGATGTTGAAACACGATTGCTATAATGAAAGTAGAAAGTGATACTAACTGATTTTGATATTGATAGTAATGCAGCTGATATGCTTAAATTACGAGTAAATATGATTTTGAGAGAGAGCCGTCTTGCAAGATAGTTTTGACCCCGATTCAGAACGTTATCGGTAAGCAATTGTCAATCAATTCGGTTTATTACCTCGCTTCGTCTACGATTCTCGTAATGAGAGAAAAAGTTATAGCAAAGCGAATCGTTCGACAAGTGACTAAACGAATCATTCTAAATCAGGGGGCTGTTTTAAAACAAGTTGGTACCAAATGCTTTTAAGCTTTCGCGATTTGTACACATTATAAAAGTATAGATCTGGTCTACTCGCGTAAAAAACTTTAAAGCTATGTCTATACCAGTGCGCTTTCATGTTCATCTTGCGTCTTCGTCTAGCGCATGCAATGGCGCATGCCTTAATACTAGTTCGTCAAAAGCGCATGCCCTAGCGCACGCTAATCCGTCTATGGCAATCAATATTGCATGCCCTTGACGCAAGAGGAATTGAAAGTTGAAAGCGCGAGATGAACGTGAAAGCGCACTGGTCTAGACATTCCATAAGAGGCACAATATCTACCCGTGACCACGGCCGGTTAAATTCGGCCGAAACGTCGGGATAAAAAGGTATTTTGTGCCTCTTAAAGTTTTTTACGGGAGTAGACCCGATCTATATTTTTATAAAGTTGGTACCAAACAATAAATTAGATCAACCTTTCGTAGTCCATTGCTGGACAAAGATCTGTTCCAAGTTGCGCCACAACACTCGGTCCTCCATCTTCCGCATCCAGTCCATCCAAACTACCTTCTTCAGGTCGTCGTTTTATCTGTCTTCGGGACGCTTCTTCGTCTCAAGCCAGTAAACGTAGTGTTTACTGGCTTGCGATTCTGCTCGAAGACTTGTCTGCTACAAATGAATACTTGGATATTAATATGAAAGATATACATCGTGTAACAAAAATGCGTGGTCATGTTTAAGGGGGTTGTTTGGATTTTTATTCAGAGCAACATTTGATAGGTCAAAAAGAAAATCGGGCAAAAATGTTTCCACTAATTGCACTAAACACTCGTTATCGCTATGACTTTGATTTTGACAATACAACATGAGTTGTGGAGAAGTCGGATTGTTAATGCATACGTTGCTATGGAAATTGTTGACCTGCCAAAATCAAAGCCATAGCGATTACGAGTGTGTTGCGCAATTAGAATGCCGATCATTTGATGCCATTTGTATGAAGAGTCGGAAAAAACTGACCGTTTTTTTTTTGTTTGACCTATCATATATTGCTCTGAATAAGGTACCAAACAACTCCCTTAAATATGATTACGCATTTCACGTCATTTCATTACACGTTGTATTGGTATGTCTACACCTGTGCGCTTTCATGTTCATCTTGCGCTTTCAACTTTCAATTCCTTTTGCGTCAAGCGCATGCAATATTGATTGCACTATAACGCATGCAGCTTATCGTCTACACCGGTGCGCCTTGGTCAGTCGTCAGTCGACATACAATCGACGGATTAGCGTGGGCTAGGGGCATGCGCTTTTGTCGAACTAGTATTAAGGCGTGCGCTATTGCATGCACCATGGCGTTTCACGCATGCCTCAGACGAAGACGCAAGATGACCATGAAAGTGCACTGATGTAGACATACTTTATAGGGTTGCTTCAAATTAATTCGCGACACTTCAACGGGCTACCTAGGTATCATTAATAGATTAATCCGCCCATAAGACGACTCACTGATCTCACATTCAAATAAAAAAATATGTAAATAATTGCATAACAAGGTATCTACGTGCGCGCTCTTCGCTATTTTATTAATTAGCTATCTTGCTAATGAACTAAAGTGTAGGTTTTTTTATGTGTTCTTTTAATGATACCTAGTAACACCGTGAAGTTTCGCCAGTTAATTTGAAATAACCCTGGTTTGATTTAATTTACAAAAATAGACATAATGCAGCTTACGGTCCCGAGATATAATACAGTTTGCGCAATCTGCCAACCAAAAGTTAGTGGTCCAATCGAAACAGTTCGGCTGCAGTAGAAATTTCCAACCTGCAGTTAAAAAAAATAATAAGCAACTGAAACTTTACGCTTTGCCTTTACCTACTTTATATTACTTACTTTAAATATATTTTCTAGTAGGTACTAACATCATCTATGTGCATTTAGCATAGAATATATTATTTATGTTCTAGCCTGTGACTTCGCGGGCCCACCCGCGTAACATTTTTTTTTGTGTCTGATTCTTTCGCGCCATTGTCAACAAAAACTGTCTCAAGTTTCAACTCAATCGAATGAATGATGCGCGATAAGACGCGCGAATTAACGCATAGAAGACGAACACATGACCACACAAACATTAATATGAGATAACTGCTAACTGGATGCGTTCTGCGTCCTACGTTCGGGTCAAATCGAACGCAGCCCGCATCCTATGTGACCATCATTTGCATTTTATTTAAATTTTATGTAATTACGATCTGACTATGCGAGCACAAGCAAAGAACGTAGGGAACGCACCGGTCAGGCGGTCGGGGTGGGAAGGACGCGAAAGGGCTGCTTGGTTGCGGGCAGACGGGCAGCGGGCGACGGGTGGCGGTCCGGGCAGTTCAAGTAGGGGTGATCGATGTTGCAAAAACATCGATGATGACATCGATAGCTGAACATCGATACTCGGTGTTTATCGAACACAAAACATCGACGTTGGCCAACATCGTTGTTTTTTGCAAACATCATTATCAATAAATAAAACAACCATAAAATCAAAGGAGTTTTTATTAAACAAATAAATTATTAAATTGGAGATTATTAGGGCGTAGGAAGGAACACACAGGAACAGGAATATTTTTTGTCAATGGACTGCAAAAATAATACGCTGCTGTTTTCTCCATGTTGTGAACGCATTCTATTCAAATCGTGTATCCACAGACGTTTCTTTTTCTTGTTAAGCAACCAGAGTAACATAATAATGTGTTCTTCTTCATCGGTAATCATTCTTCTCAATTGAAACTACAATAGAACTAAATGCTGCGCTAAACGCAATCAAATTTAAAATTACCGCTGTTTGCCCTACCCGCCAGATCGCTGACCGGTGGCCGTGCCCGGATCGCTGACCGGTTGCCGTGCCCGGATCGCTGACCGGTTGACCGGCACAGATCGCTGACAGGCCCGGTTGCCCTGACCATAAAGTGCACATAGGGTGCGGTCAGCGTTCAAGTTGACCGGATCGCAGGACGTAGAACGCATCCAGTGTGACAAGTCCTTTATCGTTTGAATAGACCATAAAGGAATAGACCTCATTGAATTGTTTCAAATTTAGCTGAAAAAGAAATGAAATTTATATAAATGACAATCAATGTCAATATTGTTTTCCAGTCATAAGTAGTTTTATTTAAAACTTACAAACAATGAATGGATTACTTTCAAAGGTTGCTAGGAATAACCTAGCAACAATTTGGAAGCGCAAGCTTCACACTAACATTCGTCTTTTAGAAAATGGAAAAGAAAAAGATGTACCGGTTAAGAAGAGCTTTTGTCTGGACATGGAATCAATAGAATACGACAGTCACACTCTCAGAGTTCATAACAACGACAAACGTCAACGGCTTTACGAGTTCGGTGTTTACGTCGCATCATGTCTGCCAAAATATGTGCAGAAGGTTCAGATGCAGCACAATGATGAACTGGAAATACTAGTAGCTCCCGCGGGATTGTTCCAAGTCCTTAACTTTATGCGCCTGCATCAGCACGCCTGTTTTGCTCAGTGCTCTTGTGCAACAGCAATAGATGTGCCCTGTAGAGAGTACAGGTTTGAAGTGTGTTACAATATACTAAGTTTGAGGTTCAGTGAGCGAGCTCGTATCAAGACTTACACGGATGAGCTGACCCCTCTCCACTCCGCCTACGGAGTTTGGAAGTCCTGTCAATGGTACGAAAGAGAAATATACGACTTGTTCGGAGTCGTTTTTACTCATCACCCAGACTTGAGGAGAATTATGACTGATTACGGCTTCACTGGACATCCATTGAGAAAGGACTTCCCGTTGGTTGGATATATCGAAGTTCGTTATGATGACGAGTTGAAGAAACTGGTTTATGAACCTATGGAATATCCTCAAGAGGCGCGTCAGTATCAGTTACAGACACCGTGGCACTATCTGAACAAGTTCCATGAGGGATATAACGCTCCTAAGCCTCCTCCTCCTCCCCCAAAGAAGTAGGAGATAGTTATTTTAAAATAGAATTGTCAATTATGGGAATATATTTAATTTTAAAATAATTGTTGTTGTGTTTTTTTCATTAATTAACGGCCTGTTCCCATGGACGTCCAGTTCTGCAGGAACTGCTTTTTACTGGTTCCCGCAAAACTGACTGGTGTGTTCACACGCAGTAGTTTCTATCCTGTTTTTATGGGGTAAAGCGCGCAGCGCGTAGTTGTGTACCACAATTTCAGACGTTCAGTAACCAATGACAGGCAATTCTACTAACAAAAACTTTTATCAATTGACACTGAATCAGACCGCTACAATTGATAAAAGTTTCTGTTAGTAAGATTGGCCCCCAGTTTTACGCGAACAGAACAGTAGGCGAGTGTCAGGGATTTGCTGCGATGCGTGCTGCACGAGCGACACAGCGGCGCGCCCCATTCCTCAACCAGCTAAAAACCTGTGCGGGACGCTCGTATGAATACTTCTATTGAAATATACGTATCACTACGACTGAGTTTTGCTTTTTATAGGACGGCAGAATCCAGGGTGCGTTTTGCCGGATCCCGCAAACAGGATGTACGTATGAACGCTAGTATTCAAACACTTCCGCCACTAAACGGGATCCTGCAAAAAAACAAGAGCCGTAACTAGTGTTAATAATTACGACAAACAAACTTTTAAGCACACAACAAACAACAGCCACAATAGCAGATGTATGGTGAACGAGTCTGACTTTCTTTCGGCGATGCCTCGTTTGAATCCAGCTTATTCACTAATGAGCTTTTGTCTTGACACAATGGGAGTCATTTAGTGACGTCACACATAGCTCAAGATAGCTCCCCAGCCAGATGACGGCCCTTTCTAACGCTTCAATTAATAACTTGGAAATTAGCGGAAAGTGGCTAATTATTCTATCTCGGTTTCATTAAGTGGCTTCGTAAGTTCAACTGGTGTAACTCAAATTGGATTTCGATTCCTCATTATTATGCAGTTAATGTGGGATTTTAAATTGGTGGTATAATCTTTTTAGGAAAGTGTGGTTGATATTCATCGTCCATTCTCGATGCGGGCACAAATATAAATTACAGGCACATGAGACTTCGCAACTTTGTCTCTAGGCTTAGCAACGGATCAGCAATCTTCTTGTTGTTGTAGGCGGCGGAAACCACTTTCCATCAAGTGGGCCTTTGGCTTATTGTCATCCTAAAACACGAAAAAAAAGTTTGTTTTTATTTTAAATTAAATAACTATTAGGTGACCTCAGTACTAGCTTAAGAATCATGTGAAAAAACAATACACGAATCGTAATTCCGTCTCCCGATAATTTTCATACATAGGCTGAGTCAAAATTCCTAGGATAAAAGGTAACTGACGATTGAAAAATTAGCCATTAAAAAAAAGTTTTCATAATTATTATGAGTAGTATTGTACTCATAACTAACAAAATATGTAGCTAATTAAAACAAAAAAAAAACGGTTTGAAAAGGACAATTTCGTACGGTAATTTAAATATTAATATCATATAAACGGCATTGTATTCAGAGAAATGAGGTATTAAATCAAAGTCTGCTAGTACCCAGTTATGTAAGAGACATTCAGTGCCATAGACGATTAATTACTGCGCAAGCTTCAATTACATCCAAAGAAACCAAAAAGAGCCCACAATAATTATTATTACAGAAGAATTATGAATAAACTCCCTTGAGTAAACTCCAGCCCGCTGTTGACTCGCAATATTAAGATTGGATATTATCAAAATAGCGCCGAATTTATCTGGTGAGAAAGAAAGATTGTTGAATTTTGTCGGGGGATTCTATCGGCTTCATATCAGCCTCCATCATACGGACATCTGCGTAAGAATAACGACAGAGTGGAGGACTGAATGAACAATCGGTTCAGTGTGTGGCGCGCCCTCGCCTCTGTCGTGCGCACGGCCGCGTTCGCGCTCCCCGGGGACAGCCGAACTTCACACGCGCTCGGAAAACTTTGCACAAACACCGCGAATAATGATGAACAATAATATGCTCTAAAACAAAAAAAGAAAAAGGTTTTCCTGATAATTCTATAAACTTTTGATTGGCTTTTGACTGTTGATTTGTTGAGAAAAAGGTAAGCCTGTTGCCAATTTATTACTTCCGCATTTTTCTGGTGAATTTTCTTTCTGGACGCTTTTGTTTGTGAAATAATGGTTGTTTAGCTATTACTTAGTAGTAGTATTTCTTTCAATATTTTTGAAATTATTCCTGTGTAGCTTATATTTTTTTTTGATTATGAGCACGGTGTAGTACAATCAAATTATTCATTAAGTTTTCACATCTTCGCATTTCGTATTAACTTTTTAGCAAATATTGTATTCATTTTTGCTTTCTTCAAAATTAAATACTAAAATAACTAGTCGATACATATTTTAGGTAAGCTCCGTTGTACATCCGTTGTATTCCTATAATACTACCATTAACAGTAATTCATCATTTAATATATTTATGTACTAATTACGGCATTATTCATTGCATGCATTGGCATTAACAAATTACTAATTGATTGTTCCGTGAATATTAATATTAAATCATTTTACTTACTTTCACGTCATTTCCCTAGAGTTAAATCAATTCAATTTTATAAATAACTTTACATTATTCACTTTATATTGTATTATTTGAATTCAACAATATTATACTTAGTACAATCAGCTACAAAAATCTGTATACACTTAGCGAAATTAAAAAGCGATTTGTAGAAGGAGTAGTCATTTAAAACTTTTATTATTGTACACATATTATCTGCAAAACACATGCGAATACTTGTTTTGTGAAATTGAAAGAATCCTTTTACGAATTCTTGTTACTTTCACTGTTTAGTTTTGCTTATTCTAGCTAACGGTACATACTAACTGGCCTGGCACATACATAATTAACTAAAACTAAAAGTATTAATTGTTCCTCTCAAAAAATTACTTAAATAACTCTTTCAATATTTATTTCCGGTATACTCAACAGGAGTTTAACACTTTTGTTGTTAATTGAAGAGATTCTTACCGGTATTTCTGTAAAGCTATTGGTACTTAATTAGCCCTTATTAGTACCTACCCACTTCCCTAGTAACTAGGAAACTAAGTACGGCGACTACTTGAAAACTTATGCTCAGTATTACATAGTTTTTACTTTTAATATACACAATTTAGAAAAATGTACATAATTATAGTACAGCCATTTAAATCTTGTATAAAACGTAAACACTTTTTTTTTTGTCATTCATTAATTTTACTTTAAGAATTTATTAACAACACACGTTTTGTAGAACACTTAAGTAATTGAAGAATAAGTGTTGAGGTATCCTAGAAAATTGTATTTTAATTTTATTGGATTCTAATTGTTTTCGTTACTCCAATGCCAATGCAGCGCTGGATTCCAGCGTTGCTGGATCCACTCGCAAGTCCAATGTTAATCCTCCTTTGAAGCAAAATGAATGTTTCACGATCAAAGGTTTGTTTACCTTATATACAAAATGTTTATGGCTGGGCTATAGGTTACTATGTAAAAGGTTTGTCTGAAGTGGGAATGGGTTTTTCTTTAAATAAAGTTCAAGGAAAACATAAGTTTAAAAAAATATTTATTTATTTATTTACACACACACACACAATTATAACATCTTGACAATAAAAACCAAAGCGGTGCTTTAAGTAACATATTAGAACTACACTAGTATAGGTAATATTACAATAAATATAAAAAGGTAAAAAATATATTATGTATGTAGGTATATAAAATAATACTTTAAAATAGCCTCTCTAAAATTAGCTGTACAGCTTGGAATAATTAAATAATACATTGCAGGTAAACAAAGTATTTCACAAATATGGCAACGTTTACTCAGGCCAAAAGAGTGACAATCGAGTAATTATCAATCATATTGCCTTGAATTAAATGCTTAACATTCATTGTCTAAATAAGAGAAGTCTTCCTGACCAAGAATAGATGCTTACTAATAGTAGTTTGCTTAGGCTAGACCGCTAAATTATTTTATAAATGATGCTCAACAAGTTTATACGATTTCTTTATTGATGAATGCCTCATTGATCTAGCTGTCGCAAGCGCGACTGCTGATCGTGAGGTCTTGGGTTCGATCCCCAGGTCGGACAAAGTGTTGTTTGGTTTTTCTTTGTGGAATTTCTCAGTAGCAGCCCGGAGTCTGGATTTGTGCCCGGTTGATGGCAATAGGCTGGCCCCATATTACATGTGACTAAAACGTAATGGCGACATTAGGGTGTTATTACATATACACAGCTGCCCAAATCTTCGGAGAATACACGCGTGATGGCATGTTAGGTATTGAATGATAAATTACAAATGGAAACAGCTACTTGAACATAAATCAGATGACGATAGTTGTTAAACAGTCGTAAGGGTCGTATTTGCGTAAATAACTGAACCTAACTAAGGCCACAATAGACACTGGTATTTCATTAAATCCTAATCTTAACTTCCTAACTTCCTATCCTAACTTAATATTATAAATGCGAAAGTAAGTTTGTTTGTTTGTTACCTTTTCACGCCTAAACCATTGAACTAATCATCCTGAAATGTTGCATATACGTTGTCAGGTGTACAGAAACGGACATAGGGTACCTATCATCCCGAAAAATAATACTGTTCCCGAGGAAAACAACAATAACGTTCATAGACGGCGCCACGTGTCTTTCGAATCACGATTGAATTATATTATTAAAGAAACTTTAGTAGTGTGTTAAGATTTTTTTTGAGCTTAATTAACGCGAGCGAAGCCACGGGCAAAAGCTAGTTCACAATAATTTAATATCGTGATATTTTATTATCATTGGGATAATAAAATATTATTCCGCAACAATCTCACCATAGAACATTAAATATAAATATAGCTATCGTGTCGTGTTTGTTAGGAAATGCGATGACAACAAAACTTTTTACAGACGAACCTTAGAGTAAAGGGAATTGCATAATAATTTTCTCTCGGATTTAAAAAAAGATATTAAACTCTGTTCTCCCCAATTATGCCTTCAGGGGCCATAATTTTTTCAGTGGGTACCTACCTACTTGGAATTATGGAATCCACGCAAGTGATTCCGTGGAATAAACTTAGTTACTTTAATTTTTATTTTATACTTAGATTTATTTATTTATACTTTAGCACAACATTTGTACAGAGGCGGATTTAATGCCTTTTTTCTACCAATCGACCTTATATTCAGTTTATTTTGTTTATTTTATGATCAGCGTAAAGAGTTACTGTTTCAGTATTTCATATAATAACACTATTTTCCGCCCTAACCATCAAAATAAATCAAAACTTATATTTGAATTTAAATTAACTTTTTCTTTAATGAAGTTAGAAGTGATTAGTTATGCGGATCATTTGTAACGCTCTTTATTCGCTAAACATAAATATTAGTCACAAAAGTAATTAGAAAAACGTCGCGTGCTTTCAAATTATAAAAAGCATTCTTTTAAAAAAAAAACTATCCGAAATAGAATAAGTACACTTGCGAGCAAAGAAATCGAGCCACTCTTTTTTCACGTGTCTTGGTTATTAGTTTTGGTTTCATAAATTATATAATTCAAAATACAAAAAATTACCCTCATTGTAAAGATTATCAAATAGCATTTTAGGCGATACATGTTTAGAATTGATCTGTTCCATAATACCAAAAATAATAACAATTATATCTACGTGAAAATTAGAAGTGGCTCGATTTATTTGCTCCCAAGTATATTTTATGTTTTCATATTCGACCTACAAATTAAACTACTCGTAACATGTTTGTGTTTCATCAAACATTCACACCTAAACTAACGAAATTCAAAGATTTCTAATTCCAAACCCACACACAATCTTAATCAAAGTCTCAACTTAACCATTCATAAACATCACAACACAGCTTACGATACATATAATTACTTAACAAAATGCATATGTTGAAGTTCAGAATACCTGAACATACCTGAGCAAGACTTCAAGTTACGCGTTCATAGTAAATCTACTTAGTATAAATGTTTAGGGTACCTATGAAGTGGAGTTTGCCGGCCGGCCGCCCGGTATGAAATTTCCGACAGCGTTTGTAAACTTTGTTCCCACTGGCAAGTTGGTTGGGTAGAAGTCTGAGACAGGTCGTCCAAGACAATGCACATCAAAGCAAGGCCTAGGAATTATTGTGAATTTAGCAGCTGCCTACTTCTTTGGTGCAAGGTTTTAGGTAGTTACTTTGCAGTTGCATGCTAATTCTACTATCAAAATCGATCTCGAATCGATTTGTAGAACATCAACTAAAGTTTTTATTTTGCATTGTAGTTTTTATTCTATTCTGTAGTTTTTATTTTTTACTGTTGTTTTGATTTTATAATGTAGTTTTTATTTTATACTGCAGTTTTTATCGTATACTGTCGTTTTCATTTAATACTGTATTTTTTACTTAATACTGTAGTTTTTGTTTTATACTGTAGGTTTTATTTATTTTTTTGCTGTTGTTATTCTCACTAAACACTTATTGAATTTTACCGTTTAAGTTTCACTTGTGTGCAAATAGTTCCTTAATAACGTCGTAGAATTTCAGATATGGATAACGTTGTAAGCTACTCATTTGTAATCTCTGGTTTTTTCATTGTTTGTTTATTACGAATTTTGTGTAGGTAACTGTTTGTTTTTCATAGTATAATAAAAGAAATTGTTGGTAAATCGCAAACAGTTTTTGTACACAAAAATTGACAAAACGTTTGGCGTAGATGTCAACTATTTTGATAGCAAAATTGGCCTGCAGGTCGTATTCCACAGCCATACCATCAAGGGCTATTTGCTATACATTGAAAAAAATGCCACTTGACTTCTGCAAACTCATTTTTTTCGTCAACTAGGTACAGTATCAAACCAGGAAATCATTATTTGGCCACCTCCTACAAAGCTGCCACTTTGATGGTACATTCTCGGCAATAATGCAAGTGCTATGAAAAGTGGCTAAGAGATTATTCTGGAGGATCCACCTGTAACCATTATGCTTGTCAAGTTAAGTGAATGAGTATATTGGGTTTAGAGACTTTTTAATATTAGCTATCGCGTGTCTTGTTTAATTTTATCTTTCTTCTGTCTAGTGTTAAGTCCCAATTCCAGTTTTTAAGTTCCATATTTTATACGTGCGAGTTAGTCTCGGAAAATACAGAATTGTTTTATAGTTTACGGTATTTATTCTACACCAGTGTTTATAATTGTTTAAAAATCAACATCCTATCGCTTGCAAATTCTACGGCTCATGTTTTTCACCTAGTGACACTTTTGTGTATGAAAGGCCAACCGCCTGCCCAACTGTATTTGATTTTGTGACATACGAAATCGGAGTGCTTTCAATGGAGCGTTGTCAAAAACTTTTTTGGATACCTGGACATGCATTTCTACGCATGAAGTGTTACATTTCAATCAAAATAACTTAGCTTTTTTTTTCTATTTGTCTGTTTGTCAATGGCCCTTGCGTACACTTTATATAGGAGCTATTACACTATCATATAATTATATATATGATCATAGATCTTCGAGTCGATAATATAATATAGGTATATGAATCATATCTCCATACAAAGATAATTATGACTCTAGAGGTCAAATAAGACATGTGATCCTATATATGATCCAATAGATTTGATAGTGTAATATCCCCCTATGTAACTAGGCAATTATTAGATGGCGTGACCTGAAGGGTCTCCAGCCATTGGGGAAGTTAAATACTTAACCTAAACTAGCTACTTGTACTACACTAACATCATGACTAACTTAGCTTATTACAGTCCACAGTTTTTTTTTATTTGATAAATGGCCTGCCTTTGACCTCCATCTCGCCTGATGTTAAGCGATGATGCGGTCTACGATGGAGCACGCTTGCCCAGAAGAAACCGATTCACTCGTGATTTGAAGACACCCAGATTGTAGCTGTCGGGGAATACTCACTCAGGCAGCGCATTCCACTGTTTGGCAGTTTTCACAATGAAAGTGGTATCAAAGCGCTTCGTTCGGGATTGTGATAAATCAACAATGAACCGATGGTGCTTTTTCGTGCTTCTTCTTTTTCTGCTTTTATTCAAGGCTCTTCAAGTTACACCAGAATGTAGCAAACACTCCACCGTCCTTTCAAATATCGCGGAGCTTCTATTGTTATTTGCATCTCGTTCACGCATAATCTCTGTGAGCGAGAGACAAATAGTAAATCCGCCATTTTCAACCCCAATTTTTTTAACTGTCCTATTTTATTGTCTTGGTTGTTTATTATAATCAGACAGGGAATATAACTTATTCCAACTAGCATAGCACGTACACTGCCATAAGTTAGTTTAGTGGCATTTTACCCTGAACGGGTTTCAGGGTTGAATTAGGTACTAACTTCAAGGTTATGGTTCAAGTTCAAGACGCGTGAATAAAATATAAAGGCTGGCATGTTTGGAAGACAAAACCGGGGGCCATTGCTCAGTAGTGGGACACAAAAAAGACTAGTAGAAAAAAAAAATTTATCACACACCGCTTTAACGAAGGTTCCATGATGACCAAGTTAGGGTGGCATAATCGCCACAGTTGGCAGGCAGGTTGGCGATCGCAGTATGGTTGTTAAAGTACTCAGAGAACGCTGCTGCCCGTCCTCTAGTGAATCCCTTAGTCGCCTTTTACGACACCCATGGTATTCTTTACCTCCGGCACCACACGGACTATCAGCCTATTACAGTCCCGGAATGAGAAGTAAGAGTCTTCTCAGAATGTGAAAGGTAATGGCCGTACAGTCAGCATCAGAAGTAGATGAGCAACTCAGGTGTCCAAATAATTAAACACATTCAAGATACCAAAAACATCTATGCAACAAAACTGTTCAAATTGATTTGAGCATCTTAAACTCCAAATATATCTGAGCAGTCACATTGTCAAATATTTATTTACAAACTAAAAGTCTATGGTAAGTAAACAAGCTAAACATTCAAAGGTAACTAAGCAACACGTTATTCAGAAAGTCAGGATAGCAACGTAAAATGAATTGTATTTGATTGTACTTAGAGTCATAAATTAAAAGTTCAAAAATAGATACAATGTGTACTATTGTGTCAATACAGCATTTTTTTCTTTTTCTTCATATAGCTATATCCCTTTCATTTCGTGCGTGACGTCATTGACGTGTCTTTTGTTTATAATTTATTCTGATAGTCAAGTTATAGGAAAACATCGTAAGGAAATTGAAACGAGTGTTTATTCCGCGCGAAAGCCATTAAATTCGCAACAATCAGTTTGAATGAAACTGAAATTTTTATTTGCTACATTTTCTAGTATGTCTTCAGGAATTGAATTCGTATTAAAGAGGTACCTACAAAATACCTCGGTTCATTTTAACTATGTGTCGGATTGATAACCGTGTCCAAAAAAGTACAAAATCTGTTAAGCGTCAATTTAATTACTCGGTTAAAAGATATCTAACGATGTAAAATCAGCCCGACTAAGCACGCACTGAGTGATAATAATTATGATTTTACGCAAGCGGTTTTCAAATGCTTCTTTTTCTATCGTGTCGGCACGAGCTATACAAGAATAGCTCATGCCGTGGTGAAAAGATTAGCCAGTCAGCAAGGATGGTAGCGAGGCTGACTGCCCAGGGTGCGCCGGACGTACCGAAGTATCGAATAGAATCACTCGTGGAGGCTCTTTTCATGCACCCCTTTTTTTTCAAATGCTAAAAGCGGCTTATCTATGAACATGCACTGTAGCCTGATTTTAGTAGTCAGTTATCATCGAATCGCATCGAATATACCTTTAGCCAAAATCTAGCACGATACGTTTTAAAACAGTCACTTTAAAAAGAACCGCTAGTGCGTGCGCTGGTATAGAAAACCATACGCGTTACATTTAGTGGCTCACCGCCTGCCTTTAATTGCAATGCCTGCCTACATTTTAATCTTAATAACGTCACAGGACACTGTACACCTTACACCACACCTTATAACACACTGGCATGGCGGTCGAATCCATTTTAACCCTTATTTTTGACTTTGCCGTAGTCGGGTATAATAAGTCCTTTCATGCTATACCTTACACGATATAATTCAAACATTCCGGAAAATGGGGGGTGGGGGTTACGCACCGCCTCATTTTTTCCAGTAGTCAGTTACCAACAACACGTATAAACAAAGCAATATTAGTCATTTGAAAATTTTGCTTTGATCCGATGAGGAGTTCCGTTCCATATCTCTGAAGTTCATCAACATTTTTAGGGGACTAAACGAAAAGTACCCATACCCTCTCCAAGAAAAAAAGATTTTTTCAAATCGGTTAATAAATGACGGAGTTCTGAGGTAACAAACATAAAAAAAATACAACCGAATTGAGAACCTCCTCCTTTTTGAAGTCGGTTATAAACGACCATAAACCAAGGTCTGTAACCGCCCTAAAACGTCTAGGTTTGTAACAGGCCTTAGTATCACTGAGCAATATATTGAGAAATGGTTATTGTTTACATATTTTTGAACACTTTGGTTGCTTAGTTACATTTGACTACCTCAGTTGACAAGATGATTTGTTTGCATAGAAATATTTGAATTGCGAGTGTTCCGATGATTTTGATACATTGGATGCTAACAATAATTTGAACGCTATTGTTGTGCAGATGTTAATGTGTTTTTGAGAGTGTAGAATTATCTGAGTACCTGAATTGCTTCTATGTATCTGATGTTGACTGTACACAGCGTGGACACCACGCTGTGTTAGCCTGGTGCGGGTTGGCGGGTTACGCACACCATCGAGGACTTTTTGGAGTCCTCTGAGATGTGCAGGTTTCCTCACGATGTTTTTCATACACAGTTAACGCAAGTGGTAGGTAATCATATTCTAATGCTAGGCCTACATTTTAGCGGGCGAAGATTCGTGTCGCGTTGGCGCGCGAAAACATCGTGTACAGGCATACGCGATGTTCTTGTCTCCATTAGGCGGGCGAAGATACGTCGTGCTGGATTGTGTTGTTCTCTGTTGTGCTGCCGGAACGTAGGCTGTAATTCAAAAAGGAAGAAGTAGTGGCGTTGCATTATATGTCGGTAAATTATTATTTATTACATTATACGAGTATCAGTTACAAAATAATATGAAAAAGAGACGTAAGTGTAGCCATCCAAGCGAATATTGTCGCGACAAATCCCTTTGATGCGCGCCAGTTTACAGACAGTGCCCCGATAGTACATCGAATATTACGAGTTGCAACGATCTAGCCGGCCATACTCATCGAGTTAACACGAATATTCGCCGTAGCCCGCTAATGTAGCCCCAGGATTAATGTCCTGCGGATTATTACCCCCTTTCTGACTAACCTTGTACAGTCAACATCAGATACATAGAAGCAATTCAGGTACTCAGATAATTCTACACTCTCAAAAACACATTAACATCTGCACAACAATAGCGTTCAAATTATTGTTAGCATCCAATGTATCAAAATCATCGGAACACTCGCAATTCAAATATTTCTATGCAAACAAATCATCTTGTCAACTGAGGTAGTCAAATGTAACTAAGCAACCAAAGTGTTCAAAAATATGTAAACAATAACCATTTCTCAATATATTGCTCAGTGATACTAAGGCCTGTTACAAACCTAGACGTTTTAGGGTGGTTACAGACCTTGGTTTATGCTCGTTTATAACCGACTTCAAAAAGGAGGAGGAGAAGGAGGTTCTCAATTCGGTTGTATTTTTTTTATGTTTGTTACCTCAGAACGCCGTCATTTATTAACCGATTTGAAAATTTTTTTTTTTCTTGGAGAGGGTATAGGTACTTTTCGTTTAGTCCCCTAAAAATGTTGTTATGATTAGACCATGAACTTCAGAGATAGGGAACGGAACTCCTCATCGGATCAAAGCAAAATTTACAAATAACTAATATTGCTTTGTTTATACGTGTTGTTGGTAACTGACTACTGGAAAAAATGAGGGGGTGCGTAAACCCCCCCTATATCGTGTAAGGTATAGCATAAAAGGGCTTATTATACCCAACTACGGCAAAGTAAAAAATAAGGGTTATGAAGAGAGAGAGTATGGAGGAGAGAGGGTTTAATTTATGGCACTAAAACGTATTTAATAAAAAATAAACTTATAAAAAGTAAAAACCGACTACAAACAAAAACTAAAAGGAGTAAAATAATTACCATAAGATAAAATTAATAGTTTCAGAAGACGGTGCAATTCTACACTGAAAAAAAATTGTAGCCACTGACTTTTGAAACTGTTAATTTTATGTTTTTTTAGTCGGTTATTACTTTTTTTTACAGTTTTTGCATGCGCGCATTCAAGCGCATTACATTTCGCGCTTCAAGAAAACCGAACGCACGTATATGCTACTGTTCGCACTGCCAGTGGGTCTCTCTGTAGCAAAATGGATTCGACCGCCATGCCAGTGTGTTATCGCTGTAAGGTGTACAGTGTCCTGTGACGTTATTAAGATTAAAATCTAGGCAGGCATTGCAATTAAAGGCAGGCGGTGAGCCACTAAATGTAACGCGTATGGCTTTCTATACCAGCGCACGCACTAGCGGTTCTTTTTAAAGTGACTGTTTTAAAACGTATCGTGCTAGATTTTGGCTAAAGGTATATTCAATGCGATTCGATGATAACTGACTACTAAAATCAGGCTACAGTGCATGTTCATAGATAAGCTGTATCGCGCTTTTAGCATTTGAAAAAAAAGGGGTGCATGAAAAGAGCCTCCACGAGTGATTCTATTCGATACTTCGGTACGTCCGGCGCACCTTGGGAGTAAGCCTCGCTACCATCCTTGCTGACTGGCTAATCTTTTCACCACGGCATGAGCTATTCTTGTATAGCTCGTGCCGACACGATAGAAAAAGAAGCATTTGAAAACCGCTTGCGTAAAATCATATTATCACTCAGTGCGTGCTTAGTCGGGCTGATTTTACATCGTTAGATATCTTTTAACCGAGTATTTAAATTGACGTTTAACAGATTTTATACTTTTTTGGACACGGTTATCAATCCGAAACATAGTTAAAATGAACCGAGGTATTTTGTAGGTACCTATTTAATACGAATTCAATTCCTGAAGATATACTAGAAAATGTAGCAAATAAAAATTTCAGTTTCATTCAAACTGATTGTTGCGAATTTAATGGCTTTCGCATGGAATAAATACTCGTTTCAATTTCCTTACGATGTTTTCCTTTATCTTGACTATCAGATTATATTATAAACAAAAGACACGTCAATGACGTCACGCACGAAATGAAAGGGATATAGCTATATGAAGAAAAAGAAAAAAATGCTGTATGACACAATAGTACACATTGTATCTATTTTTGAACTTTTAATTTATGACTCTAAGTACAATCAAATACAATTCATTTTACGTTGCTATCCTGACTTTCTGAATAACGTGTTGCTTAGTTACCTTTGAATGTTTAGCTTGTTTACTTACCATAGACTTTTAGTTTGTAAATAAATATTTGACAATGTGACTGCTCAGATATATTTGGAGTTTATGATGCTCAAAACAATTTGAACAGTTTTGTTGCATAGATGTTTTTGGTATCTTGAATGTGTTTAATTATTTGGACACCTGAGTTGCTCATCTACTTCTGATGCTGACTGTACAGCATGACAAGATAGTCACTTTACATTCGAAAAACCATGAACGCTGCTTATCATCCACAACTCAAATTTACAACTTTTACTATAGGACATATAGGGTGTTAACGAATTCGTGTAATTCCTTAAAACCACATGATCTACTACTGGTGTAGGTAGATTGGCCCGGCACGGGAATTAGCATGATTAAAAATCAAACAATAAAACTAGTTTTTTTTCATGCGGTAGTGGTGAGTGATCGTATCTAAACCACTTAATAAGGATTCAGTAAAAAATTAAGATTTTTTTTTTGCATAAAAAAATTTTCATGCGCTTGAACTTTTCGATGCCACGTTCGTGGCATACATGAATGAAAGCACGGAGACGCGGCTGGCAGGCACGACTAACGCGATATCGCTCTTTGCAGTAAGTTAACTCGGGGCTCTAAAATGACTCAAAAATAGAAAACTAAGATTTTAATTTCAATTTTTTTTCAGTTGATTTTCTAAAATTCCCTTTTAGGGTTAATCTGTGTCACCAGTAGATCACGCGATTTGAAGGAATTACACGAATTCGTTAACACCCTGTATACTGAATTCATAAAAAAATATCTGCTTTTCCGTACATTTTGTTTAGCAACATTGATTATTTTGTCTGGAACAGAGTTTCATGATTTCATGATTTCAGAGTTTGTCCCTTAGTAAAATTTGTACCTACTGATGAGCAAAGTTCCTGGTTTTCGGATGTAATGTGACCATGTTGTATATAAAAAAAAACAAGAACATAAAGTGATCTATTTTGGATTCCACACAGTTTGTTTCGTATTTATTGGGCTCACGTATTTCTATGTTCGGTTAGGAATAAAAATCTACATATATTCGATTGCGTAGTAATCCGTCCGAACTGAAAGGGTCAATATTGATTGACAGATTACACTAAAACTAGCGTGTACTTCTGTTGCTATATTGGCACTAGCAAATTCTTTGTTGCTATCTACATAGATTAACCTTCTGTCCTCCGTTGGGGTTGTTTATATGATGAAGTACCACTAATAAAGAGATTCAAAACATGTATCAATCAAACGAATCAATAAACATTAATAAAAAAAATGATTTCACGTTTTTATTCGCAATTTTTGAGTACTTAATATCTGAAGCTGTCTCTATCAGGCTATAGGGAAATTATAGGGACTTACACGATTCCCACATTTAGCTAACATAGCTAGGCCGATTAGGTTCATTAGTAGATAATTATTTACGAGATACAATCCAAAATGACTATTGCCATAATCTACGTTTCCCGGGTGAATTTCTAATTGAATCACTAATCCGCAGGCCCACTTTTATTGTTTTGTATTTTTACTTATTTATTTTAAAAATCAACTACCCTGGCTTTGTTACTAATTCAGAAACTGGACCCCGTGATGCCAAATAGGACTGAAAATGTAAAAACAGCTGATGGTATCTGATGGTGGTAGATAGATATTAGCGTATATTTTATAAACGCTTAAGATAATTTCAAGTCGAAAACAGTTCTAAATTGAGCTGAGCTGCGTATAAGGTACTTTACTAAGGATAACTCGTACTTCTACTTCTATTATCTCCTCTTATTTTCTTTTGGGTTCGCAGACAGTGAATGTGTCGAATGGGACGTCCTTCGCCGACGCAGAAAATCGTTTTTCTCCCATAATTATGCACGTAAAAATCATGATGGTGGCTTGGATGTTAGCAAACACCGTTCTTAAGCAGAAGGTTGTGTATTTTAAACCTGGCATGTATCAATGCGACTTTTTCAATATACAACGTTATTTTTAGTATATACCTACAAAAACCGAGACACCCCAACAAGATTTTCATCAGAACTGCCTGAATATGTGTTTTTTTTAATAAGTCTCCAAGTTACGCCGTAGTTTATGTCGCGTTAAGTTCCCTAGTAAAGTGTGAAATGCCTAAGATGTGCTATGCAGGGGTTGTCTAATACACGGAAACTGACCGAGCGGACCATCTCAAGCCTCAAGGTGTCTATTCCCGTCAACTGTTATGGGTAGAAACCTACTGAAACAAAATAGAAATTTATGAAAAAAAAAAAATGGTGTAAAAAATTTGTCAATCAATTCTCCTAGTTATTCTGAACAAACTAGTTTCAGGTTTAGTATATACTAAAACTAAGCCTGTAAATGTGCTTGAGGAAATCACAAATGTTTGAAACACTCGTTCCTTCTCTGTATGAGAAGAAGCCTTTGCTCTGCAGTGGGGTAATTATATATCCTAGTATTCTGCCTAGCCTTTTCCAAACTATGTTGGGGTCAGCTCCCAGACTAACCAGATGGCAGAGGCTGAATACCAGTATTTTACATGAAGCAACTCAGACCTCCATAATCCAGTTACTGGGAAATGCCGATAATCCTAAGAAACCTACTGACTAAAGTAAACAAAAGGCTCGCACGTTGGTCTGCGTTTGAGCGCTCACAATCAGCCGCGGTAGACCGGTCACCAGGAGAACCTAACTACAACCTTAAGTCATCGTTAAGTCACCATGTAATACTAGTATTTTATACAAAGCTACTACCATCAGACCCCCTCAACCCAGTAATTGGGGAACACCGATATCTCTGGGGTGCATGAAAAGAGCCTCCACGAGTGACAGTCAGCCCTGGGCAGTTAGCCCCACTACCAACCTTACTGACTGGCTAATCTTTTCACCACGGCATGAGCTATATTCTCGTATAGCTCATGCCGACACGATAGAAGAAGAAGAACGATATCCCTAGATTAGATCGGTTGTCAGACTTTCGGGCTTCTGATTGATCTGTAACAACTGTCATAGGTGTTCGTATGATACCTGGGGTCTACTCCCTAAGCACGAAGTCCGTGGTTTCGACCTTAGTTACCAACGTTTCCTACTCCCTATCACCTACGGACATACGATTATTTCGGGTCCCGAACTAAGAGTGAATGACAACACGATTTGACAGTTGTTCCTACTACCGATGTGTTTTTGCCCGTCCGAAAAGTTGAACTTGGTACTTGTTTTGTTCACTCCTACGTTTCGGGCTAATTTCGGACGGGCGACTAACTTTGTTGACGGACTTAGGGAGTAGGCCCACTGGGACCGACGGTTTGACGTGCTCTCCGAGGCACGGAGGGGTTTCGATGTGTAACGAACGGTCACCGATCCATGGACAGACCGCGGCAAGCGCTAACCTCACAAATTATATGTAAATTAGCCTTATAACGTTGTTGCCCCCTTCGCCTATGTACTGGCTGCTTTTCAGGGAGCCCAGCTAGTGAGCTCGCGAGTCACCGTCTGCCAAAACTTTTCAATTTTAAACTTGAAAGGCAGACGCCGTTTTCTTCCGGCAATAGAAGTTATCCAGTGCACTTAACACCCCTTCCCATAGGTTTATTCCACTTTGTTCACCTGGGTGATATCATACCTGGGTGAACAAAGTGGAATTTTTAGTGTCTTTAATTCACCTCGGATTTATTTCACCTGACAATATCACCCAGGTGAATTAGTGCGACATATTTGGTCTCCTTCATAGACCAGATATTTTTCACCATGTTTTACAATAGTCTTGCACCCACCTGGGACGGCCCATGACTGTACTCCTATAGTGCAGCTGTGGATAGTCTCCGGTTGGTGCGACCCCATTTTAGATTAAAGTTCTCAAAGGGGTCTCTGCGCGTTGGACCTGTGTCCCCGTGTATGCCTTCCAAAGAACCGGACATCTTCCACATGGAAGATGAGCCGTGAATTTAAGCATGATATCCTAGTATTATACACGTAACATGTAACCCCGTAAACACAGCATTAGTCGTATTCAAACAAAGCGTTATGTATAACATGTTGCGACATTGCCAATAACAATTGAGTCCGGGATTATTCTTCGACGAGGATGTTCTGACCCGCCTGTCACGCGTCCCCAGCATTACCTTGTTTATTTAGATATTTCGTGTTTCATTACATTTTCTGATTAAAATCGATGCCAATTCTAACACAAGGCTGTTTGACACGTCGATTAAGTCTTTGATAATTAATTGTTTGTGACTTTATGTTACATTTCTTAGGATAAAGGAGTGTTAAAAGATATTTCATTAAAAAATACGTCGTGAATTTTTATTACTTTTTATTGAAACCGAAGTTCAAAGCTGTGCTATTTTATTTTATGCAAAACTACGTGGATTCTTTAGACTAAAACTTCTTGTTAAATAATAAATATTATCTTGAAAAGTAATGAAATAAATCAGTGTATTACTGAACTTCAAGAAACCTATCTCAAACAATAACACCATTTATAAACTCGAAAAAAACTTGAGATATCTCAGTTACGAGATCATTTGAGCTTTCAAAACGACATCTCACACTCCGTAAAAAAATCTAAACCCATATATTTTTATCTAAACGCACTGAAATAACACCGTTCATATCAATACGAGCATGTAAGCAAACTGAATTTTTTTCACAAACATTATATCTTCGCGGAAAAGTAGTTACCGGTGTGCGATCGCATCCGCGCTCATTTCACACGCTCAATGCTGTTGTTATGACGTCACACGAACGGCTCCGATAAAGAGAAATAGTCGTAACAACGAATCATTATTGAATCGTGAGGTCGAGGAAGGGATCGCAAACTTCGGGTGCTGCTCCTGATGTCATGCGCATCATAATTGCCGCGTATAGAGTGACAATGCGCCATCAAAATGTGTATATTACCTCTCGTGGTTTTATGTTGATGCGATGTATCATAACCATCTTTAGCGTTTATGGAGTAGCGACTTTTTAGCCCGCGATGTATCCCTGTAAATGGTATCGTTAAGATATTAATAGAAGCCATAAAAAGATGGCTTCGATGTTTATATTATAAATCAATAGGGAGATTGTGTGTTAAGTTTGAAACATGTTTTATTATAATAGGAATGAGTAAAAGTTTGTCTATTTCTATACGGATCCGTTGGTTTTAAATGCATTATTTGATCACTGATTTGACTGCCTCGTTGGTGTAATGGTCGGAAACGCGACTGCTGAACGTCAGGTCCTGGGTTTTGGATCCCCAGGTCGGGCAAAGTGTTATTGGGTTTTTCTGTGTGAAATTTCTCAGCAGCAGTCTGGATTTGTGCCCGGTTGATGGCAATAGGCTCATCCCCTCTTACATGGGACTAAAAATAACGGCGAAATGAAGATGTATTTATACACCTACCCCTTGGGTAATAAAGATTATGTTATGTTATTTGATCAATCAATTAAATTAGTAACGCTTTAACTTATTGCTATCATAACCAATAAGTCCGTGTAGTGCCGGACGTAAAGAATAGCACTACCCCATCTCTTCCAGTGGGTATCGTAAAAGGCGACTAAGGCATTCACTAGAGGATGGGCAGCAGCGTTCTCTGAATACTTCAACAACCATACTGCGATCGCCAACGCAACCCGCCTGCCAAGCGGGGCACAGGCCTCCCCCCCGACATGGCTTGGGGGAGGCCTGTGTCCAGCAGTGATGATGATGATGAAGCAATAAGTTTAATAAGTCATAGAGTAATAAAACCTCTTGTTATAATTCTCACTTTCTGAATGAATGCTTCGTCATCGTCATCACACAACCTTTTCCCATTTATGTTGAGGTTGGTTTTTCAGTACAGTTGACATCAAAAGTAATTGATGATTTTAAAAGGTTTAAAAAATATTTTACGTCTGGAAAATTGCTAATTACATTCGGGAACAATGGATCCGGGTCACCAACATATAAACATTAATATCTCGAATATCTTAGCTAGCTTATTCAAATAAAAAGTGTTTTAAAGACTATTTATGAAATTGTATTAATTTAATTTAAGTAAATAGTGTATAAAATACATTTTATTGAAATTGACTAGAAATTTTAAAAGATTTATCGACTTTCACTGTTCACTATACCTACCAAATAGCTATGTCTACACCAGTGCACTTTCATGTTCATCTTGCGTCTTCGTCTGAAGCATGCGTGAAGCGCCATAGCGCATGCAATAGCGCATGTCTTAATACTAGTTCGACAAAAGCGCATGCCCCTAGCGCACGTTAATTCGTCTACGAGTATTGTATGTCGACTGACGACTGACCGAGGCGCACCGGTGTAGACGATAAGCTGCATGCGTCTTATGGCAATCAATATTGCATGCGCTTGACGCAAGAGGAATTGAATGTTGAAAGCGCACGAGTGTAGACATACCAAATGTAGCTGAATTCTTTAATCTGTGGTATAAGTAGATATATTTATATTTCACTTTCTTTATTTGCTTGCAGTGTCCCATGGCTAACACAGGCTTTGCTTAAGAGCAGAGTCGGTCGGCGTGAATTGAAACATGCAGGAGCCTTGGTGGTCCATATACTTACTGGCCATTTTCATGCTAGGACTCGACTCAAAACTTGTAGGTAAGTGTATAACAGTTTTGAGAACTATTCGAACTTTATTGTGAAAAATAATTATCTCATAGAAAATAATAGACTGACTTTTGTAAATCATTATTTTAATTTACACTTCAGAATCATCTTACAGAATATAACATTTACAAATTGTAAATTACAATTGAAAAAAAATTGAACAAACTCAGCCTAGTTCTATCCTACAAATAACTAAAATACATATAAGCAAGACCTATTGTGAGGACGTACGCAACTGTACTGTAGACATTTTTTACGTCTAAATTTTTACATCAGGTTTTATAATAAGTATATTAAAAATATACTTAATTTTATTTAATGTTACCAACGAGTTTTAAAAGCTTTAACAATTTTTAGGTCAAGCATACCAGCCTGAATTTGCTGAGCCCTTAATGAATTTGACTGTACCAATCGGCCGAGATGCAACATTTAGATGTCTAGTACAAAACCTAGGTGGATACAGGGTAAGTTTTAAATACAAGGAGAAAACACTTGTACCTCATTTCATATAACATTAGACAAAAGTGGCCCACCAAGACTCAAATTTCTTTTGAACATAGTTTCAGCTTATCTTGATTGACCATAAAGCTTCATAACAGTATTACCTATACTTTGTTGAATTTCTGCTGAAAACAAACACATTGCTATTTCTATACATATTCTTGATAAAATGGATCTTATTTTGTCTAATTTTATATTAAATAGAGTATAGATGTTTTAATCTTCCTTTTAATCAAAAACTCAATTACAATTTGCAGGTGGGATGGGTAAAAGCCGATACTAAAGCTATTCAAGCGATCCATGTACACGTAATAACGAACAATCACCGAGTCGGAGTGTCGCATAACGGTCAGACCGTTTGGAATTTACACATTAGGAACGTCCAAGAGGAGGACCGGGGTCAATACATGTGTCAGATCAATACGGACCCAATGAAAAGCCAGGTACGGTAAGCAATAACTAAATAATCCTATGCCTCTTAAACTTAAGGGGAAAATTTACAAGTCGATCATAAGACCTGTCGTATTGCATGGATCTGAGCAGGGCCGTCTTAGGCAATGCAGGGGCCTTTGGGCACACATATTTTGGGGCCCCTTTACAACGCCAAGAAAACGAAAATGAAAACATCTGGATGTACTTTTTGTTCAGTGACGTTATTGGTTATTAAATTGGCACCAACTTGCAGTTCAAGTTGTATTCATAAAGCAGTGAAAGTTGACAGCGATTTGTCTCAAATTAAAGGAAACTTCTACTGAGCAAACAATGTGTTTTTTTAATTGACATTTTCGATGATGAAAAGTATTATTTTTTACATTTCGATTACATTACATTCGTTTCACATCACATCGTTATTATATTTCGGGGCCCCCATCAGGCCGGAGGCCTTAGGCCTGGGTCCCGCGTGCTTTTATGGTAAAGACAGAACTGGATCTGAGTATTGGGCCATCAAGGAGATGAATGAAAGGAGAGTTCATGCAGCGGAGATGCGAATGTCGAGATGGGTCTATGGAGTGACAAGAATGGATAAGATAAGGAATGAGTATGTCAGAGGAAGTTTGAAAATACCACCAATGATTGAAAAGCTGAGGAGTAATAGGTTAGCGTGTTAAGGACATGTTATGCGGAAGGATGAAAGTCATTTTACCAGAAGAGCGTTAAATATGATTGTGGATAGATATACAAGTAAAGGTAGGCCAAATAAAAAATGGATAGATTGTGTGAAGGATGATATGGGTAAGAAAGGAGTGAGTACTGAGATGACGGCTGATACAGGAGAATGGAAGAAGAATACATATTGTGCTGACCCCACTTAGAGAGGGATAAGGGCAGGGAGATGATGAATATCCTAATTTGATGTCATAGCACTCCAAGCCACCGCATCGACCATCGACTCGCTTGACTCCTTCTTCACCTTCTTTTTATACCCTGGCTTCCGACTTTTATAATAACCACGTATACGAACTTGGCGGTACAGAAATTCTCTAGTCATTATTTCAGGCACGAACATTTTCCTACTTCTAAACAAAATGTTATCCTTCGGTCCCCAACAGCCTTTAGGACTAAATAACTCACGAAATACACCACGACGATAGTATTTAACCACTTGTGCTAATAGGCCAACCGCGATGATAAAACAGTATGTGCTTAATAAAATATACAACACAAACAAATCACAAGTCATCGAAACTGATTCAATAAAATATGAATCTTGAAATTCATAAGTATCTATAACTTCCCATCTAGCGTACAAAATAATAGTTATGAAGATCGGATTCAACAGCCAGGCTAACTTCCAAAAATAACTGGTTTTTATACCAATCATGAATATAATGTCCACATTGTGATTTTGGATACCATAACACCAGTACAGCGAAATAGAAAAAAATAAACAATTCGCTGCTTGAATAAGCTCTGTTGCATCTGTTAGAATGCCAGTGAGATCTGAACATAAAAATGGTAGCGTACAAGATACTATAAATACTAACAACAACATACAAGATAGTTTCGTATATTTTCGTGCTAGGTCCGAATGAAGCATCAACTCTTTTAAAAACAAGTACAGAATCCAAAAATGTATAAATAAACTAAAAAATCCGACAGAAAACCAAAAGAATCCCCAAATTGGCAACGCATCAAAATAACTCATTATTTCAGACATTGAGGCAAACATCGGGAAAAACAAACTAGTGCCGATTTCTATTACATTTTCTTCTTCTCCATGATAATAAGACATCGTTTTAATCCCACTAAATGCAATAAGAGCAAACATAAATGATACAAATAGTGAAAATAAGGGTGTACTTATAGCAGTCATCGTCGCTGGGCTACGGAACGATACGTCGCGAGTTAAAAATATTAATATACCGTACCCTGTACCTACCGAGAGAAACCCCCTAGTAATCGTGTTATAACAATTGAGAAATGTATAGTTAGTCCAATTTATAGTAATTTTCGTAGCGTACCACGTACCACTGGTCGACAAAGCCACGCAAAACAAAACCAGAATGACCATACAAACATAAAATGCTGTGAGCTTAACAAAAATTTGAATAATTTTTTCTTTCTTAATTGATAAAATGTAAACAGATGAGCATATTGCGAGGACCGCTACGATCGTTTTCCATGGAAGAAAGCAATTTATTCCAACCTCTAGAGTGCAGTTATTGCCTATTTCACGTTCAAAAAAGCAATTGCTAGCAGTTTTCATCCCGCAATCGTCTTCAAATAAAATTTGAGCTTCGAGACAATGTTGGAAAATTGAGACGTTCACCCGTTTCACCATACATTTGGTGTCCCCGTAGTCGTCGCAGCTCAACCATGGCGGAACATCAAACGCTGCATAAAATGTGTACACCAAGTACCAAGAAGTCAACACCAACGTGTATATCGTTTTCAAGAAAATCAAAAATAATGTACCATATCCAACATTCCGGAACAGTGGGAAGAAATTCCACATAGTAAATATATTGCAGTTCGTGTACTGAGCCAAACATATCTCAGAATACGCCAGTGGCATCCCGACCAAGACTACTGCCAATGTTTGCAGAGCTGCATGCGCATAAAATCCATTATGTGAGATCTCTGCAGGGGAAAACATTACTGTGATCTCGTTCATCATCCATGCCCATACAAGAAGTCTGTAATTACCATAACTAGTCCACCGACTCTTCAGTTCGGGACAATAAGATCCGTCTATTTCGATTCTATCATCGTTAAGCATTGTTACAATACAGTTTTAATTTTGAAATGTCGACTGAATTGACCCCGTCATCGAATCATGACCACATGGATTGATACTTTTCTAATTGATATCTTATCGCGTCATTCATATAAAAGTGGAATAGTATCCTGGACAGAATTAATCGGCGTAGCATATCAGAGAAAATTAAATTGCAGTTAAAATAAACATTGGGGAGATAAAGTGAATTAAGCCACGCAGACGGGAGCTGGCGAGGGACGCAGCGGGTAATGATTCGTGCATGGTGCACCTAAATTATTGCGCTGCGCTGTAATTTATACCCGGAGCTGATAACGACATAAATCGCCAGCGGCGACAGCGCTCGAGGTTTCGACTCCGACGTTGACGCGGCATGACGCCACTTGACGCAATGTACTTTCGATAATTGTTTCACATTGTTTTGTACGGAATTCCTGCTCGTTGACGTTAATTAATTTTACAAAAGAGGTTTACTGCTTCGATCTGATTGTTATCATTTTTATTTGTTGTAGACTCTTTGGAAGGAACAGGGGTTATTGTGGTGTTCTTATCTAAGAGTTATTGTACTAAAAGACTATAAATGGACTGATTGCCGATAATAATTAAGTTTTTTGTTGGTTATGACATGAGTTTTTTTCAACAGATGGGCTATCTAGAAGTGGTAATCCCACCAGATTTTATACCAGAAGAAACTTCAGGAGACATAATGGTGCCCGAAGGCGGCACTGCCAGAGTTGCATGTCGCGCAAGAGGCATGCCAGAACCTCGAATTCTTTGGAAAAGAGAAGATGGAGCTGAAATTGTTATCAGAGATCCTAATGGAAGCAAAACTAAAGGTTAGATATAAGATATTTTTTGTCTGTCAAAAGTGAAAAGAGTTCCTATAATTATGGTTTTATATGCGACCGGGTGCCGTCTAACGGCCATTTTCAATAACCTATCTATCGGCGGTTTCACCTACTAGAGATAGAAATTTGACATAAGCTCCATAGAAGTAATGTCAAATTTCTATCTGTAGTAAGAAAAACCGCCGATAGATAGGATATTGAAAATGGCGGTTAACCAAAGATATTGGAGTTTAAAGACTTGTAGTGCTATACTTAATTAGAAGTTAGACCCTACGAAAACAAGTGTTATTGAACCTTTCACCATTATTATATTCGTTACTATTTTTGGCTTTATCTAACATTTGCCACCCACATCACACGATTTTTTAGCTTACAGGATTGTGTAATGTTATATGAATATTTTATTCATTCCACTCACCAAATCTTCGAGAAGGTTCGAGTATTTACAAAGAATCTATTTTCTTCACAGTTGCGCAATATGACAAAGAGGTGTTGACACTAACGAAAATATCACGTTCGGATATGGGCGCATATCTGTGCATCGCAAGTAACGGTGTACCGCCCTCCGTGAGCAAGAGGATCACTATCAAAGTACATTGTAAGTATAATGTTTTACATACTTGATACAAAATTTATTTAGTTTGTCTTCTACCTAAAAATTTCGCAGGAGTAGTAGGTAGTTCGTTTTTACACGACGACGGCGAAGCAAAAAGGATGGTTATGATTTTGACCGGTATGTTTGTATGTATGAATGTTCATCTATTCCCTACTAAATTCCAAACTACTTTTCATAATTTGATAAATGAGGTATCGCTGAAAGCGTCTTGATCGTCCGCTGGTTATGGTTAACAAAACAATACATTCTAACAGTAGTAAGCTTTATGGCAATGTGGCATATGACCACGGACCACGGCTATCCCCTGAATATCATTACGAATATGTATTAAATACATTAAAATATGTTACGTATAAGTTGTTTATACATGGTTAGTTAGAAAGGGGATACTAATTCGAAAGGGTGTTAAAGTACCCATAATAATGAGTAACTTTTGTTCTACCACTTTCCCCAAAAGTCAATAGTTTAAGAGAAATAGATGTTCAAAAATTGCATAAAAGATTTGCTAAAATGTATTTATCCTCAGATATGATCAGCTGTGTATACATTTTAGGTCATATTTGGGGTCACAAATTAGAAGCTCCATTTTCTGAATTCGTAACTAAATTAGGGACGAAGAATTTTTGAAAAAATAAAAATTATCGAATTTTGAAATTTTAACACTTGCTTTAAAACCGTCATCAGTGATACTTTAAGTGGCTCGTGGATTAGTACCCTCTTTCCGACTAACCTTGTATAATAGACTATAAATATTGAGTAGTTTGCATGTAACAATTTCAGACGACAATATTTTCTTGTTTCATGCATGAATTTTATTTATATTCTCTAAATTGAGTTTGAGACGCTATTGACAACCTTTTCAAATTTCATTACGTCTGAACTATTCTTTGTCACAAGCATAATGATGACTACTAGATTATTTATATGACCCATCCCTAACTACGTCCTACAAACAATAATGATAGCCTCAAGACCGACCAATAAATTCGTGTTTCTTAGATAAAAATAACAAGACTAAAGTAGCAATTAGGTTCCTTGGAAGTCGAATATTTTTTTCCGCAAAAATGTTTTAGGATCCAACTTCATTCTGAGGACGAAATAGGTCCTCACCAAATTCGTAGTAATTGTTGTTTATCTCGGTAACTTTCAGAGGTTTCTTGTTATTAATGGTGTTATTTAATGTCAGCGAGTAGTAGCTTTTAATTATTTTCTGGCTGTAAGGGACTGTTTGTGTCTTCGCGTCAACTCGAGCGGACATTTCGCTTTTATGCAAGATTTAACTTTAATATTATTAGTCTACTTTTCTTAAACAAAGTCGTGCTCTCGAAAATTCTCTCTGCATTTAGTATATTCTGCAGTGTGTTAAATTTTGTGAGTTGAAAACTTTTATTGATATTAAGGCTTTTAAATGTAAAGTTTTTTTTGTTCAGTCCACCCGGTGATTCAAGTGCCCAATCAGCTGGTGGGTGCTCCGCTGGGCACTGACGTCACTATAGAGTGCTACGTCGAGTCTTCACCCAAGTCTATCAACTACTGGGTCAGAGATTCAAGTAAGTGTTTTCAGAAATTACCCTTTTATCAGCTAATGCGACTTAATCAAGAAAATTATTTCATCTTTATAGCCCATTTAACCTGTTGTTTAAAATTGCGTACTTGCTAATATTTTTTGCAAAGTTCGCAAGATTCTCTTCAGAACCATTGAAAATGAAAATTTACTTTGACTTTCACTGTTTTGCCAGTTTTATTTAATTTTGGAAACGTTCTAACTACGTTATCTAACTGAAACTGTTACCGTATAATTCAAATAAATTAGACGGGATTTTGTAAACTTTGTTTTCTAAATGTTTAATTTGAGTTGTAAAAACAGTGTAACTTTGAATAATAAAGTTTAAATATAATAGTATATATAACCACTACTTGGTGAGACATTTCATTTTATATACCGTGCTTTTGTAACTGCCCGAGAAGGTTTACTGACGTACATTGACTTATATAAAATTTTAATATAAAAAAATGTGACGTAGGCACAATCAGCTGATCATGCGCTGCCCTGCTCTATAACACGGATTTACCGCTTAGAACTAAAAAAAACTGTGTGTACCTGTGACTATCTCGCTCTAACTCTCATTAACAATATTATTATAGGAAGTTGATGTAGCTACATTTATACACTTTTTTTTGTTGAATTTTTTTTTTTATGTTGATCGTTTATGTGTATTTTTATATTTACGGTTTACTCACGTGCATTTTTCGGGCTTGCCCGACTAGTTTCGGACCCAAACGGAGCCCTTATTCATGAGCTGAACACGCGGTGAGGTCGCGAGTCGAACTAGCGACGCACCGCGCCGCGTAGCGTTGCGCCCGCGGCGAGGGGAGCGCGCTCTGTGTCGGTATTGCTCGTATAAATATAAGAGTATGTTTACTCTTATTATCTATTCTAAGTATTTAATTCACTGGCAGATTATCATGACTACTTGCACCTCCTTTCTTCAATCTTCGCTGTGTATTTGCAGTGTAATAAATGCACAAACGCGGGTATAATTTACAAATACACGTGGTTGTCAGTAATGCCGTCAAGCTTAGAGCTTGCGGACATGATTAATTTCAGGTCTGGACAACAGTTTGGGCAAACGTTATAGTAGCCTCACAATTATGGTGGTTGTATCATTCTTGCCTCACCAATATGCAGGCGAATCCGTGTAATTCCTTCAAACCGCGCGATCTACTGGTGACACAAATTAACCCTAAATGGGTATTTCTGAAAACGAACTGAAAAAAAAAAACAAAATGTTTGTTTTCTATTTCTGAGTCATTTTGAGCCCCGAGTTAACGGACTACAAAGAGCGATATCGCGTTAGTCGTACCCGCCAGCAGTGTCTCCGTGATTTCATAAATTTATGAGTGGCATCGAAAAGGGTAATCAAAAAAAAAATGCAATTTTTTTTTCTTGTTTTTTACTTTTTCCTTAATAGGTGGTTTAGATATTATGATCAATTACCGCTACCGCATGAAAAAAAAACATTTTTATTTTTTTATTTTTATTCAAGCTTAATCCCTTGCTGGGCCAATCTACAACCGTAGTAGATCATGCGGTTTTAAGGAATTACACGAATTCGCTTACATCCAGTATGTATATGGGCAGTTACCACAGTCTACCTATATCTTACTCCTTACAGTCGGTCAACTTAGAACATTGTCGCAGTGCAATCGTGCGGGGGGTTGCGGAGTGAAGGGGCGGAGCTTATGTCCCGAGTAGCCATACTGCGTACTCGGGACATAAATTCCAGGGCTCGCACTTTTTGATTTCGAATTTGATTGATGTCGTTCATAGAAATTTTATTAATTTATTATTAATACGAGTATGTATGGACCTATTACGAGAATTTTATTATAAAGTCTGTTTACTAATCCAATATGGCGGCATGCATACATTTTCAAATGATTGTTAGTGGGAAGTCATTTCCACGGTTTTCGGGGTCACTGATGCCGAAAATGACGTCAAAATCCAAATCCAAGATGGCGGCCATGAAAATTTTCATGTAATTATCATGGGTGTTAATTTCATGGTTTTCGGGGTCACTGATGCCGAAAATAACGTCAAAATCCAAATCCAAGATGGCGGCCATAAACATTTTCATCTTTTCATCATGGGTGTTAATTTCATGATTTTTGTGGTCACTGATGCCGAAAATAGAGTCAAAATCCAAATCCAAGATGGCGGCCATTAAAATTCGTAAATTAGTCGTCATGGGTGTCAAATCCATGGTTTTCGAAAATTATTATTAATTATTTTATTAGAAAATATAAGAAATTATTCCAAAAATATAATATGTACAAATGTAACATTAGTCTCAGGAAAGAACGTTTAAACTTGCTGAAACAATTAAAGTCCTGCAATAAGGAATTAGATCTAAGTAGGCAATTGTATGATGTTGACACTGTAAACCTGCAGGAAGAGCTATTGCGCAGGGAAAACTTTTTAAAGGAAGTATACAATAAGTATGAACTGAGTCAACAAATGTTAAGTGAGCGCATGCAGGCGGCTGGTGAGCTGGTGGATTTAGTGAGGTACAATGCAGAAAGATATGAGTCTTTAACTAATAATCTCTCTTGTACTTGTGCCCGCTCCCCACCACCTCCCCAGCCCCAGTATGTTGCACCTTCAGACTTACCCGTAGTACCTCAACCAGTAGAAAATGTAAACATCAAGCCAAGTAGGACCATATTATACTCAGATAGATTAGGAATAGACTTTGGATCATTGTTAAATAATTGTCTGAACCACAACATAATTAACCATTGTTACCATGACCTACATTTTAATGAAATTGTTAACAAAATATTAAACTCAAAACTGGACGAGCATAGCACTGTGGTTCTGCTAATAGGTAACAGCCTAAACATTAGAAAAAAGGACATAGTTAATGGTATCGGTGCCCTTCTTAACCTAAAGATAGGTAAATTAATATTGTGTGCCTTGCCATATTCAGACTCTCAGTCTGAGCAAGAGAATAACTATATCTACAGTTTAAATAATTTAATGCACATGTTGACATGTCGTCATAGTGACTATTTATTGTATTTTGATACTAACAAGTTTGTTAGAGGTTTTGTTTTAACTCAGGAAGCTATGTTCCTGTCGAAGAAATGTCGACATTTATTAGCTACATTGATAGCTTATAATATACACGCAGTTATTGGTAATTTAACTGAGACTAGGTTAAGTGATGAATCAGTATTAACTAGTTATTCTAATAATACTGTCATAGACTGTTTAAACTTTTAGTGCCGACAAAAGAGAAGCATAGTGATAATATTTTACTTTATCACCAAAATATTAATCGCTTCTCTGGCAAAATATTAGATGTGGAAATGTTAATAGATAAGTACCATATGGATATTTTATGTTTTTGTGAAACTTGGTTGAAACCACATAAAATGTTGTTCAATGTTAATAATTTTGCGGTTGCCAGTGCGTACAACAGAACTTCGCTAGGGGGCGGTACTTTAATTCTTTGTAATAGTTGTTTTAGACATAAGGAAAGAAAAGATATCACTGCCTGTTCTGTTGATCGCTTATGTGAGGTAGCATGTGCAGAGGTAGAGGGCCACACTATATTATGCATTTATAGACCACCCGCATCAAACTTGTCATCATTTTTGATCATAATGGAAGACATATTGAGAAAACTTTTTAGGAATAATAACTTAATTTTTGTTTGTGGTGACCTGAATATAGATTTTTTAATTGAGTCGCCGGAAAAATGTAAACTTGTGTCATTGTTTAAATGTTTTAATTTAAAGTATATTTTTAATGAAGCAACTAGAATAACTGCTACCTCAGCTTCATGTATAGACAATATTTTTACAAACTGTCAAATAAAAGACTCTTCTTTAATTAGTGGCGTTAGGTCTGATCATACAGGTCAACTAGTGTCCTTTCAGTTAAATAAGCAGCTTCAATTAGACAAAATCATTGAATTACGACCACTAACTAAAAATAATTTGCAAAAATTTAATAATAATGTATTAACTAATCTTCCTACATCCTGCTCTAGTTCAAGGGACCCCAACATAAATTATTGTACATTGTTCGCTACAGTCTGCCAAGAATTTAACAACACATGTCCAGTCAAGAAACGTAAAATTAATTGTAAATCTAAATTTAGTGAATGGGCCACCCTAGGTATAAGAAAAAGTAGAGAAACTTTGTATAGTCTGTATCATGAGAAATCATTGACATCTGATCAAGCTTTTCATAATTATGTAAGAAATTATTCAAAGATATTTAAGAGAGTCTGTACTCAAGCTAAATCTAGATTAATTTGTAACAAAATAGGTGCCTCTAATAATAAGATAAAAACTGTGTGGCAGGTAATAAATAAAGAAACCGGGAACACAAAAAAACGGGATAACGAACTAATTTTAAAATCAGATAATAAATTAATTACAGATAAGTCTGAAGTCGCTCAGACACTCGAAAACTTTTTCACGAATATCCCGATAGAGGTCACGAAATCCCTTGCTTCGTCCTCTTTACTAGCTGAATCCTTACTTAAACAGAATTTCTGTAAAGATATACCTATCTTTGAATTTAAGCACATTTCTGCTACCTCGATTATAAAAGCTTTTAAAAGTCTAAATATAAAAAATACTGAAGACTTATGGGGCATTTCTGTTAGGGTTCTTGGAGCTATCATTAACACCATTACACCTTTACTTACATACATATTTAACCAATGTATAGATAGCGGTACATTTCCTGATTTGATGAAGCATAGTAAAGTAATACCAATCTTCAAATCAGGTTGCAAGAATAACCCCTCAAATTACAGACCCATTTCGGTGCTTCCAGCACTAAGTAAAATCTTTGAGAAAATCATGCTTGATCAGATGATGTCTCATTTTGACCAGAACGGGATATTTCATAGTCGCCAGTACGGTTTCACGAAAGGTAGGTCGACTACTGACGCAGGAGTGAAACTAGTCACTCATACTTTGGAATCCTGGGAGACCTCTCAGGATGCTATTGGCATCTTCTGTGATCTCTCCAAGGCTTTTGACTGCGTTGACCACAACACCCTCATCTGTAAATTACACCACTACGGAATTCGTGGCCGAGCTGCTGATCTTGTTTTCTCCTATTTATCTAATAGACAGCAAAAAGTTGGTGCTAACGGTGCGATATCTTCGGGGTCTCTGGTTAAGATGGGCGTGCCTCAAGGCTCAATTCTTGGACCTTTTCTGTTTCTAACCTATATAAATGATCTACCCTATATGATGACCGACTTATCAGACATAATTTTAGTTGCCGATGACACTTCCCTTATTTTTATAAAATAGATAGAAAAGATAGGGACGTTTTACATGTTAACGAGAGCCTTACTGTTCTTTCTAAATGGTTTGCAGCCAATAATATGTTACTTAATGCAAACAAAACAAAATGCCTTAAGTTTTCACTACCAAATGTTCCCCAAGTAGGTTTAAATGTAATGCTCGAAGGCAATAATCTTAATACAATTAATGACACCGTATTTTTAGGTATAACTCTCGATTCAAAATTGCAGTGGGGTGCACATATTAATGCCCTGTCGGCTAGGTTAAGTTCTGCTGCATACGCAGTTAGGAAAATTAGGCAGCTGACTGATGTAGCTACAGCTAGGTTAGTATACTTCGCATACTTCCACAGCATTATGTCCTACGGCATTCTGTTGTGGGGCTCAGCAGCTGACGTAGATTCTGTTTTTATTTTACAAAAGAGAGCAATCCGTGCAATCTACAATATGGGTTCCCGCGAGTCCCTTAGAAACGTGTTCAAAGATATTAATATACTTACCTTGCCGTCACACTATATCTTTGAAAATATTATGTATGTTCGGAAAAATTTGCATATGTTTAATGTTAGAAGCGATTTTCATGATAAAAATACACGTAATAAACATAAAATTGTGATTCCCAAATTTAGATTGAGTAAAACTAATAAGTCATTTCTAGGAAATGGCGTGCGTTTTTATAATAAGCTACCGAAATCTGTAACTGATCTTACCGAGGGAAAGTTTAAAGCCCATATTAAACGTGTCCTTATTCAAAAAGCATATTACAAGACTAAGGACTACGTTGACGATAAAGGTGTTTGGAAATAACTCCTTCTGCACATGTGGCTTCCCTGGTACCTCATTAACGTCGTATGTGTACCTATGTCTATTAACTAACCTCATTCGATTAGCTTTTTTTTTATTACTAACGTTACTCTCAAGATATCTTTCTCTTATACAGTGATTTTCTTTGTAATGTGTTTTGATGACAATTAACCATGTCAGTTGTTTTATATAGTTTAGCGTCCTTTTACCTTTTGTAAATGTGAGAGCTTTGTAGACTTGCTAGATGCCTGGATACCTAGTTAATTTGTAACCATATTTTTCATTTTGTTTTTTTGTGTGGTTCCTGCTCTTAAGTCTACTTTGCTCTCTCATATCTAAGGCATAACTGTACCCACTGAAATTGTTAAAGATATGGATTTTAAAAGAGTAACCATGGAGTTTCTTGCCGGTTCTTCTCCATAGGAAACGACTAATTGGAACCGTGCACCTAAATTCGACTTTTCATAAGCGCCTGTAATGGTTTATGTGAAATAAAAACGTTTGATTGATTGATTTCTGGGGTGTGGGTGCCAAAAATGAGGTCAAAATTGAAATCCAAGATGGCAGCAATAAAAATGTCAAATTAGTCGTCATGGGTGTCATTTCCATGGTTTTCGGGGGTACTGATGCCGAAATTGAGGTCAAAATCCATTTCTAAGATGGCGGCTATTAAAATTTCAATTTAACCATCATGGGTGTCAAATCCATGATTTTCGGGGACGCTGATTACAAAAACAAGATTAATTCTCAAACACCAAGATAGGGACCACGTATTACCTGGAAAAATTAATTTAACTGGTAAATTTTTTTGACCGCCTTATATGATCAAGGAATACCTACTTAGGCTTTATTTCCGGCACTAGCACCCACGAAAAAAATATAAGTAATAATATCCATGAATAATAAGTAATTTTCTATGACTCCATCGTGGATTTGGGAATAATTTATGGCTCTTACCTACCCCCGCAAGCAGTAGTTGTAGTTTTAAATATTGTTAGAATATTCCAGGATAAGATGGCGAAATTGCTGATACATACCTTTGCATTATTTTGTCAAACGTCAAAATTACGCATGCATGGTTTTCTTTTTGCGTGTCACTGTTTCTATAAAACGTTAATTAATTTGGACGTTTGTGTGTAATTTGTTTTATGTGACAACCCTTTGACAAGTGTTACCAATTTTGACATTTCATAGGACCTGTATGGGCGTTGACCCACTGTATGTAGTAAGTAGGTACACTGTGCAGTTACCATAGCGTTACCACAGTGTACCTACTTACCATATACAGTGGGTCAACGCCCATACATTTGACAGGTCCTATGAAATGTCAAAATTATGTAGGGGCGGAGGTTATGTCCCAATTATGCAGTATGGCTACTCGGGACATAACTTCCGCCCCCTTCACCCCGCAACTCCCCGCACGATTGCTCTGCGACAATGTTCTACGTTGACCGACTATAAGGAGTAAGATATAGGTAGATTTTGGCGTAACATAGGTCGACCTCGACTACCTTACGCTAGAGTGATAGATGCGTCCAATTTGTTAGTTGATTTGACATAACTATCCTTGTGAAAGAGCTCGTTCGGGGAGTTACTACCACCTATTTCCGCTGTTCCGTGTGATGCCGGACGTAAAGAATAGAACTACCCCATCTCTTCTTATGGGTGTCATAAAAGGTGACTCAGGAATTTACTAGAGGATGGGCAGCAGCGTTCCCTGAGTACTTTGACAATCATACTGCGATCGTCAACCCGCCTGCCAAGCGTGGCGATTATGGCAAACCAATATGGCTTGGGGGAGACCTATGTCCAGCAGTGGATTTCTTTCGGATGAATGATGATGATGATGATTTCTGCTGCCAAGTGGTATTTTTGTGTTTTGGTTCGAAGAGTATAGCCGCCGGTGAAATTACAGGCACATGGGATGTTCCAAAATCTCTAAGGTTATTTATTCATATAAGTTCACCTACTACATAAATATATGTACAGGGTTTTAATGAATTCGTGTAATTCCTTCAAACCGCGTGATCTACTGGTGACACTGATAGACCTTGCACAAGTTTTTTTCAGACCAAAAAAAAAAGTTTTCAAAAAATGAACCATCGCATTCTGTATCTGAGTAATTTTAGCGTTCCAAGTTAACTGACTACGTGGAGCGATATCGCGCTAGTTGTGCCCGTCAGCTGTGTTGCCGTGCTCTCATTAATTTATGCATGACATCGAAAAGCCAATGCAAACTATTGGCATGATTTACTTTTTTCCTTTCGCCAGAAATGAAACCTAGGTTATATGTTAAAGGATAATACGAGAAATCAATAGCAAAAAGAACCAGGTCTGTCAACCGTAACCGAACGAAGATAAATAGAGAAGTATTGCTAGTATCTTCTTGTCAGGCGTTACCTATTTTTCTTACATTATAATTAAATGAAAATACAATCATACGTGATATTTTGAGGTTTTCTTTGAAAAAATAGATTATGTTGCGATAGCAATTTTGAGCGATAGCAACTTACTTAATCTTTATTCCGACACCTGAAACGAGTCACTTGGCCTCCGCCTGCCGCCGCCCCCTTACTGCGCCCGGCGACGTATGTGGAAGCGGGGGACGCGGAATGGATTCATTAGAGTTGAGTAGTATTTAACAATGGGAAACTTAAAATATCACACACTGAGTATTTTTATTTAAGAAAAATAACGCCTGATAAAGAACAATAGCAATCTACTAAACTCTCTCTAACTTGGTTTTGTTACGGTTAGCAAACCTAGCTCTTTTTGCTATTGATTTCTCATGCAGTCCTCTAACATATGGCCTAGGTTTCAATTTTGGCGAAAAGAAAAAAAAAACATGCCAGCTATGTATGGCAAAAGTTGCATAGCCCTTTACAATAACATAAAAAAATGGTAAAAAAAGTTTTTATTTATTTTTAATCAATCTAAATCCCGTGCGGGGTTAGTCTATACCATTAATAGATCATGTGGTTTGAAGGAATTACACGAATTCGTTAACACCCTGTATATTATGGATAAATTTAATTTAATGGTTTTGTTCTAATTCTTCTTATTTCGTGTCAGCACGAGCTATACGAAAATAGTTCATGCTGTGGTGAAAATATTAGTCAGTCAGCAAGGATGGTAGCGGGGCTGACTGCCCAGGGTGCGACGGACGTATTTAAGTATCGTCACTCGTGGAGGCTCTTTTCATGCACACCAAACCCCATTCGTTCTAATATATGAATAGAATATTATAACCCAATTATAGGTTAACACAGCATTTACTAAATAAGACAACTGATTACGTTAAAATTTTTAAATTAAAGAAATGAAATATATGAGTTTGGTAAAAACTTTGGAGTAACACTATGGCAAGAACAAAAAGTGACAACAATTTACATGGCAGTTAAAATTACAATATTTTGCGCTCGAGGAGACTAAAATATTAGGTTTAAACTTCCTTTAAAAATCGTGATATACAGGGTCAAATTGTAAACAGTCGACAAACCGAAATGGGAGATTGTACTCATCACTATGACCAACTTTTACTATAAGAAAAAACATGAAATCGCGAAAAAAAAATCTGCTGTTCCCTACATTTTGACGAGTTATGCGAACATAAATGTAGGGAACAGCTGTTTTTTTTTCGCGATTTCACGTTTTGTCCCATATTAAAAGTTGTTCATAGTGATGAGTACAATCTCCCATTTCGGTTTGGTGACTGTTTACAATTTCACCCTGTATATCAGCTTCGGGTACGGTCTTTATTAAGGCAAGTCAACAATCCTCTTCGTTGTAAGTTGGTGTATACAAGGTGTAGACGAATTCGTGTAATTCCTTCAAGCCGCGTGATCTACAGGTGACACAGACTAACCCTGAACGGGTATTTTTGAAAAACAGGTACCAAAATATTACAATTCAAAATTAAATTTTGAATTTCTATGTCTGAGCAATTTTAGAGCCCTGATTTAACTGATTGCAAAGAGCGATATCTCGTTAGTCGTGGCCGCCAGCCAAGCTGCCGTGCTTTCATTCATTTATGCATCGAAATGTTCACTAACATAAAATTATTCTTTGCAAAAAAAAAAAAAAAATTTTTTTCTTATTCCTTATTTGGTGGTTTAGATATGCTAACTTACCCCAACCGAATGGAAAAATAACTTTTTTTTATTTTTAAATTGTTAATCAAGCTAATTCCCGTGCGGGACCAATGGTTTTAACCTGTGTAGTACTGTAATTATAGACACAATAGATAAACAATGGTGGCCGTACCGTTTTCGGTACACTTGGACGCTTGAGGAATTCGTTTACACCCTGTATAGGCGGCGGTAACCACTTACCACCAGGTGTGCCGTCGACTTGTTAGCCAACTCATTGTATAAAAAAAAAATACAACGAAATACTACTAATATCTGTTTTATATAGAAATGTGATCATTAATGTTAATGCACTTTCTACGTATAAAAACCAAAAATGTGTAATCAAATTCAGTTAGTACTTTTATTTGTACTGTGTACACTATATAATATGCGTGACTATTATGTGCGGTCAGTGGTATGTTCAGAATAACACGAAACACATATTTCAATTAAATAGTTGGTCATACTATTAATACTTTTAATGTGGGACAATACAACCAAATTAGAAAGGGAGACATTACACTATCATATATCTAGGATCGTAGATCTATGAGTCATAGATAGGTATATGACAATGTAATATAGACATGAATAATTTCTTCACACACAGATATGACTCTAGAGGTTATATAAGAGATACGATCCTAATGTATTATCCTAGATATATGATAGTGTAAAGGTCAGGATACACAGCTACACTTTACACTAGGCACTCAGTGTTGACACCAAGTGTCGTAGTGTGTACATCGCCGTTACACTAAGTTGCGCATGGTTTCGGGTTTAATTTCAGTGTCACGACTGCCTTACCTACCTTAATATCCCCCATAGAGAGAAAAAAGAAGCAACAATTTTAGCTTTGCTATATTTATAATGACATAGCTCGGAGGTTACGGAACCGCTTGTTAAGCACCAACTTACGGGTTCCAACCCAGGCATATACGCATAACTTTTTCAGTGCCAATGTACTATCTTAGTTAATTTAAAACACCAGTGACATACGGTGAAGGAAAAGATCGGAAGAAACATAGACTTATCATAAACTTACGCCTGTATTCTCCGAAGGGTTGGCAGAGGTGTACAGTAGGTACACCCACATTTCGCCGTTTATGTTTACGTCCCATGTAATAATAGGGGGCGAGCCTATTGCCATCGATCGGGCACAAATCCAGACTCTGGGCTGCTACTGAGAAATTCCACATGGAAAAACCCAATAATACTTTGCCCGACCTGAGAATCGAACCCAGGATCTCACGCTCAGCAGTCGCGTTTGCGACTGCTAGACCAACGAAACAGTCAAACATAGACTTAATGGTCCGAAACTGCCAACCCGCAGTAAGCAAGCGTGGTGATCGATGGTCGTTCCTTCTCGGTATGAGAAGAGGCCTTGACCCTGCAGTTTGTTACAGGATGGTATTTATTTTATATTTGTTAGGGTGGCCAACATACTTAACCGATGGAATAAAGTGGACGAAAAATACAAAAAGAAATCCTCAAATATATTTATTTACAAACTGTATCTAAAGCCGTTAAATAACACAGATTGTGTAGTGTTACTAAGACGGTCGGTGTCGTGTCCAGCTCAGTTTAGTACTCCTACGGGACCCGGATCCTCGGTAACTATGGCAACGGCACGCAAGTGACCTCTAAAACGCTGAGTTTAATCGCAATTGCACAAGTAATTTAGGACGACATCACTTAGGAAATGTTGCTAATTACTACTAAGATTTATTTTGATAGTAATTTTGTTGAGTGGTTTTATTTTATACCTACTTTTAATGTTTGTAGGAACATACACACATAAACTCACGCCTTTTTCCCATGGGGGTAGGCAGAAACTGTAAAACGCCACATGCTACGATCCTTACATCTCCTTTCGCCTCGTCTACGGTCATACATTTTGTCATACACGCACGCCGGTTGAAAGGACTACGCACCTGTTCTTTTTGAAAAACATCACCAATAACATCAATGTATGTCCTTCTAGGGCTTCCTCTACTGGCGTTTCTTATATATCTTTGAACTTGCCCAAACCACCGAAGCATACTCCTTTAAATTTTTGTCACTACATCATCTTTTAAACCGCAACTTTGTCTTATCACATCATTCTTCAATCTATCATTCAAATTTACTCCGCACATACTACTTGGTAGGAACAGTTATCAGTTAAGTAAATGATTCAGATTTATGGTGAATTAATCGATTTGTAATTTTTTTCTGCGACAGTAATTAAAGAACAAAGCTTTTTGGTAAAAAAAAAACAAGAAATGGAAGTTTGCGTAAACTCAAATTTCGCGTTCTTAGTTAATTTAATGAGGAGAGTTTCTGCCTGGATAATTAATATAACATTTTTGCAGAGTCCTCGAACAGTCGCAAAATAAATGAAAACGAAAAAGTCGACAAAAATAATCATAAAAATATATATTTCTGTTAGGTACCTACATTAATTTATCTTTTGGACAAAAATGTTCACCATGCTTTTCACAAAAAAATAATAATTAAAAAACGGACAAAAATTAACGGTTCATTAACTGACACTCAAGAAAGTCTCCAAAACAATGAAGCGAAACCCAACCCTGACAATGATACGAAAATATGCAATGACATTGATACGCAACGACAATACGCAAAAAAAAATGAAAGGCGGAAAATCCGAGGTGAAATGAAGAAAGTCTGACTGTAATTGAAGTTTTTTGGTACGAGCCAAACCCTGGGCGGGGTAACGCTTGCAAGTAATGAGATATTAAGTTTTAATTTACGAGTGCGTCGGGTTTAAGTCTTAAGAAAAGTGACCTATTGTGGTGAAATAAGACAATGCTCGTTAGTTCCGTCCGACTGGACGCGAACGTTTACGACTCTCTGCGCAAACGTCCAACAATGCCTTTATAATTTATCACTTAAGGATGTACGATATTGCCGACGTCGTCGTTAGCTTTTATGTATTTCAGTGTTTTTAAAATAACTATTAGAATGATTATGGTGAAGACTGCGTGGGGATGATCGCAGTATTCTTTTACGTCTGTTCGTTGATTTTTTCTTTGAGGAGGCTCATTCACGGGTTAATTATCTCATGTTGTACGTCAAAAATTACTTATTTTGTTGATCCATACCTAATCTGTATAAATAAAAAGACAATCATCAACGCCCAGCACAAACCCTTAGACCTAGAAAGCTGAAATTTTCCACAGAGGTTCCCTTTATAATGTAGACAAGGAATAAGGAAGAATTTTTCGAAATTAAACCCCTAAGGGAGTTAAATAAAGGATGAAATTTTGTATGGAAAATCGTCACTTAACGTGTTCAAAATTTCACGCAAACGAAGCTGCGGGCAAAAGCTTGTTACCTAGGTATATGTGTAGGTACTGAAAATGAGTTCGATTAATTTCAGACCAATTACAATTTAAAATAAATAAACAAGTATGTAGAGAGTTTTCTCGGAAAATATGATACAATTAATTGCTAGACAGAAAATTAAAAACCCAATTTAACTACCTTCCAAAGAATATTTTTGCTACAAACCTTAAAACGGTTTAAATTATATTAACTACCAACGTTGATTTAATGAAAACAAAAAAAAAAGAATCACCGTCCAACACTTTCCTGAGATTCGTAAAAAGTGACAAGGTAGGTACTATCACGTCAGAGAATCAAGTGAGCACGAAAAACTACTTAGAGCCTGCCTAGATAACTCGATGAGTTGCTCGCGTAAGGCGTTACGCGTAGGTAATACGGACGCCGAGCGGATGGCCGATGGGGCCGAAAGGTTCTGGAGTGGCGACCGCATACCGAAGACGCAGCGTGGGTAGGCCTCCCACAAGGTGGACCGATGATTTGGTGAAGGTCGCGGGAAACCGCTGGATGCGAGATGCACGGGACCGGTCGATGTGGCGATGTTTGGAGGCCTATGTCCAGCAGTGGACGTCTTTCGGCTGAATGATGATGATGAATACGGACGCAACGTCCGCGTGCGAACTCCATACGCGCGTGTCTTTACGCACGTAGAACACGTCATCTAAACCCACTGTCTGAAAGAACTATCTATCCCATTCTAAACAGTAGAAAATACGGCAAACAGCAAACTACAGTTCATTCTGCTTACCAACCTTCTTCTACATAGCCTTTTCCCAACTATGTTTGATTCAGCTTTCAGTATAACCGAGGAGCTACTCCCTAAGTCCGTCAACGAAGTTAGTCGCCCGTCCGAAACTAGCCCGAAACGTAGGAGTGAACAAAACAAGTGTCAAGTTCAACTTTTCTGACGAGCAAAAACACATCAGTAGTAGCGACAACTGTCAAATCGTGTTGTCATTCATTCTTAGTTCAGGCCCGAAATAATCGTATGTCCGTAGGTGATAGGGAGTAGGAAACGCTCGTAACTAAGGCCGAAACCACGGACATCGTGCTTAGGGAGTAGACCCCCAGATGCGATTGAAAACCCGTATTTTACATGGAACGACTGCCATCAGACCTCCGCAACCCAGTTACTGGGTGACGCCGATATTCTAAAGGTGTGTACGGACAGCGTGTACATTGGTACGCGTAATCGGTTACGCGTGTCCTGGAACGCCATGTCCATACTTGCAGCTACGCGTACGTTCCCTAAGAGTGTACACGTAGCTGCAAGTATGGATATGGCGTCCCAGGACACGCGTAACCGACTACGCGTACCAATGTACGCGCTGTCCGTACACACCTTAAGGCGAGCTGAACCCTGGCGCGGTAGGTTTTGCTTGTTTTAGAACTCATTTTTGATAGGCAAATTAAAACATTTAGAACCCAAAACAAAATTTATATTTTAGGATATATTCCTTTTCTATACCATGTACCCGTTCAATACACGATGCAATATAGTTTTCTCGATAGAAAAAAATACTGAAGTTACTTCGATTTGCAGTTTTTTTACAAGCAAAATTTCATTTTAAACAAGTACTTACTATAATACTCTATTTTTATAATTAATATTAATTTATAGGTAATTAATTTTGGAATCGATTCTACCCGATCGTTTTTTTTTATTACATTTATATATTTTTTATCGATTTTTTAAAGTGATTTTCGGTCCGCGCGTCGTCGCTTATCCGATTGCCGTCGCTTACCCGATTACCGCGCCAGGGTTCAGCTCGCCTTAAGGTTAGACCGGTTGTCAGTCTTTCGGGCTTCTGACTACCCGTAACGACTGTCATAGGTATTCGTATGACAACCGGGACCAGTGGTTTAACGTGCTTTCCGAGGCCCGGAGGGGTCTCGATGTGCAACGAATAGTCCTCGACGGTAAGCGTAGCTTATCCTTGCAAATCATATTATACGCGCGGTTATTAAGTAGCCATGCACACTTCCTAAAATACTAGAAAGAAAGAAAATACAATTATTTAGCACAGACTAAAAGGCACACAAAACATAAAGCAGAAACAAATAAACGAAATTAGTAGGAAAGTGTGCCTCACGGCTGCGCCAAAAAGGCTCAGTTCAGCAAAAATGCCAGAGAACTAGTGCCTGACGCTGGTTTACAATTGAACCTGAGATGTGAAGTGACGGATGTAAATCCGTTTTATAATATACTACAATGTGTGTATGCATACTTAAATAAAATAAATTTCTGTAGATAATAACGAATATTTACTTGATTAATAAAGCCTATTACTCAACCAACGATTATTTAAATGATAAATGTAATTAAAATAATTTATTAAGGGCCGATTTTTCAATCGTCAGATAAATTTTATCCAAGGAATAATTATGACGGTTTGACATATTTTCTATACAAAAGCTGTCAAAACGTAAAACTTATTCCCCAGATAAAAGTTATCTGACGATTGAAAAATCAGCCCTAAGTCACAATAAAATTACATAATAACTAATTATTTTCATAATAATGGTTATTCTAATTCTAATATTCGTAATAGATAATTTAAGTACGCCTAACGTAATATTTTATATCGTTATATAGTTTACTTTTTATTGCAAGTGAATTACCTATATTACTAATATTTGCATACCTGTTAAGGTAGGATATGGTCTAACGAACTTTTATTATATGTATCACCCCATGTATACCCATATTAAGGCAAATAAATGATTTGATTTGATTTGAATAGAGTACTAGAAATAAACGTATACAGCAAGATTACAGTATCAAATCTATTAAATCATAAATTATATACTATCAATGTACATGATTCCTACCAATCTAGTTATCTTAGCATGAAGTCTGAAGGCAACACACCAAGTTAACTAGCAGCGCAAACATTCCACCAACTCCAGTCAAGCTTTTGATTCGGTAAGTTTCTGCTTAAGCGACCAAGCCGACCGACGACTTACTAGCGCAACTTCATTGCTACAAACACTGTTTGTGTACGGGTGTATAGGTATTAGAATATTGTAAGGGAAATATCTGAATAATTTTGTACGTTTCAAGTGAACAATATTCTAAGTAATCACTACTTACATAGTATAAAACAAAGTCGCTTCCCGCTGTCTGTCCCTATGTATACTTAGATCTTCAAAACTACGCAACGGATTTTGATCCGGTTTTTTTTAATAGATAGAGTGATTCAAGAAAAAGGTTTATATGTATGACATATGCTTTTTTTTTAATTATAACTTTGCCCCACACTAAGATTTCTCTTGTATCGTGGGTGCGTTTACAGACACAAATCTCACAAACAAACGCCCAGACCCGAAACAACCATCTGTAGGCCATACAAATTTTTGTTCCGTGTGGGAATCGAACCCACGACCCGTAGCGCACAAGCCAATTGCTTAGCCACTGCACCAAACGTGTCGTATTATAGTACCCGTGCGAAGCTGGGGCGGGTTGCTAGTATTATAAATGCGAAAGTAAGTTTGTTTGTTTGTCACCTTTTCACACCTAAACCACTGAACCAATCATCCTGATGCATATACTTTGTCAATTGTACAGAAACAGACATAGGGTACCTTTCACCCCGAAAAAAAGTACCGTTCCCGAGGAAAACAACAATAACGATAATACAGGATGTTAACGAATTCGTGTAATTTCTTAAAACCACATGATCTACTACTGCTGTAGAATGGCCCCGCTCGGGATTTAGATAGATTAAAAATAAAAAATAAAAATCTTTTTTTTCATGCGGTAGCGGTAATTGGTCATATCTAAACCACCTAAGTAATAAGGAATCAGTAAAAAAAAGATGATTTTTTTTTGCAAATTTTTTTTTTTTAATTTTAGTGAATATTTCGATGCCACGCGTAAATTAATGAAAGCATGGCAACACGGCTGGCGGGTACGACTAACGCGATATTGCTCTTTGCAGTCAGATAACTCGAGGCTCTAAAATGACTCAGAAATAGAAAACCAAGTTTTTTTTTAATTTTTTTTCAGTTGGATTTCAGAAATATCTATTTAGGGTTAATCTATGTCACCAGTAGATCACGCGGTTTGAAGGAAATACACGAATTCGTTAACACCCTGTAGACACAATAGATAAGACAATTAAGTGTCATTCTGAGACGACGGACGGTACCTACGCAACCGGAATCGTCACTCGTGGAGGCTCTTTTCATGCACCGCTCATGCTAAATCCCATTTTAATTGCTAAAGATATTCTTTTTCATCTTCATGAAACATCAGGTTCGCACTTTAAATATTTATAGACCCCTAAATGTGCAACGCCATATAATCACGGACTCATAAAAATGCCATCAAACATAAAAGCATGAGCAATCATCTTAAAAAATCCAACCAGGTTGACAATGGTTGAAAGATGTACCCAAATATGGGATATTTGCCGAAACTCAAGTGATCATTACACACTCCGTGCGAACAAGGTTGTTCGAGCACGAAATGTTCGTTTATTCAACTGATGAATCCATATTTTATTCATATTGCCATGTATGAGGTGTGGAAGGCCTCCGTATCTCCAAGATTCCTCCTGAATTTCATATAAAATTCTTTACAGACGCTGAGTTTTCGCATAAATCTTTTTATGTGCTACTGATATTAGAATTTGTCATTTGAATGGTCAGTGATGATGATGATGGCACGATGTTTTATTTTTGACGTGTCACTAGATTTTTCATTAGAACTTATAGTCTTAGGTTGCAAGTTTAGAACGGCGAGGCGTATAGCAAAGCGTTCTATTCAGCGTGCCTGCTGGATAGTATTGAAGTTCCTTCATAATAGCGTTTAGTGTGCAGTTATTTATTTATTTGATTTCATGACAAAACTGGTTATACCCTTTTCGCCTTACGTTGATTCTTGTCGTTTCTCTCCAAACGCTACCATACAAGGAATATCAAACATGTAAATAAAGAAAACATTGATACCTAATAATTAAGTATTGATAATTGACGACTCGTTTGGTGTAGTGACTGAGCGATTGGCTTCTGCGCTACGGGTCGTGGGTGCGATTCCCGCACGGAACAAATATTTATATGGCCTGCAGATAGTTGTTCCGGGTCTGGGTGTTTGTGCATGTGAAAATTTGTGTCTGTAAACGCACCCACGATACAAGAGAAATCTTAGAGTGGGGCAACGTTTATAAAAAAAAAAAAGAAAATGGGGTCATTTACTTATATATTGTAACGATCCTTAGTGTGGACTGTTTTTCATTATGGCTAAAGAAGATGGTCAAAAATTGTATGGAACCGTACCCTAAAATGTACAGAGATGAAATCTACGTAATTCCAAAGTACATATTTTCTATGTAAATAATAAAAAAGGTGCACGAAGCTGTACAGACACGAATAAAAGTTATGAAGGTTTAAAGAGTTGATTTTGCAATCAATTTGTATTGTGATTTTTCTACTACTATTCTTTTGTAGCATATTTACAGATTGAAAATAAAACAAAGTGCATTATTTTATGCAATTAACATATAATGTGATTAGTACATTATCTAGATGCAGCTGGTGGAACAATACTTTATTGGTAGGTATATCTCGTCCATTTCAAGTATCTCAGAATTTTTATTAATTATGTATGCACAACTTCTCACAGTCCTATTTCCAGCTACACAAATTACACCAATCACCTAAGATTGCATCTCGAGGTCCAAAATAGTCATGTCAGGAGGTAATGATGATATCAAATGTCAAATGTCCAAAGCAAATCTGGCTGGGGCGCAGTATTACCATTATAGACGCTATTGCAATTGATCTAAGGTTCATATCTTCTAGGTTTAAGGTTTCTTTCTTTACACACACTACACATATACACACATGTTGGTTTGAGTGAACGGGCATGACCGCTGACTGACATCCGTGGAGCACAAAGGTTCCAGACGAAAACCAGCGTCAAGTACATAAAGTGCTTGACATTAAGCTGATCTGGACACCTTTTTGGTTCAGCCGTGAGACACATACCCTAGACTTTTTTTTATTTTATTTATATCACATTTTTCACATGTTGTGTCTCTTTGTGCTGTGTCCAAATAAATGATTCTTTATCTTTATCTTTATCATATTGCGGTGCATTCTCGTCCATAAGTCGCGGCTTATAATGTGTTTCGCGCTTTATGAGTGAGAGACAGTTTTGACACTTGCTTGACGTATGACTTATTGAGTGTTGCTAGTACTAAAGTCAAATAGTTCTATCCGTAAATGCACTTTAATATTTTGTTACATTATTTAATTAACAGAAGATCGTTTTTATAGACATTTAAGTATTATTAATATAATTTAAGTTACCAATATTTCACATGTTAGTTGCTGCTAAGCGTTTAGTTATTATTTTCTCCCTACTCTGATTTTTGTTAACATTACCTAGCAATATAAAGGTAGTTTAGAACTGCTTGGAATGAATTGAATAAGAGGAAGTCGTTATAATACTTTTAGGGTCAATATAGACGTCCGATTGCTTCCGGAAGCCGGATCCGACTATCTGATCGGATTCCTGAAATACATGAACGATTCTCGTGTCCAATTTTTTCTGGACGACGACGACGCCCTGACGATGCTTACGATTCTGACATCCGATCCGATAGTCTGATCGCGGAGGCCTTCAGATAGTCTGATCAGACTATCGGAACCGACTATCGGAGGCAAGTATCGCACGTGTATTTGGGCTCTTAATCTCGAACTTTTCTCAAATCTGCCATCTCTACAACTGTATAGTATAAAAAAGTCGCTTTTTGCCGTCTGTATGCTTCGATCTTTTAAACTACGCAACGGATTTTGATGCGGTTTTCATCTTAATTTAGTTAATTTCTTTCGGAAGGTTTTAAGCTATAAAACGTACCCGAGCGACGCCGGGGCACATCGCTAGTGAAATATAAACAGTTATTCAAAAGTATTTTACAAATTTGCAAATACAATATCTAGCTTTAATTTCGCCAAACTAGATCGAGTATGCAGGCACCAACCTCCCGCCTGCAAAAATACAATGTTAGTCAGAAAGGGAGTACTAATCCGAAAGGGTGTTAAATGACCCGTATTAATGAGTAACTTTTGTTCTACCACTTTCCCCAAAAGTCAATAGTTTAAGAGAAATAGCTGTTCAAATACTACAAAAAATATGCTAAAATCGATCTATTCTCAGCTATGATCAGCTGTGTTTACATTTTAGGTCATGTTTGGGGTCACGAATTAGAAGCTCCATTTTCTGAATTCGTAACTAAAGTAGGTACACACGGCTACACATCAAGCTATACAAATCCAGTTTATCTTGGCGTCGGTTTGTATAATCTTTTCGCACAAGTAACGGTCAGCATATACTGGTTTTGTATAGCTTGAAGTGTAGCCGTGTGTACGAAGAATTTTTGAAGAAACTAAAATAAAAATTATTTTACATGAAAATAAAAATTATCGAATTTTGATTACACACTGCATCCGATCCGAATCCGTGAAAATACGGATATAAAAAACGCGGACCGAATTCGGATATTGCTTTACGCACTGCATCCGATCCGAATCCGTGAAAATACCGATCTAGGGTAAAAATCTCGGACCCAATTTGGATGTTGCTTACGCACTATTCCGATCTCTGATTCAAATTCAAACAATTCAGGGGCCATCCATTTGGCGTCTGATTTGAATCCAAGGTAATGCGAAAGCGTTCATACAAACAGTACTACGGCTACTTCGGTCCGTAAATTTTTCTTCCGAATTAGAAACTCACGGATGACGGATAGAAATCGGAGGACGGATGCCGGATGTAGTGCGTAAACTACCATACAAATAATTCTGTGGCTACTTCGGAACGTATTTTCACGGATTCGGATCGGATGTAGTGCATAACCGCTGTAACACTTGCTTTAAAATAGTCATCAGTGATACTTTAAGTGGCTCGCGGATCAGTACCCCCTTTCAGACTAACTTGTATGCACATACAGAAGGTCTGAAAAAATGCAACATACAAACCAAATCGATACGACACGTGTTTCACCCCCACGGGGCATCCTCAGGACATGTTGACTCGTCGACCGCTAGGACGCGTTTTTTATTTATTTATACTATCTGCAATACTTTTATTTCTGTACAGTTTGAACATCTCCTTTACTAGGTAGTGGTGTGATTAGCTTATTTTTGTTGAGTCGGTTATAGTTTTCGCTGTGTTGCATGTTGGACTGGAAATAATCTCAGTGTTTTCGTACAAACATTGCGGCTTGCAATATGCTTATGGAGAGTAGTGTTAATATTTTGTTCTTGGTGAAGTGTGTAACAGATTTCCCGGTATTTTAGGTTTATTAATATACGTATACATTTTTTTGAAGTATGATTAAATCATTGAAGTCTGTGGTTTCACCCTATAGTGTGATACCGTAATTAAGCTAGCCGTATGCGTAGTTAGCGGAGCTGGGTGGTTCTCTAGTTGGTGTTTGATTTCAGTTTATACAGCGCAATGAGTTTACGTAGTTTACAGAATTTACATAATTACATTTTATTTTTTCAATGTGGCTTTTCCACGTTGTTTCCAATGTCAATCCTAGGAGCGCAAAATTCATTAGTTAATGACAGACACCCTTTATTCATAAAAGATAGTCATTTTTAAACACTGATTAAATGTTACCGTCCTTGTCAATTTTATGCCAATGAATAGAGATGGCAATAGACTTAAGAGCTATTTAAGTTAAACAACCTTTACCTAAACATGGTTTATGAACAAGGGTGTTAGATTACTGAGGATAGTGTTAAAACATTATTTTTGCTTTTGATAATACAGTCTAAATTGTAATATTTTAGGTTTACTTATATCTATTTCAAGGTTGTGTTTAAGGAGCCATGCCTTTTGGCAGTTAAGCGTCCCGATCAGTGAGAGCAGGGTGTTGTAGTTTGCGTGCACGCATATTCACTTAACGTATTGAAATACATGAAGACGAATTTGATAGAATGTTTGAGCCTTTCCGTGTTTTTGTTTCAACGAGCATATTAGAAATTGCATTGTGTCAATATTTTCCAGTAAAAGAGACACTCAATACATTTGGAAGATAGAAAACAGGTTTTTAAAACGGTCACACTTTTCTTTGAGTAGTCGTCTCTGGTTGGTCAATTAACCAAACGCTCCTCTCCAGAGAAGTCTGCGTACATGCTGCCCGCGACACTGCACTCTCAATACAACGCTTAAACGCCCCACTACACGCCTCGCCACTCCGAAGTTTTGGCCTTACTTATAGTTTAGTAATTAAACAAAAGGAGAAGCTGGCTGACTGACTGATCTATCAACGCACAGCCTAAACCGCTGGGGTTAGAAACTTGAAATTTTGACGTCAGGTTTCTTTTGTAACGTAGGCATCCACTAAAAAAGGATTTCTCGAAATTCAACCCCTAAGGGGGTGAAATAGGGTAGGTATTTAAGTTTGTATGCAAGTCCGTCATTTTTGTAAGAAGCATGAAATTAAATATTAAGGTTTCTGGTTAGAAATAAATGTACAGGTGTTTAAGCGTTTTTGGAAATTCAACCCCTATGGGGGTGAAATAAGTGTTCAAAGTTTGTATGAGAAATCTGTTATTTTTGAAGTAAGAAGCACGGAAATGATGAAATATTTAGTCTTCTGATGAGAAATCAACTTAGACGTGTTTGAGCGTTTTTGGAAATTCTACCCAAGGGGTGAAACAGGGGATGAAAGTTTTTTCGAAGTAAAGAGATTTGTATGAAAATCCTTATTCCATTGGGTTATTGACTTGAAATTTGGCACAAACACTCTTCAAAGTACATAATAAAAGCAGGACGTTATGGATTTTAAAATAAACCTAAAAAGGGGCTTAACGAGGCTTTAAAATTTCAAGCAAGCGAAGCTGCGGGCAAAAGCTAGTTTATTAATAAAAGAATTGCGCTCTATGTCGTAATCTTATTATGGTTATGAAGTCTCTCTGATGAATTATCTTAGGGTTCTTATGATTACTTCTGAAAAACTCCTCGCTCCTTTACGAGTTATAAGCTTCTTATGTTGTTTTCAATGCCACATCACCTGCATACAATTTACAATCAACAATCTTGATGTAGCGAGTATAGTAGACCTACACATAGTGTACATGTATTTTGAAATAACAAATAAATATTTCTTAGAATTCTGTCATTTAGTTTCACTTATATTGCATACTTAACATACATAAAGTCACGCCTTTTTCCCATGGGGGTAGACAGAAACTGTAGAACGCCACATGCTACGATCCATAAATACTCCTTTCGCTCCGTCCACGGTCACACATCTTGTCATACACGCACGCCGGTTGAAAGTACTACGCACCTGTCCTTTTTGAAGAACATCACCAATAACACCGATGTTTGTCCTTCTATGGCGTCCTCTACTGGGGTTTTTACTGATATCCGCCTTATAAATTCCTTTTGTTAATCGCCGTTCACTTGGTTCACATGCCCAAACCACCGAAGCATACTCCTTTCAATTTTTGTCACTACATCATCTTTTCACTTATATTATTTACTAAAAAACATTGCCACATCAGTACTCCCCTAATGCCACCATCTGCCATTGATCCTTGTTATGCAACCTACAAGTCGACATGATAATACACGCAAGGCACCGAAATGATGTCATAAGAAATGTGGATATTACGTGACGTCATGTGGCAGTCTGGCATTACCCCACGACAGAAGATACCATGACATATCGCTTTATAAAAGGACTCAATAACATAATTTGAATCGCGTTCCCCATACCAAAATATCGTAGATCCTGTTTCAATAATCGGCATCGTCACGCGACTGAGAGCTCGTAACACAGTCGTATAAACCAAATGTGCTCCACATTGAAAAGTAGAAAACATTACCAGTGGAATGATAATAAAAGCCCACATGATATCCACTGTGAAAAATCCATTAACACTTATCCGCGCGTAAAATAAACCAAAGTAACTTAGGTACGTAATAAAACAATAAATTCTTCTCCGCAATTCCGTTTGATAATAAGATATCTGGTGTTGGGGTGTAATGTGAAAGTCCAAAATCATATTATTATATTCCAGAAGAATGATAGCACGTCAAGCAAATAAATGTAACACCGTATATTTATTTAGCTTGGGAACGGAGATCGGAATTGTTTTTATAATTCTGTGCATTCACGGAACTGAAAGAACCCATGAAAACGAAATTAGTGCTGTATGTAGAGGCCTTGCACGAATATTTTGACGTATAGACGTAAACGTAACGTTAATGTGAGTGAATTTTGAATCGAAAGTACAGCTATCCTATACCATTTTGGTTTAAATGTATGCAAATAGCGCAATTTTAGATAAGAATAAAGTCTGCACTTGAATTAAATATTACGTGCGAAACGAGTATTTCCAATTCAAAATGAACTCACATTAACGTTACTATATTCAATTCAATTCATTTATTAACGTTATATGTCACAATATTCTTGCTAGACTTACAGATTTTGAATAACTTATGTGACGTGTACTTATATGTGACTGTCAGTTACTTTCTGCCAGTTTAGTAATGTTTTTAGTAAGAAAACAAAATTTTAGAAAAATGAAATGTTTTCTAGTGTCGTATGACATGATTACGGTATGAAATCATTACGCTAAGAAGGTGAAACTACAGCCAATTTACATTAGTACCAGATTGTCGCCGTTCTGTGATTGAAGAAATTTGTTGGTGCGCATGGTCAGATCTGAAGGACTATAATAGTCTAGTTATAGCTTATTTGTTAAATCGTTGAAATGGATTTATAATGAGGTTATTTATCAAAGAATATAGATATGTAATGTTTAATAATATTCTTGGAATAGTGACGCACAATCACAGTATTGCTTCGTAGTAACGATGAAAAAAATTAACATGATTAGACTCCTCGCCCACGGCGACTTTTTGTAGCGACGCTGTCGCGCATGTGTATCGATACAGCTGCGATGCTGTCGCTGGCTGTGTACCTTCGCCCAGATTTTTTAGCGATAGTAGTAGATTCAGTAGCGATGCGGAAGCGCGTTTACAAAACGCGCGACAGCATCGCTACAAAAAGTCGCCGTGGGCAAGCGGCCTTACTGTGCGTCCTGAGTGACGGCGCACGGGCGTATTGCAGATTGCGGAGCGGCTTTACCATTGCTTTACCGTCGATACCTTTCCTTAGTGCACGCGGGAAAGTTGACGCGTACGCGTGTGTTTATTTTACTTTGGTTTTAACAATGTCGATATCAAAATTCAAACGTTTCGAACATTTATTTAATGCGCCGTTCATTCTGCCTGCGCGGTGTACCGTCACTCAGGACGCACACTTACAATACCAATTTCATAACATACTCAGCCCATTATTGTCCCACGGATGAGCACAGGGGCCTAATTCTTCTAAAATAAATCTTGATAAATCACAATCGAACCAAGGCCGAACCGTTCATTCAGACAGTTCTCAATTTCAAAAGCTATCAAATTGTTTGACACAAAAAACAAAATCAATCATTTTGAAAGTTTTCGAAAACAAAAACTGACTGACGGTTGTGGTTCGATTGCGTTTGGCAACAATTTATTTTAAGAGAATTGGACCCCAGGCCTCTTCTCAAAATGAGTAGGATTTTGGCCTTAGTCCATCACACTGGCCTGATGTGGTTTGTTTTATACACACCATCGAGATATTGTTTAATTCCGATCACAGTTGTGCAAGTCTCCTCAAGATGTTTTCCTTCACCGATAATGTTATCAAATAATTACACATAGTGCCAACAAAACCGATCGATAGCCTCATAACCCTCTAAACTTAATGGCAATCTAAACTACAGTCGTGCAGATTGGCCACAAATATGACGTATCAAAATCAGTTCCCATTCAGTGTATGAAGTAATGAGCTGGATGGAGCTCGTGGCTGTTACTTCGTTCGTTCGTTCCGTTCGTTCCCGCCCCCGCACAGAGCCGTCGGCGGTTTCGCAAAGTTCCCCATTCGGCACTTGTCGCGCGAAATTTACGGGTTAATTTTCAATGGGACTGGGTTCTGAGCTTCTGGAAATTTTAAGTTCCACATTATGCTTGGCTCTCATCCGCAGCGGGAATGTATGACGTAATAAAGGGAGAAGTTTCTTTTTTATGTTCGCAGATTTTTTGTTTATGAAATTTTGATGAATCGGTGACGTCGTTGTGTTGTGATAAGTTGGTGTCGTGGGAGTACAGTACATTATTGCTAAATGTGTACAGTAGGTATTCTAGGGTATACGTTTCATAGTTTTTAGAATATTTTTCACACCGATCTAAACTTTAAATATACAGCTTTTTACATCAGGCAAGTTTTCCATTTCTGAGTCTTTTTAGAGCCTTGAGTTATCTGACTGCAAAGAGCGATATCGCGTTAGTCGTTCCTGCCAGCTGTGTCGCCGTATTTTCATTAATTTATGCGTGGCATCGAAATATTCACACAGATAAAATTACTGTTTTGCAAAAAAAAAAACTTACCTATTTTTTTACTGAATCCTTATTTGGTGGTTTAGATACGATCGGTAACAAAGCCGCATGAAAAAAAAAAAAATTTTAATCAAGCTATATCCGTGCGGGGCCTATCTACACCAGTAGTAGATCATGTGGTTTTAAGGAATTACACGAATTCGTTAACAGCCTGTATCATTCTAGACTATTTTGAATAAATGAGTATTAATTAAAGTCAAGATAAGTAAAATAAAAATGAAATCCTTTTGATGGATTTTTTTACTTAAAGTTAGCAATACTCTGTTTAACGTAAGATGAATACTGACATAGCGGTAATTTCGTAAATTATAGCCGTAAGAAGACTACTATCGAAAACACGTAAACGACATCAACAAAAACCGTAAAATCTATATTACCCATGTTTTGTATTTTTCCAAATCCTAATCCTAACTCATATTATAAATGCGAAAGTTAGTTTGTATATTTGTTACCTTTTCACGCCTAAACCACTGAACCGATCATCCTGAAATTTTGCATATACGTTGTCAGGTGTACAGAAACGGACACAGGGTACCTTTCGTCCCGAAAGAAAGTACTGTTCCCGAGGAAAACAACAATAACGTTCATAGATGGCGCCACGTGTCTTTCAAATCATGATTGAATTTTATTATTAAAAAAACTTTAGTAGTGTGTTAAGAGTTTTTTCGTCTGAATTTACGGCTTATCTTCCTTGCGGAAGGTGTCCGGTCCTTTGGAAGGCATACACGGGGACACAGGTCCAACGCGCAGAGGCCCCTTTGAGAACTTTAATCTAAAATGGGGTGGGGCACCAACCGGGGACTTTCCACGGCTGCACTATTGGAGTAAAGTCATGGACCGTCCCAGGTGGGTGCAAGACTATTGTAAAATATGGTGAAAAATATCTGGTCTATGGGAAGGGGTGATAAGTGGACTAGATAACTTATATTGCCGGAAGAAAACGGCGTCTGCCTTTCAACATTTAAAATTGAAAAGTGTTGGCAGACGGTGAGAGAGAGTTGTTTTATTATTATAAATTAACGCGAACGAAGCCGCGGGCAAAAGCTAGTACTTGGTATAATTAGTATGGTAACGTTTTGAACAGAAACTTCAGAACTCGCCTTACGATGAAAAGGGTAATAAACACACTATCTTAAACTTAATCACAAAATACCTAAACACATCCACATGCATAAGGTCACGTATAATATTACATAACCAATATTCACTCCTAACGAGATGACTTGCAACTAATACTCTCAATACTTAACTTCGGCTTTACCAGCTTAATTCAAAAGCTCCAAAATTAATATACATTGTTGTTTCTCATAAAAGCACATTCATTCCATCAAGTCGTTTAACTAACATATGCAAAGAGTTACATAATTCTAAATTAGAAGCACAACAAGTACATTAGCAAGTATCTAACTATTAATTAAGTTACACTAATATGGCCTTATATTTCAGTCACAGACAAATGTGACTGTGATAAATCATCTCGAGTGTTGTGATTAGCTTTTATGAACGTTATATAATATGAACATAAATAAATAGCCATATTATTATTGTACAAGCGTTTGCCTACAAAGTGGTGATAGCCTTACAGCGATTACGCACTGCATCCGATCCGGATCCGTGAAAATACGGATCTAAAAAACTTGGACTGAATTCGGATATTGCTTTTCGCACTGCATCCGTTCCGAATTCGTGAAAATACAGATCTATTATCTAAAAATCTCGGACCGAATTCGGATATTGCTTACGCACTAATCCGATCTCTGATCCAAATCCAAGCAAAACAGGGGCCATGTTTGGCATATGTCCGATTTGAATCCGAGGTAATGCGAAAGCGTTCATACAAACAGTACTACGGCTACTTCGGTCCGTCAAAATTTCTTCCGAATTAGAGACTCACAGATGACGGAGAGAAATCGGATGGCGGAAGTCGGATCTAGTGCGTAAACTGCCGTACAAATAGTTCTATGACTACTTCGGAACGTATTTTCACGGATTCGGATCGGATGCAGTGCGCAACCGCTCTTATGGTTGAACGCTTCCCTTACACGTATGAGGGTCTACCTATCAGAATTTAATTATCACTTGCGTTAACCGTGAAGGAAAACATCGTGAAGAAACCTGCACACGAGAGGGTTCCAGAAAGTTCTAGATGGTAGTCCACCAACCCGCACCAGACCAGCGTGGTGGACTAAGGCCTAACCCTTCTCATTCTGAGAAGAGGCCCATGCTCCGTAGTGGGACAGCAATAGGCTGATCTTCTTCTTCTTACTGTGTCGATGGCAATCTAAACTGTGTCCGCCCAGAACTTCTTCTTCTTATTCTATCGTGTCGGGACGAGCTATACGAGAATAGCTCATGCCGTGGTGAAAAGATTAGCCAGTCAGCAAGGTTGATAGCGGGGCTGACTGCCCAGGGTGCGCCGGACATACTTATGTATCGTCCCTCGTGGAGGCTCTTTACATGCACCCCAACTAAGCCCAGAACTAAGCTACGAGTATTGTATTATCAGTAGCGTCCATAAGTACATCTATCATGGCACATAGGACATGATGTTAAGTGACCCATCGATGCGGAATAGCACCTCATTAACGCTCTAGGTTAGAATTGTCTATAAATCTCCACCTGAACAGGTTTTCCTTGCTTCGACCCACCTGCGTCCCAAGTCTGTAAAGACTTCTAGGTTAGCAATAGGCTGATAATACTAAGCCTTTGTCTATATTGGAATGGACTACCAGTCTGACCAGAAGCGGCTTTTATCGTGACGACTGTCAAAGAAAACTCATATGACAGCTGGAACCATCATATCCACGTTAACATAACGTGCTGTTTCAAATTCAGAAACGACGTCAGTTTTACCCATCTACGGCACTCTATAGATGAGCTTTGCCTAATCTAGTAGTTTAATCGATCTGCGCTCACCCATTTAGTCACAAACCGTATCTCAGTAATAAGTAGCCCCTATGTTACACATAATTTCATTACCAAGCATGGTTTGTGGTCGCCTTTAGCACGCGAGTGCTTTGTTCGCCTAGTCCATTACGTGGCTTCGTACAGCACTGAGAACCTCAGGGGAGACCAGTTACAGTCATAATAACTTCACTCGAATGGTCGATACAGTTGCTCTTGCCATTCACACAACTCAATATTATCTAGCTGTAAAGTTGGAGTACGCATTGCATAGGTACCTACCTACTTCATAACTAGCGCGGAATTTATTACAGTGGAAATGCATTTGTTTTATAATGTTGGCAGAACGTTTGCTCGCGTTTTGTGTGAGGGGAACGCTGAGTGACTGACACAAAGGAACGAGTCAAGAGTATGATGTTAAGTTTCAAGGCTGTTACGGGACCTAAAGGCTTGTTCAGTTAATTAACAGAACGTCTTTTCTCTTCTAGACTCGTGTCCTCTTCATTAGTTAAATTGAAATATTCATGAAATTATGTTTCACAAACAAGAAGAAGAGTTCTATGTTATCAACGCAAATGTTGAAATCAATTTGAAAATGTAAGCTTTTTTACTTACACCGCTGATCAATACATAAATTAACCAATCAGCTCTCAAATCTCATGTCAAAAGCTGTGATTGGTTGTTAGTATTTTAGTCGACCAATCACATTCGTTGACATGAGCTTTACACCAGATTAAATTGCTCAGCCTTTCTGAAACCGTACAAAAAAAAATCGTATAAATATGATAGAGGCAGTCTTCAATTTAAACAACATCGCGGGCTAATTATTAAAACGCATTAAGGTCACAAGTTGTTTTACGTCTACGTTATGATCCATGGGGGCATTGTCGGCTGACGTACACAACCCTTTGTTAGGCTGGGAAGTTGTGCCCAATGACTGGCGCTTTCACTCCGGCCCGCTTCCAACACCAGCCCCAAAGGGTAACACTACAGGATCGTCATTTTCGTTTGTCATCAATCTATGTTAGGGTGGCTGACATGTAAGTGTTAATTAAGCAGGCCTCACTCGAGCGTAATTAAGAGTGTTACAATGTTATTTTAGACATTAATTGAGATGAAATTTCTTGTTATAATGAAACCAGTATACTTAGAGATTGTCAAGTAATTTCTTCCGAAGGCCATCTTCGCCGCACGTCGTAAAGTCGAAGCACATTGGAGAGTAAACAAACCGAAGTTTCGATCGGAATGAAGATTAGGAAAGGCGTTACTGGTGTTATCGTTTCCTTATAAAGTTCATAGCGGGCGACGGAGCTTAAATTAATGCCTTTCTAAATTGTGATGATAAATATTGTGTAAATATTTTGGGCGGTGTAAATAGTGTGGGCGATATTTTATTGGTTCTAATAAAACGGAGCGGTTGAAAGGAGTGTTTAACACGACGGGAGGTGCAGTGTTTTCGAAAGAAAGCTAGTCGCTTTATCATTTGCGGACAACAGGCGGTAGAGGCTTACCACAGCTCCGAGGCGGCGAACGACATACTTACGTACCGCAATGTAAGGATTGTTTGGGCCACCTCTCTAAAGGGGTCTACCAGGAAATGTCGGCGATTTGGAGCTTCTTGAAAAATATCGTTTCCCCTGCAACGGAATTTTGTGAGGGACAACTGGGACATTGTTTACCTTATCTGGTAAACACTTTAGTTTGCCACAGCTGGATTCAATATAAATGTACGAGCTAAGGGGATTCCGCATTTTTCGCGAAATAACACGTATTTTGCCTTACAATTCAAATATATTTCGGAATAATAACTAGGATCTCAGTGCTGTACCATATTTCAACAAACTTATGGCTGCGTGTAATAGATTATTGTATGAAAACTGTGTTTGTGGCTTACTTATATCTTTTAATAAAAATATTTTCGTTATAGAGTGTCAACAAAAAGAAAACTGAAGACGTAATCATTCTTTTTTATTAGTTCTTTTCACGCAGTACTGAAACAAAAAGTTTACTGTAAACTACATCATATTTTGCTTTGCTCTGGGATTGTGAAATTGTTTTATTTGACTCTGTTTATATTTTATTCAACAGTTTATTGTCCTAAGTTTCTTGAATAGAAATGGAAGCAAAAAGAGTTAAAATACTTTTTTTACGGTTTATGAAAATATTATTCCTAATCAGTGGTTGGGCAGTATAAGTTAAGAGTGTTGTAATTATAAATTTAAGAGCTATCTTTTTTATAGATTGTAACATCACTATCTTTGTAATATTACTATACGTACTTCACTAGCAACGCTACTAAAAACTCTGTAGTCTGTGATAATCTTTAAAATAAACGACGCGACGTTCCAAATAATTTTCACTTTTCTTTAATTAATAAAAATATCACGGGCCTAATTCTCCTAAAATAAATCTTGATAAATCACAACCGAACCAAGGCCGAACCGTTCATTCGGACAGTTCTCAATTTCAAAAGCTATCAAATTGTTTGACACAAAAAACAAAATCAATCGTTTTGAAAGTTTTCGAAAACAAAAACTGACTTACGGTTGTGGTTCGATTGCGTTTGGCAACAATTTATTTTAGGAGAATTGGGCCCCAGGTTATGGGCCCAGTACGCTTATTATACGCAACTTTATAAATTATAAAAGGTGTAAAATCATTAAAGCCAGCAATAACTAAAACTAAAATAATAAGCGTCGGAAACCAGTTCAATTTTCAAAATGGTCAATATTTCGGTTTTGTGCTTGCTAACCGGTGAATTGAGCTTATTCTGAAATAAAGTCGACACGAAAATTTGACGACACGTTTGGTGCAGTGGCTAAGCGATTGGCTTCTACGCTACGGGTCTTGGGTTCGATTCCCACACGGAACAAAAATTTGTATGGCCTACAGATAGTTGTTTCGGGTCTGGGCGTTTATGCATGTGAGATTTGTGTCTGTAAACGCACCCACTATACAAGAGAAATCTTAGGGTGGCGAAAAGCAGTTTAAAAAAAAAACTATTTAAGGTTAGCGTTCAGTAGCCGGTATTTTGTCCTTGAAATGGCTCTGTAGCTTGCAATGAACAAGTTGTTAACGCAGATCGAGGGCTATCCGTCGCATTGAGTTAAACGGTTTATTGCGGTTATAGGACGAAGTGATTGTCGGTTTCGTTCTGAACGAAAACATTATGCAAAACCGTTATTATACCTTTACTAACCGACGCACGTGCCGATAGTTTTGCAACCGGTTCCGAGCTATGCAGCATAGTTCCTAGGCAAAGAGGCTCATACGTGTTATCAAATCTACCTAGAAGCAGTTTCGTCTTTACCATAAGGGCACGTGGGGCACGAGCCCAGGGCCCCCGGCCTGACGGGGGCCCCGAAATGCCAAAACCCAGTGCCTTTGTATTTTTCGTCTAACAAATCAATTTAAAATAACACATTGATTTCTTAGTTCAACATAATATCATTAACAAAGCACTCAGATAGCCAGGATTGCTCAGCAGAAGTTTCCTTTAATTTGAGACAAAGTGCTGTCAACTACAGACTTTCAAATTTTTCACAATTTGGCGCCAGTCTAATAACCAATAAAGTCACTCAACAAAAAGCACATTCTGAAATGTTCATTCACGTTTGTTTGGCATTCTAAAAGGGCCTCTAAACTTTGTATGCCCAATGGCCCGTATATTGCCTAAGACGGCCTTGCCTACAAGAACTTAGAGCACTGCCGTCATAACGAAGAGTGCAGTAAGTGCAATTTTTGAACATAGAATTTTGAACCTTAGTGTTGGGTTACGCAGACGCAAAAGGTTAAATATTCTATGTTAAAAAATTGCACTTACTGCACTCTTCGTTATGACGGCAGAGCAACGCGGCTACCAAACGACTCAGAGTACAAAAAATACAACTATATATTTTTCTACAGATGAGATGGTGATATCATCAAACAAGTACGAAGTGGTGAACACTGTCATGAGTTCTTTCGAGAGCCGCATGGCGCTGACGGTGCGAAGACTGACGGCTGATGACGTAGGCGGGTACAGGTGCGTCGCCAAGAACTCGCTGGGAGAGGTCGATAGCGTCATCAGGTTATATGGTAAGCACTTGTATTAACTTTGCTCCTACAGAAGGAAATAATTATGACTACATGATCAAGTAAGTACTAGACCCTTCCGTGCTTTGGAGATCACCTTAAACAGTCGGTCCCGGGTATCATACAAATACCTGTAACAATCGTTACGGGTAGTCAGAAGCCCGAAAGTCTAACAACCGGTCTAATCTTAGGATATCTGTATTGCCCAGTAACTGGATTGCGGAGGTCTGATGGCAGTCGCTCCATATAAAACACTGATATTCAGCCGCATCTGGTTAGACTGGAAGCTGACCCCAATATAATATAGTTGTAAGTACGAGGTTCTTCTTCTTCTATCATGACGGCACGAGCTAAACTAAAATAGCTCTTGTTGTGTTAAAAAGAAATGCCAATCAGCAAGGTAGACTCATCAGGATGCGTCAGACACACTTTGTATACTGAGACGCAGGTGACGCAGGTGCACGCAGCGCAGGGCAAAGCAGATTTTGTAATGCATAAACGTACTAAGAGCTGCGTACGCTGCGGCGCAGGCGCGTGCGACGCAGTCATGCGTCTGTCTTGCTCTGCGCCTCTTGTAGTGCCGGCACAGATTTCTGCGCGACGCGTGCATGTCGACACGTGTTTTTTTACCGCTAATTCGAATTTTATTGCAATGACAGAACATTTAATTGAATTAGTACGTTGTTAACCTTGTTTGTACGATACTAATCATCCAGACTATTAAAAAAAAACGTTCGTCAACTCGAACACGTCTATTCTTTGTACTAGTTAGAATTCGAATAGATCTTCGAGCTGCGTTGCAGCATGCGGTCGTGGCCTATGTCTGCCTCGCCTGCCCTGCCCTGCAAAATCTGTACTGTGCTGCGTCACCTGCATCCTAGCATACGTTTAGCCCAATTATCGTTAACCGTAAATACCTACTCTTTTAATGCTCTCTCTCATTACGAGGTGATGAATACTGACTAGCTCGATCAACAGCGCGACGATAGTTCGCACGTCCACCGTACCCCGGACAAATCCTTTCCATTAGTATCTTGCTGACTGGCTTATCTTTCCACTACGGCAGACACTATTCTCATATAGCTTGTGCCAAAACGAGAGAAGAAAGAAAGAGCCGCATGGCGTTGATATTGCGTAGGCGTCGCTTAAGGTCTCTACACATCAAAACCGGCCTGGCGCCTTTTCCCGGCTGGTTATAGCGGCCAACTAACGAGAACTAAGCGAGCGAACATGACGCAAAACAAGACCGGCGGGTTATGCCGCCGGTGTGTAGAGGTCTTTAGAGGTCTTTAGATCTAAGTATTTTCAATTTAAAGTCAGTTTTTAGTCTGTGGCAGTCCTTTGTTCTAAGTGTGATTTTTAAGCTTTATTATCAATCTTGCTACATGAAATGTATTATTAAAAAAAAAAAAACAATTTGAAAACCTTTAAAATTAGGTACTTAACCTACTTGGAGAGGATAACCGAACTGTATTGTTCTATACGTTATATTATTCGCAACTTGTAACATTGTTGCATAAAACTTAAAGTGGCCAATAGACTATTTTCGATTAAAATCCATTAAAACACCCAAACCTCCATGACAGAAAAAGGGCATTATTTTCTCTTTTTCATAGTCCCCCGTTCATACTTCGACTGTAAGAAACTTTTTAAAAGTTTAATTAATTAAGACCACGACAAAGAGACCGAAGGAATAATGTCAATTAACTCATCTGTATTATTTTTTACACAATGCAGCTTTATTTGTTACAATGCTATTGATAGACATAAAACAACAACGTAAATATTCGATATTATTGTGTGTTTTTTTCGACAAAATATTTATTTTTCCAATGTTAAGAGCAATCCATTGAAACTTGTTGAGAGCATTTATTTTCAACCTCTGCACCAAAGTACAAAGCACAAAGGACTGAAACAACAAGTATAGCGTAATTACTGTACATCGATACAGCTTGCTTAATTAAAACAACAAGACCTAGACTTATATTAAATTCCTAAAATCCCAAGTGATGAATCTTAGATATTTCAATTACAAACGTTCACGTTCGTTGAAGCATCATTGATAGCAACTATATTCGTCCACAGAAATCCCGGGGCCCACAATAAAGAATACAAGTCCTGCTAACAAAAGAGAAGAGTACAAGTACTCCACACCGATAGAGGGGCCTGACAATCAATTCGGTTCTGCTGACAGATCCGATGACGAAGACGAACGAGATACCGCCACATACACGACGGATAGACATTCGAATGCATACAAACACGAAAACGTAACTAGAAACAAAACAATCCATTATTCCCCGACACCAGAACAAAAGCTTAGTAATAAAGTTCGGAAAATTATAAACAAATTCGAAATAGACCAGTTTGGGAATAACAGATGTTGTGTACATTCTCTTTTTGTAATTAACTGTATTCTTTCGTTAGGAATTATTGTAGTACTAGATTATACGTAGAGTTGCATTCGATATTTGTGTTAGCTGTTATTGCATTGAATGTATGGATGTCTACAATGTTAACCAAACAATACTTCGGTACTCATTCCAGTATATTGTAAGTTAAATATTCGATGCGAATGCAAGATTTTAGCGCCTTTAAACATAATTAATTGAACGTTTTGAAGTGGATGCTAAATTGATATTGATGATAGAGTTCCGTAGCTATGGAAATTAATATTTCATTGGCGCGATATCGGTACATTACATTATTACCCATTATAATCGAATATTTATAAAAGCTTTACCAATACCAATACGTGTGTAATATGATATCAGATTGTAATGAATACAATCAGTAAAACCCTACATTCCAATAATGCGTATATTTTAAGAATTCAGTCATAAGGTTTACTGTCGAGAAATTTCGAAAATGTACCTACATGCAGCTCTGATGTTTATCTTCAAATACTTGGTCTTATCGCTATCAGTGATAAGACCGCCATTGTACCCTTCAATATAAATGATATTGTATAAAAGCTGTGTTACAATTTTGGTGTACAATAAAGTATATTCTATTCTATTCTTCTCACTTAATGAGCCCCACACACGTAACTATTTTCTTGCATAAGTTTAAGCTTGTACAAGTATGCAGTTACGTGTATGGGAAGAATTTGCGCAGGTATCTAGGCACTACCGCGTCATGCATGCTTGTGCAAGTTTAGACTTGCGCAAAGAAATTGTAACATGTGCGGGCCCCATTAGGACTTTCCTGTGGGTAGAAATGACACTTATTAAAAAAAAAAAACGTATTAACGGCTTATCGTTCCGTGCAAGTAAGTACTCTAACGGCTTATGTACACGACGTCTTTTCTACGCGCCGTCGACGCGCGTTTCCGTCAAACTCCATATTGAAGAATATTAACCACGTTTTTATATATGTAGTTTGACAGAAAACCGCGGCGGTGGCGCATAAAAATGACGTTGTGTGTATAATAAGATTGAAGGAACTCTCTCCCTCAGTCGATTGGTTGTCCTATTAGGCAATAGGTTGCTATCCTATCTTTCTAATTTTTTCCAATATTGGAACTTTATTTTATGCCAAAGATGTTTACAGTTGCACTTTTGTATTCATTTCAACTTTACCCCTATATATTCATAATCTGATTTCATACAGGTTTTTTTCCGAAATTTTTATCCCAAAAAGTGAGCATATGAAAAGGCGCCATTTTTATTGATGTAAATGCGGCTTTAAATGAGAATCCGTGGCGGATACAACTCTGAATGGATGTCGGTGACAATACTTTTCTGAATATTTAAAATTATCATCCCATAACATGTGTTGAGAGCATTATTTCTCCTTTTGCTTTCGCCTCTTGTTTAATATTTTCTTCTTTGTTTTATTTTGAGAATCAAACAGACCTTTTTTTTGTTTTTCATGCTTGCGAGATATTCATAATTTATGAATTAATGATAACTTTGACTGAGTTTTAATAAAGCCTGGAATACACATGCTACTAGAAAAGCGCGCTTGTTTGCTACTAGATAGTATACTCATTTACAGCCTGCTCTCCGAGTGTGTACATTTGCTCATGAAAGCGCAGACCTCAGAAGCATTCTTATTACGAGCATACTTTTTTCTAGCACGTCTGAGATACACATGCTCATTGTTTAGGATTCAAAATGAACGTTTCTTTGCAGAATGAATTAAATTCAATATTATTCGTACATTCCACAAACATTCATAATTTCGGTAAAGAAATATAAAATTTAAAGTTTTGTTATCGCCCCATCGAGCCATCGTGACTACGCAAACAAATCAAGTAGCAGTAACGCAAACAAATCAAGTAGTCAAGTAGCAAGTAGTAGTAGTCGAATAGTACACGCTCAGACTTGCTTTGAAGCCACCCCCCTGTCTCCCGCGCCTTACACCATGTGCTAGTTAGCACGAAAAAATAGACCGGCTTACGATTAGGTAGCGTGCTTATTCACAAGCATGCTCTTTTCGTATACACGAGCTAATTGTATGCTACTAAATAGCATCTGCTCGAAACTAGCATGCTTATGTGCTACTACGTAGCATGTGTATTTCAGCCTGTGAAGCAATTGAATCTTTCTACCACAATCTTTCCAATTGTATGACCCGTTTTTGAGTTTACCTTACCATTTAGAGAAATAAAATAATTTGTAATGTATATAGAAATCACTATAAAGTATCAAAATTTCATATTGTGTTCATACTATTCTATATTTCAATACAAAAGTTCGTAGCCGCATGCAATAAACTAAAACCAGCGTAGTGACCAAATATGTAAATTATAATTAACAACACGAAAATGTTGACCACGGTAGATGGAGTGTTAAAAAAATTAATTTTATTTGATTTGTATGGATAGTAATAAAACAAATACCTATGCGAATTTCGAAAAGTTGTTCTACGAAAGTTGTTTGATTTCTGATACCGAGTAACCACACGGAATACTTGGAGTAATTTTTTTAACAGCCCGTATTATTGCATGATAAAAAATGGAATCAGGTGTTACTTTGCGGATATCAATGACATACAAATATGCAAATAGGTATAAGATTTAGTATTAATTCCGTGGCTGGCGTGAATATGTTGACATCTCAAAATACATGTTTTTTTTTTTTCGATTTGTTTCATCGCCTATGATTGTATAGGGAAAAAAACATTTTTTGCATAATTTCGAGAGACTTCTCCATAACCTATGCATAAATGGATTTATCATTATTTTTCCTATAAAAGCACAGGCGTAGGACGCGTATAAATAAATAGAAAAAAAAACGTGTATATCGAGATGTCAACATATACACGCCAGCCACGGAATTTCCTCCTAACTAGATCGCTAGTATGGATGCAGTATGCAGCACCACCCTCCCGCCCACAAATATATAATGCACGAGTGAAAAAATGCAACATGCAACAAAGCCGATACGACACGTGTTTCGCCCCTCCACGCAGATACGCGCGTTCAAGCGTTCGACGAGTCAGCATCTCTTGAGGATGCCCCGTGGAAGGGCGTAACACGTGTCGTATTGGTTTGGTTGCATGTTGCATTTTTCACTGCTTCTGCATGTGCATATATTATTTGAGGATGGTATTGCACATTGCTTCCAAACTAGCGATCTAGTTTGGCGGAATTAAAACTAAATATTGTATTTGCATATTTCGTTTTATTTTACCTGAAAATCATTTCTAATAATTACTTTATTTTATTTACTTTGTACTAGTTTATTTTAGTTTATTTTAACACGCTCAAATAATATAGCATTATGATACTTTCTTCATTACAGTTGGGAAGTCAGTTTTGATTAGGTTTAGAAGTTTTTTTTTACCTTACCATTAATTACTTTAGTGGGTATTAAACTAATGTTTGTATAATCTGCCTACAATTCACCTAATAGCCATAAGACTAAGTAGGTTCACGGGGATACACTTATCTTAGGGGATGTTAGTCCGATATATCACGGTGCACCGGTAGTTAATAACTCCCGTGACAGATGGCGCCACGCGTCACGGTTCTCAGGGAATACATTATTACTTTTAGTTAATTAAATACGTTATGCATTCTGGTGGATGCAACGAGGTGAAACTAACCGCAATGAGTAGGATTACGATGTACTAAATTGCTTATGATTTATTTATTTATGATTTCCGACGATGTAAGCAAAATAATTATTAGGCCTCGTTTACAGAGACGCGGGGCGTCGCGCGCTGCGTTTGGCGACGCGGCTCGCACTAAACTCAAACATATGGCGTTATATGAAAGCGTTTATGGAGAAGCGATTTTACACGCGTTTGCTTGAAATACAGGCGAAGCCCGCGGATTTTTACCGCGGCGGCGCACGCAGCGTTGCGACCATCTATTTCTGCAATTCTCCGTTCACGGTAAAACGTAGTGACACCCACGGCGGGGCCCGCGGCGTCGCACGCCCCGCATCTTCATAAACAACATCATACATTGCCATATGTTTGTTTTTGCGCGTGTGATGATGCGGGCCGCTGCACGCGCTACCTGCCTGTAAACTGAAAAAACGTCCGTCGCGCCGCGAGACGCCACGCCCCACGCGACGCGCGATTCCCCGCGTCTCCGTAAACGAGGCCTTAGAATCAAAACATTACTTGATAACATTGTTGAGCGCCAATATGCAGAGCCATAAGTAACTGATGAGTATGCTAGCGTACAACCTTAATTATAGTACAGACAGCAAAACAGATAATATGCGTCTAACTAATGAAATCTGAATTTTCTTTGCGCGAAATCTTTGTCATCGCTCATCGCATCATACGCACGCAATAAAAACTACGGCTGCTGTCTTTGTGATATTTATGCAGTTATTTTTAGTTGCAACTGCATACTTAACTCTTTTGCTGATGGTTGTACTGGTATCAAAAGGTTAATGTTTAGTTTAGGATGACGATAAGCGGTCACAGAACTGCATTGGCCGGATCTTATTAAAATAAAGTGTAGTGCGTTCCACTGTATTCACAGCATTCGGAATCGGAATGCCTGACGTGCTTCCTATGAGCAATCGGATTTATACACTGTAATTCAGCAATCGAATGACTTCATCGGCACGCGCGGCATTGACGATGATCCGATGGGCGCGGTACGTTCCAAAGAATACTGAAAGCCGTTTGATACGATACGTCCGATGCGTACGATGCAGACTGGTGAACGCTTACCTTTAGTCGCCTGAGGGAAAGTATATTTTGTCTTGCAGTTTAGATGTGAAGCTGACATTTTCTTGCATTCAATAAAAGCTAGACTGGCAGAAGCCGAAGGTGTCGACATTTCTTTAAATCTGTTTAATTTAATTGGAATGTAGCTAATAAGGGCATTCTTGTTCACCCTTATAAAATCGATTTGTACAGAGTTACAAAGGCATTCTATCTTCTGATCTGATCTCTTATTACATAGTATATTTAAGTATGTCATAAACAATATGTACCTAATTAAAGATTTTTCTCAATCAAATTTAAAGTTATGTAAAATCTTACGTATTCTACGTCAATGAATCTTACCCTACTTCTCTGCAGTCTCTATCGACCAAGATAATTATATTTTATATTTTCAAATATAAAAAAAAGTATGAAACACTTCCCTTATAATTAAATATTGAAATTAGAAATGGAGTGTTTATGATAATTATGTTGATAGAGACAAATATGGAGAAAAGAGAACAAAAGCGAAACTGGAATTACTATTCCCATTCTAAATTCAAACGTGTTTTAGTGAAGCGACACACCGTATCGAAATTACGCAACCAAACTTCGGCGTCAATCATTGCAAGCATCATTGCAATTAATTTAAATTATCAGCAACACACCGGGTTGAAATAACGTTGCATCTTGCTATGCAGCTGAACGTCTTCGGTTGGGTGCAGCCGTGCAGGTTCAACGCTATCCATTTTTCCATTATGCGCCCGAATCCTTGATTGAATCGAAAAATCACACGCTGAATCAAATCAATGCGTAAATTAGGTAGCGCGTAGTTTCAGTCTTGGTATGTCGTTGCAACACTCCAAAGGGCGAGGCCACAACACTGCGTTGCGGCGTCGCGTCGTAAAAATCTACGACGCGTAAACTGTAACTGTGTATTGCTGTGCGACGTCGTTTTTGCGATACGACGCCGCAACGCAGTGTTGTGGCCTAGCCCAAACTGTTGCAACCGAATTTCGATCGCATCAGTTCGAAGTGGTGTATCGCTACACTTACCTATTGTAAGAAAATATTTCATTGCATCACAATTTTAATTGCCATTATCTCCTTCCCTATCTTCCATTATAATATATTGATACGAAAGTAAACATAATTATAAAATGTTACATAATATTCAAAGCGTCCACACGTACAGTGAAAGCCTTCGCAAGAGATAATGATATCCATTTGATTATTAACATAATGTACTGTTATCTACACAAAAGTACCTATAAATGTGGACAAAATATTATAAAGTCCATTTGTCTAATAAACATTAATGTAATTAGTATTATTTGACCAAATTGTTGTTAAAAGTAATAGATAGTATGTTGTGGACTACGTGAATCATTTGGGCATTATTAATAATGCTCAGGAAATTGTTAGAGGGGACAGGCAGTTGTCTAGGCATTTATTAATAATGCCCGAATATAATTATTCTCTTGCCCTTTATTTAGAAACGCGGAATAAGAGTTATTTCAAGAATAACGTCAACTTAACAGATTTTTTTATAGTTTTAATTGTTATTGGAATAAAGATTTATTCTACGTTTATTAATAAGAGGGTTGGTCTTTAACATAAATACAATTATAACCAAACATTTTTGTGATCTTCGGAACTGAATCGCTAGATAGAACGTGGCATTATAAATAAATAAATAAATTATTATTCTAAACATGTTGTTTCAATCGACACCCAATATTTAACGATGTGGTTTCGGAACAAATGTTGCGTTCTGATTTAATGGCACACGATATTTTAACAGGTCAACGGATACATTATAAACAATGTAGGTATGTTTAAATGCAACAATTATACATTATTTACTCCTCTTACTAACTCTTAATAAGGTTAATTGCACTGAAAAATAGTTATCACTTTGCTTAAAAATTTGATTACTTCAGCAAATTAACAATTGAATTGCACTTATCAAGACGAAAATGGTGTAATGAATAACATTGTAAATAGACACCTCAATATCGTAACTTCGTAACACACAACTAAAACCTAAGAATACATAAGATAACGATACATATCACGTATCCACACTCCTGAAAAATAAGTGCCAACTCTCACAAGTCAAGTTCGAAGCAGCCGAGTTGTGGTTTGTACCAAGTTTCTCCCGATGTGGCGGATTACCCGTCTCCGCTCATCTTCATTATACAGTAGGAACTTTGCCATTTTCACACGCCTGCCTACTCCCACACGAGACGGCCGTGTTTTGTTGCTATGTATGCAAATCAAGCGCTAAGTTCACAAACAAATAAACTTTTTGGTTATACAGAGACGTTAGGTTAATACGCCTGGCTTGTTTAATTTTGTTGAAAAAAGTATTTCTGATGGAGTTTTTGAAGGGTGTAAGAGTAATGGTAAGGAAAATAAATCTTTATTCGTGTTGTGTGATGTTTGAGATTTATTTAGACAAAAAATATATTTATTGTAAAAATGGCCGTTGGAGCAGACTAGTACTCGTGTGGAGACCGTAAGGCCTCTTGTTCACGGCACGGTTTCTTAACCGTACTGCGTATTAGCCGCGCCGTAGAAAAATCGTGTGAGCTTGTACACGACACGGCAAACCACCAGCCGAAACTGATTTATATCCATTTTGTAACACAAAATCAACGTTAGAAAGCTGTCATGCAATAATTGCCCGTAACACTAATGTAAATCAAACCGTGCGCAAAAGAGAAGTTAGCCACGGTGCCCGGACACGGCGGCCACGGCCCAACGGCACGCCTGCGCCGCCGTATGCACTGCGGGGACCCTCTTTTGCGCACGGTTTGATTTACATTAGTGTTGTATGATAGTCTGTGAGAGTTTGTTAACGGCATCGGACATTTTCGCGACGTGCAATTATTGCACGACAGCTTTCCAACGCTGATTTTTTGTTACAAAATGGATATAAACCAGTTTCGGCTGGTGGTTTGCCGTGTCGTGTACAAGCTCACACGATTTTTCTACGGCGCGGCTAATACGCCGTATGGTTAAAAACCGTGCCGTGAACAAGAGGCCTTAATCAGCAAATGCAACTAAGGGCCAAAACAGACTTAGCGTATTTCGCGCAGTACGCCACGCAAATGACGCTTAAGTGTGACTGTAGCCGCTGAAAATTCGCCGAGTATAGTTAACATCGATAGAACGCAAGATGATTGCAAATTTTCCAAGCCCTATTACGCTCGGCGCAATGCCGATAATACGCGTGGTGGGGCCGAAGAATTTATGCATACGCGTAACGATACGAAAAATAAGCAGCGGAAAATATGGACAGTATATCTGCAGCCTTAGGATGAAACCCCAGCCAGATGGACTGCGTACTGTGATACAACGGGGAGCCCTATATCCAGCAGTTTACTAGTATAGGCATGAAAGAGGTGTAAGCATACAGAATATGGTTTTGCTTCAAATTACTGATATATTTCTTTAGTACCAGAATTTGAACGTATATTCAAAACTACATAGTCTTAACTTGATCAATTATCTACTACACATCTTAGTTAGAAACTTGCACTAACAAAAGTAAAATTACTAATTGCTACGTCGTCACAATATTGCGAACTGTCAATACCACGTAACTTTCTCTAGTTAAACTAATATTTTGATACGTATGGCACAGTTTGTTCCCACGCCGATCCATTGTACGGTTAATTAAAACTCGACTGAATTCCCGGTTGTAAATTTTACGTTTTTCGGGTTTTTTTCGGAACTTTTCGACAGAGCATCCAGTTTTGTTTATTTATGAGCTTTGGCTACTGCGGACGGACAGAACGCTTCACCGACAATATATTCACATTAATGTTTGCCGCTTTTTGCAATACCAATTTAGGGACACAAAAACACACGTTTTGAAGGACAACCCTTGTGGGCTACGTCTTTAAAAAAATAGACTTTATCATTTAAATATTCAAATGTTCTGAGAATGCGAGTTGTCGTGATGTTTCAGGCTTGGAAAGCTGTGGGATAAATCCTTTGAAAAATAATAACGTGAGACTAAATAACATTATGTTTTTTTTTATTTAGCGTAATGTGTAGAAATGTCCAATTAAATTAAATCCTCATTATGCTTTGTTTTCGTGCATAATGCTCTTACTCATAGAAAGCATTAGTGCCGCTATTTATTTATTTTACTATAGTTTAAACGGACTGCCTCGTTGGTCTAGCGGTCGTTAGCGCGATTGCTGAGCGTGAGGTACCGGGTTCGATCCCCAGGTCGGACAAAATGTTATTGGGTTTTTTCGTGTAGAATTTCTTAGTAGCAGCCCGGAGTCTAAATTTGTGCCCGGTTGGTGGCAATAGGCTCGCCCCCTATTACATGGGACTTAAACATAACGGCGAAATGTGGGTGTACTACACACCTCTGCTCAACCCTTCGGGGAATACAGGCGTGATGTTATTTTATGTTATGTATAACGGTCTAGGACCGATGATTATAATTAAATATTAGAAAAAGATACATGCAATGCAATAGAATGAAGAAAAAAATAAAACAATAATACAGCAAAGTGGCTAGTTGACACTTCCCGTGACCCGAAGGCTGGCTTCTACTTTGGTCAAAGGATTAGCATTGACATACAACGTGGCAATGCTGCCAGCCTTCTGGGCACGTTACCAGTCGACAGCGATGCGGAGGACTATTTTGATGCCCTATTTTAGTTTATAGTTTTATTAGGATATGTTTTTCTTTATTTGTATATACTTTTATTTGTAATTATGTAAATATTGTTTGTATAAATATTCTTCTTCTTCTTCTATCGTGTCGGCACGAGCTATACAAGAATAGCTCATGCCGTGGTGAAAAGATTAGCCAGTCAGCAAGGATGATAGCGAGGCTGACTGCCCAGGGTACGCCGGACGTACTGAAGTATCGTCACTCGTGGAGGCTCTTTTCATGCACCCCTGTATAATATGTATAATGTATATGTATAAATATTGTTGTTAGATAAGTAGTTCTGATTAATAAAATATTTTATTTCCAAACAAAAATATAACAATTAAACACACCACTTTCATAAATTCCTTACAACGACGGACAGTTTATCCTAAGCACAATAATACAAAAATGTTGTTCTGAAAGTGATAAAACTTGCATTTACTTACTTTTTAATTTTAATTTGATGTAAGCAACACTAAAAATAAGTTATCGTTGCGCCTTATACATATAATCTATTGTCCTGCTAGACGTTCCTGAAAGGTAAAATTAAAACTATATACGACAATGTATATAGAACAACGGGAGACACGGACGGAGTAACGAGAAAATAATCAATCTTCCAAGTCCACTTGGAAGCAATCAACGGTCTGTTATTGCGTCCGTCCAATCCGATAAAAGAACCGATATATCAAAGACGTCCGCGGTTCAATTACTAACCAATGTGCTATCTCTTAGAGGCAGTAAATCGAAAATGAAAATGCTGGCTGCTGCAGGCCTACGACATTGCACTGAACGATGGGGTATGTCAACAACAGCGACGATGTCGGAGTAAATCGATACCTCGACATATTGAAGTGGACGTAGTATCGAATGATAGGATTGTTTTAAGTTTATATTTTGTAGTAATAGTTTAAGTCAAGCTTATGATTCAGAGAGAGAAAGATAAGAATAACAATCAGCACTACAATTGATAGCTAATGGAGGGAAGTTGATGCTACAGACAAGGCTCGAAAAACCGGTTAAATTTTCAAACCGGTAAGACCATAAGTACTTACACAGGAACTTAATATTTCGGTTTCTTTCTCGCAAACCGGTAAATTGAGCGTTTTTCTGAAATAAAGTTCTCTTTACGGTAAGCGTTCATTCACCGGTATTAACCAGTATTTCGTTCTTAAAATGTCTCTAAAACTGGTTGTTTACAATTTCCGGCTTATTATTAACAAGTTGTTAACGCAACCAGCGTTAAACCAGTTTATTTCGGTTATAGGACAAAATAACTATCGCTTTTGTTTTGAACGAAAACATGCAAAACCGGTAAGAACATATATTAACCGATATTTTTGCAACCGGTTTCGCTACACCACCATCGACATAACATGCTCTCAGAGAACGATCGCTTCAAAATGAAGTACACTTTGTATTTCTTAAAAGCATAATTTAAAAATCCGACGTTTTGCCTTCATGCTTCCATAATAATTAATTACTTAATATAGATTTCATGTATTCTGCTGTAATTTCCTGCCAACGGCAGCGAAATATTTAAAATGGCCTATTCAATTTTAACTTTACTGACAGCAAATATTTGTTTGATATTTCATAATACAGACCTTATTTCAGGTTTAAATTATGGTTTCTGAATAAGTTATTAAGTAATAGTAGATTTCATTAATATCTGGCTCTTCTAAGAACTTATAACTTCTAATTTCGGAAACCTTTTTACCGCCCACGAAAAGATTGAGATCCTAAAACGATGTAGAAAAAAATATCAAATTACGTATAATACTTTTTTCATATTTTATCTAATTCCTGAAAGCACTACGTAGAGACTGTATTTTATTTTATACTAGCGACCCGCCCCGGCGTCGCATGGGTGCAATTTATACATATAAACCTTCCTCTTGAATCACTCTATCCACTAAAAAAACCGCATCAAAATCCGTTACGTGGTTTTAAAGATCTAAGCATACATATGGACAGACAGCGGGAAGCGACTTTGTTTTATACTATGTAGTGATATTTGTATTTTATTGGAGTTTTTATTTTTAAATAATTTAATCTGACTGCCTCGTTGATCTAGTGGTTGCAAGCGCGACTGCTGAGAGTGAGGTCCTGGGTTCGATTCCCAGTTCTAGCAAATTGTGATTGGGTTTTTTCCATTTGGAATTTCTCAGTAGTAGCCAGAAGTCTGGATTTGTGCCCGGTTGATGGCAATAGACTCGCCCCCGATTACATAGGACTTAAAACATAACGGCGAAATGAGGGTGTACTATAAACCTCTGCCGAACCATTAGGGGAATACAGGCGTGATGTTATTTATTTTATTTTTATTAATAGCATAGGCTGTCCCACTGCTGGGCAAAGACCTCCCTCCGTTCCTTCCACTTGTCGCGATTCTGTGCAGCTTCATGCCAAACCTCAAGAAACGCATCCAACTCGTCCCGCCATCTTCTTCGCGGTCTGCCGTGACCCCGTCTCGCTGTCTCAGGGCTTCATTCTTTGGCGCGCAACGTTCCGTGCGCGCCTCTCAGGAGGACGTGGGACAAGGCCCCACAGAAGAAGAGGTTCGCCAGGGGCTGGCGGATCGAGGCCTGCCGGGGTCGCGGTGCATGCAGCTGCGAATCCCGCGACCCCAGCCAAGGGTCAGGAGAAGGAACACCGTGGGTTTTTAACCGGTAAGAGTCCGGCATAACCCTTCGCCATCCCCGGGCGAAGGGATGCCGGATGAGGATGAGGCATGAGGATTTTCGCACGATATTAAAAAAAAAGGGCTCCATTCTTGTGCTATACGGGCCCACAGCATATTCGGCATACGGCAGACATGCCCTGCCCAGTCCCACTTCAGCTGGGCGGCCTGATCAGCCACGTCTACAATTTGAGTTTACTCAAAAAATTGTGATGTTATATGTTTTATAATGAAATCTACCAAATCTGTAGAACCAATCACCAGATTTCCAGACACGAACACTGCTGACAAAACACAGCTCCTCTAAAAGAAAACATAATCAATGTAGAGCACAGCCTCATCTAATTTCGTAGGTGTCGTACGTCGGGACATATTAACGCAATTACGTGTTAAAAGCCTCGCCGAGTGCCCCGGGCGTCACTCTCAAAGAGATACACCTATTGAACACCGCTCCATGTAGGCTGAACACAACGCGTTTGCATATTGTGGTGTTGAGACTCCGCCGTGCGGTAACAGTTTCGTCTTAGTTCAGTAGGGTTTTTGAGTTTTATAATTTTATTAGAAATCTCGAAACTATGTCAACGACGACGTTAATCTTAAACTCTGTTGTGTTGCGTAGATTTATAGTGCCAAAAAATATTTGTAGGTATATTTGATTAAAAGTTTTTTTTTATTCGAGTTCACGAGACTATTACAAAAATAATAATCAACAGTGAAAAATCTAATGTAATCTATACAAGGTGTAACATAAATAAACGCACAACCTTATAAGGGGTCACAGTACTCATCATTATGATTAACTTTTACTATGGGACGAAACCTGACATCGCGAAAAAAAATCAGCTGTTCCATACATTTTGACGAGTTATGTGAAAAGTGAATTGCAACGCATGCCAGGTACAGCTAGTATTTAATAAAATTCCTAGGTTATAAAAGATTTAAAATTGCTCTCAAGACAGAGACAACACTACTATCATATGACGTCATACCTTAAATACTTTCATAGTGACTTGACTTCACTCTGTACATTAAGTGTTTCGCGTGACAAGGACAGAAAATACCTTCTTAGCAAACTTCGAAAACGTGTATCTTCGTTTTTGTATGCGTGTACCGTGTTCTTTCTATAATTTCTATAAAATAATACTAAATTGTTGTACATTTTCAATAGTACTCAAATAATTATCCTATTCTAGGAATTGGTGAGTGGTAAAATAAAATAAGATATATTTATTTGTCAAAAACACGTGTACGTTTAAAATCAGTTGGAACGATTACAAGAAAAAAAAAGTTTCAACATGTTTTGCCTACAAAGGCGTAAATAAAAATACAACAATAATAAAATTCAAAGTACAAAAATATAAATCATAAAGTTACGTTAAATTAATAAAAAATAATGTCTAAAAATATAATTTAAGTAGGCAACAGTAGCATTTATTTATTGAAGTTATAAATATAAATGAATAGTTTGTGTTATTTCTATTTTTTTTTTATTTTCTTCTCTTGTGTCAGCCCGAGCTATTCGAGAATATCTCATACCGTGGTGAAAAGCTAAGCATCGATGTGAAACTTTGCAAATGTATGTAATTCTGATGATGAATAATTATGGTACTATCGAGCGTATAACATAATAAAGCCAGAAAGGGGACTGGAACCCTTCATGGTTTACGATTTTCAGTACTAACAAAAGCGTTTTTGCTCTTTAAACTATATATTTATACACTAGTTTTCGCCGAAAGTTTTTAGAATTCACAATTTTTTCACCCGTCTACGGCAGGGAGGAAAGCATAAAAATGAACTGAAGTCAATAAGTGAACACTGGAGTGAAATTCTATGCAAAAATTCAAGTGACAAAAAAGTAAAACACACAGCATATTTCTAGCAGCTCCTATTTACCGTAACAGGTGCATTTACTATGTATACAAGGAGTATATAGGTATTAATTTTAACATATTAAGATCCCACTTTGTAACGTCTCCTCGACGGAGATGGAAGTTACTTAAAGATTCATTCAAAAATTAAACGAAGTGTATTCGCTTTCAGTCGCCTTCCAGATTAAACCTTCTAATAAGGTTCTCGCCTTCATACCAAATTGTTTTAGTGTGTTTAACGGCCAATTTGAGCAAGTTCGCGCTCATTTTGTATACATAAAGAGAAATTAGGTAATTTGTTTCTTGTACCTTTCTATGAGAGTCTTTGTTCTCGAATATTTACTGAACGGTAGTGTGTCGATTTATTAAGAATTTCGGATAGATTGGATACATTCGTATGGCATATTGTTTATTTATAATTCATATCATTTGTAGTTACTCATCCAGATTGTAATTGGAATAGTAGATAATTTGTACAAAAAGATTTGTAGTCGTTATTTGTGAGATTAATAAATACTCTTAATATTTTTTGTTGAAATGTGGGCCAATTTAGTAGATTAGCAGCTAGTAGTAGTAGGGCTTCTTGTGAAAGAGCTGGTCCAGGAGAATACTACCACTATACCTATTTCTGCTGTCAAGCAGCATTGCTGCATTCGGGTTTGATTTGAAGTGTATGGCCACCAATGAAATTACAGGCACATGAGATTTTTAAATTTTATCTTTAACTAGCGCCCCGCCCCGGCTTTGCACGGGTGCAATGTATTATACATATAAACCTTCCTCTTGAATCACTCTATCTATTAAAAAAAACGCATCAAAATCCGTTGCGTAGTTTTAAAGATCTAAGCATACATAGTGAAGTGACAGACAGCGGGGAGCGACTTTGTTTTATGCTATGTAGTGAAGCTGGCTTCCCACGGTGCGTGGTAGCGCGCACCGCCTGTACGTGGTATCATCCGTAAAATCACGCACTGTAGGAAGCCGTGTTATGAGGGTGTGTGATGTGGATACGGAGCACCGCTCCGCACGCGTCCGCGTTACCACGGACGAGTCTCTTCCCGTGGTGCGTCGGTGCGAGCTCGTGTGTCGCGGTGCGCGATATCACGCACCGTAGGAAACAAGCATAAGGTGTAATGTTCTTGATGTTATACGTGCGTGTGGTACGTGAACCATGGGCTTATTTGCCTATTACTTTTAAAAAAGACAAGATTTCTTCTTTCTTCTTTAGCAGCAATACAAGTGTGTAATAGCGTTTGCCTAGAAATGCCAGCTCACACAGATCGGTCACACAGAAATCCATGTTCAGCCGTAGATTTTTCTCTCTTGTCAGCACGAGCTATACGAAAATAGCTCATGCTGTGGGGAAAAGATTAGCCAGTCAGCAAGGTTGGTAGCGAGGCTGACTGCCCAGGATGCGCCGGACGTACTTAAGTATCGTCACTCGTGGAGGCTCTTTTCATGCACCCCAACCCGTAGATAAATACCGCCGTAGATGAATACCGGCTGATAATATACATTATGATGATGATCCGATTTATGAAGAAGCCAAATGCTACGCAACGTGTCGCGGGTTCAATTCCCGCACGAAACAAGAATTTATATTTATGGCCGATGGTTTTTTTTTAACTTCTCCCCTCTTGTATTTCTCTTATATCGTGTGTGCATTTACAGACACAAATCTTCACATGCACAAACGCCCAGATCCGGAACAACTATTAGGCCATACATATTTGTTATCATATATATTTTACATATTTGTCATTATTACATATTTGTCATTATTAGGTACATATTCGTTCGCAGTGGTTTGCAGAAGCGTTGACGTGCAAAATTTTTTCGCACTCACACATTCATAACAGGAGTATTCCTAATGTAAGGCAACTTTTAAAAAGGCTTTACTAACAATATTCACGCCAAAAGATCTCTTTATCAAAAGAACGTCTATTAAATCTTTTCTGAAAAAATGTTACGAATAACTTAATTACTTTTAGTAACTATAATCAAGGAACGAATTTGCTTGGCTTCTTTTAACGTTATTTTACAAAATAAACTGTTTTAGGTAAATTGTCTCACCTTATTAATTTTGTAACGCTATTCTCATAAGATTCCGTCCTGTCGATCTAATTTTATATACAGTCTAGTTTTTAAAGAGATTTAATTTTTCGCTACATCACATTTCCCGTATATTTTTTGTTTTCCACGCAGGGTATGTTTTAGTAATACAAACATCCTAAATACACATACAATTATGCATCTGTTTCGTGACCACCATCTAAAAAAGGCATCGCCGTTTATCAAAACTTCAACAAATACGACCCACGATTTACGAACCCTAACAGTTTGAAACAGGAGTGCACAACTTTAGGTAGGCGTTACAATGCAAGCTCCAACGAAATTCAACAGTACTGAAGCAAGTGCTCCAATTCATCGGGATTGAACTAATGTGAGAAACAGAGCGGATCTAGGTTTCAGAGCAAACGAGCGACGCAATTGTTTGCCTAAATCTGACAGCTGTACCTAATATCCAGTTGCTAAGTAGTTCCAACTATTCGCTGGAGTTCGGACCTATGGAATTACATTGAGAAATATAGTAAAATATTCATCTACTACAATGCATTCAAGGATTCTTTGAATCTTCTACAATTTACAGCTAAGTAGCTATAAAGTATTTTGGAGCTTATATCTATAGATTCTGTGCTATAGGTATCCCACTGCGTAGGTAATTAATTTAATTGAGGTCTAGGATAAAATGATTAGGCACTCTAGTTATAAAAGCGATGAGTTGGCAGTGATTATAAGTTCGTTGTGCAGTTTTTTTTTCTTTTTATTATATTTTTATATACCTAAGGTTTTAAAAAATCAACTCTAAGAATATGTGTGGGGTTACTCGGTATCGGAAATTGAACAACTCTTGTTCTACAACTTTTCGAAATTCGCCAAAAAATTTTTTTTTATTTGTTTGGGAAAGTTTCAAAAAAATGCAATTTCCGATACCGAGTAACCCCATAAAATTTTTAGAGTATTTTTTTTTAAAACTTTGTGTAACATAGTGCCAAAATGTGCAACAGTTACGTAAATAAAAATACTTAACAAGCACCGTGTTTAACACTTTAAATTAAACTGTTAGTAGACTAGAAATGCGTAGCATTCGCGTGTGAATGGGTCATCACTTAGCATAATGCTTTGTTGTAGCACTACTACCACTTATTTACACTATTGTTTCCCATTATGCTGTCTTTTAATAAGAATTATGACAGATCACTACGCCTTATGAATCCTTGGTCTTCCCGTCAAGATAGTATTGAAAAACCAAAAGATTACGCACTCAGAAAATCCGCTATTCCTGACGAAAGAAGTACTTAATACAGAACGAAAAAGATTACTAGCAATAAATTAATACCTACGATTATTCCAGGACACATCTTAGTGTTATGTCAAAGAAAGTTTTAGGAATAAGTGAGTGTTTCATCAACCTATCATTAACTGTTCATTATGCTAATTCTGTCTCTAAACTTTTCAATGGCTAACGTTTGTATTTCACCAACATATCAGTTGTGATAGTGACAAGATTATTGATCACATAAGTGTCTTTTTTTATTATTATTGTAAATCATCAAATCGCTTCTTCCGCTCTGGGCGGAGCGGAAGGGAGTGTCAGACTCTTACTGACTAAAGCTATGTCTATACAGCAGTGCGCTTTCATGTTCATCTTGCGTCTTCGTCTGAAGTATGCGTGAAGCGCCATAGCGCATGCCTTAATACTAGTTCGACAAAAGCGCATGCCCCTAGCGCACGCTGATCCGTCTATTGTATGTCGACTGACGACTGATCGAGGCGCACCGGTGTAGACGATAAGCTGCATGCGTCTTATGGCAATCAATATTGCATGCGCTTGACGCAAGAGGAATTGAAAGAGCAAGATGAACATGAAAGCGCACTGGTGTAGACATACCATAAAACCCATCCGTGTTCCTCCTAATGTAATTTGCATTCCAGGGCCGCGATAACTCTTTCGAACAAATTCCGCAACATAAATGTCATTTTTGTAAGTCACATTTAGCTTATCTGGTCAATAGTTACGGGCTACTTATTGATAGGTTGGTAAAATCGCCCCTAAGTCTAGAGAACTAAGGGTTCTTTTTGAAAAATCTGCTTTTTTGTTTTTTCATTCTCTCGTCTTTGTTTTCTGCGGACAGTGTAACAAAAACGTGGTTGTATAAAATAAAATTTGCATTTTACTTAACGATGAATGTAATGGTGCGGCGTTCATTATGACGTAAAGGATAATTAATTTTGAAAGAAAGTTAAGTGCTGTAAAAGTTAATCGTGTTACCAAATTAACGGCACGCGTTGCATGGAATTGTATTAAAAATAATGGAAATTTTTAAAGCTTTTATAAAGTTGATTGCTTCTGCCGCATTTTTAACTGTTAATTTTAGAAGAGTCAAAAAGCGGTTGGCTTAAATTCAAAACCTAAGTTTAGATCAACTTATCATTTGTTTTGACTATTTTGTCCAACTGCTGGGCAGCCTACAACCATCCAGGTCTCTAGTTTAGTTGCCTTCTCTGTTCACTCCCTTATTATACTACATAACTTAAACATAACGGCAAAATGTGGGTGTCTTAAGGTACGAATTCATAGCCGACTACATACAGCAGCAGCAGACGACGTGTCGTTACGACATGTCGTAGCTACACGTCGGAGCGTCATTTTTTGAGAACGATTCAACGTGTCGACGCTGCAGCGTCTTTGGCACTACTGATCTGCAGTCGGACGACACGTCGTCTGCGGTCGTATGACGTGTAGTCGGACGACGTGTCGCTAGCTGCGGAAGGTATTTCATAGAAATACATAGAAACCAGTAGTGTCGGAGCGACACGTCGTCTGCTGCTGCTGTATGCAGTCGGCTACGAACTCGTACCGCCGCAACTAGTTCACGGTGCTACGTCGCCCACGCACGTCACTCCTGCAACGTATGCAGCACCGTGTCTTCCGGGCAGTCGACGCAGTGGTGGCATTCGGGCGTCTGCTCCCGGCCTACGCGACACAGGTACGTCCCGAAACATCCATTTCCCGAGAGCACCTGCGTCAGCTGGAAGCTGAGGGCGCCATGCGACCTCTCCAGCCACTCCTCCTAACGGGTCTTCCCGGCGCTAGTGCGGCGTGCCCATACCTTCAACCCTGGGAATGTGTAGAGTAATATCGAAGTCTAACCAATTAAAACCACCACAGTATTCCTTCGAGGATATATGGCAGGGATCGCGGGTCTCGGTCCGCTACTTGACGACACGTTTGGTGCAGTGGCTAAGCGATTGGCTTCTGCGCTGCGGGTCGTGGGGTCGATTCCCACACGGAACAAAAATTTGTATGGCCTACAGATGGTTGTTCCGGGTCTGGGCGTTTGTTTGTGAGATTTGTGTCTGTAAACGCACCCACGATACAAGAGAAATCTAAGTGTGGGGCAACGTTTTAAAAAAAAAAATAAAAAAAATACTGGGTTTTGCGAGCCTCTACTGTTAGTGGCATTTTTTTTCACTACTTACCTCTAGAAAGGCACACGCGGAACATGGCGTACCACCTTCTCGAGCTTGTAACTGGTCAGGCATTGGGACCCCGGAGCCACCGCCCGAGGGTTACTTTCTACTGTGGACGGTATCAGGGTGAAGCATGAAAATACAGTACGTTTAACTATCTGTAGGTAGGTCTATTCAAACAGTGTTCTACTGAAGAGGTGTCATAATATTGGAGAGTAGTTGTTATGTACTCGGAAACTCATTTCTCTGTGTCACCGGTGTGTACCTGCAGGCACTTTGAACACAGCATCGTTGCAATCGTAACTTGTATAGTATTTTAGTTTTTTCATGCGGTCCTTGTTTTCCAATATAGAAAAGTTAATAATGGCTGTGAATACTTTGGTATCACATCTTCAATATTCTTAATTGCAGTGTGAGGAAAACATCTAACCAGCAAGAATTCTACGTTTCTATTCATTGCGTAGCTTTCTGGGAATGTCATCATCATCATTCAGCCGAATGACGTCCACTTCTGGACATAGGCCTCCCCCAAACAATGTTGGGGTGGTTTATCACAATCACCACGCTTGGCAGACGGATCGGCGATCGCAGTATGGTTGTTAAAGTACTCAGAGAACACTGCTGCCCATCCTCTAGTGAATCCCTTAGTCGCCTTTTACGACACCCATAGGAAGAGATGGAGTAGCGCTATTCTTTACGTACGGCACCACACGGACGTATCTGGGAATGTAAGTAAATATGAACACCATTATGAAGAAACACTGGTAAACGTCAACGCAGAAAACCAACATCAAGTTTATATGAACTTTACCAACATCAAGTTTATACGAACTTTCTATATGTACTGCCTAGCCTTGGCCCCAACATAGTTGGGAAAGGGCTAGGCAGTATACGAGGCACGGAGGGGTCTCGGTGTGTAGCGAATATTCACCCACGGACTGACCGCAGCAACTGCAGCTTAACCTTACAAATCATATGATCCGAGCGGTTGTTAATTAGCCACGAGGCCCTATTTCTATATCTTTGGCATGGAATACGTTATTTATAAGTGGACAAAGGTAGAATTAGGTATCTTCACAATTAAGACCGTACGACAACCAGTAAGTAAACGACCCAAGAACCTAAACCACCATTCTTACTGTTGGTATAAACCTAAAATCCTATGTTACACATTTCCTTTTTGATCTGAGGTAAGCACAACAAGTACAAACAAATCGATCCTTGAACAACTAGGACACAGTAGACATATAAGCTAAAGCAGTACTTCAACTACCTACAATCGACTGATTTGACACAATCACACAGACACGCACTGCAACAAGACAAATTAGGTATTTTCGGGATACAGTCCCACACAAAAACAAAAAACTACTCAGTATACGGTGCGTGTCTGTGTGAGTGTTTCAATTCATACGATTATAGTACCTAAGTTGAGGTACTGCTTTAGCTTATATGTCTACTGTGACTAGGAGTAAAAACCAGACTGTCTATAATCTCTTAAAAGCGAATCTTTGGCTACTTTAGTCGCATAGCTCGAAGAAACCCCGAAAAACTGGTTTTGTGGGAAAAGTCAAAGGTAAATCGCTCACAACCCTTCCAGTGAATACCGCTCTGAGAAAAACCGAAGACCGAACGAAATAGAAAGAACTGGTGGATGATGTTACAAAAGCATTTCAAGAAGGACATGAACGTCAGTAATGAAGTATACGACAGGAAAGAGAAGTACAACAACAAGAGTCAAACAAAGTCTAAGTATGTCATATCAAAAGCAATATCTGTTAACAGCGCGGTGTGACTCGATCGCCTGGAACGTGCCAAAAAGCCAAAGAGAGCGCATCCATCGTTTCGCACCCATGTCCGCCATTGCGCCTGACAATATTTTATACAGCTGCGAAAATTGCAACCGCTCTCCAACTTTAACAATTTACACGCTCGTGCAGTCGTCGCTTGCATATTGCTACAGTAAGGCTGCGGCATATTGTATACGTGCGTCTGGATTGGTTGAATTCTTTCCTTTCGAATTCAGTTTTGAATAAAACTTGTCAACTTTCAAGGTGTAAGTATAACATCTACCAGTGTAATACTCGTACTAACGTCTTCTACCGACCTGCTTGACAGGCGAATTTATATTAAAATTAATTTCAAAATTGGTGTTAATTTAAGCCAGCTGTGGGTAAATAACGGCCCGTGGGCCAAATCCGGCCCGCCAATCCTCTCCTTTACAGCAAGAGTGTATGGCTCCCTGAATTATATTTTTGCAGCCTCATCGACATCTGTTCTGTTGTGTTGTGTTGAAAGTATCTCCATCTCAGCTGGAAGCTGTATACGACGACATTATGGCCAATCAAAAGCAGTTCGATACGTCCTATACATCCACGGCTGGACCTTTGAACAGCAGTTAAGTTTGTTTATTTTATAATTTCGTTTCTTACAGATTTATTTACAGTAAATTAATTTAAAACAAAATGCCTTTTTTTTTTGTTCTTGCCCCCTTCTAATTTTCTTGCATTTTTCTGGACCCTGATGAAAAAATGTTGCCCACTCCTGATTTAAGCGTATGATAACAAATCTTTTAACCATTACCGAAACTTATAAACAGCCTATTGACCATCAATATACAAGGTGTAACATAAATAACGCCGAACCTCTTAAGGGCTCACTGTACTCATCATTATGAACAACTTTTACTATGGGACGAACTAAGAAATCGCGAAAAAAAAAAACAGCTGTTCCCTATGTTTATGTTCGCATAACTAGTCAAAATGTAGGGAACAGATGATTTTTTTCGCGATTACAGGTTTGGTTCCATAGTAAAAGTTGTTCATAATGCGTTATTTATGTTACACCTTGTATATCATATATCCATCAATGTACGGGAATTATAAGGAATTTAGTGGAATAATAACTGCAGGAATACTCAGTGCAAGAACAATTAATTTTAATGCGGTGTTAATTTAGCGGGAACAATTTTATTATTCGTATTTCTGGCGGGAAACAATTAGCAAGTGCCTATTCTAACGTTATGACAGATGACAGGTGCCAAAAAAAAAAAATGTGTTCCATTCAGCCTATGCTGTTATAGTGTATAGTCTATGGCTGTGTTGATCACAAGCTCCAACATGCCCCCGGGCGTTGAAAGCAACGGTTTCAACCAGATTCCGAAGACACGGGCAATGGGCAGATTCTGTTGAACGCCCGCCGAACGACTCCAGTGGAGGTCTTGATGTCAGCTACACGAGCGATGCCATCTGTTCCCGGGTGCACAGCTACAATTCGTCCAAGTCTCCACTTCAGAGGAGGAAGATTATCCTCCTTAATCACGACCAACGAGTTTAATTTTAGAGCATCTTTGCAGGAACGCCATTTGGACCGTACTTGTAACTCTGCAACATACTCCTTACTCCATCTGCTCCAGAAGTGTTGGCGGAGTTGTTCGATTCGTTGGAAGCGAGATAGATGGTTGGCAGAGTAATCCTGGTAGTCAGGTTGCGGTAAGGAAGTAAGAGACCGCCCAATAAGAAAATGTCCTGGCGTAAGCGGAGTATAATCTGCAGGATCTGAAGAAATCGGCGTCAGTGGACGAGAGTTCAAGATGGCTTCAATCTTAGTTAGTGCGGTGTACAGCTCTTCGAAAGTCAAATTACAATTTCCCAACACTCTTAGAAGGTGGTATTTTGTTGACTTGACACCCGCCTCCCAGAGTCCACCGAAATGCGGGGTATATGCGGGTATAAAGTGGAACCTTATTCCATCGTTCGCTGCACTTTCACACAAGGACGAACTATTTAATTTTAAAAATTTAGAAAGGTCGTTGCACGCACCGACAAATGAGGCACCGTTATCCGAGAATATATCAAGGGGTTTGCCTCTCCGAGAAATAAAACGATACAAAGCCAGTAAGTAGCTATTGCTAGTTAAATCGCCAACGAGCTCCAAATGGATGGCCTTGGTTGTAAAACAAATGAAAATTGCGACATACACCTTTACTAGCCTGCATCCACGACCTTGACGACTTGCACACATAATAGGGCCAGCATAATCAACGCCCGTGCTCTCAAAGGGATAACCTGGACGAAGGCGTTCTTGTGGTAAGTTACCCATTAACGGAGTTACGACCTTACCCTTCATACGGTGGCACAAAACACACTTGTGATAACAGGCCTTTGCCAAGTTGCGACCTCCTATTGGCCAGTAAGATTCCCTAATGGAAGCTAGCAATAATTGTGGGCCAGCATGCATCAATCTTCTATGCTCGAAATGAAATAATAATTTTGTTAACTTATGAGTGGACTGTAATAATATAGGGTGCTTTTTACTGTAAGCAAAATTAGAATTATTGAGACGTCCTCCTACTCGCATAATATTTTTGTCGTCCAAAAAAACATTGAACTTTAGAAGGGCGCTCCCTTTAGGTAAGCTCCTTTTATTTAAAAGTAATTCGTACTCGGGAAATGATTGAGACTGACTTTGAATAATTACAACATTTAGTGCATCTTGTAACTCATCGTGTGACAAATAATTAACCTTTGGATAATGTTTTCTGCATGACTTAATAAATCGCAATAGATAAGCAATAGAACGTATCAGCCGTGAGTAATTAGAATAACGACTAAAATTAATCAAAACCTCACTTTTTAAATCATTAATGACAGCACTACATTAGGTCGAGTCTCCGGTAACGACTCCAGTCCTGGACACTTTATTTGTGAAGGCCAGCCAGACGGGTCTAGTTCTAAGAATTTAGGTCCGTGCCACCACAGATCCAATCCCTGCAGAACACTGATATCCACCCCACGAGATATGAGATCTGCTGGGTTTTGATCGGTTGGGACGTGTCGCCATGTACAGTTACCCGCCTTATCCAAAACTTCAGCAACGCGGTTGCGTACAAACGGCTGAAGTTTGGTAGGCATCATCTGTAGCCATCCCAACACGATGGTTGAATCAGTCCAACAATAGACCCGGCTGATCTTCAGTCGCAGTGAGCTCATCACCTTCTCACAGAGACGAGAACCGACTACTGCACCACACAACTCCAGCCGCGGGATTGTTGTAGGCTTTATGGGAGCCACTCGACTCTTGGCCATCAATAAACGAACCAAATGCTCACCCTTATCACTAACACTGCGAATGTAGACGCAGGCACCATATGCGGCCTCAGACGCATCTGTGAAAATATGGAGTTCTAGCTCCGTATATAAATTGCAGACTACAATTCGCGGAATACGGAAATGATTTAAAAGAGGCAAAGACTTAATTATAATATCCCATGGTTTCCATATCTCATTAGGTAATGGTTGATCCCATGATAATTTGTCTAACCACAATTTCTGCAACAATACCTTCATAGTGATAACAATAGGACCCAACAAACCTAAGGGGTCGAAAATTCGCGCAATCACGGATAGCAAATCACGCTTAGTATACCCATTCGAGGACTTAGTTAAACATAAAGGAAACCCTAACTCATCAGCACTGACATACCATCCAAGACCAAGCAATCTGTCAGGCTCATTAGGTCCAATGTTTAAGTCTAATGACGCCGGCAAGTTGCCTGACGCAGGAACACAATCCGACACTAGTTGAGGTTCATTTGACTTCCACTTTCTCAATGGCATACATGCCGACGCAAGCTCTTTCGTAACTTCAGTGCGAATGAATTTTGCTTCGTCTAAGTCATTCCCTCCTGTCAGTAAGTCGTCAACGTAAAAGTCATGTCTGATGATATCAGATATTTTAGGGTTCCTACAATCGAGTCCTATTTGTTTAAGGCATCGTGTCGCGAGAAACGGTGCACTAGCCGTACCGTACGTGACGGTGTTTAATTCATAAACATTAATCGGCTCACAAACAGTGTCACGCCAAACAATCTGTTGCAAATACCTATCCGACGGGTGGACGACTATTTGTCTATACATCTTCTCCACATCCGCAGATAAGACATACTTGTGGAACCTGAAACGAAGAATTATAGACAACAGATCGTCCTGCACAGTAGGACCGACCATCTGCAGGTCATTAAAGGATACTCCCGTCGAAGTAGGACAACTTGCGTTGAAGACAACACGAAGTTTGGTCGTGCTACTGGACTCACGTAATATTCCGTGATGAGGAATAAAGTAACCAGACAAATTAGGTTTATTAATTTTTGTCATATGAACAAGTGACTCGTATTCTAACAAAAAATCGTGATACATTCTACTAAAGTCTGGCTTAACCTTTAACCTACGCTCTAAAGACTGTAAACAATGTGCAGCTTTCTTAAAAGAATTGCCCAGAACTGAAGGATCTTTCTTAAGGGGTATGCGAACACAAAAACGACCATCAAACAATCGTGTCGTATTTTTAACGAAATGATCCTCACACATTTTTTCTTCTGGCATGTAAGAATTGGAAGATTTCGCATCCACCTCCTCTAATTGCCAGAGCTTTGTCAATTCTGTTCTAAGCCTTTCCCAGTCACTATCGCCATCGGAAACCATTTTAGAAAAATTACAATTTACATCATTCGACAGCAGTGAAATATAATTTTGAGTATTTGGACCGGAAACTATCCATCCTAAACGGGTTTCACATAATATTGGTTTTCCGGTACCTAGCTTTAGTCTTTGCGATCCTAACAACTCCCAAAAGAGGTCAGCGCCGATTAATAAATCGACATTAGCGGGCTTATAAAAAGTAGGATCAGCTAAAATAATATTCGATGGTATTTCGAAATCAGAAATGTTTATTTCACGGCACGGTACGTTACTTGTAATGTATGGCAGAACAAAACAATTAAATTCGAAAACAAAACTATCATCTAATGATGTCACCTTAACACGACAAGTTTTGCCTACATGCGAAGTGACATTGTTGATGCCTAGAATAGATTTATTTACTTGGCTAGTTATTAGATTGAGTTGTTTACACAACCTGTCCGTTATAAATGACGAGGTGCTACCGCTATCAAGAACCGCGCGAGCGAGATGCACGCAGCCGTTGTGGTCCCGCAGCTTGACCAGGGCGGTCGACAACAACACATCTTGCTGCTTATGACCACGGGGAGATGCAATGTTAGCTGACAAGGCTACGGTATTTGTATCAGTGGTAGTAGACGGCGAAGAAAACGATGCAGACAAGTTGTTGTTATCACGAAGTGTATTCGCAATAGTGCCTTTAGAATCTATGTGAATTAGTGTGTTATGCCTACGTTTGCATAGTTTGCAACCTGTTTTTTTACATTTATTAGCATAGTGACCTGAATGAAAACAGTTGAAACAGACTTTATAACTGGGCAGTAGTTTGAGACGATCGTCATTGTTTAATGCGAGAAACTGTGGACAATTGTTTAAAATATGATCATTGCTATTACATTTAGGACATACTTTAGGAGCTGATTCAGTGCTAGAACCGTTAGATTGTGTTGCTACCATAGACTTGATCTTAGGGCCTGATTTACCTGACGTTTGGGAATTATTATTGCGAACTATTTCTAAGGTCTCGATTAGATCGGCTCGATTACGTAAGAATTGCATAAATGCATCAAACGTGATCGTGCTGTCTTTGTCCATCCTACCTTTGTACTCTTCCCATTCACGATAGGTCCTTTGATCAAGCTTGCGAGTAACAATATAAATCAAAAGTGTGTCCCAGAATTTAACAGGTTCCCCTAACAACTCTAATGCACGCAAATCTTTATTTAATTAATCGATTAAACCTTTTATTGCAACAGAAGATTCCTTTACGATCGACTCGATATTAAACAATGCGGACACATGATTTTGCACCAATAATCTTTTGTTGTCAAATCGGTCACATAACACCTTCCATGCCACAGAGTAATTGCTTGAAGAAAACTCAATGGATTTAATTACTACTGCAGCAGTTCCCTCAAGAGATGCTCTCAAGTAATGGAACTTATTGATTTCGTCAATGTCGTCGTTACAATGAATCAGACTAGTAAAGGTGTCGCGAAATTCTAGCCAATTAGAATATAATCCACCAAACTTTGGTAACTGAATCGTTGGCAATTTAACTGGCTTATGCATGCCAGCATGTGTACTTTTACAGCTTTCCATCGATTTATTATCTTTATTAAAATCACTCACAATATTTTGTGCTCTGGACAAGGATTGATAATAACGAGACTCGAAATCAGAACGCTCAGAGTATTGTAATTTGAGATCATCTACAATGCATTCCAGACGTAACTGTACCTCATCATACTGCTCGTACAACGACTCGATCTTACCCATACGCAACTCCAATTCCGACACATCACAGTTTGATAACTCTTTGTCCTTAAGTGAGTCCAGAAAGTTGATGAACGCAGTCAAACGACCTTTATAGCTACCTCGCTTTTTAACTAAATCCCTTTCCTCGGACATACTGGGAGACGAGTTTTGTCAACCTGAAATTGATACAGGAATACAATTATAAAACGAACAATATTATCTTAATACACACCTGAAACTGTGTTTTATACACTTCCTGAATATTATTTTTAACAATGACTTGCACTAATATCAAACACTCAACTTACATGTATTATGTTAAGATACCTGCTAACACTTAACAAACACTGTTAAGTAGATAATTATGTGAATTAGTTACAGCTTTATTCCTAACTTAAGTTTAAATGATGTAGCAAATAAGCTAACTATACTGTAATCTGTATAATTTTAAACTTAGTTTGGCTGTTGAATAAAATACTAATCACAATGCAACAAGTAGGTACCTAATGATTTTCATCTAACACAATACAATAGGTAATATACTGACCTTTTTATGAATATTTACTTTACTTATACTACCTGAGTGTTGGGTGACGATATTAAATTAATTATAAACGCCGTACACCGCTAATAGCTTGCTCGAGATCAATCCAATCCACTGGCAAACCTCCACGACGCGTGGATAATACAATTCTTAATTCCTTGATTATAACCGCTGATCTTCTTTATATTATACGTTATCCAGCTCGTTATGGACCATGTACGGGAATTATAAGGAATTTAGTGGAATAATAACTGCAGGAATACTCAGTGCAAGAACAATTAATTTTAATGCGGTGTTAATTTAGCGGGAACAATTTTATTATTCGTATTTCTGGCGGGAAACAATTAGCAAGTGCCTATTCTAACGTTATGACAGATGACAGGTGCCAAAAAAAAAAAATGTGTTCCATTCAGCCTATGCTGTTATAGTGTATAGTCTATGGCTGTGTTGATCACAAGCTCCAACAATCAATGTTAACAGAAGACTCGTAAGTTGATCTGCGCTTAAGCGCTCACTATCGGCCGTAGTAGACCGGTCACCAGGTGAACCCAACCACACCCTTAAGTCACCTCAACGCCATGTAATTGTCATTAGTCAATGTCAATCAACTGTAGTAGCTATCGCAGAACGTTCGAATTGACTAGTGACCCGAATCACTTGTCGCAACATCGCAAATACATCTGCAATACACATGTCGTGTCGCGTCAACGTGTGCAGTGAAAACGTACCCTTACAGCCTTCCTTCTCAACGTTTCTCTGATTCTAGGCTTAATTCCCTAGCGATAAGGACCACGGCTTTCGCAAGCAATTATACAGTTACAAACAACCTTTTTAAATGTACAACATGTAACGCGAGAGAAATATTGAAACAAAGGCATTTAGATGTGCCGCGTAAGTTTTGCATCAAATTAATAATTAACGCGAATACTTGGTAGGTGGTGTTACATTTAATTCTTTGTTAGCTGTTGTATTTATTTTCATTTCAGGATTGGTGGTTTCTGTTACCAGTGCTCTTCTGAATTTCGGATAAGTGAATGTTAAGTATAACGTAATTATGGGGAGTAAATAAAACGGTAGTAGTCTTCGAAGTCTCAGGTAATTTTGAGACCAGGTCAAAATCTGATTACTTTTAAAACACAGGCTAGGTCAAGGGTGGACAAACTACGGCCCGCGAAGATTTTTAATCCTACCCGCCAACTCTCCCTTTCGGTGCAAGAGTGTATGGCCAAAAGAAATAACCGTAATGATTTGAGACAAACATGTTAGTTTCGTGGTGGCCCGGAGGTTACAGACCCGTTTGTTAAGCACCGGGTTGCGGGTTCAAACCCAGGCATGTACCAATGTGACTTTTTCAATGTCATATTTATGTACTTTCTTAGTTAATCTAAGACGCCACTGACGTACGGTGAAGGAAAACATCGTGAGGAAACCTAGACTTTAATGGTCTGAAATCGCCAACCCGCAATGAGCAAGCGTGGCGATCAATGCTCGTTCCTTCTCTGTACGAGAAGAGGCCTTATTTATGTTAGTTTCGGCGCAAAAAAACGCTTTTTTTTTTATTCTAGCAACCTTTTTGATTTTATTTTTTTGTGGGTGCCCTTCGCCCGGGGAAGATGAGTGGGTATGCCAGACTCTTACCAGTTAAAAACCCATGGTGTTCCTTCTCCTGACCCTTGTCCGGGGTCGTGGGATTCACAGCTGCATTTCTTGCGTTTTTCTGGCCTTTGGCAAGTAGAGACTGACTATAGAGGAGGTTAAGAACTGTGCAAAGGGTTTTCTTTTCAAAGGTGTTCCACTTTACGCCAGAACTATGAACGCCACGCCAGGAATTATGAACTTGGTACAGAATAGAGTTCTGATAATGAGCTAATACAGCAGCTGATACGACAATGATCTGGAGGCCAATTCTACTAATAAAATTGTTGCCAAACTAAAAACGAACCACAACCGTGTTATCGATAGCGGGTAGAACTGGGCAATGTTGATAAAGAAAGGTAGTCATCGATATAGATCAACGCACCCGTTGTTATAAAGGCGGTGGTCATTTGACGAAGCGGGAGCATTCGGTGCTAAACAGCTGAAGAAGTCTGACCTTTTATATCTGACTAGCTTGTCCTCATTTTATGATCTTGTAATAATTGTGAAAAGTATTTTTTTTTTTTATTAATACATTGCCCCACACTAAGATTTCTCTTGTATCGTGGGTGCGTTTACAGACACAAATTTCACAAACAAACGCCCAGACCCGAAACAACCATCTGTAGGCCATACAAATTTTTGTTCCGTGTGGGAATCGAACCCACGACCCGTAGCGCAGAAGCCAATCGCTTAGCCACTGCACCAAACGTGTCGTCAAATATACCAATTATATTGTGATCTAGTTCATGTTACTAACACTAACCCAAATACAAGTACTATCATCTGTGGTGGAGAGTCTATTTTGGTTTTATTTACTAAATTTACCTTGCTCGCAATCCTGACATACTGATATTAGCTATAACTACTCGTATAATGACAGAATCATCCATGAACGATTATGTTATTGTGTCCTTTACAACCGTCAGTCACTTTTCGTTTCCGAAAACTGTCAAAACGTTTATTTTTTATTTTTGTTGTCATACTATTGTCAGTTTTTGTAAAAGTAAACTGTTTGAATGAACGGTTCAACTTCGGTTCGAATGCAATTCATCAACGTGTTTTCATCTATGATTTTAAGAAAAAGAAGCAACAAATGAAAACACAAAAGCAAAAGAAGCTTAACCGAAAAGAATCTCTTAAACGGAGAGGTTTCACCCCAGGGATGAAAGATGAAATATTATTTATATAATTTGGTTCCATGTTAACCATTTTTGGCTCGCACTTTTCCGCAAAGGGTAAGGGCTCCAAACGGCAGAGTATCCCTTCGTCAGTCACGTAGTCCCAAACGTGATGGGATTAAAGATTTCTGTAGTGGGTAAGTGATAACTACCACCTATTTTTTAAACAACTGTAAAACAACTTGCTCGTTTTTCAAAACTAAACAATAAGGTTTAAGATGTCATATCAACTTACATAAATATTAGTTTTTAAAATTGTGAAGCGTCGATCTAGGAAAAAGGCTGTTAACCACTTTCTGATGTTATGAACTCCTTTTTAGGTGTGTGTCTCAAGTCAAAAGTTGTATAAAGCGAACTTGATTGAATTTACTAAATAGGTTGATTTCTTTTTCTATGCTATCTAGTATAGGTACCTATAGGCTCTTTGAATTAACCTTTTAAGGAAAATTAAGAAAAAAATCTTTACCCTGTCAATTCTTTGCGAGCGACAGAGCAACCGTATGAAAAAAAATATGTAATGTGCAAGCAATTATAGACCTTAGGGTGGTAAACATTTCAAGTCCCCGACTGTACATATTTATATTAAGTTAGGATTTTAGTTACGAATAGGGAGTATAAGGATTGTCTGAGGCAGCGTACACACTTAACTAAAGAACGCCAAACAACTACAAAAAACGTTCGTCATTTGTTCAATTTCACAAAACTTTGTATACAAGGTTAGTAGAGAAGGAGGGGTACTAATCTGGAAGGCTGTTAACTTTTGTTCTACAACTTTCCCAAAAAGTGAATAGTTTAAGAGAAATAGATATTCAAAGATTTCATAAAAAATACTTTTTTTACCTTTTAGGTCACATTTGGTATCACGGATTAGAAACTCTATTTTCTGAATTTTGCATTGCTTTCTTTTTATCGAATTTTGAAATTTATACTCTTGCTTTAAAACAGTTATCTGTGACTAGCTTTTGCCCGCAGCTTCACTTGCGTGAAATAACATTATAAAGGGAACCTTTGTGCAAAATTTCAGCTTTTTAGGTCCAAGGGTTAGGGCTAGGCGTTGATGAGTCAGTCAGTCAGTCGGGACTTTTCTTTTTATTTGTTTAAATAGATAGAAGATACTTTCCCACGGTACCCCATTTTAGACTAACCTTGTAGAACGAGTCCGGTTTCATTCTGTTTTTAGTTGCCGTTTATTGACTACATGTTTATGATGCTTTACAAAAACATCGGTAAACTTAGGTTTTTACTACATAGAATTGTTTTAAGAAAACAAAACAATTAGAAGCATTATATAAATGTGTTAAGTACTAAAGACTTCGAAGTCTCGACCGCTCGCCAGCGTCTTGTGGTCAAATCGAGGACTATTTAGTTCGAGGTGATTCTCAAACTATTTATTTGCACACTAAGGTAAAATAATACAGGTCTTATTATATAAAGTAGGTAAAGCTTAGCAACCTTTTTTAGGTGTTGCGGGTACCGGTGTTATAAGTAAATGGCATCCCAGCAAAACATAGAACTACTTTGTCCAATCTTCTTAAATATAGGGCCTACAGGGTGTTAACGAATTCGTGTAATTCCTTAAAACCACATGATTTACTACTGGTGTAGACAGGCCCCGCACGGGATTTAGCTTGATTAAAAATAAAAAAATAAGATTCTTTTTTTTTCATGCGCCTTTTTTTCCGATCGTATCTAAACCACCTAATAAGGATTCAGTAAAAAATTAAGTTTTTTTTTTGCAAAAAAAAATGTTTTATTTGTGTGAACATTTCGATGCCACGCATAAATTAATGAAAGCACGGCGACACGGCTGGCAGGCACGACTAATGTATCGCTTTTGTTGTAGATATCGCTCTTTGCAGTCAGATAACTCAAAGCTCCAAAATGTCTCAGAAATAGAAAATCAAGTTTTTTTTTATTTATTTTTTTAGTTGCTTTTCAAAAATTCCCATTTAGGGTTAATCTTTATCACTAGTAGATTACGTGTTTTGAAGGAATTACACGAATTCGTTAACACCCTGTATAAAGTAGGTACAGCTTAGCAACCTTTTCCAGGTGTTGCGGGTACCGGTGTTATAAGTAAATGGCATCCCAGCAAAACATAGAACTACTTTGTCCAATCTTCTTAAATATAGGGCCTGTATCTACCATCTTTAGTATCACTGCACAACTTGCAGCACTTGGTGCAGCCCATCACTGTCCTGCTGGACACGGACCTCTTCTCTGAACGAGCAGGGTTCAGGCGTTAGTCCACCACACTGGCCTGGTGCGAGTTGGCGGACTTCATGCACCACTGAGATCTTTTATGGAGCCAACCAGGTAGGTGTTCTTTCATTACGATGTTTTTCTTCATCATCAAGTGATAATCAAATTATGATCCGCACATGAATTCGAAAAGTCAGAGGTGCGGCTCGGGGTCGATCTCGGACCCTGCTGCATGGAAGACAAGTGTTCAACCGCTAGGCTATCACTGATTTCCTTCCCGCGCCAGACGCACCGGGCGCCGCCGGAGGGCGCGCGACGATCTCCGGCCACCCTAGTGTGTGGCCTGCGGGCGACGGGTTAGGGGACCCATCGCCCGACCAGCAACAGGCCCGAGAAGGCGGCGCGCAATGTTTCGTGCGCGCCTCTCAGGAGGACGTGGGGCAAGGCCCCAGAGAAGAAGAGGTCCGCCAGGGGCTGGCGGATCGAGGCCTGCCGGGGTCGCGGTGCAGGCAGCCGCGAATCCCGCGACCCCAGCCAAGGGTCAGGAGAAGGAACACCGTGGGTTTTTAGCCGGTAAGAGTCCGGCATAACCCTTCGCCATCCCCGGGCGAAGGGTATACATGATGATTTTCCAACGATAAAAAAAAAGCTATCACTGCTTTAAGTACTGCTTGGTGACACGTGCTGATAAGATAATAATAGGCACTGTATACAACATGTAACTTAATAAATGCATACCCTGAAAGTAGTTTATTCAGAATCGGCTACTGAATTGGATACAATTAATTATTTGATTAAATGAAATGTGTTAATGAAAATGAATTAAATATTGGATCAATTTAGAAAAATAATAATTATAAAACATACTTTTCACAAATCAGTATTTTAATGGAGAAAAGAAAATTGAGCCTTACATCAAAACCATTAGAGTGAATTTCAAATGCAGTTAAAAATGAAAACGTAATACTATTTTCTTGAATAAACAATATTGAAGCACTTAAAAGTAAAATTTCAGTGTATGTATTATGTTTATAACTGAATATTTTAATTGAGGTGTTTGAGAGTTTGCGTTATTCCTGTTACATATTGTAGATGAGAATATCATACAATAAAAGCTTTCCACATTTAAAATGACTAAGGAACTAAACACATTTATATCACTTCGCATTTCACTCATAGTAAATGTGCATTTTTTATGAGGATGCGTAAGCGTGCTATCATCACCTTTTCGCATCGATTCAACAGTCGCATACTTCGGCACACTTACGCATTCTATAGAATACTTTCGCATCTGGAAGCATACGACTTCGTAGGTGATATGGGTAAGTGTGTTACAAACCTTGTAGTATTTTTGTGATTCGATGCTGATCAATGTTATTAGTCCTTAAGAGCGATTACGCACTGCATCCGATCCGAATCCGTGAAAATACCGATCTAGAGTAAAAATCTCGGACCGAATTCGGATATCGCTTACGCACTTATCCGATCTCTGATCCAAATTCAAACAATTCAATACTACGGCTGCTTCGATCCGTCAATTGTTCTTCCGAATTAGAAACTCACGGATGACGGATAGAAATCGGATGACGGATGCCAGATGTAGTGCGTAAGCTACCATACAAATAGTTCTATGGCTACTTCGGAACGTATTTTCACGGATTCGGATCGGATGCAGTGCGTAACCGCTGTAATACTCCCAATAGCATTTTATCACACCTACCAAAAACACTAACAACCCAATTAAAGTTGCCCAAAGTTATAAATATGTGCTCCAAGTTAGCATACAATCTTATCAAATCGGGTATCGAACCAGTGGCCCAGAAACGATGGCAAATGAGATATTCACTAACGTGTACCACAGAAAATATGTTTACCTATGAGTACATATACGTTTATTGGAATTGAAAATACGAACAGCTATTTCGAGGGAGCGATAGTTTTGTGGTTTTGCGGAGTGGGTCGTAAGATGTTTTCACCTTGAATTGGTGGTAATTGGGTTTAATGAATATGAGGGGCTGATTTTAGATCTCCTTTTTTGAAGAATAGAGTGTGAGCAGAAATACAGAGTGGAATCGTTGTGTCAACAGGCGATTACTTCGTCAATTTAACAGGTATTGAAAAACTTTTGGCGAATATCAGAAATAGGTTGCCTAAATAACTGTGAAAATAAGAAAGTAATTAATCGCCTGTTGACACTAAATGTTTCCACTCTGTATACACATTTATTTATTGACTGCCTTGTTGTTCTAGTTGTCGCAAGCAAGACTGCTGAGCGTGAGGTCCTGGGTTTGATCCCCAGGTCGGCCAAATTTTTTGTGGGTTATTCCCCCTGGAATTTCCCAGTAGCAGCCCGGAGTCTGGATTTGTGCCCAGTTGATGGCAATAGGCTCGCCCCCTATTATCCGAAATGAGGGTATGTACTCTATACACCTTTGCCCAACCTTTTGGGGAATACAGGCTTGATGTTATGTTATGTTAATAAATATACTATAAATATATTTACGCCGCGAGTAAAAGGAATATGTTACGGCTAAAAACCGTAGTGCGGCTAAACCTAGGTATAGCTGGCTTCAACTAGATGCGGTCGGTAACAGGTGGTAAGAATTAGGTGTAGCACGAACTTGTATTAGAAGATTTTTTTAGCAAATGACCTTGGGTTGAGAGGGTGATGCAGAGAAAGACAAGAGAGTTTTTTAAGTTTTTCTGTTAGGAAATTCTCAGTAGCAGCTCTGAAAGAGAATTGAACCCAATAATGGCAATAGGCTTATCCCTGAAATGTATACCGACTCCAGTGAAATAATGAGTGTACAATGGTACACCAGTGCCTGTAGACAAATGGCAATCGATGATCGCTTGAGAATAGAAAGATGTACTGATTGACATAAGCTTTCGACCGGTCAAGTGATTTGTTATGTCGTTTCCATACATTTAATTGGCGTTTCTATTCTCTAGCGATCATCATTAGCCATTTGTCTACAGGCACTGCTCTGCCTAGCTACGCCTTCTGGAAACACAGGCGTGATATGATAATAAATGAATATTTTCCCAAAAATAGGATACTCACTGGTTTTATCTGACTTAACACAGCCCATTTATTAAAATATCTGTTGTGTACATAAAAAGCGGCGAGACGAGACAATTGCTTTTGAAACGAGAGGCACTCACAAACAAACGTAATAGTATTTAGGTTCCAAAAATATACAAACGAGGGGACATTTTTTTTTCTCTTATTGCGCTAATCCGGGAGAGTCGTCACGTACCTATGTTATTAGCATGCGGAGAAACAAATCCAATCTGCCCAACGCGGTGGTAACAAGACGCGAGAACTTTGCGGAACTCGGCACGTATACGCGGAACGAGAGCGTGTGGAGATACATACAAACTTTTTTGTGCTGCACTATACAATCGTATTTTTAAACCCATAAGATTCAAAGTTGCTTGAAAATAGTGCAGGGTAAATGGAGTGCAAATAGGAGGTGTTTCTGTTCAGCTAGGAGTATTTCTATTCTCTACAGACATGAATCACTTGCGCGAAGTAATACACGGTCGATGCCATTGTCGTATATTCAATATAATAATATACATTTTTGAAGATAAAGTTTTTGGAAAATTCAATTTGGTTTTCTCACGTGTTTCTGTTAGTACAGACTTAATGCATATATGATACAAAAACTAGAAACATTTGATTAAAAAACAAATAATTTCAAACAAAAAGATACAATTCCCCCTATTACATGGGGCTTAAACATAACTGAAAAACGAGGGTGTGTTAAACACCTCTGCCCAACCCTTCTTGGAACACAGGTGTGATGTTATGTTTTAAAAGATACAATATAACATAACAATAAACACGCTTTTTCAACGTCCCATTGGGCATCCCTCTACTAGGCAAAGTTCTCCCTCTTGGCTTACAAAACCTATCTTTGAGTTTTTTTCCAAAATCTCCAATTGAATTATGCATTAACTATTTAGTGTACACGATTTTATTTTTAGTAGTTAACTTTTAAAAAAGGAAGAATCGTCTTCAGTCCTTCAAAATATTGTATTTCATTTTCACGTGAGAATATGGGATTTTCAGGACTTTTAGGAAACGAAATTATAGATTTAAAACAAATAGGGCCAACCTGACGGTAAATTGTTTCAAACAAAAAGTCATCCAAATGCGTTTAAAAGAGGGCAAAAATACAAAAAAAAAGACGAATTGAAAACCTCCTCCTTTTTGAAGTCTGTTTATAATCTCTTTTAGCCCCTATGAGTTAGGGTTTAAACCTCAGGGTTTACCAACGTAACCACATTTCAGCGATGTCGACATTATGTCTCTTATAAGAGGGGCCAAACCGATCATCGTAATTATATACTACTTATAATCCATTTCATATTCCTAACATTAAACGAAAGTGGCCCACCAAGGCACTAAAATATCTTCTGAACTATTGTTTCAAGTAGATTTTCAGCTCATCTTGATTGTCCGTTAAATTCATAAAAGCAAAATACTGAGTTGAATCCCTGCTGGAAACAAATATGTTGCCTATATATATAATACATGTATTTATATGTATATATAATATATAATTACATTTGTTTGCTAAAATGCGTCTTATTTGTCTAATGTAAATAGATTATAGTTGGTATAGGTACTGTTTTCTGCTTATAGTTTTATTAATTATTATAAAATATAAAACTCAATTTGCACATAGCACGTACTTTGTTTAACTCAGGACATCATACGCATTACTTGTCACCACCACTATACACGACAGCATAGAATAATTTATTAAGATACTCGTAAAATAAAAATCAATCAAGATAAAAAAACATAATTGTATTCTTAATGAATCCAATCTTTGAAAGAAAATACGAAGACAAAGATATGATAGCAAAATTGTATATAATTTAGCCAATAGAGAATACGCCATCTTTTAGAAAACTCGTAAAGCTGACACAATGAGAACGACCAAACTTGGTATTTAATGTGTTACTATCTCACCTACAACTTACTAGAATAGGGAGCACGCCATCTCTGGGAAGTAACTTGAAACGAATTCACATTTACTAGTGCCATCTATAGGAAAACTCTCAAAATAAAGGGAAGGTGGTCTACGCTTCGTATCCACGCTACGACTGGCTACGTCCTCGTAGCTCTTCGTAGTGCGCTACAAAGCCGTAGCGCTATCTACGTCAAATAGCAGAAGGTTTTCACCAAAAAGTTCGAATGGTAAAGATGGCGGTTGAAATAGTTCACCACAGAAAATAAATGCAGAGGTTTGTTCCCTGTACGATGAGAGGTCTGTCAGGATCGCTGTTAATTTACACCAGATGGTGCTTTCGATCCTACGGAAAAAAAAACAAGTTCATAAAAGGAAGATGGATTAATCTCGCCGTACACTATCAATTAATCAGCAACGATATCGTGTAGTGAATAGGCATGTTGACAGCGTCAATAAATTGCAAATCTAATTAGTCCGCCAGTTAGAGTTTTGAAAAATAATGGACACGTATTTTTTCTTTTGTTAAATCTATGAATATTTGGAAAGATAAAACGCATCAAAACTCGGGAGTGGGGTCTTGTGACGTCAGAAGCAAGTAAAAATTGTACGTGCTTGTGATATTTTGCCAATTTTTTATAAAAGTTTCGTATCTTCGTCAATTTTGGTTTACGTAACAAAAGAAAAAATACGGGTTAAATATTTTTTGATAATCTAACTGACGAACTAATTAGATTTTTTCAGTCAAATACCCTATAACGGCAAATCATCTGATGGTTCAATATTCACACACGAGGATACTGCTACCCGGCTTCTTACCACTCACCATTGACACCCACGGCAAGATTGTAGGTGGGTTATTCTATGCAGATTTAGTAGAATGGAGATGAAAAGAAAAACAAAGAATAGAGAGAGATGAATATCATGGACGTCGTTGAATCTCTTTATCTCAATAAAGAGCAAAGATAAATAACATCAAAAATAAGAACATCAAAAAGAAAGAATTTATAAAATAAGGCACATTCCGAGTTTCCTGTATAATTCAATGAAACGTTTGTAAATTTAATAATGCAATCATAAGCCGGATTCGTTGGCGCGACACGAATGCGTTATAACCAGCGCGGCTATGAACTGTTTGTTTATGTGTAGGAGCATGTGTGTGTGTGATAGAGTGAGAGTATGTGTGTGTGCGTATGTGGGTGGGTGTATTTTGTTGCACTGAATTTGAAATTATTGCATACTTCCCGTAACCTTGGTAAATCATAAAATGAAACCGGTCCAGAACCTTAAGGGCGTATACAAAAAGGAATGGTCCGTGCAGGCACGGTAATGTTATAGGTAACCGCTACATAAAGGAAGCGGGTAGAAGTAGGCGCAAACATTTTTAAACAAAAATACGCCTTGTTCGAAATACAAATTCGCTCAAATACAGCAACAAATGACGGCTTACCAACGCTGATCGGAGCAGGTTGGAGCTTGTCGGCGCTGGTTCGCCACACAGTAGAGACTACCTGCGCCGACTAACTGCGTGGACCAGCCGGTGCTGGTGCTGGTGGCGCCGATCGGCGCCGGCAACCCGCTTTCTACATGTATACGCAATGACGCAACAGTGTTCGATAGTATCATTAAAGTATAATAAATTGTAAGTGCCAACTTTTTTTTAATTATAGATTGTCGAACAAGCCTGCGGCACTCCTGATGGTAAGTGGTTGCCGCCGCATATACACACCTACAACACCAAGAGGATTGCTAATGAGTTGCCAACCTCACCAGACAAATTGGAAAGTCTCATATACCCGTAATTTGACCGACACTCATACTGGAAATGCTGTTTAGCGGCAGAAATAGATATGCAGGTAAGTACTGCCAGGGTTGCAAAATTTGTTCGAAAGAGTTACCGCGGCCCTGGAACGCAAAGGGCACTAGAAGGAACACGGATGGGTTTTAGTCAGTAAGAGTCTCACACTCTCTTCCGCTCCACCCAGAGCGGAAGAAGTCATTAGATGAATTCAAAGTCTTAAAAAAAAGGTAAGTACTACCCCGGACGAACTCTATTACAGTTCTACTACTCTTAATCTTAAACTTTTGACGAAATTCTTAAAAAAACCTTAATTACACAAATTCAATGAAATAATTATTCAAATATGTATAAGTAATGCAAAGAAATTGAAATGGTAATAAAATAAAGGAACTTAGTGGGGCAGTCGATAAGGTCCTAACAAGTAGAGTTCAAGATAAAGGAAAGTATTAAAATTCTCAATGCATTCGACCAAATGAACCAAGTTTTTACAGATGTTTGAGAACGACGTCTATGGAGTCGACATTTAAAATACTTTTAAAAATAAACAAAATTAACATAACGCTTGTATTCCCCTAAGGGTGTATTAAACCCCCATTTCGCCAATATATTTAAGTCCCATGTAATAGGGGATGAGCCTATTGCCATCAACCAGGCACAAATGCAGACTCTGATCTCCTACTGAGAAATTCTACACGGAAATACCCAGTAATATATTTCTCGTCCTAGGGATCGAACCCAGGACCTCACACTCAACATTTGCGACCACTAGACGAACGAGGCAGTCAAATAAATACTATTATGTCTTAATATTTATGTTTTCTAACACATTGTTCATTTTGTAGTCAAGTATAGAGTAATCTTTTATACCTAAAACACGTTTTGATACTTTGCTATCCACAGAATTAGTTAAGCAGTCCTCAACTCACTTAGCCGCCGAGCAATATTACGGGAATCACCTGCATTTTTGAAAAAACCCTGTTGACAACAGTAAACTATTCTTTAGAAAATACACAATCTTTTTCTTCGCAGTTAGATTCGCTTATTCTCTTGTCCGTCATTAGCTTCCCTCTTTTATTTAACGCAAAAGATCGAATCCAAATTAAATTTAAAATAAGTGATGACTGCTCCATGTATCTGTTGTCTTGGCTCACGATCGAAAACAAGAGCACCTATTGAACTTCCTTGTGATTAGGTTTGTGTTTTATTTTTTTACTTTGTACTTTCAACGCGTTCTTCTAAGAACTAATTTAATCAAAATAATTATAATAAAACACAATATTTTCACTACTTCTACGTAGTCATCACTATTATCTAATGTTCCTCGTGTGGGGACGGGCTGGAATCAGCACAAGTCCCACCGCCGCCGCTCACGATTCACCGAGCTCCCCCGTCGTAAAGCCGGTCGTCTCTGCAGACTCCGCAGTCACACCGATAATTCAGCCCTCATCAAGCTGTCTCCCCCCTAAGCCCCTGCCAGCAACGCCTTAAGCCGAGGTCCGAGTCCCACTAGGGTTCGCCCTTAGTGCTGTTATTGCAGGTAGTCATGATGTTAGTGTAGTACAAGTAGTTAGCTTAGGTAAAGTATTTTCCTCCTCCCCCCCCCCCCCCCATTGGCTGGAGACCCTTCAGGTCCCTTCAGGACCCTTTGCTAATAACTGCCCGGTTACGTAGAAGTACGTGGTCCCTAACCATCCGAAGATCAAAATCAGAAGATCAAAAGGAAAACAAAAACGGTCTGGAGTATAAAACCATCGCACGCTGGGAATATAGGCGTGTTGTAAGATTCAACAAAACCCAGCGCGCTTGGTAGTAGGAGTAGTATCTATACGGTCCGTCTGGCTAGCTACCACCCTCACATTAAAGCCAAGCAGTTTATTGTGTCTGTTGTTCCATCGTGCGTATGTGAGAGTCAGAGGGGTATAGGGGAATTCCTCTATATCTCTGTTACTTGGATTAATGTGCTCCATCTTAGACTCAGTCTGCGCTTACCATCAGGTTCGAATAGGGTCAAACGCGACCAACTCAAACAACAAAAAGAAAGAAAAAAAAATGACTTCAAAGATCTTACAATTTATTACTTCCGCTAAAAATTTTTTTCCTCATACCTATGATGTGATTCTTATGTCAACAAATCTCTTTACTTTTGAAGCTGTTCATTTCGCATGAACGTCGTTTTACCACGGATATGGTTTTTCATGAAAATCCCATAATCAGGGAAGTAGTCTGATAATCCTAGAATTCCATGAAATAACATTACAAGGAAATTAACAAAACAGTTTCTGTAGGATTGAAAATGCAAGCCTAACAAAATAACATGATTATTATTTTGAATTAGATTTAAGAAAGAGTACATAGGTTTTAAAGTTATTTAACTTTTTTTATTAATTGACAATTTTCTGCCCTTGTTTTTATTTCTTATCATAGCGACGATGATTGTCTGTAAAATAAATAAATAAATATTAACCTATAGTTTATTTCAAGTTTACACTCATTTTCAATCACACATGTCTGCTGAACCGACGATACCTGTAACCTATGCATAAGATTTTAAATATGGCTTCAAATAAATAAAAAACCTCGGGAAAAATTCCAACCGTAATAAATCCAAGCAAGGCTCAAACGAAATAACTTAATAATTTCATCTCATAAAATACTTTTTCGTTTCTTTAGGGGACTAGGGTTCTATAGAAACGCGGTACTGCATTGGACTGAGCTGCATAGCTGTTGTAATGTTCAACTTAATAACATCTAGGTAGAGTACAGCTTCGCAGCAATTATTGTTACATCCTAAACGTCTTTAGAGAAGTGCCGAAAATGTGCTCTTAATTTTATCGATTGTTTTTGGTCAAATGGAGCGACGAATAGTAATTTACAATATCAAATCGTTCAATTTACCGATAGTGATAATAATCTCGAGAAAATTATCGAAAACGGTAAGCGTAAATGATGTTTATACAAATCTTGATATTATTATTCAGTCGCATCTGGTTAGAATATTTGCCGACCCCATAATACATAGTTATGAAAAAGCTAGAATGGAGTCATACAAATCTGTTGGACGTTTGTTCACAAAACAAAAAGGTGCAACAGAACCTAGTGTACTAAACTAACAAGTACATTCATTACTCGGGCGTTAATCCGATAAATCCCAACACAAACGCTGCTATAACACTGCAAATCACTTCGACCAACGCAGCCACTTTCGCGGCGAATTTAGTTCCTAAAATTTACTATATCCCCGATATCGATAACTGCTTCGGGGCAAGTCGCAGCACTGTCCCCCTCTGACTTATGTTCGCCTAGTGTTAATTTCACGACGTCGTCTGACAAATTCACTCGAGGCGTTGCGCGCACTCTCACACCTTTTTAATGGCCCTCCAGACCCACCCACTCGCCAAAGGCTTTCTTTCTAGAGAATTAGTTCATAATAGCTGCAACGGTAGTTAAGTTTACTCCGCTGAGTTGTTAAGACTCTCTATTATCTCGTTATTGTAATCTGCTTATTTCTTCTTGCTTATTGCTGGTTTCTTTGAAGAGTGGAGCATTTTCTTAACTTTATTTTAGTTCAATAGCACTACTTTGCGTATCCATGAATAAAGCTATAATGTAAGACGTGAAGTTTTGAAAACCTTATCAAGTAAACGAGCTATATGACCACTGAAATGTAACTACAGGTCTAGCGCATTACTGAGTCAGTGCCTGAGGTATGGGAGCGGCACGGGAGGGGTGATATATGACGTGACATGACGTGTCCAAACTATCTTGATATACACGTGAGAAATTTAATGAAGATATCTCTTACGATATTTTTAGTACTACTAGATAATGAAAGTGATTCGAGCCATACAGAGATTCGGGTACAGACGTTAAGGAATCTGATTAATTAAATTTGGGATTTCGGGATTTGTTTGTTGTTTCAGTTGAAAATATTAATACTTATTAGATAAAATAGTATAATTATTGTAACTTATTTTTTTGTTTACATTGTCACGCGCAATTATATTAATTAATTTAAACACGTAAGAGATATCTTCATTATATTTATCACGTCTATAGCGAGATAGTTCGGACACATCGTCACAATTATGTCACCCCTCCCGTGCCGCTCCCATACCCCCGGAACTGACTCAGTTATGCGCTAGACCTATAATAGCCTTTACTTTTTTCCTTTTTGGCCTTGACTTGAACTGTTGCCTTCCATGCAGACGGGTGCGATTTCGAACCTGACTCGCACCTCTGACTTTTCGAATTTATGACCGGATCAGAATTTGATTATCACTTGCGTTATCAGTGAAGGAAAACATCGTGAGGAAACTTGAGAGGGCTCCATAAAGTTCTCGATGGTGTGTTTGGTTCGCCAACCCGTACCAGGCCAGGATGATGGACTAAGGCTTAAATCCATTCTCATTTTAAAAAGAGGCATGAGCCTTATAAAGAGGCATGGGCATGAGCCCAGCAGTGCGACAGTAATGGCACAGTAGACATATAAGCTAAAACAGTACCTCAACTTACTACATATAATCACTTGAATTGACACACTCACACAGACACGCACTGTATACTGAGTATAATGAGAGTATAGTTTTTAATAATATTTTATAAATTATTAAAAACTATACTCAGTATAGTTTTTAGTAATTACATGTACCTTTATATAGGTATATTAGTAGTAGTTTTTAATGTAAGTTTATGTAAGTTAATTTTATATTTGAATGCATGTATTCTTATGTATAAATTTGTAGTCTTCATTATTAGTAATATTGTATTTGTATCTATTAGTTTCGCTTAGCTTCCACGACACAGGGAATCCTAGTGTGGGAGCTAGTGCCAAATGCAAAATTGTTATTATGTAAGTTTATTGAATAAAGTTATTATTATATTATTATAATGCACTCTTTGTACGGAACTGTATCCCGAAAATACCTTAGATACCTTAACCGCTATCGGCCCGACCGACGAACCGATTCGTCAGTGCCATTGTTTATCTATTGTGTCTATAATTACAGTACTTGAGACTTTAAGCGTGAATTACACAGAAACGGCATAAGGCACAGGCACGGCGCAGGCGCATCGCTTTCACACATTTTGAGCGAAAAAAATTGAAGCGGCACGAAAAACCCGTCTGCATGAAAGGCAACAGTTCAAGTCAAGGCCAAAAAGGAAAAAAGTAAAGGCTATTATAGGTCTAACGCATAACTGAGTCAGTCCCTGGGGTATGGGAGCGGCACGGGAGGGGTGACATATGACGATGTGTTCGAACTATCTCGCTATACACGGGATAAATATAATGACGATATCTCTCTCTGAGGTAATATAATGAAGGTATGAAAGTGACGCGCCCGCGCCGTGCCTACGCCTTATGCCGTTTCTGTGTAATTCAGGCATTAGAAGTCTTGTTACAGTGCGTGTCTGTGTGAGTGTGTCAAATCGGACGATTGTAGGTAGTTAAAGTACTGCTTTGGATTATGTATATACTGTGGTAATGGGCTAATTATGTTATGTTTTGTTTACTATAATTGAGTCATTTTGGTTTGTGTGAAAGCTTCGAAGAATTTAAAATTTCCAGCGCTAATTTCAAGGGTAAATTTAAGTACTACGAGTTTAACTTATCGAGTACTGTAATTATAGACACAATAGGTAAACAATGGCACTGACGAACCGGATCGTCGGTCGGGCCGCTGGCGGTTAATCACACAATCTAGATCTCAGTAAACTAATAAAGTTGTCTTTATATTCATATCTACCTGCAATAATAAAGCTACCCACTAAATCTAAATCAAAAGCTCCTAAAAAATATTTACTACAACACGGTCGCATGCAAAAGATGTTCTGAACGCGAGACAGTTTGCATGAAACTTTGCGTCTTAAATATTTCCCACCAAAATTATTATAACACCTCAAAATAAACGAGCACAAGGTTCAAATTCGCGTAGCATATTGTGAAAGTTAGAACAAGTATTTTTAAAGTGTAGTTGCGTGTTCCCAGGGCGTACTAACCGTAGCACTGAATAAGTAAACGCCCGGAATAAATCAAGTTAATTGCGTTGGAGCACCTCCTTGTATGAGCCACCAGGCCTCAAGTGCAGTTTTCGATAGATAGTTATATGGGTCGCATCCGGCACCTCTCTATTTTAGAGAGCTTACCATCAATTTATGGTCAGAAAAGAAGGCGAGCTGGTACAATATTTCACTGTAATTTGTCATCGTCTTGTCATAAATTGTCCATTCTGAACTAGGAAACTAGTGTGTAAGTACAATTTCTACTATATTCAAGTGCTTTTAGGGTTTATTGAAAAACCACGGTCATTGATAGCTTAGTGGTTGAATGCTTACCTTCCGTGCAGGTCGTTCTGAATTCTATCCTGGCTCTAACCTGTGACTGTTCGAACTCGTGTCAGGGGGCCTACTCCCTAAGTCTATTAACGAAGTTAGTCGCCCGTCCGAATGTAGCCCGAAACGTAGGAGTGAACAAAACAAGTGTCAAGTTCAACTTTTCGGACGGGCAAAAACACATCGGTAGTAGGGACAACTGTCAAATCGTGTTGTTATTCATTCTTTGTTCGTGCCCCAAAATAATCGTATGTCCGTAGGTGATAGGGAGGAGGAAACGCTCATAACTAAGGCCAAAACCACGGAATTCGTGCTTAGGGAGTAGACCCCCAGATCAGAATTTGATTATCACTTCTGTTAAAGGTGAAGGAAAACATTGTGAGGACATCTGCATACCTGAGGGGGCTATATAAAAATCTCGATAGTGTGTGTGGTCTGCCAACGCTCACTAAGCTAATATGGCGAACTAAGGCTTTTCTCATTTTGAGAAGAGGGCCGTTACGCAGCAGAAGGACAGCCTTCTTCTTAGCGTGTCGATGTCAATCTACACCGTGTCGGCCCAGAACTCAGCAATGAGTTTAGCACTATCCGTAGCGTCCATTAGTTCTTGTGACGTACAGGTAAAAGGGCAGACGGGGCATGATGTTAAATGTGCCATAGTTTGCGGAACGGCACCACATTTACACTCCACGTTTGAGTTTTCCGCAAATTTCCACCTGAGCAGGTTTTCCTTTCTTCGACCAACCTGAGTCCGAAGACTATTTAGAGACTTCCAGGTCAACCAAGGCAACTCATGCCCAGGTAGGAGATAAACCACGATGGCAGTCCAAAGAAGGACAGTAATAGGGCGTATAGGTATATAAAGGAAGCAAGTAACCGGCACCGACCTGCCAGCGCTTGTCGGTACTGGTCCGTGCAGTTAACCGCTACATAAAAGAAGCGGGTAGAAGCAGGGGCTGACATTTTTAAACAAAAATATGCCTTGTTCCCTTGCAAATACAACTAGCAAATGTAGCAAATGACGGCTTACCAGCGCTGATCGGAGCAGGTCGGAACTTGTCGGTGAAGTTCGGAGCTTGTCGGCGCTGGTTCGCCACATAGTATAGAGACTACCTGCGCCGACTAACTGTGTGGACCAGCAACGACAAGCGCTGGCGGATCAGCGCTGGCAACCCGCTTTCTACGTGTATACGCATTTTGACTCATTATGCTTACGCGGTCAGTGATATAGTAAGTAGTCTTTGTATGAAATACTAAAATAAATAACTGAACTAAAAAGACAAACTGAATATAATAATTATTAAATACTGAGCCATATAAGTAAGAAACTTATGTACTGCCACAGTCCATGAAATTTAATGTAATCAGTTGCAATAGAAACGTAACTTTAGGTATTTATACATTATACAAATACACTTCATTCGAGTGAGTCATAATTTTTTAACTCCACATCTTTTACTTAATTTTATCTTTTACACTATTCTTTGCTTCTTACAGCTTCAATGATTCTTCTCGTTAAGAATTGAAACAAGTATCGAAGAAATTCAATTAGTTTATTTGAATGTAAAAAGTTTATTTACTCCGAATAAAGATTGGCGATATCTAAGCGATACGAAAGATATGTTTATACTAAAGTAATAAAAAAAGAACAGAAAATATCAGGCGACTACACAAACGGGTAGACATAACAAGTTCAAATTAATTGAAAAAGTACTAAACAACCGAACCAATGAACAAGAAAGGATTGCTTACTTCAGAAGCGTGATTAAAAAGTTTAGATTAGCCCCAACCTGAAGTTTAAATAAAAAGCACCAATATTAAACTATACATTTAATTTGAGCCAGCTAAACTCAGCCGAAAATGCTAAACTCGTGAAGTTGAAAACTAATAATGCAACTTGCGTAACAACTCAGGAGTAAAGGAGGTTGAACAAAAACTAAAGCCCGCTCGAACTACGCCAGACATTCTTCTGTGCAAATATTAAATACATTGTTGAAAGATTACGGCTATCGGGGTATTGGAAGTTGATTAAAAGTTGGGTTCTATGTTCTAGCTGATCTAATACGGAGATGAGATTACACTTCGTATTCTCTCGTATAAGCACGAGCTAAACGAAAATAGGTTATGACCGTGGTGAAAAAATTAGCCAGTCAGCAAGGTTGGTAGCGGGGCTGACTGTCCAGGGTGTACTGGACTTACCCGTCGCCCGACCGGTAACAGGCCCGAGAACGCGGCGCGCATGTGTTCTGTGCGCGCCTCTTAGGAGGACATGGGGCAAGGCCCCACAGAAGGAGAGGTCCGCCAGAGACTGGTGGTCCGAGGCCTGCCGGGGTTGCGGTGCATGCAGCTGCGAATCCCGCGACCCCGGCCAAGGGTCAGGAGAAGAAACATCTTGGGTTTTTAGCCGGTAAGAGTCCGGCATAACCCTTCGCCTTCCCCAGGCGAAGGGTATCTATGAGGAATATTAAACGACAAAAAAAAAGGATGTACTGGACTTACTTGAGTATCATCACCACGCTTATGATCTAGGATAGATAATAAGACTATATATTCAATAAGCAACAATTGACGCGCAATACGTGACCCTCAACATGTTTGGCAACATTGCCAGATGAAGCAGACAATTACTCTGAATGAATTAGTACGCATCATTTTGTTGCACATTGTCGCTCATCATGTGCTACATGTTCAGCAACATGTTGCGCGTCAATTGTTGCCTAGTGAATACGAGACTTTATGCAAAATTAAGAAATGCATTAATTAACCAAAAATTGACACGCAACACGTGACGCTCAACATGTTTGACAACTTTGTATAACAGCGTGCGACATTGCCAGATGACACGCAACAGCCGTTGAGCATCGTTGAGTCATGTTGCGCAGCATTTGGCAACACGCTGATGTGCAACGTTACCAAACATGTTGAGCGTCACGTGTTGCGTGTCAATTGTTGCCTAATAAATACATGGCTTTATACTGATCAATAAAATATACGAATACATTGAATAAAATAATAAAATGCAGTAAGCAATAACATTACAACGTTGCAATACGTTACATATTTTTCTGTTCAGTTTACGCCCTACTTTATTGTTTTTGATCCATAACCACTTTCACACTATCAATAGATCTTACCTTATCTCGTTTGCAGGTTTACCCTACAAATCACCCGCATGGTTTCAACTCATGCCTTCTTCTCTTCCGGTAAAAGGATAAACAAGTCTGTCAAAAAACAAGAAAAATACTTAGAGTTACTCAATTCCTGTTTAAAAACAAAATTATTAAAGTTAATGATGTGGTTGCGACTTTGTGTAAAATAATGTTTTTACGCGAAACAGACAACACTGGAAATCCGCGGCTAGGACCGTAAAAATAATAAAAATCCTTTGAGTAAGTAACTTCAGCGCCAAATGTAAACAAAGAAAAATATTATGTTTATCAAATAAGAATTCCACCCAAGCGCATTTTTGCTACCAGCAAATAAAATTATGAGACGAATGAGAGCAAAACGCAAGTTGATTTTAATACATGTACGTATTCGCGAGGATCGCAATCCTGCCGTTTAAAAATGCTGGCATGCTCCCCCAAGCTTGAAATTACATTCAAAAGGAAAGCAATACATTTTTTATTCTATTAAATGGGTTTTATTTGAGCTGCTACTGATAGAAAATACGGGTTCTTGGGATTAGTGCTTATGGTAACTAGGAGTATTTATCTTTGGATCACATCACAATATAATAATACTAAACTCACTTATTTTCAGGCTTCTTTGGCCCATAGATAGAACCTTACAAACTAACATATTATTATATTTAATAATACAGTTTATGTTAGTAATAAAACTTAAGCCCATGTTAGTAAAAACACTTCACTTGCGCACTATGTCATTCACTGTGCGATCATGTGGTACTTGTCCGCGGAAGCGACGGAACATCACTCCCTGCGGCCAAAAGTCCACTTCCATGACGAGGTGCAGAAGACAAGTTGGTACTCGCACCACGTATACCCTGAAGTTGACATTGCGTCGCGATTCCAGCAGCTGCACTCTCGCCGTGTTCTTGGTCCTTTGGCGCACGTACTCCTCGATGTCCTCCGCCTTAGTGGTACATCGAGCCTCTAATATCGGCCACTCTAATAACTAACTCATAATGTTCTCATATTATTAATATAGATATGATGATTAGGATAATAATGTAAAAGTATCGTATAGCCCAGGAGAGTGTTAACTCCTATTTCATACAGACTGGTGGCCAGCATTCTAATTGCGGAACACTCGCGTTATCGATATGGCTTTGATTTTGACAAAACAACAATATTCATTACGTGCTAGATAGTTGTGGAGAAGTCATTGCTATGGAAATTGTTGAGCAGTCAAAATCAAAGCTACAGCGATAGTGAGTGTGTTTCGCAATTAGAATGCAGATTTCAATCCCTGACATTAACGTAGTATTTTTGTAAATTTAAACTTTTCCCCTAACTGGCGATCTTGTGAACTGTGTTAAATGCAGATGCAGTACCTACGCATGTTATGATGTATTCAATTATTATAGATGTCACATTATGTCATTGATTCCCCGAGTTCAGTGCACGTGTGACATGTAATCGCGCAGGCTTGCTCAGTACGTGCAACACACGCGTGTACATCTACGTATCATATTACTGCACAAATACTACTCTGAAAACGTGTTGCCTTGCAAACCTCCTTCATTCCGTGTGGTCCGACTTAAGTGACTAGGTAAAGTGACAAAGGATTTCATACATCGTTTTAGTAAGGTACGACTACTGCAAATTTATTAAGCTCTGTAAATTGGTAATATTATGGTTTATGAAATATTAAAACACTGGATACGTTTTGTTTGGCTCGGCGTGGTAAACAGTATTTCAGTCCTTTTGAAACGAAACAAATAACTGCTAAATAAAAAATAAGTTCTCACTACTTATATCCAATAACATAAAGCATAATCATATTTATACTGAGACCATAACTGTGATTAAATAAAAAAGAATAGTAAATAAATCTAAGCACGTTTTTTGTGCACTGTAAATTAAACCCTAGCCCACAGGGATAAGGAACAATAAACGGAATTTAATAGAATAGTTCTTTAAACATAGCTCAAAGGAGCAAAATACGATCGTCAGTCGAACAGTTTAGCTTTTCTCCAGTCAAAATTTAATTTTGTAGCTCGTACGAACATAAAATCATAAAATAAAATACCAAAAGATAAACGAAAAGCATTTTGGTGTTTCAATATTATCCAGAATACTCTTCAATAAACCGCCAATAACATTTATATTTATTTATCACGTAAAAACTATTTTATCATAAAATTTTGAAATTATTTCATCAGTGTTTCGAGGAAATTAAATCCACAAATAATTTATTTTGCCCATTTTGTGTACATCAAATGGATATTAATACCGATGTGATTGATTGACATCAAAAGGTATTCTGTTCGGATTGATGTCGTGATCAATGTTTGTGCTGTGCTACCCAGATTAATTATAGAACGGACATAAAACGTGTTGGTAGATCTGAAACAGCTTCCCAATACATGACTGAGCCTTTGCCACAATGTTGCAACTGGACCTGAATCCTTATGCTGAACGAATACTTTAATGTTGTTGTAACGGTGGTAATAGTGGCGACTCGCGGGGTAAGCCTATAAAAGGCCCTGCACGCTGCAGTTCGTCCTCTCTCGCGCCTCAGCAGCCGCCAGTTAAGTACTACTCCTACATCTGAAGACCCTAGACTCCTCGTATCGTATCTTCTAGAACCACGCCCTGTAAACTTATCTGTAATTGCTTATTAAAATATTGTATGGTTAAAAGTGTTTTCATTATTCTACTGTAAGTACACGCCTGCTAAACTTCTTAGTAGCTTTCTGATTTTATGTGCATATTCTCGTTAAGGGTTGACTACTCAAGCCACCCTTAACCCGCTAAGTGTGACATTGTGAAAGGAATCTCAAGAATCATTAATTGTATATAGAGTCTATAAAAAAACTCGTAGGATATACTTACACAAAACAAAGACTAAAGCCCCGGTTTCTGAAAGACCAATGCAGAAATTAACTAATCAGCGGTCAAATCTCATGACATCAAAAGCGCAGTTCAGACTATGCTATACTATTTCACTATACACGCTGACATTTAATTGGTTATTTTGCTAGAACAAACGTTGTTCAGACCATGGTCTACTACAATTAAAATGCATCAAATAAAAAAAAAACGTCAATGGTCTTTAAAAAAACTCAAAAAAGATACCACCAAAGACACAAGGGGGGCCTGCGCAGTCGGCGCCATGATGGTTCAAGTTATTTGCCGGGAACTTTACCGCGATTTCCGCTATGAGTACATTAATGTTACGGTTAATGTTTGAATACGTTTGAGCAACAAGATTTTTTAAGAAAGCAAAGAATTTTATTATACTTTAAAAAAAAAAAGATTCTTTAGAATGGTAGTAGACAATGGTCTGAGCAACGTTTGCTCTAGTAAAACAACCAATGTCAGCGTGTATAGTAAAGCATGTTGCGTCATAAGCTATAGCTATACAGCATGACGCTCACACTCTACGCTATATCGCAAGCTGGTCTACTATGAATAGCAAGTTAATTGACGGCGATCCGTCAGGCGAAGGATGGGGTAGAAATGAGGTGGGGCGAAGTCCGGAGAATAGTACGATATAGCTCTGAGAATCACTCAACTTTACCGCGTATAGCAAGCCAATACTTTAAAGCATAGCGTTGTGTGAACGTATCTATATAAAATGTATGCTGAGCAATATCGTCTGAACTGCGCCTAATTGTTTGTAACAAATTTTTCCAATCGCATCAGTTGACAGGATATTGGACAACAAATTAAATTGATTAATTTCAGAAACCGAGCACAGTTTAGAAAGTGTACCGACCGGGATAACATTGGTCAGTTAACAGTTACCTAAATCAAAAGGCGTTCTGCAATTCCTATTACCAAATGAACACAGAAAGCAGCATTGAGTTGCAAATTGCAACTATCAAATTAACTATCGTAAAACGCAATACAACTGAATTAATAATTTAATGCGTGAAAGATAATTAGCGCAAATCAAACACAGCAACATCAATTATCGCAAAATGGCAAACAATCGTTTAATTACCCAGTGGCATGGAAACCGCTAAATTAAGCGACAACCGACCCCGTGTCGTAAATATGTTGCAGACGATAATTAACTTTACATGCATGCTGCAATAACAAAGTAATAATAATGTGAGTACTTATATTGTTGTAGACTTTTGTTTTTATCAAGTGAGAGAAAAAGAAACTGGCCAGTGTGTAGACAAATGTCAATCGATGATCGCCACAGAATAGTACGACAATGAGATGTACTGGATTGACATAAGTTTTGGACAGGTCAAGCGATCTGATATGTCATTTCCATACATTTATTGGCGTATCTATTCTCTGGCGATCACAGATTGACATTAATTGTCTACACACACTGATGACTTCACCATCTACTGAGGAGAAACGAGTATGAGTGAAAGTGAGGATATTTAATCATGTGCCGTTTGATTCTTCGTGAATTGTCCGTCAATGACCGTGAGGGAAAATTTAATAAGTACTGTAATTAGAAAGTAAAGCTTTTATTTTAACCTCTGGTTTCAGAAAAGCTAATGCAATTTAATTTGTTGTTAAATTTCATGTCAACAAAACTGATTAATCGATCAAAATACTAACAAACAATCACATCTCTTGACATGCAATTTGACAGCTGATTAGTATTTTTTTGCGTTGATCGGCATTCTAATTGCGCAACGCACTGGTAATCACTATAGCTTTGTTTTTGACAGCTCAACAATTTCCATAACAATGTATGTATTAACAATCCGACTTCTCTACAACTGTGTATCAAGCAATGAATGTTGTTTTTGACACATCAAATATCAAGTTTTTTTTTTTTATTCCTTGACTTGGTTGCATTTGACCGTCATCGCACCTAATGGTAAGCGCAGACAGGGTCTCAGATGAAGAACACGAATCCAAGTAACAGAGATATAGAGAGATTCCCCTATACCCCTCTGGCTCTCACATACACACGACGGAACACAGTTAACTGCTTGGCGCCGGACTTTAATGTGAGGGTGGCAGCTAGCCAGGCGGACCGTAAAGATCCTACCACCAAGCGAAAGGTTGTCACCTGATTGGCACCACCCGGGGACCACGTGTGGGGTTTCGAACTAAGGGTGCCTTCCCACGGACGAGGGTGACTCAGCCCCCAATTGACGTGAAACCGAGAGTTTGTCTCTAAATTCCATGAATGTTTTTCAATGCCTCCGTATGACGCTGACTGATAAAAGTTCTCAGTGAATATTGCGCACAAAAAGCTGTAAGTATATTAGGTACATTAAAATTTTCTAAATGCAACTACACTTTTAGATAACAAATAACAATAAACAAAACTCCGAAACCGATAAAATCAAATACATACACTTCTTCTAGTACACTTGTTAACACGTCCAATGACGTCTTAATAGAAGTAAGAATGCCTACTGAACCGACAAGATAGAGGGGAACTGGTGATAATGCGAACATGTAACACGTATTATTATTTTAATTTCTTCCCAAAAGGGGAGGTCGACGCATAGATAACAACAATACTGAGCCGAGACCGCATATTCCTCTAAACAATAAGATCTGTAGAAGTTAAGGCGACCCAACTCGCTATTGTTTAAGAAACTCGCTTAAACACGATGGGCGACAATAGAAGGACATTTAAAATGTATACAGTTCGACATTTTGTTTTAAAAATCTTGCATCTTGTAGCGAAGTTAATGGATGTTGGGTACTTAAAACTAAGTCAACCGATAACCGACCGACTAAGTCTGGGGTCCTCAATTCCGCCATTGCTTACAGGATAACAAGTTTGTCCCTCGAGTTTTCACTTTTTGTACAAGAATTTGAGAAAAACAGAAATAGCTATTGACAGTTTTCTGTCATCCTCGCATCAATTTCAGGCTCACATTTAGTTGTTACTTCAAGTCTCGTGGCTAATTTATCAACTGCTCGGATCATATGATTTTCAAGGTTAAGCTGCGCTTGCCGCGGTTAGTCCGTGGATGGATGACCGTTCGTTACTCATCGAGCCCCCTCCGTGCTTCGGAGAGCTCGTTAAACCGTCGGTCTCAGATGTCATACGAATACCTACGACAGTTGTTACGGGTAGTCGGAATCCCCAAAGTTTGGCAACTGGTTTTACCTTCTGATATCGGCATTGCCCAGAAACTGGATTGCGGAGGTCTGGTGGCAGTTGCTCCGTGTAAAATATTGGTATTCAGCAGCATCTGGTTAGACTAGAAGCTGACCCCAACATAGTTGGGAAAAGGTTAGGTAGAACATACAGTGGTTACTTCAGTGATGCAACATTTTTCAAATATTTACATAGCAACTGCTATCGGAACTAATTAAGTAATTTTCCATGTAATGTACGATTTCCACCAATCGGGCCGCGCCGGAGCGCATTTCACACTGTGCTAAAGGAAATTCAGGCTTCCATACAATAGTTAAGTTTCATGTTTGCGTGGAATTTACACTGCTTGGAACTCGGTTAGATTCGCGCATATGCCGTCTGCCGCGTCATTCAATCGGCTGCGCTCGGACGCCGCGGTAGCCGGTCGGCTCCTCGCGTACGTGGACGGCGGCGCTCGGCTGTCGTCGCGTCCGGTCGGCTCCGTTCGGCCACCGCCGCACGGGCTCGTGTGTTGTCGCCGGCCGGCAAGTTGAATCATTCAAGTCGCTGAGAGCATGCTAGCGGATACGCGAACTCGCGCGCGCTTGCGCCCGGGTTCCAGCAGATGCGGTCGGCTACTGGCACGTGCTCGCGCATCCACTGCGACGCGCTGCGCTGCGCCCCTGCGTGTTCCGGTTGATGGAAATCGTACATAAGTACACAGACACTGGTATAAGTCTATGTGACTTAAAGCTCATTTACACGGAGATAGTTTCTCGAAGCGAGACTCATTCTGTCCTTGTCTTTCTCTACGATGAAAACAGAGATAGCATGAGACTCGCTGCGAGAAACTATCTCCGTGTAAATGAGCCTTTACTTAAGCCCTATTAACACAAGAGAAAAGATAAGCAAGTCTATACTGAAACTACTGCAAACATTATGTAACTTAGCCCAACATTTTACTCATATTGCGACGACGCAATCATAATATATCTCTTTAAAACTAAGTCAAGGTTTAAATTAATACTCTCAAGTTTCGTGCGCATGTCTATATAAGACAATCTTGAGGTCGCAAACTTTGTAGTTCACCCAAAACGAATCATTTCCACAGTTTACGCAGAGCAGACCAATTCAACGAATGTTCTCGAACTAACCAAACGATGCTGACCACATAAACCTTCAACTCAAAACTTCGTAGTCCGCCATCCAACTTGTTGTATACTAAAAACTTTCCGTGTATGAGAAATTATGAATGAAAATGGAAAATTAATTAAAGCGTGCATTAAAACAAACTAGTAGAAATTACTACATGAAACCAATTAACGCTAGCCCCTTGGGAGTTATTAGACAAACAAAAAATATATTAAACGTTATATTTCACTTTGAACATTGTTCAATTAGTCATAATAAATTTTGAATATGAATTGATTACGGGGGTCTATAATTACGTTTCTGAAAATGTATATAGATGTGTGGTTTTCTGGAACAATATTTTTCTGCCTGGTCATTCGTTGAAACGATAATCAAGGAGGAGTAGGTAAGTATTAAACAAATTACAAAACATCCTACTAATTTTCTATGTAGGATATACGCATACAATTTCTATTCATTTAAAAAGGTCGGCAAATTACAAGAATCCTATACAAGGTCAATCGCAGCGCTCTTCTGGTATGTCTACACCCGTGCGCTTTCATGTTCATCTTGCGCTTTCAACTTTCAATTCCTCTTGCGTCAAGCGCATGCAATATTGATTGCCATAAGACTGCACCGGTGTGCCTCGGTCAGTCGTCAGTCGACAAACAATAGATGGATTAGCGTGAGCTAGGGGCATGCGCTTTTGTCGAACTAGTATTACGGCATGCGCTATGGCGCTAAACGCATGCTTCAGACGAAGACGCAAGATGAACATGAAAGCGCACTAGTGTAGACATAGCTTTGTAGACATAGAACCAAAAAGTAAAGTAGTGTAAAGTTATCATACAAGTTATAAGTTGTTTTTTTTTTGGTAGATTTTCCTTTTTTTCCCCGATATGATATTTCGGAGACCTTGATCTTATTAAAGTGGTCTCCGTCGCAGGACTGTCGGCAACAAGCACTCGAGTTTTTTTATTTTTCTTTAACTTTTTTTTGCCTTTTTACCCTTTTCCGACAGCCGTGAATCGGAGTTACCAGCTTCAGCCGCTTCAAAAGGAAAGAATTTACTTAATAATTATAATTTTAAAAGATTTCGTTCAATTCTTACATCCTGCTCAAAAATAATCAATTAATTCCCCACCCATCCACTCTTCATTCAAGCGCCACACACGCACACACACACACACACCCACAAGCTATTAGCTGAACTGTTGCCTTGTAATTTTTAAGCAAAATCAAAAAGACTTCAACCATTTAACTGTAGAGAGTCCAAAGGAGAGCCAGGGGCAAGAACAAGTCATTCATAAACCAGTGAATATACTGTCGTAAGAGAACAGGTGAAGTTTTCTTTTTACCCAAATGTAAATAAAGAAAATTTGCCTAATATAAAACAACTTTCCGTTCAAATGGAAGTCCCCTTTATCGTATTTTCCTGTTTCGCTCTATAATAAAGTTTATTTATGTTCATTTCATTATCTAGATATTCTGTAATAAAATCTTCACCCCGTACTCTATTTGTATTGGAAGAAGATGGCGTAATTTGCTAAAAGATAAAAAGTTCTCCAACTAAATTATATAAAATCATGGTAATTATACGCCTTCTATTTCGTTGAATGAAGTATTTTTCGTGAAATGTGATTGCTTTCCATATAATCATCTCATTGTACCCTGGTCTCGATGCCAATACGACACATTTTTTGAATGTTTTTAATTATATCATCATCATCTGCCTAGCCTTTTCCCAACTATGTTGGGGTCGGCTTCCAGTCGAACCGGATTCAGCTGAATATCAGTATTTTACATGGAGCGACTGCCTATCAGACCTCCACAACCCAGTAACTGGGTAATACGATACTCTTGGTAAGACTGGTTGTCAGACTTTCTGGCTTCTGACCAACTGTAACGACTGTCAAAGATCTACAAATGACAGCCGGGACCAACGGCTTTACGTGCTTTCTGAGGCACGGAGGAAACTCGTTATGGTAAATGGTCACCCATCCACAGACCAACCTCGGCAAGCGTGGCTTAACCCGGAAGATCGGTCTATGCGGCTGTAATTATTTAGCCACGAGCTCCTCCTGTTTGAATGTTTATAATTATATACAGGGTGTAAACGAATTCGTGTATTTCCTGAAAACCACATGATCTACTACTGTTGTAGATTGGCCCCGCACGGGGCTTGATTAAAAATAAAAATAAACTTTGTTTTTTCATGCGGCTTTTTTATCGATCGTACCTAAACCACCTAATAAGGATTCAATAAAAAAAATAAGACTTTTATTGCAAAAAAAATATCTTTTTTGAGTGAACATTTCGATGCCGCGCATAAATTAATGAAAGCACGGCGACACTGCTGGCGGGCACGACTAAAGCTGGCTGTGCGTGGTATCATCCGTAAAATCACGCACCGTGGAAAGCCACATTATGAGGGTGTGTGATGTGGATATGGCGCACCGCTCTGCACGCGTCCGCGTTACCACGGATGAGTCTCTTCCCATGGTGCGTCGGTGCGAGCTCGTGTTTCGCGGTGCGCGCTATCACACACCGTGGGAAGCCGGTATAACGCGATATCGTTCTTTGCACTCAGATAACTCGTGGCTCTCAAATTGACTCAGAAATAAAAAACCAATACAATATTTTATTTTGATTGATTTTCAAAAATTCCCATTTACGGTTAATCTGTGTCACCCAGTGTCACCAGTAGATCACGTGGATATTACTTAATAAAATTATACAGTTTATTTCATAAGAAATACATGACTTAAGTCAAGACGCAAATAAATTTGTTTCCTTTCTTTATTTATCTTCCATGAATTAAAATTGTTAAAAATACTTATGGAATTGTGGTATTGTCATGTCAAATTCTCTGATCAAATTTTCAAGTCTGTATGGTGGGAATTCAAACTCGTTTCATATACATAACTACCCTTACGCTTATCGTATGAAAAGTCTATTTTTATTTATTATGTCACACCCACTCTGTACTTGTTTAATAATCTCAACTTCACCCACCTAAATAAAAAAACAACAAAAAACTGCATCAAAATCAATAAACTCGTTCGACGAAGTAATATTTCCGCCAGTTGAATCATCGGAACACCGTCTAGTGAGTCTCGATTCCGAATCCCACCAGAGTTGACTTAATCATAAGAACGGCCGCGAAATCGCTCCGGTTCAAACGAGCCCCGGGGGAGCGACCGACTGTCGGCCTCCTTTTGCTTCCTTTACCCCGAGACGATCTAGCAAACTTGCCAGGATTACATCGGACTTACCGACTGTTGTATGAAAAACTTGAGCCGTTAAAGTGTTGTTGCATTTTTGCCGAGTTTTAAACGTTAGCTTGATTTTAAAACTAGCTCCGTTTAAAAACTACGCTTTTACGTTGGATTTTGTTTTTTTATGATTCATTCGCTTCATAAATAGTTGGATACCTGTTTATCTTGTTTATTTTACGGTGTTATTGTAGCTGTTTAAAGTGAAGTAGGAATTCACAAGATTGATGGTTTCATAAAGTGTGAGTGTAGATTGGATTAAATAAAAATAATGCTTACGATTCAATACTAAAATTTTATAGGTTAAAATGTGTTTAAAATAACTGAGAAATGAAACGACTTTAACTAACACTCCCTTATTACAAAAGATGGTTTAAACCAAGACTAAGGTAAACCCAGATTTAAAATATAACAATCACTTTCTTATGTCGTATAACAAAAAGAAACGGGGCTATTTTAAAACCTAGGTTTTTCTTAGACCATCTTTGGTAATAAGGGGGACAAGGTTTAGTTACATATTTAACATTAATGGCCTAAACTAATTGACCTTTAAAATAATTTTAGGAATATTTTGTAAAAAAAAAAAGTATTTTAAGGGCGGATTTTCCAGTTGTCAGATAACTTTCATCTGAGAAATAATTTTGACTTTTTGACACCTTTTGTATAGAAAACTAGCTGTTGCCTGCGACTTTGTCCACGTGAACTTTTTTGTGGATAATGAAGAGTATTAGAAACATGTAGTACATTATCTTTATGTATCATCAATAGTTTTCGCAGCGCAAATCAAATAATAACTTGGGGTAACATAATTTTCTTACGGATCCCTATTTTTTTGATAATAAAATAATTATATTGGCATATAAAGGCACTTGGGGATAACGTTGCTTCCTAGTGGTGAAATATTTTTTGAAATCCGATGAGTATTTTCGGAGATTACCTCCTACATAAAAACAAACAAATTTTACCTCTTTATAATATTAGTATAGATGTGTCAAACCGCCTTAATTATTTCTCAAAAGTTATCTCACGATTGAAAAATCAGCCCTTTATCAAATAGCGAGAAATAGTAACATTTGAAAGAAGCTTACATCGCTTACTTAGGCGGCGCTTACACTGACACTAACACCTCTTAGAGTAAGTACTAACATAGAATGAAGTGTTACTAACCACCATACTAACAAACACCCATTTATAAAAACTATGCTGTTGAAATAAAATAAAAAAAAAACCGGCCAAGTACGAGTCAGACTTGCGCACGAAGGGTTCCGTACCATTACATACAGCATGTAAGGCTAAACACCGTTATCACTCAAATCATGGGTAGTTGACGTGAACACAAAAACATAGGATAGAGTAAAAAAAAAATAGTAAACATGCGCGAGAAATGAGCGGCACGGCGGCGCTACGTCGCGGCGTACACGCACTCGCTAGTGAGATAGCTGACTGACTGGGGTAGCAAACTGTGCGCGGCCGTGCGTAGGGCCACGCGGCGAGTTCCCCGCGCCGCCTCCCGTAGCTTGTTGCCCCCGCGCGTAGGGTGCAATGCTTTCGTGGAAAAATGAAAATTAAAAAAAAAAAGTTTGTTATTTTTCATTGATTTTACGTTCTATACATGAAACCAAACTACTGGTTTCAAGGATAACGGTGTTTACCCTTACAGCCTGTATAAAAACGGCAAAAAAAATCATGTCTGTTGTACCTTAAATATTTATTTGATTCTGTTTTTTAGTATTTTTTGATAAAGTGGCAACAGATTGGCATCATCTGTGAAAATTTCAACTGTCTAACTATCACGGTTCATGAGATACAGCCTGGTGACAGACGGACAGACGAACGGACAGCGGAGTCTTAGTAATAGGGTCCCGTTTTATCCTTTGGGTATGGAACCCTAAAAACAGCAGAGCAACTAAAAAAGATAATTATACAACAGTTACTACCCCAATTTTGGAATGCCGCAGAACAATTAGAATTAAATTAAATTAAATTAAATTAAATATTTGTTTATTTGTGGCAACTAGGCCCAATTGTTAGTAACATTGTTCTTAAACTATGTTAGTAAACAAAAACAGATAATAACAAAAAAATAAACATTAAAAAGAAAAAACAACAAGGCTATCTGTGCGGTCTTCTAACTAGCACAGCCACAGCGTGCGACAACCAAGGTGCGTCGTACTTTTCTGTTAACATACTTAGGATGCTGTTAGAACTAGACCGCGCTCTTGTCAAAATAGAATTTATTTTTTTGCGCATTATGGCATAAAAGTCATCGGTATGCGCAATTGCGAACATACCGGACGCACTACAATAACGCGGCAGCCCCAACAGCATCCTGAAGCAGTTATTATACTGAACACGCAGGGCGTCTAGCGATCTCTTAGTATGCCTTACCCACAGGCCGCTCGTGTAGAACGTTTGGCAATATGCTTTAAACAGCGTGATTTTTACCTCATTACTACAACGAGCGAACCTGTGTATCAGCATGTTGGCTCTGACCGCTAGCGCCCTGCGCTCGCGGTCTATATCTAACTCGTCTTTGAGGTCTCCGGTTAGAAAGTGTCCCAGGTATTTAAATTTGTCCACTCTTTTGAGGGGCAACCCATTCAGCATTAAAACTGGGTCGCTACGTACACTTTTACCGGAGGCCTCAAAGACCATGTATACACTTTTCTTGACATTATAAACTAGGCCATGGCTCGTAACATATTGCTCACACACGCGTAACAGATCCCTGATCGAGCCGGCCGTTGGGCCCAACAGCACCATGTCGTCTGCATAACTTAAGTTGTTTACACAAACGTTGTCTACCCAGCATCCGACACGCATACTGCTGAGCCCAGCGATCAGCCCGTTTATGTACAGGTTAAAGAGCTTTGGCGAGGTCAACCCACCCTGTCTCACCCCGCACTCCAACCTGTACGTCTCGGATATAGTCCCTCCCCATCGAACACAATTAAGCTGATTGGTGTACCAATATTTAAAGATTTTCAGGAGTTCGATGGATACTCCCGCTTCCCTCAGCTTATCCCACATGACATCATAGACCACAAGGTCGAACGCCTTGGAAAGGTCAAGGAAGCAGGCATATATGGGGGTATTTCTGTCCGTGTAATATCGGACCGTTTGCTTGAGACTAAGAATTGCGCTTTCAGTGGAAAGCTTGGGCCTAAACCCAAACTGTGCGTCATGTAACTGTAAAATATTACCCAGTTCTTTATCAAGCAAACTGTCCAATACTTTTGCTATTACCGTAGCAAGCGATATAGGTCTGTAGTTGGATGGATCGGAGATATCACCAGTTTTGTTCTTTACAATAGGGACCACCACTGTTTTCATCATGTTTGTTGGCAGGTACGAGTGACTAATGCAGAGAGTGTAAAACATGGCCAGTAACCTAGGCAGGTGCACGCCTGCATGTTTCAAGTGCTCAATACTGAGACTGTCATGTCCGGGAGACTTGCCTCTACACATTTTAATAATAACGTTAGTCACCTGCTTGGCAGAAAAACAAGAAAGAGACTTACCCTGACAAGCCTCAGCATTGACGCTCTCGTTTGATGGTCCCAGTGGCGAAGACACTACAAAAAGATCCTTGAACATATTGGCTATATCCTCCGAAGTTTCGCAGCCCCCGACACTCACAGGAAGGCCCGGCTTTAGGCCAAGCTTATTTGTTGACTTCCAAAACTGAACAAAGTTTTTCGATGACCTTTGCGAAGCCAAAATGAATATTATATGAGAATTAATGAAGGTCTGATGGCAACTATAAAACAAATAACAGGAAATATTTCATTATTTTTAGTTTATGAATAATTAAACAGTTAATTTAAAAGGAAATCCAAAATACACAGAAATTGCTTTTTGTGTATTTTTTTACAACGAGAATAGTTCGGTTAGTTAATAACTCCTATAACTTGCCAAAAGTAAAAAATGTGCCGTCTGGTTTTAATTTTTACTGTGTCGCACTCCAACCTTGGATTATCTAGTAGGCTAGAAAGTCTATGTCATAATAATATTACAGGCTCTTCAGGGGGCCCAGCTAGCCTCACTTTCGGCAACTGACGCCAAAGTTGATGGGCACAGCGGCTGCATTGTCGCGGCTGCTGCCCAATCTGGGGGGCCCCAACACCTCCTGCCGGAGGCTCTACGCGGGGATCGTACGGTCCATGGCCCTATATGGGGCGCCAATATGGGCGGACACCTTGACGGCGCGCAACGTCGCAATCCTGCGCAGACCGCAGCGCGCGATGGCCGTCAGGGTGATAAGGGGGTACCGTACGATCTCCTTCGAGGCGGCGAGCCTCCTAGCCGGATCGATGCCCTGGGATCTGGAGGCGAGGGCCCTCGCGCTGAGATATCGTCAGCGCGAGGAGGCGCCTGAGCGGAGTGAGCTCCGCCAGATCCTAGTGGCCGAGTGGAGAGAACGACTTGCGCAACCCAGCGCAGGGCACGCCGCAATAGCGGCGGTAAGACCCGTTATGGAGGAGTGGCTGGAGAGGCGGCATGGCGCCCTCAGCTTCCGGCTGACGCAGGTGCTTTCGGGACATGGATGTTTCGGGAAGTACCTGTGTCGCATAGGCCGGGAGCAGACGCCCGGATGTCACCACTGCGTCGACTGCCCGGAAGACACGGCGCTGCACACGTTGCAGGAGTGCCGTGCGTGGGCGACGCAGCGCCGTGAACTAGTCGCGGCGATCGGTGGTGACCTCTCGCTTCCGGCCGTGGTTCTGTCCATGGTCGGGAGCGAGAGTGCGTGGGAAGCCGTCACCTCCTTTTGTGAGGTGGTGATGGCGACCAAGGAGGGAGCGGAGAGGGAGAGAGAGGCGACGGCCACTCTCCCTTCCCGCGCCAGACGCACCGGGCGCCGCCGGAGGGCGCGCGACGATCTCCGGCCACCCTAGTGTGTGGCCTGCGGGCGACGGGTTAGGGGACCCGTCGCCCGACCAGTAACAGGCCCGAGAAGGCGGCGCGCATGTGTTCCGTGCGCGCCTCTCAGGAGGACGTGGGGCTAGGCCCCACAGAAGGAGAGGTCCGCCAGGGGCTGGCGGACCGAGGCCTGCCGGGGTTGCGGTGCATGCAGCTGCGAATCCCGTGACCCCGGCCAAGGGTCAGGAGTAGGAACACCGTGGGTTTTTAGCCGGTAAGAGTCCGGCATAACCCTTCGCCTTCCCCAGGCGAAGGGTATCCATGAGGATTTTCCCACGATAAAAAAAAAAAAAAAAAAAAAAAAAAAAGGGGGCCCAGCTAGTGAGCTGGCGAGTCACCGTCTGCCAAAACTTTTCAATTTTAAACTTGAAAGGCAGACGCCGTTTTCTTCCGGCAATAGAAGTTATCCAGTCCACTTAACACCACCCTTCCCACAGATCAGATGTTTTTCACCATATTTTACAATAGTCTTGCACCCACCTGGGACGGTCCATGACTGTACGCCAATAGTGCAGCCGTGGATAGTCCCCGGTTGGTGCCCCATCCCGTTTTAGATTAAAGTTCTCAAAGGGGCCTCTGTGCGTTGGACCTGTGTCCCCCGTATGCCTTCTAAAGGACCGGACATCTTCCGCACGGAAGATGAGCCGTGATTCAAAAGAGATACAAATAAGTACAATACGCGCATTTTATCTTGGCCGCCTAGAACTTCATACAATTTCGCAATAGATTTTTTAGGTAAATAATGTTTTTTTTATTAAAATTTAATTTACACCATCTTAGGATCGACCATTACTTAAACGAAGTTTATTTAATACTTTTTACACGAACTGTTTCCATTCTGAATATACATGCGCGAAAATTCAGAGACCATTATGTTTAGGGCGGCCAAGATAAAATGCGCGTACTGTATAAGTCGTGCCACGTGCGCGGTTTCATCCGGGAGGAGATAATAGCACGATGCACGCTCAATATCTTATAAATGTTAGGTTTTGACTAGAACTTTTGACATAATTATTATCATTAGGCATTTTTTACCCGAAATTTATCTGCTTTATTAATTATATTTACCTAATAGGATACTTAGGTATCGTTACTCGTGGAGGCTCTTTTAATAACTATCGGATTGTTAAATTTAATTGTTTCGTGTGGTACCGGACTTAAAGAATAGCACTACCCCATCTCTTCTCGTGGGTGTCGTAAAAGGCGACTAAGGGATTCTCTAGAGAATGGGCAGCAGCGTTCTCTGAGTACTTTAACAACCATACTGCGATCGCTAACCCGCCTGTCAAGCGTGGCGATTACGGCAACCCCCCCCCCCCTTGGGGGAGGCCCATGTCCAGCAGTGGCCGTCGTTCAGCTGAATGATGATGATGATGATGGATTGTTAAAATATATGGTGCAATGGACATTGTTGCACAAACAAAATCAATGCTATGATTTTTGTGCAACGCTGAAAGCTATTGCGATTGCAAGTGTTTTACAATAAGGGTGCTGCTCATCCAATCCAGCTAATGTTATAACTATTAGGTTATTGACGCAATTCGGTTAACACTTCTGCGGTGCGAGCACGGATCTTTTTATCCAGTCAATTCGAGAAATGTCTCAACGTCAAATTTAACATAAGATATAGAATTTTAAACGTCAAATTTGACACAAGATATAGATAAAACGACAGCAGTTGTCATTTTATCCATACCTTATGTCTCGAATCGACTCAATAAAGAAACCCGTGCTCGCACCGCCGTTTTTTAAATCATAACAGAACACAGTAATGTTTTAAAAAAGGGAACATTAAAATAACACAAACTTTTAACGATTACATGAAATGCTAAAAAGAAATGTTTCCGTCCCTGTTTCCTACTATTATAAACTATATTTTTAAATGTATTTTAATTTTTTATAGGTATATATTTATAAAGAAATTGTGTAATTAATCAAGGAATAACAATAAATTGATACATCGCTCAGAATTGTTACGTTGATTGTTGATGTTACCATCCTGCATGACGAGAATCTAGTAAAGGCTGAGGAAGATAAACAAATCAAATATCTTGACCAGGCACACGAGGTTGTCAACATGTATTGTGTATTGTGGATCCGGTAATCATTGTGCCAATAGTCGTAACGGTCAATGGTTCGTTAGGTGACTGGATCAAAGGGCCTGATACAGAAAGTAGTTCTCCTTGACACAGAACGTGTTGTGAGGAGGTTTCTGTCTTTGAAGCCCTAACCACCGGTAATATGGACCCTGTTCCCGGTTAACCCCTATTATTAAAGCATAGCAATAAAGCACAGCATAGCTATACCGGGTGACTTTTTTTACCGTCTGGAAAAAATTTGGGTATTGAGTGAACGGAGTTAGGGTTTAGAATAGTATTTTTTTTTCATGGTCTTTTTATTAAATTTATATATTATAGTTACCTATTATAGAAACTCAAATCATACGCACATGATGTGTATGATTTGAATTTAAATATCATTTAGTTGATTTTATTGACTTCCCGTTTTTATTGATTTAGAATTTAAATTAGTTGTATTTACTGATAATTAAAATTTTCTCACAGGCTATTAAAAAAAACCACGTCATAGGGTTCTACTCCGTTCACCCATTATACCCATTTTTTTTGTCGGTAAAAATGTCATCCGGTATTACTATACCGGATGACATATACTAAAAACGATTGCATACTTGCAATCGTTTTTTAATACTGAAATGTATTTTATAAAATGTTTTTTTTTTAAATCTATTTATTGACCAACTTATAATAACAGCTTAAATACTACACATACATGTTATAGGTCTAATTAAACATATATTTAAACAAGACAAAAGATAACATTGTGTCCATAGTTTAATAACAAGCTAAAATGTTGAACATAAAATTAACACAAATAACAAAAACATTAATCAAATTTACGACGAAGAGATAGTGCTAGGAGAGGCAATCGACTCCAGATAAGCATTGGCAGTTTTCAGGAAACTCAGTTCGGTGCTTGTAAAGGCACCTAGTAACTCATCATATTGTAATATTTCATTGATGAGGGTAAGGGCTAAGTGTAAAGGACTGGTTTTTAGAGTCACAGAACTAGATTGAGGAACTGAAAATTATCTATCTATATAAATAAAAAGAAAGGTCCTGACTGACTGATTGATTGACTGACTCATCAACGCCCAGCCCAAACCCTTGGACTTAGAAAGCTGAAATTTTGCACAGAGTTTCCCTTTATAATGTAAACAAGGAATAAGGAGAGATTTTTCGAAAATCAACTCCTAAGGAAGTTAAATAGGGGATGAAAGTTTGTATGGAAAATCGTCACTTAACGGGTTCAAAATTTCACGCAAGCGAAGCTGCGAAAAGCTAGTTAAAATTATATTACTATTTAATGAATGGACTGGGCAGTCAGCCGTTCTACCAACCTTGCTAACTGACTAATCTTTTCACCACGGTATGACGCATTTTCGTATAGCTCGTGCCGAAATGATAGAAGAAGAAGAATGAATAAACGAGATAATAATAATACCGCCTCACTACAGAGAAAAGGCCTCTTATCATACAGAAAAAGAACGACCATTAATTACCACGCTTGTTTCCTGCATATTGTAGACTCCAGACCATTAAATCCAGGTTTCTCAACGACATTTTCCTTGACGTATGTCATAGTGGTGTTACTGTACATACCTATGTACTAATAGGTAGGGTGTATGAAAAAAGCCTCCACGAGTGACGATACTTCAGTACGTCCGGCGCACCCTGGGCAGTCAGCCTCGCTACCATCCTTGTTGACTGTTGGCTGGCACCATGGCATGAGCTATTCTTGTATACTCGTGCCGACACGATAGAAGAAGAAGACCTATGTACTTTATATGTTAATCTAAACCAGCGGTTCCCAGACTTTTTTTCTCATGGACCACTTTCAAAATTTTGCTGGTTCCGGTGGACCCCCTGCAGCTAAATTTCTACCATATTACCATATAAAATGTGAAGATTAGATCTTTTTGTCACGCCAATGTAGACCCCCGTCGAGTCTCCCCTGGGGGTCCACCTGGACCACTTTCGGAACCTTTGATCTAAACCAATGTGACATTGCAAAAAGTCACATTGCTACATGCCAGGTTTTTTGCCAGGAACCCGCAACCCGGTACTGAAGAAGCGGATCCTTAATATGTTATCATCATCATGAACCAACCGAAAGACGTCCACCGCTGGACATAGGCTTGCCCCAAGCATTGCCACATCGACCGGTCCCGTGCTTTTCGCATCCAGCGGATTCCCGCGATCTTCACTAGGTCATAGGTCCACCTTATGGGACCCACGCTGTGCCTTCCGGTACGCGCTCGCCACTTCAGAACCTTTCGCCACATCGACCATCCGTTCTGCGAGCAATGTGCCCCACCACTGCCAATTAATTTTGGCAATTCTTCAGGCTATACCGTAACATGCACCTAACATCAGGGATATAAATAGGCCAGGGTAATTCAGGTAAGAATAAAAAGTTGAGCAAACAAAAATTCCAAGCAAAAGTAAAGAAAACTTCTCTACTGTGGGTACATTTAAAATATTCAGATGTTCTTCCATAGTTTACTTTACAAGTTTCAATAAGAACATCTAACCATTTTATTTTAACTCCTTGGCTTTCCTCAAGTAAATTATTATACCAGGTGCTAATATCATATAACGCAATTTAGTTTATAGATGTCAGTCGTCATTAGGCTCTCGTTACATACGACACTAAACAAATAGGTGTACACTTAATAATGATTGAAGGTGCACATAAAAGCTTATGTACATTTAAAGTCAACGTTGCATTTTAGACTCTATTTATTAAGAGGTAAGTTCATAATTGCTTTGTATGGTTAGTTAAAATTTGATACGGTAAATAGGAGCCCCAGGACGCGCGGTATTAGAGCTGGCTTATGGCACTGTATTAATTTTGAACCGTAGTAACTTAGGTGGTGACAGAACTAAGATACCAACACATAATTCACTTGGTAACACAAATGAAACTAGCGCTTAATTTACTGTTATAATTTAGTGAATTCCTTTACAGTCCAAAGCGTGAGGAACTTAGCCGTGGTGAGATGGGATTCTGTTATGTTAGAATTAATACGATATTAGTAATGTGGGTTGCATAATTATTCTTCCGTAGAATTTGATGAAATTGTTAAATATATCATATTATTTAAAAGATTTGTTCGTATAGGTACCTATTTTAAATTGCACGTGAAAGAATTTTTCGAATTTCATATTTTTATTACATTTAAAAAAGCATTTAAAATAAATAACAGAGCGATAAAAAATGTTAACAAAGTTAACATAGAGCAGCGCTCATCAAAACACTTGTTTTTTTATCAAACAAAGTTGCCCAATTTTTATTATTATTCCTCTACATATGAACAAGCAACAGCACGTGAAATTGCCAACAAAAAAGAAAAGGGAAAATCACACGGAGCGTAGCATCACGGGCCGACTCGGTTCGCGAACTACATTACAGTTTACATAAAAACATCGCGTTCAACGACAACGGGGCATCAACTTTCCCAGCGAAGACATAAGCGAAATTGAATTACACATATTGAAAAAGAAATGTGTAGCTCCTTGGTAGGCGTGGTTTTGTTCCAAGACTCCTCCTACCCAGTGATCCGCGCATGAATCGCAACGGCATCGCTCTCAAGTCGGCCGGTCGCTCCGTGTGTCGCACAAACTAAGTCAGTGCGAACCGGGCCGCGCGCTAGGGCTGTGTCGCGCCAACGCACAACTTGCCACTCCACACGACGAGCTTACTTCCCGTTTGTGTTTTGTTACGCGAAAATACACAAAACTTTCGTGTTCAACTTTCGCAAAATTTAATATAACTTTACCGGATCAACAGGAGAAGTGAGACGGCGGAAAGTAATGACCGTAAACAAATATTTTGTTAATTAAACCGAGGTTTGAGTGGAATTCATGTTCAGTGACTGTGGGGAGGATGACAACCGCACATATATTTATTACAGATCTGTTCCATAAGCTATGACCAATTTAAGAACTATAGTTTCGTTTTATTGAATTAATGTAGGTGAGTATTTAAAAATTAGTTAAGCTACTTTAAATAAATTAATGGTTGAACTGAAATTGAAAACAATATCAATAAAAATTGATTACAATTAATAGAAATGGAAGAGAAATATAATGAAAAACATATTTATTACCCTTAATGCAGATGAGTGAGTTTAAGTCAAAGGTAATTAAATTATTCGACACTGTTAAGGTTTTATACAGAAAGTTTAACTCGAAGAAGTAAATGAAGTGGTTTGCACTCATTAATAATGCCTGAGCGTTTGTTCTTTAAGTTTACACAGTGAAGGAAGTTCAAGCATGACCTTTCTTCTAATTAAGTGTAGAATTATTAAGCAAACCTACCCCAAAGATTATTAAGAAGATGAAAATATTATCAAATTAAAATTAAACTAAATTTGTAGAGACAGAATTATGTTTAAAGGATGTAAATTGTAGCTCGTGGCAAACAAAATTGTTGTAGGATACCCTGTCAGTGACGTAGGCCACTTAGGGATTTTTCCAAATTGACCCTTAAGCGAGGTAAAAGGGATAAAGTACGTTTTCACGGGCAACGCCGCGGGCCGAGCGGCTAGCAATAAATAAAGTTGCCAATTGCTCTCCCCAATGAAACTCGAATTTTCCAACCAGAAATGGCTGGTATTAAAGATTTATAAAATCATTACATTGACCGGTTGAACAAATAAAATTGGATAAAATATTTTGGAGTGCTTCATATAATTTCTTTTGACTATTGTGTAAAGAGATAATAATCCTGTATTTTTCATTATACTTCGATGTTTTTTACATAACAATTGGAAACCAATATACTAGTATTTATTGCATACCTCGGTCATTCGATAAATATTATTTTATGCTGACCGAGATATTTTATTAATGTTTTACCATAAATATTTTTAACGGCTTTATAAATCATTTGTGCAGAAAAAGCCCATCGTTACAGGATACTTATGAAACCTATCAAATTAAATATTATACGAGGTTTGAATTTACCTATTATGTCATGTTCAAATAGTTCTATCATTAATTTATGATTATGACTAAAAACAACATGAAAATGGCTTCAAAACATCAAAGTATTGGCTTTAATAATATTCTGGTACTCGTATGTGTAATAAAATTAAATAGCGCATATTATTTTAGGTTTACGAAAACAGTTTTGATAGGCATACATTTTATTTAAACGAATAATTAAATCGAAAATCAGTTTCAAATTTCCGAATCCTGTGTTTCTATGTTAAAATTACAATGTCTACTGTTATATTTATATTACGTAAATAATAAAATATTTTCAAAACATCCAGTATAAAGAGTCAATAGATTTTTTAATAAGTTGTTCATTAACTTAAAAGCTTCTTGAAAGCTTAACAAGGAGCTTCGTCAGTTTTACAAAATGCGGACCAACATAATTTAATATTCTATTCATTTTCTGTATGAATTCCTGTGTACAGAATTTTTAGGAGCTTTTATAAAAGACGTATTTTTTTCCTATATTTTACATTTTGTTCTGGTATTATTTTTATTTCTCATTAAAGGAGTTTTGTAAACACGAGCATTGTGTACACCTTTAGTAATGATTACAAGTACCTACCCCTTTGTTTGTGATACTATCTAAAATATTTCGAAATACATAAGGATTATAAAGCTGACATTTAGTAATTCATGACAATAATAATAGTAAATAGTCCGTTGATATTATTAAGAGGAGCTCGTGGCTAAATAATTACAGCCGCATAGACCGATCTTCCGGGTTAAGCCACGCTTGCCAAGGTTGGTCTGTGGATGGGTGACCGTTTACCATAGCGAGTTTCCTCCGTGTCTCGGAAAGCACGTAAAGCCATTGGTCCCGGCTGTCATTTGTAGATCTTTGACAGTCGTTACTGTTGGTCAGAAGCCAGAAAGTCTGACAACCAGTCTTACCAAGAGTACCGTATTACCCAGTTACTGGGTTGTGGAGGTCTGATAGGCAGTCGCTCCATGTAAAATACTGATATTCAGCTGCATCCGGTTCGACTGGAAGCCGACCCCAACATAGTTGGGAAAAGGCTAGGCAGATGATGATGAGTCCGTTGATATTATGTTATCCAACTTATCTCTCTTCGTAGCTTTATTAAAACCTTTTGATATTTTAATCGAAGCAATCTGAAAATTATGTGATAGTGGTTGTGATTTGGAATCTAAAACAATGGATATCATAACACGTAAGTGCTCAATTGAGTACTAAATAGATAAAATAGAAATACAACATCCAATCTATCGCCACAATAATGTGACGATGACGTCGACTTTTGAAAGCAAATAAATGCTATGACAACTTAAATCGTATTTTTTTAAGCGTTAATTTATTTATCGTGTATCTACGTTGCGAAAATATAAATTGTCGAAGGGTGCAGAATTATTTACAGTATCTTGAAACTCAACGTTAAGCAGGAAACGGCAAAAGACGGATAAAAAAAAGTGTTTTTTCTACAGCTGTTTTCTTTTTATTAAACACATTTAATAATGCTGTAAAATTCTATTCATGGTAACATAGAAAGTAGAAAACGTTTTTTTTTCTCCCACTTCTTTAACTACCCTGACATTTGCTCCCGACTTGACGTAGAGTTTCGGGACAACCTGTATATACTTTAAAATAATTGCTGGTCCAAATATAACCCTACAAAAACATTTAACCTATATCAAACGAAACTCCACTCAATATTTCTTCAAGACACAATCTTGTAACAGGAAACAATTAAAAACAATTACAACCCAAAGGGCGATTTTTATTAGAGCGTCTTATCTAAATAGTGTGAGAAGTACCCTTAAGTGGATTTGTAGTCACGGCAGAGGCAATGCTTCCGTAACAGTGAGTAATTTAAAGACGGCCACGGCTGATATCTGCGGGGGCATCCATTACCCCTACAACGGGGTACAAGTCCACCATAAATTATAAGGAGGAATACTTATACGCTGATTTATATTGAGCTGTAAATTTTCTATCCTATATAGTATTTAGACTTCAGACAAGTTTAGTACCAGCGGCCTTTATAATGGCTAAGGCCGAGCATATGTGAGCGGCCTCAATTACCGCAGCTGTTTGCGGTAATACGCGTTTCGTTATGGAGTGAGAAAGATATGTTACGTCGTGACCGAAACGTATGAGGGGTTTTTAAATTGGGGGTATGGGCGCTGTGGTCAGCGAGCTGGGGGTACTAATACACGATGTTTAAATCGTGCTACGGCTCAGATGACAGGCTTGAGATCTATAAAGCGTACTTAGAATTTTCTCAGACTTGACTTACGTAAATCGGACCATTATTTTTGTTTGGTTTATAGCCTTAAGTTTTTGGTAAGTCGTCGATTTTGTGGACGATTTGCTAAGCACAGGGATTTGAAGATTGCTATATAAATATCGACTTAGACTCAACCCGAAAGTAAAGTCTGAGCAAAGACTAAGGACGCTTTATAGATCTCAACTTGAGAGCAATCTGTGTATCCGCTTTCTTTGCAGATTATTTAATGTATTCGGTTTGATCTGTGTTACAGAATGGCATAAAAATGTTTGTACACTGGTCCGAATTCGGTCCAAAAATTCGGACCAAACTAGCTGTAGTATCTAGCATTTGTATGACTGTTTGTGTACTGCCTTCAATCGTAATTTTTTTTTTTTTTTTAATCATTGCCCCACACTAAAATTTCTCTTGTATCGTAGGTGCTCTTAAAGACACAAATCTCACATACACAAACGCCCAGACCCGAAACAACCATCTGCAGGCCATACAAATTTTTGATCCGTGTGGGAATCGAACCCACGACCCGTAGTGCAGAAGCCAATCGCTTAGCCACTGCACCAAACGTGTTGTCAACTTCATAGTAGGTATATTGCCGTCAAGTTTTCTCGAAACATATTTCTTATATCTCGAATTTATTCGGATTCGGATCGCACGTAGTGCACATGCGCTCTTACTATAATCAGTGACAGCAGGTAACAGATTTTTTGTAAATCCGATAAATCCACCTCTGATTCGATCAGTCACCAACTTATATCACCACAAAATCTGCTTTCTATCGTCACCAGCAATCGGACAGTCGGTTAGAATATCAGCAGTATTCAGTCAAATACAGGAAGCGAGCTTAGCCCTTTATCGGGGACAATTGGAAATTCCTGCTACTAAGAACGGAAACACAAATTCCGACACTTTTTCTCGATTTAAATTCGAACCCTCGCGCTATACAGCAACGCTTGCGACTACTAAGCACTAATCACATTAACTAGCTTAAATTCGCAAAAAGCTGGATGGTTTAATCACACTTATTCACATTACCTGTGAAATCGTACGCTTCTATATCTGCGAAATATTGCGCGTATTATAATAATACGTTTAAGGCACTTGTCCCACCGCCGGCGATGAGCGAGAAGCGAGGAGAGCTAGAAACTAGAAACGAGTTGGCGAGCAGCGAGAAGCCAGTGTGTAGTTCCGATAGTTTTGTCGCTGGGCTATAAGCGAGTGTGCGAGTGCAACGGGCGATTACTCGCATCACTCGCAAATGACCGCTGTTGGTCTCTCGGCATGAGTTCTGATCGCCAAGCGAGCATCGCTGAGTAAGTATCGCTGAGCGAGTATTATCTTTGATAGCTCTTGTCGCTCAGCGACAAACTAGTGGAGCGAGTCCTCGCCGGCAGTGTAAACAGTCAGCGATCAAATATAATGCATCTCTTTTGTTTACACGGAATGTATATCTATTGTACGTTTCTTGAGCGAGAAAATAGCCGATAGTTAGTCGCTTCCTCGCCGGCGGTGGGACAACTGCCTTACTAGCGGTTGCTCGCGGTTTCACTTGCATGCTAGAGGAACTACTTCATTTAACCAGATAAAAAGTATTCTCTGTCCAAATCCAAGGCATGGTCTAACTGTATGTTAAATTTCATCTAAACCCGTTCAGCTGTTAAGGCGTGATTGCAAACATCCAAATACACAAACTAAAAACATCCAAATGTTCACATTTAATTTAATAATATTGTAGTAGGATAATTAATAGTGTGTTTTATTTGCACATCACACATGACAGAATATGTTAGAATATTTAATTATTGTAAAATCTACTGTACCTATCATATTCGACCAAATAAATGATTTGATAGATTGATTGACTGAAAGCATTCTACAGCATACGTCAGCGCGTTGACGTATGCAAAAGCTGAATCGATGCAAAATGGTGAAAATACGCAATTTTATACAAAATGCAAATTTTCCAAGAGTGTGTTTTATTTTAAACTTTGCTTCACACTTTCATTTCACCTGTATCGTGGCGTGCTTTTACATACATAAACCTCACGTTCACAATCGGCCAGATTTGGAACTATCTATTCAAATGTTTGTTCCGTGCGGGAATCCAACCTACGACCCGTAAATCTTATTACGCTGCCTCGGACTGCCTCGTCTAGTAGTCACAAGCGCGACTGCTAAGCGTGAGCTCCTGGGTTCGATCCCCTGGTCGGGCAAAGTTTTATTGGGTTTTTCTGTGTAACATTTTTCAGTAGCAGCCCGGAGTCTGGATTTGTGCCCGGTTGGTGGCAATGCTCGCCCCCTATCGGCGAAATAAGCGTGTTCTATACACCTCTGCCCAACCCTTCAGGAAATACAGGCTTAACGTTATGTTATCTTTCTAAGCTTCAATCAGTTCCATAGTAATCAATAAAAATGGTTAAGGAGGAATAGCGTACTAATAAATAAATGCCATTCAAATATATTTATAAAATGTTAAACTCTTTGCAAAGCTCAACAATTAAACTGGGATAAATAGTAGACAAAGGAAATAAGAAACAATAACATAGCTTTGCGTGAACTTGGTATAATGCCAACTTGCGCCGAGTATTTCTTTCTCTTAATATTTTCGTTTAATAAATATTCATGGGTAATGATTTAAGAGCCGTGGTAGACTGGAGGTGAGAAACCCGTTTGTTAAGCACCGGATTGCGGGTCCAAACCCTGCCTGGGTTTTGGCCTTTGTCCAGCAGTGGACGTCTTTTGGGGTGATGATGACATGTTACGGACCCACTTCTTCAGCACCAGGTTGTGGGTTTCTGGCAAAAAACCTGGCACGTAACGCACGTACCAATGTGACCTTGTCAATCTTTTTCTATCGTGTCGGCACGAGCTATACAAAAATGGCTCATGATGTGGTGAAAACATTAGCCAGTCAGCAAGGTTGGTAGCGAGGCCGACTGCCCATGTTACGCCGAACGTACTTAAGTATCGTCACTCGTGGAGGCTCTTTTCAAGACACCGCTGACATGCGGTAAAGGAAAATATCGTGAGGAAACCTGGTCTTATAACAACTCGCAGTGAGCTAGCGTGGTGATCAATGCTCATTCTTGCTCTGTATGAAAAGAGGCCTTTGCCCTGCAGTAGAGCAATTACAGTCTGATTTATTTATTATTATTAATTTGTATCTCTTTGGGAATCACGGCTCATCTTCCGTGCGGAAGATGTCCTGTCCTTTGGACGGCATACACGGGGACACAGGTCCAACGCGCAGTGGCCCCTTAGAGAACTTTAATCTAAAATGGGGTGGGGCACCAACCGGGGACTATCTACGACTGCACTATTGGAGTACAGTCATGGACCGTCCCAGGTGGGTGCAAGACTATTGTAAAATATGGAGAAAAATACCTGGTCTATGGGAAGGGGTGTTAGGTGGGTTGGATAACTTCTATTGCCGGAAGAAAACGGCGTCTGCCTTTCAACATTTAAAATTGAAAAGTGTTGGCAGACGGTGACTCGCCAGCTCACTAGCTGGGCCCCCTGAAAAGCCGCCAGTACATAGGCGAAGGGGGCAACAAACGTGTGAGCGGCGGTTATTATTATTATTTATTTAAATATTCAAACACGGATTAAACAAGAACCACTCCAAAGTCTAGTGGTTGCAAATGCGGCTACAAAGCGTGAGTTCGTTTCCCAATTCAGCCAAAAAATTGTGGGCATTTTCTGTCAGGAGTTCTCAATAATGATTTTAATTTCGGAACTATGTCCGGTTAATGGCATTAGATTCGCCTTCATCACATAGAATGTAATACCGTCATCAGCGAACTGTGACTGTGTACCTCAGTAGGTAGGTTTTGTTTGCCTTTTACAGTGATGGTGCGAAGTTTGAACCTTTTACTAAAGTAACTTCTTGCCAAAAGTTCGCCTCTACAGGGTGGCAACGAATTCGTGTAATTCCTTCAAACCTCGTGATCTACTGGTGACATAGATTGATCTAGCACTAGTTTGTTTTCAAACACAGCAAAAAAAAAAATTCCATAAGTACAGTCTACTTTTCTTTTTCTGAGTCATTTTAGCGCCCCAAGCTCCCTGACTGCACGGAGCGATATCGCCCTAGTCATGCCCGCCAGCTGTGTTGCCGTGCTTTTATTTATTTATACCTGGCATAGAAATTTAATGTTTTTGATACCTTTTCAATTGGTTTAGATACGATCACTTCACAGAAACGCAAGAAAAAAAATCGTTTTTTTTTTGTTTTTAATCAAGCTAAATCCCGTGCAGGGTTAATCTATACCAGTAATAGATCATGTAGTTTTAAGGAATTACATGAATTGTTTTACACTCTGTATATTGTTACCATGTGTAGTTAACTAACTAACAAGCTTCGAGATAATAGCGCTTAAGTACTTAATCTCTTGATCTATTGTTGGCTGATCACGAGTTTAGTCGATGCACAATAATATTTAGGAAGTCATAGTGCACATATTTGATTGGTTTTTAACTACTAGAAAAAAAATTACAACAATTTAGTACCTATTGTTATATAGAAATGTATAGATAGAAAAGGGTACGTAAAAAAAAACATTGAAAAAATAGAGAAGATACACCGCGCATTCGAAGTTTGTTGAGGAGGCATTTTCTGTCCTTTTCACTCAAAACGCATATTGCATAGAGTGATGTCAAGTCGCTATGAAGTTTTTAAGGTATGACATCATTGGTAGTAGTGTTGTCTCTGTCTCATGAATAATTTTAAATCGCATATAACTTGGGCATTTTATTAAATATTTCATTGTTTTTTTCACCGTTGCTTATTATTTTTAGAATGGTTTCATGATTTGTAATAAAAAAAATATTTTCAAATACCCTCACTATCAATCTACGCGTCCAAACCACAAAAGAGTTCAAGATTATTCGTCTCGCCTGCCAGGTAGATATTAATAGTGACCGGTTATGTGCTACGAAAGCGTAGCTGACTACATCGCGTCAGCTACGTCGTAGCAACCACGCGCAATCACACTTATTGCATTATTACACACATTACATATTTCAACACCACCTCATTCTCACACACAATTTCAATCCATTTCATTTAAATTCCTTATCACCTTGTTATCATTGCACTATGTATTTCCATTGAAAAAAAAAATTATCATCAATATTTTAACGAATTCACAAAAAACTACAATGATTGTTGAATAATAAATTGTTATTTGCTAACCGTCCAGGTAGAAAATAATACCACGTTTTCGAAGCCCAAACATTTTTCACGTCATTTAATACGCGATGTTGGGCTAATAAAAATTAAAGGCTCCTCTGAGACATTTACTGGCACTACTGTTTTGCCCTTGGCTGTAAAAGGGCAATATTTGCTTTAGTGGTCCGGCTACCTGCCGTTATCCGAGTCTTGCGGCTTTTGAACAAGCAAACTTAGAGGTGAGTAATGTTAAACGGGTTACATGTCATTACTTTGAAATTACAATTTAGAGGTAATTAAATCACCCAGTTGAACTCCTAATACTTTTAGTATTAGTAAGAATACATTTCCTTGAAAATATTATTGATTTCATAGTATTATAAAAATGAACAACAACGACATTTATTTCATTTATTTTAGACTTTTAGTATTTTGGAGTAGACGTGGTCGTGGTCGTTGAATTATTAAAACTGTTTTTTAGCGATTTTTCATTCGTCAGCTAGTTAACTGTTATTCATCAATAAAACAACCTGTTAAAAATAAAAGCTGTTAATTTACGTCAACGCATTATATCATTTCAATTCTATAAAAAAAAATGATGATTTTCTTCAAAAGGGACAGTTGGGTACTCTCAACCGGTGTGCGTGTATAACAAGACGTATGAACGTGGACAAAGCGAAAGGAGTATGTAAGGATCGTAGCATGTGGCGTTCTACAGTTTCTGCCTACCCCTATGGGAAAAAGGCATGGGTTTATGTATGTATAGAAGGAAGAAAATTGTTAATGATCGAAACGTTGACATAAATTAACGCTTAACGCTATCGATTCTTCTTATGCTGACTCGAATCAACATTCGAAAACCTGTTAATAATTTAATAGCATTAGTTAACCCTTAATCGGTTATAACTGTTATAAGGTTTTAAATAATTTGCCAATTTTTTTTTTTTTTTTTTATCGTTTTTGTTTTCTATTAAAGAAAATAGTTAAAAAAATGATATTGTCAGGTTTAAAATTAAAATATAACAAGGAGATTTTCGTGACATCTTCCAAAAAAGTTGTTGGGAAAAATATTCCCTCTAACTTTTAAAGGGTTAACCTGTTGACCATTGATTTTTAATTTACCTTTGATTGATTATTGATTAACAGTTGAATTACAGTAACCAAAAAACCGTCAATGACCCATCTCTATTTTGGAGACATCACAAATATTGTAACAAATTATTTCTCAAATCAACTCGTTCACAGTACTCTGCTGGACATCTCTCTGAAGTTGCGTCATAAACACAGAAGTCTAAATTATTTAAATTCATGTGGCCATAATACTTGATCCTGAACCGAAGCTTTACTTACGCAGATAATCCTTGCCTCAATCTCAGCTCGATTTGTATTAAATACCTAAAGTATTAAGTCTGCCTCTGCACTACTTTTGTGAATAAAGAATAAACAACATAAACATATTAACACACCGATATTCCCCGAAGGGTTGGGCAGAGTATACACGGTGTAAACAAATTCGTGTAATTCCTTCAATCTACGTGATCTACTGGTGATACGGATTAACCCTAAATGGGTATTCCAGAAAACCCACAAAAAAAAATGCAAAATAAAATCTTGGTTTTTTATTTCTGAGTCATTTTAGACCCCCGAGTTAACTGACTGCAAAGAGCGACATCGTGTTAGTCATGCCCGCCAGCCGAGTCGCCGTGCTTTCATTCATTTATGCGTGTCATCGAAATGTTCACTCACATATATTTTTTTTTGTATGTACTAATAACTTTTTTCTTACTTTATCCTTATTCTGTTGCTTAGATACGATTACTTACAACAAAATCATGAAAAAAAAAGATTTTTATTTCATTATTATTAATCAAGCTTAATCCCGTGCGGGGTCAACCTACACCAGTAGTAGATCATGTGGTCTTAAGAATTACACAAATTCGTTTACACCCTGTATAGTACACCTTCATTTTGCTGTTATGAATTAGTTCCAAATAATAGGGGGTGAGCCTATTGCCATCAACCGAGCATAAATCCAGACTAGGAGCTGCTACTGAAAAATTCCACACAAAAAACCAATAATACTCCACGTCCTGGAGATCGAACCCCGAACCTAGACCAACGAGGCAGTCGTGTCATCATCACCATCATTCAGCCGAAAGACGTCCACTGCTGGACATAGGCCTCCCCAAACATCGCCACATTTGTGCTATCCATGTTGGGGGGATTTGCTATAATCGCCACGCTTGGCAGGTGGGTTGGCGATCGCTGTATGGTTGTTAAAAAACTCGGCAGTCGTAAAAATAAATAAAAATAATTCACGTCTCATTGCGATTTCTTTCTTTTATCTTCATGATAAAAATACTGAAAATTGACATGAGCAAATATACAAAATAATAAATACCAAAACTATTATACCAGTAAGGTCCCTAGAGATGTAGAATGAAATATTATCTCTTTCTGTAACTCATTCATGTCTCAGAGGATTCATAATTTTGTCAACACTTTAAATCTGAGAGGGACTCCGAACCCGACTGTATTTTATTCTCAAGTTAAACTGAATTTTAAAAAAAAACTTAATGTTTTAACGCAGTGTACTCACTTATGCCCGGTTTCTATGGTCAAAAACGGATTGTTTTGCTTATCAGTGGAAGTATCTTTTATTGCCAACCTGGACATATAAACATACTCGTTAGCTAATTTTACTTGTGATAGCTACTAACGTATGGGAACCCTATACTATGCAAAGCTATAGGGACATTGCTTTACTATTGGTAAAGATGCAAGAGTCTGAATATTTAACAATGACGTGCGGTAAAGTGTAGGAATTGACCAGTAGCCAATAAGGGGGCTATTACACTATCATTTATGGGTGGTAATTTGAGATGGGGCATGAAGGGCAGCTACCTAAACCATTGCAGCTACAGGAAAACGTTGTTAGAGGATCACCCCTAACTTTTGGAATAATTTCAATCGATATTCACAGATTTTGAAAAAAAAGTAGAGTCAGCGAGAAAAAGGGCTGTTTTCACAAAACATTTTTATGATGCCAATCTATCCTATTTCTCATAAGGATCAAAAGACGCTTCCGGACCAACTGAGATTTGAGTACTAGAAAAGTCAGAAATCGCAAAAAACTTATTTGAGATGGGGTAAGGATAAGGGCAGCTACCTTAATCGTTGTGTCAAAAGGAAAATGTTCTTAAGAAACTGTCCATAATTTTTTTTAAATATTTCGAATTGCATTCACAGTTTTTGAAAATAAAATAATTTATTTTTTGGGCATAAACGTAGCTTGAACAAAATGTTGTTTTTCGTGATTTCTTACGTTTCTGGTACTCTAACCTAAAAGAAAGAAAGAAAGAAAAAATATTTATTTTGGACTTACACAGGCAGTTACAAAAACAATTTACAAAAACAATAAAAAATAAAAACTACCTGCACGAGGCCAAAAAAGGCTCCTATCTCAGCATAATGCTGCGACATTTAAAAAAAACAAAATGTCGCAACGCTGGTTTTCAACCACAGTAAGTCGCGTAGAGTATTTTGATACTTATAGGAAATAGGATCGATTGGCATCATAAAAAAGTTTTGTGAAAACTGACTATTTTTTTGCCGATTGCACGATTTTTTTTTCAATATCTTTTTATGCAGTTCGTAATAATGTCAAAAATTATGGCCAGTCTCCTATCAATATTTTCCTGTAGCGACAACGATTAAGGAGCTGCCCTTATAACCAACCCATCTCAAATAGTTTTCTGTTATTTCTGACGTTTCTAGTACTCAAACCTCAGTTGGTCTGGAAGAGTGTTTTGATCCTTATGGGAAATAAGATCGATTGGCATCATAAAAAAGTTTTGTGAAAACAGCCCTTTTTCTCGCTGACTGTGCTTTTTTTTTCAAAATCTATGAATGCCGATTGAAATTATCCCAAAAGTTAGGGGTGGAACTAAGAACGTTTTCCTGTAGCTACAATGGTTAAGGTAGCTGCCCTTCATGCCCCATCTCAAATTACCACCCTGTATATAGGATTTATGTCTTATTTGACCTCTAGAGTCATATCTTTGTATGGAGATATGATTCATATGTCTATATTACATTATCATATATCTATGACTCATATATCTATGATCATTAAAATATGATAGTGTAATAGCCCCATACCCGATGCTTGATGCCGCTAAAAATTGAATCAAAGTTTGGTCAAATTGAACAAATGCCGAACGTTCGTTGGCCTTCGTGGACTACGTGTGTATGATGCATACATAAGAATTGCACCTATCTCCTCATTATCATCATTTACAACTCATATTGACTCACTACTTTTTTCTATGCAAACCTATCTCCTTATATTCTATTCATTTAAATAATTTCAATGTCCATAAGTCGAAGAGAATTAAGGAATTGGAAACACTAGAAGCGTTAACATGACGTCGGTACGATCCACAGGTATAGAACTTTTTAAAGCTTAGGTCTAATAATTTTGGTACCCTATTTTGATAATTACAATGCATCGTCAGCAGATCGGTGCGCGCTGTCATCAGCGTTGCCATTTCTCATTACTATTCTACAGGGTGTAAACGAATTCGTGTAATTCCTTCAAACCGCGTGATCTACTGGTGACACTGATTGACCCTGCATAGGTTTTTTTCAGAATCAACAAAAAAAAGTTTTCAAAAAATGAACCATGGTATTCTGTATCTGAGTAATTTTAGCGTCCCTAGTTAACTGACTGCGTGGAGCAATATCGAGCTAGTCGTTCCCGTCAGCTGTGTCGCGCTGCCTTCATTCATTTATGCATGGCATCAAATTTTTCTATCACATAAACATTATATTTGGGAAAAAAAAAGTTTATTTTCATTTTGAATCAGTCTAAACCCCGTGCGGGGTTAATCTATACCATTAATAGATCATGTGGTTTGAAGGAATTACACGAATGCATTAACACCCTGTATACTAAGGGTCGCCTTCCAGTCCAACCAGTAGTGGCCGAATATTAAATCGCTTAAATATTCGACTATCATTCAAATATTAAATGCATGCGTAAGATGTAATCACTAGCATCTTTTCAATAACCTATCTATCCATGGTTTGCTGTACTAGGGTAGAAAGATTTTTTTAGAAGGGTAGAAAGTTTCTTTCTTTCTTTCTTTCAAAGACAAATTCCATATAAATTATAATCTGTAGCCAGGAAATCCACCGATAGATAAGTTACTCAAACGACAGTAAGCCGCCTCTTATCTATTTGCAGAACGCAGATAACCACTCTTCCTGGACGGTAATTAATTAGCAAAACATAAAAAAATATAATATAATTCTTCATTTGTACCCGAGACAACAACGCAACGTGTAAAAAATTGCACTACATATTTTCATATCAAGCAAAAAATAAAGTAAAACCGTATTCCCCTTACCACTTTCAGGAAAAGAGCCTGATGATGCATAACAAATTTAATACAACCTGCTCTGCACTGCGAATTGAACTGAAAGAGTTTAATACCCAGTTCAGTTTTCCTTTGGATATTTTTTATATTCTGCTTGTTAAAAACGTAACATGGTATGTGAAAAGCGCAGTTTATAGTATTTTAAGGGTAAATTATGTTTCTCCGTAGATAAATTTGCACCGTTCGGTCAGTGTCGGGGTAAAATCAATAACCGTCCAATATGTGCCTATCATTTTGACATCTAGAATTTCGTACGCAGCTTATGGCAACGCTGTTAAGTGATGGACGGAGTGTAAGCGGGCAGCGGTCGTGATAAGATCTTCGGTTAGATTAGTAACTGGATGATAGATAATTCTTTAAAAATAAAGTACCAGCGTTTTTGATAGTACTGCTGATGGTACTGCCTGCAAAAACTGTCCCCTCCCTCTGGTAAGGGACAGTGTCCCGAATACTTTAATAGTGAATTCAGCCCATTATACAAGGTGTAACATAAATAAGTGCACAACCTCTTAAGGGGTCACTGTACTCATCATTATGAACAACTTTTACTATGAGACCAAACATGAAATTGCGAAAAAAATCAGCTGTTCCACACATTAATGTTCGCATTCGTCAAAATGTAGGGAAAAGCCTTTTTTTTTCGCGATTTCAGATTTTTTCCTATAGTAAAAGTTGTTCATAATGATGAGTACAGTGACCCCTTAAGAATTTGTGCCCTTATTTATGTTACACCTTTTATAGAATTGAAGAAAGAAATTGAAATTCTTTTCGGGATTTTCGATTTCACTAGATATAATGGTTATATTTTAATGAAATTATATTTCAATGTATGATTTAAAATGTAAATAAACTCCATGTAAAGGACAGCTTTCTGAAAATGTAAACAGTGAAATCTGAAAATTATTTAGATACGCAGTGTATCCTAATAGATAAAGTTATCTTACATCTGAAAAATGTAAAATAATTGAAAAAGAAATCGGAAACTGTACTAACAATTTATAGTGACAAGATTATTCTGTTCAATAATCCCTTTATTTGATCATACCTATAAATCAACTAACACACCTAATATCATAAAAATTAAAAGCCCAATGAACCACGTCACACATCGTCCTATCACCCGCTAACAGGCCGCCGTACCTCATCGGCCGATATCCGCCGCGTGTTGTATGACGGGCCAGTTTTTGTGCGACACGGTACACCCGCTATTCATTAGGCCGCCGCTGTCCATGTCCGCATTAATTACAGGAGGCCTCTGACGAATGACACGCAAATACTCGCCGGATAAGGCTATAACAGCCGACTGGATGTTGCGGGATGTTGAGCTGTTGGAAATTGTAGATAAGTTATCGAAATTATTTTATAAGTTACCTGAAATTATTATTGTTTCACTTGTCAAGAATTAGAGTTTATAGAGAGAATTAGAGGAGCTCGTGGCTAAATAATTACAGCCGCATAGACCGATCTTCCGGGTTAAGCCACGCTTGCCGAGGTTGGTCTGTGGATGGGTGACCATTTACCATAGCGAGTTTCCTCCGTGCCTCGGAAAGCACGTAAAGCCGTTGGTCCCGGCTGTCATTTGTAGATCTTTGACAGTCGTTACTGTTGGTCAGAAGCCAGAAAGTCTGACAACCAGTCTTACCAAGAGTATCGTATTACCCAGTTACTGGGTTGTGGAGGTCTGATAGGCAGTCGCTCCATGTCTTGTAAAATACTGATATTCAGCTGCACCCGGTTCGACTGGAAGCCGACCCCAACATAGTTGGGAAAAGGCTAGGCAGATGATGATTGTCAAGAATTAGAGTGCAAAATGCTCTAAAGTTATATGACACAGTTAAAGTAAATTTACTCTTGCGCAATGGCAAATACACGCAGGGCCTAAAAGTCATGTAAAGTAATGAATGGCTTCATTATTCTTTTTTGTCATAAACCCACAAATATGATTCACAAACAGTCCTCAAAATGAAATATAAAGAGAAAATTTTGTAGTACAATAGTTATTCGGGGAAATATCGATGACCATTAAGCAGTACACACCGCCTTGTATAAAATTCAGCTAGTATGCTTTTTTAAATTTATGGTGAACTACTGACCATAAGCTGTTGATTTATATAATAAATATTTTATCGTAAAAACTAAGGAATCTGCTTGTCTGTTGGTTTTACAAAAGATCTTGGATATGGACCAAAGAGTATGCGTCATACACTAGTTGTCTACAGAATAAAGATAAAAAAGCGCTTACTTAATTCCTCTTACAATTCTTATTTCATAATAATACAATAAACAGTTAAAAGCTACATCATTATGTATTCGTTCGACGCAACTGTTATAAAACCAAACTCACAATATTCTAACATTCCAATGCACGTTTTCTATTCTACATTCATATAATACAATCCCGAGCTCTTTCAAACGACTAGAGGGATGCATACTCAACTCTCAACTCCGTCGCAACCACAACAAAAACTGGGCATAAACTGTCATAGTTCCAATACTGCAACGCATAGAAAATTCAACGCTAAACATGACTGATCACAGGATTCTGTCGAGTCAGAGGTCGACGCCGAACATCCACTCATTACGCCGGTTTATAATTGCAGCTCTTACAAATGAGCCCGAACTGCCAATCTGACGAAAGCAAAATGTGTTTTCAGTCGTGCGATCATTAATTTGAGTATATTGTGTCAACTCTCACATTGATGATTTAAATGGAATTGCAACCGTTCTGATTCCCGTTGTTAATATCGCTAAGTATAAATACTGATTAACATTTGATAAATGTAATGAATGTGTATTGAACGAGTGGAACAAACAAGCCCGATTTAAATTTTCATTCCATTTATGTTAGTTTTGAAATACTGGACACTGTGTAGCCAGCTTAACTGGTGTTCTTTGCAGTCGTATAAACAGTCATTTAGTTTATTATTCCGCGTAATTCCGTATCAAAGGGACCGGATGAAATCTTTGTTCACTTCCCATGTTTTTTCTTGTCACCATTTCATTAAACCGCACTGCTTTTTCTTTTTTGCAAAGCAAACCATGCGTTCACTAACTTCTGAGATCATACATTTTAGAATAAGTTACTTCTAAAGAATTTAATCTTTCCTTTTGTGTTAAACATTTTTATTGCGTTCTTTGTTCGCAAAAACTAATCAAGTGAAACAATCTTAAAGTTTGCTACTTAGAAACAATTTGAACCACTTGCAAATAGAAATAATTCACTGCGCCCCGACGCGTAACTTTAAAGCTTAACCCGCAGATGTAGTGGCACATAATGGGTACACACACAACACACTTATTTTCACTCAGTCAGGGCAAATGAACATATGTACAGAATTATATAGACGAATGTTGAACTCGAGAACAACTTGTAAATGAAAAGGTGCCGCGTTTATCTTTCAGTAAGACAAAAATTGACAAAATTTTAAATATCATGGAATCCCTATGGTGAGATTTCGGTGTCTATCTTTACGTCACTCTTTATCTCGGCAACAACAAAACCTTATGTCTCTTCTAGATACCAGGCACTTACATGCGCAGCGCAAGATAATTTTATCGGCGCATCATCTCGTGCCGAGCCGAGATAATTTGACAACAAAATCTAAAAACACTTAAAGTATCACTGATGACTGTTTTAAAGTAAGTGTTAAAATTTCAAAATTCAGTCATTTTCATTTCCATGAAAAATTATTTATATTATTTTTTCAGAAATTACACATACCTGCTATATTTTCGAATGCAGACAATATACCTTTTAATCCTTGACCCCAAATATGACCTCAAATCTAAACACAGCTGATCATAGCTGAGAATAGATATGTAGATTTTAGCATATTTTTGTGAAATCTTTGAAAAGTTATTTCTTTTAAACTATTGTAGAAAGTTGTAGAACAAAAAAAACATTATTATGGGTACTTTAATATCCTGTCGTATTAGAGCCCCTTTTCTAACTAACCTTGTATAAGTTTGTATCGACAAATCCATACTATTGAATGATAAGCCCTCTTACTTTAACTACTTGTTAGCTTGAACTGAACGAGTTATCCGAAACGGAATGCTGTTGACTTACTGCACTCACGTTTGATACACAATTTGCAATATGCACACACTTTTGTTATGCTAAAATCGAGCATGGTATCGAAATCTACGTAAGCCCTAGATACTAGAAATTACAACATACGATCTTACCTACTTTTAAGCATTTCTCTGCTCATCGCACAAAGAAAAAGATAATCTTTTTGCAGCTATCTATCTTTTCGCTTTGGTCGTAAAAGACGACTGCAGTATCAGTTTGACGTATCTACCTTATGTAATTTTTTTTTAAATAACTTAAAAAGTTGGGTACTAATCTAACTATACCTAGATGCTAGCACCTTACATCATTCATCATTACAAATGATTTATACATACACATACAACATGTATGTATGTATAAACCACACTATGTCGTTCAACACACAGAAGGGCGTAAAGGAAACGCATAACGCTCGCTGGCATTAATTACAACTTCCGTTGGCGATCGCAGCGTTATCGCGGTTCAAACGCGGCTGCGTTGCGTTCCGGCGATTTGTCATTGCCAAGCTGCTTGTTCGAAATGATTATTGCTTGCTTGCTAGTGCAAATTTTTATGTAGTTATTTAATGTTTTATTACCACCACGTAGGCATGGGTAATATCGCTTTTATACTATATCAAATCGTATCCATGTATCGGTTTAGAATATCGGATATCGCATCTATATATTTCAATACCTATATATTGGCTGAATCAGTGTGGAACTCGAAATCGGTACTGTGATATTTAGGTTTCGGTTTTGTTAGATTCATGTACATCATTGTAACTACATCAATCCCGCCCGCGCGCATCGCAAGGATACGGTACCTACCACCGTACTACTACAGTACTACTGTACCCGAATCAGTTTGACCCGAATATCATCCGAATATCATCATGCGATACAATATCGGTATAAGTAGTGTCTTGTTCTGTCACTCGTCGCGCTTTATTCGGTATAGGTACTCGGATACCTGATATATAGATTCAGTGCCGTCCGATATATAGGTATTGGATATTGTGCCGATATATAGATATTGTATCTATATACGATTTGTATCGCCCACTCCTACCACCACGGCATCGTAGTCACGAGTAATGTCGTTTTAACATATTTAATTTCAGAATGCGGTGGGTAAAATTAAATATTTTCGATTGCTTGTAATGATTGCAACCTTTTAGAAAAGGTGTTTAGATAAGGTTCTAAACATTTTTTTTTTTATATTCTAAGGGATAACATAACATATTAACACCACGCCTGGATTACCCGAAGGTTTGGACGAAGGTGTATGGTACACCCTCAGTTTGCCGTTATATTTTAGTCCCATATAACAGGGGGTGAGCCTATTGCCATCAACCGGGCACAAATCCAGACTCCGGGCTGCTACTGAAAAATTTTACGCAGAAAAACCCAATAACACTTTATCCGACCATGGTAACCCAGGACCTCACGCTTAGCAGTCGCGCTTGTGACCACTAGACGAGGCAGTCCGAGGCAGCGTAAAAAGATTTACGGGTCCGTAGGTTGGATTCCCGCACGGAACAAATATTTGAATAGATAGTTACAAATCTGGCCGATTGTGAACGTGAGCACGCCACGATACAGGTGAAATGAAAGTGTGAAGCGAAGTTTAAAGTAAAACACATTCTTGGAAAATTTGCATTTTGTATAAAATTGCGTATTTTCAACTTGCTGACTGCCTCGAAAGTCGAAATTTTAACACTTGCTTTAAAATAGACATCAGTGATATTTTAAGTGGCCTGCGGATTAGTACCCCCTTTCCAACAAACCTTGTTTATATGCTAGTAAATAAATAAACTTTTATCTTGGTCTCATGTTTATAATTTATTATAATGAATTCACTGAGTAAATAACAAAAGGTCAACCGATATCTGAGTTTTTCCGTAAATTAAAAAATATTGATAAAGTCGGTCATGTATACAAGGTTAGTCAGAAAGGGGTACTAATCCGAAAGGGTATTAAAGTGCCCATAATAATGAATAACTTTTGTTCTACAACTTTCCCTAAAAGTCAATAGTTTATGAGAAATAGCTGATCAAACTTTTCATAAAAAAAAATACGCTAAAATCTACCTATCCTCACCTATGATCTGCTGTGTTTACATTTTAGGTCATATTTAGGGTCACAGATTAGAATATCCCTTTTCGGAATTCGTAACTAAAACAGGGATAAAGATAAAAAAAAAAACTAAAATAAAAATAATTTTTCATGGAAATAAAAATTATCGAATTTTGAAATTTTAACACTAGCTTTAAAACAGTAATCAGTGATACTTTAAGCGGCCTGCGGATTAGTACCCCCCTTCCGAATAACCTTGTATACATGCAAGTAAATAAATAAACTTTTATCTTGGTCTCATGTTTACATATTGAATTCACTGAGTAAATAACAAAAGGTCAACCGATATCTGTGTTTTTCCGTACATTATAAAATATTGATAAAGTTGGCCATGTATATGTAGCCATTATTAACAAAATATGTACGTAATCATATGTTACTTTGTACATCCGTGTGTAGCGCGAGTGCCAAAATCATAAATTTAATATGCAGTCGGACATAAAGAATACCCGCACAGTCCAAAACGGCATATAAAAATATTCCATTAGCTAAATGTGTGACGTAATGCACATTCTATTTCATAACAGAATCAGAGGCCAAAAGACACCACTGTATCCATTTTGTGATTATGTTATGTAGAGTGCTGGCGTAAAGTCCCACTGGAAGTGGTTCGGGGAATAATATTACATATCCTAATAATATTATAAACTAGCCACCCGCCCGGCTTCGCACGTGTACGTTTTATAGCTTAAAACCTTCCTCTTGAATCACTCTATCTATTAATAAAAACCGCATCAAAATACGTTGCGTAGTTTTAAAGATCTGAGCATACATAGGGACAGACAGCGGGAAGCGACTTTGTTTTATACTACTCGTATGTAATGATGATGCGAAAGTAAATTTGTTTGTTTGTTACCATTTCACGCCTAAACCACTGCACTGAACCGATCATCCTGAAATTTTGCGTATACGTTGTCAGGTGTACAGAAATGGACATACCTTTCATTCCGAAAAAAAGTACTGTTCCCGAGGAAAACAACAATAATGGTGCTCCCACACTGCTGTTAAAAATGTTTACAAACATTTTCTAACACTAACAAATGTTAGGAAAAGATAAAAATATCAGATAATAATGAATCTAATTAGTCTAATATAGATTATTAGATAATGTTTCAATAGATTTTTGCAGATATTTTTTTTTATTTATGTTTGTTTAGAAAATGTTAACTAATGTTTGTAAACATTTTTAACACCGGTGTGGGAGCACCTTAACGTTCATAGATGGCGCCATTATAGAAACTTTAGTAGTATGTTAAGCGTTTTTTTGAGTTTCATTAACGCGAGCGAAGCCGCGCGCAAAAGCTAGTATTACGTATTTATAAATGTTGTCAGTCCGAACGACAGTATTTTTGGATATTAACATAACATACAATACGGCCGACGTATCTTGGCGAGTCTGAAGTTAGTTGTTTAGCTGCGCAATGAATCTTTTAGAAACGAAATTGTCTACTGGCAGCTAATCAGCTAACTTCAGACTCGCCAAGATAAGTCGGCCGTATTGTAATACGTTTTTGTTTCACGTAATCACAACTGTATTCCCGAAGGGTTGGGCAAAGGTGTATAGTACACCCTTATTTCACCGCTGTGTTTAAGTCCCATATAATAGCAAGCCTATTGCCATCAATGGGTACAAATCCAGACTCCGGGCTGCTACTGAGAAATTCCAGAAGGATTCGCGCGACCTTGGTATCGAATCCATGACGTCACGCTACCAATGCATGCAGGCAATGAGGCAAGCAGGTTTCGGATATTACTGAAGTCAGATTTAAGCTTATCAATTCACTGTGGGATATAAACTTCTTTTATAATGGAAGGTAATACACAGAACTATCAAAATAATATCTCCCCAAAATTATATTTCATGTCTTCATGAAATGATGATGAAGTTCGTGTCTTGCAGAAGTGCAATAATAAAATAACTCTATTATAAGTAGGCTCTGAATATCAAACTAAACTCCACTTCACATCTATTTCGGTTGAAATCAGTTCTTTAAAATCATTGTGATATTTTTTGTATTGATACCTTCCATAGCAATACAAAAAATATCACAATTCGACACCCTATAAATGATATTTATTTCTGTAAATAAATAAATCTTTTTCAATTTCATTTTCATAAAAAAAAATTAAGTCACTTTAACAAGTCAAAGTAGTGTTTTTTTTTTAAGAATAGATGCCTCCGGCTTTTTCTGTCTGACTAGCTCTAAGTAGAAAAACCGAAACAAACTCAGAGGTCAACATCTCTTTTAAAGTCCAGACACTCGAATTGGTTTATACCACAACGATATAAACCTATTCGAGTGTAACAATGTAGGGCAACGTCTGGAATGGGCTTTTGAGAAAAGAGCCCTAGCTGGTTTGAGATGACCTGTCCCAACTGACGGTACGCATGCATCAGTCATCGTGTAGCTCAACCTTATTGTAGGGAGCTCAACGACTCGACGCACGACACCACCAGTCAGCTGGACATTAAATATGACTCCAATAGTGGCTCTTGTGTGGCTCTTGGGGTGCATGAAAAGAGCCTCCACGAGTGACGATACTTAAGTACGTCCGGCGCACCCTGGGCAGTCAGCCTCGCTACCAACCTTGCTGACTGGCTAATATTTTCACCACAGCAGGGGCTATTATCGTGTAGCTCGTGCTGACACGAGAAAAGAATAGTGGCTCTTCCATATCCTTTCTCTAATTTCGTGACACGGGCGCACGAGGTCCGTGTTTATGCTGCCTCGAACGAATCTTTGATATCAAATTCTTTTAGAACCGACCGCACGTAGCTGCCCCCACATTCACTCATATTTTAGATAACGTTCGACTGTTTCTCTGGTGCTCCACCGAATGTGAATAAAAATACGAATATTTTACCAACCCTGTGAGTTCGTGCATAGATACCGGAATTTATTGTTAGGTTAGGTTATATTTTTATTCCGTTTTTGATGAATAAAACTGCGTTGATAGAATAGTATTCACGGATCTATGAGAGCCAATAAGCAAATATTTTTGTAAAGCGTGTTAGTGAATATTATTTTTTTAGTTGTTGTAACAAAATTTTTGAATGAAATGTTGAAGTTCATCATCATCTGCCTAGCCTTTTCCCAACTATGTTGGGGTCGGCTTCCAGTCGAACCGGATGCAGCTGAATATCAGTATTTTACATGGAGCGACTGAACGAAATGTTGAAGTTAATTGTTTCAATATTATTTCTATGTTCACACACGACTGATCATAGCTGATATATCCACATGTACGAATACTCTGCCCCGCTAAAATCTCTTCGTAACATATCTAATCTGGGTCTATCCTTTTGTTATAAATCCTTTGCCAGTATTAAACCCTAACTTTGCAAAACTGCGAATACAATTGGAGTAATCGTTAAAATGATTACAAACTATTAATAAACAAGCATAAATTAATTTGTTATACAAATCGCTCTTTTCTCGTTAATAACAACAACAATTAATTGTTTTAATCGCATTATGAGATTATGATTGACCTTGTGGAAGTTGTATGCTACTGTTATCATCTGAACCGTAGTGACCGTATAGTAATACGGTCACTACGGTTCAGATGATAACATGGTCAGAAAATCAGAAAGAAAACATGTTGAAATAGCGCCGATGCCACAGTTAGACAGACATTAATTTGAAAATTATAACAAGCCTCTTTTTTCGTCACAATTTAAAAATAAAAACAAATGATTGCAATTTTATTTTAACTTCTTTTTTTTGTTGCAGGTATCCCAAACCCTTCGAATGTCGAGCTACGTTAATTAGTGTTCAAAATGAGAAGACTAAAGTGGGTGTCGAGGTTGAATAGCGGTGGTAGACGGCAGCACCGGACAGTGACACGCTGAGGCAGCATGGCGACGCACGCGCCGGGCGGACCGCTCGCGCGCCTCCTTGTTCTGGCCGTTTTACATGTCAATTTTATTGGTAAGTTTTTTTTTTTTAAATTATCATAAATAATTTGAAAGTAATTATCATATTAGTAAGTATACGTATGAATATAAACCACAAGACAACATATATATAAACGACAAGACTAATACCTACATTACAACTTAAAGAACAAGCAAACTAAGTTGATTTCAAAATGACAAAAACTATAGAAAAAATCACATAAAACAATTTCAGCTGCAATTAAAATATGTAATGGAATTAAGGTTTGTAAATACCAAAGCATGTTAATTGTAAATTAAAAAAAGCTGGACTATATAAGGTTAGTCAGAAAGGGGGTACTTATTCGCAGGCCACTTAAAGTATCACTGATGACGGTTTTAAAGCAAGTGTTAAAATTTCAAAATTCGATAATTTTCATTTCCATGTAAAATATTTTTTATTTTAGTTTTTTCGAAAATTATTCGTCCCTACTTTAGGTATGAATTCAGAAAACGGAGCTTCTAATTCGTGACCCCAAATACGGCCAAACATGTAAACACAGCTGATCATACCTGAGGATAGATAGATTTTAGCGTATTTTTTATGTAATTTTTGAACAGCTATTTCTCTTATACTACTGACTTTTGGAAAAAGTGGTAGAACAAAAGTTACTCATTACGATGGGTACTATAACACCCTTTCGGATTAGTACCCCCTTTCTGACTAACCTTGTAGATATAATTAAAAAATTAAACGGGTTAAAATCTTGACACATAAAAAAGAGATAATAATATCAAATAGCGGATGTCAATCTCATGATACCTCATAGTTCAAATGTGAGGCTTATTTGTCTTTCTGGTGGAAATTCCACAGGTGAAAGTCGCAACAGCTTTAATTTTACATGCTACACGACCGGAAATAACGAAATGACCCTATTTGTTACAAAACGCGACTTCGCACTTTGTTTCCGTTTTAGAATACGCAGAAAAGTGTCACCTGAACGCGAGTTTAAAATGGCTTCAAAAATTGCAACAGTACTTTGTACTGGCAGATTGTTCGTCCATCGCCTGTGGGCACCACATCAGGTTTATTTCCCTCAGTTGACTCTTTAAATTAGCGTGGGACGGTAAACAACTGACAAACTGCGTTTTATTCTATTTTTAAACTGGCGAAGGAATAAAACAAAACTTTTTTAGATAAAATACAGTTCACACCGTATTTCTGGGAGGTATCGACAAAAGTGTACTATTGTCTGTTCATTTTTGCCCAATATTCAATACAATGAATACGGAAAGAGTACTGCCATTTATCGAGCATAATGCTCAATAAACTTTTAAAAAAAGTAAAAACCGACTTCAAAGAAATACTAAAAGGAGTAAAATAATTACCATAATATAAAATTAACAGTTTCAGAAGTCGGTGGCTTCTATTTGCTTCAGTGTAGAGTTGCACCGACTTCTGAAACTGTTAATTTTATATTATGGTAATTATTTTACTCCTTTTAGTATTTCTTTGAAGTCGGTTTTTACTTTTTTTAAAAGTTTATTTTTTATTAAATACGTTTTAGTGTCATAATTTTAACCCCCTCCTTCATAACCCTTCTTTTTGGCTTTGACGTAGTCGGGCATAAAAAGTCCTTTCAAATGATACCTTACACGATATAATGAAAACATTCAAAAGGGGGGGAGGGGGGGACACGCACCCCCTCCTCTTTTCTAGTAGTCAGTTCCCAACAACAAATATAAACAAAGCAATATTAGTAATTTGAGAATTTTGCTTTGATCCGATGAGGAGTTCCGTTCCATATCTCTGAAGTTCATGGTCTAATCATAACAAAATTTAAATGGGACCAATCGGAAAGTATGCCCTTTCGAACAAAAAAATAATTTTTCAAATCGGTTCATAAATGACGGAGATATGAGGTAACACACATAAAAAATAAAAAAAATAAAAAAAAAAATACAACCGAATTGAGAACCTCCTCCTTTTTGAAGTCGGTTAAAAACCGGATTGCTACTGAAAAAAACACTGCCGGGAAACGAACCCAGGACTTGGCGCTCCGTAATCGCACTTCAACCACTTAACTAAAGTTTTATACCAACAGAAATACTTAGGTACTAAAATTTATAATTTTTTTTAGTACCTTGTGAAGCCATATTTACACACTCATAAAGGTGGATCCAGACATTGCGAGGCATGCGCCGCCAACGGCGCACAACGCATGCGTATCCCTACCGACACACGCTGGCTCGCCTCGCACATGCTCAGCCTGTGCGCAGCACATGCCTCGCCACAAACATGAAGACATGCAAACGAAGCATTTGCTTCGTTGTGCGCCGGTCATAGCGCATGCCTCGCAAAGTCTGGATCCACCTTTAGAGTTTTCTCGACAAAGCTTTGCTACCTTTAGGGTGCTTTTTCACCACAGATGTGCTATGCAACGTTGCTATGGATGCGTTTGATATCCACCAATCATATTCATTGGTCCACATAGCACAGCACCGGTGGAAACTGATTCAACTAAGCTACGTTTTTTATATGGAAGGATGCGTGCTGTGGATGCGTGCTATGGATGTAAGCTATGGATGCGTGCTATGGATGTTCGCAACTGGTGTAGCTATGTGCAGAGCAGTATACCTAAAGTGGGCTCGCGTTTGTCACCGAGCACATCTGACTCGCTCCGCTACATAGCTTAGCATCAGTGGAAACGGTCACATAGTTTCGTAGCTTAGCTTTTACATTCTCGCAGCATAGCTGCATAGCACATCTCTGGTTGAAAGGCACCCTTAGTGTTGTGTATTGATGACGTAACGAAAAAGTAGTTGAGTTAAATGGCCGATTAATCGAGTAAAGTAGAAAACTTTATGTATATCGGGGAGTTAAATTCATATCTTCAGTGAAGTTCTTACAGTGCGTAAGTCATTTTGAGACTGTGGAAACGGACAACAACGAAATTACTTGAAATGAAAAAGATTATTATTATTTTCAAAGGTTTAAATCATCAAAGAGTTCATTTGTAATGATAATTAAAAACATTATTGCGTTCAGCGTAGGTTACGCTAGTTTTAAATAGTTTTTTCACTCTCTTGTAAAGTAGCCATTTTTGACTTCCGCACTGTTAGAACTTCACTGACGATATGTGTATACATCGGGCTTGAAAGAGATATTTACGGAACTACTATGACTATACCTATTTTTGCCGCCAAACAGCATCGATGATTGATAGAAAATTGTGTCAGATTGTCGACAATCAGCTATTCTGCTTGGCTAAAAGAACCCATGAAGTTTAAAGCAATCACTTTCCATTTCTATCCTAGGCTAACCTAACCGAGTCGGGGTGCTCAAACGATTTAATAGCTGATTTTTCTTACGCTACATACCACACAAAAAAAAATACTTCAAAAAAAAAAAAAACTTTAAATCATTTAAAGCCTGTTTCAAAATCGTCTGATCACTCTGATCTGGGAAATAAATATGGTGGTTTAGCGGATTTCCTATATAGAAACTATCAAACCGCCTATATCTTTTAGTTAAGATTTAACCGACGCGACGGCGACGGTTGTGAAATAAGCCGTAATACCTACAGTGTCTAATTTTGATTGTAAAAAAAAACCGTAACAGTTTTTATAGTCATTAGGTATGCATTTAATTAATACGAGCACATTCCTCACAACTTGATATAAAGCTGCTCACATCAAAAACTTTCTATTAGTCTGTACTTTGTAATATTTTTTAGTCTTGTTCGAATAATAAATTAATACTGGCTGCCTTTTGACGGCGAGTTTAATTTTTGGTTAGAAAATTGTTTTAATTTTTATTTTTTGGTAGTATGTTAAATTTTTTGTTTATAGAGAGAAAATTTACACACGGCTAGATATCAAGCTCTATATTTCCAGTATAAGCTGACCTCTCAGTTTAAGGAAAGTCTATACAATGCGAGATCAGCGCGTACTAGTGAGTATAGCTTGGTGCGTAGTCGTGTGTCAGGTACAGATGCCAGCACATCAACCTACTACAATCTGTCAAGTTTCTTTAATAGATTTTCATCTTTATCGCATATGCATTAGGTTCAAGGTTGATTGGGAAAATTTGACAGTTTCGGGTAGCTTGATGTGTACTTACGGCCGATTTATCCTGGTCACCCTGAACTTCGTGCAAAGTTTGGAGGCCCTGGGGGGCAACGAAGAAGAAGAAGGTTTTTTTTTATTGACCGGCCTTTTTATCTGAACTTTTTTCTCTTTGTCAGAAAGAGTTTAATTTTTTTTCCTATCTAAAAAAATCAAAGTGCATATTGTGGAGGCCTCTCTCTTGTGGAGGCCCCGGGACTAAAGCCCATGTTGCCCTCCTCTAAATCCGGCCCTGTCGATATTAGAGTAACGGACTATACACACTTATTACCATCAATTCGTAATATATCAATATGGAAAATGGAAATTATAGATAGAATGAAAAATTGTAAAAATAGAGAAAAATAAATATAAATAAATAAAAAAAACAATGAAAAAATTATTTTAAATAGAAAATGGACATTTTGTAGTAGTAGGGCTGCTTCTGAAAGAGCTCGCAATAGATTTTTAAGAAACAACATTTTTATAATCGTATCGTAGTCGTAAAGGCTTTTAATAATCGTTTAATTAACTGCATCTTAAGATCGGCTATGGATTAGCAAAGTTTATTTGAAAAAATATACAGTAACCGCTTCCTTCCTGAGTATACATGCGCGAAAGTTCGACGAGCCTATGTTCAGAGCGGCCTAAATTAATCAGCCGTAATGTATTAGGGTTTGTTTGTCCAGCCAATAACTAAATTCTTACATTGCTTTTTAATTATTCATTAAACAAACCGGTTTTGAAATTATAACTTATTATTGTCAGTATAACACAATAGCTCAAGTTAAAACGAACTAATCTTAATGAGAACGTAGTCCAGCTGGAAGTAACTTAACATTTCGTCATTCTCATATTTTAATTTAATTTAATTTATAAAACAAACAGCGATACCTAAAATATATTATACAACACTATTTTTAGTATACTTACACAAAAACCGAGACACCCCAACAAGATTTTAATCAGAATTACCGGAGTATGTTTTTTCTTTTATAAATCTCTAAGTTACACCTTAGTTTATGTTGCGTTAAGTTCCCCAGTAGAGTGTGAAATGTGTGAGATGTGCTATGCAGGGGTTGTCTAATACGCGGATACTCTAACGGATCGTCTCAAGCCTCAAGGTGTCTATTACCGTCCACTGTTATGCATAGAAACCTATTGAAACAAAACGAAAATTTATGAAAAAAAAAATGCTAAATTTAACATGGTATAAAAACTATGCCAATCGATTCTCCTAGTGATGCTGAACAAACTAGTTTCAGGTTTAGTATACACTAAAACTAAACTTGTAGAATACTACAGTAAGTACAGTTTTGCATGGCTAATAATGGGTTGCCTTTTATAACCAGAATAAGTATAGAAACATGCGAATGGATTATTCATAAGGTAAGTTTTAAATCCAAAAGATACAGGAGCACAGATTAGTTTTAAGTTATGTTCATCATTCAGCCGAAAGACGTCCACTGCTGGGCATAAGCCTCCCCCAAGCATCGCCACTACCCATGTTGAGGGGGTTTGCCATAATCGCCACGCTTGGCAGGCGGGTTGGCGATCGCAGTATGGTTGCTAAAGTACCTACTCAGGGAACGCTGCTGCCCATCCTCTAGAGAATCCCTTAGTCGCCTTTTACGACACCCACAGGAGGAGAAGGGGTAGTGCTATTCTTTACGTCCGGCACCACACGGACAGTATGTTACGTTACTTTAAATTAAATCTTTCCGCTTTGCTTAAAATAAGAGCTAAATTACTTGCCCTATACAAACCAACAGACTATATTCTTCCTAATTTCTCAGCTCGTGTCACTCGTATCTCGTAATATTAAGTAAATCGCGGTAAAGACATGTTTGTCTAGGACATTGTGTGGGTTGTCAAAGCCTAAACTCAGCGACAACACCTAAGGGTCGGCGCTAACTTATCTGCAAAGTTTGAAAAAGTAAATTTCTGGGCCAGTCTGTATAATGTGGTGTATTTTACAAGGTTATTTTGCATGAAAATACTGCTACACTTTAGAACGTCAACAAAAGTCCGAAATAATGCTGAAGGACATTTATGTATATCAAGTAGAGAATCACCTGTAAAAATATTTAATATAAAGAAGGATTTTCTTTTTTCAAAGCGTAAGTCAAGCAACAAGAATCACAAGACAATACCTAATTGTTTTAAACTAGGTGTTTAGCAAGTAAAAATTAAATGTCCCAACTGTACCGCGTATTATCTGTACCCTATATAATCGCGTTTATGCGACGTCGATCCGATGCGATGCGAAGCGGCGGCTTTGTCCTACAAGCTCGCGAATCACCCGCCGCGCGCCGCCGTCATTCAGTAGTACTGTACGGCACCGCATCGAGTTCGCGCGAAAATATCAAGCCAACTGATAGCGTTCGCTGCACTTCGCGCCGCGCCGCAACGCACTTCACGTGCGTTTGGCCACGCAGACCACTTCAATAGGTATCGACTGTTTGTTGTTTTCACGTCGCGCCGCGCCGTTTCGCTTCGTTTCTAGATAGCTCACGTAGGATGCCGCGTTATTCACCTTTCCAACTGAATTTTAGCGATGAGTTTCAATGTTTTTGGTAAAAATTATAGCTTAAAATATTATTTAGGACTTCTGTTACACGGTGTATCTGAGTATTATAAAGATAAAACAACAAATAAAACAAGTCTTTGATATAAAACGAACGTGGTAGAGCGGATAGCATGTCCAACAATGGATTTAACGGATCCATATGCAGCGTGATTTTCAGCAACGTATTGAACACCACTGTTGGACACGAGCCATTCCCGAATTGATCCACAATAGTTCTTTAATCTGACGGATAGTATGCCCAACAATACATACATGCTCTTTCAATCAACTTATCAAACACCATTGCTTTACACATGCCTCTCCCAAACTGCAGCATAATACCCACACTAAAGCTAATACCAATAAAAGACACAGGACAAGTGTATGTCCTGTTTAGGTTTAGTTTAGGAGTCAAGCAATTCATGCTTGATTAATTTATCTGACACTATTGTAACGAATGTTTTCAGCTATTAAACAAAAAAATATAAATAAAAAAAACAAAATGTTTTATTGTTATCAGCCTCTAAGAATGTTAAACGGGCATTATTCTTAGTTAAATTACAATTTATTCTTACTAGCTACATTGAAATTAATTATTAAAGATAATTTGTTTTTGTTTTTTAAAAAAACGTTGCTCCACACTTAGATTTCTCATGTATCGTATCGCTCAGACCCGAAACAACTATCTGTAGGCCATACAAATTTTCGTTCCGTGTGGGTATCGAACCCACGACCCGTAGCGCAGAAGCCAATCGCTCAGCCACTGCACCAAACGTGTCGTCAAATTAAATTAAGAATGTAATAAAATGCGTTGTCGTTCGAGTTTGTGGTTAGAAACGTGTACCGACCTTTACGCGACGTTTACGACATTTGGGCCCGCGTTCAGGATGCTTTGTTTTGGACTCGCTCTCATTTCACAAAGTGCAAGCTTTCGCTACGTTTGCGTGGAACGCTTCATGATACTAAACTATTGTACTTTACACCGTTATGCCAACGGAATCGAGGCTAAAATGAATCTAGAAATTAGTGAAATGAGTATTTTTGTTGTAGGTAGGTGATGTGTGAATCTGTTTTAGTTAGTAACAATAACAGTTTAAGTTTTTGTTACTCTACGTCTAGCGTCTACTGAAAAACTTATTGAGTTGTGATAGACGCACACATCAAAACGCAAAGTTCTTATAGCTATGTATACACCCGTGCGCTTTGATGTTCATCTTGCGCTTTCAACTTTCAATTCCTCTTGCGTCAAGCGCATGCAATATTGATTGTCATAAGACTCGAACTAGTATTAGGGCTTGCGCTATGGCACTTCAGGCATGCGTCAGACGAAAGCGCAAGATGAACATGAAAGCGCACTGGTGTAGACCAGGGATGTTACGGAGGTGGTTTTATCTGAACCGAAGTCGGAGTCGGAGTTTTTAAATTTGATTTGTCGGATTCGGAACCGGAATCGGGAGTCTGAGGCAGATTTGGAGGTGTTAGCAGAAGAGATATGTGTTAAGGACAGGCCTAATAAAATGAAATAGTAAATACATAATTCAGTCAGTCTCTTTAATTTCAATAAAAAATAATAAACCTACGTAATATAGGCGTAGACGATAAAAAAAATACTTCGACCTCCTATTCAAACCTCCGATTTAAAAGTATCGGAGCCGAAGTCGGAACCGGAGGTGTACCTAATATCTATTGGAAGTTCCAACTTATCGGAGTCGGAGTCGAAGCTCCGTAACATCCCTGGTGTAGACATATCGTTAAACACTTATAAAAACCTTTTTTGAAATTTTTTACATCATTTATTATCACCATTCATTTATTTACTATACAGATTATTTTAGAACTAAAATGGTGACAAAAAGCGACTGTACCGCTTTTTGTCACCATTTTAGTTCTAAAATAATCTGTCAAATTCTAATTTCTTCTAAAAATTACGTCATTTGCCAACATGTTTACATTTTTAATCTACAGGTGGTGAACAGCTGTCCCATAGGTATGAACGGACATAATAATAAACCTGATATTTATGACGTCTAGACGGACATACTGGACTATTCCTACTTTTACAATGTCTAGCATAAGAGAAGGCACTTTCTAGCATTGCCGCTTATAGGTAAACTAGCTTTTTCCCGCGGCTTCGCTCGCGTTAATTAAGCTCAAAAAAACTCTTAACACACTACTAAAGAATCTGTAACAATAATATTCAATCGTGATTCGAAAGATACGAGGCGCCATCTATAAACGTTATTGTTGTTTTCCTCGGGAACAGTACTTTTTTTCAGGATGAAAGGTACCCTATGTCCTTACGGGATGATCGGTTCAGTAGTTTAGGCGTGAAAAGGTAACAAACTTACTTTCGCATTTATAATATTAAGGAAAGGATTAAGGATATTAAGGATATGCGGTAAAATCTGAATAAATAGCTTGATAGGCTTAAATATGGGAAGGCCACCCCCAAATTTGCTACATTATTAATGACCTCAAAACTCAAAAAAGTTTTCTTCAAATTGCAATAATTGTATGCCACAATAAAAATTATAAACTTATTTATATTAAATTAAAATAATTGTAAGACTATCACTACGCAGTGGCTTAAGTATCTCAATTACGAAGAGGCTGAAAAATCCTTTAATAATTTCTACGTTAAAATAGCGAATCATTACATTGCTATACATCGACACTTTTTAGTAGTCTTTCAGCCGAAAACAGAAAAAAAACATGTTTCATAAGTTTCGTTTTTTTTCTATTGTACTGCTGTAGTTGGTCCTCGGGGCCCGTTTCTACGTAACCGGGCAGTTATTGGCGAGACCTGAAGGGTATCCAGCCAATGGTGGGGAAGTAAAATACTTAACCTAAGCTAACTACTTATAATACACTAACATCATGACTACCTGCAACAACAGCACTAAGGGCGACCCCTAGTAGGATTCGGACCTCGGCTTAGGGCGTTGCTGGCGAGTGCTTGGGGGGAGACAGCTTGATGAGGGCTGAATTAACGGAGTGATACGTTTTGTTGAGCAACCTTAATTATTTTATATGGGGCAGCAGATTTTTTTCACGATTTCAGTATCGATTCCAGAGTAAAAGTTGTACAGAGTGATGAGTACAGTCCATGGTTTTCAACTATAAGACGACTAAAAAGTCACGAAGTATAATAAGAGGTAAGATACCACAGGAATCATGCGATAATTTTCCAGTACCTACTGGAGATCTAAGTTACCGTTCCAGGGGGCCTACACCCTAAGTCCGTCAACGAAGTTTGCCTGTCCGAAAATAGCCCGAAACGTAGGAGTGAACAAAACAAGTGTCAAGTTCAACTTTTCGGACAGACAAAAACGCATCGGTAGTAGGGACAACTGTCAAATCGTGTTGTCATTCATTCTTTGTTCGGGCCCCGAAATAATCGTATGTCCGTAGGTGATAGGAAGTAGGAAATGCTCATAACTTAGGCCGAAACCATGGACTTCGAGCTTAGGGTAGACCCCTAGAGTGCAACGCGTTGTCAATGAAGTTGAATGAACCATATTAAAGGCTTACCCCCTTTTTTGTAAGTTTATGAACATTTTCCTCCATCTCATTCAATTAAAACAAAATCTATACTATTAATAAAATTCAAAGTGCACTTTGTCTGTACATTCAACATTTTCTAAAATTTCGATTGGGGAGTACTATACTATCGATACAGAAACGAACACAATTTTTTTTGGAATTATTGTTTGTCTGTCTGTCTGTCCGGGCATCACTTAAAATCCCGTAGATGTATTTTAATGGGATTTTCGCAGATGTGTTGCGTAAAGAGCAACAATTTTGCTGGTATATATATTATCACGCTATTATTCATAGGAGCCGAGCAGTGGTACAATATTTAAAACCGAGTGGATAGATTTTGATGAGACTTTCGCTGAAGTATTGCATAAAGGGTTGTGCATATGCTGGTACATATAACATCACGCTATTTTTCATAGGAGCCGAGCAGCAGAACATGATTTCCGCATATGTTGTTTTCCGACTTCCACGCTGACAGAGACGCGGGCACAGCTAGTTATAAATAGTTCAGACTTACGAGCAAAGCTATTTCTGCCTGGCAAAAATTAAATATACTCCTAATTACCATCTACCGGATATTAAGTAAAACAACTAATTCACAAATACTTTCTAACCTTCCTAAATTACGTGGCTTCCTCTTGAAACCTCTATGAATTACTAGAGAAATATTCAAAGAATTTACTTTCAGGGCAAAAGGCAATATTAATTAACTACATCATCAAGCGGTCCCTTTATACCTTCAAAGTGCCTACATAAAAAGAGTATTTAATGTTTACGTTGAATAAATCCAGCGAGACATTTTGCAAATGGATTTTTTGTAGTCACATTTGGAGCAATTCATTCGACGTTGATAAAAATATAAAAGCATTCGTAGAGTAGCGTGGATAACCCTTTTTGGGCTCAAAGCGATTTTTGGTATCCTCATTGAAAAACCGTTGAGAGATCAAAATAGAGAAAGGTCACACGCATCCCGAGTAGCGTGTTGATTGCTGATATGTGCCACTTAAAAGAAGAAAATAAGAAAAACTTCATTTTTTTCCTCGTAAATCCGTCAAATTATTAGCAGGAACAAACAAAGTTATTATTGCAATTTTTAACAAAGTGATATATGAAATAAAACACAAAGTATTCACAGTCATCATTTGGCATTTAATTTATAATCAAATCATCATATTCTACCTAGTTTAATTCGTTAATAAAATAATTGAAATGGCATCCCGTAACTCGAGTACCGATTTTGTCAGGATTAAACTGATTGGATTGTATAATAATTCTGCCAATCATACTAATAAACACATTTAGGTTTGTTTGAGAGCTGTGGGTAGTATAAAATAGACATCAAATTATCCTGACGTAGTCTTTTGCTGGACGAGAGCTTCTACGAAGTCGCGCCACGGTAGGTACATACTTCATTCTTTACAGTTATATTTTAACGTAAAAATGTGTTAAAGGTGCATTCAAAACACGTAATTTCAAAAACAAATCTATTAAAATTAATTACATTAAACAAAGTAGTTAGTCCCCAAACTAAACTCACATAGATCGAGATTGTCTCAGCGAGTACTATACAGCACCCGCGTCGGAATTGAATTAATCTCGTTCTAAAATTTTCACTTGCCACCTTATCTCCTGTCGTATTGTCGTTTTATTGTGCCTACCCTGGAACCATTAGCGAAAATGTCACAGCGACGGCATTGTAATCGCGCGCCCGCGGTCTGCCCGCACAATGATGCGGCCGTTCGACCCCGCCCGTCTACACGCGCCTTTTACCTTTACTATGATACAAATTTGAGTTTCTATAATAAATGAGAATACCCCCAGCACTCGCATTATTTACGGAATAGAACGCCGCTTTACCTTTCCACAATCCCGAAGCGAATTCCACAGATAGTAGCGATCGACGTAGAAAGCTTAGCTTCGAAACGTATGAATGAATAAACACTTTTACGAATTGTGTCGTCTACATTTCACCTCTCGGATTCTTCGCATAGAGTTAGCAAATCTCGTGTGGTGATTCACGTCACGTTGCGAGCGAGTGGCCGACAAAGGAAAGAGGGCTTGCATACCTTATTACCACCTTTTTGCCAAATCCCCACTTATGTGAAACACGACGCACTCGCGTAGGCAACTCGGAATGACAACTACGTGTTAACACAGAATGATGTACTCGGTAGGTGTAATAATATTTTTTATTCTCTCTGGAAAGCTCTTTTAATATTATTCAAAATTCATATCTCACTTTTATGTGGATATATCTGCTTTAATGTGGATCGTGTTTTTCATGACTAAATAGTTAAGCTAGACAGTAGCTACACATTATATACTTTTAAATTATATCTTCTGAAACGTTTTATACGACAGAACCGAGAGAACAACGTAAAATAAAAGATTATTACTAAAAGATTACTTTTGGAAAAAATCTGAAAAATGAAAAATAATTACCACATTATAAAATTAACAGCTTCAAAAGTCTGTGTTTATACTCTCTAACAAAAAACAATCGTTGAAATCGGTTCACAATTAGCGACGACATCTCTGAACAAACGATTTAAAAAAACATACACGTCGAATTCAGAAACTCCTTCTTTTTTGGAAGTTTGTTAAAAAGAGTGGCAAGTATTTTGTTTTGTAATGTTTATTTTGTAATGCGACAGAATGCAATTACGAGAACCCTTTACGAACTGTTCGCAAATATTTATTTATTTATACTTCTATGCACTATGGTGGTACATAAGGCGGACTTAATGCCATAAGGCATTCTCTACCAGTCAACCTTTGGCTTAAAAAGAAAAGCATCGAAATAGGTACAGCAAAAAAATAAATAAAAATGAGTTGACAATGTTGAACAGAATGTAAAACAAATTGGTAAGATATAAATTACATAAAATATACATATACGAATAATAAAATATGTAGTTATTATAATATATATAAAATACAAAATTTTAACGCAAACACCCAAATACTTATGTGTAAAGCGTATTTTTCTCCTACCCAATCATTTATTTAAAGCCCTCCAAGATACTAGGACAACAAAGTAAAAGGGGGACAAAAACTTCCAAGTCATTAGATAATTAGGTCGTATTTATTTCTTTGCATATTTTGCCACATCGGAATGTCACCGCGGCTCTCCTAGCAATTAATCAGCAAGTCAATGAGCCGTTTTGTTTGGACATCGTCGATGAGTAATCCTTCCCTCGTGATTTACTGACGGACCCGAAATATCCCTAAAATAATGTTTATGTCAACTCGGAATTTTCCCATTTTTAATGGCAAGGGTGCTCTTTCATAATTGAAAAGGTTTTTAACTATTTATTTTCGTCGTGTTCGTGTATTTAGGAACTTTGGAAAATAGAGCGAGAATACAAAGAGGTTACTGGTACCTTGTACCATCCCACTGCTGGGCAAAGGCCAATCCCCGTGATTTTTAGATCTTTTTGTCTTCAGTTCATGTGGACAATTGTTTTGTAATTTGTTCAGCTCGTCCCGCCATCTTCTTTGTGGTCAACCGCGATGCTGTCTGGTTGTGTCAAGGCTCCACTTAGTGATTATTTTCACCTATAGCTCGGAAAATGTTTCCAAATTACGTAGAATATATTATTTTATGGAAACGATAAAAGTGATACTAAAAAAATCCTAATAAAACGTAAAGAATAATAAGTGAAAGGCTATGCACAAATTGTAAGTAGAACTTACCTCACTCACACCTAAGTCACCTTACTCAAAAAATGAACAACAAACAAAACAAAAACTATTTCGGTTGAATAATTATTATAGTTAAACACTGATTCATGAGGATGCCCAATAACAATAACACAGACAAAATATCAATTTGTTTTACAAAGATTTATCGAAAGCAAATTAGAGAAACATAAAATTACTTAGAGACAAAGCAACAAAACGCAAATGCAAAGAGCAGGGCGCGTATTTATTGCCCTTATCTTATTTGCATGCAATTCTGTATATTGCTGTCTCCAACATACACCATAAGCCGTACTGGCTTCCGACTTGTTTATAGAATATTCGCTCATAAACATGCAGATTGCGGATGAGACGCGTTTTTATGTAAAATTGGGGAAAGGGGCGCAGTTTTATTTATTACCCTCTTGACTCCGCGGCGCGTCACGAGTGACAGAACACTCGCCTGAGAAATTGCTTGTAGTTCATATCGAGATTGAGCGAACATACACACAACATGGAGGGAATGTAAATCTTATTTTGACGCCTAAGTTGTGACAAACAACTGATCTTGTTGTTACATTAATGCTGCAGATACACTGAGCGTATCTTACGCGGCTCATGTTTCGTCGCATTACGCGTATGCATCGCGCTAAATACAAATTCGCGGCCTCACAACGTGTATTATACGTCGTTTCGCCGAGCGTAATAGGGCTTTGAAGTTTTGCGCGCATCTTACGTACGATCGATGCTAACTATATTCAGCGTATTTTCAACGGCTGCAGTCACACTTAAGTGTATATTGCGTCGCGTATCTTGTGCAGTACGCGGTGCAAAATACGCTAAGTGTGTTTTGGCCCTAAGGTTATTTTACCATTCTTGATTCTATTTAGAAATAGTGTGACAATTTATTAATGTACCTACTTTAGTATTTCCACATCTTAAACCTCCGGGTACTCTTCTTATAAACCAAATTAATTTAATAGTAGTAGAGCTCGTTTTGAAAAAGATTATCCGGGGAAATACTTCTCCCATACCTATTTCTGCCACGAACCAGCATTGCTGTGTTCCGGTTTGAAGGGTATTGGTGCCGGTGAAGTATACATGAGATTTTCCAACTGTCTGTGGTAGGCAACGCATTAGCAATCCTCTTGGTGTTGCAGGTGTATACAGACGGTGCTAACTACTTTCCGGTGGGCGTTCAGCTTGTTTGCTAGCAAATTATGTAAATAAAAAAACTGTTGAATTATTTCAACTACACTATTCAGCTCCCTTTTTATTTATTTTTATTCAATATCTGTATAATTAATTACAAACAAAAAGTTTGCCAAACGACATAACAGTTTGTCGGCAGTTGTTCTCGTTGAATAACAAATATTACAAATGCAATTACAAACCATTTTAAAATGAAAACCATTAAAGACACAATAAGATCTCATTCTGCATTATCCATATTACAAACAAGAAATACTATTAAAAACTAGAAGTTGTTCTGTAATTCAATAAGCATTTCTAACAAATAACAACATCGGAACCTCAATTGTTTTTATTGGACACAACACGGCAACGTTCTTCGCAATGAATATTTGCAAGGTTTCCCTCGTGCCACAATAATTTCTAAGTTCCATTGTCTATACACCATAATATGTTCCCTGGGCACAGTTTCAAGTCTAGAACTCATTTAGTCCAACGATTATCGGTTCTGCAACAGATGAGACCGACCGTTGCCACCACATTATGTTATTATGTTTTCCTATTGCCGGCCGAAGCAAGCTTAGCTGCACTGGATTTTATACTAAGTTATTACGTAAACAAATATTTTCTCTGTTAGTATATTTCTAGTTCGTGAGGAAATTCTGCTTACGGATTATTCTTTAATGTACACATAATATTGTTGCTACAATATTGTTCAAATCTTATGTGTATTTCTTTTTCTAAACTGTATATATTTTAGCTATTTGTTGTTCCCGTTGACTAAAAAAAACAAAAAAAAACTTTGTCTTTTTGCTTCTAATATAAATCATCATCACTCAACCGAATGACGTCCACTGCTGGACATAGACCTCCCCCAAACAATGTTGGGGGGGGGGGGGGGGGGTTGCCATAATCGCCACGCTTGGCAAGCGGGTTGGCTATCGCAGTATGGTTGTTAAAGTGCTCAGAGAACGCTGCTGCCCGTCCTCTAGTGAAACCTTTAGTCGCCTTTTACGACACCCACTGGAAGAGATGGGGTAGTGCTATTCTTTACGTCGGCACCACACGGACTAATATAAATACTAATCATATATTATTATTAATTCATATTGGACTTACTGTATCACATAATTTAAAAATGTATTGTACTTAGCTATAAGAATGATATATGTGAATATTTGTACACCACATGTTGTGGTAGAATGTATTGAACTCAACAAAATATTAACTACATTCTAACAAATAAATAAAATTCTAATCAAATATCAATTAGAGGCATGTTTACAACATTCATGAAGACAAAAAGAGGGGCTCCTGGCTAATTAAAAACCGCGCTGATTCTATGATTTGCAAGGTTAAGCTGCACTTGCCGCGGTTAGTCCGTAGATGGGTGACCATTCATTACACATCGAGACCCGTCCATGCCTCGGAGAGAACGTTAAATCAACGTAACGTAATATACCTACGGGTAGTCAAAAGTCTGACAACCAGTCTAAGCTTAGGAGATCGGCATTGCCCAGTAACTGGGTTGTGGAGGTCTGTGGCAGTCGCTCCGTGTAAAATACTGGTATTTGGCCGTATCTGGTTAGACTGAAAACTGACCTACATTGGTGGGAAAAAGCTAGACAGAAAGAACATTTACAGCATTCATGAAGCATCGTAAAGTGAAGCTCTTTTGCACCACTATTATTAAGAAGACTTTAGATATACATGGTGTAAACGAATTTGTGTAATTCCTTCAAACCGCGTGATCTACAGGGGCCTAATTCTCCTAAAATAAATCTTGATAAATCACAACCGAACCAAGGCCGAACCGTTCATTCAGACAGTTCTCAATTTCAAAATCTGTCGAATTGTTTGACACAAAAAACAAAATCAATCATTTTGAAAGTTTTCGAAAACAAAAACTGACTGACGGTTGTGGTCCGATTGCGTTTGGCAACAATTAATTTTAGGAGAATTGGGCCCCTGGTTACACAGATTAACCCTAAATGGGTATTTCTGAAAATCAACAGAGGAAATAATTCGAAAGAAAATCTTGGTTTTTTATTTCTGAGTCATTTTAGAGCTCCGAGTTTACTGACTGCAAATAGCGATATAGCGTTAGTCGAAGCGTTAGTAGTGCGTGGCATCGAAATATTCAATCAAATAAAAGCATTTTTTACAAAAAAACATTTTTTTTTTACTTTATCCCTTAGGTGGTTTAGATTATGATCAATTACCGCTAAAGCATGAAAAAAATCATTTTTTTATTTTTAATCAATCTAAATCCCGTGCACGGCCAATCTACACGCGTAATAGATCATGTGGCTTTAAGGAATTACACGAATTCGTTTACACCCTGTAGATGTAAATTGTTACGGACTTTTTATCTACATGATGTGTAGTACTCTTATATGTCTAAATAACAAGATTTAATATGTATATTCTCTACTCGATTTTCTGGAAATCATCCGATTTCATCCAAACAAGGTAAACATATTTTCATGTACCTCCAAGGTCCAGATGGTGTGTTCACAGAAACAATTAACAATAATAACATATGAGCAAGCGTCTGTTCACCCATAACAACCCTTCGTGTAAAATACTAATATAAAACAGCATCTAATTAGACTGGAAACCATTCCCACATGGAAAAATACATTATACAAGGTGTCCCTGGAAGTATGGATCAAAACGAATAGGGGCGTGGGCAATGTCATTTCCAAACTTTTTAACCCTGAGAATGTCGCGTCGGTGCAATTTTTTACGGTTCAAAAGTTATGACCAATTATTGTTTTTTTTTCATTCAATTCGCATAGAAAAAAAAAAAAAAACTCTCAGCTATCATTTTTTTTTCCAGGACTTTGGCGAACAGTCGGCCTTTCTTGTGGTAATACTTTTATGCAGCTAGAAAACATGTATTCAATAAGAAAAAACATTTACTGCAAAGGCTTTTTTGGTCTGGCAAAAATTTTATTCAAGTTTTTACTACTACTAGTTTTGAAATGACCTTGCCTACGCCCCTGTTCGATTTGATTTACACTTCCAGAGACAGCCTGTATGTTAGTGTATTTCATAAAAATTATAAAAACTGTACACACTGTGCAAATACTACACTCGAGTGCAACGAATCCGGTTCATCAACATAAATCTTAATATCGTCAGTGAAGTTCTAACAGTGCGTAAGTCATTTTGTGACAAACACACACAAAACTGCGAAAGTCACAATATTACTTGAAATGAAAAAGATTTTTAGGACTTTCAAAGGTTTATTATATTAAATCATCAAAGAGTTCATTTGTAATGATAATTAAAAACAATATTGCGTTCAGCGTAGGTTACGCTCGTTTTAAATAGTTTTTTTTTTACTCTTGTAAAGTAGCCATTTTTGACGTCCGCGCTGTTAGAACTTCACTGACGATATCTCGGAAAATAAGAACGACAGATTATTGAAATAAAAAAAATATAGACTATTTAAGTGTTATTAATTTTAAATGATAAATGATATTTATTTCTGTAAGTAAATCTGTTACAGACACTTTTACAAGTCAATTTTAAATGTTTTTTTAAGACTAGATGGAGCCGGCATTTCCTATCTGACTAGCTCTGAGAAGAAAAGCCGAAACAAACTGAGAGGTCAAGGTCTCTTTTAAAGTGCAAAGTTTATTTCAGTAGTATATCATATTTTATTTGCAAGTATCTGCGTGTAAAAGCTAGTATAGTATCTGAAAGTATCACACACGGTACAGATACTATACGTTACGAGAACCGATACATTTTGTTAATATTAAAATAAATAGTAAAAAACATTCAGACGAATTGAGAACCACCTTCTTTTTGAAGTCGGTTAAAAATCTATTAGATATTATCTTCACGTAAATTTTGTATATGACAGAATCTGTGGATATCGGTCGGTATCTTCAGATACTTAACGATAAAATATTATATTATCTGTAGCGTCTTGTGTTAGTCATCGTAGAGCGTCATCGTAAGATATGCGCTCAGATACAGATATCTTATAGTATCTGCACCGTTTGTGACAACTTTAATTATCTACGAGCTTGCTACGAGTATACGATGAGTGAGCTACGAGAATGCTACAAGTACACTTGAAGAAATGTAAATACGTAACATAACATAATATAATCAGCTCATTACTGTCCTACTTAGGGTTGATAATTAATATAAGTATGCCTTTTTTGAAGTTTAAAATGACTTACTTCAAAATAAACTTTATTTATTTACTTTGAAAGAAATATTTACAGAATGATTTACTTAATATCTCACAAATCTTTATAGGATTCTTCACAAACAAACAACAGAACCCAAAATAATAGTATAAGCTTGTTCTAATATAAACTGAACAAATAGTAATAGTTTCTATTTTCCAGTTCGTGATTTCCGTTCGGAACAAAGGATATATGTAATCGACAAATACTGGGTCCACAAAATGTCCTACAAACAATAAAAAATAAATATTAAAAAAGTCTGTCCTGTGGTCTCGGCTAAAAATAGGCCAACCTCGTGTGTGTTGTGTAAAGGTGACCAAGGGATAAAGGACAAGGTAGGAAAATATAGGGGTAGTGTTCGTTTGTAAACTAACGCGTCTTCCTAATTGACAAGCGATCGCACGACCATACGATGCGATCGTACGAATGCTTATTCAAATATCGAAATATTCATAAAAAAACCTTCTGGACAGGTTTTTGGAAAAAAAAGTTTGGTTTTTTCGTCATAAGACACCATTATACTTGATACGTTAACCCTTAATCGGGCATGAGGTTTTAACAAAAGTAAATAAATAAAAATCAATTTGGCATATTTCTAATAAACAATAAAATTTTAAAAAAAAACTTTTTTTATGTATCATTTTTATTTTTTATTCAAGAAAATTGTAAAAAAAATGTTTTGCCCGGTTTAAAAATAAAATTATAATAAATAGATATCGCGACGTTTTCCAAAAAAGTTGGCGGGAAAATATGTAGTTCCCTGTGCCCGATTAAGGGTGATCGGTTCCTATTTTTGCTTACCAATGGTTGCATTTTTTATTTCCGAACTGGGCAAATAAAAATAGACTCATAAGCTAATTTTACTTATGATAGCTACTAACGCATGGAAGGGTATACTATGCATACAAGCTATGGAGTCTTTGCTTCATTATTGGTAAAGATACAAGAATCTAAATGTTTTACCAATGACGTTCGATAAAGCATAGGAATCGGCCATAAGGTATTTAAATGGGCATATTTTGTACACACGGCTAGATTCAAGCTATACAACGTTAGTCAAAAAGGGGGTACTAAACCGAAAGGGTGTTAAAGTACCCATAATAATAAATAACTTTTGTTCAACCACTTTCCCCAAAACTCAATAGTTTAAGAGAAATGGCTGTTAAAAAATATGCCAAAATCTATCTATCTTCAGCTACGATCGTGATTGAATTTTAGGTCACATTTGGAGTCATGAATTAGAAGCTCCATTTTCTGAATTCGTAACTAAAGCAGGGATGAAGAATTTTTGAAAAAAACTAAAACAAAAATAATTTTACATGGAATTTAAAATTATCGAATTTTGAAATTTTAACACTTGCTTTAAAACCGTCATCAGTGATACTTTAAGTGGCCCGACGAATAGTACCCCTTTCCGACTAACCTTGTATATTTCCAGTATAAGCTGACCTCTTATTGTACGGAAAAACTATACAATGCGAGATCAGCCCCCTGATTCAGAAAGATTCGATAAGTCAGCTGTCAAACGATTCGGTAAGCTATCTCTTTTTCTCTCGTTACGAGTATCGTAGACGGAACGGGACAACAAACCGGATCGGACGTCAACTGCTTATCGAAGGTTCTGAATCGCGGGGCTGCTCATATTGGAATTGTATAACTTGAAATGTCAGCCGTGCGTACGATCGTATCGCATGGTCTCGCGATCACACCCAACTAACAAACACTTTACTTCACATAGCAGCCCATAGAACGTTTACATAAGTGGGATTTGGCGCAGATACATCGCCATTTGGTGAAATGTATTTATTTCATAAGGCACACCAACAACTTATTTACAATGAATGAGTAAACAATAGGTACACTTAAAAAGAGAATTCTGTGTAAACAAGTCAATTACAGGCGTGCACATCATTCACAGTGAGACGAATTTTATAACACTCGTTTACATCAGATATTTAATATTAAAATAACTTTTTAAATTATCAAATAGAAATTGAATAATTACAATTTAAAAATATTAGTCATTACAATTTAATAGTAGGTACAATTATTTTAAAACATTAATTATTTAAAAAAATATATAACATCGCGAGCAAGTACCTAATCAAAACCACGTAAATCGTACAATATATGTAATACCGTATAGTTTTTCTACAGCGGAACATTTTTGTTTTATAAGCCTATAGAGCAAAACCATCTTGTCTAACGCGTTTATACAATAAACGGTCACCATTAAATAACACTTTGATACAACTTTTACGGAACTTTTTTGAGATTTAAGCTTTTGTTATAAGATAATTTTGGTGGTTGGGCTTGGCTTATGACGGTACCAATTCTACTACGACCATCAATGCATTTGTAAATTACGGTGATAATACCAATACTGCGCTCAATATCACATAATTTATGATAAGGAAGGTAACCTGACAGATTATATAGATTCAAATCAATCAACTGAGCGTACCTTATACACTCTCCCGTGTTGAAACATTGCTTGAAAGATTTAAAACTCATACTTCATTGGTCTAGTGGTCGCAAGCGCGACTGCTGAGCGTGAGGTCCTGGGTTCGATCCCCAGGTTGGGCAGTGTTATTGGGTTTTTGCGTGTTGAATTTCTCAGTAGCAGCCCGGAGTCTGGATTTGTGCCCGGTTGATGGCAATAGAATCGCCCCCTATTACATGGGACTTAAATATAACGGCGAAATGAGGATGTACTATATACCTCTGCATATCCCTTCGGGGAATACAGGAGTCATGTTATTTTATTTAAAAGTAATTTTAATAACCGCCAGGGTCTAGGATTTTTTTTGTACAAAAAATGCTTATTTTGCTTGCAATAAATAAAATACAAATAAAATTAATAGCTTCCATAATTATCAAGCGTTCTAACTTATTTTTAACAAGTCCCGCGCCAGCATATCTCGAGTGTTGGGCCAACACAAATTTTGTGGAAAAACCGGTAATAATGCCAAAATATTTTTCCGCCTTCACGTCTCTTGTAACACATTTCACTGAGTTTATTGCTTTCATTATTTCATCTGTAGTCGGTAGGAACAGAAGTAGATTTTGATTTTATTATTAAAAAATCATTACAGATTTTGTTGTCATCATTGGAATTGTTGGTTCTGAGATTCAAAGGAAAATTGACAGAGAATCACAAAATATATGGAAGCTATTTTAAAAATTAAAAGTAGCTAATTTAACTTCAAGGGGGCTTTATTTTATTGTTTGAATACTAAGTTCAAAGATTAAAAAATCTCTCTTACCTAATCCGAGAATCGGAAGTATTCCATTTAACGCACTAGTTTGAAAAGTACCAATTCAAAATCACACCAACAGTAATAAGAATATACTTGACTCGAATTGATGCTCTTCAAATTGACAAAACTTTAATATTTAAAGTACTTTTTCTCCATGACCACTTGATTTGGGAAACTTGCATCCGAATAGCATATCACATTTATAGTATCAATAGCTTTTATTTTGACAATACAACAATATTCATTGCGTGGTACATAGTTGTTGACCTATCAAAATCAATGCTAGCGATTACGAGTGTTTTGCGCACATTATTTCCTAATTCTAAACAGACGCCTGGTGGTCATCACCATGATTGCACTCATCATAGCTTACGAACAAATCATTTCGGAAGAACCCTACATTAAGACTAAACTGCAATTGGGTTGACGGCGAAATGACGACACGGCGACTATTATTAAAGAATACAGATAACGGCTCCAGGCAACACACGTCCACGCAATAATTAGGCAAGCTTAGCTCTCAATGAACAAGCCGACTCCAAGTACCCAAGCCAAACTCCCCCTGACACGTTACGGATGAGGCTGGGGTAATTAAAAACGTGACCGTCATCACTTGTCGTCCGACGCCCATAAGGGTTTTATCTACTGCGAGCCACCCCCGGCGCTTTGTTTATTTATTGTAACGAAACTTTCTTGTTTGATCGCTTTTATAATCAGCTGTGATTATGGGGTAATATTGCGGTGATGGAGGAAAGTATTAAGTGTTTCGGATGGTTATGATTAGGGGTAAGTGTGAGAGTTGCTTGTACTCAACATGCTGATCAATGAGGCACTGACAGACAATATATCAGCCTAGCTATGCTAGGTAGTGACTGAAAGCAGCTTTACCCATACCGGTACTAGGAGAGCACTAGCTCTAAGGTTAAAGCTTGCTAAGCTCAAATATGCGGTAATTTCGAAACCCAAAATGGGAGATGTACATTCGCAGACTTGAAATGTTTAGAATCCTAAGGTCTATAATTGCTTGCATATGACTTTTTCTTAAGGTCGCTCGGTCGCTCGCAAAGAATTGACAAAGCAAAGATATTTTTTCTTAATTGTAATAACAAGGTTAATTTAAAGAGGATGCTAGGTAGCATAAAAAATGAAATCAATCTATACTTGGGAGCAAAGAAATCGAGCCACTCCTTTTTTCACGTGTCCTGGTTATTAGTTTTGGTTTCAAATAATTCAAAATACAAAAAACTACCCTCATTGTAAAGGTTATCAAATAACCTTTTAGGCGATATGTGTTTAGAATTGATCTGTTCCATAATACCACAGATAATAACAATATAATTGTACCATATTGTATTGTTGTAATTGTGCTACGTGAAAAATAGAAGTGGCTCGATTTATTTGCTCCCAAGTCATCATCATCTGCCTAGCCTTTTCCCAACTATGTTGGGGTCGGCTTCCAGTCGAACCGGATGCAGCTGAATATCAGTATTTTACATGGAGCGACTGCCTATCAGACCTCCACAACCCAGTAGCTGGGTAATACGATACTCTTGGTAAGACTGGTTGTCAGACTTTCTGGCTTCTGACCAACAGTAACGACTGTCAAAGATCTACAAATGACAGCCGGGACCAACGGCTTTACGTGCTTTCCGAGGCACGGAAGTTTCCGAGGCAAGTTATTTGCTCCCAAGTATATTTAGTAAATTCAATCAAATTCGCTCTATACAATTATTGACACATTCCTAAAAATGAGTTCATAACATCGAAAAGAGGTTAATAACCTTCTTGCTAAAACAGACGCTTCGCAATTTTAAAAACTAATACTTATGTTAGTTGATAAGACATCTTAAACCTTATTACGCACAGTGTGAGAAGGAATCGAATTTGAAATCAGATAAACATTTCAAATCTGCGACTGTATGTGTGTATTTTCGTTTCACGATTTTCATACTTTTGAACCAAAATTCATACATAACATTACAACACGCCTGTATGCCCGAAGGGTTGGGCAGAGGTGTATATGTATAGTACACCCACATTTCGCTGTTATGTATGAGTTCCATGTAATAGACAGCGAGCCTATTGCCATCAACGGGGACAAATCCCACAAAGAAAACTCAATAAAACTTAGCCCGACTTGGACATCGAACCCAGGGGGTCTACTCTCTAAGCACGAAGTCCGTGGTTTCGGCCTTAGTTACGAGCGTTTCCTACTCCGCACCTACGGACATACGATTATTTCAGGGCCCGAACTAAGAATGAATGACAACACGATTTGACAGTTGTCCCTACTACCGATGTGTTTTGCCCGTCCGAAAAGTCGAACTTGACACTTGTTTTGTTCACTTCTACGTTTCGGGCTACTTTCGGACGGGCGACTAACTTCGTTAAAGGACTTAGGGAGTAGGCCCCCAGGACCTCACGCTGATCAGTCGCGCTTCGAACCTCTAAAACAACGAGGCACTAAAATTCATACCTTTTTATTTACCTTCTTCTTCTATCGTGTCGGCACGAGCTATACGAGAATAGCTCATGCCGTGGTGAAAAGATTAGCCAGTCAGCAAGGTTGGTAGCGGGGCTGACTGCCCAGGGTGCGCCGGACATACTTATGTATCGTCACTCGTGGAGGCTCTTTTCATGCACCCCTTTATTTACCTATAAAATTGATTAACGATATCTACTTTATATACTGTAAAGTATTTAAATCTTACCTTCGGTCTAACAGGTAAAATATAGTAAAAGCTATGTTTCTAAAGTAAAGTAAATCGTTACTAAGAATCGTCTTGAAGATCACAGAAACAACCCACGCGCCAAAGTGGCAAATCGTACAAGATACTCAAAAACACTCGTCGAGAGAAGACAGAGAAGGTCGCTAACCGTTTCAATATTATAAATCATTTTTGGGAACGTTTAAGACACTTTTGATGCATGTGAAGACAAATTGAGCTATAAAACCAAATCTTAACCCTACCAAGTGTAGAATCGCCCATTTCGCGTAAAATAGTGTAGATAAAACGACTAACGAAAAACTTTTGTTTTTAAACTTTTATTTTCATTTAAATAGAATAGTTCGTCAACAATTTGGTGCTACGTTTGGTGCAGTGGCTAAGCGATTGGCTTCTGCGCTACGGGTCGTGGGTTCGATTCCCACACGGAACAAAAATTTGTATGGCCTCCAGGTGGTTGTTACGGGTCTGGGCGTTTGTGTATGTGAGATTTGTGTTTGTAAACGCACCCTTCTTGAGAAATCTTAGAGCGGGGCAACAATTTAAAAAAAAAAGTCACTCCAAGCTCTCTGTCATATTTATTATTCTATTTTTTATCTGTATTTCAGCCTCCATGACACCGAATTAAATAAACCAAGATTCTCCCAAATTATAATAAGGTACATAACATAAACATCACGCACGTATTCCCCGAAGGGTTGTGCAGAGGTGTATCGTACCCTCATTTAATAAGTCAGTAATAAGAGGCGAGCCTATTACCATCAACCGGGCACAAATCTACACTCCGATACAACCCAATAAAACACTTTGCCCGACCTGGAGATCGAACTGAGGACCTCACACTCAGCACGCAGGCCTCCACACCAACGAGGCAGTCAGTAATAAAGTACACTCAAAAATAATTTGTCCTACATTCACGCTTACATAAAAATTAAATGCATGAAGCGCACTCCGCGCAAAAAACCGTACGAAACTGCGCAATACAAACTGTTTTCATTGCGTAGCTCACATTGTAAATTCAAATTGAAAACTGTCTATTGACACATACTGCAAGCGACGCTGGGGTTTAATCCTAGTAATATTTTACTACATGTCATTTTTATAATGCAACTAAACTGGGAAATATGAGGAGGGAATTTATGCGTTGTAAAAATGTTATGTGAAAGGCGATTGGGTCACGCACGGGGAGCGATTCGGCTGGCTACGATTTTTATTAACTGTTTGGATGTGTTGTGTCGCCGTAAAACTAAAACGGGCCCTTACGTCGATTGGCGCCTTATATGATATGATATATCTTTCGAGCACCTTTGAACTTTTTGTCGTTTATCCTTTTTTTCTTCATGAATTTCAATGATGCGCCGATTTTGCCGTTAACGTGTGGACAGATTGGTAAACTCTTGAAAATTAGGTGTAAGACGTCTGTTGTAATATAGCATTTTAGAAACCCTACCTAACCCGCCACTCTATATACAAGGTTAGTCAGAAAGGGGGTACTAATCCGATAGGGTGTTAAAGTACCCATAATATTGAGTAACTTTTGTTCTACAACTTTCCCCAAAACTCAATAGTTTAAGAGAAATTGCTGTTCAAAAAGTGGAAAAAAAATGCTAAAATCTGTTTATTCTCAGCTATGATCAGCTGTGTTTACATTTTAGGTCATATTTAGGGTCGCAAATTAGAAGCTCTATTTTTTGAATTCGTAATTAAAGAAGGGACGAGGAATTTTTGAAAAAAACTAAAATAATAGATAATTATTTTACATGGAAATAAAAATTATCTAATTTTGAAATTTTAACACTTGCTTTAAAACCGTCATCAGAGATACTTTAAGTGGCCTGCGGATTAGTACCCCCTTTCCGACTAACCTTGTATATATTTTTTAATACACCTAAACACCACAATCTTGCACAATATGCACTATTTTAAGGGGGTGCATGAAAAGAGCCTCCACTAGTACAATACTTCATTCCGGCGCACCTTGGGCAGTCAGCCTCGCTTGCTGACTGGCTAATCTTTTCACCACGGCATGAGCTATTCTTGTATACTCGTGCCGACATGATAGAAGAAGACTATTTTAAGTTTAAATAGTGAAAGAACTTATGCACAAAATGGATGATATTTTATGAAGTATCCCAGTATTGTAAAATATGCAGAATATTGCACTGAAAATTAAAGAAAAACATAGTACACATCATCCGAATACCATGCCGCGGAAATTGTGTCAACCACGGGAATCCGATACTTGAGACCACAGAAATGTAAATAATATCTTATCATTTGTGTCGACACATTTGGTGCAGTGGCTGAGCGATTGGCTTCTGCGCTACGGGTCGTGGGTGCGATTCCCGCACGGAACAAAAATTTTATGGCCTACCGATAGTTGTTTTGGGTCTGGGCGTTTATGTATGTGAGATTTGTGTCTGTAAAACCCACGATACAAGATAAAACAGAGGGAGGGACAATGTATTTAAAAAAAATAAAAAAAAAATTGCTAAATAATATCGTAATAATTAGATTTCTGTGCTAGAGACCGATGGATGACAAGATAGGGTTATTATTTAATGATAATTAGAATCTTGTAAGGCCACATACAAATGTGTTTAAAATAACCATCGACATTTAAAATTAAATAATAAAACCAAATTTCCACTTTGTGTGACGACGTGGAAAATATTCAAGCAATTGAAATACCTCCAAACTTTTTTTATTTCACAGTAGTTTTAGATACTACAGATGAGCTTAGTAATAGAATGATAATCAATACTACTTTTTGCTATTCGTTTAAAAGCTCCGGTTGTCTTCCGAGAGTGACTAAGTACAGTAGTAGTAGTATAGTATTAAGTTAAATAAGCATATTATGGGGATGCCTAACTGGACTTAAATTGAACCGGTGCCCTTAGTCGTGTGCTGTTGACGTAGCGAGGCAGCGAGCCGCAAAACCAGTGACGCATTCCCCAAACATAAAATAGGACAAAACAAAACTCATAAAAACGATAGATGACTTTTGAATACTTCTGCAGGATACCATATATAATCCGAATGCATTGTTGGTGCAAACTGCCAATAAATCTCAATTATGGTGCAGTTGTGCTTCAAATTTAAAATGTTGAAGGTTGAAGCTCTATGTTTGGTTTAAAAGACTAATTTCAAATACAGCTCTTTTAAAAGGCGGTGACACTCCAATTTAGTTATTAAGGAACCTGAACTAAATCGTAAACAATCTTAAAACTACAAACCTACCAATCAAGAGGTACCACGTAATCTAAAACTTAACATCTGATTTTTTTATCAACCTCCCTGCTCCACGTCGTCTATTTCAAACTCCTGGCAGTATTTCAAAGCGGGAGCGTTTTTCCAAAACAATTGTGTGAAACTTGCTAATGTCCCTAGCTGGCATACTGCAGATCGGGACATGACATTAAGGCTGGTGGTTTGCTCTGATTTTGAATGGAGTCCGCTCCATAAAAAGTTTTTTTTTTTTTCAAATTTTCATGTTTCAAATTTTAGTTCTAAAGTCACGTGCTGACCCTGTGATGATATAGGTAGGGGAAGGTTGCTATGAATGGACCACATAACTTTACGACCTCATATCTCAAAAAGTATAAGTGCTAAAATGAAAGCAGTTTATTGTTTTTATTTCGTAGGACCCTTATTTATAATAATCAAACGCACAAACAATATGGGCTAACACTTTTTGAAATAAACGCAGAAAACTAAATTTTGGGCTGTTGCCTTCTTTGGACCATGGGCACCTTCATTGAACCACCAAGTTGCCATCAATGGACTTCAAGAAATTTGTTCTAGAGGTCCAATCGAGGCAACTAATTATAATTAATTATCTATATTTCTAAATTATGACAAAAAGCTTTCTTTTTTTGGGCGACATTCTGGAATTTTAAATTTATAATGATTTTTCTGGTGAAGGTCGCGGAAATCCGTTGGATGCGAGAGGCACAGGACCGGTCGATGTGGCGATGCTTGGGAGAGGCCTATGTCCAGCAGTGGACGTCTTTCGGCTGAATGATGATGATGAATGATTTTTCTATGGTTTTAATGAAATATAATAAGTGAAATACTTAATAAGTACATAATTAGTGAAATACTCAAGACCTATTCCCATTATTATGACTAAAAAAATACACTAAAAAGTTGCTATGATTGGACCGGTCCAACGGTGGAACTCTCTTGAGGTCCATTGATGGCAACAAGGTACTGGTTAAGAAAAACTAAACTAAAATATAAATGGTCATGATTAGACAAAATTGAATAACGCTCATGGAATCTCAATTAAACTGTCCAATGTTTCATAACAGTGCATGCAGACAAATATGAATACAATGATACTTCGTCAAATTGTACTGAGTGAAATTATAAGATTTTGACCACCGCAAACAGAACCACACGTGTCTCTCCTGGTCATGTGCCGCAACGTCAATGAGGTAAGAGGGGGTGCTACTGAGTCGCCACGGACTCGTTTCGACTAGTTTGGGTGTTGCTAGCTTGCACAGTTTTGGAAATACCTTGGTGGTCCAATGAAAGAACTAGTCCAATGATCGCAACCTTCCCCTAATAATATCAGGTCAATAGTATACTCGATAAAACATTTGGCTGGAGACCCTTCAGGTCTCGCCAATAACTGCCCGGTTACTTAGAAATGGTCCCTAAGGACCACCTACAGCAGTCCAAAAGAAGAAAAAAAACCGATGAAACATTTTATGTAGTCTGTAGTAATACTGTGGTCATATTTATAAACTGGTAATAATCATAATTATATAAAAAAACAAATCTCATTGAAGTTTATATGACACACAATACACAAATAATTCCACATCCGTATGTAAAATTAAAAGTTCAGAATTAACAAGTTAAAATGACGCTTTGGCAAAGCATTGTCTAAGTTACCACAGCTATTTTACGCATGAAACTTTCTGTTGACACAATTTATTCATGACATGATCCCTCGTAAATACATTTGGGACTTTATTGCCCTAATGAATTTGATATGGCTTATAAAAACAGACTTATCTTTTACTCTATTATGTTAGTTTATTTTTAAATGCTTGTTTTATTATTTGTTGTTACGTTGTGATTTACTTTTGTTGTGACATGTTTTGTCAGAAATATACACAAAATATTTGTACACCACACAAACTCAGAGAAGTAAGACATATTCTGAAAAATCTAGAAAAACCTGTTTCTTTTTAAAAATCTTTTCTATTGTCTACCGCAGTATTGCGGAGGTGAAAAGCGCGAGCGAGCACATATTTCTTCGCGCTTATTTCACCTACTGGCTTTATACAAAATTGATACAATAAATCGGAAACTAACCCACTTGGCGGCAGGCGTGCGTTCTCCACGAGTACATGCAGATTTGTGCCTTTCTTCTTTACATGCGGGTGCATTCCACGATCAAATTGAAAATTCCAACCGGATATCTATGGTACTTTGTGTTATTCTTGTAGAAAACTTAATGCACTGCAATATTGAGAGGCGGTGTTATTCATTTTAAAATTCACAAACTAAGAATAGCAAAAATATAAATAATCATTGTGAGTCATAATAAATGTATCTTGACATCCCTAAAAGTGTTTTAAATGTTATTTTAAAATAAGAAAATTGGCCGTTTATTTTAAATACGTAAGTAATATATACGAGTATGTCACTTTAATTAAACGTGCATTGCGTTTGATTAAAATTACATTTAAAAATGTCGCGCATATATTTTTCATAGCCAACATAACATTTAATATCCGAAACAAATTACTTTGAAGCATTTTTTAATATCTCATTCTGTAGTCACGATATTTTGCAAAATGTATTTATAAAAGCTGAAAATAAAAACTTTAAAACATTTTGCAAGCCAAATCAATTTTGCCTCTAAGTATTACATCGTCGACCACAAATTGATAATAAATAAAACCGCTTAAAAACTTTTAATATGTGGAAAGAAATTTATTCACGGAGAACATGTCCTATCAAAATATCTCGGGCCACACGTTATGTCGGCACATTCTTCTCCTAAATTGAAATTCTCGAACGCTCTCCCTTCGCAAGTGGGACGGGTTCGGAGCCAAAAGACAAATACTTTGAATGTTCGATTAATGTGATCAAATATCATCTTTTCTTTAACGGTTTATTTTATTAAGATGTTCTGTGTATTTTTTGCGGTCGTCTTTAATAACATTGAGGTTTATATAATCTGATCGTATATACATGTTTTGAAGTCGGGGAAAATCGGATTAAGGATTTTCTTTTAAGAGAATTTATACTTTAACTTTTAGTCAACGGTTACAATAAATATACAATGTTATTTAAAGTATGACCAAAAGCCGAGGCACATCTATAAGGTCATCAGAACAGGCTGAATATATTTATGTATACATAAAATAAAATCGTAACGAAGCAAAAACTGTACATTCAATATTTTTGGACAAAAATGATTGCTACGTATTTATAAACGATGCAGATGCCAAAAATACAATTTTTAGAATTTCTGTCTGTTTGCTGTTTGTCTGTTTATATATCGAAGCTTCACGCCAATACTACTGAACAGATTTAGTTCAAATTTGGCAAAGATGTCCGTTAAAGAGGGGTGGGTTACAGAGTACAAATTATCACGCTATTGAGAGTAGGTGATAAGCTTAATGGAAATAAATATGAATAATTTTAAAAAAATATTACAAATACATTGTTTAGTTGCTGCAACACAATGTTGTTTTCCGACTTCCACGCGGACGAAGTCGCGGGCACAGCTAGTTTTTAATAAGTCACCAAGTTACATGCTAGTTTATTTTGCGTTAATTTTCTCTGTAGGGTATGGAGTGCGTGAGGTGTGCCACGCAGGGGTTGTCTAATACACGGAAACTTTTGAAACCGACCGTCTCAAGTTTTTCGTCGCGGTACACTGATATGCGTAAATACGTATTGAATCTAAGTTGAACTTGGAGCTTACTTTTGAAACAAAATATAACGTGATATAAAAACTACACCACTCGATTCTCCTGTCTAAGCAAAATAGTTTCAGATTCAGTGTATAATTAAAATTACTTTGTTTAAACGAGTAGAATTTGGTTTATTATTCCTGATGGGTTAAGCAGAGTTACTTGTATGTATATTTTTACAGATCAGCGTACGTTGAAGAAGATGTAATTCATTACATTGATAAGGGAAATAATTTATTTATCCCTAGATAACAGTTAAGAATCTCCATTCATAAGGTTCAATTCTAAATTTAGCATTTTTTTGTTTGTTTGATACTTCCATTAATATTTGTTTTGATCGAAACTTTTGTCATTGTTCAACAGATAACTGAGAATTGCAAACACCAAACACTATTATTGTATCGCTACTAAATCCGTATAACAGTAACGATTTTCTAAGACAAGATAGTGGTACATTCGGCATCAATTGTGCTTTCAATCTAAAAAGGGTGAAATATATTTATAATACCCAATCAAAATAAATAAAAGAGAAAAAACTAATTAAAACATACAGAAAAGTGAAAGCTAAGGTGGAATAGAACAAAGAAAAATAGATATTGCTACATAGACAAGTGGTCCACTTAAATTATGAATGAAAAAAAAAACATACAAATTCTACCGTAAACAACCCCATAGACTGGAGACCCTTCAGGTCTCGCCAATAACTGGGGCCGCAAGGACGGTACAAAAGCAAAAAAAAGGAAAACATGTACTTGAATTTTACTGTATTAATTATACTGTACAGTCATGGGCACCTATATACATGTATACCCATGAAGAAATCTTAAAGTGAATTATAAAAAGATAATGGAAATCTCGGCATAGTATCTGCGAAAATACATAAATACTTGGCATGTAAAATATTTTATAAATTTAATGGGTATTTACAGAGAACACATTTGAATTTCACTGCGTGTATACATGAAGGTGCTCATGACTGTACTCACGTACCCGAAATGTATAAGAAATCACGAATGACGTCAGCTATGTTAGATTTCGCAAAACAAAAACATACCATAGAGCCTCGGAAAAAAACACTCGATAAACGTCCACACAAAGGGATAAGAAAGGATGTGTTTTGCGCCAAGTGCTCATGATGGTACGAAAGAGGAGCTCTATACCCTTGTACATTGATCTGAGTGGGAACGTACGGCTTGTTTCGCAGAACCTCCTTTGAGGCGGTCGGGCGGACGAGCCTTTGAACGGTGGCTCGGGTGCATTTTGATAGCGGTATCGATTTTAACAGTGAATAGATTTTTACTTTATTTCTAGTTTGCTGCAGTGCGAATGTGGAGGTTTTGTTCAAGATGGCGTGCCTTATGTTTGGGGGATGGTAGATGGTATCATAATATAGACTGTGCTTTTAGGGTGACTTGATAAAATTTCCGGTGTGCACATATTATACTCTATACAAACAACTTTGTATAACTTGTTTATTTATTTATTACTAGCGACCCACCCCGGCTTTTTATGGCTTAAAACCTCCTTCTTGAATCACTCTATCTATTAAATAAAACCGCATCAAAATCTGTCGCGTAGTTTTAAAGATCTAAGCATACATAGGGACAGACAGCGGGAAGCGACTTTGTTTCAAACTATGTAGTGATTTGTTTTTATTTTATTTTATTAATTTTAAGAAAACTTACAGCTAATACATTCGAGTAGTCATTAGTAATATGTAGAAGAAAGCCAATTACAAGTTTCCACTAGTATATTACCTTATATTTATATTACTTATTATATATTACCTATGTCCTATGTTTACAATTGTTTGGTTATCTACAACATGTTACAAAAATACCTCTAAAGCCGAAAGGGGGTTCAAAGGTCCCTTGTAAAGAGTCTATTGGAAATATTTGAAAACCGCATTAACCTAAAAAAAAAGAATTTGGATAAAACATAAAATAATCATCACTAAACGAAACCCTGAAAACATAAAACTAAAGAGTAGACTACCCAGAAAGTTATTTACATTCTTACCTAATTTCCTCTGAGAGGTAAATGACAACAACCAAAGACTACCTACTTGATTAACATTTTCTTTTTCATGGGGAATTATGAATACACGTTTTATATATTTAATTAAGTCACAAATTTCCTTTTTTTTTTATAATTTTGTACCTCTTTTCGATGCTGTTCTCTATGGTTAACTGGTAGAAAATTCCTTAAATTTTAAATAAATTTTGTTGTATGACGTTTGAAAATAACTGAAAGACGTTGGAGCGTTTTTTCAAAAGTCGTAGATTAATAATTGTTTACTTAACACAAAGAAAATATATCTAAATCTTATTGTTAAGCAAGTAAAATGGCTCCAATGCACTACTTAGGGTGTTTTTTAGCCTGAAGAAAAAAAAGCGTGTTGTAATCCGCCTAAGAGCTTACAACTAGTCAAATCGCATAAAGTCACCCTCAATCATAACTTCCTTCCTACGCAGCGGGGTGACAATGAGCCCCTAACATTTTTCATCCTTTTCTCTCTATTTTGAATAAAATTACTGAAGGCAAGCTAACGGAAAGCAATAAATAATAGCATAGCTACTACATACTTTCTAGACTCGAACTTAAAAATAAGATTCGCGGATGTACGTTGAATAAATTTACATTCACTTTTTACATTTAGTTGGACTGTAAACTCGAAGGAGTTATGCGTTGTGACGAAGAAAATTCGTGAATATGAAGATGAAGCAATTATTCAGCTTAGTCATGCATTGTATTTCCGCTCATTAGGTGTATATTTATTTAATTTACAACGGCTGGGGGCCGGCGATAAGCTGCGGAGCGTGCGCCCCTGTGACTTCGTCGACTGAATAACAATGCAAACGGACGTCTAAAATGCTGCTTCTCTGTTATGCAAAAGAAACGAGAAAATTGTATTATCTGACGGTGTCGTTACATTTTAAAGGCGCTGATCTGGTTGTCGATGATAAATTGAAAAGGAATTTGCGTAATACGATTTATGGTTAGAATTAATTTTATGTTCTGTGGTGTCGATAAATAGTCGTTTTTTACATAAAATTTGTTGTAAATATTAAATCGTCTTTTCTAATATAATGTTCAGCAAAAAGTGTCGTCGTAAACTTAACATGAACCTCAACTCACATTGACGTCTTTTTGGAAAAATAATAGTAATAAAATATAGCCTCTGGACCTCTAAAACTTCTTAAAGAAACGCATTCATTCAGTCAACACCAGACAGTAGAAAAAACTTCAAAACTCCAATTTCACCTGACTCAAAAAACAAACCCTCAGCAATCATGTACCGTGGCAAATACAATTAACTCAAATTAAAAGCGCTTTGTTAATAAACCGAAGTGTAACAACGTTAATCTGTGAAACAATGAGATTATGAGAATATTTTTCAAACAATCCCAGCCTTATAACTTTTTAGGTGGCGCGCCTTTTGCGCATACTAAAACAACGCGAAGGTTGAAAACGTGGAATATTCATTTGTTCCACGTTTAATAGTATATTTTCTTTTTTTATTACAAAAGAAGTCACGGTGACTTAAGCACTTAAGTAACACTATGATTAAAAGCAAAAGTTTGTAAGAAATAAATTAGAATGTAGAAGTATTAATATGAAACTCAAACTTCTTCTTTTCTCGTGTCTGCAAGAGCTATACGAAAACAGCTCATGCTGTGGTGAAAAGATTAGCCAGTCAGCAAGGTTGGTAGCGGGGCTGACTGCCCAGGGTGCGCTATACATACATAAGTATCGTCACTCGTGGAAGCTCTTTTCATGCACCCCAACTCAAACTTAAAACTCATTTATAAATAAACTAGAATTACTTCATTCTTATTGAACGTCAATGTTAAAATAGATAGCCCCCAAAACAGCCCGCCCTTCACCGCTTCCTAATGTCAGAAAGCACAACCATAAAAGTTATTTAAAATGAATATAGAACAACATTCTAATAGCACAAAACACTCATTATCGCTATAGCTTTGATTTTACAGGTTAACAATTTCCATAGCTGCGTATGGATTAACAATCCGGCTTCTCCACAACTATGTGCTACGCAATGAATATTGTTGTAATGTCAAAATGAAAGCTAAGTAACGAATGTGATACACAATTCGGATGCAGATCAGCTGGTCTGTCTATCTATCTATATAAATTAAAAAAAAAGTCCTGACTGACTGACTGACTCATCAACGCCCAGCCCAAACCATTGGACCTAGAAAGCTGAAATTTTGCACAGATATTCCCTTTATAATTTAGACAAGGAATAAGGAAGGATTTTTTGAAAATCAACCCATAAGGCAGTTAAATTGAGCATGAAAGGATTTTTTGAAATTCAATCCCTAAAGGAGTTAAATAGCGGATGAAAGTTTGTATGGAAAATCTTCACTTAACGGGTTTAAAATTTCACGCAAGCGAAACTGCGGGCAAAAGCTAGTACCTAGTTAAAGTAAAGGGCAATATAGGTAGGCGTTAGTTACGGGGCCGTTGGGTAAAAAATGTGAGTAGCAGTATTTCTCTAATCCTTAAATAGGTCTCTAGCAACACCAAAACCCTACTACAAGAGACCTACATTATTTTCATTTTACAACAACAATTCTTAAAAGAAATTCTATCAATTAATTCAACAATATTGAATGTAGAAAGTTTTTTTTTTTTTTGTTACTAAGATTTTTAGATGTATGAGATATCTATTAAAAGATTTTATAATTACCTACCTGGCATTCAAAGTATAATTTAAAGTTATATAATTTAGCGCTAGCAGACTGATGTAATTTAAGATTTGGCTGTCATTTTTAATTTTTGCATGCCGTAATGTAGACTGTACATGGACTCACTAACAATATGTTAACACCTTATTTCTGTAATACCTACATTGTAAGCAAATAGTTCTATTCTATTCTAATGAAATTCAATCAATTCTTCTTCCAAAAAGAATTAAAATTAAATCTATCCACCCAACCCTGTTCCTTTTTTAAAGCAGAATAGGTAATAAAGCAGTTCTATGGCTACAAAATTCGATTTGAATTGTGTAACCCCGTGTACAGCATGTCGAGTGGACCCACGTTATGGCGAAGCGCAAAGTGCTACGATAACCGCGCGAAGCCGCGGCCTATCGCTTTTTGATAGCATCACTTTGCCCAACTTGCCATCTGACGGCCATTAGGTCCGGGATATTGAAAAAGTGAGCCGCCGATCGCCACGGTATACGTATTTGTGACGTAATATGTTTTAGCACTTATATCGCGATAAGATGTTACTATTGGTCAGTTTGATGTAGGAGATCTATTTTAGATTGGTTCTATAACTTTTTTATTGTATTGTCACTTTTGCAAAACGCTTGTAAAGGCGCTCCCTCACCAACTAACAATGCAAGATTACATTTTGAGCATTAGGTACTACTTGGCGATAATGCTCAAAATCGAATCTTGCATTGTTATATTACACGCGAATGCTCCCGGTGAGGGAGCGTCTTAAGAGGCATATTATTTCTTCTGATTTATTTATCGATTATACCTAAGTTGTCGACCGACCTACTATCGTATCGAATCGAATCGAATTGCACAGGAGTTCTGCGCCTTGCTATCGAAAATACATCGAGAGCTACATATACCTACAGGTTGTATACGAATTCGTGTAATTCCTTCAAAACTCGTGATCTACTGGTAACACAGTTTGACCCTGCAAGGGTTTTTTTCAGAACCAAAAAATTCAAATTCAAAATGAAAACATTGTGTTTTAACCTGAGTCATTTTAGTGCCCCGAGTTAACTGACTGCGTGGAGTGAAATCATGCTAGTCGTGCCCGCCAGCTGTTCTATATTATATGCGCCGTGCATTATGCATATTCATAATTATATGTGTGGCATCAAAACTGTTCTATGAAATAATTTGTCTTTTTATTTTTTGCTTAATTTTTTGTTTGCTCCTTGTCAAGTGGTTTGGTTACGATCACTTACCCCTATCGCAAGAAAGAAAATATTCATTTATTTATTTTTAATCTACCTAAATCCCGTGCAGGGTTAATCCATTCGATTTTCAAGTTCCGTGTCTGTACGAGTAACAGATCATAGGGTTTGAAGAAATTACACGAAGTCGTTTACACCCTTTATAGTCAGTCTCTCAAGCTAAAGTAACTTCCAAATATATTCACCTCAATTACTCTGGCCGAACTTGATAGCTGCAATTTGCATGTATCAGATTTACTTCAACCAAAATTTGATTTCTTAATTAAATGATTAAAAGAACTTATTATAAAACTGCATCAGTGAACTAATAGAAGTACTTGAAGCACTAAATAGAATTAAAAAAGATACCGTTTTTACAAGTGTTTGTTTTCAAATTAATTGTTTTTTTCTGAAACACTAGCTGTGCCCACGGAACTCCGCCCACGTTAGAAGTTTTTGTTTATTTTTTATTATGTCAGAAACCTTCGCGGGCATGCGCACAACATTTCACCAAAGTTTCATCGCAATTGGATAAATGTTATAAGAACGCATACGAAATAAATAAAGACACATTCATTGTTATAGGTATGTATCTATAAACACCTCAACGAAAAAATTTCGTAGTTGACACAACAGTCACTTCGTCAGACAAATTCGAGTCACAAATCAGATTCAGATACCAGATAAATCTGTAAAGACTCCTGTAATACTTACCAGGAGATGACTATTTAATAAAGATGAAGAAATTAACATGACATTGTGGCAACATCTATCACGCCACATGCGAACTATTCAAGCCAACATCGCGATATCAAGATTTAACACGTAGATATATATTATACAACCTCTCAACATCAACTGTTGGGCAGTAGCCCGCCAGGCACAAGACTCCGCCTGGTTGGAGGATCCTCCCTTTGGTTGGAGGAACACCACACCTAGTCCCTCCACAACATCAAGCCAGAATTCCCGAAGGGTGGGGTAGAGGACACCTTCATTTCGCCGTTATGTTTAAGCCCCATGTAATAAGAGTCAAGCCTATTGCTATCAACCGGACACATCCAACCTCTGGGCTGCTACTGAGAAATTCCGCACGGAAAAACCCAAAACACTTTGCCCGACCTGGGGATCGAACCCAGGACCTCATGCTCAGTAGTCGCGCTTGCGACCATAAGACCAACGAGGCAGCAATATTTACAGTATAACTTAAATCATTAAAAAATATAAATTACTGACATACCTCTAACCTACACTTTAATTATCATCAATGTATATATATTTATTTCATAATCTATAATCATGAAATTATAAAGACCTATTAGACAAACTTGGTATAACCAATATAACGTGTACATTCATATAAAAAAATCCAATAAACCAGAAAAATCTTCCACGTAGTTGCATGCCAAAAAAATCTTTCATATAAAAATTTCCCGAACTTTGGCAGCCCTACCGAAGCCGTTAACACAATAATAGTGGGCAAATTGGTTTGTTATCGATAAATATGTGGCTAACACGAATCACGTATAGCCCGGGCAACACATCATTTTCTTTGTAGGTCAATTTACTAATAATCAGAAGGGGAAGATTTATTGTCTATTGTGATTATGATTATGTTTATGATTAGTTGTGTTATATGTCGAGGTTTTTTTAAAGATTTTTATGTTTGTTTCGGCACATCTAAACTTTTTTTACTGGCTTTTTGTATTTCCCACTGCTGATCAAAGGCCTTCCCTTCTGTATTCCAAATATCTCTATTTTGTGCCGTTTCTTGCCATGCCAGCCCCGCAAACACGTCTAAATCGTCACGCTACTAACAATTTTCATGTATAATTATTTTTATTTCAGTTTTTTTTAGAAAATTCTTCATCTCTGCTTTAGTTACGAATTCAGAAAATGGAGCTTCTAATTTGTGACCCCAAATATTATGACCTATTGTAAACACAGCTGATCATAGCTGAGGATACATTAATATTCCAGCGTATTTTATTTTTTTTAACTTCTATTTCTATTAATCTATTGACTTTTGGGGAAAGTTGTAGAACAAAAGTTATTCATTATTGTGGGTACTTTAATACCCAATAATTAATATGGGTATTTTAATAATATATGGGTATTTTAAGAGGAGCTCGTGGCTAAATAATTACAGCCGCATAGACCGATCTTCCGGGTTAAGCCACGCTTGCCGAGGTTGGTCTGTGGATGGATGACCATTTACCATAGCGAGTTTCCTCCGTCCCTCGGAAAGCACGTAAAGCCGTTGGTCCCGGCTATCATTTGTAGATCTTTGACAGTCGTTACTGTTGGTCAGAAGCCAGAAAGTCTGACAACCAGTCTTACCAAGAGTATTTATTTATTTATTTATTTATTTATTTAAACTTTATGCAACAAAAAAGTACAAAGGCGGACTTAATGCCTTAGGCATTCTCTACCAGTCAACCAAAGGTGGTGAAGAGATATCAAGGCAGGTGCAAATTATTGTACGACAGTAAAACGAGAACAATTGAGATTAAAAAAAAAGAACTCAAAGCAATTACACAAATAGATTTAAATGTACACAAGTACAAAATAATTAAAATTCTCAATACTTATATATGAATAATTTACTATATAAAATCCTATACATAAAACATATAAAAATATATACCTATATACATATAAAATACATACCATATGAAAAGAATAGAAAGGAGGATTATGAGACAACTCTTACTATTTGTTCTGAAAAATAACTCCGCAATTTCCGCTTGAAAGCATACCGACTGGTGGCTGTCCTGATATCAATAGGGAGCGCATTCCAAAGAAGAATAGCCTGAATATGAAAGGAAGAATGAATGAAATCATTCATTCTTCCTGAGTATCGTATTACCCAGTTACTGGGTTGTGGAGGTCTGATAGGCAGTCGCTCCATGTAAAATACTGATATTCAGCTGCATCCGGTTCGACTGGAAGCCGACCCCAACATAGTTGGGAAAAGGCTAGGCAGATGATGGGTACTTTAATACCCTTTCGGATTAGTACCCCCTTTCTGACTAACCTTGTATATTGTACTAGACCCCGCACACTATCAGAAATTTGCCGGATATAGTACAAAACGTATGTGCAAAGAGTCTTTGCGCACACGTCAGAATTTTTTATAAATGTGCGGCCGTGCTTAAAAAAGGCTTTACCGAATATTCGTGTTACCGTCATATACCTATTATTCAACAAAAATCTTTTTCGAAACTGAAAAATTGCCACCGTATTTCTTTTTGTGTACTCTGTACATTAACTTTTATCCCAGTCACTACTAACACAAGAAAAAAAAAATCTCTCTTGTGTTCTGACCTAGTCACGGTTCAACATCGACCCCTCTTAGGGTAACAGGTACAGCCAGCACAATTTATAACAGAGTTAGTAGTAATTGTATCAAAGTCACATTAAAATTCGCTTTGCGCCTTATGAATTATTATCGCCTTACCGTTTGGACAAAAGTTGTAAAAGATTTTTGGAGTCCTGTAGACCTAGCACGAATTTTGTGAAACGTTATTAATGTGAGTGAATTCTGAATTGGAAATACTCGTTTCGCACAAAATATTTAATTAAATTGAAAACTTGATTCAAATCTATGACACAAATTGTGCTTGTCGCATACAAAATGCTACAGGATAGTGGTGTATCGATCAATTTAATTAAATATTATCCTCTCAATCACCGTAATAATAGACACAATAGATAAACAATGGCGGTGTCGTCCTGGGACGACACGCGGGACGCAACCGGTCACGTGCCCGATGAGTATTTCCAATTCCAAATTCACTCACATTAACGTTACGTTTACGGTACTATAAGTCATAACCAGAGAGCGGAATCTCATGGCAAAACAATTGAAAGGTGATAGAGACGGGTCATTATTTTTTATCGAGTATTCAAGCTAACGATACTTTTTAGTTATAAACTTTATTGTTAATTAATTTAACAAACAATTTTTATTTTTACTCTTTACACATAAATCATCTTTAATGACACATAAATAAAACGTCAGATCTATCAAAAAATTCTGATAACTACCGCGACTCTGGAAGTTTACCCTATAGACACTAACTTATGATATTTGATCTCATGATTACGGTATTACAGCGATAATCAAAATAAAAAAATAATTACGTCATTTCTATTTCAATTTGACATTTCGTGTTGATCGATTACTTTGTGTTTCTAAAAATAGCTAAATAATATGTCTGTCTGCCCGTCTGTATTCTCAACTGTTAAAAGTATCGATTGCTTGAATATTCGATAAAAATAATGACCCGTCTCTATCACCTTTCAATTGTTTTGCCATGAGATTCCGCTCTCTGGTCATAACATTCGTGCTAAGATTAGGTACCGTCCGCAAGGCCTAAGCTGAGTTTTGCATTCATGTGAGAATTAATGCAGACGCGTCCTTTGCTTGGTTTAAACCGGTTTATACTGCTTTTTGGCAATCGATTCTGTGTGCACTCACACAAATGAAAAGCTCAGCTTACGCCTCGCCAGTTGTACTAGTCGCATACCCACAATCCACAAGGAGAAATAATACGTACATCCTCTTTACAATTTCCATAGCTTTATTATAATACATCTAATGGCCAATTCCTATAATTTACTTAGCGTTATTGGTTAAAATGAAGACCCCTGTAGGCCTAGCACGAATATTTTGAGGTATACTCGTAGTAACGTAAACGTAACGTTAATGTGAGTGAATTTTAAATCGAAACTACAACTATTCTATAGCATTTTAGTTTAAATTTATGCGGCAGCCACAATTTGTATCATACTTAGATATGAATAAAGTTTTCAATTCGATTAAATATTATGTGAGAATCGAGTATTTCCAATTCAAAATTCACTCGCGTTAACGTTACGTTTACGTTACCATACGTCACAACATTCGTGCTAGGCCTACTGTATCTTAACAAAATATTGAAACAAAGAAATAGCTTTACATAAAAGACCCTCCCATAGGGTAGTATCAATCACAGGTAAATTGGCTTACGACTTATATGCTTAGTTTGGCGATAAAAATGATACCATTTACCAAATTGTACAAAATAAAATAGTAAAAATATTTTTTAACTATAAATATTTAACAAATGAAATTTATAATGTTTACAACACATGTATCTTTGTTCGAAAGGCTCTTAACAAAAGCATCCGCACTAATATATCCTTCACCAAACTAAAACACATTACCCAACGAAGCACTCGCCGAGCTAGTTAGTTTTACCAAAAATTAGAACTAATTATGGCAAACAAATGTTAACGTTTGAAGGAGCATAACTCTATAACAAAATACCCGCACGTATTAAAAATGTAAGCTCATTTGATGCATTTAAAACTCAGCTAGCTAGATATGTAATTTCAGATACCTAATTCAAATGTGAAAAAATGAATGCATTGGCTGGGTACACCATAATTTTTTAAATGACGAACATTTCTTCATAGCATAAGTTAATTTATTGTTCTCAAGTAAGTGACTTTGTGTTTTTATTGATGCGTTGCAATGCCACTTAGAGAAAATAAGTGTGACACTAATTTGCATTATTAAAATCTAAATACGCGATAATCCGAATATTGTGGATATATGTTGTCGATTCGAAACCCATAATTAATACGTAGGTACCGTGGAATGGGGTTTCATTGATCAATTTCGAAATTCAAATGGCCATATTTTCTAAAATATAAACGAAAAAAAAACGAAAAAAAAATCAGAATATCGGTTTTACTGTACAATCGATACAATGAATTAGATTTATTTTTTAATGACTAATATGTCGAAGAAAAATATAAATGTGAGTGATCAATGTTAAACCGTAAGTGGGGTTACTTTGATACCCCCTATTTTTTTCACGGAAACTAAAAGTAACCCTTTTAAGCGACACTTTTTCTAAAGAACGAAAAAAATCGGTCAAGTGCAAAAAAAGTTATTACATTTTTAAGAGTTTGGGGGTGACATTGATCAAGGCAATAAAAATAACTTTTCAAAAAAAAAACAATTTTATTATCAATTCTTTATTATACTCCATGGTACTTATTGAAAACCATAAGATCTTCTGCAACAGCTGTTACAGCTCGCTCCAACACCTCATCATTAAAATTTCGATAGGCGCGAGCGTCTGGACGCTTTGTATGGGTACTTGGCAGAGCGCTGAAAGTAAAAAAAAGTATATAAAGCAGTCATCATTGAAAACATATTGATAGTTTATGTTAAAAATGGCAGAAACAGCAAAATTGCTAGGTTTGGGTGAGATTGAACAATGATCAAAGAAACCCCATGCCTATGATCAATGACACCCCGCAAAAAAGAAAAACCGTCAGTGAACGAAATTTTTGAGGTTAGAATACAAAGCATGACGTCTTTCTCAAGCTAAGTAAACACTTATCAACATAAACTAACATTTTTTCTAGCACCTTTCATATCCAATCCGGTACCCGTAAAGTTATTTAAGCCTTTAAAATAGTTGAAATGCAATACTCACAGTTTTTTATGAAAATCTCCAATATCGATCCGTTTGTACGTGCAGCGCTTGGGCATTGACAAACAGTGACATTCAGTGATGCACACCCAAGAATTAAAATCGTACGCTTGCGTTTAGAAAAGGAGAAATTTCGGTTTTAAAAAATTATTAAGTTTTTATCAAAGTCACCCCGTGAATCAAAGTAACCCCATTCCACGGTACTGTAATTTGAGGGGACCCGAGTTTACCGCGGGTACTGACGGGGCGAACATCAAATGTTTGACAGCTAGGAACAGTTCGTATGGGAAAATAAAATGGTTGTTTTTACTATTTTCCTCGCAACTTTTCCATATTTTCTCACCACTTAAACCTTCCATGAACTTCCACAAATATTTCAAAACCAAAATTAGCCAAATCGGTCCAGCCGTTCGGATGATTATTCGAAAAATGTTTGTAAAAAATAAGAACATCATTATCATCATCCTAAAGTTCTAAATGCAGATGTTTCAAACTTAAATTATTATAATGAAAAATCAAACTATACCACTAGGGCTTTCAATACCGGTATTCCGGGATCCCGTAATACCGTAATCACGGATATATATTGGTCTTTTTTTAATCACGGTATTGACGAGCCAATACCGTGATTACGGTATTACAAACATTCATATATATTATTGCGGTTTGTTGTAATAAGTAGTAGGAAATTGTATTATGTGGTACAATTTACGATGTGATGTCTAGTGGGACGAGCACGGGGCTTAGGGCGTTGCTGACGGGGGCTTAGGGCGTTGCTGGCGGGGGCTTAGGGGAGGGAGACAGCTTGATGAGGGCTGAATTATCAGCGTGACTGCGAAGTCAGAAGAGACAACCGGCTCTACGACGGGAGAGCTCGGTGGATCGTGACCGGCGGCGATGAGACGTCGCAACGGGCCTCGTCGGCGAGGACGATAAGCTGGATGGTGGCGGACGTTGTGTAATGTGCTGGTCGATTTACTCGCCTCCCTCCTTAAGGAGGGTAATTTCGTCATCGGGCTCTAAAAGTGTGTGCCTGGGACGTTGTACGTTACTGATGAGAGAGGGACTTTAGTCGGCCGCTGCAGCGACTAGGGGATTCAGATGGCGGGGGCAGTGTCGAAGTAACGCTTGGAAACGCGTTTGAGGTATTACCTGATGGTTGGCATTTTTAGATCAAGATGGAGTTGATCGTTACGCATGAACCACGGGGCAGCCGCGGCTCTGCGCAACACTCGATTCTGGAGGGTTTGGAAGGATTTGAAGCGGGAAGGCTTAACGTGTGCGAACACGACGCTAGCGTTAGTCAAGATGGGGCGGACGCACGTCACGTAGATTCTCAGCTTATTTCTAAGTAACAACTTACTGCGCGCTTTAAGGATGGGGTGGATGCGACCGACAGCAAAAGCGGCGCGAGCGCACACCGTTTTGAAGTGGTCTATGAATTTCAGACGGTTGTCGAGAATAACCCCCAGGTATTTAGCTTTCATCTCCCAAGGGATCTGTTTGCCGAACATGAGGACGGGACGGATGCATGTGGGAGTCACCGTATCTCTCGAAAAAAACGGCTGCGCTTTTTTCGGGATTCACCTCTATTCTCCATTACCGGAACCATACCCCGAGGGTGACGGCTGCGGTTTAGAGGGTTCGAGTGATGCTATCGATACTCCTACCGGAATAGTAGTTGACCGTGTCATCGGCGAAGAGATCCAACTTGGCAAAGCCACTTTTGGGAATGTCGCTGGTGTACGGCGTGAAAAGAAGGAGCGATAGCACGGAGCCCTGAGGGACACCAGCGCGGATGGGGTGACGAGAGGACGGGACGAGAGGGTGTCTTCGAGGCGATAGCGGAAGGTGCGATCCGACAGAAAGTCTCGAATGATGGGCTCGAGACGGTCAATTCACGACCGTTGTCGAGACGTCAATGTTGAATTGGTACAGTTTGATTAATAAACCGCTGTTCCAGACCTTGTCAAAGGTTTTCGCTACATCAAAGAATATGATGCCAGTTTTGTACGAGCGCATGAAGCGGGAGCTAATGTGTTCGAATATGCGGTGCAATTGCCGAATGCAACAGTGCTTGGTTTCGAAAACCGAACCATTCGGGGATGAGTCTACGGGAGTCAGCGAAATTCTTTAAACGGATGTATGTTTTCACCAGCGCAAGCGCTTGTTCTTATCTCTAGCTCACCCTCCCGCGCCCCACCTAAGCTGATTCCCGAAATCGTCGGACTTATATATACGTTATAAAGTCTACGTGAAATGCCTACGTGCGAAATGACTAGATTTATTTTAAGTTTTGATTACGTTCCTAATTCCTAGTCCTAAATCAATCAATACCAAATTGTTATACTACTAAGAGAGTTTTTTATTATTCTTTTCAGAAAGTAACCATAATAAAGACTGATTTGAAAATTAAAACACGTATTTTAAAGGTTTTATTAATGTCCTAATTAAACTTGTGTTCAATACCGTGATCACGTGATCACGGTATTGATCACACTAATACCGGTATTGATACCGGTATTGAAAAAGTCCGGTATTTGAAAGCCCTATATACCACTGCCTTCAAGCAATAAGACAAGAATAAAAACAATCTGAAACTAATATTAATGTTAACAACGAAGGAGAACAATGATTTGTAATTTTTTTATAAGGAAGTTTCGAATATTCACCCGTTCTCGTTAAACCTTCCCTGGACTTCCACAAATATTTCAAAACCAAAATTACCCAATTCGGTCCAGCCGTTCTTGAGTTTTAGCGAGACTAACGAACAGCAATTCATTTTTATATATGTAGATAAATTTCTTTAAACCTAAAACGATTCGTTTTTAGCCACAGGAACCGGACATAAAAGACTAGACACACTTATCAGTACCAATTCGAATTACACTCATAGGAAATCGGCATTTTGTATACACATGTATACACACGCTTTCTCCTTTTCGCATCGATTCAGCTTCCGCATGCTTCAGAATGCTAAAGCGCGCTAACGCATTCCATAGGATGCTTTCGCAACTGAAAACACACGATTACACACGAGATACTGCTGCAGATGTATGTCTCAACTGTCCAACATTTTTGAGAATTTGATGTTGTTAGAAGCGTTAAGTAAACATAAGTGTTAACTACCAAATAGTTCAAATGTTGTAATGAGCATTTTAAAATGGTAAATAATTTTAATAGTAGATAACACCTTTGCTTGCTTTACTTTGTAACTATTTGTAACTCCATAAATAATGAAAATATCCGTGTTTCGAGCTCATAGGACGATTTATCATCAGTTAAAACTATTCTTAATCTCTCAATCACCGTAAATATAGACATAATAGATAAACAATAGCGGTGTCGTCCTCGGACGACGCGCGGTATGTAAAAATGACATACACACATCAAAAAAAGTTTGCAATCACTTTGAAAAATCCAAATCTTTTTTGTTACGGTAGATTATATTATGATTTCTTCTTCTTTTTAGATTCTTTATTTAAAAATGTAGATTTAGAATATAAAACAGTTCAATTGTTGATAAAGTTCAATTTAAAAAATTATATCAGCTTATGTAGTGCTCGCAAACTTTTTTTGATGTGTGTATTTTTTAATTTTGTCAGAAAACACATTTGTCCACTTAACGCTTCAAATGTCATTAGTCCCTTGTAGATAATTTTGCACGAAGGCTATTCAAGTATTTTTACAGAACTGAGAATAAAATTAAAATAATTCATTCAACAAAAAAACCATTCACGACATGTTTGGTGCAGTGGCTAAGCGATTGGCTTCTGCGCTACGGGTCGTGGGTTCGATTCCCACACGGAACAAAAATTTGTATAGCCTATAGATGGTTGTTTCGGATCTGGGCGTTTGTGTATGTGAGATTTGTGTCTGTAAACACACCCACGATACAGGAGAAATCTTAGTGAGTGTTTTTTTAAACTGCAGAATACAAAAAAAAAAAACTTTGCAGAAAATAAAATAGAATTCAAAAATTCATCATCGAATTTAAAAAGAATTAATAAATAAAGACGAATAAGTTAAGTAGTATCACTTATATCATACAATACCTACTTAGCACACAATGTAATATAGAAACTATAAACATACGTGCCCAAAACACACTACCAATATTCAGTAACATAAATACACGTCCGGTTACATGTATTGAAGGAAATATATTATTATTTCCTCTGTTAGCGCTCCCTAAGTAAAGATTTTTCGAAATTCGACCCGAAAGGATAGAAAGGTCTATAATGCGTTCACGGACAGTATCTCCGGCTTGTTTATATTTATACAAGTTTGTCGGGGTTCACCTCCTCTTGCCATAATATCGCATTTGTTCATGTTCACCCTCAATTTCTTTCCCACATACTTTGCTGAATCATTGAATCCTTTTTAGGTCGTACTTTTTGGTCGTTGGTACTTTTTATACAAGGTTAGTTGGAAAGGGGGTACTAATCTGCAGGCCACTTAAAGAATCAATGATTAATGTTTTAAAACAACTGATAAAATATCAAAATTCGATAATTTTCATTTCCATGCAAAAATATTTTTATTTTCGTTTTTACAAAAATTCTTCAACCCTGCTTTAGTGACGAATTCAGAACATAGACCTTTCTAATCTGTTACTGATCTAAAATGTAAACACAGCTGATCATTGCTGAGGAGCCTCCACGAGTGACGATACTTCAGTACGTCCGGCGCACCCTGGGCAGTCAGCCTCGCTACCAACCTTGCTGACTAGCTAATCTTTTCACCACGGCATGAACCACTCTTGTATACTCGTGCTGACACGATAGAAGAAGACTGCTGAGGATACATAGATTTCCGCATATTTTTATGAAATCTTTGAATGCTATTTCTCTTAAAACCTCAAGCACGGTAGATATAGACACAATAGGTAAGACAATTAAGGTTCCATTCCACCAGAGATGTGCTATGCAGTTATGCTGCGAGAATGTAAAAGCTAAGCTACGAAACTTTGTAACCGTTTCCACTGATGCTAAGCTACTCGTATGTAGCGGAGCAAGTAAGACGTGCTATGAAGATGCCTACTTTTGGTTACAAACGCGCCCCTACTGTAGGTACACTGCTCTGCACATAGTTACACCACTCGCGACCATCCATAGTCCATAGCACGCATCCACAGCACGCATCCTTCCATATAAAAAACGTAGCTTAGTTGAATCAGTTTCCACCAGTGCTATGCTATGTGGACTAATGAATATGATTGGTGGATATCAAACGCATCCACAGCAACGTTGCATAGCACATCTTTGGTGGAAAAGCACCCTTAAGTGTCGTCCTGGGACGACAAGCGGTACGCAACCAGTTAAACTACTGACTTTTGGGGAAAATTGTAGAACAAAAGATATTCATTATTATGGGTACTTTAACACCGGTTTTGGATTAGTACCGCCTTTCCGACTAACCTTGTATGAGTAGGCATTTTAAACAATATATAATGTATATCTCCGAACGCTTAGCACGGGCGAGCAGCTCGCTAGCCCAGCATGCGTACACCACAAAATTAATTAACATGTGCGTTATGGAAGCTTGCATAGCTTCCGCTATGTGTGTGTGTGTAGCTTACACTTTTAATCCCCTATAATCTTAAAGTCATAAAGCTGACCGTAGTTGGTTTAGTCGCAGTTGATCGCTATTTTAATTTTAGAGGCAGCAACCGTATGCTGTTTGTATGTATGGTGTTTTGATCGCGACCGCCTGTGGCTTGAAACTGGGTCTCCAGACACACTTTGTCGCGACCACTTACGTCCGAAACCAATAACTTATCTATCGACGGTTTAGCCAACTAGAGATAGAAATCTGACATTGCTTCTATGGACAAAGAAAAAATTTGTTTAAAACCTCTTTATTTATATAGTGGATATAGGTTTTTGGTTTCGGCCATTAGTGGCCAGTGTGCCCTAGCCCTAAACAACACACACAATAGAGAAACAGGAAGTTCCAAAAACAAATAATATCAATCAACAAAAACAATTCCTCACAATTCCACATTTGAAAACGCTAAAAGGAAACCTCAAAAAGGTACACACACTCTGTAAATAATAAATGATGACTAATGTAAATAAAGTACAGCCACAGACATTTACATTACAGTTTTTATTCCTTCTCACTTTAATTGTTATACGGTTTATCCTGCCCGGGCAGTTTCTTTTATTTATATAGAGCAGGTAATTCGTTTACCCGTGAGAATAGTTTCAACACGTGCCTGCGTCTAGACGAATTGACTGTAATGGACTTTGTGCCCGCAGTAGCCCGTCGTGCCCGTGTGTTTACACAAAGAGGGAAATATTTATCGAGAGTAACGCTGAAATAGGTTCGCCTTTTTTATTTTTGAGTTTCGTTTTGTAAACACGGCTTATTATAGGGTTGGTTGGTTCTTGTTGGGACACTGGGGTATTTATCAAAGAGATTTAGATCACGGTGATTTGACATCAATCAGTTCTAATTGTAACTAAGCCTACATTGGATTGTAAATAGCAATAATATAGCATCACGCCTGTATTTTCCGAAGGGATGGGCAGAGGTGTATATTACACCCAGATTAGACGACACGTTTGGTGCAGTGGCTGAGCAATTGGCTTCAGCGATACGTATCGTGGGTTTGATTCCCACACGGAACAAAAATGTGTATGGCCTACTGATAGTTGTTTCGGGTCTGGGAGTCTTTGTATGTGAGATTTGTGTCTGTAAACGCACCCACGATACAGGAGAAATCCTAGAGAGGGCAACGTTTTTTTTTTAAAAGAAAAAAAGAGAGTGTATTCTATACCCCATGTAACAGGGGGACGAGCCTATTGTCATCAACCGGGTACAACCCCAGACTCCGGACTGCTACTGAGAAGTTCCACACGGAAAATCCCAATAACACTTTGCCCGACCACGGAATCGAACCCAGGACCTCACGCCCAGCAGTCGCGTATGCGACCACTAGACTAACGAGCCAGTTGTAAATGGCAATGTAGGTATAAATGAAACTCCTGTCTATTTAGCACAATTTAGTCGATAAAGTATCGACCGTTACTTAAACTTACTTTAAAACATAGACCCCCTTATTAGAAAATATGGTTTAAACCAAGACTTAGGTAAACCCAGGTTTAAAATATACTCATCACTTTCTTATGTCATATAACACAAAGAGACGGGGCTATTTTAAAACCTAGGTTTTTCTTCGACCATCTTTTGTAATAACCCCTAGAGGATTTATTTAAAACATTGAGGTTGCAGTTGAAGACACTAGAAATAGATCAACATGTTCTCATACGAAGTTCAACAAACACCTGCACCTTATACAGGGTGTAAACGAATTCGTGTAATTCCTTCAAACCACATGATCTATTAATGGTATCGATTAACCCCGCACGGGATTAAAATTGATTAAAAATAAAAGTAAACTTTTTTTCCCAAATTTTATTTTGTGTGATAGAAAATTTCGATGCTATACATATAGAATGAAGGCACAGCGACACAGCTGACGGGCATGACTAGCGCGACATTGCTCCTCGCAGTCAGTTAACTCGGAACGCTACAATTACTCAGATAAAGAATATGATGATTCATTTTTTGAAAACTTTTTTTTGTTGGTTCTGAAAAAAACCTATGCAGGGTCAATCAATGTCAGCAGTAGATCACGCGGTTTGAAGGAATTTCACGAATTCGTTTACACCCAGTATAGACCGTGGACCTCGGACAAAAAAATATTCCGTGGCCCACCTGTATGGTGATACAGAATAAGTGGACCACGGGCAATATCCCATGATATTAAATGATGATGATTGATGATGATGATTATGATTCAACCGAAAAGTCGTCCACTGCTGGGCATAGGCCTCCCCCAATACGGGGTTTTGCCATAATCGCCACGTTTAGCAGGCGGGTTGGCGAGTAGTGCAATTCTTTACTTCGGGCACCACACGGCACATTCACACATTAATTCTAAATGCATTAAGAGAAAAGTTGTGTGTTTAAATGTTAAAAAATACAGGTCGAATTGAGAACCTCCTCCTATTGGAAGTTGGTTGAAAAGAATACGGACGATCGCAGAATGTTTTTTTTATACAACACAGACGACGGTATAGGTTGTAGAGTCAGCGACATAAATAGCTGAACATTTTTGTTTTTACACTTGGCATTAATTGGATAGCTAATTTATAACAAGTAAAAACTTTAAAATATACTCAGAGTTGTATAGAGGAGATCACCCATTTTGTTCGATGATTTGGGATTAAAAAAAAAGTCGCCTGCCAGGAATGAATTATATTTTATTTAAATGGTAGCAGGAGTACAAACATTTCTTTGTATGGCAACAATGCTATAATAATAATAAAATAATTCTTAAAACCTCTAATACAAGCATTGAGTTAATATGTACTATGAATACAAGTCGTCGTTTTAATTTTTACCTGGTATATATCTCCGAACCTAAATATTTTTCGAGTTTGACGCCATAGTAAAAAATAATGCGTTACACGTGTGCTTTAAAATTGTGTAACTATTATTGATGGCCGCAAAAAATCCCAATTTTATCCCAGAATGGGTGATCTCCTTTGCATCTGTCTGCTTGTTTATCAACTTAACTCGCCGATTGCACAACAAAGGTTTTATACTATATAATATTACCTAATGACAATTACGTATATCCACAAATTGTTTTCCTAGTGTCTCAAACTGGACCTATTCCTAACTTGACTTAAAAGTTCACTATGTTGTTAATAAACTGCCAAACATCATAAATAACAATAATATTTCAGGCTCATAGAAAGCACCGGGGCGCAAGTATACCAGACAAATAGTTTCGCGTCCACTTCGAAAACCATTAATTAACCCATTTTCTACAGTCACTTCAGAAGCTGTAGTAAATAAACTACGATAATAATTGTTTGGCTTTCGTTTAGTTAGTTTAGTAGAAAGCTAACTATTTTTCATCGCCATAGTACAAGGAGGATTCTGTTCCTCAAAATGTTATACCACCTCAAAAATTCCATTGGGAACATATTTAGCCATAGACAGAGTGTAAACGAATTCATGTAATTCCTTAAAACCACCTGATCTACTACTGGCGTAGATAGGCCCCGCGCAGGAATAACTAGATTAAAAATTAAAATCTTATTTTTTCATGTGGTTGGGGTAAGTTATCGTATCTAAACCACCCAATAAGGATTGAGTAAAAAAAAGTATTTTTTTTGCATAAAAATGATTTTCGTGGGTGTACACATAAAACTTTTGGGTGTGTCTCGTGTAGTGCCGTACTTAAAGAATAGCACTACCCCATCTCTTCCCGTGGGTGTCGTAAAAATCGACTAAGGGATTCTCTAGAGGATGGGCAGCAGCGTTCTCTGAGTACTTTAACAACCATACTGCGATCGCCAACCCGCCTGCCAAGCGTGGCGATTACGGCAATCCCCCCCTTTTGGGGGAGGCCTATGTCCAGCAGTGGACGTCTTTCGGCTGAATGATGATGATGATGATGATGATGTGGGTGTACATTTCGAAGCCACGCATAAATGAATGAAAGCACGGCGGCTTGGCTGGTGGGCATGACTAACGCGATATCGCTCTTTGCAATCAGATAACTCAAGGCTCTAAAATTACTCAGAAATAGAAAATCAAAATTTTATTTAGATTTCTTTTTAAGGTGATTTTCAAAAATACCCTTTTAATTAATCTGTGTCACCTGTAGATCACGTAGTTTGAAGGAATTTAGGAATTCGTTTACACCCTGTATGTTTTTACCATCAGCCTAAAAATACGTTATAAAAGTTAAAATTCAAGTAATATAGTACTTAATAAAATTTCAAATGCGCAAAGAATAGGAGAAATCTGTTCACATCAAAACTTGGTAGACGACCGACCTCAGCAATTAAGTCACTCGAAATATTTAATGAACAGTGCTAGTTCCGCGCCGGAAATGACACTTAATCGGCTTAACTTCGCCTCAAAACTTACCCCGGGCAAACCCCCTCCCCTTCCCCGTTTCACCCCCAAACCATACCTACACTGCATCAAAGAAGTTGGAGAATGTGCAATTATGAGATTGTTTTAATTTAGAAACAATGTTGTTAAAGAATTTCCTTACTTCGAATGAGCTCTCTGAAACCCCAAACCAGAATTCTTGGTTTCCTTCTACATTGTTTCTCCGTTATTGCTTACTGTCGATCTTTAATTTATTTTTCTCTAGTTAACAATTTACTTTGGGGATGTCTACGTTCGCTTTGTTTGTTCCGTCGAGTTCCAATATATGTTTTGTTCTGAGATTATTCGTTGTAGGGTGGAACTGAGAATTTAACAATATTATTTTTGATATCAAAAGTTTGTTTTAAAATATCGGTGTATTCAACAACAAACATTTACCAACGTAGACTTCATCTATTTCTATCTTGTTTTCGGGCAGTATTTAACACCTAATTTACTAAAGATTTTAAAACTGACCGGTATTTTATTATAGTTACTTTGAATACCGACATTCTTACTTATACCTTACTGAGCTAAAATGACTTTTGAGTCTTTTGCCATCTCTATTCATTGGCATACAAATGATAAGGATAGGTATAATTTAATCAGTATTTAAAAATGACAATCTTTTATAAGTAAGGGGGTTAAAATCACCTAATTAACTAGTAAGTCCTACAACACAAATTTCAAAATTAATTTCCAAATAATACTTAGTAAAGCTAAGCATTTGCAAGGTAAGCGATACCCAAATGAAAACTATAGCAATTATACATGAATAATGAATTATCTAGACGAATGTTTGTTTCGTACGCTACGTCTGAACCTCTCTAAATATACTTGAACAACAATAACAAGGGTTCAACATCTAGGAGACTTCGACGTCCGAAATAAAGTTTGGGCCAACATTTAACTAGTTGGAGCAAACAAATCCGAAGTGCGACTCTAGTGGCGCGAATTGCACTCGGGCCGTGGACCGGCCCGTCTAACTTGTTCGTAACGACTTCAAAAACGTCTAGGAAAATATTTGTTTTGCAAACCAAGATACGACTACACAAGATCTGATGCCACGTCTGTTTAGAGATGTATTGTTTGTGTTCCGCTGTCCCGGGCGGAACTTTTATTAGGGATGATTTTGTTATGTTTGAATAATGCTGGGAGAAATAGAAAAGTAGTGTTGAACAGAACGTTTTTAAAAGAAAATTAAGTCCCCTTGATTTCATGTTCGATTATTAGAAAAACACATGAACCTCTAATACAGGGAAGTAAGCAAATCGTCAGTGAAGTTCTAACAGTGCTTATGTCATTTTTTGAGAAAAACAGACAACACTGGGAAAGCCACAATTTTACTTGAAACGAAAAAGATTATTAGGATTTTCAAAGGTTTAAATCATGAAAGAGTTCATTTGTGATGATAATTAAAAACAGTATTGCGTTCAGCGTAGTTACGCTCCTCATTTTAAATAGTTTTTTCACTCTTATAAAGTATCGCATTTTTGATTTCCGCACTGTTAGAACTTCACTGACGAAATATGGAATCGTGTACCTAATATTGGATAACAACTTAAAGTTATTGTTATTCTAGGTATACCACTCCATATTTGCTTACCTACTTTTCCTCTACTTAATGAAGAAACAATGTTAGTTACTAATTACAACCTATTACTTAAAATAGTCCAATTCATTTAAAAGTAGGTAGATATCCACTCAAATAAAAAAAAAATGTTAAGTAAAAAGTCTCATTAGTAAGATTTTTCCCGTGTAGGGACGGGCTAGAATATAAAACTTCCTCACCGCACGCTGGGGATAGACGTGTGTTGTAAGATTCAACAAAACCCAGCACGCTTGATGGTAGAATCTATACTCACACTAAAGTCGGGCCAAGCTGTTTACTGTGTCCCGTCGTGTGTGTGTGAATGCTAGAGGGGTGTAGGGGAATCCCTTTATATCTCTGTTACTTGGATTAGTGTGCTCCATCTGAGGCCTTGTCTGCGCTTACCATCAAGGCAAACGCGACCAACTCAAACGATTTTTTTTTTCTTTTGAAAAATATTTAAAAATGTAATTAATAAGTTTATTGTAAATCAATAAAAGAAAAAAAATTAAACTACTCAAATCCAAGTCTCAAACAGATATACTAATAAAAAGAGGTTAATCTCGTAAAAGAAATCCGTCTCCAAAATCTAATCTGCCGTCAGTACTTATCAAGTTGTTAGATAACCTCTGATTGAGATCCGACGACGCGATGGCCGTAAGTGGCGGGAATCGGATTCCCCTCAACGACAATAGGCGATGTACTCACTGATCCACTCAATGATATCGTAAGTCGATTCGTCTACGGCCGCCTCTCGAGCTGTTCGAACAAATACATCGTATGTAACCGATTGTTAGGGTAATTTATTGACGATGTTAATGTGATCCCTTCTTGACATATTGTTTGTCCATGTATTATATTCGTTAAACCCTTTTTTGGAATTGTTTTAAGAATAAACGACGGATGGGAATTACAAAGATGCTAACTACAAAAACTTAAAAAAATGAACGTGTGTATCTTAAGTAGTGTGTAAAGAATTTTATTGTCATTACATAAAATAGTTGCATTTATGGTCCATAGGGAAATAAATAATAGAAAAATCGTGTTTTTTTTTCAATAATCTATTTTGTCGAATTATCTTTATGCCATAATCACCCAGCACCTGTTACCAATTTCCAGCCCTCAATCATTAATCGAGAACTGCAACACATAATATAACCAACGGATGTATTTTTTGGTAAAAGGCAACTGAAAAATAGTTTGTACATTAAAAAAATAATGCGGGCTGTTATTAGTAATGGCCGCTAATAAATTGGAACGCCATAAAAAAAAAAGTTTTGACATGGTACAAAAAAGACGGGTTTTTCGATTTTTTTTTAGAATGTAATTGTAATCAAAATTAAGTTTACTTTTATGCGCTCAGTAGTTTATTTTAAGTGTACAATACGAATGTATTTGATAAATAGTAAACAGGATAAAAAAGTACATCGAACATCTTTGCAGAAGGTACGTAAATATCATTCACAAATATTTGTTCTATGTTTAATGAAGTAATTTATTTACTACAGTTCATGATTAACCCTTAACCACTGACGTACGTCTGAGAGACGTAGGGACGCACTTTAAACCATTATAAGTTTTAGTGTCGTACGCGCACAAACTTGGCCTTCCCTGTACCTTTCTAGGATCCTGTGAGGCACGCAAAGCGAGGGCGAGGGCATGTGTGGTGCGCCTCTATCAGGTAAATATTGACTTCATAACGTCTGTGAGACGTAGCGTCAGTGTTAATGTCAGTTTTTATGTTTTGGGTTAGTTTTTGTTTTAGGGCTTAAAAGGCGTAAAATGGCTTCTAATAAACGCCGTTCAACTGTTGGATGCTCGACATCAAATAAACAGCCTCGAATCAAGTTAACCAGTCAACATTTTGAGAGTTTTGTAATGGAAACTGTATTTTTTTGGAGTCCAACGATTTATCAGCTGATGAGCATGAGATGCCGGCACCAGAGTCTGCAATTAACTCTAAAGAGTTATTGGAGATTTTGGATTTGTATTTTGGATACTTTATAATACAAATTCATATTCTAGAGATAATTTAATTTTAAAATTCTCCAAAAGGCAGCGTTGTTTTCAGTGTTCAAAACCTGCTTGTAACACATGCCGTCAAAAAGGCGTTTATAATATTATAAAGTGCCATCTTCCCATTATAATTTTATGATCATTATATATATTTTAAAGTGTTATCAGTTCTGTATTAAAAATAGACTGATAAGTTTAGTTTATAAGTCATAGGAAGAGAGGCTATTTTTGTTACAGTTGATTTTTTGAAGTTTTTGATTTTGATATAAAAATAAATACTTAAAGTGCCGGTATTGCTTTCCCTATATTTATTGGATACCCAAGATATTAAACTAACAATATATAAACAAAAAAAAACTGTATCATAATCCAATAACTGATTAGGGGCATTTAATTAAAGCATACGTCTCATAGACGTATGTCAGTGTTAATGCAAGTAAATACACGTCAGTGGTTAAGGGTTAAACAAAATAGTTATACGATTTAATTACATGGCACGAAGTGTAAAAGAAAGTAAGTAGCGCTTTCTTTATTAATTGAAAATGAAATGGAGTAAACAATATAATAATTAGTTGTTGAGGTTTAATTAAAAGTATGTGAGTTACAAGCATTGCGGTTATTATATTTTATATTTATAATACAGCAATATACGATTATTTTTACTCACGAAATTATGATAATAACATATCATCACGCCAATATTCCCCGAAGGGTTGGGTAGAGGTGTATAGTATACCCTCTATTCGCCGTTATATTTAAGTCTTATGTAATAGGGGGCAAGCCTATTGCCATCAACCGGGCACAAACCCGGACTCCGGGCTGCTACTGAGAAATTCCACACGGAAATCCCAATAACACTTTGCCCGACCTGGGGATCGAACCTAAGACCTCACGCTCAGCTGTCGCTATTGCGACTACTAGACTAACGAGGCAGCCGTCAGACTTCGTTTCTTACCTAAAAAAAAATAAAAACTCATATTGTGGAGGCCCTTGGGACTAAAGCCATTGTTGCGCTCCTCTAAATCCGGCCCTGTCGATATTAGAGTAACGGACTAAACATACCTATTAGCATCAATTCTTAATATAAAAATATGGATAATGGAAATATTGATTATAGATAGATATAATAGAAGGTGTATAGTACACCCTTATTTCGCCGTTATGTTTTAAGTCCCATGTAATAGGGGGCGAGCCTACAAATCCGGACTACGAGCTACTACTCAGAAATTCCACACGGAAAAACCAAATAACATTGCCCGACCTGGGGTTCAGGCAACGACATTGACCAAAGAAACAGTATGATAACAATATTACTTGAAACGTGATACCATTACTCATTGTGGTGGAAGATTTTTTTAATTACCTATTTATTCTGTGTATTTAGCTTACGGAATAAATCCACTACTTCACTACATAGTATCAATACAAAATCGCTTACAAAATCATATCTTATATAAAATCGCTTTCCGCTGTCTGTCCCTACTCCCTATGTATGCTTAAATCTTTAGAACTATACAACGGATTTTGGTGCGGTTTTTTTTTAATAGATAGAGTGATTCAAGAGGAAGCTTTTAAGCTACAAAACGTACACGTGTAAAGCCGGGGCGGGTCGCTAGTATTTAATAAAAACAATCATGATAACATAACGAAACTTTTTTAACCAACATCGAAAAGAAAAATATTTCTGTAACTCAATACGTGAATAGGACGTTCAAAAAGCAATTTGTGTAAAAGGACGTCGAATATTTCCCAACAAGGCACAGTTATGCATCCTTTGCCACTGAAACAACAATAGGTATAATTCACAGGCAACGTTCGCTCAGAGAGCCAACGAAATCACTGAACCAAATTGCAAATGAAGCGCCTGCCTAACTCTAGTAATGCTGTATATCAGATCTTATAGCTCTGCTACGTGTTTGCTCACGTAAGTGATTAATATTCGACTTTATTGCTCGACACGAATGTAAAGGGTTTTCTTTATTGTGTGTTGTGTTTCATTACAACTTATTCGTGTCGCGGGATTTCGTGGTACGAAATTATTGGTGTAAGGGATGAAACCAATAACCTAACTATCGTCGATGTGCCCTACAATACTCTGTTGAAAGTTAAATGAGACCTGACATAGAGGTAATTTCGTAAATTGTAGCCGTAAGGAAAATACTATCGAAAAAGGTAAACGACGTCATCAAAAACTGTAAAATAGTTTATAAAAAAAATGGTACTTTCTGACCTGGTGAACTTCGTACCGCCATTATTACTTTTTCGTGACGATTTTTTATAATGTTCTTTTATACCAACCTTGTCCTGACAATAACAAACACACAAAAAAAAGAATTATCCCATTTGGTGCAGTCGTTCGGAAGTTATGCGCGTAGGTACATACATTTTGACGATTCATTTTTATTTATATAGATTCTTTGTATGGTAACGTGTTTTAGACAAACATCAGGACTCACCAAACCATCGATAGATAGATAGGTCTGGCCTGGCCGGTCTGCCCTGGCCGGTTTGCCCTGGCCGGTCTGGCTTTGTCTGTAAGACATAAAGGTAACTTATAATCATCGGAATAGGTATAGTATATTTACCTAAACCTCGAGGAAGGAAGTAACATAGAGCGGATAATACCTACTCTAAAATCCCGGAATTATAATGACGTTTTAATCCCGGGATTTAAAAATCACGAATTATTTATTGGACTTTATTTATAGTTACAAATTATTTATTTGAAGAATCATATATTTTTTTTAGGGTTCCGTACTAAAAGTATTAAATTAAAGAGCTTTGTTTTACATATTACATCCATTTTTTTACATTTTACATTCATTGTACGGAACCCTAAAAAATGTTAATATGATTTTTCAAATCAATAATTTGTAACTACAAATAAAGTCTAATAAACAATTCGTGATTTTTAAATCCCGGGATTAAAACGTCATTATAATGATTTCGGGATATTAGAGGAGGTATTATCCACTCTATGTTACTTCCTTCCTCAAAGTTTAGGTTAATATACTGTATCTACCTATTGCGATCTCTACTTATACCTAATACTAAAACTGAAATAATTTCTACAAGAACTTTCAATCGATGAGTTTTATTCCTCTAATTTTGAAATATACTTCAAGTAACTTCTTACTATTTAAGAAAAACGTAACCTATAACGTGAGTTTCATGCTATAACGTTAAAACACAAAATATCGTATACAAAGTCACTCCTTTGTAAATGTTATACTTACAAAATGTTAACTACCTGTTTGCTCTAACTTCTAGACGCTGTAAATCAAATCTACATGTAGAAAATCGTCCAATTAAGCCGTAGGACTTTTGGCCAAGAGTTGTTAGGTGTACCAACTCCAAATCTCTGCGAAAGTACGAAACCGTGTTAGCAAATTGTTCGCAGTCTCACATGTGCTCGAATACCGTACCAAAATACGTTACGGAATTAATTTAACAAATTAGAACTATACATGCGATTATTATACAATTGCTGACGATACCAATGCGTACATAATACACCAAGGGTCCTTTGTACCCCTCCCAATGAACGCAACATCCAAATAACCGTCTATTGTTTTTAGAATTTATTTCAACCACTTTGAATGGAAAGTAGGATTAGGCTCAGAGTCGGATTACCATGGAATTTACAAATATCAGTTGGTCGGTAGTACTTACGATTTCAGTTGGTATCGGCGCCGCATTGGCCGGTTATTGGCTGTGCGATCTCCCGACCTATACAAATCCAACTCTATTTACTTTCCGAACGTCTGTACGATTCGGACATTTGATATTCACTACGAGATCGTGGAATCATTTCCGCTGAGATATTCCAAGAACTTTGTCTGCATTTCAAAAATATACGAATGTGCTAGATAAATAAAAGCCTGCTTAATGCAGGTATTAATTATAGTAGTTTTCAATCTGACTTACAGAAGTATGAAATTATTTCCCCACTGACCGTATTTAATCATATTTTATTGCACGATTACCGCCTACAATTGTACATTCGGTCCAACTCGCTTTTCGCAGTTAATTATATTTTAATTGCCAATGAATATTTGAAAATTTAAATGCGGGATGTTAACACGGCTCCGAAGCCAGCCGACATTTTGTGTGTTCCCAATATAGAACGGGAAAGGCTTGTATATATCGACGACATTTAGTCTGGCGACATTTGCTCTGGTGCTTCAATTGACCCATTCCGTACGCCACACATGGACGTGAACAAATAAGGGCTGAAATGAATTTAACTCCGTTATGTATTGAAATTTATTGAACCCCAGCGTTGTTTTCCCGATCTGTTAATGAAAGGAAAATATAAAGAGCTTATCTTTCAGAGCAAATTGTAGTCAAATGAGAGAAATGAGTTACTACAGAGTCTCAGCAATGATTTCGTAATTTGTCTGTAGATAATGTTGTTATTGTAATCTTTGATAACAATCCTAAATTTTGGACGTGTCTCGATTGCCAATACATCAGTTATTGCTATTATCTTTTGTTAATAGACAATAGGAGCAAGTTAGGTGCCTAATGCTATAGACCGTACAATCAATTACTGTGTATTACTCTTAAATGTTTCACAAACAAACAATAACAATCTAATAAAGTACATTGATAAGAAAATTACAACATATCGTCTCTAAACCGAAAACATGAACGGATCGAATGCACCATGTAATCCGGTTCCTGTCGCGTATGTACACGCGAATAATTCAACAGTACGATCGCCATTCTATGAGCAAACAGATAGTCCTCACTTCCGACACATGTTTCCGTGGACGACACAAGTAACTGGTCACGTAGAATATTGACGCCTCCAGCTATCCATTCGCCCGGACAATACCTACGGTGCTAAGGGAGACATTTTTATACGGAACTTACGTTTATCATTCTAAACATTTGGTGAAGAATAACGCGTATTTTCTGCGATTTAAATTCGAAACGAATCGTTTTTGAATCGATTTCGAGATCTGGCAACGTCTAAAGTTGATACAGAGTGACTTCAAAACAGTTTTAAACGTCTGCACGATCTTGAGGAGAAAAGAGAGATTCTGTGAGCTGAAGTGTGAATGCTTACATTAATTTATCAAACATTTTGACTAAATCTTAGCATAATCAGGCCATTACTGTTGCACTGCTGGGCACGGGCCTCTTTTCAGAATAAGGGGCTTTTTACTGTGACGCGCGCTCGTACCCGCATGCGTGAGTCACCCGCACCCGTGGCGCCTGAATTTCACCTTTTCATACATGTATTTATTGTGATGTGTGAAACACGCACAAAAAGGTGAACTGCGAGCGCCACGCATGCGGGTGACGAACGCACGCGGGCACGAACCCGCATGACAGTAAAAAGGCCCTTTGGCTTGGTTCATACGTCCCACAACCACACATGGGCGGGCACTAATTTGTATGAAAATGAACAGTTTAATTCACACGGACCACATTTTGTCGCCAAATTCAACCGTGTGGGCGATACCGACCACATCGCAATAACAACGCAACCACAAGCGACACCGCGCACTAGCGGCCGCGGCCGGCTACCTCGCAAACACAACATTGCGTCGACGCAACGACACCGCGCGCACGCGGATAACCGGAGTCGATCTGGGGGCCTACTCCCTAAGTCCGTCAACGAAGTTAGTCGCCCGTCCGAAAGTAGCCCGAAACGTAGGAGTGTACAAAACAAGTGTCAAGTTCAACTTTTCGGACCGGCAAAAACACATCGGTAGTAGGGACAACTGTCAAATCGTGTTGTCATTCATTTTTAGTTCGGGCCCCGAAATAATCATATGTCCTTAGTGATAGGGAGTAGGAAACGCTCGTAACTAAGGCCGAAACCACGGACTTCGTGAGTAGACCCCCTGTCTGTCTGCAAACACTAGCCACAACGTAACCACTTCGCAACGACTTGCGACAACGCATCCACATCGACATTTTGTAGTTACCACAACACAGCTGCAGCGATACTATTCACGCGTAACCACTGCTTGACCACTTTTTGTCACTGCGCTGTGGTGTGGTAAGTATGAATTCTCCCTTAGAAGGGATCGAACTCAGACCGTCCTGCATAGGGTTACGAGACGACAGGAATTCTCCTGACATGTCCGGAATTCTGGCCCTCTGTCAGAGAAATAGCGAAAAACTGTAATTGTGAAGATTTTTTTCAATTGAAATAGTAAGTAATAAACAAGTTTAGTTTTAGTATACCCTAAGTAAACCTGAAACTAGTTTGTTTAGAATCACTAGGATAATCAATTGGCATAGTTTTTATACCACGTTTTAAATCTTGTTTTTTTTTTTTTATAAATTTCTATTTTTTTCAATAGATTCTATACCTATACATAACAGTGGACGGGAATAGACACCTTGAGGCTTGAGACGGTCCTCTCGGTCAGTTTCTGTGTATAAGACAACCCCTGTATAGCACATCTCACACATTTCGCACGCTACTTGGGAACTTAACGCAACATAAACTAAAGTGTAACTTGGAGATTAATTTAAAAAAATACACACTCCGGTAATTCTGATTAAAATCTTGTTGGGGTGTCTCGGTTTTTATGTATGCTAAAAATAGTGTTGTATAAGTAATAAAAAGAAAAAATAAATAATCATTCTGCGCATATTTTGAAAATCTCGCTGCCTTCACTTACCACATACAACGTTCAGACAAAATGTTAGAAAATTAACCGAACAGTCAGGGACTTTGTCAGGAAATCTCATTATTTGATCTGGTAACCTACTCCTTGCACGGAAGGCAAGCCTTCAAGCGCTAAGTTATCACTGCTCACTCTAGCTCCTTCGCACTCACTCACTCTGTTTACTTTTTCAATTCACAAAATCTTTATTAGGTGGCTTAACACAACTGAAGAATAAAGCCAATATTTTAAGGTTATTTTTAAAGAAATTTTTATTTATGTACAGCCAAAGTCGGCCTCTTTGTTTTAAAATATTGAAATGGAAGTGAAATTTTATCTTCCTATTAGCGAAATTACCACTTTAAATTACACTGATCAATATTTATAAGCGTCTAATGTCAACTTAATTTAATGTCTTTAATAACAAAATTATGACAAACTAAGGGCCTTATAAATTATGATCGAGTTACGTTTATCCAACCCCTTACCTACTTACTTTCTTAGATAGATTAAAAATTTAACTTATTAGGTACCTCAATATTCTAACCACATAACTCATAAAACTGTCTGGAGAAGCAAAGACTAAAAGACTCGTTATAATTTTCTTTCACATACCATGCGTATGGACATCAAAATGATTGTAGAATAATAAATTCTAAACGAGATTTTTTGAGGTTTTTTTGTCATTAGGATGTTCTTACTTAACTAAACTCAATTCTTCACTGTAGGCGCGGCAATAACACGTATGAACGAGAACAAAACAAACAGCAAAACATGATTTACAAACAACAAAACATGAATTATAACCCCACCTGCACGAGAAAACGTGTTTAGTATGATTCAGCTAGTGAATCATTGTTTATACGCGTAGGTATTCTCTGTTGTATTTTTTTATGATATAGGATGGCAAACAGGTTCAGATTCTCTAATAGAAACACCTCGTTGCATCGTCACTGCACTCGTAGACGATCCCATATTATTGTACTCTGAACGATCCGCCGCGCCATTGAAACATCTAGGAGGCCACCTCGAGATGTCACTGCGCGAAAAAGTGGGCAATCGCGCTCAAAAAGTATGGAGAAATGTCAAACCTAAAGTCAAACCAATGCTAAACTGTTTGCCGCATAGCATTAGTACAACTTCATACAAGTTAGTGAATCCCAACAATATTTCGCCGGTGCAACACCAACGAGCTTGCCGCGGTTTGCTTAGAAAATTACATTGCAGATGGAAAGTTACCAGTAGTTAGTTTAAAGTATTACGATGAAACAAAAACTTAATGTCACTCCGAGATACGCGATACGAGATACTATTTGTCTATAAAAGTCAACCGCGTTAAGTCAGTACTCTTTACGTGATGCGTACATAAACAAACCGACAAACAGACAAAAAGATAAACAGACAAATATTCCAAAAACGATAGAAATGGATTATATTCTTTTAAATACTTCCAATGCGCCAAGTCTACAGATTTATTATTATGTATCGAGTTTTGGTCCTTGATTAAATATTAAGGCAGAGAACTGTACGATTTTAATCTCGTGGTTTATCACGGTAATGTTATATGTAATAACTTACATACAACACAAAACAACAAGAATTCTCATGTTATCCTAAAATCAAAATTCTAAATCTCAATAATAATTCAGAAGACGTTCACTCATTATTAAACAGGTCATGTTCCAACATTTAGTCTAAGGTGAGTATAACATTAGGTAAAATTTAAGACGTTATGCTAATAAAACTCGACAATCGTAGTCACTGAACAATTAGAAACTAATCGTGTTCTTGAACTTGCTGATTTACTAAAAAGATGCATTATTATTTCAAGTCGCCTATTTAGTTTCGCTATTTTAATTACTTTTTCGTCGATTTTAATAACTGTTATTGTAAATATTTTTATCTACGTTCATATCGTAAAGTACCTCTTTATATTCACGGCTGATCTTCCGTGCGGAAGATGGCCGGTCCTTTAGAAGGCATATACGGGGGACACAGGTCCAACGCGCAGAGGCCCCTATGAGAACTTTAATCTAAAATGGGGTGGGCCACCAACCGGGGACTATCCACGGCTGCACTATTGGCGTATAGCCATGGACCGTCCATGAGGTGGGTGCAAGACTATTGTAAAATATGGTAAAAACTATCTGGTCTATGGGAAGAGGTATTAAGTGGACTGGTTAATTTCTGTTGCCGAAAGTAAACGGCGTCTGCCTTTCAAATTTAAAAGTGAATAGTGTTGGCAGACGGTGACTCGCCAACTCATTAGCTGGGCCCCCTGAAAAGCCGCCAGTACTGTCAAAAGCTGCAGGGCACGGGCTCCCAGAACGAGAAAGGCTTATGGCTTAAATCCTTCTCGTTTTGATAAGAGACCCGAGTTCGTTAAAACTTTAGGCCTTAGTCCACCACACTGGCTTGGTGGAGGTTGGATTCATTTGTTGTTAAGCAATCTAATTCAATGTTTCGCCAAGTCTTTGGATTTTGTCTTGTCCGAATGATAATTTTGTTTTATTTAACTATTCATTCAAAAGTTTTGCATTTATTTACGTATCTATCATAAATATAAATAAAAATTAAATGCTGTTTGTTGGTAAGCGCATCACTTGAGAACGTATTGCTTTTATTTTAAATATTCTTTGTCGTCTGAATTAGGTTTTATGGAAATAAAAAATGGAAAAGTTGCACGGAAAATTGGCAAACTCGGGAAAAATTGAACGTTCTTTTTTCTAAGGGATTTTTGTATAACAGAACAACATCTGTCGAGTTAGTTAGTATGTAATAAAATATTTCCCAAAGATAGAATCTTCATTGGTATAGTTACTGTAATTCTCTCGCTGTGCTCTGTTAAAGTAATATTTAATTGAATATTCTATCAAAGCGAAAATGTATCAAAATTGCAGTAGTGTCGGCTAATACGAATTGAGCCGTAAGCCCGCCATACAGCTTCTAAACCTATCATCAGATGAATCGCTACGTGCGTACCTACATGAGCACATTGCTTACGATATTTCCGAATATTTGTGCGCGTTTGGATCTTCAGAATTTCCCACGATTCATTTCATTGATAGTTTGCAATAGAGTAGATTTCTGAAGAGATTTATGACTGATCCTATGGCAAGCCAAGTTTGATTATTATTTTCCCTAAAATGATTAACAAAGTCCAAGATAATAAGCTAATAGATTAAGGCATTCTGAACCGATACTCTACATTTTTTTTTATTATTAGACTTGATCGCGTTTGACCCTAGTAGCGGTTGATGGTAAGCGCAAACAGGGTTTAACACGTTCCATGCTGGGTGCCCTCCAGGAAGGCACCCTGTAGTCGCATTCGCCATGCCGCATGCCCTCGAGGAGGGCTCATTTTAATGTAGATTTTTCTTGGCAAATGCACCGTTAATGAAAGAAGCAAACATCTATTTTACGACGTGGTAGCGTATTTTTACGGTTTTTAACCTAGTGCCAGGAACCCTTCTCGAGTGTTCACTCTTAGCGCAAACGTTATGCCGTGGACCCTCCTGGAAGGTCCACTAGCAATATATATGGCGACATGGCATATGAGCTCTATGAAAAGTATGGTGGACTTGAATGTGTTATGATGGAGCACACGAATCCAAGTAACGGAGATCTAGAGGGATTCCCCTATACCCCTCTGGCTCTAACATATACACGACGGAATACAGTAAACTGCTTGATGCTTGTATGTTAGATTTATCATCTTTATATTAGCATCAAAATAGTAAGTACTACAAATTAATTCTGATTAACATTTCACAACACGTTCAAACTTAACGACTTGAGGCGTGTAAATATTCTTCTGACTAAATTACTAAACTGGGGCCCAATTCTACTAAACCAATTGCTTCAAAATGACAATGGAATAGTCGCGAAATGGCCGCTTTATACACTTTCGGTATTCTACTGTCACAATCGTTTCTCAATGATCGTTATTGAAAAACTATTGTAAAACCATTATGAGTTTTCGTATTCTCTACGCCAATGGCTTAACAATCGTCTATCTATGGTAGGCAAAAAAGGTATGCTGCTATTTCTTGACAGCTCTTCCAATGGTCGTTTTCAAGATTCGAGTCACTTAACTGTTCAAACTTCAAAACTCATTTATTCAAAATAGACTAGAATTACTCAGTTCTTTTTGAGCGTCAAAATTACATTATAAGACATCCCACAAATGCGCCCACCCTTCAATGCTTCCTAGTGTTTTTGCTGTGAAAAAGAAACGGCGCAACAAACTCCCCAGCAAATGTTATTAAATAGACTGCCTCGTTGGTCTAGTGGTTGCAAGCGCGACTGCTGAGCGTGAGGTCCTGGGTTCGATCCCGAGGTCGGGCAAAGTTTTTTGGGGTTTTCCGTGTGGAATTTCTCAGTAGCAGCTCGGAGCCTGGATTTGTGGTAATAAGCTCGCCACCTACTACCTGGGACTTAACAGCGAAATAAGGGTGTACTTGACACCTCTGCTCAACCCTTCGAAATACAGGCGTGATGACTATTATAACTTTACGCACTCTATTAAAGACAAGAGCTTTATAAATCAGCCTTTAAGTTAACAGAATCTAAAATAAATTCTCGAGTCTATTTTATTAAGTCCCACATAAAAGTTAGATTCTAAGAAATAATGTACTGAAGCAGCCCGTTGGAAAATCAGCGTTGTAAATCTAAGGTTAGCTTAATCTCTGGAGAAACGGCTCGACTGCGAAAGCTTATAACTTTCTTTCCTATAAAAACGGCATTCCTATTTGCTTTGAAATTGTGAAAACTCAGCCATGAGTTCAATCGTCTTTAAAATCTGGAAATACTGCTACGGAGTCGTTTTTCGATTTAGCATTACAGCTAATCTTTTAGTTACTGTGCGTTTGAAGATAAATAGCTGTCAAAATCTCAAATGTGCACTGGATTTTAAATAACAAAATCTGGACGGGGTTTTTTAGTATTTTTATCTATTATATAAAAATTAATGTTTGTTTGTCCATCTGTTCGTCTTCGTTTATCCGATTGAGTTGGAATTTTGTACAGTTGTTTTTGAGATCAGCACAAAGGTTTCTGACATAAAAAAATATTGCGCGGGCGTAGCCACGAGGGCACAGCTAGTTTATAATAAAAACGAGAGACTGCCTAACAAAATAGTGTTATGGAATTCTTGTATACTTACTTTACGCCTGTTTCTACTCATAGAAAATAAAAATAAAATAAAAAAGAAACTCTCGATGATTATTACAACCGGTTAAGTGCGAGCCATACTAGCGCACATGTTTTGTCTATCTGTAGAGTATGAATAAAGCCAAACTCGAAAGTCATAGTGTAAGTATTATGATTTGTAAGATACAGCAGAAATAAAATATCCAATTTTTAGAGAATTTTGTACCCCTTGTTTTTTTTTATGCGCAGCTACTCATATTCTGTTAAAATTTTAACTGGCTACCTCATACGACTGCCAGACGGACAGACGGCAGCCCATTAGCACTGGGGTACGGCACCCTAAAAATGATCTAAGCATAAAACTAACGATGGCATAGATCATAGTTCAAACGTTTGAAACTGACACTGTTCAACCAAATAAAAACCATTTAACTTCTCTCCTGCCAACGGCTTATATAATTCCTTTTTCAATCTCCACTAATGGCGGAAAATATTCTTCAAACAAAGCTCTTTGTTTCATACTTCAAGCTTTCTCAACGACTTTACATTTTATCTGCAGCTACTTCGACAAATTATTTAGAACAATAACTGTTAAGTTTTACAGTTGCATATTTAGATGTTAAACAAGCATAGTACTCGTACATAATCTTTTAACTTTGTACCTGTTTTCTATTCTTACGCTGAACAGTATTCTTAGTATCCTTCACTATGTAGAACCTAGTGCAGTCCAAAATACTGGCTAAAGACGCTAGGACTCACTAATGGCTTTTTAAGGCGAGCGCGGAGTACGATGCAAAATTCGTTTGATCTTATTTTTTGTAAAGATTTAAGCTTATCAAAAAATGCAGAAAGCCAATTATATCTAGTACAACATTATATTAATAAGAATCATTTATTTGCAACCGAAACAAAAAGACATATTATCGTCGTCCGGGAGTGAAACCCTCGGGCATGCAATTTGGTCATTTTTTATAGGTGCTATATCTTATAATAGAACCGTTCTATGTGAAATTAGTTTGTAGGCATTGAAATTAGCCTTTATTGGGTATAGAACATTCGTAATAAATATAACTGACTAGCTTTTGCCCGCGACTTCGTCCGTTTGAAAGCCCACAAGAACCGTGCAGTGACCAAATGTATTCCCGAAGTTTTCACTCCCGGGCGACGATATAGCGAAGATACAATATGATAGTTGTTAACAGTGACAGGTTCTTGAGAAAACTCTTAAATAAAATGCATTTAAAAGAGCACAGTAATCACTATACAAGAAAGTGCCAGGTATCACAACTGTTTACACGATAAATGTTTGTAAATACAAAAAAGAGAGCGTGCGCATGCGTGGGTGTGAAAAAGGAGCAAGAATAAAAAAAATGACTTGCTTAGTTAAAGAGAAACGGGCATTTAATCGATGAAACTGAGGAGACTTTGTTTTTCTTATATTAATTAAGTTAAACGTTTTGAATTTACATTAAACCAACTATACCTAATATATATCCTGAACTATAATAACACTTTTTTTTTTCGTCTTCTCATCTGCAACGCTTAATGAAAATGATGATTACGAAGTAACGAAATTCGACGTACCTAGCGTCGGAAAAATGGTTGGAGAACCTAATTTCTCATAAAGTCCTTTGAAAGCGGAGTGGGCTCATGTAACAAATTCAACGACCATATCACATTCCCCATATATGTCTTAAAATGGAGTAAGACAAAATACCTGTAAATTAGAAGCATCATATACCAGGACAACGTAAAATATTATCATATGCACAGTAAATATTAAGTTCTTAAATAATGGGCTCAAGAGGAAGTGTAGCAGCATCTGTCCTTTACGATAATAACAACACACGATTGTTTACGTGTTCAGAGCGTGCGTTTTTGAGGATTTTCGAAAAAGAACTTAGTATTTTTGTATTTAAGAGATGGACTTGCAACGCCACGTGTTCAGGGGCTCTGTTTGGTTCCGAAACCTTTCGGGCAATCCTGAATAAATATACATGAGTAAACCGTAAACAATCATGAATTGAATCTGTCTCACAAAAGTCATCACATTATAATACAAGATTAGTCAGAAAGGGGGTAAGTACCCATAATAATGAGTAACTTTTGTTCTACCACTTTCCCCAAAAGTCAATAGTTTTAGAGAAATAGCTGTTCAAAAATTACATAAAAAGTATGCTAAAATCTATTTATCCTCAGCTATGATCAGGTGTGTTTACATTTTACGTCATATTTGGGGTCAAGAATTAGAAGCTACATTTTCTTCATTCGTAACTAGATTAAGAACGAAGAACTTTTTCAAAAAATTAAAATTATTTTACATGGAAATAATGTTATTGAATTTTGAAATTTTAACACTTCCTTTAAAACCGTCATCAGTGATACTTTAAGTGGCCTGTGGATTAGTACCCCCTTTCCGACTAACCTTGTATATTACGTTTGTTACTCAATCACTCACAAACGGCTTAGCTAGTTTTGATGCAAGTACAAGCTTAGTTTTAGTATATACTAAACCTGAAACTAGTTTGTTCAGAATCACTAGGAGAATCGATGGACATATTTTTACACCACCTTTTTTTTCGTTATTTTCCAATCTTATTTCAGTAGTTTTCTACCCATAACAGTTGACGGGAATAGACACCTAGGCTTGAGACGGTCCTCTCGGTCAGTTTCCGTGTATTAGACAACCCCTGCATAGCACATCTCAGGCATTTCACACTATTTTAGGGAACTTAACGCGACATAAACTAAGGTGTAACTTGGAGATTTACTAAAAAAACACATATTCAGGCAGTTCTGATAAAAATCTTGTTGGTGTGTCTCAGTTTTCGTATAAAGTAAAAATAAGATTGTATACTATAGACTGGATCAGGGCCGCCTCTACCCGGGGGTGCAAGGGGTGCGGGGCACACGGGTGCCGAGCCATAAGGGGCGCCTCGGCGGTGCTAAGACTTTGACAGAGCAGAGGTCCGAAACATTAATTTACTCAGCAGTCAGCTGACAGCACTGACTTCATGTTGAAATGGCTTGAGGGTGCCTGAGCTGGGTTTGCACCCCGACGCCAGATAAACTAGTCTAGATAGTCCCGGACTGGATTAACACATAACGTCGCCCGGGAATGAAAACTTCGGGCATGCAATTTAGTCATTTTTAGGGTTCCATACCCAAAGGGTAAAACGGGACCCTATTAGGCTCCGCTGTCCGTCTTTCCGTCTGTCCGTCTGTCTGTCCGTCTGTCACCAGGCTGTATCTCATGAACCGTGATAGTTAGACAGTTGAAATTTTTACAGATGAAGTATTTCTGTTGCTGCTATACCAACAAATACTAAAAAAACAGAATAAAATAAATATTTAAGGGGGATCCCATACAACAAACGTGATTATTTTGCCGTTTTCATAGATAATGGTACGGAACCCTTCGTGCGCAAGTCCGACTCGTACTTGGCCGGTTTTTATTTTATCACGACGTATGTACACATACCTATACACCTATATCTTATAAGAGAACCGCTCTTTATGAAATTAGTTTGTAGGCATTGAAATTAGCCTTTACTGGGTATATGTGTCGTTCATTGTAAAAGTGGTGTAACTTCATATTTTTAAAATACATTTTTTTTTGCATGATCGTTTCACATTCAGTGATATCGTTCATTACAGCTCGATATTTTAAAATTCACTTTTACAAGGAGATAATTTACTTTTACAATGAATGACACAACATAACATCCTAACTAATATTACAAATGCGAAAGTAAGTTTGTTACCTTTTCACGCCTAAACCACTGAACCGATCATCATGAAATTTTGCAAATACGTTGTCAGGTGTACAGAAACGGACATAGGGTACCTTTCATCCCAAAAAAAAAGTACTGTTCCCGAGGAAAACAACAATAACGTTAATAGACGGCGCCACATGTCTTTCGAATCATGATTGAATTATATTAATAAAGAAACTTTAGTAGTGTGTTAAGGGTTGATTGTCAAATTCTAAATTAATGCGAGCGAAGCCACGGACAAAAGATAGATCGTAATAAATATAATCTGACTAGTTTTTGCCCGCGATTTCGTCCGCGTGAAAGCTCACAAGAACCGTCCAATGACCAAATGCATTCCCGAGGTTTTCATTCCCTAGCGATGAAAAGATACATACTTTTTATCTCTATAATGCATAACAACAACTTTAATTCTAAACTTTGTCAATAGATAGCGCTTTTTTAAATCAGAAGTCCACTCAAACAAATTACTGGGCACAAGCTAGTAAGATAATACAATAATATCAACACGCTGAAATAACCGATTCGTTTGGTTAGTGATAATGCCAATGTTTTTGCAGCCGTTCATTGGAATGGTTTATGAGGAGGCCCGTGATGATCAGTGAACGTTCCCGGGCTGATATGGACAAGGATAATGCCTTCCAGATACGAGGCCAGTTTGCGATTCAGTTCAGCCTTTCACTGGCCTCGTGTACGAATACATTTGAAAACAGAACAGTGAACTAATATATTTGCACATGAGACTGAACACAGTGACAGTGACTGAACAATCAACAGAACTGACTCCCAAACTGGCCTCGTGTCCGAAAGCCATTATATTTGGGACTTTAAGTCGCACAAAAAACATAGATAATCAAGCCTATTAACAGAGATATTTAACCTCGACGAGTGACGATACATAAGTACGTCCGACGCACCTTGGAAGCCCCACTACTAAACTTGCTGACTAATCTTTTCACCATGCCTTAAGCCATTGTCGTACAGCTCGTCCGAAAAGAGAGAAGTAGAAGAGTTCTTAGTAGTTATTAACTTACAAGCTAAACAAGAAATACTCAATATCTTTTTTTGTTTCAGCGTTAGGTCTGGAGCCGGACTTCTTATATCCTCTGGAGAACGTGACCATCGCTCAGGGTCGGGACGCGATGTTTACCTGCGTGGTGAATAACCTTGGCGGTTACAGGGTGAGTGGCGACTCCGCCACAGCCAGGGTGTGTATCAAACTGACTCATTACAGCTACCTAGAGGAGCACCGTCACAGCACTTGTACTATGAGATCTATAATTTATACCTATTCAAACTATTTCGAACTTTCTGGAACACTCGAATTATAATGGAATTTCTGCGAATACTCGTGTTATTCCGTTTTCTGTTTTATTTCTGCTATCGTAAATGATATTTTAATTTTCTGTTTTTAAATCCTAGTGAATGAATTGTCTATGAATAATTCTAAAAGGCATGTTTTTATTATCACTAGATTTCTTACTTAAAGTTTTTTTATAAAGTACTTAAGCAGGTTCTTGACAACAGTAAGTAGACTGGTCCTGTCTGGTTTTAATCTAACTTCCATAATTTTTGTTTTAGAAATAAACAATCATTAAATAGCTGATTATGTTTATTCTAAAATATTTTCAACATTTTAGAAGCATGAGACAACATTGCTGAAGTCTCACACAAAATTATAGATCTCAACAAATAGACTTTGCACCACTTCCACACTACCTTCCATGCACTTTCTTCAGCACTCTTCGAGACTCACAGCACCACTTTATAGAACCTATCTCTATCCTAGAATAGAGTAACACCGGTACTATATTTGCACAAATCTACTGTAAGTTTGTCCACATAGCCGTAGTGTTGGCACACTGAGCACAACTGCATTAGACACTTATACACTTGCACATAGAAACTAAGATCCAAGAATGTGATAAAAACAGTGATTTATGCAACAGTGAACGAACGTTACTATTCTTGGGTTTTAAACACTAATGCACAATTCCGTTTATTTTGGAACACACGTTTTGGAGCATGCTTTTATAACAAATGCACTTTTGTCCTAAATGACGTTTTAGTTGGATAATATTTGAATAGCGGTGCACGTCTGTCGTTACGTTAGTCAATCATTGTCAGGAGAAAAACCGCACCCCACTATGATGGGATCACTTTAGTCCAAGGAATTTACGTTGCAAAACAGTCACTTTAGGAAATTAAAATAAAGTCAGGACAAACCCCCTCGGTCCCCGTTCAATCATTTCGAGAGGCGGTGCTCTCAAACTGTCCCGGGAGTTAATCTAGTACACTATCATTATGATATACGGTACTGTATCGTGTGCGATATATTCTGCCTTGAATTAAGTCGATGGCCTCCCATACGTATTGTTAATTAATGTTTTTTCTAAAAGAAATATGTTGCTAGTTAAGAGTCTTTCACTTTTCAAAAACCTTTATCGAGTTTATAAAATCCCACTCCATCTGACGTCATCCACAGATCCAGATTTTTTCCATTTCTGGATTTACAATACCTCCTTTTGTTTCCATCAATCTTTATTTATCTCACAATCATAACGTGCATATCTATGCTCTCTTAATCAAATAAATGTGTACCTATCTCACGAGAGTATAAAGTTCCTGATTGTTTGGCAAAAACAACAACACGTTCGAAATAACAGCAAAAGATAGTGCAATAAACCCGTAGACAAATACCTATTCTCGAATCTTTCCCCTACGAGAAACAAGATTCGATAATAGTCTCACTGGGGCCGTTAACTCAGGTCACTAGATTTCTACGCGAGACTATCGATTCTCGTATCGATACATATTTGCTTTTCTATATCGATCCCGTAAGTAATTACACAAGACTAATAACGTCTTCGCATGTGTTTCTCAACAATTCCCACGTGGATATCGAGATGAAATCGTATCAACTCGATGGTTGTATAAGGAATAACCGCCAATTGAGTTGTTATAATTCCAATTAAATATATAGAGCAACACTGGTATTTTTCCTAAGTTACAGTTCGCATGTTAGGATTATACTTGTTTAAATAAAAGTTATACAATAAGACTGGTACTAATTGGTACTTCAACATAGATTCAAATACCACAGACAGAATTAGTTTCAGACACGAAATTACTCACTATCCTTTGGGATTCCCAAATATAATAATAAAGTTGGCTTTTAACATTAAACAAATTGTATAATATCGAAACACCACAAATACAATCTCAATACATAAAACACACAAATAATCAAAAGATCTTAAACACATCTTCGATATGCACCGCTGGTATGGATGAGTTCAAAATTTGGTAAATATAATCTTATGTTATTCCCATTTATTTATTGTACTTTGTGTTATAAGCGATGCAATTTCTAAAGCCTTTTGAAACTGAAATTACATCGCTCAACAGCTCTGCAATCCTTTCTTGGCTCATTTGAATAATGCAGATAAAGCATAAGCAAGAGGGGGAATGCAAGAATTGTAAGGCTGTTGTTACAAAACAATAATGTGTTTAAGCACTGAAATGTTTTAGTTATATTTATTGTTCTGATTGTAGTTCCTAGGCACCTAATTAGTGACTAATTAGAGTTGCACAAGCACCATACAATTGTAGAACACCTTCTAAGTCGCACCTCTATTAGTGCACTTCTTCTTGCACTTTCACTATCTACTTACGTTTCGTATTTAAATATAAAATTTATAAGTTTCTGACAGTTTATGAAAAAAGTAGCAACTTTTTAAATCCTTGATATACGAAAAACATTCTGAATGCCGATTTTCGTACATAAATGAAAAGGATTATACCTGTATTACTCGTTCAATGTTAGTATTGAATTGAAGTAAGCCGACATGCTTCGGGAATTATGAAAAAATATCACCCCCAAATAATATTTTCAATGATAAAGTTATAATACCGAGGCCGAAGCGTATCGTAGACAAGTATAAACGCCGTATTTCTGTTCGTATTTTTTTGTTACGCGCTATGCAGGAAATTAGCTTCTATTGCGATGTCGACGCTTTTGGTAAAGCGGGTGAAACGAGGGCGTTTTCAGTGCGCCCGCAGCCCGCCTCATAGCGGCGACCAGACGAAAATGTAATTAAAAATTCCGAGAGCATTTTGCGCGGCGCTCGCAACAAGATAGTGTTGCCGGCTCGAGGATCGTTGTCGTGACTGCCTCTTGGGAAGCATTCGCTTGTAATTAGACTTGTTCGCTGAAAGTCTTCATCGTTTACAAACAAAACATCATACGTGAAACAGATAATCGTTTGAACAGGAATGCGGCGTTTGTGTTCGTTTTATTGTGTACTTACAATATTTTTTCCTCCATGCACACTTTGGGCGTACAATTTTTGCTGACGTCTCGCACGTGGATTGGTCGCGGGGTAGGTAGCGTGGATCAAAGCGGACACGAAGGCGATTTTGGCGATCCACGAGCACGTGATCACGAACAATGCGAGGCTGAGCGTGACACACAACGACTACAATACGTGGACACTCAACATTAGGGGCGTGAAACGGGAGGACAGAGGACAATATATGTGCCAAGTTAACACTGACCCAATGAAAATGCAGGTAAAGTGTTACTAATTTGTAGCCATTATAATCTACCCTTGCCGCTTTTGCACGATTTATTTCAGAACATGGATTTCGTTGACTGTGTATACTGTTGTAGACTATCTTGCTAGGCTCTCTGTAGCGAGAATTGCGGGTAGTTTTTCGGAACGACTTTTGTATGGCTTCATGAATGCAGGCCTTATCGGCTTGCCCGTATAATGGTGCCATTTCTCCGAAAACAGCTTTGACGCTATAACCAGAATAACGATGCGTGCGAGTATGGAGGCATGCAATTCTTAAATCAACATATTATGTTGGAATAGTTATTACTAATGTCATGGCGCCCTTGTTAAGTAAATAAGTTGTGAACACAAATTCCATATTATGCGAATCGATTTAAAAACTTCTTTTTTTGGAATTGGCCTATTAAACACCGCTCCGATAATATGATTTACGACGTTAGGCAATGCTTGCCGCACTCTGTTCTTGGAGGATGGGTGACCATCGGCAGCCCCGGATCTATGGGGGGCAAGCCGGGGCCTATGCCCCGGGCGGCAAGTTCAGAGGGCGGTCAAATTAACACTTTACAGACGAATGGGCAACTCATAATTAGTCTATATATCTGTAAATAAATAGGCTAAACACAGAAAGAACAGCGATGGATGCATTATTTCCGGAAGGCTTATGTCCAAATGTCAATCAATTAGTGGACATCTGATAGCTGAAATTATAAAGATGATAAAAATAAATATAAGTGGGCGGGGGCGGCATTTTTCAGTTTTTGCCCCGCCTAAAAAAATTGGAGATCCGGGGCTGACCATCGGTTACACACCCTGACCCCTCCATGCCTCGGAGAGCACGTTAAACCTTCCGTCCCGGATGTCATAAGAAAACCTATGAAAGTCGTTACGGGTACTCAGAAGCCCAAAAGTTTGACCACTAGTCTAACCTTAGGACAACGACATTGCCCAGTAACTAGGTTGCAGAGGTCTGATAGCAGTCGTTCCGTGTAAAATACTAGTACAATACGGCCGACGTATCTTGGCGAGTCTGAAGTTAGCTGATTAGCTGCGCAGTAGACAATTTCGTTTCTAAAAGATTCATTGCGCAGCCAAACAACTAACTTCAGACTCTCCAAACACGTCGGCTATATTGTATTTGGCCACATCTGGTTAGACTGGAAGGTAAGCCCAACATTGGGAAAGGCTAGGAGGACGAGATTTTAATACTTTCTTTATATTTCAGACAGCATTTTTGGAAGTAGTAATCCCTCCAGACATTATCTATGAAGAGACGTCTGGAGACATGATGGTACCAGAAGGCGGTTCAGCTAAGCTGGTCTGCAAAGCCAGAGGATACCCTCCTCCGAAGATTGTATGGCGCAGAGAAGATGGAGGTGATATCATTTCAAGAGGGGGACCTCAGGGAAAGACGAAAGGTATGTATTAGTAGTAAGCAGTAGTGAGTATGTAAGGTGCATCAAATCTCAAAAAAAACCGTCAAGTACGTATTTGCCATTCACTTCCAGTTCTGTAGATAGAGTAATAAACATAAAAACTTGAACCCTCTTGAAACTACTACCATTATAATGAAACTAAAAGTTGCCTCGCAAGTAACTGAAAGTTTTTTAATTCATGGTTAATTAAAAACAAGATTCTGTGTAATATACAAGGTTAGTCGAAAAGGAGGTACTAATCTAAAAGGGTATTAAAGTACACATAATAATAAATAACGTTTGTTCTACAACTTTCCCCAAAAGTCGATAGTTTAAGAGAAATAGCTGTTCAACAATTACATCAAAAAAACACACTAAAATCTATCCATATTCAGCTATGAGCAGCTGTGTATACATTTAAGTCATATTTGAGGTTACGGAATAGAAGCTCTATTTTCTGATTTCGTAACTAAAGCAGGAACGAAGCATTTTTGAAAAAACGAAAATAATATGATTTTGCGTGATAACAAAAAAAGATCGAGTTTTGAAATTTTAACACTTGCTTTGAAACAGTCATCAGTGATACTTTAAGTAGACTGCAGGCAGCCCCTTTCCGACTAACCTTGTAAATAAAGATATACAGGGTGAAATTGTAAACATTCGACAAACCGAAATGGGAGATTGTACTCATTACTATGAACAACTTTTACTATGAGAACAAATCTGAAATCGCGAAAAAAAATCTGCTGTTACCACATTTTGACGAGTTATCTATACATATAAAAGGAGAAGCTGACTGACTGACTGATCCATCAACGCACAGCCTATACCGCTGGGGTTAGAAACTTGAAATTTTGACAGTAGGTTCCTACCTTACCTACCTTACCTTAGAGGATACTAAGAATGTTTTTTTCGAAATTCAACCCCTAAGGGAGTTAAATAGGGGATGAAAGTTTGTATGGTAAATCGTCACTTAACGGGTTCAAAATTTCACGCAAGCGAAGCTGCGGGCAAAAGCTAGTGCTAGGGCAAACCTGAAATCGCGAAAAAAAACAGCTGTTCCCTACATTTATGTTCGCATAACTCGTCAAAATGTAGGGAACAGCTGATTTTTTTTCGCGATTTCCGGTTTGGTCCCATAGTAAAAGTTGTTCATAGTGATGAGTACAATCTCCCATTTCGGTTTGTCGAGTGGTTACAATTTCACCCTATAAACATAATAATGTGTGCACCTACCATGTTTTCTCTGCATCACCCTAAGGTCGACTGGTAGAAAATGCCTAAGGCATTAAGTCCGCCTCTGTACTATTTTTGTGCATAAAGAATAAAATAAATAAATAAACAAAATTCACGTAAAAAGTATCCTGAGTTTAAATAAAGCATCAGAGCACGCGCCTAAGGTCACCGCCATATAAACTTAGAAATACTAACAAACAAATTTAAATCTTATATGGTCATCAAAATGCCTAATTTAGCTTTTCACCATATGAAGTTTCGACGGCACCCATAGACGTAAATTAGTCAACTTTTTCGCATTTTAGTCCACATTCAGTTCAGATATTTTTGAGCGCTGACCCGAGGTCCATGCGATTCTACGACAAAGCTGTAACGTTGTACAGACGCCAGCAAATCAAGCTACCCGAAACTGTCAAATTTTCCTAATCAAATTTGAACCTAATGCTTTTGTGATAAAGATGAAAATCTATTAAAGAATTTTGACAGATTGTATTACCTTGATGTGCTGGCATCTGTACCTATTTCAAAGGAAATAAATGCTTGGGTCTCTCTGATACCATCAAATCACTGACGACACGTTTGGTGCAGTAGCTGAGCGATTGGCTTCTACGCTACGGGTCGTGGTTTGATTCCTACACGGAACAAAAATTTGTATGGCCTACAGATGGTTGTTTCGGGTCTGGGTGTTCGTGTATGTGAGATTCGTGTCTGTAAACGCATCCACGATACAGGAGAAAGCCTAGTGTGGGGCTACGTTTTTCAAAACAGAAAAAAAGAATATGAATCACTAGCTTTTACCCGCGGCTTCGCTCGCGTTAATTTGTAATTTATAAAAAACTCTTAACCCTCTACGAAAGTTTCTTTAATTATATAATTCAATCATGATTCGAAAGACACGTGGCGCCATCTATTATCGTTATTGTTGTTTTTCTCGGGAACAGTACTTTTTATCGGGATCAAAGGTCCCCTATGTCCGTTTCTGTACACCTGACAACATAATAATATATATGCAAAATTTCAGGATGATCGGTTCAGTGGTTTAGTCGTGAAAAGGTAACAAACAAACAAACTTACTTTCGCATTTATAATATTAGTTAGGATTTCATATTGGTAGAAATGTATTAATGGGGTGATAAAAATAATATTGTGTAAATTACTTTAACCTTTAAATTAAAAATCAATAGAAGATAAAAGACCATCGTAACTCGAAAAATGCTAACTTCCTATGCACTCTATAAATTCAACATGTTACCATTAAATATGGCTCAGAGCATACTGACACACTTATGTATTGAAACTGGGGGAGACTCCACGACTGAGTTTAATTCATCTTTAAGGATAAGTCATACGATAGCGTCTACGAGTCTATGGGCACCAAACACTAATATCTTAAAATTCTGGATCCAATATCTAGTATGGGGAACACGGGACTGGTACTTTAAACTATTTATATTATATTATAAGGGAACTTAGAGCTGTCATAGGCGATCACTCGTCATTAGTATCAGATTAACCTTTCGTAATAAGATAGTAGATTATTTTATTAGATACCTATTATATTTATATTCATACATAAATACATACATATACTCACGCCTATAATCCCCGAGAGTGCAAGCAGAGGTGTTCTCCTATTATAATATATAGTACACCCACGTTTTGAATCTTGTATTTAGTCCCATGTGCCATTCTTCGGGCACAATTATGGTGCCAGGTTCGTCGTTCGTTCGACGGAGGGGAATTGTATTCTTAATCCGTCCGCCCACGGACTTAAATTACCTAGTTCATTCAGTTTATTAGGTATCTCTAAACATTAACAAAAACAGTGATAAAAATAATTGTAAAATGAATGCCCATGCGATTTCAAATTGTTCACTAAACAGAGACAGCAATACGAGGAAACACCTGGCAAATAGTGCAATAGCTGGACGAATTAGTGGCTTATATTATTAAATTATAATCCCATCTCTATACCTATTTCAATCCAATTAATCAAATAACATAACAACATCAACAAACTGTTGTCAACACATTTGTAACAAATAATATTCGTAACGTAAATCCCTAATTACATATAAATTAAACTGTCACCTCGTTTGAGCCTTTGACCGATTATGAAGCTATGATTATTACATTACTATGACAAACAGACGGTTTAAACAAACATTTGTTAGCGGAATCATGCGAAATTTACGTTAAACTAAGGTCAGGAGCGTTCGCGTGCTATAAGCATATCATTTAGTTCTATGAGGGAACTTAAGGCCCCTTAACACGATAACTCCTGACTAATCTATCGTTAAACTCACACTAACGGAGTGTGTCGACGTATTTGTGTGCGAATCGACTTTCTGATTGCAGTTAATTTTAATTAAAGTGATAAGGAAAGTTTTATGGTAATTATTTTAAGTTATTGTTGGTTTAATTAATGGTTAGATGATTATGGAAGACAGAGTACCTAATTCTATTGTATATCAAAAAGAAATTATGTGTTATTTGTAGCTCAGTATATATTTTAATACAATTTCCGAGATGTAGCTCAACTCTGGTGCCACGAATTAGTCCAATGACTATCCAGCGCTGGAATCCAGCGACACTGGATCCAGCCACTGTACCATTATGAATCCGCCTTTATACAAAAAATATCTATGAGAAGGACAATGATAAAACACTTGTTATTCTAATAAAAGTAAAATTCAGTCTTTTGAGTTATAGAGAAAAAAAAAAAGTTTTGAATAAAATTGAGCTTTGTCACAATTAAAGACCTTTTTTAACGCGTCTACCCGTGTCATTTTGTTGATATTAATTTTGACGAACTTAACCAATAATCCTTTTCAAATAAACATAAAAAGTACTGATGCATGAAATAATTTGAAATACCGCACCTGTTCCAACCAAATCTGTTTATATAAATGTCACATAACAATAACGTGTCTAAAAAAACAGAAAGCCAATTAATTCACTGCTACAAAGCCCCACCTGTTTCCAAAATAGTTACGTGAAAAAGCAGCTTTTTAAAAACCCGGTTTTTTTGCAGCCAGCTATTTTAACACCGCACAAAAGCTGTTTCGCTATTTATATTGCGATTAAAACTATAATAATGCATGAAAATGCAGGCAGAGTTCAACGGTTCATATAAGTTGTACGAGGCCGACCCTCCTCAAACTGTGGAACAGAACTAGGCAGAGCTTACCCTAACCCAGTTTCTGTATTATCCACCTCTAAACTATTCCAGCTTAAAATGTCGTTAAGCACATTAGTTTTAAAAGCATTACTTGCAAATATGATGATGGGTGCTAAAGTTATACCTCAGCTTAGTTGTTGTACCAATTTATAGTTTAGAATTGTTATTTATTTAAACAAAATATGAAATCTTGTAACAATTCATAGTTTAGAATTGTTATTTATTTAAACAAAATATGAAATGTTGTAACAATTTATAGTTTAGAATTGTTATTTATAATAATAATAATAAATCTTTATTTCGGACCCATGATCCATACACAATGCACAATAAATGAAAAATACAAACATAAAAATGAAATATAAAAAAACAACAAGACACTTATGCAGCTATTTCCAACCACCGCTTATAGGTGTTGGTAGCATACATCCTATCAGCAAGTTCCTTAACTATACTGTTTGTACACGTACCAACCCTGGACATGAATGAAGCAATTCTGCTTCTGTGAATGGCATTAAACGCGTTCAGCCGCGCCTCTACGAACATTCCAGATGCATTACAGTAGCGCTTCAACCCCATGAGGTGTCTGAAGATGTTATTGTACTGAACGCATATGCCATCCCAAGACTTCTTTGTCTTTTTTATTTAAACAAAATATTTAAGACTTTCAAGACTTCTTTGTCTTTTTTATTTTAACAAAATATTTAAAAAAATAAACTTTAAAAAAAAGTAAAAACCGACTTCAAAGAAATACTAAAAGGAGTAAAATAATTACCATAATATAAAATTAACAGTTTCAGAAGTCGGTGGCTTCTATTTGCTTCAGTGTAGAGTTGCACCGACTTCTGAAAATGTTAATTTTATATTATGGTAATTATTTTACTCCTTTTAGTATTTCTTTGAAGTCGGTTTTTACTTTTTTTTAAAGTTTATTTTTTATTGAATACGTTTTAGTGTCATAATTTTAACCCCCTCCTTCCTTTAAAAGTCCTTTCAAATGATACCTTACACGATATAATGAAAACATTCCAAAGGAGGGGAGGGGGGGACAAGCACCCCCTCCTCTTTTCAAGTAGTCAGTTCCCAACAACAAATATAAACAAAGCAATATTAGTAATTTGAGAATTTTGCTTTGATCCGATGAGGAGTTCCGTTCCATATCTCTGAAGTTCATGGTCTAATCATAACAAAATTTAAATGGGACCAATCGGGAAGTATATTCTTTCGAACAAAACAAGAATTTTTCAAATCGGTTCATAAATGACGGAGATATGAGGTAACAAACATAAAAAATAAAAAAACCCTCCTTTTTGAAGTCGGTTAAAAAATAGTTTTTAAGCATGTTGTCGGACAAGTTCACTTGGCTGTCTCGTTGATTTAGTCGTCGTAAGCGCAAATGCTCACCGTGAGGTCCTAGGTTCGATCCCCAAATCGGGCAAAGTGTTATTGGGTTTTTCCGTGTGGAATTAGCAGTAGCAGTCCAGAGCCTGAATTTGTGCCCGGTTGGTGGCAATTGGCTCGCCCCCTATTACATGGGATTTAAACATAACAGCGTAATGAGGGTATACTATACAAGGTTAGTCAGAAAGGGGGTACTAATCCGAAAGGGTGTCAAAGTACCCATGATAATGAATAACTTTTGTTCTACAACTTTTTCCAAAAGTCAATAGTTTAAGAGAACTAGGTGATCAAAGATCTCAAAAAAAAAGCTCTAAAATCTATCTATCCCCAGTTATGTCAGCTGTGTTTACATTTTAGGTCATGTTTTGGGGTCATTAATTAGAAGCACCAGTTTCTGAATTTGTAACTAAAACAGGGATGAAGAATTTTTAAAAAAACGAAAATAAAAATAATTTTGCATTGAAAAAAAAATTACCGAATTTTGAAATTTTAACACTTGCTTTATAACATTCATCAGTGATACTTTAAGTGGCCCGCGGATTAGTGTCCCCTTTCCGACTAACCTTGTATACATGATACACCTCTGCCGTACAATTCGGAGATGTAGGCGAGATAGTATGTTATGTTGTCGAAAAGTTTAGGAACTTATTAAAATAAGAAAAAATCGAATTATAAAACTGTTGCTGTTAATCTCTTCATATATCATGCCACGGCTGAGTAAAAGTTTTTCCAACTATTACCGGGCTCTTCAGTCCAAAGTTAATGAGAGCCACTTATTTTTAATTCTGTTTAGAAAGTTATCGTTTGTATCTTAAGACAAACAGAGTTTTAAATATTAATTTGCATTTGGATACTAAACAGTCCATTCTACAGTCCAAGCTGAAAGATCTGAACAACTTCAAGAAACGACTAACAAATAAATCAGAGCTTAAAATATTCACTATTGAATCTTAGCAGTAAATCACACCGCAGCACCTCAGGAACTCCTATTACCATTCACACCGCCCTTCCTAATCCCGCCGGATTACAATCTCGAGACGGTCCGGGAATAATTACTTACCTACTCATCTCTGCATTCGGTCAAATAAAAGCTGGATAAAGGGTTAACTAAAACCCCAAATTAAACTCAAAGTGAAAATAATCATACATTTTTCAAATAAAACAAATACTACACTTTTATTTTGATACGGAAATAAAATTAATCGACCATTGGTTTTTTGAACGTCCATTCCATTTATGAAATTGAAAACGCAACGGCTTATTTTTGGAACTCAAACGTTGCAATAAAATACTATTGGTACGGGCTATGGGGAAGTAAGAACAAAAATTATGCCAGCACAAGGGGAATTCGTGACGAGTGGCAATTGGGAACTGTACTGACAGGGTGATTAATCAGCAGGTCCCACTTAACCCTACCACTGTTCAGACCTCCTCTTGCCATCAGTCAATTCATTAAGCTAACAAAGTACTACCGGTAATGACTTTCACAACGAGCCGAGCACTTCAATACTACAGCTAAGATTAGAGCACACTTAGACCTTTCTAATTCTATACGTTCGAAATTAGTGTCAATGTATGCCTGCATTCGAGAACTATAGTGCTCGGCAACTATTAGCTGGTGTTTATAAAGTACTAAACCATGTTGTTATAAATCTAAAAATAATACTACCTACTTCAGATTTCAGTGATATTTATGGATATCATTAGGGTGTCCCAAAACTCAACGTCAAACCGGGAACAAATCATAGTGCAGTTTATGACGGTTCTGAAAAAAAAAGGTTAACAGACACATCTAATAGTTTGATTTATGAGGTAAAATTTTGTTCATGGTAACTTTGAAACTAGAAAACTATTTTTTTCCTGATCTTTCATAAACCACTCTTACTTCATCATTTGTTCCTTGCTAGCTTGATGTTGGGTTTTGGGACACCTGTATTATAATAATTAGAAAACCTGTGATTTGTGCATAACGGTTTTTAGTTTTATGGGTAATGATATACAAGCTTAGTTTTAGTATATACTAAACCTGAAACTAGTTTGTTTAGAATCAGTAGGAGAATCGATTGACATATTTTTTAGACCACTTTTTTTTTTCTTAAGTTTCAATTTTGTTTCAGTAGGTTTCTACTCATAACAGTTGACGGGAATAGACACCTTGAGGCTTTAGATGGTCCGCTCGGTCAGTTTCCGTGTATTAGACTACCACTGCAGAGCACGTCTCAGGCGTTTTACACTTTACTAGGGAACTTAACGCGACATAAACTACGGTGTAACTTTGAGATTTATTAAAAAAACACGTATTCAGGCAGTTCTGATGAAAATCTTGTTGGGGTGTCTCGGTTTTTGTATAAACTAAAAAATAACGTTGTATAAAGGTAACTTAATAATCCATTTTATTTAACACAAGAAGTAAATGTAAATTAAAATGAAAATAAATACCTTTTGTTTGAATAATACTTAAGTGAAGCCCACTATAGCAGAACGCAAAAACCAGGAACTTTCCAAATTATCCGTAATTGAATGAGTGGCAAGGTGAAACCCGCCTCAACCAATTTTAAATTAACTAACATCAATAACAATCATCAATTTGAGTGAAGAAGTCTAATTAAAGAAGCCGTTACAAGTTACCTCCATAAATCTGAACAGAAAACAATACAAGCTATCCATTACTTAGGCCGATGTTTCTTCACGAATATTCCAATGAGGAAAGTTAGGGGCCGGCCAAGACAAATATAGTTTTTTAATGACTAGCACGGGCCACTTTCCAATTTGTTATCTCCCACTGAGGGGCAACTTCAGCCATATAAATCAAATTTAAGTGCAAGAATTTAATATTGCCATGATATATGATATTGCTGCATCGATGTAGGTAACTAATAGCTTTGGCGTGTCGCGGGTTTGTGAAACCATAATTTTAAGTAATTTAGTTCGTTATCTATTTGAACAAAAAATATGTTATCAGTTTTATCATATTTCTTTCTCGTTTCAAGTCCTTTTGATATTATTTCATTATCTTTACATTTTCTTTGAATTGTTTTGGGACGACGAATTTCATAAATCTCATAATCGTTAAACACATTAGCGGTCCGCTTTGTTCTGAATATAAATCTAAACATCTCAAGAGAATCATATTTTAGTAAATCCAAAAGGTACGAAATACGTATTATGGTGTGTACGTAATAATAATAATTGTAGCGGCGACAGAAAACAGCGTCGCCAACAATAGGGTATTATTCAAAATTTGCCCTTTATTGTTTCGCATAAAACATGTTCGTGGTGACAACGGCGTGTTGCGTGCCTATTTGTTTCATGTTCAACACCAAATTATGCAGATAAGCGAATGAATGGTGGAAACTTAGTCGTAGACTGATGCAAATTAACTCCACCATCCTTCCATTCGACGGTTTTCATCAGCACCACAAAGTTTGAAACAGATACGGCTACGTACTATCGAGAATTGTTAATCCCAATTATCGAGTAAGTTGTGCAGCGATGATATTCGATTTCATATCAATTGTTGGCGCGGTTCAGACAAAAGTTCTTAGCGATCACACCAATTAATAGAAAGTCCATTAGTGCTGTATTTCTGTTTATTAAATTCGAGTACTTAGAAGTCTTAGAAGGGTGGTTCACCCACCCTAATACAAAATAAATAATTACCCACTCAGTACAGAACGTTTCGAATTCATAATTAAAATTATAACTTTGGAACAAGGAGTGATGATAAAATGTTGGTTTTCCATTTTACTCGAGGACACTTTACTAAAGTACTGGACTTTTGTCGCCTTTACTGTAGACTTTAGCGGTGACGCGATTAGTGCCAATATATTTTGAAATTACAACTTTGTCTCAGGAACTCAGGAATGTTATAAACTCAAGTTAATTTTATCAGTATTTAGATTGTACTAACTAAATAAATACTTATTAAATACTACTTAAATACCTATTAATTTAAAGTCTTAAGATATAATATCGTGAAAGGCACTGTTACATAATTTCCTCATTAAATATTTTTAACCTTGCCTCATTTACGTAACGATTCTAAAATTTTATTCGAAACAGCCGAAAAGATGAAGAATCCGAAAAACAGAAAAACAAACTTGCACAACTATTATTAAGTAAAAGGATCTTTATGGAAAATTTCGTAGTTCTGTGGCAAAACCACTAGGGTCCGTTGGGCTCAAGCGTCACTTGACTTATGACACATCGACAGGCCAAGTTTATTCAACGGTCCGCTTCAAAGACGGCACAACAAACCGTGGAGTAGTTTGTGAACTTGTAAAATATTTTTTTTTTCCTTTTTGTTTAATTGTGTTCATTATGTTTGATGATCAAAGTCACATTAAGAGAAAGGCTATCTTATAATTTTGACATTAAAGTTGAAAAACTGTTGTTAAATAAATTATTGATTTCTTTTAGAAAATCTTAGGAAAAAATATCACATAACGTCGGTCACTAGTGAAAACCACATTATCGCCAAAATCAAAATTTTACAGGAGACGGAAAAAACAGTTTCCTAAATTTTTTTGTAAGGAACTTCACTGTGTTTTTTTTTTGTTTTTCAATGAACCGTTACCTACTTAATTATGTAATTAATATTTGAACGTGAATTCTCGAAAGGTTCCAAATGCGAATTACAAGGTTTTCTTGGGAAACATTAGGATTTTTGGGTTGGGTTCAGAACGTCTGGATTGTAAAACGTCTATGTAGGCAAAATGACTGGGTTGAAAAAAGTCTATATAGATAAAACATCTTGGTTGCAAAATGACTACAAATTTATTGTAAAATGTCCAGGTAGGCAAAACGTCGCGGTTGTAAAAGGTCTTGTTTGCAGAAAGTCTTGGTTGCAAAATGACTGATCTTAAATTGTGATAGGTCTAGGTAGGCAAAACGTCTTGCTTGTAAAATGACTGTGAGAAGCCTGCATTACTTATCGCCTAAGAGATACTAGGAAAATAGGTACTACCTATCATTAATTGATGTTCATCTCATATAAAACAAGAAGTTTTCTACGAGTATGTATCAAAAGAGTATAATACCTTCCAAAAGGGTCTTGAAATGGGATACCTTTAATGGGTTCTATGTTCTAGTGGCTTTCATACCAGTTTTATACAAGAATGTCGCGGGTTCGATTTCCAAAATTAATTTTCGGCCTCAACCAAGATTGCCGCAATAATTAATAAATAAATAGTAGTCGCTTTAAAATTTCCAAAAGGACTAGATCTATGTATAAAGCAAACTCAAACTTGCTTATATTCTACACTGATACAAATAATTATCAGTGGTTTTTACACCAACCTTTTACAACCAAGACTTTTTACAATCAAGACTATTTACAACGAAGACGTTTTCCCTGCCTAGACTAATTGCAACAAAGTCCATTTGCATTCAAGAATATTTATTTTTCAACCATGACATTTTTATAAACAAGACCATTTGCAACCAAGACGTTTCATCTATATAGACTTTTTTTCAATTCAGACATTTTGCCCACATAGACGTTTTACAATCTAGACATTCTGAACCCAACCCGGATTTTTGTCATTAAATACGGGATTGTCAGCAGATAAATATGGGCATTATTCTCAATCAACTTCTTTATTTGCATTCAAATTCAAATCAGGCAAGCCTAAAAAAATATGGATGCGAGGTTTTATTGCTAAATAAGGCATGAAACATGTTTGACCAAAATTACTATTTACGAGGTTTTCACTGATCGCCGACGATAACTTAATTATAATTCATTTTACAAAGTAACAGTTATGTAAATAAAAAAAAAGGTTGTGACACTATGATTAATAATTTAAATAGTTACGGTAAAACATTTTACGTTTACATTTCTCCAACCCATTCCAAAATATTAAAACTACAATGAACCACTCGACAGCCGCCTCTGTGCGCGCATTGTTTGCTAACGAAGCGTCGTCCCGCCACCGAGAGCTCTACACTTTAAACATCAACGGTGTACAGCTCCTTCGGAAAATATTGCCCTAGCTTTTTATCCTCTTGTTTGAATAATGGCTGTAAACGTACTTGGCCGCCATTCGAGCAAGGTGTCAGGAAAACAGCTCGAGTTCGAACCACTAACGGCACTTGTTTACACAACCCGTCAACTTTTGGCGGTTCACAAGTGTTTTCCAACAGTTACTGGCGGAATGTAATGTAAGCACTTCGACAGATAGTGCTCAAAACCGTTTTCGTTCATCTTTGCTTTGCCAATTTTGGAGTGTGTATGTTAGGTTTGGGTGTACCACTTTCTTTTTAGTAAGCAGGTCTATTGAAATAAGTTGCTTTTGATATAAAAAGATCTAATAAATATTTGTTTGTAGGTGATTTAATGTAAAATTCAAAATGAGAAAAATTTTAATTGTAATTTTATGCAAAAAATACAAAGTATCTTTTAAAGGCCTGTGTTATTGCTTACAGCACTATATATAATTTTAAAACGCTCTTTTGAATATAAAATCTTGATTAAATTACACTTAATATTTTAATAAAGACGTAAAGAGTAAACAAATTACTGACACAGTAGTTGTAAATATTTTTTATTTTGTATTGAATTACTTGAAGCTACAAGATTTATTTAACTATAGTTATGTTTATAGGATGTAAGCGAATTCGTATAATTCCTTAAAACGACATGATCTATTTATTACTGGTACAGGTTAACTTCGCTTGTAACTTGAATAAAAAAGAAAGAAAAAGTATTTTTTCTTGCGGTAGAGGTATGTGACCGTATCAAGCTCATTCAATGAGAAAAAAAATGTATTTCCTTACCACTCATAAATGAATGAAAGCACGGCAACATGGCTGACGGGCACGACTAGTGCGATATCGCTCCGCACAGTCAGTTTACTCGGGGCGCTAAAATGACTAAAAAACAAAACCGCATGTTTTTGTTTTGTTTTTAGGGTTCCGTAATCAACAAGGAACCCTTATAGTTTCGCCATGTCCGTCCGTCTGCCCGTCCGCAGCTTAACTCAGAGACTCTAAGTACAAGAAAGCTATATACGTAATTTAGCATGGATATACCTACATATTAATCACGCAGACAAATTGGTACAAGAAAATCATGAAAAACATTTTTTTAATGGTACCTCCTGTACACGTAAAATGGGGATGTTTTTTTTCTCTCGTCTTTCCCATTGTGTGAGATGTTTTTGGATAGGTCTTAATTAAAAGTAAAAATTTCGTACAAATTCCATTGAAAAATTACTAAGCCCTCTTCTTAGCCCGCATTATTGTGCAACTACGGAACCCTATTACTGCACGTGGCCCGACACTCACTTGACCGGTTTTTTTTTGTATTATAACTTTCGTGAGACAGTTGTTTTTTTTTTGTTGAATCTTTAATAATCCCCCGCGGGATCAATCTGTGATCACGTGACTTGTAGGAATTACACGAATTCGAATACACCCTGCATGCCTGAACATGTGACCTCTTTCCTATATGCACTCTTCATCTTTCATTTACACATATATCTCTCAGAACCTAAAGCGCCAAATCCACCAGCAAGTTTTACGGCGCAAGTTGACTTCTGCAACCTACTTTCAAACTTACACACCCACATCAAGTCGACTGCAAGCTTTACGAAATAAGCGAGCAATAGCGTGCAATAACTTGCTCAACTTTGTTCACTCAAAGATGAGTCCTGACAGCACTGTCATCTCGGAAATTGTAGGTGTAATGAGACTGCTATCGAAAAAACGTAAACAAAATCATCAAAAACCGTGAAGGAGCTATATTATCATCACCATCATTCACCCGAAAGACGTCCACTGCTGGACATAGGCCTCCCCCATAGGGAAGGGGGGTTAGCCATAATCGCCATGCTTGGCAGGCGGGTTGGCAATCGCAGTATGGTCGTTAAAGTACTCAGAGAACGCTGCTGCCCGTCCTCTAGTGAATCCCTTAGTCGCCTTTTACGACACCTTGGGAAGACATGGGGTAGTGCTATTTTTTACGTCCAGCACCACACGGACAAGCTATATTATACTTGGTTTGTTTTTTAAAAACATTTGGTATTCTTTGTATGGTAACGTTTTGTAGAGAAACATCACTAATCAACTTACGGTGAAAAGGGTATAATGGATTTGGGGCTTTAGATTAATCGTCAACACATTGATCGTCATAACATAAATACATAACATCACACCTGTATTCCCCGAAGGGTTGAGCAGAGGTGTAGTACTCCCTCATTTTGTTATGTTTAATTCCCATGTAATACGGGGCGAGCCTATGTGGTCAATCAGACTGCACTAGCGGGTGCGGGGGCGGGCGCGGGCGCTCGGGTCTTGGCGTCTGCGTATTCACAGTAGTGCCGAACGAGCTATCGTAGCGTGCGTGTGTGGTTTGTCGTTAACAGACGCTATATTACTGTGAATGATACGAGCGGACTGAGCCATTAGAAACACCCGCGCCACCGCGTCCGCGTCCCTCATGCAGGCGCGCGACTCGCGGGCGCACTGTGAATGCAACTGGCGTCTACATACATTTGATTTACACGCGCCCGCGCTAGCACCCGCGCCCGCCTCCACTCTGAAATACGGCTATAACCACGAAGTTGCTTCGTGGCTATAACCGTCAACCGGGCACAATCCAGACTCCGACTGAGAAATTCCACACGGAAACACACCTTGCCCGATCTAGGGATCAAACCCAGGACCTCACGCTCTGTAGTTGCCTTGGGACCACTAGACCGAGGCAGTCAAGAACTAACGTTTGAAATTATTAATTACTAGCTTTTGCTCTCGGCTTCGCTCGCCTTAATTTAGAATTTGACAATCAACTCTTAACACACTACTAAAGTTTTTATAATAATATAATTCAAACATGATTCGAAAGACACGTGGCGCCATCTATTAACGTTACTGTTGTTTTCCTCGGGATCAGTACTTTTTGTAAGTGCTAAACACATGCACTTTCTTAATTTTCAATGCGCAATAGACTTCCTCCAATTACTCGTGCAGGTAAAAGTTGGAAAGGAACTTTAGATGCTTCTTAAATCTTTCCTTGTCTCGCCTGTTCTGTACTAACGTAAATCGGACTCATTTATTTTCAAGTCAGGCTTCTGTGATAGACTGAACTGAAAGCTAAATGCTCTGATTTCTTTAATCTTTTTTCAATCCTTCCTTAATTTCTCCAGAAGTCTTATACTTCTGTTTGTAACTAATCGAGCATTTGTGACTTAGTTTTTGTGACCACCATACCGGCTTACAAAAACTAACTCTACTTTAGGCGTTTGTAGATGTCATACCTACCCATTTTACCTTTATTATTAACTAAAATCTTAACACGTATCATCACTACATAGTATAAAACAAATTCGCTTCCCGCTGTCTGTCCCTATGTATGCTTAGATCTTCAAAACTACGCAACGTATTTTGATGCGGTTTTTTTAATAGATAGAGTGATTCAATAGGAAGGTTTTAAGCTATAAAACGTACACTTGCAAAGCCGGGGCGGGTCGCTAGTTAATAATAAACCCCTAGGAGCGGAGACGTAAGAGCTGTCAAAATGTAAACATAATTATAATTTCATCAAAACATTTATTTTATTCTATCAAGTCGTCTCAAGTGACATGAAACCTACACTTAAATGACAGATAACTAATTGTTTATTAAATACGAGCCTTATTACCTACAAGGATTGTCGTACGTTTGCCAATGACAGTATTGACATCGATGATACTACACAAGCTTATTGTTGTCAAGCCTTATTCCAACACAGTAGACCGTTAAAGTCTGAGAATTACGTGCGTTGAGTTATGAAGTACCATGAGATTAGAGACCTATCATCTAATGGAACGTTAAGTCAACGAACGCCAACGAAGATCAACGAATGGAGTTCGATACTGCTTGCCGAAGTTTAGTCAAATTCAACAAATGACGAACGTTCGTTAGCTTTGTTCGCTCTGTGTGTACATACGTACAGTCAGCGACAGAAGTAGCTTAATATTAGAGTTTTAAACTGGGTATTAATTGAAAAAGTAATTTATATAAAATAAAAACTTGAAGATTTACTCAGAGTTGTATCTAGACTCTTATCAAATCAAATACTTTATTCAATAAACTTACATAATAATAATATTACATTTGGTACTAGCTTCCACACTAGGATTCCCTGTGTCGTGGAAGCTAGCCGAAACTAATAGATACACATATTGCAGGCTACAAAGGGCCATAGATAAATACCTTACAGACTAACATATATATCAAAATAAATTCATACATATTAAATATAACTTAATAACGCACTAATGTACACGTAGTGTCGGCGTCGTGTTGCGCTGCGTGGTGTCGCGTAACCTTCCATTTTGTGGATTTTGTGGTGTTATATAATTTGAAAGAGTAATATACTTTTTTGGATTATTCAATTGGTTGTTTAATTATTTAAAAAACTCAAATGTTGAGCTACTTTTGTCGCTGACTATACCGTAAGAAGTTAGAATTATGCAGAATAGTAGAATCTATTATTCTGCGTATTCAAAATTCTTTTATTTTCAATTTTAAAATTGTTTTACTTTTGTTCTCAGTGACGTCACTGGAAGGCGAGATAGTAAACCTGACGAAGGTGACGCGGTCTGAGATGGGCGCATACCTGTGCATCGCAGCCAATGGCGTGCCGCCCTCAGTCAGCAAGAGAATAATGCTGCATGTACACTGTAAGTATTTATTACAGATAAGGTAACTGGTATGAGGGGAGACAAATATAGCTGTAATTTTGGGGAGGTAAGTGAGTTATTATTCTGCTGTGTCTCTTGTGTTTTGTGGGCATATAATTCTTCAATGTAAGGAGCAAGACTTCTAAAGGGGCTGATTTTAAAGAATTGTTATTATTATTTATTTCTTTAAACTTCAAATACATTAGTGGTACACAAGGCAGACTTTATGCCACTGGCATTCTCTACCAGTCAACTTTTGGCGGTATAAGAAAAGAATTTAAAAAAAAAATACAAAAAAATAAAAAGTAATCAAAATAATATACCAGGTGACTTTTTTACCGTCTGGCAAAAATTGGGTATAATAGGTGAATGGAATAGAAGGCGTATCTACCAATGATATTATAAATTATAGATACGTTGCCCGTGCTCAATTTTGGCTATATTGATGCAAGGTAATTGCCCGGCATTCACTTAGTCACGCACCAGCCAGTGCCAGCTATACGTCCCTATGAAGTGTAACTCTTGCAAAATTTTGCAAAAACTAAATGCCGTCTTGCTCATACGAATAAATACTGTATAAATAATTGTATAATGTTCACTGTATAATTACATGTACTAATATACAGGGTGTAAAAAGACCCATCAGATAGCCGAAATCTCGCATTCTGTACATCAAACTAAACTACATTGACCAAAAATAATTGCTGGGAAACGACTTTTATTTTTTGGCATGAAAAAAACGCTTTTTTTTGTAGCGCGCAAATTATGGTTGTGGCGATGCCGCGCGTTTGCATGCGTGCAGCGGCCACAAAGCCGAGCCAAGGCGGTCGTGTGCGTTTGATATTCATTGCGTTTTTGTAACTCAAATGCGTTTTTGTAACTCAAATGCGTAATTTGTTAGGAAAAATTGAAATTTTTGATAATGTTTGTATGGAAGAAAGTTTAGTATAATCACTTACGAAAATTAAAATTAGAATAGAAATCGTTTTAGGAAAAAACTAAAAAAAAATGTGTACTTTGACCTTCAATATCTCCAAAACCAGTGATTTCCCAGGTATGGTTTGTTCGAAAAAAATGATCCCAATGATGGGTAGAAATACGTGGTTTTCGTTATCGTTAAGGGTCTTTTTACACCCGATATAGCTATCGTAAAATTTGCGCTGTTTTGTAGTGCAATGATGTTGGCTTATGACGCGTCTTTTTAAAACACGTCATTGTTATCTACGCAGATGTTTATGATTTGAATTTAGATATTATTTAATCGATTTATTTTCTAAAAAAATTCTGTTTTTTACGATTTAGTATGAAAACTTACTTCAAATTAGAAGTATTGATTGATATATAAAAAAAAACTATGCCTTGGGGTTCTACTCCGTTCACCTAATACCCCTTTTTTTCTAGACGGTAGAAAAAGTCATCCGGTATAATTCTAATTAATTATTATGGGGTATACTTTTGTGCAGTTTTAAACAAACCGACATATTTTGTAATAATTACTTGCCCTATTTAAATGATACGAGCTTACTAGCCCCACAAATTCAACGAATATCGCCATTTACACAAACATTCGAGCCACTATATAATTATTGTGGCTCTCGTGTTTTTACTAGACATGTTCCGATTTTTTTAGAGCAAGTAATCACTTCTATAGTGATCTCTACAAAAATGTACTTGCTCTTAAACCGATGTCTAACCTCACTTTCGAATTACCTGTATGAATAATCTCCAATAATCGATTATAAAAACCACCCGTCACCAATAAAGAAACGCAAATTAATTTTCTTACCCAATTCTCCAGCTGAACTCGATTACGCATTCACGTCATGTATCAATTCAATCATCGATAAAGTCTACTCGCCTGCGTAAAGCACGGGCAAAAAGCGTTACGTTGCGAACTCACTTATCAAACGATCGTCCTAATTTATAACCAGGAGTTATTCAATGCTCGGGCGGTCTCAAGTTCTCAACTTTAGACATGGAGTAGGAAGTTAATGGAGTCGTTGCAAGAATACGGGTATGATACCCGTATTCTTGCAACGATTTTCGAGCACCGAATTTGTGTAGTGCGCGGAAGAAAGCGAGTGTGTTACCGAACGATTTCCAACATTCGCCGCTTTATACGATATATCTCATATTAATGATTGTCACGGTGGAAATGAAAAATCGTCTCTCGTTCGATGAAGAGGCGTCGCTTTATACGACATATATCATTTTAAAGATTGTCAATGTGATATACACAGTTAGCGCAGCCACGACATCGGTCGCCGTGTAAATATCGCACTATATAATGCTCCGATTGAGTCCAAAACTAATTAAGCATTCCTGAAAGACTTGTAAGTAATTATTTTGAAAATTGACTCATAAGCAAAGCTGTGAAACAATTTATTATAAAAATCATGAACGCAATATTTGTGCTGAGTATTTCGCACCGTTGATACATTAACACTCCATTTGGTTACTACTCTCTGACTCCAGAACACCGGCCCCGCCGGCTCGAACACGTAAGCAATTGGGAGATTTTCGTGTTATCACGTATCATCTTCGGTGCGTGTCTTGCATCCGAATTACTCGCACCAAAGCGTAGAAAGTTACTGCCCCGTTGACTATTGGAATTTAGTTTTAGTACCGTTTTCAATTATAGATGAAATCGTCTGATAAATTTGAGTTACAATATTTTGGTGCGCGGTGTATTATCGCTTGTTGGAATATAAAATGTTGTAAAGCATTTGTTTGATGTTAATGTGGTGTATTCATTCTCAACTTATCGCTGGGATTATTATAGTCTAATGTTATCATCTTATATCTAAGCAGAGAAAATTACGTAGTACTACCGTAGCTGCAATAATAGCTACGTAGTTCGTAGCAACTACGACGTAGCTGACTTTACGTAACGACACCTTTCGCTACGATGATACTACGAGTGCGTTGTTCCCTAGACATTTTTATATTTTTTAAGATAACTGCATTAGACTTGCAACGAAAATACATAATTAAAATAACGAACGAACTATGCAGTGTAGTTAGCAATAATCTTAAAATTGTAATTACAAATATTATACAACCTTATTTTTACTTTATACGAAAACCGAGACACCCCAACAAGATTTTCATCAGAACTGCCTGAATGTGTTTTTTTAGTAAATCTCCAAGTTAGACTTTAGTTTATGTCGCGTTAAGTTCCCTAAAAAAGTGTGAAATGCCTGAGATGTGCTATGCAGGGGTTATCTAATACACGGAAACTGACCGAGAGGGCCGTCTCAAGCCTCAAGGTGTCTATTCCCGTCAACTGTTATGGGTAGAAAACTACTGAAACAAAACTGAAATTTATGAAAAAAAAAAGTTCTGTATAAAATATGTCAATCGATTCTCCTAGTGATTCTGAACAAACTAGTTTCAGGTTTAGTATATACTAAAACTAAGCTTGTATAGCTGTATTTGGTTTATTCAACAAAATGCGAAAAACAAGAATATTCATTTAATAAACGCATCTTCAAAGATAATATATTTAGAAAATATTCATAAACAGGTACATTAGGGTAACTCCTACACAATACGTATAGAAAAAAAAAACTGTACGTCTATGGTTAGCCCGAAGCAGCACTCAGACAAATTAATCTCCTATCTGTCCGGATCAAGCTCTCGCATTCGCACGTCGATCGCAAAATCAGCGCTGGAATTATAGTGCGCCACACAGGTGCATACGCCCATTTCCATTTGCATGGATAGTGTTATGCTACTGGGAATTGCCGCTGATCAGTTCATGAATCTGCAAACCGATGACAATGTAACCATTTTGTATTACAGGTTAGTGCGTTGGGACTGTTTTTATTTCCTTTTTTTAAGTTCTTGCATTTGTTTAACCCTTCCAGAGGGGCAATGCTAGAACTGCGTATCAAAATGAAATTACTGTTCGATTATAGGCTAGTAAAATAATGTTGCCTACCTAACGGCCAAAACACACTTAGCATATTTTGCGTCGTGTATCTTGCGACGCGTATCTTGCATCGCGTACCTTGCGACGGATATCTTGCATCGCGTATCTTGCGACGGATATCTTGCATCGCGTACCTTGCGACGCGTAATTTGCGTCGCGTATCTTGCGCAGTAACACGCACGCACGAAACTTCTAGACCCTATTACGCTAGGCGTAACGACGTATAATACGCGCGTTGAGGCCGCACAGGATTTGTAGATCCGATGCATACGTATAACGCGACGAGACATGAGACGCGCAAGATACGCTCAATGTATCTGCAGCCTAAAACTACCAATGTTAACAATACAGCGATGAACCCAGACAGATGGTACAGGTTGTCGCTCGATAACAACGTGTAATGTAACAGACGGCCCTAGGATCTCCTGAGAGCACGTCTGCTACACCAGTTGTAAGGAATGTGTAGGGCATTCCATACCTAGTACATAACAACAATAATAAAAATGGTTAGAGAAAAGAGACAGGACAGCGTCACGTCCCTTGCAGCAGTCAGCGAGATCCCTCCTGAAGCCACGGCGCTCGCCAATGGGCCACACAGCCACTTGACAGAATCCGGCGGCAGCAAGCGCGTATTACAATTGCCACATGGGCTAACCACTCGGACTCGATCGCCGAGACGCAGACTCGGCTGCGTGCATAATCCACAATAGCTTTTCCTCATTAGCCTATTGCTTCATCAACCAGGGATAAGATTAGAACTGCCTTACCCCTGACTACTGTCTCACTGTGTAGAAACGGACTCCCCCAGGCAAATATTGTGCTTCAAGGTGGGTTGCTGTGGCATGCCACATAATTAAACAGTCAGTAGATTGAATTTATAATATTTATATCAACATAAAATAAATAGAAAATATATTGTATCAGAAAAACATCACCATGGCGTAAAAAAACAATCCAAAGTCCAGTCTAATTTTTAAATTCCTATCTGTCATCGTTAAAAAATATCCAATATAAAAATGGCCAGTAGGTAGGTGAATGACTATGAAGGTGATACTACAAACGTTAAACAAAGCGTCAGTCCTAGGTTACCGTAAGAGCTTATATCTTATCAGTCACCAGAAGTATGGGTCGTATATCTCAGGTTTATAGAGAGAATTACAATACGGGAACATTTTTTTCTTAAAATAACCAATTCTTTTATTTGGAGTACATACCTACACAGGAAAACTCAAAGCTTGTTTTCCTGTCTGCTTATCATTGTCGTATCAGTCAGGTGATTTCACTATTTTCATAAACTATTGTTGCAGTACAACACAACTATTAAGTAATATTAATAAGCTCATTTTCGCGCCACTCACACTTATTGCGTCAGCATAAAGATCATTTTATTACTGCAGTACTAATAAACATTCGTGCTCTTGAAGTCGCACTCAGTTCGGAAGTGATCGGTTTTACGAAGTTTGCCGATGCGACTTCTTAGTTGTGTTGTACTGTATAAACAGTACTAACGTTTATCCTAATAATTTAGTAATATAATTAGTTACAAACACGTACGTGGCTTCATAAAGGTATCAGAATATGTTAATTTATTGGTGAACATTATTGATTTCAAAAGAGTAGGTACCCATGGAGTTTCTTGTCGGCTCTTCTCCTTAAAATACAACTAATTGGAACCGTGCACCTAAATTCGAGTTTTCATAAGCACCTGTAATGGTTTATCCTTACTAATATTATAAATGCGATAGTAACTCTGTCTGTTACCTCATCACAACTAAACTACTGAACCGATATTGATGAAACTTGGTACAGAGATAGTCTGAAACCGGGAGAAGGATGTATGTTATTTTTACTCCAAAAAACGCGGAAAACGCGATAAACGACATCCACGCGGGCAAAGCCGTGATCGACCCCTAGGAATAAAACTGATTTTTGATTTTGAAGCATTGAAAATGTAGTAACAATCATGCACATAATCCCGATATCGTCACACACTTCGCACGCAATACACGCTCCAGTTTCATAACTAATAGTCGAGTCAATCACTTCTCATAGGTATAATATGAGTAAGATATACAGTAGCATTCACCTGTGAACTAATAACATAATGCTGCGATTACACATCCGGTGAGCGTGTTCATTATGGTATAAATGACATTATCCCCGGAGGAATGTTCGTTTGAAATGACTACGACGACTGTGCTAAGCATTGGACGGAAACAAACTAGCTTATTACTGACGGAAGAAATCATTCATTTTTAAAGGTTTAATATTTTATTTAAATAAAACTTTGCTCCACACTAGGAATTTCTCTGGTATCCTGGGTGCGTTTGTATATACAAAACACACACGCAAAAACATTAAAAAAAAACTATACAATATGTGTAAGGGAATCAAACCCTCGACCCGTAATACAGAAAGAAGCCAGCTCAGCTACTGTGCTATTCGAGTCGTCTAAAATATGAGTAAGACATGTAGTAGTATTCACCTGTGAACTAATAACATAACGCTGCGATTACACATCCGGCAAGCATGTTCATTATGACATTATCCTCGGAGGAACGTTTGTTTCATATGACTACGACAACCATGCCAGCATTTAACTATTATGAACAAACTACAGTTATGGAAATCCAATAGGCCGAATTCGACACATGTCAGAACCCTAAGATTAATGTCAACACTAGTAATGATTATTCTAGTACGCGACGTTTACTTGAATTTTAGCATGAACAGGTTTCTTTAGAAATAAATAGCAAAACACTCACCATCTATTGCATAGGGCTAAATATAAGAGGCGAAACGTGGGTGGACAAGACTCCTGTTATAGAAGAACAGCTCTGCTTACCCCTTTGCGAATAGTGAGTATTTTTATGTATATTCCAGCAACTGTAGTTTATCACTTACCGAGGGAATCATTTAATTTATAAAGGTTTCGTATAAAAAGATACACAGCAGCGTTTACATGTGCACTAATCACATCCTGCTGCAATTACACATGATACACATGAGCCCTAGCGTGTTTGTAATGACATTATCCTTAGGAACGTTCGTTTCAGATGACTATGAGAACACGTTTTAGTGGTATAATTACTTACTTTTTTATATGATAAAAGTGACAATGACAAAATGTTCAAAAAGTAAATGTCTGATGATCTGATTGAAAGTTTCATAAAAATTTTCCTTTTAAACATATTAAACTGCAAGATAATTAAATAACAACATTTAATTCTATTTTAATAAACACAACATAACATTACGCCTGTATTTCTAGAAGGGTTGGGTAGAGGTATATAGTAGCACCGTCATTTCGCTGTAACATTTAAGTCCCATGTAATAGAAGACGTATTTAAATACACAAAAAATATTCCGTAGTAAATGATTTTTGGCTGAAGCAAAACAACTAAAACCATATAAAATTCTAGGAATAAAAGCAACCGGTGTACGTATTTGCAGCGATCCATCAACGTTCATTGAAAATTTATAAAAGGGTTTTTATTATTACAATGATCAAACAAAGCCTTCCATCACCACACCTGTCAGGGCATACACTCGATACTAAATTCTGTTATCTTTTTTTGTATAAATTACTATTTTTTGAATAATTTTTATTTTGTATTTTCACGTGCTCATGGCTCATGGCGGCATTGACTTATGATATCATTTTTTGAAAAAACAGTAAATTTAATATTGAGTAATACACAAACACTTTTCCATGTATTTCCCGAGGCATTGGCCATCTCTTCCCCTCGTGTGGTGGGTGTAAAAGTTGACGACGGAATTTTGACAAGAATATTGGCAGCAGCGTCCTTCTGTTTACTACATGTACACCGTGGGCCCGAGATACCCGAAAGATTTAACCTTTGATTCCGATGCTTAATTGGAGAAGAAAAGTTGTATATAGTTTGTTGAAAAAAGCTTAATTTTCGAAATATTCATTGTTTAATGAAATTCAAAAATCGAAAAATATCTTTGGTAACAAGTCCCAGGAACGCGGTGTTGCAACTTTTGTCATACCATACCCCTCGCGCCGTATGTCTTATTTGACAGGGAGGATTGTGAAGTGAGAGGTTTCTTATCCACTCACACGATAATTTATAAATGTTGCCAGTTCAACCTAAGGTATTGTTTACAAGGAAGCACTAAAGTTAATTTATTCATAAGGAAAAGAAAAAAATAACTTTTTTCTGCTATTATTGATATAACATTTGACTCTTAATAGCATCAGAAAGGCGTGGTTAAAATCTTTCGGGTACCTCGGGCCCATGGTGTATATATTTTTAATCCCCGACGAAAAATAGGGGTTTTATAAGTTTGAAGCCTATGTCTGTTTATGTGCTTTTCTGTGGCATCGTAGATCCCAAACGGATGAACCGATTTCATTACAGTATTTTTTTAAACTGTAATGAAATCGGTTTAATCGAGATGGTGTTAACAATGCTGCTTGGCGACAGAAATAGGTATGGCAGATATAGGTTTAATTACAAAAGGGGATCTCCAAATCCGTCTGCCAAAGGTGGTGATTATGTCAATTTCCTCTTAGACCGTTCTTTCTGGCGGACATTGGGATACCCGTGTACAGTAGTAGACGTTTACGGGCTTATCTTCGTTATATACAAGATGACCAGAAACTTAAAGTAAAATTGGAAAAAAAACTGAGTTTAATCTTTTTTCAAGTTTCGAAGTTATTGAAATGAGTTCGTAAAAAAAAGAATAAAAATCATGAACAAACTGCCCTTTCATTTATTCCGACTTATCGTTGAGTCGGGACATTCTGTATAAATAAATGTTTCTTTGTTTGCCCCGTATGCGTTCCTATACCATCCAGCCGATTGCGATGAATCTTTAGTGAGATGTGGTGCGAAAGCCCACGAAGGTGTCTCATATAAAAAAAGAGAGAGAAAAGACCCCTTACGTGGGCTGAGCCGGTAGGACACATCTAGTTCCAAATATCGAAATAAATACACTTTACATTTATGTCTGACGGTTGCTTCTCAAGTCAGGTCACAAAACTTCAATCTCGATACTTTAAATCGAAATTGTGTCGAAACACTATTTGGATGCATTTCAAATCGCCACTTTTACCTGCCATATATCTCACGATAAACAATACCGCGAGGTAGCGTGGACGTGGTACAAGTATAAGGCGTAAAAAAAACTACGGTAAAAGATATTGCTTAGAGAAGCAAGTTATTACAACTTATATGCAATAATCTTAGCTTCTTACTTTGTATTAACGCTTAAATCTTCTCACTCTTCTCAGCCCATAACCGTAAAAAGTCGCAAAGGTAATAATAATATAATTCCAGTTTGAGTGTCTGGTTCACTCGCGTTTTACTTCGATGTCGTGCCTATAAAGTTTTTCGTGCAGTTAGCGGGTCAGCGAACGCTCCGACGCGTTGTCCACTGCGTATTTGCATTCTGTTATTGGCAGTACGGTGTAAACATTCTGATTGGGTTCTACATTTATACAAACGTGCAAACTAAATAACTCAACAACTTATTTAGGTTCAGTCTGAGAGTAAATCAAATATTACACAAGTGAGCTTGTGAACCCAGCCGTTTATATCAAATAAAATTCGTTTGACATAATCCTAAAATACGATTCACATTACGCTTTATAAATATCCGTTTCAGATACTTAACATTTCATATCTCGTATCTATAAAACAAATAAAAGCCAACGTCGCTTGACGACAACCGAGAGAAATTCACTTCATAGGAAACGCAATTTCAAGCGAACAAACAAACTACTGCCGTCTGAAACCCTTCCACTCAGTTTAATTACTTCACAAAGAATGCGTCGCGTTCGCTCGATGAGGAGACAAAATTAACGCTCTCAAATATTTAATTTAAATTTCCTCCCCCCGAAAACGAATGATAACAGCGGGTTGGGTGGACTTGTGGCCGCGAAGGTACATAAAAACACTTTTTTAGAAGCAGAAGTGAAGCAATTCATTTGTGTAGCAGTAAGTGCTACGTAACGCGATGAGTTTCTTTTAGTTGATTCACTGGAGCCGGGAGACGGTAAATTGAGTTTAGAGAAAAAGAAACACGCCAAATGAAGTGAACAAATCGCGATCAATTTGCAAGGAGGATCCAGCAGTTAAGGATAATTAATTTTAGGATATATTTTCTCTTGTCGTGTTAATTCCGAAGCGCTTGCACTGATTTATAAGTTTGTCTACCTTCAGAAAGCGTTGTGAATGCAATATTTTTGTAAGGATTGTTAGGTTAAAACTGCAGCTCAAGAAATTCCGAAGTCAACTAAAACAGGTAATAGCTACAAAACGCCAAGAAATCCGAAAACGGCGAAAGCGTGTGCGCCGCTCGGTTAATCAAACTGTCACTTCAAGAATTCCGCGCGGAATCCTTCCCGAGAAAACTCCCCTAACTTTTGATTGCTGCGAGAATTCCTATCTACTTATACAGTTAGGGATTGCTTAATCACGTTCTTTAAGTTATATGCTGCGCACTAAGCACACACGTAATAATTTCACTTTGAAACATTCACCCTTTAAGCATAACTCTTATAAAATACAACTGAATAGAACGCAATTGCAATTAGATTAACATCTCGACGGTTCATTATTCCGCTTTATTTAATAAGCAAAAGGCTACCCTCGTTGCCCCTTGGAGTTATTAATTAGAACAAAAATTCTGATCGTTCAGATTTTGTTCGCTAAATTGGCCACTCAAACTCGTAAAAGCCGTCCAAAGGAACTTAACGACGGTCAAAGAGAATAACCGCAAATAAGCTCCGATCTAAGGTCGTGGAAGAAAATTCCTTTTTCCTTAATTCACCCTAAATAGACTTTTGGGGATGCTGGTGCGATTGTTTACATTTTCGAAATAATCCGTTCGCTTTAAGAACAACTTGACGCTTTCGTTTCGACATTTTAACCTCTCGGTATCTTTTTGAATCAAAGCCTTTGTTAATTGCGAATCATTTTTTGATTCAAATGAAACAATTGTAAAATTTCTATCTCGCCTTTTAATTTTTGAAGTGAAAATGAATAAATAAAATTTACAAAGTTGTAATGAATAGCTCCCTAGGCACGAGTTTGCGTTGGATTACGCTTCAAACTACAAAAATATAGTGAACATTACGCTTAAAACTAACCGTATCCAGTCTGAAACTGTAGTTTAATTGCGTGCAAACATCTAGTCCGTTAAATAGTTAATGCAAACAGAAGTATTGCAGCCAGGCGGGATGATATTCAGTGTAAACACCTGACAGACGCAGCGGAGTTTTACCAAAGTGGCGGAGCGAGAAGAGCAAACAACGTGCGCGAGCGACGCCAGGCGACGTGATGGCGACGCTTGCGATAGCTACTCGGTGCGCACTGTCAACAATATGCCAACTAACTGATAGGACTTTTACGCAACTAATGTTTTGTTTACATGCATTTCGTGTTTACGTATTTAATTGTGGCTTGCAATTGGTATAACAAGTGAAAATTGCAATATGAACATTGAAACTGTCATAAGTAAACCATTTACCAATAAGATACAAGATGATTATTATTAGAGGTCACGCGTTACACAATGATAAATTATTAGGATTTCATGCAGAACAGTGATATGCTACGAGAACATAGCTGCCGTAGCGACTCAACTACGCCGTAGCTGTCGCGTAGCTCGTAATTCTGGACAGTAAACAGTTAAATCAATTTATTTAATCAAAATTACAATAAAATAAATATGAAGCTTTTTTATTTGACTTTGCCGCGTTTGACCCTAGTCGCACCTGATGGTTAGTGCAGACAGGGTCTAAAATGGAACACACGAATCCAAGTAACAGAAATATAGATGAATGCCCGGTCTCTGGCTCTCACATACACATGATGGAACACAATATACTGCTTTGTGCCGTACGTTACTAACAAGGTGGTAGCTAGGTTTTGTTGAATCGTACAACACGCGTATTTTGATCAAACCGCCACATTGACTAGTACTTCCCAGTTTTAAACTATTTATATTCTTATTCTTTAATGTACACAAGAAACTTACAGTATAAAAGTATAGTTTAGTGAAGCGAAGTACAAAAGCGAGCTTAACTAAAAAAATACTTTATTACCAGCAAACCTTTGAGTGATAGAGAGAAAATTCAAGAATTCTTTCACGCAAGCAAATACCAAATCAAATTAATCACTACAAAATATACTCAGTTTACATTCATTTACAATTCGATACCCAAAACCATAACTCATTACCGAAACAGATTAGATCGTATCATGTTAAACGCTCACGTGAACGTAAAAGTTTATCCGCAACTAATGCAGTCCAGCCTGCAATAAATTAACGTCATTCCATTATTAACGCGAATGTTACGTTGACCGCAGCTAATAATATGACGCTAGATGCAGTTGACGGACATATATGAATGATTTTGTATGTATTTTGCATAAAGTTCAAATTAAATGCCATTATTGGGCAGAATTACAATCTTGAGGCAGTAACTTAGATTTTCTTAGCTGAAAACGTTTTAACAAACCGAATTGGAAACGAACTCGGGACTTCAGGCATGGCAGCCACACTTGTAATCACTGAAGCATCAATCGAACGAAACTAATAGCGTCATAGGCAAAGTGTGTGTCGACAAGCAAAAAAAAGTATAAAAAGACTACGCTTTTGAAATGGTAAACATTTCAAAAGCGTATTGTTTTTAATATCATTTGAATGAGGCAAATAAAATGTTAACCTAAAAAACTTGGAATAAAGAATAAATTAAAACTACACAGTAAGTACAATTAATAATAACTCTGTGGCGAAACTGAGCAGCTTATATTAAATAACAGACATATTTACAGCAATGATGAGGTTGAACGGTTGCCTTTCATGCAGGAGGGTCTGAGTTCGAATTCAATACGCACATCAGACTTCTTAAATTCATATTTGGATCACGATTGATTCTCACTTGGGTTAAAGGTTTTTAGGGCTCCGTAGTCAACAAGGAACCCTAAAAACAAAAGGGCAAAGTTAAAAAGCTAAAGGCAAAGTTTCGCCATGTCCGTCCGTCCATCCGCAGCTTGGCTTAGAGACTCTTAGTACTAGAAAGCTATAATAGGGATTCCTCTATACCTAACTGGCTCTCACATAAACACGACGGAACACGTAAGCTGCTTGGCTTGACTTTGATGTGCGGGCGGTAGCTATCCAGGCGGACCGTATAGATCCTACCACCAAGCGTGCTGGAATTGAATCTTACAACACGCGTCTATTTCCAGACGGTGAAGGAAAACATCGTGATCAAACTTGCCCACCTGGGGGCTTACCATGATTTGTTAGAGCAGGAATGTTTTAATATTATTCCGAGAGTGGGAAAGTGACAGCGCTAGACAGCTCTCTAGCGCCATCTCTTACCCACTCCCGTAATAATATTAAAACATTCCTGCTCTAAGAGATCATGGTAACCACCCTGAGAGGGCTCCAAAAAGTTCTCCAAGGTTAGGCCAGCGTGGTTGCTAAAACCTAAACCCTTCTCATTCTGAATAAATTTATGGAAAAAAAAACTTTTTAAAGATTTACCTGTGTACTAACTAGTCTTGCTTGACATACTTATTATAAGTAATTCTATGAAAGAAAATGTTTCCTATTTTCTTCAATCGTATTGGCACGAGCTTTACGAGAATAGCTCATGCCGTGGTGAAAAGATTAGCCAGTCAGCAAGGATGGTAGCGGGGCTGACTATCCAGGGTGCGCCGGACGCACTTAAGTATCGTCACTCGTGGAGGCTCTCTTCATGTACCCCATGTTTCCTATAAAATATGCAAATCTCGCGACAAGCTTTTATATCATTTAATAAATTGTGTAATACATGTACTAAATTGATTGGTTTGATTTCATTTAAAGTTTATTTTCTTATTTTTAGGGCAATTAAATTTTTTTTTTTTTTATAAAGGTTTTTTTAACCATTAAATTACTTTTTAGTTATGATTGGGAATGTTTCTAAGTCTGTTTTCGTGTTCTCCTCAGCAAGTCCTCTCATTTGATACCCATACTGTGGTAGTACAGAAAAAATAACTAGTCCGCCATCTTGGATGATTTGCTATATTGAAATAGAATGACGTCACATAGCTAAGCATGCATTGTCATCCAATATAAGCGTGTATACCAAATTTAAGCTCAATCTATTAAAGATAACTGATTTAAAATTCAGTTGCAAGATTCCACCCGGACAAAAATACATACATTGCAAGTTAATAAATATCTTGTAAAATAGGCCCGTGTCCAACAGTAATGCGATGTTAATAGCATAATTATGTTTTATATTTAACAGCAATAAACTACAAACCAGAACATCACAGTAACATGTTTATTAAGTAACATTACAACTCGCAGCTATTCCACAAATTTTGTAAGCACATACTCCTTTTATTAGTGCGAAAAGTTATAAATATAAAATAACATGCTCCCGAGCAAGCCGAATGTTCCGGGCATATGCATACCATGCCAAATGCAAAGGCTTTGGGTGCCTATTTATAAACGCAAGGCGAAAATAGAATGTAATGCAAACAAAAATGCAACTCAAACCGCTCACTAGACGGCTTCATGTTATGTTTGTGCTATTTTGATGTAAAGGAAAGTTATGCCATAACTTTTTTTCTTATTATTTGGGTTGTGCTTAGTTATGTCTGCAAGGTGTAAACGAATTCGTGTAACTCCTTAAAATCACATGGTCTACTACTGGTGTAGATTAGTCGCGCAAGGGATTTAACCTGATGAAAAATTACAATCTTTTTTTTTCATGCGGTTTTGGTAAGTGGTCGTATCTAAACCACCTAATAAGGATTCAGTGAAAAAATAAGTTTTTATTTGCAATTTTTATTTTTTTATTTTAGTTATCATTTCGATGCCACGCATAAATTACTGCTGCGGCTGGCTTGCACGACTAACGCGATATCGCTCTTTGCTGTCAGTTAACTCGGGGCTCTAAAATGACTCAGAAATAGAAAACTAAGTTTTTTTTTTTATTTTTTTTTATTTTGTTTTGCAAAAATACCCCTGTAGGGTTAATCTGTGTCACCAGTAGATCACGTGGTTTGAAGGAATTACACGAATTCGCTTACAACCTAATAGCTAAGTATTTCTTCCTCTGTGCATAATCAGCCCATTACTGTCCCACTGCTGGGCATAGGCCTCTTCTCAGAATGAGAATGGTTTAGGCTTTAGTCCACCACGCTGGCCTGGTGTGGGTTAGCGGACTACACACCATCGAGAATCTTTTTTTAGTGAATTCCTCTCAGTTGTGCAGATTTCCTCGCGATGTTTTCCTTCTCCATTAACGCAAGTAATAATTCTGATCCGCAAATGAATTCGAAAAGGCTAGCGTTTAACCATAAGTTTATCACTGCTAATACTGCCAAGACCTCTATGAATGAATATAATTAGGTAGGGATCGTCAACTATGATGACGCGCCCCTCCACCACCCTAACGCTAAGCTGCAATACAAAATTACGCACAATTTAGATAAATAGATGCGTTATTTTAGTTAAGACGCTCCTTACTTCATTTATTCGTGGTGACTGTTGGTATATAAGACGTGTGATTTAGTAATCTATAGATATAAAAGGAGAAGCTGACTGACTGACTGACTGATCTATCAACGCACAGCCTAAACCGCTGGGGTTACAAAGTTGAAATTTTGACAGTAGGTTCCTTTTGTAACGTAGACATCCACTAAGAAGGGATTTTTCGAAATTCAACCCCTAAGGGAGTTAAATAGGGGATGAAAGTTTGTATGGAAAATCGTCACTTGACGGATTCAAAATTTCACGCAAGCGAAGCTGCGGGCGAAAGCTAGTTTCTTCATAAACCAAATCGACTCCGAAAATTTCAATTAACGTTAGGGACAATGACTTTTTTGTCCCTTACACCAACTGTACCATTTTCGAAATCTTGACTTTCAAAAACAATAATAACTGCATTTTTTTTATTAGTTATTGTAACTTACATTATCACATTGTTTTTAGCAATTATTCTAATGCACGTACTTAAATTTAAAGCGAAGAATACTTAAATACAACAACTTTCCAATCTTGTTTTTATTAACTAGTAACAAAAATAAGATTGGAAAGTTTTTGACTATTCGTGGCTCAAAGTTTATTAAAATGTTTTAATCAATTTACAAATCTTTATAATATAAATGTTTGATAATTATCATTGTAATATTAAAAGAGTTATAAATTCTCTTATCTATAATCAAATTCAAAAAATAAAGAAAGAAAATGTTCTGAAGAGAATAAGATAGTATCCATTATGTATATTAATGTTTACAATTTAAAACTTCTATTATATTCTTAAAAAGACTATTTAGTTAGCATAAATTACGTGATAAGAACCAGTTGTCTCTGAAAGATTTCAAAATAAACATAAAAAATGTTTTTAAAGTCTCTTCAATTTCATCTAGCTAGATAATCTAAACAACTAACAATAGGCTTGTGTCCATTAAGAATAAATATAATGGATAGGGGTTTATAATGATTAATTATATTATGGAGAAAATAACAAACAATTTTAATTATTATTTTTTGAGTTAGTATAGAGAAACAAAAAGCGTTAAAGATTAATAATATTTTTAAAAAATAAATTTCGTAAAATGAAACCTTTAGTCACGTGACAGTGAACACCAATCAGAAAGCGTTACGTCACGCCGTGCGAAACTCCAATCTTGTCTTTGACGTTTCGAGTATCACTACCGGTTCTTGATAAAATTTTGGTTTTTAACAATTAATATCAAGTTGATACAGTTTTTGCTAATTATAATTTGAAAGAATTAACCATGGAATCTGGATTCAGCAAAGCAGACAGTAATAATTTGCCCAGAATCGATGCCGTTATGCTTGGAAATTTTTTCGCGTCGAACAGTGACTTTTGCTCATCTGAATTTCGCAATGTTAAAACTTCCTTGTAAGTATAAAATATTTATTTTATGCTTAAATGCTATGTGACATTTCAGTTCCGTACACAAGAACTAATGTTTTGACGTACATTTTGCAAGATAATTGATACTTATTGATGTAAAAAGTACAAAGTACTTTATACTTTTAGGTAGTTATGTTGTTTGATATTATACGTACTTAAACTTGTATCAGAAGTATCTATAAGAGAACAACTTGGAGTACAACTTTCTTTTGATTCATTCAGACACTCTTCTATTATCATCTTTCTTTGTTTTTTTAGAATATATGGCCGTTCTGTACTGCTGCATGTTCGTTTTCTTCTGTCTTCTTGACATCCAAATTTACTTGGCATACAACCTGGTTTCATGCGCACTTGTGATACTGTTCCCTTCATATGATACTCCATATAATTAATCATATCATTTGGCAACTAGAATAATAAAAAGAGTATGTTTGTAACATTAATTAGAAAACTAAAATAAAACGTTCACTCCTAAAAGTGAAACAACTTAACCTGAACTCATGTATTTCTTATTTAGAAAATAGGGATTCTACAAAACACATCTAGTTTGCTCGAATTAAGTAATAGATTGTATTGTGTGAAATACTTACATCAAAATGATCTTCACAAAAATACATTCTTGAACCTGTTGATAAAGTATGAGCATCATCTCTTCTTGCAAGTTTTAGCCACTTTTTCCGTATTTCTCCATTGTTTGGAACATAAATAAATAATTTGTTTGGCGTTTTTATAGTCGTGCTATCACACTGGGGCACTATACAGTACTTATAATATGAGAAATTCATTTTTAAACGATAAAAACTAGCTATAACGTACGAAGACACGATCGCTCTTTGGTTTGTTTCGCACGGCGTGACGTCATTCAAGACGCCATGACAGTCTTGTGCGTTTTGGAACCAAATTGAAATTGGTTTTTTAAAACGCGAAATTTATAATGTAAACGCTCGATTAAAAATAAATAAACCTTTTTTTTCGATAAAATGCCTAATAAGCTAAAATATTAAGCAGTTATTGAAATTTTGTCAACTAGCCTATTTCTCACATTTATACGAAGAGTTGATTGTTATAATAATTATAAATAACAGTACCAATTATTTTAAATCTGTGCCTATTAATATATTGGAGAATACCAAATTTTACATTTATCAAGGATAAATCATAAGTGTCATTTTTTTAGCAACAATTATTAATTCTACTACTATGATAATACAATGTAAGTCGGAAAAGGGGCACTCATCCGAAAGGGTATTAAAGTACCCATAATAATGAATAACTTTTTTCTATAACTTTCTCCAAAAGTGAATAGTTAAAGAGAAATAGCTGTTGAAAGATTTTATAAAAAATATGCTATGCGGCTATGACCAGCTGTGTTTACATTTTAGGTCATATTTGGGTCATAAGCTCCCTTTTGAATTCATAACTAAGCAGGGATGATTATTTTTGACGAAACTAAAATGAAAATCATTTTGCAAAGAAATAAAAATTATTATATTTTAATTTTTTTACTTTAAAACAGTCATCAGTGATGCTTTACCCCCTGGTACTAGTCCGTGGGCCACTTTAAGTCTACTTCTGACCAACCTTGTACCTATATTATACTTGTTGACAATATAATAATATTCTCTTTTTATTAACGAAGAGTAGGTATAGCTACTTCTTCTTGACTTTTTATGGCTGCCTTTAACCGCTAGCGGCCCGACCGACGATCCGGTTCGTCAGTGCCATTGTTTATCTATTGTGTCTATAATTACAGTACTCGATAAGTTAATATGTTACTCTTGTCCACAGTTCATCCATTGGTGCAAGTGCCAAACCAGCTGGTGGGAGCTCCGACAGGTACTGACGTCACTCTTCAGTGTCATGTGGAGGCCTCACCCAAAGCCATCAACTACTGGACCAGAGAGAATGGTGAGAACGACTTTAACAATTTATCTACTCAATCTACAGAGTGTAAATTAATTCGTGTAATTCCTTAAAACCACGTGATTTATTGCTGGTATAGATTAACCACTCACGGTAAATACTTAGTCCATCATCGGACTACAAGACGTATGGCAATGCGCCATCGGTACATGGTGAACATCCCACTCATACGTACAAAGCGTTTTGCGAACACTTTCATTGTTTGCACAGCTAAGGAGTGGAATTCCCTGCCGGAGTCTGTGTTTTCTGATAGCTACAACCTTGGAGTCTTTAAGTCAAGAGTGAATAGGTTACTTCTAGGCAAGCGTGCTTCACCGTCGACCACATCATCGCTTACCATCAGGCGAGATAGTGGTCAAACGTGAGCGTAACGCTAAATAAAAAAAATTTTAAAAAACTTAGCTTCTTAAAAATAAAAAAAACAAATCTTTTTTTTTTTCTTTCTGTTGGTGTGACCGGTTGCGTCCCGCGTGTCGTCCCAGAACGACACCGCCATTGTTTATCTATTGTGTCTATAATTATGGTGACCATTGAGAGGTAATAATACCAATTAATTGATTAATCTTTTTTGTATTTTTTTTGAATAATTTACTTAATTTTTAATAATATTAAGTGATCGTGTCTAAACCATCTAATATGGTTTAAAAAAAGAGCTAAACATTTTTTTGTATTTTCTTTTATGTGATTTTTCTGTGTCATGCGTAAATAAATGAAAGCTACGCAGCTGGCGGGCATGACTAGGGCGATATCGCTCCGTGCAGTCAGGTAACTTGGGACGCTAAAATGACTCAGAAACAGAAAATTAGACTGTAATTTTGAAAAAAAAAATAGCTAAATCTGAAAAAAACTAGTGCTAGGTCAATCTGTGTCACCAGTAGATCACGAGGTTTGAAGGAATTACGAGAATTCGTTTACACCCTATACATTGGTTCTGCATGTTTTTTTTTTTATCTTGGATTCAAACTCTTACAATCACATTCTACATTTGGCCTGGGGGCGAAATTCGCTCCATCCGGGGGTACAGGTTTTGAACCTGGCCTTTCCCATGAAAAGAAAGAAATAATGCGAATTGACTGCGGCCAATAATCTTGACATAATAGGGCTAAAAAAATCGGTGATTCATGCAGTTATAATCAAGTTATTTTTCCAAACTAATACCTATCAAAAGTTAAATTGTGTTAGTAATTAGTTCAGCAATAAATACCACAATTTAGTTAGGCAAGATTAATGACGAGAGTCTAGTACCTAGACTCAATTCAAAGTTTACCTTTAACCTATGATAGGTCGGTAAACTGCAGTCTGTTTTTTAATGTCGGAGACTAAATTGACAGGTACAAAATAATGTCAAAAGTCTTAACTATCCCAAATCATGGTACTGTATTTACTGAAGTTGTTATGGATATCCTTTTTTTTTAAAAGATTAACCATGGATTTTCTTGCCGGCTCTTCTCCATAGGAAACGACTAATTGGAACCGTGCACCTAAATTCGACTTTTCATAAGCGCCTGTATTGGTTTAGGTGAAATAAAAAATTTTGATTGATTGAAACTTGTAAAATGTTGGATAATTTTTTCATATTTGACATTTCGTGCCTGTCAATTTAGTCTCCGAGATTAAAAAACGAACTTTAATATGTGGGTACACAACTAAGAAGTTACATCAATGTACCTGATCACACAGTCGCTCATTTTCACGCCACTCACAGCTATTCCGTCAGCGTAAAAATCATTTTTACTGCAGTACCTACCTATTAATAAAAATTCGTTGTCTTGAAGTCGTACTCAGTTCGGAAGTAATCGGTTTTACGAAGTTTGCCGGTACAACTTCTTAGTTTTGTCGTCATCGTTCAGCCGAAAGACGTCCACTGCTGGACACAGGCAATGTTGGGAGGGTTTGCCATAATCGCCACGCTTAGCAGGCGGGTTGGCGATCGCAGTATGGTTGTTAAAGTACTCAGAGACCGCTGCTGCCCATTCTCTAGTGAATCCCTTAGTCGTCTTTTACGACACCCACGGGAAGAGATGGGGTAGTGCTTATTCTTTACGTCCGGCACCACACGGGGGACGAGTTTTGTCGTACACACATCAAAAAAAGTTTGCGATCACTAGCATAATTATGTATGTGAAGATTCCGAATTCAAAGTCCAACTGAAATCTGATTTATATTTATCTAGATAACTATCAATCTATATTTATCATGATAATTATCGCTTTGAATCCCGATTAGAAAATTCGGCTTCAAAAAGGCTACATAATTTTTCAAAGTAATGCAAACTTTTTTTGATGTGTGTATTTCACCAATATTGTAAAATGTTTAAACAAAACTTGCTTAGGTTTTTGAAATTTTGTGCATGTAAAGTACCTATCAAGATAATATGTGAGAAATAAGAAACTTAAATAAATGAAACTTAAAACATACATATTATAACCTACTCAGACAAAGTTCAAGATGCTTGAATAAATCTCTTGCTGCCTAGTTTTATGGTGTCCAAAGTTGGACAGTCACCAAGGAGACTTAACACAAAGTAGTGTGGACTACAAAGAAACTCTGCATGTTAAACATTAGTCTACAAACTTCGTCCTATATTTGGAAGACTAACTATAGACAAGGAAAGATGGTGAGCGGGGATATTTGGCTAAATTTTAGAACAAGAGATACAATTTTCCAAAGGATGCTTTAGTAAGAATCCAAATAGGAGGTAATATGGTTTAAGAATCTTTATTTCTCAAAAAAAATACATATATTCACTTCAATGAGAAAACAAAAGGAAACATAATTAGGTGAACGACGCTATTGTTACGCCATAGTGGTTAAAATAAAATAAAAGAAAAAATATAACAAAACAAACAGTGAAAATCTTAAAATCAGGTAAATTGGTTCAAAAGGTGGTGCTTTAGAAACCTTTTAAAAGTTTGAAGTGATTTAGATTCTTTAATCGCCTTAGGTAATCGGTTATATGTAGAGTTGAGCTCCTTCATAAACGATAGCCCTTTACGATACTCAGTTCTTGGTGCTAATAATTAGTAAGTAATCTCTGTTTACTCAACCGTTTACTCGATAAATTTAAAAAAAATCTTTGTAAACGGCTGTTTAACCAGAGCATTAACAACTAGAGGACGTCCAAGATAGATAATTTGACTAATGAAGTGTGAAAGAAAAACAGACACTCCTTTCCGTTGTCTTGTCTTTGACCCTAAATTATAAATAGATTACGATTTAATAGGTTTAAACTCTCAATCACCGTAATTATAGACATAATAGATAAGACAACTAAGTGTCGTCCTGGGACGATGGGCGGTACGCAACCGGTTAATATTAGTGAACACCAGCCGAAGTGTATACTGAAAATGACGAATTAGAAACATTAACCGACTAGTCTCTCTCAGACGACTGACGCCTGATGCCTGACACTGCATCAGACTTGTGAGAGAGCCCACTATAGTGCATTTCCATATTAAGCATTCGTCGGCCGCGTACTATGTAACGCTGTACGCGGCATAAGGCGTAACAGGCCACACAGCCTTACAATTCGAATTTACGGATCTAAAAGCTCACAGTGATAAATGAGTTTTTTCCTGGTTTCACGCTTCGTTTATCGCGTCCAAAATCAGAACGCAAGCTATAATTAGTATAATCTCTGATTGTGTTCTAAAGATGTTTACGAGCGGCGCAACTCATAAACTCTATTAAGTACTAAGCACGAACCTCAAGAACGGAATAAGCAACTAATTTCATTATTCATAAAGCACATTGAAAGCGTTAAAGCAGTCATTAAACGAGCCGTTATTCATGTTCTTACTATCCTCTTTGACAGGCCACAGGGGCTAGTGCTTGCTTACAAGTTATTGCCTTTTTATGGACGTATTTAAAGGAAAAAATATGCGGTTATTTCATGTCCGTTTTTCATTTCGCAAAGATTTATTTTTACTTTGATTATATGGCGCCTATGTTACGGCTTATTAACGACCTCATAATTATAGCGACGATGACAACGTAAAATATTGCTGTGCCAGGAATTAATAAATGAACTTCGTTAACTGTCTAAATAAGATTACAGTAGTTTGTTATTTTTTTGAAAAAGGTATAGAGCAGAACTAGGTTGTAAATGTTCTTTTATTCCTTATTCCAGTAAATTTATTTGTAAGACAACTTAATAGAAACTAATTTCGTCATACACTTTTGTATAGAAACCTTTATTTGTAGAAATAACGACGCTAGAAGCCATTTCAACAATATTAACTCGGCCGGTTAACATAAATAGCCGACCGTCAAAAGGCGAACTAAATTGGACACTGTGAAATATAACCTGTGAAATACCTATATAAAAACACGTGCTAACTAATACAAATAAGGCTCTTAACCTAACAAAACATCAGAGAGGTCGGGAACTTCATTATTTCTCATTAAAATGACACCCTCAGGATAAAAGTTGCTTATTTAGTGTTCGGGTGACAGATGGACAAAAGCACTCTTAGAGCAACGAAGGGAGACGGCCAGAGATAAGCTCAATATTTACTTTACGTCTATATTACGTATGTAGATGAAGGAAATAAAGATCAAATGCGAGAGATTATGTCGTGACTTTAACTAAACTGACCCAACGCGCGCCGTCGTAAATCCAAATATTCATAAAACTGACAATGCAGTGCCGGCAATTGTATAATTTTGCAATGTTTGTGAAATAGAAATGCAACAAATTCACGTTAGTTGGGAGAGACAACAAAATATTGAAATCTGCAAAAACCGTGATAGGTATAATTCTTCCGTTTTATTGCATTGAAGACAGGCCAACGCAATTGGAATCCGACATGCCGAAATACGTTTTAGTCGAAGCGGTAGTTTTCAAGTGGATAATGCGTTGCAACAAACACCCGGCACGGTCGGCGGACAACGGCCGGCCACTAAAGTCGAGTTAGGAATGGATTTACGGGTTGCGGGCCGTCCGGCGCCGTCCAGTGCCGTCCTCTCCCGTTCGCAGTCATCTGCCGCCGCCACCGCACCGCATGCCGCGACATGTGTGAACGGTCCTCGACCAAAGCCCGACAAAACGAACAAAACTTTTTCGCAATGCGGTCTTTAAACTTATATTTTTTGCCGCTCTAATCGAACAGTTTATGCGGTCCAATGCGAGTGCAGTCAGAGTTTGCTAAAAGTTAGACGCATTTAAATTGAGATTTCGAAACGAATTTTTTGCACGATAATAAGAATTGAAAACGAATTTTCTAATGTAAAGGTAAAGAATAAATTCTATCATTATAAAAATACAGATTCGGGTCTGGTCGCGTAGAAACTTAAGAGGCACTAAATACCTTTTACCTTAGTCTACCCGTGACCACGGCCGGTGTAATTCGGCCGAAACGTCGGGATAAAAAGGTATTCAGTGCCTTTTAAGTTTCTACGCAACTAGACCCGAATCTGTATTTTTACAATGTGTACAATATCGCGAAAGTTTAAAAAATCTATCATGTTTTTATAAATAAACAAAAACGATTTAAAAAGGATAAGTACTTAACTAAATATTTTCCTATTACTTACCTAACAGTTTATAGGGAATACTCAACTGTTTGACCTAACATCCTTAAATGAACCCTTACTTGTAACATGGTCAACACGATGTATCCTTGTTACGCTTGTAGTTTCGCTCAGTCTCCCTATTATCCTCTTGTCGTCTATCTTTAACATCAACGTATACATGTGTTTCTGCAGCGTATTCTCTTTAACCGTTTAAAGTGCATGTCCGTAGCAAATTGATTGTAAAAAGAATAAGGCACCGCTGCAAAGAACAATAGGAAAATTTGTTCGGACCCCGTCCCCAGCAGTGTAGCACTATGGGCCATGTGTGAAAAAATAGATGTTATTCTGAATAACAAATTACTGAAAGAAAGTATGAAAGAATCAATGTATGAATGTGGCAAACAATATTTTTTTCTTAGTTATTTTATATTAGACTGCCCTTTATGATTACTATTTTATGATTATTATCATGTCCTTAGATTTTAAAAACAACAAAGTAATCATAATAAGATATTACAAATGAATCTGTATTACGTATGCTTCAGTATAGTAATAATCAGTATGGATAAAGAAATTAATGCTTCTAAAAATGATATTTATTATTTATATTAATACTATTTTAAATAGAAAATAATCATAGAGGTTATGAATAAACAAATGTAAACATGAAGGTTGAAGAAATGAGTGATAAGATAAAGAACCTCACTGATAATTAAAAATATATCTTAATAAAAATAATTTATTGTGTTTCTATAAAGATGAATAACTTTTTCCCTTATTATTCACACATTTACTGCCGTACAATAAAAATATGTATTTTTTACGCTCTTTCATTTGATATGAGAAAAAGTGCTATAACTGTGGGGAAGCTTTTTCCCAATGTTCTTTGCTGTCTGCATACCTGTGAAATTGTGCCGTGATACACGTACTAGAGACTTACCAATTTCATCAATCAGCAATCTTCTTGGTGTTGTATATAAAGTCCATCTATTCATACTCGAAATATTTTAAGGGATACATCTATAGGTGGTAAAGAAGCCATAGCAAAGCGATTTTTATGAAACATATTTTTTACCTAATTATTATAATTGTAACAATGCTTGAGACATTTAACATAAATTTGAAAAAAAAATTGTCCGCTTCTATGACAATAAATACTACGTTGAAACTAGCGTAATGAATGTTGAAAATAGTAATGAGCCAGTATTTATTAGGTGTATCAAGTAAATTCAAATTATTTATAAAAAAAAATACACTATGTTTTTTTTTTAAATGGCTTCTTTACCACCTATACATCGCTGCTTAAATTCAAAAGGGCCACAAATCAAAATAACTAAAAATCCTTTTTATTGCAAAAATCGTTTCAATTCTGTTTATATTTTTATATGCGAAAAAGACACCCAGTATTTTCGCATGAATAATAGTCCAATCACACTACTGCCCTCTTTGCATTTTTACAGTTTGGTGGCTAATTTCAGGTCAAAGCCGCCATTTTGTCAGTTGTGACCCGGCATTCTGCCTGACCACACGTATTCTTTGTAAAAAAGGGCCACATTTCCAAAAATATCTCAGTTTCATTTAAAAAGTTTATTAAATAAAATTTATATTAATATTAAAAAGTGCCACATTTTGGAATACGACCGTATTGAATTTAAAATACATGTAAGTATAACATTATTTTATCAGCAAAAGTGCCGTGTTTTGTAATGCGTTCGTTTTGAATTTAAATGAAACGAGTTTTATTATTATTTTACGAAAAAAAAAGTGCAGTATTTGGAATGCTTCTGTTTTGCACATAAGATTAAGGTGAATATGATAGTTTTTATTGAAACAAATATGCATTATTTGTTTAGGTTGTTTTTATGTTTCAAAATTAAATCAAAAATTATAATAATTAGAGTTTCAATCAAATTATTAACATATGCTTCAAGCTTAATACTAAATATTTGACAAGGCACCTGGCCGAATAAACCGAATATTAGACCAAACTTGCTAAAATTAGTTTCTAAGTTTTCGATAATTGTGTTGCCGCGTAATCACGTTGTTATAAGCATGTATTTTGTCCGTCAAATATTCTGCTAACAACATTGTTTCTTAATTTATAGATGAGCACCTTAAAGAAAAATGTCTGGTAAGATTAGAAAAAGAGAAAGACAAGGAAAGTGTAGGCAAAATTATTATTCTAAGGCAAAAACTACAAGTCGCAGTCTATGATTTAAAAGCGGTAATACCCTGTCCACAAAGGTGAAGTATCAAGCTTCTATTACGTCCCAAAGCTGAATCTTTTGAATTTTACTATTACTGAGCTTGGTACTAAAAACACTACATGTTTTGTGTGGCACGAAGGAGAAGGAGGCCGCGGCGCTAACGAAATAGATTCATGCGTACTTATGTACTTAAAGAGTTTGCACGATAAAACAAGTGAAGATTTTGACGTTGTTTTTTATAGCGATTGCTGTGGTCAACAGAAAAATAAATTTATGTTGGCAATGTAGCAGCACGCCATAAATGAGTTTCTGAAACTTAGGAGCATAACTCATAAATTTTTAATTAAGGGGCACACCCATAATGAGGGGGATGCTGTTCACTCCGTCATTCAGAGGAATATCACAAGAGCATTAAAATCTTCGCCAATTTATGTACCTGACCAGTACATAACTTTGATTAAACCGCAAAGAAGAAAAGAACACCTTTTACTGTAAAGGAACTCACACACGAGAATTTTATGAATTTGAAATCTCTGGCTGTTGGCAACTACACCACCAATGAAGATGGAGACAAGGTGAAATGGGCAGATCTTAAAGTCATTAAAACTGATCAAAAGCATAAGAACATGTTTTTATATAAGACTTCATACGAAGACGCAGAGTATGCCCAAGTAACTACATTAAAAAGAAGGCAAAATGCACCTGAAACTGGTCCGCGAACTATAAAAAACTCTATGCCAATAAGTTACAAGTTGCTGAAGCGAAAAAATAAGGCATTTTAAACCTGATTGAAAAGAATGTGATCCCAAAGTATTACGAAACTTTTTATGCTAATCTTTATTATGATCATAGTTTTAAATGATAATTAAGTAAGTATACTTATTTAAACCAGGGTATTTTTGAGACTGATTGATACAGACTGATTTTAGTAGAGGAATAATTTTAAGTGTTAGTTAACGTTAAAAGTTTTGCTTAAGAGAGATTATTGTGATGACTTTTACTCTGTTCAACGAAACATGAGTCCTGACAGCTCGGTTATTTCATAAACGATAGCCGTAAGACCGCTATCGAAAAAATGACAACAACAGCATCAAAAACCGTGAAATAGCTATATTAATTGCTTTGTTTTTTTTTTTAAATTGTTTAAAGGTTGATTTTATAGAATGTTATTGCAAGGTATTGCTATAATTTAGTTATAATTGCGTATTCTTAACACATTGCACTAAACAATGATGAAAAACATCTAATAAAACTTGTTTTTACTATGATTTGTGGCTTTTTATTAATTACATTCATAAACATTATGGTATTTTTTTATAAGCAAAAGGGACTTATGTGATATTTTACTTAACTGGGTAAAATTTATAGCAAAAATGAAATTACAGACCAATAGAGGCTTAAAATATACATCCGATGATATATAACACATAGGTATAGAATATATTTTTTTTTAATAAAAAAACAAATACCACGGCCAAAACTTTGATGAGCTCTCCTGTAAAAAAATGACTTTTAGACTTATGGCCCCTTTGAATTTAAGCAGCGACATGTATCCCTTAAAATATTTCGTGCATGAATAGATGGACCTTATACAAGGTTAGTCGGAAAGGGGGTACTAATCCGAAAGGGTTTTAAAGTACACATAATAATGAATAACTTTTGTTCTAGAACTTTTCCCAAAAGTCAATAGTTTAAGAGAAACAGTTGCTTAAAAATCTCAAAAAAAATCTCTAAAATCTATCTATCCCCAGTAATGATCAGCTGTGTTTTACATTTTAGGTCATATTTGGGGTCATGAATTAGAAGCACCATTTTCTGAACTTCTAACTAAAGCAGGGATGAAGAATTTTTGAAAAAACTAAAATAAAAATCATTTTATTTGAAAAAAAAAATTCTCGAATTTTGAAATTTTAACACTTGCTTTCTAACAGTCATCAGCGATACTATAAGTGGGCTTCGGATTAGTACCCCCTTTCCGACTAACCTTGTATAGGCAGCTGTAACCACTTCGCATCAGGTGGGCCATTGGCTTATTTGCCAACCTATTACATAAAAATAACTACGTTATCAAGCTTTTTCTTGAAAAAAAAAAAACAATTATAATGGCCACAGTTTGGAAAAAAATTCTTGAATTAAATAACACTTTACTTCTTGTCTTAATCCCTCTAAACTCTTTTGGGATCACTCTCGAAGGGACGTGTCATATTTAAAGCTAACGATCCCACATTAACGCCACAATAGCTTTAACAAAAAGGATTAGTTTCACCATCGAAACAAATCCTTTAGCCTATAGGAGTTTCACTGCTGAGTAATTGGTTATACTCTAACCAGGCCGATGCATAGTGCAGGCAGATTTAGATGCAGTTACAAAGGCAACCGAGCTCGCTATTACGCGGTCGAAGCGACCACCCGCGCAAAAAGCGGACCAAATTCTATTACCGCCCGATATGCAACAAAGACCGCTGGCCCGCCCGCTTCAAATTGCTTTAGGCTACAGTCACAATATTTACTCTCACGTACGTACCACAATATTCGTACAAATCTCAATTCAATTTCAAATATTACTCGCCGACTAAACCGCTTGGATTTGTGCAGTTTTATTTTTCTATTCAAATTAAAAGTATACGCGTCGGCAGCTAAAACTCGTATTTTGAAAACAGACTACCTAATTATTAACTATGCAAAAAACATTTTCCAAAAGATCGCATTTGGATTCCCGCTTTTGATCTCTCGCGTCGTCTCCCTTACGCATTTGCACATTTAAATATTCATTATCGCATATTAATATTCATTATTTTAATAATATACAATATTATTTGTATGCACGACGATAAAACGTATTTTTTATTAGATTTTTTAATGCAAATTGCGACTTTTTGTACTACAGTACTATTCTAACTTTACAGCGTTTTTTATGTCAGTGCCACCTTGCTCTACTCGGAAACTTTTAAGCAATTAACAATCAAATGCAGGAGTGACGTACGGCACATATGTCTGGACCGTTACTAACAAACAGAGGGGGTAGACGGCTCTTCTGCGGCCCATAAATTGCGGGGACTACAAATTAAATTAGGTAATACACGGGCGTGACGAGATGGGACAAGCGGCGTGCCGGCCGCACCGGACATGGAATGGGAGTGTCCGCCATTCGCAGCCAGGCCTTGGGACAACTTTTTGTTGTAATTTCAATCGGGTTTTATTTAAATAAAATTGCTTACTTTATTGTCGTGATGTACAGGTTATTTTTCGATGGCGCTTTTAACGAAACATTTTCGTTTCAATTTAAATGTTTAAATTGCGACATGATTATAGAATTTTATATTGTTGTGGCGTATATAAACACGTTCTCGTTTATGTAGATGCATTGGCAGAAAAACTTTAATGATCAAACAGACCACAACTCCACATAAAGAAACAATATCACCCTTCTAAACCAAATACAACTATCTCACAAATTCACAATTAATCTTCACTTCAATTTCTCATCCCGTCCTATTCATTATCGTTCGATACGCCTTCAATAGAATGCTGTAAACTGATAATTAATTAACAAAGTTGTCAACAATAAACAAAAGAGGGCGTGTCTGTGGTGGCCGGCCACCGTGGAGGTGTCAGTTGCATCAAGCGGGCCACAGATTTGTGGTCAGGCGGGTCGAGCACCAAAGCTACGTCTCTTGACAGATCTTGATGTCTTTGGCTTGACCGCAGTTATTAATGAAGCTATTGTGATCGCATTTCTATTAATCTATTACTACAGCTATAACTTTAAGCGGCTTATTCTTACAATTGACTGTAATAAACTAATTGTTAAATATAAGATTCAATCTGCAATTTTCTTCTTTTATTCTGCGCAGAGTTAACTACCGTACGCTTTTCCTTTCTATTCTAACTTCAACATTTCCTAGGACACAGATCCAATATTTTTTTATGACTTTAATAATCACTTTCTCCTATCTCTGTCGTAAGACCTCGTTAATTTTATCGGGACACTTATCAACATAGCCTCAATTCATTCGTTTCTTAGTAGATGTTATTACTTGTACATTGTTTATGCAATTCTCGATTGCTGTACAATGTAATTGTACAGCCAAAGATTTACTTTCAATCTTAGTAGTTACAGTGTGTTTGGAACAGTAATAACACGTAATGTTTTGCTACCATTTGCTTGGCGGTAATGTGGTGAGTTCTAAGATATGATACGCCTCCGGAGTAATTGCACGTAGTATTCAGTCCCCCAATTTGAGTTTCCCGTGTACCTTTATTTATGATAGTGATTTAATTGCGTACAGAGAAATATTGTTACTTATTGGTACACACACAATCATCACCTTATAAAAGGTTAGTCAGAAAGGGGGTACTAATACCAAAGAGTATTATACTACCCATTATAAAGAAATAAATTTTGTTCTACAACTTCTCCCGATATTGAATAGTTTTACAGAAACATTTTATAAAAATTCGCTAAAATCGTTCAATCATCAGCTGTTTACATTTTAGGTGACGGATTAGTAGCTCCATTTTCTGAATTCTTAACTAAATTATGATTCTCGATTTTTTAAATAAATACCTGATTAAAATATTTCTGTATGGAAATAAAAGCAAACGAATGTTCTAATTTTAGCACTTGCTGTAAAACAGTTACGAGAGATATTTTATGTGGCTCGCGGATTAGTACCCCATTTCGACTAACTTATGTTAGTTGGAAAGGGGTACAAATCCGCTAGTACATACTAGACTAGAGTAGTACTATTACTAGTATACAGAGAAGTATGGAAAAGAAGACAGTAGTACTTCTCAAGAATAGACTACTACTACCCGTGATTATCAGATAGATTACGGTAAAAATCCTCCCGAAATGTTTTGTTATACCCGACTGTTAAAAAAGTTTATGTCCAAGCAATTTCAATGTGCAACTGGATGCGAGAATAAATATGAAAAGTTGACATTACCCTCTACATTTAATTATAACTTCTAAAACAGATAGATAGTCAGATCTACCCACAAAAACAACACGGATGAATTCATATACAACCACTGCAGTAGCGTATAAAGTTTATTTCGAACAAAACTAATGCAATGAACTCGCCCTCGTAATAAATTAATGCCATTTCATGATTAGAGCGACACCTTCACCCTTCGCGGGGGAATAATATATAATCATGAAGATAATTTGTACATATTTCTTTTTGTTATTGTTTTTTTCCAAGTTATTGCTTGGGTACGCTTTCCCTTAAGGAATTAAAATGTATTCAGAAGAGCTGCAAGTATACTGCACTCACTTAAAAGTTTGGCTGGAGATCCTTCAGGTCTCGCAAATAAGTGCCCGATTACGAAGAAATGGTCATCAAAGACCATATACAAGTAGTCTAATAGAAAAAAAAACACACTTTATGGTGTAACAGTTTTTAGAATTCCGTACCCAAATGGTAAAACGGGATCCTATTACTAAGACTCCGCTGTCCGTCTGTCACCAGGCTGTATCTCATGAACCGTGATAGTTAGACAGTTGAAATTTTCACAGATGATGTATTTCTGTTGCCGCTATAACAACAAATACTAAAAAACAGAATAAAATAAATATTTAAGGGAGCTTCCATACAACAAATGTGTTTTTTTTGCCGTTTTTATAGATAATGGTACGGAACCCTTCGTGCGCGAGTCCGACTCGCACTTGGCCGGTTTTTTATTTAGTTTACCTCTCTAGCCATATCCAAAAGACACTTAAAAGGGAGCTCTCAAATAAACGTTGTCAGTCGTTTATTAATTGAGCCTAATTTTCCAATTATTTTAGTTACCTAATAATGTGTACCAAATTAATGGAATCTGAACACTGACCCCCTTATTACAAAAGATGGTTTAAACCAAGACTAAGATAAACCCAGGTTTAAAATATATCCATCACTTTCTTATGTCATATAATAAAAAGTAACGGGGCTATTTTAAAACCTAGGTTTTTCTTAGACCATCTTTTGTAATAAGGCCCAGTATTTTATGTTTTTCCCGATCAAAGGTTTGTTTAACTTTTCGCTTTGAAGCTAGGATACTATTAAAAAGTATTTTTACTACACTTCAGTTGAATTGCGGCCTATCTCTTCAAACCTCCAGTTACGCACAATAGTCCCATGTCTTTCATTACTAGAAGCCGACGGCAAAGATATTACAGATCCTAAATATCTTCTACTTAATAAAACTCTAACAGACAACGCACAACTTAACCCAGTAGGTCTAGAAGCATGAAATTTTGCACAGAAGTTCCTTATACTTATTAAGTATCATTTTTCTATATAGTAAACGTACACACATCAAAAAAAGTTTGTGATCACTAGCATAATTATGTATGTGAAGATTCCGAATTCAAAGTCCAACTGAAATCTGATTTATATTTATCTTAATAGGTATTCAGAAAATTCGGCTTCAAAAAGGTTACATAATTTTTCAAAGTGATCGCAAACTTTTTTTGATGTGTGTAGTGACGTTCACACTATACGCTATATCGCAAGCCGGTCTACTTTGTATAGCAATTTATTTGACGATCCGAGCGAGCGACGGAGACGTGAGGCGGGGCGGGGAGCGGAGAATCGTACAATATAGCTCTGCGAATCGCTCAAGTTTATCGAGTACAGCAAACCAATACTTTATAGCATAGCGTTGTGTGAACGTGTCCAAATAAAATAGGTATATGCTGAGTAATATCGTTGTGCTATACAATATCTGCTATACAAGGTTAGTCAAACAGGGGGTACTAATCCGAAAGGGTGTTAAAGTGCCCAAAATAATGAATAACTTTTGTTCTACCACTTTCCCAAAAAGTCATTAGTTTACGAGAAATAACTGTTCAAAAATTACATAAAAAATATGCTAAAATCTATCCATACTCAGGTATGATCAGCTGTGTGCACGTTTTAGGTCATAATTGGGGTCACAAGAAGCTTAATTTTCTGAATTCGTAACCAAAGAAGGGATTAAGAATTTTTGAAAAAACTAAAATCAGAATAATTTTACAAGGAAATAAAAATTATCGAATTTTAAACGTTTAACACTTGCTTTAAAACCGTCATCAGTGATACTGTGGCGGCATCTATCTCGCCACATGCGAACTAGCGAACTATCCTACATCGCGCAATCAAGATTTAACACGCAGATAGTATATATACAACTTCCCAACATCAACCGTTGGGCAGTAGCCCGCCAGGCACAAGACTCCGCCTGGTTGGAGGATCCTCCCTTTGGTTGGAGGAACACCACACCTCGTTTCTCCACAATACTTTAACTGGCCTGCGGATTAGTACCCCCTTTCCGACTAACCTTGTATACTACATAGTATAGCGTAGCCTGAACTGCGCTTATAACTAAGCACGGATTCTGAAAATTCATCTCTTATGTAATTCTAATCTAATTCACCCTTAAATAGGGGATGAAAGTTTGTATGGAAGTTCGTAATTTTCGAATAATAGGAATTCTTATCAGGCACACAGCTAGGGCAATAATAAACTTAAACCCTCAAATGAAGCCCATCTCCTGTCAATAGCTTAGATCAAGCGTCGAGCTTATTAGTGTGTAATTGAGACAACCGACTTATGGCGTGATTAATGATCACATCAAGTCGGTACGGCGATGAAGTCACCGTATTATTACTACCAAATTGGAATTGACTGAATATCAAGTGGACTAATGAGAGAGAGAATGAGAGGTGGACCGATGATCTGGTGAAGGTCGCGGGAATCCGCTGGATGCGAGAAGCACAGGACCGATCGATGTGGCGATGCTTGGGGAGGCCTATGTCCAGCATGTGGACGTCTTTCGGTTGAATGATGATGATGATAATGATGATGAATATCAAGTAAGAGAAGATTTTCTAATGTAAAATGTGTTAGTACTTAAATAAAACCGGCTAAATGCGTGTTGAACTCGCGTACCGAGGGTTCCGTATCTTAGAAGAAAACGTATAAAAAGTTATCTAGTTAAATTCATCGACCGCCTCAAAAACAATAAGACAACTACGTTTGTTTGTAAAGGGTTTTTGTTGGTTTATAAAAAAAATGTTTTAGTTATAAGCATCGTCTCATTTTTCCAGTAACATTTACATTAACTTATATCAACTCAATTTATTCCACATTTTTTGCTTTGCAAACTTCGGAGAAAAGGGGAGGGAATAGTATTTTTACAGTCATTTTTCATCATAAGTTAAAAAGTATGCAGCATAAATGAAAATAGAAATATATTTTATAATATGCAAATGAAGATCTTTCATATGATACTACATTTGAACTAGTAACCTCATTTTAAAATTTCAACCCCGCACTTCGGTCCTTTTTGCAAAGTTTTTTTTTTTCAATTCTGTCTCTTGCGATATAGATGGACAAGCATTATTTAAAACTGTGCTAAATTTCAAGTTGATAGCGTTAATGGTTCCTGAAATAAGCAGCCGTGACAGATAGACGGACGAACGGACGGGCTGACGAAGCCGCACCATAAAGGTTCGTTTTTACCATTTTGGTGGAACCTTAAAAATGCGGTGAACGGAATGCACAATTTCGTTCATAGCATAATCAGCTCATTACTGTCACACTGTTGTGCACGGGCCTCTTCTCAGAGTGAGAAGGGTTGGTTTCGTGCATACCGTATATTTTATCAGATAGTATTAAAGGGTGGCACTAAAATTTTCCATTTCGTTCCATGTTTTTAGTTAAAAAAAAACAGCAAACTTTTTAGTAGAGATATGCTACCTAACCTAACTAAATTGATTGGATTTTTAAATTGCAAATACTCAATTGGTTCGCGTATTTATCTCGCATGCTCACTGTAGCTAAAGCTAACAAACATGATAGCAATCGATAGCAAATCATAACAACATTATTCCGCAACTGCTACTTTGTGCTACTGCACTGCGGACGCACAATGTCGATAATCCAATAATCCTTTATACAAACTAGTTGCTACGACACTACAAATATAATATTACTGGCTGTACCCGGCTACTATACGTTGCAATGCACTTTTTCCTACTTACTACCTACCTACTACTTACCTACTTCCTGCCTTCAGAAACAAAATCAAAGTAGTAACAATAAGTTAAAATCATTTTCATGCATGCGGTAAACAAGTGAAGAATATGGACATACTGAGAAAATTTCGTTTTTTTTTAATATCTAAGTTTTCTCTCATAAAAGCCTACTCCAGATAATTAAGAACACAACAAAAATAAATTCCAGTCCAGCCCCTCACGCGTGATGCCGTGACCAAGGGAAATAGGGATTAATTTTTAAATACTTAGATAAGCATTACGAGCCCATTGCTGTTTCACTGCTGGGCACGGACCTCTTCTCAGAATGAGAAGGGTTTAGACTTTAGTCGTGCAGATGTTGATTCGTCGACCGCTTGGACGCGAAGAACAACAACGTCTTCTGAGGATGCCCGGTGGAGGGGCGTCGTATCAGTTTTAATTGCACTTAAAAAGGATTAAAAAAAAAGTTTGAAGAAATGAATAGGTAAATGAACAATGCACATTGAAACTGAGCTTCAGTTGATAAATTGATTTAAATATTTACTATTTTAAAATGCCCATTACTACAGCTGAACTATTTGCTACTTAACACCTTTGTCCACTTAATAACCCTTCAATTATTTCCAACGCCGTTAATGCAAGGTAAAGTCAGAGATGCGGACCGGGCTCGAATTCAAACCTTTTCTTTTTTTTCGTGTTAAAATCCTCCTTGATACCCTTCACCCGGGGAAGGCGAGGGGTTATGTCGGACTCTTACCGGCTAAAAACCCACGGTGTTCCTTCTCCTGACCCTTGGACGGGATCGCGGGATTCGCAGCTGCATGCACCGCAACCTCGGCAGGCCCGGTCCACCAGCCCCTGGCGGACCTTTCTTACTGTGGGGCCTAGCCCCACGTCCTCCTGAGACACACGCACGGAATACTGCGCGCCGCCTTCTCGGGCCTGTTACTGGTTGAGCGACGGGTCAACTCAACCCTCCTATATGTAAGGCAAGCGTTCCGCCAGGCTATCACTATTTTTTAATGATATTATATGAACCTGAAAATCAGACGTTTGTTATCATAAGAGAAGAGATTGTTAAGAAGAACAGTGATCATCTTATCGATTGAAAATTATGTTAGGATCCCCTAAAAGCTTACTTTTGGGGGGTCCTAATATAATTTTCAATCGATCTCATTTCATTCTCAGGTATCTTAATACCTACTCGTTTTGTAAGTTTGAGCATGCAATGTTCTATATATTGCGAATACGTGTCTTTAATTTCTTGTAGTGTGAGGAACAGCGTGAAACTAATTGTAGTGGGTGTCGCAGTCTAAATTAATATAGTTCAACACCTCCCAAGCATTAACAGGACACAGACAAGATTTAAACTTCGTTCACATTTACAATGTGCATTCATGTAAATATATATTAAATTGTTAATTGTAACGTTCATTGGGGATTAACATTTTTGTAATGTATAATGTGCAGATAATTGTGATAATTTGACGACACGTTTGGTGCAGTGGCTGAGCGATTGACTGCTGCGCTACGGGTCGTGGGTTCGATTCCCACACGGAACAAAAATTTGTATGGCCTACAGATGGTTGTTCCGGGTCTGGGCGTTTGTTTGTGAGATTTGTGTCTGTAAACGCACCCACGATACAAGAGAAATCTTAGTGTGGGGCATTGTCGACAGCAGAATAAGGGGAAGCCAGCAACATTAGGCTGGAAAACTAGACGTTTTGCGGTTGATGTGCGGTTATCATTTGTAGCGACAAACTTAATGCATGCATCTCCGTTCTCTGACGATTGACAGTTACTGGAAAACCACTTCAACTTCCAAACTCATTTTACAATTAGGTACTTAGTTCTTTTTGAACATCAATGTTACAAAAGACAGTCCCCAAAAACGCCCGCCATACAGCGCTTCCTAGTGTTTATGCTGTGAAGAAGAAACAGCGCAACAATCTCCCCAGCAACACAGTTCTGTCTGTCAGGTGAATAAATTAATTGAGTCTATACAAAAATAATAACATATTTATTAATAAACTTCAACCTGATTTTTTAGATAGACTACCGGCTGATCGACAAAATGCAGACTCATACGCAGTAATGAATTTTGACGAGCTTTTGTAACAGTAGTTTTCAATGTAAGAACTTGTAGTAACCCTAACCCTACACCTATATCGCAACTGAATTGCAAACGCTAAAAACCGAAATTCTATTCCATAACTAAATTCTTGTTATTTTTAAACGCTCGAAGGAACAACCAAGAGGATTCTATAATTAAAATGCCTATAACCAAAATTTCAATTTCAAACCAGAAAGCCATGGTCACTGGCTGGCAATAAAAAATAAAAAGCCACCCACAAAATAAAACGAAGCAAGAAGAATGCAAGCAATTTTTAATGTAGAACGAGGCAACGCGACCCCGCCACGGTAATAATGTAGCTAACGACAAATATTCAACGGAATCGCTGTACCCAGAATCTACTCACACATTTTGAACGCTTTCTTTCAATAACAATGTTTTTTTTTTCTTATGTCTGATGAGAAATTGGATTTTTTTTGGCTGCTTAATCTTTTAGGAGTAATAAATAAAAAGATTGAGGGTTTTAAAAATGTGTGTTTAGTAATAATTTGACTCAAAATAAAATATTGCTAACATAATAATACAGGTTTTATTAAATTATATTTTATTGCAACGAATTTAATGATAATAAGGAAACTAGCTTGTACGAAGAAATGTTTCAAGGAACGAGGATTTAAGCAACCGAGCCGACTTTTCGGTGAATTAGACCAGGATGTTGATCTCACGACGCCTGTTAAATTTGATCTTGTATCAGTTAAGAGATATGCTTTCCTGGTTACTTAGAATATAGATAATCGTCAAATCTCAGATTATATTATCGTATACTCTACTCTAAAAGGTTGTTGCAATTTCCAAAATTAGCGCATACATACACACTTGCAGGTGTAGTGGAGTTTCGCTACCCTAATAAATATTTATTTCTCCGAAAATGTACCTTCACGTTTTCAATAATATGTTCCATGTACAGGATAAATTCCATTACAAATAGATACTTAGTAGAAGAAACACAATAGTGCAACGGGTAGGTATAGCACAGATCAAAAACACCAGCGCGCATCGGATCTATTATTCAAAACGTTGTCTGTGTTTAGATTCGCACACCGATTGTTTTAGCTGAATTCAGGGATTTTCTAGGCACAAATCCTGTAGAATTACTTTATTCTTTACTAAACATTTTCTAAAGTCATTTTCGCATAACTTGGTTCCTACTTTTCGCTTTCAAAAACCGACCATAGAGTAACTGCCTGATCGCAAAAAATTACAAAATCAGATTTCGGATTAGAGTATAAAATATTATTACAGTGAGTTCAATCCACTAAGATGCGCCCCACTCCCTTTTGTGAGAGATAGCCGCGTGGTGTGTACGCACCCATCTCTTATTATTGTCTTATACAAAACAACGGATGAGACACTAACGATATCAGGGGTAATTATACTCATCATTATGATCAACTTTTACTATGGGACCAAATCTGAAATCGCGAAAAAAAAACAGATGTTACCCACATTTATGTTCGCATTACTCGTCAAAATGTAGGGAACAGCTGATTTTTTTTCTCGATTTCAGGTTTGGTGCCATAGTAAAAGTTGTTCATAATGATGAGTACAATCACCCCTTAAGATATCGTTAGAGCTCTTACACGCCACGTTTTTTTCAGGCGCCGTCGACGCGTTTCTCGATCGCGCGTTGTCGGCGCTGCTAAACTTGGAATAGGCAGATTACTTGCGATTGCATCGCTGCAAACTCATGAGAAACGCGCTACAGACGCGCGTGAGCAACTCTCCTTGCAAAATAAAACGCGCGTAGCACGCGCGCGATGGAGCGTGTATCGCGCTGTACGTATGTGTTTGCAGCTAAAGAGACGCGCTGTGCCAGCGCGTCTTTATCGATGTAACTCCGCGCTACGAGTGCGTTGACAGCTCGCGAAAAAGTCGTCGTCTGCATACTACAATTTTATAAACGTGTGAATAGGTAAATTGGTTGCGATAACATCGCGTTTGCAGCGCGTTATAGTTGCGTGCGACGCGCGTTGACAGCGCCTGAAAAAAACGTGGTGTGTAAGAGCCCTTAGTGTCTCACCAGTCATTTTGTTTAAGTGTGCGTATGCACACATCTAACTATTGTGTGGCGATAGAGCGAACACAATAGCATTTTCAATGCATACTTTTGCACTATGGCGATTTAAACAAAGAGTGAGTCGCATCTTCGTGGAAATAGTTCAATTTGTATATCATATTGAACTTAAGTCCGAAAAGACTAATCGATGATGTAGATCACTGTATGATTAATTCAGGATCTCTGTAGTTGCTAATGCCATTGCATGTCACCAATGAGACTATTCTGCAACACTCAGGAGTGCAACTCTAAAAAGACTCTAAAAACGGTGGATTAGGATATTTGAATATTATTTTATTATGAAATCTCGAAACTATTACAGAAATAACAAGCAACAGTGAAGAAACTAATGAAATATTCAAAAAACGCCCAAGTTAAAATCGATTTAAAATTATTCACAAGACAGAGACAACACTACTACCATATTACGTCATACCTTAAAAACTTCATAGTGACTTTGAAATCACTCTGTACAATAACCGTTTTGCGTGACAAGGACAGAAAACGTCTCCTTAACAAACTTCGACAGCGTTAACCTCCTCTATTTTTTCATCGATTTTATTTATCTTTCACATACCGTGTTCTTTCTATACTTTCCTATATAAATAATGCTTAATTGTTGTACTTAAAAGTAGGCAAATACTCTATTGTACTGATGATCTACATCAGTATAAATTCTGATGCAACTCTATAATGCACTCCAAATGAATAGCCAATATTCATAACAAGGCCCCACATTTTGATTGGCAAACAACATGTCCCTCAAACCATGACTCAGTTGCGACATACACGACTATAATGGATTAACAATCGCCAAGCGGCAGTTTATCCTTGTAATTACTATTGTTTTGTGAAGCACATTAAGCTTTCTGACTGACAAATTGAACACGAACGAATAATGTTAACACTTGCCCCAAAATCAACATTTGCTTGTTGACATTGCAACATGGGATGAAATTGAATATTATTTTAACAGAATGCTGTACTGTGAACACATACTGCAAAGTAGATACATTATGTGAGCATATAGTGTATTGTTCCGCACACGACATGCCGAAACAATATTTCAATTCGATATCGGGCGGACAATGGTCGGAAGTGGCCGAATATAAATGGACGGAAAGGCTTGTGCCTATCGAATAAAGGGCGATGAAACAAATGACTGTATCAACTGAAACCAAAGTCTTTGGCGTTTTGTAAATACAATTAATAGTTGATTGTGCAACCAGGGCGCTTTAATAAGTAATTTATTGGTCCTGAAACTTTTAGTATAATTTTAACGAGTTCATTAAAATTTGTTAAAATTAATGATACCTACAATTAAAATTAAACGCAGATTGATTCATGCACGATCATTAAAAATCCATACGCTGAATGTCTTATAGATTCAATAATAACGTTAATAGATGTTATAGACGTAACCATACATTTTGAATTAAAATATGTACATTCAGGTATTTTAATTCATTAACTCACATTTATTCATTAACTCATGTTAATAGTAGAAAGTAATTCAATATTCTCTCGTCAGATCTCCTAAGTTAGCCGCACTCAGCATTGAAATTAATTATCTTTTCTGTTACAGGTGAAATGATAATATCCAACGATAAATACCAGATGACTGAGATCAACAGCTCTGCATACAGTGTGCAGATGCGTCTCGTTATTCGGAATATCCAGAGGAGTGACCTCGGAGGCTACAAGTGCATATCTAAGAACTCTATAGGCGACGCCGAAGGCAACATTAGGTTGTACGGTAAGTAACGTCTTGGACAAAGGAGGTGGTACTGTCTTTATTGTTAAAGGAACTTTGAATCACAATAAGCAATTGTATATCATAGACGAGTCTAGTATTGCATGTTCTTCGTTAGATCGTGTTTCAAATACAGATAACTATTTCAAGTTTTGATACTGGGATGGGAGTATTTGAGATTTAATATCGTATGCAAGGTATAACATAAATAATGCACAACCACTTAAAGGGTCACTGTACTCATCATTATGAACAACTTTTACTATGTGACCAAACACGAAATCACGAAAAAAAAAACAACTGTACCCCAAGTGTGAGTTTTTTCGTTAACTACTGTAGTTGCGTCACGCCAAAAATGTATGGAAATTTAGGCTGTGTCTCTAGGTGCATCGTTCAATTAACGCGCGAATATTAGTTAGTGAATGGTGCGCCTAGAGACGCAGCCTAAATTTTCATACATTTTTGTCGTGACGCAACTACAGTAGTTAACGAAATAAACTCACACTTGGGGTACTGTTCCCTGCATTTATGTTTGCATAACTCGTCAAAGTGTAGGGAAAAGTAGATTTTTTTTTCGCGATTTTTGTTCCCATAATAAAAGTTGTTCATAGTGATGAGTATAATGACCCCTTAAGAGGTTGTGCATTATTCATGTTACACCTTGTAGATTGACGTAGAATAGTAGAAACACATGGACCTCAAGTCAGCGCTCAAAAATGACCGAAACGAATATAGACTAAAACGAGAAAATGAAGACTGATTTACGTCAACGGGTATAGTCGCATCTTCGTATAGTGAAAAGCTAAATGAGGCGTTGTGGTGACGACATAGGGTTTAAAGGAGATTGTTGGTATTTGTACGTTTATAGAGCGGTGCCTTGGCGCGCGTTCTGGTGGTGTATGGTAAGCTTAGGACACGTTTTTCATGAATTTTTAACCAACTTCAAAAAGGAGGAAGTTCTCAATTCGGCTGTATTTTTTATGTTTGTTACCTCAGATCTCCGTCATTTATGAACAAAGTAAAAAAATATTTTTTTTGTTTGAGTGCGTATAGGTACTGCCCGTTTGGTCCCATATAAATTTTTTCGAAATTGATTTAGCGCTTTTTGAAAAAATCAAGTATGTAGACGACGTTCTAGCTGTAGTAGTGGTCCGAGAATTTGTATACTATTGTAAATGTAATTTGTGGCACTAAAAAGTATTAAATAAAGAAACTTTAAAAAAAGTTAAAGCCGACTTAAAAAAAAAACTAAACGGCGTAAAATAATTATCATAATTATAATAAAATTGTCAGTTTCAGAAGTCGGTGTAATTTTACGCTGAATCAAATTGAATGCGACTTATAAAACTGATAATTTTATTATATGATAATTATTTTACTCCGTTTCGTTTTTTTTTTTTTTGAAGTCGGTTTTTACTTTTTTTAAAGTTTTTTTTTGTACTAGACCCTTGGCCCATGAGTTTCTACGTCAATAATCGTATAACATTTAAAGTGTATCAATAATTACGGGTTTTATCCTCGTACAGTATTACAGGCTTTTAGAAGAGGATATTTCATTTTTATTTATTAGTACAATCTTAATTGCACAAATTCTCATTTTCACAAGTAAACATGTACGTTAAGACGGCAAAACGGTATACTGTGCAGTGCCGTTAATAGTGCCAGTACCGGTTGCCCAAACATTTGCACAAACATTTGCACATGCTATAGAAGTTGCTGTACCTATGTAACCGGACCTTTTAACTATGTATATAAAAATGAATCCCTATTTCCCTTGGACGGCATCACGCATGAGCGGCTGGACCGATTTCGCCAATTTTTTTTTTGTTGTGTTCTTAATTCTCAGGAGAAAGAAATTTTTGATAAGTATTTAAAAAAAATGAAATTACCTCAGTATGTCCATCCATATTCTTCATTTGTTTACCGCATGCATGAAAATGGTTTTAACTTTTTGATACTATTTTGATTTTGTTTCTGAAGGTAGGTAGTAGGTAAGTTATAGTAGGTAGGTAGTAAGTAGGAAAAAGTGCATTGCAACGCATGCCAGGTACAGCTAGTAAATAATAAAGATGACTCCATGGGGATTTGCTTAAATATTAGCACAGGGCACAGGTCTCTTCTCAGAATGAATGGAGTTTAGGCTTTAGGTCCACCACGCTGGCCTGATGCTGGTTGGTGGACAACACATACCATAGATAACATTTTGGAGCCCTCTCAGGTGTGCAGGTTTCCTCACGATATTTTCCTTCACCGTTAACGCAAGTAATAATCAAATTCTGATTCGCACCTGAATTCGAAAAGACAAAGAAGACAAGGGTTCAACCGCTAGGGCTCTGGATGGAATGGAAGCGACGAAATTGTACATAGCATAATTAATTTTATGTCAATTGTATAAAGTACAAACTAAATACTAGCCAAAAAAGGTCGCAAGGATTCCACGGAAGACATCGCTTCCATTCCATTCCGCAGCGGTATAAATTGAGCCTAAGAGTATCAATACTATTTGCCTGGTACTTGCGCCTCGGCGAATATACTGGGTAACTGGAAACTCAACTTATTCCTTGCACTACGCTCAAGAGGGACTAAAATGCAACTTTAACCCTCCATATATTCCTACCGAAAGTTAAAGGATTTCGTGATATTAAATTTTTTATATTATTTTGAATAATTTCCAGAATTCCTTCTAAACACTATTTATTTCAAAATTATCCAATTACTAGCTTTGATTATTATATTACCTTGTAGCTGATACTTTTACAAAGCTTTCTGTGAATTTTATCTGTTATAATACCCGCGTATGGCCAACGTATAACTGCGTCGACGACTCGCAAGCACCCGCTGTGCGTTCATGGCGACTCGTCGACGACGGCGGAAATGTCACTTGACACTCGCCTGTGGGGTGAATCCCTTACTAAAATTTATCTTTCCCATATTCCTGAACTACTTTTCCTTGACCATACAGAAATGGAGTTGCCAAACCGCAAGTCCCGCGACGATGACGATCGCGACTACTCAATCGAAGAGACGAACGACGTCCGCTCCAGCCTCCAGGGTCCGCTGCGAGAAGGTGGGCCCAGGGACGAGGACGCCGGGTTCTTAGGAGGGGGCGGACCCGCTCCCGGCTCCGCGCCCGCTGTCAGCATGCCCGCAACCTTTTTAATAACGACCTTAGTCCTCGCCACATGCTAAACTTTTACTTAAAGCCATGTGCAAAGTTAAGACTCCGAAAAAGTTTCTCGTTGTTTTTTTTTATCCATCTCGCCAATCATCTGCTAAGAAAAGTTTGCATGCACGAAGAGTTGGACAGAGGTTAAGTACACAGTTCGTCTATCACAGTATTTAGTTCCCTTGAGATGAGGGGTGGGACTATCCCATTTAAAAGCTCTCCAACTCCCAACGTCATACTATAACTGAAATTTCCAAACAGAAAAATACAATTACATTTCATCAACCTTACGCTTAATAGGAGCACCTAGGGGCACTATAAAAAACATAAAAAACTAGACCAATCAAGCGATATTCTTTTTTTAAATAAATAAATGTTCTATTTCGTAAATCTTAATTTCGGAACAATTCTCAGTACTTCGTCACGTATCCCGCTTAACATAATTAAACTAATTCTTTTGTGTCGTTAGCTTGTCTTAAAATTGTGCATGGCTCGGCATTGTTCGGCAATTAGTCGTGTCTGTGTCTGTCTAATTGGACGGAAGACACTGCAGTGTTTATCGTTAGATTAAAGACTATGGTACTGAATATAGTACTTTTTATAATAACGGTGAACGAACGTTGAATAAGTGATTGTAACTTACGTAATAGTCATTAGCATTTCATCAGATGTCAGCTTTATTAACAATGTAAATGCTTAATAATGTATGGAAATAATAATATTGAGTTGTAAGTTAAAATCCCGTCGGAAATTTAATGTATTGAGTATATTACATCCATTATTAATTCCTTTAGATACTATTTTTTTCAAATAGTTTTTTTCTTTTAAATCCATACGTGTATTGCTGTTGTACAATATTTTCCTCTAAAATACGAAGTTGGTTTGTGTGGCGACGCATACGCATGTAACTACTCAGTGTCATAATAATTGTATATCTAAAATAATAAACTGTTAATGTATATGTACATAAATATAACGTAGCTATGCGGTTATAAACGTTTAGAAATTTATTTGCTCATTAATATTATTTGTTATTTATTAAATTTTATAGCTGTATTATTAAAATGTATGTAAATCTGAAATGCTATAAAATATAGGGAAAATTTTGTAAATTGTTAACGTTTTTAATATTGTTGAATTTATGAGAAATAATTTGTAACTGTATCTAAAATACTAAGTGGAAGTTTCGTAGTCATATTTTACGCGGATGTGTTGTGTAATATTGTTTTTTTTTTTCAGAAACTGGTAAAGGATTGTGTATATGTCATACAGCCAGTGTTTCTTTACTTATTGGCCTTATATAAATGTATAATATTGCCTGCGAAACAAATATAAACGAAGTAAAACTTTAATCGTTTTTATTTCATATTTTATTCACAGCCTAATGAAATCATTATGCAACTCGAAGTTACTATGAACTTTCAATAACATTTACGTAGCTCATCAGCACTGAAATCAATAATTCGTCAGAATTATTTCACAGGGTGTAAACGAATTCGTGCAATTCCTTCCAACCGCGTGATCTACTGGTGACACTGATTGACTCTGCACAGGTTTTTTTCAGAATCAACAAAAAAAAGTTTTCAAAAAATGAATCATGGCATTCTGTATCTGAGTAATTTTAGCGTCCCAAGTTAACTGACTGCGTGGAACGATATCGCGCTAGTCGTACCCGTCAGCTGTGTCGCCGTGCCTCCATTCATTTATGCATGGCATCGAAATTTTCTATCACATAAAACAATAAACTGGGAAAAAAATTTTTTTTATTTTTACTCAATCTAAATCCCGTGTAGCGTTAATCTATACCATTAATCGATCATGTGGTTTGATGGAATTACACGAATTCCTTTACAGCCTGTACATATTTTCGCCGTAAGGTGAATCCTGACGTTTCTCTACAAAACATATTAATATAGCTGTTTTACGGTTTTTGATGATGTCGTTTACGTTTTTTCGATAGCAGTCTCCTTACAGCCACAATTTCCGAAATGACCGTTAAGTCAGTACTCATCCTACGTTGAACAGAGTATAACACAATACAGCTACACGCTTCCCAATTTCTTAGACCATTCGTACACTCAAACTATCCTAATAGGCTACCACCTTAATATTAACACTTAGTCAAAATATACCGGCGAAGGTCTGACAATATCCCGTATGCCGACCCTCTTAATAGGTACCTTCGGGCGAAGCCTCTGTAAGTGCGATGTAGATAGGGTGTAACCACTTGCATTAGCGAAATTACCTGAGGCTTTGTTATTTTCATTGCGACAACCCTAGTGTACTCGTATATGTTGAGGCGAAATGGGAACTCGCCTACTAGGAACCCAGTGGTCTCGTAGTCACGTAGGTAATACTCAAACAATGAAATGTGCTGAGTTTTCATTGAATAAATATGGTAAACTAGAAGTTGGTCTCAAACGTTGCGATACTGAATGTAAATTTTATATGTTTAATGGTGTTATTTATGAATATATGCATCAGCATATAAATCAGATAGATTCGTTCTATCCTTGTAGGTGAATTGAAAGCTATGGCTGAACTTATGGAAGAAAATAAAAATAATACAAAAGTAATTATTTAAATATATTTTGCAATGAATTAGTACTATTTAAATCAATCAAATTAAACCTGGAATTGAAGACGACGATGCGTAGTCTATTTACAAAACTATTGATTCATTCTCAAACGTTTGAAAAAACACGAGTCATTTCCTGCTCAAAAAAACACTTAAAGATCTAAAGATTTTTTGTCGTGTCCATCTAATCCATCAATAGTCCTGAAAAGAACGAAAGAGGATACACAGCCAGAAGTCACCAAAGCATTTTATTAATGGTACACCCTTACTGAGGTTTCCCTTTGATGTCTTTGTCCAGCATGTCAAAGGCGAAGTTTAGGCACACGGGTGATATTCTGTGATCTTTGTTCTGTATAGTGCGCTAACACAATATCGGCTCCGTACATTTCTGAAACTCCCTCGTGTATCGCGATTTGGATGTCACTGTTTGCATCTTAAGTGCTGAGACACCTACATACGTATACAATAGGAAGTAGAATCTTTTTGTGACGAGTTTGCGTTTGCCTCTGGGGTAAGGTAGTTTTAGTTGCGTCAATAATGCGAGTTACAAAGGTGCGTTTTTGTTAGGTTGGGTTGTATTCCCTTGAAAGATTATTCCCATTATTCAATTCTGGGAATTCAATTTCAGTATAATGTAGCTTTACAAATTGTGGAAATAAATTAGGTCGTGATAATGTTATAACTGAGCGAATCCCTGGAAAGTCTGCTTCGATATTCGTGTGATTTTTAAAATACTGGATGGAATTTTATATATGGATTTTGTTGCTGTTGATAGTACGTCGTGGCTCAATCTCCAAAATAAAAATATATCTCTCCGGTCTCTAAAATTTCAAACATAAATATTTCCGAAACTCGGTGCGAGCACGAATCTTTTTATCGAGTCGATTCGAGTAATTTATCTATTCTAAACGTCAAATTTGACATAAGATATAGATAAAACGACAATTGCTATCGTTTTATCTATACAAATTTCTCGAATCGACTCGATAAAAAGATCCGTGCTCGCACCGCTGATTGGTTAAAATCGAGGCCAATATAAAAATAGGCTTATTAAGACACCTTCTTTTCGAAATAAAAATACGGAACACAATCAATATCAATATATAAAATGTGTTAGAGAGGTCAACCAAATACGCTGATTTTGGAGATCATCCCACGTACAAATCAAGCCAACGAACGCCAATGAATGCCGACGAACGTTCGACATTTGTCAATTTGACCAAACTTTGTGTACAACGAATCCGGTTTATTTGGATCTAAGCTGCAGCGAACCGCGTTCGTTGGCCTTCGTTGGCGTTTGTTGGCTTGATGTATATGTACCGCAACACAATACATTGAAGCATTTACGACATCAATCAACAATCAATCAACTCACCTATCGCAGTCCATTGCTAGACAACACTCTCCCAAGTGGCATAATTAAAGAAAGAAAAGAAATTAAATGTTATTCAGCCAATAACACAATATCAGCATAGGCAATAAAAATAATAAAACATAGGTAAGTACACATTTTATGCGGTCGAGCATGCCCATGTATGGGTCACCAACTCAGCATGTTATGCTACTTCCACTGAAAGACGTCCACTGCTGGACATAAGCCTCCCCCAAAAAGGGGGGGTTTGCCATAATCGCCACGCTTGGCAGGCAGGTTAGCGATCGCAGTATGGTTGTTAAAGTACTTGGAGAACGCTACTGGCCATCCTCTAGTGAATCCCTTAGTCACCCTTTACGACACCCATGGGAAGAGATGGGGTAGTGCTATTCTTTACGTCCAGCACCACACGAATATATCGCACTGATGAATACTTTACATAAAAAGTAAAGTTAAAGTATTCATTTTTTTATAATCTACAATAGGAAGTGAATAATCAATTTTCCGTCGATTCTGAAAAACGTCACATTTTGAGTTACAACAGTATTGTATTATCAGTGCGATATACTACTTATCTTAAGTTTATCCAGAACTAGGAACTGAATTAAAAACTTACCTAAAGCGTTGCACCAAAACTACATAAAACTTAATGCAATAAAAAAACAAACAAAACATGGAAAATGTAATGTCAAGCTTGTTTCAACCGCATCCTGTGTACTCTGTTCTGTGTCACTATCATCTGCGAAGTTAAAATTGAAGTAAACTGCACGTTTTTGAGAAACAACTTTTCTAACTCTTTGTTCTGGCTCTGTGGCTTTTCACTATTGCGAAAACTTACCTAGTTTCGCATTCAATGGAATATATAGGTTACAGAGGGGACTTTCACTGCATACGAAATGTTAATGTGGTCGTTTTGACATTAAATCGTGGTATAAACTCACTCTGAACTATCTACGTAAAGGCGGTGTTTATTCGGACTCTGAAAAGCGTATTCTTGGTTGTAAATTTTCATGAATATACAGGCTGTTAGGGTAAACACCGTTATCCTTGAAACCAGTGGTTTGGTTTCATTTATAGAACGTAAAATCAATGGAAAATAATAACTTTTTTTTTTTCACGAAATCATTTCACCCTACTCGCGGGGGCAACAAGCTACGGAAGAGGGCGCGAGGAACTCGCCGCGTGGCCCGACGCACGGCCCCGCACAGTTCGCTACCCCAGTCAGTCAGCTGTCTTGCTAGCGAGTGCGTGTACGCCGCGTCGTAGCGCCGCCGCGCCACTCATTTCTCGCGCGTGTATACTATTTTTTTTTTTACTCGGTCCCGGTTTTTATTACTTGACTTGGTCGCGTTTGGCCCTCGTTGCATCTGATGGTAAGCACAGACAGGGTCTAAGATGGAGCACACGAATCCAAGTAACAGAGATATAGAGAGATTCCCCTATACCCCTCTGGCTCTCCCATATACACGACGGAATACAGTAAACTGCTTGGCGCCGGACTTTAATGTGAGGGTGGTAGCTAGCCAGGCGGACCGTAAAGATCCTACCACCAAGCAAAATATACCGTTAAGTGTAAGTATATGTAAATGTGTTTTTTTTACGTTGTTTTACGAAAGTTTTAATGTTATTAAACATTCTTCTAAACAAACATTATCAAATGTTTTGTAATGAGGCACAGTCTGCTGCGCGCGCTTACATTGCGCGTTACAGGTAACAGCTGTTTTTATACAACAATTATTTTTGCACAATGTTACTTAGTTTATTAAACAGTATGCGTTCACTTCGGCTCTGTTAAGGGTATTTTTACAACTTGTATACAGGGTAACTGGTAGTTAGTGTCAAATACTGAAACACATGATTTTTGTCATGATAACAAACAACTTTCCCAAAGAAACGATTTTTTTGTTTAAATTGTTTAATAAACCACTACGGTATTGCGCATACGACGACCTCCCGGGATTAACTGGCAGTCTGTTTGTGTTGTGCATCACAGGAGCAAACGGCGCGCGGCGCGGGGGGAGGGGACAGTATTTTTCCACTAAAACAACGAGCTGTCCGTATTCACATAGCAATGCGGCAGATTTTTTCTTATTTAGATATTAGTTTTTTTTTTTAAACTTACTTTGGGAAAGTTGTTTGTTGTCATGAATACAATCATATTTATTTGACACTAATTTTACCAGTCACCCTATATAGAATCCGTTTTCTATCCAGCTATGAGATTCTCTAGAAACACGACGTTGCGGCAGCGCTGCGTTGGTAAACAAGACCGTGCTGGGGCATAATTCTCCTAAAATAAATCTTGATAAATCACAACCGAACCAAGGCCGAACCGTTCATTCAGACAGTTCTCAATTTCAAAAGCTATCAAATTGTATGACACTAAAAACAAAATCAATCATTTTTAATGTTTTCGAAAACAAAAACTGACTGACGCGATGACGGTTTGATTGCGTTTGGCAACAATTTATAGTAGGAGAATTGGGCCCCTGTTTTTCAAAACCGACGCATTCGTAGGGCCCTAAGGGGGATATTACACTATCATATATCTAGGATCATAGATCTAAGAGTCATAGATATATGACAATGTAATATAGATATACGAATAATTTCTCCATACACAGACATGACTCTAGATGTCATATAAGAGATATGATCCCAGATACATGATAGTGTAATATCCCCCTAAGTCCAGAGGATCTTTAGTAGACGCCTCCAGCGCCACATCTCTTCTGGTCTTTAACACGTTCAATGCCGGGTGCCCTCCAGGAGGGCACCCTGTAGTAGTCGCATTCGCCATGCCGGGTGCCCTCGTGGAGGGCTCATTTTAAATGCAAGTTTTTCTTGGATTTTTCACCGTCATGAAATAAGCAAACACCTATTTTACGACGTAGTAGCGTATTTTTCAAGGTTTTTAACCTAATGCCAGGAACCCTCCTGGAGGGTTCACTCTCAGCGCAAACGTAATGCCGAGGACCCTCCTGGAAAGTCCGCTAGCAATATGTATGGCGGGATGGCATATGAGCTCTATGAAAAGTGTAGCGGACTCGAATGTGTTAAGCCTCAACGTCTACGAATAACTTAATATATCCATCTAAACATAATACAATACAAAAGAGGGTAAATCATAATCGATTTTTGGCAACAAGTCAATAAAAGTCAAAATGATTTTCTAGTTTTTGTGGTTGGCGGAAGAAACACAAAAGGTAATGTTTTGAGCGTAGCTTAGAAAGCCACAACCTACATACCGCCGTGTCTTCGGCCATCTCAGGGATATAACAATAGAATAGGGTATTTGACGGAAAAAATCGAATTAGTCCGTCAGTTAGATTATCAAAAAATATTTGACCCGTATTTTTTCTTTTGTTACGTAAGCCAAAATTGACGAAGATACGACACTTTTAAGATTGGAAAAACGTCACAAGCAAGTACAATTTTTACTAGCTTCTGACGTCACAAGCCCCCTCTCTCGAGTTTTTATGCGTTTTATCTTTCCAAATATTCATAGATTTAACAAAAGAAAAAATACGTGTCAATTATTTTTCAAAACTCTTACTGGACTGGACTAATTAGATTTGCAATTTATTGATGCTGTCAACATGCATATTGGGTTAATTTGTTCTCACGATATCCTCAAAGAACTATTCTACCATAAGGAAAAGAAGAACATCAAAATAAAGAGCCAACATCAAAATAAGTAAACTTTGATAGCATAACGAGTATCAAAATTTGCATTTCCAAGAACAATTAGTAACAAGCGGATATTATCGATGTATATTTGTTTGCAAACATCTCATATTGGAGGGGGATTCTGCGCCAACGTCCGGCACAATCTGCATAACAATGGTGGTCATAGTTACGCGCTCTCTAGATGGATGCTAATGCCCCCATTCATAATTCATGTCTTAATGAAGTGGACGAACAAGCCTCTGCCATAAGATGTCACGACCCTTTGTCTGGAGAACTCCATTTAATATAAATTATACTATAATCAGATTTGTCTCCTAAATATGACGAAGCATACACTGCAGGATAAATTGCAATGTTTGAATAGAAGGTTTTAACTTTCAACCAATAAGTGTTGCCTATCAAATCTTTTTATAATTACAGTTTACAGGGGTCAAAATACACGTCCGATAGTTGCTTCCGGGAGCCGGATCCGACTATCTGATCGGATTCATGAAATACACGTACGATTCTCGTGTCCGATTTTTTTTTTGGACGACGACATCTCCCGGTCCATGCTTACGATTCTGACACCCGATCCAATAGTCTGATCGTACGTGTAATTCATATTCAAACAAATGTATGACGCGGAGGCCTTCAGATAGTCTGATCAGACTATCGGAACCGACTATCGAAGGCAAGTATCGGACGTGTATTTGGGCTCTTAACATTTAGATTTTTTATTAGCTTACCTAATTGAGCGTAGTTAAACAGAAAGCGACCATCGACGAATAACGGGTTTAGGAATATGTCTGGTGTAAAGTATTTTGGCTGTTATTTTCATACAATAATATGTACTGCACTTTCATTAAAAATGTGACTTTTCAATCCTTTTGTTATTGCGTACAAAATAACAGTCAAAATACCTTAAAACAGCTATATATTAAACGCGTTTTTCTACGATGTCCGCTTTCTGCTTAACAACGCATTTTTTTTTTAGATTGTCTTTTCTTTTCTTTACTTTACTAAATTGTGTCAGAGTTTTTGGCATCTTTGCTTTCTGTTCAAATATACGTATATACATATATCCTGTGGTAAACAAAACTTTATCCCGTGTGGAGCTGTAACGAAGTATTGAAATCCTCTGAATGAAGTACTACTGCTAGATTTAGTAGATATTTCGCGGTCCATGTCCAACCTCGATACTGAGCATTGAAACCGAACACCGATATCTAGTTTTCATTTCCATTACATTCAACTGAATTTAACCTCTAACTGGTTTGAACCAACTGATATTGTATGTTGCAATATGTTTTCTGATAAATAAAAGATTGAGTAATATAGTATTAATCATAATAACTTTAAAGCTAGATAAGATCTTAGTAGTTTATAATGAAGCGAACAGTGTTGTTTTTACCCTGTCCATTTTACACGTTATTCTTTCATCAAATACCGGCTTCTAACTCAAAATCCAGTCATAGCCTTTATCCTCCGCTACTGATGTATTTCCAATAGGTGGTAAAGTGCTCGATTGCCTTTTGTTTTCCGCTCCAACTCTCTATCGGCGAAGTAACGCCGATTCTTCCCAAGTTCTCGGCGAGTAGTAAAACTGAAGAGCATTGAGCTAGAAATCATTGCACAGCTCAACGAGTGTGAGTTACTTTGGAGAAAAAACGAGCCTACGTAATCTTTCCTCCTTCTTCTACAAAATAATACATAACCATGTTCAATACAAAATACCTTTCTTTCTACTGATGAAAACAGCAGAAAAAGTAAGTAAATCTTCAAAATGTAATCCGATCACCGATAATATTGATCTAAGCAGTCTAGCGTGGAATTGGAGTAACCAATTTAGGTCATATACTTGACAAAAGTCTGTAGCTATAGAATATGTAGGTACTCTTTTTGCTTAAAACTTTTTCAATAATTCGCAAAAAAAATTGGCCGTTTTTTTTTGTTTTCTTTTTCTCTACCTACCCGACCCACGATAGCATTACACAATTCAGACCTTTTCTAGTAAAAAGTGGTTTATTGTGTTCTTAAATAAAGTTATTCAGTTTACCTCGCAGGCGTATTGTGTAGGACCATTGTTACGGGCCCAGGTGCGGCGGCCCTTATACGTTCTCCTACAATAACGTTATGAATGTCAAAAACACGTTATTTTTATTTACCTTAAACGACGAAATTGTATTGTTACGGTCGATAAAGTGGTACAATGTTAGGCGATGTATTTATTTTTAAAATGATAATTTCTTATTGGAAACATAATGTAGTGTATTTGCTCGAGAAAATGAAAAAATCGATTGGTTGGGTACAGGGAAAAGTAACTAGTAGGGAATGAAACTCTATTACAATAATTATAATCGGTTCTATAGATAAAATTGTGTGATTATAAGACAACATAGGAACATTAAAAAATAATACGCTTACAATATGCAATACAATATTTAGTTGTGATTCCGCCAAACTAGATCGTTAGTTTGGCTGTAGTATGTAGCAACACACTCCCGCCCACAAATAATAGGTTGGGGAAAAAGTTTCTTCGTATTTTTTAAGAAAATTCAAATCATTTTTTAATATAATTTATTTACATTTAACTAAAGTATGTAGGTACCATTTTGTTCGATAACTTTTTGCCATCTTGTAGGTAGGGACATGATCACATTGCTATAGAAATTTTGGGACTTCTGATCAAAATACCGCGACAAGTGGTTTTGGCAGTCCTCTCGTGATGTTAACCTGACACTGCCTAAAGAATTCTGAAGAGACCGAAACAGGTGGAAATCTGAAGGTGCAAGGTCAAGACTATACGGCGGATGCATTAACACCTCCCAGCCAAACTCTCTTAATTTTTGCTGAGTGGCTAAAGATGTGTGAGGTCTAGCGTTATCATGATGAAAAACCACACCCCTTCTGTTGATTAATTCCGGCCGCTTTCTCTCAACTTCTTGCTTTAATCTCATCAGTTGTTCGCAGTAGAGTCCAGAATCGATGGTCCTGCCTGGTGGTAACAGCTCATAATGAATAATGCCCTTCCAATCCCACCACACACACAGCATCACCTTGTTGCGAGTTAACCCGGGTTTTGCCACAGTCTGTGAAGCCTGACCAGCCATTGACCACGACCTTTTTCGCACGTTCTTGTCGTACGTGATCCACTTTTCATCACCAGTTATCAGCTTCTTCAAAAATGGTTCGGTTTCAATACGTCGTAATAAAGAATCACAAATGAGTACACGGTTCATTAGGTTTCTTTCAGTGAGCTCGTGAGGTACCCAAATATCGAGCTTTTTTGTGTACCCAGTTTTTTTCAAATGCGCCAAAACTGTTTTGTGGTCAATTCCCAGTTCTTCAGCTACGTCGTAACTACTGATATGCCGACCTTGCTCCAATTTTTCAAAAATGGCATCCATTTTATCCGTAATAGGGCGACCAGAGCGACGTGCATCTTTGACATCAAAATTTCCGGATTGAAAACGCTTAAACCAAATTTGTGCCACTGTCACAGACACCGCACTAGGTCCATAAATATCGCAAATTTTTTTCGCGGCTTGCGTTGCATTTTTACCTTTTTTGTAGTAAAATTTTAAAATGTATCGAATTTCTTCATTAGTTTCACTCATCTTGACGGTACGAAAAACAAATGAAAATCACACATTTTCCTAATTTGACTTTGGAATTATGTTCTTTAAAATTTAAACTTTCAATGATACCAAAACCAGCCAGATACAAATAGTATGGCCAAAGAGATTTTATTACAAGTTCATACATACTATAATGCGAAAAGACTTTTTCCCCAACCAAATATATGCATGTGTATAATAAATATTTGTGCATGTGCAGTTGTAAAAAAATGCAACGTGCAAACCAAACCGATTCAACGCGAACAATGCGTCCAAGCGGCCGACGAGTCAACATCTCCTGAGGATGCCCCGTGGAGAGGCGAAACACGTGTCGTATTGGTTTGGTTTGATTGTTGTATTTTTTTATACCTTCTGCATGTGCATAATTAGGTATATTTGTGGGTGTGAGTGTGGTGCTGCATTCTATATCCAAGCTAGCGATCTAGTTTGGCGGAATTACAACTAAATAATTATTATATTTGCATTTTTGTAAACTTTTATTTGGTTATGTTTCATTTCCTTTTGGTTCATTTTTGCGAGTATAAAGCATAATTTGCACGTGTATAGTAAATAATACTGACTGCCTCGATGGTCTAGTGGTTGCGACTGCTTAGAGTGAGGTATTGGATTCGATCCCCAGGTCGGGCAAAGTGTTATTGGGGATTTCTGTGTGGAATTTCTCTGCAGTCCGGAGTCTGGATCTGTGACGGTTGATGGCAATAGGCTCGCCTCGTATTACATGGGACTTAAACATAACGGCGAATTGAGAGTGCACTATAGTTAGTTTCAAAATCTCTGAGATAAAATTGACAGGCGCAAATGTGGAACTTGTAAATTTTAGAAAGTTTTTTTTTTGAAATTTGACGTTTCGCGCATGTCAATTCAGTCTCAGGGATTAAAAAACTAACTTTATACACCTCTGCCCTACACTTGGAGAATACAGGCTTGATGTTATGTTATATTTTATGTGTATAACATGTAAAAATATACATTATTGCCGTGCGCATTCGATCTGTGTTTGCATTATAAACAAACCTTAAACGACAAAATTATACTCTCTGCTACAAAATTTCACAATGGTACTGATTCTCTTGTTCACCAATTAAACTAAAATGAGAGAATTGCTATCTTTTACTAACTGACAGCGCGGGAAAAGAACGGTGATAGATAAGAACTAAGTTAGAGATGTCAAACTAGTTTACGCCTTGAACTTCACCGTGTTTTTAGACGACACGTTTTGAGATGTCATCTTGGAAATTTTAGTTCAACTAAATTTGACAGCTCTTATTTACGTATGTCTCTTTCTTGTTTTATCAGAGTGATAAAGATGGCAATAGCCTAAATTAAGTTTACTTTGTGCATAACAGAATCGGCACCAGAATTATTCGACTGACATACCGTGTGGATCCTGGCAAAGAATGAGCGATTCCTTCCTCAATCGTAAGCTGGGTACTCACTTAGCAGCGTAGCACGTAACGTATCAGATACGGTATCAAGTGAGTACGTAGGCACGAGCCCGCTGCGAGCCGCTCGCGCGTGGAGCGCAGTAAGCTCGCAGTGACCCGCCGAGTGGCGGTTTCACTGCGAACACAAAGGCGGCTCGCAGTGTGCTCGTGGACGGCGTCACGATCGCTTGTGTAGGTGAGTACGTACGCGCGAGCACGAATGTTGTCGGCGTGACGTCGTTGCGAGCACTGCGGATCCGGCAGCTCGTAGCTAGATACGCGGTGGACCGTGGACGAGCCGTACCCACTTGCAGGTTGATACCGTATCTGATACGTTACGTGCTACGCTGCTAAGTGAGTACCCAGCTGTAGATGTAGTAACAGATGACTAAGGTCTCATTTACGGAGACGCGAGGCGTCGCGCGTCGCGTGCGGCGTGGCGTCTCGCGGCGCGTCGTACGATTTTTCTGTTTACGGAACGGCGGCGCGTCAAGCGGCCTGCATCATCACACGCGCAAACACAAACATATGGCAATGTACGATGTTGTTTATGTAGATGCACGGCGTGCGATGTCGCGGGCCCCGCCGCGGGTGTTGCTACGTTCTACCGTGAACGGAGAATTGCAGAAAGGTCGCAACGCTGCGTGCGCCGCCGCGATAAACGTCATGTGCGACGCGGCGATGACATCCGCGGGCTCCGCCTGCATTTCAAGCAAACGCGTGTAAAATCGCTTCTCCGTAAACGTTCTCATACAACGTCATATGTTTGAATTCAGTGCGGGCCGCGCCGCAAATCGCGACGCGCGACTCCCCGCGTCTCCGTAAATGAGGCCTAAGGAGTTACGTCACCAAGATGGGCAGCTTGCTTAATTACGTCAATGCAGCTAACAGATTTCATCGAACTATGGTCGATTCCTGTGATTTACCTGTAAATTGATCGCGACAGCGCTGTACTGACTCCAAATCAATTTACACATCAATTTACACTAGGTAAGTATCGGGTCAGCACTGACTTGTCTCAAGTTTGGAGTCAGTTACTTACCCTGTGTAATAGAGGCCTTATCGATTAAAATAGAGACTCTTGCATCTTTACCAATATTAAAGCGCAGTTCAGACTACTCTATACTATTTCGCTATATCGTAAAACATATTGCGTCATTAACTATATAGCATGACGTTCACACTATACGCTATATCGCAAGCCGGTGTGCTATGTATAGCAAGGTACTTAACGGCGATCCGTCGGGCGACAGATGGAGTAGAAGTGAGGCGGGACCAGAGAATCGTGCGATATAGCTCTGAGAATTGCTCAAGTTTATCGCATACAGCAAGCCAATACTTTATAGCATAGCGTTGTATGAACGTGTCCATATTAAATGTATGCTGAGCGAAATTGTTGTGCTATACAATATTTGCTATATGCAATACAGGGTATTAATGAATTCGTGTAATTCCTTCAAACCGCGTGATCTACTGGTGACACTGATTGACCCTGCATAGGTTTTTATCAGAATCAACAAAAAAACGTTTTCAAAAAATTAACCATGGTATTCTGATATTCTGTATCTCAGTAATTTTAGCGTCCCAAGTTAACTGATTGCGTGGAGCGATATCGCGGTAGTCGTGCCCGTCAGCTGTGTCACCGTGCCTTCATTCATTTATGCATGGCATCGATATTTTCTATCACATAAAACATTTATTTGGGTTTTTTTTTATCTAAATCCCGTTCGGGGTTAATCTATACCAATAATAGATCATGTGGTTTGAAGGAATTACACGAAATCGTTTACACCCTGTATGCAACGTGTTACATAATTCCTCATGAAAAAGAAAAATCTTAATCAAGTAGTCTTTTATGGTTGTTTTCATTTACCTCTCAGAAGAAATTAGGTAAGAATGTAAATAACTTTCTGGGAAGTCTACTCTTTAGTTTCATGTTTTCATGGTTGCGTTTCAGTGATGATTATTTTATCCAAATTCTTTTTTTTTTGGGTCATTCTACGGTTTTCAAATATTGCCAAGAGACTCTTTATCAGGGACCTTTTAACCCCCTTTCGGCTTTAGGGTTATTTTTTTAACACTTTGTTATAATACGGTAGTCTCAACAGCGCTTAATAAAACCAAGAATATAGCTTTGCAAAGTAGACTCTCCCATACGTTATTAGTAAGCTATCACAGGTAAAATTAGCCTTACGAGTCTATTTATATGCCCAGTTTAAATGTTAGTATTGGTAAGCAAAACTATTAGTTTTAGGCAATAGATACCGGGCATTAGTGAACTAAACGATGAATACCGAATTGATTTCGCATTTAATCAAGCTCAACAGCTGAAATTAATTATCCGCATACATTACGTCTCATAATCAATCAGGCCTTCAATATAGGTAAAATCATATTATACGTATTAGTTCAGCTATCAAAAAATTACTGCTTTTAATTATCATATTACGAATATCTATGACAGTCGTTAGAGCGGTACGCACTGCATCCGATCCGGATCCGTGAAAATACGGATATAAAAAACTCGGACCGAATTCGGATATTGCTTTTCGCACTGCATCCGATCCGAATTCGTGAAAATACGGATCTAGAGTCTAAAAATCTCGGACCGAATTCGGATAATGCACTATTCCGATCTCTGATCCTAATCCAAGCAATTCAGGGGCCATTTTGGCATATAATGTCCGATTTGAATCCGAGGTAATACGAAAGCGTTCATACAAATAAACTGCAGCTACTTTGGTCCGTCAATATTTCTTCCGAATTGGAAACTCACGGATGACGGAGAGAAATCGGATGACGGAAGTCGGATCTACTGCGTAAACTACCATACAAATAGTTCTGACTAATGACTACTTCGGAACGTATTTTCACGGATTCGGATCGGTTGCAGTGCGTAACCGCTCTTACGGGTAGTCAGAAACCCGAAAGTAGGACAACCGGTCTAACCAAAGGATATCGGCATTGCCCAGTAATAATTTGTTTTTTTTTGTTTTTTTTTTCTGCCTTATTTTATATTGTGTGCCTTTTAGTGTGTGCTAAATAAATGTATTTTCTTTCTTTCCCAGTGATTGGGTTGCGGAGGTGTGATGGCAGACGCTCCGTTTAAAACACTGGTATTCAGCCGCATGTAATTAGATTGGAAGCCGTCCCCATCGTAGATGGGAAAAGCTAGGCAGGACAATATAAAAAAATTGTATCAAACAAAATTGTAGTAAACAAATTAGATCGAAAAACATTCCGTTTTTTTTAAAGAATCCATTAAACATAACACACTTTTAAAACACCTTAGCCCGTGTCCCGTATTAATAAACAACTTCCAACATGGCCGCCTGGGAGCTGGCTCCCAAAAAGCGCTGCCATGGATTAGATTTTTTTTTTTATTTGACGACACGTTTCGTGCAGTTGCTGAGCGATTGGCTTCTGCGCTACGGGTCGAGGGTTCGATTCCCACACGGAACAAAGTATGGCCTACAGATAGTTGTTTCGGGTCTGGGCATTTGTGTGTGTGAGATTTGTTTTTCTTGGGACTTGTATGTTACGACGAAATGAAGGTGTACTATAAATCTCTTCCCAACCCCCCAGGGAATACAGAAATGATGTTATTTTATGTTTTTTTTAATCTGCATCGCTAGTCATATCAAAAAGACACTAAAATAGAGCTCTTAAATGAAATTCGTTCTACTCGAGGCTACTCGTACTTACTTACTAGTTGATACTTAGTAGTTACCTAATAATGTGTACTAATTATTGGAATCTGAACACTGAATGTTATGTTTTCCCCGATCGGTTTGTTTCCTTTTATACAAAACTTAAATGGCTGGACTATAATAGTATATTGAACTATGTATGCTGTAGTTATTGAATTTGTATCTGGCCAATAAAATCCTGGAGGGGAGAGCTTGCCGTCCTTTTAACGGACAGCTTAGGAAATGAGCTACTTAATAGAGTTGTAACCAACTAGATAGCATTCTATCATTACTTGTATGCTACTATCTCTAGATTCGGTATACATTAATAGAGTAATGTATGTACGTAATTTCGTAAAAAGTCCAGCAATATACAAGCTTAGTTTTAGTATACACAAAACCTGAAATTAGTTTGTTCAGAATCACTAGGAGAATCGATTGACATATATTTTGTACACATTTTTTTTTTCATATATTTCAATTTTGTTTCAATAGCTTTCTACCCATAACAGTTGACGGGAATAGACACTTTGAGGCTTGAGACGATTCGCTCGGTCAGTTTCCGTGTATTAGACAGCTCCTGCATAGCACAACTCTGGTATTTCACACTTTACTAGGGAACTTAACGCGACATAAACTAAGGTGTAACTTGGAGATTTATTAAAAAAACACATATTCAGGCATTTCTGATGAAAATCTTGTTGGGGTATCTCGGTTTTTGTATATACTAAAAATAACGTTGAATATACGGAGTTTGAATCAACAATATGAGTTATGCGGACGACATGGTGTTGCTGAGCGCGTCGATCTGTGGGTTGAGGAGACTACTCAGTACGTGTACGGAATACGCGCAAGGACACGGGTTGAAATATAATGGAAAGAAAAGCCAATACATGGTTTTTCAGGCCATCGGTGTGTCGAGCCCTATGAACATTCCGAATGTTAATCTCGATGGTGTTCCAATAGACCGAGTGGACCAATTTAAATATCTAAGGCATCTACTCACCGAGGACCTTAAAGACCATGCTGACATGGACCGGGAGCGGAGGGCGCTATCGATGCGAGCCAACATGTTAGCCCGCAGGTTTCCGCGTTGTACTACTGGTGTGAAAGTCACGCTTTTTAGAGCGTACTGCACATCCCTATACACGTGCAGCCTGTGGGTTGACTATACTGAAAGGGCATACAGTGCCCTCCGTGTCCAGTACAACAACGCGTTTCGGGCGGTGTTGGGGCTGCCCCGTTTCTGTAGCGCATCAGAGATGTTCTCGAGATGGCACGCACTGATTGTTTCCACGCTTCTTTGCGCAAGCGGTGTGCGTCTCTGGTGCGCCGAGTGCGGGCCAGCCCCAATGCTGTCCTGGCAATAATCGCCGCCAGGCTGGACTGCCCTTATGTCCGGCATTGCTGTGGCAGGTAAGCTGCTGTTCTAATGCCGGTTAGAAAATTATAATTATTGTGTTTATTTTTATTTTAATGACCAGTATTGTAAATGTGAATGAATAAGTTTAATTGAATTGTATGTTTTTGTATGTTTGTATTGTTATTGTAATTGTGTACCTAGTAATTAGTATGAGTCTTTTGTTACTTGATTATGAATAAAGTAATAATAACAAAAAGTTACTGTATTAAATAATAATTGAATCTTGATTTCACCATCATTTGGGTATACATTGTTCCACCAGACGACCACTAGCTGAAGCCTTATACTTTAGGCATAAGCTAGTGGTCTAGAGTAAAAAAACCCTGACTTCTAAACTATGGTCGGTCTATTAATTCGATGCAGTGACTTGACAGTTCAAAGCAAAATAATGATACCATACTCAAACTAATAGTGTTGGGGTACTGAACGATTTTACGAAAAGAACGAATACGAAAAATAGTTCAATTTAAACAAATCTCTACAAATTCGTTTGCAATATAAGAATAAAAAGGAGAAGGAACTTAAATACTCTCTGTATTTAAGTTTAAAATAATAAAATTAAATAATTAACGAGTATTTATAAATTTATTGGTGAAAGATGATTTAATCCAAAGCCGAATTCCCAAGTTTATTGTGCTTTGTGATGTTTACGTAATATATTTGTGTTTAATGTTAAGGTATTTTTTTACGTAAGCTATTAACGACAGAGATAAATTAATTAATTAACTTATTTATTAATATTCTAGACTTTCTGTAACTGTAAAGATTGGTATGTTTGTTATTGTTACCTACATTTAGTAACTATTGTTTGGTTTAGTTGTGTGCGTCTTTTGTGCAAGAATGAATAATTTTCTTTCTTTTCTATTCTTACTTCTAATGGTGCTCCCACACTGGTGTTACAAAATGTTTACTAACATTAGTAAACATTTTATAAAGAAACATAAATAAAAAAAATGTATTAAAATATTATCTAAAATCTATTAATAGATAGATTAAATTTATTACTATCCGATATTTTTATCTTTTTCTTACATTTTTAGTCAATATAATAATGTTAGAAAATGTTTGTAAACATTTTGTAACACCAGTGTGGGAGCACCATAATAGCAATAAAATAAAAAAATACAATCATTTCATGTAACGTTTTCTTGGTTGACTGATGGAGAATGCCTTATGGCATTAAGTCCGCATTATGTACCACAATTGTGCATTGAAGTATAGAATAAATAAATAACCTTATTTCAGTTACTTGTTGCATCAAAAACGTCATATCAGTAGTTACTTGTGGTTAAAACCATGTTTTAATATTGTTATATCGTGTTTTGATCATCAAGTTATTAAATTCAAGAAAAAGTATGCATATAAGTACATTATTAAGTTCATTCGATTTCATTCATTCTATTTTTCACCTCACTACCTTTTTTTTGTCAAAAACTGGTATCCCTCCAACTGTCAAGTCACTGCATGGAATTATTGGTCAGACTATAGGTGTATGTCCCTGTATCTTAGAAGCCCAAGTTATATTACATATATGTATAAAGAGTCTGTAGAGAACTCACGCCAACCGATGTTATTATTACGCATCACGTTGTTTTTTTATTATTCGACTTGGTCGCGTTTGACCCTAGTTGCACCTGATGATAAAAGCAAACAGGGTCTAAGATAGAGCACAAGAATCCAAGTTACAGAAATATAGAGGGATTCTCCTATACCCATCTAACCCTCACATACAAACGACGGAACACAGTAAACTGCTTCAATGTGTGAGTGGTAGCTAGCCAGGTGGACCATATAGATTCTAGCACCAAGCGTGCTAGCGTAGCGTCTTACAACATGCGTCTATTCCCAGCGTGCGGTGAGGAAGTTTTATATTCTAGCCCGTCCCCACACAAAGAAAACAAAATTATAGGTTCTTTTTGACCATTCTTCTTCTGGTTCTCTTTCCAATTCTTTTTGGTGCATTTCCTAGCCCGTTGTCAGCTTTCGCATTAGTTAAACCGATAAGTACTTTTTAAAAGTGCATAGCCAGTTCCTAACACCATTTATTATGGATAGTTTTTGATTTTAAGGGTAGCAAGACCGTCCTCCATTCTTTTATATTTATGAGGATCCCTGCAGCGGTTATAAAATGTTTGTTCCGAAACTCAACGTCAAGCCAGGAACAAATAGGTAGAACAACTGGCGAGGCGTAAGCTGAGCTTTGCATTTGTGTGAGTATACACAGAATCGATTGCCAAAAAGCAGTATAAACCGGGTTAAACCAAGCAAAGGACGCATCTGTATTCATTCTCACACAAATGCAAAACTCAGCTTAGGCCTCGCGGACGGTACAAGAGAGATCAGAAAAAAAACGTTCATGGCTCAGTTATAAATAAAAATTTGCCGCATAAAACTAACTATTAAATAAGCGTGTTTCTAAAAAAAAGGAAATATAACTTAATTAAAAATTGAATTGAATCATAAACTGCCCAATCACCTTCAACGTTATTAAACAAAATATTATTATTTATTAATAATTTTTTTTTAAAGACCCTCTCTATGATTTCTCTTGTATCATGGGTGCGTTTACAGAAACAAATCTCACATATACAAACGCCCAGACCCGAAACAACCATCTGTATGCCATACAAATTTTTGTTCCGTGTGGGAATTGAACCCACGACCCGTAGCGCAGAAGCCAATCGCTTAGCCACTGCCCCAAACGTGTCGTCTGACTTATTTTAATTGATGAAATGAATTATTAGTTATTTTTAACATAATTTTCCATTTTAAATTATTTTCATTAATTAAATTAACTTTATAACACCATTAAATGGCGTCACCCTTCAGTGTTTCTGTTTCCTAAAAATGATAGAAAAGCTTATTTTTTGTAAGAAAAGAAAACATTCAAGGAGCTTAAAAACATTGATAATGACTTTTTTGGCAATGTCACGAATTCCTAAGAACAAATTAAACTTGGCTGGTCTCCCTCATCTAATTAACTTCTTGAAGCGCACTTTAAATAAACAACCTGTTGGTTTTTGCTTCTAATTTAAAAGATAGGCTGGAAAGTGAACGGATATCTTACTAGTGGCTGTGAGATTATTTTAATTTCGAAATGTTCAGTAGGAATATTAAAGGTCCTATGAAAAATATTCAAGAGGTGTGTGTGTGTGTTGTTTTTTGTATGAGCAATGGTGAGACTAGTTATACACGAGACTAGTTAGTCAGTTTACATCCCAAAACCATAAACTCCGCTAATCATTCTAAACAACGTTTATTATGAGACAAATTATAAATTCGTGGAAAAAACAATCAGGAATACAAAATTAACAAAATTTATGTAACAGCGCATTTTTTTCACGAATTCAGATTTAGTCCCTTAGTAAAAGTTGTTGAGAATGATTAGCAGAGTTTATGGTTTTGGGATGTCAAGTGACTAACCAGTCATGCTGTACCTATACTATACTATACTTACTTATAAACAAAGCAATATTTATCACCTTCGGTTTAAGTAAATACAGTAGTGGAAAATCAATCAGATAGTTCCGGTGATTACCTCAAACAACATTTAAACAAGCAAGCGTAGGTATAGCTTTATTAAATGTAGTTTTTAATGACGTTACTGTAAAAAGCATAACTAATAGATTGATTTTTAAAGTAATGTTGGGTGGGCGGGGCGAAGACCGGAGTATCGTACGATATAGCTCTGAGAATCGCTCAATTTTATCGCGTACAGCAAGCCAATATTTTATAGCATAGCGTTGTGTGAACGTGTCCGTATAAAATGTATGCTGAGCAATATCGTTGCGCTATACAATATTTGCTGCTGTATAATAGTGGTCGCTTGTGCGATTCTCAGAGTTATATCGTATGATTCTCCGGTCCCCGCCCCGCCTCATTTCTCCCCGTCCGTTGCCCGACGGATCGCCGTCAAATAACTTGATATACGTATTAGACCGGCTTGCGATACAGTGTGAACGTCATGCTATATACAGTTATAGCATAGGACACAATATGCTTTACTATACACCGTGGGCCCGAGGTACCCGAAGATTTTAACCACGCTTTTCTAATGGTATTATGAGTCAAATGTTACATCAACAAAAGTCCAATTCAGACATTTTTAATTGTTTTTTTTTTCATTACTTAATAAATTTATTAACTTTAGTACTTTCTTGTAAACCTTAGGTTGAACTGGAAACTTCTCAGTTCACAACCCTCCCCGACAAATAAAACATATGGCAAGAGGGATGTATGGGGGTATGGTATGACAAAAGTCGCAACGCCGCGTTCATAGGACTTGTTACTATCTAATACTACTGTTAAAAGCTTTCGGGTACCTACCTCGGGCCCATGGTATATAGTGAAATAGTATAGCATAGTCTGAACTGCGCTATAGAGTCAGACCAAAATAGTTTTACTAAAACCAACCTTGTTACGATACAAGCCCATCAGTGGCTCCAATATGCAGATGCTTACGTGGAACACATCCCATCAAACGCCCTACGCACATCATGATTGAGTTACACGACTACTAATCCGTGGCCGGCGGAGCGATTGATGCATTATTCTGATACTACACCTATTTATAACTCCATGCTTGTTTTCCTGTGGCTGTAAGCAGAAAAGGGTAGGTGACATTTTTTTTTGAACACGGGTTTCAGTGAAAAAACCAATGAAATATTTAATAAAATACCTACACACATCAAAAAAAGTTTGCGATCACTAGCATAAGCTGATATATGTAATTTTTTAAGTTGAACCTTGTCAAGAAAAATTCTTTGTTGTGTGTTTTCTTTAAATATAAATACCCAGTTTGAAATTAAAAAATAAAACTATTTCTTATTTTTTATAAAAAACGTAACAAAAAAGATTTCGATTTTTCAGTGATCGCAATCTTTTTTTGATGTGTGTATACTCTGTTCAACGAAAGATGAGTCCTGACACAGCGATCATTTCCAAAAATTTTATCTTTAAGGAGACTACTATCGAAAAACCGGTAAAGTGCGTGTCGGGCCACGCGCATTAATAAGGTTCCGTAGTTAGTAATAATGCGGACTAAGGAGAGGGCTTAGTAATTTTTCAATGGAATTTGTACGAAATTTTTACTTTTCTAGTTGGTCGACTATTACTCGTAAACTACGTAAGCCTACTTAGCTGTGATAGTTATCCTTTTAACTTCGTTGTATATACTACTACCGTGAATTTTTTCACACATCCAAATCTAACCGTTTAGCTGGCAGGGGGGGGCGGGACACATGACTCTAACAAAAGTTAGCACTTTAAAGCTTAATTATTTCAGAAACGGATCCCTTAATCGAAAAATTGTCTTCACAAACCCATTATATTTTTGAAAGATAGCCAACAACACTCCACACTACGGGGTAGACGAGAAAAAAAAAACATCCCCACATTAAGTGTACAGGAGGCGCCCAAATTTTTTTATTTTATGATTTTATTGAACCACTTAGTCGGCGTGATTAAGTATATCCATGCCAAACTATAGGTTTCTAATACTAAGAGTCTCTGAGCTAAGCTGCGAACGGACGGACAGACGGACAGATGGACGGACATGGCGAAACTATAAGGGTTCCTTGTTGACTACGGAACCCTAAAAACATAAACGAAATGTTCAAAAACTTTTAAATAGCGATATTATACATGTTTTTAAACATTTGTTATTCTTTGTATGGTAACGTTTTGTAGAGAAACGCCAAGACTTGCCATAGGTTAAAACCGACTTAAACACTTTCACTAGACAGAGACAGCACTACCGAGCAGTGACGTAATTCATTCAAAACTTCACAGTAACTCCACATTTTTCGTTTTTTGTGAGGAAACCTGCTCACCTTAGAATTCTTCATAATGTTCTCGATGGTGTGTGTAGTCCCCCAACCCGCACCAGGCCAGCGTATTAACCCTTCTCATTCTGAAAAAAGGTCCGTGCCTAGCTGTCGGATAGATGAAAGCTCGGTGGTGACCTCTCACTTCCGGCCGTGATTCTGTCCATGGTCTGGAGCAAGAGTGCGTGGGAAGCCGTCGCCTCCTTCTGCGAGGAGGTGATGGCGACCAAAGAGGGAGTGGAGAGGGAGAGAGAGGCAGCTGCCATTCTCCCTTCCCGCACCAGACGCACCGGGCGCCGGAGGGCGCGCGACTATCTCCGGCCACCTTAGTGTGTGGCCTGCGGTCGGCGGGTTAGGGGACCCGTCGCCCGACCAGTAACAGGCCCAAGAAGGCGGCGCGCAGTGTTCCATGCGCGCCTCTCAAGAGGACGTGGGGCTAGGCCCCACAGTAGAAAAAGTCCGCCAGCCCCTGGCGGACCGAGGCCTTCCGGGGTCGCAATGCATGCAGCTGCGAATCCCGCGACCCCGGCCAAAGGTCAGGAAAAGGAACACCGTGGGTTTTCAGCCGGTAAGAGACCGGCATACTCCTTCGCTTTCCCCGGGCGAAGGGCATCCATGTGGATTTTCACAAGAAAAAAAAAACAAAAGGTTATATGACAGCTGATTATGATGAAACTACACGTAAATGCTACACGCCCACAAGATATAGCATGGAGAACAGGGAATAAATGATTTCTTGCATTCAAATACTACCTGCTAAGTATAATTCCAGACCCTACCGAAAGGCCTGCTTAAATTGTTAGGTTATTTTAGTACTGAAACCGTCGTGCTAAAAGCGGAGCACTTTAATGAACCGTCAATAAAGTGCTCAATACAAAGTTTAAAAGCATTATTATCCGATGTCACTGGCTATAGACCGCAGCGAATTTGTGTAATTAACCAGATAGGTAGTATTGCTTAATTTTAATAAGCGGTGAAACATGATTTTCGTTGGGCTTGTTAATTTATTACGTAGATTGAAAGCTCTCGGAGGTTGTAGGGTTATTGGCATGTTATACTTTAATTGTTGAAAATGGCTGACTTTTGGCCAAAAAATCGCTTTCCCTCCTTGGTTAAATCCACATATTGGAACTACCTTCTTTTTTGTACTGAATCCAGTGGTAGCCTTTCCTGAATTGAGTCGGTGATTGGTTGAATCATTCACCCATAAAATACTCAAAAAGATTACAACCTCGTTGCCGGGCGAAGTCGCAGACAGATACTTGTTACAATAAGTCCTTAGAACGTAATTGGAAGTAGTGTAGGACAGAAATATACGGGGGTATAAATAGCTCTTTTGTCGGTGGCAACTGCGTGCAGCTCATAGGTATGACGGCGCGACGCTCCGTAGCTACCTAGCGTACTCATGGCTTCACTTGAAAAAATCCATGCACTTAACGCTGAAAATAAGCGCGGCTTTCGACCGCATTCACTTTTAGCGATGTAGTTTTTCTCCTTTTACACCCTCCACACCCATTCTCCCATCTAGCATCCCCCATCTCACTCCAACTTCGCATCTCTTCAACTATACTCGGTTCGCTTTAGCGTTCGTGACACAAAGCAATATGTGAGTTAACTTCAGTGTAACGGTTCTTGTTTGAGTTGCGATTTAATGCCTCCTTAAACTGAGATGGTTTACGGGTTAACCGGGTTGAAAAGGATAAAAGTATCCGCCGTTGTTTACTTTTTGGATCTGTTTCGTTTCAATAAAAACTTTGAATCCGTTAAAGGCAATCGAGCGCTTTAGACATGTACGCTTTATTATAGCGAGATTTAGTAGAACTTTCCACTTAGATGAAAATGGAATATTGATCCGGTATATCGCTTTTTCATTAGAGTTCGTGAAAGATAAAATTAAATATAAAATAAGGGTTTATTACGAAGGAAACAATCGCAGATTTTTAAGCTTTATAGGAAGTGTGCGTTTCGGCTTTTTAAGGAAGTTACAGCCAACCCTTGACCTGTAAATTCGAATGTAGGAAAAACAGAAAATTTAATTAATTATAATTGAATCACCTTCGATGTCTGTCGTGTACCTGCGTAAGAATTATAAAAGCTACTTGACCCGAACGACCCTGTCCCGCAATAAACCGGACCCCCGTTTCATCTGGAAACAATTTTCTGCGAGAATCGGTCAGATTAAGAGCTAATCTATATTTACCAATGAAACAAGCATCAGTGTCGGCCACAACTTGTCCAATTTACATGACGAAGGTGGCGATATCGCAAAAGAAAGTTTCCGACAACTTTTATCAGATCCCAGCCCACTGCGGCTGATGAGTTGGCACCGAACTTTATTTACTGCTACGACGATTCAATTTAATGGAGAGGGATACGGAAATAATTTAACATATTATTTATAATTAAACTTATATATTTTTTATAACTTTTTGACTTTGGTAGAAGAGCATTAATGTTTTCTCGTTCAATAAAAAAGTCAGTTCCACTAATTATAAAAAGCAGCATGCCCAAACTTCAAGCTCACGTACGTTTGAATAAGATTTAAAATTCTAATTAGGCAGCATCAAAAATATGTTCTAGCTATTAAAGCATTTGCTTAGTCGAATATAAAGAAACCCACTCCACATTAGGCGAGCTTGCTCGAACTCGGAACTGGCTCCGAGGGACTGGGATTAGGCACTGCCTACAGCCGAGTACGTATTAGACGAAGAGATTTAAACTGAATTAACCGTTCGATCGTAAAATTGGAATGCCACACAGATAATTACCTGACACTCACAGAAAAGGAAGTCGCTTAGAAAAGGGATTCAAATAAGCGTGTAGGAAGACCAAGCGAGTCGACCGCCAACAAAGATTCGGGCCGAGATTCGATCACGTGAGAGAGAAAAATAACTGATACCGCGCTATCAGAAAGCGATCGACTGGAACCCGATACTAGCGATTCAATTGGCCCAAAGTGTTCATGAATGCCAACCTAACACTTTTTGTATAAAACCTTTTTTAGACGTTGCCGAATCTCAATATTTTGTTGGTACGTACCTACTAACAAACAGAACTAAAATATAATTATATGTATGTAGTATGTAAATTACAGTCTTTCTTACAATAGATACAAAAAATTATCTATTGTAAGAAATTCTATAATTAATTTTTTTATACCTTTTTCGATGCCTCTCTCTACAAAATAATCTAAAGATTAACAGATAAAGATTGCCTCGTGGCTTTAAGTCCGCCTTGTGTACTATGATTGTGCATAATGTATAAGGCCATGTTCAGATGACAACCGTCAAACGTGCGTTTTGTTATCGCGCGTCTTCAATTCCACAAATTTAAGGCCCTTTTCTTGTCATGCGTATTTTCGCCCGCGCGCGGATCTGATCCGCGTGCAGGCTGCCCGCATCCTATCATTTCATACATGTTTTTCCTATCATGCGGGTAGCACGCGCGCGGAACGCGGATTGACTGCGGGCGTGCAGCCCGCGTGCGTGCTAACCGGATGCGGGCGGCGTTCTTCTGCCTTCAGTGTTGTTTTTACTGTGACGCGGATCGCACACATGGTCATAGTACACATGATTACCTACTTTTTTAACGTTCGAGTGTTTTTAGTGTCATGCGGATTTCGTCACGCACAAGGGTTTGACCCGCATGCGTGGCACCTGAATTTCACCTTTTCATACACGTGTTTATTATGATGCGTGATCCACGCACGAAAAGGTGAATTGTGACCGGCACGCATGCGGGCCAAACCCGCGTGCGTGACGAAATCCGCATGACACTAAAAACACCCTTCATCTTTGGGCACGAGTTTAGTCACTGGTGACACGCACGACACTGCAACGGTAAACGAAATCTTTGTCCTGCGTGTGGCCAGGAGCGTGGTATCACCCGCATGCGGACAAGATCCGCGCGCGGGCGAAAATACGCATGACAGGAAAAGGGCCCTAAGCCTTGAATTAAATTCGTGTAAGTATTTGTAAAAGCGCACTAGCAAAAGGCACACTTTACCCCTATCATAGGAAAGCAGCCTAAATAAAAAAATGAGGTCTGAAAACAATATAACTTGTACACAACTCTTAACTAAAATCGCAATCGATTGTCAACTGAACATCGGCCTCCCAGTGGACCAAAGCAACGACGAAACAAGTCATAATCAACATGCTAGACTACTCGCAGTATGATGTTGTTGGTACACTAATGGATCCTGATGCCCTTTTGTCAAAGACATATCTGCGTATAAGCGAAATATCTGGGTAGTTATCTTGTTGATACTTTCATGGTCCTAATTCATCATGACGGCTGACAACACGGACGCGTAACCATGCGAAGTAATCGGAAAAATAGCAGTTTATAGTTTTTTATTTTGACCGCCCTGAACTGCGTGCAGGTGGTTTCGCAATAGATTTGTTTGGGTTAATTAACTTTTAATTAACACCATCGGCAGCTTGGCAAAGCATGCGTGTCCCTCTCAGTAGAAGGAGCACAGCTGATGACAGCGTGCACGGTGAAAACTGGTCAGCTAAAGCGTGAGCTAGTGATTCAGAACACGAATTCGTGTCGTTCCAGAGTAATCAATGAAAAGCCTCGGACACAATTATTTTTTGTGAATTTAAGCGAAACTGTATATTAGTTGTTATAATCCAATTTAGTTCTATTAAAGTCTCAAGTACTGTAATTATAGACACAATAGATAAACAATGGCACTGACGAACCGGTTCGTCGGTCGGGCCGCTAGCGGTAAAATAAACCTTTTATTATGTTAGATAAATAAAGAAGACGTCGTAATGTTTAAATACAAAAAGCCTACGAACTATTTTCTGAACCAAACGTGAGTCAGGATCAGGACAGCCCAGAGCGATAAATTTTTCGAGGTTTCAGATTTTTTTTAATACCTTTATGATAACGTTTGATAAATAATTATGATTGAACTAAGTAGCTAACAGGCCAAACTATTGAAAAAAAATATATTTTCATTAAAAATTAATAGTGTGAGACTTCTAGGACTTCTCTCCACCAAGGCACTAATTTTTTTTATTTTGGAGATTGACCCAGTTATATTAAGCGCCGCCATTAACTGCAAATATAATTGTGACGCAGTAACATTTATTGTCAAAATTAAATGGGTTTTAACCAGCGCTAAAATCTTCTGCAAAGTCATCATTGTAACGTTATTTTTCCTTTTTTTAAGTCATTGAAATTGTATTCATTATATTGATTTGTATTGTTTTCATCTCATCCTCCAAACTTCAGACACGTTTGAACCACAAAGCTTACGTCCCAAGAGCCTTCTACTTAAAACAGTCGCGGAGTATTGTCATAACAACGTTCAGCTTACGGATTGGTGATAACAGTATGTTATAATCAGCGCGCTGTAGGATGCCGCTGCAATAATCCCTTATTTGCCTTGAACGATACACATGGGAACAGCTGATGGCCTATACTGTGCGAGGAATCAGAGGGGTTTAAAATATTTATTAATAAGAGTTTAATAATGTTTCGAGCGGCTCGTGGATCAATAACAATAGCGCGGATCGTACAATTTGTGAGATCAAGCTACGCCAGTCGCGGTCACTCTGTAGAGGGGTGACCGTTCGTCACACATAGACACCGTGATACCGTGCCTCAGAAGATCTAAAACAGTCGTTACGGGTAGGCAGACTAGTTTAACCTAAGAATGTCGGTCGGTATTGCCCAGTAACTGGTTTGCGGAGATCTGAGTGCAATTGCTGTTTGTAAAATATTGATAATTATTCAGCCGCATCTGGTTAAGTTTGCCCCTACGAGACGAGGAATAATGTGAATAAACTTTAAAAAATAAAGTATACCTACAGAAAAAGAGAATTATTTATTTTGATCTTGCTCAGATTAGATCAAAATAAATATCCAAATCAAATCAAAATATTTTATTTGTAAAACATAGGTAAAAGTTTAAAAACTTGGTGGCATATTAAAAATATTTACGTATTACTATGTCTCACCTTAAAAGGCATACAAATATTTTGTAATCATTACAGTACTCTTATTATTTAAAACATTAGTAATAAATATTATACTACTAAATTATTTATATTTAGGGTAAATAGGCCAAAAAACAATAAAATAAAATTAGATTCTAAGAATAGACTCGAAAAAACAATTAATTGAAATATGAAATAAACATAAAACAGAACAACACCAAGCGAGAAAAAAACGCGGTGCGATTGATATTCAAATTCATTAATTTTAGCTGCAAAGCAACTCTTCCACATGTTTTCCGGATGTATGTAAATATCATAATAACTAGAGCACATCGCAAGCTAAAGCACTAGTTGTATTGACTTCTAACTAGAAAGCTGTATACATATACACTTAGTTCATGTTGTTCTTTGCCATACCAACATCAGTCAACATGGAATATTAGTTACAGTGGTAAAGCAACTGGAGAACTAGATTTAAGTAAATGAGCTTAACACACATCCAGCTAGAATATACTTTAGGGATTATACAAGAATAGAACTTAGATCAGAGCCGGATTCAGGCGAGGGCAACACGGGCTTTAATCCCGGGGCCCCCACAAGAGACGGACCTCCACAATATGAGGTTTTGAATTACTTTAGATAAGGAAAAAAATGACACCCGTTCTGACAAGGAGAAAAAAGTTTGCAATGACGAGGTACTTTTTTTGAAATATTTCAACAGGCGGTAAATCAGGCTCTGATTAAGATATAGAATTAGTTCTACTTAAATCTTAAATACAGGGTGTAAACGAATTCGTGTAATTCCTTCAAACCGCGTGATCTACTGGTGATACAGATTACTATAAATGGTTTCTTTTTAAAAATAATTTAAAAAAAAAAAATCCAAAAAAATATTGGTTTTCAATTTCCGAGTCATTTTAGAGCTCCGAGTTAACTGACTGCAAAGAGCGATATCGCGCTAGTAGTGCCCACCAGCTGTGTCGCCGTGCTTTCATTCATTTATGCGTGGCATCGAAATGTTCACACACAAAAAATATTTTTTTTATAAAAAACGTGTTTATTTTTTTATCGAATCCTTTTTAGATGGTTTAGATACGAACATTTACCAATACCGCAAGAAAAAATATACATTTAGATTTTTTTATTTTTAATCAAGCTAAATCCCGTGCGGGGTAGTGTTGCAAAGGACTCGAGTCTTCGAGTCGTATGTAAACGGACTCGGATGATGAATTATAAGACTCGACTCATTACAATAGTACTCCAAGACTAGAGAACCAAAGTCTCTGCGAGCTCTTGAGTGTTACATAGGAGCTCAAGACTCTTTGTGCGCTCGAGTCCTTTTTATGCGGTGAATCGCGATGAAGTCCTCTTCGTGTATGAGTCTAACAACGACACGGTTACATCGTACAGTTTACCTTCACATCTTTATTTTCTAAGAAGTGATTTTTTTACTTTGTAATGATTTGTAATGATTTTGTCTTATCGGGACTTTTTTGTAGGTTTATTTGCGTAACCACTAATTTAAACTTCGAATCTTTTCGAATGATGAGCTTCAAGTCGCATCTTCATGCTGCGAGTTTTTCTTGAAGACTCGAAATCATTTTAAAACTCGAGTTCTTTGTAAGCTCAAGTCGCTGTTAAATGACTCGGGCTCTGCTTGACTCCAGACTCCGAGCCTTTTTAGCTCACTGAGTCTTGCATACATGAGTCGAGTCTTTAAAATGAAGACTTAAAGACTCGAGACTTTTGCAACACTAGTGCGGGTCAATCTACACCAGTAGTAGATGACGTGGTTTTAAGGAATTACACGAATTCATTTACACCTTGTATATTATTTGCTTTGATTGAATTGAATGTTATTAATTGAAAATAGAATTAAAATTCAAGAAAAATTTATTTTAATTTTGCTTAGATCTCATTCTTGAAATATCAGAAAGTATTTTATTTTTTAAATCTCAATACAATAATTGTCCTACAAATAAATCCTTATTTTTACAAATCGGATACTCATGTTCCAATAACAATACAGAACATTTTTTTTCAATGCATCTCTGTTCCCAGCCAATATTTTCTAAAAGTTCTTCCCCGTTTCAGAGTGTGAGTAAAGTGCATAACAACAAAGTATACTCTCACGGGTATTCGACGATATAAGAAAATAATCCTCTTTGTGTATATCAAAATTGGATCACAGAGCATGTAGCACTGGACAGGATTACGAAGGCTAGTGGAAACCAACCAACGGATTCGTGAATTAGGATGGTTTCGTGGCTTCTGACCACACGGTGATATGTCAGATGGTTGAGAAGGATTAGTTTCAAATTAAAATCCGAGGCTTTCATAATCCGTATCCTGAACGATTCATCATACCAACCTGTTTCGACATCTGAAAGAGTTTTTATTTTTATTTTAATAAGCTTAGAACTTATTGTTTGATTATTCAAACATGTCATCTCAAACTCGTAAAAATAACAAAAGAATAAACATGAGAAAATAAGAATTAAAATTAAATGATGGAATCAGGCGTTACTTTGCGGAAATCCATGACATACAAATATGCAAATAGAATATCTAGCTTTAATTCCGCTGAACAAGATCGCTAGTTTGGATGCAGTATGCAGCACCACCCTCCCGCCCACAAGTACCTATATGCACACGCAGAAAGAGTGAAAAAATAATGCAACATGCAATTCGCGGATTCGCGTCCTAGCGGTCGAGGAGTCAACATATCCTGAGGATGCCCCGTGCAGGGGCGACACACATGTCGTATATTGGTTTGGTTGCATGTTGCATTATTTTTTCACTCTTTCTGCATGTGCATATACTTGTAGGCGGGAGGGTGGTGGTGCATACTGCATCCAAACTAGCGATCTTGTTCAGCGGAATTAAAGCTAGATATTCTATTTGCATATTTGTCAATTAAAATTAACAAAAATTGCATAAAGACTAAAGTAACCGAACAAAATGGTCTTGAAAAGGATCAAAAAGACCCTGTCTTAACATTTACTGCAGTAATGAATTGATGCAGCATCAGTTTCCAGGTAGGACCGAACTATAATTATTGAGGCTACGGAAACAATTACTCCTCGTCTCGTCCTCCTAACACACTGATAAACTTAATATTTATCTACACCACATATAAATACAAACAGGTGTACTTTAGATAGCACAACGGCCCGTATTAGTGACGTCACCCATCCGATCTCACGGCCCTGCCCGCGACAGCCGGCTGACATATGACGATAATTCGGAACAACCAATACATTTTAAACCAGTGATGCGCGCTGCTCGATGGATTGCGACTTTGTCGATTACAGACACGAATTGAATGAACTTAATAGGCGTGAATTATTCCCATTGTGTTTTGATTTTGCTTTATATTTGTCGATTATAACAAAATTTGTTATACTCTGTTCACCCAAAGATGAATCCTGACTCTCGATCATTTCGTAAATTGTAGCCGTAAGGAGGAGGAGGTGGAGGAACTGCTATCGAAAAACCGAAAACGACATCATCAAAAACCGAAAACTAGTTATATTATCCGTTTTGTTTTCTAAAAATATTTAATACTAGCTTTTGCCCGTGGCTTTGCTCGCGTTAATTAAGCTCAAAAAAACTTTTAACACACTACTGATGTTTCTATTACATTAAAATTCAATCGTGATTTGAAAGATACGTGGCGCTATCTATGAACGTTATTGTTGTTTTCCTCGGGAACACCATCTCGATCTAAAAATGCCAACCATCAGGCAATACCTCAAACGCATTTCCAAGCGTTACTTCGACTCTGCCCCCCGCCATCCGAACCCCCTAGTCGCCGCAGCGGCCGACTACAGTCCCTCTCTCATAAGTAAAGTTCGCCGTCCCAGGCACACACTTTTAGAACCCGATGACGAAATTACCCTCCTCCAGGAGGCGAGTAAATCGACCAGCACACTACACAACAAACGCCGCCGCCCGGCATACCGTCCTCGCCGACGAGGCCCGTCGCGACGCCCCACCGCCGCCGGTCACGATCCACCGAGCTCTCCCGTCGTAGAGCCGGTCGTCTCTTCAGACTCCGCAGTCACCCCGATAATTCAGCCCTCATCAAGCTGTCTCCCCCCCCCCCCCTATGTCCACGCCAGCAACGCCCTAAGCCGAGGTCCGAGTCCCACTAGGGGTCGCCCTTAGTGCTGTTGTTGCAGGTAGTCATGATGTTAGTGTAGTACAAGTAGTTAGCTTAGGTTAAGTATTTTACTTCCCTCCATTGGCTGGAGACCCTTCAGGTCTCGCCAATAACTGCCCGGTTACGTAGAAACCGTCCCCTAGGACGACCTACTGCAGTCCAATAGAAAAAAAAAAAAAAAAAAAAACCTCGGGAACAGTACTTATTTTCGGGATGAAATACCTTTCATCCCGAAAATAAGTACTGTTCCCTATGTCCATTTCTGTACACCTGACAAAGTATATGCAAAATTTAAGGACGATAGGTTCAGTGGTTTAGGCGTGAAAAGGTAACAAACTTACTTTCGCATTTATAATATTAGTTAGGATTCTTTGTATGGTAACGTTTCGTAGAAAAACGTCTCGAATCAACTTACAGTGAAACGGGTATAGTGTAAAAGATTGCAACCGGGCCAATTCTACTAACAGAAACTTTTATCAATTGCAACTGAATCGTTCATTCAGACAGTTATCGTTTACGAAACCTGTCAAAATGTTTGGTTTTGTTTTTGTTGTCAAACAATTTGATAGTTTTTGTAAACAAAAACTGTCTGAATGAACGATTCAGTTGTAATTGATAAAAGTTTATGTTAGTAGTATGCAACATTGTCCTCACGGGTTCATGATTATTATTATTAGCAGTCAAAGTAACTGTTGAAAATGGCTGTCCCTCTATGAAACGGCGAACAATTCTCAGGGGACATTCATAGCCACTGCGCTTGGATATACACTCACAGTACTATGATATTCGTACAGTACTTGTAATGAGTACACACTAAAATAATAATATTTAAAATGGTGATGGGTATATTAACGTACCGGTAAACCGGGGTTACTTTCAAATACAGGGGCGACATTGATAGTTACTAAACATTTTGCATTTGGTTAAATATCTGTGTGAAAATGGAACTTGTGCATTTTAATTTAATATTGTAGGGAACGTTGACAGTTTTCCTATTTTACCATTCAGTATAGAGGTGTCTGCGATGTTAGATGGCGATGATAAAAAATATTAAATGACACCCCTGAATATGTAAAAAAAACGAGTTTTAGATTTTTCGATTGGGGCTACTTTGAAATTCAATGATAGAACAGAGATCATCAAAGTAGAAGCTCTACGGTCCAAGTTTGATAAGGAACATTTCTCCTTTTTGCTATCGAAAACTGTGCTCTATAGTTTTTTTTATCTAGTCTATGTGATTTTATATATCTCAGTTAATTGAGTCTACTTAAAATATTTTTGATGTAGCAGCTAAAAGCGAAAATAAATAAGATACAAACACATGAAGCTCAAAAAATTGATCAAAGTAACCCCGTTCTACGGTAATGAAGATCTCCAAGCAATAAGTTCTAAATCCTTCCTTCCTCTTGGGTCGTCACGAGCTAGAGATCAACTACGATAATATGGCACGCCCCTCCAACATCTGGGGCCTAATTCTCCTAAAATAAATTCTTGCCAAACGCAGTCGAACCACAACCGTCAGTCAGTTTTTGTTTTCGAAAATTTTCAAAATGATTGATTTTGTTTTTTGTGTCAAACAATAAGACAGCTTTTGAAATTGAGAACTGTCTGAATGAACGGTTCGGCCTTGGTTCGGTTGTGATTTTTCAAGATTTATTTTAGGAGAATTAGGCCCCTGTCTTCAATGTGTGTATGCATAGGTTTGGCAACGAGTCATCATGTTTGTGTTTACAAAAATGCAAATAGAATATCTAGCTTTAATTCCGCTGAACAAGATCGCTAGTTTAGATGCAGTGTGCAGCAACACCCTCCCGCCCACAAGTATATGCACATGCAACTCCTCGACCGCTAGGACGCGAATCACGCGATTCGCGACCTAGCGGTCGAGGAGTCAACATATCCTGAGGATGCCCTGTGCAGGGGCGAAACACGTGTCGTGTATTGGTTTGGTTGCATGTTGCATTAGTTTTTCACTCTTTCTGTATGAGCATATACTTACTTGTGGGCGGAAGGGTGGTGCTGCATACTGCATCCAAACTAGCAATCTTGTTCAGCGGAATTAAAGCTAGATATTCTATTTCCATTTTTGTATGTCATGGATTTCCGCAAAGTAAAGCCTGATTTCATAATTTATGTTTGTGTTTGATATTTAGTAGATTTATTGCTCGACTAGTGCATAATTAAAGAGAATTAATGACATGTTGTAAATATTCTATCTCAGACATTTTTACTTGCAGTGCAGGGACCCCTCCCTGCACTGCAAGTAAAAATGTCTGCCATGTTATTGTCGTTGATATCTACACGAGAACAACTCAAAATCACTCTTCGATGCCGTGGTGAAAAGATTAGCCAGTCAGCTAGGTTGATAACGGGGCTGACTGCCCAGGGTGCGCCAGATGACTTGAGTATCATCACTCGTGAATGCCCTTTTAATGCAAGCGTTCTAAGTAAAATTATGATACAGATGTCTTTTCTATACATGAGTATGTAAGTGTACATATTTTTCATATTTATGCTGTTCAAAAATTCAGCAAAAATTTCCTTCTTCACGCACACAAGATATAAATAACTCATAGGTGTTCTTGCCGATACGAACAGTATACTTTTTTCCTTATTGTTATTTGGAGGCTGCAGTAACAGCATCGAAATATTGGGGGATCAATTTTTGTACGCATCATTTTCCTCTACGTGGGACACTTTATTATAAAAACATTGCAGTACGCACCAATTTTTTTATTTAAAAAGTTCTTTCATTTAAGTCTAACTAACTTCGTGTTTAGAGCACGCGGAAACAGATAGTGTTTTTGCATTGTATATATATAGTACCCTACTATATTGCAAGCCCTTCTACAATTATATTATATAAGTATACTAGGCCAAGCTACTACATTTTTTTCTAAAGCAAATTCATACTCTGGGAGTTCATATTTCGAACAAACAAAAAGTACAAAATGTTCGAACGTGAATAAAAGTTCAGTGATTTGAAACATACTGTAATATTTTTGTCCCAATCTACTATATTTTTGTGGGTACTGGGGGGTCGAGAATACTATATTTGGTCTGAAAAGTTGGCAGCCCTAGTTACGAGTGTTGTGTATATTCGATATTACAAAAAAAAACGTCGCACGGTTCTGTAAACTGACTGTCAGCGGTTAGTTCACATTGAAGAAAGCAACGCTTGACCGATAGTCTTTCTATGCGAAATCTTATACACCCGTGTCATTAATTAAGGTGTGCATAGACAACGACATTCATTGCGACACATAAAATATCTCTGTCACTTATTTCAGTTCCGTTTACACTTGGACATTGCGGCAACAGCGCCCGGCGCGACACTCGGCGTGATGTCGCAATAAATGTCGCAGTGGAGTTCACACGCAGACACAAGATGTTTACATTCATCCAGTCCGAATAAAAGGCAAATAAAGAATTATTTCAGATAGAAAACATCATCTGTTTTTATACCTACTAATACAATCGTAGAGCATAAATTATGGCTACTGTAAAAAAGATATTCCTATCATAATTTGAATGTGTGCATTTGCTCCTTGAAATATATCGGATCATCACAGCGGCCTCGGAATATCCAAAATAAACCAAAATCAAGTACGTAGCAAATATAACTGAAACTTTCAAGTAACATGTTAACGTGAATATGTTAACTATGAGGTATTAAGTTAAAGGGACTGGGTACCTTTTCGAACAATTATGGTAGTTAGATCCAAGGTACTTGATTACGAGGATGTCCGCCGTCCTCGCTCCCGGCTACTTCCGGATATTATTACAAACGAACCATACACAGAGGGTTAAATAAGCTAAAGTTGCCACCAATATGTTGGAATATTAATAAGAACCTGTGAAATGTTATGTTATGATCCAAAAATATGGCACTAATAAATTGACCAGCTACAATATTATAAATATGAAAAATAATAGTAGTTTATGAAACTGTTGCATTATAGGGTTATTAAAACACGAGTGTGAGTTTATAAACCGAGCCGCAGGCGAGGTTTTACTAGTATCGGTTTTAATAGTATCACACGAGTGTTTTAATACCTGGTCACGTACAGTTTCATACACTACTTTATCTCAACTCATGCAATTTAAGTAAAAAAACGTAGTTAAAACAAAACAAACCCTGCAGCCCAACAGGCATGCGCCTTAACACGCGCAATGACAGATAATGTGCAGGCCGCTACTTTTTTTATTAAAAACTCCTTGTAAAATTGTTTTTTTACAACTATAAAAGAAATCAGAACTCGAAAACTACAAAAAATCGCGGAACATACATGGCGGGTGATTCAGGTACCTTTAAGGGTGCTCTACCTCTGCTTGACACTACTTTCTGGGACACGGTGTATGAGGTAAATCCCTGATACAGATAGTTCAATACACGAAGACGCGCCCCACTTTTTGTCTAAATCGCTACAGTGCGAGTGCGTGCGTAATAAATTGCTATTGTGTTAGTTCTATCGCCACATCATACTTAGATTTGTGCATACGGACACCAATATGATCATTTTTTTTTTCATAATTATGATGGTCCTCATAGATGCCCATCGCCCTGGGAAGGCGAAGGGGTATGCCGGACTCTTACCGGCTAAAAACCCACGGTGTTCCTTCTCCTGACCCTTAGCCGGGGTCGCGGGATTCGCAGCTGCATGCACCGCGACCCCGGCAGACCAATATGATCTGCCTAACCTTTTCCCAACATTGTTTGTGTCAGCTTCCAGTCTCACCAGATGCGGTTGAATACCAGTATTTACACGGAGTGGCTGCCGTCAGGCCTCCGCAACCCAGTTACTGGGGAATGCCGATATCCTAAGGTTGGACCGGTTGTCAGGCTTTCGGGCTTCTGACTACCCGTAACGACTGTCATAGGTGTTTCTGACACCCAGAGCCCACGGCTTAACGTACTCTCCGAGGCACGGAGGGGTCTTGATGTGTAACAAACGATCACCCATCCACAGACTGACCGCGGCAAGCGCAACTTAACCTTACAAATTGTATGACAAGTGCGGCTGTTATTTAACCATGAGCCCCTCCATATACCACACCATACACCTCCCTACTCACACTTATAAGATAATAATAAGGGATGTGCGCATACGCACCGCGCGGCTACCTCGCACAAAAAGGAGTGGTGCTTGTCTTCGTGGATCGTACGCACTGTAGGGGGAGGTCCCCGAGTACCGGACGCTTAAGGAATAATAAAAATAAAAAAAATCTGTAAAAGTATAATCTGTTTATTTGGGGATCAACACTATCTCTGTTGTTGGCTTTTGCGCGTCGCCCCCCCCCCCCCCCCCCCCGCACTTCACTTGGGTGTAACTTTCTAACCGCGACACAAGTAACAAATTGGCGCGTTTTCTTAGACTGATTTAAATTCTGTCCGGCTTTAGGAGCCGTCCGGGGTTACAGGACTTCCCAATTTAAAAAACCAGAACGGTTCTAGGAACCTATATTATATAACCAGAATCTTTTAAAACAACTTTACGGAATACATTATATATTTTACGTAGATGAATAAAACAAAAAAGGCCCATAATAAAAAATGAAAATGTTTAACTCGATCACCAATTAGTTTCGAGTATTCAATAATACAAAAATATTCACTAGAATATCATTCATTGAATGAGAATTATATTTCAACAAATATGGTAATTCCGTGAAATAAAGGACGATGGGCAAAATTGTATGAGACCTGTCCCCACCCCTTCCAACAGATTTTTTTGATGTGTCAGTAGTTCCATAAGGATCTATGAAAAGACTAGCAACCAGTTTTAACTTCAAAATCGATGGGGTTTGGTATATACAGGGTGGTAAAGGAAGACCGGAAAAATTGGTCAACATAACCAATAACAACAACACATATGTCATTTGATAGGTATTGCAATATACTGCAATAATTACTATGGCGGCTCATTTCAAATCGGTGTGTGAAAAAAGTTATGGCGATGTTTTGTAGGTTAGGTTATGTTAGGTCAGGTTAGGTAGTTTTTTTCTTGTATAGTGTTATGTAATAAAAAACAATCAGATTGAGTAAACAGTGTTATAATTATGTACCGTCATCCACAATCACATTGTAAATTGTCTGCAGAACCCCTGAAAGGACGATGCCTACCAAATCCTAAATACCACAATAGGAACTGTGGAGAAACTTGGTGTGGTGTTCCTCCAACCAAAGAGAGGATCCTCCAACCAGGCGGAGTCTTGTGCCTGGCGGGCTACTGCCCAACGGTTGATGTTGGGAGGTTGTATATATACTATCTGCGTGTTAAATCTTGATTGCGCGATGTAGGATAGTTCGCTAGTTCGCATGTGGCGAGATAGATGCCGCTACAGAACCAATAACAACCACACATATGTCATTAGATAGGTATTTTAATATACTGCCGTAACTACTATGGCGGCTCATTTCAAATCGCTGTATGAAAAAAGTTAGGGCGTTTTTTCGTAGGTTAGGTTAGGTGTTTTTTTTTTTCTTATAGGTAAATTGTTCGGTAATAGCAAAAAATGCTAGTAGAGTGAGTAAACAGTGTTATAATTATATGTCGTCATTCAAAATCACATCTAATAAATAGGTGATAGGTGAAATTACCTAACCTGACGTAACCTAACCTAACCTACGAAACATCGCCATAACTTTTTTCACACAGCGATTTTAAATGAGCCGCGATAGCAATTATTGCAGTATACTGCAATACCTATCTAATGACATGTGTGTGGTTGTTATTGGTTCCTAGTGTAGTATTTAGGATTTGATAGGCATCGTCTTTCAGGGGTTATGCAGACAATTTATTAATGTAATTGTGGAGGACGATATGACCTTTCACGTGAGTGGCAACAACAACTGTAAAAAGTTTCAACTCAATCGGATGTACCGTGTGAATTTTTAGTAACAATTATCCGATACGACTCGAGCGCCACCTATTGTACGTTGATGGTACTATGTCAGAAACTGTCCCGTGAGTGGCAACAACAACTGTACTTAGTTTCAACTCAATCGAATGAACCATGCGAATTTTTATTAACAATTATCCGATACGAATCGCGCGCCACCTATTGCACGTCGATGATACTATGTCAGAAACTCTCGCGCAAGTGCTAACAATAACTGTACTTAGTTTCAACTCAATCGGATGAACCATGCGAATTTTTATTTACAATTATCCGATATGACTCGCGCGCCACCTATTGTTCGTTGATGGTACTATGTCAGAAACTTTTGCGTGAGTGCCAACAACAACTGTACAAAGTTTCAACTCAATCGGATGTACGATGCGAATATTCATTTAAACAAAATAATAATAATAAAAATGCGTTTTTCCCGGAATATCCCGCACGTTTCAGGAATGTCGCCATAGGAAAAATTTATCACCCTACTAAGATGTTTCAACTGAGATACATTTCAGATCTGTTGGGGGGTGGGGACGTTTTGTCCCATTGTCCTTTGTGTTTTTCCTTCAACAAAGGTGTTGTACGCAATAAACAGCTGATTAAGAGAGCTTACGGCTTTTTATCAAGCTTACCAATAAGCAGATAAATTATTTTCGTACCCATATTTTATGCCAATAATAAGTTGAATTGAAAACGAATGACCGCACATACTTTATAAATTTTAATATACCAGTCAAAAAAGCACGAGAAAGTCCTGCATTTTATTAAAATTTCAAATCAAATTATTTTCCGACAAAATAAACGTATTATATCGTAGGCAAATGACCAAAACCCGGGATTTCACGAAATCGCTAAGCATACCACGAAATCCCGGTTGATGTTGTATATTCCAACCGATTACCTCATCTTGCTGAAAAAATAGTAATTTGACAAAATACTAATCACTAAAGAAGTTCGCAGGCTAAGGGATATCTATCCCTATCCGGACAAACAAGAAAACACTTTTCAGGACAACTTCTTTAATTATAAACACTTAAGGTCTCTAAACTGCACACGAGAATTTGGAACGAAACAGAGTGATATTTGGATGCGACTCCTCCCAGTGAAGCGGAGTACCAGGAGCTCAGTAGTACAGTATCTCCCTCCAGTAGATCGGAGTGCCGGAGACTCAGCGGTGCAGCGACTCCCTCAAGTAGGTCGGAGTGCCGGAGGCTCAGCGATGCAGCAACTCGCCCAAGTAAGTCGGAGTGCCGGAGGGTCAGCAGTGCAGCAACTTTTTTTTTCTTCTTTTTTTGGAAGGTCAGCCTGTGATAAAAAAAAGGTTTAATATAACTAAAAAGAAGGTGAAATGTCGTAAGAGGATGATGATGACAAAGTTATCCTACAACACTGATATGTCGTTTCACTAGACTGATTCTAGTAAAATGTCAACATAAGTCAATAACATTTTTTTGTACAAACCATGCAGTATTTTGTCAACTCACAATTTATTAAGGTGTGTACGGACTGCGCGTTCCTGTGTACGCGTAGTCGGTTACGCGTACACAAGAACGCATAATAATAGTATGGAGGTTAGTGATGTTCAAATCCGCTATAAACTGTAGACGTGTTATAAACTATAAAATATATTCATATAGTCTGTTATTTTATACGCTATCATTATAACGCGGTGTTACAAAACTCGGGCGCAGTCTGAACGCGGAGACGCTATAATTTTATTTAACAACACGCTAAACGAACTTGATGTTGCGCGGTAAATGTTATCTCTCGCAACGCGCTGTACACTAAAGAATATAATAATATTTCATTCCCTTAAGCGCTATTGCTAGTCGCTACGCTATCTTGCTATCTCGTTCTGGCCCCGCTATGCGCGTTTAGACTTTTATTCGTTGAGTAGGTTGAGGCGTTATAACATAGCGCGAAGTCAGAGCCGCTATAGCAAACGCTATACGCTATGTACACATAGTCTGTTATATTTTGGCGCTATACGTTTTATTAACCACCACTAATGGAGGTGCCTGTCTTAAGCCTTGTACAGACTAAGCGTTCCTACGTACGCGTAACCGACCACGCGTACCAATGTATGCGCTGTCCGCACACACTTATACAGTAAGCTTAGATAATCGATTGGACTTATCGGCATCATTCGGGACGCCTAGGGATTTCGCCAAATCCCTGGTTTCGTCATATCCCTACAAAATACATAAGTAAGTTTTTGCATCAATAAAGGTATAATCCACAACAGAACGCTATACGAACGCAATAAACAGCTTATATGTGAGAGCTTAAAGGCTTTTGAGTTAAATTTTATTTGATTGCAGCCTCGTCACGCTGACAAGGCTGATTGATGTATTGCCGTCGGGCGGCTCCCTGGTCAAAGATTACTTAATTGATGCGTCGTGTTTGCAGATATTCATATTAGGTAGTATATCATTTTTGTTTATGATTATGGCTTTGCATATGTAACAAGTGTATGAATCGTTAATAAAGCCTTCATGAAATAATGTCAAACTCATTACTTGTATTCGTAGTAGAGGTCCTTGTGAAAGAGCTTGTCTGGGGAAGTACTGCTACAAGCAGCATTGCTGTGAAATTACAGGCACATGCAATTTTCCAATGTTGGTCTCTGAGGTTGGCAACGCATCAGCAACCTTCTTGATGCTGTAGGTTCATATAGGCATTGGTAACCACTTGCCATCAGGGGCTCAATTCTCCTAAAATAAATCTTGATAAATCACAACCGAACCAAGGCCGAACCGTTCATTCAGACAGTTCTCAATTTTAAAAGCTATCAAATTGTTTGACACAAAAAACAGAATCATTTTTTTTTTTTAAGTTTTCGAAAACAAAAACTGACTGACGGTTGTGGTTCGATTGCGTTTGGCAACAATTTATTTTAGGAGAATTGGGCCCCAGGTGAACGTCAGCTTATTTGTCAAACTATAACATGAAACTTAATTACTGCCTAATGTAAACTGTAAATTAATGTGATTTTAAAAAATTTCAGCACTTTGCACTGCCTTATTTTTTTCTCAAAAATCTTTTACCTGTATTCCATTATTATAGTCTGTAAAGGTAGTTACTACCTTTACTACTACTTTTAAGGGTAGTGAATATTTCACACCAATTTGTTAAGCCATTACCGTATATATATTAAACATACAAAACCAAGACTAAAATTCCACAACTCTCCCAAAATCATAATCCCTAACAGTTCAAAAGTCACACACACCACCACTAATCATCGCACGCGCCTCCCCAAAAGGCCACGACACACGAATCCGCGATTGAGATAAAGCAATAGCGCCCCTTTCATACGACATTAGCTGCGTTAGTAACGCCACATTTCCTAACAATCTGCACCGAGGCCCATTCGCGTGTGAATCCTTAGATACAGACGCTCATTTCCTCTTACGTTCGCGGGTTAACATTGTACATGAAACACGATGGAATTTGGGATTTATTCAGTGTGACGGGGTATTAATAATGTGACAATACATTGTATATTTATTTGTGGCATGTCGTCTTGACTAGGAAATACCCGAGATCATCACATACAGAAGTGACGAAAGGATTAGGACAGAGTCTGGCCTAAGGCCCGGTATCCACCAAAACGGAGAGGAGAGGAGACGAGAGGAGATGTGCTGCGAAGCTGGCAGTTTATTTTCACCAAAGCGGAGAGGAGATGCGTAGTGGAGAGGAGATGTAAGCTGTGAGAGCTCGAAATCAGTCAGTTTGGGTGTGTGAGGCGTGGGGAGAAGGCAGCGGGGAAAGGGGCGCGCTAGCGCGGGCTCGACCCGACCGCCCGATTACACACATCTCGGTCCGCTCTGCCACGACGCTTGCTCGCTCGCGGCACAAAATTCTATAGAAAAATGAGACATCTCCTCTCTTCTCCGCTTGATCCATTTCCACCGAAGCTAAGCGGAGAGGAGATGTGGAAATAATGAAATCTGATCGATTATTCAAAACACATCTCCTCTCGTCTCCTCTCCTCTCCGCTTTGGTGGAAACCGGGCCTAACAAAAAATTGTTTAGATGAATATCAGCCCCTATATCAGCTGTGCAGTGAACAACAAAAGCTAGTGATGATTCCTCAGTTTCAAAATTGTTTTATGAATGAAAACTTGCCAATGCCACATTGCCACATTAGTGAATTCTTTAAATAATTATCATCATTCAGCCGAAAAACGTCCATTGCTGGACGTAGGCCTCACCCAAGCAGATCGACCGGTCCTAGGCGCCCACAATGTGAACCGATGACCTGGTGAAGGTCACGGGAATCCGCTTTAAAGAATACTTTTATGATAAAATTAGAAAATTAATAAGCACCTGCGAACATTAATTTTTAAATTCCAAAATATTCAACGACTTTTGCTGTTGATTGTACATAAGCCTCATTATACACCGCAAAAATAATCAGCCATGAAGGACTATGGCCATGACTGGAATTTTGCGATATACTCCGAGAGGATCTCCTCTTAATATAATCCCCATAAAACTTGTTCTTTATGGAATTGTATGTAAGTAAAGTTTCCTTTGCAAATATTTGTCAAATTTTTGGACACCTCTTCCGTGGCACCGAATAAGTGGGCAAACAACTTCCGCTTCAGCTTTAAAACACCTTTAACCCAAGTTTACTTCAACCTTCCAACGTGAAAGCGTGTAAAATATGGTTTTACGTACATCCCCATTCGCATATGAGACGATCGTAAATTCCATATATTTTGTTTCATGTACAGTGTCATATTTGGTGTCAAAAAAGTCATTTTGTAAGGCATCTCCGCCGTTCGATACGATAGTTATTGCAGGAAAGTTTGCACGGTTGTAACGTGTGTGAATTCCGTGAAAATTTTAAAGAAAGCAATAAAATTTCATAGCTTTACTCGGTGGGAGTGACAATAAAACTGCATCTCGATTCTGATCACACTCGTTTCAATATGTAGATGCGGCAACACCTGAGACGGGCCCGCTTGAAAAATGCTTATTATATTGCTTTCTCGTAAATAAGTGTACATATACGTGTTTATTCGGGAAAAGAAACGACCCAATTATCATTAATTGCGCTGTTTAGCACTTCAGGCACGTTGAGACTGTTTTCCTTTGAATAGTTTGGCTGCCTCTCTTGTTCCAATAGATTTTTAAGTACCTACATGAAGTAAATTGAACAATAAAATAACTATTTGGAAAAGTCTTTTGTTTCTAGTGGACATTGTTCCATCTGCACTTAAATCAATAACTCCTACTTATATAGATAGGTAGAAATAAAATATAGCTACTCGTACAAGCCGATAGGCTGTTACAATGTAAGAATCCCTAACATAGGGTACATTATCTATCTAAGCACTTACTATAAGTGCAAAAATACAAACTTTACCCAAAGACATCTTGAACAAATTAATACAAAAGTCATCTTGCAATCTACCCAAAAAGTAATTTGCAAATTAGAATCAAAATATAACTTTAATGAAGAGTAAAGACGAGCACTTGAAGTTTCATATCGCAATATCGACTAAGAGAGATAGGGCTCGATACAGAAGCCATGCACTTACATTAATGGTTTCGGAGCGGGCGACTATTCCTGTACTCCGTTTTTTGACGGCCGGCGGATTAAAAATTCATATGATCAAAATGTCCGAGACGATTCTTGTATTTATGGCAGAAAAATAATATAAATGTTAGTCTTGATCTCAAAGTCACGTTTTATTCGATTTTCTCACGTTATGAGACGAGATAAATTGGTATCTGCTGTAAGAATAAGCAAATTATTAGAGTCAAAAGGTAAGTAGATTTCTATTATGAGTAGATATATTGTTTCAACTGCTCCACAATCTTGCCGATCGTCAATAGATTTCAATAAAAATTTTACTGTTAGAACTAATAGCCGGTCTCTATTTGGTATTTAAAGACCACGTGTTGTTTTAGCAATTTTCTTCTAAGTACGTACCTGCGTCTGCCAAAGACCATCTCAGTGTGTATGTGGTTTAGACGAATTCGTGTACCTAATTCCTTCAAACCACATAATCACACTTGCATGATTTTCATGATTGACCTTGCATGGAATTTTTCAGATTCAACAAACAAAAAATGTTCAAAAAGAAAACATGATGATCTGTTTTAGAGTACATTTAACGCCCCAAGTTAACTGACAACTGACTGCGCGAGTGATATCGCGATAGTCGTGCCTGACAGCTGTAATTCCATGCTGTAATTAATTTATGCCAGGCATAGAAAGGCTAAAATAAATGCATTTTATTTTTATTGGAACCTTATTAGACGGTTTAGAAACGATCATTTATGATACGGAAAAAAAATGTTTAATCAATCTAAATACCGTGCGTGGTTAATCTATACCAGTAATAGATCATGTGGTTTTAAGGAATTACACGAATTAGTTTACAGCTTGTGTATTAAGTATAACTTTATTATTCTCGTTATGGACCCTCACCGCGATATTGACTTATCATCAATTACTTACTTATTATCAAATACATTATAAAGAGGAGCTCGTGGCTAAATAATTACAGCCGCATAGACCGATCTTCCGGGTTAAGCCACGCTTGCCGAGGTTGGTCTGTGGATGGGTGACCATTTACCATAGCGAGTTTCCTCCGTGCCTCGGAAAGCACGTAAGGCCGTTGGTCCCGGCTGTCATTTGTAGATCTTTGACAGTCGTTACTGTTGGTCAGAAGCCAGAAAGTCTGACAACCAGTCTTACCAAGAGTATCGTATTACCCAGTTACTGGGTTGTGGAGGTCTGATAGGCAGTCGCTCCATGTAAAATACTGATATTCAGCTGCATCCGGTTCGACTGGAAGCCGACCCCAACATAGTTGGGAAAAGGCTAGGCAGATGATGATATCAAATACATTATAATATCTTTCACGTCTTCCAACCCCTAACCATTCAGCATTTCGTTAGTGAAGTTATAACAGTGCGGAAGTCAAAAATGGCTACTTTATAAGAGTGAAAAAACTATTTAAAACGAGCGTAACCTACGCTGAACGCAATATTGTTTTTAATTATCATTACAGCTAAACTCTTTGATGATTTATTAAACCTTTGAAAATCCTAATAATCATTTTCATTTCGAGTAATATTGTCACTTTCGCAGTGTCGTCTGTTTTTGTCACAAAATGACTTACGCACTGTTAGAACTTCACCGACAATTTGTCTTTAATCAATTCACTGCCTGTGATGTTAAGAAGAGTATATTTGCTATCACTTCCAACGCTGTTGGTAGCGATTGTATCAGCCGTCATATGATACTTATTTTATTATTTTATATTTGGGTTTATTTTATTTTGGTGTTTCTTTTTTTGAATTTTTGGCTCGTTCGATTCCCAGTTGTAGTTGTAGTGGTAAGCTTGTCGAGAAATCTGTGAATGCAGCTTTGTTTCTTTTTAAAAATAAAGGAATGTTTCCTTTAAATAAAATAATCTATCTTAAGGATTTAAAGTGGTTTCCCTTCAGGGCCCATTGATGTTTTCCATCCTGTATATATATACTTCATTTAAAATATGTTTATTGTTTATAACATTTATTTATTTGTGTTTTTAGGTTTATTTAAAGTACTTAATTTAATGTCTCCTTATTTATTTTTACACCGAAAACTACCCCTCTCTTTTTTCTAGCACTTCATATCCATCCAAAGGTAATCTGGAAGAAATCGCCTAGTGCGATAAGACCGCCCATTGTACATCTCTATTTTTAACCGACTTCAAAAATAAGGAGGTTCTCAATTCGTCTGAATGTTTTTTTTTGTTTGTTTGTTAGGTAAGGCCTCTACACACTAAAGCCGCCGGCCCGGCGGCTTCACCCGGCGGGTTATTGCCAGCGGATTATTGCGGCCAACTAAGCGAGCGAACATGACGCAAAACAAGCCTGGCGGACCTCACTAATTGTTTTGCGTCGTGTTCGCTCGCTTATTTTGCCGGCGGCGTTGGTGTGTAAAGGCCCTTACGCGATATCACCGCCAAATTATGAATGGATTTTGGTGATTCTTTTTTTGTTTGGTCGGCCATGCTACAGCTACCGTATAAATTTTATCGAAATTGATTTAGCGCTTTTTGAAAAAATCAACAAAAACAAAAAATATATACTTAGATGACGTTTTGGTTTGTAGTTCCCTTCAGCAAATTTTTGATGAGGACTTTCTCTGTTTTAACGGTCATCACAGAAACATTAGCCAAGTACAAAGAAGATTGTATGTATTTGTAAGGAGCCGTCATGATAATTATACATTAGTACCTATTCTTAAAGAAAACTACCTAGTTGCTGGAAAGATTACACAACCGTGTCATTTAAATTCAAAGTCTTAAACCGTGTAATTAATGGCACTAAAACGTATTTAATAAAATTTATTTAATTAAATTAAATATGACTGCCTCGTTGGTCTAGTGGTCGCAAGCGCGACTGCTGAGCGTGAGGTCTTGGGTTCGATCCCCAGGTCGGGCAAAGTGTTATTGGGTTTTCCCGTGTGGAATTTCTCAGTAGCAGCTCGGAGTCTGGATTTGTGCCCGGTTGATGGCAATAGGCTCGCCCCCTATTACATGGGACTTAAACATAACGGCGAAACGTGGGTGTTACTATACACCTCTGCCAACCCTTCGGGGAATAAGGCGTGAAGTGAAGTTATGTATGTAAATTAAATATTTAAATAAAAGTAAAAACCGACTTCAAAGAAAACTAAAAAGAGTAAAATAATTACCATAACATAAAATTAACAGTTTCAGAAGTCGGTTCAATTCTACACTGAAACAAATAAAAGCCACCGACTTCTGAAACTTAATTTTATACGGTAACTAGCGACCCGCCCCGGCTTTGCACGTGTACGTTTTATAGCTTAAAACCTTCCTCTTGAATCACTCTATCTACTAAAAAAACCGCATCAAAATCCGTTGCGTAGTTTTAAAGATCTAAGCATACATAGGGACAGACAGACAGCGGGAAGCGGCTTTGTTATAAACTATGTAGTGATTATTTTACTCTTTTTAGTTTTCTCTGAAGTCAGTTTTTACATTTATTAAAAGTTTTTTTTATAGTGCTGTTTCTTGTTTGTTTTGTGTACAATAAAGAGTATTGTATTGACTTATCAACACAGCGGGTAGACATTACCAAAAACTCTCCTGCAGTTTAAGTTAGACTTATACTATATACTCTGGCAATATCGAATTAGCGATGTGAGAGGTTGGTCTCAATCAGCCGCAACGCTGTCAAGTGTCACAACGCTGCTATTGACAAGGTTTTGTAGTTTTTAATCTCCTGCTCGATTATGCATTCCGCACACGCCTATTCCCTGTTGGGTTGGGTGCGTTCACTTGACTCGCCCGAAGCTGAAGCAAAGCTAAACTTTTCCAGCTGAGCTAAGTTTTTGGATTTTTATTGCTTTTAAACAACGTGAGATGAAATAATATTATTTTAAATTTTATTACTGTACGTAAGCGGAGACAGGGAAGTATTATTTTAAGTTAAGTTAATATCCGCCTTTTCTGTTTCTATTCAATAAAGAAGTGCATAATTAATTTTGAAACAAATAAAACAGCTGCAATATTTGAACGATCATTACGTGTACCTTTAGTTTACTGCGAAGTCTAAAGAAGTTGGAACTCAAAAAGGAGACATCCTTAAAATTCAATTAGTAAATTAACATTTTAACCTACATATAATCAAACAACCGCCCCTGAACAGAACGTTAAACGATATTTAAAAAAATCTCGTAAACATAGGTCGGTGTCGATCCACGTCGGAGCATCATCCGTCTCCCGCACAATCCGTCTGCACGGGACGTGCGTCTACGTACTTTCGCTAAAAATGCAAATTGTACGTCGAACTGACACCACGCCCAAGTACAGGGGTCGGAGAGCTGACTTAGGGACCTTTCAGGGGTAAAGGGAGGCTCACAATTTTTCACGAAACCAAAATGAGCAAGACACACCCCTAGGACTCGTTGAGTATGGAGCGCAGTTCTTTGTCAGTATTTCATTATACACCGTGATTTTGGGCTGACTCTTGTTTATATTTTAAGCAGCATACATAGCTTTAACAATTGAAGAAATGTTACTTATAACTTAATCAACAAAACATACTGATAAACAAATTCGTGTAATTCCTTAAAACCACAGTCTTATCTGGTATAGATTAACCACGCACGGGATTTAGCTTGAATAAAAGAAATGACAAAAGTATTTTTTCTTGCTCTAATTCTAATTAATCGTATTTATATAACCCAATAAGAATTCATTAAAAAAGAAGCAACAATTTGTTTGTATTATTTTATATGATTGTCATAGAATATTCAGATGCCACGCAAAATTGAATGATAGCACGGCGACACAGCTGGCAGGCACGACTAGCGCGATATCGCTCCGCGCAGTCAGTTAACTCGGGGCGCTAAAAGGATTCCGAAACAGAACACCTATTTTATTTAATTTTACACTGGACCGCAAAGAAAAAGGGTCAGTTAGAAAATCTTCAATATCTTCAAAAGTACCTGACCTAGCTTTATGAAATAAAAACTAAATTAAAGAATATTTTAATGTGCTTAAATGAAAATAAAAAAAATATGAATTCAAGGCTTTTATTTTCAAAAATGTAAAATAAATAAAAATGCGTAGTTTTTCCAGTATTTTCATAAATGTAGATTGATTACAAATGTGCCGTTTTCACGCATTTTAGAACTTTGTGTTGCCTCCGCGAGCTCGCAATACTGCTGTTATGTGATTTGGCATTCTTTCTACTAGGTTTTTGAGGCGATGCTGCGGAATATTCTGCCATTCCTCTATTAGAGATCTTTCATTTCACGTAGCGTGATAGGCGGCGGATTCCGCTGACGTACACATCGTCCCAGTTCGTCCCATGCATGCTGAATGGGGTTTAAGTCGGGGCTGCGTGTTGGCCACTTCATGTGTGTGATACCGACTTCATGAAAATAGGCAAACACTATCTGAGCTGTATGCGGGCGGGCATTGTCTTGCATAAAAACGCCATTCTCGCCCATGTCCACTAAAAATGGACCAATGTAGTCATTCAGAGTTTCAGTGACATATCTTTCTGCAGTTAAAGTTCCGTTTTCTATCACCACTAGCTCAGTGCTGCTTTCGGAAGAAATCCCAGCCCACACGTGAACAGAGCCTCCGCCGTATGGTACTTTTTCTTCTATACAGGTTGGTTATAGCGCTCTCCCGGTCTTCTGTACACTCTTTTCCTGCTGTCGTGCTTGTATAAACAGAATCTAGACTCGTCTGAAAACATAACTCTTGACCAGTCATTCAGAGTCCAATTCTCGTGTTCTCTACCATAACTCAACCTTGAGTTTCTGTGGTGTCTTTCTAGTTTTGGGTCATTTGTAGGTCTTATTGGCTTTAAATTTGCTTCAGCCAGATGCCGCCTTACTGTATTCGTACTCAGATTGTTTCTTCCAGCTCGTAAATGATGATTATTTACTTCAAAAGCCGTAAGGAAGCGATTTCCAAAATTGTTGACACCATATAGCGATCCTCCCGTGCCGTCGTGCACCTTGTTCGGCCTGTTCCTGGTCTTCGAAGATTGGATCCAGTTTCATGGTAACGCTGGAGTACTCGCTGAACTGTAGAAAGAGTCACACCGACAGTTCTCGCTGTATTTCGCTGAATGTGCCCATCTTCAAGCATTGTCAGGATCCTGGTACATTCTTCAGGGGTTAGCGACATGATGACTTCAGAATAATAAAATTTATGAAGTAGAGACACCATATTTACAACTTTTTTTATTGCAAAATCAAAACAAACGCGAAACAATTGATTTGATTTTTTTGGTACTAAATCCAAAAACGACCATTATTTAACATTTTCAGTTTTTTATACAATTATCAAAAATAAATGAAAAGGTTATATATATTATTTTATGTGGCATTAAATATTCTTTAATTTAGTCTTTATTTCATAAAGCTAGGTCAGGTACTTTTGAAGATATTGTAGATTTTCTAACCGACCCTTTTTCTTTGCGGTCCAGTGTATCTTATTTTTTAAATCCTTTCCATGTTCTATCTGTGTCACCATTAGATCCCGCGATTTAAAGAAATTACACGAATTCGGATGATTCAGCCGAAAGACGTCCACTGCTGGACATAGGCCTCCCCCAACAGGGGGGTTTGCCATAATCGCCACGCTTGGCAGGCGGGTTGGCGATCGCAGTATGGTTGTTAAAATACTCAGAGAACGCTACTGCCCATCCTCTAGTGAATCCCTTAGTCATCTTTTACGACACCCATGGGAAGAGATGGGGTAGTGCTATTCTTTAGGTACGTCCGGCACTACACGGAACACATGGAACCTGTTTATAAGGTTGTCGGAAAGGGGGTACTAATCCGAAAGGGTGTTAAAGTACCCATAATAACGAATAACTTTTGTTCTACAACTTTCCCCAAAACTCAATAGTTAAGGAGAAAATAAATAGCTGTTCAAAGATCTCAAAAAAAATCGCTAAAATCTATCTATCCCCAGTTATGATCAGCTGTGTTTACATTTTAGGTCATATTTTATTTATTTAAGGTCATGAATCAGAAGCACCATTTTCTGAATTTGTAACTAAAGCAGAGATAAAGATTTTTTGAAAAAACTAAAATAAAAATCATTTTGCATGAAAATTTATAATTATATATTATCGAATTTGAAATTTTAACTCTTGCTTTAAGACAGCTATCAGTGATACTTTAAGTGGCCTGCGGATTAGTACCCCCTTTCTGACTAACCTTGTATAGCTAGTATGCCAAATTCACATGTTTAAGTTACTCTCTATTATAAAACAAAGTCTGTCTGCACGTACATTTGTTCACTTATAACTTAACCACAACTTCAATTTTCCTGTGGTTTTCTTTATTATACGGAGCGGCTGCGGAACGCTTGTGACGTAATCTAACAACCTTTATACACAGCGTTAAGTACTAAAGTTGTTTGTTCAAGTTATCATTACAATTTCGCGAATACAACCGACAGACGTGCGGTATACGTTTTAACGGCCTTTCTAGAAAAAATTAACAATATCAAGTTAAGAGTGTACATCGTCTTATAATTAACCCTTAATAAGGTTTTAAGAAAAAGTAAATATCAAACAATTTGGCAGTTTTTATAAATAATAAGGAAATAGAAACATTTTTTAGGTATTATTTTTATTTTCTATTTAAGAAAATATTAAAAACATGTGATATTGACAGGTTTAAAAATAAAAATATAACAAGAAGGTTTTCGCGACAACTTCCAAAAAAGTTGATGGGAAATTTATTCCCATGGCCTTAAAAAGAGTTTATCTGAAACCTTGATCAGCGCCCTATGATTCAGAACGATTCAAGAAGTCAGTTGTCGAAAGATTCTGTTTTTATCTCTTTTTCTGTCGTTATGAGAATCGTAGAGGGAACGAGATAACAAACCGAATCGGCCGACTGCTTATCAAAAAGGTTCTGAATCGGGAAGCTATACCCCCTTTTTAATTGTACATTTATTTGGTATATGTATTCAGCTTGAATAAATTAAAGTTAATATTCTTTAGCACTGCATGTTTAATTTTAAATTCTCACTAACTAGGTAAAGTAGGATTACTTTGCGTGTAGTGCATAATAAATCTGCATAATCAATTTTATAAATTGATAGATACAATAGAGCTGATGAAAAACTTATAATTAAATGTTATAGACAATTATACCAGTATAATTTACTCTTTCGTGTTACTTTAAAAAACGCATAACCGAATACTAATAAGCTTTAAACTTGCTTTAATTATTTGTCTCTCTTTGGATACCAGCAAGTCTCTATTTAGCGACCTATTCTTACGACAAATATCAATATAAATCAATAAATTTTACATAAAGTATCACAATTTCGTCTATAAATTTAAATGTTAATTTTCTAAGCTATTAACACATTAGGAGTGCACAACGGACGCTATCGTAAATCAGAAGTACAAACAGTGTATTAATTACAAATGCAAACAGCGAGTGTGGTCCGCCGCAGCCGTCTCTATCCTGCTAATGATTTGCAGTGTAGCTGGAGCCTAACGCACACACGAGAAACCGAACACTACGATACGACGACACGACACACGATAAAACTTTTTAATCGCATTACATTAAAGATTAGAAAGCTTACTAACGTAGGATGGCGCAACGATAAAAGAAAGGTAAAGTAAACTGGACCAGAAAGAACAAAGTATGCACAGCTTATGGGAGGCATTTGTCCAACAGTGGACTACGATAGGCCGAGCCAATTGATTGATACTTTGGCTTAAATTTACAATGCTACTAATGATTTACAGTGTAGGTGTAGCCTTACGAACACACGAGAAACCAAATGCGACGATACGACACCTGAACAAATAATTTTAAGTTGAATTATCGTATTTAATTTTGAGTTGGGCTGTTCAATGCCTCGGTGATTTTATTGTATCCTTTGTTCAAAGTTCTGAAGATGGCAGCTGAGGAAGATTGAGCTTTGAAGCTAAATGGCTTGCAATGAACTGTAGTTCCAGTAAGTTGATTGAAGCTTACTGTTTCCGGCCGTGATTCTGTCCATGGTCGGGAGCGAGAGTGCGTGTAAAGCCATCGCCTCCTTTTTCGAGGAGGTGATGGTGACCAAGGAGGGAGCGCAGAGGGAGAGAGAGGTGACTGCAACTCTCCCTTCCCGCGCCAGACGCACCGGGCGCCGCCGCAGGGCGTGAGACGATCTCCGGCTACCCTAGCCCTAGTATGTAGTCTGCGGCCGGCGGCTTAGGTGGCCCGTCGCCCGACCAGTAACAGGTCCGAAAAGGGGGTGCGCCGTGTTCCACGCGCGCCTCTCAGGAGGACGTGGGGCAAAGCCTCACAGAAGGAGAGGTCCGCCAGCCCCTGGCGGACCGAGGCCTGCCGGGGTTGCGGTGCATGCACACACCGTGGGTTTTTAGCCGGTAAGAGTCCGACATAACTTCGCCTTCCCCGGGCAGAGGGTATCCATGAGGATTTAAGCACGACAAAAAAAAACCTTATTGTACAATGTGACATTAACAATTAATGCAAACAGCGAGTGTGGTCCGTCGGAGCCGTCTCTATTCTGTTAATGAATTGAAGTGAAGCTGTAGTCTGACGCACACGTTAGATACCAAATACGACCAACGATCAAACTCTTTTGCGTTCTATTACTTTAAAACGTTCGGCGTTTTTTTTATAGACTCATTTTTCATGTTGTTTGTAGTTACGTGAATGACATGATTTATGATTTTACTAAATATCTATATCATAATACATGAATAACCTAATTTGATGACGATACGACACACGATCAATTAGCATTTCACTGCATTATTCAGTCAAAGGTTACAATTGTATTCAATTTTGACATAATGTCCAAATCACAATATGATAGTAATATCAATTGAATTAGTCATTTTGATACCGGTGACATGATACTGCAAATGTGTTTCAGCAGATTATTTGACGACACTAAAACGAACTGGCCTTTTCGACAAACCATTTAACCATTAAATGGAATTCCCTCTCAAAATCAACAAGGCTTCAACCGCTACCAATTTACCTTTGACGTTAGGATTTAAATTGATTCTGGTATGAGCATTTTATTCAATGACTTAATTCATAAATGGCTTGATAGGCAGCTGATACGCTCCTTTTGTTTCACGCCGAAATGAGTTTTCACTGATTGTTACTGTAACGAGTGTTTATTGAATTTCAAGCAATTTACTGTGATAATTATTCAGTTGAATATCGTTGCAAAAAGGATTATAGACGAAAATACACTGTTGTTGCTGGAGTATTAGAGATATTAGTGGAATACACGTAGTAGTAAGCAGTATGCAATACTCGCAACTTTGTATTATGTAATGGAGCCTCAGTAGCCTAGGCTTACTCACTTTAATCTGTCGAACATGAGAAAATATACCCTCAGTTTACACCCAACTCCAGCGTTTAGATACCACTCCTTTAATCTGCATAAATTGGAGCGTTACGCATATTGCGGAATGAATCCCGCTCTTTAATGCAGCAGTTAAAGGTGATTCAGTTGACGCAGCAACCATTTTGAATAGGAGAATAAAATATATCTTAAGAATTCAATTAAAATATCCGATTGTCCTATTTCAGTTAAACTAATGTTATGGAGGAAAGATCGCTTTTTAGGTTGTAAATTTATTGTGTTAGGGTTTGGGGAGCTCATGTACTTGTATAAAGTCCTAAAGTGGTTCTATTCTGGTAGGTGAAGGTGCCCGCATAAAAATCTGTAACATATTTTACACGACGTATATCTCCCACACTAGGCACTAAAATATTATTGAGACACAGGGTTAGCACTTACCTCAGCCACGTTTCAAATATTTCTACTAGCAGCTAAATTGAATTTTCTATATTCCAAACTGTGCCAGATGACAAGTGATATACTGGGGAATAAGCAGAAATATTATGGATGAGCTCTCCATTTCCGAGATGAAAAATGCCGTAAAATAATATACTTCATAAAAGTGGAGATAGTGCGATATCGCTATGACGATACGAACAAAACGTTCGACTAAAAGCTCCATTTTAATTTCATCACCATAACTCAGCCGTGTAAAGATACGGTTTTGCATGAAAACTGAAATAAAAAGGTGCAGGTAGACGTCGAAACAATAATGCACGATTGTAGTTGCTTTTACAATGGTAGTCGGAGACATGCGGGCGGGGGTACACTGCCGACGTAAAGTGAAATCGGTCCTTTCAAAACATTTTACTGTGCGAGCTTGAAAAATAAAACGTTGAAGCACTATTCAACTACCCACAGTGGTCGTGGGTAAAGTGTCCGCGATAAAGGGCCTTACAAAAAAAACTCGCCTCTGTAAACTGGGCCGGCTCGCACGGTAATCAACTTTATTCTAGCTTGTGTTTGGTGGGAAAAAATTGAATGGCTTTGTAGTGATGTCAATGTCGAAGCTATCCACGATATTTTTGGTCTGTGTTGGTTTGCTTTGCTTCTTCTGATAATGGGTAAATGTGAATTAGAACGACAAACGTTACGTAAATCAGTGCGAAAGCCTATTTTCAGTTATAAGATAACGTAGTATCTGTATTATATTGTAACTACATAGATTAAGCGCTATTTTTATGTACAAATGTAATGAAAATTTGCATGAAATAAGTAGCTTATTTTTTTTATTATTTCGTTAGTACTTGAATAATCTGTAAATAATATGTATGGATTCTAATACTATTCGGAAATATAACTGCACTGAATATTTATAATTAACTAGCTGTGCCCTCGCTGCTATGCCCGTGAAGCTTTTTTATTTTTTTTATTTATGTCATTATTCTTCGCTCACATCGAGACAACATCTTACCAAAGTTTCATCACAATCGGATGAATGATTAAGAACGCATAAGGGACAAACAAAGAAAAAATCGTTTTTATAAATACATACATCGTTGCGCTACAATATGGCGACATTAATTTAACAACGGGTAGGGTTAGTAGTGGTCAGTAATTATAAAAATAAAACAGAACCGAAAGTGTTTTTTTTTAATTTTCAATCAAACTAAGTAATAAATTAAGTAAACAGCTATTTACCAGCTGCTTGGTGTTCTACTCGCAGCGGCAAACAGCTGGTAAATAGCTGCGTGAATGAGTCTGTTGCACAGAGTGATACCAATTTGGTTTATTAAAACTTATTTCATCAAGAGATTTTTTAATCAAAATAGTAGCTTTCCTATTGCCTAAGTATAATATTTCTATGGTACTTCCCGACAATTAAAGATAAAAAAATAAGTTTATCACAACATACACAAAAAGCTACCACGTAAAAACAGAATCAGTAATCCAGATTGAGTGTTCTACCTGAACTAATACATTTTTCAGAAGCCAAATTCGTTTCGATGTATTCGCCAGAACACTCGGTTTAAAAATACGTTCCACCTAGTTGCCCCAACTAACCTGTATAATATCCACGAATCAACGAATTCCAAAATCGAGTTGGAAGTCTCGCAAAGGAACCGGGGTCGCATTGCCGAGACTCGCGAATATTCGATTCAATCGTCTCCGCCTCGCCTCGCCTTAAGTGTGAGAGAACTATTTTCGTAACGGCGAGATGGCGACACACTGGATGAAGGAGATTGGAGAAAAATAGCTTGGTTCCATTTAAATAATGTTATTAGCGGAACAAAATGTGTGATCGCCAGCTAAGCAGAGATCTTGGGACCTCATCTCTTTACGTGAGTACTGATAACATCACAGAGCAAAAAGCTGGTTTTCGTACCGAAAAAAACTTCGTTTTTATGTGAGAAAAGAAATCCTATACAGGGTCTAAACGAATTTGTGTAATTCCTTCAAACCATATGATCTATTTATTAATGGTACAGATTAATCCCGTACGGGATTTGGATTGATTAAAAATGAAAATAACTTTTTCCCAAATAAAAATGTTATGTGAGAATATTTCGATACCATGCATAAATAAATGAAGGCACGGCGACACAGTTGACGAGCACGACTAGCGCGATATCGTTCCACGCAGTCAGTTAACTCGGGACGCTCAAATTACTCAGACACAAAATACCATGTTTCATTATTTGAAAACTTTTTTTTGTTGATTCTGAAAAAAACCTATGCAGGGTCAATCAGTGTCACCAGTAGATCACGCGATTATCGTGAACTTCTTACGCTTGCTTGTAAGAAAAGCTACACAGGTAATATTTAGCCAAGCTCTTGACGGGATCCTGGTAGCTCTATCTCTAAATTAAGTAAAAATAAGCACTTCGAATGACCTACGGTGCTGAGACATGTGCTCTAATAATTGGATTAGTCTACAAATTCAAAGTCACTCAGGAAGCTATAGATCGAGTTATCCTCGAAGTTTATTTGATGGACAAGACCAGAACATGAGTGAACGACATAGCTTGCAGAATCAGAAGGCTGAAGTGGAGATCGCGAGTCGACAAACGTATTGTAGCACGTTCCCAGCTACAAGGACCGACGACCTGATGTTGGTGGCTGGAGTGGTCCCAGATGCTGAAGACGGAGGACGGAACGTTGGACTTGGGACTCTATGTCCATCAATTGACTACGATAAGCTGCGTAGATGATGATTTCTACAACACATACATTGATGCACACACACACACACCCACACCTACCTCACACACTCCACATAAACACCACACATACTCACATTTACTCCTACATACCCACCTTACACACACACCTAATTCGCATGGAAATCTTGTAAAACTTTTTACCTAGCACCTAGATTTACTATTTTCATCATTGCATTATGAATGTACGTTTTGTTATGGAAGAGCGCAGTCTCCTAATACAGGCATTACCTGCGTAAAAGGAGGCTTCAATCACAAAATTTGTAACTAATTTAACTTGTTCTGCAAATCACTAATTTATTTATTTATTATTATTATTTTAAGGCTGTTTCGGTCCACTATAGCTTGAACTTGAGTTGGTTTCCAAGTCAGGAATAACTAGTAGTTTTTTGAGTTTCTTTTTACGAGTATGTGGTATTATTGTTTGCGTAAGTCTTCGTTAAACTACCCCTTGTTAAGTTTATCTAACCTTATTGACTTATACTTATGCTAACATTTCTCTTATAACTGTTACAGACAGCTAAGCAATTCATACCTTACGTACTTCCTCTTTTACAAACGGAATATTAAAATACGTATTTAAATAGCATTGCCATGTTTTACGTAGATTTTGTCTGAATTTAAATTATATTATGCCACAGCTGGTCTGCTTTCAGAGTTCAGAGGAACTAGGAGATCAAATCTCTGTGTCTCAAAGGATGACATTACCTTGTAACCTTGCTTTTGCCATACAAAATGGGGAGGGATAGTATAAGCTGTGGTTAAAAAAACATTCGCTATTGAAAAACCACTGCAACTACTACTGATGTAGGAACCCTTACGCGCCAAGGCCGTATTAACTTAGAAATACCGACAAACTAATTTAAATCCCATGCCGTCATCACAATGCTTAAAGTAGCCTTTGACCATACTAAGATTCGACTACAGCCTTTGACATAAATTAGACTTCATTTTAGTCTACATTCGGTTCGGACATTTTAAAGCGCTAACACGAGGTCCATGCGTTTCTACATCAAAGGGTGCATTATAATTTTATTAAGTTTCTCTCAAATTATATTCTTTCAAATGAATGCTCTATGCGTTTTTTTTTTACTACAACTTTATTATTTTGAGGACAGTAAAGACCCGTTTGACGGTGCTTTAAAATGTTCTGACCACAAGAATTTCTAAAATGCTTAAATATGTATCTGAGAAAAACGCTGCAACCTTAATCAGAAAATAATACTTCGCACTTGTTCAACCAACGATCAAAGTAGTAGTTCTATTCGACAGTTTATCTTGGTCGTAATTACAAAAATGTCCAAGTGTACCGCGGCCACATAATGTAACTTGGCTGCCGAAGTGGCTTTTCTGTTTGCGAACTGCATTTGATCTATTTTTATCTCGCGCATGGCACTGTGTTTATCTTTTAAAACGATCTGTACGACACACAAGCGAAAAATTGCAAAAATAAATCTATTCAATTTTTTCGTGCCCCTTGCCCATGGCACGTAACAAATACATACAACGTCTATACAATAGAAACTTGTGTAGTTTTGTTAGTTTATAAACGCGCTGTATATATATTTCAATAAGCTGAAAATTTCAGTCAGCTGTTCAATTTTATCACTTATTTCGCGTTGCCTCCTAAAAGTGCTACGGAATAATCGATCATCACGTCCCGCGGGTACACAATATTGTTTCGTCCAATAACATTCAAAAACATATTGGCGTAAGTGCTCGATATGAAATTGCATTTAAGCCAATAGGTGCAAGTATTCATCGTCCGTCATATTATTTGTCACAGGCCGTCACCGGCAGGCGCCGCCGGGCGTCGAGTGCGGGCGACGCATAGCGTATATCCAATTACCCATTCGCAATATTTTCTATGCGATGACGCATGTGGAAAACGCAATCAATCTACAATACGAATATTGTCTACAATGATTTGGGAAGAGAGCGAGTTATGGAAAATGGTTTTTATGCGTTTATATTTTATGTTTGTTTTTTATCAGAATGCAAAATGATGGTTTTCTGTAAATGTCTTCTTCTCTGTGTTCATAAAACTCATTGAAAATGAAGGGCCCATACGACAATAATTAAATTCATTACACATTGTTTCAAGTTTCGATAGATTTGTGGTAAAATAAAAAATATATTTAAAAAGCATGTTTAAAAAAAATGCATAATTATTGTGATAAAAATACACGGTTTGTGCGTATTTTTTAAAGAAAATGCAGTACAACATTTAAACATTTACGTAACTCCATTCAATTGGCGACAGCGTGTTTAGAAGATTTTATCAGGTGTATATTAGATACTCATATAACATGATAGTTATTATTAATAAATTAATTAAATATATGACTAGTTCTTGAAACTGATAAGGGCCTCGACCTGAGGCCAAGAGAAGTTTCAATGACCACCAACTAGAAGGATTCAAGAAGTTCAAAAAGTAGAGGTACAGTCAACAGCAAAGTATGATGACTTTTTTAAAACCTTGTATCAAATAATCAGTGCATGTAATAATTATTTGATTTTATGAAATAGTTATATTTAGTGTTGTCTAATTTGTTATTTTTTTGTGCAAAATAATATTAATAAAAAACAAGTTTACATTCATAAAACACCTTTGAAACTTTTTACAATCACCATTTAGTTTTGCTGTACATATAGATAATTGCAAAGGCAATTTCAAACCTAGAAAATATACTATAGAATCAATAGTTTACAATATAGCTGTCATTAAAGTATCATATTTTTATAATAAAAACACATTGCAGAAAGTTAAGGATAATAAAAAGACATGAAAAAGAAAACACGGTACGTTAGATTAAACACCCAAATAACGTGTTGGCAAGCTTTAAGGTTAAAGAAACTTATTTTTCTTTTGGACGAACTCCAGAACTGGTAACAAAATGATAAATGTTATTATTGGGCTTGACACTTCATTTAAAACAAGCGTTTTATTTAAATGTTTGTTTTTATGAAATGGAAATTAATATAACGAATTGTGACGTCGTCTCCGTTATTGTCTTATCAAAATCCTAATCCTAACTAATATTGTAAATACGAAAGTAAGTTTGTTTATTTGTTACCTTTTCACGCCTAAACCACTGAACCAATCATCCAGAAATTTTGCATATACGTTATCAGGTGTACAGAAACGGACTTAAGGTACCTTTCATCCCGAAAAAAGTACTGTTCCCGAGGAACAACAGTAACGTTAATGGATGGCGCCACGTGTCTTTCGAATCACGATTGAATTATATTATTAAAGAAACTTTAGTAGTGTGTTAAGAGTTTTTTTGAGCTCAATTAACGCGAGCGAAGCCGCGGGCAAAAGCTAGTATATTATAAATGCGAAAGTTAGTTTGTTTGTTACCTTTTCACGCCTAAACCACTGAACCGATCATCCTGAAATTTTGCATATACGTTGTCAGGTGTACAGAAACGGACATAGGGTACCTTTCATCCCAAAAAAAAAGTTCTTATGATAATAGACGGCGCCACGTGTCTTTCGAATCATGATTGAATTATATTATTATACAAACTTTAGTAGTGTGTTAAGAGTTGATTATCAAATTATAAATTAACGTACGTTACGTACACGAGCGATGCCGCGGGCAAAAGCTTGTAATTAATAATTTCAAAAATTAGTTCTTAACTTGACTGCCTCGTTGGTCTAGTGGTCGCAAGCGCGACTGCTGAGCGACAGGTCCTGGGTTAAATTCCTAGGTTGGGCAAAGTGTTACTGGGTTTTTTCGTGTGGAATTTCTCAGTAGCAGCCCGGACTCTGGATTTGTGGCTGGTTGATAGCAATAGGCTCACTCTCTTTTACATAGGACTATTAAAAAAAACATATTTTTGCTGTTACCAACTGTAAAGTTTCTGTTCCTTGTTATTTTAAATTTGTTAGATAGTTCTAATATTTTATGCAATTTTGCATGCCTACTGTACCCCAAGTGTGAGTTTTTTACGTTACTATTGTAGTTGCGTCACGCCAAAAATTACAAACAAATTTTTAGTCACTCTATTCGCCGCTAGAGGCTCTGCCTAAATTTTCATACATTTTTAGCTTGACGCAACTGCAGTAGTACCTAACGTAAAAAAACTCACACTTGGGGTACTGGTAACATTATGGTCGAACTTGTTTTTTCTTTATATGACCACGTACTGTACCCATATCGTCACCCTCCCCGCTAACTGTCGTAACTAGCAATTGATAATTTTTCAGAGAAATTCTCACAGAGTGACGTATCTGCTTCAAATTAATAGGAATAAATAGATACCTTAGGGCTTTAGGGCAACTACTAACTTAAAACAAGAAGCCAAGAGCAATATAAAAAAGTTATTAATTCATTAAAATAAAGCCACAGCTAACGCAACTACTGAAAAATTATCAATTGCTAGATACGACATTTAGCGGGGAGGGTGACTTTGCCAAATAAAATATCTTTTAACATAACGGCGAAATGAGGGTGTACCATACACCTCTGCCTAACCCTTCTAGATATACAGGTGTGATGTTATGTTGTTAGTTCTTACTGCACCAGCTACTCCATTGCATTGATGCACACAACTTTACGGATTGCTTGATTACTCGTGCACTATATTTTATTGCACGTTAGGATGCTGCACGTAGAATTTCAAATAAAGAACGCGATATAATCCGTGAAGTTGTTTGCATCAAAAGATACGATTCCCGTAAAAAGTATTATACTCTATGGTAATAAAAAGATGCTTCCGTTTATTATTAATCTGTCAGCTTTTAATTTACGGGTTCCAAATTATAGTCCAGTCTAAATAGACTTTTAACTTCGGAATAATTCGCATAGAACTCAAAATTGGTGCAGACCTTATTAAATACATCATTACAAATGAACTGTCAAAATTCCCATCGAAAACAAATTTCTGCAAAAAAAAGTTATTCAATGTCAAATGTCAATAAAGTAGGAAGTAGTAGGAAGACTTTTAATGACATTTCATTTGTAATGATGTATTCTAAGTCTGTACTTACTACTTTTCAGCTCTATGCAAATTATACCTAAATTTTAAGTTTTTTTGTCTATTTTCACTGGACTGTTAATGCAAGTTTTTGATCATAATTATTTATTTATCTACATAAATAAAAAGAAAGGTCCTGACTGATTGACTGACTCATCAACGCCCAGCCCAAACCCTTGGACCTAGAAAGCTGAAATTTTGCACAGAGGTTCCTTTTATAATGTAGACAAGGATCAAGGAAGGATTTTTCGAAAATCAACCCCTAAGAGAGTTAAATAGGGGATGAAAGATTGTCTGCAAAATCGTCACTTAACGGGTTCAAAATTTCACGCAAGCGAATCTGCGGGCAAAAGCTAGTTTTAATATAAATGCACGACATTACAGTTGAAACCAACATTGTAAAGAGCAACTGTCGTATGACCTCTGAAAAAAAGTTTTAGAAAAAGTTATGTTACCATTTCTTTGGCAAATGCATTCATTTTTACGCGTACAATTTTCTTATTACTGTAGCAGCAAATTACATACATACATAAACTCACGCCTTTTGGCCATGGGGGCAGGCAGATACTGTAGAACGCCACATACTACCATCCTTAAATACTCCTTTCGCTTCGTCCCCGTTGAGTGTACTGTACCTGTCCTTTTTGAAGAATATCACAAACAACATCGATGTATGTTCTTCTAAGGGGTCATCTTCCTGCATCTCTCATCTCATTTCATCTGACATTCGCCTTATAAATTCCTTTTGTTAATCACCGTTCACTCATTCTCTCAACATGACCAAACCACGTAAGCAGGGTCCTTTCAATTTCTGTCACAAATTACGTACTATACAAGGTGAAATTGTAAACACTCGACAAACCGAAATGGGAGATTGTACTCATCACCATGAACAACTTTTACTATGAGACCAAACAAGAAACCGCAAAAAAAAATCTGCTGTTCCCTACATTTTGACGAGTTATGCGAACATAAATGTAGGGAACATCTGTTTTTTTTTCGCGATTTCGTGTTTGTTCCCATAGTAAAAGTTGTTCATAGTGATGAGTACTCACAATCTCCCATTTCGGTTTGTCGAGTGTTTACAATTTCAACCTGTATTATGACGCTTTTGTACCAAAAACCCCTCTGCACAGACTTTATCAACCCTATTACTCAATTCAGAACTCCTAGTTCGAATCACCCATTCATTACGACACATCTAATTTGTTAGTATTCTCCTAATGCGTTCAAATTGGTGCACATCTCATTTTCACCCAATCTCTTTCGGCGAAAATACAGAGTACAATCAACAAAAGAGTTTGGTTATACAGGCAACTAATTACAATCGTATTTTAACAGAGTTGTATGTTAAGTGTAAGTTGCCATCGTTTTTCTAAGCGTGTCGTGTGTAAAAAGTTATAACTCAAACAATGACACTTGTCTGCGAAGTGCATTGATATTCGTTGTTTGCCTGTGCAACTCTTTTGTTGACTGTACATTATCAGACCAGAGTTACAACTAGCTTCGAATTCGCATAATCGTCGCAATCAGTAAGCGCATGTATTGTTCCTGTCTCGTCGAGCCACGCAACTAATGAAATCGTAAATCAACGTTCATACATCGACAGATTTTCAGCGTGCAAATATTTTGCTTTTCAACATAACTCTCGACTCGTCTGACGCCTTGTTAATTAATAGAATTAAAACCAGACTTGATGAACAGCTCAACAGCGTGCCAATTAAGCGCGGCATATTTTTTTCTGTCTCTTTAATCTAAGTTGAAAAAGATTTCGAGAGTTGAAAACAGTCAATTCTTTTTGGTGAATAAATGTGTAGCTACAACAAAATTTAACTTTAACACTTATTGTGATAAAATAATTGGATTTTAAGTACGTTTGTAGTTTGAAGCAGGATTTTTGTTAGATTTTATTTAATTCTAAGTGCAATAGTGTAGGTACTAAGTAGCAATACACTACTGCTTGCTCAACAGATATTGACACTGTCATAACTCGACGTCGACTTTTATGACAAACGTCGCGCCAGACGGTATACTTATTTTGTTTCTTTGAATCGATTTTAATAACAAACTTTTTTTTGTAAACTTTATCATTATTCTTTGTCTACTTTTATTATAAACACAATAAATCTTAATGATATACAGTACATTCATGTGAAAAAACGTTTAAAATATGCTTTGAATTTTTGGCAATGAAACGAGAAACGACAACACGGTGCATTTATTTAAAGTTCACTGTTTAAAAAGTAGATATACTTACTTGGGAAAACTATCTTTGAAAAAAATTAAAATATTGTGTTTAACTTTGTTAATAATTATAATTAATGCTAAAGAGAACTGGCGCAAACCTGTAATATTCGATACTAATGCCCGCAGGGAGGTATGGCGGAGCAAGGAGCTTCACGGACGCTTTTACCGGGCCCTTCATGGGCCCGATGTAGATTTTCTAGCGTCCGTGGCCTGGCTACGTTTCGGTGACCTATTTGGGGAAACCGAAGGTTTTGTTTGTGCAATTATGGACGAAGTAATGATGACGAACAACTATAGAAAGTATATTGTGAAGGACGGCACGGTTGACATCTGTCGGGCATGCCACTGTGCCGGTGAATCTATCCGACATATTGTCTCTGGTTGTTCTCGTCTTGCTAACGGTGAGTATTTGCACAGACACAACCTCGTAGCTAGGATTATCCATCAGCAACTTGCTCTTAAATACAACCTTGTGGACGCAGAAGTACCATACTACAAGTATGTGCCCGACCCAGTTCTCGAGAATGGTCATGTCACATTGTACTGGGATCGATCTATCATCACCGACAGGACTATTGTAGCCAATAAGCCTGATATAGTGGTGATAGATCGATCAGAGCGCCTCACAATGATTATTGATATCACTGTTCCACATGACGAGAACCTCGTGAAAGCAGAGAAAGATAAAGAAATTAAATATCAAGACTTGGCACACGAGGTTGTGGACATGTGGGATGTTGATTCAGCAGTAATTGTGCCGGTAGTAGTTACGGCGAATGGCTTAATAGCTAAGAGCCTCGACCAACACCTAAAGAGGCTCTCGTTGGGCGGCTGGATCAAGGGCCTGATACAGAAAGCTGTACTTCTTGACACGGCGCGTATTGTTAGGAAGTTCCTCTCTCTGAGGCCCTCACCGCCGGTAGCTTGGACCCTGTTCCCGATGCCGGTGGGCTACTATATTTTTATATTTTTAAATGTTTTTTTATACTTGTGTTGAAATATTTAAAAATGTAATTTTATATGTTTATGAATGAATAAAGGGAATAATAATTAATTATCTAATGATAGATCAACAAAATTCATTCTACAGTTTGAAAAAAACTGAGCCAAAAATATCAAATTAAATCATACAATATCTCATTATAGTCCAGCCATTAAAATGTTGTATACAAGGTAAACAAACCTTTGAAAGTGAAATAAAAAAATTAAATTGTATTTTTTACAATAATTGTTGTAATAAACTATTCTAAAAAAAAGGAATGTGTCTAAGTCAAAGGTTTGTTTACCTTTCATACAACTTTTTAATGGCTGGACTTTAATTTCAACAAACTTCCACAATACCCAATAATTCTAACAAAATAATGTATAAATAAACAGTTTAATTAGAAGTAGGTTAGTGTATCCGAGCGGGTGAGCCGGTGATAATGCGACCACAACTCAGAGTCAGACAACCAATTTTGTTCAGCTTTAAATCAACTACTCGTATGTACGATTAACGTTGTGGATTATTTATATCGGATAGCTCTCGACGCACACACGAGCGTGTCTGTCGGCACTCGGCCACTACATCAAAAACGGTGCACTCAAACTAATTGCATTTGCCATTGATGTGCGCCTATAGCCCACATTGGTGAATACCTATCCAGACTACCCGGCGATCGCATGTCGACTATTAGCAATATAATTTCAGGGCATCCGTGTTTATATTCGGAAGGCATTCATTTGCTTTGATTCGATTTGATGCATTAATATGTACCCGATGTCATTAGCAAAATGAATTGATATTCGTTGCTAAATACGTTGGATGTTTTAGTTGGAAGAGCAAATGGAAATTATGTGTATTACGTTACATGATTAGCAGTATTATGTATACAACGTTATTTTTACTTTATACGAAAACCGAGACACCCCAACAAGATTTTCATCAGAACTGCCTGAATATTTGTTTTTTTTTAGTAAATCTCCAAGTTACACCTTAGTTTATGTCGCGTTAAGTTCGCCAAAAAAGTGTGAAATGCCTGAGATGTGCTATGCAGGAGTTGTCTAATACACGGAAACTGACCGAGCGGACCATTTCAAGCCTCAAGGTGTCTATTCCCGTCAATTGTTATGGGTAGAAACCTACTGAAACAAAATTGAAATTTATGAAAAAAAAAAAACAAAAAAAAATGTGGTGTAAAAAATATGTCAATCGATTCTCCTAGTGATTCTGAACAAACTAGTTTCAGGTTTCGCATATACTAAAACTAACCTTGTATACCGAGAAACCTAAATTGTAAAGTGCACTTTGGCTTCGTATATGCAAATGTGGACTTCAAAACCTAATCGATTGCAACAGCTACAGAGACAATATACGGCATGACTATGGGGCCCAATTCTACTAACAGAAACTTTTTATCAATTACAATTGAATCGTTCATTCAGACAATTTTCGTTTACAAAAACTATAAAATTGTTTGACAACAAAAACAAAACCAAACATTTTTACAGTTTTCGTAAACGAAAACTGTCTGAATGAACGATTCAGTTGTAATTGATGAAAGTTTCTGTTAGTTAGAATTGGGCCCCAGGTAACTCGCTTTACATCCGAAAATTGTAAGCTCCGCTCATCATTCTGTACAACTTTTATTATGGGACAAACAGTAAATTCCTGAGAAAAAATCTGCTGTTACATACATCTTGTTCAGCAACATTCATTATTTTGTATGTACTGATCCATATGATATGTTTTTTTACGAATTTAGAGTTTGTCCCATAGTAGGTAATATACTTGGGAGCAAATAAATCGAGCCACTTCTATTTTTCACGTAGGTATAATTGTTATTATTTTTGGTATTAAGAAACAGATCAATTCTAAACATATATCGCCTAAAAGATTATTTGATAACCAATGAGGGTAGTTTTTTGTATTTTGAATTATATAATTCATGAAACCAAAAGTAATAACCAGGACAAGTGAAAAAAGAAGTGGCTCGATTTCTTTGCTCCCAAGTATAGTTGTGGAGAATGATGAGTATGATGATGAGCAGAGTTCATGGTTTTCGGATGAAAAGCGACTTACTCATACAGCAGGACTAGTTAGTCAAGCTGTATAATTGAACCCTTTTTCTGCGTAAATGTTATAAAGTAAATAAGGGTTGCGGCGATCAAACGACATTTTCATTGGGTCTGCACAAAGCCAACCAAAAAAATGTACAATGGCATTCACTCATTTTCGCGCCACTCGCCACATATAATAAACATTCGTGGTCTTAAAGTCGCACTCGATTCGGAAGTGATCGGTTTCACGAATTTTTCCAATGCGACTTCTCAGTTGTGTCGCACTAAAAGGTACTTTAACCGAACTCCCTACAGTACCAAACTAATATGAAAAGAAAACTAATTAGAAAATTTAATTATTACAACTGCAAACTCGCAACGCGCCAAATCTAAAAGTAATATCCAACTAGTTGTAATCTCACTGTGGTACACTAATATCGTTTCCATATAGAAACATAAAAGGTCTGCTAAACGTGCCACAATTCGTACCTACCTGCCCCTCAAATTACTTAGTTAATGCTTATTCAACAACCTATAAAAACAAAGAGGCGGCTGCGACAAGGAGGGTCAGAAATTCTATTGTATATTAATGTAAGCGACGCCGTTCTCTCTCGCTAGTTTTGGCAAAGATGCAATTTCATTTGAATATTGTGCAAGACTGTTATACTGCGTTATAGTCGTAACTGGAGCACTTTAAATACAAAGTGGTCATAAAAGTAGTGTCTAAGTGTGGCCTTTAGATGGTGTTAATTGATATTAAAGTATAACCTTAATTTAGTGTTCGGTTGTAGTCGTGATGGGCGTTGAGCTCGACCAGCTACAAATTATAGCCTATAATAGAGGGTTGAGCTCGTGGCTAAATAATTACAGCCGCATAGACCGATCTTCCGGGTTAAGCCACGCTTGCCGAGGTTGGTCTGTGGATGGGTGACCATTTACCATACCGAGTTTCCTCCGTGCCTCGGAAAGCACGTAAAGCCGTTGGTCCCGGCTGTCATTTGTAGATCTTTGACAGTCGTTACTGTTGGTCAGAAGCCAGAAAGTCTGACAACCAGTCTTACCAAGAGTATCGTATTACCCAGTTACTGGGTTGTGGAGGTCTGATAGGCAGTCGCTCCATGTAAAATACTGATATTCAGCTGCATCCGGTTCGACTGGAAGCCGACCCCAACATAGTTGGGAAAAGGCTAAGCAGATGATGAATAGAGGGTTGAGCTACACGATGGTCGGGTCAGGTTTACAAGGCCAGTCCCAACATTGGCCTACATTGACGCATAATAAAAAGATACTAATAAGTAGCAGGACTAACAGCCCCGCTACCAACCTTACTGACTGGCTAATCTTTTCACCGCAGCATGAGCTGTTTTCGTATAGCTCTTGCTGACACGAGAGAAGAAGAAGTAGTAGGACTGCCTCGTTGGTCTAGCGGTCGCGAGCGCGCCTGCTGAGCGTGAGGTCCTGGGTTCGATACCCAGGTCGGGCAGTGTTATTGTGTTTTTGTGTGTGAAATTTTTCAATAGCAGCCCGGAGTCTGGATTTGTGCCCGGTTAATGGCAATAGGCTCGCCTCTTATTTCATGGGACTTAAACAAAACGGTGAAATGAGGTTATATTGTACACCTCTGCCAACCCTTCGGGGAATACAGGCGTGATTTAATGTTATGTTAATAAGTATTTGACAACTTCTTATGGTGGCGACTGACATGAGCATTTGCTCGATGTGAATATCCACATCGAGCAAAGGCTCATTCGATCACTGTTCCGCTCGCTGTACTAACATGCCGAATATTCGACTTGTAACGTGCTCACATCGAGCGACTATTTATGACAGTCGCCACTTTTTAAACAAACGCCAGTAACAAACTCAGGGTTCACATTTCTTGTTGGCTCACATCGCGGGAATATTAATGTCAGTAAATGTTTTTAAACTTTCGCGATTTGTACACATTATAAAAATACAGATTCGGGTCTAATCGCGTAAAAACTTAAAAAGTTTTTTTTTAATGTCAGTCATGTAATGTTGTTTGTGTCACCTTTGAAGCAAAACGCTGAAACAACCTCATTTCTCAAGAACCAAAAATTTTAACATGAGAATTTTATTTCGTGGATCACATAAATAAAAATCCTTTAACCTTAGAATGGAATTAAACAAACGGTAACACCTATCCGTATTAGGTAACGGGGTACATGTCGTACGTTCACAGTAAGACAATTAAAAGGAAATTTTAGCGCTTGCGAGGCGCACGGAGCGTATATGTGTCTCATTCCGCGTGTAAGTGCGCCTCTGCTCGTCACGGTGTCTCCACGATTTATGCTCGCCGTATTACACGCCATTCGACACGTTGCCACGGGTACCAGGAGGTAAGAAAGAAAATATACAAGGTTAGTCGGAAAGGGGGTAATAATCTGAAAGGGTGCTAAAGTATCCTTAATAATGAATAGCTTCTGATATACCACTTTCCCCAAAAATCAATAGTTTAAGAGAAATTGCTGTTGAAAAATTTCATTAAAAAACACGCTAAAATCTATCTATCCTCAGCTATAATCAGCTGTGTTTTCATTTAGGTCATATTTGGGGTTACGGATTAGAAGTTCTATTTTCTGAATTCGTAACAAAATTTGGTTTATGAATATTTAAAAAAACTGTAACAAAAATCATTTTGTATGTTTTTCTTTATCGAATTTTGAAATTTTAACACTTGCTTTAAAAGTCGTCGGTGATACTATAAGAAGCCTGTGGATTAGCACCCCATTTCAGATTCACCTTGTATGAGATTAAATAAAAATTAGGAATGCGGATACAAATGTACTTACGTCATGGTCATAAAACATGGTTTAAAACGCGCGAAATAGATTTCCTTCTCATGCATAACCAAGTTCAGTACGACACATCTAAGAAGTCGTGTCGGCAAACTTCGTAAAACCGATCACTGCCGAACTGAGTGCCACTTCAAGACTACGACTATTGTCTGTTCTGCAGTAAAAAAATTTTTTTACGCTGACGTAATAAATGTGAGTGGCGCGAAAATGAACGACTGCCAGGTACAGGTACATCATGTAACTTCTTATTTGTATCGTACCTGTGTCCAGATGGAAGTTGTTTCGTAGTTACAAAATGATGAAGTATGAAAATTCCTAAATTACCTAAATATAGTCGTTACCAGGATTCACTTTCAGGTTCATATTACAAATGCGTTTTAAATGACGACACGTTTGGTGCAGTGGCTAAGCGATTGGCTTCTGCGCTACGGGTCGTGGGTTCGATTCCCACACGGAACAAAAATTTGTATAGCCTACAGATGGTTGTTTCTGGTCTAGGCGTTTGTATATGTGAGATTTGTGCCTGTAAACGCACCCACGATACAAGAGAAATCTTAGTGTGGGGCAAAGATTTTATAAAAAAAAAAGAATACTTGCAGATCCATATTTTTCATACCACGTAACCAAAAAACAATAGATATTCCTTTCCACGATTGTACTCGTAACTCATATCTGCGTATTTCCCATAGGATCCTACCATATAATTGTATGTAACATCGTTTACCCGGGACTTAGTTAACGGGTCCGTCCCTGTCATTCCATGTCTCAATTACAGTCATTTCATTTCGATTATTGTCTCATTCATTTGATTTATCTTGTTTCCCATCCCTTCACGCCATTCGTAAGTACCAGTAGAACCAAATGAACTTTCCCTTATTATACTTGATATCAAATAATGCTTCGTTGCACATCTGAGAGTAAAAGAAAGGCATAAAGAGTCGCGTTCTTATTTTATGATAAGTTGGTGATGAAAAAAATTTGGTGGAAAGTGGGTTGGAATCACTACATAGTGGTGCCGATTCTCTTGTTAACCAACTAAACTAAAATGAGGGAATTGCTTTCTTTTACTAACAGACAGCGCGAGAAAAGGACGGTGATAGATAAGAACTAAGTTAGAGATGTCAAACTAGTTTACCCCTTGAACTTCACCGTGTTTTAGTCGACACGTTCTGACGTGTCGTCTAAAGGAGATCTTTCACGGTTCATACAAAGTTCGGCCCAAAAGTCAAAGTCGGCCAACGAAAAAAAAGGTGTCACCACTATTGAGGAAGTCATTCCGAGTATTTTTTAGTATGGCACTAAGTCTCTACAATCATTCCATCAGCTGATTTTTTTAGTTGAAAAATTGGATTTCCATACATTTTATTTGAAAAAATCTTTTCATCTGCTAACGAAAAAAGTGATATGAGTTTGTTGGGATGATGACCTTGAACAAGTATTAAGTATTATGTATGACACCACAACGCTGTTTTTTTTTTTTTTGATACGCTGCCTGCGTTTTTCCACCATCCCGCCTGATTTTAAACGGCGATGCGGTCTACGATGGAGCACGCTTGCCCAGAAGAAACCGATTCACCCTTGACTTGAAGACACCCAGATTGTAGCAGTCGGGGTATACTCACTCGGGCAGTGCAGTCCACTGTTTGACGGTTTTCGCAATTAAAGTGGAATCAAAGCGCTCCGTTTGGGTTTTTAGTATATCAACCATGAACCGATGGCGTTTTTTCGTGCTTCCGGCCGTCCGATACAAAAAAGAGCAGGGGGGAATCAGATCCTGCAGATCTGAAGCACACTCTCCGAAATGTATCCGATAAAAAACCGATAGACTAGCAACTTTGCGCCGACGCTCAGGACTTTGGAGCTTGGTCTGAACAAGGGAGTCGTTGCTCATGATCTTCTTGGCATACTTCTCAATGGACTCCAACGCCTACTTGGCTGAGCCATCCTAAAGGTGCGAGCAGTACTCCACGCACGAACGAACCTGTGCTTTGTACAGTAGAAGCAACTGTTCCGATGTGAAGTACCGCCGCACCTTCGGGAGGATACCAAGCTTTTTAGCAGCCAATTGAGCTTTGGACTCGATATAGGAGCCAAAGTGGAGCTCAAGATGGTCAGTTATCGGTATAGATATATCTCGAAAAGTAGGAGCCAGCTGGAATAGCCTCCTTTGGCAGAGAAGAGACACGCTTGGGTCTTAGCTGCATTCACCTTGACCAGGTTTGCATCGCCGCAATCGGAGACTGCCTTAAGGGACAAATTCAAGCGTTCGACCATGGCCTCTCTCAGAGATTGGATTTGTGGTCCACTGGTCCGTACATTGGCTACGTAGCTCTCTACAACAGTGCTGCCGTCTGCATACCCAAAGGTTCCGGGCTTTAGCAGGTCGTTGATATGCAGAAGGAAGAACGTCGCAGAGAGCACTGACCCCTGGGGGACACCGGCATTAATAGCCATTCGATCGTACGAGCAGTCATCAGGTCATCATCCCAACAAGCTCATATCACTTTTTGGCCAGCAGATGAAAAGATTTTTTTCAAATAAAAAGTACGGACACCAGATGTTTCAACCCAAAAAATCAGCTGAAGGAATCGTTGTAGAGACTTAGTGCCATAGTAAAAAATACTCGGACTGACTTCCCCAACAGTGGTGACATGTTTTTTTTCGTTGGCCGGCACTTTGGTTTTTGGGCCGAAAATGAATGATCTCCTTTGTATGGAAATTTTAGTTCAACTAAATTTGACAACTCTTATTTACGTCCGTCTCTTTCTTATTTTGTCACAGTGAAAAAGATGGCAATACCATAAATTAAGTTTAGTTTCAACAGAATCGACACCTATATATTGAACCCATTTTATATTTTCATACTAAATGTGGTTTTAATTTGAGCTTTGCTCTAGTTGTTATTTTAATTTAGCTAACTCGTTTGGAGATATAGTCTAAAATACGTATTTTTAGCTCATCGACTATGTGCTACGAAAGCGTAGCTACTGTAGCGGTGACGTAGGCTACATCGTAGCAAGCATGTAGAGCTTATTATGTATCTCTGTTCACGGCTCATCTTCCGCGCGGAAGATGTCCGGTCCTTTGGAAGGCATACGGGGGACACAGGTCCAACGCGCAGAGGTCCCTTTGAGAACTCAAGCATGTAGAGCTGTATTATTATAATGACAAAGTTTTATTTAGACCCTGTGAAATTGAGCAGCAAACTTCAAGTGACTTCAGTGTCGATGACTATAGAATATTGTGGTTCTATTTTATCGACCAATCAATCACTGATGTTCCCAGTTTTAAAAAGTCCATTCTCTAAGTCAGTGTTTTATAAGAAAAATACCACATCCAAAATTTTTTCACATAAGTAACTCCTCCACAGCACCTCTAGGATGATTGTGCCGCTTGTCTAATTGTTTCTTGCAACGCCGCTATATTAAGCAGTGAGATGCCGCCGACTTTATGACTTCTTGAATGAGTCATTAAGTTGTCGAATCAATTCGTCTTCGGCCTCGGCACTCGGTATTATTTCTGCCGAGACGTGTTAGGGGAAGCGTAATACCTCAATAATTTTACAACTATCGTCGACGTTGAGTTTAATACGCTTATATAAGGAGATAAATCAGGAGAATTTATGTTTTGAATTTGCCTTTGAATGCAATTAAGTTGTTTGAATTGAGACGATTGGGGTATACCCACACTCTAATCTATCTTTCAATATATTTTAGACCAGATTTAGAATTGAATCTTTTGATATCCTTTGGAATTGAAAAGGTTATTATAAACATTAATTTACAAGTATATTCCCATAATTTTAAATTTCGATCAGATTTATAAAAAAAAAACTACATCATTGTTCTGCCTAGTCTTCCAGCTCCAGATGCGGCTGAATACTTACTAATATTTTACACGGAGTGACTTTAAAAAGCTACATTAAAAAATATTATGAACGAAAAAAAAATACAATACGTAAGTTTAAAATGTACATGGTGATTATTATTTATGAGCATAGATATATTATAAAACCAAACATTGCTTCATGATCATAGCACCAAAATAAGAAGCGAAGGAAAAACAAAAAGACTTCTACATTTTAAAATTCATATGAATTAACTTTATTGGCTGAATGCAACTCAAGAAAAACAGAGCTAAAGAACTTGTTAATATTCAAAGTTGAGTCGGAAGAAATTTAATTAAAATAGAACATTTATATAAATAAGATGTAGAAGTTACGGCCAAGTAGTTGTGCAGTATTCTGACACTAAGTTATGTACTTGAAAACTGCAAGACTGGACGATAATTACCATATTTCGTAACTTAATAACTGGGAAATAGTATGGATGAAAATTGTACAAAAATACTACTTTTTCGGGAGTTTATATCATGTGAATTCATAGAACTGGTGGTCGTTGGAGCAGAAAGGTTCTCGAGTGGAGACAACGCATCGGAAAACGCAGCGGGTGGCGGGGAACAGTTTTTTTTTCTCTTCCTATTGTGTAATACACAAAACAGCAAGCCAAAAACCACTGAGGTTTGTCCGGAATGCTGTGCATTCTGCTTAAACACTAATCGCGAAGAACACAATCTTCTTCTTCTCTCGTGTCAGCACGAGCTATACGAAAATAGCTCATGCTGTGGTGAAAAGATTAGCCAGTCAGCAAGGTTGGTGGCGGGGCTGACTGCCCAGGGTGCGCCGGACGTACTTAAGTATCGTCACTCGTGGAGGCTCTTTTCATGCATCCCACATGAAGAACACAATTAAATAATATTAGGTACACCTACATACTAATTACATTAATATTTTTTTCCTACAAATAATGTTTGCGACGACACTGTCTGCCGCTCTCGCATAGACCGGTTTATGCAAAGCTGGATGGACAGACGACTTGCCGGGCTAACATGCACAGCGTGAAGTAATTTTGTCGATACATTATCTCGTACAGACGAGATAAACCATACATTATTTCGTCTCGGCACGGGATAAGTTCGACGTCAAATTTATCTCGCGCTGCGCATGTCAGGCTAGCTGATGAAGGTTGCTGGGAGTTGTTGTACGCAGGCGGCTTGTAACCAGCTGTTGTGGCAATCAATGGGGGAGGCCTATGTTTAGCAGTGGACGTCCTTTGGCTTATATGATGATACAAAGTAATCAGAAAATTCGACCGAAATATGGAGTCGATACTATTTATTATCAGGTAAGGGAGCAATATATCAGTCACTACTTGTCGCGTTTTATCATTATCATTGTCGTAGTGTATGCCTCGTTGACTTTTACACAGGATTGTGAATTTACCAAGGATACAGTTAGTCAAGGTGGATCCTGATCGACAAAGGAATGACCTTCGCTTTAATAAATCTAAAATTATTTTGTCCTTCCTAAATAACTACAAAAATAACTTTCAGGTTGTAGTCTAATCAATTTTATAATCATACTCTTCGGCATCAAACAACAAAATTGCCCCAACAATCAAACCGAATCACCCAACAATATCCTGTTAAACTCAATCACAAGAATTTCCAACTTTCGACAAATTTCATAACACTAATTTGTGCCAAAATGTCAATATTTATTTTGGTTATAATAAACTTATTTTTGATGGAAATTTTCTGAGCCAGTTGTATGGCCAAAGACTGATGTGATTAACATGTTCAGTGCCGAGTGCCCTCCAGGAGGGCACCCTGTAGTGCCATTCGCCATGTTAGATGCCCTTGTGGAGGGCTCATTTTGTAGTGTGTAGGTTTTTCTTGTAAAATTTACCGTCACGAAACAAGCAAACACCTATTTTACGACGTAGTAGCGTACGAGTATTTTTCACGGTTTTTAACCTAATGCCAGGAACCCTCCTTGAGTGTTCACTCTTAGCGCAAACTTAATGCCGAGGATCCTCCTGGAAGGTGCACTAGCAATATGTATGGCGGGATGGCGTATGAGCTCTATGAGAAGTGTGGACTCGAATGTGTTAAGAAATCCCTAGTCTATTACAGTCCATGGATGAAAAACAGAGTTCCTAGGAACTTAGTAGTAGTGGAATTCCTTCACAAGAGTTCGTCCACGAAGTACTACCACGATACCTATTTCTGTCGACAAGCAGCATTGCTGTGTTCCGGTTTGAAAGGTAAGGGAGCCCAAGGGAAACTACTGGCACATGAGACTATCCAACTTTGTCTCTAAGGTTGATCGGTAGGCCGTCAGCCTGTTTGCCTACGTATTACATTAAAAGAAAAAACCTGTGACTCCGGCCATATGTCTTTGGATAAATGGTGTCCATGGTGGTTTTAATCGGTTAGAGTCCAGCATCACCATCCTCTATAAGATTTCCCAACATGAAAAAAAAAGTCAAGAAAGCGAGTTGGTGGCAGTACTCGTACTCTGACACCAGTGATTCTGCTGTTATCAAGACGGTAAAGAAGTAGACAAATTTTAAGGTTATTTTCAATCTATAAGGTATCTGTGGTAGGTTGAATATGAAGAAGGAAGACCATCCCGTGAGGGGACGGACTAGAATATAAAACTTCCTAAACCCAAGCTGGGAATAGACGCATGTTGTAAGATTCAACAAAACCCAGCGCGCTAGGTGGTAGCATCTATACAGTTCGCCCGGCTAGCTACCACCCTCACATTAAAGTCCGGGGCGCCGAGCAGTTTACTGCCTTCCGTCGTGTGTATAAGAGAACCAGAGGGGTACAGAGGAATCCCTCTTGATCTCTGTTACTTGAAAGAAAATAATTTATTCTGGCAGTTTTTTTTTGTTTTAACCTGTGCTTTCCCACTGCTGGACAGTTATAGATACAAAAACATTATTTAAAAAAGAAAGAATAAAAATTTAAACTACCTACACAAGGCCAAAATGGGCTCCCATCTCAGCATAATGCTGCTTGGATTCTTGTGCTGCATCTTAGACCCTATCTTTGCTTACCATCAGACGCAACTAGGATCAAAGGTGAAAAATGATTTCAATAAAAAAATGTTGTGGGTGTAATTTTTGTTGCAAGCTGTTGATAGTGATAGGCTCAGTTGAATCTAACCATTTAGTCGAGCTCAGTCTACCTGTTTACCAGACTGCCGTCCTATGTCTAAAAGGCCGTTAAGTGACTAAACCGAATTTTGAGTTATGAGCAAAAATGTCGAAAGTGTTGTCACTAGAAATTCTGAAGACATACAGATGTTTTTGACTATACCAAATTATTGGGTTACTTTAAGCTCATTGTATAACTTTTAATGAGTTATAGGACTAATACAGTTTTTAAAATTAAAGTTTTTGTTATTATGTCATGCTTTTTTTGTACTGAAAGACCATCTACAATATGGTATGGTATTATTTATGGTAATGTCTCAGTAAGTCTCTGGATCTCGTAATTGACAAATGATAGAAAAATACGGACCAAACTGGTCGATAGAGAAAATGTTGCGCTTTTGCTTATTTTATAAAACTCAAATTAGACAAAATGTCACTCTACGGTTTTTTAGACATAAGACGGCAGCAGACATTTCATTACATTCTCTGAATTTACTTGAAACCCAACACTAACAGTGTCATGCGATTGGTTATCGAGTTTATCTATTGGTAGTATCAATGGTCGGTTGCCTGTCCATTAACTTGCCGCCACTTATTCAATCGGTGTATAAACGGTGAAAGGCTGTGCCGGCAATCGCAATTGCAATCTGTAGCAGCTTATCTATTAATGTGATTCTAACACTATTCTGTGATAATACTTCTGCTTTTTCAGTTTATCTTGTGTTTTTGAACTAGAACAGACTAGAACCACAGTGTACCTACTTATTACATACAGTGGGTCAACGCCCGTACGTTTGACAGGTCCTATGAAATGTCAAAATTATGTAGGGGCGGAGGTTATGTCCCAAGTATGCAGTATGGCTACTCGGGACATAACCTCCGCTCCTTCACCCCGCATCCCCCCGCACGATTGCTCTGCGACAATGTTCTACGTTGACCGACTGTAAGGAGTAAGATATAGGTAGACTGTGCTAGAACTAAGTGTACGATCGGTTTCTATTTACGAAGTTTCAGATTTTTTGTTTTTGTGGCGTTGTTAAACCCTAACTATGACTGCAGTAATAGGCTAGTGGTTGAACATTTGGCTTCCTTGCAAGAGGGTCTCAGTTCGATCCTGGCTCGTACCTCTAACTTTTCGAATTCATGTGCGAATTAGAATTTGATTATAATTTGCGTTAAAGGTGAAAGAAAACATCGTGAGGAAACCTGCACACCTAAAAGGGGTCTAAAAAGTTATCGGTGGTGATGGTGGCCTCAGTCCACAACCCACAGCAGGAGCGTGGTGGACTAAGGCCTCTTTGCCCAGCAGTGGGACATTAATACATCTATATACAGGCTGAAATTGTAAACAGTCTACAAACCGAAATGGGAGATTGTATTCATCACTATGAACAACTTTTACTATGAGAACAAACCTGAAATCGCGAAAAAAAAATCTGCTGTTCCCTACATTTTGACGAGTTATGCGAACATAAATGTAGGGAACAGCTGTTTTTTTTCGCGATTTCAATTTTGGTCCCATAGTAAAAGTTGTTCATAGTGATGAGTGCAATCTCACATTTCGGTTTGTCGACTGTTTACAATTCTGCCGTACGTTATCTAGAAGACAGCTAAGCCCAAAAGTCTACTTTTGAGTTATAAGCGAAAAAGGTGGGAATCGTTGTCTCTATGAAAAGAAAGTTATTATTACAAAATTGTTAATTGAAATAGGTACAGTATTAATTGCTCTATAATTTTCAGTATATTTCAGTCATCTATCCCTTTCAGTTTTTTCACAAAATTCATTTTTACTTTTTAGTTAAGCATTTTGTAACTATGTTAAATGAGTAATACGATACTAAAAAGTCGCTAACCATACCTTAGCCGCTTTGTGTTATGTGTAACTTCGCAACTACAACAGATATAAAAACAATTCCAAGACAGGACGATAGAGAATTTTCAACTCTATAAAATGGCATCAAAACCTCAAATTCGACCAACTGTGGCTTAACTGCCTTTTAGTCAACGTACGGCAGAATTTCACCCTGTATAAATAAAAAGTAAAGTCCTGACTGACTGACTCATCAACGCCCAGCCCAAACCCTTGGACCTAGAAAGCTGAAATTTTGCACAGAGGTTCGTTTTATAATGTAGACAAGGAACAAGGAAGGATTTTTTGAAATTCAACCCTTAAAGGAGTTAAATAGAGGATGAAAGTTTGTATGAAAAATCGTCACTTATCGGGTTCAAAATTTCACGCAAGCGAAGCTGAGGGCAAAAGCTAGTACAGTAATAATACAGTTCCTCATACAGTTACATTAAATAGAAAAATTCTAGATCACATGGTACGTGGAACAGCGTGTAGCTATAATCCCAATGTAGCTAAAAAAGTAAATAATACACAGGTAGAAATATATCATAAATTGAATTTAGCTTCATGGCCCTCATTCACGTAACAACGATTTGGGAACGGTTTTTTTATTCAATGGGCTTTTTCGGTCATTAAGCCTGACGGGTATACAGTTGCAAATTGATTAGCTTCCAAAAGATATAATAATAAAATTGGTGTAACGATGCAATAACGCGCTTTTGTATTTACGCAAATTTTGTTCAATGAAAGCTTTGAAAAGTTTTGTAGAATAAAATGCTTTTTTGTAAATAGTAGATTATTTTGCAAAAATGGTAATTATTCAGCCACGATCAGTAGCCTAAGGGGTTTGCTTTGATTAAATAAATAAGTAGTTTACTATCAAGTGCACGATATTTTTTTTCTACTATGAATTTTTGGTTTCGCCTGAAATGACTGCCGTCTGATCTCCTTAGAACAACCGGGCATTAACAGATCTTAATCTTTGTAGGCGGCATGGGAACCTTGAAGATATCCATAAAAGAATATGAAGCTCCCTCTAGACCACTACAACAAACTATCCTTAGGATCATTTGTCAACATGCTAAAGCTGAATCGATGCGAAAATGTGAAAGCGTGTGTACGCATGTTCATACAAAATGCCCATTTTTATGAGTGAAATGTGAATTGATGCTGATAAATGTATACAAACAAGGTTAGTCGGAAAGGGGGTACTAATCCCAAAGGGTGTTAAAGTAGCCATGATAATGAATAACTTTTGTTCCACAACTTTTTCCAAAAGTCAATAGTTTAAGAGAAAGAGGCGATAAAACATCTCAAAAAAAAAAACTAAAATCTGTCTGTCCGCAGTTATGATCAGCTGTGTTTATATTTTAGGTCAGATTTTGGGTCATGAATTAGAAGCACCATTTTCTGAATTTGTAACTAAAGCAAGAATGAAGAATTTTTGAAAAAACTAAAATTAAAATCATTTTATATGGAAAAAAAAATAACCGAATTTTGAAATTTTAACACTTGCTTTAAGATTGTCATCAGTGATACTTTAAGTGGTTTGCGGATTAGTACCCCCTTTCTGACTAACCTTGTATAATCCCTTATATGGTTAGTTCCAAAGTCATCTTTTACAACAAAAACCAAGACAAGGATCCATTTAAGATTTATTTCTGTATTATCACAAAAACAACACGATGAATCGCGTAAAGCGAACATAAGTCTGGATATAAAATGGTTTAAATTATGAAAACATTTTCTTTAAAGCTTTTATTTGGGAGCAGGGAGTAGGAATTAATAAAAACAGGGCGCGGAGTTCATAAAGAAAAATGTCACTGCATTGCAAAGTAATGCTCTCTCGTTCTAGCTTCGAGGACGCGAATTTGCAAACCCTTGTCCTTAAATATCTGAAACAAATTAGAATTTACTCCCTCCTTGTAATAAATTATGCACTTCAGTTTGTTTTACTTTACAATTTAAATATCAGTTTAGTTCGTCAGGCAGACACAATTCCCTTATTAAACATAAGAGAAAAAAAAAGTTTTCTGATGATATACTATATGCTACATATAGGTTAGTATCTATAGATTGATATAGCACCAGTAGCAGCATTTAACGATATAATATGGGAAATGAAAGAATCTAACGTAAAATCTCACTCATTTCAGCCAATTCCATGGAATAAACTGGCATTCAGAAAACGCGCCACAACGGGCTCGATGTCAGTACATATTTTGTTAATATATGAATACATTACAACAAGTTCGAGGAAACAGTTTCTCGCTAAATTAAAACCTCTCAGGGGCGAATTAAAACTGGAAAGTTTTTAAGCTTACTAGGCGTACCCGCTTAATGATATTAAACTTGATTTATAGACAACAACGGTATGAATTACGAGGTTTGTGTGCTAGTTTTAGTACTGTTCTACTGAGAAACTGAATCTATGGTGGAAGTTTTTCGATAGTAGCAAATAAATCAGTTTCTATGTAAGCAGCCTTTACAAATTTATTTTTGACTTCTTGAACCAATCAATGGTGAACATTATTGCAGTCTTTTCGTTACATTAATTTAAAAGAGTATTATGATTCCTTTTATTCATTGTATACACATATAAATCTATTTTTAAATACATAATATCGTAAAAAACCATATATACGAGTATTTAAAAATATAAGAAATTGTAGCCGGGAACGTACATTGGAAACAAGGTCCAAGCTGCCGGCGGCTAGGGCTCCAGAGAAAAGGACCTACTAGCTATGCGTGCTATGTCAAGGAGTACTACTTTGTGTATCAAGCCCTTGATCCAGCTACCCTACGACAGCCTCGGAACGTGTTGATCAAGGCTCTTGGCTATTAGTCCATTCGCCGTAAAGACTATCGGAACAATGACGGCTCAGTCCACATCCCATATCCTACAACCTGATGTGCTAAATCAAGATATTTTATTTGTTTATCAGATATTTTATTTGTTAATCAGAAAGTATTATTGTTATAAGTATAAATTCACATTCTACTAAAAGTATCGTTGACCCAAAGAACATCTGTTTACATGAGACACCTTTTTTGTTGCAAGTTCGAAATAATAACTGCCTGATTGTTCTAGCAATGTCAGGCATGCAGAATGCAAAGTCTTGTGTTCGTAATCCAAGTTGGGCATAGTTAATATTTTTTCGGAAATGGCAGTAGGCTCGTCTAGGTACTTCTATATGATCATCGACGAACAAAAGGTCACCACCTACCATCTATTGTTACTGAATACACCTCTGCCCTGACCCTCTGAGAACCACAACATCAAAATATTATTCAAGCTGCGAAAACTCAAGCAATTTTTATTCTAATTTCCAAATCTAAATTCTAAACTATTCTTCCATAAACTCAACTTGATTCGCACATCCAAACCTCATAGCTCAAACACTATATAAATTCAGTTTTTCAGTCTGTTTAGTAGGTGTGGTGTGTACGCTAGTTTATAAGAGCGGCGGGGACCGGGCGGCGCGGTGGGGCCCAGTCCGTGCCGTATCTATCATCTCTGCGCGCGGCGCAAACACGCCGTTACCTCCGCTCATTTTATTAGGGGCCCGTGCCGACAAGCTGAAACCACTAACGCGATGCGCTAATAAAATTGAATCAGCCTTCTTTCTACTTCGGAAGCCGGAATAGTAATGGAATAAGTTGGTTTGAATTTTTTCGTGAAGTTTAAATGTCGAGCTTGGTGTGTTTAAGGGAATTTTTAGTTCCTTGAAAATTTTCTTTTTTTGTTTTTCTTTCCAATTCTGTAAGGTCGCTGTTGCTTCATACGTATCTTTTAAGGGTTATGGTAAATTTAGTTAAAGCAAGGTATCAAAGCTTACTGTAAAAAAATCAGGTCAGTAAGTAATTCACAAGAGTTTGTGATTACTACAATAAAAAACGAATACGTCTAATTGAGAACCAGCTCCGCCGATTTTATTTTTGAAGTCATTTTAAAATGATCTAACGTCATTACAAGAATGCCAATCCATTTCGATTTTATATGTAACTAGCTTTTGCCCGCGGCTTAGCTCGCATTAATTAAGCTCAAAAAAACTCTTAATACACTACTAAAGTTTCTACAATCACATAATTCAATCGTGATTCGAAAGACACGTGGCGCCATCTATGAACGTTATTGTTGTTTTCCTCGGACACAGTACTTTTTTTCGGGATGAAAGGTAACCCTATGTCCGTTTCTGTACACCTGACAACGTATAAGCAAAATTTCAGGATGATCGCTTCAGTGGTTTAGGCGTGAAAAGATAACAAACAAACAAACTTACTTTCGCATTTATAATAATTAGTAAGGAAAGGATAGTTTGGATAATATTAGTTAGGATTTACCCGATTGTGGTTTCTCAAACACAGCCTATCCTATTGATTTACTAGATCATTCGTGCAGTTATTACGAAACGGAATTAACGCGACTTTCCGTTCCAGTTTCATAATAAATATTTACATGCAACGCGTAAGTTTTAAAGTTAATATAAACGAAATGATCAATACTGACACACATGTTATTCAATCAGAACTCCGTCTCAGCCGAATGTAAATGGATATGCATTGCCATTTGCTACAGTTATTGAGATGCCGTGTTATTGAGGTAATACCGATCGATATTCGAGGTAAAGGATGATATAAGGGTGCACGATATATTCCTGTAATAGCTCCATCAATGTAAAATCTTAAGATATTTTAGTAGATTTGCTACATGAAATGACATCGTTCTAATGTGAGCCAGGTATAAACTACAGGGCAAGCGATTCTTAAATATTTTACTTTTGATTTCCATACTTATATACACGCGCGTTGATTGCGAATACAAACGCACCTGACCTTTTTGAGGGACATCGTCAAAAAGGTCAGTGTATGTCCTTCTATAAGGCACTTTCACCCACATTTTGTGCTTATGATAATATATACGACAATATCCAAGTATATTATACATGTAAAAGTATGCTTAAGCATCATGAAATATGCCACCACACAAAGGTTCCGTGAAAAATGTCGCACTCTTAAGAGAATGAAAAATATTGGCAACTCATTGTACTAACGTTATCTGAGAACGATTTATATTTTACTACGAAAATTTTATACGACATCGATCTTTTATATTGCTATAGTTACTGGTATTTCAATTTTAATATAGATAAAATACCTTCTAGAAATATGTAATATTTTTGTATATAATTTAACCCACGCGCTACGCCATGTGAATTTCGAACAAACCATAATTACGCGTATTATGACAGTAAAAATACCTGTCAGAAAATAATGACCTTGGGCCAATTCAACTAACAGTAATGTTAATCAATCGCAACCGAACCGAAGCTGAACCGTTCATTCAGACAGTTTTCGTTTACAATAACTATCAAATTATTTGATAACAAAAACAAAACCAAACGTTTTGACCGTTTTCGTCGACGGCTGTGCTTCGTTTAAAGTTTGTTCAATATTTTGTGAGTAGAATAAGTCCCCTGTTTTACAGAGTTAACTCAGTACAATTTTGCAATTTAATGTTAAAGTATAGGATTAGGATATGAAAGGTTTTAGGATAAAGTCAGCCGAAAAAAATCGGTACTATTTCTGATACTCGTCATCACCAGTAGTGAAGAAATATTGACATAATCACCAAGCTTAGAAAACAGATTGGCGATCGCAATATTTTGTTATTTGTACACAGGAGGATGCTGCTATACATCTTCTTTACATTATCTCTCAGTTGCTTTTCACGAAAACTACTGAAAGAGAGCGCGAGATATCATTAAACAGTAGCAACATATAAAACATCAAAAAGAAACAATGACCACAGAATCCAACAACCGAATCTTCTAACAAAAACAACTAAGACAATACGAAACGAAAATTAGAAGTTGAAGAACGATCCCAGAGGAGCATCACAGTGCGCTATACCGCTGCAGTCGACGCTGCACGACTGAGCTTGACCTGACGCTGTGTCGCTTCATTCACACACCGAACCGTCACTGCCACATCTACTGCTAGGGTCACATAATTTTTTGACGTATCGTCCCCTTGAGTGTACACCTTTTTTCTTTGTCTTCCACTCACAAATAGGGTTGCTTTATTTTCATCTCTGATGTTATCAATTTTCTTTCTGTTTTGTTTAAATACAATCAGTTATTCTTTTTTTAAACAAACACTGAATCCATGTTTTTGAAGGATTATATTATTCGTTTTAAAAAATAGAATTGGATTCTCAGAAACGAATATAAAAAATAGTTTTCCGAAAAATCTGTACCTAGATGCGTAACATATTTTCAATATCACCTGAATACCGCGAAACGTAAAGGCAAACTAAAAATAAATCGATGTGTTTGTATTGGTGTACGTAAGGTATCTGCTGATCAGCAATTATCCGATGGTTAAGTGTACACAGCTCAACCCTGCAACGGCCGATTGCGATCAAGAGCGGCTCCGTGGAAATGAGAACGGGCGGCCGGGGACCGAGCACAGATAAAAACTTTCACTTTTTCCGACAACTCTCCGCGGCGACATTCGCTGGCGACAATAACGCCGGCTGCGGACGCCCTTATTACGTTATTGTTTGCGTAATTGTGATAAACAAGTTTTGTCATAAATGTGGAGGTGACATTTCTTACTTATATATTTGACCGCAAGAAATAGTACAAATAGTATGTGCTAACTCTAGATCCAATAATGCCGCGCTGTGCACGCTTTTTGCACGTCTACTAAATGCTTTATGAACAAATTTTCGTATTCAAATCTTCGGAACAAATCTGAAATTATGAAAATATCAATAACTGCTTCCGCCGGCGTACTCTACCCGAGTCTTCTTAAGGTGATAAGTGGAGCTTTCGCACCGAGCGCGGGTGGTTTACCGCTGTGGCAGTTTTATTTACGATCCAGAGCAATATCTGGAGAAGGCAGCGTCGGGTATACTAATATCGGTCGTGTGGGCGCAACCGATAGCCGCTCGATAGAATAATATGACGGGCGCGCGACCGGCCCGCTGGCACGTAGGCAATAAGCCGCCGGCAGAGAGCCAGCGAGCCGCCCGGAAAAATAAGATTGCACCCGGACGCTTCTGACCCACCGCGCGTGCTTCCACATGCCCGACGCTGCCCCGCGCTGCCCCACAATGCACGGCCGCGCTCACAGGGTTGTCTACGTACTCCAGATTCCGCTTGTAACAAACGACTATTTTAAAACGTTCCAACTATCGTTTTACTCCTCGGAAATACCAAGCTTCAAACGTCCGGTAAAGAAAATGCCTTTCAAAATGAAAAAAGATCTCTGTGTTCTGTGTTTGACTCGACGACAATCGCCAAAAATAATTGTATTCGTACGATTGTCATCAGTAAATTTTATTGATGTATATTCCTCAACCATCCATAAAATTAAATAAAATCCATTCAAATAACTCAAACCCAAATCTAATATCAGAAATATATTCAGTGCCAAAAGCTCAACTGTAAGACACGAGAAAATGAGCCAAGTCAAACTTTCACATTTTACATCCGTACGTGGGCAATGTAACTAACGTGTAACATATTCAAAAAGAAAACGTCCCGCCGAGGCGCGCCTTGTTTCATTTTACGATCTTATCGAAATAATCCGATCTCGCTTGTTATTTACTGCCGCCTTCCCTCGATTCCGGCTCTCACGGTAAACGTGACTGCCAACCGCAAATAATTATCGACCTTATTCCCATAACATTCGACGCTAAATGCGTTATCCTAATCCGACGGCTCGACTCCTTACACTCTCGACTTCATCCAGGAAACGACGACCCGAGAGCGATTTAAAAAGATGTGCACGTTGGACTTAGTTCCCGGTAAATATAATTCATTTTGGGAAGTTTCTTTGGAGCGCATACGATCTTTTGCGATGAAGAATTTCCGCAGACATACCTCGAGAGATTGAGAGGAAAAATCTAGGTGTTTTATTTCACATGAGACTGCGGTTGTGAAGCCAGGCGCGCTATCACAATAAACACTTTGCGGTCGCGGCGGTCGTGTAAATTATTCATAGGCCAAAGGTTTGTGACAAGTCTTGGAATAGATACTGGCAATAACGATGCTTCCATCTAAGTGTAGAGCTACGGATTCAAGAAGATAGTATGAGCAGCTCTTGAAATGTGAGCGAATCTTACTAGTTCGTAGTGTTTTCTTTTTGTATTTTTATTTCGATCAAGAGAACTTTTTCAACCGTGTGATTTACCTGCAAAACTCATGATCTATACAGGGTATTAAAAATTAACTGTGTGAATTTTGTGGGGTAACTCGATTTCGGAAATTGAACAACTTTTCCAAATTCGCGTATTTTTTTATTACTTTCCATCCAAATCAAAAAATAATTTTATTTGATAAGATATTTACAGTTTCATGAAACATATTTTTCTGTCAACTTAAATTAGCATTTAAGTTAAAAAAATACTAACAATACAGTCATTAATTTGTACTAAAATGTCAGCTTTTGTACTTTTCCAAACAAGATAAAAGGTAACCTTATTTTGTTAGACACAAACAGAGATAAACAATAATGTACTTAGGGAATAACCCTCTGCGAAGGCACCACGCAATGAAAATGCCATTATTTCAGTGCATGCGACGTCACTGCTCCACGACGTGTTACAGCAACACCGTCTACGTGACACCGAGCTACTGAGGTCGGTTACTTTTTAAGCTGAAACAAGAACAAAGCGCGGCGGTCTAATGTTAAGGCGAAAAATTCAATATGGCAGTTGCAAGACTCGAGTCTCTTGCCACTACACGTCTGGAAGCACCTAATAAGCGTGGACGAGAATGAAGTAAAAATTCCCGCCATTGTCATTCTAGCCGCGTACCACTGGTAATGAGCTAAGTTCGCCGTAACGCCTCGTAACTTACATACCAATCGGTGGGCTCCTTACCACCCGACCTCCATTGGTAATCATGCCACAAACATGGAAAACAGGAAACTTCTGGTCATGTTTCGTACTGGATTTGAAGGCTATTAGTTCGTGTGGAAACTTTTTTGTAACTTTAAATTAATGTCAAGGAAAATTTTACCTGTATTTTTAGCTTGATCTGTTTGATTATTTTACCGAAATTTATTGTCTATTGTTATTAGACAGTTACTTAGATTACTGACTTAAATTTCTCTAACTGAGCTTCGGGTTCGAAATCTTTGGAGGGTTACGTAAGTAACATGAAATGTTACTTGTAATAAAATTAGCCCATAATTCCTGGAGGACATTATAAACGTCAAACACGACTACCAATGAGAACTCCACTCACGTACTTACACAGATCTAACACGCTCCGGTTGAGATATTTGTGAGGTTTTGGTACGCAAGATTTTATTGATTCTAATTCACGAAAGAATTGCTGTTTGCTGTATGAATAAACCTTTCAAAATGTCATCAACATAAATGTTTTTATTATTTCTTATACAAATTAAAAAATATGCGAATATCCAATATTACGGAGTCGAGATCTTAAAAACTATTGTAGTTATCCCCAAACTGTAATCACATTTAGCACAATGTTAAACTTAAAAAATAACTTGAGATACCTCTGGTTTCTGAATTGAGAATACGAGATAAGCAATACTAAGTAATATTTGATTAAGGAGTTGTCAAAAAAATGCTTTAAAATCTGTCATTTTTTTGACAACTCCGTACTCAAATGTTACTTAAGTACTGCTTATCTTATCTCCGGTTTCTAAATTGAGAATTCGGGATAAGCAATACCTACTTAAGTAGTATTTGAGCACGGAGTTGTCAAAAAAATGCTTTAAAATCTGTAATTTTTTGATAACTCCGTACTCAAATGTTACTTAAGTACTGCTTACGAGTATCTTTCCTCCGGTTTCTGAATTGAGAATTCGGGATAAGTAATACCTACTTAACGTAGTAAGTACGTAACGTAGTAGTAGCACGGAGTTGTCAAAAAAATGCTTTAAAATCTGTCATTTTTTTGACAACTCCGTTTTGAAATGTTACTCGTGAGTGAAGCTCCTTCTACGAAAATCTGTAAAGCACCCGTTTACAAACCCGTTGTAAACAACATGTTTGCAATGCTCCGACCACAACCTAGGTAACTAGTCAGCTCTCCAGGCAGACAGCCACCAGTTTCTTTTGACGCCTGGCCGCCGAGTTCGTAAATGGAATTTGCAAGTAATTTCGCCACCACCCCGCCCCTTCACCCCCCGCCCTTGCCTTGCTCTCTTGTCTCCGCGTGTCGCTTCCATTACAAATTGTGTTGGAATAAAAATATGGCCAGATTTATATAGAGGGGTTGGTGGTGTGTCGGAATTGTGGGTAGTCAGCCTTGTCATACTTAAACACACTTCGATCATTTTAAAAATACATACATGAATACAATTCTACCTATATTAGGTACCCGTGAATTATAAAATGACGTCTCAAAGATTTCCATAATTATTTACCATAAAAAATTTGAAAATCGAAATATTCCATTAAGTATACAACAACGGCAACACATGTTGCCGCTTCTTTCCCCTTAACCTTCTAAGACAGAACAACATAGTGATTTCATTATATATTTAATATTACATATATTTACTCCTAACGATGTTTTGTGAAGAATAGTTTGAGTAGAATAGTACCCCGCGTACTCTTTGCAGACTAGAAGTGGAATAAATACTTTCAAACTTTAAACATCATTTATTCAACATAGACTAGACTTACTTAATTCTTTTTGAACGTCAATGTTACAAAAGTCAGCCCTGAAAAACTCCTACCTTTCACCACCTACCAATTCATAAACAACACGCAATCTACACGACGGTGATATTTGTTGATTCTGAAAGTTGGGACATCTGTAGGTAAGTATTACAATGGCTTTACGTACCGAGACGACGAGTGCAAATTTAAAACTATTATAACTTAATTTATTACTAAACCAACGTAAAATATCCATCTTAACATCCCCTTATAAATACCGTTGTCTGACAAACCACTCTTTATAGATCGGTTTCGTTCACGGAAAGAAGTGGGCGTGTAATAGGAAATGTTCCGCATATTGACTCCGGCGACGTTCCCGAGATCTCTAAACAATGACACACAGACAACTTGCACCATACAACATGCATTGATTCTTAATCTAAGCTAAGTAAACTTTTAAATTTATTAAAGGTTTGTACTGTTTTAAGATTTGTGTTAAAATTATAGATAAATTCAGGATTCGAGGTAAAATTTGGGGTTTTTAAAATATTCAGTTGCTTATATGTATATATTTTCTTAGGGGTCGGATTGTGCTTAAACTAAGATGTACGTTTATGCCTACTAGGGACTTACTCCCGTGTTTTTTTTCTGAGTCATTCAATGGTGGCCTTCGACGAAGACAAATGTCATTCTTTCGAAATAAAACAAATCAGGGCGTCGACTAAGGCCGTTGCTAGGATAGGTAGGGGCCTCATTTTGATGTCTAGTACCTTTAATTTAACGCAGTCAAGGATCTTCATATTAGTACAGCATTAGTGTTATAGCTGTTTTGTGCAGCAGCAGTATACTGAGCGAGATGACCGTTTGGCATGGATATGACGCGTATTTTCCCAACTTTTAACCGACTTAAAAAGCGGAATATCCGCGATTTTCTCAAAAACTACTGAATATTTTTATGATTGTTTCACTAACGTAATCTACATACTTTCATGAAGGTTTTGGTATAGTATAATACTTTATTATACAATATTATAGCATTATTTGGCATTAGCATATTCGGAGCTCGTGGCTAAATAATTACAGCCGCATAGACCGATCTTCCGGGCTAAGCCACGCTTGCCGAGGTTGGTCTGTGGATGGGCGACCATTTACCATAGCGAGTTTCCTCCGTGCCTCGGAAAGCACGTAAAGCCGTTGGTCCTGGCTGTCATTTGTAGATCTTTGACAGTCGTTACTGTTGGTCAGAAGCCAGAAAGTCTGACAACCAGTCTTACCAAGAGTATTGTATTACCCAGTTACTGGGTTGTGGAGGTCTGATAGGCAGTCGCTCCATGATATCCATAAAATACTGATATTCAGCTGCATCCGGTTCGACTGGAAGCCGACCCCAACATACACACATCAAAAGTGTCTAGGGATCAACATATATTTTTGCAATAACTTTTCTCCTGATTGATATTAATTAAAATTTTCTTTAAGGATTCATCAAATAAAGTGTTTTCGTTTGTCACAGTAACGATAAACCAAGTCACCTTTGCATTAATAAAGAAATTTGCCATTTTCCTAATAAAGGGATTTTTGACATTTGAACCACTAACACAAAAGTTCGAAAAAAAGACTGAAATAACAGTTTTCTTTAAAATTTTATTGGGTAACTTAAACAATTAATAATCCGTGTTTCTACCGCGAACACTAACAACACAAGAACATCGGTTTGGCATACTCAAAATGAGTTCATCCAAATCACGCTGTGGAATGGCCGCCCATGTTCGTTGCAACAACAAAAAAAGGTCTTCTTGCGACTGGATACCCTCCATATTCGGCAGAGCTCTTCTCTGTAGCATATCCCATGCATGCTCAATCGGGTTCAAGTCTGGCGACTGAGCAGGCCAGGGCAGGACATTGATGTTAGCTGCGGCGAGAGTCTGTCTTACAACTCTTGCGGTGTGCGGTCGTGCATTATCATGCATTAACTGAAATAAGGGACCGATTTGCGCTTGTAGAGGAACGATGACGTCTGATACAATCGTCTCAGCATAAATTTGAGCGTTGAGGTTGCCTCTGATCCAAATCAACTCAGTTCTTCCGCCGATCCAAATACCCGCCCATACCATGATGGTTCCACCACTATAAGGATGGACTTCCTGGCAGGATTTTAATCGCTGTTGGCGTCCAGGGGTTCTCCAGTGTCGTATACGTCTTGTATCCGGTCTCATACCAAAACGAGACTCATCAGAAAAGCACACGAAACGCCATTGTTCTTCTGCCCAATTTCTGTGTCCAAGAGCCCATTGATATCGAATCCTACGATTGTGCATTGCTATAGGTGGTACCCGTAGCGGTCTTCGGGAATGAAGGTTCACTTCATGCAAGCGGTTTCTGACTGTTTGGTCGCTAATTAAGTTCCCTGAAGAGTGATGAAGCCTCACGGCTAACATCATGGCGGTTATTGTTGGAGCTCTTCGAGTTAAGATTTGAATGTATCGGTCTTGTCTCCGTGTGGTGCAGCGATACCGTCCTCCATGGCGCTCAGCCACGGTACCAGTGCTTCGGTAACGTGTCCAAAGTCGACTGATAACACTCTGACTTGTATTCAGAGCTAAAGCCACAGTACGTTGCCGGGAACCAGCTTCTATCATTCCCACGGCTCTGAGCATTTCTTCCCTGCTTAAATGACGTCGCCGCTCCATAATAACGTTGGTTTTAATCAGTAGTAGGGAAACAGTAGCACTAATATTGTCTTCAATGCGTTGTATGTTTTTATAGGGAAAATATTGACAGCTGATTTTCATCTTTTACTCGAATTTGATTCACAGTTCCTGATTCAAATTATGAAATGCACCAAAAAGGATCCATATAAATTTATAAAATCATAAATTTATTACAAAGCCACATCTCAATCTCAAGAAATCCGCATAAAAATGCTTGATCCCTAGACACTTTTGATGTGTGTAGTTGGGAAAAGGCTAGGCAGATGATGATGATACAATATTATAGCAGTTTGAAAATTAATCACCTGGGGGCCAATTCTACTAACAAAAACTTTTATCAATTGCAATTGAATCATTCATTCAGACAGTTTTCGTTTACGAAAACTGTCAAAATGTTTGGTTTTGTTTTTTGTTGTCAAACAATTTGACAGTTTTTGTAAACGAAAACTGTCTGAATGAACGATTCAATTGCAATTGATAAAAGTTTCTGTTAGTAGAATTGGCCCCCAGTATAGACGACGTTCTAGTTATAATGTAGTGGTCCACGAATTTATACAATGCTAGCTTTTGCCCGCGGCTTCGCTCGCGTTAATTTAGAATTTGACAATCAACTCTTAGCACACTACTAAAGTTTCTCTAGTAATACAATTCAATCATGATTCGAAAGACACGTGGCGCCATCTATGAACGTTATTATTGTTTTCCTCGGGAATAGTACGTTTTTTCGGGATGAAGGGTACCCTACGTCCGTTTCTGTACACCTGACAACGTATATGCAAAATTTTAGGATGATCGGTTCAGTGGTTTAGGCGTGAAAAGGTAACAAAGAAACAAACTTACTTTCGCATTTATAATATTAGTTAGGATAATATTAGTTAGAATTTTAATTGTAATTTGCGGCACTGAAATAAAAGTATTAAATTAAAAACTTAAAAAAAAGTAAAAAAACCAACTTCAAAAAACGGAAAGGAGTAAAATAATTACAATATTATAAAATTATGAGTTTCAGAAGTCGGAGCTTTCAATTTGGTTCATCGTGGATTAGCACCGACTTCTGCAACTGTTAATTTTATAATATGGTAATTATTTTACTCCTTTTCAGTTTTTTTGAAGTCGGTTTTTCCATTTTTTATTTATTTCACTTTTGTTTTTTTTTTTAACTCTAAATGTTTTTTTTGTGTTGATTTTCTTTGTCATATTTAAGTCGCAAATAAACTTATTTTCTCTTCAATACTGCATGTTTCCACTACGTTATTTAACATCATGATAAACCTAACCAAAATCTCTGTTAATATTCGTAGCAACTACAATTTATTGTGTCTCATGTTTATTCCCTATTGTTTGCGACCCGGACTCGTTTAATGAATAAATCTTAGAGTGAATTTAAAACAATTCACTTCCGCGTGGTTCTTGGACAATTTCTCTTGATTTGCATCTTTTCAGCAATGTAGAATTACGGTACAGATTTGAAAACAAACCTTTTTAAGAAATTGGAATCAGTTTATTTTAGACGTGGTTGCGTGAATTCAAGAAGGATTTGAAGAGTTATAAAGTCTCAGATAATCAACATGTTTACGGCGAGAGGAAAGTGTAGTATGTTAGGGGTGTATGTATTCAGGGGCCAGCTGAAAATCAGTGGTTTTTTTTTTTTTTCTTTTTTTTTTTAAACGTTGCCCCGCACTAAGATTTCTCTTGTATCGTGGGTACGTTTACAAACACAAATCTCACAAACAAACGCCCACGCTGTGCACTAGCACAGCGAATACTGAGCTGGACCCCTTGTTCTTCCACTTGACCCACAATTAGTGATGTTCAAATCCGCTATAAACTGTAGACGTGTTATAAACTATAAAATATATTCATATAGTCTGTTATTTTATACGCTATCATTATAACGCGGTGTTACAAAACTCGGGCGCAGTCTGAACGCGGAGACGCTATAATTTTATTTAACAACGCGCTAAACGGACTTCATGATGCGCGGTAAATATTATCTCGCAACGCGCTGTACACTAAAGAATATAATAATATTTCATTCCCTTACGCGCTGGTGCTAGTCGCTACGCTATCTTGCTATCTCGTTCTGACCCCGCTATGCGCGTTTAGACTTTTATTCGTTGAGTAGGTTGAGTTGAGGCGTTATAATATAGCGCGAAGTCAGAGCCGCTGTAGCAAACGCTATACGCTATGTACACATAGTCTGTTATATTTTGGCGCTATACGTTTTATTAACCACCACTACCCACAATTATAATTCGTTAATGTTATAATTATGTGTATGTAACTTGTGAATGTGTAACAAAGTAAATGGTTTAAATGGTAAATGGTTAGCATCCTGACATGTTGTATACAGTATGACTAGTTAGTTAGTCCCTTTAAATCCGAAATCTACACATTAGGAATTCGAAAAAAAAACTAGCCCTGTGCGAGACGGACTCGCGCACGAAGGGTTCCGTACCATTATCTATAAAAACGGCAAAAAAATCACGTTTGTTGTATGGGACTCTCTTTAGATATTTATTTTATTCTGTTTTTTTGTAAATGTTGTTATAGCGGCAACAGAAATACATCATCTGTGAAAAAAAATCACAGATGATGTCTACTGTGAACTGTCTAAGTATCACGATTCATGAGATATAGCCTGGTGACAGACGGGCGGACGGACAGCGGAGTCTTAGTAATAGTGTCCCGTTTTACCCTTTGGGTATGGAACCCTAAAAACTGCTGTTCCATACATTTTGCTAAACAGTAATTGATTATTTGTTATGGACAGCTGTTTTTTTTCGAATTTCGTGTTTTTCCTGCAATAAAAGTTGAACAGAATAATGAGGAACGTTCATGGTTTTCGGATGTAAAGCGACTACTATGTATTACTATGTATTATCATCAAAACTGCAGGAAACAATAACAACATAAATATAAAAACGGAAGAAGCACTATCCGTCGTATAGAAACATTTCAACAGTGATAAAAACACATGTGCATATCAAATCCATTTTTATGGACAATTAAACATTCACATTTCTTGAGCTCATGTTATGGGGGAAGCAAAATATTTGAATAAATAAAATGTTAGAACAAATTTCATGAAAGTACTAGCTTTAGCCCGCGGCTTCGCTCGCGTTAATTTAGAATTTGACAATCAACTCTGAGCACACCACTAAAGTTTCTATAATAATACATATAATTCAATCATGATGCGAAAGACATGTGGCGCCATCTATTATCGTTATTGTTGTTTTCCTCGGGAACAGTACTTTTTTTCGGGATGAAAGGTACCCTATGTGCGTTTCTGTACACATGATCGGTTCAGTGGTTTAGGCGTGAAAAGGTAACAAACAAACAAACTTACTTTCGCATTTATAATATTAGCTAGGATTTGTTAGAAATAAACCAATTAGATAAGAGATAAATGTACTGTAGGGTAGGCGTAGTACCAAAATTGTCAACTAGGGCTACTGGTAAATCCGGCTATTTCACAACTACCAATTATTACCACAACACCTTCCTCAAAATGTGTTCTAATTAGTGGTAGGTACTACCAAAATACATTTTACCTCAAAACCTAAATTAACGCTTGTTCGTAAACATTACCTTACCTAAAACCATTTTTTAGGAGTTTGGGTTTTTATAATAATAATCAGTATTTTTTTTTTTTTTTTTTTTATATATAAGAATGCCCCACACTAAGATATCTCTTGTATTGTGGGTGCGTTTACAGACACAAATCTCACAAACAAACGCCCAGACCCGAAACAACCATCTGTAGGCCATACAAATTTTTGTTCCGTGTGGGAATCGAACCCACGACCCGTGGCGCAGAAGCCAATCGCTTAGCCACTGCACCAAACGTGTCGTCAAGTATAGAAGTTTTATTAGGACAGTATACACTAAGTATCACGAGAACGGCGTTAGTGCAGTAGAAGTAGTCAAAATAAATAGATCTATTTATAGAAGCGCATAGCAGTAACATCGTCACCCTCTCCGCTAACTTTCGTAACTAGCAATTGATAATTTTTCAGAGAAATTCTCACAGAGTGACGTATCTGCTTCAAACGAATAGAAATAAATAAATAGATACCATATGGCTTTAGGGCAACTACTAACATAAAAGAGGAAGCCAAGGGCAATATAAAAAAGTTATTACTTCATTAAACTAAAGCCACGGCTAACTCAACTACTGAAAAATTATCAATTGCTAGTTACGACAGTTAGCGGGGAGGGTGACGACATAATGAATTCAAACAGCCAAACAAAAATGCATAACGCAATCAAGCAGCTAACTTATTGACCCACATCCACTATTTAAAACTCTTAAAAAGTTAAAGTTACAAGGAGAAATAAGCAGTTAATACTCCAAGCTGCCAGTATGTAAAATTAAAATGTAATATCCGAATAAAAAAAGTAAAAGTAGCAACCTCTGTAGACAGAAGCTTTGAAAGATAAACAGATTTTGATGAGCCCGCCAAAGCGGGAAGATAATTCGAAAATCGCTACCGCTGCTTGGTTAAAGCAAAGTTAAAATTGGAAAACCGTCTTGATGATCCGAGAAATACCTCGAGGCGAACTTTAACTTCAGACCCTTTGAAAACTGAAAAGCTGATCTACACGATAGACGTTATTGGAGAGTGTTTATGTTAACCCTTATCAATATATCTTTACGAACTACTTACTGATCCATAACAAGATTATTGAACAACCGTGATACGGAAACAAAACATAGATGTTACAATACAGTTACAGACTATATTTAGATTACGAAACTGTATCGCAAACTTTAAATCTAACGGATACATACAACTCTAACTCTAATAACGATCCTAGAATTCAAAGCCTGTTTATCTAAAAAACCAATACCAAGTAACCTTTTTCTATTCTCTAATACATATTCTATTCTACATTTAAAGTGCTTGTGAAAAGGATTTCCTAGGGTAAAAGTTTAAATAAGTTTAGGCGAGTTTCTCAGACCCCTTTTACGAGTGCAAAAGGGCAAAGAAGGCAAATGTTTATTCAAAGATTTTATAGATTCTGTGGAGTGAAAGGGAGACGAAACTAAAGTTCATAGATCAGTTGAGAGGAGAGTACGAGTACTTACCAATACACACGTGTGTAAAAACGTATACGTGTACTTACTACGTACACACGTAAACATAGATTGTAAACCTTTGGGAAATTGTGCTAAGCAAAGTTTTTCGATATTGCTCTCATCTTTATGATCGTTTGACGTACTAAAGAAAAATTGATAACGATATTCTCAATTTTATTTTCCAAATTATATTTAACGAAACTTCACTATACTATAGGTAAAAAACGAACTTGATGCCACAATCAACATCCCAACTTTCTTGACACAAATTACGACGGATATAATTTAATCTTCGCGAACTTCGTTAATTTTATTTTTCCTTTGAATTAATTTAAAAATTCCTGCTGAGATCCTGGCAGTTATCGAACTCGGGACGTCGGAAACTTTCAACACTAGTAATATTAGCGAAGTCATTTCGAGAATTTCCGACTTTAGAATCTAGGATTGCAGGCGTTAATTCTTTCACACGTTGGAAGTTGATATTATTTTAACGGTTGCTTTAGTTAGAAATGTAGTTATATAACAGCTCAGCTACACGATTTCAATAACAAAAGTTTGAATGTGTATCTCAAAATCTGATTGTATTCGCGCCCGGAAATACGATAAGCACTTAAGTTTGGGTTATTCAATTCGGTGCTCTATTCCGCTAACGTTTTTACGCGCCGCTTTACGCAGCAGTAATGCGAAACAATATCGTAAACGTAGTGTGTCGTTGAGAATCAAAGCTATAAACTGTACGTCGGTAGCAAATCGGTGAACGTGTCGTGGAGCAGGGAGACAGTAAGAAGGCTTTAGGACAAGCGACGTGCGACAAAGTTTTTATTTCCCTTGGGACACACCGATCGTAGTGCCGCCCAGGTGCTCCCCGCACCGATGGAAACCTATATTATTTGTTTGAACGAAACTTTCTGGTCTCGCGTGAGATAAGTAAATTATGTTTGCGTCCCGAAGCCCGCGTTGTATTCAATGTCTCGCACCGTGATTTGCTTATTTAAACTATAAATATTTGTTAATAAAAGTTGGACGAATTAAAGTTTTCGCAACTAAATTAACTCGTGAATAACTATGACATTTTCATGTTCTTGTTCTCTCTATATAACAGCAGTCAGTAATACAAACTTTGAGCTCAGAGAAGTACAGACTAGAAGTCCAGAAATAAAATGTTGGAACTTTATATCTTAAAGGCAAACAAAGAAGTTAATATTAAGAATATTATTCGGCATCCTTCCCATATACAACCAAAGTAAAAATGAAAAAAGTTCTCAAAGAATACGAGAAATAAAGAATTATACAAACGATCGTCATATATTACCGATATTAAGCGTTGATGAAACAGTTTTAGCGGTTCCGCGTACTCCAGATATTCGAGGAAATATCGCTTAAATAAAATATACAGACTGCAAATTATTCCAACATAAAGAAGCTTGAGAGTTTTATGGTTATACCATCTAATCGCAATTTAAGAGTGCAATGTTAATATAAATTTGAAAGACGATAGGAATTGTAATTTTTGGCTCAGAGGACGATCCATCAAACTGTTGGATGGTGTTAATGGTTTAATTGTTTATTACTACCGTTAGAGGCTAAAAGACTTAAAACTTACCGATCAACAGCATTTTACGTAGCTATAAAACGCATTTAAAGCAACCCTTTTGTCAATCCAAAGTTTTATCATCTACCTGAGCCCTTAATAAGAGATCATTTGCATTATACCTACATCCGTATGCGTACAATACGTTAATACTTACAAAGCAAAATGCAAAGTAACAAAAGTTAACATCACATTGTTCACGCGCTCGTTACGAACTCGAATCGAATTGGTAGCTAGGAGAATGTTTCGAGCAAATGTGCCTGGAAGGCTGATGAATCTAATTTTTGTGTCGGGGCGCAGCGGCGCGTTTCTTATGAAAATTATGCCCCATTCGAACGCGCGGAACAAGTTGAGAAGTTGAAATAAACTGTCCCGCCGTGACTCGCACACTGATCGGTAAGGCGCGCGTGCGGAACGCGGCGATTCGAACGCTTATTTAAATTTCGTTTACATTGTTACCGCGACGTGTGAAATTTCGTGCTATCGGGTCAAATTAAAAGAATAGGTCAAAGAACTTTAAAAACTCTTCAGAAAACAAAAGGGAAAATTCCGCCTCCACAAATTATGAAATAAATATTGTACCTACTTCAATTTACTTCTAAAAGAAAGTCCCTTCGGATCTACTAATCTAGCCTTGAAATATTAAAGAATAGGTTCTATTTTTAGTGTGTATTTTTCTGTTTTTGGTATGATTTACCATTGCCACAACTATCAAAACTATAATTGGGAATTCTTATTAAACCCTAACAGGCAGAGTGCAGTGGAGCAGACGGACCGCGAACATGCTATTATCACCGAAGCGGACAAAAGGATCAAAACAGGTGGCCTCACCTGAGTGGAGTGAAGCGTGCAACCGCTGATAACGAGATGAAAACATGCCAATGATGCCAACTCTTTGTTATTGAGCCAGAAATAAATAAACATCTTGCTTAAACATCTATAAATAGGGTTGCCATACGTCCCGTGTATACGGGACTGTCACCGTATTTGACCATCGCGTCCCGTATTGCTACACGTCCCGTAATTGTCCCGTATTTCAATAATTTCGACAAAATTCGGAAATGGCCCGAACTGGCCGCTAGTTGCGCGGCACACGCGGGGTTACGCGCGTTCGCCGCTCGAGATCATTACAAAAGTAAAATCAAGCTCAAAATATAACTGGGCCAAAAAATAAACGTGTTAATTCAGGTTATAAAAATTTATAAGTACTATTATTATTCGAACAAAAACTTTTATTTCGACTTTTTTATTTGATTTGTTTGAAACGTCCCGTATTGGTCCCTGAAAGTTATGGCAAGCCTATCTATAAATACTCGTTGATTTCCCAGTTCAAAATAACGTTACATTAATCGACTACTTATTTACAAATATAACCAGATTTAAATGGACTTTTTGGTTAGGTGAAAATAGAGCATCAAGCAAATTAAAAAAAATGTGACATTATACCCACTACCCAAGGGATATGTTAGGCCACAATTCCACGAAAATATTCGTCATTAAAAAGTATTTTCTCCACGTAAATACACGGCTTATAGGTCTCTACCCACGCCGCACACAAATTCCAGTGATTCACATAATTATGGGTACAACAGACGATTGGACATGTGATTCACAAGCGGGCTATGTGTTAACGCTTTGTGCAGACAACAGTACACACTGTACACGAATCGACCGCAGCTAACGTGGGAAGAGTACATTTATTATGTCGAGTCACGGTACTCATTTGGGTATTAGAGATAAAATTAAAATTTACGCTTTGCCCAAAGCAATTTGTAACCGCCCGCTTTACTTCGCGCAGAAAATAGGCTTTGGTTTATCCTCGCTTTACATTAATTTTCATAAGTGGCTTACATTCAACGAATGCGGCTAAGGTCCGGTTAGTGGGAGACCGTCGCGACGGACTGGGGACGTCCTCTTGTCGCCTTTTCACATTACACCGCTGTTTTACTTACTTAGGTTTTAGAAATTTAATGTTTTTTGATGAAATGCACGCGGTATTTTATGCATGATGTTCGTTTGAAAGATAAAATGGAAATGTATATATTTTGAAATAAATTGTAATGTGTGTGACCCGTAGCTTCGGCCATTTTACGCACACACTATATGTAAATATTAGCTAGCACCCTCACCTAAGTCTTAAGCGTCTATTAGTCAAAAGAAAGGATCGTAGAACAAGAAATGCCAAGACAATTTGTCAATGAGAATTCATTGTTGTTTGGTTTAGTGTAACCCGCTAGTGAGACTGATAAATGTCCTTTCAGAGTGCGCCGTCAGTCAAATCGCGGTTGCCTGCCCACAAGATATATTGTGGACCCAAGGCTCGTCCTTGTGGAACACCCGACCCTGGCGTTACTTTAAAATTAACCGTTTCAGTGATTATTTACTAAATAAGTGATATACTACGTAATTTTCGAACAGTTATGTCGAATACCTAGTGTGGTTTACTTTATGTGGAGTCGGGGCGTTCTTTTCCAACTTTCAGGTAGATTAAAACTGGCTAGAATCTCAAAGCTTGGCATGTATTTTTTTTTGTGTTAATTTTCGTAACCTTTATATTATGACCATTTGCTTTACCACTGATTTAATTTTTCTGATATAACGAGAAATGTATGCAACATTTTTTCCTTCTAAAATTGTATACAAAAATCTGAACTGAGTGTCCTTTGAGTTACATTACGGGGTTGTGCCTCCTTATACTCGAGGACAAAGGCCATAGGTTTATTACCAATCAATCACCAAATATTGGCATCTGACACTTACCAACCTCGTCAATGGTTAAAGCTTTAATTATTTCGTTGTGAGCATAAAACTATTCACTCACTTTGACGTGGGTAACATTTAATTTGCGAATGCTAACAGTTTTGGAAGCATTTTCGACTTAGGGCGACCGCAGCAAGCATTGGAGGCTGAACAAGAACAAACAAAGTAATTAAACACATCAAACGGTTGAAATTGAAGCTGTGACTCAAAGCGCGGCCGCTGTTTGAGAAATGGCAATGGTCACGCTTCATATTACAAGCCAGCGGGATCACAAAGCACGTAACGATTAGACGAATTATGAATGGCTAATAGAAAACCACTCCTCTACCAAACATGGCTACAACACATTAGGAATTACACGGTTTTGTCGAATAGTCTGATTTAGCTCTTAATGTTCGTTATTGGTAAATATTGATATACAAGTTGTTAAAAAATCAACTCTAAGAATTTTATGGGGTTACTCGGTATCGGAAATAATTTTCGAAATTCGCGTATTTTTTATAACTTTCCATACAAATAAAAAAAAAATGTAATTGATTTGTATGGGCAGGCATAAAAAATATTGGCGAATTTCGAAAATTTGTAGAACGAACAAATTTCTTAGAGTTGAATTTTTGACACCTTATATAAATGAGTGAATCAGAAAGGGAAGCGATTGAAAACAGCTCTTTATAAAATACATTTGAACATACACCCACATCGATATTTATGAACTCGTAATATGCAAGCATTTTGAATGTGGATTTTCTTGGAAATTTTCCATTCATGGTAAAATAATAATACCATTTGCTTCAAAAGCGCAAAATGCTGAAATAATTTTGTTCAATGCAGGTATGCGATAATATATATTTTTTCCAAGAATAATCTGCAATAAACAAATGACACTAGAAAAAAAAAGGAATTTCTCAGATACAAAATTACTGTTTTAACACTATTTTAATAAAAATAAATAAACTTAACAATTAAGTAACAGTCCGAAGGGATTAACTATATTTTGTTTTATTTTAACTATTGACTTGAACTTTAATTGATTGCTTTGTTCCTACTTAAATCATTCTTCTGTTATAATATAATAAGCTTAACCTGACAGCTCAAATAATGACATAATTCTGTTCTACTGTACTTCAATTTTATGTTGTGTTGTGTCTGTGATTTTGCTTGGTGGTAGAATCTTTACGGTCCGTCTAGCTAGCTACCACCCTTACATTAAAGTCCAGCGCCATGCAGTTTACTGTGTTCCGTCGTGTGTATGTGAGAGCCAGAGGGGTATAAAGGAATCCCTCTATATCTCTGTTATTTGGATTCGTGTGCTCCACCTTAGAATCTGTCAGAGCAAGTCAAGAAAAAAAAAACAAAGAAGTAATTTATTTTATCACTAGCTGTACCCAGCATGCGTTGCAATGCTCTTTTTCCTACCTACTGCCTACCTACTACCTACCTACTACCTACCTACTACCTACCTACTACCTACCTACTACCTACCTACTACCTACCTACTACCTACCTACCTACTACCTACCTACTACCTACCTACTACCTACCTACTACCTACCTACTACCTACCTACTACCTACCTACTACCTACCTACTACCTACCTACTACCTACCTACTACCTACCTACTACCTACCTACTACCTACCTACTACCTACCTACTACCTACCTACTACCTACCTACTACCTACCTACTACCTACTACCTACCTACTACCTACTACCTACCTACTACCTACTACCTACCTACTACCTACCTACTACCTACCTACTACCTACCTACTACCTACCTACTACCTACCTACTACCTACCTACTACCTACCTACTACCTACCTACTACCTACCTACTACCTACCTACTACCTACCTACTACCTACCTACTACCTACCTACTACCTACCTACTACCTACCTACTACCTACCTACTACCTACCTACTACCTACCTACTACCTACCTACTACCTACCTACTACCTACCTACTACCTACCTACTACCTACCTACTACCTACCTACTACCTACCTACTACCTACCTACTACCTACCTACTACCTACCTACTACCTACCTACTACCTACCTACTACCTACCTACTACCTACCTACTACCTACCTACCTACTACCTACCTACTACCTACCTACTACCTACCTACTACCTACCTACTACCTACCTACTACCTACCTACTACCTACCTACTACCTACCTACTACCTACCTACTACCTACCTACTACCTACCTACTACCTACCTACTACCTACCTACTACCTACCTACTACCTACCTACTACCTACCTACTACCTACCTACTACCTACCTACTACCTACCTACTACCTACCTACTACCTACCTACTACCTACCTACTACCTACCTACTACCTACCTACTACCTACCTACTACCTACCTACTACCTACCTACTACCTACCTACTACCTACCTACTACCTACCTACTACCTACCTACTACCTACCTACTACCTACCTACTACCTACCTACTACCTACCTACTACCTACCTACTACCTACCTACTACCTACCTACTACCTACCTACTACCTACCTACTACCTACCTACTACCTACCTACTACCTACCTACTACCTACCTACTACCTACCTACTACCTACCTACTACCTACCTACTACCTACCTACTACCTACCTACTACCTACCTACTACCTACCTACTACCTACCTACTACCTACCTACTACCTACCTACTACCTACCTACTACCTACCTACTACCTACCTACTACCTACCTACTACCTACCTACTACCTACCTACTACCTACCTGATATTTTTTTTTTTTTTTAATATCAAAATTTTCTTTCATAAGAACCTTCTCCTGACAATTACGAACAAAACAAAAAAAAATTAGCGAAATCGGTCCAGCCGTTCACGCGTGATGCGATGACCAAGGGAAATAGCGATTCATTTTTATATATATAGATTTGATATTGTCACTTGCACCCTTATATCGACGCCCGGGAGTGAAAATCTTGGGAATGCAATTTGGTTATTTTTATTTTATCAGGACTATATCTTATAAAAGAGCCGTTCTATATGAAATTAGTTTGTAGGCACTGATACTAGCTTTTATTGAGTATAAAACATTCGTAATAAATATAATTGACTAGCTTTTGCCCGCGAATGCACACGGGAACCATACAATGACCAAATGCATTCCCGACGTTTTCACTCCCGGGCGACGATATCGTAATTTATGAAGTCCTGGTACACACAAAAGTCCAGCCCACCCGATGGAAGGCGACCTTGGAGACAAAGTTGGAAAATCTCATGTGCCTGTAATTTCACTGGCACACAGCAATGCTGCTTGGCGGCAGAAATAGGTACGACGGTAGTACTTTCACGGGCGAGCTCTTTCACAAGAAGCTCTACTACTTACTGTTCAACTGGGGTGCATGAAAAGAGCCTCCACGAGTGTCGATACTTCAGTACGTTCGACGCATCCTTTTTTTTTGTCCTGGGAAAATCCTCATGGATACCCTTCGCCCGGGGAAGGCTTAGGGTTATGCCGCACTCTTACCGGCTAAAAACCCACGGTGTTCCTGCTTCTGACCCTTGGCCGGGGTCGCGGGATTCGCAGCTGCATGCACCACAACCCCGGCAGGCCTCGGTACGCCAGCCCCTGGCGGACCTCTCCTTCTGTGGGGCCTTGCCCCACGTCCTCCTGCGGCTTCTCGGGCCTGTTACTGGTCGGGCGACGGGTCACGTCCGGCGCACCCTGGGCAGTCAGCCTCGCTACCATCCTTACTGACTGGCTAATCTTTACACCACGGCATGAGCTATTCTTGTATAGCCCGTGCCGACACGATAGAAGAAGAAGACTGTTCAACTGTTCGGAGACCCGGAAGCTATTCTTCGAATAACACTAATTTGTATAATATGTAAGGTCTTATTTTAATAATCCACGATATTTTGCATAGTGCCTTAGTAAATGCTAAAGGTGATGAACCTACCACAAAAAAAAACTGATGACATATATTTTTTTTCTGTTAAAAATAGTTTTATGAATCAATCGATTGTCAATTATCTATCAATGAGCACGGGCTGGATGCACGGTTGCCATTATAACTTAGAGAACCATGCAGCATAATGATTTAATAATTAAAAAATTGCGCCAATAAAAAACATACAACTGTTTAAATTTTTTGTGATACTTACATTAGCTTCATCGTTCACTAAGGCGCTATGCAAAATATCGTGGACTATTAAAGTAAGACCTTATATACTATAGTCTAAACAGAAAATTGAGCAGCAATTTGGTCAAAGCAAAAGATTCGGAGAAAAGCTTAATGGTTCTAAACACAGCTTGAACAGAAGCCGACCGCAGTCAGCTAAATACATAGACTTATGTACGTCCCTTTGACTGGCTTTACTTCACTAGTCGTACTTGTTTTACATTAACATAATTAAAATTAAAGATACTTTTTAATAGAAAACTTTTTAAATTATGAAACTTGTTTTCCTTCTCGCTCCTTTTTATGGAATAACCAGTTCTTAAGGCCCGTATTAATAAACGTTACACAGCCCAAGAACTCGCACTTGATGACAATGTTGAGGTCATGATTGTATTAATAAACACAATAATCTACGTACTCAAGTTACGGCTTGGTTTTACGTTATCAGCTGAGTGATGGACTGATTAATAAACGAAACTCACCACTCAAGTATACAATAGACGTGGGTAATCGAGATGCTTAGACTACTGGCGATGTAATGGTGACTGATAGTTTATAAAATCACGAGCACTCGGATTAGCATTGATATTTTGCTTTAAATATAAAACTTGAATATGATATAAAGAAAGTAATTTTTAAAGAATATGGAAAATTGAATATTACAGTTAGATGAATCGACTAGAAACCTGTTTATCTATCTCATGGTTTTTATAGTAGGACGTTTTAAGAACTACCAGGCATCTAATTGTGACTGACAGTTTATAAAGTCACAACTACTGGCTGTGACCACAGCCACATTAGTCAACTTACGTCCATGTTAAATAACTTATCAATCATGCACTCGGCAAGATTTAAATGAAGCAACCGACAGGAAGGTCCAGGTCGCTACATACTGGTCGAAGAACATTTGAGTTGGTCCACTGACGCGAAAAGAAGAAGAATAATCTATCTATCGACTGTTTTCCCTACTGTGGATAGAAAATTGACATAAGCTCCATAGAAGTAATGTCAATTTTTTATCTCTAATAGCATAAACCGCTGTTATACGTATAGGTTAATGAAAACGGCCGTAAAACGAAGCCTTCTTAGCTTTCGACTGTGACCATCTTCATGACATTTCTATTGCCTATGTGGCTACAACCTTATCGTTCATACTAATGCTGATTCCTACAAGGCACTTATTCAGCACTAGCTTTTGCCCGCAACTTCGCTTGCGTGAAATTTTGAATCCGTTTAGTGACGATTGTCCGTAGAAACTTTCATCCCCTATTTAACTCCCTTAGAGGTTAATTTTCGAAAAATCCTTCTTTATTCCTTGTCTACATTATAAAGAAAACCTCTGTGCAAAATTACAGCTTTCTAGGTCCAAGGGTTTGGGCTGGGTGTTGATGAGTCAGTCAATCAGTCAGTCAGTACCTTTCTTTTTATTTATATAGATGTATAGCATGGCCTTAATTCTTCTCCCTTGCAACCAAAGCAATTAATTCTAATCGTTTCAATTTAAAAATACACGCTTGCAACATTTAGGTACGACTGGAATCTAAACAGAAAGGCAATAATGCATAGATTGGGACCTCGATAATCACGATTAGGCTAATGGCAGCGTTTCCACCAATAAAGTCAGTACTGGGTATTATCAACAATAAGCAATTAACATAATTCAACGATGTAATGGTCCGAGTATTTATGGACATACACTGGTACTTGCAACAGGTCAGTCTGTTGGCGAATCGGCTTTTTTACGCGGACTAACCGCAATGTAATCTTTTTTCGGGAGACATTGCTAATCATTTTGCTTTCTTTCATGTTTTTCTTTTGTTTCACTCTGCAACATTAATTTTTTTATCCAAATCATTTCGTTTTGGTATCTTTAACATCTGTTTAAATGACTAAATGGCCAGCAAAAGATGCTGAATGCTGATTTCCAGTTACGGGTAAATGACAATTTATTTATTTCTACATAATGTAGGAAATTCAAAACTATGCGGGAGAATTAAAGTGCCCAGATAAGAAGAACAGTCGCTTGGGTAGAAGATAGGCAGAATCGTCTGTTATAGGGAATAGGAATAACCTGCAGGTAATAATGTCGGCACCCAGCGACCACAAGACCAGCAGAACAGTAGACTCACTATACCAAGATATGGTGTAGAATCACCACTACACGACAGACATTATGACACTATGAGTACTTTACTTTAATTTTACCAACAAGTTAAAACCAGCAGATTAACAAAAGTTCAAGGGTTTTCAAAAGACTTTTCACTGAAAATTTAACGAAGCCGATGTCTCAATCTGCGCGGTCGCGAACGAAGTTGCGAAGGAAAAATGTTTCGCGCACAATCGGCGATAACTTGCGGGTAGAAAGAAAAAAAAATAAGGGAAATTGTGGGTAAGACTGACAGTTTGCAAACATTTCATTGAACGTTCTAATTACAAAAATAATGAATTTCTTGTTGTTGTAATATTTGCCTAAATTGTAAACAGGTAAAGGTCCTTACACCATACAGCCTATAATTATGCCATATGATATCAACCACATAATTAAGGAGGTACTACGACCCTCCATTTATTAAGAAAATATCTAATAAAAAAAGTACCCCCGTTTTCTGTAAGGCTGATTCACCTCAACGCAAAAAATTACTAATTATTAAGCTGTCGAATGTCATGTCAAGTAATGTGATTGGTTGTTAGTATTTAACTTAACCAATCAAGACAACAGATTGAATAGTTGATCAGATTTTTAGAAACCACACTTGGGTTGATTCTATTAGTTTTCCGCAAATGTATTCTGAATAATGAAACGTTTTAAATAAAATACTAAAATTGTTTGTTTATTTGCGAATAACGATGATTCTATTCGATTCTGTGGTTACCAACCCACTTGCCCAACATGGTCACTGCAGCACTGGATTGCAATATGCAGTTGATTGATTGATTGATTCTAGTTATAGTAGAGACCACATAGTACCACAAAGTTACAACGACAATCATTCAACTCCACCGGGAAAAAATGTTGGGCTGAAAAAAATGGATTCTATTAAAAGAATTCTATTCAAACATTTCCCACTTTCTGTTTGCTCTGAAATAAATATTTTTTCTAAAGAAAACTACAGAGATTGTCTGTAAACTTTTAATTTAGGTACCTCTGTTCTTTAATTTTAGCATTTCAGGAACAATGATTCATTGTACTGGTGACTAAGAAAAAATTAAAAAGTTCTAATTTTAAAAAATGGTTCTCAAAACGAAATTGAAACAATGTAGGTGGCTAGTCCAGACATTTTATTGGGGAGAACGATTAGGCCGCGGTCAGACTTGTTGAAGAGTGGGCTCGCGGGATAGACCCACAGACATTTATAAAGCAATTGAACCACGCCCCAACGTCTTGACCGATCTTTGTACTACGGTGTGAAATTGTAATGAGCTCGTTTTGGCTAATTGTGGTGGTGAGATGGGATTGTAGGTGGAAGAAATTAGATGTAGGCAAGACAAAACATTGTACAATTAGTAAGTGTTGAAACTTTTAATAGAAGGCAAATTCCGGGCTGGTACTTATTTGAACTTCAACTTCAAAACTCATTTATTCAAAAAAGACTATATCGTCGCCCGGGAATGAAAACCTCGGGAATGCATTTGGTCATTGCACGGTTCCTTTGGGCTTTCACGCGGAATAAGTCGCGGGCAAAAGCTAGTCAATTATAATTATTACGAATATTATATACCCAATAAAGACTAGTTTCAGTGCCTCAAACTAATTTCACTTAGAGCGGCTCTTTAATTTGTAAGATAGTCTCTAAGTCGTGATAAAATAAAAAAGACCAAATTGCATTCCCGAGGTTTTCACTCCCAAGCGATGATAAGTACTTTATTCACCGTAAGGTGAGTTCTGGCGTTTCTCTACAAAACGTTACCATAATTAGAATTTTGAATACGAAATATTAAAAAAAAAACATGGATAATATAGCTATTTTACGGTGTTTGAATATGTCGTTTACGTTTTTTCGATAGCAATCTCCCTACGAAATGACCGCCACGTCAAAACTTATGTTTCGTTGAACAGAGTTAAAGAATTACTTACTTAGTTCTTTATGAACGTCAATACCTATTACAAAAGATAGCCTCCGAAAACGCCCGCCCCTCACCGCTTCCTCGTGTTTATGTTTGGCGGAGAAACGACCCAACAAACTCCCCAGAAACACAGCTCTGTCTGTCAAGTGAATAAATAAATTAAGTCTATAAAGTAATATTAATTACAATCATGAAATTATGCAAATTGAGGATGATAAAAAAATTAATAGGTACCTTAAAATTAATACTCTTTTTTTTTTTTAACATTTCCCCACACTAAGATTTCTCTTGTATCGTGGGTGCGTTTACAGACACAAATCTCACAAACAAACGCCCAGACCCGAAACAACCATCTGTACGCCATACAAATTTTTGTTCCGTGTGGGAATCGAACCCACGACCCGTGGCGCAGAAGCCAATCGCTTAGCCACTGTACCAAACGTGTCGTCTCTAACAGTAACTCTAACAGTAATACCCAGTTATACTTTGCCTGACTAAATAAAATATCTATCTAGCTTTGGACATCACTCTCGATATCCCCACTCCTAGGCTAATAGTTAAGGTACGAGTTCGTAGGCGACTGCATACAGCAGCAGCAGACGACGTGTCGTTCCAACACTGGTTTCTATGTATTTCTATGAAATACCTTCCGCAGCTAGCGACACGTCTTATGACCGCAGACGACGTGTCGCCCGACCGCAGATCAGTAGTGCCACCGACTCTGTAGCGACGACACGTTGAATCTTTCTCAAAAAATTAGTTTTTCCAATTCCAAGGAAGAAAAACCGATAAACCAGGTGGCCCAATATCCTGCATTGTACGATGCATCTAACAAAAACAAAATATACAAAAGTAAATCGCGATCGCTAATCCTATAAACAGGTCACACATCTTGTCCCACGGAACATTCAGAACTAACTAGAATACGACGTGTCGTCTGCTGCAGCCATCTGCAGTTGGCATCGGAATCATAACTGCAGCGTCATGACGCTGCGACGTGTCGTAACGACACGTCGTCTACTGATACTGTATGCGTTCGGCTACGAACTCTTACCTTAACAGCGATTACGCACTGCATCCGATCCGGATCCGTAAAATAAGAATATAAAAAACTTGGACCGAATTCAGATATTGCTTTGCGCACTGCATCAGATCCGAATACGTGAAAATGCGAATCTAGAGTCTAAAAAACTCGGACTAAATTCGGATGTCGCTTACGCACTTATCCGATCTCTGATCCAAATTCAAACAATTCAGGGGCCATCTTTGGTATATCCATTTGACGTCCGATTTGTATCCGAGGTAATACGAAAGCGTTTATACAAACAGTACTACGGCTACTTCGGTCCGTCAATATTTCTTCCGAATTGGAAACTCATGGATAACGGAAAGAAATCGGATGACGGAACTCGGATCTAGTGCATAAACTAGGTACCATACAAATAGTTCTATGACTACTTCGGAACGTATTTTCTCGAATTCGGATCGGATGCAGTGCGTAACCGCTCTTACTCTCAACTATTTTTTATTTTTTTTACTTTAATAACAACGGTCTTGGACCAATTACAGTAATTAAAGATAGAGAAATGAAACATAAAACATAGTAAAATAGACATCTTTCATTAATCTCTCTCGCGATGCTTCAGACATACTAATAAAATATTCTTCCAATCATTCGCAAACAGCTCGTATTATAATCCAAGAGTTCGTTGAGTGCGGTGAGAGTACGAGGTATTGGCGATTTAGCTCCCGCTACAGTGCGACATGAGCCTTCATGTGCCTACAGCAAAAAGCTTGCGCTTCCTGTTGCGGTGGTAATTGTCCAGTGCAAAGAATCGAGTGTTAGCGACACTACAATTTAATCGTTAAGGAGTGATTCTATCATTACAGTTATCGCTAATATTGGTATGTCAGGATTGTGAGCAAGGTAAATGTAGTAAATAAAACCAACATAGACTCTCCACCACTGAGAGTACTTGTATTTAGGTTAGTGTTAGTAACATGAACTAGATCACAATATAATACTTTAGATAATTATTACAAGATCATCAAAATAAGGACAAGCTAGTCAGATATAAAAGGTCAGACTTCTTCAGCTGATCTACACAGAATACTCTAGACGAGTGTTCCGTCGTACGGTCCAAGAAGCAATCCGCCGGGCGCACCGAGCGAGCCGGTCTCCTGACTCCAACGGGCAGTGGTGGTCCGATGTTGACGTCATGGTTAGTTAGGTGGCGGACAACAGATGGCGCTCACTCCACGAAGTTCTCGAAACGAGCCAGCTCATTATAACACCTTGATTCTTTTTTCAATAAAGTCATTCTATCTAACAGCATAATCAGTCCAGAATCTACTGTCCCGCTGCTAGGCACAGACCTCTTCTCAGAATGAGAAGGGTTTACGCCTTAGTCCACTAAGCTGGCCGAGAACAACATCGAGAACACCCAGCACGCTTGGTGGTAGGATCTATACGGTCTGCATGGGTAGCTACCACCCTCACATTAAAGCCGGGCACCAAGCAGTTTACTGTGTTCCATCGTATGTATGTGAGAACCAGAGGGTTAGGGAGTCACTCTTTATCTCTGTTACTTGGATTCGTGTGCTCCATCTTTGACCCTATCTGCGCTTATCATCAGGTGCAACTAGGGTCAAAAGCGACCAAGACATTTTTTTTTTTGTTGCTCTTCTTTTTATATTCCTCCTCACGATGTTCTCCTTAACAGTTAATGCAAGTGATAATTAAATTCTAATCAGCACATAAATTCAAAATTCTGAGGTGCGAGCCAGGGGGCCAATTCTACTAACAGAAACTTTTATCAATTGCAACTTAATCGTTCATTCAGACAGTTTTTGTTTACAAAAACTATCAAATTATTTGACATCAAAAACAAAACCAAACATTTTGACAGTTTTCGTAAACGAAAACTGTCTGAATGAGCGATTAAGTTGCAATTGATAAAAGTTTCTGTTAGTAGAATTGGCATCCGGGTTCAAACACAATTGCTCTTGCATGGAAGGCAAGCTTTCAATAACTTGGCTATCACATAGTACAGACGCCAGCACATAAAGCTACTACAATCTGTCAAATTTCTTTAATAGATTTTCATCTTTTTCGCAAAAGCATTAGGTTCAAAGTTGATTGGGAAAATTTTACAGTTTCGGGTAGCTTGATGTGCTGGCGACTGTAGGTACATCGTATCGTTAAGGTGTGTCCAGACCTGGCGAACGCGCCTCGAATGCGCCGCTCGCGAGCCGCTTGCGAACTGCGCGCATTTATTTCATGTTTGTACGCAGCCCCTGCGTCGTCCGCGCGCCGCTCGTGCGCAAGCTACGCGCCGTACTCGAGCGGTGCGCGTGTCGCCCGCGGTGCACCTCCCTCGCCCCGCCCGCATGTCACTAATCTCGTTGTCAGTAATAACATAGCCGATGCCGCAGCAATTATGCTAACGGCAGTCGTATGGTCCGACATCTTCGGAAACAAATTCACAGCTGAGGCTCATAGTTCAAACGCGAAAGAAGCTATGTGCCCACGAGATGCGCGCGCGCTGCACGAGCGCCCCACTCGAGCCTTGCCGGAGTTGCACTAGAGCGGCGCACCCAACGTAGGCTGTAACTGCACGCGTGCAACATGCGCGCAGTTCGCATGCGGCTCATGAGCGGCGCATTCGCGGCGCATTTGCCAAGTCTGGACACACCATAATATACTAAAACGAAGGTGTAGTAGGGATCAATGGAGTAAGCCTATTTCCAGCCGAGAACATTTACGAGCTTACATTTACATTAGGTAAGTATATGTTAATGTCCTCCAACCATAATTGGAGTGATCGCTGTTCAAATCCTCTTCGACTGACTGCATAGATTGATGGTCATCTAAATTTAATGGCTAATCCCTCAGCTAAACGCGGCAGCAATACAGCCATTAACGGATAATTATAATAGTACAATTGAATATGTTATTAGTGATTATATTACATCATAGTTGTACGAAATAAACCTAAAATATTTGTTAAAAGTATACAAAAATTCGTCACCCTCCTCGCTAACGTTCATAACTAACAATTGATAATTTTTCAGTAGTTGCTTTTGCTGTGGCTTTATTAATGAATTAATAACTTTTTATATTGCTCGTGGCTTACTCTTTAAGTTAGTAGTTACCCTAAAGCCCCAAGGTATCTATTTATTTATTTCTATTCATTTGACACAGATACGTCACTCTGTGAGAATTTCTCTGAAAAATTATCAATTGCTAGATAAGACAGTTAGCGCGGAGGGTGACGAATTATGACAGTCGTTCAGAAGCCCGAAAGTCTGACAACTGGTCTAACTTTAGAATCTCAGTATTGGCCAGTAACTGGGGAATCTGGTGGCAGTCGCTCCGTGTACAATACAGCCACATCAGCAGGCGTGGAGTCCATCATGCCTTTAAATGAACGTAGATGGCGGCGCTGCTTGTGAAGGAAGATGTCAAAAACCTATTAAATCCAGTACATTTCACGTTAGTTCTCTATTTCGCCACGTTCATTTAGATCTATATCAGACTGTAACGTGACGGGTTTTGTCGACTGAAGCATATTAAGTACAAAATAATATTGCTATTGTGTTTGTCATTTTGTCTATTCCTCCGTCGACAAAACCTTTGTCTACGGTGGTCATGCTACGCTTGCTGGTTAGACTAGAAGCCGACCACAGTCTAGGAGGAATAAGAAATTCAAAAACAAAACACTGCACAAACCTTTTCACAAGTAAACATAAATAATCATCATCGTCGTCATCATTCAGCCGAAACACGTTTGTTAGTCACAGGCACAAGCATCGCAAAATCGACGGGTCATGTGAAAAATAATACTATTCCATAATCTTGTTCTATCACCAAAAGAAATAACTACCTAACTATATAAAATCATAACAAAAACGTATACATATAGTAGTAATTATAAATAACGAGCGACGCGGCGCGCAATAGGTATATTTGATCGGATTACACACACGTTATCAAGCCTGCCGGCACACACCCTCCCCGGTTGTCGATGGTGTACTAACACCCTTATAAGGGTCATAACATAACAACTATGTCGTCATCACACACTGATCGTGTTAAGGATAATAAATGGTGGCCTTTTTCTACTGTAACAAACAACTGTGAATTCGGTCTTACGAATCCTAGTCTGTGTTTAGGTATGTATTTTTTAATGTAATAGGGAATATGCATGTAATTTGTTTTTTCTCTTAATCAATAAAGCACATTAACATAAACCCAAGAAAAGTATTAAAAGTCAAATGTTACTATTGTTTGTTGCTCAAAACAATTATTAGACTTCAACAATTTTCTTCTACAGTTCAAACATCCTTTATTGTCGCGGCCATAATGTGACGTCGTAATCCACGATACTGCTTTATTTACATCTCTTTTTTAGCCACAAATCATGTAAATTAAATGATTACTTGTGCTTTATTCAAGCAGAAATCGCACTTACTAACTTACCTCAGTGAGAAATCAAACAGTTTGCTGAGAAAAGATTATTTAAAGATTTGTTCACATGGATTTTAATGTCACTTCCGGTATTTTCGAAGACGACGCGTTTCAAGATTGCATTCCGTTCCACAAAAAAAAACGTAACATAAAATAATTAATTGTAAAATAAGTAATGCGTTAAAAAATAAAAAAAATGCTGTTTGTGTCTTGACTCATACAATGTATAATTAAATAATGAAAGAGTTTTGAATTACATGCATATTCCCTATTATACAGGGTTAGTCGGAAAGGGGGTACTAATCCGAAAGGGTGTTATTGTACCCATATTAATGAATAATTTTTGTTCTACAACTTTCCCTAAAAGTAAATAATTTAAGAGAAGTAGCTGTTCAAAGATTTCATAAAAATGTGCTAAAATCTATCTATCCTAAATTATGATCAGCTGTGTTTACATTTTAGGTCATATTTGGATTCATGGATTAGAAGCTTAATTTTCTGAATTCGTAACAAAAGCAAGGAGGAAGAATTAAAAAAAAAACCAGAATCAGTGTCATTTTTCATGGAAATTAAAATTATCATTACAGTTAGGACAGGTCAACTCAAACCTGCTATGGCTCTTTCCTCAAAAGGCCATTCCAGACGTTACCCTACATTGTTACACTCACATAGTTTTATACTACAATGTCTGGACTTGAAAAGAGACCTTGACCTCTGAGTTTGTTTCGGCTTTTCTGCTCAGAGCCAGTCAGATAGGAAATGCCGGTGCCATCTAGTCTTAAAAAACATTACATTGACTTGTAAAACTGTTTGTTACAGATTATTTACAGAAATAAATATCATTTCATTTCATTGAATCTTGTTCTAACACTTGCTTTAAAACAGTCATCAGTGATACTGTAAGTGGTTCGTGGATTAGTACCCCCTTTCCGACTAACCTTGTACAGCTGTGCCTTAATTTATTATTTATTAGCTTATGCCCGCGGCTTCGCTCGCGTTAATTAAGCTCAAAAAAAGTCTTAACACACTACTAAAGTTTCTATTATAATATAATTCAATCGTGATTCGAAAGACACGTGGCGCCATCTATGAACGTTATTGTTGTTTTCCTCGGGAACAGTACGTTTCGTCGGGATGAAAGGTACCCTATGTCCTTTTCTGTACACCTGACAACGTATATGCAAAATTTCAGGATGATCGGTTCGGTGGTGTAGGCGAGAAAAGGTAACAAACAAACTTACTTTCGCATTTATAATATTAGTTAGGATATCTAATGTTATGCCTGTTTTGTCCGAATAGTTAACAAAGATTTATTGTACAGTCAGCATCAGAAGTCGATGAGCAACTCAGGTGTCCAAATAATTAAACACATTCGAGACACCAAAAACATCTATGCAACAACTGTTCAAATTGTTTTGAGCATCATAAACTCCAAATATATCTGAGCAGTCACAATGTCAAATATTTATTTACAAACTAAAAGTCTATGGTAAGTAAACAAGCTAAACATTCAAAGGTAACTAAGCAACATGTTATTCAGAAAGTCAGGATAGCAACGTAAAATGAATTGTATTTGATTGTGCTTAGAGTCGTAAATTAAAAGTTCAAAAATAGATACAATGTGTACTATTGTGTCAATACAGCATTTTTTTCTTTTTCTTCATATAGCTATATCCCTTTCATTTCGTGCGTGACGTCATTGACGTGTCTTTTGTTTATAATATAATCTGATAGTCAAGTTATAGGAAAACATCGTAAGGAAATTGAAACGAGTATTTATTCCACGCGAAAGCCATTAAATTCGAAACAATCAGTTTGAATGAAACTGAAATTTTTATTTGCTACATTTTCTAGTATATCTTCAGGAATTGAATTCGTATTAAATAGGTACCTACAAAATACCTCGGTTCATTTTAACTATGTTTCGGGTTGATAACCGTGTCCAAAAAAGTACAAAATCTGTTAAACGTCAATTTAATTACTCGGATAAAAGATATCTAACGATGTAAAATCAGCCCGACTAAGCACGCACTGAGTGATAATATGATTTTACGCAAGCGGTTTTCAAATGCTTCTTTTTCTATCGTGTCGGCACGAGGTATACAAGAATAGCTCATGCCGTGGTGAAAAGATTAGCCAGTCAGCAAGGATGGTAGCGAGGCTGACTGCCCAGGGTGCGCCGGACGTACCGAAGTATCGAATAAAATCACTCGTGGATGCTCTTTTCATGCACCCCTTTTTTTCAAATGCTAAAAGCGGCTTATCTATGAACATGCACTGTAGCCTGATTTTAGTAGTCAGTTATCATCGAATCGCATCGAATATACCTTTAGCCAAAATCTAGCACGATACGTTTTAAAACAGTCACTTTAAAAAGAACCGCTAGTGTATAGAAAGCCATACGCGTTACATTTAGTGGCTCACCGCCTGCCTTTAATTGCAATGCCTGCCTACATTTTAATCTTAATAACGTCACAGGACACTGTACACCTTACAGCGATAACACACTGGCATGGCGGTCGAATCCATTTTGCTACAGAGAGACCCACTGGCAGTGCGAGCAGTAGCATATACGTGCGTTCGGTTTTTTTGAAGCGCGAAATGTAATGCGCTTGAATGCGCGCATGCAAAAACTGTAAAAAAAAGTAATAACCGACTAAAAAAACATAAAATTAACAGTTTCAAAAGTCAGTGGCTACAATTTTTTTTCAGTGTAGAATTGCACTGTCTTCTGAAACTGTTAATTTTATCTTATGGTAATTATTTTACTCCTTTTAGTTTTTTTTTGTAGTCGGTTTTTACTTTTTTATAAGTTTATTTTTTATTGAATACGTTTTAGTGCCATAAATTAAACCCTCTCTCCTCCATACTCTCTCTCCCTCTCTCTTCATAACCCTTATTTTTTACTTTACCGTAGTCGGGTATAATAAGCCCTTTCATGCTATACCTCACACGATTTTTATGTCTATTTCTCAAGATTGATGATGATGATGAGATTTGATTATGTCAATTTCTATTTCTCATTCTATGTCGCACACTACTGTAATGGAATTGTCATGAATATTCATGATCTACTATTTTAAAAAGAGTATTCATGGAGTTTCTTGCCGGCTCGTCTCCATAGAACCTACCTTTGGAACCGTGCACCTAGTTTTGACGTTTTAAAAGTGCCTGTAATCTGGTCTATTTGAAATAAAAAACTTTGACTGTGACGATATAATTCAAACATTCCGGAAAATGGGGGGGGGGTTACGCACCCCCTCATTTTTTCCAGTCAGTTACCAACAACACGTATAAACAAAGCAATATTAGTTATTTGAAAATTTTGCTTTGATCCGATGAGGAGTTCCGTTCCATATCTCTGAAGTTCATGGTCTAATCATAACAACATTTTTATGGGACTAAACGAAAAGTACCTATACCTATACCCTCTCCAAGAAAAAAAGAATTTTTCAAATCGGTTAATAAATGACGGAGTTATGAGGTAACAAACATAAAAAAATACAACCGAATTGAGAACCTCCTCCTTTTTGAAGTCGGTTAAAAACGAGCATAAAACACCAAGGTCTGTAACCGCCCTAAAACGGCTAGGTTTGTAACAGGCCTTAGTATCACTGAGCAATGTATTGAGAAATGGTTATTGTTTACATATTTTTGAACACTTTGGTTGCTTAGTTACATTTGACTACCTCAGTTGACAAGATGATTTGTTTGCATAGAAATATTTGAATTGCGAGTGTTCAGATGATTTTGATACATTGGATGCTAACAATAATTTGAACGCTATTGTTGTGCAGATGTTATTGTGTTTTTGAGAGTGTAGAATTATTTGAGTATCTGAATTGCTTCTATATATCTGATGGTGACTGTACGAGTACAACTAATAGTTTTGACAAGACGATTAGCACAGTGGCTGAGCGTTTGATTGCTGCGCTACGAGTCGCGAGTTCAATTCCCACACGGTTTGTATTCGTATGGCCTACAGATAATTATTTGTTCCAAATCTGTATGTGCATGTGAAGAGTTGTGTCTGTAAACACTTTCATGATTTGGGAGTATTCCTAGAGCCCACTCTTTAGTTAGGTTAGTTATTGTTTTTAAACTTTGCCCCAGTATGGACGGATGGAATTATGTCCATGTCATGGTCCATTAAGACAATATCCCAGGCAATCATCTCGTTTATATAATCTTATTAATAAAGAACTTGTAACATACCCACTAACCTACCGCGAATGAAAAATAGCATTGTCCAAATGGCTTAAGTTAAAGACCTATGACGAAGTGGAAAATATGGTGCAAATGATCAGACTTTAATAGACATATGACACTATACTACGCAATGATATTTCTGCAGCTAATGGAAGATAATGTCCTACATTATTTTCCGATCCCAAGACTAGTCGTAGGGTTAGCTTGCAAAAATCTAATGACCAATATGAGCGTATTACTCCAAATTACAGCCTGATAATAATTAATCCCCTCCATGTATTTGTGTTGGTACCACCCCACTCCCACACTTACCCTTACATCATATTACACATTCACTTCCACACCATCTACAGTCACATAACATACATATCCTAGCGCGTTTTTTCCTTTTCATAAAAAAAAACTATTTTCTTTTATTGTTAGTTGTTTCATTTATATTTCTTGAACAGTATATAAAACTAAAATAACACATTCATGTAAACTGGGGAAGGGCGGAGCATCCTAACACAAGCAAACTACTTGCTTAAAAGGATGCTCCCCATTGTAACTAGAATAAGTTATTTAAGTTGATGCAATAAACATTTTTATTTATTTATTATTATTTATTTATGTACTATTGACATTTAGTTAACAGAAACTAAATTTCATAAAAGTTTTTTTAACCTGGAAATTGAACCTTAAACCTCTCGCTCGGCAGCTACGGTTCTACATGACTAATATGGTATTTTTCATTTCTTTTTCTATTTATTCATTTCTTCGGACCAGTTTTAAGTAGGAAACAGGCCTGCAGTGAATTGTATACTTAAACTCCATTACTGAGTACTTTAATGGACCTCTTGCATACAAGTGGAGCAATGGACGCAATTTTATAGATGTAAGGTGCGTTGACGCAGAAAGTATACAACGTAGTTATTTAGTATACTTACATTACTTACACTAAACATGAAGCTAGTTTGTTCAGAATTACCAGGAGAATCGATTATACCTACAGTGTGTATACGAATTCGTGTAATTCCTTCAAACCACATGATCTATTAATGGTACAGATTAACCCCGCACGGGATTTAGATTTATTAAAAATAAAAATAAACTTTTTTTTTCCCAAATATTTTTTTTATGTGACAGAAAATGTCGATGCCATGCATAAATGAATGAAGGCACGACGACACAGCTGACGGGCACGTTAGCACGATATCGCTGCACGCAGTCAGTTACCTTGGGACGCTAAAATTACTTAGACACAGAATACCATGGTTCGTTTTTTAAAAACTTTTTTTTGTTGATTCTGAAAAAAACCTATGCAGGGTCAATCAGTGTCACCAGATCACGCGGTTTGAAAGAATTACACGAATTCGTTTACACCCTGTAGTGTTTGTACCACTTTTTTTTTATTGTTTCAATTAGGAGAGAAGAGAAGTGGAATAAGATAGTAACCCTGTGGTACCCTAGAAAGGGAAAAAGAAAAAAAGGAAAACCACTTAAAAGATGGAAAGATGAAATAGTGAAGACGGCTGGAAAGCCTAGACTAGACCAGCACAGGAGACGGAAAATTGGAAAGAGTTGGTGGAGACATTTACCAAAGGGCACACGGAAAATGTAAAAACTGAAAAATATACTCACTGTTTTAAATTTGTTAGTAAATTGTTATTCTAAAATAAAACTATTAAATAAATACAAAAAATGTTTTTCTTCAAAACTTAGTTTTTATTTCAAAATGGATTCAATAGGTTGTAATTAGTACGCTTATCAGTGGACAACGAATAGACAACTTGAGGCTTGAGACGGTCGGTTCGGTAAGTTACCGGGTTTGAGGCAACCCCTGCATGGCAAACCTCAGGCATTTAATACGGTACTGTAACGCATCATAAACTAACATGTTACAAGGGAATTTATTTAAAAAAAAAACACATGTCGGGCATTTAGAAAAAAAAGGAACTTAGTCTGTGTGATTCTGTATCGAACCGCTGTAGAAGTCTGAGTTTTATCATCTAACTAGCATGTACTTCTTATTTTCTGTTGGGTGTAAGCGACAGCCCTCCGCAAACTGATGGGGTGAATTCAGTATACCATACTAAGATGACCGGTACATTAAATTATTTCAGGAACGTTATGGAAATCTAATAAACCTGCTTTGGAGAAATTTGCTTTGACCAAATCGAAGCGTCTGTTACTGGTTGGGAGAAGTAGTATGCGGTGAGTTCGATGTATTATGTACCTAGCTAGACAGAAAGTGAACAGCTGATTTCTCGCGTCGTTCGTTACGAGTATTACAACATCTATTGCTGTTTTTTTGATTTTATTTGTTTTTTATATTGGTTTTTGATATTATTTACAAAAATGGAGTGCTGCGTACAGAGAATGTAATTTTACATTGATATAAAGGTAACTGAAAAAACAGCAAAAAAAATGTGAAAATTTTCCTGAGAAAAATTCCGATGTTAAATGGTTCAAAAAATTTAAACTTTTTTTTATTACTTTACTTGGTCGCGTTTGACCCTCGTCGCACCTGATGGTAAGCGCAGACAGGGTCTAATATGGAGCACACGAATCCAAGTAATAGAGATATAGAGGGATTCCCCTATACCCCTCTGGCTCTCACATACACATGGCGGAACACAGTAAACTGCTTAGCGCCGGACTTTAATGTGAGGGTGGTACCTAGCCAGGCGGACCATATAGATCCTACCACCAAGCAAAATGGGAGCTGGATGTACCCTGTCAGTTTGCGGAGGGCTGTCCCTTACACTCTGTATATTGGTTTTATTTACCATACCCGCTTCGCCTCTGATAAGCAGGCATCGGTCTTAACTGTAATGTATAATCACTTAATCACTTCTATTCAATTCTATAACCGTGTCTGCGACACATACTATATTCAGGCAGTTTTGATGAAAATCTTTTCAGGGTATTTCATATTTTGTTTATACTAAAAGCAGCATTGTGGTATAAATGACTACAATTTGCACAACAAGCATTATGTAATTTAGTTTACTTGACTGCCCAACCAACATTATTATCTCAATTCAACCATAGATAACAGAAGCCCTTTAAAAGTACTATCGTGAACAAAAGTACCTATCAATTTTATTTTCGTAACCACTTTACCAACAAAATAGAAAAATAAATACAAAAAATCATTTTCCACCTCGTTACCCGCCAAATGTTGAGAATATAAGAAAACTGTTAATATTAGTTACCTCTTCTCACAATGAAGTTTCGAGCGAAGCTTTCGACAAGAAAATAATAAAACCTTCTCGCTATTTATGCCTCGTTCAGTCCCGGTTGCTATGAGTTTTAAAAAGTAAAATGTTTAACGTTTCTCTTTCGATACACGTCTAAAAACTTTAAGGGTTGATACTAATGAAAACGTGGATTTGAGAAGCGGAGTTGATGGTCTGAGATTAAGAAATAAACATAATAATATAATTTAGCTAAATTTTACGTTGGGGCATTGCCGTGTCCCATGATAGAAACTTCTTTTTACGCCATGTCACCTTTGTTGGGGTTTAAATTGGTAGCTCAAGCTGGAGTTGCGCATTTTATCTTTTGGCACGAATAACTTTCATTTATTGAAGCCGACTTGTCGCTAGTTTAATTCTGTATAGTACAGCGTAGGTATGTAGCGAGGGTTAGCGACAAATGGATCACTGAAATACATACGTAGGCGTAAGTAAGGAAGGTAGCCATCTTTCGCAACCTTTGCACGCGAACAATTTCTAATAACCCGTAACTGCTACAGACTATTTTTATATTAATGTTAATAAAATTAATGCGACAGATAGATTTGCAGTTTTTATTTAATATTTCCGCGAATCATGTTTTGCTAAAATTAAACTTACATTGGCGAATGTTGAGTATAGGATATTGAAAGTACGTAAATGCATTATACTGCATGTAGGTGTTGATTTTAGGTCTATAATTTGGTTTCAAGTATAATGTTATACAATCCGTTTTTACACTTTCAGATATAGCATTAATGCGACAGCCCTGCAGCGGAGCCCTGCGGCACCCACTTTGTACGGCTTTTGATTGGCAGACGACGATCCAAAAATTGTTTTAAACAACAATTTTATTGACGTCAAATATTCCTCTTTGGTTTGCCAAAGCACAATAATTATTGTAAACGTCTTAAGTTTCAACAAAAAGGCAGATAGTACTTTTGATATACATTGTAAATAATTATGAAGTTGAATATTGTCTGGCTATTAATAAGTTTATCGTTTGGTATCTAATAGATAAGACTGTGTTAAAAGATTTTCGTTTAAAAATAGTCCTTCATACATCACTTTAATAAGTTGTTGTCATGATATCATTAAATTAAAACTACCTTTTTGGTGACAATCATCTCTGCAGAAGCATTATAAATGTGAGTTTAGCATAGTAGACTAACCATATCTGATCATCAACTAGAGCTTGAGTAGTTTAACAGTGTCATTATATATTCCTATAGAAATTAAACGTTAAACAGTCAATGTGCATATCTACCAGAAGCACACAATAGAAACCGATTCCAACAATACAGAACCCATAACCATCATATAAATATTGACAACAAAATCCTTACAAAGGCACACTATAACTTACTTGTACCGCAACACCACACAACAAGGATCTAATCAGGTTATATACTGCAGCAATATTTACCGACAATTTAAATATTGTACACAGTGCCCAGAATACCTTGACCCGCGGCGAAACAGGGAACTAAATGTATACGTATTGAATTTGACGTTATTTTGACATTTGCCTTAGTTAGCGGCGCCGCTATGAAAGGCCAAGATATACTGGGCGGTCTGTAGGCTTGTGGGTAAGCTGCGGACAGCGATGCGAGTCCGAGGGTCCGCTGACACGGCTCTACCCCTGACTAATGCGAGACATTAATATTCCCGGTAATTAATTGTTTGCATGTCCGCCGAAGAAACGTCCCGTCTCGTGAATTCTCTCGTATAATTTAAATTAACGGACTGAGGCTTCTCTTCACACGTTTGCAAACAAAAATGATGATCTAACTGTCGTAAAACAATTGTTTCTAATCCGCTGGTAAACGGGTAAAGTTGTTATTGTGTTTTATGAGTAAAGAAAGGAGCGCTTGGGTTTACTCTAATTGTACTGAAATATTTTGTGTTGAAGGATGCAATTTAATTAATGAAATACAGAGGTTAATGATCATAATGGACCCTGAACGATTTTAAAAGCCTATCAAATAAAGTTTGAAAGAATTGATTTTTATTTTTTTAGTATGCGACTACGTCATTCATATCTAAGGGTATTTTTGAATACAATGATTGTGTATAATTTCGTAAAAAAATATACAGTAAATTATTAGCCCAATCTTTCTAAGGACATACTTTTCCAAGAATAAATAGATACTTACGTTTTTTTTTGTAGAGTAACGTAACATAACATCACGCCTATATTCCCCGAAGGGTTGTGCAGAGGTGTATAAATACACCCACATTTCGCCGTTATGTTTAAGTCCCAAGTAACAGGGGGCGAGCCTATTACCATCAACCGACCACAAATCTAGACTCCGGGCTGCTACTGAGAAATTCCACACGGAAAAACCCAATAACACTTTGTCCGACCTAGGGATCGAACCCAAGACCTCACTCTCAGCACTTGCGACCACTAGACCAAAAAAGTAGTCTATAAATTTATTTGTATATTAATGAATTTATTATTACTCGTTAAGGTTCCATTTCCTAGAATATTGATTTAATAAAATATTTTCGTCTTCCAAGCTGTAAATGATATTTCTGAGAAATCCACTCCAGTAAAAAATCCCGTAGATAAAGCTCCTTTACTAAATGTAACATGACATAAATTATGAATTTATTTAACAGGTATTAGCAGAAATGTACCGATGTTAAAACAAGACGACTCAACTTGTAAAACACGATGAAGGTAATTTTGTCCACTCGATACGGATGCTCGCCCATTGCTTCAGTGGAAGTACCCTCGAACGGGATGGATCGTAAAATATACGACACTTCAATATGTATGGGTGAAAGCAGCCCGTTTACTACCCACTTAGAAAAAAATGTTGGCTTAATTCAGCACGTCATTTTCTGTTCCCCCACCCACCATAAATACGAACGATTCATGCGATTTGATGGCGGAACACTTGAACCGGGAAAGACTCCGAGGGAGTAATTAGCTCTTACCTCTGTATTTTTTATTTTGCAAAATAAAGTTGTTCAAAAATCTTTCGATGCGCGTTCGCGATCTCGTCAGCATATTTCTTTCGTTGTAGGATGTTTGCGAAAAGGGGACCCGCATTTCTATTAAAATTAGCATAATTTGAAATGGAAACGTTATTTCTTTGATACTCTCGTTTCTATGTAAATCGTATAATCTTAAAGCTTCTAACATCATATTAATTCTTGGATCTAATTATTGAAACACACCCGTGTCTAAGAACGAGCAAAGATTTATTGATGTTCTCAGCAAGCTAATAGAAATAAAGTTACAATATAAGGTGAAGCAACGAGGCGATGTTCCTTTCAATAACACGTTATATTCGGTACACGTCATCGATTTCCTACACAAGCGGCGATCTGGACAATGAAAGGAAGAAGTGTGGTCCCGAGGCGAGCGAGCACAAAGGGGGTACATACCTGCCGTGGAAAAATAGTGGCGGTATGAAACTCCACGTCACGCGGACGATCATAAGCGGCCCTTTGCCGCACCGTCCGCAAAAACACAACAAAATAAAACTGATTCTTTTTTTTTATTATCTGTGTTCATTTTTCGAAGTTTTCACGTCACTAGACAAGAAACATAAAATGTTAGTGGTCGAAATTTGAATTTAACTCGTTAAGTCGATGCGTGCAATGTTCGAAATCCAGTGTGTTTGTACTTACCTTCCCGTATTTTCTTAACTTAGTACCGACTCTAAATAGTATGGACACAAAATAGCGTCGTACTACTGCATTCAGCAACAGCATGCAGCGTTTAAAGATAAAAGTGGACTGAGTACTGAATGTTTGTTCACTCGTCTCCTAAGAGCTGTTTTGTGCTCAGTCAAAATTTACGAGCTGTGAGTGCTAAAGGCACACTTTAGAAAGTCGATGTGCTTTATTTGAATATCCTTTTTTTTAAGTGACTGCAACAATTTATTAAAAACACTGAAGCTAATAAACGGAATCCAGTATAAAACGAGGTTTAACTGTGAACAATAAACAGACATCTATAACTTAAAACACCTATATGGAATTAACAAACGTATTTTACAAGATGGGTACGTAACGTAAACGTTAACGCGGCATCCTACGTGAGCGATCTAGAAGCGACGCCAAGCAGCGCGGCGCGACGCGGAAACAACAAACAGTCGATACCTATTGAAGTGGCCTACGTGACCAAACGCACGTGGAGTGCGGTGCGGCGCGGCGCGAAGCGAAACGAACGCAATCAGTTGGCTTGATATTTTCGCGCGAACTGGATGCGGTGCCGTACAGTGCTACTGGATGAAGGCGGCGCGCGGCGGGCGGATCGCGAGCTCGCAGGACAAAGCCGCCGCATCGCATTGAATTCGCGTGTCACCGCATCGGATCGCTTCGCAATTCGCGTCGCTTTGAACCGCCTACGTAAGACGCCGCGTAACTCATGGCGGCTTCAGAGATTTGAAGGTTACGTGACTATAATGTTATTTTTTCTTCTTTATCTACTGCTCATACTTTGATACCTCAGCTTATTTTTTTTTCCAGTCTGTGTCAGTGATCGGCGTCGAAACTTAAAAGCCTCGATACAAAAGGAAACACACATCCGGCCTCAGGACTATTGTGGTGAACCGACCTCGCTTCTCAGACCTCTTCGAGACGCGATGTCGCGACGCCGTCTCACTTCGACATCGGTGTTTGAAAAAGAAATGGTCGAAGACATTTTGGAGGTTTCAAATTTAACTGATAGTGGAATAATAGAATACACTTATACAGGGTGTAAACGAATTCGTGTAATTCGATCAAACCGCGTGATCTACTGGTGACACAGATTATCGTTAAATATGTATTATAGGAAAGGAACAAAAAAAAATTCCAAAAAAAAACTTGGTTTTCAATTTCTTAGTCATTTTAGAGCCCCGAGTTAACTGACTGCAAAGAGCGATATCGTGCTAGTCTTGCCCACCAGCTGTGTCGCCATGCTTTCGTTCATTTATGCGTGACATCAAAATGTTCAAATTAATAAAATAAACATTTTTTTGCTGTTTTTTTCCTCATTCCTTATTAGGTGGTTTAGAAACAAACACTTAACCTTCCGGAAGAAAAAAAAATTTAATTTTTAATCAAGCTAAATCTCGTGCAAGGTCAATCTACTCCAGTAGTAGATCATATCGTTTTAAGGAATTATATGAATTCGTTTACACCCTGTATTCAGAAAAAAATAAACAAGGTGGACTGGTGGTGTTGTACACATTAGAAGGACTAATAAAGTCAATTTGGTGAATCATATTTCGTTTCATACTTTTGATCATAACTGCAAGTTGACTGCACATCCAGTCGCAACTGCAAAGTATGCAAGTGCCAAATGCAGCTTGAAGGCAATTAAGTTGCAGTCAAGACAACTGCGTGACAACTGCCAACTGAATGTGCAGTCCACTTCCACATATGATTACAAATATGAAACAAAATATGATTAAACAAATCAAAAACTTAATGACTAAGCCTTAAGACTTCGTTCCGGACATATTCCATCAAATAAGTTTTATTACTTAATGAAAAAAGTTTCGTCACCAAATTGTGATTTATGTGGAGTGGTTGATGATGTCCTTCATGTCAATATAAATATTTTTGGACCGTTTAAAATAAATGACATTGGCATTTGTAACACCATTCTTGATTTTCCAGTGTCCGATAAAGCAAAACTTTTGTACAAATTAGTGGTTAGTAGATCGTAAGCTAGTGATAAATAAAGTATTTATAAGTTATCAATTATTATTTTTTCCCACACTGAGCGATGTGGTCGCTAAGCGACAAAGCCCTGTAAATAAAGTAAAAAATAAATAAAAAATTAAACAAATGTGAAGTTATTAGCCACTCAGAACTTCAAACGTACCACTGTTTTTAGAATTAGAAAACAACAATTTCCTTCATTGGATTGTGGTGAATTAATATCAATAGAAACGCTAATGTAGTTTTCTTTTTGTTTTCACTAGATATGTACTTAAAAAAATACTGATTGTGTCCAGCGTAAACCACTGGACAGCTTTTATACAAGTTCTTCTGTATTAAATAAACGCGTACAAAACCGTTGGCAAGCCACTAATAAAATGTATATTAAAATCCGCGAGTGTAACTGTACTTACCCTTGTGTCAACCTGAAATTTTAACATCGAAAACATTTTACTCTAAAAGCAAACGCTTTTTATTGTTACAAAAAAGTTGCTTAAGCATGTATACTAAGGGTCAATAAACACAACAATCGCCGTGACCCTAAACAAATGCAAAATAAACTCAATTAAATAAACATTACTTATACTTTATGCCCATTGAACATGAACTGGCCTGCGTATTTACAAAACTCGACCTCATATGAGTACAAATTCATTTCAAAGGAATTTCTAAACAACCGGATCCCGAGTTCCCAATGGTATTCCAACAAAGCCTGGAAGTTGTAGAGGTATTCCAAATTGTTTACAAAATTCAATCCTAAAGCTTCGAGCCAGATTAAATCTAATTTCAACTTCAAGGTAAGTCTGAAATAAGTCTTCATAAAAGCGGAACCCTTTGATTTAACCCTTGCCGAAGTTGGGCTTGCTGATTGCCCGAAAGTTAGTCCCGCTTGTATTTCGCGCTGTCTTTTTTCGTCGGAAAAAACAAATCGAAAACAAGCGAGTAAGTAATGGCTTAAAAGTGACTTCTGGGATCGAGACCGGTGCGTCGCCGATCCGGGGTTTAGCGGGTAGCTCTCGAAACGTCTTAGCGAAGCGATTACACGCTGCCACTCGCGTAATCACTTTTCCTTGTTTGTAATACTGTTATCCGTTGCACCGAAACTTGTTTGATATTTACTGACTGCAGATTGACAGAGATATAAGTATTTGAGTAAGTGATTTTTTTGTAACTTAAGCGTTTGTTTAGTAGATACGTAGAAATGTGTTTAATTATTTCGTCCATTTCATCACAAATCTGGAAAGTATATTAAGGGCTGATTTTTCAATAGTCAGATATATTTTAACTGAGGAATAAATTTGACGTTTTGACAGATTTTCTACACAAAAGCTGTCAAAGTATAATATTTATTCCTTAGATAAATGTTATCTGATAATTGAAAAATCAGCCCATAATAATACAAAGTATAATAAAATGTGCCTGAAAATGGCAATAGGCTCGCCACCATGTATACAACGTGTTACATAATTATCCTTAAAAAAGAAAATATTAATCAAGTTGTATTTTACGATTGTCGTCATTTACCTCTCAGAGGAAATTAGGTAAAAATGTAAATAACTTTCTGGGTAGTCTACTCTTTAGTTTTATGTTTTCAGGGTTACGTTTCAATGATGATTTTATTTTATGATTTGCCCAATTTTTTTTGGGTCGGGTTTTTATTTTGAAATATTGCCAATAGTCTCTTTACAAGGGACCTTTAACCCCCTTTCGGCTTTAGGGGTATTTTTGTAACACGTTGTATACATACATAATATACATGGGACTTAATACCAAATCTAAGGTACGTTTCGCACAGACTCCTGTAATAGGAGAACACCTCTGTTTATCCCTTCGGGTATTACATGCTTGTGTATACGTATATTAATGTTTTTTTTACAACAAATAAATTAACAAAGATGCATCCGCAAGAAAATTATTCCCTTTCGCCTAACATTCGCTTTCGAAAACCACTGGTACTCCAAGCTCCTAATAGGACCCAAAGGGGCGTTCATTTTTGTAACGCTTCATTTGCAACAGAACTTTTAAGTAGTTGAAGCTCGCTCGCTACCTGTTTCCTCAAAACAAATACTTAGTAGGTAGGCAGCTCTATACTCTATGCTGAACTAAATGTTACGAGGAAAATTTATTTCGCAAACTTGTAAATAAATTTCCAAGTTAAAAATGAGATGAACTGAATACGAAGCTAGTTAGAAGGGACTTTTTATTTTACTTATTTTTATTTGGGACGGATACAAATTAGAGACCAATAAGATTACAAGAATCGATAGGTATCGATGCATTTTTTACCTGTCAGTACAAAAATAGTGATATATGTCAATTGATGTATCAAACAATCAATCTAAAACCGCAAAAGAAACAATACATTATAAGAACAAACAAAGACAAAATGTCTAACGAAAATTAGAAAACAATAACATTTCCATAATGGTCGACAATAAATCAAATGACTAATATGGTTAAAAAAGAAGAAAAATAAAAGCAATTTTAACTAAGCAGGATGAGTGAATATTCGAAACAAATAACAATCATTAAGAACGTCATTGTCATCATCCTAAAGTTAAGAATACAGATGTTTAAAACTCCAATTATGATAATGAAAGCTGCATCAAGCAGTAAGACAAGAATGAGGGTTTTCTGAAATGACGCCCACTAGGCTGCAGCACTGAGACGTCAGGTCCAGAACTGTCAAAAGTGTCAGAACGCCTATATTTTCGTTTCTGAGTTTTTTTGTATTTTTTAATGAAATTAAATAAGCACAATAAATATTCTCTCAAAAACGAAATGCCACAATGTTGTGCAATTCCTATATGCTCAAAAAAAACGGGAGGTCATAAGTTTCCTAAGGATAAAATACGTTTAAAACAATGGCTTGTAGCCATTCGTAGAGATCGGTTTACGCCTACAAATAATAGGCTTTTAGTCAGTAAAGACGATTACGAGCTGCCGAAAGACTCAGTGTTAGAGAAACGTAGGTATTTTATAGTGTTCTATGATCAAAAAGTGCAAGTACATAGCACTAAACTTTTTTAGTATTTGTTATATTTAATTTGGTATATTTAATTGTAAAGTATGTAAATGGAGACTAATGCCTTCATTTAATTTACTGAACTTCTTAATAAAACCATATTTATTCGATGTTTCACCCAGACAGCGCGCATTATTGGGATGGGAGACCTCTTGCCAATGTGGCGCCAACTAGTGGAGTAAATTTTCGTAAAAACCCTCATTAAAACAATCTGTAACTACTATAATGTTAACAATCCCGGAAAACAATGATTTATTAATAAAAATGTTAAACTAATTCGAATATTCACCCGTATATATCTCAAATATCCTTAAATTTATCATCCCCAAAACTCCCTCCGAAAAACACAATGCACCTAATAATTCTTCAACAAAGAAAACTAGCAAACATAAACATTATTCGAGTGCGCTCGTATTTTACAGTTGAACGCCGACAATGTTCTAAGCATCGGAGTTATGAATCTAAACCGGTAGTTGACTGCTGGCAAGCCGGAACCGGAAGGGATCCAGCAATTGACGCGGGCGTCCCGCTGAGAGACCCTCTCTGATCATACTCGTATTTTTACAGGAGATATTGACATGCCTTTTATATGACATCGCTTAGCTAGCAAGAATTATAATTTAGAAAAAAATTGTAAGTAATTTTCTTTAGCGTGAAGTGTATTTGTGGATGATGCTTTTTTGACAGTATGTTTATCATGTAATTCTGCTCTGATAAATTGGATGAAATCAATCTATCAATGGATCATATTAAGCCTTGTACGGACTAAGCGTTCCAATGTACGCGTCATCTAGGTATATTGAATACGCGCACAGGCTAATTGAGCGTTCACTTCCCCTTTGTGTACGCGTTGCTGCAGGGAGCCTACTCCCTAAGTCCGTCAACGAAGTTAGTCGCCCGTCCGAAAGTAGCCCGAAACGTAGGAGTGAACAAAACAAGTGTCAAGTTCAACTTTTCGAACGGGCAAAAACACATCGGTAGTAGGGACAATTACTGTCAAATTGTGTTGTCATTCATTCTTAGTTCGAGGCCCGAAATAATCGTATGTCCGTAGGTGATAGGGAGTAGGGAACGCTCGTAACTAAGGCCGAAACCACGGACTTCGTGCTTAGGGAGTAGAACCCCAGGTACGGACGGACTAAGCGTTCCTGTGTACGCGTAACCTACAACGCGTACATTGGAACGCTTAGTCCGTACAAGGCTTAACACATCATATTGGCACGCAAACGTCTATTGCTCAACATATCAGACTCAATGACCGCTATACACGTCCGCCTGCACTCCGCAGGATTTAAATGAGGCAAACGTCAGGGCCGTCCAGGTTACATATTAGTCGAAGAAAATTTGGGTTGGTCTATTGAAGCGAAAAGAAGAAGAAGAATAGCCACTACAATGAAGTTTTTAGGCGAAACAGCTATAATAACCCGCTTGACAGACGGATTGGTTGGAGATCATAGCACATAAACGGATGCATCAGCAAATCATCTTTCTCACACCGATAACTCAGCCCTCATCAAGCTGCCCCCCCCCCCCGAAGCCCCCTCCAGCAACGCCCTAAGCCGAGGTCCGAGTTCCGCTAGGGGTCACCTGTTGTTGCAGGTAGTCATGATGTTAGTGTAGTAAAATTAGTTAGCTTAGGTTAAGTATTTACTTCCCCCCCCCCCCCCATTGCCTTCAGGTCTCGCCAATAACTGCCCGGTTACGTAGAAGGGGACCCCAAGGACCATGAGAACAATAGAGAAAAAAAAAACTCCTTTCAATAAATGTTTCGTCGCCTTTCGCAATACCGGTTTTGGAATATCATTGACTCCTTTACCAATTAATATTTATGATGACTAAGGGGGTATTTCACTAACCTATCACACTGTCCATTATGTTAATTCGGTCTCTAAACTTTTCAATAGCTAACATTTGCATTTCATCACATATCAGTGATAATGACAATATTATTGAACACATATATTTGTGGGTCACATTTAGCTTATCTGGTCAATACTTACAGACTACATTAAAATAACTATGTTGGTTATTTTCAATATTTCCAAAAATTACAAACCTACACTTCCTTCCTATTTTATTGCTATACCTTCTTTATTTCGAATGCGAAGCGGTACAGGTAATAATTTTAGCTACACAGAATTTACAATTAAACCGACAAAAAGAAAAACTTCTGTTTTTTTTATTTATGGCAAGTTTATTGCATGCTAACACCTGTTTGATGACACCCAACTTGAAAGTAAGTAAACGTAAAAAAGTTTTTGTAATTTTACTCCCAGCCTCTCTTTAATATAAAAAGTATCTCGGACAGAATATCATAAAACATCTGTAAAGTAGGAACACTGAAAGAACCGCAGGCTTATTTAGGTAGGTAGTTGAAGCTAAAAAAAACATACGATTCGTCGTAATACAATTTTATTGCTACACAACATTGTGCTACGAAACATTGTGCTACAAAACCTTATGCTACGGAAGATTGTACTACGAAAAACTACATCATCCTATTATCCTTATTCAAATTTATTAGGTGCCGGTGCAACGTCTAATGTCAGTCCACCTCTATAAGCTATCGTCCCAGTGTTTACACCTTGTTTACATCCACTTAGCACAAGTTGTTAACCAGTGCAGACAGACATCCCTCGGTACACCGGTATTATCCCAAACATGTGCTCATCGAGCTCAAGGCATTGAAACTGTTTACACGTAGAACCATAAACTAAATGAAAACCGTCAAGTATGAAGAACGCATCTTGGCGGTTCCGTATAGAAGATATTACTTTCTCGATCTATAAAACAAAAAAAAGCGCAATAATTACAAAAAAGCTGTTTTTTTTTTCTCAAGACGAAAGTCTTTGACCAGTGCTTGTTGCCAGTGATTACATACGGCACTGAAACGTGGTCGCTCACAATGGGCCTCATAAGAAGGCTCAAGGTCACCCAAAGAGCAATGGAGAGGTCTATGCTCGCAGTTACCCTGCGTGATCATATCAGAAAAAATGAGATCCGCAGGAGAACCAAGGTAACCGACATAGCTTGAAGAATTGCCAAACTTAAGTGGCAATAGGCGGGGCACATTGCTCGCAGAACGGATGGCCGATGGGGCCGAAAGGTTCTGGAGTGGCGACCGCGTATCGAAAGACGCAGCTTGGGTAGGCCTCCCACAAGGTGGACCGATGATCTAGTGAAGGTCGCGGGAATCCGTTGGATGCGAGAAGCACAGGACCGGTCGATGTGGCGATGCTTGGGGGAGGCCTATGTCTAGCAGTGGACGTCTTTCGACTGAATGATGATGATGATGATATTTTTTTTCTTCTTTTAGGCCTGTCTTTACACCAAACTTAGTTCTAAGGTTTTTTTTTTCTGTTGGGCTGTTTGTAGATGGTCCTTGCTGCGGAGCGTTTCTATGTAACCAGGCAGTTATTGGCGAGAACTGAAGGGTCTCCAGCCAAGAGTTGTAAGGTAAACGAAGAAAACTGTATCGGTATTGATAAGCGAGTCAATATAAAAATACTTATCAATAATAATCTTTTTAACACGTTCAGTGCCTGTATTCGCATTCACCATGCCGGGTGGCGTGGAGGGCTCATTTTAAATGCAGGCTTTTCTTGGAAAATTTCATAAAACAAGCAAACACCAATTTTACGACGTAGTAGCGTATTTTTCAAGGTGTTTAACCGTGTGAACCCTGAGGGTTCACTCTTAGCCCAAACGTAATGCCGAGGACCTTCCTGGAAGGTCCACTAGCAATATGTATGGCGGGATGGCGTATGAGCTCTTTGAAAAGTGAAGTGGACTCGAATGTGTTAAGGCATTGAGTTAAAGGTTTGACCATTTGATATTAATATCAATTTAATACCTCTTATTAATGTACATTTGGGCTGCATGAAAAGAGCCTCCACGAGTGACGATACTTAATTACGTCCGGCGCACCCTGGGCAGTCAGCTCCACTACCCACCTTGCTGACTGGCTAATCTTTCCATCACAGCATGAGCTATTTTCGTATACCTCGTGCTGACACGAGAGAAGAAGATTAATGTGCAGATAGACTGCAAATTGATGTCATATGGTTTCCGTTATTGTATTCTAAAGTTCGGGAACCCTAATAAAACAATGCGGTCGGCTGGTTGCCTGTCGTATTGCTCCGTCGCAACGCATTAAGAATCGCTTTCAGTTTAATGTGGGCTTTACTGCAACGTGCATCGACAATAGGTAATTTTATCGTTCGCTTTCCAAAGAGAGGTTTTGTCGAACAATACTTAACTGATTCGGTCTGCCACTTAATGTTATGGCTTAGAGAAGTAAAAGTTGATGGCTTCTGTGCACTGCCATGTTTCAGTTTATGTGCAGTTGCGTGTGGCAGACCAAAGTAATTTAAACCAAAAAGATTAAAAAACTCAAACGATTTACACCTTTTAGTTTTAACTTACGCCATAACAGTAACGATGCTCTTATATGATAATTTTCGTAAGATATATTCATATTAATGATGCTTGACGGTTTTAGCTAGGTAAGTATGTTACTGAACTAGTGGGAGCATACTCGAAACACATACTCGTACGTGAGTAAAACACCATCTGTATCCAAAAACCAAGTTCTTTTTTCAAATGATTTAATTCTGTATTTAAAGTCAACTTGAAATCTATACAATTAAAAAGAAAAGTCCTGACTGACTGACTTATCAACGCCCAGCCCAAACCCTTGGACCTAGAAAGCTGAAATTTACACAGAGGTTCCCTTTATAATGTAGACAAGGAATAAGGAAGGATATTTTGAAATTCCACCCCTAAGGGAGTTTTTTTTGTATTGTATTGTATTTATTTATTTGCCATAAGCGTTGGTACAATTTAGTTAAATACGGGATGAAGGTTTGTATGGAAAATCTTCACTTAACGGGTTCAAAATTTCACGCAAGCGAAGCTGCGGGCAAAAACTAGTGGCTACATGTAATGATTACGACATACTTATATTTATTTATTCTTATAAACAAAACCCAGTTTTGACGTTTCTGCCGAAACGCACCTCCCATCAATAAGTGCCAATAATTTGGCTCTTATTTTATTTGCAGCCCTACGGTCTCGTGCTGACAGATGGGGCAATCAGCCCGACCCTGGGCAATGCTGACGCAGATTCACACCAGGGTCTCACCCTGACAGGGGAATTTATTTATCACGTTGTAAATCCACTCATCTTGTTTATGTTAAGATACTACTACATGTGGAGTCCGACAATTTTAATCATTTCTGAAATTTTCGGTGACGAAATGTATCGTCACGTCTTCCTCTAACAATCTATGTAAGACTGACACGTGCTTCTACATTTCAATTCTGCTTTTTATGCTGTTTTTAGGGCTTCCTTCAAATTACTATCCTCAGAAAATAATTAATTTAATTTATTATACTCTATATTGTACATAATACACTGGTAAACAAAAAATGGGCGGTTTTATCGCTATACAAATACTCGTAGCTAGATTTAAACTTATTTATTCTGATTTGATTTAATCAGGGGGGCTAATAACGTCACATTTTGTGAATCATAATTCGTTTACCTATGTTAGAAATGGATTTGTAAGAGCCCAGACAGACGGACTACATCCTGACCTCAACTGCAACTGCCAAATGCAGTTTGAAGGAGATGCAGTCAGTGGAACTGCGTGACAATTGCCGACTGGACGTGCAGTCCATTTGCAGCCACGATGCGTTATCAAGTAACGAAATATGATTCACCAAATATCTATTATTAACCTATCTAATGCAATTTTATTACTTATTTGCTAAAAATAATTAACCACAAAAAATTCAAACTTACAAAATAGCATCTCTAAAATCTTGTAAAGAGGCACTAATCTTTATAAGGAAGCGAATCAAATGAAAGGAGAGTTATCGTCGAACGTGTGGAGGGTGACGATTGCCTTACCTGTCCCCGACAAGCTGATTTAAAGCCACGGCGGCTAATAAAATAAGCTGCCTAATAAGAGCCCCATTGCATCCGGTTAGAGCTTCCTAGTGGATTTAACGATATTTCAACAGATTTTTATATTCGAATTAAATAATACTCATTAAATATTCGGTAACGGTGTACTGTACCATTTATAACTTTGGCTGTTAATTCAGATAAGAGGTAACTTTAGATAATCGTAATTTTAAAATCCTTTTACAGATGAATTTATTTATTTAATACTTCAATACACAATGGTGGCACATAAGGCATTCTCTATCAGTCAACCTTTTGGTTAAAGAGAACAGCATCGAATAAGGGTACGAACAATAAAAATTAAATAAGGATATTTGCAACTTAATTAACTATATACACTTGGGAGCAAAGAAATCGAGCCACTCCTTTTTCACGTGTCCTGGTGTCGTTTTGGTTTCATGAATTATTTATATAATTCGAAATACAAAAAACTATCCTCATTGTAAAGGTTATCAAATAACCTTTTATGCGATATATGTTTCGAATTGATCTGTTCCATAATATCAAAAATAATAACAATTATAACTTCGTGAAAAGTAGAAATGGCTCGATTTATTTGCTCCCAAGTATAGATAAGCAAACAATTTTAAATATAATGCATAGGTAATAAAAAATAAGTAAATATACATACTAATATTATAAATGCGAAAGTAACTCTGTCTGTCTGTCTCTTACGCTTTCACGCCTAAACCGCTGAACCGATTTTGATAAAGTTTGGAACGCAGAGAAGAACATAGGCTACTTTTATCCCGAAAAACGCGAAATACGCGATAAACGACATCCACGCGGGCGACCTCTAGTAAATATATATAATATTATTATAATATGCACATAAGTATGTACACATTATAATAAAATGTATGTAGTAAGTATTTATCCATTTCCCAACAACAGAAAAACACAGGTAATTCAACTACCTATATCAGCGGTATCAGGCTGTTTCTTAATGTTCATGTAAAATTAATCTGTTACAAACATTTAGGTAACCCAAGAAACAGTATCACCTTTCATAATTTAGATACCGTACAGAACTAAGCAGATAACTTCTCAAAATGTGAGTAAAACGATAAGCAATCATAAGAAAAAAACTGTACATTTTGACTCCCCATTCTTCAACCAATCAGCAAATTACCGTGAACAACCCTCAATATTCACTTAAACCCAAAACATGTTTCTCGAATGTTCGATATCGACACGGCTCGTCACTCGCGATCCCGGAGCGATCCCGAGCGGGGATCAGGCGCACGTCGACAGTTTTCACCCCATTTGGGGCGGTTTTTACGACACCCACTCATCCGGGAGGCCCTTTCACAACAAACAGTGCGATCAAACGTTTTCGTCTAAACTCAGCGATACTGCCACGATGATTGTCGTTTTAAAATCATTGTCATACTTGTATTGGTATATAAAAATGTTTTAGATATTGTGTGTAATTTTGGTCACGCACCTGTTAATTGTATATTTTTTGTTGATCCCGGTAAACAATAGGTCTACAAACAACCCTTCTGTTGTAAAAGGTGATCATGAGAATGATGACCATGGCATAACCTGCCTTACAAACTTGCTCGTAAGTCTAGATATCGGTTGTTTTGCGCTAAGGGCTTTAAAACTAATCTGGGTCATTTTTCCACCATTAACAGAATGCAGGTTCAATTTAGTCGCCTTGCATACTTACCCAGTGTAGATATTGATATGTCCTACTCTTTACATAAAGTCAAGTCTGTCTTGCATAGGGCAATAACATAAAAGTGAAAAAGGAATATTGTAGTTTCTATTGTCCTTTTCACACGCATAAAAAATATTTTTGAAAATATTTGTATTCTTTTTCTTATTAAATCAATCGAACCAATCCAAGCCAGCATTAATTAATTGATTAGTAAGTTTTCATTCATTTATGTCAGATTTATATAACAATTATCAGTAATTAACTGTATTTATGTACCTAAATAAGTAAAATTTGTTCTTTAAATACATTTGCAACTCCTATGTTTAATGCATGCCGTGGCAGCCTTTAATTAAGGCTACTCTATAAAATGTAAAAATAATATGAGTACTATGTCAAGTAATTTTGGTGTATGCTTTGTTGGTTGTCCTAAATAAATAAATAAACCTCACTTGCTACTAACCATTCTTTATAGTGCGTTTGGTTCACACTCTGTGCCGTATATGCAAAAGTTAGCCGACTTTTATGACTTAGAAGTCCGAAAAACAATCACGATAAATCTCAGTTTGAAGGTGGCCTGCATGGAACTCTACCATGGGTTTACAAAAAGCTCCTATTAGCCATAAATTCAAAACGCTTCATTTTGCTTTCGCGGCAGTCTATGGCGTAAAATAAAGCATAATTCACGCCTAGTATTTGTATCCTGCAGACTACAAAAGAGAATAAAACTATACATAACATCATCACACGCATTTTCGTTGCCAAACAAAAGATTTACCTAATAGGTTTTCTCGATCCTAGATTAAATTGAACACGGGACCGATTTCTATTTCGAAACAGATGATAAAACTAACCGTCGACGATCCTTTAGAAACCCAAACAACCTTACAAACATACAACAATAATGTGAGTGAAATTTGTTCGCTTAAGAATAATTAGGCATACTGATCGTTCTGAATATCTAGTACCTCAAATTCGTAATTTTAAGTCGCCGTTTTCAGTGTTTGTGTTCGCCCTCAGTCTTTCGCCCACTTAGTATTTCAGTACGCCATAATCAGTATTTTTGACACCCTTACTTTGAATTTATATTCTATCGTTTAAATACTACCCATTTTTATATACAAGGTACACTTCAAACTATGTTATAATTTCCTATAAAACAACAACAAAATTAACGTTTATTTCTAGTGTTCACAAATTCTAAACATACACCCACCTACTCATTGGTAACATGATAATTAACTATGGCTTTGGTTTGAAAGTGAATGTTTAAATCAATAATGCATTTGTGCTCAAAGTAACAGTTTTCGAGCACTTTTCAACAGTAGGTAGGTAATAAAGCCATCAATGGAAATGAGACCAATGTTTGGCAATTGTAGGAACTGTGGGCAGTTGCCCACATTTAGGCTGAAGCCAGACGAGCGTAATTTACGCTGCTCAAAACGAGTCGGAGTAACTTTTTAAAAGGATTTAGTAAGTAAATCCTTCTAAAAAATTACGGCGAGCCAGACGAGCGTAATTTACAGGACGCAAAATGAGGCTGCGTAATTTTTTAGAAGGACTTAGTAAGTAAATCATTCTAAGAAATTACGCTGACTCATTTTACGTCCTGTAAATTACGCTCGTCTGGCTTGAGCCTTTTTTTTTTTTGTTTTGGCATGAGTAGGAAATCCTCATGGACACCCAAGCCACCTCACGGATGAGATGGCTTGGGTAGTGTCGGACTCTTACCGACTAAAACCACACTCCTGCCCCGACGTGAGCCCCTGCCGTACAAGTTACGCAGGGATTTTATAATGGGCTGTATTTTTGCATTTGGCTCTCCATTTTTGTGCTGTATACGGGTATGTCTATATTATTTAAGCTAAATTTTGAATTTTTACTACCGAGTTTTTAGGTCTATTTTTATATCTATTTATTTACATTTACTATTTAATTTAAGTCTAAAGTTACTATTTGTTTTTAATATTTACCAATTTCACTATTTGAATCATATATTCTAAAAAATTCTGTCTATTTTTCTTGTTCACAATGTGCACACTCAACTTCTCTTTTCTTATATGGTCTCCTATAACCATTTCAAGGTTGTGCCTGTGGGAGCCATATACAGGGCACTCCGTCAGCAGGTGGAGGACCGTCTCCTGCGTGTCGGGGTCGCAGGCGCACGCTGGGTTCTCCTTGCACTTGAAGTGGGTCAAGTATTCGGAGAACCCACCGTGCCCTGTTAAGGCTTGGGTCAGTTCCTTGGTCTTCTCCATCTTCCGCACCGTCCTGTACGCCGCGGGCTTCAGCCTTAACCACTAACTACTTATTCCAAAAAATTGTCGACGTCTATAGATGTGTTGGATGTGTGAAGTAAAAAGTACTTACTAAGGACAGTAGCACACAGTAGTGAGTAGTGACTGCCATTAGTATAATACCGGCTTCCCACGGTGCGTGATAGCGCGCACCGCGACACACGAGCTCGCACCGACGCACCATGGGAAGAGACTCATCCGTGGTAACGCGGACGCGTGCGGAGCGAGCAGTGCGTCGTATCCACATCACACACCCTCATAATGTGGCTTCCCACGGTGCGTGATTTTACGGATGACACCACGCACAGCCGGTGCGCGCTACCACGCACCGTGGGAAGCCAGCTTAACATTACCGTGGCCATGAGCCATCATTCCAAAAATAATCCTGGCCACTTTCAACACTTTGAAAACAAAAACGCCCCTCAATGTTCTAAATTCGAAACACCTCAGTTTTAGCAGCGCTACAAATACCTTTGAAACAAGTACATGTTCATTTCGATTGAATTTGCAAATGGAAATGAAAGAATATCGTAAAATATCGTCGCTAACGTAAATGCTGTTGGCCGCGTTATTTATACGGCGCTTTTGAACGGTGCCCCTTTTAACGGCAGTTTTAAGTGCTACCCATGGTCCGACGGGATCGGTGATCGCAGTAAGTGAACTGCTATGAGCGAGCATAGACAATGGTGTTTTGCATAAACCAACTGTAGGTCGGTACCTACACATACGAATGTATTGTGCTGACGACTGACGTGATATATCCGTGGTAAGTTTGAAGAGAATTAATTTATATTGGGAAAGTTCTTTGTCTTTGAAGTCTTCCATCACGCTTTTAGCTTCGACTCTGCTAAGTTTGAGTTTCGAATGGAATTTTTGGTATCGGTCGGTACCTACGTAGGTAACAGATTTACGATTTTGATTTTCGATACCTAATACAATCGTCTTGATTAGCACTCAATCTCAGATACAACTGAAAACCTAGAATTATGATGGAAAAAAGTTTTCTATACATAAAATATTTAGAAAAAATCTTCAAACGTCGCATAAACATGAACTACATTCCAACCTGAACTTTTTTCTAACAAAATTACCTATTACACGCTGAAACTTATGAATTGCTCCAGCCGATTCAGTTCAATGGGGTACGTGGTAAGTACCTACTTATAACACACATTTACATTGTACAGTAGGTATTGTTGTCGATTTTAATAATACATTTTCGAGAGAACAATACCATCAATTCCATGATATGGGAAAAAAGACACATGGATACTCAATAGATAAGTGATCCTACGAAAATCTGGACCGGTAACATTCGGAAACGAAGTTTAAAACTTTACCTGCTACTAAGTAACTACTGTAGGTTGCAAATATATCGCGATGCATTTCTGCTAAAATGATTATTTATTTTTATTCAAAACTTATTATCCTAACTTCCTAACCAATATTATAAATGCGAAAGTCAGTTTGTTTGTTACATTTTCACGCCTAAACCACTGAACCAATCATTCTGAAATTTTGCATATACCTACGTTGTCAGGTGTACAGAAAACGACATGCCTACTTTTTTCGGGATGAAAGGTACCCTACATTTCATCCCGAAAAAAAGTACTGTTCCTGAGGAAAACAACAATAACGTTCTTATGATAATACACTTGGGAGCAAAGAAATCGAGCCACTTCTTTTTTCACGTGTCCTGTTATTAGTTTTGGTTTCATAAATTATATAATTCAAAATACAAAAAACTACCCTCATTGTAAAGGTTATCAAATAACCTTTTAGGCGATATGTGTATGTAGAATTGATCTGTTCCATAATACCAAAAATAATAACAATTATACCTACGTGAAAAATAGAAGTGGCTCGATTTATTTGCTTCCAAGTATAGATGGCGCAACGTGTCTTTCGAATCATGACAATGACATGATTGAATTATAATTATTATCCTGAAAAATACGGAATACGCGATAAACGACATCCACGCGGCAAAGCCGCGAACGACCTCTAGTTTTAAATACCTACTTAAACTTATTTTGTAAAGAATTAGTATTTATTTCTATACAAGGTTAGTCGGAAACGGGGTACTAATCTGAAAGGATGTTAAAGTACCCATAATAATAAATAACTTTTGTTCTACAACTTTCCCCAAAAGTCAATAGTTTAAGAGAAATAGCTGTAAAATCTCAAAAAAAATACATTAAAATCTATCTATCCACAGCTATGATGCTTACATTTTAGGTCATATTTGTGGCCACGGATTAGAAGCTCCATTTTTCTGATTTCGTATCCAAAGTAGGGATGACGATTTTTAAAAAAAAACTAAAATAAAAATCATTTTGTATGGAAACAAAAATTATCGAATTTTGAAATTTTAAGCATTGCGTTAAAACAGTCATCAGTGATACTTTAAGTGACCCGCGGATTAGTACCTACCCCCTTTCCGACTAACCTTGTATATGTGATTTGTAATCTACATTAAATAAATGATTTCAAAGTGTAAACTTAAGCAATCGTAGAATCGAAGGGTGAAATGGAAGTCCCATGACGACAAAACCAAATATTAAGTTCACAAGTTGACAACTACTTTTAATGTTGGACGTGGGTAATTGTTACGAGTAATAGTATGTCAAATACCAATTGACAGCCTATCGCGTAGGTACTTGTACCCAGAGGCGGACTTTCCATAAGGCCCACTAGGCCCACTAGGCCTAGGGCGGCCAGATACAGAGGGCGGAAAACGGTGGAAAAAAAATTGATCAGTAATGGAGCTGGGAAAGCGGCTAATAGCAGCTACTACCTACGCGGCCTAGGGCGGCCAAGACTACTAGTCTGCCTCTGCTTGTAGGTATCTAAGTATATCTTTATATTAAAGCAACACTCCTTTCACACAGTGAGCTTTCACAACTGGTTTGGAATAGTAAGAAGTTTATTAATTAGTACATTTTTTATTCAAAGATATCATTAAGGTCTGTAGAACATAACCGTTGATTGCTAGAGAATAGAAAAGGTTTCGACCGGTCATGCGATCTGTAATGTCAATTCCATACATTTAATTAGCGTAATCTATTCTCTGGCGATCATCAATTGTCATGTTGTCTACAGGCCCTGAATTCTAAACATCTATCGTTGCGTTTCTGTCTCCGACCAGCGTCGCGTTGACATCTGAGTCGCCACTTTTCCAAGTCCTGCTTGAAGGTGCCGTAATTCATAAGCTTGGTCCCGAATCAAAAAACCTTAACATCTGTGTCAAAATTATTTTGGCAAAAATATAAGAAAATACATCTTAGAAAGTGTAACATATGTGGGTGTGAAGTCTCGCCGCCACTCCGTCGGTGGCGGCACTTCTGCTCGCACTTCCAGCCGTGTCCGACAAACTCGTTAAAAGTTGGCGAAACAACGGAAGCACCGTTACTTGGAGACACCGAGACACCGACACACTTGCGACTCGACGTTAAGTAGAAAAGTATAACACGACAATAATATGAAACATTTTGTTGCCAGACAAAACTAACGCCGGGATATTTAAGCTGATATCTACAGTTCAAGAAGTTAGCACTTTTATATTTTTCATTTTGTTGTTTGTTCTTGTGCTGGATGCTGCTTCGAGATAGCTTTATGACGGTCTTAGTGTCAAATAAACTCGGAAACATGTAACGTTTCTGTAATTATAAATCTTTATTTTCGAAAACTCTTCAATCTAAAACAATTTGAGACATGAAGATCGTTGAGAGTAGACACCGTTTGAAAGTATTTTAACGACATTAGTAAATGCGTATTCCAGCAGTAATCTAAAGAACAATAGCGGTTCAGTGTGGTCGTCGTTAAAATTATAAATACCCCGGCTCACTAACTGCCCCTGTATTCCGTTAAGAGGATTCCCAAAGCTGTAAATTGCGTGCGCGAAATATTTACGAGACAGGCTTTCGCGGCATTACAACGACTATGTGCATACATTTCGCAGCGCGCTTGTTGCAAAAATGCAACAACATGGACCGGCTATTGCATTAACAATCCGCCACCAACTAGATAACTGCGCTGTTTATTGGCCATGACGCTTTTACTACGAGTTTGCACCAATTGGCACTTACCTTTACGATAAATTCTGTTAATAACTTTACATGAATACTGTTGTTAGCAGTTAGCAACAGACTATTCATAAAACTAGCTTTTTGGGTTCAGTTTCAATGCGCTTTTTTATGTTTAATTAGGAAAATAATAAATTCTTACCAATAAAAGCTAATATCATCTGCATACGCTATTACCAACACACGAACGAACGAACTCGTGAAAGCTTGCAAAAAGAAAACGGTTTTAAATAAAAAAAGCGTTCAGATTTTTCTGTTTTTACACTAGTCTCGCTGCAGCAGGAGTACGGTCAGTGAAAAAAGGGGAAACAAAAACGATTCGGCTAACCGCCAAGCGTTAATAAATTCTTCGAATTTGCGGAGAGCGGGCTTCGCTGCGGAAAACGCTGTGTCCGAGCACGGCCGGCTGTCCGCCAACACTGGACATAGTGGACATAGCACAGAGAACAGCACACCACAGCACTAACATTCGTTTTAATTTAATGTTTTTTACAAAAATGTTGATTTCTTTTTAATAAGCACTTAACGCTTCTGTTATTTCAACACTTTATATGAATGTTTTTTTACGCTCCTCTTTTCTGCGACTTTCTTGATAACGATTTTAGATTCTACAGTCTGATTACGTTTTTACTCGAAGTTTTCTTTTTTTAAGTAATAAAGTATGCATTCACAGCTTTCATGAAGACGCTAACCTGAGCCAAGAGTTCAACAAACACAAACAAGAAAAAAAACATTCTGAATTTTTCAATACAGTCAATAATAGGGATCGAATCTCTCTAAAAACATAGTTTCATAGAGGAAGACTGTAAAAAGTACAGTGGTAAGTAGCGATGAACGCAATTGCGCATCCCGCGATCGCAGCCTTTAGTCCTCGGAAGAACACCGTAGGACTTTTATACCCTTTTCAAGGCAAGGTGACTCCTGAAGTTTTTCTACAAAATGTTACCATACAAAGAATCCTAATTCTAACTAATATCATAAATGCGAAAGTTTGTTTGTTACCTTTTCACGCCTAAACCACTGAACCGATCATCCTGAAATTTTCCATGTACGTTTGTCAGTTGTTTAGATACGGATATAGGGTACCTTTTATCCCGAAAAAAAGTACTGTTCCCGAGGAAAACAACAATAACGTTCATAGATGGCGTCACGTGTCTTTCGAGTCAAGATTGTATTATATTATTATAGAAACTTTAGTAGTGTGTTTAGATTTTTTTTGAGCTAATTAACGCGAGCGAAACCGCGGGCAAAAGCAAGTATCAAATATTTTTAAAACCAAAACATTGATATTATACCTTTTACGGTTTTTGATAGTGTCCGACCGAAGGTTCGGTTTCGGTTTCGACCAGTTTCGGCCAAAAAATCTTGTTTCGGCTACAGTTTCGGTTTCGGCCAAAAATCAGCCGAAAGTTCGGCCACGCCGAAACTCAATGTTCGTGAATTGTCACGTGTCTTCCGGCTAACTTCGGCTGAGTTCGTGACTCGTGTGTGGTTGCCAGCTGAGTTCGCCGGTCGGCGTGCGGCGTGGTCGTGTTGTATTTGTGATTTTGTTTGTTGATTTTTGACAAAGGTTACCGAATTTAGTACAATTTATTGTAATTTTTGTTGATACTGATAATTAGGTAAATAATTCTTTAACTACCAACTATCAAATACAAGATCTCAATGTCAATAAATAACAAATTAATCTTTACGACATTGAACACAAATACTAAATTAAGAAGTCTCTACTTTACGTTTATGTGTTGATTTCTGACAAAAAGTCTAAGATTTTTTTTGATGTTATATTGTTAATATAGTATACCATAAATGAGTAACTATTTTCGTTACATATTTCCAATATTGTCTTTCATTTCATTTAACACGAGACAACTGTCTCTATATGTATAAAAAAGATACTAGATTTCATTATACAAGGTGGGGCAAAAGTTATCATCCGATGTTCATCATCATCATCATTCAGCCGAAAGACGTCCACTGCCGGACATAGGCCTCCCCCAAGCATCGCCACATCGACCGGTCCTGTGCTTCTCGCATCCAGCGATTTCCCGCGATCTTCTCCAGATCATCGGTTCACCTCGTGGGAGGTCTACCCACGCTGCGTCTTCCGGTACGCGGTCGCCACTCCAGAACCTTTCGGCCCCAACGGCCGTCCGTTCTGCGAGCAATGTGCCCCGCCCACTGCCACTTAAGTTTGGCAATTCTTCGAGCTATGTCGGTTTCCTTGGTTCTCCTGCGGATCTCATCATTTCTGATATGATCTGATCACGCAGGGTAACTCCGAGCATAGCCCTCTCCATTGCCCTTTGGGTGACCTTGAGCCTTCTTATGAGGCCCATTGTGAGCGACCACGTTTCAGTGGCGTATGTAATCACTGGCAACACGCACTGGTCAAAGACTTTCGTCTTGAGACACTCCTGTTGGAACCACATGTCCTCCAGTCCCAATTCATTCAACTGAGGAAGGAAAAAGTCGTTGATCATAGCTCTGTAGTGCTCACCGTCCACAGTAACGGAAGCGCCAGTGAAAAAAAAAATGGAAAACTCCATAAAACAAGCCCGTATCCGTTCGATCCGGTCATCAATTCGGCGGCCACTTGACCGATATCATTTTCTCGACTTGATGGAAAAAAAAATCTAATACATTAAATAAACATAATCCACAAGTAGAACCAAATATTTTCATTCCTTAAAAAAATTACAGCAAAACAACATTGGGTGATTACTTTTGCCGCACCTTGTACAATAGAATAGATTTTTTTACATGTCTAAAAAAGGTTCGGTTTCGGTTTCGGCCGAAACTGAGACCGGCGCTGAAGATTCGGTTTCGGTTTCTGTTTCGGCTAAAAATCCTGTTTCGGTCGGACACTAGTTTTTGATGATGGCGTTTACGTTTTTTCGATACCAGCCTCCTTATTATTAGGACTCATCTTCCGTTGAATAGAGTTGATAAGAGTCCGCCATAACGCTCCGCCTTCCCCAAGGCGGAAAGTATCCATGAGGATTTCCCCACAAACGCTAATTGAGGACCTTGCATCAAACGGACGGCAAGTCCAAGTTTGAAAAAATATGGATCTGTTTTTTTTGGTCGAAATTTTGGCAAAAAAATGAGTAACGGCTAAAATTTGGATCTGCCCCTTTGATGCAAGGTCCCAAATTAGGACCCGTCCATGCTTGAATACATCAAGCTTATAACTTTTTACCCAAGTTCACGACCGCAAAGGTAATAAATAACCCTTTATGTTTTTATCTCTGGATATGTGATGAATGTGATGATGCCGAAAAAACTTCCCGATTCTTCGGAATAAATCAGAACTTGAATTTCCAACAAGCAAGATATTTCCCACAAACAACAGGTTAGCAATTTCTTAGCATATTTTAAACTTATCAAACAACTACATAATGAGTGCTATAAAAAGCGACAATAAACCTCAGTGTCGAAGCAGTCATCTTTAATATCTTCTACTTCACCATTAGAAACTGTCCAACTTTAATGAGACCTGTCAATTTTGTTCCTCTTGCCGCGGCGTCAAAAGATCACAGATTAAGCTCAGGAAATCTTTGCTCTCATTTCCTATTAAATCAGGCCATCGATTAAATTTAAAACTTGTTATGAATCGTCTTGAAGTTCGTAATATTAGCTGACAAAAATAATTTTAAAACAAAAGGGACAAACGTTATTATAGGAACTATGCCTGCTTGTATTTGAAGGGGAAGGCTTTCTTGCTGCTACAGTACCTAGCATTTTTTTTTTCATGATCTTGTTTATTGCTCTCTGCATGTTGCGGACATAATATTTTATTAAAAATTTAAATTCTAAGAATCGAAAAAGCAACGCAATAATTATGAAAAGTGTAGGTAAGTATTATGTGCTATACAACACGCTTACGCGTGCTGTAGAATGCTTTCGCAGCTGAAAGCACACAACTTCATAGGTGATGCGATTAAGTGAGTATAATCCTGTAGACATTGCGTGTACATTGAAACTATACTTTAAAAAATAGCGTACGATTTAAGGCGAACCAATAAAATGCATTTCGATATTTTTTGGAATTTTTGTCTGTTTTAGTTTGTCGGTTTTTTTGTGCACACATCACGGTAAAAGTAATCAATGCGGTCGGCTTTTATAGACAAATATTGTGCGTATCTCGGAATAGCATTTCGTTTTTGTTTCATCAAATAATAGAATAAATTAAAATTATCAAGAAAAGTTTACTCATTGCGACACAATATTGGACACAATAGTGGGGGTGCATGAAAAGAGCCTCCATGAGTGACGATACTTAAGTACGTCCGGCGCACCCTAGGCAGTCAGCCCGCTACCAAGCTTGCTGACTGGCTAATCTTTTCACCACGGCATGACCTATTCTCGTATACCTCGTGCCGACACGATAGAAGAAAAAGAATATTGGTTTCAGACTTTCACGCAGGAGTCGCGAGCACAGCTAGTTAGTCCCTAAATCTCCTTTCACCAATAAGCGAAAACGAACGTATGAATACGAAGAATCTTTCGAAGCATTTTTCATCCTCTATCAGCTTAGCATTTTCCTACGTCGGGATTGGGCTTCCACTCCAAACAGATCCGGCTGAATATCAAGTATTTAAACGGATCGATTGCGATTTGATGTTTTCCGAAATATTGGTATGTGTAGAGATTTATGTTGTTTATTCTTAACTACTTGACTATAGCATAGCTAATCCCAGAGACAATTCATCGCGTGTACTATATTTGACTTTCGGTATGGAGTTAGTAGTGGTGGTGATTCGGTGGAGGTTGTTTGATTCTCATTATTATCTCATTTATTCGTTTTCAATCTTATTATTTACATTTTAAAATACATTAAATCTATAAAAAAGTATAAAAATAGGGGTCCACCAGCGTCTGGAGCAGGGTCCAAACTACCGGTTACTGAACTACACAATACGCGCCATGTCGAGGAGGGCTGCTTTTTGTATCAGGCCCTTGATCCAGCCACCTAATGAGAGCCTCACGAGATCGAAGCTCTTGGCCATTAGGCCATTGGCCGTTACGACTATCGCTACAATGGTTGCCGAATCCACATCCTACATGTTGACAACCTCGGGTGCTAACTGCTAATTCAATTAAGTCTCATTACTACATATAATCATTCTAAAAACATTTAAAAATATTAAATATAGTAGCCCATCGGCATCGGGAACAGAGTCCAAGGTCAAGGCCTCAGAGAGAGGAACTTCCTAACAATACGCGCCGTGTCCAGAAGTACTGCTTTCTGTATTAGTGCTTGTTCACGTACAATTCGCGGGTGCGGGCGCGGTGGCGGGCGCGGTGGACTTGGCGAGTTCGTGTTCACTCATTGACCGCCAGGCGTTTGCGCGAGTGTGACGTGTTATCAGAGGTTGTAAACATGGACGACGACCTTTTATTTTAATCGAGAATTCATTCCTAAAATGGGATTTCATACCTTATACTGTAGTTACAAAAATAAAGCAGTTTAAAATACCTATAAATATGAATACTTTTTATTTACCTTCCGTATCAAGAAATAATTCAACAATTTCTTTCCATAACTTATTAAGAACGTTTCTGTTCATATGGTAATGATGTTTGCTTTGCCAAATTGGAGTTCTTGCCTGAATGGCACTGATAAATTCTTCTGTATTAAACGACATGATGAAAAACGTGCTATCATTTCCAGCGACAAGTTCAAACGGGTTGATCTTACCTGACGACGCGAGTTAATCGCGCGCTCCGCCGCTAGTTCGACGTGAACACTCGCAAACAACTTCATACGTTTGATATTATCGCGAGCGCGCCGCACGCTCCCGTCGGGAGTTCGCCCGCTACATAGCCCGCACCTGCGTTTTGTACGTGAACACTTGCATGTTGTGCCATATGTTTGATATTTCGCGACCGCGCCCGCCACCGCACCCGCGAGCTAACGTGAACAAGTACTAAGGCCCTTGATCCAGCTGCCCAACGAGAGCCTCATGTTGGTTGAGGCTCTTGGCTATTAAAGCATTGGTCGTAACGACTATCGGCACAATGATTGCTGAATCAACATCCCACATGGCGACAACCTCGTGTGCCAAATCTTGATATTTCATTTCTTTATCTTTCTCAGCTTTCACAAGGTTCTCGTCATGCGGAACCGTAATATCAACAGTCATTGTGAGACGCTCTGATCGATCTATCACCACTATGTCAGGCTTAGTCTCATTATTATTATGTCTCATTACAGTACAGATTATCTTAGAATTAAATAAAAATCAAAAATATTTATAAACATCGATTTATTATCAACAATTACATCGTATATTCTAATCACAGGATTATCAAATTACATTTTATTAAAATATTCTTATCAATCACAATACAATATAGAAACTTATCTTTAAAAAACATTAATTAATACAAATCGCATTAGAAGTCAGCCAAGTATTTAGTCTACATAAGTGTCATTATTGTGAAAATACAAGTATCATACTTTTGCTACCTGTGAATAATTAGAATATATTATTCTAGTATCTCTAAAACAGATTAAAATATGGTGATTCATTTGAATTTATTGACCCTTGAATGAATTATAACAATTTTTAATTCACTATAATTACGTCAGCAATGTTAAAAGCCATAAAGTGTTTATCAGTCCCTAGTAAATGGAAGAGATTTTAAAAATCTCAATAAATTAAAACGTCAGAATAATAGCAAACTGCAATGTTGTTTCTTCATGTAACACAATTCATCGGCGACAATCACAAACTGTATTCATAAATATAAATCAAAAACAAGACTGTTGCTTGAAGATAGTGGAAAAACAAAACATAAATACACATATATTACCACGTCAATAACATTAAATTAGTCTCATTGTTACAAAATTATTTCTAAAAATTAAACTATTTCTAAATTCAAACTAGCAAACAAACCAGGTACCTAAAACAAACCTTATATCAAATCAAACTCAGTCCATTGTCACAGTACAACTATAAAACATTGTCAATATGCAATGCGTCACATGACTTCATGTACTATTCACATTAGCAAACAATACTATTCATTCTGCATAAGTCTAGGAACTCGAGGGGATCTTAGCCAGTTCATAAATAGCTTCACCTTTGAGTTGCTGTAGGCTGGATACTTTGGCTAACGATACGTCCAAATATTTATTGTATACTGCTTTATACTTGGAGTTTTCTACATTGATGACTATTTTTGCCAGTTTCCTGATGATGGGGTCAATGTGTTCAAGGGAGTATCCTGAGTAGTATGATAGTGAAGGTGTCCATACCTCTTCCAGTCTTTTGCTTGAGAGCAGATACAGGGAGAGGCAGATGGCAGCGGCGGCTAACTCTGAGGGCCGGTAGTGCGCCATCGTGTACTCAACAAGGCAAAGATCTACGAAGTATTTGGCTAAGTGGTGATTTTTTGATGTCCCATGTGCAGCTTTTACAAACCTAGAATATGAAACAATTTTTAGCGTTAGTATAGCTAAAAGCACATACAGTGTCGAACTGGCCATAGAGTTAGGGTGGCGTGTGCCACCCGGGCCCTTACGTGCGCGGGCTCCTAGCTGGAAGCCCGCGTAGGAGGTGAAACATCACGTCTTTTAGAAAAAAAAATTGGCTACTTTTATTTACATTATAAGTTATAACTAATTGAAGCTTGATGTCTTTGAAAATAAACACTTCCAAAAAATCTTTCCTATTTGATTATTATTGTTATTTAGTTTGTTGGTTGACATGAAGGTGGTATGATCTGCGCTGATTCTAGGCGGACGGCGAGCCCAGTCATAATGCCAACCTGAGCACATAATACTCTCCTCTCTGTAAATTGTGATTAAGTACTGAAACAAGCGAATTTTCATCAGCATTGCCTTTTCTGGTACACCTTTACTATGGCTAGTCTGATTTTACCCATTAATCCATTATCTTGTTATGTAGGACTAAAGGAAATGATCGCGCGCCTATTTACGACGGCACAACCAGCTACTTAGAAATTGTATGCCCGCCGACCAGAACACTAAAACGCTAGGAAGATGTCCCTGGCCCTTTCCATCATCGGACTACCAGACGTACGGCAATGCGCCATCGGTACATGGTGGACATCCCACCCAAACGTACAAAGTGTTTTGCGAACACATTGATTGTTTGCACAGCTAAGGAGTGGAATTCCCTGCTGGAGTCTGTGTTTCCTGATAGTTACAACCTTGGGGTCTTTTAAGTCAAGAGTGAATAGGTTATTTCTAGGCAAGCGTGCTTCACAGACGACCACATCATCACATACCATCAGGCGAGATAGTGGTCAAACGCGAGCCTATCGCTAAATAAAAAAAAAGATGTAGTGTTATGGTACATACCTCCTCAAGAAGCTGAGCGGAATAGGTCTAGCAAGGCAGAAGCCTAGTTTAGACATGATATCTCTTTCGCACTGGAACACGTCGGCTTTGGAGTAAGCATTGTCGGTCACATACACAAAGTCGCCGACATCTGGCGCGTATATCTCTTCGTACTTGCTCGCTATGAACATCGCAGTTACGCCGACAAGTTGCAGTTGATTTCTCTGGACGTTCGGCACCGCCTGCAATGAACAAATTGATTAGTTTTGAATACTCAAGGTGTTGGTTTGCAGTGCAGTAGAAATTTAATGAATTGTGTTCCCATTTGAAATAAAAAAGAATGGCTAAATGCAAAGCGCGACACACATAGTAAGATAAATTACAGCAGTCAAGCCAGACTCAGGGCGTTCGGTACGTTAAGCGTGCGCACGCGGCGGGTACCCGCCTCGCGTGTGTGTATTGAAAGATAGTACTATGAGCAGTGCTAACTGGCGCGAACGCGTGCGACGGGTTTGTACATACTATCTTTCAATACACACACGCGAGGAGGGTACCCGCCGCGTGCGCACGCTTGACGTAGCGAACGCCCTCATTCTGACTAGCCATTTTCCCAACTTAGTTGGGGTCAGCTTCCTGTCTAACCAGATGCGGTTGAATACCAGTATTTTAGACGGAGCGACTGCCATCAGACCTCTGCGCTGTTACTGGGTAATGTCGATATCCTAAAGTTAGACCAGTTGTCAAGACTTTCAGGCTTCTGACTACCCATAACAACTGTCATAAGTATTCGTATGACACCCGGGACCGACGGCTTAACGTGCTCTCCGATGTGTAACGGACAGTCACCCGTCCAGGGACTGACCGCGGCAAGCGCAGCTTAACCTTGCAAATTGTATGATCCGCGCTGTTGTTAATTAGTCATGAGCCCCTCCAAGCTCCCTCCACTCAAGCCAGACTGTTTATTACAAATAAAAAACTATAAAATGCAGGCCACAACACAAGCTAAGCTGGCTTCGCCTAGCTCGCGATCTGGCCTGCCCTTAACACTTTGAGTGCTGCACATTACTTACATTCTAGTGCGGCTTTGCGCACGCGCCTTTTATGTATGGGAGTTTTCATACAAAAAGTAAGAAAACATACGGTGTGTGCGCTTGGCGACTAAACATAACATTGCGCAAACGTACCATGTATTATGATACCAAGAGTTCAATAAAAGTGTAAGTATGAAACCAAGATCTCAATAAGATATAAATATTACCTGTAAATATCGGTCAATTATTCCAACTGTCAGATGGAATGTCTCCAGCACTAAAGAGAATTGTCTTTGAACCTCCACAAGCCAATCAATAAGAGTAGCCCTCATCTTACCAGTGATAACAGTCTGAAAAGAACATTATGTTAATTACAAAGACTTAGCTGTAACAAATAGGTACAATAATTAACAGATGACGATAGCAGATCAAGGGCCTAAGGAATTTGTTATGATCCTGATATCACAGGATATGTTGCTTATTCACGATAGCTCATACCGCGAAGTCTCACCGCGCTCATTGCCCTCCTGGACACCAGACGCCGAATTAGGATGTGTTTGTGGATGAATGGAGGGTGATTTTGTCGGAATGCCTGGAGTACTGCGAGAGGAATGCATCATGAATGAGTGAAAGAATATACTGTCAGATGCATTGTAAGGGATTTAAGAAAGCAGAGAATCGCTTTTATTTTCTGTACATTCTTCTATTCCTTTTCTTCCATAAAACATAAACTCACGCCTGTATTCCCCGAAGGGTTGCCAGAGGTGTGTATTACACCCACATTTTGCAGTTTATGTCCCATGTCGTGCCCTAGGGGGCGAGCCTATTGCCATCGACCAGGCACAAATCCTGACTCCGGGCTGCTACTGAGAAATTCCACACTGAAAATCCCAATTACACTTTCCCGACCTAGGGATCGAACCCAGAACCTCACGCTCAGGAGTCGCGCTTGCGACCGCTAGACCAACGAGGCAGTCTTTATTATTATTGTGATTGGTCGAAGAAGGTTTTAGGCGATTCGCACACTGCGCCGCATCACGCAGCGTAGCGCGGGAGTGCGTGTCTTTATGTTGTTTGCAAGTATCTGTATTTGTATAGAAAACACGCATAGTACAACACACTGAAAACACTGCGCGTGAATGCGTTTTTTGTGTGAGAAATTTGTGTGAAATTTGTGTGAGAATGAATGCAGACGCGTCCTTTGCTTGGTTTAAACCGGTTTATACTGGTTTTTGGCAATAGATTCCTTGTGTACTCACGGGGTGTCCTGCGTAAGCGACAAACGAGACGCGATGTGACGCCAGGCGACACGACGCGATGAAAATACACGTAACGTCGCGTCTCGCCGCAGACTGCTACATAGGCCGCCAGCAGAGAATGCCACTGTTTTGATCGCGTTCTTCGCGTTCGCAGCATCGCGTCGCATCGAGTTTGTCGCTTACGTAGAACACCCCGTCACACAGTAAAGCTCAGCTTACTCCTCGCCAGTTGTACTTGCATTTCTATAGGATTTTAAACTTAGAAATTAATAGAATCTATACAAACCTGTTTCCTCAAATGATCAGGGTCAATAGGATACTTCACTTCTAAATCAGTCAAATATTTGTAAATATCCTTAATGTAGATGGACATGAGCAGCGGACTGTTATTGTCTCCAGCATCAATATCTTCAATGTCATCAGGTAACAGAGGAGTAGTATCCAAGTCATTGTTCAATAAGGTAGAATAACTTTCAACTTTTTTCGTGTCAATAATTGAAGTCTGTTCAAAAGTTTCTACTAATTTTAACTTTCCTAATGATTCTGTTTGTTCCTTGAGGATTGGTTTCAATGCTTTTGTTTCTTTGCTTTCTTTCAGCGTCGGCAGTTTTGATGACTTCTTGGTTTCTTTCTTCGTCTGGATGTATATGTTTATAGATTCTTTCAGTTCTGTTGGCTTGTTTTGGGAATCTTTCAGGATTGCCTAGAATGTAGAATTTGTTATGGACAGTGCAGAATGCTAAACATTTATTTACCCTCAACAAGATGGTTTTAATAAAAGCCAGGTTTGAAAAAAGGCACATCTCTTTTTGTGAAATAATGCTAAACAGTGATGGGCATATTTTGAATCTGGATTTACCTTAGACTTATTTTAAACGTTAATAATAAGGGTTAACCATTTAGAATAATATTGTAACAAATGTATGGCATTTAAACAAGTGATGGTCCCTACTTCAATATGTATATTCATTCATGATAGCATGCTATCATGATTTTAAAAGTTTTAATGCCATCTAATTAACTCCGATATCACCATCATATCAGCCCACAGGACTCCCAGGAGGTCCCTCATACATTGCTGAAAGATAGGAAAGTTGTGACTGAAATCTTTTAAATTTGTACACATTATGTACATCTGCCAACATGTACAAATATGTAGGTTGTTAAATTCTTTTACGCTGTTCTTGATTACCTATTTTAATTTTGCAAAGTTTTTAAAAGGTTAGTCAGGAAGGGGATACTGAAACATTCACTGATAAGTAGTTTGAAAGCAAGTATTAAAATTTTAAAATGGTTTTAGTTTTTTAAATTTTAGTTCCATGCAAAATGAGTTCTATTTTAGGTTTTTTATAAAATTCTTCATCCCTGCTTTAGTTATAAATTCAGAAAATTGAGCTTCTAATCTGTGACCCCAAATATGACCTAAAATGTAAACACAGCTGATCATAGCTGAGGATTATAGATTTTACACATTTTTTAGGAAATCTTAGAAGAGCTTTTGATCCTAGCTGAGGATTATAGATTTTAGCATATTTTTAGGAAATCTTTGAACTGCTTTGTGTCAACTTTTGGAGAAAGTAGTAGATCAAAAGTTATTCATTATTATGGGTATTTTAAATTAGATTATTTAGATTAGTACCCACTTTCAGACTAACCTTGTATAAAATGTTAGTCGGAAAGGGGGCAGTAATACCATATAATTATGCATAACAATAAATAACTTTTGTTCTACAACTTTTCGCACAAGTAAATAGATTACGAGAAATAGCTATTCAAAGATTTTCATAAAAATATGCTAAAATCTATATATCCTCAGTATTCCTCAGCTATAATCAGCTGTGTTTACATTTTAGGTCACATTTGGGTTCATAGATTAGAAGCTCAATTTTCTGAATTCATAACTAGAGCAGGAAGGATCAAGAATTTTTGAAAAAACTAAAATAAAAATTATATTATTATCATATTATCTATTTATTATTATTATTATATTATCGTATTATATTATTGAATAAAAATCATATTGCAAAGAAATAAAAAAATAAAAATTTAAGTCTGTCTTTAAAACAGTCATCAGTGAAATTGAGTGGGCCGCGGATTAGTAGCCCCTTTCGGAATAACCATCGCACCGTATCTTATTGAGGCAAACTGTAATATGATAATCATTGGAAATTATTATTTAATTACAGACCTGTGGCAACATGATAATTTGGTAGAGGAAAAAAAATCGTGTATCAAGATTTGTCAGTGACCTATTTAATCACCAACATATGTAGTTAGGAAAAGGCTAGGCAGAATGAACACCAACATGTCTTGTTGTTTGCATGCTGGCACACTGACTGTGTTAAGTGAGAGCATGTTTGTTATCATAATGTCCATATTCAAACTCCTTATAAACAACTGCAATGAGATATTTAAACAGAGCTAGCGCGCAGGGGTGGCTTTTGTCACTGTGAAAATCTTGTCACTCTTTCAAGTCCATTGGTATGCGTGTTACAACATGATAACTGGGTGCATCTCCATACATACTCTTACATTTTATAAGAGTGATGAAATTGTCAGTGACTAAAGTCACACGTGCGCGCTAGCTCATACACTACATTGAACGCTTACCCTATTGCGAGCAGCGGCTCTAGCAGCAAGACCAGCAGTGCTCTCCTCACGCCGCAGCGGAGGCCTCGACGACGGCTGCACTGCGGCTGCCTTGGCGGCCAAGCCCGTATCCACCTTTGACTGGACATGACTGTAATTGCTGTCATGAAAAACAATTTTATAAGTCTACCTACATGATGCAAAAAAAATACGGAAAGTGTATGGAAAGGTTCTGAATTTATTAACAGCGAAGTAATCGTAAATGACATGGTCTATTAACGTCATCTTAGGGGACCGTTAGAGGGAAAACAACAAAAAGAATTAGACTCAATCAGCTGTTAAAGAAAATAATAGATATGTGGGTAAATTATTATTTTTACCTTCGAACAGCAGCCCGATTTAGAGTCGCTTTCTTTTCAAACTCCGCAGCAGCGACAGCTACTTTGCCACCAACCTCACGCTGTGGTTGAACGTTAGTGTTGATATCCCCCAAAGCTCCTCGCACTGTCAAACCTTGCTTCTTTGTCGGAATCGCCACGTTAGCTTTACCTTTGATAGCATAAATGTTTTCCTGGTCCTGGATGTGCGCCTAAAATGCAAATATTATCCTTAGTTGTATGTTCAAAGCACTAATCGGGAAATCTGTAACGACATGATCACTTACCGTTCGGTGTCTCCTCATCTGGATCTCCATTTCGATGTGTTTTCTCGTTTAGCCCGTACGTTATTTAGTAAACAGTTTCGGGCAGATTCTTATTATGAATACGGTCATAGAATTACATCCAGCTGTGCCGCCACAGTCGAAGTTTGATGATAATTTTTTCGCTTCGCTTGGTTGACTTCGCTCAAAAATAACGGAAGAAATTTCAATTCAATTATTCAGTTCACTATGGTCTGCTTTTGCTATGATTGGCTAAATTTTCTTTAGGTTCTTATTGGTTCCAATTAAATCTCCGGAAGTCATGCTTAAAATTATTTATTACATACTATGAAAATTGCACACTATCTTAGTATTTTCTATAGTAATTTTTTAAATTATTTTTAATACTTAAGCGTTCTTATAAAATGCTATACAATTTATAGCTATTAAAATAATAAAACATTAATTGATTATTATTAATTTCCTCAGAACTCCATAGACAAGGAAGATTACTTTTGTCTATGTGTCAATAGATGGTATTCTCCACGAAGCAAAGTATTCTCGCTTTACCTATATTTTAGGGAGCGATTATACGATTGAAAGGTTGGAAGTCTACTCTTTTCACCCTGAGATGCGTCATGATCGTAACAGCTCGATCATTTCGTAAATTGTTGTCGTATGGAGACTACAATCGAAAAAACGTAAAGGACATCATCAAAAACCATAAAATTGCTTTATTACTAGTGTTGCCAGATGTCCCAATTTGCGCGGGACGTCCCGATTTTCAGGGGTCTGGGGATGCGTCCCGGTTTGTACCTGATCGGGACGCTAAATGTCCCGAGTAATAAAAAAATGAAAAAAAAACATAAAAAAATGTATATTTAGGCTACGTAATTTTTTTAACATGGAACGCCATCTATTGGCTTTGGAGTACGATTTTATTTTAAAATTTCGACTAGTCTAGCAAGACTGATTACTTGTTATGTAAGATTAAATAGACTTAAAACCCCTTGTTTTTTTTTTTTTTGTTTACTGTCCCGATCTGCAACCCTAAATCCCGATTTTTTTGACCTCATGTGCCGATTTACAACAAATCGGACCTGGCAACACTATTTATTACGCATAGCATGTTTTTTTTTTTAGTATTGTTTTGACTTACCATTTGTCTTACCATTTCAAACTAAGGTTACTCTTGCACAATCTCTTCTTCTACCACTTATAGACTATGCAGATGTCTGTTTTCTTGACGCAACGGAGGAACTTCTAAATAAACTTGAACGACTGCAGAACTTGTGTATCCGCTTTATTTTTGGTCTTCGAAAGTATGACCATGTGTCCGAATTTCGGACCAGATTAAGGTGGCTACCAATTCGGCAGCGTCGGGATACTCATGTTCTAACTCTTCTTTTCTCTATTCTTCATAATTCTAACTCTCCTGTATATCTTCGAGAACGCTTTGAGTACCTTATCCCCAGGGGTAAACCTTGTCGCACGGCTTCTTCTCTTCTGCTCCGTACTCCGCATCACCCTTCCAGCCGTTATGATGGTTCTTTCACTATTCGTGCAGTGCGTCTTTGGAACTCTCTCCCACACTCAATACGCGACAGCCCTTCTCTTAACGTTTTCAAGAGTAGAATTAGGGAGCATTTCCTCTCTGAATGATCGATAATATTATATTTATGTAGGTATATTATATAGTTTACACATGTACATATGTATATATATTTATTCTTGTTATATATTTATTTAGGTATATTTTATTTTATAGCATAAATAAGTAGATTTAAATAGACAGTTGTACACTGGAGTTTGCCCTCAGCCACACTATCAATCTCTCTCTATCACTCAAAGGTTTGCTGGTAGAAAACTCATTTTTGAGTTAAGCTCGCCTTTGTACATGACTTCACAAAATTGTAATTTTGTTACTGTAATTTTCGTGTGTACAATAAAGAATAAGAATAAGAATAAGGACTTAGAATAAGGCTGTTGTATGGGAACGTTTCGTAGAGAAACTTTAGGAATCAACGTATGGTGAAAAGGGTATAGTCGACTGCGCATCAGAGCCTCAGTAGTAACACTTAATTACGAAAGCCAACCTTATTGCTAAGTTGTAAAGGCACTGTCAATGTAAAACTGTTCGACACTGATCTGCTGTCAACTGTTCCAACTGTTGGCCCAACGCATTTAAAACATACCAACGGTTGTGTTAATTATGTACTAGAATCATCTATATGTACTAAATCATGTTTGATTATTGTTATGGGAATACGAGGTCGGTTCACAAAACAAAGATGGCAGAGTGTGAATTTTCAAGACATTCTGGTTTTCCATGGTTTTCGGATGGGTTAATACCGAAAATAAGATCGATTTCTAAATGCAACATGACGGCTATGATAATTTACTACACCCTTTTCACCTTATGGTGAGTCCTGACATTACAAAACGTTACTCTACGAAGAATATCAAGTATTAAAAAAAAGAACATGGAAAAGGAATTGCTTCAAACCGCGGAATTTCCTGGTGACACAGATTGAGCAAGCATAGGATTTTTACAGATAGAGCGAAAAAAACCTCATTTTCTGTTTTTGAGTCATTTAATTGCGCCTGAAGTTAACTGACTGCACGGATATCGCACTAGTCGTGCGTGCCTGCCAGCTATAACACCGTGCTTTCATTCATTTATGCGTGGTATCGAAATACTCGATGATAGAAAATAATGTTATAGCCAACATTTTTTATTTATCCTTTTTAAACCTTTTTTAGTGGTTTAGAAAATTAGGTACCACAAGAAAACAAAAAAAAGTCTTTTTTTTACGCTCTAAACCCGTGCGGGGTTAATCCGCACCAGTAATAGACAATGTGTTTGTGTAAAAGGATGTGAACGAATTCGTGTAATTACACGAATTCATTTACATCCTGTATAGTTATTTGATGAAGTCGTTTACAGTTTTTCGCAGTCTCCTTACGGCTACAATTTACGAAATGACTGCTATGTCAGGACATTGTATCCCTATCTAGTCTGTGGTCAGGACTCATCTTACGTTGAACAGAGTACAATTATTCATCATGGGTGTCATTTCCATAGTTTTCGTGACTTCGACACTTGTACAAAAATGAAGTAAAAATCTAAAACAACGTGGCGTAACAAGATGGCGACTATTATAATTAGCAGATTAGAATGTATATCTGTATGCGAACGAAGTGTCACACACAACACACTGACTGCGGGACAGAGCAAATGCGGAACGGCAGCGGTGCGTCAACCGCAGTGTGACTCCGGCCCGTCGCAGCCGTTCCGGTGCAGGTGCGGAACGGGTGGGTTCCAGCCTTTACAGTTTGCACGAGTCGGAATAAAAAGTGACAAGAATCCAACGATGGTGAGTGTGGGAATGGGTTGGGACAACCTTCCGAGTGTGAAGGCGCACCCTATTAAAAATACACGTTGTTGTCTATGAATAAAACGTTTCGTTCTTCCATTTTCACGTTTTCCAACTCGTTTCGTTTATCGTTTCATTGTAATCGTATTCGATTCGTATTTCTCTTGACATGACAGTGACAGAACGGAACTTGCGCTGCCTGTTGTACTTATAGTGGAGCAAGAGCAAGGAGCAAGCTTTTCACACATTATCAAATTATTACCACGTCGATTTTGCTCAGAGTTATCTTCGTTGGAACTCCTATTTACACTTTCCACGACGATTTTAGTACGGTGTAAGATATTTTTCACATAATTATCCATTCAACAATAACCTATGCCGCTTTTGTAACGATATTTATCTGTTCTTAGTTATCACAAGAATGGTGCAAAAGGGTCCTCGTCCTTTGGTGCTGTGCGGACCCTCGGGGTCTGGCAAGAGTACATTGTTAAAGCGTCTTCTTAAAGAGTTCCCGGATAAGTTTGGATTTAGTGTGTCGCATACTACAAGGGGTCCACGTCCAGGAGAGAAGGACGGTGTGCACTACCACTTTACAAACAAAGATGAAATGACCGCTGCTTTAGCAAGAGGAGAGTTCATAGAATCCGCAACTTTCAGTGGGAATATGTATGGAACTAGGTAGGTAAATTAGTTTGTTTTGTGAAGAATCTCAGTTGGCCATGTGCTTGTTGTTTTGGGCGCATTGGCATAGTGCCAAAAATGAGGTGTTCTTATTCATAAAGCCATTGTTTTGTTTAATGCATTTACTGCAATAACTCCTATCATTCCTTGTATTTAACTGTTCACAACCACATCATTCTTAAGCCTGTTCTAATTGGATATATACCAATAGCTACAATTCCATATTTCCTCATGTTTATTACATGACCTAATAATAAAAGTTATTTTGAAACTTTCAGTAAACAAGCTGTGGATGATGTGCGATGCTCCGGAAGGATCTGTGTGCTAGATATTGAGATGGAAGGAGTCAAGCAGGTGAAACAAACTGATCTCAATCCTCTGCTGGTGTTTGTGATGCCACCTTCCATTCAGGAGTTGGAGAGACGACTTCGTGCACGCAACACTGAACAGGAGGAGGCTTTGAAAAAGAGATTGGATACAGCCTGCAAAGAAATTATATATGGTAATTTTTATTTTTATTTTGTTTTTTAACATATTTTTTTACAATGTAAATGGTTTCCTAAAGAAGCATTTACAGCAGGGATGCACAGACCGTGGCCCATGGGCCGCATACGGCCCTCCGTCGATGTACATGCGGCCCGCCAGTGCATTAAACTCTTTTATGTGTTCGTATGAAAACACTGCATTCTACCAGTAATGGCCAGCTTTAGCTTCTGAATAAAGATTCTGAATGTTATCAGAAGCCTAATATCAACTTTTTTTATTGTTTTTAATTGTGGTGGCCCGCCTTTAGCTCATAGTCCACTCGAGTGGCCCGAAGTCCTAATAAGTTTGTGCATCCCTGACTTACAGTATGTATTATTTTTTAACAGCCATCTAGTGGCCCTTAGCAGTGTGTAGATATCAGCTATGGGTTGTATGATGAAAGGTTATTCAACTAAAATCTCATTTACTTCATACAAAGCATATCATAATCTTTATAGGCTTTATTAGCTGAATCATAACTGTTGATTAGAATGCAGTAATAAAAATGCACCATAAACATTTTCACTGTAATGCTTATTTGCCTTCAAGTTATAAAATCCATATTCCTTTGTCCCATATTTTTCAGTTTACATTGGTAAACAGTGTAATTATTATTTTTTGAAATATTGTTTTGGTGGCTGTATAATTTTTAATTTGTTTTTTTTTTGTTTATTCTTGCTACATCAATTTATTAAATTATAGTCACGAAAATATTGCCTGTTTGTGATGGTATTCTAGTGAAGGACCTTTGAAAAGTAATAAAGCATTGAGATTATTTTTTTAACTCCCCTAACAATATTCAATAAAAATACAATTTTATTTTTGCCACCTAACGCTAGAAGTGTACTTGTACTATTTATTCTGTGCTAGAAGGCTGACTGTAGCATTAGTGGTGGGAGATTACTGGATTTCACTAACATGCTTGGATAGTATTAGTGACTATATGGCATGATCTTCCACTTAATGTTACACCATGACTCCAGTATTATAATGGGTGGGATACTCAACTTCAAAAACCAAAACAATTTACGTTATAAATCAGTGACATTCAGATTCGTTGCTCATCTGAAGTGTTGACATTTTGAACCGTTTATGTTTTAAGTTCTGATTCATTGAAAAATTAAACTGTTGATTATATAGTGTTGATATTTTGCTTGTTGATGTTTTGGTTTTTGAAGTTGAGTATCCCACCCTATTATAATGATATGCAGTACAGAGAGAAAGCAAGTTACATTCTGGTCTACCAACATGTTCCTTCTAAATAATATTCATTCACAGTCTATACTTCTTACACATACATAACATTACGTATTCCCCGAAGGGTAATGCAGAGATTTGTAGTATACCCTCATTTCACCATTACGTTTAAATCCCATGTAATTGGGGGCGAGCCTAATGTTGTTTACTTGGTAGTAAAAAAATATATAATTCATTATTAATTATTTATGTACTAGAGTTCGTCCGCAGTTTCGCCCTCGTGGATGTCATTTATCGCCTAGGTATTTCGCGGTTTTCGGGAAAAAAGTAGCCGATCTTCTTCAGGTTCCAGACTATCTCTGTACTTACCAAGTTTCATCAAATTGGTTCAGCAGTTCCGGCGTGAAAGCGTAACAGCCAGAGTTACTTTCGCATTTATAATATTAGTAGGGATGATTGTTATAGATCCCCTTACAAATAATATTTGTGATGCTTACGCAACTGTTGTTATCAATAAATAATGGATGTTTACAATGATGCTTAAAAATATAACACATCTGATGCAATGATTTCAGGTCAGGAGCCAGGGAACTTCCACATTATCATTCTCAACGACAACTTGGATAAGGCATACTCAGAGCTGCGTGAGTTTATTTCGAAAAATGTCGAGGAGAAAGAGCGAGGTTTGTGTTTTTCTCATAATGTAAACTGATCTTCTCAAAAACAACTAATAATAACGTTCAGTTGATAAGGCTGACAGCATGTTGCTTCGTTTTCTTGAGAATTTGTGTTTATTTAGTGTGTGTATGTGAATTTATTTGATTTGTGATAAATTAAAGAAGAGTTTCAAATCATATAAGCACGCTTCCAGTAATATTTGCCTTAATTATTATCACTAAACAAATATTTCTATTAAGAAGGTTATGGTTTGAAAACTAAGGAATATCCAGAGTTCTGTTTTTCTAACATTCTTAACAGTGTACTAAAATTAATAAAACAATCACAAATATGTATATCTAATATTATATGGATAATTCATATTATGTACCAATTTAAATTAAGATTGATGTAGCAGGGCTCATAACATAATATATTTAAAACAATATTTTTTTATAGATAAGTCTGTTATCAGAAGAGAGCGGAATCTCATGACAAAACAATTGAAAGGTGATAGAAACGGGTCATTTTTTTATCGAGTATTCAAGCTATCAATATCTTTTAGTTTTGAACTTTATTGATTAATTCACTTAACTAATACATTCCATTTTTATTCTTTACACAAAAATAATCTTTAATGACACATAATACAACATTGTCTAATCTATCAAAAAATCTGATAACTACCGCGACTCGGGGAGTTTATCCTATAGACACTATTATGATATTTGATCTATTTTTATTACGGTACTATAGTAGATAGTCAAAATGAAAGATTAATTACGTCACATCGATTTCAATTTGACATTTCATGTTGATCTGTTATTTTGTGTTTTTAAAAATGCCTAATATTTCTGTCCGTCCGTCTGTATGCTCAGCTGTTAAAAAGTATTGATATATTGAAAACTTGATAAAAATAATGACCTGTCTCTATCACCTTTCAATTGTTATACCATGAGATTCCGCTCCCTGGTTATCAGTAAAGATATTTTACAAAAAAAGAAATTTAACCATAGATAATGTGGTACAATGCATTTGTATAACACAATACAATGGATATTAAATATTTAAGCTAATAACCATGAAACTCTAGATTGTGTTTTTATGCACATACATATTTAACACTGATGACTGTTAAAGCAAGTGTTATAATTTCAAATTTCGATAATTATTATTTCCATGCAAAATTATTTTTATTTTAGTTTTTTCAAGAATCCGTCATCCCACTTAGTTCTCAGAATTCAGAAAATGGAGCTTCTAATCGTGACCATAAACATGACCTAAAATGTAAACACTACTGATAACTAAGGATAGATAGATTTTAGCGTATTTTTATGAAATCTTTGAACAGCTATTTCTCTTAGGGCCGATTTTTCAATCGTCAGATAACTTTTATCTAAGGAATAAATATGACGGATTGACATATTTCCTATACAAAAGCTGTCAAAACGTCGAAATTATTCCCCAGACAAAAGTTATCTGGCGATTGAAAAATCAGCCCTTAAACTATTGACTTTTGGGGAAAGTTGTAGAACAAAAGTTATTCATTACTATAAGGGTGCTTTAACACCCCTTCGAATTAGTACCCCCTTTGAGAGTAACTTTGTATATTTTTAATTTTTTTATTAAATCGCACCCTCGGTGCAACAAAACCACAACAGCTCATTTTAAAATTTTACAGGAGAAGACTTTTATTTTTATTTTTTTCGCATGTTATTCCTCATTTCTGGTTAACTATTGATAGTAGGTACAGTCAGCAACGAAAGTCCATGAACAGATACTAATTTACAAAACACCTAAACACTAAAACAGACCATAAATCACTTACCAGAATAGAGTACAGAATAAGGTTATCATTTCAATGTTTCAAAAACGCTAAGCATTAATATGTTATAAGCAGTGGCGTGCCTAGGGTTCAAAGTTAGGGCAAGCCCGATAGATTTTTAGAAAAAAAAACCCTGTAAAATTTGTCAAAATTCGTTATTTTGCGAAATCACACAACTATTATTTTCACCCTAATAATAAATAGAGTGCAAATAATACAATTGTGTGATTTTGCAAAATCACATACATTTTGGTTTAAGAGCCATCTATGAGCATTACAGGTGCTTTTTTGCGCGCTTCGAGTTCGACGGGAAAAATGACACAATCGCCCGTCGCCGCCAATAGATGGCTCAGAAATAATTGATGAGTATAATTACGCAATGTTTATAATGTTGAAAAAAATATTGTTAATTTATAATAGACCCGATCTATATTTTTATGATGTGCACAAATCGCAAAAGTTTAAAAACAATTTATAATTACTTTCGATGTAAACAGCCGTGTTAACTCTTCATTCTTCGCTTCTTTACTACTGCTGATGACAAACAACAAAGCACACTGAAGGCATGGTATCACTAGATAGATTTACAGACATATCTATCATTCGGTAGCTTTGATAAAAGCCGTTTGTTGTTTCGTTCTATTTGTTTAGAGCAATTAATCCTGGCACCAGATAAGTTATTCAAATCATCGTGACCTGATGTATTCCAGGCGTTCGTATCATTAGAGAAAAATATGCAACTGGTGTTGCAGAATAATTTCTTTAAATGAGAGCAACCAACACAATACAAGTACATACAATCCAAAGAGTTTTGTAAGCCGATCTATGAAAATGCCTATTGTGACTTTGATTTACTAGAAATACTCAAATCAGGAGTAGGTTCAGGTGACGTAATAAAACGGTATTTGTCTGCAAAATTCAAAGTATTTACCTTCCCGAGTAACGATTGCACACACTTCAATCCATCACACACAACTTCACACAAGGAACAATTATTTCCGAATTCATCTTATAAGAAAGGCAAATCACAAAGAAACTTAATCACAAACGTTAAAACAAACGAATAAAGGTTACACAATACTTTAAATCACAGAAACTGAAAAAATATATATCGCGTCAAAAAAATGCTCCAATATCGCTCAAAACAAAATGTGAACTAATTTGAAATTGTATCATTTCTATCGAAATACAAACATCGCGGCATCTATGTGCCTAAACACGCATGCCACACAAATTGCACTTCTAAACACACTACCGTAATGTTCAATTTCGTTAAACTAACAGAGTCATAAGCCCGGCTTATTTTTGCGAACAAATTATGTGCACTTATGTATATTTACTTATATATCTCTATGCAATTTATGAATGAAATTGAAGGAAAAGTGACAGAAGACTTAAGCCGCGTAAGAAGCCAGCGCGTGCGACCGTAATGCAAGATCTTGCAGGCGGTTTGGCAACGTTACGTAGGCCGGCCGAGGCGCGACGCGAAAAATTTTGTTTATGTAAACCTGGCAACTTAGCAACACACGGAGGTCACGGAGGCTCGCTGTATTGCGCGCGGAGTTTAAACATTTTATTTATTACAGTAGGTATCAGTTGTTATGTTATGAGACATGATGATTCAATACTACTTTACAGGAGTTTTTTTTTTGTTTTTTTTTTTTATTATTCTCGCATTCCTGATATTAAGCCGGGCTTTTCGGCTTGTATGGAAGGCACGCCACTGGTTATAAGTCGCTAAACATCATTACAGCATAAGTCGATTACTATCATTTTACCGTAAGTCGCTAAACATCATTACAGCGTAAGTCGGTTACTATCATTTTACCGTAAGTCGCTAAACATGTTATGCGCGAGTTTTTTAACTTGATAATGCATGAGTTGTTGAATCTCATAATTGAATATAAGATAGGTACTACAGAATTACCTTTTTTGCGCAATTACGAAGCTGATCAATTTAATTTGCTGTCAAATCTTATGTCAACGAATGTGATTGGTTGACCTAACATCGTTCTGATTTATTTCACAATTAAACAGTTGTGATCATGTGGTTTTTAAGGTATATGCTGTTATTTTATAGTAAAGCCTACAAATTAGTGATGTTAGGCCGTGGCCCCATGTCCACGGTGCGGCGCCGTCCGCCGTGAAACGGCGCGGCGCCGCACCGCAGCACGGCGCCGTGTATGGTGCACCGCACGTTAGTTCCGTGGCTGGCGTAAATGTGACATGTCTATAATTGCAATTTTTCAGGGCGACCATTTTAAAGTTTTAATCTCTTCTGGTAAACCGGTAAATTAGTTTAACGTATGTATTTTAGTTGTTTTAAAATATACAGGATGTTAACGAATTCGTGTAATTCCTTAAAACCATATGATCTGCTACTGGTGTAGATTTTCCCGGCATGGAAATAAGGCAGATTTAAAAAAAATCTTTTTTTTTTCATGCTGTACCTATGGCTAAGTGATCGAATCTAAACCACAGGATTCAGTAAAATACAAATGTAAATGACGTCAACGTCAAAATCCAAGATGGCGGCTGTGAAATTTTACAAGTTAAGCATCATTGGTGTCGTTTCCGTGGTTTTCGGGGGGGTGCTGATGACGAAAATGAGGTCAACGTCAAAATCCAAGATGGCGGCTGTGAATTTTACAAGATATGCATCATGGCAAAACCGAACGCACGTATGTGCGTACATGCTACTGTTCGTACTGCCAGTGGGTCTCTGTAGCAATATGGATTCGACCTTTTGCCAGTGTGTTATCGCTGTAAGGTGTACAGTGTCCTGTGACATTATTAAGATTAAAATGCAGGCATTGCAATTAAAGGCAGGCGATGAGCTACTAAAAAATGTAACGCGTATGGCTTTCTATACCAGCGCACGCACTAGCGGTTCTTTTTAAAATGACTTTTAAAACGTATCGTGCTAGATTTTGGCTAAAGACTTGTATATTCGATGCGATTCGATGATAACTAGCTACTAAAATCAGGCTACAGTGCATGTTCATGGATAAGCTCTGGCGCTTTTAGCATTTGAAAAAAAAGGGGTGCATGGAAAGAGCCTCCACGAGTGACGATACTTCGGTACGTCCGGCGCACCCTGGGCAGTCAGCCTCGTTACCATCCTTGCTGACCGGCTAATCTTTTCACCACGGCATGAGCTATTCTTGTATAGCTCGTGCCGACACGATAGAAAAAGAAGCATTTGAAAACCGCTTGCGTAAAATCATATAGCAACTCAGTGCGTGCTTAGTCGGGCTGATTTGACATCGTCAGATATCTTTTAACCGAGTAATTGAATTGACGTTTAACAGATTTTTTGAGCACGGTTATCAATCCGAAACATGGTTAAAATGAACCGAGATATTTTGTAGGCATTTATTACGAATTCAATTCCTGAAGATATACTATATTGCTTTCACGGTAAGTTGATTAATTTGGCAGATGTCAGTTCATGACATGAAAATAAATTGTAATGGCGCTTGTGTATGACAATTTAATTCAAAAAGTATTAAATCAATTTAAAATATTAATAAAGCCTTACCCAAAAGGTTGTTTTAAAATCAGAAACATAGAAACAATATAGTTATATGTGTTTAACGCCATAATTATATATTACATAAATGATTTTGAAAAAACCCCGACGCGTTTTCAAACTTGCGTCAGATGGTACCAGTTGCCAGAGACGTGCGTATCGATAAAATAATTTCGATAAATTTATATTAACAGAATGAATATTTTGACTGTCGTAATAATTATAGACGATAGGCTCAGTTGATTGAATAATTAAAATAAGGCTCATTATAGCCCATTGCCTTGCAAAAGGTCGGTCAGTCCTAAATTTTGGATACGTGATACGGATATGTGTTCTTATAAAAATTACAAATTTTGTACCTTGAGTGACCTCGGCGCGCTCTGCCATCTTGGGTTAAAGAACCCAAAAATGAGTTTTTATTAAATAACTCCATATGGGTTTTATGCCAAAAATTATTCACATCAATTTTGTAGAAAATTAAATTCTTATTTTTCATTCCAGACTCAAAATCAGAGGTATTTTATAGGTTTGAAGCCCATGTCTGTCTTTCTGTTTGGCTGTCTATTTCTCTCTCTGTCTGTGTGTCTGTTTGTGGGCTTTTCATAAAAAAACACCTAACATAACACATCCAAAATTCAGGACCGACCTTTCGCAAGATAAACCTCTTTTTCGCGACCCGGCTACTGGGCTTATTATTGGTGATAAATAAACATTTATGTTCACTCATCCCATACCTGCTGGATGCATTATCACATCAGCACGTAATCGTCTATTGTTGAAGATATGCATGCTAATTGACTTAATCCTAATTACTTAAATCACAAGTATTTGAAATGTACATAAAATCACATTACAATAATTTGTCAAATTCTCGCTGAAATTTTACAAATTTTATCGATAGTTGAATCGACTACAGTCACATGTCTAGCAACTCCTATTGACATGTGTCATTTTAATCTTCTTATCGTGAAAACAATATAGAAAATGTAGCAAATAAACATGTCAGTTTCATTCAAACTGATTGTTTCGAATTTAATGGCTTTCGCGTGGAATAAATACTCGTTTCAATTTCCTTACGATGTTTTCCTATAACTTGACTATCAGATTATATTATAAACAAAAGACACGTCAATGACGTCACGCACGAAATGAAAGGGATATAGCTATATGAAGAAAAAGAAAAAATGCTGTATTGACACAATAGTACACATTGTATCTATTTTTGAACTTTTAATTTATGACTAAGCACAATCAAATACAATTCATTTTACGTTGCCATCCTGACTTTATGAATAACGTGTTGCTTAGTTACCTTTGAATGTTTAGCTTGTTTACTTACCATAGACCTTTAGTTTGTAAATAAATATTTGACATTGTGACTGCTCAGTTATATTTGGAGATTATGATGCTCAAAACAATTTGAACAGTTTTGTTGCATAGATGTTTTTGGTATCTTGAATGTGTTTAATTATTTGGACACCTGAGTTGCTCATCTACTTCTGATGCTGACCCTATAAAAACTATCTATAAAAACGGCAAAAAAAATCACGTTTGTTGTTTAATTATTTATATTATTATTTATTCTGTTTTTTAGTATTTGTTGTTATAACGGCAACAGAAATACATTTTTGTGAAAATTTCAACTGTATAACTATCACGGTTCATGAAATACAGCCTGGTGATAGACGGACGGACGGACAGCGGAGTCTTAGTAATAGGGTCCCGTTTTACCCTTTGGGTACGGAACCCTAACAGGATCGCATGTAAACATATCGTAAACTCGTAATTGTTTTATAAAAAATAAAAACAATCCACATTTAAAAATAAAAAAAAATAGTAGCCCATCGGCACGCGGCATCGGAAATAGGGTCCAAGCTACCGGCGGGGCTCCAGAGAGAGGAACTTCCTAACAAAATGCGCCGTGTCCAGAAGTACCGCTTTCTGAATCAAACCCTTGATTCAGCTGCGTATTAATAGTATTTAAATTATATTTAATTTATATTCTGAACTAGTAGCTGTGTTTATTCGGCAATATTTTGATTATAAAAATACGGTGCGCTGCGCTTCGCCAGATAGTGACTTGGATCAAACGGGTTTAACGAACAGGAAATATAGGAAATCAGCTATGCTCAGCGACTTTTGTATTTATTACAGATCATACAATTTTGTCGGTAGTAATGTACAGCAATTAATGGTTTAACCGAGTTCAGCGACTTTTGTGATTCAATTATGACAAGTTGTTTTATAATTTACTTTAGTCAGTAACTTATGCTAAATAATAATGATTACAAAATTTTGGAAATAAATTATGTTCAACGACTTCTGTTGCTGACTGTACCACAAAGGCACTTGCGCTCACACCGATAATTCAGCTCTCATCAAGCTTTCTCCCCCCCCCCCTAAGTCCCCGCCAGAAACGCCCTAAGTCGAGGTCCGAGTCCCACTAGGGGTCGCCCTTAGTGCTGTTGTTGCAGGTAGTTATGATGTTAGTGTAGTACAAGTAGTTAACTTAGGTTAAGTATTTTACTCCCCCCCCCCCCCCATTGGCTGGAGACCCTACAGGTCTTGCCAATAACTGCCCGGGTCCCCTAGGATCACCTACAGCAGTCCAATAGAAATAAAAAAGGCACTTGCGCCATCTAGTATAATTTCGAGAAACTTTCGCAAATGTTTTTGTTGCCCCAATTATAGGCATGATTCAGAAACAATTTGGCATACTTAGCTCGATTTTGCAGTTTTGGCTATTTGTGACTGTTGCACCGAAGGTGCGAAATATTTAAAATTATTATTCCATTTTGAATGTCCCTATTACATGTTTGGCGTGTGTTTATATTAAAAAGCGTGTTTATTAACTTACTAACATTATTATCAACAGATATCAAGGAGAAGGAAAATGAGGCCGAAAAGTGAAAAGCCTCTGCATGAAGCATGGTGTTATCCATGGGATACATAGATGAGCATAAATGTTATCCTTTTGTTTTTGATATTTAAAAATTGGTGTTAGTTGTGTGAATAACACTGAAATATGGCCCCAATAAATTTAAGCATACAAATATTGTAACACAGTTTAAAAACAAATCTAAGAGAAACTACCTCCTACTAAATGTTTAAGTACACAGTATTGTAAAACCATGAAATGGTGAACTTAATGGAATTCAAACTGATATTAGGTGTTTAGGAATTGCTTTTAGTGATTGTTTTTCAAGTTAGGTAGTCGTTTTAAATGTTAGAAAGCAATCACGAATAGATGTGTGTATTTTTGAAAATAATAAATAAAATATGCGCCTCGGCTCATTGTTATGGATGAGTAAAAAAAACATAATAATACATTCTGGTCTATCATAAAGGCTGATTTACACGACGCCAGTTTCTTGAAGCAACTCTCATACTATCTCTGTTTTTTCGCTGAGAAAGACAAAGACAGAACGAATCTTGCTTCAAGAAACTGGCGTCGTGTAAATCAGCCTTAATTATGAAACTTCCTCAAGTTTCCTCTTTGTGTCACTCACTTTCAACGTGTGTTGTAGGATTTAAAACATGAGGACACGACTTAGAGTTCACAATATTTTGTGGAATGGTCAAGTCAGAAAAGCTACTATTTATTTCAATGTTATTTTTGTCGCATTTACAAAAATGACGCAATTTAAAAGAAAACGTGCTTTAAGGTCACATATGCACTAAAGTATTGTGTACTTTTATTCAATCGGACTTTATAGAGCCTAGTCTAAACTTTACCATTTACCTACATTAGTTAAGTGTATAGTTCAAATTTTATATGTATATTTATTATTCAATTAATTATTATTCAATTTAAGTAATAGTACCTAACTAATATAATCAAATCACTTTTTTTTATTACATGTTGACAGTATGCATTTTATTTAATAAAAAAAGAAATAAATATATATTAAACTTATCGAATCTCACACCAAAACCATAGGTACCCTTGCCATATTTTTACTTCCGGTGACATTGTATCTAGTACTTCTAGCTAGCTTCGGCTATCGTAAACTATGAACGCGTGCTTGACGAATATTACTCATTTAACGAGACATTCCTTAATAATAGAACATTCATTGAACTAAATGAAAGATAAAGATGCAATATTTAATTACCAAACGAAGGATTTTATTTTAATAATTAGAATTAAGTCTAACATTAATGTTTTGTTCTCCTAAACCTACCTTATTTCGTGCCAAATTTTATAAATTTTCAGCTTAACTATTGAAAAGAATCTTGCAAGCAGTGTGCAATTTTGTATTAGGTGTATTTAGAAAATTTAATATTAGTAGAAAAAATAAATATTATGTAGTTTCTGGTAAATGTGCACTATTAGGGTCTTAATTAATTCTCGTTAAGTACATACATTTGGGTTATAATAATATTTGAGTTTTCTGAAATAGCTACTTGTAGGTTTTCTTAACACTAACGTATGATTATGTCCCAATTAATATAATTCTGATATTTGGTACTTATGTGGTAAATTCTTAGAGCAATGCAGCTACCAACTTCTCGGGTTGCATTGCTTTAAGGGTTTATTAATTGTTTAACAAAATATGAACCTGACGCTATTTATATTTTTGTTTATTTTTTAAATATTTATGCAGATTATATATCTTTGCTTATAGCTGTTCTTCGGGGATTCTGAAGGAAAACGACGCTGGAAATTCGTCTTAACTAAATATATTAATATATATTTTAGTATTATTGCTAATTATATACTTGTCGGTTTGAATGTATCACCTCGGAACGCAATCACGTCCACATATTAAATTATTTAACCTTGCTTATGACTATTTCATTTGTTATTTTTAATGTGGAGTTAGATTGCAGGCTAGTGTTACATTTTTATGTGGCTTATTTTTGTATAATCATCTCCATTTTTGGTGTTCAATTTATTAACCATTCCAAGAAGCTACACACGCTGTACTGTTATATACATGAAATTATTGTGATTTGCATAATTTTTATTTATATACCTACTATTTATTCCAACAGAATTTGTTGCGTTTACAATTAAATTTAACGCAAATTGTATGTATTAAGTGTTGTCAGTCTAGTAAATAAAATGATTGAAATAAATGCTGTTTTGTTAAAACATCATCCTTTTTAGCGATCGCAACGCAAACACGATACGGAAGGTAGGTACCATCTCCCACCTTAAGCCGTATTTCAGAGTGGAGGCGGGCGCGGGTGCTACCGCGGGAGCGTGTAAATCAAATGTATGTAGACGCCAGTTGCATTCACAGTGCGCCCGCGAGTCGCGCGCCTGCATGAGGCGGACGCGGGCGCGGGTGTTTTTAATGGCTCAGTCCGCTCGTATCATTCACAGTAATATAGCGTCTGTTAGGTGACTGCGCGTGTGGTTCTACTGTGAACACGCAGACGCCAAGACCCGAGCGCCCGCACCCGCTAGTGCAGTCTGATTGACCACTAACATCATGGGGCCCACTGCATGCAGTATGTATGCACTGATACCGTGGTCAACGTACCAAAGCCAACGATGTGCCCTGCTACACTTCTGTACCACTGCGACCAGGGAGACCATAGTGTTCGTGAGTGGTGATTGATGATCAATAGTAAAATTGCGTCTACGTGTGGACATCCGGTGCCGGTGAACCCAGCTCCGTAATCGCTCCTTTCCAACAATTACTAATCCTATCACCGCTGCACCGCTCAGCTCATGTCGTTACGATCACACGAGAAACTAACATTTTTATGTAGGTGAGGGCAGTTGTAACGTGACTAGTAGGGCATATAAGCGCAGTGCTGTTGTTCCCTATACTACTACAGAAATAAGCGCGGAGAATGTAGATACCTACCTAGTCTTATTCTTCTCAGGGATCATTGCTCCACTAGTGGGGCGGCTGGTGGGCCAAAGTGGAATAATTCATCGATAACATCACTATTGGTCTAATAGTCACAAGCGCAACATTTTGAATTCAAATCCCAAGTCAGGCAGTGATAGATAATAGCTATTTATGCATCATTAAGGGTTGCATACATCCACTAGCGACTAAAGTACGTCCAACGGACCGTGGGTAGTCAGCCTCGTTACGAACGGGTTGAACGACATTGGTCAAGTCTGACATTCGTCAACCATACTGCTGACTGGCTAATCTTTTCAAAATGGCTTGAGCTATTCTCGTTTAACTCGTGTGGAAGTCGAGTAGATAATGGTAAAGAACTATTTGCAATGCATAGGTATCTAGCTACCTATGTGACTTAAATTAATGTTCAGCAGGTGTGTTGTAACAGGCTGGGTTGGTGATATAATTAGGAATAATGGGTAAATGATTTGTGCATGTGTTTCAATGCTAAAGGAAAAGATAAGAATACAAATTATGTTGGTTTTATTGAGTCAAGAAAAAGTTTTGTAGACATTAATTGCTAATTTATTTGAAACAATAAAGCATGATGTCAATTCGCGAAAATTATTCTGAGCAATGTAATCCAAAGTCAGATGTCACAATAAACATAATAGTTCTTAAAACAATTTTGAGGTTTTAAGAAAATTCCACAGCATACTTGCTGTTGTTGGTTACGGTTGGTCAATTTCAAAGTACAATGCTGCTGTCTTTGTCCCATCGATCGCGATGTGAATGAGGAGGTGTATTCTCACAATCTCCAACTATCGCTGAAGGCTTTGAAATATTCTTCAAAGAAACACTACTGCCTGCTGGAAAGTTGGACTGCTTTGACAAACATTTCAGTCTCGGAATATGTGACACTCTTTTAGGAATTTTGGATAGTACATTTTTCTGGTTGTTGGGGTCATACAAAGTATTAGCTGATTTAGATCTTGTATGTCCTGTATCTGCCTTGTTCTTCATACATGACAGTGGAGTTCTGGAGCCACTGTTACTGACAGACTTAGACTTTTTCGGTGTGTCATTGAGATTAACTAATTCATCTTCATATATGAGAAGCCCATCAACATTTTCGTTCAGTTGGTTGCCAGTTTGGCGAAGTTCAGCATTAGTATTCTGTAAAACTTTGATTAAAGTATCATCTGACATAGTTTCAACATTTGCTTCACTTGATTCCTCTTCAATCTTAGCTACAACTATAGGTGTCCTTTCAATACCAATTGATGGTGACCGAGGATCATCATCAAGAATTTGGAATATTGGACCATCATTTTCTTCCTCATTTGTTTCATCAGTATCTTTATTATTAGTAATATTATCTTCACTATCTTCAAATTTGTCATCACTTTCAACATATTCAAAGTTGGTTTCCAAAAACATTGGTTTATCTTCAACTTCCTTTGATATGTCGCTTTTTATTATTTCATGAGAAGCTGTAGACGATCCTAACGGTTCCTCGGGTTCTCTTAGAGTATCATCTAAAGTTATATTATAGAATCCATCACATAAATTTCGGGAAACCACTAAATCTGGACTCTTCTCATATGCTTCACCGCAACTGTCGCAACTATCTTCATTGTCGGCCCTTAGCACAGGACTTGCACAGTTTTCAGTTTGAAGTCTTAATACTTCTTTATCATTAGCTACTTCATCAATCGTTGTCGCAATTATAATGGGCGTACGTTCAAAGTCCTGTGTAGGAGAACGTGGGTCATAAGACTGCAAGTGGTTCTTTATAACGGCCGAGAGTATAGGATTGTTGTGTATGAGTTTTTCTTCGCCATTTCCATTTTCGAAAGTCTTCCTTAGATCAACATTTTTAGTTATATTGTGTTTCCCAGTGGACTTATTCTGAAAGTCGAAATAACTAATATTAGTCAGATAAAAAAAGACAAATTGGCACTGCCAATTTGGCAGGGAGACATTTTGATAAGACAAAAAAAAATGGAGGGAATTCAGTAACGCGTATTTAGTAATATTGAAAACGTGGAATTGTATAAATGTACCTGTAATGGAGTCCGTGTAATTTCAGGTGTCGGAGATCGAGGATCAGGGTTTATACAAACATCCAATTCATTCTTTACTGCAGCAACAGTTGGTGCCTCATTAGTGGGTTTACTTGTGTTGCTTCCCATTATTATTATAAAATAGAGAAGTGTTAATGATTAGAATATAATCCGCCGCTACTTTAGTATAACAAACTAATCATTTTAAGCTAAAAGCTATGGCGGAATCTAAATTATTGCTTTTTTTTCAACAATCCGTTTGACGAACAAATCTCAAAACATATAACGGCCGCAAATGTCACACACTGGGTTCTATTTTTAAAAATATTACGTTCGGAAAGTAAGGGCACCTTGACTGAAATGAAAAGCTTCGAATGCAAACTCCTAGAATTTTATTAGTGTTATTATAGTAGTATTAAATATATTGAAATATATGCTATTTTATATTGCTTTAAACTCTATTAACATTTAAAATTATTTATTTCATTATTTGTTTTAGAAAATTTTGTTTCCGAACAAGTTTGAAGTGGCCAGACTAAAAAAAGTTAAAACATTTAAATAAAAGGTCTAAAAATTACAAAGGAGATTTGATTCGGTTCCGAAGTATTTATAAAATAAATAATAACGTGTCAGTGCTTAAATTATTATTCGAAGTATTCATTACAAAGTAAATATTAAAGTGTCAGTTCTTTAAATAGCTATCATTCCAAGTTTTTCTAAAATAAATGGTAGAGTTTGATCAACGAAAGTTGATCCTGAATATTGCCGCGAAATTCAAATAAACTTGACGCAAAAACACTCTTAACACATAATAGTGACTTTTTATTATAAATTAGTTAGTTTCATTTCAAAAATAATGAGAAATAAATACGAAATAACTTGAAAAAAAAAGTATCGTGTGTTATATTTAAAAGTGATTTTGAGTCAAGTTTTTTTGAATTTCGCTGTAATATTCTGGATCAACTTTTGCTATGTGCATTTGAACTGAGGGATCAAATCTTAAATCCTTGCAAAACAAAAAGACAGATTTTGTAAATAATTGTGAAAACCTGATGGGATACTCCAAAAATTTGTTAAACGCGATTTTAAAAAGTTATGGTTGAAAAACATGATCCCTCAGTTCTGACGCTCGAAATAACTGTCACATCATGAATCTCAGAATATACCGAATGTACGAGTAATGTTATATGCCTAATAAATTGTTAAGAATTTGTCAAAGCTTTTAACAAATTCCCAGCTCACTAGAACGCTGCATCACAAAATTATTGCGGTTTAATAATGATCCCTCAGATCGACACACGTCGTGACTGAGAGATCATTCAAAAATTCAAACATGGCCTTAGACTGGATAAAATCTTGTTATACCGTTTGTAACATATAACTGAACTACTGGGTGAATTTTTTACAAAGAAATTGTGACCCAAAACTTACCGGTTGAAAAGTAATTGAATGTTTAAATTTATTCAAGCATCAGAATTGAGAGATCAATATTTTCACCTTTAACCATTCAGTCCGACCTCGTGGTTCAACGTGAACTACACCAAGTTGTAGTACAAATTTTAGCAAAATATTGCTTAAATATACTTTAGCAATAAAATGGTCAAAACTGATCATAAATGTCTTATTTGGAAAATTAATTGACCCGTAAGTGGTCTACGCCTGTAGCCCGCGCGTGCGCTCAAGGAGTATTTATTTATGGGCGCGTGCACTCTAGTGTTAAACTACCCTTTATGAATGGTATCTAGATATAGTAATAAATTGAATAATAAATGTCGCGCAAGTGTCCTATCGCGGAAGTAATGACGCGCAAATGTCTTTCGCGGAAATGTCAGTTGCGCAAGTGTCGGTCGCGCAAGTCGGTTCGCGCAACAGTCTAGTCGCTGAAACGTCCAGTCGCGCAAGTGTCTAGTCGCGCAAATGTGTAGTCGCGCAAAAGTCCATTCGCGCATTTGTTTAGTCGCGCAAAAGGAGTCGCGCAAGTGTCTTTCGCGGAAATGTCTTTCGCGCAAATGTACCAGATCCGTTCACGTTGAACCACGAGGTCGGGCTGAATGGTTAAAGGTGAAAATATTGATCTCTCAGTTCTGATGCTTGAATAAATTTAAACATTCAATTACTTTTCAACCGGTAAGTTTTGGGTCACAACTTCTTTGTAAAAAATTCACCCAGTAGTTCAGTTATTTGTTACAAACGGTATAACAAGATTTTATCCAGTCTAAGGCCATGTTTGAATTTTTGAATGATCTCTCAGTCACGACGTGTGTCGATCTGAGGGATCATATTAAACCGCAATAATTTTGTGATGCAGCGTTCTAGTGAGCTGGGAATTTGTTAAAAGCTTTGACAAATTCTTAACAATTTATTAGGCATAAAACATTACTCGTACATTCGGTATATTCTGAGATTCATGATGTGACAGTTATTTCGAGCGTCAGAACTGAGGGATCATGTTTTTCGATCATAACTTTTTAAAATCGCGTTAAACAAATTTTTGGAGTATCCCATCAGGTTTTTACAATTATTTACAAAATCTGGGGGCTTACCATGACCTCTTAAAGCAGGGCAGAAGTTGCCTGGAAGTTGAACTGCCCTGCTTTTTTGTACTATGACATCGTTAGAGCAGGCCTGCGGCAGGCCTGCTACGTTGACGTTTACGAAATCCGTTCACCTGTTTTTTTTGTATAGACTTTTCGTACCATGAACAAGCTTATCCGCTCAACTTGGTTGAATAGTCGTTCACCTTTTGTACTGTCATGGTACGATTTTTAGCGATTCAGAAGCAGGCCTGCTTTTGAACGGATATTGACTGGCTGGCATTTGAACGTTTTCTTAAGACGTCATGGTAAGCCCCCTGTCTTTTTGTTTTGCAAGGATTTAAGATTTGATCCCTCAGTTCAGATGCACATACTTTTGTTGGCCAAACTTTATGAGCGAAAACGCACTGACGGGTGTCTCGCTTGGCACCTATTATCTAGCCAGACGCCTACAGAAAATAAACGCATGTAAATATACGGGACCGGCCGCACTGCGCGCTTGTTGCCCTTGCTACCAAACTGCTGTAAGTGGAAGTCGCTAGACACTAGGCGCTAAGCTGGGGGCTTACCATGACCTCTTAAAGCAGGGCAGAAGTTGCCTGGAAGTTGAACTGCCCTGCTTTTTTGTACTATGACATCGTTATAGCAGGCCTGTAGCAGGCCTGCTACGTTGACGTTTACGAAATCCGTTCACCTGTTTTTTTTGTATAGACTTTTCGTACCATAAACAAGCTTATCCGTTCAACTTGGTTGAATAGTCGTTCACCTTTTGTACTGTCATGGTACGGTTTTTAGCGATTCAGAAGCAGGCCTGCTTTTGAACGGATATTGACTGGCTGGCATTTGAACGTTTTCTTAAGACGTCATGGTCAGCCCCCTGGTCGCCTGCAGTGCGTTTTCAGCCATACGTGTCAGGTTCAAAAGTACCATAATGCTTCGCTAGCAAGTTTTATCGCGGAAGTTATTGCACTCCATTGCTCGCTCAGTTCGTAAAACATGAAGAAGACGATTTGCTCCGCATGCGTCCACTGCTTGAATGAAAGCCGGGTGCGCAACTCAACTTGCACAACAAAAAATAGATTCGACGTTTCATCAAGTGTTCTCTATGCGCACAGTCGCAGAGAACTTTCGCGCACCCGCAACAAATTTTCTGACAGATATTTCTCTTAAAAGGTAATACGCAGCCGGTCTTAGTGTTAAATACAATTGTTAGTGATAATACTTGTTGGCTAATTAGTAGTAGTAATGCTGGGTACCTATTACGAATAATTTGTTGGTCAATGATGCTGTTCGCCCTTTAGAAGTCCTATTGTGGATAAGAAAATTTGGATTTAGGTAAGGACGATGAACTAAAGCGCGCTCTACACTCGCTGCGCGAATGGCTGCGAAAACCATGAAACGCGAGTGTTACGCGCCTTCGCGTTCGCGCTTCGCGCCGTTCCCCGATCGTGGTCGGTTTTTTGTCCCGCGACAAAGGGTTCGCGCTTGGTTCACGGCGCGCGAACGCGAACGCATCTACACTCGCAGCTCTTCGCCAGTATCCACAGACCCCGTCAGGGTATAACCTCTAACTATACAGGGTGTTAACGAAATCGTGTAATTCCTTCAAACCATGTGTTCTACTGGTGACACAGATTAACCCTAAATGGGAATTTTCGAAAATCAACCAATAAAAAATTCTAAAAAAAAATTCTGAATCTTTTTAGAGCCTTGAGTTATCTGACTGCAAAGAGCGATATCGTGTTAGTCGTTCCTGCTAGCCGTGTCGCCGTACTTTCATTAATTTATGCGTGGCATCGAAATGTTCACACAAACAAAAAGATTTTTTTGCAAAAAAAAAAACTTATTTTATTACTGAATCCTTAATAGGTGGTTTAGATACGATCGGTAACAAAGCCGAATGAAAAAAAAAACATTTTTTTTTTCAAGCTAAATCCCGTGCGGGTCCTGTCTACACCAGTAGTAGATCAAGTGGTTTTAAGGAATTACACGAATTCGTTAACACCCTGAATACTGTTCTGTGCCACAGACTAGTTATAGAGTAGCGCACGAAATGCAGTCGGAATGTTAAAATAAAGATACCTGATATAATCAATTTTTATTGAGTAGAAAATAGTTATCACAAATTAAATGGTAGATATTTTTTAGACTTGATTAATATAATGCTTAGGCCTATAATTTAATTGTAACGAGGTGAAGGTAGGTCAGTACTGAATTGTGTCACGCACATTGATCCATATTTAACTTTTTTATATTTTTTATTCCACTTATTTTTAATTACGTGCTAATAAGAGAAAAACATTAGGTACAATAAGCACAGTCATCTATTTGGTGTGTTTCGGCAGACATGCTAGATCGTAGGTCCATGCGCCGCGCCTACATACGGCAATAGATCGGGACCTCCATCTCCAGCCTCGTGCACACCTCACGCGACAACTGGACCCCTCATTGAGACCCCAGCCGTTTGGTGACGTCACACCTTTGCAGCTTACTCTGCCGTGTTCAGGGGGCGGCGGTGGGCGACACCATGTGCGGGCTGTAATACAGAATGTAAATATTTATTTACTGAAATACGTATTTTCCCGGTATTTGATTAACTACCATTTATTGCAACACTACAGACAGAATGTGGGTATACTGTAATAGCACAGTGCCAACTTGCAAGTTGCTACTATAATAATGACATACAGGTTTACTGGTAATTCGATGTATTCCTTGCACTACGTTAGGGGGGCTAAAATGCAACGAATTTAACCCCCCATATGTTCTACTGCATACTGTTGATATTCCTATCAAATGTTTCACTAAGAACTGATTTTTCAATAGACAGATAATTTTGATCTGAATTATAAATATGGCGGTTTGATATATTTTCTAAGTAGGTATACAAAAGCAGTTAAATCGCCATATTTATTCCTTAAATAAAAGGTCTTCGGTCCAAAATTATTTGTAGTGATTAAACCAAAGAACGCTAGTCACCGATACATATAGTACCTAATTATAAGTACAGTTAGAACGAAAAGAAAACATTATCTTAATAATAGAAGTAAGTAGCTACACGACTCTGTTTTGTTTTTTTGGCAGGTCCTACAGGAATATAATCTAGATAGGCACGACTTAATATACTAAATATTATTTTGTCGCAGATAATATGTGTTTGGAAACTTCCTCGATATAATATTTCGGCTCGGTTTATTGGTAAGATTTGCATTTATAATTCACAGGCATTCATAATTGTTGCAATAATGCGAAGTGCACGTGGTATGAATCATGGTGATAAAAGCATATCTGAATGTCCCACGGCCTTGCTGTTATATTATGACTCGTCGGCAGTGTTCATAACACTTATATTATAGTACCTAAATCACTTTGTTTTTCTAGTTGATGCGACTACTAGCGCATATCCAATAAATGTATCGTTTAATTATACAATGTATCCGTGTAATGACTAATGAAGTAATTACTTACCGGTACAAACTGGCAAATGTCCCGACCACCTCATGTCGTCACCACATGTTAGGGTTCTGTGTCCTCGTAATTCGGCTTTAGGATCTCGGCAAGTAAAATTGCACGCTTTATTTTCGGCGTCACAACGAGGCACCAAATACTTTGGAACAGAACAAGATTGTACCAACACGTGTATCTGCATTTTGCACGTTTGGAGAATCTGGAACGTAAAACATTCTTGTTGAAAGATGTGGAAATTTATTAACAATTTACATTTACAAAAATAAACTCACTTCGTCTTTATGCGTGATCCGACCAACGACCATGTGGGAGCCCTCTTTCAGTAGAGAACCGAATTTAGGCCCATACAAGTGGACGAAACGTACATGTCTGGGGGCTTTTCTTCCAGAACATGACAATATACGAGGGTATTGTAACATCGCACGATCTACGCCAGACTTGGTAATCAATGTTCTGTCGGGAGGACATCGCACGCAGATACCTAAAACATTTTGAAAATCTGTAGTTGAAAGGAACCTTGAAATTTAAACTAGTTATGTAAATGTATTTTTAATTACAATAACCTTCATTGATGCTGTTAAACTCATTATCTCTTAAACGAATTGGCAACGATCTCCTACGATTTGTTTCGCTCGCTCGTACCACTCCTCGTCCTAAGTAAATGGACGACACTTCATTGTTCAAGTTCTTCCTATTAATTTCTTCAAGATATGCATCAGACTGATAGAAGAGCCGCGGGTCTTCTCTTGGTTGATAAACTTTGCCCGTCTTCTCTTCGGTAAGTGATGGGGTATCGTACCGAACGTGCAGCAGCGGCGGCCGTAGCTCGGTGAACCGGCTGCTATGATAGTCATAATCATTTCTCCTGGTGTGATCAGTTAATATAGAACGCCGACTGTGATAATTTGACGGTCGGTTGTGAAATCCCTCTTTCGGTAAAAGTTGTATTCTGAAAAACAAAGTAAGAAAGTATTTAAATTAAAAAAAATGCAAACATTACCACTGATATGTGAAATGAGAGTTTACTAATGATGAGTGCAAAGAAAAAGTACTCGGTTCTTCAAGGTTTACTCTCAAAATTTTAAATATTTACACGTAGAGTCGATGATTTTCATAACAAGAAATCTAGAGCTTGTAATCTGTTTAGGCATGTTGTGTTACTCAGGTATGCTATAGGAATAGAATTGACGTATATTATGGTTGCTATTTCAGCAATCCTTCTGTTTCGCTTTTGTCGATACCAATTTTGACAGGCACTTTATCCATGTTTTGATGATAAGTAATTTACGATTCCGCATATTTCCTGGTGTGGGGTAACAAGTAAACATTAGAATTAAGTGGTTCAAGGAAACTTCGGAGAGAAGGAATGCAAAAAAAAAACCTAACTAAACGTAGATAATGTAATTTGGAAAAAGAAGATGAAAAAGTAGATATAAATAATATGTAGAGTGCACGAATGGTGCCAAACAGTTTACGTCAATTCACTAACCTGTTGATATCTATGTCCGGTTGGCGGGCTTGCAGTGCTCCTAGAAACAGTTTATAAAGTTTTTTAGTATTTTCAATGAAGTCACTACTTCCTTATATCAGTCTAGATTTATCGTTTCGATGAAAACGACAGTTGAAGAAAAATACGATGCCGGTGATTTTTTATTTTCAAAATTTTATAATATGTTCCCATTTAAATATCAATCACGCTAGACGTTTCATAATTCTTCTGTCTTGTCTAAAATGTATGTAATACTCTACAAAATATAAATGTAATTTTGTAAAATTAATAAGAAACATCATTATTTTAGACTATTACCTAATACCTATCTACATTTATGTAAAATATGGCAATATGTATAATACCATAGCAATCATGAATTTAAAACATCATACAAATTACGTAAATAATGTTATAATAAATAAGTGTTTCTTTTGTAATGCACATCCCACATCTACCGCGAGCATAACTTTTTTGAAAACATGATCAAATAAATTCAGATAATTCTAATAGATTTATTAAAGCACTCATTGGTTCTGGAGTAGATATTTAACTCGTAGTACCTTTCATCTAAGATCAAGAAGTGATATGGAGTTTTTGGCAACGGCTCCAACATTCCATTCCAATGCATTTGCAGGTATTTGATTTTTGTTTGATATTATGTGCATCACGCTGTAATAAAGTGCCCACTGTGTTTGGCTTGAAATAAACCACCCCGCCATTCCTAATGGATGTCGTAAGAAGTGACTTATACCTACTCCCGAAAATGAACGCTATTGACGGATGAAAGGTACGTTTTGACCCGACCCTAGGTATAGGTACCTATATAGTATTAGATATTATAAGCTTTGATTCTTGAAGATACGGTCAATAAAATATAGGAATTTGAATGGGCGATAAAATTAATAAGCCTAATATCAGGTTCTATTCTGCCTAGCCTTTTCCCAACTATTTTTTTTAAGGATGGTAGTCATCAAATTACTTCTTTCGCTCTGGGCGGAGCGGAGGGGAGTGCCAGACTCTTACTGACTTAAACCCGTCCGTGTTCCTCCTAATGCCATTTGCGTTCCAGGGCCGCGGTAACTTTTTCGAACAAATTCCGCAACCCTGGCAGGCACTGGCTCTAGCGGGCCCCGTCTACTATGCTGACATCTCTTTGAGGCACGCGTGGAATACAACGCGCCCTCGAACCGGGCTCCGTCCGCAGGCCCACGTCTACGGTGGCCGGGAAGCGCCCTGCGACTCCCGCCGCCCGGGGCGTCTTCTTCAGTTGCGGCAGTTGGGGCATGAGGTTTGCCTCTCCCTCACGCGGCCCGCCTCCTCCTTCGCTAGAATTACTGGTTCGTAGAAGGAGATGACCGCTTCCCACGTCCCCTCGCTCCGGACCATGGATTGAACCAGGGCCGGACGCGAGAGGTCGCTTCCCAACTATGTTGGGGTCAGCTTCCAGTATAACCAGATGCGGCTGAATACCAGTATTTTACACGGAGCGACTGCCATCAGACCTCCGCAACCCAGTTACTGGGCAATACCGTTATGCTAAGGTTAGAGCGGTTGTCAGACTTTCGGGCTTCTGACTACCCGTGATGACTGTAATAGGTATTTGTGTGACACCCGGGACCGACAGCTTATCTCGAAGCACGGAGAGGTCTCGATGTCTAACGAACGGTCACCCATCCACAGATTGACCGCGGCAAGCGCAGCTTAAACTTACAAATCGTATGATTCGCACTGTTTTTAATTAGTTACGAGCTCCTCAAGCCTAATATGAGGTACTACCTATTTTTTAATAACGTCATATAATATGTATAATAGTGACGATACTTAAGTACGTCCGGCGCACCCTGGGCAGACAGCCCCTATACCAACCTTGCTGACTGGCTAATCTTTTCACCACAGCATGAGCTATTTTCGTATAGCTCGTGCTGACACGAGAGAAGAATAACGTCATACAGTAATCCTGAACATGCCTGCTGGACGTGAGTAAACCCAGTGATCGATCATAAAATATGATAGATTTAGATAGGCGTAGGAATTCTGTGTTCAATTGTCGATAGTTATGCCAGTTATGCTGATATGATGAGATTCACGAATGACATCAGAAATCTGCAGCAAGTCGTAAAACAATCTAAGATATTGCAAGACACACTTTGTAAGTGGACTGGCTGTAATAAATTACTCACCACCAGAACTTATTGGCCACCCGTATAACGATTTTCTATCCAAACAGGGTCAAAATTATTGACATCAGAATGGTGGGCCTACTATGAATAATTTTATGCACAATAATTCATCAAACTATTGAGGTTTCAATAATCAATCCTTCTACGGAGTTAACTTTAGATTTATTCGGTTAGAATGAGTAACTTCGTACCTATATAATTATGTAAAAATGAATTCCTATTTCCCTTGGTCCTCATCACGCGCGAGCGGCTGGACCGATTTCGCAAATTTTTTTTTGTTGTGTTTGTGTTCATAATTGTCTGGAAAATGTTCTCATGAAATGATAGGTATTTAAAAAAAAACGAAATTATCTCAGTCTGTCAATTGTTTCATTTGTTTACCGCATGCATGAAAATGGTTTTAATTTTTTGTTAGATACTATTTTGATTTTGTTTCTGAAGGTAGGTAATAAGTAGTAGGCAGGTAGTAGGTAAGTAGGAAAAAGTGCAATGCAACGCATACCGGGTACAGCTAGTAATAGATAAAAGGTAAAGACATTTTTTACTTAGAATTTATAAAGCCTGGTGTACACGGGTCGAGTTCACGCTAGAGTCAACTAGCGTAATACTCTACCAATTCCAAGTACTCTACAAGTTTCAGTAGAGTAACTGTCTACACGTAGATTTATATTTTATTAGTAGAGTAACTAGTGTTTCTTAGAACGCCACGTACGTCGCTCAAATATCGTCCGGGAAAAAAGACAACGACATGAACGGGACTCGAGAGTAAGTTTACTATACGTATACATGGGTCGAGTAGACGGTAAAGTGTACGGTAGAGTAGAGTGGGCGCCGTGGTGGGAGAAGGCAAGTGGTAGAGTAGCTTGCCCGCGGGGCTAGTCACTCTACTCTTTCAAGTTTTAGTACTCTACTCTGCCAATGCTGTCTACATTGGTATGGTTAGTAGCATTGTTAGTACTCTGCCGTGATACTATACCGTTCACTCTACCCGTGTATACCAGGCTTTAGTGCTTGGACCGTGTTTGGGTTATTATAGTAATGCTTTGGCTTAATAGCGTTAGGGTTTTGGTTAAAGGAAAGCAATTATTAGTAATTAGCAATTACTACTCATTAGCAAGCCCAATATTAGCTTCCTCACTAGTAGTACTTGAACCGAAATCTCAACTCCACGAAACCCTGGGGTATCCAGATTTCCAGAAAGTAAGTTTGTTTCTTTGTTACTCTTTCACGCCTGAACCACTGAACCGATCATCCTGAAATTTTGCATATACGTTGTTAGGTGTACAGAAACGGACAAAGGCTACCTTTCATCCCGAAAAAAAGTACTGTTCCCGGGGAAAACCACAATAACGTTAATAGCCACGTGTCTTTCAAATCATGATTGAATTATATTATTATAGAAACGTTAGTAGTGTGTTAAGAGTTGATTGTCAAATTCTAAATTAACGCGAGCGAAGCTGCGGGCAAAAGCTAGTTTACTATAATTATGAATATTATCAGGGCCTTATTCTGCATAAATCACTGGTGGGAACAGTCTAGGACGCTTATTTACAACTACATTACACAGCTTAAAATCGGTCTGTCAACAATTAATTAATTCAAATAAAGGGCTTTGTGAATTAAAGCAAATTGTATTTTAGGAAGGCAGTGAAGTGACTCAATGAAAGAAAAGGTTTAATGCGAGGAACTTGGCAAAATAAACATGATGTTGAGGAATCTTTTATTTAAGGCCGTAAGAGACAAAAGGAATGAGCTAGAATGCACTTGTTATAAGTGTTACGAAAATACTGCTGAATAAATTGTTGTCAAGAAAACGAATGCAACTAAAAATGTAGTGTGTGGTTAATAGCACTTCATTCAATCACTCAATTCACTTCACATGAAAGCAAGCATAAAAACGTAAAGATAAGTATGAAATTTCATTCTGTGACAACTTTTGGACGAGACACAGTCTCTTTATAGCTAACGACGTGTGATGTCTTCCTGAACTAATTTAAACATAGCATCAATCTAATCTCCAAACACCAGCGGCCAAAGAATGATGAACAACTCAAAATAATTTAGGAAAAGTGTGAATTTTGGTTATTATCAAAAGATAGACCTATTACTAATGCAAATTAATTCCACCCCAGAATATCTAATATCATAATCATAAAGAAACTTTTAACTACATTACATATATTTGCAAGTCAAAGTAAGCGGTTGTCAATCACATATTAATACGAGTATTAAGAAGCAATTGAGATATTAAAATGATAATAATACCTACGCAGTTGCATTCAAATGTGATTCAAATCGCCCGTAAATGTTCTCTAAGTACATTTAATTTTGCTTTTAAATCGTCATACAACTGCTTATAATGTTTCTCCTATGCATCTCTTTGAAATGATGTCATACCATAAAATAGTAGTTGATGATCTAAAAGTATGATTCTCTTGAGGTTGTTTGTTTTGCACTTTATATTAATTGATGATAGATATTCTGAGTATCACTTCGTGTCAACTGTATCCAAGCTATTTATTGTTGGTTGATTTCATTGGATACAAACAATATGTCATCATTTTCAAAACACTATCTGCCCCATAGCCGTCTGCCTTCACTGCCTTGTCACCGTTTGGATTAGTCAACGTTTTTTGTAGAGCCATAGTACTTCATTGTTATTCATATTAGCTATGACACAGGTCCCTTTGTGATATAACATCAAAGAGGCAATACAGTTATAGAAGGTGGATTACCTACTACTATCTATAGTTGTCAAAATTGCGGTTATATATCTAATTAGTTTATGGAACGCATTGGCCAAAAATCTGTATTTTCATGGCTTTCTTAGTTTTGGCGGACTGTGGTGAACCACAGTTTAAATTTCTGGTTTGTTGTCGTCATTTAAATAGGTATCTTTCGCCTCCAAATGTTGTAGATTCTTCAAACAGTGTGGCCTGCTCATTATTATTTTAACTTCCTGAGGGCCATGCCAGTTTCTTTAACGCCTCTGCGGATTTTTCATTGCAAGATGTCACAAAAGAAAATCCAAACATAACTCTTTCTTTAGCTCATTAGAGTTCGGAGCCTTCGAATTGAGAAACGAGTAACGAGATAAGTCTTTTTGGAGGCTGTAAGCCGAGTTCAGTGCCCTGCATTACAAAGATACTTATTTGGGCGTAAAGATGCTGGGTTGTCTTTGCCATGCTGGATGTAGAATTATTGATCAACAACTTCGATTGTAGCCTGTTGCTAACAGTAAGAGAACGGTACGAGAAGATTCCTTCATAGAAATTTTAATGATTTGTATTTTATCCATGTTTATTTTAACCATAGATGTAGTTGTTGTTACTAAAAGGTTTATGATTTTAACACACTTTAATACTGTATCTCTGTGCTACGCACTTAATTTAGATACGTAAAGTATACCAAAAGTTAGTTTCAATGAAATTATGTACATATTATGTCGACCTACATTATTATCATCTCTAGTGATAGTTAATTATGCTAAATAAATTTAATCTCACCCTGAACTTGACCAGTGGGAAATGTAGATGAGTTGTGAAGGCGATATCTAATTTAAAGTTTTGTCCGAGACATTCACTGAGTATTTTTTGGGAGGGGAAGAATGTTGACGTAATCGTACGTTCTTAAAAGAAAAAGCAGTATGCTTGTTTGTTTTCCGAATTATAAACAACTAAATAAGTAATTTTTCGCCCGTTTCGATGATTAATATGACCGTTTGGTTGATATATCGTGACGCATTATTTGATAGCTCAAGCTCTGAGGCTCTGATGTATTTCTGGTCATGCATCTTGTTTATAAACAAAGAGACACATTGTGATTATCAAATATAGATCTTATGGCCAGTTTGTAAATGAAAAACATCATAAGGAATATTCAATCATCGTTGTTATTGTATCTTTTATAAATTAAGATAAATGTTTATTCATATGATCAATAGTGCGTTATAAATAGTAATCAAAGTAATGGCAACAGTGGCTTCCTGATTATAATGAACGCGTGATAAAATATTAATGATTTATTTTTAAAAACGGCTATTTTCGGCGAGGGATATTTAAATTTTGAAAGTTTAACAATTAGATTGATTTAAAAAGTTCTTAATTTACAATGCGAAAATGAAAAAATATAAAATAAAACTTACCAATAATACAAAAAATTAGAAGAGTAAACAAATCTGACATCTTGAGGCAAACATTCGTATTTTTAAAATAAATATTTCACGTAAATAGATATTTTAAAAAAGTATTAAAATTCCACAAAATATTTATGTGCGTAGATATTGTGCACTGAAATCGGCAGAATGGCACTCACTGTAACCAAAACCGACTAAGGCAAGTGATCGTGAAAAGCGCGCGAAAACCACTACTGTCGGAAGCTCAGCGTGTTGCGAAGACGTGGGAGGAATGCTCACAGATGCCAGAATAGCATTAGAAGTTTATAAACAGGTTATTGAAGTTCATATATTATGTTCTGCATACTCGTAAATTCATATCAATGTCACTGTAATGTATTTAGGCGAAACAACCAATTACCTGCACATTAGCGTCTACCGTTTGTTAGCATGTTAAGAGGCTATAATTGCACTGATTTAACAATTATCAACCCTCTGAAGAAGTTAGAAGATCCTTCTTATTATTTGATCAAAAAATTCAGAACTTCAATAATGGACTCTGCTACGCAACATTTGCAAAAAAAGGAAATCAAAGGCAGAGGTACTGTTTATGTCATTTATTGGACTATACAGTTTACGATTCACAAATATGACATCACGACTGCACTACCACAAACTCACAAATAACGATCATTGCCCCTTGTTTTTAAAGCTTTCGCGACGATTTTGATCCAAACGTTTAGAAAAGACGATGTTTGTCACAGGATCTACTTTAGAGCTTACGAAAAACCTGTTCTCAAAGGCTTTAAAACAAGGACTTTAATAATAAAGGCTGCAATACACGTGTTTGTTGCGAGCAACTAACTCACAAACTCCTGTATCTGGTTTTCATAGATTTGTGAAGACATTGATAGAAGAATTTGACGCATATCTGATTAGAACTCACGCAAAACTCACCAAAGTTTGATACAGTGACGAGTTTTTTTTGGGTGGTAATAAAGGAATGTTGTTACATTAGACCAGTTTGTTGCATGTGTGGTAGCAGCAGGGATGGTAGGGCGGGTTGGGGCAGGTGAAGGCCTGGCATGGAGGCACGCAGGGACAACACTCGCCCGGGTACCAGACTGTGCGCGCGTACCGGCCGCTTGGCCTCGTGCACGCGCCGTGGTTGAAGCAGTGCGCCTTGCATGGGTAGTCGTAGCAACACGGTCTGGAATTAATGAAGAGAGGGAATTGTGATTAATGATAAAAAATATGTTTCCCAAAAAATAGGAATAAAGGTTAAAGCACAAAGGTGGCGATTGACTTGAGAATTCGATCGTAATGTAACATTCGGAACGAACGTGTTTTACGTAATTCGCTAGTCTCGAAACTCTGTGCTCGCTGTACTGGCTGGACGAATTGCTCGCTTTGTAACATGTTACGTTACACGAATATGATACACAGATCAGTAACAAAAAAGTAGAAGCCCCTCAGTGTACAAAGGTTGTTCTGATTTTATAAAGATTTGGTCCAGAAACTATTTCTACCTTTTAAACTATCGTCAGATGTCAGATAAGTTACAATATAATAAGATATCTTTTAGGAAATCATGTTATTTCAAATAAAGCAATAATTTTTAAACCTAGAAACTTTTTTGTTAGAGTAGTAGAGTTCCTTGTGAAATCGTTCGTCCAGGGAAGTACTACCTCCGAGCAGCTCTTATTTCTGCCGTTAAACCGCATTGCTGTGTTGCAGTTTGAAAGGTATGGGCGCCGGTGAATTTACAGGCACATGAGACTGTCCCACTTTGTCTCTTATATTAGCAACGTATCAGCAATCCTCTTGGTATTGTAGGTGTATGATACCACGTACCATCAGGTGGGCCGTCGGCCGGCTTGTTTGCCAACATATTACATTTAAAAAAAACCTTTAAGCCCACTTGAAAACAACAAGAGACCTATTTAACAATCTTAAACGGGCCATTACAGCGGTGCAAACCACTGTAATGTTCTTAAGGCCCATTTCAACATTTGGCATGCCTGTAAATCTTTGATGGCCCATTAAAAATGTTTCAATGGGTTTTCTAGCACACCTGTCTAATATTGTTCCACCTTATGACTTGTGCCAGAGTTTTAGCATTAGTATCTGTGTTCGAACTTCTAACTATGGTTGAAATAAATGGATGTGAACTGTGAAGGTTGAACCACTTCATTTCATTCTTCATTTCCAAATGTCAACCTTACGCGATTTAGCTTGCCAGGCTATGAACACCAAAGTGGGGCTAAAGCCTATGAACACAGAAGGAGAGGTCCGGACCGAGGCCTGTCGGGGTTGCGGTGCATGCAGCTGCGAATCCCGCGACCCCGGCCACAGGTCAAGAGAAGGAACACCGTGGGTTTTTAGCCGGTAAGAGGCCGGTAAGAGTCCGGCATAACCCTCCGTCTTCCCCGGGCGGCGGTTATCCATTAGGATCTTCCCAAAATAAAAAAAAAGGCAATGAACACCAACAAATTGCGTGAGATCCAACAAGATACCTATCTTAATTATCACAGGCCAATGACGGGCAGCAGCACAACCGGTGCAAAAAGGCTGGCACTACAGTTTAAGTGCAACTACGCCTTTTACCTTCCCTACTTCTTTGGGATGACATTCAGCTGTAGACTACGTTAGGTCGGTAGGATGAGTAGTATTCTGGGCAGTAGTGAGACTTTGTTAAATGTATTTACCTCTCAACAGGTGCGTTGCTAGGTCCTCCCCAGTAGTAGCACGCACACTCCCTCTGGAAAGGCTGAGGCCTGGGTTGTCCACAGCGGGGCCTCTTGTAGTAGACGCTGTACTCTCCTCGAACGCAGCCGAACCTAGGCGGAGCACGGCAGCATTCGTACCCTCGGGGCAACACTGACATACTTGTGAATCGTAACCGTGTGTGGCTAGCTTTGCGGACTGCAAAGTTATCTCGGGATATCTGGAGGACGAAGAACAAAATAATAATAAAATGTAATAGTGGTAATTCAGCTCATTTTCGTTGTTTCTAGGACATTATTTTACATTTATTTTATGAGTTGAGTGTAACTGTGCAAAGGTTTGCTTACGGGATTGCCCAAGGTTACGACCTTACCGGGCAACCCCGAAATCTCGTATTATGACTTTTCAACAGGGCAAAGATGGCCAAATCAGAAAGTGTAGGGAATAATTAATTAATTGTTATCAAAATCGGCCCCGAGAATCCTTTGAGTATTGTTCTCTAGTCCCTATATTTTCGGAATTGGCTATCCATACCCAGTTGAAAAATTCAGTCTAACTGAAAACAAATATGATTTAATTTATCAATTTCTACATCCCCCTCTTTCAAAGTGCATCGGTAAAGAATTACTAGTAGTATATTAATACCTATATTAGAGTAGCCAATCTTGTCATAAAATATGATATGAGTTACTGCTCTACATAATTATCTACAATATCAAATTAAACACTGAAACTTGGTCAGTTTACATATAATTTTACAGGCCTTCTTTAAAAAAATGTATAAAAACTGAAATGCGGTCAGTAGCTTCAGACTACATCTGTATCTAGATCGAGTAGATTCGAATACAGATACACCGTATCCTAAATAAGAAATTGTCGGAATATATAGGACATGTGCGTTGAGTCGATAAAAAATCGATCACTTATCTTCTTCCATGGTATAACAATACAGGGGGCTTACTATGACCTCTTAAAGCAGAACAGAAGTTACCTGGAAGTTGAACTGCCCTGCTTATTTGTACTATGACATCGTTAGAGCAGGAATGCGGCAGGCCTACTACGTTGACGTTTGCGAAATCTGTTCACCTTTTTTTTGTAGGTATAGACTTTTCGTACCATGAACAAGATAATGCCGTTCAACTTGGTTCAATAGTCGTTCACCTTTAGTACTGTCATGGTATGATTTTTAGCGATTCAGAAGTAGGCCTGCTTTTGAACGGAAGTTGACTGGCTGGCATTTGAACGTTTTCTTAAGAGGTCATGGTCAGCCCACAGGTAGTCTCTTTTAGTAAAAGCTAGATCTTGGCAGTCTTTTACTAGGTTGTAGCTACTGTCGAACGATGAACCTATTTCAGGAAACAATAAATAAGCTTCGGCTTCTGTTTTGAAACTGTTGTTATTGGTGGGAAAATATTACAAACGTGACGTAGTAGATGACATCACAGGAAGAGAATATCAGGCGGAGTTATGTTATTATACTATCATCACCGATCAAAACCGGCCGTTGTTGGCCACAAATTGATAACCGATTAAAAGCGTTCGTCTGCGCTAGGCGTTAGTGCCTTTTACATGTTCCGGTTGACGGGTAGTCGGCGCCAAATACCGGTGGCAAAATGTATCGGCATGTAGGCTCGTTTTGACATGTACCGGCGTAATTTACTTGGCAGGCGGTCGCCGGGAGCGCGTTGAAACTACCACTTTTGTGTCCGGTCGCCGCCTAGCGGTTAACCAGCAGCCGGACTCAGCGGTGTATGGAGCAAAATGCAAACTCAACAACTACGGAGAGACGAAGCGCGTGTGCTTTTGGATGCTACTGCCGAGCCGTCTAAAAGCTCACACCGGCACCAGGTACCCGACGCCGGCTACCTGGCAACCGGAACGTGTGAAAAGGCGCTTAGGCTTAGTATGCTAAATGAAATATATTTGATACCTACGTAAATATGTTAATAAATACTTACTGATACTTTTTATGGATTATGCTATAAGTTTTTCCAATTTTTTATAATTTTCACTATTTTTATAATTTTTTGTACTTTAGGCGTTTTTCATACAAATGATGTTATGACAGTGACAATGTCAGATTTAAATGAAGAACATAAACTTTTTTTTTTAATTCTTTTTGCCTGATATGCCAGTTAGGTATATTGTCGGAAAAAAGAGGTTTTGTATGTTAAAGGAAGGAGTTTTAAGACAACAAGGACAACAATAGTTCAATTGAGTTCAATAAATCTTTTATTATACCGAGTGTGCCGATATTTCTTATTTTAGAAATAAAATATCTGCTTTAAGTAATTTTTTTAATTTTTAATAGATGTTTAATAGGTTTTTAAAGTACTTTCCTCCATAACCTTGTGTTTTGGGACACCCGGTATAGATGTCTATAATCAAAGATGTATTATCATCTCCCTGCCCTTATCTCACACTAGGTGGGGTCGGCAGTGCTCTAAAGGTCGGCACAACATGTATTCGTCTTCCATTTTCCTCTATCAACCGTCATCTCAGTACGCACTCCTTTCTTACCCATATCATCCTTATCTATCATCGAAGATGTTCATGCTTTTTTAAGGTTCCGTACCCAAAGGGTAAAACGGGACCCTATTACTAAGACTCCGCTGTCCGTCCGTCCGTCTCTCACCAGGCTGTATCTCACGAACCGTGATAGTTAAACAGTTGAAATTTTCACAGATGATGTATTTCTGTTCCAGCTATAACAAAAAATACTAAAACAGAATAAAATAAATAATTATTTAAGTGGGGCTCCCATCCCATACAACAGACAGTGGCGTGCACAGAGATTTCAGACAGGGTATGCACAAAAAAAAACTTGGTTTGTCATGACCACGGAATGCTAATTCAGGTTTAAGTACCTAGAAAACAAATTACATCAATCAACCGTTTGAAGATGTTTCTATTTCTGTCATCTTTCGTGTTGTGCCTTTCAATATTCAATAGGTATCTAACTTTAACTGGCTATTCAAACTACTCTATTCTACCTTTACCAAAAGTTTGGAACTTTTATGCAGGATTCTAGATGTTTTTCTAAAGAATCATGCTTAGCAGCCGCTTTGTGAAAATTATTTAAATCTAAGTATCCTCTAGGTCCAAACATTATTTTTAACTTGATTTATAAACAAAATGCAAGGGAAACAATACAATGTATTTGTGTGTACACAACGAGTTAGCCAGTAATTACTAATTAATAGTCAGCATAAAACATTTTATGAAAATAACGAGTAGTATTTATTACCTTTTCTTTGAGTTAAATCCAACCCCGGTACACACCTCCCCTTTGCAATCAATTTAACTGTTTCCTCAAAAGATAACGTGAAAACGCGGCAGATTTAAATTTATTTAAACACATTTCGCCAGCACAGGTCTCACAGGTATAATTTTCCATTTTTACAATAAACTTACTAAATAATTACTCGACAGTCAATCACTTGCGCCAAAAAAAAAAACAATAAGGCGAAAGAACTTTGCAATTTATGACGTAACGAATTAAATAATACGAACGAATGATTAATTTGGTTAATCCGACTAAAATAAGTCGACCCTCTGCAATCAACAATTCAGCGGTGCTTTTACGTGTTCTCAATTTGGACGGTTTACAATATAGGCTATGCTTCTAAAACTCCAACACGCGCAAACATTTTCACGCACACAGTCATACTTTTGCTGCGTACTACACGAGATGCGTTGTATGAAGAATAAGCAAGGCGTAGTACAGCTTATGCTCACGGTGCGCGGGGGCGCAATGTTCGCCGCTCCATCGAGTTAGTTCCAAAATAAAATAATAGATGGCGCGTAACAAAATAAAGTAATAGATGGCGTGTAAGCTAAATTACCATGATTTTTTTGAATTATAATTATTTATCATTTAATTATAGGGGCATGTATGTATGTATGGAACTACAGGGTATGCAGAGCTTATTTGCATGTATGAAGTGCACGCCACTGACAACAGACATGATTTTTTTCCCGTTTTTATAGATACGTATATAGTTACGTATCTATAAAATAGACATACGTAGTATATGTAGTATATGTAGATTTAAGTTTAAATTCTTTTGTTATGTTCTTTTGTTACACTCCTACATTATTATTGTTTCTAGTTTTAGAAGAGCGGGGTCTCCTAGCACAGGTATTTTCCATACTTAAAAGGAGGCCTCTATGTAAGATCATACATTGTAGAAGTTTGTAAAGTTAACTGAAATAAATTTATTATTATTATGTATCTCTTTGGAGCTCACGGCTCATCTTCCGTGCGGAAGATGTCCGGTCCTTTGGGAGGCATACACGGGGACACAGGTCCAACGCGCAGAGGCCCCTTTGAGAACTTTAATCTAAAATGGGATGGGGCACCAACCGGGGACCATCCACGGCTGCAATATTGGAGTACAGTCATGGACCGTCCCAGGTGGGTGCAAGACTATTGTAAAATGTGGTGAAAAATATCTGGACTATGGGAAGGGGTGTTAGGTGGACTGGATAACTTCTATTGCCGGAAGAAAACGGCGTCTGCCTTTCAAGCTTAAATTTGAAATATGTTGGCAGACGGTGACTCGCCAGCTCACTAGCTGGGCCCCCTGAAAAGCCGCCAGTACATAGGCGAAGGGGGCAACAGACGTGTGAGCGGCTAGAGGTGTAGAGAGGTGTGGCCCCGGTTTCGCCGTCGCGGGTCTAAAAGACCCGGAGTGGGTTTCCCCGCTATTACGCCTTTAGACACTTCCACCCCCGAGCATATAGCTCTGGCGGCCCCCCTCTGGCCGGCCGATAAAGGCAAGACAGAGTTGAGAGTCCTGCGGGCACTCTTGGGGTTCCACTCCAGCCAGCCAATAAAGGCAAACTGGAGACGAGGCCCTGACCGACTCTCTGAGGCAATAAGGTACGCAGTGTCGCCACTCACCAACAGCTCGCCACAAGCTGCCCTGCGGTTTGTAAGCTTTTCAGTAGACCTCATGATACATTTTTTATTATATGATGGGGGTTGTAGAAAGCTAGTCTAATGTTCCCTCCGGTTTTACGTTAATCTCATGGTGAGGTAACGCCTTTCCCAGAGGGGGTTATGTGCTATTATTATTATTATTATGTATCTATAAAATATACGTACGTAGTATACGTATATAGTTTAATGGTACGGAACCCTTCGTGCGCGAGTCCGACTCGCACTTGGCCGGTTTTTTTTATTATTATTTCAGGTCACAGCTCGCAACTTAGCTTATTGTAGTGTAGTAGGGCACCAACGTTGGGCCAGGCCCCACAGAAGGAGAGGTCCGGACCGAGGCCTGCCGGGGTTGCGGTGCATGCAGCTGCGAATCCCACGACCCCGGCCACCGGTCAGGAGAAGGAACACCGTGGGTTTTTAGCCGGTAAGAGTCCGGCATAACCCTTTGCCATCCCCAGGTGGATACCCATCCATGAGTATTTCAACACGGAAAAAAAGTCTGCGTTTCGTCTAGTAGGCTAGGTATAAGGCTTTGTACTGCGATACTGCGAATGGGTGAATCCTATGTTCATAACATCTTTCGATACGTCTATCACACCGCCGCCGTAGAATCGAATAATTTAAAAAAAACTGTTGTTCATTTTAGACGTTCGTCTCAGCCGGGAACTGCATCGAAGTGACAAAAATCGTACGAAATTTTATTCGCAATGCGTACAGGTGTAATTTGGATCACGGAATATAATACGCGAGAAAAAAAATCGCGCGGTGAAATATCGCAGTGCGGACAAGGCCTAAAAGATGCTACCAAGGGTAGTTAATCAAAACGATTCATTTTGCTAACCGAACTCCCAAAAAGAGAGGTGGCAAAGTTACCCATTGGTCATTATGAGGTAAGTAGGCAACAACTTCAGGCCGTGGGTATGCTTGTCATCGAGTACTAGCGAACTCCAGTATCCAAGCTCATACACTATACCGTAGATAGTTGTTTTTATTTATATTTGTGCCCAGTGTCACAAAATACGTGGTCATGGAAGGAGAGAAGATTACTTACTTTAAATATTGAAAATAGCAAACTTAAAGAAAACTGCATGTTATTTAAAAAAATTTAACGTTAGAAATAATTTTTTCAAACATTGTCTCTTGCCTGATCTGGTAATCGAACTAAAAAAATGCGAAACAGTTCATAGCATTCTGTATTATGGCACTGGTTGATGAATATCGATAGGGTCGTTTCTTTCGATACTTTCGAGAGAAATAACTTCCCATTTTAATTATACCTTCGTGCCGTAGGCTCGCACAATACCGATCACTAAGGGCTATAATATAACACACTATCGTGAAGTTATTTGATGTACTTCATATTTGGAAGTGTTTGCGCACGACGAGCTGGCGAACAAGTGCGTACACCCTCTATTAAGTAAATTAGCAATTTTGATTATTTAAAATACTTTTTCTCCATGACCGTGTTCGGGACAACCGGTATAGCTCGGGCTGGCAAGCTGCATTGTGCATAGTGGTCATGTCTCCTGGCAGTGCCGGTCATCATAGCGCCGTTGTAATAGGATAGATCTTACATTTTCTCAAAGTTAAAAATAAATGAAAAGTTATCTAAAAACGTGTATTCTTACGCAACAACGATACAATTACTCAGTTATTTAATCACTCCACTACCAAACAGGCATGCTTCACTTCACTACCAAACGGGCATGCATGGTCCACAGCAGCCGCAGCCGCAGACGGGCACTCCTGGGTAACTGCATCGCTTAGGACAGCATATCCCGGGCTCTGTGCAGCAGTAACAAGGGCACGGCTTGCAGCGGTTCGGTCGGCAGCAAGGAATCGCCACCGTTTCACAAAGAGGCACAGGCCTCGGCACCGGTGTTTGTGGCTAGAAATAAAATGTATTTATTAAAGGCTAGTCTAATAGCGATTACGCACTGCATCCGATCCGGATCCGTGAAAATGAGAACATAAAAAACTCGGACCGAATTCGGATATTGCTTTGCGCACTGCATCCGATCCGAATACGTGAAAATAATCTAGAGTCTAAAAAACTCGGACCGATATCGGATATCGCTTACGCACTTATCCGATCTCTGATCCAAATTCAAACAATTCAGGGGCCATCTTTGGCATATCCATTTGGCGTCCGATTTGAATCCGAGGTAATGCGAAAGCGTTCATACAAACAGTACTACGGCTACTTCGGTCCGTTAATTTTTCTTCCGAATTGGAAACTCACGGATGACTGAGAGAAATCGGATGACGGAAGTCGGATCTAGTGCGTAAACTACCATACAAATAGTTCTATGACTACTTCGGAACGTATTTTCTCGGATTCGGATCGGATGCAGTGCGTAACCGCTCTAAAGAGTATAAAAAGTAAATATTTTGTCAGCATGCCAAAAATTATTATGTTACTATATGTGAAGCCAAACGGGAAAAGATTTGACTAAAGTCAGAACTCAAGGTTATTTTGTGACAGATTTGCAAGGAGGATGTAGGGATATGAATAGATTTTGGAAGTATTTTGAAAGCTGAAGGTACCTTATCACATGGAGGGCAGGGCGGCAGACATGGTAGGACTGGTGGTGCTGGGCAAGGGGCAGGGCACGGGCGGACAGGAGCCGGGCATGGGGAACACCCTCCTCCCGGGCAAACTGAACAGGGTCCCAAGTTGTTGCGCGATGCGACGCATGGCTTCGTGGAGTAGGGGTAGCAAGCTCCGCAGGGCTGGCCTGTGCACACGCAAGGATCGAAGCTATAGAACGGAGCACTCATTTTAATTTTACACTTTTTATGTTGGTTAAAAATATATTTTAGTACAAAAGATCTTAAAATTTATCGAAAAAACTATTTCATGACAGTTCTTGTTGAAAATTTATTTTGTTTATTTTTTCTTTCTACAAAATTTTTTTTTGTTCATTTAGAAGTAGGTATTGAACAAAGAGTACCAAACCACCATGTGGCGGTCAATTCATGTTCATGGTCCGACCTGAGGGCTGAGGGCAGTAATGGCCTTCCGATCTGCCGGTCATCAGCGACATACATTATTATTTCTCAAGTAGACGTCCGATTTTATTTATCGTTCAAGGTCTAAAGTTAACGATGATTTTCGCAAAGGCACCAAGTAAGATGCGCCAAAAAATGTATATTTGCAACACTGCTTCTACTGCATTAGGTATATGCTCTAAGACTGCATAGCTAAACAGAACCTATGTTTAAAAAAATTATGTCTTTGCAAATGTATAACTACGGTGACCACATTATTTTTTTCTAATATCAAAAGACCAGGCAATATGGCAGTTACTTTTATGAGTTGCAATTTCCCTTAAAATATGAAAGCTAACAGCAGGCAAGAGCAAACTTAGTCCTCAGCCACGGAATAATAAACTACCTACGTTCAGACAGAAATCTCACTCCCTAACTAATGCGTCCAATACCTAGAAATAGGTAGGTATTCCGCGCATTGGGAATGATCTCCGCGCATTGGAAAATGAGCTCCGGGCATGGGAAAATGTGCTCCGCGCATTGGAAAATGCGCTGCATCATTTTGCTCGATTCGGCCATTCACTCATATTTGGTTCAGTTATCTTTTGTGTTTCACTCCTGAGGTGCAGCGGCGCTTAGGCTTGTTTTATACCTATGTAAACCGTGGAGTGCCACAAGCCTGCGTCGGCTAAGGCTGGCTGGGGGATAAGCTCCCTAAGTTGGATTTGGCTGGCGTGCCCTGTCGTGAGTTTATACCTACAATATACATACATGACGACGGCACCGTGACGTCGCGGTACGAGACAAGTAGTACGAGTATAAGTATTGTTACCGACGGATTACTAAATTACTCACGGGTTTGCCACTTGTTAAACTTGCATAAAACTGAGAAATCTTTCCAAAACCGTGCCCGGGTGCCCGGGCCGTGTGACCGTGTGCCGTGCCGTGCGGTACTAGCGCCAGTATCTTTCAACTTGCCATGTCAAACCTACAGGCTGGAATACTGCCGTACGTTGACTAAAAGGCAGTTAAGCCACAGTTGGTCGAATTTGAGGTTTTGATGCCATTTTATAGAGTTGAAAATTCTCTATCGCCCTGTCTTGGAATTGTTTTTATATCTGTTGTGGTTGCGAAGTTACACATAACACAAAGGCAGTTAAGTACACATTTTTACTTGCCTTCATACGCTAAACAGCAGCTAAGCAGCAAAACTACGCAAAATAGAGGTTAACCACCTTTAACTGCCCGCACCAAATATCATACATTGTTATTATACTTAACTAAAAAGACGTTCTTAAATAAAATAGACAAAAATGCAGTAAAGGGACTTTAACGTCTTTTTTATGAATTCTGTCATATTGCTAGGAGTATATAATTACTTATCTCAAAGGCAGTTTAACGCAAATACTACACTTAAAGGCAGTAATGGACGGTTAGCTGCTCTCTGAAATAGTATTCGCTGTTAACGAATACATAAAAAACTTGTCTAAAAAGCAGTCACCCCCTTTATTATTTTTGATTTTTCTGACAGTTCCTAAGCTAAAAGGCAGTTGGCTAGCTTTGCTAAACAAAAAAGCAGTTTTCTGCGCTCGCGTTAGACAAACGCTCGTCGGCGAAGAACCTAGGGTATGCTATACGCTCAATATTTTTATCACGATATTTTAATCGGGATCCTGGATTGTGATATTTATTGGGCGATTAGATCAATGTATTGATTGTTTAAGCGCTCAATAAATAGCCATCCAGGATGGCGATCCAAATATCGTGATAAATATTGAGCGAGTAGCATTCACCTCACGGTTGTGCAGGTGTGATACGATTAGCATAGGTAGTCCCGCCAAAAAAAAAACAATGTCCGTTACTAATGGATAAGAATTAAATATTTTTTAGTTAATATTAATGTGAAATAATTATAATGAATAAGTTCGTAGCTACTTCGGCTAACATCATACTTAACCAATTATTGGGTAAAATACTTAATTGACAGGATTTCTATTGAGGTGGTTTGTTTCACTCTCGGGCAGTAAATCTGGTTCCGAAAATACCTATAATCCATTATGTATGTATTTTGGATGAAACTAGCTAAAGCTTGCCTAGTAAGTCCGCTTAGAATCAGGGGCGGATTTCCCTATAGGCCAGTACCCCAAGTGTGAGTTTTTTTCGTTAACTACTGTAGTTGCGTCACGCCAAAAATGTATGAAAATTTAGGCTGTGTCTCTAGGCGCACCGGTCGCTAACTACAATTCGCGCGTTAATTGAACGGTGCGTCTAGAGACACAGCCTAAATTTTCATACATTTTTGGCGTGACGCAACTACAGTAGTTAACGAAAAAAACTCACACTTGGGGTACAGGTATGCCCTGGGCCGTCAAAATGTAGGGGGAGGCAAAATTTCATAGGTTTAGGGCAGCCAACGTAACAAATCCGCGCCTACTTAGAATACATATCTACTGTCCGCGAGCGAGTTAATTTTTATCGGGGCCTGATAGGGGGGATTAAGGAAAGGACTTCTCCCCGCCTGCGACCGTCACAACTTGTGTAATTGTCCTCTGTCGAATGCTATTCATGATTATCTGTCCCGTGTTCTAACAAGTTCTTCCAGGCACTCTTTTCCTGCGCCACCTCAAACCAGCGCTCGAGGTACGCGTTCAGGTCAACTAGTCACCTTTTTCTGGGCTGGTTTTAGCGGCGCCGTCCATCTTCAGGCACCCATTGTGTCCAGTGGCCGTTATGCATGCGACTGACGTGACGTGACCCTCCCGATTCCATTTGAGCCTGGTAGTCTTTCTGCTTACATCTATTACCCCCGTTTTGGAGCGCAAAATGGTGTTCCGTATTCTGTCTGTTCTTTTACGCCTAGAATGCTGCGCTATTATTATATTATATTGCTCTTTGGTATATTACGTAACACGGTGAGCGACCAGAGGGGCTAATAACGTCACATTTGGTGAATTATATTTTATTTCATATTCGTTATCATAACTGCAAGTACACTCCACACCCAGTCGCAACTGTAAACTACGCAACTACCAAATGCAGCTTGAAGGCAATTAGGATGTAGTCAGTGCAACTGCGTGACAACTGGACATATTTTTAGACAAATATTATTTGATATTTATTACGATCTCGATAATTATATGTGTAGTACATTTTTCTGGTATTTACCTATTTATTTTTATTAAATATAAATTGAAATTGTGCATAGTACGCGATGGACTGTCCCCATGATCTATTTTTCACATCTTCCTGGTCAAACCAAAGGTTTTCTAGAAGATATCGCCATTAGCGATAGCACTGTTTCTTATTGTTTATTGCTATTGTCATGGTTTACAATAAAGCATATTCTGTCTATCTATCTAAGTTTCGACTGGATGTGCAGTCTACTTGCAGCTATGATTCCGAATATGAAACGAAATATGTTTCACCAAATGTGACGTTATTGCCACCCCTGGTCTGAGCACCGTAGGTTAGGATGGGCAGGTTACATATATATGTCGATGAGATTGCAATTTCCATGCGTTTTCTATTCGGCGATCGATTTCCCTTTCCAGGTAGGTTTTCGAAAGAAACTGACTGGCTCAATTTAATGTATTTCGTACCCATTTACGTCGACCCTATGCTTAGTGCTGTTGGTCATTATTTTAGTTTTAGACCGATTCATCGCGAGCCCTACCGAGCTGATCTGATTAAGGGTTTGGCCCGGAAGGTTGTTAACACAACATCTTCAAAATAGCTAATAATCTGACACACCCATCGGTTTTGCCTCATGACTTATTTTGACAAGAAGGCTTGGAAGGTGGCCCAGGGTGGTGATCAGCACTCCGCATTGACTAGTGGTAGACCCATCTTGTTTGAGATCGTATGACTCGATATAGAAAGTACTTTCTCACCGCATTAATAATAATCACGAACTAGGATTAACAGCCACTTTACAACGTAGGGATTTTTTAAGTTGATATTGAAGAGTTATTTATTAAAGTTTTTAAAAGTAAGGTGCTTTAACAAGTTACCGATAATCGCTATTTTGTTTAAGTATTTCTTTAGAAGAAAATGATATTTTATGTTTGTATGCAAAATAATTATAATTAAAAAAAAATTACACAAATTTGATTTCTTTCATTTAAAAACGGTTCGGCTTAGCCGCAATTTTGTTCTAAGTAATAAATTATCACCCCGTGAATTCTACGCTACAAAGCAGTTTTCTTTATGCGAGTTCCATTTAACCGCTTTTTAGAGAAGTAATAGTTTTTAAAAAACAATAACAAGCATTCTTTAAAAAAAACATTAGTATTACTAGACTTAAAGGCCTTAAAGTAACTTTATCGGCCTTTTTACTAAGTTCATGACAAGACCAATTAATAAATATTTATTTTCTAAAAAGCAGCAAAGACACAAAACTGCCTTTAAGCTAAGTTTTAGATTAAAACAATGCATAAAAATCATTTATACTGGAAGTTGTTGATAATTCCTACGCTACAAAGCGGCTAAGGTATGGTTAGCGACTTTTTAGTATCGTATTACTCATTTAACATAATTACAAAATGCTTAACTAAAAAGTAAAAATGAATTTTGTGAAAAAACTGAAAGGGATAGATAACTGAAATATACTGAAAATGATAGAGCAATCAATATTGTACCTATTTCAATTAACAATTTTGTCATAATGACTTCCCTTTCATAAAGACAACGATTCCCACCTTTTTCGCTTATAACTCAAAAGTAGACTTTTGGATTTAGCTGCCTTTTAGATAACGTACGGCAGAATAGAACTGTGCTCATAGAGTAAAGTAACATTGTACTTCTTGAGAAAAATAATGACATCGACATAAAAAATTGACAGCTCCTAAAAATGAATTAAAATTAAAAATCACAAAAAAGGAAAATTTATAAGTGATAAAATTAAATCTTAAAAAATGTGCTCATTTTGCCCCACCTGTCCAGCAATTTTGCCATGCGGGACGGGTCCTTGTAGATATTCGTGTCCACCGCCATGCCCATGTTGTCAGCCATGCTGTCCACCACCAGTGCCATGTACGCCGTGTCCACCGTGTAAATGCTGTCCAGTGTTCAGGCAGTGCCCAGCGCCCGTGATCCCTGACTACGTGCCACCCATAGTCCCCATATTGCCGCCCTGTAAACCTCGGCGTTGCCCAGCTCCGGAGCCTTGCCCGCCTTGTTCGCCACCACCAGTTTGTTGTCCACCGGTCCTGCCGTGCTGCCCACCACCACCGCCTTGTGACCCACCACCGGTAACATTTTCTTTTCATTTTTGTTACAAACGGAATCTGCTGAGTCGTTGACATGAAGATCTTATTTCGCTGATTTCCGTCATAGATATTTTCGCTGAGTAGTAGTACATTAGTATAGTACATAGTATGTTACCGTCCGCGAGGCCTAAGCTGAGCTTTGCTTTTGTGTGAGAATGAATGTAGACGCGTCCTTTGCTTGGTTTAAACCGGTTTACACTGCTTTTTGGCAATCGATTCTATGTGCACTCACACAAATGCAAGGCTCAGCCTACGCCTCGCCAGTTGTAACAGTATATATCACAATGAAACATGTTCTATATTTATTTACAGGTCTGTCCGTGCCCAGAACCAACACCGTGTTATCAGCCAGTACTGCCGTGCTGCAATCCTCAGTGTCCTCCGCCTATCCTACCCAAACAGCGGCCTATTTGCCCTCGGGCTCCTCCTTGTCCCTACCCATGTCTTCCCATACGCCGTAGCTGCTGTCCACACTGTGAACTTGACCCGGTAACACGACGTCGGCCGTTAATAGTTCATGACAGCGTGTTCCATTGTAGAAAGACGGGATTGCCTGGCGAGTGCTTCACAAGGACCGCCCCTAACGTACGGTATCACGTTGAAAACTATGTGAGACAGGTATGGATGTTGGTTCTATCATTATTATTAATGACGAGCCAGAGTATGATGTGTTATATCAATTTTTTCTTTTTCAGGGTCCTCAATCTGGTTGTTGGCACCCAGTGCCAGTTCCTCTTCGGTAGCAAATGTTTACTTTTTTTACAAAAAAAGTGTAGCCTGTCCGATATTGTAGCGAAATCGAATATTTATAGTGATGTTGGTGATTATGTTGAAATTAAAATGATTTTATTAAAATATGATTTGTATTATCAATTAACAAAAATACATCGACAAGGTTAATAAAACCGGCCAAGTGCGAGTCGGACTCGCGCACCGATGGTTCCGTACCTTGGAAAGTTCTTTTTTTTTTTGGAACCTCTCCTCTTCATTTGTAAAGATTTTTTGCTGCTTTCTAAAAAACAGCAAGCAGATTTATCAAGCAGATAAAGATATCGTTTTATTTTTCCTATAATATTTACATAAACAAACGTCGATAGCAATAGTAGATCCTGATACCAGCAGCTGTGACAGACAGACGAACGGACGAAGTCTCACATTCTGTTTTTAGCATTTTGATGCGAAACCCTTTTTTTCTATCGTGTCGGCATGAGCTATACAAGAATAGCTCATGCCGTGGTGAAAAGATTAGCCAGTTAGCAAGGTTGGTAGCGGGGCTGACTGCCCAGGGTGCGCCGGACGTACTTAAGCGCTCTTACACACGAGTGGCATGTTCCCAACGGCAGAGGTAACTGCAGCCGTCGACGCGCGTCGGCGGTCGAGGGCTTCCGTTGACGCGTCGACGGCAGCTGTCGACATTTCAACTTCGAAGATCAGCGGCAGCGGCAACAACTGCAAGTGTCGCTAAAGGTCGACTGCTGCCGTCGACGCGTCGACGGTTCCCGCCGACGCGCGTCGACGGCTGCAGTTACCTCTGCCGTTGGGAACATGCCGCTCGTGTGTAAGAGCTCTAAGTATCGTCACTCGTGGCTCACGCAAAGCTACGGAACCCTAAAAATTATAGAATGTATATTTATCTCAATATTTAGGTTAATTATATGGAGGTTCATTTATTGCCAATGATCTCTAGCAGAACTCCTTTCAAGGAACAGGTCGAATATCCTGTATTGTTATAAGAACTTTGTTAAATAGGCAGAATTAATAGCTTTCAGCACTGTTCATCATATTATAGACCTCTGATCCTTAGAATACCTATGTTTTTTCTATTTATTAAAGATGTAGTATACATTCGAATCCACCACACTTCATAGAGCTCATACGCCATGCCGCCATACATATTGCTAGTGGACCTTCCAGGAGGGTCCACGACATTACGTTTGCGCTAAGAGTGAACCTTCGAGGAGGGTTCCTACCATTAGGTTAAAAACCGTGAAAAATAACACTACTACTTCGTAAAATAGGTGTTTGATTGTTTCATGACGGTGTGTTTTCCAAGAAAAACCTGCATTTATAATGAGTCCTCCACTAGGGCACCCGGCACTGAACGTGTTAAGCCAGATTTAACAAGAAGATAATTATTGTAACATGTTTAGTTAGCTCTTCTTTTATGCTTCCGTTACCTTTACCTTACATTTTTTAGGGGAATTATTAATCGGGTGAATAAATAATATATGGAAGACTGTTAATGAGATACTTTAATACCTACTAAACCGAGCGGCATTAAAATATATTTGCGAAAAATTAACTGAACTGGCGATAATTAATGAATGATTAAAATTCGTAAAATGAGCTACTACTCGTAGCAGTGGGAAACAGTTAATCTAAGCTAGCAACTAAAATTCCAAGTGTCCGAATTAAATACTAACTTGGGCGAAAAAAATACTGAGTGGGCGAAAATACTTATACATTTCCTTACCCCGACACGGATGGGTTAGGTTCGAAGGGGATGACGGTGGCTAGAGTGAGCGAGCGAAGCGAGCGAACGAAGCCCCCGTCATCCTCTTCATGTTAGGTTAGGTACTTTAAACCCTGCAGACAGAAATAGGAGCCCCGCACAGCGGTGCTCCGTCGACGCTCCTTTGGAAACCCAAACAACCTTACAAACATACAACAATAATGTGAGTGAAATTTGTTCGCTTAAGAATTATTATGCTGATCGTTCTGAATAACTAGTACCTACCTCAAATTCGTTATTTTAAGTCGCCGTTTTCAATATTTGTGTTCGCCCTCAGTCTTTCGCCCACTTAGTATTTCAGTACGCCATACTCAGTATTTTTTACACCCTTACTTTGAATTCATATTCGATCGTTTAAATACTACCCCATTTTTTATGGATAACTATGAGAAAAAACATAAAAAATGGTTTATACGTGACATTCTAAAATGTTTCAAATCTAGGAGGCCTAAACTGATTCAAATCTAGGAGGCTTATAAAATCAACTCACTCTATGAGGCTCAAAATCAAGCGGGCATGGGGTCCATGAGTTCAAACTTGGAGGAGTTCCTTCAAACTTGCTAGGGTTCAGGACAACTCTCTTATGTGCTACTTTGTAGAAAATCAATTAGATCTATGATGTTACACTAAACATTAGTTTCAGGATAGAATAAAAGTCTATAAAAGTAGTCTAATGAATTTATTTTGTTCACATCACTATTATCACTAAAAATGTTTTCAGGTTTCTTCACTTAAAGTTTACATAATCTGCGTGTTGCAACTGTATATGTTTATACAAGGATTAATTGCGTAATATCTCGGCTTCGGCTGGCATTGCGCTTCGCACAGCATTTGTGGATTAGGTCCGCAGAAGTAAGGAGAAGGGCAACGGGGCGGAGCAGGACAACAGAGCGGCGCAGATCCACAGGATTTCATCTTGTTTTTTTTATTATTTTGTACTAGATAATTTTGCTTAAAGAAGGGTTGGTAAACCAAATGGAAGCCAATACTGGAATGTACTCCTATTTATAAACATCACCAGACCTACGAGATTTTTTGGACGAATTTCAGATTTTTCAAAGAAATCTAGTTGGCTGAAGAACTGTTTCACTGTGCACCACAGATGTAAAGGCTGGAATACACATGCTACTAGAAAAGCACGCTTGTTTGCTACTACGTAGTAAGCCTGGAATACACATGCTACTAGAAAAGCACGCTTGTTTGCTACTACGTAGTAAGCCTGGAATACACATGCTACTAGAAAAGCACGCTTGTTTGCTACTACGTAGTAAGCCTGGAATACACATGCTACTAGAAAAGCACGCTTGTTTCCTACTACGTAGTAAGCCTGGAATACACATGCTACTAGAAAAGAACGCTTGTTTGCTACTAGGTAGTATGCTCAATTACAGCATGCTCGTCGAGTGTGTACATTTACTCATGACAGCATAGACCTCAGAAGCATACTTATTACGAGCATACTTCTTTCTAGCACGTCTGAGACACACATGCTCATTATTTAGCATTCAAATTGGACGTTTCTTTGCGGAATGATTTCAATTCAGTTATATTTTTCGTAAATTCCATAAACATTCATAATTTCGGTATAGAAATATAAAATTTAATGTTGTGTCATCGCCCCATCGAGCTATCCTGACTACGTAAAACAAATCAAGTAGCATGCTCGAATAGTACACGTTCAGACTTGCTTTGAAGCCACCCCCCTCTCACCCGCGCCTTACACCGTGTGCTAATTAGTACCACAGAATAGATAAGTACGAAAAAATAGACCGGCTGTAGCGTGTTTATTCACAAGCATGCTCTTTTCGTTTACACGTGCTAATTGTATGCTACTAAGTAGCATCTGCTCGAAACTAGCATGCTTATGTGCTACTACGTAGCATGTGTATTTCAGCCTTAAACAAATCAAGTAGCATGCTCGTACAGTACACGTTCAGACTTACTACTATGCTTTTTCTATCAAATCTAATCCTTTTATTCTAATCATTTTCCTCTAAGGAAACGTAGAAACAAATTAGGTAAGAGCTGGGTTGTAGCTTAGGTCAAATACTACTCTGTCAAGAAATAACCGGGAAAAGATCAATAATACAAAAAATGTTAGTTATTCATCCTTCAGAAACGATACACTTACGCCAACGAATAATCCAATCATCAAACATTTTTAAACGCTTTTTCTGGAATTGAGTTCAGTTCCTCGCCGCGAATTCTCCTGTATGTCTTATAACGAATGAAAACGGGTGTCACGAAGTGATAATTTGAGTTTAGGTAAAGAAAGAAGTCGGCTGGAGTCATATCTGGTGAATGAGGTGGTTGCTCGATGGTATTTGTTGAGTTTTTGGTCAAAAATTCGTTCACAATGATGGTCTTGTGCGAAGGCGCACTAGCGTGATCCAAAATCCAAGAATTTTCTTTCCACAAATCTGGCCTTTTTCGTCAAATTTGCTCTATTAAACGCCGCATAACGCTCAAATAATATTCTTTATTTACCGTTTGACCTTCCGGCAAGAATTCCGAGTACATAACACCGCAATAGGTAATAAAAGAAAACAGTCAACACGACTTTGACTTTTCGACTTTGGCGTGGTTTTTTCGGTTTCGGTTCAATTGGAAGGCGCCACTCCAAAGCTTGTTGACTAGTTTGCATGTCAAACTCGTAAACCCACGTCTCGTCACCAGTAACAATGCGTTTCATGAATGTTGGGTCGGAATTGACTCGTTCTAGCATGTCCTCAGCGACTCTTTTTGGGAGAGTACGAATCTCAAACTTAAAGGAGATCGGACATTTTTGTTTGGGCTCTGGCCCAAATGGCATCGGAGCATGGCGCTTATTTTGTTTGAAAGTTCACTAACTAAGCTTACTTTTTTTGTATGGGTACAAAAAATCTATCCTGGGAGAAAAAAGTTATAGTGTATATTAAAATACTCATATATCGAGCCATTTTCAACTATTTATTCAATTAAATCTATTTCTTTTAACTTAATATGTTATGTTTGCTGTTGTCCAACTTCTATGATGACTCAGACGCGTAGTATCTACTACACCAAAGTTAGAAATATACAGGGTGTAAACGAATTCGTGTAATTCCTCAAAATCACATGATCTATTATTGATATAGATTGACCTTGTACGGGATTTAGCTTGATTAAAAGTAAAAAATAAAATCCTTTTTGTTCTAGCGGTAGGGTTTAGTGATCGAACCTAAGTCACCTCATAAGGATTTAATAAAAACAGAAGTAAAACAAAACTGCCTTTTTATTTGCGATACTCCTTTTCTTTGTCTCGCATAATTCAATGAAAGCACGGTGACACAGCTAGCGAGCACAAATAGCGCGATATCGCTCTGCGCAGTCAGTTAACTCGGGGCACTAAAATGACTCAGAAAAAGAATAACAGGATTTCTTTTCATTCTTCTTTTGTTGATTTTCGAAAATACCCTTCCAGTGTCAATCTGTCTCACCAGTAAATCACGCGGTTTGAAGGAATTACACGAATTCGTTTACACCCTGTATATTTCTAACTTTGGTGTAGTACATACTACGCGTCTGAGTCATCATAGATGTTAGACAACAGCAAACATACCATATTAAGTTAAAAGAAATAGATTTAATTGAATAAATAGTTGAAAATGGCTCGATATATGTGTATTTTAATATACACTATAACTTTTTTCTCCCAGGATAGATTTTTTGTACCCATGCAAAAAAAGTAAGCTTAGTTAGTGAACTTTCAAACAAAATAAGCGCCATGCTCCGACGCCACTTGGGCCACACCCGTCCGATCTCCTTTGTGAAAGTAGCAATTTATAGTAAACAATTATACAGAGCGTCCCACGACTTTGCCACATGGAGGGGAACTACCTTAAATACTGTAGATAGAAAAAAATACTGAATGAAGACTTCATTTTTATTTTAAAAACAATACGAACTGCTTTTAAACAATTTTAAATAATCACCTGTCTGAACCGGGAACCGAACCCGCTAAATGTGAAAACAAAAAAAAACGGTAATTTTATTGTACTAATCAAAAGGCTCGATCAGATACATTTATTTCTTCTAAATAACATAGCATCTAAAATAAAAGGAACACCATGAAATTTAACATTTATTTGAAATAATAAGACACGTTTCATTGTACAACTTAAGTACAAACAATTTAATTTATTAAATGGTCAGAATGTGTCTCTTCCTATTGTATACAAATTGTAACTCTCTGAATAATCTCGCTTACCGTTGATTTATTTATTTTTTCATGGTGAATATTTGAAAAAATACTTCGAAATAGTAATAAAGCAGAAAGTAGTACATAAAGTCAGTTGTTATAAGCACGACTTAGAGAAAATGCTATTCATTATTCTGAACAAAATTTTATATTAAATGTTAAATTTCATGGTGTTCCTTTTATTTTAGATGCTATGTTATTTCGAAGAAATAAATGTAAGTAATTGATCGAGCCTTTCGATTAGTACAATAAAATTACAGTTTTTTTTCTTTTCACATTTAGCGGGTTCGATTCCCGGTTCAGACAAGACACTATTTAAAATTCTTTGAATGCAGTTCGTATTGTTTTTAAAATAAAAATGAAGTCTTCATTCAGTATGTTTTTCTATCAACCGTATTTAAGGTACTTTCCCTCCATGTGGCAAAGTCGTGGGACGCCCTGTATATATATAATTTCTTTTAAATTCAATTTCATTCAATTCAATTGTATTGTTTTTTTTTTTCTTTATTGTGTATATAATACTCCGTCCATGACTCTGGCTAAATAGTCTGATTTTGTTTAAATAATATTGTGTTCCAAATTGTAAAGTATGAGCATCATGCAGCAATTAATGATACATCTATAATCAAATCATATTACCGCTTACTGTCTGGTAGTATGAGTCTGTCATGCTCACTTAAATGTCCTGCTGATGGTGGCGTTGTCTATCCGGTCGTTGGGTTCCCTACAATATGGTTGAGCTGAGCGATGCGGATGTGCACGTCATGATCGTGAACGGGTGCTGTCTGTCGGGACTGGTCAGCCCTTAACTGCTATGGCAATCCTAGAAGGCATATTTTTCTATTTGTTACTCATATGTGAGTTTATTTCTTACATTAACCTGCATTATTCTCATTCTATTTCTCACTCTAATGTAATGGAATTATCCTGAAGTACTATTTTGAAAAGAGTATTCTTGGAGTTTCTTGCCGGCTCTTCTCCATGCAACCTACCTTTTGGAACCGTGCACCTAATTTTGACGTTTTAAAAGTACCTGTAATCTGGTCTATTTGAAATAAAAAACTTTGACTTTGGAATTATTGATACAACAAACTTTTAGAAATTTTTGCTGAACACGGAAGGCACCATCCATCCTGACGTCAGAATGGCTGGTCAAAAAATAATCATATTTCTCTGAATGTCTCATATGTAGCAATTATTGAAGAAATGTAGCAAATATAAGCAATTGTGTGACTCGCTTAAGTTAGATGATATTTTTCAATAAATAAAACTAAAATTAAATATAACAATTTTTATTGACACTTTCACATACAACCCCATTTAACCACATGACGATACAGAACTTTTACTTGACGAAAGACTAAGTTTAAATTCTAGCTTCACGAAGAGCCAAGGTTTCAGTGACGGCCGATGGCTATGATTGCTTTGTCGAATGCTGCTACAGGCTTTGGCGGCTGGCCTACTGCTAAAACAGCATCTGTTAAAAAATATTTATTGTTAGTTTGTATTGCTGCACTGCAGGGCAAAAATCAAAGAAAGATTTGTCACAAACAAAATCTTAAGCATGACGACACGTCCTCCTTAGTGCTTATACTATTAGCGCCTATTTGAAAGTAGGTCTAGTTAGTAACATTAAAATAGCACTTTAGCACTTCATGCGTAAATCGCGGAGAATCTAAAAATACGATTTAGCCAACAAGGCGAAACCATGAAGAATTAAATAGTTAATTTATATAAAGTAGAGCACAATATAACCATGACTAAAATTAACAAGTAAAAAAAAGTTATCTCTTCCCGATTAAACTTGAATAAAGGATTGAGATTTTTCGAACATATTTTGTTTTTGTATTATAACTTTCGTGAGACACATTTATGATTAAGTTATGGTTTACTAAAAACATTTTTTTTTTCGGGATTGCCCAACTAATAAGGACCCAAACGGAGCCCTTAATCATGAGCTGAATACGCGGCGAGGTCGCGAGTCGAATCCGCATGTTCAGCTCATGATTAAGGGCATGGTAACTCATCATAAATACATATTTTGCTGTCACTAAATTCTCTGCGGGCTTCAATAATATAATTAGTATTTTATAGAGGGCTATATATTTAGACCCAAATAAGCTATTACGACCATCCCGCAGTGGACAACTATAGTTTGAGTTGATTGATAGAGGCTATTGAGAATGAAAGTTACGAGTATGTGGCTTAGTAAGTGATCGCAAACGCAGTGGCGCGTCATTGGATATTTGCTACTTGACTGTATACTGTGACGAGGGAGCCGCCGCAGCAAGGCCGGCACGATTGACAGCACGGTGGTCGACAGCCGCCACAGCCCCTGAAACAATACATCATCAGCGTAAATTTTCACTACCAGCTTTGTCCCCACTCAAAAAGATCGTAGAAGTGATTTCGGAAAAAGCCATGTCTACCATATTAGTCGGAACACTAACAGAAACCGAAACCGAAAGTATTAAAGTACCCAATGAAGTCTGAAGACGCTAGCGCCGCGCCGGACAAATCCGTGCATGTGTGTGCGGTGACGGATTTGTTTGTACAAAGCGGCGCCGGCGTGCGGCGCGAGACTCGTGTAGTGATGTTTGCTGGAGTAACGCACACTGAGTGGGCTTTAAAACCCAGCTACACATTATCAGAAATGACTGTCACAAATTCTTTTACGCTAGCGCGAATTAATACCCCATGCGCATACATTCTGTATTAGAGCCAACAAACCGGCTGCCGGATCCGGCAAATTCTACAGTGTGCGGGGAGTACATAATGTACGAGTAGAGTCGCGCGTTAGATATTTTCTGACAAATTTCTGATAATGTGCGCCCGGGATTGACTGTTAAGTGATATAATAGTTAAATTGTCATCATCATTCAGCCGAAAGATGGCCACTGCTGGATATAGGCCTCCTGCAAAGGATTGCCGTAATCGCCACGTTTGGTTGGCGGGTTGTCGAACGCAGTATTATTGTTAAAGTACTCAGAGAACGCTGCTGCCCATCCTCTAGAGAACTGAGAAACTGTCATCACTGATAACTTATCAGTAATAAATACTTTTAATTGTCTGCAGTTTTCTACGGCCTTTCCGACTAACTATCTGAACAGTGTGGTCGTCATCCAGTTTTTTTTTAAATTTGGATGGTGACCAGATAACTGAGCTAAATTGAACGGACAAAGTATCAACCACGAAGAAAATATCTTTGGTGCGAATATATAGAAAATTCCTTACTGAATTGCGGACATAATTCCTTGCAGTTGACCAATAACACCCATTCTGTCACACATTTTTGTTTATTTATGTAATTATAAATTATATTTATAAAAAAAAATACTCAGAAAAATTTGGATCCTCCAAAGGTATGATAAATAACGAAAACTGTCAATATGACAGTCCAATCCTACTGAAAAAATGAGTTCCATTTTCAAAATTGTGTCATGATATTTTTTTTATTTTGTGCCTATTATATTATTTCAAGGAGGATGGATATATCTGCAGCTCTGAAATCATCATCATCATCATTCAGCCGAAAGACGTCCACCTGGACATAGGCCTCCCCCAAGCATCGCCACATCGACCGGTCTTGTGCTTCTCGCATCCAGCGGATTCCCGCGACCTTCACCAGATCATCTGTTCAACCATACAGCTCTGAAATGCACACTATAAATTCATAACCTACACAGTCGTATAATAATTATACGATTAATTATTAATATTAACTTATTTATTTACCTGATTTATTTAACAGGTGTTGTAAGAAGGAGAACACGTTGGATAGTGCGATTTAACCTGGAAATAAATATATTTACAATGTAACATTTTTTTATTTAGAGCACTCTTTGACCATGAAGAATTGAAGAGTGATGAGATGATCAGGAGGCCGGTTAAACAAAATAGACTGACTACATTTATTTCTTTGCGTACACAAGTGCCTATAATAAATAAACACACTTATTTTGCACATTTTTCACAGTCAGAAGCTACTATTTTTAAGTACCTACGTATTGTCTCTTTTTATCTTAACATTACTTCCAGAAGAATTTCAGTGGTATGTTACCAGGTACGCCTTAAAAATACACATCAATATTAATATTATTGGCAACATTGGGAAAATGTAAAGCACAGGTTAAAAAGAGCGGTACGCGCATGCTCTTCAGAGTAGTAAGTAAAAAAACCACCATTGACGAACGTCCGATATTTTTGCTTTTTTATCTTTAAACTTTGTTGTGTGTATGTATTATTTATTTTCTTATAAAATCTCAAAATTTCTACGTACCGGCCGTTCATAGTTGATGAGTTGATACCGCACTTTCTTGTCCTGGTTGTTGAGCACCATGCCAGGCCAACTTGTGGGTCTGTAGTCAAAAGTGCTGTCATGCACAATGAGGGGCCGGCGAACCGTCACATTATCCATACCACATGGCAGGCATGGTGGTCCCTGAGAAAATAATGTTTTTGTTTATGTTCTTATCCATCACAAGGATGGTACAATACGGCCGACGTATCTTGGTGAGCCTGAAGTTAGCTGATTAGCTGCGCAGTAGACAATTTCGTTTCTAAAAAATACATTGCGCAGCCAAACAACTAACTTCAGACTTGCCAAGATACGTCGGCCGTATTGTAACCCGATTGAAGTTTTCTCTAGAACGCTTATGACCTACGTCTGATGCAAATCCGATAAAATACGATTTAAACAAGCTTAAGAGTGCACAACCGGTCATACAAATAGTAATTTGTATGACCGGTTGTGCACTATATCCGATTCGAATTTCATTGCAGCAAAGTTTCCTCGGATCGTTTTTTCTCGGATTTGGATCGGACGCAGTGCAGAACTAGCGCTCTTGGGCGTCGTCCTAAATGGCTAGTGGTCGCACGATCATGCGATCATCGTATCGTATTGACCGTACCAACGTGCGATCAAACATAGATACTGATCATTGTTGAGTGTTTTAACAGAATTTTTGGTCGTGCGAACTGATCGCGCTAGCTTCAATTGCGACTGACATCGGTCGGTATCTTAACGATAACATAATAATATTATTATACATAATATTATCTGCGCCGTGTACTTATGTGAGTTCATTGATTTCTATGAATAGCGAAATCGTAAGATATACGCTCAGTCAGATCTATCTTATAGTATCTGTGTGTAGCCTTATGTAGAGCTGTACAGATGAATGCGATTTCGTATAGCCGTCATTAGTCCGGTCTGGAAGGCTTAGCAAACCCGAACGAAGCCTTGAAATGCTGCAGGCGGCATCTGAACAATTGATCACATGGCGTACCAGGGGAAAAAAATGCGCGACGGTTTAAGTGTTTTACCTACCATTTCTCGTTTCGTAAAGCGGTTATTCCTCTAATGGGGTAAGCCCTTACTTTGACGAAAATTAGACTACAATTCTTACAATTTGCTTATTCTAAACAAAACCATTAGTGAGTACATATTCGTCTCAAAAACGCAGTTTAGAATGTGTACTTAAATAGTGCCTGATAAATTAAAATTGCACTGGTCGCGTTTACGAGTGGCTGCTATGGTCCTGTGCGCGCTGTTATTTTTTTATAATATTACTAGCTATGATCGGTTCAGTGGTTTAGGCGTGAAAAGGTAACAAACAAACAAACTTACTTTGGCATTTATAATATTAAGTTAGGATTAGGATAGTTAGGATTATAATATGTCTTCGGTAGAGTGTTAGTGTAGTTTCTGTTAGTGATAAGCGCCCTAATGCGTCGTCCTAAATGGCTAGCGGTGGCATGATCACGGTCCTTGTTTTAAATGCCATTTTAGACGAAACGCATTACCAAAGCATTAGTGCGCTACTGGGGCGCAATTGAGCGGGCACATCCGTCGCTACGCACACACGCACAGTTGGTACTCGGATCTGCCTTCCCCGTACCCGATCCGGTCGTTTTGAACACGGGCGGCGGGCAGGCATCCGGCGGGCATATCCGTGCCTATTCCCACCATACACGCACGGATCTGCCCGCCAGGCACGTCTGTTGGGCAGATCCGGAGGGCATATCAGTGCGTGTATGGCTAGCTTTTCTTCCATCTACGGACATCTTCATAACTTACCCCAACAGGGATGCATGGAATATATGTTGGAGGCTCTTTATAACTGGGTAGGCATAGCACTGGGCTGCACATTGTTTTATTTGGTATTTAAACACTTTTATAAATTTTTATGAAAAAATATTTTTCCTTGAGTTTTTTGTATTTTCACATCTAAATTATTTTTGTGACATTTACTTGAAAGATCTTATTTGAATTTTTTGAAAAAAAAAAGATTTCTTTACCAAAGAGAATAATTATAATGACTATTTTAATAAGAAAGCGCTTTTTGTGCCTTTTCACACGTTTCGGTTGCCGGGTAGTCGGCGCCGGATACCCGGTGGCGAAGTGTTTTGTCATCTAGGCTCTATTTCACACGCAACAGCGTAAATTACCTGGCAGACAGTCGCCAGGTAAGGGCCGGAACCACCACTGTGTGTCTGGTCGCCGCGCCCTCTGCCAGTTAGCTGGTAGATAGACTCACAGTGGTGTATGGAGCATAACGCAAGCTTTCACACGCGCAGGCCGGCCAGTCTCAAAAGTACAACAGCGTCTCTCAGCGTCCACGCTGCTGCCGGGCTGTGTGAAAGCTCATTCATAATGGCACCGGGTAGCCGGCGTCGAGCTTTTACACGATAGGAGCGTCCAGATCGCCACCAATAATACAGCCTCGTGTAAAAAATTTAAGATGGATCACAATCAAATAATTGCTGTTTAACTTTTATATGGAAGACTAAAAATACGGCCGCAAGAAAAGGAAACCAAGAAATGAACTTATCCATTAAATATGAAAAGAGAAGAATTAGGCTGTGCATTCTACTCTACATCTTACTTACGAGTCACGGACTAGAAAAAAAAGAAGGACTCCGCGCCACGCATATCAAAAGTGAAGCACCGTACCGATCTATGTGTGCGTGATTTGAGGGATACCAGATAAATGAAAATTTCCCCATTTTTTTTTTATATTTTGAAAGTTTCATTTCTTTAAATGAAGCCATATAAGAAGTCCGCTTACATTATTTAATTGAAATTACAAACATATACTTAGTTAAAACTTAAAATTAAGTATTTATTTTGTATGAGTGACAAGAAAAACGTTTTCGACGGAATTCAATGTTCTTCATCTCTGCAGGCTCTTATTATTTTAATCCAATCATTATTCCATGGTTGATTTGCTGTAGGAAATCTATAAAAATAATCATATTCAATACTTGCAAAAAATTCACAAAGAACACAAAAAAATGGATTACCCAATCTCTCGGGAAAATTACCCATTTATTTTCCGACAGCACTACTATGTCTTTTGAGGTTTTGTGTTCCAATAGTAATGATTTTAAAATGTCAAAAATACAATAAATCAACAGGTTAAATAAGTGTCTTACTTGTGAATGTTATTCCTTGACTCTTTTTCTGGGATGTAGAATTATTTTTAAACCATTTCACAACACAAGAAGGCATTATTTTATTTTACTACTCGACGTAAACAGTACCTACAATGACGGCGCGGTGCCGCGTAGTGGCGGCCAGTCGGCACCTTATGATGTAAATGTGTGCGTGAGGCATGTTTGTACAAACGGTCCGGTACAAATACTTGTAGTGCTTCACTTTCGATACACGTGGCGCGGAGTCCTTCTTTTTTTTCTAGTCCGTGTTACGAGCATATGAAGTTAGGTTTTTCAAGTATTTCAGAATGTCAACACGCGCTTTGTCACTCCGTGGTTCTACTTCTGAGACTGGCCAGCGGACGTGTGTGTGCTTGCATTGTGCTCCGTACACCACTGTGTGTGCGCCTGCCGGTTAGCAGATGGACACGCAATGGTGATCTCGGCGCGTACCGGAGGACCGCCTGCCGGGTAGATTATAGCTGTTACTATAATTCGAATTTGATTATTTATTGGGACAATTCGATTATCTCTACATCTAAATGATCGAAACTCCGGTGCGGTAAGCGGAACGTGTGAAAAGGCACGAACATTCGTGGCGTATTATCGCGACAACGCGAAAATTCGTCGAATCCCCCCCAAACTGTGAAACACAATGTGACGAATTGCTGAACATGGAACAATACAAATTAAACGCATAGCGCTCACGATCCGCATGTGGTGTGCCGAACGGAGGCTTTATAAAATCAGTTAAAGACAGTCACCATTCTTAAAAGACAGAATCATTTTAAGAAAGTCGTAGATATTTGAATAAAATATAATTATCAAGGTGTTTATTTACAAAAATTTTAGACTGCCTCGTTGGTCTAGTGGTCGCAAGCGCGACTGCTGAGCGTGAGGTCTTGGGTTCGATCCCCAGGTCGGGCAAAGTGTTATTGGGTTTTTCCGTGTGGAATTTCTCAGTAGCAGCTCGGAGTCTGGATTTGTGCCCGGTTGATGGCAATAGGCTCGCCCCCTATTACATGGGACTTAAACATAACGGCGAAACGTGGGTGTACTATACACCTCTGCCAACCCTTCGGGGAATAAGGCGTGAAGTTATGTTATGTTTATTTACAAAAATCGATTTAGGCGGATCTCACACTACCACGTGCCACGCTCCGGTGCGCGGGGCTGCATTTTTAACGTTGATCGTAAGAGCAATTACGCACTGCATCCGATCCGAATCCGTGAAAATACGGATATAAAAAACTGGGACCGAATTCGGATATTGCTTTTCGCACCTTATCCGATCCGAATTCGTGAAAATACAAATATAGAGTCTAAAAATCTCAGAGCGAATTCGGATATTGCTTACGCACTGATCCGAGCTCTGATCCAAATCCAAACAATTCAGGGGCCATCTTTGTCATGTGTCCGATTTGAATCCGAGATAATGCGAAAACGTTCATACAAACAGTACCACGGCTACTTCGTTCTGTCAATATCTAATATAATATTCTTCCGAATTGGAGACTCACGGATGACGGAAGTCGGATTTAGTGCGTATACTACCATACAAATAGTTCTATGACTACTTCGGAACGTACTTTCACGGATTCCGATCGGATGCAGTGCGTAACCGCTCTTAGTACTTCAGTTTTTATATATTACTGATAATATTACTGCAGCGTCCTGAATTAGTTCTGTATTAACCATTTTGATTATTAAATCGGATACTATTGAGTATTTGAGTACAGCATGGGCACAGTAGACATATAAGCTAAAGCAGTACCTCAACATACTATAATCTCAAGAATTGAAACACTCACACAGACACGTTCTGTATACTGAGTAGTTTTTTGTTTTTGTATGGAACTGTATCCCGAAAATACCTTATTTGTCTTGTTACAGTGCGTGTCTGTGTGAGTGTGTCAAATCGGACGATTGTAGGTAGTTGAAGTACTGCTTTAGCTTATATGTCTACTGTGGCATGGGCGCGGTGGTCGACCGCGAATTGAACTTTATTTGGTGCTGGGATATCGAAATAGGTGGCCCCGCAAGGAGACGCAGATAAAACTGCATGATGGTAAAGATCTGCGCTTCCATCGCCCAGCGCAACGGAGCGCGTGGCACGTGGTAGTGTGAGATCCGCCTTAGAGCTATTACGCACTGCATCTGATCCGAATCCGTGAAAATACGGATATAAGAAACTCGGACCGAATTAGGATATTGCTTTACGCACTGCATCCGATCCGAATCCGTGAAAATACCGATCTAGAGTAAAAATCTCGGACCGAATTCGGATGTTGCTTACGCACTATTCCGATCTCTGATTCAAATTCAAATAATTCAGGGGCCATCTTTGGCATATCCGTTTGGCGTCTGATATGAATCCGAGGTACTTAATGCGAAAGCGTTGATACTACGGCTACTTCGGTCCGTCAATTTTTCTTCCGAATTAGAAACTCACGGATGACGGATAAAAATCGGATGACGGATGCCGAATCTAGTGTGTAAACTACCATACAAATAGTTCTATGGCTACTTCAGAACGTATTTTCACGGATTCGGATCGGATGCAGTGCGTAACCGCTGTTGCGGTATCTCTCAGGTGACTGGACATAAGTGCAAATAAGTTCGCGTAGGTACCAATTTATGGGACATGCATACGAAACAGTGATTGCTATAAATATTTGTTTATTTCTGGACTACAAGCAAGAACAAATATTTTTCATACTTTGACCTCATTTTACTGTGTGCTCCCGGAGCCTTGAAAAAAAAGATATTCAGGATTGTTTAGGACAAAACTGTGAAGCCTGGCGTCGATTACAGCCGAAACGTGTCGAATCGAGTCGAGTCGCATTTGTTCCGTGCGAGGCGAAATGGTCAGTAATCACAAGTCGTTACAACAGAAATTCTCGTGACAGCCAATGCGCGCGAGTGATGCCACTCGGCGCGTCTCGGCTCGCCGCTAATCGACGCAGTAGTAAATAAGGAGGCGAATTATTGCGATTCTATTCTACTCGACTCGGGAGCCTAGTGGATGCCAGCCTTGACAAATATATACGAGTCTTAGAGCATATACCTATGGAGGGAGCAAGAATACGCTTACCCCTCTGACGTACCCCCGTGACGTATGACCATAGACGATTATAAAAACTAGTTCTCTCGCGATATCTGGCCATTTCATATCGTACCGTGTCACGACACACACCTCGTAAAAATGGTTAATTCTTCGGTATTTTCGTGCAAAAAGCGGTCTGCTTCCTCAAACATGGAGTTTTCTGTCACTAATAAGCATTATTTCGGCAAACATGTATACATTTTGCATTATTTTCAAAAATGAAATTCACGTCTTAACTGTCATCTTTTGTGACAGAAATTGACAGAAATATTTTAAAACGAGAGGCAGTGACGGGACAATGTGAATATAATTGAATGAACGAAAATTACAAAGAGGTTTACCGCTTCTCATAATGTTCTCTGTTATTGATTTTATTTCATTTTGCCTTGTTGATACTATTTAACAAAAAATAAAAGGTTTTTTTGCCTCCAACAACTATGATAGAACTAAGTTTCAATCAAGAAATTTAACTTTAATTAATATTTAAACCCTATTACGTGTGCAGCGAACACAATCGACTGAATCGTGGTTAAAATGTTCTCTAATGCATCTATACAAGATTAGTCGGAAAGGGGGTACTAATCTGAAGGGGTGTTATTGTTAAAGAACCCATAATAGTGAACTTTTGTTCTACAACTTTCCCGAAAAGTCAATATTTTATATAGAAATAGCTGTTCAAAGATTTCATGAAAAATACGCTAAAATCTATGTATCACCAGCTATGATCAGCTGTTTATCTTTTAGGTCATATTTTGGGGTCACTGTTTAAAAGCTCCATTTTTTGAACTAAAGCAGAAATGAAGAATTAAAAAAAAACAAAATATTAATCGTTTTGCATGGAAATAAAACTCATCGAATTTTGAAATTTTTCTCAATAACACTTTGCCCCAGGTCGGGCAAAGTGTTATTGAGAATGAGAGTTGGATTATTCCGTGTGGAATTTCTTAGTAGCAGCCCAGAGTCTGGATTTGTGCCTGGTTGATGGCAATAGACTCGCCCCCTATTACAAGGGAAAGGAACATAACAGCAAAATGAGGGTTTACTATACACCTGTGCCCCACCCTTCAGGGAATACAGGTGTGATGACCATGTTTACGAGGCAGTCACGCACGAGTGTTCTTAACGTGAGGCATTTAAGCTCCTCGAATTGACAGACCACGCGTAGCGATACCGCGATAGTACTTCATATTTATTTTCACCCGGTACCTATTTAACTTTTTGTTTCTGCCGTAGTCTCTGTGACTATTCTTTATTTTATTAAAAAAAATATGAAAACACTGTAGTTCTTATCCACTTCTAAGTTAAATTGCGGAAGATTGCCGTGATTTTAAAATATTTATTATTTAGTTATTATTTTAGTTGAGTGTTGATTTTTTTTTAATATTTGTTAATGGTACCTAACTTTAGCGAAAATAATATAAGACTCATTTTTATTATTATATCCCTCTGTAGTCACGGATCATCTTCCGTGCGGAAGATGTCCGGTCCTTTGGAAGGCATACACGGGGACACAGGTCCAACGCGCAGAGGCCCCTTTGAGAACTTTAATCTAAAATGGGGTGGGGCACCAACCGGGGACCATCCACGGCTGCACTATTGGAGTACAGTCATGGACCGTCCCAGGTGGGTGCAAGACTATTGTAAAATATGGTGAAAAATATCTGGTCTATGGGAAGGGGTGTTAGGTGGACTAGATAACTTCTATTGCCGGAAGAAACGGCGTCTGTCTTTCAAGTTTAAATTTGAAATGCGTTGGCAGACGGTGACTCGCCAGCTCACTAGCTGGGCCCCCTGAAATGGCGAAGGGGGCAACAAACGTGTGAGCGGCTAGAGGTGTAGAGAAGTGTGGCCCCGGTTTCGCCGTCGCGGGTCTAAAAGACCCGGAGTGGGTTTCCCCGCTATTACGCCATTAGACACTTCACCTCCGAGCATATAGCTCTGGTGGCCCCCCTCTTGACGGCCGATAAAGGCAAGCCAGAGTTAAGAGTCCTGCGGGCACTCTTGGGGTTCCACTCCAGCCAGCCAATAAAGGCAAACTGAAGACGAGGCCCTGACCGACTGTCTGAGGCAATAAGGTACGCAGTGTCGCCACTCACCAACAGCTCGCCACAAGCTGCCCTGCGGTTTGTAAGCTTTTCAGTAGACCGCATGACACATTTTTTACTATATTATGGGGTTGTAGAAAGCTAGCCTAATGTTCCCTCCGGTTTTACGTTAATCTCATGGTGAGGTAACGCCTTTCCCAGAGGGGGTTTATTATTATTAGCCTGTACTGTCCCACTGCTGGGCAAAGGCCTCCCTCCATTCCTTCCACTTGTTGCGATTCTGTGCAGCTTCATGCCAAATCTCAAGAAAGGCATCCAACTCGTCCCGCCATCTTCTGCGCGGTCTGCCGCGACCCCGTCTCGCTGTCTCAGGGCTCCATTCTTGTGCTATACGGGCCCACAGCTCATTTGGCATACGGCAGACATGCCCTGCCCAGTCCCACTTCAGCTGGGCGGCCTTTTCAGCCACGTCGACAGTTTGAGTTTTGGAGCGCAGTATTGTGTTTCGAACTCGATCAGTTAATTTAACACCAAGTATACTGCGCTCCATAGCTCTTTTTTAAAATAAATTATTGTTATTCTTCTTACAATTGTTTTATTTTAATTTTAAGAACAATAATTACATACAAATTGTTTTCCACGAGATGAAATTATATATTTTATTTGTTCATTCTTTTATCATTCAGTTTATCGGTCTTTTATCATACCACATCACTATATTTTGCGTTTGTGTTAAACGTCAACATAAATAAATACGACGAAGTTATTGTTAGTGTGCGTGTTTTTTGTTTGTATTCCGGCTTTTATTTTAGTGTGAGTTCATAGCTACACGATATTTATATGTGTTAAGCTGTAAATGTGTGCTGTACGTGTTTACCGCGTCCCCCCCAAAATTTGGCAGAATAAAATGTTTGGGAACTTGCGCATTGCTACCTCCATAGGTATATGCTCTAAGATACGAGTATACGATACGAGTCGTTTCTGATTGATCGGTTATATGAAAGCCCATTCGCCTTTTAGCTTTTCCGTGAGTAGCCGGAAACACAAGTTGTGGTTCCTTATGGTGCGTCCAGACCTGGCAAACGCGCCGCGAATGCGCTGCTCGCGAGCTCCTTGCAAACTGCGCGCGTGTTGCTCGCGTGCGGTTACAGCCTACGTTTGGTGCGCGGTTCCCTATCCATTTGCATAAAATTTTAAGACCTAATATAACTTAGCATAATTTTGTTTGGCATAATTATATTTTCGCATAATATAATTACGCATAACAGCTTACGCATAATTTTTTTCAGCATAATTTCTCTAACCATAATAATGATTAAGCATAATATTCTAAAGCATAAATTTATTAAGCATAAAGTTCTAAAGCATAACTTTTTTAAGCGTAATATCCTAAAGCATAAATTTATTTACGCATAATGATATTAAAACATATTTTTATAGGTATAACAATGAAATAATTATTAACGGTTGCATATTAGAAAATCAAAACTTTCCTGAGCAAATTTCAAAAGAACAACGTACAAATCAACAAAGTTTAAAATAACGATGGTCATTTGATCAAAAGTTCAGCTGACCAGAGTCTGGAATATCAATGTTTAAATTATTTAAGTATTACACTATTGACCAAATCGTTTAAAGGTCAAAATGGATTACTGGATAAATTGTTTTTATACACCTTCAAGGCCTCTTCATGAGACGATTATTTGTCACCTACTTTCATTTTCACAATAAAAACTTAAGGGGATGTTTGTAATGTTGAGGCTCCAAAGCAGAGTTGACGGAGCCTCGCTGAGCGGGGCTCCTATTTCTGTCTGCAGGGTTTAAAGTAACCTAACACCTAGAACCTAACCTATCCGTGTCGGGGTGCGCCTGCGACTAGATTATTAGACAATGGTAAAAACATTTCTGATTATCATAACTAACGTTATGCTAATAGTCATTAGGCCTACTAACGTTATGCGAATCAAATTTATGCCAAAACAAATTAGTCTTTAAGATGATTATGCCAACATAAAATGTATGCCTAAAAAAATTATGCCGAAGTATTATTATGCCAAAACAAATTGTGCCAAAATCGTTATGCTGAAGTATATTAGGACAAAGAACATTATGCGAAAAGAAGGGATCCCTTGGTGCGCCGCTCTAGTGCAACTCCGGCAAGGCTCGAGAGGGGCGCGCGTGCAGCTCGCGCGCCGCTCGTGCGCACATAGCTTCTTTCGCGTTTGAACTATGAGCCTCAGTTGTGAATTTGCTTCCGAAGATGTCGGACCATACGACTGCCGTTAGCATAATTGCTGCAGCATCGGCTATTTTATTACTGACAACGAAATTACTGAGACACGGGCGGGGCGAGGGAGCTGCAGTCTGCACCGCGGGCGGCACGCACGCACCTCCTGCGCCACTCGAGTACGGCGAGTAGATTGCGCGCGAACGGCGCGCGGTCGGCGCAGGGGCTGCGTACGAACATGAAATGCACGCGCGCTGTTCGCAAGCGGCTCGAGAGCGGCGCATTCGGAGCGCATTCGCCAGGGGCCTAATTCTCCTAAAATAAATCTTGATAAATCACAACCGAATCAAGGCCAAACCGTTCATTCAGACAGTTCTCAATTTCAAAAGCTGTCAAATTGTTTGACACAAAAAACAAAATCAATCATTTTGAAAGTTTTCGAAAACAAAAACTGACTGACGGTTGAGGTTCGATTGCGTTTGGCAACAATTTATTTTAGGAGAATTGGGCCCCTGGTCTGGACACACCTTTATAATAAAATCTGCTCGAACTTCACGCTCGACTCCCCATCGACAAATAAATACTGGCCGAACACACTTTTTAAATCATAGATTATGAAAAGCATCTGGCATTCTAGAATACTAAAAAGTTAAAAAAATTATGGCGAACGCCAAGATGATGTCATTTTTTAGATATCTACCGTGTAGTACACATAAAAATTAAGGAAAAAAATTATAAAATACGTAATAAAGTCATAAAAATAGCACTTAGATCTTTATAAAATACGTATAAAAATAGTACTTGATCTTTTTAGACCGTTCACTGTCCGTGAAGATTATAAACTTAGGTTTTGCAAAATAGATAACTCATCAAAATGTAAGTTCTATAGTGTGATCGTTGTGGATATAGGCACTGCCTTCGCGGCCTACTTATGCCCGTTTAACACCAAGGGTAGCGTATAGTGCAGAGCAGAGTACAGTGAGCCTGCCATGCTGCCCTGCCATTGTGTGAAACGGGCAGATCGCTGACTCGCTGTACGCACGGCTACTAGTGCCGAATGACCGTGACAGAAAGGCGGGTATATTTCATAGAGGAAAGTAAAATATAATCGGGGTATATTTATTCATGACAGGTGCGGTGGCTGTGGCGGTTGCGGATGCTGTGGCGGATGCTGCGGCGGGTGCTGTGGAGGATGCTGCGGCGGCTGCTGTGGGGGATGCTGCGGTTGCGGATGTCCAAGAATAACAATCCACACGTGTTGTACGAAGATATGTTGATTGTGAGCCAGACACGGGGGCTGCACGCAACGAGCGCTCCGGAAAGGCTGTGCTTTGACATCTTCTCGCAGCCTAGCCAGCGCGCCGTAACCAGCCGCGTCCTACCAGTGCTGTTGACAGTGACGTTTAACTCAGTGGCGTTCTATTAAAGTTTTGGTACATTATATTAGCTTTATTTTATTTCCCACGCTTACTACTGTACTTTAGGCGAATGCTACACGCTCAATATTTATTACGATATTTGAATCGCGATCCTAGATCGTGATATTTATTGAGCGTTTGGATCAGTGTATTGATGGATTTAAACCTTCTGGATTACAATGTTGAATTTGCAAAATGTTGAATTTGCAAAAATGTTGAATTCGCAAAATGTTGAGTCCCAAAATGTTGAATTTGTAAAAAGTTGAATTTCCTATCCAGACCACAATGTTGAATTTGCAAAATGTTGAATTTGCAAAATGTTGAATTTGCAAAATGTTGAATTTGCAAAATGTTGAATTTGCAAAATGTTGAATTTGCAAAATGTTGAATTTGCAAAATGTTGAATTTGCAAAATGTTGAATTTGCAAAATGTTGAATTTGCAAAATGTTGAATTTGCAAAATGTTGAATTTGCAAAATGTTGAATTTGCAAAATGTTGAATTCGAAAAATGTTGAATTTGCAAAATGTTGAAAATGTTGAAGTCGCAAAATATATGTATGTATAATAAGGGCCGGCGCCCACTGACAGCACGGCGTGGCATGGAGTGGCACGGCACGCTTCGGCATACCGAATCATCCTGTGGCATCCCGCAGCATACTGAAGTATCTCGCGGAATACCACGTCGTACCGCGGGATGCTTCGGCATACCGCGGCACGACGAAGCCGTTTAGGCTCAAAATGTCCCTTTCCCAAAATGTCCCCTGGTACCAAAATGTCCCTTTCCCAGAATGTCCCTTTCCCAAAATGTCCCTTTCCCAAAATGTCCCTTTCCCAGAATGTCCCTTTCCCAAAATGCCCCTTTCCCAAAATGTCCCCATTCTTAAGCTTATACGTACAATCCTCTACAACAACTCCAGACGTGTATTTACAGAGATTGTTGGACAAAATTACAGACATAATATAAAATAAAACTTAAGGTTTAATATTATATTTATAATTATGCAATTTTGTGGCGGTTAAGTGCGTACGATCACAAGCGGTTGCATACTAAAATGGAAAAGCGGTCCGCCACGCGGCTAGCTGCCCACGCGGTAAGGGCCTTTTTACTGTGACGCGGGTTCGTGCCCGCGTGCGTGCGTCACCCGCATGCGTGGCGCTCGCAGTTCACCTTTTCATACACGTATTTATTGTGATGCGTGTAGCACACACGAAAAGGTGAACTGCGAGCGCCACGCATGCGGGTGACGCACGCACGCGGGCACGAACCCGCGTCACAGTAAAAAGGCCCTTACCGCGTGGGCAGCTAGCCGCGTGGCGGACCGCTTTTCCATTTTAGTATGCAACCGCTTGTGATCGTACGCACTTAACCGCCACAAAATTGCATAATTATAAATATAATATTAAACCTTAAGTTTTATTTTATATTAAGGTAAAGGCACCCAATTCCGAGGGGTTCTAAAAATGGCACCATATTCCGATGTATTTAGAATAACGGCGTTTTCAAGCAATTTACGAGTTCTTTTTGGTTGCAAGTTACGTTATTCAATTAATAATTTATCTGCTCATGTTTATATGAGCAAAAGAGTGCATTGGTGCTTTAACGTTTTAAAATAAACAGTAAGTTTGACGCTAGCACCTGAGTCGAACGCGCGCTTCATACATTTCGGACCTTATGCACGTGATTAATACGATTTGCTAAATAGTGTTTTAAATGATAATTTTATACTGTGTGAGTTTTTGTTTAGGTTGAAATATTGAAAGGGTTATATTTTTTATCGAAAACAGTTATCATTTTAATATTTTCTTTACAAATTGAGGAGAAAATACGTTTTTAAAATACCGCGGCATTAGGTGCCAAATATTTTAGTTGGTTCCTAAATACCGATGTATACCACGGAAATGCAATTTCATAGACGTAGACTTTTTTTTTAATATTGAAGGCAGTTTTATGATTACGAACTTAATATTTTAGCTCTGATTACTTAAATAACCCATAGATATAAAAATCTATTTCCGAGGTACACTATGGCGTCGCATTTACTAATTATAGCAGGTCAAAGATTGCCTGTTTAGGTACTTTATTAATTCGTTGTATGGAAAAGTTAAGTACAGAAAATTAAGTTATTAATGTGTTCTGGTATAATCCTGAGTGAGCTTTGTACATTTTTTCAAAGATATCACAATTGAACATTAATTTATTTGTCTAACATTAAAAAATCTTTTACTTTTTATTACTCGGAATTAGAAAACTTGATTTAGTATTATAAAACGCTATTCCGATGTATTTAAGTCGGAATAAGGTTATATTAGTACCTGATTCCGTGGTATTGGCACACGTTAAATACAGAGTGTTCATTTTCTTACGCAGCTTGTTCAAAACTTTTGTATGGTTTTAGTAACTGCAAGAATATAAATTTGCCCTTCAAAATAACTTTCATAATTCCAATATACTCAGATATAGTTAAGTTATACTTATACATTACATACTTTTATTCAAATTGTTTTATTATTATAATTGTTTTATTGTAGGAGAATGAAGCCAAGAAAAAGGTACACGGAAGAGGCTCTCCAAAATGCTATTACAGCAATTCATAATGGCAATAGTGTTTATAAAGTTTCTCGACAGTACAATATTCCCGAATTCCTATCTAAGTAAATTACATATTGTGGTACCATATTAATAATCATGTAAAACAGAGTCTGAGACTGATCCAAAGACTAAAAAATAAAAATAAATAGACTTGATTTTTTGAACATCATGTACAGTCAGCAACAGAAGTCGTTGAACATAATTTATTTCCAATATTTTGTAATCATTATTATTTATCATAAGTTACTGACTAAAGTAAATTATAAAACAACTTGTCATAATTGAATCACAAAAGTCGCTGAACTCGGTTAAACCATTAATTGCTGTACATTACTACCGACAAAATTGTATGATCTGTAATAAATACAAAAGTCGCTGAGCATAGCTAATTTCCTATATTTCCTGTTCGTTAAACCCGTTTGCTCCAAGCCACTATCTGGCGAAGCGCAGCGCACCGTATTTTTATAATCAAAACATTGCCGAATAAACACAGCTACTAGTTCAGAATATAAATTAAATATAATTTAAATACTATTAATAGGCAGCTGAATCAAGGGTTTGATTCAGAAAGCGGTACTTCTGGACACGGCGCATTTTGTTAGGAAGTTCCTCTCTCTGGAGCCCTGCCGGTAGCTTGGACCCTATTTCCGATGCCGCGTGCCGATGGGCTACTATTTTTTTATATTTTTAAACGTGGATTGTTTTTGTTTTTATAACGTAGGTATGTATTTAAAAATATAATTTAATATGTATTTACAATGAATAAACGAATATTAATACATATTGAAATTAAAAACAAGGACAATATTTATTTATTTCTAGTATAAAACAAATATCAATAATGTGTAGGCATCTCATACATAATAAAATACAGAACATAAAAATATATTAGACAGTAATATCACAATATTTAAAAAAACAATTACGAGTTTACGATATGTTTACATGCGATCCTGTTAGGGTTCCGTACCCAAAGGGTAAAACGGGACCCTATTACTAAGACTCCGCTGTCCGTCCGTCCGTCTGTCACCAGGCTGTATTTCATGAACCGTGATAGTTATTCAGTTGAAATTTTCACAAAAATGTATTTCTGTTGCCGTTATAACAACAAATACTAAAAAACAGAATAAAATAAATAATTAAGGGGGCTCCCATACAACAAACGTGATTTTTTTGCCGTTTTTATAGATAGTTTCAGAAGTAAATGAGCAACTCAGGTGTCCAAATAATTAAACACATTCAAGATACCAAAAACAGCTATGCAACAAAACTGTTCAAATTGTTTTGAGCATCATAATCTCCAAATATATCTGAGCAGTCAAAATGTCAAATATTTATTTACAAACTAAAGGTCAAGCTAAACATTCAAAGGTAACTAAGCAACACGTTATTCAGAAAATCAGGATGGCAACGTAAAATGAATTGTATTTGATTGTACTTAGAGTCATAAATTAAAAGTTCAAAAATAGATACAATGTGTACTATTGTGTCAATACAGCATTTTTTCTTTTTCTTCATATAGCTATATCCCTTTCATTTCGTGCGTGACGTCATTGACGTGTCTTTTGTTTATAATATAATCTGATAGTCAAGTTATAGGAAAACATCATAAGGAAATTGAAACGAGTATTTATTCCACGCGAAAGCCATTAAATTCGAAACAATCAGTTTGAATGAAACTGACATTTTAATTTGCTACATTTTCTAGTATATCTTCAGGAATTGAATTCGTAATAAATACCTACAAAATACCTCGGTTCATTTTAACCATGTTTCGGATTGATAACCGTGCTCAAAAAAGTACAAAATCTGTTAAACGTCAATTTAATTACTCGGTTAAAAGATATCTGACGATTTAAAATCAGTCCGACTAAGCACGCACTGAGTTGCTATATGATTTTACGCAAGCGGTTTTCAAATGCTTCTTTTTCTATCGTGTCGGCACGAGCTATACAAGAATAGCTCATGCCGTGGTGAAAAGATTAGCCAGTCAGCAAGGATGGTAACGAGGCTGACTGCCCAGGGTGCGCCGGACGTACCGAAGTATCGTCACTCGTGGAGGCTCTTTTCATGCACCCCTTTTTTTTCAAATGCTAAAAGCGCCATACAGTTTATCTATGAACATGCACTGTAGCCTGATTTTAGAAGCCAGTTATCATCGAATCGCATCGAATTTAAAAGTCTTTAGCCAAAATCTAGCACGATCCGTTTTAAAAGTCATTTTAAAAAGAACCGCTAATGCGTGCGCTGGTATAGAAAGCCATACGCGTTACATTTTTTAGTAGCTCACCGCCTGCCTTTAATTGCAATGCCTGCATTTTAATCTTAATAATGTCACAGGACACTGTACACCTTACAGCGATAACACACTGACAAAAGGTCGAATCCATACTGCTACAGAGACCCACTGGCAGTACGAACAGTAGCATATTATACGTGCGTTCGGTTTTGCCATGATGTTTAACTTGTAAAATTTCAAACCGCCATCTTGGATTTTGACGTTGACCTCATTTTCGTCATAGCACCCCCCCGAAAACCACGGAAACGAAACCAATGATGCATAACTTGTAAAATTTCACAGCCGCCATCTTGGATTTTGACGTTGACGTCATATAAATTTGTATTTTATTGAATCCTGTGGTTTAGATTTGTATTTGCTTCGTGATTCGATCACTTAGCCATAGGTACAGCATGAAAAAAAAAGGTTTTTTTTAAATCTGCCTTATTTCCATGCCGGGAAAATCTACACCAGTAGCAGATCATATGGTTTTAAGGAATTACACGAATTCGTTAACATCCTGTATATTTTAAAACAACTAAAATACATACGTTAAACTAATTTACCGGTTTACCAGAAGAGGTTAAAACTTTAAAATGGTCGCCCTGAAAAATTGCAATTTTAGACATGTCACATTTACGCCAGCCACGGAACTAACGTGCGGTGCACCGTACACCACGCCGTGTCGCCGTAAACGGCACCGTGCGCGGCGCCGTGTTGCAGCGCGGCGCCGCACCGTGGACATGGGGCCTCGGCCTAACATCACTAATTTGTAGGCTTTACTATAAAATAACAGCATATACCTTAAAAACCACATGATCACAACTGTTTAATTGTGAAATAAATCAGAACGATGTTACATAAGATTTGACAGCAAATTAAATTGATCAGCTTCGTAATTGCACAAAAAAGGTAATTCTGTAGTACCTATCTTGTATTCAATTATGAGATTCAACAACTCATGCATTATCAAGTTAAAAAACTCGCGCATAACATATTTAGCGACTTACGATAAAATTATAGTAACCGACTTACGCTGTAATGATGTTTAGCGACTTACGGTAAAATGATAGTAATCGACTTATGCTGTAATGATGTTTAGCGACATATAACATATTAATGCTTAGCGTTTTTGAAACATTGAAATGATAACCTTATTCTGTACTCTATTCTGGTAAGTGATTTATGGTCCGTTTTAGTGTTTAGGTGTTTTGTAAATTAGTATCTGTTCATGGACTTTCGTTGCTGACTGTACCATCCTCCCCACCTCCTTTCCTTTGTATTTTGTACACTCGGAATTAGGAACCAAATGCATCGGAATTAGGATTTTAAAATCGGAATTAGGTGCTTCGGACTTCTTCATATTTTTAAATAATTTGACATTATTAATAAACTTTTCTTGTCAAACTGTGAGTATATTTCAAAAATAAGATATATAATACTTCTGATAAAAATAGTCAATTCTACAGAAAGGTATATTAAATACTTAATTTTTAATGTTCTTTCAAGTTATGGTGAAAACACCGCGGAATTAGGTGCCTTTACCTTATGTCTGTAATTTTGTCCAACAATCTCTGTAAATACACGTCTGGAGTTGTTGTAGAGGATTGTACGTATAAGCTTAAGAATGGGGACATTTTGGGAAAGGGACATTCTGGGAAAGGGACATTTTGGGAAAGGGACATTTTGGGAAAGGGACATTCTGGGAAAGGGACATTTTGGTACCAGGGGACATTTTGGGAAAGGGACATTTTGAGCCTAAACGGACGAAGCATCCCGCGGTATATCCGCGGTATGCTTAGGACATACAAGTGCTAAATTGATTAAAATAAACTTTAAAACTCATTGTCGCTGAGGAAGAAGAGAGACACCTTTAGCACTCACTTTCCTTAACATACAACAGTAATATATGCGTCTCACGTGTTGCAGCGGCGTGCCGTGGTATCCTGTGGAATACCACGACGTGCCGTAGTATCCATCGACGCGTCACGGTATCTCGGGGAATGACGTGACGTCCCGCGGCATGCCGCGGTAAGTCGCGTCAACACGCGAGACGTTTCGATTCGTCAGTGCTAAACTCATTGAAATAAGATCGAAAATCACTTGTCCACGAAAAAAATCGTTTGCCACGCCGCGCCGTGCCGTCACTGGGCGCCGGCCCTAATTCTACCAGGTGGTAGGTTCCTGTACAGGTTCGTCTATGTGGGTGCCACCGCAGAGCCAGATATTTTCCCGTGAAGTAGAAGTGTGCTCATTATAATATTTTCCAAAAAACGTCCACTACTGGATATAGACCTCTCCCAAATATCTCCACCGCGACCGGTCCTACGCCTCTCGCATCCACAGGACTCAACATTTTGTAAATTCAACATTTTGGGATTCAACATTTTGCGATTCAACATTTTGCGAATTCAACATTTTGCGTATTCAACATTTTGCAAATTCAACATTATGGGTTCAGAAAATTCAACTTTTTACGAATTCAACATTTTGGGATTCAACATTTTGCGAATTCAACATTTTTGCAAATTCAACATTTTGCAAATTCAACATTGTAGTCCAGAAGGCTGCCAGAGAGCATACTCTCCAGCAGGACCACACAGTTTTCTGAAGAATCCGATGTGACTTACAAGCAATGTCTATCTGTAAAAATTGTACGGAAATTGTACGCCCTGATGACATAAGAAATTCCCTGAAAATGCTATAAAAATAAAGTTTGTACGAACAATGCAATTTTTCTCATAACAATTATGAAATCGGTTTGGGCGATGAACGTCAGAAACGCAAAATGACAGATTAGCGAATTGTCAGGTGTTAGTATTTTGTCACAAATGGTCAGAATCGTAAAAAGACAGAATGCGCGTTCCCATTGAGGGACCACTTTTGAATTTTGAGCTTTTGAATGCGTCAGCCCTTAGTAAAAGTTCTCAAACCATTGTAAATCCAGCCTCTAGTTTGTAAAAGTAACCACTCAAAAGTTACAATGTGCGTAAGGATTGAGGGCCATAACCGTGAATCGAAAAACTATTGGTATCAAAATATTGTAGAAGTTGTAAAACAATTGTAGAACCGATTTAAAAAATTGTAAATTTAAAATGTGCGTAAGGATTGAGGGCCATAACCGTGAATCGAAAAACTATTGTTATCAAGATATTGTAGAAGTTGTAAAACAATTGTAGAACCGATTTAAAAAATTGTAAATTAAAATTTAAAAAAGTTATAGTACTTCAAAGGGTGTCCCTCAATCCTTACTCAGGGTACCTATATCTCGGTAAATGGATGCAAGGAGATGCTAAATCTAATATCAAGATTTAGTAGAAGTATAGCTAAGCATCTCCGCAAAAATTCAGCACGATCAACGAACATACAAAACTTTTATAGAGGTTTTGAACATGTCCCTCAATCCTTATAGTATAACATTGCATTTTGGCAAAGTGGCTATGTGTACAACAGTATTTTTTTCGTAAACTTTTAGTAGAAGTTGTGTTGTAAACTGTTAAAAAATAAGAATTGTAAAATACTTCTCGGTTTAAAAGTTATTACGCTAGAAACCATGTCCCTCAAACCAAAAAACATTTGCTCGTAGCTCACTAGCAACTTTAAATATGTAGTTATGTATGAATATAAATTTTTGTAGAAACTTTCTGTTTATAGTTTATAAAGTTATTTCGCTGAAAGATTCGTTATTTATCAAGATATTAACTTACCAATATTCCTGAAACTAAAGACGTATAGGGTGACCATAAATTAAACAATGATGTAGGATACATTTATTTATCTGTATGTTTAAAGGTTTTTACACGACTTCCCAATAAAAAGAATGCTTTCAGGGTGTCTTTACAAGTATGAGTGATAGTTTTTTATTCTACCATAACTTCTAAACGCCTGAATCGATTAATCTAAATCGTTGTGATATCGTTAGTATCGTTGATCTGCCATGTGGCACCCAAAACTTTTGTCTTAGTAAAGCTAACGTATGTGAGACACCCACGTGGTAGTTCTTCTTGTGTAGTTCTGTGATAATTTTGTGTGTAACTTCAGAGTTCTTTGGCAGCAATATAGGTTCTTTCTGATTGTGAGTCAAATCTGTGTACCTAAATCTGCCTTTGCATCTAATGATGCCATCTACGTCTTTATATAATTGGAGAGATCTGGACAAGTCAGTCGTTATGTCTTCGACTTCTTTAGGAAAGTATTCCGCTTGAATTTCGACTATCCGTTTGATATCGTCATTGTCTGTCTGTTGATAGTTGCTATCAACTATCATTGATTCCGTCCTATCTAAATTCTCTCTATCTATGCTATCTTCGTACACAGTATTCGTGAGACTCTCCCCAGCCACAGAAAATTGAGCATGAACTTGATCCGTAGAATCATAGATTTTTGGCCACTGTTTCGAATTTTGCAATAGAAAATCAGGACCCTTGAGCCATCTATCGTAAGAGTCTACTCGCTCTGACCTAGTGCCTACATCTGCCGGATTGAGTTTAGTTGGTACATATCTGATCTGCAACGTTTTGTTCTGTTCTATCTCGATGATTCTACGCGCAACAAATGGCGGGAGTAACTTTTCCGATTTGCACCAACTCAAAACTATTTGGCTATCGGTCCATAAGAACTGTGCTTTAACTTTTAGACGTAATGATTTCTTAACGTAGCACAAAAGCCTGCACCCAATTAGTACTCCCAACAATTCTAACCTTGGAATTTGTAAATTACTTTGATCCTTTAAAGGCACTAATCTCGACTTGCCAATAACAAAATTGACAATATTATTAGTGTCTAAAGAACTGCACAAATAAATGACTGTTGCATACGCGTCCATCGAAGAATCGGTAAAACAGTGTAGTTCGTATTGAATTTCATTACTGATTATCTCTCTATCTACCGTTCTAGCGTAATACCTATTAACTTGCAGATTTTCTAGACATGAAAATTTTGATGCTATTTGATTCCATTCGTTAAGTAGGTTGTCATTTAACTTAACGTCCCACTTAACCTTTTCTTTCCATAATTTCTGGAAAAATAACTTTGCTGGAAGTATTACTGGAACTGCAAGACCACAGGGGTCGTAAACGGATGCAATGGTTTTTAATATATCTCGTTTTGTCTGAACTGCGACTAAAGCGAAATTGGTTGTTAATCTGAGAACGTCACTATCGATATCCCATAACAAACCTAGTACTTTCACGTGTCTATTACGAGCTCTTTTGAGTTTGAGTTCCATTCGCGTAAGTTCATGGACAAACTATCAAATGATTGTCTGGATGCTGTGTATAATCTAAATGCGTTAGCTGTCGTTTGTGCTCCTGTTACAATATTATCAACGTATATATCGTCTGCTATTTGTTGCATAAGAACGCTATTTGATCGTGTTAAGTGGTATTTGATCGCAGCGTTGAGCAAAAAACGGACTAGATATAACGCCAAACGGAACGCGACAAAAGCAAAAGTGCAAAATATTATCTGGGCTGGGTCCGCGATTTTTGTCTTTGAGCCAGAGAAATCGCGTCACATCTTTGTCTAAATCTTGGAGACCTAACTGTAAGAATGCCTTCTCAACATCGGCAATAATACCTATAGGGTGTTCTCTGAATTTAATTATTAATCCAGTAAGGTCTTCTAACATTAATGGTCCCCGATATAAACATTCATTAAGACTTCGGTTATCTCCTGTTTTGGATGAGGCATCGTAAACAATACGAATCTTATTTGGCTTATCTCGACTATGGACACAATGGTGAGGAAGGTAATGAACCGGGTGAGTCTGCGGAACGGTAGGGTCTGTTACTATTTCGATGATCCCGTTCTGTAGCTGATCCTGAATAACTTTATCGTATGCCTCAATTTCGGAATCACCTAACCGTTTTATTAAACTATTGAGACGACCCCAGGCTAAGCCTAAATTGTTAGGAAGATTTGGCGGGAATTCAGTCCAAGGCCACTGTACGTGGTACCTGTTTTCTTTATACTGAACAGTCTCATTGAACTGTCTTAGCGCCTCTTCATCACGAGTAGATTTTGGAGAATCCGTGATACCTATTGATTCAAGGTCCCATAGTCTCTTAACATCATCAAATTTGAGCGGAAGATCAGGCTCGTTCAGTTTATTATCAAACTCTGCATTTGATTGAAAGTAAGTTAATACAGTTAATTGATCTGAACTATCAACCATTTCACTGATTTTTCCCGACCATACCCAGCCACAATCTGAATTAACTAAGAAAAAATCTTCAGTTACCGAAATCTTTTCATTCGACATTAACGAATGATAATAGTCGTTACCGATCAATATGTCGATCTTGTCACCATATGAACCATCATCTGCAAATGTAAGATCCTTCAACCTGATGTTATTCCATATTTTGGCTGGGTTAGGGAAACCCGGTGTTCGTATGCTATTTGTTATATGAGGAACAACATTAGCATGGATAAGCCGTGTAACACCTGTTCGAGTCGTGAGTCTAACGCTTACTATCGGGCTTTCTATCTGATGTGGTGACTTTGCACCAAAGGTAAACACTAATAGATTAATCCTTTCTGTTACTGGCAAACTTAAAGAATTGACTACAGACTCAGTTATATACGAGCGCTGGCTGCCGCAGTCTAATAAAACTCTACATTGCATTTGTCTTGATACGGATTTTGAATTATCGCTGACTTTAACACTGTATTAGCTTTGTGGGACATAACGCTCGATTGTGATCGCCGAATTTATTACAGTGTCTACATTTACGTTTAGAGCGACAATTATTAGCCCTGTGCCCTTCTGTAAAACAGTTGTAACAACGGTTTCCTAATTGTGACTTCCTATCCAGCATAGTTTTGTAAGTTGTACATTCATCATTAAAATGATACTGTTTACAAAATATACACCTGCTGAGTTTCTTTTTAGGTGGCTCATGATTCCTATCAGAATGTTCATGAGGTCTCTTACGTGGCGGAAGCTGAGGCTTGTTGTTGGTTTGTCTGTTGTCAAATTTGGGTTTATCTTTCCTAAAGTTCATAAAACGGCGCTGATTATTATTGTGCCTAACTTCATCTGTTTTGACATGTAAGGAACCCAATGTAAAATTGTCTGCTACGTGTTTGCCATTGCCGGTGATTGCGTCTACGTTCTTTGTATCTGCGATGTCCCTTTTCAATCTATTCGATGTTTCTCTAGCCGATATGATATACTCTAAATATTCCCTAATTCTATCAATCGATTCATCTTCACCAGACATCTTGATTTTCAATTCATAAATCAGATCTTCAGGAAACTTCTCCATAATCATAACTCGGAGGTGATTGTGGTTGACGTCTTCCCCCAAGGAGCTCAATACCCTAAGGTGTCTCTCGATTTCATTGAGAACGTGCCGACAATCTTTGACTTGATTAGTCGGTGCTGTTTTGATTCTATATAACGCTACATAATGGGCATCGATAATCGCGGCAGGTTTGCCGTACCTCTCTTTTAACGTGTTGACAGCTATACGGTAGGTAGTTTTTGTTAGTCGTGTCTAATCCTTCAATTGCTTGTTTCGCATCATCTTCTAGAACTGACTGAAGGTACAATAATTTATCCACATCACTGATATTTCTATTGTCTACATTTGATGAAAACTGATCCCAAAACTGATACCACTTGAGAACATCGCCTTTAAATTTCGTTAACTCCATCCTAGGCAATTTGCTACTGATGTTATGGTTTTCACTGCGAACAGAAATCGTTCCTTGGTTCAGACTATTCCGCTTGACAGTAACCTCTATTTCTGATATCAAATCTTCGGCTTTAATTTGAGTAACCGTATAATGGCTGATTTCATCTACGTTAGGTGCTGTCACTAATTTGCAATAATTGTGAATTTCCGTGACAAACCGCTGATTGGCACCTTTCAGTTTTGAACCTATCAATTCTAAGTCGTTAATGTTGGTATCATTATCTTCTATCTTTGCGAGAGCACACTGAGCGGAGCTTATACAAGACTGAACTGAATCGTAAATTATCTTTAAACGGGTTTGGATGACGTCCTCCATTTTGAGCGAGTACAGTACCTACAATAGCGAAGAGTAAGTTGGTGACTGTTATCTTCGTATATGTGTAACGTCCAATACTCTAAAACAAAGTTATTTCATGTAAAACGCAACTCTAAACATAATTACTGAAAAAGCTGCCTTTAATTTTACTAGATAGTAACATAGTTATAATCACACATTTAAACAAGTTGTCTGATAGTAAAACTATTGCACACTATGAAAATTAAAGTATAGTGTGCTTATGATCTCATATTATATAAATATTACGACGTGACCAAAACTTGTTTACGTAAGTACCTAACATTGTATAGATACACACTGATAGTAATGTTACTATGTAATGAAGCAATGAAAGACGGTGCTATCGTCAAAGTTTATGTACTACTAGACAAAAACAAAGCTAGTTGAAAGTAATCGTCGGTTTTTATTGGTGCTGATATTTTGTACGTGAATTAGAATTATTATCTGAATAACTGATTTTTCAGAAACGTTTAAATATCGAAGCAAAAATTCTGGATCACTTACAACACACAACGCGTATTCACTTCATAAATGACTAACAAAATTCCACTTAACGTGCACTCTGATGTGCCTTTACTAGGAAGTAAATATGTTGTTAATTTTTTATTTATTTACTTTTGAGATAATCCGAACTGCGACCTACAATGTTCCAAGAACTTGTTAATCTATTGTTTTTTAACAATATCTTAGGAATTCCTTTATTGGATGACCGTCAATAGCTTATTAGATACATGGCTAAATCTATGACCTCTAAATGTGACGAACACGAACACCTTTTGTAAGAAATTCTTTGATTACCCTACGAAAAAATAAATATTGTTCCGTGTAATTATTATAACACGATAGTTAATTTGGGAGATCCCAGCATCTCCACCATGTCGCTAATTACCTCTGTGTCAGGTACTCAACGAATATCTGAGCTGATTTACACGTCACTGGATAAAAAATGCAACAAATCAATCACTGTGAAATAACGTTATAGTGGCTGAGACTGTTAATATCTGTGTACTGATTACGTTACGGCTGGTTCTGATAACTGAGCTGTTAGTATTTGGGGGTTCCCCCCGTAGTGGCCTCCAACCTCCCCTATTAGCCACCCCAAGCCTCGCATAGCTGTTCTGGGTCTGTTACTGATCAATCTGAGAAGTCTGAGTCTGAGCACTGTTCGCAAACAGTCCGAACGCATCGGTTTCTGAGTAAATACACAAGACATCATAAAAATCTGAGAAGTCTGAGCACTGTTCGCAAACAGTCCGAACGCATCGGTTTCTGAGTAAATACACAAGACATCATAAAAATCTGAGAAGTCTGAGTCTGAGTCTGAGCACTGTTCGCAAACAGTCCGAACGCATCGGTTTCTGAGTAAATACACAAGACATCATAAAAATCTTAGAACTGCATGCATGCACTGAGAAAACGTATAAGCTCACTTACTGATGCTGCTCCTGCGTCGTCCAGTCCGAGACTGGCACTGTCGCGCTGCCGGCGCTGCGAGCTCGTTCGCTCGGTCAGTTTACCCACCGATGACGTGACGTCACGTAAGCAAACTACATAACTATAGGTATCTTCGCACTCGCGACAAGCTATGGTGCATGAATAAAAAACATAAATGTAAAAAAATAGATAAGTAATGTGTATGATCATTGTCTGGAAGTTCATAGGTAGATTCCAAAAATATCTAACACCATCATTCACTATCTATTCGTTCACTAATAATATGCATTTCAAACGTCGGCGTCGCCGAGTAGCGGTGAAAACAAGGATTTTAAACATCGATACATGTTATCGATCGATCGATAAGTATATCTTACACTTTTAATTCCGTTTATTCATCTTAATATACACATATAATTACGTTAAAATAATAAATTTAAAAAAAAAAAAAAAAAAAAAATATAAAAAATAATGTTGTAACCCACCGGCATCGGAATCAAGATCCAAGCTGCCAGCGGTAAGGGCCTCAAAGAGAGGAACCTAGTACAATTTTTTTTTTAATATTTTTAATATTTTTTTTTCTAATTTTTTTTAAATTTTTTAATTTATTATTTTAACGTAATTATATGTGTATTAAGATGAATATACGGAATTAAAAGTGTAAGATATATCGATCGATCGATAACATGTATCGATGTTTAAAATCCTTGTTTTCACCACTACTCGGCGACGCCGACGCGACGTTTGAAATGCATATTATTAGTGAACGAATAGATAGTGAATGATGGTGTTAGATATTTTTGGAATCTACCTATGAACTTCCAGACAATGATCATACACATTATCTATTATTTTTGTATTTATGTTTTTTGTTCATGCACCATAGCTACTCCATATTTTTTAAAGTTTTCACTGTCCTATATTATCTGGAGTAATGCAAGGATTCTAACGATAATAGAACGATTTAGATTAATCGATTCAGGCGTTTAGAAGTTATGGTAGAATAAAAAACTATCACTCATACTTGTAAAGACACCCTGAAAACATTCTTTTTATTTTCTTTTCTTTTCTTTCTTTTTTCTGAGCAAGTATCTGGCGTGGTGAGAATTTATATGTATTTAATACGCATTCATAGTCATGTTCAAAAGATAGCCATGGTCCGTGGTCGTACGCCACCTACCCTAACAAAACAATACATTCTAAGGCTCAAAACGCACTAGCGGCCAGCCGCAATACGGCGTGCCGCTTGCGGCAGGCCGCACATCGATTTTTACATGAAACCGCATGATCTCAACGCATCGATTTCCGGCCAGCCGTCGTGCGCCAGTGCGTTGAGATCGTGCCGTTTCGTGCGTTTTAAGTCTAACAGCAGTAAGCGATCATAAGCGTTAGGGCAAACTGGACATAACCACGGACCACAGCTACACATACTCCATACACGACGTCACATAACCTACAACCAGCGGAAGATCAAGACGTTTCCAACGATACCTCATTTGTCAAATTATGATATTATGTAGTTTGAAGTTATGAGGAAACATAATTATGAACATTCATACCTACATACATACCGGTCCAAATCATAACCCTCCGTTTTGCTTCGCCGTAGTCGGGTGAAATAGCAAAAAATCACATAATATCGATATTCAAGTCACATTAGATACCTCATAAAAAAAATTATGATGAATAAAATACAACAAAAAAAAAAAAACTTTGATACTCTCTCCTGTAAAGTAGGTTTATTGCCGCTTTAGTCTTTTTACCTTTCCACTGGCGTTCTTTATGGTCACCCTATACGTCTTTAGTTTCAGGAATATTGGTAAGTTAATATCTTGATAAATAACGAATCTTTCAGCGAAATAACTTTATAAACTATAAACAGAAAGTTTCTACAAAAATTTATATTCATACATAACTACATATTTAAAGTTGCTAGTGAGCTACGAGCAAATGTTTTTTGGTTTGAGGGACATGGTTTCTAGCGTAATAACTTTTAAACCGAGAAGTATTTTACAATTATTATTTTTTAACAGTTTACAACACAACTTCTACTAAAAGTTTACGAAAAAAATACTGTTGTACACATAGCCACTTTGCCAAAACGCAATGTTATACTATAAGGATTGAGGGACATGTTCAAAACCTCTATAAAAGTTTTGTATGTTCGTTGATCGTGCTGAATTTTTGCGGAGATGCTTAGCTTACTTCTACTAAATCTTGATATTAGATTTAGCATCTCCTTGCATCCATTTACCCGAGATATAGGTACCCTGAGTAAGGATTGAGGGACACCCTTTGAAGTACTATAACTTTTTTAAATTTTAATTTACAATTTTTTAATCGGTTCTACAATTGTTTTACAACTTCTACAATATCTTGATAACAATAGTTTTTCGATTCACGGTTATGGCCCTCAATCCTTACGCACATGGACATAGACCTCTCCCGAATATCTCCACCGCGACCGGTCCTACGCCTCTCGCATCCACAGGATTCCACATTTTGTGAGTTCAACATTTTGGGATTCAACATTTTGCAAATTCAACATTTTGCGAATTCAACATTTTGCAAATTCAACATTGTGGGTCCAGAAAATTCAACTTTTTACGAATTCAACATTTTGGGATTCAACATTTTGCGAATTCAACATTTTTGCAAATTCAACATTATAGTCCAGAAGGGATTTATGTGGCGTTGCTGGAGAGTAGCACACAAAAAATGGGCCCTCAATCCAGATGCACACCATTTGTCGAGCGACATGTGTCCCCGGTGACATCGGGCGATGTCGGGCGACGTCGGACGACATCGCCGCGACATTGTTGAAACTGTTCCTTGTCGCACAGTCGATGAAGAGTAGTGATAGAAGCCTCGTCCCCACTAGGAACATTTGTCGAGCGACATGTGTCCCCGGTGACATCGCCCGAGGTCACCGGGGACACATGTCGCTCGACAAATGTTCCTAGTGGGGACGAGGCTTTAAATCCCTTCTGGACTACAATGTTGAATTTGCAAAATGTTGAATTTGCAAAAATGTTGAATTTGCAAAATGTTGAATCCCAAAATGTTGAATTCGTAAAAAGTTGAATTTTCTTGACCCACAATGTTGAATTTGCAAAATGTTGAATACGCAAAATGTTGAATTCGCAAAATGTTGAATCCCAAAATGTTGAATTCACAAAATGTTGAGTCCTGTGCATGCGAGAGGCGTAGGACCGGTCGCGGTGGAGATATTCGGGAGAGGTCTATGTCCAGTAGTGGACGTCTTTTGGAAAATATTATAATGAGCACACTTCTACTTCACGGGAAAATATCTGACACTGCGGATGGGTACCAACATAGACAAACCTGTACAGGAACCTACCACCTGGTTGAATTAGGGTCGGCGCCCAGTGACGGCACGGCGTGGCAAAGGATATTTTTCGTGGACAAATGATTTTCGACCTTATTTCAATGAGTTCAGCACTGACATTATTTTATTTTAATCGAAACGTCTCGCGTGTTGACGCGACTTACCGCGGCATGCCGCGGGACGTCACGTCATTCCCCGAGATACCGTGACGCGTCGCGGGATACTACGGCACGTCGTGGTATTCCACAGGATACCACATAAGAAGAATACGAAAGAATACGTATTAAATGATATCGATAGACGTTTTAAAATTCAACTGTCCTAATTGTTTATTTATTAAAACTACCAGGAAAGCAGAAATGAACTGGAGCTAGGTGCTTAAGCAGCTTACTACTACTTAGCTCAATAATGTTAAAGATACAGGTTTTGAAATTGAATCATTTGTTGTTTTGAAAAGTACCAGGGTAACAGAAATGAACAAAAAACATGCGCCTAAACGATCTCACTAAGTTGTGCACCAACGATTTAACACAAAGATGAATATAAAGTATTCGTTATTATTCACTATATCGATAGAAGTCTAAATAAAACTGTCCTATAACTTTCATGTCTTATACCTATAACTACCAGGAAAACAGAAATGAACTGGAAGTAGCTGCTTATGCGATACTACTTAGCTCAGTAATGGTTGAAGTACACGCTTTAAAATTTTACCTTTACTTCCTACTTTCCTTCCAGAAACAAAAAGTAAATGAAAAAATTGAAACAAGTATTTTTGTACTTTTATTTAAAAAAATAAACTTTAAAAAAAAGTAAAAACCGACTTCAAAGAAATACTAAAAGGAGTAAAATAATTACCATAATATAAAATTAACAGTTTCAGAAGTCGGTGGCTTCTATTTGCTTCAGTGTAGAGTTGCACCGACTTCTGAAACTGTTAATTTTATATTATGGTAATTATTTTACTCCTTTTAGTATTTCTTTGAAGTCGGTTTTTACTTTTTTTTAAAGTTTATTTTTTATTAAATACGTTTTAGTGTCATAATTTTAACCCCCTTCTTCATAACCCTTCTTTTTGGCTTTGACGTAGTCGGGCATAAAAAGTCCTTTCCAATGATACCTTACACGATATAATGAAAACATTCCAAAGGGGGGGAGGGGAGGACACGCACCCCCTCCTCTTTTCAAGTAGTCAGTTCCCAACAGCAAATATAAACAAAGCAATATTAGTAATTTGAGAATTTTGCTTTGATCCGATGAGGAGTTCCGTTCCATATCTCTGAAGTTCATGGTCTGATCATAACAAAATTTAAATGGGACCAATCGGGAAGTATACCCTTTCGAACAAAAAAAGAATTTTTCAAATCGGTTCATAAATGACGGAGATATGAGGTAACACACATAAAAAATAAAAATAAAAAAAATAAAAAAAAAAATACAACCGAATTGAGAACCTCCTCCTTTTTGAAGTCGGTTAAAAACACTACCTATGTGGGTACTAAGTCCAACGTTACCAGCCCTGTTTACATTTTACTTAGATATAGGTACATTTCTTTCCAAAAAAATATAAAATACTAGCATACTTACACAAATTCCAAGGTGCCAACCCTGCCCCACTAATTAAATTTGGTGGGGCAGATTCCACCACTCCAAAATTTTAGGCATTCCACTTTGCCCCACCATTGGGGCGGCTTCGTGGGGCAAAGTGGAATAATTCGATGCTTACGTCACGACAGGAACCTACTGTCCAAATTTCATGTCTCCAGCTTTAGTGGTTCTGGCTCTGCGTTGATGAATCAGTATGTCAGTCAGGACTTTCTCTACACACCTTCTGGACTACAATAGAATATTCTCGATAAAATAACTTTTTACAAATTCAACATTTGGGATTCAAAATTTGCCAATTCATGATGAATTCGATTTGCGACTTCAACATTTTGCAAATTCAACATTTTGCGAATTCAACATTTTGCAAATTCAACATTGTGGTCCGGATGGGAAATTCAACTTTTTACAAATTCAACATTTTGGGATTCAACATTTTGCAAATTCAACATTTTTGCAAATTCAACATTTTGCAAATTCAACATTGTAATCCAGAAGGTGTTGCTAGACGTTTTAAAACTATTTATTTATTAAAACTACCAGGAAAGCAGAAATGAACAGGAGCTAGGTGCTTAAAAGCAACTTACTACTTAGCTCAATAATGGTAAAAATACATACAGGCTTTGAAATTGAATCATTTGATGTTTTGAAAAGTACCAGGGTGACAGAAATAGGTATACAAAAAAACATGCACCTAAACGATCTCACTAAGTTGTGCTCCAACGATTAAACACAAAGATGAATATAAAGTATTCGTTATTTTCACTACATCGATAGAAGTCTAAATTAAAACTGTCCTATTATAACTTTCATGTCCTATACCTATAACTACCAGGAAAACAGAAATGAACTGGAAGTAGCTGCATATGCGATACTACTTAGCAAAAAAATTGAAACAATTATTTTTGTAATTTTATTTAAAAACACTACCTATGTACTAAGTCACAAGTTTATATTTCACTTAGATATACATTTCTTACCAAAAAAATATAAAATACTAGCATACTTACTTACACAAATTCCAGTGCCAACCCTGCCTCACTAAAATTAAATTTGGTGGGGCAAATTCCACTCCAAAATTAGATTTTTTCCACTTTGCCCCACCAGTGGGGCGGCTGGTGGGGCAAAGAGGAATAATTCCTAAAACCGATTCGGTAGAGAAACACACGACGCCGTGTGAACGTACCGTCACGGGTGCTCGTGCGCGGCACTACCAGAGCCACAGTCACGGGTGCTCGTGCGCGGCACTACCAGAGCCACAGTCACGGGTGCTCGTGCGCGGCACTACCAGAGCCACAGTCACGGGTGCTCGTGCGCGGCACTACCAGAGCCACAGTCACGGGTGCTCGTGCGCGGCACTACCAGAGCCACAGTCACGGGTGCTCGTGCGCGGCACTACCAGAGCCACAGTCACGGGTGCTCGTGCGCGGCACTACCAGAGCCACAGTCACGGGTGCTCGTGCGCGGCACTACCAGAGCCACAGTCACGGGTGCTCGTGCGCGGCACTACCAGAGCCACAGTCACGGGTGCTCGTGCGCGGCACTACCAGAGCCACAGTCACGGGTGCTCGTGCCGTCTCAGCGCATAATGTCCTTTTCTCGAAATGTCCTTTCTCATATGGTCCTTTTCTCGAAATGTCCTTTCTTAAAATGTCCTTTCTCAAAATGTCCTTTTCTCAAAATGTCCTTTTCTCAAAATGTCCTTTTCCCAAAATGTCCTTTTCTCAAAATGTCCTTTTCTCAAAATGTCCCTTTCGCAAAATATGTACACATGTACACTACAGGGTTACAATCTTTATTTATACTTAACATGTACATACATGTAACTGTAATTTCAGAGTATAATGTGATATCAGAAAAAAAAAGAAAATGTAATTAGCATTCAGCTCATTTATTTTCAGATAAAAATAAAAGTGAATGAATGAAAATTGTATTGAACAGTAATTTGTTTTTTCAAAATAATCAATAAGATTACAATTAAGTTCTACGTGACCTTTCCAAGTAGTACGAGAATCCGCGGATGCACCTTACTGCTAGTTGGGAATAGCATTATTAATTCAAATAAATAAGCTGAATGCTAATTATATCTTGTTTTTTTTTCTGATTTCACATTGTTCTGAAATTACAGTTACATGTGTGTACATGTTTAGTATAAAGATTGTAACCCTGTAGTGTACATGTGTACATATTTTGAGAAAGGGACATTTTGAGAAAAGGACATTTTGAGAAAAGGACATTTTGGGAAAAGGACATTTTGGGAAAAGGACATTTTGAGAAAAGGACATTTTGAGAAAAGGACATTTTGAGAAAAGGACATTTTGAGAAAGGACATTTTAAGAAAGGACATTTCGAGAAAAGGACCATATGAGAAAGGACATTTCGAGAAAAGGACATTATGCGCTGAGACGGCTCGTGCGCGGCACTACCAGAGCCACAGTCACGGGTGCTCGTGCGCGGCACTACCAGAGCCACAGTCACGGGTGCTCGTGCGCGGCACTACCAGAGCCACAGTCACGGGTGCTCGTGCGCGGCACTACCAGAGCCACAGTCACGGGTGCTCGTGCGCGGCACTACCAGAGCCACAGTCACGGGTGCTCGTGCGCGGCACTACCAGAGCCACAGTCACGGGTGCTCGTGCGCGGCACTACCAGAGCCACAGTCACGGGTGCTCGTGCGCGGCACTACCAGAGCCACAGTCACGGGTGCTCGTGCGCGGCACTACCAGAGCCACAGTCACGGGTGCTCGTGCGCGGCACTACCAGAGCCACAGTCACGGGTGCTCGTGCGCGGCACTACCAGAGCCACAGTCACGGGTGCTCGTGCGCGGCACTACCAGAGCCACAGTCACGGGTGCTCGTGCGCGGCACTACCAGAGCCACAGTCACGGGTGCTCGTGCGCGGCACTACCAGAGCCACAGTCACGGGTGCTCGTGCGCGGCACTACCAGAGCCACAGTCACGGGTGCTCGTGCGCGGCACTACCAGAGCCACAGTCACGGGTGCTCGTGCGCGGCACTACCAGAGCCACAGTCACGGGTGCTCGTGCGCGGCACTACCAGAGCCACAGTCACGGGTGCTCGTGCGCGGCACTACCAAGGCCACAGTCACGGGTGCTCGTGCGCGGCACTACCAGAGCCACAGTCACGGGTGCTCGTGCGCGGCACTACCAGGGCCACAGTCACGGGTGCTCGTGCGCGGCACTACCAGAGCCACAGTCACGGGTGCTCGTGCGCGGCACTACCAGAGCCACAGTCACGGGTGCTCGTGCGCGGCACTACCAGAGCCACAGTCACGGGTGCTCGTGCGCGGCACTACCAGAGCCACAGTCACGGGTGCTCGTGCGCGGCACTACCAGAGCCACAGTCACGGGTGCTCGTGCGCGGCACTACCAGAGCCACAGTCACGGGTGCTCGTGCGCGGCACTACCAGAGCCACAGTCACGGGTGCTCGTGCGCGGCACTACCAGAGCCACAGTCACGGGTGCTCGTGCGCGGCACTACCAGAGCCACAGTCACGGGTGCTCGTGCGCGGCACTACCAGAGCCACAGTCACGGGTGCTCGTGCGCGGCACTACCAGAGCCACAGTCACGGGTGCTCGTGCGCGGCACTACCAGAGCCACAGTCACGGGTGCTCGTGCGCGGCACTACCAGAGCCACAGTCACGGGTGCTCGTGCGCGGCACTACCAGAGCCACAGTCACGGGTGCTCGTGCGCGGCACTACCAGAGCCACAGTCACGGGTGCTCGTGCGCGGCACTACTAGAGCCACAGTCACGGGTGCTCGTGCGCGGCACTACCAGAGCCACAGTCACGGGTGCTCGTGCGCAGCACTACCAGAGCCACAGTCACGGGTGCTCGTGCGCAGCACTACCAGAGCCACAGTCACGAGTGCTCGGCACTACCAGAGCGACAGTCACCACAGGATAAGTCAGTGAAACTCGAATTAATACGCTTATTTATAGTAGTTTATTTCCATTTCCACAAAACGGCACGGAGTGTACTTCGAAGACAAAAACATCGAAGGCGTCGGTGCGCCACACTTCACCGCAGACACCATGGCTTGTCTGCGTGAATTGGCGCCACTCGGTGCCACTAGCAAATCTTCGTGCAGCAGGTGTAGATGGTGATGCAAGGGCAACAGCATCCGCCGCAGCAACCGCCACTGCAGCCTCCGCAAGGTCCGCAACACCTGGAAACAGAAGGGAAGTTGAGACCCTCACTAGGACACGATAGTGTGGCGGCCACCGGTTGCGCCACCCAACAAAATGTTGAACCAGCGGGCGATTCGGTTGCCGGCAACAGTTGCCGCCACCATGGTGTCCTAGCGCGAATGTCCGTGTTAAGAGAGCTTGAAGCAGAGCTGACAAAAATCGGGACTTACATTTTTTCTATGGGGTGTGTATAGAGTACTTTAAACAAGGCCTAAAACAGGTCGGTCAGGCTAGAGACCAAGGTTGTGGAAAGTCACTATTTTTAGACAATTTTTTAAAGATTAAAGTTTTTTTGGGACTTTTTATATACTAATGTGTATCACGCAAGCGATTTGATTGTACTAACCTTGTCAACAAATGTCACTCTACAGAACACCTCGCATGCTATTTGAAAAGAGAATGTAAAACGATTTTATTTTTAAAAACATGGTTTATTTTATAACAGTACTTTTTTACAAGGCCATGAAGTCTCAACATGACGAAAAAACCGACCAAGTGCGAGTCGGACTCGCGCACGAAGGTTTCCGTACCATTATCTACAGGGTGTTAACGAATTCGTGTAATTCCTTAAAACCACATGATCTACTACTGATGTAGACAGACCCAGCACGGGATTTAGCTTGATTAAAAATAAAAAAATAAAATCTTTTTTTTTCATGCGCCTTTGTTACCACCGATCGTATCTAAACCACCTAATAAGGATTCAGTAAAAAAAAAGTTTTTTTTTTTTTTGCAAAAAAATAATTTTATTTTTGTGAACATTTCGATGCCACGCATAAATTAATGAAAGTACGGCGACACGGCTGGCAGGAACGACTAACGCGATATCGCTCTTTGCAGTCAGATAACTCAAGGCTCTAAAAAGACTCAGAATTTGAAAACCAAAAATTTTTTTTTTATTTATTTTTTTGGTTGAATTTCGAAAATTCCCATTTAGGGTTAATCTGTGTCACCAGTAGATCACGTGGTTTGAAGGAATTACACGAATTCGTTAACACCCTGAATAAAAACGGCAAAAAAAAACACGTTTATTGTAAGGGAGCCCCCTTAAATATTTATTTTATTCTGTTTTTTAGTATTTGTTGTTATAGCGGCAACAGAAATACATCATTTGTGAAAATTTCAACTGTCTGACTTGTGACGGTAGTAGTGGTGGCGACTAGCGAGGTGCGCCTATAAAAGGGCCGGCACGCTGCACTTCGTCCTCATTGGCTGGAGACCCTTCAGGTCTCGCCAATAACTGCCCGGTTACGTAGAAACCGTCCCCTAGGACGACCTACTGCAGTCCAATAGAAAAAAAAAAAAAAAAACTTCGTCCTCTCTCGCGCCTCAGCAGCTCCGCTAGTTAAGTACTACACCTACACCTGAAGACCCTGGACTCCTCGTGTCGTATTATCTAAAGAACCACGCCCTGTAAACTAGTCTAATTTTGTAACTATTATAAAAAGGACTCCGCGCCACGTGTATCGAAAGTGAAGCACCCTAAGTATGCCGGACCGTTTGTACAAACATGCCTCACGCACACATTTACATCATAAGGTGCCGACTGGCCGCCATTACGCGGCACCGCGCCGTCATTGTAGGTACTGTTTACGTCAAGTAATAAAATAAAATAATGCCTTCTTGTGTTGTGAAATGGTTTAAAAATAATTCTACATCCCAGAAAAAGTGTCAAGGAATAACATTCACAAGTAAGACACTTATTTTACCTGTTGATTTATTGTATTTTTGACATTTTAAAATCATTACTATTGGAACACAAAACCTCAAAAGACATAGTAGTGCTGTCGGAAAATAAATGGGTAATTTTCCCGAGAGATTGGGTAATCCATTTTTTTGTGTTCTTTGTGAGTTTTTTGCAAGTATTGAATATGATTAGTTTTATAGATTTCCTACAGCAAATCAACCATGGAATAATGATTGGATTAAAATAATAAGAGCCTGCAGAGATGATGAACATTGAATTCCGTCGAAAACGTTTTTCTTGTTACTCATACAAAATAAATGCTTAATTTTAAGTTTTAACTAAGTATATGTTTGTAATTGCAATTAAATAATGTAAGCGGACTTCTTATATGGCTTCATTTAAAGAAATGAAACATTCAAAATATTTAAAAAAAATGGGGAAATTTTCATTTATCTGGTATCCCTCAAATCACGCACACATAGATCGGTACGGTGCTTCACTTTTGATATGCGTGGCGCGGAGTCCTGTAAAATATATATTGTATGGTTAAAGTGTTTTCCTTAATATTCTTATGTAAGTACACTCCTGCTAAACTGCTTCTGCTTCTTGCTAGATTCTGATTTTATGTGCACATGCTCGTTAAGGGTTGACTCCTCAAGCCACCCTTAACCCGCTAAGCGTTACAAACTATCACGGTTCATGAGATACAGCCTGGTGACGGACGGACGGACAGCGGGGTCTTAGTAATAGGATCCCGTTTTACCCTTTTAGTACAGAACCCTAAAAAAGAAATTTTTAATAATGACAAACTAGGTGGTCGCGAATTTTTGTATAAATTTTTTCAACAAAAAGGGTCATGCATCAAAAAATGTTTTTGTTTGCTTCCGCCTAAATGTAAATTCTAACGCAAGAACATACAAATAAAAAATACTATTTTTTGTTAATTCCAGTTTAAAATTATTCAGCGCAAAATACATTGAGTCGAAAAAGGAGAAGAAAAAAACTGAAAAATGAAATTGAATTTTTGTGAAGCCTACAAAACACCCAAAGTAATTTGCGTAGAATACGATGGTGAAATGTCATGTTTTGAGTTAGGTGATTTACCACCACCCCCAGACGACCCTAGAAAACTCGGTATTGTTTTTCCATGTTGCATCAATAAAAAGCCATTTAGTAAAAAAGAACCTAAAATTGTTAAACTTCAAGATCCTAAAGACAAGATTGTTCCTAAGCAAACCAAATCCAACATAAAACGCACTGATTCTCAAGAACGTCCGTTACCATCATTAATGAGAAATGCCAACAAAGACAGTATACTTTACGTTTTTGACAAAAAAGGTTTCAACATGGCAGTTAATTATGCTAAAGCGAATATTAACTGTGCAGATATGACGGAACTAAATACAAAAGACCCTGTTGGCAGTCGTAGAAATCAAGACCAACAATCTACAGTTAATAATAAAAAGGGAAAATCTCTCCATGCTTGTAAGAGTCGTGAGTTAAGAGGTGGTGTCCTCTCTACGGATTGTTTCTGTCTTCGTAGAAATGGACTGCAGTATGACTGTCGCAGGACTGGTTGCCAGAATAGTCCGCTATGCTCGGTTCTCCCAGCACCTATGTGCGAACCAGCGCGAGTTGCCTGCATTACACATTGTGCCAATCCGCACGCTGAAGATTTACAAAAGATCTGCGAGTTACGCCCTTGGTAGTATGTCTATGTACTCCTATCCAAAACGGAAATGCCTACACAACATTCAGGCGAACCACGTCTCCGGATATCCAAAATGACGACATGAGCATACATGAAGGATGCATGTTCCATGGGAAAAGTAGAAAGATCTGAAATTATGAATTTGATGACACTATGACATAGGTCAAAGGTATAATATAATCAAAGGCGCTTACTGCAGCCGTTGATGTAGTGCCATTAATCGGTAATCGACCAAAATATTGCTATCCAAATTCCAGCCATATCGCGATATGTCGATTGCCCTTGACGTGCAATAGGAAACTGCCAATATTGAGGTGCGTTTTAATGGATTCAGAGATTGAACATAATATTTATCCTACCAATTTTATAAGTTTTTAAGAAAAAAGGGATGACCTTTACTGTCAACGCAAAAATAGAAGTCGAATCGATCAATTAACGTTCAGCTATATCGCGATATGTAAAGACTAAATAAAAATGGATATTATAACATTTTATCCCATACGTTCAATACAAAATTATGTTATTTAATCATCATATCAGCCCGTTTAAGTCCACTACTGTTTAACGTGGACCTCGCAATGACAACTAAACAAGATTATCACGTGGCCCGAAGATTGCAGTTGGACAACTGTATTACAAGAAATTATGTTAGAAACTGTACGAACTGCGTTTCAAGTTTTGATTGGCTCGTTCAGCGTAACCTGTGCCGTAGTTTGTTGAACGCGACCATGTGCGTGACCCATGAGCGTATCGGCTACCGCTATGAAGTTTTATTACATAATATTGGCTGATCAGAATAGCTGGCACAATCCTGGCACAAATAGTATTCAAAAAAGGAGTAAAAAATCGGAAACTCGAGAAAAGAAAAAAATATATTGACAGAAGAATTTTTCACTTCGCCTAGTCTAGATGTACTTTTTATAATAAAAATTTCGTAAATTTTCATAAAATACTGTCTAAATTTCCTGTAGTATTTTCATGTAACTTATTATAAAATACACAATTGTAAAAATTATAAAAAAACATTAAAAAGCCCTCCTCCCCGCTGTTCAAAATCAAACAGAAGTACCCGTTTATCATAATCTCATAAAATGTAAGTTTAATGCTGTTTCATGTAGCGAGTAAAATGACGCTATGGCGACTATAAAATGTTTTTTGTTTTCAGGTGTTCTCCGTGTGGTCCTATGGTTTGCTACAAATATGAAGACTGTGGTCCCCCGGTAAGTTAAGGCCCGCTGAATGTAGATGTAAGAATAATAAATTAATAACGATGATAAGAAAAATCTAATGGCCATGTCGATGTTCAGCTACAGTGTCTACCGCGATCTGCGTTCAAGCGCAATGGACTGCAAGATTGCCAGTTCTTCCAGCAGGGCTCTATACGGTACCTGTGCCGGGCAGACTCCTGTTGCCCCAGGCCGTGTCCGCCATGCTGTCCGCCGTGTGTACGACGCCCACCACCCGGCAAGACCTACGTCACGCGCTTCAGCGACTTCGACTTAATATCACAGTGGTAGAAGGCTTTTTCGCGTCATCGTCCTCTTGCCTCTAGAAGCCCGGTAAATTAATATTCAATCACTCACGGCGGACAGACCAATCTTCCTTCGTGGCATTTGAATTACAAAATCATTGCCTTTTACAGAAAGGTAAGCCTTCGGATGGAGGCGCTAGAGTGGTGGAGGACGGCGGACAAAAAAAGAGTGAAAAGGAAAATCAGTTGAAGCGAACCAAGAGTCGTGAGTTGCGTGGTGGCATCATGTACTACAGTTGTCATTGTATCAAGCGAAATGGGCTCCAGCACGACTGTCGCCGCACGGGATGCGGTGGCGAGCCCGCGTGTCTTGTCTTACCCGATCCATTGTGTGCGCCTAGTCAGTTGGCGCGCGCTCGCGGTCTTGCCGACCCTGCTGCACTGGCAGCTCACACTCAAGCCCAAGGTGGTGGTGGCGGCTCAGGCAGACCAGCAGATACGGGTTCCGGCGGCGGAAAACGATTTATTGTCTGCGAACTGAAGGGTATTCTCCCCGATGTTGACGTGGGCAATAGCGGAAAATGCTGTAAGTGTCCAACTACATTTGTTGTACCCACACAAGCCTCTGGTAGTGGAGGCGCGAAACCTCATGCATGCATCTGCACTGGGGGCAAGGCTACAGTGGGAAGTTCACCAAATCCGCCACAAAATAGTGCACGTGCATCCATTCCGCGCTGTTGCAATTGTGGGTCTGGATCTGGCACACTAAATGTGCAATCGTCAGTTATTGCGTTCGACGAGAAAACAATCGAGAATATACTGAAAAGGTTTGAAACTAAAGAATTAGGATCCAGTTCAGCCAAAAAGGTTATAGGACCCGGCGGTCGTTCTCGTGATCCAACGAAAACTGTCGCTAAAGAAGAGCCATGTACTAGACCTGGTTGTGTACACTGGCAGCCACCGCCGCCCTGCGTGTGGGACCTTCCGTGTAAAGCGGACTGTTTTGAGACACCGGCGCATGTCGAGCCGGGCCGCAACCCACTGACGGGCAGCGGTGGCTTCGGTAGTTCCACTGGACATAATGTTGCGGTGGCAAGGGGCACACAGCAACCGCGTGAAAGAATGAAACTGTTGACACCTGAATATTGTACAGGTTGTTCTGCACCGAGTGGGGGAGGCGCAATGGCGAGCGGCGGCCCGGCAGCTGGCTTACCCATGTTGGTGATGAAGCTTTGCTGAACGCGTTTTGTCCCAACTTCACTGATTTCCTGAAAGCTTAAGAAAAAGTGCAAAATACCGAAAGCATTAAATGTTTATATTTGTACTTGGTTTTTCATTTATAACTTAAAAATACAGTTTAGGACATTGGTATTTCCGTTTTAAAATTCTGTTCAGATTTCCATGTTGTGAAGGGCCACTAGTGCTACCACGCCCACACCGGACCGGTGTCCTTCACCACACAATCCTCACCTCAGGTGTAAGTTACCCCAGCTGGAAAGTTGCTCCTAGAGTGGTGTATCTGTACCTAGCGATTGACCATGCCCTGCGTCTTAACGAAAACATTAAATAATTAGTTCTATGTTTGTTCTATCGAAATATGCATAATACGCAATTTGTTCCGTTTTAGTTTTTATAAAAAATGGCTTCTTCTATAACAGTTAGGCAGCGATGTACTTTTAAATTACGCACTTTAAAAAAACAAAAACTAGATAGGCGACTAGTTCTACATTAACTCTTCTACTTTTTACTTATAAAAATTCATTACTTTAAGTTAAGGCCCTGCGCAGACGATGGACTTTTTGTCCGGAGGACTGCCGCGGACAGGAATTGATGTGGTTGGTAGTCTTTGCCGGTCGCGAAATTTAACACGGACTCAACGCACACGTAGGTAGTTTTGTCTGTAGTTGTGGTTAGAACTCTAGTTTCTGAGATGGCAGCAACTACCAACTACTTTCATTCTTGTCCGTCGTAGTCCGTCGGACAAAAAGTCCGTCGTCTGCATGCGCGTTCCCATTGAGGGACCACTTTTGAATTTTGAGCTTTTGAATGCGTCAGCCCTTAGTAAAAGTTCTCAAACCATTGTAAATTCAGCCTCTAGTTTGTAAAAGTAACCACTCAAAAGTTACAACCGGTTAAAGGTGGTCCCTCAGTCGTGACTGACAGGCATCCATATCTCACAACAGAGTTAAAATTTACAACTGCTGTAAATGACTACTCTTAGTAAAAGATTTGTAAAACTAATTTACTGAATATCAACCCTTCCTGTGCACTGAATAAAAAGAACTAGCATGCAGAAGGTGGTCCCTCAATCGATCACTATAAGTTCACCGTGAGTGGAGACCCCAATGGAATTTGGAATTTTCGTATGGGTCTAGCGTTAGTAAAAGTACTTGAATGATTGTAAATTTAACCTCTAGTTTGTAAAAAAAGCCATTCAAAAGTTTCAATCGATAAAAGGTGGTCCCTCAATTGAAACGTTTATCAAAAGAAAAAACTATTTACGTGGCATTCCGAAGTTAAAAAGACGAATGCTACAGTCTATCCCTTAGTAAAATTTTTTTACTAACGATTACTTTACCAAACAGTGTCAAAAACTGAACCGTTTTATTTTAAATAATAATCGAATTCCTGCGTTGAAATACTAAGATCGAGGTGACCACACAACTGGATTTTTTTTAGAGACTGTTACGTAATACAACATTTCATTGATATTTGACATCGCTTAGCTAATTTCAAACCCAAAGAAAATAATAAAATAGTGTAGGACTAGTAAAAAAAAAAAAATTTAACTTCTGAAAATTATTGTACAATATTATTTTTTATTAATCACATCACTGCTAATTAAAAAAACAGACAGAAAATAATGCGTATGATAATTAAAAAAAAAGGATGGTTCCCATTTCTTCTATGGAACATCACGTCAATAGAGAAAATGAAACATTTTTTTCTCGTTTTATTACATAGAACCGCATACTAGCACTTCATCCGACTTCACTTTTCGGTGACGTCATGGAACAACATGGGAATCATAATTTTTCCCAAAGGATGATGGGCACAAATGTATGGAGTCTGGTACTGGCACCAATCAAAATGCATGATATACTACTAAAGTAAAAAAAAAAACGTAACTATTAACAGAGATATGAATTATTTGAAATACATGTATTTAAAATAGAAATTCAAAATGCAAAATACCTATTTTTATTTTGCATTTGAAATACTTTTTTTCAAAACGTATTTTCTATTTTATTTGAAATACTTTTTAAAAATATTTAATATTTGTAAAATGCAAAATGGTTTTGTTAATTTTTTTAATTCATGTTTCATATTTTTCATTCTCAAATTCTTGTTATTTACTTTAAAGAGTATTTGTGCCAAGTTTCATGTTTATAAATACTGGAAATAAGAATTTTTAAATAAATTTTATCACCCCTTTTCACTCCCTTAGAGTGCGCTTTCGCTATAAAAACAACTACTCTCCAAATTTCAAGTTTCTACCTTTAGCGGTTTAGGCTGTGCGAGAATCTTACATTAGGACTTGTTCTTTATATGCATGTAGGTATGTGTATATACCTAGATGATTTTTCCAATCTTTAAATCGCTATATCTCATGAATGATGATTCGCAGAATCAACGTGAAAGAGGAACTCTTTGATCAAATAGTAGTGTTAAAATCAGTGAAAAAAGGTATTTTATTTGAAAAACCTATTTTGAAAATACGTATTTTGCATTTTGTATTTAAATACTTTCATTGAAAACCATTTTGTATTTTCATTTGAAATAAAAATATAACCAATCATTTGCATTTTGAATTTAAATACTTTTAATATACTATTTTGCACATTTCTGACTATTAAGCATTTCTTATTTTTCATTCCCGACTCAAAAAGAGAGGTGAGAGGTGAACCCACGACGGAAAAAGAGGGATGTTTTATAAGTTTGAAGCTTATGTCTGTAAGTCTCTGTCCGTCTATACTATTCTATTTATATAAAATGATATCCCTTTTTCCCTTAGTCATGGCCCGCCGCGACCGCCGCGCCGCGCCGCCGGCCGCTTTAAATTGTAAAAAGTTTTTTTTTGTGTCAAAGGACATGGAACAAAACGTACCCACCTTGTAGCAAATTGAAACTAGTACCATTAGAAAGGTCTTCAAAAATACATAAATATTTTGTATGGCGACAACTCTGTATCTAACGGGAGAAAAATGTTATTCGACGTTGAAATATGCAGAAAACACTTTGTGAATTCACCCCGCGCGCAGTCAATCATATCCCTTAAACTAGCCCAATATTCTGCTATAGGTACCTACATATACGTAGGTGTATCTATACATCCTCGTATGCACCTAAACATATTAAATACAAAATATAAACAGTATAAAAACGTACTAAATATATTTTGCTGTAGAGGATGTTTTCTAATGGGAATTGGGAATGCATGCATGAATGAAGTTCCCGGATGGAAAACTAAACAGGAAGACGGGAGGAGGAATACGCTCAACTCTACCGCACTTTCTGAAGCTTAAAGGTTCGCGCATATTATGACGGGCCGCAGCGGGTCGGGTCGCAGCGTAAAAATCCGCTCAAATCGCTTGTATGTATTTTATATGAACTATCGCACACTGTGCCGAGGCGCAGCAGTCCGCATATTTCGCCGCGGATTTTGGTTGAGTGCGATGCGGCCCGCCCCGCCCCGCTGCGCCCTAAGTAAGCATTTTGCGCTGCGTTGCGGCCCGCTCCGCCCCGCTGCGACCCGACATAATGTGCGCGAACCTTAATACAACCGAAAATCCACATTAAACACACAAAACGGAAGGGAATTACAAACATGTGCAATTGCGCATACGTCGAATGTAGGAGCCATTTTAAATAAAAATATTGATATTATTGCAAAACTTAAAAAAATATAAGGTATTCTATGATTATCTAAATGTTTTTTTTTTTTTTTTAATAATTAGACGGTGCATATTTGACAATTAATAAAAAAAATATCACTGTTTACTTAGTTTTTAGTAAAATTCGAAAAAATAAACTTCGTCGGTCCGGCAAATGCTTGGGATGAAATAATCGTTGAGAGCAACAATACCATTTAGTGATGATGTTTATTTGTGTACCTTAATAAATAAACAAACTGTACTTAATTGAATTCATGGCGTTTTAATTCATATTTTCCGTAGCAAAAAGTAAACCTTAGGAAGCTGGGTCAGTCGCTCTCTATGAAACAGAACGACTGGTTATTCATTGGGCCTAAAAAATAATTATTTTAACACTACATAGATGATTGAAAATGCAAAATAGAAGTGGTCATAACTTCGGTCTCCCATTCATTCATTCATTCGTTCATTCATTTTTGAGTTGTTCACCTAAGCCTCTTCTAAATGACACCTAGTCTAAAATGCTACAAGGTGGGTACGGGTTCCAAACAAAATTACCCATTGTTCTTTGGGAAAAATTATGATTCCCATGTTGTTCCATGACGTCACCGAATAGTGAAGTCGGATGAAGTGCTAGTATGCGGTTCTATGTAATAAAACGAGAAAAAAATGTTTCATTTTCTCTATTGACGTGATGTTCCATAGAAGAAATGGGAACCATCCTTTTTTTTTAATTATCATACGCATTATTTTCTGTCTGTTTTTTTAATTAGCAGTGATGTGATTAATAAAAAATAATATTGTACAATAATTTTCAGAAGTTTAATTTTTTTTTTTTTTACTAGTCCTACACTATTTTATTATTTTCTTTGGGTTTGAAATTAGCTAAGCGATGTCAAATATCAATGAAATGTTGTATTACGTAACAGTCTCTAAAAAAAATCCAGTTGTGTGGTCACCTCGATCTTAGTATTTCAACGCAGGAATTCGATTATTATTTAAAATAAAACGGTTCAGTTTTTGACACTGTTTGGTAAAGTAATCGTTAGTAAAAAAAATTTACTAAGGGATAGACTGTAGCATTCGTCTTTTTAACTTCGGAATGCCACGTAAATAGTTTTTTCTTTTGATAAACGTTTCAATTGAGGGACCACCTTTTATCGATTGAAACTTTTGAATGGCTTTTTTTACAAACTAGAGGTTAAATTTACAATCATTCAAGTACTTTTACTAACGCTAGACCCATACGAAAATTCCAAATTCCATTGGGGTCTCCACTCACGGTGAACTTATAGTGATCGATTGAGGGACCACCTTCTGCATGCTAGTTCTTTTTATTCAGTGCACAGGAAGGGTTGATATTCAGTAAATTAGTTTTACAAATCTTTTACTAAGAGTAGTCATTTACAGCAGTTGTAAATTTTAACTCTGTTGTGAGATATGGATGCCTGTCAGTCACGACTGAGGGACCACCTTTAACCGGTTGTAACTTTTGAGTGGTTACTTTTACAAACTAGAGGCTGAATTTACAATGGTTTGAGAACTTTTACTAAGGGCTGACGCATTCAAAAGCTCAAAATTCAAATGTGGTCCCTCAATGGGAACGCGCATGTCGTCTGCGCAGGCCCTAAAAAGACAAAAGAAGTAAAGCTAGCGATGTATTTCTAAGTAAATGAATTTCTTTCGCTTAATAATGTGACAGTTTTGTCCCCATTACAATTCAAATTAGATTTTATTAATATTTTTTATTTAATATTTGTATAGATATATCGAAGTTCACAAAATTTTGAAAAACAAAATCTTCTTTCTAAGCGTAGGTAGTTTCTGTAAATGTCAGGTAAATTCATTTACTTAGAAATACATCACTAGCTTTTCTTCTTTGTATTGTCTTTTTTAACTTAAAGTAATGATTTTTTATAAGTAAAAAGTAGATAAGTAATTAGAGTTAATGTAGAACTAATCGCCTATCTAGATTTTGTTTTTTTAAAGTGCGTAATTTAAAAGTACATCGCTCGCTAACTGTTATAGCGAAGCCATTTTTTATAAAAACTAAAACGGTACAAATTGCGTATTATGCATATTTCGATAGAACAAAATTATAGAACTAATTATTTAACGTATTCGTTAAGACGCAGGGCATGGTCAATCGCTAGGTACAGATACACCCTAGAGTGATATGAGTGGAACGTATAATTAGTGCGCAGTAAATGTGCGCCAAATAAAAAATTTGTGCGCTTTGTCGTATTGGAAAAATTACTACGGTAACGTTGTTCCAGCAAGAAAATTCTAAACGAATGATCGGAGAGAAACATTGTGTGTGCGTCACTCGTGTGACTGTCGCTCTCGTAGTGCGGCGCACGAGCACTCATGTGAGACTATCGCTCTCATAGTGCCACGCACCAGCACTAGTGTGACTTTCGCTCTCGTAGTGCCGCGCACGAGCACTCGTGTGACTGTCGCTCTCGTAGTGCTGCGCACGAGCTCTCGTATGACTGTCGCTCTCTGTAGTCAGTAAGAGTAACCGAATCACCTGCTGGTGGCGCAACCATTAGGCCTCTGCCTCGAATTATGCGGGCAGCGGGGCGGCGGCGGCGGCGCGGCAGCGGGGCGGGCAACGCATACCTGTTCTCCAAACCAGCGGGCAGATCGCGCGGCACTATAGCGGTGTAGTGTTGTGTTCGTGGTTGTGTTGTCGAGATATTTGTTTTTATTCGCGAACGAAATGTCTGAAAAACGGCGACAACATCTTTCTGATTCAAATTTATTCCTAACGCTCGATTTATTGTGGGCAAAAGAAGAAGTGGATCCCTACTATAGGGCAAGGAAAATAAATGGCGAGTTTTATCGAAATTATGAAGAACAGAGACAAAATCCCGACAAATTCTACGACTACACCAGAATGAGTGTAGAAACTTTTGACTATACATATTCTTGAAACGTTTTTTATTTCTTCCCATAATTGGTTAATTATTCTTCTATTTTTATGGTTCGCATCTTTGCTGTTCCATATGGGTGTCCTCTCAAAGATTGCCGAAATAATTTGCTCTTGCACGTCCGAGGACATTTTGATACGTCACAAAAAAAATGTACAACACTATACTCTATCCTCCTCCTCAAGTCGTACTCCTCATTACTGAGGGTCGTGATCCTCCCTTGAAAACATTTTTGCTCTTATGATGTTACGCCATCGCTGTCTATCCTTGGCCAAGTGAAGCGCATCGTGAAATTTCGTATCAAGAGAAGAGCTTATCTGGTCAGACCATCGCAAAGGGCTGCGACCTCTTGGTCGTTTACCGTCCACCTTGCCGGTAACCATCAGTTGTTCGAGGTTATTGCCATCTTTTCTCGCTATATGGCCGAAAAATTCCAAAACTCTGCGGAGACAAGTCGTAGAGAGTCTGGTCTTTATATTGAGCTCGCGTAGAATGGATTCGTTGGTGCGGAATGCAGTCCATGGTATCCGAAGCATCTTCCTCCAACATCACATCTCGAAGGCGTCTATACAAGCTCGGTCGGCCTTTCTCAATGTCCAAGTTTCTGCTCCGTATCCGAATATTGAGAAGACCAGCGTGTTGACCAATTTCACTTTGGCATTTCGCGAAATGTTGCGATCTCTCCATATTTTTCCAAGCTGAGACATAACATTCTTGGCCATGCCGATGCGTCTACGGATTTCTTTTTCTACTATACTCTATACTACAATGCAGACGCGCAACGCGGGCGGTCACCGCTTGACTGGAGTGCACCGCTCGTTGCCCGCCCCCGCGCCGCTGCCACGCCTCTGTTTTCGAGAACCGGTCCATTTGATTTTACGCATAAGATCCTGCCGCTCCCGCGCCGCCGCCGCCACCGCCCCGCTGCCCGCGAAATTCGAGGCAGAGGCCTTAGACTTAAAACGCACTAGCGGCCAGCCGCAATAGGGCGTGCCGCTTCGCCGTATTGCGGCTGGCCGCAGGCCGCACATCGATTTTTACATGTAATCACATGATCTCAACGCACTGATTTCCGTACAGCCGTCGTGTGCCAGTGCGTTGAGATCATGCGGTTTCATGTAAAAAAATCGATGTGCGGCAAGCCGCATTGCGGCTGGCCGCTGCGTTTTAAACCTTAATTGTATATAGCTGTTTGGCGTCTCACTCACTCCGCCACTAGTTGCACTACCACCAACAAACAATTAAGCGCTGGTTGCAGGTCATTTTAAAGCTTAGAGTGCTACTATTAATTTATAATAGATTCAGTTGTCACTAAAGGTGATACAGTTTACTTATGAAATACGTTTAGCTCTTCAGAATGTATTAGAACTGTAAACAACGAAGCAGTATTTTCTTTACAGTTAGTGTAGTAGCAGTGGCTGCTTTTATACTTAAGACGTTAAAGCTTGTACCGGCCTGCAGCGCTCAAAGCTGTATATAGATCTTCATTAACTCCCTATAATTCTTAATGCTATAAATCTGCTCTAATGGAGTTGCTTATATATCTTAAGGCTGTATTTCAACTTCAGTAACGTCGTCGGTTCTGCAACGGAGTTAATTAAGAGTGTAATAACACCAAACTCTGCATGCGTTGTATAACTCTAATATACAGCTTACACCTGTTAGACTAAAGGCAATGATAGGTTAAATAGTTATAGCAGTTTCGTAAGATCCTGATATAAAGATTTTGGTGTTAGATAAATAAGTTGTAATTCTTATGTCAACCAAAGGCCGCTTAATACTTTTAACTACCCGGCGTATTAGTTCATCGGGTGTCATAATAGACTCAAGAGAGGACTGTAGCTTTAAGAAAAAATCGCCATTTTTTGTCACTTCTTGTCAACATAACCTAAAAATGTATTAATACAATATCACTTTTAAGTAACGAAGTAGCTAAATTTTCCGAATTATTTTACATAGTTTTTGTATACAATCCCTAAAACTAACCAATACTTGAAAATGAGTGTCTAAAAACTATTTTAGGTTATTAGCATTTTTAATTGTTTTCCTTTTTTTTTTACAAAATCATTTTATTTTTAAGGCGCATCAAAATTGAGATGCGAAACATAATATACAATCACAGTAAACTTGCAAGCGCACTAATGTTTAATTAACTTTACACTTCAAGAATACTGTTAATCAAAAATACTTTTCGTGATGAAAATGTTGCAATGTCCGCCAGATAAAATGAAGCACTCATGTTGATAATAATAACTCAACAAATTAAATAATTTGAAGATTTTAAAGCTTTTACTATTTGCTTTTGACACCGAAAACGCTACAAATGTGTTATTAGGTATCAAAATACCGATCCAAGTTCTATCTGACACCGTTATACATATTTTATGTAACTCAAGGTATCAATTAACTTCATAATAAAGGTGCAATAAAGTTTCAAGCGGAAACCGACGATCTTGTAACACCTCTCAAACACACCTACTAAAGCTTATATAGAACCACTGTAAAGGGTTTATACAGACTTTACCTGCAAAAGGGGAACGCCCATAAAATGCCTGAAATGGACAGAAAATACGAATAGTCCTTAATTCTAATTAGAATTAAATATGCATAATGAATAATTCTCAAGTTTGTAAACGTAGGAGGAAAATATAACGATCTTTAAAATATTTCGCTTGATATCCGTCTAATTCATTCTTATTTTTTAATGGACAACTGTGTTTAATCTGACATGTGTAATCGACATTCAGCCAAACAAGAATTTTCAAATAATTTATCGAAGTATTTTATAGAATTATTGCACAGTTATCGTTCATTTAGAATAATTCGACCTAATTATAACGTTTATCTAATGAAAGTAATATTATATGCATGTCAATATTAATTAAAATAAAATTATTTTCAAATAAGAAAAAGTATCGTAGGCTGCATGGATAACATGTCCTTTGCCTTACTGACAGTTTGATATTGATTACTGCATTTCATTTTTCCGTTGAATTGTGGTTTTGAATTGATCGATTCACATTTTGCGTTTGCGACTTGAGTATAACTTAATAGGATATAATAACGACGACTTTGGCCATTTTTAAGGATTTTGATTTTACTTCTGCACACGTTACCCCTTTTCGAACTCGACTTAGATTGAACCCGCCTTGACGACGACTCGGCTTTTTGACGACGGACCTGGACCTGCTTTTTATACGACTCTGCTATTGTTTTGGACTCTTACACCGTGTACATTTAAAAATGGATGGAAACGTACACTGTGTTAATTGCTATCTCGATCTTACAGCGATGAGACGTAATGTCGTATCAGAGCAAAATGATGAAGTACGTCGTTTAATACAGGCATGGATAACACCATTAGCTGTAAGTATATTCATTCCATAGTTTTTGTGAATAATTATATTGAACTGAACGCACTGACATTGAACAATTAGTACATTGTTTTTTGTTCTTTCTCACAGGTTGAACCAGGTAGTGTTGTTTGTGATGCATGTCTTAGATTAGCGGTTCACACTATCACCGAGACACCTGGAACCAGCCGGCCAGGTAGACAAGTAGGCCACCAACATGTGTGCGTTTGCTGTGGACAGTCTGTTCTACGACAACGATCACATGTTGTAAGAAATAGCAGTGATCGTGAGAGGCACATAATGAATGTAGTAGCACACAGAATCCAACCACGCCAGGTAAGTTCATTCCTCTGCCCTAATTCTGTGTAATTCCCTCTTATCCCGTGCAAATAACGTCACTATCATGTCTTTTAAAAACTTATCACAGAGTACTTTTTTATGCATAGGTTTTCGTTCATCGAGCTTGAAGTAAAACAAAACCAACTTTTACTTTTCATTTTGCTTGCAGCTACGTTCTTCGGATTTGATCTGCCACCCATGTTGGCAACGATGCAGCCGGGCTACCTCACCCCCTACTACTCCTTCACCAAGCCCGAGTCCGGTACCCAGTCAGGCAGGTAGTTTGAATATACCTCTACATGAAGAACCTCCTCAAATAAGATCCAGCGTACTGTTACCTAATTACGGAAGAGCAGTTGATACTCAAAGTCATTGTTTCTATCCAGGATGTAATATGATTGATAGACATGTGGTACCACTTTCATTAAGGGTGTGGCTCTTCAAGGACTACAAGTTTTATATACCAAAGAATTCAAAAATATGTAGTCATCATTTGAATAGTGACTTTTGGCATGAACTCCCTGCTTTGGAAGATATGAATCATGAATTCACTGTGGACCACATTGAAGACTTTGCATCATTTGTGAATTATGAATGTCGTGCTTTGGACTTCGAAAATATACACTTAATGGAAGAACATATGGTGTGGTACTTTTTAGGAATGAGTAGAAATAGTTTTGGTACTCTAATGGGAGAGGTGCCCCGATTGGCGCAAATGCATAGAGGTTCTACTGCCCTTGGAGCTTACCTGATGAAATTGAGAACTGGAGATTCTGATGAAAGATTATCATCTCTTCTACAAATACCGAGAAGTACTCTGGAACGTCTAATGGCTAAAGCAAGGGAAAAACTGCATCAAGATTTTGTTCCTATGAACCTTGGAATTGGACATATAACAAGAGAACAAATAGCAGCAAGAAACCTTGTTCTACCAAATGGGCTGTTTGGCGAAGTCGACGGAATAAGGAAGCCTGTCGTAATTATTGATGGAACATATATCTATGTACAAAAAAGCTCCAACTATTTGTACCAAAAAGAGACATATTCTCTTCACAAATATCGAAACCTTGTGAAGCCATTTTTGCTTGTTTGCTCCGATGGCTATATAATCGATGTGTTAGGCCCTTATCCAGCAACAACTTCCGATGCTCAGATAATGATTAGTGAATTTGATGAACCCAGTAAGCCATTGAGACAATATTTTCAGGATGGTGACGTATTCATTCTTGATAGAGGGTTCAGGGATTCCATTCCACTTTTGCAATCTTGCAATTATAGTGTTCACATGCCATCAACACTGCAAGTAAATGAAATTCAATTATCCACTCTGGAAGCTAATAAAAGCCGAAGAGTTACTATTTGCCGCTGGGTTGTGGAAGCCGTAAATGGAATATTCAAGCAGCAATTCAAATTATTTCGCCAAGATTTTTTTAATAGAGCTTCGAGACATTTAATGGTAGATTTCTCTATAGCAGCAGCATTAATTAATAGGTTTTATACTAGAATAGTTGACAGGCCAGATGCTGTTGATATTTTGCAAATAATACATCAGAATATGTATACAGAAAATATACTAGCTGATTATGTGATCACAAATAATTTGAATCGTCGCAGAGCGCAATTCCAAAGCATTAATATAAATCCTAACAATGTTGCTGATTTCCCACAACTGACATACAGCGAAATGGTTTTGTTGGCATGTGGTACGTACCAAATAAAACAGGCTCGCTCATACTATGGCGAGCACACACGAGCGAATGGTATTTATAAGATTGAAATATGTAGGGAACTGGATAACGAATTAGTTGAGCATTTATCTCTTCCGGGTAATTGCTTTTTACTTCGAGGAAAAATACAAAGCAGACATATTTCTCAAAAAATATATTTTGTTTATATAATAATTAACAATTCCTTATCAGGGATAAGGGCTTTACAGCATCGCTATTGTAACTGCCTCGTGGGACGGCGAACAGTTGGTACCTGTGCCCATACTATGTCAATAATATGGTACTTAGCATGGGCCCGGTACCAACCCAATATCAATCCTCCTGCACAGTTTCTTGATGATGTGTTAGTGGTTTTTAATGATGATTAAAACATTTAAATGCAGTTTTGTTTATTAATTATTGCGTAATAATCTTAAACCTTGACTTAACCTATATTTTAGAAAAAGATGTTTGGAACAAGTTTTGCCGAGTTTTTTTGTAATTATTGAAAATGATATGGGTTCCCTACGACTTATAGTGCAATTTGGCGTATATTTCATTGTTGTTCATTTCAGGCATTTTTTTATGTGGCTGATGGGCATTCCCCTTTTGCGCCAAAATCGAAGATATAAAGGTGTTATTACACTCTATAACTCTCTTGTAAGATCTACGCTAACACTTTAATATATAAGCAGAACCGATATACAGGTCCACTACAGCTTGTCTTAACGCTAAAATGTTAGTTGGGTAGGGGGCCTACTCCCTAAGTCCGTCAACGAAATTAGTCGCCCGTCCGAAAGTAGCCCGAAACCTATTCTGTGCCGAAACGTAGGAGTGAACAAAACAAGTGTCAAGTTCAACTTTTCGGACGGGCAAAAACACATCGGTAGTAGCGACAACTGTCAAATCGTGTTGTCATTCATTATTAGTTCGGGCCCCGAAATAATCTTATGTCCGTAGGTGATAGGGAGTAGGAAACACTCGTAACTAAGGCCGAAACTACGGACTTCATGCTTAGGGAGTAGACCCCCAGGGACGCCCCTCCCGTCCGAATCAACTCTGTGCGTCCACGTGTCATTCGTACCGTACACTTCCATTTTGAAATTGACAATCCCGGTGTTTGTTCTGGTGTTTCTCGCTTGGTAGCTCAAGTCACCACGGTAGCGCGACTTGTTACGCCGCAATGGTATCTCGATGAAATAGGGCTCTAACGAAAGTGAGTGCTTAAGGTGTCTCTCTTCTTCCTCAGCGACAACTGCTATTATTACTAAGTCCCAATCAGTCATTTGATTGGGACTTAGTATTAATAGCAGTTGATTGGGACTTAATAGCATGATTTGCACGCGACAGAACGCGCGTATAAGCTTGTCCACGACGACCAAAATCGTCTATTCGACAATTCGCTCGCGTGCTACTATAGCGAGACTGGACTGGACGTCCGTTATCGTTCAGGTGGAAAAACGTTCGCTGACAAACGGCCTAAACTATTTGACCACCGACATGTCGGTTATGGTTATCGGTTGCCGTTGACATACAGCCTACCAGGTAGCTAGTTGAATTAGGGGGGGGCTATGCATTTAGAATTTTTAATACAGTAACCCTCGAAAAAATAATTTCATTTGATCAACGTTTTTTGTTCCTGCTCTGTCTTAACTTTAACAGGTAATAAGGGTACCTAATACATACAAGCGTGAAACTTGCTATGATTGTAGTGCATACTTTATAGTTAAACAACAAATAAGAAGAAGAAGGAATACTAGTTTGAGCCCAAATACACGTCCGATACTTGCCTCCGATAGTCGGTTCCGATAGTCTGATCAGACTATCTGAAGGCCTCCGCGTCATACATTTGTTTGAACATGAATTATACGTACGATCAGACTATCGGATCGGATGTCAGAATCGTAAGCATCGTCCGGGCGTCGTCGTCATCCAAATCGGACACGAGAATCGTACGTGTATTTCATGAATCCGATCAGATAGTCGGATCCGGCTCCTGGAAGCAAGTATCGGACGTGTATTTTGACCCTTACAGCGGTTATGCACTGCATCCGATCCGATCCGAACTATTTGTATGGTAGTTTACGCACTACATCCGGCATCCGTCATCCGATTTCTATCCGTCATCCGTGAGTCTCCAATTCGGAAGAAATATTGATGGACCGAAGAAGCCGTAATAATGTTTGTATATGTACGCTTTCGCACTACCTCGGATTCAAATCGGACGCCAAATGGATATGCCAAAGATGGCCCCTGAATTGTTTGAATTTGGATCAGAGATCGGAATAGTGCGTAAGCAACATCCGAATTCGGACCGAGATTTTTACTTTAGATCGGTATTTTTACGAATTCGGATCGGATGCAGTGCGTAAAGCAATATCCGAATTCGGTCCGAATTTATTATATCCTTATTTTCACGGATTCGGATCGGATGCAGTGCGTAATCGCTCTTATAAAAAAATCTAGGCTCCCAAAGTCTACATCTCAAATGAGGTGAGCCGACACGCGACACGCGACCTAACCTGCATTAGTTATTGCTTACACAATATCAATGGTCAAAGACAAATTTCTGAAAGATGTCAAAAATAAAATCTGTACAGTATCCAATACAAAAGTAAAATGCAAAACAAATAAAAGATTTTGGTAAAAGTCAGGATAAAAATGAAGTAAAATTTTCAAGTACCTACTTAAGCAGTTAACAATGGCATTGACCTTCAAGATTTTTCGTTGTGTGGTTAGTCCTTATGTAAAATCAACATTGCTTGCACTCCGTTGCGCTTCTACTTCATCGGACGAATGTGGATCGAGTTCTGGTTCTAAGGGCAGTAATAAACGTGGTGCTCCGACTGTATATGATGTAAGTACATGAAACTTATTAATATTTACATTATACAAAACTTACTAATATTGAGGTTTACTATAAATTAATGTAATTATTTTCAGAGAATTCATCTTTCATAATTCGATGTAAGTATTATTTTATTTTGTTTTCGATATTTTTTTCTCTTTTATTTGCAGTCTCGCAAAATAAATCACAATCTATCAACAAACAACGTGACTCCATGTTTTGAAGCCCTAGGGAATATACCAACTGGGGTTTTTAGATGCACGGATGGAGAGGTAACCTATTTGTTATAACCTTGATATAATTCTAACACGACAGCGACATGAGCATCAGCGGGGGGATGTCTCCCCGTCCTTAGACTTAAAATGATTAAATTAGAAGATGGGTAGCAGCAGTTAGTTTCCATAATAGTTGTTCAGGCAAAAACTGTACAAGCCTTGCTTGAAATTTAAGATTCATTATTTCCCCATTTCTATTATTTGCTATGAAGAACTGGTTGCCACATTTTTCATGATTACCAACACCTTTTTACTCTAGCTTGTTCATTGTGGCTATATCGGGTGTAAAAAGACCCTTAACGATAACGAAAACCACATAATCTACCCATCATTGGGATCATTTTTTCTACCAGACCATACCTGGGAAACCATTGGTTTTGGAGATATTGAAGGTCAAAGTTAACAATATTTTTTTAGTTTTTTCCAAAAACGTATTTTAAGTGATAATACTAAACTTTCTTCCAAACAACCTTATCAAAATTTTCAATTTTTCCTCACAAATTACGCATTTGAAGTTACAAAAACGCAACGAATATCAAACGCACACGACCGCCTTGGCTCAGCTGTGTGGCCGCTACACGCATTAAATGCGCGGCATCGTCACAACTACACATTGCGCGCTACAAAAAAAAAACAATTTTTTTTCATGCCAAAAAATAAAAGTCGTTTCCCAGCAATTATTTTTGGTCAATGTAGTTTAGTTTGATGTACAGAGTGCGTAGATTTCGGCTATGTGATGGGTCTTTTTACACCCTGTATAAGAAAACTTGTTTTTGCTTCAAAATCATTAAGCTATGTGATAGATAAGTAATTTCCAGGGACTGACGCAGATAGGCTAGGTTCCTGTGCTCAACGTTTTGATTGCGATTAAAGTCAGTGTCAGTGTAAACACTATACGGAACGAAAATCACGGGAATTTGCCCCGCGTACGAAAGCTAATACAATTAATTTATATCAGTTTATTGTCACTCTTTTCAGTGCCTTGGTCTCGGAGCTGCCAAAGGCTGTTACTATCAGAATCCTGAATACTTTTCCTACCACCACATGAGCTTCTATGATTTAAATATTGGCTTGCGACAGTACCGCCGTCCTTGTCCCAAAACTGGGAGGAAATCAACATAAATTTTATAAAATCCATTATTTTTTGAAAAGTATCAATATGGTATTTATTGAATTATTTCCCCAAACGACGGTAACAGCGTACAATTCAACGGGAAGAAGGTGTTATTAGCTCGACCTCTGTACATGATTGGACTGCACACAGACTATACTATTTCTTTAAATAAATAGAAATAAATTATTTACTATGGTATCTTTATGCCGATGGGATAATGACCTACTACTACTACACTACTATTACATCATTCTATGTCACATTTCTGTTGGCTGTATACTTTAAATTAAGCTGAATCTGTAACTTGAACATGCTCAGATTGATCACACCAAAGGATAGCACCATTGAATTTTATACAAAAGATTTTTACTACTGAACCTGCACGTAAAAAAATATTACAATAAAGATTTCAGATTTTCTCTCTTGACTTTTTTAATGTAACATAGTAATACTCGTAATCAACAGATATTTGAATAGGTACTCGGCCGCATCTGCGTCTATCGTCACGAAGCAATGCGTGCCGAAGTTTCGTATGTTGTGCTCGTTAAAAGTTACCGTGCTAATACGGTGGTCACATTAGCGGCTTTGTAATTTTAAACGAATTATCGTGCAATAAATCAAGATGGCCGCAATACAATTTACAAACGTTTTGATTATGGATAATGACTTCCTTTACTTCTACATGTGTGCTAATAATTACTAAATGTATTTATTGAAAGCTGCCATTGATGGGCTCAGCTTCAAAACTGTTTAAAGCTTCGAACACCGTTTTGTAGCTCCACTCCATTATTTAGACAGAGCGTCTAATCAGTCCGAGAACAACAGTCGAAATGCACAACGTTAGTCCGACCACGCAGCACGATATTTAGCGCGCTAAAACCCTTTGTTGTATCGCCAAGCAAGCGATAACTGGTGCGCAGCCCGAACTATTGCGACGATAGCCGATAATGGTTGGTTATATCTGCGTGTATCGTATCATTACGCGAAGCTTCGTGACGATAGACGCAGGTGCGGCCCCAGCATAAGAAATAATTTTATAAATCAGCCCGTAACTGGGAAGATCTCCAAAATCAGCGTATTTGGTTGGCCTCTCTGGTGCATTTTATATATTGACTAGCTGCGCCCCGCGGTGTTACCCGCGGTAAAAGTAGCCTATGTGTTAATCCAGGTTGTCAGCTACGTCCTTACAAAATTTTATCAAAATCGGTCTATCCGTTTGAGCGTGAAGAAGTAACAAACATACAAACACACACACTCACAAACTTTCGCCTTTATAATATTAGTGAGATAATATTAATTGTGTTCCGTATTTTGATATCGAAAACGTGTCTAAATAAGCCTATTTTTATATTTGCCTCGTTTTTAACCAAGCAGTTTTGAAATTTTACAGGCCAGAGCGATCAATTTTTAATTCAGGAAATTGAGCTAATTGTCCCTCTGAAGATTAAAGGCCTCATCTCATACAAAGAAGGAAAGAGCACTGATCGCCATGCTTGCTCACTGCGGTAGGACTTTAGGACCAATAGAGTCCAGGTATCCTCGTGATGTTTTCCATCACCGTTGTAGGATCACCTTTTTTCATCATCATTCACTTCACACGTTTCACCTCACTTTTACTTTAAACCTTACTGGCCACAAATTTGAAGAGAGGGTATATTCGAAATTGGAGAGAGGGTGAGCTGACTTTTAGGCGATTCGCACACTGCACCGTATCACGCAGCGTAGCGCGGGAGTGCGTGTACTTATGTTGTTTGCAAGTATCTGTATTTGTATAGAAAACACGCATAGTGCAACACACTGAAAACACTGCGCGTGAATGCGTTTTCAGTGTGTTGCACTATACGTTTGCAACTGAACCTTTCTCATATTGCTCGATTGTCTGTGGTTTCTGAGTTCTGACTTTGGTTAAATTGTTGCCAAGGCATAATATATTGGACCTTGCAAGAAACTGATTTCAAACACCTCAACACCAAGACGCAAGGACCCTGGCTGAAGAACCTCAAACGATATTAGAAATACTTCTGTAACTTACACGCACATATACACATTATACACAAGCAGTTTACAATATTCCATCGTGTGTGAGCCAGTGGGGTAAACGGGAATCCCTGTATATCTCTGTTACTTGGATTCGTGTGCTCCATCTTAGATTCTGTCTGCACTTTGCATCAGGTGCAACCAGCGTCGGACTGGGCCTAAGAGGGCTCGATGGCATTAGGACTTTCAAGGCCCACCGCACGCCTAGGAACAGCGCAGATGATACCTTCATGTCAACCAACAAACCACCAAATGATATACTCAAACAGCCAAGAATTTTTGCACGTTTTTATTTTCAACGTCACCATTTTTTATGTAAAAATTCCAATTATTAGTTATAATATAATTGAAGCTATGCATTCAACATTTTTAAAATCTTAATAAATACAGTTTTAATATTTTTTTAACCTAAATTAATATGTATAAATGTAAACTAAAACTAAAGTAAAAACAAAGAAAAATTATATCCTAGACTAAACTACCAATATAAAGAGTGCATCAAAATATTCCTCCGCATCGCTGTCCACTGGGAACGTGCCCAGAAAGCTGGCAGCGTTGCCACGTTGTATGGCAACGCTAATTCTCTGGCCGAAAAACAAGCCAGCCCTCTGGTCACGTGAAGTGTCGACCAGTCTTCTTCCTTAAATAAGTTTTTTTTTACTCTTTTCGTGGCCCTCAGGCTTACTTGGTAGTAAGCTTGAGGGGGCCCGCGCAGACTAGGGCCCGGGTGCCAAACGCTACCCTGACTCTATGGCCAGTCCGACACTGGGTACAACTAGGGTAAAACACGACCAAGACAAAGAATTTTTAATATCAACTTATAGTATCCAGTAGAAACAGAAACTACCTACGGAACATCCGTAGTATATTCTACGTGTATGGTAACAAAAAATATCGCATAAAAGACATTGTACCATCAATCTTGTTTCTAAACCTAATCTAAGATTTAATGAAATTACATCGTTATTTACCCAGTAACTTGCTTACATTATGTTAACAAATAGTGGTGCTAGGATGATTTATGCGCGTTAATAAGCATACTGGAGCAAATTGCTGTGTTCCAGGCCACTGACTGCGTAGTTCAGATGACCGGCAGCGGGGAATGAAAAACTTTAATGTTCTTCTGTCATGCATCATTACGTGAGATCGGACTTTGGCTAATAGAAAATGTTATAGGAATATGTGCCGTGTGGTGCCGGACGTAAAGAATAGTACTACCCCATCTCTTCCCATGGGTGTCATAAAAGGGGACTCACTAGAGGATGGGCACCAGCATTCTCTGAGTATTTTAACAACCATACTGCGATCGCCAACCCGCCTGCCAAGCGTGGCGATTATGGCAAACCCCCCCCAACATGGAGCACAGGACCGGTAGATGTGGTGATGCTTGGGGGAGGCCTATATCCAGCAGTGGACGTCTTTCGGCTGAATGATGATAATGATGATGATTGGATTATAGGTATAATACTGGGTATGTGTAACAGAATGTTTCGTATGTTATAGTTTAGGTTTCGTGCTTGTAATTCGTCTGATCTTTTGTTCGATAAAATGCAGGTTGCATTAAGATAAACTAGCACTTATTTTTTCTTTGTAAAGAATTTTATGTATTTGTGCATACAGAATTGCAATTAGGATACTTAGGAAATAGGTCGGATAAATCCGTAATTAGGAAATATAGGTATTCTCCAAAAAAAATATAGCTACCGGTTCGCTACAGCGGACTTAATCATTACAAAAAGCGAAACGTGAGTGTACAGACTCCTAGCTCTCTTACCACTATTAGCGTGAGATATGTATGTATGTGTACCTAAGTATTATGTTACTCTCAAGTTCGAAATAAAATAATTTCCAGTTTAATTTTTTGTTATTTGTTTTCATAAACTATAAGAAAAGCATTTACATGAAAACTGAATGATAGACATCTAGGAGTGTAAACAGGAAGCGAAAGAACTTTCAGCTTCCCAAAAAGTTACCCTCACCCGTCCGTGACCGACAGATGGCGGGACAATCTAGCTAGCCTGCAAAGTACAGTGCTACTTGCCACCAAGTTTTTTGATCCGGGTGGAGGCGTGTCGCTGCCGTCGTGGCGTCGCGGCGTTGCATCACTTGGCACATTAGTTCCTTTTTTAATCACCCGGTGTCACTTTACCTCAGGCCGATGATGGGCAGCAGTGTCACCCGCGAAAGAGGACTAGTTCTGCGGTCAGTGGTCACTAACCCTTTTTCCTATGCGCTAAATCCACTAGCATTTTGAATTACCCAAGTTATGAAAGGAAGAAAACTTCCAGAAGTTAAATTGATGGGGGTGTGTTCACAGTGAAAGTCGGCTGCAAAAAGTCAAACGTAATACTTATTGGATTTGGCGCTTTAGCGATAAGTACGACTAAGGACATACATGCATTTGCATAACCTCCCCTTTTGGGCAAGCCCTATTTCAAGTGGTCTGCGGTAACTTGAATAAAAAGAAAACTGAATGATATCAGCGCTTACCAGAATGTATGGGCGTCAGGTAGTGGAACCACGAGTAGTTACAAGTTATAAAAAAAATATACACCGTGTCCCAAAAAGTAGTGTCAAGCGGAAGTTATATAGATAGATAGAGACTTAAACCGTTTGTTTACCAAACATAACTATTTGTGAAAACTTGTAATTGGCCATATTCATGTTATTAACAAATTACCTACTGTGTTTGCTAGCTGTAAGTTTTCCGAAAATTATAAAATAAAATAAAATAAAATAGATATATAGGTAGAGCACCCTTAGAGGTACCCGAATGACCCCCATGTATGTTCCGCGATTTTTTGTAGTTTTTGATCATAGTGACGTGAATTAGTTATTTTTTCTAAATTAGATGAATAGAACATGCATTTGTCTCAACTATTCATGACACTATGATCAAAAATGTCATTATAAATCAGAGTTTAGTTAAGACATGAAATGCAATCATAACTCGAAAACCACAAAAATCGCGGGACATACATGTGGGTGATTCCGATACCTCTAAGTGCGCTCTACCTCTGGACTTCCGCTTGACACGGTGTACGGACTTGGGACACGGTGTATAGTGTATGGTTCTACCTCCAGTTTTTTTTTATGAACGTTATCATCATTCAGCTGAAAGTCGTCCACTGCTTGACATAGGCCTCACCCAAGCATCGCCGTATCAACCGGGCATGTGCTTCTCGCATCCAGCGGATTCTCGCGATCTTCACCAGGTCATCGGTCCACGTTGTGGGGGGCTTATACAAGCTGCGCCTTCCGGTATGCGGTCGCCTCCCCAGAACCTTTTTATGAACGTACTGTATCCTAAAGTAAAAACTAATCTTTACAATGGTTTAACGATTCGGCTTTGTGTTAATATTAATAGTGCCACTATCCTGTATGTGGATTTTCACTAATTCTTTAAAAAAAGTGTAATTTTTAGGGTTCCGTCCGTATCCAAAGGGTAAAACGGGACCCTATTACTAAGACGGCGCTGTCCGTCCGTCTGTCCGTCTGTCACCAGGCTGTATCTCATGAACCGTGATAGTTAAACAGTTAACATTTTCACAGATGATGTATTTCTGTAGCCGCTATAACAAAAAATACTAAAAAACATAATGAAATAAATATTTAAGGAGGCTCCCATACAACAAACGTGTTTTTTTTACCGTTTTTATAGATAGGTAATGTTACGGAACCCTTCGTGCGCGAGTCCGACTCGCACTTGGCCGGTTTTTTTTATTTTGTCAGTCGTGCGGCAACTTTGATTCGGTAATCATTCACTTACCTACCGCTAGTTCGTTCGACTAGCTACAGAAAAGCATTTAAAAAACGATAACGTGTAAATCGGTAAAATGTCTTTCGAACACACATGTACGGGACACTGTTTCTAGATACTTGCTATTGTGTTCTAGAGATACAAGAATGTTTTTGTATTAACATACAAGTTTGTGTTGCGCATATAGTAGCCACCATGCTGACAAGGGAAACTTGTGATATATGGGTGTTCGTGTCGGCCGTCTATTATACACTTATGTAAAATACACGTAGTAAGTAAATAACTATTAATTCTTGACGTTTATTTTTTATCTATGTAGCTTATTTATTAATTTCCAGCTACAGCAATTCAATTTAGTTCTCTTCCAAATAGTAACTGTGACTTAAAACACCAAATAACGTAACAAAAAGTCAGTTATATGTTGTTAGAATTTAGAATATATTGAATTGTAATTATGTTAACTTAATTTCAAGAGGAAATACAAAATACTAATTAATTTTTATTTTCATTATACAAGAGCTGAGAAAATTTCTAAAATTGCATGTGGTGCTTCAAACGCGCAAACAAATAAAGTTGTAAGTTAATCGAGGAAAAAGCTAGTAAAGAATACGCGCAATGAATTATAATAATTACCATGTACATAATAATAATCTGCCGTACGTTGACTAAAAGGCAGTTAAGCCACAGTTGGTCGAATTTGAGGTTTTGATGCCATTTTATAGAGTTGAAAATTCTCTATCGCCCTGTCTTGGAATTGTTTTTATATCTGTTGTGGTTGCGAAGTTACACATAACACAAAGGCAGTTAAGTACACATTTTTACTTGCCTTCATACGCTAAACAGCAGCTAAGCAGCAAAACTACGCAAAATAGAGGTTAACCACCTTTAACTGCCCGCACCAAATATCATACATTGTTATTATACTTAACTAAAAAGACGTTCTTAAATAAAATAGACAAAAATGCAGTAAAGGGACTTTAACGTCTTTTTTATGAATTCTGTCATATTGCTAGGAGTATATAATTACTTATCTCAAAGGCAGTTTAACGCAAATACTACACTTAAAGGCAGTAATGGACGGTTAGCTGCTCTCTGAAATAGTATTCGCTGTTAACGAATACATAAAAAACTTGTCTAAAAAGCAGTCACCCCCTTTATTATTTTTGATTTTTCTGACAGTTCCTAAGCTAAAAGGCAGTTGGCTAGCTTTGCTAAACAAAAAAGCAGTTTTCTGCGCTCGCGTTAGACAAACGCTCGTCGGCGAAGAACCTAGGGTATGCTATACGCTCAATATTTTTATCACGATATTTTAATCGGGATCCTGGATTGTGATATTTATTGGGCGATTAGATCAATGTATTGATTGTTTAAGCGCTCAATAAATAGCCATCCAGGATGGCGATCCAAATATCGTGATAAATATTGAGCGAGTAGCATTCACCTCACGGTTGTGCAGGTGTGATACGATTAGCATAGGTAGTCCCGCCAAAAAAAAAACAATGTCCGTTACTAATGGATAAGAATTAAATATTTTTTAGTTAATATTAATGTGAAATAATTATAATGAATAAGTTCGTAGCTACTTCGGCTAACATCATACTTAACCAATTATTGGGTAAAATACTTAATTGACAGGATTTCTATTGAGGTGGTTTGTTTCACTCTCGGGCAGTAAATCTGGTTCCGAAAATACCTATAATCCATTATGTATGTATTTTGGATGAAACTAGCTAAAGCTTGCCTAGTAAGTCCGCTTAGAATCAGGGGCGGATTTCCCTATAGGCCAGTACCCCAAGTGTGAGTTTTTTTCGTTAACTACTGTAGTTGCGTCACGCCAAAAATGTATGAAAATTTAGGCTGTGTCTCTAGGCGCACCGGTCGCTAACTACAATTCGCGCGTTAATTGAACGGTGCGTCTAGAGACACAGCCTAAATTTTCATACATTTTTGGCGTGACGCAACTACAGTAGTTAACGAAAAAAACTCACACTTGGGGTACAGGTATGCCCTGGGCCGTCAAAATGTAGGGGGAGGCAAAATTTCATAGGTTTAGGGCAGCCAACGTAACAAATCCGCGCCTACTTAGAATACATATCTACTGTCCGCGAGCGAGTTAATTTTTATCGGGGCCTGATAGGGGGGATTAAGGAAAGGACTTCTCCCCGCCTGCGACCGTCACAACTTGTGTAATTGTCCTCTGTCGAATGCTATTCATGATTATCTGTCCCGTGTTCTAACAAGTTCTTCCAGGCACTCTTTTCCTGCGCCACCTCAAACCAGCGCTCGAGGTACGCGTTCAGGTCAACTAGTCACCTTTTTCTGGGCTGGTTTTAGCGGCGCCGTCCATCTTCAGGCACCCATTGTGTCCAGTGGCCGTTATGCATGCGACTGACGTGACGTGACCCTCCCGATTCCATTTGAGCCTGGTAGTCTTTCTGCTTACATCTATTACCCCCGTTTTGGAGCGCAAAATGGTGTTCCGTATTCTGTCTGTTCTTTTACGCCTAGAATGCTGCGCTATTATTATATTATATTGCTCTTTGGTATATTACGTAACACGGTGAGCGACCAGAGGGGCTAATAACGTCACATTTGGTGAATTATATTTTATTTCATATTCGTTATCATAACTGCAAGTACACTCCACACCCAGTCGCAACTGTAAACTACGCAACTACCAAATGCAGCTTGAAGGCAATTAGGATGTAGTCAGTGCAACTGCGTGACAACTGGACATATTTTTAGACAAATATTATTTGATATTTATTACGATCTCGATAATTATATGTGTAGTACATTTTTCTGGTATTTACCTATTTATTTTTATTAAATATAAATTGAAATTGTGCATAGTACGCGATGGACTGTCCCCATGATCTATTTTTCACATCTTCCTGGTCAAACCAAAGGTTTTCTAGAAGATATCGCCATTAGCGATAGCACTGTTTCTTATTGTTTATTGCTATTGTCATGGTTTACAATAAAGCATATTCTGTCTATCTATCTAAGTTTCGACTGGATGTGCAGTCTACTTGCAGCTATGATTCCGAATATGAAACGAAATATGTTTCACCAAATGTGACGTTATTGCCACCCCTGGTCTGAGCACCGTAGGTTAGGATGGGCAGGTTACATATATATGTCGATGAGATTGCAATTTCCATGCGTTTTCTATTCGGCGATCGATTTCCCTTTCCAGGTAGGTTTTCGAAAGAAACTGACTGGCTCAATTTAATGTATTTCGTACCCATTTACGTCGACCCTATGCTTAGTGCTGTTGGTCATTATTTTAGTTTTAGACCGATTCATCGCGAGCCCTACCGAGCTGATCTGATTAAGGGTTTGGCCCGGAAGGTTGTTAACACAACATCTTCAAAATAGCTAATAATCTGACACACCCATCGGTTTTGCCTCATGACTTATTTTGACAAGAAGGCTTGGAAGGTGGCCCAGGGTGGTGATCAGCACTCCGCATTGACTAGTGGTAGACCCATCTTGTTTGAGATCGTATGACTCGATATAGAAAGTACTTTCTCACCGCATTAATAATAATCACGAACTAGGATTAACAGCCACTTTACAACGTAGGGATTTTTTAAGTTGATATTGAAGAGTTATTTATTAAAGTTTTTAAAAGTAAGGTGCTTTAACAAGTTACCGATAATCGCTATTTTGTTTAAGTATTTCTTTAGAAGAAAATGATATTTTATGTTTGTATGCAAAATAATTATAATTAAAAAAAAATTACACAAATTTGATTTCTTTCATTTAAAAACGGTTCGGCTTAGCCGCAATTTTGTTCTAAGTAATAAATTATCACCCCGTGAATTCTACGCTACAAAGCAGTTTTCTTTATGCGAGTTCCATTTAACCGCTTTTTAGAGAAGTAATAGTTTTTAAAAAACAATAACAAGCATTCTTTAAAAAAAACATTAGTATTACTAGACTTAAAGGCCTTAAAGTAACTTTATCGGCCTTTTTACTAAGTTCATGACAAGACCAATTAATAAATATTTATTTTCTAAAAAGCAGCAAAGACACAAAACTGCCTTTAAGCTAAGTTTTAGATTAAAACAATGCATAAAAATCATTTATACTGGAAGTTGTTGATAATTCCTACGCTACAAAGCGGCTAAGGTATGGTTAGCGACTTTTTAGTATCGTATTACTCATTTAACATAATTACAAAATGCTTAACTAAAAAGTAAAAATGAATTTTGTGAAAAAACTGAAAGGGATAGATAACTGAAATATACTGAAAATGATAGAGCAATCAATATTGTACCTATTTCAATTAACAATTTTGTCATAATGACTTCCCTTTCATAAAGACAACGATTCCCACCTTTTTCGCTTATAACTCAAAAGTAGACTTTTGGATTTAGCTGCCTTTTAGATAACGTACGGCAGTTAAGAAATGACTAAACAAAATCTTCGCATAAATATTAGAACTTATCTCTTACGTTGTATGTAGCGTAGTGATATATTTTATGTAGGATTAATTTCTTCGAGTTAACAAAGAGATACACTACTATTGAATGTCTTTGAAGTGAAGTACAACGTGTTACAAAAATACCCCTAAAGCCGAAAGGGGATTAAAAGGTCCCTTGTAAAGAGTCTATTGGCAATATTTTAAACAAAAAGTAAGACCCAAAAATTTTTTTACAAATCATGAAATAAAATCATCACTGAAACGCAACCCTGAAAACATAAAATATTTTTTTAAAAAAAGTAAAAACCAACTTCAAAAAAAAACTAAAAAGAGTAAAATTTACTTTACCATATTACAAAACTAACAGTTTTAGAAGTCGGTGCAATTTTACACTATAATCGATGAAACTGTTAGTTTTATAATATGGTAATTATTTTGCTCTTTTTAGTTTTTTTTTTGAAGTCGGTTTTTACTTTTTTTTTTAAGTTATTTTATTTTTCTATTTTTAGTGGTATAAACAATACACAAACGTGCAATTACAGCAATCCCGGGTAATTTCCTGTTATCCACTGAAGAGTTCCATTGTCAATCTCCGAGGGTCTTCATCAGATCTTCACCAAATTAAAATGGGACCATTTCGGAAGAATACTCTTTCACCAAAAAAAGAATTTTGCAAATCCGTCTTTACATGACGGAGTTATGCCCGAACTTACATAAAAATAATTACATCATCCACATAGCAGTAATCAAAAAAATGCTCACAAAATAAAAAGTACTGAACCAAATTAGATGAAATTTTTATGGGACCAAATGGCAAGTATACTGCATCGAACAAAAAAAGAATCACACTAATCGGACTAGAAACCTCCGAGTAATCGGTGTACATACATAAATAAAAAAAATACCGACCGTATTGAGAACCTCCTCCTTTTTTTAAGTCGGTTAAAAAGTAAAGAGTAGACTACCCAGAAAGTTATTTATCTTCTTACCTAATTTCCTCTGAGAGTTATATGACAACAACCATATAAGACTACTTGATTAACATTTTCTTTTTTAAGGGGAATTAAGTAACACGTTGTTTAATAGGAGCATGAAGAAGAAAACATACGATTTCAGCTACATTCATCCATCTATCCACGGAATATAGGAGGGTTTCTGATATTCAGTAGTTCTATCATTCGATCAGTGGTACCTAAAGAAAAAACCTGAAATGTAAAAATGAAAGTTAAATAGATACGAGTGATGGATTGGCAATTAAACTTTGGACTGTGTAATTAATTACACAAATGCCCATACAAAACAGCTGATGTTACCTTGACGAGTCTGAAGTTAGTTGTTTAGCTGCGCAATGAATCTTTTAGAAACGAAATTGTCTACTCCGCAGCTAATCAGCTAACGTCAAACTCGTCAGGATACGTCGGCCGTAATAGCAGCAGATGTTCTACCTAGCCTTTTACCAACTATGTTGGGGTCAGTTTCCAGTCTAATCAGATGCGGCTGAATACCAGTAATTTACACGGAGCGACTGCCATCAGAACCCCTCAACCCAGTTACTGGGCAATGCCAACATCCAAAGGTTAGGCCGGTTGACAGACTTTCGGGCTTCTGACTACCCCGAAAAACTGTCATAGGTATTCGTATGACACCCCGGACCAGTGGTTTATCGTGCTCTCCGAGGCACGGATGGGTATCAATGTGCAACGATTGGTCACCCATCCACGGACTAACCGCGGCGAGGGCAGCTTAACCTTGCAAATCATACGATTCGCGCGGTTGTTAAGTAGCCACGAGAGCCTGTAATAGTAGAAGAGAACATAATAGCAATAGGGTATCTGACTGAAAAAATCTAATTAGTCCATCAGTTAGATTATCAAAAAATTTTGACCCGTATTTTTTCTTTTGTTACGTACCTAAACCAAACTTGACACTTTTAAAATTGGCGAAACGTCAGAAGCAAGTACAATTTTGACTTGCTTCTGACATCACAACCCCACTCTCGAGTTTTGATGCGTTTTATCTTTCCAAATAAGATTTAACAAAAGAAAAAATACGTGTCCATTATTTTTCAAAACTCTAACTGGCGGACTAATTAGATTTGCAATTTATTGATGTTGTAAACATGCCTATTGAAAGCAGTTTTCGTCTAATCAAGTTTTATTGCGATTTTTTTTTCTCTACAAATAAGTAGATAGCTATTAATATTAAAAATGTATTCATAACTTTTTTGTACGTGTGTAAACGCTTTTACAGATAGGGAAATTTTTAATTATTATTAATGACTTTCAATATAATATCCGAGGAAACTTAAACAATAGGTATTTCGTTTAGCATCAATTTGCTTTATGCATTCGTAATGTAATATTTCAATAGTCTTCTTTTGTTAAGTTAGTTTAATAGGTTTAGACCCAATTTCACCATACTCTGTTAGTTCTTAATGTCCTGTTAAACATTTTAACAGACTGTTTAAATGTTTAACAGGACATTAATAACTAACAGAGTATGGTGAAATTGGGTCTTAGAAACCTGTGTAATATATTATCTGTTAATTTTAGCGCCTGAAGCAATCAAGTTTGCAAGCTTTCTTCTTATAAGATATTGTTGCTGTAGCGGATTGCCACCTTTCGCACAACCATTACATTAATTGAATTTTGAGCAGTTGTACTGCTTGTGTTCATATACGCTACGTTCATATAAAATTATCTACAGTATATTGAAGGAAGGAAGACATAGTTTAAAGGAAGATAAAGGATGTTTATTTCTTTTATATGATATTTCTATAACTATCTAAAAGTCGTAAATCGTTTTGATATACTTAGGTATATAATATATATTTTTTAGCTGGGATATAGGTAATATAATATCTTCCCTAAGGCCGATTTACACACACATTAGTTAAGTGGCGAGTTTACATGTCGATTTGGTGAACTTAGTCCAAATACTGAACTTTACGCGCCTACGCGAAACTCGCCTAAGAAAGACTTTCCGAGATTCCCGAGAAATTGTTTAAGTGGAATTAAAATATCCATCATCAATTTAGCATTTGGAATGTACATAATTTATCTTGAAACAAACACAGACTTCATTATGCATAATTTGCATGTGGCACAAGCACACGGCATTTCTTTACACTTGGTTCGTTAATTAATATATGAGAAACACCGTGAAAGCCATACATATAATTATCATTTGCCATAAAATTACAACGGGGCCATGACATGTATCAGGCAGATCAAAATGCAAAGAAAACAATAAACAAGAAAAAAATGCACCAACAATAGTGTATTTAACTTCTCAGATAGGAACAAGTTCACATTATGGGTGTAAAAACATTAAATCATCGGTTATACCAGTTTTTGAGTCGCTCTCATTACTGCCAGGTCGAATCTGTTACGCAGTAATTAAACCTGTACTCTTTGCGCTCCATAGGCGCTCAAACTTTGCAATTTGCCGATAAATTATAGTCATTCGATAGTTCCCGGATTACAAGTATTGCGAGATTCCGAACCAGATGCACTGCTTACCATAAAGTACTGTTCTTATTAATATGCAACATGCTTGTAATACATTTCAGTTAAGTAACCATGCTAGTGCGTATGAATATAGTGCAGTTTACCTCAATCAGAAAAAAATGTATTCTGCTTCGAGTAATTGCCTCTGCAAACTGTTCAACTGTTTGCAGAGCAAGATGTCTATACAAATCTCAGATTAATAGATACAAACGAAGGTTTTTTCTTATTAAACTAATCAATATTTTTACGTTTTAAAAACAAAAACTTTATATGGGTGGTCTCCAATCCAGCATTATGCTGCTACGTCACATTGTAGCCTAGAGTCCTATATTATTGGTCTATAATAATTTACCAGACGAAATACGAAAAGCAGGCTTACCACGCTAGCTTATTGAGCAAAACTATTATTATATTAATGAATTTGTGCCAGACATTTATTACCTAATGATGTAATATTATTCTATTAATTTAACATTTTAAGATGTCTTCTTCTCTATTATGAGTTTATGAGCTATACAAGAATAGCTTGATGTCGTGGTGAAAAGATAAGCCAGTCAACAAGTGCGCCGGACGTACTGAACTATCGTCTCCAGGAAGGATGTTTTCATGCTCCCCAAGAAATAAATTTAACAAATGTTTATGATTAGTTACGGTTTACTCACGTGCATTTTGCCCGAAAGAAATGTTTTATTTTCATTTGTCTAAAATAATGTTTGATCTGTAATATCATATTACTAATAAATAACTATGAACTTTGAATTAGGTATACCCGATCCCAAAAAATGCGAGTTTGTTTTATTGCAAAGAGGAACCGATAAACTGTCGTCTAGGGTGTATCTTCAGTGCTTTAGATCCCAAAATTTGAGTCCAGACGTCTAGCATCTAATGCTATATCACTTTACTATGAGAGCATTACTTGAACATGATACCTTGATGCGCTTCTTCACACAGCTCTTTAGATCTTTCCACATCCAAGCTGCATATTTTTTGTAAATGTATTTTTAAGCAAATGCTTCTCTCGTGTCGACACGAGCTACAGGAGGTAAGCTCATGTCGTGGTGAAGAATAGCCGTCAGCAAGGATGGAAGCGGGACTGTCTGCCCAGAGTGCTATGGACGTACTTAAGTATCTTCAGTGGTGGAAGTTCTTTTAATGCACCTTTTTAAGCAAATTAGTGACAAATACATTATTTATATAATACAATTTATTTTTTAAATCAAAATAAAGTTGTGAAACCTCAGTCAGCTCGACCTAACTATATAAAACAATAGTCGGTGCAGTCACGCATCTCACTGACGTTTCCAATTTCCCACAGCCTCGCGACGACAGAGGGTACGAGAGCTTATCTTTTGCTAGCTTACTTGTTCAACTACTGTTAATAATGTGTTTATTACTTAACATTGTTCTACTTAATAAATGATTAACACCTTGTAGATTAAACGAGACGTTAAACAAAGCCGATTCGAGGAAGGTCTGCGCTAATCTTCACTGAACCAAATTGAAAAAATATTTTAATTTTTCAGATTTTGAACTCGTTTGTTTTGTAATTTTATTTTTCTATTTTGAGTTGCATAATCAATACATAAACATGTAATTACAGCAATCGCTAGTGAATTGCTGTTATCTATTGTCTATTTTCAAAGGTCTTCATCACCACTTCGGACCACGTCGGGAGGATAGTATTTCAAACAAAAAAAAACATTAAAATCGGTTCACAATTGGCGACGATATCGCTGAACAAACATACAAAAAAAATACACGTCGAATTGAGAGCCTCCTCCTTTTTTTGAAGTCGGTTATACAAGGTTAGTCAGAAAGGGGGTACTAATCCGAAGCCCACTTGTAGTGTCGCTGATGACTGTTTGGAAGCAAGTGTTAAAATTTCAAAATTCGAAATTTTTTTTTTCCAAATAAAATGATTTTTATTTTAGTTTTTTCAAAAATTCTTCATCCCTGCTTTAGTTACAAATTCAGAAAATGGTGGTTCTAATTCATGACCCCAAATATGACCTAAAATGTAAACACAGCTGATCCTAACTGGGGATAGATAGATTTTAGAGTTTTTTTTTTGAGATTTTTGAACAACTGTTTCTCTTAAAGTATTGAGTTTTGGGAAAAGTTGTAGAACAAAAGTTATTCATTATTATGTGTACTTTAACACCCTTTCGGATTAGTACCCCCTTTCTGACTAACCTTGTATAGAATGATCGTTACCGTCAACGTTTTGTCAGTCGTGATCAAGTAACTTGTTTACATAGAGGAAATATAAAGGAGCTTGTTTGCGTTTGTTTTTTTGTTTCTTTTTTTGTTTGTTTGTTTTGAATAACAGCGCTTCTGCACTGCATCGAATCCGAGAAAATATTTCCGAACAAGCTGCAGTAACTACTATTTGCATGAAGGGTTGGTATACCTGATCCGAATTTCATAGATATGCATCGAGTGTCCTCGAATCATATTTTCTTGGATTCGGATCAGATGTAGTGAAGTGCACGAGCTCTCTAAAGCTAACTTGATCAACGATTTAATCAAATAACTTATAATTAACTAAGTTCATATTAGTTTTGTTTAGTGACAATATTTTAATTCAAGTTTTTCGTTGTTTAAATTATAGTTACTACAGCTTATTAATTTTTAACAAGTTAGTGTACAGTAATGAAAAGGTTTCTTTCTTTATTAATATTTTTAACACTTTGATTTTATTGTCAATAAACAAGTGTGGTTAGTAAAATTAATACTTTACTTTTAGGAATGAAACTTTTTTTAAATTTAGATTTTAAAATTCTCATTTGATTAACTATAACTTTTTCATTGTTTACTCAGTATCGCACATCATCATCAATATTCTTGTGAGTTTTTGTTTTGCCTAGTTGATCAATTTTGTACTATTATAGATCAAAGATGAGTGCTGCGCGGTCCATCTACTAGATGGTCCCTTAGTACACACTTACACGAACTTGTAGGGATAAAGTGCCGACGGCCCACGCTTGGAATATTTTTCTCAATCTCTATATTTTTTTCTGACAAAAGCAAATTTTCAAGCGGTGTACCCGTAACCCATAGTCGAGTCCTATAGGAATTCAACTCCGTAGTAAAATTTTTCCTCATAATATTCGATGCGATACATTATTATCAGCCTTGCCTTTTTCCAACTAAGTACTAATCAATGAATCCATCAATTTACACCTTTTGTTGATGAATGATACACCGCACATGTTGCTACTAATATAATATGTAGATTATTTACAATGTGTTAGTAACATATTAATTCCTTCACAATGTTTGCTTAAGAAGTTAACTGCTACGCTTCACTCAAGATTGCGTGTCTGTTTGAAATCCCTTTCTACAAGGTTATTTGTTTCAATATTTTTCATAATATATAAGTAATCAATTATAAAATTGGTATTGTCTTTAGAAACGGTTACAAGTATGGGTGTGTATGCAACAGAATATTCACACGCTTCATTTGTTACTTGTTGTGCAATGTTGTCATGCAAATATGAATATCTGTTTTGAGAACTTTATATTATTTCTCTGGATATTTCATTGTTCACTCACCAGTGGCAACCGCCACAGCTTCCTTCCCGTCTTGGGAAGATCTTTAGTTATAATCAAAAATCAAAATAGCTTTTAGTCAAAATAGACTAAAGCTAATTAGCACTTACTGAACGTCGACAATAGGCAGCCCCCAAAGCCCTAAAGATGAATTTAATATGAACAGTTCTTCTCCTCTCCCAGTCCCTGACTACTTTTTTATTTATTTAATATAGGGTCCGCTCTTTACCTCGATCTCGCCTGTTGGAAATCGATGGATGAGGTCTACGATGGAACTAGCACATCTAGGAGATGCTTATTCATGTTTGCTTTAAAGGTTTCGGGTTATAGGTTATAATGGGGAACACTGACGCTGGCAAGGAGTTCCACGCCTTACTGAAAATCTGTTACTCTACTTTTACGGATTTTCCACTGTTTATTAATATTTATGTTAGGTACTTCATTTTATATTTCTATTTTTGCGCTATTTCAGGCGCGGCTACCGTAAACAGTGCTGCTGAAAAGTGATTTATAAGCATGATGGATGGATTAATAGTTTTTATTTTCAGCTGCAACATTAAATTTATTTTCAACCCGACCACGTCCATTGTACGTGCTTCGATGTGCCTGCATAGAGGATATAAGATCGGGGAGCGTGGAGTGAATACGTTAGTTCTTTGCATAGCAGTGGAAAAAATTAAATTACCAAAGCTAGAGATCCTTAACTTTAATTCTCTCATTAAACAACCGTTTACTCGAAAAATGTACTAGAACTGTTACTCTTAGTTCTTAGCCTTAGTCGTCAGTAATTTTTACACTATCATCATCAGCAGCTAAACTTAGCTTATTGCTAGACAAAACCTTTCTTTAAAAAAGGTATAGCCGACAAACAGGTAAGCGGTTTGGTGACCGGAAACCTAGTCTTCTCCGTGAGCCCGGTGAGCCGTCATCAGCCTCTTCCTCGCATGTTGACTTATTAACCCGCCATTAGCCGATCGTCAAAGTCGAAGCTTTCAGAGGTAGGGTTAACTGCATTCAAATGAAGTTAACGTTTGAAGACACGGAATATAATATGCAGGAGACATTATTTACATTGGCTATCTGTCTCCTTATAACTAGAGATTACGATACAATAGTGCACGGCCGCTTGAACAATGATATAATCGTAGAGAAATTCGCTAGCCGACAGCCGTGTATGACAAATGATGGTAATTTGTTTCGTGGCCACAAATAGCCTGCCTATATGTGAGACTTACGTGTCGTTCTCGTAATGCCAAGATTACCGGTAAGGACATGTCTTCAACAAGTAAGTGTATAGAAAAGTTCTTTTCCATACAGTTTCAATAAGAAAATGTTTTAAACCAACATGAGGTAGATTATAATAGTAGAAGCGTGAAGCCACACTGCTCCATTGCGTTGCGTTGCGACGTCGCAGCGCTAGATTTGGACCAATGAGACGTCGCAGCGCTACATTTGGAATCTATAGATTGGTCCAAATCTAGGTCTGCGACATCGCAACGCAAAGCAACGGAGCAGTGTGGCTCACTCTTACGTGACGACACGTTTGGCGCAGTGGCAAAACGATTGGTTTTCTGCGCTACGGGTTCGATTCGATTTCCGCACGGAAAAAATATTTGTATGGCCTATCATAGAGAGGCTAATAATGTAGCGTTTGGTGAAACATATCCTGTTTCATATTCGTCATCATAACTGCAAGTGGGCTGCACATCCAGTCGGCAGTTGTCACGTAGTTACACTGACTACATCCTAATTGCCTTCAAGCTGCATTTGGCAATTGTATAGCTTGCAGTTGCGACTGAATGTGCAGTCCACTTGCAGTTATGATTACGTATATGAAACGAAATATGTTTCATCAAATGCGGCGTATGTGAAGATGTGTGTCTGTAAACGCACCCACGATACAGGAGAAATATTAGCGAAGGGTAAAGTTGGGTCGTTGCGATGCATGCAGCTGCGAATCCCGCGACCCTGGCCTACGGTCAGGAGAAGGAACACCGTGGGTTTTTAGCCTGTAAGAGTCCGGCATACCCCTTCAAAAAAAAAGGATAAAGTTGGGTCAAAAAAAAAATACGTTGTATAGTTACTCTAAAATTCTTTATCTTTATTTCAGCCTTATTTTCTATCTCATTACACGATAAATAGCCTCATTATTGAATAGCAAGTTACTGGTATTTCTCGATGTGTCTAGCGTCTGACCTCTATCACCTTTAGGGAAAGCAGATTTTCGCATTATGTTGATATTAGTGTACGGATCGACACATTTGCGTATATTTCCATGCCATTGGCGACATCCTAATGAATACTTTTGTACGCTGTAGATAACCTAATATAAATAATTGAACGTGAATTAATTTACCAATACAATATGGAATAATGTTGCTGCTTATCACTGATAGTTATACAAGTCATACAGGCAGATTACGGCATTGTACATTATTACACCATTTATAAACCTGGTGACACCTGTATTCTCAACCCAAATAAACGATTCTTATTCTTATTCTGATGGGTTCATGTAAAGTTTAATTTGCTCAAACGTTTCTTGATACTTACCATGTGTAGCATCATCATCATCATTCAGCCAAAAGACGTCCACTGCTGGACATAGGCCTCCCCCAAGCATCGCCACATCCACTGGTCCTGTGCTGCATGTTGATGGTTTGCCATAATCGCCACGCTTGGCAGGCGGGTTAGCGATGGTTAGCGATTTATGGTTGTTAAAATACTCAGAGAACGCTGCTGCCCATCCTCTAGTGAATCCCTTAGTCGCCTTTTACGACACCCACGGGAAGAGATGGGGTAGTGCTACTCTTTATGTCCGGCACCACACGGCACATGTGTAGCATAAATGTGGTCAATTTATTATATTACACTTTGAAGCAATGAGTTACTACCTACATATTGCATAACTATACATGTTTTCCTCAACTTTTTTTAATCGTACCATAAATGTCTGCCACGCAAAGGAAGGAAAGAAATCAATCTGGTTAATGAACAAATTGTTGTGGTTGTAACTTACATTATTCTCATTGGGTCTGAGCAGAATGTGCAGCTCGCAAAATGAGCACTTCACGCACAATGTGCATTTCATAATAGGTGCACTTCTCGTTACTGACACTTCTCAAAATGAGCTTTTTTTAAAATGAGCACTTAGCAAAATGTGCACATTCTGTAATTCGTGACTAGGGATATGCAAAATGGTCTCCAAATTAAAATCTTTTGCTTTTTGATACGTATTGTACTTTTATTCATTTAAGGTAACAATATGAACTTATAAATAAAATAAAATCACACAAAATACTCATCAAAGAGCACGTGATTATTGTTTATACATAAGAAGTTCATGCAATTGTCATAAGTCTAAATAAATAAAATAAAAGTACAGTACTTAACAAAAATATTATATTTGGAGACAATTTTGCATATGCCTCACCACAAATTTCCAAATATGCACATTATGTGAAGTGTTTGTAATGAGAAGTGCAACTATTGCGAAATGCAAGTCCACATTCTGCCCCAGACCCTTCTCATTTTCATGACTGCGGTTGGACAAATTCGTCTTCATGTTTTTAGTCACAATTTTCTTTAAAAAACTTTATTAGATGAACTGCTTCTTTTGAAAAATGAATGAACAATTTATGTGTATGTAAGTTTACTTTTCATCTCAATGAAATAGCAGAATTACTACAGTCAATATTTTTTTACCTGTAGGTATATTTCTTTTAAGTAGTATGAAAATCATTCTTAACTACTGTATTTATCTTCTGTATGTTTGTTATTTGTAAGTAACGTAACGACGGTCATAAATTCAATTGGCGTAAGGGACAAAGTACAGGTTTTCAGTACGAGCAAAAAACAAAAAAAGTATGCATTATCTACCATAACTTTTTCATTTTTAAAGCAATTTTCATGATGTCTTTGGCAAAAGAACTTGAAATAAAGCTCTCTTTTGACTTGTAATACTCAAAATAACTTTAATTTAATAGTTTCGGAGATAGTGTCCTTTACTCTTGCTTTAATATGAGAACTTGTCCCTTACACCGATACATAGTTTGAGTCAGTTTGGTCGTAAGTGACTATAATACTATAAAGTCTTATGAAAAATATGCCGTAAGTAACATGTACCCAAATAGAAACACCCCAAAAGGGATGTAAATGTAGCACATCGGAAAGTCTTTAAAGCTATATTTTACTTTGTGTTACCTATTTTGAAGTAAAAAATGAATAGGATAATTGAAAATGCCGCCATTATTATGGAATCAACTTTTATTAAGAACAAAAACAATAACTTTCTAGTTTTAATCATTTTGAGATCAACACCACATTATCAACACAACATCACGCGCTATTGTGCACGCCGAAAATCCGGGGAGCCCCTTAAAGAAAATCAAATAACGAGTAACTACATTCTTAAGCTCGTTTTAAAAGAAAAGTTAATACTAGAAAACCAATAATAAAGATATCATATTAAGATTCACTTAAATTAATTTATGAATTTTTATATAGTAAGGCAGAAATGCAACATCGATTACATCAGAAACTTGTTAGATTGAATCAATTAATTCGATCTATTGGCATCTCTAAATGGCGCGAAAAACAAACCGCCCGTCACGCGTATTTTTAACCGACTTCAAAAAGGAGGAGGTTCTCAATTCGGTTGTATTTTTTTTTTTATTTTTTTTTTTATTTTTATTTTTTATGTTTGTTACCTCATATCTCCGTAATTTATGAACCGATTTGAAAAATTCTTGTTTTGTTCGAAAGGGTATACTTCCCGATTGGTCCCATTTAAATTTTGTTATGATTAGATCATGAACTTCAGACATATGGAACGGAACTCCTCATCGGATCAAAGCAAAATTCTCAAATTACTAATATTGCTTTGTTTATATTTGTTGTTGGGAACTGACTACTTGAAAAGAGGAGGGGGTGCTTGTCCCCCCCTCCCCCCCTTTGGAATGTTTTCATTATATCGTGTAAGGTATCATTTGAAAGGACTTTTTATGCCCGACTACGTCAAAGCCAAAAATAAGGGTTATGAAGGAGGGGGTTAAAATTATGACACTAAAACGTATTCAATAAAAAATAAACTTTAAAAAAAAGTAAAAACCGACTTCAAAGAAAAACTAAAAGGAGTAAAATAATTACCATAATATAAAATTAATAGTTTCAGAAGTCGGTGCAACTCTACACTGAAGCAAATAGAAGCCACCGACTTCTGAAACTGTTAATTTTATATTATGGTAATTATTTTACTCCTTTTAGTTTTTCTTTGAAGTCGGTTTTTACTTTTTTTTAAAGTTTATTTTTTATGATAAATACTTACGACTGATAATTGCTCGCTTTATTGTTATGTTTTAGAAGAAAAAAAAATGGTTTTAGATAAAAATACAATCAAGAATCAAACTTTCTTTGATTTTAACGTAAGTGTTACCTATTTGTTTTAAATAGGTAAATATTACTCAAACAAAAATTATATTGTTTTCACGATAAGAAGATTACAATGACACAATCATGTCAATAGGAGTTGTGACTTGTCATGTCTAGACATGTGACTGTAGTCGATTCAACTATCGATAAAATTTGTAAAATTTCAGCGAGAATTTGACAAATTATTGTAATGTGATTTTATGTACATTTCAAATACTTGTGATTTAAGTAATTAGGATTAAGTCAATTAGCATGCATATCTTCAACAATAGACGATTACGTGCTGATTTGATAATGAATCCAGCAAGTATGGGATGAGTGAACATAAATGTTTATTTATCACCAATAATAATTAATTCTTAAAGTGTTAATGTCCGATTGAATCTACCTATATGATTATAACTTTTTAATGAATTATGATCTTAAACTATTTTTTTTATGACATTTGTATGCCCATGAGGCTGATCACAGCATGACCTTTGTATAAATATGACCTAATTATTACCTGTGAATCACAAATAAATGATTTGATTTGAAAAAAATAAGCCCAGTAGCCGGGTCGCGAAAAAGAGGTTTATCTTGCGAAAGGTTCGTCGGTCCTGAATTTTGGATGTGTTATGTTAGGTGTTTTTATGAAAAGCCCACAAACAGACACACAGACAGAGAGAGAAATAGACAGCCAAACAAAAAGACAGACATGGGCTTCAAACCTATAAAATACCTCTGATTTTGAGTCGGGAATGAAAAATAAGAATTTAATTTTCTACAAAATTTATGTGAATAATTTTTGGCATAAAACCCATAAGGAGTTATTTAATAAAAACTCATTTTTGGGTTCTTTAACCCAAGATGGCAGAGCGCGCCGAAGTCACTCAAGGTACAAAATTTGAATTTTTTTATGAACACAACATCCATAACACGTATCCAAAATTTAGGACTGACCGACCTTTTGCAAGGCAACTGGGCTATAATGAGCCTTATTTTAATTATTCAATCAACTGAGCCTATCGTCTATAATTATTACGATAGTCAAAATATTCATTATGTTAATATAAATTTATCGAAATTATTTTATCGATACGCACGTCTCTGGCAACTGGTACCATCTGACGCAAGTTTGAAAACGCGTCGGGGTTTTTTCAAAATCATTTATGTAATATATAATTATGGCGTTAAACACATATAACTATATTGTTTCTATGTTTCTGATTTTAAAACAACCTTTTGGGTAACGCTTTATCAATATTTTAAATTGATTTAATACTTGTTGAATTAAATTGTCATACACAAGCGCCATTACAATTTATTTTCATGTCATGAATTGACATCTGCCAAATTAATCAAGTTACCGTGAAAGCAATATAGCAAACTACATAATGGACAAACAATACGATGTAATGATGCGTAACCGACAAGATTGTTACTTCGATTTGGCGTAAGGGGCTTTTTATTTTGAGTCATATGTCGTATGGGACAAAACGGAAACTTCGTGAACCTTAAAACAATTTTCTTTTTTCTTTTTAGTACATAAGTCAAATGTTTGAAATATTTTTTAAATTAGTGTCCTTTAAAGCAAAATGCAGCGTTTTATGTACCAAAATTTCAGGGGTGTAAAGGAATTATTTGTAGAGCTACAAGAATTTTAAATATGTAGAAAGATAGAGGAGAAAAAATCAAGTACGATGGTGTAATAATATTTTTTTTGTCAAATGTCCCTTACGCCAATTGAATTTATGACCGTCGGTAATATACGAGTTACGTACTTATTTCTTAATATTTAAAAGGTGCTTCCACCAGCTACTCGAAACCACTTCTTGCACGATTGATTTCGAAAGAAAATACTTCACTCACGCAATGCCGTTTAACTTATGATTTAATAAGTGATTGATATTCATATTTACCTTACCTTTTTTAATCTTTACTAATCGTGATATTGCTGTAAGAAAACGACGCATGTACCTAAATAGCGATTTGTAATCCCATCTAATCGTTAAAACTTTCTTAAAAGTTCTTAAATAAATCGATTATGCTTTATTTAAATAATATCCTATCTATTATCGAATTACCCTGCCTGCGAATCGAATTAATTTAAACACCAGTCCGATAGAAGTCAGAGGTGAACAAGAAATAGAGTGTAAAGTGTGAGTCAAAATTGTGTCACTGTTGGGTCGTATCATAAAATTAATTAAAACCATATTTATTATGGGTAAACAAGCGGGAATACTGAATCGAAAAAAGTAATACCGGTAAACCGGGGCTACTTTCAAATACCGGGCGACATTGATGGTTACAAAACAATTACATTTGGTCATATATCTCTGATAACAGGAAACTTATGAAATTTTTAATTGTACAAGCAACATTGACAGCTTGCCATGTTTGCCTGCGTTATTACATGGCGAAGTTACAAAATACTTGAATAAACCCCTAATAATGTAAGAAATACTCCTAATCGAGGCTAGTTTGAAACTGAATGATAAAACAGGGGCTCATCAAAGTGGAAGCCTTACGGAGCGAATTTGATAAAGAACATTTTTCCTCGGAAACTATGCTCTGTATATTTTTTTATTTAGCCTAACTTTTTTATACAAAGCCGTTAATCCAGTCTATTATGTTTAATAGATTTTTGTTGCATCAACTAAAATAAAAAAAAAAGATACAAAGACATGAAGCTGAAAAACAAATCAATGCAACAACCCCATTTTAAGTACCAAACGCTGATGATTCCCGTAGCCTACCGTTAGTGATGTAACAACTAGTATAAAAAGTGCTTTATCACAAATCTATTTCAGACATGTTGCTTCTCCTTTCACTGCCAAAAATAGTATCCCAAATTACCGATTTCCTATCGAGGTAAGAGAGAGCAAGTATTACGATTGGATCATTACATTCGAACTACTTGGTATGCTAAACAATGATTGTTTGTCTGTACTATCTTCAACTGTAACAAACAAATGTTTAGAATACCACAAACATTTCTCTTTCCAATGTTTTGTTGCAATGTTGTCTTGCCGTACACTGCAACATAGACGGATAATCAGCCACATTTGGTTGGACTGGAAGCCGACCCCCTAACAAGAGCGAAAAAGAGGATGGAAAAGTCTTTAGTATTAATTTCCTTTTAATAAATATAAATAAAATTGTGCATAAATACACCCCCACGGACCCCCATGGACTGCCCCCATGATCTATTTCTCGAGAACTATGTATTTCACGTCTTCCTAGTCCATGCAAAGGTTGTCTGGAAGATATCGCTATATTATACCCTTGTTTTTTTTTTATTGTCGTTTGAAATAAAGCATATTCTATCTACGAGTATCTATCTTAAAGAAGGAGCTTAGGATATAATATATAGGATATCAACCTAAAATGATCTTATCAATTAAGACGAACACAACAAATCCTTGGTCATGCAATTTATCGTATTCATGGTCACGGGCAGGCAGCCGATTTCTGCTCTAAAGTCTGCAAATCATTACTGATCTTAAATCTAATATGTCTATCAGGGTTTCCAATCATCAAATCCGCAAATTACGTTAGTCATGGCTACCTATTCAATTAAATTCTAGATTTCCTTTTGTATCACCATTGTGTTATAATTTATTTACAACAGCAATTGTTCTTCTAATATCTAACAGTTCAATAATGCCTAACGGGCTATCTTTAGCCTGTCGTACAGATAAAATAAGTTGTTTGCGGTGAAAATTGAACACTGCTTTTATATTGTCGACTAGTTTCTAGTTCAGAGTTTCTATAAAATTGTTACCTACAGCTCAATTTTCATACAGATAGTGCTACAAGCCACAATGATATGCCCTAGAAATGCCATGGAAAAATGTGTCTTGTGAAATCGATACTGATAGTTTTCTAATTGCTCAAACCGTACCTAATACGTTTTGCATGTTTGTTATTGACCAGAACCTTGCGAACTATATTTCATATTTATTTAGAGCCATTACGTACCTACTGTCGAATTGGTCGTTGGGTAGCGTCAGGTCTTTGATTTATATTTGGACGTGTTGTTTACGCATCATGTGGAGACACGGCGACCAAATACGTTAACAATTTCGAATATCAAGCAAATTAAAGACCTTTACGGTCAACTATGGCAACTATTCGACAATGCGTAATGGCTCTTAAACTCTCAATCACCGTAATTATAGACACAATAGATAAGACAATTAAGTGTCGTCCTGAGACGACGGGCGGTACACAACCGGTTAAAGTAGGTGATATCGGCCTGTTACTGTCCTAGTACTGGGCACAGGTCTCTTCTGGCAATCAGAAGGGTTCAGGCCTTTTTCCACCATGCTGGCCCCGTATTAAGTGGCGTACTACACACACCATCCAGAACTTTTAGGAGCACTCTCGGGAACGCTGATTTTCTCACCATTTTTTCCTTCACCGTTACCGTAAGTCATAATCAAATTCTACTTCGCACATGAATTCGAAAAATCGGAGGTGCGGGCCAGTATCGAACTCATGCAAGGCAAGTGTTCAACCGAGGCTATCACTGCTACTTAAAGTAGGCTTATACAAAATTATAATAGCCTCGTGATATGTGGAGAGAGACCATGACTCATTTTTTAAATGATCCAAGGTTTAGTACAAAAAAATCAATTGTGCCTAAGAGAAGTATTATACACACGGCTGAACAGAAAGGAGACGGCGCCGGAGGTCAAGCGGTGTTCTGTGCAGTTTCATGCAAAGATCAAGGTGACTGTTCAGATAACATCTCAGCCGCTGGCGACGCAACAAAAACCTTTTTAGTACATACTCTTTGTGTGGTTTAGTATCAAAAACCTGTGAGATTTAAGTACAAAGAATTATGCAAACGAGTTCTTTTGTTGTGTTTGTTAGGTTTTTGCAGTGGAAATGAAATCGAGATTTTATATAAAAATTCTGACTTAGTGATTCATGCCCTACTGGTAAAATATCTAAAATGATGTCATCAGTGATGTAAATGAGTTGGTTTATATTGCAACACTTCCAGTGATGTATTCAAAGCGAAAAACACAATTTAGTACATTTATTGTAACAACACTAAAATGGAATGCGGTTCACTGTTTCATTGGCACAAGAGAAATTTCCGTTACGAGTTTAGAAATTGAATCGTAAAGGGCTAACTATAACTTGCAAATACGCATGATAACCTGTATTCGTATTTTATTGATTGCTTTACCTAGTCTTACTTCCAAACCACGTAAGGATATTAAGATTAATCACTTTGCGAATGTATTCCGTTAGTCTAATAAGGCGGTACCCAAAAAGGACTACGGCTTTTCTGACATTTGACTCACGACTAAGTTAGCTTAGTAAAGGTAAGATAATATCTAAGTGCCACTGATATTGTGCGAGATATTCCTTGTGTCCGTTGCAACGGGCAGCTCGGGAACATCGCCTAAAGATACACAGTTTGCCGCTTTTCATCTCGAAGATGTTTTATGAGCATCAACCTGACCATTTATGGACCTTCTGCCTACCTTATTAGTGTAGATAAAATGTTGTACACGGGTATTTTAACCAGTTAGTTCCGCAGAAAAACAAGTTGAAAGGGAAAAGGTAGTATAGAAAGCAGATATTAACTTTACATCTGTGACAGGTGATAAAATTCATAGGAAATATTCGAGAACCGTACCAAAAACCAGTTACGAATATGGGTGCAGTTTTATAACAAAACATTTCAACAGTAATCATAAACCTGAATCACATAGTTCAGACAATTCGTCTAACCCTGATGGAGTTAACAATCGACTATTATTTAATCAAACGCTGAATTGATTTGTAACAACTAATTGGAATGATGAAGACCGGTCGTTCTTGACAATAGCTTGGTGAGTGGGACCGTAGACTGCAGCGATTGTATTTGGAAAGTACTGAGCTTATTTTACATGGACCTACTTGTTTTTGCTAGTGGTATTGTTTGTGCGTAAATGTGAACACATTCCCACAGTATAGATAAATGGTGAATGTAATAATAGGAGAATATTGGCATGATAGACCATAGTGACACTCCCTTGAATAAACCCGAATCAAATACAATAATGTTTCACTGAAAAGTTTAGAGACCGAATTAGCTTCATGATAGGTTATCATGAAGCTAATTCGGTCTCTAAACTTTTCAATAGCTGATATTTGCATTTCACCACCATATCAATAATGATAATGTTAGGAAGTTCCTCTCTCTGGAGCCCTAACTGCCGATCCCGATGCCGGTGGTCTACTATTTTTTATATTTTTAAAAGTTTTTTTTTATCATATAGTATGACGAAATATTTAAAAATGTAAAATCTATGTAAAAAAATTAATAAACGATAAGTGATAATGACAAGATTATTGAACACATAAATGTCATTTGTAGGTCACACTTAGTCTGGTCAATAGTCTTATTGATAGGTTGGTGAAATCGCCCCTTAAATTAATGAAATTAAATAATCATCCAGAACTACTACTACTTTTGATTTAAATTGTAAGCTTTTGTTGATTCTTATGACGAAATGTAGTATGGTGTTTTTAAATGAGCTGGGATTTAAATATGAACCTTAGCCTTTAGGACCTAAAGGCCCAAAGTGAAACCCTGCGGGACACCTGAAGTGTATGCTTGGTGCTGGCTGCATATTGCAACAATCATTATTTTAACTTGTTTTCGCAACTGTCTGCAACCATTGGAATTAAATTGTTTTCTGTATTTGAATGAATGTATTTAAATCCTTATGGCCTTTCTAGAGAAAGCAAAACATGCTGAGAATAAAATAGCCTTGTATGCATGTTTACTTAAAGTTATATTTTACGTTGTTTAAAGTAACAACATTTTCGTATCCAATTGTATGGAAATTAAAAACTTGTACGTGATAAAAAATTCAGTACAGTAGACTTGTGATGATTCTTACGTAAGTAATATTATTTAATGTGCGTCTTAACGACATTAATCAAATATATTGACGTGATTGAACTCAATAAACTAGGTCTCAAAGCCCCATGTGAACTGGTAACATTTTAGCTATGCGAAATGAATAGACATAATGAGTTATTACATGAATCTGTTTTATGCAACTATGTAATGTAATCTCTATTCATATTATATGGATATAAATTCTTTTATATGCTGTTTTGTATTGTATGTAGATGAACCAATACAAAACATGTAATAAATTAAACAACAATTTAAATAAATGAGTCTTAAGAGAAGATTTATAAACTTAGCTGAACTTAGATTCCAGTTTACAATTCAAGTAGGGAAAGTTCGTGACAATAAGTGTTAAGAAACTCTAGGCTATAATTTTCTCTGTGGACTTACACCAACAATAATTAGTACTTAGTAGTTATTTATCACGGAAACATCGTACATACATTGTGTATAACGGACGACCATAAAAAGTAATATTTGTCAAGCTTTTTGTCATTATTTTGTAGTACTTTTGTGTAGAAATTTAGAATTAGCAGTATAAAAACTGATCTATGAAATACGTTACTTATGTTGCGTGAGGTATGATTTCTATAAAATAACAGCCATTATCGATGTGAATGAACCTTTTTACTTGGATCTAAATGTTACCCATTTAGTTATGGAGTGCTTAACACGAATTTCTTATTTTTTATATCGAAATTGATAAGTGACGACGAAAAGTGATTACAGAATCAGTTTTTGGCGTTATGGCGTTATCAATTCCCACGCGTCTGCAATTTCGTACAGTACCTTAAGTTAATCCGTAAATAAACATACGATTATCTTATCTTATCCGTCGCTTATCTGCAGAATGCGGCGTTCGGGGCGGTGGGGGGCGTTCCGTTAGCCGCGAACCCGCGACCAAGCCACAGCTGATTTCACATGTGTCTAACCGCGGCACCGCGCGCTCGCTGTGCGTTTCTCTCGCGTGAAAATGCCGGCAACTTAATACATCGAACAATTAAGTTATAAATAATTCCGAAAGTGAATGTGATACTGATACCTTTTCATGGACCATAAAAAACATCATAAGGATACAAACGAAGCTGTCGTTGTGATATTGTTTTTAGCGGGTAAGATAACATTTGTTTTGATCGAATATATATATTTTAATTCATTGTTGATGATATCCCTATCATATCAAATTGTAAATTCTCTTGTCAAAAGATTCCTTCATCACCTAATTTTATTTTTAGTTGAATTTATAGCTACGGTACAAACGTATAAACGATATAAACGTTATGCTAATTATTATAGGCTTAATATGTTTATATTAAGCCTATAACAATTAGCATAACGTTTAAAATGACAGTGAACATTCAAATGTATTTAGTGTATACGTAATTAGTTTTCACTTTTGAGGAATTAATCATTAAATTATACGTATGTACGTTTTGGAAAAAATGATGCAAATCTTATAGGCCGTCAAACATGTTATTCTGAGATTAAGTATTTATGAAATCAAAACATAAAATAATGAAAGCAGCAAAATTATAGAAAATATAGCTATCGAAATATCTATAACTTTTAATGCTATTCCATAAAATGAAATTAAAATAATGGAGGTTTTATCAAAGTTAATCAACAATTTTCACTATCTTTATAATTTGTATTATTTTTATAATTGAGCTATAAAATATTATGCATGCTGCAATAGAAATCAACAATCAAATTTCCATCGTTAAAACGCGTACGATTTCCCATATTGGAAATAACCGCGTGAATGTCTTCAGCACTTAGAGGAACTTTAAAAAAGAATTATTTCGACACTACACTTTATATCTCTCATTGTGCAAAATCTTAATTTTACAAGAGAACACGGAAGAGAATATTATAATTGCGAAAAGATTACCTAGCGCAGTATTATGAGAATTGAATTTAGTAAAAAAAAATGAAGATTACCGATTCCTATACCTTTTCAAAGTGCTCCAATGTAAAATTCTAATTTTGCACATAGGGGGATGTACTCGTATAGGTAAGGATGTCTATTTGAGCTAGGTACTATACATGAAATAGGAAAATGATCATTTACGATATAGGTACATATTCGCCCTGTATACAATCGGCATTCCCATCATCTAATCTTAACGTTGTTTTCGCACTGAGGGTATGTACACTTATGGATCTTAGATTTATATTCATGTATATCTAGTGAATGAGCAAAAGCACAAAAGTCCCTAATTATATTTGTGGAAATCAGCATACAGAACAAGTGATCAGGATCAAATTATACTACTAGAATACCAAAATCATGCCATTCCATGGAAAGAAATGGAGGGCTAATATCATCAAATTTGGTGAAACATATTGCGTTTCATATTTGTAATCATAACTGCAAGTGGGCTGCACATCCAGACGGCAGTTGTCACGCAGTTACACTGACTACGTCCTAATTGCCTTCAAGCTGCATTTGGCAGATGCATAGTTTGCAGTTGCGACTGAATGTGCAATCTAGTTGCAAATATGATTACGAATATGAAACGAAATATGATTCACAATACAATATTTGACGATATTAGCCCCCCTAATCGTGTGTAGACCAGAAAAACTTTACCATGAAGAGGTGACAAAATATTGTTGGGTCCGAGAGATGCTTCGTTAAGATAACATTTTTCAATTTGGCAATCTTAAGGTAAAGGCACCTAATTCCGCGGTGTTTTCACCATAACTTAAAAGAACATTAAAAAATAAGCATTTAATATACCTTTCTGTAGAATTGGCTATTTTATCAGAAGTATTATTATCTTATTTTTGAAATATACTCACAGTTTGACAATAAAAGTTTATTAAAAATGTCAAATTATTTAAAAATATGAAGAAGTCCGAGGCACCTTATTCTGATTTAAAAATCCTAATTCCGATGCATTTGGGTCCTAATTCCGAGTGTTCAAAATACAAAGGAAAGGAGGTGGGGAGAATGATACTTACATGATGTTCAAAAAATCAAGTCTTTGGATCAGTCTCAGACTCTGTTTTACATGATTATTAATATGCCGCCACAATATGTGATTTACTTAGATAGGAATTCTGGAATATTGTACTGTCGAGAAACTTTATAAACACTACTGCCATTATGAATTGCGGTAATAGCGTTTTGGAGATCCTCTTCCGTGTACTTTTTTCTTAGCTTCATTATCCTACAATAAAACAAATATAATAATAAAACAATTGTAATAAAAGTATACAATGTATAATTATATTTATATCTGAGTAGTTATATCGGAATAAGAAAGTTATTTTGAAGGGCAAATTTATATTCTTGCAGTTACTAAAACCATACCTACATAAGTTTTGAACAAGCTGCGTAACACTATCTTACACTCTGTATTTAACGTGTGCCAATACCACGGAATTAGGTACTAATATAACCTTATTCCGACTTAAATACATCGGAATAGCGTTTTATAATACTAAATCAAGTTTTCTAATTCCGAGTAATAAAAAGTAAAAGATTTTTTAATATTAAACAAATAAATTAATGTTCAATTGCGATATCTTTGAAAAAATATACAAAGCACACTCGGGATTATATCAGAATACATTAATATCTTAATTTTCTGTACTTAGATTTTCCCTACAACGAATTAATAAAGTACCTAAACAGGCAATCTTTGAACTGCTATAATTAGTAAATGCGACGCCATAGTGTACCTCGGAAATAGATTTTTGTATCTATGGGTTATTTATGTAATCAAAGCTAAAATATTAAGTAATCATAAAACTGCGTTCAAAATTTAAAAAAAAGTCTGCCTCTATGAAATTGCATTTCCGGGGTATACATCGGTATTTAGGAAACAACTAAAATATTTAGCACCTAATGCCACAGTATTTTAAGAACGTATTTTCTCCTCAATTTGTAAAGAAAGTATTAAAATGTTAAGTGTTTTCGATAAAAATATAACCCTTTCAATATTTCAACCTAAACAAAAACTCACACAGTATAAAATTATCATTTAAAACACTATTTAGCTAATCGTATTAATCACGTGCTTATGGTCCGAAATGTATGAAGTGCGCGTTCGAGTCAGCTGCTAGCGTCAAACTTACTGTTTATTTTAAAACGTTAAAGCACCAAAGCACTCTTTTGCTCATATAAACATGAACAGGTAAATTATTAATTGAATAATGTCACTTGCAAACAAAAAGAACTTGTAAATAGCTTGAAAACGCCATTATTCTAAATACATCGGAATAAGGTGCCATTTTTAGAACCCCTCGGAATTGGGTGCCTTTACCTTAGTGATGTTCACATCAGTTGTTAATTTTGCATAATTCACGCGTTCAGTGTGTTAATTATTACGAAACAGTGGTTGTAAACACATATTAGATAACGATTTCCCTTTAGGATTGAATTAGCATAATTGGGACTGCTTTTTTGCTAATTCGTTCCATTAGGTATGTTAAATAACTAAAATGATAGTGCCATTAAATTTTTATAGCCGAATTAGGAGGTGAGGGTGATGACACTGATGACAGAAGTCCTACTTTGCTTATGTCCTGGATATCAATGGCGACACTGTCATTATAATAAAAATAAGTAGAACATTATTTATATATGTATATTTTCTTCTTCGCTTTACAATAAGGAAGCATTTGTAAAAAGGCTATAAAGGTTTTGTTTATGTCCTCGAAATCAGAACACACAAGTAAGGTATTTAACAAGCTAAGTGTTGATAAAGAGTGAGCAATAATCATTTCACTTCCTGGATTTTTATTTTCTTTCATTCAACTTTTTTGTTTACTGAACCTTAATTTTTTTATTTGTTCCATTAAACATCAAAAGGCGTCAACATCTTTATTGATTTGTTAGGTAAGTACCGAAATAGGATTTCAAGAAATGGTTTTTTGCTTTCTATTTGTACATACACATACATAAGCTTGATGTAATGTCTTTTGTATCCTCCTATCAATCAAAAATACATTAAACGTGGGAAATATTTAAAAGTTACAAACAAATTATTACATCCAATTCACAAAAAATACATAATGACCAATTTTGTTGATTGCCCCAATGCGCAACGTCACTGCAAAACGTAATTGGCATGTTTGAAGTACGAACGAAAATTTCAATACGCCGCAATCATTTTTAAACGACGATTGATTGCAGTTTGTTTACAGAAGTGTTTATACAACACATCGATGACCTTGACTCAACTAATAAATAAGAGATAAGTATAATTTACAGGCTCTTCGACGTTAACACGTACCGAGTTGCGTAAACAAATAATTGCCGTTATAAGAACCGCATCGGAGTGTAGCAGATGCAGGGTTGTCGATCAACATTCTTCAAATAATTTTTGCAACATCAATGCAATCCTAATCTTGGTAAGGAAACATCACGAAATCGCAATTCGGTTTCTGAGCGTTTAGATTTTACTATGGTATGAACTTCATCATACTACGAAGATTGCCATGAAAGGAGTTGATGTTGAAATAAACTATTGCAGTTTTTGGAAATTAGGATTAAGATGTTACAGAAGCAGTACTATCAAGTTGCAAAAGTGAAATATTATCATTTAAGTAGACTTTAAATAAAATTCGTTGAAATGCAATCTAGTTTCAATACAACCCTGGCATTCTCTAGATTCTTCTACGTACATCGCGTTCAGGAGATCACTAAACTCGAACAAACCGATACAATTGAATGCTCATCCCACTTTTTACGTCCCGCACGTTACCATACGTGGGAGTGGGTGTTTTGTATAATAAATCATTGTGCCGTTTTCGCATGATTTCATATAAAACAACCACAGTATTGTTCGATCAACTGGTGCATTTGTGCCGGAAACGCAACGAGAGCATTTCATTTGTTCACGATACTAAAGAATTATTGCGTTATATTGTCAAATGAAACCACCTACTTATGATTTACAAACACGAATGTACGTACGAATATTTGTGGAAGTTAGTACTAGATAGTTTATTTGCTTACATTGGAATGCGGTTTTGGTTTGATGGCAGTTTATACCAAAAAGTAGTTTCTAAGCATTTATTGTACTGTTATTTGCCGGAGAAAATGCTTTTATTTAAACAAATTTTTTGTCAATTTGCTGAACAATCGCAGCGGCGAGCATTAGTGACGGCTCGTGGTTAAAACGCAGGTGAGATTCTTCCGGATCTAATTGTGAAATGGCGACATCGCCCGAGGCTCGCTACGTGTTCGCACTCAATGGGAAACATTTCAATTTGTTTCATATTTCGCTCGGCACAGTCAAGTTATTAATTCGACTATTGGTCGCGGTCGGAAAGTGTGACGCCGTCGATACGTCACGGCGGTTGTCAATCAGAACGGATGGAGTGATGCGCTTACAATTGCATGATATCGACCCGGTTCTCGACAGATTTCACTACGGCTCCAGCAGATTAAAGCAACAGCTCAATTCGTTCAGTGTCGAAACCTATATTGCGACGATATAGTTTAGGTCTTAAGTTACAAAATTTCCGCACCTACAGCAACATAAATTCTGATAATAGATTTACGTAAGAAATAATTTCGCGTTGTACATGAATAAGCTTTTAAGGTAAGTACTTCTTTGACTTTAAATTCAGAATTTTAAGCTGATAGGTAGTCTAACCCTTAAGTTGCGTATCTCGGTCACTGAGATGCTTACAAAACCAAAACAGTCTACTCTGGAAAAAAACTTTTAATGAAAACCGCGGCGGAGTTTGCTGCGGAGCCACTGAGAGTTCTTAAGTTCATAATTGCAATCCAAATTTTTATTGAGACCGCCTTGAATACTGTTCAAGCGGATCATTAGCTACTAGTATCCGGAGAATAGTTAATTAGTTACCAAACAAAAAAGTGACTGGTAGTTGAATTGAACACTGTTGTCCAAATTAAGGCCAGTGTACAGTTTACAGTTTCACGTATGACTAATACAAATTAATAATCGATGATTCTTGCTTTCTTCTCAGTAATGTTTTCAATAACTTCCTTATTAACAGTTATACTATAAACTTATATTTATTTACACTTTAAAATCATCACATTAAACTGCTGTAGTAGCTACTAGACTAATTAGACGAGTAAAAAGTCTTTAATGACAAGAAAACATCAGCAGACATGATTCAATATGGGTTTTAATAGATTTTCTAATAGTAAAAATTAATTGCAAATATACTGGAACTCAATTATAACCAACAAAAGGCCAGTCTGTTACATGATATTTCTATAGTCACAGCCTGTATTCTGAGGTCACAGCCATTTTAACACTTCAACAATCACAACACAACAAACTCTTCAGAGACAGGTTCGTGTTAATATCGTGTCCATATTGAAGCTGTTTCGGCGTTAACACGATGGTGGCAAATTGCTGAAAAATACCGCGATTCAGACAAAGACCATTACTTCTAAACAATTACGAGGGGAATTAACAGCAATTGAAGACACCGCCATTGTTGGACGATTGAAATTGATTGCTGATGATCAACAAGCGACCAATAAATGGTTTGATGGTATGTCATGGTTTCTAATTTATGGAAATGGCTTATCGTCGTATTGTTACGGGATGTTTTGTGCAGACTCCGATTGTACTCGATTGTGATAAACAAGATATCATCAACAGTTACACAACACAGACTAACAGACAGTTAAATCATTTTTTTGCATTTCCGCAATGGGAGTTGTCAGCTTTTGATTTTTTAAACCTGTTTTGGTCTTCAGAATTCGAGTTTTAACTAATATTTTAATTTAATAGTTTTTTGACCTGAAAGATGCAGGTAATATATTCATATGTGTAGTATTGGTATACCTACAGAGATTCCTAGCTGGAGTGAGATATACCTATGTTTGATCTGCGTGAAACCGTATGAGTGGTCGTAATGTAATCTAATGAGTTTAAATATCCCAGTAGGTTGTACTTATAGAACTGCAACCTATAAACCGTACCTAGCCCGCATAAAAGTGCATCTGCTCAATCTGCTGTACAAAGTCGTCTCTATGTATTAGCGAAAAATTAACAGTTGTGAAATATTTGTATGATTTCGTTTCTCTCATATACCAACTTGGATTCACTGGAAACTCAATTGATATATGAATCGAACATTATTTTTTATGATCGCATAACGGACCTACATGATATTTTATGAATGTGTAACGGATAAAATTAAGTCGAGTATGGAATAGAGGTGCATTCTCAACTGCTTCAGCAACACATTACCATGCTGGTTGAAGTAAATGAGGTTTCTAGAGGTATTAAGGTCTAAATTACACATCTGCATATAATCAGAGAACCGCACTATTAGCACCCAGAAGCAATCATCAAGCGGTTGCGTTAATATCTATGAGGAAACGATATGTAACGAATTTTCAATAGATTTCCTTTCTAAAATAACATAGAGACTTTCAATTTCAGCAGCGCCGAACTTTCAAATTATACAAACAATTGGTTTTATTTCTTTTAACAGTGGTGTAATATATTGCAAACTGTGTTAAATTTTGACCTACTGAATGAATGTAAGAATTTCAGTGTAATTATATTTCAGGTCATACATATTCTCCAACTTTACCTAAACACTAAAACACTGCTTTTAAATTAAGCGTACAACACGCTTCGATAAAAAATGAGTGCGCATCGTTAAATTCACACTTGTGTAGATTCAGTTATAGCAACTTGCACACCTACAGTATGGTTGAGTGGTATACATGCACTGAATACTTTGGACACAGAACAATAACGAGACAACAATCGAGCGTTGGGAATTGTCATTGAGGCAAAGCGTTGTACGAATCCGGCTAGAGAGGAACGTGTGTCATTGTCTAGCGCTAAGTTAGAGTGAAGTAACGAATTGTCTGCTACAGCTATGCGCATATATTTACCACCAACATTATATTTTAATTGTTCCTTAAAATCGGTTGTTTGGGAAATAAAAGAGCCTGAACGTGCCAGCTGCGTATCTTCATTAGCAAGTCATTAAATTTGTTTCAGTGAAATGAGTTATTGTGACGCTCGGAAGCGAATTGGTAGCTGTCAGCTACTGCACTGCGTTAACGTTCATTGTATAATTATCATTCTTTATCGATCAGCCAAATGGAATATTTTTTTAAGTGCGTATCTTCTGGGCTCGTTTGCATCGTTTATGTCGTCGTCTGCATTCGCGCTTAATTAGTTATGTAATAAAATAGATATCTAATGTAATTAATATGCTAATTACTTCTTTTTTAATGTTATTTATTCTATCTTGTTCATCAAATCTTACGTAGGAATGTCTTTTATTTATGAGACAAAATATATACAATTTCCCTTTTATTTGATTTTAAATTTCTGTATTTTTAACCGACTTCAAAAAGGAGGAAGTTCTCAATTCGGTGGTAATTTTTTTTTTTTTTTTTGTTACCTCATATCTCCGTCATTTATGAACCGATTTGAAAAATTCTTTTTTGTTCGAAAGAGTATACTTCCCGATTGGTCTCATATAAATTTTGTTATGATTAGACCATGAACTTCAGAGATATGGAACGGAACTCCTCATCGGATCAAAGCAAAATTCTCAAATTACTAATATTGCTTTGTTTATATTTGTTGTTGGGAACTGACTACTGGAAAAGAGGAGGGGGTGCGTGTCCCCCCCTCCCCCCCTTTGGAATGTTTTCATTACATCGTGTAAGGTATCATTTGAAAGGACTTTTTATGTCCGACTACGTCAAAGCCAAAAAGAAGGGTTATGAAGGAGGGGGTTAAAATTATGACACTAAAACGTATTTAATAAAAAATAAACTTTAAAAAAAAGTAAAAACCAACTTCAAAGAAATACTAAAAGGAGTAAAATAATTACCATAATATAAAATTAACAGTTTCAGAAGTCGGTGCAACTCTTCACTGAAGCAAATAGAAGCCACCGACTTCTGAAACTGTTAATTTTATATTATGGTAATTATTTTACTCCTTTTAGTATTTCTTTAAAGTCGGTTTTTACTTTTTTTTAAAGTTTATTTTTACTTCAAAACAAATGTGTTTTATATCCAAATTGCACTCAGAAGCAACTCCACAAATCCTTGGGTATATTATAATACAATATTGCACAGCCTTCACTGTAGTCAACCAAGATCTATATTCCTTGTTCTCACGAGTTTTCATCATACCCCACTGCACTGTAACAAAAACTAGCTTAAATACCAACATACATTTATTTTATCAGTTAAAGTTTTGATCAACGTAGTGTCTTAGGTGTGGGCGCAAGACAGGTTTTGGTCACTCCGGCAGTGCAGGTGTGGTTAAATTAAATCATTACCTAACAATTATTTTCGACCATCTGGTTTACCAACGGCGAACAAGATGCAAATTAGACCCAAAACTGTATTTATAGTCCAATGACCCTCAAACTGTTTGGTCCTGTAAGTACCTATGCTACTTGATGATCTTCACACTGTTAGACGGCATTTTCTGAAGCAGGCAATGTACAGAGAGGTTAAGATGGATATCGGAGTGACCTTTGCCCAGCCGTAAAACAATGATTTAAAAAAAACTAGAGTGTGTTCTAGTATTTGTTTGATGTTTTATGTCTTACCACATCGTAAACTTTCGCTTTACTTACCGGTTATTTGTTTATCACATTAATATAGGGAATTAATTAAAGGTGTGATATAACTTGTTAATAGATAGAGATATTTTAAGTAGAATAAAAACCTTTTGATATAATTTTACCGTTTTATATATTAGTAACTACTTAACTTTCTTGTCAGTTAGCACACTAAATGTCTACAAAAGTATTCGTACTCTGACTAGGACATACCAATATTATTATTTTTTGCAATCGTACTGCACAATGATCTATAATGACCCAGGTGTCTAAAGACCTCAGTAAGACCAGTAATGATGACCACATGAGGCATAGGTGATAGACAGATGCACTTTAAACCGTCCAATTAGAAATTATGAAACCTAACTTACGTGAGCGATACTCAAAAGGTTGAAGAGTCAAAGTTATCTATAAAGTTTTTTCTTTATATTACCTACTTGAAATGCACTTCCTAAAGTGAAAGATGTTGTACAACTTGTTCTGAAACCAGTCGGTCAGCTTGATGTTTAATTAGCTTACTTTATTTTTTTATTATGCCCAACATTATTTGGTTACATGGCGGTGTACTTAATTCTTGCTGTGTCTTTCATAGATATAAGTTGAAAATTCTCGAAATTTTTGCTTATATGCCAACTAAAGTTTGATAAACATTCAGGTTAAAGCACAATGTCTGAATCTATTACTAAATCAAAACAAAGTCACGTTGCCTATTATGTATTTGATGCATTTTTCTGCTCAACAATATCTTAAGATAGTTCGCTAGTTACGTCATCATCAATAGCCCTACTCCTGCTGGACATAGGTCTCTGCCAATTAAATTTTTTTTGCTTGGTGGTAGGATCTATACGGTCCGCCTGGCTAGCTACCACACATACGTTAAAGTCGCGCCAAGCAGTTTACTATGTTTCGTCGTGTGTATGTGAGAGCCAGAGGGGTTTAGGTGAATCCCTCTTCATCTTTGTTACTTGGATTCATGTGCTCCATCTGAGACCCTGTCTGCACTTACCATCTTGTGCGACTAGGGTCAAACGAGACTAAGTCAACACTTTCTTCATGTGAATTAAGGTTTACTTGTCCACAAGAGATACACTTCAAATGATACACGCATATTGGTGCCGATTCCGTTATGGACAAACTAAACTTAATTTAGGCTATTGCCATCTTTTTCACTATAATACAATAAGAAAGAGACATACGTAAATAAGAGCTGTCAAATTTAGTTGAACTAAAAGTTCCATACATAATTAGACGACATTTAAAACTTGTCGACTAAAAACACGGTGAAGTTCAAGGCATAAACTAATTTGACATCTCTAACTTAGTTGTTGTCTATCACCGTCCTTTTCTCGCGCTGTCTGTTAGTAAAAGATAGCAATTCTCTAATTTTAGTTTAGTTGGTGAACAAGAGAATCGGCACCATTGTTATGGTTTCCACGTGTTTCCGAGGTGACGGTGACGGATTAGCCTTGCTCGTGACATTGCAGACCTTGGAGCCGTCATGCGAATGTAGACACCTAATTAAGAAACCTTTTCAGTGCATCAAACGTCATTCAGAAGACTAATCGCTGTAATTTCGTCGCTTATCCCTTCTGTTCTCGGACAATGTGGAAAGTGTGGAAAATTTCAATATTTTCACAGCCTCAAAAATTAAAAATCTACTATAATGTATATGATTATTATATGTGTAGTATATTTTTTTGGTATTTATTTTTAATATATATAAATTCAAATTGTGCTGTATTACTACACGCGGACTGTTCCCATGATCTATCTTTCACGTTATCCTAGTCCAAAGGTTGACTGGAAGATATCGCTATTAGCGATAAGACCGCCATTGTATCCTTGTTTTAAATTGTTTCTACTTTTTTGTTATTTTTATGGTGTACAATAAATCATATTCTATCTATCTATCTACTGTCCAACTCCAGTCACATATTTAAATAAAATTTGGTACATTCAGGTAATTCTAACAAGATACACGAACGCGTATTTTTTTGTTCAAAAATATTTAAAGTTGCAAGATCATTTTCTGGCCTTGTGCAGATTTTTTATACATGCAGCGATGGCCACAATTCGTGACAGGTGGTTACCGCTCGACTATCATCGTGTACATTCTACCAAAATCACTATTAAAATGACATTAGGGGCATTATTTATTTCGAAAGCTTGTAACTTAGAAATCTATGACATTTTGATCCCATTTGAAGGTTGGTGCTGAAATAGAAATCACCGAATTATCCTGTATCGTCAAATTAGATATGGTGCAACATGGGGACGTTCAAGTTTAACCGATCGAGTACTGTAATTATAGACACAACAGATAAACAATGGCACTGACGACCCGGATCGTCGGTCGGGACGTTAACGGTTAAAACTTTTTTGCAATCATGACTTTCTGAATTCCACGAATTGCTTATTTCTGTTAACAATAGAGATAATATATAATAGGTATAAACTAAATGCCACTTTTATAATAGTTTTCCTCTTACTTCAAAAGATTTTTACTTACGTAAAGTAGAGATATTTAATGAAAAAAAAAACTTTTATAGGTGAGAATTGGTGCTCGAACTTTCTCGAATAAAAATCAATCAGATCAATAGGCATAATTGAAGGCTGGAAATAACAAAGGTGCTAGATGACTATGGCACAAAGCAAAGATAACTAAGCCAATAAAACCGTTTATTGAAAAAAAAAACTATGGGCACGATTTTATTGTATATCTTAAAGTCTTATGGACCAATAATGCAACTATTTTAAACACACGATATTAAAATTGTTCACATATGATATTACACAAGGTAAACAGGTTTTAATTTTAGTTACCTATAATTTTTTTACTTTTCCTTTATACCACTTTTGTAATGACCAGTCCTTAATTATTAAAAAAATAAGTGATTTGTCCTTCTTTAATGCGTAATCTTACTTCAATGTTAATCCACGCTCCATTGATTGGCCACCGCTACAGTTTAATTAACAGAGCACGGTGCAACAGGAAGTGCGACTCAATGACCACTATGCTCGGTATTGTCCACGTAATGCTTGTAAATGGTCAATCACACGGTTCATGTATTGAATGACTCTGACATAGATAACCGATTTAGTACTTACTTGTATTGATCAACAAGTGCCCGCATTATTGTACAATTACACGAAATTTTCATTTTAGATCCTCAGACATCCACCAGAGCTGTGCGAGGAATATGTGCGGTGCGAAAATGTGTAGCGAGGATGTGACACGATGTGACCCTTTCCACCAGAGCTGTGCGAGGAATGTGTAATGTGTTAATGTGTACAAATGATCATCTACCTCTTCCAAACACCATCTATTGACTGACTGGTAGGCGCATATTTTCAAATCCTCGCACACATTCCTAGCAACACATTCCTCGTAACACATTCCTCGCAACACATTCCTCGCAACGCATCCCTCGCTCGCATTTCTCGCTTGTTTTGGATGAACAAAAACCTCGCTCCGCTAAGCCCATATCCACCAGAGCTGCGTAGAGCGAAGCTAGGTAAATGAAGTGATTCTATTGGTGCTTACAAAACACATTCCTCGCTACGCAGCTTAGCACAGCTCTGGTGGATGCTCAGCCTTATGTACGTTCTTTGGGGAGGGGCGTCTGGCAATTTAACAACCGGCGCGGATCCTACGATTTGTACGGCTTAAGCTGCGTTTGCCGCGGTCAGTCTATGGATGGGTGACCATTCGTTACACATCGATACCCCTCCGACCCTCGGAGAGCACGTTAAGCCGTCGGTCCCGGGTGTCATACGAATACATGACAGTCGTTTCGGGTACCTAGAAGCCCGGAAGTATGACACACGGTATAATTTTAGGATATCGACTTAGCCCAATAACTGGGTTGTGGAGGTCTGATGGCAGTCACTCCGTGTAAAATACTGGTATTCAGCCGCATCTGATTAGACTCGAAGCTGAACGTAGGTAGTTGGGAAAAGTCTAGGCAGAACATGTAGGTACTTTCTGTGTTATAAATTAAAAAGAAAATACTCATACACTTGGAACTTAATGTTGAAAGTAAGATTAATGTAACTTTTAGCTACATTGTAAATGTACAGTCCGTTCAACCTGGCCAAACATGTCACCCCGAAGATGGATTGGTGTTTCTACTGATTGCTCGTACATTGTCTGCCCCCAGCAACTTTTTGTCATTGTGCTTGCTTTGTGCTCAATCACCTTGCTCATTTTCAACCATAAATATTTTCTAAAATCGCTCAAACAGAACAAATATACGTGACCGTAAACGACATTGTAGTCAATTACAAATTGATCGTAAATAAATGTAAACAAGCATTTTGCGTGTGTGATTGTAAAAATACACGGTGTAAATGAATTCGTATTATTCCTCAAAACCACATAGTAAAACATACTGGGTAACCCCGCACGGGATTAAGGTTGATTAAAAATATTGTTTTTTGTATGTCTTTTGACAGGTTATTCGTATCGAAATTACCTGACAAGGGAAAAATAAGTTTTTTTTTTATATTCTGTTTCTTTGCCATGCCTCGCATAAATCAATGAAATCACGGGAACGCAGCTGACAGGCACGACTTACATGATATCGCTCCGCACAGTCAGATAACTGGAGGTGCTAAAATGACTCAGGTTTGGAACACAAACATATTGAATATTAAAAACAAAAAGTTGAATCTGAAAAAATCCAATGTAGAGTCAATCTATGTCATCAGCAGATCACAAGGTTTGAAGGAACTTCACGAATATTGCATTCACATTGTATTCAAATATGTAACAATTACATACGAGATAACTTAATTGTTATGTTCTCAAAGAGGAAGGAAGTAGCTCTTCTAAATTGTGCTGCGATCATAACACTAACGAGTTTGAACACTTATTGTTTATTAGATATTGGCGAAACCGGATTTGTTAATGTTATTCGTTTTTGTGAGGTGAACGATTATTGATGCGATGTCATTATTTGTTGGACTTTGTGACCTCTCCGGAAGTAAGTATGACATCACAAAATTTAAAAACAAATTAAAATATAAAATCTCAATTTTTAACAGCAAGGTCGATGTCATTTAGACGATATAGCTACGATTTGATACTTCGTAATATTCCATAATATTTTTAAATCTTTATTACTTAAATATTCATTACGATTTTTCACATAACTAATTTGCATAATGAATATATAAAGTAGATAGCTATGAGCTTTAGTAAAAATAATAATAGATAACTTCATTGACATAGAAGCACATGGACAATGGTCTAGTACAGACCATTGTCCATGTGCTTCTATGCTAGATTTTCATCTTTATCGCAAAAGCATTAGGGTCAAGGTTGATTGGGAAAATTTTACAGTTTCGGGTAGCTTGATGTGGTGGCGTCTGTATAAAATTCATGAAAAGTGTCCTTAGTTTACATACAGCACCCGAGCGCGCGCCTATGAACACCGCCATATGAACTTAAATCCTATGCAGTCATCACAATGCCTAATTTAGCTTACAACCGTACGAAGATTCGATTGCACCCATTGACGTAAATTAGTCTTCATTTTCGCGTTTTAGTTTACATTTCGGAAATTTTTGCGTGCTGATCCGGGTTCCATGTTTTTCTACGTCAATGGATAACATAACAAAAAAAACTTGTAACGTGTTTCGTTAATTATGTCATCTGTCAAAGATAAGTAGGTATGCATCATCAAGAAAACTAATTAGTAATTCTATGGTGTTTAGTTTACGTTTTCAACGGAAATGTTTAAGTTACGTATAACTTAAACTAACCCAAAATGAATTAGAAAGTCTTCTACTAGACTGAATAGGATTGTAGATAAATTTCTAAAATCACAATCCTCAAGCGATAAGTACAAGTTGTCTTACTCGTACTGCTAGGGCCGCACTGTAGACACCTAAGATGGTGTTGGCCCTACTTACCTTGGGGGAGTAAGAATAAAATCGAAAAGAATTAAAATTAATATCACATGATTTATTAACCTTTTTATGAAACAACTTCAATTAGGAGCAAAGAAATCGAGCCGTTTTTCACGTGTCCTGGTTATTAGTTTTGGTTTCATGAATTGTATGATTCAAAATACAAAAAACTACCCTCATTGTAAAGGTTATCATATAACCTTTTAGGCGATATATGTTTACAATTGATCTGTTCTATAATACAAAAAAATAATAACAATTATACCTACGTGAAAAATAGAAGTGGCTCGATTTATTTGCTCCCAAATTATACATTGAATCTATTTCTGAAAAAAGATTCTCTTCTTCAGAAATATCCAAAAATCTGTAATTTGATTATGAAAATAATATATTATTTACAATGTATCTTACTTTTTTTTTTGTGGTGGTGTCCCCTTTACTACGACTATGTCTATGCTTAAAATACGGCCCTGCGTACTGCGCAACAGCGCATATTGTAAAGTTAATAGACTCCAATCATGGGAAAATTTATACTTAATTGCCAATCTCCCACAATTTCTACTACCATATCAACAACGCTTATATAATTTGGTGAAACGGTGCCCTCACGAGTCACGTGACCAATCTCGAGAATTAAAACTGGTTTATATTGCATGTTAATGGCACAGTATCGCCTAGTCCGTGACACCGCGCACCGTCACTAATGATCGATGCACAACCGCCACGCTTTAGTATTAATAAGCGTTACTACGCGATTCTATCCACACGATAAGATAAATCGGCTAAATTAAAATACCACCGTTATCGATAAAACACCTAGCTACCTATAAAAAAATCTATAAAATATCTTTCGCACTACACGGCAGTTTGCCATTGCTCACGCTTTTGCCTTTATAGCTCATCAAAAAGTAGTGAAGGGTCCATTACAAATCGAGCATTAGTTTCGGAAATAATCGTCTACATAAAGTTAAGCAGTTACGTAGTTACTACTTAATGTGCAATAATTTGTGAAACTCCGTAATGTTTTATGGTAACTTAAAAACTTCTTTTGAAGACGCTCGCAATGGGCAGACCTCTTCACCAGCAATTAAGTATGTCATCATCATACACAAAATTACCGGCCATGGGGCAATGATACTAACTTAGAATTGCATTATTTGGCACCCAAAAAAACTTAGTAAACAGTGAGCGAGTGAGTTGGTAATAAAAAAAAAAAAAAGGAAACCTCCCTCTCAAACATACATTTATTATACAAAAATTACTATAAGTAATTCTACAGTAATACAAAAAATAAACTTATTAATATTACTAGAAAAAAAACATCGTCACTGAGTTTTGTAAGCAGTGCGACACATGTAGGCTGAATAGAAAGTCGACCCTTGCCTGTGAAAAAAAAAGCAATGCAAATGGCGCGAACTTCGATTTATTTGTGTCGTCTTTGCGTTTTTATCGTTGTTGAAAAAACTAGTACATTGTTTGATTTATCCTGTAAATACAGTGCACAAGTATTTAGCCAGTTTTTATACAACGACAACACTTTGGTGTGTAAGTACCTACTAATAAGTAATTATTATAACATACCACTTAACAAAACAATATAGACTCAAATCGTGGTATAGATTCATTATCCATAACACACGACTGTTATTAATGAATCAAAGTCTATTATTTACTTTTATTATTGCTAGAAAGTGTTGCTTTCTCGTCATGGCAACAATAAAATAATTTAAGCATCACGTTTATCGAAGCCCCTGGCTCTTCTCATTGATAGTCACGCTCGAGGTATTTTTGTTATTTAAAATATTACAAAAAGTTACATCTTTTGACTTGCTGTTACTCTTTATTCAACTTAAATACAATAGTTTTTCGGTTCGGACGAAACTTGGACCAAACTCTAAAATAAAAATTCACAAAAACTTTACTAAAGTAGTCTACCATTGATCATGCGTATACATAAACATCAAATCAATCATAAAAATAATGATGTGCTGAAAGGTGAACCAAAAAAAGACGATGTTTTTTTTAAAAATAGGTAGTTAATCACAAAACCCTAATAAAAAGTAAACAATAGGTAAAACAAGTGTATGAGACTAGCATCATTAAATTAATAATTGTTTGCCTCTTGCCATCAATTCGTCATTCCACAAGAAGTATTCATAGGTACATCTATCTGTATTGTTTATAGTTCCATTAATTTTACTTATGATCTGTGCTATATTTGTGGTATTGTCTCGGGGTATGTATTGAATGTGTATTTATAAATCGGTCTAGATATTGTATTCTAGGTGAGATCTGGTTACTTTTTGTGACCTTATTGTAATTGAATTTTATCTTTCACTTACTGCTTAAGAGACAATGGCAGTGTTGTATCTTATTGCGTACTTATATCGCCACTGAGCTCACTTTTTACATAGGTATATGTATATATCTACTTAGATAAAAAATCTACGTGGGTTAACGCTACCACAACCCACTCGATTTGGCAGTAGTATGTGCCAAAATCCGATACGTAGGTATGTAAAATATTTCAAATTTCGTAAATATTCCAAATTCCCACAGATTTAATAATAAACTTAAGTTAAGTAATCTTTGTTTGCAGCAAAATGTGGCAGGTACATAGGTTATTACAAATTATAGCAATTAGCGATCAACACATCTTTGCCATTGGCTGAAGACCCTTCAGGTCTTGCCAATAACTGCCCGGTTACGTTGAAGAGGTCCGCAAGGACCATCTACAGCCGTCCAATAGAAAAAAAACATCTTTGTCAGATTATTGACATGCAAATGGTGTTGTTACAAAATTAGTAAATGATGTTATTAATTATATTATATTGTTGTCTAATTAAGTAAGTAGTTATGACTTCATCCCTTATCAATTCTTTTCTTATTAATTATTAGTTTAGGATAGCTAAAAGCAGAAATTCCATTAATAGAGGAAAAGTACCCAAATATGGAATAGTATCCCTATTAAGGATAAACAATTTATTATTATTCTTCAATTTAATTCTAATATAAACGATATATTCCGTAAATCATTTTCTCCTAGTTAAGAAACTGATACACAGAAAATTGCAAGTATTCCGATATTTGAACTCCATGCCTCATATTACCGGCACGATTGTCAAACAAGGAAGTTTGCTAACTCGCAGTGTCTATATTGCACGTTACACAAGTATCAATGATCTCAATTTTGTAAGTTTTACGTGTGAATTGTCGTAAACACGTTATTGTGGTACTCCGAAAACACGTACATAATATTAGGTGTAACTTTATGTGTAATAGTAGCCGAATTAAATGCAAATTATTTTCTTGGGAATGTTTGATAATGTAAGAAGTTACGTAAAACATTTTAAATTATCAATGATTATTTATTAATAAATCGCACTAATTATATGTTATGGTAGCAATAACAGCAATTAGTGCGAAGTTAATTTACGAGGGCTGTTATTATAACCGACGAGTGTTTCCATGGAATTGACTTCGATAAACAACATAATTATTAGGTACATCTATCGACCAATGATTGACAACTATGGTGTTAATTCTGCCACGGGTTTATTAAAACTTGCCACATATAACTGTGTGGCACGTAATTTTTCACTCTATATATTGCACGTGTCAGCACTTTACAGGCTTGAATTCCAACGTGTGTGCGTAATGCCATCCCCCAGACGGTTCGTCCAGCGACGACCGTGGCCAAGCATTATGCGGTTCACTATAATGTCATGAAAGGATTGCATTATGCACGACTAAGGCTTCGTTGTACTACAATATTGAATCAACAATGCTAAATCCATTGTCTTACATTTTGTAAGCATCATCTAAAGGTCAGGTCACTTGATAATGTGATTAGATTTGTAACAATACGTGGATTATCCGATATTCCAATGTTTATTAAATATACTTGCGTAATAGAATAGAATGAGATGTATTTCGCATTAATGTATTCTAAAGCCTCCTTTTTACAAGAGTCGTTACGCGGAGAATTGTAAAATTTATTTTTATTCGCAATACCACGAAACCTCCATTAGACGCTATACAATTTGCTCAAACAAAATATTAACAAATTTTCTTTAACGCTTTCGCTACAATTACGAGTATAAAATTGATTACCCTACACTATAAAAGAAATGTCGGTTCACGGCAATAGACTTCACTATCTCGCTTATTGGAGGTAATATTTCAAATTGCCTATCGGCTTACATCGACCGTTGGACCAAAACTTAATGCTTTTATTCCCGCAACAGAATGGCGGTCATTATTAGCTTGGCACGTCATTATTTTTAAAAGTTCTTTCACATGTCCGACCATAGAAAATTATTTGTTTTATAGTCGAAGCTTAGTAAATGACTTGTATCTAAAGTACCTAATCGTTTTGTTATGCTATTTGCGTCAAAGACATACTTAATGGTTTATGATTGGTGAATAAAATTAAGCATTGCTCAGTAACTGGGTTGCGGAGGTCTGATGGCAGTCAGTCCGTGTAAAATACTGGTATTCAGCCGCATGTGGATAGACTGGAAGCTGACCCGAAAATAGTTGGGAAAAGGCTATATAATTATGTAGAATATAGTCGAAGCTTAGTGAATGACTTGTATCTAAAGTAATCGTTGTGTTATGCAAAATGGTAAATGATTGGTGAATAAAATATGTTTGTACATCTAAATACAAAACATCTAATACATTTTTATCACATTGCATTATTACTTGAATCAGTGAAGCAGTGTTAAGTATAGCTTAAACATAGTATAATCAGCCTATTACTGCCCCACTACTGAGCCCGGGAATGTTTTCAGAATGAGAAGGATTTAAGCTTTAGTCCACCACGTTGGCTAGCGGATTACTCATACCATCGAGAACTTTCTAGAACACTCTCAGGTGTGCACGTTTCCTCACGATGTTTTTTCTTCTACGTTAACGCTAGTCATACCTTATCAAATTTTCATCCGCAATGGAATTCGAAAAGTGTAACGTGCAAGCATAATGCCGGGATCGAACTCACACTCCTGTATGGAAGACAAGTGTTCAACAGCTTAGCTATTAAGCCTTTAGGTTTACAAATGTATTTCAGGATCGTAGCAGGTGGCGTTCAATTGTCTCTACCTACCCCAGCGGGAATTAGGCGGCAGTACATAGTATATACGTGGGTTTTTAAATTTAGGTATATTAATTCATAAATAATGTGATCCAAACTTTACTTAGGTATCTACCAAATTAGGTGTTACCCGTATTGTCCATAATTAAAATTCTTTATAAGCACTTTTAACCTGTTTACTGCCAAAAAAAGCTTCATAACTAAGTGTAATGTTAGTCTACATTTATTTAAAATTAAATCCGGCTCCTTAATTCCGTGGTCGGAAGAGCAGCTGTAGAGCAAACTAGGTTTGATCACCAAGGTAAGCACAGTTCAATGAAAAGATTTCTCAGTTGTGCTGGCTACAACTGAGTCAGCTTTAGCCCCGATTCGGAATTACTCCCTAAGCAACTCACTTCTTATGTTATGTTTGTATCATAATTATCGATCCTAATATCGTTTTTGGCCAGCCTTGTATACCTATCTGTTCTGGTATACGTGGAATAAAATATTGTTCATAAAGTAGCCAGTAGTGCAAGTAGGTACACTGTTTCAAAACAGTAACACAAAAACAAATATTACTTACGATGAAATAACTTAACTATTAAATAGAAAGTACTATGCAACAACAGGAAACTACAAATGCTATTATTAAAATACAATACCCGCTATTGAACCTGAGAACGGTGTTTCTAAAATAGTCATGTGAAACACATGGCCCTCTCATGACTTGAGATCGTTCAACACATACTGAAATACCTTCTTATTAATTAATGCTTGTATAAGTTGCAATTAAAAATGGACTAGATTTAGAAGAGATAGGTAGTAATGTTATTGTTCACATGCAGGAACGAAACCAAACAATGAGTTAAAACACGCGGTCCCCATTCGACAACGTAATAAGAAACTCGGAAAGCAAGGTAATGCAACTAATTTCCTATTTATTGAATCACATTACGCATATTCACATAAAATATGTAGCTACTCGAATGTGACTACCAATTGTGTAAAATATACACGGAAATGTAAGTACGAGCAGAAGAAATAACAAGAAACCTTTTAGCTTGTTCAAGTCTGTTCATTTTATACGTATCGATTGTTACACTTATTTTACTTTACAGTACCAATCTATTTTTATTACGTGAAAACACAACGAAGACGTTGTTTTATTTTAGAAACCTGTTGCACTTTTTTAGTAGGTAAGTATAAAGGTAGATTTTAACAACAAAGTCGCGTACAGCTGTGTAAAACCTAATAATTATCAAAATGAGCTCGTCAAGCCGTCGCAACATTGTCTTCGTGACAAAAACAATCAGTGAAAGTGTCGCTTCAGTCTCGGCCGTCAGTCACACTGAGCGAGACCTCTTTTTACATGAAAACATTTTAATGTCCATATTTATGATGTGTTGCGTTGACTAATTGCAGACGTTACGCAGTTTACGCTGGATTAGGATCAACGGTCGATACGATCTCATCATGCTAAGAATCAATTATTGAGACTTTTTGTGCCACGACACTAGTTTCGCATCGCTGACTTACTTTGCCGTAGTAGTGTTGAATCGATGATCGTGGTTGATTAGTGGCAATATTGTCGATTTAGCCTTCTACCAGTGTAAGTGACGATCTTCGTAAGGTTTTGTTTGGTGTAGGAATGGGCTAAAATAAAAAAAAATCCTCACCACAAGCTAGGAATAGACATGTGTTGTAAGATTCAACATAACCCAGCGCGGTTGTTGGTAGGATCTTTACGGTCTGACTGGCTAGACAGCTACCTCCCTCACATTAAAATCCGGCGCCAAGCTGTTTACTGTATTCCGTCCGTGTGTTTGTGAGAGCCAGAGGGGTATAGGGGAGTGTCTCTATATCTTTGCTACTTGCGTTCGTGCATGCTCCATCTTAGACCCTGTCTACGATTACCATCAGGTGTGAATAGGATTAAAGGTAATTAACATAACGAATAAAAGAAGGATCGTGCTCAGTGGCGTGCAATTAGAGAGGTTTAATTCCATTAGTGGACCGATTTAAGCTGACGATGATGATAGTTTTTGTATTATAACTTTCGTGAGACATTCATATTTACGATTACTTACGGTTTACTCACGTGTCGAGTTCGACTCGCGACCTCGCCGCGTGTTCAGCTCATGATTAAAGGCTCCGTCTGGGTCCGAAACTAGTCGGGCATTCCCGAAAAAGGCACGTGAGTAAACCGTAAGTAATCATAAAGATTATGATAGTTGTTTCACTATATTTAGGTGTTTTTTTAATAAATTTACCTACATCTAACGTCATATTTTTTAAGTTATAAATGAATATTAAGTACCTGTTTGTCTTTACACATTAGAAGCTAGCTATTACTCATTTTCCAGGAAGATATTAACGTCACTTGTTGATCATCTGACTTAAGAGAAATACCACTAAAGTTAACCACGCAACTCAACATTATATCACAAATAAATTAACTGACATAAAATTTTAATTTCGATGTTATTAATTGTTTGTATTGTATGCAATGATAATAATATTTCAAAGGTGAATTTATGATGTAAGTATTTCTTAAGTTAATTATAGGACGAGAAACACAATTTATCATCATCATCATCTATTTTTCATGAAGTTTCTTGCCGGCTCTTCTCCATTGAACCTACCTTTTGGAACCGTGCACCTAGTTTTGACGTTTTAAAAGTGCCTGTAATCTGGTCTACTTGAAATAAAAAAACTTTGACTTTGAAAAAAAAAAATTACGATAGGTATTTAAAGTTTAGGAGTTAGAAGATGTGTGATTTTATTTAGGGCGATTTATTTTGGTTGCATTATTCTTATTACGTATGCTCTAAAATGTCTCATAATTTTCACTTGTTACTTAGCAATACAACGTTAAAATTAACGTTAGATGTAACATATATGATGTCATAAGCGTACACCAAGGTCCACGGAGACAAACGTTCACTCAATTTACATTTCTATAGACCTTTTGTACCTACATAATATCTTTAATAAACACGCTATCTGTAGCATCAAATGAACTATTCATTCAAAGTGACAAATCATAATAAAAGTATGATACTTATGTCATAATAAATATGCATATCAGATAGTTTGTCCAACAAACTGCTAAGTCACTATTCTGTACAAATGCTTATGTGGGCTCTATACAAATATTGTCGACTCATTTGAGGTAATTACGACACACCCGCAATCCCACAAGGTTGACACCAATTTGACACCACACTTGTGTAAAAGAAGTTATTAAGTACGTCTAAGTTACACCATTGTAATGTAACCAATATTATGTGACAAAATTTGTCAAATGCTCTCATAACTATTTTATTTATATTTTGATGTATCTTTTATCTCGTTGTGTATTTTTCATATACTGTAATACTATTATGGTACGAGACGGTTACAAAACAAAATAAAAAACGAAGTCAAAGACATTCACACCTAAAAAATCCATACTAATTAGACCTTGTGGGATTGGACCAAATTATTTTCGCATAATCTTAAAGATATCACCGATTTTTTTTTAATGTATGCCTGATTTTATAATAATAACCATTATTTTGCATTTGGTTTAATAAAATCGAAGTTTCTTTAAACTTTTTATAACACTAGACGGTATTATTATGTTATAGCCATGTCATTAGTATGATCACATGATTGCTGTGGAAGTTTATTGACAACTGCATACAGTACTCCATCCTCGATTCGAGCACGCATGACGCCGCCACGCAATGGCACATGCAACGGCATATTAAATATTTTAATGCCGTTTCTTTCCTTTTTCAGAAACCACCTTAGTATTCCTTATTAAGCGGCAAAATGTTGTGAATAGCATCACTATTTTATTGCGTAGGCTTCAAACCAAGCAGATAAATGGTGTATTAAAAAAACAAACCTATCGCATAATTCGTCCGTCGTCGAGCCGTTCAAATTATAATGAATTTGAATATATTATAATATATTACCTCAGTCTGCATCATCGTTATAGTATTGAGGGAATTTTGCCCATACATTTCATTTCACTTTCTACCTGTCTCACATTTTAATCAATCCACCATAAAAATGTATAGAAAGCTGCAATCTATAATTTACATATATTAAACAATTAACAGAGCCGAAATAATATTATTTTTATTAGAAATCAATAAACTTCTGTGGATACGTTCGGTGCGGCCGTGGTACAGTTATTTCTTGCCGGATGTTTCAACTGTTTCACGTGCTAATTACTGGACTTTTTATCATAACAATGCGTTTTGTGCCAATAATGTGACAATATGAGTACTGTCTGCAAATTGTGAACAGTCATCAATGATCTACGAATGAGTCATTAATCCACTTCAAGAATTCTATTTCGATGGTTCGTTTATCATAATTATCATGATATTCAAAGTGACTACTTTATTTGCAGCTAATACACATTTTTAAAGCGTGCTTAGTACGTACTTTATCTTGTGTGACATCATCACGGCCTTTTTAATCGATTCAGCTCACCCACCTGAGTGTAGGCTGTGTTGCTTGTCTACTTACTCAGTACAACGTGGTGTCTCTATAATTGCACTATTACTAATGATAAATCTAAAGTGTTACTGGCAACCATGCATAACCGTACTGAATTAAAATGGAAGTGGTGTCGACACGTCATATTAGTTATTATCGTTAGGATCTCTTAAGAAACTGTGTAGCGTGTAAATATGCAGATAAATTTTATTTTCAAAGACAGGATATTGATTAAACTTTGCAAATTTCCGAACTCGATTAATTTCGCCTCATTAACTCAGTTAAGTAAGCAATGATTTAGTCTGATAACGATACCGATATCTGAAGAAAATATTACTTGTTTAAAGCTCTACATTGAAACTGCGTGTCATAAGTTTGGCCTATAACATTGGAATCTTACAGCCTTTGTGCAATAATTCAAATACCACCTTTGCGAGTATGCAAAGGTATGGTAGGTATGGCTATAGAGCTTACAGGCATGACTACACCAACAACAATGTATTAATAAGTCCTATAAATACCTAAGTCTCTAAGCTGTTCAACGATACTTTTCAGATGAACCATTATATGAACTGATAACCAAACAAAGATTTTTCCTTTAATAATTCAGATGGTGTCTCAATGTGAGTGCTGAGCCATGCGCAGCGACGTGGCATACCGCGGGCTCTCGCAGCACGTGGAGCTGGACCGGGCAGCCGACCCTCGGGACCGGTTCACTCTGCAGGAGCTCATCGGCGAAGGCACTTATGGGGAGGTGTATTGTGCTAGGGACAAGAAGAGCGGCAGAAGGGTCGCAGTCAAGGTCAGTAACTGTTCATTCCTAAAATAAAGATAAATAAAATGTGGTGGACTTAACAAAGATCATAGGTGCGGATTCGATCCAGCGATATAACCCACGACAAGGTCACTTAGAGCTCATATGAGAGGACACTTACTACAGTAAGGTCAAGAAGACGGGTAGCAGTCAAGGTCAATTAGTATTCATTCTATGAGCAAAGAATAAAAAATGTCTAGGTTATGTAAAGAATACCCGTCTCATTTGCTATGATTGTAATAACCTTGATATAGGTTATAATTATAAATCTAAATGGCATCACAGTCACGGATATTATTTTACCTGTTGACCACGTAATCCAGATCCTTTGGTATATAAAGTTTTTGTTTGTACACCTACTAGACCGGCTATCAGTATTAGTCACAATAAAAGTTGTTCACCTTATCTTAGTCTTTACACATGAGTTGACGTCACTTAAAAGCTATCGTTCAAGAATATCGCGGTGCCTACGATTTCCACATGTTATTTTAGTATGAGCACGACTAAGGTCAACAACATTTATAGGGCATGCACTCGTAAACCATACGGGTGAAATCCGAGAGAAACTGCCTCGCAGTCACACTAGCCCTACAAGTTTGAGTTTATTAACAATTCAATGTAATGGGTTCCCTGTTAAGGCGTAGTTGTTAAATACTGTAATTTGAATAAATACGGTAATTTACTGATAACTAACTGCTCAGAATTGCGCCTCTTTAAATTAAGCACGTAATTGCTGCAATTAAGACCTGGGACGAAAAAAATAATTAACATTATTCAAATATACGTAGGTAAATAAAGTGTCTACTTACAATGTATGAGAATGTGGTGTATGAAGAATAGGTCGATGAATTTTTATAGGGCTATTGTTAGTATACGCATGTAATTGATTGCATAGATGTTATCTCAAATGTAGTATTGATGTCAAGGCCGCTAAACAATACATGACATGGCTTGGCTTTGGCACCTCTCGTTTGGAACATAATAACTTAACTGGGTACCAATTTATGTGTACAATACTGAATACGGTACATATTACGTTACAAATTTTATTTGAACAGTTTTAAAATGTTCCTTTTCAGATCTTGGAAAACATTACCGAAAACATAGAAGAAATAGAAGAGGAATTCCTCGTATTTCGTGACTTATCCGGCCATCCTAATATACCGGAATTCTTCGGTCTGTTCTTGAAACGCGGCGTGTGTTCAGATGACGACCAAATATGGTTCGTCATGGAGGTCGGTATACGTTTAATTTATTGGCTGCATATACTGCGCTTTATGCGAAAAGCATAAATCTACGTGACCTTTGTTTTGCAGCTCTGTACCGGCGGTTCGGTGACTGATTTATGCGCCGGAATGCGGGCTCGCGGTAGCAATCTCACCGAACCACAACTCGCGTATGTGTTGCGAGGAACCGCACGGGCCTTGACACATCTACACGCTCACCGATGTATGCATCGTGACGTCAAAGGGCATAACATTCTTCTCACTGAGGATGCCGAAGTTAAACTTGTTGATTTCGGAGTGTCATCACACTTGGCTGCTACAGCTGCAAGGAGAAATACATCAGTGGGCACGCCTTACTGGATGGCTCCAGAGGTACGATTGACTTTTTAAATATCAACCATTGCAAAAGCACTTGCTATTATCTAGTTGTTCCACATAATGCGAACATTATTCGTGACCCCGAATACAATACTGGTGACGTTTTGAAAGTAGTTCATTACATCTCGTATTATTGTGACGGTTTAAGGTCATATCATAATTATTATTGTTTTCGGTTGCAGGTTATAGCATGTGAACAACAGCTAGACGAATCTTATGACTGCCGTTGCGATGTATGGTCAGTGGGCATAACGGCTATAGAACTAGCTGAAGGTGAACCTCCTCTATCGGGACTGCACCCAATGAGGGCACTCTTCCAAATACCTCGGAACCCACCGCCATCTTTGTCTCATCCTGAAATGTTCTCGCCGCAACTTGTAGACTTTATAGCTGACTGTTTAGTAAAAGACATGAACCAGAGACCATTTGCGAGGGAACTTTTGGAACATCCTCTACTACTCGCTGTCAGTAGCTTTGAGGATAAGGTAATTCACAAAACGTTCTTAGATGAGTTGTATTACGTGCTTAAATGGTTGGGGATAATAGTAAATATATTTTTGAAATTCATAGATCCGTAAAGAGCTTCAAGCGGAGATAAAACGACAGAGAGCCGAAGGCCGAGGCTCTCGCGCGCCTGAAGCCACGACCAAGAGAGGGAAACTCAAATCGCACCGAAAAGCGCGACCAGAGAAAATGTACACCGATGATCTGGCAACATTGGAAGTGTTGACCGAAGATGCTATCGTAGAACAATTGCAGAAGAGATACACACAAAACCAGATTTATACCTACATCGGGGACATACTGGTCGCCGTAAACCCATTTACCGACGTGGGAATTTATACCACAAAGGTAATTTTTCTGACGCCTAAAATAAACCACAGCATTAACATTTTTCGCTTTTGGTTACAGCGAAGGTGTTTAATTAATTCGTCCTCACGCATTTGGACTTTATTATTAATGTGTGGGTTACCGCCGCGTTTTGCTTTGCTGTGTTGATTCCGGTTAAAATGTGAAACGGGATATTTTTAAACACGTCATTCTTTATTCCGAATTCGTTTCTATTTAAATCCTAAAAGAACTGCAATAAATAATGATGTCATGTTTCTGAATGTCCAAAAATTATGACCTGCTTCGGAGTCTGTAGCTGTTTATTGGTTAGAATTTTAACCTTCAACAAATAATGAAACTTCGCTTCTTTGCTTTGCTATCAATTATTATGAGATATATTATAATTGTTCTAGACTCAACAGATATACCAAGGTCGGTGTCGATCGGACAATCCACCGCACATCTACGCGGTGGCGGATGCTGCTCATCAGGCTTTGATGCATCAGAAACTGCACCAAGCTATCGTTATATCTGGAGAGAGTGGAGCTGGAAAGACTGAGTCTGCAAACCTTTTACTAAAGCAACTTGTGTTTCTGTCGAAGGTGAGTTCAGACTTCAAATTCATCTCACTTAGTCTACGACATCTACTGGTCCCGCTATACTGAGTGCCGTTCTCAAATGAACCGTATTTGTAATACAAATTGGGATTAAAATTTAGGTTACACAAAGAGAGCCAAATGAACGATACCTACAAAAGAGTTTACTTCTGAAGACACCGTTGTATGTATTGTATTATTCCAGACCCAAAACCGCAATTTGGAAGAAAAGATCTTACAAGTGAATCCAATAATGGAGGCATTCGGCAACGCTCGCACAGGCATCAACGCAAACAGCTCACGTTTCGGCAAATATCTAGATTTGTCTATGATGAGAGTTGGGCGGATATCTGGTGCAAGAATCTCTGTATATCTTCTTGAACAGTCAAGAGTAGTTCACCAAGCTTTGTAAGTTTCAATTTCTTTGATTCTGTTTCTTCAAGTGCACTTTCTATACTGACCTGCAAAAAAATCTGTTCCGAGTAAATTTTAAGAGCCAATTGACCGAGATTGTATTACGAGAGTAGGTGTGTTCGATGAGCCATAAGAAATAAAAGCTTGACAATTGATATGGGCAATGCGTGGCTGCTTCGAGACGGGTATTTTTACTTTTACAAATCGAGGCATTTCTTTTAAAGGTCTTTAATTCCAAAGATCTTTAATTCGATCAGTCCCGCTACTCATTGAATTACTGTTAGCATTGCACATTCCAATTCGGTATGTAAAGTAAAAGTTAACCTATGCTAATTCCAAAACCATTTCGAAACTTTAGTTTTCTAAACCTTATTTTGCTATTTCCAGCTCTTGAAATTATAAGATGGTGCAAAATAGTGTTTATTTTTACATAAATACACGAATACGCTTGACATCTATTTGACCTCAAATTTTTGTCACAGATTCAGCGGAATGGGCTAAATACGTTCGATTCAGAGTCTTCAATATAAAAACTAGTTTCTGAATATCAATTTTAATCAATGCATCAACTTTTTAACTTCAAAGCTAATACTAACTCTCTAACTAAATGTTGTAAAAGAAATCAACATTAAAACTATTCAGTGACGTCACAGAATAGGATCAACAGCAAAAGTTTAAAAAAATATTAAAAAATAACTACCGCGTACTAAACAAAAATATTTAAATTTTCTTAAAATAAACTTACATTGAAGAAAACAAAATTAAAATACCACAATAAACTTTACATACCGAATTGCATTTCTCTTTCAAAAACTACCTACGGTACATTTGCATGTGAACTGAATAAAAAAATCGTTTAACAGCGTTAAATCAATATACTTCAGGGGTGAAAGCAACTTCCACGTGTTTTACTACCTATACGACGGTCTTGAAAGCGAGGGTCGCTGGAGGAAGTTCTACCTGGACGAACAACTCAAGTCCCGACATCGCTACCTGCAGCCGCTGTCCGTAGCACACAGGGAACACAACGTGCATCGCTGGAGACAACTCAACCAAGCCTTTAAGGTAATAAGTGGTACCTAGATTATACAAATCCTAATCCTAACTAATATTATAAAATGGTAAGTAAGTTTGTTCTTTTTTACCTTTTCACGCCTAAACTGCTGAACCGATCATCCTGAAATTTTGCGTATACGTTGTCAGGTGTACAGAAACGGATATAGGGTACCTTTCATCCCGAAAAAGTACTGTTTCCGAGGAAAACAACAATAACGCTCATAGATGGCGCCACGTGTCTTTCGAATCATGATTGAATTATATTATTATAGAAACTTTAGTAGTGTGTTAAGAGTTTTTTTTAACGCGAGCGTAACTGTGGGCTAAAGCTAGTGTTTTATACAAGGTTAGTCGGAAAGGGGGTACTAATCCGAAGCCCACTTATAGTATCGCTGATGACTGTTTGAAAGCAAGTGTTAAAATTTCAAAATTCGATATATTTTTTTTCCAAATAAAATGATTTTTATTTTAGTTTTCTCAAAAAATCCTCATCCCTGCTTTAGTTACAAATTCAGAAAATAGTACTTCTAATTCATGACCCCAAATATGACCTAAAATGTAAACACAGCTGATCATTACTGGGGATAGATAGGTTTTAGAGTTTTTTTTTTGAGATTTTTGTACAACTGTTTCTCTTAAATTATTGACTTTTGGGAAAAGTTGTAGAACAAAAGTTATTCATTATTATGTGTACTTTAACACCCTTTTGGATTAGTACCCCCTTTCCGACTAACCTTGTATAAGCATCATAATCTGAACAAAACATCCACTACAATGTTAAAATATATTTAGATGATCTTATTGTCATTTTCATGTATTGTCTATACCTGCATATTGTAAACAAATTCGTGTAATTCCTTAAAACCCCGACACGAAAGATTAACCCAGCATGGGATTTAGCATGATTAAAAATAACTTTTTTTTTGCGGTATCTTTAATTTATCGTAGTTAAACCACGAAAAAAGGATAAAAAATAATAATTGCTGAATCTTATGTCATAGAAAATTTCAATGCCACGCAGAAATAATTAATGAAAGCACGGCAACGCAGCTGACGGGCACGACTAGCGCGATATCGCTCCGCGTAGTCAGTTAACTCGGAGCGCTAAACTAATTCAAAAACGTAACACCATTCTTGAATATTTTTCGTGGTGATCCTGAAAACTTCCCATGCAGGGTCAGTTTGTGTCACCAAGTATAGATCACGCGGTTTGAAGGAATTATGCGAAATCGTTTACACCAGTATGTGTCAATAAAGAAAAATCTTAATCAATCAATAGAATAAAATTGAGAAAAGAATAGAAGATAACAGATGTTACCTTCTGTCTTACAACTCGACGACCTATATAACCCCTAAGGTTCGATTCTTCGTGAGAACACGAAAATGAAACCCGCTGAACGTTGAGGTCAGTCCTCGTTTGTGTGCTTTGTTTCTAAAACTTAGAACGAAAAATGTTAACAGCGAGCTCGGTATACGGTGGTATACGTGACCACTATTTAGTTGGGCGGGCTTTCATTTAAGTCCATTGTTTACAGAACATTGTTTCTTTTTAAATGCAGCGGAACAACGTCTTGAGAATAAAGCATGTTATAAAGAATTTTGTTTTTAAACTGAGCGGAAATATTTTGACACGCAAGTAATACAAGTACAGCGGATGTCTGTTAATGATAAGTACTTTTAGGTCCGAAGCAGAACTTATTCTACCAGACCCTTACCTAGGGAATAAGCAAGCTTTAGAGTGCGCTCAGCTCGTAGCACGTTGTGCCAAACATAAGCAGATGTTTTAGTCGTTTAAATCAGTGATTTCTGATCACATTTTAATATACACAGAATGACTGATGAGACACTAACGATCTCTTAAGGGGTCATTGTACTTATCATTATGAACAACTTTTACTATGGGACCAAAGCTGAAATCGCGAAAAAAAATCTGCTGTTCCCTACATTTATGTTCGCATTACTCGTCAAATGTCGATGAAAATAAATATTATTTCAACTTTTGGTATGCCTCCGGGAATTATGTTTACAACACGGAAACACAATTAGTTCGTGTTCCAAATGTTCCTTGATGTTTGAACTGGTATTTTTTTATTATAATTTTCGTGTGACACGTCATATTTGCTCGAAAATGCACATAAAAAAACCGTAAACAATCATAAATATGACCTGTTTTTCTTATCATCCCTGTAAAGTAACTATAGTTCATACATACTCGCTAGCGCGCACTCTTTTGCCTGCTTATATAAATACTCCAATAATTTTACAACCCCTCACACAGATAATTCAGCCCTCATCAAGCTGTCTCCCCCCCCCCCCCCTAATTCCCCGCTAGCAACGCCCTAAGCCGAGGTCCGAGTCCCACTAGGGGTCGCCCTTAGTGCTGTTGTTGCAGCTGGTACTAGTCGCGCGCAGAAGGTTTGCCGATGACTGCCCCTCCCACTACACCGACCGCTACCCGCGCTCGTCTGGCATTAGTAGGTATGCCAGAGGAGCGCGTGTTGCGGTCGGTGTAGGGGGAGGGGCAGTCATCGGCAAACCTTCTGCGCGCGACTTATAGTCATGATGTTAGTATAGTACAAGTAGTTAGCTTAGGTTAAGTATTTTACTTCCCCCCCCCCCCCCCATTGGTTGGAGTCCCTTCAGGTCTCGCCAATGACTGCCCGGTTACGTAGAAATGGTCCCCTAGGACCATCTACAGCAGTCCACAAGAAAAAAAAAACAACAACAACTACAATGTAGTCAATAACTACAAAACTCAGCAAATTGTGATGATACCATTGAAATAGCCGAAACATTTGAACGTTCCAGGTGGTCGGTTTCCAAGAAGATGAGGTACTGATCATCTACAAGATGTTAGCAGCTATCCTCCACCTCGGTGACATAGAGTTCGGCGAGACGGCTGGCGAAGACAACACAGATAATAAAGCCACCATCATTGACACCGCACCGCTGCACAGAGGTAAACTAATGACCAAGTTACGACTTTATAATGAGAGGTCGTTTAACTGATGGTTCTCTAAAGATAGGAAGATTTTTGTTTTGAGTTTTATTTGAAGGTGTTTTGTATTTTTGTGTCAAGACTGCAATTAACTGTCTGCGTGTGGTTCTATTTTGACCTGAAAATGAGTAATAGGTACCTTAATAAGGTGCTTATACAAGGTTAGTCGGAAAGGGGAAACTAATCCGAAAGGGTGCTAAAGTACCCTTAATAATGAGTAACTTTTCTTTTACAACTTTCCCCAAAAGTCAATAAATTAAGAGAAATAGCTGCTCAAAGATTTCATAAATATACGCTAAAATGTATCTATCCTCAGTTGTGATCAGCTGTGTTTAAATTTTAGGTCATATTTGGGGTCACGGATTAGAAACTCCATTTTCTGAATTCGTAACTAAAGAAGGGGTGAAGAAAAAAAAAATAGTCTTTTTGTATTTAAATAAAAATTATCGAATTTTGAAATTTTAACACTTGCTGTAAAACCGCCATTAGTGATACTTTAAGTGGTCCGCGGATTAGTACCCCCTTTCCGACTAACACTGTATAAAGCGGTAGACGTTGTCTATTAAAATACTTTTTCAAAACTTTAACAAAAACAAAATTACGATTAATCACTCCAATTTACACTCAAGAAATTCCAATTGTCACTTTCCTTCTACATTTGGTCAGCGTCCTGCCTCCTCGGCGTGGAGACCGTAGACCTTCGCGAGTGCCTCACGAGCAGCAGCGTGGTCGCGCGAGGCGAGACCATCGCACGTCACAGCTCGCCCACTGAAGCCGCTGTGGCCAGAGACGCTACTGCAAGAGGACTTTATGCCAGAGCCTTTGATAGAATCGTCGAGAGAATCAATGCTCTACTGTGTCAGAACAGACCTAATGTGTAAGTATCTAAATTATTACAAATAAAAAAACATGACTTTCTTTTACTGACCCAGTAAACCTTGTTAATGGATGAAAAGCAGCGTTTCTAAAACTTGTTTGCCAAGAATTACAGACATCGTTTGATCTTTGTTCGCGCATTACCCGCGCGTCCATCATTTTCAACTGCTCCACACACAATGGTACACATACATGCATACTTTGACCTGCGTTGTGGTTTGTACCTTACTCTCAGTAAGCATGATTATAATAATATAACCCGCCTGGTATTCTCTTCCCGCGATGTCCTTACGACACGATATTATCCCACCTATAACAAAAAAGGTTTGACAACAGAAGCCGAAGCTTATCGGGTCATTAGTAGCTATGACGTAGTAAATAACAGTCGTGTTATCTAGCTGCCACGGGATAAGACTATCTATGTTGTTATTATTATAATGGTAGATTTACATTGAGTTCCTCTATTGAAGCAGTTGGAGACGAGCAAACGTGGTAGATAGCCAAGGCCTACTTATCAATGAACAGTGTTTAAGCAAACCTGTAAACGTAATCCGTGGTAGTAATTAAGTATCACATTTCTATTTACAGAAATGAACAGCTCTCCATCGGGATATTGGACATCTTCGGGTTCGAGAACTTCAACAAAAACTCCTTCGAGCAGCTTTGTATCAATGTTGCAAACGAACAAATCCAGTACTACTTCAACCAGCACATCTTCACCTGGGAGCAACAGGAGTATATGGCAGAAGGTGTTCCAGTAGATCTGGTGGAGTTCTCTGATAACAGACCTGTGTTGGATATGCTGCTGTCGAGGCCTATGGGAATGCTGGCGTTGTTGGATGAGGAAAGTCGGTTCCCGAGGTCAACTGACAGAAGCCTAATAGGTAAGATTTATTAACCAGTCCAAGATTGATAACTGGAACCATTCCGAATTCAAATTAAATACCTTGCGTAACTCTTGATCCTGAAGAGGCACTTATAACTAAAAGTCTTATGTGCCTTTCGTCCATTCTAAAGTCTTGATCACTTGCTCTCATATAAAGGAGAAGGTCCAAAATGTATGAATCAAAAACCCAGAAATCGATACAAACTAACTGTATGCGGATCGATTGCTGATGTAACGAGCGAAATAACCCTACCTAAGTCGCAGACCCCAAATCCATGGGGTATCGGAGCTATAGGCTGATAAAGTATGCATGAAAAATCATTATCTACTTAGGATTTTCTTAACTCTAGTACCAAAATCAGTTATGCTGTCGACTGTACTGACACACTGATGAAACTGTAGAAGCTATCGATAGCAAAGACACTAAAAATAATATTGGTGTCCAGTCGACAGCAGGTTTCTTTAGTAGATAATATTTTTTTCTTTCAACTACGTAGTAATGTTATCATTAATCACTGCAAAACCGATCGCAAATGCAGCATTTTTTGCTTAGTACCAAAACAGTGCAGAAATGTGCTCATTATTGCACTGTTTTACATTAATGCACTGTTTTTTATTTTTTATTTAGAAAAATTTACCACAGATGTTTAATGTATCCCATTAAATTTAATATAAAATGTATGCATTAGATCAAAAAGATACTGGCTGAAAATAAAAATCAGCTAAATAAAACAGACTTGGTGAAAAAAAAAACAAATGGCGCGCATTTTGTACCATTGTAAAACTTTGATACTTCATACTTAGCAAGAAAAGTTAAAAAAAATGTTATATGGATATTTAATCACGGTAGGTAGATTGGTAGTTGAAAGAAAAATAGATTACGCACCTTGCTTATGTGAGTAATTAATGCACTCGTGTTAATTTAGTGCCCTCGCAAGCGCTCGGGCACCAACATAACACTCGTGCATTAATAACTCACTTTGCGCTCGGTGCAACAATCTACTATTCATGCATACTTTGTCAGCCTACAGCTTCGATACCCTATGGATTTGGGATATGTGACTTGGGTAGGGTTATGTCGCTCGTTCGAAGCAATCATCCGGCATACAGTTTGTTCGTATCGATTTCTGGGTCAATTGTGATACAGTGTCCTTTCAATTGGCAAAAAAATGAAGCTAGTGTAATTGGCTGTTCTAACTTAATAAACAACTTTCTTTACAGAAAAGTTCCACAGCAACATCAAAAGCAAATACTACGTCCGTCCAAAATCTGACGCCATATGCTTCGCAGTCCACCATTTCGCCGGTCGCGTAGTATACCAAGCCGATGGCTTCCTCGAGAAGAACCGCAACTTCCTTCCTCCTGAAGTGGTCCAGCTGATGAGACAGAGTCAATACGACATCATCAGGTTCCTGTTCCAGTGTCCCATTACTAAGACTGGCAACTTGTATTCGCCGCTGCAAGGAGACATGAATTCAAGGAGCTTGGAGAGTCCTACCAGTGATGTTAGGGTAATTTATTTTAATATCCGTAAAATTGTAACTTTGCATAAAAGGCAATATTTCTTTGTTATTATACAAGGTGATTGGTAAAAGACTAACAAACTCTTAAGGGGTCATTGTACTCATTATTATAAACAACTTTTACTATGGTACCAAAGTTGAAATTGCGAAAAAAAAAAAAACAGCTGTGTGATTTATGTTCGCATCAGTGGCGAAGGCTCCATACAACTCGATTCCTATCGGCTTCCCTTTCGAAACGAGTAGTTACTGGAAATCACGCATCACACTTGAGCAAGGTAAGCATTTTTTGGTCCGGCTTCCCTTTTAAGAAACTTCACCCTACGCCACTGGTTCGCATTACTCGTCAAAATGTAGGGAACAGATTTTTTTTTCTCGATTTAGTTTTGGTCCCATAGTAAAAGTTGTTCGTAATGATGAGTACAATGACTCCTTAAGAGGTTGTTAGTGTTTTACCAATCAGCCTGTATATGTATAAATTTATTTATTAATCCTTATCCAATAATTTGTTTTAAAAATATTTTCCTAGTATATTTCGATCTTTCTAGATTAAAAACTACTTACATTAAAACAAAAACATTTCAGGAACGCTTCAACAGTCGAGGACTCGCCTCCCAGTCCCGAGCACAGCAGACAGTATCCACTTACTTCAGATACTCCCTAATGGAGCTACTTCAGAAGATGGTAAGCGGGACGCCTCAGTTCGTGAGGTGCCTCAAGCCGAACGACTCGCGCTCTCCAAAGCACTTCGACTCTGCGAAAATACTGAAACAACTCCGCTATACGGGAGTCTTGGAGACTATTAGAATAAGGCAAACTGGATTTTCCCACCGACTTACGTTTGAAGATTTTTTGAAGAGGCAAGTATTTTCATTTCATATTTTATTATTTTTTCTGCATACTTGTTGCCAATATTGTTAGAGTATGTATACACTGTGGGCCTGAGGTACAATACGGCCGACGTATCTTGGCGAGCCTGAAGTTATCTGATTAGCTGCACAGTAGACAATTTCGTTTTTAAAAGATTCATTGCGCAGCCAAACAACTAACTTCAGACTCGCCAAGATACGTCAGCCGTATTGTACCCGAAAGATTTTAACCTTCGATTCCGATGCCTAATTGGAGAAGAAAAACTAGGATATAGTTTGTTGAATAAAGCTTAAAGTCTCGAGGACTGTAATTATAGACGCAATAGATAAACAATGGCACTGACGAACCGGTTCGTCGGTCGGGCCGCTAGCGGTTAATTTTCGAAAAATTCATTATTTACGAAAATTCACAAATCGAAAAATATCTAAGGTAACAAGTCCTATGAACGCAGCGTTCGACTTTTGTCATACCATACCCCTCTCGCCGTATGTCTTATTTGTCGGGGAGGGTTGTGAAGTGAGAAGTTTCTTATCCACTCACATGATAATTTATAAACGTTGCCAGTTCAACCTAAGCTATAATTCACAAGGAAGTACCAAAGTTAATTAATTCATTAAAGAAAAACAAAAAAAAAATGACTAATTTGGACTTTCGTTGATATAGCATTTGACTCATAATACCATCAGAAAGGCGTGGTTAAAATCTTTCAGGTACCTCGGGCCCACGGTGTATAGAGTTCTTCTCACGACCTCGCCGCGTTTTCAGCTTAATTTGATAAAGACCGATTGGGTCAAAAACTAGTAAGGCAATCCCGCAAATTCACGTAAGTAATCCTAATCAAAAATACGAATGTCTCTCACAAAAGTTATAATACAAAAATATAATATAACTGTGAGTGAATGCAACATTTTTTTTATTGTAAGTCCAGTTGTTGCTTTTATTTATTACATTCAAAATATATACAAAGTCGTTTCTTTATGTTAGGTTCTGGTTTGGATGTGTACAAACAACCACAACACAGCTTAGTTGGAATTAAAACGAGATATTAAAAACTCTGTTCCCGACAGGTCAAAGGTATCGAAACTACGGGCTATCAGATTTTTTTGTCACATTTTATCTTATTTTCCCATTTTTCTTCTCAGGTATGGTTTCCTGGCATTCAGTTACGACGAGGAAATGAAACCTAACCGCGACACAAGTCGACTCTTGCTGCTAAGATTGAAGATGGACGGCTGGGCACTCGGCAAGTCCAAGGTGTTCCTGAAATATTACCACGTTGAAGTTCTCTCCAGGATTTATGAAGAGCAGGTAAGAGAACTAGTCATTATCATAATGTCATCCTAAGATGACAACAGCCATTACGCACTGTCGAATGGTCGCCAGAGACTTTCTCGACGGCGACTGTGACTTTCTATAGTTTAAATAGGTGTTTACGCACTTGGTCACCGACTTGGCGACTCGCCGCGCAGTTGCGACGCACACGACAGCTGGTCGCCGGCGACCAATAGGAGCACGGGTTCAAATGGAAGCGTTCACACTGCGAGCAACTATTGAGACAGTGCGTAATGGCTACTACTATCTGTAACCATACCTATGTTTAACAAAATAAATGATTGATTGCTAGAGGATGGGCAGCAGCGTTTCTGAGTATTTAACAACCATACTGCGATCGCCAACCCGCCTGCCAAGCGTGGCAATTATGGAACCCCCCCCCCCCCTATTGGGGAAGGCCTATGACCAGCACTGGACGTCTTTCGGCTGAATCATCATTATCATCTAAACGTTGTTTTGTAATCAGAATCAGGGGGTGCATGAAAAGATCCTCCACGAGTGACGATACTTAAGTACGTCCGGCGCACCTTGGGCAGTCAGTCCCGCTACCAACTTTGCTGACTGGCTAATCTTTTCACCACGGCATGAGCTGTTCTTGTATAGCTCGTGCCGACACGATAGAAGAAGAATTGTAATCAGAACTAAAGCTTTTCCAAATAACACTCTAATTCACTCACGAACCCTTTTTATATCGACAACTACTGATTCGAAGTCTTTTTCTCTCCTTAATCACCACTTCCACTATAATTTGTTTCTACTGTTTACTCCCTACTCAGATTGCTTTATTATTTCCAGATAAGAAAGATAGTGCTAGTCCAAGCTTGCGTTCGCGGGTGGTTAGCTCGACGGAACTACCAGCGGCTAAAAGCACAAATGGCGATCTCCGTACTAACGTTACAACGACACGTGCGAGGATGGCTCACACGCAAGAAACTGCAGGAGAGACAGAGACAGCTAGCGAGAGAGTTCAAGATGGGGCAGGACAGCCAGAGGAAACAACTTAAGTCTGGTGAGTACAATAGAACGTGATACTTAGGTGCAAATGGCGATATCTGTTCTAACGTTGAAAAGATACGTACTTGATTGGCTGTCATTCAAGCGACTGCAGGAGAGATAGTTAGCGAGAGAGTGCAAGATGGAGCAGGACAGCCAGAGAAAACAACTCAAGTCTGGTGAGTACAACAGAATGTGATACTTAGGTGCAAATGGCGATATCTGTTCTAACGTTGAAAAGATACGTACTTGATTGGCTGTCATGCAAGCGACTGTAGGAGAGACAGCTAGCGAGAGAGTTCAAGATGGAGCAGGACAGCCAGAGGAAACAACTTAAGTCTGGTGAGTACAATAGAACGTGATACTTAGGTGCAAATGGCGATATCTGTTCTAACGTTGAAAAGATACGTACTTGATTGGCTGTCATTCAAGCGACTGCAGGAGAGATAGTTAGCGAGAGAGTGCAAGATGGAGCAGGACAGCCAGAGAAAACAACTCAAGTCTGGTGAGTACAACAGAATGTGATACTTAGGTGCAAATGGCGATATCTGTTCTAACGTTGAAAAGATACGTACTTGATTGGCTGTCATGCAAGCGACTGTAGGAGAGACAGCTAGCGAGAGAGTTCAAGATGGAGCAGGACAGCCAGAGGAAACAACTTAAGTCTGGTGAGTACAATAGAACGTGATATAGGTAGGGTTTTTCAATAAGGGCGGGTCGATGTTGAAATGAAATAAAACGAGCTGTGTGTGAGGTATTAACAAAATTCTTTTTTTATTTGAAAGGCCCACATGTGCCATTAAGTGTGGAATATGACATCGTTCAAATGCCCGCCTCGGCTTCTTACAGTGGCACGGATCCGAGTGGTCCAATTTTCATCTTCCGAGAGGTTAAAATGACGCCGCGGGCTCAAGATCCCCACCAAACGGTAACTTTTTGAGGATGCATTATCACCTGGTGAACCTCGCGTGGGTTGGTGTCGTCCCATATACGGCAATTCTGCTTGTTAACACAGCCAAATCCAAAAATGCGCCTCATCGCTAAAGATGATTTTTCGGCCAAAATTGGGATCCTATTCCAAACGATTCGAAGCCCTATCAGCGAACAAACGGCGTTATCTATGGTCATGAACTTTGAGCTCCTGGGTCAGTTGGATCTTGTATGGGTGCAGGCTTAAGTCCCGACGCAAAATTCGCAGAGTTGAAGTCTGCGAAAGGCCGAGTTCTTGTGCACGGCGAAGAATCGACTGCCTCGGGTTCTGCTGTACACTTTCACGAATCGCGACGATGTTCTCGGCCGATCTTGCGTTCCTTGAACGTACGGGTGTTGGCTGGTTGTTTACCGAATCGGTCGTTTCAAATTTGAACACCAAACGTTGAAGAGTCGACTGTGAAGGGCCACCACGTCTACCGTAAAATGGGCGCAATGCGCGCAACGTTTGCACTAACGAACACTCATTTTGATAAGAAAGTTTTATCATTTGAACGTGCTGTTCAATCGTCGTGTAACTTGCCATGGTGATTTGGCATAAGTAACTGAATAATAAAAAAAAGATTTGATAGATGTCACCAAAACAAAATGGCCGCTACGGGCCGCCAAAATCTACCCGCGCCAACTGAACAACCCTATACTTAGGTGCAAATGGCGATATCTGTTCTAACGTTGAAAAGATACGTGCTTGATTGGCTGTCATTCAAGCGACTGCAGGAGAGATAGTTAGCGAGAGAGTGCAAGATGGAGCAGGACAGCCAGAAGAAATCTGGAAGTTCAATAGTTCAAGAGGCTTAATTCGATGGCGATATCCATCCACACACTACAAAGACAACTGCGAGGCTACTTCATGCACAAGAGACTGCAAGAGAGACAAAGACGGCTAGCAAGAGAGTTCCAGATGGTTCAGGACAGTCGGAGCAAACAAGAAAAGTCAGAGTAGTGAGTTCAAAAGCATTTCAGCTCCATCCTTAAACTAGGTATAGCTCAGAGAGTACTGGAAAAGAAACTACAATTTATCAAGAAGTTAAAAATAATAAAATGCCATTAATCCTCGGCTTTCTAAAATATGTCTTCCATGTATAAAAAACAAATAGATTTAATAGGCAAACCAAGATTCAGTTAAGTACTCAAATATGATTTGTGTTAGAGCTCACCCGACATTTCCTTTCACAGGTGTCCCTAACAGGAATAAAGCGATGATGAAAGCAAAGGTTTTGAGGCGGATGACGTCACAGGACAGCGACACCAGTGAAACTATCTCCGGCAACAAAGAAAACATCGATACTAATAAAGCTGCTGTTGTTATACAGAGCCGTAAGTATTCGTTTCGCGATCAGCCTTCCGCTAGGATTTTATATAAAAGATTCTGATTAATATAGCGGATTAAATATCAAAAAGGCTTTAATAAAGCGGCGTGATACTACGTGATACGTCTATTCAAAGTGAGTTTTTGAAAGTCAGCAGTTTTACTTACTACTAAAATATGGCAAAAAGGAACTATGATATGAACTTGATATATCAGGAAACTAGAACAACATCTTTAGTTTTTTGAAATAACACGTGCTGATAATGTTACTGATAATAAGAATCAAATCCTGCAAAGAAATGTGGTAATGTGGTAAAAAAAGAAAAGTATTTCTGTTTTATCTAAAACCGAGCTCACGATTCCTTTAATCAGTTTTCTCTATTTGCCTTAGTTTGGGTTTGAAACTCACGATGTAAAGTCCCAGAAGCCTAGCAACCGGGGTTTTGTTTAGTGTTGAGGATGAGGTAGTCCGTACCAGCTTAGTTTAGATTCCGATCTGAAAAAATGTAAATGATCTGAGTTACTGTGTGTTGTACAGACTTCCGCGGCTATACAGCGCGTCGCAAGTGGGCGAAGGGGCGCGCACCTCCTCCCCCCTCGCACCCCGCACCCGCCACCCCGCAGGAGCTCATGCAGCACTACTCCGTGCAGGAGCGAGCCACGCAGCTGCACACCTTCGCTGACCAGGTGAGAGAAACTATAAACAACTTATAAAACACAACATAAAAAGCCTCTGACAAAACACTCCGAAGTTGTGGCTCAACGAGATGAATCAAGTTGAATTGATTGATTGAACATTATTATAAATAATAGCATATCTTCGTAATTTATCCGCCAGGTGCACGACAAGAACCAAGAGGTGCATAAGAATCTGCGTCGCAACAAGCCCGGGATTAGGCTTCTAGATGTTGAGCGAGCTGACAAGTACCGACAGCCACCCGGCTTCACGCTCGTGCCCGCCATAGTACGCGGACAACCCACACAGCTAGAGCGAGATGCCAGCAGACTGTCCAGGTAATTACTACAAAGTAAACAAGCATTAGCTGCACGAGTACCGGCAGCACCCGGCTTCACACTAGTGCCCGCTGTCGTGAGCGGACAGCCCATGCTGCTAGAGCGAGACGCCAGCAGATTGTCCAGGTAACTACGATAAGTAGGTATAAAGAATCAGGCTAAGCGTATGCTGAGACGCAGGTGACGCAGCGCAGCACAGTACACATTTCGCCGCGCAGGGCAGGTGAGGCAGACATATGCCACGACCGCATGCTGCGACGCAGCTCGAAGACACATTCGAGTTTTAACTAGTACAAAGAATAGACGCGTTCGAGTTGACGAACCTTTTTTTTAATAGTCTGGATGATTATTATCATTCAAATAAGGTTCACAACGCACTAATTCAATTAAATGTTCTGTCGTTGCAATAAAATTCGATTTAGCGGTAAAAAACACATGTCGACATGCACGCGTCGCGCAGTAATCTGTGCCGGCACTACAACGCGGCGCAGAGCAGGGCAGACGCATGTCTGCGTCGCACGTGGCTGCGCCACAGCGTACGCAGGTCTTAGTACGTTCATACATTACAAAATCTGCTCTGCTCTGCGCTGCGTGCACCTGCGTTACCTGCGTGTCAGCATATATGCTTAGGCTCAACGGCACGAGTACCGGCAATCGGCCGGCTTCACGCTCGTGCTCCCCATGCGCGGGTAGTCTAGACACCTATAGCGAGATGCCAGCAGAATGTCCAGGTCTGCCCGAGTACAGGTAGCCGCCTGGCTTCACTCTAGTGCCGCTTCAAATTATTTCCAAGCACAGTCGGTGGTTCTGGATATTGAACCACCGGTGTTTGTAATAATTTCGATTAAAATTATGCCTACGTTTGGTGTCAATATCAATCTGGAGCATACCTTTGAACCCATTGTTTTGCGTCTAACAGTCTCGTTGGTTAAAACATAGGCTACCTAAATACCATTTAAACATTATCCATGCAAATAATACGTGGGTCTCGTGGGTAATTAACAACCACGAGGAATAGTACGATTTGCGCGTCAGTCTGTTGTTGGGTGAACGTTAGTCACACATCGAGAGACCCCCCCCCCCATGCCTCGGAGAGCACGATAAACTATCAGTCTGGGTGTCATGCGAATAGCTATGACAGTCGTTACGGGTAGTCAGAAGTCTGAAAGACTAACGCGACGTCTTACGTAGGCGGTTCAAAGCGACGCGAATTGCGAAGCGATCCGATGCGGTGACACGCGATGCGGTGCGAAGCGGCGGTTTTGTCCTACGAGCTCGCGAAACGCCCGCCGCGCGCCGCCATCATACAGTAGCACTGTACGGCACCGCATCCAGTTCGCTCGAAAATATCAAGCCAACTGATCGCGTTCGCTTCGATTGGCGCCGCGCCGCACCGCACTCCACGTGCTTTTGGTCACGTAGGCCATTTCAACAGGTATCGACTGTTTGTTGTTTTCGCGTCGCGCCGCGCCGCTTCGCGTCGCTTCTAGATCGCTCACGTAGGATGCCGCCTAACAAACGGTCTAACCGTAGGATATCAGCATTCCCCAGTAACTGGATTGCGGAGGTCTGACGGCAGTCGTAACATGTAAAATACTGTCGCATCTGATTAGACTGGAAACCGATCCCAACACAGTTGCCACATTTGCGAAAACAGCTAGACAGAACAATGCAAATGATCCCAAAAATCTACTCGCATATTGCAAAAGATGAACGCCCGCATAAATACAATATTGCGTCACCAATTCATCGTAAATCTGAAAGCCGTAACGTGTACCCAATATCTGCACATCAATCAGAATTTTCAGTTTCAATAGCAATAAAACGGGGCAATAAAAAGAATAGTCGATTTTGCAGAATGAGATATGTTTATTTTTCGCTAATTACCCGTCGAATGTCTATATGAAAGTTGAGCAGAGTGAGCTTCAGAATTTCCGTTCATAATTAACAGATTTATGCCCGGTTCCTACGGCAAAAAATGTAGGTATATTTTTGCACGCCAACGTTAGCAATTTTTATTGCCAAAGCTTACAACAGATGCTATTCCGAGGGCGACTGCAAACCACAGACTGCAATCGAGGACCGCAACACTCAACAGTAGTATCGCTTGCAGTGCGGTTTGCTCCTGCGGTCTGCGATTGCGACTGCCGTTTGCAGTGGCCATCGGAATACCACCTTACTTGTGATAGCTACTAACGTATAGGAGGGTCTACTATGCAAAACTATGGGGTCTTCGCTTCATTATCTATATAAATAAAAAGAATAGTCCTGACTGACTGACTCATCAACGCCCAGCCCAAACCCTTGGACCTAGAAAGTTGAAATTTGCACAGAGGTTTCCTTTATAATGTAGATAAGGAATAACGAAGGATTTTTCGAAATTCAACCTCTAAGGGAGTTAAATAGGGGATGAAAGTTTGTATAGAAAATCGTCACTTAACGGGTTCAAAATTTCACGCAAGCGAAGCTGCGGGCAAAAGCTAGTTAGAGATACAAGTCCAATACCAATTACGCTCGTTCAATCATAGGAATCAGCTTCTAGACCACTCCGTAATAGGTTTTACAGTTTCAACGTATAAATCTTGATTCGTACACGGTACATAATTGATTTAATTGAATCAAATCACTATTACGATATTTATGTTACCTCATAGACACGTATCTTTAAAGTAACGGATACTCGGGATTATATTAATTATATGCCTACGAACAGAGAGTAAACTTATAATTTATTTTGTAACTGTTCATGCTTACGCTAATGGAACTGACGCAGTCCATCACCTGAGTTCCTGGAGAGTCCCGCTAGACCTTGGGACGAACCGTTGATATGTAAGAAAGACTTTGAGATCAAAACCCCAAGGTTTGTTGAAACATACATTAGTATTTTGTGTATACTAGTAGTATGGTAGTAACTCATTGATTGGTTTGTCCACCGTCTTTCCATTATCTCAGTTTTATTATCATCACAAGAATGTAATCAAAACATAGTCTCCTCAGACGGAAAGCCATAAAAACGATTATGGTTTTGTGTATGCCATAAAAATAACATTGTTTGTGAATGTCTTTTGTGTTTCTATTTTTAACAGTGAATTACGTTCAGCTGTGTATGTTTACCGGCTGATATGGTAATTGTAGACACATTGGCTGACCACCTTGTACCTACTTGTTTCGAAAAAGACTAACAAAGAAAAGTAGGTATTTTTCACGTAGAATGTGTTCTGGGACATTTGTCATTTCGGCTGTGGCACAGAACACCAAAGTGTGAAAAGCTAACTTTTTCTACGTGTTGTTCTAAATATTTGATAGGGTCGTATTACATTATAATTTATGTTAACGTATCAGTCTATCCCACGTGAAAACTAGTGTAGTAATAGACATATTTTGGAATTCACGTCTCATCTTCCGTGCAGAAGAACTCCGGTCCTTTGAAAGGCCCGGAACGCTGAAGGACACAGGTCTAATGCGCAGAGGCCTCTTTGAGAACTTTAATCTAAAATGGGATAGGGCACTAACTGGGGACTATCCACGGCTGCACTATTGCAATACAATTATGGACCGACCCGGATGAGTGCAAGAATATTGTAAAAAAATATCTGGTCAATGGAAAGGGGTGTTTAGTGGACTGGTTAACTTCTAATAGACATTAATGAAACTAGTTGAGAAACTAGGCAGTCAAACTTCAACACATTTAAACGCCCTTTATTACATTTACGTCCAATCCACTCACAGATACCAACCTACAAGCAACGGTCACATATACCAGGAAGACAGACATCTCCAGGCGGACCACAACTGGCAGAACCTACCATGCAGCCGGCAATGTGGCGGACTAGTCAGGTACGAACGATACGACAGGGATTACAACCACAGGGATCTAGACGCCACCAGATTCTGGCCCTGAACGAAACTAATCGCTCTCATTCTGTCGCATGCGTTACTTATTGTGGACAGCAGAAACGATGGGTATGGACTTATGTTTGTTGTTGGATGGCTTGAGCTAGAAAATCACTTTCTTGCAAACTTCAACTTCTACAAATTTCTGCAATAGTCGCCCACACAATACCGTAGTACTTGTACTTCATGTATAATAATCATAATGACATTTCCACTCAATTCCTAATTGCACGACCACTTATCATTCATTAAACATTTTCGTAGTTCAAAATTATTTGTCCATCCGTCAGTTGATCATTCAGATTTACTTTTTTTTTTCGTGCTCTTTTCATTTAGTAACACCAATAAGATTGCTCGAGTTTCGTTTCGGTACGGTATCATTAAAATTGCCAAGTTTTTAGTATCGAATCGTTTCCCTGTAACAAGTAAACAAAGCAAAACGATATTGCATTGACATAACATCAGGGAGATCTCTAAATTTAACTTTATTTGTTTGGAACAATAATAAAATTACATTTCTTTATCCCAACAGCAATAAAATCAACGAGCTAGTGCGAAAATCTCAGAAATCGGGTCCCCCGCCGCGGCCAGTGTACAACCCCACCTACGACCCCGAGTCCGACTTACGGAAGATACTCCGGAACTCGCCCGAAATACTCGCCACGCCCATGTTCAGCTCCGACGACGACTACACGGAGGGACCGTTCAGGTTCAAACAGCTGTTAAGACCCACTCTAGGTCCCACAGAGAGTCTTCGCAAGAGAAAAGTCCGAAACTCTTCAGGACAAAGTCCCTGGATGTCGGACAGTTCACAAGACAGCACCAGCTCTAAGGAAGCCTTCTGCAAACGTCGTCCGCAGATCAGTATGGGCGTATTCTACAATTGATAAGTTGTAGATGGAAACTTCAAAAGTTAGGAGCAAGCGAGTTCCATCTCTACCTCCTAGAGATAAGGTGTTCTCAACTTCCCAGATAGTTTGACTGCTACAACTGCAGTCAACAAAGTTTTGCATAGCCTGTTGAAAACATACGGTACGAGAATAACGTAGTTTGTTAAGTATCAGAATATATGTGCGTAGTTTAATTAATTAGAAGAAAATGCAAATGTGTAGGTAAAGCATTTCCTTGTTTCCGGCTTTTCTAGATGTTTCTTAGACTTTGTCCTTACGAATAAGGACCCAATATCAAGTATCGTGGTACTACATTGTTGCCCGGTTATTTTAAACAATACTGATTGTGCTTGCCTCACAGCCATAATTTAGTAATATTTAAGAGCACTTAAAATTTATGTAGTCTATAAACTTAAAATTATTGGAATTTTAAGTATCGTACTAATGAGAAACATTGTTTAAACAATTTAAATACGTAAATGTTCCATGATTTAAGTTTATATGTACACTCTGAAATACTCATGTTTACTTTTATAGCAAGTGTTTTCGAAACGCTTTCAAAATAGAACTAAATCGGTAACATTCATAAAAATACACCTATTAAGTAAAAACTTGCAATACTGATTTAAACTAATATACCTATTATTATAATCAATGAAGCTTAATATTTCACATGTGTGCATTCCTTAATAATATTAATTATGGTTAATTATTTACTTATGGTTTGGTTAAATCTAATTAAAATGTTACCTATGTCATTCATTTTGAACCAAAAACTAAAGGAGCCGGCTGACGAAAATAGAATTATACAACATGACTAGTTAGTCACTTCTCATCCGAAAACCATCAACTTTGCTTATCGTTTCTGTAAAACTTTTACTATAAGAGAAATTGAATTCATGAAAAAGAAATGAGCAGATCCATACATTTTGATAAGTAACATTGATTTTTTGTATGTAGCAGCAGATTTTTTACACGAATTCAGAGTTTGTCCCATAATAAAAGTTGTACAGAGTGATAAGAAGAGTTCACTGTTTTGTGATGTAAAGTGACTAGCCAGTCATTCTGCATGTTCTGGAAGAACGTGTTATCTTATGCATTTTTTGTAATAGCTATAAGCTAAGCTGTACCACTAATGCTTAAATAGTAGTGGCACTTCCTGTTTTTGGTCCACAAAGGTATGAAAAGTGAATGAGGTTCTTTAATTCTAGGAATTGACTCGCTTCTATAAATTGTGTGACGGTTACACTCTGTTCTATCGATTTGCTTAACAGTAGCAAAACCCTAATTTCAAAAATAAAACTCGAAATTTATCAATGACAGCTTTAATTATTCAAATTACAGTTGAAATCTATTCGGAGTTTCTCTAATCAGTCGAAACTCGATTGCATTTAAATCACTGAGTTAGAATTAATCTGTTACGGTAATAGAAATTGGGTGGTCCGATAGGAATCGTTAACTAATCCACCTAAAACTCTGTTATAAGTGCTCTTCAAGTCTTCACAATTTAAGCAATTACCAAAGCCTTAAACGTAAATTTTAGTTGATACGAAATGATCTTACTATGACTTCGCTACGCTAGTTTAGTAGAAATAGGTATATGAACTAATTATGATAATCAGATTCGTCTTGTAATATTTATCAGTATTATTATATCATATTATCTACTTGTATGACATCATGTTTATCGAAAGTAGGATCTCACCGGAATAGTGATTTTGATTAAAAATTACTCATTATTGCCATCACAGTTACAGAGAGTAAAAATATTGAAATGTTATCGTAAGTACGTAAAATTATAGATAAATCATTGACAACCTTTGTGATAATGTGCCAATGATTATTAATAAGTTAATTAGTCGTCTATTTGGGTGGTCAACGATATGAAAATAAAGTTTGTGCATCAGTTGAAGCCTTTTTTCATTTATAACCCTAATGAATTCCCATAAGTTAACGCAAAATACCAAAATTACCTAAGTCCCGAGGGGAGGCCCGCAACTCATGAAAAACAAATAAATAAACATTTTTGGGGAAACGTGGAGTTGGATGTAATTGGCGCTCGAAATCAAAACAAAATAAAACACGTAAAAGCTGTAGTTTTTAAAGCCCGTAAGAGTACCTATGTGTTAAAACTAAACACGTAATCGCGTGTTTACGGCGGGCGGGCGGCGAGCACGGGTAGTGGGGGGCGCCACGTGACGAACAGCGCTCCGCCAATGGCGGCGACGCCGGAGCGTGCGCGCGCACACGCGCAGTCGCGCCCGCGCCAGCCATGGCGGCCGCAGGCCTGCCCGACGTCGACCTCTCACAGATAAAAACGCGCTCCATCGAGAGAACCCTGCTCCCCCTCATCAAGCAGGTATGCACCCAGCACTACGGCCCTCAGGCCTCATCGCCGCCAGGATCCGCCGTGCGACAGGCTAATGACGTCCCGCACCGACCGAGCGGATTGCGTCGACGGCGTCTCTGACGTCGCGCTCGACGGAAGACCGACGATAATTCCCGCTTTTACGTACGCGACTAAAACCGTACTTTTATTTTCGTAGTAGCTGTAATTTCTATTGCGTCGCCGGTTTGACGTTCGCGATTAGAATTTCCCGCCCACGACAACAATCTGTTGCGCCTCGGCCCGCGCAGCCGCGTTGAGGCCTAAGGACTGGTGTGGCGGCCGTTTTGAATGAAATTGTTTTGGTACCAGTTTAAAAGTAAGCGTCACTTGTTAACGTCACTTTTGACCATTCCCTGCATGGCTTCTGTCGGGCTTATCGGTAAGAGATGAAAGTAAAGCATAACTTAATTCGCACCGAAAGTTTGCGGTGACATAGTAAGCACGAGGGGCGGGCGGCCACGTGGACTCGTAGCGGGCGGTGCGCTGTGGGGCGGGCGGGTAGGCGCGATCGATGCGCGCTGGGTCCGTCAGTGCCGCGGCGAACGCGGGCGGAGCGGCGCGGTGCCGCAGCGACACGCCAGCGCCACGGAGCACGTGCGCGCGCCCGCGGACTGCGCGCCGCCGAGCGCGCGCCCACCGCCCGCGCGCCGAGCGCACCAAGACATGGACGCGCTCTCCGATGACGATGAATACGCGCGCCGAGAGCCTCAGGTACGTTGGTGGCCGTCGAGCGCGCTCGACCCTCGTTGCTGTACCGGCTCCCAGCACGACCAGCCCTGCTCGTAACGATGCAGATACGTGAAGCGCAACAAGTAGTCTGGGTGCGGGGTGGCGAAGAAGCTCGCGTGCAAGAACGACCTTGATCGGAGCTCGCGCCGCGCGGTCTCGCCCCGCGTCCCGGCCGACGACGTTCAGACCACCTTCCAAAATATGATTAATTGAATATCTTGAACTCTTACGTAATTATTACACAAATTAACATAGGCTTATTAAGCAGTGGTTTCTTTTTTGTTGAATAAATTACATTGTTTTCGGAAAATATCGGTCAAGGTCTAAAACGCAAACTTTGTTTTTCGATGTTAATTAAAACTAAACTGACGTGGTATGTGACAATTAAATATTAAAGTTCTGCAAACTTGTGCATGAAACTTTTAATTGAATCAACGACGGGATCAGAATTTTTAATTATGACCGTTAATTAATTATGCCGCGTGCGGGTTATGTTTTACCGACCTATATCTCGGGTCAGCTAACTTGTGTAAATATTAACGTGCATAGTAAACTTTTCTTTCGCCGAACTCCGTACCTAATCTGCGGATTTGCAATCCGTTTGGGTCTGATCCGATTAACCTTGGCGGGTGACATCCACAGCGGGTACACATTGATTTAAATTAAGTTTTAAGTTGGTTACGTAACGCACCAGTGAAGTTAGTTGACATTACTTGTTTGACATATCTTGTACTTATTAGTCAACTCACTGACAAAGACTAGCTACAAAACTCTGCGTCACTGTTTAGAAATGCTATCTGAAAGTGAGTATTTAAAAAATTCTAAGATAAGTATTTATTAGAATTCTTTACAGTTATGTACTAAACCCCGAATAATGATAAAATAGACCAGCTAAAAGGGGCAGATTTTAAGTTATCCGACAACCCTTTTCAGCAATGCGTGAAGGCAATAAATAGAGGTATAAACTTCCATGCCAGATACTGCCAAATACCAATGCCTGTCCTTGCCTTATAATTCTATGCAAATTAGTTCGCCAGGCATGTTTACGATTTTCAAATTTCCCTCGATACCAGATTTTCTGAAATAAGCTCTAGTCGAATCTAATATTGACTATCCAATCGTAGACTTTATAGTTATGGGGTTTGCATGCTTACAAAAATACAAAGGTAATCGTCTCGTAATGCTAGTACCTGTAATATTTTTAACGTAAGGCTGACAATATCCACGTATTTAACCGAACCCAGTAGTCTACATGCCCTGATTGGCTTTGAAACGAATGAAACATTTTTTATTTGAAAAGTCAATGCAAACTCCACTGATGTGATATATTAAATTTCTTACACGTCAACGAATTCAAGATTTATTTCCGTTCCTTCAATTCTAACTGGATTTAGAAGATCCAGCAGATGTACTGATTGCGTTAGGATTGTTTCTGCTAGTCTCATTCTTAAAACTGCTTTTGAAAGTAAGAAATAAAAAAAAATGTTCTTTGTTATTAATTGCATCTTTTAAAAACTGACAGGATATTAAAGATTAATATAAAACTCTGAAAGGAATACGTGATACAGCATAGTAATTTAAGAAAAAAGTCAACTGCCTTTGTCCATGAAGTATAAAGAATCTACAGTTGATAGCAAGTAATTTACTTTAACACAAAGAAAACCGAACGTGAAGTTCTAAACTCCATTATTAATGCAACATTCCATTCACATGTGCAATTTTTCACACCAACAACTTACTTGAATAGTTGCAGCTATTATCTTCGTATTTCTGTAATTTCGCATAAAGACAAAGTAATATTACAATAGAATCTATGCATTGGGGGGGTTAAAGGAGCAATGGAGCGTCGGCTACCAATAGCCCACCTCATTCCTTTTTATGGGGATCATAAGGGAGGGACACCTAGGGGATTATCCGGTCTGCTTTAATGGGGGATGGTCAATAGCGTCCACCTTTATAATAGTATAATTATCATTCTGACACAGTCACAATAAAAATATAAGCAATCCGATTACTAAGGGTGGTTATGACATTTCAATATCCTCAACAAGATAATTAACTACTCTTCTTTTCCCTGGCTATCTACATATGAGGCTATGTTCCGTCAAATATTTGTATAAGAGGGAACAAAAACGCAAAAAGGTGAGCATTTAGACAGCATCTTCAAGAAAAACAGTTACATTGTACAATTTAGTAAAACATATAGCCTCACATTATTTGCAGATGGCCACAAGTTATGTGAGCAGCAAAATTGTTTACCCTCCATTATATAAAGTATATTATATTATATTTATACCACGCAAGCCTTCCACCGCACTCGCGTTCCAGTGACGCGTGGCGAATCAAGAAGTTGCGTGGTTACTTTTCCTTATTCAATATGTAGCTGACTTTCTGCACAGTTTTTCCCTCATTACAGCTTTTTATTGGAAGGAACGGAAACAATAACAATTCTATACATCATTTGTAAGTTGTAAAGTCTGCACAATATGTAAGATGTTAGAATCAACTCCCGTGTTTCGGAAGCTTTAGGACCGGCTGGATGTATGCCTCTCAAAACACATATATCATCAATATTATTATGTGCCGGTAAAGTTCCAATACTGAACCAGTATGGGCTTCCTGCTATCCTGCTAAACTGATTACATAGTGACCGCTGTATGTTGCTTTTATCACAAACTAGCTGTTCCCGGCATGCGTTGCAATGCCCTTTTTCCTACTTATTACCTACCTACTACCTACCTACTACCTACCTACTACCTACCTACTACCTACCTACTACCTACCTACTACCTACCTACTACCTACCTACTACCTACCTACTACCTACCTACTACCTACCTACTACCTACCTACTACCTACCTACTACCTACCTACTACCTACCTACTACCTACCTACTACCTACCTACTACCTACCTACTACCTACCTACTACCTACCTACTACCTACCTACTACCTACCTACTACCTACCTACTACCTACCTACTACCTACCTACTACCTACCTACTACCTACCTACTACCTACCTACTACCTACCTACTACCTACCTACTACCTACCTACTACCTAAACAGATTAAGAATATGGATATACTGATATATTTTTTTTTTTTTTAAATATCAAAATGTCGAACGGGATAAAAAGTATCCTATGTCCTTCTCCTGGCTCTAAACTACCTCCCTGCCAATTTTCAGCTAAATCGGTTCAGCCGTTCTTGAGTTATAAGTGAAGTAACTAACACGACTTTCTTTTATATATATAGATGTTGAATTTTGGGTCAGTTTACAGAATACTCACTTAAGTATATTCTTTGTTGTACCGATATCCTCTTTACATTTGCTGTTTTATACGTCTAATTCTGGCTATTCTGAAAGAGTTGTAAAAAGGTAGGAAAAACTGAACAGTCATACGAGTATATCTTAGATGATTTATAGTCTCAGCTTTTCTTCTCTTGCCTGTGATGAATCTGTGTCGTTAACGCTTATATTTGTCCGGACATAACAGAAATTCTTGCGGTTACCGCAATAATGTTTTGAATTCAGTAACGCTTTATTCAAGAGTTTTAGAACATATTGCAATACATAATTACCTGCATCTTGAAGAAACTCTTTCCACACAAAATCTTGTTAATGATAAAGCTACAAGAAGATAAGCTTCACGTTTAAATTATACTGTATTTACAGGGAAACACAATCTCTGTAAATTGGTGAAGTAAATTGGGCTATATTCCCATAAGGAGCAGGATCCCTTAAATCCATTGTTTCCGCTTTCCAAAATCTGCCAATATGGCTGATGACCGTCGTACATCTAGCATTTCGGTTTGCAAAGACCAAAATGTAACCCACGGCTTTTGATTTCCAAACGAGATTTTGATAATATTATTCTACCCGTGATACGAAAAATCGCTATTCCGAAAATTATAAGGCTTTTCATAACACCAAGGAAAGCGTCTCGGTTTGGTAGGCTTTTTATCCAAACTTTCGAAACTTCCCTGTCAAACAATAGATAAATGGACGACACGAACTTTTTTTTAATACGACTATTTTATCTTAATAAACCATTTCTGCCAACCTTAGGACGGACAAGAATACCGTAAAAAGAGAGGGTTATAGAATATTAAAAGATTGAGAATAGAATTACCTACTTACACTATCTTGAAGCGATAAGCAAAATACGTACGTTTTTATGATCCGAATATTAAATATACAGAATATCACGTCTGCCTGAATATTGCGTCTACTTTTGTGGCTTCGAGTGCTGCCAATAATACCCGTTATCGATATCTTTCAGAAATCTTAGGAACGAAATTGAGGTAAATAATTATTATTTTGCTAGACAAAGTATCGACTTTTTGCGATTAGGACAAAGTTAACGTGACAACTGACGGGCAGCGAACTTGCCGCTGTTCTCATATTTTTTGTGCTGTTTATTTTCTGTGTATGTTTAGTTTGCGACTATTTGACTACCAAAGAGCTCAACAGAGCGCCTCGTTACTTTTTCCATCGTTCATAAAATTAATCTATAAAGATATATTCGCTATCTAAGAATATTTGCAGTTTACGAGGAAAACTTATAAACCCATCCTAAACCAATGTCATCACTAATGAGGAATAGATATTTTAAATAACCTCTAATTGTCAACCAGTTAGGTACCTAATTTTTGTATCATAGCTTTCGTAAGACACATTCATATTTATGATTAGTTACGGTTTACTCACGAGCATTTCTCCGACCCAATGTCGGGCATTGGTCCGACTAGATATGGACCCAAACGGAGCCCTAAATCATGAGCTGATCACGCGGCGAGGTCGCGAGTCGAACTAAGTTAGTTACCTAATTTGCCAGTCGTGAGCTTTCATGCCATACAAAACGACAGCTGGCGACTGCAAACCTGGCCATTAAACCTGTTAATAAGGCGCCGAAAGTGGCCACATCAATAATAAACCCCTTTGTCACAGATCAGCAGTCTGGTGGCGTCACGCGGCGAGGCGTCAGGCGGGGCTGCCGTCCAACGCGTCGGCGCCGCCGTCTGCTGCGCCGTCGAACGGTTTGTGGCCGTCGGCGAAACCATCGCCGATGATAACCCCGACGTGCGACACAGCATGGTGCTTGCCTGCAAGGAGGCGCGTGCCGCAGGTCAGTCAAGTTCCCATATGATGAACGAGTTTATATTGATATATTTATGTTGGTCGCGCTGCCATAGCCCAGACCATGTTAGGGCTAAGATGAATTGTTCGTTTCGCGTGTTTTACTCGGCTTAGATGTAGTCTTACTATTATTCTAACTGCAAAGGTCTATAAGCAAACGGTGAAATGTCGATACAATCTCAAACGTTAAAATGTAAAAACCATACAAGATATAAAATAGAGTAATCTAAATTAACAACGTATAACAACGGTTTTTCCACAGATATTATTTTCGATGGAACCCGTAAACTCGATAACTCATTTATTAATACAAACGCAAGTAATAAATATCACCGCTATCAGTATTTCCATGTCAATGAATGAGTATAAATCATTTTTCAAGTAATATACGTACCGAAACAAACCTTACAATGTTTAAATATGGAAAAGTATAACAATCCAATATTAACTCTGTATAATTTAAGCAGAGGCAATATGGTGAAGCTATTATAAAATTCAAATTAAATCGTTCTTTCATTTTATTAACTTCGAAAAGAGAGCACATAAATTTTCATGAAAATTGAACAACTTTTCGGATAGTTTCGTTCGCCTGGCGCCATTTTGCCGAAATAGTTTCTTAGCTATTTAATTAAAGCTAAGTCCTTTAATAATGATGTCACCTCACGCCGACAATCAACTTAAACTTAGGAATACATTCAAGTTGCTAATGTGTTTAAGCCAAGCAAACACAACAACTAAACTTCAGGCGTCAATTTACTTGGCTATGTACGATAAACAATCCGTAAAGTAAAATAAGTATAGATACTAGTAAAATATAAAAATTACCTGTGCAAATATGTCAAGTATTTCGTTAAATCTGAATTTCAGTATACAAATCCCAAGTGCTTTAGAAAGCTGCAGAAAATTTATAATTACAGTTATTAATTTAATAACGTAAAATATACAAATGGAAAGCGGTGGGATTAAATCCACCCTCGCATACAACCATTCAGAGGGGTTTTAATCAAGGCTTGCGTGACCTATAAATCTCTCCGATATCTCTATTGTGTATTTAAGGGGCTGCCATATATATTCAACTGAATGGATATGCACAGTTAAATGTTAAGAAATAGTTCGTAAGCTGAGGAATTGAATCAAGTTGCGACAAAAAGTGGATTTATGTCCAATCGCGATTGGCTCCGTAATTTAAAGTTTTACATTTCACTCGGGCCGGGACCCTCCCATTGTCCCTTGTGACGGGACGCGGGAATCATTCCTGAATAATGAATCCATCTTAACGCTACGATTTATTCAAATAATATGTACATCTTTTGTCAGCACATTCAGATTGGATTATGTAAGCGATCTGACGTAATACGTAAAGGAAGAGTTATCCCTTCTCAATACATTAGGTATTCTAAACCGTTAAACACATTATATTCACTTTCCGTGTTGCGTTTTTCAGATTTCCGCATTAAACGTGTAGCGGATAATATGGAAAATCAAGGCTACCCTTTCTAATAGCCCTCATAAATTTGTGTCAACAACCTGACCCGAATTTTAATGCTTGAACGTTATTACCGGATCCAGCATGCCAACAAACAAAAGATGCAAACAATGGCCGCCCGTGTCCCTCTGCCCTTCAGCCCATGGGAACACCGATCAATTCCGCAGCTCGCCGTATTTGAGTAAAACGTATTATTTTCTATTATGTTAGTTTTAGTTATTTTATTTGGCCGTAGTTTACTGATTCTGACTTCAGATTAGGATACTTACTTTCTTATAAAAATGTTTACTTTATGTTAAATCAAATAATTACATCTACTTAGACCTACGTTTACTATAATATCAACTATACAATCAACTTTTTTTACTATAACAAAACTAGATTCGCAACCACTAAATCGTATCAAAGAGCCCCGGTGGCCCAAGCACTACCTTTATAACATCGGTGTAACTTCCATTTAAATCACTTTTCTTTTATTACACTTTTATGGGGTTACTTAGACGACTTATAAATAATGTATTATGACACTAAAACCTCATTTTGTGAATGTTTTTAATGTCGTTTCTTTGGTCAAAACATCCGATCAACAAACAATAGGGAAATGGAATGATGTTAACCAATTCATAAATTCATGGTTAATTTTCGTGTGTGCAGTGTCCGTACTCCATAGCACGGCTAACCGCACTTCATACGTCATGTTTGACACCTTTTGGTCAAGACAAATGGCTCGACACCTCGTTTGTTAAAATTGTTCTGGTGGTTTTAAAGACGAGGGTGCAAACCGCCTGACCGCATTACCTTCCAACGAATACACAGCGGACTACAAAACATACAGTTGTATTGTACCGCCTCTGAATAATGGCTTTGGAAATTCACATCAACGATTCCAATATCCTTTCGTAACCCGAACCGTGGACATTGTATTCAATTCAAATTTATATCACAAAAGTCATCAATCATGGATGCCATTGTAATTCAATCTACCCTTATCATATCCGTTAAATTCCTTAATGATTTGTTTTAGGTGGCAGTTTAATTCAAAATCGATGATTTCAGATTAGCGTCTTTTGTCTTAATTTTGTTTCTATAAAATTACAGTTCATGAGTTTTTTTTATTAGTCAATCAGTCTTGCGCATACAAATTATTCCATACATACAATGTCCAAAGTATTACATCCCCTCGAGCTCAAAGTTATTAAACGTTACTGGAATGATATAATATCAGAGCCCCTGAAGCGTTACAGATGAACGCTCATGTAATTACTTACCATTAGGAGCGCCATCAAAATTGTAATGGCCCCTCCCGTGGACGTTTTTCACTAACCGAAAAATTTCGTTCGCTCATTGGTTTCGTCAAGGGCGCGCGCAGTGGGTCAGTAGTAACGAGATTATCCGGGATCGACACAAATCTAATAAATAACAGGTGTCGACTGTGACCTTCGCCGGCCACTCCCATACTTCTAAGCTAATGGATAGGAGTCCTAATACCATTCTTGCTCAGCTATTGTTTACCGAAATGGTTCACAACGATAAGTTATTTGCGGATTCATCGACATAATTAGGGGAGTAGCTTTTCATCAACTTTCAAAGATATCGTGCTCTTTACTTTATTTAAATAATGAAACAAGCAATTACGAATATTTGCACGCTCCTAACAGGTTACCCACGAAATCAGGGGTATATTCGAACCGAACAAACAACTTCCAAAACCAATTTGGGATATAATATTTTATTAATAGCAGGCACTAAAATAATATGGCGCAAATTCTGATCTTTTATAATACATTAGATAATATTACTATGGGCTTATAAACGAATTTCGGTACCTAGTAAATTTTGTCGTCGTGTGGCGCAGCTGATCCGTAGCAGGGGACTGTGATGAAAGGTGTTCTCCGCTAACTCGTATCTCATGTTGTTTACGACTTGATAGAGATGAGAACCGTTTTAGAGTGAAATGAAATTCAATTCTCTAGGTAAATTGAAAATGGGCGCGTAGATGGAAGTGAGAATGGGGGCTTATTAAATAAGACTAAATACTTTCTTGGACAGAATTATGATAAGTTTGCTTTTATGGTAAAAAATATACTTACTAGTACTAGTTATTCTTTTAAATAATTAAATATAAATAAACAAATAAAGCACATTCGATATTCAAACAGAAATACACTGGGGAACGTAACCCACTAAACCTAAAATAAAACGTTTATTATAAATTCGAATATCGGGCGCGCTCATTCGAATTTTGCGAAACCTGTCCCGTTTAGATAAAAATAAGCTGAAACTGTTGCGGCTATAAACGTTGACGAGAGAACATACTTAACTAGTATTAAAGTAAATATTTACGATGTGTTTTAACACACACCGCGTGGTGTTAGCCCACTCGATGGTTGTTATTAAACACATTTCTGAGAGAACGCACTTCGTCACGGTGAACGAATAGCAGCTAAGCGAGTATTTATTCAGTCCCCTCTAGTGACGTATGACGCCATATTATTAGGATGCCCTTTTAGGGACGAGATAACGGAGGCAATTCCGACCTCCGTGTGAGAAAATGAATGAAAACATTTACCTCAATTTGTAGAATTGTGTTACTTTTTCAAGTCAGATTTAAAATCATTGGGAGTGGAACTGATCTATTCTGTGTGTTTTAAAAGAGAAAAATGTGACGATAATATCGTCCTTTCATTCCTCAAGTTACCTCTTAAAGATATAAAATACCCATCAAGATATCGTAAGCTTTCAATTCCTGTATATCTTTCTGTATACGGCACTGGGTGATAAAATATTTTATTTATAAACAGCACTATTCTTGCAAGAGAGGAACGTTCTGATTCAATGAACGCTCGCCCAAAGCAATTTCAAAGATAATATTATCCAGCTGCAATACATACGGTTTCTTTTCTGTACCCATTTGTGTTTAGATAGGAACCTACCTTTACATTTTAAAACAGTACCAGTAGTGAGTAGCTTCATCATGAATAGTAGAAGTACAGTCTACCTATATCTTACTCCTTACAGTCGGTCAACGTAGAACATTGTCGCAGAGCAATCGTGCGGGGGGTTGTGGGGTGAAGGAGCGGAGGTTATATCCCGAGTAGCCGTACTGCATACTCGGGACATAACCTCCGCCCCTACATAATTTTGACATTTCATAGGACCTGTCAAATGCATGGGCGTTGACCCACTGTGTGTAGTATGTAGGTACACTGTGGTAGAAGTGTAGTAAAGTTAGGGTATACCTACATTTGCAGTCCACCTTTATGACTCTCGGTGCGGTATTACAAAGAAGTCTTGGGATGGCATACGCGTTCAGTACAATAACATCTTCAGGCACCTCATGGGGTTGAAGCGCTATTGTAGTGCATCTGGAATGTTCGTAGAGGCGCGGCTGAACGCGTTTAATGCCATTCAGAGAAGCAGAATTGCTTCATTCATGTCCAGGGTTGGTACGTGTAGAAACAGTATAGTTAAGGAAATTGCTGATAGGATGTATGCTACCAACACCTATAAACGGTGGTTGGAAATAGCTGCATAAGTGTTTTGTTGTTTTTTTTTTTATATTTTATTTTTGTATTTTTAATTTGTTGTGCATTTTGTATGGATCATGGGTCCGAAATAAAGATTTATTATTATTATTATTAAGTACGGGAATCGAATGCAATATTCAATGTTCCTAAACGTAGCCGGTATATTTCGACGAAATACGGGTACCGCAGCAATTACGGAGGTACCAACTTTTACTGTTACCCTAAACTAACACGCGACGCTCGTAAAATCATCCCATAGAATTGTACTTTTCCCCTTTTATTCATGACAGTTAGTCGGTTACTGATATCAAACATTAATGTTGTCGTTAAATTTCTTATCACGTCAAGCGTTTTAATAAAAGTTCATTGTTTGAGCTTTGTCCTTCACCTGTTTCGGGGGATGTGGTGTTGAATTGAACAGACAGTGTGCATTGTTTCATACAAATAATAATATCTAAATGTAGCTTTTCTGTGGAGTTCTCAGCTTTTTATTATTACGAGCTTTTATTTGACTTGCAATGTTTGTCATGTTTGTGAAGCGCGAATCTTGCAACTGAATTTTAAAACGGTTATCCCCAACCGATTGAGCTGAAATTTTGCATACACGTTTAGTTTGGTAGACGATGCATGGTTAGCTAATGACGTCATTCTAAATCCAATATGGCGGAGTCACAAAGATGCCAGACTAGTTATTTTTTATGCACCTCCTTGAATGTGGGTATCAAATGAAAGGGTTTGCTGAGAAGAATATGTAAAACTAAAAAATAAAATGTATTCTTGTTTATTTACACAGGTAAATCACACGAGAAGCTTTTGTATCATATGAATTATATATTTTTTTTTTTTTTTAATAAAACGTTGCCCCACACTAAGATTACTCTTGTATCGTGGGTGCGTTTACAGACACAAATCTCACAAACAAACGCCCAGACCCGAAACAACCATCTGTAGGCCATACAAATTTTTGTTCCGTGTGGGAATCGAACCCACGACCCGTAGCGCAGAAGCCAATCGCTTAGCCACTGCACCAAACGTGTCGTCAACACACATGTAACATATAATGTAATAAATTGATGAGTTTGATTTAATTTAAAGTTTATTTTCTACTTTTTAGAGCATTTAAATAATCTCTTTCATGTCGATAGAGATGAATATGCGTTTAAATCGGGTTGATAGTGCAAAAACGACGCTACGGCAATGGGTATTATTTATCTAACGATTACGAGAATCAGATTAAATTTTAAGACACAGACTTTTCGAATTCATGTGCGGATTATAATTTTATTATCACTTGCGTTAATGGTGAATGAAAACAGCGTTAGGAAACCTGCACGTGCACACCTGAGAGGACTCCAAACAATTCTCGATGTAGTGTGTAGTCCGCCAACCCGTACCAGCCAGCGTAGAGGACTAAGGCCCAGACTCCACCAAAGCGGAGATGTGCGGAGATGTCTCGTAAATCACCAATAGGAATTCGTTTTGAGTTGAAGCTAAGCGGAGAGATTTGAAAATAACGCAATCCTATTGGTTGATCGAGACATCTCCGCACATCTCCGCTTTGGTGGAGTCCGGGCCTAAGGCCTAAATTCTTCTTATTCAGAGAAGAGGCCCGTGCCCAGGTGTGGGACAGTAATGAGCTGATGATGATGACATACGCTTGCTAACTAATCACCATTGTGTTATGCTTTTAATTCTCTTGTAGCAATCAAATGTCAAATATTATAGCTACATAACTATAAAACCAAAAACATACCCGCCACACAATACAAACGTTACTCGCCTACCATAAAAGAAAAAAGTTGAGCATCATACATACACTATGCAACCTTTGCGTCCTTTGCACGGCAGATAAAGAAAAAGTAATTGTCTATTCGTCTCCTCATCTCGTTTCTTTTCTGTACCGTTGTAACTGATTATTAATTCAAATTGGTACCTTCGTTGATGAAATTACGCATTTTAATTTATTCATTATAAATTCCTTTCACATCAAAAAACACGGTTTCTTTGAAAAAATCTATACTTACCTACAAGGTTAATCGGAAAGGGGATTGCTAATCCAGAGGCCAATTAAAATAGCACTGATGACATTTCGGTTACAATTACTTTTGTTTTTTTAAATTTGGTAATGAAATTACTAATCCGTGTCCTAAATATGAACTAAAATGTAAACACAGCTGATGATAGGCAAGATTTTAGAGAACAAAAACTACATATTATACTCGCAAGTAACCCTTAACTTATTTCTCTATGGACAGATTTTTCAACGGTCAGTAGGCCTAGCACGAATGTTTTGAAGTATAGTAACGTAAACGTAACGTTAATTTGAGTGAATTTTAAATCGAAAATACAACTATTCTATAGCATTTTAGTTTAAATGTATACGACAACCACAATTTGTATCATATACATATAGATATTAATAAAGTTTTCAATTCGATTAAATATTATGTGCGAAACGAGTGTTTCCAATTCAAAATTCACTCGCGTTACGTTTACGTTACCATACGTCACAATATTCGTGCTAAGGCATACAGGGGCCTAATTCTCCTAAAATAAATCTTGATAAATTACAACCGAACCAAGGCCGAACCGTTCATTCAGACAGTTCTCAATTTCAAAAGCTATCAAATTGTTTGACACAAAAAACAAAATCATCATTTTGAAAGTTTTCGAAAACAAAAACTGACTGACGGTTGTGGTTCGATTGCGTTTGGCAACAATTTATTTTAGGAGAATTGGGCCCCAGGTATCTTTTTTCTGAGTAATAATTTTCACGTTTTGACAGCTTTTGTATAGAAAATATATCAAACCACCATATTTATTCCTCAGATAAAAGTTATCTGATGAATAAAAAATCGACCCTAAAACTATTAACTTTAGGGGAAAATTGTAAAACAAAAGTTATTAATTATTATCTACGGGTACTTAAATACCCTTCCGGATTAGTACCCTTTTCCGACTAACGTTGTTTAAATAATCCTAAAAGTGACTTAAGCTTCGATCGCCCTTCTCACAACGCTTCAACATGATGGGTTATGTGAAGTTGACCTATCAATTCGTTGCCAGGACCCACGTTGACAGCTCTTACCACAACAAACGATAAGCGACTTTAAATTTTCAAACTCATTATCGTAGAACCAACGACCCCTGTTAACGGTTTAAGTGGATTTGAAAGATAACTGGTGAGTTACTTGACAACATTACACAAAAGCTTTATAATAATAACTAGCTTTCGACCGCAGCTTCGCTTGCGTGAAATTTTGAACCCGTTAAGTGACGATTTTGCATACAAACTTTCATCCCCTATTTAACTCCCTTAGGGGTTGAATTTCGAAAAATCCCTGCTTAGTGGATGCCTATGTTACAAAAGGAACCTACTGTCAAAATTTCAAGTTTCTAACCCCAGCGGTTTAGGCTGTGCGTTGATAGATCAGTCAGTCAGTCAGCTTCTCCTTTTATATGTATAGATAATAAGCATTTATTTCGGGTAACCCATAGTATTAGTAACAATTTTAACTTAATAACTAGTGTTAGTACAAAGGTAGGTACATTAATTTATTTATTGAGTGTGGAGTTTAATCCAATGTCGCAGCATTGGAGACTCCCATCTGTCTGTGAACACACTCAAGATAGTGTTGGTACTGCCGCGGAGACGCGCGAGAAGTGAAGCACATCTTTTACGCATAATGGCTGCAAACATTTGTGACGCGCTACATCTCCACGGCAGCCCCAGCAGTATCCGGAATATTTATGAATCAACGTTGTAATGTTACACAAAGTAGTTAAAAAGGAAACAAAGCCACGACAGACGAATGTTCAAAGGGTCTTCAAGTGGAAGTTCCAAGAAGACAGGTATGAGTGAGGCCTTTGAAAACAAAACCTTTTAAAAGAAAAGAAAATTTCTTAATACTCATATGAAACACATTGTGTTGTTGATGTAAAGAGTAAAGCTCTGTTCGTTGATGTGGTTGCTATTATTTCCGGTAATCTAAAGCCGGGTACTCACTATCGAACCGTAACTGTAACCGTTGCACGTTGCTGTAACCAAAAGTCGAAGTATGTACGTGGTTCGCGAACCTGCCACGAGCTGAACATCGCAGTGTAACCAACGCTGCGAGCCGACAATTGTCAGTTTTTGCCGCGAACCAAAGGGCGCTCGCAGTGCGCTCGCGAACGTTGAGAATGAACCTACAAATTCATAATTTATTGTTTTTTTAAAACAAGAAGTAGATTACTTCTTTCATATACTCTCTATTTCAGAGACATATGATGAATCCACCGTCTTCGTGGCAGTTTATAATTATCGAGTAATGAGTGTATTAATATGTACGCTGTTGCAACGATAGATAGTTCGTCCGACATCGTGGAGTTCCAAACGAATACGGATAGGCAATGTGGACATCACTTATAGCGTTGAAAATTGCGAAAGATACATTTTGTTTCTTTCGAAACTTTGTATCTTTCCCAATCTTTCCTGTATAATACATGTTATTTTCGAAAAAAACTAATTTCTCGTTCGTCTGAAAAATACAATCTTACACGTATAATACTTGTTTTATACTGCGTATTTTTGATATTTAACAATCAAAGGGAAAAAATCTTGTTTATTAATATTAATTGAACGGTAATGGAGGTACACAAAATATTGTTGTGTTTATGTTATGCTTTGCTCGCTCACTCTAGCCTAACTAACACTTATCTAGTCCTTCGAACCTAACCTATCCGTGTCGGGGTGCCCCAAAAAACCGAGCACGCTTAACTCGCACTTGATATCAGTATATCTCTGTTTTATTTTTCATCGATTCGCTAATTCTACGGTATAATGTTAATTTCTATACATTTCCTAGTCCCATTTAGGAATTGCATTCAATGCCTAGGAAATATATACATTTCCTAGAAAATTAATGTATGTATCAAAGAATCTTTGACGAATTATTTTACACATTTCAAAAAATGCGAAAAATACACCGTAAAATACATGTAAAAAACTCAAACTTGCGAAAGATTCAACCGAAGATCCGCAACGAAAGTTTCTGTATTTTATTGAAAAATACAGGGGCGTTGAAAGATATATGTATTTTACATGTCATTTTCAACGCTAATCACGTACATACTAAAACCTCGTTACTGTAACTGCATGGTTACCGTTACAGCTCACTAGTGAGTACACGGCTTTAAATATGAAGATCTCGAAAATGTTTTCACAGGTCTATGTTGGCCTATTCTAGCACAAGTGCTAAATAGTCTGGAGGTCCGGCTCAGAATGTTCAACACGGGATTGTTTGAGTTAAAGTCGTACGCGAATGCTAAGAAGTTTTTCTTAAAAGTTAGTCATTCAACGACTCTCAAAGTTAAACAACAAAGTCTCAAGAGTCACTGTAATTAATTAACACTAATAAATAAAGAATTTCATTTTATTCTGTGCAAATAACATTCTTACAAAAATTGGAAGTAAATAAATAATATCTTTCTGCAGAATTTCATAAATATTTCTATAATGCACCACTATTGCACTGTGACGTTTTTCATATTTCCTGCTTAACTAAAGTAAGGTAAAATCTTGCTTCGCTTAAAATATTAAGACCAAATAATGCCTTCATACTTTGTCATGTGAAAATAATATTAGCTTAGTTTATATGAAACTAGATTTTTCCCGCAGCTTCGCTTGTGTGAAATTTTGAACCCATGTTAAGTCACGATTTTCCATACAAACTTTCATCCCCTATTTAATAATTTTTTTTAATAATATAATATTATATTTTTGGAACATTTTCTACACAGCACCATCTAGTCCCAAACTAAGCAGAGCTTGTACTATGGGTACTAGACAATGGATACAATACTTATATACTTTTTTTTTTGTAAATACATACTTATAATACATAAGAAACACCCAGACCAACACAAACACTTATGTTCATCACATAAATATTTGTATCCTGTGGGAATCGAACCCACGACCTCGTGATCAGCAGTCCGATACTCGAACCACTAGACCACAGACGTCGTCAACTCCATTAGGGGTTGAGTTTCAAAAAATCCTTTCTTATTCCTTGTCTACATAAAGGATATAATAAAGGGAACCTCTGTGCAAAATTTCAACCTTCTAGGTCCAAGAGTTTGGGCTGGGCGTTGATGAGTCAGTCAATCAGTCAGTCAGTCAGGACTTTTCTTTTTATTTATATAGACGTCAAAATCAGTGACTGTAACAAAACCCTTACTACAAATTGAACTTCTCCATCGCACAATTTTAAGTTATAAAAATTTGAACTCTATAAATGTAGATATTTCACTTTGCCCTCACCACTTTTGTATTTTGTAAAAATAATAAATACGTAAAATGTGCTTGCATAATTAAAGATAACAGTATTTTTGAAATTCGTTCGTGTTAATGGTGTGAAGTTTTTAATAAATTCCTGCAATCACATGCTTTTATATTTCTGAGTTTTTTAGTTTCGTATGTAACTACTTATTTGTAGTTCCACCTTTATCTACGGGATTTCTGATACAGAGATATTAGTTACGTAATTTGTATTTACATTTAGCTAATTATCGCCTTTTTCATTGGTAAGTCCTTTATGACACCCTTCGCCCGTGGAAGGCGATGGGTTATTCCGGACTCTTATGGCGCGATTCCATTAGGCAAGTCTTGCATGCAAGTATGATGTCACATTTGCGTACAAGTTGCTTACATTGGAAACATGTTTTCGAGAGTGTGCAAATTGCATGCAGGTTTTACTTGCCTAAAAGTGGAGACGTTCAACAATTGAGTTGGACATCACTTGATATTATTTTGATACTCTTCAATAAAGATGATTATTTTCTTGTGCCCCCACCTAACAGCCATTATGTTGTGATAATATGTTTGCGCGTTCAATTTGAACGTCACTTGAGTAAAAAATGTACAAGTTCAAACTACCTCATACAAGTTGTAGCTTGTATGCAGGTTTGTTCAAGTTGTATGCAATTTGCAACTTGCATACAAGTAACTTGCCTAATGGAACCGCGTCTTTACCAGCTAAAAACCCACGGTGTTCCTTCTTCAGTCCTTTGGCCATCACAAACTTTGACGGCAAAGACGAATCTAATACCTATACGAATCTGTAGGTATAGGTATACACTGTAGAATATGAAACGTAATTTAGAAGACCCGTGAGACGTTTATGACGTTCTTACAGTGGCAGAGAGGCTGTAACGATTAAGGTATATAACTGTGTAGTCCCAGATGAATCGTAAAAAGGAAGTTGTGAAAGCTTTATTGGATAACGGCCCTGCTTACAACACTTTTAACTTGGAACAGCTAACTTGGCCGAGAAAACTTTTATATCGCGTTTAACATCTCTCTCGCGTCCATTCTTGCTTAGATTCTATTTTTTACTCGAAGCGACTAAAAAGCCTGCGGGAGTATTTCCATGTGATAACTCCTAACAATGTTTTTCACGCTATAGCGAGTTCCGAAGGCCTTTTAAATTAAATTTAAACCGAGAATCGGTTAAATTACTTTTGGCGCAAATTGAAATTTCCTCATTTCCTTTTTAATTAATTTTGTTCGTTGATTCGTAAACCATCAAAACAAAAATATTATTGTAGTATAAAGTAGATGGTCTTACACCGCGACCTTAGAGCTCGTTTCCCTAAGTGTCAAGCGAGTCACTGAACAAAAGTGCGACGAAGCCAACGACGCGTGACTCCCTGATAGAGACGCCCCCGAGACATAACTTTCGCTCTTTTGAAGCGTTGAAAACGATCCCATCCAAAAAAGACAAGCAAAAAACACAAAAGATACTTTCTAGTTAAACTTGAAAAGATGACCGAGACATTGTTTTTGACATATAAGGTTAAATGAACTTGGAAAGGGTTCAAAGTCCACGCGATGCCCTTTCGACAAGAAAGACATTCTGCAGGTCCATTGAGCGCGCGCTGAAATATTTAAATAAAATTATAAAGGGCAGTAAAGGGCAGCGAGCTTCGTTGTTTCAATGTGACTGTTGTCGTTAAAAGATCAAACATTAAAGATTTTTCGTTACATTTTAAGTACGAAATTAAGTAAAATACCTAAGATTTTAGATATCATATACTGTATCAACGTACCATTACAGAAAACGAGTCTCGTAGGTACTCGTATCTACTTTATAGATACCAACTTTGAAGAAGAATAGATATTAACAAACTTAGAACTTACTCATGTTTTTGGAGACAGAATCTCTCAGTAAATTTTATATTATGTAGCGGTATAGAGAATGATTCATTTTAATCCATCTCTTCACAAACCCGACTTAATAACAGGTAAATCAAACGAATATATAAATAAAAAAAAACATATTTCATTTTTATTTTCATTCAAAAAAACTACTTTGGCAAACATTATAGACTCGATATTATATAAACAACAGTCAGTAGCTTTTAGCGTACAAATAAATATGAGCTAAGTAATGAATCATAGTTAGGATTACTAGTATCTATTACTAACAAATATACGAGGCTTTTATGTCATAAATCACGTTTATTTGCTGCTAATAGTATAATACTACACAACAAATAGATGGCTTGTGTCGTACGAGGACAACGTAGACGTAGCGAAGCTTAAATAAAAGCCACTTCAGAAAGATGATTATTGGCATAAATCCGGCATAAATGTGACGTCACGGAGGCGTTGAGAACTCAGACACGCATCAGCATAATACCGTGATAATGCTCTCCTTGAGTGCGGCCTAGATCCCGTACCCTGACGATTATGGCCAGAGGCTCCACGCCCAAATAAGATCTTTTATGCTTGCCTGGCTATCTTTTGTGAGAAATTGTAATGCCGCTGTATTTTATAAGTGCGAATATTCATAGAATAGCTGACGATCACAGCTTTGTCATCGCCTACAATGTTGGATATTGCGAGTAGGTTTGGCTTATGTCATTGACATGTTTTACGAGTAGAAGCCAGTTGAAGTTGAGTTCGTAGTAATGCAAATCAAAATCATATGTTAATATTGTTGAAACTTAAAACATCTGCGCAGAAAATATAACATAAGGTTCGTTCAACATTACATTAAACTCAAGTGTTACAAGAGAACAAATTTATTCACTGGTCCATAAAATGCGAAACTCCATGTACTTATTTAAATTCTTGTTAATTAACCGCTCGCTCGTAAAATGAAAATATTGTAATTCGGTAACTATCTGCGGTTATTTACGTCACAACAAAATAAATTGGTAGTATTAAATACCTGTAGCACCTTTTATCAAAATTTTGCAGAATTGAATTGTCACTTTTCCTCTGGCCTGTCAATTCCACTGAGTATTTCATTTAAAATGTAATTTCAGGCTGTCACATTTATTTGCAAGGAAGGTCTTTGTTTGTCGTCGTGTATTTGGGAACCCAACACGTGAAAATATGGGTAAAGGTATACAATAACCTTACATTTTACGACTGTTGAAACTGTGCGGGAAGTATTATTAAGATTTTTTCTTGATGGCCATTTTTCGAAACGAAGTTTCAATTGGTGCGACGGCGAAGTTTACAAACTGTATAAATATAGAGCCGTCACGTTCGTTCAAAAATTTATGGCCACATTTGGCTCTAGTTTGGTTGAATATTTCTCTTATTTGTGTTTCAATGCCAACTGTCGACCTTTGTGGAGCTGCCAACGACTTCCGGTTTGCTTTTTGACGGATACCCATTATACCTTATGGAGTTCGCCAATGGGCTAACTTCTCCACGAATAGCTATTGAGTTTACGTTACGAAAAAGGGCCGTTAAATTGTCGTCGGCACGCAATACGATGTTTTGTCATTTTAAGCGTACTCGCTAAACACTTATCAGGGAAAGGCATTAATCTCGGTAATGTCCGCCATTTCCGTAGGCAGGTATCTATTAGCGAGCTTGGCAAAATTTAATAGGTTGCGGAAAAACGTTGTTTTTAAATGGACCGACACTGTGATAAACGTTTCGCATTCCTTAATAGGAGCGTCTAAATAACGTTTTACTCCTCCAAAGGTTTTTTGAAATAATTCACTTTGTTTTCAAATAATTTATTTTTGCATTTATTTTATTATGAAAATTCTTATTAGCAAACCCACTATAATTAACGCCTTTTTTCATTGGTAACTCCTCATGGATGCCCTTCGCCTCGGGAAGACGAAGGGGTATGCTGGACTCTTACCGGCTAAAAACCCACGGTGTTCCTTCTCCTGACCCTTGGCCGGGGTCGCGAGATTCACAGCTGCATGCACCGCGATCCCGGCAGGCCTCAGTCCGCAAGCCCCTGGCGGACCTTTCCTACTGTGGGACCTAGCCCCACGTCCTCCTGAGAGGCGCGCGCAGAACACTTTGCGCCGCCTTCTTGAGCCTGTTACTGATCGGGCGATGGGTCCCCTAACTCGCCGCCTGCAGGCCACACACTACGGTGGCCGGAGATCGTCGCCCGGTGCGTCTGGCGCGGGAAGGGAGAGTGGCAGCTGCCTCTCTCTCTCCCTCTCTGCTCTCTCTTTGGTCACCATAACCTCCTCGCGGAAGGAGGTGACGGTTTCCCACGCACTCTCGCTCCCGACCATGGACAGAACCACGGCCGGAAGCGAAAGGTCACCACCGACTGCCGCGACTAGTTCGCGGCGCTGCGTCGCCCACGCAGGAGACGCCGCGCCGACCCCAAATAAGTTGGAATAAGGGCAGAAAGATGATGATGAGGATATAACTTATTATAAAAATGTATAATGATCCTAAATTGCAGTTCGTATCAGATCGCTTTGATAGAAGTATAAAAGTATTTTTTTTTTACTTTTCCCCACGCTTTGATTTCTCATGTATCGTGGGTGCGTTTACAGACACAAATCTTCACATGCACAAACGCCCAGACCTGGAACAACTATCTGTAGGCCATACAAATATTTGTTCCGTGCGGGAATCGCACCCACGACACGTAGCGCAGAAGCCAATCGCTCAGCCGCTGCATCAAACGTGTCGTCAAATATATCACACCTATAGGACAAGACTGGGCTTACAAAAGCTCTCGACCCTATAGATGGTCTCCAAGAGCTTTTAGGACATATAAGTTTAAGTTTATCTAATCAGCAATACAAGAGAGCTTCTTTGGGCCCAGCCGAGTCCTATACCGTAAACATTAAATTGAAGTAGCTATGATATATATCAAATCTCACTCACCAAAGTACGTGAAACATAAGAGGTAGTATCGAGCAACACATCCGGGACAAGACAGGACCCGGGCCACGTACGGAGCCACTTAATTCTGCCAAGAACGGTTCTACGAGAAATTACCCCTGGCTGAGATAAACTCGTCTGTTCTGCTCTGCGGTAATTTGCTTCGAGTGTATATTTTGAGATAAAATTCCCGCGCTAGACATAACGCATATTTACATGTTAGGAACGTACTTAGATTAAATAAGGGTCTTGTGGCAGTTTTTTTTTCATAGATCCGTATGACTCGGTCTTGTGGGTCGCAGGCGCGAGTACTGAGCGAGGTTTGATCCCCAGGTCTGGCAAAATGTTATTGGGTTTTTCCGTATGGAATTTCTCTGGATTCTAGATTTGTGCCCGGTTGATGGCAATAGGCTCGCTCCCTTTAAGTGTCCAATTTAAGTATCACCTACATGGAACTTATAACGTCGAAATGAGAGTGTACTATACACATCTGCTTAACCATTCAGGGAATACAGGCGCGATTCTATGTTATTTATAATTTAATTTTACCGTTAAATTAGTTTAGATTGTCGAAATTAATTAAATAGCTTGAACCTATCATTTATACAGTACTAGCAGTACCCGGACATGCGTTGCAATGCACTCTTTCCTACTTACTACCTACCTATTACTTACCTACTATTACCTACCTACAGAAACTAAATTAAAATAGTAACAAAAAGTTAAAACCATTTTCATGCATGCGGTAAACAAATGAAGAATATGGACATACTGAGTTTTTTTTTTTCATTATTTATATTTTCTTTCTTAAGAACAAAAAGTTACGTAACGAACACAACAAAAAAAATTTTGCGAAATCGGTCCAGCCACTCACACGTGATGCCGTGACCAAGGAAAATAGGGATTCATTTTTATATACATAGATGTAAAATAACAGAGTGTATTCCCTTAAGCCTGTTAATCTACATCAAACAGATTAAAATAAAAATATTAAAATAAGCAAAAAATATACAAAAAAAAAAGAAAAACAATTCGGAACGGCCTGTTTAAAAGCAAAATAGTAGCGTAGATAGGTTAAATACGATGTTGCCGTGTTTTCCACATTGATAGACAAGTGCGCATGTACAATAAGCGTTGCTTTTACAACTTTTTTTTTTTTTTTGAATATTTTTTTTTTGTTTGTACGGTCGCTGGTTTGCGGGAACGCTTTTCGTTAGTTAACATGACATAACATGTATATTCGTTTGTATGAAAAATATCTCAGAAATAAAGAGCCGATATTCGACATCACTCTCTATATTTTTTGTATTTTTGTTATAATTATATCATTAGGTACGTCGCTTTTGACGGGTAATTATACCAAATCATTATCAGACAAAAATAATTACTTAATCAAAAAATTGAATTCAGCTCTCATCAAATTACAGTCAATTTTACAGAGAATGATTGCGTTGACTTGACAGCGTTGTAAATATTGTGTAAACTAATCTTTATATTCGTCTCGTGGGGTCGGCTGACGTACTTGCGTAACCGTGACCTACCTACTGGAGTTGCTGGAAATAGTAATTCCCGCGGAGTTGTTTATAAGTTATTGGAAATGGAGCAGACAGCTTACCCTACAAATTAACTTGACATCAAATAACCTTGTGTTTATTATCAGATACTGAAAGTAGTGATTTTGATATCTAAATATTTTTTGTCGACATAGGTATGTTTACAAACACACATGAGCAAACCGTGAGTTGTCAACAGTAGGGAGAAACTGCATAATCTGAACAAAATTTCAGGAAATAAAAAATACCGCAGTCAGTTTAACTGTTATTCTGAACGTCAATAAAAGCAGTTTCATCAACAGTTATTCAACACTCTCATTTGAACTAAAAATACAGACGTAAAAGCTAAGCCGAAAAGTAAACAAATCGGTGTGTGTATCACGGGATATTGCAAAAACCTAAAGGGGCACAACACATAAATCTTGACAGACAAGGCCGAGAATAGAAATCCGGCATCCGCTTCAGTTCCGTGCTATATTAAAGTGCAACTCCCGGTTTCTGGGTCGCAGAGGGCTGAACTGAGGAGTTACACGCACTCATTATGAAAATGTATCGTACATTTTCGTGCTACGCTATTGTCCCAGCGCTAGTATGAGAAATCGTTTTTGTATTTACGTATAAATAGTTTGCAAAAAAATCTTATATAAATATTTTAACTAGCGTTGCACCCAAGCAGTTTTGTATGTATAGATATTGTTCCCATATTCCAATACAACTTTATAATATTTTCCAAGTTATACATTGAGCTATCTCAAAGTTTTCATCACAAAGACAAGTACTACACAGACAGACAGTTGAAAACAAAGCTTAACTCAATTCGCAGCGGCGAGATGCATGAAGCCCACTAATCCGAGCTACAATGAGCTCCAGAGAACTGAAAGCCACATACATTAGTAAAAACAATTCGATGAGAGCCGGCGTCATGCACGGAGGAGTATCAAAAGCAGGACGCAACAGGCCTAAGCCAGGGATTACCGCCCTCAGGGGCTTCACGCTGCAAATTGAATGAACGCAAACATTCCCCTCGTATAGATACTAAACACACAAAATAAATGCAATTACTTGAAGACGAAGTTGAAGGAAGCCGACCGGTGCTGCGTAATAGTGTCGTACTCACGTTATCTCTCAAGATTACGCAAGGTAATGTTAGTTTTGAAGCTCATGAAATGTTAATAACACAATTTGTGAAAAACATGTGCGTACATCACAGTAAATTGCGTAGGAAATAAACGAGTACACTTCTCAAGACATTTTATTACCGCCCCCTAGAATATCTAATGCAATAACTATCCTGAAACATTTGATAAATCTAAAAGAATGAATGAATTAGATAAAAATAGATAAGCTTGATACTTCAGAAACGTAATAAATAATAAAATAAATCCGCTGTGTAACATGTTTATAATCTAAATGTCGAGCAGCTTTCACGCGAAAATAGATGACACCTGTTTTATTGGTGGAATAAAAAGTGGCGTGTTGACATGTTTACAGCACCGAGCTCACATAAGTTTTCAAAACAAGTAAGTCATTGCTATTACTGTCGTAAATACTTTCAAACATGTTCATAAAATTATATCGAACACTCTTATTTTTATGAGTTTGTGTAGCACATGCCAAGTCGCAGGTATTATACAGTAACAGCAAATATAATAAATTATTTGGTCGTTAGGTACTAGAGTCGCAACTTCTTCTCTCGTGTCATCACGACCTATATCAGAATAGCTCATCGTGAAAAGATTACACAGTCTACAAGGTTGGTAGCGGAGCTGACTGCCTAGGGTGCTTAGGATATACATAAGTATCGTCACTCGTGGAGGCTCTTTTAATGCATCAACTATCGCAACTGACAGTCATAAGCTATGTCCACACTAGTGCGCTTTCGCGTTTATCTTGTGTCTTCCTGCGACGCATGCGTATACCTCAATAGCGCATGCATCAAAACTAGTGAGCGACAGCGCTCGCTTCTGAATTTTCTTACACATCATCCGGCACTCGTAGATGCGCGAGCAACTTTAAGTATAGACAGTGAAAGCATTACACTAAATTGCTAGTAGCACGATAAATTGAACGTTGAAAACGCAAGTTATAGATGAAAGTGCACAAGTGTGGGCATAGCTAGAGAAAAACAATAATATTTTTACTGATCGTGCGCCTCAAATTATGATGAAACTTTATTAACAGCAAAGAATTAATAATTGACAATATACTCTTATACTAGCTGTTATACGATCATACATTTATTATTATCATTATTGTGCAAGACTTGCGTATTGATAAGAAAACAATCAATCAATTGCCGAATCAACAAAATTAATCCGGAAAATACATAAATAACGTACAGAGAGAATTAATCGGCATCATAAAACTGAAGCACGAAGGTTACGCAAGTTGACAGAATATAATCAGTATCGATGACCGTGCGTTGATTAGAATGTTAGAAGATGTATTCATCGCCATCACTTATCCTAAATATATTGAGTGGATCGCGAAGGTTCCCATTACGACACATGTGAACGCTTCGTCATTTTCCGGAAATGTGGAGCCGGCCGCCGGAAATTCATCGGAGGCTCGCGCAATTGGGAGTCCCGTTCCGAAAATTTTCAGGAAACTAGCGCGAAAACCTATCCCAGACAAATTGCCTTTTATTTGAACTAATCAGTTCGTTACGTAGGATTGTTCTTCAATATGAAGTAGACGATCAAAACGCGAATCAGTTGAAAGGCGAATGAAACCATCCAATTTCATGCAATGTCCAAACTGTTTCAAAATACGCTCGCAAAAGTTAATTTCCAAATAATAGGTACCTTTTTCAGGCGCTAGTTTTATCGTTTTTAATCTGCGCTCCGTGTTTTATTCATGAAAGCGAATATCTACTTCACAAACATCTAGTTAAATCTTTGTTTTGAAAATTCAAGACCTTGTTTCTACGCCGTTTAAATAATACTTTTGCAATTGGTGTCATTTAAAAAATATGCATAGATAGTTCAGTGAGGTAACGAAACATTTTGGTGAAGACGTCAAGCGACCGGCAAACTTTCTCGTCGGCTTCCCTAACTCCAAAGATAATATTGAAACAAGAGGACTATTGTATTACCCGTGTTCATACAATACGTGTGTGAATCCAATGTTAGCCCAGATACATATTTTATTCAGTAATGATAGATTTAGATAATCTCATTTAAATTTCATTTTGCTTTTCATAAGAATAGCTAAACCCAGTATCACTGCTTGCAAAAAACATTCAGCATATTATCTTTATAACGAGATCTACGTATATGGCCGACGCTAGAGAATAATTTCTCGGGTTTACTTATGGTAATATTTCATAGGTAAACTTAGTAGATTATTGCCTGCTGGAATGAAATATCGAAAAATTTCGCACATTTTCTTGGTACATTGTTCAAATTTATATCTACATTAAAGTTAATGGACTGAAAAAGAGAATAAACCTGCACCATGTTCCGACCTGCACGAAAGTTATACATAAACAATGAATACAAAGACTCTTCGATAATATAGATTGGTTGCTTCACTGTTATATCGTATTTGACTACATTATACGTCGATTAAATCTGCAAAAGACATGCGATGCACATGACGATCGCAGTCAATTAATCCGATACATCGGTAAATTGCTAACTCATTTAACTCGTTAGTAAAATGAAGGCTGTTGTACCTAACAATTACGGCTCCCCCTGTATCTAGGTAGGTAAACTTTACTGCGATATTCACGGAAACATAATTATACTTTATTTTTGTTTTACACTGATTGCTGTGAACTTTTTTAGGTCAAATGACAATAAATATAGTTTATCGCGATAACCTACTTCCAATGGCGTAATATTTATACGTAAAATACTGAAAGTTTCAACTCACTCTTACACAATATTAAAACTTACAGCTACTGTGGTGCGCTAGTTTTTAAAACAATACCTTTGTTGTGACAGTGTTCGCATAATTTATTACCTATCCGGTTTGAAGAAAATTCTTCATTGTAAAAATGATAGTTCGGTTCACAATTTGTTACAGAACTTCGTCTGGAGCCTCATTAATCTATGTCTACGTTGACAAAAGCAAGCGGTCACAAAAGAATCACGATCCACTTCCCCCCCCCCCCCCCCCCGCCTTACTAAATATTATGCGGTTTCCGTGACTTCACACCATAATGATGTTAGTCTAATTGTATGTGGGCGACACACACAAACAACGTAGATATACCAACTTCTGTATAACTTAATTTGAACAATGTTGCACGACACATTTACAATTTATTCGTAGTACGAGTAGCTCGGAGTAGTTAGGAGAACTATTATATTAAGATATTTTTTTGTATCACTAAAATAAGTTAACAGAACTATATATAATAATTTATTGTTTATACGTCTAATAAAGAAAGCTCCAAAGGTTTCCAACTCCCATTTGATTCGTTGTAAGGTATTTTGCAGAGCATTCGAAAAGGCATTAGGTATTTGGATGGGCAAATTCCAACACTAAAAATTAATTTGAGCCAATAAAAATATACGGATCGGTTATTTTTCAGTGCTCTGCACCAAAATCTTAAAATGAATCAAATCAGATGTACGTAGGTACGTACAAATCTGTTTTAGCATGTCAATACATTCGAAAACTTTGAAGGGCAATCGATTTGAAATGAACGGCCGATTGGCGATTTGGAATGATAGTAGTTATTGCAGAACATTAAAATAGCTATCTAATGACATATGTGTGGTTGTTATTGGTTCCTAGACTGGCTTACATACATTTTTGCCGATTCTCCTTTAGGCCGATAAAAAAATAATAGGTGCCGGTTATTTTTTCAACATTATCTTACAACGAATCAAATCGGAGCCAGACACCTGAGGAGCTTTCCTCGTAAGTTCAAGACAAAGGTGATGAGATAATTGATAAATACCTATCAAAAATCTTAAAGGGTTAAGTAGAATGGAGTTTACACCTAAATCTTAACGAACAGAACTGAAAGCTCATAATGGTTTGAGACTCGAGCAACAAAGTAAAAGCAAAGTAGTGAACCAGTGATTTCCGCTATGCCGTCAGTTTCAATTACATTAGCTAGTTTAGTTTGGAGGTAGTTGGATACCGCTCCGTTAGCGGGCAGAAAGTCGTCGTGGTCATCACTTAGCTATCGATCGGCCAACCGTCGAGCCGCCTCATTCATGCGGAGTCACATGCTGATGCAGCAAACTACATACATTTAACTGTATACATTATCATAATTATCTATTTTTTTAACGCTACCCCACCTTTTCTGTGTCCGTTCTAAAACATTATTTTTATTCAGGGAAGGTACTTGAGTTATGTGTGACAGTGGAGTCTACAAGCTTTTGTAAAAAATAGCAGTGTTTTTACTTCCACCGCCTAATGTTACAACATCCATTTTCACGTTTTGCACATTAATCACACTTCATTTTCGGTTTTGCGGGTCGCGGGACCAGCGGGTAGCCACTTCAATTTACCAGCTGCATTAAATGGTATTCCTATTTTTTTTCAGTCACGATGATGTGGATGTTATTTCACCACAAAAAGGGATTCTTCCATGATTTTTACTTATTACAACTCTGCAATGCAGAGTCTGCGTACTAAATCTCCTCTCTCACATAATATAAATTGTGGGATATGAGCCAGGTGCACATATGCTCCGAATTTCGTTCGACCTTTACACAGATAGGTTAAACTAACCTTTGATGTTGCCTTTTCGTTTCATACTGTATTTAATAAAAACACTTACTGCTTTTCTTTTGATAAAATGTAAAGCCACAAGGTTGCAAGAAATTGTACATTTATCAGGGCTTTTACTCAGCACATAATACAAATGTACTCAATTATTTTCCTACTGCTCTGTTGCACAGAATTTTAAATACGGGCAAGCTTTTTCGTAAAAATCGTAGTAGCCTTACGGCTTTCGGATATGAATAACGAATATTGGCAAAACTTTCGGTGTGGACGTTGATTTGCAACAACACTGCAATTTGTTCGTCGGCAAAACGTCAATAATTTCCCGAGAGGCGCCAAACCCGCCGGCGGGAACAGCTATTTATTGCATGGATTCTACTACAATTACCAACTATTTTTAGCTGTTCTTTATTCTATGGGAATTTTAATAACACGCTACGATAAATCACTTATTATGAGGTTACTATATTGTAGACGTTAAGCACTGTTTTGTTACCGCGATCAGCTTTGAATTCACATTACAGTGAGCTTATAATTTACACCGTGTTCGTTATGTATGCTTGAATTTCAGCAAGGAAATCTAATAGATATATCTTTCGGCACTTAGTTGTTAAGACTAACAATACATTAACATTAATTACCTACTAAATGACTCTTAATTGAATGTTTTACGAGAGGAAACTATTGTTAACGCGAATACATAATATTAACAAATTACAACAAATACGTGAGTTAGTGGTGCAATTAATTGTTGGAGTCACCTTCAATCGACATCCGACTGTTGGTGATTAATCATCAATCGCACAGTTCTGTCATTAGCAAAAATTATAAGAAACTTTCTTTCAATGTTTTTTCTTTTGTCGTTCGTAGCTCACAAAAACTACTGAATATATTTTAATCGTGTTTTGATTGTTACGCAACTTTTTATTGTATTTATACAATAAAAAGTTGCGTAACAATCAAAAGTAGTTAGTTTATAAACTAAAATGTTTACCAGCCATTTACAAACAACGAGAAGATGTAGAACATTAACCAGAAACGGAAATGAAAAGATTTCTCTTTATAAGTCCTCAGACGGCGATGAAAGAAAAGAATTAATGGGAACGATTTACATTTATCTACGAAAAGTCTTGAAGATTAAAGTAGGTGCCGTACTGCTCGCTGAATAGTATATGGTACACGAACAAGAACTTCTCGATAAAAGACATTAAACAACATTGTGCTCCGCGAAGCAAGTTTTAGTTGGAAGAAAAATACATTTACGTGTCCGGAAGCATTACATAAGGAGCCATACAAGTCGAATAGCTGTGTTTAAGCCATATTTAACTACAAAATAAGTTAATAGTCACGCTAACACGATTTTACTTAGCGATCAAGACAAAGGAATTTTTGAGCGGAACCACCGCACCCAAATGGGACGGAAAGTTTAAGTGGATAAGTTTCCCTTACATTACTCCCGAGACAGGAGCGTCTCCAGACGTTGTTTATATTTATAGTCCTTCCTCTAACTCGGGAGTATGCAAGCAATGTTTTCCGCAGTCAATTCCGAACTGTCAAGGACAATGCTGCGGGTAATTGACGACGTATCGGTACGTCCCAAGCGTTCGTTATCGAATGGACAAGTTTATTATTTTGCTAAGAAACAACCCTTCCTCACGCCACGACTAATAAACTACCGCTCTCAGCCTTTTACAAGTCGAAAAGTTGCTTCTATTTTCGTACATTCGTTACGTCTGTGATTGCAATCATTCTTTTTACTTTTATTCGCAGAGCCAAAGCGTCTATTGAGGTTGTAATCCGATATTGCTACAATAAAACAGCAAAATTGTGTCACAGAAGTGAAATAAATGTCTTCACGAGCGCAGCTGAAGTCGAAATTAAACAGAGAACCAAATAAAACACCTGGAAAGGAAATTATTTCATTGAATCTTACTGTGTCTAGCCTTAACAATGGTTATGTGGAACAGTGAACTCATGATATTGAAGGTAATCCCTATTTGTGAAGCTTAAACCGATAGTGAGTGGGCAAGCGAGTTGTCGAGTGGAGTTTACCGTGCACTACAGAATGCAGAATGATGTAGCGATGACCTGAAATTACCCATATTACGATTGTATAGCAGACGTTTTTATTATGTTTATGATTAGTTACGGTTTACTCACGTGCATGTTTGGGGATTGCCCGACTATACTCTGTTCAACGAAAAATGAGTCCTGACATAGCGATCATTTCGTAAATTGTAGCCGTAAGAAGACTGCTATCGAAAAAACGTAAACGACGTCATCAGAAACCGTAAAATAGCTATATTATCCATGTTACGTTTTTTAAAAATAATTTATATTCTTTGTATGGTAACGTTTTGTATAGAAACGTCAGGACTCACCTTACGGTGAAAAGGGTATTTTTCGAACTCAAACGGAGCCCTTAATTTTGTTTTTATTATGTTTTATTTCTATGGTGCCTCCTGCATTTAAAAATTGGTTTGCCATGTATTGCATTTTTTTCAGTATCAGACATAAATATTATATAATATATCATCAGTGTACCTACTTGAGTTCCTTTAAAACATTTTCCATCATTACATTAAAAGCACTCACATATTCAACAACACGGACTACTGTCGTTCAGTTCCCTTTACATGCACTTTGTTGTCGGAAATCAATGCAATATTAATGCGATGACATTCGACTGCCGTTACTACGTTTTCAGTAATACAAAAGGTATAAAATACGGGAATAAAGACTACAGTATAAGGTTTTACATTTTGTTTATCTATCTACTACCTCATGCAGATCAATAAAAAACGCTGTGTGTTGCTTTCAGCGCAAATATTTGTGCCGCGAACTGTTCTACGTGAGTAGGTCCACATTACGGTAATGTGAGCGTCAACACAAAAAAAACGCCGAAAAGCATGGATTACGCCATCTTTTATTGATGTGCGACTCAGCTTAGGAACACAAACATTGACTTCTTTCACAACATTAGTACTTAAGTACTTGTAACAAAGTACATTTGTTTTTATGTGGTCTCAGACAATTCAGTCGCGGACATAGACGTACAACGTACGTATCGTACAGTCATATCACTTCTTAAACGACGTCTCGGACTTTTGGTAGGCCCCATTTTGTTGTACGAAGATGTGACAGTGAGTTGGGTTATGACTGTATACAGACCTACTTTATTTTATAACTGTATTTGTCGCTAAAATGTTATTTGTAAAAGTAAAATATTTTCTTTACGCAATACACGGTAAAGTGTTATTCAAATAAATTGAATGGAAGATATTTTCGCCAGGAACACATTTTCGGCAAATGTGTTGTCACTTTATACATGTACATGTAGTTATCCGGTACAGAACTAATCTATTGGCCCTTTTAAAGGTTTCCTAATTCATGAGGTCAGGGCCGATCCAATTTGAAAAAAAGGAAACAATCTTTCTGAGTATTTTTATCTAAAATTCTTTGTTAAAAATTAAGATATAGTGCAAATCAAATCAAAATTTCCAATTGTATTCTAAGTTTGTAGTTTTTTCGTTAAAAAACGACTCTATTTTTTTTTATAATATTTTTTTATGTAAATCTCCGCAGCTTTGTTTATCTTTTTATCAAATTAATTTGGGCCAGCCAGAAAGTAAACACAAGAATGGGTTTACTCAATGAGCACTACCCACTCTAGATAAATACATTCTATTTTTCCTCATTTCCATGAAAGTACAAAATGTTTTTACCTTTAATAACTTATAAGCAGCATAAACAGTGTTTGGACTTCCCGCAAAGTGGACATATGCATAATTGAAGCAGACGTCGGAAGGATGTGGCCCGGCAGCCACACCCGCCACCACAAACCTAAATCCGACTGCTAATCATAACCACACACATTACATTACGGCTCCTTCTTGTGGTCGGCTTTATTCCAATGTTGACGAATTTTAAACAGACGAGTCTAGTTTTAATCTTCTGTTTGGTCAGAGTAGCGCATGTTTAAACCGCAGCTTTGCTACGAAAATATAATGGCCAATATTTTCAAGTTGTAGATGAGTTTAGCAAACTTTCCTCTCAGTTCATCGGTAGAGGTAGTCCGAATCGAGATTACAAGCTTTTACCTTAGCTGCGTTGCTACCGAAGTTAACTAATACCCTAAAGTTGTAAAATACACTAACTATTCGCCCCTCGGCGCTGATTACCGCTCACCTTAACGATCTAATCCTTGAAATAAAGCCCTGTTTTACTTAACGAGCTATGCTAACTATCTTACGGAATCAAGGCAAAAGCTTCGTAGAATATTATTAATAAAATATCAAACATCATCTTCATGCTCGGAACGTAAAATATTAATTTCAAAATATGACAAATTATACTATTTTTTTAAATGTTAGGTAACCTTTTCACCAACCATCTGTTGACCTTTACAATTAATTTCAAATGTTTTGATAACATTCATATAACCTGAGGAACGTTTTTAACCGTCACGGACGAATGAGCACCAAAACGAAAAGGAATATTTTGTATCTCCGGATACAACATGTAGGTACGATATAGTCGCCAGGTGGTCCGATTTCTTCGAGATGTTTCGTATTTCAGAAGCTTTATAGATGTAGAAAATGTTCAATCGGGAATATAAGCTGATATTTTATCGGCATTTTAAATTTACACTTATTCTGAAAAGAATAATTTCGTCTTGGAAAAAAGTTATCTGTAGTATTCCGTATTTTAAGTTTTATTGAAGAAACGTAGTATTATACGTATAAACGTGACTAACGCGTAATATAATTAACAATACATCATTTTTAAGTGGCGATCACAAAATATGTCGTACATAATCTTGAGACACTAGTGTGCTGTGTTGTTGGCGAGGTGCCGCGACGCCGCGTGTCTGCGACACTGCGGCGACACCCGGCCACCCAGCCACCCAGCTCTCACAAATACAGCCTTCGAAAACAACTAACACTAGCTTTTATTCGTCGTGAATACATTCGTTTCAAATAAATTCTCATAACGGACCAGTAAACCTGTTTGTTCGTTGTCTGTTCCAGCGGTTACAGCACTATTCGTCCATATCACGGAAGGTGTTTTGGGGACAAACATTTTGCTGAATGTTTACCTATTTTTTTGCCTAGTGGTAAACATATTCATATCCTCCGTCCTGAATAAATATTATCCAATAAGTTATTCGTTCCGAACCGTTATTCATTAATCATTGTATCTTTGCTGCTTCGGGCTATACAACGCGTTATCTTTGCTATTGCAGCTTTGAGCTTTAATGACTTTCTTAGTGTTCTAGGAAGGAAGATAAACACAAACTATATCAAGTGTTTATCTTCCATCGTCGCTTAATAGTAGTAGAAGCCAGCTGAGCGTAGCCATGTGGTGCCAGTTTATGTTGCTTCCAGGAGAATTGCTAAGATACGTTTATAATTTAATCAATTAAAGACTGATCTCAGTACATAATGGTAATCAAAAATTTAAAACCCTCCTATCTCGATATTTTTGTGAAATTTTGGTCGACAGTAAATGTTCCTTCGTTGTGTCTTTAAAACGATACTTTTATTGGAACGAGCCCACAATGGGCACATTTTAACATTAACGAGCTACCAAAATACGCGTTCCGTAACTACATTTAATTTGATTAAAACTTGGGAAATGGAGTCTCCGAAGTGGACTTAGTTGTACTTTATATTTTAAAAGAAAGGGATTAGGGTGAATGTTAAAAGAAAGGAAGGAACTTATTCCATAGGCGGCGCGGGCGGTACAAGAGAACTCTTGGTCTTTATTACTTCGTACCCGTAGACAATTCCGCTCCGCCTCCTTAGAATAAAGTAATCGAAAGGAACACACTAATTGGAAATAAAAGTACATTGTTTTCAGCTTTTTTCTGTTCAATTTCGGTACTAGCGAAAGCAGAAAAGTACATAATATCAGCCCGACTACGAACCGATTTGGATCGAAAGTACCTAATATTAGAAAGAATGTTATTGAGTTTTTCCAGATTAGTATCTACTCCAAAACGACGTCATGACATCACTATCAATTACGTAAATTTTAATTAAGTAACCGAAAAAAATAACTACAAAAGAAAGGGAGGAAATAAAACAAAAGTCTTATTACTCTGACTTGGGAATGTATAACATTATGTATGTATATTTATTTGTTCCGGCATTGTCTTTACTTCACGCAAGTAGATAAATTGTCACAGAAAAATTAAGTCAGAAAGATGACGCAAAATGAAACAACTTAAATAATTATTTCTCAATTATATTTAAATCTACTTTTTATGAGTTTTTTGAAGCGAGACAGATGTTTAGATAGCTTCCACTTTTTCTTTGTTAGTATTATTCTTTAACCATTGTTTCTGTTCAATTCTTTTGAAATTAAAACCTTTTATCGATACCGATAAAATTCCACACAACAGACTATGGCTGTCGCTCTTCAATATCCTTAATGATGTAAAGTATGCCCAAGGGAATTCCAATTTTCATATAAAAATGTATTGAGCAGGTCAAATTCCAGATTATGCAATTTCATCCCAAGTTCATACAGCCATTTCCCATATGAGTTGCAAACTGTACTCATCTGCCTAGCCTTTTCCCAACTATGTATGTTGGGGTCGGCTTCCAGTCGAACCGGATGCAGCTGAATATCAGTATTTTACATGGAGCGACTGCCTATCAGACCTCCACAACCCAGTAACTGGGTAATACGATACTCTTGGTAAGACTGGTTGTCAGACTTTCTGGCTTCTGACCAACAGTAACGACTGTCAAAGATCTACAAATGACAGCCGGGACCAACGGCTTTACGTGCTTTACGTGCTTTCCGAGGCACGGAGGAAACTCGCTATGGTAAATGGTCACCCATCCACAGACCAACCTCGGCAAGCGTGGCTTAAGCCGGAAGATCGGTCTATGCGGCTGTAATTATTTAGCCAGGAGCTCCTCCCGAGTTGCAAACTGTACTATGCTAGATAAATAGACACATTTGAATATCAAATCGTAACAATTGTGATACCTTTACGGTTGACTCGCGTTTGGCATAATCTTACGATTCCGGTAGAATGTGTTGTATTTTGCAAGACGAAATTCAGCGTTCTAAAACTGTACATTTTCGATGTGCTTTCCCTTTTGATTTAGAAAAACTCAGGAGGCCCATTCTACTAACAAACTGCAACCGAAACACAACCGTCAGTCAGTTTTCGAATACTGTCAAAATGTTTGGTTTTATTTTTGAAAAACTGTGCTAATGAACGGTTTGCCTTCGATTCGTTTGCGATTGATCAACTTTTCTGTGAGTAGAATTGTCCCCCAGGGCTACGGTTATTGAGTTCGAAAAAAACATACATGCACACTTTAAAAAAAATAGGTTTTATTTTTACACGGGAATATTTAATCTGGCAATAAAACTGAGTACTACGAACATTGACATGTTGGAACATTTCCGTTAAACTGATTGATTCAGTTACCGACATTTATGAACCGCCGGTCAATCGAGTTCTGCCTTGTTTACGTACATTGATACATATGAATGACGTTTATTTACTCATGAAAGAGGAAATTCCGAAGAATGCGGTTAAATATACATAAAGAATGTTTGATGAGTACATTAAAATAAGTACGCTACGCTGCGTGCTACGGCGTAGTAGGTACTACGTGGTATGTATTGTATAACATGGACGTTCATTGTTTTAACACAAAACAATAAGTTTAAACGTCATCACTTATAATTATGTAAGTAGTGTGTAACATGTGCATGTAGGTGCAGGGCGGAGGGGGGAGGCTCATTACGGCCACGCTGCGCTCTGCATCCACCTCATTAACATAAGGCATATTGCCCCACGCTAACGAGAATCCACGTTCAGCAACAACCTAGATGCTCTTTCGCAACGAAGCCCACCGGATAATTACTGCGGTTGGTACTTATCTATTGTTGATGGTAACTCTCCCGTCGTCGGTGCAGCAATTGCGCCATCAAAATACCTTTTACTCGACGCTCAGAATTTTGCTTGTCAATACACAATAGTATTTCACTTCCTTCGGGCTTGCATTTTTTTCTTGTTGTTGATTTATTCCGGCGACTCAAAGAAACGGCTGCGATATAGACAAAATATGCGGCACGTACCATTTGTACACATTTACTTATGGATATTCGCCGGTTTTTCGGAGATATACGCTACTTTGTCTCACGTGTCTATTTTCTTCCACACATTATTATATTCCAAACATGTTATATAAAGATATTTTACGAGAATTTGATTATCACATGCGTTAACGGTGAAGGAAAACTTCGTGAGAAAACCTGGGGCCTAGTTCTCCTAAAATAAATTGTTGCCAAACGTAATCGAACCACAACCGTCAGTCAGTTTTTGTTTTCGAAAACTTTCAAAATGTTTGATTTTGTTTTTTGTGTCAAACAATTTGATAGCTTTTGAAATTGAGAACTGTCTGAATGAACGGTTCGGCCTTGGTTCGGTTGTGATTTATCAAGATTTATTTTAGGAGAATTAGGCCCCTGCACGCATTTCGCATGATGTGTGTAGTCCGACAACCCGCACCAGGCCTGCGTGGTGGCCTAATGCCTTCTCATTCTGAGAAGAGATTCATGCCCAGTAGTGGGGCAGTAATGAGCTGATTATAAGAAGAATTAAAAATGTAAGTAGGTACGTAAGACTAGAAGCGGGAGACATAAAGGGATTTTAAAACAAAACACGTACACGTACGCGCACATTACCGTCCTCTTACGAGCTCTCGTGCAATACAGCGCTCAGTTCACATAAAACCTTCTTGTACTAAGCTAAATACCTCTCCCGACCCCTGTTTTCTTTTAAATAACGCCAACGTGTTCATTGAGCTTCTTTAAGAGTCAAAAAGGTGTTTAGGAGTGGTTCTTTCAAGTTATGTAAGTTCAGTCGTAAATTTTCTTGAGCACAAAGCACACAGGTCTTTAGTTTTAGAATGTAAAAAGTGTGTATATGTACTATTTCCTTTGTTGTTCCTGCAAAATTCTCTACATCTGCAATGTTGCCGCAGTGTTAGTTAACATATGTACCAGAAACGGCTATAGTTAGGTGAAACACCGATGTAGCTAATGATAAGCGCAATCTTCAAATTCTAAACTTAGATTGTTCCCCAATTTACGGAGACAACTTCAATCCTTTGACGTGCCCTAATGACCTAGCTTACCTATTCATTAACTTCGGTCTTAAAATGCATTAAAATTTCAGTGCAGTATAATGAGCGCTTAGTTTTAAACCACAGATTCATGAATTAGTTATTATTTTGTTGCCCAGTATTTAGTAAGTTATTAAAAATAAAAAGCATTTTATTGAATAACATGATGTAATATAATTCAATCAGTTACAGATAAAACGTCCATAAATTAGAGCAATACTTACATATTTTTTTCCGTAATAAACAAATTTGTTTTCGAAGCATGTTTGTTTCTCTTAGCGTGTAATAAAATCTTAATACATTGTGTAGTCAGCTTTCGATAACAGTATTTTCTCTTATGTAAATAGGAGATAGCTGTTACATTATTCAGATAGGTATCTATGGGTATTGTGTAGGATACCTACTGTATCCTAAAATTTGTCACGGCGAGCGTGTGAGCGGCTCATCGCGCGCTCTCGACCGCCCTCCGCAGAACAAAAGAATGAATACATACACAGGTGCTTGCAAAGCGCTTTTTCCTTTTCATACCTCCGTCGAAAATGGCATTCACCGCCTCTCAGACACATCTAGTGGATGAATGCAGCTCTCTTAAAAGCCCCAAGGTATACATCTCGAACTTGATCATCAGTTTCCATTCGCAAAAAGTTTCAATGTAAGATACACATCTATTATGATGAAATGCTTACATTAGTGCCTCACTATTAACTATACATAAAGTTTACGTCGGTGAACTTACAAAGTTCGCAATTATCTGTTAATATATCATAGTGAGTTCGTGAGGGTCGAGCAGTAATGACTGTTTCGCACGGAAGGAAAGTTAAAACTATATTAAATAAATTTCATATTTACCTCAACTTTTTTAATCGTACACGCAACTACTCAGTGTCGTTTCTGTGATACTGTATCACCGCCTACATTTTTATCCCAGAGTGCTTTAAAGGTACGAAGTTAATCTCGCTTTTGTTTCTAATTTGTTACAAGTTTCACGTTCCTAACCAAGACTCGTTGGAGACAAATTAAAAAACTCAGCCACTCTTAGCACAAAAGCTGCATAATTAAAAAAAGGGTTGAACATCGTTAATCTTGAAGCAGTGAGAACAAAATGCGGGCGTCATTAGTGCCAGCTTCCAGCCGCTCATTCACGCCATCCATCAATATCTACATGATGTCTATAACAACACACTAATATACGAACACTTAATTAACTAAGCAATTCTAAAATTAAATCTGAAACTTTCACGAAACTCAAACCTGAAGTACCTATAAAATTAAAAATAATGCTACAGCTAAACACGTAACATTTCCTCCATTTAATAATACTGTTTACAACGTCTGGAATAACATAATAACCAACAACACTATCGTTTGTTGATCTTGCCGCCCTAGATTACTCACGAGCGATCGTGTTCACGTATGTATTTGCCATGATATTCAGCCCCGAAACACGAATCGTCAAGAGGCGTTTGAGATTTTCTTTAAGTGCGTCTAATCCAACACTCCAGTGAGCTCGCAAATACGCCAAGATTAATCACAAGGATGTTGGTAAGCCGTACCTGTGGGCCGGGTTAAGGCGCCCGAGAGTATGGCCTTGTCCCACTATGGCGGTCGTCTATATTTAGCTCGCTCCCCCCGCGCCGCAGCGTCCCGCCGCCAACACTCGTCAATGGTGCTATTTAGAGCGAAAGTGCCTCTTTACGTGGGATAAGAAAAAATAATAGTTACTGAAAGGTAATGGAAGTCATTCGCTCCGAAGTCTTTTTATCGATATGTAAATACCGCCGAAAGTGATCGCAGCTTTTTCGGTTTAGCGTATAGAACGGAGTATTCTCTTGATTAAGGCATTCATATTTTATTTACATAATTCATAACACCGCAACGTAATTACTTAACGAGGGATCATCGGTACTAAGATAAGCTGCTCCAAATAGATGGATATTGCACTGAATAAATAAACAGGTTCAGGTCAATTTAGATTTTAATTAAAGGGCAAAAGGGCACGGTTTTAAATTAAAGGGTGTGTTCGTTCCGCGTTGGGAACGGGGCCAACACAGCCGACACAGCCGCCACTTCTGAAGAGTCAATCATAGAGCATTAGCGGAGTAATCTCAAAGGAAACGTCGACGACTCTTGTATACACGTATTTTTAAAAACCTTTATGTGACGCTTTCCTTTGCTTTGTATGAACACGAGATTATTAGGATCCGAGCTTGTTTGCTTTAATGAACTGTAAACTGAACCGTTTTAACAGGAAATTGAAGCTGCCTGAAAAAGATTAAACGCCTTGTTGTAACAAAGCGAAGCGTCTAATTATCAACAACGTATATAATCTGATATAATAATGGTTACTCAGGGCCCTTGGATGGATGGAGCTTGGAGGAGCTCGTGGCTTAATAATTACAGCCGCATAGACCGATCTTCCGGGTTAAGCCACGCTTGCCGAGGTTGGTCTGTGGATGGGTGACCATTTACCATAGCGAGTTTCCTCCGTGCCTCGGAAAGCACGTAAAGCCGTTGGTCCCGGCTGTCATTTGTAGATCTTTGACAGTCGTTACTGTTGGTCAGAAGCCAGAAAGTCTGACAACCAGTCTTACCAAGAGTATCGTATTACCCAGTTACTGGGTTGTGGAGGTCTGATAGGCAGTCGCTCCATGTAAAATACTGATGATATTCAGCTGCAACGGGTTCGACTGGAAGCCGACCCCAACACAGCTGGGAAAAGGCTAGGCAGATGATGACTCAGGGCCCTTGGATTACTAAAGGACCTATAATAAACATACTAAATTCACAACGAAATTAAAATATTGAACCATGTCCTCTTGAAGTCTAGAATGCTTTTTAGTAGTTTGACGGACTTTTATACATATACCCACGCCTGTCATCCCGTAGCCAGAGGTGTTCTCCTATCATAGGAACCTGTACTTTTTTTTTCTGGTTGACAAATCATCAGATGACTTCTTCCGCTTTGTGCGGAGCGGAAAGTGTCAGACTCTTACTGACTAAAACCCATCCGTGTTCCTCCTAATGCCATTTGCGTTCCAGGGCCGCGGTAACTCTTTCGAACAAATTCCGCAACCCTGGCAGAGGAATCTATACCTACACTCACGTTTCGCCTTTTGTATAAAGTCCCATGAAATAGATGTCGAACCTATTGCCATTTTTCGAGCACAAATATGATGCGTAATTCATCGCCTCTTACGATACGCTTGCCCGGCGACGGAGGGCAATTGTATTCTATACAGCATGACTGGTAAAAATACTAAATAATTAATGATGCTTAGCAAAAGTTATGGAACAGAGGAACAGCAGATTTTTTTTCACGAATTCCAATTTTATTCTGTTGTAAAAGTTGTGCAGAATGATGAGCAGTGTTCGTGGTTTTCGGATGTCAAGTGACTAATAATTAATCAGTCTTGCTGTATAATCCATCCCCCCAGAAACTTCAGATACTAGCAACGATACCTACCCTACCGTTTCACCTAGATCAGACAGACACCACACGGCATTCGGCAATACTTTGTATTCAGCCTGAAATACTGAAACTACTTAACATAAACGTAACATCGCTGAAGCTACGGGTATTTTCAGCTAATTCCGCCGAAACACTTGGCTGCTGGAATTAGATTTCTAAATCAATTTATTCCGAATTTTCTCGAAATTCGTTGCGATTTCGTAACTCAAAATTCTTAAGTATAGGTACAATCTGGCATGTTTGTAAGATAAAGTACTATTAATTGTACTTCTCTCATGTTTATTGAGAGTATTCAATTTTACTCACAAGCAAGTTTCGGGATAAACATAAATATAGAGAGAGTTGTTACTTTTATTTTCTTTCCCTTGTATTGTATGTATCGTCTTCTATTACTATCTATAATTATTTTAATTGTTCTAAAACTTTTTAATTAAAGTAAATAAATAAATAAATGGGACTTACGAAGGTTTTTTTTTCTCTCGTTGATACCATTTAGCTGTCTATAATTAATGCAAATAAACGTTCTCGTATATAGATGCACAATACAACGAACACGAACCTAAACGGCCTGCTTCGGCTAATTTATCGTTCAGGCCAGAGGCTGCCCGCCCTACCGACACAAATATTATATATGCCTGAATCTCTTAAAACTTTCTGTAACTTTTGCCATTACTTATAAGTACGAAAGCTAATCGCAAAGGGACAGTTTCATTATTACGTGGGTTTATTATTTTCTTTTAAATTATTATTTGATTGGTAGTACAATAAAAAAAAAACTGCTGTTTGCTCAAAATGTGGGATAGCGGTGTCGTATTGGCTTTTTATTAATATTTTAACTTCGTGTCTCCTACACAATATGGCTTTATATTAAGGCCTAGTTAAATGCAAACGTATTTAAAATGTTATTCTAATTCAATCAATTGTTTGAAGTTGATAGAGACAGAATGACAACTTAAATATGTTTAGCACTAAACGTAAAAGTAATAGAAAAAAGTAAAACGTACGTGTAAAAAAAGTTTATACTTTTAATATTTAGCACATCGTTGTGCAAGCGGGCCTAAGAATAGTTAAAGAAACATTCATTTCCTAATCTCTAATTTACACAAATGATTTGCTTTCGGTTGCACCAATACAAGGGTATGGTGAACAATATTCACCGGTTCACTGACGACTGAGACAGTCAACTGAACCGAAACGACCGCAAACCTTAACCTCAGACACACAAATCGACCAAAGAGATTCTGTGTATAGAATACAGATGACTAGACGTGGGACCTATCTCGTCCTTGATCTAACCGTCTCTCTCTATGTACGAGTAAAGCATATTTGTTTGAAGCATTTTCGCTTCGGGGAATACAGGTTTAACAACTAGGATCACGAAACATGCATCTTTAATTTCCTTCATTTTAACAGTTGACGAGTGTCTGTTCAAAGAGAGATATTTCCACATTCCATAGTTTTAAAACTTTAATAAATATGACAATTTAATATAAGTTTATTTATTGTTCCTAAATTAATCTATACATATAATAAATCTGTAGACATAGCGTGTCTGTACATAGCAAATATTTTGAAAAAACCTGGTTGGGATGTTAAACTATAACCAATAGAACCCATTTTGAACATTTTTGGAATTTTTGTCTGTTTGTCTGTTTATCTGTTTGTCTGTTTGTCTGTTTGTCTGTTTATCTGTTTATCTGTTTATCTGTTTGTTTGTTCAAGCATCACGTAAAAACAACTGATCCAATGTTGTTGACTTTTATAAATAAATATTGTGCTTATCTTCAAGTAACATATGTTTTTTGTTTCATCGCAATCGGTTCACGCAATCAAAAGTTATGCGAATTTTAAGTTTTCTAGAAGAACTTAGCATGTATTTGTGTATACTTACCATTTCTTTTCAATAGATGGCGTTACGTGTATCAAATCACGTTGTGAGGAAATATAATCAACGAATATTACTATTCTCAGTCTACGAAAGGTCTATTGAAATGCTATCCGAAGAAGGTACTAACTAAGCTTTTATAAAAAAAACGAAGATAATGTTATTTAAAATTTATTAGGTACCTATCTATCTGAATGGCAGTGGAAGAGAAATACATTCAATTTCATAAGCAAGTGTAGGTATTTAAAAATTTTAATTGTGCAAGGCAATACGATAGATTAATTTGAAGTACTCATATATTTTATTATGAATACTTAAATATGTATTTATAAATCTATTTACTATTAATAAAATTCAAAGTGCACTTTGTCTGTAATTAAATATTTTTCCAAAATTTCGATTCGGTGGTACTATGTGATACTATCGATACAGAAACCATAACATTTTTTTTTTAGAATTATTGTGTCTGTTTGTCTTTCCGTCCGGACATCACGTAAAATCCCGTGGATGGATTTTGATGGGACTTTCGCTGATGTGTTGCGTAAAGAGCGACAATTTTGCAGCTACATATATCATCACGCTATTGTTCATAGAAGCCGAGCAGCGGAACATTATTTCCACATACTGCGAAGTATAAGCTTAATATTCGGATCGTAAAATCGCGTGAATCGATTTTGATGGGCCTGCGCTTATGCTGGTATATAAACTATCACGCTATTGCTCATAGATGTCGAGCAACGGAACATTATTTCCATATACTGCGTAGTATAAGCTTTAGACAGAAGTAAGTGCTGCAAGTGGTCGCTGGCTCAGTGTCCTGCGTTAAAACCTCACTTTAAAAAAATACACTTTTTGTAATTTTTTTGGAATGTTTTTATATATTTTATTTTGTTCATTGTTGTCAGAACTATTCAAAGCCTGTCGTCGCCGTTTTATTAAGTTTATTTAAGCCTTAGATAATGTCCCAAAACACATAGCCATGAAGGGAAAGTACTTTAAATATTAAAAATTGCAAATTTCACTCAAAGGTGACTTCATTTTATTTTTAAAAGTAAGAAATATTGCCATTACTGATTTTTTTGCCTGAACCGGGAATCAAACTGACAAAGCTATACCATCTGCAAAGGAACCTGTTCATAATATCTTTATGGTCAATAATCAGGATCAAAACTTTCCAACAAACACACTGTCTTAAATTGAACGAAGTGGAAAAAATAAGAACTACTTAACAACAATTAATAAGTGTTTGAATTTAAATGTACCTAAGTTAGTCAATTTTCGTTTTATGGTCTTCCATCAATTAATAATAATAATATTTTTTTATATATTTAAAGTACTTTCCTATTCCACACCTCGAATGAAATCATTTTATAGACTGCACTGCGTAAAATATTTTGATTTAGTTCGCCGATTGTGGCTAGATGGCGTTGTAGCCATTTTTGTATCGCCATAAGGTTTCGTTACATTATCACAATAAATATCAATATTCAATTATAATCCACTTTAGCAAGGAAATGTATGGAAATAAGCAACGCGTTTTTAGTATTGTGGTTATATGAACCTTTACGGTCAATCAAGAAGAGCTGAAACTCTACCTAAAGAAATGGTTTAAAAGATATAAGTGCCTTGGTGGGACACCTTTGTCTATTAATATTATGAATGGAATACATATACACTATTTAGTTGCTGCGACACAATGTTGTTTTCCGAGTTCCACGCGGACGGAGTCGCGGGCACAGCTAGTACAATATAAATCTAAACAATTTAATTATTAACTTAAAAAATAAACGCCGTTCGAGTGAATAACCTTCCGTCAATATTTTACTGAAAAAATAATTTTTAAAACATCTAAGATGACTTAGTTAGACGTTATTTTCGTTTATCATTTTTTTTGTTACGGTTGAAACATCTCCCTTTGAACAGACACTCCTCAGTTGTAGAGCAACGATCTTGGCGGAATGATTCTATGTTTACGTCCTCAATTACTGCCGAAGAAGCGAACGCAAACACCCCAACCCCTCTTCAAGTGCGTACGTTAAATTCTCGCAATTCACACAAAGTCGATCGCTCAATGATAAAGAAGTTGCAATTTACCTCGTTTGACGCTGACTGGCTGCGTCAGGGAAACTCTGAAGTGAATTGTTAAACACAGTCGTCACTGGAAATGCCTCCCGTGACCCGCCCCCTTGCTCCGCGACTGACAGCTTAGCTCCAGCGGCCGCGTCGCCTCGCTCCCGCCGCGGCGCGGCGTCGCTTCGCACCCGTCGCCTCACCGAACACTTTCCGTTTCGTTCCCTTTGTACTCGCGCTAACCATGTAGCGGATGTTATACGCTACCTGTCTTTCCGCAACTCCCCAACCAATCTTCATAAAGTATTCTTGAAGCTTTTACACCCACCTTCGTCTAGCCGCAGCTCCTTAATAATTGACGAACTTGTAAAACCAAATTTCTACCTTCGTAAAAAAACTACTCAGCTTATGTGCACATGAGTTTGCTACGAAATTGAAAAGGGATTGATAGTATTGGGGGAAAAATCTTATTTACGCAATATCGTGTCACAATTACCAGATATTTGGCGACGAGATGATACTTCGAGCTCTCGTTAGCAAATAAATAACACGGTCTTACGAAAATAGGCTGCTTATTTCTTTCGTAATAGGCGTTTAACTTAGCTGCTGGCCTTATTTCAAACAGTTAAGGATTCATTGCCAACTTTAAGTCAATAAAGGCAGAGTGTTATTACTCACAGCCATGAATATTTACATACTTCTAGTACTTATTTGTAGTGGTATTTGTTTATTATTTTCTAGAAATGTAATCTCTTTCTTGATTAGGTAATTATTTTTGGAAAATTTTGAGAAGATTTATAGATTTTTATTTTTGGAAGATTTTCGCACAAATCCAAAATGGAATCTGTGCAACAGATTTTCCTCAATTTAAGCTGTAAGATTAACAAAGGAGGATCCGATTCATACATGAATTATTCCGTCTAAGCACTAGAATCATTTCTCTTTTTCAAATTGAATCCTCTTAACCAAATTGATATCGTAATAAAAGGCCGTCGTCCATTACGGAGTGTCGTCGAGGTTTCTTGTAACTCACCTTCCACAACGACTTTCCGGAGAGCTAGCTATTCATAATTAAATTAAGTCTTGCTCCTTTCTTGACGTCCTACTCATTCCGCATTTAATTTGTTCTTTTAATACAGTTCGTTTGTACTCGGAGATACTCGGAGAAGAGACGCAGTACATTGAAACAAATGACAGTTTTTTTAAATGTACCTCACTTTTCAAATAAGTAGGTAGAATAAAACGTGGGTACCTAAATAACATTAGTTCGTACACATGCTAAAAAGAACGGGCGTAATGGAACATTAACATAATGGAACATTACCATAATGAAGTAATGACACTGCAAACGACATTGGTAATTGTATGGATGTTGTTGTTATTAGTACTCGCAAGGATGCTACTGCCCATCCAATATTGTAATAATCTCCCATTGTCCTAAGTATCGATACCCATGAGTGGAGAAGAGGTATTTTTATACCAACCATGTATTATTTAACGATATTATTCAGTATTGTTTGTCACGTCTTCAAATAGCTTGTTAAATTCGGTCTGGTACTCGGGACCCTACATAAATAACAGATGTCCCACTTTCCTGAGTCGAATACAAATGATATAAATCCAGAGAATTGCCCGGGCTCTATCGGCTTTACCGTGATGGATATTCAATATATGGGTACTATAGATATGTAGGTACACGCAAGCATCTTACAAGAACTAAGATACAATACAAAATACTTGATCGAAAAGAGATACAGCGATTCGATATGAAAGAGATAGAAAATCGTTTTAAAGCTTGTGCAGCGCAATCAAAATCAACCGTGTGGCTAGCAATCGGATTAATATATATCGATGTTTAACTAACTGCGGATTACGAACGTGCGATGATTAGGGCTTGATTCACACTAATCAACACTATTATTGATAGTTTATCTGTTTCGGGTAGAACGAACTAATTGGCAGCCGCGTAGTAGTTGAACGTTTCCCTTCCATGGAGGAGGGTTTTGGTTCACCCCAGCCCGCACCTCTGACCTTTTGAATTCATGTGCAGTCAGAATTTGATTATCACTTGTGTTAACGGTGAAAGAAAGCATCGTGAGGAAAAACCTGTACACCCAAGAGAACGTCCGAATCGTCTTCAAAAAGTCAACGGAACAAACGGATATTCGCTAAAGTTTTTCGGAGATAACATTAACCGGTTGCGTACCGCCCGTCGTCCCAGGACGACACTTAATTGTCTCATCTATTGTGTCTATAATTACCGTGCTCGAGGTTTTAATATAAACAACTTTTTCCCGCGTTTCTTCCAAACATTCCAAACGTTATATGACGATATTTTAAGACACATTGTGCGGATCAAAATTTGATTATCACTTGCGTTAACGGTGTAGGAAAACATAGTAAGAAAACCTCCACAAGTGTTCTCGATGTTGTGTGTAGGCCGCCAACCTGCACCAGGTCAGCGTTGGTGGCCTAAGGCCTTAACCCTTCTCATACCGAGGGGAGGCCAAAATCTAATAGAATAGAATATGCTTTATTGTACACCAAAATTTTAACACTGCTCTTATACAATATCATATATTGTATAAGTATCTAATAACCATTATTGCCTTGAATATATTATTTATTTCGTCGTATCAGAAACTCTCCTTTTGTCATCCCCATTTCCTCATCCTTTAGTCATCGTGCGTTTAATGGTCCATGTATCTACCAGAGCTCTCTTTACGACTGTACCTGCCTACTATTCCTTTCGTATTCCCGTCTCGTAAATTTGTCAGCCACGTAACAGAGTGGCGTCTATGCATGCCTGAACACGGTACGTAACGGGTCCAATAACTTAATGTACGCGACTACTAGGCCGCGATGACGTGACATTTGCATTTCGGATTACATAGTCGCTGAAATATTAATGCTGTTTACCTTGTTAGTATGTATTCATCTATATTCAACAAGATAGTGTTAAGTGGAATACGAGCGTTGGATAGAAGATGTGGTGTTAAGGAAGAAATATCGTTTTATATTCTTCTTTCTGGCCGACGCGAGGTATTTAATAATACTCATACCGAAGTGAAAAGATTTGCCAATCAGCGAGATTAGTAGCGAGGCTGACTGCCCAGAGTTCGCCGTAAGTATCGTCACTCGCGAAGGCTCTTTTAATGCACCCCTCGTTTTATATTTCAATCGATTGATATCCAATACAAAATCGAGTTACTTCAGGGAAAATCTTGGAATTGAATTGCGGCGCTTCGATGGGAAATCCACATTTCCCGCTCTGTTACCCATTCCTAACTGCCATTGCTACGGCCGTCTTCGGCTAGATTTACAAAAACTGGAATGGCATCAGCATCATCCTATCAACCCACCGGCTGACCTGGGCCACTTAACAAATAAAGTGATTAATATAATACAGTCAGATTCAGTTATTTATCCGTCTTTCATCCTTCATTAGACCACCCCATCGCATCACTTGTACGCAAGTATCTACTGCGATCTTCAATTCACTTCCCAAGCATGGTAATGGTAACCATAATGAAACTATAAGAGTTCCTAGTTTGACTACAGAACCCTAAAAAGATCCGCCTATATTCAGCAGCAGACTTTTACGTAGTTATTTTTTCGGAAGTTTCATGTCCAAATATGCCACATTTTTCTGCTTCGGTAATGTACAGACGCCAGCAAATAAAGCTACTACAATCTGTCAAATTTCTTTAATAGATTTTCATCTTTATTGCAAATAGATTAGGTTCAAAGTTGATTGGGAAAATTTGATAGTTTCGGGTAGCTTGATGTGCTGGCGTCTGTACATTATTTTAGAATTTGCTATAGGCTGTATCTGTGACATTAAATAAAACTAAAAGTTGGCCGCGAGCCATTTTGTTTAACTTAGCATTTTACAAATAGTCCACCTGCATACGTTGTCTATTTGAATTTCTTCTATTTAAAACAGAATAAAAATATTATCACTTACTTAACTCATAGCACAAACATAACATAAAATCGGTACTCATCTCGTTTATTATACCCACTCGTGTATTATTAAATTAATGTAACGTTTTTTTGACAAATTGTATTTTTTCCTCTCGCAAGAGTTTCGTATTTCATTCCAATTATTTTTGTTTCTAAACGCGTTTATAACGCAGTGTTTGTTTGGTCATGACTTACCTAGTCTAAAAAAATGATAAGTAAATTAATTATAGTTTTCCAACTTACCATACCTACGAAACGCGTGTTAACTTGCCTTAGTACGCACTTTCAAAAAATATTGTTACGTTGCATGATACGTAACAACGTTGTTCACATAAAATATGCTTAACGATATACCTAGGACAGTCTGATCGGAGAAAACATTCATAGTCATTCGCGTTTCTAAACTTTTCAATAGTTAAAATTTGCATTCCACCACCATATCAATAGTGAAAATTACAAGATTATTGAACACATAAATGTCATTCATAAGAGAAATCTTAGCGTAAGGCAACGTTTTTTAAAAAAAAAGGTTAAAAAATTATTATTTTTTAAAATTAAGTCACATTTAGTTTCTATGGTGAATAGTTACAGACTATACTATACATATATTTATTGATATGCTGATGAAAAACCCCCCTAAGCCTGTCAAAAACGACGTAGACGTACAGCAGCACAATTTATATTCAAAATCTAACTGCTTTCACCGCATAGGTATACCTACATCAGCAGACGTAATAGTTCTAAGGCAGAGGTGGCGTGGTACATGACACATGTGATTTATGTTTCACAGTCGTGATTTGCATGTGTGACGTCATGTGACTCGAATGTGCGGCTACAGGAAATTGAAAGCTATACGTAAATCAAGCAATTCCAAAACCTCTATTCGGAACAGCGGATGGGCTGGCCGTAAATTATTCCCACCAGACCGAAATATCAGGTCTAGAAAATCTGACTACTGATACTCTTATAACGAATTTTCAAATTTTCTGCGAGAGAAAAAAAGTCAGTTGCAACACGTTTAAGTCCAGGAATTACCAAGTTTTCAGAAAAACTTTCTGTAAGTTTGAATCGCCCGCTAGGCACCTATTACAAGCATAATGAAGCATGTTATCGCTTTTTCCACAACGGTTAATACAATACAAAGGTTAACAAAAACGTATATTTTCCTCCTTTGATGCTGATAAAACCGATTTGCTTTGCCTTCTGACACGTTACATGAAATGAACAATATTTTATATTACACTTCCATCGTATAAAAATACGGTAGGCATCTATATTTTTTTGCAATCAACGTATCCTTTTTAAATATTATTCCGTTTTTGAATTTTGTGTTTCAACAGAGGTCGTAAACAATTTCACGTAGTTTATTTCTTTACTGAGCAAGCCGTTTCGTCGTAAATTCGGTCTCCGCTAGCAGATACCCAACCCTATAAAATATTCAATTTATTGACAAATCAACAATCCTCTACCCTCTTAGACTTTTCGTAGGTACTTCGAGGACTCATTTGCAGAATACGTAGGTAATAAGTCTAACTTATTCTACCTACTAGGTACATGCGGACGGCCCAGACACACGGTTTACCTACCTTTATCTTCAAGTTAGGACAATCCAAATCTTTGTAACTTTGGAGCGATTTATTTGAACTGTTTAATATAGCTTCTGTCAAGAGACTCGACTCCACTCACAATCGTGGCCGACAGTAAAATGCCAGATGGAAAACCAACCTTATTTTCATTCTGTTAAGGTTTACCTGTCTAGCAAAATGTATGAAAATAATAAAAAGAAACATAATTTATTTTCCTAAGAGTAGTTACTCCAAACATTACCGTTAATTTTTTCCATCTTTAAAATTAAAAATGTCTGCCTACTATATGATTTTGTTTTATTTATTCAAACTCTAGAGCTCTTGGGAAATATGTACTGAAACTCGCCCCATTCTGTTAATTTTGTGCGAGGAAACTACGGAAAATTAATATTACTGAATTATAAATAGTCAAATATGAAAATATTTTCTCCACATTTTACGGAATAAATGGTTTTCCGTAGCTAACCATAACATCTAACGGTTTCACGGATTGATTGTAAAATGTACCGAAAAAACGCTTATTTGATTTGTAAATTCATCCAAGATGTAATAATAAGGCTCAGTTGCACCAACTAACTTTAACCATAACCTTACCAAAATTTCTGTCAAATACGTACAAATTTGACGTAAATATGGTATGGTTTTAGTTAGTTGATGCAAATGAGCCTAAGGGTGTCTTTCCACCAGAGATGTGCTATGCAGCTATGCTGCGAGAATGTAAAAGCTAAGCTACGAAACTATATGACCGTTTCCACTGATGTTAAGCTATGTAGCGGAGCGAGTAAGATGTGCTATGAAAATGCATCGCCGCAAGGTAGCTGTGCGAGGAACTGTAGGTACACTGCTCTGCACATAGCTACACCACTCGCGACCATCCATAGCACGCATACATAGCTCGTATCCATAGCACGCACCCACAGCACGCATCCTTCCATATAAAAAACGTAGCTTAGTTGAATCAGTTTCCACCAGTGCTATGCTATGTGGACCAATGAATACGATTGGTGGATATCAAACGCATCCATAGCAACGTGGCATAGCACATATCTGGTGGAAAAGCACCCAAACAGTATTAAAACTATCCTCTAACTTTAAAGATTTTCTGTCGTTCAACGTCAGTTCTGACTGACAATTTCTTCAGCGAAATATTCATACATATTAAATGTTTATACCCTTTTCAACGTAAGGTCCTGGGGTTTTTCTACAAAATGTTGCCATATTTATGATTAGTTACGGTTTACTCACGTGCATTTTTCGGGATTGCCCGAGAGCGCGCCCCTCTCGTCGCAGGCGCAACGCTACGCGGCGCGGTGCAGCGCTAGTTCGACTCGCGACCTCGCCGCGTGATCAGCTCATGATTAAGGACTCCGTTTGGGTCCGAAACTAGTCGGGCAATCCCGAAAAATGCACGTGAGTAAACCGTAACTAATCATAAATATGAATGTGTCTCACGAAAGTTATAATAATAAAATGTTGCCATACAAAGAATATAAAATATTTTAAAAACAAAACGTTGATAATATAGCCATTTTACCAAATTTTACGGTTTTTGATGATATCCTTCTACCTTACTCCTTCGGTAGCAGGCTACTATTTACGAAATGACCGCTATGTCAGGACTCATGTTTCGTTGAACAGAGTATAGTTTGTCATTACACAACAAATATCTCGAAACTCTCACGAATCCCTGCGGGGATGCGGAGGGTGCATGAATAAATTCAAGGAACTTACTCGTAAAGGTGAGACGCGTGATTGTATCGTGCGACTCAGGTGTTCACTTGTGTAAGCTGTTAAGGATATCGATACGTTATCGGAAAGCGTCGTAAAACGCCGCTTTGACGCAAACCAATATACAAGGTTAGTCGGAAAGGGGGTAGATACTAATCCGAAATAGAACAGAATCGTTAGAGAAATAGCTGTTCAAAAATTTCATAAAAAATACGCTAAAATCTATCTATCCTCAGCTATGACCAGTTGTGTTAACATTTTAGGTCATATTTGGGGTCACGGATTAAAAATTTTAATTTTTTGAATTCGTAGCTAAAGAAGGGATGTTTTTGCGAAAAAAAATCTGCTTTTCCAAACAACTTTTCCGGTTGCGTCCCGCGTGTCGTCCCAGGACGACACCGCCATTGTTCATCTGTTAACTTTATAATTACAGTACTTGAGTAATTTGTTCGCATAACTCGTCAAACTGTAGGGAACAGCTGATTTTTTTTTCGCGATTTCAGCTTTTGTCCCATAGTATTTGTTCATAATAATGAGTACAGTGACCCCTTAAGAGGTTGTGCCTTTATTTATGTTACACCTTGTATAATGTTGTGACAAAAAAAAACATATACGGCGCAAAGCGACAGGTGTCTACGATGCTGCAGAGTTGACATGTAATAATATTACAAGTTTGTTTGGTTGCAATCCATCTCACAGTGGTACCTACGAGAGAGTGACATGTAGAGACGGATTAATCGATCAAAGGATTAGCATTGTAACTACGGAATGAACTCCAACCATCGAACTTCAGACCTAGTACCTATACGAGTTCGTGAGGTACATGAGAAAGTGATCAGAACTTTTACAGCATTGTGTTACCGCTCCAAAAGTACTTAGGTGCCAACATTTTTCAGTATAAAATTTCTCATGCATATTTATAAGTGCTTCCAGGTAATGAGGTGTCGTTATTGGCTAGATAAAGTGAGAATAATGTGCTGTGCGTGCTACTCCTAGAAAATTTTATCCGAGGAGCTGTTACCCCACGTCTCACGTGTGAATAATGTGAAACTTCGCGATTCTAATAAAGATCACGTTTCACACACCGTTTTCGAAACGCTTATAATATACAACGTGTTACAAAAATTCCCCTAAAGCCGAAAGGGGATTAAAAGGTCCCTTGTAAAGAGTGTATTGGCAATATTTTAAAATAAAAGCAGGACACAAAAAAAATTTGGACAAATCATAAAATAAAAGCATCACTGAAAAGCAATCCTGAAAACATAAAACTAAAGAGTAGACTACCCAGAAAGTTATTTACATTCTTACCTAATTTCCTCAGAGAGGTAAATGACAACAACTTTAAAAGACTACTTGATAAATATTTTCTTTTTTAAGGGGAATTATGTAACAAGTTATATTTTCAAGCTCATGTCATCACGTTCTTTTCAAATAACGATAATTTAATCGATACATTTTAATAGCGAGTTAGGTACCCCGTAAAACGTATATGGAGGAACTCGGCTTAACTTTTAACTGAATAACTAATGTTATATTGACAGTTTCAGCGTGTACCTAATCCGTACGTGACAGGGTATCGGGTATCAAAGATCGTATTAGTTGTCGAAACATTGAGCCGAGTCACTTGGAGTATTTGTATATGTATATGTATAGCGTAGGTATGTAAGTCGCTAGGTCAGCCGGCCCTGGTCAGAAGTCGGATTGGGAATGCAAATGGTATGGATAATTTAACAGAGCGGGATTTAGGGGAGGTCAACCGGGGCGACAGCCCCGGGGCCTCCACAAAAGAGGGGCCACCACAATAGAGACTTCGGAAAAAAAATCTTTCATATTATAAAAAATAGACTTCGAACCACGATGGGACAAAACCGTCTATCAAAGCTTCCTCTTCTGAGCATTGAAAGCAATTACTTCGGAAACTGGATTTCGCGAAATCATCAACGATTTTTCGCCGAAAAAATCTCGGAAGGTTCCGTTCGTTAACACTAAAATTTAATTTCAGATAATTCTTGTTTCTGATTATATCTATTTATTATAAATATAATCGGAAACAAGAATTATCTATATGAATAATTTATATATGTTTGTTAAATACTAAAAGAATCTACTTGGTTTCACAGTAAATTATTTATTGAAAAACTCGACTGAAAAAAATTAGTTCATTTTATTTGGAAAATAATTTGGGACCAGGGGGCCTCCACTCCTTTGTTGTCCCGAGGCCTCCAGACCTCTAAATCCGGCCCTAAACCTTAACACGTTCAGTGCCGGGTGCCCTCCAGGAGTGCACCCTGTAGTCGCATTCGCCATGTCGTGGAAGGCTCATTTTATCATGAAAGAAGCAAACACTTATATGTATAACGACGTAGTAGCGTATTTTTCACGGTTTTAACCTAATGCCAGGAACCCTCCTCGAGGGTTCGCTCTTAGCGCAAACGTAATGCCGAGGACTATCCTGGAAGGTCCACTAGCAATTTGTATGGCGGCATGGCGTATTAGTGAGCTCTATGAAAAGTTTTTTCATTTCATTGTACCACTTTTACAAGTTTGATAATGTTTTAATCCATTATCTGAGCAAGCACCTGGTGTGGTGACGATTAATACGAGCTGCCTATACCCAGCAGTGCACTGCGATATAATTATTAGAATTAATATTTAATGAGTTCAATAATACACGAACAGACGCTTTTTCAATCTTTGACCTCATTTTCACGGGTCCGGACGGAGCCGAGGAAAAAAAAATATGCAGGATTGTTTAGGACATTAAGTGTGACAAATACCAATACAAGCCGTTTCTGTTGGATCTGGGTTTCCGATATATGAAAGCCCATTCTCCTTTAAAGTTTTTGCGGCTTGAAATTATTCTTATCTTAAAACTTGAAATGAAATCATCTTACTTATAATTGTAGCAGTAAAAGCACGAGCACTATGTACCTTTGTATCACTGTACCCTTGAGGATCGTAACTGTACTCATTAACACAGATTATTTCTAACCTAGCTAGGAAAACAGTACTTCATCCGTAATGATACTAATGATTCATCATCATCGTCATTCAGCCGAAAGACGTCCACTGCTGGACATAGGCCTCCCCCAAGCCATATTGGGGGGGTGCAATGATTGTAGAGAACTATCTCTAATCACTATAATAAAATGACTGCCTCGTTGGTCTGGTCTAGTGGTCGCAAGCGCGACTACTGAGCGTGAGGTCCTGGTTTCGATCGCCAGGTCGGGCAATGTGTTATTGGGTTTTTCCGTGTGGATTTTTTTAGTAGCAGCTCAGTGTCTGGATTTGTGCCCAGTTGATGGCAATAGGCTCGCCCCCTATTACATGGGACTTGAAACATAATTATCAGCGAAATGTGGGTGTACTATACACCTCTGCCCAACCCTTCGGGGAATATTGGCGTGATTTTATGTTATTCAGTAAAACTACATTTTACCGGGTACCATCCTTATTATGAGTATCTAAATAAATTATTAGAAAAAAATGTGTAGGTACCCTTCTCACAAGTTTTACTAAGAATTATTTTAAAGTATAATAGTTTAAGAAACTTGCCAGTTTCTTTGTATGCATAGATTGCATCAGTTAATGAAGTCGGTCTATCCACAGCTAGACAAAGGCCTCTCCACCGAAGTTACGCCACAACACCGCAGACACAACAAAACAATTCCCCTTACTTCTTACTTGGGGGAATTGTCATGGGTGCCCCCTCCGTCTGGGAAGAAGGATTATATCGGACTTTACCGAGTAAAACCAACGCGGTGTTTCTCTTGCCATTGGCCGGGTGTGCGGGATTCGCTCGCGCATTAACCCCCACTACTCCGTACCCAGTCCCAGCTTTCCGTATCTGTTCATCGCAGCTGCCTTATAAATAGAAAGCGTTCTTTTTTTTGTAAAGAATGACAGTCTAATTATTTATTGCTTTATATATCTTTGACAGTTCTGCCGGCGCTTGTTAGAAGCGTGCCAAGTTGCTGTCTTTTTTCTGACGTGTCGTCCAAAAATTGCAATTACTCAAACTTCTCACGTGCTACGAAAATGATTTACACTTCTAAACTCTCTTTCAAAACGCTCTTAGTGGCGGTTAAAACTGCATTAAATTCCACTCAAGATTCTGAGACACAGGTCTGTTTTTTTTAATGAATAACAAGTGTTGGCATGCTTTTATTAAAGGTGCAAAAACAGCAACTGCAACTCGCCAGTGCCTAATACTCACCGGATAGCTTTAAAGTAAGGCAATGTCTGTGACACATATATGTCTTAAATTTTAATGCAATTAAGTAATTATTGGTATTAGAAAGTCGACTATACATTAAGCAAAGAGTCTAAAAGCGTTAAGTACTACCATTGTTCATTAATTTACAGTCAAAATGTTGTCAACAAGTAACTCATTAAAAAGATATGTTGTTACTACCAACTTCAACAAAGAATCTCAAATAGTTTCCTAATGTACCTACTGCCTAAAGGCAACATTAAGCTTATTTACAGTTTCCTAGAAACGAATGAAGCTCATTAAACCGTACCACCCAATTGTTCACTAAATAAACTAAATTACTTTACAAAAGAAAGAGAAACGACGTGAAAAGAAAATGCAAATAAAATTGCTACTAAAGAAAAGGGAAAATGCAGGTCAGGAATGCGGTTTCAGGATAAAACGACTCTTCAACTAAAACGATCAACTTGTTCCGACAACTATCTTAGGACTTTTTAACTCTACCAAAACGTAAAAGAATACTCATTAGGATGAAGTTTGATTTTAAAAAAACCTTTCATTTCCTCATGATGTAATTAAGAGCAGGAAATTAACACACCCGTTTTCCGAAAGCCAATTAACATACTGACAAAATTGTAAAAAATCGCAATCGAATGACTGCTCAATCACGGCCGTTTGACTTTTTTTTGAATTATAAAGATAATGCTCGATCGGCCGTGTTTGAGCTATGGTTCGATTGCAATTTTAAGCAACTTTGTTAGTAGGTATAATTAGCCTCCTGTTTACATTACGACCAAAGCATAACTCAGCAATAAGTGGCCTCTATTTGGTGCGAGGATACTGGCTTTTCAGACACTAATCCGCTTGTCCGACGTACTAACTAGAGGTATTACTTCCCTTTGTGGTACACGCCTATGTGCAGCAGTTGTCTGTCAACAGGCTAGGCTATTTAAGATAAGCTGGCTGTAATGCGATGACTAGAGAACTCTCCGTATTACGGATATTGGGATTACTAAAAAGCAAAACCAACAAAATAACGACTATCCTCTTACGTAAGCAAGGTAATAAACCATTACGCGCGTGAAAATAACGCACGAACGTGTTTAATATTTTTTTATCAGAGAATTTATGACGACAGCGGCACGTCATTACTTTCAGTTCGCACATGCTCCGCAATTCTGCGTCGCGTCGGTCCACAAATGCGGATTTGCTCACTCGGTGCGTCCGCAGCGACCGCATCGCGGCCACAGCTGCGGGACAAATGCCCATACGCCACAATGCCGCGTCACGTGAATTATAAAACGCTGAATTTGGGAGAATCCGATCGCATATTGCCATGACGGACACGTCTGAGTTGTCCTAAAGTAATTTATCATGAAAACGAAACGAAAGTGGTTTAGAAAAGAAAGCTGTTCTTTTGGTTTAAGTTTTTTTTTTCATTCTTTCTCCTAGTTATATTTCTGAGTCTTTTTATTTCAGACGGCAATAGCTATAAATTATACCTCGCCACTTGAGCGTCATTCAAAACACGCATTGACATTCGTCAAGATGTCCGAATTTATCCAATGAGCTCCAGAGACCTTAAATGACAGCCGGAACTGATACAGAAGCTGACAGATTAATGAGCCCTCCTGAGTACGGAGGGAAATAGGTGTCACACCTAATAATCATCCGTCTGTCCGACCGCTGCTGGTCCGGTTATTTGACACAATAAATTAAACTATGACAATTATCCAGTAATCGGCGATGAACCTCTCGTCACTTATCTTATCTTTTTGAATTTGGTCTAGCTTTTGCCCGCGTTAATTTAGAATTTGACAATCAAGTCTTAACACATCACTAAAGTTTCTATAATAACATAATTCAATCATGATTCGAAAGACACGTGGCGCCATCTATGAACATTATTGTAGTTTTCCTCGGGAACAGTACTTTTTTTCGGGATGAAAGGTACCTTATGTCCGTTTCTGTAAACCTGACAACGTATATGCAAAATTTCAGGATGATCGGTCTAGTGGTTTAGGCGTGAAAAGGTAACAAACAAACAAACTTACTTTCGCATTTATAATATTAGTTAGTATTAGGATTAGGAAGTTAGGATTAGTTAGGATGTATGTACCTCATTTTATTTGTTTGTGATCGAATGTTAATTGGCAGCTTCTTAGTTTGTTGACGATTAAGAACTCTTGTACCTATACAATATACAAGGTTATTCGGAAAGGGGATACTAATCCAAAAGGGTGTTAAAGTACCCAAAATAATGACTAACGTTTTTCTGCTATTTTCCCCAAGAGTCAATAGTTTAAGAGAAACAGCTGTTTACAAAATAAAAAATACGCTAAAATCTATCTATCCTCAATTACGATCAGCTGTGTTTACATTTTAAGTCATTTGGGGTCACGGATTACAAGCTCTATTTTCTGAATTCGTAACTAAAGAGCAGTGAAGAATTTTTGGAAAAACTAAAATTAAAAACTTATTGCATGGAAATATTATTTTTAATTTTAACACTTGCTTTGGAACAGTCGTCAGTGATACTTTAAGTGGCCTGCGGATTAATTCCCCATTTCCGACTAACCTTGTGTATTAGACTAATACGTAAAACTTTCAGAGGAATCACTAAACGATATAAAACATTCAAGCTAAAAGATACACAACTTAAAACAAAAGTTTACAAAACGCAGTTCATAAAAACGAGAAACGCGAGCTACCTGTAATATTAAGAATGCATCATTTCGCTACAACTCCAGTAGGCTAGGCAGACAGGCAACTGTATATTAAGTCTGAACAGATTAACGGTTTACGAGCAAATTTATGTTTATGGCTTCTTCGGCTCCGTTTTATAAACACGAGACTACTGAAACCGCTGAAACTAAATGTAACCCGCAGAATGTTCTTAAGTAGGCACATAAGGTTGGCAAATCGTTCTACATATTTGTATGCAACATCGTTAATTTTCGCACCCACTTAAGATAAGTTAAGATACATTATAATTCAAATTGTACCTACATGGTGTCACGCTTAGCGGCTTAAGGGTGGCTTGAGGAGTCAACCCTTACCTAACGAGCATGTGCACATAAAATCCGAATCTAGCAAGAAGCAGAAGCAGTTTAGCAGGAGTGTAGGTACTTATTGAATAATAATGAAAACACTTTTAACAATACAATATTTTTTTAGTAGAAATAACAGGATTAGTTTACAGGGCGTGGTTCTATGACTACGATACGAGGAGTCCAGGGTCTTCAGGTGTAGATGTAGTACTTAACTAGCGGCTGCTGAGGCACGAGAGAGGACGAAGTGCAGCGTGCTGGGCCTTTTATAGGCGCACCCCGCCAGTCGTCACCACTGCCACCGTCACAATGATGACTATGATTTAAAAATAAAATTAAGTAACATAAAAATAATTAAAACTGCAGTACCTAACTAACTACTCTGTCCATCAAAATTTTATAAAAATTTACAAATAAATAAAAAGTAGTCTAAAATAAGTTACATAACATAACATCACGCCTGTATTCCCGAAGGTTTGGGCAGAGGTGTATAGTACACCCTCATTTCGCCGTTATATTTAAATGCCATATAATAGGGGCGAGCCTATTGCCGGGCACAAACCCAGACTCCGGGCTGCTACTGATAAATTCCACACGGAAAACCCAATAAAAGCTGGCGTCCACTAGGCTCGCCGAGTCGAGTCGAATAGAACCGCAATAATTCGCCTCCTATAGATTTACTATAAAACTGCGTCGATCAGCGACGAGCCGAGACGCGCCGAGTCGAATAACTCGCGCGCATCGCTTGTCGCGCGAATTTCTGTTTTAACGACTTGCTATTACTGACCGTTTCGCCTCACAAGGAACAAATGCGACTCGACTCGATTCGACGCGTTTCGGCTGTAGTCGACGCCAGGCTTAACACTTTGCCCGACCTGGGAATCGAACCCACTCGATAGTCTAAGGTCCCGATCTCACTAGGACACCAAGGTGGTGGCCACCGGTCGCGCCACCAACAAAATGTATGAACCAGGGGGTGATTCGGTTGCCGGCAACTTTGTTGCGCAACCAAGCTGATACCAGGTGAAGTACCCTTTATACAACTACATACATTTTGTTGGAGGGGCGACCGGTGGCCGCCACCAGGGTGTCCTAGTGAGATAAGGCGCTAAAAGTCTATCTAAATCTTCTTGGGACAACACGGTTTCTCTGACAGGCCAAATAAACAAACATAAACAGGAATACACATACACTACTGCAATCTTAGAGTGTAGTTACATTCCTGTACACGGCTCGAACATGTTCTACTGGAATGCCAATCTAAGCTAAGCTACGTCTAAAGCTGCGGCACATAGAGAAGAAACGTTTACGTTACTCTATACAAACTGACACTTTAATGGTCTGACTAAAAGCGTATGTTTACTTTGTATAAGTAGTACAGTTGTAGGATAACTTTTTCATCATCATCCTCTTGCGACATTTCACCTTCTTTTTAGTTATATTAAACCTTTTTTTTATCACAGGCCACATCGTTTTTCATTATTATAGTTAGTGTGTATATAATATACAGGGTGGAATCGTTAAGTGTCAACAGACGATTTTTTCGTCAACTTAAGAGATATTTAAAAAGTTAAGGCTATTATCAAAACTAGACTACATGGAGAGTAAAATAATGTAAATAACTTCAGGAAAAACAAAAGCCAGATATTGAAAATTTTGTTTTTCGCCCCCTCCATACATGTAGTATGAGAATTTCTTTTAACTGATCATACCAATCATACCTACGTAATCTCTCTCTTCCTTATTGTAAATATGGCGGTGAACTCTGCCACCATATTTACAGCCTTACTCGACTTTGGTCTATCTAGTCATCTCTGTAATAAAGCTTCATATCACTAGATTCCTGAGCACTACCTAAATCTAACCCAGGATTTCGAACAGAAAACAGACAGATTTTGTAGTTCCAGATTGCCTATGTAATACGATAGCCTATTACTTTCATGTCTAATAAATAACGATAATATTGCAATCAGTTTGTTTAACTAATTAAAATTCTAATATTTCAATGACAATGTTCCTTATTACATGGCGCTAAATATCGGCATGACGGATTTTTGGCTGTATAACAGAACTCCTCTGCCTTCGCTTTAAGGGAATAGGCATTATGTGTATTTTTTATTAATTAAAAATAAATAAAAATCTAAAGAACAACTCTTTTTTGATAATTCGGAGCTCAAAGCATAAGTACTCTGTAGTTTTTTTTTGTAACTTGTTATTTTTCGTTTTCAGCCAGTTCAGTTGATTAAAAGTTTAAATAAAATGTTGCCGTCTTTGTCATACAAGGAAGAAATATTATCCATTTTTTATTGAGTTATTATTAATCCTGTCATTCAGTAAACAATTTAGCTCGAAAATACAATGCAATAAAATTATAAGCTTTTTTAATATCTCATGAACAAAAATGTCATACTAAATGTACGGAAGTAGGTAAAATCAAAATTCTCGATATATGGCGATAATTTTTTCAAAAATATTTATGTTGTTTTAATTAGTAGGCGACCTAGTTTTGATATTAGCCATAAGTTCCGAAATATTTCTTAAACTGACGGAATAATCGCCTGTTGACACTTAACGATTCCACCCTGTATACACAAACTATTATGATCACTAAATATCAGCGTGTATACCAAAATCCGTAACACCATTCAAACTAGCGACACAATTTTCTTAATAACTTCCTGTCCCCAAAATTTTCAGGGTTTTTCATAAGTGTTATGAAGATTTAACGACTTGTCTCCATTATCCTTAACCCCGATACGAGGGCACCATGCCAAACAGTCATAAAACATACCAAATGGTTACACGATTCGAGATCGTCCTTATAGTTATATCAGTTATAGTTGTACACAGTCAGAAGAGCTATCTGCTGAAAGCAGCTATTTAATTTTAATTTTTAAGTCGATCGAGGCAAAATTCACACTGTAGATACTATGTTTTTTAAACACTACGGCTTCCGCGAGACAGGCTCGACCTAGTGTGGAAGCCACTGATAATATTTTCCTAATAAACAGTTGTATAAAACTTCAACGCCTATATTAGATTTAAGTCGTTGTAAAAATCTATTTCGGTAAATAATTTTATTCTTAATCTCTTACTCTTTTTATCAACATAAACCCATTGATCTTGTGTTCGCAAGCGCGACTGCACAACGTGACGTCAGATTTGATTTACAGATCGGTAAATTTTTTATTTGAGTATTTCTGTTTGGGAATTATGAGTACTACGTAGACACACCCCGATTTTGAGTACCTACATAAGTTTTGCAATCGTACCGACGTGTAGTGATGGTATAATGTTTCTGAATTAAAACTTGATTTTTATTATTATTTTGTTCAAAAATAGATTGTATAGCAAATAATAGTTTAGACTCGTGTTAAAATAAACTAGCTGCAATAATAATTGATGTCTAAATCCCGAAATATTCATCGACTTTTGCTGATGGCTGCGTGAACGTGACGAGTATTTATTATTATAAATGATTGCTTGTATTCCTTTTATACAACTTATCTGCAGTAGTACAATATTACTGGATCACGCTTATAAGTGCACACTAATAAGACGTATATTAAACATACGATAATAACTCAATTACATTTCAAGTCACGAACTCATAATACGTTAGGGCGGATAAACTTAGGGTGGCCATCGCGCATCCTAATCAGGACAGCTCTAATTCCACTAAAAGCCGCAATCGACGAAATTAATTTTGATTTAACACTTCGCATTGTTTCGGCCTTGTTTCGGCCTTTATCTCTAGATAACGATGATGGTAATTGGCAATTTATGGGACGATATTGTGTCGATAAATGTTATTTAAAGGGTTTAACATACTTATTTAACCTCACGTGAAATGTAGCTATGCACGAAAACATTGTTAAATATTAAATAGCCCAATGAAGTGATATTCATTAATTATACAGAGTGTAAACGAATTCATGTAATTCCTTCAAACCGCTTGAACTTCTAGTGACACAGATTGACCCTGCACTGTTTTTTTTTCAGTTTCAGCAAAAATAACCTGATTTTCTGTTTCCGAGTCATTTTAGCGTCCCAAGTTAACTGACTGCACGGAGCAATAACGCGCTAGTCGTGCCTGCCAGCTGTGTCGCCGTGCTTTCATTCATTTATGCGTGGCATCGAAATGTTCTATCACATATGTACCTACATTTATTTGTAAAACAATTTTTTGCTTCTTTTTTATTGAAACCTTGTTAGGTGGTTTAGATACGATGACTTTAGCCTTTTTTATATGGCCGGGGTCGCGGGATTCGCAGCTGCATGCACCGCAACCCCGGCAACCTCGGTCTGCCAGCCCCTGGCGGACCTCTCCTTCTGAGAGGCACGCGTGGAACACGGCGCGCTGCCTTCTCCCGCCTGTTACTGGTCGGGCGACGGGTCACCTAACCCGCCGCCCGCAGGCCAATGATGACTTAACACTACCGCAAGAAAAAAAAATGTTTTAATTTTTTAATTTTTAATCTATCTAAATCCCGTGCGGGTTTAATCTATATCATTAATAGATCACATGATCTATTCAAACCACATGGTTTGAAGGAATTACACGAATTCGTTTACACCCTGTATTATTAAGTGAAATGCAATTAATTCCCTATTAATCTTCCAAATATGAATAATGCTGTTCCTTCTCGTGTACTTTCATATTAGGGTGTTAGCCGACAGAAGGAGTTCTCTCAGTAATACTTAGGGCATACTGAAAGTTTATGGATTCTGATAAAATAAAACACTTATAATTTTTATATTGTTTTTACTGTCGAATTTTTTTTCCAGACAATTCATACTTTTTCATTCTTTGAAACCATTGGAAAAAGTTTTATCACACCACAGCTCTCTCGCTGTCGTTTTTGAACTTCCGTTAACTTATGCGGTATCCATTTCAAACAAAGCTTTCGAATGTTTAGATGTACGTGAAAAATATTATGCACTTGGCTCATAATAATGTTCAATCTTGTACGAATTGGTTGACATATGTTTTTTTTACCAGATTAAATTAGTTGTCGTGCAGCATCAACATTAGTTTCTGTTACCGTCGTCGCCGGTCGGCCTTTACGTAAATCGCCTTGGAGATGAATATGTCCACGTTTGAATTTATTAAACGATGCTACCAGATGAGGCTTCATCACCAAACGCTAATCGTTGAATTAAACCACAGCGAAAATATAAAAAAATCATACCTCGAAAATTCTCTCGACTCAATTCCATTTTTAGGTATACACGCAATTTTCAATTCGCGCCACAAAGAAAAAACAAATGATAGGCGTAAAAGATAAAATATATTGTAAAGTAAAAGAGTTCTATTTTCAAAAATAGTAATTACTTTTTTAATATCTTTAATGTAAGTGGCCAGTTCCAAAACCTTTCAGTATGGCTCATGTATAGCTAGATCATTAAACTCCGATCACAATGTCTTCGAAGCGTGGTGAAATTGCATAACATTGTAGGTATGTACAACCGTAAACGTAGATCGTAAACAAATGGCCTAGTTCAATTCCCAAATGAGGAACAGCAACAATATTATTTAGACTGTGGATTTATTTTCTGTGGATGAACCCAAGATAGCTGGTCTATTTGCTTATTCAGATTGGTTAGAAAACTTGTAGTTTGATGCCGACGACTATGCTCAAATAAATCTTGGTCTTTCCGCACCAATTCACTGCCTGATGCATATAACTGAGCTAACACTGTTAAATTGTATATTATTAAACAATCTGCATTTTTCTTATGAGACACAACAACGCTCATTTATTCAAATATCAAAAACAATTTGTATTATCAACATGCATACAACACAATTCGTTTTAACATAGTGTTATACATGCAATAGTAAATAAGTCGTAAATAGCGGTAATAAACAAGCTACCCATTCAGCTCGTCCATTACAGCTCTACGAGGCCCATTTTAAGCAGCAATACAGAGAAACATTCATTCCATTGTTTCACGAAACTACAGCAATCGATATGGTCAGTATCGATTAATTAAATCGATATGCATCGGCGGCCGCCACTAATAAATAAATGAAGCCAATGCTGTTACACTGCAACACAATTAGCTGGCAATCGATTTGAAATTATTGCTATACAGCAATACTTTAATCGAGTTTTTACATTGTTTGAATGTTGAACTCTTCATATTCATTTAAAAGTTTACGATTTTTACGCTGACCAGAAATGCAAATACCAAGCTAATATTGTTTTGGTAATGCCAATTCAACAACAATAATGATAGTTGCATAAAATATCCTCGATAGAGAAATTAGAATATAATTCGAATTGCAGTAAAATATTCAGCTCTAAATATAGTATTAGAAGCGGTGCAATATTGTACCTTACCGTTTGTAAATTACGAAAACGGCAATAGTTTTCGTGAACTCGTTAAACTGTCTAATAATATATTTGTCTCTTTTTCTTATGGGTGTGTAAGAGAGATAGAAGTTCAACGAGCTCTCGAAAACTAATGCTGTTTTCGAAATTTGGAACATACTCGCACAGACTAGCGGTACAGAGGGCCAATTCTACTAACAGGAACGTTATCAATCGAAACCAAACCGTCCATTTAAACAGTTTTCGTTAACGAAAACTGACAATTTGTTTGACAATAAAACAAATCCAGCATTTTGAGTTTTCGTAAACGAAAACTAACTGACGCGTTGGTTGTGGTGCGTTCGCGGATTCGCAACAATTTTGTAAGTAGAATTTGGCTCCAAGTCTACTTATCGTTTAACTACAGTAACACCAGTCAGTCAGGTATAGTTTTGTCAAACAAGCAATGATTACCACGACCTATCTTCAATGAATGCTTACTACCTGTGCTGCCATTGGCTAAATAAATAGCAACTATAGACTCCATCTTTTTATTTATTTATTGGCCTATCTACTCGTACAATAGGCATGTTGACAGCATCAATAAATTGCAAATCTAATTAGTCCGCCAGTTAGGGTTTTGAAAAATAATGGACACGAATTTTTTCTTTTGTTAAATCTATGAATATTTGGAAAGATAAAACGCATCAAAACTCGAGAGTGGGGGCTTGTGACGTCAGAAGCAAGTAAAAATTGTACTTGCTTGTGACGTTTCGCCAAAATCGCCAATTTTAAAAGTGTCGTATCTTCGTAAATTTTGGTTTACGTAACAAAAGAAAAAATACGGGTCAAATATTTTTTGATAATCTAACTGACGGACTAATTAGATTTTTTCAGTCAAATACCCTATTGTTACACTGTTTATCCTAATAATACAAGAAATTTATGATACGAGCATAGTGCACATTACAATATGATGCGATAGACACAGCATACAAAAAAAAACAAAATTATAACAGCAATGAAATTACAATAATAGTGCAGAAATAACACTTTCAACAACTACTTAGTCGGTAGTTTTAGAAACATAGTCTACAGTTTTATATCCTCATTTGAATTGTTGTTACTTAACGTTATTTACCTACACATGTGTTTTTTCTGGAACAGTCTTTGTTAGAGCCATCGAATATAATTTAAAAGGAAAAAGCATTATCAACTTATCAATCATTGTGTTTGTTATCGATAGATTGGAGTACAGTCCGAGGGCAAATCGTATTTATAGTACCTATACCAATGTCATGTATTTGTACCAAATATACAGCGTGTCCCAGAAAGTAGTGTTCAAACGGAAGTCCAGAGGTAGAACATCTTTTGAGGTACCCAAATCACCCCCATGTATGTTCCGCGATTTTGTGTAGTTTTCGAGTTATGAATGTTTTTCATGTTTTTAATCAAACTCTGACTATAAGAACATTTTTGATCATAGTGACGTGAACAGTTGAGATACATGAGTATTTTTTTTTTCTAAATTAGCTGATTAGTGACCCTTTCAAATGCATAAACATTTGTAACCATAGATGCAACGAATGCGTTACAAAAAAATATTGAATTCTCATAAAGTTAAAAACCTGCATGTTTCCAACATCTTTTTAGGTGATTTAAAAATAAATCTCCCAAAACTTTTTTCGTCAGATGTATTTTAAAAACTTATCCATTTTATCAGCTATTTATCCTGTAAATTTCATCGAGCTATCTCTACGACATCACAATAAAAATTTCATTCAAAGCATGCAATATCGAAGATTTCAGTTGTTAAAGCGTGAATGAAAAATTGATTAAAACTAACTAATAACGTCTTTTTTAGGAACTCTCGACGTAAAAAGAGGGGTGTTATAAGTTTAACGTATGTGTCTGTGTGTATGTCTGTGGCATCGTAGCTCCTAAACTGATTTTCATTTAGTTTTTTCTTTTGTTTGAAAGGTGACTTTATTGAGAGTGTTCTTAGCTATGATTCAAGAAAATTTGTTCAGCTCTTGCTCTTTTCTGGTTGTTGCAGGGATATGAGCAACTTCTACTGGTCTGATCGATTCGAAATTTACTATCCTGTGACTTCAATGATATTACAATAACGTGGTAACCTTGACCTGATACTCAAGCATCATCTAAAACAGCATGATACCCAACTAACAGTAGAGGTATTGTGTGCCTATTGATTTTTTAAGTTTATGATAAGTTGTAATGACCTCCTTCTTGTCACATGTCATCAATATCATTGAAATCACAGGATAGTTAATTTCGAAACGATCAGACCAGTAGAAGTTGCTCATATCTCTTCGATAACCAGAAAAGAGCTGATGATCTTCAAACGGCTGAACAAATTTTCTTGAATCATAGCTAAGAACACTCGATAAAGTCACCTTTCAAACAAAAGAAAAAACTAAAGCAAAATCCGTTTAGGAGCTACGATGCCACAGACAAACACACAGACACACACGTTAAACTTATAACACCCCTCTTTTTGCGTCGAGGGTTACTAAAAAAGAAGTTATTAGTTAGTTTTAATCAATTTTTCATTCACCCTTTACAACTGGAATTTTCGATGTTGTATGCTTTGAATGAAATTTTTATTACGATATCGTAGAGATAGCTCGATGAAATTTACAGGGTAAATAGCTGATAAAATAGTTAAGTTTTTAAAATACATCTGACGAAAAAAGTTCAGGGAGATTTATTTTTAAATCACCCACAAAGATGTAGGAAACATGCAGGATTTTAACTTTATGAGAATTCAATATTTTTTTGTAACTCATTCGTTACATCTATGGTTACAAATGTTTATGCATTTGAAAAGGTCTCTAATCAGCTAATTTAGAAAAAAAAATTACTCATGTATCTCAACTGTTCACGTCACTGTGATCAAAAATGTCGTTATAGTCAGAGTTTGATTAAAAAACATGAAAAACATTCATAACTCGAAAACTACACAAAATCGCGGAACATACATGGGGGTGATTTGGGTACCTCAAAGGATGTTCTACCTCTGGACTTCCGCTTGACACTACTTTCTGGGACACGCTGTATATGTTACGGCTTAAAGCCGTAGAACGATTAAACCTAGGTTTAATCTAGCTACATCTAGGTGCGGCCGGTTTAGAACTTGATGTAACCTATTTATTGAAAGATGATTAAATTTTAACGATTGTTAGGTTTTCGACAATAAGCTTTTCTACGTTGTTAATAAACCTAACCGAGACAGGTTGTTCAGATTTCAGGCTAATCTTAAGAGGCTACACCGAATTCTAACCAATTGCAACCTAACCGGTCGCATCTACGTGTAGCCGGCTAAACTTATGTGTAGCCGCAATTCGGCTTTTAGCCGTAACATAGACATATTATTGGTGACACCTGCGGCTTCCTTCCTTCCTTTGCGGCGGCCTACATCCTTATTCGGGTTTATGGCTATCTGCGTTCCAAGTTTCATTGAAATTGGTTGAGTAGTTTAGTAGTGAATAAGTAAAAAGCAGACAGACAGACAAAGTTACTTTTGCATTATTATAGATACTCAATTAATTACAACAAAGTATTCCCAAAAGATAATTTACAACGTTTTTTTCCAAAAAATACAGGTCTTGCTAATTATATTACTACATCTTTATGCAATGTAATTGAGTCCTACATTATTAGACGCCGCCGCGCCGTACAAAAAACGTTGTTGCGGATAGTTAGGACCTGGGGGCATACAATACCTCATCTAAAAGTACCATGTAAGAAGAGAAATATAGTTTTTTTAGCAATTAAGTAATCTTGTTGTAATTACATAACAGTATGTATTAGGTATGATATTCCTTGCATAGAATAAGCAAACATCGTTAGTGCCATAAAGTTCGCAGACTATGGCACGAGTTCAACTCGACAATTACTGGAATCGAGGTTGTTTAGGAATATGACGTGCACTGTGGTTAAGTCGTACAAAAAAAAAAGTTAAAACCGTGTCAATGCCCGACAAACTATGTGTGGGTGTCCCGTCCGAATGCTAGGTCCAGTTTCAAACGGCTTACCAATACTCGGAGTATCAATCTAGTTCCATAGAAAAATCGTTATGGTTATTTTCCCACTTTTTCAGATTGCTACTCTACCGAATGAATAACTTTTTCACTCACTAGGCTTTTACGGCCTACGCGGTATGACATTTTACAACTGTGAAATTTTTTCTCTGATTAGTGGTGCGAGCACGGATCTTTTATCGAGTCGATTCGAGAAATGTATCTATTCTAAACGTCAAATTTGACATAAGATATAGATAAGACGACAACTATTGTCGACTCGATATAAAGATCCGTGCTCGCACCGCAGGGCTGTTATAAGACGAATTGTCAGTTGTTAACTGTCATTCAGCGTACAGAATGACAGTTTGTGACTCTCAACTGAATGGCAGTTAGAGTTCATATGAGAGCTCTTACACACGAGCGGCATGTTCCCAACGGCAGAGGTAACTGCAGCCGTCGACGCGCGTCGGCGGCAACCGTCGACGGCAGTATTCGACCTATAGCGACACTTGCAGTTGTTGCCGCTGCCGCTGATCTTCGAAGTTGAAATGTCGACGGCTGCCGTCGACGCGTCAACGGAAGCCGTCGACTCGCGTCGACGGCTGCAGTTACCTCTGCCGTTGGGGACATGCCGTTCGTGTGTAAGAGCTCTTATAGCTCTACCCAACGTTACTTATCCATATTGTAGAAGACAGGAGCACTAAAACGATAACAATTTGATATTCTCTGCACAAAGACTATAAACATTGTTTAACTACTTAATAGCCTCCAAAAACGATTCGAAACATGCAAAGTTTAAAGTTATCGTGTTAATAGTTATACTCGGGAGAGTTATCAGCTAACCCGCTCGCGCGCGGCGGTCAATTTAACAATAAGCGGCATGTTGACACGCAATTAAGTCTGCACCCGCTGGACAAACCTTGCGTGCCAATGTAGCACCGTATACACACGCTAAAAATCACAACGTAAGGTTTAGTCTGACTAACCTGCTAACCAACGCCAACGGATTGAATAACAACAGCATTTTAGTGTCCCACATTCCACAACAGTAATGTTGTTTTTTGTAGATAAAAGCCAATGCCTAATTCCAAATCCAAAAGTCTAAATTAGACAGGGGTGGGCAAACTTTTTTCATCTGGGGCCAGAAAAACGCAAGAAATTTTGCACGGGGCCAGAAAAAAATTCATTTTGTTCTGCTTACACTGAGTTGCAAGAAAGATACCATTAGGTGATCATTAACTAATCCGTCATTAAGAATAATGTTTTCATTAAATTAATGGCTATTGCATGAACACTAATTAGGTCGTAGTTCGTTCTTCATTTACTAATTATCATATATTGAAATCATGGGGAGTTTGACACATCAAAAATTAATTTTAATGGATAGTTAATCATTCCATTATATCTAGCTTCTTGCAATGGACAGTAGAGGTTAATGGAGCATTAACATTCTAATGAGAGCATTAAAATTTAATGGACCTTTCTTGCAATTGAGTGTAAGTGTAACATTTTTAGCTCAAATAATCAGGGCTATTTGTCATGACCATACATACACTCCTGCTCAAAAAGGGAGGATTGGCGGGCCGTATTGAAATCCTTCGCGGGCTAGAGTTGGCCCGCGGGCCATAGTTTGAACATCCTTGGTCTTAATAAATGGGGCTGTATATTAGCATTTTTCTAAATCAAAATAAAATGAAAATCTATTTGTTTGCCTACTTTGTTCAACATTTTCACGTTGGTCGTATCTGAAAGTAATACAAATATATATATCTCTAAAAAGCTTATCGTGCTTTGAAAGTTGTAAAACTTAGCTGGAAGAAGTTAGCTTACTTGTTCGGACTGGGTAACTTAGCACTCAGACCGTGAGCTAGTGACCTATTACTACTTGTGCACTTTTGCCGATGACCAATACGTTACTGCCGCAACTATTTAATCAAAGTGATGGCTGCACTCAGTGTTTGTGCACTGTGAGTTATAAATTTCGTGAAAAAGTCACAATTAAAAAAATGAACATGTATTTATTTAGTAAAATTGCCCTCCTATAGGAAAATTGACAAGCGGGGTAATTATGTCAAAATTACAAATTACGACGTATTCCACATTGGGCACCCGCTTTTACGGCACCCAAGTTAATGGCACCTGAGGTATTCCATATTCGGCACCTATCGGTATTTTTGGCAGGTGCCATTAATGGAACAGTTTATTATTTAAAATTTTATTCTACTTTCGGCACCTACGAACCAGTAGGTACTAGTGATGGGACGTTTACTTTTTACAGGACGTTAAAATTAAAAATTCGATTAAAATCAGTAGAGTTTAATAACATGATAAAAATATAACTTCTTTATGTATTTTAATATCACAATCGGTTTCCTTAATCACATATTGCAAAATCAGCCTTGAGTTACAACAGTTTTTTTTTAGTGTTTTGAGGCTTTTTATCAAACATGATCATGGCAGCCTCATCGTACACAATAGAATTTAAAAACAAATACTTTTTAGGTTTACATACAATTATTTCTCTTCTTGATTAACTTTGTAATTAAAATTCAACTGTTTTTATTTATTGAAACTACCAGGAAAGCAGAAATGAACTGGAACTAGGTGCTTAAGCGACTTAACATACATAGCTCAATAATGGTAAAAATACAGGTATTGAAATTGAATCATTTGTTGTTTTGAAAAGTACCAGGGTGACAGCCTAAACGATGTCACTAAGATATGCACCAATGATTAAACACAAAAAGGAATATAAAGTATTCCTTATTATTCACTATATCGATAGAAGTCTTAAAACTGTCCTATATCTTACCTATAACTGTCACTTAGTGATATCGTTTAAGCGCCTATTTTCTGTTCATTTCTGTCGCCCTGGTACTTTTCAAAACAACAAATGATTCAATTTCAAAACCTGTATTTTTACCATTATTGAGCTATGTATGTTAAGTCGCTTAAGCACCTAGTTCCAGTTCATTTCTGCTTTCCTGGTAGTTTTAATAAATAAAGACAGTTGAATTTTAATTACAAAGTTAATCAAGAAGAGAAATAATTGTATGTAAACCTAAAAAGTATTTGTTTTAAATTCTATTGTGTGATGAGGCTGCCATGATCATGTTTGATAAAAAGCCTCAAAACACTAAAAAAAAAAACTGTTGTAACTCCAGGCTGATTTTGCAATATATGTGATTAAGAAAACCGATTGTGATATTAAAATACATAAAGAAGTTATATTTTTATCATGTTATTAAACTCTACTGATTTTAATCGAATTTTTAATTTTAACGTCCTATAAAAAGTAAACGTCCCATCACTAGTACCTACTAGTTCGTAGGTGCCGAAAGTGGAGTAAAATTTTAAATAATAAACTGTTCCACTAATGGCACCTGCCAAAAATACCGATAGGTGCCGAATATGGAATACCTCAGGTGCCATTAACTTGGGTGCCGTAAAAGCGGGTGCCCAATGTGGAATACGTCAAAATTACCTATACTCTGTTCAACGAAAGATGAGTCCTGACATAGCTAGGTGGTCATTTCGTAAATTGTAGCCGCAAAGAGATTGCTATCGAAGAAACGTAAACGACATCATCAAAAACTTCTCTCTTTTTCTCTCATGTCAGCACGAGCTATTCGAAAATAGCTCATGCTGTTGTGAAAAAATTTGCCAGTTAGCAAGGTTGGTAGCGGAGCTGACTGCCCAGGGTGCACCGGACGTAAGTACGTCCGTACTTTACGTTACTTAAGTAATTAAGTAAGTATCATCACTCGTGGAGATTCTTTTCATGCACCACACATCAAAAACTGTAAAATAGCTATATAATCCTTGTTTTGTTTTTTTTAAATATTTGATATTCTTTGTTCGGTAACGTGTTATAACGTCAGGCCTCAACTTACGGTGAAAAGGGCATATCCACGTTCAGCATAACCGAGTTTATAATATGACGAATAACTTCTTAAACATTCATTCATTTATAGTTCATTAAAATTCCCATAAATCTGTTCTTACTTACCAAAACTAACTTGATGTAACACAAACTAATTCTAATGTGGGTTTTAAATCATTTCCCCAGTTTCAGTAGTAATTATTTACAGACAAATAAAACGGAACAGCCCTTAAGAGAATCGTGTAACATTGTTTATAGTTCAGACCGTTTGAAGATAGGTTGTTAACGAAATAACAAATGTGGCTTTTGCAGGGTTAACAGGTTCCTGTTTTATTGTCCTCGTAATTGACAACGAACTGAGAGGCAGACCTCTTTACGTTAAATTCTTGATTATTGTGTAATGGGCATGTTGACAGCATCAATTAATTGCAAATCAAATTAGTCCGCCAGTTATGTACGATTTCCACCAAACGGGCCGCAGCGCGTCGCAGCGGATGCTCGAACACGCGCCCGTAGCCGACCGCATCCGCCCGACGGCTACAATCTGCTGGAACCCGGGCGCATGCGCGCGCGTGCTCGTGTATCCGCTCTCGCAGTTAGTTTCTACCTGCGGTTTGGCCGAGCGGAGCCGACCGGACGCGACGACAGCCGAGCGCCGCCGTCCACGTACTGGAGCAGCCGACCGGCTGCCGCGGCATACGCCCGGATCTAACCGAGTCCCAAGCAGTGTAATTTCCACGCAAACATGAAACTTAACTATTGTATAGAAGCCTGAATTTCCTTTAGCACAGTTTGAAATGCGCTCCGACGCGCTCCGGCGCGGCCCGTTTGGTGGAAAGTGGAAATCGTACATTACAGTTTTGAAAAATAATGGACACGTATTTTTTCCTTTTGTTAAATCTATAAATATTTGGAAAGATAAAACGCATCAAAACTCGAGTGGGGGCTTGTGACGTCAGAAGCAAGTAAAAATTGTACTTGCTTGTGACGTTTTGCCAATTTTAAAAGTGTCGTATCTTCGTCATGTTTGGTTTACGTAACAAAAGAAAAAATACGGGTCAAATATTTTTTAATAATCTAACTGACGGACTAATTAGATGTTTTCAGTCAAATACCCTATTGTCTGCCTCGTTGTTCTAGTGGTCGCAAGTGCGATTGCTAAGCGTGAGGTCCCAGGTCGGGCAACGTGTTATCGGGTTTTAGGTGTTGAATTTCTCAGTAGCAGCCCGGAGTGTGGATTTGTGCCCGGTTGATGGCAATAGGGTCGCCCCCTATTATATGGAACTTGAACGTAAGGGTGTTACCACACCAATCGATCGATCGTCGATCGATGCCATCGATCGATGGTAGAATGGATTAGTCGACGTCGATCGATAGTTTCTACCACACCAATCGATCGATAGCCGATAGATGCCATCGGCCGATGGTAGAATGGATTGGTCGACGTCGATCGATAGTTTCTACTAGACCTATCGATCGATAGTCGATCGACGATCGATCGATGGTAGAATGGATTGGTCGTCCTCTTGTGAATACATTTCGAAAGAAACTGATGGTATATAGCCGGGGTTAATCGATCTACGTCGACCGATGCCATTGACCGGCAATCGGTCGATTGGTTAGTCGACCGGTATCCGTCGACCGATGCCATCGACCGGCAATCGATCGATTGGTTAGCCGACCGGTATCCGTCGATCAATTAAAGCTACCACACCAATCGATCAACGTCGACCGATGTCGACCGATGCCATCGACCGGCAATCGATCGATTGGTTAGCCGACCGGTATCCGTCGATCAATTAAAGCTACCACACCAATCGATCAACGTCGACCGATGTCGATCGATGGCATCGATCGACTATCGATCGACTGGTGTGGTAACACCCTAACGGTGAAACGACGGTGTACTGACCTACACCTCTGCCCAATCCTTTGATGAATACAGGCGTGATGTTATGTTATTGTTTAATTGCTGATAACTTTTTCAATGTAATTAGATCAACATTTTAATTGTGCAACATACTCGTAATCATTTTGATTTTGACTATAAAACAATAAACATTGTCGTGGAGAAGTGTTTCAGAGATTGTTAATATACATACGTTACTATGGATTTTGTTGTCCTGTCAAAATCTAAGCCATAGCGATGACGAGTGTGTTTAATGTAATTATTTTATTTGCACTTAAGTAAAGTGTAAATAACGGACGCATTTTCCATTTTCACCCTTAAACAAAATGACTAATTTTCTACAAAAACAAACCCTGTTCGAATCGGATTAAGTCGCAACACGGTTGAAGCGAAAAAAAAAACATAAAAAAATATTTTTATGTTTGTGGATGTACTTTAAATTACTCAAAGCAACGAGCACGACCCAAATAGAATCAGCACGGTCGGGATTCAAACGGAAAGAGTCAACGACATAATTAATCATTAAACAGTACTCTGTTCCACGTTGAGAATTGTGGTCATTCGCGAATCGTTGAAGTGGCTACTGCAATTAAAGCAACCTAAACACCATTATTTATAAATGTAATGGCTAACTTTTGTTTTATTTCTATTGAACTGCTTTTAAATGGTCTTTGCGGACCGTTTCTACGTAATCGAGCAGTTAGACTGTAACCGAGCCAATGGTGGGGATGTATTTACTTAACTTTCGCAAAAGGAGGCGACGGCTTCCCACGCACTCTCGCTCTCGACCATGGACAGAACCACGGCTGGAAGCGAGAGGTCACCACCGACTGCCGACTTGTTCGCGGTGCTGCGTCGCCACGTAGGACGTAGGACACGCCTATAGCGTGTGCAGCGCCGTGTCCTCCGTACTGTCGACACAGTGGTGACAACCGGCCGTCTGCTCCTGGCCTATGCGACACAGGTACTTCCCGAAACAGCCATGTCTCGAGAGCACCTGCATCAGCCGGAAGCTGAGGGCGCCATGCCGCCTCTCCAGCCACTCCTCCATCACGGGTCTCACCGCCGCTATTGCGGCGTGCCCTTAAAATACTTAACCTAAGCTAACTACTTATACTACACTAACATCATGACTACTACTACTATACTAGCAATTACAGCACTAAAGGCGTTAAAGACTCGGCCCTCGGCTTATGGCGTTGCTAGCGGATTGGGGGGACACAGTTTTATGAGGGCTGAATTATCGGTATGACCTAACTTTTGTTCGTTTTATTCTTCTTAAAAATATTTGGTATTCGCCGTATGGTTACGACGTAAGTGCCAAGAAACAGTGTATAGGAGCGATAATTTCGCGGAGCCACATTTGGAGCCACTCTATTAATCTGATTTAAGGCCGATTGCCGCTCCAGTCGGCCGTGAGCGATTTTCAGAGGATTTGTGAATTTCGAACGCGATTCGCTCTGGAACCAGTTTTTCTGCAAATGTTAATGTCTTCATTTAGGTGTGGATATCGTTTTCCGATATTGGTAGACTAACCGACCGTCCGTGATCGGACTGGTTGCGTCGCTCATGAGCCCGTGAAAACAGATTTAGCTTTTTTTGCCGTACGTACAATGTATTCCAATGTTGTAAGTATCTACTTACGTAAGCAGGGCCTCGCCATCTTCACAGGTAACGATCAACTCATAGAAATGTAATTCACAGAGTACAGTCAGCTACAAAACGATGTATACCTATACTTAACGAAATTAAAAAGCCATTTGTAGAAGGTGTAGTTATTTAAATCTTTTATTATTGTATATGTTGTCGGAAATGTATATAATCCGTCATTATATAGAATTCCTAGGAAATGTATAGATATAATGCCTAAAATCGACAGGAAATGTGTGAAATAAATTTTATTATACACATTTCCTAGGAATACTATACATTTCCTAAACAGCAATGGGAAATATATTAAAAGAACACGTGTCCCTTCGTGTTAGGTTACTTTAAACCCTGCAGACAGAAATAGGAGCCCCGCACAGCGGACTCCGTCGACTCTACTTTGGAGACCCAAACAAGTGACAATTTGGTGTTCATTAACTGCAACATTTACTACTTTTGGATTAACAATGATTTATTTTTAGTCGTTTTGCTTTAATAGGATAGCGAGATGTTAAAACTTTGGTTGTAATCTTATATTAAAATGCGGGTTTAATTTTGGTAATCATTTACTATTTTTGTCAGTTATATGTTACTATATCTGGTGGTAAGTTAAACATAAGCCCTATATTATTGTGCTACGTAGCTGCGTAGCACACTGTAGCATCAAGTTCTACGAATGCAGTTTGGAATGTTTAGTTCAGCCTAATTCAGCAGCTCTAATTCAGTTCCCTCTCTTTAATGTTTTATCTTTAAATAAAAGATAGCAATATCTTTATTTAAATTTAGTCAAAAGAATCGGCGTCATTAGCTGCTAAAAGTAAACCAACTTTCTGTTATAATGTCTGTCGTCAATAGAATTGAGCATTAGGTACATATTAATATAGCCTCCATTATCAATTTCATTACAACATCAGCTGAATACAAAGATACTTTGTTATGTTTCTGGATCAATACTGTTATATAGTTAACAAAATTGTCTATTTTCAAAAATATGCTCTCGATATTACTTTTTGAAATAGACCCAGAACACAGTGCTAATAATATGGATGATTTGGTCTCTAGACAGGGTATAAACTTTCGGGTAATCCAGTGGAGGGTGGCAACCCTCATTAACTGTCAGTGTTCGGTGCGGACGCCCGGACGGTCCGGCGGGTCCCAGTCGTCCAGAGCACGACAATAATACGCGCGCTACACGCCCGCCGAACCAAAACACGTACACGTTTGATTGCATTTTACTTCACCTCGCCGCCGTTCATCTACCTCGCATTCCATTTCTCTCCCCGATTTATATAGAGAAGTCAATCTAGATACCTTTAAGTACAAAGTTAGTTCTGTCAAGTTTTATGCTTCACTCGCTTTTTAATACTCTTCTACCTTTTCATTAAAAAGATAATACATACAATTATGGTGGTCCAAGTTCTTTAGTTACAGTGCACGTTAACATTTTAATCTCGGAACAAAAACAGTAAATTATGCCACCGCTGTAACAGCGGAGCTAAATTGCTACACTGAAAGCACTAAATACTAATATATTAAGCAAATTGCTCATTAAAACAATGGAGCATCTGCGTTTTGTGACTGTGTAGTATCTACAATACAATACAATACAAACGGGTAAGTGCTACAAAAGCGCTGCTAATTGGTGCGCCCAACTTTGTCAAGGGAAACCGCTTGCGTATCGTATATCTGAATTACCGTAAATGTGAAAATTTATAAATAACCTTTACAAAACCAGTGTTGTATAATCGACACAAACGCTCGGACCAAAAGTTAAAGGCAGGTCACAAACAGAAATATTGTTACCAATTAACCTTTGCTTTGAAGCTTTGAAAATATAATACGCACGCACATATTTTGTTGATCGTAGGTACTTACCAATATTGATCAATAAAATGATTAGAATCACACGCAACGTTTATTGTTGTGACACGTCAGCATAATGTAATTCTATGAGCATCTCTTTAGGACTTATGAGATTGGCATGCAAAATTCACGATCATGTTAAATTATGTAGGTAGGTACTACGGAAACTGTGAAGTGTTTCGTCATATAGGCTACGATATCCTAGCATCGTTTTCAAGAACATTGCAAACACTCAATGGCCTCAGTGTAATGGTGATGACTACATTGACTCAGTTAACAAGCGCCTTGGTGACTAGAGTCATTCCGTGCATCCTGGAATATTTAGACTGGGAAATTGCAAGATTGTCCCAACGGTCGTCAAAAGCTCGTTAGTCGGTGGGTACATCGCATGCATCCTTTGATAACTGTCGCCAATACTATTACGTATAAAAGGAACGTCTTTACAATTTGACTTTGACCTAAAGCTACAATAATTTAACACGTAATAAGCTGGTCGGGAATTTAATACCTTGAAATGAATTCCGCCTACCAGTCTTCGTTGCCAAGACATAGCTATAAATTACATAAACTTAATAAACTGATTACTGTACCGAGTATAAGCTTTCCAATTAATTTCTTTGGGAATCCATTTCGTTGTTGGCAGAAATATCAAAACAAAATATATACTGAAGGTATTGTTGAGATCATAAACAAATTTTTCTATATCTATTGTTGAGATCCCTTTTGACTTATACAAACGTTCACAATAGAGCTGTCTTCGTCACTTTTCGATGGTCTTATATTTCTCTGAACGTTATTAGAGACTTTCTTTATACTCGATATGATCGGTAGCCAAACGATATTTTCGAACCACATTATCAACCTTTTGTTAAAGAACCTAAGAATGGGATTCCCTAACTGCTAGACATACAAGCAATTCTGTTAAAGCCTTTATTTATTTTTCTTTAGGTAACATATTTATAGATTGTTTACACATGCTTTGCAGAGAATTCTCGTAATTATTCCGTAACGTTGTCAGATAAAGTTATCTCTTGTTTTATACTAGCTCCTAAACGGTTAAACGCGATATTATCATAGCTGTCAGTATTTGGGCCCAGAAACGTCAACGCGAAATCGCAACGCCACAATATGCGATGCAGAACTTTGAAATTCAATAGCAATTCCCGCAATGCGTCGGGCGACGACGCAAGTTTTGGCTTTACGACTTGCAACATGGCCTTGTTTGGGACCTAAGTTTACGTAGACAATTGTTTTGGTTGTGTTTCATGTACCTGGGAAGCTAAAGATGATATTGATTACTTTGGACTTACATTTTTGGGAAAACATTTTCGAAGCGTCTCTGATTCAGAACGATTCAGTTTATTACCTCTTATTACGAGAATCCTGAAGAAACGAGGTAACTGAACCGTTTGACAACTGCTTATCGAAAGTTATAATAATTGGAACGCTGATGTGACTGAATTTGAACATTTTACGCGTAGAGACTGCCATAATCTCTAAGTAACTAGTTTGAGGAACAGAGTTTTCGATCGTGTATAGCATGAGGGCCTTTTATACAAATTTAAAAAATAATTTCCCGTAATCTATTACATATTCATTCAATCCTATCTAGAAAAGATATACTTCTTCGTAAAACAAGGCCGTTGCCTTGTTTTACTATAAGAAGTATGTCTTTTACTTCTTACTCTTCTTTTTTTTTAACTGGCCTGCACGAAATTCTGGCAGGAGTTCCTTAGGCAGCGTGATGGGTCCTACTCTCAATCTTGGTTAGTGGAGGAAGCTGTGCCTGAATTCTTCCGATCCCAAGACATTGTTGCAGGGCTAACCTAAACCTAAACTAAAACATAAACCTAAGCTGAAACCTAAAAACTACTCAACTTTCACTAACTCTATTATATACAAAGCACACTCACACTATTCCACACACAGACACACGCACACAAACTCTAAGGCGATTCGCACACTGCACCGCATCACGCAGCGTAGCGCGGGAGTGCGTGTTGTTACGTTGTTTGCAAGTATTTGTATTTGTATAGAAAACACGCATAGTGCAACACACTGAAAACACTGCGCGTGAATGCGTTTTCAGTGTGTTGCACTATGCGTGTTTTCTATACAAATACAGATACTTGCAAACAACATAAGAACACGCACTCCCGCGCTACGCTGCGTGATGCGGTGCAGTGTGCGAATCGCCTAAAACTCACTCGCATGAGCCACACACACAGCTGCGCTCCTTCTATATTTTTGTATTTTCTCTGTATTTAATTTTTTGCTGTATCCTATTTTAATTTTTTAACACAAGCATCTCCTTGCTTAAAAGGTGATCTCCAACTCAGGTGTATAAAGAATACTGGTAATTGCAATAAACTTTTTTTTTTATTTATCTTTTAACTGGACTTAAAAGTACAAAAACTCAAAGAAGAAATCAGACAGAGAGACTAACCTCCGGTTTCTGAATTGAGAATTCGGGATAAGCAATACTTAAGTAGTATTTGAGTACGGAGTTGTCAAAAAAATGCTTTGAAATCCGTCATCTTTTTTGACAACTCCGTACTCAAATGTTACTTTAAGTACTGCTTATCCTAGAATTCTCAATTCAGAAACCGGAGGAGAGCCTACAAGAATATTATTGTAATGCATCCCAATAAACTGGCATCAAACTTGATGAAAACTAGAACGACGTTTAGGAGGATTGGCCCCACAAGACTTGCTAACTTCACCAATATGTAGTTATCTGAATGCTGAATGTCAAAGATTGCATCTGAGCGTAACAGAACGTAACATTAGTTAGAACATTTTGTCGAAGTTGTGTGAATATTTGTGAGGATTGTGATAAATATTCGCAGACGAGTTTTTGATACCTACGTAAAGAACTGTCGGTCACATAACGAAAAAAACCGTGGAAATCTGACATGGGCCCACTATTTCTACTTTATCTTTCTTGCTTTTAACTAATAATTTTAGTTTTCAAATAATATTATTTTGTCGTACAGGTCGCGCGATCGAGCGTGTCTGTGCAGGCGCAGACGGCGCTGGCATGGTGTCGGCGGCGCGCGCGCTGCTGGCCGCCGTCACCAGGGTACTCCTGCTCGCCGACATGGTTGTCGTGCGACAGTTACTACTGGCTAAGGATAAGGTAATTCCAAATCTGTTAACTACATGATCAACCGCTCACTGTCATCAATTCGTACATTTTACCTACAGCTCTTTGAAGATAATTGCTGAACGATTACAAATGATTGTTACTTGATGAGTTATCCTTTTTGTCAAAGTAAAACACTTGGGCAACTGGTTTGATGACCTAGATTTAAAATTACAAGATATTCTGCAAGAAGCACATTAACCATAAAATACTTTTATACGTTATATTCTACAATGTTATCAAACTATTGAAATCAAATCTAATGAAGGAGATTAAATTGTAGTACCGATAATAGAGGTTGGTAATCCGTTATCTAATTATACGTAGATTTATATTAGGTACCTTCCTAATCCAAGGGTGGCGATTAATGGACGAAGTTATATGGAAATGCCATCCAACCCGAATTACTCGTAGATCAACGTTTTACCTCCGTTCCGAAGTAAGGCCTTGACCTATTTGGCGGGAATGGTAATACTGAGAAGCACAGATATGTGTATTTGTAAACATGACATCCATAAATTCGTCAGTCAGTCCAAGTAGCGTAGTGCACGTATGTAGCAAATGCGAACAAATTGTTTCGAATCCCATGTTGCAGGTCCCTATTGCAAAACTTTCGTGTGGTAACTTTGTCCTTACGGCACACAAGTTGTATCTGCTGGCTTCTTATTACACGTATGGGACGGTTCTTTGTCCTTGTATACGATATGTTGTGCGTTTATTGGCTATGTTATTGCGTGCATGGATGCGACAGGTGGCGCGTTCCCTGGACCGGTTGGAGTCGGTGTCGAACTTCGCGGAGTTTGTGCGCGCGTTCACGGAGTTCGGCGGAGGCATGGTGGAGCTAGCGAGGCTCACGGCGGAGAGACGAGCAGACCTCCGTGACGAAAGAAGAAGAGCACAAGTAGCAGCAGCAAGAAACGTCCTCGAACGATCTACCCTCATGCTCCTCACCTCCTCCAAGGTAAATATTATACCTGTTGTAATAGTCCCACTACGGGGAAAATGCCTTTTCTCATACAAAGGAGGGACAAGCATTGATCACCGCGCTTGGTCACTGTATTGGTGATTTCAGACCATTTGATTCCAGTTCCTTCGTGATGTTTTCCTTCACCGTAGCGCAGTGGTGTTTCAGTTGTTTTCAATTAAATTAAAGTACATTATCTATGTATATAAAAATCTATGTACCTATTTCCCTTGGTCACGGCATCACGCGTGAGCGGCTTGACCGATTTCGCTAATTTTTTTTTGTTGTGTTCTTTATTGTCAAGAGAAGGTTCTTATGAAAGAAAATTTTGATATTTAAAAAAAACTAATTTATCTCAGTATGTCCATATTCTTCATTTGTTTACCGCATGCATGAAAATGGTTTTAACTTTTTGTTACTATTTTGATTTTGTTTCTGAAGGTAGATAGTAGTTAAGTAGTAGGTAGGTAGTAAGTAGAAAAAAGTGCATTGCACGCACACTACAGCTAGTGATACAAAAAATCCCATTGGTAAACACCAGGTTTTAAACCTGTAAACCATCTGAACCATCATCAGGTGGTTAAGAAGCGTGTCCGTAAACCACCGCGCCTCCACGACCAAGTTTTACAACTTGACATTTTATTCAAACTTTGTACCGTCAATTGAATCAACATTGCTCATTAACGAAAACTCGTTAGCAAGTCTCGTAAAAACTTCTAGAAAAATATACGTACAATCTAAATGTAGTGCGGTAGGAGGAAAATTAAAGATACCATTTCAGGTTTCACTACATAGAATCTAGATACTTTTAAAGTATTATATAAGTTTTCAAAATAAAGAATAGTAGTTGCTGGAACAAGATGTAATCGGCGTCACGTAGGTACTTTAATGACTTTAGTTGTGTTGTGTGCTATGTTTGTATCAATTGCGGACAGAACCATCTCATTCAATCGGTTCTGTTTAATACTTAACAAATGAGCAGCAGCTTTTGCCCATGTACTCGGGCTTATAACATTATCCTTTCATTGTACTACAGGCAATCCACTTGCCAAGTGTGTTGATTACGACATTATTCGTCCCAGAGCCGTCGTAACTTTATTATTTATATTGGATAGGCAGACACAACCTGTTTTTGCTACCTTTATACATATGTTGTCGGTGCGGCTATAACTCCTCATCAAAACACGATCCTGCTCGCTAAATCAGATTATGCTCGTATGCGCAATCATTGAATTGAAAAAGCCTTCATAAAACACCTTGATGAACTGAGGACACATTATTAACACCAATGGACAGTAATAAATTCTCAATCCGAGTGTCCGGTGAGCCCCGTGGCTCCGTAAATTAGCCCTGTCGCCTGGTCGCCGCTCCTCCTATCAATTATGTAGGTTCCCAACCCAATTCGAGACCACAATGCGTTGTTAGTGACATCAGGGTTTATGGACGCCCATTTCTCATACAATTTTATAGTCAAAACTGTATAAGACAATGCTAATAACAAGCTCTAAATTATTGTTGAATTATGGCTAGGCTAGTCTTTGACAGCGGTCAATGGGGCAGTCAAGAGGCTATATACACGATGATATTGTTTTCACTTGTTTTATGACTTGACTAGCTTTTGCACGCAGCTTCGCTTGCGTAAAATTTTGAATTGCGTAAGATTTTCCATACAAACTTTCATCCCCTGTTTAACTCTCTTAGGGGTTGAATTTCGGAAAATCCTTCCTTATTCCTTGTCTAAATTATAAAGGGAACCTGTATGCAAAATTTCAGCTTTCTAGATCCAAGGGTTTGGGCTGGGCGTTGATGAGTCAGTCAATCAGTCAGGACCTTTCTTTTTATTTATGTAGATGGATGATATCCAGAGATCGAAATAGATGGAGTATAAATATACTCCTGGAAGTTTAGGTAAATACCTAAACTTCCAGGAAGGAAGTAGCATAGAGTGGATAATACCTCCTCTAAAATCCCGGAATAATTATAATGACGTTTTAATCTCGGGATTTAAAAATCACGAATTATTTGATGGACTTTATTTATAGTTACAAATTATTGATTTGAAAAATCATATAACATTTTTTAGGGTTCTGTACTATGTAAAATGTTAAGCAATGAATGTAATATGTAAAACAAAGCTCTTTAATTTAATACTTTTAGTACGGAACCCTAAAATATGTTATATGATTCTTCAAATAAATAATTTGTAACTTTATATAAATAAATTAAATAATTCGTGACTTTGAAATCCCGGGATTAAATCGTCATTATAATTATTCCGGTATTTTAGAGAAGGTATTATCCACTCTATGTTACTTCCTTTCTCGAAGTTAAGGTAAATATACTCTACCTATTCTGATCTCTGATGATATCAGAGCATAATTTAAATTTTTTTAACTTCTCTGTCGAATCGAGCTATTTGAGACTAGCTCATGCCGTGCTGAAAAATCTTTTCAACTCGTGAGGTTAGTAGCGAGGCTGACTGCCCAGGGTGCGCCGGACGTACCGACTTAAGTGTCATCTCTCGTGGAGGCTATTTAACCCTTTCAATGTCCCGTGAATCACATATGAACAACTATGCATTGTTTAACTATTGTGTCTGCTGTATGGACAGTCAACCTGGGGCCTAATTCTCCTAAAATAAATCTTGATAAATCACAACCGAACCAAGGCCGAACCGTTCATTCAGACAGTTCTCAATTTCAAAAGCTATCAAATTGTTTGACTCAAAAAACCAAATCAATCATTTTGAAAGTTTTCTAAAACAAAAACTGACTGACGGTTGTGGTTCGATTGTGTTTGGCAACAATTTATTTTAGGAGAATTGGGCCCCTGTTAATGCGTCCTCATGTGTTTGAAACTACAATATTTAAAAGGAAATATATCTGGGTACTTATTAATATTGTAATTAAAACAAAAAACAATCTTTTTTAAGTAGTTAGGTCAGTAAAACACAAAACACCTTTGTGGGTACCTACTATGACTCCTTTCCGTGCGAATGAAATTAATGAAGTAGGTACCTGCAAAGTTTAATCTTTAATGAAATCGCTTTAGATTCCTTAAGAAAGTGCTATAAAAATCAGTCGTTTCTCAAGAAGATAAAATTTTAGAATTGCCATCGCGTTTTTAAGACCGAACTTACTCTAAGTAAACACGACGGGGCACTTTTATTTCCTCGGGACTTAAGAAATGAAATATCTTAAGTACCAAGATAACGTAAAGTTCAGAGGGACGTTTTGTAACAAGCGTCGTCGTCCAAGGTGGGTCAGTTGCCAAACTGAACAAAAACTCTTAACGCGTCCGCCATAATCCAGTTAATGGTCTCATTTATTATGTAGTGAGTCTATCCTCAAGATCCCTAAACTAAACTGTATTTGACGCTGGACCGTTTGTTCAATGAAGTGGTACATTGTCTGAAATACTCAAGGATTTAATTTCCGATGATGTTATATTAGGAACTAGCTTTTCCCCGCGGCTTCGCTCGCGTTAATTCAGCTCAAAAAAACTCTTTAACACACTACTAAAGTTTCTATAATAATATAATTCAATCGTCATTCGAAAGACACGTGGCGCCATCTATGAACGTTATTGTTGTTTTCCTCGGGAACAGTACATTTTTTCAGGATGAAAGGTACCCTATGTCCGTTTCTGTACACCTGACAACTTAAATGCAAAATTTCAGGATGGTCGGTTCAGTGGTTTAGGCGTGAAAAGGTAACAAACAAACAAACTTACTTTCGTATTTATAATATTAGTTAGGAAGTTAGGATTAGGATGTTAAAACAAAGAACATTTTTGAGGATAGGTACAGCTTGCTAGCGTCAAGTGTAGCATGAGTAGGGTGAGTGAACAGTCCCAGTCAGCTGTATGATGGCAAAGCTAGCAATTTGTCAGCGCTTCCGAGCGAGCGTGCCGCACGCCGATGCCTCCCCCAGCCATTCACATGACATATTTTCCAAGACTTTTCATTTTTCCACCGCTCTATATTAGATGTGTGACATTGATAAAATTCTTCTTTCAACTATTTTTCTTTATACATTGTGTACCTTTCATATGTAGTGGCAATTAACGTAACGAACTAAAAGCGTCATTCATTCAAGCTTTCATTATAATAATTGTTGTAGAACAATTTAATCGTTCGCAACTGCACAAGTTTGCACTACCTATGTCGCAGTTTCCGACGCCTTCCGCTAACTATGACTGTGAGGTACAAGTATGCACTAACTTCAGGCAAACTGCTCGTATACGGTATAGGTGCTACGTAAAGTAATTTATATTAAGTGCGAACTATTTTATCGTATTAATAATGCATGCAACACATAGTACAGGGACTAATATACTGTACGTGTACTGTCGTGTACATATTTGAATCAATATTATTCGCAGAAAGTCGACCGCACAAATGTAGAGCGCCACAATTGCGACTGACAACTCGCCATTACTGCCATTAGCCACTAAACGATTGTGTGAACGGCATACAAATGCAGTTTCGATAGGGTTTGTTAAAACCGCACCGGATAAGAGCACCGCGTGGAGGATTTAATTACATAACGGCTTTAAGTTAAACGCTGTTCATATTGTGTACCTATTAGCAATAGTTTTACGGAAGAAACTTTGCAATATTTAATTTCTTTTAACATTGTTGTAGTAATTTTGAGCATGAATGTATCTAGGCTTCTATCTGCCTAATTATTATGTGCATGTCTAATGGATAAAAAGGTAGGTCATATTTTTTTTTGACCACCTTCAGCAGATTGTTCATCGCAAATTAAAGTTCACATGTGCAAGCAACAGCCCTTTTAGCTTTGTCGCCTTTTACGACATACCGGTAACTGATGGGGTTTTATTCATAGTCAAGACGAGTCCTCTACCGCAGCCGCTTTGTCTTCAGACTAGCTAAATATTTGTTGTTGACAAACGTGCCCGAGGCACCCGAGGTACGCGTTCATGTAGAGGAATCAAAGAAAGAATATGAACTGTGTGCAAGTCAAAATAGGACTGCCCTTTATTTAGATATCTAGGACTTGTATACTTGTACCCATAAACCTTATTTAATTAGTTTAACACCACCGTTGTTCTATTGATAATGCAATATGCAATAAAACTGCACCCCTTCTAGCTTTAAGCGCCTCGTCGACGATAGATTAAAATCACGTAGGGTGATTTTCGTAGATCAATCTATGACGTGTACATAGTACCGAGACTAGCCAAGCTAGAAAATCACTACAGTCTTTGTATATACAGGGTGTTAACGAAATCGTGTAATTCCTTAAAACCACGTGATCTACTGGTGACACAGATTACCGGACTATAAGGATATTTTCGAAAATCAAACAAAAAAAAAATTCAAAAAAAAATGTGATTTTCCATTTCTGAGTCTTTTTAGAGCCTTGAGTTATTTGACTGCAAAGAGCGATATCGCGTTAGTCTTTCCTGCCAGCCGTGTCGCCGTACTTTCATTAATTTATGCGTGGCATCGAAATGTTCACACAAATAAAATTATTTTTTTGCAAAAAAAAAATCATATTTTTTTACTGAATCCTTATTAGGTGGTTTAGATACGATCGGTAACAAAGCCGCATGAAAAAAAAAAAGAATTTTTATTTTTTTATTTTTAATCAAGCTACATCCCGTGCATGGCTTGTCTACACCAGTAGTAGATCATGTGGTTTTAAGGAATTACACGAATTCGTTAACACCCTGTATACTCTACATGTCCGCAGAAATGCGAGAGAATATATTAGACAAATCTCCAAGCCCCCTAGGTCTAGGTATAGATATATCGTGGACCAGTCGCTTTACGACACGGGTAACCAAAGGGATTTTATTTGTAGCAGAGACGAAACTTCACAATACCGCTTTGTAACTAACGTACCAAAAATTTTCATTGACAGACGTGCATGAGGCACCCCACCAGCGCATCGGCGCGGGAAAATAGAGACACCGTGTTCTGCCAGATGAGAAGAGCCATGGACCTGATACACTACGTGGTGAGGGACGGCCTGCCAGGACACGAGGAGCAATCACATGAGGTTTGATGTCACACTCCCTTACTTTTTTTAAATATTAACAATAATCTTTTTTTTGACCTGTTATTTGCCGAGGTTCACATCAACTAATATAATATAGCTACCTACTGAAATAATAAGATATAAAACTAGCCTCAAATTACAATGTAATACCTATTTGATTATACGGTACTATAAAAAATATAGAAACTATAAAAATAAGCTTGCGAATAACTTCTGCAAAACCCTCAAAAAGTTGAATGATAATAATATTTCGATTTCTGTAGCAAAACCCAAGTCTTCCCTATACAATTCATTTCCTTGTTTTTTTCTTTCTTTCTAAACGAGAACTGATAAGAACTCATTATACCTCTTAAGTAAATTCGCCATTTTTGTTTGGAACTTTCAATGAAAAATTACAGAAAGAAAATTTTGTTTACCCTAAACATTTCATTGCTTCTTGTAATTGTTAACGTTACCCTTAGAACTTTCAAAAGTTTGACAATATATTCGACCCATCCTCTAGAAACGGAAAAGCTTTCAGAAAATATAGGAATAAATCGTGCGGTACAGTTTGGCGTTGGGCTTACAACAATAGATGCAGTAAATAATGTTCACAATGCGTGACTCCAAACACTGTATTGTTGGCGTCGTGTATTCCTGCGGGAACGATCCGGATTCACGAATGTATGCTCGGGGTAGAATTAATTTGCTTTATGTCCATATTATCACTTTATTGCTTAATTGCAGTAACTTTTACTGTACCTACTGGCATATAAAGGCAACAGAAGAATTTTATCTTCCACGCATTCAATCCAGGCTAGACAATCTTCATGAGCCATTCCATTTAGCGCACTAAATTGAAGCAAATTGAAGATTTTCGAAGCACACCATTATTATTCTTATTCCTAAAACTATATATTGGTATGATTCGAATTAGTTCAAATTGGTGGGTTAAATGGAATGTCTCATATTCACTACACATCTTCATGTGGTTCTTCATTTCGTTGCACGAATCTAATCCTATTCTAAGATCCAGTTTTCGATAAAGTTATCTTAAACACACTGCTTTCTTTTGTCGTTTTGTCCCACGTAGCTTTAATGATCGTCTTTTGAGCCCTGCTCACTCTGCTGGTTTCGCAATCTAATTATCCCTAAAATCAAAGGCTACATAACTATCCAACGTAAAGTGTTTTGCAAACCAATCCGGTAACATCTGAGGCGGCTCTTTCTGAGATTGGATGGAATCAGGCTTGTTTCCTATCCAATCTATTGAGGTAATTCCGCACATCCAACTCAGCGTCTTGGTTTCCGTGACACTAAGCTGCTTCACGAGTCGCTCTAGGACAGGCTAGATTTACTAGCTTACACAAGTACCTACCTGTCTGATAATACTCTGGTATAATAGCCTTCCAGTTGCATGGACATGAAAAACATACAAACTGTCTAAATAAATAGCCTTTTCACGTGGCTGCGTTGTATAGAATACGGTATCCTAACTTCACGAGTATGAATGTTTCGGTTGAAAGGAAATAATATTCCGTCCCATAACCCAGAGCAACTCCCTATCCAGCTAAAAAGAACGCCATATCCTTTTCCGAGACATAAGCTTCCTTTATGCAAAGTCTCTACCTCGATCGCTGTACCTTAAGGAACAACAGATGGACAGTTTTATTTTGGGATAAAAAGTCACATTCCCGGGCTTCTTAGCCTTTTCTTGGTACGCAAGATGAAACCAATTTAATTCATTGTTAAGAGACACGTTCTCCTATTTCATAAGCAGTTACTCAGGAAACCGTTTGCGATGAGAAAAGGATGTCTACGTGTTTTAACTTATTCTCATTGTAATGAAAAAGTAAATTTAAGAAAATAAGACTTCGAGGCCAACTTTCAATGAAGTTTAGCTTAAGTTGAACTTAGTCTTTGTAATAGATCTATTTTAGAACTATCAAACTTCCTATTGAGTAGCATCGAGCATAAAAATGCGACAAGTGAAAGAAAGGTGTATTTGAAACGATTTAAGAAGAATTGAGATATTGACAAAGTAAGCAGATTTTTTGTGACCGCAAAAAAGTTTCAATATAAAATGAGAATGTCTGAATTTCATGCCAGCAATGTTGCGGTCCAAACTGTGGGCACATTTCCAGCTGCATTTTTTATTTACTATATAGCGCTTGAAGCGGTGTAATCTAAGAAACCATTAGGTAAGGCGCCACAAGTGCAAACATTTGCCGACGAGGTAGTACATGTCATCGTCTAAACAAGTTTAGCGGAGAGACGCGCGCCACTAAGCACGTTCTAGAGTGTAGTCTACACACGTTATAGGAAATTGTTGCTACACTCGCACATTATAGTTAAATGGATCACACATCTTACTGAATTATGGGTGATGCCATTTTGATATTACCTACGTGTAACGTGACTAACTTGATTTTGACTCTGGTTTTTATAATTTTGACACCAAGTATGATAGGTAGGTAGAAGTTCAAGGAGCTCAAGTTCAAAACTAACAACAACTAGGATGTGTTATTGTTATGTTTCGTTGTTGGCATAATTACTTCCACTCATGTTTTGAAATAACACCCAGATTAGAATAACAAAGAGCGTTACATGATGATGTCTTTAAAGGTCTCGCTTACGATATAGATAAAATACTAGCTGGAGTTATGTTACATGAGACACTAGACTCTGCGACACTCCTGAGTCCGGAACTACAGATATGACTACAAACTAACAGGGAAAGTGTCTGAACTTTACCTTGCTGATTACAGATACATAAATCTACCGTGTATTACAAAAAACGCACGGAATATAAGGAATAATAGGATTACGGTAGGATTCAGGCATTAAATCTGCAAAACTACGGAAACATTCCGTTTTCAGATAAAAAAATGCTCTTATATTTTATTTTAAACTGCGCAGATGTTTATGATTTTTTCAAGTAAACTTAAATATTTGCCTGGATAAACAATGTAGAATGTAAGCCTTGGAGCAAATATAGCAAAGAATGCTGTCGCATTCTCTGAAAAATTGTTGATTTGTTAAAGGCGAAGAATTAATGTATTAATTAAAAAGATAATCTTTTTAAAGCGATTGTTTTTTGTAAGTATCCAATTGTCTACACTATTTTGATACTTACTTTTACTCAACTTGATTAATTAGATATTATTTGAAACAACAAAAAGTAACTGGCCATAATATATGCCCGTATTCTTAAGCCATGTTCTACGAATTCTTTACCATCCAAGTTACCAATTCTTAAAATTACGTTACATCCACTTCGGTTCACATCCCAACAGATCTACGAATGACATAAGGAGAGCAAATAGAAAAGCAATTTTAAAATGTTGATGTGGATGGTATATCGGGCAGGCTGGACTGCATCTAGCGATATAGATCAAGACGCTCTATCTCGATGGGAGTCCCCCCTTCCCCGTGATACACATATCACGTACAGTTTACAGTAGTCTTACATACAAGTTTCTTTCATAGGTCTGAAATCCTGTGGTAGTAGCTAAAAGACAAAAGAGAAAATTATTGAATATTGGTTAGCTTAGTTAGTTATTCTGATCTCACAAAGTGGTTATTTCTTTCTAAAAATTGCCACGAGAATGGTTTTAATAAACTTCTTCTTCTCTCGTATCAGCATGCGCTGTTCGAAAATAACTCAAGCTGTGGTGTAAAGATTTGCCAGTCAGCAAGGTTGGTAGCAGGGCTGACTGCCCAGCGTGCGACGGACGTACTTAAGTATCGTCACTCATGGAGGCTCCTTTCATGCACCCCTTAATAGACTATGGACATAACAACATACATAAAAGGGGCACCTAATGACCAAAGTGTTCTCCATGTCACTGGTTCGTTTCCCACATCGGGAAAAATATTTCTGATTTTACATATAGCTTGCAGATATTTGTTCAAACTCTGAGGGGTTGTGCAATATGCATGTGATTTCTATGTGATGGCACCCACAAACCAGGTAATTCTTGTGTGGGCAATATGAGTGTGACATATTTAATGTACATACACACATCAAAAGTGTCTAGGGATCAACATATATTTTTGCAATAACTTTTCTCCTGATTGATATTAATTAAAATTTTCTTAAAGGATTCATCAAATAAAGTGTTTTCGTTTGTCACAGTAACGATAAACCAAGTCACCTTTGCATTAATAAAGAAATTTGCCATTTTCCTAATAAAGGGATTTTTGACATTTGAACCACTAACACAAAAGTTCGAAAAAAAGACTGAAATAACAGTTTTCTTTAAAATTTTATTGGGTAACTTAAACAATTAATAATCCGTGTTTCTACCGCGAACACTAACAACACAAGAACATCGGTTTGGCATACTCAAAATGAGTTCATCCAAATCACGCTGTGGAATGGCCGCCCATGTTCGTTGCAACAACAAAAAAAGGTCTTCTTGCGACTGGATACCCTCCATATTCGGCAGAGCTCTTCTCTGTAGCATATCCCATGCATGCTCAATCGGGTTCAAGTCTGGCGACTGAGCAGGCCAGGGCAGGACATTGATGTTAGCTGCGGCGAGAGTCTGTCTTACAACTCTTGCGGTGTGCGGTCGTGCATTATCATGCATTAACTGAAATAAGGGACCGATTTGCGCTTGTAGAGGAACGATGACGTCTGATACAATCGTCTCAGCATAAATTTGAGCGTTGAGGTTGCCTCTGATCCAAATCAACTCAGTTCTTCTGCCGATCCAAATACCCGCCCATACCATGATGGTTCCACCACTATAAGGATGGACTTCCTGGCAGGATTTTAATCGCTGTTGGCGTCCAGGGGTTCTCCAGTGTCGTATACGTCTTGTATCCGGTCTCATACCAAAACGAGACTCATCAGAAAAGCACACGAAACGCCATTGTTCTTCTGCCCAATTTCTGTGTCCAAGAGCCCATTGATATCGAATCCTACGATTGTGCATTGCTATAGGTGGTACCCGTAGCGGTCTTCGGGAATGAAGGTTCACTTCATGCAAGCGGTTTCTGACTGTTTGGTCGCTAATTAAGTTCCCTGAAGAGTGATGAAGCCTCACGGCTAACATCATGGCGGTTATTGTTGGAGCTCTTCGAGTTAAGATTTGAATGTATCGGTCTTGTCTCCGTGTGGTGCAGCGATACCGTCCTCCATGGCGCTCAGCCACGGTACCAGTGCTTCGGTAACGTGTCCAAAGTCGACTGATAACACTCTGACTTGTATTCAGAGCTAAAGCCACAGTACGTTGCCGGGAACCAGCTTCTATCATTCCCACGGCTCTGAGCATTTCTTCCCTGCTTAAATGACGTCGCCGCTCCATAATAACGTTGGTTTTAATCAGTAGTAGGGAAACAGTAGCACTAATAATGTCTTCAATGCGTTGTATGTTTTTATAGGGAAAATATTGACAGCTGATTTTCATCTTTTACTCGAATTTGATTCACAGTTCCTGATTCAAATTATGAAATGCACCAAAAAGGATCCATATAAATTTATAAAATCATAAATTTATTACAAAGCCACATCTCAATCTCAAGAAATCCGCATAAAAATGCTTGATCCCTAGACACTTTTGATGTGTGTAGTTAGATTAAACATTAAAATAAGTAAGACCAAAACTGTTGCTATGTAGGTACCTATTCAAAGGTCAAGATTACAATTAAGATCTGCTTCAATTAATTGTTATGATAATCTTGTTAGAATCGATTTTGCCTAACTTCTAATATGTAACGGTTTTGGAATTAGTCTTAATGGGTAAGTGGTAATTCTGAGTAGGTAATGTTACTGACACTTTCAGCCTATCACAACCACAGCAAAGCATGGATTATAACAATGTTTTTTTATAGAAATCGAGATTAAACTATCTCTTCCACTGATTGTTTATGTCTCTCACTTACTCTGTGACTCTTTCTGATTCATTATTCTTGAAACATAAACACTTTTTTATTTCTTTTCTTGTAGATGAAACCTTTCTCGGATAGTCATGAACAGGTATAAATTTACTGAAAGCAGGTAGTCGAGTGCATTCATTTTTACGTAAGAAATAATTATTGTACATAATAAGCACTAGATTATTCTCTTTGTATGCTTTATTTATAAATAATGTTTTGTGGATAATATTATATGTATGTTTTAGTATGCCATTTGCTTCCTCATACTTTATTGAAATTGTAATTTTTTTCAACAATTTAATTTTCTTTTTATTTCCTATTCTTATTTTTAAGTGTTTGTTTTATTAAAATAGACATTATTCAATTTGGTAAGTGGAATAACGTCTTCGTGGACTGCATCAATACTCTATTATTTTCGTTTATATTTCAGGAAGTATTTATATATTTGGACTTGAGGAAGCATTCAGTTCTGTAAATTCGTAATAAATAAAGAGCACTTGTATTTTTTTAAAGTAGTTCTAGTTTCTAATGATAAAAATAACTTTATTTTTAACTCGTCACAAAACTCTGCTAACTATCACGCTCCAAACAGTTTAGCAATAAGGCCTGGCTAAGCTTCCCGCTACGTAACTAACGTTATTATAGGTACGTATAATAAGTTACTAACTTTCTGCGTTCAGGTAGATATCCAAACTAAGTACCTACATAATTATATAAAATAGCTCTTCAGTGGTGAGTAAAAAATCTCTTAAGCCTGCATTATTAAAACGATAGTAAGAATTTGATGTAGATCTCAAAATGTGATTGTAATATCCGCTTATTAGATATCATAGCACTATTTTATTTCACTAAATACATTCTTAAAACATTCTTTCACTTTATTTAAAGTTACAAAATTTCACCTACTTTCTGTACCTTAGGTATTTAGTTGTCCCGTGGTTAGATAAATAAGGTAGGATACTGCTTTTTTTGAGGATTTAGATTTTAATTATGTACCTATTTCATACTCAAATTGACTTTATATATAGGCTGCACAATGGGAGGCGGGTACGGCGCTGGGTGCGTTACGAGGCCTGACGGGACAAGTGCGCACGGCGCGGGCACGCGGCGGAGCCGACATCACGCGACGACGCTCACTCGCCTCCACGCTGCGCGCGCTCGTCGAACGGACGCACGACTTTACGGACTCCGCTTACACGTCGCACGAACATCGACAACGGATACTGGCACTTGCCGAGAGAATAGCTTACGAATTAGAGAGATTAGTTGCCGTAGCCGTGTCGCTGGTAAGCTAGCACTATCAATTCAAATGATCGTCTTGTATGAGATTTTTATTAAGTGTGCATATTTCAGGAAGAGCAAGGTGCCAACGGTACACCGACGGCGCTGGAGAGTGCCTGCACGGGTGCGACGAGTGCCGCGTCAGAGCTTGAACGTGCGTTAGTCGCTGCAGCGCGCGATCAAGCGCGAGATCTCGCCCCCCTCGCTGACGAAGCGAAGAGACTCGCCTCCGACCTTGCATATATAGGTAAACAAGCAGGTATATAGTATTGTCCTAACAATTACCTACAATTTTAAAGAGCTGCATGACCTCTTTACAGCTTCCTCACTCAATTTCATCTTTCATTGCTTTATTTCATGTGCTACTCGATTGGTGTTCATAACAAAACACTGAAAGTAACATAATATTTTATCTGCAGCTAGTTCCTGTGGTGAGAGAGAATCAGAGAGACTGCACAATATAGCCAGCCGGCTCCATGAACAATTAGATCACATTATAGAGGTAAATGCAAGAATCTCATGCTGACATGGGCATGAAAGCATAAGTTTAACGTACATGATTAAGAATATATTTTAATCAACAGGTTTGCAAATTACTCAGGCATATAGCTTTGTCTGAAACTCTGCAAGTGAGTGCAAAGTTTGCAGAAATAAATCTTAGGATATACGGACCGCAAGTGGTGACGGCTGCGCGCACACTTGCGGCGCACCCGGGCAGCACGGCGGCGCGGGAGAACCTCGACGTGTTCGTGGACATGTGGGCGTGGCTGCTGGCCGACGCCGCACGCCTCGCACGAGAGCTCCTCGACCTCACCGACGACAGACCCGACAAGCAGCAGTATAGCAGTTTACCGAGGCCGGGCGTAAGTTTATTTACATTTAGAAAGACCACCACTTTTGAACTACTTAGGTATATGTGTTACAGCCGAAGTGCTAACACTGCTCCCACTTTGTTTTAACATGGGGAAATCCTCGTAGTTTCCTCCAACCAGGGGTAGGCGGAGGGTTATATCGGACTCTCTTACCGACTAAAACCACCACGGCGTTCATCCGAAGACCTATAGCCAGGATCGCGGGATTCGTTAATACATTTACCGCAACGGCGGACCTCTCCTATTTGTGAGTTCGAGCCCCATGACATCCTAAAAGGTGCGTGAAACATGGTGCGCCACCTTTTGGGGCCTGTAACTGGTCAGGCCACTATCTACAATAGCCGAAGATCGCATAGCGCCCTCAGGCAATCGGTGCGCCTGCTGCGGGTGAAAAGGAGTCGCCTCCTTGTCCCTTTCTGCCACCTTCTTAGCGATCATCACCTGCTCGCAAAAGGAGACGACGGTTTCTTATGCACTCTCGCTCCAAACAACGAACAGCCAGAGGTTCCCACCAGAACATTGCACCCCCTGCGGGTACAGAGTAAGCACTTCCCAGGTATATTAGATATTGCAAATAACTTACGCATTGTAAGAAATGATCGTTTATTAGAAAGCTTTGCCCGATTTATAAAGGGCAGCGTCAACTCTGCTGAACTAGTAGGTTATGTTGAATTGTTTCATTTGCGAATTTGGACTGACTGGGAATCATTCGCATGTTTATACATTGTATAGAACAAGTGAGAACATTTTTACGTTTAAGACAACGCAACCACTAAAGTATTACTCGAATCCAAACTGTTTAACAATACATGCGAATGCCTCTGGTCCGTGTCCAACTATCCACCTTAACGATTACGACTATACATTCATAGAAACACGGTACGACGAGCAAACCTCTGAAAGCAGTAAGGCTAGATTCCGACGAACAAGCGAAGATCGCAAAGTCTGGTCTAGAAATGAAGATGATGTCCTCTGAAATGGATGCCGAGACTGAAAAATGGCAGGGCGCAGCTGCAGACGAAAACAACGATATAGTGAAGAGGTATGGATCGCTATAAATACGTACCTATTATATAACATCGAATCTGACTTGTCCTTCATAAATTACAGGGCAAAAAATATGTCTTCCATGGCCTTCGCTATGTACCAATTCACAAAAGGTGAAGGCCGTCTAAACACAACTCAAGACCTCTTCACACAAGCGGAATATTTCGCGGAAGAAGCCAATAGACTTTATAAAATTGTGCGACAATTTTCTTATCAGGTAAACCAATTATAGCATGCAAAACATTTATAGTTTAATGATATATTTATGTATCTATCATATAAAATATATTTTAAGGTCCCCGCGGGAGCTACAAAAAAAGAACTTCTAGAACATCTAGATAAGGTTCCGACGTATGTGCAACAGCTACAATTCACAGTGAAAGAGCCGACGGTTGGGCGCGCAGCCACCTTCAGCAAAGTAGACAACGTTATACAGGAGACCAAACATCTTATGAACGTTATTAGTAAAGTCGTCACTACATGTTTCGATTGCGCGAACAAGGTGACCGCTAATTCCATAAATTTATTTGACTATACAATTATATTTTTCAATTTCTTTTTCGAGCAACACATCGCACATTTTGACAGTTTAGTATATTTTCTAGGAAATATAAAGATTTTAGTGCATTGGAACATAATGTTCCTTAGGTACCTTTGCCGTGGGAGGCCCGTGTGGGAGTGGTTAAAAGGCACCAGAGTGTTGCACCTGTTAAGTACTTTAAAGATTATATTTCATTCGTGATTGTTTAGAGTTTCGGGAAAACGGTGAAACAGTGTGATTAAAATAAAGAGATCTATTCTTGATTGAAATTTAATTCAAGTCAGTGGTTTTCTAATCAAACCAGAAAATTTGCATCAATAACAACAAGAATAAATCTCATTAGATAATTAGAACATAGTTTTATATATACTAGTAATAGAACAGTTTAAATATGAAGACTCCCAATTTTGTTTATTATTGTATTGTATTTATTTTTTATATCTGTTTTTCCTTCCTCCATGCACCGGGTGGTTCCGTCCACTCCAGGGTCTTATTCCGCTGGACAAAGCGATAAACAAAACCTCAGCACAGACAAGGGACGACTCGGTCTGTCTCTATCTCGCACCCTCATATAACACATCACCATATTCACGCAATTATATGTGTACCTGTGTATACGTAGTTTACCTGAGCATGTTAATTATAATCATGCCCATTTAAAAATATTCTTATCCTTCATAAAACATATGCTAATAATGAACTCTACTTATTTTAAATAAGAATATTCTGCTAGCTTGAACCTGTGCTATATGGAAATAGCTAAACACGTACCCACGTAAGAATTTCATAGTCACAAGCGTGTTTCTTATTAACTTCTGTCTTTCCATCCTGTCCAGAACTCCAGACTACCCATATTATCTTTTTATTTATGCTTTATTCATGAATCATTTACATTTTGTTTATGTGTTATTTTGTTACATTTATTTTCAGTATTCCCTATGTATGCCTGAGAGAGTTCCTATGCATTGGAAGCCAAATTTACAAAAAGCATCCACGTATAAGAGTGAAAATAGTGTACTGAATGGTTGAAGTAGGTATTTATGTGGATTCAAAATTGTGGTTTTCTTTAACAGATCAGTTTGTATCCAATGCAAATCATTAACAAACTGACAAATTACTAATACCGTGGATTTAGTGTAGCTTTGTTTGGTGTAACCCATAGCTATTCTTAATGTTGTTGGTGTGATGTTGCAATTGATAACTTATACTTAGATTAGCATCTGTGTGGTATTTTAATTCGTTATTCACTTTAAAGTTTATAAACCGTATATAAACTTTGAGTGAATCAGTATTTTTTTCTCTTATATGTAATTTTGCTACAATTTATCTAATGTCAATTAAAACCAACATACTCGTTCTATGAAATTACCGTCATTGATAAAATATTTGCCCCTTACAAACGCGTTTTCAATTCCAACTTTCATGGACCTAATCAACTCTAAATTATTGCATTTAACCGCAAATTGGTTCGCGAGCATGGTGTTTCTTGTCATTTTGAGAATTGTGTATTCCTTTAGATTTGTGTGAATTTAAAATCTAACCACGAGACCGATAAAAAGCATATTTTAACTGTTGTAATCATTCTAAAGTTATCTGAAAAATATGCCCAAGTCACTGTTTCTCGTGAGAAAGGGGAGTTTTCTAGCTGAAAAATTCCCTTTTTCACGGAGCTCGTAGTTAGTGAACACTTACAATTCTGCTGACTTGTGTGTTGTGGCAAACAGTACAACCTGGACTTCACGGGTCTGACGGCGGGCGGTGCGAGCGCAGGTGGGAGGGGCCCGGCGCGGGACGAGGACGCGGGCGGCGGGGTCGGCGGCGACGCTAAGCCTGGAGGCAGCAGCTCCGACACGGCCATGTGACAGTACGGCATGGGCCGGCGCGGCAAGGGCGACGCGCGCCGGACCAGGGTCAGCTTCCTCTTGTTTTAAAGACTTAAACGTCTTGAAACAACTCGTCGCCTGAAGTCGGAAGAACCGACACCGTGCTGATATACATAGAACTGTGCTACAGTGCCTTAAATACATTAGACGGGATGGAAGTATCAAGTAAGAATTTTATGAATGATTGACAAAACTTTATCAATTGTTACATTTTTGATGGACTAACTGAAAACTTATTTTTAACTAATGAGTATCAACAAACTAGAAAAAAGATTTCAAAGCAAGGAAATAAATAAAAGATCTTTATAGAATAATGGGACAAAATGAGGCGTATACACAACGAATGGCATTATGTACAGGTTTATGTATTTCTAGCTCGGTACCGGTACTGGGGACCATATGCACTGGTGTCTTACTGTGAAACCATGCCTAAATTCACACAGTTAGATGTTAGTGCGTGTGGTACTTGCGCTCCGACTACCCTTGCTGACAAATGATTATAACTCGCACAAATTGGCGATTATGGAATCGTTTGCAGCAATTTAATTAATAATAAGATGGACAGTACGATATACAAAGTAAGTTTCTGCAGAGCACTTGCGACACACAAAGCGTCTTCTCAACTCTTAGTATTTTTTACTCTTATGCTAGATCGCAAGCGTGCAGACGCAACGCATTTGGCTGTGGATCTAAAGTAATAAATATAATGTAATTTAATAATTTGTTACTATAACCAGGGCCTTCATTGTTAACACCACAATATTTAACATAGTTTATCTCAAACGTAGTTTTCAGTGCTAACTTATTGATAGAGTAGAAAGGCATATACAGACAGTTATTGCAGTCATATTATGAATAATGCCTCGAATAGAACAATTTGTGATCAATAATTAAGAAGAGTGAAATCGTACAATAAATATAATACTTGTTACACTTTCATATTGTTACACATTGTTACAATTAATACTTAAACAACACAGAAGCCTATTTTTTTAAGTTTCCCTCTCTTAAGCCTGTTATTATAAGTACTTCTAATCCTACTAACTTTTATCTATTAAGTAACGATACTTTACTGGTCCTTTACTATTGTTTACACCTAAGCTACCCACTTCTCTACGCACCCTACTGCACACTCCGTGGTCCTGTTGCACTTTGTTTTGCGTTATGCACGATCGCTTTCCACTTTCATTTGGCATCGGTGGCGACGTTAATTTTCAGAACATGCTATTTTACCACGTTATACCTTCAGAACGACACAGTGTTACTCTTGCATTCGATGTTATCGCATTTTATCTTAGCATTCTTTCCTTCAACGATTTCGTGTACATACATTAGAATACGGTCATATTGACATTTAATTAATGCAAGCTGCGCGTGCGGCTGTTAACATTGCATGATTGTGAAACGGAACAAATAGATGTGTGTTGCATGTGTGTAATGGATGTCGTACGTCATCTTTCCGACGGGGAGGATGTTTAATGTTAAGATGAGGGAAATTGACTCTGGTGGTTGCATCAGCAGCTCCCACGTCGCCCAGAAACGCAGTGTTATATAGACCAACGGCTACTGAGGCACGCTGGCGCAGAACGCGGGCACTCGTTGACCGACTGCTCATGCATGCTGCAATGTGACTGTTGAGGGCTGGCATTGCATGTAGACGCGCATCGCCCGGCATGTCTGCAACATCGCTGATCAACTAATGTGTTACGGCAATAATGAACATATCAGTTTGTAGGTTTATAGTTTCAACTGCCTACAGACAAACGACAAAGTCGTTATTTAGTATATAAGAGCTTTAATGTCAGTATAAATCTGAACGTGCCTAACTTTACGGTCGGTTCAATAGTTTATTTAGCTTAGACAATAGAAGTTTGTTGAATGAAAAGGAAGGAAAGCATTTATGTTAGTTTGGTTTGTTCAATGAAACATAGGCATTCTCTCTAAAATTGTTGCAGTTTCTACATAATTATATATGGAAGCATAGGTATTGCAGTATAATATATTATGTCCTCCGCCTATTAAAGGTAGGTACAAGGTACATACAGTATTACAGCACGAATGCACTCCTGTTTGAGACCGGGTCTACTTTTACTTAATACGTATAAATAACTGACGCAATACGTATGTAAGGAGTTGTTAAGCCAACCACAAGTTATTCATATTTCACTGTATTACAAAGTAGTGTAACGCTTCGCCACCGCTACGACAGTGTCACCCACTCTGTGTCTATCGCCGATATAACGATGCCTGTCTTCTGTGCTCGAACTCACCTAATATCGGTCTATATAACACTTCGCTTGTTTCATACATACTTTTAGTATTTACTCCTCTAAACTAACTACGTGAACGATGTTGGCTTTCGTATTATCTATAGTTATAATCTAACGAAATTGTTATCTAATACAATACTGACTACTTTAACTAATCTTTAATCTTGTTTATTGCCTTCTTAGTTATTTTATAGTACCTAATGTATCAATTTAGATAACTAATAATTACGTATAAGTCAGTTTCAATTGTAATACGAGATGATTAGATTAGTTATCCACAATATTATAACTAATGTAAAGAGCTTGATTAAGCTTTATAATGAAGAGTTGTGAATCGAACTTGTGGCCACGTAACGTTAGAAACAAAGATTAGCGTAAACTGCTTTGACTGTTAATAACAATTAAGTTTATTAAGATTTTTCACTAAGTTTAGTGGAGTGACATGTTTATCGATTCATGGGCTATAAATTATGTACCGAAATATTGCTTAAATAAATAATAAGATACCAAAGTTGCGAATGCTCTAGACAGGGCTGCTAGAGTACTTAAACAAACGCTGATTGGCTATATTATATTACTAAATGCGTATATGCACATTTGGCCATAATTGTTGTATGTTCATTATTGAATTTTGCCAAAACAATTCTGGATGAATTATTATTATAGATACGCAACTGATCATCAAACATAACATTATCGAAATCAAAACATAAAAACCTCAAACTCAAAGCATCTATCTTGTTAATGATTTTGGAGACGCCCGCCGCCTTAGTAAAAATTTAACAGTCACTGCTTATATCACGGTCATTTCATGGTATAAAGTTAACGAATACATGGTATAATTTATGAATCATAATATCATCGGAATACATACGTATATTGTAGGTCGTGAATACAATAGCTGTGCCATTGTGCCTCCTCGCTTAGACTTTAGCGTTTAGCGAATTAGCACCGTTACAAACATATTCCACGCGAATTGTTTAATTTATCATATAATAATAGTGAATTACACAATAATTAACGATCATCACATTAACGATATCATTATTTATCGGTTAGTGTATAAGTAGAGTTTAGCGATACAGTGATTTGTGATATTACAAGATACTTATCGAGATTTAGTACAACGTCCTTTAATTTCAACGTTTTTATAGTAATTAACTTTAGTAACACGAAAGAACACCAAGATAGTTACCATAAATACTAAATAATTACGTACTTTTAGATAAGGTTTAATATAGACAAGGTATTTAGTTCGGGACCTTGACCGAGGGGAACTTAGCAAGAGATTCTTCTATTTAATTAGATATAGTAGATTACGTGCTGAATTTAAAATTGCCTATATGCGTATTATCACTTAGCAGAAAACATTGGTTTAAAGCGCAATTCAATGAGTTAGTGATCGAATGGCCTGAGAAGTAAACTGTTTGACCTACCTCGACGCTGAGCAATCTAATGCAAGGAGACAATTTAGTAATAAGAGAACTAATTACGAAACATTCATTTGCACTTCAAATAACGTAGGTACATTTAGAAGTGGCTATATTTTCCAAATAAAATTATGAAATGTAATCTAATAAAAAGTGAGCTTCCGAAAGTTGAATGCCTAATTCCGTATTACGCGATGAGTACCGCGCGAATACAATAAATTGCAATGAATTTAACAGAACATTATAATTAATTATGTTAACCCATGTACCTACACTATCATAGTATTATATCACACATAAAATGATGTGCAAATTAATTATAAACTACATATATTTTCTATTATTCTCTTACATATAATGTGTAAATTGATTACCCTGAAGGAGTAAAACCCCGATAAATGAATAGGTATTGTAAATAAATTAATTTTGATAGAATTTAATCCTGTGAATTAGTTAAAACACGTATCGTCGAATATTTTAAATCAACTTAATGTTACTTTGTGTACATATTATAAAGATTGTATTGTCGATAAACTGTTGTGATTGTTATAATATATTTGAAGTTGCATTTTCATTATTATAAGTAGAAGTATATTTTCCATAGTGCTGCCAAAGATATTTAATAATATATCTAGATGTAGTAACGTTGTTTACATAACAGAATATTTTGAGGTTGTTCGTGAATTTATGGATTGTATTTTGATGTGGTCGACGAATGTAATAACACTGTGTACGTGATCTATTACATCACCAAATAAAAAGAGAATTCATACGAGAATCTGTGTGTTTATTATGACTACTTCCTGCTACTTTATGCTATGGTTGGTGTGAATATATAAAATAAAACTATCTACTCCTATATATTACGTATTTATTTATATTTATTCAAAGGTACAATATATTACATCGTCTAAACTTCCTTCCTCTCCCAACACACATCACAAGTCCATCGTAATGACTAAGGAAATGATCTGTATGGTAGTGGGCCGTAACCCTACACAAAATACAAAATTAAGCATAATCTTATCACCTAAAGTACTAAATTTAACGCGGAAGTCAATACTGTAGTGGAGGAAATAATACAAATTATTTAAACATCGCATGCTGATGAAATAAAGATTATGCATGTCTCATAAATAACGTATCATTTATTAACATAACTTAGGGGTCAATTCTATTAAAACAATTGCTGACGAATCGCAACCAAACCACGTCCAAACCAAATATTTTTGCTGTTTTCGTTAAAGCCATTCACTAGTAAACATTTGTTTATAAACAGGTAAATACTTGTTTCTGAAACTTTGATACTAACTTTAACGGCTATAGCAAATGCTCATAAACATATTTTTTAGAAACATTAACGTGGTGTTTAATAAGCTTGCAACTTATATCCGAAACGCTTACTAGTGAATACATGGACTGTCACAATTTTTGGTTTGATTGCCATTTTTCAAGTTTTATGCTAGTAGTATTGGCCCCCAGACAATATAATATATATTTGCTCGTATGATAGTAATGACTAAACAAAATATTTACATAACCTAAAATAAGACTGATAACTGATAAGCTATAATTATATTGTTGAATATGAGTCTTACGAAGATATTAAAACAACAGTAACTTTATAGCATGTATTGAAGTCGATCAAAGAGTTATATGCAAGTTTGACAACATAATGAATATAGATTTTTGTATACATATAATACTAGACTGCTCCATGCGTCCGTCAATATTTCTTGTTGGTGAGAGATCCTTACATCATTCCCTTATCCGTTACTATAAAGAAACGCTAACAACTAGCTAGAGCTAGATTCTATTTCACAACTGAACTATGAGCATATTTTAATATCACTAAGCACAATATAACGTTGTATAGTTATAACAAACGCCGTGCGAATCAAACCTCAGACAAGGTGTACGAATGCACTGATTAAGCCGAAATCGTATTACACTTTGTAATGATATAGAAGTAAAAAATATTTCTTATCTAATTCACTTTAAAATTTAGAATGGTGTATTATCTAATGCGAACTTTTCGAATAGCTACAGTATTCTCTCTCTACTTATAAATATAACAGAAAATAAAAGCGGTAAACATGTATCTCAAATATTATTATGTATTTTGTAATTTTATTATGCTATATTTATCAGTAAAGATAAAAATTTAGTGCCTATGTTTAATTTCACCCCGATATTGAGCCGAATCGATCACGTCCCTGATTTAGTTGTCTATCTAGTGTTAATCAACATATAATATAAATACAATGAATCAACAGACATTCGTCTTCGATTAAAGTATACCGTTATTATAAGCTATTTGGCATCTTTATGGACGTAAATGTCTAGTCATAAGCTGTAATGTGTTTGTGCTAAATCGAATGCTGCTAACAGCTAAAACAGTTTCAAAGACCACAAATAATAAATAATCATATAAAATATGTTTTACAAAATCCTTTGGAAACACAAGAAGTATAAAATTAGGCCTCACTTATCATAATAAATGCTTTGTCATGGAAAAATCTTATAAATAAAATACATACAAAAGTAATCTCATACAATGTAGACTTGTGGTAAATTTTGTATTAACTTCCTCAACGCATGTCAGTTACAATGTTATTACATCATAGTCTTCATTAATCGTTGTTTCATTATGCTAATTCCATAGAACTATAAGTTACTAATTAGTTAAGTGCGCCGTGTGTGGACTATGGTCCTTATTATATTACTATTCCAGTTGCGACACTCTTAAAAGACCAATCTGCAAATGACGTAAAAAATCTCAATATGTGACGTAAATTACAATATTATAGTAAATTACAATATTTTTGGCAAACATCAAAATATTTTCAAGTGACATTCAGTTGCAAACCCTTTCAGTTATACTTATTTTAGTTATTTATTTGCATGCTTTTATCAATTTACGTGTTAGGTGTTTCTTAAGATTACAAATTATTTTGAATCGAATTTATTAGAAGTAGAAGGTACTACGCACTGTCCCGAATCAGAAATGCTGACAGAACATTCACCAAAAGAGTGATTTAGTCACAGATATACTTCTATAATTCAATATACAAAAGTTCAAGTTTGAAGTACAGTAATTAGTGAGGCAAACAGTGAACACACATTGCTTGATAGAAGACAAAAAGCAATTTCCACTTGACAAATACTTGTGTTTACGACAGTAATGTTCGTTACAACACTGAAAATGGCACTATATAACCCAGAGTTAGGTTGACAAATAAAAACTTATGTAAGAAATCTCGCTAGCCGAAGTCATTTTCAGTTTTTAAATACAAAGGTTGATCATGAAATCTGTTTGTCAAACAATTTAAATCACGATATGTACAGTCCCAATACGCAAATGGTTCGTCAATTCTAGTAATCAGAAGAATTTATCTATTTTACAAGGAGAATAGAGTTAAAATACGTGAAGTATTATAGTATTATGTTCGATAAGTCACAGTAAACATAGACAAATTAAAATAATTTCATCGAGTATGTTTTGTTATCAAATAGGAGGCCGCCAGAAGAATGCGGTCGAAATCTCATTTAGCATAATAGCTATGCACTAGAAAATCATCGATCGAAGCTACTCGGGTAATTCGGTGTTGACGAATAAAAGGCTGTACGCCAAGGCATGTTTCGTAATTTATAAATTTAAAACGCGATATTGGGAATCAAAATTCTACTTGTACTCAAACCTTCATTTTTCAAAATTTAGATACTATCGTAAGCATTTTCGACCGAGAAAACCGGCACTCGATCGATGATGAGGCGCCGACCGCGCCGCGAGGTTAGTCACGCGTGGGTAACGGTGGGTGCGAGGCCGACGAGACTTGTCGAGTTTAAAACAAACCTTTCTTTTTCTTGTCCTTCTTATCCTTGCCGTCGACAGTCCTGGAAGATAAGTAAAAATACATTAATTACCTCACTGTGGGAAAGGAATCAGAATTTTGAGATGAAGACCGTCATGTTCACAAAAGGTTGCAGGTGCGCGAGCAGCCTGTTCTAAACTGGTGGTCCAAGTATAACGACGTATGTTAATAATACGTGAGCGAGCAGTGGACGTGTACATACAAGACATGACAAAGTGCCAGGCCAGTAGTCTTTGAAATAATAAATTCAATACATACCACATCTATTACCCTGACACATTTCAACAATGGCCTAATCCAAGGCCCAAATTTTTAAGTACTTTTTAAACCAGGTTGAGCGCCATTTGTGTTCCCAATTGACTCGTGCAGAAAGTTTTGCGTAGCGTGCAAGCGACGGCGCAGATCGTCTAGCGACAGTCCGTCCTCGCGCTCCCAGGCGAGTCGCGAGTCGGGAGTCGCTCGGCGTGGAGCGCGCTAAGTGTCTAAAAGATAAATAACAAGTGCAGAGTACGTACTCCTTGCTGTTGGCCTCGAGCGAGCGGCGGCGTAGATCGTCTAGCGACAGTCCGGTCTCGCGCTCCCAGGCGAGTCGCGAGTCGCTCGGCGTGCAGCGCGCTAAGTGTCTAAAAGATAAATAACAAGTGCAGAGTACGTACTCCTTGCTGTTGGCCTCGAGCGAGCGGCGGCGTAGATCGTCTAGCGACAGTCCGGTCTCGCGCTCCCAGGCGAGTCGCGAGTCGCTCGGCGTGCAGCGCGCTAAGTGTCTAAAAGATAAATAACAAGTGCAGAGTACGTACTCCTTGCTGTTGGCCTCGAGCGAGCGGCGGCGTAGATCGTCTAGCGACAGTCCGGTCTCGCGCTCCCAGGCGAGTCGCGAGTCGCTCGGCGTGCAGCGCGCTAAGTGTCTAAAAGATAAATAACAAGTGCAGAGTACGTACTCCTTGCTGTTGGCCTCGAGCGAGCGGCGGCGTAGATCGTCTAGCGACAGTCCGGTCTCGCGCTCCCAGGCGAGTCGCGAGTCGCTCGGCGTGCAGCGCGCTAAGTGTCTAAAAGATAAATAACAAGTGCAGAGTACGTACTCCTTGCTGTTGGCCTCGAGCGAGCGGCGGCGTAGATCGTCTAGCGACAGTCCGGTCTCGCGCTCCCAGGCGAGTCGCGAGTCGCTCGGCGTGCAGCGCGCTAAGTGTCTATAAGATACATAACAGGTGCACAGTACGTACTCCTTGCTGTTGGCCTCGAGCGAGCGGCGGCGTAGATCGTCTAGCGACAGTCCGGTCTCGCGCTCCCAGGCGAGTCGCGAGTCGCTCGGCGTGCAGCGCGCTAAGTGTCTATAAGATAAATAACAGGTGCAGAGTACGTACTCCTTGCTGTTGGCCTCGAGCGAGCGGCGGCGTAGATCGTCTAGCGACAGTCCGGTCTCGCGCTCCCAGGCGAGTCGCGAGTCGCTCGGCGTGCAGCGCGCTAAGTGTCTAAAAGATAAATAACAAGTGCAGAGTACGTACTCCTTGCTGTTGGCCTCGAGCGAGCGGCGGCGTAGATCGTCTAGCGACAGTCCGGTCTCGCGCTCCCAGGCGAGTCGCGAGTCGCTCGGCGTGCAGCGCGCTAAGTGTCTAAAAGATAAATAACAAGTGCAGAGTACGTACTCCTTGCTGTTGGCCTCGAGCGAGCGGCGGCGTAGATCGTCTAGCGACAGTCCGGTCTCGCGCTCCCAGGCGAGTCGCGAGTCGCTCGGCGTGCAGCGCGCTAAGTGTCTATAAGATACATAACAGGTGCACAGTACGTACTCCTTGCTGTTGGCCTCGAGCGAGCGGCGGCGTAGATCGTCTAGCGACAGTCCGGTCTCGCGCTCCCAGGCGAGTCGCGAGTCGCTCGGCGTGCAGCGCGCTAAGTGTCTATAAGATACATAACAGGTGCACAGTACGTACTCCTTGCTGTTGGCCTCGAGCGAGCGGCGGCGTAGATCGTCTAGCGACAGTCCGGTCTCGCGCTCCCAGGCGAGTCGCGAGTCGCTCGGCGTGCAGCGCGCTAAGTGTCTAAAAGATAAATAACAAGTGCAGAGTACGTACTCCTTGCTGTTGGCCTCGAGCGAGCGGCGGCGTAGATCGTCTAGCGACAGTCCGGTCTCGCGCTCCCAGGCGAGTCGCGAGTCGCTCGGCGTGCAGCGCGCTAAGTGTCTATAAGATACATAACAGGTGCACAGTACGTACTCCTTGCTGTTGGCCTCGAGCGAGCGGCGGCGTAGATCGTCTAGCGACAGTCCGGTCTCGCGCTCCCAGGCGAGTCGCGAGTCGCTCGGCGTGCAGCGCGCTAAGTGTCTATAAGATACATAACAGGTGCACAGTACGTACTCCTTGCTGTTGGCCTCGAGCGAGCGGCGGCGCAGATCGTCTAGCGACAGTCCGGTCTCGCGCTCCCAGGCGAGTCGCTCGGCGTGCAGCGCTCGCTGACGATCGTCCAGTTCACGCGCCTGTGCTTCGAGTGCTCGCCGCGTGGCCTCGTGCCGTCGCGCTAACTCCGCCTCAGACTCCTTCAGCTTGGCACGCTTCTCACGCACCTTCATCTCAAACACCTGGTGATTACAAATGTAATTGTTAGGCACGTAACACACACCTACAAATCAGCCTGCGCTGGGGACCGGACCGAATATTGTTGGACCAACGACATGACTCATTATTGGATAAAAGGTGTTGAGCCACACCGACGTCTAAGCTAATATTTACTTCTCCATGCGGCATGAAACTGCATTCCATCGGAAAACTTAAGTCAGACTCAATCTTTATACAGAAATAAATTGAAGCGAAGCGCATTTAAACAAACGGTATGTGTGGTTATGTTCTTTAAGCTTCGAAATGTAAAACCTTAGAATCCCGAATAGAACCGTAGTAGTCGCAAAGCGAGGCCAATTTACTAAGCTGTCGTAGTAAATTGGCCTCACTTTGCGAGTACTATGGTTCTATTCGGGATTCTGGCGAGTCATTTCTATAAATGGCTTGGTTTCCCGGACGCCTCGCCAGTGTTTAATATGAAGTCTTGGTGCAAGCAGATCTCTAAGTTTTAATTTTAATTACGGCTTGCGCGGTCATCCGGTTGTGTTATAATTGTGAATTGATTTGTTGCCTCAATTCCGGCAGAATCTACATATTTATGAAACTGACATTCTATTCGTTATTATTCCAAGGTAAAAATAGATATTTAAAATGAAAACCAAGATAAAACTGTGATTTGGATAACACGTATTAGTAATGAGAAAAAGGGTGTCTTAAAAAAATTAAAAGCCGAAGGACGTGTTTTAGACTATCATCGATTAGAAACGTCAAAATAATGTGAATAAGGTTTGATTCCTGACGCTTAATATTTCAAGAGATATGATGAAATAAATGAACATTTGAAATTGTTCTCAGTCTGAGAGGAGACCGTATCCAGTAGTGGGACAGGACTAGGCTGATTATTTCAAATGGATATATTTTTGTTGCTAAGTTTCGAACCTTCATGTTCAAGTCACCTGACTCTATTGACTACTATTCGAATAACTTCGGCATCCGTCACACATTCTTCAGATCAGGCGTCATGCTATTTTCATTTGTAATTGTACCGTTTAATTTTACTACGGGAAAAAGACGTTATCGCCGTAACGTACAGCGTACAACTAATAAGAGAAGATAGGTTCTTGTTTTTGAAATTATTATAATAGCCCTGAAAACGGGCCAAGTGTGTCGACATGGAAAAATAACTCAACTCAATAACAACGTCAAATATCTGTGGAGCAATCCTTGGAAATACAGTTCCGATTTATTACAATTAATAATGAACCGGGATCGTCCGCTTAGATATGCGCATAGATAAGGATCCTTAAACAGGAAATCCTGTTTAAGATGCCCCAACCAAAGGAAACCGAAACTAGATGCAAAAAATTGTTCCTTAGAGTTTATATTTCTCGTTGTTTTCTTGGAGCTAGTTAACGCCAGGTGAAATCGTGAAATATTCAAAATACTGTCATTTTTGGGGGCTACCTTTTGTAACATTGACGTTCAAAAAGAACTAAGTAAGTTTATTTTGAATTAGTATTGCAGTTGAAGTTGATTAAAAATGGACAATGTCCATGATCCTTGAAAAACAACTCAAATATATCTATTTGTTTTAATCACAACCGCCCAAGTGTACCGAAAACGGTACGGCCGCCATTGTTTATCTATTGTGTCTATAATTACAGTACTACACAGGTTAATATATCTTTCTACAATTGTTGCGGTATCAGAAAAATGTTTTCTAAACTTATTTTAAATTGACTACTGACCTGTTCCATTTCACTTTCCATTTTCTTCATCTTAAGATCATGTTCCCGCTTTTCTTCCTCCATCTGAGCCAAAGGATTCCTGTAACAAATTTCAACATTTAAAACTGTCCAAATGTTACACGAAATTACGATAGGAAGTTTTAGAAAATCTCCTATTGACAAAAATCATAATTTTGAATAAAAGAAGTACCACAAAAAAAAAACATGCAAAAATGGGCTAACAAAAAAAGGGGCCCAATATATTATGGTATAGTTTTTTCTTTTACCTTTTTATATCGTCACTAACGAATACAGGGCGGTAAATTGAGATGGGGCATGAAGGGCAGCTACCTTAACCATTATAGCTACAGGAAAACGTTCTGAGAAGACCACCCCTAACTTTTGGGATAATTTCAATCGGCATTCACAGATTTTGAAAAAAAGTACAGTCAGCGAGAAAAAGAGCTGTTTCCACAAAACTTTTTTATTATGCCAATCGATCCTATTTCCCATAAGGATCAAAACACTCTTCCGGACCAACTGAGGTTTGAGTACTAGAAACGTCAGAAATCATGAAAAACAACATTTTGTTCAAAGTTAGGTTATGCTGAAAAAAATTTTTTTTATTTTCAAAAACTGTGAATGCAGGTGGAAATATTTTCAAAAGTTATGGACAGTCTCTTAAGAACATTTTCCTCTAGCCACTTATTACTACCCCATCTCAAATAAGTTTTTGCGATTTCTGACTTTTCTAGTAGTCCAACCTCAGTTGGTCCAGAATAGTCTTTTGATCCTTATGAGAAATGGGATCAATTGGCATCATAAAAAGTTTTGTGAAAACAGATCTTTTTCTCGCTGACTGTACTTTTTTTTCAAAATCTGTGAATGCCGATTGAAATTATCCCAAAAGTTAGGGGTGGTCTTCTAAGAACGTTTTCCTGTAGCTAAAATGGGTAAGGTAGCTGCCCTTCATGCCCCATCTCAAATTACCACCCTGTATATCACATCAATAGGTACCTACTTCTAAAGACAAAGGAGGGCAAAGCGCAATGTGAAATGTGGGACACATTTGACAATAAGTCACGTTTAAACGACAGACAATTCGCCTAGCCCACTTTACCAATTGGGTTTAGTTAAAGAGTGCGATTTCTTCATTTCTACAGTCAGGGTAAATTTATTTCACATGCCAGATGATAATACGCATTATTGTATGTCATCCGCTTAAGTATGTAATAGTAGGAAACATAAATTAGTATATTATAAAGCTGAAAATATCAAAGCAAAAGCATGCATGTTACCAAAACCCAAGTCTACACATATGTATAAATAAACTACACATTTAGAAATCTGATAAATGCTGTAAGCTTAAACTTCATCTAACAAAAAACGTATTTACTTATAATCAAGTCCTTAATGATGGTGTAAATAGGATCGACTCATCCTCGACACTTTACAACATAAAGATAGTCTAGATAAAAGTTTTAGCTTGCAGGCTTTCATATAACAAAGCATGGGAAAAGAGAAAAATAATATTCAGTTTTTTGATGTATTTATTTCCGGCGGCGCGTCGCCTTTCAAATATCAAAATCATTTTCAATCATTATTTGTATCAAAAACTGAATGTTTGGAAACAGATATGAAACACAACAACTAACAACGTGCTATGTGTACAAGCTGCAGTTATGAAAATACGTCGGACGCGACGGGACTTACCAAACGGTCATGAAACTGTTCATCAATCCTTGCGGGCACAAACTGAACCAACACAACCAGAGTTAACGACACACGGCTGTGCCCCGCAAACACTTCACAGTGGCATCAGTAACAAACACTCACAACAATAAAACAAATAAGCGGAAATGCGACACGAAAAACAAATGCGGCTATTGCATAAAATAACAATCCGTTTTAAACGCATACGCATAAGTGTTGTGTACGTTACGGACAAAAAAGACAAGTTATTTGTTTTTTAAATTTCGTGTGATGTAAGCCTTCATTACGGTTGAAAGACAGTTTACAAGACATTCATGTACCTATTACAAAAATTAATGCTGAGAAATCAGTGTGCGGCCATGTGTAACACACGCAAATTAGTTGCAGTCAACACAATTTGAACACAACACACATAATGAGGAATAAATTGTTATTAATGCCACTGTGTAAACGCATGAACTGCAATTTATTATGATATAATATGATATATATCATGGATATTTAAAAAAAACAACAGGACATTGAATAATAGTTATTTGAAAGATTGTATTTTTTAAATAATCCATGAAACACAAAGATAATGATAGACATTAACAATTAGTATTTCATTTCTGCATGCCCAAGCACAGACCGTTCAGTAATCAAAGAATATCAATGCAGAGCTATTTAATAAAATGTATCTAAAGTATTAAAAACAAAATAAAACTCTGTAGCACACAACTGCGACAGTATACAGAAGAATTAATGTTGAAGGTGACCAGACATGCAGCAATGAAGAGACAACCAAATAAATCACTCAATTAACGTCTCAATTGTTAATAAAATGTTATATTAACCCATGGAATTCCAAAAATAAGTCTGGTCACCTTAAATGCGGTGACAGCAGTAATAAAATAAACAAATGTTAGAATATCTTTAAATATACGTATATTCCAGCAACCCTGTCTACTTAGGTTGTTAGGTCTAATCATGCCTGTTTCAAATAACATTATTGAAAGATCTACTGAGACCAGAGAAACAGGTAAAACATTTGATTGAAAAAGTTAATCTGTTAGCACATTTTTAATGGTTTGATATGGAGAGCAGAATGAAATGACAGATAGAAGGTTAGCAACGTTCGTCTTACTTGTTGGAGTTGATCCTGTGTGGTTTCCCGTCGTGCGAGAGACCAGCAAGCTTACGGCACCGGTAGTTCTCATAGTGTACGGAGCTTGTCACGTCCTTCAGATCCTGAAGATGCGTCCGTATCACCATGTTGCGCAGTGCCAAGAAGTCGCAGTGTTCCAGGTTTTCAACTAAAAACATACAATCAGAATATTTAGCAGATATAATCTCAGAATTATAATCTGACAGATAAATTAGGTTTGGTCTGTCTGAAGACACCCAGTGAAACATGTATCAGGCGTTGTTGGCTTACCCTCGGCGATGCCCCAGGGGTACTTGCGTCCTCGCACGCGCTTCCCTTCCGTCTCTATGACGGTGTTAGCGCCCACCACTGCGAAGGGCACGCGCATGCGCAGCGACCGCGCCGCCTCCGCCACCTCGCCCTCCTCGCCCGTGCTCTCCGGGAAGTCGTAGATCTTGATCTTGTGTTGACTTATTTCTTTCATTATCTGCAATAGAGTTAGGTATTTAGTCGCTTAATTCTCCTGGCCAGACATTCGAAGAAAACAAATATGCTGTAATGATCACTCACTCCACTAATCACCGAGCGTCAGAGCCTGGTCGGTTATTAGCGGAAAGCTGGTGAGGTTCATTATAGACAATTCTGGATAATATGGGATTCCCCTTGCGCGTAAAAACGTCGGCTGAAGAAACTCAAAAAAATAATTAGATAAAACTGTTCATTGTCCTTCCTACCTGTTCTTTGAAATCTTTGCACTCCTCCGGCGTCATGGTATCCGCTTTAGCGATGACGGGTATGATATTGACTTTGTCGCCGAGCCGCTGCATGAACTCGACGTCGAGCGGCTTGAGACCATGTCCGCTGGGTGCGATGAAGTACAGACAGCAGTGCACGCGCGTGTCCGGCGGCGCCGCCTTGCGCGTCACGCGGGACTCCGCGTTCAGGAACTCTTCATACTTCGACTCAACGAAGTCGATGATAGGTTGCCAACTAAAATGTAATAATTAATTGTTTACGTAAAAATAAAATTTAGGTAAACTAAAAGCCAGTCAAGAATTTCATCAAGCATGCTTGATGAAATATTTTTGCCAATAACGAAATCAATTGCTGTTTAGCTAAAAATGCGAACGATCATTATTATTTGTTTAGTGAATCTCGTCTGTGGACAATTTTCGCGTGTTGGGTGTTAATTTACGACAATATTATTGCATGCAGCGTAATCGAAAGGATGTTTTGAATCACGCACCAATTGCTGTTGTCGACTGCATCGCCGAAGCCTGGTGTGTCGACGATTGTAAGTGTGAGGTTGACTCCATTCTCTTTTAGGATGACGACGCTGGTCTCCACACCGACAGTCTTCTTGACACGTAGTGAGGGGCCTGGGTGTTTGTCCCGGTCATACACGTCCGTTAGAAACAATGAATTTATTAACGTTGACTTGCCCAAACCTGATTCACCTAGAATAAATAAAATTATTCATTAAAAATCTTAATTTCCAAGAAGACTGCATATTAACACAGTGAGTATTTTGCATATTCCACAAATTCCTCTTATGATTCATTATGATTTTTGACACTATACAGAGTCGAATATTATTATCATTATGATCTTACCTACAACCATAAGCGTGAATTCAAATCCTTTTTTAACTGCCTTTCTATATACTTGGTTTGGTAGGTTTGCGAATCCGACATATCCATCTAATTCTTTGGTTTTTGGCTTTTCTAATTTAGGTAATTCCGGTTTTGGCGCGACAGGTGGGTGATCTGGTTTCTGAAAATCAAGAGAAAGCATAATATATGTAGTTACATGACATACATCACAAGTTATTTATTCAATAAAAATATGCAAACTTTTTAATCGCATTGTTTTAATATCCTCAATTGAATACAAACACTGTTATTGTTCCGAGTACCCGCTTATAATGAACACTGTTATGAGATAATGATCGTCGTGATTGTATGCAATCTATTATTAGCGTGGTGAAATAGGTAAGCGCTCCTTAATGATCTACGGATGCGCTTGATAGAAAACTAGGAAATCTGTTTAAAGCTATCATTAACCTTTATCTATAAAATACATTCAGACATTCACAACATTACTTTCAATGAAGACTAAAGAGAAACAGTCTCATAATAGGTGTACTTTGCTAATTTAGCATCGCTTAAGAAACGTTTGACAATAAAGTCGAAATGGAACGGTTTATTAGGCAGGAAGAGGAAACATTAACGCGTGCTCACTGCTCACCTAGTTTGCTGAATGTTTACTCAAGTGCGCGAGACGGAGGCGTTGACATTCTTACCTTGATAATGTTTTCTGTACTCCGGAGCGGTGGCGGCGCGCCGGGCGGCGCTGAGGTGGGCACGGGCGGAGCGGGCGTCGGGGGCGGCGCCGAGCTGGGAGGCTTGGACGCCTCCACTGACACGCTGTTGCTGAGTTTGTTGAGCGTCCCGTTGGACTCGTGGTGGTTGTTCTCCAGCTGGTCCGGCAGCGTGGTGGCCCGCTTGGCGAGCGCGTCTTTGAGCACAGAGGGCGGCGCGGGCGGCGCTGCTATCGGCGGGCCCGTCGCACTCACGCCGCCGCCACTCACAGAGTCCGACTTGAAGAACAATTCGCGTTTACTTTGTAACTGGAAACAATCAAAATTGTCTTTAAGTATAATTACGTATGTTTTACATAATAAAGGGACGTGTACGCTTACGTTTTAAATATGTCGGTAGATAGAACCAATAAAATTATCTTCTAGAAAGCGGAATTAGTTAATAATGTACATAGTTAGTTTCTTTGCTATTAATGCTTTAATACTCTTATAGTACGTACTTATCAGCTTAGTGTATGCCAAAATTTAAGAGTTTAATGATACTGTGATGCGAATTACACAGAGATTTCTGTATTGACGTCAGCATAGTACATTGCTAGCTGTATACGAACACAGGCTTTCCATCAAATAACGAGACTCCCGCTGCGGAAAGTCATAAATTCACCCTCAAATAAAGAAGAGAGTTGTATATATCGCAACAGCATCGTCGAAGTAAATACAGACATGTCAAGTATAACTGAACGAGTCGGTCTAGCCTGCTCCATGCGAGCGTCAGATGACTCACCGATTCCAAGGTAACGTTACTGGACAATGTAGTAAAAATATACCTATAAGGCATAATTAAGTAAGTACCTATACTATAACCATACATCGGATGCTACTAAGTAAGATAAATTGCATATAGTACCATAGAAATGCAATAATAGGGTCATATGGTATTGTTATAATAACATACTTATTACGAAGGGTCTATTTGTAAAGAGAATAATAAAGTGCGCAAACAAGTTAGTTTCACTGTATAAAACGAATACGTGTATGAACCGAGCACGCATCGTTGCGTCGATCGAGTAAACCTCTTCGTACCAATAACTAGTAATTACGTAGGTGCGAAGAACGAAAGCGGTGACTCATACAGTGTACGATACGATGACTTCACTTCAAGAGTACAATACGGTCCCTACACGAATTTCAGAGGACGCATCAACAATCGCCAAATAAACGTCATCAATCGAAGGCATGGAGTGAAATCTGGATAAAAGTTACCATTATTGATCAAGCGATCACCTTACAATTGAGTGTAAAACAAAACATCTACAACGACATACCTTAAATACCGTTGACTATTTTTGGAATTCCTCTGAACAAAAGATTTGTCAACTAACTAAGTAAAACGACTGATCTAGGACTCAAAGACAACTACTCGAGCACAAAAAACACGAGTGATAAGATATTACTGTTATGTGCACAAGACTGCCATTAAATATTAAAAATAATATACCCGCATGGATGTTAAGGCATATGCAAAACGAACAAGAAAGTGGATATGCAAACACGTATGCAGTTTTGCGAAGTGCGACGACCGTAATGCGTCTGTGACGGTTGATTCTAATAATATCTACAAACGATGTTCCAAGCTAACAACACACTAACTATCGCCGCCGTTAACCTTAAACCTAGCGATATCGTTGAAATCGCTTTCGCTCAAATTTCTGCCACTCCCATATTTCTAGAACAACACAAAGGATAGAATTTTATGTAAGTATAATTATGAATGTTGATAACCATTTTCTTCGGGACTGTTAGCCAGACTGGGGAACACAGAGATTTGTCTGCCTCTGTCAGCGGACAGTTACATTCGCGCAGCAGTTGCAACATTGAAATGCGACGCATCACGCATAGAATACATTTCACCATTTCACATGACAGCACACGAAAACTTCGCCTTATTACAAGATCAATTACACTTTAATAAGTCAGTATTGCTGCATGAACTAAGTACATACTGACAGAATACCAATAGCCCACTGAGTGCCTTCTACGCTGCGCTGCAGCACTGCCATCCGGCGAGTGTTTACCAGAGCACGGACATTGTACTGTAACGTAAATAATCAAACGGACTCAACATCGAAAAGGAATTTGTTTGTTTGTAGAACAAGCCGAGTGTGCTGCGACAAAAATCTAATAAAACAAACTAACAAAAAATGTTTAGTAAACACTCAGACCAATAATAACACAATAAACAGGCCACGCTCCAATTTTGTTAGAAAAACACGTTAAGAGCTATTTCTATCAAAAATATGGTCGCAGCAAACCCGGCTTTAGGTGAATCCAATTGTTTTGTTAATACCGTATAAAGTCTCAAAATCAAAACCTCTTTGAGGATTGACGCTTTCATTTAGTTATGATTAATATTAGATGTCTTGTATTATTATTGAATTAATATCCGCTTCATATTCGTAATCATAACTGCAAGTGGACTGCACATTCAGTCGCAACTATGCAACTTGAAGGCAGTTAAGATACAGTCAGTGCAACTGCGTGACAACTGCCGACCGGCCAAAAAGTGCAGTAAATGTTCTTGCTGGAGACAATTAAACTAAAAAACTAGTAGTTGTGTGTTATCAAAGCCTTCTTTTATGTCGCATAAGTCACGGATTTCGTCTCCTGCCTGGCTGACAATATTGTCCCCGTATTTTGTGACAAATTTCTCGTCATTTAAACAGAAAAAAAATAGACAGACCAAATCGTTTTTTTGATTATGTTCTATGAATTAACGACGTTAGGTACGGTACAACAACTTAGAAATAACATCGATGTACCTGATAGAACAACCAATGGCAATCGCTCATTTTCGCACCACATACTTTTTGCGTCGGCGTAAAGATATTTTTAATGCAATTCTATTAAACATTCATGGTCTTAAAGTTGCATTCGATCGAAAGTGATCGGTTTTACGAAGTTTGCCGATGCGACTTCTTAGTTGTATGATTGTGTCGTACTGTGCAGTTTTCGCTGTTTCCTTACGATATCTAGAAAAAAAATATTACAAAAATTTGCTCGGATTTATTTTACAAGTGACCCAAGAGACACAATGGACGTCAATATTTTCAGAATAACACTGGTTGTTAACTTTCATGGTCCTATGATGATTCCTTTTGACTTTTATAAATATTTAAATACACTGAATTACTATTCTGTTTTATCGTAATTCGCATCCGTTACCCAAGAGACGATAGAAGTAATCGGTTCTGACACTTCCTTAAAAAGCATTGTAATATTTAAAAAGTCTGATGCTCTACACGGAATCGTTAGGTTATTTATATCCAGAGTTAAATGAATAACATACCATGTTTATTTTTACACCAAAAAATGGTTCTACTTAAAGCTGGAAACAAGAATACTTAATTGATTAACCAAAGAATTATGTTGGTGAACAACAGCCTTAGTGATCTAACATAACATAACATTTTGTTGGTTTACTAATGAAATATCGACAAACTTAAAATCGAATATTATTTGACGGATGTTTCCCATACTTTACAAGAAAGATACAATACAACATACAATTCACATACCTACATACATAGTTATTTTGTTTTTTTAGAAATTTTAAATGGTCGCTAACTAATTTATCAGACGAACAAAAATCGTCGTTTCTTAGTACCCATCTTTTTCTATGAACATAATAATAAATATAGTTTAGATTAAAGTTCTCAAAGGGGCCTCTGCGCGTTGGACCTGTGTCCCCCGTATGCCTTCCAAAGGACCGGACATCTTCCGCACGGAAGATGAGCCGTGACTAAAGCGAGCAGTATATTTTATCCAGAATAACATTTCGCTATGGTTTGTTTCGCACACTTTAACCCACCTTACGGCTTTAACAGAAGTGCATAGACAAGCAAGCAAGCAAGCATGCGATTGTCTCGGAGTGCGCTATAAATATAATCGTCTGAATATAAACCTTTCGAATTAATGCGTCGACCTAGTAAGTTCCGATGGTATTTGTTTTGTCGTTTGACAGGTTAGCCAGATAATAAAATCGAACAAACAAAATTCTATGAAAAGTTTTACTAGTTACCAAGTTTAAGTCAAATGAAGGATAAACAAAATTAGTACAAATAAAAGTACCCACATAATCAATTGAAACGTCTGCAAATCATTGTCTGTGAAATGATATTCGATCAAAAGTTTGTCAAAATAACAACAGGATTCCCATCTTGTTACTTACATCTTCACTAACAATTTCCTTCCTATTCTTTTTGTATTTGCATTTTTTGAAACTTTTGTTAAATATATTATTAAACATTATATCTAATATAATTTTATCTCACAACGAAAACCTATATGGCTTCCCTAATGAGCACCGTCCCTTTTTCAACTGAATAACTTTGTAAATACCAACTCGAAAATGTACTTTGTAAATATTCATTATTTATATATTATTATTTAACTATACACAACACACAATTCAAAGCCAATAGGGATAAATTATATCACTTATCCATTATGGAAACTAGGCAAACAGCCAGAACAGACTTCACGGTCGTCGTTTACTCAACTGAGTAAAACTGAGTATAATACAATTTATTGTTTGCGCGAGTAGTCACGCTGACACACTGTAGCTGAAAACGTCGCTGACTAATATTAACCAGAGATTAGGTGTTGTTTAACCATAAAGCTGTATGCGTAATTAATACTGTACATTTTGTCTAAGATAGTAGACTCATATTCAGCAGTTTAAAATCAATTCATAACGTACCATACCAAGCGTACCAAGTAAAATAATAGTAAAACATATGGCTCCACCTCCACCCTTTTAGTTTAATAGAGCAATAATTATTGAAGTACAAATAGCTAGAGGCAGTAATTACACGAGTGATTGGATAGCGACAATGCCGTATTGTCCTCTGGTCGAAACGACAGGCGTCAATAACCGAATTATTGAATAAATATACAAAAGATCATTCATTTGTGACTTTGTGACAATCCTTATTATGTTATCTTAATTAAATGTAACCGTTTAACATCCAACAACAAATTTTCCATTCGTTGTAATAATTCTAATCTTTGTTTTCTGAGCATGTAAGTGTTTGCATGTTAACATAACTCAGACGGTGCAATAACACTAATAAACATAGGAACGGTAACTTTTAGGCCCGCGCGTAGAATAACAAGCAGTTTCATCTGGCAGATCTGCGGGCCGACAACGGCGTTCGTCCTCGACCGATAAAAAATGTCTCTCAGAAACCCGCAGTATAATTGCAATGCCTCGCTCGCTACTTGCGGCGCCAGGCTGCGGAGGCATGACTCGCTCGCCGAGAAATCGCGATGACTCTTCCTGGCTGTATAGTCTGACTCATTACTACGGCGGCTCTCATTTACACCACCTAAAGAAAATATTGCGAACTATAGATATAGTTCTCGTAATAAAAGCTGCGTTTTTACGAAAAGTAAATGCTTAGTGGGAACGTATCTGAACTCAGCGTCTATACCTTACGCACTTGGTTCATTTAGTTTGAATAGACACGGTTGCGGTCAGTATGCACAGGTGAGTGCACGACTGCCCACCCTAGGCCGCCGGATATTGCCTGTTGGAACTTCATAAACCATGGCGTATACTAACTTGTTAATGAACTCCAAAATAACACGCTCTGTAAAAATTGATTGTCACTTAGTTAGATATTGATTCTTATTAAATTACTAACTCTTAGATAGGGTATGCCATTTAGCTGCTGTTAGAGAGATAACATTGGCTTCACAGGCTTATCACTTTGCGCAAATTAAACAATGCACTATCAGTGTTATAATTAAACTTAGTTACGTACTAATGTTTTATCCTGTTGCAACAGTTTTGCATTGCTTTATACTATAACTAGGTTTTGTCCGCAACTTCGCTTGCGTGTACATAATAATTTATTATTTCCTACAATAAATATTTTTATTAATTTTTATGTCAATCGGACCACGCAATAAAATTCTTCCCTACAAACTTTAAGCGCCCGTTACGCCCCTTTTCAGCGGTAGTTTCAATAATCAAAGAGTCCGTTTTCATTATTTACTTTGAGGAGTATTTGTGCCAAATTTCAAGTTTATAACCCCATGGATTAAGGATTTTCATCCAAACATTAACATCCCGTTCCACCCGTTCAGGATGGAATTTCTAAAAATCCTTTCTTAGTGGATGCTTACTTTAAAGAAGATACTTACTTTCAAAGTTTTAAGTTAACACCAGCGGTTTAGGCTATGCTACACAGAACAGATAAAGAGATGCTATGCGATGATAGATCAGTCAGTCAGTCAGTTCCTCCTTTTATATAATTATTACACACAGAATATAATATTTAATGAGTTCAAGTATGTAAGAACGTGTATCATTGATTATGAAGCACGACGACAAAACAACATCCTTTCTACCGGTAAAATGGGGCTTCATGTATAATAAGAACCGCGGGGCTATTTGGAATTTAGTTCAGAAATTTAAACTATTAAACATTATGTAGATAGCTCAATGAATACGTCGAAAATTCCCCTATCGCTATCATGCTAATAATTAGCCCCACGGTTCTTAAATAAACTTAGTGTACGGGGCTATACCTATACTGTGAATCTACACAAAAAGTAGGTAGTTCACCGATTTCACTACATATCCAAAGAGGACAATTTGGGTCACCAGTAAATTAAGTCTTGATACTTTCTCTGTACTTCTCGTTATTTAATGTTGTCTCATAAATTTTCAACATTTTTATATAACTAGCTGGACCCACGCGGCTTCGCTCAAACGAACCAAAATTTTCAAACTTTGAGAACAAGATACAGGATTGTTTAGGACATTAATGGCCAAATTCTCAAACACTAGTCAATTTTAATTTGCCGTTAATTCTCGTGTTGTCACTATCACTTCTTGGGTACATGAAAAGAGCCTCCACGAGTGACGATACTTAAGTACGTCCGGCGCACCCTGGGCAGTCAGCCTCGCTACCAACCTTGCTGACTGGCTAATCTTTTCACCACAGCATGAGCTATTTTCGTATAGCTCATGCTGACACGAGAGAAGAAGAAGACTATCACTTCGCCTTAAAGTGACAGTGACAACACGAGTCTTAACGGCAACTTAAAGTTGACTAGGTAGTTTGAGAATTTGGTCATAAGTGTGACAAATACCAATATGTGTCGTTTCTGCTGGTTCTGGGTTTTGGTTATATGCAATTTGCCCATTCTCCTTTACGTTAAATGTATAGCCTCGCAACGCTACAATATAATTATTGAGTACTAACGATAAACTCTTAACGATACCTCTTTTTAAAAAAAAGAAAGAATATATGGTCAAATAGACGCCGGATACTAAATGTTACAAAGACAAAAAGTCAATGGGCAACATAGTCCTAGTGTCAAAATGTACAAATTGCCTAGTGCCAAAATGTCATTTTGCCCAAATGCCGCTATGATAGAATACATTAAAGCTGTAGGTAATGTTCAATTGTACAAATTGCCCAGAGCCAAAACGTCATTTTGCTCAAATGCCGCTATGATAGAACAAATGAAATGACATTTCAATCATCTTTTTCAAGGATACCGGACTTTCAAGAAGTATTTATACTCAAAGAGATTAGATAGAGAAGAGATTTTAATTAAATATCCAGTGCAGAGAATTATGTTGATATCAAGTAGCAGATAGGTGTATGTAGGCTCAGTCGTTAGTGATCGTACCTTCGAAGCCCAGGTTTGCGGGTTCGAATCCTGACTGTGTGACAATTGGACCACGATGCATTTTGGCACAATTGTGTTTTATCTTTTGTACATTTTGACAATCTAACAATTAGACCCTTACGCATTGTATCACAATTATTTTTTGTCATTTGCACATTCATATACATTAATTAAGACATTTGTACATTTTGACACTAGGACTATGTTGCCCATTGACTTTTTGTCTTTGTAACATTTAGTATCCGGCGTCGTCAAATAGCCGTTCGCAAATATTAACTACGTTGCTTAGCAACTTAACTTAAGTTTCATTGTGTTATTTAGCATACATTCCATCATGACCTCTGCTTTGTATGGAGCTGCATACAATAAAGAGCTCAAAGTGTATCCCAAGACCTACTTATCCAATCGAGATAAAAGTTAGCTCAGTTTTTAAGTTAGTCTATTAGCTATACAATAGTAAATTTCATTGTAATCCGTCTAGCCGGTCTGGCGTGATGAGGTAACAAACAAAGACAGACAAACAGAATGTTTGATTCCTGTTCTATTTCTAGTCCCGCTAGCTGGTTTTCGCGAAAGTATTTAAAATGTACAGACTTTTTGCCTGTTACAATTTTATTACTGTAGAGATAATTTATATTTTTTCAGATAACACAATCTTCTTCATGAATTAACATTAAATGTTAACTTATTAACTACAAAAACAAAATGAAAATGATGAAAAACTAGTTTCATGTTCGTTAATCGTAAATAACTTGCCGTAACAACAAGCAGCGGGCAAATAATATTCCTATTACACAATTACACGACTATTTTCTTATGTAAGTAATTGTAACTAAACCTGTTGGCGAGACTGTAAAGTATAAAGGATGCATCGATGTATAATTCGATTCGATAATCTTTAAAATTGAGCTTTTCTCATGGCAAATACATACAGGGTCGTCGACCGCACCATACGAGGACTGATTCAAAGCAAATCAATTCAATGACAAGTGTACACCGTGAGAATTGTGAATACAATCACATACGTGAATTAGTTTCGCAATAAAATAGATCGGTTGCAAACCTACACTCCATAGAAATTACGATTTTATTAATCTTCTGATTCTAATGTAGATACAGCAGAAGTGGGCGAAGGATCCTCGAGCGTAGGCAAACCGGAGTCGAGCAAACTATACGAGCTCATTGAGACAACTCATACGCGATACGCATAATAATGCCTGAAAGTATTAATAAATTAAATATTGTTGTCATTTGAATGTATATCAATCTATTTGCATTTAAAACACCTTTTACTCGTATGGGACTGATCAGAGAAAACGAAGCAATCTGTCAAGTTGCAACATTGGGTCCTACATTTTTTAGCCTCGAAAATAGAAAATTTCTGAACAAACGCATTGAATTAATATAGAACAGAGAAAAGTTAATAAAAACTATGAGAACTGAGAACAAAGTCAGTAAGTAGGTCTGTGGATAAGAAAGACTAACGTGCAGATGTATCGTTCCACACCGAGGGGCAAAATTATAATGTGCAATCAATTGTACGTTGCGAACGTGTAATCACGAAAGAATTATAATCATAAAGAAAGTAGATTACCTTACATTGGCGTTATCTCTATCACTTTCATTTGCACTTTGTGGTGTAGGCAAGTCAGAAACAAAGCGAGTCTCACGTATTTAGCTACTAAACTCAGAAGCCTTTTTTTCTGGTATAAAGCAGAATGCATTCTTAGTGGCTACTGAATTATTCATGTGAGGTAAAGATGAAGACAAGCCCGACAAGTATCTCTTGATATAATACTGTGTATATACGTACTTTTATTAAGCCATACGTTTTTAACATGTATAAAATTGATTGCTTTCTTTTGCTTTGCGCTAGGTAATCTGAACTAAATAGGCCTATAGCTGTAAAGGTAATACGTAACACAAAGATATCTCAAATCACGCTTATTAGCGCTGACGGGCCAGGAGTGTTTAATAAAATTATTCCTGAATTAAATGATGTAACTCAGTTATTACTTTTGTAGCCTGCAGCGTCTAGCATTATTGTTTGTTCTGGCTGTAGTAAGATAAGGTTATGAGTAAGCCCTTAATGATTTAAAATCATTATCAATAAGTAATTTAAAACATTTGTGAGACATTCAGATTGAGTCACATCTCTGACGTTATAACAAAGCAAATCGATACAAAGACACAAATAAAACCATTGCACGGTAACATTAAGGAAGAACTGGTTAACTATAATTAAAAGGAGAAATGGAGCATCAAGCATCGTGTAACTAAAAGAAAGTCCATTACATACATTAATGGTAATTACAAACTACGAACATAATATTATGTAGTTGTTCTTATTGCTGAAATTCTATACGGTATACTCGTTCAATGCATTCAAACAATGCGTGGAGCTACGCAATATCGTAATGATTCGATATTCTAGAACGACAAATACCTAGAAACATGAATACGTTAAACGTTTTATTTCGATCGATGACGATCCGATAGAACTTGAAGTAAGCTACTTGGCTACTAATGTTCTACACTTCACAGAAATGCATATGAGAGATCTCAATATTGACATTTTCATTTTAGTCGTTATTTTTGCAGGTGCTGTGCTGATAAAAGGCGCAGTTTATTATAATTTGTTATAATATAATAATGAAATCTTTAAATTAAAAAGGGTATTGTGCCTGTAAATATTATACGTGTTTGGCTCGAGTCAGTATTTTTATAATCAGTATTAACTTCTGGTTCTTCGAAGTTATAACGTACTTGTATTATAGGTAATCATTTTGAATGATAATTTTATCCAAGAAAAATAAATGGCAACAGGTTCAAGGATTAGCTGTTAGAAACACTAGTCATCTAATCTCTAGCATTAGCTTGCACAAAAAATACGTAGTTTTTATCAACTGAGCGATTGAGGTAGACAATCATGTTTTGGTCTCATTAAGCAATATCAGCCACTGGCCATGAATTTTTTAATTGAGGTTAAATTAATTGTCACTCGAATTAACACTGTGAACTTGCACATATGCATAAGTGGGATATTACGCGCAATTACTCATTAAGGTACAAGGTTTACGTTGAATAACATAATTACAAGTTATACTACAGCAGTTGTAATATTCACTACAAATGCATTCTATAAAAGCAAAGCTTTCAAAGGAACTTTAGCTTTAAACTATGTTTAGTTTTAACATACAGGGTGGAATCGTTAAGTGTCAACAGACGATTTTTTCGTCGATTTAAGAGATATTTAAAAAGTTAAGGCTATTATCAAAACTAGGCTACATGGAGAGTAAAATAATATAAATAACTTTAGAAAAAAGAAAAGCCAAGTATTGAAAATTTTGTCTTTCGCTCCTTCCATACATTTAGTATTAGAATTTCTTTCAACTGATCATAGTAATCGTATTGTAATCGTACTTAATCTCTCTCTTCCTTATTGTTATTATGGCGGCGGAGTTAGCCTTACTCGACTTCGGTCTATCTTAGTCATCTCTGTAATAAAACTTCATATCAACAGATTCCTGAGCACTAAGTACCTAAATCTAACACAGGATTTTGAACAGAAAACGAGACAGATTTTGTAGTTGCAGATTGCCTACGTAATGCGATAGAATATTATTTTCATGTCTAATAAATAATAATAATATTTCAACCAGTTTGTTTAACTAATAAAAATACTAATAGTTCAATGACAATGTTCCTTATTAGGTACATGGCGTTAAATACCGTCATGTCGAACTTGTGGCTGTATAACAGAATTCCTCTGCCTACTGTTTAAGGGAATAGGCATAGGTGTATTTTTTATGAATTAAATAAATAGCATTTATTTTGAATTTGGAATTCAAAGCTTACTCCGTAGTTTTTTTAGTAACTTGTTATTTTTCGTTTTCAGCCGGTTTAATTGATTAAAAGTTTAAATAAAAAATGTTGCTGACTTTGTCAATAGGTACCGGAAAGAAATATTATACATTTTTTATTGAGTTATTATTAATCCTGCCATTCACTAAACAATTTAGCTCAAAAATAAAATGCAAAAAAAAATACAAGCTTCTTGAATATCTCTTGAACAAAAATGTCATACTAAAGGAAGTAGGTAAAATCAAAATTCTCTATAAGGAGGTTATTTTTCCAAAAAATATTCATGTTACTTGAGTTATTAGGCGGTCTAGTTTTGATTTTAGCCATAAGTTCTGAAATATTTCCTAAACTGACGGAATAATCGCCTGTTGACACTTAACGATTCCACCCTGTATAAGGCATAATTGATATAGTTTTTCCACGTCACGATTCAAATTAACATTATCAGCCTCAAAATTTATGTAAATTAATAGTTTTATAACTTGACGACTTTCCAATTACTTCAAGAACTACTAATGAACTCAAGGTATAAATAGTCGCGTCACCAGCAGCCAGAAATGGAAACATTAGTGATAAAAGTGGCACCAGACAAGTCGATGCTCGGGATATTTTCATGGTAGTCTATTTAAAATGTGTAAGACTTTATAAAAGTTTCACGTGCTTGTGTTCTAAAATTACGTAATTTATTCGAAACTGTGTCGATGTATTTGTTAAAAAAAAAACGATTTTGTTTTAAGTTTTATTTTATTTTGTATTGTATGTTCAGGTCATTCTAGGTACCAAAACTACTAAACTATGAACGCATCTAGCTGAAGCCGATCAATTTCTGTTTTCAAATGCATCCCCTCGGCCCCAGATATCGATGATGCAGAAGAGCCCAACTAGATCTGCATAAAATTAAACATCCACAAGCGAGTGCGCAATCATTTGGAAATGCCATTTTTTTTGTTACACGTATCATGTATGTATAATACAAATATTTCTTATTGTACACCATAAAATACAGAAAAAACCATAAATACTGTATGATCTCTAAAAGACAACCTTTCCTTTAGGATTACTGAAGTTTTGAACTAACTAGTAGTTGAAAATACTGTTTAAAAAAATTAAGTACCCTCACATTTGCGTCTCATACCTTACACAAAAAATCGTTTACTGATAATATTCTAGAATAGCAGGCTATTGAATACTCTACAAGTAACTGTATACGCGCCTGAGACATATGGACACAACATAAAACTAAGACGCTGAGTGAGATTGTGACTTATTATGCTATTGACAAGTCATCGACCCGGGAACCGACGAGGATTAGGAAATGGTTAGTTGGATCTGTTCTGCATGAAGAAACGGGAAGTCAATCAAATACGTATTGACAGCTGTAATATAAACGTTTCTAATGGATGGTATAAGAATTGCATACAAACGACGTTTTGTTCTAAAGGTTCAATTAAGTGACTGTCTTATCAACAGCAGTTTATTTATACTTAGACGGCGAAGCAACAGGGTTTTAATTGATGGCGACAAGTTGTTAGTACAAAGTGATAACACTAGCAGCTCTAAAGGCACGTCTGTAAGTTACTGTATAATCAGTTACGGAATTACCTGCTCAGTGTGAAATTATTGTTATTGTTTTATTCACCTCAGCTTTCCTGCGCAAAGATAAATTCCTCCAGATATCGCGTGGACTCGTCCATCCAACTTTAGTTTTATCAGTGCCACTGTCTCCTACGCTGCTAGAACATCTTGTTAATTTAGTTTGTCCGTTGCCGTTAGTTAGCGCTCGGTTTTCCATTTTGAACACATCCAAGTATTCTTCGACGGTTGAAGAAGGCAAAAAAACGACGCTACACTGTCGATACGCTCACGAACTTGTCCAAATCTCACGTACATTAAAAAAACCACTTGTTGAACATTTTAACGCACAAAATCTTTAACACTATCCGTTTACATTCACACAAAGTACGTTTTGTACTTGTCCTATGCCCTTTTGCTTGTGTTGATGTACTGACCGTATCGATTTAACACCATCGTTCTGTTGCCATATAAACATCAACTGAACAAGATCACCAGTATTGCGTAGATAAAAAAACAGTGAAAACTACTTATTAATTATCACGATACGAACGCCAGTTAGTATGATTTGAACACAAATAAACTGTTGTAATATGAAGCACCGTTCACGACTGTGTCAGTTTGAGGTTAAGTTACAAGCGATACCGGCTGCCGGTTGGCGCGCCACACCAGCGCACGGTTTCGAGCCGGTCCCACACGGGGTGATCACTATTACCAATGTTTTTATCAATTTGATAAACACACTGTTATCAGTATAAAAACATAATATTGTTTTAGATAAGGTAGGTAACATTTATCCACTATGATTATATTATTTATTATGACTATGATTCTTCTATCTCAGCTTAAAAAAAGAAATAATAATAGTTGCACTGCCAGTTTTTGTCAATTCTCAAGCAAGATAAGTTTGATGTAGGTAATATAAATATTGTAAAAAAAATTATTATTCTTAATTTAATTTAAATACTTAGCGGTTATTTTCTTTACTATGTCTATTTCTGGCTAAGGGCTAAGAAATTCTCTGCCTCGGATAACTTAAATAAAACACCACGTGTGTAAAGGCCTCCTTAAACTCAGGTACCGCTGAGTTAATTATGACTATATCTATATAGACGCAAAAGGATCCAGCCCGTCACACTTATGGCCACCAGACACACAAAGGCAACGAGCAATCGTTCCGAAGAGGGAAAAATAAACAGTCGATAAAACGCTAAAATGGTTCTTAATACGATTGTATCAAAGTTGAGAACATATCGTTACTCGATGGTGCTTAGCTTTTTGTGCACCGGGCTTAACAATGCAAGAGGAGAACGTGCCCTAACCGCTTTTGCCGGTGTTAGTGAAAAACTTCAGACCAAATTCGGTTTGTAAAACAATGTTGTGCAGTAATGATAAAAATCATGAATTATAAATAAAACCTTAAACAAGTTATTATAAACTGTGCATGTTTTCCTAAAATAGGACAATTGAGTAAAAGTTACTTGAGTTCTCGACGCAGCACTGGCGATAACGAACGCCTTACTGATAATAATTCCAAGAAATTGGACTTGAGTAAACAGAGTGATAAAGAAGCCTTTACAAATATCCGGCAGTTATGAATGATCCCCTCAAGTCGCAACTATTGAGTTGAATGAACTATTGAGGTCTAGACCTCCTTTTTAATTTTTTGTTTTATGTTGCACACATAAGTATGGAATTTGAAGCAAAACAAAAAGAAATTAATATCTTCCAAGAAACGTTTGAGTATTTCATGTTCGAAGAATTTTCAGGTCAGGGTGCGACCGTGAAACAGTTAATGTCTGTTTAGTGAATTCGACACATGCGAGCAGAATGTCCGCCACTGCTCGAGGTTATTTTTAACCCTGTAGACACGGGGTCAGTCACCCGCTCACCCCTCCCGCACACCGAACCAGTCCTATCACATGAGGAACTGCGTGGGAATATGGTGGGCTGCCAGCATGTCCTTGCCCAGGACAGAATAACACAAAACAGCAAAAAAGGATGGGACGGGATGCTGCTCACGACCACCGTTCAAAGATGAATCACGAGTACGACTGTGATCTGCGAATGCTGCAATATACACAATACAAGTACTTCATGTAAATAGTAGATAGTAATAATACATTTTGAAATAATTGTATGATTAATTTGGGTACACTTTGTAGACGACTGTGAAACTTATCGTGTAGGCGTACGCTTTGTGGAGATTATGTTTAAGTATATGTAAACATAGTTGTCACAAAAATAACCCTTAGATAAAGGAGTATGTAACATACACTTGTAGCACAACAAAACTTGCAGTACATGATATAACTGCGCGCGAATGGCGAATAGGGCCACAATTTGATTGCCAACCAGCATGCCTTTACTCGACTTTTAAGCCCATCTTAAACTATAATGGCTTGTACATAATACTTGTTATTATTGCCTTTAAAGGATTCGATTTTATAAACAACAAAAGGCGCATCAGGTGTCACATTGTATACATAGAACCACTGGAACGCAGAGCTGTCAACCCTCCAGCGAAGTTGATACAGGACTGTTTTATGTAATACAACACCTGACACGGTTAGTACATACCTATGTGGTTATGGTATCGATATGTCTCAATGTAAACAAACTAGTTTCAGGCTTACTGCACGTTACTTAACTTACATCATCCGATAAATAGATATTTTAGTATTTAAAAGTCTAGCGGAGCTAAGAAGAATTTTCGTTCAAGATATATGAACGGCTTGCTTATTCTTGTTAAAAACGACACTATCCAAAAACTGTCAAAATCCAAAGATACAATATTAAAACATTAATATGAGAGGGTTGGATAAACTAAAATAACATCCCTTTTTCGGGGTGCGCCAACTTCGATTAGGGGAATGTCGAGGGTGCACATGAAAAACGGCTAGGGGACTCTAGGGACTCACCGTTGCCGTGTCGGTGAGGGTGACGGTAGCAGAGGTAGGACCATTCGGTGGTGCATTGAATGGCAACCCGCTGGACACCTGATTGTTAGCATTTTGTTCAATAATACGCTGACGTAGTGCTAATCTTTCGAGACTGGCCAGACGATGTGATCCGCCGGTACCCTCTCTGTCACGTTCCCTTAGTCCTGTGGTGCTGCCTGCGCTGAATGAGCCACTATATTTAGGCAATGTAGGCGGCGGTACAGGTCTAGCTGTACCACTGCGGCCGAGCAGCGAGCCGCTGGAGGTATACGCATAACTGCTGGGAGTTCCAAGTGTAGCTGTACGCGGCGCGGCACCGATTCCATTTAGGGCACCAGTGGTCCCATTGACGGCGCCACCATTCACCGTCGTCGTACTGCCGTTCATCTCCTTAAGTATTTTCCGTCATGCGAGTACTACAAAATCACACACTGAGTCACTGACTGCGTACTACGTTACGATCGCGAATTAGTGCGGCGTTGTGCCGGTGCGTTCAAGCCGGGTGCCCGACGGAGGCGGTTTGACAGCTCGGCGGTGCAGACGAGGCGCGCGGGCGGGCTCGGCGCCCCGCACTCGACGCCTCCGTCGTCGCGGCTTCCCAACGCTGCCGACCCCACTAGATCTCAGGATTATTGCCACACGACCGCCAGACCAGAGGGTTGAAAATGCATTGTTGCCCGCTCTCTGTCAAGGTCAACACATACCTAATATTCTTGGTGTGCATTGTATGCAGTCTGTTTAGGCATCGCAATTTTCCGAGCAGTCTTGATTGGCAATTGTATAAGTATAATGATTCTTTTGTAATAAGTTTAAAAATGAATGTTAAAATTTTTTTTATTACTCACTATGAAAAATGTGAATTCGGAGAACACAGAAATCAGAATCGAAACGAATGGCGTAACTAAAGAGGACTAACTTAGCAGTGGGTAAATAAAGGCTGATCATGATAATAAATCTATTAATTTACTGATAGGATTGTAATTTACTGATGATAAACTTCCAGGCGGAATTTGGCCCCAGAGATGGCTTCCAGTAGAACTGGCGCTGTGGCCTAAAATTCTACCGGAAGCTATATCTTAACTGAGATTTCACTAATTGCAACTTTTATTAGATTCATCTAGATTCATCATCCATCACAAAGGAATGCAGAAACACTATAACTTGTAAATTGACTTGAAACAAAACAAAAATAAGTAGGTACTTAAGCAAAAGTACTTTCTCTTCCAACGCGCAACGGGACCAGAGCCAAATGTCACTTTCAACGAGAATGTAACAAAAAGTTTTAACTACAGACAGATTTTCCTCACATCATGAGTTACAATAAATATTGCAAACTAACAAGAAAGGAAGTGACGCTGTCTAGTTCATCGGCCTGGATGCAAGAAGCATTGAGGCGACTACTAGCGGAAGTACGTTTAAGGTACAAAGAATGATTGGGTTATGTAGGTATCCTCATACCTTATTCGTGAGGCATAGTCGGTTAATATTAAATTTAAATTGTAAGGATTCCAAAAAAGAATACCATTACAATCGACTTTCGAATTTCGCTATGTCTATCATACAAATGTATTGTGTATTTTTATAAGCATGGAGTCAACACTTCTGTAGTGAGTAGGGAACACGTGTTAGTCGCATTTGACAGTGAGGTCCAGCCATCGACCGTCTCACCGCGCGTGCGCGTTCTCACCCCAATCCTGTGACCGTCTCTCCTTGCACAACCCCTCGGTGCATGCATCACCAACGTGCTTCCTCGTATCCTTTCTGAATGACAATCATACTATTGCACTAATTGTATTCAACGAATGCGCATAATTAAGGGTTTGTTTTAATATAATCCATATCGATACTGCAGTGCGAGCACGGTTCCTTTTATCGAATTTTATCGAGACGTTAAGTTATCCACTCTAAACTTCAAATTTGACATAAGATATTGATAAAACGACAAAGGTAGCACGGATCACAATTTACCATTGATTTAAGAAACATAAGAGGATAAGCCCTAAATTGATATTTTTTTTTTAATACTATGCCAATATGTACCGCGTTAAAAAATATAATCTGTCTCGTTCTTACACGTAATTTACAAATGTAAAAAGTGTGTACACTATATGTCATAGATTTTAATTTTCTATTATAATTTTTCAACGTCACCAAGCTCCGCCTTGAAGGATATTTTTGACATGACGCCATTTTAGAGATCTACCCTTTCGTCTGTCATTCAAGCTTTGTTCGAAGTTTATTTACAGTTTTACAGTGATCTTTGGGTGTTTAGGTATTTTTTGTTGTATTATAAAGGATAAGTGAACAAAACCTAACATGACAAAGTGTTGCATCAGATGATGTAATTCATTGCTGAGGGCGGAGTCGACGCCATAAGAGGAAAACTTGGCTTCAGATCATGTGACCACATCTGATATCCTCTTATCTTTCTTTCATCAATGTAATTTACCGACGCCTCGATATGAAGTCGACATACTCGATAAGATTTAATGATTATATCGACTTTTGACAGTTCTTATTGGTAAATTTCTCGAATTATCTCGAATTGTTGTCGTCTTTAAAAAGTTGGTCGATAAAGACTTTTTGAAGCAAAAAAATGGATTTTGGAGAAATCATCTTGTTAATGTTGAAAGCAGAGGGCGTCGGGACGTGGAAAGGATCCACAGCGGAGTATTTTTTTATTATTCTGTGGTTATTTTCTAATTGCTTAGATTATTTAATAGTACTGTAAATATTTTAGTGATAGTATTTGTGTATCTGCATATTTCTGGTGTTGCTATTTGTAAAGTTGTTATGCTGTCGAGAAAACATAGCCGTCGACAAGGCTCTATAAAGTTCCCGAAGCAAGTTCCGTGCTACCGACCCTCGATAAGATTCGGTATGTTTAAATTTTTATCGACTCGAGATCTTATCGAGTCGATTCGAGAAATTTATCAATTCTAAACGTCAAATTTGACATAAGATATAGATATAACGACAAGAGCTGTCGTTTTATCCATATCTTGTGTCAAGTTTGACGTTTATAATTGATAAATTTCTCGACTCGACTCGATAAGAAGAACCGTGCTCGTACTGCTGTATTTACAAAGACTGAAATCAACAAGAGCAACATTTTTCTTAGACGAAGTTTACTACTACGTGTCTGTTTATAAAACAAAGGAATCGCTTCTAAACTCTGGATTTTGACTTGATCGTACTCGACACGAGCAGAATTAAACCTTGTTTTTGTAAACAAACAAGCGCCATCTAACGGATGTGGCTGTCGTAATTAACATGCACATCACCGCTAGGAGGAGTAACTTGAATGCGGGCAAATGTAAACATTGCATACACATGGACGTAATGTTATTCCAGGGTAATCACCAGGTGGCGTTGATTCAACGCTCATTTTACCTTTACGAGAAAATTGCCAGAAAGAGGGTTTAGTAACTTTGTTAAGTATACAGTTATACACTTTCTCGACAAATTTTTCGGGTAACTAAAATGAGATATACGATTCATTAAAATGAAAAACTACAACTGACAGTAGAAAGTTTTACAATCAAGTAAAATAATTTCAAAACCGAAGAAACATTCATAAAAACTAACCCAAAAACTACAGACATTCTCCGAAAGGAACACGACTTCAGCTATTCGCGAAGAAATAGAGCCGATCAAACACGTAAATAAAATTAAAACACAAGTTAAATGCATGTATTGTATGAATCACGATGCACCGCAGTGATCTATACAAACGATAGAAACCGTATACATTAGACATCAGAAAATGAGAGTATGAGAGCGTGGTTTCAGCAAGCTACAAACAATCGGCGTTTCTCATTGGGATACGAGTGTGTATCGAAAGTATGTTGAACCGTAAACATGTTGAAAGATATTATAAAGATGCCCCTGCACACGTAGTTAAGCTCAAACAAAATAAACGTAAATATAGGTGTAAGCAAGTTTCATCACTTTTTTTCGAGAATGATGTACCTTATGTACCTTCATACATCAAGAAATATACCAATTCAACCCTTCACTATTCGTTCACTTTCCACTTATTCATTGATGTGGAGTAATGTTCAAATGTGCACTTATGTGTTGCGGTCTGAATTGATGCCGTCTGTTTAGTAACGAACCAACAGTTAAATCAAAACATATGACGATGGTCTCGGCAAGCTGTTGCCACGATTCATTAAGTAATTTATGTTGAAATACACCAATGATTGTGATGCTTCCACACAATACAACCACTTAGAGATTCCTATAAAAGAAATATCTCAATTGTTTATTTATAATTATGTATTACAATTTATACAATATTATGTTTTACGTAACTCAGTCTCATATTAATTAGTAGTATAATTTATCTTTTAGGATCACTACAAATGAATTAATGAAGTGAAAAATTTAGATTAGCTTAAAATTAGTAAAGGGTTCCTCACTTTGCCGTGTAGTGACAGCAAAGACCCTGTGAATGTCATAAAAGAAGACATAGAAATTATTTAAAAAGATGAACATACTGCGATCACCAGTCCATTATTCTCTCACAACCCTTCGATGCGTTCTTTGTAGTGGTCAATAAATACTGATGATGTTGGAAGAGATTCTTACGTACTGGACCTAGATGTGTAAATTGTTAGCGTTAAATTAAATTTTGTTGCGTAGCGCACGAGCACTTAGGCCTAAAGATAAGAAGCCTGACAAGTCAATAATACATGTAGACATTAGACGTGATAAAATATTGAGGTTGGTAATTACCCAACGAGTGTGCTTGACAATCATTACTAATCAGCTATAGCTGCATGCCTAAGCCACCTCCCGAGGAAAAATGAGGTCAAAAAAGTACAATTTACCTCATTTGTCTATGTCTATACATATATCGTATAAAGTGTGGTTGATAAAACACTACGACATTTAGTTCAGAATCTGCTTTTCGAATCAGTTATTTTTTGAGAAAATCACAAATCTGTGATTTACGCAGCTACAAATATACACCACCGAGCGTGCCGCTAAGCTAAACAGGCACGTGCGATCGCACTAACAGGCAATGTTTCTAAAACAAATCCCAATACACAAAGCACGATTACAACTCAAACAATTCGGCGAAGTCAAGCTGAATCAGAAATAGAACAAACCATGGAAATACATAACTCGACATTACTGTTCAATGACCAGCCTATTTAGAATCTAGCTGGCAAATGCTTGCTTTTGCGTAGACATAACCAAGAAAGATGAGAGACAAAAGAGAGAAGGCGGCACCAAAAAAACGAACCTCCGTTACGCAGACGATACAACGCCCCCGGCGGCTAGTGAAGCCGAAATGAAATATCTTCTAAATAGAATGGAAAGAATCAGTAAGGAACTTGGTCTCAAAATCAATCGCGCCAAAACCAAACTAATGGTACTAGACCGCACGAATAAATGGAGCTCACAGGCGCTCTCAACCTGGAAATCGTGAGTGACTTCCTTTACCTAGGTTCCAATATGAATAAAATAACACGAGCCATGTGAAAAGGAACTCAGGAGACATAACGGGATTGCCAAAACGCAATATCCCAACTACAAAAAATATGGAAAAACCGCAACATCTTACGAAAAACTAACTGCAGGGCACTGCAATGCCCCTGATAGATTAAGCTTATAGTCTTAGGAATATTCTTATAACCTCATGACTCCAAGACTTCAAGCCTACCGTTCCTAGTTCACGGGGAGTGACTGCTATTTTTTCTTTACTACCTAGTTTGGGGGTATCGGTAACCACATCCTAAGATTGGTCTAACCATAGAATGGGGGTTAGTTAAGGTTTACCTAACCTTAGGGGCTGCGGATACTGCAGTACCCGTAGTACTTTCAAACGTGTAGTGACTTTCATAGGTAAAATATTTAATATACCGGTAAACCGAGGTTACTTTAAAATACAGGGGCGACATTGATAGTTACAAAAAATATTGCATTTGGTCAAATATTTCTGTGAAAATGAAACTTATGCATTTTAATTTAATATTGTATGGAACATTGACAGTTTTCCTATTTTACCATTCGGTATAGAGGTGTCTGCGATGTTACATGGCAAAGATAAAAAATATTAAACTACACCTCTGATTATGTAAAAAAATCGATTTTTAGATTTCTCGATTGGGGCTACTTTGAAACTGAATGATAGAACAGAGATCATCAAAGTAGAAGCTCTGCGGTCCAAGTTTGATAAGGAACATTTCTCCTTTTTTTTCGAAAACTCTCTGTCTGTAGTTTTTTTTTATGTAGTCTATGTGATTTTATATATCTCAGTTAATTCCGTCTATATGAAATATTTTTGATATAGCAGCTAAAAGCGAAAATAAATAAGATACAAACACATGAAGCTCAAAAAAATGATCAAAGTAACCCCGTGGTACTTTACTAACTTTGCGTAATCACTAGGTGATGATCGCATCCCACGGGTACCCCAAATAATAAATTAAGTACAGTGATGATGCAAATGATAAACGACTTCTTAGATAATCCTACGCAAATAATATGTAAGCGGCGTTTAGTGATATTTGAAGAAACAACCCACGATCATAAACGGGTGAAGAACATAATCTCTACAAACTATTAATCCGTAGCGAAGGTTATCGTGTTCATTATGGAAGACTAATTAACTTTAGTCTATTCCAACCAAATCGTATGTTTTCACGAACACCATTGAAGACCAATGAAGATTTCTTTAGCCTGTAACCGTCTACATACTGCTAGCCTACTCACGATCGCGCAATTTTCTGCCTCGAGCTCTACTCATAAGACTATTTATGATAATCTCGGCCCTTAGTAAACGTTGCAATGTACATATTTGTCTGCAATTGTCAAGTGGGGCAGCATCAGCACCTTTTTCCTTCCTTTGACCATGCATTAGTAGGTACTTAATTCAATCAATAGGCCCTCAGTACATTTTTAAGGCTGGTTATAAGGTGTCTATTACAAAACAATTGAAAACAAAGTATTAATTTAGACAGTTCTCTTGTTTTCCGATTTTACATTAAAAGGGGAATTCCGGTGCTTATTCACGTTACTGAAGCTATGCCAACAATTAAAATGGCTGAACATAAATAAGATGAATGCTGGGGAATCTTAGTGCTTACTGATGCGACATCTTTAATGAATATCTTTTGGAATTGATTAAACCAGGAAGGTTGTTTCTTCTCTAAATAATTTAAATATAGGCTAAAATATAGGAAAATGTGATAGCCTAGCGGTTGAACACTTGACTTCCATGTAGGAGAATTTAAGTCGGATCCCGGTCCGCACCTCTGACTTCTCGAATTCATGTGAGGATCAGAATTTGATTATCACTTGCATTAACCGTGAAGGAAAATATCGTGAGGAAACCTGCACAAATGACAAGGACTCAAAAAAAAAAAACAGTTCTCGACGGTGGGTGTAGCCGCCAAACCGCACCTGGCCGGCGTGGTGGATTAAGGCTTAAAACCCTTCTCATTCCGAAATGAGTCTCGTGTCCAGCAGTTGGACAGGAATGGGATGATTATGCTAATCCAAGAAGAAGACTTGTGATGTAAAGTACAGACAGATTAATACAAATCCATTGCAATATAAATAATGAAGAATAACGTAAGTATCAATCTTATCATGAATAGGGGTGCGTACTTCCATATTATCAACAGTGTTGATTGTACGAGATTAATAGACAAGCTAAGAACTGTTCGATTAGATCTGAAACTATCTATTACTACTGTTTATCAATTAAATGTTAACCCGTTCAAAACACGATAAGTTGATAACACCTAAAATCATTCGAAGCGGGCAACTATGTTTTATAACAATTATAACGCACTATTAATACCACAAGCGACCTCTTTCCTCTGTGCAAATATATCATAGTGATAAGGGGAATTTAATATAGCTGAGACTACAGAGGTATTTCAGTAATTATTATATCATGAAAATCGCATTCCTACAACATGGATCAACCAGAAATTTATTTATATTTCTATATCAACAATTTTAGTTACATTATGTGTTCCCGAACAGGAAACTGCTCGCTATTTATTAGGTCATCGCTACTTTAGTTTTAATAGGAATTTATTCTTACCTGATCTGTATTGCCATTGCCACCGCAGGGTTTATAACGAGCTAGAACTGGTCTGTTCCTTGACCTATTCAACGGAGAATCCGACAAAGACGACATTATTAATCACTGGTAAGTTTTGAACACTCACAACGTTTAATATGTAATGTTTATTATATTTTATTTAACTATAAATATACTGCACATCCATTTGCCTTTCAAGAGGAAAACATACTGTTACAATTACAGCAAATAATATTCCACTAGTCACTAACAAACGAGATACCACATTTTTTCGTCGACAAATCACATCCGGAGAAGAGTCGAGTGAAGACCGTGTGGGTGATTCAACGATTACGGTAACCACTTCGCTTAGAAGTACCACTGATAAACGGTAATGTTGTTTCACTAATAAACACACCCTAAGTGACTCAGAAAATTATCGAAGAATGCTAAAACTTGAGTTAAAACTGTCGAGGCCCGCGAAAAGTTAAGTGATTATACTAAGCTAACTTTACCTAGTACAGCACTGCGTGTTACCGTTTATTGCCGCAACAAAAATAGTCGCATTGGTTCATCGGAATCGTAAGTATGCTAATGTTATATACATACATATATTCCAAACAGAACGCGTAAGATAATTTCTGACGTTTATAAGCGTTTAATAAACAATTTACTGACTTGATAATTTTCACAATAAATACACAATGCAACGACCGCTCCACGATTACAAATTCGCTTTGGTACTGAAACAATAAATTAATATGTGCGTCGTGGATAGCGAACGGGTTCGTCACTGCAATCAGTACCGACGATGTGTAAGTGCGGCCCAGCTCACACCGATGACGGTCACCGTAGGGACTTGGGTATCGGTGTCATGGTGCTTGCTGCACCCGACAGCCGACGCCTGAGGGCCGAATAGCGGTCGCGAATTCCTACTCGTAATTCAAATGACGCACACAAAGCATACGTGCCCAGCGGACAAACGGTCCTGGCGACCTAATAACTCCAACTCGATATCACTTCATTGCTACCAATATCAATGCATTATAATAAATGATTGATTTGAATGCTAATGTGTGTTATTTAAGGTTAAATAAACATCAGTAAACGACACTTGACAGTACACAATTAGTATTGTTTTTAATTTTACAGGACTATTATATATAGATATCAATATATTAGATAAATTAAGTATTTTTGTGCAAATTAGAAATTCAAAGAAAAATCACTACAAAATATTTATTTATACCAAGTATAAATAAATAATTAAGAATATTCCAGTGAATTTATAGTTTAAGTCGGAACAAAGTTTACATAAGCGGTTACGACAAAACTGAATAAGTAAAGGAAGATGGCGAGTTTTCATGTAATTTGGGACCCTAGTCTTTCCGATGGCTTGCATTGAAACTTATCAATAGTTGTAGAACACAATAATACTAACAAAAAAGCAAATTGGATGAGTCTTATTATTTAGATTTCTGATAATGAGACTTTGTAGCTACAGGAAAACGTTCTTAGAAGACCACCCCTAACTTTTGGAATAATTTCTATCTGTATTCAAAGATTTTGAAAAAAATTACAGTCAGCGAGAAAAATAGCAGTTTTCACAAAACATTTTAATATGCCTATCAATCCTATTCGACCAACTGCGGTTGGGGTAGTAGAAGCGTCAGAAATCACAAAAAAAACTTATTTATGATGGGTTAGTAATAAGGGCAGCTACCTTAATCGTGGTGACTACTTAAATCTAAACTCTAAATTCTAAAATCACTATTTCAAATTATTATAATTTGTATAAATACTTTATAGTGTGTTAATGCCATGAATTTGTACTCTTTGCACAAAAATCCGTTATTCATTTATAGTCAAAAATAAATAAGGGCCCCTTACACATTCTGGAATTATGGGTGATTTATTGATCATTGACGGTACACATATGGGGTAAATTGCATAGCGTCGTATTATCTTGAGTGTTCCCGAACACTTTTGCAGCATTTCACTTGCTATGTGCACTTGAAACTGTTTAAAGTGGATAGAATTTAACTTTTTTTGTTGAAACTTCATTTTACACCGTTTTTAACGTGAACTTTAAGCTTATTTAAGATTTTGTTCTGCTGAGAACAGTTAATTTTGCCAAGTTAGTGCGTAAATCAAAGTTTTAAGAAAGCAATGCCGCAACTTCAAAGCCATATTGGACTTGACTACTACAGCAAGGGCCATAACACTCATCCAAGAAGGCTATTCACAGCGGTCTGTAGCTTTGCAGCTGGGTTTTTCGAGGCGAGCTATTCAAATTGTCTGGAATTGCTTTCAAGAGACTGGACGCTTAGCCGGGTGGTAGGGATCAGGCAGAAACAGAGCAGCTACCGCGCAGGAAGACCGCTACATACGCTTGACTACAAGCGAAGTGCGCACTGTCACCGCCCGCCGTTGCAAGCCCGCTTGCGCGGCTTGGTGGCCACAGGCTCGCGTGTTGGCGACTAAACGATTAGGAATCGTTTGCGTGAAGATCAGCAATTCTCCAAAAGACGAGTGGTGCAAATTCCACTAACAAGTACTCATCGTGCACACGGATTAACATTCGCAAGACCACATTTGGACTGGGGTGTTAGTGATTGGAGCACAGTGCTTTTTACAGATGAGAGCAAAGTAAAAAAATCAGTGATGACCGTCGCGTAGGCGTATGGAGAGGCAAAGGTGAGCGATTTACAGATGCCTGCATTCACGAAAGTGCTCGCCTTGGGGGGCTTATGTTATGATGTCGGGAGGCATTACTCTAACTGGAAGAACTGAGCTGTTTATTCTCAACCAGGGTACAATTACAAGTCAGCGATACGTCGAGCAAGTCGTAAGACCCCACGTCGTGCCATTTGCACAGCAAATAGGTGCAAGGTTCAAGCTAATGAGCGACAATTCACGCGCCAACACTGCTAGAGTCACCACTGAGGCCCGTAGAAAAGGCTCGTATGGAAATGTTACCGTGGTCAGCAAACAGTCCCGACTTGAACCCGATTGAACACGTGGAATCTGTTGAAAATAAGCATCAAAGACACCAATAAGCCAGCGCACAATGAAAGGCAGCTCATAAATGTCCTCAAATTGAGATGGAAACAAATCTCCCAAGAAACAGTGCAGCATCTGGTAGAAACTATGCCCGGATCCAAGAAGGTGTTAGGAAGAGAGGACATACCAAATACAGATTAAAACAAAAAAAAAACAGTGATGTTTTTTTATTATTTTGCACATTTCGTTGTTTGCTTGTTTTTTTTTCGTCTGTAATGTGGTAACTTTTTGTCTTATTTCTTTAAAAACAAACCATTGGAAGTATTTTTTTAATTTTCAAACTCTAATACTATAATAATTTGGCAGTGATGCCAAAAAAACAAGGCGGTCCTTTTTTTTCACTTTTTTTTTTCATTCTAAGATTAATAACAACACTAACAGTGTACTGTCAGCTCTCATACTGATGTTTAACCATAAACTAACTAGATTTAATTGAATCATGTAAGAAAATGTTATAAATATTCAAAAATAAATATGGGTATAGTTTTAATTGGATAAAATTTACTTACCGCTGATTTTGAACCATTCATAATGCAGCACATGAAACAAATAAACAATAATTTTAGTAATACATAGGTACCTACTTATTTTATGACAATTTTTTAAATTTTATTGGTAGTTCTGTAGCCCACTTTTTCACTTTAACATTTTCTGTTCACAATACATTTTTTATAAATTTAAATCCTATCAACATACCTAGACAAGGGAGACAACATGTACCTACGTCCTCAAGACTTTCTGTGCTCATGAAATCAACTTCCATTAACGATAATTTTTATCACTTATTTTGTTTTATTTTATATACAAAAAATAATCATTAAAGAAGCCAAATAACACGCAACTATGTGTGGCAAAGCGAGACATACTACTTACTCTGTATATCAAAAGTCAACGCACGGTTTTAGTGAATCACTAGACCTGTATGCTGGCATTGTTTTGAATCCCGATTGTTTTCACGCTGTCATTGATGAACATATTATTAAACAAATGACGCGACCTATTAATTATTAAAATCAATAACAAACGGATTTTTCTTCACTCACGTTTTTACTCTTTCACTATCACGCACGGAGAAAACCTCATCTATCATGAATCATATGCGTTTAAGATCACGGATGCCATGCCACACAAGGTTATGCTCTCAGATAAATTGTGATCGTGAATTCAATGAAAAGTTCAGAGATTTCCAATTATGCGTTATTTAAGCTTTTCACAACAATCAACAGTTTTGTTATGATACAATAAAGAAGCGACCTTATTACCATGTAGATAGGTTAAGAGAAGATGATGATTGATTTAGTAGCTAAAAATCTAAATTTACTAGCAAAGAAAAATAACATTAAAACGTTCTCAAATTCAAAAAAAAATCTTACACGATAAACACGAAGTCTCCATTGTTTCCATTGTGTCAATATATTTCTTGAAGTCTTCTTATTGGGTATCAATTTAAAAATAAGTAAAAAATCATGATTCCCTCAGGAAAAGCTTCCATCCTAATAGAAAATAAAATGTATCACTACACTTTTCGTTGCTTACGATGAACCAACTGTCCATCAACCTGATTGATAGCAAATATTGACTATGTGACAAAGTTAAGTGTTAGCTTTGTGTACAAGAATATACGACAGAGACGTGACTAGATGTTTACATTTATTATGTGAGATAAGTATGCGCTTTGCGGCGGTAACGAAGAGCAGGCGGTGTGCGCGCTCGTCACCGAGGACTGAGCTGGCAGACGCGATACTGTACAGCGTGTGCAATTGCACTACAAGCTATTTCAATACATGCAGGGAATTCGCGAGTCGGCGGATTCCAGCCGCCCGCGCCGTGTTGGCCGCCATGGGGTAAGGAGCGTCGCGTGCCCCGTGAGGTCAATCTGCTTATAGCGGCACAAACTTAGCTAGGGCGTTGTGATCGTTTATAAAGACGAGTTCACTCCTCAAGTTCGTCACAACAATTTACCAAAATTTTAAGATGGAGAATATTTTTAAATACTTGATAAGTACACTTTACACTTTCAAGTTAGTTTAGCTTTTAGATACCTAGTTAAAGTTTAAGGAGTACTTAACCTGCAATTCAGAAATTACACGACTCCCCAGTTTATAACGTCGCATTTTATTGCAAAGTAATAAAACGAAGTTCACTTCCATTTATAATGACAACGTATGCAGTTCAATAACAAATGAGGACTTTGATCTGCTTCTGCCTTCATATAGATGTTTTATACTAGGTAATTAAAAGTTATAACAACGGTCAATTATTATTATGTATACCCTGCACTAGAAAGACGCTGTTTATTTTTATGTTAACAAAATAATTCGAACCAATTAAGCATGAAATTGTTCTCTGCCTTACAAATACTTAAAATTCTAAGTAACGCCAAAACTCGTATTACATAAAATCGAACATGATTGTGTACCTATCACAGGAAATAATTAGTAAAATTTTGATATGTGGCTTATGATTTAAACGGGCAAGAACTGATGAATGTACCGCGTACGTACGGAAAGGTGTGGATTACAGCGAGGGCGACATAGTGGTCAGTTTCCGCGTGAGGGCGCACATCCCGGGATGAGGTCACACGCTTCGTGAGCACGGCACAATACATCTATCCATTAAGAACGAGCACTACACGGCACGGTCAAGCATAGGGCGACATATAAAGTTTACATGATTTTATAATTGAGTAGTGATGCAACTATCGATGGTTGACCTTGAAAACTATTAACAATATCTTTAAGATCTAGTAAGTATTGGTATTTAACAATAGGTACTATCGATAGTACCGATCGAAAAAAAATGTTAAACTATTGATGAAAAGCAATAGTATAAATAACTATTGAGTACCGATACTATCGATAGTTTTGCCCTATCAATAGTTGAACAAAATCGGTTGAATGAAGATAAGCTGCAATACTATAATAATATATTAAATTTCGGTTAATTATCGATAGAGCAAAACTATCGATAGTATCAACAGTAATAGTAGTATAACACGTGTTAGTATAGATACTATCGATGGTATCACTACTCAATAGTATCGACACTATTGCACTTCACAAATAGTATTAAATATTTTTTCTGATTGGTAAAAGTTGATTGTATCAATAGTATAGTTAAATTCCAATACTATCAATAGCCCTATCGATATTGTTATTAATTGTCGACGTCACAATAGTATTGACAATCTATCGAGGGTCTATCAATAGTTAGGCAACACTAATTCGAAGGAACTGCCCAACAAAACCAAGTAAACCCCGGAAGGAAGTGATTCCTTTTTTTAGATTCTGCATTTTCCAAGTCCCACTGATGATAACTTGCTACAAAATTTAAAAAACCGGTTCGAAGTATTATTTACTAGAATTGTATTTTATTCTAAGATTGTATTATTGTTCTCCTGTATTTGGAAAAATGGATTTCAGTTATATTCTTGGAGACTGTCGGTGTACAAGAATCTACCTAAATCCTTTTTTGCAAGTTAATCTCTTGAGACTAGTTGTCACAATGATTAAACTTTGAGGGTTTTATTAGGTGTACCACAAGGTATAATATTAGGCCCATTTATTTTTTTATTCAATACAATCAGATCCAGCCTCTGGGTAAAGTGATATAAAAAAAATAACAAAATTATTTATTTAGAATGGACTAAAAGCGATTCTTGGACTATACAGTACCTAGAAATGCATTATCAAATGCATAACTAGTGCATTTGGTTGTATCATTAGTGTATTTAGCTGTGAAGAAATATCACACAGAACTCTTACTCAAACTGTGTGTTTTATTTAAATCAAATAGTTTTGAATAACGGTATGATGTTTTAAAAGTAAATAATAATAGAAACAATCACAAAAATACATTTATTAAGGAGCAATGGTGAATTGGCCCTTTAAAAACACCCTTTATTATTTTGAATGGGCTAGTAGGGCACTTACACACCATCCCCTTTCCAAATGAATATAGACTGTGTATGTAGACTATGCTTTATGGATCTGTTATATAATAATTTCAATTAAATTTTCTTTATATTGTTTTTTAAACATTTCTCATATTTTTTAAAGCAAAATAATAAATTAGTGTTTGTACAGATATTCTTCTGTAAATTAAAATTAATTTAGTGATAATGAAAAATATAATGATGGTCATGCTTTTATAAAGCTTGTATGAGCATAAATAGGTACAACTTAATATATGTTTCAAAAATAAAGTTTGTCAGTGACTGATCTGTGTGACTTTTCTTCTTCATAGCCTAGATGTGTGGTCGTTAGCTAAATAATTTTTATTTCTTAAAGAACTTTTAGACCATTTTCATATATCAACTTTTTTTATGTAAGACATTAAGCCAGGGCCGGAACTGAATGTATTTACTGCATTTATTTACTAAATACATTTAGCTCCATAATTATGTATTATTAAAAGGATTATTATATTAGTGTATTCATAATATTTCTATGTGTGGGCTGAAAAATAAAACCGATAATTATGGGTCAACACATGAAGAGTTAGTTCGTAATTAAAAAGATACTCCTTTCTCTTTAAAATATTTGATTTTAATTATTACTATTGACAGCCTTTCTTTAATACCCTGAATTATTTACCCAATACTTATTAATGTGTACATAAAAAATTTTGAACAAATTGATAATGTCAGTATCTGAGAGCATTTTATAAAAGCAATATTTTGGAATATGTGTTGTTGCCCAATCAAAAAATAATGTTTTATTTATGTTACATGAATGCGTACTTTTTAGTCATCTGACAAATGGTATGTGCTTATTGCTCGTATAAGCAGTTAATATACCTACTTTGTACTGGTTTAGTCCAAAGTATAACAAGTTCTAATTATTCGATGGCATTGATCTTTTAAGGATTAACATAAAAATCCAGTATTTTTGTGATCAGATATGGTATATTTAAGAGCACCTAAAAGTCAGTGCATTTATTTCTATAAAGCTACCTGACAATGAGAAAGAATAATGGGGTACAAACATTATGGCATTATATAATGATACTACCCTTGAGCTGCGAGCTTCACTATGTTGTGACAGCTAACACATTATCATAATTAGAATCAGTGTTGCTAATAGAACCAAGTGTGGGCCAGCATGCATCAACATATTTATAGCATTTATTTTAACTTTCTAATCTACATGCCATCATGATTGATTTAATGATTGGAGTATCATAAAATACACTTATTAGTATATTGATGATATCTTGCAGTTAATCTAATGTAAAACAAATAGTCATAGATTAAGTCCATGAACTATCAAATAAGCGAAGTGATTCTTGAATACAGTGATAAGACACAGAATTGCAAAATGTTAATTTATAAATTTTTAACATAACCAGACCATCAGCCGATATTACATTTTAGCCTGTACTGAACTATTGTTATTCTAAACAAGAAATGAGAACTAAGTACATAGAATACGTAAGATGCGACTATCACTCTGGTCATCTAGTGTGAAACATTAATCTATACGAGATCTTATTTCATGAATATATATGTACTTTGTACATTCATGCTATCAAACATGATTTATAATATTCCGATACACTAGACACAAACATTTGAAAAGATACTCAAGACAGTTTGAACCACGAAATGATTATAAAATTGGCGCGAATTCTGCATAATTCCATTCATAAAATGAGAAATGTATTCCATATAACCATAGCATTGCGTTACCTGATCTCTGCATAATGAAAATGCTAGGAATCCAATATTCAATCCAAAAACATTTCTTGAAACACCAATTCAACACACTCTTCTATGAACTGTCAACAGTCTCACCCGCCCCTGGACCGCGTAGAAATTGATTTTTGAATATTGTTGCCAATAGCAAAATATTATTATATCATGAGCGTGAAAGCTAAATATTTGTTAGAAAAATCAACATCTTTGTACTGTTTTTACTACTTCACCAAAGAGCATAAAATCTACTACTTTACTAGCAAGATTTGTTGCGCAATTTGACTTATGCAACCAACTTTCATCAAGCTGCGAACACAGGACTCAAAACAGGACTCACAGTAAGTAGATTTCTGCAAGTTTTACGAACCGAGTGACCAATAGAGTACCTACAATAACTTGCGCAACCGACATTTAAGCTGTCGATATACTTGCAGCAAGTCCACTTCTGCAGGGAGATTTTGGCGGGAAATCATCCAGTAAAGTTTGATTTAAAGAATTATTCAAAAAAATATGGATATCATTACAAAAAACTGGTGTAGTTTTGTGTGATACGTGTCTGCATTAGTGAAAATTATGTGGAATAATCGACGATTATTTTAGAACTAAAATAATCGCTTACACAGGGAGTGCCATTGAGAATTTTATAGTGGAATACGCCACTTTCATAGTGCCTCCCTGAGTGAAATACCTGGGGGCTTACGATGACCTCTTATTATGAAAACATTCAAATGCCAGCTAGTCAACTTCCGTTCAAAAGCAGGCCAGCTTCTGAATCGCTAAAAATCGTACCATGACAGTACTAAAGGTGAACGACTATTGAACCAAGTTGCACGGTAATGCTTGTTCATGGTACGAAAAGTCTATACAAAAAATAAAAGGTGAACGGATTTCGTAAACGTCAACGTAGCAGATCTGGGGGCTCACTATGATCTCTTAAAGCAGGACAGAAGTTGCCTGGAAGTTGAACTGCCCTGGTTTTTTGTACTATGACATCGTTACAGTAGGCCTGCGGCAGGCCTGCTACGTTGACGTTTACGAAATCCGTTCACCTTTTTTTTTGTATAAACTTTTCGTACCATGAACAAGCATTTCCGTTCAGCTTAGTTCATGTCATGGTACGATTTTTAGCGATTCAGAAGCAGGCCTGCTTTTGAACGGAAGTTGACTGGCGGGCATTTGAACGTTTTCATAAGAGGTCATAGTAAGCCCCCTGCTCTAACGATTTCATAGTACAAAAAAGCAGGGCAGGGGGCTTACTATGTCCTCTTAAAGCAGGACAAAAGTTGCCTGGAAGTTGAACTGCCCTGGTTTTTTGTACTATGTCATCGTTAGAGCAGGCCTGCGGCAGGCCTGCTACGTTGAGTTTTACGAAATCCGTTCACCTTTTTTTTTGTATAGACTTTTCATACCATGAACAAGCTTATCCGTTCAACTTGGTTCAATAGTCGTTCACCTTTAGTAGTGACGTGGTACGATTTTTAGCCATTCAGAAGCAGGCCTGCTTTTGAACGGAAGTTGACTGGCTGGCATTTGAACGTTTTCATAAGGGGTAATGGTAAGCCCCCAGTTCAACTTCCAGGCAACTTCTGTCTTTAGGTCTTAGGTCATGTGTTGTGTGTGTTGTCATGTGCTGTTCTTATGTCATAGTAAGCCCCCTGGAAAGATTTGTCGCCAGAAACTTCAAAAAGTAATTTAGTCAGATAAATGATTAATTTTAAAATCTTTAGTTAATAGTTTTATACTAGAATATATTTTTCTCTGTAAATAATATGGTGTGAATTTATCACTAAAAATAGATATGTAGTAAATGTAAAAATAAAATAAAAATGTAAACCCATTTTAAACTAAATCCCGCGTTCATGAGCCATTCTTTCATTTTCATTTGCGTGATTTGCACAGGTTTTGCTTGTTCGGTTAAGGACACGACAACTCAAATTTTGACAATCACAAGCAACCTCTATAGACATAATTTAAGATGGCAACACACAAAATGATATTTGTTTGACATGTAGTTTGACAAACAATTTACAGAAGCACAGAACAATACTAAGGGATGGGATATACTTGTAAAATTTAATACTAGGGCTTCCAAGTACGAGTATATAAAATACTAGGGTTGAAAACCTAATTCAAAAATTCTTGAAAGAATTTTGCAGCAATCAGTTTAGTTCGTACTAGTCGTGTGGCGTTGTAGTTAATTCTTATATGTAGTATGTAGTACACCTAGTACAAGTATCCCATAATACTTAGCCCAATACCTGTTATAAATCTGTATTAAATTATTAAGCTACTCAGATTAAGATAGACCCACGTACGATGATAAATACCGGATCGTGTACGTACTGTATGGTCCTTCCCACGGTTCCCACCGCATATCGATTACTTAAGTACCGGACAGTCTCTCTCAGTTCGGGTCAGATTTAGGGGGCCCGGGGCCACCACAACAAAGCTTTTGATTTTTTTTTAGATAACAAAGAAAATTATTCCTATTCTGACAAAGATAAATAAATTCTGACTCAGGAGGTACTTTTTAACACAATTTCAACGGGCCTCCACTTCTTCGCTGCCTTTAAATCCGGCCCGGCTCTCACTTATCTCTCATACATAATAAATAGTAAGTAAGTAATTTGAAATTAAATATGCTGATTAATCTTGAATCATAAATCTACGAACAGTTAGATTGTTTTTAGATAAGATGGATACTCGATAGCCGCACGCTATGAAAGTACTGCAACAACTTTGCTTTGCTTTTGCTTTGTACTACTTTCTTCTTACTACGGACGTGATGTTATGAATGGCGTCCTAGGACGATATCGCATCTCGTATCGGATTAGAAATATGAAATCAGGATAATTTTTGCGTGAAGCCTAGTATTGCAAGCAAGCAATTTAGTGTATAGCTTTAACATCATAACTGCTTTACAGCTTCTATTTCTTTGATACCAATATGAAAAATTGTTGTCAGTAGTCGATATCAGTAGTGATGACATGTTTGGTGCAGTGGCTAAGCGATTGACTTCTGCGCTACGGGTCGTGGGTTCGATCCCCACACGGAACAAAAATTTGTATGGCCTACAGATGGTTGTTTCGGGTCTGGGCGTTTGTGTATGTGAGATGTGTGTCTGTAAACGCACCCACGATACAAGAGAAATCTTAGTGTGGGGCAATGAATAATAAAAAAATTAAAAAAAATTGCTACTGAGGCGGATCATCCCACAGTTTTCGTCATGGTGTTGAGTTAACAAGTTTCGTATTGTTAGTTAGTTGGTTAGTTATATGATATCGGTTATGTTCTTTGGTTTATCGTTAAGATAATATATGATATTCTGTCTCATAGCGATATTAATTTACGTAAGTTTTGATTCAACGGTTCTGTCTCATCTCATGCCTGATAGCAAATTAGCAATACTTTTAAAATTCAACGCACTTGCTTGCAAGTATTACCCGCCCCGCAGCCTTATTGTCTAACTTGAAATCCATTACCAGTGAACTTGAAGTCGATTACCAGTGGTCGACCCAGTCAGAATATTATCGGTATTGTCTAAGGTATTCAACTGGTCTTCGGTTTCGGAATGAATGATCCGTGTTGCGTTTCGGTAATGCAAGTAGGACTACTAATAGTGCCATGGTACTATTTGCGATTTAGTTGTTTTAGTAGTTGCAAAAACGGTAATTATATTTATTATGCTGTAAAAACACAGCCTATGCATTATTTTTGTCATTATTTGCAGTTTAATCACGTATTTTGTCAGTAAGTTTACTAAAAAATTAGTAACGAAACGCAAGTTTTCTTTCTTCAAACTATGAAACCCACTCATGTCACCACCATGTCACTCACTGTTGGAGTTGTCATAGTGTATAGTCTGTGGTCAAAAGTTCGCGGTTTATTTTGTACGTTGGTGTTGTGTGTGATTTTTTTGCTAAATATTCGTTTCAAAGTAAGTTTATTTAAAAAGCTACTACCGATTTTATGCGTTACAAAAGTTGTTATGTTGTTACACAACAGTGCGATAATATGATAGTATGGCTATCTCAGAATAAGAATCAGAATTTTTTGCCGAAATGAATGCACCTATCTACTCAAATAATGGGTGTTCAGATGATTAATAATTACTTCTGAGATATTAGGTAGGAAGTTATTTCTTATTCTTCAAACGCTTCTAATACAATGTTCAACAGAACAGTGCTAAGATAGTATGGCTATTTCAGAACGCCTGCAAGAAAAGTACCTAGTTTCTTTGCCGAAATGAATGCACCTATCTACTCAAATAAGGGTGTTCAGATGATTAATAATTACTTCTGAGATATTAGGTAGGAACTTATTTCTTATTCTTCAAACACTTCTAATACAATGTTCACCATAATTTTCTTATTTTGATAAAAATTTGACCAAAACACTTCAAACAAGATTCGAATGAGCTCCCTGCTTCATCTGACATTTCACATGGGCTTGAATTTGCTACTGAAATTCATTTCGGTGTTACGCAATACCAAAATCAGCCATAATACGAAGTTCCATTCATTCACTGGGTTTGAATTTCGCTGGTAATGGTGTTGTATGTGACAGCTATTTACACAATACGAAAGTGACAATTGAAGTCCAGGCTAGGTTTCAAATGTCAAAAATGAAGTCCATGTCGATTACCAGTTGAGTTAGACAATAAGGCCGGTCTGTATCAGAGCGCCCTACTTTGAAGCGAAGCCCTGGTTTTTTAAAACCTGGTATCATAAATACATCCCAACCCTATTATTTACCCAAGGGAGAAGGTACTAGGGTACTACTATCTATTCCAATAGTTTGAATAATTTGTTTATTTCACAGAAAAACCAACAAATAAGTATCCTAACCGCTTACAACTTACTTAAACTTACATTAATTTACGTAGTGATCCGTTTTTAAAACTCAAACATGCGTGCTTTTTTTAAACTAAATCCTGTAACTTATAAGTTTTTTCAAATAGTTTTTAACCATGGTAAAATTACTGCTGAGAATAGTGTGAAGAGAATATTACCACAAGTAATTATATAAAACTAAATACCAACCAATTTATCTCATAATCATGAAATTGTAAACTTGTTTTGTTTTTATTTGTTTCAGAGTGTAACTTTCTCGAAAAATAAATTTGTGATATCTACAACCTTAGCATTTGCATTATGGCCCGTGAAAAATAATGATGTTGAAAAAAAAAAGTCGGCACAACAGTTTCCACCTGTTTTAGAAGATGCGGATAAATTATTTGAAGATGGCTATTATGAAGAATGCTATAATTTACTGTCAGGTCATAAGGTATATTCTCATTTCATATAAAGACTTAAGTAGGTACCTACATACGGGAAATGGCTTGTCCCATTATAGTGTTGCCTGTCAATTATTTTGGTCATTTCTTAGAGACAGTGGGATGAGCCGCTTTGCAGTTTGACATGGAATATTCTGTTAAATACATCACGCGATACTACCGAGCGTGCTCGTCTGCTGGCTGTGGGTGAATGGGAGTCGGGAGGTTGGCTTTAGGCATTTCCATCTCACAACATAGGCACTTTATGATGGATGACACAAATTTTTGCTTTGCTACTTGCTTATAAGGTATAACGGGCTGGTATCCGCAACTCCACGTCTAAGCGCGTATTTTGCGTGATGGGTGGTAAGTATAATTACTCGATCCACCCTAACTCCTCGAAAAAGGCCAGCACACCCTTGATGTTACTGGTGATCTCTCGGAGAGTACCTGGGTTACCGAAGTACTTGGCCCTGTATGTGGCGACCTCAGGGCAGTTTAGTAGCACGTGGGCTGCCGTCTCGTCCTCCTCCATGCATGCTCTGCACAGTGGGCTGTCTGTAACTCCAATGACAAAGAGGTGTTTGTTAAAAGAACCATGGCCAGTGATGGCTGCTGTGACTGTACGTAGTTGTTGCTTTGACAGCCGGAGTGCTTTTTTAGTGAGACGACCGTCAATGGCCGGAAGCGCCTCCTTGGCCTGCCTGCACTCGCCATGGTTAATCCATAGATCGTTGTGTTGGTCTCTGGTGCGTTTTCTTACCAGGGTGCGTAGATATCCGAAGGAGAGTGGTACTATGGGTTCTGGACCCACCGCATCCATGCTCGATCCCCTTCTGGCGAGTTCATCCGCTGCATCATTGCCTCGGGAACCGCTGTGTCCTTTGATCCATTGAATGGTTATATTATTGAGGTTACCCACCTGATTCAGAGTTTGGTGACACTCGTGTACCAGCCCAGAATTAACTGTGTGGCTGCTTAGTGCTTGCAGGACTGCCATGCTGTCCGAGAGTATTCGGATTGAGTGGTCCTCAACCTTCCTGGCCATGATTGCTGACGCAGCTAGGGAGATACCCAAACATTCAGCCTGGAAGACCGTGTTATGAGCCCCCAATGGTGTGGCTATGTGTACGTTGAGGTCTTCTGAGAAGATCCCGGCACCTGTGCCTGTACCTGTTTTGGATCCATCCGTGAAGATCCGCAGCTCCGCGGGGCATAAACCCTCGCATCGGTGATCCTCGTGCAGTTGGATTTTGTATTTTTTGTCAAAAATGAATTGTTTGGGTATCCGGTCGTTTATAGCTCGTATAAGAGGGAACTCGCTAGCGAGTTCCTCTAGCAACGAGGTGTGTTGTGTGTTACCTTTGCTCCAGAGGTTCAGTGTTTTCAGGCGTATTGCTGCCACCGCTGCTTCCTGTTGTATAAAGAGGTGCAGCGGTGGCAGTCCCAGCATGGCTTCTAGTGCTGCAGTCGGTGTAGTCCTCATGCAGCCCGTGGTTGCCATGCAGGCAAGTCTTTGTATGCGCTGTAGTTTGTTTGATGCTGTGCTCAGTTTGGTTCTGGGCCACCACACCACAGCCCCGTAGGCGATCATGGGGCGAATCACCGCACTGTACAGCCATAGTGTGATTTTGGGGGATAGTCCCCATTTCTTACCTATCATTCTTCTGCACTGCCAGAAGGTGATGCAGGCCTTGTTTAGTTTGTTGTCTAAGTGATTGCTCCATTTTAGCTTGCTGTCCAGGATCACCCCGAGATACTTAACCTCATTGGACAGCTGGAGTTCTGTGTTGAGCAGTTTGGGTAGTCGGAAAGGGCCTAGTGCCCGTTTTTGGGTGAACATGACTAACTCTGTTTTGGTGGGATTCACTGATAGATCAAAGTCCCTGCACCAGCGTTCTACGATGCGCAGGGCTTGCTGGGTGAGATTGCAGATGGTCCCGGTCACCTTGCCCGAGACCAGGATGGCGAGGTCATCAGCATATCCTATTGTGTAATAGTGGTCGGCATTGAGTTTAAAAATGAGGTCGTTTATTACCAGGTTCCACAGAAGGGGGGATAGGACCCCTCCCTGGGGGCAGCCCCTGGCTATCATGGCCATCTGCTTTTCGCCTTCAAGGCGAACCACGCGTTTGCTAAGCATGTTTGTAATCCAGTCAGTTAGTACCTGTTCCACTCCATGTTTGGAGAGGGCGGCGCTTATGCTGGAGAAGTGTCTTATCAAAAGCCCCTTCGATGTCTATGAAGGTGCCCAGGCATGTTCCTTGCTGATGGATCGCTTCTTCTATCCGGCTGACTACCAGATGAAGTGCGGATTCCGTTGACTTACCTGAGCTGTATGCGTGTTGGTTACCGTGCAGCGGTATAGTTTTTAGAGCGCCGTCCCTCAGCTCCCTATCGCATAGCCTTTCCAAGGTCTTTAGCATGAAGGAGGTCAGACTGATTGGACGGTGAGATTTCGCATTTGTGTAGTCGCCCTTACCTGGCTTTGGGATGAATATAACTTTCACTTCCCTCCATCCTTGGGGAACGTACCTAAAGGCCAGGCACGCTCTCATTATGGGTAGCAGTCTCCTGGCGACAGGCGTTTCTCCCCATTGCAGTAGGGCAGGAAACACTCCGTCCGGACCGGCTGCCTTGAAAGGATGGAAGCTCCGGATGGCCCCTTGGAGTTTCTCCAAAGTGACCATCTTGCTCGCATAGCTCCAATCATTTTCTGATGGTGTTAGGGTTACATCCTGCCAACTTATTACCTGTGTGAAGACGCATCCTGGGAAGTGAGTTTCGATAAGGACGCGCCTGGCTTCTTCCGGCGATGATGTAAGTGTGTTGTCAGGTTTACGGAGATTGACAGGTGCAGATATGCCCTGTTGCGCCAATATTTTCCTTACCCTGTTCGCTTGCTGGCATGATTCAATGTTCCCACAGAATTTACGCCATCCCATGGTTCTTCTGAATCTGATGCATCTTTTGTAGCTGGATTTGGCCGATTTGTAATCGTCCCAATCTTCGTCAGCACAAGTGTTCATGGCTCTGTTCAGAGCCCTTCTTACCTTACTGCGTTTGCGTTCCAGCTCTGCGCCCCACCAGGGCTGTTTGCCCGGTGTTGTGGGCGGGATGGTCTCTGGGCACGCCGCATGATAGCTGTCTATGATTGATGCGGTTAAATGTTTTACCTGTTCATCAATTAATGTGGTGTCCCAGATAGGCTGTAGGTCGTTTAGTTGTGTAAGCTTAGAATCAAGGGTGCGTGTATACAAATCCTTGTTCGTTTTGCGTGGATTTCGCTCGGGTGGTGTTGCCGGTATATAGACCTGAAGGTCAAAACGGATCCATCTGTGGTCAGAACAGGAGGCCTCTTTCGACACCTGCCAACCAGAGATGATATCCGTCGCCCCCTCCGAAGCCAGAGTGAGGTCTATAATTGTGCGGCTGCGTCTGGTTACGGAAGTTGGTTCAGAACCCGTGTTTAGTAGGGATAGGTTAGTTGTAAATAAATACTCCACCAAAGCCTTACCCCTGTCATTCTGCGTGTCCATGCCCCACAGGGGGTGGTGAGCGTTGGCGTCGGCCCCTATGACGACGTCGACCCCGGTCCTCTCGCAGAGGTTTACCAGGCGGGTGAGGTCGTGGGGAGGCGGCTCCTCCGCCTCGGGCATGTAGACCGAGGCGAAGACGATCACCTTGTTCACGGCATCCTGCTGTATGTACAGCCTTGCGGCAGAGACGTCTCTGCAACAGAATTCTGTTAAGAGCTGTGTTTTGAGGTTGTTAGTAATATAGATGCACGATCTGGGGTGATCGTGGTCTGTAGTGACTAGGAGCTTACCGCCAAGATTGGAGAGTCCATGTACGTGGCCCGCCCTGATCCACGGCTCTTGAATCAGGGCAATGGCCGTGTGTTGTGCCTCCAACCACTTGCGCAACTGAGCCGTCGCGGTCTGGCTGTGGTGGAGGTTGGCCTGTACAACCTTACAGGTCGACGAAAGGGACGCCATCGCTGGTCGAGCCCTCCTCGTCCCCCCCAAGTTGAAGCCCGGCGAAAAGGTCGCCCGCCTCGAAACCGTCCCCCTCCAGGTCCGAAGCCGAGGACAGAATGTCATCCGGCTCCCCACCCGGCGATGGGACGGCGTCCGAGGAGGCGGCGGTGGTGGCAGCTGGCTTTTCAGCGACAGGTGCCGTCGCGCCGATCTCCGGGATGTTTGATTGGGGAGTGGTCTCCCCGGTCTGCTTAGGAGGCAGCTGCTTCAGCTCCTCGCGGATGGTCTTTGTGGCTGGGTCCCATCCCTGAGGGACGTCGGCATATCTGCCGTTCGGACCCTGGAACTTCAGGTACACCGTCCCTAAACCAAATGAGAGGCGGCGACCGGCTTCCATCAGGGTCCGAATTTGGTCCTCAGGAACACCGACCACCACAAACCATGCCGCGGTCTGCTTCTCTGCCTTAATGAGCACCCACCTTTTGATCTCGAGCGACGGGTTTTGATAGGCTAGGGCGCGGCCAATGTTGGTCGGCTCCTCTAGCACTCCCTGCTCGTCCGGAATCAGTATCCCGCAGCGTGCTCGTCTTGATATCTCTGACTGGCTTCTAACGACTAACGAGACATCAGCCGGGAGAGCCAAGCCAGAGACAGTCTTCTTTAGCCAGGCTAAGGTGTGGTCGTTTTTGCACCACAGCTTGAGGACGCCCTCGGCATTAGGGCATGCAAAACCGGTTTTCCGGTTTTGCGCAAAACCGGAAATCGGCCAAAATTTAACGATTTTTGAAAACCGGTTTTGAGAGCCAAAACCGGAGCTCAGCTCCGGTTTTCCCATTATTGAGTAACAATTAACATTTTGATTTTTATCAACATTTTTTTCGAACATTCAAAAAATAATTAATTTTGAGGCATCAAATGTATCCGAACCGAACACAGCCTGCATCCACCCACTTACACACCTCCCTCCACTACCCCCGCACCCCGCACCCGGAATTACATTAGGAATTACACAAATGCAAGAGAAAGAGAACCCCCGAAAATCGGTCAGATTTCGACCTGGCTGGGTTCGTAAAAGTAGAGCAAGCCATGTATGAAAGCGGAGGGCATCGGGGTGTATATCTCACTGAAGCATATAATTATTTATTATGTGTTCTACCAACAAGTGTTGAGAGTGAAAGGGTGTTTTCGAGTGCTGGGTATTCCTGTAACAAAATAAGAAGTTCGCTGTCTGATCGAATGTTGGATGCACTTATATTCTTGAGATCACATTATCAAGAACAGCGATCTCTTGAAAACAAGTGATTTATGCTTTATTTAAATTAGTATACATAGTTGATTATTGATCTCTTTTTTAGTGCAATATGAATCATATTATAATAATGTTATTTTGTAGTTCGTCTTCAAAGTTACAAAAATGTTGATTTTTTTGGTAATTGTGGGTGGCTGTGTTTAATATTTGAAGATGTTGATTGTGTTTTCTATGTTTAAAATATGTTATTTTTGATAGCAGACTTAATAGGTACCAAAGATACCAAAAACTTATTTGTTGTCGATGTGATCTCAGTTAATTAATCTTTATACTATTATAAGTTCATTGTTATCTGTACAATTAATTAAAAAGAAATGTATCATACAATTTGTTTTATTTGTAGACTTAGTGGGTATTTAAAAAAAATGGTGTTTCTTCTTAAATTATACTACATTCGATTTTTTTTGCTAAAACCGGACCTAGCTCCGGTTTTCGGTTTTGGTCCCAAAAAAACGATGTTCAAAACCGGTTTTGATGACTTTCCGGTTTTGCATGCCCTACTCGGCATACACCGGCTTGGCGTCGAATGTTGGCGCGGGTTGGTCTTGTTTGGGAGACCAGGACTCGCTGATAATTTGTTTCTGGACTGCAGCGAGTACCTGGTCGGAGAGCGCCTTGCTGATGTGCCCTGTGCGGTCGCAGGTGATCGCGACCCACAGAGGCGTGCTGGCAGCTTGGGCGTAGCTTCTATTGGCGTCCCGCTTGGATTGATCAAGCCGCGGCCGCTTGCGCTCCCCACGAGGCGACATCGTCTCATTGAGAGCCCGCTTGGCCGCAGCCTGACCCTTCCAGGCGGTTCGCTGCTTCCTATTTGGTTGCTGCTGCTGAGCCGGCTCCCCCGTTACACTGGTTGGCGGTACACACGGCTTTGGTCGACTTGCGCCAACCTCGGCCTGCGACCGCTTTCCAGCAGCGAAGCTGGGAAGGCTGCTAGGCGGGTTAGCCGGCCCGGCAGCAGTTGTTTGTGTAGCTGTGGGGGGGGCGTTGCCTGCCCGCTTGCGGTCCAGGCGACGCTCCTTATGCTACTTGCTTACACTTAGGCGCTCCTTGTGTTGTCCCACATTGGTGAACCTGTCAACAGCCTCTGACATCATAGCCTGTCTTGCTGTAGAAGTGAAGGTCACGTAGCATGGTAAGCCAACATTACTGACATTATCTGTAGTGCTCTCGCCACTGCTGGTGTAACAACTGTACTAGAACTCAATTGTTGGCATGTAATGATCGAACAAGACCGCATTAATCTCATGAGGTTCATTGAAATATTAAAATTGGAAAACATTTGTCAGGATATAATACTTTTGTATATTTAGCATTTTCACTAAATAATTAAAAACCAGGGGCCTATTTGATGTAACTACTCTGCAAGTCTGCATGGAGATGGATATGGAGTGCTGTCTGCACTGCATATTTTGGAACTATTCAGCTGAATTTGGAATGAATGAATTTGGCTGAATTTGGCCGGAGTATGGAGTGCAGGCTTGCAGAGTAGTTACTTACATCAAATAGGTCCCAGCCCCCAGTTGTTTATAAATATTAAACTATCAACTACAATTATTGTATTTTTTAGGACAAAGATAATGTAGAAGTGCAATGGCGTATTTGTCGAGCATTATATAACATGTCAAAAGAATCAAAGTATGATAAAGAACACAAAAATATTCTTGTTCTCCAAGCATATGAAATAATATTGAAACTGCTGAATAATACCGAGGACCATTATGCTGTACACAAGTGGTATGCATTACTGTTGGATGCAAAAAGTTCAATTGATGGAGTGAAAGAGCGAATAAAACAATTGGAAAATGTAAAGAAGCATATGGATGTATGTAATTATTATAATCCCATTTATATTAATTGGTATGGGGAATCTTGTAATTCCAGAAGAATTATATTATAGGAAAATTAATTTATTTTCAGAAGGCAATAACACTTAATCCTACTGATGCTACGATTTTACACATGTTGGGTGAATGGTGCTATCAGATAAGTGAGATGCCATGGCATCACAGGAAAATAGCTGAGGTATTATTTGCTTCTCCACCCTACTCCAGTTATGAAGATGCACTTGAGTATTTCCTGAGAGCAGAAACAGTACAGCCCAGATTTTACAGTGTAAACTTGTTGAGACTTGGCAACTGCTATCTAAAGTTGCAAAAAGAAGATCAAGCTAAATATTATTTACAACTAGCAGCAAGTTATCCTGCAAAATCTAATGAAGATCACCGCGCAAATACTGAAGCAGCAGAGTTGTTAAAAAAACTTAAATAAAACAATTTGAATTTCAATTAAATTGTTGACGTACACACATCAAAAAAAGTTTGCAATCACTTTGAAAAATCGATATATTTTTTGTTACGGTAGATTATATTATGATTTCTTGTTCTTTTTAGATTCTTTATTTAAAAATATAGATTTAGAACATAAAACAGTTCAATTGTTGAAAAAGTTCAATTTAAAAAATTATATCAGCTTATGCTAGTGATCGCAAACTTTCTTTGATGTGTGTATGTATGTAACGTACCGTGAAACCATTTCAATCATTGCCTGTTTTTTTTTTTTTTTTCAATGACTGCGGAAACAGTACTACCTATATTAATTCAATAAATACAAAGTGTACTGTTTGGTGCAATCAAACTTTTTAACTAAATATTACAGGTACGAAACTAGTATTATAAATAGAAATGGAAAAAAAAAATGGTTTCACGGTACTGAAAACTCAGACCAGGTTTTCATGGTCTGAGACTGAAAACTGAACATTTCCATGACATAGACACTTTTTGGTAAAACAAAACTTGGTGCTCCTAAAGTAAGTAGGTAATTAAGTATGTATTAAAACTATAGGAATAAGAGTTAAATTGCAGATACTATATTATGCAATGCACAGGAACCTGTTGCAAATTGTCACATTTCATTTTTTTTCTATTTATAGCTCTTAGGGATAAAGATAAATGTACGTCACGCAGGCCTGGCCCCGTGGCTTTAGAATCCGAAATGTGGATTAATTGAATGTACTCCTCAGCACATGCATAATTTGTACTTATTTTCATTTCTTATGTACCTCTCAAGGTGGCTTCCCACGGTGCATGATATCGCGCACCGGCTGTGCCGTAAAATTACGCACCGTGGGAAGCAGCTATGTTTCGAAGCAGCTATGTTTCGAAGCTATTTTGTCATTAAAATACCAAGTGAAAGAGAACTCGCACGCGTCTGTCTGCGTTACCACGGACGAGTCCCTATCGGTGCGAGCTCGTGCGTCGCGGTGCGCGTTATCACGCACCGTGGGAAGCAGGTATTAAATAGAAATTTGAAGCACTTATAGGTGGCCGCGCCAGCCTGACGTTTTCAGCCCGGCCCTATCTGTACCATGACAACTACAAAATATACCGTGAATGTGTTGCTGTAGAAGGAATGTACTCCGTGAAATACACGTATATAGAGCTATTACAATGCTAAAACTTCGGAGCTATTAAAGTAGATAAGTGGCCGGGCTGAAATCTTCATCAACAGCTCTAAGCAGGAAAACCTAAAAAGCTATAAATCCCTATCCTAGGTACAAATACTCTCCGGCAAAATTAGAACACTTGTACCATTTTCTTTTTAAAATAAAGTCTCTAAATAAAAAATATAAGCAAATTCCGCTGGCCCGGCCCCTATGGTGCGTACACATCTGACGAATGCGCCTGTTTATGTATACAGACGCCAGCACATCAAGCTTAACCGAAACTGTCAAATTTTCCCAATCAACCTTGAACGTAATGCTTTTGTGATAAAGATGAAAATCTATTAAAGAAATTTGACAGATTATGGTAGCTTGACGTTCTGGCGTCTGTAAGAACTGTATTTAAGTGCATTTTACGGTACGTTGTGTAGTTGTCGTGATATAGATGGGGCCGCCCTGAAAACGTCAGGTTAGCCCGGCCACCTATATGTACTCCAAATTTCTTTATCTAAAGTTGGCTTCCCACGGTGCGTGGTAGCGCGCACCGGCTGTGCATGGTATCATCCGTAAAATCGCGCACCGTGGGAAGCCACATTATGAGAGTACGTGATTCGAAGTTAATTTTTCATTCTAAAATACCAATGAAAGAGAACTCGCACCGCACCTTTGACATTACCGACTCGCGGCGGATACGGCGCACCGCTCCGCACGCGTCAGCGTTACCACGGACGAGTTTCTTTCCATGTTGCGTCGGTGCGAGCTCGTGCGTCACGGTGCGCGATATCACGCACCGTGGGAAACAAGCTTAAGAGGTACATAAGAAATGAATTAAGTACATAATAGGCTTGTGCTGATAATCAAATGCACTCCGCATTTGATTAATACACATCTCGCAACCTAAAGCCACGGAGCTGGGCCAGTGTGACGTATTAGAGAGATAATGAAGATAAATTAGTTTTTGGAAAGGTGTAAACTTTATTATGCATTTTATATTAAATATAGTGCGTTGGGGCAAATTCTATGCGGGGTAAATACGATCAAATGTATTTAACGTAGAATGAGATATTTTTAACTGTAGGCAATAATAGTGTGACGCCATTATTTTGCCCCTCACTTCAGTCCGCTGCGTATCATAATATTTTGAAGACACATTCTGCGGCAAATTCATTTGAACTAATTAACCCCATATCCAGAATTTCCCCAACAAAAATGTTATTTTATTGTTTTTAATTTCTTTCAATAATCCGAACCTTTTACGTTCCTAATATGAACGCGTTGAAGCCCACCGTACACGTAGTTGCCCGTTTAAACGCCCAGTGAAATCTAAATTTAATTTAATTAAAAGCTTCTCGCGTACTTTTAATCACGCCAGTACTTTATGCGTAAGCAGCGTTATCGCTGCGTTAAACATTAAAGCGTTATTACGTTAAAGCGTTATAACTTACACATGTGGAAAAAGTGTGTGGAGCTATTAGTAGTTTAAGCTTACGAGTGTAACATAGACAAAGAAACCATATTACCTAATTGTATTGTCAGTTTTCGCTCCTGCGTGTACGTGTAACCGCTAGCGCGACTGCTGCTGCATAACGTGAGATCTTGGGTTCGATTCTCAGGTCAGGCAGTGTTATTGGGCAATTCATAGTAGTAGTAGCTCGCGGTGGAATTATATTCTCCACTTATGTAATGAGACAAAACATAGATCAAAGGGTATTAATAATTATAACTAACTTAGATTATAAATAAAAGGTCAGAAATGGGTAATTTCAGTTTTTGTTTGTCAACGGTTGTTCATCCGATATTTATATTTTTTATTCCGAGGATGATGTTTCAGTGGCTGACGCGCTTTCCACTATTTTAAATTAAATCTTTAACAAATTACACAAGTGTGTTATATACGTTATGGTGTACATCTTAAGGTTCATTTTTTAAGCTCTATTTACAGTCGAGGGCGGTGGTCACTACTTCTGTTAGGAATAGTGGCATAAAAGGCACAATCATAGTTCAATAACACATTTATTTTATAAATGGTAATTAAAAAAGTACATAATATCAGAATTGTGGAAGTCTGTACATAATTAGGCTGCAGATAATCAAATGAGAGCATTATATGCTCACATAGATCCTTATATAGGATCGTAGGTACTTAATGGTTTTTGTGCGTTTTAAAATGTGAATTATTTGTGTAGGTTTACTTATTTGCATCCATTATAAATTCAGACTATAATTACATAAGTTAAATGCATTTGTAACATAATAATCTAATAAAAATGTGTAGGTACATATTAACATTGTATAGGTAATAATGTAATAAGAATATAGTGGAGGATATAGCAGGCACATACATGCGACATTTATATTACCGCATCTTTCTACAATTTCTAATCATAGGTATAGATCATTATATATATTTTTTGGCATCTTACTCCTAACGAATAAGAATATTTTTATACCTACATATTTATTTTTAACTGACTACATATACGAAATAGACAAGTTTTCTACACAATGTATATAGATAAAAAATTCCTGCATCGCATTACTACATTATCACTTATTAGACATGAAAATATTGTCAAATAATATTTAGGCTTATTTTACATTATAAAAGGACAACTTACGTTTAGCACCTGTTTAAAAAGCAGAAGGTAGGCTTAGTTTACTTTCTTAATATTACGTCTAGGAAAAATGAACGCTCATTAGGACTAACATTCCGCGAAAATACACAAATACCTAGTTAATAGTGCATCATATAGGTATTAAGTAAGACAGTTTTTATTCCTGTGAATTTATAAGATTATGTTATTATAAAATTCTATGTTGTTTCATATAATTAACGCCGATTATATGCGACGAAGAAGTTCATAAAGTTTTAAGTTCTACTGGCACTTCACATAAGAAACGTCTACACACAGCTCGTCGCTACATCACTTGGTTGATTGTTGCAACATGGTGTCGGTTTACAAATTCCACTAAAGCACGCAGCCACGATCCCATGTCGAGTCGTGTGCGGAGTGTTAAACTTGTATCCTCTCGCCACGCTCTTTCACTGTTACGTGTTCAAAAATGTGTGCACGGCTTTAAAAACACGACGTGCCGTGTGGAAATGGTCCAAAAGTGCGAATTATGGTAGATTATGGTGCCGATTCTCTTGTGCACAAACTAAATTTAGACTATTGTCATCTTTTTCACTCTGATAGAAAAAGAAAGAGACGGACGTAAATAAGAGCTGTCAAATTTAGTTGAACTAAAATCTCCATACATATTTAGACGAAAAGTCAGAACGTGTCGACTAAAAACACGGTGAAGTTCAAGACGTAAACTAATTTGACATCTATATCTTAGTTCTTATCTATCAGCGTCCTTTTCTCGCGCTGTCTGTTAGTAAAAGATAGCAACTCTCAAATTTGACATAAGTTAGTGAACAAGAGAATCGGCACCATTGTCTTATCGAACGACGCGCCCCTTTACAGCATTTGTACGCATTTTTGTTCTGCATCTAAGTAAGCTCCAATGCGCTGGAGGGGCGTGTCATTTGAGATTAGACTTCCTACAAGATTAAAATATTCCATGATTGTTACGTAAAGCAGACTTAGCTACAGCCGGGAAAACTATAGAATAGTTTGCATTGACCCTAAAACAAAATGCAAAAAGACTAGATTGACAAACTGGGATTATTGGAATAACTTTGACTATAGCATAAGAAAACGAATCGATAATTAAATTAATAGTTAATAACTGAATTGGAATTATACTTGAACTGTCATTCCCGTACTTCTCCATCATTATGATCTTGTATATTCAATATAAAATAGGTACTTGTCTTATAGTAAGCTATCCAATTACAACATTATAGGTAGGTATTGGTAAATTAGTATTACATAACAGTTGAAATGTAAATCATAGTATTTGAGCTATAGTATTATTAAAAATATTCATTTTAATATTAAAAGCTGTCACACATTTATTTTAATTAACACTGAGTTTATGTTATCGGTTTACAATTTTGTAGCATCAACCATTTAATTCAGAATTATTTATTAATATTTACGAATAATTTTGAGATCCAAAGTACTTAAACAGATTACCAGGTAAATAAAAATGTCATATAAAAATTAAACAATCAATATACATACATAAGAACTCACGTTTGTGATTCCAGATAGGATAGGAACAGATACTGCTAAAGTAGTTAAGGGTATCAATTCAGTTAGGTACACCAAAGTAGTGTAGCGAAGCTCAATTCCAAATGTTTCAATGCATAATCGAATAAATCGCAGTCATTCCGATTTAGTATTCGAGCTATCAACATACATAAATTTATTCGAGATTGTTGAACAAACCAGTTAATCGAATAAGACATTTATTTTCGCCGCAGCAGACTTTGCTTTAATTGTAGGTGGTTTAACCATCTGGCATCATAAGTGTGATATTATGTACATAATTATAAATAAATAACATTACATATTTATTATAATTATAAGAATTAATCATATCAAACAGACATTGTAAACCTACTTTACTAATAAGTGCGTTTCAAAACAAAATCTAAAATATTGTCATAAGCATTAACACGCATACCTACTATGATGTCAGTGGCGAAGCGACGAGATTGTTTTTTTTTTTATGTACTTTGAATATTCGGAGCCCTTTGATCTGAATCTTACTTTTACGGTTTGTTCAATCGTCTATTTACTTTTATCGGAGGTATGAATAAATATGAATACGCTTTGACAGCTTTTTGTATAGAAAATCTGTGAAAACATCAAATTTATTCCTCAGATATAAGTTATGTGACGATTGAAATATCGACCCTAAGGCGCCATCTCCACGAGCTAGTGTATCGTGGCGATATTCTCGTCATGCCATTAAATTCAATAGTAATATCGCTGTGTAAAAATTAACTTATAGTAACTGTTAAGTTTGATGGCACGGCGAGACTATCGCCGATATTACACTCGCTCGTGGAGACCTCTAAATGTACATATTTGACCCGTCAGTTTTATTTAAATCTAAGAGCTCTTTTATAGTAGGTAAGTATAAAGTACTTACTATTAACTCTTCTTAACCAGCCTGTTTGAGCGCTGATAATGCGGTGCGTTAATTTGTATGAAATCATTATAGCAGGGCTCATAGTTCTGTTTGAAAGCTGTAACTCTTCGCGGCACGAATACGTTTTAGGTGTTAATAAGGCATCAACTCTAGATTTCATTAGTGACGTGCATTAACATCGCTCGCCAATGCTATAAAGTCGCCCACCACTGACTATAAAGTCGATTAGTATAAAAAGTAAACGTTAGAGATTCTTGAACTTATAAAAATATAACGAATCATCTAAAAGAATATACGTAATCCAAAAATAAAAACAAAAATATAGTGGTATCAAAAAATCACTGATTACACTAGCAGACAAAGTGCCGCTGAGGTGTAAATCCTCTTCTCACATTTAAAGCATGCCAGGACGGTCGGATTCCTGGTTTCCAGACTTCTCGAAGAACATGAAATCCTGGAAAAGAGTGATAGATATCATGAGCCATTGTGTTTTGTTGAATGTAAACATGCAGTGATATACCTGTTGTTGACATCACTAAGGCTTAAAACGCACTAGCGGCCAGCCGCAATGCGGCGTGCCGCTTGCGGTTGGCCGCACATCGATTTTTACATGAAACCGCATGATCTCAACGCACTGGCGCACGACGGCTGGCCGGAAATCAGTGCGTTGAGATCATGCGGTTTCATGTAAAAATCGATGTGCGGCCTGTCGCAAGCGGCACGCCGTATTGCGGCTGGCCGCTAGTGCGTTTTAAGCCTAATAAAACACACAATCTAAGCAAAGTAATGTGTATGTTATTATAGTTACTGATTATAATGACAGACAGTACTCGTTTTACAAAATAATGTTTTACGTAACACAATCGTCACGTTTTTAAAGGCTGCCTCCTGCCACACACGATGCTGATACTACATGGTGTAAACGAATTCGTGTAATTCCTTAAAACCACATGATCTAATACTACGTGTGTAGATTGACCCCGCACGGGATTGAAAAGATTAAAAAACAAAAACTTTTTTTTTCTTGCGATTGACTTAAATGATCGTATCTAAACCACCTTATAAAGATTCAAGAAAAAAATAAGCAAAAAAAAATGTTTGCATTTCTTTTGAGTGTTTATTTAGGTGCCACTCATAAATTATTGAAAGCACGGCAACACAGCTAGCCGGCAAGACTAGTGCGATATCGCTCTTTGCAGCCAGTTAACGGCTCTAAAATGACTCAGATATAGAAAAACAAGTTTTATTTAGGAATTATTTTAAAGTTTATTTTCTAAAAATCCCATTTAGGATTAATCTGTCACCAGTAGATCACGCGGTTTGAAGGAATTACACGAATTCGTTTATACCCTGTATATCTATATTGTTTAACTGAGCGTATATATGTTACGACATCGTTCCTCATAGAAATTAATGGACTCAACACACGCAGCGCAGATAATATCGGGTGTAAAAAGACCCTTAACGATAACGAAAACCACGTATTCTACCCATCATTGGGATCATTTTTTTCGAATAAACCATACCTGGGAAATCATTAGTTTTGGAGATATTGAAGGTCAAAGTACACATTTTTTTTTTAGTTTTTTCCGATATCAATTTCCAAGTCATATTATTAAACTTTCTTCCATAGAACATTATCAAAAATATCAATTTTTCCTAACAAATTACGCATTTGAAGTTACAAAAACGCAATGAATATCAAACGCACACGACCGCCTTGGCTCGGCTGTGTAGCTGCTGCACGCATGCAAACGCGCGGCATCGCCACAACCATAATTTGCGCGCTACAAAAAAAGCGTTTTTTTTTCATGCCAAAAAATAACAAGTCGTTTCCCAGCAATTATTTTTGGTCAATGTAATTTAGTTTGATGTACAGAGTGCGTAGATTTCGGCTATGTGATGGGTCTTTTTACAGCCTGTATATATTTTATCGTTAAGAATTTCAAGATACCGATCGATATCAACGGATTCTGTCAGATCTAAACATATAACAAATCTGTTGACTTGGCGTGTCTGTAAATTGGCGATAATTAAAACAAAATAGCAGTCCGGTTAAAGGAGAACCAATAGAATCCATTTCGATATTTTTTGTTGTTTTTTGTCGTTTTTTTTATACACGCATCACGTAAAAACTACTGACTCAATGCGTTTGAATTTTATAGACAAATATTGTCCGTCTCTCGGAGTAATATTTAATTTTTCTTTCATCGTTATCAGTTCGCTCAATCAAAAGATATTAGAATTTAAATTTATCAAGAAGTTTGTTTAGTTATTGCGATATAATATTGGTTTCCGAATTTCACGCGGCTGGAATTGCGGGCACTGCTAGTACAAAATATACGTGAAGATAATATCTGCAGAGTACAATACCCCAAGTGTGAGTTTTTTTCGTTAACTACCGTAGTTGCGTCACGCCAAAAATGTATGAAAATTTAGGCTGCGGCTCTAGGCGCCCCGTTCAATACTATTCGCGCGTAAATTGAACGGGGCGCCTAGAGCCATTGCTTAAATTTTCATACATTTTTAGCGTGACGCAACTACAGTAGTTAACGAAAAAAACTCACACTTGGGGTACAGATATAAAGTTTATTAACTGGATGTATCCGTTTTCATTACTATCGTATCTATTCAGTGTGTAATACCTTCAGATACTACAAGATTTTTGCGCAGATGCTCGCAAATAAAATATGGTGTCTGTACAGTGTGTCTTTATGCTCAAAGGAGGACAATGGATATACTGTTGAACACCTACAGTTTAACAACGATCTCGATGCTGCTCGATCTAAACGCTCAATGAATATCACGATTCAGGGGGTCTACTCCCTAAGCACGAAGTCCGTGGTTTCGGCCTTAGTTACGAGCGTTTCCTACTCCTTATGACCTACGGACATACAGGACATACATACATTTCGGGGCCCGAACTAAGAATGAATGACAACACGATTTGACAGTTGTCCCTACTACCGATGTGTTTATGCCCGTGCGAAAAGTTGAACTTGACACTTGTTTTGTTCACACTCCTACGTTTCGGGATACTTTCGGACGGGCTACTAACTTCGTTGACGGACTTAGGGAGTAGGCCCCCAGGATCGTAATCCAAATATCGCGATAAAGCGTTTGAGCGTGTAGCATGCGCGTATGGATTGCTAATTAAGAGCATTAAGGGATCGTCCATTAATCACGTGAGGCTCGAAAGCGGGGGAGGAGTTCGGAAAAAATCTCGAAATATCACAACGGGGGTGTAGTGAGATATCACGTGTATTTATTTTTACGTTATTTTTATGCCAGTCAGAAACAATCTGCAACCTTAATTTCTGTCTGGACATTTTTATCACGGTGCTTAATTTTCCAGAATTAAATTAGATTATACCTGTATTTAAAGAGAATATTCTGAATTTTTTAAAGATACTTTTTACCAAAAAAATACACGGGATTTTGAGTGGGGGGAGGGGTTAGTCTGTTTTACCAGGTGGACCGTCAGCGTGTTTGCCAAAATATTACATAAAAAATGGTACATACAATTAGGAAACATGCTCCAAGCAGAACCGCCTTTATTTTCACGTCCAAATCCATGGGGAAGGTAATTCCAAAATAATCCGAATCCGTAAATGCTTCGCGCGCCAATCCTGACCACTGCTTTGTTATTTTGCCAACTTTGGTTTCGCCATCCTTAGAGTATACCTGAAATTGTATTTTTTTTTATTTTAGTAACATTATTTTATGTTTATGATTAATTACGGTTTACTCACGAGTATTTTTCGGGATTACCCGACTAGTTTCGGACCCAAACGGAGCCCTTAATCATGAGCTGATCACGCGGCGAGGTCGCGTTTTTTGTATATTATTTTACGTATTTGAGGACAACTCGTAAAAGATACCTAGGTACTTAAAACCTAATTTGAATTATTATTATTTTTAATTTTGATCTTCATTGATTTGAATCTATTCTAAATACCTACTATTCTTTTTTTTAAGTCAATTATAAAGAAACTTACATGAAATTCGACATCTCCACAAATAGAGAAAGTGCAAACCGGCCCCTTGATTCTAAGAACAACGTCGCCGGCTGCATTTTTGATGACGTAGCAGGGCTTGCAGATAGACCATTCTTGTTCAATTGAGCCAATCACAGTGCCTGGTGGAGAGGACACCTCCATGCTTTGCAGCCAGCATGGGCACCAACATGAGTCGCAAGCCAATGGACGGTGGAGATGGATTACCTGTAATAAGAAATAAAATATTTTATTAAATGATTAACTATTGTATAGTCGCCCACTTGGTTGTCGTTTATCACGTATTCCGCTTTTTTTGGGATAACAGTATCCTATGTCAATTTCTGAGTTCCAAATTATCTCTGTACAAAATTTCATCAATATCGGTTCAGCAGTTTAGGCGTGAAAGCGTAACAGACAAGAGTTACCTTAGCATTTATAATATTAATAGGGATATACGATTTATGTATAGTTGTATACCTATGATTATTATGACATAAAACACTCATTGTTTTACTGTTTGTCAAGATATAATTATTACGATGACAATATTACATTGTGTTAGGTATATAGTTAACCTTTTTGACTTCAGCAATTTCTGTTTATTTAAAAAAAAAAGTTAAATGCTTAGGAAGAAAACTCAAGAACGGAAAGAAAACTCATATACTGCCAAAAAAAAACCTATAAAAATATTAAAATGTCTACAAATTGGGAAGTTTGGCAAAAGGAAAAAAACTGATGTTAAACAACATGTTGTTTGAGTACAGAGTGAGCTGTACGGCATAACACGCTGATTTTCAGTCTGCTTATTACAAATCAGTCAGTAATGTGATATAAAGAAAACTATGACCTAAGTCAAGGCATTTAGCCTGAATTTTGGATGCAGTAAACTATTCAATACTATTGTCTTGAAAATTATGGTAAAGTAATCTTTTAGCTATTGTATTGTGCTTTCAACTGAATATTCAAATTTGGGTGTCTGAGGCTTGTTATTGTCCATTTATCATTATTTGTGATGTTTTTAACAATCGCCTCACCTATTCGTATCTGTCATTTGTCTGTACGTTTGGTAAAAATTTGAGGAAAGAGATCAAGATAACTGAAGATACAATCTTTATTCAATATAGTGAAAGTCAAATCAATGTTATGTATTGCTTTGATATATCAGCATTTGACATAATCCAGCAGGTGTTTAGCAGATAAGGTATTAGGAAGTCTAAGAACCTGATTTGCTCGAGGCTATGATATTTACCTAAACTTTAGTTTAAACATTATTTCGGTGGATAGAGTTTAAGGTATTTAAATTTAAAAGTATCCAAAAATTAAGAAGAATAGTAGCAGATAAAACTAAGATGAGCTTAATAAACATTTCTGAAAACACTTGTAGGTACCTCATTTCTGAAGTTGTCCATAACTTTCATGTCAAATGGGCGCATGGGACCACAACAGTTTCTTGTGCAGCAATCATTGTCTTCAACCGCATAATATACTTTTTGACCCATGCTATTTTTTATTGTGTACTTGTTATTTGTTTCAAAACCCACAAATGCCTCCAACAGCTCCACTTTCTGATGTACTAGTAGCCCATCAATCATAGAAAGGTATTCCAATCCTGGTGGACAGTTGCTGAGCCCTTGCGGAATACTCATCCATCCACCTGAAACAAATGTAAATATTTAATTTTCCTGCAAAAAATTACACTACATATTTTATTATACATATTTACATACAAACACAATACTAACATGAAATTAATTACCAAAAAAACCATTGTTATGTTTTTGTGTATATTAGTTTGGAAATCGACCCACCTGATTGTCAGTGGTTACTGCCACTTATATGTATACAACACTATGGGGATTGCTAGTGAGTTGCCGATCTTAGAGAAAAAGTTGGAAGGTCTCATGTGCATTATGTCTTTAATATTACCAGCACCCAAACCCTTCAAACCAGAACATAGCAGGGCTGATTGGCGGCAGAAAAAGATATGGTGGTAGTACTTGTCCGTATTTACAAAAACACTGACAATTTTACCAATTTTAATATAATAATTTAATAAACAAATAAAGAAAAAAAAAAATTTACTTAGATATAGATATCATAACAATATGATTAGTAAACACCCTCCACCAAAGTACGATCTGCAGGAAAATAAAACCTTTTTTCTTCATCTGATAAAAACTTTTCATAACCACTGGAGGGAGATTTGAAGATTTTTCTATAAACTCTATTTAGACTTCTCTTAACACTAGAAACACTTAGTGTTTCAAGATAAACTCTCTTATCCTTTATATCTAAAACACTAACACACTTTTTTTTGTTAAGATAATATTTGTACTTTAACCACTTCATGCACTTTTTACTTTTCTTAACATCAGAAACATCTGAGAATAAGTCTAAGTTAGTTTTATTGTCTTTTAACATACTGTTTTTTAAAAAATAATTACAAATCAATAGAAAAATAGGTAATGATTACTTGCTCAGTGGGATGTCACTGAACATAATGCAATATTATACACACATTATTTTATCAATAATGTTGAAGCTAGAGTATCATTGTGCAAACTGTAAACACCCTTATCTTTGTAGATGTCAACAACTCCTATGTTTAAAGAACAAATAAGACAAAGACTAAACACTATGAACAACATAATAAATTGTATATTAGTAGGTACCTATTATTTTATTGTGATAATAATATAGTATTTAAATTACACAATAGGGTTGTAGACAATTTTAATTAAATTGCGATAGGTCTCAGGAACAGCATGCGATCCATGAATGCCTTATGGGGAAAGTTTACAAGTCGAGCTTATGACGAGTCGTTTTCCTAATTGTATGGATTTGAGTGGTGGGCCACTAAGGGGATGGATGAAAGGAGAGCGCATGCAGCGGAAATACGCATGTTGAGATGGTGTGGAGTGACAAGAATGATTAAAATAAGGAATGAGTATGTCAGACAAAGTTTGAAAGTAGCACCAGTGACTGAAATGTTAAGAGTAATAGGACAGCGTGGCATAGACATGTTATGTAGAGGGAAGAGAGTCATATTACCAGAAGAGTTTTAATTATGAATATGGATGGATAAACAAGTTAGTTTTTTTTGGTGTGTGATTGGATTCCTTAGATACAACTCATAGAGCCTAATGGAAATTCATAATTTTTTATTCATTTAAAATGCAGTCATTCTATATTTCTCATTTTTTTTTTATCTTGTACATGTTTCCTCAATTATTGTATCTGTTAGTGGGCTCCAGTAAAGACTCCACCAGACTTGTTTAGGGCCACATTAAAGACAGTCTAGTCCACACTGGTGCAGGTGGCTTCAGTAGAAGTATTGAGGCAGATAATAAAGAGTCACGAAAATCAAACTCATAAATAATTGATGCTTGTATTAGGTGCAGAGGTGCAAAGTAACAATAAAAACTCGAATAAAGAAGTGGTATTAGGTAAATATCTGAATGTGTATTTAATTCAATGATCACATATAGGTTTTATTACGGCATTCCTATAAAACTAAATTTTTAGACTCATTGAGATTACATTCTTATCTGAAAGCTTTTACAAAAAACAAATTTTGAAAAAATTATTATAAAAATTTTGAAGTTCTAATTACCTCTGTATAAAGCACCTAGCTCTGTACAGACTAAAATATACTTGGGAGCAAATGAATCGAGCCAACTTCTATTTTTCACGTCGGTATAATTGTTATTATTTTTGGTATTATGGAACAGATCAATTCTAAACATATATCACCTATATTTAGAATAATATAATTCATGAAACCAAAACTAATAACCAGGACACATGAAAAAAGAAGTGGCTCGAATTCTTTGCTCCCAAGTGTAGTTGTATATTGGTAGCATAGGCTAGTAGCATTGAAGGATTAAACATGATCATTTTCATAAAATAAACCATAATTATGACACATACCTGGTGGTACCTGGGGTCCAGGCTGTTGAACTATAGGACCATAGCCTGGTTGGGGGTAGCCTGGCTGTGCATATCCTGCTTGTGGATGTGGATACCCAGGCTGAGGCTGAGGCTGAGGGTACCCAGGAGTGAATCCTGGTTGGTAACCAGGCTGGAAGCCAGGTTGAAATCCAGGCTGGAAACCAGACTGCATCCCTGGCAATGGCTGAGCTCCAGGTGGAAGTTGAGGGCCAGAAGGCGGTGGTCCAGGATAACCACCTTGTGGATTCATCGGATAGCTCTCAGCTTTACCATCGGGCGGCGGAGCATATCCCTGAGTTTGAGGGAAATTCGGAGAGTAGGGTGTTGGTTTGTGCGACATTTTCCCCTGTAAAATAGAATTCAGTGTTATTATTGAGTTTTATAACATTTATATGTATTTATACCTAGGCTATACAGCATATTCGGAGAGCTATTCTGGTTTGAGTTCTCCTTATTGACCTCACTCAATGACCTAATTAATAATCTGCGAGAGCTGGATGATGACCGGCACCGCGCCTAGGATGAATCAGTGTAAACCTGCCAAACTATTCGTCTAAATATCTATTCTGAAATAAGTCCGAGTCACTGAAAATAGTAGCCAATAGAATAGGCAAGTTTCTGATAACACAGATTTAGATTACATTACATACGAAAGCGAAAAATTATACTAATAAAAAGTATGAAAGGGGACAGAAATGTATATTCGGCACTTACAAATTTTTACTTTAAGTTAGTTGTTACAAGTGTTTGTAAATCATATTATTCTTAATATGTGCTTGGTTACTTAAATAACTCCGTAAAAATATTTATTTTTTTGGAATTTCTTTCATAGACATAGAGAAAACAGGTAGACAAGAGTGTTTTTTTATTACCACAGAGTAAATTTTATTACTTTACTTGGCTCCCTTTAGTGATGCCTTTAGTGTTGCCTAAATATCGATTCTTTCTCGGTATGTTTTCAAAACAATCGTTGTGAAAACTAGTAACAATATCGATAATATTGGAATATAACGACAGTATCGACAGTTGTTGTAATAAAATAAATGCTTTTGATAGTGTCAGTGCTCAATAGAATCAATAGAGTGCGCGCAAGATAACTCTGCGCGCGACTGAGGGCGTCCTCAACGTTGCAATCATCGCAAAAGTTATGATTACCGCTTTTTAAGCTTACATTTTTTTATCACCAAACACATTTTTCCCGTTAAACATTCCTACAATCAGGTAGTTCTATTCAAAATTAATAAAACGGCACACACTTTGGTGGACCACGATTAGTTCCGATTTCAGCCGCGCGCAAACTTATCTTGCGCGCACTCTACCGTTGCTCTTCATCAATAGTATTACTTGATTTTTTCGATCGATTCTATCAATAGTATTGATAAATTTCAGTACAATCGATTGCCACAACGACATTGTTACTATTATTCACCGTCAACTAGCGATAGTTAGGTAGAGTAGAGTGACTATCCCCAATAGGTATAATCGCATCGCCCATACAAAGTTGACCGGGCCTGTAACTAACTACCTAATGCTCTGAAGTCTGAGCTCCATGCATGCCTCGCTCAAGGGTCAAGGAACTTTATGCTCAAGACAAGGCCTTTTGGTATAATTATAATTATTTCGTTTAATCATTGAACAATATCTTTAATTATTTTATTACTAGTGAATTGTCTATGATTTGATTCCTTGGACATGGCCCGGATCCCTCATAATTTAATTTTAATACGTGGTTTTAAGCATCTGATTTAACTGGTTCCGTCTTATGTGACCCTTGATTTGTAGTATTTCTTTATCTTGTTTTAAAAAGGTCATTTTATTTTTAGATCAAACTAAACAAGAAGTTCTCCACTTCCACGTCCTAGTCTATGCATAATATTTATTTCTGAACGAAAATCAATGTTGTCAACACTGACATAAAAATTGTTTCCGGTGAAATGTTGCCATATAAACTACACTAAGCTACGAAATAGTGATATTAAGATTTTGATTGAGAATATTTTTTAACTGCGGGCTTTTTGTCAAGACAATGGATACTAAGGGATAAACCGTTTTATAAAAATAATATTTGGAACTTTAGCAAAGACTAATATTGTCCTTACTTTTAAGTCATTATACCTACATATCACACGAATAATAAATGCATTAATTTTTTCCGCATGTGTTATTTGGGTTTTTAGGTAGTATGTTTTGAATTTAGTTGGCAGCACTAGTATCCGTTTGGTACTATTTTACATTCACCAATCAAACCATTGCAATAAGGTGCATTGACCAACCTGCTGCTGCTGCTGAATCTAGCCAGCAGTGAACAAGTCAGTTGGTAGATGTTTGCTTCCGCGTTTGTATCTTTGAAGTAACTCCCATCGCGATACAGTCGAAGTTGTTTTGCCACTCATCCAACTAAAATGGCGTCGCTGTTTATCAATTAGCTTGCTCTATGTGTACATTACTCAGTGATCGTATCCGAGTGAGTCATATACCAACATAGCAATGACATTTTTATAGCACATAGTGAGAATACGTTTCTAAAACGTTGTGTAGACTGGCAAGTGTGATTTGAGGAACACAATAATGCGCGAATTCAAAGTGGTCGTGTTGGGCTCGGGTGGGGTCGGGAAAAGTGCTTTGACTGTGCAGTTCGTGTCAGGATGTTTCATGGAGAAATATGACCCCACAATAGAAGACTTCTATAGGAAAGAAATAGAAGTGGACAATTCACCATGTGTTTTAGAAATATTGGATACCGCCGGCACGGAACAATTCGCTTCCATGCGAGATCTGTACATAAAAAATGGCCAAGGATTCGTCGTAGTATATTCATTAACGAACCACCAAACGTTTCAAGACATCAAGCCAATGAAGGAATTGATAACGCGCGTGAAAGGATCTGAGCGCGTTCCCATCCTGTTGGTGGGCAACAAGGCCGATTTGGAGCACCAGCGCGAGGTGTCCAACGCGGAGGGCTCGGCGCTCGCGCAGATGTGGGGCTGCCCCTTCGTGGAGGCCTCCGCCAAGAGCCGTACCAACGTCAACGAAATGTTCGCCGAAATAGTGCGTGAAATGAACGTTAGCCCCGAAAAAGAAAAGAAAACTTATTGTTGTTGTACAGTGCTTTAATATTTAGAGTGTAATGTGGCATTTATTTCTCGTAAGACTGCAAAGGCGAGGCGGGATCGTGCCTGCCTCCGCTCGACGGCCGATCGTCTCCAGTGGGGAGCTCGGCGACGGCGCGCCGGCCCCGGCCGCTGGGGCTCCGGCGGTTGCGATGCGCGTCATATCACATTGTTAATATCGTTGATACATACCATTGTCCAATCAAGGTGCTTTACTTATATTTTCATACTTTATTACTGGTAGATACTCCCGCAATAATGGTTATAATGTGAACAAAATATCCTTATTGGAGCATGAATAGCTACTCAAATGCAAAAAAAACAAGCTTGATTTTGTTCATCATAATTACGTAGACACTTGCAATAGCCGTGTCTGAAGCAGAAACATGTATTGTAAAGTAATATTAGTCAACTTTGTATATAATTTCATGAGATTAATGATGTTGAAGGGCAAGGACGATTTAGAAAATTAAAAAGCCATCCAATATGCAATAAACTAATGATTGTGTAGAGTGGTGTGCGAGGATGAGTAAGAACTTACACCTAAGTGATGTCGCAGATTATGTATATTTTATTGTGTAAATTATGTTTATATGAAAAATCAGTAATCAAGGAAAAGCAGTATGTTTTGTCAGTTGCGTGATTGTGTTTTAAAGTCTACCAGGATTTGTGATAATACATATAACAAAATACCTATAATAAAAGTTTTAAGTGGGAGATTGAAAAGTGAAGTTTTATTCTTCAGTAAATAAGGTAACCAATCCATTTTGATATTACACAATTTACATGATATATTTTAGTACAAGCAGTGAAATAACACCTGTATTTACATTCTAGAGAGTACTAAGAAATTGGAATAAGTTAAGACAATCTTACTCTGTGCACTTCTAGTAATCAAAATGTTATTTCATTGTGGTAAAACTAAATGTTGTGTTGGTAGCGTTTTGTACACTAGGCATACTATTTATAATAAATATTATACCAATACATTTGTGATATTCAATAGAAAGCGAATAAATTAAATTTGCATTCCAATTTGGTAATTTTATACAAACAATATTTTTATTTACACAACAACAACAAAAATTTATAATCATTTATTTTTATTTGTGCAAGTCCTTTCTCTTGGACATAATAGTTTTCTGCTTTATTTCATTTTAAGTAGATATTGAACAGTTATTGGCAATTAATTGCCCAGTGCATACCAAGTGGGCACTCAACTGTGCAGATCATATCATCCACAACATGGATTGAATTGCACAGTGTGCAACTGGTATGACATTGCTGCTGATTGCTAACAATGATACAGATACATTTAATATGCAGCTTCTATCTATGTTTTATGCAATTTTGGTATACACTTTAAAACATTTTGATGACATTGTATTGTTTATGTATGAGGCAACAAGTAAAAGTTTTGTGACTCATTGTGTTCAGTCAACTCTTGTTGAGTTTTCTAGAACAAGTTCAGATTTTGTAAGATGTTTAACAAGCTAACATACATGCACTACACTCGGCAGTAATTGCATTCATTAGTTAGAATATTGTTGCGTTAAAACTCGATGGTTCTTTGTGGCAATCGCCAAGTGGCACGGGTAAACGTCTGAGCTCTTGGCGCGTGCTGCTAAACGGTAACCAGCTGTTGGACCGTGACGTACGGTGAGCGCAACCATCCTCGTTTCTGCAATACTCATCCACTTTGTTATTGCCATAACACTGTTACGAATATTATTCTCTGCTGGCTTTTAATTGCAGTCCTTTAGAATTCAATGTCTTCTGAAGCTCGACCATTGAAGATATGGATTTAGTGTTGAACTCGTTTTTATGAAAAACCTTGTGTTTAATTTGTGCGCGATATCGTCATCAAAACAATTTTAATGAATTAAGATTCGAATGACGCACTAAAATTGTTACAAGATAATGCATATTGAAAACACTTCATGCATTATAAAACCGAACTTCCTGAATACCTACGAATTTGGTTATCTCTGTGACAATACTTAAAGACATTCATGACACGGTCCGCTGCGTGACCTCTACAGCACAAAAGTAGGCATCGGCGTAACCGACAATCTCTGTAACGTTATTTTGCCCACAGAAATAAGGTTGCGAAGGCTATTCACATTAACGGCATATCGTATACGAACAAGGGATTAACATAAAACTTAGTGTTAAATAACAAACCTAAATTAAATTGCGTCACTGAAATTCGGTAGTGAACCAATTTATTGGTGCAGTTGGTGCAGACCGTCACAATCTGCGGCTTAAGTGGCACGTTATCGAGTTTAAGGCCATGCTTCGATTGCTTTAGTCTTTTCGTGCGCTACTACTGCTTAGGTGCCGTTAGTGGCCCAGATAGAAGCTAATTCGCCCGGACATTGACGGGAGGGTGTTGTAATATCATGTTTACTTCCTTGCGCACTGATTAATTACGAGCCACTGAGTGCATCTTCATCTTTACGGCCGGAACCATGCAGGACATACTTACAATTGTACTTTTAAAATTTTATTGCAATATGTAGGTACTCTTTGAATTCTATTATTTATTTGCGGTTTAGTTCGTGAACTACTTCGTTCGAAGCATTGTTGCTAATGTTACCTAATTGTAACTTTATTGACGCGGTAAACAGTTATGGAAAATGGATTCTCCCTAATGATTTGCCTGAACTAGTTACAGTATAGATTTGTTGTTTGCTTTCCGTGATTATTCAAATTCAACATGTAGTTATTATACCTATAATGATGACTTCATCGTCAGGTATACGTATAAATAATTAAAATTATTGTAATAATAACCATAAAAATTAACGTTTTTCGTGAGAACAAGGCTTGCCAATTCTGCTTCAATTAGGTCAACTAAGTACATAATTGTATGTCATCATTTAGTTAATTGTATGTGCATTCAATAATGTAGAGGCACCAACTAAGGGCTCCCACAAATGATAAGCTTTTAAGAAGTTGTCATAACGTTGAATAGGTAAACTGTGCAGCTGTAGGATACAGTTCATCGTCACATGAACGTGACGCAAGTAATTGATGCTCCGAGAAAACACGTAGGTGCCGTTGACTCTATCTTTTATTACCGTTTAACGACTCCTCCGCCCGGGCTGGTTCAAAAGGGCTTGTTACACCTCATACAGCTTGAAATATTGACTTTGTTTAAATTTTTATTTGCGATACAATATAGCTTATCCTTAATGCATTTAGGAAACGACAGGATGCTTATATTCACGCCAAGCAGAAATCCTTTTTACATTATCCAATATAAGTTGTACTTATAACATAACACAATGAATTTTAATTATAGACACAAAGCGGGTTTTCCTTCTATTAGGTACCTATTTAGCTATTTCAACATATTATATTATTGAACATAACAAAATGAATTTTGATATTTGTGTCCTCACATTTGTTGTTATTTTGAGACATGACAATGAAAATTACTTTATCGCATTTGAAATTCTTGCAGTAATAACTATCTCCATTTAGTAAATACAGTTTTCGTACTAAATTGTGCGTAGTTATACAATTTTGGTTACACTGCCAGACGAGTGGCAAGGGCCGCGGGCTGCGTTATTGATTACATTACACAAAGGGAAATACACAGTTTCCCCTCGTCTAGCTTTCAAACCTACACCTGAATGTTATTTCGAATCATACACGTATTCTAGATGTAACATTTACTTCGAATCTAAAAATATTTTGAAGGGATAATAATTGTTTTGTTTTAAAAAAGCTTTTAAAAGTTTATGTACACCCTAAAAAAAGCATGTAAAAAAATAGGCGAACTAATAGTCAAGACTTTTTTGTTATCTGAAAATAATTATAGAATGTAAATTATGCGAACTTATACCTACAGTGTTTTCCTAGGACAGTATGGGGAAATCCGAATCTATAGAAGATACGGGGAAACTGTTTCAGGATCCATTTACTCCTTTTTGTGAAAAATAATTTTGACATGGTCAGTTTTTTGGTTTCGTGAGTTTTCCATAAAAATTAGTCAAATTGACCAAGTTCGTTATAATGCGGATCGACTCGCTTTAATGTAAGGATTATTTCATTGCATCGGAAGAAAATAATCTGGACGGCAACTTCGATCAAATTTACTTAGTAAAATATTTTTTCGTACTATTTGTTCTACAGTCATCTAAGTACGGTCGGTCATGTGCATATTCTTCAACTGACATCATCAAATAAAAACTTCATAAGTCCGTGTCACGGAAAGCAAAGATTTGTAGAATCCGTAGTCTTAGTAAACAATATTTTCGATTTATACGCGACAAAGTTATTTATGCAGTCATCTGGGAACAATTTGTTAGAGTCAACTAAAACAACTTTGAAATTTCTATGAAAAGTTCACGATTTACCAAAAAACTAAGTAGGTATGCCATATTGTTTTCATGAAAAATGGGCAAATGTCTCGAAAGAAAGTTTTCCTGTAGCACCTTTGGTTTAAGATTTCCCTATAGAGACCCAGTTAAATGAATCACACTGTATAAAACCTTGTAAAAACTAAATGATATCTGTCATGTAATCATGTTGGATTTTTGTAGATTATGATTTTTCACGAATCGTAAACCTTAAACACTATCTATATTCCGAATTTTAAAGCTCTAGCTCGGAAGTACTCTCGATTTATTATGATCCACGAGTCAGTCAGTAAATACCCTAAATACAGATTTTTGGACACTTGTGACTTGAAAACTTACGTAACTGTTCTAGCCTCTGAGACTGAGGGGATCGAAAAGGGATCCAAATGGTTCGTGTAAATTAGGGATGCACAGACCGCAGCCTGCGGGCCGCATGCGGCCCTCCATCGATGTACATGCGGCCCGCCAGCGAATTAAACTCTTTTATGCGTTTGTATGAAAATATTGCATTCTATCATCACTTCATCAGTAATGGCCAGCTTTAGCTTCTGAATAAAGATTTTGAATTTTATCAAAAGCCCACAACTACGATACTTATATTTTTTAAGATCTCTAATTTCAACTTTTTTTATTGTTTTTAATTGTGGTGCCTTTAGCTCATAGTCCGCTCGAGTGGCCCCAAGTCCTAATACGTCTGTGCATCCCTGGTGTAAATATTGCACAGCGCACATGCAGTCGGTTTTGCATGCAAAAATTGGCCTGGCGTACCTACTAAGTGCGCTTGGATACAGGATCAGTTAAATCATATTTACCTATTTAAATCTATTTCAACATAATTATATTACGTAGGTATCTCGTTAAAATTTTACTGTAAAATTACAGTGAAACTGTTATTACTAAACACCAAATGTGCCGAGGGGTATGAAAAAGGTAGAAGGAACCCCATAAGTTCAGGTATAAAATACGAACATTTCAATGGACGTATTTTGGTCGTCGTCACCAAAGCATTGAAGGGACTTTGGAGCGGACAGAGACTAATATGCATAATAATATAGTGCACTTGAGCTCGCAACTTGTTTATTCATTCAGATGTAATCAAGTCACATTCTGCCCTAACATTCGTATGCAGTCGTCGATTTAAACTTATGTCAATGGCCATTCCAATATTTTTTAATTTCATAATCATAAGCACCTTGTGCTTCGGTCTACATGTATGCGATGAGATCGTGGAAGTATAGAGCTCATAAGTTAAGTATTTTAGGTAACAAGCACATTGTTTGTCTTGCTCAATTTAAATACCAATTAGTTGGCATGATGACTTGGAATCGTCGATACCATCCCTATCAAAGGATTTCTTATTGTCTTGGATTTTTTTCGATAAGCATGCAAGGTCTCGCCTGGAATAGATGCGTCTCGTCGAGTCTCCCGCGCACCTCGCGCGCTGCTGCTGCGTGTGGGGCGGCTATAAATACCCTACATAACATACGCTACGTCCGTTCAATAAAAATTATACTATAACGTTGAGTAATATAATTCAAGTGGTGCAAAAATAATAACTCGAGTACCTACGTTCCCGTTTGAATACAAAATCAAACCTCTCGAAATCTCTGTTACAATGCCAGAATATTGTTAACATAGGCACAGTATGCAGTTTCGAATAATGAAACCGTTGTTTACTTACACAGTTTGTACTTACGAACGACAGAATGGCGCGGAGCTCTCCTCTGTTCTCATGGCTTGAACGTTCTCATGGAAACAATCAATGCGGGTGCGGAGGTATTATTACATTGAATGCTTTTAATTTAACATCTAATATATGCTTTCATGTCGTAAACGGAATTTATTGTATGCGTGCGCTCATCTACGAATAACGATGATTTTCTTCACAATAAGGTAAATTATTAGCAAAGCTATTAAATAAATGCTACAAACACATGTTTCTCAGATATTACGTGAAACTGCTCGACGAAGACGGATTCTAGGTGCACAAATTGCGCAACATGCGTAGGCAGGAACTGCCTTGACTGAGCTCCTAACATGGTTTGACTTATGCTGTGATGCAGTACAAGCTGCTCCCAGACTCTATGTCGCAAGTTTCGTCATTGAAAACCGTCAATATTTCCCGTTTATTCTATTTCATATTTTAAAAACCAACCCTTGCAGGTTTTCTGCTCGAATTGCTCAGTTCTGGTAGTTTTTTTTTTAAAAATTTTATCAGTTCTTCCTGTAACCTGCCTATCCGTTGTCAAATAGCCAGTGTGTTGCTCGTCAGGAGTATAAATATTCTTATTCAGCACTTACTACCTAAACCAGAACCTTACAGTCTTATCAAATCCATTCGACCGTCAAATACAGAAACCAAAGGAGATTGTACCAAAGTTTGCGAAAGTAAACCTACTAATATCACTGGTTTTGGCGACGATATTTAACAGTTTTTCTAATATGTAGGTATTGTACTTATTGCTGTCATGGATTACGCTCCAATGATCACGTAGTCCTTGGCAAGTTGTGCAAGCGCACCTTGACAGGCATTTCTTGCATCCAACATGGCTCGCTTGTTCAATAGACATGCCATTCCACTACCATAATCTATAAACGATGACATGTAGTTACAGCTTACTATAGAGTCATCGCCACCTACTTATTCTTCGATGTTAGGATGTATCAGAATTTATGTCAGAACAGTCAATATTATTGCATTAAACCACGTTACATTAATTTCATATGTTGGTCATAGACCGAAAGGAAAATATAATTCAATGGTTTTGATTATGATTTCAAGAAATGTGTATTATATTACATTTGTCTTCAAAACCAGTTTCGGAAATTGCAATTGCTGTTCTCTGATTTCTGTCGTCATTATGCCCAAACGAGGGCAAGTTTGTTAGATTGTAAGTTGCTCCAGAAATGTATTTTACGATGCAGTTAATAAGATAGGTTTTAGTGCAAGTGATGCGTGGTGGGATGTACAACACGTGCTCAGCTTCCGAGTCATCGTCACAATAACAAAGTGAGAGACGTCCATTGTTTGGTAGCCCTCCGTCCGAAATGTAACCACGTGTTGAACAGGTTTTAATACCCTTCGCGACTTCCGTTAACATTGCATCCTGTGGATAGTCAGTAATGGAATTTAAAATTACAACAGTGCTATCCTAATCGTTTCTTAGTTAATTTACTAATGAGAGTGCTTTGTTATCTACATTTCTTACTAGCTCGTTGAATCCTATTTAAGTATTCTAATGGCAGTCCACGTTTCTTAAAATATCCTTCAGCAAGACTCCATTATCATTGGGTCGTTTAACGTTTTCCTCTTGCAACAAAAAGTAGACTCGTAATCAAAGTTAAATAGTCTGCGTTCATGTCGTGCATAAGTATCTATTACAATATCTATACTATCTATATATGTATAGGTAATATTCTAGTGTTCCTATACCTGCTACAACAATACAATAAATATAGGAGCAAACTGTATACTGCGGACGTAAATAGATTTTAGTACAAGTGGATAAATTGCGGAATTTCCATAATGATACGTACCTAATAAAAGCTTGTTGTAATTGTATATGACCCGGTTAATATCTGAGAATTATTGTGTTAATTTGTATTCTGCACGGCGTTAATTATTTCCAGATGAAGCTCATAAGCAGGCAGACATTTGAATAGCGTATTAAAGTTGTGTTTATGGTAACATTGGTAACTAAGAGCCACATCAACGACAATTCGAGCTGTCTCTGTTTGGAAAGGACGACGTGCTTTGATCCCGAATCGGTATCTCCACAACTTTATAAATAACTAATTAAAATGCCTGAAACGCGTCCAACGAAATGGGTGATTTAGGAAGGTCGTAGCAACGATCATGGCTGAGGTCTGTTTAAGGTATAATGTGATAAAGTGCCGAAAATAAGGTTTATTGGACTTGAATTTTTACTGAACAACGATACATAGGTGCCTACTAAATCATGTTTACAGTAGAACTTAGGAGCAGTCTAGTTTATAAAACACATTATATACTTACATACTTTCAAGGCTATATCGACTTGACTGTTAAAATTAAAATTGAATAGGCAGAGACATACAAAAATATCATCACATAAAGTTGGCTTGCTAAATAAATGGAATACGTAATAATGACTGATAATGACCGAAACTCGATTTCATAGCTGATGATCTGTATAATGGATATTGATATTTTCACTACTGCTCCACCCCTGAAGCTGAGGTGTTTAATTCTTTTAACAAAATTAAATCATTTTATATTGTGCAAGATCACATTTATGTTTTTGCAAACGTTAGAAACTATTTCGGCCAATTAGCAGTTATTAAAATTAATACATACAGAGAGATTACGCTCTATCAAGAAAAACTAATCCATGTAATTGCAAAGAAAAAGTATTGTCGAGTGCGTTATCTTCGACAGAAGTACTCATCAGAAGTGAAACCATATCGAATTGAATATCACGAGCAGGCGTTTGGTACGTGTCTAGTTATTATAAGACTTCGCGTGCGTGAATTAGTGGCACTATTGTAACATGCAATGTCGATACGAATAACTACCAAACAAGCTAAAGCCAGTGTTGTAAAAAAGTGAAACTATGATTTATCTGACTTTGAATAGTAAAAGTACCTACAAAAGTCTCTGACAAGTGTTCTCCGTACTGGACCATTCTTTCTGAATTCACTACTGTCACCGATTCGTAAAGCCAGATAAATTACGATAGTTCGCATTTAATTTTTTTTTTAAGTTATGGTTCTCCCGAAACGCGAAATTTTAACCTTCGTTTCACCGTCTGTGCCGCGGTTTTTATACAGAATCTGTCTATTGAATATTTATGTTGTTACAAACCCGATGGGCAGTATTCTGGAGCAATATCAACGCTCTAAAATAAAGTTTTTTACACGTCATCGGGTAAGTGGTTGCCCGGAGGTTACGGGTTACGGACCCGCTTGTTAAGCACCAGGTTGGTAACCCCAGGAAAGTACCAATGTGACTTTTTTAATAACATAGGTATGTAGGTAGTTCGTCTCGCGACCTCGCCGCGTGTTCAGCTCATGATTAAGGGCTCCGTTTGGGTCCGAAACTAGTCGGGCAATCCCGAAAAAATGCACGTGAGTAAACCGTAAATAATCATAAATATAACATAGGTATGTACCTACTTTCTTAGTAGATCTAAGACAACCAGGGGCGGACTTCCCTATAGGCCAGGTAGGCCCGGGCCTAGGGAGGCAACATTTGGTGGTTTTTTTTTTAGTAGTCGCTCCTTCTGTGAACCTGTCCGCCAACTCAAACTCAATAAACTCAAATGTAAAAACTCAAAAATGTCAGTATCACTAAAATTTGAAACACTGATTGGGATAATTCTATAATTTACTGACTTTCGTTGTTTTTCATTTTAATTTAATTCCTCTTGTTCATTTAATTTTTCGTGATAAGCGAGTAGGGGGCGGCAACATTTCATAGGCCTAGGGCAGCCAACGTATCAAATCCGCCCCTGAAGACATCACTGAAATACGGTAAACGAAAACATCTTGAGGAAACCTGGAGTTAATGGTCTAAAATCGCCAACCCGCAGTGAGCAAGCGTGGTGATCAATGCTCATTCCTTCTTTGTATGCGAAGAGGCCTTTGCCCTGCAGTGGGACAGTTATAAGCTGATACTATATTATCATCGCAGTAGAAGTTAAAAGCAAGACATGTTCGTAATTGCAGCTGCTGTTGGCTTCCAAATATTGCTAGGTATTAACAAATTCTTCATGTTTGGGCATACAATAAATACTGGAATGTCAAAAGTAAAAATGATGCTGTTGGCTATATAGCCATAGGCGTCCCTCCAGTGCAGCAGTGGGTCAAATTTTACCTTCACTAACACAGGACACTCTATTGTTCTTTCAATTCAATTGTGTTGAGTCACATACATTAACATTAGATAAGGCATCAGTCTGATTAGCATTTTATGTATATTGATTCGTTGTAATACTTACATATTAAAATTAAATAATAAAACTATTATATAGGTAAGTATGTCTTTTTACCTGATCCTACTTACGATATTTTTAATGTCTATCATGCGTTTCGCTTCTATTATAATAAGGTAGTTATTATAAATTATAATAATACTGCAACTACCCAGTGGCATAGTAAATTGCATATTTTTTAGCAGCCAATTTGCCATATTATGATATTCCAATATGCATGATGCGTAGAGATGCGTTGAGGGTAACTTAATTATTTCCACGTTATAATCTATTTATCTCTAGTGTGAATAATTATAGTCTGCTACATAAGAAACTACACCCGATGTATGGAATATTAACAATTCTCTCAAACAAGCTTTTTTATAATTTTTAAACTTGCAAACTGTTCAAAGTTCGGCCTCATCGATATTCCGGAACAGCGTTTTTTATAATAACCTTTCTGTTTTGTTTCGAAAGTAACGAAGGGAAGTTGCAGAAATTGCTAAGCTCATTCATAAAACATGTAAAGGGACGCACGTGGCTCGAGGGGTGAGGGTCGCATTGTCACAGTTCCTTTACAGTTTCTATGCTTTTTGTACTCAATTATGGTCGTATTACATTTTTCACACTAAACGTCCTTATCGTCACAGTCTCAATCACTATTTCATCAAAAACCATGAAAAAAATAATCAAAAGCTCGGCTCCCCCACGACTAAGTTTTGGCATTTGGTCCTGTGCCAATTTCCTTGTGCAGACACCACAAAGTTCAATGTCGACTTGAATCCACGAAGAAAATGTTTTGTTATTTTACTACAAACAGTGTACTGCAAAGTGTGGGATGTTTTAGGTAAGATGACTTATTTTCAACACTGAAACAAGATTTCGCAAGAATGGCCCACGCCGCGCCGGCTGACAGACCAATGTTTTCTAGTAAGTAGCTGTTGTAACAAAGGTCATTGGGAAGTGGGACAACTATTTTTGCTGTTCTTTATCTGCCGTCGAATCGAGCGAAAGGTATCATCACAGCGCTGTGTTTCCCGGTGAAATCGTGTGTATTCTCACACGAGACTGGCAAAAAATCGCTAGTGTACCAGCTACAAGTCGTTAATTGTATTGAAATATGCGAAGCGTGTCTCACAACCGCCCGTCATAGTCAAGAATCGGGTGTGTTTATATGGTTGAGTCACGGTTACTGCGATGGCAAACCGCCAATGCTCCCGACACTAACACGCAGTAGAGAAGGAATAAACTGCGATCAATGAAAATAATCGATGTTAAACCATGGTTTGCCCTAAATTGTTTAATTATACTTGGAAACAAACAACAGAATTAGATAAATGAACCCAAAGTTTACTTTAGTAAATAAGACATTTTGTAGAGGGAAGTATCAATGAATAAAAAATAAAATCAAGAAGGTTAATAGCTGTGTGGTAAGTGGCACAGGTTTATGGCTATAAACTAGCTTCGATGTTATCAACTTATATGTTTTGGATTAATTAGGCACCAGCAGCCGTAATGTCCTCAGTGATGGCTCAATAGAAAGTGAACGTGGGAGCAGCACTGGCTGCGCAGAGCGGCGCGGGCGCATACAACGCTGTAGATTGGTGCTGCCTATACCTATGTGACGTCATCCGCCTCCCCCGCCCGCGCACCGGCATGCGCCCCGCCCGCGGTCATCAATATCTCTGCTGATAATATAACCTTCATTGATGATTGATGAATCACGCTGTCCAACTACCCTATTTTTATAAGATTACGGAAGAATCCGATACGTGCATGCAGTTGCGCACTGTCATACATGTTGCGTTAATACGTTAGTAATGTATTTAAATTCACATCTGTTCGCTAGTGACATGTTTATGTTGAGCCAACAAACATAAGTATACCGTTTGCATTGTAGAAATATTTGGATCCTTTTGTAGTAAAAACCAACGACATTCCCAAGTTAGATGTAGTAGGTATAATAATAAAACAACAAAGAAGACAAGGAATGGTCCTTGGAGCCGTTAATGAGTAGTTAAACTTTGTCAAGAGCATTGAGTACGGTTGGCAAGGCGTTACACACTGAAGAATAGCAATTTGGATCACAATTATAATTAATTTCAAAGCGGGCAGTGATAAATTACGATGATGCATTACGGGATGGGATAGTCACGGCCAAAGCCGCGGTTTAGATTCAGCTATATATAGCTTTAGCCACCTAACAATAATGTGTACTTGTGTAGTCTGTATAAATGTAGATTCAATTGTCCTTATTCGTGTATCTGAGGTGCAGGCGTACGACAAAAAATGCATGTTTTGTGGTATTGGTTGCTAACGGAGTGTGCCTACGTTATGCGATATATATTTTTAGTGGCCCACTCAACAACGTGAAGTAGGTACCTTATACATATTATTGATTATTTTTAACCCGATATTAATGCTAATCAAATTAAAACAAACAGCGTAACAACATCGTAAACTGATAATAATAAAAAAAATATCGCCGTAACGCTACTTATTATCAAAACCTAATTAAAGTCTACCTCCTTTCCGTCGTTCATTGTGTTTACGGTAATTAATGAAGCCTATTGACATCAGTAGCCAGTTCCTTTTTTTCAATGTCACGGACTCGCAGTAAAAACCTCGGTACCGTGACTACGGATGCAGCTCATGCAGCCCATTACTGTGAAGGCAAGGTAAGGTGTAAAAGTACTTTAACATTCAACGATTTACGTAAGTAAAGGTCCGCTTATCACAGCAGCGACGACGTGACGCCACGTAGAAAGCGATTTCAAGAACATTTACGCAATACTTGGACGAAAATTGTTCCATTTGATTAAGAAAATTTAAAATAAGAATGTTACTGAAAATCAGCACTACCAACACCACATAGTTGGCAATTTTTGTCTGCAATAAGCACGTTCTCCCCTATTTTTTTAATGTTTTAATTTTACTAGGCAGCAATTTTACTTAGTGCCTAAAACAATGGAGCGTGAGAAATCGGTAAGTAATTGGTTTTCACCCAATTAACTGCGGTATTAAATGACCTTTCGTCTCAATATTTCAACCGTTGATTTCCAATTAATTCTACGAATAATTAAATACTTATCGACTGTGTTAATTTGTGGACGGGATTCATACATTATTGAAAGCTTTTGTGCAAATAAATATGTAGATAGATATAAAAGCAAGTCAATAAAAATAGGAGAATTCTGATAAAGTTATGTCGAATAGCAATCAAGAAGGCAGTAGTGAAGAAAAAATCTGTATAGTCTGATACTGGTTTCGTTATCAAAGCGATTGTTGCTCTGATAAAATCTGTGATATCTTGTGCAAAATTATTTTATTATGTAATTATTACAATTTATGACTTTTTGTAATTTAAAAAATCAATATCAGTCATCACGTCGCTAATCTTTATTATTAATTTAAAAATAAATCAGTTACTAAGTTTTTTCATTCAATTTTTATTAAGGTATCTATAATCTTTTGTAAGTAATTGACAGGTTAAGCCAAAAGCAGGCTTGTGGTTCGTATTATGGCCATCAATGTCATCATTATAGAATGATTTCATTAAAAGTAGTATAAAACCAGTAAGTATTAGATATTCACGGTGGATTACAGCTTAACAGCGGCTGCAAGTGCAGTACAGTGGCAGCGCGTCACAACATTTTAATACAAACAAGATAGGTACTACAAGCTATACCATTCCAGTAATAGCTGACCTCTTATTGTACGGAAAGCCTATACAATGTGAGATCAGCTCATACTGGAAGTGCTTGATATGTGGCGATGCGTACGAGTCGGCCCATCGCTCGTATTCCGTCTCTTAACGCGGCGCTACGTTTATCTGTGCCCACCATAAATTGTTAAGTGTGAGTGAGAGAACAGTTCACCATGCTGTAAACAGGGTTGCTAGCCAAAAGATCCCACATGATTACTCATCATGGAAGACTGTAAGTATAGGGAAGTCATTAAAAGGGTTCACTGTTCATAATCTGATTCTACGTATTGTTTAATATTCCTAATTAATAACAATAGCCTTTATCTTTGTTCCCGGACTCGGTGGTATCGCCCTCCATGTGATGGTTATCTGGTAACCCTATAGACTTCCACATATAATACGGGCTGGTGTCGTCGTACGGTCGGGAGCTCTTGCTTGTATGCGTGTGACTCATTTTGCGTTGATTGGCTCATCCGGTTCTCTGTAGACATTTTAACTCTTTAACTAGACATATGTTTTTGTTTTTTAACCTACAGTTGTGTGGTCGATGTGATAATTTGAAAAGTAATTTACTAGGTGACTCATCAGAAAATTGATAAATTAACTGTTGATAGTAAATATAATTAGAAGTCCAAGATTTCGCTAATTTATTAATTAATTTGAACAAGGTTAAGTTAGCGGGTGTAACAGTTAGAAGTCATTTTAAGGGCACAGAAGTGATCTGTGAGGGGCGTGCGCATACGCATCTCGAGTTGCGGCTGCGGGCTCACTAACTGCTCTTCTTATTTATTTTTGTTTTTTGTACTACACATCCCTGCTAAGTGCAAATGCAAATGGTTCTCATCTCGTTTACAAAGATGTTTTTATTCACTTGACTGACTATTTATTGAAGTATGTTATTCTGCAGTTCTTGGAAAATTCAGTAAGTACCTAATGAAACAAGTCAAACTCGGGTTACAGATGTCGCATCTACAAACACTAACGAAGAATAATAATAATAATTTTTATTTGCAAACAACTTAGTACTAAGTTACATAACAACTTGGCAACAATATTATAATAACAAAACGAGATTAGCATCTGTATCCGAACTAGGCAGAGCCTGTATTTCGGCTATCAGAATATTTCGTTTCCTAAACTTACTTTATTTTCTAAGAATGTATCAGACTATCAGTGCTTATCATATTTAAATAATTAAGTACAGACTCATTTGAAGTAATCAACTAATGACTTGCCCACCAATTGTGCATTTGCATTATATCTAATGGCTACATCGAATTAGGATAGCAATGTTTACTTGTTTGTCGGACGGACGGAAAATAAAATATGTCTTAAAATCAACACGACGTACTAATTAGTAAATTTCTACAAAGATGAACGATATCGTATATCGTTTGCGTAATTCTTCAGCAGAAGCCCTAGTGTAAGTAGGTAGATTACGCCATTACTGCGTTTGCGTTAACTCTGGAATAGTTGCAAGAAAAAAAAACATTAAAGCCGTACTGGCCTTAGCTACCTATAAAACTCGTTAGCTTCTGAATATAGTTCAGGTAGCTGGATTTAATAAGAAAGTATAACGCGTAGGTGTATTTTCGCCGATCAGCCTACGTGTTTGGATCAGTAAGTGAGTAAGGTGAGTGGTTGACCTGCAGTTGCACCCTGCAGTCAAACCAGTTGGTCCGGGAGGCGGCCGGCCGTGCCGCGGGGAGCCCCGCGCCTGCGGTCCACATCCTACTAAACAATAAACATGATAAACACTCTCTTACTCGTCAAATGTTATTATTATTTGTTAACGGTTAGGATATGCTGCTATAACTCTTAGTAACGTGCGATCCTGGGTTTTATTTCCAGTTTTGGTAACGTGTTAACACATTCGAGTCCACCACACTTTTCATAGAGCTCATAACGCCATCCCGCCATACCTACATATTGCTAGTGGACCTTCCAGGAGGGTCCTCGGCATTACGTTTGCGCTAAGAGCGAACCTTCGAGGAGGGTTCTTGGCATTTGGTTAAAAACTTTGAAAAATACGCTACTACGTCGTAAAATAGGTGTTTGCTTGTTTCATGACGGTGAATTTTCCAAGAAAAACCGCATATAAAATGAGCCCTCCACGAGGGCACCCGGCATGGCGAATGCGACTACAGGGTGCTCCTGGAGGGCACCTGGCACAGAACGTGATAAGAAAGTTATCAGTAGCCCAGATGTTGGATTAGGGCACAATTAATACCAAAAGCCTCGCCTCTTAGGGACTGAATACCGGCTAAAAAAGAAGGGTCTACAGCAGTACACCTCTGCCTAGCCCTACAGACAGGGAATACATGATATAAATTCATTAATTTTGAGCACTGACTAGCATTAGCTAAAGATAGATTTCATTTTGCAGCACTGCAGTATCTGTACTGACCAGAAGACATACCAATTACCTTCATATGAAATGTTTTTATTGACCAGACCATTTTTTTTTCTTAGTCTTTTTGAATATTTCTTTGTCAGGTTGTTAGTTCTAACTATAGTAGGTAATTATGCAGCACTGACTACTGTCAACTGCAGACGCTATTTTAGATATTAGTCGAAGCATCCAAAACCGAAAATTATTGAAAGGATAACCACTCCTTATTCATCAAAATATCTAAACTTGGAATAGACAGATGAGATCGTTCGCCCTCAGGGTTTGCATTCATTGGACTGGAAGTAGACTGATAAACAGATAAAGGAATATTAACTAGCTATTAATATTTGTCTTCATCATTATCTCCGTAAATATTTTAACTATCTCATTATTATGAGAAAGAAGTTTTAAAAACCTTACAGAATTTTGTAAAATCAATTAGAAAAACATACTGAATATTAATGAACCTCAAAAATGGTTCTAATACTTCTAATCCGTGTCCGAGTACCTAGGTATATAATTTCTCCAGTTCAAGAGTCTCAAAAGGACAAGTGGTTTACATCATAACTTTCTAGTTCTAGATAAAGATTAAGGTTGGCTTGTTTTATTGAAATCCTAAGTAAACAAAAGTTATGTGATTTATTTGGGGCTGAATTTATTGCCAGTATGTTCTATTCCATGTCATGTTGGTAGTGTAGGTATTAGATTGTCAAAATGACAGAGTTAATTGATGCTGTGATCTCCTGTAATTGGAAGAGTACTTACACTCAGCTGATAGATTCTGCTTGAATTATTATAATGAGCTGTTTCCATATCTTTTGTTTGAGATCCTAAATAAATAAATTTGAATTTTATATTTACTAAGATAATTTATCAATTTCATTTTCCATTTTATCTCAATAGATTCATAGAAACCTATTTACGGAGCAACTGATAAAGCGTTAACGGCTGATTATTTCTTATCTGTTTAGGACATGTTGTCCAGACGATAGTTAGTCAATTTCCTAGTCAACATTTCAATGTCCACAACTTCCCAGATAACTACGATTGATGGAGCCGCCTCGTTACGACTATTTATACTCGGTGTATCTAGTACCTAAACGTTGACGTGTATGATTTTCTCAGTTAATTAGAGATATTATCTGTGTGTTCCGTTAGTGTCGCCTTAGGTTTCTACTTGGGGTAGGAGAGGCGTAGCAATTATCCTGGAGCGCGGTCGCTGCGCCCGCGACGCTGCGCGCACGCAGCCACATGATGCACGACACGAATAATAAACCAAGCCACTTCCTGCCCAGCGATAAGCGCTTCATACATACATCACATCACATCATACAATACTTCGCACACACACTGTCACAACAGACTAATATACGTATTATTATGGCAACCTAACTACATACATTAGTAGTGACAAATACATAGTTACGTTATATCTATACATGTACCTATTATGTTCTTTGTATTCACCACGTTATTGCTTTGTTCACTACATTTAAAACATTCCACATACACACTAATAGGTACTAGGTACGTATTATGTGTTCGTAGTATCATACGTACAAGTATTAGTAACGAACCTCCACACATAAAAATATGTAAAAGGGAATTGAATATTAATCGTGCTCCTAAAGTCTGTATTATTGCTTCCTACGTTTTTATTACTGCCTTACTTAAATGTAAATAAATGTTCATAACTAAATCTACTAAACTAAAGGAAGAGCATAAGGATTTCAAATTAAAAGTAACAATCTTATCTAAAGAATTTCATTTAATCGAACACTACGAATTGTTATCCTAAACAAATCATCATTTACATAAAATTCGGGACAAGTGCGAGTAAGTTTTGCGCCCTAAATGTTCCGTACTGTTTAGTAAGCGTAAAGTAGGTAGTAATTTTCAGATTATTTGTTTTTTTTTAGTTTCAGAAGTCGTTGCTCATCCACGCTGAACCAAATTGAAGCCACCGATTTTTGAAACTGTAAATTTTATAATATGGTAATTATTTTACTTTCCATATTTTTTAAGTCGATCTTTTTTTGTAAGTGTAATTTTATTTTTATATTTTGATTGGCATATACAATATATATACACGCGATTACAGCAATCGTGAGTGTTTTGCTGTTATCCATTGAAGAGTTCTCTATCTCCGAAAGACTTCATCAGATCTTCAAATAGGTACAAACAAAAAAAAACATTAAAAATCAGTTCACATTTAGCGACGGTATCGCCTATAAAAATACATCGAATTGAGAATCTCCTTTTTTTGAAACTCCGTTAAAAATGGCTACTGGCATAAAACCAGTATTGGGTGACCTTAGTCTTCAAAGTGACATTATAACAATAACGAGAACAAAGTCCCGGGGGGTCACTGCAGACTGGTGATTAATAGCATTACAATTAAATTTGAAAGTAGGCCATCACTTGGATCATTGGATTTCACATGAGTCACTCACATCACAAAACATTTTATACATTCATATTTAATTTCAATTCGAGAGGCGATTGATATTGCCAATACGAAATGGCAGCGCAAGAGGAAACAGAATGATTAGATAACAAAATACATGAATCAGTTTAGTTGGAAAACCTTTACGTAGTATCTCCACATTTGTATTTAATGAGGATGTGATAGTAGTCTATGACTTTATGCCTTCGAATCTCTGGGCCTGGAGAGTACGTTATATATTAATCTCTATGCCGGTTGAACTAAGGTGTCTGTTACACTGGTTACAGGCAATCAGAAACCAGAAATTTTAACAATAGATCTATGAGATATTGACTAGAATCCTCCAAATAATGCGATAATTGTGAGGGTCTTATAGCTAGCAGTCTTCGTGTAAAATAAATTAATATCAATTCATTTTTAAAGTTGAATGTTGACCCAGCATAGTTAGGAAAAAATTCAGGATAATAATAGTACTTACTGTATAAATGACATGTAGTCGCATAGGCTAACGGTAGATCCCTTCGCAAGTCCGTGACGGTCTCCTTCCAAAATTCTCATCTTCTGTGCAATCTCCTCTGCATACTAAGTAGTCGCAAGATGTTGGCAAGTTGTAACTATGCTGATTTGATCTGATTGGAATTAATGGATGAATGAATACTATGTTGTTATTTGCTTTAATCTTGGCATGCTGTTTGATTCAATGGGAAACAGCCTAGATGATTGTCCACGATGGACTCATCACTAAAGATTTGTCACTGTTTTGCTCTATCGATGTTTAAACTCAATACACGTTTGACGTCATAATGACTTGTCTGGTTTTGCTTATCTTGTCAAGGAAAAAACTAAAAATCACAAACGATAAATATACGTATTATTTAAAATTGTCTTCAATGTCTTCTGGGGATTCTGTCGTTTGGAAGGCAATATGACGTGGTATTTTATAATATTCTATTGAACTAAAACATTCCTGAAGCCGAAAAAACAAAATATATTAATTGTTATTGACGTTATTGTTGTTGCTTTTAGACTTAAGTTACACGTCCGGGTGATGATTAACTTTTATCTTTAGAAAGTGACGATGGTCCGTAACTGGTACGTTTGTTGTTCATACGATAAATCGGTGTGCAGCCTAATCACCCTGTCTATTTACCTTGGAAGTCCAGCGTTTCCAACGTCATTACCGTTGAGTCATAGGCTGTCATTTGTGCACTTCACTGAATAAATAAATGACATATTTCTCAGAAGGGTCACCCGGTAAATGACGTCTTGTCTTACTACCTCTTACTAGAGTCATTGATTGAGGAACATTTAAGATCGTTCTTTCGTCATTGTTTTACGTTCTTTATTACAGTCAGTTTTAGGTGATCTAATAATATTGTTTGTTTCACGCAAAGAACAATCATGTTTTTTTAAGAAAAACCCAGGAAGTCCATGTTCCGTGATTCGACTAGAATTATTAAACGGGTAACTGAGGGTTACTGTTATAGATACCAGCCCCTCTGCCCGTGAGTTTCATAAAGACGACTTCACAAAAGGTTTGATCAGGGTGGTGGGCACCAGCATCCTTGTTCACTTAAAGCAAGCATTTCGTATAAGTTAGGATGCCGTGAATTAACCTCAATTTTAAAATTCATAGAACCACATTCAACTTTTTGGCCAAAAACGTCATATCAATTTGAATAATCCGCGTAATATCTATTATGATAGGCTGACTAATAAAGCGGTCATAAAAACAGTTGACTACTATGTAACTTTCGTACTATGTTTTTTTTGCTTCCATTATCTTATCGCTATTGATTACGTATCTGCAGATCTGATTGTTGTGCACTCAGAATTTCTAGAACGTACTAACAAGATAAAGATTAAGTTAAGACTTGAGCGAACCTAACGAACGTACGACAGGCTAAGCTGTGAGTAATATGAATACTATTGTCGTCATGGTCGAGGTACGGGTTAAACGAAACTAACTGTAAAATCCGGCTATTTCAACTTGTACCCATAATATAGCGGGGAGTTTCGATTTCCGCTGCTGCGTTATGTGGAACTGGCTTCAAATATCGGCTACTAGAACGAAAGAATAATGTACAATAGATGCGCCTATCCCCCTTGCATCTCTAATATCCGGTCTATTACTTGCGTTATAGGTTTGGAAAATCATTTTTTAAATTGATCGTTGCTAATTGTTAAGCGAGGTTTTTTTGAGCGCGTTCTTCCCTAACTGAGGTCAAAGATACGTCATTTAAAGTTTCGTTTTCGACATAAGTGGGTTTTAATGTTCGAGCTAGGTTAGCATTGTTGTTGAATATGTGTAATAAAACGCTATTAGCCGGTTGTATTGTATCACCGTTAATTCAATGTTAACAATAGTAGGTGCTGTCTAGTTGGCACGGGCTCCCACGTCTGCATCTGCTCTGTGTCCGGCGTCCGGCCCGCCTCACGCCTCTGGAAACAGATGAAACATACATCTGTCGCTAAATACACCATCTCTGTAATCATAGATAATTTTGGTTTCACGAACTAGTCGTATTTGAAACTCTTAAAACCTGTTATAAATACAATTCCTGCGTAATATAAGTAATGGTTCGAAACCAAAATTATAGGTATGTTTGATACCATTTTTATATCATTCTGTAACTGTATTCGTACAGAGACATCTTTGTACTCAAATAGAAATGTCTTATTCAGTTCAAGGTGAAATCAATGACAATGCAGTTAACTTAAAATGTAGTTTACTGGAAATTTCCATTCGATGACAATGGCATGAGGCTTTAGTTGGATTATCATATTTGTCGTGATGTCCGTTGAATTGATGTAGGAATATTCTGGGTTGCGAATTTGGTAATTGTACCATAGTATAATAAGGGTATGAGTGCAACAACAGGTTTGCCGCAGAGTGCTCGCGGCCGTAATCCGCCGTAACGAGGACGCGATGACACATGTCTAACGGTAATTCGATTTTTACACGGCCTGAGCGCGTGCGCACGTGATATTCAAAAGGAAAACCATAAACAAATGCTGGAAATGATCAGTTGTTTGTATAGAGTATGGAACACGAGGAAGTTACCAAGGGCATTCTGAATATAAACACTTAATATCTACTTGAACGTGTCACAGTTATGGAAAAAATAGCTATTCCACAACTTGAACTTATTAAAAACGTTAAATGGCCTAAATTCGTGATGTCCATTGACAAGTTCATGAATGAATTTGGAAATAAACAAGAAGTTGCATATATTCAAATCAAGTGTGGCTACTGCCTACGACTGTTATTCATTTTGGAACGATTATACAACATTTTCAATACCAGTAACTTCGTGAGCTGTTATGCAAATTGTCAACAATAAAAACAGTGTAACTTGATTCTTTTGATATTAAAGCTACAACATTTACTGTAATAAAGGTATGATGAAGGTATTCCTTTGATGAGTGAGTCAGTGTCTTGTGACCTATGTTTAAGAAATACTTAGCGATGGTATATAAGATGATGATTAATATATAATGAATGATGCAGTGTCGCTTGTAAGTGGAACGAGCTATGGGTCAGGTTGCAGCGGTGGCGCAGGCGCACGGCGTCTGGTGGCGACTGATAAACTGTCATGTAACAAGTTCTTCGTGCAGTGTTGCAAGGCATTGAGCTGTACAATAACATTATACATGCGGCGAGGGGCGAGGGCTTTCAATTGATATATTTTCGAAACCGGTCTTCGTTTTCATAACATGCTCCGTAAGAATCGATCTCGAACCTCCTCTGTTAAGTAAGCATAAATGAGCAAATCGTATAGGATGACAGAGCTGCAGACATTTCATTTTGTACTTAGAGATTACTGTAATTTTCCTCTGTGGCGTTTTCTATAGCACCATTTTACTTTTTAGATCCGTATTAAACACCGCCAAAATTAAGACTTTACGAGTCCAATTAATCCTGTGACAATAATTTGAAAGATCGTTTCTTCATCTGGAATTGTTTGATTTTTTTATCGTTTTTGGAATTGATAACAATGGTTTTTCAGATCAATTTAGTTTTTAGTACTTTTGCACCATTTTTGTTTACAGCAGATACAATATTGTATTATCTTATCTCACGATTACTACTGCGAATGTCACCTTTTAAATTAAATTCTGATTATCATATTCTGTGTACTTATATGAATAAACCAATTCTAATTAGATGTGAAAACGTTTATTGCTACTATCCCTTTTACACGTGTGCTTCTAATTGTATCAGCTCGTGCTGTTAATAATAGTCGCAATTAGTCACAAACATTAGAAAGTAGACAATACGATATAAGCATATGTAATGTCGAGATGACAGGTTATTTAGTGTTCATGCGCAGTGCAAGTGTTCGGTGTCGAATGGCGCAGAGATAAGTATCATAAAAGGCGCATGAGTAGAGCGGGTGTCCCACTTCAGCGAATCGAAGGCCAGAAGTCAATTTGGGGCGAAGCTGGAGGCTGCGCGCGCTTCGCTCCCCAGCCGCCCGGCCGGCGCAAATGTCACGCGTGCTATCTCACACAATCACGTTACATAACACACTTGCAGCAGTGAGGCAATCATCAACTGTGCTAACGGGTCGACAACTTTCTTCTACCAAAATTCTAATTAAATGACGGATATCACCTAACTCCAAGAACCCGATTACATCATTGTGATCGATTTATTGCTGATCAAACTTGTGCACGCACTGGTTCTTTATAGCGCCATCATCGCAAGCTTAATGTAAATTGATTGACACGCTTTTTAAGCGGGTGTAGCTCGCGTGGCGTGTATTTTGGGCGTAATGGGCGCACTGACGTAAACCAATTCCGCGGACGTGGGAAGCACGGCGAAATCCTTGCGTTTGTTGCTGAATAGTTTTACGGTGCATTAAGAATTATTACAACATTAGTACGCAAATTACAAGAATATTTTAATTTGAAAAGTTAACTGGGCTATGAAAATCCTTGGAAAATTCAATAGGTGCGCGTAAAGGCGCATGTAGATTACAATGGAATAGGAATGCGTCAATTGCAAAATAAATGATATAAAAATCTCACGCTACATGATTTCTTTCATTAAAGTCGCGATATTGTTTATTATCAACAAAGGTCGTCTGAACGAAAACAAAAAGAACGTAGAGAGTCATTGTATTTGAACAAAGCGTGTGAACTCTGAGTTGAAAGTGTGCGTCCGACAGCTACTCTGAACCCGCTCCCCATGCCGACTGTACTGTATTTTTATATTGCAGTTATGTTTCACAATAAACAGTTCTAGATATTGATACTGATTGACAAGTTTCGCGTCCTACATACTCTGGAGCTGCATGTGTATCACAAGCGACTTGCGGAGGCGTCTCCCCAGCGCTCATTGTCTGAGCGACTCGACTTGTCTTCGCTCTAACCACTCATACGTATCTACTATCATGTCTGAGGCATTATTAATGAGTAAAACAACTACTGTGTCCTTTTGTTCTTGATCAGTTCATATTTCATTTGTCTAGCACTGTCGATCAAGCCAGTGTTAACATTTTTAATAATGCGTGAAGTTTCAACTTTTAAGATTTTCAAATTACATTATCTAAATAACAAACTTTCAAAATATTTTTAAAGTATTCATGTAGGTATGTTGTTTCTATTAAATACAGTATTTCATGCAAGAAACAGTCAATGAGTTCCGGAGGACGCCAAGCTGGCCACACGAACATTACCATAATCCGGCATTAGGCTTGGAGCACACAATAAAGGGTTGCACGAATGGGATACGGTTCATTATGCAACGTATTTCCTCCTCGCCCGTAATGAGAGTGAAAAAAATAAGGATATGCTCGGTGCACACGAGTGGAAACAAAATATTCCTACGTAGAAGTTTCATTATGTTCTCCAACTCTTGAAACTTTTTTTTTAATTTACGACAAGTTGTATATCAAATGGATTCATCTGCCATAGCGGAAGAATGAGCGAACTTTCAAGTATCTTCGATCTAAATATAAAAGTAGGTTGATGTGTTTGTTTGCATAGACCATGAGGAGATATTTATTTTCATTCGGCATCGGCCGCAAGTTAGCGTTTTCACATCTGTTTCTGATGGTGCGATATAAATAATATTGTTCCTCGTATTGAATTTTATTTGATATTTGATCAATTAATCTATTTGAGTGTTGCAGCGCTTAGGCGCGTGTTGTGCTAACTTGTGTCGTTCACTTAGTAACAGAATTAATATTGTGTCGTGTTATAGTCAATGTGCAGATGGTCGTTTAAGAAAACACAGCTGCGGTATTAGGTCATGTGAAAGTTTATAATATGCGTAGGAGTAGGAGATGCCTAAACTGTAGTACTTAAGAGCGGGAGTGATGCGCGTCCTCAGCCCTCCGCTGAACTGGAGTAGTGGGACGGATTAGGATAAACCGAGTCAATGGCCGGGTCACGTGGCTATTTGCGTTCTACTCCTTTCGCGCCGCCTCACCGCCCCTCGTCTTCCGTTCCCTTGTTTAAACTACCCACAACCGACTAATTTTGGTCACTAATCTGTTGAACAATAAAGACGTTCAAAACATGCTCAAGGGTGGGGTTTTGTTTTCTTTTAGCTGAGCGTTTACTGTGTGTTAGACATGAAGAGTCACTGCGTGATGTGGGGAATCATATTAAAAAAGTTATCGTCAAACTACTCGTTCATAATTATCTTTATAGATACTTATCCATTATGCATCTGCCGTTAAACACTTATAAAGAGTACTACTAATAACTAATGAATTAATAATCAACTCTTTTTAATTATTTGATTAAGTTGTCAATATAAATACGAGTACCTACGCCCAATCAATAATATCAGACCTAGACCTACATGAATACAACGTAAGTCTGATATAACTGTTTCATCACAAACAGGAATTATTAGGCCAGAGATATTGTTGGAATTAGGCGATGTTTAACAATGATTAATTAACTCATTTATGAAGCTGTTTAGGCGGAGCGTGGCAGGCGCGTCGCTTAAACAAACAGTGCGACTAAACGCAATAGTACGACAGCGTACCATTGCGTGATTTTGTCTAGCTATTTGGCATTCATAATCCGTAAAATAAATACGTATATTTACGTAAAATGAAGCTAAACCTTCCGGAATGAACTTAGTTTGAAGTTAAGTTCAAATTGATGCGCCAACATGTCTTAAAACCGATGATTTGCTATATGTAGAGTCACAGTTTTACAATAGGGAAGTATACTGTCATACGTATTGTGGTAGTTACATTGCCAGCGTATCGCCTAAATGTTCTACAATTTATAATGATAGCCCTTTGTCCTTGAACGACTTCTACGACTTAAAAGGGATGATTGATGACCAGTAAGAGATGATAAACAAATAATTTTGATTGACCTTCTGTTTTCTCTTTTACTCGTACATAGCATGGAAGAGGATCCACTATTAGTTATCACGAAGAAAATAAATTTAGATTACAGTACCTAGATTTAAGCATATTTCCCATGTGAGGGTACCTGACATCTTAATGGTTGCCGCGGTGCATGGTTGCATCTCATCTCCGTGCAAACGCAGATTTATCCTCCTGCTAGGAAGGAAATAACACGAAAAAACGATTAAAACAGAAATGCCATTGCGGAAGGCGCAGTTAATGTTTAACCACAATAATATTGTTATCGTTTGTGATAAGTAGTAAGGGCTAATAAAAATTAAAAGATATGTGCTCAAATCCGAAGATACGTAAGTGGACTAATAGAGCACCTGTAGATAGGAGAGGTCGATGACCCTTTACAAAGAACAGGGTGAGATACTGAGATATCAGGTAGATGACACCAAATTTTTATAAATGGATAAACCTTGTTGGTTTTATCTTCTACATAAAGTATGGTACGATTTTCAGCATTTATGACAGTAATTACTGTATCTAGGTTTAGACTGCTTTCTTATGCTCGGTTCCTATGGCTATAATCGGCTCGTTTTGCTTACCAATAGTAGCATTTTTTATTACCAAATTGGGCATATAAATAGACTCGTAAGCTAATTTTACTTAGGATAGCTACTAATGTGCCCTTTGCTCAGCAGTGGGACGGTCAAAGTCAAATAGGTTAATAAAAAAAAAAGCTACTAATGTATGGGAGGGTACTATGCACATGTCAGGGTATGTAGAATTGTAATAATTTAAGCTTTTTATATTATGTTCCGTTTATTGTGTTTCTTGTTTCTTTTTACTTTTAAAAGCATTTCTAAACGAACAGACAACCATGGGTCATGATTTCCGAACGAAAGTTATGATCTGTGGCAATGTTTATTCAATACAAAATATTATTTATACACAATAAACGGAACATAATATAAAAAGCTTAAATTATTACAATTCTACATACCCTGACACACACCTATGGGATCTTTGCTTTTTTATTGGTAACGATACAAGAATCTAAATATTTAACCAATAACGGTAAAGCATAGCGATCGGCCATTATTGGATTAACTACTAATTATTCGGTTTAGTGTAGGTAAGTAAATTGCAAGTTTATTGTCAGTGATATATGTGTAATTAAGCTAGTGGACACATAACTAGTACTTTCAGTAATGTATTCATTTCCTAGCGTTTCTACACACAAATCAAGTACAAATTAACTTTCTACAAAAGTTGATTTTGATTGTGTACCCAAACCATTTGTCGGAAAGTTTAAATTGTTGTACATAGTTACGGTACGTAAAGACAAGGAAGAGCCTATTGTGAGGTGACGAAGGTAAATAATAGCAGAGGAGAATGATAATAGTCTCAATTTCGAGTGTACTAGGAAGCTTTCACTGACACTGTCGTAGTGTGTAATACAGTTTGTCGAGATCGCGGGAATTTGCCAGCGAGAGGTAATGACTTATTGTTTGAACACAATCGACCTTATAATAAGGCGGAGGACGGGTCCCCTTTTTAGATCACTGGCTTTAGTTTTATATGGTGATAAAACCGCCTCCACTCGACTCGTACGGTCGTAGCTATCCTGTCTAAACCGACGGCTGCTGAGACGTGGAATGTTGATAGACTAGTTGAAGACTAGAACAATGCTAGGTTGACTTCACAGTAGTGCTATGTGGCTACAGCACATAAACGATTGTGTTCCATGAAATGATGAACGCCAGCTTTGTTGAGAATGTGTAATCAAAATACTGGTAAGTGCGAGTTGTCTTTTTGTAAATTAAAAACTTTTATAGTTTTTGTAGGCTCCTGAAATTCCTGAAATTAAGATTGTTTTGTGTTGCGGGTTAGATTTACTATTATAACAATAGATAAGAGCTCTGAATGTAAACCTTGAATCAGTATTCCAGTGGGTGCATGAAAAGAGCCTCCACGAGTGACGATGACGATACTTCAGTACGTCCGGCGCACCCTGGGCAGTCAGCCCCGCTACCAACCTTGCTGACTGGCTAATCTTTTCACCACAGCATGAGTTATTTTCGTATAGCTCATGCTGACACGAGAAAAGAAGAAGAAGTATTCCAGTCAAAATAAAAGATAATTTCAAATGCAATCCTGCGTGTGTAGGACAAAACACTTAGATGAGTCAGCTAAAATTTAAACAAAGTTGACACAAGAATGCACTAGAACAACATATACTTAGATAAAGGTCTAACAGGCAATAAGTACGTACCTTCATCGTAAAAAGGATGTGTCCATATCAGCACATGTCGTTTGTCGATTCCTACTTACAAAGCGATATTAGGTAAGTAAAAATTATACATTATCGTTTTAAAAACACTCTCTGCCTCGGTTTGAATAGCAATAATTGTAATTATTTTAACAATGACGTATTACGTGGCTAACTTAAATAAGGGTGTTTCAACAAGAAATAATGTTATTGCTTTGTTCGAAAGGATATGTCAGTAGGTGATTGTTTCTCAATTAGCATATTGCTTCACTGGCTTGTATAAAAATATGAATATTATTGTGCAGTTGAGCGCCGAATACTTTATATGGGTTTAAGCGGAGAGTGGGCGGCTGTCGGCCGTGAGCCGTCGACTTGCGCGATTAGCCGAGCGGCAGCGGCCGCGCGCCTCGCCCGCCAGCCCGCCAGCCGCGCGTTGCGACACTATACGCACCTACCTGAATAATTACCCATTATAATATCCCTATCATAGACTTGCCATACACTTACATACGAGCTCGCTTGATCCCTGCAAACTACACACCACAGGGTGTCAAACTCGGGCCTTTGTTTGACGCCTTTTACCGGCACAGAATGCCGAGGCATGCTAGTGGAAAATTAGCCGTGTCTATTCTAGTGTAAAAAGGTGCATCCCGTCGGCAACCATACGACAGACCCAAAAGCGAATAGACGATAACTTTCGACACATTTTCACTCTTTGGAATTGGGGGCCTACTCCGAAAAACGACCGTCGAAGTTTTGAATCGAAACGAAACAACGACGAACATCGAACCTGTGAATATACCTACGATCAAAGTATTGTCAAACAACGAACTAGTTACTAGATGTCAATTAACATTTGGGAATAGGGTGAAGACAGACAAAATGTCAAACCGCGCAAATCGAACCTATCGTCGGATCCGAAACACTTTGGAAAACGTGTGATACGTCAGCAGAAACTTTGTAGTTCGATTTTCGAAGTAGGCCCCTGAAACGGTGAACGTAAAAGTGTGGAAAGTCTGAAAAAGCTTGTTATAGCTTTTCATTGAAATGTGAATAACATAAAACTTTGAGAGCTGTGTGTGGTGTCTCGGTGATAGCATAAGTTTGTAGCAAGCGAAGTCGGTGGTCTAACTCGTGTATTTTATTATAACTATTTAGTTTACGTATATTATTTACACCAAGAGATAGAGCGTGAACAACTTTGTAAGCCACAACAGATTATTGTTAGATACATCATTATGTATATTAGGCATCACTATACCACGACATGCATCGTGGTGGCGAATGACATGAAAACCTACTAAGGACCAATTACGAAGTTAGCGTCGTCGGTTGCGCACTCGGCACTCGCGTAGCATAGTGTGCCGAGCCGTGAGACGAGTGTATGCGTGCACTCGTCCCAGATTTGTGATAGCCGCGGCGCGATCCCGACAGTTGAGTATTGTGCGACCCCCGGGGTGAACGATCTCCTCTGAGTCGTCGACACGGCCGCGATAATTACTGTCGCTCCATGTCTCCGACTCGTCCCTGCCTACGCCCCTGTGCCCTCCGAACAGCTGCACCTAACTCTAACCGCTAATGTTACTAATTGAAACACTTTTGCTTACCTCGCCTTGACCACGTTGTTTTCGTTGTTGCGACAGATAATTGCAGATGAACCAGAACGCTATTTAGTTAAGTTTTTAACATCAGCATTACACCTTAACTTAAATTTAACATCAGGTTAGTGTAAAATGTCTGTTGTATTTAATGTAAATGATTGTGTGGAAAACTCATAATGACAATTCCAGGCTAAGGTCTTTCAAGCTCAGAGGCAACTATTTTGAAATGTTTATTATAATAATATAATAGTTTAGGGCCGATTTTTCAATCGTCAGATAAATTTTATTCAAGGAATAAATATGACGGTTTGAAATATTTTCTATACAAAAACTGTCAAAACGTCAAACTTATTCCCCAGTTAAAAGTTATCTGACGATTGAAAAATCAGCCCTTAGTTATTAAATATTATTCGAAAACGTATTTTCTTTTGAAAAGTTCTTGGCGACAACCGTGTACTAAGTAAGAAAAGCAGTAATTTTTTAAAGAATTTATTTAGTCTTGTTTATCAATTCTAAATATCAAACAGTAGACATTGTTTTTACACGTTTGGCCGCTTTTTAGCCTAGCAGATGATGAACATACTGTGCTCTAATTTCAAATGTACAATGAATTATTATGCAAACAGTTCGTTATGCGGAATACGGATCTCAACCGAATCAAATTATTTACGAATGCAATGTTGTGGCTATAAAACAAAGGGACGGTTTATTTACGCCACAGAAGAGGTAAAAGTATTTTCGATTCTATTGCGGATCGATAAGCATGAGTGCCAATGTTCAAAGGTTAACGAGGTATTAACAATTTAATATAACGTGACTCCAGTGACCGGCCCTTCATTGTTTTCAAGGTGAAACATTAAATATTAAGGGAATTGATCTTTGGCCATACGTTAGTTAAACAAACGGTCGTAGAATAGACATTACGTATTATTTACGTATGGTGATTTTATGAGCGCATAAGTCGAATAGCGCTGGCAATACCTTAGAATTACTTATAGGAATTTACTGTTGGATCCAAAACAAATACATGTCCGATAATGGGAATAATGCAAATTGCCATTCAGATATTAGTGATCATTATCAATTGGTGATAGATATTATAGTCTTTCGGTTTCGTCTCATAACATCGCCTCTTTATGGCCTACTATCATGGTCCTGGCTGGTAGTAATGTTGTGCGTCGGGTCGTTGAGCTCCCTACGATAGGGTTGAGCTTCACGATGGCTGATACATGCGTGCCATCGATTGAGACAGGTCCTCTCAAACTGCTCTGGAACTTTCCTCAAAAAGCCAGTCCAGGCGTTGCTCTGCATTGTCCTCACACAATTTTTTTTGTTACAGATTTTATGTCTGGACTTTAAAAGAGACTTTGACCCCTGAGTTTGTTTCGGCCTTTCTTCTCAGAGGTAGACAGATTGGAAACGCCGACGACATCTAGCTTTAAAACAATAAACCGACATGTAAAAGTGATATTTAAATATCCAATTTGCAGAACAAACAGTTTCATTTCATTTCCCTTGTAGCTTATGGTAAGGAATAGTTTTTCATCCTCAGATGCAACTATTTTGAAAAAAGCTTCTTATGGCTGATTCCTATTATATACCGAGCGTCATTGGTTAACTTTTGTATCTATACCAACAATTAAGCAAATACCCCATAGTTTTGCATAGTATACCCTCCCTTACGTTAAAGCTATCACCATGTAAAATTAGCAGTGGCGTAGCTACCGCAGGGCTAGGCGGGGCAGCGCCCCGGGGCCCCCAAGCTCAAGGGGTCCCTAAGCCTCTTAAATCTCTCCCTCTATTTCTCGAAAATTTTCCCACGACATCCTTTTATCGGGATGAAAGTATCCTACGTCCTACCCAGGTCGAGCTCTATCCTAGTGCAAAATTTCATTCAAATTCATCCAGTGGTTTTTACTTGAAAGTGTAATAAACAAACAAATTTTCACATTTATATACAAGGTTAGTCGGAAAGGGGGTACGGGGTACTAATCCGCGAGCCACTTAAAGTATCACCGATGACTGTTTTAAAGAAAGTGTTAAAATTTCAAAATTCGATAATTTTAGGAAAAAGGAGGAGGTTCTCAATTCGGTTATATTTTTTTTTTTTTTTTTTTTTATGTTTGTTACCTCATATCTCCGTCATTTATGAACCGATTTGAAAAATTCTTTTTTTGTTCGAAAGGGTATACTTCCCGATTGGTCCCATTAAAATTTTGTTATGATTAGACCATGAACTTCAGAGATATGGAACGGAACTCCTCATCGGATCAAAGCGAAATTCTCAAATTACTAATATTGCTTTGGTTATATTTGTTGTTGGGAACTGACTACTTGAAAAGAGGAGGGGGTGCGTGTCCCCCCCCTCCCCCCTTTTGGAATGTTTTCATTATATCGTGTAAGGTATCATTTGAAAGGACTTTTTATGCCCGACCCGACTACGTCAAAGCCAAAAAGAAGGGTTATGAAGGAGGGGATTAAAATTATGACACTAAAACGTATTTAATAAAAAATAAACTTTAAAAAAAAGTAAAAACCGACTTCAAAGAAATACTAAAAGGAGTAAAATAATTACCACAATATAAAATTAACAGTTTCAGAAGTCGGTACAACTCTACACTGAAGCAAATAGAAGCCACCGACTTCTGAAACTGTTAATTTTATATTGTGGTAATTATTTTACTCCTTTTAGTATTTCTTTGAAGTCGGTTTTTACTTTTTTTTAAAGTTTATTTTTTTATTTCCATGAAAAATGAATTTTGTTTTAGTTTTTTCAAAAATTCTTCGTCACTGCTTAAGACGCGACGAATTCAAAAAATGGACCTCCCGATCCGTAACCCCAAATATGACCTAAAATGTAAACACAGCTGATCATAGCCGAGGATAGATAGATTTTAGCGCATTTTTTATGACATCTTTGGACAGCTATTTCTCTGAAAATATTGACTTTTGGGGAAAGTGGTAGAACAAACGTTACTCATTATCATGGGTGCTTTAACACCCTTTCGGATTAGTACCCCGTTTCTGACTAACCTTGTATATATATTTTTTTTTTTAAATTTATAATCTTGATATTATTTTTAGGAAGTACGATTCAATATTATCTGATGCGTTACACATAATATTTAGTAGTAAGTAGCTTTGCTTTATTATGCCCTGCAGTGGGCGATAAGGACCTGATAATGAAGTAGTTTTGCACGTATAAAGTATTTAGTTTAGTTTAAAAAGGACCCCAATTTCATTTTTGCCCCGGGGCCCTTGGTTACTTAGCTACGCCACTGCAGCACTGCTTAAAAGTCTATTTAAATGCCAAGCTGGGCAATAAAGAATGCTACCATTGGTAAGCAATACGATTAGCTTTTGGACATAGGACGCGGGTATAAGTCTTTCATGCTCAGAAGCAACGATTTTGAAAGCAGCTAAGTAATAAACTTCTTTCAAGAGAATACGTTGGGGTGCATGAAAAGAGCCTCCATGAGTGACGATACTTAAGTACGTCCGGCGCACCCTGGACAGTTAGCCTCGCTACCAACCTTGCTGAATGGCTAATCTTTTCACCACAGCATCAGTTATTTTCGTATAGCTCGTGCTGACACGAGAGAAGAAGAAGAGAATACGTTTTCGAATGAAAAAAAATCTTATTCGGAAAAGTATTCTCTTTTGGATGTTTATATTATTATGTTTTCCATGGTGGTAAGATACGTAGGTTAGATTGGTTTAGCCACGTCTGTTATTAAGTTGTCCTATGAATTAAACAAGTGGCGCTCTCTGTTGCCTTTCTTGTATTTCCAACTTCTTTCTATAGTATTCTTTGTTTCCTATTTCACACCTTGTGTTAAGAGTTTTATTAAAGCGGAGCCATGTCTCAGTCAGAACCACTGTCATTTGAACTATGTTTATAAATATGATTTACCATTTTGTTGTCTAGGGTACTCGTTCACTAAGGGCTTCGTGACTATAATAGGTTGCTTTTTAGCTACTTTATAGTAGATAATAACTTTGTTTACGTTTGAATTTATTGGAAATAAATGGGTTTCCTCTTATTTTCCTTCCTTATTCTCTACATATTTAAATGTACATTATGTAATTAACAGTCACTAATTAGTGCAATAGGTATGGTGATTTTCATTATGTCCCTGCAAATGTAATAAATAGATTATACGTCTTAATCTCCATTTTAATGACAGTCAGTATCATCAGTGTGGAAATAAGTATGTACTAGTTGCGTTTATTATTAAAATTGTTAATTAGCAATATGCACGTAATAATTAAATCTATATTCTTAGAATAGATAATTATACCTAATGTTCCCAGAATAAAAAAATACGTTCACATTAAATATCAAACTTTCTAACATATTTCTTACGCCCATTCTATTTTACCTTTTTCCGTATCATGCCCACCAATTCTTCAAAGGAAGTTGTAAATAGAGTCGGTCTTCATTCTCCACCGTAGCGACCGTTTGGGCCGTCAACTGATTAATTATTACCGAGTCCCATCAAACAAAACCCTTTAAAGTAAACGACTAAACGTCTCCGGACTTCGGTCATGATCCTCGCAGATTGTATGTTAAACAATGCGCATGCAAATACCGTTTTTAGTTTCGACATTTTCCGACGAAGTTTAGAAGAGTCGTTTACGGCGAGTGGCCACATTGGAGCGGAAAGGGATGTTTTCTTTGTTCATCCACATCGTATTTGCCGGTCCGTCATGTCCACTCACTCAAGGGCTAGTGCTGGCGCAGGGGGATAATGGAACTCACGTCCAAAGGGATTTAAATAATGGGCAGCGGGACGGCCACCCCGTCATCCGTCTCCGCTGTTTACGCGTGTCAGTATAAACCGATGTGAATCCAGTCCGTTGTACAAGGACATCTAAAATAAAATCGCGAATGTATTTCAAATAAAATTTCATTGCACAAGATTCGTTACTTTATGACAAAATATAGAAAGCTTGTGCGCTTTCCCAAGACGTAGCACAAATGTATTTTCCTTTTTCGAAAACTGCAGGAGGTTTCTTGTCTACAATACACTTTGTCCCATGTGATAGAATCTGACCATTCTGTTGGTAAGTTAAAACACGATTAAACAACATAATAAACGTTATCTGATGTAATACATATTTTACATTAATCAAGTACTTTCCCTTCGCTTCCAAAGGCAAAGAAAATAATCGAGAGGAAGTCCACTCGTTTATAATAAGTTCTCAAGGTGCGCAGAGAATCACGAAAGGCAACACCTACCAACTAAGGTTTGGACTACCGGTGTAACGTGGGCACAGACTGCCAAGCGTGTACACTGTACTGCTCTAGACAAGTATTCTGCTTTTACCCTGTAAGACTGATGTGATACTACCTGACTACTTAAATTGCATCATAATTTATCATAGTTTATTTTTGAGAACAGAGTAACGCTTTTTGAAACCTTTTGCAATGTCAAAGCTCGTTTACCTATAGCTACTATATCCGTGTTTAATGGTAGTTTCGGGTTCAATTATTGGAAAATCTATTAGCGCACGGAACTGTTAGGCCTTGATCCATTTGCATTCCGCCGCTATGCGTTTATTCAATTACCAGTTCATCCTTTGATTTTGCCCTGATGGGGCTGTGACAACGTAAAAAGATAAATATAACTGCAAGCTTTTTCAAATCAAGTTTAATAACAATTATTAATAGACATTTATTAACAGCGTGTACCAGTTCTCGATAATACGTGTATAAATTAATACTGCCTTGAATTATTATGCAGAACTACGCCGCTACCGTCGATGGTGTACTAAAATTAATCCTGTTCGTCCATATTTGGCGTGTTTGCTTATGCGGTCCCTTTAATTTATTCTTCTTATAAAGTTCCTTTGGAACCGGGAGTGTCCACATATAAAGTTTATCTACGGTAAATTATCTTTTATAGGCGGTCACAATACTTTGGTGGCTTCTTAGAGAATATGAGTAGGTATCGGCCGGCATTATACTGAAGTTATTACATAAATCAAAACCAATAATGAATTTGTAGTCTGCAATATTTAAAAGTTAGGGAATTTTCTTTGATAACTTTTATATTCTGTCAATATCGTATAGGACTTTAGACAGTATTCCGTATGTATGTACTTACTTTGGTATGAACGTACTTATTTAATAAGTTTAGTAGTATTTGGTGTATCAATATCAAGTTTTCGACAAATTCATGCCTGAAAGAACTTCGTTAATGTCCTCTTAACCTAGATTAGCAGTAGCCAGATGAGTGGTCAGTGGGGCCAGTGGCTGAGGCGCGCTAAGGCCGCGCACACGCTGGTGGCCGAGCGGTCGCCAGTCGGCCGCGCCCGCCTGCCCTCGTGTCTCCTCGGCCGGCTCCTACCGTGACGCAAGCGCGCGTGACCATGACATCAGTTCTTCGGCGCCAGTGCCGCGACACCTATGATGGATTGACCGAGACGTTTTCCATTTCAGTGCGACAAAGAAAGCGGATGTGATGTAGATACGTCGGTAGTATGTAGAGTAGCCGGTGTCCTAGCAAAAGAAAAATGATTCATTTGTCGCTTGATTCGTAATGAATGACGAATGGCAGACATGCATACGAAATTTGTTAGCAGACAGGTACGGTTAAGTTTATAATGTGGTTTTAAAATAATGCTACCGATATAATAAATTGTAGTTAATCAAATCTGGATTAAAAGTTAGTTCAACTTTTGGTAACACTAAAACCTATGTAGTACAGGTATTATATTGGTAGATATTCTAATCAAACTGTCCGGACCGTTTGGTGCGGAAAACCGCAACGCGAATGAGTAATTTCTAAATTCTAGTGAAATGTTTGTATGTAATCAGAATTTACTCACTCATTGACATTTTGTATTGATGTTAAAAATTCATTCCTCGTAAATTTTCCATAGCAAGAGCGTAATGGTAGTAAGGTAGTTGTAAAATGTATACGTAGAGCAATAGAAGTCTTTTAATAATATCTATTAGACAAATAAGGTTATGGTAAATAAGATACTTCTGTACTATAAGTTAAACACGGTATGATTACTTAAAATATTCACGAAGTTTGTTCTTCATTAGACGTTATATTATCATAAGAACATCTAACTTTAAATCAAGTTACAAAGTCCACGCAAGAGTTAACACAGGAATAAACACCCTCTTATTTAATTTACTGGTTAGATGCAGGTAAGAAAACCAGTTTTTGTCCATATCTAATATCAATCAACTTATAAGCGAAGCAGGAAGCATCAATGGACAGAGAGGAAAAAATAAAGTACGAGATGGTTCATAGCGTTACGGTGATTATAATAACATAGACTCAAGTTATTAGAACTGAGATTGTACCTATTGATGAAAATAATAAAGATTTTTTCTCATTACATACGATAATTTTCTCGAAGCAAAGTAATACAAAAAGTTTATATCTATGTATCCTGCTTTGGTAAAATTTTGCATCATCATCAGTCCGTCTGCATTTGTTCAACGCTACATCAATATAAGATTCCAACTTTTACATTATTAACTACACACAATCGATATTTGAATCGGTTTCTCCTATTAATACCACGAATATTACTGCCGAATAACAGTGCAACTGCTATACGAATTACTTTGTTAATAGTAGAAATGGTGTCAGCGGCGATAAGTTATGTAACGATAATTTCCATGTTGATATAGACATCGTCGGTAGCACACCAGTTTAAATAGTGTTATCAAAGACTAGCCCAACATATCGTGTAAGGCAATTGACCCTAATATCCGATGACATCGCATTATCGCCACTCAACATTACTGGCCCACATGCTAGGAATATTAGATATTCTCAATGATTTGCGATCTATTTCAACTTCCTTTATTGTCTCCATTTGAACATTCCTTTGGTTATTACGTTTTCTAAGTACTGGTTCATTATATTATACAGTAAAACGTAATATTATGTTTGCTGCAAGCTGTAACTGCTCTTGAATCCTGTTATCTTCCTTATAGTAATGTACGTAATTAGACGGAGATGTAAAAAGCGTTTAAAGATAAGTAAGCTGCGTAAACTGAGCTAACTTGTTGTACTGTTTTTGATATTTTAAGAAAATGTTGTTTTTAATATTGAACTTGTTCTTTTTACTGCATAAACTGTATTATTACGATAGTTAAACTTGAAAGTTGTTACAGTGTATGCTATATGAGTGTCGTTCGAGATGGCATCGGGCGAGACGGAAGTGGAGTGACGAGCGTTTATCAGCGTGGCAGGCGGCGCACTCCGGGCCTGTATCGCTGTATCACAGGAAGTGGTGGTCAGCCACTGGGCCACCGGCTTTTACAACTCATTTTATAAACAAGCTACACTTCTATTCACTAGTAATTTGTGTTATATTGCTGTTTTGTTGCGGTTTTGACTCATGCAGCTTGCGATACCTATGGGTCAAGTAATTATTTCTTTTAATTTATTGACGTTTGTTTACCGTGTCTATTGAAATTATGTGGTTACCGAAGACATATTTAATTTCATAGAATTCAATCTACCTACCATAAGAGAGCAATATTGACATTCCACCGCAGACAGTTGCATAGCAGAGAAGACTTTATTTAACTTTCCTTATTTCAAGTTGATGAATCTAATCTCAACGAATGGTTTGTTTAGACTGATGAACTCTATTCAACTTATATCTCAGAGACTTATACAATGGCTTGCATAAACAAACAAAAGATCTTTAATCCAAGCTATTCTGATAATCTTGATTTCAAAACAACTTCACGTAATGATTTAGTAGATACCTACTTTTAAGATTGTGAAGTAGAGTCCGTTCTATTTCAATTCGCTTCGTCGAATATTAGAATAGAGCATCAAACACTAACGAGGGGTCAGAGGTTGCCTTTACGTGTATGATTTATAATGATCGTGGAGCGAGTAAACACGGCTGGCGGCTTATCGGCGTCCCGCGCGCAGGTTCTTCACCCCTGCGTCCGCGACCTGGGTACTCCACGCCTCACGCGTGTGCCGCAACACTGCCCTAATGATCCTCCACGGTAATTACAACTCCCGTATTATTTGACACTATTGATTCTTATTCTTTACGGTCATCAAAACTTATGTTACTCACGTGACAGTTTGCTTTTTAGAATTTAATGTGGGTAATACGAAAGGAAATCGTATGCGCGATGCCGTGTCGGTATTAATTATGAACGGTATCATAAATGTACCTATTGGAAATCCTACAAAAACTCTTGGAACCGGTGCCGTGTGATTCAGTGATTAATTTACGTCCGTGTTACTGCACGCTTCAAAATATTTCGACGAAGTCGTCAAAAAAATAAGGAACCTTAATGTCCGAAACGAATTATAATTACGACGACACGTTTATAATTTACACATTGAACGATGATTGATATATAGTTGGCAATACAATAACAGCTAAACAGTGATTTACTGCTGTAATATTTGCACCACAGTGAACCTTTTATCACTGGTTTGATTAATGCTTCCATGGCATGTGCGACACTGATATTACTTGCACATTAATGAACAGGATGCGACGTCATTGTTTGATATAATATGTACCATTTCTATGCAAATTAAGGGTCAATGCCCTCTACAAGATTTTTAAAATCTCAAATACTTTTGTGTCAAGTACAATTCAACGGCAACGGTTTAATCAATAACAATATTGAGTTGTCACGATGTTGAAGGCTTTTTTTAAGAATATGCACGCCGGATGGCCCCCGCGCACCTGACGGACGTGCGTAGCTTTGCAAATACGATCAGAATCATGGTTATCATCAGTAATGTCTGCTGAACGTTAGTGCTGTACTGCTGACTATGACTGTCGTTGGGTGTTACTCCGAAATGCTTCACCTACTTACTGTTTTGAATGTGCTCTACAGAATTACACAATATTATACAGGTGTCTTGTAATTCCAATGCTCTTACTCACGCATGCCTACATCTTATAGTTGTAAGATATTTCTGATACCTACCTGATGTTTTTGTGGGTAGATTAAATTAAGCATGCACATTTTTTAAATGTTAAAAGTAGGTAGGTATAATTCCAATTTAGTTTCCTTTGCCTTTATCCTTCATGGTAAAAATTTTATTGTCTTTATGTGGGCAGATTAGAATTGGTATGCATTATTCATTCCTAGTGCGGTCGTTATTGGTAGACGAGGTTATAGACGATTTGTTTCGAATGCGCAAGCGCATCGTGGCCTGGCAGGCATGGCGACCGCAACGCAGCGCGTCGGGCGTGGACGCGGATGAATGAATCAACCGGACCGTACCGTGACGTCACCGAGAAGGCGCGTCCTTCTCATCCTTCTATAATGTTCCATCACAATGTTCCATATTGTTAAGAATCTAACGCTCTGTATTTCGGTTGTGGAAGAATAAATTTATTTTATGTTTTATTGAGCGAAACAAAACGCAAGAACTCGGTACCTAAACAACAATTTCAAATGAGGATGATAATGAATACAATAATAATAAGCAAGCAACGGTTTACAAATGTTGGTTGAGGACATAAAACACGACTATTGATTACTTAAATCAGAGTCAATGGTGCCGATTCTCTTGTGCACAAACTAAACTTAATTTAGACTATTGCCATATTTTTCACTCTGATAGAATAAGAAAGAGACGGACGTAAATAAGAGCTGTCAAAGGCGTAAACTAATTTGACATCTCTAACTTAGTTCTTGTCCATCACGCACCGTTCTTTTCTCGCGCTGTCTGTTAGTAAAAGATAGCAACTCTCTAATTTCAGTTTAGTTAGTGAACAAGAGAATCGGCATCATTAGGTATCGGTGTTATTTATAATATTTTTAAAACAAATAGCAAACAAAGAAGTCCGTATGTACGCACAGGCATGATAAAAGAGATTAGAATTTGATGCAAATATCACTAGCAAAGCTAAAAGAAAATGTTAAATATCATGCCGTAACATACTTCACTTTTAACAGCACCATAAGGTGCTAATTTTTCAACGCGCCAATAAATATCAGGTTACGTTAGCATACCTGCTATAATTATGATTAGATCCTTGATAACAATAATAAAATTACCTACTGCGTGAGCTATTATGAATCATGTAGCGAGTACATGTGTGTATCAGTCTGTGTTGCACAAGTGATCTATCCAAAGTATAATTGTGCGATTTCCTAAAACCTTGGACGTTAAATCATGGAGTGATAACATCGTTAATGAAAACTGACCTCTCTACGTCCGACCCAGATATTAATTACTCGCAACGAAACAGTAAGTATTATTTTTCAGCAGAGCTAGCACGCAAACAAGATAATACTTACATTTTGTCTCATGGATTTTGTATGAGAGGCAAGGCGAAATGTGTGAAATATTGTCTTGTCACCGTAGTGCGTGCTAGATCGCTTGAATGACTTACAAATGGATACAAGGTTAGTCGGAAAGGGGGTACTAATCCGAAAGGGTGTTAAAGTACACATAATAATGAATAACTTTTGTTCTACAACTTTCCCAAAAAGTCAATAGTTTAAGAGAAAAATTTGTTCAAAGATTTCTTAAAAAAACGTTAAAATCTATCTATCCTCAACTATGATCAGATGTGTTACTTTGTAGGTCATATTTAGGGTCACGGATTACAAACTCCATTTTCTGAATTCGTAACTAAAGGAAGAAAGCATTTAAAAAAAAACTAAAATAAATATAATTTTGCATGGAAATAAAAATTTGCGAATTTCGAAATAACACTTGCTTTAAAACAGTCATCACTCATCCATCAGTGATACCATATGTGACTCGCGGATTAGTAAGTAGGATAAATAATTATTATTCCTTTATTCATTTCGTAACATACCTAATACATTTTTCAATATTAAAATATAAAATAAATACATTATTAATAATTATTATTTTAAATCTGCCTCCTTAAAAGTCAAGCGCTGAAAATGATTCTCCTAAAAATTGCAACAATCGCTACGATTAGCAGACGTATTGGTGATAGTAGTATACGTTGCAGACAGGAGAATGGTACTGCCCATTCCCTTGATGTCATTGGATGATGCGTCCAATTTATTATGACAACAACTGTAAACGTGTGTATTCACAGCAAAAGGTTTAATTACAACTAGACTCTGACTGTGTTAAATAACTGGATGCCAATATGAACCTAAACACACTGAATTATGTAAATTATAACAACTCTTTGTGAGTAATTATAATGTGTTGTTCACGTTGTGTTTTGTGATAAATACAGTCTTTTACCTACCTAGAGTTATTTATGGTATGGTATAACTATGTCCCTATTACAGTAGAGTTTGCTTGATGACATTACAAATTAGGTCGTACTAAGCGGTTGTTATAAAGAGAAACCAAAGCAGATGGCAGCACCATCGTAGGTACTCATCACAGCCAATCAGAATGAGATTATCAATAATGTCAAAAACATTTGAAGCAATGAAATTGCTTTGTTACCAACGATGGTGGTGCACTAAGTTCTCCAGTTCCCTACTACATTAGCGTGGAAAAAAAAACAACCAATTATATTACTTTGTACATTTATTAGAACTAGAAAAACTATTATAATCGAATGAAAATTATGGAAGTTAATACATCCACTTTGATAATTTACATTGGAACAGGAAGTACCTAAAGTAGGTATATTTTTTTTGTTAATGGATTAAAAATTATTTTAATTCCTTCTGTTCTTGTTTAATGTTTAAATTATAATAACAGTCTCGCACAGTATTGTGTAAAGTAGACATTGCGCTTTTAATCTCATCATTGTCGATGTTGCCGTGAAAAAATCGTGCCAGCAAGTCTGCAGCTTTCAATGCCTCTGCTGCACTAGGGATATTTTCGTCTCCCTCATCCTCTTCTTCACTTCCACATTGTTCATTTATGACGTTCTGTACGATCTTCTCGTCCGAGGGTTCTTCTGATGTCACGACATTGCTGTCAACGTCAACGTAATCATCCCAAGATCCAGTAGAAGTTCCTGTTTGAAAATTGTAATTCCATATAGACAACGGCACAGCGTCTTTAGTGTCAAAGTCAGCGTCAGACTCCTTTTTTGTGACATCTTGAGAAGTCGAAGTATCACTGTTTTCAACGAATCCTGCGTGTTTGTAACAGTTGAAAATCGTGCTTTGAGAAACTTTGTTCCAAGCATCATAAACCATGATTATCGCATCCAACATTGTTATATTTACCTGGTCAGGCACCATTCGCTCAACCGTTCTAAGTATTAGATTTTTTCTGAAATTTTGTTTAAGCTCCCGTATTACTCCGTGACCTGGCTTTAAGATTGACGTCGTGTTGGGCGGAAGGAAGACAAGTGATATGGCTCTCAGACCAGTGATTTGCGAATGAGCCGAGCAGTTATCAACCAGCAGTAAGATTTTTTTCTTATCCTTTATCAAGTTACGTTCCCAATCACGAACCCATTCCTCGAAAACGGTTGATGTCATCCATGCCTTATGATTGATCGCATAATCAACTGGTAACGATCGAACACTGTTCAAACACTTTGGACGTTGCGACTTTCCTATAACCAGCAATTTTTTCTTTATTGTACCACTCATATTTGCTGTTACCATTACGGTTATTCTATCTTTTGACATTTCGCCGCCGCTGCATGAGTCGCCTTTGTATTTCAAATAATTGTCAGGCATCATTTTATAGAAGAGTCCAGTTTCATCCGCGTTGAATATCTCGTCATCTGAAAACTGTCTTCGTAAGTTTGGCCACACAGTTGTCAACCATTCGGTGACTGAGTTTTGGTCAACAGATGAGGATTTACGTATTTTGCCCAAAACAATGTTATGTCTAGCTTTAAAACGAGTAATCCAGCTGGGCGCGCAAGTAAAATCTACGATGTTGAACTGTGTCGCAAAATAATTGGCCTTTTCCAGTAGCATAGGTCCGCTGATTGCTATTCCTCGGTTTTTCATCTTTTTAAACCACTGCAACAAAGCCTTATCAATATTTTCGTGTGTTGATTTGCGGAGTCTCTTTGGTTTTAAAAGATTTGAATTAAATGATTCTTTAAACTTGTTCTTATTTTTATAAATCATGGATATTGTCGAATGAGCAACCCCAAATTCTTTTGCAAGTGACGAATTTGACTCTCCATTTTCTAGTCTGTATATAATTGCACCTTTTTCTTTAATTGTTATAGCTTTTCGACGTCGCCGAAGAGACATTTTTCGCGCCAAGCCGCTAAGCGATACGTTCAGTCACAGTGAACATTTGCTACTGCGGTCTGCAGATAAAAACATGGGCGGGTGGGCACTGCGCCGCGCAGACAGGGGAGGGCTAGAGGGGAGAGACGTTGCCAAATCGAATGGCCGTCGTTATAACCGGCCTAATGTCACATTGTTTAGCGAGCGACGCGACGTGTCAATTTAAACGAAATTAAATAAACGAAATTCTTTAGAAAATTGTATGGAAAATAAATTTCCAGTTTCGTCAAATTAATGGAATTCTACTATATCGACATTACTTTATTTCTTTAACACTGTTTTGTAGTATTTTTGGTCAATGTCAATAGTAAATTAATAATGCATAGAATTTGTCAAATATGTCGGAGGCGAGATGAATGTGCAATATTGTTAGTAAACTCATTACGGGAGGTCGCACGTGGCGGCTGGCACACGTTGTATCATTGTATGGCAGTCTGCCAGGAACAGGGGAGGATACAATACACCCTCTTTTTTCCTTATTTGTTTGCACTGCATGTATTATTGTCATAGAAATAAAGATATTATACAGTTAGTATACTCTATAGGGCTCATTATTGCCTTTTTAATGTTGTTAAATAATTATCTCCGAAGTACAATAATTCATTTTTTGTTTGAGTTTATATACAGGATGTAAACGAATTCGTGTAATTCCTTCAAACCGCGTGATCTACGGTGACGCAGATTAAGACTAAAATGTGTATTTTTTGGAAACACACCTAAAAAAAAATTCAATAAGAAAAGTTTATTTTCTATTTCCGAGTCATTTTCGAGCTCCGAGTTAATTGACTGCAAAGACCGATATCGCGCTAGTCGTGTCCACCAACTGTGTCACCGTACTATTATTCGTTTACGTTTGACATCGAAATGTTTACTAAGAGAAAATGGAAATACTGTAAACGAATCCTCATTTAGGAGGTAGGTGGTTTAGATACGATCAATCTATACCGGTAATAGATCATGTGGTTTTAAGGAATTACACGAATTCGTTTACACCTTGTATTGTTGTTTATCAAATCAACACACAGTAAAAATTTTTTTTGTACATTAATATGTTTTAAACTTTCCCAACAATTACGTTGCGTAGTTATAATACGAAATATACTCTATAGAAAAGTTTCAATTGCCAAGTACAAGGCCTGAGAAATTGGCTCTCAAAGGATGTGTACGATTAGTAAGACAAAATGATGGGCTCGCTGTGATCTGGGTATTCATTCTCGCTTGGATTCCGATTACATACGAAGGTTAACCGAGCACGGCCCTTTGGGAACTTAACTTGCTATGGAAGAGCAGGCCGCTTTGAGAACGAGATTTTTTACATTTTCAATATTTTGAAACAAATAGAAAAGGCAGGAAACCAAGGTATCATCACTTCGCTAGGTAGTGAGTTACTTAATACTCTCACTGCCAGCTATACATATATAGCATGGTTCCAGTTCAGCAAGCCGCCGGCGGGTCCCAACGATTCCGCTGTGGTAGGCCATCACTCAAAATGAAATTGACTTGACTTGATATTTTTTTCAACACGTAGCTCACTATGCTAATACTAGACGTATTTCTTCCTTATTAGCTGGCCAGTAGTACAAAAATCTGTTTGAATTTAGGGGGTCACAGCGGATCCCACGGCGTGCTCAAAGCATTCTTAACTAGCCGCTGGCGGACCCCACGGCCTGCTGTTAATGTTTCTTTAAAATAAGATCGGCCCTTTGCACTCGAAAACTTGGGGCCCGCCAGCGGATCCCATGGCAGTGAGAATGTTAAAATGTTAAAGCTACTGTATTCAATTAAGGTAGAGAACAGCAAATAGCACTCAGATATTGGGAAAATCTGTTATTCTGACAAATAAACAGAAAAGTTTATTTATCTTCCTAGTTACTGCCAAATATCAGTCTTTGACTTCAACGTCTACTCAACAGTGAATATCAACTTCATGAAAGTGGTAGAACTAATCACCAACAATAAATAGAAAAATGCTTCAATAAAAGAGAATTTGCTTGGTTAAATTTCTAGAAGAGCCTGCCTCGGTTGTTACGAAGCGTCTCTTTATCAGTTTCCCAGCGTTTTCCTGGTGTATAAATAATATTTATGTTCATGACATAAACGCTGTAATGGCGACATATCGACTGATAGGGGGCTGTATATCACAGACTGTTTATGCGGACACTGCATTTCTCTTGCGTATCTTTCCTATATTAGTAAACGTTTTGCCATTTATTTGTTAGTTCTCTCTTCACATCAGGGGGCCTACTCCCTAAGTCCGTCAACGAAGTTAGTCACCCGTCCGAAAGTAGCCCGAAACGTAGGGGTGAACAAAACAAGTGTGAAGCTCAACTTTTCGAACGGGCAAAAACACATTGGTAGTAGGGACTACTGTCCAATCGTGTTGTCATTCATTCTTAGTTCGGGCCCCGAAATAATCGTATGTCTGTAGGAGTAGTAGGGATTCGCCGCTACCTCCGCACTCCTGCAACAGCTCCCTTTAGCGTGTGCTCCGTCGTCAACGTGTGGTACTACCCGCGAATAAACTTCATATAAACTTTATTATTACATACGCGAATAAACTTAATTGGCTCGAACCGCGAATCAACTTAATTACATACGCGAATCAAGTATATATGAAGTACATTCAATAGTAATAACATCATCATGAAATGGGTTCACCGATTCTGGAGCATAGTAGTAGGAATTCACCGAAACCTCCGCTGTATATCATACGCGAATAAACTTTATATCAAGCGTGAATTAAGTTTATATCAAACGCGAATAAAGTTTATATAACACGCGAATGCACTTTATATCAAGCGCGAATTAAGATTATATGAAACGCGAATAAAGTTTATATAAAACGCGAATTAACTTTATATCAATCGCGAATTTCGTTTATATCAAGCGCGGATCAACTTTATTCAAATTGCGAATACACTTCATACCGAACACACATGCACATCATGTCAAATTCACACCTGAATTTACTTTATTATTACGATGATTAACTTTATCACATGCTCTTGTTATCGGGATCAGTGTTGATTACACATGTTCCATCCAACGTTGACGGACTCACACGAACTATTATACAGGTACTTCTTTTTTATGATGCCTCTTGTTAAATCTCTTAGGCGCACATTACCTTTTTTTTTCGTCTTGTCGGGTATTGTGAAACAAAGAAGTTTTTATGTAAAGATTAATGGGTACGATTGTATGCAGTATTGATTTTCAAAACTATTGTTATATTGATGTGGGTCGTCCTGTGACGACGGGCGGTACTCTAAATCTCTTAGGAGCACATCCATCTTATCGGGTATTGTTGGACAAAGAAGTTTCTCAACAATTATATTAACATGTCTGGACGTGATTTTTACATACATGTTGATTCCTGTCTTTGGGTGTCCTGGGTGGGGCATTACCGTTATGACCAATATAAAAGAGATGACCAAATGCATACAGCATCTCCCTTAGTCCCGTCCCGGCTACCTCCCCGCAGGCCAGTCGTCCTTCCTCCCCCCGCCCCGTCACCGGCTCGAAAACCTCGGCTCCGAGGAAAGAGCCCTCTCCTCCGCCTCTGTACATTCAGGACAAGGCGAAGTGGACCGATGTGTCCAAGATGTGTGTTGATCGCAAGATCAACTATCTAAGTGCCCGCACCACCCAACAGGGCATTAAAGTCATGGTCCCCACGTCAAAAGACTTCCGCGATCTCACGCGTATGTTAAGGGAAAAAAGCGTGTCATTCCACACCTTTGCCCTTCCCGATGAGCGACTTATCAGAGTCGTTATCCGCGGCATCCCCAAGGAGATTGACTCCGACGCTATCCTCAGCGACCTTAAGTCGCAAAACATCCCCGCCTTGGAAGTCCACCGCATGCACCGCGGCCGCGGTGGCACCCCCTACGACATGGTCCTCGCAGTATGCGAGCCTTCAGACGAGTCTAAGACCGTCTATAATATTAAGACCTTGTGCCACCTGTCTGGCATAAGCGTCGAGCGCCCCAATAAGTCCGGTCCGCCTGGTCAATGTCACCGTTGCCAGCTTTATGGCCATTCACAGCGTAATTGTTACGCGAAACCCAGGTGCGTCAAGTGCCTGGGCGACCACGGCACTAGCGACTGTGAACGTCCTAAAGATAGGTCCCTATGTCTCGAGCCTCCCAGCTGCGTTTTATGCGGCGAGTCTGGTCACCCGGCGAATTATCGCGGGTGTGCCAAAGCGCCAAAACAGCGCAACCCCAAGCTGGCTAAACGTTCAGCCGCCCGTCACGAAAGAGAGAGTCCCTCCACGGCTCCCCCCCCTCTCTCATCCCAACCCCCCGCCCGACTCAGTCCCCAAAGGCCGTCCCCATGGAATGCGCTGAACCATCAGCAGGCGTTCCCCGCCTTAAGGCCCACTACCCAGTTGCCCCAGCAACAGCAACCAACCACAAGACCCCCAATCCCGGCTATCCCCGCCCTGATGAGCTCCACCATCCCCGCTCCCACTATAGTGCTAGCTGCTTCACAGCCTGCACGTAGTCCCACAACATCACAGGCTCCCCCCGCACCCACCCCCGCACCCGCCCCCGCACTCGCTCCCAGGCCAGCGCCGACAGCGGTTGCTCCCTCCACTTCCCTCTCGTCCACTAAAGTGCTCCTTAGGGACACGATCCCCAGCCTTATCCAAACCCTCTCCTCCTGCAATACGCAGTGGGCGATCAACATAGTCTCCGCTTGGAACGCCTCTCAAGGCGATCCAATCGCTCGCATCAATGTCCTCTGCGAACTAGATGACATAGTCATTTTCCTCATCCAATAAATTCCAATGGATACAGAAAGCTGTAGAATTAAGCCCCGATCCCTTAAATTAGGCTTCTTCAACGCTAACAGCGTTAACGGTCAACGAGATGAGATCGCAATCTTTTTGCGTGATCATCAAATTGACATCTTCTTAGTGCAGGAAACGTTTCTCAAGCCCCACAACAGGAACCCTGGAATTGCTAACTATAAATTAGTTCGCAACGACAGGACCCGTAGTAGGGGCGGTGGTACTCTCATCTACTACAAACGTTCCCTGTACTGCACTCCCTTAGACCCTCCTCCTGGTCTCCAATTCCTGGAAACTTCCATATGCAGACTAGGCATGACAGGACACCAGCCGATCACAATCGTCTCGGTGTATAATCCTCCCTCCAGTAATAAGATCCAACTCCGGAGCGATCTTAAAGCCCTCTTTGACCTCGGCGGAGGTTCCGTTATCATAGCGGGCGACCTCAATGCCAAACATCTCTCGTGGAGCTGCAACTCCAACAACCACGCGGGTCGTAACCTCGAAGAGTTGAGCCCGGAGCTCGAATTCGACGTTATCGCCCCGATGTGTCCCACTCACTACCCCCATAACCCTGACCATCAGCCCGATATCCTTGACATAGCGCTCCTAAAGAACGTAAACCTCGGTCTACGCTCTATAGAGACGCATGAAGAGCTAGACTCCGATCACCGCCCCGTAGTCCTTCACCTAGGTCCCCGGGGTGGTCCCCCGGATCCTGGTCAACCCGCCCCGACCAAAACTGTCACGGACTGGGGAAAACTAGAGGAGCGCCTCAAGTCTTCCTCATCCGTTCACTTAGATTCCATCCCCGACGATATCGTTACGATTGCCGACACGCTGGGCGCGATCGACTCCCTTACCAGTCACGTACAGTCCGTGGTGAACGAGTGTTCACGGCAAGTTCCAGCGGTGGACGAACACCGCTGGAAGCTGCCGGACGATGTGCGTGAACTGCTGACGGAGAAGAACGCATCCATCCGTGCCTATGACACTTTTCCCTGCGAAGCTAACCGCGCCCATATGCGTTCTCTACAGCGTGCTGTAAAGAAACGTGTACGGGAGGTTCGGGATGCCCGCTGGGACAAGATGTTGAGCGACTTAGAGCCATCCCATCTGGCCTTCTGGCAATTGCAACGTAATCTGAAATCCGATTGTGTAGCTTCAACTCCCCCTCTCAATCGTCCGAACCAAAGGCCGGCCTTTGAAGATGACGAAAAGTCCGAATGTCTAGCCGACAGTCTAGAAGCCCAATGTACTCCCAGCACCCAACCCGCAGACCCGGTCCATCTTTCCAAGGTGGATCGCGAGGTCGAACGTAGGGCCTCCCTCCCTCCCGATGAAGACCCCGACGATCCCTTACCCCCCATCACCGTAGACGAGGTCCACACGATAGTGAGGAATCTCAAACCTAGGAAAGCCCCCGGCTCAGACGGTATCACCAATAAGGTGATCAAACACTTTTCCGCCCCGCTCATAGTTCTCATGGCCGCCATCTTCAATGGCGCTCTGAGTAATAACATCTTTCCGCAAGCTTGGAAACAAGCCACCGTTATCGGTATCCCCAAACCCGGCAAACCCAAGAGTGAGCCCACTAGTTATCGCCCCATTAGTCTTCTCAATGTAATTGGGAAAATCTATGAGCGTCTCATTTATATCCGTTTAAAGGATTTCGCTGACTCCCGTAAACTCATCCCCGACGAACAGTTCGGTTTTCGAACCCAGCACTGTTGCATTCGACAATTGCACCGCATTGTCGAACACATTAGCTCCCGTTTTATGCGCTCGTACAAAACGGGCATGCTCTTCTTCGACGTAGCGAAAGCCTTCGACAAGGTCTGGCACAACGGTTTATTATACAAACTGTACCAATTCAACGTGCCGGACCGTCTCGTGCTCATCATTCGAGACTTTCTGTCTGATCGCTCCTTCCGCTATCGCCTAGAAGGCACCCTCTCGTCCCCTCACCCCATTCGCGCAGGAGTCCCTCAGGGCTCCGTGCTATCGCCCCTTCTGTTCACGCTGTACACCAGCGACATTCCCAAACGTGGCTTGGCCAAGTTGGCTCTCTTCGCCGACGACACGGCTATCTACTATTCCGGTAGGAGTCTCGATAGCATCTCTCGAACCCTTCAAACCGCAGCCGACGCCCTCGGGGTCTGGTTCCGGAAATGGAGAATAGAGGTGAATCCCGAAAAGAGCGCAGCCGTTCTTTTCGAGAGACACGGTGATTCCCACACCCACATCCGTCCCGTCCTCATGTTCGGCAAACAGATCCCTTGGGAGATGAAAGCCAAATATCTGGGGGTTATCCTCGACCACCATCTGAGTTTCCGAGACCACATCAAAGCGGTGCGCGCTCGCGCCGCTTTCGCTGTCGGTCGCCTCCACCCCATCCTTAGAACGCGCAGTAAATTGTCACTTAGAAATAAGCTGAGAATCTACGTGACGTGCATCCGCCCCATCTTGACTTACGCTAGCGTCGTGTTCGCACACGTTAAGCCTTGTCGCTTTAAATCCTTCCAAACCCTCCAGAATCGAGTGTTGCGCAGAGCCGCGGCTGCCCCGTGGTTCATGCGTAACGTCCAACTCCATCTCGATCTAAAAATGCCAACCATCAGGCAATACCTCAAACGCATTTCCAAGCGTTACTTCGACTCTGCCCCCCGCCATCCGAACCCCCTAGTCGCCGCAGCGGCCGACTACAGTCCCTCTCTCATAAGTAAAGTTCGCCGTCCCAGGCACACACTTTTAGAACCCGATGACGAAATTACCCTCCTCCAGGAGGCGAGAAAATCGACCAGCACACTACACAATAAACGCCGCCGCCCGGCATACCGTCCTCGCCGACGAGGCCCGTCGCGACGCCCCACCGCCGCCGGTCACGATCCACCGAGCTCTCCCGTCGTAGAGCCGGTCGTCTCTTCAGACTCCGCAGTCACCCCGATAATTCAGCCCTCATCAAGCTGTCTCCCCCCCCCCTATGTCCACGCCAGCAACGCCCTAAGCCGAGGTCCGAGTCCCACTAGGGGTCGCCCTTAGTGCTGTTGTTGCAGGTAGTCATGATGTTAGTGTAGTACAAGTAGTTAGCTTAGGTTAAGTATTTTACTTCCCCCCATTGGCTGGAGACCCTTCAGGTCTCGCCAATAACTGCCCGGTTACGTAGAAACCGTCCCCTAGGACGACCTACTGCAGTCCAATAGAAAAAAAAAAAAAAAAAAAAAAAAAAAAAAAAACATACAGCATCTTATTGTGCTCTGTGCTCTACACCATACGCGATCTCCAGTTGTGTTTAGAAGTGTTTAAATAGTAAAACTGCTGCTGTATAGTTCCGTGTTGTAATAGTGAATCTGCTGAATAATGGCTGTAAGTACCTTGTTGATATGTCATATTTACTGTTGATAATTATGTGTGTGTGTGTGTATATAATGTTTATATTTATGTGTCCATCATGTTCCTACACTCGTCCCTTAACCATTTTTTTTCAATATCGCTTTTTAATTGTTTCAGTTCTCTGAAAATACTTTCAAGAGCTATTGTTAGTATCGATAACCCAAGTAACGAGGAACCTACACTTGTCTTCAAAGTGAAACAAACAATAATCGTGAAGAAGATAACATGGATGCGGATACCGTCGTAGTTGATCTCCAAGGATTTAAAGATATAAAAAATAACTTTATTGTTAAAGAATTAGCCATTGCAAGTCAGGAGCATACACAGACGTTCTTAGTGAAACCTCCACATTCATTCAATTATCTTACAGAAGAAGAAAAGAAACAAGTAAGATGGATACAAAGAAATCGAGGAATTTACTGGAGTGACGGCTACATAGACTATAGAGAGTTTCAACGTGTAATCTTACCACATCTAGAAAATAAAAAAATTATTACAAAAGGTTTGGAAAAGATTAAGTGGATTAAAGACTTATGTGCAAACTGTGAAGTGATCGACATAGGTGAGAAGGGATGTTCTAATTTATCAACATTAAAAAGAAAGTATTGTAAATATAAAACTAATTTTAATTGCGTTGATCATAAGATGAACTGTTCATTAAATAACGCTGTGTGTATAAGAAAATGGTATGCTGATAATAACATGTCCGTATTTAATTTATTTTAATAAAATAATTCGTCTACATAATGGTTGTTTTCTTTAAAAATATTCAAGGTAACCTGGTTTAGTTCGAGTACCTATGGGTTAGAGTAAATGAAACAAATTTAAAATACATTATTTACTGTTATCAATATTACAGAAAAGCTTATGTTCTAAAATATGAATGAAACATCTTATCCACTAACAAATCATTGAATAATTTGTTACTTGTAAATAATTTTACAAAATCCAGCATTGAACATCCATGAAATTTATGTAGTAAATACATTAGACAGTACTCCCCACAAACCAAGGTAAAATCATTCTGAATTCTTTTTGTGTTCCAGTTCCATCTTTTGCAATTCCTTTTTAAGAATTGAAGATAATATCCTGTTGGAGCCCGTCCGTAGGAATCAAAATATTGGCCAACACCATTCAGATCAATATTTAACGCTACCCAGTGTGAGCCCAGTTTATCTTGCGTATCCAAGTTGCCTATTATATATGTTGGTACCTGAGTATATAACGGCAACCTATTTGCAGCATACACATTGCCTGCTAGTCCTTTATGAATTTTTTTGAAGTGTTTCTGTATCTCTATTGTATCCATGTTATTATACTTTTAAACAATCGGTAAGAGCTAAGATAGTACCTATCTTTGTTATGGATGACGTGTGAATGTTATATTTTAGTTTGGTTAGAAAATATGAATACTATCAGTTGTGAATTAATTAATTGTTGTAAAGTATTTCAAGGCTGGCACGATCATGTTTGATTAAAAGCCTCAAAACATTAATAAAAAAAGATTAAAAAAAAAGTATTTCAATTGTTTCATTTGCTATATTAGGTATAGAGGGAGGTAAATAAAAAAATAGAAGTAGTTTTCACATAATTGTTTATTAATCATTAAGTTTATACAGTTTCTTCTTACATCTTATTCTTAACTACTATAGTCTACAGATACATTTCTGTTTTTGTCTATTTCAATAATATTATCAAACTCTGCATAAACAACACAGTTAATTGTTTGTATAAGTGATGACTCAAAACGAACTTCTAATCGAACACTACCATGTCTTATAAGATTCCAATGACCTGACGAATTAGCTGATAAATCAGGGGTTAAATCGAATGCTAGCAGACAATAACCTTTAGCATATTGCTCACGAGAGATAGCATTACCTTCATTAAGAAAATGTATGCCCGTTCCTGAGAATAGGGTATGGTAAGCTGTTGTAAAAATGTTATTATCAAAAGATGGTTGCAAAGCTTTTGAAGGTATTTGTTGTCCATCAATGTATAAGCTAAAAGTATTGATACAATAATTTTCAAAATTAAATGGATTTTTAATAAGATTGCCATTAAATGCAGCATTACTTACAAACCCAACTATACATCTTTTGGGTACCTGTCCGAGAAAAATATTATCAAGAGTTTTTCCTTGAACACCAGATGGTATTGTTAAAACTTTGACTTCAGCTCGAGTAATAGGATATTTAGCTGTTGTAGAAGCTAAAACATTCTGATGTGCAAGTAATACAGTTGGGTTAATTCGTGCCCTACGAACAATAAGAGTGGCATCGGTAATACACACTTTAAATTTTGCATCGGTTGATGAAGCCATTAAATTAAAATTCTCTCTTGAACGAACCAATTTCACACACATTTCAACACCATTAATCAAAAACTTTTCCTGATTGAATAAATCACCATGAAGATGTCCAATCATTTCTATTTCTTTACTTTCAGTTGTGAGTTCTTGTCTTTTAATAAATCCATCATTTTTGTCATCTGTGGAATTCATTTTCCCTGCTGTATCTTCATACCAGAGACCGCAAGTAAGATGAGATTGTTTAGCTGCAGGAGCGTAGTTTAAAAGAGTTTCTATGTAAGCTCGGTAAGCATATGTATTGTTTGGTGGTGATACAAGTTTTTGATTTAAATAAACATCAAGTTGACTGAAGAGTGAATGCAACCAATTATTTACGGGGGCTACAACTGTAGTTGATGTCAAGTTTGTTGAATCCTGATTTAATATCTTGGCTTTTATATGAAGTAAAGTATGCGACAGATCTATATAGTCATCACCTGTCCCCGGAATTTGAAACTCAATAGGTCCATTATCAGCAAGAGACGAAATTGGTTTATAATGAATCCACAATCCATTTTCAATACTTGTTTGTGTTGATGGTAAAGCAAATAAATCCAATTCTGATTTAACACACTCACAAGAGTGATGGTGGAGAAAAGACATAATTAATTTGTAAATATATCTTTGATATTATATTATATTATATTATATTTTGTTTTGTCCTGGATTTTTTGATTGCTTTCACTTTAGCAGTTATTCGTGGAATGAATGAAGACAATCGTTTTCTTTTGGTTATATACCCAGACCCAGACAAGTTGAATCTATCAATTTTGTTATCTGCTTTTCTTTTTAAATTTGAACCAACTTCCTTAAGGCGGGCTTTAATTGAGTCTTCCATAGGACGTGCTTGAACCATATCGGTCAAAAGACCAACTCCGGCATTTAATGCCTCTTTACCAATAACCCGAGCACCACTTGAAAGTAAAGGTAAAACTGATCTAAACAATCCACCTAGGAAGCTTCCAATGCCATGACCACGCTGGTATGCTGATCCTCTATAAATTACTCCAATACCTGATCCAGCTTGATTTGAATAATATGTTTCGTAAGGACATTTGGTATGATTATGATGAGAATACATTATAATTTTTGGAAATGTAGTTTAATACACACAGTTCCGAATTGGAATGGTATTTTTTGCCCCGTACTTGATCTTATATCAATTTCTAATATATCAAATCCCCTTCGCATAACAGGTAAGTAATGAGGTGGTGAGAAAACATGCATCCTATTTGCGCCATAAATATATTTTGATGGATCTAAAGATATGATTCTCAACAAAGGAGTCATAACGTCACCCACAATCTGAGGTTCAATAATATCACAGTAAACAAATAATTGCGATGGCAACCCCAAGTTTAAATTAGCAGGATACTTTCCAAAATTTCGTTCAACAAGATTTTTACTCGGTTCAATTCCCAGTTGCAAACTCAATGTGGGTGATAATGTTACCGACGATATTGATTTATCATTAATCGAAACAAATACGAATTTTGATACCTCATCGTAAGTAAATTCTATTTTCTCTTTAATACTGTTTAATGCTGTTAAAACATGGTTAATGTTGTCATAATTCGTGGCTGGAATATGCTTTTTATAGTACACTGTCGATGGTTTTTCTTCAGTAGGCACTAACATGTTTTTTGTAATATAAATAATATTTTCATGGTTTTGTACAGTAAACATGGTGCATGGATATTGAAACTCAACAACTCCAACGGACCATTCGCCTTCCAATTTAATAGGTTTCGGTAATTTCGTTGTAAAATTTGTAGTCTTATTATCAGGGAAGTATTCCATCGAACTATTACTAAGTAAGGTTAGATAAAAACTTTCTTTATTCATATTTCTTTTAAATCTGTAGCTAAAATCCAACTGTTAAATTTATCTGGATAACCTCTCCACTTCACTAACACTTCTTTTCTGTTACCTGAGTATCGAGAACGAATTATTTTATCTATTTTATAATTTAAAGTGGGGTTATAAGATACCTTTTGTAATTCTCTTTCATAAAAAGTGCCAACTATTGGTTCGTTTTGTAAATCTGTTATTGTATAAACAATCCATGGAGATCTATGAATTATTGAGGATATAATAAATATTTCATCGCTCCAATTCGATTCATAACCCTTTTGGAATATATGCTTATATTTTGTTATTCGAACGTAATCACTCACATTAAATTTTGGTTGTGAACCATTTAACGAAATTTTGTTTGCTCCTCTATCGTAGAGATTAGTCCAAACTGTCATAATATTGTTAGAATTTACATCACATGGACACATCTTAATACTGGAGTGCATACTGTGATTATAGGAATATATTAAATCTTGTAGAACGTCTAAGTACTTATATGTGTTATTATGAGTGAAATATCGCCACATTTTCATTTTCAAGGTTCTTTGAAATCGTTCGACAATGCTGGCTTTTATGTCAGGATTGTTAGTGGTATAGTAATTAATCCGTTTAGATTTAAAGTATTGTTGTACATCTTTTGAAACAAATTCAGTACCTTTGTCAGATTGTATGTGTGTAGGAGTTGTTTTAGCTTCAGTAAATATACTTTCGAAACATTCTTTCGAAGTGTCTGAATTTTTCTTTTTCATTGGTCTAGCAAAGGCATATTTACTAAAGACATCAATAACACAAAGTATATAGTTAAAACCTTCATTATATTGAGAGTAAGATCGCATATCACTCAAATCAGCTTGCCATAATTCATTAATATTTGATAAAATATATTTATTTCGCGGGAATTTCTTCCGAACAGGTTTGTGTAACGTGTATGTTTCTTGTGATTGTAACCATTTTTTTACTTGTTCTTTGTCCATTTTACCCCTCATAGCTGTTGTTAGTTTATCTATACTACTATAGCCAGCAGGATTTGACGGATCATAATATATTCTATTAATTTCTTCTAGTATGGAGTCCATTTTTCCCAATCAATCTTTTTCTTTATTTTCTTTATGTGCTTCTTATCTCTACTACTTGGTGTAGAAAATTCCGCAGCTTCTGATATTTGACTTAGATCTTTCGTATGGAGTTGATTGATAAACTCATATCTCTTTGGGTTACCAATGTAAGTCAGTGGTACTTTAATATCTTTTAACGCTTTAGCAAATCTGTCCCACCCTACCGGGTCACTTTTTTTCAATGGTCTTAGTGAGTCATTTACTAAGTCAACAATATTACTGCCAGGAATTTTTTCATTATCTATTATTACTGTACCTTCGTCATCCCATTGTATTTTACTTTTACTTGTTTCAACTAAATTTAATAATAGCTCACCTTTTTTATTATACGTTTTTGGTATTAAACTAAGTATTTGGGTTGTTGTGTAGATTGGTTTTGTTTTAAAATTATCGTCTGCTTTCTTAACAGGTTCACTCTCTCTCAACGAAGCTTCGTTACTAACTATATTTTTGAGGTCCATTTCCTTATTTTTATAACTATTCTTAGATTCATTTGTATCATCGTTGGAGGTGTCATTATAAATTGGCAGTTTGTAAGGCTGACGGTCTTCTTCAGCAAAATGAAGATATCTTTGTAGAGTTTGCAAATATAACATCCACTTTTTTCGATCTTCTGTGTTACTATTCATAATATTTTGCATTTCAGTGTCTAATCGAGATAAATTATTGTTACCTGTTTTTTCTTGTTTTAATTTTTCTATTAATCCAGGTTCTATAAGTAACATCTTTTTTGCATTTTCCATATTAACTTTGTCCAAAACAATTTACTAATGCGCCTAGAATTGATCCTATTATGATCGGTAAGAAAGCTCCTCCTTTTTGAATGATTATATTTTTTCTTAGTTTAGTTTTACACTTCCGCACCAATTTGCGGAGAATATTTTTACATTTATTTAATTTCTTCTTTTCTTGATCTTTGAGTGGTACCTTTCCTTGTAGAACGTTATGAACGCATTCACAAATAAAATTTATTTCTTCGTCATCACAAGCTTTTATTAATGCTTTTTGATATTTTGGTTTAAGTGTATGTAATGCGTTTAACAAATTTTTATGCGTTGTTAGTCTACGATGCATTGTTAACAAATGATTGGAACTGTTTGATTGTTTGAGTATTTAAACCCCTTTGTAGGTATGTATACTATGCAATACCCATTACATGGGAATATATTTGACTTGATGCGACACAAGTCATTGGTATTCTGTTTTAAATCGATTAGTAAATATCCATGGGCTTCTGAAGTAGCATTTTTGTAAGCATCTTCAATAAATTTTGGATTATCTGGAGATACCTGTCGTGCTAAATATCGTATTTGAGTTTTATCACGAGGATTTTTGAAATAAATTATGTAACTTGAATTTAAAGAAATGTCTCTTTGTCCTTTACCCTGGTGAAATAAGTTTTGTGTTATATAAAACACACTTAAATTTCTGTGATGACTACCTTTAGTAAATATGTCAACAATTCTACCATCTGCTTCTCTCATTAGATCATCTATTATAACAAGATGCGGTCTCTCGCCATCAAACATGTTAAGGTTAGGAATACCTTGATGATAGTTGACATTTTGTAAATTATATAAAGGTTGCATTTCGTCAAAGCACCATGTAATCTGATCAAAATCGCGATTACATATTTCTTTCATAGATTTTATGAAATCTGTCACAAACTTTGATTTTCCACAACCACTTGGACCTGCGACTATCGCAGTAAAAGGATGAAAAAAATGGAACATTTTAAATGCACGTGTGAATCCTAAAGGTATATTAGAATGAATAAAACATATTGTTAAAGTTAAAGGTATTATATTTGATTTCAAATGTTTAAATAAATACAAACTTTTATGAATGTACAAGTAAAGCTATGTTTAAAACTACAACACATATTTACAGATAGGTACATATTTGTTTACACACATTTACAGGCACATATTTAAGTAGTACAGGAAATAATGTTAAAATTAAATGTTCTTTATTTTATAATGACCCCAAGCAAGAGTGTCAGTAGAATTTTCTAATAAATATCGTTTTGTATCACTGTATGATAGTGATATTTTGTTAATTTTTTGAGTATATAGCGTGTTTAATTGATTTAAATCTTAACATTTCATTATACTGAATTTTCTTTTCGAATAAACATGTTTTATAATCATTTAAAATAAATTTATTTGTTATACATTTATTAATACCTTTTGCTTTAGCTACAAATTTATTTTGTATGTCCATTGCATACATTTTTGCACGAAGTCCTACAAACTCTTTAAGAATTTTACCATTATTTTCATCTTTAAAAAAACCTAACCGCTTTTTATTTATTAATGGTAAACCATATTCATTATTGGGGGGAAAGTCAGACGTATCAAAGTAATATTCTAAGTTTTCTTTAATATCGTTATAAAAATTATCGGTAAATAATTGATAAATTAAACTATCAGTGTCAGTATAAAGAAGTTTAAGATTATCTTGATATTTTGATTTCATGAAATCGTAATGAAATTGATACATTAACGTTTTTGATAGATCTAATATACAAAATCCAAGGTAAATTGGTTTGTTAAATAAAACTTTAGTTTTATTTAATTGTACTGCAACTAAATTTTCAGAAAATATTGAAAGACTGTGAAATTCAGGTCTTGCTATCAAAGATTGAACTCCTTGGGTTTTCCCACGATTCAACCAGTGGTTGACTAACTTAACGTTTACTCGTTTATTTACATTTTCCATTGTTTTACCAAAAACTGAATTGTTCATAAGTTTAAAAAAATCTTTTTCAAAATCTGAAGTTGCCAACGAACGCATGTGTGTATTTAAATCTATGTAACTTTTTAACCACGCTGATTGTTTAAATTTAAGAATTCTATGAACTTTAAGTAATCGTAAACCTTTATTTAAACATTGTTTAAGATTCCTGTAATGAATAACATAGTTCTTTTTATCATTTAAATTTGGGGTCAGTTTTCGATCTTTGCTATCACCTAAACATATGTTTTCAGGACAAAAGGGTAAATCCGAGTGAAAATCGTGTAAGTTGTTTGGATATTCTAAATCTACCTCTAAAATAAAACCGTGTTCGGCATCGTCGGGAATGTTAAAATCAGTATTTACATCTACCCATTCAAATTTGCCGGTTGGGAGATATTGGGACATAGCCCAACCGTAAAGGTTATTTGCATCTAGATACATCAGAAAGGATGATGGTGTACTAGAATCATATTCTTCCATAAATAAATTATTTGCTTTCGCGTGTCTGTTACTACATTGAGATATACCACCCCTGATATTGTTTGCAATAAAAGCAATTTTGTCGATATCCGTTAAAAGCTCTAAATTTATTTTAGTAAATATTAACATGGCATCCCAACTTAATCCAGGTGCTGTATAATAATGAGCAGGGTCCAATTCATATGTTTTAAGACAAACGTTTCTAAAATTTTCAAATATATCTGTCAATAATAAAACATCCGTTTTTAAATAAAGATCAGAATAGTCACCCATGTGTTGACAATTGAAGTGATTCCATACATCGTGAGCGTGATGGTAATCATTTTCTGAAATGGCATTATCGTTCAAAGTACTATTAAATTGATCGCGAGTGGGAAGAGAACTTATTTTTAAAGAATCAAATGAAGTCATGTATTCATATGGATAAACACCCTTTCGTATTAATCGTTTGAAGTCTTCTTCACATGGAAAATTTAATTTGAGTTCATGAAATTGTTCGGGTAATAAATTTTTAGCTAATTTATCAAGACTACTGGTCATAAATTTAAGTGAATCAAGAAATCTTAATTTCATAACACAGTTATTAATACGTAAAACTTTGGTAAAAGAAATATACTTCTCTTTATTCTGAGGAATGATTTCTATATCACCCTCTTCAAAATTGAGAGCATGGACTATAAAATGAGCATCATAATTACTTAAATTATGAAAAAATACAGGTAAAAAATTAGGTGTTCGATATTTCTCAGAACACAATGGGTGAGCCACACCTTCATACACACCAGTATACGAATTGTATGAAACTGTAGAATCACCATTCAAATTATTGTTGCAAATATAACACGTAGTGCTTTGGGTGATATTTATATTATTTTCGATTGTTAACGGTAATGGACATTTAACAATACTTTTTATTTTATGTATGCTTTCTAAATCTTTTTTAATAAACATCATAAATTTAAGTGCACAATCTTTACCGGTATATGTTCTATATACTGAAAAGCTATCATTATATGAACATTTAAGATAGTAACCAAAACTATACATTTCATGTTTTTGAATATTAACAGTTGATGATGTACTCGGATCGTTAGAACAACTATCTATTGGATTTAAAAATGCTTCAAAGTCAGCATATACAACGAACGGGACTCTTAACTTACGTTCATAATTATTAAATGAGATTTGGTTAGAGGGAGTTAATTCATTAAACCAATTTCTTTTAGTGTCTCGCTCTGATGGTAACTTTGTGCATACATTGAAACAATCATTTTCTTGATGTCGCTGTAAATTATCACGTGATGTGAAATATAATAAACAACCATCGCAAATATGAACTGCATGTTCTGATGTTGACAATTGTTTAGATACTAATCTCGAAAGGTTTTTAATATAACAATAATGACCGTTACTACCTTGAGATAAGTACAATAAGTTTAAATGGGTAGTTTGCCTATTTTTTGTTAAGTGTAATGGACCTACAACGTTATTTTTCTTACTTATTGGATCGTAATCTAGACCAAAAATATTAATACTAATATTATTGAGTTTTTCAAATTTATGAATGTCATTAATTTTTAGTGGAAAAGAAAGATTATTGAATTTTATTTTATTTTTATGAGGTATATAAGATGTTACCCTGTTACAACTATTTACAGTTGGATACAACCCTGACAACACTGCCCAACGAAAGCATTCGTAATCTTTGTTTCGAATATTGATTATAGCTTTCTTATATTTTATATCTAATGGTAAGTCTATATATGATGATCCACGTCGTGGGTTAAACTTGTTAACATTCATGTCTAAATGTTTTATTTTAACTAAACTCCATCCACTATCTTTTTTCTCAAAATTTGAAATTTTATTTATTATTTCACTAACAATATATGAAAAAATAATTTCCTTATCATCCCCACGACAAACAACATAATTGGCATTTTGAAAATCAAAAGTATTAAAAAGATTTTTGGTTTCTTGTATAAAGTCTGCATTAAGAATGAAATTAACTTTCACAACAAAGTGTTCTATAATAGATCGTTCTAGTAAATTATAAATTAAGTTTTTAATATTTTGTAAAAATAATTCAGGTGTTTCAAATGGTTGGTCAGGATTTATATCGGATTTGATTCTATAAGTAAGAATTCTATTGCCGAATGCACTTTCAATTATTTGAACGTTTGCTAACTCTTTATCTGATCTCAAAACATTGATTTTATGATTATTACTTTTTAAATGATTAGTTAAATATTTTCTTGATACCGATACGCGACATATAGAACATTCAATTTTATCACTATTTCCTGTACTCACATTTTGAATGGGAGACGTCGACGATGTTGAAGTTGAAGGGGTTTCAAGATGTTTCCTCCTCTTCTTTTCTAATTCCTCCAACTCCGAAGTCGCTGGTCTTTTCTTTATACCCCCTCCAAGTTGCATAGATCTGATAGGAAAATAAAAAACGAAATGTATCAAATAATATTTTTATCATATTCAATAAAGTTAGTATTCATCAATTACTTTTGAAATACTATCATGGTTCTTATTTACATCCCAAACAATATGCTTGCATTGATAAAATGCTATAAATTGTGCATAGATTCAGTGTGAGAGTCTATGATTTTATGTACTTTACATGGAGTATAATGTGGAGTAAAGGCATAAGAGTTAAACGTGTACAATCTTGCAGTCACACTGAGATAAACTGTCATAAATCATAATTGAGACTGCGATACATTTTCTGTCGTTGTAAAATACCATTGGAAGAAACGGATGATACTCAAAAAAAATCCACCCCTCGTTATGAACTATCAAAACATGTATCAATAAGTTAATTTATAACACAATAGATTATGTACTCACGTTTTAGAATGATCTTGTTGTATTTCCTCACAGAGCTCGTAGAGTTCTTGATCGCAGGCTGATGACATCAGGTTCGATGATTCGATGTCTTCAACAAGCACGATGAGTTCGGAGTCGAATAAATCACAGCTTAGTGTATCCATAGCGTGGAATGAGTAAGAAGTGATTGGACTTTAAGTTAATTTTGGAGTTTTATATAGTGTTCACCTAACACATTTAACAATGTTCTTAAGAATCCTTACAATACAATGCAAATACAAAAGAAACTTATAACAAATACCCAAATTTTTACAATAGCAATGATAAATATAATACTTTACGATGCCCTCAAAAAATAAAAAAAATAAGTACCTGAATAAGTACAAATAATATTTATTGGAACAAACAGTTTTTACTACTAAAAATAAACGGTTACAATTAAAGAAACTTATAAATACAATATGACTTAACTCTTAAAATCTAAGCACAAACACTTATAATAAACAGTTTTTACAAAATAATAAAAGTTTACAATTTAAGAAACTTATAAAATAATACAATATGACTTAACTCTAGTGAAAATCTAAACACAAACACTCTTATATTTACTTATCAGTCTCTATAAAATATTTTACACAATCGTCTTTCGATGCCAACTGTTTTGTCACATTATATACAACGTCTTTAACACTTTGCAAATTTTCATCGTCCTCAACTTCCGCGTAATATTTTACGCGGACATCTGCATGTTTCCAAAGCTCCGTCGGTGCGATGTTCTTTATTTTATTCACATCATATATTTCTATTTTCACAAGATGTGATGCATACGTGCTGTCCTCTTTATTTGAATTTATATATGATACACCACCGTTCGATGAGCGTCCAACACTTGATGACTTTTTTGTCAGCTTCTTCTTCTTCTTGGGTATTTCAAAAAAGTCATCAATGCAATTATTGGCTCTTTTTGATAACGCCGTTTTCACTTTGAAGGCAAGTGTACCTTCATCGTCACTGGGTTCGTCGTGGTTGTCAGAATAGTAAAAGCTCTTGAAAGTATTTTCAGAGAACTGAAACAATTAAAAAGCGATATTGAAAAAAAAATGGTTAAGGGACGAGTGTAGGAACATGATGGACACATAAATATAAACATTATATACACACACACACACACACACACACATAATTATCAACAGTAAATATGACATATCAACAAGGTACTTACAGCCATTATTCAGCAGATTCACTATTACAACACGGAACTATACAGCAGCAGTTTTACTATTTAAACACTTCTAAACACAACTGGAGATCGCGTATGGTGTAGAGCACAGAGCACAATAAGATGCTGTATGCATTTGGTCATCTCTTTTATATTGGTCATAACGGTAATGCCCCACCCAGGACACCCAAAGACAGGAATCAACATGTATGTAAAAATCACGTCCAGACATGTTAATATAATTGTTGAGAAACTTCTTTGTCCAACAATACCCGATAAGATGGATGTGCTCCTAAGAGATTTAGAGTACCGCCCGTCGTCACAGGACGACCCACATCAATATAACAATAGTTTTGAAAATCAATACTGCATACAATCGTACCCATTAATCTTTACAACGACCCAAAATAAAAACTTCTTTGTTTCACAATACCCGACAAGACGAAAAAAAAAGGTAATGTGCGCCTAAGAGATTTAACAAGAGGCATCATAAAAAAGAAGTATCTGTATAATACTTCGTGTGAGTCCGTCAACGTTGGTTGGAACATGTGTAATCAACACTGATCCCGATAACAAGAGCATGTGATAAAGTTAATCATCGTAATAATAAAGTAAATTCAGGTGTGAATTTGACATGATGTGCATGTGTGTTCGGTATGAAGTGTATTCGCAATTTGAATAAAATCCGCGCTTGATATAAACGAAATTCGCGATTGATATAAAGTTAATTCGCGTTTTATATAAACTTTATTCGCGTTTCATATAATCTTAATTCGCGCTTGATATAAAGTGCATTCGCGTGTTGTATAAACTTTATTCGCGTTTGATATAAACTTAATTCACGCTTGATATAAACTTTATTCGCGTTTGATATAAAGTTTATTCGCGTTTGATATAAAGCGGAGGTTTCGGTGAATTCGTACTACTATGCTCCAGAATCGGTGAACCCATTTCATGATGATGTTATTACTATTGAATGTACATGTACTTTATATATACTTGATTCGCGTATGTAATTAACTTGATTCGCGGTTCGAGCCAATTCAGTTTATTCGCGTAAGCTATAAAGTTTATATGAAGTTTATTCGCGGGTAGTACCACACGTTGACGACGGAGCACGCTAAAGGGAGCTGTTGCAGGAGTGCGGAGGTAGCGGCGAATCCCTACTACTTGTAGGTGATAGGGAGTTGGAAATGCTCGTAACTAAGGCCGAAACCACGGACTTCGTGCTTAGGGAGTAGACCCCCAGGCCATTTCTAGCACGCACTGCCCCGTGACATTTTTGTATTACAAATTCGACAGAATCATTTGTATAGCGGATTCACGGATAAAATGTTCTGTAATGCTAATGTTTGCTAGGCCTTACGCCGCCTGTTTTTACTTCACCAGCCTCATTAGAAATGATAATAAATTATAGTTCATTTTACGGCCTATCCCATACTTAATCAAGATGACACATGCTTGACACGAATTGGTGGCTGTAAATCTAAGTCGTCTTCTTTGTAAGTGGGTTCACCATTGCTCTCTTTAAATTAACAATTATTAGACCGGGCAGATGTCTGTACTGTTTTGTATCCGCATCGTTGGAATTTATTAGTTTTGTCATAGTTTTTTTTGCAAGAGAACAAACTACTTACCTAGGTACTTGATAAAACTATAAAATAATAGCATCATTATCATGTCTATAAAGAAGCGATCGATCGTCACCCATTATTACATCGCAGTTTTTAAGACATCATCAATACTTTACTTATTTTTCTAAGAAAATCAGTTTCCTTGTGGTGTGTCATCGTCAGCATGTTTATCTCATTATTGTACTGATTATCGTAGCTGACCGTGCCGCGTACAAACACCATGATTTACATAATACGCGGACCTTGGCCTTGTGGCAGCCTCGCCATGCGCCCGCGTCGTCGTTCATGCCATCACTCAATGTCAGAGATGGCACGCGAAATACAGAAACTATCTTTTTTGTTAATAATTCTCCATGTGGATTATATTAGCACATGCTAATATTAGGCTGTCACTTTATAACATCAACATCAAACATGTTGAGACTACGTAACAGACTATTATATTCTACGTCACTCTTTAGGAAAGTAGTTATGAATGTATTCTCCAAAGGACGCGAGCCAAAATGTATGAGTAATATGAATGCCAAGCACCACCAGTGATTTACATTCAGAGACAGTTTCTGTCTACCAGACTTTATTAATGTTGCTGTATTTTTCAGTAGAAAGCCATTTGAAAAGGAAATCTGCGGAAGCGCTGGCACTTTGCAAAATCAATTGTCGCGGCTGCGTCTTTTACAACTATGTGCCCCGTTAGGAGATGTATACATCCTGCTTATTTAGTAAATAGCAGAACTTTTAGGGGTTATACACAAAAAGTCGTAGAAAAAAAGTTCTTTCATGTTAAGTATTCATTCCTGAAATTTTTCTGGACCACAAAATGCAAGGTGTTATTATGAGTATGTTAGTAAAACTATGCACATATTTGTACATCGATAAGCTATGTAAGTTCGAGAAAATATCACGTTTCTATTAGTTTGTTTGTATGTAAGTTTTGCGGTGGCAGTGTTCGATTTCAATTGTGAAGTCAAGGTTTTTATTCTAATGAACTATTATAGCGTAAACCAGTGAATAGGGGACCTCCATGCAACTGAATAGCCCGCAGTGTGACGTCGATTTACCAGCATATATTATGATAGGCGGATGGATGTAAGAAACCTTCATTTTATATCGTAATCCCACGAAACCTTCATCTTATCGGTACATCTACATTACTTAACGGTTCCATAAACTCTATGATGCATACCCTACGTTCATTTTCGAACAAAAACAAGAGAACTGCATGGAAATAGCTCTGCAATGCCGCGGGCGATGTTCCGCTAGTTTTTTTGTTTTATACGCAAAGTTTTTAATTAACACGCAAGGTTTGTCAAAGCTCATAATAATCGGGAATGTGCAACTACGCCTCGACGGAGGTGCGTTCACTACTTTTTACGAGGAGTTACTGCTGGCTGTTTCAAAAAGTTCGCAATTTCACATTGCACATTACCGCGCTGTTTAAAACACAAGCTTGTCAAACAACTTTGCTAATTATTTTTTTGCAATCATACATTTGCATGCGGTTATTCATGTTTAGATTCGTTAGTGGGTCAGTGGGTTCTCAGATATTTAAATGTTGTTGGAAATATGAATGAGTCTATCGTTTTTGGGAGAATTTGGTGTTTCATTAATAAGTATTTGTTTAGGATACAAAAACTTTCTAGTCGCATGTAGCATAAAATTAACAAAGAAATTAAAAGTTATGTGCAAAAAAATATCCATCTATTTTTAAGCCTCTTCTATAAGTTTAGTCTGTTATAAATAAAAAGAAAAGTCCTGACTGACTGACTGACTGACTCATCAATGCCCAGCCCAAACCCTTGGACCTAGAAGGCTGAAATTTTGCACAGAGGTTCCCTTTATAATGTAGACAAGGAATAAGGAAGGATTTTTCGAAATTCAACCTCTAAGGGAGTTAAATAGGGGATGAAAGTTTGTATGGAAAATCGTCACTTAATGGGTTAAAAATTTCACGCAAGCGAAGCTGCGGGCAAAAGCTAGTAGTTTATAAATTATGAAATGCAACTCGGTTGTTGTTAAGTATTTACTAAAAAGTTTTAAACTTTTGAAATAAAATCAATCACCGGTAACTGCTTGAAACGCTAAATTTGAGTTGGGACTAGTCTAGAGAAGTTCATTGAAACTTCGATTGCTGCTAATCCACTATTGAACTAGACTGGAAGGAAAGTGGTACAGCCGTGAAATAAGTGAAATCATTACATAAATATAACGATTTCAACTCCACACCAAAATCATTCAGACGTTGAATGATCAAATGCAATATGCTTGCTATTTTTTCTGTATGTTTTCTTTACAAAACAGATAAAAACGTGACAGCTGGTTCAAATCTTACGCTGTAGAGTCATGCTTTATGAGGTTTACCTTAAGAATTCTTGTACTTACTCATCTTTTTCTAAGGATATGCATAACTACAAAGTCACACATACCTATTGATTCTAGATTATTTAAAAAAAAACGTCATAAGATATCAACATATTTTCACACAACTCCAGCCACCTGTTATTTAACGGTATGAAACGGTAGAAACTCACGTATTCTGTGCTGTGTACAGTCGTAGGAATAAGTTTTTGCAACAGTTTTTACGTGGTTGTCGATTTCATTTGCGGATTCCTGTCAATCAATGTTTCGGTTTGGTTTGGAGTCACGTACAGCAGACGTTAGCGTAACACTTTGTGCACAGTTGTTCTTAACGAAGTATAAGAGTGTTTTTAGGGTTCCGTAGTCAACAAGGAACCCTTGTAGTTTCGCCATGTCCGTCCGTCTGTCCTTCCGCAGCTTAGTTCAGAGACTCTTAGTACTAGAAAGCTATAATTTGGCATGGATATACATATTAATCATGCCGACAAAGTGGTACAATAAAATCATGTTTTTTTTTATGATAGGTGCGGTCAGCAACAAAAGTAGCTGAACATTTGAGTTTTTAAACTTTGCATTAATTAGATAACTAATTGATAGGAAACAAAACTTTCAGACATACTTGGAGCTGTACCTAGCAGCTCTAGGTACCATTAAAGTTTTTGTTTTAAAACATCTAGTTTTATAATTAATGCCAAGTTTAAATACTCAAATGTTAAGCTACTTTTGTTGCTGACCGTACCTCCTTTACACGTAACGTGGGTATATATTTTTTTGAGGTATTCCTCGAAGCGCACCAATTTTGAGCCGCACCAAAGTATTCCTCGAAACGCACCAACGCAACGATGAAACATAGAGAAGAGCATGCAGGATTCGTAATAAATTATTGGTTTGATGAGTTTTGTTTTCTTTTAGATTACATTTTATAGTTGGTAAAAATGAAAATAAGGAGCACTAATACTATAGAGGAGATGTAATCGTAAGTTTTGTAGGTAGCTGACGCTATTGCTGCATTTGGTTTATTGCATTTCATAAATCTTTTAGTGAATCAAATAGATTTAACGCAAAGTTACCTTGTGGCGTTAACTACCTACAAAACTTATACTATAATTATGCATTCGTGTTTCTAAATTTTGAAATTTTTAATATGCCGACAGAACATTTACAATTATATTTCACTGCAGCAGTTTAAAGCGCCTCTTATAAAAAGCAGAGAGTTTAATTAAAGGATTTTAACTGAAGCGACTACAACGTTTTATTTATTCAAGCACATAGTTTCATCTATGTCATTAAACGAGCCTACATGGGGTGCATGAAAAGAGCCTCCACGAGTGACGATACTCAAGTACGTCCGGCGCACCCTGGGCAGTCAGCCCTGCTACCAACCTTGCTGACTGGCTAATCTTTTCACCACAGCCTGAGCTGTTTTCGTATAGCTCTTGCTGACACGAGAGAAGAAGAACGAGCCTACGTTTCTTTAAACAATTGTGTTGTAGAGATGCTCTAAAAATAGATAACGGCTACTTCCTAAACAGTTAAAAATCATTCCGCTTGTATTATGACGACTGTGTCACAAAGTAATTGGTCCTCAGGGTATTCGCCCTAGAACGAAGACTTTGTTTGAACAATGTCCTGAGTATTAATTAGTTTGATTCCCAAGTGAGAATCCAACTTTGGAATTCAGAAGTGAAAGTAAACAGTTTCTTTGATTAATACAATTTTCAATGGCAATGGAACTTGTCATTATCGTGGTTAGTTTCCAATCGAAAATTTAAAAAAATTCATTACTCATTTGCTACAATGTTTCTCACAGTTTTATCGCATGAGGTTTTAAATATAACATTTATGGCCAATGGGCAATGGTCACAATGCTCTCTTAGTCATAACGAAACGAATTCAATAAATGTTTGTGACATGATTCACCGATGCACGCCGCCGGTGCATACCAAGCTTTCCGTGTGGACCTCTCATTTAAATTTTGTTTTCAATAAGACACAAAAGTATTTAAAAGTAGGAAACACGTTTTTAAATGTAAACTACTTCGTATAGAATATGAATTCGTCTAACGCCTTTTACGATTACATAGCAATTGATTTTAGAACGTAACCTTGTTGTGAGTATTATAATCAAAGGAACTCTATTAAATCATTTTATTATCAAATCAAAGGAACTCTATTAAATCACCTATTCGTCTCAAGTACCAAATTCCCATAGAATACGACTAAGAGCGATTAACGCAAATTAATAAATAGAACAATTATTAAAGTAGTTAGCAGTGACTGCGAGGTGAAACTGCTATCGTTTCGTCGCAAGCGGGAAAACAATATGTGTTGCAGTTAGGGAAGAGTCCCGCCGAACGACGCGGTGGAGGCGTGTGGGAAAGTATCCACATGCACCGACAATTCCCCGGGAGCCTTCGGCAACCCGTCGAGTTTGTCGAGCTATACAACAGAACAATAGTTTCAACCATTTAGGATTTCGGCTACATTGCTTCTTGCTTGACACATACGAATGCGGCTATTCCGTGTCGGTAATCGATTCTCTTTTGTCTAGATGTTGGGTACCTATCCCGGATTGTTGTTGTCTACGAAGAAAGCCGTCTTTAGCTGTTGTTTCAATAGGACATGGTTTTAACGGGTGGGAATTGTAGGTATTTGAGTTTAATCAAACAGAAACGAAAGGAGAACGACCAAAAGTGGTACCAAAAAGTGTCACGCGTCAAGACTAAGTATTATAGTAATTATTTTCATAATTAAGGAGGATTAGAGGATTTAGGATATTAAGCGTAGGGGATTTGGTTTTTGAACAGGGAATTTAATTTAAACTAAAAAAGTGTTGATATTGTTTTATTCCCTTTACATGACGTTCCGTTTCACATGATTTATGATTACTATAACCTTGAATTTTAAAAGTGTCATTATCGCATCTTTGAGAAAACATGTAAAACAAATATATTTTGCCGATTCTACATTAATTAAAACAACTAGAATAGATTTGAATTTTTATTTAAACGATTATCATTTTTTTATTAAATCGTATAAGACATGTCCACATTGTCAGGTTATTTAGATTACTTCTAAAAGCGTTTTTTTACAAAAAGAACTTTTGTAGGAGTTAATATGATACGTGTAGTCTATAAAAAACAAAGTTTGACTTTGATGCTGCATGGTACGGGACTCCCTACATCCATGAGCATTGTCCTTTCCCATCTAGTTTAGGACAACAGTATTAAGTGCTTTAGATTTACGGTCTGAGCTCTAAAATCGCTACAATAAACTGTCTAAAGAGATATTACCATAATCACGGCACTTAGGTAGCGAATTAGTGATCGCAGTTTGTTTTTGTTAACGTACAGAGGGGTGCTACCCTGCTGCCCATGCATCGTCCTTATTAATCCTCTTTTCGCCTTTACGACAACCACGAGAAGAGAAGGGGTTTTGCTAGGAAAGTTTTATAATTTAAATCCCTTAAATAACTTATCTATTTAATATGTACACAGTCAATGTATAAAAATAAATAAAATCTACTTCTAATTTCTAACTAATGCAACACACACTCTCTCGGCATCGGCCTGAGCATTTGGCAGACTGTAGCAAGTAAATTACTTGAAGCCTGGTCTTGATACTCCCCGGATCCATCTATAATCAGGTAAGGTACGTATGATAGTTGAAGCGCGTGCGTTTCATCTCCGTGCCCTTTCAGAAGAATTGAACCTCGCTTACTGTTGACGCATTCCCATATATCATGAACATTTACTTTTTCTTGGAAACCACACTGAAACGAAAGATATAAAAGATTTTAATATAATTTACAGTATCTCGGGATGGAATAATATAACTGAAAATCATCAAATAACTGTCATAATTTACATTTTCTCAAATCGTACATTGTAACGAAGAATTGAAAAACCTTTGAAGGCACCGATTTCAGAAAATGTTAATTTTATTATATACTAGCGACCCGCTCCGGCTTCGCACGGGTGCAATGTATTATACATGTAAACCTTCCTCTTGAATCACTCTATCTATTAAAAAAAACCGCATCAAAATCCGTTGCGTAGTTTTAAAGATTTAAGCATACATAGGGATTAGGGACAGACAGCGGGAAGCCACTTTGTTTTATACTATGTAGTGATGACCATTTTACACCTATGTTTTTTCTGCGTTTTTATACCCTATAATCGTACCCATGTAGCTTATTTGTATACTCATCTCGTAGGAAAAAGTACACAAAGGTAAATAATAGGTACACAGTTCCGAAGCTTTCCGAATGGCACTCGTGCTAAAACTGGAAACAAACTGGTAGTCCTTTATGGCAGTACCCATTTACCAGTTGTTCCAACTTGACAGAAACAACTCAGAGTACACGTCATTATCTGATTTACCTGTTTTGTGAGAATTATATTTAACTAGGCTGAAACTGGTTTTAGCTTATTTTAGGTCTACGCTTTGTACTGTCAATTATATTATCATGTTCTTGCATGTCTTGTTTAAAAGAATTGGAATTGTATATTCCTAATATAAGTAAAAAGGAGCAGTTTTAAAGGTTCACCCAGCCCAGAAAGGTGCCCTTAATAGTTAGGATCTATTTTTAAATACGAGAGAGGCCTTGAACTTTTTGGATGAATGCCATAATCATAACGCATGACCATTGAATTGCTAACTAAAGAGCGATGTTATTGCATCGAATAGAATACAAATATATCCACTAGAGATGTTATGGTAACACAAGTTCATTCTTTCCAACACATCTCGCCTTCAGCAAGGGTTATACGAAATCTTAGTTATGTTATCATTGTTTTCACAAATTAAATCATGCAAGAATCATTTTATAAGTAAGCTTTGTATTTTTTAAAGTTAAGAGATTCTTCTATAGTGTAGTAGCAATAAATTTTTCTCAATGTGAGCTCTCTAATTACTTAGTGTATTGTATGAAAAAGGTTTAAATGTACCTCCTTAAAATTTATACGTACCCAATGAAAAACAGAAAGGAAGTATTGGTAGTCAGTATGATACGAGTTGTACTGCATGAGACATGTGTTGAAGTAGACTGCACGGGTAGTATTGCGCAGCACGTCTATTGCGCATGCCTGAACCGTGTTGCCGTGGCATTCTGGGATCCCGTGCTGGCAGCTGAACTGATAACGACCGAAGACGCGAAGAGTCTGGAAGAGGGTAAGTCACACAATGAATACTTTTTTCTTGAATTTCATATTGATCCACTGGTGTGCAATGATTAATGTCAATCCAACGGGATTTTATAAACTTTGAGGGGGAGCCCTCAAAGCTTATCAAATCCCGTTGGATTGACATCTATGGACAGTAGTTGAATATGGTAATATTCAACTACTGTCCATAACCTGCTAACGTTTGACTCTATCCCATTTGTCCTGGTGTTGTTGATAAATTGGGAGGAATCTAGGTCTAAAAGTGGTTTGTGAATAGACTGAGTTTGTTTGTAAACAGTTTTTAAATGAAGATCCTAAAAGTAAGTGAACCTAGTGCTACGACACTACTTATTACAAGCACGCACCCATTTGTCTTTCTTGCCTGTTAAAATATGATTCACACCTGACGAAGCGCGTCAGAGCGTATCGGCTCGTACGCCGCCGATCGGCTGCCGCCGTATGTGGGCGCATACGAGTGTATCCGGGCGGATTGGAGCGGACGGAAGCATAATACACAAAGCAATAAAGAAAATTGTCAACCATTAGCCATCATAGGCTTTACGGCAAACGAGATGACGTAGCGGCGCATACCGTGGAATACGCACGGTTGCGCGCGAATGCGCAGGGTCAGCCGGTCGGCTGTGTGGCTGTGCTCATGCAAATATGAACTTGAATGATTAAAGATACATGATAAACCTCTTTATTGCATTGTAAATTGCGCTTCCGTCCACTCCGATGCATCCGGATGCGCGCGTACGCGCCTGCATGCGGCGACAGCTGGTCGGTTACGAGCTCATACGCTTCGAAGCGCTTCGCCAGGTGTGAATAGTACGTTAAAACTTGCACGACATGCGTGAAGAGATACTGCAACGGGGTAAATACTTGAGTCGTAATAGACGTGGATTATGCTCGGAGTAATTTTAAATCGTTTATAGTAATTTTCATAGTTAAGTAGTGTAGAGTTATACTAACATGTATGACATACGTAGATAACGTTCGCAACTTCAAGAGTATTTAATTTTAATAGGTGGTAGAATGTTGTGTTTTAAAATCGACTTCAGTTTAATGTTCATGTTGCTAAACGCAACTGTTCAAAACTAAGGATAATGCTTTATTATGAAGCATTTAATTACCTAGGTTTATCAAATGGTAACTAGAAAGATAAAAAAGTTTTATAAATGTAGGGCACAAACGAACTGTTTGTTTCTCAACGACAAATACTTAATGCTTTTATTTCGTGTGTAGTAATGCCTAGGCAAGGGCCTAAAGCGTGTTTTATATAAATTAAAAATATAACATTAACCATAATGATACTGAAATTTCACGTACCTTAGCGTGTCCGTAGGGTATTAAATGTATGTCTAAATGTGAGCCTAGCCTTTCCACAGTGGGCTTAAGCTGTGACACGAAGAAATCCACACTGAACGGACATAGAGTTTCATAATACACTTTGATTTCAACTTTGTCCTTTGCTGTGGTTACGTCTGAAGCGACCTGAAATTTTGTTAGAAATTGGATTAGTTATGGAATATTAGAATTTTGTATTCCGTGGGCTTAGACATGAACCCAAATTTGTAAATTAGAACTTCCATGGCAAATTAAATAATTGCTATTGTTAGTTATTAGAAATCTGAAATTCACTTACATTTGAACTGCTGTTCCAGTTTTCTATATGGTTACTTCTGCTGGATGAGCATCCTAAAAACAATTCCCAGTATTATAAAAACTTTCCAAGCCTACAAACTATAACATACAAAATTATATTCGCTTACCGGAACTCTGTGAAGTTGTGGCGCCACATATCGCAACACCGATAAATAAATGGAGTAACACTATTTTGTAATAAGTCATTGTACACTGTTGAAACGCGACTGAAGCTTAGATCTCCAGGAAAGTATAATGATGGCTTGGTGACAATTTGATTGTCGTATCATTTGAATAGCCTATGACCAATAGAGATAATAGACTCAAGAGACGATAATTTTTTATCATCTCTTAATACTTATTACTTACCTACATACCCGATGCCACCGTAATAATTATCTTTTGTTTAAGAATTAAGAAGTCTTTGTGCTCATAAACTACTTCCTCGAGCACTGATTTTGAGGCTATCTCTTACATTGGACAGTTGCAATTCGCCCCGGTTCTTTTGTTGATTTCGAAATATTAAAATAATTATAAATAACTGCATTCATCATCATCATCATCACTCAGCCGAAAGACGTCCACTGCTGGACATAGGTCTCCCCCAAAAGGGGGAGGGGGTTGGCGAAGGCGGGTTGGCGATTGCAGGATGGTTGTTAAAGTACTCAGAGAACGCTGCTGCCCATCCTCTAGTGAATCCCTTAGTCGCCTGTTACGACACACACGGGAAGAAATGGGGTAGTGCTATTCTTTAAGTCCGGCACTACACGAGACCTGAATTATAAAAGGTTTAATATTTTTACTAAAGCAACATCACGCAAAGGTTTCTTTTTTATGTTGTAAAACAGGGGCCTGATTCGCCTAACTAAAGAACTTCAGTTGCAGCGTACTTGCAGTTAAGTTTGGATCAAAACAACGCTTTTCGTATTCTCTGCCGTCATAACAAAGAGTGCAGTAAGTGCAATTTTTGAACATAGAATTTTGATCCTTAGTGTTGGGTTACGCAGACGCAAAAGGTTAAATATTCTATGTTCAAAAATTGCACTTACTACACTCTTCGTTATGACGGCAGTTCTCTTAATAGGCGTAACTGCAGCGTCAAGCACTGCAACTTCCTCGGCGCGTCACGAAATTACGTGAATTAGCCTACTGGCCGACGGCCCACCTGATGATAGTGGCCACCATCGTCTACATATACCTACTACAACATCAAGAGATTTGTTGATGAGTTGCCAACTTAAGAAACTAAGTAGAAAAGTCTTAGGAGACAGTAATTTCATCGCACCCATTTCCAACGAACTGGAAGACAGCAATGCTGCTTGGCGGCAGAAATATGTGGTAAGTAGTACTTCCACGGATGTACTTGTTCATAAGGAACTACTAAACTACTAAAGGAAGTACTAGAATATGATTTATTTTATCACTGTTTGTTCACGGTTTTATGCAAGTCTAAAAAGTTTTTAACACGATTATGTTATTTCAGTACGATTTTAGTTTATCGTTTATTTTACGCTTAAATGGTATATCAGTCACATTTGGATTTGTTTTACAACTAAGAAGCTTAGCTCCTTGGGATCATACCGTAAAATAAAACATCTAGTTTAAACAAAAGATTCGGTAAAGATTTATTATTCCTGTAAATTTATTTACGCACACGCCGGTGGTGGAGTCGTGAAAGCTGCGCATACGTCCTTCATGAAGTTACTTCCATCATTTGGTACTCCATTGATAAGGATGTAGGGGACGTATTTGAAGCCAACCTTCTTGCTTTCATCTCCGTAATATTTAAGGAGCGTTGTGCCTTTGGGCCCTTTTGCGCATTGCTTTATCTGCTCCGTGTCTATGTTCAAAGACTTTCCACACTGAAAATAAATTTAATTTTGTTGTGATTGCTAGTTTTGGTCATTCAAGTAATTCTTTAAAAGAGGTTACAGCTTTACGGTGCTTTTCCACCAGAGATGTGCTATGCAACGTTGCTATGGATGCGTTTGATATTCACCAATCATATTCATTGGTCCACATAGCGTAGCACTGGTGGAAACTGATTCAACTAAGCTACGTTTTTCATATGGAAGGATGCGTGCTGTGGATGCGTGCTATGGATGCGAGCTATGGATGCGTGCTATGGATGGTCGCGAGTGGTGTATCTATGTGCAGAGCACCGCGACGCCGCTTTCCGTGCCTTTCCTAGTGTCGATACGTGGCATAGCTCGAGCTGGGCATCTTCCTCGCACAGCTACCTTGCGGCGGTGCATTTTCATAGCACATCTTAGTCGCTCCGCTACATAGCTTAGCATCAGTGGAAACGGTCACATAGTTTCGTAGCTTAGCGTTTACATTCTCGCAGCGTATCACATCACTGGTGGAAAGGCACCCTTAGAGTGAAATAATTGATGCCTAATTCCTACAAGCTTTTTGTAGAATTTGATTTTGATGATGATTGAGATTTTGAGGTTGTCATGACAATAATTTTTAACAAAACATTTATCTACATTTCATGTTTGTAGTTAGGGACCGATATACTTTGTTAGCAATCAATATTATTGGGTGCTTTTGCTTTTATTACCTCATCAGCAGCTTTGTCATCTGATCCTCTATTTGACCGCGAGGAGTCCATCATACAGGAGTTGAAGAAGACGGCTCTTGTCACATTGCCTAGGTAGTCGATAGCACAAGCATGCAACTTGTTACCGTAACACTCTTCTGGACCGTGCTGGCACTTGAATTCATAGTTGCCATTGCCATTATCTGTTGTCTGACAAAACAATATTTGTTTAAATAAATTTTACATTTTGAAGATCCAACCAGAAAATTTATAATTAGAACTGTTCTGAAATAACTTATACAAGGTTAGTCTGAAGGGAGGTAATAATCCGCGGGCAACTTAAAGTATCACTGATGACTGTTTTAAAGCAAATGTAAAAATTTCAAAACTTGATAATATTTATTTCTATGCAATATGAACACATTTTATTTTTTTCAAAAATTCTTTATCCCTTCTTTAGTTACGATTTCAGAAAATGGAGCTTCTAATCCGTGACCTCAGATATTTTTCATTGAAATTCACGCAGTTAGCCGAAATGTTATAACATATTGTAATAGATACGTGTATGGATAATAGGTAAATCCTGTACATTGTGAAACTACACAATAATACAATTATGTAATTGGGACTTATAGAACACATTTTTTATGTTGTGTGTTGGATCCTAACCAGTACGACAGGCAAAGGCATGCGGAGCATTTCCGTTTTTGCATAATGTTCTGACTACTGACCGTAATGAATTAAGTAAGCGTTACTTCGTCTTATACCTTATAACTTGACTTGGGTGTACGGAAGTGATGTGAAAGACTTTTCATTAGTTGATGGAAAATTGTTAACATTGCTTATTTGCTTTGTTATCATTGCTCATCAACGTTTTCTATTAACAGCAGCGAACATGAAAATTCGACGTCACGTTTGATGCATTGGCTGAGCGATTAGCTGTAGCGCTACGGGTCGTGGATTAGTATCCCTGATGAAACAAGTATTTGTATTGTTGTGGGTCTGGATATTAGGGCATGTGAAGATTTGTGTCTCTAAAAGCACCCACGATAAAGGAGAAGGAAAAAAGCGGGAACACTTTTAAAAAAAAAAGGTATTTTGATTGGCAACCCTAGTGCCGTAATTAGGGCGGTGGTGCCAGCGGTGCAGCGCGGGCGACACAGGGCGCAGACCCTAGGGGACACAGGAATTTTAAATCCTGCGTTAGAGGATTTTATTTAGAGGGCGTAGTAATAGAACTTCACAACGGGCGCACAAAAACGGGCCACCTCTACCTATCCACTGAGAAACAGTATGTCCTTTCCAGCCAAGGAAACCAGAAAAGAAGATAGCTAAAGAAATCCAATCAATTTTTAACACCTATTATTTCAATAACCTGAATAAATTGCTACAGTGGCTAAATCTTTTGTGCAAAACACGACGCAAGATGATGTTAACGTAGCGTATCTGATCTGTAAGTGTGTATTTTGTCAGCTATGTTTATTCAAGTTTATTCATTTACACAGGTCGTTAGTATAAGTTATTTATTTATGTCTGATAGCAGCTAATCATTATACATGACCCGTAAACAGACACAGCTTTAGCTTTGTTCCAATCTATACGAGGATATTTAATAATAGTTTAATTAGTTATTATTGTATTCATACCTGTGCGTTCCCATAAGGATAAAGGTTCAGGTTCAGGTTTGAGGCTAGTTTCTCCACTGCTGGCGATAATTGGGTTGAATCGAAAAGCCTGCAATCTGGACATAGGCACTCGTAATATAATTTTATATCAACTTTTTCTTGCGTCATAGTTAGCACCTAAAACAAATTATTATCATTGAAATAACAATACAGAAAAAAATTAAAAAGAAAATATAAACAAATGAATACCTTATCCTGCATCAAGAGTAAGTCTGCGTTTAAAGTCTGGATCTGCCCCGTAACCCCGCCATCTAGTAGGTTTGAAATAATTTCTGCAAACGGAATTAAACTTGTCATATTATGTATGATAAAAATATGTTATATTAAAACGTTGCATTTTTACGTACCATCATCCTGAGTTCTTACTGTATAAGTTAAAGTAATGATACAAAAAATAAGACATTTGTATAAAGACATTGTTATTCATGTAAATCACAATATTACGACGAATTGTGATTGCGGTACAAAGTAAGTCCCCTGGAGCGGCCGACTCGACGTACACTAACGATAACACGACATCAGTGCCATTTATGTTACGTTTCTTTACAGTTAATTATGAAGTCATTCACACTATAATTGTGCGTGTATTATAATAAAGTCAAAATGTACTTTTTATCTATAAAAATTAATGTATCGAATTGTAGATAAAAGTTATTTATAATTTGACTATTACATTTTACTCGATAAGTTTCCCAGTTAGCGTTAAACGTAGCATCTATAATTATTATAATTACGTCATAATGTCGTAAACTTTATTGATGTTGGTAATGAATATAAATGATAATTAGAACATATTTCATCGGAAAACTATTTCTCTCTTTTAACGTTTAATAACCGATTGGGATTGTTTTTTTGGAAATGATCGACGGATATCCGGAACGGTATATTTAATTAATTCGTTAATAATTGTTATTAGAGTCACTTATGTCGTGTTCTCCTCTTATTATCAATACAAAAAAAAAAAAATATGCGTCGCATTCAATATTCGAAAAATCCGATTCAGTTATCTAACTGGAGTTATTTAGGTAGCAATTTCCTTCAGTAGTCGCATAAATACCACTGATAATAAGGTATGCTATAACTACTAATCAAAAAAGTCTACAAACAAACAGAGGTGTAAAATAAAACAATTCAATTCTTTACCAGACTTAACGAAGGATTAATGAGAATAAAAAGTTTGTAGGCGAAAAGAATTAAATTTTCACGTAGTTATCAGACGGATGGTTCTGTTGCAATTAGCCGTATGTTTGCAGTGCGGGGTCACCCGGCAACTGGTCTCGTTCGTATTTTATTTGATGAACGAACGATCCACTGTTCGTTTGCACACCAGCCAAATTTCATCTCGCTACCCAGTGCAGACATTTCATCCCGTTTCCGAAACAGAACAGGTGTTCTGTTTCGGAAACGGGAAAATATTTTTGCAAGTTTTCCATCAGTGCCAGGTGGCACTGATGGAAAACTTGCAAAAATATTTTTTTTCAATTTGATTGAGTGTTCAGTTTGTATTTCTGTATCTCAAGTTGTTGGATATACAGTTTCCATACATCGTGCTGCAACATTTCTACTAAGTTGGTTTAGAAGTTTAGATTACACAATATCAAATTGGATTTCAGTATTTGCAACTACTAACTTCAAGAATTACTAATAGAATGCGTCAAGCGAATGTTACAAAACAGATGAAATTAATTTCAAAACTGCATCGTTCAAAAAACAACGGAAGCAAAAACATTCTTTAAAATTGTTCGCGGTAGCAAAAAAGGAAAAGCTTGCGTCTAGATAAATATGAACGTATAAGAAGTTTCGTCGTCATATGAGCGTCTGAAGGGCAGACCGGAGTGCAGTCTGGAGTCTGCAGTCTGCCACAATGGCACCGCAGCTAGCTGTCGGGCTTTTGTTACCTTACCTCACATATTACTTTTTGCTACGTACTTTAGAGAAAATTGAATTGTAACATAGTTTTACGAACAGATGAATACAGTCTGCACACAAAGAGATCGGGATGCTCTTGATGAATTGAGAGATTTAAGCTGCTTCAGTGTATTAAGTCTAAGTTTATGAAGAGGGAAATCTAATACAACTTTGTTTTGGGTTCGTCTGAGAAGTGTATTAAATTAAAATGACACAGGATTTGTCTTCGGTATCTTATCTACACATTGTATATGTGTCTGACGTTTTAACATTCATTCTTATTTTATTTTGTAAATATTCACTGGCCTCCTAAAATAAACACTGCTCTTTACTCAGAGGTTTTACTCTACTACAATGAGCGAGAATTGTCATACAATCACTACGCTATCGATAGAGACAGATGCTGTCGATAAACCAATAAAAACCGAATACAATTCTAGGTTCGATACCGTTGTCGCTGGACAATATTTCAGTAGAGAAGCTATGGTTGCGTTGGCGCTCCCTCCTCGGCTACCACCGCGCCAGCTTCGCTTCCTATTTGCCTTGCATGAGACTTCTCATCAGATCTTCCACGCTGATTACAAAAAGGCTATTCACACCATTTAACATCTCACTTCTATCTCTCGTGTCAGCACGAGCTATACGAAAATAGCTCATGCTGTAGTGAAAAGATTAGCCAGTTAGCAAGGTTGATAGCGAGGCTGACTACCCAGGGTGCGCCGGACGTACTTAAGTATCGTCACTCGTGGAGGCTCTTTTCATGCACCTCAAAATCTCACTGGATGCATATAAAAGCAGATTAGTGCTTGACACAAATTAATTAAATTACCTCCGGTCTCTGAATTGAGAATTCTAGAATAAGTCATAAGTAACATTTGAGTACGGAATTATCAAAAAAATGACGGATTTTCAAGCATTTTTTTTGACAACTCCGTACTCAAATACTACTTAAGTATTGCTTATCCCGAATTCTCAACTCAGAAACCGAAGGATTGTACCCTTGTTGGAACAAGGGTAATTAATATCAGTACGAGAAAACAAACTAATAAGTATCATTTAAATAAAAATAGTGTTGTTTATTTCATCAAGCGTTTAATTGAATGTCTTTAGTTGGTCGTTGGTGTTCTAGTCGTATTATGTTACACAAGTAGGATAAGTATTTTGTGAAAAACTAAAAAAATAAGAATTTAACAATGATCAAATTAAGAAAAATATATCCTAATATAAAATTATAAACCTAATAGAGGGCATCAAAATGTACCTGCATCACTGTCAACTTGTAACGTATCCAGAAGGCTATGTGTCAATGTTGTTTGGTCACAGTAAAGGCCAGCCTTCGGGTCACGCGAAGTGTCGACCAGCCGCCTTGCAATGTCCCTGTATAGTAAGTAGTTGAGCACTTGGATCCCGCGACCCGAGTGTTTCTACCTCAAAAGGCTAGAAAGCGCTAGGAAGCTGCGAAAATAGACCTCTTGGTCTCCGCAGCGTCAGCAGCGCCAGCTCAGCCCTCCGATCTAGGAAGATGGGATGGCGCAAGGCTATCGACGCACGTTGCGGCCCACACCAAAGGATAACACTTCCATGGCAATACGACGTACCATCTGGTCTCTTGCCATCGCCACGTGCCAAGCCGTTTGGTTCGAATACACCTGGAACGCGGTGACAAGAGCTCTACGAATAATAGCATTTAGGTTCGCGTGGCTTCAGTGGCGGATTAACACATTTGCCGCTAGTCGGCTATACAAATTTTGCTGCCTCTACCGACCTCTATAATTCGATACCCTAGTTCACAATCATAATAATTTCATTGTTTTTTGTCACAGATATTGTAACTTTATGATTTGTGTATTATCGGCCTAATTAAGTACACCACCTTTTTCCCGTAATTAGTAAATTGTGAACTAGGGGATTGATGTGTTAGTTCCTAGGTTATTTTTACAACTCAACAATTTAGTGAAGATTGCACTAGAAAAAGTTTTTGGGTACCTATATTTATTTTCATTGTTTGTGTGGACCTAATAACGTTTAGGTATACAAGGTTAGTTTTAGTATATACTAAACCTGAAACTAGTTTGTTCAGAATCACTAGGAGAATCGATTGACATATTTTTTACACCACTTTTTTTTTTGTTTTTTTTTTTTTTCATAAATTTCAATTTTGTTTCAGTAGGTTTTTACCCATAACAGTTGACGGGAATAGACACTTTGAGGCTTGAAATGGTCCGCTCGGTCAGTTTCCGTGTATTAGACAACCCCTGCATAGCACATCTCAGGCATTTCACACTTTTTTAGCAAACCGACATAAACTAAGGTGTAACTTGGAGATTTACTAAAAAAAAAACACATATTCAGGCCATTCTGATGAAAATCTTGTTGGGGTGTCTCGGTTTTCGTATAAAGTAAAAATAACGTTGTATAAATACGAATCTTATTAATTTCTGTAAGACATTAAAGAAAATTTTGGCCCAAATTTGCCGCCCCTAAAATCTGCCGCCTTAGTCTCCAGCCTACTCAGCCTGCTGGTAAATCCGCCACTGCGTGGCTTCCTATACGGTCTGCACTCCTGCTGCAATCAAGCCGCGGTGTCCGAAGATGTCGATACCTTCAGCGCAGTGGCATTAATGCGAAGCACAGCTGGGACCTCCCAAACGTTGTAGCGAGCTGGAATATAGGGTCGTTCAGTGTAGCGCCTTTCTACACTAAGGAAAGGTCATTTCCTAGTTTTGATTCCCGAATTAGGATACTTACAAGGTTATTTTCAGTATACACTAAACCAGAAACTAGTTTGCAGAATCACCAGGAGAATCGATTGGTAGTTTTTATACCACGTTATATTTTTGGAAAAAATAAGTTCGTGTTTCAACTTGGGTTCAATTGATTTCTAAGTATATCAGTGGACCGTGAATACCATGAGGCCTGAGACGGTCGGCTTGGTAAGTTCTGTGTATTAGACAATTTCTGAACGGTGCACCTCACGCATTACGTACCTACTCTACAAGGGCACTTAACGCAAAACGAAAACATATTTCAGGCAGTTCTGATGAAAATCTTTTTAGGTGTCTCGATTTACTCAAAATAGCGTTGTATTAGAAAAAAATCAGAAAGCACGAGTATTGAACGTGGTCAATTAATAGCATGCGATTTATAAATTGCATATTTCATAATAATCCGTCTGATGGTTTATTCGAGGGAGCTGCCAAGTTTTTGAATCGAATATTTTACTTAGGAACGCGGTAGTTTTCAGTAAGCCCCTAATTCCCAGGATGGTGGCGATTCAACAAGTTCAACTTGATAAAAACTCAGTCCAGACTGGAAGCTTTCGTCTATCGAAAGCTTTATTTATATCCAACTTCAATTTTGAATCCTAAGAATATTATTCGAAATGAAACGTAGGTAGAATCTTTTTCGAGTTAATTTACAACTCCTTCTTGTAAACGTTAATGTCTTTTATGTTATCCATGCCGCCATAATGGGTTTAATATTTTCCTTTTAAAAACTAGTTTTAAAGATATCCGCATTAAGAAGAAAATGAAAAAAAGGGTGGAAAGAGGGCATTGATATTACGAGTAATAGTGAAAAGCTCGTCAGTTCGTCAGGCAGGTGGCCGGCGCTCGCAGCCGTTTATTTATCTGCACTGAAACGAAAAATTAAAGTGAATGTTGTTGCGCTGAAACTCGACTCACTTCAATACGTAGCTATATTTCTGAGAGACGGAGTTTTTATCGTTTTTCTGCTGAACGTAGTTTCGAGTGATCTTGAAAGTTACAAAATAGGAACAATATTGTAATTGCTCGTTATTTGGAAACAAGTGAGAGCAATTTATTACTTTATTTTACATTTGACGACGCGCGAATTTTAGTTTCATCAATGAGTCTGGACGTGGAAAGCTTCAATTGTAATTAAAGGCCCCTTTGTATCTCCCTACCCTTTCCAAGGCATCTAGTGGTTGCTTCCCAGTGTCTTATAGCTATTATAAATAATACCCACATAATACACCAAATAATCGGCTCCAACTCGTGTTTGTGAGGCAAACAAAAAATTCGTGAGGCAAAAGCTGTAAGTAAGATAATTACATTGCAACATATTTTTACGCATTTACCCAGTTTTCCAACAGGTGATGTTTCTCACGCAATCCTGACATTAATGTCACGTTGGGATGGGTGGTCCCTATCCGTTACCAACTTTAGAAACTAAGTAGAAAAGTCTCATGTGCCAGTGTCACCGGCATCCATTTCCAACAAACTGGAACATAGCAATGCTGCTTGACAGCAGAAATAGGCGGTAGTAAGTACTTCAACAGACGAACTTTATCTTAAGGAACTCGACTACTAGTACATTCTGTCAAAAAAGTATCGGGAATGGATAATTTGTTTATGGTTCCAAATTCAATTTCTTTCTTTTTTTTGTTGTTGTTTGATTGGCACAACTGGGGCCTAATTCTTCTAAAATAAATTGTTGCCAAACGCAATCGAACCACAACCGTCAGTCAGTTTTTGTTTTCTCAAACTTTCAAAATGATTGATTTTGTTTTTTGTGTCAAACAATTTGATAGCTTTTGAAATTGAGAACTGTCTGAATGAACGGTTCGGCCTTGGTTCGGTTGTGATTTATCAAGATTTATTTTAGGAGAATTAGGCCCCTGTTTTCCATTTTGGCGCGGAGTTTGAGTTGCATCTGCTATTTAGATTAAATACAGTGCTGTTTTTAGTTAGATCATAATTTAGTGTGTATTGCGAATTTCATAATGGACAAGAACATCGAACAAAGAGTTTGTCTTAAATTTTGCATCGCCAATGGAATTTCGTGTTCGGAGTACTTAACTGAAAATGTTACACAAGCCTTATGGTGAATCGGCTTTATCAAAAACACGTACTTACGAGTAGTACAAACCCTTCAAAAGCGGTCGAGATGTGATGGAAGATTTGCCTCGCTCTGGTAGGCCATCAACATCTTCAACTGAAGTTAACATCGTAAAAGTGAAGGAAATAGTGACTGAAAATCCTCATTCAAGTTTGAGAGAGATAGCCGCTGAACTTCCTGTGTCTCACGAGTCGATCCGTACCATTTTCAATAATCACTTGGGTATGAAATATGTTGTCAGTTACGGTGGATTTGGATTTGTTTTATTATTTCACAATTAAGGAGCTTAGGCTCCTTAGGGACATAGGTACAGTAAAACAAAACACATAATAGCTATAGACAAAACATCGGGTAACGTTTATTTTCCTGTTAATTTATTTACGCACACGCCGCTGGTGGTATCGTGAAAGCTGCGCATACGTCCTTCATAAAGTCACTTCCGTCATTTAGTACTCCATTGATAAGGATGTAGGGGACGTATTTGAAGCCAACCTTCTTGCTTTCATCTCCGTAATATTTAAGGAGCGTTGTGCCTTTGGGCCCTTTTGCGCATTGCTTTATCTGCTCGGTGTCTATGTTCAAAGACTTTCCACACTGAAAATAAATTTAATTTTGTTGTGATTGCCAGTTTTGTTCATTCAAGTAATTCTTTTAAGGAGGTGACAGCGTTAGAGTAAAGTAATTGATAGCTAATTCCTGCAAGCTTTATGTAGAATTTGAGTTTGATGATGATTGAAGTTTTGAGGTTGTCATGACAAGATTTTTAAACAAAACATTCATCTATATTTCATGTATGTAGTTAGGGACCGCTATTCTTTGTTAGCAATCAATATTATTGGGCGCTTTTGCTTTTATTACCTCATCAGCGGCTTTGTCATCAGATCCTCTATTCGACCGCGAGGAGTCCATCATACAGGAGTTCAAGAAGACGGCTCTTGTCACATTGCCTAGGTAGTCGATAGCACAAGCATGCAACTTGTTGCCGTAACACTCTTCTGGACCGTGCTGGCACTTGAATTCATAGTTGCCGTTGCCATCGTCTATTGTCTGATATAACATTTTTTTTTAATTAATTCTGTTATTAATGTATTTGTGAAGATCCAACCAGAAAATCTATAATTAAAACTGTTCTAAAATATCTTAAACAAGGTTTCTCGGAAAGGGGGTACTAATCCGCGGGCCACTTAACGTATCACTGATGACTGTTTTAAAGCATGTGTTAAAATTTCAAAACTTGATAATATTTATTTTCATGCAGAAATTCATTATATTCAAAAAGTCCTCTTCCCTGCTTTAGTTACGAATTCAGAAAATAGAGCTTCTAATCCAAATTTTCTTTCTAGTCACATATGACCTAAAATGTAAACACAGCTGATCATAGCGGATGATTAGATTTTAGCGTATTTTTTATAAAATCAGCGAACAGCTATTTCTCTTAAACAATTGACTTTTGGGGAAAGTTATCGAACAAAAGTTATTCATAATTATGGACTCTTTAACAGTCTTTCGGATTAGTACCCCCTTACCGACTAACCTTGTAATAAACAAAGCGCTATAATTTTACTACATTCCAAGAATAAGAAGAGAACGTATCTAAACTTATATTACGTTAAGTTCTCCTTCAGTAACAAACATAGGATCCCTTCATATGACAAAGGTCTTAAGTATTTTTCCAAAACAAAAGAAAACGGTAAAATAAATTGTCTAAAATAACTATACACTGCTGGCCAGTCGACCGAAATGCTGGTTATAGATTGTAGAACACACTTAAAAAGTTTTATAGCAAACATGGCAAAAATAGCAACGGTACATACTCTACTTGATATACGAGTAGGTACCTACAGCGTTAGTTGTCACAAACTGACATTGAATTATATAAAAACGATATCAATGATTGTTAACAAAAAACTATTATGATTGAACGAAGTTATCAAAAACTTTTTGGAAACTTTTGTCATAACTAACCTAACTACGTGGAGTAAAACGTAACATATTGTACGTGATTTTGTCGACTAAAGTTTTCCACTGAAATTCACGCAGTTAGCTGAAATACATATAATAATAAGGGTAGTATTTAAACGATCGAATATATGTAAATTCAAAGTAAGGGTGTCAAAAATACTGATTATGGCGTACTGAAATACTAAGTGGGCGAAACACAAATATTGAAAACGGCGACTTAAAATTACGAATTTGAGGTACTACTTATTCAGAACGATCAGTATAATAATTCATAAGCGAACAAATTTCACTCACATTATTGTTGTATGTTTGTAAGGCTGTTTGGGTTTCCAAAGGAGCGTCGACGGAGCCCCGCTATGCCTCCTATTTCTGTCTGCAGGGTTTAATTTAAAGTGACCTAAGACGAAGTGGAACCTAACCTATCCGTGTCGGGGTAAGGAAATGTATATTTTCGCCTACTCAGTATTTTTTTCGCCCAAGTTAGTATTTAATTCGGACACTTGGAATTTTAGTTGCTAGCTTAGATCAACTGTTTCCCACTGCTAGTAGCTCATTTTACGAATTTTAATCATTCATTAATTATCGCCAGTTAAGTAAATTTTTCGCAAATATATTTTAATGCCGCTCGGTTTAGTATTAAATTATCTCATTAACAGTCTTCCATATATTATTTATTCGCCCGATTAATAATTCCCCTAGTAATAATAGATAATAAAAAATGTATCATGAGGTCTACTGAAAAGCTTACAAACCGCAGGGCAGCTTGTGGCGAGCTGTTGGTGAGTGGCGACACTGCGTACCTTATTGCCTCAGAGAGTCGGTCAGGGCCTCGTCTCCAGTTTGCCTTTATTGGCTGGCTGGAGTGGAACCCCAAGAGTGCCCGCAGGATTCTCAACTCTGTCTTGCCTTTATCGGCCGGCCAGAGGGGGGCCGCCAGAGCTATATGCTCGGGGGTGGAAGTGTCTAAAGGCGTAATAGCGGGGAAACCCACTCCGGGTCTCTTAGACCCGCGACGGCGAAACCGGGGCCACACCTCTCTACACCTCTAGCCGCTCACACGTCTGTTGCCCCCTTCGCCTATGTACTGGCGGCTTTTCAGGGGGCCCAGCTAGTGAGCTGGCGAGTCACCGTCTGCCAATATATTTCAAATTTAAGCTTGAAAGGCAGACGCCGTTTTCTTCCGGCAATAGAAGTTATCCAGTCCATTTAACACCCCCTCCCATAGACCAGTTTTATTTTTACCATATTTCACAATAGTTTTGCACCCACCTGGGACGGTCCATGACTGTACTCCAATAGTGCAGCCGTGGATAGTCCCGGGTTGGTGCCCCACCCCATTTTAGATTAAAGCTCTCAAAGGGGCCTCTGCGCGTTGGACCTGTGTCCCCGTGTATACCTTCCAAAGGACCGGACATCTTCCGCACGGAAGATGAGCCGTGATGTCCAAAGACAATCTAAATCACAAAAAAAAGTGCATTAGAAGCATATGTGGACTTAGACAGATTGATTCATGTAGACCAGTTTTCAAAAGGTTGAAAATTTTAACCCTACCTTCATTATACATATTTGAAGCGGCAATGATGATAAAACGCGATATAGAGAAGTATGAAACGTTGAGAAGTTCGAGACATAAAACTGAACATAAAGGCATTAAATGTAGAACAGTAAAATTTAAATCGAGTGTATTTGGTATTGGAGTTAAAATCTATAACAAACTCCCAAAATGTATTAAAAATATCTCATCATTAAATATTTTTAAATTGAAGTTAAAAGAATTTCTCAAATGTATAACATATTATTCAATTAATGAATTTCTTAATGACCGATTTATTGACTAAAATTGTTTTTCACTTAGTTAATGTAAATTATATGACCGTAGTAATTATGTCTAAAAATCAATGTAGTGTGAGGTTGACTAAAACCAATCAATCAATATTTATTTGTGAACATAGGTCATACAAAAAGGTCTTAAAAATATTATTATACAAAACACAGTTTATCAATTTTATCATTTAAAAATAACTCAACTGAGTAAAATGTTTTATTTTTAAAAATGAAATCAATTTGCGTTTAAAAATACGGATATCCTGTTCATTTCTTACAGTTTTAGGTAGTTTATTATGAATTTTTGGAGCCATTGCGAAAATACTGTTCTTGTATAATGTGGTTTTAGATCTTATAACATGTAACTTGTCACAACGACGCTGACTAGTTACTTGGTCGAATTTATTTAGATTATTTTTGACGAACATAGCTGTTTCGTAAATGTATAGTGAGGGCATAGTTAATATTTTCATGTTTTTGAAGTACGTGTAGCAACTGTTGGTAGTTTGTAGATTACAGATAGCTCTAATGCACCTTTTTTGACATTTAAATACCATTTCTTTACCCGTTGCGTACCCCCAAAACAGAATACCGTACCTCAATGTTGATGCTACTAGACCATGATATGCTGTTAACACTGTTTTTCGGTTTGCCGTTTTATTTAACATATGCAGTGCATAGGAACATTGATTTAGTTTGGTAAAATTTTTTTTTTTTGACTTATTCATTGAAAATTGCATGACCTTAACAATTATGTCTATTAATGAATGTATGATGAGGTTGACTAATAATTGACATGTTAAACTTATTTTATTATTATTATTTTTTTGACTTATTTGACGTAATTTGTATGTCCGTAATAATTGTATTAAATTAATGTAAAATGAGGTTGACTAAAACCAATCCATTCCAAAACCAAACCAGCAAGTAAGAGTGTAATTCTATTATTATTCATTGTTTTTATCATAGCTAATAATATTGACATACTTAAAAATATTGTACACCCCATGGGTATGTTACAGTGATACTATAATCCTAATTATAATAACTGTCTTTTCACCTGTGACAAACAATAAATAAATGAATTATGAATAAAAAAATATAGATAACATTTTGTAATATTGTGTGTTTGTTGAAGCTAGTTACAGGCTTACAGCACTAGCCAACCCTACCTATCTACTGAAACACAGTATGGATCAAGAATGGAAAGGTAGCTAAAAGAAACCAAAAGAAGCTCAGTAGTATTTGCTTCGGTTTTTAAAACTTATTTCAAAATATATTCTAATACCTAAATTTATCTAATATTTTGCAAAAAACACGACCCAAGAATGATGTTACGATGTCAACGTAGGGTATCTGATTTGAAATTGTTTATTTCATCAGTGATATTTATTATTAAACTTTCTTCATTTACAAGGGTCATTAGTACAAGTTATTTATTTACGTCTGTTGGCAGCTAATCGTCATAAGCTGACCCACAGACAGACAGCTTTAGCTTTGTTCCAATCCATACGAGAATATTCATAAAATTGTTTAATTAGTTATTATTTTGTTCATACCTGTGCATTTCCATAAGGATAAATGTTCACGTTCAGGTTTGAGGCTAGTTTCTCGACTACTGGCGATAATTGCGTTGTGTCGAAATTCCTGCAATATGGACATAGACACTCGTAATATAACTTTATATCAACTTTTTCTTGCACCATAGCTAGCATCTATAACAAATTATTATCATTGACAACAACATAGAAAATAAAATAAAAATAATTTAAAAAAAAAAAAACGTACTTTATCCTGCATCAAGAGTAAGTCTGCGTTTAAAGTCTGCATCTGTGTAACTCCGCCATCTAGTAGGTTTGAAATAATTTCTGCAAACGAAATTAAACTATACATTCGATAACCAATGTATAATGAAAAATATGTTGTAATTAAAACGTTGCATTTTTACGTACCGTCATACTGAGTTCTGACTGTGTTTGATAAAGTAATGATACAAAAAATAAGACTTTTATATAAAAACATTGATAATCATGTAAATCACGATATTACGACGAATTATGATTGCGGTACAAAGTAAGTCCCTTGGAGCGGCCGACTCGACGTACACTAACGATAACACGACATCAGTGCCATTTATGTTACGTTTCTTTACAGTTAATTGAGCAGTCATTTAGACTATTATTGTGCGTGTATTATAAAAAATCAAAAAGTACTTTTTTTCTATAAATATAAATGTATCGAATTGTAGATAAAAGTTATTCATAATTTGACTATTACATATAACTCGATTAGTTTCCCAGTTAATGATAAACGTAGGATCTATAATTTATTACTACGTCATCATGTCATAAACTTTATTGATGTTGGTAATTTTGGTTATATTCAACAAAATTACAACTATTTCTCTCTTTTAACCTTTAATAACCGCTTGGGATCGTATTTATTAGAAATACGGACGGATATCCTGAAAACCTTTGTACAAAAAAGAATAAAGGGGAAAATATTGGCATTGTCAGCAAAATGTCGCCAATATATTAATTCTGTTCAAAAAAGAAATATATAATTGTAGGTTCGGGAAAACGTACGCGAAACCTATCCGCCTGTGGGTGTCTTAGTTTTTCCTATGCAGGGCATGGTTTATATCAATAATAGCAAAGCAAATGGTACAACAAGTTTTCTACCTAAGGGAAACTTATGAGTTATAGAGTCAAAAGACATGGGACCGTTACTTTATTTTTTCGCCATTTTGGGATCAACAAACATACTGTCCGCGAGGCCTAAGCTGAGCTTTGCATTTGTATAAGAATGAATGCAGACGCGTCCTTTGCTTAGTTTAAACCGGTTTATACTGCTTTTTGGCAATCGATTCTATGTGCACTCACACAAATGCAAAGCTCAGCTTAGGCGTCGCGGACGGTACCAACTTGAGAAACTTAGGCATCACTTGTTACATTACTGGAAAAACCTCAGATTATAAAACAGAAGGCAGATAGACTGTACTGAACCATAAAGTGAGGCACGTCTGTAGACATGTGTGCGTGACAGCACTATAAGAACACGTTGCCTCTTTGTGCGTGTACGGTTGCCATGATAATGACAAAATTCCCATAATATTTCATTAAATTAAATAAACAATTTACTGTCTCCGAAAAATGCAGATACATACAGAGTTATACATATTGTATATAAAGTGAATCTCTGCCATTGAGTCAGATTGTATTTTAATGCAAGTACCTACTTTAGAAATTTATTAATCGCAGATTACAGAATAGAAGATGACAAAATTAAATTTTAAAAAAAAGTAAAAACCGACTTCAAAGAAAAACTAAAAGGAGTAAAATAATTACCATAATATAAAATTAACAGTTTCAGAAGTCGGTGGCTTCTATTTGTTTCAGTGTAGAATTGCACCGACTTCTGAAACTGTTAATTTTATATAAATAATTATTTTACTCCTTTTAGTTTTTCTTTGAACTCGGTTTTTACTTTTTTTTAAAGTATATTTTTTATTAAATACGTTTTAGTGCCATGAATTTAACCCCCTTCTCTTCATAACCCTTCTTCTTGGCTTCGACGTGGTCGGGCATAAAAAGTCCCTTCAAATGATACCTTACACGATATAATGAAAACATTCCAAATGGAGGGGGGGGGGGACACGCGCCCCCTCCTCTTTTCCAGTAGTCAGTTCCCAACGACAAATATAAACAAAGCAATATTAGTAATTTGAGAATTTTGCTTTGATCCGATGAGGAGTTCCGTTCCATATCTCTGAAGTTCATTGTCTAATCATAACAAAATTTATATGGGACCAAGCGGGAAGCATACCCTTTCGAACAAGATAAGAATTTTTCAAATCGGTTCATAAATGACGGAGATATGAGGTAACAAACATAAAAAAAAAAACATACAGCCGAATTGAGAACCTCCTCCTTTTTGAAGTCGGTTAATAAATAGAAATATTTTGTGGATTTATGGCAGTCATTTAGTATAGGTAGTCGTGAATGGTTGTAATTATGTTTTTGATAGCTATATTTACTTTATGTTGGCAAATCGACTGACGTAGGTACATGATTATTATTAGAGACAGACAATACATTAAGTAGTTTTAGTTACAAAGACACATGCAAACGGACACATACCTACAAACATACCAACCAAAAAACGCGATAAATAAAACACTATAATCGAAATAAATATTTTTGTAAATCGTTATTCCTGTAATCTTTACTTATTTCCTAACTTAGGGGGTAAATGTTTCAATATAAACAAGCAACACCGAATGATTTTTGTTAAGGTTTTGTGTTCCAAGATGTCACTAATATTAATCACGTAAAATAATATCCAAATAGATAAATAATCAGTAAAACCTATGAAAAGATACTCCATCTTCTTTATTTTGTTTTTAGGAACAGTTTTTGCAATGTTTATAAACGCAAGACGGCATTATTATCATGAATATTAAAATTATCGATGACGTCCTAACAATGCGGCGCTTCGTGTCATACTGACTCGAGATTGTATTCGCTTTTGAATTTGTATTTGCTTTTTTGGCCGCACTCACGTTGTTCCTGTCAGTCTATCTGCCTTCTGTTTTATAATCTGAGGGAAAAACCTTGATTTTCTCAATTGAATAATGAGCAAAATTAAAATATGTCTTTGTCCATAGATATAACGAGGTCGAGATTTTTCCAGTGGACAAAAGAGTAAGTTGTATACTGAAAACGGGATATTTAATTAATTCATTAATAATTGTCATTAGTGTCACTTATGTTGTGTGTTATTACCTCATAATAACAATACAAAAATAAATATTTAAATCGGATGCAATAAGGCAAAGAATATTCGAAGAATGAGATTTAGTTATCTACTTAAATGGAGTTATTTAGGTAACAATTTTCAGTAGCTGCATAAATACTAAAGCAACTGATAATAAGGAACGGTAGGTTCTAGATTACGACTAGAGAAATAAATTAACCAATGAAAATCTTTAAATAAAAGTATAAAGCGACTTAAAAAAAACTAAAATGTGTAAAATAGTTACCATAATATAAAATTAACAGTTTCAGAAGTCGGTTGCTTCTATTTGTTTCAGTGTAGAATTGCACCGACTTCTGAAACTGTTAATTTTATATTATGGTAATTTTTTACAACTTTTAGTTTTTTTTTAAGTCGGTTTTTACTTATATTTAAAGTTTTTTATTAATCACGTTTAAGTGCTGCATTACACGGTTTATGGCTTCTTTAAATGACACCGTGTGACAAATTTTAAACACGTAGGTATCAATTGTGTCCTACATAAGCACATAGTGGTTCATAAGCATCTATAATTTTATAGTGTCGATCTTTAGTCTACAATGGTTTTTGGCTATATTATCGGCGTTTTCAGCCCAAAACCAGGAACGTTTTAATATTATTACGAGAGCGGGTAAGAGATGGCGCTAGAGAGCTGTCTAGTGCTGTCACTTTCCCACTCTCGGAGTAATATTAAATCATTCCTGCTCTAAGAGATCATGTTAACCCCCCAGGTCGCTCCGGTTCTGGATACCACAATGGTTTCTTAATACGCCACCCGGCAACTGGTCTCGTTCGTATTTAATTTAATGAACGAACGATCCACTGTTCGTTTGCACAACAGCCAAATTTCATCTCGCTGCCCAGCGCAGACAATTCATCCCGTTTCCGAAACAGAACACCTGACGCTGATGGAAAATTCGCATAAATATTTTTTACAATTTGATTGAGTGTGCAATCTGTATTTCTGTACCTCAGATTATTAGACATACGGTTTCTAATATAACTGGCTTTCGTATAACTATGTTACGGTATATAAATATATCCCTAGGGATATCTTAACTATATTACGGCTGTATCTATCATACTGCGACATATATATAAGTAGGTTTGGAAAACACAATATCGAAATAATTAGAATGGATTTCAATATCTGCAACTAAGCACTAACTTCAAAAATTACTCGTAGAAAGCGTCAAGCGAATGTTACAAAAATTTAAACTAATTTCAAAACTGCATCGTTCAAAAAACAACGGAAGCAAAAACATTCTTTAAAATTGTTCGCGGTAGCAAAAAAGGAAAAGCTTGCGTCTAGATAAATATGAACGTATAAGAAGTTTCGTCGTCATATGAGCGTCTGAAGGGCAGACCGGAGTGCAGTCTGGAGTCTGCAGTCTGCCACAATGGCACCGTAGCTAGCTGTCGGGCTTTTGTTACCTTACCTCACATTTTACTTTTTGCTACGTACTTTAGAGAAAATTGAATTGTAACATAGTTTTACGAACAGATGAATACTGTCTGCACACAAAGAGATCGGGATGCTCTTGATGAATTGAGAGATTTAAGCTGCTTCAGTGTATTAAGCTGTCTAAGTTTATGAAGAGGGAAATCTAACAAACTTTGTTTTAGGTTCGTCTGAGAAATGTTATATTAAATTAAAATGACACAGGATTTGTATTCGGTATCTTATCTACACATATCTGTCTATTTTACCGTAAACTTTATTCACGGACACACGTTTTAACATTCATTCTTATTTTATACTCTACAATGAGCGAGAATTGTCATACATAATCACTACGCTATCGATAGAGGCAGATGGTCTCGATAAAAAAACAGAATACAATTATAGGTACGATACCGTTGTTGCTTGACAATTTTTCAATGGAGAAGTAATAGTTGCGTTGGCGCTCCCTCCTCGACCGCCGCCGCGCCAGCTTCGCTTCCTATTTGCCTTTAATGAGATTTCTCTCCAGACCTTCCACGCTGATTACAAACAGGCTAATAACACCATTTAACATCTCACTGAATGCATATAAATGCAGATTAGCGCTAGACACAAATTAATTGGAAGTCCCCTTGGTACAAGCAATATCAGTAGGTACGAGAAAACAAACTAATAAGTTTCATTTGTACGAATAAAATAAAAATAGTGTTGTTTATTACATCAAGCGTTTAATTGAGTCTTTAGTTGGTCGTTGGTGTTCTCTAGCCGTATTCTGTTACATCGACAGGATATGTACCTATTTTATGAAAAACTAAAAAAAAAAAAAAAACCCACCGTGGGGCAGAGGTACCCGAAAGATTTTAACCACGCATTTCTGATGATATTATGAGTCAAGTTTTATATACGTACGTATCAACGAAAGACCAATTCAGTTTTTTTTTCTTTTTATTTCAATTAACTTTAGTACTTCCTTGTAAACAATTACCTTAGGTTGAACTGGCAACATTTATAATTTATAAATTAACGTTTGAGTGGATAAGAAACTTCTCACTTCACAACCCTCCCCGACAAATAAGATATAGGGCGAGAGGGGTATGGTATGACAAAATTTGCAACGCCGCGTTCATAGGACATGTTACCATAGATATTTTTCGATTTGTGAATTTCCGTAAATAATGAATATTTCGAAAATTAAGCTTTATTCAACAAATCCATGCTTTTCTTCTCCAATTAGGCATCGGAATCGAAGATTAAAATCTTTCGGGTACCTCGGGCCCACGGTGTACCTATATAAAAATAAAACTGTAACTGCTTATATTTATGATTAGTTACGGTTTACTCACGTGCATTTTTCGGGATTGCCAGACTAGTTTCTTTTCTATAACTGCTTAATAGAGGGCATCAAAATATTCCTTTGCATCGCTGTCAACTTGTAACCTACCCAGAAGAAATGCTAATCTTTTGGCCACAGTAAAGGCTAGACGTCCGGGGTATACTCCCAACGGCCACCACTAAAACAGGCACCAGTGGTGGCCGTTAGATCAGTGCATTATTTTTTGTCCCAACGGCCATCAGTGGCGGACGTTGGAACATTCCAAATAATATTTGTCTCAACGGCCACCACTAAATTGCCACCACTGGGGGTCGTTAGGATTAATATTATTTATTGTGTCAACTGCCCCTGCCATTGGTGGCAGTTACAGTCAGACCAATCGAGCTCGAATCTTTTCAATGTCTGAGGTTAGGTTTAAGGCACGTCCTTTATCCCAAATGTTTTTTTTAAATTAGTGTAACATTCTTTGACTTGAACGGATGGAAATACACTCTTCATCGATTTCATGGCAGCTCTTTCGAAGTCTGTTTTATATTTTTTTGGTTTCCAATCAGGTATTTCGCTTTTAATCAAGCTAAATAAAATCTCATATGATTTTATGACCTAATAAAATCTCTTACGATTTATGATCTGATATATGTATGTATATCTACATCTGTTAGCAATCTGTTAGTTAAATTATAGGTACATTTGCTATAGGTAGTTAGATTACATTGACAAAACACTGAAAATAAATATTATTTTTAATGCCCCAACGTCCGCCACTGATGGCCGTTGGGACAAAAAATAATGCACTGATCTAACGGCCACCACTGGTGCCTGTTTTAGTGGTGGCCGTTGGGAGTATACCACGTCCGGTCATGCGAAGTGTCGACCAGCCGCCTTGCAATTTTCCTGTAAAGTAGTTGAGCACTTGGACCCCACAACCCGACGTGCTTCGCCCCAAACGGCTCTAAAATATAACGACGAATAAAGTTTTTATATTTTATTTTCGTCGCTTGTAGGACTCCGCAGCTTCAGCAGCCCCAGCACGTTGCGACCCACACCGAAGGACTACACTTCCATGGCAATAACGACATACTATCTGGTCTCTTGCCATCGCCACGTGCCAAGCCGTTTGATTCGAATACAGCTGGAGCGGTATAACAAGAGCTCTACGAATAATAGCATTTAAGTTCACGTGGCTTGTTATACGGTCTGCACTCCTGCTGGACAACAAGCCGTGGTGTCCGAAGCTGTCGACAGCTTCACCGCAGTGGCATCGATGCGAAGCACAGCAGAGACCTCCTAACGTTGCGAGCTGGAAAGTAGAGTCGTTCAGCATAGCGCCTTTCTACACTACAAAAATAAGGAAAGATCATTTCTTAAGTTTTGATTCCCGAATTATACAAGGTTATTTTTAGTATACACTAAACCGGAAATTAGTTTGTACAGAATCACCAGGAGAATCGATTGGTATAGTGGTTTAGTCCCATCTCTTCCCCTTCCCATCTCTTACCCTGTGCGTTTATAACTACAAAACTTTCCCATCTCTAAGAAACGTAATAGGGGAAGAGATGGGAAGGGGAAGAGATGGGACTAAACCGATATAGTTTTATACCATGTTAATGTTTTTCAAAAATGAGTTTATTTTTCAACTTGTGTTTAATTGGTTTATACGTATATCAGTGAACCGTGAATACCTTGAGGCCTGAGACGGTCGGCTTGGAAGTTCTGTAAATTAGAAAACCCCTGCACGGCACACCTCACGCATTTCGTACTGTAACTGCGGTACTTAAGTTAGGTAGGTAAGTAACTAAACGCAATGCAAAAACATTACAAACAACTACAATTTACTTTTTGGGTGTCTCGCTTTTTCGTTAAAGTTACTCAAAATATTATTGGTAGGTATTAGAAAAAGTTCTGAATACAAGTATTAAACATGGTCAATTAATAGCGTGCGATTTATAAATTGCTTAAGTATTTCATAATGATCCGTTCGATGGTTTTTGAATCGTATATTTTATTTAGGAACGCGGTAGGTTTCAGTAAGCCCCTAACTCCCACGATGGGTGGCGATTCAACAAGTTCAACTTGATAAAAACTCAGTCCAGGCTGGAAGCTTTCGTCTATCGAAAAGCTTTATTTATATCTAACTTCAATTTTAAATCCTAAGAATATAATTTGAAATGGAACGTAGAATTTTTATCGAGTTATTTTACAACAGTTTACTCCACAGATAACTAGGGGGTTTTCTGTGGTTTACTCCTTCTCGTAAGCCTTTTATGTTATCCGTGCCGCCATAATGGGTATATTTTTCTTTTTAAAACTAGTTTTAAAGATATCCGCATTAAGATGAAAGCGAAAAAAGGGGGAAAACAGGGCATTGATATAATATATAGTGAAAAGCTCGTCAGTTCGTCAGGCAGGTGGCCGGCGCTCGCAGCCGTTTATTTATCTGCACTGAAATGAAAAATTAAAGTGAATGTTGTTGCGCTGAAACTCGACTCACTTCAATACGTCGCTATATTTCTGAGAGACGGAGTTATTATCGTTTTTCTGCTGAACGTAGTTTGGAGTGATCTCGAAGGTTAGAAAATAGGAACAATATTTTAATTGCTCGTTATTTGGAAACAAGTTAAACTATTTATTACTTTATTTTATATTTGACGACGCGTGAATTTTAGTTTTATCAATGAGTCTGGACGTGGAAAGCTTCAATTGTAAAGCACCTTTGTATCTCCCTACCCTTTCCAAGGCATCTAGTGGTTGTTTCCCAGTGTCTTACAACTATTATAAATAATACCTACATAATACACCAAATAATCGGCTCTAACAACAGTTCGTGAGACAATTAAAGCTGTAATATAATTATATCGTAGCATATTTTCACGCGTTTACCCAGTTTTCCAGCAGGTGATGTTTCTCACGCTATCCTGACATTAATGTCTCGTTGGGAGGGGTTCCCTATCCACGTTAAATATTAATATGGATCGGCCGGCTACCTTCCAGTTATTGACGGAGGTATACACAATATGCCTGCTGTATATTTTTGCTTCACTGTTACCGAGTGGACATTTTTTGAGCACTATGTATATGCATAAAGTATGTATAATAAGCATTAATATGTATTTTATACATAAAGTGTATGTTATGTACACGTTGTATTTTCTGTAGATAGCTGGGTTTTTGTAACAAATGTAGATTCAACGCACGTTATAAATGACGCCATTACGGTCAGAAAGTTTATTGGAGGGGTTCAAATATCCATAAAAACGTATAAGTACCAATTGTTTGGAAACGAGCACGAGGTTAATAATAAACAGGTACAATAGTGAATCAAACCATATAGTGGAATAAAATGCTGCAACCTTCGGATTTGAGCGTAATAAATTGATTCAAGTATACAATTTCATGCTGTATTGCATTAATAAAAACATCGTTGATTGATTATAAATGTTTAATATCTATAGATTAGAGTTAATAATTTTAATGGATTATATTAATAACGAGCTGCTTCTGAAATAAACTGTGCCAGCATAGTTTTCGCGTGGCCCCTTTTCATTCCATTCTCTCGGGGTATCTGAGTCAGGGCAAACATTGCGCTCTCCCGGCTCCCGGCCTTTGTTTCAACCGTTACTATCGGAGTTCATTTATGACCCTTATCTTTTGCACACAGGAATAGGTAGCTCAACTACAAAATCTTTTTATTTCTCTATTGGCATTGTACTCTGTATCTTCGTGTTATTTATACTATTCGTAGAACACTACTGGATCTGTTCCAGTACTTACGCATTTATTGATAAGGAACGTTTTATATGGATGTGTGTGTATTTTGAATCGATATACAGTATACCTACAGTCTGTTTAAAATTATATCTAGGTACCTGTCAAATGACTTTAAATATTATTTATTGCTGTTTTACTGGATTTTATGTTCTTGACAGGTAGATTAATTAAGTATAAAGGAATCTTACATAAAAATATAGTTGCACCAACTAACTGTAACCATAACCATACATACCATTCTTATGCCAAATACTGGTTTGACAGAAATTTTGGTAAGGTTATGGATTAGTCGGTGCAACTGAGCCTAATTATGTAAAAACATAGACATGAACGGTTATGCTTATAGTCAACTACTTAAAAGATTTTGTCAACAAAATCAGCTTCATAACCGTATCAAAATTAAACATGCAAACATAAAATTCGAAAATAGCAAATCAGAACAAATCTCCGGGATATTAAACGAGAGCGAGTAAATATAAAATGCGCTTCTGCCAACCTCTCAACTAATGAGATTTATTTTCAATTAGAACCGTGCCGAGGGCCGATCGCAGCCGCCTCTAATGACATGATTTACATCCAGTCTTATTTACGCCCACTGTGCACCCGGATAATGAAACGGAAACAGAAATTCACCGTGATGAATATACGAGTGTACTTCTCGATACCGATACCCAGGTGGTTGAAACATTTCAATTTACGTCTGGCACTGCTTGACTTAAACGCTATTTCAATAGAATCTTAAAGTGAACGTACGATTGATCGAGGAATTATAGAGAGAAATTATTGTAACAATGTGCTAATGAAATTATTGAAGCAATGTGCTGTGACTGTGTATTCGAAATTACTTTCTGCGTCTAAACGGTATTGCGTAAATGCCGATCACGTATGAGGAGAACGCTTCGTTCGAAGTCATTCATGAAGTGCCAAGGAGGGATTTCTGGATTAGACTAACATTCTTATTCAAGGGCTGTGAGTGTTAAATCGACGCCTGGGAGATTATTGAATACATCATTAAGTACACACGTGCATAGCTATAGCTTGGATAATCTTCTTCTTCTTCTATCGTATCGGCATGAGCTATACAAGAATAGGTCATGCTGTAGTGAAAAGATTAGCCAGTCAGCAAGGTTGGTAGCGGGGCTGACTGCCCAGGGTGCGCCGGACGTACTTTAGTATCGTCACTCGTGGAGGCTCTTTTCATGCACCCCACTTGGATAATGATATCGTATAAACATCTTTTAATACTATTATAGACTCGGGTACAACTTTATTCCATTTGTATTCCGCAGAAATGTCAATTTGACGCCAATCATATCCGCGGTCTGGTAAAACAATTTACATAGAAATTCCTTTAGAGTCTGTACTCAGGCCCGACTGATTACATTTGGGAATGCCGGTGGTGGAATCGAGACATATTTGTTAGTCCATGTAGATTAGACGTGTACATTCTATGCCCTTGCGTTTACACCTATAAGAACAAGTTGGGACAGAAGTTGTAAACAAAGTGTGTAGTTGCTTGTTCTTACAAAATGAAAATGTATAAAGTATTTAAAACAAGTGTTTTAAAGATCTACATTATACCTATGCTTGCTACTTAAAGTATGAATTTGGAATTACTTTTTGAAATATTGTCTGATTCTGTATACGAGTACAAGGTTAGTCAGAAAGGGGGTAGTAATCCGCAGGCCACAGATAGTATCACTAGTATAGTAGATAGTATCACTGATGACGGTTTAAAAGCAAGTGTTAAAATTTCAAAATTCGATAATTTTTATTTCCATGTAAAATCATTTCGTTTTAGTTTTTTTCAATAATACTTCGTCCCAGCTTTAGTTACGAATTCAGAAAATGGAGCTTCTAATTCGTGACCCCAAATATGACCTAAAATGTAAACATAGCTGATCATAGTTAAGGATAAATAGATTTTAGCTTATTTTTGTGAGATCTTTGAACAGCTATTTCTCTGAAACTATTGACTTTTGGGGAAAGTTGTAGATCAAAAGTTATTCATTATTATGGGTACCTTAACACCCTTTCGGATTAGTACCCCCTTTCTGACTAACCTTGTATATTTTTTATTAATGATGGGTAGGTATACAAGGTTAGTCGAAAAGGGGTACTAATCCGCGGGCCACTTAAAGTATCACTGATGACTGTTAAAAAAGTGTTAAAATTTCAAAATTCGATTAAAAAAACATTTAAAATGATTACTATTTTAGTTTTTTTTTTACTTTATCTACAGGGTGTAAAAAGACCCATCACATAGCCGAAATCTACGCACTCTGTACATCAAACTAAACTACATTGACCAAAAATAATTGCTGGGAAACGACTTTTATTTTTTGGCATAAAAAAATGCTTTTTTTGTAGCGCGCAATGTGTGGTTGTGGCGATGCCGCGTGTTTACTTGCATGCGTGCAGCGGCCATACAGCTGAGCCAAGGCGGTCGTGTGCGTTTGATATTCGTTGCGTTTTTGTGACTCTAATGTGTAATTTGTGATAAAAATTGAAAATTTTGATAAGGTTGTTTGGAAGAAAGTTTAGTATTATCAATTAGAATACGTTTTTGGAAAAAACAAAAAAAAATGCCTACTTTGACCTTCAATATCTCCAAAACCAATGGTTTCCCAGGTATGGTCTGGTAGAAAAAAATGATCCCAATGATGGGTAGAATATGTGGTTTTCGTTATCGTTAAGGGTCTTTTTACACCCGATATGCTTTAGTTACGAATTCAGAAAATGGAGTTCCTAATCCGTGACCCCAAATATGACCTAAAATGTAAACATAGCTGATCATAGTTAAGGATAAATAGATTTTAGCTTATTTTTGTGAGATCTTTGAACAGCTATTTCTCTGAAACTATTGACTTTTGGGGAAAGTTGTAGATCAAAAGTTATTCATTATTATGGGTACCTTAACACCTTTTCGGATTAGTGCACCCTTTCCGACTAACCTTGTATAGCTGACATATTCTGCAACTCTGTTTTATAACGTTTCCTTGTTCTATACGCACTTATATTTCCGAATATATAATAAATACACCGCTCGCTCGAAGAATCTATGTTGACGTTGATGAAATATGTATTAGTTTATTATGTACGAGGGATCAACAACATTTTTTCGTCAATTTACTGCTCGTGGCAGATATGAAGGCAATATTTCTACGCTATCTGTGTGGGGCGCTGAGATTGCGCGACTTTTATTGGAATAAACATACTCCCCTAACGTTAGAAATTGTATGAACTTAGGTTCATATTATGCGATTTTCTTAATAGTGAAATTGATATTTGTGTAGGTACTCTATTTTTAGATTCATGCAGTGTGTTTCCTTGTTTCATCGCTCCCGTTTTCGAATATTAAAGGCGATAACGAACTATAATAAAGAAAATGGGCAGCAGGAATGCAGCTCTTGCTTTTGTGGGATGAGTACTGAAGAAAAACACATCATAGAAAGTGAAAACAACCTGGTATAATCTTATAGGGTGGAGAAGAAAAGTATGAGATAAAAATATTACACACAGTGAGGTAGCTAATAGATTACCGACAACATATTGGGAAAAATCTAGTATGAATAAGGAATAGTACAGGCACAGTCTACCTATATCTTACTCCTTATAGTCGGTCAACGTAGAACATTGTCGCAGAGCAATCGTGCGGGGGGTTGCGGGGTGAAGGAGCGGAGGTTATGTCCCGAGTAGCCATACTGCGTACTCGGGACATAAATTCCAGGGCTCGCACTTTTTGATTTCGAATTTGATTGATATCGTTCATAGAAATTATATTAATTTATTAATAGTATGTATGTTGTATGTACCTATTACGAGAATTTTACTATAAAGTCTGTTTACTAATCCAAGATGGCGGCATACATACATTTTCAAATGATTGTCATGGGTTTTCGGGGTCACTGATGCCGAAAATAACTTCAAAATCCAAATGCAAGATGGCGGCCATGAAAATTAGTAAAGTAGTCGTCATGGGTGTCAAATCCAAGGTTTTCGGGGGTACTGATGCCGAAAATGAGGTCAAAATCGAAATCCAAGATGGCAGCTTTTAAAATTTCAATTTAACCATCATGGGTGTCATTTCCATGGTTTTCGGGGATGCTGATGACGAAATTGAGATCAAAATCTATATTCAAGATGGCGGCCATGAAAATTTTCAAATTAGCCGTGATGGGTGTCAAATCCATGATTTTCTGGGACACTGATTACAAAAACGAGATCCATTCTCAAACACCAAGATAGGGACCACGTTTTACCTGGCAAATTACATTTAACTGGTAAATTTTTTTGACCGCCGTATATTGTCGAGGAATACTTAGGCTCTATTTCCAGCATCAGCACCCACGAAAACCATAGAAGTAATAACCATGAATAATAAGTAATTTTCTATGGCTCCTTCCTGGATTTGGGAATCATTTATTACTCTTACCTACCCCCGCAAGCGTTAGCCACTGCGACTGTAACCTCGACAAAATTTGTAGTTTTAAATATTGTTTGAAAATTCCAGGATAAGATGGCGGGCGAAGTTGCTGCTACATACCTTTGCATTATTGTGTCAATCGTCAAAATTACTCATGCGTGGTTTTCTTTTTGCGTGTCACTGTTTCTATAAAACGTTAATTAATTTGGACGTTCGTTTGACAAAGTTTGTGTAATTTGTTTTATGTGACAACCCTATGACAAGTGTTACCAATTTTGACATTTCATAGGACCTGTCAAATGTATGGGCGTTGACCCACTGTATGTAGTAAGTAGGTACACTGTGGTACAGGTATTCATTGAAATATAAGTCCTAATTCTAAGCATCTAATTCTAAGCACTAGAACACTAGGACTTTAACGATCAACAGTAATCAAAAAAATCAAAAATGTTTTATTTCATTAATACACGTTGTACATTCTACAGTTGGTGGCATCTCCTTTTAAGCATATACAGCCTGTAACAGAAAGGGTATATCTATCCGAAAGGGGTGAAGAGTGTATCAGGTATAGAATCTCTGTGCAAAGTTTCAGCTCAAAATAAATTACTCAAAGAATTGATACCAAATTTTTGGTTTCGCAGGTTTATTGAAATCAAATCATAACAAACGTGTCACTGCACTACGAGGGTCAATAACTTCTCACGACATTTGCTAATATTAAGTTAAATCTCTTTCGCGATCTGTGCGCCTAGTACACGCTGTAGGGAGTGTGCCGCCGCGGCCGCCCTATGTCGGCGCGAACTGACGGGATCAAACGAGCCGACAAGACAATGCGAGCGCGAGCGCGTGTGCGCAATAGGCATTTAGGAAGGTACTCCGTGGTGTAAAAAGTAATAATGCAATGCGTAATTTCCCTATTTACAGTTTTAAACACGATAATATCCAGCCAAAATTACAAATTAAAATGTTTAGTTACTAAAAAAACACGTAAAAAAGTTACGTTAAAATTCAGAACAAAGTTTAGCTAGTATTTAGGTAGCTACTAGCTACTTAGCTTGTTTTTATCCCTCATTCATTACATACCTAAACAGTAAAATCTAAGAGCCATGTTTAATTTAGTAAATTGACTTACATTTTTAAAGATGGGGTTCAATGTGATGACCTTGGTATTGTATGCACAAGGCCGCTCGCTTGTTCATGGACACCTGAACATTGCGCAGCATGTCCGGTGTTACTGTCCTGAAGGCATCCTCGATCCGTACTTTCATTTCGTGCACTGTATCACACTGCACTGCGTACACTACGTTTTTAATGTACCCCCACAAAAAAAAATCTAATGGAGTTAGGTCTGGGGACCGCGGAGGCCAAGCCACGCTTCTGCTACCACGTCCGATCCACCGAGAGAAGCGCGCGTCCAAATAATTACGCACATCACGTGCAAAGTGTGCCGGTGCACCGTCGTGTTGGAAAACCATGGTATTCTCCATCACGAGATCCACGTAACTTGATACTGGAAGCACAGTGAGCACATCGTCTAATTCATTCATCAGGAAGTTTAAATAATTTTGGCAAACACGCCAACGAAGGCAGCTGCCGACGCTCAGCATCTGGTCTACCCTGGATAAATCGGTGACGATACAAGTCTCGGGCAGCTCGCAGGTTACCATCTTCTGCTCCGACACACATCATCACCTCGTAATATTCGCTATTAGTTAACGACATTTTTAACAATCACGAAATCACAAGTCGGTACACTGAATCGGATGGAGAGAGCGACTGAAGGACACGAGTAATAGTCTACGACTGAAGTCACTGACGAAGACAAAATAACGGTGGGGAATAACCGAAAAATAAATCTTCTACTATCCTAGTAGTAGGGTAGCTAGCCCAATTATTGTACAATACTATTTTAAATTTTTTGTTGAATTGTTGTTTAAATTAATTTACTAATCAACTTAGCCTATCGCTGTCCACTGCTGGACACAGGCCTCTCCCAAGTTGCGCCACCCACAACACACGATCCCCCGCCTTTCGCATCCAGTCCTCCCCAATTATTAATAATTTCAAGAAAACTGATCAATTTAATACATGGAAGCACACCGATCAATGAAGAGTTAGGCCAGGGTGTTCATTAATTGACTCAAGAGCTGAGTTGACGCACGAAACCGATAAGATCATTTTTATTGTGGACTGTGGTGGCGGCGGTACCTACATAAGTCCATAGTATTATTTGTAAGTATTGATTAATTAGTAATCAAAATTGCGATAGTTAAGTTGAGTATGATTCCATTTATTTATTACTGAAGGCTACCGGAGATCAACATTAAACCAGGCGTAAAGTTACCTCCACGTTCGTACCAGCAACCTGCAACGGGCTCATTTACCCTAAATATCATTGTGTGTGTAGGTATCCAACCTAACCACCGACGAAATTAGGGTTCGTTCAGTTATTGTGCGCAAACGCTGTCCGGACAACTCTCGTTACTCTTGCGGTCCTAGTACTTTTAACAATTTATTTCCATAGTAAATACATTTTGCGGCCTATTTTTATTTGTGATTTATTTATTGACATAAATAAAGACTATCATCACAAACCATCAAACTACAACCTCTCAATCAACTCAGATTGTAATGTTGTTACTTACATAGCGCTGTCATCATCATCATAGTCAGCTCATTACTGACCCACTGCTGGGCACGGACCTCTTCTCAGAATGAGAAGGTCAAGGCCTTAGACCACCACGGTGGCCTAGTGCGGGTTGTTTTGTAAATAATTATGGCAAAAACTACCAAATATTATTACAATCCTATTTAAATTAAAAGCGGAACCCACTGGCATTTTATTTGTACCAGGAGAGGAGACACATAAGTTGCATAGGAAAGTTATTTAGGGTTCATTTTTAAATAAATTATTTTACAAAATCTTTTTTCTGTAATATTCTAATTTCGTAGTCTTTATTCAGTCTTTACCTACGCAATTCATTTGAGATAGGTACTATGGTAATTAAAAATTAAAAATTTAAAACGATAACGATAACGGAAATTCACAGGAATATTTTTGTTACTTTAAAAAAATTGTGGTCGAATATCATAATTATTAGGCACCTACATTTGTACGTTCATCGAAAGTCGTGAGCTAGATACTCCGCTATGCATGTTATTTTTTATTATTTTTTCACGTAAAAGTACCTATTTTTAGAAAACTGCCGCTTTTATCACGAGTCTACTTACTACCTAAGTTCTAAAATCATTTTCCAAGCTGCGAACAAACATTTGCATTTTAACTTGTTCAAAAACAATCTTTTTTTAAATTTAATTTTAACTAAACACGGAACCCTTTAGCATTACTTATGTACCAGGAGTCCAGGACACACATAAGTTGCGCAGGAAAGTTAATAATAGGGTTCATTTGAACATAAATTATGTTACAAAATCCTTTTTCTGTTCTAAGTTCCATTAAAATGTACTTTCGCAGTATTTACCTAACCAATTAATTAATTTCTGGTGCAGTAATGGGAACCAACATAAAATAAGGATTATGTATGGAATTTATCAATTTACAGGAGATATCTCTCTGTATTCACGGCTCATCTTCCGTGCGGAAGACGTCCGGTCCTTTGGAAGGCATACACGGGGACACAGGTCCAACGCGCAGAGGCCCCTTTGAGAACCGCGCAGAGGCCCCTTTGAGAACTACTTAACTACTTATTTAAGGTATTTTTAAACAATTCAAAGTTGTCTGTACCAGGAGTAATTTAAAATACACGGACATCAATTTCACTTTACCCTAAACCCCAACTAACAATGAAATCAGGGTTCTCTATGCAAACAATTTTCAATACGGCGATAACAATTCCTATTTTTTATGCAGTGCTGGTACTTTAATTATTTTCTTTTAACAGTTTTGCGACGTTTTTGCAAGCATTTTATTTATTACTTAGCTGTTGCCAGCCGGGGTCGCGGGACTTATCTCATTACCGTGACCCCGGAACGTAAAGGGCTATTGAAGGAACACCGTGGATTTTAGTCAGTACAAGTCTGACAGTCCCTCCGGCCCTGCCCGGGGTGGGGAGGACTCATTTGATGATTTTACCACGAAAAAAAAAACTGTTGCCAGCGGTTTCACCCGCTACAATTTGAAAATCATCCCGTGGGAACATAAAATCAGGATACAAATATCCTATTTATTGAGCCAGGTTATGAACTATCTGTGAACCGAACTTCAACCAAATCCGTTCAGAGATTTTTGCGTGAAAGAGGAACAAACATCCATCCATCTATCCAACCATCAAAACAAACTTTCACATAATTACAACATTAGTAGGAAGTAGGATTGACATAAATTGGACTAAAATAAAGACGTAATGAAATCAATTTTGTTGTATGGTTATCTCATTAAACGAGTCCTCGCGCCCTAGGTAGAGCGAAAGGAACTGTCAGTCAGTACTGACAGTCCCAAGGAATAGGATGAAATTTTTAGTCAGTAAGTACTTAAAAGTTCATCCTGTTCCTTCCAGGACCACGATGTCCCGACACTACATCATGTAAAACAAACATGTAAAGCAAACATCACCGGCAGACCATGCAAACAGTAACAATTAATTAATTATGCGTGCGTGTATCATTTTGTAATCAAAAATAAACTATTTAATTGTTGTTAATATTTTTCGTCATAATTATTAGAAAAAAAAATGTTTTCAACTTTATTAAAAAAAAACATGAACGGAACCCATTGTCATTTTAATTGTGGACAGGACTCCAAGACACGACAAGGACGGCAACTGAACACGCCCCCTAAACCTAAGTACGACGAAATCAGGGTTCTTTAAGCGAAGTATTTTCATTTTTGCAATAACAATTCTCATTACTCATGCAGTCTTAGTACTTTATTTAATTTCTTTTCACATTATGAACCGTTTTGCGACATTTTTACAATATTTTAATTTATTTTTGACATAATTTGGAATTTCGGATTAAAATAAACATCAAGAAAGACACGTGGTCGAACCAATATCCTTTGTGTGGTATCTCATTTAAATGAATCTTCTCGCCCTAGGTGGAGCGAAAGGGACTGTCAGTCTCTTACTGACTAAAAGTTCATTCTGTTCTTTCGTGCCCTTTGAGTTCCATAGAGTTCCAGGTCTACGATGTCGAAAAACTACTTGGTTAATCCATTTACCAAACAGCACCGCATCGACAGAGCATAAAATTCCGATATTGTTCTCCAGTTAAGACTAACCACAGACAGAAAGTAATAATTATGCTTGCTATGCCTTTGTAATTAAAAACAAACTTTTAATTGTTGTTCATAGTTTCCATGATAATTATTATAAGAAAAAAAGATATCAACTTTATTTTAAAAATCATGAACGGAACCCACTATAATTTTATTTGTACCAGGAGTCCAAGACATACGAAAAAGATGATGTTTTGGGGTTCAGTTGGACTTAATTATTTTACTAAATCGATTTTTCATTCTAAGAAGTTTAAATGGCAAACAATAATATTACTAAGTAATTTAAAAAAAAAAACAAGACCTGGAAATGTATTATCTCAATCAATTCAATGAAAAACGATTTGATGATTATACGAATCGCTTCGTTTTTATGCAATCTTCAAGCTAATAGTAAGGTGAATCGAATTTTAAAACTCGGAAAAAATTATGATATGGTCACAATTTTGATTGAGTTTACAAACAAAGAAACTCACATACACAAACACCCATACTTGGATCAACTATGTGTAAGTCATAAAAGTATTTGTTCCGTGCGAGGTTAGAACCCGCGACACGCTGCGCAGCAGTTCATGGCTTAGCCACTTTGTAAGGCAACCGTGGAGTCAAAGTATTATGTTGCTAATAAAAACAAACACATTAAAAACCAAACAGCGAATAGGTAGATTTATCCACATAATTGCAAAATACGAGTACAGACAATACTGTCGGCATTGTTTATGTTTACACTAAGCGGATATTCATTTGTCAGATTGATAAAATTGCTTATTCCAAATGATAACTAAAAGAAAAGTCAGTAATAAAAATTTTCAAACAAAAAATAAACATGCGGAACCATTTCTCTAGAAATACCAGGAGTAAGAGGTTTATTTTTACTTACAAATAGTTCGCTGACACCGATCAGCTGACTTAGTGCTAGTGATGTGTTTATTCGAATTTTAAAAGTTCGGTTTCTGGTATCGATGTTTTTAAAAATCTCATAACTTCAATACACGTAAAGATAGGATTAAAAAAAACCTTGCCATATCGTTTGGTATCATCCAAAGAAGCCCTGCCTTCTCGATGTATATACCCATTCCGTTACACCCTGTATATGCCTGTGCCATGAGGCGCCGCTCTTTTATATCTTACAATTAGTGTAACATGTTACTAAAGTTAAAAAAGTATCAAAAGTGTAAAAAGAATCAAAGTTACAAAAGTTTTTGAATTTATAATTTTTACTAGCTTTTGCCCGAAGCTTCGCTTGCGTGAAATTTTGAACCCGCGTCTACCCCTTTTTAGGTGTACCTAGTTGTAAAATCCAAAAAATCCGGGTTTATTATTTATTTTGAGGAGTGTTTATGCTAAATATGAAATTAAGTACCCCTGGAATAAGGATTTTCAAGCAAATGTTAACAACCCATTTCACCCCTAGGGGTGCAATTTATAAAAACGCTCAAATACGTGTATGTTTATTTCTAACCAGAAGTCTAGATATTTATTTCCATGCTTCTTACTTCAAAAGTACCAGATTTCTCATACAAACTTTCACAACTGATTTCACAGCCTTAGGGGTAGAATTTCTAAAAACGCTCAAATACGTGTACATTTATTTCTTACCAGAAACCTGAATATTTAATTTCATGCTTCTTACTTAAAAAATGACAGACTAACATACAAACTTAAATCCCCTATTTCACCCCTTTAGGGGTTGAATTCCGAGAAACCCCTTCTTAATGGATGCCTACGTTATAAAAGGAACCTACTGTGAAAATTTCAAGTTTCTAACCCCAACGGTTTAGGCTGTGCGTTGATAGATCAGTCAGCTTTTCCTTTTACATACAGGGTGTTAACGAATTCGTGTAATTCCTTCAAACCACATGATCTATTAATGGCATAGATTAACCCCGCACGGGATTTAGATTGATTAAAAATATAAATACTTTTTTTTTTCTCAAATATTTTTTTTATGTGATAGAAAATTTCGATGGCGTGCATAAATGAATGAAGGTACGGCAACACAGCTGACGGGCACGACTAGCGCGATATCGCTCCACGCAGTCAGTTAACTTGGGACGCTAAAATTACTCAGATACAGAATACCATGGTTAATTTTTTGAAAACTTTTTTTTGTTGATTTTGAAAAAAACCTATGCAGGCTCAATCAGTGTCACCAGTAGATCACGCGGTTTGAAGGAATTACACGAATTCGTTAACACCCTGTATATAGATCTATTATCATTACTCTGTTGGTGTGTGTGTGTAAATGTGTAAAAATAATAAATAACGATTCCACATAACATCACGCCTGTATTCCCCGAAGAGATGGGCACAGGTGTATATACAACACCCTCATTTCGCCGTTATGTTTAAGTCACATGTAATGGGGTGCGGGCCTATTGCCATCAACCGGGCAAAAATCCAGACACCGGGCTGCTACTAAGAAATTTCACACGAAAAACTCCAACAACACTGCTCGAGCTAGGGATGGAGCCCAGGACCTCACGTTTAGCAGTCGCGCTTGCAACAATTAGACCAACTAGGCAAAGCAATTTTCTTAAATACCAAGCTAATTACATAAACTCTCCCAGGTGGTGAGCAATTCATTACGTAAAATGCTTCTTTATTAATATAATAAGGCGTATTTAGTGCGCCCCTTTTACACGCAGACAACCACTTCGAATTTATGTCTACTGTATACCTGAAATGGGATACATCTCATATAACTTCAACTTTATGTGCTAAAACGCTATGTTGGAGCCAAACCCTGATTAAAATTTCTTTCATTCAAAATTCAGCAAAATTCTACAGGCTAGGTAAATGCAGCTAGGAAGTTTTCCCTCAACTCTTTAGCCTGTAAAACCTACTTGTACAGGTATCTGTAGATATTGTCGGGAGCACTTGAATTTTTCATGAGTTATCAAAGGCCCCGGGCTAGCACACCTCGCTACGAGAGAGACTGTCGTCTCGCCCAACACCGAGTAAAAAAAAAGTCTCTGTTTTATGACTATTTTCGCCCCCATAAGGAAGGGTGTGCGTAACTAACACAAGGAAATGTTTACGCGTACAAATGAAAGAGGTCGATGAACTTAATATTTTTCAGCAACACAGAATATGTAATAGTTCGTATGCATTTTAGTGATGAAAGAGAACTAAGTATTTATCACTACATAGTATAAAACAAAGTCGCTTTCCGCTGTCTGTCCGTATGTATGCTTAGATCTTTAAAACTACGCAACGGATTTTGATGCGTTTTTTTAATCGATAGAGTGATTCAAGAGAAAGGTTTTAAGCTATAAAACGTACACGTGCGAAGCCGGGGCGGGTCGCTAGTTTGTAATATAATTCTATAACACTAGAAATAATATAGAATGGAGGGATAAATCTACACCATTTTGATAGTCATTACTGCGATTAAGTTGCATGAATAAGGTTTGTCGGTAAAAATCGCTGTTATTATATCCAACAATAATTACGAGCAATTATGCATATTGTAATCTTACTTTATGACACTTTAATTAATAAGGCTACTTTGCCATATATAACTGTCACTCACCCATCGATATTTTTCATCATAAATTATTAGCGAGATGCTCGTGGAAGATATGAATCTATAGGCTGTAGATACCCCATAACAACTGGCTTAAAAAACCTACGTCGGTTGCAGCCCGCTCCCCTAGGATTCAATTTCCCTCCCGTAATACTAAACATACATTTACGTAATTTGTTCCCATCACTTACCCATGAGCTCAGAAAGTATTTAAATTGCCGTTTGAGAAATAACATGGGTTTTCCTGCGCATTATATTTTGTTCCCTCCCTCAGGTACATTACACGTGTTTTTGAAGATTAGCAGACGAATTTATAATGTTGTTACAGTTTGTAATAGATGAAAAATTTGCAACTTTTAACGATATAGCGGAAAATGAAAAATTGTTTATTGGTTAATAGTTATAAGTTGGGGCTGGCACGCTATTTTTATTATAACAAGAGCTTGAAATGGTTTTTAGAACTAGAAAATGCTTTTGGGTATTTTAAACTATTTAAAAGGAAATAAGTGAAGCAGTTTAGCTACAAAATAACACTAGCAACTATTATTTATTTATTTTTTCTTAAACTCTCTTAACTTCCCCATAGTTTATCTCTAAGAACTTAAATGCTATAGGCGATTAAAGAAACATGAATTTACATGTTTTTTGAAGAGTTTTTCAAAAATTAATCTACACGATTTGGACTAATAACGCCACGTTTGATGAAATATACATATTTCGCCCACAACCAGTCGCAACTGTAAACTATGCAACTGTCAAATGCAGCTTGAAGGCAATTAGGATGTAGTCAGTGCAACTGCGTGACAACTGTCGACTGGATGTGCAGATCACTTGTGCGCAGTGCGCACACGCGTTATATGCCCCCCCCCCCCCCCTGATATCGTCGCCCGGAAGTGAAAACCTCGGGAATGCATTTGGTCATTGCTCGGTTGCTGTGGGCTTTCACGCGGACGAAGTCGCGTGCAAAAGCTAGTCAATTATATTGATTGCGAATGTTATACATATACCTACCTAATAAAGGCTAGTTTTAGTGTCTACAAACTAATTTCACATAGAGCGGCTCTCTTATAAATAGTACCTAAACGTCGTGATGGAATAAAAATGACCAAATAGCATTCCCGAGGTTTTCACTCCCGCGTGACGATTATGTAGCTTTTCTCCGTAACTCCTTATATTTAAAATACTACCGTAGGAAATAAAACCAACCTTATTTTAAGCTTTTAAAAACGCAGTAAAATACGGCATCATTTAGAAAATAAAACGCAGCTCATAATAATGATATTCAGAGAGAATACTGAATGATTTGCTGCAGCGGTTGGTGGACCGCGCGCCCTTGCCGCTTGGTTCGACGGGCGGGCGGCGGTAGTGACACCACTTATTAACATACACTTTGGGATATTAATTATTAAAAAAATATACGAAAACCAGGGTTGATATCCTTACTGTATATTGATAGGTATACAGTTATGATTTCATTTGATATTCATTGGGACATGAAATTATCTACATCATCTATTGAAAGTATCTACATGATAAATCGATTGCTGATGTGCATTATTTGTGCTTAATATGTTAGCCAGTAGCTAACATATTAAGCTATTTCCACTATAAGCTGACCTCTCATTGTACGAAAAGCCTATACAAGGTTAGTCGGAAAGGGGATACTAACCCGAAAGAGTGTTAAAGTACACATAACAATGAATAACTTTTGTTCTACAACTTTCCCCAAAAGTCAATAGATAAAGAGAAACAACTGTTCAAAAATTTCATGAAAATTACGCTAAAATCTATCTACTCGTATCTTCAGCTATGAGCAGCTGTCAGTCTGTAATACATTATAGTTTATATTTTGAGGTCACGGATTAGACGCTCCATTTTCTGAATTCTTAACTAAAGTAGGGTCGAAGAATTTTTGAAAAAACCAAAATAAATGTAATTTTGCACGGAAATAAAAATTGTCGAATTTTGACATTTTAACACTTGCTTTAAAACAGTCATCAGTGATACTTATATGTGGCCCGCGGATTAGTATCCTGTGCCCGACTAACCTTTTATAATGCGAGATCAGTTTACTGAAAAGATTTAGCTTAACATGTTGTTTGTGTGGAAATCATAACCCTAGTTAAAACTATACTTGTAAACAGGATAATGTTACAATAGGTTCTATTTTTAGGAACAGATGACGAGATGGCATAACCATAAATAACATTGACAAGTATGAAATTAAATACTGTTACTAAATTATACCTATTATTACTAATAGATGTTACGTTCATCAAACAAGGTGTTTAATTTTTTTCCGGGCTCATTTTCACTAGTATCTTTAATGAATAAGACGAAGATACGGAAAAGTACGAGAGTGAAAGAGATAGATCTGGAAGATCTTCCAGTTTGAGTGTTTTTGAGTGACTTCAGTGTGTCTACATCATATCTACTGATTACTGACCAACTTTTTACCTGAAATGATTTCTGATAGACTTCACTAAAAAGCAGTAAGTAGTTGAAATTATAATTCTTCATAAAAAGCCAATCCTATTGTCCTATAAAAATCTAAGTATTTGGTGACACTAAAATCATGTTGGGAGGACGACCGAGGCGGACCGAGTCCTACGTCGCCAGGTCGACACACTCCGCCTGAGCGACTAGGCGACTGAGCGCCAATGTCGCAAGGTTGTTCAATTCCTAAGGGTCGATTACCTTTGCATAACTACATCTTTCCACTGCATGTCGCGCATTGCTTTAATCTGTTTATTTATCGCTCAGACATGATAAGAACCGAACGTTATTCGAAAATAAAATAAAAATACGGTATGCAAGTTTTCTCCCTGATCTAATAAAAGCGAGGCAATTCAAACGATAATATAAGATAAATCTAGCCTTATTGAAACACGTTCGCTGCGAGGAGATTGAACTTTTCGTTGACCCATATATGACCTGAGTTTCAATTTTCTCCGAGGCCTAATCCATACGATATAATTTTGTCTCGTGAAGGACGCTACTAGGTACGTTGACTTTGCAAATACTACGAAAACTTATACATAGAAACGGTTGTTGCTCCGATTTATATTTTAGACATATTGCAAGAATTGAGTATTTATGTGATACGTATATTTCGTGGAATTAATTGTGTGATCTGCAGTTTATTTGAAACAAGTCATTGTAGAACATTGAACTTTCATTGACACAAATATGACCGGGCATTTAAACCAGTGCAATATAATTTTGACTTTCCAAAAATTCTACTAGGACATTGACTTTGCGAAAGCTTTGATAATTTATAACAAAAGGGGCTGCTACCCTGATTTCAATTTTAGATATGAATCAAAAGAAATGTCTCAGTCATTTGATACATCATACGAAAAGTTTCTCAGAATGTATTGTATGATGAAATCAGTGAAGCGTAGGCTTTTCCATTATCTGTCGCATTGTCTTCCGTATTCACGCACCGATATTCGCATTTACAGCAGCCTTGACCGCAGTGAGGCTTTTATTTCACTTAATAAAGCTTATACGTGACGTACATTCAACGCCAAAAAGGTCTTTAACGTAAGCTACCTCTTTCATCTACGTGCAGTCTGAAAGACGTGCTGGAAATCGTGCTATATTAAAACTGAGGCTCTGATGATGAGGTCGCTTGTTACTTATTAATGCAACGTGCTCGCCAGACGTGGAACTACTTTGGTTTAAAACAAAGAAAAGAAAATGCTACCGTGTTTATTACGAAGTTGCTTCTTGACTTGAATTAAGTTTTTTTATTATTAATATAAATAGTAATTTGGTATTTGCAGACGCTGTGCAATTTGTGTAGTTACTGTTGTGTAGGTGAATTCTTCACCTAACAATTTCACATTTATACATCTTTTCATCTAACGGTCAGCATAGCATATTGTTCTTATATTCGATTTCCTAGTTTAGTAAAGAGTTATCAGTTTGGAAAATGGCATGATGGTGTGAGGTTCCATTTTTAGAGATCCTACACTGTATAATATCGAAATCATAATTATACCGTTGGTATCGCAAAATTATGGGCGTACGATAATACATGTCAACTCTTAGGAAATCATAAGAGGACCGATAATTTATGCTCCCCTGTCTAATAGGGTTTTTAGGTACTAAAAGAATCCATTATAATTATTATCGTTATTTGTATGTTTTTTTATTTTTCTATTGGGTTGCTTGTAGGTAGATCTTCCTTGCGGAGCTGTTTATACGTAAGCGGGCAGTTATTGGCGAGTCCAGTCCAGCCAATAAGAATATTTGTATGTGTTGCTTTCTTCATTCTAGCATTTTTTGGCGTATTTATTAGTGTGTTTACAAGTCAGATGTATGATAAAATATGGTAATTTTTTGAAGACTATCATAAAATCTACTCGTATGTAATTTTAAACAGTCTACAGACTTGTTCGATGATACATAATTATAATCCCTTAATCACTTCTTCGCCACCCAAGGGAAGCAATGGGGTGTATTCGAGGTACAATACATAGAGGAGGACCACGTCACTAATTGGCACTCGGTTTGTGTCAGGATCAGGGTCCTCATGTAAGTCCTTAATTATCCAAGGGATATAAACAGACGTAAGCGAGCTGGTGGCAACAAGCGATTCCTGGAGGTAAAGGCCGGTTGATTATTAAGTAGTTTTAATAATTATGTCGTTGTGTGTACCCACGCGTGATACACGCGATCTATTAATACGACAAAAAAGGTTTTTAAGTTTTACGTACAAAGAAAATAAGTGAACATTGTAAGCTATTCGGTTTTCCTTTGTTACTCTTTCACAGTTAATATAGCGAATCGTAATGGTTGCTCTTACCATCTCGGAAAAGTACCTACTTATTACTTTTATTTTCGATATTTTTAGCGATAGCTCAGAAGTGAAACTAACTCATTGAATATTTAGGTAGTCGTTACCGCTTGCTCTTTAAAAAAGAAAAACTTTGAATCATGAATTATTCTCGCATTAAGCAAAACGTAGACTAGTTTTTCAATTCTTTTCGAAGCTGCACTTAGGGAATGTGCAAATTACGTCGAAGCACATTTCCACATTAAACAAGATTAATAGTTGCGAGTATCCTAAAAGAAATAATAAGAAAAACGTTCACATGGCGAGCGAGGCGCCGCGCGCCGAGAGGGCTAATCATTAGCCACCTCGTACCTCCTCGTACAATTAATTTATTTACTGGAAAATACGATTTGCCGGCTCCGCACCCGTTAATTATTAATGAGACCTCTACTAATTAATCATGTAAGAAGCTACCGGCTAAGAAACCGCCTTCAATTAGGCGGCACCCACTTACACAAGGGTTCACCTTTTGATTTTGGATGCTGAACTTCTGAATGAAGGACTGAAATAAATTTGAAAAGATTTTTCGGCTGATTTAGGATATTAGTATTGCCCTACACATTATTCGATTTAATCCAATGGATGGGTTTAAAAACTTTAAAAGTTGAAATACTATACAAAAATAAAATAACGTTGTCTACTGACTCTAGAGTTAACCAATCTAAGTAGAGCTGTTTTCAACTGCGAATTCATATAGGTAAAATATTTAAATAAAATAACATAACGTTACAAAAATACAAATATTTTCTTGTTCTGTATTCCAATAAATCGATAAACTTAAAAATAAAACATGTAATGTCAACATGTTATTTTTTTATTGGTACGTAGGTACGAGACAGTCGACGACTTATTTCCTGTTTCAAGTACGCCTTCAGAGCAAGCAGCGAAGAGTATTCATAATATTTCATGCGGCGGAAATTGGAAAATGTTCAACTTGGTAATAATTTGAACGCTTTTCTATGTAAGTTCATTCTATGAGTCAATCGCTGTCGATAACTATTAGTAAGCGAATATTTGACTACTTTCGTTATTTAGCAGTGAAGTTTTTTGAAGTTTATTCGAAAAAAGTAGTAGCGTTTTTATTTTACAAATACAGAACTAGTTCTAGATAGACTATGATGAATGTTATTTCATTAGTATAATATAAAAGCGATGTATTAGCGCATTATTTATGAAAATGCTATTTTACAAAAATAAACTGTTTTCATCAAACCTCATTTTCATGACTGCAATGCCGAATGGCAGACGCGATGTGCTCTATCATTCCGCCATCTCCAGTAAAAAATAAGTTTTTATTTTGATTACGTAGATTGCTTATTTATGAATTTTCAGGTGATAGATGGTTGAAGATTTTTAAAGCTTGGAGCCAAGTTTCTCAAGATTCTTTGCTAAAATAAAAAGACTCAATCATGTCAAATATTGTTTTTTGCTAGACTTCTGCTAGACCTCTTGATCTACGGAATGGCAATAAGCAACAAAACTTGCTAATGACACGACGCCGGTCAGAATCCTTTCTGATTACTTAACTCGTTTAAGTATAATAAAAACAAAATCTCGCAGATAAGATATTCTCAAAGGCGATATTAAAAAACTGCTTCAGGTAGCGTCTATTGTCAGCTGCCTGCACTACTCCACAGAGAATCTCATTGCTCTTATCTCAAGTAAAGGCGGAGTGAAATAAGCAAGAAAGAAGGGCAGGCAGACACAAAGTAAGTAGGTGGGTAATTGGCGAAAGAGTAGTGGATGGTGGCGAGTTCATGCGGAAATAAACTTGCAGCTGCCCGTGGACCTTAATTAGATAAGTTCAGACGGAACTGCAATTAATTAACCTATTGAATAAGACCAGATAAGGAAGCTTACCTTACTTATGTAATTACCGGCTCGTCTTTTGAACACGCTTTCAAATTAAGCTTTTTTAAGCAATTTAAATTTTAGTTACTGTTACGATTGAATTCTTTTATTCTACCATATTTATTTTGCGTGGTAGATATTAACATTATTCAATGGGCGAAATGCATAATTATCGTGAAATTTTAATGTTCATTTGCTATTGAAATGGTGTGTGAATTTCTGAAACAAATTTGTGCATATGATTTAATAATGTAGCATTAATCATGATCAGCATGATATTCACATCAGCATATTATTAGATTATAGGCTTGATTTACGATTTATGCTAACTGAATTTTACAGCGATATGACTGAATAATTATCTATCATAATAAGCTGTGTGGGAACCATAATTATTTTTGTCCCTGTAATTTATATCTGAAATCAGATCCAGCAAATTGATCGTAGATCAATTTAAACTTTATTTTCCATTTCTGACAATTTGTAATACAGAATAACAGCTTACGTCTAGCAATTGACTTGTAATTAAAAATCGGAAAGACTTCAAATGGTTTCAAGTATTAAAAGATTGTTAATAAATCTGCGACAAACACGAACACTGTGATTTGTTATCAAGCTTTTCATGCAAAAGTTACACATTGGTATACGTCGACGGGCGGAGATGACAGCGGCTCGCGGCTGCGGTCCACGACGCCGCACTCCGTCCATTGCCCGCTCCGCCGCACATTTCCGTCCTATCCACACAATTTGCCTGCCTAGATTGAATAGCTTCCGACGAGCGGCAGCCCGTGTGAAGCCTTTTCAGTACACAGAGAATAAACTCGCAATCGTTCCGTAATAAAACCTTATCTAAACTTTCATGGTAAAGTTGAGTATGATTTGGTTTGTTATTTTTATTAAATGCTTTATCTGAAAACTTACTGTGAGACAATTCTATAGTGCCTATATGTTTGTTTTAAACACAAAATATTGAAAAAGGAAACCAAAATGCTTTTCTTTCTTACACCACTAAAAGTTATGTCCTGAGAATGAGATAATAATAAAACAAGCCCAAGAAATAAGCAGACAGATTTTACACCTCCATGAAAAGGTGGGGAGAAAATCCATCTCGGGAAAGTGGATAATCCTTCAAGCAGCCCGCGTCATACTGTGTTGTACTCTTGAAATATACATACCTATTATAAAAGGTAGGTAACCTTTTTCGATCAAAGAATAGTTGCCATAATATAATAAGATCGATAAAGCAGCTACGGCGGAAACGATATATCACTGTTTAACAAAAGTCTCCGAGGGTTTCCATACCCCTGAAAAGGATAACCTCTTAAGTTATTGAACACTGACTTTAAAAAGAAACACTGTCAGGGTACTGACCTCTACTCGCATTAAACTATTCAACCAATGATGTAGGTATGGTTTAAAATTTTAAATCAAATACATATTGTATTGTTTTCAATCTCTTTTTTGCACTCGAAATTCTCGCTGTGTAAGGTGTAAGTAATACTTTTTATTAAAAGTAGTACTTACATAACTATGCTTTTCAAATAAGAATGTGATGTGCAGCTAGACTTTTTTATTCATTTTTATTATAAATCTGTATGTGTCCAACTCCGTGGTGTCTAACGATACACGATGGGGTGCGCAAAATTTTTTCTTCCCTTAGCTGTTGTTTTTTTTAATTTCACTTCTTTCACAATTATATGGCGGGTCACTTAAGACACTGTCTGTGAAATTTCATCAGAACCGATGGAAAGGTGGCGGACGGACAGATGGACATGACAAAATCATAATTAAGGGTTTCATTTTTGGCAATTGGCTAGGAACCCCTAAAATATTTATTACGAGCTGTAGGTAGCTGGATTATACCTATCAAAGCCTCAACATGACTGAAAACATTTTAAATATGCGGTCGAACATAAGCTTTTTCAACTGATATTACCAGAAACAGACACAATAGGTAAACAATGGAAGCCGCCGCAAATACGCGGCATTGGGATCTAGGGACCCATCCATGTCGTCTTAATATTCAATATACATGTTCCTAAAAGTACTAAGCGGATAATATTCCAAGATGGCAGAAACAGAAATCTCATTTTTATAAAACAAAAGAAGATAAAGTTATCAGTCAAAGTTGCTGCAATTTTTCCCCACAGTCAAAGGGAAAATGCGATTCAGTCGAAGTATTAAATCGATTGAAATAAGAGCCCGCAACCTTAATCCCATGAAATTCAGCGAGTCTGAAGACCTTTCGATGTCTTCGCTGTAAACCCGGCCATTGGCAAGTTAAGTCTCGACATTTTTATGACTTCATTGAAATATATCCATAAAGATGGCAACAAATAGGATTTTAGGATTTTGCTTGTTTTTCTACGATACTTGTGAAATCTGGCTGTCTTTGATTCGTTTTATTGTATTTTTGTAAGTTATCAATCCGTAGTTAACTATTAATGTTTTGTGAAGTTGTTAAACTAAAAAACTTAGGTAAATTATGAATAACCTAATAACAAGAAATGCTATGAGCTTCTAAGACCCGTTCTTTGTAAGAATTGCATAAAGTTACTGCCGTTGATGGAAAATAATAAAAGCTCAAGAAAACTGCTACCTGTCTTATCTCCTTGGAATGTGAGAGTCAATTTATAAACCAGGTTTGTATATTACCTACGAGATAGCAATTTGTTATGATTTACTATTTCAAGATAAATCAACTTCGCCTGATTCTTCAGGAAATACAGGAGCCGAGGCGTCATGTTAGACATGAAATAAGATTTACGAGAACTGTAACATAATTAACCAGAAGCCTAGAAGTTCCTCATTTGTTAAGAATCGTCTAATTAATCAAATTCAGCAATGTTTAATGGGTAATTAAAAGAAAAACGTATTACAATCAGCCAGTCGATCAAGATACTGAAAAGTTAGACTCGTTTCAAGGAAAAATAGACTGAATTTAAATGCAGTTAGCAAGGCATGAAGCAAAACCATTTTCTTAAAAAAAATGGTAATGTTAATTAGAGTAAACTTTTTGCTGTTGTGTTGTGCTTAACTTAATATTCTCGTTAGCATGTCTGAGGTTTCTGGTTAGACTTACATCCTAACTACTTAATATTATAAATGCAAAACTAAGTTTGTTACCTTTTCACGCCTAAACCACTGAACCGATCCTCCTGAAATTTTGCATATACCTACTTACGTTGTCAGGTGTACTGAAACGGACATAGGGTAGTTACCTTTCATCCCGAAAAAAAGTAATGTTCCCGAGGAAATCAACAATAACGTTCATAGATGGCGCCACGTGTCTTTCGAATCATGATTGAATTATTATTATAGAAACTTTACGAGTAGTAGACTAAGATTTAGTTGTCAAATTCTAAATTAACGCGAGCGAAGCCGCGGGCAAAAGCTAGTAAAATATATTTTTACTTTATCGAGAACTTAAGTTCTTGTATCTAATAGACAAGTGCTCCGGTAAAACCCATGAGCAATGGGTAAATGTAACTTTCTTTAGGTGCTGGTACCGATTGTAACAAAGACAACCAAAATTCTGTCGAGAAACTTTCACAATTTTAATGAAAAGCGAAGAAATAACATGAAATATCTACTTTTACTAAGGTATGTACCTCTATGCAAGTTTATTTTATGCACCTATAAAATTTTACCATAAAATAGCAAGACTAGATGCACCGTCACAACATTATCTTGTTGTAGATCTTTTACATAAACCGTGGATTATGGCTGCAAGCTCGCTCAAAAAGAACAGCAACATAAATATCACGAATTTGAAATATCGCTCGTTTAATTCACATTGTCTGACCGTACAGAGCAAGTATTTATTTTTCTAGGTAAAGTTTAAAGCGGAGCGTGACTAGCGCTGCTTGGCGGGGCTGCCGGCTGTCGAGACGATGTCGTGGAAGCGAAGCACGTCTCCAATCCTCTTTAGTGCTGCTAAAGTACTTGGCCCACAATGAAATGCAACGGTGAACATCAACATTACGTAAACGTATGTGATAGAAGCGGGAATATTGCGCCAAAGAGCACCGTCTGTTGACGAAGACATGTAATATGTACAGAAACACTATTGGGAATCGAAACGGTTCGGTGCACTTCTTTAAAAGACTTGCGGTTTATTGGAACTAAGCTTTTTAGTTATATTATGTGTATGTAAAATGATCTACATTCGTTTTGTCATTGACAGTTTGGATAAACAAGCTAAATTAGAAATCATGCGACATAAAAATTTGAATCTGTGTGCATCTTCGAATACAGAAAAATTATTATGCAGGTAGAATCTTTAATACTCCAATGTACTTATGATTATTTACGGTTTACTCACGTGCATTTTTCGGGATTGCCCGACTAGTTTCGGACCCAAACGGAGCCCTTAATCATGAGCTTAATGGCGACCTCGCCGCGTGTTCAGCTCATGATTAAGGGCTCCATTTGGGTCCGAAACTAGTCGGGCAATCCCGAAAAATGCACGTGAGTAAACCGTAAATAATCATAAATATGAATGTGTCTCACGAAAGTTATAATACTCCAATGTACAATGTGTAATACTGTAGGTCCGTAAGCAAGGAATTTATTTTTGTGAAAATATCCTTTTATAAAACGGTTAATTACATAAGTAACTACTTTACGCATTGACTAGATCATAAGTAATACATATATTTAGAAATTTCTACATTATTAATGGTTATAGTCAAGTAAAACTTTGTACAGGAAGTAGAGTAACATACCTTCTCATAGTTAGAGATGTTTTAGCACTACGAAGCTAACGCTATAATTTTGTATTGTGAAACAATGGTTAGTAGGTATCAAAATTATTACAGCCAGCAACGTATCATGACATATTTTCAAGCGCTATTATTATACGGATCCGATTCGAGTGCACAATGCAACTGTGGTTGCAGACAAGGGAATTGAAGAGACGATATTGGAAATGCAATTCGATACAACAATGATATGTTCACATAAAACCCTATAAGTCCCCGTAGAGAGGAATCGAGTGCTCGCTCGAGACGGTCGGACGCACAAATCAATGTAATGTGGTGCAAAGCAATCCAAATGAGAAGCCCGTCTAGACTACGGAGCCTTACATCGCAGCTTAATTAATAAAATCAAACGGATCGGACCGAGATGTGTTCAACAACTGCGTCGACAGACTGTATACCGCAAAGCTCTTCACTCAAATACCAATTAAATTGCCGGCACGTTAACCAGCTTGTTTTTTTTTTAGTTTTAGTTGGCACAAAAAATAATATCATCAATAAACACTATGCTTTAATTGATCACGTTCTTTTGTTTCGTGTGATCTATTTAAAAGGTTTTTTAAACTTCTAAAGAGGTTATGACCCTTGAACTTGAGTTCACAGCACTTGTTTTGACCTTCTTTTAGATAGAATATGAACTTGCACAAGATTTTTTGGTGACCTATCTTAGTTCAGATTTGTTAAAGCTCTGTCTCCATTAGAATATTTTTTATTTAGGTATATGAACTTAGAGGTACATGCACACACTTCATGCCTAGCTAGTTTATAGAAAGCAGAGTTTTTGTTGTAATCCCTAATTTATAAAGTGACATTTCGTTAAGTATTAGAAATTAGCTACGTTCCTACCTAATTCGATACTAGTTTGCAACAAAATCCCAAATGAGTAGGTACAGCTATTATTGTTTGTGTGGTTATTTTGGGCGTGCGCCATTTATGAATGGAGGGAGGCCGATAGGTCTGATCGGTTGCCTGGCAACGCGTCCCTCTCCGAGTCTCCGGCTGACCCTGAGGTCGCGCATCCCGATGTATTCTCCTGTGTTAACATGTTACCAAATTTTTCTGCACAATAAATTCAACGTTATAAGTAGATGTATGTACTTATTGATAAAGTTTTCCTTTATTTGTTACAAATTTATGTTTTCGTACACAACGTGCTAAATGGACAAATTTATTTGACTATAATAGGCCGGTAATTATTGGTAGGTACCTATAACTGTTAACAGTTTATAATGCAGTAGTGTGTAAATCACGTTTGTGTCGAATTAGGCAGGGGATAGAGAGATGTAAGCTTAATTACTTTAAAAACTGATTGAAATTTGATGGAGAATAAACTGTACACACCTTCCTTTCCAGTACTTAGAATAAATACTTTCCTAATGTTAAATTTTGAATATTATGGCCATCTTAGCGCCATCTATTGACAATAAAAAACATAAGTACATAGAACTGCGAACAAAAACGTAGTTAGTTTCTATTTCTGCCGAAAGATGTCACAACCCCTCTGTCTTCCAATTATTTCTACAATATATTTTTCCATTAATCCCTTACTAAAATATATACTTCCATAGTTTATATATTTTGTCACACTTTATTCATAGTTTACCTAACAATTCCGCATTTAGTTCAAATATTAAAATGTAGATGTCGCTGTGCACAAGAATAATGAACGTGAGCGTATTGTTTCTGATATTAGACCACATTGGCTTATTCAACGTTATCTCATACATTTTATGATGATTGAAAGGTTTTATTACATGTTTCTAATAGTAAAACAAGAATTTGAATGGATTTTATTTTGTGATTGGAACTGATCACAAAATTTGCCGTCATAATCATGTGACGAGGTGGCCGAGTGGTTAAGGCGTTGGACTGCTAATCCAATGTGCTCTGCACGCGTGGGTTCGAATCCCATCCTCGTCGATAGTTTTTACTTTTTGTTCCTGTTTTCAGTGACATTACAGTCAAGTGTGAAAGGCGCAAACAGTTCTAAAATAAAAAAATGTTTCTACGAACATGTTTTTGTATTTCAAAGGACGGCTCGGATCAGGTGCAAGTTCTACTATAATCAGGTGTTATCTCTGTAATCGCTAGCGAAAACAGATATCAGCATCGTATGGCTATCATTTGTTACGAATTTATCTAGACCTGTTTTTCATTATCTTATCATGTACCTGGCACCCTTTATTTTATAAGTTGGCTAGTGTCGGACGCGCCTTAACTGAACGGGGCAAGGTTTTTTAGTCTCTCTGTGTTTTAGTGCAATTAATTAGGCATTTGTTAGTGTCACAGTTTTTCCTTGCGTGTTCTATTGGACATGTGATAATTTTACAAATTGTTACGTTTTGTGTCAAGTGTGTTGCGGACTGAAAGTTGATACGGTGAATTTACTCGAATGTAAGCACTTATCTTTAAAATGGTCTACTTAGTAAGAATACGTTTAAATTAAAGCGTGCTAATTTATTGTTTTTTATATTGAACGATGCTCCTATTAATAGCGCAATGGCAACAGGCCCAGCGGTAATGAGTTGATATTGCGTGGTTACGCCATAAATCAACGAAGCTTACAATATGTCTCGTTCCTTCCTTCGTCATGGTCATGAGCCAAAGTACCTACCTACATTCGGTTGATAAGTATCCACTTTATACTAGTAACACCATACTGATACTGGTAAAATGGTTTTGTTATGACGCCTCCTCTATGGTCCTCTAATGGTGTTATTATGAGTCCTCGACGGTGGTCACACAATCCATAGCAACCCATAACCTCTGTATGTTAGGTACCACTAGTACAAAGTTGGCTTTTCCGAGAAACACACGGTCATACATTTATTGCTAACTAGCTTTCGCTCGCGGCTTCGATCGCGTTAATTTATAATTTTTTTGATCCCAAAATATAGCCTATAGCACTCAGGGATAACGTTGCTTCCTATTGGTGAAAGAATTTTTGAAATCGGATGTGTAGTTCCGGAGATTACCTCCTACATACAAACAAATATCTTAGGCCAGATTTATAGTACAATGACTTGATAAATTATAGAATCAGGCGTTACTTTGTGGACATCCATGCCATACAATGCTATGGAAATTTGTAAAAGTAAATTGTAGTATAGTCAGCTGCACTAATTGGTTACCCCTCTCAAGAACAAAATTGTTCTTGATAGTAGCCAGTTGGTGCAGCTGACTGTACAATGACTTTTCAGGACTTTCGCATATAAGCCATTATAAAAATCGATTTCAGACGAGTTTTAAAACGTACCACAGGCGTCAAACTTAATCCCCCTTATTACAAAAAAATCTCAAAGGAAAACCCAGGATTAAAAATAGCCTATTTTTGCTATAATGACATTAGAAAGTGATGGGTATATTCTAAATCTGGGTTTACCTTAGTTTTGGTTTAAAACATATTTTGTAATATGGGGGAATATGTTTCCGAGTAGAGTGGAACATAACATGAGCAGTGCCAACCCTTATTAAGAGTGGTGAAACAACTGCTTGTTCAACCACTCTGGTTGACCAAGACAGAAAGACATATTTCTAGTGGTGTTGGATTCTTCTGCCGCAATAAAGGTGAAATCCACATCGAGTCTTCAGACGGTATGTGGTGAAGCCGGGGCTGCACGCTTGTTTCGGGAAGTACCTGTGTCGCATAGGCCGGGAGCAGACGTCCGGTTGTCACCACTGCGTCGACTGCCCCGAGGACACGTCGCTGCACACGCTGCAGGCGTGTCCTGCGTGGGCGACGCAACGCCGCGACCTAGTCGCAGCGGTCGGTGGTGACCTCTCGCTTCCGGCCGTGGTTCTGTCCATGGTCGGGAGCGAGAGTGCGTGGGAAGCCGTCGCCTCCTTCTGCGAGGAGGTGATGGCGACCAAGGAGGGAGCGGAGAGGGAGAGAGAGGCAGCTGCCACTCTCCCTTCCCGCGCCAGACGCACCGGGCGCCGGAGGGCGCGCGACGATCTCCGGCCACCGTAGTGTGTGGCCTGCGGTCGGCGGGTTGGGGGACCCACCGCCCGACCAGTAACAGGCCCGAGAAGGCGGCGCGCAGTGTTCCGTGCGCGCCTCTCAGGAGGACGTGGGGCAAGGCCCCACAGAAGCAGAGGTCCGCCAGGGGTTGGCGGACCGAGGCCTGCGGGGGTCGCGGTGCATGCAGTTGCGAATCCCGCGACCCCAGCCAAGGGTCAGGAGAAGGAACACCGTGGGTTTTTAGCCGGTAAGAGTCCGGCATACCCCTTCGCTCTCCCCGGGCGAAGGGCATCCATGAGGATTTTCCCACGAAAAAAAAAAAAAAAAAAAAAAGGGGCTGCACGCTGCACAGCTCGCCACACCTAGCCGTTCACACTAGTGCAACATTGTCCTCTATTGGTTGTACTGGTGCTTATTAAGGTTCATGGTGATTTAATTAAGAGAACCAAATTAAATGATTTGCGATATAAATAACATCACTCTATATCGTGGATATTTTTATAAGAACGCAGACATACTTATTGTCATAAATCTGACACAATTTTCTCCGCTGATCATGCATTGCTGATTAATTAAGCATTTTTGGTGAGCAAAACCTCAATGCTTAAATTAAAGGAAAGGAAAACCCATTTTTTTTGTTGTTTCGTTTTTGGCCGCATTGCAATATACCTACTAGAAAGTTTTAGCTTCTGTCGCCTTCTTCTAGTCCTGGGTCCAACCTCCTCACAGCCCAGTCGCCAGGGCGTAAAAAAAGGGATCACTTGCAAAAGGTCTGTCAGTCCTGACTTTTGGATATGTGGATGTTCAGGTGTACTTATGAAAATATCAAGTTTTCGACCTTGAGTGACCTTTTGCAAGTGAAAACTACCTGGCGACTGGGCTATCACGTAAGCTTGCCCAAAAATCCGTCTCCTCCTTGGGTGATTTTTATTAGGTAAAGGCTACTCTTGTAAAGCAATTTTACATCAAAATTAAATATATTACTAAGTACCTAGGGCATTTTCAATAAACTACCACTCACACCTATGACAGTAACAGGATCTACTTAGCAATCAAAGTTCCCAGTAAAATAGAACATTCATAGTTTATCGTTAACAGTGCCGAAGTACTTCAGAAATAATTCATGTGTGATTCATGAAAATACGCCCTATCAGTACCTACATAAAATAGCTGTCGTTATCAAAAGTGGAGCGAACAAACACATACACCTACAATTGGGCAACCTTCTAATTTTGATTGCATTTTCCGATAAGAATAACCTTAGTACTACATTACCAATATTACGATTCGTTTAATTATCATGGGCTTTGGTCTTCTGCTTACCATTAAAAAAATATGTTTCCTACCTATTATAATATAACCCGTCTAACCTTATAACGTCGGTATCTCCCAGTAGGTACCTACCTAAGTAATTGGGGTTTAATCGGCCACACGTGGTTACTTTGGGTACCGACTACTGACCTACGCAGGTAAAAAGGCCGGGCAGATGATGATACTCCTACCACGTTGAGGTATACATATACCTATACAGGGTGCCGATTTAATCATCTGCAGCATTTAAAGAGATGAATCAGTAAACGAAAACAGTGCTGATTCAATAAAAAAAATTAGCTTAATTTTACACCAAAATATCAATTTCAATTTCTAACACAGAGTCTACCATCAGCCCATTATCAAATAGTTCTAATTTGAGAACATTCTCTTATGGATCATTTTGCTATCATCATTTGAGAGACTGATTTGACAAATAAAAAAAGCATGCTTTCAATTGTGTGAAATTCAGTTAACGTTTAGTTATACTTTGACAGCTCCTCTTGGGGTGCTGTTTCCAGGCCGCCATGAGTGTTCCTTCTAAATCGATGGACAATAGTTACGAAATATGACTCTCGCAGAAATTCACCTACCTATCTATCTAAAAAAAATTAGCGTGATTGAACCAGGAAGGCAGGATCTTTAAATTCCACCAGTGCATGCTGATGACGCAAAGCGGATTAATAAAATTATAAAACATACATAATATTGAGTTTTGTCATGTATTTGAATAATACGCATTCATACATAATGATAATAATATTTACCAAAACGTTATCATACACAAGATTTTAAGTTATTTACTTCTTAGATTCTAAACTGTATAGAAACCGCTGAATAACTTTGTGAATCCCTAACTTTGTGACCCAGCAAACCTGGTGACCTCGCTCACCTTATTTACTGGATACTGGTTCCGTCCCTAAGCCAAGTCTGCCTGATGACCTCGGGGTTAGGCCTGTTCATTCTCTTTTCTCAAAGCGTACGTGTTTGAAACGGTGTGCCCTGTTAATGTTTATAATTCCATGTCTCAAAGAACCCTGAAACGCTAGTATATTCAAGCACAACATGTTACCTAAAAAATATTTGTAATACAATAGCGATAACTGTATGAGAGTTATTACGAATGTAGACGCATTGCAGATATGATATAATAATATGTGTTTAAAATTGCATAAGGTACAATTGAATCAATGCCCTGAGCTATTGGGGAAGTTAGGATTTATAACACGCTCTAGAATGTTGCAAAAGCCTAGCCTGCTTGTAGTATGTTCCGCCCGCTAAGTGCACATAATAGGCAAAATTCATATTTAATACGTGCAAGCAGTTGTTTTTAGATATATTTAATACCACTGTTTCTTGGCTTAAACAGTTGTTGGTGGAAGGTTTTCTCACAAATTATTAGATGTTTGCCATTGTATTGTTATATTATAAATACCTACTAACTTTAAATTTGTTTACCGACCTTTATTTTGATTTGTACAAGTGTTTATCCGTGAAAACTTTTAAATAGCCGTCAATTTAATATTTATAATGAACATTTTGTATTCACCTGTCAGTTTTCTGAATACAATAAAATAAAATAATGCGATTAATGTAAGTAAATCACAGGCAAGACATAATGGTTTGTCTATTTAATTAGATTTCTATAGCTGGTTTGATTTAACTACTCTCGTAAGGTGCTGTATACAATATTGAAACATAGTTATCTACTTCAGATATGATTCATAAGGAAAATTAGGGTATGTAGAGAATCAACATTGAGCAAGATTTAATTTCCTCGACCGCTCCCTGAAACGGCCGATAAAGTAAATAATCGTGAAATACCACGTTGGAATCGTCATCGATATTTTTATCATAATCTAGCTACTCACGGTATCTAGAACAATAACATTTACCTCTAATAAATTTTAATAATCCTTAGAATACCAATGTTTTATAACAAAGTGAATGCTCAAGCTAGGATATTTATTTGATCTGATTCTCAGTTGTAATTGTCACGAAATGATGTAGGTACATAAGAAAGTAACAATAGCGGCCAAGTGCGTGATAATAAAACAATTTTCCGTTGTAGTCTCTCTTGATTTTTTGTAGATCACGAAAGTTGGAAACTTAACGGGACACAAATTAAGCGACTTTATGAGATCATAATCATCATCATTATTCAGCCAAAAGACGTCCACTGCTGGACATAGGCATCCCTCAAGCATCGCCACATCGACCGGTTCTGTGCTTCTCGCATCCACCGGATTCCTGCATATGAGATCATAATGTCGCGAAATATTCACCTGAATGAAAAAGTCACTATGAACCCATGTATTTATTGCATTTTCCATGATCTATCTAAGGATACCCTACATGATGTGGCATATTGTAGAAGTTTAGGGTTAAAGAGATACTTACAACAAAAGCAACATATACATTTATCATCTAATTCTCTTCCAGATAATACCAACATGTATTGGTTACCAGTCCTCTTGGTAGCCGTCTTAGGCAGCGTGCACGCCCAGCAGACGGCACAGACGAGAGTCGCAGACGGGCTAAGCGAATGCTACAGCGACCCTAACCTTCTGAACAGGAACAACTTGCCGCCCGTCACCATACAGGTCCTCATCGACATCATACGCAAGATAGAAGACAATCCTAATGTTAACATGGACCTGAGACAGCTTTCAACAGTACTTCTTCACACGTACGTTCACGTTTTATTTACTTATTAGTACTAACTCAACCGCATCTGGTTATTGGAAGCTGCAGTCCCAACATGCTTGATAAAAGGCTACTGGCTAAATTAATCATAATAATACAACAGGAAACTTACAGAAGACTTAAAAAAGATAGTGTGATTCGAATGATTACTAAGAATTGTTTAATCTTATTTCTTGTAATTTTATTGATATTGCTTATTGATAACATCCTAGCACGGTCTGATCCTATGTTACGATTTAGGTACCTATGTCTTGTACCAGAAGTTTTGTTATTTAAGTGTCTTTGCATATAATCTTTCTTTGTTGATTTCAGGTACCGTCAAGATGGCATTCAGTTCCATCAGCCAGAGAATACGATGAGTTCGTCAAATGTTCTGCCGTATGCTCCTACGTTCCACTCGTTCCATCGTCACAGACTTCTTCTAACTAGACTCATTCCCAACAACTTGCAAGTTTTGGGCAACGACACCATCAATTCCGTCTTAAAGGTAAGTATTTTACCTAATAATTTCACACCAAGAAACTAAAATTTATTGTACGAGAATCTTATAATAAAATTATAATATTTGTATAAATATTACAAAGGATAAAGTAAAATCTAGTGTCTAGGGCGGCTGTCCCGCATCTAGTCTCTCAGTTTTATTATGTGATGGTTCTAATCACATGTTGCATCTTATTTCCAGTGTACACTTCATCATATGCTCTCGACAACCGTGGACACGAGAGTAAGAGGAGATGAAGGCAGCTGCAACCAAATGTCTCAATATCGATCTCTTAGAACAGCGAGGTCTGGTCGCTCTATCAGCGACGATGTTGAAATTTTAAAACCATCTGTCTTGTAAGTACGAACGACAACCATACCTTTGCGTTGATAGGTGCTCGCAAACCTCGTCATATTTAATAATAGTGTTTTCGATGTCCGGTGAAACCGAAGAACCATCCAGCTTTCTAAGCAGCTTTATTCACGTTATTTAATAAAAAAATACAGTCATCATCATTATATTAATACGTAAACATAGAAAATTGTCGTAAATAGGAGGGGAATGAAACTAATATCATTCGAAAGGTACAGTGCCATAGATGTAAACAAAAAACATTTTGCCGTTTAAGTTAAGTAAAATAATGGTCGAATTTCGACCACAAGCGATAAGTAACTACCAGTTTTTATAAATGATTAATTAATTCTTTTAGAAAATCTGCCAACCGAAACGGGAAGATGATGCGTTACGATCCTAATAATGATGTGGAGTACAGTAACTATGGCAGCGGGTCCATGTCCGAACGACAGATGGTTGAGAGCACTTGCCCATTGTTGGACGGTGTTGTGAACACAGCGTGGGGAGCCGTGTCTGCAGGGAATGTCATCGCCGGCATTGCGGCCGGTGCGCAGCCGCAACAAGTGAACATATTGGACCTGGTTAGGGACGCCACGCTCAACTACAGAAATGTACAACAAACTGTGACTTCCTTATACCCAGCCACGCTATCTGGTAAGCGTTTTAGTTTAAACTACGATCAATATATCCCAGTTGTCATTACATTTCCAAATAACTTTTTAGTGACGAGCCCCATTTCTGTTTTAAAGTTCGGGCACAAATTGTTAACAATTTATTTCTGCCTTATCAAATTACCTACTTCAATGGTCCTATTGCAACTACCCAGGTGACTTGGCCGAAGCCGTCCTAATCCAAGGAACGGAGCGTGGCAGCACTTCTATATCTGTTGGTACCGCTGGCAACTGGAACAGCACACAGGCGACCAGATACTTCATGTTGCATAGTCGCGTCAACGTTGAGATGACTGACCCTGAAATCCGCGGAGACATCGACGGTTTCGTCCTTGGTAGCACAATACCGGCACTGCTTGGAACTTACAGCACTATGAAGCTGTCACAGCTCTTGGATATGTACTATTCGCCAGTGGTAAGATAAACAAATACACTATTACGTTTTTAGGGTTCCGTACCCAAAGGGTAAAACGGGACCCTATTACTAAGGCTCCGCTGTCCGTCTGTCTGTCACCAGGCTGTATCTCATGACCCGTGATAGTTAGACAGTTGAAATTTTCACAGATGATGTGTTTCTGTTGCCGCTATAACAACAAATACTAAAAAACAGAATGAAATAAATATTTAAGGGAGCTCTCATACAACAAACGTGATTTTTTGCTCGTTTTTGCTCGATATTGATAACGGCAACAGGTAGACGCTTGAAATATTCACAGAATATTTAGTTATACATTCACTTTAAAAGTAAATAATTAAATTAAAATAAAACAAATATTTAACGGGGGCTCCCATACAAGAGACATGATTTTTTTGCCGTTTTTACAGATAATCGTACGGAACCCTTCGTACGCGAGCCCGTCTCGCACTTGGCCGGTTTTTTTTTTGTATTACTTTTAGCACAAAATATATTTGCCATAGTGCCGCATATTAGAGCTTACAGTTTCAAAACCGTGTAGTGTTTTGAACCGTAGAGTCCCGTCAAATGTGCCAAATTGACGACGGGTTTGGCGCAGTGGCTGAGTGATTGGTTCTACACTCCGGGTCACGGGTTCGATTCCCACACGGAAAAAATATTTGTATGATAGTTGTTCCGGATCTAGGTGTCAAAATCCTAACTGGCTAGTTGCACTGTAAAAACCAGAGTTATTTTAAAAAATTAAATAAAACAAGCCAGGTATTAATCAGCCCATACGTTAATTCTAATAAAGACAAGTAACGACGTTCATAAATCTTTTCTCTGTTTTTTGCCTTTACAAAAAAGTTTAATTTATTGGTTCTAATTATCGACAAAGATCTGAGAATGAGATCTCAAGTAACAATAAGCATTATTGCAATTACTTACTACCTTCATACATATTTGTGACTCAAAATACGTGTCATTAATGGGCCTGACTTCCAAGATTTTTTGTGCATAATAGATATTCACTGTTACTCATGAATATTTAAATACTAAAATTACAGAATGGGGCGATGGATCCCAACCTGAGAGCATGCAACCGTCGCTCATTAATGCAACAATTCGTAAGAAATGAGAACTTAATCAGCGAAACTAATGCATTCGCCGCCGCTCTGGACACCAACATGCCTCTTCGCGGAACCATCATTGGGGGTTTGGAACAACTCATCACCAGTGCTGTTACCAATTTACAATCTTATGCTAGTGAGTACTGCAATACCGTTTACTGTCACCTCATTACTGATTTCTGAATGAGGATTTGGATCCATTGTAAGACGAAGTTGTTTTTTTTTTATTTGTTTTGGTCGCGTTTACCCTAGTCGCACCTGATGGTAACCGCAGATATGGTCTAAGATGGGGCACACGAATCCAAGTAACAGAGATATAGAGGGATTCCCTGGTATAAGCTAGCAGATGGGATACACGTATACCCCTCTGGCTCTCAGATATACATGACAGAACACAGTAAACTGCTTGGTTGGACTTTAATGTGAGGAACTAGACAGGGTAAACCGTATAGATCCTACCACTAAGCGTGCTGGGTTTTGATGAATCTTTCAACACGCGTCTATTCCCAGCGTGCAGTGAGGAAGTTTTTATATTCTAGCCCGTCCCAACTATGATGTGCATCAAATATCCTCTTAATTGTCTTTTCGTAAGCTTATTCCCAACAAAAAAATCCATAAGTGTGATATTTTATACTAAAGCTCACTTGTCATTCCAGCTAGCACTATGAACGATATGAACTGCGAAACAACATTAACACAAATCGATGATTTCCGTATGAAAACAAACCTGTACGTCGTGCTGGACTCCTCGTGGACATACCAGACAGTGTTCCCGGCTATCTCTTACTTAGTAGACGCTATTGAGGTGGGCAAGTTCGGGTCCAGTATAACTTTACTGAGCGCCTTTGATGGAAGTGTCGTCATCAATACGACCTACTCTCCAGCCGATTTCTACGCTCAATATAATGCTACCAGGCACCTATCAAGTGAGTTAAAAAGAACATTTTATTCTAGTTCTTCTTATCCCCAACATTTAGTTGAATCTAATAGAAAATCCTCTATTCTTCTTAATTATATTGATACTGTACTGTATTCTGCCCATACTTAATTAATTTCCTTCTATTTTGTCACACAGTTATGACAGGAGTGAATCTTGAAACCAGTCTCACTAACATCAAGTTGCTGATGCAAGAAACACTTCGCAACGAGAGCGCTAGGAACTATGTTGGTGGAAACTCCTCAGTTTTATTGTATCTAATTAATAATGGCAACTTACAGACCAGTGATAATGTATGGGAACAGGCCCGTCAGATTAACAATACCCTTCCTGGTAAGTAATTAAATCAATATGATATTCTTTACAATCATACACAAAACAGTAACAACAACAATGGTATTCTTAATATTTTCCAGACCTAAGACTTATTTTTGCGACTTCCTCTAATCAGTTCGATAACTTATGGACTCTTGTACGAGATATGTACAACGATATTTTCACTATATCTCTCAATGCTGATGGAACAAACGTGAATACTATTATGAATCCTGTATTGCGGCGAATTCAAAATGGTAAGTGATAAAGTTCTTAAAAGACAAACTAAAAGTGTCAGTCTTGTAATAAAGTTAAGAAACTATTCGTAGTCTATTTCATAGGTGATACGCATACGCCTCTTTTTTACGATCCTATTTGTTGTTTTTAGTTGGAAGAAGAATCGTAAACCCTACTTGTGGTTCGATGTTCAATGGAGGATCATCTGGCACGAGACAATTCGATGACTACGTTGAACCTGGTTACATAAACTTCTATGCGCTCAGTCCTAACTACTTCTATGAAAATAATGACAACAGAAAGATCAGGGTGTCACGCAGTGGCAGTGGAGTTGGAGGTCTCATTGTCTGTCACTCTCGCTCCGTTCTACAACCCAGGTATGATACATCATTTTATCTAAATGATAAAGTTGTTGTAGGTACTTACTGAGTCACAAAAGATTCACAATTTCCGGTTGTAAAGATATCTTATTCCGGGTATTGTTTTCAACTTGAAGCATATATTGATACTAGATAGACATAGTAAAGACGGCGACATCGTGTGATGTCGCCAGATGTCGCTGACGACACATGTCACGGGATATTTGTCCCCTAATGAATGCGGCATTCTAAATGAAATAAAGGAATTGGTCGACTTGATTAGTCAATGCCAAGTTGCTATGCTTTCTGCGATAAGGCGAGAGTTCGGTGCCCGGAATAAATAATTGTATGGCCTACAGACATTTGTTTCAAGCCCTTACTTATTAGTTCGTGGTTAATCGTGCAAAAATAACATTCTGCTTTTTCTTTTTTGTTTCAGACGCAACTTGTCAGTTGGGGATGCGGTAACATGTCAAACTCTGGCCACTACAGGCAACTTAGAGATTAGCTTGTTGAACGCCTGCGACGGCTACTCGACCATAAACTCCTGCCCACCATTATATGTGTCTGTTCAATCAGATACCAATGTTACAGCAGGATCCTACCTAAGCGCCGTATGCACAGGTAAAGATAAAATATCCAAAATAAAATTAATAAATGTACCTAATTAAATATTAAAGATGTCACTAATTTTAGCTACCTACCTATTTATTAATATTTTTTTATTAATTTCGATTTAGTAGTGTTTTATTTTCACAATACGTTAGCAGACCGTAATAAACATAGTTTTAGGTCTTCTAAAGGCAATCTGCAAAGACAGAGAGAGTTAATAAATGAATAATTTATGTAGAAGTTTATAAACTATCATAATAATGTTTTATTTCCCAGACGCAAACTGCAGGTTCCCGTACAACATAAGATACCAAATGCAAGCGGAAGAGCTGGGATGTTTCAGTGGGGCCAGCAGTGTCACAGCCAGCTTTCTGGTCCTGCTCACCGCATTATATATTACATTATACGGTTCTTCATAATTATTTTGTACCATTAAATTAAACCTACCGACTATTTTTAATACTTTCTGTGTAGCTTATTGTAAAATATGAAAAAAATGACAACAAGCCGTTTTTACTAGTATTTTGTAGGATTATTATTGTATAGAGAAGATAACATTCTGCCACCTAAATAACATTATGATAAACAAAATTATATATCTAAATAAATGTTTACCGACGTATATGTATACAATGTAGTGTGCATTATATTATTAACAGGGTATAAAAAAGTGTATGTATTATATTATATAATTTACATTATTCCAAGAAACATGTTACCATTCTGAGTGTATTGTAAACTATTTTAATTAGGTAGGTACTTTTAATAGATAATGTCTATAGCGAGTTTAATATTATATAATACATATAGGCAATTATGTGAGTTACGATAGTTAACTCTTTTTAAAATCATTACTATAAGTTTTTAGTGGTTTTTAGACACATTATGTTCAGTCTGTGTATTGTTTCCGGCTTTTTTTACAAATAAATATAGATAATACGACAAAATGATTATTGTTTTCTTTATAAACTCGTCTTTCTATAGATATACCTACACTTTTTTATAAACCTACTAAGTGCATAATAAATTAGTTGTTCAAGACTAGTTTGTGGAGGAAGTTTAGAAGAAAGGCAATGTAGTAACTTCAGCCAACAGCGATAATCTCTGCACCACCGAGTTAGAGGCTGCAATGGTAGCTGTAGGGTATGCAATGTAACTAAATAAATAAATAAACCTCAAATGCTGACGGAGATAAATGAAAGTGTTAGGAGTATGTGTAAGTTTGCTTATAATCCATAATTGAGGCATGACGTTGATTTCATAGGCATCCTGTATAATCGTTGGTGTGTATGTTAGTGATCGTGTAACTTCTGTATGACGGGACCGATTGAGGTCTTATTTACACAATATATTTGTTTTGTCGAGACGATGGTTCATAACTATGCTAGGATCCGATCTAAAATAGGTAGCTTACGGGAACAGGGTCCAAAGCTACCGATAGTCAAGCTTCAGAGAAAGGAACCTCCTCACAATGCGTGCCATGTCAAGCAGCACCGTTTTCTGTATGAAGCCCTTGATTTCGTAGCCTAACGAAAGTTACGAGAGCCTCTTGTTGATTGAGGCACTTGGCTATTAGGCCATTGGCCGTTGCCCGTAACGACTGTTTGCACTGTGACTGCTCAGTCCACGTCCCACATGTCGACAACCCCCGTGTAGTCATGAGATCAAGATACCTATTTGATTTGTTTATCTTTCTCAGCTTTCACGAGATTCTCGTCATGAGTGACAGTGGACGCGCTGATCGGTTTCTCACCACTACCTATAGCAGGCTTGTTGGAAATAATATGTAGGTAGTCCTCACACAGTTTGATAGTGATAATAGAACGATCCCAGTACAATGAGGCATGACCATTCCCTAGAACTGGGTCGGACACATAAGTAAGAACTTACTTTTAGTACGGTAGGTAGCTACTTCCGATTTCACAAGTATGTATTTCAGAGTAAATTATTGGTGAATAACATACAGAGCCTGATGGCCCTGGCCACCTGTGTCTTGGTCTGTGCAAGTATTGTGTGTAATATAGCATCACACATAAACAAACAGCATCACACAATAATTATTGTTATTTTTTTCGATTACAGTAATAAATATTATTATGTGTGATGCTGTTTAGTTTGTCAGATGTTTCCAGTCGTTAGTATCTAATAGGCTTTGCTGTCTTAATTCAAAGAGCTTTCGCTTGGTCTAACATACCTATACGGCCGAAATTATTGGGGTGCGCTGCGCGTGTTTTCGTGTCTGCAAACAGGATAACATTGTTTGCTAACCGAATAGGGGCGTGGCCTAACAGTTTTGTTAGCAAAAACACAATAACATATTAGAATATTGGCGCTGCGGACCCGGCTATACGCCACCTTTTATCTTGCCTTGGGTCATTGGGTGTCGATAAAGGCGCTATGTGCGTTATTATTCTTACATGGGCACTTTATATTTAAAACGAAAATGATATTTTTTCCAAAAAAAAAACTACCTACTTACATGCTACTTACTATAATTTATCCAAAGTTATTTTATAACACAGAATAAGTAAAGTGTATCACAACATCGTTATTTTAGAAATGCGTAAATTGGAACGACTCAAAGTAGTGACAAGTGACAGGTTTCGTATTGACACTATGAGTTGCGTTTACAAAGTTTGTCCGAAATGTTCATTCAGTAACTTGCAATCATTTTAGAAAATTCGTATATCATGCCAAATACTAAAACATGATTGTATTAACAATTTATGTTACGAAATATCATGATAACATTTTTTTATGATGTTGCAATTCATTTCGCCATGAGATAATGTGCAATCAAAAGCTACTTTCGCAAAAACGCAAGTCACAAACTTCACTTCATTCAGTACGTACATCCAAGAAGTAAACAAACAAAAGGAAAAGTACATATTAAATTGGATTTGTGTTTGATTATTTCGCTTTGAAATGTCTGGAGAAGACTGTGACGCCCTGGACCGAGGAGACAATGATGGACAGAAGCCAGACAAAATGTTTACTTTGAAAAAGTGGAATGCAGTAGCCATGTGGAGTTGGGACGTCGAGTGCGATACCTGTGCTATTTGCCGAGTCCAAGTTATGGGTAAGTTCTTAAGAAATTATAGATTTACGTGTAATAACTATTAGGTACATATACCATGCTGCAAAACCTTGTAGTGGCACTCACACGAGCCTGATTTCCAATACATTAGGTATCTTACCTCAGAGTATTATCTTATTATTGTCTGGATGACTCATTATTACCATTATCATAATGGTGTTGTTAGAAATGTGAAGCTACGTCTATACTTATCTACCACATTTAGCACACAACCATGAGCATTATTCTCATTTTATGTAGTCTCTCTTAGTACTAATGTTACAATGAAAATTGAAAAAGATACTGAAGTATTCTCTGAAAATGTACGAAACCTAGGAGTTGTATATAATTCCTAGGAAATGTATACAATGCCAAGCCAATTTAGGAAATGTGTAAAATAATTTGTCAAAGGTTCTTTGATACCTACATACATTTTCTAGGAAATGTATATATTTCCTAGGCATTGAATGCAATTCCTAAATGGTACTAGGAAATGTATACAAATTAACATTATACCTGTAATTTGGGGCCCCCAACCGAGGTTACTTAAAACCCTGCATACAGAAATAGGAGCAACGCGCAGCGGGGCTCCGTCAATTCTGCTTTGGAAACCCAAACAACCTTTTTTTTATAAATTCTTACACTGTGTTTAATCTGAATAATCAAGTCACAATATGAAACATAAAAATCTTTTAACACATTTCCGATTGCTGTTTAGGAAATGTACAGAATTCCTAGGAAATGTGTATAATAAAATTTATTTCACACATTTCCTGTCGATTTTAGGCATTATAAACATTTCCTAGGAATTCTATACAATGACAGATTACATACATTTCCGTTAACATAGATACATAATACAAGAATCAATATGAAATATGGCTTTGACAAATGTTGCAAAGCATTGGACAAGTTGAGCAGGAGCCCAATTCTCCTAAAATAAATCTTGATAAATCGCAAGCAAACCAAGGCCGAATTGTTCATTCAGACAGTTTACAATTTCAAAACCTGTTAAATTGTTTGACACATAAAACAAAACCAATCATTTTGACAGTTTTCATACACAAAAACTGACTGATTGTCAGGGCCGGATTATCCATAAGGCGGATTAGGCAACTGCCTAGGGGCCCGCATCGATTAGGGGTCTCGTGCACGCAACAAGAAAAAAAAAAGTTTCAAAAAAAAAATTTTTTTTTTTAATTTTATTTGCTTCCTGAATAGGTATTATTCCTTTTTTTCGACACATGTTGTCAGTTGATGAAATACTTCATACATAATAGAACTAAAAATAGCTGTAATTGACGATATAGGTAAGGTAAGCGTTAATTCGGAACGCAGCCGGCGGGCGGTCGGCTGATGAGTTAGACTTTGACTTTTAAAGAATGAAGTAACAGGATACCAAAGGAGTCGATCTGATCGATTCGATTTTTGTAATAGAAAAAATGTATTTTAAAAAGTAAGAAAAGGGTACGGAAAGGGTCCCCGAGAATTGCATTGCCTAGGGGCCCTGGTAGGGTTAATCCGGCCCTGCTGATGGTTGTGGTTTGTTTGCACTTAGCAACAATTTTGTTCGTCAAATTGGGCCCCAGGCATATACATATAGGGTGACTGGTAATTAGTGACCAATACTTTAACACATGATTGTACTCATGATAACAAACAACTTTCCCAAAGAAACATTATTTATAAAATAAAAATAAATATTTCCATATTACGAGCCGCGTCCATTCCGTAACGGTTTATTAATAAGTTTTAAATGAAAAAATAAACTTTGAAAAAAAGTAAAAACCGACTTCAAAGAAATACTAAAAAGAGTAAAATAATTACCATAATATAAAATTAACAGTTTCAGAAGTCGGTGGCTTCTATTTGCTTCAGTGTAGAGTTGCACCGACTTCTGAAACTGTTAATTTTATATTATGGTAATTATTTTACTCCTTTTAGTATTTCTTTGAAGTCGGTTTTTACTTTTTTTCAAAGTTTATTTTTTATTGAATACGTTTTAGTGTCATAATTTTAACCCCCTCCTTCATAACCCTTCTTTTTGCCTTTGACGTAGTCGGGCATAAAAAGTCCTTTCAAATGATACCTTACACGATATAATGAAAACATTCCAAAGGGGGGGAGGGGGGGACAAGCACCCCCTCCTCTTTTCAAGTAGTCAGTTCCCAACAACAAATTTAAACAAAGCAATATTAGTAATTTGAGAATTTTGCTTTGATCCGATGAGGAGTTCTGTTCCATATCTCTGAAGTTCATGGTCTAATCATAACAAAATTTAAATGGGACCAATCGGGAAGTATACCCTTTCGAACAAAACAAGAATTTTTCAAATCGGTTCATAAATGACGGAGATATGAGGTAACAAACATAAAAAAAAAAAAAAAAAAATACAACCGAATTGAGAACCTCCTCCTTTTTGAAGTCGGTTAAAAAGATAAAATAATAATAATGTTTCTTTGGGAAAGTTGTTTGTTATCATGAGTACAATCATGTGTTAAAGTATCGGTCACTAATTACCAGTCACCCTATATGCATTGCAATAGTTTCGGGATTTATAATAAAAAAAATAGTATAGTAATACTCAAATACGCTTTATGTCATATTGTAATAACCAACAGACACGAGACTGATCTTATAAGGCTTCCATTTTTCGTTTGACCTTGGAACCCTAACAATCGCTAATTTAAAGGCTCGAAAAATTGTGTTGTCAATTCTGGAGTTAGTCCGTTGGTCATACAGTTGAGTTTCTGACCAACCATATGTAATGCCTGTTGTAAGTATTCAAATATTACAACTACTTTGACACAGCCTACTCTTCCATGATGAGATGCCTTGATTTTTTAATTTAAGACACTAGGCAGTTGTCCCACCGCCGGCGAGGAAGCGACTAACTATCGGCTGTTTTCTCGTTCAAGAAACGTACAATAGATATACATTCAGTGTAAACAAAAGAGATGCATATCTTAATAGTCCATCGCTGACTGTTTACACTGCCGGCGAGGACTCGCTCCACTAGTTTGTCGCTGAGCGACAAGAGCTATCAAAGATAATACTCGCTCAGCGATACTTGCTCTGCTTGCTCAGCGATGCTCGCTTGGCGGTCATAACTTGACGACACGTTTGGTGCAGTGGTTAAGCGATTGGCTTCTGCGCTACGTGTAGTGGGTTCGATTCCCACACGGAACAAAAATTTGTATGGCCTACAGATATTTGTTTCGGGTCTGGGCGTTTGTCTATGTGAGATTTGTGTCTGTAAACGTAACCACGATACAAGAGAAAACTTAGCGAGGGAAATACTTAGAAAAAAACTCTCGCCGAGAGACCATCAGCGGTCATTTGCGAGTGGTGCGAGTAATCGCCCGTTGCACTCGCACACACGCATATAGCCCAGCGACAAAACTTTCGGAACTACACACTCGCTTCTCGCTGCTCGCCAACTCATTTCTAGTTTCTAGCTCTACTCGCTGCTCGCTCATTGTTCGCGGTGGGACAAGTGCCTTATTGTCCTTATCATTTAAAATCTTCAGTTTTTTTACAAACGAACTCTTAGGTAATTTATATCTTCCTTAATTTTCTTACATAGAACTTCCTTGGGATGAATTAGGTACTCACTCTTATTCTGGATGAATATGGGAGGATAAGCAAAGATGATAATTAATATCTATACATATAATAAATCTGTAGACATGGCGTGTCTGTACATAGCAAATATTTCGAAAAAACCTGGTTTGGGTGTTAAACTATAACCAATAGAACCCATTTTTAACATTTTTGGATTTTTTGTCTGTTTGTCTGTTTATCTGTTTGTCTGTTTGTCTGTTTGTCTGTTTGTCTGTTTATCTGTTTATCTGTTTGTTTGTTCAAGCATCACATAAAAACAACTGATCCAATGTTGTTGACTTTCATAAATAAATATTGTGCTTATCTCCAAGTAACATATCGTTTTTGTTTCATCGCAATCGGTTCACGCAATCAAAAGTTATGCGAATTTTAAGTTTTCTAAAAGAACTTAGCATGTATTTGTGTATACTTACCATTTCTTTTCAATAGATGGCGTTACGTGTATCAAATCACGTTGTGAGGAAATATAATCAACGAATATATTACTATTCTCAGTCTATGGAAGGTCTATTGAAATGCTATTCGAAGAAGGTACTAACTAAGCTTTTATAAAAAAACGAGGATAATGTTATTTAACATTTATAAGGTACCTATCTATCTGAATGGCAGTGGAAGAGAAATACATTCAATTTCATAAGCAAGTGTAGGTATTCTAAATTTTTTATTGTGCAAGGCAATACGATAGATTAATTTGAAATACTCATATATTTTATTATGAATACTTAAATATGTATTTATAAATCTATTTACTATTAATAAAATTCAAAGTGCACTTTGTCTGTAATTAAATATTTTTCCAAAATTTCGGTTCGGTGGTACTATACTATCGATAAAGAAACCGTAACACTTTTTTTTTTAATTATTGTGTCTGTTTGTCTTTCCGTCCGGACATCACGTAAAATCCCGTGGATGGATTTTGATGGGACTTTCGTTGATGTGTTGCGTAAAGAGCGACAATTTTGCTGTTACATATATCATCACGCTATTGTTCATAGGAGCCGAGCAGCGGAACATTATTTCCACATACTGCGAAGTATAAGCTTAATATTCGGATCGTAAAATCGCGTGAATCGATTTTGATGGGCCTGCGCTTATGCTGGTATATAAACTATCACGCTATTGCTCATAGATGCCGAGCAACGGAACATTATTTCCATATACTGCGTAGTATAAGCTGTAGACAGAAGTGCTGCAGTGAACGGTCGCTGGCTCAGTGTCCTGCGTTAAAATTTCACTTTAAAAAATACACTTTTTGTAATTTTTTTGGAATGTTTTAAATATTTTATTTTGTTCATTGTTGTCAGAACTATTCAAAGCCTGTCGTCGCCGTTTTATTAAGTTTATTTAAGCCTTAGGTAATGTCCCAAAACACATAGCCATGAAGGAAAAGTACTTTAAATTTTAAAAATTGCAAATTTCACACAAAGGTGACTTCATTTTATTTTTAAAAGTAAGAAATATTGCCTTTACTGATTTTTTTGCCTGAACCGGGAATCAAACTGACAAAGCTATACCATCTGCAAAGGCACCTGTTGAAAATATCTTTATGGTCAATAATCAGGATCAAAACTCTCCAACAAACACACTGTCTTAAATTGAACGAAGTGGAAAAAATAAGAACTACTTAACAACAATTAATAAGTGCTTGAATTTAAATGTACATAAGTTAGTCAATTTTGGTTTTATGGTCTTCCATCAATTTCAGACACAATGTTTATTGGAGCGATTTAATCCGTATTATTGATCCTATCGATTGGTGAAATAAAAATACAGATGTTATTTTTCGCATTTGGGTTGGTTCGATTTCCAGATCAAACTTTTTGAAATCTTTGAAAGCAGTACCTATTTCTAACTTATAAAAATAAAATGAAGTCTTCTATACGTGAAATTTTTATATATTTAAAGTACTTTCCTATTCCACACCTCGAATGAAATCATTTTATAGACTGCACTGCGTAAAATATTTTGATTTAGTTCGCCGATTGTAATTAGATGGCGTTGTAGCCATTTTTGTATCGCGATAAGGTTTCGTTACATTATCACAATAAATATCAATATTCAATTATAATCCATTTTAGCAAGGAAATGTATGGAAATAAGCACCGCGTTTTTAGTATTATGGTTATATGAACCTTTACGGTCAATCAATAAGAGCTGAAACTCTACCTAGAGAAATGGTTTAAAAGATATAAGTGCCTTGGTGGGACACCTTTATCTATTATTATAATAAATGGAATACATACATATACACTATTTAGTTGCTGCGACACAATGCTGTTTTCCGAGTTCCACGCGGACGGAGTCGCGGGCACAGCTAGTCTTTAATAAAGGAATTCAATAAAATACATGTGCTAGATTTTTTTATTATGTTTAAATAAAATAGAAAACTATCTAATACTTAAGTATCAACATTTGGCAGATCACTAAAACTTAGTTTATTAAAGTAATAAATAAAAACAAAAAAATATTTACATTATCTAATAAACAACCTAATAGGTTACATAACTAGGAAACAAATTAAAAGCTAAGTACAACTAGGATCCTATTATTTAAGAAACATTTTCGAGAATTGAGGTAGGTTATAAAAATCAGTTATTAGAATTGAATAAACCTGAACAATTTCTGCTTAACAATTAAATATGTGTTATAAAATGTTAGGTAACAGGACAGTTATTATATTTTAAAATTTTGCAATACCAAATGGACTTTAAAAGATCTAAATTACATGTCAATAACTAAACATTTCACAACCAAAGTTTAGTCTTTCTAATACTTAACAACCGCTTGGCAATGGTTTAATATTGGCAATAGAACTCATTCTGCGAGTTCTTGTGCTAGCTCTACCAGTAAGCTTATTTTCTATCTGTTCGAGACTCTTTCCTCGTGTTTCTGGAACAAAAACTACTACGAAAAACAATCCCACAAAACAAATACATCCAAATAACCAAAATGTGCCTGCTGGACCTATACCAACAAGGATATTGTGAAACGTTTTTGTCACCGTGAAAGTACATAACCAGTTAAATGCTGTACAAACTGACGCTGCGCCACCCCTTATTTTTGCTGGTAAAATTTCACCCATCATCAACCAAGGAATGGGGCCAAAGGCTAGGGAGAAGCCTAGCAAGTAAACCATAATACAAGTCAACGGTAGCCACCCTAAAGTAGAGACATCTATTTTTAAATCAGTTTGTACATAAAAGAACGTGCCAAGTACAACTAGTGTAATGGTCATGGTCACCGAAGATATGTAAAGTAGCACCTTGCGCCCTGCTCGATCAATAAGCCCAGTAGCAATAAAAGTTGATAAAAAGTTAACCACGCCCACAATAATAGTCGCCAAATTTCCGTCTACTGAACTGCCTGACATTTTAAATATATTAACTGTATAAAATATAACAGCGTTGATACCTGATAATTGCTGGAAAGTCATTAGTCCCAAACAAATTAATATTGACCGCATGTATTTAATACTGAAAAGTTCTCTTAACTTGATGCCTTCGCTTCCGATTTCGGCATCTGACAGAGCTATATCGCGGAGTTCATTGTCAATTTTGGCATTTTTGCCTCGAAGCCATTGTAGTGCTTTTCGGGCTTCTTCATTACGTCCACGAGATATGTACCAACGGGGTGTTTCTGGGATCATTAGCATTAAAATGTAAAATGGAATAGGCAGAGCTGCCCCTAGGTATGCTAGTTGATACCAATTTAAATACTTTCCAGCTGCATAGCAAATTAATATACCTATATTACCAATAGCGGTAGGAAACAAGCCTAGTGTACCGCGAACTTCAGGTTGGATAGTTTCACCGAGATAAACGGGAAACGCGAGTGATCCAACTCCGACACACAAACCGCAAACAACGCGTCCAGTAAGCACTAAGTGTATTATCCTTGCAGTCGCTATTAGTATCCAACCGAGGAAGAACGGAGGTGCAATGAATAGGATGGTTCTGCGTCTGCCAATATAATCTACTAGTGGTCCACCAACTACACCACCCACGAGAGCAGCTAAAGGCATCAAGCTGCCAACCCAGCTAGCCTGTCAACAAAAATGATACAATGTTAATTGAGAACATCACCAACTAAATTACAGTTTATAAAAGGCTACAAGTGAATTACCTCCTCCTCTGTGACTGATATGACGGTACTGTTCATCATAGTAACGAGGGCTGGAGATGTGTATGCAGAAGAGAAGCCGATGATCATAGACCCCATTGATACTGCCACAGCAGCGAGTACCTGAAATAGATGATACAATTCTATATTCCGCTTAAGTACAGCCTCAAAACCTAATAGTATTTTATGTTTTGATAAGGGAAAAGTCATATTTAAAACTTTGATAGCCCCCGCTTTGATGTGCTTGATAAACTGTATTAAGTTTGCCTCTACAAAAAAACCCTAGATCAGCGAACTTTCTATAGTGTGCGACGCGACGGTACGGTTCTGCCTAAACTGTCTGTAATTATATCCACATTGATGTATTCATAGTTATCACGTAAACAGTAACTGCTTCGCACATGTTTTCGGTTCATAATGTAAGTGGCATGACGTTATTTGCAGGGAGGCGTGTGCGATACGACGCAAACCGCCTACTATTCATTTAAGCAATCATTGACTCTGATTGGGTCCACTTACACGTCGTCACAGTAATAAATGACCAAGTCTGATATAATTGCTTTTGGGTCATTCTACGGAAAACCTTCACAAAAATTATGAACATCGTGACTATGATCTAAGAGTTAAGAATGCTGAAGTTCAAAATTCCAATTATGATAATGAAAACCCAAATTATAATAATCACTGCCATCAAATAACGAGACCAGATTAAAAACAATGCAAAACTACTATAAAGTTAATAAACCGAGAATGGCAATTAGATTTTTGGAAAAAAAAAGTTTATTTTAATATTCATTAATTTTATTTACCGCATTTTAGATCGGGACATGTTATTGTTCTTACTTTTAATACATAACCCTAATACTGATAATTTAAGTCAAGTTTACAATTGGCAGATTTTGATCATCCGAAGCAGAAGAATGTTAATTGATACTCACAATATACAATTATATTAAATATTGTTTAAAATATGTGAGTGACCAAAACTGTATACAGATTAATAGATGAACAAATACTACGACGTAATTTATGGCAATGTCCGTTTCTGAATTTGTACGAATTATGAGATCATTTGTACGAATTTTGACTGTCTCGTTGGTCTAGTGGTCGCAAGCGCGACCGCTGAGCATGAGGTCCAGAGTTCGATCCCTACGTCGGGCAAAGTGTTATTGGGTTTTTTCATGTGAAATTTCTTAATAACAGCCCGGAGTCTGGATTTGTGCCCGGTTGATGGCAATAGTCTCGCCCCCTATTACATGGGACCTATACATAACGGCGAAATGAGGGTCCACCTCTGCCCAATCCTTCGGGGAATACAGTCGTAATGTTATGTTGTTATAAGACCAATTATTTACCATTACCCATCAGTCAAAGTGACAGTGATGTTGCAACAACTTTTTATTGGATACCATCTACGCGCGTTCGTATTTCAGAAGACAGGCAAAGAATGCCGAGACGCTTAAATTATGTCGTAGTACTGTACTGTATGTGTTTTAATATCGTCAAGATTTTGATGAATATGGTTTCGGGTATGTTGAATAGTGCCAAATCCATAGAAATGTTGTGTTCGTACGATATATGTTTTGTTTATTTACCATCGCAAAACTGTAACTTTCAAAATATTCTATGCGGTCAAACTGTAGGCAAACCTGGCGACTTGAAAAAGTATAGATAGTTCTTTGAGTAACTTTCCTATGTGAAAAAATGTTTTGTTTATTAAATACTTTGGACCGAAAGATCGTATAATGTTAGAGAAGAAATTCTTTATCTCATCTTAGTGTGCTGACACTTTCGCTGGCGTTCGAATCATAGTTCGTTAATTTTAAAGAGAGGGCAAATTGAGAATTCCTATGTATTAAATATTTTAATTAAAGGAAAGGAAACAAACGCGTGAAATTTAAAATGTATTACTTTGTTCTCATGTTTTAGTTATGGCTAAGCCGACACTCTGAAGATTACATTTGTTATTTATTATACAAAAATTTTACCAAATCGATAACGTAATGTACCGTGTAAAATTATAATGCATGACTTGAACGGAAATAATTATGAGAACATTGCAAGGAATTCATTAGACTTTATGTTTCAATAATAAAACTATACCTACTATGTGTATTGTAAATCTTGAATTAAATTATAAAAGTCACTGGTAGTTTTGCAAAACCTTTTAAGGCAATTCTGAGAATTAAAAGGGACCAAATGTGAGTTGAATGATACCAAGTAGCAACAGATTAATTAACTAGGCACAATTGGTCGACTCGCATTTTAGTACACGGAATTAACACCAATCATAAAAAGTAATGAATACATTTGTAAGAAGTTGTATAATATTTTTTGATCAAGAAGGCTTCGTATGAATTGATAGTATCGATAGAATGAATGCGTATGCAATGCACGTGTTTGATGACATAAAAAACAATCGTGGTTAATAAATTGAAATAAAGCGTGATAGTTTTCTATAAACTTTAACAAAAAATTTTTCTACCGATTAATCTATTATTTTTAATGAATGACTAAATTATGTACCTATTTTGGAAATTAATGATTCCTACCTGCGAGAAAGTATACGTTGGTTTTTCATATTCCCCGGTGTACTGTATGCTGTAATGTGTATCTGCTCTCATTAAAATCTTCATCTTGAATATGGTATTTAAACCCGGTCATACAAAAGCACTTCACACTTAGAATAATAAAAATCACCACAGCACTGAATGTGTTCTCGACTTAAGTTACTGAAGAAATGAGTATGTCTCGCTACACTCGCTGCGATTTATATGGGCACAAATTGATTGACAAAACTGATTGGCTTTCGAGGCCTTGCTATTCAAAACAAAGTCTTCGAACCTACCAATGCGTCATGAAACTATAATGTTTTAAGGATTTTAAATCATTTCCAAAAGTTTGTACTTCTAAACTAGCAACATTATTTCCACCTCCTCGAATTATAAATTCTGGGGCCCAATTCTCCTAAAATAAATTGTTGCCAAACGCAATCGAACCACAACTGTCAGTCAGTTTTTGTTTTCGAAAACTTTCAAAATGATTGACTTTGTTTTTTGTGTCAAACAATTCGACAGCTTTTGAAATTGAGAACTGTCTGAATGAACGGTTCGGCCTTGGTTCGGTTATGATTTATCAAGATTTATTTTAGGAGAATTAGGCCCCTGTTTTGATGTTCGCTTATATATATTTTGCCCTACGTTAACATGTTTTCCTCGTTTTAAATATATTCAAATTAGCAATCCTAAAAGTATCGTATAGATGACAATAACTTTGCAGTGTTTAGTCTACTTCCATATATCGAGGCACTAATTTTCTATGCTGTTATTATACCAACCAAATAGGCATAATACATTGCGTTTTAAATTAGGTATTTAGTGGTATATATTGTTAAGTAAAGCCACATTGCGCATTGGGCAGTCTGTAGCAATTTTGGTCTGAAACAGATATTGCAGAATATTTATAAATATTTTTTCCCTAAGTTTTATAACTACGCCATAATTATTTATAGAGTATGGTTAAACGCAAGTGTCACTATAGAGTAGGTATATCCATACCGTAGAACGGGGTTACTTTGATCAATTTTTTGAGCTTCATGTGTTTGTATCTTATTTATTTTCGCTTTTAGCTGCTACATCAAAAATATTTTATGTAGACTCAATTAACTGAGATATATAAAATCACATAGACTAGATAAAAAAAACTATAGAGCACAGTTTTCGATAGCAAAAAGGAGAAATGTTCCTTATCAAACTTGGACCGAAGAGCTTCTACTTTGATGATCTCTGTTCTATCATTGAATTTCAAAGTAGCCCTAATCGAAAAATCTAAAACTCGTTTTTTTTACATATTCAGGGGTGTCATTTAATATTTTTTTATCATCGCCATCTAACATCGCAGAGACCTCTATACTGAATGGTAAAATAGGAAAACTGTCAACGTTCCCTACAATATTAAATTAAAATGCACAAGTTCCATTTTCACACAGATATTTAACCAAATGCAAAATGTTTAGTAACTATCAATGTCGCCCCTGTATTTGAAAGTAACCCCGGTTTACCGGTACTATTTCTTGGGACGTTATTTATTATATTCAGCCGTTATTGTTCCACTGTTGAGGAAAGGCCTGCCCCTTAGTCTTCCACTCTTCTCTATCGCTTTCCGCTTGTCGTCAATGTTTGTCAAAGGCGTTCAGATCCTCTCGCCACTTTCTGCGAGGTCTACCGCGGTGACGTTTCCTAGTGGTCTGGGTCGAGGTCCATTCAATCACTATTCTGAGGACGTAATTAAATGGAAATGTGTTGCCAGTTTTAATTAAGTAAATAGCTTAATGCTTACCTAATTTCAGCCTCCAAACGGAACATATCCTAAAAGAGGATTCAATCAAATCAATGTACCCACATGGGGTGCTAATTTGTTGCATAAGGACACACTATGACGCCTTAAAAGGAATACGTCGAATACGAGTTCACCTAAATTTTTTGGCGACACGTTTGGTGCAGTGGCTAAGCGATTGGCTTCTGCGCTATCGGGTCGTGGGTTCGATTCCCACACGGAACAAAAATTTGTATGGCCTACAGATGGTTGTTTCGGGTCTGGGCGTTTGTTTGTGAGATTTGTGTCTGTAAACGCACCCACGATACAAGAGAAATAATAGTGTGGGCAACGTTTTTTTTTTTAAAAAAAAGCAATAAAAAACAAACAAAAAAAAAGATTCAAGGTATAAAGTTTGATTAATGTCAATATTTCGTTTAATTTAATACACAGCATCCAATAAAAGAAAAAAACGTCATTATCAAAATTGTTTTTAATTTTGATAGCGAAAAGTGGTGGTAAAGTTTATGGAAAAACTGTTTACGCGCGTGGGAGTCGCGTGGGCTCAGGAGGCTTACCACCGTATTTTACGAAACAATCTCATTTTGCACGTCATGGTACGAAAAGACAAAGTAAGATTAAAACATAGCTGATATTAAGGCCTCTACACACCAAAGCTTTATCCGGCGGGCTATGTCGCCGGGCTTGTTTTGCTTCATGTTCGCTCGTTTAGTTCGCGTTGGCCGCAATAACCCGCCGGCATAACCCGCCGGCGCCGTCGGGCTTTGGTGTGTAGAGACCTTAAGAGATAGTGCCCACGGCTTGTTTTATACAATGTATGTATATGTATATTAATATGCTTTAACTCAGTACATTCAGAATTTTGATATATTTTGGGCACGATCATGGTATAATAATATGCTACGCCAGGTTTTCTGTTCCCGTGGCAGCTAGGTCACGTGATTGGCCCAATACTACGTCATCAGGGGCCCAATTCTCCTAAAATAAATTGTTGCCAGACGCAATCGAACCACAACCGTCAGCCAGTTTTTGTTTTCGAAAACTTTCAAAATGATTGATTTTGTTTTTTGTGTCTAACAATTTGATAGCTTTTGAAATTGAGAACTGTCTGAATGAACGGTTCGGCCTTGGTTCGGTTGTGATTTATCAAGATTTATTTTAGGAGAATTAGGCCCCAGCTGCTGCCCAGCTGGTTCGGTTGTGATTTATCAAGATTTATTTTAGGAGAATTAGGCCCCAGCTGCTGCCCAGCTACTACCACTATTTCTAAATAAATTACCCGAACAAACTGCATTTTTTCATTTTGCTGGAGACCCTTCAGGTCTCGCCAATAACTGCCCGGTTACGTAGAAACGGTCCTAGAGGACTACCAACAGCAGCCGAAAAGAAAAAAAATACTTTTTTTTCATTTACTTGCTTCTATAAATAAGTAATTTTGAACTACTTAGTCATTTTATACAGTTAACTTTTTTAACCGACTTCAAAAAGGAGGAGGTTCTTATTTCGGTTGTATTTTTTTTATTTCTTACCTCAGATCTCCGTCATTTATGAACCGATTTGAAAAAATATTTTTTTGTTTGAGTCTTCCCGTTTGGTCTCATATAAATGTTATTATGATTAGACCATGAACTTCAGAGATATGGAACGGAACTCCTCATCGGATCAAAGCAAAATTCTCAAGCAACTAATATTGCTTTGTTGAATTATATCGTGTAAAATTATCATTTGAAAGGGCTTTTTATGCCCGACTACGTCAAAGGCAAAAAGAAGGGTTATGAAGAGAAGGGGGTTTAATTTATGGCACTAAATTGTATGCAACGTTATTTTTAGTATATACAAAAACCGAGACACCCCAACAAGATTTTCATCAGAACTGCCGAATATGTGTTTTTTTTAATAAATCTCCAAGTTACACCGTAGTTTGTGTCGCGTTAAGTTCCCTAGTAAAGTGTGAAATGCCTGAGATGTGCTATGCAGGGGTTGTCTAATACGCGGAAACTGACCGAGCGGACCATCTCAAGCCTCAAGGTGTCTATTCCCGTCAACTGTTATGGTTAGAAACCTACTGAAACAAAACTGAAATTAATGAAAAAAAAACCTTTTTTTATTTTTTTTTATTTTACTATATAGATGAATAATACGAAATAGCAAATAGTTAGGCTAGTTAGCAATTTATTTGATATTCATTATGCATTAAAAATTTGCTTAATTGTATTGAAGATGTTAATCAATGGCAGCACTAATCGTGAAATTCGTGACGTAGTCTTGGGCCATCGCGGGAAGGGTACCAGGGTACCCTTCCCGCGATATATTTCCCGTGGTATAGCCGATCGTTTCACGGGGTTTTTCCGTGAAAGTTGAATAATTATACTATTACATGAAAATGTAATTACCTACATGTAACCTACCTAATTACCTTAATTATTAAAATAAATGCAGTGGAACAGCATGATTAAATAGCACATAGGTTATTGTTGTTTATTGTTACTGAAAGAAAAGTATTCTTATTCGATATTGCATAATATCGAGATTAAATAAGCCGAGATTTTCTTCCGTTCCGCTCTTGTCACGAATAATTTATTTAAATCATAATTCACGTCGTGTTCTTTTGTTAAAAAGACTGGCTGGTAAATCATACATATACCTCCTAGAAGTTTTTGCAGTAACACGTGTCATAAAAACCGGCCAAGTGCGTATCGGGCCACGCGCAGTAATAGGGTTCCGTAGTTGCACAATAATGTGGACTAAGAAGAGGGCTTAGTAATTTTTCAATGGAATTTGTACGAAATTTATACTTTTCCGGTTGGTCGACTATTACTCGTAAACTTGTAAAGCCTACTCGGCTGTGATAGTTTTCCTTTTAATTCGTTGTGTATACTACTACCGTGAATTTTTTCACATATCCTAAACTAGCCGTTTCGCTGGCCGGGGGGGGGGACACTTGACCCTAACAAAAATTAGCACTTTAAAGTTTAATATTTCAGAAACGGATCCCTTAATCGAAAAATTGTTTTCACTAACTCACGATATTTTTTAAGACCTATTCAACAACACCCCCACACGATGGGGTAGACGAGAAAAAAAAAAACATCCCCACTTTAGATGTACAGGAGGCACCCTCAAAAAATTTTTTTTAATGATTTTATATTACCACTGTCGGCGTGATTTATATGTATATCTGTGCCAAATTATAGCTTTCTAGTACTAAGAGTCTCTGAGCTAAGCTGCGGATGGACGGACGGACATGGCGAAACTATAAGGGTTTCTTGTTTACTACGGAACCCTAAAAAGGGCGAGTTTTACAATCAAAGAAATGTTGCATAATTTTTAATCAAGGTGTAATTCATATGAACGAACGTACTTTGTTTACGGACATTATCGGACTTGTAAGGTATAAACAGTTTTTATTGATCTAGTCTAGCATGTGTTCCACATGTTCACGTGTCGATCTTTGGATGTTATGCTATAAAAGGGCAGTATAGACTGCATAAATAACAAGACAGTACAAACAAGAAAATCGTTAATGTTTTTCATATTATTTGCTATAGGTAGTATAAATATTATGTTTTATGTTCTTTTTGTTTTCATAGAGACCTTCTTGCATTGACAACAAAATATGCAACAAAAATTAGAATACTTATCAGAAAAAATATACGCAATACGTAGTATACTGCTAAACTATACTCTCATTCAAACTAGTAGGAGATAAAATCCAAAGTAGCGACTTACGTTCCATGTTATCAGCATGACTAGTGGAAAGAATCGAAAGGATCATACGAATGATGTCGACACGAAGTCGCGTACTCAATTTGTAGCATCGCGTAGGCGACGCGTAGCATACACGTTCTAATTTTTCGGTGCGAAACGTAGTAAGCCTACGACTGATGCCAAACTCGTAGTCGCGTAGCTCACGCGTAACGTGGTGTAGGCTACGCGTAGCAAACGCCGGTGAAACATTGACCGCTTTTAAAAATACCCGTACTGTGTGTGAAAGGCCGTAGCGTGCTATTGAAATCTAACGCGTAGTCGATGAGTAGCGCGGTACATGGACGTAGGGATGTGATGTGGGTTGGAATTTTTGTTTTTTTTCTAAATGCCGATTTTTAAATAATCGATTTCTCGAAAACAATTAAATTAAAATCGATATTTTTGTGACTGGAAATATAATAGCTCAAAATAAAAGTATTTATTATAGATAATCATCAATAATAGTTGCTTAACCCATCAGTCATAAATAACACGAGGTGATCATTTAAAATTACTAGTCGCCACACGACCACAATTGTCAAGGCTCGACATAAGAGTCGATAAACGGAACATGCTTTTTATATTTTTCAGTGCCATGTCAGTCAGTGTTTTATCAGGTGATAAATGTGTACGCTTAAATTGATTCCAACAAAAGTAACCAAAGTTCTACAAGAAAAGTTATTTTTAAAGTTTAAATTAAAATTTATGACTAGTGGCGCTCCATTTTTCGTACTCATTTTTGCAAATTTTTACTAGAAAAAGAATGAAGAAACAAGAGCATATTTTATTCCTTTCATGGCATTGACATTAGGTGAAAACACAAAACTGAGGGAATCAAACGAAAATTTACCAACGACTAAAGATTTACGAAAAATCTATTAACGAATAAAGAATTAATTTAAAAAAAAATACTGGTCCACAATAATTGATTTCAAAATAATAATAATGGATTGCATTAATAATCATTTTTTACACCCCTACAGGAACCTTATCCAAAGAAATGGCAGAAGTGCGTAGCATAATCGGTATAGTTCGGGTCGTTTTTGTAAATAACGCCGTGTATGAAACGCCTGATTAATCGTGAGGTAGGCAACTGTGATTAAGTACATAGCCGAAACAATTATGGCAGGCGTTTATACGTTTGGTAATATTGGACTCGGTAATTTAAAATATTTAAAGTTTTATTTCAGGTACATACAAGGTTAGTCAGAAAGGGGGTACTAATCCGCGAGTCACTTAAAGTATCACTGATGAGTACTGATGACTGTTATAAAGCAAGTGATAAAATTTCAAAATTCGATAATTTTTATCTCTATGCAAAATGGTTTTTGTTTTAGTTTTTTCAAAATTTCTTTATTTAATTTCCTGATTTAGTTACGAATTAAGAAAATGAAGTTTCTAATTCGTGACCCCAAATATGACATAAAATGTAAACACAGCTGGGGCCTAATTCTCCTAAAATAAATTGTTGCCAAACGCAATCGAACCACAACCGTCAGTCAGTTTTTGTTTTCGAGAACTTTCAAAATGATTGATTTTGTTTTTTGTGTCAAACAATTTGGTAGCTTTTGAAATTGAAAACTGTCTGAATGAACGGTTCGGACTTGGTTCGGTTGTGATTTATCAAGATTTTATGAGAATTGGGCCCCTGATCATAGCTAACAACAGATAGATTTTAGCGTATTTTTTATGCAGTCTTTGAATAGCTATTTCTCTTAAACTATTGACTTTTGGGGAAAGTTGTAGAACAAAAGTTATTCATTATTATAGGTACTTTAACACCCTTTCGGATTACCCTTAAAGTAACCTTATAAAGGCCCGTATTTTTGAGATGTCTTATTTATGTTTTATGGACTGATAATTCACGGTTCTGTGGAGAAGAACCAGCAAGAAGCTTTTAAAATTATAATAGATCATACAATCTTGATCAACATAATTGTAGTACTGATGAATTATTAATGTAGGAAAAAAAATGTCTTTTGATAAAATTGCTGTTAGTTCAAAATAAAAAGGTTTAGCAACTCTGTAAAAAGACCAATTTCAAGACATACAATAAAAATATTGTTTAAACGTTCTTTATGGCCACTGCCATCCAAGTGTAGACTGGAAATCACCTTTCAAATGTGTAGACTTTCTTTATTGAAATATTACTCGACCATTAGCAGGATCCACAGTTTTGTATTTATCTAGGTTAGAAATAAATGTACAAGTTTGAGCGCCTTTGTAAATTCAACCCCTGAAGGGGTGAAATAGGGAATGAATATAAAAAAAAAATTAAAAGCATGTAATTATATAATATGGTTTCGGATTCATAATAAATGTGCGTGTGTGAGCGTTATTGCAAATCCAACCCCTAACAAAAATTAGCATCGTTCATCTGATTGAGTTGAAACTTTGTCCAGTTGTTGTTGGCACTTGCGCGAGAGTTTCTGACATAGTACTACTTGTACTATTTATTCTGTGATAGTATCATCAACTTAAGATAGGCAGCACGCGAGTCGTATCGGATGGTTGTAAATTAAAATTCGCATCGTTAATCCGATTGAGTTGAAACTTTGTATAGTTGTTGTTACTCATGCGAAAGTTTCTGACATAGTACCTTCAACGTACAATAGATGACGCGCGAGTCTTATTGGATAATAGGCATATTGACAGCATCAATAAATTGCAAATCTAATTAGTCCGCCAGTTAGAGTTTTGAAAAATAATGGACACTTATTTTTTCTTTTTTAAATCTATGAATATTTGGAAAGATAAAACGCATCAAAACTCGAGAGTGGGTCAAAAGCAAGTAAAAATTGCACTTGTGACGTTTTCCCAATTTTAAGTGTCGTATCTTCGTCAATTTTGGTTTACGTAACAAAAGAAAAAATACGGGTCAAATATTTTTTGATAATCTAACTGACGGACTACTTAGATTTTTTCAGTCAAATACCCTATTGTTTGTCTTCGAGGCGTACGCGGGCGGAGCCGCGAGGGCACAGCTAGTATTATTATAAGTTTACATTACGTTATGGCCGACCTCAGAAGGAAAAGTGGTGAAAGTGAATAATTCCTTTTCTAACATTGCATTATGGTGTCTGGGATAATATGATATTATGTAAGTATATAAAAACAAAAAAAACCTACTTGTCTGCCTACCCTACTCGTTGACTATATGCGTAAAAACTATTGGTTAAAAAAAAAGGTTGGCATAATAAAATAAAAATGTTTGTTTAGTGAAATGAGGAGTAAAATAAAAGTAAATTAATTATGAAATACATTTTTGACAGTGCATTGTTGTTCTGCAGTCATTTCTGAGACTGTAATTAATTGTGCCTTTGTTAATATGCATTGTATCACATGCTAATGGGAACCTTTGTTCATTATGGAAATCCTCAACCATTTATGAGTATTATTCGAGGGCCGGACGATATTGTGAATATCTCGGTATTATACCGTGATATGATTCACAATATCGTCCGGCAGCAGTGGATGAGCCTGGATCAGGATCATCAAAACTCGTATAGAAAGATGTCGTCATCTTAGGACTACGCAGCAGGTAGATGATTAGGCCAAATAAATAGATATGGATGATGTGAAATCTGAAGTACTAAGTTATCCAAATGTACATACGTAGTAGAAGTAGTACTCTATTCCATCCAAAGAAAAATTATTACAAGATGTCAAACCAGCGTCCTAATTGCGGAAAACACTTGTAATCGCTATGGCTTTAATTTTGACACGTCAACAATTTTTCCACAACTACACACATCAAAAGTGTCTAGGGATCAACATATATTTTTGCAATAACTTTTCTCCTGATTGATATTAATTAAAATTTTCTTTAAGGATTCATCAAATAAAGTGTTTTCGTTTGTCACAGTAACGATAAACCAAGTCACCTTTGCATTAATAAAGAAATTTGCCATTTTCCTAATAAAGGGATTTTTGACATTTGAACCACTAACACAAAAGTTCGAAAAAAAGACTGAAATAACAGTTTTCTTTAAAATTTTATTGGGTAACTTAAACAATTAATAATCCGTGTTTCTACCGCGAACACTAACAACACAAGAACATCGGTTTGGCATACTCAAAATGAGTTCATCCAAATCACGCTGTGGAATGGCCGCCCATGTTCGTTGCAACAACAAAAAAAGGTCTTCTTGCGACTGGATACCCTCCATATTCGGCAGAGCTCTTCTCTGTAGCATATCCCATGCATGCTCAATCGGGTTCAAGTCTGGCGACTGAGCAGGCCAGGGCAGGACATTGATGTTAGCTGCGGCGAGAGTCTGTCTTACAACTCTTGCGGTGTGCGGTCGTGCATTATCATGCATTAACTGAAATAAGGGACCGATTTGCGCTTGTAGAGGAACGATGACGTCTGATACAATCGTCTCAGCATAAATTTGAGCGTTGAGGTTGCGTCTGATCCAAATCAACTCAGTTCTTCCGCCGATCCAAATACCCGCCCATACCATGATGGTTCCACCACTATAAGGATGGACTTCCTGGCAGGATTTTAATCGCTGTTGGCGTCCAGGGGTTCTCCAGTGTCGTATACGTCTTGTATCCGGTCTCATACCAAAACGAGACTCATCAGAAAAGCACACGAAACGCCATTGTTCTTCTGCCCAATTTCTGTGTCCAAGAGCCCATTGATATCGAATCCTACGATTGTGCATTGCTATAGGTGGTACCCGTAGCGGTCTTCGGGAATGAAGGTTCACTTCATGCAAGCGGTTTCTGACTGTTTGGTCGCTAATTAAGTTCCCTGAAGAGTGATGAAGCCTCACGGCTAACATCATGGCGGTTATTGTTGGAGCTCTTCGAGTTAAGATTTGAATGTATCGGTCTTGTCTCCGTGTGGTGCAGCGATACCGTCCTCCATGGCGCTCAGCCACGGTACCAGTGCTTCGGTAACGTGTCCAAAGTCGACTGATAACACTCTGACTTGTATTCAGAGCTAAAGCCACAGTACGTTGCCGGGAACCAGCTTCTATCATTCCCACGGCTCTGAGCATTTCTTCCCTGCTTAAATGACGTCGCCGCTCCATAATAACGTTGGTTTTAATCAGTAGTAGGGAAACAGTAGCACTAATAATGTCTTCAATGCGTTGTATGTTTTTATAGGGAAAATATTGACAGCTGATTTTCATCTTTTACTCGAATTTGATTCACAGTTCCTGATTCAAATTATGAAATGCACCAAAAAGGATCCATATAAATTTATAAAATCATAAAAATTTATTACAAAGCCACATCTCAATCTCAAGAAATCCGCATAAAAATGCTTGATCCCTAGACACTTTTGATGTGTGTATGTACCACGGAATGAATATTGTTGTACTTGTAAGTATTGTCAAAATGAAAGCTGAAATTACGAATTTGATGTGTGTATTTAATAATACACTTCTGGACACATCTATTGGCCCACCTTAGAGTTTAGGTTTCGATGGCCCCTACCGAAATATGATTGCTAGATTGAACAAAAACTGTTGATGCAGTTTTAAACCTGATACATTTTACCATCTTTTTCGATCGTATTGTTTTAAATTTGAATTCAGAATACCGTACGACATGGAGCTACGCCTAACAAGTCGGATATGCGCCTTGTTAAAGGCAATTGATTTTTGAATAAAAAACATGTTTTATCAAATAAAGGTTTAATTTAATAACGCGTGTTGCCTCCATGGGCATCTACCACAGCTCTCATACGATCAGGCATAGAGTTTATCAACCACTCTATGAAATTTTGAGGGATCATCTCCCATTCCTCTTCTATGGCAGTTTTCAACTCCTGCATCGTCTGGGCAACTGGCTGACGAGCCCTAACACGTCTTTTTAGCTCGTCCCACATGTGCTCAATGGGGTTCATGTCTGGGCTTCTGGCTGGCCAGTCCATAACTGTGATGTTCACATCCCGAAGATATTCCCTGACGATGCCGGCCGCATGGGCTCTTGCATTATCATGCATAAAAAGGAAATTTGGGCCCACATAGTCCGCGTATGGTATCACGTGAGGTTCTAAGCACTCACGAATGTACCTTTCAGCATTTAATGTTGGCAGCCGTGGTCCTGTAACAACCTCAAGTTGAGTTTTGCCGCTCGCGGATATACCGCCCCAGACAGTCCATGAGCCACCGCCATAAGCAACCCTCTCTTCAAAGCAGCATTGTGCGAAACGCTCTCCCTTACGTCGGTAGACCTTCTTCCTTCCATCATTGCCATGTAACACAATTTTAGACTCATCAGAAAAGAGTACACGGCTCCAATCTTGCTGTGTCCAATTTAAATGACTGCGTGCGAAATGAAGCAATGAAGCTGCGCTGTTCGGTGGGCTCGCGTTAGTTTGGGCCCATTAGCTGGCTTGTGTGGTACCATATCGCGTTCTTTTAACCTTCTCCGAACAGTTCGAGCGCTCACAGATACTCCGTGGAAGTCGCGAAGTTGGTTTTGTATCTCAATGGAGGTAAGGTGAGATTTCTCAAGCTGGTCGTCACGATGAATCGATCCTGCCTTTCAGTTTTGACCCGAGATCGTGGCCTTCCTTGGCGACGAACAAAGCCGCCAGTCTCTAGGTACTTCCGATAAACATTTCGGACCGCAGATCGACTTAAATTAAGTTGAGCACTCACGTTTCTTTGGCTGTGTCCGGCCTGAATAAGTGCCAGAGCTTGGGCGGCGACTTCAGGTGAAGTATCCATAGATTATTGATAGAACCTCACCTTAATGTTAAGAATAAGTAATGTTTGTTGCAAAACCAAAGATATCAATCACTTTTTCAAGAATTAAATCCAAGTAAACCAATAAAACCAAGTTTTCTTAGTATTCGATTGTTTGATATCAACAAACAGGCTCCAAATTGTCTTTTGTTTCTTTAAATTCTGTGTTCGAAATTCAAAAAAAGACTAATGAATGAAATTGTGAATGTGCCAGGTTCAAAACTGCATAAAAACTTTTTGCTCGACCTAATATAAAATTTTAGCTAGGACCAAACGAAACTGAAAATACAAGGTGGGCCAATAGATGTGTCCAGAAGTGTTTAATAATAACTTAATACCCCGTGACCGTTGTCAGAATGACATGCAATCTAATGTATAATTTACACTCCTCCAAACTTATCTGGCCCGCTGACAGCGTCGCTGTTGTCGCATTTATAATAGTTGCTTTAAATTTTGTTTTGCAATAAAGTGGGTAAATATAAATATAACTTAGACAAAGTATGTGAACTAGACAGAACCTTTTTAAAATGAATGTCATTCTACTTTTTGTCTCTTTTGTTCAAATGACAATTAAGAATTAAGAAAAAAGAGATAACCATAAAATTTTGACTCCGTCATAAACGTCAAAATTTACAATTGCGAGTCGGCTTGGTATAATGCACTATACCAAGCTCTTACATAGTTTTCATCGAATTATTCTTCTTTTGGTGCCATTGTGACCTGAGTGAGTGTGTTCATTGCTTGCCCCATTAAATATGGCTTGTGTTGCAGTCGGCTGTAAGAGCCGTATGAGTGTTCTAAGTGAAAATAATAGCAAGTTATCTTTCCATAGGTAAGTTATCGACACTCATTTATACGAAAAGACTGTTCCCAAATGCCGTTTTAAGCCATTTACGTTTAGTATTAGTAATCACTAAAAGTTTTATCAAGTTTCAGTAAGCATATACAACGTAGTTTATTCAAGAAATAACATTGTTGTATTTTACAAAGAGTTTTTGGCAGATCATCTACCTTTACTCGCACAAGTAGGGAAGATCCACAATATCGATATTTTTCTCAGTCGCTTTATATGTTCATTGTTCATGTTCTAAAAACATTATATAATGTAATTATATAATGTTTTTTTTTAGATTTCCTTTGGAACCAAAAATCAGATATAAGTGGGTACGTAATCTTGGAAGACAAAATTGGACTCCTTCACAGTACTCAAAATTATGTTCACTCCATTTTAGAGTGGATTGCTACCGTGAAGGTTACAAAAAAAGAACTCTACGTAGTGATGCCGTACCCACTATATTTCCAGAACAGTCAATATCAAAGGTACATAATTATAGTGATCATACGTTTATTTTACATGGAATTCAATTAATATTTATATGTATAAGTATTTATGTACATTTTGTTTTGTAAGCTATGTTATTATTTATGAGGTTTAAGGTTGTAGAATAATTCAATTATTTCAATATCTTAAGTTTTAACTTCAATTTAACAAAATAGTTATAAGGCTGCAGACACACTGAACGTATCTGGCGCAGCTCATGATTCGTCGCATTACGCGTATACATACAAATTCTTTTGCGCGACGTCACCGCGCGCGTTGTACGTTGATAAGCCGAGCCTAATGGGGCCTAGAACGAGTAAAGTTTCGAGCGATGTAAAGTTAACTAAGTATATTCGGCGTATTTTCAGCGGCTACAGCCACACTTACGCGTGCGTCGCGTATCTTGCGCCGCGTACTGCGCAAGATACGCTAAGTATGTTTTGGCCCTAAGATTTCTAAGTTGGTAGAATGATTTGTATAATTTACTTAATTAATCAGTTAGGATCAGCTAGTTATTGGAGGCCAAAATCAAATAGTTTTTTAAAAACAGTGTAAAAGCCGTAAATTGAAAATACTTAAAAAAAGTTTTGAAATTATTTCAAACAAAACAAAGGTATAAGACTACAATATTAATGTTATTACCACCATTAACAAAATCATGGATTTTTGTTTTGTATTGTTTTGTAAATGGTGATCTTTAGATTTTGCGTGATGAATTTACAAACAGGAGACAGACGTACTTATTGATATTGACAGATGAAAGCGGTGGTCTGTGGTGCCATATCTTTTTCCAAACCCGACCTGCTTCGGTGGTTGAAATTCGTCGAATCTTTGCGCGAAACGATTTATAACAACTCTCGAAAACAACTTTTAGACATGGCTCAGAAGCGAAATTTATAATTCTTCAATAAAGTCTTCGCTCTTCTTGAAGAAGAGAACGACGACGCTTCTGCCCCATACTTCTATAGCTCTCCCAGTAAAAAGGGCATAGTTAAACTCGCGCGCGTTTGTGTTACGCGTTTGTTTTAACCTAATCTAACCGATTCGGTCGGGGTGCCTTACATAAGTAATCTACGACCAGTATTTTAAAATGTTTCTTATTATTTTGGAATAAACGTGTTTGATCAAATGCTGTCTGTTTTAATTTGTACTCACCTTTGTTAAAGCCCAGTCCTCCAAATATAGAAGAGTGATTGAGTAAGTAGATACCTATGCATATAGCAAATTCCAGTGGTATGTTGTAACCCACACATAAGCAACATCAAAATGTGAGCTTAAGTGTTACGTCACACGTCTTCCAAGCATAAGCAAAACACTGCGGGGACACAGGCCTCCTCTCTAGAAAGAGGGGATTGGGCTGTAATACACTGCGCAGCCCCAATGTGGATTGATGGATGACACATGTTTTCGATTTTTTGGATCTTGGACATGCCGTTTTCCTTTACAGCTTTAAGAGCAGTGACAAAACAAATTACACAGTGCGTGCCTGCCTGGGTTCGAACCCGCGACCTACAACTCAAATTCAACGTTTTTTTTTTATTTCTAATATGCAGAGTACATGCATTTAGGAAATGTCGCGACAATTTGGTTGCACGGTACCAAAAAGTAAGTCCTATGGAGATGAGCCGACAAGAAACTCCATGGTAACCGTGGCGCTGGCGCCATTACTTCTGGACCACCACTGCTCCAGTCTGCTAAGCGTTAAAACGATAGTCAACTACGATACGCCGTTGGTCAATTATCATCATTCACGTCGTATGCATTCTTAGTTCTATTGTAAACTGTATTTAGTTTGAGTGATTTTTTAGTTAAATTAATTACGTATTTTATGAAAAGATGATTGATGATTGAAAGAATTTTTACATTTTGAAAGGCGTTTTTGAAAAGTCACGTCGCTGCAAAAACGTTTCAAATTCGAAAGTCATTAATTATTCAATTTTAAGGAAATAAATATTTAAAGTATCGATACCGTCCCTAGATTATTCTGCCTCATCTCTTAATCATATACTTAAATGCATTCAGGATTTTCAACTCATTTAAGCTTCATTTCGTTTGACGTGTATACTCATGACAGCAAGTTCGTCTCTTTTTCCCTCGGATCATCTCTCATTAGAGCAAATTTTTCGTTTTAAAAATGTTCCATCTAGTTACATACTTGATCTTAGAAATATAATATGTTAATGTAAACGCTGCCATATATAATTTTCAAATGCGCCATTTCAAAAAGAAAATGAAAATTTAAAACGAAACCATTTCAAAATAGTGCAGCGCGTCATTATTTCCACTTTTGGCCACCGGGCCAGATAAGTTTGTGGAACAATAAGTGTGAATTATATTATTTTTTAAGCTTTTTATTTTTATGATTAATTACGGTGTACTCACGTGCATTTTTCGGGATTGCCCGACTAGTTTCGGACCCAAACGGAGCCCTTAATCATGAGCTGATCACGCGGCGAGGTCGCGAGACTCGCGACCTCGCCGCGTGATCAGCTCATGATTAAGGGCTCCGTTTGGGTCCGAAACTAGTCGGGCAATCCCGAAAAATGCACGTGAGTAGACCGTAATTAATAATAAATATGAATATGTCTCACGAAAGTTATAATACAAAAATAGCTTTTTATTTATCTAGCTTTTGCCCGCGACTTCGCTCGCGTTACATTAGAATTTGACAATCAACTCTTAACATACTACTAAAGTGTATATAATAATATAATTCAGTAATGATTCGAAAGATACGTGGCGCCATATATTAACGTACCTAATTATTGTTTTCCTCGGGAACAATATTTTTTTCAAAATGAAAGGTGCCTTATGTCCGTTCCTGTACACTAGGGTTTTCGCCCCGGGTACCCGGAACCGGGAATTCCCGGGAATTTGTGGATTTTAGGACCCGGGAATTATTTGGCGGGAATCCCGGGTACCCGGGAATTATTTGAAATGAAGAAATGATGATGAAAAATCAAGGGTCTGCACGCTTCCGAAGATTTTAGAGCCATTTTCTGTCTCTCTCGCGTGAAACGGACATTGTACTGCGTGGTGTGAACTTAGAATGGGGTAAATGTATCGTGATGTCAGCACACAGTACTGTTGTCTCTGTCTAGTAAACAAATTCTAAACGCTTGATTTTTTTAGTAAATGTTTCATTTGTAGAAACTATTCACAATGCTTATTTTTTTCGTAATAGTTTCGAGATTCATAATGAAATTATACAGGATGTAAACGAATTCGTAAACGAATTCCCTAAATGTTTTTTATTTTAAATATAAAATAGACTGTTTTCAAAAAAAAATAATGTTCTGTTTTCGAGCCCTTTTTGCGCCCCGAGTTAACCGACTGCAAAGAGCGATTTCGTGCTAGTCGTGCTAACCAGCTGTGTCACCGTGCTTTCATTCATTGATGAGTGGCGTTGAAATGTTCCAACACATAAAATTTTAATGTAGCATTTTTTTTTATTTATACCTTATTAGCTGGTTCAGTTTCGATCACATATCGTAGCCGCAAAAAAAAACTATTATTTTTTATTTTTAATCAAGTTAAATCCCGTGCTCGATCATTCTACACCAGTAGTAGATCGTGTGGTTTTAAGGTATTGTACGAATTTAGTTACAACCTTTATAGTCATACACCCTATTGTTATTCCGTAATATTTTTCTGTATTTAATGAAGAGAAGACTTTTTTTCACTAAAAAAACTCGCGACGTCGCACAATAAATAACTGTAATTGTTACTAGTTTTTTTTAAATAATTTAAATAAGTGTAAGATTTTTTATTTTAATAAGAAATGTCGAATGGTATGTTAGACAATTTATCAATGTAACATGTTTAAAGTACTTACATAAGTTTCATATTGAAATATACGAGAAAAACTATATTTTTACAAATAACATGAAAATTCCCGGGTACCCGGGAATTCCCGGGAATTTCGAGAAAAAATTCCCGATTCCCGGGAATTCAAAAAGGCCGGGAACGCGAAAACCCTACTGTACACCTAACAATGTATATGCAAAATTTCAGGATGATCGGTTCAGTGGTTTAGGCGTGAAAAGGTAACAAACAAACAAACTTACTTTCGCATTTTATAATATTAGTTAGGATTAGAACTAGGATTTATTGCACCATAGTAAAGTAGTAAAAGACAAAATATTCGTGTGAATAAAAAATAAACTTTAAAAAAAAGTAAAAACCGACTTCAAAGAAATACTAAAAGGAGTAAAATAATTACCATAATATAAAATTAACAGTTTCAGAAGTCGGTGGCTTCTATTTGCTTCAGTGTAGAGTTGCACCGACTTCTGAAACTGTTAATTTTATATTATGGTAATTATTTTACTCCTTTTAGTATTTCTTTGAAGTCGGTTTTTACTTTTTTTTAAAGTTTATTTTTTATTAAATACGTTTTAGTGTCATAATTTTAACCCCCTCCTTCATAACCCTTCTTTTTGGCTTTGACGTAGTCGGGCATAAAAAGTCCTTTCAAATGATACCTTACACGATATAATGAAAACATTCCAAAGAGGGAGAGGGGGGGACACGCACCCCCTCCTCTTTTCCAGTAGTCAGTTCCCAACAACAAATATAAACAAAGCAATATTAGTAATTTGAGAATTTTGCTTTGATCTGATGAGGAGTTCCGTTCCATATCTCTGAAGTTCATGGTCTAATCATAACAAAATTTATATGGGACCAATCGGGAAGTATACCCTTTCGAATAAAAAAAGAATTTTTCAAATCGGTTCATAAATGACGGAGATATGAGGTAACAAACATAAAAAAAAAATTAAAAAAAAATACAACCGAATTGAGAACCTCCTCCTTTTTGAAGTCGGTTAAAAACGGAAATTATTATTGAGAGACTTGTTCAAAGTTATGTTGTCGGTTTCGATGACAACTGTCACGGGTATCAAGCTATATTTTATTAATTATAGTGTTATTTTAAAAGATTGACGTACCAAAACTTAGGCTAGACTTCTGATCGTACGGACTCATCTTATACACAAGAGTTTAGTTCATAAATATAAATATGCGCAAAACTTATACATAAGTCTATTAATGAAAAACTTTGACCTTGGTCTTTAAATAAATAGTAGTCGTACCTAATAGTTTCATTCACATAGGTATTTTTTCCTTATCTTTAGATAATAACGTCGATATCCATAGAGTAGCCATCAAAATCTAAACGTCGTAAAACTACAAACGTCAAATCTGGGGGGCAATTCTATTATCAGAAACTTTTATTAATTGCAACTGAATCGTTTATTCAGATTCAGACAGTTTTCGTTTACAAAAACTATCAAATTGTTTGACAACAAAAACAAAACCAAACATTTGGCCAGTTTTCGTAAACGAAAACTGTCTGAATGAACGATTCAGTTGCAATTGATAAAAGTTTCTGTTAGAATTCGCCCCCAGCGTGTCACCAGTCCTTAAACATATCAGCATTTATTTATTTACAAATACTATATATGCGGTGCTTAATATTATCATCTAGGACAATAACATACTGTTATCAGTCTTTATAATAATCATTCTGTCCAAAGATTGAAGTAGGTAGTTCATATTTATTCATGTGCAAGCAGGTAGTTTTAATTAAAACAAACATTGGGATACAGGGAAAAGTAGACCGCCTATGAACAAAACAAATAAAACTACAAAAGAGTAAATTATAAATTATTTTGTATTAAAAATAACAACAATAAATACTGACTCCATAATATACGGAATCTTGATATATAGTAAACGAAAGATCAAATTACATTTTACGAGTAACTTAAAATAAATATTTGGTTACTACAGAACTTAAAACAGATTTGTCATGACCATTTATTAATATTAGGTTACAGATCTACTTAATCAAATTTATGACAAGTCTCGATGAGTGGTTTGAAACTAATTTCAATTATCCTAAATGACAAATTTTATTGATTGTACAATTAAATACACTTGCAATTCTATATTATGATATGCTATTGTTCTTTTATGTACATTTTTTTACACAGTAGTTTTAAATATGAGTGAGTCTTCGAAAACAGATCCAATTCATTGTTATCAATCAAGGAACTAAAATAATAGCGAGCACCGTCGCAGTGCGCAATGCTACTACAATTTTACAACTAAAGGAACTGTTTCAAGACATTTTAAAGACTATTCTAATTTACTAATATTTACACCTATTAAAATAAAACTTATGGCTACATTCCCATTCAGTCTTCAGCCCGCACTGATATTCAGTGCTTTGCCTAATTACATATTCTAAAATTTGCTTCCTAACACAGTTCATAACTTGATATTTTGGAATGTTCATTATTCCTATATGTTAGACGAAATCCAAAGTTAGCAGCCGTTTTGTGATTGCTTACTGGCACTTATTTTCTGTACTCTACGTGAACCCCCAGTTAATTTTATTTCTATTTCCTCTAAACTTTTGCCTCGAGTTTCAGGCACAAAGAATATTACGAAAAACAGCCCCACTATACAAATAAATGCAAACAGCCACAGTGTACCGTACATATGAATGGCATCAATAATGTTGTGGAAGGTTTTAGTGACAATGAAGGTGCACGTCCAGTTAAATCCAGTCGCTAGAGAAGCGGCAGTACCACGGATCTTTGATGGTAGGATTTCGCCTAACATAAGCCATGGGATAGGTCCGAAGCCAATTGAGAATCCCAGTACGTATATGACAAGACAAGCGAGTGGCAACCACCCGTAAGCTGTAACGTCAACACCCGCTTCCTTGATGTAGAAATAAGCTCCTAGAGATACCAATGTAGTTATCATGGAAACTGAAGAAATGTATAATAACATTTTACGACCTAAGCGGTCAATGATACCCGTCGCTATGAATGTTGATACAAAATTGACTAACCCTATGATGATACTAGATAAATTTTCATCGACAGTGCTTCCAGACATTTTAAAGATTGACGCGGCGTAGAAAATGACTGCATTGATACCACTTAATTGTTGGAATAACATCAATCCGAGAGATATGAGGACAGCTGGCATATATCTAAGAGTAAACAGTTGTCTGAAGGCATTTCCGCCTGTTCTATCTGAATCTGCCTGAGTGCGTGTGAGATCTTTCATTTCCTTATCAACATTTGTATTTTTTCCTCTAAGCCACTGCAGAGCTTTTCGAGCATCATCGGTACGTCCTTTAGAAACAAACCAGCGTGGAGTTTCAGGTGTCAGCAGCATAAGCAGAAAGAATGGTACAGGAAGTGCGGCTCCGAAGAATGCTAGTTGAGACCAGTCGAGGTAACTGCCCACAAAGAATGACAGAAGAATTCCAGTGTTACCAAAGGCAGTGGGTAGCAAGCCAAGTGCACCTCGTACTTCCGGCTGTAGTGTTTCTCCGAGGTAGACTGGAAAAGCCAGGGAGACAATTCCAACACATACTCCACAGAAAACTCTTCCAGCGAACACCATTAGCACATTTGACGCAGCTCCTATCAGAATCCAACCGATGAAGAATGGTAAAGCCATCCCCATTATGGTCCATCGTCTTCCAATGCATTCTATTAGAGGCCCTCCTGCGATTCCGCCGACCAAAGCTGCCAGTGGCATAAGACCGCCGACCCAAGTTTGCTGTAATAAAAAAGAAAAGAAAATATTATTACAAGAAAAAATAATTTTAAACTAATATTGTTTAAAATACTAATAAACTATACCATTCGGATGTATTTGTAATCAGATTATTTAGGTTTACATAGTTAATTAAAGCCGCGTGGTTCCAGGCAAAAATCGTTCACCCCTTACTTAGTGGGCGTCGCAAAGGCAACCAAGTCATTATGCATGAAGATAAGCAGCAAGGTCCTCCTGTTCCGTCGTAACGATATACTGGAGATACTGGGGTCACCAATCCGTTCATCCAAGAGTGGTGTTACGACCGTTCTATGAAGCGGTCTATGAGTAGGCTCAACCTCGGCAACAGTCGTTATTGGACTGCTGCTGATGATAATAATATTATAAGCGTTGATACATGTGTTTTAAAAGTTAAAGGAACCTCACCTCTTCTTTAGTCATTGCCAAAGTGTTGTTCATGCTTGTTAACGCAGGAGAAGTGTAGCCTGAAGAAAATCCGACAATCAACGATCCCATGGACACAGCGAATGCAGCTAACAACTGAAGCAAAACAAAAACAAAATGTTAAAGAATTGGTTAATACTAAAGTTGATACGCGGCATTTTGGGACTGGCACCTGCAACGATCCATTACATGACATTTTGTATTCCCAAAATATTATGTTTTAATCAAATGCACAGTAATTTGTCAATTCACAGAAGGTATTTTTTGCTACACGTATTCTCACGAACTTTATCCAGAAAGCTATGAAGTTCCGCGGGCGGCTGGCTTTTATTATGTACTCCTGCCGCCCCTGCACCCATATATGATATAAAGTTATTTACTTCAGTAGAGTCCTAAGTTTACCAGATCTGTGTACCTAATGCGCATAACCCGGGAAAGTACACACAATTCAGTTTTATATCGCGAACGTATGTCAATATGAATAAAAATAAACGTACTGCTTTCTTATGTGCTTATTATTGCATTGAATTCATTTGTCTTTATTATGAAGAACATCACTGTGTTATGATATTTGACTTTTCAGTTTTTTCCGAATGCGTTGCCTTTTCCACGGATGGCAACCAATTGAATGAAACATTCTCGAATTACAAGAAAGCAATTTAAGACTACATACTTATTTTTTTTTAGATGCCGTGAAGTCTTATCGAAATCGTCGATTTTACTACTCGTATGAAAGGATATTTGTAAATAGAATTTACGATTTATCGGCGCGTTTAATTCGAAGAATAAGTACACCTGCGTTCATAAAAAAATGACTTGGGTTTACTTTGAAGACAATATTAATTATCTTTGTTTTAGTTAAATGCTTGGATAACTTACTTGTGTCCACAGGAAGAGTCGTTGAGTTGTTGGAGCATACGGTGGAATGTCCCCATTGATTGCATAGTCAGTTTTTACTTTGTTGCTCTCCGTGCTCAATTGTTTGACAAAAGGAATAGAATTTCGCAAATTCTCCTCTTTGGCACTCTTAATTTCCATCTCCATCTTGTACTTGAACTCGTTTCCTAGACTGATCTGCCGGAGTTGCTGGAAGTGGCGTCTAGTGTTCTCGAACGAGTCCTGTTCGTCTTCACTGCTGCTTTCAGTGGAAACTGTCTCGGGGATTGTTGCGTAGTTTGGCACCAGCGTCCCCTGGGATCCACAAGACGTCGCCAAGGAGGTACAGGTCGTAGAAGCAGAAAGCGTCGGCTTTGAAGGTACTCGAGAGTACTTGGGACCGCGTGTCCTGTACAATCTCTCCTCGTCGCCTTGTCCTCGGCGATTTTGCTCGCTCCCACCCTGCAATTGAAAAATCGATTATTGTAGGCGGTCATCGGTTATTCCTGATCACATCAGCGCTGTCAGTTTTGAATTTATAACACACCAGTTGTTAAAATTGACCGGTCACTCAAGTTCACTAGACATTACTGGAGTAATCATCCGCAAACATACCCCATTTATTATATCCGCTATCTAATGTGCGTAAGTCAAGTCCCAATGATAAGAATTGTAAGCTCAGGGAGTCGGAGGTCAGATCAAGAAAACACATTGCTTATTGACCACAAACTATCATATGGCCACTGCATGTTTTCGATAACCTAGTGATATGCGTAGTTACTGCCATGACCCGATCCGTACTCAGAATCCTGTTCCAAACACCACTTCACACAGGATCTCCGCGTTTCTATCATAATTGTACGCCTAAGAGAATAGTCGCGAATAAATTAACAAAGGAGCCAGTCAGTCGGCCTGTCTATAACGAGCACAGACAACACTACTGTTCACATTCGATAGTCTTGACGTTGCCGTGCGATTGTCCATTAGTTATAATAATGTTTATAAAACAATGTATAAACACTTTCTTTGCATGTCATACCTGTAACCAACGGTTCATTGACGGCAGTGTGATGTTTACATTCTGTAGTGAACATAGCTGGATACGTCCATGGCTGGATATAATTTTGATTCTCAAAATTGGTTGCAAGCCAAGCACGATTCAATTACTAAGGTCTTTTATTTGGATTACCTCCGACTTGCTGCTAAATGTATCATAACTTTTTTGCCGTTTAATTTTTATGATATTAATTAGTTCCATTGCACGCTAATTTAGTAATTTATATCAACTCGTCATTATGATAAAATTATGTTAATGTTGTGAGGAATTAATTGACATCGGATTGATGATTACAATTTTTTTCTTACGATTATTGACATTTGTTTATGTCCAGTAATATAAAAGGTTTAATAAATAAACACAAGACTTCGTGCACGCCAACTACTTTTTTGATAAATCGCTCGAAAAATAATGCTAAACTAAAAATGTATACTACCTATATTTTTTCTTGCAGGTTAAAATTACTATGTTTGTTGTGGTAAGTTCGTTATTCATTTTTGGGCTGTAACTGAAACTAGCTGTAACTGTAGCTGAAACTCTAATCAATCACATGAATATAATTATGTCAATCGATTCAATTGTAAACGCTGGAGATTGACGTGATTGACACTAGATTCATGGTTCATTAAGACGGTCACGTGTTTTATTGAGATCTAATTTATCAGAGTTGACTTAGAAGGTCGATCGATACTGGGCATATTATAATATAAACTATTTAAAAATTAATAATTTACAATAGGTATCTAACCATTTCCAACAATTTCTACATCAATTACCTAAGATAAGATATTTGTTTTGATTGAAAATAAAATAAACAAACAGATTTGACCTCGACACTGCTTCAATGACGAAGGTGACGATAAGGGTGGGTGGGGCTGCCCCATTCCACGAACCCTTTTGACCGTTTGTTTTCCATAACACGTTTAACCTTGAGGTAAAAACGATCGTATGATATTTTTCTATAAATAAGTATGAAAGCATATTTTTTATATGGAATTTCTGTTTTATTAATGCAACATGATTATTTTTTTAATCATAAGTGCACCTGGCGCCATAAATAATAACTCAATTCCATCAAAGTACATGTACGTTTAAAAGCGCCATCTATCGGGATCTAGGTAAAGTTTTTAAACACTGCTTTGACAAGAAGAAAGTTAACTTGGATTAAATATCAATTGATGGCGCTAGTGTCTAACATACCGCTTATTGCAAGATTTGCAAGTATGAAATTGTGAAAAACTGACTTATCCGGTGAAGAATAAGAGCTATCACATTCCTATTTAGTAAAATTAAATTAACTTCGGCATTCAATCACGAAATAAAATTTTATTCAATATTTATGAGGTTTACCTATTTGCATGATAATCATTACTTAATTTTGGAAAAAAGCAATATTTTTTTAAAATCTTTTTCTAATTACAATATTCTGGAAAATTAAAAAGTATGGTAAAACGAGGCATCGGCGCCATCTACCGTTGCGGCTGGCCTTGCAAGGCCGTCTTGATTCAATGCGGCCGTGAATGCCGGCGGCAAACCTGCGTGACTTTTTGGCTTGCATGCATTTTACATGCATAGTTTATTTTAAAATTTCTCGGTTGGTACTCTAATGTCAGTGTTTAAGTTTTATTTTGATTCCCAGTAAGTGATCTTATGAAAAGTGGTGTTTGCACCGGTTGCCAGGCAACGGTGGGCATCGACCGTCTGTAGGCAGCCGGCGGCTGTGTTGCGCCGGGCGCCGTTAAAGCGCCTTTTCCAGAGCTTTCTAAAGAACTCTCGCTTAGTGCGAATTGCAATACGATTCGAAATGATCACATTTTTTATTTATTTAGCCTATGTTATATTTGGGTTATTTTCCATTTGGACGAAATAGTTCAAACACAAAACAAATGACTTAGCAACAAAACAAATTAAGTACATAAAGAAAACATTTGCAAAAAATAAATACTTAAAAATAGAAAAAAAAACTGTGAAATAAATTCACTTGGTGGGCTCAATTTACAAATGTGTGTATGAATATCACCTTACCATTTCGGTGGAGAGCTGCTTGAGGTATCCCATGATCTTCCCCACCGCATTGGGGTTGTTTTTATTGAAGCTCATCTTGCTGGCTTCCCTTAAGTACTAACTTGAAAACTTGTCAAGGAACGTCAAAATGATAATGTTTGTGAAATATAGCACTTTGTAGAACAGTATATTGAAATTGTTCTTTAAAATCCAGGTTCGGGTTGTTGGGAGCAAATAGTCCACATCACTCTGTTATAACTAGAGGATGTTGCCTTCTGCTAGTCCTGTAGCAACACACGAACGCTATGGCACACAGCTGCGATTTGACACAATTTTACCGCCGACGGCGACGTGTAATTTTAATTTATTTTGTTAACAGTTCACTATAAGTTCATTCAACAATTTTTATAATTCCCGCGCTTATATTCGTCAAGGGTGCACAACAATAAATTTTTGCAATGCTGGACAACATAAAATGTTGGCAACGCGTACCGAATTCTTCAGCAATCGAGTTATCTATTGAAACTTGCAGATGGCAGCGCAGTGTTTTATATAGGAAGGTTGGCAGTGGCGGCGCCGGCTGCCTCCCCGGCCCCCCCACGTCTGTGTGTGCTTATGCATGTGTGCGTAATCGTTGATAGTGTGCACACTGTGCACAGTACACGCACACTATCGCTTCATCGACTGTTTGCAACTGAATTACTTTGAATATTTGTATAGTTTGTTAGAATTTGAATAGCCAGGTAACGATACGCTATGCCTGTATACTTATCTAAGAACAATCGATTAACCACAACAAAATGATAATTAATGTCATGTATGAACTTTATCACAAGTGTCAAATGTTTTTTTGGTTACAAGGAAGTGTTAGGCGAAACTAGAATCCTGGAATTGCCAAGGTTATGTAACATGTATACGAATAAGCAATTATGCTTTATACATAGATGTAACCAACCTATGTATTTCTTTATTTAGGTCAAGAAATTTATCCTCTAAACTGTAATACTCTGTTTAAGCCGTACTGAACTCACTGAAGGAAATTGAACATTACAATGCCAACGATACATTAGTACAGTTTTCAGTTTTGTAAACTACATTCTACTTATTTCTTAGTTCCTGAGCCATCTTCATCTTACAGCCTTAATATTAAAAATGTTCAATACTTGATTTTAAGCACTAAATGAGGCGTGATCTCCAAATTCCAAACACGTTTTGTCAAAAATAGACTGGTACCTATCTATAGCAAAGAGATGGTTGTTTTCTAACATTTGTTGGTATAATCGTTTTAGACGATTGTATTACCAAGCTGTAACAGGTCTGGGCAGTCGCCGCTACCGGCCAACCGGGTCCCGTAATCAACGACCTTGCTTGCCTTTACTTAGTCCGCTACGTCTGGGGGTGTGTCCTATGAGGTGGATCCGTACTACGTGACACACAGAGCGTTTGTCATCGAGAGTCTTTCAAAACACGTTTTGAGATAAATCTGGCGTCTTTCTTTCAAATATTCGACATCATTATCCATACCTTTTTAGCAGAAAGCTTTAAATATTGACGACACGTTTGGTGCAGTGGCTAAGCGATTGGCTTCTGCGCTACGGGTCGTGGGTTCGATTCCCACACGGAACATAAATTTGTATGGCCTACAGGTGGTTGTTCCGGGTCTGGGCGTTTGTTTGTGAGATTTGTGTCTGTAAATGCACCCACGATACAAGAGAAATCTTAGTGTGGGGCAATGTTTTAAAAAAATATATATACATATATATTTTACATTGTATAACAGGAAAATCAATCTTTGTCATGATGGTAGCCCACAGAACAACAAAAGCTTATTCTGCTGAGTCAAAACAGTTGGCGAGGCTACTTCAGCTTTTGCAAATACCTGTATTTTATGAGTAATAATAACATTATGATTGGAACAAGAGATGGTCGCCAGTTCGGCGTGTGGTTTTGCGGTGTGTATTGTAGGTATGTGTCGGTATTATGTCGAACAATTGTAGGCGGGTCGCGACAGTCGTGGACGTCATTCTACAACTGTTTTGTCCGACGCATTGTAACTTGCTTGATTGAATCTAATGGCCCACGGAACATTTTGATAAAGAAGTCGGCGCCTGCGTCGTAACAATATGATTTAATATTTCCAAGATTAGTTTTACCTAGTCACGTTATTTATAATTGTAGCCGTCATATCTCCAATAAAGAAAGGTGTGGCTGACATGAATCATACTTTCCTTAAACAATTTGAAAGTTTTGAGACAGAATGTGAAATACCCATAGAGTGAAGATTTAGACTCTAAGGGCCCTCATTGACAAAATTTGAAAGCTCATCAACTGAATTACAGTCTTGAAGTCAAGGTTAAGAAGTTCTTATTTGTACACTTGTGCAATTCATTGATCGACGAAGCACCCCTTTCTTGCTTAAGTTAATACACCCGCCGTCTTCGCTTTAATTGTTAAATACACAAAAAAAACTCTATCTTATTTCGGAATAAGCACAAACATTTAAGTTTGTCAGGCTACAAAAATCTGAACCCTGTACAAACAACCCAACTCACTGGAAAAAAGGCTTAATATGTTCTACACACTATTAAGATTTAGGACAGGTATAACTCAAGAGGTCCACACACTTTTTGGATTAGAGCCATTACGCACTGTCGACTGGTCGCCGGAGACTTGGTCGACGGCGACTCAATGCGGCGACTGTGACTTTCTATAGTTTAAATAAGTGTCGCCGGTCGCCCGGACGACAATGCTTATGTTTGGTCGCCGAGAGACCAAGTCTCCGGCGACCAGTCGACAGTGCGTAATGGCTCTTAAACCTTAAGGAAAGTTACTGCTTAGGTGCTCTACAAAATTATGGATTTAGGTCAGGTATTAATACTTCAGTAGAGCCTCTACACAAAATGTTTAGATTTTGGACGGGTATTATTTCAACGCTCTACACTATTTAAATTTGGGACTGGGATTACTGCAGCAATTTACATACTATTTAAATTTGGGACAGGTATTAATTAAACGCACTACACACTACTTGTAGGGACGGCTATATTACTTCAGCGCTTTATAAACTATTTAGATTTGGGACAGGAATTACTTCAGCGCTCTACATACTATTTATATTTGGGACAGGTTTTAATTTAACACACTACTTATAAGGATGGGTATTACTTCAGCGCTCTAAAAAAACTATTTAGATTTGGTACAGGAATTACTTCAGCGCTCTACATACAATTTAGACTTGGGACAGGTATTAATTAAGCGCACTACACACTACTTGTAGGGACAGGTATTACTTCAGCACTCTACATACTATTTAGATTTGGGACAGGTATTAATTCAGCGCTCTACGCACTACTAATAGTTAGGACAGCTACTACTGAAGTGTTCTAAACACTATTTAGACTTTTAATTACTAGTACGTTACAACTTTTTTGCTATACATTCTGTTTCTTGTAGGGAATGTGCGATTTAGGGTTAAGAACGTTTTCATTCATACATTTTACTTATTTTGGATTATCACAAAACTCAATTTTGTCTGATAAATTATTGCATCATATCAGAAGGTGTGCCAATATTAGGCTAATATCGCAAATATTTGCTTAAATGTTGCGCAAAAAGTAACTTTCGTTTGATTAGATGGGTATCTAAAAACGCCATTAAAAGTAGTATCTACCCACAACATAACACCGATATGGGATAACATTTTGGTACCAGATAAGAGCAATTTAATATATGTATCGACTGAGGTTGCAGTTATGACCTTTATTGGCACTTTCTCATAGGTCTTACGGTTAATTTGTACCTAACATGGTTTATCATTCTTATAATAAATGAGTGTAATTGTTAACATATTATTTAAGCGCGTGCTCAACATCACGTGCGCTTACTAAAGTGTCTGTCTGGCAGTCGACGGGCCCGGCCGGTGTTCCCGAAAGCTCTGCCCCGCCCCCACACACACACCCAGGAGCTTTTGCGTCACACCACAACTATACGTCATACAGACGTGAATCACAAATCCGTGCCTAAATATACACTTAATGTGGACGTGACCCCATCAATGTTCCTGTCAAACTATTGCGTCATTATGTGGTAAACCAAACGCGGTCGTTTTTAGTTTATATTAAGAGATAGGAAATTTTATAAAAATTGTGGTGAGTGACCAATACCTATGGCACCCGGGTTTAGTAATAATACATTTAAATTTTTGAATTTATATTTATTATGAGACTAATAACTCAGGTAAAAACAAAGATAGAGCTAGTACAAAATGTTATTTCTGTCTTGCCAGCTTTGTTACGTCACATGATGGCATCGCGGTTCATGACACTACTGACACACAGACACACTTGTGTAAGCCTGGCCATTCACAGGGCGCACACACGTCAGACAGTCAAAAAATGTCAGTGGAATATTCCGAAGAGAACAGGCAGGTCCCGGGGCAGACGGATTTCTCGAACGTTCCGCGGCCCGTGAATCTTTCCATGCAAAGTGCAGTTACGGAAAGCTCGTCGCGTACTTGCCACATGCATTGCAATCTATTGTATTTAGATTTCTGTGGTAACAGTCCTGACTTATGTTACGATATTATTGGAAAGAAGACGTTGCGAAAATTCTCGTACCTTTCCTAGACGATACGACAAAAGATAACAATAATTAATTTTATAATCATGTGCAGACACAAATACATCACGCGTTTCATCCAACATTTTATCTTATCAAAAATATCTAGATAAATTTCTGATTAAAAATTTCCACGGAGAACTTGTAAAAATTACGACATTCGCGTATAACCATAGAATTTTTTGCCAAGCTCCTTTTAAATGCTAAATATTTCTATTACTAATCGTTTCTAGAGGAACTAAAGTAAATCTCCTAACCCAACATTGACTTTGTCTACTTACAAAAATGTATCTTCTTTCATTGATGAAACTTGCAGTTTTTTTTTCGATGAAACTTGATTATGCCAGCCCATAACGCACCTACATCGAAATGTTACTACAGTGCAGCGTTGTGTCATGTCCAAGTTTCTAGAAAATCAATAGTCACTGCGGTTCAGTGCTTAGTGTTAGCTAGCAGGTATTACTGCATTGTCGATAACACAGTATCTGGGGCGATCGATAATCCTTTACTTGACCTAGCTGCTGAATTAATAAAATCTACCAAAAATAGCACTTAACTACTGTTAGTTATTGCTGATGGATTTTTAATTAAAGGTCAAAGGCAAGGTATCATTTTAATTAAATATACATACTTCAGAGTATGGAACGTAAACATTGGTCCCCTAAAGGTAGTTTTCATAGAATTTAGTTCTAAAATTCTTTAACTAATCATTGTCATTCACCGGAACTTTGTTCCTTTACATTAATTTATAAATGAACCTTATGTCTTGATTGATCATAAATAAAACTTTAGATTATCCAAAATAATATTTCGTAACATCAGAAAAACATGCTCTTTTTATGAGATCTTATCATTTCTGATCTTATCTGTACAATTCACAGAATCAAACCACGTGAAACAGAGTAAATTATTGAATGAAAGGGCTAGATATGAAGCCAAGTGGATTATATAATTCCGTATGAATGAATCGATGTGGTATGTCTGTCTGATCTTGCACACTAGAGAGCGAGATTGAACCGGAGCGCGGTCGACCTTGACTAAACGTAGCAGAGGGTTACGGAGGTCAAACTGAACACACCCCCCGAAGCAGGGGTCACCAATCTTATAACGTAGCGAGACAAAAGAGGATAAACATAAAATAAATGTGTGTGAATACAGTTGTTATGTATTAATAATGATACCTTAGTGCAAATGAATGTTCCGTTAGCATTCCTATGCTACATAAATAATATGTATGTAGTACATATACAACCTTGAATAAATACTGACCCGCCTCAATGTATTATCTTAACATGCAGGAGCTCTTGTTAAGTTGCAGCATTAAGTATTTTACCTACTTACCTATTCCACAGCTCGTGACTCGGTTCTTTAAAAATATATCTGTGAGTCATATGGGTTATCATGGTGCGTTCAGACATAAACATGATAAGATTTTCAGTAGGATTCGGCAACTCGGCTTAGTGCAGCAGTCTGGCTTATTGTAAATATATGACATGTTTAATGTACTACGTACATGTTGGGTACTCTTCAACAAACAGTGCATCAAACCTCGTACATAGATGCGTTTCATACAGTACTATTAAATATTCTTATGAAGCTATACGTCGGTGTACGTACATCGGATCTTATTATTATGTGCATAGATTAAGTAATAATAGTACTTGTAGAGTGGCGCAGCGTTCTGTGAATTAATTCCCACACGAGTTGTATAAAATGTACCCTATTTATAGCACTTGCCGTTCCGTTTCGCTCGATGCAGTGTAGTTAAGAATCCTACACGTTTCTAGATTTGCTTTCGAATTCCTGGATGTCGTATACCTACCACAGTTCTATAAAGGAAATACTACGATGCTATTTGCGAAGTGCATACACTTTTTGTTTTATCCGATTCTAGCTGTAGATCTTGCCCTGCTTGAAATTTAATTTTTTATCAGTCGTCGCTACAATACTTTTTACTGATACCGTTATTTTTTAATACTGTTTATTGTGATAAATAAACCATTTCTTTTACATTTCTTTTTCTTTTTTCTATCTTATTCCATGCTTATTCTCTTTTACACAAAGGTTTACTGGTAGAGAATGCCTAATGACATTAAGTCCATCTTATTTTATTTTATTTTTATTGATTTACCAACAATTGTTTACACTGATTATGGACATAAAAAACAAGCAAAAACAGATAAACAACAGTGCACAATCACTTACAGGTAAACTCAGCATGCAAAACCAAAGTTGTACGTACAATAGAAAAAAAAAGAAAACTACCTATAAATTCAACAACTACTACTAACTACTATCTAAATTATTATATATTTTAATATTATTAAATTTGGATACAGATACCGAAAAAAAAAAAAAAAAACTCAAGTTAATCTTTATCGAGATTTTCCAGAGTCTTCGCTTTTAAACTGTATAGTGAGTCAAAGTGTAAGTCGATAAGATCGCTACATTCGTTGATTGTCTTGCTTAACCTCGCGACAGGGGAACTAGCACCCAAAACCGTTCGTCGGAGCGGTGGACAAAGTGGCGTTATTGGCTTACGAGGAATCCTTGAAGGCACACGAAATCTAAAAGTATTTAATATCTGTGGGCAGTCAATTTTATTGGCCATTACTTTGTACACAAACATTGCGTCAATAAGGCAACGGCGCTTTTCCAGCGAGATCATTTTAAAGTATTTCAACCGCTTGGTATATGAAAGTACTTTTTTTGATATTCCGCTGGCAAACGCCAGGTGCCACAGAAAACGTTTTTGGATTCTCTCCAGACGCAACGAATGTGTAGCATAGTGCGGTCGCCAGACCACACTACAATATTCCAACAGGCTCCGAATCAGACTATTGTAAAGCATAATTTTAGTTCTAGGACACCTAAACTGTTTGCAATGTCTTAAAACGAAACCAAGCATTCTAGAAGACTTTTTTATGATGCAATCTACATGTGGGATAAAAGTTAATTTAGTATCAAAAGTAACACCGAGGTCTTTTGTTGTGTTTAATTCTGCTATTTTGTCTTCATTTATGTGATAATCTTGTCCTATCAAATTATGCTTTCGTGTGAATTTGACATGATAGCATTTACTGGGATTTAACAGCATTGAATTGTGTTCGCACCACATAACAAGCCTATTGAGATCACTTTGTAAAAGGATGACATCATGTTGGGACTTAATAATTTTAACAAATTTCAAGTCATCGGCATACATAAAAACCCTAGAGTGCAAGAAACACTTTGGAATATCATTTACAAAGAAATTAAACAAAACTGGGCCCAAATGGGAACCCTGTGGAACTCCGGAAGAGATATATCGGCTGTCAGACTGAAATCCGTTTACCACTACATAAAAAGATCTGTCCATAAGATATGAGCTTAACCAAGAAAGCAATGATCCAGTAATACCATACGCTAGCAGCTTATGAATCAGTATTTTATGTGAGACTTTGTCGAAAGCCTTACTAAAATCCGTATATATGACGTCGGCTTGGTGACCTGAATCGATTGCCTCCGATAATAGCTCGGTAAACAGAAAAAGATTTGTATTTGTTGATCTAGCTTCCACAAAGCCATGCTGCTCGTCGCATAGGTACAGCTTTAAGTGCTTTTGAATAAATGGACAGATCAGAGACTCGAAAATTTTAGCAAAACACGACAATATTGATATCGGTCTGTAGTTAAAGACTAAATCGTCCTTGTCAGATTTATGTATAGGTACAACCTTTGCAACCTTCCATTTTGATGGAAAGACCCCGGAGGTAAGGGATTTATTGTAAATAAGTGACAGAGGGGTGACCAACTCAGCTGCACACTCATAGATAAAGATTGGTGGTATCCCATCTGGCCCAGCCCCCTTATTGCAATCCAGATTTTTTAGCTTTTTGTTTAGACTTTTACTGCTAACAATTATGTTTGATAAACATAAGCTATGAATTTCGATGTTATTTAAAAACTCTGTGTAGTTGCCGTTGCAATCGTCTTGAATAGGGCTATAAACCGAAGAAAAGTAAGATGCGAAAAATTCACATATTGTCGTGGGGTCAGATGATGTTTTAGTACCATTTGTCATAGCAATGGGATAGGAGCTTGACCCACCTCTTTTAGTTTTAACGTAACTCCAGAAAAACTTCGGATTATTTTTGAGTTCGTCTTCCAATCGCTTTACATAATTATTGTAACAAAGTTTTGCAAGGTCATTACAGCGCTTAGTTATAATCTGCAGTTCAATTTTGTCTAAAGGGTTGTTGTAAATATTGTGACGTTTTCTGATCCTATTCTTGCAATTAAGTAATTTAATTAGATCCCGATTGAACCATGATGGAAATTTACTTTTTTTTGGTACCCGCTTAGTTATAAATTTTTCTATACCTTCATGAACAACGTCATAAAACACCTCCACCATGCCATTAACTCCCTGCTGTGCTTCAAATAACTCATCCCAGTCAATTTCATTCAAATATTTCCGAATCGGTATATGTAACTCGTTTTGCGGAAATTAGGTCTAACGCAGGTAGTGTTATATGGGAGTTTATCTTCCGTAATCAGAGAAATCACTATATCGAGGGGTGGATGATGCTGGTCAATGTTACCAATCGGATCTTCACTTTGACTCACTCTACACAATGAATGGTTACACAGTATAAGATCTAAAATGCGGCCTGAAGTATTACATACATTGTTAAACTGATTAAGCCTATTAACATACGTGAAATCTATCAAAGTTTGAATTATATTGGACACCTTAAGGCACTTATCAGAATTATTGACAATGCTCCAATCAATGTTACCGATATTGAAGTCACCTGCGATGCAAACATATGAAAAATTGAACTGTTCGAACACTGCATTACATTTGTCTAAAAAATGTTCTAAGCAAGAAATACGTACAGGCGGAGGCAGATATACAGAACAGAGAGCTGCCCGACGTACAGATCGAGCATCAGGTAGATCCAAAATTACCCAAAGGTCTTCACAATCACTTTCAAATTGTTCTGCTCGTTTGGAATTTAAAGATTTTTTTACGGCTATCAAAACCCCCACCTTCTTTACCACTCTGTAGACAAGAACTTTCCCTGTCCCTTCTGTATACAATGTATCTGTCGTCGAACAGCTCGCTGCTCAGTACTGTATCATTAAGCCAAGTCTCTGTAAAAATGATAATATCATAGCTATTACAACATACATTACGAAAGATGATATGCGTTTTTGTTCTCACGCCTCTACAATTCTGGTAATAAATTTGTAAACTATCGAATTTTGTAACATATTCAGGTTACAATTACATGTATTTTTAATTTAAGTATAAAATGTATATTTTCAAATCAACTTATTTAGGGACTCTAGATTCTTAATGAGGATATGTTCGGACACAACTGTTTTTCTGGCAAAGATTCTACCATTTCTTACCCAGACGAATTGATATCCTTTTTCTTTTGCCTTAAGTCTAGTAGCAGCATGCAGCGCTTTGTTAGCAGGAGACAAATGTTCTTGCACAAATATTGGCTTCTTTTCACCAGCCAGTCCTAGGTCCGCGGCATTTAGTTTTATCTTTATAGCTTATGTACCACCATAGTACATTAAAGTATTAAATAAATAAATAATACTGTTTAAATATGCTCGTGGATAGCTAATTAACATTGTCAGGTCCACACTTGGTTACACGCAAACAAGTTGTTACTAAACCTTGGAATACTCTAGTCCCAAACATAACAACTGCGACTTGTTAAATTAATAGTTTTAATTTGATATCCTCTAACCTCTCAGCTCTATCTTCAACAAAATCAAAAACTCTTTAGAAATATTCTTTGATTCATCTGTTTTTTTTATTTAATCATTTTACTATTTTCTGCGTGCGTTAGTTTAACTTCTAGTAATTAGTGAGTAGTGGGTAGACCTCTCACGAGATGGACCGATGACCTGGTGAAGGTCGCGGGAATCCGCTGGATGTGAGAAGCACAGGACCGGTTGATGTGGCGATCCTTGGGGGCCTATGTCCAACAGTGGAAGTCTTTCGGCTGAATGATGACGATGATTTTAACTTTGTTACTACCTAAAACGAAATATAATCATATTATAAAGAAGTTTCTGGTATTTTATGTTTTGATATCATAAATTGAAAGAACCTCCGACTTATTAGGTTAACAGACTGACTAGCCTTCGGTTATCAACCAGACAGTCTTAAATATGTTAATGTTGTACATACAGAAAATATGTCGCAAATAATTACAACCAAACCCTGAAACTAATTACGTTAGAATTGCAGAAATTTTTCCACTGCAATAGCAAAAAGCAGTTTATTTTTTCAAACTTTGTAATTAACAACATTTATTTTGAATAAAAAATCAACATGAATATGTCGCACGTATACCGAGTTTATTTTTATACGCAAAGTATAAACATACCATAACCGTGCCTAATGATTCAGAACACTGTCGCCATACTAAAAATAAAGTTGGAGAAAATAAAAATCCAAATTATTGAAATATTTGCTGTAATTGCATGAAATGATGCACAATATCTTTGAAGGCGCCTGACTTATGCCGATTTCGTTTTAAAGTAGGCTAAGTACAATAAGTGTGGGGCATTCAATTAAATAATTTTTAAGAAACCATTTTGCATAAATGTTTATTTAGACTTGTATTAATTAACACTGCATATTGGACCTAGTAATTAAAGTAAGCGTAAAGGTTATTTTAAATTCTATTTGCGTCAATTAAGCAATGAAAATATTTGTAGATTTGTAAATAATTAAAAACCGCGTTCCTAACAAAGCATAGTCTTATCCATTTGCTTTCTACTCGTATGGGTCGAAACAGGGGGATTCAGGAATCATAATAAATAAGATGGTATGAAGCGTCATCCTTCTGAGCGTTATAAATATTCTATTCTCTACGGTGCGGTCACTAATCCGTTTGCCTAGCCTAGCGTGGTGATAATAGCAATTTTATGGGCATGATCATCAGCATGATCGTCTATTGTAGCGGTCATTACGAGGCCCATTTTCAACAGTAAGAGCTTACCGGAAAATATGACTAAGACCTCTTTAGATAAAATGACTTTACCATTTTTTTGCTCCAAAATACATGAACGATTTACTTGCGTGGAATCTTTCCACTCACAGCATTGTGAGAGGCCTACCAACATAAAATGAATCATTTTATCCATAACATTTAATTACACTGTACGTAAGTTTCGCATACCTTTCCCAGAATTATGCAGACATGAAGGTAAAAGTAAGTAGGTACAATAAACTCCAATTGAGAATCCAATTGCTGTAGAGTGCAGTAATGAGCCGCATCGATCACGCACGAAGTCGGCCGTAGGTGGCGCCATCAGCCGGAATGCTTATTACCATAAAAGCATTTATTAATCCTTTTGTATGGCGAGGGTATAAAAGATCCCTTCGCCAACGGTATCTGACTCAATAAATTTAAAACTTTCTTTACATAATAGGGCCTTCATAATCCGATAAAAATTGCATCCAGGGGCTCTTGATCTGTGCAATATTTATAAATGTACCTTTATGTTTTTTTTGTACACTGTCTTATGAATCGATCAAGAAAATTAAACAAAAGTAAATGCGTCATTCTGAAGAAGTATAAATAAAATATTGTATGGACAGTTATCCGATCAAGATAAATCTTATACATAAATAACCTCGCGCTGAGATGATAACTGGGTAAAAGATGTTCCAGGAAGTAAGAGTTGTATTGATGAATTATGAAGGAACTCATTTATTGTCATATTTATAATTTCATTATGTATGCATAGTAACAATAAAATATTATGAAAGTATAACACAACTGTTTCGCGAATCTGACGCAACTATCATCATAAACCAACGCGTACTGTACAGGCGCCATAGTATGCCCTAAAAGTCGTAAGTCAATTAGTATACAGCTAGTTAGTTACATTCATTTCTATGTGTGAGAGTAGGGCAACTCTATAATTGTCGGTTCCGAATAAAGGTCGTGGCAATCGTAACGGGAACGGAACGTTTACGATACGAGGTTTATAAAATGCAACTAATGCAAATTAGTCCATTACTTATTACGACAATTAAAGAAAGTTGAAACAACTATAATATAGTATCATATTATGATCTAAATCTAAAACAATGCTAGAAAAAAACATTCCTTGTAATTTATTGTCCATATCGTGCAAACTTACGAAACAGTATCTCTGCTCGTACCCGTCTGCAATATAGCGTAACCTGTGAAGCGACCTCAGCGTATACGCCAAGGTACTGATGGAAAAGTACTGGAGAAAAGTGTGCGACAGTTGTCGTAAACATTTTTCCAAATCATATTTAGACCTCACGAGTCCTTGTTTTTTTTTTTGCCTGCAACATATTTTATCATGACAGAATCGGTTACGGCTTACGGCACATGTTTAAAGGTACGTATACACGGTGACACTGTCATTTGACAAAAGGCAATCGAGACACTGAAATTAAAGCCAAACCCATACGCAACTCAGTGTAACGGCGATGTAAACATTACGACACTCGGTGTCAACACTGAGTGTCGAGTGTAAAGTGTCGCCGTATATCCGACATTTAGTTTCAAAATTTCTTATTATAACGGGGAATTAAACAAAAACACATTTTAAACGTTCTTTCTGACGTTTAATTGTTTTCATGTATTTTTTCAATCCAGGCTTGTTTCAGAAAGGTTTGTCACCGCTGCCGAACCTGAATCAGTCGACCAACACAAGCGAGTAATACCCACACGTTTTAAACATTTTGTAATATCTACACGTCACTCACACACAGTCGTGAATAACGCATAGGAGTTTACGAGTGTGTGAAAGTGTAAATCGAGGTGCCTTCTCTACACCTACAATTGTATGCGCATGTACTGTATTGGTTTCTCAGTGCGGCAGCACTTAAAAGGTGTACTATTCCTTTAATAATTTGGCACTACATTACATAAAACAGATAATTAATTATATGCATATAATCGTATCATCAAACAATTATATCGTATTTTGTTGTTTTTTCTTTGTTAGCATGTAGAGCCGACTAACCGTACTGAAAATAAGTAGGTAATTTTATTCAGTAATAATTTCAGTAGGTACCTTGTACTTTTTCCCTATAATGACTACCATTTGCTTGTTTACATTGTTTACAGTAAGTCTCGGTTAAACCAGGATAAATATTGGGAATATCGAAACGCGCAGGGGCGAACGCAGGTTTCTGAAAATAAATTTACGTCGACTGTCGATCCCATATAACTCTGACGTGACTTGGTGAGACAAACAACCAGCCAAAAGGTTAATACAACACTACTGGTTATTTTTATTTATCAGACTAATATATTTAAGTTTTACATAGTATAAAACAAAGTCGCTTCCCGCTGTCTGTCTGCCCCTATGTATGCTTAGATCTTTAAAACTACGCAACGGATTTTGATGCGTTTTTTTTAATAGATAGAGTGATTCAAGAGGAAGGTTTTAAGCTATAAAACGTACACGTGCGAAGCCGGGGCGGGTCGCTAGTCATATGTAATTTCTTCCAACGGTTTTTAGACGGTCAAAAAATTATTTTTTTCAAGAAAAGCCTATGTCTAGACGCAATCTGCGATAAGTTGCCGATGAAACAGTCATAAGAGCATTTATCGTTTCCTGTAGTGTTACGATCTACACGCAGTGACGTCAAAGCTGCGGAGTAACTGATAATAGCCGAAAGTAAACTAGTTCTTACAATATCTAGATAAGGAAACTATGGTCTGGAAACATGGCCTGAAAAAAGATTAGATGTCGTGCTTTGCGTATCATACCCACTCTTTTGTGTACTGTGTACGTCATTGAACCATATTTAAATTTGAAAAAAAAAACAACATCTAGTACAGATACAGACGTCAGAACATAAAGCTATTAATTACAACGTGTCAAATTTCTTTAATAGATTTTTATCTTTATCGCAAAAGCATTAGGTTCAAGGTAGATTGCGAAAATTTGACAGCTTCGGGTAGCTTGATGTGCTGGCGTCTGTACATAGAAATTAAGGTTAGTAAAACTTTCCAGTAGACATGAATTAGTGACAACAAGTGTAATAAATTTCTTTGTTTTAATATGCTAATAGAGTTATGCATGTAGGCGCCCACGCATCCACACGATGTTATTTTTAAATGTCCCCATACTTCATTTCTTAGCGACGTGTAAGAGAGCACGGGATTCAAGGGAGCAATCACCTCTTGCGCGCGGATTGCAATACATCTGGGACAGTACGCGAATCAGCCAAGGAATATTCTCGAGAAAACTACGACCGACGCGGCTAGAACCACTTTACCGATCCGTTAACTGACTAGAATATTTGGCATTGCCTATAGATGCATATTTGGCATTGCCTGTCATCATTATTCTAGCGTTTTCTTAACCTTAGCGTCGTTGTCAAGAAAACAAATGCTGAAAAGCGAAGCGAAGTTTTGGGGGGACTCCTGCAATTTGATATCGATTGCACGATTAAGAGGAAATGCGTGCGGCAAGTCATTGCATATCGTTGTCATCGTCACCCTTCCTCAAACCTCCCCGTCTACAGCGCGAGAGAGACGAATGCAGCTCAGACTAACTACCTATGTAAAATTTACGAAATCATCATCTCGTATTCCCCTGTTTCCTAACCGCGGTAAACTGAGCAATTTCAGTAACTTTAAAAGGTTTGTAGTTCTTATAATAATTTAATTATGAAAAAAAATGTATGGACAGTAGAAGAAATAGAATGTATCTTTAACAAAAAAATTGCTCTTGTGTCATTATTACTCATTATCCAGGGAGAAAACAAAGGAATGCGTTTGTATAGATTAAACGCCGCCCGCATTTCTTATTAGTAGGTTGCCCAAACAATGTCTTCTATTCCAAATTGTACATTCGCGGTAGTTCTCAGTTATTTTTTAATTCATTTATCAGTCCGAAAACTTTCACCGACAAACGTAAACCTCAAATGAATGGGTGACTTGTATCGATGAATTACAGCACGTTGTACAAAAAAAATCTTTATATCCCTTCAAATGCACTTAGATGTGCCGTGTTAACCTATATAAAGTTTAATCCATTACATAATAAACATTAGCTTAAATAAGTAATAATATTATGTAAACAAATTAATAGCACATCACAATATTTACTTAAATTATATCATTGTTCCTAGACAATGAGATTGTAAAAGCTAGTCCACGTGCTGACGGCAACATGTAAACAGAATGTTAAGTAGGTAAGCAAAACTTGCAGTTTAATATATAATGTTGACATGTGCAACTATATGCAGTATAAATGTTGTGGTCATAATCTTAGAATTGATCATTTCATGATGTGGCCGGCCATTTCATGAAATGGTTGTATTTCATGATATGGCCGGCTAAAACTGACCATATTATTTAAACGTCGACGTTTAATGATAATTATGTCACTCCACGTTTGGCCATATCATTAATGTAGGGTTTCCATGATGACAAAGGTTTAATAAAAAATCCAAAAGCATGTACCATGCAAGCAAGCATGCAAGTGTTTCTGAGTTTGCTCCGACAGAAGACTCGCTTTGTCGTCCCTTCGCTTCGCTCGCCCACTCGACCAGCGCTGCGTTCGGGAGTGTCGCTGACTCGCTTCGCTCGTCACCTCCCCCCACTCGCTACGCTTTGGCCTCGAGCACTCGTTCCACTCACGACCTCCTTCGCGGGCTTCTGGCTCCACGGTTTTAAATAATACTCTAGGGGGTACGCTGAGTCGGATTTACATAAAATGTATCAAAATCTTTCGAATGAATGCGTCGACCGCGTAAATTTCGATGATTATTTGTTCTGTAGTTTGACATGTTAACCAGATAAATAATCGAACAAATAAAATTCTATGAAAAGTTCACCCGCTATTACCATGAAGTCATATTTTGAAATCCAATAATAGTTTATTAATTTTCGTTGCGTGGTCACCCTACTTTACTTATTATTATTAGCTTTTTTGTCAGAATAATTGTCCGCCGCCATGATGCATCACAAAAACAAAACCATATCAGCGCCTCTAACAGTGGATAATGTAACTAATTTTATGATAATAATATGATCACTAATTTTTGACCATCATGAAGTAGCCGTGCGTTTAGCTGTTGATATCGTCAAACGCTGATTGTTCGTTGATCTGGCCAGGCCATACTTATGATGATGTGGGCAGCGGGTATTGGCATTTCATGAAATACAACCATTTCATGAAATGGTCGGCCACATTATGAAGTGATCAATTCTATGATCTGGCCACGACATAAATATAAGACGGTTTGTAGCGAAATTTTCCTAGTATACACGTACGATTTTTTGTCAACGCTGCATTTACTATTTTTAGATTTTTATTTTGCAACAATCGTTTCTTTGCTTACTTTTCAATACTAACTACCGTGCTAAAATTGAAACTTGATTTTAATTAAGTTTTAAACTTCATCTTCTGAATAGTTTTTTTTATCAATTCATGTGTCTGGCTCCCATTATACAAATAAGCATAGTCATACATACCTATTTATTCAAGCTGGCCAGACCAACAATATTTGCTATCGTCATATGACTTAGCAACGTTGCCGTTCGCTGGTTCATTATTTACACTAAAAAAGGGGAAGTCTCATTCGAGAATTCATCCTAGATTGCCAAATGTGTATCTGAGATCTAAAAATGGAACGTGAGTTGAAAGATTGATTGAAGGATTCTGCCCAAGCGCAACTGTCGAAAAAGCTTTGCAACCAACATACAACAGCAACTATCATAGTCGAAAGAATAAAGTTAAAATATTTAAATAAATATTATCCTGTAACTGACCCACTATAGGGCCTCTTCTCATACAGAGAAGGAACGATCATTGATCACCACGCTTGCTTGCTTGGGTTGGCGATTTGAGACCAATTAAGTACAGGTTGCCTCACGATGTTTTTCCTTCACAGTATGTCAGTAGCATCTTAGATTAACTAAGAATGTACATATGACACTGAAAAAGTAACATCAAGGTTATGATTTTATTATTTTTATCCACCCTTGTTCTTTCAATGATGAAACTCAATACTCTTGTAGCAATCTTATAAGTTTAGTATAATGTATTTCGCTTGCCCTTGTTGCTTGATTGTGGGATTTAGCTTATCCCTGTTACTTACCGATGATTGTACACTACAACAAGAAATTGTAAGTTCAGGTTCAGAACACTCAGGTTTCAGGCTTGGAGGTGGCGTTTAAATATCTACATTGAGTTAAAATTTTAAGTTTGTAGCTACTGCTGATGTACCATTTTCATCTTCATCTCGTATTGGCAGAAAATATCATTTAAAGACTTGAGATTGAAGTTGTACAATCTCCAGTACCCTAACTAGCTTTTTGTGCGCCCGGTGCGAGGCATTACTGCCTCCTCTAAAATGCTCTTACGTACGATTGACCAAGGTTTTTGCGCGCGTTAGGGTCTGCTCCCTGTGCCGGCGCACCGCGGGCACCGCCGTAAATACGGCACTGACAATCGCCACTTATATTATTTAGTCCAAGTCCAAACACCAACTAAAACGATGACTAAAACCAATTAGCAAGTAGCATATAAACAAACAACGTGTTAAAATCATTCTACTCTTTGTAGATGCTACAAAGTCAGTAAATAACAAACAGGGAACGCGCAAACATGGCTTTCATACTGATAAAACACCAAAGACACACTTTGACGTCACGTTTTTCATAAAAGCTTGTCGCAAATATGTTTTGCTCTTTCAAATAAAAAAAACTATCTATCAACATAGATATCCCTTTTCACCGTAAGTTAATTAGTGACGTTTCACGTTTCACACGTTAACAAAACGTTACCATACAAAGACTACCAAATATTATTAAAAAAACAAAGCATGGATAATACAGGCTCTAAAAGAATTCGTGTAATTCCTTCAAACCGCGTGATCTACCGGTGACACTGACTGACCCTACATAGGTTTTTTTCAGAATCATCAAAAAAAAGTTTTCAAAAAATTAACCGTGGTATCTGAGTAATTTTAGCGTCCCAAGTTAACTTACTGCGTGGAGCGATATCGCGCTAGTCGCGCCCGTCAGCTGTGTCGCCGTACCTTCATTCATTTTTGCATGGCATCAAAACTTTCTATCACATAAACATTTTATTTGGAAAAAAAATGTTATTTTTATTTTTAATCAATCTATACAAGGTGTAACATAAATAACGCACAACCTCTTAAGGGGTCACTGTACTCTTCATTATGAACAACTTTTACTATGGGACGAACGAATAATCCAATCATCAAAACATTTTTTAAACGCTTTTTTCTGGAATTGAGTTCAGTTCTCACCCGCAAATTTTCCTTTATGTCTTTTACCGAATGAAAACGGGTGCCACGAAGTGGTAATTTGAGTTTAGGAAAAAGAAAGAAGTCGGCTGCAGACATATCTGGTGAATAAGGCGGCTCGATGGTATTTGTTGAGTTTTTGGTCAAAAGTGGCCTTGTTCGAAGGCGCATTATTGTGATGCGAAATCCAAGAATTTTCTTTCCACAAATCTGGCCTTTTTCGTCGAATTTGCTCTCTTAAACGCCGCTTATCGCTCAAATAATATTCTTTATTTACCGTTTGACCTTCCGGCAAAAATTCCGAGTGCACAACACCGCGATAGTCAAAACAGTCAACATGACTTTGACTTTTGATCGACTTTGCCGTGGTTTTTTCGGTTTCGGTTCAGTTGGAAGGCGTCACTCCGAAGCTTGTTGACTAATTTGCATGTCCAACTCGTAATCCCACGTCTCGTCTCTCTAATAACAATGCGTTTCATGAATGTTGGGTCGGAATTGACTCGTTCTAGCATGTCCTCAGCGACTCTTATGCGATTGAGTATTTGGAGAAAATTCAGGTCTTTTGGGACTAGCCGAGCGGCAACATGTTTCATACCCAAGTGATTATTTAAAATGGTACGGATCGACTCGTGAGACACAGAAAGTTCAGCGGCTATCTCTGTCAAACTGGAATGAGGATTTTCAGTCACTATTCCTTTCACTTTTGCGATGTTAACTTCAGTTGAAGATGTTGATGGCCTATCAGAGCGAGGCAAATCTTCCATCACATCTCGACCGCTTTTGAACGCTTGTGCCACTCGTAAGTACGTGTTTTTGATAAACATCGATTCACTGTAAGCCTTCTGTAACATTTTCAGACTCCGAACACGAAATTCCATTGGCGATGCAAATTTTAAAGACAAACTCTTTGTTCGATGTTTTTGTCAATTATGAAATTCGCAATACACTAGATATGATCTAACGAAAAACAGCACTGTATTTAATCTAAATAACAGATGCAATCCAAACTCCGCGCCGCCCGGCGCCAAAATGGAAAACAGTTGTGACAATCTAACAAAAAAAAAAGAAATTGAATTTGGAACCATAAATAAATCATCCATTCCCGATACTTTTTTGACAGAATGTATATCTATGTATAATTGTATACTCTGTTCATCAATGCTTAGCGCGCAGAATTTTATTAAAAAATTATCACTTCTCTGTCAATTGCGTATTTGTACTTTGTAGGTGCCATGTTCAACAAGTCTTGTTTAAACGTGCTCTTTATTTCCCATTAATTTGATGTCATACCTCTGAATACTTTAAACATATTTGGCATCTCTACATAATAAATAATAACATTATTTTACCTTATTTTGTAAATATTTCTACGATAGCTCCGTCAACTACTCTAAATCTCTGGCACACAAAAATTGTTAACAATTGAATGCGACTTAAACTGAAAATAATCATTACAAATAAAAAAGATGACCCCTGTTTTACCCGACTACGGCGAAGCCAAAAGGAAGGGTAATGATTTTGGCAGTCTGTATGTATGTTTGTATGTTCCACCGTAGCGCTTAAACAACTGATCCGATTTTAATGAATGAGGCGTCAATAGATTCGTATTAATGGTCCGGGTAACATAGGCTAGGTATATAAATTTTAACAAAATTTTATATGACGGAATTTAAACCTAAGATTAAACCTCGAAAAAATTAAACTGACATAATCATCACGTGTTTTGTATCAAAAGAAAGATCCTGTCGAGCACATTACAGATATGTATCCTTTATATCATAATATATGGTTTATAATATCCTTACTTAAAATGCGACGATGTAGATATTTCATGGCTAGTGTATATGCCCGATCGGGAAACGGAAAAGTATTAAATAAAAAATAAAGTTAAAAAAACTATAACCCCACTACGTAAAAAAGAGGTCTAAAAAGGACGAAACAAGAAAATAATTCAAATAGAAATCCAGAAATGCATAGGTACAAAAATGGTCAAGGTAGAGCCGTGGTCGCACCCACTGTATACTATACATACCATGTCTGTTTAATGGAGGTGTTCCTGGCACCCACATAATCATAGTAGGTATACAGTAAGTGCGACCACGGCTCTACAATGACCATTTTTGTACACACGGCTACACATCAAGCTATACAATTCCAGTTTACACTGACCTCTCATTGTAGGGAAATCCTATACAATGCGAGATCAGCCTATACTGGAAATGTATAGCTTGATCTGTAGCCGTGCGTACCTATGCATATGCATTTCTGGATTTCCATTTCAATTATTTTCTTGTTCTCTCATATGTTCTTTTTTTTGTAATGTTTGTGGAAGTGCATTATTTACATAATGTATATTCGTTACAGTACTGAAATTCTGTAAAAACTACGGCACCAGAGCCTTATTTTTTCGACGCCAGCTACCTCACAATTAGGTAGTCATCATAAATAGTAACAACCACGGCGTCATTTTAGCATCACAAAAAGCCGGGTTTTCCTTAGGTATAATAAGACTTTGTACATCGTTTACTGAATGATGAAGACCTTTTTTGATTTCCCGAATGAAAAGAATAATTAAGAAAAAAAGACACATACAAAGCCATATTGAATTATAATGTTACTATCTTGTTTCAATTTGCGTATTTGAATAAAGGTCAATATCGCAAATCGGGCAAACATGCGTCCACGCAGCGTCTGCATTGCCGTGATTGAAGTTGATTGGGGGCGGTGTCGCCTAAATTATAATTTATTGGTCGCTGTTATAGGTTCATTGTTGGTACACCACACCCCTCTATTCACATGTTTATCATACACTTGTTGTAAATATAGAAACTTTAGAAATCTTCTGCCGTTTAACGTGTTAACACCCTATTGCCAAATTTTATCTTCGTTTCTAGTAACTGATCGTATACCTCTGTTTAGTATTAAGATCGTTGACAGTCTTGAAATCCTAAATATAAGATTAAATATTTTATTGTCTCTAAAAAGTACAACACCTGTATCGAAATTATCTGAAATAATCACCGTCAATGGTATTTCCATGAATATATATTACTGAATCCATACTTGATAGGCTATGGAAAGTTTCCGATTTAATAAAGATGTACCTGTACTATACATTGCATATTTATTGCCAATACAGGTAATAAATGTCAATCCGTGTACGAGTGTGGAATATAAATTAAATATTATAAATTACAGTTCCAAATACAACCATAATACTTTACTACCTGCCAATATCGATTCTCAGAATATGGAAATACTATATAAATAATTATATAAAATTGAATTGCTAGAATGATAAAGATAATCTGAATCTGTTGAATAATAATTTAGTAAGTAGGTAGCTTGTAGTTCCAGTAGATGTAAATTTTTATCTCTTTGTCAGATATGAAATATTAAGTCAGCCTGGGATCATCATTCCTCCTCCCAAGCTCGGAATGACAGCATTTAACTCCCAGAATAATTCGTTATTGTAGGTAACCTAGATACGATAGCGAAGATCATATCGTCAAAATAAAGTTTTCGTAGCGTTTGCGAACTGATATAAATAATGTTTTCAGATTTAGCAAATTCGTATTCAATTTGAGGAAGTTGTTTGACGCATATCCCGTTGGCTTCATCTCTAAATATTTTGATGTGTATAGGAAGAAGGAAAAGACTGTTTATCTTCTGAATTTTAATACCACCTGTATGAAATAGTGAGATATTAAAGGAGATGTTTCAGAAATGTATGGAGCCTGGGCTAGCACCATGTACACTATATGGAAATATAGCTATACAATAAAGTAACCGTTTTTTAATGTTAATTTTCTGTAATTTTACTTTGTTTAATTGTACACTCAAGTTAACTTGGTCAAGGAGAGCAACACAACACATAAAAATATGGTGGATCGAAATTATGTTAAATGTCATTTTGACAACTGTTGACATGTCATTGACCCCATAGTGTTTATTTCTTGTGTACTTACGTAACCTATCTACGTTGTTTATAGACGAAAATACTTGGATTTCGTTATAATTATAATGAAATAGAAATATAGGTGTTATACTCGATTGCGTCACACACACTTCACGAAACCTAGGACTGTCAAAGTTGTCAAACTCATGTTAATGTCAAACACAACTGTCATGGCTACCAGAAAAAAAGGGTTAACATATTTAAAAACGTCCCCAAATAATAATTCCAGTACAATTGTACTCTTCTTCAAATTAATTTATTTGTATTATTATGGTAATCTCCTATTTTTTTCCTATTTTTCCATATACTGTACATAGTGGTGGCCCAAAATCAAACATTTCCTTTGTATTAACTGATGCCGCCACTTCGTTTAGGTTATCATTTATCATAAACGATTTTAGATAAATGGACAGAAGGGTTTATCTGCAAACAGATGACATCCGTATATAAGTGAATGCCAAACAATTTGATTATTAGATAAATTGTATTTCGTGTGCGTGTATCAGAATTGACTTGCCAGAGCAAGAAGTTAAAAAAAACTTTTTTTTTTCGTTTTTTTACTACCTGATTCATAATCAACTAGAAAAAGATCTCGATAACCTTGAATTAACAATTCCGGATTTGACATTTTTGAATTAAAATTATTCTTCTTTTGCTTTTGAATACAGCATTATTTTTATTGGTTTCTTTAAATTTGTAAGCTTCTTTGTCAAAGGTCAACGGTCGTGAAATATGCGAGATCTTGCGTCGTACACGTGCTGTACAGCATATTATTTCAGCATGCAACATGTTAACTTTAACATTGACACATCACGTAAGGATCATGTTGCGGCCGTATCGCAACGTGCGTATTGTTTATTCTTTAGACTGCCGTCATAAGAATATACATATTTGTAATATGATTACTGTGTCACCTGTAATTAATTACATTTGCGACGTTAATTGATATTGATGAAACTGTAACAGTATGATCCATTACGAAAATGGTACATGTATTTCAAATCACTCTACCATAACCTAAAGTCAGAGTCAATAATATCTTTCTAGTTTCGATCGACCGATTTAAAATCGCTAATAATATCAGACTAAGGATAGAACGGTTAAATATGTATGTCGATGCAAAGAACTAGAGCGGATGGCCATAACATCCATAGTCAGATATAAATGTTATTTTCGTTGATTGGACCAGGTAGCTATTATAGGCGGTTTTTAATCCGTCGGTAGGCAGATATATTGCTCCTGACTTTACAAATAATCTCAGAATCAATCATGATAATTTGTTGTGTTTGTTTAAACTCCTATTTACATGCTTTACTTTTTTTACATGTGACATTTAAATTGCTACATTTTATACTGCTTTTACATCTTAAATATTGCTCCTGACTCTACAAATAATCTCAGAATCAATCATGATAATTTGTTGTGTTTGTCTTTCTACTCCTATTTCCATACTTTCCTTTTTTTACTTACTTGTGACAGTTGTGACATATTTAAATTGCTACATTTTATACCTGCTTTTACATCTTAAAAATTGAGAGCTGACATTTTTACTGTAGTGAGCAGCAAGCCAGTGACAGTAGCATTCAACAGGGGCCCAATTCTCCTAAAATAAATTGTTGCCAAACGCAATCGAACCACAACCGTCAGTCAGTTTTTGTTTTCGAAAACTTTCAAAATGATTGATTTTGTTTTTTGTGTCAAACAATTTGATATCTTTTGAAATTGAGAACTGTCTGAATGAACGGTTCGGCCTTGGTTCGGTTATGATTTATCAAGATTTATTTTAGAAGAATTAGACCCCAGTTCTGCACTAGCTGTATCAGGAAGAGTTTTGTGTCCAACGTCATTGCAAAGGAATTCCCAATTCGACATTTAAATTGAAATGTAATAGGCTAAGTTACATGACGTCAAAAGCGACAAGTAAACAAGTTTTTGACGCTGTCAAATTAATTATTCATAGTCATAAGGTTAATTTATTTGTTAAATATATGAGCTGCTGTTGTGATCTGTCATTGCAAGTATTTCTTAGAAAGTTGGAAAGTTCTTGACTTTGGCGGTTCCGTATCCGAAAAACGAAAACAGAAGCCTTAATGATGCTTGTATTAATTTATTTATAGCCATGCGAGATCAGATTACTTAACGAATACGTAAGATGGATGAGGATAATATGGTCATGTCTCATAAAGTTATTTTTAAACGGCTGTTTATGGAGGTATGTAGATTGATGTCTCTTAAAATAACTTAGCAACCTAGCTATTATGCAAATAGAAATAACGGATTCTTAAACTTCTTACATTCATGGTATTTCCGAATTCATACGTACTATGGAACTCCAAATATACCTATGTTTGGTTTACAGTGGAACTTTTTACGATATTGTCATTGCAAAAATTTTGCGGATGCAATTAAAAAGCGTCAATCCAAATTTGCACAAAATGGAATAAAACTGAATAAGTCGGAAACGTTTCAATTCTGTGAATCATTTACATTGCAATTACTGATATGTTTCTCTTTAAATTCCTTATAAATTACGTATACTTATTTCACAAATATGCCAAGGGCTGAAAAAATAGTGACGCAGAGCAGTATGACCTCGCTCACGTAATAATACCAGTATTTATGGTCCTCAATTAGCGTCGTACCTACCTACTACTCGCTACCCATTGTATACGGACTACAATTGAGCTTTGAGGTATACGTAGACTTACACAGAGTCGTGATCGTGTATGCATCGGACGAGCTGTGTTGTCCGGCAAAAATTCAGTTGTCAGAGGAATTAGATGAATATCACCAGCCATGAAGTAGGTAGCAAGAAGACATTCTTGTTTCTGTATGGTAGAACCTATCCTTATTTGTTACTCCCGGTAAAACTATTTGAATATTCTAAAGAGCGCTCCAACAACAAAGCATTTCTTAAGGTTACTTAAAATTTTCTAGCGAAACTTCACAGGGTTACTAGATGTCATTAATAGAACACATTAAAATAATAAAATACTTTAACTTTAGTTTAATTACATAACAAGATATCTACTACTTATGTGCGCGCTCTTCTCTACTTTCGTTAGGAATCATGTTACCTTGGTGCCAAGGTACCAAGTTCACCTTTTTTTTTTTTTTTTTTTGCGTGGGGAAATCCTCATGGACTATCCCCCGTCTGGGGAAGACGGGGGGGTGTGCCGGACTCTTACCGGCTAAAACCACCACGATGTTCCATCACTTGACCGTGGGCCGGGGTCGCGGGATTCGCAGCTGCATGCACCGCGACCCCGGCAGGCCTCGGTCCGCCAGCCCCTGGCGGACCTCTCCTTTGTGGGGCCTTGCCCCACGTCCTGCTGAGTGGCGCGCGTGGAACACGTCGCGCCGCCTACTCGGGCCTGTTACTGATCGAGCGGTGGGTCCCCTAACCCAGCGCCCGCAGGCCACACACTAGGGTGGCTGGAGGTCGTCGCGCGGCCTCCGCCGCCCGGTGCGTCTGGCGCGGGAGGGGAGAGTGGCAGCTGCCTCTCTCTCTCTCTCCGCTCCCTCCTTGGTCGCCATCACCTCCTCGCAGAAGGAGGCGACGGCTTCCCACGCAGTCTCGCTCCCGACCATGGACAGAACCACGGCCGGAAGCGAGAGGTCACCACCACCGACCGCCGCGATTAGCTCGCGGCGCTGCGTCGCCCACGCAGGACACGCCTGCAAAGTGTGCAGGGCCGTGTCCTCGGGGCAGTCGACGCAGTGGTGACAACCGGGCGTTTGCTCCCGGCCTATGCGACACAGGTACTTCCCGAAACACCCATGTCCCGAGAGTACCTGCGTCAGCCGGAAGCTGAGGGCGCCATGACGCCTCTCCAGCCACTCTTCCATCACGGGCCTTACCGCCGCTATTGCGGCGTGCCCTGCGCTGGGTTGCGCAAGTCGTTCTCTCCACTCTGCCACTAGGATCTGGCGGAGCTCACTCCGCCCAGGCGCCTCCTCGCGCTGCTGATATCTCAGCGCGAGGGCTCTCGCCTCCAGATCCCAGGGCATCGATCCGGCAAGGAGGCTCGCCGCCTCGAAAGAGATCGTACGGTAGCCCCTTATCACCCTGACGGCCATCGCCCGCTGCGGTCTCCGCAGGATAGCGACGTTGCGGGCCGTCAAGGTGTCCGCCCACACGGGTGACCCGTAAAGGGCCATGGACCGCACGATCCCCCCGTAGAGCCTCCGGCAGGAGGTATTGGGCCCCCCCAGATTGGGCAGCAGCCGCGACAGAGCAGCCGCGGCGCCCATCAGTTTCGGCGTTAGCTACCGAAAGTGAGGCCCAAAGTCCCACCGGCTGTCGAGGACGAGTCCCAGGTACTTCATCGTCGACTCGACACCGATGCGAACCCCTCCCACCACGATATGGAATCCCGAAGGTGGTCCCTTCCGGGGCCCATGGAAACACAGGGCCCCGGACTTTTGCAGGGCCACCTCGAGACCCAGTCGCCGGATCCTCTCGACGACTTGCGCAACCCCAGCTGTGACCAGGATGGCCGCCTGCCGGTGCGTCTTCCCCCGCGCCGTCACCAGCGTGTCGTCGGCGTAGCAAGTAACGCCGACGCCGTGGAGAAACGCACCGCGCAGAACCCAGTCGTAACCGATGTTCCACAGGAGCGGCCCCAAAACCGATCCCTGCGGAACACCGCACGACATCTCTCGCCGACTCCATCCTTCCCGACCCGGGTAGATGACGGCCCTCTCCGTGAGATAGGCCCCGACAATGCGGCGGAGGTAGGTCGGCACCCGATGGTATTCGAGTGCCGCCCTGATGCAACTCCAAGGTACCAAGTTCACCTGTTAATTTAAAGCAAACCCTACTTAGCTTCTTCTATCGTGTCGGCACGAGCTATACGGAAATAGGTCATGCCGTGGTGAAAAGATTAGCCAGTCAGCAAGGTTGGTAGCGGGACTGACTGCCCAGGGCACGCCGGACGTACTTAAGTATCGTCACTCGAGGAGGCTCTTTTCATGCACCCCAAACCCTACATATAGAAATCTTTTACAAAATTGCAAAGAATACTTAATTAGCTTTTACTTGTTATTATTTTATTTTCCTTATTTTTATTGACATATCCATTAAAATAATTGTTTATTACAGTATAAAATTCGAGAGATGTTACGAAATCAAGATCAGTTTCGGTCCTGTACCTGTTATAATGTACTAGGTATTGTTTGTAGTTCGTTCGTCTGTTCATAAAGCCGGTACCAATCTGTATGCCTTATCAACAAGAAGCAATTTCTACGTCACGACCGTAAATGATTAATTATACAGGGTGTAACGATCCTTATAGTTTGTACTTACGATTTACACTGCAAAAACATTTGACTAAGTTCCAGATAAAATTTCTAGCCTAATCCGTCTTCGTTCAGCTTCTCTTCAGAAAGTCGTCCTATTTTTAGCTATAATGATAAAGTGTGTGTTTAACTTATCTGTTTTTTTTCCACAGACGCCTGTCTGCGCTGCCAGGGTGAGAGCAAGAAGGATTCATACGGCAAACAAGATTGCGTGGTGGTGTGGGGGGAGTGTAACCACAGCTTCCACTTCTGCTGCATGTCCCTGTGGGTGAAGCAGAACAACCGGTGTCCTCTCTGCCAGCAGGAGTGGTCCATACAGCGCATGGGCAAATAATTAGCGAAAATACTTGACGAAGTTATTGTGCAACATTAGATGTAAATGATTTATGTTAAATAAAGCAAGGTAACAATCTCAACGCTGCTTTTTTAATTAAATATTATTTTAGTACAACCACAAATTTAAATAGTAGACAAATAGTTATGCGGATATCGCACATCCAGATTCCATAAACATCAATATTATTTGCATACGACACGTCCGGAAACCAATGGGGATCTCACAACTCACAAAAGGTAGGAAAATGAAGCTTTTAATTATTGTCATGCGTTTTTATGTCATAAAAACGCTACCAAAGTGCACTAAAAAGAAAAGATAATGGAGTTTATGGGAAAAAGAATTATCATTTTCAACAAGGCGAATCAACATAAAACATTTTCAAGTTAATTTCTGCTTCATTTATTCAAGAATCCCAAGGAAAAGGAGTACTATAAAAACTAAATAAGCTTTCATAAAGTATTATTCTTTCGCGGTAGAACATAAAATGTAGAGCTTTTTATGTTTCCACCATGCCCAAATGATTTTAGCAAAAACTACGGATCGCAAATTAAAAGGATTTGTCTGATTTATTTAATTTTTTTAGTCACGTCATATGTCATATCTTTACAAATAATATTAATTTCATTTGTTGTAGGTGTACAGTGGTTTTCCTTTTACGTGGTATGGTAATTCCTCGGTTCGCGCATTAGGTACCTACTACGAGAGCGATGACATTACTGCACCATGTTTAAAATCAGATGAGAATTAATGTCAACACGTGGTATAATAATTTGTCATTGTAATCACTGACAGACGTAGTACACGTATGCCATAATACAATAGGGTTTCTACGACTATGGTTTTTAAACGAGGTAGTCCGTTAACACTATCCTTCATTGCAAGGTCTCTGGTGCTGGTGACATTCACAACTGATTATAATCCAAACAAATGCGTTAGAGCAACTTTTTTTAATGTGTCATATTGGGCGTAGCCAGCCCGCTCTTGTCGAAAGCCAACAGCCAGGCCACCCGTTCACCTTCTTCGTTATAAATCTGAGTTCCTGTTCAAGCTTCAATAATTAATGTTGGTACCACTGAAATCTAAATATTGTTATTTCGATTTCTGTTGTTGGTAATACCTACTTGCTGACATTATGTAGTCTCTAATTAATTTCTTCTGTGGCGATGTAAAAACTGATGTAGGCAAAATGTTAGGAGAACACTCAACAAAACGACCAAGTCACTGCGTTTTTTGTTTTACTTCAACAAAAACTATTCAAGCATCAAAGTCTATATCTATATTCAAATAATTCTTAGCTTTACAACGCAATCATTCAATTTTGTTTCCATTTAGAGAGTTCCCAACACTCGTAATATTATGCCCATCGGAATTTTCCACGTTGTGATAACAAACTCAGCCACCGCGATACATCATAATTATCATATTTCATAGGTGAATACATACCCATGTATAGGTGAATTTTCATTCGGCATGTTTCCACGATGCGTCTGTGCACTATGGTTCATTGTTTAGCATCAAGCCTGCCTCTCAAGTTATAGATTGCTAATGACTGCAATAAATCACGGAAGTCAAACAACGACGTCAGTTCTGCAAATGATCACTTCCCCTTTATTAGCATAGTTTACTTATATTATTCTAGAAAACTAAGGAATAAAATGTTTTTGTCGTTGTTGAGAAATTAAGAAATGCCAAACTGTGGGTTATAAATAAGCTCTCTGAAGTAAATCCCAGTTTTACTTTTATATTTGATTTGGTCGCGCTTGACCTTATGGTAAGTGTAGACAGAGTCTCAGATGGAACACACGAATCCAAATAGAGATATAGAGGAACTCTCTTATACCCTCTAGCTCTCAAATAAAAACCACGGAACACTGTAAACTGTTTGGCGTCGGATTTTAATGTGAGTGCGGTAGCTAAACAGTCGGACCGTATAAGATACTACCACCAAGCGTGCTGGGTTTTGTTGAACCTTACAACACGCGTCTATTCCAAGCGTACAGTGAGGAAGCTTACTTCAAACAGAAGGTCTTCGACCACTATGGCAGAGATCTAGACCCCCGAAGCAGACCGTAGGAACAATAGACATCTCGCTGAAAGATCATGTACAGAAAGTTTTGACTGTGTACTCTACTTCGTTCGTTTGAAAAGAGGATGAACTGGACTGGCTACTGTCGAACAGCTTGGGCATTGAGCATATACACCTCACCTGCAAGATGGCGAGATGATTTTGTAACGGTTGCGACGACCAGTAGATGTTTTGGGAAAAACAGAGCTGACCAGTAGCATAAGAAGCATCTAGTGCATCAATTTAGATTTCTGTGAGTTCAACAGTACGTTAAATGTATTGGGCAGTTCAAGGTCATTCTGAAGAAACTTAACAATAAGAGAGGAAAATTCTTGAATTTCTTGTCTACTCCTTATTCGCACGATTAAAACACGTAGTTCACAGGTTTTTAGCGGGCAATGGAATACTAATTAGATGCCTCTGACGCATTACATTCGAAGGCAAATGAAGGCGCTTGCAAATCAAGCGACGTGCGTCATGCATAATGCGATCAATTCTGAGGTAGTTAAGATGAAATAATATCGTTACGTCTTCTATGAATTGTCGTCCATAAAGAAACTGCTATGTTAACAGTACACGTGTTAATTGATCAACTACCGGAAACAGACACAATAGAAGCCGCTGCAGATACGCAACATTAAAAGGTAAAGAACTCTGGAACCTGATGAAATCTTTTTTTTCCTAGCCTATTTACTGTCCCACTGCTGAGCAAAGGCCTCCCCCTTTGCCTTCCAAATACCTCTATTTTTGGGCCGATGAAATCTTAATCAATATAAAACCTACAACGACATTGATTCCATTAATTAACACTGTTTCAAACTATTTATATGAATTTATAAGAAATAAATAATTTTAAAGGGGTTTCATAATGGTTTCCAGAAGTTTAAAGGGGTTTTGTATTCTAAACCAGTGCAAACCAATCTTCATTCATTCTCTACAGCTCATTCCACCATCTTCTTGCGATCCAGTTTTACTAATTAGGATTCCATTCCATGGTACTAAGGTATGGTACGGTATGGCAAAATATTAACAAAGGAATATTTTTGAAAAAAAAAACTTAAGCTCACTAACTATAACTGACAAAATCGTGGCATCAAGTTTCTCGTTGACAAGTACCTAGGTATTACCTATTAATAAACACTGCACAGGAAGCATGGGGTAGAATGACGTCATGGGTGTAATGTTACATACACGTATGAGTACCTACCACCACAGTAGATAAATATACTACCACCTACTGCGTAGCAATTCATCACACCGATCGACAGCGCCAATGTCAAATCAATAACAATCACTTAAAACATTGAATTATTATGTAGGCGACGCACATCCATCGACAGTGACCTGATCTTTCCGTCTCATGTTAACTTGCGACGCCGCGCCACTATTGTATTTCTTTTAAAAAATCATGAATAATTCAACTCCTTTATATATTTTTACCTTTTATTCTGTGCAGAATGCTCATGTATACGCGATGACACTTAATGACCTCTAGACGTACATGACAATTATCCAAAAATACATTCTGTGAACGTCCTTCAATACCGATCTTTTAAACATACCTAAGTAAATAAATTCACACCTTTTTCCCATCGGGGTGGGCGATCCTTACATTGAACTCCTTTCGCTTCGTCCATGTTCATACATCTTGTCCTACACACATCTTTTTAAGTTCCGTATCGATTTTTAAGCAGTATTAAATTCACTAGTGGCAATCTGTTAAACACCATAGATCCTAAATCATTGATATTGTAAATAAAATTCATTGAAGGTGAAGAATTTTTCTAACTAAATGACGAGAGGAAACTAAATGACGTTCGATATTCCATCGAGCTTTGAAATCTGTGCCAAATAATACGCAAGCGGTAGGTATGTATGCCAAAGTTCGTGGGTGTATTACAGGTATTACGTAATTTTATAACAACCTATTAATTGTAATAGGTCGTTGCCCATTGTATAAATACGCAATGGCACAGTGCCACAAACAGTTTTGAAAACATTATTTAATATTCTTCGTAGTGAAAACTCTTATCAATGACTCGATCACGTATGAAGCGGTATGAATAGTAGGTGTGTCACTGATAAGAAAAGGAATGTTGTCAACTTTGATAGCATACAGCCGAGTCACAATGATGACGCTATATAATAAACAATAAAGCAATCTTATGACAAATAAGAATTTTGGAAAGATCTTAATCGTAATTTGGATATATTCCACACGCTAACACCATCAATAACTTTTTGGGACCCTCTCAGGTGTGCTGATTTCCTCACGATATTTTACTTCACCGTTAACGCAAGTAATACGTAATCAAATTCTTATCCACACATGAATTCGAAAAGTCCGATGTTCGAGCCGGAATTGATTTCAGACCCTCCCTACATGGAAGGCAAACGTATAACCTAGGCTAAAGTAGGCTACTGGCAAGCTAGGCTCAATCGACGTAGACGTACCTATAATAAGAAAACAATCATGTGCTAGGTATTTGCTATTATTGATAAAATATCATTTTTAATAGAACTTCCGAAGAACCACAATCCACGTTCTAACCACAACTCTGTGTTCTGTGGTTCTAATAATACAACAACACGAAGCTGTATTTTCATAGAAGGCCCTACATACGGATATAACTCAACAACTGTCTATTGATACCTTTCACAGAATTGTTATTGACAATCATAAAGTCTAAAGAAAGCACGTTGCTGTCTCAGAAATCTTAAATGCACGCTTTCGTCTACGTGACATCCTAGCGCTTGCTAGCCGGACCTTGGTGACCGTACCTGAACCGGTATCGTTATTAAGATTCTTTCGTGCCAAAGACTTGTAGTGCTTGTTCGTGGTGATAAAATAAGTCCCTGATATCTTGTTTGAGTGGTAAAAAGCAGGTTCATCTACGGCATTCCTCGAGTCAAGCACAGAGCAAATACCTTTGATATGATAGATATTAATAGAAACACTTTGCATTCTAGTAAATTAGAAATACACTTTACTGTCCTTTGTTTGTTATAATGTAATTACAGGAAACTTTGTCGAAGGTAGTGCTGTGCAATTATTTGTTAAATTAACTAACATCTATTAACAAAGACCATTCCGCAACAATTAATAGTTAGTGGTTCTACATTTGTGTAGGTATCCTAATTTCAATTTGTATTTTGCAAAAAACATCTTTATATTTTAAACAGTTGATGCAAAAAAAGGGGGAATTTTCTAAACCTTGCACTATAGGTACTTTATTACAAACCAGTTCCGATGATTGAATAATCTTAGCTGTATCGCATAACTTCCTAGTTTACAATAATTACCTAGCGTTAAACGACCTCGTTGGAATAATCAAAATTGTTTTGCGTTTGTCTGTATTTCGATCGAATCAGCAAATTATTAAGACAGTCTGCAAAAAATATGCAAACACTACGTGCTTGCTCAACGCGCCTCGTAGCCTGCCTGCCTGTCTAAGAGATGGTAATTAAAATCGGTTATAATATAGTTTGCTATTTAGTTCCTTGTAGCCAATTTTATGCAAAATCAGCACACATTGAATATCATTATTTTGAGCGGAGTTCGGAGCGAACACGACACGTTTCGCCACACCCGGCCAGGCCTCCGCTGTGAGCCAATCACGCGTCGCCACCGCAAGTATAATCAGTACTTTTGTTCGATGCACCGGACTATAGACATTCAGCCTTGGACAGCAATAAATAAACAGAGATTGCGTCAGGTAACGACGATAATGACTAATTATCTAGTTATGATTATGATATTTTCAAATCAATTTCCTGATCTAATCCCTCTCATAGGTAGGTTCATTTTCCTGCTTTGATTATCATATTTTAATATCAAAATTTTGACTGATGTCATATCCTGAAATACTCAATTTTAAAACTACACAAAAATATTTATTTTACATGTAATGCTTGGTTCTAATAAGTTCTAAAAGAATCATTCCTTTTAGCACATTGCTAATTGTTCCAATGTTGTTAGAACACCTAATAGAGCTTTGTGATTTCGTCATTCCCCGCCAGTCAGTTCTAGTTGTAAGTATCAACAACACAAACGAAATCTACATAGGGTACACTCCTTGCACAAAGTTATTTTCCATCATAGCTAATGTTTAGAGTTAATGAAATTATAGATGTATAAACGGGATGGTGTTTTCTGGATCACGTAACTTTTTGATAGCTAGGTAATAATGTTAATCAAATACTTTTCAATGATTTCATTTATGGTGTTTCTAAAAGTTTTACCGTGCCATTTTCAAGCAACCAACGGAGTGCAGGCACCATTATCTACTAATAATTAAGTAAAAACATTAGTTGCTAGAGAAAGCCCTTTATGACTTAGGACCACTTGTGCCTGTATTATAATATAAAGGCTGTGTCGTAAATAGTGGTCCAACGCACCGTGTATTCAGCTATCACATACCACAATTTGAATCATTTTTTAACATAGGTCTGTTTTTTTTTATTAAAATTGACTCTTCGTTTTACTAATTTAGCTGTAATTTCAACCCAATACATTATTTTCCTATTTTGTTTTTTGTTTATAACTGCTGAATACGTGTGCTCAGCAAGTAATTTTTAGTTATTTTTTTCGAAAAAATAATGTATAATTCTAAAAAAAAAACTAGTTGTTGTATGTGATATCTGAATATATCGCGTATCGACCCCTTAACTTTGGACCACTATAAATTACGACACATCCTGTATACTCGATAAAGCAGGTACGTTTCTCAATACCCAAGCATTTAATATGTATTTAATTTCCAGAGAATCATTAAGATGTCTGTTATATTTCAATATGCCAAGCAATTTATCAACAATATGGTCACTGTAACCGCCATTGGCAGTAACTTTCCACTCGCTGCGACAGGCTGCGACCAATGGATAACGAGGCGATGTTTATGAAACAAAACGCCAAAGAACATCGGAGTGTACATACATGGTAGGTAGGCATCGGGCATTCGCTGCAACACGAGGCTCGCTCGAGAAAATTCGCTGTTCATATGTATTGGCGGGAAAGTAGTATTTTTCAACGTCATCGATATTTCAGCGGAGTTCGGAATTTAAACATCAAGTTTCGTCACCTATTGTTATGTACTGTTCGTTCATGTTCATGTATTTGTTTAACTTATTAGTATTATGCATCGACTGAATACCCTTAGGTGACTTATTACATATTAATTTGATACCTACCTACATATTGACACGATTTTATTTGAGGTCGTTTTTATCGAGATTAAAGTCCATGTCACTAATAAATGAGAGTGAATGACTGAAGCGTGATGACCGTAATCGTCGTTTTAATTAAAACTCTCACAAGACAGGATCCGTATTCGCTAGATCAGCGACTCAGGATGTTTATCGACTACTACTGCTACATCATGCTGAATATTGAAAACTCAAACTCAAAACTCATTTATTCAAAATAGACTAGAATTACTTAGTTCTTTTTGAACGTCAATGTTATACAAATATACAATAGACAGCCCACAAAAAAGCCTTCCCTTCACCGCTTCCTAGTGTTTATGCTGTGAAGAAGAGACGGCGCAACAAACTCCCCAGCAGCACAGTTCTGTCTGTCAGGTGAATAAATTAATTGAGTGTATTATACAAAGAAAATCATAATACTTTTACAATAATAAAATTATGCAAATAAAGGAAAAGAAGAAATTAAAAAAGTATATAAATCAATTCTGTATGAATTGAGATAAATCATAATCGTATCTAACTAATTAGATACACACATAAAACTACACATAATATCTATTGGTTTCTGGGGAAGCCACAGGTGCAGAAAAGAAAACAAGTAAGTCAGAATATTAAAAAGGAAATAACAAATCCCACACTTAGATATTTGCGTTTGTGCATGAAACAGTGTACTCTGAAGCCACACAATAAAATACTGCATCTAAACTAGGGATGGGCCGAATATTCGTTTTATATTCGTTATTCGGCATATTCGGCAGGTTTACCGAATATTCGTATTCGGCCGAATATTCGGCTAAATCACCGAACGTTCGGCAAAGTGGTACTCAAAGTATTTTTACTGTATTGAGTCGTGTATGATTGAGTATGAGTTGAGTGTTAAATGGGTTATGTTTATGAGGTAAGTAATTTACATGTTTTTGTCGGCACTATAGTTTTAAATCCAATAACAGCAGATAAAAAAATGGTTATTAAAAACCAAATATAAGTATGTAGCTATTTTGGGATTAAGCTACAGTGAACTCTTTTATTATTATAACTTTCGTGAGACACATTCATATTTATGATTAGTTACGGTTTACTCACGTGCATTTTTCGGGATTGCCCGACTAGTTTCGGACCCAAACGGAGTCCTTAATCATGAGCTGATCACGCGGCGAGGTCGCGAGTCGAACTAGCGCTGCACCCGCCGCGTGATCAGCTCATGATTAAGGACTCCGTTTGGGTCCGAAACTAGTCGGGCAATCCCGAAAAATGCATTGAGTAAACCGTAACTAATCATAAATATACAGTGAACTCTTCTAATAAAATAATAATGTTATTATAATCAGGTCTATAATGTAAGAAAGAATTGCATGATTAAATTACAACATTTCAGCAGATATGATAATCATATTTCTAGTTTCTACTTAAAGTGGCAAAAATGATTTATTGAAAATAAACAGTTATTGTCTTATAAAGTTTAAACGTTAAAAGTATTAAACCAATATACTTAGTTTTTTTTTTAAGAGAAAGAATTAATTGCATTTTTTATAGGTATTCATTTGAGAGATAAATCAATTACCCCTACACAAACCTATACTCTATTATAAATATTAGTGACATACTAAGACAAATATGAGATCTTTATAAGAGACCAAATCGAATATAATAATACAGGAACATAACCTTAAGAATTCACTTTTTATTAACTTTTTATTTAAGTTACATGAAGGTAAATTTTCTTAAAACGCCCATCCGCGCGCTTTTCGTAAACGCATTCAGACTTGTATTGTTTACTTTAGGGAATCAATTATGCCGAATATTCGGCCGAATATTCGGTTCGGTAAAAGTTTTACCGAATATTCGGCCGAATGTTCGTATTCGGTGAAATCCATGTTCGGCCCATCTCTAATCTAAACCTGGAATCAATTTCTGTACATCGCAGTTAAGCAATTAATAAAAAAAACACATTTTTTTCGTCTAATTGCCAATTAAATCCAAATTTCGTGTCTGCGAATGACGTGTACTGGAAATCCGTTAATTAAATAGGAATGTTACCTGTTATAATTACTGACTACTCGTAAAATAAAGCCTTAATTGCAAGTTTTACAATTCTGCCTGCAGTCTGTAAATCCTTATGCACAATACAGTTTTTTTTAGATTTACTATTTCACAAAACACTTAATTACGATGTAACGTAATAGTCCATGGACTCTCATTTTTGGGGTGCATGAAAAGAGCCTTCACGAGGTGACGATACTTAAGTACGTCCGGCGCACCCTGGGCAATCAGCCCCGCTACCAACTTTGCTGACTAGCTAATCTTTTCAGCACAGCATGAGCTATTTTCGTATAGCTCGTGCTGACACGAGAGAAGAGAAGATGGACTTGCAGCAATTAGGCTCAGTTGTACCAACCAATATTATAACATAACCATACCTATGTACTGATTTGACAGAAATTTTGGCACGGTTGTGTTTATAGTTGACCAACTGAGCCTAATTAATTCTTGACAATGTTACTGTCTTGCAATAAAATGTGAATTATAATAGTAATTTTCCCTTTTACAAATACAGTAAAAAACATGTGTATTGGTTAGGTAGTGTGTTTGTAGTTCTATAATTTTACTTTATTTATGTTTGATAATGTTTTTTCTCCTTTTCGTCTACCTACATACCTAAGGGCCGCCTGTGGCGGTAAAAGCCTCCTCCAAAGCCTTCCACTTTTCTCTGACTCTAGCTGCTCTGGTCCACAGTTGTGCACCAGAATAAAATGTTAAACATCTAAAAATATTTTCATCTTAAGACTTCTTTATCTTCACCTTCATCTTACTTCTTCGTATCAGCCATGGCAAGCCAGCAAGAACAAAGAACGGGTCATAGAAGATATTGCCGTGATTACCGTCACCACGCTGAAACACTTCTTCTTCTCTCGTGTTAGCAAGAGCTATACGAAAACAGCTCATGCTGTGGTGAAAAGATTAGCCAGTCAGCAAGGTTGGTAGCGAAGCTGACTGCCCAGGGTGCGCCGGACATACATAAGTATCGTCACTCGTGGAGGCTCTTTTCATGCACCCCCTGAATCACTGAAACACTGATAACCGATCAGTTGAACGCTTGCATTCCATACAGGAAGGTCTGAATAGATACCGGCTCACGGCCCTTTGACTTTTACATTTCATTTAGGGATCAGAATTTAAGAGCGAATGAAAAACATCTGAGAGGGAAATCCGCAAACTTGAAAGGGCTCTAAAATGTTCTTAGAGGAGTGTGTAGTCCGCCACCATGTATCAGGCCAGGTAGAGTAACTCCTCTTATTCTGAGACGAGGCCCTTGCCCAGCAGTGGGACAGTAATTGGCAGATTATGTTCACCACGCTTGGTAAGCGTATTGGTGATCGCAGTATGTTTTTATAGCGTGCTACCTTTTCTTTTAGTGTGTTCCGAGCGGATCCCACAAACCAATCCCATTTGTGAGTTTTCTTAGGAATGTGGATAAAAATTAATATTATGTTGTTCCGAACGTATCCCGATCGCCAACCGATCCCAAAAGGTACGTCTTTCCTAACGGATCTTTGTGAAACAACAAGTGATCATGAAAATAAAGAGATACACATTATTTTATGTTTATTCGACTAAGTATATGTAATTGTGATAAACTTTAGTACCCTAAGGTCTGAGCTTTTATCCTAATTCCTAAAACGATCCATTAATGGGACTGGATTGCGGGTTCCGCTTGGAACAAGCTCCTTTTTTGACATAATTCAAGACATGCGGCATAGCCGGGAATTACACGGCCAACTAGAGACAATGTGTTACTTACAAAATCAATTATAATCATATTTATGTAAATTACATACATACATATAGATAGTAACGTAAGTATTTTGAATCTACGTCAATAGACTTATTGTAGATATGTATGCCAAAATACAATAAGTTACACCGATCCTAACCCATCAATCAATCTATCCTTGATGGTGTTTCATGTTAATAATGGACTATTTATTCCATTTTAAAGGCAAACGGAAAATTCCAGGCTTGATCGAGAACAATTATATCAATCAAGTCGTCTGATTGTCTGAACGATGTCCGATTTCATGATTCGCTGGCTGTCACCGACATGAAAGATTTTATTGTAGTTTTAAGACGTTTTTAGAATAATAGGTCATCGGTTCATTGGCTTTATTCCAAAAATCTAATTACCTGCTTACCTAGAAGAATATATTTAAATATATCTAATAGAATTTTTAGCAGTAGGTAGAAGTAAGTAGGTACATAGCTCCACTCAGAAACCAGGAAAAGAAATGTACACCTAAGCTGAAACACGTGACCTTAGTATAAATTTACATTTTGAGCACAAAATGAATAAAACCATACTATAGGCAGTGCCTATGGTACGAGTATTTGCAAAAATATTCGCTTCCATTGTGGTTACAAACGAAAAAGTACATTATGTACCTACGTAAATGAAATTAAAGTACGTACGTACTTACATTGAAAATAATGAAATAAGAGTACAAACAAGGAAATATAAACCTGAATGAGGTAACATAACAAGTAGGTAGGTACTTTATTAATGAGGCAACTACTCATTCCTATTAGCAGTCACAAAAAATAAACATTTAAAAATCTAGTTTTCTTGACATTCTAACTCCAATAAAACTTAGTAGGTAGTACGTCTATTTCTCTACATATTTTAAATTGAAATCGTAAAGATTCGAAAACCACCAGTCAATTTCCACATTTTTATCAAGTAACAACAATTATGTGTGTGTATTTGGGCAGGCTTCAGTGTGTATAACCCAATAGAGAAAACAGGAACTCAGTAATATCCACCTTCTTTACCCAAGAAAATTGACAAATGTAGAGTCGAACCCTGCTTAAGCAGATCGAGGAAAGAAAAACACGAATAGCATCGAGTATATCAATTAATCTACAAATAACAATTTTATCATAATATATTCAATTTGTTGTATTTTTACCATACCATTCTGAAGTCAAAAGACAAAGAAACCTTTAAACAAAATCATTAATGTTTTTTAAAAAAAATTTTTCATGATTTTAACTAACTACAATTTGAGCCAAGGAAGGTGATGTTTTATTACTGGTTAGGAAGAAGCTTGTAAGCCATTTTATCATCAAATTGAGCCAAACTCCAAGAATCGGCAAACAATCTTAAATATTAGCTAGATTTCGTCATTCTTCGCCAACTATTCAGGAGTGCTAATAGCCTGGCTCATCGAACTTTTAAGCATTTTGCAGATGAAAACCTTGGACTTTGCCCCGCGCCGCGCTCGCCCGGTACCACCAACCGAGGCTTTGCGGAAAATACAGTATTTCATGCAAAACTAATAATAGCTACAGTCATTTTTAAGTTTATCGAAATAAATAAAAAGATATCACCAATTTTTATTTTAAATTTTTCAGTTATAGTCTTCGAATAATATCTTTACCTGTTGATAGCCTGAGAATATTCGATATCTTTTAGCCCAAAGGTCAAATTTGGTTACTTGGTTTATGGTTCTTATTTAACAAGTAGATGATTTTATGAGGAGTCAAACCGTGACAGGTAAAGTCCAGTTTTCAGCAGTCTGCGGCCATTTCCTTTATTTTTAGCACTTGTACAAGGTTCTTTAGAATTGAAGGAAACAATATTATTAACTAAAAAATGTGAGGTGGAAATCCAATAGGTACTACATAATAAAACTTTCCTGGTAGTAAGATTTTTTTGTTTTTCGGATTACCCTTCTTCCTACAAGGCAGAGAAGGAATCAAGAAAGGAAAGCGTCAAAAAAAATATTGAGTTGGTAAGTATACGTGCTAATACATATAATAAAACCATGTAAACAATGTATCACAAACTAAATACAGCGACGGAAAACACCATGTGGAAATCCACACAGCGCAATAAATTCCAAACATTTGAAATGCTCAGCCTGGTTACAATTAATTGCGTCATTCCGTCACCTGACAAAGCATTATTATTAGTAATTATTATGACTGAATTTAATACCTCCTGGATTGTTTATAATTATAGTGGTCCTTCGAGAAGGGTTAGTAGTAGATGCAGCCTTTATTTTTCCATGCTATCGAAGATAGGAGCTAATCCCACGATTAATAATCTGAATAACTAACAATCAGTTTTTCCCTCATCCTTCAAATCTATGGAAAAACGAGAAACATTTGTTTAGAGATTAAACTCTGCAAATATTAGACACCCTTGGATATCGTCGGAATAGCAAGAGATTACGTCAGGAGTGGTGGCTTCATCCTGCCTGCTAGTAACTACCACTTCGCTTAACAAGTGTGACAACATCTTTTTAACCGTTCATAGTAAGTATGTCATTAATGGCAAAACATAGTGCACTACCATCCTAATTATTTAAGATCTTAAATGTAAATACCTATGTTTAACAAATAAATGATTCTATTCTATGCCAGTGGAAGGTCTATGTTCAGCAGACAGCAAAATGACCAATATGATATCTTAGGTCTCCAGGTTCTCATAGTTTAGGAATTAGCATGTTGATGGACGAGGTGCCCTTTCATCTGTCGTAACCTTCGATCAATAATCCTCTAGATTCCCGATGAGCGCTTCAGAAATGGCCACAAAAATAAGACCACGAAAAATTGTGTGGTCTTATTTCAAATTAGTACGGTCCAACCATAGCCAACATTAAGACGTCAAAATGCCGCAGTGCGTGGTTAAAAATAGTAAAAATAACCACCGTAATATCAAGATTTTTGATGGAATATCTTTCTTTCAGTGAGTTTATGCCAACAAGTGTTTTCTTTTGAAGTATTAAATAGAATTAAACAACAAAAAATTAAATATTAAGAGTAAAATGATTGTTTGACCAATGTTGCGATAGCGCCAACTGTTGGGCAAAACATTGGTTGTTTATAATAATTATCCGATTCCAAGACTACGTCTAGTTCAAAAATAGAGTAGGCATCAATTACCTACATTGTATTTTCAACTTTATTTTTTAGTCGATAAGTTTAATTTTAGAATAAAATATTTATGTTTTTATTTAAAAATGACTTTTTATTTTCGAGCGACTTTGCTTGTACCTATTCTCCGATGACAATGGGTCTTAAAGATAAATGTATCGCAAACGTAATTGAACTTTATTTTGGGAGTATTAATGTTTATATAACAAACCGAAGTTGTTTATATTTTAAAGCCTTTATCTACAATTCGTTGTAAGAATACAAATGTTTATGTGAGTGTAACCGTGGCCACTTGAGCGATGTGTTTTTGTTTGTGATCCTTTATCTAGACTATTATTGATCGAAGGTCGTAACTTATAAGTCTTTTCGTTCAATTCCTTCCTACCACGGGAAGGGTGTGGGTGGTATATTGTTAGCCGTGGACGTGGGTCATATCAGTCATATGACTTGGCACCAGCATAGAGACGACAAGTATTTAAGAAATACTGAAAATCACAACTTACACGGAGGTCAATGACATCTATTCTTAGAAAGTTGTCGTACGTTGGAGCGAACATGTACTCATGTAGGTACGTATTGCGTGGAGGTGTGGCGCGCACGCGCATCGCAACACGCAACCATGTGCAATCTATAGGTACCTACATGCTCGTTCATACTGTTCATAGGTCGATACGTGCGAGCCTCCGCGGTATGCGAACTGACTGCCTCAATACAATATCATATTGCATCAGCACTTCAGCAGCTTAGCAATTGTTTTATGTTCGCCATTTTAGATGTAGATAAATGGTATTATCTTGATTAACATCTTTTTAGGTACCAACTGATTAATCTTATTTGTCAACTTCTAAAATTACGCATAATCATCTCGCATGTGCTATTCCGAATGACGCAAACAATGACTAGGTAAAGTAAAATAAAGTCCGTTAAAAAAAAAACTTGACTAAGTTGTGTCGAATCATCGAATGGTGCCTAGTTCTCTTTATCTCGATCATTATGAAACAAAAAACCGTACTGATACGAACATGCCTACCGTACACACCCACACAACGCGTTGATTGCAGCATTTTAATTTATTTGCCCGAATATCACTAAGGAAAAGAAATACATTATTTTACGTCTCTGACGCATACGGCCGCTGCGGGTGGCAGCTGCTGATTGGCTGGCATAACCAAGCCCCCCAACGTCACACAGTATCTGTCACGCAGGCATACCTCGTGACCATGGCTCCATATCGCTACACTACACTCATTGTGAAAATTACAGAATAAATATGATGTAGGTAGGTATACGTACTACATATATTACCTATTTGACGCAAAACTCTTTTGTTGCACGAAAACCATTATATTTCTTTAAATTATGTATATTCTGATGCGTTTTAAAGCCATTACACGTGCCGCAGTCATAAAAATGAAGAAGCCAATAATTGCACAATTGGGTTTGCTTTTTCAATGTCAGACGTTTACTTATTACGAAAATTAAAATTCAGATAGGTTTTCATACTTCCTAAATATTTGCGAATAAGTACCTACGTAGAACCTGAAATTACAGCTCGGATGATTTCAAATGTGAAATCATGGGGCAATGCTTTGCAAACTGTGGTGACGGTGGTTCAAAAAAAAGTTTCTGTACCTAACTGTATCACAGATTTAGCAAAATGTGAACAACGGGGGCCAGTGACTCATGGTCACGGTTCACATGACTTAATTGCTCGACTGCGAGCGCGTCATCTGAGACATGATGCTCAACACGTGGGTGTGGCCCGGTTTGTCCTTGTGGTCTTAACACTATCGGCAGTTTAACTTTCTAATGGAGTCTTTTGAGATTGTGTGTATGATATTTTTTTTTAATAGGTGCATTTTTAATTTTTTATTTGAGTGGAAATTCTTGCCAAGGCGAGGCAGACATCAAAATTGTATTGTAGTAAGATGAAAATACGGCGCCGTGTTTGAGGATGTGTGAGGTGTGCCTGAAGAAAAATATAGCATAATTAATTAATAATAGCGTTCATTCAGTGGACTACGGTGGACATAGACTATTTTGATTTTTATTGATTACTTCTTTTGCCCGCAGCTTCGCTTGCGTGAAATTTTATACCCTCGTTAAGCCCCCTTTGAGGTGTAGTTTTAAAATCCAATAAAGTCCGTCTTTTGTTATTTACTTTGAAGAGTGTTTGTGCCTTTCAAGTCAATAACCCAAAGGAATAAGAATTTTCATACAAATCTCCTAACTTCGAAAAAAATGTCATCCCCTATTTCACCCCTTGGGTAGAATTCCAAAAACGCTCAAACACGTGTAGGTATGTTTATTTCTAACCATCATCATCTGCCTAGCCTTTTCCCAACTATGTTGGGGTCGGCTTCCAGTCGAACCGGATGCAGCTGAATATCAGTATTTTACATGGAGCGACTGCCTATCAGACCTCCACAACCCAGTAACTGGGTAATACGATACTCTTGGTAAGACTGGCTGTCAGACTTTCTGGCTTCTGACCAACAGTAACGACTGTCAAAGATCTACAAATGACAGCCGGGACCAACGGCTTTACGTGCTTTCCGAGGCACGGAGGAAACTCGCTATGGTAAATGGTCACCCATCCACAGACCAACCTCGGCAAGCGTGGCTTAACCCGGAAGATCGGTCTATGCGGCTGTAATTATTTAGCCACGAGCTCCTCGACGAGTTTATTTCTAACCAGAAGCCTAAATATTTAATTCCGTGCTTCTTACTTCAAAAATAACAGATTTCTCATACAATTTTCCAATACTTATTTCATCCCCTTAGGGGTTGAATTTCCGAAAACGCTCAAACACCTGTACTTTTATTTCTAACCAGAAACCTTAATATTTAATTTCACGCTTGTTACTTCAAAAATGACGGACTTGCATACAAACTTAAATACCCTATTTCACCCCCTTGGGGGTTGAATTTCGAGAAATCCCTTCTTAGTGGATGCCAAATTTTGGATTACAAAAGGAACCTACTGTCAAAATTTCAAGTTTCTAACCCCAGTGGTTTAGGCTATGCGTTGATAGATCTGTCAGTCAGCTTCTACTTATGTATAAATAGATAAAAAACCTTAATAAGAAGATACACACTGACGTACATCTATTTTAAATTACCATATTAGTGAGTGGTACAAATCTATCTATTCTTGGTTATAGTCATGAAAGTCCTTTGTACAGAGAAGAGAGGTAATAAATAATGCAGAGAATCTATAAATAGGTTAAAAATATCGGTAACAATATTGTATACATAATTTCAAGGAAATTCTTAGTCAACTTTTAAAACAATCTAACGAATGTAAGTACAAAGTATAAAGTCACCGCAAACGGAACTTGTAATTCGCACCTATTTGAAAACTTGTGCAGAAAATTACCTACGATGAATTCAGCGCTGTTTGCAAAGCGGATTAGGATTAATCTATTCTGCACATTTTCCTAGAGATACCGATACGCTTCGTAATCATGTTTTTTTGCTTAAATACAGGCTACTGTATAATGTTGTTCCAGCTCCATGATTGCTCATTGTGTTAATATTTGATTTTTACATGTCCTCCTAAAGTTCTGTTGTATCTTCCTGTTTGTTTAATTCTAACCAACTTTTTAGGAAGCCTGACTTCATTTCCTGGACTTGGATTTGAGTGTTTATTTAACACCATTCGTATTTATTAAACGCTTGACCAAGATTTATAAAAAATGCCTTTATTTAAAACATCAAGTCTTTGATGCGCTAAAACTTTGTTTAACATGTATTTCAGTAGTAATATATAGTAGGTATATTTCATGTTCAAGTACTTACCTACCTTGAATTCAAGTACTTACAAGTATTTGGTGTTCAGCACCGTATAAGACGTCACACATCACAGATTAGAAGAAACCTATAATAATTTTTATATTGGTTTTCTTTTATTCAGAAATCAGATCACAATATTCATATAAGTAACAAATTAACTGATAGCTACGCCGATAACATTTTAAATTACATACATTCTGATTCTGCATGAAATCGTCAATAAATTAATGTTTTGACAGATGTGACAATGCTCACGCACACCAACTGGAACGAGGGTCAATTCAATCGAGAGGTTCACGAAAACTTAATAGACAATAACGAAGACATATTACAAGACGCTGGCCGATCTGCGTCAACTTTGTTGAGGGTTGACGTCATCAGTTCTTGGAAATCCTTGTGCATTAGGGGCATGGAAGGTTAAAAAAACAAACTGAAATGTCGGTCACGCTAAGGTTACAAAAAAACATAAACATTTCCATAAAGGACAAGGTCGTCTTACGAATTTTCATTTTAGTCTTTATTGCATGTCTGCCCCTGTAGATGGGTATGGCTACCTCATTTTCATCACATTTTTAATGCTTACAGTTGCAAGAAGAATGACTGCATCACCTAAAATAAAACGTGACCAACAATTAGAAGAACCAGCCGAAACCCAAGCTAATAAATGTTTAAATAAACGAACGTGTATGACGGTTGATAAAAATGTTTTTACTTCGAATGAGCCAATCACTTTATGGCCTCGAAACTGAACACTAACAAGCCTTCAGGCACACACACATATACAATTGGAAGGCGTGTTCGTGTACATGCACGTAACTGGTAATAGTTATGCGGGAAACACTCACAAGGATACTCGTTGGTGGTTGTGAGATAGGGTTATCATCTTTTTCAAGAGTTTTATTAATATACACACCCAAATTAGACGGTGTCTAAGTATCTACAATATTGTACCTATTAAAGTAACTTATATTAAACCGAGCCATCTAATATTTTTTACATGAACTAACTATGCATCTAAGTGAAAACTTCAGCAATATAGCAGGATTATTCCCTGTTTTCCCTATTTTTTTTTAAATTTATAACAGACTCTTGTTCGAATGACATACTTTGATATTTTCTACTTGCGTCAAGATTTGAAGGATATAACAAGTGTACATATGTAATGTGAAAGAATAAGCCATTTAGAAATATGGTTCAGCAGCCCTAGTGCATAAACAAGAATGCGATTCATTTGAAAAGGCGCCAGCCGACACGTAAGCCAGTCACCTGACCGTCTCGACCACCAACTCTGAGACCGAAAAGTCCGTAACGACTTCACAAAACATCAAATTAAGACTTTTATTACCAACCGGCAAGATTCAAACTGTAACGACAAGGCTGGCGGTGATTGTAAAGCACAAAAAACGGTTAGGAATCAAGATTTTCCAGTGCAAGTCTAAACCGCCGTACAATTTACTGATTTAAGAATAATGAATGGACTTTGAGATGTGCAGTATTAGCACGACTTTGGGATTTGTTAGAATAATAATAGACTGCTAAACGAGTTTTTCAGTGGTGAACCTTGAGTTCGGTACTAACCGGTACAGTCTGTGACGTAGGAGCCACTCCCGCTTTTGAAAGTGACTGACGTTAAGGGGCCGTAACATTTATGATATCACGAAGTTTATGTATTTTAATTTGGATTTTCGTCTTAATTAGATAAGAGTTTCTTAGCGAGATCATAGAAAATATTAGTAATATTTTATTACCATTGTTTGAATAAAGTAATTTACTGTCCCAACATCTGACAATACGATGATAAGTATCTAGTCTACATATCCGTGTATACCTACAGTAGGTAATATGCTGGTTATCGTGTTTTGTATTCTTTACGTTTGTAAAATTAATTAAATAATAGGTAGCATTATTCAATTTCAAACAACAAGCTCTTTGATTCTATTCTATTCAATATCTTTTTACTGTTGCTGCAGCTATGTACCTAGTAGCTACCCATATGCTCCTTTGTGATCGTCAGGTAGTTGTATTATATCATGTACCTGTTTGTGTTATTAATGCGTAGGTAGGTTATTGCCTAAACAATAATTGCCTACCTTTTAAAACCACGTCTACAGAGAATATTACCTACATTATCAGGCATGACTTGCTTTATTGTCATACTAACAATAATATAGGTACACGCAGGTATATAATTTAGTACTCAAATATATGCACATAAAATAGGCACAATATTGATTTTGCAAGTATACTTACAAAAACGTTTTGTCATGTCTTTGTTAATGGTTTGAATACACTGATCTTCACGAAGTGTCGTGAATACCCTGCTGGAAGCGGACTAACCCGCACAAAAGTGGTTTCTTTATGTTGCATACTTTAACGTTTTCAGTGAATAATTTAACTTTATTACTAAGCAGAGTCGACACACATTTCAATGCAAAGTAATACCGCCGCACGGTCATTACATTGAGTACATTGACGCAAAAGTAAACAAATATTCATACGAAAAATATAAGCCAAAAAGAAGTTTTTTGACCCCGACGTGATTTGAACACGCAACCTTCTGATCTGGAGTCAGACGCGCTACCGTTGCGCCACGGAGTCGTTGATATCTGAGTTGAAATAATTGATTAACTATCTCTCACAAGATACTAATACAGGAAATATTTAATATTCTTCGTATAAATATAATTTTAAAAGCAATTTAATTTCTTATTTTGTCCCGGCTTGGAATTCCACAAAATGTTCGAACTTAACGTATGTACCGGTTTATGATTTACAATTATTATATAGCTAACTACTGAAAGTAATTGACTCGTATTTTAAAAATTTAATTAAATCTATTACATTACAATATTATGCGCGAAACAATAAAAAAAAACTACAATATTATATTAAAGCGACATCTACAGTGACCAAATGTAGACACTGCCACGTATAGTTTGAAAAGGGTTTAATGTATTACGATAGATGGCGTTGCTAAATTATAACCACACAATAATCAACTAACCGGTACTTATCTAGATATTTTGCTGAAGATTTTTTAGTTGTAATACAGTTTATTGTGTCAAAAAAGGAATCCTTTCATGTACGTATCTGTGTCATCAAGTACTTAGAGACAATTTGTCATCAACGACCAAGTAGAAAACAATCTAATTTCAGAATAAATTAATGTTGAGCAGGAATTGCACGCCGACCATAAACCCAAAAGCAGGGAGTGTAACTAATGATAGCAATATGTCTGTTGAGGATTGTGATGTTTTCTTCAGTATTTTTATTTTCTAACCTCCAGTTTCTGATTTGAGAATTGGGGATAAGCAAATATTTAAGTAGACATTTGACTATGGAATTGTCAAAAACATTACGGATTTTAAAGCATTTTTTTGACAACTTTGTACTCTAATATTACTACTTAATAGTATTTGCTTATCCCGAATTCTCAAATCAGAAACCGGAGGTTAATAAACCTATATTAATTAGGTAATAAGGAAAAGATTATTAAATTCAAACAGATACGTCAAGCCCCTGTGGCCTAATGGATAAGGCATCGGCCTCCTAAGCCGGGGATTGTGGGTTCGAGTCCCACCAGGGGTACAAACCGCTTTTTGCAGTTTTTATTAAAAAAAGTTCATTTTACGGTTATATTTATTTGTAAAAATAATAAGGCAATGCTAATAACAAGTAATTCGACATAAGGTTTAACATTTTTCGCGTTGCCTAGCAGCGGTAAGCATCTTAGGCCTGCATGCTTAATGTAGAACCCCACCTGGTGCGGAAGTCGACAGTCGTTATCTGTAGAACAATAGTAAATTACATAACCAATAAATCAAAATTATGAATGCATTCTTACGCATTGGGTATGTATGCATTGCATACATACCCAATGCGTAAGACATTAACTCACTTTTAGTAGTTATATCTTGTATAATACATCCTTTCTATTTTCAAATAAACTTTCTATTAAAATGTGCATTTATTAACAACTTTATGTTTATTTTAATATTAAATCAAAATACTATTAAATACATCATAGTATAGGTACCTAGACCTACATTATTTTAACTATTGTAAATTGGACGTACCTACTATTTTTTCTTTCTGTCTCTAAACAATTATCATCATATCATAAATGCTTCATCATATCATAAATGTTATTATTTTTAAATCGTTTGTAACTATAACGATCAATCGAATTTATAATACTATACGTAACACTATCTAACTCAAACTCCAAATATCAATTTGCGAACAATAATTACGTTTATTAACAGCATTGAAAAATACGTATTTTTACAACTGTTATGTAAAAGTTCTTATTTTTATCATAACTTTGTTATCAAAACAATGATGTAGCAATTGATTACTCGATGGAAGTACATATTATTCCGTTTAATAACGGAACCGTATTTTAGCCGACACTTCCAACGGCGCCGTGGCTTAGTTGGTTAAAGCGCCTGTCTAGTAAACAGGAGATCGGGGGTTCGAATCCCCCCGGGGCCTACAGATGGTTAATTCTTTTGAATTTTTATTTTTGCGTTTTTTTGTATTATTGTTATTAGAGATACAGATAAGTGGGTTTAAACTTCAAGAACATGATTATTTATTAAAATCAGAATCGCATTTGTAGTATCGCTTGTAGTCGAAATTCAACATTTATTTTACCTGCCGTTTGGGCAACATAGGTACACAATGTTTTTTTTTGTGCACATCTATGACACAGTACCATTCGAAGGATACATAAAGTTTAATTTCCCTCCTTTAGTAATAATACATAAAAAAGTACGACAATTTTCGATGTTCACTTATTAATAATAGATAGTGATAAGAATAATTTATGTATTGCCTAGGTATTAAACATACGGTAGGTACGGACTATCCCCGTATAAATTTTACGATTGGTATTGTGTAGGTGTCGTAAATCGTGATGTGTGTAAAAGTGAATGTGTGTTAGCTCAAGGTAATCACCTAAAATAGTTTACGAATTTAAAATTCTATGCGAGCGTTGTCTGTTGAAAGTAATTATTACTATAATGAGAGCGAATCTGCAGAGTACTTTATAAATTCTAACTGGTTTATTTTTTAAATGTTTTGTATTAAAATAAAGTGGGGACGTAATTGTAGACATATAGGTACATTCTACAATTACATACATTGACTTAGAATAAATTATATAGGTATATTAAGGGGGTGCTTCAACAACCTATCATTAGCTGTTCATTAAGCTAATTCGGTCTCTAACCTTTTCAATAGCTAACATTTGCATTTCACCACCATATCAATAGTGATAGTGACAAGATTGTTGAACACATAAATGTCATATTTATAGGCTACCTTTAGCTTATCTGGTCAATAGTTACGGACTAGTTATTGATATGTTGGTGAAACACCCCCCTAATTATATTCAAAATATCGATACAAAAATCTTACTTGCACACATATTGGAGGTGGAGGTAGCAGTGACAGTGAAATGCGCGGGTGGACAGAAGTCAGGTGACGGGCACGGCGTGGTCATGTTAAAGATATGGATCCCTCGCTCCAGTATGCTTTGGCAGCTGTGAGAGGCATCCGCCCCGCGCCACATGCAGACCAACAGCTGACCCTGGCCATCATTACGGAACTGGGAGGAGAACATTGATTATTATACCTACTGAGATTGAAATTGCAATGTAACATCTGAAATCTTTAGTGGAACCTTTTCAGTATATTACCCATCTACCAAGATATAGCTGCAGATAAAGCTGTAGGGAAGAAATTTGCGTTTAAATTTATATACTAATTTTGAACAGCCAAAAATATCTTATTCCATCTTAAATATAATGATGTTTAAATTACTACCATACTACACACATACGTACATTTTGTACATCTAAATATTACTTACGTCCTTACTTAAGACTGTAACAGACCATTACAAAGGTTTAATCTCGCAATAAAGTCTAAAATAACTACCCAAGGAACGCAAAAAAAGAACTACAATGATTGTAACCAGTTTTTTCAAACAGGCTAGATAAAAATACTGCTCCACGCAGACTAAAATAGATTGTTAATGACTAAGGACGGAGTCGAAGGCAGATTTTGAAAAAAAAGCTAGTTTACAAAAACGGTGAAATGATTTATGTTTTCGGGAAAGAAATGGAGTTATGAAAGAAAGAAAAATCAGTATGCAATTATTATCGGACCAACAAAACGTTACAGACATTTCGTTTGTCCACGATCTTCCTACATCTTATTGCAATTACCTACACTATAAGGTTGGTTAGTACCTGAACTTGTACAAAAGACTGCAGCCTCAAATAAAACGGGTGTATCCGATAGAACGCCTGTCGGTTGGGCAGTACAAAGTCCTCGTACTCGCCTAGGTGGAACGCCGTGTTGTTAAAAGGACACTGCACGCCCATTATCCTCGTCGGAATGTTGCTTTTGACTATGTATGTGTCTACAGCTTCTATGACATCTTGTACGCTCGTCGATGTGGTCTGAAATCATCATAGTCGTTATAAATTCGATGCATAACTTAACGTGAGATAATTTTATATAAATGAGTGCTCTTGGTAGAGGTATCCTAAAGGTAATGTTGGGCGTAACTGATATATTTTTCTAATGCATTATACATTATATTATAATTTTCAAACTGTTGTTTTTAACTGTTGTAATATATATTATATTGTATTGTATTGAAGGAACACTAATCTATACACATATAATAAAACAGTAAAAAAACTGTGTCTGTACATTGAATATATTACAAAAAAAATCATTGAGGGGGGTTTAGAAACAGTAATAGAGCACGAATCCAAAAAAAAAATTCTGTCTGTTTGTCTGTGTGTCTGTTTGTTTGTACACGCTAATCTTCGGAACTACTGGACGGATTTGAATGTTTTTTATTTTGTTGTATAGGTATTAAGTCTGGGCAACATATAGGCTATAATTTATCTTGGAAACTTGAACACCTGATACAGAACCCCAACAGACCAGCTAAACTATAAGAGATACAAAAATGGTACCATAGCAAAAATTGTTCCACGTGATGAGCATTTTCTGTTGCGAGAATAAATTTGAAGATCTGGAACACCTGATGTAGAATTCCAAGAGCCCAGCTACACTATAACATATAAAGGAATGACGTCTTAGCAAGAGTTGTTCAGCCTGATGAGCACTCTCTGTTGACGTATAAAAATTGAAGATCTGGAACACCTGTTGTGGAATTCCAAGCGCCCAGCTACATCATAACACATACAGGAATGCCGTCTTAGCAAAAGTTGTTCAATCTGATGTGCACTCTCTGTTGACGTATAAAAATTGAAGATCTGGAACACCTATTGTAGAATTCCAAGCGCCCAGCTACACTATAACATATATAGGAATGACGTTTTAGCAAAAGTTGTTCAATCTGATGAGCACTCTCTGTTGACTTATAAAAATCGAAGATCTGGAACACCTGTTGTGGAACTCCAAGAGCCCAGCTACATCATAACACATACAGGAATGACGTCTTAGCAATAGTTGTTCGGTCTGATGGGCATTTCCTGTTGACTTATAAAAATCGAAGATCAGGAACATCTGATGTGGAAATAAAAGCTATCACTAATTTCACTGTATAATTATAAAATAACGTAAGCTGGGAGTACCTCCACGCGGTGACGGCGGTAACAGTTAAGGACTGATTTTCGATGACGATGGTGTATCATTGAAAATTTGACTCTACTGGCCAAAACTCCCATTTATTTTTTTTATTTTATCGAATAAATATGCCTTCGGGCTAAAGTTATTTGAGTGTTTAATTTCCTTTTCCATTTATCTTCGTGACTCGGTAGCCTACCCGGTAACGCAGGGGAGCAGTCACTTAGATTTTAATTGATCAGGTATCTTCACAATAAAACTATAACCATGCCTAGAAAGAGGTCAAATCTTTCCCAATGTTCCAAAGGAGCTAAAAGATTGAGGATCATAAGATCCCAAGAATCTACCGAAGAGCGTCAGGAGAGACTTGATGCTGTTCGAGAACATCAGGCTGCAACTCGCTCCGTGGAAACCTCTTCGGATCGCGAAGCACGCCTGCGTTCTCAGCGTATTTACGCATCTACATCCAGGTCTCTAGAGACCAGTGAAGAATATGATGCGCGACTGACCGCTGATCGTGAACATCATGCATTGTCTCGCGAGTCGGAGACGTTCACGGAAAGAGAATTACGCTTGAGTTCTCAGCGTATATACACATCGACTTCGAGGTCTCTAGAGACAAGTGCGGAACTTGATGCGCGACTGACCGCTGATCGTGGAAGTCATGCATTGTCTCGCGAATCGGAGACGTTCACGGATAGAGAATTACGCTTTAGTTCCAAGCGTACCTACGCATCGACTTCTAGGTCTCTAGATACAAGTGGGGAACGTGATGCCCGCTGATCGTGAACGTCTCGCATTGTCTCGCGAGTCGGAGACGTTCACGGATAGAGAATTGCGCTTGAGTTCCAAGCGTATCTACGCATTGACTTCTAGGTCTCTAGAGACAAGTGGGGAACGTGATGCGCGACTGACCGCTGATCGTGAACGTCACGCATTATCTCGCGAGTCGGAGACGTTCACGGATAGAAAATTGCGCTTGAGTTCCAAGCGTATCTACGCATCGACTTCTAGGTCTCTAGAAACAAGTGGGGAACGTGATGCGCGCTGATCGTGAACGTCACGCATTGTCTCGCGAGTCGGAGACGTTCACGGATAGAGAATTGCGCTTGAGTTCTCAGCGTATCTACGCATTGACTTCTAGCAGGTCTCTAGAGACAAGTGCGGAACGTGATGCGCGACTGTCCGCTGATCGTGAGCGACATGTATTGTCTCGCGAATCGGAAACGTTTACCGATACAGAATCACGCTTGAGTTCTCAACGTATTCGTACACCTACTTACATCATCAACGAGTGATGAACGGGATGCGCGACTAACTGCTGATCGAGATTATCATACATTGTCCCGAACATGCACACAACAAAATATTCATAATCATTAGAAAGTGAGAGAGAAAGAATTGCTGGAGTACGGCATGAAGAGACAGAAGAAGAGCGCAACAAACGTTTGAATTCTGGTCGACTTCGACATTATCTGAACAGTATGTCGATATCATCTGAAGAATCGGATGTGGACCAGCTAAAGTATAAGAGATATAAAAATGGTACCATAGCAAAAATTATTCCACGTGAACAGCATTTTCTGCTGTTTAAATTTTAAATTTAAAGATTTGGAACACCTATTGTGGAACTGCAAAGCCCAGCGACACTATAACATATATAGGAATGACGTCTTAGCAAAAGTTGTTTAGTCTGATGGGCATTTCCTGTTGACTTACAAAAATGAAAGATCTGGAACGTCTCGAATCGTCTCGCGCATCCCGTTGATTTCCCGTCCCCGGGCTCTTAGAATTCAACATCAGACGCTTCAGATCTTAGATTTTGACGACCCCGTTGTCGCTGGCATAAGCAACAGGATCCGCGTACGAAGTCGCGGGCAGAAGCTAGTTATCAATAGAGCAGAAGACTTGCAGTAATATGAAACTAAGTTTACACTAATATAATATAAAATTATTTTAACGGTAATAAAAATTTGCTCTTGTTATTTGTGGGTTAAAGTTCATAATTGTGTGACGCTTTAATACGATGTAAAGTACGACAATATTATTTTGCCGGTAATATGAAACAAGTTCATACTAATATTATATAAATATTTATGTTATTTTAACGGTGGTAAAAATTTGCTCTTGTTATTTGTGGGTTAAAGTTCATAATTGTGTGACGCTTTCGGCCGACTTAACGACTCGACGCGAGTGGCGGGCGACTACTACCTATAGACAATAATATATATTATAACAGTCTTTGTTGCAAATAAATAATGGTTAGAATATTAGAAATGTATAATGAATTATATTAGCTGTTATATGTTATAACGCCCAACATTACCTAAAGGCGAGAAAATAAAGTGTTTTTTTTTATTGTCTTCATGTCTCTTCGATCTCCTGTAGTCTGCAAAGATATCCTATTTAATCAACAGGAAGATAACAAAATAATGGTCATTTACTAGTAAGCAATTTACGTAATTCGTTCCTCAAGCACTAAAATCATGATTGTATCGTAAGTTGACTCTTAAAAATACCTCGAAATTCCAAGCATCTAATTTACCCATCTCATGTTTCGTTTCGGTATTAGTAGTTCAAGGAGGTCTAATTATAGATACTGCATAATAAACTAACACAAATGTCAAGCTGATACCTATTAAAAAGTAAACAAACAGCCTCACGTGAATCTTGGAATGTCGTTTTATAACTCCAAGATCAACGTTCCTAACTTAACAACCGACTGAAGCAAAGTAGCCAACTATCGCAATTAAGTACCTTAATTACGCATTGCAAGTATGTAGGTAGGTACTTATATTACTGCAATATTTTAACATAACATGTTTTCGCTCGAACAAGTGCAATGACACGCTATTACGTTTATAGTTTTTGTTTATAACACAGATAAAACTTACTGGTAAAAATAATTCTGAATAGTCCAGATACTCATTGTTGATGTTTTGGAAATCTGACAATTCTTCTGCGACATAGGTGAAGTAAACATCAAAGTAGTTGGTTCTTAGTAGCGCCATCAGTTCCCTGGCCCGTTCCATCTCAGTGGCGGAGGGGCGGTCGCTCGGACTTATTATGAGAACCACTGTACTGGGGGATGCGCTAGCGTTGTTTGCTATGTCCACCAAAGACTCGTTTAACGAATGCTGCAGGATTGTAGACATAACCGTTGGAAGGTTGAGGCGGTTTGGCCCTAAAAATATAATATATAATAACATACAGAGAAGAATTACCTAAGTAAGTGAGAATACAGCAGATAAATAAACCCCTCAATGTTAGTTTCATATTCATATTTCATAAATTATTATGAGTTCAATGTAAATTAACTAAATAAAGCATGTTATTAGCAGTTTACCATTTGATGGGAGTTTAACTTGTTGTCAACCAAACAGTGTATATGATTAAAAAATATACATTTAGGTATTCAAGCCATAACTAGGCCAGGGCTCGATTGTAACGTGTCAAATTATCGTGGTGTGAAGTTGAGAAAAATAATAAAATAATGTAGTTATCACAGAGTTACTATCTACTTCACAATGGTTCAGATTTGCTTTAATACAAACAACAGCAACAGAATTTAAAATCTTTGTTATAATATTTTTAAACTTAAACAAGGAAACCTAAAAATATTTAGAATATCCTTAACTCTAGTCAGATTTTTTGCAGCACATTTTAAATAAGTTGAAGGCCTTGAAGGACAAGAGCTAATTAGGCTTTCCGCGAATGTTCATTACCACAAAAAAACACATTGCTAAACACCGTTTACCAAGTCCACAACAATAATTAATTTTTATTATTATTTTGATCATATTATTCATAATTATGATATATGATTAAACTATACGTGTACATAATACATTTTAGTATTTTTACGTGGGATGAGTACTAGCACAGTTGTCATTTCATAAATCGTAGTGGGGGACCCCCAAGTTGACCTACTGTACTTATCTAATCGAAATAATGCAAACACCATTTTCGATAAACGGGAAAAAGCTGCTTTACTGAGCTTTTACTCGACTACGGAAAATGAAGGGTAATGATAATGAGTGACACTGACATTGTATTTTCTTTCTCGTGCGATTTTTGTATGTAGGTACTATTTAATTGAATTTTTGACAAACATTTGCTGATAATATTGTATGAGATTTTGTACTTTTATAATTAATTTAAATTGGTTAATATTGATTTTAGCGACACTTTAGCGTCACTATTTTGAAGTATTTTGTATGCCTTTGGGCGAAACATAGGATGGACCAAACATTTTTATAGAACATCATTTTGTACCCTGTGTTCACAAAATTAACAAATGCATTGAATTAAAATTGAATTGTTTTTTTTTTCTTCTTTAATATATGACATTGTCGTATGATTACGTTTTATGCAAACGTCTCAGGACGCATACTGCATGGTTGCGGTGAATGCACTAGGTAATTCCCCGATAACGGCCCTGAGTCCTCGGAGTAACCCTCCGCCTTCCTCATGATAGAGGGTATCCATGACGATAACACCACATAAAAAAGGGGTCAAACTACGTGAAAATTTGTATAATAAATGGTGTTTTATCTGACCAACTTATAGATTTTACATTATAACAAATCTGCCAAGAAATAATAATTATGGACATACACGTTAGGGACGAGTTATCTTATCTTTACCTACACAGTCAATATTTAGTGGGAAGTATTATGGAGAGTTGTGGATGCTTACATTCGTCGGTATAATTCCTGATGTAGGAGTACATTGTGGTAAGATTGTATGAAGGAGGGGCGATCCAAGCCCCCGTGTTCCCGTGAAGGAGAGATATTGAACCGCGTTGTAAATTTATCTCCAATGATCCTCCGATCCACCTGGTGACAATTAAGATTCTTAGAAGTTGTGGTCTTTAATATTGTTTTGAGGGTTGAAATCACTTGGCTTGTTACCGAAGTAGGTTCGCCACGCTTGCAGGTAGTTATTAAGGAACCAGTTAATCTCCTATCAGGACAGGTCTAAGGAGAGACAAGTTAAGTCAGTTCTTTCTGATAGAAAATATTTTACATTTATAATTTTATATTAATACTAGTAATAATGCTACTACTCGCCCGCGTGGATGTCGTTTATCGCATATTATGTCCTTCTCCAGGTTCCAGACTATCTCTGTACCAAGTTTCATCAAAATCGGTTCAGGGATTTAGGCGTGAAAGCGTCACAGACAGACGGACAGAGTTACTTTCGCATTTACAATATTAGTAGGGATAAGAATAATAACGTTTAGAATATTTTAGATACAAGCAGGAGGACGTAATTAGCTAGGTAAGTAGCTAGGTACTTATACAATCGAGCGACATTTTTTTGACGATTTTTTGCTATCAGACCTTTTTAGCTTTACAGGTGTTCTTTTTTATAGCCATTTCAAAATTACCATACAAATAATATGCATGAGCCACTCGAGCTCTATCTGATTTCCTACTCGGGTTGTTTTTTCAGATCTTTTTTGTACATATTCTCTTTTAACGATGATTGAATTATACTTAATTACGTAACGTATGGCCTTGTGTATAAGGCAGTTAGTACTCACGACATGAATTGTTCGACATCGTAGCCTTTCCATGACCCGTCCGTGGCAACTATCAAGTCTATAACTGGTGCGCTGTTGGACACTTGACAATCATGATGATTTTGCCGCATAACTGTAGCTGAAATTTAAGTAATTTATGACTTTGAATTAGAAGAAAGTCATGTTACCAGAAGAGTGTGAAATGCGAATGTAGATGGATCAAGTAGAGGTAGGCCAAAGAAAAGACAGATGGATTGTGTGAAAGATGCTATGGGGGAAAGAAAGAAATGAGTACTGAGATGACGGCTAATAGAGGAGAATGGAAGAGGAATAGGTACCTACATGTTGTGCCGACTACACCTACAGTGGGATAAGGGCAGGGAGATGATGATGAATTGTTACTGTGAGCATAATGCGCGCAAATGTAGGCCTGGTTTGGCCACAACTTAGCGTGTACACAGACGCATAGCATTCCTATAGCAAGTCTACTGCAAAATGCAACTTGTATACAGTTAACAAATAGCACATTCACCCCATAAGCTATCATGCAGTCCGTCTGTTCTTTAAAACGTGTTACATAATTCCCCATAAAAAAGAAAATGTTAATCAAGTACTTAGGTAGTCTTTTATGGTTGTTGTCATTTACCTCTCAGAGGAAATTAGGTAAGAATCTAAATAACTTTCTGGGTACTGGGTAGCCTACTCTTTACTTTTATGTTTTCAGGATTGCTTTTCAGTGATGATTTTATTTTACGATATGTCCATTTTTTTTGCATCCTAATTTTCTTTTAAAATATTGCCAATAGACTCTTTACAAGGTACCTTTTAATCCCCTTTCGGCTTTAGGGGTATTTTTGTAACACGTTGTAAGCTTTAAAACATATTTTACTGATTTACTTAGCACATTATTGTCACCAGTCTCCACTCATCCACTTACCACCCTTGTGTTACTCACGTCTATAGAATATAATTTGCCCCAGAAGACGGCAACGGACTTTGCATTTGTACCGCTTAAGACTCCACAAATAAGCGTGACGAAGAATATTTATTCTACTAATATTATAACAAATAAATGAACTTACGAGCATAATCCATAAAGGCAGTGACCGCAGCGTTCGTTATCCTCTCCATTTCTTCAACGGGTATGTACACAGTGATTTGTCGCAAGGAAAGAACATGAGCGAATCGCGAAGTTTCCGTGAACAAGTCTGAACTGTTCATCATGTTTGTGAAGAGATTCTGTCTGTTGCAAGCCCTTATGGTGGGGTCGAAAGATACTCCTTCGTTGGAATAGTACATGTCTATGATTTGAGATAGTCTGAGAGATCGCCTTTGTTCTATCCATTTTGGTACGTGATTTGCTAATATGAGACCTGAAATTGTACTTCGTTGAATAATTGATAGATAAACTACTAAGTTTACAAGAAAATTCGTTGGAAAATACGGAGCCATGTTTTTTTTTTAAGTATTTTCGTATTTTATTCTAAAAGTTGTTCATAATGATGAATAGGTCCAGTGAGTCAGTGACCCCCTAAGAGGTTGTACACTTATTTATGTTACACCTTGTATACCACTATAATTTAACATTGCTATCTGGTGTAATACTTACGTTATTATTATTTCATACTAGGTTACTTAAGTAATTTACAATCCAGTAGGGTGTGGCAGCTAACGGATAATCGCTAAGTGAATACAAATTAAATTTTCGGAGTCTATAATTATGTAGAGACCAAAGTTAATCACAGTAATTTAATTACCTGCGATAATTACAGAAATTGCTGAATAATTTACTTACCATCAATGCCTGCCAAGATCTCGGCGTCCGTGAACTGCCAGTCGGCGACCGTCAAGTTTTGCGGGAAGATGTAGTGGTTTCGTGGCAGCAACGTGTCGTTCCAGCGGTTGTTACTGCCGACCACCATGTTCTGTGATACGGACCCCACTCTCGGACCTTGGTTCACTACTACTTCTGCTAAATCACCTGTAAAATGGTTTTGGCGTGTAACTTATCATCTTGGCCAAGTTAAGCCATCCGCTCTCAACACGTGGGTGTCGTAAGGCGACTTAAATCCTGCGCCCATTGGCGAGACGGCCCGACAAAGGATTTTTTAAGCTCAAATAATTTTAAACCTTATTAATACCCTTTAGAAGTCGTAATTTCCGTACCGGGGGATCTTCAGCATGCCGCGGCACGATGAAGCATCCCGTGCTAAAGGTATTAGAATAAGGTTTATGATTATTTGAATTTAATAAAGCCTTTGCCATGCCGTCCCGCCAGTGGGCGCAGGGCCTTAGGTTTTAGTCTGGAGCATGGGCAGCAGCGTCCTTTATTTGCTAATCATACACAATCTGCTATCACCAATCCATCTGCCAACTGTTGTGTTTATATCATATCTCCAGTGACCGTTAACGGAAGGTCTATATTCAAAGTTGACGTATACGGGCAAGGTTTGCAATGTTTTTGGGCCATTCTCTATCAATACTGTTGACACAAAAGACAATAATGTACTTAGTTTTCATTATTTGCTATTCATATTCATTTGCATACGCAACTAACTAATTAGGAACACCACGTAATAGTTTACACAACCCATATGAAAGGAAATGGTAGCGATAAGACATAATATATTATAAGTTCTAATTAATTTTAAAATTTGTTTACCGGCCAATGTAGCAACCCAAATATTGCTTATATCGGCAACGTCAGATTGTCTTTGGATCCCAGGATTTAATGTCTCTATATCTTCGAACCATTCTTGCTTAGCGGAGACCATTAGAGGCTCAGCGACGTCTTCTTTGAAAATATTCGCGTTGAGTATTTCCGTAACAGGTACTCGTTGAGATTCCAGCGATGCGGCGATTGCAGAGACTAACGTCCCGGGAGAAATGGTACCCCAATGAGTTTGAATTACGCCCTCCTCTATCGGACATCTGCTGATAATTCTGAAAAATCTGTTTATTAGTTTCAGTTTTAATTAACAATTAGTAAGATGGATGGAATGTGTTTTATCAATGCAGTCGACGTCAGCCTACTACTACACCAATGCGCGCGTATTGGAGGCATTTAGAGGATCTCTCCCTAGTTACGCGTCAAAACCCTGTTTTCGCTCAACCTAAGGAATGGGTCAGAATATATGTGGGTTTATGCAGGGTCGGCCCTACCGTAGGGCGAATGGAGCGGCCGCACCAGGCGCCAAATCCCAGAAGGCGCTTCAGTCAACTGGTATATATTAGGGGCAAGCAAAGGGGGCGCCATAATTGGATCTCGCTCCATCCTGAAACTTGCCTCGGGCCGGCACTGGGTTTATGTATGATATGACGGCCTCGTTGGTCTAGTGATCGCAAGCGCGACTGCTGAGGGTTCGGTCCTCAGGTCGGACAAAGTGTTATTGGGTATTTTCGTGTGCAATTTCTCAGTAGCTGCCTGGAGTCTGGATTTGTGCCCGTGGCAATAGGCTCGCCCCCTATTACATGGGACTTAAACATAACGACGAAATGAGGGAGTCTATACACCTTTGCCCAACCCTTCGGGGAATACAGGCGTGATGTTATGATATGTTAAGTATGATATACATATATCTAGAGTCTCATTCGACAAAAAACTGCTATTATAGCACGCTCCATAGGTTTCGAAACGATATATGTAGATAGCGTAATCAACGCATTACTGTATCAATGGTGGGCACGTGCACGGACCTCTTCTCAAAATGAGAACGGTTTAGGTCCACCAAGTAGGCCTAGTGCGGGTTGGCGGACTACCTACCTACACACCATCGAGAACATTTTGTCGCTGACCAAATATTGTTCCCGCAGACCAAATAGGTATTACTTTCAGTGATCAATTAGGTAACTAGTTCCCACAATCAAATTCTGATCCGCCCATGGGCCCATGAATTCGAAAAGTCAAACCCGGTATCGAATTAACACACTCCTGTGAGGAAGGTAAGCGTTCAACCGCTATCTCTGCTTTCGAGGCGATATGGTCTTCTCAGGTACGATAACAGAACAGACACAGGACCTACAGTAGCTACGTACTGATGATTACCTATCATTTTAGGTAAGTAAACAGCTGTTTAAACAAACATTTAATGATGGTTAAATAATAAATAGTGGTGAAAGCTAGCTATGTTAATCGAATTATACTATAACATCGGGTAATAAATTTTATTAAAAATAAATAAGATGCTTTTGGCCAATATAGCTGCATACCTAGATACCTTTTTATACATGAACAAAATAATGAAAATGTTGACATCATAATATTAGAAACTGTACTTAGAATATTGACCACTTTGGATCTTATAACAATACCTAAGTATGCGTATTTGGACTACGTCCTTATAAACTAATTTATGCCCTTCTGATTTTTTTGATTATCTCGGATGCTTAAATAAAGACGCTAACTGTACTGACTGAAGACTTTCTTTCTGCTTAAGTTGATTATTCGTCAAAATGTTATGTTCACTCATGAAGGTCGACTACCTAAATGTAACGCCGTCCTTTACTGACGCGAATGACGATGAAACCCAATGAACTCGTGACGTCAATAGTCCATAAAAAAAAACATTATCGTTTACTATTTTACGACCAACACTTTGTGTTAACGGTAATGTAACAAAGAAGTGGCTTTTGACCTTATGATAGTAAAAGTATTTTAGCGATATATACCTATCTACAAGTAGTTACCTACTTTTTGGCGAACCTTTTATCTACGTCATAATGAATGACATATTTTTCGTTTGTATAATAATTAACGGTCATGTTTGTTTACATACTCACCTACCGCTACTCTGTGTCTCCATATCATTACTACTTTGAGATAGTCGTGCCGATATAGGACACACAGCATTTTCATCGCCTCGCTCCCATTGTCGCACTGTCGAACTTAGCATTCTATGCAGGAGACATTTCTCGCCTAGTGACAGAGTTTCGTCGACTTCTATAAGATTTTGACTCGGCAGGAATATATCCATAAGGATTTTGTACTTGTGAAATTGGAAGCTTGATGCTCTGTACGGCAGTATGAATTCCGTTTCCACGGCATTTGCAGATGATTGTTCGATGCCATCTAGACGCAGGCTGTGGAAATAAAATGTATAAGTACTGAGTATGTAACTGAACGATTAACATTTATTTAGCAAAGTAGCAATAACATACAAACATTGCATAGAGGGCGCCACTGATCGCATTGTTTGTTTTTGCAATTCCAGAAGAACTGTAGTCATTTTGTATTCAAATTGGGGACTATATGTGTAACCAATGATTCAAATAATAATTAAGTTCAAATAAGTTTTAATTATGATTATTATTTTGTGATTTGTGACATGCTCGAAACCAGACAACTTTATAGTTGTAGCTTTAACGTAATAGATGGCGCTGTATTTCATCTTTCTTCTAGACCTAATTCTCTCCCCATCTACGGAATGATTTTGAAACCACGAGCGATACCATTAATTTAAAAATATTACGCAACCGATGCCTGTATTCCAAGTTCCAACCCATACCGAAGTGCAATGTAGCCCACCCATTTCATTATTTGGAAGCATAGCTTTCATACATAAACATAAGACTTTACGATAAATATGCAGTAATGCTTACCTTCTGAGTAAAGCCGTGCTAAACAGCCTCATATCCAGCTGAGTATTCAGCTCTAGCTTCCTCAATAAGGACAGGTAAACATCGAGCCGCCTCGGAGCCGGTAAATCAGACACCCCCGCCCGGTAGCAGTCCCTAAGGTGGTTCGGTATACTCGGCAATATCGCACATTTTGAAACTACACAAAAATAATACATACATTTTTAAGTTAACATAATATTGTAATCTAAAATAACAACATAAAGATAATAGGTAGTTCAATTATCTAATCAAAAACAAATTAGGCGCGGTTAGCGCCTAATTTGTTTTTATAAAATAATTTTGGAAGTGCACTTACGATTAATTAATAGTATTAAGTACAATATTTGTTTCTTCATGTTCTTTAAGTTACACTATATATTTTCGTAGTTAAAAATAATAAAACAACACAACACCATGCGTGCTGAAGCACGCGTTGGAGTGCTACTTTATAGATCACAGCTAAATGATAAGATAGTGATAATGAATCATTGCAAAACCAGGTTGTGACAATACCTTTTTGTCCTAACAGATTTTCAACATGAGTTAAAAGGATTGGATTAATAAAATAATTATGAAAATAATTTACTTTTTATTCACGATTCATCTGTACAATATTAACCTAGTCACCAAAAACTAAATTCATATTTGGTATTAAAAGATGACAACAAATTAAACGGATAGATTCTGTAAAAAAATAAATTTTAATGCAAATGCGACGTGGAATACATTTGTGATGCAAAATAACTTTAACTAGTAAAGACAACCAAATATACAAATACAGAAAAAGCAAAACAAAATTGTTCCCTTAGTCTTCTCAAACAAAATCGTTATTTACAAAGAAAGTATGTAATTTAAATAGAAGTAAACTTGAATGAGGTAATTATTCATCTGATTATCAAACTTTAAACAATAACGAAAGAAATGTTTACTATTATAGTACTTAATTCCAGAAGCATGCAACAGTGTAAACACAAAAATTGATAGATACCACTTTGCATTATTCAAATTAGAGGCTTTACTGCGTTTTGCTTGGGTGAATAGCCTATTATGTTAAAATAAAATCTCAGTCTAACTCAGCCTATTTTGAATAAACAAAGTGTTTTCTATGGTATTTCTTATTTTGTCTCAAGGCTGGTTTTTTCATATTTTTTTCACCACCATTAAGCTTACTTCGATTTCAATGTACAGCCTGTATTGCCATAACGCCCCTTATGGATTGTAACTTTGTAAGTATCATAACTATGCAGTCATATAATCTCTAAAATAACTTTAATATTCAGACTAATCTTAGAATATAAAACGTTTGTTCTATTATTACCCAGTCACTACTGGAGAAGTGTATAGCATTTATTAGTAGGTAATTAAGGTTGTGAATGTTTAAAAAGTAACTATAGGTACTTAAGTTCAGTTTGGATAGATAAAACAAAAAGGTTTTGATGCAATACCTTTCAAAATACATGACTGGCAAAATTAACTTCTTCAATGGAATTAAATGCAATACCTACTTATATTCACAACAACATTAAATGTTAACTAAAAGGTTATATCACAACATTAACAATTACTATCGAAGTACTAATTTGGCTGGTTTTCCGTCAACTTGTCGTGATGATCCGTGTTTTAAGGTGAATTCCCTCTTTATGTAAGCAAATAATAAGTCTGTTATGAGGAATATTTGTGCAGTGGCGAAGGAGAGAGTTACTCCAAAGAAGAAGTTGGCATTGGCAGATCCTGAATATATCCACAGATGCCAAACTGTTGGTCCGAGAGCTGATGTGATGACAAATGTGCAGCCCACTATGAATTTTTGTTGCATGACTGTAACAAAAAAATACACATACATAAACAACTAGATATAGTGACAATAATAATCATGTTTTGTCTTTTTTAATTTGATTATCCTTTATACACAAAAGTTATTTGAGTTTCATTAGTCTTTACTACTTTTCTTATGCAACTTTTGTAGGAGTTGCTATGATAGTTATACATAACCAATTTGCATCAATCTGATTTTATTAACTGACTTCAAAAAGGAGGAGGTTCTCAATTCGTCTGAATGTTATTTTTGTATTTTTTTGATGTTAATGTTTTACATGTGGTGCAGATAATCTCATCACATATTACAATCTAGCATTAATTAACATATTCTGAAGGTAAAGCCTGCATTGAAATGCAAATCTTACAAAAGGAAGCATAATTAACATAACTATAGGTGTTTTCTATGCTCTTAACAATTCTCATACTATATACTTACATGTAAACAAATGTTTCCACATTGGTAGTAGTGCCAAGTAGAATCCAACATCACCCACACATGGGTAGGATCTGAATATGGTAGAAAGTGCAATAAGTACAGTTGCAAGTAACACTGGTTCCTTCTTGAACCTCAGTGTGAGAGGCACTATGTACAATGCCAGTGCATTGATTTGGAATGCGCACACAAACAGCAGTCTAAAGTGTTCAAACATTTCTGTGAAGAAATACCAGAACAATCCAATGTTTGGTTTCAAGTCGGGCACAGTCAATCTGAAACAGTTTACAATAAGAAATTGTTTATTTATAAATTCAAAGAAGCATTTGCAATAGGCTGTGTTGTGCTCCCACTAGCAACTAAACATTTGTATTTATAATATTGGTGGGATCTTTTAATCCTTATTAACTCTGTAATAACCTACATGAATTATTTCATATATCTTGTAAAGCAAAATTCTTTAGCACTAGTAACTCAAGTACTTAAAACTTACATAAATCCATAAGTGTTATAGACATATTTGTAAGATCCATCCATTATGTATGCCGATAAATAGATAAGGAATCCCCAGCTCAGCACAAACACAAGTAATGTTCTGATGTAAGAGCATTTAGTGCATCCTTGGTTGACATCAGCCAATAGTATAGCAATTGGTACAATCAGTAACAACGGATAGAGAGCTTGGTGTGTAGCAAGAGCTATGAATACACACGCAACTATTCTCTGGCCACTTGAAGCACCCCACAGAGCTGTAGCCACCAACAAGTTCTGTATAACAGTTGTAGTCATTCCAGCACAATTCAAAACGGAGTATGGATTAAACAAGTAAACTGATAACACATATTCAGCTGAATCTTTCAACTGGGTATCATCTAGAAGCATAGATTTAGACTCTTCAGCGACTTCGATAACATTTTTCTGTTGGGATTCTTTAAAAATTCGTATAAAAGCTTTAGAAGTTTTATACAGAAGATGGGCAGTCAGGAGATCAAATAAAGTGAATAAAACTGGCAGTATAAATGGCACTTTCTTCATTAAGTAGTAGAAAGCTAATAGCATTATAGGAGATTCATGAAATGAGTCTCCCTCATACGGATTTATGTTGTGATCATATAAATAAACGCCTTCCATTAACCTCTTCCAGGAGTTCAAAGGCGTCGCTATTTCTACTCTGTTGGCGATTGTTTGCCAATAATCTAAATGTATTAGCCAATACCGCACCAAACCGGCTACAACATATTTTAAAATAACACCCATTTTGCCGATAATTACATAGATGCAACGAATATTATCACTAAAGTTCGAACAGAGATAGATTATTTATATTTTAATGACATTTTGTAAATTATCCGTTGTCTTGAACATGCATGTTGACAATTGACAATGACAACAAGATAGCTTTATGCAAAGTTCCCAATGTGAGACAAAGACCACAGAAACATTATGCTTGAGACTATGTTTTACAAAGCCTATGGAACGTTTGTATTTTTTATTGTATATCGGGCATGGATACTAGTCCTTATAGCCTAATTTAAGTATTTGTTTTAGTGTCCGACCGAAGGTTCGGTTTCGGTTTCGGTTTCGGCCAGTTTCGGCCAAAAAATCTTGTTTCGGCTATAGTTTCGGTTTCGGCCAAAAATCAGCCGAAAGTTCGGCCGCGCCGAAACTCAGTGTCCGTGAATTGTCGCGCGTCTTCCGGCTAACTTCGGGTGAGTTCGGGACTCCTGTGTGGTTGCCAGCTGAGTTCGCCAGTCGGCGTGCGGCGTGGTTGTGTTTTTGTTTGTTGATTTTTGACAAAGTTTACCGAATTTAGTACAATTTGTTGTAATTTTTGTTGATACCTACTGATAATTAGGTAAATAATTCTTTAACTACCAAGAAATACAAGATCTCAATATCAATAAATAATAAATTAATCTTTACGACATTGAACACAAATACTCCATTAAGAAGTCTGTAAGTACTTCACGTATAGGTGTTGATTTTTGACAATTGTCTAACATTTTTTTTGATGTTATATTGTTAATACATATAGTACTTATATCATAAATGAATAACTATTTTCGATACATATTTCCATTATTGTCTTTCATTTCATTTAACACGAGTAAACTGTCTGTATATGTGTAAAAAAGGTACTAGATTTCACTATACAGGGTGGGGCAAAAGTAATCACCCGATGTTGTTTTGCTGTAATTTTTTTTTTGGGAATGAAAATGTTCGGCTCTTCTTGTGGATTATGTTTATTTAATTAATTAAGTCGATTTTTTCCATCAAGTCAAGAAAATGATATCGGTCAAGTGACCGCCGTCAGAATTGATGACCGGCTCGACCGGATACGGGCTCGTTTTATGGCATTTTCCATTTTTTTTCCGCGTACTTCTCCGGCCCTACAGTTACTTTGGACGGCGAGCGCTACAGAGCCATGACTTTTTCCTTCCTCTGTTGGATGAATTGGGACTGGAGAACAAGTGGTTCCAACAGGACGAAGCAATGGCGCACACTGCACGAGCCATAACCAATATTCCGAAGGAAGTATTTCCGCGGCGTCTAATGTCTCGCTTTGATGATTTGCACTGGCCGGCCAGATCACCCGATTTGTCCGCTCGTCTTTTTTTTTTGGAGTTACTGGAAGTCCCGTGTTCATGTATTTATAAGCCTCAGACTTGAAGTCCTTAAAGAGAATATCCGACAGGAATGCTAGAACCTCTCGCCGGAAGTTCTGACACAAGTGATGGAAACTGCCATAAAACGAGCCCGTATGGTATCAATTCTGACGGTGGCCACTTGATCGATATAATTTTCACGACATGATGGAAAAAATTCTAATACATTAAATAAACGACGACACGTTTGACGACACGTTTGGTGCAGTGGCTAGGCGATTGGCTTCTGCGCTACGGGTCGTGGGTTCCCACACGGAACAAAAATTTGTATGGCCTACAGATGGTTGTTTCGGGTCTGGGCGTTTGTTTGTGAGATTTGTGTCTGTAAACGCACCCACGATACAAGAGAAATCTTAGTGTGGGGCAACGTTTTTTTAAAAAAAAAAAAAAAAAAATTAAATAAAAAAAAAACATATTTTCCATAAGCAGAACCAAAAAAATGTATTCCTAAAAAAATTGCAGCAAAACAACATCGGGTGATTTTTTTTGCCCCACCTTGTACAATAGAATAGAATTTTTTACACGTCTAAAAGGTTCGGTTTCGGTTTCGGTTTCGGCCGAAACTGAGACTGGCGCCGAAGATTCGGTTTCGGTTTCTGTTTCGGCTAAAAATCCTGTTTCGGTCGGACACTAATTTGTTTCCTATTCTGTTTAATGAAATGCTGGTGTAATACATTTCATTACTTCTTGGACAAATCTATCCCGTTAACACCTTTGCTGGACATAGAAACGTTTTAGCATGACACCAGGCAGCCTAGATTATTTGGTGTAGCAAATTAGAGGATAATCCAACCTTCTGTCAGCCTTTATGTGCATGTGAGTGAATGTAACACTGTAACATTATTCCTTAAGAGGAAATCTATTTTCGTGTCTTTTTTTATATATTGTAGGTAGGGCTTGATATAGGCTGGTGGCAAATTACCGACAAGTCTAGGAAAGGAGCTGTCCTTTCCTTGGATCCCGATAGTCTTACTCAAAAATTTGAGAAGCTACTTTCGGTCTAACACTAGGATATCGGTATCCCTTTAAAAACAGGTATGGGAAACAGGAGGTAGATTGCTATGCCGTGTGACCGATAGGATTTTCCATTCTTCAAAGATGACGAACTTCTATACAAAGTTTCATCCCCTATTTAACTCTTTTAGGGGACGAATTTTCCAAAATTCTTATCCTTAGTGCTCATCTTCGTTATACAAACTCCTGTGCAAAATGTTCATGCTTCTCGACCCACCAGTTTAAAATATGCGTTGTTTATCAGTTAGTCTGTGTTAGTTTTATAATAAGTCGATGTTTTTACTAGCTGTAGCTGGGTCCCTACTAGGGTTTTCGCGTTCCCGGCCTATTTGAGTTCCCGGGAATCGGGATTTTTTTCTCTTAATTCCCGGGAATTCCCGGGTACCCGGGAATTTTCATGTTTTTTGTATAAATATAGTTTTTCTCGTATATTTCAACATTAAACTTGTGTATGTACTTTAAACATGATAAATTGTCTAACATACCAATCGACTTTTCTTATTAAAATAAAAATCTTACACTTTTAAAAAAAATTGAACTAGGAACAGTTTCAGTCATTTATTGTGTCATGTCGCGAATTTCATTAATGAAAAAAAGTCTTCATATAATATGGCAAAATATTACGGAATAACAACAGGGTGAAGTGACTATAAAGGATGTTACCAAATTCGTGTAATACCTTAAAACCACATGATCAACTACTAGTGTAGAAAGTCTGAGCACGAGATTTAGCTTGAATAAAAATAACGTTTTTTTTCTTGCGTTAGTGATATGTGAGCGAAACATAACCAGTTATTAAGGTACACACGGCTACACATCAAGCTATACAAAACCAGTTTATCTTGGCGTCGCTTTGTATAATCTTTTCGCACAAGTAACGGTCAGCTTATACTGGTTTTGCATAGCTTGAAGTGTAGCCGTGTGTACAACAAAAAAATAAAAATTTATAAATAAAAATTTTATTCGTTGGAACATTTCGACGCCGCACATCAATGAATGCACAAAGTACAGTGACACAGTTGGCAAGCACGACAAGCACGAAATCGTTCTTTGCAGTCGGTTAACTCGGGGCACAAAAAGGGCTCGAAAACAGAACTTTTTTTATGAAAATAAACTGTTTTGTATTTAAAATAAAAACCATTTAGGGTCAATCTGTGACCAGTAGATCAAGCTGTTTGAAGGAATTACACGAATTCGTTTAGTTTATACTGTATATTTTCATTGTAAATCTCGAAATTACACTGAAGATAAACATTGTGAATAGTTTCTACAAAAGAAACATTTACAAAAAAAAAAGCTTATGGAATTTGTTTACTACACAGAGATAACAGTACTGTGTGCTGACATCACGATACATTTACCCCATTCTAAGTTCACACCACGCACAGTACAATGTCCGTTTCACGCGAGAGAGACAGAAAATGCTCTAAAATCTTCGGAAGTGTGAAGATCCTTCATTTTTCAACATGATTTCTTCATTTCAAATAATTCCCGGGTACCCGGGATTCCCGCCAAATAATTCCCGGTTCCTAAAATCACCAAATTCCCGGGAATTCCCGGTTCCGGGTACCCGGGGCGAAAACCCTAGTCCCTACGTTATCATAAAAGAAATGATAAGATCTGCAGGAGGACCAGGGTAACCGACGACATAGCCCGAAGAATTGTCAAACATATGTGTCAGTGAGCGGGGCACATTGCTCGCAGAACTTATGGCCGATGGGGTCGAAAGATTCCTGGAGTGGCGACCGCGTACCGAAAGGTGCAGCGTGGATAGATCCCCTGCAAGGTATGGACCAATTACCTGTTGTAGGATTCCGGTACCGGTTGATGTGATGTGGCGATGCTTGGGCCTATGTCCAGTACTGGGCGTCTTTCGGCTGAATGATGACGGTGGTGATGATTCTACTAGCTTGAGAAGTCTAAAAACCGTTTTTTATTTTCGTCAGTGCTGTTTCAGTCCATGTTCTGTTAAGCGATAAATGTGTATAAAAACGCTAAAATGGATTTAAAATATATCTAACAGAGAAGTTATTTTTAAAGTTTTATGCTTGCCTTCCACTGCGAAAAGCTGATGAGCAGAAAATACTTGAGCGAAATAAAATCAAATAGAGTTTCACAGAAAAGTGATATTTGCCATCCGTTACCAGCGGGACTTGCGGAATGAGCTAGGCGGGAAATGAGATGAGTCAGATGGGCGAGTTGTTTGCCTTACATTATCAGCCAGGTTTGCGGTGTGCGCTAGATGGCAGAAGAGTAAAAAACCAGGAACTATAAGTCACGGTTGAAGTTACTTGAAATTCGAAATCATGCCAGACTATTCTAGTAAAGATGATTGTATAAATACGATGTGTAAATGCGCAAGCAAAACTGTACAGCGACTACCTACTGAACTGAGTTGAACTGACTGAGAAGGACGAGAAAGCGGCATCCCTGCCGCTTTCTCGTCGTCTAAAGCGGCAGGGACGGGTGGAGGGGCGGGGTGCTAACGGAGTCCGTTCGGAGTTGGTGCTCGACACAATGATACAGCAGACCACGAAGCAAATATACCTAATTGCTTCGTGCCTTTGAATTCGCTCAGTCCGTTGCACTCACTCGTTAGGAATGGAAGCACTTCTATGAAATTCATCGTTGCAAGTCGAACGGAATCCGTCGGAAATAACTCTCCGACCACTTTTGTGACCCTTTGTACTCGTTCATTCCGCTCCGCTCACTCGTTTATAGTGGAAGCATTTCCATGAAATTACCGTTGCATGTCAAACGGAGTCCGTACGAAGGGTTCCGTTTGCAGTAGAAGGTGAGCATTTTATAACGTATGACAAGTGGCGCCCTCACATTTTGCATTTTTTTTTGACAAGTCGTCGGTCCATAGGCAAAATGTATGAAAATCTAATATATATTCAAGTACCTCGAGCTGAGCTGACTATGCTTCATTAATATTTATAAAGGACAATGGGACAAAACGTCCCCAGAAGTGTAGCACTTTCTTACCTATTGTTTATGAAATACCTTATTAATCTCTTAATTTTATTGTATGACAGCTCATCTGTAAAATGTATAGTTTAAAAGTTATTTACTATGAAAGTCACATAAAAATTACCTTAAAAAATGCTTAAGTATACAGGAAGACTTTGAATTCGTTGGCAATATTTTAGTCCAAGAATCTAATTGAGGAACAAATAATAACTAAAGCTAGTAAAGTGTTCAAAAATAATAACCCAGAGTTTTCCCAAAATGAACAAAAAAGTAAAAAGGATCAAATTGTGATTGCACGCTATTTAAAATGTACGGGTGCCGTGTGTAGGTGTGTGTGACACGTACGCACACACGCACATCACCGTAGACGCGAGCCATTCATTTTTGCGCGGGACGGAGCGCGTGCGGCGCGCCGGCGTCGCTTTGATTGCGGTCGCGAACTCGCGGATCGCGATGTAGCAGCTTCGATTTTCCTACGGAACTAACGTGTAATTCGTACTTAAATTAAATTATTTAGTTAGGTCCGAAAAAAAAAAAAAAAAGTTAGGTCCGAAAGTAATTAAAATCATGACAGAAAGCAAAAGCGAAAATAACAAAAACCATGACAGAAAATTCTGAAGCACAATAGCGCCCGTTTGTCTAAGCCGCAAACTCATACATTCACGAGAAAGCAAATTAAAAATGGGGGCCACATATGCGCATAAATCAATGAAATATGGCAGCTTGCACATAATGACATAATAATAAGTTATGCTACTCGTACCTACGTAATAATTGTCAGCACTGTTGGCACAGTGGCTGAGTGTGTGGCTGCTGCGTTACTTGTCGCGAATTCGATTTCCGCATAGAAAGATGTACGTGTTGAGTTTGTAAACGCACCCAGCACATTACCTACAAAAGTAATTAAGTACAAGCGCTGGGAATGTTTTAAAAAAAGACAGAGGAAGAATTGGAAAATTGGAAGTGATTTAAACTTTTACTTCGGTGTTCAAAGTAAAACTTATTCTTAGCAAAAGTTTCAAATTACATGTGCAATGACTGTAATATCATTAAAAATGAATTGAATGAAACAGCTGATTAGAGTTATTTAGAAAAGTACCTACTGCGTTGCAGCGCGTGAACTTTGGTGAAACAGCTGATTGGGACTACGCGGCCGGCGTGCGCGTTAGTGTTGTACCTACTGCGTTGACCGCGTGTGAACTTTGGTGAAACAGCTGATTGGGACTACGTGGCCGGCGTGCGCGTGTGTTTGTAATTATTTAGTACAGTACCTTACCTACAACGTTTTATTACTTAGGAGGTACTTACCTACGTGTACTTTAAAAGGTGCTCGAAGTGTTCACCTGTTCTTTGTACGCACAGCTCAGCATGGCGCCTATGGCTTCTTTTCACGTTTTGCAAAACAAATGTACGCGATTTAACAATTATTATTTCGAATGCCGTAACAATCCTTTCGCTTAACTTTTCGCGACTTTCACTTTCTTGCTCGTACACTAGTCTATTAAATTAGCCCCACAAAAAAAAAAACTAAGGGCGTCAGGTCAGGCGACCGCGCAGGCCAAGGTAAAGGCCCGCCGCGTCCTATCCAACGCTCGCCGAAGCTTCGGTCGAGGAACGCGCGAACATCCCGCTGGTAGTGTCATGTTGGTAGTACAGCTCGGACTGATAGCTTTCAGGCACGTTCTGCAGCTGCTCTTCCACGGAGGTCTCTTGGCACTTGGGCATACGTTATTACGTGGAGTGATGCAAAATCCAGTAAGTTTTGAGTTGACCTCAAGATTCGGTCTCTTGATTCATCGGGATAGCGGCGGTGGAACATCAGACGGGTTCGCGGAAAACTGTGCGTTCGGTCGTAAAACAAGACCATATCCAGGTATTACTGGTTCGTGTACACTGTTCTACGTGGTCGTGGCATGTTACTAACGGTTTACGGTTCACAGAATCTTTCGCGAATTACACGTCATGCACTTGACCTATTAAACGCGTGACTGGAGCGGAGCGGCGCAGGCGGCGACGCGCATGCATTTCTATGCAGGGGAGCGGGTGGGCGCACCCCGCGACCCCGCAGACGAACGCGGGGATCGATCGAGAGGCCCGGTAAACTTTGTTCATGCGCCGAATACTGTTTGGCGGCATTTCTTTTGAAGGACATGCCTACTGAATGAGAGCTCGTACTCGTACCTACATTGTAGCGTAAGTAATAAGACCGCGTAGTAAACTGGTATACTAGCATTACTAGCGGATGCATCTTGATACTTTAAATTTATTAAAGTTTTAATTATCATTTTTACTATTTATTTTTTTATCGTGTTTATTAATTTTGGACTTTATGTAGGTAAATGACAAGATATATCACGTTTTTAAAATTAATAATTTGTCAATTTTAATACACGATATTATGGGCTTAAACACATTAGTATCATGGGTAGAATACGGGGTTAAAATATTGCCAATGAATTAAAAGTCACGCTGTATTATTACTTCAATATGAATATAATTATTTTAGTTAGTGATATGGGGTTATTTGAAGAGCTCCAAAGCTAGTGTAACAATAGTTCAATGTGGGAAAGAGAGAACGAGAGGCGCACGCGTCCGAATCCGGAGGCGAAACGCGGCGCGGCCCTAGGCAACGGTTCGGTAGTTACCATTTTCAAACGTAATATCACCCGATAGGATCACAATTGCATCCCCGACGAACAGTTCGGTTTTCGAACCAAGCACTGTTGCATACGAAACCGCATAGTCGAACACATTAGCTCCCGCTTCATGCGCTCTTACAAAACGGGCATGCTATTCTTCAACGTAGAAAAAGCCTTCGACAAGGTCTGTTAGCGACGCCGCATGATTTTTGATAGTAATTGTGAATATTAAATAATAATATTTAGATCGAGAACTTTCTAGAACAGGTTAATAGAACATACTAGAAGTTTGTCGTATGTTCTGGAATATTCTAGAATATGATATCGATCAATTATGTACTTGCTAGAACATTCCAGAACATGTACTAGAAAGTTCCATAATGTGTAAAGTAGGTACTAGAACGTTCTAGAAAATATGTCGGTCTCTGATTGGTCGATGATATAATATAAATACGGCCGGTTAGTTCCGACAAGTCACTCACCCCGATAATTCAGCCCTCATCAAGCTGTCTCCCCCCCCTATGTCCACGCCAGCAACGCCCTAAGCCGAGGTCCGAGTCCCACTAGGGGTCGCCCTTAGTGCTGTTGTTGCAGGTAGTCATGATGTTAGTGTAGTACAAGTAGTTAGCTTAGGTTAAGTATTTTACTTCCCCCCATTGGCTGGAGACCCTTCAGGTCTCGCCAATTACTGCCCGGTTACGTAGAAACCGTCCCCTAGGACGACCTACTGCAGTCCAATAGAAAAAAAAAAAAAAAAAAAAAAAAAAAAAAACCGACAAGTCAGTTGTATTTTGGATATCGAACAATTCAGTTGTATTTTGAGTATTGAACAAATCAGTTGCTATTTAGTTCCGTACAGTCAATTGTAAATTGACATTGGAACAGAAGAGTTGTTATCTGGATACAGAACAAGTAAGTTGCGAATAGTGAATAGTGAATTGTAACAGTGAATTGTAAAAGTGAGTTGTAACTTGGAATCAAGCAGTGTATACTGAAGAATAAAGAACATTGGAGAATTTGGAAGCTTTTTATTTGGCATTACTGTAAGTCCCGCCAGTCCGTGAATTTGGTTACGAGATTTACCACCTTCATCCGTAACAAGGTCTGGCACAACGGTTTATTATACAAACTCGTACAGTCTATACTCATCATTCGAGACTTTCTGTCGGATCGCTCCTTCCGCTATCGCCTAGAAGGCACCTTCTCGTTTCCTCGCCCTATCCGCGCGGGAGTCCGTCAGGACTCCGTGCTATCGCCCTTTCCGTTCACGCTGTACACCAGCGATATTCCCAAACGTGGCTTCGCCAAGTTGGCTCTCTTCGCCGACGACACGGCCATCTACTTTTCCGGTAGGAGTCTCGACAGTATCACTCGAACCCTCCAAACCGCAGCCGACGCCCTCGGGGTCTGGTTCCGGAAATGGAGAATAGAGGTGAATCCCGAAAAGAGCGCAGCCGTTCTTTTCGAGAGATACGGTGATTGCAGAATAGAAAATAAACAGATTTTTATTTATAACCTTCTCCAGAAAAATAAAGAATCATAATTTTAATACTCTTCATTTAAGAGTTTTTGATTCATTGACTTTATAAACCGTTCATTTTGAATATAATGACTCATTCTTTAAGTCAGCAAATCATTTATTTTTCAGCCAATAATTGATTTAAAATGACAAAATGATGAAAATTAAACATCATTTTTATTTTATTTCAAACCGGTTTCATTCATTCCTTCACTCATTCTCGACTATTCATTCGTTCGTTCATTCAATCAAACTCACTCTATAGTGCTACAAGGGTGGGGACGGGGTCCATACATTTTGTCCCATTGTCCTTTAACAGGTTCACTGTCCACACAACATACACAATAGTTAAACAATGCACTTGTTCATATGTGATTCACGGGACAGGGAAAGGGTTAATATAATAACAAAAGAAAGAAGTTCGACTCACAGAGTACATTTATATATGGGGTAGTTCGACTTGTGACCTCGCCGCGTATTCAGCTCATGATTAAGGGCTCCGTTTGGGTCTGAAACTAGTCGGGCAATCCCGAAAAATGCACGTGAGTAAACCGTAATTAATCGTAATTAAGAATGTGTCTCACGAAATTTATAATAATAATAAAAAAAGAAAGAAGCATAAACTGACTTCCTCGTTGGTCTAGTGGTCGCAAGCGCGACTGCTGAGCGTGAGGTCCTGGGTTCGATCCCTAGATCGGGCAGTGTTATTGGGTTTTTCCTTGTGGAATTTCTCAGTAGCAGCCCGGAGTCTGGATTAGTGCCCGGTCGATGGCAATAGGCTCGCCCCCTATTACAAGGGACATAAAACATAACGACGAAATGTGGGTGTACTATACACCTCTGCCAACCCTTCGGGGAATATAGGCGTGAGTTTATGTTAAAGAAGCATAAAATCAAAACAATAAACTTTGTAACTCAATTAATTCTACAGTTTTAATAAAGTTGTTAAAGGTAGATTAGGTATATTTGACAGGTTTGATAGGTTTGACGACACGTTTGGTGCAGTGGCTAAGCGATTGGCTTCTGCGCTCGTGCTGCGGTCGTGGGTTCGATTCCCACACGGAACAAAAATTTGTATGGCCTACAGATGGTTGTTCCGGGTCTGGGCGTTTGTTTGTGAGATTTGTGTCTGTAAACGCACCCAAGATACAAGAGAAATCTTAGTGTGGGGCAACGTTTACAAAAAAAAAAAAAAACTGTTTGTTGTTTTAATTGTTATCAAGAAAAAAGCGCGGGAAACCTTAAATTTGGCGGTCGTGTTTTTGCGAGATAATTTTATAAATATTGTAATTGATTGGTTTGGATCCCTTTTATGTAAATATTCTGTCTTAGTGTGTATATATATAGTAATTTAGTTTTTATTAGTGTTTTCTACTAATATTTAGGTAAGTTTTTTTAAGTTTTTCTTTTCACTGAGGATGGATCCTCCAGAAGATCCTGGGGGAACAATCCCCGATATAGCTCACTATGTAACTATTTCCAATAATGACACTAGTGTAGACACAGACAGTTCAATAACTGTTAATAACATTAAAAGGAAAAGAGTGTCTGCTCGTCCCACAATATGCAAACATTGCAATAAAAAGAGAAGGAAAAATGGAGGGAAAAAAGTTAGTGATTGCAATTGCACACAAGAAATAGATATGTCTGAGCCCCAACCCAATTTAACCACTCTCACAAATACACAAGACAATCAAAAGATATTTCCACAGTCTTCAGTAGCTAGACTTATATATAATTCTACAGATGCTGGCCCATATGTTGTACATGTTAAACGAGAACAAAATTCAGAGTCTGACAATGTATTTCTGAATGCCATTTCTTTTGGCCGTTTTTTAAAAAGAAATGTTTTTAATAATATAATAAATGGTAGTTTGAAGAAAATTGGACGCAATCGACTTTCTTTATCATTCTCGCATCATCAGGATGCTAATTTATTTATAAATAATAAGTATTTGGAGCAAGAAAAATATAAAGCCTTCATTCCAACACATTCTGTTACCCGTATGGGTGTGGTAAGAGGTGTCCCAGCGGATTGGTCAGAAGAGGAAGTTCTTGACAACATCTCTGTCCCAATAGGGTGTGGAAATATTTTAAAAGTTAGGAGAATTAAAAGGAAGTTTACATTAGAAGGTAATTATGAACTGAAGAACACAGAAACTGTAATTTTAACCTTTGATGGTCAAATTTTGCCTAAGCGAATTTTTATGTGTTATTCTGCATTATCAGTAGATCAATATATTTTTCCCACCATTCAATGTTACAACTGTTGCAGATATGGTCATGTTAAAAACCTTTGTAGGTCTAAACCTAGGTGCTTTAAATGTGGTCAGGGGCACTCTGGGGATAGTTGCACAGTCTCTGAAGAGTCATTTAATTGCTGTCTGTGCAAGGGCTTTCATGAAGCTACTAGTAAGAAATGCCTAGAATTTGAGCGGCAAAAATCCATAAAAGAATCAATGGCCAAATCATGTATTTCCTATGCAGAAGCATCCAAATTACATCCTACTATTTCTAAAATTTCTTATGCTGATGCCTTACTTTCTTCCCCTAACATTTCCAACGACATCACCACTTCATTGCCTCAATATTATTCACCAACAAAACAAAATAAAACTTCATATAAAAAAACAGTTTTTATGAAACCCCATTCTCCCCCCAGTTTTTCAAAAGGCTATGATCAGCAAGCCCATAAAGATCTTGTCAGGGATTATAATAATCCACATTTTAATCTAAAGGATGGCTGTGCTATTATTCCCAAAGATAATTTATCTAACATTTCTGTTACTGATTTAATAATTGCTTTAATTAACTCATTGTCCCAATCTAATTTAATCTCACCGTCCAACGCTGCCCCTGTATTAGATGCAGTTTCTCGAATTTCTAAAAATTATAATGGACAGTCCAGCCACGGTGATCCAATGGAATTGCCGCAGCGCAATTTCTAAAAAATCTGATATTTCCTTTCTTGTAAATAAGTATAAACCTTTTGTTTTTGCTCTTCAAGAGACCTGGCTTAAACCAGATTCTTTGTTAAAGATTCCTGGTTATGCTTGTCTCAGAGAAGATCGTTCTGATGGGTATGGTGGTGTCGCCTTACTCATCAAACATCCTCGTTCTTTTTCCCATTTTTCAATTCCCGCTCATAATAATGATTTTTCTATTATTGCAGCGGTTGTAGATAGTATTTGTTTTGTTTCTGTATATATTCCTCGTCCATCTTCTGTTATCTTTACTGAAATTGTAAATATTTTTAATATTCTTCCTCGTCCCTTTATAGTTTTAGGTGACTTTAACTCCCAGCATCAATCCTGGGGTAGTTCTACGTCTAATAGTTTCGGGAATGCTATTCTGGATATCATAGACACACTCAATCTTTGTATTATAAATACTGGCTCTCCAACTCGTCGCACGGCTCCACATGAAGGAGTCAGTGCTCCTGACTTAACAATATGTTCTCCCAAACTGGCTTCTTCATTATCTTGGAAAGTCATGTCTTCCACTTACGGCAGTGACCATTTCCCTTTAGCCATTATTTCCGTATAATAACAATTCCAATCATAAGAGCACTCCCCGGCTAAAATACAGACTAACAGATGTTAACTGGTCTTTGTTCAAGGAAGAATTAGATAGAAATATTTCTGAACTTCCTGATATTAGATTCGGTAGTGAACAAGCATGTGTTGATGACTAAAGTCTTGATTAAAACTGCAGATAAACTTTTTCCAATTAAAAAATCATTTCAGGGTAAAATTCCATCTCCACCATGGTGGGATAAAGATTGCACAGATGCAATCAGAAGTAGGAAACAAGCAGAAAAAAACTACTATGAATTTTCTACGGTAGAAAATTTTAATATTTTGAATGATGATATAACTGGCACACGAAAATTATTTAAACGGAAGAAATTTGAGAGCTGGAAATCTTTTTGTCTGGCTATTTCCCCTAATGTTAGCCCATCCGTTGTATGGCGTAACATAAGAAGGTTTCGATCAGCATTCAGAGAAACATCATCTACATTTCTTCCACCTTCGCTAAAAAATCAGTTTTTAGATAAAATAGCTCCTTCCTATGTTCCCCAGGAATCGTTCCCATACTCCATTCCTGTCTCGGTAATTGATAATATTACTGGCCTCAATAGCCCATTCACTATTTCTGAACTTAAAGGTGTAGTATGTCATGTTAAAGACTCCGCTCCAGGTGCTGATGGAATTCCTTAATCTTTTCTTTCTAATCTGAGTGAGTTTTATCTTTCGTACTTTTTAAATCTGATTAATTCTGTTATGATCAGTGGTAATATACCTATATCTTGGAAATCTCAAATAGTTATTCCGATTTTAAAACCCAATAAAAGTCCCTCAAATAGCATGGCATACCGGCCCATTGCACTTTCATCGGTACTGCTGAAAATTTCAGAACATTTGGTTAAAAATCGGTTAGAGTGGTATTTGGAAAACCATAGATTATTGAGTGAGAGTCAGTTTGGATTTAGGCGCGGTAAAAGTACTATAGACAGTATTAGTATTTTTGTCACTGATATCAGGTTAGCTTTTTCTGAGAATCATTCGGTTGTCGCAGCCTTTCTCGATATAACTTCCGCGTATGACAATGTTGTTATCTCCACATTAAAATATAAACTTCAACAATTGGAAGTTCCTGTGATACTTTCTAATTTCATTTTAAACATCTTATCTGAGAGGTGCATTAATCTTTCACTCGAGGATTCTAGTTATGAATCTAGACTCGTTTGGAAAGGCCTACCTCAAGGATCAGTTCTCAGCCCTTTATTGTATAACATTTACACTTATGATCTTGATTCCTCTTTAGATAGCGATGTGGAAGTACTTCAATATGCAGATGATCTTCTTTTATATTACTCTCATAGTTCTATTGCTAGGGCATGCTCTTCATTGACGTCGTCACTTAATCTTTTAAAAAATTGGCTTGATTGCAATGGTCTCGAACTGTCCACTTCTAAAAGCTCTGTTGTACTATTTTCTAGAATGCGCCTTCCCCCTCCCATTTCTGTATACTATAATGATAGTGAAATTCCTGTAAAATCTACAGTAAAATTTTTAGGAGTTTATTTAGATAGTAAGCTAACGGGAACGCCTCATTGCGAGTATATCGCTGCAAAGTGTGAAAAACGATTAAATATGTTAAGATGTCTGTCAGGAGTATGGTGGGGTGCCCATCCATTTTCTTTAAAGCTTTTATATAACGCATTAGTTAGAAATGTTCTAGACTACGGTACCTTTTTGTTAGAACCAGGAAATATAGCTGCATTTAAGAAACTAGACAATGTTCAATCGAAAGCTTTGAGAATAGTATCGGGAGCTATGAAATCAAGTCCAATTAATGCTCTACAAGTCGAATGTGTAGATCCACCTTTATCCCTTCGCCGCCAGTATCTTTCTGATAAATTTTTGTTCCGATCTTTGCAATTTTCTAATCATCCACTACGTTCAAAACTGCAATCTCTTCTTGATCAAATTAATACTTCCAACTATTGGTCTCACAAAACTCATCCCTGTCTTGTTCAAAGCTATAAAAAGTTTATTGCTTTACAAGCCCCAACTTATCATTCAATGTCATTTCCGCTTTTTTCCAGTAATTATGAATCGTTAGTGTCCATTCCAGATATTCACTTTAACTTAGGTATAAATAAAAATGATGATTTAGCAAATTTTTCATTCAATTATATTAAAGATATCAATAACTGGGACAGTTGGCATCATATTTATACTGATGCTTCTAAGCACTCTGCTTCAGGAAATGTGGGAGTTGGAGTATTTCACTCTCAATATAATATTGTGCAAAAAGTGAAACTTCCGCCTGAATCATCAGTATTTACTGGAGAATGTTTTGCAATATTTAAAGCTTTAGAGTATATCCATATCATGAAATTAAAAAAAACTGTTTTATTTTCTGATGCTTTAAGTGTATTGCAGGCCATTCAAAAGAATCCATTTAAATGTAAAACGGTATTTCCTATTATAATATGTATAAGAAACTTACTATTCAAATGTTCCCAAGTTGGACAATTAGTTTCTTTCGCATGGATTCCGAGCCACAGTGACATTACAGGTAATGTTAAAGCTGATCATTTGGCTAATGAAGCTGTGGACTGTGGAGATATTTTCCCATACATGAATTATTGTCACGATCTGGCGAGTCTGCCCATGACTTTCCTTCGGGAGTCCTGGAGGGTTTCATGGGTAGATAGTAGTTTGACCAAAGGCAAACAATATTCTCAGATTCAATCATATATACCTAAAAAGCCTTGGTTTTTCAAAATAAACTTTGGAAAAGCTACTACCAGTTGTCTTATACGCATGAGGTTGGGACATGTTTGTACTCCATCTCATCTTGCCCGCCTTAAGATTGTTGACAGCGATCTTTGTGAGTGTGGTGAAAATGTGGGGGATTTAAACCATATTTTCTTTTCTTGCCCTCTACATAATCGTGCTCCCTTTCTGGACTCATTACTTTCCTATCACATTCCTTTCCCTACATCTATTCCTGTTTTACTGTCTTCGAATGACCCTAAAATATATAAATATTTATCATTATTTATTACTCTTAATAATATTCGTTTATGATATGTATTAATTATTAATTAACATTAATTTTCCTCTCTGTATCTTGATCCTTTCCAATAATATTCCAAATTCCGCATCCAAAATTTCTACTTTTTAATCCTACCATAAGTTTCCCCGTTTTTGTAAGTGGCATTGCGCAAATAGCGACTTGCCAAAAGAAAAAAAAAAAAAAAAATGTTATCAAACATGACTATTTCTAAATACTTTTTTTATACAAATAACTATACGATTGTTTCCTTTTATCAAATTGGTTTGTTGTTTGTTGACTTCAGGTAAAATTACATTAGTTTAATAACCACACTTAAGTACCTACGGTAGGCCAAATATGTGGTTTACCAGTTTTGACAACAGTTCCAATCAAATGAAAATATCGCTAAGGTTGTTGTCAGATAATTTTTGCAAGTGAAAACCGACCTTATTGTTTTAAGACGTTCAAACGAATTTCAATCTTAAGGTAGTAAACCACTTTTTTGGCCGAGTGTCGTTCTATTAGCAATAAGTTATTTTGCATTAGTTAGCTCTAAAAACAACTGTATAGTAATAAATTAAAGGTAATTTCATCTATTTTTGTCAATAGAATAGTAGTCTTCACTTTAGTTTTGCTCCTCGGACCTCAACTCAGTTTTTATGTCACATAAACAGGATAATTTTTAAAAGGGGTATTATTAATCGGGCTAATAAATAATAAATGGAAGACTGTTAATGAGATACTTTAATACTAAACCGAGCGGCATTAAAATCTATTTGCGAAAAATTAACTTAGGTAACTGGCGATAATTATGAATGATTAAAATTCGTAAAATGAGCTACTAGCAGTGGGAAACAATTAATCTAAGCTAGCAACTAAAATTACAAGTGTCCAAATTAAATACTATCTTGGGCGAAAAAAATACTGAGTGAAAATATATATTTCCTTACCCCGACACGGATAGGTTAGGTTCGAAGGGGATGGCGCACAGTGGGCTGAAAATCGATCTTCATAGACATTGGGATCAACTTTGTAAAACTTTTATTTTTTTGGCAGAAATGGGTTTAGGTATCGTATGTTGGTCAATTTAATGCTATTTGAGTTTTTCAATAAACGTTTTTCTTTACTTTATAGCACTTGGTTGAAAAAAATGTATGGAAAAATACGTAAAAAAGGATATATTTCGACTTTCGTACAAGTGCCCCTAATTTCCTTTGGCACGATTATACCCCTTATTTTTCTGCATTTTTTGACATATCACATAATGCGGGCACGCGTTAGATTTTGGGAGAAAAAAAATCAAATGTGTTTTTAAAATATAAAAAAGGTTTTAATCTGTTTATAATTGATATTAGGTACTTAATGGTTATAAATGAATTATATGAATAGAAATGTAATAGCTACCGGTTAAACATAACAAATTTTATGGAAATTAATTAATATTTTTGTAATTTAATAACGAGGATGGTTAAATAATGAGATCATGATCCATTGGCCATTATCTATCATAATGAGATCTAATGTCCTATTACTGAGATAAATTAGATCTCATCAACTAACTACCCCCCTTCCTACGTAGTTTTTTCGAACCTTAAGTATAAATCGTGTGCATTTAATCACTATTTTCAATTGACTTTGTTTTTTCAAAAAGTAATAACCTATTTTTCTAAAATGGAACGAGTGAATTTAGTTCATAATCTTGACTTGTATGTTGTTTTAAAGCAGTCCGGCAAGCTGGGTAACTACCTTGCATTGCTGGAAAGTGTTGTGTTTCAGTTCAATTTAAATCTTTCGGAAGAAGACAGCGATACTTTAAAGGAATTTTGTCGAAGATTCAGCCAAGCTGTCATAAAAAGATGGAAGAATGCTGAGATTTTAAAAACACATTTGATTTTTTTTTCTCCCAAAATCTAACGCGTGCCCGCATTATGTGATATGTCAAAAAATGCAGAAAAATAAGGGGTATAATCGTGCCAAAGGAAATTAGGGGCACTTGTACGAAAGTCGAAATATATCCTTTTTTACGTATTTTTCCATACATTTTTTTCAACCAAGTGCTATAAAGTAAAGAAAAACGTTTATTGAAAAACTCAAATAGCATTAAATTGACCAACATACGATACCTAAACCCATTTCTGCCAAAAAAATAAAAGTTTTACAAAGTTGATCCCAATGTCTATGAAGATCGATTTTCAGCCCACTGTGTGGCGGGGGCTAGAGTGAGCGAGCGAACGAAGCCCCCGTCATCCACTTCGTGCGCGGGGCTCCTATTTCTGTCGACGCTCCTTTGGAAACCCAAACAACCTTACAAACAATAATGTGAGTGAAATTTGTTCGCTTACGAATTATTATACTGACCGTTCTGAATAACTAGTACCTCAAATTCGTAATTATACGTAGCCGTTTTCAATTTTTGTGTTCGCCCTCATTCTTTCGCTTAGTATTTCAGTACGCCATAATCAGTATTTTTGACACCCTTACTTTGAATTTATATTCGATCGTTTAAATACTACCCTTATTAAAATGTTAACTTATTTAAATACATAGAAATAAAATACATATTATTTATGGTCTGAACACCTAGCTTAGTTACAATAACAACGTTTTCTTCAATAAAACTCTTTAAATTATTAAATAATTTTGTAATTTTTTAAATTTATTGTTGTGTAGATAAGTATACCTTAATTGACAATGAAATGCTTAAATATAATATTTCATAAGTTAGAGAGACAAAAGGTTAAAAAACAGACCTATTATTACACATACGTGAGTATAATCCGACAATTCCCATATACCAAAGTAACCTAAATAAGTCTAATAATAATATTATCTTAGGTATCACAGAAAACTGATGTAATTCGGAATTTAACTTAAAAATTATATAATTAAAAATCACGAGGAAGTTGGAAACAGTTGATCATAAGGGACTTTTAAAAACAATTTATTGGCAACTTTAGTGCCCATTTTATTCCAATTAGCCTGGGCATATGGCAGAAATTCTCTGTACAACGTTCTCCAATTTTCGTTCGCGAATCTCGTACCCAAGTCAGCTGAAAAACATAAGATCATTTGGTCAATAACTTATTTTACTATTTGAAAATTATTTTGGAACCAAAATTTTTGCACTAACTGAGCCTTTACAATTGCATTGCACAAGTGCACATTCTATTGCAACTAAAACCGTTTTATGACCATTTCAAAGGTGCCGATTCTCTTTTGTATCTACCTAATACCTAATAAACCTAATTACCTATGACAGTCGTTACGTGTCTGAAGCCTGAAAGTCTGACAACCCGTTTAACCTAAGGTATCTGGGTTGCAGAGGTCTGATGGCAGTCGCTCCGTGTAAAATACTGGTATTCAGACGCATCAGCCATACGAGCACGGATCTTTTATCGAGTCGATTCGAGAAATTTATCTATTCTAAACGTCAAATTATAAGATATAGATAAAACGACAATTGCTGTCGTTTTATCTATATCTCATGTCAAATTATACCTATAAAGATAAAATTATATAATTATAAAAAGATCCGTGCTCGCACCGCTAATTAGACTGGAAGCTGACCCCAACATAATTGGGAAAAGTCTAGACAGAAGATTTTATATTTGATTTATATCGACGGCATAAGTGGAGAAATAACTAACACTTATGGCGAAATTAATTTTTTTGCTTTTTCTTGTAGCCCAAAAAATTCCGCACCTTTTAGTCTTACATACGTTTAAATATCTTAAATCAATATTTGACGTTTTAAGAGAGTTAAAATTGATTACATACGTAGGAGAATTAAACAACTGACCGGAAAAATTACATAATATTCCGAAAGTTAGGTAGAAGGAAAATTGGATAACTTTTTATTTTTTTTCTTAATTACGGTAACAGTTACCGATTGTTCAATTATCCTAAAAGATGAAAATGATAAAGATATACAACATAAAAAAAATCTACGGTATTTATTTTTTTACAAGTAAAGTTAATAAATGTTAAAAAACAGTAAAACGTGATTTTCTCGGAACTTTGAATTTGTCAGTTATTTAATTCTCCACCTATGCACGAATAGCAGTTTGTAACTCACTTAGTTCCTTTGATTCAGGGTTGTCGTTTCTGAAAGAAGTAACTATGCTCCCAACATCAGGTCTCATGTAGAACTCTTTAATTCTGATATATGTGTCAGTGCCATTCTTCTCTGGAACTCCGTCGAGCTTCCAAGTGTACACCAAGTCAGCTGCAAAAATAAGCCATACATTAGACAATTTATTTCTTGGTAAAACATAGTAAGGTATATCTAGTTTTAGCACTTTGTTTTTCCACGGAACGATCAAGAAGTATTTCTGGAATCTCGTTCTACTCAACAGATAAAAAAAAACTTTTCTTGGCCCATAAACGTTTCCTGCTGAACATGGGTTTTCCATTGATAGCTTGGTAATTATTACCTAAGAATCGGCCACACCACGTCCACCATGGTCTGCCATCGTGTGACACCATGGCAAGCGGATTGGTGATCGCATATTAGCAGACAGGGGAAAACTTTTGTCTATCCTTACAAAATACCTTAGTCGCCTTTTATGACCCACCCGGGGGGAGGGGTGTGATCTATATTTGGCGGGGATCACAAGGTGCTTGAAATTTAACTGAATGAAGGTAATGTCAACTTTAACTATTGGAAATAGTTTTTATAATGTAGTATTAATAAATATCCTAAAAATACATAAACCAAATGGCCAGGAAGCTATAGAGTTCCTTATTCGAGATTTTCCATAACGCAAGTAAAGCGACGTTCTCTTGAATAAATAGTAGGTCTATTTAAGTGGGTACTTACTCATTGTGGTATTAACTACGCCATAAGCTAAAATCTTCAAGGAATTGAACTGTCCCTCTCCATGGTATTCTGCTTTTACCGACACACGCGGACTCGTTAGATCAACTTCTAAGTGGAATTTGTCCTCATCCGCTCGCAATCTAAAATTAATTTTAATGTTTATAATCAGTTTTATTATCTCACAACACAATAAGACCGCGTTGTGGCGACAGTGTACGTGCAGTGGCGTTTTATAGAAATGTAAGAAAGTTCACGTTGGCTTCATAATATACAACGCGCAACGCCACTATGCACGTTGCACGCCCTGTGGTCCCAAGATCGAGGATTAAGACGTAACAGTTGTTCCTAACATAGAAATAATATAGAATAAGGAAAATATAAAACTTGCCGTTCTCGACCGGCTAGGGTTACCAATTACCATTTAGAAATTTGAAAAGTCCTGACAAAAAGCCTGACATTTCAATAAAAGTCCGGACATTTTAGTCACAAAATGCAAACATACAAGATTTATTGTTTGATGTCGTTATGTTGATTGTTAAAGAAGATTTATATTTTGTTTTTAGATGAATGAGAAGTGAATAAAGATTAGAGACTTATTTGATATTAAGTAAGGTAAGTTTTATTACTCGTATTCCATCGAAACCAAAAAATCCGGACAAATTAAAGAGCCGGACAAAGTCCGGCCAAAAGTCTAGAAGTCCGGACCAATCCGGACGGATGGTAACCCTACGACCGGCGTAACATGGCAACAGCGTACTGAACATGAAAAAGGTCAAGTAGATATCGCTGCGTTAGGTAGTCCTAGATTACCAATATTATTTACGTACCTACTTCTGTATTTATAAGGCTATATAATTAATGTACCTACTGGATTGCCTTCGATTTGTCCTACTTAATAGTGCACAATGTACTCGTAAAATTGTTGGGAGGCGACTATTGGTTATTTAGAAGATAGCAATAAAACTGAGGCATACCTACATAAAATTAGACAAAGTTATTATAATTCTGGATTTGTTAAACGTAATAGGGAAGTAAAACTTATTTCAATAATTCTGCAATACTTAGTAGGTAAGTGTTAAGTTACGTCTGTGATTACGTGTAGGTACGAACCAACATAAAATTATTAATAAAAAGATACAGCATATAAAATAGTCTGCTTCTACAATCTTTATAGTTAATAGGTACATGTACATCGTATTCTACATAAACAGGATAAATTAATGAGTATAAAAAATAATACTGACCAGTTGATAGCGTGTTAAAATAATGACGATATACAGGCTGTAAACGAATTCGTGTAATTCCTTCAAATCGCGTGATCTATTGGTGCCATTGATTGACCCTGCATAGGTTTTTTTTCAGAATCAACAAAAAAAGAAAGTTTTCATAAAACGAAACATGGTATTCTGTATCTGAGTAATTTTAGTCCTGAGTTAACTGACTGTGTGGAGCGATATCGCGCTAGTCGTGCCCGTCAGGTGTGTCGCTGTACTTTCATTAATTTATGCATGGCATCGAAATTTGCAATCATACAAAACAAATTTAGATTGATTAAAGTTTTTTTTAATTTTAATCAATCTAAATCCTGTGCGTGGTTAATCTATACCATTAGTAGATCATGTGGTTTGAAGGGATTACAAGAATTCGTTTTCACCCTATATTCATATTCAAACGATTTGTCATACAAATTAATGGTAATCTAAGTGCATTTTGCAATTAAATGTACAGCAAGACATTAATAGTATAGGTACTTACTTACCTACTTCTACTGACTTTAGGTAAATACGGCAACATAGGTCAAGGAGAAGAAAAAGTCAGCTACCTAGACTTACTGGATACCTACCTACATTGAAAAATGTATGCAATCTCACGAAGCATAATTATATCTAGTTTAATCTTGAGTAATGTTTAATTTTTTTTATTCGTTTGCTAAACCACCTGGATTCCTCTGGCTTTTATTAATCTTTTGACCGCTTGGTTATTTAACAGTTACCGTGCCCCTAGCGCCCAGCTCATAAATCGGCAAAATAATAACTAGGTACTATGAAAAGAGTATTATAAACATCTTATGTCAATAAATGATAAATACATTTTAAACACAGTTTTTTGTCGTATTTATCCGACGTGGGCGAAATGATCACTTTTTTTTTGTCGGGTATGTCTGACTTGGGTGGTTATAGGGTTAAGAGTCTACGAACACACCTGGCATCATGAACCGTGGCTTCCTTTAAACCTTCAACGTATATATTTTTTAGGATCATTTTCGCCTGGATCTGGAACATAATAAAAGAAAGAACATTAGGTAAGGTAAGACACATAAAGAAAGAAGTTTGAATATCTGACGCCAGACAAATAATAAATAACTGAAGATAGATAGATTAAACGAGACTCGAAAACAGTTTCCAAAATACATAAATTATGTTTTTATTTCTTTTTTTAAATTTATTTACCATAAATTACCGACTAAGTAATGGGTGTGTAGATAGAATCAATCTAAATGATTTCTAAGCTTGTAGATTATTATATATTTACTGGATATCTAAATATGTATTAAATAATAAAAAAATATTAATACCTTCCTTCTAAAGAAATCTATATCTCTAAACATTTTTTTTATTAAAAAGTTTCCAAAATTGTTTTTGGGCAAGGTCAGCAGAAACTTAATTTTTCTTAGTTGCAAGTACGTTGCGGAGAAGTACAAACTTCCACAGTAGGATTGGACGTGCTGGGCGGCTGGTGGGTGCATATTAATCTATGGGTGGGTGCCTACAGCACAGAACATTATACCCTGACGGCCTACAGTTTCCAACACGAAAAACAGGTTACCAGACACAATACTTATATTTATTTTGATAAGACGTGCTTTTCTGCCGGGGACTAATTAATTAGATTTTTGACTTTCTATTCTAAACACACACAATGATAGGTACATTGTGTGTGTTTTTACTACTGTTCAGGTTTGAGATGCTTTCCGGGTACCTAAATATTTTAAAGATTTTTATTTTTTATTCCATTTGATGTCAATCATACGGGCGAAGTCCGTTCTGGTTGAGAACCTTAGCTATTGTTCTCAAGCACACGTCTAGACTTCGTTACATAGTTACACAATATTTTCTCATGACATTTTGCAACAATGTTCGAAATTGGCAATAAAATAGATTCTTACGTTCTTATTCCATATACCTAACTATTAACCGAACAATAGGTACATCGACATAGATTCATAATAATACATGGTGTAAACGAATTCGTGTAATTCCTTCAAACCGCGTGATCTACTGGTGACACTGATTGACTCTACATAGTTTTTTTTTCAGAATCAACAAAAAAAAGTTTTCAAAAAATGAACCACGTTATTCTTTTTCTGTGTAATTTTAGCGTCCCAAGTTAACTGACTGCGTGGAGTGATATCCCGCTAGTCGTGCCCGTCAGCTGTGTCGCCGTGCCTTCATTCATTTATGCATGTCTTCGAAATTTTCTATCACATAAAAATAAATATTTGGAAAAAAAAAGTTTACTTATTTTTATTCAATCTAAATCCCGTGCGGGGTTAATCTAAGTATACCATTAACAGATCATGTGATTTGAAGGAATTACACGAATTCGTTTACACCCTGTATACAGCATACATAATTCACATCTGTATTCTCCATAGTGTTGTGCATCCATAATTTTGGCCTAAGGTATTGAGTCCCATGTTACCTACTTTTAAAGATTTACTGGCCCATTTCCCCTTCATTTATACATGTCAGCTCGAAAACTTCCACTGTTGAACATTGCCATTTTTATCAATAAGTACATTGAAACCTGGTTAACTGGGATCTTAAGGGACCTTGGTTTTTTTATCACTTAAATATAGAGGCATTTACCCAGTTTCCCAAACAGCCAGTTTTTTTTTTTTCAATTGGACTTCTGTAGGTGGTCCTACGGGACCATTTCTACGTAACCGGGCAGTTATTGGCGAGACCAGAAGGGTCTCCAGCCAATGGGGGGAGGGGGGGAGTAAAATACTTAACCTAAGCTAACTACTTGTACTACACTAATATCATGACTACCTGCAACAACAGCACTGAGGGCGACCCCTAGTGGGACTCAGACCTCGGCTTAGGGCGTTGCTGGCGGGGACTTAGGGGGGGGAGACAGCTTGATGAGGGCTGAATTATCGGTGTGAGGCAGTTTAACATGACAGTTGTCTTATTTATAGAGGGTCCCACTATGAGAGGTCGAAATGTACCATTTATCATTTAAAGAGGTGGAAATGTTTATATAAGAAATGCATATTTTATGTTGCACAATTGAATGGAAATGGAAGAAGTTAGACTGTTTAACAAGCATGTCATGGCTTGTCTAAACCTGATAAAATGTCTCACTTATACGGGTTATTGAGCTACGAAGCCCCAATTATAGAGGTAAACATCGAAAAAATCTATGAAATCTAATCTCAGTTAACAAAGTTGTGTGCCATTATAATTTGGAGGCACAGGCTCATTCATGGCCTAGTTTAGAATGCAGCAGTTCACCCCTGATTTCGAAAATATTGTACAACATGTCATAAAACAACTGTGTAGTTGCGTATGTAAAGAGATGTGTACAAATAAAAAAAATATTATTATCACATAAAAATAAACACATATAAATTATATTTACAAATACATATCTTTAAAAAAAACAATACTCATTTAAAAATATATAACATAGTATACCACCGGCATCGGGAACAGAGTCCAAGCTGCCGGCAGTCAGGGCTCCAGAGAAACGAACCTCCTCACTATGCGTGCCGTTTTAAGGAGTACTGCCTTTTGTATCAAGCCCTTGATCCAGCCGCCCAACGAGAGCCTCATGAGGTGTTGATCGAGTTAATATTATTACTATTCATTGTAAGTAATGCTTCATCAGATCATGACAAAATTTATATGGGACCATCTGGCGAGTACACTCTTTCAAACAAAAATCTGGCGTTAATCGTCTAAGAAATCTCGGAGAAATCAGTGTACCTACATAAATTAAAAAAACATACGCGCCGAAAAGAGAACCTCCTTCTTTTTGAAGTCGGTAAAAAATTAACACGGCAGGTAAATATCGTCGTAGTTATAAGCGCACAGGATGGTGATACTGATGCCTTGTCATAACCCCTTAGAACCCTTAAGAGAAGGGGATATACAGCGTGTCCCAGAAAGTAGTGTCAAGCGGAAGTCCAGAGGTAGAACATCCTTTGAGGTATCCAAATCACCCCCATGTATGTTCCGCGATTTTTTGTAGTTTTCGAGTTATGAATGTTTTTCATGTTTTTGAATCAAACTCTGACTATAACGACATTTTTGATCATAGTGACGTGAATAGTTGAGATACATGAGTATTTTTTTTTCTAAATTAGATGATTAGTGACCTTTTCGAATGCATAAACATTTGTAACCATAGATGTAACGAATGCGTTACAAAAAAATATTGAATTCTCATAAAGTTAAAATCCTGCATGTTTCTTACATCTTTGTGGGTGATTTAAAAATAAATCTCCCTAAACTTTTTTCGTCAGATGTATTTTAAAAACTTATCCATTTTATCAGCTATTTACCCTGTAAATTCCATCGAGCTATCTCTACGACATCACAATAAAAATTTCATTCAAAGCATACAATATCGAAAATTCCAGTTGTAAAAGGGTTAATGAAAAATTTATTAAAACTAACTAATAACGTCTTTTTTAGTAACCCTCGACGTAAAAAGAGGGGTGTTATAAGTTTAACGTGTGTCTCTGTGTGTCTGTCTGTGGCATCGTAGCTCCTAAACGGATTTTGATTTAGTTTTTTCTTTTGCTTAAAAGGTGACTTTATTTAGAGTGTTCTTAGCTATAATTCAAGAAAATTTGTTCAGCAGTTTGAAGATCATCAGCTTTTTTCTGGTTGTTGAAGGGATATGAGCAACTTCTACTGGTCTGATCGATTCGAAATTTACTATCCTGTGACTTCAATGATATTCCAATAACATGGTAACCTTGACCTTGATACTCAAGCATCATCTGAAACAGCATGATACCCTACTTACAGTAGAGGTATTGTGTGCCTATTGATTCTTTAAGTTTATGATAAGTTGTAATGACCTCCCTCCTGTCACATGTCATCAATATCATTGAAGTCGCAGGATAGTAAATTTCGAAACAATCAGACCAGTAGAAGTTGCCCATATCCCTTCGAGAACGAGAAAAGAGCTGATGATCTTCAAACGGCTGAACAGATTTTCTTGAATCATAGCTAAGAACACTCTCGATAAAGTCACCTTTCAAACAAAAGAAAAAACTAAATCAAAATCCGTTTAGGAGCTACGATGCCACAGACAGACACACAGACATACACGTTAAACTTATAACACCCCTCTTTTTGCGTCGAGGGTTACTAAAAAAGACGTTATTAGTTAGTTTTAATCAATTTTTCATTCACCCTTTTACAACTGGAATTTTCGATATTGTATGCTTTGAATGAAATTTTTATTGTGATATCGTAGAGATAGCTCGATGGAATTTACAGGGTAAATAGCTGATAAAATGGATAAGTTTTTAAAATACATCTGACGAAAAAAGTTTAGGGAGATTTATTTTTAAATCACCCACAAAGATGTAAGAAACATGCAGGATTTTAACTTTATGAGAATTCAATATTTTTTTGTAACGCATTCGTTACATCTATGGTTACAAATGTGTATGCATTCAAAAGGGTCACTAATTAGCTAATTTAGAAAAAAAAAATACTCATGTATCTCAACTATTCACGTCACTATGATCAAAAATGTCGTTATAGTCAGAGTTTGATTCAAAAACATGAAAAACATTCATAAATCGAAAACTACAAAAAATCGCGGAACATACATGGGGGTGATTTGGGTACCTCAAAAGATGTTCTACCTCTGGACTTCCGCTTGACACTACTTTCTGGGACACGCTGTATGTATTACCTTTTAACCTAGAACAAACATGACTAATATGGGCTAGAGCGGGAACATAATCACTACAGTACATAGTATAAAACAAAGTCGCTTCTCGCTGTCTGTCCCTATGTATGCTTAGATCTCTAAAACTACGCAACGGATTTTGATGCGGTTTTTTAATAGGTAGAGTGATTCAAGAGGAAGGTTTTAAGCTATAAAACGTACACGTGCGAAGCCGGGGCGGGTCGCTAGTTAGAACTATAATTCTAAACCACGACAAATAAATTAATAATATTATAATAAACATAAACAGCAGCATTTATTTCCGTGTGGTGTTATGTAATCACAGCATATTACCTCCTAACGCAACCGTTTGGCGTTAACCATGGTCTTGGTTCGAAGGTTATGATCTTGTTTGCTTATACATAAAAGGTGTCTACGTACCTATTTACCTTCTTGAGCCACTGTATAATTGAAGGTAGGTATCTAAGATCTACATAATTAAGAGTAGTTGAACTAGTTAGTTACTTAACTAAGTACTTTTTATACTGCAGTTCTAGTGTAATTGGTTTTCTATGAAAAAGTAACTCAAAAAACTCCCCAAGTGCTTAATTTTTTGTTGATTATAATAAATAATATAATACAGGTAGAGACTGACTGCACAAATGAAGGACGCTGAAATAGAGAGATAAAATCCAAGATGTAAAGCAACCTACTGCCACTCTAAGATGGTTTTGGATGTATGAAATTAATTAAGGTAATCCACTATGAAACATTTAGTAAGACGTGGTGACGGCTAGACCTTAACAGACGGAATAACAGTCGATGAAGAAGTGACCACTGTTGGGAAGTGAATAAAGTGATGATAGAGTAGACCAGCGCTCGAATGGGTGCAGAGCTTACCGTCTCCGGACTGTTTTAGATGAGAAAAATAGCTGAACATAAAATAGCTTCTAAAAAGCCATTTTTAAGACCGACAAATACATCCAATCTATCAGTTCAAGGGTATGAGATTCGATTATACATCCTTTTTCTTTTGCGTGATGTTCTGAATCAAATGTGTAGCAGAGGACTCGTCAGAGTCGTTTAACTTCAAATAGGGAATAGGGATACATCGCGCTAGTGTTCGTCCAGCGTCGGCGTTCGTTTACTCTTGGCCAACGCTGGAGCTGGACGAGAGGTAGTGCATCTACGTAGGAAGGAGTTTGACCATGAGTACCTACTATTATGTATTCTGTAGTTTGACTATAGAGTAATATAATTATTCTTTATTACACACACTTTTTCAGTTTTTACAGTTTTTCAGACTGTCTCGTTGGTCTAGTAGTCGCAAGTGCGACTGCTAAGCGTGAGGTTCTGAGTTCGATCCCCCCGGTCGGAAAAAGTGTTATTGGGTTTTTTCATGTGGAATTTCTCAGTAGCAGCCCGGAGTCTGGATATGTGCCTGATTGATGGCAATAGGCTCGCCCCCTATTACATGGAACTTAAACATAACGGCGAAATGTGGGTGCACTAAATACCTCTGCCCAACCCTTCAGAGAATACAGGCGTGATGTTATGTTATGTAATACAGTTTATAATTATAAAAACGAAATTTAATGTACCAAGACGAGCTTAACTTAATATTGAGTTTACTAGCAGCAAACCTTTGACCCATAGAGAGATTGGAATAAACCCATCTCGAGTCTTAAATTTTTGACCAGATTAGCTGCTTCAATTGCTAGACGTAGAAGGTATCTCTATTCCATACCTATCATGCGCAGCGCGACATAATTTTGTAGATGCATTATTACTTGCAAAGACGAGATAAGGCATAGGTACAGACGTCAGCACGTCAAGCTACTACAATATGTAAAATTTCAATAAATTTTCATCTTTATCGCAAAAGCATTAGGTTCAAGGTTGATTGGGAAAATTTGACAGTTTCGGGTAGCTTGATGTGCTGGCTTCTGTACATTATGTTGTCTCGGCACGAGATAATTCGACGGCAAAAATATCTCGCGCTGCGCATGTTAGGCTAGCAGATCAATCATAAATCTAAGCACGCATTGAATTGGTTTATCGTGTGAAATCTGCTTTGTGATGCTTTATTTTATGGAAAATGTAACCCGTGGCTTGAATAGGTGGCTACTGGCTACGTATGAGTAACATGTACCCACCTACGAGCTGAGAATATTAATAAAAGGAACGACCTTCTTTTTTGTAACTACTAAATCAGAATTTATACAATAGGTTAGGTCTATCAAATTCCTTACAATGAGTCAAGTATGTTGCAACGATTAGGTTTATCGATTGAAATTAACATTGAATTAGGATTTTTTTTAAGCCGGGTTAGCCGTTTAGATTACTTTTGATAAAACCCGCTCGAAATTATGTTGACATATTTATGATAGGGTAGGAAACTGGGGAACTAATGGCACTTAGCGATGAGCGTTGAATCAACGAACTAGTTGAATCAACGTTGATGTCTCGTCAACGGAATTAACGTTGACCGTGTACAAATCAACTCGTTGAATTCGTCAACGAGTTACGCGACAACGACGTTTATGAATTCAACTCGTTTCATCGTTTGACGAATTCAACGAGTTGATTTGTACACGGTCAACGTTTTGTTATTTTCAACGTACGTAAATTGTATTTCTTTGAGAATAAAACTCCCGCTACGACGCGATAGTCATGACAAGAATTTGAACTCTAAATAACGAATACAAGATTTTATATTTATTTAGTAATTTGATCAATTTCATTATTTTTTAAAGAAAGTAAACGTAAAGTAAGAATTAATAATGTCATATTATTAATTCTTAAAATGATCATATTCGTGCGCGGAATGAAACGTTTCGTAGGTACTATGTAAAGTCATCATAAAATGTTATCCAATTTCATTAGGTATCTGCATCAAATTGTTCGTAAATTAACATTACAACAGCATACGTTAATAAAAGCGTTTAGGCGTTTATCGTTCATGCAAGTTGACGTTCGTTACACGTTAACTCGTTGACGAAATTAACTAGTTGATCAACTAGTTGACAAACGCAATTCAACGTTAACGTTTCGTTGACGGAAAAACCTTCAACGACCCATCGCTAGCACTACCATCGCGCTGGTACCAAAGCAATTTCATTGGTTGAAGTTTGTTTGACATTATTGCTAATGACAATTTAACTCATTCTAATTGGTTGTAATTGAAGGGTTATTTACAAAAACCACATAACTGGAATTTTATCCTTTTTATCCTAAGTGGTCATATAAATAGATTACAGTAATGTGAAGCATTTAAGATTAAAACGATACCTACATAGGTAATTTAATTCACAACATATCTAATTATTCAACATTAACATAAATTAAATTCAAATTTTTATCTTTAACATTGACAATGCTATGAAGCTTATTGTCTGTAGTGAAAAATTTAACGAAAAAAAAGTTATGCTGTTTTTGTAAATAACCCTTCAATTGGTACCAACAGAGGTGCTGCCATCTACTTTCGTTTTTGTTTTGCCTCCCCATTGTTTACACAAGTTTAGTTCTTATAGAACAATTTCAATTTCAGGTTTTTTTGTTCCGTTTTGAAATTTTCTTAATTCACTATTAGTGGATATCGTGAAAGGTGACATGCTAACCAAAACAGGCTTTGTGCATAGCTATAAGTAGCTACGTAAGTACTCGGGCAAAGGCTCATCAGCCTTCAGTTGACACTTCACACCCACCTGGGGGCGATCAAAAGACCTGCGTGCGCTTAGTAATAATTTTATCTATACATATAAAAGGAGAAGCTGACTGACTGATCTATCAACGCACAGCCTAAACCGCTTGGGATAGAAAGTTTAAATTTTGACAGTAGGTTCCTTTTGTAACGTAGGCATCCACTAAGAAGGGATTTTTCGAAATTCAACCCCTAAGGGAGTTAAATAGGGGATGAAAGTTTGTATGGAAATTCATCACTTAACGGGTTCAAAATTTCACGCAAGCGAAGCTGCGGGCGAAAGCTAGTAGGTATTTTATAGCAGGTTAGTCGGAAAGGGGTACTATATAATCCGCTACTTAAAAGTATACGAAATTTTGCCGATTACGTGATTTTACAGACGTGGTTTTACAGATAAAATGATATATTTCTATAAGTTTTAATGCACATGATGTAATGAATAAGCTACTTTTTTATTTATACTAATTTTAATGTCGATTAATCGACCACAAACCGACGACTGTTTTGTGATTTTTTGTTTCCTTACAAAATGATTTTATTTTAGTTTTTTCAAAAACTCTTTATTCCTGCTTTAGTTACGAATTTAGAAAGTAGACCTTCTAATCCGTGACCCTAAATATGACCTAAAATGTAAAAACAGCCGATCAAAGTTGAGTATAGATAGATTAAAGCGCATTTTATTATGAAATTTTTGAACAGCTATTTCTCTTAAACTATTGACTTTTGGGTTAAGTTGTAGAAAGTTATTCATTATTATGGGTACTTTAACACTATTTTAGATTAGTAAGCCTTTTCCGATTAACCTTGATAAAAAAAACCCTTCGTTGTTGCTTTCGGTAGCATTCTAGTGCTTTTCATGATTTAGTTATGAGTAAAGAAAACTTGCAATTACAAACCCAGGCAACTTTAAAATTATTGTGCTGGATAACTAAAAATCCTTTTAAATTCTTCAACTTTGAACAACATCATCCACATACAACATCTTAATAGTAGGTAGGTACCAGTTTTTTGTTGCGGATATTTTTCTTACTGGAATCTAAATTGTTTTATTAGGTGTATTAAATTTATGTAAACTAGTTTTATGGTAGTGTAGTCACAGATTACTTAGAAGTTACAACGTACCTACGCCTACGTATAATCCTACAAAACAATGGGACTGGTTTTAAAATGACTTCTAAACCTCCAATGAAGGTCATCATGCCAAGTGTAATGGACCTGTGAAGTGGATTTATACCATCTCAAAAAAAGGAGGTTCTTACTTCGATGTCTATTTAACTTTGTTGGTAAATAGATAGATTACCTACTTTTCGTTATGGAAAAGCGGTGAATACCAAACTGAACTTCGACAAATCGTTCTACAAGATTTTACTTCGACACTATGGAACTTCCGACATTATGCTACTCCGAGAATTATGGAACTTCGACACTGGGGTTTAAAGTAACCTAACACGAAGGGGATGACGAAGGCTATAGAGTAAGCGAGCAAAGCGAGCGAACGAAGAACTATCATCCCCTTCGAACCTAAACCTATCCGTGTCGGGGTGCCCCAAATTATGTGTCGAAGTTCCATAATTGTCGGAGTAGCGTAATGTCGGAGTTCCATAGTGTCGAAGTAAAATCTTGTCGTAGAACGATTTGTCGAAATTCAGTTTGGGAGTGGTGAGCAGAACTTAGACAAAATATCGTTAAAATTTTGGATTTAAAAATAGGGTGCAACTGAACTAGGTAAAGCCCGGTTATTGAATTTCCGTCGCTCATTATTTCATTAACCTTCAACTTCAGTCAAGTTTATTAATTTAACTTCAGACTATAAACAAAGAGCTGATTGAAGGTTAGCAAGCAAATCTTTTTTTTTGTTGGAAGGTTGTATGCTGTTTTTAATGTTAAATCTTAACCTTTCTCAAACTCAACACGTTATCTGCTTTTGTCGTTTTGTAGGTAGTAGGTAGTCGCAAGCGAGGCAGCTGGGTGTGAGGCCCTAGATTCGATTCCCAGCTTAGGCAAAGTGCTATTGGATTTCGTTTATAGAAATTCTCAGTAATCTCAGTAACGGCTCACCCTCTAATTCCACCAACGGCAAACTGTATATAGATGTACCTACATTCTTCAAGAATTATAAAAAAATAACCAGAAAACTTTAATTGTTAAAATCACACAAGCTTAATAGAAAAACAAACTCATATGTCATCAGGAAATTTAGAACGAATCAGACATGTGTGTAAATAATCAAAGAATTAATTATGCAAAAATAAAACCGCACTTGCGAGAATATGGTAGAACTTGATATTATTTATACCTCGGTCATATTTTATTCGCGTGTATTTGAAACAGTTTAATAATATATTTATGAGCCCTACGAATATAAATAACAAATATTTATAATTCAAATAAGTATGAAACTGTGAAATATTGTAGCTACCCATTTTTCACTATCACTACAGTTAAGTCTCTAATCTATACCGATGGTTCACCACCTTTGATCTACATAACACCTATTTTCTCATGAAATGGCAAGTATAAAACAAGTCAGGACAAAGCATAAAGCAGCTCGGAACGTTGGTATTTTGCCTTGCAATCATAAGCTGCATCCACGCTAGACGAGCCGAGCACGAGCGGAGCCGTTCTGTTCACGGCGTCAATTATTATTGTGGATGTAAAACAAGGTTACAACAAACATATTCTTGTGCGCGGCGCAAATTTCTTCTTGTTCGTCAAAAACCCGATAGTTGGCGGAGCGCAGTCAAACGCTCGAGACTTCTAAGCCCGTCTACGCTACGCAAATTCATGCTCCGCTCGTGCTCTGCTCGCCTAGCGTAGACGCAGCTTTACACGGAAGTACTGAAAATCGGGGGTAATCGATTAAAATATCGCAATTTTTATTTCGATACTTTTATGTATTTACTTTGGTAACACGTTGCATAAAACTAACATACTTAGTAAATAATATCATATGAAGATACAGGTATCTAGATCTACCTTGAAGGTAATCGCAAAAAAAATTAAGACTAGATATAAAACATACAACGTGAAAAGATTTTGTGTCAAGGTTAAAAATCCTTTAAAAATGTAAATTGTTATTCTTAAAATACTTAAATAAAATTTGGCAAAACATTTAAAACAATAGTTTTATGAGGTCAGCAGTTCAAACATATAAAGCTATACATAATGGCATGAGACGTTCAGTTGAAGGAAATATAAAGCCTTTAGTAAAACTTAAAACGCTTTTTATAGATATTATGTAATGCTTGGATTTCTTAATGGTTTCTGCTAGTATCTACAAAATGGCATACATTCCTAGTAATTACCAGTCCCGTAGATTTGTTCGACAGAGATTTTACCGATTTACACGTTATCAAAAAACTTTATATTTTTCTATAGCTACAGTAGCGGCAGGGTACGATGGCGTTTTTGACGTTTGCCTGTTCATGAAGATCCGTAAATATTGACAGCTACGAATGAAGGAACAATTGCCTTACTTTATTTTCATTAGTGACGTAGGCTGTACTGCTAGACTGCTACAGCTATAATTTATCGAATCTATTATTTTAGGACGACAAAATTAATTTAGTATTTATTTATTTCCCTTATCATTGTAAATATAATGCAATCGAATTGGTGTGAACACTAATCGAGGGATATGCTGCAAGACACAATATAGAACCTCCATTTACCACAGCAAAAATGTTAAAACTGTTAGAAGTCTGCGAGCATGACATGTAACTAAAGCAAACTGGGAAAAGGTTATGAACAGAACAGTTCAACGAATAAGGGAAGCTTATGAAAGAGATGTGAGAATAGATAATTAAATTTGTGTTTTTATAATAATTTACTGGTTGCTAACTGGGTTTCACGTTTGGATTTGACTGCTGGATTGGCGCAGTGGCTGAGCGATTGACTTTTGGGCAATGGGACGCGGGTTCTATCGCCGCACGGAACAAATTGTATGGCCTACAAATTGTTTTTGTTAGTGCAAGTAAGATTTGTGCCTCAGAACGCATCCACGATACAGGTGAAATCCTAGAGTGAAGTTTTTATATAGTCCCACCACTGTTAAACATTTTTAACCGACTTCAAAAGGAGGAGTTTCTCAATTCGGTTGAATTTTTTTATTTTTTGTTTGTTTCAGATCTCCGTCATTTATGAACCGATTCGAAAAAAATCTTGTTTTGTTTGAGAGGTTATACTTCTCGTTTGATCCCATACCAATTTTATCGAAAATAATTCAGCGCTTTTTGATAAAATCAACAAGAACAAAAAAAAAAATACACGAATCGTACATAGACGACGTTCTAGTTGTAGTAGTGGTCCGAGAATTTGTACACTATTGTAATAATTGTAATTTGTGGCACTAAAAGTAACTTTAAAAAAAGTAAAAACCGACTTCAAAGAAAAAAACTAAACGGAGTAATATTTTCCAGGTGACTAATAACTTAAAAGGCGACTAAGTGTTTGCAACTAATAAAATGAGGCGAGGAGCTATAAATAATGACTTGGCGACTAATAATGTTAGCAGGGTGGTTAAGGGGAATCCCGACATGGATAGGGTAGGTTCGAAGGGGATGACGGGGGCTAGAGTGAGCGAGCGAAGCGAGCGAACGAAGCCCCCGTCATCCCCTTCGTGTTAGGTTACTTTAAACCCTGCAGACAGAAATAGGAGCCCCGCACAGCGGGGCTTCGTCGACTTAAGCTCCTTCACTGTAGCTGCCAACCTATTATTTTTGCTACCCATTTTAATTATTTTTAAAACCCTAAATCAGATTAGTTTGTCGCCGCGTTAAATACATGCCGTAAATTAATTATCATTTATTAAATTTATCAGTTTCAGATGTCGGTGTAATTCCACGCTGAAACAAAATGAATGCACCGACTTATGAAACTGATAATTTTATAAATTTTATTAGGTACCTACATGATAATTATTTTACTCCGTTTAGTATTTTTTTTTTGAAGTCTTTTTACTTTTTTTTAAGTTATTTTTGTAGATCAAGGATCAACAACAATAATTGTCAGTACCTACTTAATTTCCGCGTAATACGTAATGAGAGCGGAGCGGGGGGAATTGCCATTAAGATGCTCGCCTTGGTACATAATTAAGGAAATACTAATGCAGTATAACCTTACTAATTTGTTTTCATGATTCTAATACGAGGTACCTGACTTTAGAACCATATTTTATAGACCCTTACATTGTTAACCTGAAGGCCAATTCTCGCAATTAAAAATGTTCAAAATATAGTTTCGATCTAGTCTCAGTCTAGTCTGAATCTCATAAATATGACAAATAGTATTCTTGTTCCTTATCAAACAACGTCAATAGTGAGATTGAAAGTTGACTGAAGCCAAAAGGGTATTCTGGTTACATTACCTATGTACTGAGCCATTTTGACAAGTTGGAATTCTCATTTATTTCTAGAATTTTAGTCTATGACTGTTGATATCGGTATGCTATCGGTAATAGATTTTAAATTGACTGAATTGACATTACATCGATATAGACTGAGATGATACTGAAATCGGAACGAACTATAAGTGTACCAGAATGGTTACCATTTTTTATTCAATTCATAATTTAATCTCAGTTCGGTCAGTCTTACTTCAAATTAATTACGAGAATTGGGCTTCTGGTACGGAACAATTTTCCATATGACTTTATTAATGGTCATTAGCAGTTTTTTTTTCGTACCTGATTGTTCTTGTACTCCAAACGGAAATCCTTCTGTAGGTAAGGGTCGATGGGCGGCACCCCTAGTTCGTCTATGCCGTTAATCATTGCTGCGATGCCCTTTTGAACGGCGTCCACCATACAGTCGTTGACATCTATTGCATTTCTGTCACATACTTTTAAATATTTTTCTGAAAAATAACATTAATTAAGGTTATTTATAAAAACAAGATAGTAACATGTAATTCCAGTGAATACGTTAAAGTTTGCTGTCCTATATCATTGAAATATACAAGGTGTCCCAAAATGTAGTGTCAAGCGGAAATCCAGAGGTAGAGCACCCATGGAGGTACCTGAATCACCCATATGTATGTTCCGCTATTTTTTGTAGTTTTCTAGTTATGATTTCTTTTCATGTTTTAACCATACTCTGATTTTAATGTCATTTTTAATCATTGAGTCATGAATAGTTGAGAAATATACGTGTTTTTTTTTAAATTAGGTTCTATATTGAGCTAATTTATGTTCTGCGATTTCAGCGGTCTCTCCAGTTCTGAAGCCATAGCGTTTGATGGCGGACTTCTCCCAGTCTGCTCCGACTTTCGGTATCTTGGTTCACTTGTGCAAAGCGATGGTGAAGTAGATCGGACGGTTAAGCACAGAATTAACACTGGATGGATGAAATGGCGGCAGGTCACGGGAACAATCTGCGACTCCCGCATTCCCCTTAAACTTAAGGGGAAGATATATAAAACCATGATTAGACCTGCTGTCTTGTATGGATCAGAATGTTGGGCCACAAAAGGGATGAATGAAAGGCAGTTGCATGCAGCAGAGATGAGAATGCTAAGAGGGATGTGCGGTTTTACACGAATGGATAAAATAAGATATGAGTACATAAGGGGAAGTTTGAAAGTTCGATAGCTGAAAAGTTGTGTGGAAATCGGTTGTCATAGTATGGGCACGTGTTACGGAGAAATGAGGAAAATGTAGTGAGGAGAGTTTTGAGTATGAATGTCGATGGCTATAAGAGTAGGGGAAGACCAAAGAAACGGTGGATGGAATGTGTGAATGATGATGGTTAGAAAGGGGGTGACTACCGAGATGACGACTAATAGAGAAGTATGGAAGAAAAAGACATGTTGCGCCGACCCCAAATAAATTGGGATAAGGGCAGGAGAATGATGATTAAGCTAAACATACGTAGGGGTGATTCGGATACCACTAAGGGTGCTCTACCTTTTGTCTTCCGCTTGACAGTACTCTTTGGGACACCCTATTTTTAATGTCATACCGAAAGAAAATTACATAATTTATACTTCTGATTATTTCCCGGTTTCTTTAACATCTAAAACTCATGGTTCTTAGAATTCATCAGTTTTAAGTGCTGGTTTAGTTGTTTTTTTTTACGTCAATAGTAGGTTGTCTTTCGTAAGCAGTTAAATGATTGTCCACTATCAAGCCAGTAATTATGAAGTAGGAACTAAAATTATATAGTGTGTTAGTGGATAATTAAAGTGTACGATTATTGTGACGTAAACATGGCTTGTGTAAGTCGAGACCTACATTTTTTATAAGTGTCTGAATACAGGAAGAGGCACAGAAATCTTAATTCGAAAATAGGTTGTAATTATACACCGTGTCCCAGAAAGTAGTGTCAAGCGGCTGCGGAAGTCCAGAGGTAGAGCATCCTTAGAGGTACCCGAATCACCCCCATGTATGTACCGCGATTTTTTGTAGTTTTTGAGTTATGATTTCTTTTCATGCTTTAACCAAACTCTGACTTTAATGATATTTTTGATCTTATTGACGTGAATAGTTATTTTTTTCTAAATTAGATGAATAGAACACGCATTTGTCTCAACTATTCATGATACTAAGATCAAAAATCTTATTAAAGTTAGAGTTTGATTAAAACATGAAATGAAATCATAACTCGAAAACCACAAAAAATCGCGGGATTTACATGGGGTTGATTCGGGTACTCCTAAGGGTGCCTTTGGACTTCCGCTTGATATTACTTTTTGGGACACCCTGTATTATATTGAGTATATGTAGAACTGGGTCAAAATTATACTCTAAATATAAACCCAAAATAGATTTTGGTCTTTTAAATTTTCTCTTATAAAATACATACAAAGTCATACAAAATACATACCCACAAATCAGACTAAAAAAATAATTTTAAAAAAAATCTAAAAGCACTTACTTATATCAACTGCACCATAACAAGCACTGAACACCGTCAAAAAATACAAAACTTTTTTTAAACTGATCATTTTGAGATATTTTGATTAAAACGAAACTATTTATTTATTGAAATATTAAAGATAAACAGACGACAGAGACGAGTACTACGTCCTATGTTGTGGCATCGTTTGTAAGTTTCGGTCCAGTGGTGCGCCCGTGCCGTGCCGCCCGCCGTACGTTGAGAGTCGATTGCATAAAATGCAGCCTAGCCTTCAATGTCACTACTGGTTTGGTGAATACATAATATTGTTAGGTAATAATTATCGTATCATATATTCGACGCATGTTAATTTAATTGAACTGATAATGATTAACCTAGACATTATAAAACAGTTTGGAGGAACGAGATAGAGATGTTGTACTAAGTTCATTAGCTTTTTCGATTACTTAACAATGCTTAGTTTAATTTATTACGTGACCTTGCCTGTTTGATATTTGGAGGCTGAGGCCTTAAACATGGGTAGAGCAGTCTGTGTTTAACATGTTTGTAAATTGATCACAAGCTTCATACACCGGTACCTAATTAATCGTAAATCATAATAACAACAACAAAATTAAAATATCTATACAGCGCCATCTACCGCGAATTGTCCGTGCAAAGTAGGTACCTTCATCAAGCAACACATTTACCTAACCACGTTCCACATTCACTGTGATCAGTGCCTTTTACTTAAATTATATCCCTTCGCATATCGCAAGACAGCTTAAGCGTTAAGCTGACCTACTACTGAATGCAAAGTTATCGAGATTATTAGGTATGTTAACATATACCAACACCGCGCCTAATATACGCCAATATAAACAACCTTGGTGCCTTGAATACACACTTATACAAGTATTCAGATCCATTAGTTTATATGATGGGTTATCTTTGATATACTTACCTACCTATAAAACTTTTTGTTATGTAAGTACCTACCTACATACTACACAGTGGGGATGACATCATGAAATGATATTAAATGACACCACGTACTTATTCAATGATGCGATTTATGACCGTACACAAGAAATAGGTAGTTTAGTCACAGGAATTTTCTTACGATTTATTAATTTTAAGTACAGATATCAAGATCTCTACGCAATGTTATGGAAGTCTGTGACCTGTTCAAACCAAAGTGATCTTTATTTAGACGATTAGAATTAATACAGCTGACAGAATGATGTCGCCAGTGCTTACGTCCTCTCACCACTTTGTATGAAAACATTGTTTTATGTAGCAGATTTAAATTTATAGTAGGTATACCTAATACTAGCTGTGCCCGCGACTCCGTCTGCGTGGAAGTCGGAGGCCAATATTATGTCGCATTAAATAATGTAGATGTAACGAAACCATATCGCGATTCAAAAATGGCTACACCGCCATCTAGTTACAATAGGCGAACGAAATCGATATACTTACTTTACGTACTGCAGTCACTAAAATGTTTTCATTCGAGGTCTCGAATTACACATACACACTCACGTCTATAATCCCCGAAGGGGTAAGCAGTGGTGTTCTCTTATTACAGGAGTCTGTACACGCACGTTTCGCCTCTCGTATTTAGTCCCATATAATGGGTGGCGAGCCTATTGCCATTTATTTTGCATAATTAGTGCTAAGTTCATCTTATCTTACGACTAGCTTGTCCGGTGACGGAGGGGAATTGAATTCTTCTGTGTAACCCCTCCCTCCCATGGAATATTAGGTCTCGAATTCTGGATAAATCTTTCATTATAAGTACGTATACATAAAATAAACCGTCGCTAATTGCATACTCAAAGTACTATAACCATTATAAGTATACTACCAACATAGAGATAATAATAATTTACTAAGCCAGCACACCGGAATAGTTCCAACTGATAACGCGATTTAATATACATACACGTAACAATATGAGACAAATGATGCTAATTTCTTCTTGGTAACTTTAAATTCTAATATCTTTTGATTGAAACAACAACTAAATGTTACTCCGAAATACGCACAATATTTGTCGTGCACAAACAAACCGACCAATCGAGAAACAGATAAAAATTCCAAAAATTATGGAAATGGATTCTATTGGTTATCTTTTAAAACCCGCATTTTTTTTTAAATAGGTTCTTCTGATTGGCAGACACGCAAAGTGTTCTGATTTATTATATGTATAGATTAAGTGTGTGCCTAGCGGTTGAACGCTTGCCTTCCATACAGGAAGAGAAGGGAAAGGAAGGAGATCTAATTTCAATCTCAGCTGAATCCAAAAATTCATATGAGGATCAGAATTTGATTATCACTTGCATTAACTATGAAAGAAAACATTGTGAGAAAACCTGCATATTTGAGAGGGTTCTAAAAGTTCGCAGTGGTGTGTGTAGTCGGGCAACCTGCACCAGACCAACGTGGTGGACTGAGGCCTTAAACCGTTCTCAATCTGAGAAAAAGCCCTTGCCCAACAGTAGGACAATTATTGGCAGTTCCGTCTTTACCACAAGGGCACGTGGGGCACGGAACCAGGGCCCCTGGCCTGACGGGGGCCCCGAAATTCCAAAACTCAGTCTTTGTATCTTTCATCGGACAAATCAATTTAAAATAACAGATTGGTTTCTTAGTTCAACGCACCATTAACAAAGCACCCAGATAACCAGGGTTGCTCAGCAAAAGTTTGCTTAGAAGAAGTTCCTTTAATTTGAGACAAAGTGCTGCCAACTTCAAACTTTCAAATTTTTCACAAGTTGTCGCCAATCTAATAAGCAATAAATTCACTCAACAAAAAGTGCATTATGAAGTTTGCATTCACGTTTGTTTGGCATTCTAAAGGGGCCCCTAAACTCTGTGTTCCCAAGGGCCCTACATTGCCTAAGACGGCCCTGGTTATTGGCTGATGTTTATGGTATATTATCAAGTCGGGCTAGGCATTATGTAGATTATTAAAACTTAGGACAGCGGTAAAAACGAAACGTGACGTAAGGTAAAGTCGCATTTATGATAAAAAATATGTTCAGACTAGCATAAAATATTTTATGTTACTCATAGAATAGTATCAATAGTAAAATAGTGACGGAGGACGTAGTTCGTAGCTAAAAATTACGTTATAATAACCTTTATATGTACAGTCAACATCAAAACTAAAAGAAATCATCATTTAATTTTGAGGTTGACTGTACATATAAAATAAATATTTTATGCTACCTATAGAACCGTATCAATAGTAAAATAGTGACGTAGGACGTATGTTAGTCCGTAGCTAAAATCTACGTTATAAAAACCTTTTGTACAGTCAACATCAAAGATAAATTATGAATATTCAAAATTTCAAGTTTTTCGTGACTTTAAACTTGTTTTTTTGTTAATATTATTTTGTATACAAAATAACAGAATAGACAACACTAAATACTAGTTTTTTTTTTTAATAATCACTTACTCTGATAATTTTATTGAATTTAAAAGTTAAACAAAGTCATCGACTTTTGCTTGACTTACATCGTTGACTGTACATCTTCCCAGATATAAACAAAGGTTATTATTTGATATTTAAAACGTATAACTGTTCTTGTAAAAGGCAAAATACGCTGCAATTCATATTTAAATCTCATCCCAAGTTCATCAGTGATTACCATATTTTTTTGGTATATCCTTTTATGCAATATGTAATAAATTGTTGTAAGTGTTAATTCCGTTGGTTGTTAAGCAACATTCGCCTGTATAGTAACTTCTGTTCCTAATCTGACAGTAAAACTGGATTATTCAGATGCATCTTTATTAGGTAGGTATTTATTATATTTATGGTAATTGTTTTCTCTGCTGATACGCCAACGCGAATCCATATCCTTACTGTAGTTTCATCTCATATAAGTATTCTTGGCATACACAACACGTACGTTTTTTTTTTTTTTTGAATTATCTTTAAACAGTTTGCAGGTCCTCAAGAGTCACTGTGACGCCTTCGGAAATTTAAAAACAAAATCATGATACTGCAGTAGTTCGAATATATATTTCAGGCGCTTATTGATTTCATTGTTTATCTGATTTATTTTCCTGTTATTATCTTAACCCATCCAGTATTAAGTATGTTAACTAATTCTAGTCCTGACCAAGACTTCTTTGTTCTCTGGCTCTCATATCCGGTTCTACAAAATTCTGAAAACAATAACTGGGCAGTGTTGTACCCGGAAGCCCTTAAGAAATTTATGTCAGTAGTGCTGAAAAAGAAATGCAAATAAACTGATAGTAAGCGTAGATGTGGTAATTAACTTAATAAACACCTTCTTTTGACTGCACACGTATATTGTCATGGTGAGAAAGTAATATAATATGTATTATACATATTACAATACAGGGTGTGTTTTTGAGATGGGACTGGGGGGCTAAATCCTAAACTATTAGGAATAATGCAAAAAAAGACGTCATAAACGACATGGTCTCGATTTTGGAGAAAATAAAAAATGTATTATTCGATTTCTGAAAAAGCTGTTGGCTTAGCCGGGAATGGAACCTGTTTTTTTTTGTAAAATATTACCACTGAATTATTGCACCGATCGATAATGTTACTGATAAGGACCCGATCGTGCAAAGGAGTGTTGTGGTAAATGTAAGAAAAAAGCAAATTGAAATAAAAACAACTAAACTTTGCTTTTTATTAGCAGACTTCTATCGACAGTTCGAATGGGGTTCGTGGCTAATTAACAACCGCGTGGATGATACGATGTGCAAGGTCAAGGTGTGCTTGTTGCGGTCAGACAGTGGATGGGTGAACGTTCGTTCCAAATGGAGACCCTGCCGTGTGCACGTGAGTGCACGATAAGCTTTCGGTCCCGGGTGTCATACGAATACCTATGACAGTCATTATGGGTAGTCAGAAGCCCGAAAATCTGACATCCAGGGCCTACAGAGGCTACATAGACTGAAGACTGGGGGCGCAAGGTTCTGGAGGGAGCGAAGAGAGGGTTTGGACAGTCTTCTAAGCATTAACCAGTAACATTAATAAATATTTTGCGACAAAGACTAAAACGCACCTTAAATATGCACTTAAAATGCATGAAAGATTTAGCAATAAAAAAGAACAAAAAGAATTTAGGCTCGCTTTATTTTTACGCGATACTTGTCATCTACACTGGTGTATATTTTAGGTAGGACTTAGATAATTTCGTATGAAGTCAAAAGCTTTCTTAAAAATGCAAGTAAAATTACCAGTCATGATTTACAAAAAAAAAAACGCGCTCGCTACGCTTCCACACAGTTATGCTTTGCTAGCCTATTATTTGTCCAATTCTCTCGTCATAATACAAAAATATCTAACTCTCTATTTCGTTAATAAATTTATTGAGCCCAGGGGAAACAGTATCCCACGTCCTGTACCGACCAAGTATAGTACTTGGATTTAAACAATATGAAATAAGTGTACGGATGCGTACCTTCGCGTACCTTGATTTGCAAAAGCGTACCTCTTACCATTTACGTGAAAATACCAATTGAATTTGGCGCGTACAGAACGAGCACGTTCTGTACGGACCATATGATTGAATGATGATTGGTCTTTTGTTATGATATAAAACGGATGTACCTAGGATGTACTCCACATAACTGCAATCGATATTTAATAACTATTTAAAAAAGTATTGAAATATGCATTTGAAGTTGGCGCGTACAGGGCGAGATTCGGGTACAAAGCAACCCATGTTGTGATACATAACAGAAATTAAGATGAAGGCTGTATGTACCAATAATGTACTCCCCAAATCGTAGCTTTTCATGCCTAATAAATGTATATTACCTAACAGATATAAGTATTAATTTATATTTTTCTTATAGATACAGGGTTATAAAAGTCGCAGAAGTGACAGCTCGTAAAAAAGATGGCGAGATTGCATGTTATTTGGGATTCAGTCTTTTCGATAGCGTGCATTAAAGTAAATTTTAATAGTTGTAGAATAAATTTGGGCGAGTTTTGCCATCAACCGGGCACAAATCCAGACTCCGGGCTGCTACTGAGATATTCCACACGGAAATACCAATAAACCAATAAATAACACTTTACCCGACCTGGGGATCGATCCCAAGACCTCACGCTCGGCAGTTGCGATTGCGACCACTAGACCAATTGCAACGTTTTTTTCAATTCCAAGTTTCTCTAAAATCGAGTTTACGACTACTTCGACGACTTTTCTTCTTTTAGTCTCATCTCAAAAAGTCATCCTGTAGATCGAAATCCTTATTATACGGTAAGGTGGTACTAATCCGTGGGCCACTTAAAGTATCATTGATGAGGGTCAATCTCCAAAATAAAACAATTATGTGTCTTGGTGGAGAAGTTCCCCATAGACTATTATTTTTTATGAGAATATTTTTTGTTCAATAGTTTGGCCTGTTAGCTACATAGAACGGTCACAATTATTTATCTAACGTAATCATAAATGTATTAAAAAAAAAGCTCGAAAAGTTGATCGCTCTGGGCTGTCCTGACTCCTGTTTGGTTCAGAAAATAGTTCGTAGGCTTTTTGTATTTAAACATAACAACGTCTTCTTTATGTATCTAACATAATAAAAGGTTTCTTTTAATAGAATTATATTAGATTTTAACAATTAACTTAAAGATTCGATTAAATTTAAAAAAAAAAGTGACCGAGGCTTTTCATTGATTGCTCTGAAACGACACGAATTAGTGTTCTGAATCCCTAGCTCACGCTTTAGCCGAACAGTTTTCGCCGTGCACGCCTGTCATCAGCTGTGCTCCTTCTACTGAGAAGGATACGCATGCCCTGCTTTGGATTTCTAAATGTTTGATCACTATGGTGCAATTTTATCATTTGTTTGATTTGCTTCAATTTAATAATTAGAACGGTTTTAGTGATGCCTACACTTATTGTGTAGAAATGATAGCTTTCCATTGTTTTAAATCTCTGCAGAATCGATGAATAACTTACTTTTTTTTATTGCTATGGCGTTGATTACTCTGGGCAAAGAAACCAGATCGATCCAATAATTGTATTTTACATTTTATCTATCTATAATCTATAATATACAGGGTGGAAAAAATCAATGGGCCCTGAAGGGAAACCACTTTAAATCCTTAAGATAGATTATTTTACTTAAAGGAAACATTCCTTTATTTTTAAAATGAAACAAAACTGCATTCACAGATTTACAAGTTTACCCAAACCGGGAATCGAACCAGCTGAAAATTCAAAAAATAAATACTCGCTATTTTATTTCACTAGTCGATACAGTCAAACTTAAAGATAAAATCTCTCCAAGAAATATTAGGTCTTACACTCGTCCGTCGTACAGTCACCATCAGATATATAGAAGCAGTTCAGCTACTCAGATAATTCTACACTCTCAAAAACACAATAACATCTGCACAACAATAGCGTTCAAATTATTGTTAGCATCCAATGTATCAATATCATCTGAACACTCGCAATTCAAATATTTCTATGCAAACAAATCATCTTGTCAACTGAGGTAGTCAAATGTAACTAAGCAACCAAAGTGTTCAAAAATATGTAAACAATAACCATTTCTCAATACATTGCTCAGTGATACTAAGGCCTGTTACAAACCTAGCCGTTTTAGGGTGGTTACAGACCTTGGTGTTTTATGCTCGTTTTTAACCGACTTCAAAAAGGAGGAGGTTCTCAACTCGGTTGTAATTTTTTTTTTATATTTGTTACCTCATAACTCCGTCATTTATGAACCGATTTGAAAAATTCTTTTTTGTTTGAGAGGTTATAGCTACTTTCCGTTTAGTCCCTTATAAATGTTGTTATGATTAGACCATGAACTTCAGAGATATGGAACGGAACTCTTCCCCCGCCCCCCACTTTCCGGAATGTTTGAATTATGTCGTGTAAGGTATAGCATGAAAGGGCTTATTATATCCGACTGCGGCAAAGTCAAAAATAAGGATTATGAAGAGAGAGGGAGAGAGTATGGAAGAGAGAGAGTTTAATTTATGGCACTAAAACGTATTTCATAAAAAATAAACTTATAAAAAGTAAAAACCGACTTCAAAAAAAACTATACGGAGTAAAATAATTACCATAAGATAAAATTAACAGTTTCAGAAGACGGTGCAATTCTACACTGAAAAAATTGTAGTCACCGACTTCTGAAACTGTTAATTTTATATTTTTTGTAGTCGGTTTTTACTTTTTTTTTAAGTTTATTGCATGCGCGCATTCAAGCGCGTTACATTTCGCGCTTCAAAAAAACCGGCACGTATAAAAAATATAAAATATAAAAAAAAGGCACGTATATGCTACTGTTCGCACTGCCAGTGGGTCTCTCTGTTGCAATATGGATTCGACCGCCGCGCCATACCAGTGTGTTATCGCTGTAAGGTGTACAGTGTCCTGCGACATTATTAAGATTAAAATGCAGGCATTGCAATTAAAGGCAGGCGGTGAGCCACTAAAAAATTTAACGCGTATGGCTTTCTATACCATCGCACGCACTAGCGGTTCTTTTTAAAATGACTTTTAAAACGTATCGTGCTAGATTTTGGGTAAAGGTATATTCGATGCGATTCGATGATAACTGACTACTAAAATCAGGCTACAGTGCATGTTCATAGATAAGCTGTAAGGCGCTTTTAGCATTTGAAAAAAAAGGGGTGCATGAAAAGAGTCTCCACGAGTGACGATACTTCAGTACGTCCGGCGCACCCTGGGCAGTCAGCCTCGCTACCATCCTTGCTGATTGGCTAATCTTTTCACCACGGCATGAGCTATTCTTGTATAGCTCGTGCCGAAACGATAGAAAAAGAAGCATTTGAAAACCGCTTGTGTAAAATCATATAGAAACTCAGTGCGTGCTTAGTCGGGCTGATTTTACATCGTCAGATATCTTTTAACCGAGTAATTAAATTGACGTTTAACAGATTTTGTACTTTTTGGAGCATTGTTATCAATCCGAAACATGGTTAAAATGAACCGAGGTATTTGGTAGGTATTTATTACGAATTCAATTCCTGATGATGTACTAGAAAATGCAGCAAATAAAAATGTCAGTTTCATTCAAATTAATTGTTTCGAATATAATGGCTTTCGCGTGGAATAAATACTCGTACGATGTTTTCCTATAACTTGACTATCAGATTATATTATAAACAAAAGACATGTCAATGACGTCACGCACGAAATGAAAGGGATATAGCTATATGAAGAAAAAGAAAAAATGCTGTATTGACACAATAGTACACATTGTATCTATTTTTGAACTTTTAATTTATGACTCTAAGTACAATCAAATACAATTCATTTTACGTTGCTATCCTGACTTTCTGAATAACGTGTTGCTTAGTTACCTTTGAATGTTTAGCTTGTTTACTTACCATAGACCTTTAGTTTGTAAATAAATATTTGACATTGTGACTGTTCAGATATATTTGGAGTTTATGATGCTCAAAACAATTTGAACAGTTTTGTTGCATAGATGTTTTTGGTATCTTGAATGTGTTTAATTATTTGGACACCTGAGTTGTTCATCTACTTCTGATGCTGACTGTACAAGATATCCATGAAATCTAATATTTAGTACAGACGGGCTTTAATCAACTAGACTAGAACTGTTCACTTTTAACAAGTAAAAGACACTTTTTTTTAACTCTAACCTCCAAAGACATTGTATGAAGTACAAACTTGCTAATTTATCTCTGAGTAGGTACCTTGTTGAAGACTTAGACAAGAAAATCGTTTAATTGGTAATAATAATTCTATGCACATTTCCTTCTTAAAGCTGCCGTCCACTAGGCTCGCCGAGTCGAGTCGAATAGAACCGCAATAATTCGCCTCCTTTACATTTACTATAAAACTGCGTCGATGAGCGACGAGCCGAGACGCGCCGAGTCGCATATCTCGCGCGCATCGCTTGTCACGCGAATTTCTGTTTCAACGACTTGCGATTACTGACCATTTTGCCTCACACGGAACAAATGCGACTCGACTCGATTCGACGCGTTTCGGCTGTAGTCGACGCCAGGCTTTAGACGAGGCGTTCTGACAAAAAGTTTAAAAATAGAACGTTCCATTTGACAATAATCCTACCGATTAGTAGAATAAAATAGCGAGTGTTTAATTTTTTGAATGTTTAGATGGTTCCATTCCCGGTTTAGGTAAACTTGTCGAGAAATCTGTGAATGCAGTTTTGTTTCATTTTAAAAATAAAGGAATGTTTCCTTTAAGTAAAATAATATATCTTAAGGATTTAAAGTGGTTTCCCTTCAGGGCCCATTGATTTTTTCCACCCTGTATATAAAATTCAAAGTCCTGACTGACTGACTTAGTCATCAACGCACAGCCTAAACCACTAAAGCTGGAAATATGAAAGTTGGACATTAGGTTCCTTACGTGACGAAAACATCCACTAAGAAGGGATTTTTCGAAATTCAACCCCTAAGGGGGTGAAAATGGTGATTAACGTTTGTATGCAAGTCCGTCATTTTTGAAGTAAGAAGCATGAAATTAAGTATTAAGGTTTTTGGTTAGGAGAAAATGTACACCTGTTTAAGCGTTTTTGGAAATTCAACCCCTAAGGGGGTGAAATAAATGTTGTAAGTTTGTATGAGAAATCTGGTACTTTTGAAGTAAGAAGCATGGAATTCAATATTTAGGTCACTGATCAGAAATAAACATACACGTGTTTCAGGGTTTTTGGAAATTCTACCCCTAAAGGGGTGAAATAGAGGATAAAAGTTTCTACGAAGTTAAAAGCATGAAGTCAAATAACAGGCTTTCTGGCTAGGTATAAATACACGTTTTTTAACGTTTTTGTAAATTCTACCCCTAGGGATGAAATAGAAAGTGAAAGTTTTATGTAAGATAAAACCATGAAATCATATAATATCTTTTGATTGCGTGAACCGATTGCGACAAAGCGTGTGTGAAACGATCTCATTTGTGGCCGTCAGTGACTAACCTTAGTCTTACAAAAAACATGAGAGTCCACCTGAGGGGAGATGTTTCTGCTGGACAGTTTTCAGATCTTTTACTCAAAATAGGAAATTGTGATTACCCAGAAGTGGATAATAAAATAATTCTCCCTACAGAGTTCGGCACAATTGTGAGCTCTGTAGAAGAGCTCATAGTTAAGATCTACCCAGATATTAGTAATATCCACGACAAACCTGCAGAATGGTTATGCGAGCGTGCCAAAAAACGACTAAGCCACAATCATCAATGAAATTCTTTTGAGATCGTTCGAAGGAGTTGAAAATCATTATAAATCAGTGGACTCAGTGATAAACAATGATGACGCCATACATTACCCGGTTGAATTTCTTAACACACTGCAGCCTGCCGGTCTCCCAACTCACATATTAAAATTGAGAGTTGGAGCCCCAGTTATGTTACTGCGTAATTTAAACCCGCCAAAATTATGCAATGGCACCAGGTTGCGAGTGAAAACATTGCTACGAAATGTAATCGAGGCAACTATCCTGACCGGTTGTTCCCGAGGGGAGTCTGTGTTTATTTCGAGGATTCCTTTAACACCATCGAACTACCCCTTCGAGTTCAAAAGAGTGCAGTTTCCCCTCAAAGTCTGCTTTGCCATGACCATAAATAAATCTCAAGGCCAAACTCTTAATTTAGCAGGGGTAGACTTAAGGGAGAACTGCTTTTCACACGGTCAGTTATACGTGGCCTGCTCCAGAGTAAGCTCACGGAGCAGCTTGGTGATTCTAGCACCTGAAGGAAAAACAAAAAATATTGTTTACAAAGAAATACTACGGGAAGTAACTTTCGTTGTAGACAATATTAATTATTTATTATCCATTTCTGGTTGTCTCCTACTAGATCTTTTCACATACGCTTTAAGTTCTGTTAAAACCATAACACTCTCATCCCAGAGATTAGTTCAGTTTTACGGAGAACTTCGTCCTTATTGCTTTGTTTGGGATATTGTCAGTTTGTATATTCAATTAAAATGATTGATTCTGAAAAAAAAATCTTTTATTTCCTGTAGGCCACGCGGGCGAAGCCGCGGGCAGAAGCTAGTACAATATAAAATATTTAAAAAAATATTCATTTTCTAAGTTACTAGTCATGTGTCGCGCGACTAGAGATGGGCGGTGGGAAAAAACCCGGGTTCTTTCCCGTTTGGGAAAAAACCGGGTGTTTATGAGGGAAAAAACCCCATAGGTGGGTTCTTTCATTATCTACAATAATACAGGTTTTCAGGTACAGGGAATTCTTAGTGTCTTCAATTCACCTCGGATTTATTTCACCTGACAATATCAGCCAGGTGAATTAGTGCGACATATTTGGTCTCCTTTGTTCACCTTGGAATTAAATCACCCAGGTGAACAGTTGCGACTTTTTTTATTAATGTTGTGGACTTTATTCACCCACATACAACATGCTAGAAAAAATCAAATCAAAAATAGGCTTCAAAAAGAAGAATGTTTTATAAGTTTGACACCTATGTCTGTATGTCTATAAGTCTGTCCGTTTGTCTGTATGGCTGTCTGTTTGTCTGTATGGCTGTCTGTTTATCTGTATGTCTGTTTGTAGCAACGTAACTCCGAAACGGTTGACTCGATTTCGTTAAGATTTTTTTTGCTCAAAAGCTGTTTTAATCAGGATAATGATCAGGTTAATAATATGATGGAAATCGGTTCAGCTGTTGCAAAATTATCAGCTGTTTTCTCAGTTAGGTTAGATAGGTGTGTATTGCACGGCGTTGCAGCCGATGCAAGATCATGGAAGTGAATTTGCTACTTAGCTTATGATTTTAGCACAGCTAGTTAGCTTTATTTAATCAATATTATGAATTATTTTTCATGCCATATTGCCTTACCATACCTACTTATTTATTACTTTACCGTACCATCTGTAAAATACTTGTACATTGCTTTATCACTTCATTCACTGAGTTATAAATGTTACAGGTTCTAATTCTAAGAAAAGACAAACTTGCCATAACTAACTAGCAGTATAGCTTATCTAAGTTGAAATGAAGTGACCCACTACTTAATTGTCCATACTTTAAATTTGTTTGTTTGCGTAAAATGTGGTAGTGGAGCGCGTCATTTCAACTTAGACAAGCTGTAACTAGTAGTAATAAAGTTCAAAAATTATGTACTATTTATTTAACGCATGTGTATCTAAATATTACATAAGCTAAATTTGAAAAAACCCGAATATTTTCCCAATCGGGTTCTTTCCCGGGGTTTTTCCCTCGAAATAACCCATTTTGGGTTTTTTCCCGGGTAGAATCCCATCACTATGCGCGACTGTCTCTCCGTTAAACAAAAAATAGACTAACAAATAAATTACATAGAAGTTGATGCAAAAATGACAAATCTGTTGGTTGGGGTCAGAACTCAGAACACAACAATGCCTCCAAGAATTAGTCATTAGAAGAAAAGCGAGAAGAAAAAAAAGTTGGCTAAGCATCGTAGGATGGCTAAAATAAGAGCAGATGCTCTGACATTCATAGCTCTGGTCTCGAAAATTTCAAACCTAAATATGTCCAAAACTACTTGGTTAAAATCGAGGCCAATATAAAAATAGGCTTATTTAACACCTTTTTTTCGAAATAAAAATACGGAATACATTTTATATCAATATACAGGGTGTAAACGAATTCGTGTAATTCCTTTAAACCACATGATCTATTAATGGTATAGATTAACATCGCCTGGGATTTAGGTTGATTAAAAAAAAAACTTTTTTTCACAAATATATTTTTTATGTGATAGAAAATTTCTGCTGACGGACACGACTAGCGCGATATCGCTTCACGCAGTCAGTTAACTTGGGACGCTAAAATTACTCGGATACAGAATACCATGGTTAATTTTTTGAAAACTTTTTTTTGTTTATTCTTAATGTGTCTCGCCCAAGTGTACCGAAAACGGTACGGCCGCCATTGTTTATCTATTGTGTCTATAATTGCAGTACTACACAGGTTAAACAAACCTATGCAGGGTCAATTAATGTCACCAGCTGTCACCAGTAGATCACGCGGTTTGATGGAATTACACGAATTCGTTTACACCTGTATAAAATGTGCCAGAGAAGTCAACCGAATACGCTGATTTTGGAGACCCTCTAATGAATGTTTTAAAGCAAGTGTTAAAATTTCAAAATCAGATCATTTTTATTTCCATGCAAAAAATCTTCATCCCTGCTTTAGTTACGAATTAAGAAAATGGAGCATATAATCCGAGAGACCAAGTATGACCTAAAATTTAAACATAGCTAAACATAATTATGGACATATAGATTTTAGGGTATTTTTTATGAAATCATTGAACAGATATTTCTCTTACTTAAGTTATCCATTAATATGGGTACTTTAACACCCTTTCGGATTAGTAACCCCTTTCCGACTAACCTTGTATGGAACATACCACTCCAAATATTAGTAATCCCTACTAATATTATTATAAATGCGAACGTAACTCTGTCTGCCTGTTACGCTTTCACGCCTAAACCGCTGAACCGAATTTGATGAAACTTCGTACAGAGATAGTCTGGTTCCTAAAGAAGGAGATAGGCTACTTTTATCCCAAAAAATACGGAATACGCGATAAACGATATCCACGCGGGCGAAGCCGCAGGCGACCTCTAGTGTAAAATAACGGTTAATGTTCGCGGCACATAAATTAATGTAACATTATAAGATGTGACTAATACAAAATGCGCACTACTTACAATGCTGTTATAATTGTTCATCAGATTGATAGTAGTCTATTAAATCCTTATTATAAAGGTTGACGATCTCTCGCCATTCCATTTGAAACTTTATTTATTGTAAGCGCGTCATAAGTTTCGTATAAAACATTTAAAGTTGTAAATTCTTGTTAATGGGAACAACTCGTCTGTCGTAAAATGAGAGCTTCAACTTTAATTAATCGAGTCTTGTTTACGATTTCACTATCATAGTAGATTAACAAAAAAAAACGATATAGGAGAAACGAGCTAAACAGCTAAACACCTTTGGACATCTGTTAATACTACTTAATAGAAACTTAATATCTAGTTTGACAAAGAAGGAATATTATACACAATGTAAAAACAGTCCCTTTTATCCTAAAAGCCAACTGGAAAATGCGCGTGAACATGTGCGCACATGAAAATTGTTTGGAAAGTATTTGAAACTTATTTATTGTACGAATTATAAAAGCCATTATGTCAGTTTGTAAATATAAATATTGATTTAAAGAAAAAAAAATTGTGGGAATGATTCATAGTTGATCGTAGAATTTGTTGAGTCTAAAGAACCATGCGATCTAATCTGGCGGATACAAAATATCAATTGAAGCTCGCAAATCAAAAATAGGAGAAGCCTATTGCCTACAGTGGACATCTTTCGCCTGAATGATGAATCAAAAATATCTGAATAGAACTTGTTTATGAGCCAAGGTATTATAAGAGTTTAATCGTGAATTTATCAAAAAAATCTTGACTCACCGTCCCATGTCTTTGCCACTCTGTACCTGACGTGAGCAAACATAATAATTCCGCATAATTCGTTGTTTTAAGACCTGACGAAGCGTCTCAAAGTTTAAATGTTGATGCCCACGCAATGGACATTAAAAAAAATGTGAACGTAAGTAGTGTCAGACCGTATTACATTTTTGCACAGCACCGACAGATACTGATCTACAACATTGACATAATAACGGGACATTTAAAGATTAATGACGCTAATATCGTACGCGCTTCAATCTAATCGTCTTGCTTGTATAGAGCACGACGCGTGATTTGTATGGATATTCTGATCTTATTCTTGTGTGATCTCGACAAATTATCATTATTTTACGTTGACAATACTAATAAAATTTCACTACTATCGCGCCACTAAACTGGAGGAGGCAAACCCGGCTAGTCTTTCAGTTCTAGTAACCAATTACAAAGTCGAGCTTGGAACGGCTGATTGGAGTTTATGATATTTTTTCTTTAAAAGAAGCGATATTCATCTCGTATCATATGAAATCTACCAAACAGTCAATATATCTATAACAAGAGCAACACCTTTGGGTATCCCTTTGCAATCGGTACGTGACGGTTAAACATATTCATATAAGCTCAGGTGACGAATGCTGTATGAATAATTAATCGATACCCAAGACGCGTGTTTGAGAAATAGTTAAAAATTAAATGACTGTTTTTAAGTAATTTTTTGCTATGTTTAGAATGTGATGCAAATCACCTGTCAAAGTTTAGTGCATGTAACATAAATTGCCTATAGCAAGCAGTTGACACACGACTAAAGAGCTCCTTCTTTTTCAAAAGGTCACTGACATTTGTATGAATGCTTGTTGTGGTTTTTAACATTTAGATAGGTACATACATTTTTAGATAGGTAGGATTATCGGATCAAATGCATCAAAATCGTGACGTTGTAAACAGGAAAAATCATACTAAAAGCTAAGGGTTGGTGAGTTACATTATCTTTTTTGGTCTTATTATCAAAGGATAAAATGTCTACCAAGTTAGTCGGTTTATTTTAAAGGTAATTTATTTTTGGAAAAAATTGATAACTTAGGATATTATTTTAGTGTAGGGACAGCAAGTTTTGCGGCAAAGCTTTCAACATATAAATTACGATTTAACAGTCCGCCATTTCAAGTCGTTTTCAACACACTAATGTGTGTTCCCAATATTCCAGGTTTTAAATCAATTCTAGCGTGGCTTTACAACATTTGATAGTGAGCCTTGTATGGTGTTCATGACGCCAAGAAAGCTATTAAATGAAAATAATGTTTTGCTTGATTAAATTTCTTGTTTACATTAAAAAATCTATTTTAACAAATTGTAGGTATTTATTTGTATTAAATTTAAATTAAAGTTCGCCGTCTTTGTTTTGTCCATTATGATTAATTTATTGTAAGGTTCATTGATCTCATAAATAATTCTTTATGTTAGGCCATGGTGCCGTGTGAATGCAGTAAAAATAAACACCATCAATCGAATATTCCTTTTCGGGCATGCCGAATGAAATGGTTGTCATATTTTATAAAGCTCGTTTGTATTGGACGGCAAATGTCAGTCCTCTACAAAAGGAGAAAAAGCTCTTATCTTTTTAACCTAATGTAGAGCGGCGTCAGTGCAAAAATATTATAAAGGCGCGGAGTCAAGAGCCCGAAGCATTTTGCGAAGCGACTCCTTGCGGGCTGCACACACCCGCGACGCGTACTAACTAAAACTACACTGTACTTTTTGTTTATCATATTCCAACTGAATGTCGTAATTAGCGAGCTATAAAATGTTGATAGGGACAAAATTAATAATTGTTTGGGTGGGACTTTTAGCGTCAAGCTACGGGAGTGACTCCGACGTCGTTACGAATGGATTCTCGGAGGCTGATGGTGCGTTTTACACCGACGATGCAGTTATTTTAAATGGTAAGAGGACTTTTTCTTTTTTTTACAAATAAAATCTCGGCGTCATATTTTGAAATTTATAGAAAGAACCCTGTGCTGCGTCCACAAATAATGTAGAAAAAAAATACAAAATCGATGTGAAGTCAGCTTCAAAAATATGTAAACACTTACAGAAACTCAACAGCGAAATAAGAATCGCCATCACTTCAAAAAAATATTTTGAATTTCCATAAGTGAAGAGCTAAATTATACACATAATTATATTTATGGCCGACTGTTCCTATGTATCGATGAGTGTACCTTAACCGTAACATAAAGGTTTACACACTCACGTACGTCTTATTCATAGAATGAGTATAACGTCCAGTATTTGTATTGCGAGGACTCAAAACAATGCACGGCACATGTGGGTATGGGGTTATGAGGCTAGAGAAAGTTAAAATTTGCAACTGAGATGTCCGTTCATCGTAAAAACTGTGATCGGAAATAAATATAAATGTTATTTTATACAATGAACTGGTATAACAGGCATAAGATTAAGTAAGTAGTAGTAGTTTTCGGACGAATTTATTTTACAACAACAATAGCAATGAAATTTATTTTAAAAATAAGCGGCATAATGAATATTTCTGTACACACTTCTGCCCAGCCCTTCGGGGAATACAGGCGTGAATATTGTTTGGTTTAAATTAAAAACGTAATGGATTTTTTTCTGTGATAATTATAATGTTTACAATAGTCGTACATAGAGATTGATGAAGATGTTGGTCGTTAATCCAACCCGTAATTGAGTTGGTACTCAGAACTTCTAAAGCACGTGGGTTATTATTCGGAAATACCTATGGGATCAATTCAATGCAAATTGTCATACGCCCACACGTCAAAAGTCGATCACATCAATCACACATTGTCCACAAGACGGCTCTCAGTTGTTAAACTTTTTGTGACTCACTTCGAGGACATTAATTAGATCGGAGACTGGCGATTGAAGCGGGATCACGCCGTTGACATTTCCTTACATTAGATTGCTGAACCCGGAATCCAGAAGCCAATGATATTATAATACTCGTCGCCGAACAGACTCGTGACAAAACTGGAGTGTAAAAAATATCTCTTTGTTTGATTTATACTTTGTTTTCGAATGCTGATATTTCATACAGGACCCTAGTTTTCATCACTATTCCCAGGCTTCATCCAACAGGCAAATTAAATTACTTGTTATTGGTATCAAGTTCAAGGTGTCGCGTCTGTTGGCATACCACTGCATGCTATTTAAATAGCGCTGCAGTATATCCACCAATGAAAAATATACTCTGACAGGTGGACATTAAAGCTTACTTTGCTTCTTTAATACAGACATTTAACGATTTTTTTCATTTTAAATCTAGGAACCTTTAAAGGTCGTATAGTTTCATTAAGGTATCTCAGAAAATCAGGTTTAATTATTTAGAACCCTCGGTCGTAATTCGAGAGCGATTCAACGTCAACTCCCAACATCCTCAAGGCCGGTTTTTTACTCATACAATTTTACTTGTAGGCCTTCTTAATCATGCACATACTATCCGGACCAGTTTCCTTTTAAATGGCTATTTGCTCATCTATCTCTGACAACTCTACAGTTCGGACAATGTAACAGGCCCGATTTGACGTTTGCATTAAAGCACAAAATAAACGTGTACAGAAGTTGTACGCCTTCGATCTCAAAGAAAGTCGCCTTTTTATTTATCTGAACATAGCGCACCCATGATAAATTAAAGTAAACGCGGCATTGGAGTAATTATTATTAGTGTTGACATTACTCCTAGTATTTTGACAGGTGTCGAATTATATCAATCAGATGTCATAACAAAAGAAATCTTTTATAATCCTTTCTAATGAAATATTAGCGCAACTATGTAGTGTTATTTAGGTCATTTATATTATTGGCATGCTGCACATGGCATTATGAGGTTTGAATATAACGGAAACCGTTATGCAGCGATCCGAAATAAATAACATGCATGTTTACGACTTGTTTGGTACGTTGTTGTACTCGTGCTAAGCTTTTAGATCGCCAGTAGAATAATAATTCCCTTGATGTTTACGATTATCGCTGGCAAAGTTCGTTTACAGGTCGATAATGTTCAAAAACTTTTTTTTTACCATGATGTTATATCACACATAACACAATTCAATTTTGTTATGTACCTACTTATTTCAATCAAGCCAGGTGATTAAAGGGTGTTTAAAAAGTGCCCAACTTAAAAGCGTTTGAAAACTGTTTGCTAGATAGAGAACACACTACCTACTGTGTGTTGACGTCACAACACATTAACGCCATTGTAATTCCACACCTCTTAGTACAATGTCTGTTTCGCGCGACAAGGAAAGAAAATGCTCCCTCCAAAATCTTCAAAAGCATAAATGTCCTTCATTTTTTTCATAGTTTTTTTATTTTACGTATTGTGCTCTTTCTCTTCCTTCCAAATTCTTGTTCGTTTTTAAAAGTAGTTAAACACCCCATTATGATAAAAGAAAAAATATATTATTGAACAGAAAAATGCTGCTGTTGACCGTACCAACTACAAATTAATTTTAACGTAGAAGATAGGCTCTCATTTGACAGTTGCAAATAAAAAAATCAAAGAGTTAATTAGCAACTGTTTAATGATCAAAGTCAGTACACTTCATCGCAAAACAGGTTTCAAAGATGATAATTAATATATCGTAGTTATACTTTTTAGACCTTAATACGGTACAAGCTCATTGGAGTTGATTAAACAACCGTTATTCATTTGCGATGTCATGTTAGGGGCGAATCATAAACAACTAAGTTGGGCCATAATTATGTGACAGGTTCAATGTACCCCGCACACATCGATTTGTTCCACATAACATTCTTTCTTTTTATTATGTGGTCAAATTGCAGTGCAAACGTGAATGTTTATTAGCCACCATAAAAAGGGTTTAACATTTTATTTTTTAATGAGTGATCTTCTCAATAAAAGGATCACAGTGTAGCGAATTCATGATTTTGATTTTGCGCACATAAAGAAACTGTTTTAATTAAAATGTCTGTCCCAAACGGTTATTGTTTGATGTCTTTATTATATCGATTAGGCACATTCGATAAAAAATTAAATGAAGTGATCCCATCGATATTTTATACTTTTTTCAGCTTACGTGGGACGAGTAAAACGCGACGTATCAAATTCTACCCGCGATGGAAGACAATTATTGTTGCTACGACCCAGACAGGTAAAAACTTTAAAAAGTTTGGAATTAACACTGCAATTGTAGATAATGTTAAATATTCGTATATCATTTTAGCAGACGGATGGAGCGTTTGGAATGGACTGTGAAACGACTCTTGGCAAAAAGGGTAGCTGTAAAAGTTTTCGCGACTGCTACCCATTGTTCAAAGTCGCTGACTTCTCAGGCTGGGATGGGTGGGTGATGGGGCATTACGACACTTGCAGCTACATCAACGGAGATAACATGGAGGTAACTAAATCCATACAAAGGAAGAAAAATATCTTAATCCGACTATGCTGCAACACACAAGTATAAAAAGAATATGGGAATGGTACTTAATTAGTACTTAGACCTCAAAGTTTAATGGCATTAAAGCCTTGGCGGTAATGACGTTGGGTACAGACAACAGTAATCGAAAGAACCAAAAAACTAAGTAGAAGGTACAACCGTCAGGAGTCATAAGTATCATAATAAATAAATATTTCAGAATTTTACTTTTAATGCTACTGTGGTATTGCAGCTGGAGTATTATTATTTCGAGTTTATATCTGGATTAATTTAATCTGCATAGCCGAAAGAGATATCTTATTTATGACAGCATTCTGATCTTTTTAATTTTCCGATCATAAGTACCTACATATAGCCCGAAGCAGCTTTCGACATTTCATAAAAAGTCGACCTTCGATACCCTCGAAGATAATATAATGCTACTAGAAATTAGCACTTAGCACTACAAATCAGAATACCGAGACAGATTTTTTCATTACATCAAAACATTCATTACATACAGAATAGACGTAATTTAATTAGCAAAACGAGTCAAACTGTTTGACAAAAGGGGAAGCGGGGATTAAGCCGTTGTTGTTCACAGATATTTCCACCAGAAAGTAGTTTATTAATAATATTTGTTACGTTAACCATCAGGTATTCGGAGTATGTTGCACGGAACCAGTGGGTACACCACCGCAACAGGAGCCTGATGTTCAGCGACTCGGTTACCTGCAACCCGCAATACCAGTTCAACTACCAGCTCTAGCCGGGTGAGTACTATAAAACGAGATTCAAGGTATACTACTTAATAAAAAAGGGCGCAATAAATTATGTCTATTAAATAATAATGTAAAGGTAGGGCAAAATTACATTAAACAATTGTCGATTTCTAAACCAGTTGGTACTACAAAAGCCTAGACAGTTCGAAGCCTAGCTTGCATATGTAAGCCTATGAATTCCACGAATTATTATAACGACAATCAACACTGACCCATGTGACTTCAATAGAATTTCAGGCGGAGCACTGCCTGCATTGACAAGATGGTCATACGGTGCTGGCAATAATGTTCGTCAGATCCCTGCGCAGTGGCCGCCAACAATTCCCCCACTACCAACCCACCCGCCGGATCACGCTGCTCCTACTCACCCACCTTCCCTAGGTAAGATTCATAGGCCCTGAGTAGACGACTGATTTTTTGTCCGGAGACTGCCGCAGACAAGAATAAACGTGATTGGCAGTTGTTGCCAGTGATGCCCTCACTCTAGAGTTCTAACGACAACTACAGACAAAATGACCGTCGTGTGTGTTGAGTCCGTAGCCACTACCAACCACGTTAATTCTTGGCCGTAACTCCGTCTGTTCAGGATCCTATAAAGAATTTCAATTATATTTTATATAAAGCTTTAAAAAAATTACACCTACAGCTTATCGCACTCCATTATTACCTTTTATAGGAGGTATTGGATTTAGAACGGAAATTTAAATAATAAAATATTCGTCTTATTATCAGAGATGATTTACTATCTAAACGAAGTCTAATTTAAAATATGCCCATCACTTTCTAACGTCATAACCAGTGATCGGAAAAGGGTGAGCTAATTTACCTAAACTTCAAAGAACAAAGACAAAAACTGGAAACTTCCTTACGACAACATTTTTTTTCGGGAGAATTTTCTCGGAGATTGTCTTTCATTTGTTTTCAAAAAGTAAAAGACAATCTCCTTTTTTGAAAACAATAAACAAAATCTTTTTTAAAAACAATGAAAAACGTGCCATCTGGTTTTGTGACAATTTTGGGAAACAAAAATAGGAAACGAATTTAATTGTTTTCTGTACTATTAACATTAATATTAAATGTACTTTAATGATGTCCCGAAACCCGGAATAATTTTCACGAAAAAAAATTTTGTCGTAAGGAAGTCTCCAGTTTTTGTCTCTGTTCTTTGAAGTTTAGGTAAATTAGCTCACCTTTTCCCGATCACTGGTCATAACACAAAAAGAGCCTATTTTAAAACCTAGGTTTTACTTAGACCACCTCTCGTAATAATAAAGTATAAGTGGCGCCCGAGACTAAAAATTGGTCAACAGTTGCAGGCGTAACAACAAAACCACCGAGTAACTACCCTGCAACCTCAACAACTTGGGCCACTAGACCTCCTAGCACGACTAAACAGGTAAGCAGGATTTTTAGTGCTCTTCGTGATTTTCTATTATACAAGATTAGTCAGAAAAGACTTTCTGACTAACATTCTATAGTAGCGGATTGGTACCCACCAATCCGCGGGCCAATTAAAGTATCACTGATGACTGTTTTAAAGCAAGTGTTAAAATTTCGAAATTCAATCATTTTTATTTCAATGGAAAATAATTATTATTTTAGTTTTTTCAAAAATTCTTGATCACTGCTTTAGTTATGAATGCAGAAAATGGAGCTTCTAATCCGTGACTCCAAATATGAACTAAAATGTAAACACAGCTGATCATAGCTGACGATAGATAGATTTTAGCGTTTTTTTTCTATGAAATCTTTGTACAGCTATTTCTCTTAATGTTTACTTAAACTTTTGGGGAAAGTTGTAGAACAAAAGTATTTCATTATTATGGGTACTTTAACACTCTTTTGGGTTAGTACCCCCTTTCCGACTAACCTTGTATATTAAACACTATCAAATTACTTTATTGTGCAGACATGGGCACCTGCGTACCCTACGAAGCCGAGTGTACCTTCAAAACCAGTTCAACCGGCACAGCCTGCCGTAGATGGGTCTTGTGGCATCAAGAATGGACCTCAGGTTAGTACATACTCCTAGAATACATAGATTAGTTTTTGGTGTTGAATCGCCATGGTGCGGGCAGCACGGGAGACCGCATCAATTGGCTTACGGCTTATGGGGAAAGGAGTTAGATTATGAACTCTTTTAAATAGTAGAAACATCGAAAGTGCCAGTTCTCAAATAGAAATAAAATAATTATTTATTCAAATGTTATTCAAAAATTCAATAAAAACGTATCTTTTTCATATTTTATGTGTAATTTATCTTTTTGGAATCAATCGAAAAAGAAGAAAAGTAGCTGTTATCAGAACATGTCATCAGAACTTCATGTGCAATTAATTGTATGCAAAATCTCAGCCTATTCGGATAACAAAACAGGAATTGGCTCAAAATTGACTTGCAATATTTATAGTAGACAGAGAACAAAGCAAGCTGAATAAAAGCTTTTAATATTTATTTTAACACAAAAACTAGAAAAGTTTACACCAAGCTAAGAATAATGAAACATTAATCTCACAATAACATTTCAGACTTATGAAAGCACATACGATCTCCAAGACGAAGAACGCATAGTGGGCGGTCACAATGCAGAGCTAAACGAATGGCCATGGATTGTAGCTCTGTTCAACGCTGGACGCCAGTTCTGTGGAGGCTCACTCATGGACGACAGACATGTGCTTTCTGCAGCACATTGCGTAGCACAGTAAGTATCATTAATAAATAAAAGATAGTCCAACAGAAATCTTCCAAATATCTTTCTGCAAGATAAAAGGAAAATTCGATGAGGATCAGTCAAACCAGATTAGTTTGAAAAGATAACATAAAATGGGGGTCTATGTTCTTGTTCTAATCGTAATAATTTCTAACTCATGACCTATTTTCAGTATGACGTCATGGGATGTCGCGCGCCTGACAGCAAGACTTGGAGACTACAATATCCGAACAAACGCAGAGACTCAGCACATTGAAAGGAAAATTAAGCGAGTAGTGAGACACAAAGGCTTTGATATGCGTACTTTGGTAAGATATTTTATTTGGGAACAAATCATTATGAAAAATCGAGTATGCATAAATGCTACAAGTGTTCGGAAGTACATATAAAATTCTTTTGAATATTTTCAGTACAACGATGTCGCCGTTCTCACGATAGATCAGCCGGTAGCCTTTACGAAGAACATTCGCCCTATTTGTTTGCCGGTCGGTGGAAGATCCACATACCAGGGCAAAGTTGCTACAGTCATCGGTTGGGGAAGTTTGCGGGAAAGTTAGTATTATCATAAGAATAATAAATAATATACTATCTTAAAACTTTTGTCAGGCGGAAAAAAGATGTGCGGCTGTGACGGTGAGATCATGCTGGTTTTGGTGTACTCCTGAGGCATACTCAAAGTAAAATCATTTTGCAAACAATGTGAATTACTCAGTAAAAGAGTGCATTGTATCATTACAAACGACATTATTATTCTTTATCTTCATTTTGTCTTATTTTTAAAATTAACAATGTTATTATTATATTTTTAGCATATTTTCTTACAATACCTCTGAAAATGTTTTAAATAATTTCTTTAGTCCATTCAACTTTTTGTTTTTACGTTGTATTCGAATTCGTCTGATGACGAATATGGGATTATTTTTCCACTCATTGTACTTTGTTTTGTTAAGGTGGACCACAGCCTTCCGTCCTTCAAGAAGTATCGATCCCGGTTTGGTCGAACCAAGAGTGTAAGTTGAAATACGGCGGAGCTGCACCTGGTGGTATCGTGGACCACATGCTTTGTGCTGGCAGAGCTAGTATGGATTCCTGCAGTGTAAGTCATTGTACAATTGACCGTAATAGACGACGTTATACAAGGTTAGTTGGAAAGGGGGTACTAATCCGCGGGTAACAAAGTATCACTGATTACTGTTTTTAAGCAAGTGTTAAAATGTCAAAATTCGATCATTTTTATTTCCATGCAAAATTATTGTATTTTAGATTTTTTTTAAATTCTTTATCTTAGCTTTAGATACGGAATTCAGAAAATAAATCTTCTAATCCCAGTAAACACAGCTGGTCATAGTCGAGGATAGACAGATTTTAGCGTATTTTTTATGACCTATTCTGAACTGCTATTTCTATTGATATATTGACTTTTGGGAAAAGTTGTAGAACAAAAGTGACTCATTATTATGAGTACTTTAACCCTTTCGGATTAGTTCCCCCTTTCCGACTAACCTTGCATAAGTCAACGCATTTTTTAATTCACACTAAGCGTTTTGTCTTTGTAATTTTCCGAACAGGGCGATAGCGGTGGTCCACTGATGGTAAACGAGAATGGTCGCTGGACACAAGTGGGCATCGTATCGTGGGGCATCGGTTGCGGCAAAGGCCAGTACCCCGGCGTGTACACACGTGTCACCTACTTCTTGCCTTGGATCCAGAAAAATTCCAAGTAGATTTCATGGTACTAATTGCAAAAACAAACTTTTACATAACGTTTGACAGTTGTTCCATGAATAATTTTTACGGTCAATTATTTTGAGAAAAACAACCAAACGTCCTTGCTTTTCTCAATTAGTTGCGAAAATATTAACTTTTAACTTTATGGAAATTGTGCCAATTTAATTTAAGGTTCTAAATTAAATAAAAATTAACCATATTTCGAATGTACTGTTATTTATTTTAAAATTCCTTAACTACCTACTTGAATAAACACTGACTATTAACAAATACGATAAAAACAATAGCATATAAAATATTTAATGAGATGGCATACAGTTATCAAATCAGTCTTTATATAGAAATGGTTAGTACATGAATGTATGTTAAAAAACAGTATTAATCACAATAATAAAACTTGGGTATAATCATTTCATATCACATTATATTGACTAATAGATACAATTTTAATTTTATAAAAACTAATAATATACAGATCTCGTTTTACATGTCGAAGTTGGAAACATGCAGGTGTTGTAGGATATTGCGCGCTGAAACAAAAGAAAACTTAAAATAAAATAATGTCACGACGATTTGGTCATATGTCAACAAAAACTTTCTATTGTATCTGTTTCGAGGTATACTTGGTAATATAAGAAAGTCTTATCTGTGACCTATAAAACAGTACCCGCATAAATAAACATAGTACCAGGTACACCTACTACTACTACTTACTGAATATTGTGAAATATTTCTTCCCATACTTACTTGATCGATATCAATATGAATTTCAAGATTTTAATAGCAAAATCTATATTCCTATTATAAACAACACACTTCTATGATATCTATACAAGGTGTAACATAATTAACCAGAAATCAGAAAGTTGTTTATTTACAGTTGACTACTTAAGCGATATCAGCAACAAAAGGCGCAATTTTAAAAAAAAATGTGCATTTTCGTCTCGTTCAGTAAATCGAGATAAAGAAAATAAAATTAAGACTTATGTCAAGGGAGATAAATTACTAAATTTAAATGCAGCAAGCATTTAGTAACCATTTAATAAAATACTTAAAAAAATATGGTTATGCTAAAGTTAAATTTTAAACATGTTTAATTTTAAAGGCCTCTACATACCAAAGCCCGCTGGCGCCGCGCCGACGGCTTTAAACGGCGGGTTACGCCGACGACTTTACCCGGCGGGTTACGCCGCCGGGCTTGTTTTGCGTAATGTTTAGTTGGCCACAATAACCCGCCGGGTGAAACCGCCGGGCCAGCTTTGGTATGTAGAGGCCTTAATTATAGTTTTTTGCTTTAAACTTGATATTTTAACTGGTGTGTCTGAGATTTCTGGTCATTTGTGCTACACGTTATATATAAAAGAAAATGTCCTAATGTTAGACTTACACAGCTTAAACAGGTCAAGGTTTTTATGAAATCTTATCGTCTGGGTTTATAAACTTGAAACTTAGACAAATACTCTTCAAAGTAAACGAAACACGTTTTTAGGATTTCACTAAAGTAGCTACCCCGAAAAACGAGTGAAGCAGGATGTTAAAGTTTGGTAGGGAGAATCCTATCGCGTGGCCTGATTATCTCGAGTCCTGCTTTAGATAATCTTAAAACCAACTATTAAAGCACGTGATTTCGGAGGTTTTACGGAAATCAAACCCTAAATGGAAGAAAAGGATTGGACGTGGACGGAGCCGCGCGGGCACCAGCTAGTAAATTAGCTATATGGACTACAAAAAATCGTAGTCTTCGATATCAAACATTAAAAGAACACAATATGACGTCAATGCAGTAAAGTTTACAAGTCAATATTAAATCGTACTTTGAAAGTATCCAGTATCGTAAACATCATCTAGCGTGGGTACGAAGGGTGGTTCCACATCGAGTTGGTTGTCCCAGTCGATGTTCCGGAATATGGGCATGGCACGCACTGCGGCCGCAGCCGGCCGTTCCGACGGCTCCATCGTTAGCAACGCCTCGATGGCGCCGACTGCCTCTGGAGACAGAGCCTCGTCGGCTTCAGGCCATTCGATATCTGGAACAATATTACGTTATCATATCAGCCCATAAATTGTATGTCGTTTGTGAAACATATGCTTCCTCAAACACTTACAAATCGGTAGTGCGGTAACATTACTAAAATCACCACGCTTAGCAAACTTGTTGGTGATCGCAGTCTGTTGTTATTAGCGCATTAAGGATACTGCTGCCTATCGTCCTAATATAACCCCTTAGTGGCCTTTTACGAAAACTACACAGAGGGACTTATCTTTTTTCTCGCCAGGTGACTCGTCGTAATCTCTTACGACGTTAAATAATTGTGATGGTTCATATCGGTTATGGAATCATTTTCGAATGTCTACAACATAAACAGAAAACGGGAAGGCCCTGGGTATAAATGGACAGACAACCTGGTCAAGAACGCGAAGAGCAGGACAAACCTAAAGCTTCTTGTATGATGAACAGCGGTCTTTGGCATAAATCTCTGACACAGGCGATGCTATACCATAATCCCTACTCGAAGCAACTAAAAACCCTTAAACTAATAAGTTAATTAGACTATATTTTTAATATTACTCACTTCTAGACAAAATATTCTTGAAGACTGCCTGTGGCGTTTCGTCATTGAAAGGAGGAACACCAGTCATGAACTCATACAGGCATACTCCTAACGCCCACCAGTCCACTGCTGGTCCATGGCCCTGTCTGAAAATAAACAAAATAAGAACGAAGACCAAAAGATCGTGAACCTCTTCGTCAATCTGTCGAAGATGTTTTTATTTTCTTTGTTATTGGTTGAACTGGAAGAACTAAAGATGCATGAATCTAAGATAAGGATCACTGCCACTGTCTTTACGAGTATATACAACTCCTGTTTGGAGTTTGTGAGGTTAAGGAGGAGGCAATCGTGCTGAGGCTGCGAGAGATTATGGGTGGGGGCTGCAGCATGCCATATCGGGCTTGCGCGTTGTGATTTGCATGTGATTGGTTTATTTGGGGTCTACCTTTTATAGCAGAACTTTTTACGTCATAATATTGTTTTGCATAACAACGGATAGCATAAACTTCATTTCGCAGAAAATCATTTCGCATACACTCAGTTGTCATACATTCAAAACTCATAATTTTGTTAGTCAGAATCATCTTTAGGCATAATGTTTATATCCATAATAATTAAAAAGCAGAAACATCATATCGCAGAAAATTCACAGTCAGAATCGTCTTTTGGCATACATTTTATATCGATAGTCATTAAAAGGCAGAACTGATTTTTGCGATGCTGATGCAAGCAGGCATGCAACATGCAGCATGCATGCAGCATGCAAGCAGGCATGCAACATGCAGCAGGCATGCAGCATGCAAGCAGGCATGCAACACGCAGCAAGCATTGTTTCTGTCACGGCTCCGGCGCTGCGGGGTTTGGGCGGCGCCACGCGAGCTTATCGTCACAGATGGTTTTAACGCTCACCACCGCAGCTTCGGCTTGCTGGCCGGCTTCGCCGGCCAGCCTCAGTCGCGGTGGCGGGCCTTCAAACCACCTGCTCCTCAGCTCGCGGGCCGCCCTACCCCTCCGCGCCTACGCGGGTTTAAATTACACTCTAGGGGTAGGGCAGACAAGACTGCGTAAAGTCGGTTTCGCAGCGATTCGTTTCTGTCACAAAATTTTGCAGCACAACGTATTGACTTTTTATGACACAAATTTAATATTGAAAATGCTACCAATACATGCTATATTTAGAACATTCTCAAAATTATGCATAATATTAATTATGGCAAAGGTAATTATGCGAAACAAAATTCTGCCAAGATAAAAGTATGCCATTGTAAATTCGGACACGTAAATATTCTGCCAAACAAAAGTTATGCTAAATAATTTTTATGCCTTAAAAATATTCGATTAAATAAGATTATGCCATGTGAGTTATGCCAAATAAAAATCGGAGTATCAAGATTCTGCCAAATAGAAGGAACCCGTTTATTTGTTATTTCTATAATTTGATAATCCTATGAAACTATCAAAGAGCTGTCAGCTGTTTACTTACAAGTGTTGTGGCAGTTTGCAAACAACTATTCTCACTGTTTTTTAAAGCTGTGTGAACGAAACTTTTAAAACTATAAGATATAACAAGATGTGAAGGGAAGGATAAATATTTGAATTGTTTAACTTACTTCAATAGTAACTCAGGTGCCAAATAATCAGGAGTACCTAAAATTCTTTGGTCTGAAACTAAGTTCCCTCGCCTCACGCTCTTTGGTGTCCTGTATGGTGTGTGAGCAGTGGCTAAGGGCGTCTTACACAAATCTGTTGGTGATCGACTTCCTTCACCCTGTAAAACATGGCACTTATTTCTATACATATACAACTAGCGACCCGCCCCGGCTTCGCACGTGTACGTTTTATAGCTTAAAACCTTCCTCTTGAATCACTCTATCTATTAAAAAAAACTCCATCAAAATCCGTTGCGTAGTTTTAAAGATTTAAGCATACATAGGAACAGACAGACAGCGGGAAGCGACTTTGTTTTATACTATGCAGTGATTTGTTACCTTATGCCTTTTGTTGCCTTATGAGGATGCAATATTTATTTATTTATTTAAACTTTATGCAACAAGTACAAAGGCGGACTTAATGCCTTAGGCATTCTCTACCAGTCAACCAAAAGTGGTGACGAGATAACATGGCAGGTATCCATATAATAGATGTAATGACGCGGAATGTTTTTTATTTACGTTATTATAGGTTGGCAAAGAAGATGACGACCGACCGATTAGTGTTTAGCGCTGCCTATACAGGGTTATTCAAAAAACACTAACAACCTCTTAAGGGACAACTTTTACTCGAGGAGCAAACCTGAAATCAAGAAACAAAAAACAGCTGTTCCCTACATTTTGACGAGTTATGCGAACATATATGTAGGGAAAAGCAAATTTTTTTTTTTTTTTTTTGCGATTTCATTTTTGGTCCCATAGTAAAATTTGTTCATAATGATGAGTACAATGACCCCTTAAGAGGTTGTTAGTGTTTTTCCAATAACCCTGTATACACCCACAAGCACCTTGCTAATGCTTTGCTAATCATAAGAAAAAGTTGAAGTTTCATGTGCCTGTAATTTCACCAGCACCCTTTAAATGGGGGTGCTGACCCTTGAAGGGTGTGCTGAAACATAGCAATGCCGCTTTGCGGCAGAAATAGGTATGACAGTACTTCCGCAGACGAACTCATTCAAACCGAGCTCTACTACTACTACTATTAAATGGGGAATTATTAATCGGGCGAAGATACTTTAATACTAAACCGAGCAGCATTAAAATATATTTGCGAAAAATTAACTTAACTGGCGAAAAATTATGAATGATTAAAATTCGTAAAATGAGCTACTAGCAGTGGGAAACAGTTAATTTAAGCTAGCAACTAAAATTCCAAGTTGCCGAATTAAATACTAATTTGGGCGAAAAAATTCTGAGTGGGCGAAAATATACATTTCCTTACCCCGACACGGATAGGTTAGGTTCGAAGGGGATGACGGGGGCTAGAGTGAGCAAGCGAAGCGAGCGAACGAAGCCCCCGTCATCCCCTTCGAACACTACTACACCCTTACCTTGAATTTATATTCGATCGTTTAAATACTAGCCCTATTAAATGTAGTAGACTGTTAAGAGATAAGAATGAAATATACATAAAACAGGTTGCAAATAATTGTTTGTTTATGCGAACGAAGTTTTGGGCAAAAGCTGGTAGTTTACATAAAATCTAAATACTTTAAGTACCTTACTCAATCTTCTTGTAGGAAATATTTCTAGGCTAGTGGAAATATGTTTTCCAAACATAATAGTTTTCTCCTTAGTCCCTGATGCCGGTTGGTCGTCTTTGGGCAGATTAAAGCGAGTCTCTTTCTTCTTTGTTTCTGGCGACTTATTATTTGATACTGGAGTAGAGAATATTACTCCTACATTGAAATGATGACTATCGTTTTGAGAGACCCAGCTGCGAAAAAAATCGAATCAATCAATATTTTAAGTAGGAATATGACCTTTTTGAAAATTTTGTATTTGTACAGCGCGGACTTGAAATGTTTACCACCCTAAGGTCTATAATTGCTTGCACATTACTTTTTCATAAGGTCGCTCGGTCGCTCGCAAACAATTGACAGGGCAGTTTTTTTTTTTAAACTAATACTTATGTATGTTTATGACATCTTAAACCTTATTGCCACAGTGTGAGAAGGAATCGAATTTGAAATCTAATAAACATTTCGAGTCCGCGGCTAAACGGGCAAATTACATACCGTTTTTTCAACACTCCTTTTATAGGATTCTTGCGTTTGTCAGGCGTAGGGTGTATGGACATGCGCTTAGGTGTGTTCTGACTCAACTCCAACGCCATGATCTCTTGTGTGAGACCACTGTGATTCTCTTTCGATTCTAGTAGGCTTGTTACACCAGTTGGCGTGTCACCATCGCATTCCAAAATCCTCTTTCTTTTCTTGGCTCTAAAGCTACAGGCACAGAAAACAATAAATTAATACAACTGATTATTGTGAAGAAAAAAAAGCATGTTTTTTAAGCCATACAAAGTGCAATCATGAATCATATTCACGCGATTGTTGAGTTTTTACTGTATGTCGAAGTTATACATTTAGGAGAATGATCTCGCTTCTCCTTAAGGTCGCAAATATTCTAAAATAAAATTGTCAATTACCTAGGTATTCTCTTCAAGGAGTGTCCCCTGCACAAAGGAGAGGTGGACTGGTCATGCTGCGAATCAGACATCACTGTAGATTCACCCACAGAACTGTTGCTACTCGGATCTGTTGACTTATTGCTTCTGGAGTTGGAACTATTCTTTGAACTTTCACAGGTGTGGTATGAACCAGAATCTTCAGACTAAAATCATTAAAAATTAAGTAAGTGTAAATACTTATTGTAAAATTTTAATTTATCTAGATAAAATTTATTTCATTAGGGGCTGATTTTTCAATCGTCAGATAACTTTTATCTGGGGAATAAGTTTGACGTTTTGGCAGCTTTTGTATAGAAAATATGTCAAACCGTCATATTTATTCCTTGGATAAAATTTATCTGACGATTGAAAAATCGGCCCTAAGTTGACTTAGCTTCAAGAAATAAATACATGAAACCAGTCTATGATAGACCACCTATAAAAATAAAATATGTTCTTACATTTTCTAAATGAATACTTTCAGCACTTATGAACGGATGTATCCCTGACATTTCCGATTGGTTCAATAATGGAGAATTTTCAAAACCGCTTATTCCATCAAAGAGATTTTTCAATTTGCCTGCAAAAATGACCATTTTATACCATGCAAAGACAATGTATAAAATGTTCCATTTAAATAATAAAAGCATACTAGTCTCTTTAAGTTCATCAAGAAGATTCTCACAAGCATCTGTAGACATCACGGAATTGTGCATGCTGTCTCCTCCACCGGAACCAAAGGACAAGTGGGATGTGAGGGACAGCAGTTGACCAGGTGTCCTCAAGTTTAAGCTGGGTGTGCAATTCACAAAGTCTGATATCTCTAAGTCTGAAAATTTGAAATTTAGAATATACAATACGTAATGGTACATTTTTACATCTCTAGTCGAGTGTGGTTGTATCCAATCTCCAAGCCTGAAAATAGAAAAAAAGTTTTACACATGGTGCTTGATGCTGCAAGGCAAATTTCTGACTGGAAATGTGCCAGCAAACAATTTACCACATGACAACATTGACGGCAGGGGTAGGAAGGTACTAGAGCGGAGATCCAGGACCGGACGAAGAAGAGTCTGGTGTCAACTGGCTAGGTGGTCTGTCGACATAGCATCTTTATTTTTGGGAAGATCTGTATTAAATGCACAATAACATGTACAATAATGTACAATATTGTATGGCATGCAATGGAGGAGGCCTTAACTCAGCATTGGGTGATAAAAGGCTTAGAAAAAAGAAAAGGAGAAGAATGCGCACAATATTAATGTTGATTGATGGGGTCGTAGCTTAACTGATTGAAAACTGGAATCATAGACACAATAGAAAAACCATATGCCACCACTGATCCCCGTCATTGGGACATTAGCGGTTAAACCTCATACTCCACTAAATATATGAGACCAGGGATTTAAGATATTATAGCTATTGTAGCACAGTTGAGTATTCTAAATTAAAACCAAATTACCTCTATTTACTTCAATTTTAGATAAACCAAAATCAGTGAGTTTAACATGTCCATTTCTAGATATAAGCATGTTGTCCGGTTTCAAATCTCTATGTACAATATTGTGTCTATGCAAATAGTCCAATGCAAGAGTGACCTCTGCTACATAGAAAACTGCCATGGATTCTTCTAAGAACCCATAAACACCCAGCAGTGATTTTAAATCACCACCAACCATGTACTCCATCACCTAAAAGCATTAAAATTTGATAAGTTACAAACAATAGTTTCTCTTTCAGGAATTTAACCACTAGCAGCTTCAACAGGTCCGGGGTTTCATGGTCTGGGGACACTGAAACCAGTGGGCCCATATCAACATTAAAAGTATGGGTATGGGTTTAAATAGGGTGTTTGATTATTTCTTAGGGTACTACTCTCTGTCCTTGTCACAGGAAACAGAAATTGTTTGGAGTGTTGTTAAGTTCTTATTAAGTTTTTAGGGTATGACATCATTGTTGTAGTAGTCTGTGTCTAGTGAACAAGTTTAAATTGTTTATAATTTAGGCATTTTGTTAAATATTTCATTAGTTTTGGCAGTGTTCTTCATATTTTCTGTAAAAGTAGGCAAGAAGTAAATAATTGGGCCCAAATTCCCCAAAGCCCAAAGATGGCAATAAGTTCCGTATTGTGATTAATGAGGCAAGGCACCATTTTAAATGCCACACTCCTGAGAATTTCCTAATCAAAAATTCAATAATATTGTCTGACCTGCAGGAGTAGCATGAACACAGTAGACAAGGGTTTAGCAGACAGAAGAATAGATAAAATGACATACATATTATATTCACAATGGCAGTATAAAATTTTGTCATATTAGGTATACCTATTGGAAATAAAACCCAGAACCTCACACAGCTGTTACACTATCAAGCACTGCGCCAAAAGAATGGTTCACCATATTAATTATAACCATTTACTACACCATTATCACAATGTTCAATTAATTGCTTTTTTCCTTACCAAGTAAATAGATGAAGTTGATTGCAAAGAATAAAATAAATGAACACAAAAAGGACTTCTTGACAAAGCCAAAGCATTTCTCTCAGTAACAACTTGTGTGACCATATTTTTGTTGATCATGTCTGACTTTTTCATAACTTTGATTGCATACAGCTGATCCTTGTTACTTTTCTTGTGTGCGAGGAACACTTTCCCGAAAGCGCCACGGCTTATTGGTTTTATAATTGTGAAATCATTAATATTCGGTGGCTAGAATTAAAGTAAATGGACATAAAAATATATCATGTTTACAATTTGTTTCAATCAAAATCGTCAATTTTCAGTGAAATACCTTGGTAACAGGGTCGTTTATTGAATTGATTTTGTCTAAAATTGTGTGGCAGGAAACTTTATCTTCCACTTTCGAATCATTTGTAGCCATTGTTACGGTTATTACAATTAATTAAAGTTTGTGTAGAACAACATTAATCTCAACAAGACTGAAAAATTCGAATCCAACGACGAGAACCATAGATAGTGATAATTTATTAGCGAGCGATCGAGTGACATTGACATTACCCAGGCACGTGAAAAAAAAATCGATTTTCAATAAAATCGATGATTCTTTGCAAAAGATCGATTAATAAACATCGATTTTTGAATTTCTAATAATTGATTTTTAATATTAATCGATTTATTTTTATCAGCCGACTGGTATGTAAATCGGACGGTTTAATTAACCAGATAACAGTTGGAAACAGTTGAATAACCGTCCACACCTATCTCTCTCAGTTCAACAGTTTTCATTGATTGCATTAACACCAAAGAAAATGGCTTCTATGTAGCGTCAATATTTCGAAATAAATAGTAATGATGGTACTGTTAAATGCAAATATTGTTCAATAGTGCTAATTAAAACATGCAGCGCACTGTACGACGACAATCTGAAGCAGCACATGGAGAGAAAACATATTTCTGTTCTTTATTACAGTTAAACCAGGAAACATCATTGTAAACCTTAAGGTATATAATAATGTTTTAAGCCAAAATTTTATATTTTATTGATATACGATATATTATGCTAATAAAACGGAAGGTACATTGAAACACTGCCTCGTTGGTCTAGCGGTCGCAAGCGCGACTGCTGAGCGTGATGTCCTGGGTTCAATCCCCAGGTCGGGCAAAGTGTTGTTGGGTTTTTCCGTGAGGAATTTCTCAGTAGCAGGCCGGAGTCTGGATTTGTGCCTGGTCTATGGTAACAGGCTCGCCCCCTATTACATGGGACGTAAACATAAACGGCAAAATGTGGGTGTTCTATACACCTCTGCCAACCCTTCGGGGAATACAGGCGTGAGTTTAGGTATTACGTATACGGAAAGATTCCCAAAAAAAAACAAGGTTGGAGGAAAGAATAACAAGACAAGGGAAAGAATGGATTTAAAACAAACAAAAAAAAATAAGAAAATGGAATTTTTGAGGGGATTGTTCTCACTCACTAATTTTAACTACTATTAATTGTTCACAATCCTATGAGAATGAGATTGGGATTGATAACAACAAAACCACTGAAAATATCGTTCAACAATAAATAACGTCATTGCGTTCGACTAGTTTTACTTGCGTCATACCAATAGGCCTACTTTAGTTTTTAATTTGTTGGGTCCGAAGTTAGAGAGAATCATTTCTTGGTGGTCTGTCAGATTTTCATTTAGACGTTACAAATATATTTTTTATAAAATCTAAAAAAACGATTTTTGCTTCATAATCGATTATTTCTGCGAGAAATATCGATTTTCAGAAAATCAATTTTTAAGGAATGAGAAAAATATCGATTATTCAAATATCGTTTTTTTTCCGTTCGGTCACATCCCTAACATTACCACAGATATTACAACCATGCCACAGATTAGTGATATCTGTCAACGACAACGCTAAAACACTATAATGCCTGTTTCACACAAGGGAAGAGCAAAGGGCTGCGAGGTGGAGTAGTGAGCAGCAGAACAACAGTTCTGCTACTATTTGAATGCGCGTGCTGCAACAGAACAGTAAACGTGCGTTCAAATAGTAGTTGTAATGTTCTGCTTCCTGCTAAAGTAATTTAGTAAGGTTAAGGACGTAGCTCACTTACACGACGTTTTTTTTTTCCACTGTGGAATCCTGTTGTATGTCCTCCGCCCTGGGGTGGGCGGAGGGGTCTGTCAGGCTCTTACTGAGTAAAACCACCCCGGTGTTCCATCTCACACCTGCGCCGGGGGTCACGGGAACTAACGATACTTCCGCAACCCCCGGCTGATGCCGACCCGCCACTGCGGGCCTCCTCGGGATAGCGGGGGGAGTGAGGTGTTAGACTCCCCCCGCGCCGTCTACTTACACGACCCTGCTCCAACACCGCTTCCGCACAACACCTCCATAAACGGAGATGACTGCTCGCTGTCCACACGCCGACAGCTTGCAGGCAACCAGCTATCCACGCGCTTACAGCTGTCAATCAACTAGCTGTTCCTGCGCTTACAGCTAGCAGTCAACTACAGCTAAGCCCTGAAGCTCATATTTCAATGAACATTATTTTGCCGTGTGGGAGCGGTGTCGTATAAGTCGGCTACGACCTTTATGCGTCCATTACTAAAATACATTTTGAATGTAGCAGGATTATACAACTTTTAGTAATACCCGTTTTTTCATATTAAAATTACCCCTTATTTTGGGAAAATACTGCTGAAAACTGAGTGAAAGGTTTTAGTAATTTACTTGTGATTATCAGATATCATCTTAGAGATCTATCATCTAAGGATATCATCAGTCATAGCAGATTTTACTAATTTTATTCCTATAAAATGTCGTGGTGGCCCGGAGGTAACACGCGGGTAACAGACCCGCTTGATAAGCACCGGGTTGCAGGTTCAAACCCAGTCATGTGCCAATGTGAGTTTTTCAATGTCTATTATAATTATGTACTTTCTTGTATAGTTTATCTAAGACGCCACTGACATACGGTGAAGGAAAACAACGTGAGGAAACATGGACTTAATGGTCTTAAATCGCCAACCCGCAGTGAGCAAGCGCGGTGATCAATGCTCGTTCCTTCTCTGTATGAGAAGAGGCCGTTGCTCAGCATTGGGTTGGGACGGTTACAGGCTAATATTTTATTTTTTATTCCTGAATCTTGATTATGGTTCAAAAATATAAAATATAAACAGTGTGTGAATTATATTATTATGGTTTATTTTTTTATTCTAGGTTTCCAAAAGACCCAGATGTGCGCCGCGCTGATGGCCATTCAGGAAACATGATTAATAGAATAGAAAAATATTTATTCGAGTGACCAGGACTCAATAAATTAGAAATACTAAAAACTATGTTAGTTAGGGATATACATTTTATACATAACCATGTCTCACCGCTGCCTCATCGTATGAGAGATGGCGCAACAGCGACCCACGTATACGCAATCTAATCTGCTTGCGATCATGTTTAGGATACTGTTGGAGCTGCACTTATAGAAGGTGCAAACCTGAGGGCCAACACGTTCGCTCTAACCGACAACGCCCTCCGCTCCCGCTCATCATCGGTATCGTCTTTGAGGTCAGGGGCCAATATATGAAAAAATACAAAATAAAATAGTATAATTTATTTTGTTAGTATGTATTTTTGACAAAGTAAAGTAAGTACCTACAATAAATAATGTTAAAACTGCTAACAAGAAATTCCGTTACAAATTAATCTTCCAATCTGCAATTTGTAACACATTTGGTAAATGCTTGCACTAATGCTGAACACACCAATGGTTGATGAGCATTTTCTTCGTAACATTTCAAAGTCTGTGAAAAATATAGTCTTAAAGTTTTTGTCAGATTATTTACAATTATCTAATTCCATTGCACTACAGACCGTGTACCAAAATAATATTATTCTGTATTTATGTAGTAGGTATAATATCTCAGATTATAAAACAAAAGGCAGATAGACTGCACTGAACCATAATGTGAGGCACGTCTGTAGACATGTGTGCGTGACAGCACTATAAGAACACGTTGCCTCTTTGTGCGTGTACGGTTGCCATGATAATGACAAAATTCCCATAATATTTCATTATATTAAATAAAAAATTTACTGTCTCCGAAAAATGCAGATACATACAGAGTTATACATATGTATATAAAGTGAATCTCTGCCGTTGAGTCAGATTGTATTTTAATGCAAGTACCTACTTTAGAAATTTACTAATCTCAGATTACAGAATAGAAGATGATAAATAGAAATATTTTGTGGATTTATGGCAGTCATTTAGTATAGTCGTGAATGGTTATAATTAATAATAATAATAATAATAATAATAATGTTTATTTGTACTTAAAAACACAATACAGAGCAAGTAAAACAACAGCAGGTTGTACAATAAAGTCTTAAAATATGACAAAGTTCCGGCCCCTAAACTAGGTAGACCTGTATCTTAGGAGTCGGGAGTTTCTACAGCTTCAGTTATATAATACAACCGTGACATTACAGTTATTTAAAGCGATTGGGAGAGTGTATTGGTGGGGTGAGTTTGAGTGAGGGGTGATGTGTATGTATGTGTGGGGTGAGTGAATGTGTGTGGGTTGTGGTTAGCATTTATTCAGATTCTAAATACATTAAATTACCTACATTTACTATTTATGTTGGGATGACTAGCAGATTTTCAGTTTCGTCATATGTCAAAGGTTGAAGCCATTTTTTTATTTTATTTTTTATTTCGTGGGATGTGAGTCTGTATATGGGAATAACTTTATTGATTTTATTATACATGCGCGAACTCTGAGCCATGAATTGTCGACTTGCAAATGCATACCGGCACTGGACAGCTTCGCAAACAGGAAACCCTTGACGTCTATGGAGTTTGCTATTGTCCAATGGAAGAGTGGAATGCCTTCGCAGGATAGAGCGGAGAATGTATAGCTGTCTTACTGTGAGGACTTGGGCATCGTTAAATAACTGGTCAGTGGGAAAGTCACGGGGTTTGAAGAGCATTACTTTTAGAACTGCTCGTTGTGCACGTTCAGCACTGAGCATCGCTGTTTTGTAAGTTCCCCCCCACACTGGGATGCAGTACGAAATAATAGACTGACACAGGCTGAAATATACAAGGGTCAAAGTTTCGGCGTCCGCGGAGTATCTAAGCTCTTTAAAAATGTGTATCAGTCTTCTGATTCTTGAACAGAGCGCCTCTAAGTGCGCGTACCAGTCCAAATTCTTGTCTATGATCACTCCCAGGTACTTAATATTGGAGACCATGCTAAGAGTGAGACAATTACAGTTTGGTAAACGATGAGGACATGTGTGAGCTTTGATTGTGGAAGATGAAATAGGTGGTATTGGTGATTGTGGACGAGAGAACCTAAGGAATTTTGTTTTTTCCAGATTTAAAGTTAACAAGTTAGTGGACAGCCATTCCATAATCAGCCGTACGGAGTTTTCTGCCCGCTCTCTAGCCTGATCCCAGTTTTTGTCGTAAACCAATAGTGCTGTATCGTCTGCATAAGAAAAGATTTCGCAATTTGTGGAAGATAGTTTGCATAAATCGTTAATGTATATTTGGAAAAGAGTAGGTCCCAATATACTCCCCTGTGGAATGCCAAAAGTTAGAATCTCGAAGTCACTTGTGTATGAGTCAATAAGAACACATTGGCTTCGCTGAGAGAGATAGTCTTTGAATATTTCTAAAGAGAGACCGCGTATTCCTAGGCATTCCATTTTTGATAAAAGCCTGGGGACAGAGACAGTGTCGAAAGCCTTAGTCAAGTCCAGAAAGACGCCGTAGCACTTCAAGTTATTATCCAGTTTGTTAGTCAAACTATTTGATAATGCAATAACGGCGTCCTCAGTGGAAATTCCCGATCGAAATCCGTACTGATTTTGGGCGATTAAGTTATGTCTCTTAAGAAAGCTCACCAAACTATTATTTAAAATTCTTTCCAGAATTTTTGAAAATGAGTTCAATAATTATGTTTTTGATAGCTATATTTTATTTTATGTTGGCAAATCGACTGACGTACATGATTATTATTTTATTAGAGACAGACAATACATTAAGTAGTTTTAGTTACGAAGACACATACAAACGGACGCACATACCTACCTACAAACATACCAACCAAAAAACGCGATAAATAAAACACTACAGGGTGTTAACGAATTCGTGTAATTCCTTAAAAACCACATGATCTACTACTGATGTAGACAAGCCCCGCACGGGATTAAGTCTGATTAAAAATAAAAAAATAAAATGATTATTTTTTCATGCGGTTTTGTTACCGATCGTATCTAAACTAGGGCATGCAATTCCGGAATTCCGGAATTCCGTAATTCCGGAATTCCGGATCAAATTGACAAATTTTTCAGTTCCGGAATTGACTGAAATAATTCCGGAATTCCGATATTCATGTCTTCTTTTTTAATATTTTGATTTTATTATATTTTTCTGAACGCACACAATGTAACGTCTGTGGAATATTCCACAAAGTACTAGTTGAATAGGTGGCCCATTATATGCCACAAGCGCGCGTCTCGTATATTTTTATTCTTTATTCTATTTGATTTTATAAAAACAAATATGTATAAGGGGCCGTTCAAATATTACGTAAGCAGATTTAATACAATTATTTACCCCCCCCCCATCCCCCTTGTCAGCAAAAGTAAGCAAAGTTCTTACCCCTCCCCCCATGCTTACGTAAACATTTTTCAATTAAAAATGTATTTTTTTTATATTATAATTATAATGTTATAGTTTTAAAAATAAGAAAATAGATTTAGGATAGAGATTAAACGTATGCATTATTTGCAGGAATCCCCGAAAATGCGTTTTGTTTTCAAACATAGACAATGCGAGGGTTACCATTCGTGTAAAAAGTAAATAACTACCGATGACGTAATCATCATCTAGACTCCCCTACCCCCCATGTCATCCAAAATAAGCAAAACAAAGCCCCACCCCCCCATAGTGCTTACGTAATACTTGAACGGCCCCTATATGTAACTTAAAATGATTAAAAAGAGTGATTTACAATAATTTTATAAAGGAAGGAGACTGTTTTGAGACTATTTTTTATGTTTTTATTACTGTTTAATAATTTTATTTTGTTTCTTATACCCTGTCGGTTTTATTATTAGTGAGAATGCGTAATTTTTGACTCAAAATCATTAAAAGACTGATTTATTATAAGCTTTGTTTCATTTAAAACATTTTTTTTGTATTTTTCTGGATCAAACAGAGACAATGAGATAATTATAAATATAAAAATAAAAAAAATTACCAATTCCGGAACCAGTTCCGGAATTCCGGAATTAGCTCTCCAGTATCGGATCCAGTTCCGGAACTGATAACCCTCCGATATTGCATGCCCTAATCTAAACCACCTAATAAGGATTCAGTAAAAAAAAAGAAATTATTTTTTTGCAAAAAAAAATGTTTTATTTTTGTGAGCATTTCATTTCGATGCCACGCATAAATTAATGAAAGCACGGCGACACGGATGGCAGGCACGACTAACACGATATCGCTCTTTGCAGTCAGATAACTCAAGGCTCTAAAATGACTTAGAAATAGAAAATCAAGATTTTTTTTTGAATATTTTTTTTTAGTGATTTTCAAAAATTCCCATTTAGGTTTAATCTGTGTCACCAGTAGATCACGTGGTTTGAAGGAATTACACGAATTCGTTAACACCCTGTATAATCGAAATAAATATTTTTGTAAATCGTTATTCCTGTATTCTTTACTTATTTCCTAACTTAGGGGGTAAATGGTTTCAATATAAACAAGCAACACCGAATGATTTTTGTTAAGGTTTTGTGTCCCAAGATGTCACTAATAATAATCACGTAAAATAATTTCCAAATAGATAAATAATCAATAAAACCTATGAAAAGATACTCCATCTTCTTTATTTTGTTTTTAGGAACAGTTTTTGCAATGTTTATAAACGCAAGATGGCATTATTATCATAAATATTAAAATTATCGATGACGTCCTAACAATGCGGCGCTTCGTGTCATACTGACTCGAGATTATATTCGCTTTTGAATTTGTATTTGCTTTTTTGGCCGCACTCACGTTGTTCCTGTCACTCTATCTGCCTTCTGTTTTATAATCTGAGTATAATATCAATATTTTCTAAAACATAACAAAAATAATGCGTTCCTCCGCGGCGGTTTTGAAGGGCAGCCGAGAATGGAGGTTCTATTTTTATAGGTACTTCGTAAAAATATTATTGACAAACACACGCTTAAGGCCCGGTTTCCACCAAAGCGGAGAGGAGAGGAGACGAGAGAAGATGTGTTTTGAATAACCAATCAGATTTCGTTATTTCCACATCTCCTCTCCGCTTAGGGCGGGTTGTTTCGAACGGTTCGTTAACGTAACATACGTACGTCAAAAAGTAACGATTACGGCAGATGTTTAACGTACGTTAAATACAAAGTGTTGTTTCATAGCCTACAGAACTGGCTGTCATAGTTATCAGAGTTGCCAGTAGAAAGCAAGATGTTTTCCTAATAAAAATCGATGGGAGATTTTTCTAGTATAGCAACATTTCACCGTTCATGTAAAATTTTATGTTTTGCCAACTAATAGTTTGTTACTTTTATATCGCGAACGATTTTTACAACTGAATTCTGTAATTCTGAAAACATATTCGTAGATTTTGACAAATGAAATGCTTACAATTAAAAAAATATATATGTACCTATACTTTTACAACAAAGTAAGTAGGTATGTTTAGTCCGATAATAATATTTGTTAAACTTTGCAATCTTATTTCGTAAATTTTTTGGATTTATGTGGTATTTTAATAGAGATAATAATTTTTTCCAAAGATGAAACAGCTCACTCGTTGATTAAAAAATGTAAATAAATATTGTTCTGTAACAAAACAGATAATAATAGCAGGTAATAAAAAAAACGGAACTTGGGCTGCAACTCACGCAGAGTTTGCCAGATGGGCGAATACAAAAGAGAGTCTATATTGTTTTACTGTTTGACGCAGCTAAAGTAACGCTAACCAGTGGTCGAACCATCTGTTACCGTAATCGTTATTTTTTTACGTACGTTAGCGCCGAGATTTTGTGAAACAACGCTTTTTTTGGTTTAACGATAGTTAACGCCATTTTTAACGTATACGCGTGCGTTAAGTGGAGCTGAAACAACCCGCCCTTAGCTTCGGTGGAAATGGATCAAGCGGAGAGGAGAGGAGATGTCTCATTTTGCTATAGATTTTTGTGCTGCGAGCGAGCAAGCCGTGCGGCAGAGCGGAGATGTGTGTAGACGGGCGGCCAGGCGCTCGGGCGGCGCCCACACTCGCGCGCCCCTTTCCCCGATGCCTCCTCCCCGCGCCTCGCACACTCGCACTCGCCCCGAACTGACTGATTTCGAGCTCTCACAGCTCACATCTCCTCTCCGCTACGCATCTCCTCTTCGCTTTGGTGAAAAAAACCTGCCAGCTTCGCAGCACATCTCGTCTCGTCTCGTCTCCTCTCCGTTTTGGTGGATATTGGGCCTAACCCCTTGTCGTAACAGACAAAGTAAAATAAATGTATATGATCGAGCCTTTCGATCAGTACAACAAAATTACAGTTTTTTTTGTCACATTTAGTGGGTTCGACTCCCGGTTCAGACAGGTGATTATTTAAAATCCTTTGTCGTATTGTTTTCAAAATAAAAACGAAGTCTTCATTCAGTATTTTTTCTATATAAATTATTTAAAGTACTTTCCCTCCATGTGGCAAAGTCGTGGGACGCGCTGTCTGTATTGTCATAATACATCTATGACTCTAGATTTATGTTAAATGATAGTATTATCCCCTCACGGCTGAGCAGAGGCCTTTCAAAGTTCTTTAAGATCTCTCTTCAAATCACGGCTCATCTTCCGTGCGGAAGATGTCCGGTCTTTTGGAAGGCATACACGGGGACACAGGTCCAACGCGCAGAGGCCCCTTTGAGAACTTTAATCTAAAATGGGGTGGGGCACCAACCGGGGACTATCCACGGCTGCACTATTGAAGTACAGTCATGGACCGTCCCAAGTGGGTGCAAAACTATTGTAAACTATGGTAAAAAAATATCTGGTCTATGGGAGGTGTTTAGTGGATCGGTTAACCTCTATTGCCGGAAGAAAACGGCGTCTGCCTTTCAAGTTTAAATTTGAAATGCGTTGGCAGACGGTGACTCGCCAGCTCGCTAGCTGGGCCCCCTGAAATGCCGCCAGTACATAGGCGAAGGGGGCAACAAACGTGTGAGCGGCTAGGGGTGTAGAGAGGTGTGGCCCCGGTTTCGCCGCCGCGGGTCTAAAATACCCGGAGTGGGTTTCCCCGCTATTACGCCATTAGACACTTCCACCCCCGAGCATATAGCTCTGGCGGCCCCCCTCTGGCCGGCCGATAAAGGCAAGCCAGAGTTGAGAGTCCTGCGGGCACTCTTGGTGTTCCACTCCAGCCAGCCAATAAAGGCAAACTGGAGACGAGGCCCTGACCGACTCTCTGAGGCAATAAGGTACGCAGTGTCGCCACTCACCAACAGCTCGCCACAAGCTGCCCTGCGGTTTGTAAGCTTTTCAGTAGACCTCATCATACATTTTTTAATATATGATGGGGTTGTAGAAAGCTAGTCTAATGTTCCCTCCGGGTTTACGTTAATCTCATGATGAGGTAACGCCTTTCCCAGAGGGAGGTCTTTAAGATTATTATTATACTTAAACATATTATTTATTCCATGATAAACAATGTAACTATATTGTATTATTAATACTACTGTGATTTAAGCTAATACCTTTGCTCGCCAGTCAAAACAAGGTTTTATTTTTTGAATTCTTTCATGTGTTATTATAGGTGGTTCATATGTTTTATTTGTGGTTTCAATGCTTTTGTCATATTCAGCTTCAATAATTTTGTTGATAATCTGATGTTCTTTCTTCAGATAATCTATTCTATGAGACCAGTAATCCATTTCTCCATCATCTTGATAATCTGTTCCTTTGTCTTTAAAAATTATTTCATCTGTTGATTCCTGGAATGGCAATAATTTATGAGACCGTTTTTTAGTAGTGGGTAGACACCTAGACATCTAGGTACTTAAATACTACGAGATTAAAAAGTTTGCAATACAGGTAGCATTTTTTGCTAAATAAAACATTGGGTTCTATTCTAGATCCGGCTAAAAAAGGTAGTCGTTCAAAAATAAAAGAAGCTGTTTTAGTTTTCTCCAAAATCGAGCTCACGACTTCTTTGACGACTTTTCTCTATTCTATAGATTTGGTTTGGGTGCATGAAAACAGCCTCCAAGAATGACGATACAAGAAGGTACGTCCGGCGCAGTCTGGGCAGTCAGATCCGCGACCAACCTTGCGGACTGGCTAATCTTTTCCACAGCATGAGCTATTCTCATATAACTCGTACTGACACGAGAGAAGAGGAAAAAGTTTTGGATTTGGGCCTGCGTCCTATCCTATCTCAAAAACTCATTCTGTATTTTTTTTCCCTTTCTTTAAAGTAAATCTATTTGCAATCGATTGTCAGACCACATGCGAACTTGTTTCATGAATAAGTGGCGTTGTGGAGGAGCAGCCACAGCTGCGCCTCCCACTTAGGGAAGGTCAGGCTTTTTTACCACCGTTGTCGATTTTAACAGTTTAGCAACTAGTGAATTTGGATGCAAGATTAGGCGTTCCTTGTGTTGTGATTTTTAACGTTCGATTTCAGTTTACTGAGGGCATGTGTAGTCGTGGATTTCGTCGTTCCTAGCAAACCAGGAGGATACCAATTTGAACTCTTTGTAGGTAGAGTATATTGGATTTACTGGCTACACATGCCATAAAGTCCTTATTGGCTCAGGACTGAATTGTAGATGAGGAGTTTGTTATCTATAGAGAGTACAGAGTTTGTTCCTAAGAACCAATAGGTACTTCTATATTTGATGTGTTACTTCCATGTTAGGCGCGTATCTAAATGGAAGCCAAGATACTTTACTTAATTTGTGTGTGGTATATAATCAGAACCAAGTCTTACAGGGAGGGTGTTTCCGAGCCAGAGAGTGATAGTGATGTGGTTGAACTTGGATGCACTCTCACGTATCCGCCGCTTACAGAGCCATTTGTGTGTCTCATCTAGAAAAGCTGTTTTTGCAGTCAATTGCTGGTTTTTTCCAGGTTGTCCTCAACTGATAAGTAAGCTACGTCGTCAGAGTATGTTGCTACAGTTATGCCGTCCAGTGCGGGCAGATCCGATGTAAATATGTTATACAACATTAGGCCAAGAACTGATCCCTGCGGTACTCCTTCTTCCACATCAAACAATCTTGATCGTGCTTCGCTCTGTTTCACCAGAAAGCAGCGGTCGGATACATACGACCGGATTATAGGAACATTGAGTACGTAAGTTTTTCTTTCACCTTAGTCGGTAATCCTATGTGCCAGACATATGTAGTCAAAATGTTGCAACACATCAAGAAATGCCGCTGAACAATACTTCTTACGTGCAAAGGCATGTCGTCCTGTTTGGTATACGCGGTGAACCAGTTCTATTGTTAAGTGTGATTTCCGAAAACCAAATTGGTTTTAGGTATGGGACAACGTTATTGTCGTCCATGCACAGTTTTAATCAGATAAGAAACATCCTCTCCCACAGTTTCGAGAGTACTTACAGGCTTTAAACTTATCAGCCGATGAGACGAAGCTTCATGTTCAGGTTTACCTAATTTGTGGATCATGACAACTCCAAAGATTTTCCAGAGATTGGGAAAGTGGAACATTCGAAAGATTGCGTTGAACAAACTTGCTAAAGAAGGCAATGCATTTTCTTGGAAGATTATTAAGGCGATTCGCACACTGCACCGCATCACGCAGCGTAGCGCGGGAGTGCGTGTTCTTATATTGTTTGCAAGTATCTGTATTTGTATAGAAAATACGCACAGTGCAACACAGTCTGAAAACGCATTCACACGCAGTGTTTCCAGTGTGTTGCACTATGCGTGTTTTCTATACAAATACAGATACTTGCATACAACATAAGAACACGCACTCCCGCGCTACGCTGCGTGATGCGGTGCAGTGTGCGAATCGCCTTAGTATAGAAGGCGTGGTTAGGTCGAATCCTGGAACCGTTCTAGAGTTCAGGAGTCTGTATTCCCTCGCTATTTCTCTAGGTGAAGTTGGTTTAATGGGCAGGTACAGCTGCAGGTCCTATTCCAATATTGTGTCTTTATCACGCCCATCAACGATGCTCTCGTTGGGTTTGAAGGCAGTATTCAGATGCAATACCTCAATCTTTTCCAAGTCAGTTCTTGCTCAAGAATCTTGTGACCTGATCAGAGGATAGGAATGTTGAGGCTTATCCAGGTTTTTGGTTGCCACCTACAGGAGCTGGCACGAGCTCGCTCTGGAAAGCAAAGCCTCATCATCTGTAGGTTTATTTTCAGCGTTGAGTTAATAGACTCCTGAACCTTTAGCTCCTTTGCTGATTTGTTGTAATTGAGTTTCTCAAAAGGATGACGGGATTAATGCCAAACTCTTCTGAGTCGGCTCTTTTCTAGGATATTATGCTTGATGTCTGGTGGATGTGATAGGGTGGTGAAACCTTTTGATCGAGAACGTGTATTGATCCAAGCAGCCGCTTGAATGACGTTAGGTATAATTATGCTGTAAGTTAGCGACATATCTACAGGCGTTGTCCACGTCGCTTTGATTCTTAAGCGGTATAGTAGGAGTAAAGCTTTCATTGAGGTAGGTCTTGAAACCGTTTCGAATATCCTCGGCATATCGGTGAATTCACTTTTGTGACAGCTGCTATTCCATTAATTGCTACTTTAATGCAACGGCGAATGTAGCGCTAGATACTATATCAATTTTTATTATATATTTTGTAGTTGTAGAAATATTTCAGTTCTGTTGGAACAAGTCACAATAAACGTTGGAAAAAATCGTCCAAATTCGATGACTCACTGTGGTTGCCAATAATAATAATGAATTGTTTTATTATTTTTGTATTCAGGCCACCTTTCTCACTTTGCTGATAGATGTGTTTTGTATGACTGTTGCTTAGTTACTAAGCAGTGATAATTTTGTCAGAACAGATTTCGTGTCGGTGACTTTAGCCTACATACCACTTTGTACCATATGAGTAAGACGTGATTCCACGTAAAAAACCGTATTGAAATCAGCTCATCCGTTCGGGAGCCATGATGCCACAGACAGACAAACATAGGTTTCAAACTTATAACCACTCTTTTTTCGTCGGAGGTTAAATAATTAGCGCTTAAGGTGGCGACTGACATGAATATTCGCTCGATATGAGCACGTTTCAAGTCGAATATTCGGCATGCCAGTAAAGTGAGCCCAGCAGCTCGATAGCGAGTGCCGAGCACCCGAGTACGTTCCACCCGGCTGTTGATTTTTTGGCAAATCCCTTTGAATGTTTATAACAAGTCAGTCGGTAGCGAGAGCACCACCACCGTGAGCGCACTATTTTGCGCCATTGCGCTGTTTGTTTTATTAGATTGGAACGGATTAGAAGGAACGCATTACACACCACCTCAGCGTCCGCCATTTTGACTACAACTGGATGAATGGAGCACAGCCTGTAGTCGGGACGAACATTCAGGTGTCGTGAGCAATGCGAATATTCACATCGAGTAAATGCTCATGTCAATCGCCATCTTTAAAGACTGCGGCGTTTCCGATCTGACAGTTCTGACTATCTCTGCGAAGAAACGCCCGTACAAATTCAGAATTTAGAAGTCCACATATTCTGTGGTACAAGAACTATGCGCAATGTTGGGCAATGTCTGAAATGGCCTTTATAGGAAAGAGCCATTGCAGCCTTGAGTTGCTCTTTTTTTTTTCTACACCTTTCGCCCGGGGAAGGCGAAGGGTTATTATGCCGGACTCTTACCGGCTAAAAACCGACGGTGTTTCTTCTCCTGACCCTTGGCTGGGGTCGTGGGATTCGCAGCTGTATGCACCGCGACCCCGGCAGGCCTCGGTCCGCCAGCCCTGATGGACCTCTCCTGCTGCGGGGCCTCGCCCCACGTCCTCCTGAGAGGCGCAGGCGCTCACGGAACACTGCGCGCCGGCGCCTTCTCGGGCCTGTTACTGGTCGGGCGACGCGTCACCTACTCCGCCGCCCGCAGGCCACACACTAGGGTGGCCAGAGATCGTCGCGCGCCCACCGACGGCGCCCGGTGCGTCTGGCGCGGGAAGGGAGAGTGACAACCGCCTCTCTCTCTCTCCGCTCTCTCTTTGGTCGCCATCACCTCCTCGCAAAAGGAGGCGAAGGCTTCCCAGCCTTGAGTTGACCTACCCCAACTGACGGCACGCAAGCGTCAGTCATCGTGTAGCTCAACCTTATTTTAGGGATCTCAATGACCCGACACACGCCCGCGCCTACTCCAATCAGCAAGACATTTCTAAATTTAGAACAGATTATCTAGGAGTACTGTATCAATGGTTAATATTGAATAAACCAACGTAAAATAGGTAGTGTGTACAAAGACTTACAGGTGGTAGATTATCAAAAGCTATAACATTTTCAGCCTCTATAGATTTCTGAAGAGCTATAATAGGAGGGCTTAATGCAAAAGTGTTATCAAAACTGATACGCCTGGTATCTTTACTAGCTAAAGTTCCCATTTTAAAATTTTAATTCTATTTGATCATTGATTACTGGATTGTTTAGCTGCAAAATTTTGAATTACTCTAATGTCAATATTTTTCTAAAAGCGTCAAACGCATCAAGCATCACACTTCTATAATACCTTGGTTTACTAAAACAAGGTATTCTCTTCCTACTAGAGTCTGTGCGGAAAGAGAACCGTCATAGATTTGAGGGCGCTGCAGTGTTTATTTACTGTTTATGTATTGTTCAATACAAGAACGGTAATAGTTAATACTGCTGTAGTAAACTAGTTATTATACTACACGGTCTGACACGTTTACGTGTTTGTAGTAAACGTATGTTACTCAGTAAATGCAATCTCAATGTTAGTTCCTTTTTACGCCACAACGGTTCTCTTTTCGCACAGACTCTATGACCCGTACTACGTCATTATTTGTGATATTTTCCCACAAATAAAAACAAAGTTGAGTCTTGATACAAAAAGATTTGAGACGTAGTTTAATGGATTTTTAGCGGAAGCTTTTTTCCTTATCTAGCGGAATTTTTAACACTGGAAAATTTTATCGAACGGCAACACTGTTTTGCACGTTTTGCCGCAGTTCATTTGAGTTCGGTATCAAAACACTTTCAACGTAAGGTGAAATTAAAATTGAAAACGTTACGTTATTGAAGTGGACTAGAATTTCCAAATCACAATCTGAAAAAAAACACTTTTTTTATCTTATTCTTTCTGTAAATATGTCAAATGAGATAATTTATCCTTATAACAACTCATTGTTTGAAACCAAATTGCTTAATATAAAAATAGGGGGTTCCACCCACGTAACAATTACTTTACAATCTGTTCAGCTATGACGTAGATGGAGACAGTCACGTGATGTAGCTGTTACAGGCAAGGACTATAAATACGTAGAGTGCGCGCACGATAAGTCTGCGCGCGGCCAAAATCGGAACTAATCATGGTTCACCAAAGTGTGTGCCGTTTTATCAATTTTCATAGTAGAACTACCTGATTGTAGGAATATTTAACGGGAAAATTATGTTAAGCGATAAAAAAGTTAAGCTTAAAAAGCGGTAATTTGAACTTTTGCGATCACGGCAACGTTTAGCACGCCCTCAGTCGCGCGCAGAGTTATCTTGCGCGCACTCTAGTACTTATTACTTCTATGGTTACAGGAAGAGACTACCTTGTTTTGTTATACCATGGATAATACGAAAAAAAAAACATGAAAAGAGTTTTACCTATAAACTGAGAAAAACGAGGCCGAGTGAGTGCCTAGTGCGAGTTTTTCTAAATATTCGATCACGTTCTTAGAGCATATACCTACTAAGATCACGTTACAGCGATTACGCACAGCATCAGATCCGAATATGTGAAAATACGAATCTAGAGTCTAATAAACTCGGACCGAATTCGGATATCGCTTACGCACTTATCCGATCTCTGATCCAAATTCAAACAATTCAGGGGCCATCTTTGGCATATCCATTTGGAGTCCGACTTGAATCCGAGGTAATGCGAAAGCGTTCATACGTAAACAGTACTACGGCTACTTCGGTCCGTCAATATTTCTTCCGAATTGGAAACTCACGGATCACGGAGAGAAATCGGATGACGGAAGTCGGATTTAGTGCGTAAACTAACATACAAATAGTTCTATGACTACTTCGGAACGTATTTTCTCGGATTCGGATCGGATGCAGTGCGTAACCGCTCTTACTGTTAACTACTTACGGCCGAAATTAATAATCGATCTCAATCCAAAATCTCTGGATTGATCTAGGTTTTTGACAGAAATTCAATAGAATTAATTTCAAAAATCTACATCAATCCAGAGATTTTGGATTGAGATCGGTTATTAATTTCGGCCGTTAGATCGTAATGGGCATACGTCACTTGACTTTGTCAGAGGGGTACGCGTGTTCTTGCTCCCTCCATAGGTTTAAGCTCTAAGTTGGCTGGAAACCTTTCAGGTCTCGCCAATAACTGCCCGGTTATGTAGAAACGGCTCGCAAGGACTATCAAAAGCAGAGCAATAGAAAAAAAATGGTGAAGTCCTTTCATTACCATAATTTTGTGCATCTGCACTAGGCACTGTGAGGCTTAGAGCGGTATAAAACCTAAGCTGTGAGGTCTTAGGGCATCGCGATCGACGACTCAGCCAGAGGTTGATATCCCGTCATCACATGTTAGTTTGACTGCAATACTTACATTATTATCCTCGGTGTCCTTTATTTTACCGAAACCTTTATAACGAATTTCATGTCGCCGAAAACTATTCCACCAAAATCATTTCACTTATTTTTTGGTTTCAAGGTTATTCGGAAAAGGGATACTAATCCGAAAGGTTGTTAAAGTACCCATTTAATGAATCACTTTTGTTCTACAACTTTTCCCAAAAGTCAATAGTTTTAGAGAAATAGTTGTTCAAACATTTCATAAAAAATAAGTTAAAATCTATCTATCCTCAGCTACTTGTTAGTCAAGATTTTTTCATAATTATATACTTTGTCAGCCTATAGCTTATATACCCCATCGATTTCGGCATTGCCCTTTCGGTGGGGTAAATTGAGCATTATAATGAAACTACTGGTACCTTAGAGACTGGTACCCATTTAGTCCCAATCGAGTCTGAGTTTTTGGTCCATACATTATGGACCTTCTCCTTTCTTGATCCCCGGTTTAGTTACAAAATCAAAAAATTGAGCTTCTAATCCGTGACCCCAAATATGACCTAAAATGTAAACACAGCTGATCATAGCTGAGGATAGATAGATTTTTACTTATTTTTTATGAAATCTTTGAACAGCTATTTCCACCATCTCCTTTGAAAAAATAAAAATCATTTTGTATAGAAATCAAAATTATCGAATTTTGTTTTAACAGTTGCTTTAGAACAGTCATCAGAATCAGTGATACTTTACGTGGCTTGCGGATTAGTACCCCCTTTCCGACTAACCTTGTATAATTTTTAACTAGTTCCTTTTTAAGTTTTTTATAAGGTTATTCGAAAGGGGGTACTAATCCGAAAGGATGTCAAAAGTACCGATAATCATAAATAACTTTTGTTCTAAACCTTTCCCCAAAAGTCCATAGTTTAAGAGAAATAACTGTTCAAAGATTTCATAAAAAATACACTAAAATCTATGTATCCTCAGCTATGAGCAGTTGCTGTGTTTTTACATTTAGGTCATAAAGTGGGGTCACAGATTGGAAGTTCCATTTTCTGAAGTCGTTACTGTGTGGGTTGCTAGATTATGTTAGTAGATAAGTGTTTAAAATGTCGTTAAATATTCGTTAGAGTCGTGGCATGACCGCAGAGGAGGCGGGGCTTACCCACTCACTTGCGCGCAAACATTCGTACATTGTACGAATATTTGCACGCATGTGAAAGGCTGTCAGACAATCATTCGCAAACTCAGCCAATAAGCAGCTGGGTTCGCATATTGAGTATTTACATTTGCGCTTCCTCCTACACTTGTTTACGAATGTCCCAGTCTTGTTTGCGAATTTGTGAACCATGGACAGTGAAGTTATTTATTTATTTATTGCACAATGTAGTTTACAGAGAACTTAAAGAATAGTTAACCCAAACATACATAGACCCTGTAAGGGTGTTGCAAGGCATACAATAATAGTTTTACCTATAGTACGAGTAAAATAAGTTTGCCTCTCTGAAACCAGGCTTAAGCGTTCTGTTCCTCACTTCAAAGGGGCAAAGTTATTTGGTACTGGTAAAATAACTTCGCCGCTCTGAAAACAGGCGTTGAGTGTTCTGTTCCTCAATTCAGAGGAAACCTATTTTGTATTTTGATACTTACACAACAGAACTAGTTATTGAAACATGTAATTGCCTTTTTAATTTCATGACATAAAATCAATCAAATTAAATTCGCAACACAGTAGACGCTACGAAATCTGAAAATGACGAAACGTCCGTTACCTTCGCAATCGTGTGCGCAACTAGTCCCACGAATGTGTGGGAGACAACGCAAAAGTTCGAGGTTCGCACGCTTTGATGTGCGTTAAAAAACCGATACAGCTTGGAAAACGACGAATGCTGCGAAAACTTTGCATAATCATTTGCAAATGTCCACTTTGCGGTTCGCGTATTCGTGCGAATGTGAGTGACCGGCATGAGGCAATGGTGATTTTGACATTCTCAGTTGCCACATAAAAAAAAAATAGACACTGTCAAACTCGAATGACAGTTGAGTAATTGATATTGACACATTGACATCAAGTTTGACATTTTAGGACTTCAAAAAGTCCAAAAAGTGACGGAACATGGTACGGCTTACCCAGGGTTGCCAACCGTACGAGGTTCCTCGTACAAATACGAGATTTTTGGTCTTCCGTACGAGGTACGAGGACACTATCAACCTCGTACAATTATGTACGAGATTTTGATAATATGGCCATACGAACATTTTGCATCACCATTAGATAAATAGTAAAAACTAGTGCTATCTACCAGAACTTGTAGGAACTTTTTACTTTACGCGATGATTATCTATGGTAGCTATCCCGTTAACCGGAAATCCCCTGCCTAGTAAAACATTTCGTTCTTCGCAAGTCGTCTCTGTCACACAGCGGAAATTTCTTCTTTCTCTCTCTGTTCCTTAGGTGTTCCATTCGTTGCATGCCGGCCGTGTTTTTTGCACTAGGTACGTTGGTACGTGTAGCTACATAAAGTTATTGTAAAAAAGAAGATTTTTATTGTTAAAAAAATACCTAGTCTTTTCGATGTTTCGTCAATTGTTTAGTGGTGTAATAGAAGTATCGTTATGAGTGATAACGACGAAAACAATGACTGTTTTTTTTTTGTGATTTTACTTGAGTAACAATAAAAAAAAAATGAAATACAACACAAACTGAAGTTTTATTCAGTAGGAAACTTGCAATAGTTTATTTCTTTGAGTAAAAAGTCCTAAATCCAGTAATTCAATATACCTTTATTTTGTTTTTAGCACGTTTTCGATGTATCATAAATGTGCGAGGTTTGAAAGTCAAAATACGAGATTTTTAGCTGCATACGTACGAGGGATTTTTTATTACGGTTGGCAACCCTGGGCTTACCTATCTCTGTTGTGTATAATTTTAATGAAAATAATAACATCTATGCTTGTAATTAAATTGTAGGAGCTAAATGAAGAAGTTTAGTTGTGGTTTTTCATTACGTCGGTAAAATTCTTGTATGTATCCCACTTAAAGATGTCGTTATATGACGATCTTGATACAATTAAAGCTCGCACCACCGAAAAGGTAGCGGGATGGTCTTCAGGTATTAAGTTATTACAGTCTCAGTTGCAATTAAAAAAAGCAGCTGTTACCCAGCCCAAAAGGGAGGCATTACGACGTTCTACTCAGGTAGTTACATTTGATTATTGAATATCTTTGAATAAAAAAAAAAGGTTTTAATGATTATCTTCCAACTTATAGGTACTTACTCCAGTAATAGACTTGAAGAGTAAACCAAAAGATGATGATGAATCTAATTCAAATAGCCCCAATAGTCAAGGAAAACCACTGTCAGCATCATTGAATGTTCGTGATTTTGATTGGAATGTTGCTAATGAATATGATCCCATGTGGCCCAATGATTATGAAAAAGTTGCCAAAGGTAAGTCCAAATCACTGATAGGAAAATGCAAACTTCAGAAACCATAATGCAAACAAGTAAAGGTTCTATGAAGTAAGATGGAGGGTCATCAATGAATAGTACAACCCCACAAACAGATTGGTGATTGCAGTATGTGGCTATTAGGGTTCATCGGCTAGCTGTTTTTTTTATTATTAATTGTATCTTCTGTTTTGCTTGGCAAGATTTTTGTTGAGAGTGTTTTTGTTTATTTTAATATTTTTTCAAATTTAATTGTCCTTGTTAAACTTTATTGTACCTAGACTATAAGTCAGTCTGTCTCAAAGTGGGCGATAACGCCCCCTTGTGGGCGCTAGAGGCCTACAGGGGGGCGGTAAAGGGTGATAAAAGTAATTATTGCGACTGTGATTATTAAGATGCGCTAAAGCTAAAAAAAATAGAGGGCACTAGAAAATAATAGATTCTCAAAGTGGACGGTAGACGAAGTAAGTTTGAGAACCTCTGCTATAAGTGAATGATGTGGTCTCCTGTAATTGGAGGAGCACACTCATCATAGTCCCTGTAATTGTTATTTTGTATGTAATTGTGTAGCCTCTGTTGGAGATCCAAATAAATAAATCAGCTGCTACACACTTGGGAATAGAGACGGTAGCCTATCCTTTTCAAGAATATCATAGAGCAATGAGTCATGTTTCTTTTAATTAAACATTATGTAGGTATGTTAATTAATTTGATTTCAAAACTTCACAACAAAATTTTAGAAATACAAGCAAAGAGACTGCAGCTTGATGGGGATAGAGGTGGAGATAGATCAGAAAGAAAGCGTAAAAGCAGGTTTGGTGATGATGAAGATACTATACCAGAAAAAACTCTTGTGGCAATGGTAAATACACATAGATATCTTTGATATAACATATTATTATAATTCATTTTGTTTGCACCCTTAGAGCCTATGCACACGACGTCTTTTTTACGCGCCGTCGACGCGAGTTTCTGTCATGCTTCATACTTAAAAAAACGTCATTGTGATTTTTTATGTATGGAGTTTGACGGAAACGCGCGTCAACGGCGCGTAGAAAAGACACCGTGTGCATAGGCCCTTACTTCAATGGACATAAATACCCATACTTAATGTTATTTTGGTAAATAAAGATCAGGTTCATCAGATTGATGCATGATTAATTGCATTTATGGATTTAAAACAAACATCAATAACTCGTTTTTTGTTTCATGTTTCTGAAAAGCAACCTGAAGAAGAAGAAGCTGAGGAGATATCAAAGCGGTCAGCTGGTGCAGCCATAGCCCCACCACCATCCTTGACAGTGGAGACTCCTTCTCCACCACCGCTGCCACCAACTATTCCAACACCTCCTCCATCAATTGGTTTCTCCATTGGTGGATATGGTGCAAGCTCGGTAGCCGCAAAGATTATGGCGAAATATGGATTCAAGGTATTAATTTACTTCTAAATATAGCTAACACAACTATCTGTGTGTAGTCTATGATTTTATAATTTAGTTTCACTTCTTAGAATGTCTATAACACCAATAGATTTCTCTTTATTTCTCTATTCAGAAAATATTTGAAAAGAGCTATAAGTTTTCTTTTGTTATTATTATTTCTATAGGAAGGGCAAGGTTTGGGTAAAAAAGAACAAGGAATGTCTGTGGCTTTGCAAGTGGAAAAAACTTCCAAACGAGGTGGTCGCATTATTCACGAGAAAGATGGTGGCCCTGTTATGCCTCCTCCTGGATTTGCTATGCCTTCCCTACCAGGACCAGGTACTTCTGTTGGAAATTAAAATAATTGCACAAATTATCAGTATGTTAAGTATTCATATAACACTCGCATAATTATATGCTGCTTTACCAATAAGCTGGTGAAATTAAATTCAAGATCATGGCTTAATCATGACTAGTATATTTACTTGCAAAAATTTGTATGTATTAAGCCTCGTATTCACTATGCAACACTTGACGCGAAACATTGTGACGCTCAACATGTTCGGCAATAGTGCCAGATGATGCGAACATGAGGCTGAAAGAATTAGTAAGCATGAGTTTGTTGCATGTTGTCGATCATCGTTTTGCTATATGTTGAGAAACATGTTGAGCAACATGTAGCGCGTCAATTGTTGCCTAATGGATACGAGGTTTTAAATACTATAAAGCATACCTGTAGTATTTAAAATTAAACATTATTAATTTTATGTGTTCAAGCAATCTTCTTATCACTTTGCAGATTCTCCAAATTCATCTAATTCTCCACACTCATTCAATCGAGAGCCATCTATTACTGAGATAATGAAGTCACCCAGCAAAGTGGTGTTATTAAGAGTAAGTAGTTCACCTGCAAAATTATATTTTGCTATTAAAACATTTGGATTAGGTTGGTTAATCTTTGTAATCAAACTTCAAAACTAATTTATTTAAAAAGACTAGAATTTATAACTTAGTTCTTTTTGAATTTCAATGTTACATTCTTAGTTTTTTCTGACATTATATATTTGTTTTCAGAATATGGTTGGACCAGGGGATGTTGATGAAGAATTAGAACCTGAAGTAAAAGACGAATGTAATACTAAATATGGAGATGTTATAAAAGTATTAATATTCGAGATGCCTAACGCGGCATCAGATGAGGCCGTCAGAATTTTTGTTGAATTTAAGCGTATCGAAAGTGCTATTAAAGCAGTTGTAGATTTAAATGGCAGATTTTTTGGAGGTAGACAAGTTAAGGCAGGATTCTATGATGTAGAAAAGTTTGCTTCTCTACAGTTAACTGAATAGAACTTTATTTTAGTACATCTTTTTTTTACTTTTTTCTCCCATTAACATCTAGTAGTGTTACCTAACTATAGTTTGTCAATACTATCATGACCTCGAAAACAAGTAACAATGTCGATATAGCCCGTAGAATTTTATGGAACTAACCGAGCACTTGCTGCAATTGTTGTTATAACTTGCGCAATTGAATTTGGTAACGGTCATTGGCAGACTCATGTCCAAGACCAATTACAGTCATTTGCTGCGGTCCGAATTACCTACGTCAAAAGCGATGTAATCGCTCAAAAACTCAGAAAAATAACCAAAGATGCGTTCCGAATCAGTGTGAGCTAGCCCTAATGACAGTAGCGGGACGTCATGAATTGCGTGTTACCTGGCGCTCTATTGGACTTACGGAGATTAGGTCCGGACTCAACCAAAGCGGAGACGAGACGAGCGTAGTGTGTTTTAAAAAACCAATAGAATTTCGTTATTTACACATCTCTTCTCCACTCAGCATAAGTGGATACCACTGAGCGGAGATGTATCATATTTGTATAGCGTGATGGAAGCAGAGATGTGACCTGTTCCTCGCTGAGATTGAGCTGGGCCGCAGTACAAGGCGGAGATGTGAGCTTTGTCTCGCAAGCTGACGACGGCGGGCAGCGGAGACGAGATGTGTGCGGCGTGCAGTGAGTGGTGCCCACACCTTTCGTTTCGGATCGCACTAAACTGTGCGTTCACATCCAACGCTCGCCGCACGCAGCTCAGTTCCGCTCTAGTCAGCGCACATCTCCACCCTAGCCAGCATACATCTCCGCTTCAGTCTAGCCAGTACGCATCTCCGCACGGTTTGGGTGGATACACCCTAGCTGAAGAACATCTCTTCTCATCTCCGCTTCGGACATCTCCGTTTTGGTGGAGTCCGGGCCTTAAGCTCCCGTGAAACGATACGAGTAAATACAAGTACTTACTCGATACTTTTTTTTCGATACCGGGTACTTTTGGTTCTTATCGATACTTTGGAACCGAGTACCAAGTAGATATCGGTCAAAAGTACTCGTATCGGTACTCGGTACGCGATGATTATTCTGGGGCACAATTCACCTAACTAGAAGAAGATCAGCTGCAGTGTAGTTGCAATTACGTTGCGATCAAAACAACGCTTTTCGTATTCTCTTAATAGGCGATCGCTGTCAAATACGCTCGCGTGAACTTAACTGTAGCATCACTGCAACTTGATCGGTGCCTCATGAAATTACGTGAATTAGCCTATTGGTCGGAAGAACATTTATACAAGGTTAGTCGGAAAGGGGGTACTAATCCATAGGCCACTTAAAGTATCACTGATCATACCTATGTATAACGTCTGTAAGTGTTAAAATTTCAAAATTCGATAATTTTATTTCCATGCAAAATTATTTTACTTTAGTTTTTTCAAAAATTCTTCATCCCTGCTTTAGTTAAAATTCAGAAAATGGTGCTTCTAATTCATGCCCCAAATATGACCTAAAATGTAAACACAGCTGACCATATCGAAGGATAGATAGATTTTACTGTTTTTTTTTTTGAGATCTTTGATCATCTATTTCGTTAGTTGCAGAACAAAAGTTATTCATTAATATGGGTACTTTAACACCCTTTCGGATTAGTACCCCCTTTCCGACTAACCTTGTATTTTATTACGTTGGTAGGGAGAGGTGAGAGGATGTTTTACAAAGTTGACGCGACAATCACTGCATCAAGAAATCGTTTATCAGGCAAACATGTTGAAAAAATATGATTTTTGGGAGCACCTTAAAAACTATCTTTACTTCTCGGTCTTTTTAGTTTTATCTATAAACAAAATATCAGTACTTACTGCTGTTTTTATTTGTCTAAGTCTAATTCTACGAAACAATTTACCCGACACTAACAAGTATCGATACTTTTTGTTCGATACTTTACGACCGATTCGGTATCGAGTAAAAGTATCGATACCTCAGTGGTATCGTTCTATCTCTAGAGTGCGCGCAAGATAAGTCTGCGCGCGGCCGAAATCGGAACTAATCATGGTCCACCAAAGTGTGTGCCGTTTTATCAATTTTGATAGTAGAACTACCTGATTGTAGGAATATTTAACGGGAAAATTATGTTTAGCGATAAAAAACTTAAGCTTTAAAAGCGGTAATTTGAACTTTTGCGCTCATGGCAACGTTTAGCACGCCCTCAGTCGCGCGCAGAGTTATCTTGCGCGCACTCTACCCGCATATAATACCGTGAGCTAGAGTGCGCGCAAGATAAGTCTGCGCGCGGCCGAAATCGGAACTAATCATGGTCCACCAAAGTGTGTGCCGTATTATCAATTTTGATAGTAGAACTACCTGATTGTAGGAATATTTAACGGGAAAATTAGTTAAGCGATACAAAAGTTAAGCTTAAAAAGCGGCAATTTGAACTTTTGCGATCACGGCAACGTTTAGCACGCCCTCAGTCGCGGGCAGAGTTATCTTGCGCGCACTCTAAACGTCAATACGTCAAAATCCGTCAAATTGACATTTACGTCAAAATATTGTAAAACTAATAAGATTAGCACAGGGTTTTTGTACATTTTGCGAGTTCACAAGGGCTACTTACTGGTTAACAAGTTATTGTGTAATTTAGTTGTTATTTAGTGTTTATATTCTATTGTTAAATTTAGCTTTTCTATCGCATTAGGTTTAACTACCTGTAATGATAGACGTAAGTTTGGATGTAAATAAATAAATAAATAAAATAAAAAAATAAATAAATTTTTTGTGGTTTTTTGGATGAAAATGGCGAAGATAAGAAAAATGGAGAAGGGTAGACAAGCGAAGGAGGAAGTTCGGTGATTAAAAAGTAGGAAAATATTCACTCCTAAGGCTATTTATATTATGAGGTTCGACACTTACGTTTCAACCCAGCGATTATAGACATCAGCACCGTGCGAACTGAAATCGCGTTTCGGACCGCACCCACTGTTACTATTGTCAGACTGTCAAAGGGTCAAGTGTCAAGTGTCATTCAGTCAGTAATTTAGTCTGTCTTCTGTCAGTCATCTATTTATTTCATTGTAGTGTTTACTTGCTAATTTCGTGCATGTAGTACTAAAATAAGAAAAAATGCAATAAGTACGTTTAATATCATTCGAATAAACAGATTCTAAATTATTAATTAAAAAATAAGAATACGTGAAATCAGGGTTTAAAGGTTGGTGTTGGATTCAACAGACAGCTGCTAAAATTCTATAGTAAATTGAATCGCCCTAAACTTTCGGTCACAGTGCATCGATGGTTGAAATATTGAATGGAATTAAATAGTTTACATAAATTAAAATGGCATTCTATTCTTGTAACCGATATAGATTAGTAGTTTTACTACTGCTGGTGTTGATTATGTGGCAGTTCTTCCGACTGTTGCCCGACAAACCCGCCACACAAATATCTGAGGTAAAGTATTTATCGTTGCTGGAATATCATTATTTATCTTAATCCTAGTTGACCATTAATTTGATCTATTATCTATGAACATAATTTATTGGAACACATTATGCTGTAGGATGATAAAGCATAGAAAATGTAATGTAAGCATATTGATTTTAACTGTTTGTGTATTGAGATCTACATTAGGATATATATCTACAAATGTACATTATGAATAGATAAGAACTTTGACCCTCAGTAACTTCTGTATTTGTAGACAAACCATGCTTATATTATTGAGAATAAATATTTTATTGTTCAATTTACATTTATTTTTCACGTTTTATAAAGTGAAATCAAGGTTACTAGGCTTCTAGAGCATTGTTACAATCTGCAAGTTTATTTATCTTTTAGAACACTTTCAGAAATCCCATGAACTCAATTCTTGAATTAATATTTATTTATGTTTTCATATTTAGTCTGGCATTGTGGAGTTGGAAGATGACAAATACAATAAGCACAAACAAGATAAAGTGAAAGTGAGGGTGTACTATGAGGCACTCTGTCCTGACTCCAAATTTTTCTTTGTGAGGCATTTGGGTCCAGTAACAGAAAAGCTTTCAGAGTTTCTGGATGTAACTTTAGTACCATATGGAAAGGCTACAGTAAGTGATACAAAATAATATTTCCTTTTTTAATACAGATGATCAATATCCCAAATTAAACATACAACTAATATTTAATTTGGGATATTGATCATTTTATTGATTTTGCATCCCATAAATAATACGAAAATACCATAAAAAACATATTTTAATCCATTATATATTATTAATCTCATCGAAATGGGAGTTTAAATCTTTTTGTATCAGTACATTACACCTGTATAAACAGAATAACTATATATGACTACTGTATGTGAAAGCCAGGAGTTATATTTCTGAAAACAAATATTTTTTACACACAGTTTTGTTCATGATAAGGTAATAATTTATGATGACAGTGTTTTAGACTGACCTACATAAATATCATTAAGAAAACAAGTTTCCATAAACTGCCTAGTTGCATTATAATTTATATTTTTTACAGACCAAAGAAGAGAATGGGCAGTATTCTTTTAAATGTCAGCATGGTGAGGAGGAGTGTTATGCAAACAAAGTTCATGCCTGTGCAATAGAGGCAGTGGCAAACATGTCTGCTTCTGTCAAGATAACAGAATGTATGATCTCAGATAATTTAGACGCTGATAATGCTCTCGCCAGGGTAAGCATACAAGCTATTCTATTATAATCTTGTCCTTTTTAGGGTTCTGTACCCAAAGGCTAAAACGGGACCCTATTACTAAGACTCCGCTGTCCGTCCCTCTGTCACCAGGCTGTATCTCATGAACCGTGATAGTTAGACAGTTGAAATTTTCATAGATGATGTATTTCTGTTCCCGCTATAACAACAAATACTAAAACAGAATAAAATAAATATTTAAGTGGGGCTCCCATACAACAGACATGATGATTTTGCCGTTTTTATAGATAATGGTATGGAACCCTTCTTGCGCGAGTCCGACTCGCACTTGGCCGGTTTTTTATTTACACAATATGTTAAACAGACAGTGCAATTTATTCTATTGTTAGTAATCTCAACAATAGTTTCTCATGACCTTGACTTACTGTTACAGTGTGCAAAAGAAATGAAGATTGAACCTGATCCCATCAGCAATTGTGCAAGTCATGAACATGGATCAGCACTACTGAAAAAATATGGCGATGATACTCACATATTGAAACCAACATTCATACCGACAATAACAATAAATGGTTCCAGAGATAACCAGGCAGCCATATTGAAAAATTTCTTATTAGAAGTGTGCAAATTGATTGACATGCCGTTACCTCCACCTTGTTTGTGACAAAACAAATTTTATCGGCCGAACATGCACAATATACTGCAGCACTTTGAATAAAATAATGAATCCGAATGTTTTCTCAATTGAAGCTCAAATTCAAATTGCTCATAAAATTACTTCCATTTAAAATTTAATTTTTATCTTGATCAATTATGCAATATAATAATATACCAACATTGTATAATTTCCAATAGTTTAATACAATTTGTATTAAACATAATTATTGTACATTTCCTCCTGAAGTGTGTCATTGATTTAACGCCATAAATGTATAAATTAGCCATGCACAGTGGGCTGAAAATCGATCTTCATAGACATTGGGATCAACTTTGTAAAACTTTTATTTTTTTGGCAGAAATGGGTTTAGGTAACGTATATTGATCAATTTAATGCTATTTGAGTTTTTCAATAAACGTTTTTCTTTACTTTATAGCACTTGGTTGAAAAAAATGTATGGAAAAATACGTAAAAAAGGATATATTTCGACTTTCGTACAAGTGCCCCTAATTTCCTTTGGCACGATTATACCCCTTATTTTTCTGCATTTTTTGACATATCACATAATGCGGGCACGCGTTAGATTTTGGGAGAAAAAAAATCAAATGTGTTTTTAGAATATAAAAAAGGTTTTAATCTGTTTATAATTATGACATTAGGTACTTAATGGTTATAAATGAATTATATGAATAGAAATGTAATAGCTACCGGTTAAACATAACAAATTTTATGGAAATTAATTAAGTAATATTTTTGTAATTTAATAACGAGGATGGTTAAATAATGAGATCATGATCCATTGGCCATTATCTATCATAATGAGATCTAATGTCCTATTACTGAGATATGATTGACTTGTATGTTGTTTTAAAGCTGTCCGGCAAGCTGGGTAACTACCTTGCATTGCTGGAAAGTGTTGTGTTTCAGTTCAATTCGAATCTTTCGGAAGAAGACAGCGATACTTTAAAGGAATTTTGTCGAAGATTCAGCCAAGCTGTCATAAAAAGATGGAAGAATGCCAAAGGATACTCTGAAACATTTAAGAAACAATATGGAGACTGGTTGGCGTTAACAGTGCATTGGCCATCTTGTATTGTTTCGCAACAAGCTGCAGAGGATGCCATTACAGAGTATCAAGCACCTTCAACCAGCCAATCTGTATCTGTTGGAACACTAACTAAGCGTTTAGGTCCTCGTAAACCATTTGTAGATTTGTGTACTGAACAGAAAAAAACGCAGGATTGAAGAACAGAATCAACAAGACAGTGACGAACTAGCTTACGCTACAGTAAGCAAGTTAAAGAAAGACGGCAAAGTAAATTTGGCTGAAGTCATTGATTATTTAATGAAACATCCTGAAGAATTAGCAACATTTTCTCAACTAATTAAAACTCAAAAGCACAAAAAATGTGCTTTTACTCCAGAGAAAGCGCTTGGATTGCTGCAATCACTTAAACTGTCGAAGATTTACGGAGCTGATATCATCAAAAACTGTATTGTACCGATTATAGTCTTCTTCCGAAAGATTCAAATTGAACTGAAACACAACACTTTCCAGCAATGCAAGGTAGTTACCCAGCTTGCCGGACTGCTTTAAAACAACATACAAGTCAAGATTATGAACTAAATTCACTCGTTCCATTTTAGAAAAATAGGTTATTACTCTTTGAAAAAACAAAGTCAATTGAAAATAGTGATTAAATGCACACAATTTATACTTAAGGTTCGAAAAAACTACGTAGGAAGGGGGGTAGTTAGTTGATGAGATCTAATTTATCTCAGTAATAGGACATAGATCTCATTATGATAGATAATGGCCAATGGATCATGATCTCATTATTTAACCATCCTCGTTATTAAATTACAAAAATATTACTTAATTAATTTCCATAAAATTTGTTATGTTTAACCGGTAGCTATTACATTTCTATTCATATAATTCATTTATAACCATTAAGTACCTAATGTCATAATTATAAACAGATTAAAACCTTTTTTATATTCTAAAAACACATTTGATTTTTTTTCTCCCAAAATCTAACGCGTGCCCGCATTATGTGATATGTCAAAAAATGCAGAAAAATAAGGGGTATAATCGTGCCAAAGGAAATTAGGGGCACTTGTACGAAAGTTGAAATATATCCTTTTTTACGTATTTTTCCATACATTTTTTTCAACCAAGTGCTATAAAGTAAAGAAAAACGTTTATTGAAAAACTCAAATAGCATTAAATTGATCAATATACGTTACCTAAACCCATTTCTGCCAAAAAAATAAAAGTTTTACAAAGTTGATCCCAATGTCTATGAAGATCGATTTTCAGCCCACTGTGCCATGGCAGGAAATACACAAATAACTTGTTATCACCTATTTAAAATATATTGTGTAAAATAATAATTATTAGGAGTTTGTTTTGGGAACTAAAAAGGCTATTGAAGTATTAAATTTTAAAAAAGTTGTTATTTTTCAAGGTGATATGTTTAATGTATTTTTTTTATTCCTTATATTTATATTAATTAATCTAAGTAAGTTTTAATGGGTTGTGTTTCCTAAAACCTAGTGAGTCAAAGAACAAATATAAATTTAAGCTTTTTCTTTGCAAATGTGCAACTTTTCTGGTTGTGTTATTGCATTTAGTGATACCCTTTCGTTTTACAATTTGTTGTATTTTTATACTTTTTTATTTAACCATATTTCTATATGTCAATTTGTAGAACTATGTTAATCTTGATAAACGACTTGTAAGTAACAGTAAGTCCAGTAACCGTATACACATGTATTATACATACCTAAACATAACGATGTAATACGTATTAGGATTAAAGTCTGAGTAAACTTAATAATATATTATTTAGACGTGATTTGCAAAATAACAATATACTTTATGATTGCTGCTTTAAGTGTAAATGTGATGACAAACTTATTAATTTGTATTAGAAATCAGCATGTTAACGCAAACTTAGTAATTATTATTGCGTGCTAACATACATAATATAAATAATATTTATTTACAAAGTGAGTCACGAATTCATTCTTATGACGGAACAATGTATCTAGTTCCGTCTTCTAAATGTTTTGTTATTATTGCTGTGCATTTTATTGGTACTTACATAATAGACATAATACTGCCCTGCAGGTTTTTTCTGCAAGAACAAATGTGTTAAATAAGGAAGTTGAAGATGTCTTCCAATGAACAGTTTTGATGATGCATCTAAAAGCTATATTGTCTTACATTCCCTTAATATATGGAAGGAAAGTGTCAAAAAATGTAATTAAAAAAAATGTCCAAGAGACTTGAAGATAGTAATAAACAAACAGCACAAGATGTATTTCCACGTGTGCTGTAATTTTTAAATACCAGTGCAAAATGTGTTAAAGTCAATCGTGAGGCTAGACATTTACTTTTCTTATCTATTTTATATGGTCTAATATTAATTACAAAGATAGCAAATTTTGACCGAAGTTTCATTTAGCACGAGCATTTTATTTGTAGATTAATGTATTTATAGCATTTGAACAAAAATGTATCAGTTTATTACGTGCTGTGTATGATAAGTAGAACAACTTCTCAATAACATGAACCTCTCAATAAAGACCTACATTATTATTCAAAAGAAAAAAAAAACAGTGTATTGTTTCTCTTTTCGATAATTTATTATAAATATTAAGTACCATGTTTAGGTACTTATGAATATGGAATGTGAACGTCCTTGATATAATGAAATATTCGTATCATGAGTACATTTTAAAAAAAGGGATATATATTTAAAAGCACTTTAATATAAATAAAAATAACAAAAAGTGTTTATGGGATACTTCAAAAATAATGCTTTCCACTGTTTCCACTACAAAATCAATGGTATTGGTATTATATCTGACCAAGGCGGGTGAATATTACAATTTGAACCTTATATCAAAGACCTAAAAGTTACAACACGCGCCGGCCGCTGCCGCGGCACCGCTCGCTTCGCTCGCTCGGCTCTTGCTTTGAGTGGTCACAGTTCTAACACGACCTAACTTACCTTTCAGCTCCGTTTGTCATTTTATTTCTTATTTCGGGGACTTTGAAGCAAGCTTTTATTTTATGTTAAGATTAAAGTGCAAACAATTCATTTTAAAGCTAAGTCTTTTAAAGTGGGAACTGTTATTTTTAAAGTTCATTTAATATAGTATGCCTTTAAAAAAATATCTGCAGTGCAAAGTTTACAACAATCTAAAATAATCTAGTAGGTAATGCTTCATAGTATAAAACTGTGATCCATATGACATGTACTAGGTCATTATTTAAATAAGGTACCGTTAAGTTTTGATAATAATATGGCACTGTATACATAAGTCTTGACACAGATTTTTACCGTAGATTTATATTAATTTATTAGATTTTATTTAAATTTCTTGTCTATTAAGATACGATGGTTTAGCTTCCAAGTCTATCAGTACCCATACGTATAGAAATTAATGTTTTAACCGCCATAATAAACATTTACATAAATGTTACACTCAGTGAAATTTGGATTTTTACAGTAAGAAAATATCGTGGAATGTGGTGTTAGATGTTATAAAAATTGTTGCATACCTAGTAAAATCCAAATAACACTTACTGTAGTCTGACAAACGGCTAGTGTGTGCCTACAGGTACCTATAATAACAACACTATAATCGATTGGTAACGTGGTTTAAAAATCGATTTTGTAGCAAATCAACATTATACTTGAGTACCTACATAGTTTTGTCGGAACCAATGATAAGTCAATTATTTACGTATCGATTATGCAACATTACACTTTTAGAGTCTTTAATTTCTCTATACTGTATAGAACGATTTGTCAGATTCCTTAAAAATCCGGATATAGGTATTATTCATAAAACAGAAACTTTGTAATAAGGGTTTCTATAAAGTTAAAGATTATATGGACGATAAAAATGCTTGGAATTGAGCCGCTCGCTCTTATCATAGAGATATCATTGAAATCATTGAAATTATTTCATATATTTTTTTGTTTTTTCTATTTTTGACATTCTGCATGATGATTTATTGATAATTATTATTATTGAATTATTATTATTGTTTTTTTTTTTTTTTTAACTTGACATTTTGTCGACTATTATTATTAATATGTCGTTTGTTTTATATAATTTTTTATTTTATTAAATTGTGAATGTGAGTACTATGTAGGCTAGATTTATACATAAATTTCGTAGAACTGTTTGGCGGTTTGAGTATTTTTTTTTGGGACCTACGCAAATGTCCGGCTGATTGGTGTCGTCGTGCGTCGGGTCGTTGAGCTCCCTAAAATAAGGTTGAGCTACACGATGGCTGATGCATGCGTGCCGTCAGTTGGGACAGGTCAACTCAAACCTGCTATGGCTCTTTCCTCAAAAGGCCATTCCAAACGTTGCCCTACATTGTTACACTCGCATAGTTTTTATACCACAATGTCTGGACTTTAAAAGAGACGTTGACCTCTGAGTTTGTTTCGGCTTTTCTTCTCAGAGCGAGTCAGATAGGAAATGCCGGCGCCATCTAGTCTTAAAAAAAAAAACTTACATTGACTTGTAAAAGTGTCTGTAACAGATTTATTTACAGAAATAAATATCATTTATCATTTATCATTTATAGGTATCTCAGGTAATAAAAAACATACCTACCTATTTTGTAGATAATTGTATTAAACGTTAACAATTACAAATAAAATTTAGGTTGGAAATAAGTAGGTATTTGTTATACTGATTTGCCTGTCTTGCCATCAGTAGGTACCTAGGTATTTCATACCTAAAACCAGTGTGATGTCATGTGAATATAATTTTGAAAATTAAAGTGCATAATTTTCAACTTCGGCTATTTATTTATAACGTAAATTCTTACAATATCTTAGAAAGATATCTAAATTTGAGCTATGTTTCGTAATATACCTAATGGCTATCCAACGTCTCAAAAGTTTACGTAACTTTTACATTTCCCTTTTTCAAATATGGCTCTGAATGACACACCGCCAAATTATTTGAGTGAAGTCACGTGGAGCTTGCTAGCTGCCTAGAGATTTATCAGATGAACAAATTGGATATGCCCAAAGCGGCGGCTTGCTGTTTTGTAATGGTCGAGTTACATTGACCAGAGTCGAAGCGCATCGAAGCGACACTTTAGATAGCATATTGAACTCTTATCTACCCAAAGTAATGTAACTACTTTTTATGAAGAAAAGAAAAGGGACGGCCGCTCGCTGACGCGTCTGTTCCTTGAGTTCCTTCATACAACTTTGTTACCTACATTAGGTATTTTGTGGAGATAGAGGTCAATATGCTATGCAACAATTTTAGAGTGTCTTCGATGTGCTTTTAGTCTGCATCAAAGTGAATTGACCCCAAATACGTCAATTGAAATCATAATATCATCATTTATTAATCATTTAACCTCCGCCCTCTTTCTGATACGTATTTCGCGGGTGGGTTATAAGCATATTTAGTTTAATTGAAGGGTTTAACGGGAATATTTGTACGTACCTAATGTAATCTAGATTGCTTATAACCTATTCAAAAAGCCCAGCCACATTGTGCAACGCTACTAACATTCTGGCTGCCGTAATAAAGAAAGTATCGGCTGCATTTTATGTCCATTGTACCTGCTTATGTAATATAGCAATTAAACCGTTCATATAAGCAGTCCAATTATTTTGGACTTTAAATATGTACTAAACTAACCCTTTGTATGAAGCAAAATATAGCCTCCATGAGTGACAAAACTAAAGTACGTTCGGCGCACCCTGGGCAGTCAGCCCCGCTACGAACCTTGCTGACTGGCTAATCTTATCTCTTATTACTACCTACTTCTCTACTCTTCAACAAATTCGTTCGTAGAGTGCATTTTTGCTCTAAATTTTAAGTTTCTATCATCAACGCATTACGATAATATATATTTATGTTCTTTTATTTATACCTATAGGTTAAACGGAAAGTCATTTCGTTTTAATTAAATTTTATGTCGAGCTTTGCCTAAACCTAGGCGTTTCAAATGATCATGAGCGGTCGAATTCGATAAATTAATCTTTCAGCGATTTCACGAGTTGTTATTTGTTTGTATCGATTAATGTCTTTATTGTGTCTTCATCAGCTTCAACTGGCCTACCAGAACGTGGTGCATCTTTAACATCAAAACTGCCAGATTGACATTTTGCAAACCAGTTTTGGCATTCTGGTAATAAATACATCTTTTCCATACACATCGGATAATTTTTTTCTTGCTTGAACAGCATTTTTACCTTTTCGATGGTAAAAAAGTAAAATAGGTACTATGCCGAAAATGCTGCTTTTCACTTTCCATATTTGAAAGAGTAGGTACCTACCAACCAACTGCGTACGACTACGACTGCGTAGAATCAATCGAGCTTTTCCATAACTTTTCTTCATATTTCATAATTCCAGCTGTCGAAATACCTATTTAATGATTATGCGGCGAAGTGTGAAGAGGGCTGTGAAAAAATACAATTAAGTCCTCTGTTGGGAAAAAACGAAATGACTTCCCGAACAATGTATTATATTAGATGTAGTTTTTTGCCACAAAATCGTATAAACTACTACCTACATACCTACCTATCTGATCTACTTATAAAAGCAAACAAATAATCCGAACGATCGGAATTTCCACTGATCCTGATCACTGAGAGTTTCATTTCAGAAAGACGACGCTATGGTCGCCGTTGCATTGAAAAATCATTACTGCCTTCTAATAATAATTGATAACCAAAGTAACTAAATGAAAAATAGTTATTTGTTATAATTATAAGAGTGCAAAGTTGCTTTTTAACCGCGTGCTCAATTTTGATGACCGAAAAAGCGAAGAATTCTAAAATTGAAACAAGAGCGCAGCGAGTGATTCAAAAATTAGAATCCTGAGAGTGAGAATCAAAAGAGCACGAGGTGAAAAATCTTTGCACTCGAGTGCAACACGTAACTTTTCATCCCACTTCAGCGAGGAAATGACTTAATGTAAAAAAAAAACTTCCTCGTCGCTAGAATCACTCATTTTAGGTTTTTCACGTGTTTTCAAGTTTCTTGTTTTTAACCTAAGGTAACAAGGTTTTATCAATATGAAGTACAATAATTCCGACGTATCTTGGCGAGTCTGAAGTTAGTTGTTTGGCTGCGCAATGAGTCTTTTAGAAACGAAATTGTCTACTGCGCAGCTAATCAGCTAACTTCAGACTCGCCAGAATACGTCGGCCGTATTGTAAAAAGAAATAGGCGCGCGTAAAGCAAATAAAAAAAAAAGTAATACACCAAGAAGGTTCCGAGTCTGAGTTTTAACAAATTAAAAAAGGTTGTATGATAAATTCGGCACCATGGAGTTAGAAGTAAATAGGTTTAATGAAGTTATGAATTCACAAACTTGGTTCACACGATGTTCTAAATTCAATTTACGTTATCCTCTAGCGGATAAAAACGGCTTTTGCACTCAGATATCGAAGAGCAAAAATACCTACTCTTTCCGAGTTTTTTTTTTTTTTTTTTTTTTTTTAATCTTTATTTTTGTTTGGGGTTTTTATCCAATTAGGAAATGTAAGCCCCATCATACCTTATAACATTGTTCTTGAACTTAAAAAAGGAAACAAAACAACAGTGTTCTTAAACTTAAAAAGTAAACACATAAACATACCTAATATTACAACATAAATCACTACTGAATGACTGTTACCAAATTACATAATTTTTTGGCGGTGTCGGATTTTGGACTTGATAAAACACTTTGTATCAAACCCACATCCAGCCTATTTAATTTTAACTCATTCAGCAGTGAGTCACGTTCAGCTTTATTCCTGACACACTCCATCAGCAAATGTTGTACATCTTCAATCTTGTTGCAAGTGTGACAATTGGGCGAGTCAGTTTTTTTCATTAAGTATGCAAACTTTGCTGATGGATAGTGCCCGGATCTCAGTCTAAACACTAATTTTACATAATTCCTACTTAATTTAGCGTCATCGAACCAGGGTACACGAGGAAGCTTACTCTGTATGGTCTTATACCATATGCCTTTATCCCTAGAAATGTTTTCAAAATGTCCTTCCCAGTCATTAAAACATACTATTTTATATTTAGGTACTAATTCCCAATGATCTGGCAAGTAATCTCTTTCCGAGATGGGGGGATGAAAAAACAATTTATTAGTCAACTAGGTCATAGTTATTTTAAAAACTACACGTTTCATCTGCAGAAACAAAAAAAAGATAAGCAAAATAAAATTCGAAATGTTTTGAGTCCGCGGGATATTTTAATTGCAATACAAATTACTAGAAACCTTTTAGAGCCATTGCGCACTGTCGAGAGCCATTACGCACTGTCAACTGGTCGCCGAGAGACCAAGTGCGTAAACACCTATTTAAACTATAGAAAGTCACAGACGCCGTCGACCAGTCGACAGTGCGTAATGGCTGTTAATTTCATGCTTCTAACTTTAAAAATGACGGACTTGCATACAAACTTTAATCCCCCTTTTCACCTCCTTAGAGCGATTACGCACTGTATCCGACCCGAATCCGTGAAAATACGGATATAAAAAACTCGGACCGAATTCGGATATTGCTTTACGCACTGCATCCGATCTGAATCCGTGAAAATACTGATCTAGAGTAAAAATCTCGGACCGAATTCGGATGTTGCTTACGCACTATTCCGATCTCTGATTCAAATTCAAACAATTCAAGGGCCATCTTTGGCATATCCGTTTGGCGTCTGATTTGAATCCGAGGTAATGCGAAAGCGTTTATACAAACTACGGCTACTTCGGTCCGTCAATTGTTCTTCCGAATTAGAAACTCACGGATGACGGATAGAAATCGGATGACGGATGCCGGATGTAGTGCGTAAACTACCATACAAATAGTTCTATGGCTACTTCGGTCCGTCAATTGTTCTTCCGAATTAGAAACTCACGGATGACGGATAGAAATCGGATGACGGATGCCGGATGTAGTGCGTAAACTACCATACAAATAGTTCTATGGCTACTTCGGAACGTATTTTCACGGATTCATATCGGATGCAATGCGTAACCGCTGTTAGGGGTTGAATTTCGAGAAATTCCTTCTTAGTGGATGTTGACCTACGTCATAAAAGGAACCTACTTTCAAAATTTTTATTTTCCGGCTTCTGTGATTTAGGGATGGTGGCTCTGCGTTGATGAATCAGTCTGTCAGGCCTTTTCTCTTTTTAAGTAGATTGGCAGTCTATCCTTCAGACAACCAGACTACAGAACCGTTTGCAATATTAAACTCCTATTATTATAGTTACCATCAGTGCCGGCGTAAGGGCCACTGACACCCCGGGCGAAAATATTGTGGCGCCCACTTGAGGGAAGCAATATCAAGTGTTAGTACTCCAACTTCAGACCTTGGCGCCCCCCAGAATTTGTCGCCCTGGGCCATCGCCCCATCACGCCCCCCCCCCTAACGCCGGCACTGGTTACTATGCTTAAGAAACATCTGTTATTTTTTCTTTTTTTACAAACATTTCATCGTGACGTCTGGGGCCTAATTCTCCTAAAATAAATTGTTGCCAAACGCAATCGAACCGTCATCAGTCAGTTTTTGTTTTCGAAAACTTCCAAAATGATTGATTTTGTTTTTTGTGTCAAACAATTTGATAGCTTTTGAAATTGAGAACTGTCTGAATAAACGGTTCGGCCTTGGTTCGGTTGTGATTTATCAAGATTTATTTTAGGAGAATTGCCCCCCCCCTGCTTTGTATTACTGCATAAACGTATATGAAAATAGGTTGAGCAATTTACTTAGCGTTACAAGCAAACTACGCATTTATAAAACTATAACAGTATGTATCTAATTATAATGCTGGTAAGCAGAAATATTAAAATTGCAATGTATCATTATTATCGAGGACAGTTTTTAAGGTTATCTACAAATTGTTTGCCTTTAATAGTTTCTAAAGACGGATGTACACAGAGTAATTCATTCATGGTCGTCTAATCGCTCTGACAGACGAGGGCGAGCGATTAACTTGCTATAGGTAGGAAGGTATAATTACCATGAGTAATCTATGAGTAGTTATCCTGTAAGAGTAGAGATTTGAAAAAAGTGGCATTTATTGTTTACGCGATTTATTACAATTAGAAGTTAAGTGAAGCCCACACCATGTTAGATGACGCGGCGACGTCGCGGCATGCGGATGCCGGGACGAGCTAGACACTTATTTGAAGGATTCGCCGCAGAAATCCTTAAACCGAGAGGAGTGGAAGTGGAAATGACGAACACGACTGGAAAAAAAGTTTGCATGCCCATCAAAAAATGAAATAGGTAGGTACCAAGGGGGATATTACACTATCATAATATATTCAGGATCATAGATCTATGAGTCATAGATATAATACACTTCTCATCAAAAAAATCGAAACACTTCCGAAATTATCTTTGTGGCGACAATTAAACAAAAAACAAGCATTAATTCATTATAGAAAATACATAATTTAGTAGCTGGAAGTTTGGCCTTTACAATGGTGTACAAAACTTCCAAAAATTAGGTTTTTTTTTAAAATTTTTAACCTTTAAATGAATGGAACATTGTTTTGAGATAAACGTGTGTTTAGAGTTGGAGTACATTTGTCGTGCAAAAAACGCAAAATAACGCATTACTTTAAAATTTTCTGTTTGTAATTTGTTGATTAGGCTCTGTGACGTCTGATAAAAAGTTTTTTTTCTAACACACATGCATACTTCACCCGCAGTAGCCGCCCAAGAAGTGGCATTGCTGGATTCTGGGACTAGTCAGCGTGTTGTGGCTGCAATCTTGCATCTAAGCCTCTTGTTTGTTCATAGAGTGTACCAACGCTATCGGGAGACTGGTTTATTTACGCGCCATCCAGGATCTGGTAGGAATCGGGTCACTTTTGAGTGAGACGGCCAGTTTATTGCAACCGTTTGTTCGCAAAATCGACGCCTTCGCGCTTTTCAACTGCAGCAGCAATTCCGAGTAGTTCGAAGGGTGACTGTAAGTGGCTCTACGATTTGAAGAAGATTGAAGGAACGTAGACTGGTACCACACAAGCCAGCTAATGGGCCGAAATTAACCACAGACCATCGAAGAGCGCGCCTTAACTTTGCACTTGTGCACTTAAATTGTTCAAACCTACAAATGAGCAAGGTTCTCTTTTCTGACGAGAGTAAAATTATGGAACATCAACATAAGGAATTCTAAACATTATGCTACCTACTATTAAATGGCATTTCGTATTTATTAAAAAAAAAAAACATGTTTTTCTAATAATCCATTCAAAACAAAAACTTGCGAGGTGTTTCGATTTTTTTTGGTGAGCTCTTCGATGGTCTGTTGTTAATTTTGACCCATTAGCTGGCTTGTGTGGTACCAGTCTACGTTCCTTCAATCTTCTTCAAATCGTAGAGCCACTTACAGTCATCCTTCGAACAACAAGGAGCTGCTGCTGCAGTTGAAAAGCGCGAAGGCGTCGATTTTGCGAACAAACGGTTGCAATAAATCGGCCGTCTCACTCAAAAGTGACCCGATTCCTACCAGATCCTGGATAGCGCGTAAATAAACCAGTCTCCCGATAGCGTTGGTACACTCTTTGAACAGACAAGTGGCTTAGATACAATCTTGCAGCCACAACACGCTGACTAGTCCCAGAATCCAGCAATGCCACTTCTTGGGCGGCTGCTGCGGGTGAAGTATGCATGTGTGTTAGAAAAAAAACTTTTTATCAGACGTCACAGAGCCTAATCAACAAATTACAAACAGAAAATTTTAAAGTAATGCGTCATTTTGCGTTTTTGCACGACAAATGTTCTCCAACTCTAAACACACGTTTATCTCAAAACAATGTTCCATTCATTTAAAGGATAAAAATTTAAAAAAAAAACCTAATTTTTGGAAGTTTCGTACACCATTGTAAAGGCCAAACTTCCAGCTACTAAATTATGTATTTTCTATAATGAATTAATGCTTGTTTTTTGTTTAATTGTTGCCACAAAGATAATTTCGGAAGTGTTTCGATTTTTTTGATGAGAAGTGTATATATGACAATGTAAATATAGACATGATCATTTTGTCATTCACAGATCTAGAGGACTCTAGACCCTAGAGGTCATAATTAGAGTGACAAAATGTGTATACAGAATAAGAGATATGATCCTAGATCCTATATTGATAGTGTACCTAAAATCCGCCTAAGAGCTAATCTCACTTATACTAAAAAGACAAAAAAGTAGTTTAGAGAGAAACATGGCGAACGTTTTGTTGTATAAAAATTTGACAAGATTTCCTTTATACCTTCAAACTTCATAACTAAACTATACCTACCTACCTACATGAAAATTGATCTATGAAGGTAGGTAAGCATCGACGTAGGTATATTACCTAATCGCCATGCGGCGTGCTCCCCGCGTCACCGCAGTCCCCGGTAGCCGGCGGTCATCAATCATTCGCATCAAGCTCCTACTTTTCCATAATCGTGTACGAAGCCAATAAATTAGCAGCTTTTCACCTTTTTCCGTGAGTCACCGTTCAAAGCAAACAAGCGACTTCAGTCAATTCAATTAAAACCCGCTCTGACAACACCAATTTGCTTGCGTCTAAATGGCTACCTTTGCTCCACAAACCATTTCAAACACAACAATAAATCTTCAGTGAAATCACGGTCTAATTTCGTAAAAGCCCCGTCTCGCTTTGCTAATTAATATGAATGGCATTTGCATCCGGCTTTTTCTCGCGTACACCATTTCCAACTATTGTTTTGCAAAGATTCTCACAATTTATTCCTGTTTTTACCCGACTGCGCAGCGTGAAGGAGGGTTATTGAGATTAATAAAATACTGTCTGTTTTATGGCTTTACTCAAATTAAAGCTTTTGTGCTCTTTTGGTAATTAATTGGTATGTTTGTTAAGGGTAAGATTACTCCAGCACTTTAATTATAGGTAAACGCTTTTTACATTTTCATGCAGAAGAAATAGCAAAAACACCAAAGGTTTTACATGCAGAGTTAATTAAGCTAGGTAGGTACCTTAGTGTCCTAAGTGTGCCTATTGCACTATCAAAATACTAATAGCTTATGTATGTGTCAAAACATTGTCTGAAAGGGTGCTATTTATTGGTATTTATTTAGTAACATTAGTTAGGTACCTACCTATAGACACCTTTCAAGAACGTAGTTCCAAATACAATTAATGGGAAAACCTGTAACGTAATGTGCTGTCTAATGAAGCCGGCGCTCTTGATTAGCTACTGTGTGTAGATAGCTATTATCTCGTAAGCTTATATCATTATCTTGGAATGTAAGCCAAATATCTAGCGCTAGGTAACAACGTCTTAGCTAATCTCATGTTTCTAATGATATCCAATCTTATCATATTATAAAAAATAGGTTTATCTTATTGTCCAGTAAAAAATGTACCTAGAACAGATCCCGTATCGTAATGAACTTACTAAAGTGATTATTAAATCGACAGACAGACAGTATAACGCATTTATAACAGCCGTTGTTGTTATGGAATTGGATCGGAATAGATACACGGAACGGCTATCAGCCTGTTCACCTGCCTATTACTGCCCGGTGATGCTGATAGGAACGCAATAAAGCCGCTTACGCACGGTCAGCTGAGGCTTGCCCGCCGCCTGCCCGGCCTACTGCGCATCCACTCCACGTCGTCGCTCGTTAAGCCAATGCACAAATCTAATGGATTTTTTATGTTGCCTGAAAACGTACCGATATGCATAAAATGGAAAATGCACCTTGCCAAAAAGATTTTACCATCGTGCTATAAATCAGTTTTATTTTTATCGAACTGACCGTTTTAGATTTTAACACATCTATTGAACTTTTAAATAAATTGGTCTGATGGGTAACATAGTCTACTTTCTATTATGTGCTATTTTTGTTTTTGATTATATAGTTTGCAACTGACTCGGTATAATTCAAAACTGTCGGTGTCACCACTATGAACTTGATTAATAGGTAGGTTTTTAATCACACTGGACATGTAATACCAGACATCCTCACTTCGTACTTGGCATCTAATCTGCAGGGCTATTCCTTGCGACGACTCTGTTATTACCGTACAAGTAATGATTACGACAGCTCGATTGGCGCAGTTGCTGAGCGATTGGCATATGCGCTACGGGACTACGGGACGCGAGTTAAATTCCCGCACGGAACTAATATTTGTATGGTCTACAGAATAGTTGTTCTGGGGCCTAGATAATATGCCTTTTCCTTAAACTCGCTCGAGCGTAAGTGAATGTCATTTCCGTACAATTTGATCTTTCCGCAGGCGTTAACGTTTAAGGAAAAGGCCTTCTATCTCAGGGGGCTGGCCTGTTTAGAATTGTGTTCGTAAACGCACCCACGATGCAGAAGAAATCGTAGTGTGGGGCAACGTTAATAAAAAACAAAAATAATCACAAACCCTGTAAAAGTTGACATGAGAAGAAAGTAGGAAAATAGAAACATTTTCATCCTGCACTTGCTCAAAATATTTGATTAGTTGCCATCCACTGAACTATATTTTCATTTATAATAGTGGTAGGTATCAAGAAAACAAGAGAAGAAGAGCTGCATCTATGTATGTATGTGTATATAATACCACTTACGTAGACAAACTTTTCCTCGTGCAAGTACCTACCGAACTATCTCGATTTACACTGTTTTCCATGTTTAGGGGTTGTCGTAATTAGATAAATACGTAGTTACCTAGCAGCGGCCATGTGTGTAGACGAGACGGGCCTAGATATATCTATCTATCTGTACGTGAACGAGCCGTGTACTCTCATTAAAACTTTCCTCAGGCTGGGCTTGCACGTGTTTTTAATTTTTATCGAGAGCACTCGTCGTTAGCGGGTGCGGGGGCTTGCGGCTTGCGCTGCGGCTTTCGGCTTTGATTGCGGTAATGACGTCTCTCCGACTTCCTCTCCACTTGTCTCTTCTCACTATCTTCAAAAGATTATTGCTTTACAAATTAATGATGTCCATACTACATATTTTAGTTAGTAATTTTTTTAACTAGGTATCAGAATTGAGGGTTTCGTAGATGTTTTCTTTGACTGAAAAGGTTTTCATTAGTCGTTCCTGTTTCCGCTACTTATTTTTATATTTAATTTAGAGGTGTTTTTTGGATATGTATAAAAGAGTATTAAGTATTTACTCAGAAGCGATGGCTTACTAATCTATTACTACTTTTAAACATCTTGCACTTTAAGACTTTATTGTCCACTAACACTACTTACTATCGTATACTATAGTATCGCTATATATACAGGGCGTCCCACGACTTTGCCACATGGAGGGGAAGTACCTTAAATACTGTAGATAGAAAAATTTACTGAATGATGACTTCATTTTTATTTTAAAAACAATACGAACTGCATTCAAAGAATTTTAAATAATCACCTCTCTGAACCGGGAATCGAACCCGCTAAATGTGAAACCAGAAAAAAAACTGTAATTTTATTGTACTAATCGAAAGGCTCGATCAAATACATTTATTTCTTCTAAACAACATAGCATCTAAAATAAAAGGAACACCATGAAATTTAACATTTATTTGAAATAATAAGATAAGACATGTTTAACTTTGCAACTTACAAACAACTTAATTTATTAAATGCTCAAAATGTGTCTCTTCCTATTGTATACAAATTGTAACTGTTTTAATAATCTCGCTTACCGTTGATTTATTTATTTTTTCATGGTAAATATTTGAAATAATACTTCGAAATAGTAATAAAGCAGAAAGTAGTACATAAAGACAGTTGTTATAAGCACGACATAGAGAAAATGCTATTCATTATTCTGAACAAAATTTTAAATTAAATGTTAAATTTCATGGTGTTTATTTTATTTTAGATGCTATGTTATTTAGAAGAAATAAATGTATCTGATCAGGCCTTTCGATTACTACAATAAAATTACAGTTTTTTTTGTTTTCAGATTTAGCGGGTTCGATTCCCGGTTCACACAGGTGATTATTTAAAATTCTTTGAATGCAATTCGTATTATTTTTAAAATAAAAATGAAGTCTTCATTCAATAAACTTACCTATCTACGGTATTTAAGGTACTTCCCCTCCATGTGGCAAAGTCGTGGGACGCCCTGTATAGTAAGCTACATTTACGTCAATCCCTTAACAATCAATATAACATTCCTCTTTACCTACATTATACACCAAGGACCATTCAACTATTAGGCTGTGACAGAGTAGCCTGTGCCAACATTTATTGTCAGTGGGTGCAGGGGTCGCAAGACAATCCAATTGCTCTTTCTCGGTTGACCGTCCCATCTATAGTGGACAAACAATACGAATTTATTGGTATTGTCGGGCCCATTGTGTTATGAATCACTGTTAAACTCTGTGTTGTTAACACCTTACCAATCCTAATTTTAGCAGTGGGACTTATAGATCTTGTTATGTAAGTAGATACGCATTACAGAACACAAGAGCGCATTTTCCTCTGTTCTGTTCTGTGGTAGTGGTACGGATCATTTGAAGCATTATACAATTCGGCGTTTGAAACTTTGTGTTGATACAGGATCAGTTACGATAAAAGAAACGTATTTGTTGATAGATATTAATCATGTTCCTTATACCATCTAGAACATAGGCAAGGTTTTCAATAAAAAAGTGAGACAGATCGGAAAAATCGTTATCATCGATGAGATAGAAATCAAAAAGAAATTTAAACAAAAAAAAAGGCTGTGTCTGTCCCACTGCTGGGCAAAAGCCTCTTCTTATAAAGAGAAGGAACGAGCATTGATCGCCACGCTTCCTCACTGCGGGTCGCCGATTCTAGACCATTAAGTCCAGGTTTCCTCGCGATGTTTTCCTTCACATAGATTAGTTAAAAAAGTATATTTACGAAATTGAAAAAGTCACATTGGTACGTGCCTGGGTTTGAATCCGCTTCCCGGTGCGCTTAACAAGCGGGTCCTAACCATAACCTCCGGGCCACCATGACTTTTTCTACATACCAAACTAGTTTTAGTTATCCATATATAAAATAATAACATATGATTAGATTAGAGACGCTATTGACACGTCTATAAGACGTCCTCATCTCAGCTGGGCGTTCAAAGTTTTACGTGGCATGCTTGTGAACGCGCGTCTACAACTACATGTGAAAGTTTACTTGTTACCCCGCGTCGGCAATAGTCGGACGAGTTTACATACAATAGAAATATTGTAAAAACTTTCCTACCAAAACTAGTCAACAGTTTTGCCAGGACGTCGTATGTCTGAATTTCACTAGAGAACGTTTTTAGTTATCGTGTTTACAGTGTGAAGTTTAAAATTTACACGGAAGAGTATCTACAATTTGCTTTAGTATTTTATTAAATTGCTGTTTTTAAATCATTAATCGGTGATGGTTAGCACTGCATCTATAAACGCTTCTGCTATTGGATTGATCCCTGGGGCAAGTAAAATGAAATTGGGGTGATAATTCTTCCTTTTAGAGGAAAATCTTAATTGCCTGTGAATCTGAGACGAGCGATGCCGACAATGCCGATGTCAGTGCCGAAAAGGACTCACATCCAAATTACTTAATCTTCTGATGATAACATATTTACTTCGTGGCGGATGACCGTAAACAATGTAGACAAATCTACCTCTTGTGTAACGAAATTCGTATTTCAAAACAGAATGGCCGCGCTGTATCGAGTTGCCGGAATGCGCATGCACAGCTAACGAATGCACAGATGCATGATGCAGCCGACAGGGAAGCAACAAATCCTCTTAGGCACGGTCACTGACGGCGCCTATCGGCCCAGTTGCCGACGCAAACAACTCTAATGGATTTTTCATGTCGATTGAACACGGCATAGGTATAAATGCGTGGCAGATAATCGAATATTGGAAAAAAACACTACGTGTTCTACGAAGTACAGATCAGCCTCCTATTATAAGAATTCTTAATATGTAACGTGACGGTATAATGTGTATTTCGTTGAAAAGTATTGTGTCGGCAGAGTTATTATTGAAATACTGATAAATATTTTTATATTTTAATTACTTTCTGTGAACCGGTATATATCCGAGTCCCAGTATATCAATATCAATATATAGTTAGTAAATCTACAGTAACTCTCTCGTAGTACCTTAAATGAGTGAATTTAGAAAATTATGATTGTCCTCCATACAAAGTTGTTGGATACTGTTTATGTGCTACAGATAGGTACTGGGATCTAGATCTCAGATATCTATCAGATAGAGATATGAGAGACAGTCTATTAACATTTTGAGTAGTCATTATTTAACCCTGCATAATACTTATAATACCAGATACTTGACATCATCACAACCACTTACCAATAGTCACAAAACGCAAGATTTACGTTCAATATGCGCACCATACAAGTTAAGGCGTGATTTTCCAGGCTGTCTTCAAACCATTAATAATCATTAAGTGTGATATCGTCGGGGGCGTATTGTGGCCGCCACGCTAGCGAACAGCAAATTATGACATTAATTTTATAATTATTATTGTGTAGAGTACAATAGAGGGCGCACAAAAACACGTAAAGCTCCTATTCATTGTTCACGGCGGAAACAATGATTGTTCCAAACTTGGAGAATAATGACTCGGGAAAAACTGTCACTCCTGCCCTTCTTAATATTTAATTATTGAAGACCAATGTTTACTTATTTTTTGTGTTTATTTACATTAATACGTTGATAATATGCATCCTAAAATTAAACTAAAATACACAGCACTCGATTCGTCGATCTCTACAAAGTGCTGTACGTTTATAAATCTTGTGTATTATTTTTTTTTGGATTTATGTTCCACTAGCTGATGCCTGCGGCCTCGCTCGCGTGTAACGTCAATATAAAGTAAAGTTCCCGTCACGAGAAGCTATAAATTTTGTAAATAAAGAACTTCTACAAAGTTACGTAGCGACAATTCAATCAACAACAAATAATCCCAAATACAATCAACTCAAAGTTACATACGTGTAATACGAAACTAACGAGCAATTTCACTTAGTCGGGTTATATTTTAGCGATATAAAGCGCTATCGTCTAATGTTTTGTGGTACCGGAACGTGTCTGACTCATGGAACGTCAACATTTGGCCCGCCATTTTGAAGTAAGTTCACACTGACGCTGTCAATGCTGTCATTTGAGTTTTGAATGCGTTTCAGTTTGTTTGTGTTGTTTTCGTAGATTATTATTTATTATTATATAAATAAAATAAAAACCATTATATAAAAATAAAAATCATTACAAAACTGTTTTTTTTATTTGTTCCAAAGGTTGCGAACCCCTAAATGTGTGTTTACAAAATTTATAGCTTCTCGCGACGGGGACTTTTATATCATGTCTTTCTCCAGGTTTCAGCACTTTGCAAAGTTCATCAAAACTGTTTCAGTAGTTTAGTCGTGAAGAAGTAACAAACAGACAGTCAGACATAGGTACAAACTCATTTTCGCATTTATAAAACGAGTATTGTACCAGCATTTCACGAATTCTTATGTTCCTTCCAAATACTGGTTAAAGTTGTAAAAACTTATCATTATTCTGATAGCAGTCTACAGACGGCTGCCCAAATATATTTTCAAAATAACTTTTCTATAGTTAACACCGTCAAAAAGTTTCAGTATTGCAGTAGACGTTCTCCATTCCAATATTTACCACTATGTCGGACTGAATAGAATACCTAACAAGTTATCTTAAGGCTGAGTTGCATCGTGTGTTTAGCTAGTTGCTTACTCATTCATGGTTCGAAAAGTTTCCACCTCATGATTACCACTTGTGCTGTAAGTAGCGTAACACCTTTAACGCGTTAATTGCTGGCTTTGGATAACTAACGCGCTAACTATGTACCTTAACTGTGTGATTTAGTTGAGGTGGAGATAATATAAGACGAGTCGGAGAGGATAGCAGCCACTGGCGCAGAGGCAGCGGAGCGCCATGTTCACGGGGACGCTGCCTGTGTTATTCTTTTTAGTTGCTTTTGCTTATGGCGGTAAAGAAAAACCGGTGAGTTAATAAGATTATAAGCATCTAAGTAAACTTATGAAAGTTAACTGTAAGAGCGGTTACGCACTGCATCCGATCCGGATCCGTGAAAATATGTATATAAAAAACTCGGACTGAATTCGGATATTGCTTTTCACATTACATCCGATCCGAATTCGTGAAAATACGGATCTAGAGTCTATAAATCTCGGACCGAATTCTGATATTACTTACGCACTAATCCGATCTCTGATCCATATCCAAGCAATTCAAGGGCCATCTTTGGCATATGTCCGATTTGAATCCGAGGTAATGCGAAAGCGTTCATGCAAACAGTAACTACGGCTACTTCGGTCCGTCAATATTTCTTCTGACGGATTCTTCGGATGACGGAAGTCGGATCTAGTGTGTAAACTACCACATAAATAATTCTATGACTACATCGGAACGTATTTTCACGGATCCGGATCGGATGCAGTGCGTAACCGCTCTAAGGGTTCTGTAACACTTTACGGAGTAAGCAAACAAAATTATTACAATCATGTAATTTTCTAAAGGTATTGATTTGCTGAAACATTCCTTACAGAAAAGAGCAATAAACTTTAGATGCATACTTGTATGAAAATTACATGATTGATGATACTCCTAAAAATGACTTTAAACGAATCTAGCAACAAATGTGCATATTACGATTTTATCATAAGAAGCTCTACAAGCACATCAGAACAGCATCGATTGTTGTACATTTAAAAGTAGTGTGAAATTTGTCACTTGTCTGAGTTTATGAAGTGTTTGCGGAGGCGCGGGCTGATGGATGGGTGACGGCGCGGCGCGCGGCCGACACTATTGCTCAACGTCGTACAACACGAATACGTAATGCATCGTGTGCGCCGGTCGCGGCCACCCGGATCTTATCTCCAATGATGCACGACACGACATTGTTCTTTGGAGTAACCTCATCTGACGGCTATGAATTGACCATTGTAGATCAGCATTTAGAGCAAAAATCTTTGCTTTTACATTTTTTGATCTAGAAGGTTCATCGAAAAGGGTATAGTACTAATTCAAGGGCCATATAATGTATCCATGATTACTGTTTTACAGCAAGTGTTATTTTTTCAAAATACATTCATTTTCATTTTTTTTTTTTTTTAAAAACGTGGCCCCACTCTAAGATTTCTCTTGTATCGTGGGTGCGTTACAGACACAAATCTCACAAACAAACGCCCAGACCCGAAACAACCATCTGTAGGCCATACAAATTTTTGTTCCGTGTGGGAATCGAACCCACGACCCGTAGCGCAGAAGCCAATCGCTTAGCCACTGCACCAAACGTGTCGTAAAAAAATTCCGTACTAAAAATAATTTTGTTATTTATTTCAAATATTGACAACCCTGATTTAGTTACGACTCAGAAAATAGAGCTACATACTTCCAGGCCCTAAAATGTAAATACAGCTGATGAGAGCCAATGATGCATTTTTTTTCGTATTTTTTATAAGGTTTTACTAGCTATTACTAGACTTTAAGGGAAAGTTGTAGAACAAAAGTCATTTATTATTTTGGATGCTTTGATAACCTTTCGAATTAGTACTCCTTTTCCGACCAACCTTGTCATATTAAGTAGTACAAAATAAAATGCGTGAAAAAGGATGACTTAAAAAAAACTAAATGAAAACTTCAATCTGATAAAATATTAACGTAAATTATCATAAAAAGTCTACGTGTAATGTCACATCTTCCAGTCTGTGTACTTATTATAAACTGAGGAAATACAGAAACGTTACAATGGAGACAGTCTCTCACGATTTAAATTAATATTTAACATTATGATACAAGTTGATGCGCATTGGGTTGCCCCCGGGGGAATCACGACTTAATATTTTCTTTGAGAATGTTATCTCATTTTTAATATTGAAACGACTTATTTCCCCCCGTTGTTCACAAAGGTAGTCGTGTACATCAAGAGACCGGGGTGTCTCAGTGGTTCGCCCACTACACTAAATAATGCAGACAGAAAATGATTTAATAAGGAAATCTCGGAAACTTTGTGGACCTAATATGTGGGAAGTTTGTGGAGGTACTTATAGAGTTTCAGTCATCGTTAGGGGATGGTCTGCTTTGCACTTTGGTAGCATACACTAGCTTGCATTTGAAAATTGATCGTTATAGACATGTTTTTTGAGTTTACTGTTGGGAATTTTACTCATATGTTGTGTACTACTCTACAGTTTCGCCCCACAAACTACAACCCCAGTCAAAATCAGCTGCCACCGCACGTTGAATACATCCAAGTTAACTATATTTCCATTTCAGGTTTTCAGTGACGAAATCAAAGAAATAATACAAACTGTTCACGACGAGTGTGTCGCTAAAACAGGGGTCGCGGAGGGTGAGTGTTCAAAAGAAAATTTTCTTCCTCCTTTGTTCTATGTTGCATGCGAATGACGCGAGCAATCGGCGCGGCTAAGCTACCAGCCACAGCCTTACTAGACGCCCAGAGGAGACGTTTGTACCGTTTATTGCATAAACTATATAACATTTTAAAAGATGTTATTTAAATACTCATCATGTAAAGGTTTGCGAATAAGTAGAAACTATTTTTTTTTTTTGGCAAATTATTTCTCGTGATCTTCCACTAACATTGTTTTCAAATACAATGTCTCATGTTTGCGTACATTAAAGAGTCTTTATTCTAACTTGTCCCCAGAGGATATAACGAATTGCGAAGACGGCATATTTAAGGAGGACGCCAAATTGAAGTGCTATATGTTTTGCCTCATGGAGGAAGCGAGTCTCGTGAGTTATCTGTCTTTTGTTTGTTTCTCTCTTCACCCTGTCGTGTACGAAATTAGATACAAACAGGCATTTAATTTATTTTTAATTCAATTTATTTACTTTGCATTTAAACGTGTACTCACATTTTACCTTGACTTGTGTCATACCTACCCAGTGTGAATCTTTCTTTGTTCAATTGTTATTGTAGTGAAACTCCAGTCAGTGGAAATATACATATAATTTATTTTACTTCCAATCACCAACATGTCCGTACAATACCACTGTCCTGGGGCCTAATTCTCCTAAAATAAATCTTGATAAATCACAACCGAACCAAGGCCGAACCGTTCATTCAGACAGTTCTCAATTTCAAAAGCTATCAAATTGTTCGACACAAAAAACAAAATCAATCATTTTGAAAGTTTTCGAAAACAAAAACTGACTGACGGTTGTGGTTCGATTGCGTTTGGCAACAATTAATTTTAGGAGAATTGGGCCCCTGATTAAAATGACAGTCACCGACTGTCATTTTATGGCGGATATTACACTATCATATGTCTAGGATCATATCTCTATTATGACCTCTAGAGTCGTATCTGGTTATGACGAAATGTTTCATGTCTATATAGATTATCATACAATTCTATGATTCATAGAAGTATGATCTTAGATATATGATAGTGTAATATCCGCCTTTCTCAATCATACTGTCATTCAATTTGATAATTACAAATGTTTTAGTAATATAAATCATAAACCTTACATTATGTTATTCCGTTAAATTATTATTTGTTATCCAACGTACAGGTTGACGACGATGACACTGTGGACTACGATATGCTGGTCAGTCTGATACCTGATGACTACTATGAGAGAACTACGAAAATGATATTTGCGTGTAAACATCTTGGTTAGTGCCTAACATTTTTTTGTAAAAATGCTCCGTGATTACTACTAACCATGTGATACTGTAAACCAGGGATACTTTGATTAGTTTTTGAGCTTCATGCGTTAGTATCTTATTTATTTTTGCTTTTAGCTGCTACAACAAAAATATTTTATGCAGAATTAATTAATAGGTATACTTACATAAAACAATAAGGGCTAAATAAATAAAAATGTACAGAGCACGGTTTTTTGATGATCATTGTTTTATCATTCAGTTTCAAAGTAGCCCCAACTAGGACTCGAATTTTGTACATAATCAGGGGTGTAATTAAATGTTTTTAATCTTCGCCATCTAACATCGCAGTACACCTTACCGAATGGTTAGATAGGAAAACTGTCAATGTTGCGTACATAATTAAATTAAAATGCATAAGTTCCATTTTCACAGAGATATGTGATCAAATGCAATATTTTTAGTAACTATCAATGTCGCCCCTGTATTTGAAAGTAACCCCGGTTAACCGGTACTGGCCGCGATCCTCCGAGCTACGTGTTTCGAGACACTCTATTGTATAATGACAGAATAATATAATACGCGGGATGATCAGTGATAGAAAAACATTAATTTTCCTTCAATAAATTAAATTACTGACTGCCTCGTTGGCCTAGTGGTCGCAAGCGCGACTACTGAGCCTGAGGTTATTGGGCCCGAAGTTTGGATTTGTGCCCGGTTGATGGCAATAGGCTCGCCCCCTATTACATGGGATTTGAAACATAGCGGCGAAATATGGGTGTACTATACACCTCGGCCCAGCCCTTCGGGGAATACTGGCGTGATGTTATGTTATGTTAAATGAAATTACTTAAATGTAGAAATGTATCAAGTAACCACGACCTCTAAAGCTCTGGTCGACGTTCTTGGAAAATTCTTCGGTCAAGGTTGACAGACTTGATTTAAGACTAAAGTAGGAACTTTAGTGTTTTATTTATTTTTATACAAGGATATTATTTACATTTTTAACCTAAATTAATACAAACTAAACTAAATCTAAAGTAAAAACAAAGAAAAATTATATCCTACACTAAACTAAGAATATAAACTAAAGGAGTGCATCAAAATATTCCTCCGCATCGCTGTCCACTGGAAACGTGCCCAGAAGGCTGGCAGCGTTGCCACGTTGTATGGCAACGCTAATTCTCTGGCCGAAAAACAAGCCAGCCCTCTGGTCTACGGGGCTAGTGTTTTATACATTTGAAATCAAACGGTCCCTAAAACAACCTAATGCAAGCTTGCTTGGATTATAATACAGGTTGTAAACGAATTCGTGTAATTGCTTGAAACCATAAGTGTGCGTCCATACTGAACGCGCGGCGACTAGGGCCTGTGGCGGGCGCGACGGCGCGGCGCCGGCGCGTCGGCGCGGCGGAGTCGTGCGGTGGCCACAGTGACGTGCGAGCCGTTGTAACGCTAAGGCGTATTTCAGGTGTTGCAAACCATGGACGAGGATTTGGTATTTTTATTAGATAGTCAGATCCTGCGATGGGAGGTGTTGAACACAAGAGATGGTGTGCACGAAATAAATAAAAGCAGACAATAATAATAGTGATTTTTTTATTTTATTTGCTCAATAATTTTCTTATTATTGTGCGATTACTGTGGTGTGGATGTTTACTTTGCCATGTAGCTAGTTTAGATTGAATCGCACTTATATAAATACGTCGGGATATAAAGATATTAAAAAAAAAACCGAAGCACATTCACCGAGCGATAAGACCGAAACGGTTTGATACCCCCGACACCCGCGCATTAAGTCACTTGCAGACCAGGGGGCCTACTCCCTAAGTCCGTCAACGAAGTTAGTCGCCCGTCCGAAAGTAGCCCGAAACGTAGAAGTGAACAAAACAAGTGTCAAGTTCAACTTTTCGGACGGGCAAAAACACATCGGTAGTAGGGACAACTGTCAAATCGTGTTGTCATTCATTCTTAGTTCGGGCCCCGAAATAATCGTATGTTCGTAGGTGATAGAGAGTAAGAAACGCTCGTAACTAAGGCCGAAACCACGGACCTCGTGCTTAGGGAGTAGACCACCAGGCGTGTAGTGTGGTCATAACGCGCGGATACTGAACGTTTGAAAACTACGCGCGCTATCTCGCTCGAGCCCGTCGCGCTAGGCGCCCGCCTAAGTCACTTCACTATGGACGCAAGCGGCGGTTTCATATGTTTGATATTGACGCCCGCTATGATCTATTAGTGGTATAGGCTAACCCCGCTCGGGATTTAGGATGATAAAAATAAGAAAAGTTTTTTGTCTTGCGGTAGAGGTAAGTGATCGTATCTAAACCAGGTGGTTTCAAAAGGTTTCAATAAAAAAACAAGCAAAATGTTTTTTTTCATTCATTACGTTTCACTGCCATCATTCACGCAAATTAATTAAAGCACGGCGATACAGCCGTCGGGCACGACTAGCGCAATTTCGCTCCTCGCAATCAGTTAACTTGGGACGCTAAAATTACTCAGATACAGACTACCATGTTTACTGTTTTAACTTCTTTTTGTTGTTTCTTAAAAAAACCCATGCAGGGTCAATCAGTGTCCCCAGTAGATCACCCGGTTTGAAAAAATTACACTTTCATTTACACCCCGTATAACTTCAAGTTGTATACTTACGTGAACTTTTCGTAAACTTTTCGAATAATTTTAATCATAATGTAATTACCATTTAAGGGAATTTAAAATTATACTGTTTTCAGATACACCAGACAAAGACAAATGTCAAAGAGCCTTCGAAGTACATAAATGCTCATATTCAAAGGATCCTGAGGTAAGAATAAGTTATAACTATGTCGTATTATAAATTACATATTTTCGAGACAAGGCTAAAGAAAACACAATGAAAGATGAAAGAAAATATTCAGATTTTAATTAATCTAGACTTGGTATTCTTTTAGCATTTGCGGTAATATTAAATTCCAATTTGTGTGGCTCACAATTTATTTAAAAGTAAGAGCAAACAGAAATTAGGTACATATAATAAACAGTAGCAATTGCGTGAGGATGTGTTCTTTTGTTAATCTGAATATGATTTGCTTTTATTCAGTTGACTAATGTTTGTCAGTTTTTTTTATCCTTGTACAATTATGTATTAATTTCCTCTATTACATATAAATTACAATTTATGATATATATTTCTACAAAAAAATAAAAAAATAATGAAAGTAAATAATATAAATAATCATTACTTACATTCTTTTGATTGCAACTTTAATTAGACCCTGTTTCTATGCCTTACGACTAGGAATCACGTAATTTATGACATCTGTAATGACTATAATCGTAATGAAGATCCAATTAAGATAATTAATTTCTCTTATTTTAAGGCAATAAATGATAAAGACACGTCTATCACAAATATAGTTCATAAAGGTAAATTACTTTCTACAATAACAAAGTGTTTTATCTTGAATTTATTTTCAGTTATATTTCTTATTCTGAGGCGTGAGCGAGCGACTGGCGAGCGGAGATGATTGTGTTTATACTAATAAAATAAACTAACTTTATTGTCATGTTCTTTTATTTATTTCTCTCTGTTCTTGGAATTGTTGCGATGTTTAAATTCTTGTATCAAAAGTAATGTTAATTGACTTACGACCCTTAATATACTTGGATATAGTCGGATATTGTCTATTATGTGTTCAAAAACAAATGTTATATGGTAAAAAAATGTTAATGGCCTTAACCGATTAAAATGTTCACACAATAAGGCTTGCTTGCACTTGCTAAACACTGAAACGAAATAATAATGCTCTCAAATATCAATTAAAATGAAACACGCCTATTAACAAGTAAAGAAACATTTTATACAAGTTTTAGTGTTCAGTTTCACCTGTAAACGAAAACGTACTTCATACACATAAAAACTATTTTCCTGTAACACCTTAAACGAAACCCGCTAAAACCAAATAAGAATGCTCTCTAATATAAAAGAAAAAAAAAAGTCAATTAACAAGTAGAATAAATGGAAAAACAATTAATTATTATTGTTGTTCCATAATAGGGATACTATTCCATATTTGGATACTTTCACTCTATACAGAGTGTAAACGAACTCGTGAAATTCCTGAAAACCACATGATCTCCTACTGGTGTAGATTGACCCTGTACAGGATTTCGAATAATTAAAAAATAAAACTCTTTTTTTCTTGCGTTAGGGGTAAGTGATCGTATCTAAATTACCTAATACGGTTTCAATAAAGAAATAAGTAAATAAAATTTTTGCAATTTTTCATGTGGTAACATTTCTGTGCCACACATAAATAAATGAAAGTACGGCGACATGGCTGGCGGGCACGACTAGTGCGATATCGCTCTTTGCACTCAGTTAATCTGGGGCGCTAAAATTACTTAGAAACAGAAAAATGAGAGTTAGAAAAAACTATTTTTTGTTCATTTAAAAAAAAAAAACAATTAGGCTTAATCTGTGTCATCAGTAGATCACGCGGTTGGAAGGAATTACACGAATTCGTTTACACCCTGTAGATAAATCTTATAGAGATCTTACCATTCAGTTAGTGTCCATTAAAAAAACAAGTGACGTTGCTACGAGTATGTACGTGCGGCGCACCCTGGGCAGTGAGCCCCGCTACCAACCTCGCTGGCTGCGGCTAAACTTTTCACCACGATACGAGAGAAGAAGAAAAAGCATTCAGTTGACCTATAAGTGAAAAAAAAATACGCTTACAACAACTAATTTCACACTCTACCTGTAAGGCCTCATTTACGGAGACGCGGGGGGTCGCGCGTCGCGAGCGGCGTGGCGTCTCGCGGCGCGTTGTACGATTTTTCTGTTTACGGAGCGGCGGCGCGTGCAGCAGCCTACATCATCACACGCGCAAACACAAACATATGGCAATGCACGATGTTGTTTATGAAGATGCTGCGCGTGCGACGCCGCGGGCCCCGCCGCGGTTGACGCTACGTTTTACAGTGGACGGAGAATTGTAGGAATAGCTGGTCGCAACGCTGCGTGCGCCGCCGCGATAAACGTCGCGGGCGACACGGCGATGCCATCCGCGGGCTCCGCCTGCATTTCAAGCAAACGCGTGTATAATCGCTTCTCCGTAAACGCTCTCATACAGCGCCATAAGTTTGAATTCAGTTCGGGCTGCGCCGCACAACGCGACGCGCAACGCCCCGCGTCTCCGTACATGAGGCCTAAGGCCTGGCCAAGGCCCATTAGGAATTTTACAAATCCGAAACTTTACTTAATAAGTCACTCGGACACCTAGTCCATTATTACAAAAGATCAGGATTGGACGGACAATCCTTACTAATATTATAAATACGAAAGTAACTCTGTATGTCTGTTGCCTCAACGCGATTAAAGTACTGAACCGATTTTGATGAAACTTGGTACAGAGATAGTCTGGAACACAGAGACGGGCAAAGGTTGGGTTTTTTTCTACAAAAAACGCGGGATGCGTTTGTTATATCTTTCGTCCAAAATGATGAGTGCAAATGTCACAAAAGTCGATCTTAAAAATACACCGCAAAATTTTCCAGTTCATATTGAATAATGTATAAATTAATTAGCTATCCTACGTAAAATGTAAGAGCGAAGTGAACCTTGTTCATGAATTACCACTATACGTTTGTTTGATGTACTTTCTGTCTCTAAAGTTACAAATTATACATTTATTTCTACTCTTCAGTGGGAAGAAAATATTTAGGTACTTGTAAATAAAGACGTAATTTGGCGTTAGCCGCGGGCCCTCAGCCCGTCTATTTTTTTTATGAAATCTCGTTCAAATTTATTCAGATCTTGAAAGAAGTATAATGCTAAGGAATTAATTTGCTTCACGAGAAATAATTTGTTCGCCGAAAAATAAATGAGTTGGAATCTTGTAAAACGTGTAATTGTGATCTTTAGTGACCCTACCAAAGATTAAATTTGAAAAGACTGCGTAAAAAGCAGTTCTGGCTAACACATTTTCCTCACTTAACTTTTTGTTGTTATTACATTCTTTGTGAATACAAAGAGCAGATGTAATAAAGTAAAAACAAATTAAATTAAAGGTTAAGGGTTTTATTAAGTATTATTGCGGTTAGGCTTTTCGCTCGTATAGAATTAGCCCGTGAGGATTGCAATTTTAAGGAATGAAAGAGATTTTTAATTGAATACAAATTATGCACCATATCATCATAATTATAATCTTAAATATGATTTGTTTCTCAAACGAAAAAACGAGAAATTTAGCAATGTTTTTAATTCCACTTAGTACTATGATGGTGACAATGGAGGCGGGAGTAGAAAGTGAACCTACAAACCCCAATTACAATAGAAGAGCAGGTTATTTAACGGCAAAACGACATTCAAAAGACGGAAAACCGAGGGTCGGAACATCTGCACATAAAGAGGCAATTTGGAGATTGCCGGGGGCGCACAACCGCCACGAAGAATTGTGCTCAAATGTATTCAAAATTAAAAAATGAAGAAAATATTGCAAGGAAATTCATTGCGGTAAAATAAACAGGAGTGGCTTGTTACTGTGGACAGCGTAGGGAGCGCGGCGGGACGCCACCGCCACGCCAACTTAACCGCCGTACCTACACAAAGATGAAACTCTTCACCTTCAATCACTACTTTACAACTACCAAAGTGCTGTCTGACTTACGAAATGCTCAAAAGAGTTTACTAGTTTGAGTTTCAAACTACTTTATGGCTCGATTGTGTGAAATCAAATAGCTGTTCTAATTTCAAATGAGAAAATTGATTGCGCCAACTACCTGCAAGGTACGGGGTGAAGGCGGTCAGTCGGCAAAGGCAGCGGATATCGCAATTTGGCGCTGAGCCGCAGTAATGACGGCCTAGCTTGGACGTTGCGGTCGCGTACGTGCACTGGCTACATCAAATAGTTACAATCTACTGAAATTCTGTTCGACTTATTTAAAGAATCATTCAGTAAATGTCTGATGTACCTAATGTGTTCTATGCACACAAATATTCAGTCAGTGCGTTCTCTTTAGCCGCTAACTTCTGTTTTATAATAATAATAACATTCCAGTTAAAACACAATCAACTTTTTTATGTGTTAATAAAATGGCATACATTATTATTGTGTTTTTAGTACAAGCCTGTTACAATATCTTTAAAAATGTACATCATTTACTAGAAAATGTTTGTGTAAAAGCAAATACGAATACTTAAAATTTTAATTAAATACAGTTTTCATAATTTTTTAACTTTAAATCATCTAGAAAATTAAAAATTATCTTTGTAGAATGTTTCAATTTAATAAGTTAACTTAATGAAATCGTACTTTACTAACTAGTTATCAAATTGAATCACAATACAAACATTAATTGAGCGAGTTAGTGAGAACTTAATGCTGCTACGAAGTGCTACGCGCTAGCTACGACTGTACTACGTAGAACGAATGTAGCGTTCGTAGTAGGGATAGAGGTAGCCGTACCCGATAGACTCCGACTAATACGACCGTAGCCAAACGCTGGACTTACCCCGAAATTATTCCACTCCCTATTCAGAATATTAATAGCCTCGACCATAATGGCATAGTGATTTGATAATCACAAACAGTGGAGACGTCTAAACAAACAATAGATTCGTATACATGGTGCTTGATTCATTTCGTTGACCGTTTTAATGTGTTATTTGGTGTTTTATTGGACATAATATCCGTTGATTTATACGGACATTATACAAGCATTCGTCATGATACATGATTCTGAAATAAAAGTACTCGTCTTATTAAAGACCTTATTAGTTTAATAAGCACTAACTTAAAAAAATCTTGCTTGGTTAACAAGATTTTTAGTAAGCATAAGTCCTACACTTTTAAACTCGTAAACTATCCATGAAAAGTTCCATATTTTCCTTTTATTTCCATAAAATCACGAAACAAGATAGTTGTTATGACAACAAATTATTACAAGATGTTATCAAAAAACTATCGCTATACTCTGAAATAATTTATGTGAGTCGGGAACGTTAGTGAAACAAGCCAATTATCCAAATAAATTGAGTTAGCCGGTCTCCCCGCGTGACGCACGCCCCCGGCATAGTTCGCTCAAAGGAAGCGCGTTATGCTCCTTCGGAAAGGTGTTTGTTTCGGAGGCGCGCCGCAAAATGAATATTGATGACTTCATGGGGTCCGGAGATGATTTGCTGAAAAATTAGCTTCTTTTCATCGTTTTATTGCCCTGCATCGTTTCGGAAGCGCTGATGAAGACTAATATAACCTTTAATTTTGCTTAGTAACGTTCGCGTAGATTTATTTGGGGTCATTAAAATCGTGGATGATGATCGCTTCGTTTATTCTTCGTTTGTGTTCAGTACTTCAGTATTATGGAATAATTTAGACGAATTATAAAAAAAACATTTTAGTATGTATTGAAATCTTATAGCTTTATCAATTTATTTATTGTGATATTATAAATCAAGCTGGCTATAGATTAAGTGTTGCTTATTATTAAATGATGTTTGTTTTCGTAAAAAATATAAGCAAGCCGAAACGTACATAATATATATAATATGCGGCGTTGATTAGTGTTGACATAAATATGCAGTTGTGTTTACCGTAGCGGTCACATCATAGACGTGTCATCTTGCTCGGTATGACCAGAAGATACAATTTATATGCAAATTCAGCGCAAGATACAAGCCACTGATGTCAGTGGGTGCCGGCAGTCGCCCCGCGCCCGTCGGCAGCCCGCCTTCTGTGATAGCCTTTAAAATTACTTTTGCGCACAGAATATTCATGTTGTATTGGTAATACACATGATATTAAAATATAACATATTGTGGCGTGGTCGGAGAGTGACTTTATTATGTTCCGATAACAGAGGTTTCGATTTCAACGTGGTACGAATGGCAGCTGGATAATTTATTGTTAGGCTCTTTCGGTATTTTAAGCAGTTATATCAAGTAGATATTGCCTAGTAAGTAATTCTAACATAAAATATAATTGAGTAATTAATTTTAAACGCAGAATGTAACATTTGATTATAACTTTAGATATTACGTAAATTACATTTTAGCGGTGTTTGTTGTAAACGGATTCTCCATTTGTTTTCTTGGAAGACTAAAGAAGAATGTAAAAATAAACAGTAAATTATATTTGCCTTGCGGGCGAGCCTGTTGTATCAGCCAAATTAAAAATCTACTCGCAGGTATATTGTTTCTTATTTAAACATTTCTTGCGAAGATGGTTTGTTTTTCTTTTATTCTACTTTTGTTTTTGTTAATCGTTCAAGTATTTAACGCTGAAGGTCAAGTGGGTGTTTACTGGCATATGCCTCTAGTTACAGTGATTGCATCTTCATTCCGAAGCCACCCTGCCCGAATAATGCTGGCTGAAATTAACGAAACAGTAAATGAAATCAGATATGGCATTTATTACACATTTATGTGAAGAAAAATTGTTAATATATTGTAGTTAGAAACTAGAGGCTTGCTAGTATCATTAAAATCGTAAATATATCGGCAATATTTTATATGAACTATACGCTGTTCGTTATTGGTGTTCATGATCTTTTAAACGTACTATTAAATCTAGACTCTTCTAACAGAGCTTATAAAGTTCCATCGCAAGGGATTTTCATCGGCTTTGCTCTTTTCTCGCTAGTAGCTGCAACGACTAAATCAGTTATTTGTGTCTGAGAATTAAAGTGCCTTGTACCCGATTCATCAATAAGTATCAGTTTCAGATCGAATTACTGCGCTCCATGGATGAAACCCACAAAACTCTAAAAATTATTTAGATTTCTGTGATAAAACCCCACGTTAGGGGCAACAATTCCTAACAAAATTATAGAGCACTACATAAACTATACAGACGATCATGTTACAAAGTAACCAAATGCCTCATCCTCGCCGAAACTGTGTTCAAGTTTCTTTATTCCTGTTTGCAGCGCGTCGGCGACCGCTGGCTAAGCCAATTAGTGTCCACTTGGGTAAACACCGGCTCGTTAGAGGACTTGTGTGTTTTATTCAATTCAATTTGCCAGTTCCACCGCCACTTATTGATAGGACACACTTTTCTTTGTTCGCTCTTAATTTGCTCTGGCTTTGTGCTCACATAAATGGTCAAATATCAACCGAATGTGATTTTGCTTTGATCTCCGGTTTTGGTGCTGTTTTTTATTGATATATTAGTAACGGAATTAACGATGTTCCAAAAATGAATATAAGCTCACTTCATAAACCACCACTTGAAACTCCTAAAATTGAGATACGTATTAATTCTTAACAGTCTGAAGGTTTTTCTTATCGCAACGAACTCAAACTTCTACAGAACCATATTTACATTCATATAGAAACACTATTCAATTCTCACTTCATTTATTTACATCTGATTTATTATCACAAGCTGCTCAATATCAGCGCTGTACCGGAGGTGAGGCAACCGGTTCGGCGATCGGCACATCGAAGGATGTCGCGGCTCCCGGTAATCTAGTCCGTGACTTGCAAGTGGAATGCGTGGTTTTATTACCTCCCGGTGGGGAGGGGCCCCTCGTCGTTAGTTGTGCCGCATTGTGCCGGTTATTGCCGCCGACGAACAGCTCGCAGACAGAACCCGACCAAAGCGGGAACAACCCGCGACTGCGTATCTCGATAACAGTTAAATTATAATAATTTATTTAATATTTTTAAGTCCAAAATTTTGCTTTCAGGATATTTTATATAAAATATTGTTATAGGTCCTGTCACCAGACTCAGAAACTCCATTGTATGCGGTTGATAAAGAAGGAGGAAGCAATGTATTTTTGGCTTGTATTTTTGCATGCAGCTTACGAGCAAACATAACAATGTTTTGTATTGTTTGAATTTTGGTAGTTTTTAAAAGAAGGATGGTACTTTTAAAAATAATATATGTACTTAATTTACTATTGAAAGTTCATTACGGTGTAGTTATCATATCAATTCACATTTGATAAATTTTACCCTTTACCGTTATCTAGTTGCAGCAGATAGCACTTTTTTTATAATTCATACTGTGGCTTAGCACACAGTGGGTTACGTTCATTGAGTAGAAAATTATATGCAAAATCACGAGGGAAGTCACGGCCTGACGGAAAGGTTGAGCGGCGAATAATTAATATTGAAGCTTTGTAAAGTTTTTTTCATAATAACGAAGCATATTTCCCTCAAAACAGATTATCCCAATTTAACGTAGCAACATTGTAGTAGGGGATTAATTTGGACCACGGCTATGCGCAATCCAAAGCCATTTTAAAAACATGGCGCGTCCATAATGATGGCTTGATGAGAGCCTCGTCAGTGTGGTGCACTTCCCGCCCCTCGACTCCAAGCCCTTCTTTCATATACATAGCCTTGTAGGTTTTTAAGCGATATAAATCGTTGAAAAGAACTTCTTTAAGAACTTTTTGGGTGCTTGGAAAAGCCTCTTGGAAAAGATCTACGTCTACGCCCGTGTGAGTGATCCGAAAATAAAACAATAATCGAATATGACGTTTACATCGTATGAGGAGTCTGAAACAATTATTTTCTTAGCTTTTCATAATGGCTTTCATACAAAAATATTTTTTCAGGATTTTGGTACACCCGTAGCAAACCGAATTACGTATTTAGAAAATGACCACAATGGTGCCAATTCTCTTGTTCACTAACTAAACTAAAATTATAGCAGAAATGCTATCTTTTACTAACAAACAGTTTGAGAAAAGGCCGGTGATAGATAAGATGGTGTAAACTGGTTTGATTTTTCTAACGAGATGTCAAACTAGTTTACGCCTTGAACTTCACCGTGCTTTTAGTCGACACGTTCCGACGTATTGACTTTTGTATGGAAATTTTAGTTCAACTAAATTTGACAGCTCTTATCTTTTTTTATCCGTCTTTTTCTTATTTTATCAGAGTGAAAAAGATGGCAATAGTCTAAATTAAACGTAGTTTGTGCACAACAGAATCGGAACCAATATTTTTAGTCGAGGCTTCATTTTTGGCTCTTGGTGAGTATGCTAGTCTTACAGGTTATATTAACTCTTATATTATCACGTGAAAATAAAATTAAAAAAACTATAAAAATTTCATGTGTCTTTCTTAAAAGCGATATGAATTTATAAATAGCTATTGATTTTTTACACAGAGGTAGTAAAATCTGTACCAATGAAAGTATATAACAATTACTCAGTTTCGGATCTCGGCATATGCGCTGCACTCAACCGATAGGTGGTATAAATCTTCGACTTTGGTATCTACTAATAGTGAAAAACGTTATCTAATAGATGGTACAATAATAACTTGCTAGCTACCAGAACAAGTGGTGCTGCTTCTAGAAAATGTCATTAAAATTTAAATAAATTATTCAGAACCGTGTTTCGTCTAAGCCAGAAGGGAATAGAAGAATTCGATTTTACTTAAACAGTCTTCCTTAATACCTACTAAGAAATTATTGTGTGTTACCTTTTATCAAAACAATTCTAACGTGCAGCAAGTAGCTCCTAACTACGCGCAGCAATTTTCAACTTAATCATATTAATAGCTTTTATACGAGGGCTGTTTGCTTAGGGAGCGACACGAGAGCATATTCTGAAGTTGTAGGTACTTGAAGTTAACTAGATGTTAACATGTTTGGGAGGAAAATTAGAGAGCAAACTGTGGGACACTTACTAGTTCAGTGATAGGCACACAAGTTCACACAAAGCCGGCCGCGCTCGCAGACACGGGAATGTCCTAACAAGTGAACTATCCCAAGTCTGCAACGAATAACAATGTATTGCATGAACGAACCGCTCTACGACATCATGCTCGATGCTAGTACTCTTTACTTGCACTTCACTTCTAAACTGCAAACGATATTTACATTTTCAATCGACGGATTCATATTTTTGTAACTCTTAGTTCTATTCGTAAGTTTAAAACGTTGTTAATAAAAATATCTACGTTTACACTGTTCAACTAAAAATTTTAATGTTTTACCCTGATAGGTAAATATCACCTGGATATGTATAATTTAGAAATAAAGCTACCTCTATAAAAGTTCCAAGTGCATATAAAAATCATAGCAAAACATATTAAGATGTTTTTGAGTTTGAGTGAAAGCACAGACACATGAAACAGGTGCAGATTGAATTATTGTATTATTTGTAGAAATGTGATTACTTACTGTAAAAAAATCACAAAGAACTAATGTCACTATAACAATACACGCTCAAAACATCTGACTGATAAAAAACATATTATTTTAGTTTTCCCACAAAAAAATGTATACATACAACATGGTACAAGTTGAGCAGAGTTTTTCGAAACTTTCCTTCTTTACTTATTTTGAGGACGGTCGGAGCGAGCGTCGAACTCCCTAACTCGTGTTATTGAATTTAATGTACCCTCCCCGTACCTAGCTCTATTCAGTGTCGATAAAATCACTTGGACCTGTTAGACATTACAGTTCGTGTTGATGCCATATAAGTATGTACCAGTGTGTATCTAACAACTAAGTGCTTTGAATTAGAGTTGCTCGAATGAATGGAACGAAACGACTGTTTGCTTTATTTCAAAGAGTTCCTTTTGATGTCTCGTGTTTATAAAATACGTAAATGATAAAATGACACAACTAGATGAGTCGGAGTGTAATTTTTTCCCTCGGTTCACCGCAAAAGGTTTCTTTAAGCTAACATTTGCATTTGGCGTCTTCGGTTCGAGTGTTTGTAAGAGACGCACTTTAATCACAGAGAACAGGTGGGAAGAACCGACGAGCAATTTTAATATTGGAATTTCTTATCAAATCCAGCTTTTTCCGCAAATAGTACAAAAATATTTGTTTCATTTGAGCAATTTCGCGGAAAGTTTGTGTACTTTTTTCAAACGGATTTGAGATTAATCTTCGTTTATCCTACTGGTTTATAGAATTAGCAATTTATTTGTCACACATAATTCGCGCTACAAATTGAATTCTGTGTTTTTTTTTATTTGAATTATTACCGGCATCGCACTGGTATTAATTAAAAAAATGTGAAAACTGTAGTTGTAAATCGCAAATACTGCAGTCCCGGTGTCAATGGTTCAAACAGACATATTTTCTTCAATTATTATTAAACGGTACTGGTTTTCAATGTTTCTGTTATTGTGTGTCTAGGGATTAAATGATTATCATACAGATCAATGGTGACAGTTCTTTACATATCCAGAACCTTGATAGACTGAAGCCTACCCTGAAAAGATCTGCACGATGATGACTATAGATTAGAACAGTGAAGGAAAATATTTCGAACAAATCATATTTAATTAAATATAAATTATAAAAAGAAAACTGCTACTTCAGTCTACCCGTGACCACGGCCGGTGTAATTAGGCCGAAACGTCGGGATAAAAAAGGTATTTAGTGCCTTTTTAAGTTTTTACGCGACTAGACCCGAATCTGTATTTTTATAATGAGTACAAATCGCGAAAGTTTAAAAACAATTAAAAGAAAACTGATATATGTGACTATAAGAGGCCTTTACCATCGCATATCACCACTATAGTTGTTTTATTTACTTATTTATGTATTTTGCCAGATAACCTTGTGTTGAACACTATCTCACAAGATTTTAAGTGACTATGCGGAAACTCGACTTTGAACAACTTTTACTATGGGAACAAACCTAAAATCGCGAAAAAAAACAGCTGTTCCCTACATTTTGACGAGATAAGCCAACATAAATGTAGGGAACAGCTGTTTTTTTTTCGCGATTTCAGGTTTGGTCCCATAGTAAAAGTTGTTCATAATGATGAGTACAGTAACCCCTTAAGAGGTTATGCGTTATTTATGTTACACCTTGTATACACAATATTATTCCATGAACATTTATAACGAAACGTTTCTTCATACTTCCAAATGAAGCACTTAGAATTCTTTCATTCCAAATCAAGCTCTGTTCACTCAAAGATGAGTCCTGACAGCTTGGTCATTCCGTAAATTGTAGTCGTATGGAGACTGCTATCGAAAAAACGTAAACGACATCATCAAAAACCGTAAAATAGCTATGTTACCCATGCTTTGTTCTTTTTAGGGTTCCGTACCCAAAGGGACGGGACCCTATTACTAAGACTCCGCTGTCCGTCCGTCTGTCACTAGGCTGTATCTCATGAACCGTGATAGTTAGACAGTTGAAATTTTCACAGATGATGTATTTCTGTTGCTGCTGTAACAACAAATACTAAAACACAGAATAAAAGAAATTTTTAAGGGGGCTCCCATATAACAAACGTGATTTTTTGCCATTTTTATAGATAAGGGTCGGAACCCTTCGTGCGTGAGTCCGGCTCGCATTTGGTCGTTTTTTTTTTAAATATTTGATATTCTTTGTATGAAAACGTTTTGTAGAGAAAAGTCACTAATCAACCTACGATGAAAAAGGTAACTATAGAACTCGACAATTTAAAAAAAAAAGTAGATTCTTTATGTAATTTTATTAACTTTTTGGCTGGTAAATGATCATACTCATCGATGTAATCTAAAGACCCTTGTATACCAACGGACAGGGTATCGAAGGCTCTGTGAATGCTTGCACGTATTCAATTTTCTCGACAATATTTCACTCTGCTGGCGTTCTTCGTTACTTTGCGAGGTCTCCACAAGAATGCCTCAAAACATATTTATTTAAGGAAACTCAATTACCGAGACCTTGATGTCAAATATGGTTAGAGTAAAAATAAAATAAATTCAGAGAAATTATTAAAATGCTCGTCAGCAGTGTTTGTTTTGTATCAATATCCGGATTAGGTCTCAAATCAAATTTGGTTTGTAGGATCAGGATTTATGCAACGCTCTCAATTTCCTGCGACGACAGCGGAACATCCGGCATGCAGCGCTCCCCGCGCGCCCGTGCCCCCCAGCTGGCGCCCTCCACCGCCGCAGCCGCCACCGGGCCGAGCGTAAAATGGAGCGCGGGCATTTGCATAGCGGCACTCGAGCCGAGCGGACCGGCAAATTGTTGTCGCATCAATGACTCGATCAATACACCATATCTATCTTCGACTACTGCTGGTGCTTTATCGCATTGTACAAAGTTCTGTCGGATTACCAATCGGATTTGTCCGAAAGAACATGAAATTATATGACATATTTTCCAGGCTATTAAAATTTTAGTCACTTATTTTGTTAAAGTTTGCTTGTGTTGCTTGTTTTATTAAGGTTGTTTTAGGTGTCATTATTACAAAATTGTCATCGCACATGAATAATAAAACTCTACCCATACAGTCACGTTTCGTATCATTTCATTTTTGATCCGAAATAAGATATTACCCTTGTATATTATCACGTTATTGAATGACATACACGTGCTGTAAGTCGCTATCTTTTTCAATAAACTAGTGAAAATTGTTAATACACATCACGCGGCGCGGCTCAACCAAATGAAAAATAATAATATATGGTCGTAATTGAATACATGATCGGAATATTTGTTGGTGGTTACCTGCGTAATGTGTAGCTTGTTACTATGTGTAATATGTGTATACCTACCTTTTAATTAATCAACAACATTATTTTGGTCACCTAATTAAAATTTGTATTAATAATACTTTAACCTAAAATGTATATATTTAGACTCGTTTGATTTGGTTAAATACTTGTGTTTAATTTTAGGTATAGAAATTCTCAAAAGACGCGATAAAACACGAAATACTTTTCAGACATACTGCGCGTGTTCACTTTGCTTTCAGCAGCTTTTTGTGACTTGTACGCAAGCACTGGCTGATTTTATAGAATACTGTCTGTCTGTTACGAGATAATAGGGGTTGGTAGAGGCGGTCGGAAAATTAGGTTTCGTTAATGTGGCACAATCCCTACTAATAAAACTGTAAATGTGAAAGTAACTTTGTCTATCTGTTACGCTTTCACGCCTAAACAGCTAAAGTGATTTTGATGAAACGTGGTGCAGAGATAGTTTGGAACCCGGAGAAGAACATGGGCTACTTTTATTTCCAAAAACGCGAAGAAAAATACTTTGTAGACTGAATAGCTCATAAATTTTTACCGATACACAGACTTGTCTGTATACATACTATACATATGTCACACGTTTAATAAATTAACGATCTTATTGTCCTATCTTTTTCGTAAACTCACATACTTCATTCAATACCTACGACGTTCTTTATTTTCGTCAACAAGCAATGCAAGACTACACTTCGCAATCGACGTCATTCACTATTGGAACTCCCCTTTATTTCATATTTTTTTCCGTTGTGCATGAATGAACGATCGAGCGCTGCGGAGACATGCGTGGTTCGTTACTCGTCATGAATCGGGACTAGATACACATTCAGTGCGTTCTAGGCCCTGATTCACAAAAATAACAAGGGAAAAATTGTTTCTAGAAAATATTTATTTGTTCTGTTCATTCTAATAAAACCTTGCCTCGAACTAGGACTTCTCCTATATCGTAGGTGAGTATACAAAACCAAAACCTAAAAAAAAAATTGTTGGCTATACGAAAACATACAAAAATGATTCCTTGCCTAGACTAAGCTTCTTCTAGACCAAAAATAAATACAATTATAATTCAGTTCCAATTTAATATGCAGGTGTTCTCATTGGTGCCGATTCGTTGTGCACAAACTAAATTTAATTTAGCCTATTGCCATCTTTTTCACTCCGATAAAATAAGAAAGAGACGGACGTAAATAAGAGCTGTCAAATTTAGTTGAACTGAAATTTCCATACAAATTTAGACGACACGTCAGAACATCATCATCATCTTCCTGCCCTTATCCCATGTTACTTGGAGTCGGCGCAACACGTTTTCTTCTTCCATTCCGTCCTGTCACCCGTCATGATATCACTGACTCACTTCTCTTTCACATCATTCTTCACACAATCCATCTATCTTTTCTTTAACCTCCCTCTTCCTCTCCTGTTTTTAGTCGACACGTCAGAACTTGTCGACTAAAAACACGTTGAAGTTCAAGGCGTAAACTAGTTTGATATCTGTTAATTCTTATCTATCACCGTCCTTTTCTAGCGATGTCCATTAGTGAAAGAAAGCAATTCTATAATTTTAGTTTAGTTGGTGAACAAGAGAATCGCCACCATTGTATGATAACATAACTTGAAATATTTTTGCGAAACGCGGCTTCATATGAGACAGAGTCCATTTCGGTTCGTTTAAGTTTGACATTTGTAAGTCAACTGTTTGTGGAGCCTCTCCGTGTATGTATGTCGCACGATGACAGAATTTGCAATGAAAATTTACTGTGTCAACGTGCATTGGTATTGTGAAGTGACATCTGGCTGGAAGCGGTGCGTTCCAACGAACGTAATGGTATGTCTGGCTATGTAGCGGATGTGTCGTGTTACTGTTGTGATTATATTACAGTTGTCATATTGTGGGAACATAGTTACGTTAGAGAGGTCTCGTGTAGTAAGTCTGACAATGGTATAGCTAGCTTTAAAAAAAGTGAGCCTTTGATGGTTGTTATCATAGTATTTGCTGTCGCATAATTTGTAGATACGGGGGATGAATCACTAATGTAGATTTGTTGTAGATATGTTATCAAAGATAGATTCAATACCGTTGTTATAAGTTGTTGTAAGTGTTGTTACCGTTGTTATATTATTATTATTATAAGAATTGTTCTGCCCAGACTTTTTCCCAACTATGTTGGGTCAGCTTCCAGTCTAACCAGATATGGCTGAATTCCAGTATTTTACACGGAGCGACTGCCATCAGACCTCCGCAAAACCAGTTACTGGGCAATGCCGATATCCTAATGCCGACTACACATTCTCGCCGAGACTTCGATGCTGTCCTTTGCTATTTGATGTTAAAAGTAAAGGATAGAGATAATGTCTCAGACTGTGTCGACGAGAATGTGTAGCCGGCATAAGGTTAGACCGGGTGTCAGACTTTCGGGCTTCAGACTGCCCGTAACGGCTGTCATAGGTATTCTTATGACACCCGGAACCGACGATTTAACGTGCTCTCTGATCCACGGAGGTGTCTTGATGTATAACGAATGGTCATCCATCCACGGGCTGACCGTGGCAAGTGCTGCTTAACCTTGCAAATCGTATGATCCATGCGGTTGTTAAGCCCCTGTTATAAGAATTCTAACTCAAAAATACAAGGTTAGTCAGAAAGGGGGTACTAATCCAAAAGGGTGTTAAAGTACCCATAATAATGAGTAACTTTTGTTCCACCATTTCCCCCAAAAGTCAATTGATACATTAAGAGAAATAGCTGTACAAAGATTTCATAAAAAATACTCTAAAATCTATCTATCTTCAGCTATGATCAGCTGTGTTTACATTTTAGGTAATATTTGGGGTCATAGATTACGACATCCATTTTCTGAATTCGTAACTTAAGCAATGACGAAGAATTTTTGAAAAAACTAAACTAATATTCTTTTTTCATGGATTTAAAAATTATCGAACTTTGAAATTTTAACACTTGCTTTAAAACTGTCATCAGTGATACTTTAAGTGTCCGCGGATTAGTATCCCCTTTCCAACTAACCTTGTATAAACATTTACCTGGAACAACATGAAGAACTAAAGCATTAAATATTCTTCCAAACAAAAACGCTGGGGCATTCATTTGACCTTATATGAATCAGTTATTAGCAAAGCATATTATATGATACAAACAGTACATGATAACATACAACAGCTGCAAGATTTTCATTTACGCCTATCTTCAATTCCGAATACAAACCCAAATGTTTGTTGTCATAAACGGACCAAGGTAAAATTGCTACCTAAATATTTTAAATCGTAAAATCTGTTAGTCCTGGCGGAGTGACGGCGTGTTTGAGCTGTGGTCCTAAACAAATAGCGGGATTTAATGAGGCCAGAGTACCTCGAGGGGGGGAGACTCACCAACTACCCTACCACTTGTTATTGTATCGTACTTACGTGAACAAAAACCTGAATGTTGGCGTTTTTTGTGCTGATGCTATTCTTGGTGCTGTTGACAATTTTATGGGTGCATCGCCGGTTTTGCTTACATGTGAGGAGCCAACCTTCATTGATATATTGCTAAGCTTCGATATCAGTTTTATCATACGTCCTGTAGCGTATCGAAAGCATTACGTTCGTGAAGCCACTGCTATCTGACGTCTGCTGTCGCAACTATCGAAAACCGGGAAATTGGGTTTTCACTGTACAATGTGGAGGCTACCATCTTTTGAGGTGTCGTCGGTTTTCGTACAATCGCACTATCTAGACTAGCCTTTACCAGCGTTTTTTTCACTTTAGGCCTGCACCACACGGAAATTGATCAAAAGAACCGCGGAGACTAATTGCTTTAGTTTTTTAAAGTGAGCTGTTTTTATTAATTATTTTTTTCATAAATTAAGATCAATGGGATGAAAGTGAAAACATATAAACAGCTGCTAAAGTTTAATAAAACTGAACTGGCAGAAGTAATTTTTTTTCTAATCCTTCAAGTCAGCCTTTGTTTTTTTTATTTTTTATTTATTTAGTTTAAGATAATAGTACAATGGTGTTACTTAATTACTAACTCGCCAAACTGTTACGTTTGATGGCGAGAGGCGCTCTTTGACATAACAATGAACCAATAATTACATGAATGGAATACAATAACTACTACCTTCTACTTACTTACATGGTATATGGTTTAATTTACTACAATTCACAATCCTGTATTATGTTTTTCAATTTTGTTTTAAGTGATCCTTTACTAATTTGAACAGTTTCTCTTAGTGACTCTATTTTATTAAGTGTGACTTCGTTTCTTCTATTTCGAGAAATAAATGAGAAAAAATTATACATTTCTTCTATTTTGTAGCAAAAATGCCGATACATTAAAATAGAGTTACATTAGAGGAACAAGTTTGCACTAGGTTTTTAAAGTAAAACATTTCTTTAGTTTTTTTTTTCAAATTAATATTAATTATACACAATGACTATGATAATTATGAAAATTTTCTATAGGGTTTGATTAAAATGATTCTTGAAATAACTGCTAATAGGTGCGATTATGTAAATTTTATCATCTAAAATGTTAGTAAAGTGCTGTAATAACCGTGATAAGAGTTTCTATGTCTAGCATAATCTGTATTATATTGTTGCCTCGAACGAATGCTAAAACCCACCAAGAGCGTGTTTGGCACGCACATAACGGGTTCCTTAGTTTAACTTACATATAAGTACTCATCTGTTGGACTTGCTATTGGATTTTGAGGATTCTAAATGGGACAGACAGAGCTCACCAAAAGCTCATTTAAAAATATCCCCACAAATACTTTCCGGTATGATACACGAAATTGCGACACGAGATCTTGTTCATACATTAATTCGCCACTAACAGTACTTCAATACGGCCGACGTATCTTGCCGAGTCTGAAGTTAGCTGATTAGCTGCGCAGTAGGCAATTTCGTTTCTAAAAGATTCATCGCGCAGCCAGACAATTAACTTCAGACTCGCCAAGATACGTCGGCCGTATTGTACATCGTATACCAATATTCCATATCGATTGGACGAGTGAATGTAGCTTAAAATCCCTCACCAATTTATCCTCAATACTCCTTCCTGCTCCATCATCAGACTCTGATAACCTATCTATAATCTATTCATTAAGACCATGCCAATGAGCCCAAACACGATACCTTTGCTGTAAGTTGGTGAGGAGTTGGGTATCTTGCTGATTCCAGATGATGCTACAGCATCAGGTCAAGGTTACCATGTTATTGTAATATTATTGAAGTCACAGGATATTAAATTTCGAATTGATCAGACCAGTAGAAGTTGTTCACATCCCTTCAACAACTAGAAAATAGCTGATGATCTTCAAACGGATGAACAGATTTTCTTAAATCTAAGTACACTCTCGATCAAGTCAACTTTCAAACAAAAAAACTAAATCAACTAAAATAGGTTCATCCGTTTAGGAGCTACGATGCCACAGATAGACACACAGATACACACGTTAAACTTAGAACACCACTCTTTTTGCGTCGGGGGTTAAAAATAAGAATATGTAGGTGCACGTAAAACATTTTAATTATTAGTTTAAGTAAAGATAATTATTATTATGCACCACGAAATACTTAAGAAAAACTTTGCTCAAGCCAGGAATCGAAGTCATTTTTAGCTGTGCTACCTACGCCTTATGATATTCCGTTTCTGTCCGGCTCTTAAACTGGGCCAACAACGGCTTTTCTTTTCTTTGTTTTTCAATAAACGCTCTTTATTTAATTAACTTTTCCTATCAAGTAAAGTTGTTGACATTTAAAACATTTTTTTTATTAACGTTTAAGCAAACAGATAAAAGATACTGGGACTGTTTTAGACCATTTTGATAGAGATGAATGTACTTATCACATCCGCCTGTAAATGCCTACATTTCAACATCGGCTTCCCAATATGACCGTATTAATGAACAGTCATAGGGAATATTGCCAGAATCACCACGCTTGACAAACGTTTTGGTGGTTGCAGTTATTTACAATGTGCTAATAATAACAAGGAATCAACAGTCTGCAATTGGTACAGATACCTTTATTAATTCGGATAAATCAGTATTCTAAAAGGGAATTTCATTATGATATGCAAACTTCCTATTAAATAGGGACTATACCTTTTCGTAAATGGCTCAAGACATCACAGAAAATGTAATGAAAGAAGCACAGCACATAATGAAGGAGAACGTAAAGACGATGGATGATCGGCCGCAGAAGTAGAACTACTCAAAGAAATAACTTTTTATTTATCGTGGGAAGCCTCGCCGGCAGGCCTCGGTCCGCCAGTACCTGGCGGACCTCTCCTACTATGGGGGCTAGCCACACATCCTCCTAAGAACCGCGCACGGAACACTGCGTGCTGCCTTTTCGGGCCTGTTACTGGTCGGACGACGGGTCCGTTAACCCTCCACCCCCAGTCCACACGCTACGGTGGCCGGAGAAAGTCGCGCGCCCTCCGGCGCCGGGTGCATCCGGCGCGGGAAGGGAGAGTAGCAGCTGCCTCTCTCTCCCTCTCCGCACCTTCTGCAACGGCTTCCCACGCACTCTCGCTTCCGACTTTGGACAGAACCACGGCCGGAAGCGAGAGGTCACCACCGACTGCCGCGAATAGTTCGCGGCTCCGCGTCGCCAACGCAGGGCACGCCTGCAACGTGTGCAGCGCCGTGGCAGTCGACGTAGTGGTGACAACCGGGCTTCTACTCCCGGCCTATGCGCCACAGGTACTTCCCGAATCAGCCATGTCCCAAGAGTACCCGCGTCAGCCGGAAGCTGAGAGCGCCATGATGCCTCTCCAGCCACTCATCCATGACGGGTCTTACTGCCGTTATTGCGGCGTGCCCACTCAAAGAAATAGCTTCTTCTGTTTCGTCGACATTGCACGATCCGACCGAACATCAACACGCACATATTATGAGTAACTAATACAACTACATAAAGTTACTATAATCGTTAATTAATAATTAAATAACGAGGGAGATCGTGAAGACGGCGGGTGGTCGGCCGCAGAAGTGGTAGTACTTAAAGAAACAGCTGCTACTGCGGCGCCGACACTGCGCGATCCGACCGAACATCAACACGTATCTACATGGAGAGGTTAATATTGCTACATTAAATAGATTTGTTTTAGATTTTTACTTCTATTAATTTCCCCTTATCATCATATCTTACAAACTTGTTACCTATAGTAATTTGAAATTTGTATATAGAAGCTGTTGGTGTACCTCAATAAATAAATAAACAAAATAAAAAAAAAACCTTATACAGGGTTTCAAAAGACCCATCACATAGCCGAAATCTACGCACTCTGTACATCAAACTAAACTACATTGACCAAAAATAATTGCTGGGAAACAACTTTTATTTTTTGGCATAAAAAAAACGCTTTTTTTCGTAGAGCACAATGTGTGGTTGTGGCGATGCCGCAGTTTGCATGCGTGCAGCGGCCACACAGCTGAGCCAAGGCGATCGTGTGCGTTTGATATTCGCTGCGTTTTTGTAACTTCAAATGCCTAATTTGTGAGGAAAAATTTAAAATTTTGATAAGGCTGTTTGGAAGAAAGTTTAGTATTGTCACTTAGAATAAGATTTTGGAAAAAACTAAAAAAAATGTATACTTTGTCCTTCAATATCTCCAAAAGCAATGGTTTCCCAGGTATGGTCTGGTAGAAAAAAATGATCCCAGTGATGGGTAGAATATGTGGTTTTCGTTATCGTTAAGGGTCTTTTTACACCCGATATATAAGGCGACTGGTAATTAGTGACCGATCCTTTAACACATGATCGACTCATGATAACAAACAGCTTTCCCAAAGAAACATTATTTTTATTTTATTTTTTTCATTATAATTTATTAGTAAACCGTTACGGAATGGACGCGGCTCGTAATATGGAAATATTATTTTTTTGTTTTATAAATAATGTTTCTTTGGGAAAGTTGTTTGTTATCATGTTTAAAGTATCGGTCACTAATTACCAGTCACCCTATATATATGAGATCCAAAAAAAGTGCGACGATTTAAAATATCAAATGTAATTGAAGAACGGTTAAAACTCCGGCACGGAAATACAAATATGGAAAGATAGTGTGTGTTAGCATAATAAATCATAATTAGCCCATTACTGTCCCCCTGCTGGGCACTGGCCTCATGATGAGAAGATGAGAGGCGATTAACGACTTAGTCCACCATTCTGTCCAGGTGCGGGTTGGCGAACTACACTCATCGACGAGAACTTTATAAAGCCCTCTGATGCTCCAGGTTTCCGCACAATGTTTAGAGCGTGTACGCCGTTCGGCATTTCATACAAATTTTCAAGTCTTTGTTTTTCGTAATGAGTGAACCGATTTTGATGGAATTTCACACGCATAAGCAGGATACTTAGGTCTAAAAATTAAGTAGAAAACATTTTTACAAAATGTCTTACTTAAAAAAAGATAGTTGGAAATTTCTGTTTGTGTGGAAAATATAAAATCGGTCTAATTTAACTGTAACACCATTTTTCGAAAATGTTTTCTACAAAATTTTTAGTCCTATGTATCCTGCTGATGGGTATGAAGTTTCATTTAAATCGGTTTAGTCATATCGAAAAATAAGGACTTGAAAATTTGTATGAAATGCCGAACGGCGTACACGCTCTTCAACAAGTAATAATCATATTGTGATCCGCACATGACTTCGAAAAATCAGAGGTGCGGGCCGGGACCGAACTCGGACCCTCCTGCATGGAAGGCAAGCGTTTCAATATCTATCTATTATTATTAAGTGCTGCACATTTGCTACTTCTATGTCGGTAATCGTAGCGCATGCTACGCTGCGTCTACGATGACGTCGTTGTAGCTCGTAACCCGTTTTTATTATTTAATTTCGCACTAGTTTAGCTTGTGACTTCGTTCACACAGTCCGCCAAATTACATACCGATAATCTTTTATAAGAATACTCTTAGTTTGGTACAATTAAATAATAATTAAATTACCTACTATTTTTTTTACCTTATTTTTATCGAGGCTTTACGTGACTATGGAAGCCTCATAGGTAGCGCCTGTTTTAAGACTAAAATATAACCAGCATGTGTTTGAATTCTATCGGACTCATCAAGATCATACATTACATTACATACATTTACTGGATTTAGTTCAAAGATACTACATTGAATACTACTCATTTATATCAACGGACAATGATGACAAAAGTTCACGTAACATATTATTTAACTTCCTGAAATGGTTACTGGAATATCTGTTCAGCGTACAAACTATTGCCTTGTTATTGAATACTGTTAAGTTTCACCGAATCATGAATAGTTTTAATTATCTTTGTGTAAGCCACCACAAAAAATGTAATCGTTTACGCTTCAATAGTGTTGCGTTGAAAATACAAAAAAAATATCAGCTATAAAAATAAAACGGTATATCATCAGCTCTATACGAGGAGCGCGATGTCAGGCTTTCATTAAAATCTTTCGTTTCCGTATTATATGAACGTAGACTCTGAATACTAATGCACGTAGGATTGCACAACTTTATATTAATTTACTCGAAGAGTTTGCGATGCTCTCTCCGATTTATTTGTATTCATTACCGGAGATAGGCATGCCCTTAGTTATTATAAAGATTGCGGTCAGTTGCAAAGGGACTTATTTATCATACAGATAGAAAAATATTTCTGTTTTCTGGCTATGAGATTGGAAACAAACCCGACAGTTCGATCGTAGTTCCGTATAATAAAGGTATTTTTTATGTGGTTTAATCTATCATACAATGTATTAATGTTATGTTAATGTTCCATTAATCTGTGTGACATTTTATTAAATAATTTTTAATACGTCATGAAGGTCACATATTTAGGTAGAAGAGAATATAGTTTATTATTGTATATTACGTTTGATATCTTTAGTTAAAAAGTTTTTAAGGAATCTTGAATATTATCGAGATTTTTCTTCGTCCTGAAAGCCGCAGTAGACCAAAGTTAACATTTTTTCGTGTTTTCTTTTACAGTTTAATTTTAGTTCACACGTTTGTTGATTGTGCAATACTGATAGTGCGCGGTTATAAAAAGTCTTCAACTGTAAAATTGACGCTCGCTAATAAAAGCTGCTATTGCAAATTTTAATTAGTTGCAACAGTTTGATAAAAGTTGTTCATTTTTGAGGCAATGTGGTGGGACAGATCGTGAGAAGCAGTGCGGATCCAATTAAAAGCAACTGAGTCTACTTCCCATTGAAAGGTTGTACGAAGCACGTAACGTTTGCGGAATACTCTGATGACTCCGCTGTATAGGGCTGCCTCATATTAATTTAGGTACTTTACAAGTATTATATAACTAATATTGGATATTGAATTTTAATTTGTTGAATGTTGTTTTCAACATGACTTCTGTCATGCGTTAGCTTTTATGATTTTTTAAAGTAGCTCTATTTGTGAAAATATATTTACTATGAAATGAAATAATTCTATAAATTGAAGCGACACAAGCGATTTATTTTATTGTTCATTACCTATATCATTTTATTTCTATCGTTTAAAATTTTGCTCTTCGTTAAGACAGATATTATTAACACATTTGCTAAATAGAAAACAGACTGTTACAATATTAGTAGCCCTTATTAAAATAATCGGTTGGCTCTTAAGCCGTCTCTGACACCGTTCATCCCTAGCTGCGTCTCCCGCACATGCATTCATTTTTAATTCGATACAGTCGAAGTTTGGCACAAAGCGTGCGCTTGCGACGTGCGGTGAATAGTCGCGTCAATCTTTTATTTATATTTAGATACCTAATTGTGGGTGAATTTCAACTGGCTATATTTATGACTTTTAATTAAACCTTACGCTTTGATTAAAACGCATAACTGTTGTTTGTATATATCCGTAATTATTTTTATGCAAAATATTAAAGATAGGTTTACGAAATAAAAGTTAAAGCCAATGATTGAATACACAACTCACATTTATCACTGCTCAAGAAAGTACGTTGGCATAACAAGTATGTTTGTTAACCGTCTACCTAGGGGATTAATTAAACTCTATTCTTTAACTTACATAAAAAACCAAAGAAGCCCAAATAACGCGTAAATTTTCCTTCGGCCGTATTTCCCCGGAGTGTAGGTTTCCAATCGGCGCTGGCGGGTCAGTTGAGAGTCAATGAAAAGCGGTAAAGTGGTGCTGCGGCGCTGATTAAAGCCTGGAGCAATCGCCCCGGAAAGTATTTATAGGTACACCTGTTCGTTAGCGGCGCAAGTCCCGGCCAACTCCTTGATTAGGCGCCGACGGGCGTTGCTTCTCTTCTACAACAAATAAAAGATTTTTCCTCTGCACGCCAATTGAAGAATCGACTGTAAGACAAAAGATTGCGAAGATAAAGGTTCCGTTTTCAGTGTGTAATTGAATGAGGAGTAAGTAGATAACCGCTATCTAGTCTATATCTTGACATTCTCAGGCATCTAAACATGTGCTTTGTAAGTTACATTTCTAAATAAGTCGGTCTCAATATTATTCAAGTTCATAAGAAAGAAATCGAATAGTCAGCATGTAGTTGTTAGAATGTTTGGATTTATGGCATACTTTACTTTAGGTATGTCGCGTTCTTGGTAAGGAGTTGATTTTGCATGTGAATGGGTCGGTATTCGGTGCACGCGTGGTGCGTGCGCGCCGCGCCGCCCTCTTCCTTCGCAACCCTGGTCACGGAAGCCCTTAATAACATCACGTTTGATGCGCCTCTATTATTATATTTTCATCTTCAGTCGGTCCCATGACGGGGAGCGGCGGCGCGTACCTAATATAAAAGCCTACAACTTTGAATTTTTACACATTTTTGTACTTATCTGATTTCTGTGGGAATTCTCTTGTTCATGACTTTTCAAATGTTCGTTTTCATCATAGTTACCAGTGATAGAACTGTCCAGTATTTTCGGATTCATTGTATTCGCTATTTTTTAAGACAACTGATACAAATGTTATTGAGTTATTGTATTGTAAACAAAATAGTACCAATACTAAAGTTACTTGTTCTTATTGTAATAAACGACGTTATACCCAACCCTTCCCATCACATATGAATTTTTGTAGTTCCCACTCTCACTTATTCTTTGACTTGTCTAAGTTTCGCGGAACTGTTTCTATTGGATTCTGTGAACGTGTTGAAAAAGTGTATTTTGTTTTGGAAGTAGTCCGTCATGCCCTCTCATCACCCTAAAGTTTGTAACTCATGGTGACAGTATTTTTTTTATCTCTCGCGTAAACGGGACAAGCGTGTAACTACAACTAAGGCCTTGTGCATACTGTAGGCAGATCACGTTCCACGAAAGAAGACGCTTACCTGAAAGTTTTCCTACCCCTTAGCACATTAACCAACCGACGAGGCTCGGCTTTAACTGGCCTTGTACTACTACAACCTGATGTTAAGTCGTTATTGCTTTTATTCGAATAATCATGGTCTTAAATAAAGGATAAATAGGAATAATTTAAATTCTCTTTTAATATATGATTTCATAATTGTGAGTTGTTGCAATAATTATCTAAAAAATGTATGTCCTGGTTTTATCCGCGTATGTGGGACATGAAACTTGTTTCTGTACTTTTGTGATTTAGGTAGAATTCTAAGATTCACTTAGGTTACGAGGTGCTCCTTATAGTCGATGGTTTTACAATCACGGATACCCGCAGACTGTCGACTTACCTACATGGCACAATTGCTGAAACCAAATAAAATAACGGGTTGTACGTTGTTTTATAGATTTTATAGAATTTCGTTTCACATGAAATTTTACTCATATTATCATTTCATAGAATAATCAATACGCAGAAAACAGAAGCTCCGCTGCGCAGGGCTCCTGTTTCTGTCTGCAGGGTTTAAAGTATCCTAACACGAAGGGGGGCTTCGTTCGCTCGCTTTGCTCGCTCACTTTAGCCCCTGTCATCCCCTTCGAACCTAACCTATCCGTGTCCGGGTGCGAACAAACAATATTCGTTAAAAATAGTTCTACTGTATGATAAGTTTGTTTAATAAAAAACCGGCCAAGTGCGAGTCGGACTCGCGCACAAAGGGATCCGTACCATTATCTATAAAAACGGCAATTAATTTAATTATTGATTTTTAAAGTGAATATATAACTAAATATTCTGTAAATATTTCAAGCGTTTACCTGTTGCCGTTATCAATATCGAGCAAAAACGAGCAAAAAAATCACGTTTGTTGTATGGGAGCCCACTTAAATATTTATTTTATTCTGGTTATTAGTATTTGTTGTTATAGCGGCAACAAAAATACATCATCTGCGAAAATTTCAACTGCCTAACTATCACGGTTCATGAGATACAGCCTGGTGACAGACGGACAGATGGACTGCGGAGCCTTAGTAATAGGGTCCCGTTTTACCCTTTGGGTACGGAACCCTAAAAATGAGATTATAAAATTCATTGAATTGTGTTTCTGTGAAATATGTTTCATTCAAACAAATAGTCGTTGAAACAATAATATTCGAAAATACAAGGATCAAATATTCTACGAAACATTTGCTGCGATACGAAATTCTATGAAATTTCTGTCTGCGAAACAAAGGCACAGCAAAATAACGACGTGTTTGATGAAAAATTTAGTCCCTAAGTACAGAAAAAATAATGTACTTTTCAAAATCCAGTTATAATATAGATATTGAGAATAAAGATATATTTTGCTATTCCAGATTTTAAATATCAATGACCGACTACGCAGTTTCACTCTCAATGGTTATAAGACTCCAGTTTTAATAATATCACTGTAGATGTCGTAGCTTACTAAATGTTAAGCAGATTAATGTGACAGGTGATGGACAATAAACTCAAATTGGAAGACGGATACGAGTATTTTTCGTTCCAATACAGAACGCGAATATAAAAAGAAACATGTTGACAAATGATTACATTCTATATTTACGTAGCGAAATGATAATGTACTCGCACAAAATGCTAACAGACAAATAACTTATCTCAACATTTTCCAGTGGCGGAGCTCAACATTACGTCTATTGTGTTCGAGTAAAGGAATCTCGTATTTGCATCCGACCGAAAGGGAGCCCAAGAACGTACGGCACGAGACGAAAAAGTAATTTTTCATAAGCATCGAGTCTGGTTTTCAATAACACGCCAACTGAGTGCCGACGCAGGTAAGGATTCTGTGCGTACTTGCAATAATATTAATGGATTACGTATTAGGTTTTATGACATCAAATTTAACTCTAATGTATTTTGCGTATATTGTATGAATGTTCTGCTATTATTTGTTTTTTATTAATGTTAAAAACATTTTTTCGTGCATTTTCGAATAACTAATATTGTTAACAGTAAAATTGTAATTAGCAGGTGCATATAGCGTAATAATGAATTATTTGTATATAGCCGAAACAAACCATTAATCTCACAAAGGGTTGAAATGATATTACCGAAAATAAAGGCGAAACAAATAAAAATGATAAATACGTGTAATTACCCTTCAGCGCATATCGACGGCGCGGCGGAGCTTACGTAAAAGCTACGCGGAACGAAAACGTGATTTGTCAGAAATATGTGAAATTTAATATAGTGAAAGATAATTCTCTATGCCCCAGTTGCTCTTAAAATATATATTATAAAACATTACAAAACAAAAGTGCTTAAAATGTTTAAATAATTAAGAATCAACGTCACATGACATAAAAACCACGGCGATTTTGATCCTGAGTTTGTCTTGCCGTTTCTTCCAAGATATCAGTCGAGCCAGCTAGCTTTAAATTATATTGTAAAATGAAGAGCATATACAGGGTGTAAACGAATTCGTGTAATTTCTTCAAATCACGTGATCAACTTAGTGACACTGTTGATCCAGCATAGGTTTTTTTCAGAATCAACAAAAAAATGATTTCAAAAAATGAACCATGTTATTTTGTAACTGAGTAATTTTAGCGTCCCAAGTTAACTGACTGCGTGGAGTGATATCGCGCTAGTCGTGCCCGTCAGCTGTGTCGCCGTGCCTTCATTCATTCATGCATGGCATCGATTTTTTCTATCACATAAAAAAATATTTGGGAAAAAAAAGAAGTTTATTTTTATTTTTAATCAATCTAAATCCCATGCGGGGTTAATCTATACCATTAATAGATCATGCGATTTGAAGGAATTACACGAATTCGTTTACACCATGAATAAATAAATACACATATTTATACTATTAAACAATATTTTTTTTATTAATGATTCGATTTACCATTTAAGTTAACGCTGAGAACTAATGAGATTTTTTTAATTACTTCTTTTTTATGTCTGTAATTGTACTCAAATAACAAAAAGTTGGAAAGCTATACACTGGTAGTACGTAATTGTTTGTACATTTAATTCATCAGAACAAATTATACTTCCAATGGAATAACAGAATCACCGCAGGTTCCGACTACTCGTGCACTCAATGCACCGAGCTGACAGATGGAGGTAAATTATACGCGACTTATTTGCGAGGTGAGAGCGACCCTTGGCGCGGTCGAGGCGGGCGGAGCGAGGCGAGGCGCAGTGACGAGTTCGTTACGCACGCCCCACTGACTCCGCGAGTGACACCCGAGCCTCTCCACCACCGAATATCACTCGCAAAAAATGTATTAAGTAAAAAACATACCTTTTCAACTTCTCAACGAGTTCGTGAGGACACAAAATTGCAATGTCACCGTTTCACCTTCGAGAAAAATTATTGTAGCTTGATACTTATTTGTTTGTATTACCAACTTTTCGTCTACTAAAATACGTAGGTTTGGTTTTATACCCTTGATTAAATGCTATATAAAAACAAAACGACTTTATTAAGTATCTACGCGATTTGAGTTTCTTGTATTTGTCCACCTTTATGAGTTAAAAGAAACGGGATATGGTTGGGCATAAAATATATAGATGTTTGTGGTATAACATTTATGACAGCTGTTAGACAGGACGGCGTATTTATCTCGACGTCCCCTAGATGTTACGTAACAAGTTTATCGGCAATAGCGGCCATCGCCGTGTCCGCCACGGTATTGATACGATCGACATTGATATTTAACTTTCCGTCACGTCACGTCAGCTAATTCTCATTTCCAACAAAAACGGCCGGAAATTGGATATAAGGATCTGCGCGCTCGGATCCGGCTACGTGACGTTTGTCGAACACGTCACTACACTATGTGGTAATTTCCGCTCTATGCTCGCGGAAAATTACTTTAGCCGCATGAAATTTCCGATAGCATAAAATAAAACCATTAAAAATATTAGATAGCAAGCTCTGAATAAAACCTTCAAAACATTTTTAAAGGCGATCATACGTTGCGATAAAATTATTTTCTCCAAATATGTACCGTTTTGTTAGTTTCATTTTCTTGCACAGCTTACCTAATAATCTAATTGAAGTATTCGTTGTTATAGGGACACTTGGAGATTTATATATTTATTTATATCAGTTTCAGTTTGAGATCGTTGTAAGCAATCCAGCATTATTTGATTAATTAATTGATCTACGTAATTTCTTTTTAATTTCCAGATCTCTATGAATTTAATGATAAATCAGCTACAAATCTAAACAAAATTTGGGAACACAGAACGCTACCGGAATGACTGGTATTACCAATATACTGAAAAGTGAGTATTATTATTATTTGGTGACGTTGTCGGATGGACGGCACTGCGTGGCGACGCGGACGTAGCGTGACATCGGTGTCACAATCGTGACGTAACGTGACGTCACGCCTCGCGCCTCGTACTCGCCATGTCGATGAACACGTCATATATGTAGCGTGACATGTGGAAATAGTATTGGTTTATTTAATTTCGCCATCTGCCAACACAATTTTAACAACTTCTATGTTGGTTGTTGATTCAAATAAAAACTTTTAGTGTTGGTGTAATTTACGATTTTTTACACTCGCTGACATTTAATTGGTTGTTTTGCTAAATCAAACGTTGTTCAGAACGTGATCTACTACCATTCTATAGCATCAAATAAAAAAAACATCCAAGTCAAAGGGGGGACCTGCGCAGTCGGCGGCGTGATGGTTCAAATTATTTGCCGGGAATTTTACCTCGATTGCCGCGATGAGTACTTTAATGTTACGGTTAATGTTTGAAAACGTTTGAGCAACATAAGACTTCTGAAAACCTAGTATTTTTTGGTTCTATAGACTGGTTGTATACCATGGTCTGAACAACGTTTGTTCTAGTAAAACAACCAATTAAATTTCATATAAATCTGTTCAATAGCTAACAAGCCTCCAAGGTCCTCTATAGATGAATATTCTTGTTTGCTTGTAGGCTACCCTCGTAGCTTCTCCTGCTACGAGCTCTTAGATCTTCGTAAATTTTCGTAGGCCCGTGTGCTACGCGAATTTATTTTCTTTAAATTGTTAGGTATGGGCTCGGTTGTGTAAGTGGATTAGAATAATCAGATTTATGCTCAATCTTCCTAAAAACTGGTTGAAACTGAAAGGTTGACAAAATTTTCATCACCTTTTTAATTACAAGATGAGCTGGTTTAGCTAAGCTGTAAATACTTTCATCTAATCGAAATTTAATTTCTAAACATGTACCCTATACAGGGTGTACGCGAATTCGTGTAATTCCTTCAACCCACATGATCTATTAATGGTATAGATTAACCCCGCACGGGATTTAGATTGATTAGAAAAGAATATAAACATTTTTTTTCAATTTTTTTTTGATATAAAATTTCGATGCCACGCATAAATTAATGAAGGCACGGCGACACAGCTGACGGGCACGACTAGTGAGATATCACTCCACGCAGTCAGTTAACTTGGGACACTAAAGTTACATGGTTAGTTTTTTGAAAACTTTTTTATGTTGATTCTGAATAAAACATATGCAGGGTCAATCAGTGTCACCAGTAGATCACGTGGTTTGAAGGAATTACACGAATTCGTTTACACCGTGTTTTTGTATTTGTAGAGTCACCGCACAGTGGACAGACGATGTAAAATTCTAAATAAGCAAAGCAATACGGACCGGAACGCACAGTGGGCGCCGATGTTTGTCTACCTATTAATATTAGTGAAACAGAACAGGTTTCCCAGATTACCATAATTTGCTTCGATGCATTTGAATAATGAGAACGTGTTCCCTCGGTTTCTCCGCTCAGCCTTTGTATATCTATCAAAGTTATTCAATTGTGAAACGTATTATCACTTGATATAATATCGGATAAAGGCATTGGGATCGATTTGTAACCGTATAGGCAGGTTGATAAGTTAAGTCTGCTCTGAAATTGTTCAGATGTTATCGGAAGAAAGTAATATTAAGAGTATCTATCATATCAAAGCCTTTTGACCTGAGACTGTGTACGAATAAACCTATCTGAGAATGTGGTTAGGTCGAAGGCGTAACACATTTGTCTAATAAATTGCTACGTGCACCTATCTAGTATCTTTCAATAAGTACAACGTGTTACAAAAATACCCCTAAAGCCGAAAGGGGATTAAAAGGTCCCTTGTAAAGAATCTATTGGCAATATTTTAAAATAAAAGAAAGACCCAAAAAAAAATTGGACAAATCATAAAATTAAGTTTAGATTTAAGATTTGATCCCTCAGTTCAGATGCACATAATAAAATCATCACTGAAACGCAACCCTGAAAACATAAAAGTAAAGAGTGGACTACCCAGAAAGTTATTTACATTCTTACCTAATTTCCTGTGAGAGGTAAATGACAACAACCTTAAAAGACTACTTGATTAACATTTTCTTTTTTAAGGGGAATTATGTAACACGTTGTATAGTTTAGATTTTTAACCCTGTTTTGAGTTTGTTCTGTGATACATCTTAGTATGTTAGTAGAGAGTAAGATATAGATAAAAAGTGACTTGGTAGTTTACATGTTACAAAACGTATTATAAAAAGTCGTTCATTTTTGTTTCTCAAACAAATATTTATCTGAATAATCATAGCTTCATGTTGCAACGTTTCTTCGAACATGTATATTATTCATACCTATTTCGATTTCTGTAATCATACCACTTGCACCACCTATCACGCTGGACGACGAATGCGATATAGTCTGGAATATTGTTCCTGTACAGAGGAATTGAAAATTAAGCAAAATTAAAGATTGTTCTATGTATCTGCGGCAGACAGTTACTTACAGGCATACAGGGACCTAAGATATAAATAGTCAAAAGTAGACTGCCTCGTTGGTCTAGTGATCGCAAGCGCAACTGCTGAGCGTGAGGTCTTGGGTTCGATCCCCAGGTCGGGCAAAGTGTTATTGGGTTTTTCCGTGTGGAATTTCTCAGTAGCAGCTCGGAGTCTGGATTTGTGCCCGGTTGATGGCAATAGGCTCGCCCCCTATTACATGGGACTTAAAACATAACGGCGAAACGTGGGTGTTGTACTATACACCTCTGCCAACCCTTCGGGGAATAAGGCGTGAAGTTATGTATGTAGTCAAAGGTCACTGAAACTGTACTTAGCACCCAAGTAACAAAAGCTTCTATAACCAGGGCGTTTTAACACCAAAGAGTGATAAAGTAGGCCTATAATGGTAACCATTGTGATTGCTTGTACTATAAAGGTTTTTAACAGAGCATTCTGTTTCTATAAGATTTCAACTATAGAGCTGATTTATCACCGTGAGACCCTTTACGTAATGTTTATAGAATAAATCAGTGATAAAACTAGGGCCTATTTGGGGTTCTGTAAACGTTTACAACACCATTATAGTACTAATCATGAACTTTAATTAGCACGCTCCAAAACGTTCTCAGGACTTTTATAGTATCACATTTTGTTACTTGGGCAGATAAATATCTATTTAACATAAACATACATTTTATCAGGTCAGGTCTTGGTTCTTGTCAAGAATAAATTGGTAACGTCCTTATAGTCTTAAGCAAAGAATAAAATATCTTGTGGCTTGATAATGCATTATACCAAGTAGATTTTTTAGGATTTCGAATGTAAAACGACAGACGGACCAAATTAACTCGCCATTTGCCATATTTTTTACTAATATTTCGAAAGAGTCAGCTTTCCTTTAAACCTAAGGATTGAAATATCTTTATTTCCCATAAGAATTATAATGTACTTACATGAGAAGATTATATAGCTAAAACATTTTGGTCGGCGTACAGTAACAAACGTATATGATAGCACTAGCTTTCGCCCGCAGCTTCGCTTGCGTGAAATTTTGAACCCGTTAAGTGACGATTTTCCATACAAACTTTCATCCCCTATTTAATTCTCTTAAGGGTTGAATTTCGAAAAATCCCTTCTTAGTGGATGCCTACGTTACAAAAGGAACCTACTGTCAAAATTTCAAGTTTCTAACCCCCGCGGTTTAGGCTGTGCGTTGATAGATCAGTCAGTCAGTCAGCTTCTCCTTTTATATGTATAGATTTAAACAAAAAAAAAACCGGCCAAGTGCGAATCGGACTCGCGCACGAGGGGTTCCGTACCATTATCTATTCTATTTTTTGGTATTTGTTGTTACAGCGGCAACAGAAATACATCGTCTGTGAAAATTTCAACTGTCTAAATACCACGGTTCATGAGATACAGCCTGGTGACAGACGGACAGACGGACGGACAGCGGAGTCTTAGTAATAGGGTCCCGTTTTACCCTTTGGGTACGGAACCCAAAAAAAATTAAAATGTGTAGGGTAAGTCGTAATCATTCAACCCAACCAAACCGCAAAAACTTGGTTACTTTAGGAAAAGTTAAATTTTGAAAAGCGGAAGTCTTATTTGATTTAAATAAAAATATTGTAATACTTTAAGAACATACCGACAGCAAGCTTTTTAATATAATCCCTAAAATACAAAATCTCGTAGTACGCGACAGATACCACATATTTTTGGAATTACAATACATACATGTATTCATAAAAGTGTGACTGGGTATGTTATATTATAATAATTTCAATTTGAGCAGGCCTCGTGACTGGTGGCGTGTAGTAAGGACGTCGCTGCGGGCTGGAAGGAAGGGGTTATTGTGATATTGCGGCGTCTCATATTGCCGGCGAGATTTATGTGCGGGCATCGAGCGCGTGCCGGCTCGCCAGCGTCGCGCCGACGTCCCACCAACGTCCCGCGCCCGTGTCGCCTGACGTTCCCCGACGATCACGACACGACGACGCCTCTACCCTTCGGTATACGTTTAATACATGGAAATTCGAATTTCCTTACTCCGTATTAATAAGCGGCTGTGAACATTTTAAGGAGAGTTTAGATCGCGTGAAAGCCTATGTTTGTTTGATCTGTGTATGTTACAACGGGTGTTTTAAATGCAAGAACTTCTATGATGCTTAAGTTTCTGTTTTTAATATTCTTTTATTGTATCCTTGTTTCTCGTAATTCGATTAAACTAAAACAGTTGGAAAGTCATTTGTAGATTCAAAAACTGAGAACCTTAACAAATAGGTACTAAACATTGCATTATTGCAGTGCTCAGTTGGCAGCCACTGCGACTGTATAATTCAAACTAAAAACTCAATTTGAATTCAATGTAAACAAGTTTGTGGCTTTCCAAACATATTCACATAAAATTATAATAAGCGAACTTTATCAATAGCCTCAGCAACTATAATTTAAAACTATAGGCTATTGAAGTCGTTATTGTGTTCGTTTGACAAAAAATACTGGCCAAGTATTAAAAGTGGTTACGACAGCCACAGCCAGACTATAAAATAGCAAGTTTTCAAAGAAAAACAAATTGATAAAAAAGTGCAATACCACAACGTTTTGTTCCAAACAAACACTTCGTTTAAACAAGTTTGAACATGTATTTTTGGACCACGTTTCCGAGTAGATAACTACCAAGGAGTTTGTCCTTCTATAACTTTATCCAAGTTGTACTTCGTTGATAAGCAAAATATAAACGGGAGTTGAGTAATATCGATCTACCGAATAAAAGTTTAATTGCGAAAGTTGTTTATAGTGCGCAGACGGCTAGGCGACTTGCGAGCTGGGCCCTGTTTAATAAAGCTGACAATTCGACAAGTTCGACATATGTCAAAAGGTGACAATTCGACAATTTTTCTGTTTAATAAAACTTACAGGCGACAAAATTGTCATGGTGGAAAATTCACAAATATGTCGGATTGTCGTGACAATCCGACATTTTTCTGTTTAATAAAACTTTTTGAGCGACAGGTGATAGGTGACAATTTGTCGTGAAAAACTTGTCAAATCTGCTTTATTAAACAGAAAATTGTCATGACATATTGACATATTTGTAGAATTGTCCGACAATTCTGACAGGAGCTTTACCCTCTGTCGCGAAATCATACTTTCAATTTTGAAGGTGTAAAAAGTGTTTGTAGAAGGTTTACTACAAAAATTGGTACATACATCGAGCAGTGATAGTAGTGATGATGAATACTTGGAACAAATACAAACGAGGAGGCAACCACGTTCATTTAAAAGTAGAATCAATTTCTCCTTCACAATTACAGACTTAAGCTTTAAAGAAAAATTTCTGCTGCTTTAATATAAACTAAACCTAAACTAAGCTAACAAACTACCTATGGTCCTTAAGAATATTTGCAAATATGTTAAAAGTCGACATAATTGTCAGGATTAATTTGACTGTGGTTTTTTGACTTATGTCGAGTTTTATTAAACACGTTTTTAAATGACAAACATGTCAAGATTTCACCTGTCGATTTTTGACATATTTGTCACTTTTAATAAACAGCCTAAGTGCGACAATTCTACAATTTTGTCATTTTTTGACATATATGTCAAATTGTCAGCTTTATTAAACAGGGCCCTGGTCTCTGAGACCCGGCGCTGTAGTCTGTCAGACAATTACTAACAGTTCCTTAACTTGCTCATTCAATTCCGATTCAATAACTATCGATTTCTATATGTAGGAAGTTACAAACTTGATTTAGTTAAAATGTTTGTAAAGATAAAATGTAATGTTGACTCGGGATATTGTATTGAAGATAAAAAGAAGATTTATGAATGTATTGTCACTAACGTTTTAACATAAATCAAGTAAAATGCAATTTCTTGACTGAACTGTCAACTTTTCAGGGAAAAGGCTTACCTATCACACGTACTTGTCTGCACCATAAAACTTTTAACGAATTATTTTTCACTAGCTTTTGCTCGCGGCTTCGCTCACGTTAATTTACGGATCCCTAATTTTTTGATCCCAAAATATAGCCTATAGCACTCAGTAGTAGCTTCCTATTGGTGAAAGAATTTTTGAAATCGGATGAGTAATTTCGGAGATTACCTCCTACATACAAACAAACAAATTCTACCTCTTTATAATATTAGTATAGATATAGATAAATATGACATCATGACTAAAATCTTGGGATTTCATTATTCGAACGAAGCGACATTTAATTTTGACTTTTGTACTGAGATCGTAAGATTCGAGAAAGGTGCTATTATTAGTAAGGTAGGTACCTATAAAAATTACTATCTTTTCCTATTTATTGTCAAAAAAGTTATTCCTGCCACTTTTATGTAAGCGAGTGGCTGGAATAACTTTTGTAGTAGGCACTACGGCCCGCGGCAGGACTTATGTTTTCTCGGAAAAGAAAAAATGTCCGCTTAGAAAAGTAAACATATCTCTAACATCCATACAACTTTTTATTTTAAAAAACTCGACAGCTAGTTATACAGTGAAGGTTCCGGGTATTTTGTCATCCGCCGTATATTCGTGTATATTTTTATTTTTTTCATTCATATGTACTTTCACGAACGTAGGGATGAATTTAATTTTAGTGAGGTTTTATTTTATTGGAAAAAATATTTTTACAATTTCCATTCACATCTCGGCTGTGCTGGTATGACTATTTGAAAGATATACAACGTTATTTTTAGTATATACAAAAACCGAGACACCCCAACTAGATTTTCATCAGAACTGCCTAAATATGTGTTTTTTTTGATAAATCTCCAAGTTACACCGTAGTTTATGTCGCGTTAAGTTTCCTAGTAAAGTGTGAAATGCCTCAGATGTGCTTTGCAGGGGTTGTCTAATACACGGAAACTGACCGAGCGGATCGTCTTAAGCCTCAAGGTGTCTATTCCCGTCAACTGTTATGGGTAGAAACCTACTGAAACAAAATAGAAATTTACGAAAAAAAAAAAAAAAAAAATGTGGCGTAAAAAATATGGCAATGGATTCTCCTGGTGATTCGGAACAAACTAGTTTCAGGTTTAGTATATACTAAAACTAAGCTTGTAGATAACTGTAAATTAATCAATCGATTTTTAAAACATAAGAGCATCTGTAATATTTGTAGCCAGCTGAACTGTAGAGAATGTCGTTTCGAAATAAGAAAAACCGTCCAAGTGCGAGTCAGACTCGCGCAATCAAGGGTTCCGTATCTTAGAAGGAAACCTATAAAAAGTTATTTATTTAAATTCATCGACCGCCTCAAAAACATTAAAGGCCTAAGATTAAAGGTGTCAGTGGGTATAAAAGCAATAAAGTTCAATTTTAATTTTGTTTGGAGCCTCTCAGCTAATTTTGTTTGTGAAGATTTTTTTCTGATTTCTAAAAAAGCTGTGCTAGTTACAGAAATCGTTTTATTTTTCCTGTATTATTTAATGCAATAATATATATATATATGTTATTATGTTATGTTATGTAATATTGACTAACGAAGTCGCACCATAACGGTTCCTTTATTACCATTTTGGTGCGGGATCCTAAAAAACGAATTGACATAATGTCTTCCTTTAGAAAAATACGTAAACAAATGGCACTTATAAAAGAACCAACGAAAGTAATCCTGGTGGAGATTACCAGCGGGATCGTGGATCAAGGCAATGAAATCTGTGCAGATTTATGTGTGGTGGTGCGTTACCGGTTAGCGGTTACAGGAGGCTCCTCCCGTGAAATCCCGTGGCCGGGTTTATCTTGTTTACGGAGCGGTCGCCGCCAGCCGTGTCGTCGCGTCGCCCACAAGCAATATCGCGCCCGCCGACATGTTGTGCACGTTGAAAACTTGCCACTTTGTTATCCTTGTTTATTCGACACTATCTATGTGGTTGCTTCATGGAATTAAAGAATTGAGAAACAGTGAATTGCTTTCAGTACCTACTTAGTAGCTGTTTATTTTTAAATGTTTTTTTTAAGATCTAGGTACCTTAATCGTTGTTATAGCCAAACAAATAAAAAACATTAATTAAAAAAACACTACGCAATATAATCCAAGACAGCAACAGGAAGGTAATTATTGCAAATATATAGCATCAACAATAGGTGCCTAACTAAATACCCGAACGGCCCTTGTTTAACACTTACTGCGTTAGCGGTCGCATTACGCTAATGTTTATTTCCAACATGAAGCTTATCTAGTCTTCTCAAACGGCACTAAAATTGTTGGTTGCAAGGTAGTTAACCCTTGCGCGGGCCCGGCGAGGCGGCGGCGAGCGTCGAGCGAGGGGCGCGGGTCGCGGTCGCCGTAAGCCCCGCAATAGATAAAACAGTGATAGAACATGCACCGCGCCGCCGGTATGAATAATTCATTAGTTTCAGTTGCCACTTTTGTTGGTATCGGTGGATTTTCAGCGCTTCACACCGTCAAAAATATGCGTTGAGGGTCTGGTTATTGTTAGACTCTACTCTTTACCGTCTCGTTCATTTTAAATGTGTCGTGTCGAGGAGAGACATTTTATGAATTATTTACAGAATAATAAATTTTACGTTATGTCCAACAATGTTTAGGCTGTTTGGTATAAAGATTTTAGCTGCGGAGCGCTTTGATTGCTGTTAGGTAACGTGTTTAATAGTGGAATTCTATTAGTATCAAATGACCTCACACACAGCAATCTAATTAAAAGCTCATTTGTGTACTGCTAGTGACAAAACTGTTTTAACTGCACATTTATCCTTTATGCTGCACATTTATATTATGTATTTATTTAAAATGTTGTAGATGAAATGAAAGTCAACATTTTCTAGGTGAAAGCTGTTAGCGAAGACTCGGCGAGGCGTCGCGCGACCGTCTCCTCTAACCACCCCTGTGAATCCCGTTATAATTTACGATCATCCCAAAAAATCCCGGGATTATTTTTATTCGATAACGATAAAGGTGCCGCAGAGGGTTACCTTTATTATCACTCAGTGTGGGACGACTCTTTTACAACTTTACACATGTTAGTAACGTTGAAATGGGCTGACTCTTATGTTACTCTGTTGTGCTATGCTTTTAAAGCTGTTTTATAAACATTCCGTACGTGTGTGTTGTGACAGAAATATTAAAGTGGGGAAAGTGTGTACCCGTGATACTTTGAGTGGCATATTACGTAGAGGAGTGTTTTATTTGATAGTAGTCATAGGGTTTTTATCTTTAAATATAAAACTAAAATGGAGAATACTTGATGTTTTAAAATCAACACGCACCAAATCAGTAAAATGACTCCATAACGGTTAAAACTGAGACTGAGTTGTGGGTTCGATCCCCAGGTCGGATATAGTGTAATTAGCCTTGCCGCTTAGAAATTCACATTTATAGCCTGAGATTGAAATTGTGCACGATATCTTTTTGCCGAAATAGCAGTGTCCTTTTTTAACATACTCATTTTATTTTTTAAACTACGGCCTTCATTTTCTTATGTATGTTATAAAATAAATAGCTTCCGTGGCCGTTTGCTTATTATTTAAAATGTGTTGACTGAACTTTCTAAGTTAACAACATTTTAAATTCAAAACTCATTTATTCAAAATAGACTAGAATTACTTAGATCTTTTTGAACGTCAATTTTACAATAGACAGCCCACAAAAAAGCCGTCCCTTCACCGCTTCCTAGTGTTTATGTTGTTTCCTAGCGTTTATTTAAATAGGTCAGTTTTTCTATAATCTATGTAGGTACATGTATCTTGTCTGATACTCTGTCCACGTTGGCGATCGAGACGGGCGAGGGGCGCAGGATTAGACGCGGCCGAAAGTGATCCGTTATAATTTGGAGGGTGGACAGTGACGGCTGGTACGCACAGATTAGCCCCTTCGATAAACAATAGCATTAGTATGCGAGGACGCACTGACCGCCGATCAGCCCAGCCGTGCTCGGATTAATTTGCCTCCTGAAAATTATGGAGGCTCTATGTGGACCGAAACGATCACCGACCCGGAGAATATTGCTTTGTTTTCACTTGTACGCCTGCTGAATTTGTCTTCAATCAGGATGTGCGCATAGTGTGTGATGTAGTTTGGATCTGCTTTGGCGCATCGTTGTTTGTACAGGTTATAAAGTGATACTGGCCGCTATAAATTCTTGCGAAATACAGCTATCATTTTATGATACATAGCGGTTTTGAATTCGTGGCGGAAGAAGCCTCTGGAAAGCTCAGTGGCAGTGATATTTAAATATACATTTCCAAAATCCTCGACCCAACTCTGAAGCTAAAAGTTTAACAATGTCTAGAACTGATCTTTTTATAATCCCGTTGTTTGAACCTCTAAACATTTGGGACTTTGATTGATGAGTATAAAAATACACAAAACAAAGCGTAACTGGGAAACAAATAACAAATCTAATAAGAATACAATTACCAGTTTTATACTTTGTATCAACAAGAAACAAAACTCTCAGGGTTCAGCAACACAATTAAGAAAGTAGCCAACATAACTACTCCATTCGTAAAACCTCGAAGTAGAAGCCAATGAAAAGCGAACCTCTTAATTTGGGGTGCTTTTAGTGAATGGCAATAAGCGTTAATTTTATTTGTACGCCCTGCGATATCCGGTTTCGACGGAAGCACACGCCTACTGCGCCGCCGCTAAGTAATGAGGCTACTGTTACAAACACTGCACTCTAGATGAAAGGCTATAAATTATCACAGGATGCACACTGCATACTGAACTTTAAGCGAATGAGGTAAAGTTTTTTATTAATTGTCCCGACGACTGTCCTGTCCAAGTACCTATCAGCTGACTATTTTATAATTGAAAATCGACAAGATTCATTTTGTGATAGCTTTATACGAGGAAGAAGCAATAAGTCGATTTGTAGGCCGTCGTTGATTTTGCTCGCTATTTAATTAATAAGTAGTTTAAATGTACGACGTATACATATACCTATATTTTTTTTTCCTTTTTATAAGAATTTATTTAATAAAATGCTGCGTAGCACCTAAACAGGAAGCGGCTACGAAAACTCGTAGCGACGTAACTTCTAATTTAATTTTCCATTACATTGCGTTTTTTAAATCGTCGTTTAGAACATTCTATTAAAACCGTTGCTTTGTATGGACAGCCGAATAAACTGTGAGATTATGTATGTGTCCGAGTATTGTGCTACCTATTCTACTTTTCTGGTCGTGCAAGATTATAACGACAATCCCTGGCTGTAATAATAAATCCTTTGTTATATTCCATTATAATTTGAGATCTATTGAGTTGTTATTGTAGGACGAGTTGGCTGCCGGACCGAGATGTTGAGGAGCCGAGCGTCTATCTCAACGCTATTATCTGTAGAATGTTTCTTCTTTCATTTCTCTGTCCTGCTACACTTTTCTAAATAAAAGTGATTGCAAAGATCTAAAGTTTCAACACAGTACAATTATCATCTAGTGTCTGGTTTGTTTATGTAATACGGCATTGTGTTTACATTTACGATGTATCAGTATTCTCAAAGTGTACGAAGATTTCGGAGCGTACACAATTTACCAACTCCACAAACTTAAAGCCTTATAAATCAAAAGCTAATTTGGTCCAGGATTTGGAAGTCGAAAGCGATGCGTACGGTAATGTGTTCTTTATATCAAAAACACATTTAAAAGAAGTTAGATTGGCTTACACAAGTTGGCGTTCGGCCATACGTAGTTGGAGCCTTTTCGGCGCCTCAAAGCCGGCCCTAATCTTCAAAGATTCGCCGCAGATTGTTTGCAAGCATTTTGGTCCATCAAAATATGACGGGGGAAACTTTCTCTACGTAAATTATTTTGACACTTTGAGTAGCGAAAAATCTGATTGGACAGATATAGTATATTGCAGTTTGTATCGGAATATTTAATAATATAATTTAGAATATACAAAGTTAACTGAATATATTAAAATGCTGTACGTTTTTCTAACTCTTGTTATATATTTTTTCACAGGGTTTTAATGGATTGGATTTAATGGAATATTAAAAGACTGATGTTTAAAACAAGCTTTATTTAGTTTGTTACCTACTCACTCTTAGTCGTTACGTGTATTACGTAGTATGGTTACAATCGTCCGCCGCACAGTGACCGTCATGAACACTCATTACACTCTGTTATTAAAAACACACTCAGTGGCTTAATGAATATATTTACAACATTTCTATCTATGTGGCGTTATCTTATATTTAGCAATTTGGCAACATGATAACGGTAACATTTACATATAGGTATGTTACTATATATAAACTAGGTGTAATTGACAGAAGAAATTTGGATTTGTAAAGGACTAATATTAAAAAAAATGGAAATCAACATCAACTTCAAATGAAGCTACAAATCCAAATATGTATTACAAACATTAAAATATCTGGGATATTAAAATGTAAAATAGAGGAGTAGCACAAAATACATTCATATCAAATATAATTCACGCATCACAAGTTTCCATTACCTCAAATTTGAAAATATAGTAGGAAGGCAGGCAGGAGTCACATTAGGAATACAGATTGGATCTACACCACTACGGCACGGTGATACAGGAAACAATACATTATGTTCAATTTGGAAATTTAAAAATTTCGTCAATTCAAATAATGTTTTATCACAGCGAATATGAGGTTTACATAAGCACAATAAAATAATAAAATTTAAATATCATCTAAAGACACGATTTTATAATTCATTCAGTCTTACTCTATCTAATTCTTAGTTTATATTAAAATCAATAACTATGATAATAGTGCACTTTGTATTATATATTAATAATAATATGTGTGCAGTGAATTTATTTTGTCTATTACATATTTATCACGGCCGAGCAGATTTTTAGTACTATGTCAACGACGAAAATAAATGTTTTAGACATCTTTATGAAATTCTGCTGAACCGTGAATTAAGTTCGAGGAACTGTTGTACATACAATACCTTTAGTTTATATAATTAACAACAACGCTTACAGTAATTACGAATATCATTTTGGTTATGAAACCTATTCCTCTTAAACTATTGTACATATAACGACGGCGATGTGTCTACGTTTTAATATTCGTTTTTATTCTAATTTACCTGTTTTCGAGGACAATAAATTCATGCGTGTTACTTAAATATGTGTTATTTTTAGTGTAACGGATAGCTGTTAATTCATTGGTCAAGCTCTAAGCTCAATTACGTTATTTCGTTATATATTAGTTCGGCATTAGCTGTTTAAGTGTCGAATACTCATTGTTTGTGTTGTAATTTCATCATCATATCAAGTGTCTTTTTAATCATAATTTTTAAAAGTGGTTCGTCTACATAATGAACAATATAGAGACCGGAGTATATGCAATTTCTTTATGAAATTTTTTGTGTTTGTAAAATCTATTTTTTTGTAAGTAAGTACCTGTTGTATTCTTAAGATAGGGAAATAAAAGTTGGTAAATTGATTGATTTAGGGGGTGTTTCACCAACCTATCATTAACTGTTCATTAAGCTTATTCGATTTCTAAACTTTTCAATAGCCAACATTTGCATTTCACCATATCAATAGTGATAATCACAAGATTATTAAACACATAAATGCCATATCTGTAGGTCACATTTAGCTTATTTGGTGAATAGTTACGGACTACTTATTGATAGGTTGGTGAAATGGCCATTTAATCAAAGCTATAGAATTTAATAGATAACGCAAGTTGGCTTACTTTGCGTGCAGTTCGGTAGGAGTGATCCTCCTACTTGTTACGCTGTTAAGTCAGTACCTTCTCGGCTTTTTTCGTTTCCGGAGGCGTGAATGGTTGCAGCATGCGTGGGCTCAACGTCAAAGATAGTTGGAGAAGACGCTTGTATTCATACAATTTGACAAATCTGCGGTATCTTTGTAACCCAATATCTATGGATGTAATTTACCTAATATTTAATTTCACAATAAACCAGAGAGTAAAGTTAAGTACGTATCGTAATTAATGGATTCTGATGGTAGAACTATAACCACCAGCCGTGCATCAAGACTTTCGTACGAACTTGTATGTTCAAAAGTGTACAAGAACTGGTAAATTTATTAAAATGCATATAAACATTTTATTTGACCTGTACCTACTAAATAATAAACAAAATATGTTTCTATTATTCTCCGTTATACAATATTAATTCTTTTTTTTTCTGTTATTACATATAGTTCGGTCTTTATTGTTCAAAACAATGTCACGGCTATCAATAAAAGCTGTTCGCTGTACAAAAACTCTTCCAGCAATTAACTACAGAACATCGTTACAATAAAACTGAAATATTTGTCACCTACATACAGGTGAATATTAAGTTATTATCAACTGGTAATAGGCTGAATATCTCTCGTGTCGTGTGAATATGTATGATATAAAACAATTTCCTTTTTAATTTGCACTATCTCGGGCGAGCCAAGCTCGGGTGAATACCTACGTGTATACAAATGGACAGCGGGTTCGGATGAATGATAATAGAGTTATACCATTAAATAATATGGCACAGTGATTAGCGAAACTAAAACACATAGAGAGCTTCTCCTCCAGTCTGCGTCACCTGTCAACAAAATTTTAAAGTTAGTATTCATTTGTATTTTGTTTTTGTTTGTAATACTATAATTGTGTTATTTTTGTAATAAATGTTGAATGTTTCTTATCAGAACTTAGAACCCATCCTTCCCCACTTTATAGTTGGTAACAGACAATTAATGAGGTTTCTGCCTGATAATGAAGTTGACTTTAGATTTAATTATATTTTCCTATAAAAGACTGCGGTAAGAGTAAGGTAAATAAATTTCAGTAGGAAAATATGTTACATGAACGGGAAAGAAATATGAGCTCCATCGTACCTGTAACCTGCGATGCACCTCCAACCCAATTCAGGTGCGTCTTCCCACCGCCTTCATCTGTTTTCTGTTTTCCCTTATCGATTTCGTTGAGGTTCGACTGATATTTAGTACCTGCGTAACAGATAAACTGATAAGTTCAAGGATTGTTGAAATATGAAAATGTTTTGATCATCCTAAAAAGTTTATGGAGGAAAAACGACAAAGTGAACTGATTGGGCAAAGGATTCAATATGGCAAGGGCCCGTTCGGGGCGTCGGCAGGCGGTCGGCTAACAGTTATTGAAAAGTTGCGCAATATTGTCGAGTAGCCGGGGCCGGCCGTAAATTCGTAATGGTTGCAAAAAATAAAACAGTAACGGGTCCGATGTGGACGGCACGCCGACGCCGACGGCCGCGCCACACCACGCCGCAAAAACAACGAGCCGCAAAACTTACACTCGTGCCGTCGCAACCCCTAAATGGGTTTTTCAAGTTCGCTCGAACATGTTAAAATGATATCTCTCGGTTCTTGAGCAGATACGAGTATTATTAGTATCTACATTTATTGATAGATATCCATATTGATTATGCAATCTTCATAATATTTTGCGTTTGTCTTTCAGAAGCTACATTCTCAATTTACCGTGTTAACAAAGCTTATTAAGAGTTTGTAAGGAGGACGGAGTGAACACTTGTCCGTAATAGGTTGGCGCAAGATGTTGTCCGGCAGTGCGGCTGGGAAAATGCCCAACTTCCCAATAACGGCCGAGTAATGACGCGAGCGGAACAACTTATGACACCACAATATTACAATACACGCAGACGCTTACATGACATCAATAATTCTGGCATTACAATCGAACTTATTTCATGGATGGCGACGGGTTGGTATAATTAAAAATACCCACGTTAAATTAATTAGGGACTTTTAATATGTTTATAATCTGTGTTTATAATAAAGTTAACTCGTAAATACGTGCTTACGTCGTTATGGATAAATCGTTAATATAATTAGTTTTTCACGATTCGTCTGGCAAAAAAGGGATGTCTATTCAATTTCTCGGACTGTTAATTTTGATGTTTTATATATTATGTATGTATTTATTATTTAAGTATTTCTGTAATGCTACTCGTAATGCATCGAACATTATACTGTCACAGAGCGAGAATCGATAACAGAGGTGACCTGTATCGCTCTCAATATTTTTACATCTTCTTTCAAGTGCCGGTTATCTTAGACTAGCGACCTGCTCCAACTTCGCACGGGTACCATTAATTTATTTGATATCACACGGCTTAGGCAGCGCACGCGAACAATAAGTACTTTTTCTTCGATTCTTTCAGCTCAGCTAATATAAACATTACGTTTATTAATTAAACACATAAACCTTCCCCGCGAATAAATCTATCTAATCGTGAAAACCGTAACGAAATACGATCAGCAGTTACGGAGAAAATTGCGTACAGACATATAGACGTGGCGAGGTACTTTGATTTATGAAATTATTAAGGCTGATGTTCACCAACTTTAACCTTTTGAACGGCAAGATTTCAAAACCATAACACACGCCGCAGATTTAAATTAAAAATTAGTGCTTAGCTTAACTTATCGACTAATACCTACTATAAATACGTCCAAAAAATTTGCCTACATCAGTTTTTTTAGGCTTGGAAGATAAAGAACATTAATAAAATATATATATTCTATACGTGGAAATATCGGTCATCGGCGTTCAAAAGGTTAATTCTCTGGTTAATCAATCGTTTAACACAATTTTAGATAAATACTTTTTTAACCAGATAATTAATGTTGGTAAATTAAATGTCAACTGTCGAGACTAACATCTCGTCATGGACGGCGCGCGCGGCGCGGCTGTCACGCGGCGGCGGAGAGGCAAGCGCGGGGTGCGGCGGATGACCGACGCGACGAACAAGCGAGCCACCAGCCACCACTTCACTTGGGACCACCGCCGAACACATACGCGACAGTTTCCATATATCTGATTCAATAAACCAGCGCTTATAGTATTACAGTCCGCTTTTTATTGTTACGACCATCAGTAACCCTAACAGTTTGGTCCTTCGCGAAAACTTGAAGAAGATATAACAAAACTTCGTGGTGTACAACGTGGACTTTGGACCCTCTTTGTTCAAAAACGGTCGGCGACATTAGCGGCCATTTGAGTGGTGAAGGACATTTAGAGGACGAAGACATATAAGAAGAGAAGAAATATAAGTGGTTGGATAAGACGTTGTTGTGAGTTCGTTCCAATTTCCTTAATTACTCCTGCTTATCTCTTTTTCCACATATTTCTTACTTTCATGTTTCTTTCGTAAAATTCTTGCTTCAAATAGCTAATTTGAGTTAGCACGTTGCCTTTCTCATTCCCTTCGTCTGTATCATTTAGTAAAACACTTGTTAGCTTCAACTTATTACATCATTTTAATTACGTAGCCACGCGGCCGTAGTCGCCGCTTTGTGCAAAACCGGTTACTTATCTGTAGTTACCTTTCATCGTAGCCGTAGCACAATCCATCGGGCGTACAGCTGTTTCTTTGTTCTATTAAGTGTTTATCAATTACTTGCTTATTTATTTAAATCATTGGATTCATTTAGTGACCATCATTTGCTACTTGCTAGCTATTTGCTTCAAAACAGTGCATACACTTTCATTTTAATCATGCCTGATAATCTTAAAACTTTAATTAAGAAAAGATCTTCTTTAAAATCAAAGCTTACAACCTTTAGTAAATATTTAACTGTCCTTAAAAGCTGCAAAGTTCTGAGTGATCTACAGGCAACAGAATTAGAGTGCCGTCTTACTAAAATCGAAAAGTTAAATAGTGATTTCGACGCGTTACAGGATGAAATCGAGGTGCTTTGTGACGACTCCAGTGAGTATCAAGACGAGTCGTCTTCCGAGCGGGAGCAATTTGAGAATGAATATTTTGCACTGGTAGCTGGTGCGCGCTGCCTACTCGCATCGTACAAACGGCGTGAAGATTCTGTGACGGGCTTCGATGACGCACAAACAGGTGAGGGTTTCAAGACCTGTCATGTTAGGTTGCCTAAAATTGATTTACCTCATTTCAGCGGCGGCTATCAGCATTGGCTCGAATTTAGGGACGTTTTTTCTTCTATCATTCATAACAATAAAGGCATAGATGAAATTAACAAGTTTCACTATCTGCGCGCTTCGCTTCATGGAAGCGCAGCCTTAATTATTAAACATATAGACTTTTCAGCTGATAATTATAAAACAGCGTGGGATTTATTGCTTGAGCGATACGATAACAATCGTCTGCTCGTCAATAACCACGTACAAGCCTTGTTCAACATTGAACCTTTACAAAAAGAATCTTGTAGGTATATTCGTCATCTTATTGATATAACTACAAAAAACATAAGGGCACTTACTACATTAAAAGAACCTACTCAACATTGGGACACGTTAATTGTTTTTATGATGTCTTCCAAATTAGACAAAGTTACATTACGTCACTGGGAAGAACATAGAAATAAATTAACCGATAGTCCTACTTTAGATGCATTTATTGTCTTCCTAAGAAATCGTGCCGATTTACTTGAAAGCTTGGAAGACCATCACAACCGTTCCAATTCTTATAGCAAAAATAGTACCAGCCAAACTAGTGTAAACAATAACAACCAGATTAATAAACTTAAATTTACAAGTGAAAATAATAAATTACCCGATAAGCAATGCCCCATGTGTGAACAATCTCATATTTTATTTTATTGCGATTCTTTTCGAGCTCTTTCAGTTGAGTCTCGTATACAAAGGGCTAAACAATTCAAAGTTTGTCTTAATTGTTTACGCTTTGGACATATGAGTTATAAATGTCCTTTGTCACATTGTAAACATTGCAAATATAAGCATAATACCTTGTTACACTTGGAAGCAAAGGATGTTACCTCTTCTAAACCTAACTCTGAAGACATTGTTCTCTCTTGCGATTCCAATACAGATACTACTGTGTCCCGTGTATTTCTATCTACAGCTATCGTACGAGTGATCGATGGTCACGGTAAAGAACACAACGCAAGAGTACTGCTCGACAACGGGAGCGCGATTAACCTGATATCGCAAAGCTACTGCGATGAGTTGCAACTGCCACGACGCTGCGTGAGTACTGCGGTCTCAGGTTTTAATAATCAATTATCCACTAGCACACAGTCTTGCCATATTACAATAAAGTCTCTTTGTAGTGATTATAACATTGAAGTTAATTGTACCGTTTTCCCTTGCGTAACTCCACCCATACCATCTTCTTACATAGACGTAAGTAATATACGTTTACCACTAGGTCTTATTTTAGCTGATCCGTCTTACAATACGCCTTCTAACATAGATATTCTTTTAGGAGCCGATATTTTCTGGGATATTTTGGGTAAAGAATCAATTGAATTAGGAAAACATAAGCCCACGTTGCGCGAATCGAAGTTAGGTTGGTTAGTTACTAAACATTTAATGACACCGCATCCTAGCGTATGCGGTGTTAATTTCTGTCTTTTTTCTCAAGGTGATTCTGATCCCGATCTATCATGTTTTTGGGAGTTAGACACACTTGAGTCTAAGCACTCCATGTCAGTTGAAGAGACAGCTTGTGAGCAAAGCTTCGCACTTAATACTTATCGTAACGATGAGGGCCGATTCGTAGTTACGATGCCGTTAAAACGCGATCCCAAGGTACTAGGTGATTCGTTTCAGTTAGCGAAAACTCGTTTTATCTCATTAGAAAAAAGATTTAAACGTGATTCTAATTTTAAAGAGAAATATCTTCAATTTATGCGTGAGTACGAATCTTTAGGACATATGACCGAAAACAAGGAACTTGTGAATGGCAATAGTTCTCAAGTTAGCTATTATCTTCCTCATCACGGTGTTATTCGGGAATCGAGTAGTACTACGAAGCTACGTACCGTATTTGATGGCTCTGCTGCTACGACAACTGGCATCTCAATAAATGACTTGCAAATGATCGGTCCAACTGTTCAAGACGATCTATTTTCTATTATCTTACGTTTTAGACAGCATAAGTTCATTGTATCTGGAGATATCGAGAAAATGTTTAGGGGCATAGATCTTAATCCTAGTCAGCGTTCCTTACAGCAAATAGTTTTTCGATATGAGAGTACTCAACCATTAAAAACGTATTCTCTAAACACTATAACGTATGGCACGGCGTCGGCGCCGTATTTAGCTACAAAGTGTTTAACAAGTCTAGCGTGCATAGCCAGTGATGATGACGTAAGGAATGCTATCAAACAATATTTTTACGTCGATGACTTTTTGAGCGGCAGTTCGACAGTTGAAGAAACAATTAAATTATGTGAAGGTGTTATTTGTGTTTGGGGCTATGTGCCTTCTAAACTAAATCCTGCTGCTTAGTGAGAGTGATGATGGGGTTTAGAAGTCAAGAACATTCTTAAGTAACTATTATATAGACCTAAGAATGATTATAACGATGGTTCAGGTTGAGAGTATACTTATCAAAGATCCCGATGTGAAAATGAGCGACACTCTTTACGCCTATTAACTTAGCATAAACCAATTTAATAATAATTTGATGAGGAGATTATAATAACAGCACTTCATAAAATATTTTGTTTATAAACGATTTGGTTATAGTTTACGAGGGCTCATAACATTCGTAGTCAGTTAACAAACTACCGGCTGGCGACAAGCAGATCGTCGTAACGGTTTACGATCTATAAACAAATATAACGACCACTAATAATAACTGAAACAGCAACATGCAATGAAAACAAACTGAACGATCTCGTGGGGAATACAACTCGTAAAGGTAATATTATCTCTTAATAAATGAAATCGCCGACATAAAAATGTTGTTTCAATGCATTTTATTGGCATCGATATCAGATATTGATAAACCCATTCGACCACGACGTTTACTATAGGTGCAATTAATTACTATTTCCACAAACGGACATAATAAATTGGCGTAATATACGTTGTATGTAGATACATAGGTATACGGGTGATTCTATAAATTATTTTATTGCATTTCACGCTTCTTTACTCCTTGCAATTAAATTGAAACGACAATATTACGTAATTGAAGGGGAATTGGTTACAATAAATCGAATTATGTTGAGATTGTTGTCCTGATTCACTTAACTGAACTGTTTAATTTAAATCTCTTAATTGTAATTAGCTGTACGTGCAATTTTATAATAACGTGGAGCAAAGAAACACGTATTACGCCGGTTAGGTACAAAACGAGCGTCGTACCTGAAGTGTTTTTTCTGAAATACAATCGTAGATAGCTCTACTTATAAATATTACGTAATGAAATGAAATGATATTTATTTCTGTAAATAAATCTGTTACAGACACTTTTAAAAGTCAATGTAATGTTTTTTTAAGACTAGATAATTACTACATAGTATAAAATAAATTCGCTTCCCGCTGTCTGTCCCTATGTATGTATACTTAGATCTTTAAAACTACGCAACGGATTTTGATGCGGTTTTTTTTAATAGATAGAGTGATTCAAGAGGAAGGTTTACATGTGTAATACTTGCATATTATAGCACTCGTGCGAAGCCGGGACGGGTCGCTAGTGTATGTATCAATTTTAATTTTATTTAATTACAATATTAACGATCTTGAGGTGCATTGAAAGAGCCTCTACCAGTAACAAACCTGGGCAGACAGTCTCGCAGAGTTGCTACTAACCTTGCTGACTAGCTAATCTTTTCACCACGGCATGAGCTATTCTCATGTAGGTTGGTCGAATCGTGCCGACGCGAGAGAAGAAGTAACGACCAAATTAATTAAGTGGTGTGACTTTCCCTTAATGAAAAATAATACTGTTACATAGAACGAAAATATACTATTCATGACGGACTGAGAATGAAGTAGATACAGCTTTATCTTCAAAGTCATTAGTGCCTTTATCTGTGTTTGCAGGGATAATTCTAGATGTCGAATATTATCTTTGATTCTTGATGTTTATACCTACAGAATCCTAATCCTAACTAATATAATAAATGCGAAAGTAAGTTTGTTTGTTACCTTTTCACGCCTAAACCACTGAACCGATCATTCTGAAATTTTGCATATACGTTGTCAGGTGTACAGAAACGGACATAGGACTTTCATCCCGACAAAAAGTACTGTTCCCGAGGAAAGCAACAATAACGATAATAAATGGCGCCACATGTATTTCGAATCATGATTGAATTATATTATTATAGAAACTTTAGTAGTGTGTTAAGAGTTTTTTAACGCGAGCGAAGCCGCGGGCAAAAGCAAATCATAAAAGAGAAGGCTACTTAATAATTACTTACCCTTGTCTGTTAGTGGAGTGTCGCGGCGTGGAGGCCTGGAGGGCGGCGGCATGGTCAACGCGCGAGGATCCGGTGTTGTGGTCGGTGGTGATGAAGCTGAAATCAATACACATGTTTTAAATCTGTGGTTATAAAATACTTTATATCCAAACATCCAATTAAAAACAAAACGCGCTTAATGAGTTGAAAATAAGTTATCCATTTCATTGAAAAATTAGTGCGAGCTATATTTATTTAAGTAACTATTTTTTTTTTCCATGTTTCTGCTTTTTACATCTGATTTGATGATGATTATTCCGTATCTGATGACAAAAAGATATACTTACTATATAAGCGAATTGTGCCATCAGACTCCCCCCTTGGATTCTTAGCTATGCACTTGTACGTCCCATAATCTTCAGTATTAATATTCCTGATTAGCAGCCTCATGTGAGTCTTGTAAGCTGGTACTCCAACGGTATTCTCCATATGGTACTTAGGACTTTCATGAATCATATGGCCATCATCCCGTGTCCAATAGTTTAAGGATGTCGGATGGGCTTCCGTGAAGCATTCTAGAGTAACGTTGTAATACAGCGGAGCACCAACGAGCTGGTGAGGGATCCACAGCATTGGTGGGACTGGAAAAACATTTGAATTAATAAAAATCTCCAAACAATGGTTCCTTCAAACCATTCCAAATTGATATGAATTTGACCACTTACAGTCAACGCTAACTTTAACACGTTTCGATACTGTTGGCGGCACACCGTTGCTAGCAATGCACAGGTAAGCACCCATGTCTAATCGCGATATTCTCGCCATCTCCAACACTTCGCCTTCCCACTCGGACACTGAAAATAAACGATAGATAAGTCGGTATAAAAAGTGAAGGAAAAAGCTATTTCGATCATGAACAAATTCGATGTGTCACCGGAATGTCCCTTGCTGATGGAGATTTTTGAGTTGTCGTCCCGTTTCCACTTGATGGTGGGCTTAGGAGAGCCATTAGCGCGGCACGTCAGCGTGACGTTGGCGCCCTCTCGCACGATAACGTCGCTCGAACTCAACGAGTCGTCGATGGTCGGCGGCACTATAAACAAACATTAATACCACTTTAGTAGACATGTGGTTATTTCACATTTTAATTGAGATATTTCCTTTATTTATGTGATGTTACTGTACAGCCTCATCGTGAGTGATGCCATCATTTTAATATTTCGAGCTCTCCGTACGTGTTATTTTAAATGTTTTTTTTTTAAAAAAAGTCTTTCTACAACTAAATATGACAATTATTGCTAATATTATCATCATCTTATTAGCTTAACTAATTACAACGAATACCCTTTCAATAAGACAGATTACTTTAATTGTCTTGTATCTTATTTTGGTCTTTGCCCACAAAAAAACCCAAATAGCCCAATTACATTTCTCTGTAAACTTATCGCCACCATGAAAATATTCTACCTATATCTCAGCAGTGACGTTGTTGATCGGACATATTACGTCACTGATCTACAGGAAACTACAAAGCCGCCTACCTACAAATTATGTGCAGCACAACATGCAAGTCAGCGTGCAAAACTAGTTTTCTCATAAATTGTAATGGCTCTACGAAACAGAAACAGTGTCAACTTACCAACAACATGTAGATATCCGAACTGCGTCTTAGCGGTGACGGTGTTGATCTGACACATGTAGCGTCCTCGATCCTCTTCCCTGACGTCACTGATGTGCAAGAACCATGTGCGATGCTTGTCGTGGGTGACGCTCACACGTGGGTTGCGCGTAATGACGTGATTGTGGACTGTTAGAATCGCTGACTGCTCGAAGTGCATCCACGCCACCTGGTAGGTAGAAAAACTAAGGTTTATTGATTGTTAGCTCGGTGAAGTGAAAATGGCTGACGACCAAAAGATTTTGAGATAAATCCTCATACCTACTTTATAATATTGTGGGCGAACTATACAGGTACTCATAATGTTGAGACAACTTCAATGCAAAAAAAGTTTATAAGACCAAACAACCTAGTAAATTCCACGTTCTTGTTTTCAAAATAGAATTGCTATGTCAAAACAATTAGAGGTAGGGTTTCAATATTGTTTTAATAAAACGTAATGTTATGAAGTGTGAAGCCATGTTCTCAATTTGAACGTGATGATGAAGCAGCTCTGAAAATAAAATAAATGTTGTACCTGATCCGTCAAATTATACTAATGAATCTAACTGTAGCACAAAAAGTTATAATTCCTTTAAGTTAAGTAATAAACGTCCAGATGAGGTTAAAATAGGCCAACATTTAGGAAAACTATAAGCAAATATAAAAATAAAATTTTGTTCTAGCATGTTTGCTATAGTAAAATGTTTCAAGATTTTACTTATTTCTAGTCTATGGTACAATATTTCTTGTATAATAGCTCTGAAATATAATTCCCCTTTATAAAAACCTTCAGAAAATGTAAAACGACAAAACTAGGGTGTGGAGCATGCCTCAATGATTTCCAATCGCTCTCCCAATTGGACGAGTGACGTAACGGAAATTAAAGACTTCTCCGAGAACATATTTTTTTATAAATAACTGTAGGTGTCTGCTTGAAAAATAATTCAGCTGTCACGAAGTGCGTATTACAGGTGAAATTTATATTATATGTGAAGATATTTTGATATAATTTGTAAATAAATATATATAAACACAATACCAAGAATCTTTGTGAAGTAAACGTAATTTATTAGCTAGCTCGTATACATTACAGAAACATTGAGATTACCAATAAAAATCTATTAAGAATTTGAGTCCTGTGACTGTAATTTTAAACATATTTGTAAACGGTGAAATTACTCAACTGCGATTGGATTTTTTTATTTATGAAATACTGTCCAAACATTTAAGCACCTTAAAGAACATTTACCTCTTAAGGAAGGTAAAAAAGAAGAAAGTCGATAACATTAAACACTGAACATAACCCTATACTTATATGAATTTTATTCAGGTACCTCGGCAATTAGTTAGCCTCTGTCTGATATAAAATCGTCAATTCGTCTTATATGCTGAACTTCTCAAAATAAAATCATAAAGAGTTCTGCAGAATTTTCAACTATACGTTGGAAACGGAAACCGTGGTAACAGAAATGTATAAAAATAAACAAAGAATACAGCTATGGTCCAAACGTGTCATAAAAGCAATCCAAAATAAATTCATGATTTATTTGTGTAGTTGAAGCAGTGTTAGCAAATTGAGAGTGTGGCGAGTGGTGCTATACAGCGCGGCAGCAGCAGCGCTGTAGCGGCTAGTATGCGAGTCGTCTCCGCGACATCTGTGTAATTGCACGAAGCTGCCATCGCGTCCCCGCTTCACACCAATTTCCACGGCATTAAGCGCTTAAAATGCATTTTACCGAGATTGTTATACTCACTACGAGCAATCTCGCCACTTTTAATCTCCCCTTGGAGAAAAAAGATTTAAATCGCCCGTACGTACCGTCAAATTACGTTGGACCACCTTCATTTTTCAATTATTCCGACAGATAAATATAAGTCTTAAGTCTGGCGCCACGTAAAAAACATGACAAAAGGCTTCATCCGGTTTGGTCCGGTAAACAAATTCTGTAAAAGGCAATCTACAACTCAGATTAATATTTATTGAGAGACAGCGAGCACAAACTTACGATCACTTCACAAGTTTTTCTATAATTAAGCGACAGTCTGGCATATTTTAAACTCTTAAAGAAACTGCACCTATAAAATTAATTAAAGTCGGGTAATCACAAGAAAAATTAAGTAGAGTTAGGTGGTTTCTGAGCTTTAAAAGTTCGACGTGCATCCTTTATCTCTTAATCCTTCTCTAAGTTTGAATCATGGGTAGTTCTTTTTATCAAGATTGTGGAGGCAATATAGGGGAAGTTTGGTAGCTAAAACTCGTGCCGGGTCACATCTTACCTATCTTAAGTGATGCGGCTCTCAGCCGCTGTCTAATTTATAATGGACTTGAGGAAACTTCGCCCATTTTATTATGCAATGGGACGGTAACCCCTCTAATGACGGCGACCTGACTTGTCGGCGTAACCTGGGGCTCAGGGATATTAAACAGGCTTAGTAATATTTCAAACGATTTACATGAAAATAATTTCATGTAAAATTCTTTAAGTAAGGTCTACTTATTTTCTAATCTTCAAAGTTTGTTACTTCGGTTTAAGTAATCTCACAAGTGTTCAGAAGCTATGGCAGGGTTCCCACTACGCCGGACCGGCAGATCTGCCGCGCCGGTAAATCTGCCGGAAGGGCTAGTGGCTGTACAATTTATATGAAGCTATTCACATTATCCCGGGTCCGGCTTTTTTGCCGAGCCCGGCATTTTTACCGAGCGTTTTGTCACCACGAAGTGCCGGTAAAACGACCGGACCCGGAATTATGTGAACGAGTTTGTGCCGGTATCTGTCCCCCGCTCGCCCCGCTCGTGATCCCCTCGCCCCGCCCGTGTTCCACTCACGTCATTCGGCTCGCATTTTCTGGTAAAAGTAGACGTTTAGCATGGATATTCAAGCAGAAACTTTAATTACGCTTGTCCAAGAGAGACCTGTTCTGTGGGATAAGACCGAAGACGTCTATAAAGACAAAAACTTAAAGTTAGCAGCAGTTAGCACCTACGTCAAAAATATTATTACGCAATCTAGTGCATAAAATAATCTTACCTTAGACATATGGCTAATCTTTGTTCTGGGCAAATACATTCTCTGAATCTTGTATCTCGTACTCTTATGTCTATTGAAAGTCGTCCCAGTAAATCGTCAAAAGTGGTTGCTGTCATTCGAAAATAATTGAAGAACTTTGATTCGTCACTTCTAAGTTCACCCATTAATGTTTCAAATGTTCCAAGTGAAAATCTTTCCCGTAAAATAGGGTGTACCCAATGTTTTCTTTTATTTTGCCTTCTATTAAGATACCACCACAACACAACAATTTCGTCGTCCATTGTGCGCGCAGGTCCAAATTCAACTGAGGTGAGTACTTGACTGTCTGAATTTCTTCCGGGATCCGATGTAATGTGAACACTCTGTCCGGTGTCCGGTTTCCGGCAGATCTGCCGGTCCGGCGTAGTGGGAACCCTGCCTAAGAGTAGGTAGCGTGAGGTAGAGCGAGCGTAGAAGCGTGGCGCGACGCGGTACGGAGCGACGATAGCAGCGCGGAGGTGGTGGCGCGGCGCAACGACAGTGTCGGCAGCGATGGTAGATGTAAATCTGATCTGCGTAATTGTGGCCGGCGTCTAATCTAATCACGCCGGTGTGTCCCTCTGCACCGCACTGATTGAATTACGAGCCGCAGCCGCCGCCGCCGCGTCGCGTCGTCGCCCTCTGGATGGACAGTCTTGCAACTAATATGGGTACATCAATATTATGATCAAAATTAATATTAAAACGTTGCAAGACGCCAGTTTAGCGTTCGTTACTATACGTAGATGGGCATACCATACGTGAGTAAAACCTTAAATCTACATCCATAAATATAAAGCTACGTAAGTACCTACATTCATACCAAACCAAAGATTAAAGTTATCTTAAATCCGTTATAACGCAAAGAGATATTGCTCAAAGTTCTCTTTTACTGTTCGAACAATTAAGATAAAATTAAATAGGAATCAAAATTTTATAAGCGGTCGGAAGATAAGCGTTGAGTGTTGAACTTAACGAAGTTCGCCAATCGTATCGCGAGGTCGGGGTGGCTAGAAACATTTAGTAAAAGCACAACTGGTTCGGGATTTATATAACAGCATTTAAAATTCCCGTTAATAAATTATTTGATCGCAGGAAAAAACCAACCAAGTGTTAAATTACATAGCAAGATTTTTGTGAAGTAAAGTAAAATAGTTTCCCGCTATGTAAGTGACTAATGAAGCTGGCGGAAGTGGCAGATGAAAATATGATATTCGTAATGACGGCAGCGGCTAACTAATTTCATTCGTCTGCGGATCCTAAACGAGTTAGGTCACGACGTCGTTACGCGAGTTGTTGCCTGCCCCCCTCCCCCTACCGCACCGCACCGCTGCCGGCACTCGGCCCATTACTTCAAATATGCAAAATTACCTAACCGCAAATTTTATAGACAGGTTGCTGTTACATTTTTGAGTTGAATCTTTACTGTTTACGTTTATTTAACAGCAGATTTTATAAAAATATATTATAGTGGCAATTACCTACATAGTTTATAATCCAGAGTTGTAGTTGATTTTAAAGAATATCTATGCTTTTCGAACAACTTTTTAGAACATTTACTTTGGCAGCACCAAAAATCCCTGTTTTAACGCTTCACTGGTAAAGTTAGCGCGGCCTATTAACTCGTTATCTTTTAACCACCTTTAATTTAGGCCCTTCTTTCTTTTTATCTTAATTGTTGAGGCATTAAGGAGGCAAAGTTGAAGTTCGGTGGCACGGTGGGAGACGTTCTCGTCCCTCAGGACATGCCTCGAAGGCATCGTTTGATTTATAATGGACTCGTTGCAAACTTTGCCCATTCCACCGCACCGCACCGAACCTCTTTAACGACGGATCCTATCGCCGGAGGAGATGATTCGTAGACGTGTTTAATAATATTACGACAGATTTAATTATGGAACGTTTAAAGAGCTTCATCTTACGCTATTACCCTAACTTTGTTTGTTTCAAGTTGTGGAATGGTTCATATTTTTTAAGTTTATATTCTTGTGATAAGTCCCATTATCTTGAAGGAAATTAAGATCTGCATCTGGTTGGGTATTATTAAGTAATTTATTTTTAATAATTTAGAATTTCTTATAATAACCTTAGTTACCGGTTTATAATCGTACATATTACGTTGAGGAAACAAGCAAACATTTTTTGGACAAAAAGTATGTGTAAGCTGATTGCATAGTTTTAAATCCCACTTAGTCCGTAGCGCATTGTCCCGAAGTCTAAGTACTGTGTGAAGATGTAGTACATTGCACTAGCGCTTAACAAGTTGCCAGCAGTAATGGCTAACTAAATAATTTATTTGAGTCTAACAGTTTCAAACTAAATATCAAGTTTTAATTGATTCTCTTTTAGGCAAAGATGCAATAATAGACCTTTTTTCCACGGCGCACGACACGATGCGATAAAATGTGTAAAACGCCATATATTTCTATAAACCATTTACTTACAGACACGACACTACACGTCACACGTGTTTGCGCTCGGAGTCGTCACCATATTTTGAGGTGTCGTAATCGTAACAGTGGAAAAACGGCCTCATACAGTTGAACAACAATTTCTACTACAATATTCTATCGGATGATCTAATAAATGGAATATTATTTTGTGAAAATCTTATCAAAGCAAAGAGATATAAAAGCTCGCAAAACTACTTAAGATACTTTTTGCTGGTCTTTGGAGAGATTTGCCCAGCAGTCGCTTTTGATACAACCTTCATAAATATGATAAATATCTAACTGCGTGTTACGTATTCATAAAAGAAAATTTTACATACGGTAGTACTCGTAGTAGATAGGTACTCGTAAAAGGATGAAACTCATTTTCGCACTAGTATAAAAGTTATACAGCATGACTTGTTACTCACTTTACATTAGAAAACTATGAAGTTTGCTCGTCATTCTATACTTTTTACTACGGGGCAAAATCTGAATTCGTGAAAAAAAATCTGCTTTTACACAAAATAATAACTGTTGCATAACGTAACGTATGGAACAGCCGTTTTTTATCACGTGTTCTGAGTTTCTCCCATAGTAAAAGTAAAACTCTAAGTATTTTCATGTTTTGTGTTTTTTCATCTTTCAGATACTGGTGCAGGTGAAACATCAAACCACTAAAGAAAAAATAACGTATCAAAACAACGAACTCATAGTTTCTATCAAATTGTTGTTCGTCGAATTTCTCTCCACGTCACAAAACGTTAGTACAGTTGACACACTAATGCGATGGCGTAGACAGAAATGAGCGAACATCTTGCACGAGACGGCTTAGCTTAGTTCTGCTAAAAGCCCACTTAGAGATCTCTTCAGCTGCGGATTTGTGCCGAGGGCTCTCCAAGTTTTCACGGAATCTTCGGCCAATAAGTTATTTTGGGGTTGATGTAAGTAGTGCTGATCGCAAACATTTTACGAGCGAAAAGTACTTACTTAAATCGATATCGTTACTGTTAAAATGTTACCAAATAGCTTGTATTTACTCCGTTCTATCTTTTTTATTCCGTTTGTACACAAAAAGGTTGTATATTTTTAATTAAAACATGAATCGGTATTACTCAGAATTGTATGATGGTGAACGCGATCATTACAGACATTACAGTGGCAGTGCCGCAGCTGGTCGGTCGTCGGAACAAGTGCTCTCGGCTCCCCTCATCTTGGGCTCAGTTTGCTCATGCGAGCCCCAGTATTAAGGCACGAGAAATATGCCAGAATTTGAACAGGCGGCGCTCGCATGCGGCGCGAGTGTAACATTGCTGCGACTCGTTGTGGCATGTTATTGCAAACCCACATACGTGCTACTGCCGACTATCTGACATTTCATGCCGATGAACCGGCTACGTGCGCATACTTACAGACATTTGCATAAAATGGGAAATCTTTTCGTCGAATTGCCTCGTGAATAAAATTTAACATAGGAAACATTTATTTGAATGTTTAACCGTCTTATAGTTTTCCAAAATGAAAAGTAGCATAATGTTATTTTCCGAGTTACAAGTTACCTCTCTACCCAATATCAAAATTCATGAACAGATAAATGAACTCCTATGTGATGTAACATGATGTGTAATAGCCATTTTGTAAACATACTCGTAATATCTCCACAAGTGACATTCTACACAAACGAGAAGGTTGTGAACAAATATCCGTAGGCGATGCAAATATTTATGATACGTGAATCAAACCCACTGCTCTAAACATAACCGGCAAACGCTTTGACATTGTTATTGTCATTTAGCTAGATAAACTACATTACGAAAAGCAATTAGCTTTGTATTAAACAATTATTGATATCTACGTGTTGCATAAAAATATGCATGGTAATATGTAATGGCTATCTTAACAAGTGGAGAATGTACCGTCTCAACGTTTCATAGCAATATTTCGCATAAGTCAATAATTCCAAAAAAATACGGACGAAAAGGCAAATCTTTTTAACCGATGCGGGAAACTAATGGCACAGGCGAGGCTTTCGGGGAAATCCGCTTCTTGTTGTCAATACAGGGCAACCGTGATGGCTCCCCCAGTTAAGCCTTTATTTCAGAAGTACGAGAACACTATCTCGGCTTTTATTGCGCCCGCACCGTAGACAGCTTCACAAGTAAGTAAATGCAATAAAATAAAAAAACTCGCCGAAACGGAAATCGATAGAAATTCTATTAAAGTTCTGTGCTTCTACTTTTACCGTATATACGTTGAGTTGTATAATTATGTATAAGTACAGAATATGAATATGAGAGTTCAATGTAAAATAATTACTCGAACGTAGCTAGTAGACATTCGGGCATTTACCTACGGATTGGCTATTACTAACTAATCTACGTTTCTGGTTAACAGTGGGTGCAGGGAGATTCAGTGGGAACCGAATGAACCGGCACCCCCTGGGAGTGGGAGCGTGCGGTGTCGGCAGTTAGCCGGCGCGGCGTCACCTTGCGGCTTATCGGCCGTCCGGTCACCGGTCGCCGGCTGTCGGGACTCGTCCGAGCTACGCTTACCGGCTAGTACTCACTACTGCCGGTAGCTGTATTACTCGTTACAGATATATTGCGACACCAAATTGATGTCGTTAAGTTTAATCTTTCATCTAATGCATTAGTTGTAACTTCAAACTGTCGGATTTATAATTATTTTGAATATAATAAATGAGTCTACGCGTAGCTGCTACGACGTAGCTGGCGTAGCAGTAACGTAAGATAAGAATAGATTATTCGAGTCGATATTCGATTTCATGCAAATCCTTTTTTCTTTCATCAACTTTATAAAACATTTACACAAACTTTGCATACTAAAAATATTTTAGTTTTTAAACCGCTACAGCCACAAGAGCGAGGTGCAAACTCGGCGTAGGGGTTGTAAATCATATCTTCCTCCATTTATATGGACACTTTATTACGACGGCGCGTTCTAAATCAAATGATAAAATGCTTCTTATTTTATGTTTCCTTTCGCCGCTCCACGCATATTGTCGTCTTTTCACGGCGCTGGCGTCGCCTCCTACCTATCTTAGTGAAGCCCATTCAGAGATGTGATTTTGTATTTGTATTGGAGATAAACAACTTTGGTTGGAAATAAAGCAGTTTACGTATATGTTTACGTGTTTACCTGTTGTTGTATATCTGTTATAAGATTAACGTGAGACAAATAGAGCTACCTTATAAGAGCCGAGGTTCTTGACGGAGCAGGCGAGGCGCACGCTCCGGCCGGCCGGCACCGTCACGTTCTGAATGACATCCGTAAATTCTGGCTCCTCCACCACTGTAACAATAACAATTTGTTTACTAAACTTTATACATGCGTGACTTATACAGAAATACATAATATAAAAATAATGTTCGACCGATATTTTTCTTTTTCGTAGTCGCGGCATCTTCCAAAGATATAAATTTAGATAAATTGGACCGATCTCCTCTTAGCCTTATCAAGCTGGCAAGATTTTGCAGTTATGAGGACATTTTTGTGTCAAGAGATACGATTTGTAATTCTCAAATTATCAAAGCAGAACGCTTTTAAACAAATTGAGTGGGCGATAAGGAATAATGTCGTCGTTTATCAAGCTCCAAGATAGATGGCCCTTGCTCTGCTCTGCCCATTTTAAATGCGTTTGTCTTCGACTTGCCAAATTGGCGTTCTTTGTTTTCTTCTTAAGTTCTTACTTTTATGTCGCTACACGAGGTGCGGAATGGTTAAGTATTTGATCGCTGCGGTGAAAATGTTAATACTGTTTGAAAAAGCGGGAAGTGTTGAACTGTGCAAGAAGAAGGGGTTACACAGGGGTTGAATAAGCAAGTAAACATTTGTCATCCCGTGAGCGAGGTGGGAGTCTATGTAAAGAAAGGAGCGATGTCGTCTGCGACAACAGTATTGAGTCAGGGAACAGTCAAACGTTCACATTCAACGTGCTGTGTTTGATTAATGGTTCCAATGTTTAATGTGGCGAATACAAAATTTTGAGACGAGGAGTCAATGGGGTTTATTTAGCTGTGACGCAAAGACCAACCGTGTTGTTTGAGTATAAACACGAATCGAGACGGTCCGATTGAACATGCCTTTACTTCGACGTGTCTGTGTACCTACGTTTGTGTTTGGAGAATAAACTTGTTCAGTGGCGATAGTTAGTCTGGTTCCCATTTGTTTACATATCACCACCGCATTCAGACTGACAATAGATTTATTTTATTCCGGTTTGGAAGAACACCAAACAAAGGAAAATAGTTGGACGTAGACGATTTTTTACTGACGTTGTTTATAAAAAAAAATGTATTGAATTTATTAATACAATCTATGCGATAAAATACAATAAAAATATATGCAAATAATAGATAGACCATATAAAACATAATAGGTTGACTGGTAAAGAATGCCTAATGGTATTAAGCCCGCCTAGTGTACCACCATAGTGCATAGAAATATAGATAAATAAATACATTAAAAGATATTAAATGAAGGTAAAACTTATTTATCAAGCAAGTTTACATAAGCTAAGTAGATGAATACAGCTGACCCTGAGTTACCGCGACCCTTAACTTCAACTTGTTCACTTATCACATTTTACCTTTGATTCCCCCTCGTGTACTCATCGTCGCTACTTAAGCGCTACCCCTGAAAATCTTGTTGACCGTGACAAATACACTTGACAAAAACAACTTGACGACCAAGGACTGTACCGTCGTCTATCAAAGTATGTGTTGGTATTTATTAGAACAACTGCTACTTCATTACAGTGTATTTTAGTTTAAACACATGATGTTCTCCACTATGTAATATTTCCTTTTAACATTATCAAAGGCAACTAATGGGATATAGTACCCGCTCAATAGAGTCTATATTCGTTACGGCGTACACAGCAGTTTCTCCAGTACTAACATTTAGATTTACTTATATTTGTGTGTTTACGAACATGGCTAAGAGATACCCGACTGAAGATGAAAGCTCCGGTTGTTGCGTGTTTGCTCACCTGATCGTATTAGCTCTAAGCACGATGCTCCATTTTCTGCCCGGGTGCCCCTGACTCAACCGATGTAAATCGCGCATTAACATCTATAACGCACCCTATTAGCTGTGTATGCGTTTCTCTACCTTCATTGCTAACAATGGATACAACATTATTGGTACCCCTGTAACGATGACGCGTATTCATTACGTAATACCCCGCACGACGGTAATTTGTGAAATTCTACAGTCGATATTCAAAACACGTCGGTAATTTTGAGATCGTTACGTTATTCAATCACGAGTGGAGTGGAAGAATAATTGAGGAATCGATCTAAATTGAAAGTTATTGTCTTGCTACTAGGTTTTCAGTTCACGCGTTCAATAAATCACTGCTCAAAGCAAATCGCTTACAAATAATAGTAATAGAACGTCTTCATGGCAATTACCTAAATCGATGTCTACATAGATCAATATCAGAGATTATCCAGCACAAACAACACTCGTATGTTATAGAAGACTGTAACATTAGTTTAGTATATCAATGGTTGTCGCGTCAACGACCCAAACTAAGATTATAGGCCACGAGACAGTACAAACAATAACATCCATATAACAGAGAGATACAACAAATTTATTATGTAGCATACTAATAATGAGTCACAGTAAGAACATATATACGTTTAAGTTAATAAGACGCTCGTAGAGACGGGGCCTTCTATTTGTTTCAATAATACCGTACATTAAAATTAACAAGGGTAACGTTGGCAATAATCTTACATACCGCACGAGGCAGTGCGGCGCGTGCAAGGGTATTTAGGGGTTAATTAAGAAACCGCAGACAGCGGCGCGCGGGGAGGGGTAATCCCTTTGTCACCGATGGCAAGACGCTGCCTTCGCTACGGCTACACGTTAGTACTATTGTTGTGATTACAATGTAGCAACGTGTACACCGTGTCAATTAAATTCCTACATGATGTTATATCTTATTGTTGCATCAAGTTTCATATACGCACTCAGCTCAGTAATAACTCTCATATGAATGTATCTATATTTAAAATATAGCTTAAGTCGAAGTCACATATTCAACTTCATGTGAAATTATTAATTGTTATTAAATCAAGATATAATTGCGACTTGTTTCATACATTACAATTAAACTTACACAATTAAAAACATTACAATTGTGGTTTGAAACAATTAAAATTAAAAGTACCAAAATGAATACCTCGTCCACGCCAAACACATTTTTTTTATCTCGGCACACGGTATCACAACACTGTTTCGGCACATGTTGTAGATTCTTTTGTGCCGGATACAAGTCGGTGTGGCAAGGCATAAGCAATATTTACTTGGAAGTTATTATTTAAAATACTCGATCAAATTGCAATTTGCCAACACACATGTCAAATACGAGTGGCAATTCAGATAATTACGTCCGGGATTGGGTCGACTAAATATTCCAAAACTAATAATGAATGGGACCGCAGTCGCTCCTAACTCGAGAATAATCTCATATTAAAGCTGGCCCTTATGCAAATGAGAAGCGGTCAGTCGGAAGTCATCAAGCGCGGACGGGCCGGCGGCGGACCGATGGCGGAGCGGGCACGGCGCGAGTGCGGGCCCGCCGCAAATTGACAGGGCCCACACTGCCAAATTGATTGCGGCTACACAGACACCTTGTTATAATACCCGTGACACGCCATCATGACAAATAGCTTATCGTTCTACGTTTTATCTGTTTTGAAAGACCGAGACAATTATTATTTTACGTCAAAATGTTTTGACGTAACCCTCGATAAGTGAGAAAGTATTTTCAAAAACAACAGACTCTAAAATTAGTAAGCGGAGTCTGCTGCGAAAAAATCTAACAAACCATGTTTAGTGAATATGCTAGCGAAACATTGCGGCCTGGTGCAATTTTATAAACAAAAAGTCAATCATCATCTGCCTAGCCTTTTCCCAACTATGTTGGGGTCGGCTTCCAGTCGAACCGGATGCAGCTGAATATCAGTATTTTACATGGAGCGACTGCCTATCAGACCTCCACAACCCAGTAACTGGGTAATACGATACTCTTGGTAAGACTGGTTGTCAGACTTTCTGGCTTCTGACCAACAGTAACGACTGTCAAAGATCTACAAATGACAGCCGGGACCAACGGCTTTACGTGCTTTCCGAGGCACGGAGGAAACTCGCTATAGTAAATGGTCACCCATCCACAGACCAACCTCGGCAAGCGTGGCTTAACCCGGAAGATCGGTCTATGCGGCTGTAATTATTTAGCCACGAGCTCCTCGAAACAAAAAGTCAATGAACAATGTTATATTGCATTTTATTAAATGTATAGCAGTCAGACATAGATGTAAAAAAAGGAATGACGAATGTTCATGACAGTTGATTCCACTCACTCAAAGTAAGAAAACCATGTTAATTTCTGACAAAAATCTGGTAGCAGCAGACCCGGCTGTAGAGAGACACTTAGTGCAATCACTGTTACATGTTCAAGCTCAGGTTATAGATATGATTAGAAAGTAAAATCTAATGTCTTTTACATTAAATAGTGTAAATTAATTGAAGCTTAATTAATTAATTCTTTTCGTGCAAAACTTAATTGCGTCTTACATAGTACATGATATGTGAAAATTTAATAAAACCTTTTCATCGTTTTTCAACTCTAGTCATAATCTGTATAGAGCTTTTAGGTAAAATCTAATCCCAACAAAAATAGAAAAAGCCAAGTCTCGCGACTCTTGCGTAAAAAGTTCTGAGAGTCACCTGAAAATAAAAAGAACTGCTTTTTATATTTTCAAGTATGAATTCAAATATTGTAGGTATTCAATTATGTATAGCTTTAAATTAACACATGACAAGTAATGGATTATAAAGGTACCTGAAAATAAACACACTAGACATTACAGTTAATAACAAAATTAAGTTTAATACATGTGGCAACGTGTAATTGAAGTGTGAATTATATATTTTAGTTTTTGTTGCACAATTTCTAATTAGTGACAAAACCCTGTGAAAAATAGAAACTAATATCGAGACGCTTATTCAAAGTTATGTTGTCGGTTTTATTGACAACTGTCAAGCTGTCACAGGTATACAGCTATATTTTATTAATTTATTAACTGTAATTTAAAATAATGTTCACAGCTTAGTTGTTAGTTGAACAAAATCAATATAAAGTTTTGTTGTGGTAAGTGCGGTTCTGTAGCCAAATATTTAAGTTTATACGTCCCTTGTCACAGATGTTGCTCGTAATATTCTCATACACGATCAAATTCTTTTAAGAGATCCGCAGATAAAGAACGTGGCGGCGGGTGTTTGGGCGGTTTCGGACTTTCACTTATTTGTATGCTTTACCCTTCGCCGGGACACGGACGTGACTATTCGAGATACATAAACCCTGAGTGAATACAGAAAATAGAAATAAAGTAACATACATAATATTAGTTTTAGTGGACGGATTGTGGAAAAAATGATGTCGGTAAAATTGGCATTATTTGCTTTTGTTGTTATTCAACTCGTTTTGTTTTATTATGATTTTTACAACCATTTTTTTATTAAATGCCAATGTTTTTTTAATGGATTATTTTCTTTCATCATTCCGAAGATATATTAAGTACATAATGTTCCATCATGAAAAAATTTAATATATTTAAGAGCTTGGTGCATGAAGAAATCTAGCTTCAATGAAGTCGAGTAGTTTATCTATAAGTACTTCATATGCGCAAGCAATTTTAGGATATAAGAAAAAACACACGTCTTGCTCATTTGACGGTGTATTGTGAAATGGCTTAAAGTAGCCTGAAATGGAGCACTTGGGGGAAAAGAAAGCTAAGGGTTGTGCCCAGCGGGAGACATAAAATAGATAGTATCAGCAGCATTAAATAAACGTGCCAGTGTCACATATTGTGTGTGTATAAAATAATGTGTTACAGTCAAAGCCTGGGGTTAAGAAGTGTTGCAATTTTACTCGAAACATTTATTGAAACAACGTTGGTTACTTTAGTATGTTAAAAGTGAATAAGAATATGTGGCAATACCAATAACTCCTTACTTAAACTATTATCTCATCGATACAACTTAACAGTTAAATTAAATTACTCATTAGCCTAATTATAAGGCTAGATTGTAATGAGATTAGGGCGTATCGCCAGAAAGAGAAAGAAGAAAGAGAAAAAAAAACTCAGCGGTAAGCGTATTTATTCCATCAATCAACTTTCACGCCTAGGGCGTAATGATAAGCAAGCTACTAATTCGAAGGATTATTCTGATTGAGTGCAATTTTGTTTGGTGATTCTTAGTTTCATTTTTTTGTGATTTTAAATTCTGTAACTACGCATTTATACTCAATTTTTTAAGCGTGAAACCCTATTTTTGGCATCATGCAACTATTTAGTAACACCTACTTTGTCATTACATGCTGTTTGTCTTCCTTATGTAAATAAATAAATACTAATCTCCAGTGGCGAAGGGTGAATTTTCTTAAAAGGGAAGCCGGAACAATTATTTGTTTAAATGATAATTGGAAATAATAGATACTAGTATTTGCCTGAGAGAGGAGCTCGTGGCTAAATAATTACAGCCGCATAGACCGATCTTCCGGGTTAAGCCACGCTTGCCGAGGTTGGTCTGTGGATGGGTGACCATTTACCATAGCGAGTTTCCTCCGTGCCTCGGAAAGCACGTTAAGCCGTTGGTCCCGGCTGTCATTTGAAGATCTTTGACAGTCGTTACTGTTGGTCAGAAGCCAGAAAGTCTGACAACCAGTCTTACCAAGAGTATCGTATTACCCAGTTACTGGGTTGTGGAGGTCTGATAGGCAGTCGCTCCATGTAAAATACTGATATTCAGCTGCTTCCGGTTCGACCGGAAGCCGACCCCAACATAGTTGGGAAAAGGCTAGGCAGATGATGAGATACTAGTATTTGCCATATTTCGAAAGGGAAGCCGATAGGAATCGAGTTGTATGGAGCCTTCGCCACTGCTAATCTCCCAGTCATCGGTTCATATCAGGGCCTTGATTCTCTATGACATTTAAGGAATACTCGTAAATAACGCGATCCCATTACATTATATCTTTGCAGCTAAAGATGGCGCTGCTTTCAAAAGCCTTTTGACGATAATATGTCAATTTCAGTACTTTATTTTCCGATTACACATTCGGATGGTAAAGCGGCGGTGTTATTTGCGTGTCACGTTTTGATGTCTCATAATGAATATGGCCCGAGCTCGTAAACGTCAAGTGCAGCGCCAAGCTACCTCATAGATCGCTACAGTCAACCATATAATATTGAAATAATATCCGCTTTGCTGATATAATCATTATTATTATTGAACTTGGACACTGTTCCCGATGCCGGTGGGCTACTATTTTTATATTTTTAAATGTTTTTGGTTTATTATACAAATATTTAAAAATGTGACTGTGATATGTGAGTAACTGCCTCGTTGGTCTAGCGGTCGCAAGCGCGACTGCTGAGCGTGAGGTCCTGGGTTCGATTCCCACGTCGGGCAAAGCGATATTGGGTTTTTCCGTGTGGGATTTCTCAGTAGCAGCCCGAAGTCTGGATTTGTGCCCGGTCGATGGCAATAGGCTCGCCCCCTATTACATGGGATTTAAACATAAACGGCGAAATGTGGGTGTACTATACACCTCTGCTAACCCTTCGGGGAATGCAGGTGTGAGTTTATGTTATTTAAACATGTAACTTTATATGTACAGTGAATAAAGGAGTCAATTATTATTTAAAACTTTTACAAAAAAGTGTACAGGTAGCCGCAGTAGTATTAGAAGTAAGGTCTTATAATAGTGGTTTTATTAATGTCTAAATAAAAAGTAGTGTATAACTTCAGGTGCAAGAAACGTTAACTCGAATTAGAATTATATGCAGCGTCCTGCCCGATTTAAGTTCATTCAAACCTGTGTTTCAAGCCATCACTTTAAAACACAATAATGGGATAATGAAACTAATATAAAAGTATATTTCCAACTTGTTATAAATAAATAAAAAAAAAAAAACTTTATATCAGATAAGTAATATCCTATCCATAGCTGGTTATTAAAAAAGAGACAAAGAAAGTAACTACTATAAGTTAAAAAAAACTTAATATTTAGTTACCAGTTCATTGTTCGTCATGCATCTTTGAACAATGGCATTCAACAAAGCTCTTCTTTGTTGAATGCCATTGTTCGTATCTCCCTGCTATGGTCTTCAGGATGGAGTTGGAGCTGGCCCGCACTCTGCAGAGCAACGAGGCACATTTCTGTCTGATGATGGCATGAAAGCCATCGACGTGTGCCTGCGTGAGCATACCAGATGCACTACAGAAACGGGGCAGCCCCATCAACATCCTGAAACCGTTATTATATTGGACCCGCAGGGCGCTGATAGTCTGCTGAGTATAATAGTATAATTACGAGCGTAAGAAAAAAATTGGTAATCAAAAACGATACTATACAAAAATAAATACTTATGATGTAAAAGCTGTATTGGAGATCGCAGTATGTACTTATTTCCAAACCAAAATATGCTGTTACCCACGTTCTTGTCATAGTCCTGGAAAGTGCAGTCAGAATAGAATAGAATATTGGTTTATTTGCATAGAATGTAGGTACATAAAATATAGGTGTTAACAAAAGCGTCAGCGACAAAAGTCGGCTAACACTACAGGCTGTCAATGAATTCGTGTAATTCCTTAAAACCACATGATCTACTGCTGGTGTAGATTGGACCCGCACGGGAATTAGCGTGATTAAAAATAAAAAAATAAAAATCAATTTTTTTCATGCGGTAAGGGTAAGTGATCGTATCTAAACCACTTAGTAAGGATTAAGTAAAAAAATAAGTATTTTTTTTTTGCAAAAGATATATTTTCTGTGATTGAACATTTCGATGCCACGCATGAATGAAAGCACGGCGACGCGGCTGGCGGGCACGACTAACGCGATATCGCTCTTTGCAGTAAGTTAACTCGGGGCTCTAAAAAAATAAACTTTAAAAAAAAGTAAAAACCGACTTCAAAGAAATACTAAAAGGAGTAAAATAATTACCATAATATAAAATTAACAGTTTCAGAAGTCGGTGGCTTCTATTTGCTTCAGTGTAGAGTTGCACCGACTTCTGAAACTGTTAATTTTATATTATGGTAATTATTTTACTCCTTTTAGTATTTCTTTGAAGTCGGTTTTTACTTTTTTTTAAAGTTTATTTTTTATTAAATACGTTTTAGTGTCATAATTTTAACCCCCTCCTTCATAACCCTTCTTTTTGGCTTTGACGTAGTCGGGCATAAAAAGTCCTTTCAAATGATACCTTACACGATATAATGAAAACATTCCAAAGGGGGGGAGGGGGGACACGCACCCCCTCCTCTTTTCCAGTAGTCAGTTCCCAACAACAAATACAAAGCAATTTTAGTAATTTGAGAATTTTGCTTTGATCCGATGAGGAGTTCCGTTCCATATCTCTGAAGTTCATGGTCTAATCTTAACAAAATTTAAATGGGACCAATCGGAAAGTATACCCTTTCGAACAAAAAAAGAATTTTTCAAATCGGTTCATAAATGACGGAGATATGAGGTAACAAACATAAAAAATAAAAAAAAAAATAAAAAAAAAATACAACCGAATTGAGAACCTCCTCCTTTTTGAAGTCGGTTAAAAATTACACAGAAATAGAAAACTAAGATTTTATTTAGAATTTTTTTTTCAGTTGATTTTCAAAACATCCCTTTTAGTGTTAATCTGTGTCACCAGTAAATCACGCGATTTGAAGAAATTACACGAATTTGTTTACACCCTGTATTACTTTGACATACATCTAAATAATTGACAAAAAAAAACCGATACATTGTTTTTTAGCATCAAGAATTTGTGTTAATTTAATGTAACAACTTTGCCGATTTTGAAAAATATTATTATTTCAGTTATGATTAAAAAAACAGAAGTGTTAACTGACTTTCATCTCTGATTGTGCCTAAGTCACCTTTATCACACACACGGACGTCGAGGGTTTTGCCTCGTTCAATCAAGATTATTTTTACTTTTAATTAGCTCTAGAAGTATATCAATTCAGGTAACCTAATCGGTTCTGTGGTAGGTGCGGTTACTACATGTTACACTTATTGACGAAACATATTTGTAGGGTCATCGAGGCCGGGTCATGTCGCGGTCAGTTAAGCGGAAGTACGGAAGCAGATGTTGACAGGTCGCGGGAAGCCACCCATCCCACCCCGCGCCCCTATCGGTCCCCGCCCCGCTGTCACCGGTGCTTACTACTGATGTTTGGAACACCCATTCAATCTTGTTGCCCAATCATAAATATGTACTCAAGATTTTGGATGCCGTAAATCGTAAATATACAGGATGTAAACGAATTCGTGTAATTCCTTCAAACCGCGTGATCTACTGGTGACACTGATTAACCCTAAATGGGTATTTTTGAAAACCAAACGAAAAAAAATATACAAAAAAAAATTGCTTTTCTACTTCTGAGTCTTTAGAGGGGTGTATGAAAAGAGCCTCCACGAGTGACGATACTTCGGTACGTCCGGCGCACCCTGGGCAGTCAGCCTCGCTACCATCCTTGCTGACTAGCTAATCTTTTCACCACGGCATGACCCATTCTTGTATAGCTCATGCTGACACGATAGAAGAAGAAGTCTTTAGAGCCCCGAGTTAACAGACTGCAAAGAGCGATATCGCCCTAGTCGTGCTCGCCAGCCGTGTTGCCGTTCTTTCATTCTTTTATGCGTGGCATCAAAATGTTCAATAAAAGAAAATTAGTTTTTTGAAAATAAAAAAATCTTGTTTTTTTACTGAATCCTTATTAGGTGGTTTAGATACGACCACATCCCGTGCGGGGCCAATCTACACCAGTAGTAGATCATGCGGTTTTAAGGAATTACACGAATTCGTTTACACCCTGTATGTCCACAACATGTAATTCCATAAATGAAAAGGTTCAGATAAATGATGACAGGCATAATAACATACGCCATAATATTAAATACCTACATAACATGACTATCTCTACTGTACCCGATGAGGTACGTTAAGGTGGTATCAGGTCCCATGCCACAGAAAGCGAGCCTAACTCCGTTTATCAGACATAATTACAACCCTGTGCTACAATTGAATACTTCCAAGCAGAACCACCAAGCGTTCCACCACGAGACCAATGAGTCCATGAAATGTTATATAAACGAAAATATCCCTCTACGTTTTAATTAAACCTCATCCGTTGATACTAATTAATAAAATTTCCCGAATAACACTTCTATAAAATATATTGTTATTAGTTACACGCTATAGGACATACAACCCCAAATAATCAGATTATTTAAACGTCCATAGCTTTGTTTGTTTACTCACAAATAAACAAACAAGTTTATAATATTTGTCATGTCGGTTTGAAATGGAAGAGCACTAAACGCTTGTATAATAAAGTTTCTTAAAGCTAATCACTAATTGAACAAGTGTTTCGGGGCTGACGGCGTAAGTCGCGAGATCTAATTAAAGCACCTACCGCGGTGCGCCGCTCAACCCCAGTCGGAGCCTATTATCACGCCTCCGCCTCCTATTAGCATTGTCTCCTCGAGGGCGATACTTATCTTTATTTAAATTCACTTCTTGGTAATTGGGTTGACGAGTCGACAACGTGATTTGCATTGATGAAAATTGGCCAGTGTACCGGGCCCTCGTAACTTACTTCGTCGCCTAATTTGTTTTATTACGTTTGTAAAACGGAGACGATTTTATCGCCGACGCGATTTGTTTACATCTGGTAATGTACACGAAGACAATGAACGATAAACAAACATGTATTAGTACGATAGACATTATTCAGAAATAAACCGTAAAGCTGCGCGTTGCAAGCTCAACAACTTGTCAGTTATCTGATATTCTTTGTGCGAGAGTTATTGCACTAGTAATAAATTAGGAGGCATAGATGTCACTTGTAGCATTTTTGCTGGCAGCGCTGTACGAGCGCAGTCAAAGAGGATGCGCTTGGTTATTTCTCATTACGGCACACGCGATAAAATCACACAGAGTCGTTGCCTCATTAAAATCTTCTGGTGCGCGCATCTGTAAGCCTTTTGTGAAGGCGAGAGCGCGCCGCTCTTGACGCCTTTCGCGTGTCATTTCGGGCACAATGCCGCGCGGCGAGGGACGCGACGCCTGGCAATTTTTGCTCTGACATGCCAGCGTGTGCTTTTTATCAGTTTATCGGGAAATATTTTATGCGGATACACTGTTATAATATTCTCCTCACGTTAGATTCGTATTCTGTACTTGAATGACGTGTCATATCTCCGGCGTGTGGTGTGTGCTGTGGTTACATAATACAAGCGTACACATAAATTATTGTAGTTGTAAGATTACACGTCCTTCGTATACCAATCTAATCGTACGTATGTCCTCCACGTTTCTCATTTCAAATAGAATTCCAAAATAGGAATTCAATACGCTTGATATACATATTAAGGTTCACATCAGTTTGAATACTTCCACTGCTTAGCATGTGCCGTACACAGACACACAGTCCTAACCTAATTTATCGTTATCACGAATATTGACGCAATCAACACGATTAGTTACTAATTCTAGATCTTATTAATATAAGATGATGATACAATATATCTACAATGAAACTAAAAAAATCGGCGAGTAGTTTGAATGCGATCAAGTAGTGATGGGTAACATAGGTAACTATCACATTATAGAAATATAGAAAACGAAGAAAAAAATTTTAAAATAAGGAACTAAATATTGTTGCTTATTTCTGTCGTAGAAACTATAATTAACTATTTCATTACAGCAGCGAGAGGTCTTCATTAAGGCCAAGTTCCGAGAAGCAGTTTGTCGCGAACTGTACAGAAGCAACTGAGTTATTATAAAATAGAATTACAAGTTCGACTCAACTGTTGCTTATCTGATGTTATGAAATAAAATGTTCATTTTACGTTTATCTATGTGAAATCTATTACAAAATTAAATAAGCTGTCTTCACCATAAAGGATAAAGCAGATATCCCAAAACAAAGTGTTCTATTAATCGTATTCTATGTTCGTAGTGGCATCCTCGTTCATTTACTTTATAATAAACTTCTAATTCGGAAGTTTTAAAGTTGGCAAGAAGCCAGTCTAATGGTAAATTGTGCAGTTTGGCTTTAATAACACACAAATTAAAAGTTGTAGATTGTGATAAGAGTTTAGAATTAAAGCGCACATTTAGGCACAATTTGGTACAATACGGTAGTTCAATATTTAACGTGTTTCACTTTGCATATTCACAAGGCGGTCGGGCGGGTTACCGCTCGGCGCTCACCTACCGACTTGGAATGGTAATGCCGCCCATTAAGCGCAATGTGCGGTGCGCCCGCCCTTGTATCTCCGACTTATTACTTCATTTTTGAAGTTCAATATTAGATCATTGGTAAAAGGATATCTGGTCAGGTTAATGTTAGGTCATTGATTCAAATTATAGGTTATGGTGTTTAAAAAACGAAGCAGTTTTTGTATCGTGCTTGAGTCAAAATAACATAAAGCTAGCATTGGTTATAGAATTAAAATTAAGCGTACGTGACAAGTTGTTATTTCATTAATGCTTAAGAGAATCAAAGTAATCTAAAGCTCTTTAGTATTAGGTATAATATGACTCCTGCTTATGAAGGAATAGTCTAAGTCAGTAACAATTCAATGTGCACTTCATTCGTGTACGAGTATATGGTTTACGAAAATTCGACTGAAATCACAAAAACCCTCTACCTTTTTGAAATTTCATTGGTGTATTTTTTGTATCGTATTTTAAGCGGAGTCCGGTATGTCTCGATAGTAGTAAGCCGTATGTTTACAAATTGGCAATACAATATAACAGAATGGAGGGCACGTCGCCGTATCGACGACGCAATGGATGCAGGTCACGAGCGCGCGCGCCCGGCGCCCGCGTCCTGCGGTCCACGCAACTCTATACGTACACAGACACATTTGTATCTCACCCTACTAGTAAATTAATATTAGGCAATTAGTCTGTATCGGATTAATGTTAGAGGAACTTTTTATTCAGTACGCATGCGGTCTACTTGTCCGATTTTACAGCACTGTTATTTGGCGATATGTATTCAATGCTACGCTATTCGGTCGTTTTCTAAAATTAGGCTCGCTACACACATTCAATCTGCGGTCTTTCTATACTATTTCATGAATCATGATTCATTTAAACGCAAAGGACCGCCGCACGTCTCCAGTCTTAAGTATGGGGCATGGATATGGTTACAACATTTTTGTGACTTGGACCGTGTAAACAACCAATCCACTAATTAGTAGTTGCCTTGATGGTTTTCATAATTCGAGGCACCTAATTTAAATAACGATATACACGCACTCTACTAAATACTGGAGACGTGTAAATAAGCCTTTAGTTTGACGAGACGAGTCCCTAATGGGTTAGTGCCAGAAAGCTCACACTTTTACTTAATAAACGTGAACTTGAGAGATATTGACGCACTTACTGTGAGTACTGCTTAGAGTTCTGTCTACTTGACTACTTGACGTGAGGGTTTCCCCTTGAGAAAATAAAGGCATGAAGAGAGACGACTCCACTTTATGTACGTACGGGGCATGTGATAGTAGACGGATACAAAATGTCTTTTTTTAAATTTTTAAGTAGTCACTATAGAGCATAATAAGTCGAACCATTGAGTAAAATTCATTAAAAAATTCTCCTTACAAAAACTGCTTCCCAATAAATAAAAAAGTCCAATGATTTACGAATGAAAGATGATGACTAGGGTTAAATATAAAGTATCTGAGGCTAAAGAAATTCTTTACGGACTTTTTATATAATATTTTCCTTCAAAGTCCTGCGGACGTTGCGAATTTTGCATTGCAATGCAGTGCACGGAAGTATGACGCAGCGTCTCTTAGGAATCAATGATCCTTCCCGCTTGCCGCATATGTTTGTGTACCTATTCTGCCGGATTCCGTCTACCCAGCTTACACAAAGACGTTCTATGGACTTACTGTTTTGGTCATCACAAATCACGGCTAACGCTAACCATAAAATATTACGCTGAAATAGCTAGAAGTTCGTATTTGTAAGGAAGCTAATTGGCGTAGAAAGTTGAACGTTCATGTGATACGCAATGAATGAAGCGGAATATAATCGCGACGACAACACTGACTGAGCACTTTCTCCCTGCTCAATAAAGGGAATCTGTTGTGTGAGATACCTTTGATAGGCAAGCGTTCCGTTAGTATGTAGATGTATGCTTAGTGAGTGCAGTTACGTATTCTGTCGTCGACAGCGGATCGTTATCTGTTTCCACTAAAGGAAACTGGCTTTTCCACGAAAGAACCACCCCAACGGTTTCAGCGTCCCCCTTCGCCCGACTCGACTTCTCCTTTTTGCGTTATTTCATTTTTCTTTGCTAACGTGCACCTGCTAGTTAGCTGCCTGGGGCTCTCATTGCTCCTGCAATGTTAGCTGCCCGGTGCCTCGCATTATAAGGAAGATATAAATTGTATCTTAATTTTAAACGTTTTAGAAAATATACAACAAATGCAGCTTCTATTCCTGCATGAGATGACGACAGTTAAATAAAAATATTGTACGTGCCGAGCTTGAGTACAAAGTGTAGTTACTGTAACACAAAACGCAGGGTCGGCTATGAAGTTTAATGTTAGATGTCAGTAGAAAGGATGGCGTTCTGAACAGCGCTAGAACACAGTCTCCTTGATACATTTGTATTCCTTACAGACAAGTAATCAATATCCGTTGAACGGCGAGAGCACGGACAGAACTGTCCTATGTTCAACAATTTTTCTTTCAATATCTAACAATTGTAGTGTACACACTGTACAAACTGGTACAAACACAGTACAAATTATATTCAAACAATAATATATAAATATTATTTTAGTGCTATAGCGGAAGCTATTTACGTAACTAAGTAATATTTATTATATTTGTATTTACAAACAAATATTAAATTGTATAATTTGCAAATATGGTTCATCAAATTATAATTAAACGGAAATGATTGCGATAATGTCCAGGCTCACTCCTGTCGATGCAAAAATATCTGCCGACACCGGGACAATATGAAATTCTCGTATCGTGAAAAAATAAAGCCGGTATGTACGGCGTCACGCGTGCGAAATAAAATAACAACGGCAACATGGTGCGGATGGGGCTTGATACATATTTGAATACATTACCGAACACGCAGATAATGCCACCAACATGCATACTTATTCATAACGCCTTCTCAAACTGTGAATGAATACAAATACGCCATCTCTCTTCTGCCTAGAGTCATGATTGGGTTTATTGCTTGAGTTTCGTAACAGAGAAGTTTTTTTTAATAACAAACCCTAGGGTGATTATTGTGTACATACGTACGATCGTAAGAAACATATTGAAATCACAAAATAATACAAAACATATTATAATAAGAACAACTATTGAAGGTGTAGACATCCAAAAAAGAAAGTTTCGAATTTAAATATGGAAGTTACGCAAAACTTAAAACTCGAAAACATCCTTGCATCGGCTAAAAATGTACTAACGTTATTCTTGACATAACTTTATTCAGCGTTTATTAGTAAGAATGGTGTACGCAAAGCCTTTTAATCGAAAACGACGGTTTTTCAAGCTCTTAGAAAGAAATTTAAACAAAATATAATGATGGTATTATAATAACAGGGAAATGTAATTCTAGAGACTGCGATATCATAAACATTTATTTACTTTTCCATTTAAATTAATGTAGGTTGCATTCAAAGGAACCCAGAGTAATCGAAACACTTTGGAATCCCAATCACTTCAATGTTCTCGACGGTACGCCATTGGTGATGCGCCAAACGTCTACAATTACATCCTGAATGAATAGCGTGCTACTTGTTGGTCTCGTTAAAATCCCTATTACAAACGTGAATGTCAGTGGGGAATATTAATTAACAAGAAATGAATAACTAAACTGCATCAAGATAGATGAATGAATGGAACATTGTTAGAAGTCTGTAGATAAAGTAAGATCAGTAGTAGCAATAGGGTTTATTGTGCATGAGGACGCGATGTTTGCGTGTGCGGGTCCCGGTCGAGAAGGCGTGTACAGTTCACGCTGATTTCCTGTAAACACGTCCATTGTGTCGCCGACACGCTGCCAGCCCTCACACCCTTCACTCGGGAAAATGTTGCGAATAATTATTTGTGTAACGTTTTGTTATGCGTCCTTAACTGTGCAATGAACGAGAATAAGATACGATATTTATTTGCAGATTCCTACCCGAAAATCATACTTAATTATTTTATTTATATTTTTGGTGGTTTCAAGTCTAGTCTTCTTCGTTTTGAATCTTGTTACATTACAAGCAAATTTTACAAGTCTATCGCCTCCAAGATCATAACAGCTACGAATTGCTACGAACGGCTACATGTTGCTACAATATGTGTAGGCGATGGACTACGAGTTCTATGTATTTGAATCTCTGCTATGCATTATTATTTATCTATAAGATTCGTATTTTTCAAGTCACTTGAATCAACTTTACTAAAACTTTATTATTGTCTTTTCTACCCAAAACACCGCAGTGATGGAGCCGCTTTCTATTTTAAATGTTATTTTGACATTTGGTTTCATCTATAATGACCTACAGAACTATGATTTCAGCCAAAAATGGAATTAAGAATACTCTATCTAATTTGTATGTGCCAGTGCACCCACAACTCGGACAATCCTTTTTGTTTCGGGACTAATTGTGTGAGGCAAAACAAAATAAAAATATAAATAAAACAGAATGTAAACAGCTATTAACAAAAGTAATTTATAAGGCGGTAGTCGGTGGCAACTCCGGTAAAGGACGCCCTAGAAGGACATACGATTCTATACCATCGATGTTATTGGTGATGTTCTTAAAAAATAACAGGTGCGTAGTACTCTCAATCGGTGTGCGTGTATGGCAAGATACTGAACGTGGACGAAGCGAAAGGAGTATTTATTTATTTTATTTATTTATTTAAATTAATATGGAAGACTTACAGCTAAAAAAAACAGACTAGTACCAGTAAATCAGACCGACAGCAAGTCTTCACTTATAAATAACAGACCAATAACTACATATTCTATGGACATTATAGCCTACACGAACAAAATAATAATAAAAAAAAACTGAAAAAGGACAAAAAAAATTTTTTTTTTGCTCACTCTTCTTGCTTGACAACTTTCATAACCTAATAATAAAATTAAACTAGATGAAAAAGTTTCGGCTTAAACTCTTCCTGGCTGAGGACACACTAGTTACGAATAGTATGTAAGGATCGTAGCATGCCTTCTATAGTTTCTGACTACCCCCGTGGGAAAAGGTGTGAGTTTATGTATGTACGTATGTATGGTCTATATTAAAGGAAAATAAATATTGACAGTGTTAACATCTAGATATGATTCGGAGTTATTAATGGCAATAATTAAAATATTATTAATTATGCGATATTCGTTGGTTAAGGGTAATGAGGAGAGTATTAATTAACCGTTGCAGTTAATTTGAACGAGTGAGATATAATCACGGAAATAAGCAGTCAACTGCAGAAATATAATTATTTTAGTTATGGTGATAAGAACATACGTAATAGTATTTCATTCATTGTCATCATCATTCAGCCGAAAGACGTCCACTGCTGGACATAGGCCTCCCCCAAAAGGGGGGGTTTGCCGCAATCGCCACGCTTGGCAGGCGGGTTAGCGATCGCAGTGTGGTTGTTAAAGTACTCAGAGAACGCTGCGGTCCATCCTCTAGAGAATCCCTTAGTCGCCTTTTACAACATTCACGGGAAGAGATGGGGTAGTGCAGGAGATAACAGTATTTATTGGTTTTAAAAATATTTTAATATTAAGTACGTATATTCATATTAATATTCCTAATGTTATTTCTTGTTTGACAATCAAATTCTGTATACAAGGTGTAACATGAATAACGCACAATCTCTTAAGGGGTCACTATACTCATCATTATGAACAACTTTTACTATGGGACCAAACCTGAACACGCGAAAAAAGAAAACCAGCTGTTCCCTACATTTTGACGAGTTATGCGAACATAAATGTACGGAACAGCTGCTTTTTTTCTCGATTTCAGTTTTGGTCCCATAGTAAAAGTTGTTCATTAATGATGAGTATAGTGACCCCTTAAGAGGTTGTGCGTTATCTATGTTTCACCTTGTATAAATCCGAAAAGTCAGAGGTGAGGGCCGGATCGAACTCAGATCCTCCTGCAAGGAAAGCAACAAGCATTTAACCGCTAAGTTATCACTATTTTTAGGGTTCCGTAACAAGATGGTAAAAAGGAACCTTTATGGTGCGACTTCGTCCGTCCGCCGTCCGTCTGTCTGTCTGTCACAATTGCTTATTTCAGGAACTACTTATGCTATCGACTTGAAATTGGAATAGTTTTAAATAATGCTTGTTCATCTGTAGTGCAAGGGTAAGAATTGTTTTCTTTTATTTTCATTTCAATAGAGACCGTAGTGAAGGGTTGAAATTTTAAAATCACATAAAAGGCAACAACAGACAAAAAAAATTTGGACTGATGATGAAAAATGTTTGTAAAAATACCATTCACCTCCTTATTTAACCCCGAAGTTTGCAAAGTTTGCAAAAAATATGGAATAAATCAAGTTGATGGGTTTATGTAAATATTACATGAAAAATAAAGCGATGTCTGTAACTAGCATAGTTTTTAGAAATCAGCAAAAATCCTTTACAAACTAAATACGTTTGTGCAGGGTTTTTGCTCGATCCTAGGTCTTATTGTTTTTGAGGCGGTCGATGAATTTAACTAATAACTTTTAATACGTTTCCTGCTAAGGTGCGGAACCCTCGGTGCGCGAGTCCGACTAGCACTTGGCCGATTTTTTTCTAAATATTTACTGTATCATAAATTGATAATAGGTACAAATAAGCACCTCTCTTTTAATAATTGTATGGGTTTAATTAACTATATTTATTTGTAATTATGTAAATATTGTTTGTGTAAATATTGTATGATAAGGTATTGTGATTAAATAATTCTATTTATCGTGTGTGTTATACAAATTCGAATACTTGAGTGTCAATGGGCGTCATCGTTATAAATAACTATTGGGAATTAATGAAGCTTTAAAGGAGATAAATATTACGCATACAGTAAAGATTTCTTCTAAAAACGAATTACTGGATGAATATTTGAATAACTAATTTTAATAATAACAATAAAACATAGTTAATGGATTCATTTGGACAGATTTAAAAATTAATAATTTATTATTTCTTGGGAACCACCGACACAACTGGCCACAAAAAAACTAACATATAGTCAAATGTACGACTCACACTTGGCAAAGCGTATCGGAGAGGATGGAAGCGTATTTTACAATGCAATAAAGAGAATAGACATGTATCCATACTTTAAAGTTGATAACTGCGTGCTTTAGCGGCGGTGGCGCGACCGAGCGCATGCGACCGGCTGCCGTCGCATGCGAGCGCAAAATGAACTTTAATTAGTATTAAACATGTGACTGGTCAAGCGAGTGACATATTCAAGGACATGGTAATTAGTGGGTATGTATAACGAAAAGAAATGAAAATGAAAACCATTATGAAAATATTGAAATAAGATTGACTAGCGGGGTATGTCGGCAAGTACAAAAGGCCCGTGTGTGGGTGTAGTGGGAGTGTGGAATAAAGGGCGGTCGCCACTTGCAGTGCCGTGCGCATCTCACCTCACCGCTTGTAACCACGCTTCGCATTTTTTTTTGTGCGATGTCGTTTTCCCTCTTATCTTTATTGGAAAAATAGTTTAAATATTAAGGTATTTTTCATCACATGTTTGGAATGAGAATCGATTACAGAATACCCTCCTTCAATATGTCACTCCTTTACCCAGTACACTGAATAAGTATAGATAGAAGTCAATTCAATTCTCTTTATTGCATTAATCATATTACACATAAATCTTGACGTATGGGTATCAGAGCGTTCATTATATTTTCTGTACCGTTAACGTCTCTGTCGTATCTTGTGCATAAATAATGTGAAAAACTACGTAATGTCTCAAATAAATAAATCACTACATAGTATAAAACAAAGTCGCTTCCCGCTGTCTGTCCCTATGTATGCTTAGATCTTTAAAACTACGCAACGGATTTTGATGCAGTTTTTTTTAATAGATAGAGTGATTCAAGAGGAAGGTTTATATATATAATACATGCATATTATAGTAGATTAAAACGCAGAATACGCGATAAACAGCATCCACGCGGGCGAAGCCGCTGGCGACCTCTAGTAAACTATAAATTGCGATTCCGTCTGGTCCGATGCGCGCCGATGCGTGTCGAGACGCTTCGTCAGGTGTTAGTCATCACTACATAGTATAAAACAAAGTCGCTTCCCGCTGTCGGTCCCTATGTATGCGTAGACCTTTAAAACTATGCAACGGATTTTGATGCGGTTTTTTTTAATAGATAGAGTGATTCAAGAGGAAGGTTTATGTGTATAATACATTGCACCCGTGAGAAGCTGGGACGGGTCGCCAGTACATAATAAAGTAACATCATACAACACCAATATTATTAAATGTATGTTATGTTTCATACAACAGCGCTAAATTGTTGCTCTATAAAATATGAATCACCATAACAAATGTACAAGTCTGGCAGTAATTGATCAGTGAATTATCACTGGAAGTGGTTCAAGTGTATCAATGAGATAAACTCGAAGCTCGGAGATTAGACGGCGCTGTCACCTCGAGCCCTCGTCGAAGTCGAGGGCCTCTCGAGACAAGCCTCCCCGCGACATTTGTGAGCAAACACGCCGCTCACAAAATATGCAGAACGCGCCCTCAAATTAAGTTTTACCTTCCTGTCTGTAGTTATGTAACTCAAAATAAAGTCAGGAATGAACACCGTCTGCTCATATAGTTTGCTGTTTTTATCCACTTTAATTAGGAAAATTCTAAAGTTCCGCGACAATATTAAGTACTAGAGTTTTTAGTTTGTTTTTATTTTGAGCTTCTTTCCACGATTTTATTAAGCGTATTTCTAATACCTTGTCGCGGATAGACATAACGACACAATCCTAGAAATAAATGTAAACAGCCGCCATATTGAATACCACATACGGGTTTACCTGGCTGAATTTAATTCTGATATAGGTGTGGACATGTAATAAGAATTTGGGCTATTCAAAGCGGGGCGAATAATTAGAAATGTTCAGGCGCAGCGTCCGCGAGTGATTGATGTAGTGGAAGTCGCTGCTATTGCCGTGCCCGTGTCCCCCCCCCCCCTCACTCTCCCGGAGTGAGCCTCCAGCCCCCTCCCGCTGCGACAACTTGGAGACATTAAGAATATTTAAATTGTAAATTGCTCCCCTGCACTGAATACCTATTTACCAAAACTTCGCCCGTTTATACAATCGCCGCCACAAACTTGTGAACGCAGTTAACATACATTTTATTCAAATAACAATATCATAACGCACGACTCGTTTGTGAAGTAAACAAAACAGGAATTTAAGTATCTACATGATTACGTTCCTTACCACAGGAGCAGAAATACTACCTATACAGATCTACGTAGCGTTAGTATAGTGTTGAATGCATGACATTCCACCGCTAGTGTATCCTTTATTACAAACATACCCACGTTTTCGATGTTCCCCTGCACCGTTTGAATATAACGTTAATTTCAGTAAATGTGTTTTATAACCCAGACATAAAAACCGAAGATTGAAGTTGGCACTTTAAGATATACCTAGCTTTTTTTATTGATAGGCTGGTACCACTATATTTACGGCTGTCCTTCATTTATATAAAAAAACAGAAACCAGATCTTTACCTACTGTAATAAATTAATTATGACTTCATGTACACATGAACATAAGAAAATGTCTTATTTAATAAACTTAACTGTTTAATAAAGTGCGTTTGTAAACCATGGTTTCTTAAAAATTAAACGTATAAAGTCCATTATACGAATAAAACATAGGTACTATTAGACTATCCACTTAAGAATTCCTAGAAAAATGATTTTAAGAGAGAAAACGCGCAAATGGAGCAAAAAGGCTACGTTGTGATAACAATAAGGCTCGTAGATGGGCTCCTGTAACATGAATATAACAAACTAAAGAACCGGCTTGATTGAATCATCCGCTGTTCTTTGTCATAAATCCGACAACGGGCGGCCTTCTAACAATGCGTCCTGAAATCGTTCCATTTCTCATTTTGTTACTCTCCCCTTTAATCTCGCATCCGTAGAAAAGTGGATCAGCGTTGCAAAAGGGCATTGCAATGCAGACAGCAGACATGCTCTGATTAATCTATTGTGAAAGTATTAGCCGATTTTACTCTCTCTTAATTAATTCAGTGAAAGAATATTACTTTTATGTATTGGGCAGTGTTGAAATCTTTACTTTTATTATTGTTTACTGCTTGGGACGTTACATGTCTTTGGCGTGGCCACGGTAGACCACGCTATTCCAGGAAACAATCGCTTCCGGAAAACCAGACCGCATTTGTTGTGTGGCCGCCGAGATGTGGGCATGTAATAAAAATGCTCTGTGACGCGATCTTATAGATTTTCAACCTTAATGAAAAAGAATTTGTGTTGACATAATTAGATTTATTTTGACATTGTTATTTTGAATAGAATTTAAATTCTGATACTGTAATTTTAATTTAAATGTTGACATTATGATTATTTTTTACATTCTTTTTTTTATTTTTTGCTTTGTTTGCCTAGTGCGACAAATTTTGTACGCCTTATATGGCAAAACATGTAGCTACCTCATTTAATTATAAGACCTTTATACCACACTCATGTTTTACAAAATAAATATATCTTATCTTATCTTATCTTAAGAAGACACATTTTTCTTTGAGCTATCAGTAGCAAAATAGGAGGGGCTCGTGGCAACTTAAAAACCGTGTTGATCATATGATTTGCAAAGTTAAGCTGCGCTTGCCGCAGTCGATCCGTGGATGGGTGACCGCTCGTTACGCATCGAGACACCTCTATGTCTCGAAGAGCACGTTAAGCTGTCGGTCCCGGGTGCCATACGAATCAAAACAAATCAAATCAATTTTCTTTATTTCACTTAAACCAATACAGGCACTTATGAAAAGTCGAATTTAGGTGCACGGTTCCAATTAGTCGTTTCCTAATGGAGAAGAGCCGGCAAGAAACTCCATGGTTACTCTTTTTAAAAAAAGATATCTTTAACAACTTCATTAAGTACAGTACTATGATTTAGGATAGTTAGGAGAGAACAATGTAGTATTGACCACAGACCTATGAGTACCTAATGTAATACCAAGTCTTGAGTACAAAAATTAACCAAGAAGAATACTATGACAGTCGTTACGGGCAGTCAGAAGCCCGAAAGTCCGACAACCGGTCTAACCTTAGGATATCGGCATTGCGCAGTAAGTGGGTTGCGGAGGTCTGATGGCAGTCGCTCCGTGTAAAATACTGGTATTCGTCTGAACATCTGGACATCTTGGATGGGAAGCTGACCCTAACATAGGTGGGAAAAAGGCTAGGCAGAAGACTATCAATAGCAAAACACATAAATATGTTATGTACTCAACTACTATTAAATTAATTTAAACGATTGAATTAAATTCAAAGTAAGGGTGTCAAAAATACTGATTATGGCGTACTGAAATACTAAGTGGGCGAAAGACTGAGGGCAAACACAAATATTAAAAACGGCGACTTAAAATTACGAATTTGAGGTACTAGTTATTCAGAACGATCAGTATAATAATTCTTAAGCGAACTCTTACTCACTCACATTATTGTTGTATGTTTGGAAGGTTGTTTGGGTTTCCAAAGGAGCGTCAACGGAGCCCCGCTGCGCAGTTCTCCTATTTCTGTCTGCAGGGTTTAAAGTAACCTAACACGAAGTGGATGACGGGGGCTTCGTTCGCTCGCTTCGCTCGCTCACTCTAGCCCCCGTCATCCCCTTCAAACCTAATCTATCAGTGTCGGGGTAAGGAAATGTATATTTTCGCCCACTCAGTATTTTTTTCGCCCAAATTAGTATTTATTTCGGACACTTGGAATTTTAGTTGCTAGCTTAGATTAACTGTTTCCCACTGCTAGTAGCTCATTTTACGAATTTTAATCATTCATAATTTTTCGCCAGTTAAGTTAATTTTTCGCAAATATATTTTAATGCCGCTCGGTTTAGTATTAAAATATCTCATTAACAGTCTTCCATAAATTATTTATTCGCCCGATTAATAATTCCCCTTTAATTAACTATTTACTAATACTATTTATCTAAAATCGCCTATTATAATTATAATAGTTTGTTTATTTACCTATCTATAGTGCACATTTTATTCAAGTCATCATCATAATCAATAATGTTATTGAACACGTGTCGTGCTCTGAAGAAATATGACCACAGCTCCATAAAACAGTCTTATTCGGCGCTCAAAAGCGTTGTTAAACATTTATAAGTCTCATAAAATTCAGAGCGAGTGTTTTCACGACATAATGAGAGCAGATGGGCGTCCATTGACCAAAACAGTGCACCCCATGGCCACTCGAGGCACCCCTGACAGACGCGCTGAGAAAAACAGGGTGGTTTTTATTTTCTTCGACTAATTTGAGGTTGCTTTTGGGAAGCCCGGGTCCCACCGGATTTCCTGGACCAATCTGCCGTTTAGGCAAGTGAATCTTAATAAAGGATGAAATAACGTTTAGATTGTATTACGCTATTGAATGTTATTTTTATAAATTGTGGATATTTTTGTATTGACTTGACCTATTATTGTTTCATTGCATGCAAAGAGTAGGGTAATGCTAACACTTAAGCTCCAATTAACCTATCCTAACACCAAATTCAAATGTTTTTATTTCGAATAGGCACAGTACATGCACTTAGGAAACGTCTCGGCAATTTAGTTACACGGTTCCAAATAGTAGGTCCTTTGGAGAAGAGCCGGCAAGAAACTCCATGGATACTCTTTTAAAATAACTAACCTAACCAATCCAATGCTCGCTCTGTTCGTACAACTTGCAAAAGTCGACTTACTGCGGGTGTTTCCAAAGCTTGAAAGTTGGTTGCGCAAGTCTACTTGCGCAACAAAGCTAGCTACTGGATTTTGCGCTTTACAGTTAATAAAACTTAGCTTGACAGTTGTCATCAAAACCGACAACATAAGATTGAACAAGTGTCTCGATAATAATTTCTATTTTTCACCGAAAAGAAGAAAAGAAAAACTCTATTTAACTCTTACTATGGTGCAACATAATACCTCCATAAAAATAGGTCTAATTAAATTACACGTATGTTAGATTGCATGACACTCTGATAACTGTCACAGGTATTAAGTTATATAATTATTTTATTAAGTGTAGATATTGGCTAATTTAATTTAGTTACTTACATGAAAAAAAGTTGGTATACGTGAAAATTTTACACTGCTCAAGAATACAAATCCAGTGATTGAACATGTAAAATGTCGCACACTCGTTATAATTATAATCTATGTAAAGCGATGACGACAAAAACGGATGATATAAAAACTCGTCATAAATAAAGCTGAGCGGAAGAAACATGCGAAAGCCACATAATTGTATAATTCCTGTTACCAGAGAGCAGAAAATCCGAGACAGCCGAGATTACAACCGTTAACCAACTGATCCCGGGACGGAAGAAAACAGAATGTCTCGCGACTTGGATAATGTTAAATTTATTGCAGCGCTAAAATGTTTACGGATATCGCGCGGAAACGAAACGCCCCGAGGACGGCGAGCTCTACTCACCCTTGTAAACACGTTTTATTGGCTTTATAATATGTTTTACGCGTGACGTTTTACAAACGATCCCCGAGGAGCGTCGAATTATTTTTACGGCACGTACTCGTACACACCGCGCGAAAACACCGGAAAATTCAGTACACGAGGGATTTTGTAATTACACCTTTTAAACAAACAGTTTTTGTTTCATGATTCGCAACGAAAACAGAATATGGGATAACATTTTAATTGTAGCAGCTGCAGCGGTTGAAAGTGTTAAAAATTGTAAAGAAAACTTTGTCCGGATGAATGATTAGTTTTTTCGACGATTCGGTCCCTTCCCAGACATGGGTGCTAATTTGTGAAATCACAGAGTGAAATATGTGTTGTATAGAGTGTGGAATGCGGCGCACTGGAACAATTGCACGCCCTAATACCAGTCAACCGCTTGATGAAGGTCCTGCCGCACCCTCCACGCCCCCTCGCACCACTTCCTGTCAGCCGAACGTATACGTAAACTGGTACATACCTACGAGCTACTCTTTGGAAAGAACGTAACGTGATGAGCCCCTGATATATAAAATATATTTAGAAAAATATATAATATGGTAATGTTATGCTCATCTATGGATACAAATAAATTAAAAAGGGTAACCTATAAGCTGGAACCTTTACCGCCACGAAGAAAGTTAAAAAACTAACTACATTCCCCCAATGTCATAGTTAGTAGCTTACAATTTGGAACTCGGCCAACATTTTCGCATATTATAACACTTCTAAATAGTAGGCCATGGCACAAAATTTAGCTACGGTCTATCTCGATATCACCATCTAAAGTTTTCGGCGGAACTCGGGGGAGGAGTGCGAATATTAAAGGTAAAAAGCTGTTTATATAAATGCAAAACAGATCGGCAGCTTGTCAGATTGGCTCAGTGCAGATCCTACTGATCGAATATGGATTTACAGTCGTCCCCATTTCGTCCGCTCAGCGACGCACCCTCCTGCCCTGCCGACGCAGTCGGACAGCCGAAAAATAATCTTTCGACATCTTACACAACCGCGACAAATGTTTGACTGAAAATGTTATTGACGTTTCGTTATTGCTATTTCGAAATATTCCGTAATCGTAATTTTTCATAATATAATCGTATAATCAAATATGACGTCAGATACGGAAATATTGGTCAGGTTGTTGAAGATGTTACCGATGTTGTGATATGTGGTATGAAATATTAAGGGGGTATTTCACCAACATATCAACAATGTAGTCCGTAACTATTCACCAGATAAGCTAATTGTGATATAGAAATACGAATGTTCAGTAATCTTGTAATTATCACTATTGATACTTATGTGGTAAAATGCAAATATTAGCAATTGAAAAAGTTTAGAGACCCAATTAGCTTAATAAATAGTTTAATGATAGGTTAGTGAAATACCTCCTAAATATTACGTTTAACCAATTCGATTTTGTGATTATTCTTTTAGGGGTTGTAAGTAAAGTAGTAAACTTTATCTACAAATTCAAGTCACCAAGAAATTTAATTTGACTGCGGCGTTTTCCTAAAAATCTCCGTAACCAAAACGTCTCGGTCGATTTCCTTATCATTCCATATACGTATTAGTGTTGAATGCGAATTTTCTTTCAATGCGGCCGTACCTTCGTCCCTGGCTGCGGCTGAATCCAATCGGAGGGATATTAAAACTTTCCGCCCGCTGTGCTCCGGCCCTTTGTACTGGAGAGCGCCCGCAAGTCCGATTCGAAGCCGACCGATCTCCTCTACTTCTTAAAAATGTACTGAACTAATTTGACTCTGGTATAGATGAAATTCAAAAAAACCAGCAAATAGATATTAGATGTTTTAACGAGATACGGTACGATATGTCTACCGGTGAAATGTACCTATAAAATACTTATAAGTTTCTATTTTATTGAAGAAAAGAATTAGATTGTAACTACCATATTAAAGTATATTATTTTACGACGTTGTCCAGATATAGTTACTCAATTTTTTTATCCGTCTTTACTTGGCGCAGTGTAGCAAATGTGTTCCTTATTCAGCCTGCAGCGCGTAAATAATTAAGAAAGCGTTCGACGCAGCCCGCTCCGACTGCTCCCAACTGAGTACTAATTACAACTTTTTATTCATTTCTTTAAGATAAGCAATACAACGCCTACAGCAATAGTAAATTTTGTTTAGTTCGTGGTTGGTGGTTTACTACGTTTTGATTGAGTGTAGACTTGTGTTCATTGCAGTAGTTAGACTGATCGGCTAGTAATATTTAAACTGACCGTAGCTACCAAAATGTCGTAACATTTTGCGCACATTTTGTGTAATTTTCTTAATTTGTGTCAAAGTGATTTTAACAATACAAAACGACACGATTACCAAAAGAGAAACACGAGTGTAACTTTAAAAGTAAAGTTGATGTAAGTTCTTCATATAAGTACTTGGTGTATTTCCGAGAAAACACAAGTAAGTTACTTATAAAGTGAATGATTAGCTTTCGCAGATAGTCGCTCTGCTTTTAGAACTATCTCAAATCCAGACGTTGCACACATTAACTAGTTTTGCGCGAACGAAGTCTGCCTCTTAATTTGTATTCGGCCCTCGGACCGCCGCGCCCGGGAGGAGCGGGCGTGTGCTCCTTTTGTAGCTTCAGAAACCAATTTGTATACCAGTAAGAAAATTAAAAACTTTCGGATGTTTTCGCAGTTACCTTCTTAACGCAATAAAAGCTTTTTAACCAACTTGAAAAGAAGATTAGCAATTCGACGCGGACGTACGTAGCCCCTCAGATGTCGACGGTTAAGTAATTTAAATAAGATTTTTGATGGGAAAACCATATTAGCAAATACTTTTCCGCGGTAAATGTAGGTGAATTTATTTAATTAAAATTGGAACTCAAACTGAAGCAGTTCACTTTCGTAATAATTAAGATTTTACACGAAGAAATTAACATTTATAACATATCTAAAGCCAAAGAATTTCGGAATTAAACAGAAAGTGACATTAAGACAGATGTTAAGAGCCGGAACAATAATTAAGAGGCTGTCGGTTTGAAACCGCGTCGTCGTCGGCGAGATTTAATTAGTGAGAGAACAATCCACGGCGGGCGCGGGCGGCGCGACCCGCCTCGTGTACTTTTGGACGCCCGCACCGCGCCACGCCGCACCGTGAGCCCACCACACCGCAAAACACTCATTAACTTAAGGTTTTATACTCTCGTAAACTATTGTATCATTTCAGGGTATTAACTGTATAATTTGAATAAACATTTGTTAAATATTTCTTAACTCGACTGAGTTTAAAATTATTTGTGATATTACATAATTTACAAAAAAAATCATGATTTCAAAACTTTTATTCAGACGAATAAAAGTTGTGTCATGTTTGATATCTAGCTTTCTCAATCCAAACACGATTGAAGAGAAGAAAATGAAGTCCTTAATCTGTTGAATCTGAACGGCAAAACGGTCTGGAAAAGGGTGACAGTGTAAAGGTCAGCCCTTGAGAAATAGCTCTACGAAGTCTCGATTTTCAAATAAAGATCTAATACGATTCCTTGCGTCGTATTTAAAGCCAATGGTGTCAGTTTAGTGGTCAACTTTGTAATATTAGTCTTAAAAGTATTATCAACTCCCATCATATATTTTTATTCATTATAATGATTTTTTAAATTAAAAAGTTTTCATTAACAAAAAGAGAGAAGACTTTGAACTATCCTCACTTACTTTTGATGCTGACTGTACGTATCTTTGACTCCAACCATTTATGGATCGACCCTAAAAATCCTGTGTAAAACTAATGAAGTTCTTACGCAACATTTTATGACAGAAAGAACTATCATTCAAAACAACTCCCCGCAATAGTTATAGAACTCTCCAATTCATAATCCTACTTGTCTAACTTATCCTTACAATCCCTTTTTAGTGGACAAGATACAGCGGTTATGAAAGACATCGTATTGGAAGCTTGTCTTATTAAAATGTGATATGTTTCACAAAAAGAGTCCGATAATACGACACGTCTGGGACTACTGGCAAATCCGATTTCCCTATCTCCCCATATTTGTATTCGAAGCCCGATCCATCTAATATTTCCTTCCAACTCCGCCGACGCTATCTGCGTTCTTTCCTGACACCGAATCTAATCGGAATAGATATTAAAACTTTCCTTACAAGTGACTCGTTCTTTCGATTATATTACCGAAATTACATGGACCAGTTTGTAGCTTACTACTTGTTATTGCTACTACTGTTACGCTCGTACTAATTTATCTTTACTTTAATTTATAGAACTTGTTTATCTGGGGACAAGATATCTCAAAGAGGACTCACTTTTATTTTATGTTAATGGATTAGCATCCGTAGACCAAATAGAAAAATACCAAGCGGTTTGCAGATACTTTTGTCAAATAAACACTCAAAGGATGAGGTTTTGATTAAATGAAGCGTCCGAGCTTAGAAATGCGAGGCGGGCAGGCGGACAATATTCCGTGTCTGTTCCCAGTGCGCTGCGGTAGCTTAGCTTTGTGGGACTTTTCAAGAGGAAACGATAAAAGAAAAAATGCTACTTTGATTTCCTGATTTATGTAAAACAGTGCCAATGTTGGCTACGTAGTTCTGTAACATGAATTGTATAATACAACCTTAACGAGTCATTTTTTTTCTTATATTGTACATCCACCCTTAACAAACGTCACGTAAGGCCGCAGTACTGTTAAGGGTGTCATGGTACATAAAAATATATGATAATTTACAGGAACCTAGTAAGACTTACAGGCCTAACAGTCCCTACGACGCGACGCTAAGCCCTATAAGCCCTACAGCCTAACCTATCATATACGTAGTATGTAATAAATAAATATATAAATAAGTTCAGGATGTCTATACCATGCGACCCAAGGTTACAGACGGATAGAGACAGGATTTCCAGGTTCGGGAAGGGTACACTCACTGCCAATCCCGCAGACTCACGAGACTGATCAGAGATGGCTAAAGGTGTCTTGGCCACAGTGAGGGGTAATGAGACAAGAATATAAAATTCAAATCTGATTTATTTACAAAATGTTACCACTTATATACTACTTTTTCTTAACACACACTATTATACAAAATCTTTGTGTCTTATGCGTGTAAGATGAAACCAAATCAATATTTTTAACTGGGCCACGCGTGAGCCAGGCCGAGTGCTGAGTCAATGTCCAAAGGTAACATTGAACAGATATTATGAACTTTTAACTGTCTTATAGGACCAGAAGGTTTGATTCTCAGCTTAGTGAAGTGGGGTTTTTCTGTAAATTAATTCTCAGTGGCTGCTTGAAATATGAAATTTATTATACTCTAATAGAGGTCGTTCGCGGCCTCGCCCGCGTGTTTGTCGTTTATCGCGTATTCCGTATTTTTCGGGATAAAAGTAGTATATGTCCTTCTCCAGGTTCCAGACTATCCCTGTACCAAGTTTCATCAAAATCGGTTTTACGGTTTAGGCGTGAAAGCGTCACAGACAGACAGACAGAGTTACTTTCGCATTTATAATATTAGTAGGAATTAAAGGCAATATGTCTATTGCCATTTACAGGCTACAATTTCCTTTATTTCATTTTCAAAATACCTTATTACGTAAACTAAACACCGTCATTAGCAGATATTTTTTTACCTCGGCTCCATATGAATTTCTTTTGTATCATTGATGCGTTTACATACACAAAAACCCAAAATGTGAGTGTGCACCAGTACACCTCTATCTTAGTCTTCCATAACCATTCGTAAATCTACAAAACACTAGGGATGATGGACAGCACCATCGATCCGTAACTCCGTGTACAAATAACAGCGTATTGCAATCACCAATCTGCCTGTCAAGCGTGTTGATTATGGCAATATCCCTCCAGATTTGTTCGTTGTAACGGACTGCTGAATGTCCCCGTGGAGGGATGAGGTTCAGAGATGGATATTTACGAGCCAATATGATGTTAAAGCTATTAATTGAGTGTTTTTTTGGTTTTCGGCAATTTTTAAAAGAAACATTATTAGCTACTGATTTGGTATTTTTTTTTGAGAATGATCTCTATTTGACTAAAGAAATGTATATTTTTTGTGACGAATCAGTGTGAATGCAGAAAGATGCGGAAATCGCTGAATCAGCCTATTAGGTCAACTAAATACACGCATAAAAGTGTTGACAACACAGAAAGTTACTAAGTGCCTCCATCGGCGTGTATCCCGTCTTATCTAATTTATTTAACTGTTAGCGGAGCCACATAGAAAACAAGTTTCCTGTGCAAACATCAGTACGGAAGTCCATCCACATACAACCATGTATATCTTGCAAATCCAATCGCAACTTTATAATAATATCCCCAACTCCCAACTCTAATGCAAAATGTAATCTCTTTCGCCTATTGAATTTTTCAATACATTTATTTTAGCTGTCTTTATGCCAAAATGTCGATAACGTGTAATTTTGAGCAAGGAAGTACCACTAGCCACCCTCTCCGCCACAAATTCCGACCGCAGGTTTTTTATCCGGTCTTCTTTCAACCGGGCCCCTCTCCTTTTTGTAATCTCCCTGCCCTTTCAAAACAAGTTCGCAAAAATTACAAGACTGTAAACCCGGATTAGCACAGACATTGGACTTAGTACGTATCTGTACCTACACATACAGAGTATATCAATGTCTCCCGATATATTTTAGATACAAAATATTCAGAGAATAATGTTTGCGATACAAAGAGAAAGAGCAAAGTGAATATCAATGAGAGACATACATATAAAAGAAAGAAAAATAAACTATTTTAATCTAAGCAAAAAGAAATATCGCAAGTTATGTGTTGTAGAGTAGTGAAGAGCATAAAATATGTATCAAAAGAGTCCCGACTGCGCCCGACTGTGCCCGGGTGCCTGTGTGGCGCGGTCTCAAGAGACAACACGTCGACGACTGTACTGCCCTCCCTACTACTTAACACCTTTGAACAATGATTTACTTGTCTTTTATGACGAATCTTACCCCTCGTTTACACTTAGGTATAAAACATGTAGGTATTCTACGTGAATAAATATTTTTTTTTCAAAATACAATTTTAAATTGTAAACACTCGACAAATCAAAATCGGAGATTGTACTCATCACTATGAACAACTTTTACTATGGATGGGACCAAACAGGAAATCGTGAAAAAAAAAACAGATGTTCCCTACATTTATGTTCGCATAACTCGTCAAAATGTAGGGAACAGCAAATTTTTTTTTCGCGATTTCCCTTTTTTGTCCCATAATAAAAGTTGTTCATAGTGATGAGTACAATCTCCCATTTCGGTTTGTCGAGTGTTTACAATTTCACCCTGTATAATAATGTTTTATTGATACTTTAAGTTCCAAACATGTGTGTAGATCGTTGAAATACTTGTTTTAAATGTTTTCTACACTTGCATTACGTGTTGAATACCTATGACAGTCGTTACGGGTAGTCATAAGCCCGAAAGTCTGAGAACCGGTCTAACTTTAGGATATCGGTGTTTCCCAGTAACTAGGTTGCGGAGGTCTGGTGGCAGTCGCTCTTTGTAAAATACTGGTATTGAGCCGCATCTGATTAGACTGGAAGCTGACCCAACACAGTTGTGAAAAAGGGTAGGCAGAACGAACTCACGTTGATGGGTATGCTAAGAATAAGAAGAACGAGTATTTAAGGCGCTCCCCCACCGCAAGTGGCGTCACTTCAGAAAAAAGCATTATTTCTGTCAACACACAACATATTGAAATTTCGTACGTACAACATTTTAGTCAAGTGTTGTAGAAATTTTCGAATACCAAAAAACAACACTTGACATCCTAGGTTAGAAGTTTTAGTAATTAATGCTAAAAACGGCTGTTTTTGGTACTTATCGGTAAAACTTCGAATCCAGAAGCTCTAGTGTTGATATTTGGTGTTCAAAAATTTCTACAACACTTGACTAAAACGTTCTACGTGCGAAACTTCAATATGTTGTGTGTTGACAGAAATAGTGCTTTTTTTCTGAAGTGGCGTCACTTTTCGTGGGGAAAGTGCCTTAATAAATGTCTGCCTAGATTATCAACTTGAAGGTGTGAATATTTGTTTATTTTCAGAAGTATCTGAATATCGATCTATATACTACTACATTCTCAATACCTAAGAATATTAATTAAAATTTGCTTTTCATTTAAGCAATTCATCAAATTAATCTTTTTCAGTTTAAGTTATGTGTAAGTTTTGGCCACATATTATGTATGTGCATTCTTTTTGTTAAATAGAGATTAAGAAAGAAAGTGATGACAAATCAATTAGTTGTGTAGTATTTTTTTATACAGGGTATAAACGAATTCGTGTAATTCCTTCAAACAGCGTGATCTACTGGTGACACTGATTGACACTGCATACGTTTTTTTTCAGAATCAACAAAATAAAGTTTTCAAAAAATTTACCGTGGTATTCTGTATCTGAGTAATTTTAGCGTCCCGAGTTAACTGACTTCGTGGAGCTATATCGCGCTATTCGTGGCCGTCAGCTGTGTTGCCGCCGCGTGCCTTCATTAATTTATGCATGGCACCGAAATTTTCAATGAAATAAAAATTTTAATTGGGTAAAAAAAGTTTATTTTTATTTTCAATCAATCTAAATCCCGTGCGGGGTTAATCTATACCAATAATAGATCATGAGATTTGAAGGAATTACGCGAATTCGTGTACAACCTGTATACTACTACATTCTGAATACCTAGGAATATTAATTAAAATTTGCTTTTAAGCAATTCATCAAATTGATCTTTTTCAGTTTAAGTTATGTGTAAGTTTTGGCCACATATTATGTACTAGCTTTTGCACGCGGCTTCGCTAGCGTTAATTTAGAATTTGACAATCAACTCTTAAAACAGTATAATTCAATCACGATTCGAAAGACACGTGGCGCCATCTATTAACGTTATTGTTGTTTTCCTCGGGAACAGTACTTTTTTTCGGGATGAAATGTACCCTATGTCCGTTTCAGTACACCTGACAACATATATGCAAAATTTCAGGATAATCGGTTTAGTGGTTTAGGCGTGAAAAGGTAACAAACAAACAAACTTACTTTCGCATTTATAATATTAGTTAGGAAGTTAGGATTAGGGTGTGCATTCTTTCTGTTAAATAGAAATAATTATAAGAAAGAAAGTGAAGAGAAATCAATTAGTTGTGGAGTTTTTTTTTTCTATAGGTATTATACCTACTGCAGCAACTGCCTCAACACCTTACCAGACGTTTTTCAGAAATTAAGTTCACTTTAAAATTGTAAACACCACACTACGCTACTTTCAATATCAGAGTTTACGTATACTTGAATCGGGACAGACAAACAGATAGACAATAGGATCGTTTCAGTTTTCTACCAAGTATTAACACGTCAGTATTTATGTTATATATCTTCAAGTTTTATTGCAGTAACATGTAGGTATATAAATAATATGCCATTGCTTAGAAATCGATGTCGATTCCACTAATATCTTAGAAAAGAAACGTATCAGAAAAGAAGGCTAGGTTTATTCCAAATCATAGACTGGGCAGTGTATTTGTGAGTTTACAGATTCACCGATCAGCTCGGTCTATAACAGGTCGCGTCTAAATATTCCTGTTGCGCCACAAAACTCGGTTTTACGAAAAACATTTCCAATTCGAAACACTAAAATGATATCATTCAAACATGGATGTGCAGGTTTTATAATATTCGGGGGTATTTCCACTTGTGCATCAGTTTGAGGTACGTGTATAAAGGCAATTTGAACAGTGTGTACGATTTTGTTTCAATTTAAAGGTTGAGAGGCGGAAAAACGGTGCACCGGAGCGGGTGAACGGCCGGTGCTCTTGCTTTGTACGCCACTGTTTGGCTGAGTGAATCTCCCATGTTTCACCCTGTTCAAACACGTGACAACTGTACCTAAAATAAATTATTCAAGCTCTATTCCTGTCTTCAATTGTTGCGCTACGACAATGACCCGACGGAAATCGGAAACTACAAGCGTCCTGTTTCTATCTACTTTTATAACTATCAATGAGGAATTGCATTGAATGAATATAAATATGTGTTTTATACTCCTTTACATTTCAGTTTTTAGTTATGACCAGTAGTCCGAACAGGTAGTGCTTTTTGAGGTCAATCAACTAAAATGTTACGTTAATATTTTTGAACATTTAGATTCAGAATTAACTGTTTTGCTTTAAAATTGCTTTTAAATTCTTTTATTTCATTCAACCTTGTTGCAGGTGGCTGTTTTGTAACAAAAGCGCGGTTGCTGCGCTGTGCTTATAAGGGTTTTAGTATTTTTACAAGCTACATTGTAAAATTCGTTGATAAAAAATAAACTCTAAATCAAAAGGAAATTAAGGACGTAGAAAGCGTAGGTAAAAAGTAAAATTACTGCTGCCGCGGACTGCCGAGATACATAAACATCACACACTCCTTTATCCTCAAGTTAAGTCAATTCAAATCTTTGTGACCCTGGAGGGATCTATTTGACCGCTTATTTCTGCTGTCAAGCGACTCGCGTCCACTCACGATGATGGCCGACAGTAAAGTAACAGATGGAAAACAAATCTCATTTTCACACACAGTTAAGGTTCGTTTTAAATATTTAACATTTCACTGTAGGTATAATTTTTGTTACCTACTCATTATAAATTATATTGTATCATAGTTATTATATAACTTTTACTTTGGGACATGTAACATTTATTGTTTACAACATATTTTCTGACATAAATCAGTTTCGTACTTTTAGTATTGCGCCTGGCAACAATCTATTTAGTATTTAAGCATTATCAATTATGTAAAATGTGAGTATCATGTAGCCATTATTGTTTACTAGGTATGTTCGACTGAAGGTACTTACTCCTACATAAACCTGCCCGTTGCCTGGCAGCTTGAGTCTGTCATGCTCACTAAAATGTCCTGCTGACGGTGGCGTTGTGTATCGGGTAGTCAAGTTCCCTACAATATGGTTGAGTTAAGCGTCGCTGGTGCACTCATCATGCTCGTGAACGGGTGCTGTCTGTCGGGACTGGTCAGCTCATACTTACTATGGCAACTGTAAGGCACTTTTTCATTATTATTCCTGTACCTACTTCTGACAATGACCTACATTATTCTCAGATTATCGTAATATTATTGTATTGAATTAAATATATTGAGTGTATACAATTACGTGTACCTATATTATGTTGAATTATCTAAGTATATTGTTTAAGATTAGGTGAGGTAATTTTTTTGTTTTCAATTCAATCAGAATTTTATTATACTTATACTTTGTTTATCATCCGCATTTTGCATAATTTCATTATTGTAATTAATATGACCTTTTGCTTTGTGTAGACTCAATTAATTTATTCACTTGACAGACAGATATGTGTTGTTGGGGAGTTTGTTGCGCCGTTTCTTCTTCACAGCAAAAACACTAGGAAGCGGTGAATGGAGCGCGTTTTTTGGACTGTCTTCTATTTAACATTGACGTTCAAAAATAAATGAGTTTTGAAGTAAAAGTTCATGTCTAGTAAAATAAATGAAAAAAAAAAACATTTTTTCTTTTCTATGCATACATCTTCCAAACATTTTCTTGTTTTTTCTTCTCCATCTTTTTAAGGTAAATTTGTTTGTTAGCTAATGGTGTTACATTTATTTATTAAAACCCTTGAATTCTTCAGGAATATATACCGAATATTAATATTATTCAATTACAGATTTTCAAATTTGAAAATGTTTTCACCCACTTTTTTAGACAAAGGAGAAAGTCTATCCGCAGCTTAAAATAACATCTAGCTTAGTTTAGTAATGAATGCTAAAAACGGCCATTTTTGGTACTTATCGCTAAAACTTCGAACCCAGAAGCTCTAGTGTTGATATTTGGTGTTCGAAAATTTCTACAACACTTGACTAAAATGTTGTACGTACGAAATTTCAATATGTTGTGTGTGTTGACAGAAATAATGCTTTTTTTCTGAAGTGGCGCCATTTTCGGTGGGGGAAGCGCCTTAATGATTCCTCCTATTGCCTAAAATAATTGCTAGATCCCTCATCGTGTGCATCATTATCTCGATACCATTCACCTAGACTGGCCGCAAAGCTATGAATACATTGTAATAATCACGGATTTATCGAAGAAGGACATTAGTAATTCCATGTTTTTTGATGTAGAACATTGTCACACGTTGCAAGGCAATAAAAGTAATTCACGAGCATAATAATTATTTATTTTAATGATAATTATCATGAAAGATAGGAGACTATCTCACACAGCAATATAGCAACGACCCCTGTCTTTGCGCACATACGACGCATGGCTTTGCGCACATATGACGCACAACTACGTTTTGTCTTTTGTTTTTATCTGGTTAACTATAAACGCTTCCTATTGCTATTATACACCGTGGGTCTGAGGTACCCGAAAGATTTTAATCACGCCTTTCTGATGGTATTATGAGTCCATAATGTTATATCAACAAAAGTTCAGACATTTTAACTATTTTGTTTTTCGGAACGAAATAAATGAATTTACTTTAATACTTCCTTGTAAACAATACCTAACGTCGAGCTGGCAACGTTTAAATTATCGTGTGAGTGGATAAGAAAACTTCTCACTTCACGAACGTCCCCGACAGAACACGACATACGGCGAGTGGAATATGCAAGTCCCAACGCCGCGTTCATAAGGCTTGTTACCCTAGAGATTTTTCGACTTGTGAATTTCTATAGTGAATATCTCGAAAATTAAGCTTTATTGGACAAACTATATCCTATATAGCTTTTCTTCTCCAATTAGGTATCGGAATAGTTGGTTAAAATCTTTCGGATTCCTCGGACTCACGGTGTATACCTATTAAAAAAAACACCTCGCACATAAAATTACCTTACAGGTAATAAATAAAATATCTTCCCTGCTTTCGTCGAATTCGTATCGAGTACCTGGACGATCGATGCTTCTCGTTCAAGAATCAAGTCTGAACTTTTTAATTAGTTTAACAACAGTAACACTAGTCTATAAATTATATGTTTGCTACGACTGCGATTGCTTTGATTGAATTAGCCTACTCACTTATATTTGCTCACACAGAGTTCGTAGCGTAGGGTATCGTTTTGCTTTTTGTATTTTTTGATTATCTGAGGAGTATGAACTATAATCAAAGCTAGTCGTGCACTACCATTTTTGAAATACAGCCGGAACAAAAATCGTTGAAAATCCTCCGAGAATTTGGTTTTTAGCATGATTTGTATCTCTCTTTATTCACGGCTCATCTTCCGTGCGGAAGATGTCCGGTCCTTTGGAAGGCATACGGGGACACAGGTCCAACGCGCAGAGGCCCCTTTGAGAATTAGCATGATTTATTATTTGGAATTTTCATGGCACAACACATACATAATTTGTAAAAAAATTAACTGACTACCCCTTACGGCTGCCGAGATATACCCTTGTGACAGACAGGTAGTGCAGGTTTAGTAATAGGGTCCCGATAGCGCCCTTTGTGTACGGAACTCTAAAAATAGAACCTGTGTGTGTCTGCGCTTCTAAAAGCCTTCGACAGGTGTATTGTCAAACACCCACATTTTTCCAACTACGGTCTTAGGTTCTATTAGTTACATGTGATATGTGCGAACCTATCACCATTCATTGAGGGCAATACTATTCCGGGTTATACCCGACTGTGTAGCATTCGAATCCAATCCATATTTTGTTTAATCTTTTCAATTTCATTTTGAGAAGAGGTCCGTGCCCAGTAGGTAGTGTGAAAGTAATGGACTGAACTATTTATGTAACGAAACTTCAAATTATATCGTGTTACTGATTTAATTTTTAATATGAATAGAAAAAAAAACGAAATTATTAAAGCAGTAAATTGTCTTTACTAGAGGAGAAGAAAATAGGAAGTGAATTGATATTATATTTTATGCTCATGCTCATTCGTTTCATAGTTTGACATTTTGGATTTTTGTTATTAGGTATTAGAGCCATTACGCACTGTCGACTGTTCGCAGGAGACTTGGTCTCTCGGCGACCAAAACATAAGCATAGTCGCCCGGGTGACCGGCGACCAAGTGCGTAAACACCTATTTAAACTATGGAAAGTCACAGTCGCCGTCGACCAAGTCTCAGGCGACCAGTCGACAGTGCGTAATGGCTTATTGTCACTGCTTTCAAACCTAAATAGTTGTCTTATAAGCACCCATACTTTTAGAAGCAAGACCGTGTAATATAGCATAAATAATAATAATTCAACTTCTAACAAACGAATGTCAACACTCCGATAGAGGTAATTGTTTCGACCATGAACACACGAGCGATTCTATAAATTTATGTGTGGTGCTAAGGGCGAGCCGGTGGCCGCTGTCGGCGTGTCCGCGAATGAATGGCCATTGAAAAGTCATCAGTTATGTAGGGCGTATCGTCGCGCGCCATGTGGCCGGCGTTCGCTTCTCTGCGTAATTTTTCCGCGGGCAATTTTCCGCAATTTCCCAAACAACCATCAGCACCGCTTTGCCCTCGCCCTTTATTTAAAACCAGACAAAATGCAAACCTTCATAACGGACGTATCACAGATTTTGTATGTACAAAACACACTGACTGTCCAACGGCGAGCGACGTGATGAATAATATACAGCCCCTAAATGAATATTTAGCTTTGAAAAAATATCTCGTGATTAATCAAAGAAATTTCAGAAAGTTGTATTCATTAAAAACATTGTGCCGAGTCTCTAACTAATTTACCTATACTCATGTAGTTACTGTTGTATGCATGGAAGCAGTCAGTTGCGTACCCATAACATTTACCTATTAATATGCATCACTTCATAAACGATATCATCAAATTTTCCTGTTTTACAGGACTTCAATCAAATATAGGTACCGAAAAAGTGTTATAAACCCACTAAATCTAAAAGGTAGCAACAAAAGTACTAAAAGCTAAAGCACTCTATAGTGGACAAAAATTCATGCAAATTGAATGAAATGTATTGATGGCACTTTGAAAATATTTTTCGTTTCAAAGTGGAATGCCTCATAGTCGCACTGCATTATTTATTTCATACACACATGGACGTAGATAGGAATATGAATGTATCCATGGCTCTATAATCCACTATCCGCACAATCGAATTGAATTTTCATCGGCACAATTTGTCTAAAGCAATTATTATTTTCAGGTATTATATCACAGTGGTAATTATAATGTTATACAAAAAGGACCACAAATATTATACTGTTGTACAGTATGCTCATAAGTAGTCTGACATAGCTCGTTGTCTCACTGGATAAAGTTGAGTAGCTACATATATTAGAAGAGTTCGTAACAAAAAGCCCCATAAAAAGTTATGCTCAATTTAGTTTCATCCAAGCCAGTTATAGTTTAGGAAACTGATGCAACATATTGCAAAAGAAAATTAATAAAAACAGGGAAATTGGATGGCGGGCTTTTGAAACCACGGCGCTGCATTTACAAATAAATAAAGTCAATATTAGATAGGAATATTTGAAACCCGATCTATCGGTGGAAATATTTTGAGATGAATCACAGATGAAAATCTAACGACCAAAATGACTAACGAATTGTCCGAATAAATGTAATTAGTGATGATGCTACAGCTTGATATACTCGTACCGAGGCAATAGACTCAATTATTTTCAAAACGTGGATAGATTGGAAATCGTGACGATAGCTTGGAAACTCTACAGGGTGTTAACGAATTCGTGTAATTCCTTAAAACCACATGATCTACTACTGATGTAGACAGGCCCCGCACGGGATTTAGCTTGATTAATGATAAAAAAATAAAATTATTATTTTTTCATGCGGCTTTGTTACCGATCATATCTAAACCACCTAATAAGGATTCAGTAAAAAAAATAGGAATTTATTTTTTTGGAAAAAAAATGTTTTATTTGTGTGAACATTTCGATGCCACGCATAAATTAATGAAAGCACGGCGACACGGCTGGCAGGGACGACTAACGCGATATCGCTCTTTGCAGTCAGATAACTCAAGGCTGTAAAATGACTCAGAAATAGAAAATCAAGATTTTCTTTTTGAATTTTTTTTTAGTTGATTTTCAAAAATTCCCATTTAGGGTTAATCTGTGTCACCAGTAGATCACGTGGTTTGAAGGAATTACACGAATTCGTTAACACCCTGTATATATAGGTATACAATTTTTACTTAATTTTTAAAAACCTTAAGGTTGATTATGATGTTTTCATTTATATTGAAATACTAATTTGATTTAAAACTCGTTTGATTTTTGTTGTTTGTATCCGGACGGATGCCGTTTTACGACGACCGGATACTATTGCAAAGTTCGGAACAGAGTTTTGCGTGTCTAATTCATATTTGATAGATTAACTACAATCTTAACAATTATGCATTTATAAGAAGTAACATCTTACTTGCAAAGTACAAACTAGGTAATGCGTATTGTCATGTAATTAATGTTAATAAATTAATCTACAGTTACAGGAGACAAATTAGACGCAGCCTGCTCGACTAACGACGGACTATTTGGATTAAATGGAGGGTTGATGTTTATGATTTACGGAGGCTTGTGTAATTGTGGCGCCTGGCAGTCGCGGCGCGCGCCCACACCGCCACGCGCGACGCGACGCGGCGCGACAAGCCACTCGAGCCGCCACCTCGCTCGCCTCGACACTTGCAAATTAACAATATAATTACAATGCTTTCAACACCAATTAATTATCACTTAGCGCGGCGTTATTAAAAATTGCTCGTCCCAAACACATCATACTCAAGGTTCCAGGCCGCCTCTGTCACGTTTCTGTACGTAATTTTGGGAGTTATTATTATTATACGGTTCAACATGCTGTGACACGATGCTGCGATAGCGCTAATAAAACAATGACGATCTGCTCACAATGCGACGTTGTCGGTGTGTTGACTATTCATTAAAGCATCTCGCCGTAAGACAAACAATCCTGTTATGTTATTAGATTTCCTGCATAGTTGGAGCGATTCAGATACAGGCACATAATTATGTGGTTAATTAATTTACAACTTTGCTGTGAAATATACCTGAACTTTGTTAATTAATGTTATAAATAAGCTGTTCAAATATTCATGCGGTCGATGGTTCGATAAATCACCTAAAATATCCGAGAGGACAGAAGCAGCTATCCAAATTGTAAAGAGAAGTAGGTACGTCGTAGCAGTGTATCGAAGAAACTAAGAGACAGCTTGTTTGTCCTCGCAGACTAATTAAAAAGTTTGTTTCTACAACTTCCGAACGGAAGTAATGTCGAAGTGAGTAGGCGTTGATTCAGCGGAGAAATAGATTCAGAGTCCAATACGAGAATAGTTATCCTGATGTTGAGAACATAAAAAGGAAATGTGATTATAAAATGAGATCATAACGACGGTGATTTAGTCGTGCAAGCTCGTCGAGCGACGCGTATGAATATGTATGGGCCGGTGGACACGATCCTACAGATAATGGAATCTGCACACGGAAGCAGATCAGATTAGTTTCTACCACAATTAGCAGGTATGACGAAAAAAAAAACTTAAACGTTGGGAATGAATCATGCACGTTGAAGCATAATTTAGAAATTAAATACAGTAGTTACCTGTCTTTATTTTAAACTTGTCAGATAAAGTGCGACTCCTTCCACGCTACAAAATATTATTCTACCTTCCAGAAGATTATTAAAGCTTTTGCTTTTGATGTTAAATTACTTTTAATTAGTGTCTACGAAGACCTGGAAGCTGACCTCAACAAAGTTGGAAAAACCGATGTGTACGAAGAGCGGTGGCAAGATACCCATCGAAGACTCAGAAGAAGAAGAGCAAGAAGAGCGTAGCGAAAAACTGAAAAGGAATAACAGAAAACAGGGAAGAATGGCGTAAGCGGGAGGAAGTTTATGAAGTGAGTTGACAAAAGCTGTGAACGATGATGATTCAGTGTGTCCCTCCGATTCAGAAACTTTTCGAAAAGCAGTTGTTGACCGATTCTGTTTGATATCTCGCTCTGTATTCCATTCTCGTAACGAGAGAAAAAGAGATAGCTTCACGAATTGTTCGACAACTGACTAATCGAATCGTTCTGAATCAACTGATACGTATAATAATTAATTTGTATATTGTATACAGGGTGTAAACGAATTCGTGTAATTCCTTCAAACCTCGTGATCACAGATTGACCTAGCACTAGTTTTTTTCAGAATCAGCAAAACATATTTTCAAAATTATTTAAAATTTTCTGTTTCTGTTTAATTTTAGCGCCCCCAATTACCTGACTGCACGGAGTGATATTGCCCTAGTCATGCCCGCCTGCTATGTCGTGCATATGTGCCGTGCATTCATTTATTTATACATGGCAAAGAAATGACAAAAAAAAAAATTTTTTTTGCATTTTTTTTTCTCTTTTTTCTTTTGAAATTTTAATGGGTGATTTAGATACGATCACTTAACCCAATCGCAAGAAAAAATGTTTTTTTTTTTAATCAATCTAAATCCCGTGCACGGTTAATCTGTACCAGTAATAATAGATCATGTGTGGTTTTAAGGAATTACATGAATTCGTTTACGCCCTGTATATTTAATTTAAGTGGCATTGTTCTGATGGCATAATCTTATATTAATTGCTATGCTGTAGATAGATGCTTGTTAAATACATATACATATTATGTTTTATAGATTATTACAATAAAATTATTATCATAATGATCGAATCATCGTTAAAATAGGACATCTGGATTCCCATGTTGTGCAAACATCATAGCTACTCTAAAGAAGTATTTAATAAGATACTTTATAGAAAATCTTTAGCTCTCCTCTTGAATCTAAGCAAATCTTAAAGCCCATTGTTTTATAGAGCAACATGTTGATACGGCCTCAATAATTCAGATTGAAAGTATGTTAAAATATTCCGGGCCGCACTCTCCGTACGCTGCAAGTAAATATGGGGCATGAATAAAGATTTGTGAATGAGGCTGGAGATGCGTGATAGTACAACCGCGACATAAGCACGCGCCGCGACCCGGTGCAAGTGCAGCGGTGTTTGTTTTATATTAACCTAATCTGTTAGTTGTACGAAAATTTTATCATGATTCAAAAGGAAACTAACGGCTTATGTTTCTAAACTACTTAGTTATTGATATAGGTATTAAGTACGGGTATCATACTACTAACATCGCTAGTTTATGTTGTAAGTCGCAGCCCTTTCCACGTGTGATGTGATCAGGAAAGACGGCGGCTCGGCGGCAGGAATCGCTTCGCGCCGGCCGGTGCTAAGCCCACTGGTACGCCCTAATAAATTGCGATTTAACTTGTCTCCCGGATAACGCCAACTTTTCCGCGTTTGTTCCGAGCCCGACACTTTTTTCCGCCTCTTCATTTCCTATCTCTTACTTTTGTATTTTCCGTTCTTTCCTCGCCGAGATAAACAGGCGAGAAACGCTGAAAGGGGCTTTACAAATTCAAATTGAACTTATCACACAACTTTTTACATTTGTTTCTGGTCTCGAGTTCGAGGGAAAAGAGCGAAGAGGCATTTAATAGTACAATCTCGGGAAAGATTGATGATTTTGTATCACACCTCGCTTCGGGCGGCTCGTAACGAGTCGGATGGCTCTCGACGTGGGTCGTGCTGCGTCTTATCTGGAATGGGATGCCGCTTTATCTCAAATTACATATTTTACTTGAGACGTCCCTGGAATTGCATACTTTTTTCGACGTATTAGTAGAAGATTTTAAAATAAAATTAGGAACATTACCAATGCCTCGGAATAAAAATAATTTCACAACCGAAAAACGTATTTTTATGCAGACCTATAAGAAGGCGTCAGTAATAAACTTTTACGTTATTACAATAAAGATAGCAACATAGGATAATAAAAAGAAAACAAGTTGTCATATTGTTTTATTTGTGCTTTTATTGTACAAGCTGTTTTATGGCATCAGGTGTCTTCCATAACATATTCTGCTTAAACAAAGCTTTAATTCGGTCCTCATAAAACGTGTTCTTTGACATTGTTAGTAATGCATGCAGACGACGCGCGACTACCAGCGCCGCGGTGGCTCGGCGCCGCACGTGCTAAGCGCAGGTCGCGTCGGAGCAAACATCTTGCATTTAATAAGGCAGATGTAAAGGTAAACACAATCTAGTTAATCAAGCGGGCAAGGAAGTTCCGCCGCATGCAGTAAATAGCGTTCACTTAATTTGAGGGCCATGTGTGGGCACATAACCGCAGCATATTTATCCCATTATGCACGGCACGGCGGGTAGCCACGGTGATGCGAGTCACGTCTTCTGAAACGAATCGCATGTGACATTATTTGTGAAGATCGTGCTCTATCTTCGTCGGCGACATGGCTGGGACGTGGAGGGATTACTCACAAAGAAGTACGATTTCAACGGTACGATAAAGGGGCGAGAAGTTACACACTGGCTATATTCTCCCCGGGATTAACGCACGGTTAGGCGCGTTTCTTTTATATACTTACTTTAAGGCGATATTGATTCAACACGATCATAATAAAATTGATCATGAATAAGAATTTCTCATTACAGCTGTAGAATGTAAATTCGTTGTCCCAGTTTTCTGAACAATAAATAACTACACTTACCTTCTGTCGTATTATGAGTCAACTAAGAAAAAAGAACTTACTTAATTAATTACTTACTTAGGTAATTGCTCTGATCTACTGAATCATATCCCTGTGATTAAATAGGTCATAGTAATTGCCCGTTCACTTCTATTTTTAAGCACGAAACCTATATGTTTTTTTTTCAGCTATAAAAAGCATCCTTATAATTTGAACAGCGACATCCACAATTAAATTGATTAAATACTAAGAAAGTTTTTTTTTTCATAAGGGCAAAAATTATCGAAAAATGCAGTAGTCGTATTAAACAAAATCAGAAATCATCATCATCATCATCATTCAGCCGAAAGACGTCCACTGCTGGACATAGGCCTCCCCCAAGCATCGCCACATCGACCAAATCAGAAATACCTGTACCCCAAGTATGAGTTTTTTCGTTACTACTGTAGTTGCGTCACGCCGAAAATGTATGAAAATTTAGGCAGAGCCTCTAACGGCGAATAGCGTGACTAAAAATTGGTTTGACACTTATCATGGTAAACTATTCGTTACGGAAATGTGTAGTAAAGTACCCAACTCACACTTGGGGTACTGCACCAAATCCCGGAAAATTTATTAACTATACAGAATACAGTCGTTTAGGGTCTCACAAATAATTCCTCACATTAAATAGGCATACGCTAGGCAAATGCCAATCTATAGTATACATACTATGCTGCGTGTAAATCAAACCAGAAAAATACAGTAAAAAAGGATTACTTTGTACCGTATTGATGACAATAATACTAACCCTAAATATGTATTACCAACCCTTCAAGCTGAAATATATTTAAATATGCATGTATGCAAACATACAATGTGTAATATGACATTGTTTTCATTTATGTTACGTATGTCCTCGCGGCAGGGATGCAATAACAACGAAGTCATGCCACACATCCCTCTAAGTACCTACAGACAATGTTATTGCTGCACGCGTCCTGCCAGTTATAGTCACATAATTTGGATATCAACACATACGCACTGTTGATACGTAATGACGTCCGATTTGAATACCATTTCAAATTCTAATGGCAAACTTGATCGAACAGCTATTCGAAGTTATTGAACCAGACAAAACTATTTATTACTACTATTGATTAGTGAAAATGTTGTTGGAACAACGTTACATTTTCATTTATTTGACAGTAAAATTTCGCTCGTACCGCAAAATGCCGTGAATTCAAATCCAACCAAAAATAAGACATTCCTTTCCTTTTTGACAATTTGTAATCGATTCTAGTAAAGTGGACCCTAGTAATAACCCAAAAAACTCTAAGATTAAAAAAAAGTGAGACCAATAAAATAATATATACGACTTAAACATTTCATCATAATTATACGTACATATATACCTACATAACGGTAACGTAAATAAAAGATATAAGAATAAATACTTGATTGACCCATATTTATTAATAGAATTTACCTGAAGTATAGCAAATGATCAGGGCTTGCAATAACTTTGTCTCAATCAATAACACGACGACTTGTGTCGCGATTTCATATCTATCTACATAGCGTACTAAAACTTTATGAACACTATTAATATTATTGAGTTGCTTGCTTTAGATATGTGAAGAAATAAAGAAAATAAACTAAATTGTTCGGCCCGTCTCAGTACTTTCTTACAAAAGTTACAACATACCTATAAAGTTTTTGTTATTATAATAAGTAACTACCTACTAAAGATCAGTGATGGAGCAAACACCTTGTTTCATTGGGTAATAAGTATATCTATGTATTTCTGTTTGTGCCTTTATTCCTTTAGTGTTTAAATGTTTGGTTAATTTGAATGCAAGGTTTGGCCTGGGATAGTATTATTCGATTAATCGAGCTGATTTTTCAACCATCAAATAAATTTTATCTGGGGAATAAGTTTGACGTTTTGACAGCTTTTGTATAGAAAATATATCAAACAGACTAGCTGTACCCGGCATGCGTTGCAATGCACTTTTTCTTACTTACCTACTACCTACCTACCTTCAGAAACAAAATCAAAATAGTTACAAAAAGTTAAAACCATTTTCATGCATGCGGTAAACAATTATGAAGAATGAAGATAATTTAGTTTTTTTTAATATCAAAATTTTCTTTCTTAAGAACCTTCTCCTGACAATTACGAACACAACAAAAACAGAATTAGCGAAATCGGTCCATCTGCTCACGCGTGATGGCGTGACCAAGGGAAATAGGGATTCATTTTTATATATACATATAAAGGTATATCTATTCCTTAGATAAAAGTTACCTGACGACTAAAAAATCGGCCCTAAATATGTATAGTAGCCGCGAGCGCAATTTGTCAGCAATGGAAATTATATTTACTGCACGTATACGTGATATATATTTAACATTGTAACTGCATTCATCGTTCAAACTGTTCAAAGCGTTGCCCTATTATTTCGAACTTTGATTGTTATCAAATTTTAATTAAGACAAACAGATAACAACTAATTAAGAGGCCTCACGTCAGCGTTGACGTAAAAAGGAAATAAAACGATAAAGGGTGTACATTAGTAAAAGGTATGTGAGTCAGCACAATATTAGCTGAGGCCTGCCGAGGAAGTGCGGCGACTGCTTGGTATTCCTCACGCGGCCTGCCCGGCGCCCGGCGTTAGTTAGCCTTATACACGTTGCAATAACATGCTCCGATCATCTCCACAGGAAAATATGTAATTAAAAACTATTAATTCATCTCTAAAACTGTGTTCAGATATAGTTGTTTCTAAAGGAAAAAGGAAATGATCAGGCCTAATTCTCCTAAAATAAATCTTGATAAATCACAACCGAACCAAGGCCGAACCGTTCATTCAGACAGTTCTCAATTTCAAAAGCTATCAAATTGTTTGACACAAAAAACAAAATCAATCATTTTGAAAGTTTTCGAAAACAAAAACTATAATAAATAATAAAAATAATAAAAAAGTTTATTCAGGTAAAAAGGTAAAATACTAAATACAAATTTGCTTAAATCTACGAAAAAATCACTTGTGTTTTGTGCCTGAACTAGGTCATCCTGTGTTTCAGGCGTGGCAAGGTATAATATTTCTAAATAATCACATTACTTATAAAATCATCTAATAGGTATGTAAAAAGGTGTAAATAGTACAATAAATCCTACTTGCTAAAATCTTAGTAACTATCCTAACTTAGCTTAACTTAATTAGTACAAGTACACTTTTATTTAAGTACAACTAATAATTTCTCTGTATCTTCATAGGACATACTTTGAAGAGCTTCCTTGAGAGTTCTTTTGCAATTTTTATAATTTAGAGAATAAATTTTGGCTCTCGCATTTAGTCTGTTATAAAGTAATGGTCCTAAGAAGACAAAAAATTTTGCTGCGAAAGCATGTTTTGTACTTTTTGTTGGGCAAACTATGTCTTTCCGTCTCTTTTTAGTGAATTCATTGCTGTACGGGAGGGCTGCGTGTTGTTTTAATACGATGCTCATTATGAATAACTGTCGTGCTGTTAGTACTTCACAGGATTTATAGAGTAGGTTAGTGGGAAACAGGAAAGGGCGGCAAGTAGACACCTTGAGAATCGCTCTTTGAGCTCTCTCGATAGTTAGGAGCAAACATTTACCTGCTCCACCCCAAGAGGTAATGCAGTATGTCAAAATCGACTGACAGAGAGCAAGGTAAACTCGCCTAATTAATTTTGAGTCTGCAATATGACGTAGTTTTTTGAAAACGAAAATTAGCTTACGCATTCTACCATTTAAAGCTTCTATGTGTTGTTTAAAAGATAAGGTTTCATCTATTATAATTCCTAGGTATTTTATTTGATTAGTTATATTAATATTAGGACACGTGAGCAGGCAATCTGCAGGGACCATGCAACAGTGAGCATACATCGTTGAGGGTAAAACAGGTGTTTGTTTGCGAATTGAAAACTTAATATAATTTGTCTTAGCAGCATTTAGTGTTAGTGAGTTATGTTGAAGCCACTTATTTACAATATTAAAACCGTGTTGCGCAAACTTGTAGACTTCATGTTCCGATTCAGCAGAAAAAAGGAGGGCAGTGTCGTCAGCGTAAGATATTATAGTGCCGTGCTCTAGGTTAAGATTACAGAGGTCATTTATGTATATTAAAAATAGAGTAGGCGCTAAAATACTTCCTTGGGGCACACCAAAGGATGTGTTTTTTTCGTCTGCGCTGAGAATATTGCCAATTTTAACGCACTGGGTTCGGTCTTCTAAGTAACTTTTGAGAAGTTTCAGTTGAATGCCTCTTACGCCCACTGTCTCAAGCTTGCGCAACAGAATAGGAATGGAGACTGTGTCAAAAGCCTTGGCGAGGTCCAGGAAAACTCCTACTGTGTGGTTACCCTTGTCAAGTTCTTGGGCTAGATAGTCAGTCAGATGATGAACGGCATCGGCAGTTGAAACTTTAGGTCTAAATCCATATTGACGCTCTGACAAAATTGATTTATCCTCCAGATATTTTAATAATCTTTTATTTATAATTTTTTCCAAAATTTTTGACATGGAAGGCAATAATGAAATTGGTCTATAATTTGTTACTTGCTGTTTACTGCCTGTTTTGTATACAGGGACAATAACTGCTTTTTTGAGGCACTCGGGAAAAAGACCCAAAGACAGGCACATTCGGAAAATATAAGTCAGTGGTGGAACTAAAATATTCTTGAATTGCTTGATGATTGTATTTGATATATTATCCCAACCAACTGCACAGTCGTCTTTCAAAGTCATGATTATTCTTTCTACCTCCGTTTCGTCAGTGTCTAGCAGGGCAAAGGATGTTAAGGTGGGGTTACATGCAAAAGGCGTGCTTGTTGGATAGTGTGATTGAACCCGATTTCTTTCTGCCAGATTCTTACCGACGTTAACAAAGAAATTATTTGCTAAGTTAGCAGATGTCAGCGGTGTCGAGTGCGCTTTTAATAAACCTGAAGATGACTCATTTTGTTTCGAGGTATAAGTTACATTTTTAATAAATTTCCAGATATGTTTACTATTTGTTCCAGCCTTTTCTAGTGCAGTTTTATCGTAGTTGGTTTTAACTTTTTTAAGGAGATCATTACAGAAATTACGATACCTTTTGTACGACAGTTGCAGTATTGCATTATCTGGACGGGATTTAGCCTTCATGTGCAGTTTATCTCTATGTTTCATACAACGAATAAGACCTGTCGTGATCCAGGGTTTTATGTTACAATTTTTACGGCTCAATGTTGATATTTCTGTATTTTTCTGAATTGCATGTCTTATATTTTCTATTACATACAACATACAAAACTGCGGATCAGCAGAATTGTAGACTGGCTCGAAATTGATGACGCGTAAATCTTCTTCAAGTTTATTTATGTTTAATTTAGAAATTGTGCGAGTGTTTTGTTTAGGTAATTTACAGTTTATGGTTAATAGGGCAGCATTGTGATCGGTTACTGTTGAGTTAACAACAAGTGCAAGTGAAGGGAAATTCGATCTAAGCATGATATGGTCCAAGCAGGAGCCACTTTGATGTGTAGGAAAGTTGTGTGCGGGGAGCAAGCCATGAAAGGCGCATAGGTTGAGGTAGTCTTGAGCAGATGCATCAGCACTTCCTGGAAGAATATTAATATTAATATCACCAATTAAAATCGTGTTTTTGCAGGATGACAGGTTTTGTAAGGTGTCATTCAGAGAGTTTGTAAAATTGCTGATATTTTTAAACGATGGAGGCCGATATATTTCTAATATCGCAAATTCTGACCCAATTTTAACTAACAAACTGTTACAGTCGACCATATTAGGTTCCTCAGTGGAGACATTCAGATGATTTCTGGCATAGACTATCACCCCATCATTCTGATTGTAACTTATACTACTTTTGTACATATTATATCCCGTGATTAGTGGTATGTTATATTGCTTTGCAAGCCAACATTCGGTCAAGACAATTATGTCACAATTCATGTTTATCCGTTGTTGAAACGTGCAAAAACTATCAAAATTCTTAAATATGCTACGAATATTTTGTGTTAGTATAGTTAACGGATTTTTATAGCCGGAAAGATATTGTTTGCAGTGTTCCGCTTCACAAACTTTAGACTCGGATACAGAAAAATTATCTAAGTCATTAATTAGCGTGTTAATCATATTAAATAAAAATAGAAAACGAAAAACTAAAATAAAATAAAAACAAGTAAAAGGTCCTAAAAATTACTTATAAACGGCGCTCTTAGGCGCCTCCATAATCAACCGAATTTATGTATCTTTTCTCAGCCATTATTTTCGCCGGGCAGTCAGTAGCACCTGTAATGTGTTTGTCTGGCTTTTTGAAATGCGAGCAAGTAGCGCATTTTGGTTCATTTGCCTTCTTTGGACAATCTTTGATCGAGTGACCTTGATCACAACAGTGGCCGCAGGTGTAAGATGTCTGTCGACATGACTTGGCGGCGTGTCCATACTGCTGACACTTATAGCAACGTGTGACTAAAGTGAAGTCTCTGACAGGGCACGATGACCAATTCACAAAAACACGTTCTTTTGACATTAGGGCTTTTCGAATGGCCGGAGATACTTCTACGATATAATTGCAGGTCTCGGCGTCCTTCTTACCTGACTTATGGCTTAGCTTTATAGAGGTCAAAAATGACTCAAGACTGCAGTCCTGAATTTTTTCGGCTAAGTTTTGATGGTATACACACGTAAAGACTTCATTTTCAGTCATGGATGTCGGCACCCCTATGATGACTACTCTGGGCTTTCTTTTATGATGCTCATCGACTGTTAGACCCGACCTTGTGAGCTGCACTGATTGTCTCAGCTTTTCAATGTCGTCCTTCGTCTCGGTGCTGATAATCACTCCGCCGTTTTTAGTCTTGCGCAGGCCCCTCACGTGAAGTTGCATTTTTTCTGGACAAATAATTTTTTGGACCAGAGATTTTGTCTCATCACTGGTCTTCAATTTGTCGTTCGGATAGATAGCCACTGAACTTAAGTTAATTGGCTGGATGTAGTTGTTGGCCCCTTTCTTTACCATATCAGAAAAGGAAGGTCCTAGGGCAGGTTTTAATGAGTCCCCGATTCTAGACTTAAGCTCCTGTAGCTGCTGCGAAAGGTCAAGTTGGTTTTCTAAGTTTGTAATGGCATGGTGGAATTGGACGGCTTTTGCTTTAATGGACTGATACTGGACGGCCATTTGCGATGTCCCATGGCCAACTTTCCGGCATAGGGCATTGATGCGCAATTTCTGGTCCGAATTCAGCTTGCCTTCTGCTGCAATAGAGCACACCTCACTGACTACCACCAAAACTGACTGACGGTTGTGGTTCGATTGCGTTTGGCAACAATTTATTTTAGGAGAATTGGGCCCCTGTGCTCTATTAATGTTCACTTATAACTCTTATTATTTAGATTTCTGTGCTTATAACCTAAATTCATTTTTTCGTGTAATGATTAAATATCAATTTCCAAAATATATTTTTTTTGTTTGTATTTCACTCTAAATGTAGGATTCGTGTCACTATTTTTATTGAAAGGTAAAAACATTACAGATCACATTGTTCAATCAGTTTAAATGGTAGTATTATTTGAAACAATAAAATTTTGCGCATAAAGTAAACACGTATTGTCTGTCTGAGGTCGCCATTATAGCAAAATACCCATTCATTTTTCCGTCGGTTCGCGGTGCGGCGCGGTGCGCTCAACCATGCGTGATTTTGTTTTTGTGCGTTTGTTCAGTGTCTGTGAGCTTGCGGTTATTTGAATATTTCCAAAACCATTAGTCCTGAAATAAAACAGTCGTATCATATTTGATTAGCAATTTATAGTAAAACGTTCGAATCGATTCGCTGTCTGATACCTGAGCGGTGAGCGCAATTACCGCGCATAATTGTATTGAAATTGACTTTTTGCTACAGCAAACAATCTGATCACATTGTTTGATGGTTCAATACAAAGCTTAATAATGGTTCCGATAAATGTAGGGACGTAAAGTGAACGCTTGCGGGATGTGACTGAGATAAAAAGATTGTACGGTTCAATAGATTCAATAGAGCAGATCCCTAAGTCCCAAATTAAATCATGAAACATCTTTGCACCTGGTGGAAGCCTCGCGAGGCGCGTTTGCCTCGCACGCTGACTGACGAATCTTTTCCATTATTCTTTCTCTGATTTCATAAAACTGCAAGGAAATATACTAGTCTTGTTATTTTATTAGGGATTCTTTTACTCTATTTTTATGTTACAATTTATTTTAGACCTTTTATTATTTTCTCTTTGAAAATACAATTTTCACGTTTCCAATAAGTCACAGAAATAAGTTTGTTGAGAAGAAAATTTCTAAATCAACAGAAAAGCGAAACATTTTAAGGTTTTACTTTATCAGATCGCTTTTGTAAACATTGAAAGATACGAAAAGTGCTGCAAGTCACTGTGAAGTTGAGTGTTAAGGATTTAGTGTGACCATTCGTTGGAAGGGACTACTATCTCTATCTGTCCATCGAATGTGAGAAAAAAGCTGCGGCTTTAGTGGGACAAATTCGTTTCGATTCAGTCACGTAGCGGCGAGATGGGCCTCTTAGCAGATTTGGTAAACGTATGTTTAGATTTCGCTAAATTGTTTATTGAATGGGATTGAAAAAATGTTGTGCAGCCCTGGACGCAATTTAGTATTTATCCTGTTATGATTGTAGGTGCTGTAGGTATGTGACAGAGCGATTTTATTTTATTAAAAAGAAGAAAGTAAAGTCTTGTTATGAGAAGTTGTTAATACTACTGTATACCAGACGTTGTTTTGTTGTTAAACCAGGCTCAGATTCTTTTACGACAGTACCTATAAGGTTAATTTTTTTAATATAGACACCATTATATAGATAGAAAATTGGTTTGGGGAAAAAACAAAACTAAAAAATAGCCGCAATTTCGCGTAATGTGTGCGTGACACCCGCGTGGATATTGCTTTAGAACTGTCAGTAAGTTTGTGTTTAGTTATCCCAGTATAAAAGTATTTCCTTACTTTTAATTTTAATAAGCTGAAGGTTTAATTTAAATTAAGTATTTTCTTCAAAGAGTGACGTTGACTCACTTAAAGGTTAACCAGGAAAAAATACTAATTTATTAGCGTTGCATGATTCGTATGCGACTCGCACAATTTTCCAATAAGGGATCCATAAATAATATAAAACATATAATTAAAATACAGTTCGTAAAATTATCGGACGAACAGTATCTCGAATCCCTAATTATAACAATGGTCGAAAATGTCCCATGGTTCCAGCTGGTCGAACTATCGATTAGGCTACCGGGAAACAAATAATCAGAGCATTTAATATACTAAAAATATTATAACGAAATGTAATTACATCCAAGACAAAAGTTACCGTATAATTTTGAAAAAAATCCCCATTACAACTAGCCACGCCGACATATCGAATTTAAAATCGTCCAGAAATCATGAGAAAACAAAACTTAAGGGTGAATCTAGAACAATCTTCATATTGTTGTTTAATTTCTCCGCACGGTTGCGACACAATTTAAGGACACAAACCGGAAATTATAAACAAATTATAGTTTTTATTTGACGAACATAATATTGCGTAAAGATTCAAATGACACTGACTTAGTTGAAGAGCGAGTCTACGATTTATAGTTGTCTTTTGTGCCGGTTCTGAGCATTCAATGCTACAACTTTTTTTTTTAAGAATGTGATATCATCAAATGACTTCTTCCGCTCACGGCGAAGCGGAAGGGATTGTCAGACTCTTACTGACTAAAATCCATCCGTGATGCTCCTAATGCCTTCTGCGTTCCAGGGCTGCGGTAACTCTTTCGGACAAATTCCGCAACCCTGGCAGACACAGGCCCTAGCGGGCCCCGTCTACTATGCTGATATCTCTTTGAAACCCGCGCCTACGGTGGCCATGAATCGCCCTGCGACTCCCGATGCCCAGGGCGTCTTCTTCTGTTGCGGCAGCTGAGGCGAGAGGTTTGCCTCTTCCTCACGCGTTCCGCCTCTTCCTTCGCTAGAATTACTGCTTCGCAGAAGGAGGTGACCGCTTCCCATGCCCCTTCGCTCCGGACCATGGAATTCTACATCTACATGTATAATAACCAAAGCTCAAAATATTATTACAGTACAGCAAACAAAAGATGCTAATAGTAGCAGTTGTAGATACAAGGTGCTTTCTTTTTATGTCACATATAACAATTTGTTCATACAAAAAACTAACGTGAGCGTTTTATTATGTTATGTTTGAAATCTAGACTAAAGGCATTCATCGACAGTTTTTTAAGCATAAACAATAAAATAACTTGTCTTCAGAGCAATTCAAGACATGTTACAATGTAAAAAAAACCAGGCCAGCAAGATTTACGTCATTTAACGCATAATACTTGCAACACATAACTGACGCGACTGTCCGACATGAGCTACGAGGTTACGAGCTACAGACCGCTACGCCACCAATACTACCACGTAGCACCGTAGCAGAAAGCTCGTAGCTACAGTTTGAACACGTACTTAGAAAAATTAAATTAATGAATTGTTTCAACAGAACAAATGTTTCATTTAATAATAAACTAATTCTAGCGTTAACTGTTCGCTAAAAAAGAATAAATAATGTTGACATCGCAAAACGTTAATTTTCACTTTGGCCATTAAAAAGCTGCACGCAATGTGACCTGCTTTTAATTGTACCTGGAAATCGCGGAGTATTAGCAGTCGGTTGTAAAGGCAGTGCGATCATTGTGTGGCTTCGTTGTGCGGGTAAAGAGCGTTGTCGTGAAACACGCCGCCGCTGCATTACCGTTGGAACTTGTGCAAACATTCGTTATGTACTTGTGTCCACGGAAAATTGCTGTTGCGCTGAGCAAACAATACAAAAAGTTACAGTAGTCTGTTGTCTCTTGATATTTTAGTATGTGTTAATTGTGTTAACATTTCATTATGTGCTAAAAAACATACGTAACAATTATTTACTTTTAATTGCTGTACTTAATTTAACAGTTTGGTGATTTTAGTTTTTGTTTACTTTGTGTAATACAGTATGAATAAAATTAAATGATGAGCGATTGCAATTAATATAAAGTCAAGCTATAAAGTCAAGTAAAAATGTAATATGGAAAAATATAAGTAATATGAAACATATGGAACTTTTCGCCAACGTACAAACACAGATAATTAAGGAGCGTGAAACCATTTTGAATATTTTATGAATGAGTATTTCATATGTATGAGAGTGTGGCTACTAGAAGGAAATTATATAAATTTGCATTCCTAATGAATACATTTATCATGTCATACCGACATGTTCACTTTTTGTCGAAATATAAGTACAAGCTGCTAAGACAAAGAATGGGTTTTGAAGATAAAATTTTATATGTATTAACATTCAAAATATTTGAGTCGCAGCCAAATATCAAATAGGAAGATATTTCGTTGAATAAATAAGGGGCAAAAACCAGACACGGCGAAAATGAGATAACTCTGCATTGCTGGTAGACAATCTGCTCATCGTCCGCAGAGAATTTGTCGCGTTATTGAGTATCGTAAAGCAAATGTGACGCGGTTCGGTGTCGGCTGCGTCATTTTGGCGACGTTCATTCGGCTGATGAACGCAACAAAACCATGATGCGAGCACGAGCCTGCCACATTGCGCGTGTAATTGCCGCGAGCGTGCGACGAGCCGCCATTAATCTCGCCAACACTCGATAAAACGCACAAGTCATGCTACAATGTTATACTCACACTCTCCCGAGCGAGCATTTTGTTATGTAATGTTTTTGTAAATTGTACAGCCACTGCGGTTGCGAAAATGTTTTTAAATAATGAATTAAAATACGAAACAACAGATACTACTTTCTGGACCGATACGTTGGTATAAGTTCAACAATTAGAACACTCTAAGTATTCGTAGGAAATGGAAACAAAAAAACTAGATTATAAAAAACTAAGCTCATTTGTATTGGATCCGCATTACTTTTTAATAAATTAACATTTGAAAAAAAGAAAAACTTTTCACTAACAAAACTACGTTATTCGATTAGAGAATTAAAATGTTTGCGCCGTATACTAGCACAGTAACAATCTTGAACACGAAAACTTTTTACATTTTTATCAAGGACTATCTTGTCAGATGGTCGTAATTTACTAACTTACGTCTATAGACAAGGAGTGTGACAGTAATGGAAGGGAGCGTATACACTGAGTTGGTCGTCGGTCGCCATACGCCGGTCGCCGGTCGTACGGCGCGCTTCGACTCCACACTCACAGAACATTCGAGACAAATTGAATTTGCGCGAACGCCGACGACGAGCCAGTTTGCGCTGCTAACTAGCTGCGACGTGAATGCTGCCACCCTTGTCTTTATATTATATCTGTCTAACGATTTTAGATACCGGTTCCTGAAATACTAACGTACCTGTACTACATACCTCACTGATCAGAACGACTTCGTAGTAAGTTACATGTAGCGAATGAACTCGTTTTAATACCGCACCGATATCGAAACTTTAAAAGAATTTCACCGCATCGATAATTATCAATTTTTGGGTCCCAATTACAGATTCAATACAAAATTAAATCAAAAATCGAAGAAAACACCGTGGAGGTACCTGAAAGATTTTAACCACGCCTTCCTGGTGGTATTATGAGTCATTACTGTCATATCAACGTAAGTCCAATCAATCAATTTAACTGTTTTGTTTTTTTGGAACAAAATAAATCAATTAACGATAGTACTTCTTTGTAAACAATACCTTCAGTCGAGCTGGAAACGTAAAAATTATAGGTATAACAAAAGTCGCAACGCCGCGTTCATAAGGCTTGTTACCCTAGAGATTTTTCGACTTGTGATTCTCTATAATGAATATCTCGAAAATTAAGTTTTATTCGAAAAAATATGCCCTAGCTTTTCTTCTCCAATAAGCCATTGGAATCGATGGTTAAAATCTTTCGGGTACCTCGGACCCACGGTGTATATGTGTGTCTTTTTTCAATACAAAACATATTCTATTGCTAATTTGTTACAAAAAATAAAACGGCCGAATCATACAACTGCATTTTCAGGAAAAAAAACATAGATAACAGTAAACATACAGTTAACGCAAAATCAACAGAAATAACACCACAGAATCAAATAATTCGACATAAACGCTGTTGTCACATTGTCTAAAAATCCAATAATAAGCTACCGTTTTCAATCAAGATCCAGGGGGCGCATGAGAGCGCCAGCGGAAAGCTTCTAATAGCAAGCGAGAGAAAACACATTTGTCTTGTCCCGGACCGTTAGCGTATATTACGCCGCCTGAGACATCGCCCGCTGCGTGCTTCTTAACTCAGTTTCACTATGTTAACTTGTGCGTCTTTCATCGTTACACAAAAATTAGCTGTTGTTGTTACACTAAAACAAACTTCTGTAATATCATAAACTTTAAAGCTCTTATGATAATTACGCGAACCAACTACTAATTTAAAATGTAAGTACTTACAGTTTCAGTAGAGAGCTTAAACAAAGCATGTTATGTCGTCGGGGCTTATTAAAAGTTTATTTTTCGAATAGGGGAAGTAAGTCAACTTTATGACAACAACCTGCAACAAGAGGTCTTCGCCGTAATGAGTGAATAGGCGAAGTTCGGTACCAAGTTTTCCAAGTTGACGTCTCTACCGATACTGTATTATTCAAACTATATTCCATTGCAATAAGGTTTCTTAATAACAATGGGGAATATTGAATAGTACGTACATTTGGAAACTTGAGTAAATATTAAATTAATATAACTTCAAACGTTATAAATACATTTAATAATACAGCTAGCATCGCAATAAGCTATTCCTTTTAGTTTTGTCTCACAGTTTCCGCGATCTTACAAGTAGCTCATGCGAGCTACATGTAAGCTAGTATTTACTACGTGTTTTTCTTTTATTCTTAGATGAATGTGGAAACTTAATATAGTTAGGAACTCAACAACGAAATTTTGACTTAAAAATATTTTGCACCAGACATTCTTAATACACGAGTATACTGCGTCACGTAGGGGATCGTCTCAAGACAATGGCACAATAGTGTCACGAAAACATGTCAAGATAATAAATAATAAACTTATTACGTATTCTATTGCATGTATTCCAAAAACTCTATTACGCTCAATCCGCTAATTGCGAGATGCTAAACAGATTTATTATTTATGATTGGTTACGGTTTACTCACGTGCGTTTTTCGAGATACAAAAAGAATTTTTATTTTTACGTTTATCAGGAAATGTTCTACTTATCCGAAACATATTTTTTACATCTAAACGTATCTGATAGATCACTTCCATTAGACATTAGAACACTAACAGTTAACTGTGTACGGTAGTTATGACAAAGTAGGCAACGTGTCTGGCGCCGCCGCGTCTCCTCACTTTTGTCCCCTCTAAATCTTATAGCACCACGGTGTCATAATGCAAGCAAGACACAAACATGTCTACGTGCGCCAAGCTTGTTAAGTGGTTTGGAAGAAAAACATCACAAAAACTTTTTTTATTGTCGTAAGCCATTTAAGCCGTATGTATTCCTTTTGTATAGGTAACTGTTCTATACGTTGGAGTTGAGAAACATAAAAATATGTTTTTATCAGTTGAACTGAATAAGTTTAGTATTTTGAGGAAAATAACGTCTGCTCTAATAAATTGTAACGTGTTTCTTCTTATCCCAGCTATTGCCAGCCTATTCCCAAGGTTCACCTTACTTAAAGGGTTAGGTCGTGCCCTCATTAACAAGGGACCTGTTCCTTAATTCATGATCCGGTTTCACGCGGTACTACTGCCATCTGACCTTCGTAGTGTGGTGTTATCAGCGCAAGAGGATAATCGTCTTATACGACTACGAACGGTATGCCAAGAGACTGAATGGCGTATCCTAACACAAGGCAATAGTGACTAACAGTGATGCTAAAAACTTGTGTTGTCATTAATATACTTCATACACAATAGCTTCCAGTGACTTTACTAGTTACTGTACCTCGTATGGGGATGTGCTAGAATATAAAACTTGCTCACCGCACGCTGAGAATAGACCCGTCTCAGTACGCTTGCTGGTAAGATCTATACGGTCTGCCTGACTTGCTACCACCCTCACATTAAACTTCGGCGCCAAGCAGTTTCGTCGTGTGTATGTAGGAGCCAGAGGGGTTTAGGGGAATCCGTCTATATGTCTGTTACTTGGATTCGTGTGCTTCATCTAGACCCTATCTGAGCTTACCATCAGGTACGAGTAGGGTGAAAAGCAACCAGTAAAAGAAATAATAAATAAAAGTAAAATACGACTTCAAAAAAATACTAAAAAGAGTAAAATAATTGTCATAACATAAAATTAACAGTTTCAGAAGTCGGTGGCTTTTATTTTTTTCAATGTAGAATTGCACCGACTTCTGAAACTTAATTTTATATTATGGTAATTATTTTACTCTTTTTAGTTCTTTTTGAAGTCGTTTTTTACTTTTATTTAAAGTTATTTATTAAATACGTTTTAGTGCCATAAAATACAAGGTTTAAGACTACAAATTTAAATGACACGGTATGCATGTATAATTATCATGACGGCTCCTTACAAATACATACAATCTTCTTTGTTCCTGGCTAATGTTTCTATGATGACAGCTAAAACAGAGATTGAAAGTCCTCATCAAAACTTTTGTTGAAGGAGACCACAAACCAAAACGTCATCTAAGTACCTATTAATTTTTTTGTTAATTTTTAAAAAAAGCGCTGAATATATTCCGATAAAATTTATATGGGACCACCTCTGAAGTATGGTCTATCAAACAAAAAAAGAATCATCAAAATCCATTCATAATAGGCGGAGATATCGCGTAACAAACACACAAAAAAAACATTCAGACGAATTGAGAACCTTCTTCTCTTTGAAGTCGGTTAAAAATAAACTAGAACTTTACCGTGCCCCGCAGAAGTATAAGCACATGAGTAAATACGTACAGCTAAGTACTTGATATTCACCTAAATAGTAAGTGTCTGTTAAAACTTTCAACGACATCTCTACATTATGTCATATTTAACTTGCTGATGCTGTCATAAAAGATAAATTCACAGATCACATATTTTTTATTCTTTGTTCGAAAAGCTATTAAAAATTAGGGGAAACCGACAAAGTACCGTAACTTAGAATGCAGTGTTTTCCGGATAGGAATTGCGATAAAAGTTTACGGTTGTCGAATAGTCGTAAAAAGATCACCGCATAGAGAGCGCATTTCCAAATCCTCAGTTACCACACGACTCACGAGTAATCTTACGCAAATCGATTTTGCTTCGGCCATTGTTTTTTTATTGCATTGCCCAATACTTTTTTCTTCGACTCCTTTGTAGCGATAAAATAATAAACATACATGCGTGTGCTACAAAGAGTAAGTTAATATCATTTAACGACAAAATCAGTATTAATCTTGGTGCTGAGTGATAATTCACATGCTTACCTACATAAAATTAGAAAAATACAAAACCATTTCCTATTTAAAACTACCTCGGCAAATGAATTAAATATTTTCAGAAAGCAATATATTTATTTTTATTTATTTATTTATTTAATATACTTAATTAGATAACAACATGGATTCCGATAATATTTCATAGGGATGACGGACAACATGAACGTGTCGGAGACGTCTGTGCCCTTTGAACTCCATTGCGAGACTAAGTCGTTCGCCCGGCCGGCAGTCACCCCCGTGCCCGACCCTGGCCCCGCTACACAGCGAATATTTTTTGTGGGGACATCATAATAATAGCTCTGTATTACTTCAGGAGAAATTCCAAGAAGTTTATAACTCGAGATGAGTTTCGTGTTCCTTGTCATAAATAATAAAGCGGTCCTCGACTACAACGTTGTGCAGATTTTAAGTGAAGTAAAAATTCAAGAAATAATTTTTCATTTTCGGGTCCCGAGTCAAAAGGAAATTGTTGGAAGTTTCGTAAATTAATGAAGATTTCATAGAGAACACGGCGCGACTTTCGAAGCCGGGTTAAGCGCCCGAAAAGAAAACTCTTCAGTGATTTTATAAGAAACCTATTGTAAAATTAGCATATAAAATTTAACGAGGAATACATTAACAATTTGTAACATTTACGCTCGATCGGGCACCGCGTGACAGCAGCATAATGTAAAGGGTGACTTGTGATTCTGCGCTGTCGTATAGCAATTCTTTTCACATCGACTTTTTCGCATGATAAATTACAAGTAGGTAAAATTACAATATTAAATAGTTGGACATTTACAAAGGAAACAAGGAGCTTGTAAGTACACAGGTACCTGCCAACCAATCAATCTAATATCATAAATTCGTTTAACGCTCAAACTATCTGTAACACGACGGTGGAGGCACTATTCTCTCCCATGCTGTCTACAGATTCTACTTAAGTTAATGGATAAGTTGCGAAGGCACGGAGTTTACTTTGTGTTTTCAGGTAGACGGACTTGATCGAGAAGTTTTCTTCGTTAATTTGAACAAGGCAGGAGCTTTACAAAACTGTCAGGATAGTTTTAGGTACAAGGTGCCCTGATTGTCGAGTTTATAATTACCATGATAGCAATATGTACTCGCTCTTATTAGCTGCTGTTTGAGTTTGTGCAGCCTTTGTACTGTCTTGCTACAAAATAGAATATGATGAAATAAATAAAAAGATACTGTTAAACCTGTGGGTTTTAACTTTATCCGAGTAAGTAAACATTCAACGGCGTAACAAATTACGACTGAATTACAAGTTATTTTCAAAAAAGTAACTTGCCCAAAACTTCCTCCGCCTAAAGAATTATGAAGAATAGCATAACAAAGTAACCTGAGTCTGTTCAGAGAATGCGTCGCCTTTTGGAACTCTGAATCTGGTGCTGTATTTATTTGTAAAGTTAAGACAATATTGTGAAGAATTAAGAAGGATACATATTTTTATGTTAATATTGTCATTGTGGTAATAAAAAGCTGCATCCGACGACTAAAAAAGCGTAGCCCGAGCTCACTCTACGGAACGAGACAGAGGCCTATAACTCGCTTTTGCTACCAATTACGCTAATGGAATTTATTTCATTTCAAACCCACGTTGCCTGTGAAGTCCGTACTATGCGCTCTGGGTACTTTATTGCAACTTCAAATGGATACAATATACCTTTTGTAAACTTAGTTTAACTCGTACGTACTAGTTGTCATGAACGTAGAACTTCTAGAGTAGTCTTTCTACTAGTAAGTACCTTTGGGTAATTTACAAATACTTAATATTAGTTGATATAACTAGAAGCTTTTTGGTACATTTTAAAATAAAGAAACTAAGCTTTATTGGGTTAGTAGCTATAAGGATTATGGTCCCATGACCATACGCATAAATAATTTATTAATTATAAATAATTGTGCATTACGCCGCCGCGCCGTGGCCAAAAATTTCACACATCAGGTTTGTTTATTTATTTGAGGTTTACCAATGAATACCAACACTACATTAGTCTATTTATAAATGTACATGCGATATAAACAATCCCGTAATGCACACTCAATTACTGGTAAAAAATAATAATCGTGTATACAGTAAATCTATTAAAAAAAAAAAAAAACCCCTATTTCCCTTGGTCACGGAATCACGCGTGAGCGGCTGGACCGATTTCGCAATTTTTTTTTTGTTACTTTCTTAATTGTCAGGAGAATTTCTTATGAAAGAAAATTATGATATTTAAAAAAATTAACGAAATTATCTCAGTATATGTCCATATTCTTCATTTTTTTACCGCATGCATGAAAATGGTTTTAACTTTTTGTTACTATTTTGATTTTGTTTCTGAAGATAGGCAGTAGGTAAGTAGTAGGTAGGTAGTAAGTAGGAAAAGTGCATTGCAACACATGCCGGGTACAGCTAGTGTACAATAAAAAACCGGCCAAGTCCGAATCGGTCTCGCGCACGAAGGGTTCCGTACCATTATCTATAAAAACGGCAAAGAAATCACGTTTGTTGTATGGGAGCCCCCTTAAATATTTATTTTATCCTATTTTTTAGTATTTCTTGTTATAGCGGCAACAGAAATACATCATCTGTAAAAATTTCAACTGTCTAACTACCACGGTTCATGAGATACAGCCTGGTGACAGACTGACAGACAGACGGACAGACGGACAGACGGCCAGTCGGACAGACGGACAGCGGAGTCTTAGTAATAGGGTCCCGTTTTACCCTTTAGGTACGGAACCCTAAAAATGAAGTAAGTTAAAATAGAATAACTAAAATATTTAAATTCGACTTTTGAATTAAGTGAAATAAATTAATAAAGTAACTTGTTCAAATTAAATAATAGTTTTATACAGAATGACCGGTTAGTCGCTTTACATCCGAAAACCATGAACTCTGCTCATCATTCAATACAACTTTTACTTCGTGACAAATTCTAAATTCGTGAAAATAATATCTGCTGTTCCATACATTTAGTTAAGCAACATTGATTACTAGCTTTTGCTCGCGGCTTCGCTGGCGTTAATTTAGAATTTGATAGTCAACTCTTAACACACTACTAAAGTTTCTATAATAATATAATTCAATCATGATCCGAAAGGCACGTGGCGCTTTCTATTATCGTTATTGTTGTTTTCCTCGGGAACAGTACTTTTTTTCGGGATGCAAGCTACCCTGTGTCCGTTTCTGTACACCTGACAACGCATATGCAAAATTTGAGGATGATCGGTTCAGTGGTTTATGCGTGAAAAGGTAAGAAACAAACAAACTTACTTTCGCATTTATAATATTAGTTGGGAAGTTAGGATTTTGTGTGGAACAGCTATTTTTTTTTCACGAATTTGCAACTATTCCCATTGTAAAAGTTAGGCAGAATGATGCGCAGATTTCATAGTTTTCGGATAAATGATAAATTATATTTATTTCTGTAAATAAATCTGTTACAGACACTTTTACAAGTCAATCATCAGGATGTAAAGGCATGTACAAACAGGGTGTACATAAATTCGTGTAATTCCTTAAAACGACATGATCTACTGCTGGTGTAGATGGACACTTCAGGGGATTTACGAGTAGTGTGAATAAAACTAAAATTATTATTTTTCTTTCGGTAGGGGTAAGAGATCATATCTAAAGCACCTAATAAGGATTCAATAAAAATTGGCAATATTTTTTTGTTAATTTTATTTTTATTTAATGTTTATATTTTTATAATAATGGACATTTCGGTGCCACGCATAAATGAATGAAAGCACGGCGACAAAGCTAGTGGTTACTCTTTGCAGTCTGTTAACTCGGAGCTCTAAATGACCAGAAATGGAAAATAAAGAAAACATTTTGAAAAAAAAAATTGTTACTCATACCACCTATTTAGAGTTAATCTATGCCACCATTTGAAGGAATTACATGAATTCGTTTACACCCTGTAAGTATAGACAACAGATTAATTATATTTCTTTTGCTTTTTTCCATTTCATCCATTGTGTTTTAAAACAAATAACTGTTCTTGAAATTCTAAAACCCTGAATTATTATCGCGTTTCATATTGACGCGTTAGTGATGGATCAAGTTCGCGTATTAAAAGTTAAAAAGTAGCCCTTACAAGACTCGTACGTGTTCTTTGTCTCAAGTTTTGTGCTCACCTCTAAGGAAGTTCCCCCTCGGAGCAACTAATATTAGTCAATTAGGTATTCAGGACGCGCGCGGCGCACCCCGCTCGCTCCTGCGAGCTGTGTCTAGCTGTGGCCGACTCGCTTTCGCTTCTATACAGCGCTGCAAAGCCAATTAAAAAAATACCGAGCCATGATAGCTAATGTTGCGAACGTCTGCACGGTGTGTCGTAGATTTTTTTTTCTGCGTTGCTTAGTAGCTTACTTACTATTTAGTCAATAAACCAAGAATTACTGTTCATTAAAATATTAAAACATGTTATCAGAGGTTTTAGCCAAAGAAAAAGATTTAAGAAATAAAACAAACTAAATTTGGTAAAGATGTATGTAGATCTAGCTTTGGTTTATTTAGTTATCCCAAATTCATATCAATATTTAGGGTGGTCGGTAATTCTAACAAAAAATCCAAATTTAAATATTTTATGTTCGTTTCCCTTATCATATTCTAAGAGTTCTTTTTAGAACACTCTTGGGTGTTACGACTTTTATCGCAGGAAATCTCTCTCCTTTCTGCATAATTCATCGCTATGAAGTTGAAACCGAAGTCGTAAAAGAAATCGTTCTATGATTTCATGTCTTCGGCGGGAAACTTTCTACTTGTCTTTCTTTTGAATCAACGGTCGCTGCGGGCCATGTTACCTATATTATATTATCGACGATTGCAGTTTTGATCCTTTATGAATACGTCTGGATCGTTTATAGTAATCGTTACATGATACTGATACCCTTTAATGTTACGATTATTTTATTTTATGAACTTTGAACGTATTATGGATTTGCTTTAAGGCTGTTGTCTTTTTTATTTAGGTTAATGTTTCATTACGTTTAATAAAAACCGGCCAAGTGCGAGTCAGACTCGCGCACGAAGAGTTCCGTACCATTATCTATCCTGTTTTTTTTGTATTGTTTGTTACAGCGGCAACAGAAATACATCATCTGTGAAAATTTCAACTGTCTAACTATCACGGTTCATGAGATACAGCCTGGTGACAGACGGACAGACGGACGGACAGCGGAGTCTTAGTAATAGGGTCCCGTTTTACCCTTTGGGTACGGAACCCTAAAAATCTACATAGTATAAATAACATGTCACTTTAAAATAAAGCAAAGAAAACGTTGTCTAATTTAATTATTGAGCAGACGTAAAATACTTACAGGCCTCACATTCTTACAGATACTCGCTGACCACAGTTTTAGAAGTTAATTCCCTATGTTTCTAGAATATTCAACGAACAGTGAACGGTCACAACATTTAGTGAGGTTTGTTGCAAGTTTATTTGTAGTCTCATATTTTACTTTCTACATGTTGAGGCCCGTCTAACTCCTGCCAACGTCGGAAGCTTCTTCTTTGCAAGAAATGTTTTAAGACGAATTCCGAAAATTTCCCCTCAACCTCGCGATTCAAAGAAACAAACTTATATTAAAGTAATTTAAATGGCGTCTTTGTTATTCTTTGCCCAAAGTTAGAAGTTATGCATTTTGTATTTTTGCGCAAAGCAAATGGAAACCATGATTAATGTTGTGGTCCAAATCGATGCAATCACCACGTTAAAGTGTAGGTAACACAAAAACACGTTTGTAATATTTATTCTTCTAATATTTGTCCCACTTTCATCTGAGTAACAGTAGATAAACATAAAACAAACATAAAAATGTATGTCAAAAGGGCATCACAACGCAAAGGAAAATTAGTTCTAAACAAACGTTTTTGTCGACAAATTAAAAGTAATGCTTTAAATTATATTGTTGTGTCATAAAGTCGCCTGCAACCAAGGTTAATTTGAAATTATAATTTGATTAGCTTTGTCTGGTACAAGCGGGAAGAAGTCTTTTGCAATTATTGTTATTTACTACACTGTCCGCCAGGGACAATATTGTTACAGGGTATCTTAAACCACATTTTTATGAAATCATAATTTGATTATCTCGGGCTTAAAAATTATGGTAACGAAAAAAGCATCCGTCCATTTAAACAAGCTGCTGCCAATATTAAATTCTTAAATCTTGGAAAGATGGTATATTAAATTGCTTTTTGGAGCAACGATATCAAGATTACAAAGTTTTGTTTAGGAAAAACAATTTAAGACGAGTGCACCTGAAATAAACCTGAGATACTTGAGGTAGAATAAATTTTAAATCAGTTGGAACTTGGAATTTACATAGGGAGTAATTATAGGTATAATCACTATGCTAAAAAATATGTAGGAAGTGGGAATAACGTACCTAACGATATTAAATGATACCACGTATTTTATGACGCGTTTTAAGACCGTACACTACGTGAAGGGACGTCGTAGTGGAAATGTATGTCAGCTATATCTGTTCTACACGTGTAAATAAATATCATTTCGATTTGAACATTATCGTTCAATTCAATAACGTAGAAATCGTGACATGTGTAAAATTATTACTTAAATCGTAAGAAATTCCTTTGACTAAACCATTGATTAGATTTTTGTGCACGGTCCTAGATGTATCATGGAATACGTAGGTATCGAGTATCATTTTATTTCACTACGTCATCCCCAGTTTGTATAGAATTTTAATACTTTAGGTCGAACTTTGTGAGCGTTCGTCATTTCGACCAAGGATTTTACGTCCCATGTGGACGAAATGACGAACTGAATAGGAATGTGATTTTGTGTTCTGCGATTCTTCCGAACGTCATGTTCAGTAAGTACCTAAGCATAGTTTTAAAACTTTAGTTACAAGTTAAAACTGATTTTACATTATTGAGCAATTTTATTCAATTAAACTTATTTAATATAAATTTTCTGTCTTTAATTTTTTATTTAGTTAGCAATGTTGTATCACATTGTACTTAATAATCACGATATGATTTGTGGAAAAAGTAATTGGACGAAACGCAGAACACAAAACAACTTTATTATTTAATTTGCCATTTCGTCCACTTGGGACGATAGATCAATGAGCGAAATGACGAAAGCCTCGACTTTGTACTCGCACACAAATGTATAAAAAAATTACAACATTGCCTACTGGACTATTCTACTAACATACCATTTTTTGTTAGTAATAACGTCCCCACAAACATTCTACAAATAAATCGGTGATTAATATTCAATAAAGCCGATTTCTTGCTGATTTAATGTTAGGACGGCATTATAATATAAATAAAGCCAATCTCCCCACAAAATGGACCGTGTGCCTGCCTAATCCTGTAATAAATCATCATTTAGATCGAATAATCATCATAAACCTTACGTCGACGGTGAGTGAACGGCGCGAGGCGGCAGGCGACCGCGCGGCCGATCGGTTCCATACATCATGTGGCGATTACTTGTATCAAATAAACATTACGCCGGACTTGCCTTCTCATATTCCCAGAGAGCCGCGCGCCGTTTTACCAATAACGATATCTTTCTTTTTCGGCAACAAATAGATTTATGATTGCATTCATCTACAAATCATTATATAGGTATCTATTTATGGAGCTACATTACAGGCTATACAGCTGTTTTAATGTTGAGTTAATAAGTACATACGTACGTTTCGAACGTGTGGTTTTCTACCTATTAATATTTCCAATCAGAAAGTGTATATTCGATTCAAACTTTTCATACAAATACAATAAATCCTCAAAAAGTCTCAACGGAATCTCGAAATTATCACGAACAACATGAATACGCGAAACAACTTTTTTAGAATCGTCAGTGATAGTGAAGAGAAAACTAATTTACGGCTGCAGAATGATATGAATTTTAAATTGGCATGGGGGTGTGGTGCGGTTCGGAGTCGCGAGTCGCCACCGGGCGCCCCGGGGGCAGCCACGACAGACAAACGACATCAGCGGTCCCGATTAAAAATTCGACAGGGGGCTGCGTGATGTTATCGAAGTACAAGCGTTTCAAGCCCAGAGGCTGGGCTAACGGCAAGATTAAGGTTGCTACGGTATCTCTAGATTGTCGGTTGTATTCGAATTCTGTGGACAGTGTTCTATTTATGTTCGTTTAAGTTTGATTTTTATGGTATTTTTACCGTTTTTGGGATAGGAACCTAGGCAAGTCTAAGTTTAATTCCTTTGTAGGGGGTAACATCGCAGCTACAGGGTACTTAGCTAAGTGGCCAAATGAGTAAGATTTTATAGAAGCATAAACTAAAGATAAGATGAATCTTTACTTGGTTCCAATTATAGTAAGCACAAACTGTGATAAAACAGATTTTAGCAACACTTACTTGCTCCTTAACCCACTCAACAAGAGCGGCGTGTACGAGGACAGGAGGACTATAAGACAAGGTCATCAAAAAAAAATCAGCCGTAGTCGCATTCATGTCATTTAGGGCGAGATTCACAGACAGCACCTAGACTTTACATTCCAAAGTAAGCGCTTCATCCTAATTTGCCCAATATGCTCAAATGCCCAAATGAATACTCCCTTAGACATTTTGTCAAAAACCCACGTGGTACCAACTTGTTCTTGCGTGGGGGACAATTCGCACGCCGAACGCGCCGAGTTCAGCCCCCGTGACGTCATAAACCACGCATCCGCGCGCAGCGTGTGCGTGGATGGCGTATATATTTTAATACAGAATGTAGCTGAGCTTTTTTCGACAATTTACGTAAACAAGTTATGGGAAATAAAAAAGTTTTGAGTATTTTAAAATTTCTGAAGTACGAAGTATGCCAGACAAATATAAAATATGTCATGTATATTTTAGATCAAATTCGACATAGAAGCTAAACATATCATAACATCACGCCTGTATTCCCCGAAACGTTGGGCAGAGGTGTATAGTACACCCTCATTTCGCCGTTATGTTTAAGTCCCATGTAATAGGGGGCGAGCTTATTGCCATCAACCGGGCACACATTCAGACTCCGTGCTGCTACTGAGAAATTCCACACGGAAAAACCCAAAAACACTTTGCCCGAACCCGGGATCGAACCTAGGACCTCACGCTCAGCAGTCGGGCTTGCGATCACTAGACCAACGAGGAAGTCAAGCTAAACATAATTTTATTATAATCGGTCAATTATATTTTTTCAAACGTTTCCTTCCACTGCGTTAGTCGACCCTATTGTTGACTATTGATTGCATATTTGCCAATAATATTGCTTGAAAAACTTACAAATACGCATAACACTCGTTCAGATTATACTTTTTTTTTATATTCCTTGCCCAGCATCCGTCGTGGTTGTGCAGAAGAACGGTGATGGCAGTGCCATCTATTACAGTATGCTCGAACTAAATAATACATGGGACTCGATTTTAATGTCTCCTCACTTACAATGGTATTTTAGTATAAATATACCTACATAAATAGTTTGTAGTTGTGTGAATATTGGAATTACTTTAATTTTTTAATAAATCGTTGTTCCCGTCTTGTTACCATTATAGTAGTTTCAGATTGTTCTTATCTTATTGCATGACGGCAGTGGTATAGTTTGAGCTTTGAGTTTTCAAAGGCCCGGACTCCACCAAAGCGGAGATGTGCGGAGATGTCCGAAGCGGAGACGAGCAGAGACGTTTTTCAGCTAGGGTGTATCCACCGAAACTGTGCGGAGATGCGTACTGGCTAGACTGTAGCGGAAATGTGTGCTGGCTAGGGTGGAGATGTGCGCTGACTAGAGCGGAACTGAGCTGCGTGTGGCGAGCGTTGGATGTGAACGCACAGTTTAGTGCGATCTGATACAAAAAGCACCGCACACATCTCGTCTCCGCTGCGCGCCGTCGCGTCTTCAGCTTGCGAGGCAAAGCTCACATCTCCATCTTGTACCGCGGCCCAGCTCAATCTCAGCGAGGAACAGCTCATATCTCCGCTTCCATCGCGCCATACAAATATGATACATCTCCGCTCAGTGATATCCACTTAAGCTGAGTGGAGACGAGATGTGTGAATAACGAAATTCTATTGGTTTTTTAAAACAAATCTCCGGTCCGCTCGTCTCGTCTCCGCTTTGGTGGAATCCGGGCTTTATTGGAGTTTTTAACATCTGCATTCTTAAGGATAAAGATAATGACGTTCTTAATTTTTGACAATGTATTTCGAATATTCAAACAGCTATTGACCTAACTGTATAGTGCATTTAAACTCTTTCAAGTTTTCTCTAGTATTTGAAAATGTAGAGTCGGATTTTAAAGTTGAATAATACAACTTTCTTAGCATTTATATAAATGAATAATTGCTTATATTAGTAGCGGGAAACTTTCAAAGTTGGCTGGTTTCGCCTTAGTGTAATGTTAAGGAAGAAATAAATCTTTTAAAGAAGATCTTTATGATTACTTCAATAACCAAATGATGAACCTAGTTAGTCATGAACTTATTTTTATCAACTTATATCTATAACTCATCGTTATCAACTTATTAAAATACACGCTTCTTACTCCCTCATAAAAAAACGAAATCCATCGAACGCAAAATATGTAATTTAAAAAATCTTATCAAGGACGGTGTGGGGTACACCACTAATACTAGCAAATTAAAAGGCGCTGTAATCTCAGGGGACACCCATTTTGAGCGGTAAACATTCGCGAAGGGTGCGGACTATTCTCTATGGTCGACGAGCTACAATCGATCATTAATTACGTTTAGTCACATTTACGCGCCACATGTTACTGTAAGCAGTCGTGTAATGTCCTTGTAGAAACCCCTACTCATACGGTATAATTGCCTACACATATTTATTGATTTTGATTTTTTTGCAAAGCACAAGAAGCTCTCTAAAAAAAATCTCTAAAAAGTTGGTACACAAACTTGTAGATTTTTTTTTTAGCATTTTAAGCATCTGGTGCATTCAAAAGTGCATTATTTCTCTAGTTTATATAATAATTATGTAAACTCACGTTTCATAGCAGCGCTAAGAGAAAGTGAGGGTTTTCTAAAATAGTCACAACAGTTTTAAAATTAGGTAACTACTTACCTGTATAAGTAGATTACTCCACAAATAATAACTCCATATTTTGTAAGATTAGAGGTTCTGTGTCTAAATAGTTGGTACTAATATTATTTCGAAATGTAGTAAATGAAGCAATATGTATATTTACATTGGTACGTAGAAACAGAATTTGGTCGGAGGCAGAGAACGCGTGTGCAGATAAGCATCTGCTGAGTGGTCCCCTTGTGTTTTCCGATCGACACACGCTCTGTGTTGCTATTAATTTCTGAACCCAGTCACAAAGCTTGGACATAATGTGATTATATTTGCAAGTAAAATGAGTATAGCACTATAATTTTATGCAGTCGTATTATCATGCCTGAGGAAAAATCCCTGTGTGAACGTTGATGAACGCTTCTGATAAAGATAACCGAGATATAAAACAATGTTATATCTCGGCTGAGCCTGATTGAACGTTAAGGTTTATATCTTAGGCAGAATCACGCAACTTGAGACACACTACACACCAGAAACTAACTGACTTGATTAATGAACGGGACCAGTTATCCACAGCTGCTATAACTAATCGGTCGCAATATACACATATGTACGCATAGTATACACACAGTCAAACCACAACGAGTCAACAGGTTAACCGCAGACTACATGCTGCAACCTTGTGGTCATCGATCTATTTACTATTCAAAACATTCTCACAGAGGTGCTCAAAGGAAAACAAAAAATACGAAGCCAAACTTTGTCTTCACCTTGACTTGCCAATAAGGAACACGTCCCTAAAAATGTAAAGTGAGGGGAGACGTTAATAAAAATTCCACGCTGAAACAACAAATTAAACGAAGCCGAGCCACTCGAAAAGCCATAAGTACTCATCTCAATTGCTACCGATAAGAAATCCAAGCCTTGGCAATGTATTCGAGGCACGTTTCGGCTCACGGTTTTTTCTCGCTATGCTACTGTGGCGTTTAAAACGAATTGACTCTTAAATTCTTCAGAATGAAATGCTGTCGGAGTTTTATTAAATCGAGTGTAACCATTCCTGACATTACGCAAATGGCGGGCCCTCCCCTACATCTGTCGCAGGGATGCACCCCCTTAATAAGTGTTAACGCTCGCCGGCTGCGATGAACACTCCGTCCCGGCTCAAGCTAAATCTCTACAAATTCTTGATACAAATTAATGCCGTGGGAGGACTCCGCGAGCATCTCTTGTAATTTCATTTTGTATTAGCAATGTGCCCTTAGAAACAATGAAAACATTCAGTATGTGAGTTGTTAAACGTGCTTAATAGTTAGCGTTGTAGCTTTATCTAGTTTAAGAGTTGACTCAAGAATGCGGCTTGATTATTGTCTCAATAGAAACAACGATAAAAATATTTGGTCTATGCCTTTACGAATACTACATTTTGTAATATACACTTACAACGGATGAGCTGGGAGGTACCCGTACCTACATAAAGTTAGGGTTGCCAACAGATATCCCAATTACATATCCAATCTGCAAGGCAATAGAAACTCAATGTTAATAACTGTCAGCCTGATTTATCAGCATGTGCTTGGATGGTTTTGCTTGTCAATTAGGGCATTTCTGTAGCTCACCTTGGACAAAATAACTAGAAAAAGAAGCACTTCTGCTGTGTGATGACTTGTATGATGCTCATAACAGAAACAGTTACAAATCTTCACATATAGAGCAATCAAGTTAAAGCTATAAGTTACGTACAACAATAACATCATACAAATTGCGAATCATTTCTATTTTTCAGACCATTAACTCTGAACAATAACACGGCAGCGGAACGGGCGAGAGTAAAATAAACGCCGAGCGAAATAGTTCGGAACTGGTATCATCGTTGCAAATGTAAATGAACAATTAAAGCGCTCGCCGTGGCCAGGGACAATGATGATAATTATTTTAGTTTGCTGTCGGCGCGGTTGTCAGTCGGCGCCGGCGCTCGCTCCCGCACTGGAATGCTCCTCGGACCCCTATTTTCGCCATTAAACAGCGACACTTCTGCTGTTCGTAAATTATTATCAGCTAGCGCTTTCATTACTCGGTTCCGTAACAAAGGAACTCTCCGAATGTACGTAGTGATTCAACTTCGGTTCGAGTGCGCCTCCACCTCCATTGTTCGCCACCAGAAATCATGACTCATATTAGGCCCCGAGGTGAAATTTTGATTAATTCGTTACACTATTCTCCGTTATCGGTAGTTCAGACCGAGGAACTTCAGTGAATGGGGGCTCTGAGCTGTGGAATAATTGCATCTGGTTAGTTTCAAACGCCGTTACTGCATGACGTTGAGATATTAAGCGGAGGCTTTAAGTTTATATTCTAAAAAGCTACAATGCATCCTTACAGGGTGTAAACGAATTCGTGTAATTCCTTAAAACCACCATGAGCTATTACTGGTATAGATTAACTACGCAACGGATATAGCATGATTAAACAAAAAACTTTTTTTTTGTTGCAGTAGCGGTATCTAAACCACCTAATAGGGATTCAATAAAAAATAAGCAAAAGAAATGTTTGCAAACATAAACAATTTTGTGATATGGAATTTCGATGCCACGCATAAACGCATACGCACGGCGACAAAGCTGGCTAGACTAGCACGATATCGCTCCGCACAGTCCGTTAACACGCGACGCTAAAATGACTAGAAAACAGAAAAACATGAATTCTTCATGAAACAATTTTTTTTATTGAATCTGAAAAACCCATGCAGGGTCAATCTGTGTCACCAGTAGATCACGCGGCTTGAAGGAATTACACGAATTCGTTTACACCCTTTACATAATACTTTTCTAGCAAAAAACATTCCAATATCTTTTAAGTAAGTACCTATTTTTTATTCATCTGCTCTATTTGTCCTAAGTTCGTGCACGTTAGAATGCTGCGTATTAAAAGAAAACGAATGCGATATAACCCGTAAAGGTGTTTTACATACACCTAATAAATAGGTAACTATTCTTTAAATACTGATACTGGTCCCAGTACCTAACAGCCATCGCAAACTGGGCGACTTGTCGCCTCGTCTAGTCGCGGCGACAAGACGCGGCGTTGTCGTTTGCATCTGACGTCTTGTCGCCGCGACTAGACGCGGAGCTGTCGCTTGCGTCGGCGACTAGTCGTTACGACAGACGTCGTGCAGGAAGCGATCATTAGTAGTAGAGAATTCGAGAAGACGCTCGTGTTGTTTCACAGCGAGACTGACGCTGCGCTGTCGTGCGACTGTCGTCGTGTGTGCGCGTGGCAGCGCGACTAGACGCGGCGACAAGTAGCGAGCGCGAGCGACTCCCCTAGCTTGTCGTTGCGACTCCGCGACTCTGACGCCAAGTGTGCGGAGCTTTGAACAAAATATATGAAAATTGTCGGCCGCAGCCTGTCGTCGCATCTAGTCGCAGGGCTGTCGCTGACGTGTGTCGCCTAGTGTGCGCCTAGGCTTCGAGTATCCACTCTTCCGCCAACCTCAAAAATAATTGGAAAGATGAGAAGACCTAGGCAAATGATTACAACAGCAGTTCAATATGAATGAATTCAATGATTTTAAACTTCAAAATTATTCATAAAAATTCTAAGTGATAATTGTTCAGTTTTTATCATAATCACTACTATATCGTTGATTATTAACAAAAGTAAAATTTCAAAATTTGCTTTCCTTTCACTATTTTGAAGCATTGATCTGATTGTCTCATGTAGTGCCGGACTTAAAGAATAGCACTACCCCATCTCTTCCCGTGGGTGTCGTAAAAGGCGACTAATGGATTCTCTAGAGGATGGGCAGCAGGGTTCGCTGAGTATTTAACAACCATACTGCGATCGCCAAACCGCCTGCTAAGCGTGGCTTTTGGGGGAGGCCTATGTCCAGCAGTAAACGTCTTTCGGCTGAATGATGATTATGAGCATTGATCACATACTTTTGATGTTGAGTGTACAAGTACCAATGTTATAAAGATTGATGATCGCCATGATCAACCATATCCGGTAAGTTGGTAATCACAGATGGAAACCTTTGGTCCTCTTCAAATATAATTCTATCACAACAGCCACTGAAAGAGGCAGAGAGGCTCATCCATAGTTCAGGCAGGGCCTGATTTACCCAATTAAATAGGCTGAAACCTGGGAAAACGAGGTTTTGGGGGTGGGCTGATAAGGTTTTGTATGCCGGCAAACTTAGCACACACGGCTACATATCAAGCTACACATTGCCAGTATAACCTAACCTCTCATTTTACGGAAAGCCTTTACAATGCGAGATCAGCTTATGCTAGTAATAAATAACTAAGTTGCAGCCACCATTCTCCTTTTTTATTCCAATTTTGGACCTATCTAAAGTTGTTGCTCTTTTTGGGCGAAAAAAAGACGAATGGGGGCGCTAAGCTAATATAAACCTATGGGTGGCTTGAGCCCTAAATCAGAGCCTGAGTTCAGGTCATAAGTCTATATGATTCATCATCATCAGCCCGTATCGAACTACTGCACGGTATAAGGCTCCTCTCCCTTGTACCAATCTTCTCTGTTCTGCGCCGATCGCACTCAGGTCTTAATACTTAATATACGTGATTGACTGGTCCCAATTAAAAGATCTAGCTATATTGTTCATGTTCTACTAACATTTTACTTAGTTAACTTGTTAGCAAACAATCAATACACCCATCGACAAAACTGTTGACCGCCTGTCAAAATATATTGCTTCGTATGGGATAGAGCACAGGTTTGAATCGATTAAACTGTTAATTCTAGTTAATATATTAACAGCTAAATAATTTTCTCCACCTAGAGTACCTTGAGCTCCATCTAATCCAGTCTTTCTCAAAGTGGGCGATAACGCCCCCTCGTGGGCGCTAGAGGCCTACGGGGGGCGGTAAAGAGTGGTAAAAGTAATGTTTGCGATTGTGATGTGTGTAAAACAAAATTTTTTAGGGGGCGTTAGAGAATAGTTGCTTCTCAAAGTGGGCGGTTAACGAATTAAGTTTGAGAACCTCTGATCTAAACTCTCCTACACCAGTGACCGTCGGCATGTCACTTGATTTCATTGCAACGTGGACTATGATAATTATAGAAAGAACTTATACTTCGCAACCCTTAAGGAACCACGGCATGCCTTTATCAGTACATTGATTTCCACGAAGAATGCGCCACCACCAATTTTGCCGTTAGCTAAATTAAAAGGTAAACGAAGGTGTGACAAGAAGATGGGCAACACGGGCAACTACTCGTCCGCCAAACACAGCAATATGGGTCTCGACTTTCTTGTAGAGGTCTTTACATAATAGGAGGCTAATTAGTATTCATGAATTAATTTGGAAAGATGATTTGCTTTTTTCCTTGAATGGAAAAATTGGAGATGACTCCCAATGTCTACAGCCTAAATAGTGGCAGATACCCGTATGCATCTGTCCAGTTGTCCGAAATTATCCAGGTTTTTGACTACCTGCATCGACAGTAGAGTGAAGTGAAAATGTATGTAGAAACTTTTTGCATGTTTTTGGTGCGTGTGTGTGCATTTAATAAGGAATAGTCGTGGAAAGAGTTCTCTGTTGGAATATCGAAATATTACTAGCCGATTCTTATCTGGCCGAAAACCTTTCGCCACTTTTCATTTCGCGATTAAAGTCCCTAATCATGTTGACAGCATCAATAAATTGCAAATCTAATTAGTCCGCCAGTTAGAGTTTTGAAAAATAATGGACACGTATTTTTTCTTTTGTTAAATCTATGAATATTTGGAAAGATAAAACGTATCAAAACTCGAGAGTGGGGGCTTGTGACGTCAGAAGCAAGTAAAAATAGTAAGTACTTGCTTGTGACGTTTTGCCAATTATAAAAGTGTCGTATCTTCGTCAATTTTGGTTTACATAACAAAGGTCAAATATTTTTTGATAATCTAACTGACGGACTAATTAGATTTTTTCAGTCAAATACCCTATTATGTTTTGTAAGTTTTTGTTACGCCGACTAGTCTGCTGGCCACTGTTTCATTAGTCAACTGTATTATTGGCCACTTTACACTTGTTAGATGGCTCATTTTCCCATCATGCAAGCAAGCATACAAGTGTTTCTTCTGGGTTTGCTCCGCCAGAAGACTCGCTTTGTCGCCCCTTCGCTTCGCTTGTACACTCGCCCAGCGCTACGCTCGGGAGGTCGCCGACTCGCTTCGCTCGCCAGCTCCCCCACTCGCTGCGCTTTGGCCTCGTGCACTCGTTCCACTCAGGACCTCCTTCGCGAGCTTCTGGCTCCACGCTGGTTTAGATGAAATTTAGGTTAAATAAATTACATTAATGTGAAAGAATGCACATTTACAAAGGCAAATGAATACATTTTAATACAAATTAATAGTTAGTGGCATGTCCACGGCTTTTAATTACGGCCTTACACCAGCGAGGCATTGACTCTAATATTTTAAGACCTTTTGCAAGAGAGAGAGTTCCATTATTCTGAGAAAACGTCGTACAGCTCCCTTAAATTGCCACACTGGCGATTTGATACACTTCTCTTGAATTCGCACCAAAGATGTTCAATTGGGTTTAGATCTGGGCTGTTAGCTGGCCAGTCTAAGACAGAAACTGATTGTAATATTGGCGGTGCGTGCAGTATGCTTCGTATCATTGTCGTGCTGGAATGTCGAAATAACCGGCAGCACGTCTTCAGCATAGGCTAACATTGTTTCTTCGAGTATTTTTTTGTATTGAAATTGATCCTTGTTTCCTTCTATCAGCCTAACAGGTCCAACTCCATAACCAGAAAAGCAACTCCAAATCTTTACGTTTCCCCGTATGCTTTAATGTCACTTTTGTGTATTTGGAGTCGAATGCTTTATTAGGAGGGCGTCGTACGTATCATTTTCCATCAGAACACGCTGATGATTTTTGTCTCTTCAGAAAAAAGAACATTTTTCCACTGTCTGCTTATCCAGTTTTCCTACCTTCTTGCAAATGCTAGACGAGCTTGCCAATAGGACCGTTTCAACATGGTACATACCTTCCTTGTCATCCTTCTATGCAACTTCTCTTCTACCAAACGCCTTCGACTAGTGCGTGCCGAGACCGCTAAAGGATTGTTTTCATCGAAATATTCTTTTCTTATCTCGTTAGACCCTTTAAAAGGATTTTGTTTTGCCAAACGAACGATATTTCGATCATCTCGACAAGATGTCTTTCTTGTTTAGATACGCGCGGAATATTTAAAGTCGTTTGATACGTGTTAAAATGCTTTACAGCATGGAGCAAATGTATCAAATCGCCAATGTGGCAATTTAAGGGAGCTGTACGACGTTTTCTTAGAATAATGGAACTCTCTCTCTCTTGCAAAATGACAAAAATTATTAGAGTAAATGCATCACCGGTGTAAGGCCGTAATTAAAAGCCGTGGACATGCCACTAACTATTAATTTGTATTAAAATGTATTCATTTGCCTTTGTAAATGTGCATTCTTTCACATTAATGTAATTTATTTAACCTAAGTTTTCATCCAAACCAATTATCAAACAGTTGGTTAGTTGTTCTTAATTATTTGTCCAGCTTCATTTGTTTTTGAATTTGTTACTATGGAAAATAACAGGAATTTGTAAAAAATATATCGATTTTACGTGTCTATTCCTAATTCAGTTTGCTGTATTCATGCGGGTACTTCATAACAAAACTAATTAAATCTAATAAAAAACACAAAACTACATAATTACATCATGATTTTGATCAAAAATTTCTGGAACTACAAATCTTTCTTAATTATATGACCACCACTGTATATATAACTAAATATTCTGTGAATATTTCAAGCGTCTACCTGTTGCCGTTATCAATATCGAGCAAAAACGAGCAAAAAAATCACGTTTGTTGTATGGGAGCCCCATAAATATTTATTTTGTTCTGTTTTTTACTATTTGTTGTTATAGCGGCAACAAAAATACATGATCTGTGAAAATTTCAACTGTCTAACTATCACGGTTCATGAGATACAGCCTGGTGACAGACGGACAGACAGACGGACAGAAGGACAGCGGAGCCTTAGTAATAGGGTCCCGTTTTACCCTTTGGGTACGGAACCCTAAAAAAAGGTAAAAAGAAAAGGAAAATATTCGTCACTCAGCATATTGCTGTGGCACATGCACAGAGCATAGCTAAAGCGCTGGTTTTCAGCGACAGCCGCATCTTAGCTCTAATAGCTTAAGATTTTGGACTGTTGGTTGAAACTCAACACCATCATTTAATTTTCAAATTACTTTAATACAAAATTGACAAAAGAACAAGAGTGAAAATTGCTTGCAAGTTTTTTTATGCTAAAAAAATTCAAAAGCTTCAAAATAAGCTGCTCGTTACCTGTGTAAAACGATTTTAATTACAAAGTTTTCGTAATGAGCGATCTGTTGTAAAATCGGTTCTTTCGCAATGTGAATTGGAATTACCGATTTACTCAGTTCGGCAATTACATTAATTAATCATACCATTCACAAGGGGAGATTTCCGGAATACCGATATTTTAGTGCAGTGTCAGAGTAGACAAATAAATTTGCTGTACTGCGTCGACATAATAAAGTTAAACCTACACAACTTGCACAACACATTCATCGATAACTCGTACCTTACGCAAATCATTGGTAACCGAATTGCGTCCCGACAAACTGATGCGACTCCATGACTGTTTATTAAGATTGACACGTTATTGATGGCAAATGACTCGCAAATGAAATTTCGTTGATTCAAAGCTCATTTGTGAAGTGCATCGGGTGCCTGCATATCAGTGGCCACGCGAGTAGCATGGGAATGGAAACGGCTCGTATTCGACAGCAGCGGAATGCTTTCAACTCGCGTAATTCAGTTAAACGAGTAATTTATGACTGGCCAAATTACTGGCATCACTATGTCCGGCTATCTGACGCAGGAGCCCAACTATTAACGCGATTTTGTGTAATGTCATTGTAAATTTTGCGTCACTGAAAACGAGAATTTACATTCATACGAATAAAGTAATACATATATGGAAACTTAAGGTGTACCTACGAGTATATGCCTTCATATGATCTGGAATTTGGAAATCAAAATTTTTGAAAAGAACGAAAATCGGTCGCTTTTTTGGTTTAGTAACTAATTAGGCAAAGTACCTTCTTTGAATTAATTTTGAATGAAGTATAATTAGACGGTACTTATTATACAAGTAAACGCAAACCGTTTACCCAGGAATCTGCTTATTCGATATCAGGGTCCTGCAGGTCAACGGTTATCTGTATTTCAGTTAACTAGATATTTATCCATGTCAAAGAATGTAAACAAGAGTGTGTACTAGGCGATTACTTTACTGGTGTTATAATTGTTAGGAAATGCATAACGAATGTGAAGAGGGCGAAGAGAGCGGCAAGCGTCACCTGAGCGCGCCGCCGATGCTGCAACCGACGCCTGACCTGCTGAACGACAATAGCAACCAATTAATTGCTGTAGTATTATATCTCTGTTAATCTCTGCTATCGCGATGAAATAAATCTATCCCATCTCTGACTTACAGTGAAGGAAAACATCGTGAGTAAACATGAACTTAATGGTTTGATATCGCCAACACGCAGTGAGAAACTTTGGTAATCACTTCTCGTTCCATCTATGTAAGTGCGTATGCCAGCGCTTGTCGGTGCTGGTCCGCGCAGTTAGTCGGCGCAGGTAGTCTCTATACTGTGTGGCGAACCAGCACCGACAACTTCCGAACTTCGCCGACAAGCTCCGACCTGCTCCGATCAGTGCTGGTAAGCCGTCATTTGTTGCTGTATTTTCAAGGGAATAAGGCGTATTTTTGTTAAAAAATGTCAGCACCTGCTTCTACCCGCTTGCTTTATGTAGCGGTTACCTGCACGGACCAGTACCGATAAGCGCTGGTAGGTCGGCGCTGGTTATCTGCTTCCTTTTAGTATACGCCCTATGAGAAGAGTTCGTTACTCTGTCTTGGGAAAATTAATTGTAGGCTGGTACAACTGGCGAGATGTAAGCTATAAGCTTTGCATTTGTGTGAGTGCACATAGAATCGATTGCCAAAAAGCAGTACAAACTGGTTTAAACCAAGCAAAGGACGCATCTGCATTCCTTCTCACACAAATGCAAAGCTCAGTTTAGGCCTCGCAGACGGTATAATCCCGTCTCTCCACAGTTGCTGTTAGAGACAACGAATCTGGACACTGCAACATGCATGCCAGCATGAGGTCAAAAGTCAAATTTATCCTAATTAAATAACAGGCACTTCTGTTTTTTTTTTATTTCTTGGCTTCGTCGCGTTCCACCCTTGTCGCACCTGATGGTAAGCGCAGACAGGGTCTAAGATGAAGCACACGAATCCAAGTAACAGAAATATAGAGGAGTTCCCCTACACCCCTCTGGCTCTCACTTACACACGACGAAACACAGTAAACTGCTTGGCACCGGACTTTTGTGAGGGTGATAACTAGCCAGGCGGACCGTAAAGATCCTACCACCAAGCGTGCTGGGTTTTGTTGAATCTTACAACACGCGTCTATTCCCAGAGTGCGGTGAGGAAGTTTTTTATTCTAGCCCGTCCCCACACGGGAGAAATATAGAGTTTAGTTGCCACGCTCCGAGATGCAGATTGTTAAAGAGAAGATAGACCAAGGCGGTTACTCTTTTGTGGGTCAAGAACATAAATAAACTGCATACTACAAAGACCTGAAAAAAACTATACAAGTTTATTTTCAGTACACACTAAACCTGAAACTAGTTTGTTCAGAATCACCAGGAGAATCGATTGACATAGTTTTTACACCACATTATATTTTTCCTTTTTTTTTCATAAATCTCTATCTCTTTCAATAGGTTTCTACGCTTAACAGTGAACGGGAATAGACACCTTGAGGCTTGAGACGGTCCGCTAGGTCAGTTTTCTTGTATTAGACAACCCCTGCATAGCACATCTCAAGCATTTCACACTTTACTAGGGAACTTAATGCGACATAAACTAAGGTGTAACTTCAAGATTTATTAAAAAAAACACACATTCAGGCAGTTCTGATGAACATCTTGTTGGGAGGTCTCGGTTTTTGTTAAAAATAAAGTTGTATAAGCAAATAACTAGTCCTATAAATTAAGCAATAGGTACGCTGCAGAAAAAGATTAAAAGTTTTAACAATGTAAAAAATACACAAATGTTCGTGCTAATCCTGAGAATCACTAAACTAATTGTAGAGCCATCCTTAGAGATTTTAAATTATGCGAATTAATTGAGCTCCTCGTAAAGCACTGATATTCAGCCGCGTGTATTTGAAAAATGGAAAGCCATTGAAAAATTATCAGCTCTTTTACAGTTGGTGTAAAGATCTCTGCCATACAATGTGTATTAAATTCACTTCCATCATGGTGCGACGCATAATCTGATTTCGCTGCGGTTTTTTGTTGTTTGAAAACTGGTTTAATCGGTATGATTACAGGCTACGTTTGATGGAAATCGGTGTAGCCGGTTGCAAGGTCATGGAAGTGAATTTAATACACATTGTATGGCAGAGATCTGACTTCCATCAACCATACAATGAAACAGTCAAGCTTACAATCATCTTGATTAAAACGGCTTTCAAACAAAAAAAAGCGTATCGAAATCGGATCATCCGTTTCAATCGGAGCTATGATGCCACAGACTGACACACGGACAGAAAGACCAACAGACAGACACATAGACATAGGCTTCAAACTTCTAAAACATTCCTCTTTTTCTGTCGTGGTTTAAACGTAGGCTTCAAGCATATAACACCCCTCTTTTTAAGTCGGCAATCAAAACATTTCTTAAGTAGTAAGTCATTGTAATTTTTTTCTGCTTTAAAGCGCAAATGTCGCAAACTATTAGCTATAGAAAAAAAATACTTAAGGTAAGACTTATAGGGAACTTAATTTTCTACAAAATTGGTTTGAGCTATTTTTGGCGTAAAACATAGAGAAAGAGTTATAAAAAAAAAAATTGGGGTCTTTAATCCAAGATGGCGGAATGCGCGGAGGTTGCTTAAGGTCGAAAATCTGAAATTTTCATAAGAACACGGAACACATATCCAAAATTCAGAACTGACCGACCTTTTGCAAGGTGAACCCCTTTTTTGCGACCTAGCAACTGGGCTAGATCTTTTTGACCGCTTATTTTTGCTGCCAAATGACTCGAATCCACTTACGATGATGTATAATGACAAATGTAAAACCAACCTTATTTTCCACTGTTAAAGTTTAGCAAAATATATGAAAATATTAAAATTCATTTTTTATTTTCCTGTGCGTATTCTAAACATTGTCTTTTTTTCTCCACTTTTTGAAGTTAAATTATCTGCTAACTAATGATACTGTATTAATTTATTAAAACCATTCTTTAGGAATATGTACCGAAGCTCACCCCAATTTTTATTATTTTCGTGGGAATAAGCTACGGAATATAAATATTGATAAATTATTCCACCCTTTTTAGACAAAGGAGTAGTCTATCTATCCATAAAATCTAGCTAACTTTCACGGATTGATCGGAAAATGTACCAAAAACAACTAACTTATAGCAGATTTGGCGCAAAAGTGGCCACATTTTTTCGTTTACGATGTGCGGTAAATCATTTCAAACATGCTAATTTTAATTCAAAAATTGCTTAACTCTAGATTGATATATAACAACTAGATGGCGTTAAAAACTTTATTTTTGCATTAAAACTTATTGCTCTGGTCTGAGTGCAAAAGTGGCCTTAAATTTTTAAATCCGTGCTTTAATACAATGTTCATTATCTCCATACTAGCAGTCTCAAGCTTAGGCCACTTCTGCGCTGGCGGCCTCATTTGTAAATACGTCCTTAAGGTATGAAATTACAAATAAAAAAACACCTTTAAATTCATTCCTTCAACATTTGACACAACAACATAAACCTTAATTTAACGGTTGTACCGTTCACCATTCCATGATTCATAATGTGTGTTATGGTTGTTAATGTATTAACATTAAAAGGAAAAACTCGTTTATGAGTTTTTAAGTAGAGCATTTAGTGTAGCGACAGTTTTGAAAATTGCAGCAGCTATTCCATTTTTGGATTTAAATAATACAGTGAATGAAATCTGGATGAAGGAAAAGATACCACAAAATCTACTTAAATAATGAATAAAAAGCATTAAAAACACAGCAATTGACGGTGTTTGGACGTTTGGTGCAGTAGCTAAGCGAGCGTCGTGGGTTTGATTCCCACACGGAACAAAAAAAATCTGTATGGCCTACAGATAGTTTTTTTGTATCTGGGCGTTTGTGTAATATGAGATTTATGCCTGTAAACGCACCTACGATACAGGAGAAATCATAGTGTGGTGCTACGTTAAAAAAAAAGCGCTCTACTTTTTTATTAATATACACATATTAACCCGAACCAATTCGAAAAAACGTAAACAACGTTTTTAAATCAAGGACTTCATATTATTTATTAGTAGTACCTATGGTGTAAAACAAATTAAAAAAAAAACAATTGTATTTGACGCCAGCAGTTTTTTTTTGTTAAATTTCTTGACTGTTTTAAAATACTATTTTATTTCAACAAATTACTAAAAGATTGTGTACCTTTTATCACACATATTAAGTATTAAAGTATCTTTGTGCACCCACCCTATGTTTTTCTACGTAGGTACTCCAAAATAAGAACTGATAAGTACCATTTATAAGAAAATTAAGAAGAAAGCGGTGAAAATCGAATTCCTTACGCACATTTGTTTTTTTCAAAAAAGTCTTTCTAATGCCCGCTTGTATCAAATTAATTTTCCATCAACCTAAATTCATGTGATGATAAAAACGTACATAAGTACGAAGTACATAATAGGTGTTGTTCTATTTAGTCACCGCCCACCGTCAGTCTTAGAACATTGGAATGATATAATTGAAGATTCCGAAACCAACGGTTATGTGACCACTAAATCTGTTTTATTATTATTGTATTGGACATCACTACATTTACAGATACCTACACTTATTCTCACTAAGAAAATATTTAATTTCATCCTTGTAACTTATGTTTACTTTAAAATTACACACGTTACAAGAAATATCCAATTTTCATTTACTAGTTGAACATTGGGTTTTAAAACATTCTTCTAGTTAAATAAATGAATAAAATAAAAAAAAAATGTTTTGGTCGTTTATCTAATAAAATTATTTGTGTTGTCTTGTAATAATTTTACCTAAAAATCCGTATAATTTTCTCAAGGGAAACCCAGAGATTGGAAATGTTTGTCATTAATTAAATCAGGAATATTTATTAAACAACTACCTAATCAGTGATTTTGAGAGCAACTGCCTACAAATTATTTGTGTGTAATGTTTAATATTGTTTGAAGAAGAATGTTAAATTTTAAAAAGGTTATATAGTACACCTCAGTATTGAGACTAAAGTAGTGAAATTATTGAAAGTTATGTAAATAAAATAGTGATTCTATTGATAGCCTAGCCTTGTGTTCCTAAATTATTTTTTTCGTAATTATGTCTTAATTAATACATCAATCATTTTAATTCATTTTACATCTACAAAATAAATGATAAAATCAATGCCTTCTGTATTTATTGTATGGCTATACAGTTTTACGTCATAAACTCAACAATTTACAGATCTTGAATTGATGTGATTTGAAATGATTTTCTATAAAAGGCGATTAAGGTAATTAAATACTTATGTTTGGAGTTTCTACTTGTAATCATGTAGGAAGACCATTTTGTTTCTTTTATAGTAAGTAATGCAATGTTATTTAATGCAATAAATAAGACAAAATGATGTCCAACAACTCTTGATGAATAAAAATTATATTCGTTCTTATAGCCTACCCTAATCCAATTTGATAAAAATTTAAACAATCTTTCGGTGATTTATTTAAAAAATTAAGTAGGTAATTAAATAAAGTTAAGTTTAAAAAAAACTACAAACGTAGAATACAATTGAAATTAAAATTGATTTGGTTTAAATAATGCCTTAATTTTAATAGCAGTTTCAGATAAAAAGACTTAAATAGATTATTTACTCTTCTATCAAATAAGACCAGATTGTAGAGCTAAATATTATGTTGGTTGCCTATTGCCGACGCATTGTGTAGTATTAGAAAATAAAACCATCACAAAAATTGCTGTAAAGCTTTAAAGTGGATTAAAAAGTTGATTTTTATTCGGTAAATAATCAGCTTAGCGAGTAAAACTTATTATTCCAGTTTATTTTATATTACATGTGATATTTAAAAAAAAATGTAGGTACTTGTTGTCGAGCTCTACATGTAATTTTATTTTAACATCATAAATAATACCTATATCTACCTACTTTAACCGTTCAGAAATGCACGGAATAATTAAAATACAATGTTTTCTTTTGTGATTTTAAAATATCCCAGAATATCGCCATGATTTATATTTTTTTTATCAATAGGTATAAACCACAGAACAGATTAATCATTTGATCAGAAAGTAAAGTCAGTCTTCTTTTGCTTTTTCTTAGCAAAATTATTTTAGAAAAGAATTGTGTGGTAAATATTTAACATCAATCTAAAATAACTTAAATATTTACTTCCTTAAATTAAAAACCATAATTCTTACTCTTCACATTAATTTTTTTCAGCTTAGTTGAATCTCTATTAAAATAATTAACAGAAATGTTAATTATTTTAATTGAGATTCAACTATCTTACCAGTCAAATATTTTGACAAACACGATAAGTATATGAAACACGGTAGATGAAAGGGAACATTAATCAAAAACTAGATCTCATGCTTTCACGAGTTCTAAATTTTGATAACCAAAATAATCATCAATTGGTGATTATTTTATTTATTTATTACAGCAGTATACTTACAAACTTTATAACGAACCCCTTGCTGAAGTACAAATTCTATATGTATAAGTATGTACCTACCTTTATTTAATTTACAAACAATACGAAATGATAAGTTGTTCATAAATAACGCCTCATGTTTATAAACTGATAAATCTTGTTTACATGTAAATGTTTTGTATCTTTCATACCCAAGTTAGGTATTCTTCATCATAATAATTATATTTCCAAATCATACGTTAACCTTGTTATTTGTATACAATAAAGAATATTTAAAGATTTTTCAGCACTTGCTGTAACCTAACAGTAAAGTAGCGCGGGTTGTCCAACTTATAACGTAGCATTCAAATTATTTATTTATCAGTTTGTTCAAAATAAACTTAGGTACTTATTTTTGAAAATAGCAATCGCAAGTACCTACAGAGTTTATAAATTTCTCAAAAAAACTGATTTAGGTACCTGAATTAGTGAGTGTATTATCACCGAGTCCAGTGGACGTGTCAACATCAGCATGAGCTTCAGCAGCGACAGTGGCGAGCAACGCGCATGCCCATGCGCAGCCGACCAGCACCAGCCGTGCGCAGTGCACCCCTACGCAACTATCGTTCTGTCGCCGCCTAGCCATATCACATCACCAAATAAATCTATTTTGAAATCCTTACTATCACTAATAAACTAAGCTTCAAAAGTTTATTAAAGTTTTAAAACAAAATTAACTTCAGTTTAAGCATTCAAAAGTAACTTTTAACTATTGCATTTTAACAGAAAGTTTGAAATTTGACGGAAGATTCGTGGAAAATTAGTGCCGCACGGCCGTGTCGGCGGCGGCGGTGGCGTAGCGTGTGTGTTGTGCGACGGCAACGTGGCGACGTGGTCGCGGCAGAACTGTCCGCGGCTGCACATCGCGGCCGCGACCGGCTCCTTCGGAGTCGCAGCGTCTCACACCCGGCCGCGAGGAGGGCCGCTGCGCGCGCATTCTCCTCGCTAACCAATAGCACTACGGGGGTGGGACCGCGCGTAAGACGCACGGAAGTATATGCGAAGGCCTATGTACAGATGATAGCGGACAGGTGGTTTCGCGGCCGTAATTAGGCTTCTGATAACTTATTGCTACATAAATATGCTTAAACGCTGGACGATTAAGATAGCGCCCGAAACCATGTCGAAGTACCGACCCTACTCCCAGCTATTTTACCTGCCAATTTACCTTTCTGCAATGTTATGTACTTTTCAGGTAAATTGTAATATTCCTGAATAAATTTTAAGATACTGTTGTAAGAGTCAGCTTAACTTGTAAAATATAGCTCAAGTGTATTCTTCACTTTACAGTTACTTACTCCAAATGGTATCGTTATCATAACTCTATTTTATTTTAATACACACTGAAGTCCCAGATTCTAATTAAGGAAAGTATAGGAAGCGACATGAATTTCAAAAGATTTCTGATTTTTTTGTAGAGTCGTCTGTATAAGTATTACTTACGTCAATATAAAGTACGTGTATCAATGTGACTAAATTAGGATATAATTAATTTAGTGCATAAATAATAACTGCTTTACGTAAGATTGGCAAAGCTTTTATTGTTCAAATGAAAGATTTCAATCAGCCAAAATTCGATTGAGTCAACATCCATTAGTTTCATTCGATTTCAGTCTACATCTTTCAAATTAATGAATAAGAATACTTTTATTTGCTACATTTATTATGAGACACTTTACAATGGTATAATTATAGCAATAATTTATACATTTTATGTCTCACGGCTGCACCAAATAGATGCAGTTCAGCTTGTGCTGGGAATGGGTGCCGGGCGCTGTTTTTCAACTGGAACCTAATGACAGCAATAGTGTCGTGATTAATTGATAATGCTCATAAGAATCCATATGATGACGTCAGGAATGTTTCACACACGCCACAAGTTCACAATTCAATAGTTTCACATACAGTTATACAATACATACAAATATTTTATATCTATTTCAAAAACTTAATATTCACCGCATCCCAATCAGCTTTAAAATACCTTCATTCAAATCCTTAAATTAAGTTTATTAAGATCATGTTAGAAACATTTTAAAATAGAAATGTATTAAATACAAGGTTAGTCCGAAAGGGGGTACTAATCCGAAAGGGTGGTAAAGTACCCATAATAATAAGTTTTGTTGTACCACTTTTCCCAAAAGTCAATAGTTTAAGAGAAATACTTAGCTGTTCAAAAATTACACAAATAAAAAATAAACTTTAAAAAAAAGTAAAAACCGACTTCAAAGAAATAGTAAAAGGAGTAAAATAATTACCATAATATAAAATTAACAGTTTCAGAAGTCGGTGGCTTCTATTTGCTTCAGTGTAGAGTTGCACCGACTTCTGAAACTGATAATTTTATATTATGGTAATTATTTTACTCCTTTTACTATTTCTTTGAAGTCGGTTTTTACTTTTTTTTAAAGTTTATTTTTTATTAAATACGTTTTAGTGTCATAATTTTAACCCCCTCTTTCATAACCTTTCTTTTAGGCTTTAACGTAGTCGGGCATAAAAAGTCCTTTCAAATGATACCTTACACGATATAATGAAAACATTCCAAAGGGGGGGAGGGGGGGGGGGACACGCACCCCCTCCTCTTTTCCAGTAGTCAGTTCCCAACAACAAATATAAACAAAGCAATATTATTAATTTGAGAATTTTGCTTTGATCCGATGAGGAATTCCGTTCCTTACCTCTGAAGTTCATGGTCTAATCATAACAAAATTTATATGGGACCAATCGGAAAGTATGCCATTTCGAACAAAAAAAGAATTTTTCAAATCGGTTCATAAATGACGGAGATATGAGGTAACAAACATAAAAAAAATAAAAAAAAAAAAACAACCGAATTGAGAACCTCCTCCTTTTTGAAGTCGGTTAAAAATATGCTAAAATCTATCTATCCTCAGCTATGATCAGCTGTGTTTACAATTTTTAGGTCATATTTGGGGTAACGAATTAGACGCTCCATTTTCTGAATTCGTAACTAAAGTAGGGACGAAGAATTTTTGAAAAAACTCAAGTAAAAATTATTTTACATGAAAATAAAAATTATCGAATTTTGAAATTTTAACACTTGCTTTAATACCGTCATCAGTGATACTTTAAGTGGCCTGCGGATTAGTACCCCCTTTCCGACTAACCTTGTATAAAGTCACACTTTTCTAGACAGCACAGGGGATAAGACCGACGCAAACCCCCTTACTACAAAAGATGGTCTAAGAAAAACCTAGGTTTTAAAATAGCCCCGTCTCTTTTTTTCATATGACTTAAGTGATGGATATAAATTAAACCTGGCTCTACCTTAGTCTTGGTTTAAACCATCTCTTGTAATAAGGGGGAAAATGTCTATGTTTGAAACCTTTCTCTACAGGACGAGATAGAAAATTAAAAAAGTTGTTATTTCATTCTTTATCTAGTAAAAACATTGGTTAGTTTTTATTTAAATCTATAAATGCTGCTCTTAAATTTATTATAAACTCCGTTTTTAACCCATTTACTTAAATTCTTTCATGCTAACTTAAAGCAATTTAACAATTATTTTTTTAAAAGATAGATTTTGTTATACTCTCGTGAATTGGTTAATAATGTTAGGTATTGATAAACAAAAATAAATTTAAAAAATTGGCAGCAGGAACTAACTTTTTTTGGTTCGGTCTTGTCCTTAAGCAGGACTCATGACTCAGGCAGGACTCAATAAACTTCGATGAAAGAGCATTATTGAGATACTGGAATGTAAGTATTAAATGTATAAACGTTGATTTATGTAGTAAAATCAGCTTTATTTCAAATTATTGTTTTTTGTATGGTGTTTAAATAGCCGTTACTTTTGCAAAGTACCCTGGTTTAGACTTACTTACTTTAAGAATTTTACCATCTAGCCAATTTGAAGACTTAACCTCAGCCCACCTCAGGTTAATTTTTAACCGCTCCATTCACAGCATTCAGTGGTGAAGCACAAATCTATGGATATCATCTCGACTATGCGGCAGGAGACTTTCTTTAGTGCGAGATCTCAGCTAAGTCAGATAAAAGTTCTTGTCATTTCGAACGCACGCAGATGCCTCCTGAACATAATTCTCTAATCTGTTTTAACATTTCTTGAAGACGACTGCTTAATAAGGCAAATGGGAAAAGGGTTAATTAACCCTTTAGACACACCCCTGTTCAACGACGCAGGTTACTAAGAAAGTTCTATGTTCAGAACATGCTAGTTTTTCCACTACCTTCCAAAAAACATTATCAAAATGAAAATGACATTTAAGAAATGGAAAGCCTATTTTCTCTACTCTTCTATTGAAGTTTTGGTACAGAAAAGATTGTTTTAACAGTATCCATAGGCCAGCATGCCAAATTATGTCTCTATCAATAAAGTTACGTACCGAAAGAATTAATTGGCAATCGGGAAGGATTCATGATCAATAGAAACTTTAGCAGAAGTCGACAAAAGCGAAATACTGCGTTAAGGGACGAATCACATTGATCAGCATCATTCATCATCATTCAAAAACTGGACGGTTCTATAAACACTTATCTGCATCGCCTGTGCAATTGTATGATTTCGGCTGTAAAAGCAGTCACCAGCACTCGTAACCACGTTGACGCACGCGAAAGCTGAATCGATACGAAAAGGTGAAAGCGTGCATACGCATGTTTATGATGGTGATAAGCGTATTTTCCTGGCAATGCCTTACTAAGGGGGTATTTCACTAACCTATCATTAACTGTTCATTAAGCTAATTTGATCTCATAATTCTTCAACAGCACATTTGCATTTCACCACATAACAATAGTGATAATGACAAGATTATTGAACAAATAAATGTCATATTTCTAGATCACAAATGACCTAGAAATGTATATACAAAGTTAGTCGGAAAGGGGGTACTAATCCGAAGCCCACTTATAGTATCGCTGATGACTGTTTGAAAGCACGTGTTAACATTTCAAAATTCGATATATTTTTTTCCAAATAAAGTGATTTTTATTTTAGTTTTTTCAAAAATTATTCATCCCTGCTTTAGTTACAAATTCAGAAAATGGTGCTTCTAATTCATGACCCCAAACATGACCTAAAATGTAAACACAGCTGATCATAACTGGGGATAGATAGATTTTAGAGTTTTTTTTTTTGAGATTTTTGAACAACAATTTCTCTTAAACTATTGAGTTTTGGGAAAAGTTGTAGAACAAAAGTTATTCATTATTATGTGTACTTGAACACCCTTTCGGATTAGTACCCCCTTTCTGACTAACCTTGTATAAACTAAATAGCTTGTAGTGATCTCACATTAGTTTTTCTGGTCCCTCGTGATTATCATCGAAATAATTAATTCAAGTTTTTGGAGAATCACAATGTTTTGTGTAAGTACTTACCCACGTAATTTTTTTAAACTTTAGGGCCAAGATTGGGCTCTATATATACATTTTAGCTCTACTAAAGCTGAGCTGATCTGTTGGCAATATTCATTTCAGCAGACGCAATATCGGTGAGCTAAATCGATTCAAAGTGCAGCCCATTAAGCTCAAGGTAGAGTCCATTCTTCTTTAAATAACAGAAGTGACTTTTTTTAAATTCTGTAATTTCTGTTTCTAATCGAAGTTATCCGAAGTGTGGTTTCGCGGAATAACATAAATCTGGAACAGAAGTAAATACGGGTATCGCGATCCTACTCCAACATAGTATACAGGATGTTAACGAAATCGTGTAATTCCTTCAAACCGCGTGATCTACTGGTGACACAGATTAACGCTAAATGGGAATTTTCGAAAACAAAATCAAAAAAAAAAACAAAAAAAATCTTGGTTTTCCATTTGTGAGTCTTTTTAGAGCCTTGAGTTATCTGACTGCAAAGAGCGATATCGCATTAGTCGTTCCTGCCAGCCGTGTCACCGTACTTTTATTAATTTAAGCGTGGCATCGAAATGTTCACACAATTTTTTTTTTTTTTTTTAAACTTATTTTTTTACTGAATCCTTATTAGGTGGTTTAGATATGATCGGTAACAAAGCCGCATGAAAAAAAAGAAGTTTATTTTTTTATTTTTATTCAAGCTAAATCCCGTGCGGGGCCAGTCTACACCAGTAGAAGATCATGTGGTTTTAAGGAATTACACGAATTCGTTAACACTCTGTATAAGTAGAAATAATAAAAAATACAAATATAAACTCTTCATTGTCTGGTACTGATAGATAAGTCCAAAAATCGGATTTTACAGAAACGGCATTTGAAACTTTAAAAAATTGGTTGCTTGATGATATTTAAATATTTATAGCGCTTAGATTAGATACTATACTGCCTCGTTGGTCTAGCGGTCGCAAACGCGACTGCTGAGCGTGAGGTCCTGGGTTCGATCCCCAGGTCGGGAATAGTGTTATTGGGTTTTTCCGTGTGGAATTTCTCAGTATCAGCCTGGAGTATGGATTTGTGCCCGGTCGATGGCATTAGGCTCGCAACCATACATGGGACGTAAACATAACGGCGAAATGTGGGTGTACGATACACCTCTGCCAACCCTTCGGGGAATACAGGCGTGAGTGTATGTATTACTATTTAACAAAAAAAAAAGTAACATCGTCTTGTTCAGGAATTATTGTTACTTATGAACTTCGTACCAAACAGGAAAATAAATAATTGAGCAGAACAATGCAGCTACGTATCAACATTGTTTATACAGGACTTATCATTAATGAAACAAATTTTGTCATGTAAAATGTTTGGTTTAAAGATTTGAAGCGGCACGAGAAAACGTATGAAAGCGACGCGCCTGCGCCGCGCCTGCACCTTACGCCGTTTCTATGTAAGTCACGCTAGGACGACTTCATAAAACATTATACAGGTGTGTGAACAGAAAAAGTACGGCAAAAGGTTTGCACATTATTAATTATAAATGATTTACTACTTCTTGATTTATATCTTTTTTTTTCTTGCTCTTTCTATTCGTAGCAGTCGCCTCTACGGCGTAGGCCTCCTATAAATCCAAATAATTGCCACGGATGTGTAAATTTCTAAAGTCGCTACTGTTTATACATGTCACATAAAGTTTTGGTGATTTATTTCTTCTATTTAAATCCTTCGTTGATTTATTATGATTTAGAGATTTTTGACTCTGCCACTATGACGGCTAGAAAATAGTAGTACGTAAATAACGAATTGTTGTGCTGAGCTGTAGTGTTGTGTCAGTAAGTAGAAATTAAGGGCATTTAAATATTTTATTTTATTATTAACTCTTTGATATCCAGTTTCAGAGACACAATAAATAAACAATAGCTACCGCCGCTGATCGGTGGTATACACATTATGGGCTTTAGAACATTAGATAACAGATTTTTTACTTTTGCATTAACCATTCAATTAGGTTCATGTTAATTAAGTTCTAGTACACAAACGAACTACGAAATATTACGGAGTTAGTATACGAATAAAAAATAAGTACTTATTTCTTATTGTTATTTTTTTATAGCAGATTTGTACGTATTAAACCTTGCTGATACCATAGGGGCGACTAGCGCAAAATTGACAGGCTCCAGTAATAGCTCGGAGCTAAACAAATTATTCCCGGTCACAACCATTCAAAATTCACTAGCCCAGGCTTACTAAGCAATTACGTCAATGTTGCTGCGCAAGTGGGCCTTAAGCTCTTTATCCACCAACAAGAGAAATTGCCCAAATCATTGAAGCAAGTGCTTGCATACGACCTGTTTACTTATAAGTAATTACACATATATCCACAAGGTATCCCACAACACGTGGTCATGGAGAGAAAGTACTTTAAATATTAAACATACCAATTTTTACTTAAAGGAGACTTCTATTTATTTTCAAAATTATAAAATAATTTTGAAAATAAATAGAAGTCGGCTCACGATACTCTGAAAAAGTACCATTAAGTATCGACACCTGTTGATACCTATAAATTGCATCAACAATATTTCTCCAGCAAATGTCTAAAATTAAGTCCATGAAATAACTTACCTACTACGAAACAAATAACGTGTCTTTTGAGTAGAACCACCTTGGTGTTATTGAATTGAAATATATCTACAATAAGTTAATGTTAGATAATTTATTTATTTATTTAGTACATGGAGGACTTACAGCTTATGAAAACAAACAAAAAAGAAACCATAGTCACCAGAAAGCCAATTACAAATCCTCACGTATAGACTTATAATAAAATTTGTGGTGGGAGCACAAAAACAAAAAACACATCGCCTTAATTACAATGAGAAGCAATACTACTTAGTTTGCAATTATATATCAGAAATAATATAGAAAATAACAAAAACAAATAATAGACCTAACCTACCGCTACTTGAAATTTTTTTAATTGTGAATGGATCAAAATCATATTCCTTGCATATAGCATTGAAATCTCTGCTTGCGCGCACAATATAACTGTTCTGCCTATAATTCGAAGATGTATGAGGTACACGTATGGGTGGATTAAAACGAAATGCTTTACTTGGCACATTAAAATAAAATTTTGACAATAACTCAGGGTTATCAATATTGTTATTGAGGATTTTCAACAAAAATAAACAGTCTGCAATTTTACGTCGATCTACCAGTGGTAGCAGATGATATTTCTTACAGAGTACAAGATAATCGGTTGACTGATATGGAATCTTTTGATGAAAACAAAGATATTTTATGAACCGTCTTTGGATGTTTTCCGTGCGGTCAATATATTTATGATAACGTGGATTCCATATCTGAGACGCATACTCTAGCTGACTTCTTACAAAAGTGCAATACAATATTTTTAGTGTTTTAGCATCAGTAAAACACTTAGAGAGACGTATTATAAACCCAAGCAGCTTAGAAGCTTTTTTGACAATTGCGTCAATGTGTGTGTCAAAAAGTAGCTTACTGTCTTGATGGACGCCTAAGTCACGAATAGTATTGCACCTTGGCAAGATTTGGCCCGCCAAAGTATAAGTAGTGTCTAGGACTGCACGTTTTCTAGTGTAAGTGATCACCGAACACTTGGATGGGTTGAGATCAAGTTTATTAGTTCGACAATACTCTTCAAGCCGATATAAGTCAGCCTGAAGTGCTAGACTATCTTCGAGCGTTGACATAGTGGCAAAGATTTTCATGTCATCGGCAAAGCATAATAGTTTGGATGAATGAAGGCACTGATCGATGTCGTTCACATAGACTAATATCACGGTCTTCTCTCAATTATAATTAAGAAACAATTTTATTGGAGAAAGTTCCTAACAAACGATTGGTGCAATACAATACATGTTAATTGTTTCGCGGTTTTGTTGTGTCGACTCCCGGTTCAGGGAACAGACTATCAAAAATCTTTGAATTCATCATTCTTACTTTTTAAAGTAAGTTAGTACGTTTACGTAATTTAGGACAGCCGGTGTACAAAAAGAAGTAGGTTTATGATGTAGGTCTCTGATGCGCAATAGAGAGCTCTCAAAAACACTCCATTTGAAAGATTTGACAGAAAGCTCTCTTTCACTCTCGTACTTCTTCCGTACTCGTCTTACTCGTTAGAGATAAATATTGTGAAAACAATACAATTTAAACGCCGTGTTCTGATAAACGCTACATGTCTATACAAGGTTAGTCGGAAAGCGGGTGTTAAAGAACCCATTATAATGAATAACTTTTGTTCTACAACTTTCCCCAAAAGTCTATAGTTTAAGAGAAATGGCTATTCAAAGATTACATAAAAAAATCGCTAAAATGTATCTCTCCTTAGCTACGATCAGTTGTGTTTACATTAAATTTATAATATCATATTTGGGGGCACGGATTAGATGGTTCACTTTCTGAATTAGTAACTAAAGCAGAGGTGAAGAATTTTTGAAGAAACTAAAATAAAAATCATTTTCCATGGAAGTAAAAATTATCGAATTTTGAAATTTTAACACGTGCTTTAAAACAGTCATCAGTGGTACTTTAAGTGGCCCGCGTAGTACCCTCTTTCCAACTAACCTTGTATAAGTAAATAAACTGTTTATTTTCATTAGAATTTGCACACACAATTACAAAGTACTTGACAATTAAATAACACGATTACACGGTTCACGGTACTTCGTAACATGATATGGGACTGTATCCAAACTAGGCGGTAACCTGTATCTCTGAATGCAATTCATGGCCTTAGAAATATAAAGAGAGTGGGATCTAGCGGCTGATATAAAAAACCGGCCAAGTGCGAGTCGGACTCGCGCACGAAGGGTTCCGTACCATTATCTATAAAAACGGCAAAAAAATCACGTTTGTTGTATGGAAGCCCCCTTAAATATTTATTTATTCTGTTTTTTTAGTATTTGTTGTTATAGCAGCAACAGAAATACATTCTGTGAAAATTTCAACTGTCTAACTATCGCATGATTCATGAGATAGCCTGGTGACAGACGGACAGACGGACGGACAACGGAGTCTTAGTAATAGGGTCCTGTTTTACCCTTTGGGTACGAAACCCTAAAAACGATCCCAATCCAAAATATAATATGGATTGGTGTAGTTTTTTGACGTTATTTATATATATTGAAATTCTGACAAAAACCTACATCAATCCAGAGATTTTGGTTTGAGATCGATTATTAATATCGGCCGTAAGAGAATATTAGTTAGTGTGGGAATTAAGGAAGTAGTGAGTATGGGATCTTGTTTGTTTACCTAAATGTGACGGTATATCGTAATAGTCCAGCTAATTCGGGGTCTTGATTATCTCCTCGGTTTCCTCATTATGATAAGCCCAATAGGTAATCCAGTACTTTATTTATTCAGCGGAGTACCTAAAGGTAGATTAATATTATTTTTTATAAACGTAAATGGACATGGACCAGTGAAAATATAAAACCTCCTAATTTTGTACGTTTTACTGTTATTTGGATCGTATGTTAGGTCAACATGTTGTTAAAGTATTCAACGTATCTATTCATACTTACTTTGAATAAACAAACGGCGAGGACTTTACATAATTGGTAAAGTTGTGCAGTGGGATTTAGGATGATAGGTCAACTGAACATGATTTTCTTCTTCTCCTTCCTTTGCCTTGTCCCATTATCTGGAGTCGGCTCTTCTTGTCTGCCTTTTCCTATGATTATTTTTTAATTTTTTTTTTTTTCTATTTGACTGCTGTAGGTCGTCCTAGGGGACGGTTTCTACGTAACCGGGCAGTTATTGGCGTGACCTAAAGGGTCTCCAGTCAATGGGGGGGAAGTAAAATACTTAACCTAAGCTAACTACTTGTACTACGCTAACATCATGACTACCTGCAACAACAGCACTAAGGGCGACCCCTAGTGGGACTCGGACCTCGGCTTAGGGCGTTGCTGGCGTGGACATAGGGGGGGGAGACAGCTTGATGAGGGCTGAATTATCGGTGTGATTTATTTTTTAAACATCACGTCGTGCTATTTCTACATTTTTCATGGCAGTTTTTGGAGCGTCTCCCCAGATACGTATGTACTTAATAGGGTTTCTGTTTTCTCGACATATTTTTTTTCTCGAGTTCCGCAATCTCGTGGGTGATTTCTCGAGTTTCTCGAGTCGTTCGAGATTTTTTTAAAAGCTTAGCTTATGTCCGATTTCTGGAGTACTCTTGAACGTAGTTTATTGTTTAGTTATGTGTCCAGTTTATTGGTTCGATAAACTGACACATACATACCCCCTTATTACAAAACATGGTTTAAACCAAGACTAAGGTAAACCCAGCTTTAAAATATACCCATCACTTTCTTATACATATAACAAATAGAGACGGGGCTATTTTAAAATCTAGGTTTTACTTAGACCATATTTTGTAATAAGGGGGATTGGGTTTCTGGACACCGCAGTCAGAAGATAATCTTAGTTCAAAATTCAGATGACTCATTTTTCCGGTTTCCGAAGTACTCTTAAACGTAGTTTATCTATTCGATAGCGCTATTGGTTCGTTAAACAGATATAGGTATTCCGTTTCCGGACACTGCAGTCAGAAGATAATCTTAGTTCAAAATTCAGATGACTCATGTTTCCGGTTTCCGAAGTACTCTTAAACGTAGTTTATCTATTGGATAGCGCTATTGGTTCGATAAACAGACATATTCCGTTTCTGGATACCGCAGTCAGAAGATAATCTTAGTTCAAACTTGACTGACCAATTTTGGCCGTTTGTCGATTCCATAACTTTATTTGTAGTTTTATATCACGTTATACCACGAGTATTTCCAGTTGTATTATTAGTATTTTATTTTGGATAGTGACTTTTGGATTGGCAAAAAAACTAAAAAGAGTAAAATAATTGCCATAATATAAAATTAACAGTTTCAGAAGTCGGTGGCTTTTATTTGTTTTAGTGTAGAATTGCACCGACTTCTGAAACTGTTAATTTTATATTATTATGGTAATTATTTTACTCTTTTTGGTTTTTTTTAAATTGTTTTTTTTACTTTTATTTATAGTAGATTGTTGCACCGAGCGCAAAGTGAGTTATTAATGCACGAGTGTTATGTTGGTGCCCGAGCGCATGCGAGGGCACTAAATTAACACGAGTGCATTAATTACTCACTTAAGCAAGGTGCGTAATCTACTTTTCTTTCAATTACCAATCTACGTGATAAATATCCATTAAATTTTTTTTAACTTTTCTTGCTAAATAAGAAATATCAAAGTTTTACAATGGTACAAAATGCGCGCCATTTGTTTTTTTTTTCACCAAGTTGGTTTTATTTAGCTGAGTTTTATTTTCAGCCAGTATATTTTTGATCTAATGCATACTTAGAGCATATACCTATTGTCGGGAACTTCGTGGAGTGAGCGCCATCTGTTGTCCGCCACCTAACTAACCATGACGTCAACATCGGACCACCACTGCCCGTTGGGGGGAGGAGACCGGCTCGCTTGGTGCGCCCGGGGGATTGCTTCTTGGACCGTACGACGGAACACTCGTCTAGGGTATTCTGTGTAGATCAGCTGAAGAAGTCTGACCTTTTATATCTGACTAGCTTGTCCTTATTTTATGATCTTGTAATAATTATCTAAAGTATTATATTGTGATCTAGTTCATGTTACTAACACTAACCCAAATACAAGTACTCTCAGTGGTGGAGAGTCTATGTTGGTTTTATTTACTACATTTACCTTGCTCACAATCCTGACATACCAATATTAGCGATAACTGTAATGATAGAATCACTCCTTAACGATTAAATTGTAGTATCGCTAACATCAGAAGTGGAACAAGAAAAAACCAGTCCACATTATGATTGTATACCCACATGTAAATATTTTACTTAGATACTCCCCTGTAGACGGACTGACGAAAACTTGATTATACGAATGAGATTACAATGGTGAGACCGAGAAAAGGTGATAAATCCGGTGAGTCGCAACCATTTTATTATACCTACATAAGTGTGAAGGTAGTTTGATAAAGGAAATATAATATCAAAGGGTATTTATTCGAGTAAATTAAATATTAAATGATGTGTGTTAATTTGTCTAAAATAAAAAAGATATCTGTATTTATTCTCGTAACATAAATATTAAATGATATCTGTGTTTATTCGTGTAAAATAACAAAATAATTATGATATCTATATTTGTTTCTGTAAATAAATGCGTTGCAGTCGCATTAGAGTTTGTCGTGAGATGCAACCAGGGTTGACCTGAGGCACCACCCGGTATGGCAAACCGGGGTTGGAACATGACGAAGCAATTGTTATAGGGCTGGAACCCAGGCGGGTGATGCCGTGATATGGCTAGATCCAAGGCGGGTGATGCCATGTTGAGAAAGCAGGATCCCAGGCGGGTGATGCCAAATGAGTTGGCTAGATCCAAGGCGGGTGATGCTATAAATTATTAAATGAAATTGCAGTAAAAAAATAACGTTTTGAAAATATTGAATCCTAATTGTTTTATTGGTTTTGCTGTAATTCTTGTTACAGAATAGTGCAAAATAGTTTATTGAAATTAAAATATAATGTATTTATGTTGATAAAGCCCAGGCGGATGATGCCAAATAAGTTGGCTAAATCCAAGGCGGGTGATGCCATGATAAGGCTAGAGCCAAGGCGGGTGATGCTATAAATTGATAAATGAAATAAATGTTAATGTTTCTAGTTAGAAGAAATAGAAGTACGTGTTTGAGCGTTTTTGTAAATTAAACCCATGAGGGGGTGAAATTATAAGAGTTGAAAGTTTGTATGAAAATCATTATTCCATGGGGTTATAAACTTGAAATTTGGCACAAATACTCTTCAAAGTAAATAATTATTAAATACAGTGCTTTATAATGTTATTGTAAATAAAATGAAGTGGCCACACAGCCTCACATATAGTATTATAAAAAATATATAAAACATTTCTTTCATAATGTACGCCATGATTGAAACACCAGCAAATGTGAATAAAGCTTGGAAAACAACTTGGTACGTTTAAGTGCAGCGAAAGCTCTTTAAATGCAAGTGATTCCAAGTGGTAAGCTCTAGGAAAACCAGGACTTAAGTGTGGCATAGTCCCTTTGAGTGCGGTTGACCTAGCAGTAATAGAGGCATTTGCTGATGGTTCAAATGCGTATTCTTCTCTCGTGTCAGCAAGAGCTATGCGAAAACAGCTCATACTGTGGTGATAAGATTAGCCAGTCAGCAAGGTTGGTAGCGGGGCTGACTGCCCAGGGTGCGCCGGACGTACTTAAGTATCGTCACTCGTGGAGGCTCTTTTCATGCACCCCAAATACGTATTATGGCTTTGTGAATCATTGAGATATTTAACAAAGAAATATTTTAATTGTTTATGCATAATAATAATTTATTGAATAACTATAATTTGATGTTTAACAGAGTAGAACTTTCTTATAGGCATCTGAGATAGTATTTTATTGTGAAATGCTTCGTAGAAAATGAAAATGTTAAAATCTAATGTTTGTAAGATGTTTGTTATGAGAAGTTATGAACGAATATACAACCAGGTTGATACGGAATGAATATTAACTAGTTCAACCTAGGGTTACAGAGCTTGTTGGCTGACGATGGGATATCAGGCTCTATTAGGTTTAAAGATTATTTTATGCTTTTCATGTTGCTTTGGCCATGCACATGGGTAACATGATGAGTCAAAGATGAGTGATCAGGTGTAACCGAGATGTGTACTATATTATTTGATTCTGTTTAAGGTCTGAAGGTGACACTGAAGTTAGGTCTTGATGTACCATAATCCTCGCCATGACAGAAACACCAGCAAATGTGAAGAAAGCTTGGAAAACAACTTGGTACATTTAAGTGCAGCGAAAAGCTCTTTAAATGCAAGTGATTCCAAGTGGTAAGCTCTAGGAAAACCAGGGCTCTTAAGTGTGACATAGCCCCTTTAAGTACAATTGACCTAGCTGTAATAGAGTGGGCATTTGCTGATGTTTCAAAAGTGTATTATGGCTTACGGTTCATACTTGCAGAACTAGTTCTGATGCTGCTTTTGTTTCAGTGTTTTACCTAGACTCGTGGGGCGCCTGGGGCATGCGCCTTGCAGGATGGCCGTGTCGGGAACTTCGTGGAGTGAGCGCCATCTGTTGTCCGCCACCTAACTAACCATGACGTCAACATCGGACCACCACTGCCCGTTGGGGGGAGGAGACCGGCTCGCTTGGTGCGCCCGGGGGATTGCTTCTTGGACCGTACGACGGAACACTCGTCTAGGGTATTCTGTGTAGATCAGCTGAAGAAGTCTGACCTTTTATATCTGACTAGCTTGTCCTTATTTTATGATCTTGTAATAATTATCTAAAGTATTATATTGTGATCTAGTTCATGTTACTAACACTAACCCAAATACAAGTACTCTCAGTGGTGGAGAGTCTATGTTGGTTTTATTTACTACATTTACCTTGCTCACAATCCTGACATACCAATATTAGCGATAACTGTAATGATAGAATCACTCCTTAACGATTAAATTGTAGTATCGCTAACACTATGGAGGTAGCAATGCGCAAGTTCCCTAACATTTTATTCTGCCAAATTTTGGGGGGGACGCGGTAAACACGTACAGCACACATTTAAAGCTTAACACATATAAATATCGTGTAAGTAGCTATGAACTCACACAAAAATAAAAGCCGGAATACAAACAACCTGTATTCCCTGAAGGGTAGGGCAGAGGTGTATAGTATACCCTCATTTTGCCGTTATGTTTAGTTCCTTTCCCTTGTAATAGGGGGCGAGTCTATTGCCATCAACCAGGCTCAAATCCAGACTCTGGGCTGCTACTAAGAAATTCCACACGGAATAATCCAATAACACTTTGCCCGACCTGGGGCAAAGTGTTATTGAGAAAAATTTCAAAATTCGATCAGTTTTATTTCCATGCAAAACGATTAATATTTTTTTTTTTTTTAAATTCTTCATTTGTGCTTTAGATATGAGTTCAGAAAATGGAGCTTTTAAACAGTGACCCCAAAATATGACCTAAAAGATAAACAGCTGATCATAGCTGGTGATACATAGATTTTAGCGTATTTTTCATGAAATCTTTGAACAGCTAAATAAATTAAGCCATATAAAATATTGACTTTTCGGGAAAGTTGTAGAACAAAAGTTATTCACTATTATGGGTTCTTTAACAATAACACCCCTTCAGATTAGTACCCCCTTTCCGACTAATCTTGTATAGATGTATTTGAGAACATTTTAACCACGATTCAGTCGATTGTGTTCGCTGCACACGTAATAGGGTTTAAATATTAATTTATGTTAAATTTCTTGATTGAAACTTAGTTCTATCACAGTCTACCTATATCTTACTCCTTACAGTCGGTCAACGTAGAACATTGTCACAGAGCAATCGTGCGGGGGGTTGCGGGGTGAAGGAGCGGAGGTTATGTCCCGAGTAGCCATACTGCGTACTCGGGACATAAATTCCAGGGCTCGCACTTTTTGATTTCGAATTTGATTGATATCGTTCATAGAAATTATATTAATTTATGTTTGTTGCATGTACCTGTTACGAGAATTTTACTATAAAGTCTGTTCACTAATCCAAGATGGCGGCATACATACATTTTTAAATGATTGTCATCACCAAATCCAAGATGGCGGCCATGAAAATTTTCATCTTATCATCATGTTAATTTCATGGTTTTCGGGGTCACTGATGCCGAAAATAACTTCAAAATCCAAATCCAAGATGGCGGCCATGAAAATTAGTAAAGTAGTCGTCATGGGTGTCAAATCCAAGGTTTTCTGGGGTGCGGATGCCGAAAATGAGGTCAAAATCGAAATCCAAGATGGCGGCAATAAAAATGTCAAATTAGTGGTCATGGGTGTCATTTCCATGGTTTTCGGGGGTACTGATGCCGAAAATGAGGTCAAAATCGAAATCCAAGATGGCGGCAATAAAAATATCAAATTAGTGGTCATGGGTGTCATTTCCATGGTTTTCGGGGGTACTGATGCCGAAAATGAGGTCAAAATAGAAATCCAAGATGGCGGCAATAAAATGTCAAATTAGTCGTCATGGGTGTCATTTCCTTGGTTTTCGGGGGTACTGATGCCGAAAATGAGGTCAAAATCCATTTCCAAGATGGCAGATTTAAAATTTCAATTTAACCATCATGGGTGTCATTTCCGTGGTTTTCGGGGATGCTGATGACGAAAATCAGGTCAAAATCTATATTCAAGATGGCGGCCATGAAAATTTTCAGATTAGCCGTGATGGGTGTCAAATCCATGATTTTCTGGGACGCTGATTACAAAAACGAGATCCATTCTCAAACACCAAGATAGGGACCACGTTTTACCTGGCAAATTACATTTAACTGGTAAATTTTTTTGACCGCCGCGCCGTATATTTTCGTGGAATACTTAGGCTTGGGAATCATTTATTACTCTTACCTACCCCCGCAAGCGTTAGCCACTGCGACTGTAACCTCGACAAAATTTGTAGTTTTAAATATTGTTTGAAAATTCCAGGATAAGATGGCGGGCGAAGTTGCTGCTACATACCTTTGCATTATTTTGTCAATCGTCAAAATTACGCATGCGTGGTTTTCTTTTTGCGTGTCACTGTTTCTATAAAACGTTAATTAATTTGGACGTTTGTTTGACAAAGTTTGTGTAATTTGTTTTATGTGACAACCCTATGACAAGTGTTACCAATTTTGACATTTCATAGGACCTGTCAAATGTATGGGCGTTGACCCACTGTATGTAGTAAGTAGGTACACTGTGGTTCTATCATAGTTGTTGGAGGCAAAAAAACCTTTTATTTTTTGTTAAATAGTATCAACAAGGCAAAATGAAATAAAATCAATAACAGAGAACATTATGAGAAGCGGTAAACCTCTTTGTAATTTTCGTTCATTCAATTATATTCACATTGTCCCGTCACTACCTCTCGTTTTAAAATATTTCTGTCAATTTCTGTCACAAAAGATGACAGCTAAGGCGTGAATTATATTTTTGAAAATAATGCAAAATGTATACATGTTTGCCGAAATAATGCTTATCAGTGACAGAAAACTCCATGTTTGAGGAAGCAGACCGCTTTTTGCACGAAAATACCGAACAATTAACCATTTTTACGAGGTGTGTGTCGTGACACGGTACGATATGAAATGGCCAGATATCGCGAGAGAACTAGTTTTTATAATCGTCTAAGGGCATACGTCACGGGGGTACGTCAGAGGGGTAAGCGTATTCTTGCTCCCTCCATAGGTATATGCTCTAAGAATGCATACATTTTATATTAAACTTAATGGGAGACATTAAACCTCTGTGGTAAATTTATATCTAAATAAAAAATAGAAAACAGTGCAATAATGAGCACATTGCAGTGCAATATTCTGCACTGTTTTGGTTCTAAGCAAAAAATACGTCCTTTGTGATCGGTTTTATAGTGATTAATGATAACATTACTACGTAGTTGAAAGAAAAAGATATTTATTAAATACCTTTAGTGCCATAAGTTACACGGTTTAAGACTACCTACAAATTAAATGATACGGTTGCGTAGGTAATTTTTCCATCAACTAGGTAGTTTTCTTTAAGAATGGGTATTAATGTATAATTATCATGACGGTTCCTTAAAAATACATACAATCTTCTTTGTTCTTGGCTAATGTTTCTGTGATGACACTTAAAACAGAGATTGAAAGTCCTTTTGTTGAAGGAAACCACAAAACGTCATCTAAGTATTATATTTTTTGTATTCGTTGTTTTTTTTTAAAAGCGCTGTATCACATTAGGTATAATTTAAATGGTCTCCCTCCTCTGAAGTATGGCTCACCAAACAGAAGAATATTCAAAATCCATTCATAATTGACGGAGATAAGACGTAACAAAAATACAAAAAAAAAACATGCAGACGAATTGAGAACCTCCTTCTTTTTGAACTCGGTTAAAAAGAAAATACAGTTTTCTGATAGGTACACATTTTTTTTATCTTTTTTTTTAAATTGGGGTATTTATCCATGTGGATCTGGATACGCCAACCCCATCATGCCTTATGCTAACTACCGACATCAGGTAGGTACACATATTGAACATTTTTAACTATCACAGCGAAAGTCTACTATTCTAGGCAATGGTGCGTAATTTCAGTCTGAAATTAGCAACCGGATGACTCTTGGTATTTGAGTTCCTGAGGCAATTTGGAAACTTTTTTGTCTAGTACCTCATAACCCCAAAATGGACGGAATCGGAGAAAAAGGGTGGGTGTCAAAATGTAAAAAAAAATGTTTAGAAACCGAATGGAAAGGCGGTAGCATTAAAGTACGCGTACACACTATTGTTTAAAAAAAACATCCGAAACGTACAGACGGTTTGCGCGAACGGATTTTTAAAAAATCGAAAAAAAACGCATGGCAACCGGTTGCGCCTTTGAGGAAAATTCTTGTTTTTGTGTAGAGATGCTATAAAAAATTTCATCCGTTTCTGCTAGACAGTTTTTGAGAAATTAAAGGTTAAAGTGGTGAAAATATTCGATTTTTCACTCATTTCTTTCAAAAATCATAAAAAAAATTGTTAAAAACGGATGATGTTTTTTAGACATGTTCTCAGAGGGTCCAACTATGATATGTATCAATGGCATCCGTTTTTATACCATTTAACCCCATTTTTCAACCCATACAGGGATTAAGTATAGGGATAAGTACTTATGCATACAAACTGATAATCCTGACGTAGGTACTAGCCTACTTTTGTGCGATATTAATCATAAAATTGAGGTTAGAATAGTTTCTGATGGTGTACGGATAGCGTACAATATCAATCCCTACCAAACTACCAAATTTTTTATTTTTTATTTTGACTCGATATTTTGTCGTCCGTTGGCAAATTTTAGAAGTTATAGCAATATTAGTCTGCAAGTCGGGTCGGGGAGGCAGATTGTTTCCTTTGTTGAGTTTTTGTTAAGTTTGTGTGTAAATAAGAAGTATTGAGAAGACTAGGTATAAGACAAATTATGCAATTAACATTTTGATTAGGTAAGTTTGAGCAAATTGCCAATTTTACAATCAAAATTGTTGACAAATACAAATCACAACCAAACCATGACCAACTCGAAACATTTTTGTTGTTTTCATATACGAATTGGATAGGCCCTTACATACAAACATAAATAAATCTATAAAGCTAGGCTTACGTACCTCAACGCTTATGTCCAGTGATCGGAGTAGGTAGATTGAATTGGGGTCATTGATCCGAAACGTATATAATATTATGGACATTCCTCATAAATTTCGTAATTTTCGGAAAATTTCGGAATTGGTTGATTATAAAAAAAAACGGAACTTAGGCAGGAATTGTATTAAAATGAGCAATATTATATGCTCCATAATTTTTTTAACGGCACACTTTCACTATTTGACACAACCCAACGACCAATCAGAACAAAGGATCATGGGTGGTGCACTAACCGGTTATCAAAACAATGCGTACGCTCACCGACGACATGCCAGGTAGCTGACTCGTTTACTTCGGTTCGTAGAGTGCATGAAAATGTATTAATGCTTCGATCGGAATTCGATTGTTTTTATTATTCAACAGATAAATACTAAATTAATTTAGTTTTGATACCTTCCTTTAAATTTTGAATTGAGTAGTAATAATATCACTACCAACATTAACAATATTTAATTGAATCCGGAAATACCGGAATTATTTTCCGGAAAAATGGCTTATCCATGTTATTCTTTCTGTGTGCATTTATGATACAAGTACCAAAAATCAATCTACCTACTCCGATCATTGCTTATGTCGCAGTTACATAGTTATAACCGTTAGGTATATGATCATATTCCTAGCGATATCATCACATACCGGAAGATGCTTATAAGAAAGCGTTTCAGAAGCGTCTTCCTAGGAATATAAAATTAGATTTTGAGCCAAACACAATACCTTTTTTTTATGGATGATATTCGTCCGTACTCCTTCCGCTCTTGACGGAGCGGAAGGGAGTGTCAAACTCTTACTGACTAAAACCTATCCGTGTTCCTCCTAATGACCTTTGCGTTCCAGGGCCGCGGTAAATCTTTCGAAAAAATTCCGCAATCCTGGCAGGAACACTGTAATTTGTCTTCCAACTGACTAATTTCAAGAGCGAGCGAATCGGGCTCGTTAATTTGGAATGGGTAATTTTAAAACCCCGACACGGGTAGGTTAGGTTCGAAGGGGATGACGGGGGCTAGAGTGAGCGAGCGTAGCGAGCGAACGAAGCCCCCATCATCCCCTTCGTGTTAGGTTACTTTAAACCCTGTAGACAGAAATAGGAGCCTCGCACGCGGGGCTCCGTCGCCCCTGCTTTGGAAACCCAAACAACCTTACTAACGTTTTTCATTTCTCTAAATATCCCCTTTAAGTTTAATGAAATGCTTTCTATAAGCTATGTCTAGACCAGTGCGCTTTCATGTTCATCTTGCGTCTTCGTCTGAAGCATGCGTGAAGCGCCATAGCGCATGCAATAGGGCATGCCTTAATACCCTTGCGCACGCTAATCCGTCTACTTATTGTAGGTATGTCGACTGACGACTGACCGAGGCGCACCGGTGTAGACGATAAGTTGCATGCGTCATATGGCAATCAATATTGCATGCGCTTGACGCAAGAGGAATCGAAAGTTGAAAGGGCAAGATGAACATGAAAGCGCACGGGTGTAGACATACCAATAAGCATCATCCGATATATCGGGTGTAAAAAGACCCTTATCGATAACGAAAACCACATATTCTACCCATCATTGGGATCATTTTTTTTCTACTAGACCATACCTGGGAAATCATTGGTTTTGGAGATATTGAAGGTCAAAGCATACTTTTTTTTTTAGTTTTTTCCAAAAACGAATTGCAAGTTATAATACTAAACTTTCTTCCAAACAAGCATTATCAAAAATTTAAATTTTTCCTAACAAATTACTCATTTGAAGTTACAAAAACGCAATGAATATCAAACGCACACGACCGCCTTGGCTCAGCTGTGTGGCCGCTGCATGCATGCAAACGCGTGGCATCGCCATAACCACCACACATTGCGCGCTACAAAAAAAAGCGTTTTTTTTTGCAAAAAAATTAAAGTTGTTTCCCAGCGATTATTTTTGGTCAATATAATTTGCTTTGATGTACAGAGTGCGTAGATTACGGCTATGTGATGGGTCTTTTTACACCTTGTATGATCATATCACTAGGAATATGATCATATTAACGGCTGCAACCATGTTACTGCGACACATATCTACATTATACCATGTAGTATGCCTGTATACCTTAAAATAAAACAGATAAATAGAATAGGTGGATTTTACGTCCCCTATTACGTCAGAGGGCGCTACTTTCCATACATGCATAATTAGGATCCGAGATAGCAATTATTACATATTAATGAAAGGTAGTGGTGCCAAGTTAGGCGATTTTTCGCCTTTTACCCCGGTCACTCACATGCGCGCAAACATTCGTACCTTGTACGAATGTTTTCAAATTATTAAGGAAAAACTTTGCATACTCATTTGCAAATGTCGTCCTACACTTGTGGGTTCGCGTATGCGTACGGATGTGAGTGACCGGGGTTAGGCTATTTCAAATGGGTGACGTGTGACCAAAAATTGCGATTAAAACAAACGAGCGATTTTAACATAGGTTTACTGAAATAATTTCGTCTCGGTGTCTCGCTTACGAGCATGGAAGTAATAAGTACTACGTATAAAGTCCTTGCTTACGAGACGTTACGACGCTTACGTTTCATTATCCGCATTTTTACGTACCGTAAAACCGGGCATCATTGCCCGCAATTTTAATTATTTTTGAGATTTTTCAAAAAATATACACCAAAACGCGTAATAAAGTTAACCATGGTAGCAATTACTATTTAAGGCTTTAAATTACAAAATGTGGTGCTTCTAGCTTTAACAGAATCTTAGAAAAAGGCGCTTAAATAGCCGGGCAAAATTATACGCACAACCGTCCAACATTGCTCAACCTTAATTTCTCTGAAACTATTAGTTCTATGGCTTTAGCATTAAGGTATGTTATAATGAATTATGCAGAGTTGCCATCTTTCGTGATCAATGTGTCAAAAACATTGCTTTTATTTATTTTATTGCTGTGGGCAATGTTACTCTACACACCAGCTACTTTTTCATACAAACTAAAACGGTGGGTTAGGGTTGATGCCACATAATGTGATAAATAACAATCTTTTGAAATATTAGAACTTTCCCCGTAACATGTTTCTCATTCCTCTGCATTACATGCCCAACACATGACAACCGCTTTCCAATAAATAAATTTAAATATTTAAAAAAATATTATTTTAATTATGGTTACCAACCCTAACACTATTTTTGCAGTGGGCAATGTTGTCACTCCTATGTTCAAGGAAGTTCGGGAATCATTGCCCACTCCATTATCTTGAAGTTTTTATGTTATAAAGGTCTCAAACTAGCATAGATATGAAGCGTGATACTTATCATAACTCTAGTTTTGAAATAAGTTGCCTGAGAGATGTCGTACGCTGACCGTGTGTAAAAACGTAAAACAAGATTTTGGCACCACCTCACACTTGTTCTACTTTCAACATGTCTGGCGGGCAACTGGGTGAACTTAGCAACGTAACGAACATTTCATTTTGTCAGAAAAACATTCAAGTTTACCCCAAAGGTTAAAAAATGTTGTCAGCTATATAAGTTTATTTGCAATTCAAGATTTTAGTTATTTTTCGTATTAGGGCAAAGATATCCGCTAAGGGCAATGATGGCCGGTTTTACCGGTAGTAAAAATGTGGTTAATGAAACGTTTGTTTTTGTCACAAAAAAAAATTACAAATGAGACTTGTTAAGGAGGTATTCAAAAACATACTCTATTGATAGTGAGTTAAAGAGTAAAGATAAGAATGTATTTGTATTGGTGGCCGGGTATTCCCGTCCTCTGTCCTATAGCTCGTCGCTTGTTGTTTTGTTGGAGTGAGAATTTGCGAAAAGTGCAAAACAGCATTGAAATTATTTTATGATAAGGTTGAGTGAACGGATTAATAATTAAGGTCAAAATTTGACCACAATAATATATTTTTAAACTATTTTTAATTTTATAATTTGAAAGGAATTTCAGGATAATTTATAGAAAAAGAAAATGAGTTAAATTATTAGGTATAGAAATATTATGTACTACAACTTGGCGGCTCGAACAGACAACTGGCAACACTAACCCTAGTTACTCTGTGTTCGACGGCGGTTGGTTGGCATCTTAGAATAAGTACTAAAGCATAGAAGCCGTCTCGGTACTTGAAAAACGTACAGGGGCATCTGTCAAATAAGAGCAATTTCGAGATTTTGAGCCCTTTCTAACGCTACCAAATTAAATAGCCCGCTACTAGTACCGCCTGTCAAACGACAACGACATTTTAAATTTTGTCGTATAATACTTGTGACAGTGGCGCGGTGATTTGAAAAAATATTTTAGTCAAGAATTTATATTTAATTAATTGTGTTTTGTGTAAGTGCATATTGTTCTTATAAATAAGTGTGTGCGCTATGTCCTGAATAGTAAAAAAATGTAAATCTCGCAAGGGACGTACAAAAAATCAAAGTGAAAATATCGGCTTCCACAAGTACGTAGTATTTTTATGTTTATTCATAGATTTTCCTTTAAATATATTTCGTTATACATTAAATAAGTAAAAGTAAGACATTACCTTTTAGAAGAAGTAAAATAAATAAGTTTAAACTATCTAAATCTTATCTATTTATCAATATGAATATTCGCCAAAGAAATTATTAAAGGGGTGCGAAAATTTTATCGATAAATCTATCGACAACGTAATTTTTGTGTTAGGTTTAATTAATTAGGTATTTATACATTTTTTTTCATTTAGGTTTTCCTGTGACGAATATTTTCGAAATAAATGGATTGCCGTGGTAGCTCACTAAACTGGTTGGGTTCTAAGAAAGCACTATATCTTCTTTTACTCGTTCTGTCAAATGGCGGAGACTGAAGGAGAACTCTATACCAACATTATACCTTCAATCTAAATGTAAAAGCCTAAATTCTTATTGAATTGCATGTCTACAGAAAGTAAAAGAATTCGAGTAATTCTTTAAAAAAAAATGGTACAGATTAACCCCACACTGTATTTAGCTTGATTGAAAATAAAAAAATATAAATCTTTTTTTTCTTGCAACATTACGTAATACATCTTCTTTCGGCCATTCATACAATATACTATTTCAGATAATATTTCATTGTCTTGCTTATCTTAATACAGTCGCAATCTTCAAGCCTGATAGATAAAATAATTAGGAGAACAAAAAACAAAATTAACGTATTCAATGAACGATGATTAACTTACTTCTCAATCAGTTTGCATTTGGTGCCACTAACTTTTACACCTCTTTACCGTAATTATCTTTATAAATCTTTTATTTTTAGGGATGCGGTTTTTTTTAATAGATAGAGTGATTCAAGAGGAAGGTTTTAAGCTATAAAACGTACACGGGGCGGGTCGCTAGTTATATATAAAACAATCATTATTTTGTTTAAAATTTCCAGCGCCTCGAAATTAACAACTTACCTGAGACCACGTGGCGCCGTTCTAGTGACAGAAAAAAACGTGCATGTCCAAGTAAATTACAAGGAACACACAATAATAATGTATTTAACTTTTGTGAAGCTTTTAGTAACTGCAAATTAAATAATAGACATTTATACATATACGATGACTTTATTTATTGATAGCGATAATCACAGGACCAGTCGAAGTGACGATGCTCGGGAGAGGTCTATGTCCAGCAGTGGGCATCTTTCGGCTGAATAATGATGATATTATAACATTACTTTTGTCATTATAACTTTCTAAGAAGTAGGTAGGTATTTATATGTACCTACTATGGCAATATACGGCATGGCTGTTATTTGGATAACACAATGATAGTCAGCTTCTTTCGGCCATACAATACTATTTCAGATATTTCGTAATATATACATTTATACGATGACTCTATTTTATCGATAGCTGTAGTCTGATAGTGTGAATACCCTCATCCCTAGTCTCCGTACAAAAGGTTACAAAATTATTTTTTACGGCCTGTCAAAAGTTTATCTTTCCCGCTCTGACAACAGCGAGTCCGCCATATGAGTAAACAGCATGGCTATATTTTGATTCGTTTATGCTAAGTAGCGCTCCTTCTATGCTTTAGTACTTATTCTAAGGTTGGCATTGGCAACAGTGTGACCATTTGTGGCAGATTTCTGCCATTTTGGCAGATTTCGCTCCAAAATTTTGTCTGTGGCACATCATGCTGACGATTTACAAAAGTGGCAGATTTCGGCAGATTTAAAAGATTTCAAGAAAATTCACATTACCTTATTTGAATTTTCAATGAATTCATCTTTTTTAAGTAATTACATCAGGTTTTATATATAATGAGATTGCAAATGATATTATCGAACTGGCAACTTCTGTTTCATGGCCAAATTATACGGGGATTTCCCGCTTATTCTGTTTTTAAACAAGTGCGTCATATGATTATGAATTGTAATCAAACTGAAATAGTGTTCATATTCTTATCTTCATAATTGATTTGGTTTGCCAGAAACTTGTTACAATCAGGTGGAAGTAGCACCACCACAATTTTAAGTGTAGACAAATGGAAAGTGATTAGAAAAATCCTGTACGCGAATGGGGTTACAAAATATCCGAATATTACAAATTTCGCAAAAGCTATATTATGCTTGCCGATGTCAAACGCTTCTTGCGAAACAATCTTCTCTCAGGTGAATTTAAACAACACAAAAATAAGGAATAGGTTCCTAAATCAACATGTGTCAGCTTTAATTACAACGAAAGAAGGGAATAAGGAACACGGAGACTGTCACCCATATTCCAAGTCGTAACCTCGAAAGCTCCTCGACTCACAACTCACTCGAGGAGACCTTAAGGCGTTCCTCGAAACTCCCTCAAAATCGGTATTCATAGACGTCAAACTAAGGAAATTATGAGGTTCCTCGAGTAAGTGTGAGTCGAGGTGAAACGTCACGAATTACGTCATTGTTTGGACATATACATTGTTTTTTCTATTGGTTTGACTTATTTTGAGAGCAGTCTGTGAGCGCGTTATCTGTGGTTTTCAACTTGAAGTGTCAAATGAGAGTAGAACATAAATAAACAAAACCTAACAATTTATCATATTTATCCACTTGAACCAAAAACCACGTCCTGCCTGCCTGGGCAAAGAATATGGTGATACTTGAGAGGTGGAGTGCTTGGGAACAATACTGTGTTGTTCATTGTATAGTGTTTAATTGCTTGAAATGGCTGGAACTGGAACACTTTATTGAATGTGAAAAGATTTATCATCAAGAGTTGATCAAAAAATATAAACTTAACTCAGTGACAACGGCTATGGGAACCCCAGCAGCTAAAAAGGCTGCATGGGCTGGCCTAACAGGGGAATAAGTACGTAGTGCAGATAAGAAGTGCAGATAAGTACAAAAGTAAGTACGTAGTGCAGATTAAAATTTATTTTTCTCTAAACTTTATTCACACAATAATTCAGTAAACTTTATTCATACAATATAACATTCTTTTCTCAGAGAACTGAAGCTCAACTTAAAAAATGTAGTGACAATTTGAAAATCCAGTGTAAAATTATACATATTGGCTCAAGAGAAAAGGGAGAGGATGAGGATAGGGGGTGGATCTTACCCTGTTTATGGTGGAGCTCCATCACAAGGTAAATAATATTTTTCAAGTTATAATCACGTCAAAATCTTAATAGGCTCAACAAATCAACATACATGTTCAGTATAGGTACTTATATATATTTTATTTGTTATGTTACAGGATCTAGACTAATTTATGGACTCAAGTGATCCAAGAGAAACTCTCTATCTATAAAAATCATGACAAATCCCAAAAAAGAGTAGAGGAGCTAAACAAACTCGAAATAGCGAAGCTAAAGCTGAGAGGGAGGCCGCGGAGGAACTTCTCCAATAACAATAGAGCTAAGAGAGAAGAGGCTGAATTGCATTTGGAAATATACAGAAATAACAAAAAATAACCTATATTGATATTATTTACCTACATGTCCTTCATAATACCTACATATATGAATATTATTTAACAAACGTATAGGTGAAAATACAATAAAAAAAAGCTACTTTAAATTATTTACTAAACTAATATGATATTAATTTTATTTACAAATGCTTTACATACCTATGTATGAATTATGAATATTCATTCTAAACATTTATTAAAAATAAAGCTACCTATATGATTTCATTTACCTACCTCTAACTAGAGATTTATTTTTAAAATAAATAAAATAACCTTTGTAATTATAGTGAAATGAAAACTAATTATAAGTAAATTAATTTTCATCATCAAACTCTATTGGATTTTCTGCATCTCGTAAATAGCGTCGCGATACTATGTAATCGCATGGATTATCGTACAAATATTCAATAGTCTTCAAAAAAAATTACGAAAATCGGATAAAAAACGCGTTGTTTTGGTTAAAAGTTCCTTATAACTTCCTCAAGTCGCCTCAAGGTAGATGCCGACGTACCTTATATTTGACAGTTGGTTCCTCAACTCAACCTCACCTCGAGTGAGGAAACTGTTTGAGGTGAGGAGTAAAATTGCAACTATGAATATCAAATCACCTCAGTGAGGTTGAGTCGAGTCGAGGAAATCGTGAGGTTTTGACTTAGAATATGGGTGTGTGTCTCTTTTAAACCAACTAAAAATATGATTATAAAGATGTCGTCAAAATCTATGTACCTACACCGAAAATGACGAAAATTTGGAGGCAAATGCGGATACGTACAGTAGTGTATAGGTATAATAATGCATAAGAAAATTGTTAAATATTTTTGTTGACAAAGAGGGCCCAGACCGGTTAAAAAAATTTCATTAATTGTATTTTTTTTCCGTTTCAGTAAAGGCATATTTTTGGCATTTTTGGCGCCAAGTGTGGCAGATTTTGGCAGTTATTTTGCCCAGTCTGTGGCAGATTCGCCATTTATAAGATGGTCACACTGATTGGCAAATCAAAATCAAAAATCAAATCAATCAATGGCATTTGAAAGAAGTTCGTTATGTGTTATTTTCAATGTGTTAAATATTATCTGATCATTACAGCCATTATTTCATTTAGTATTGTTTACTTTATTAGAAAACGCATTCTTGGTACTGCTAAAATGTCTTTGTATAATACGGACGAACCGTTAATTGACGACGACGAAGTATATTTCGGGAAGCTAACACTAAAAGAACTGAAGAGACATATTCTATGGGACAAACAACCAAAAACGTAAGATTTATTGATTTATCACTATGTCCGCTCTTTAATTAAAAATTAGAGAAACACTCCATAAACTAAATTGTAATTGCAATGTTTCAATTTTCATTGTTTTGAAATGTACAAATAAATGTTATATTTTTCACGGTATATAGGTACTTAAACGGTATTAATTACTACCTACATAGTTAAATACTCAGTTCTCATTTACGTGTCTTAACTGACCCACAGGCTTGAAGACTGTTTCAAATTGTACACCAAAATTGTAACACAGCTCTTATAAAATATCTATACAATTTTATTCTTATTTACAGAATATGTGCTGCAAGTGTTGTCAACAGCCCAAAGGATTCTGAACATCACAATACAAGTTTGAAAATCTTACAAGCACATTCACAACCTAATTTAATATCGGGCAGAGAAAATCCTAATCTAGATTTTTCTGATCTTAATAATTCTGGATGGGATATGAAAGCTGCAGATGATAGTTTTATTAAAATGGAAAACATGGTGGCACAGCTTTGTATGTCACCAAAAACCAATGTAAAGACTGAAGAATTAAACAATACATTGGAAGTTATTGAATATATTTTAAATAATCCGCCAAGTAGTGCTAGTAAAGATAGAAATGAAAAACTGGATGACATAAGACTGAGAAACGATAACCCAATACCAATAGTTAAAAATGAAGTTGACGAACCAGATTCATCTCCAAAAAAAATTATTACAGGAGTTAAAAAAAATGATGCTTACAACTCCCCAGAGCCTCCTCAGAACACTCCGGTGAAAACTGCTAATCAACCTCATAAGCATATTGAAGGTCATACAACACCAAGAGAGATAAAACATAAACCAATTTTCAAGACACCTGCTCAGCCTACATCACTTAAAAAACCTTCTGCAACATCTTTGAAGAAAACTCCAAGTCGATCAAACGCTTATCAGCATATTAGCAGTCCAGTAGCTTCTTACATCAAAAATTGTCCAATAGCACCTTTAGTAAAAGATATCCATCCGAAGAAACCTTTGCCTGGAACATCGTCTATTCCAAAATTTGTTAAGAATCCCCCATCAGTCAAACCCAGTAATAAAGAAAATGTCAACTTACCCTCAGTTGCATACAAGAGTGCTAAAAAAACTAAAGTGGTGAGTAAATTGCACCAACTTATACATATAAATAGTTACATCTTCACCTACAATGTAAAGTTCGTTTTTTAATCCCTGAGACTGAATTGACATGAGCGAAACATCAAATTTGAAAGTAATGTTCCTAAAATTTACAAGTTTCACATTTGTGCCTGTCAATTTTGTCTCAGAGATTTTGAAACGGATTATACATAATTTTTTTATGCATGTAGGTACCAATGACACAGTTTATTTTAGTTTAAGAAAACCTCCTTTTTAGGGTTCCATACCAAAATTGTAAAAAAAAGGAACACTTATTGTGCGACTTCATCCATCCGTCCATCTGTGTGCTGCTTATTTCAGGAAATTCTTGAATATGTATAATGCAAGTGAAAAAATTGAAAAAAATGTTTTTATTTTCATTTCAATTGGGACTGAAAAAGGGCATTGAAATTTTAAAATGGGGATACTAGGTCAAGTGAAGTATCATAAGAAAGAGCTTCATTTGCAAAACTATAAAATATATTTCTATTTTCATTAATGCTATATAGTTTTTGACTTCTAATGGAAAATGTCTGTAAAAATACCATTCCCTCCCCCCCCTACCTCCAAAGTTTGCAAAGCAAAAAAATCTGAAATAAATCGAGTTGATAAAGGTTTATGTTAAAACTAAAGGAAAAATAAAACATTGTCTGTAACTAGCACAGTTTTTTTAGAAATCAGAAAAAACCATATAATAAAAAAATACAAATACAATAAGTAATTATTCTTATTCTTGTTTACAGATTGATATGCCTGATGAACAGAAAATGCCACAGAGTCAATGGGCAAAGAAAATAACTTTATCAAGACCAATGGTTATGAAACATGATCACAGAGAGCTGAACTTTGCTAAGAAAAAACTGAAACCACAACAAGAAGATAGCTTTGCTGATCTCTCATACCATCAAGCTGAAGTATCTGTTTGTACACAGAAATCGGCATTCAAGGCCAACAAGAATTTTTAATCTTATGAGTTGTTTTCTTTTACGTGATATTAATATTATGGTAATATTTTGTTTCTGTCCAAATTACATAGTAAAATTTTGACTACATATTTTGTTTTGATTTGAGTCACTATTTTTGAAATTGTATTAACATAGCATGATATCAAGATTACGCAGGGTAAGTTGCATGCACCCCGGTGACGGCATCACTAATTGCTAAGTTTCTACCTTTACGTTCCCCCCATTGCAGTAAAGTCTAGCGAAATATAATTGGAGCTGGAAAACTACGAGTGCATAAAAGAAAGATTACTTCTCTTATGGTTTATGAGGGGGGGAACCGGGGGGCGAAACGGAATATGTTTCACATTTTAATAATAACTGCAAGTGGGCTGCACATTCCACACAGTTACTCTGGACTACATCCTAATTGCCTTCAAGCTGCATTTAGCAGTTGAACAGTATACACTGTTGCAACTGGATGTTGTGCAGTCTACTTGCAATTATGATTGCAAATACGAAACGAAATGTTTCACCAAACGCAGCGTTATTAGCGCCTTTGAGCGAATAAGCCTGTTGCATGTGCACCAGAACAAAGAAGGCAGAGAAATAATAAAAAACCGCCCGTGTGCGTGTCGGGCCTCGCGCAATAGTGTTCCGTAGTTGCACAATAATGCGAACTAAGAGGGCTGTGTAATTTTTCAATGGAATTTGTACGAAATTTTTACTTCTCCGGTTGGTCGACTATTACTCGTAAACTTGTAAAGCCTACTTAGCTGTGATAGTTTTCCTTTTAAAGTCTCGAGTTATCTGACTGCAAAGAGCGATATCGCGTTAGTCGTACGCGCCAGCCGTGTCGCGGTGTTTTTATTAATTTTTAAGTGGCATCGAAATGTTCAATAAAATAAAAAAAAATATTAGCAAAAAAATTTTTTCCTTTTTACTGTAGGTGGTTTCAATCAATTACCGCCACAGCATGAAAAAAAAAGATTTTTGTAGTTATAATCAAGCTAAACCCTTAGCTGCGTGCGTCAGCCGCACGCGATCGAACGCGAGCGGCTGATCGGCCGCGATGCACGGAATTGTAGGTACCTTTAGGGTTCCTTGTTGACTACGGAACCCAAAAACCCAATGGGTCACTCCAAAAATGTCTTGCTTGTCTAGACAAGGCCCCGCAGAGTTACGTGAGGTCCACAGATATAGTACGTGTCGTACCTACGTCGTATTATTTACGATTTCGCCTAGGTACTCTAAACTAGTAGTGTAAGTAGTATCTATGTACTAAAATAAAAAAAAACATAATCCTCCGAAATGTTCAGGAATTGAATTGTCTGAATGAGTACAAATCATGTGAAAAATGCAGTGGAATCAAGGGCGTAACATACCATTGGGAAATGGCGCCTAGGAACATCGAAGTTACGCCCCTTCGTAAATTATCTAAATATAAAATAAACACACACTAAATAAAAATCCGATGTGTTATTATTTCCTTTATTCATTGAAAAACATATCGCCTAGGTACCTACTCTAAAATAGTAGTGTAAGTAGTATCTATGTAGGTACTAAAATTAAAAAAAAAACAATCCTCCGAAATGTTCAGGAATTGAATTGTCTGAATGAGTACAAATCATGTGAAAAATGCAGTGGAATCAAGGGCGTAACTATACCATTGGGAAATGGCGCCTAGGAACATCGAAGTTACGCCCCTTCGTAAATTATTATCTAAATATAAAATAAACATACACTAAATAAAAATCCGATGTGTTATTATTTCCTTTATTCATTGAAAAACATATAAATTACATTTTTAAATATCTTCACATAAAAAAAAACAAAAACATTGAAAAAATTTAAAAATATAGTAGCCCATCGGGAACAGGGTCCAAGCTACCGGTGATCAGGGTCTCGGAGGAAGCAACTTCCTAACAATACGCGCCGTGTCCAGAAGTACCTACCGGTTTCTGTATCAGGCCCTTGATACAGCCGCCCAACGAGAGCCTCTTGAGATGTTGGTCGAGGCTCTTGGCTATCAAACCATTGGCCGTAACGACTATCGGCACAATGATTTCTGAATCAACATCTCACACGGCGACAACCTCATGTGCCAAGTCTTGATATTTAATTTCTTTATCTTTCTCGGCTTTCACAAGGTTCTCGTCATGCGGAACCGTGATATCAACAATCATTGTGAGTCGCTCTGATCGATCTATCACCACTATGTCAGGCTTACTGACAACAATAGTCCTGTCGGTGATGATAGATCGATCCCAGTACAATGTGACATGACCATTCTCGAGAACTGGGTCGAGCACATACTTTTAGTATGGTACTTCTGCGTCCACAAGGTTGTATTTGAGAGCAAGTTGCTGGTGGATAATCCTAGCTACGAGATTGTGCCTGTGCAAATACTCACCGTTAGCAAGACGATAACAACCAGAGATATTATGTCGAATAGATTCACCGGGACAGTGGTATGCCCGACCCGACATATGTCAACCGTGCCGTCCTTTACAATATTATTTTCTATAGTTGTTCGTCATCATTACTTCGTCCATAATTGCACAAACAAAACCTTCGGTTTCCCCAAATAGGTCACTGAAACGTTACCAGGCCACGGACGGTAGAATATCTACATCGGGCCCATGAAGGGCCCGGTAGAAGCGTCCGTGAAGCTCCTTGCTCCGTCATACCTCCCTGCGGCCATATGTATCAAGTACTACAGGCTTGCGCCAGTTCTCTTTGGCCAAGGAGAGCGGGGTGAATCCTTTGTCCACTGCGACTACATCTCGATGCATCCCCACGTCGGCTTGGGAGAAATACTCCCTGAGACTGCACACCTCGCGGTTGTGGACGGTCTTAGCATTTAAAAAGCCTCGACTCCCACACTTCCGCGGGATGTACAGTCTTATTACCGATGAGCGTGGGTGATGCATTCGATTTGCAGTCAGCAGCGAACGGACCCTCCTATCCAGAGCGCCAAGTTCGGTCTGAGTCCACTTGAGTATGCCGAAGGCCGGCATGACCCAACCGATAAAAGCGCACACCTTATTTCCGCCTGATAGAAGACTGTTAAGTACTTTTTTCAGGCGGCCATAGAAGCGCTCCCATAACGATTGCTCCATGTCAGTCTCATTGATGCCTAACGCCTCCGACATCCTCCCTCGCTTTACATGCATGATTGCACATTTGTCCACACCAAATTCCATCCTGATGGAATTACTGAAAGTTTCAGTTACCTTCAGTAACTCCAGCAGTTGCAAAGAATTTCAGATCATCCATGTAAAGAAGGTGGGATATTACCTGACCACCTCTTCTCAATCGATAGCCTTACCCCGACCCCTCCAGCAGTGTGCTTAAAGGGTTCAAGGCTAGACAAAACCGCAGCGGGCTCAGACTATCGCCCTGGAATATACCTAGCGGTTGGTTCACACATCCCTTGAATTTGCCGACATCCTGGATAGTGAAGGACCGTCCTCCATTGCCCCATACATGACGTCAGGAAGCACCCTCGTGAGCCATGTTTGTGGCACCGAGTCGTAGGCCTTCTTATAATCTATCCAACATGTCGACAGATCCTTTCGGGATCGGCGAACCTGTTGGCTGATGGTCATATCAATGAGGAGTAGCTCCTTAGTACCGCGGGACCCAATCCTACATCCATTTTGAGAAGTAGACAATAGAGATATGATTATTTCGTTTATTCATTGCATTCATTTTCGTGTCAATCAGCGAGTTACACAAATACACTTTGAATGGCCATATCTTTTTGTTGCATTAAGTTAGAGACTTGAATTTTTTATAGAACTATGAAGCTTATGACATTAGTATTTGGTAGGTATTAATTTCAATTTTATTCTTTTAACCGTTCCTGAGAAAAAGGTTCTCGACGGACGGACAACAAAGTGATCCTAATATAAGGGTTCCGTTTTTTCATTTTTCGGTACGGAACCCTAAAAAGAAATCTTACAAAAGATTTTTATTTTGTTATAGCACGAAAGTACTTTTAATAGTCTTAAACTTAAAATTGCACTTTCTTTGCCTTCCATGAACGACATTCTTGTAGATCTATAGCGTCTTTCTCTAGCTGTTTGCGGATTTTAAGCTTCCAGCGTCCTTTTGACATTATCTGGATGGAACCCAGAAGAGACTCTAACACGAACTGATTTCCTCTCAAAATTATTTGAATAATAAAATATAAATTATTCCTATTGTTAGTTTCATTTGAGAATTTTGTGCCCCCCTTTAAATGGCGCCTAGAGCACGTGCCCTACCTGCCCCGCCCTAGGTACCTATGCATGCCACTAGCGATGGGTCGTTGAAGGTTTTTCCGTCAACGAAACGTTAACGTTGAATTGCGTTTGTCAACTAGTTGATCAACTAGTTAATTTCGTCAACGAGTTAACGTGTTATGAACGTCAACTTGCATGAACGATAAACGCCTAAACGCTTTTATTAACGTATGCTGTTGTAATGTTAATTTACGAACAATTTGATGCAGTTTACCTAATGAAATTGGATAACATTTTATGATGAATCATTTTAAGAATTAATAATATGACATTATTAATTCTTACTTTACGTTTACTTTCTTTAAAAAATAATGACATTGATCAAATTACTAAATAAATATAAAATCTTGTATTCGTTATTTAGAGTTCAAATTCTTGTCATGACTATCGCGTCGTAGCGGGAGTTTTATTCTTAAAGAAATACAATTTACGTACGTTGAAAATAACAAAACGTTGACCGTGTACAAATCATAGAAGTAATAAGTACTACGTAGTACAAATCAACTCGTTGAATTCGTCAAACGATGAAACGAGTTGAATTCATAAACGTCGTTGTCTCGTAACTCGTTGACGAATTCAACGAGTTGATTTGTACACGGTCAACGTTAATTCCGTTGAAGAGACATCAACGTTGATTCAACTAGTTCGTTGATTCAACGCCCATCGCTACATGCCACTAAGTGGAACCAACCGACTGCGTCGTAGCCGCAAGGCACGGCTCACAGCTTAAAATGCGTAGGTATTCATTAAATGCAGTTTACGCTGTGTTATAACTCTGATACGTCAATGTCTACATTAAGTAAGTACCTACCTTTAGATTTTTTTCGGGCAACTCGTAAATGCATAAAAAAAAAGTTGAAACTATCGCTATTTCGATTTTTGTCCGGGAGACCATCAAAAACGGATCAGATTGTGCTCATGTCCTTCTAATAGCTGGCGACCACGGTTTCACTCGCATCCTAGGGAAACTATTTCATGAACCTACACGTAGGTAGGTATAAAAAATATCCTATGTCAATGCAGATTATGCTTTAACTGTGTGCCAAATTTCGTCCGAATCAGTTCGGCCGTTTAAAATGCGTGATTGAGTAGTAGGCTTTATATGCTCTGAGGTATCTACAGGTACATATTTATGTACCAAACATCCATTCACAAAACCGCTCTGGGGACTTACTATGACTTCTGAAAACGTTCAAATGCCAGCCAGTCAACTTCCGTTCAAAAGCAGGCCTGCTTCTGAATCGCTAAAAATCGTACAATGACACTACTAAAGATGAACGACTATTGAACCGAGATAAAGTGCGTTTCACTAAAGAAGTCCCTTCGGCGCCATGTTGGTACCACTGATTTTTCGTTGTAAAGGCGTCCGAAACGATGAAGAGTCAGTGGTGCCAACATAACGTAGAAGGGACTTCTTTCGTGAAACGCACTCTAAACGGTAATGCTTGTTCATGCATGGTACTACGAAAAGTCGATACCTACAAAAAAAAAGGTGAACGGATTTCAAAAACGTCAACGTAGTAGGCCTGGGGGCTTACCATGACGTCTTAAGAAAACGTTCAAATGCCAGCCAGTCAATATCCGTTCAAAAGCAGGCCTGCTTCTGAATCGCTAAAAATCGTACCTTGACAGTACAAAAGGTGAACGACTATTCAACCAAGTTGAACGGATAAGCTTGTTCATGGTACGAAAAGTCTATACAAAAAAAAACAGGTGAACGGATTTCGTAAACGTCAGCGTAGCAGGCCTGCCGCAGGCCTGGGGGCTTACTATGACCTCTTAAAGCAGGGCAGAAGTTGCCTGGAAGTTGAACTGCCCTGCGTTTTTGTACTATGACATCGTTAGAGGAGGCCTGTAGTAGGCCTGCTAAGTTGACGTTTACGAAATCCGTTCACCTGTTTTTTTTTGTATAGACTTTTCGTACCATGTACAAGCTTATCCGTTCAACTTGATTGAATAGTCGTTCACCTTTTGTATTGTCATGGTACGATTTTTAGCGATTCAGAAGCAGGCCTGCTTTTGAACGGATATTGACTGGCTGGCATTTGAACGTTTTCTTAAGACGTCATGGTAAGCCCCTGCTCTAACGATGTCATAGTACAAAAAAGCAGGGCAGTTCAACTTCCAGGCAACTTCTGCCCTGCTTAAGAGGTCATGGTAAGCCCCCAGCTCTAACGATGTCGTGAACAGTAAGTACTTATTACTTCTATGGTCATGTCATAGTACAAAAAAGCAGGGCAGTTCAACTTCCAGGCAACTTCTGTCCTGCTTTAAGAGGTCATAGTAAGCCCCCTGCACAAAAGAGTAGTACGAAATTAATGGGAGCGCTACTAGTTTTTTTTCTTCTTTTGGCAACTTAATCAATCTCAGAGTCGATGATGTCATAATAAAGAATTATTTTTCATTAGTTCATGTCGTCTCATGTCCACTATTCCGCCAGCGTCATGTTGAGAGGGCACGAAATATATTCGTTTGTTGGAATTTTTTTGTAACATTTTTTTTTGATAATCCAAAAGCTCGTAACCCAAACACAATTTGTGTTCAATTCTCTATTGTCACTTGTCTTGTCATCTTAATTTTTTTTGACTCTTGTCAGTTTTTTGAAAGTTCGTGGAGGAAAAAAGAAAAACATTTCGATGCGCAAATTTGATATTTCTAGCATGTCTTTGTTATTTTATTATTTCTGGCTCTGAGTAATTGCACTTGTGAAACAAAGAAAAGTAGATAACGCTGTGAAGCAGTCATCAATGACGTTTCATACGATCGCTTCAGTTCGTTTTCGTTCCGTTCAGTTCAGCACTTCCTAAGATAAGTAAACAGTCACAGTGTTCCGATGTTTTCTTTTAATGTTTATACGTAATTATTAATATTTAAATCACAATGGATCAAAATAATCGCCAAAGGAGAAATGATTTAGATATAGACAGTTTTCGGAGCGAGGAGCCAGGGTTTGACAGGGCTCGAATGCGAAGACAATCAGGTGGCTTCGTGGATTTAGGCAATGAATCACAATATGGTACAGGTGGACACCAAGCTTCAGGAGCAAATGAAATATTTGCAGATATACAGGTAAACATTTGATTACTACACAACATGCTTTTAAATAGGAACTGTTATACTTTTACAAAAAAAATAATTAAGTACCTAATGGTTGAGTTGGTTTACATTCCTCAGAGTAGGTCCAATAACATTCTAATACTTTAGAAATTCATTAAAATTTAACAGTTACATAGTTTTCATTCCATAATAGGTGTCTACCTGATCCACCTAATATTTTCCTGTATTTTGCCTTAGTCCATTCATTAAGTTATAAACACTGACGCTGTGATGACTTTCAGAACCCTTAAAGATATCCAAATATTTTCAAATTTATGTTAGAAATGAACACCTATGATATTATAGTGTAACCCTTTTGGGTTGGGTTGGCTGTTAGTGTGCGTTTGTCAACTTGCCGTATATATTTTCATACAAGATAATCTCTTTGATGGCCCAATATTTATCTAATCCTCAACTAATCTCGAGATTAAAACTAACTGATAAATTGCCTGATATTGAAATTGCATAAATGTGTAATTGAATTTTGATGTATAATTACAGGGTGATGTTCCATGGTGGAAATCAAACTTCTTCATATCCCAACCGGTGCTGTTTGGCACTTGGGATGGAGTTTTCACATCATGCCTTATAAACATTTTTGGTGTTATTGTATTTCTAAGATCTGGATGGATAGTTGGGCAAGCTGGCCTAGTGAATGCAATATTTATAGTACTTTTTACAGGTAAGTTTTAGAAGAAACTTAGTAAAAATTTAAAAACATATTTATTCTGTTAACTTTTTCATTTATTCAAATTATCTATCTGCACATGATTTTCATAAAGTATCTGTGTGTGGATATGCAGTCTTATCAAAAAAATTATGACTAGAATTAAGTAGACTTAGAATTAAGTAATCATTAAAATTTACTGTCATATTTTATGCCACACCATATAATAATAAAATATCAGATGTGTTTTCTTTCCAGTTTTTGTAGCTCTGATCTCAGTGTTATCCGCTGTGGGAATATGTGAAAGATGCAGGATAGAAAGTGGTGGAGTTTACTTTTTGCTCGCACATACTTTAGGGTCAAGAATGGGTGGAGCTCTCGGCATGATATATTGTTTTGGTCAGGTAAAAATAATAAATTTAACCTCTTGAAACAAATATTCCAAATAATGACTTAAAATAAATGATTTGTTTACCTATTAATCCCTGTGTAATTGGTTAATCATAAAGTTATATTTGTTCCTCAAAACATTTACCTATTGTGGTTTATGTTACTTAAGTTAAAACAACCATGCCACCAATTATGGTAAGGATAATAATATATTATTACTAGCTGTACCCGCATGCGTTGCAATGCACTTTTTCCTACCTACTACCTACGTGATATATATTTTTTTTTTTAATATATCAAAATTTTCTTTCATAAGAACCTTCTCCTAACAATTACGAACTAAACAAAAAAAAAATAGCGAAATCGGTCCAGCCGTTCACGCGTGATGCGATGACCAAGGGAAATAGCGATTCATTTTTATATATATAGATTGGTAAAACAGACGATGGCTGAAAACCAAATGACCTTCCACTTATCAGTATTTGTTCAGCTTTGCTGCACCATTTTACATTTTGCAACAGCAACAATGTATGTCAAAATCCAAATCTCATTCAAATTAAATTAGTGGCAACTTATAAAGAGAAAGGCATAAAAAAAAAATGTAAGTCATAAATAATGAAAAGAAATGCTTATATATGCATTTCACTGCAGGAAATGTCTCTTTATTTTTATAGTTGTTTTTAGATATTGTAGTAAAACCATAATAATTCTTTTTCAGGCTGTGGGTTGTGCCTTGAATGTTTTCGGTTTTGGTGAATCAATGGCAGGTTTTGTAGTTGAAGATCCTCTCAGTGACACACATAAGTGGGCATCTAGAGGCTTCGCTATAGCTGCAGTACTACTACTTGGCACTATAAATGTTGCTGGAGTCAAGTGGGTGGTGAAGCTGCAATTTGCACTGCTCATGATCATCATGCTGGCAGCACTTGACTTCTTTGTAGGATCTTTCACAACTGTACCTACTGATGAAAAACGTGAGTATTATTTTATTGAAAAGGTATATGACAATAAGGAATTTATTTCATTAGTTAAGTGAGTACTTGTTCATAGAAATTTTGATAAACCGTTGAACTTCACTGCATTAACACTGCACTGCCTTGAGCACTTCACTGCCTTGAACACTGCACTGCCTTCATACAAATTATTACTTATCCTGTTGTTTATTATTGCAGTTCAACTTGAATTTAAGGGCTGGCTTAGTGGTGTTGCAGCAAATAACACATGGCCTGCTTACCAAGACGGTTACACATGGTTCAAATGTTTTGGTGTATTCTTCCCCACCATTACTGGTATCTTAGCAGGCATTAACATGAGTGGAGATTTGAAAAATCCATCTGCAAATATACCCAATGGCTCCTTAGCTGCTATTGGCACTGGGTAAGATTTTGATTACTTCTTAACAATTTATTTATCTTGCATATAACATAAAATAATTATGCTAATTCATATCAATCAATATGCTTGTTGACATGTTTGCTGACCAGTACTTTTTTTTTTAATGTATCAACAAGACTTACCCTCAACTTTTGAAAGACTGATCAATGCAAAAATTAACTAGTTACTAGTCGCGCGCAGACAGAAGGTTTGCCGATGACTGCGCCTCCCATTTCACCGACCGCTACCCGCGCACGTCTGAATCGTACCGACCATCGACGCGTGACGTCATGAGGCCATCGGCAAACCTTCTCCGCGCGACTTATAGTTGTCAAGTCTTATGTTAAATGTTGTATTGGTTGTTATTATTTTGGTCGACCAATAACTTTTGTTGACATGAGTTTTGACAAAAGCCTTTAGAAACTTGGGGTGTACATAATTATCTGCTTGTAATATTTTCTATTTATTTTCAGAACATTTTTATACCTGATGTTCATAATAACACTAGCAGCAACAGTGACCAGGGAAGGTTTACTAAAAAACCTTTCGATTACAGCCGACATATCGGCTGTGACGGTCCTTCTTCTCGCTGGCTTATATGTTAGTTCTATGAGCTCATGTCTAGGCGCCATGTATGGAACACCCAGAGTTTTGCAAAGTATTGCCAATGAAAAGGTTATACCAGGACTCGAATTTCTTGGCAATGGGGTAAATACCAGATAACATCAGATATAATTTTTTATATTCGTGTAGACGAATGCGTTGAGTTGGCACCCGCGATTAATACAGTAGCTTAGTTATAAAATATTACTATCTGTGCTTGTGACGTATTTTCAGATCATCAAGACAAATTTGTAAAATTGAACTTTTGTATTAACAAAAAAACTAGACTAAGGCGGTTCCCCCATGGTGACGCAAGTCGGAGCTGCAAATGTCAGAACGATTTTAGCATCGCACTGAATAGGCATGTTGACAGCATATATAAATTGCAAATCTAATTAGTCCGCCAGTTAGAGTTTTAGAAAGTAATGGACACTTATTTTTTCTTTTGTTAAATCTATGAATATTTCGAAAGATAAAACGCATCAAAATTCGAGAGTGGGGGCTTGTGACGTCAGAAGCAAGTAAAAATCGTACTTGCTTGTGACGTTTTGCCAATTTTAAAAGTGTCGTCAATTCGTCAATTTTGGTTTACGTAACAAAAGAAAAAATACGGGTCAAATATTTTTTGATAATCTAACTGACGGACTAATTACATTTTTTCAGTCAAATACCCCATTGTACGGAGTCGCACACAGCTGTCGCATAGACGTCTCTGTAATACGCACGCGGTTGTTGTCGCTCCCACTTGTGTTACCGTCGGAGAACCGCCTAAAGTACCTAAGTAATTTGGCCAGGCAGCGTTCGGTGTCAAATCGGCGCGTGCGCATAGTAAAGTTCCGTGTGTCAATTTTCATTTTATTAAAATAATTTCTGTTAGTCACAGTGGCAATGGCCTATTGAAATGCTATAATTATAAAATTATTATTATTCCAGAGAGGTCCCAACAAGGTACCCATTTACTCAATGGTGGTAGTGGCTGTGGTCACTGTCACTTTCATCATCATTGGTGACATTAATCAACTTGCACCCATTGTCACTATGCCGTTCCTCATCACATATGCTTGCATTGATTATTCCTACTTTGCCCTCGCCCAAACTTTTGATTTGCAACATAAACGCGAAATGAGGTATGTTTTTTTTTCTTATGTTAAAGATAGTTGTCATTTTATTATTTGTTTGTTTTTCATAACCCTCACACTTAAATTGCGTAAGAGGCGAGCCTTGCGCCTGTTATCGGATAGGTACAATTCCTGCCTATTATCGGCTACTACTGCTTTTTTCATACAAAACAAAAAATGATGTGGCGAACTAAAAAAATGGCTTTTTGCGACTGCTACCGCCCTGTTACTAAAATAATAATAATTGCTTCCAGATATCAAGGCCATTCACAACGTGATACCCAAGTTTATGGCGCTACTGGCAGCGACCTTGACTTGTTATTCCCCGAAAGAATTAGACATAAAAATGTTGGGGTAAGTGCTGCATACATTGACGTAGAATACGTATGGACCAAGCGTCTAGTACAAAATTCACGAAAAAAGTGTCCTGAGTTGACATCATGTAGACATACTGAAAGCTGGCAAACATAAGAGTACTGGAGCTGCTTTAAAAATATTTTATTATTAGGTATCTCGCTTTATTCACGGCTCATCTTCCGGGCGGAAGATGTCCGGTCCTTTGGAAGGCATACACGGGGACACAGGTCCAACGCGCAGTGGCCCGTTTGAGAACTTTAATCTAAAATGGGATGGGGCACCAACCGGGGACTATCCACGGCTGCACTATTGGAGTACAGTCATGGACAGTCCTAGGTGGGTGCAAAACTATTGTGAAATATGGTAAAAAATAAAACGGGTCTATAGGAGGGGGTGTGTAAATGGACTATTTAACTTCTATTGCCGGAAGAAAACGGCGTCTGCCTTTCAAGCTTTAAATTTGAAATATATTGGCAGACAGTGACTCGCCAGCTCACTAGCTGGGCCCCCTGAAAAGCCGCCAGTACATAGGCGGCTTTTCAGGTATATTTATTTTGATCGCTAACTTATAACTATATGATCCAACTGAAAGAACATACATCGTGCATCTCTGGTAAACCAAAAAGTACGCCATTTTCAATAAATGCGATTTTGCAGCCCTTGTTGAAAAACGTGCAAATCAACTACCTACTTGTGTAATTACAAACCAAAAATATTCGGTGACAGATTGGCGCAAGGCATATTCCAACGTTGTAAAAAAAACGAAGTCTGAACCGGGAATCGAACTGGCAAAATAATTATGAGAACTATGTCAGTATGGGGAAATCAGGCACCTGCCATACACTGCCAAAACAATATTTTGGAAGCTACCATTAGATCTTTTTTGTGGAAATAACTTTGGTGCAGACAAATTTTTAGTCAAGTGTGAGTTGTTCATAAAAGTCAATAAAATTACCAAAAATTGTTGTGTGAATCTGTGTCATGATAGTATAATTTTATTGGGGAAGAAATAAAATTAGACAGCAGGAGTTGGACAAAGTTAATGAAAACGTTTCATACAATTAAATATCAGTAAATTCTAACTGAAATTATGAGTAAATTCGAAACCATAGCAGATACAGAGAAACTGTCTATACATATTTCTTACTTATTCCGTTGGGTTAGGTTTTTGGTATTATGAAACTCAACCAAGGCAGTATTAGCGACGGTTTTGTATGACGTGCGATCTATAATTTAAGGTTCGGGCCTTTTTGTGGGGGTAATTAAAAATCGCAAAACAAAAAAGCATCGCGTAAAAACTCTTTGGAAGCTTTCTTCTTAATCATGGTAATCTAAGCAAATGAAGTTGACACAATTGGTTAAACAAAAAAAGGACATTAAGATACTTTTTGTTTAGTTTTAGGGTTAGTTTAGTGTTTTGTGCTTGCATTAATATAAATTTAAGTAAAATACAGTGTCCCATAATAAAATAATACTTTAAAATGATAAAACAATAATATACTTACCGAAAATATGATACACCATCATCTTTTTTCACTTTACTTTTTAGTTTTTACACGATCTGACTACACAGAACGGCATCGTTAATGTAACATTGACGTGTAGTTTCTCGCTCGCCCAAATTAAGAGTGACGCACCATTAGTCTCCTTTTTCGCGTTTTAGTCTTCATTCGGTCTGGACATTTTTGAGCGCTGACCTGAAGCCCATACGTATTCTACGACACTGGCTGCATACGTAATTAAGGAATTATGATAGCTGTTATATCTGCGAGACTGAACGAACAATTTCACAAACTGCAAAAAAAATTGAGGATCGTAAGAGATGCTGACTTAAATATTTATTATTTTATTTATTTACTAGCGACCCGCCCCAGCTTCACACGTGTAGGTTTTATAGCTTAAAACCTTCGTCTTGAATCATTCTATCTCTTAAAAAAAAACGCATCAAAATCCGTTGCGTAATTTTAAAGATCTAAGCATACATAGGGACAGACAGACAGCGGGAAGCGACTTTGTTTTATACTATGTAGTGATACACACACACAATTATAACATCTATATGGACCAATCAACAATATGGAGTTCGGAGATTTAACGCATCGCCTCGCCACAAACAAGGGGATTGAAAAATGGACTTTAAGTTGTACTCCATACAATGCATACTAATAATCTTTTCGTTTCAGGACTTCACACCTTCCCCTACTGATTCTGCTATAATGAACGGACGGATGTCTAACGGTGATGGAGGTGTTCGACGTCCAAGTATTAGTGTTCACTCTAAAAACAAGAACTGGTACTCACATCTATGTAACAGATGGCTGTCTTTAGCAGGGGTGAGTAATGCAATTTTTTTATTGAACAGCATTAATATTTGATACTGCACTCAATATTATTATGGTAGGGTCAATTCTTCTTCCCCCGTGTCAGCACGAGTTATACCAAAATAGCTCATGCTGAGGTGAAAAGATTAGCCAGCCAGCAAGGTTGGTAGCGGGGCTGACTGCCCAGGGTGCGCTGGACGTACTGAAGTATCGTCATTCGTGGAGGCTCTCAATAAAACAGTCCTTTAGCCTGCAAAATACAGTTGTGCTCTGTAAAACTCTGGTAAGAAAATGATGGGCAGTCATGGCTACCAACCATGCTGCCTGGCTAGGTGTGCACTACAGCACGAGCTGTTCTCGAGTGGCTGGTACCAACACGCGAGAAAGTGGAGACAATAATCTGCTCACCAAAGTAATGTGAAATTACTAATCGTATTAGTAATTTTATGGCTCCGTAGATGAATACCATAAACAATATTACTACTATGGTATGCGTAGCGTTTCAATCTACTTCTCCGTCTCCGTGCAGCTGTCTCAGTGATAATCGATTCTATCAGTTTTATATTCAAACTAAAATATTTTAGGAATGAAACTTGATCAAACTCTTACAGTCTGTCTCGTTTTTCAGGTAGCAATAAAACTGTTGTTGATGTTCCTCGTACACTGGGGATATGCCCTTGGCTGCCTCAGTATCTTGTGGCTGTTCTGGCTGTACATTGGCGCTGCGAACCCTGCGCTCAAGCCCGGACGCGCTTCCGAATTCCGCTTCTTCCATTGGATGAAAATTTCGTTCCTTCAATTAATAGGGTAAGTTATTCAATTATCTCCCTACTAATTTTTCTCCCTGAGCTACGCTTACAGGTCTTAGGCGAACATCTATGCTGTGGCGATAAGTGTAGCCAAACATTTGTTAAATACCTTTACATTTCGTGTATTCAAGCTGTTACAATAACACGCCGCATCAAATGAGAATATATAATTTGTAGTTTTATAATAATCTACCAAATTAGCTCATCTCAATCCATATTGTTACAATGAGGATTCAAAGGAAGCTACTGCTGTTCAGAACATTTAACATGATGTCAAATTATTGTGTACAAAACTAAAACCAAATAATCTGTTTCTAATTAGAAAACGGCCCTTGGAATATGAACAGTTGGTTGTGACACCGGTGCACGCGGACATTTCTATGGAACAAGAAAGATTGAATGATGACAACGAAGACTTTGCATCACGCCGGCGGTATCACCAGTCCACTGCGCTACAAAGCCATCTCGTCAGCGTCGACAGTTAATAATACCCTGTGAAATTATGAAACTTAATTATAACAATAATGAACTTTTGAATTAACATCAATATTAGCTACATGACACATTTGATTGATCAAATAACAAATCTCAAATATCATTATGCACCAGGATCATCTTATCAATTTAGTTAAGAAGGCTACTTGTAATAATCCTGCATCTCTTTGAGTCTTTTTCTAGTCTATCAGAATTAGAAATATTCCTTTTACGGCTTAATTCGTAGAATTCAGCTTCATTCTATGTTCTTGCATTTATTGTTTGACTACAAATGTCGAATGTGTTCCATAAAAATTACCACACTAAACTTTTAACATTTATTTAGTTTTCACACACGGTTCTGATAATAACAAGAAACAAATAAAATAAATTATAATAATAATAACATTAACCCCTCAGTACCAATATTAAGTGTGAATCCTAATAAAGTGGTCAAATCGTCTGGGGCTTCATCATGTTCTTTTCCATCTTAATGTGGTGAATTAGCACCACTGTGTTTACATAGGTGGTTATGTACTCTTTGGTATGCACTGGAAAATTTTGGAAAACATTGAGTAATTCGTAGCATTTTTGACTGATGTTTAATTAAATGTACATACATATTTATGCAATTTATGTCTCCAGTACAGCGTATGTATTAAGATTTAACATTAAGATATTATTAAAATTATATATTTCATGCATACTTTTTGTAAGATACTTATAATTGGACCATAAAATAATAAATTATTTTTTATATGTACTGTTTTTCATTTAAAATTTCGAAGTTAAAACGACATCATGAGAGACATTACTATAATCAGGCTTCAAAAAAACTTTATTTAGTAGAAAAATTGTACATACAGATCTTCTTCTTGTCTCGTGTCAGCACGAGCTATACGAAAATAGCTCATGCTGTGGTGAAAAGATTAGCCAGTCAGCAAGGTTGGTAGCGGGGCTGACTGTCCAGGATGCGCCGAACGTACTTAAGTATCGTCACTCGTGGAGGCTCTTTTCGTGCACCCCTTACATAGGTACAGATACAACCAACACAGGGTGCCTTTCCACCAGGGAGATGCTATGCAACGTTGCTATGGATGCATTTGATATCCACCAATCATATCCATTGGTATACGTAGCATAGCACTGCTGGAACTGATTCAACTAAGCTACGTTTTTTATATGTAAGGATGCGTGCTATGGATGGTCGCGAGTGGTGTAACTATGTGCAGAGCAGCACCGCCGCTCTTCGTCCCTTCCCTATTGTCGATACGTCGCATAGCTCGAGCTGCGCATCTTCCTCGCACAGCTACCATGCGGCGGCGCATTTTCATAGCACATCTTACTCGCTTCGCTACATACCTTAGCATCAGTGGAAACGGTCACATAGTTTCGTACTTACCTTTTACAATCTCGCTGCATAGCACCATAGCACATCTCTGGTGGAAGGGCACCCTGGCTACCCTGGGGGACTATTTACATTACAGCGACACGAGCACGGCGCGCAACAAGTTCAATCGTAAGATATTATAGTAAAATAGAACTCATTTATATTATAATATGTTACGGTTAAAGATAGGTGTGAATATAAACTTAAGATGAACCAGTTATTATTAAGTTTAGATTTGATCGTTGACTAATGTTGTTTTATTTCATCTTTAACCGGCTGAACTCGGTAATAGCTGAGCCGCAGCTACTGACTAAAAATGTAAAAGCAAATTAAAAAGGGAATATCATTTTCTTAGGCAAATTTTTATTTGCTTATTTTTTATTGTATCCATGTGGTTTAAATACGATCACTTACAAATAACGCAAGTAAAAAAAATATTTTTAATCAAGCTAAATCCCGTGCGGTGTCAATGTACACCAGTAGTAGATCATGTGGTTTTACGGAATAACATAAATTCGTTTACACCCTGTATACAGAGATAGAAATTTGACACAGACAGCTCGATAGAAGTAGAAGTAAGGCAAAGCAGGGCCGGAGTTAAAGGTTTAGAAGCCCTAGGGAAACGATTGTAAATAGCTAGGTACCTGGGCGGTTCAATAAGTACCCGTGTTTGAAGACAGTTTACGTTAATAAGGCAAGTTGGTGTTACCATCGTGTGCTGTCATTTATAAAAAGCCGCCAATATAATTTTGATGTTGATTCATAGATGAGTTTTGATTTTACAGCAATTTCAGTAAGACGTGTAACGTAGTGTTCGGCAAGATGGAAAAAGTGCTGTATCGTTTAGTGATTCGCTTTCTAGTTTTGAATAGAAAAACATGTGAGGAGATAAAACGGAAGTTGGATGCTGTTTATGGGGACCCTTCGCCATCTATGACTACAGTCAAATATTGGTTTAATGAATTTAAAAGTGGTCTTACATTCGTTTTTGATGAGGAGCGCCTAGGATGCCCGACAGATGAGGTTACTGAGGAAATCATTGAAAAAGTCCACGACATGATTCTCACTGATAGACGAACGAAAGGCTGCGCAGTAGCGAAGATTGTAGGTGTTTCGACGGGAATGGTAATTAATATTTTAGCTGATAAGTTGGCGAAGAAAAAGTTATCACCCCGATGCGTGCCGCGATTGCTCACGGCGGACAACAAGCGGGCGCGGCTCTCAACTTCGAAACTGTGTATGGACCAATTTAAGCGAGATCCGAAGTACTTTTTTGCGGAGTGTTGTCACCTGATGAGACCTGGATTCACCATTATATGCCGGATACCAAGCAACAATCAAAACAATGGGTTACTCCCCAACAATTTGCTCCAAAGTAAGCGAAGACGGTTCCATCGGCCGAAAAAGTTATGGCGACGATTCTTTGGGATGCGAAGGGCGTCATACTTCATGGACTTCCAAGAAACAGGAAAAACGATCACTAGACAATACTTCAGTAAGTTATTACACAGCTTTGACATGAAATTAAAGGAGACACAACCCTTTGGCGAAGAAGAAAGAGTTGTTTCACCACGACAACGCAACAAGCACATTCATCTGAAGTTGTCGCCGCCAAACTGAATAAATTGTGTTACGAATTGCTACCGCATCCCCCGTATTCGCCCTACCTAGCTCCCTGCTATTTCTACTTGTTCACAAACCTAAAGAAATGGCTCACGGGAAAAAGAAATAGCTTAAATGAGGAGGTCATCGTCGAGACAGAGGCACATTTTTGAGCATTTAACAAATCTAATTTTTTTATGAGTTAAAAATCTGGCAGGGCCATTGGGAGAAGTTTATATCTCTAAAACGAGACTACGAAGAGAAATAAAAAAAAGATTTTGAAAAAAATTAGATCTTCGTTCCTAACACAGGTACTTTTTGAACCGCCCTCGTATGTGCCACTCGTCCAAAGGTAGTTTGTAGGTATCTACCACCCTACAATTATTGTCCTACTGTGTCCGACACACAGCCGAGCACAGCTGATTATATGGGGTGGTGTTCAGGCCGCTTTATTTGTTTTTAAATTCTTGTTAATCATCGTCTTTCCCAAAAAGCGCCAAATCCTCTAGCAAGTTCTACTGCACGCAAGTGTTCGTTTAAGAAACCATAGAGTGCGGTTTCGGACCTGCTACGGGCCCTCAGCCGCAATAAGACACCCACCCAGCCCGCAGCCGTTCCAGCCACTTCGAAAAACTCGCAGAAATTTACTTGCTGAGGGTGTACTCCATCACACAGTTTGAACTGGTTTGAACTTCCCATATAATACTATACCACAGTTTATGATTCTTAAACTGTGACTATACTCTTTGGTTTGAACGTCGGTTGTACACACGGCTACACATCAAGCTATAAGTTCCAGTTTATACTGACCTCTCATTGTAAGGAAATCCTATACAATGCGAGATCAGCTTATACTGGAAATGTATAGCTTGATGTGTAGCCGTGCGTACAAGTCAACCATCAACCACCTACGCAGTCTACGCCAGGTCGGCCTCTGGTCGGCCGATTAACGTCCTTTCTGAATCTGTATCGGTATTTGGAAGAAAGGTAAAATACTGTAATGAAAAAAAATGTAAAATACTGACATTCAGCTGCATCCGGTTCGACTGGAAGCCGACCCCAACATAGTTGGGAAAAGGCTAGGCAGATGATGATGATGGTCTCTTAAAAAGGGCCTTTGAGCCTTTGGCCTTTGTTTGACAGTCAAGTCATCCAAAAGATTGGTTTTGCTATGTGGTTCTCTCATTTTATAACGCGAGCGTAGAACCTGTTTTTAGTAAACCTAAGAAGACATTATTATGCTCTAAGACAGGCGGAGCCGGTCTCGTCTGTTTATCGAAACAACAGTGTCGTTAATGGTGACGACTGCAGGCCAGGGTTGCCAACCGTAAAAAAAAATCCCTCGTACATAGGCAGCTAAAAATCTCGTATTTTGACTTTCAAACCTCGTACATTTATGATGCATCGAAAACGTGCTAAAAACAAAATGAAGGTATATTGAAGTACTGGATTTAGGACTTTTTACTCAAAGAAATAAACTATTGCAAGTTTCCTACTAACTAAAACTTCAGTTTGTGTTGTATTTAATTTTTTTTTATTGTTACTCAAGTAAAATCACAAAAAAAAACAGTCATTGTTTTCGTCGTTATCACTCATAACGATACTTCTATTACACCACTAAACAATTGACGAAACAACGAAAAGACTGGGTATTTAACAATAAAAATCTTCTTTTTTAGAATAACTTCATGTAGCTACACGTACTAACGTACCTAGGGGTCTACTCCCTAAGCACAAAGTCCGTGGTTTCGGCGTTAGTTACGAGCGTTTCCTACTCCCTATCACCTACGGACATACGATTATTTCGGCGCCCGAACTAAGAATGAATTACAACACGATTTGACAGTTGTTCTTACTACCGATGTGTTTTTGCCCGTCCGAAAAGTTGAACTTGACACTTGTTTTGTCCACTCCTACGTTTCGAGCAACTTTCGGACGGGCGACTAACTTCGTTGACGGACTTAGGGAGTAGGCCCCCTAGTGCAAAAAACACGGCCGGCATGCAACGAATGGAACACCTAAGTAAGGAACAGAGAAAGAAGGAATTTCCGCTGTGTGACAGAGACGACTTGAGAAAAACGAAATGTTTTACTAGGCAGGGGAGTTCCGGTTGACGGGATAGCTACCATAGATAATCATCGCGTAAATACGGCAATGAAATTTTTGGTGTAAGAAGTTCCGATAGATAGCACTAGTTTTTACTATTTATCTAATGGTGATGCAAAATGTTCGTATGGCCATATTATCAAAATCTCGTACATAATTGTACGAGGTTGATAGTGTCCTCGTACCTCGTACGGAAGACCACAAATCTCGTATTTGTACGAGGAACCTCGTACGGTTGGCAACCCTGCTGCAGGCGTTGAAAACTGTGTTGACATAATTCATTTCGAGCCATCTCCTGAAATGATTGGTGCCCAAATTACATACTAGTCTTCATAGTAATATATCTACTATTGAGTATGTACTGTGATGTGATTTGATTATTGTACACAATAAATAAAACAAGTGAAGTGAAAATAAGTTTTTTTTTTATATTGGTCTTTCCCTTAGAGCATAAACATACATAATCTTTCCGGGAATAAAATCGGGCCTTTTCAGCCTTTTCCAACACAGTTTCCGGCAATTTTTTTATTCATTTATTGCAACACTGCCTAAGCAGTAAAACCAAAGAAGTAATAGATACAAATAGGGATGTAACTGAACGGATAAAAAATCGATCTTTGAATAATCGATAATTTTCACATTTCTTAAAAATCGATTTTCTGGAAATCGATTTTTTTCGTAAAAATAATCGGTTATGCAGCAATAATCGATTTTTTATATTTTATAAAATAAAAACATTTGTTACGTATGACAATCTGACAGACCACCAAGAAATGATTCACTCTAACTTCCGATTAAACAAACTAAAAAAGAAGGTAGGTATGTGTATGACGAAAGTAAAACAATTCGAAAGCAATAACGTTATTTTTTGTTAAACGATATTTTCAGTGGTTTTGTTGTGATCGATTCCAATCTCGTTCTTATAGGATTGTGAACAATTTATAGTTATCAAAATTGGTGGAAGAGATCACGTCAAAAATTCCAAAAATTATACAGAGTGTAAACAAATTCGTGTAATTCTTTCAAACTACATGATCTATTAATGATTTAGATTAAACCCGCACGGGATTTAGCTTGATAGAAAATAAAAAAAATAAACTTTCAACTACGTAGTAATGTTATCATTAATCGCTACAAAACCGATCACAAAATACGTATTTTCTGCTTAGAAGCAAAACAGTGCAGAAATGTTGTATGAAATCTCATTACTGCACTGTTTTTCATTAATGCAGTTTTTTATTTTTTATTTAGATATTTTACGACAGAGGTTTAATGTCTCCCGTTAAGTTTAGTATTAAATGTATGCATTCTTATGCATTAGATCGAAAAGATACTGGCTGAAAATAAAAATCGGCTGAATAAAACCGACATGGTAAAAAAAAAACAAATGGCGCGCATTTTGTACCATTGTAAAACTTTGATACTTCATATATTTAGCAAGAAAAGTTTAAAAAAATGGAAATAGATAGTGATATGAATTCAAGTCCAGAAAGTATAAAAATAGCTGCAAATGAAATTGTTAATAACCTTTTGCCGCAAAAGTCGCAGGATAACCTTGTTTTCATTAACTTCAGTTTTTATGTTGAGTAGGTATATTTTATCACGGTAGGTAAATTGGTAGTTGAAAGAAAAGTAGATTACGCACCTTGCTGAAGTGAGTGATTAATGCACTCGTGTTAATTTAGTGCCCTCGCTTGCGCTCGGGCACCAACATAACACTCTTGCATTAATGACTCACCTTGCGCTCGGTGCAACAATCTACTAGAAACATTTTTTTTGCTTGCTGTAGGGTTATGTCATCATTAAATCTAAACCACCTCATAAGGTTTCAATAAAAAAATAAGAAAAAATATTTTTTGCAAAAAAATAATTTTAAGGGATAGAACATTTCGATGCCACGCATCAATAAATGAAAACACGGCGACAAAGCTAGCAGGCACGACTAACGCGATATCGCTCCGTGCAGTCAGTCGGAAACTGAAAATCAGGTTATTTCTATGAAAAAATATTTTTGCTGAAACTGAAAAAAACCAGTGCTAGGTCAATCTGAGTCGCTAGTAGATCACGCGGTTTGAAGGAAATTACATGAATTCGTTTACACCCTACAAAATGGATTTTTCCCTTGTCTTGTTATTCATAACTCTGTATTATTTTTTTGCAAATGTTTCAATGTTCTGTTTTACTAGCATAATATATCGTATAATCTCCTGGAGATTTATTAGCGGACGAGAGGCAAATGTTTGCTTAAAATTATGATTTACTATAATTAAATGTTTCTTGGTTCCCTAACTAGAATAAAGAATAGAAATCTTTTTTATCTCCATGTGCTGCTTCAGGTTTTCGTATTGTGTGCTGCACGTTTTAATAGCACTATTGGACAATATTTGCATTTGGCAGTACCATCATTACTATTTATTTCCACATACATTTTATTTGGTGTTTATTCAACAAGAAATTTAAATTTGTATTATTATTTTACAAAAGAAAGAAAACAGTTGAACTGAGAGAGACAGGTTGACGGTTACTCATATAACACAAGTAAGTACAAAGTTTTTGCCGCAAACTGTACATAGAGCTACAGCAAGGACTACTCTAACGGGAGCATAAACCCATACGGACAGTGTTCCCAACTGTCAACTGGTTAATTAAAACGTCCGATTTACTAACAGGCCGGCTGATAAAAATATATCGTATAAGTTTTTAAACTGACATGGTCACTAACACTATCATTAGAACTTAGAACGGGATATTTACCATGTTTATTATTTGTTTTGAGTTTCCGATATTTCGGCACCGTTACAAGCGCCATGATCACGGATAAACTGAAGTAATTGCGGGTGGATGTTTATGAGCAGATAAAACGGTCTACCCTCTTTCTTGTTCGTTTTTTGCGTTCGACGCCACTACCATTGTCACTTATGTCACTCACAACACGATTCTGTTCCCGGCACACAAAACTCACTGTATCCGTTCGCGGACTTTTTTTAGTAGTTTTTTGGTTTTTACACAATTGAACCACTGGGTTCCAGGTCCTCGATAGTTGAAACCCATCCTCACGGTTGAAATTCTGATATTTGCTAATCTCTATCGCTTCTCTTACCAGTCTAGGTAGATAATGGCGTTCTGTCGAGATGACCTGAGGGCTATGTAACTCAATCCAATGGTTCGGTCCCGATTCTAAAAGATGTTGAGCTATGGCCGATTTTTGGATGTCATTGTTTTTCACAGCCCTTATGTGTTCCGAAATTCTACAAGCTACAGTACGTTTTGTCTGACCGATATACGACTTTCCACAGCTGCAGTCTACTTTATAAACACCAGGTTTCTCCAACGGAAAATTGTCCTTTGGTGAACGCAGCATCTGAGACACTTTCCTGAACGGAGTGAAGACAGTCTTTACTGCATATTTCCGTAGAATGTTTGCAACCTTATCTGTCACTCCCCTTACGTACGGCAAAAATGCTGGTTGCCTCTCAACGTCGTACTTCCGGTGTTTATGTGAAGTTTTTTGTCTACGCTGTGCGATCCTTGCTGTATATCCATTCCTCTGTAGGACCTTCTGTACGTGCGTTAGTTCACCTTGTAAATGCTCCTCGTCACATAGATCATACGCGCGGTTGGTGAGTGAAGTCACTACAGAGTTCAGCTGTCTGGGATGGTGGTGTGACTCAGCGTGTAGGTATCGATCCGTGTGAGTCGATTTCCGGTAGACTGAGTGGCCTAGGGAACCGTCAGTACGTACCTGTATCCTCACGTCCAAGAATGGAAGTGTCCTCTCGTTTTCCATCTCGTAGGTGAATTTTATTTTGCTATGTATGCTATTTAGGTGTGCTAAGCATACTTTTACCTCTTGTTCATCTCCTTCAATTATCCCAAAAACGTCATCCACATACCTCTTCCACAGTTTTATTGGTGTAGATGCAGTGGAAATAGCCAACTCTTCAAAATGCTCCATCCAAATGTTGGCTACAACAGAAGCCACTGGACTACCCATGGCTACACCATCAATCTGTAGGTAGTACTGACCTTGGTAGATGAAGAAACTGGTCGATAAACAGTGATGTAGTAATTTCGCGTATTCTACAGGGATGTTCTTTTCTTGCAATTTAACTTTAACCACCTCCATGCAATCCGCCACTGGTACGTTCGTAAATAAGGACTCAACATCGAAACTGATCATTACATCCTTTGTTTGGAGTTCGGTCAGACAAAACGTACTGTAGCTTGTAGAATTTCGGAACACATAAGGGCTGTGAAAAACAATGACATCCAAAAATCGGCCATAGCTCAACATCTTTTAGAATCGGGACCGAACCATTGGATTGAGTTACATAGCCCTCAGGTCATCTCGACAGAACGCCATTATCTACCTAGACTGCAGTGCGAGCACGGTTCTTTGATCGATAAACTTCTCGACTCGATAAAAATTTAAACATACCGAATTTTATCGAGAGTCGGTAGCATGGAACTTGCCTCGGTATCTTTATCGAGACTTGTCGACGGCTGTCTTCTCGATAGCTTATCGACTTTTCAAAATGGCAACACCAGATTTAAAAATATCATTCACTCATGTAGACTTTATTTTATTTACGAAATAATGTTTTCCTGGTTATTTCTCGCGACTGAAAACTATTTCGTTTGTTAGAAATATTGTAAACATTTTTTTATAATCTTTGTAAGATTGTAAAAAATATTTAAAATATAATTTTAGTGGCATACAGTCCGACAAAAAAGAGTAGAAAAATTGGGGGCACCACTAGTAATACATTATTGAATTAAACTTAAATTCGCGTCTCTAAACTCCGCTTGTGGATCCTTTTCATGTCACGATGCGTTCTGCTTTCAACATCTAACAAAATGAATTCTCCATAATCCATTTGTTTTGCAAAAATAGCTTCAAAGAATCTTTATCTACCAATTTTTAACTGACGACAACAATTCGTGATAATTCGAGAAATTTACCAATAAGAACTGTCAAAACTCGACATATTCGATAAGATTTGTCGATTATATCGAGGCCTCGATAAGATGCGATCCGAGCTACCTTTGTCGTTTTATCAATATCTTATGTCAAATTTGACGTTTAGAATAGATAAATTTCTCGAATCGACTCGATAAAAAGAACCGTGCTTGCACTGCTGGTAAGAGAAGCGATAGAGATTAGCAAATATCAGAATTTCAACCGTGAGGATGGGTTTCAACTATCGAGGACCTGGAACCCAGTGGTTCAATTGTGTAAAAACCAAAAAACTACTAAAAAAAGTCCGCGAACGGATACAGTGAGTTTTGTGTGCCGGGAACAGAATCGTGTTGTGAGTGACATAAGTGACAATGGTAGTGGCGTCGAACGCAAAAAACGAACAAGAAAGAGGGTAGACCGTTTTATCTGCTCATAAACATCCACCCGCAATTACTTCAGTTTATCCGTGATCATGGCGCTTGTAACGGTGCCGAAATATCGGAAACTCAAAACAAATAATAAACATGGTAAATATCCCGTTCTAAGTTCTAAAAATATATCGATTAATATGTTAAAAATCGATTATCAATCGATTATTAGAAATCCAAAAATCGATGTTTATTAATCGATTTTATGCAAACAATAATCGATTTTTATAAAAATTAATTATTATTTCACAACCCTAGATATAAAAACTTACTATTGGATTTGGCACTCTATGATTAGCCACAGATTAAATATATATAAAAAAAAAAGGCATTTGGTGTTTGGTTTGTTGTACAAATGTGAACATCTGAACATTGACGAAAACTAATAAGATATTGTAATGAGTAAAATTGCAAAACTACACTTTCTCTGATTATTTTTAGGATATTGAAGTGGTTGTGGTATTATCTTCTACAATGGCCGATGATTTAAGGAATTATAAATTGCAACTTCAACAGGTCAGCGAATAAATTTAATCGATCATAATTTTGTGAGTTTTTCTCGTATATTCACGTGGTTTATGTTTTCTTTTGTAGGTAGAGGCAGCGCTGCTCACTGATGGTCAGAATGAGGAGTTGCTGAAGTTAAAGGCTGATCTGGAGGAAGTAATAGAGTTGACACAAGATCTTATAAAAACTCAAGATGGTGACTCCAAAGTGCCTAATATTCATGGTTCTAGTAATGATCATGATGTTACAGCGTCCCTGTTGGCGGCCGAGGACGATGAAAGCCTACACAAGTACTCTTCCAATTGGCAAGTTGGTGAGAGGTGCCTAGCTAAATGGAGATCAGATGGACAGTGAGTTATTTATATAAATGTTATTTGTTGTAGATATCTCAGCTGTTTCTTTGTATGAATAGATAATACAAACATTTAGTTTTTCCACACAATTAAATACAACAGATATTTATTACAGTTTTGAAATTGCTGCTCTAATATTAATTTAATGCTATTGACAATGTAAGTTACACCAGGATGCATATCACCTATTCCTATACTGTGTTTTCAAACCTAATATACCTGTTTATGGATAAAGACTATTTTAATCATGTATGTTGTATGGGTATGCCTGGCTAGTTTTGGAGTCAACCATACATAATTCCCGATATTGTTCATACCACATAATTATTATTATAATAATATATTGGTCAGAGGATTATCTTACCTACTAATATTATGTGACCCACAATACGTCATGTTAAATAAGTGATTATAGTCTGTTGCCACTATTAAATGTAGTGGCATGTTAAAGGTGTCCTGTTCTGCACATTTACAGGTTAATTATGTACTTATGTATATGAGTAAGTAGCGCCTATGTATTGTTTGATCTTTCAAGGATAAGAGTTCTACATATTGTTTAATTTAATGGATTTTAGTAGATGATGAGTTGTACATGGCTTCTCTGTGTTCCAAAATGAATGCCTGTTTATTAATTGACTAAATAATTTTACCAAATTTTAAAGAATATTTTAGAGTTTATTACACAAAGGATAAAAATATACTTACATATAGTTTAAAAAAAACTAAAAGACACTGTCTTCACTTTTTGCATTGAATAGATCTTACCAAAACAAATCAAACAAGTCCAAATGTTATTTGTCTACCAGTAACCATGAGGGTTTCAGTACTCAGTTACCTTCCGGCTCCATCATGAGATCAGCTTGATGATACCATACTATTGTATTGTTATCAGAAGTAGATAGATACATTTGCAAAGTATCAAATCCAAGATTCAAATTAGCATGATTTTCAAGATTTGTGTATAAACTTATTTACTTGTAGGTGAAGCTAATAAGTATGTTAAAAAGGGTTTTTGCTCTACTAAAAAATAAGCAATAGGTTGACTCACTCTACACACTTTGTCAGAAATATCATAAAACATTTTCCAAATCATCGCTTAAGTTCTAACACCGCTATAACTCAAAACAGTAAACTTTTCAGGACAGCAAAAAATATATCCAGCTTTATGGAGAATATATGGCTTTATGAAGTGTATACATGCTGTGTTTTGAAATAACGCGTAGCTATTGAGTCTAACCGCTAATTGTAATTAGTCAAACGACGCGTTTTTCAATTCTCTGTCAAATGACGTGCCTAACTCAAAACTGCCATTTTTTGAGTTAGGTGGTGTTAGAACTTATATGATGAAATGTGATTCAAAAAGGTGTTTTAATACTTATTATCATAATTAGCAATATCCCATTATTTTCGGTGTTATTGAATTGTAATTACTTAAATACTTTTACTGTGATTAATTATTTTTTGTTTCAATTCATGAACATTTATAGTTAAATTATCTTTTTTTGCAGATTTTATGAAGCTCTTATCGAAGATGTTACAGAGGATACTTTGAAAGTAAAGTTTGATGGCTATGCAACTGCAGAAGTAGTATCTATTAATGATGTGAAGACCCTACCTGGTGCAGCACTGAAGAGACCTCACAGCGGTGATGAAAGCAAGTGAGTGACACATATCACTGATTTATGTATTTAGTAAAAAGGAGTTATCATTGCCAATAATTGCAAAATTTATGATAATGCAAACATTACAGAAAAGATTAATGATTGAAATGTTGTAAGATATTACATAGTTTCAAATAGACAAATGTGTACATAAGAAACAAAATAAGACTTGTTAGGGTTGTAAGGATTCTGTGTATGTATCTAATTACTTTTCAATTATTTATTGTTACAGACATGGTAAAGGTTACAACAGAGAATATCTCAAAAAGAAAAAACAGAAGAAACAACAGAGGTTTAAACAAATTGAAGAGGAAAGAGAAAGCGAAAAGAACAAATGGTTAAATTTTCACACAAAGGCAGCGAAAAAACCTGGCGTAAGGACAAAGAGCATATTTGCATCACCTGACAATTTGACTGGAAGAGTTGGTATTGGAACATGTGGCATTTCAGGCAAACCCATGACAGAATATACACCGGGTGAAAAGTGGAAGAAAGGTGGATAATACATTCTGTGAAATTAGTATAAGTTAGACATATTTTATCCTAAACACCACTCTGTAATTCGTAGATATACATAAAATCAAAATGTGTGACTTATGTATGTACAATAAGCTGGGCCAAATTTTCAGCTTTCAAACGTCATGGAAACATCCTGCTATTATATGAATTTGTGTTATAAATATCGTACAATTATAGAACCATTTTTATTTTTTAATAATCTCGTCCTGTTGCCATACCATTACCACCTGTACCATTGCGATGTAACTGCCTGAAAAAATACAACAGACCCAATCCAGCTTTGTCCAATGGCCAGCGCGCACTAACAGCACGGCGCGGTAAGGGATTTTTTAAGGTCATTTAATATTAAACCATAAGCCGTGCTTGAATATAATATGAAAATAAAAATAATAATTTTGTGTGGTTTCCGGTACAGATGAGGCCACCCCTTAGCCACCCGTGTGTTGTTGTAAAAGGAGACTACAAATTAAGTGAATATTCAAAATAAAACCTTGTAAAAAGCAGTAATAACCTGAGGGTCGGACACCATTTTTTTTTCGTGCGAAATTCCTCATGGGTTCCCTTCGCCCGGGGAAGGCGAGGGGTTATGACTCTTACCGGCTAAAAACCCACGATGTTCCTTGTGTCCCACGTCCTGTACCGACCAAATTTGGTATGTACGTGGATTTAAACAATATGAAATAAGTGTACGGATGCGTACCTTCGCGTACCTTGATTTGCAAAAGCGTACCTCTTACCATTTACGTGAAAATGCCAATTTAATTTGGCGCGTACAGAACGAGCGCGTTCTGTACGGACCTTATGATTTAATGATGATTGGTCTTTTGTTATGATATAAAACGGATGTACCTAGGATGTACTCCACATAACTGCAATCGATATTTAATAACTATTTATAAAATGTATTCAAATATGCATTTGAAGTTGGCGCGTACAGGACGAGTTTCGGGTACAAAGCAGACCATGTGATACATAACAGAAATTGAGATGGAGGCTGTATGTACCTTTAATGTACTCCTCGAATCGTAACTTTTCATGCCTGATAAATGTATGTTATCAGATATAAATAATAATTTATATTTTTCTTCTACTTATAGAGTTATAAAAGTCGCAGAAGTGACATCTCATAAAAAAGATGGCGAGTGTTCATGTTAATTTGGAACTCAGTCTTTTCGATAGCGTGCATTATAGAAAATAATTAATAGCTGTAGAATGAAATATTCTCCTGACCCTTCCTCCTCCTACACGGACGTGTATTTAATATTTGTCTGTAAACGCACCCGCGATACAAGAGTAATCTTATTGTGTGCAGCAACGTTATTCTCTATAGTACAATATCGCCGATCGGCTGGACAACCATCAGCTCAACGGCGCGAGCGCTGTATGCAAGGGACTACCAAACTGAATTTTGACAAATCGTTCTACGGCAAGATTTTACTTCGACACTATGGAACTCCGACATTACGCTACTCCGAGAATTATGGAACTTCGACACTGGGGTTTAAAGTAACCTAACACGAAGGGGATGACGGGATCTTCGTTCGCTCGCTTTGCTCGCTCACACTAGCCCCCGTCATCCCCTTCGTTCGAACCTAATCTATCCGTGTCGGGGTGCCCCAAATTAGGTATCGAAGTTCCATAATCGTTGGAGTAGCGTAATGTCAGAGTTCCATTGTGTCGAAGTAAAATCTTGTAGAACGATTTGTCGAAATTCAGTTTGGGAGTGTATGTACGGCGCTCTATCATGTCAATACTACATCATGGTAGAACTTCAGTAGGTATTCAGAAAAGCCATCGAGCAAAGTTTTAAAGGAACTTGAAGACTTTAGTAGTTCACGAAGCCTTCCGTAAGTTTGCCTATCAATATGGGTGTTGTCTACGTTGCTCTATCTTTTTTTATTCGGCTTGCTTTGCTTGCTAGCTCGACAAGTGTGAGATGAGATGGGTCATAGTTCATCAGGATCTTATAACCTTAGGGGATTAATAAGATCCAAAAATTACAATGATGGAATAGCCTCGAAGGACTCGTAGAGCTCCGTTCGATTTCAGAAATTCGTTGATAAGTAATTCCGTCATCGCCCGGTAGTATTAACCAACCACCTGACCTAATTTCCCCTTAGTTGTGTTTTATGATACCCACGGGAGAAGAGGAGTGGCCTCTCTAAAGCCGAGTATCACACATACGTGCCTATAACTAGGTATATGCTCTTTGGATATATTTTTAACCCCCGACGCAAAAATAAGGTGTTATAAGTTTAAGGCTGAGCATCCACCAGAGCTGTGCGAGGAAAATGTGCGGTGCGAAAATGTGTAGCGAGGATGTGAAACGGTGTGACCCTATCCACCAGAGCTGTGCGAGGAATGTGTACAAATGAGCGGTGCGAGGATAGGTAGCGGACTCTTTTCGAATATGAGGGAGAATAATACACATTCCTAGCAACACATTCCTCGTAACACATTCCTCGCAACACATTTTTCGCAACACATCCCTCGCTTGCATTTCTTGCTTGTTTTGTATGAACAAAAACCTCGCACCGCTAAGCCCATAACCACCAGAATGCGCGTTCCCATTGAGGGACCACTTTTGAATTTTGAGCTTTTGAATGCGTCAGCCCTTAGTAAAAGTTCTCAAACCATTGTAAATTCAGCCTCTAGTTTGTAAAAGTAACCACTCAAAAGTTACAACCGGTTAAAGGTGGTCCCTCAGTCGTGACTGACAGGCATCCATATCTCGCAAGATAGTTAAAACTTACAACTGCTATAAATGACTACTCTTAGTAAAAGATTTGTAAAACTAATTTACTGAATATCAACCCTTCCTGTGCACTGAATAAAAAGAACTAGCATGCAGAAGGTGGTCCCTCAATCGATCACCATAAGTTCACCGTGAGTGGAGACCCCAATGGAATTTGGAATTTTCGTATGGGTCTAGTGTTAGTAAAAGTACTTGAATGATTGTAAATTTAACCTCTAGTTTGTAAAAGAAGCCATTCAAAAGTTTCAATCGATAAAAGTTGGTCCCTCAATTGAAACGTTTATCAAAAGAAAAAACTATTTACGTGGCATTCCGAAGTTAAAAAGACGAATGCTACAGTCTATCCTTTAGTAAATTTTTTTTACTAACGATTACTTTATCAAACAGTGTCAAAAACTGAACCGTTTTATTTTAAATAATAATCGAATTCCTTCGAATTATCCGTGGCATCGTAGCTCCCAAACGGATGAACCTATTTTGATTTAGTTTTTTTTTGTTTGAAAGGTGACCTGATCGAGAGTGTTCTTAGCTATGATTCAAGAAAATCTGTTCAACTGTTTGGAGATCATTAGCTCTTTTCTAGTTGCTGAAAGGATGTGAGCAACTTTTACTGGTCTGATCGATTCGAAATTTGGTATCCTGTGAATTCAATGATATTACAATAACATGGTAACCTTGACCTGATGCTGTAGCATCATCTGATATCAGCAGGATACCCAACTCTTCACCAACTTACAGCAGAGGTATCGTGTTTGGGCTCATTGGAATGGTCTCAATGAATAGGTTAATGATAGATAGATGGTGATCAGGGTCTGATGATGAAGTAGGAAAGAGTATTGAGGATAAATTGGTGAGGGATTCTAAGCTACTTACATGCACTCATTTAATCGATACGAAATGTTGGTAGGTATACGATGTAGTAGGTACCGTTTGTGGCGAATTAATGTGTGAACAAGATCTCGTATCGCAATTTCGTGTATCGTCTTAGAAAGTATTTGTGTAAATGTGGGGACAGAGTATCCATCGTAGCGTGTTTAAAAAGCATGAAATCAAACGTATTTAAAAAAAAAACTCAAAAAATAAAAAAAACTACCTACTAGCCCTTTAAGTTTTATGTTAAGTTGTAATGACAAGAAGGACTTTGAGGATAGCTTAGGGTGCTGATCGTCCCGAGGAGGCCCGCTGCGGCGGGCCGGCACCAGCCGGGGGTTGCGGAAGTGTCGTAAGTTCCCGCGACCCTCGGCGCAGGTGTGAGATGGAACACCGGGGTGGTTTTAGTCAGTAAGAGTCTGACAGACCCCTCCGCCCACCCCAGGGCGAAGGACATCCATGAGGAGTCCCACCACAAAAAAAAAAAAAAAAAAAAGGGTGCTGATCGTCCCTCCGCAACGACTAGTTGTAGACTCATCGTGTTTGAGGTCGTATGACTCCTTATGGAACGCACTTTTTCACTGTATTACCTAATATTAATCGATATCAAGGATCGACAGCCACATTACAACGCTGGGGCTATTTTTAAATTTAATAATTATTTAAAATATCTTGCTGTTTTCCCGCGGCTGTTCCCGCGTAACTTGACTACAGCTATCGGATCCTAGCATATCTATCTATGAACAATCGTCTTGATAAAACAAATAAATTGTGTCAATGTAGGTAGGTATGACCTCAATCGTTCAAGCAGTTCAAAAGTTACACGGTGACTAACAGACGCACCAACGATTATATTTAATTAAACAGGCTGTCCCAAAAAGTACGAAACTCCAGAGGTAGAGCACCAGTAGAAGTACCCGAATCACCCCACGTATGCTTCGCGATTTTTTGTAGTTTTCGAGTTATCATTACTTTGTATGTTTTAACCTAATTCTGACCTTAACAACATTTTTAATCAGTGACGTTGAATCGTTTTGTTTTCTAAATTAAGATGAATATAGTACTTATATTATTTTTTTAAAACAGACCTTTTTCTCATCTGTTCATGACACTATGATCAAAAACTTCATGAAAAAAAAAACTCGAAAACTATAAAAAATCCTGTAACATACGGAGGTGATTCGGGTACCTCTAAGGGTGCTCTATCTCTTGACTCCCACTTGACACAATTTTTTTGGACACCTTGTAAAAGAAAAGGTTTATTTATGTATATGTTACCGGCAATCTGTGTAATCCGGTATTCTATACAATGCCTAGGCAATGTATAGAATGCCTAAAACGTTCAGGTAATGTATGAAATATTACCTATTTATTTTATACTTTGCCTAGGCATTCTATACAATACCGAATGCGCAGCCGGTAATGTGTCAAAAAGACGAGAGTGGCGAAGGGGAAGACGTGCGAACAGGCAGTAAACTCCACGCAAGGCACAATAAACACAAATGAAAAACTTAAGGGGATGTTTGGAAGGTTGTTTGGGTTTCCAAAGTAGAGTCGACGGGGCCCCGCTGAGCGGGGCTCCTATTTCTGTCTGCAGGGTTTAAAGTAACCTAACACGAAGGGAATGACGGGGCCTTCGTTCGCTCGCTTCGCTCGCTCACTCTAGCCCCCGTCATCCCCTTCGAACCTAACCTATCCGTGTCGGGGTGCCCCAAATGAATGACCAAATCTATTTACTTCACACATTGCCGGTGGACCAGCAGGTATTCTACACAATCCCTAGGAAATGTATATATTACCTAGAGCAAAGTATGTAATGGACAATAATATTCATAATATTTCATAAATTGCCTGGAGGCCCCAGGCATTCCATACATTGCCTAGGCATTGTATAGAATACCTGCATTATACACATTGCCGGTAACCTATACACAGGGTACCTATCAGAGTCCCCCCCTCCAAGAGCCCCCTTAAATATTTATTTCATTTTGTTTTTTAGTATTTGTTGTTATAGCGGTAGCAGAAATACATCATCTGTGAAAATTTCAAATGTCTAACTATCACGGTTCATGAGATACAGCCTGGTGACAGACGGACGGACAGCGGAGTCTTAGTAATAGGGTCCCGTTTTACCCTTTGGGTACGGAACCCTGAAAAAACAAAAAGAAAACCAGTTTTCTTAATGTGAGTAGTAAAACTTTCGAATTCAAAAGGTTCGCTCTCGTGCTCGGCAGGCCATGAACATGCTCCAAACAAGACAAAATAACTAGGTACACATTAGCGTGATTATTGATAGGTACCTAATAGATATGAATAAACAATAAAAATTGGTAACCACGACTTTCACCTTGGAAATCAAAGTAAGCAACGTTCTAATAGTGTTTACAGAATGGTTGAAAGTAATAAACTATACGAAATGTCTAATTTGCCACTCACAGAAAATATGTCTGGCCTTTTTACTAAGTAGGTACAGAAAATATGTCTGTCTGGACTTTAAAAGAGACTTTGACCCCTGAGTTTGTTTCGGCCTTTCTTCTCAGAGGTAGTCAGATAGGAAACACCGACGACATCTAGCTTTAAAAAAACAAACCGACATCAGTTATATCAGCGTAACACTGTCAAACCGTCGTCAGAAATTAGTCTCATTAAACCGTTCACACAGTAAAGACGTGTCTTTTTTAAAAACTCCAACGTTGCCACGCCGAACCTAACTCATGTAAAAGTGATTTTTAAATACCGTGGAATGGGGTTACTTTGATTCACGGGGTGACTTTGATAAAAACTTCACAATTTTTTAAAACCGAAATTTCTCCTTTTCTAAACGCAAGCGTACGATTTTAATTCTTGGGTGTGCATCACTGAATGTCACTGTTTGTCAATGCCCAAGCGCTGCACGTACAAACGGATCGATATTGGAGATTTTCATAAAAAACTGTGAGTATTGCATTTCAACTATTTCAAAGGCTTAAATAACTTTAAGGGTACCGGATTGGATATGAAAGGTGCTAGAAAAAATGTTAGTTTATGTTGATAAGTGTTTACTTAGCTTGAGAAAGACGTCATGCTTTGTATTCTAACCTCAAAAATTTCGTTCACTGACGGTTTTTCTTTTTTGCGGGGTGTCATTGATCATAGGCATGGGGTTTCTTTGATCATTGTTCAATCTCACCCAAACCTAGCAATTTTGCTGTTTCTGCCATTTTTAACATAAACTATCAATATGTTTTCAATGATGACTGCTTTATATACTTTTTTTTACTTTCAGCGCTCTGCCAAGTACCCATACAAAGCGTTCAGACGCTCGCGCCTATCGAAATTTTAATGATGAGGTGTTGGAACGAGCTGTAACAGCTGTTGCAGAAGATCTTATGGTTTTCAATAAGTACCATGGAGTATAATAAAGAATTGATAATAAAATTGTTTTTTTTTTGAAAAGTTATTTTTATTGCCTTGATCAATGTCACCCCCAAACTCTTAAAAATGTAATAACTTTTTTTGCACTTAACCGATTTTTTTCGTTCTTCAGAAAAAGTGTCGCTTAAAAGGGTTACTTTTAGTTTCCGTGAAAAAAATAGGGGGTATCAAAGTAACCCCACTTACGGTTTAACATTGATCACTCACATTTATATTTTTCTTCGACATATTAGTCATTAAAAAATAAATCTAATTCATTGTATCGATTGTACAGTAAAAACCGATATTCTAATTTTTTTTTGGTTTTTTTTTCGTTTATATTTTAGAAAATATGGCCATTCGAATTTCGAAATTGATCAATGAAACCCCATTCCACGGTATCCAATTTGCAGAATAAACAATTTCATTTCATTTCACACTACTGCTAAACTAAGGGGCAATTTCACCAAACTATCAATAAGTAGTCCGTAACTATTGACCAGATAAGTTAAATGTGACCTACAAATATGACATTTAGGTATGTGCTCAATAATCTTATCATTACCTATCATCACTATTGATACGGTGGTGAAATGCAAATATTACCTAGCTATTAAAAAGTAAGATCGAATTAGCTTAATGAACAGTTAATGATATGTTGGTGAAACACCCCCTTATTAGTATACGTAAACAGCGCAGCACCAAAACCACCAAAACTACAAAGGGACTCGTTGTCATAGTTTCGACAAACAAGTGCGCGACACGTCATTAGCTCGACTGGTGATTAGAGCGACAGGTCAAATATTCGACAGATTGTTGGAGCGACTTGTCAGAGGTTCGACAAGACGTTGGAGCTACAGTAAGAGCCATTACGCACTGTAGACTGGTCGCCGGAAACTTGGTCTCTCGGCGACCAAAACATAAGTTTAGTCGCCCGGACGACCGGCGACCAAGTGTGTATACACCTTTTATCTAACCATAGAAAGTCACTGTCGCCGTCGACCAAGTCTCCGGCGACCAGTACCAGACCACTTATTAAGCTGGTTATTTTGAGTAAGTCGACGGAACAGCGGGGTTCCTATTTCTGAGTGGTATGGTCACAAGATAGGTAGGTAACTATACTTAAGTCACAAGATAGGTCGACCACTCGAAGGAACCTAAAGCAATCAAGTCGGGGTGCTTCCGAGCTCGCTTCCTTGGCTTTCGGCTTAGCTACTTAGTCAATGGGTGAGTAATGAGTATACCCCATTGACTGTCGCTCCAACGACCTGTCGAACCTCTGATATGTTGCTCCAACAAACAATCTGCCGAACATTAATGACCAGTCCAACTAATGACATGTCGTGCACTTGTTTGTCGAGCCTTTGACATGTAGCTCTACAAACGGGATAGTAAGTAGGTATGCTATCTTCAGCGTAGGTAGTAGATATCGCAGTTTGCGAATGGTTTACCATGATAAGTGTCAAACCACTCGCACTCGCATTTTTTAATCCCACTATTCGCAGCTAGTGGTGGTGCTAAAGTTTTCATACATTTTCGGTGTAGCGCAGTTAGAATACTTAACGAAAAAAACTCACACTTGGGGTAGGTACAGGGGCCTAATTCTCCTAAAATAAATTGTTGCCAAACGCAATCGAACCACAACCGTCAGTCAGTTTTTGTTTTCGAAAATTTTCAAAATTATTGATTTTGTTTTTTGTGTCAAACAATAAGACAGCTTTTGAAATTGAGAACTGTCTGAATGAACGGTTCAGCCTTGGTTCGGTTGTGATTTTTCAAGATTTAGTTTGGGAGAATTAGGCCCCAGGTCTCACACATAACATACAGTTATTAGCTCCAACAAAGGCGAATCGGTGGCAGACTAGCTATCACTACCATTAAACCATTATCCTATATTATTTTACTAAAAGGCCATTAGTGTCTTATTTCCATATATGTATGACTAACAGATAAGTTGTTCCGGGTCAGCCGCCCGATTCAGAACCTTTTCGATAAGCAGTTGTCGACCAATTCGGTTTGTTACCTCGTCTAAGGCACTTGTCCCACCGCGAACGATGAGCGAGCAGCGAGTAGAGCTAGAAGCTAGAAACGAGTTGGCGAGCAGCGAGAAGCGAGTGTGGAGTTCCAATAGTTTTGCGTAGTAGTGCGAGTGCGACGGGCGATTATTCGCATCACTCGCAAATGACCGCTGGTTGGTCTATCAGCGTGAGTTCTGACCGCCAAGCGAGCATCGCTGAGCAAGTATCGCTGAGCGAGTATTATCTTTGATAGCTCTTGTCGTTCAGCGACAAACTAGTGGAGCGAGTCCTCGCCGGCAGTGTGAACAGTCAGCGATGAACGATTAATATATGCATCCCGTTTGTTTACACGGACGTTTCTATTGTACGTTTCTTGAGCGAGAAAATAGCCGATAGTTAGTCGCTTCCTCGCCGGCGGTGGGACAACTGCCTATGATTCTCCTAACGAGCGCAAAAGAGATAGCATACCGAATCGTTCGACAACTGACTAAACGAATTGTTCTGAATCAGGGGGGTTGGGTGTTTGGCTTGCGCATTTGAGAATTGTGTCTGTAAACGTAACCATGAAAAGCTATGTCTACACCAGTGCGCTTTCATGTTCATCTTGCGTCTTCGTCTGAAGCATGCGTGAAGCGCCATAGCGCATGCAAAAGCGCATGCTTTAATAGGTATTAGTTCGACAAAAGCGCATGCCCCTAGCGCACCCTAATCCGTCTATTGTATGTCGACTGATCGAGGCGCACCGGTGTAGACGTTATGCTGCATGCGTCTTATGGCAATCAATATTGCATGCGCTTGACTCAAGAGGAATTGAATGCGCAAGATGAACATGAAAGCGCATGGGTGTAGACATACCACAACAGGAGAGATCCTAGTGTGGGGCAATGTTTTATATGATAAAGTGTACCTACAAATACATATATCAACAATGAACGGAAACTCTCACTCGATAACAGTGATGGATTAACCGTTAAACAAACTGTGGCCTTTACTGTAAAACAAATCGTGTCCACCCAACCAATAAGTACTTAGGTACTAGGTACTGTAGGTACCATCCTACTTACACATAAGTATGTATACTTAATGTCAGGCATATAAACAAAGAAGATCATTATAGAAATGTATTTTTATCTTTATCAAAAAAAACCGTAGCTTACACATAACTACGGTTTTTTTCATATTTTAACCCCTCAAACACTGATCGCATGATAGCGTGTAAAAAGGTAACATTAACCCCTCCTTCATTAATATAATTACTTCGCGGGAAAATGTTGCAGTTAATAGTTGATAGATTATCGGATAAGTATACTCACACACAGTGCAACACAGACTACACGTAACTTTTACTAATAGGTAACTAATACACGGCACGCGCGTAGGCGTTAATGTAAGCAAATCAGTCATGTGCGCCTCATTGTTTACAAATACAAGCCGTAAATTAGTACCACTTCAATTGAAACGGTAACTACGCCATTATATTTTAGAGTTATTACTATAACGTCTTCAAATAATGCTTCAAATAAAGCTTAGCTTCAAATAATAATAGTTAAAACATTAAACATCTTACCATAGGTCTTCTTCTATCGTGTCAGCACGAGCTATACAAGAATAACTCATGCTGTGGTGAAAAGATTAGCCAGTCAGCAAGGTTGATAGCGGGCCTGACAGCCCAGGGTGCGCCAGACGTACTTAAGTGTCGTCACTCGTGGAGGCTCTTTTCATGCACCCCAAATACCATAGGTAATTAATTGCTTTTATTTAACATTTTTATCATACTCGCTGGGTTTTTAAAATAGCTAATAGCTAGTTAAGTAGATATGTTGTTCATTCTTGCACAGCATTCACTATTTATAAACATTCCTTGGATGAAGATGGAAACAGTACCTACGTGAAATCCTAGTAATGTTAAATATACACGAGAAAATAAATAAAACTATGTATTAGAAATAGGTACTTATACGACTTACTTCCACGCTTGTAAAGCATGGAATGTGCAGAATGTGTCAGCAACTTATCATTCGGCGCAGGTCGTAAAACTCGAAGAAGGAAAGGGTTGCCGTTGTTTTCGTACTATAGCGTACAGGCTGGCAATCTTGTAGATCGTGCATTTTATGAACCTTTAACACACTATATTTATGCCACAGGTCAAGCACGCTAGAGATTATACTAGCTAGGGGCATGCCTAACATTGATGAACTGCTGACACAACATGCATATCCTGTAGATAAAGACCATACACGCCCTGAATAATTTACATTGTCTTTCTGATTTATCCATAAAGAAAAAAAATAACTACGGATGTTTTTTTTTTGTTAAATTTTGCACTTTTTTCCAGCATGGTGTGGACCATTCTTCCCGTGGGTGTCGTTATTGTGTATGACAGAATACCTGTATATCGAATGGACGTGTAGTAGAATGTACTGTAACATAGGCATAACGAAGCATCGTGGTGCAGCAATTGGAAAACAAGTGATTAAAATATCGAGCGTTAAAATAAGAGCATTACCTATCAAAAATATTTTGAACTAAGCCGTAAAACACTGCAACAAAGAAAAAAAATTTGGTATAAGTAGTTATTCGTGCAACCTGCAACGCAATCATGACATTTTCAATGCAATAAAATCAATGAAAAATGAGTTTTACAGTCAGCTCGTCCACAATAGAGGTTCACAGCAAACGAAACAAGAATTATAGGTCTATCGACCATAGATGACCTTAAGAGCGGTTACGCACTGCATCCGACCCGAATCCGTAGTTTACGCACTAGATCCGACTTCCGTCATCCGATTTCTCTCCGTGATCCGTGAGTTTCCAATTCGGAAGAAATATTGATGGACCGAAGTAGCCGTAGTACTGTTTGTATGAACGCTTTCGCATTACCTCGGATTCAAATTGGACGCCAAATGGATATGCCAAAGATGGCCCCTGAATTGTTTGAATTTGGATCAGAGATCGGATAAGTGCGTAAGCGATATCCGAATTCGGTCCGAGTTTTTTATACTCTAGATTCGTATTTTCACGTATTCGGATCGGATGCAGTGCGCAAAGCAATATCCGAATTCGGTTCGAGTTTTTTATATTCTTATTTTCACGGATCCGGATCGGATGCAGTGCGTAATCGCTGTTACACTGCTTCAGTTTAAGTCATGTTCTATTATAATTTTAAAAGGAGTCATTGTAACATAGAGGTTTCAAAACTACCCGCGTGTGATGCGATGACGTGTGGCTTCAAACTGGTAATACATTGACACAACCAATAAATACACACACTAAACAAATTCTATCCAAGCTGACGACCTACGATAGATCGATAATTAACAGCAGTTTTCAAATACGTTAGTTTATTTGATGTTTTACCAAAATTATAATTCATTAGAGGTATCATAACATTTTAATTTTTACGTTTTGAATTAGGTTACCGAACACGGATCTAAAGTCTTACAAACATATTACATTGGGTGAAACACCAAAGTAGAATTCGGTTACATTTCCAACAAAGTAAGAGGCAAATATTTTAACTCGCAACCCACAGATCAGAACGGGGGTATGTCCCATGAGGCTTCCTTTTTTGCAGCTCACAAACTTCGTAACACATATGCGATTGTTTATTTTTGTGCACAATTTTGGTATGGAGTCATCCACTGAGATCGATATAAAAAATCTTACACTACTGTTTTAATTCTTCGAGAGTGCCCTACCCTCCTCTAAATAAAATATCTGCCCGCCTAACTTATACGCTAGTAACTTTTTATGAAACTGTAGGTACCTACGTAATCTCGATTTGAATTGAATCACAATATTAAATATGCAGGTACGAACTGGGTTTTCCGTTTAGGAAAGAATCTACATGCAGGTACGATGACCTGAATCGTCAGAGGTGGCCAACAATTAGAATTAGAGGAGTGCGGGCGGGCGGGTGCGTTGGGCGGCGGTGGCGGCGGCGCGCTGGGCGGGCGGGCGTGCGGTTCGTTCCGCGGCGCGTCAGTCGGCGTCCGCGTCCCGCGTCAGAGCGCCGCCGCTGCGCGCCCGCTACGACGAGCTCATGAGTGGCGGGTATTATGCCGGCGCCGCAGCCCCGCTCCGCACGTGCCGCTCGAGCGCGCTCGCCGGCCGCCGCCGCCGCCACCGCCGCCGCACCGAGGCGCCTGCACCACACCACGGTCTACAGCTCCGACAACATAAAGCACGCTATTACACGTCTCACGTCTACCGGAATGTAAATATTTATGGATGTCAGTTTTCAGTTGTTTAGATTGGCTGTGAATTTTAAGGTACGTAACTAATGTCTGGTGTTTCGATTTTTGCACGACATTATTTAGATAAATGATTGTGTCGATTGAATAGACTAAATGTGTCGATTATAAAATTAAATAAATAGCATGTCTGTTCAATATCGCATTGTGCTTTGTGCCTTTGTACATAATTGCTGACGATGACTTCGATTTAATGGCGCTCGGAGTACCCTTCTATATTTGGATCGATAGTTTACCATTAAACGTAGGTAGCGTTTAGTAGTCGAACAGATTTTTTGCATTACATTACGTGATTAAAATATGACGCCGGCAAGCGATAGTGCGCCGCCGCGGACATGCCAAATTGATATTCACAACAAATTGAAAAGCTTTCCAAATAAACTTTAATGAGTATCACTAATTTCTTATTAGATAAGTAAGTACTTAAGCTTATACGCTTATGCAAAAGAAAAAAAAAACTTGTTTTAGAAACACCTACTTTTACTTTTGGTAAATTTTACTTAATTTCATTAAGTTGATCAGTCCTTCAAAAATTTGATCAGCATCACTTTTCTTGCCGTTTCGTTTAAGTTGCTACTTTACGTGCATATCTCCGTTACGAGTTAGTGACAGGTACAAACAATACAACAAACAGGACTCTACATTATCACACACTACTACATTGACCTGTCTTTCTTTATCTGACACACAAAAGTTACTAGAATTTAAAAAAATAAAAAAAAATTTTTCATTGTTATTCAAATAACATTATTCATTGGCATAAATGTTTAGGTGAAAATGAAATCGACAAGGCGTGTTCGGGTACATGAAGATGCTATACGCCATAGGTAATATATTACCATAATTTTATTTTTTTCTAATCGTAGACCTTGCGTAGACAAGATAATACCTCCTGTTTATTTACCACACCTTAATTATTTTTGTCCTTAGCTGATCCAAACTTAAAAATAATTCTTCTTACATAACATCTACCTACTTTTATTTGCTGTAGTAGTTAGTGTTAAATTATAAATTACTGATTAGAAATTCCTTTCATTATACCCATGGAGAGGAACATCTAAGTTTTAAAACGTACTAATATAACATAATATTCTTCATTTCTAGTTCAAACAAGTTTCTCTGGCGTCTATTTCTTGTACATAAATACTATATTCTGACTCTACCAATCACTTAACTAAACACTTGACTGTACAGTGTGTTTTCACAATCTAATTTGTAATTACTTTAAATAAATAAATAATAATAGAGTTTTTAGTTCGGTAAACTTTTGTAACCGAAAACTAAAAAAATATCTCGCTGTCTACTTCCTTCACAGGTTCAAATTCCCTTTAGTGAATTAGAGCACGCATTACCTTATAGTTATTATGAAAACGTTTCTCACACTGAAGGTATATTTTCAACATACCAATTTATTAAACGATTTATTTACACAAATGATACATAAATTCGTAGCCGTCAAATATAAATATAACTGCAGTAATACATAGCACTTTAATAGGTACATAATTTATTGGGAATACCGCAGGCACTTTGCCCACAAATATGTTTCTACTATGAAGGCTTGGTTTACCATTAGTGGAAAAGGTTCCAACCCAGACCCTATTTAACAACGTAGTTAAGCATTGAAACCAATTTATATACACCAGATTTTTTATTATACCAACAAGGGAAGAATCAGGCTATTATTAGTCTTAAATAAAACAATTTCTAGTAGTAAAAAACTGTTACTTAAATCAAGACAAAAATTACAGTTCATTGTTAAAAATAGCTAGGGATTGTAATTTACTTATGTATATGTACTCCATGCGATCCCCGGCTACGAATAGTCCTATCCCTGTCTACCCACGGGTGTCGCAAAAGACTACTAAGGGATTTTATCAGATGGACGGGCAGCTGCCTGATTATATCTCTCTGCGATTACCAATCTGCCAGCCAAGCGCAGTGATTATGGCATTATCCCCCCAAGATCGTTGGTGGAAGCGTTTTATGGCTGAGACCCATATCTAGCAATGGACATTAATGGGATGCGTCTGTAATTTCAGCCCTCTCCTTTAAGTAAATGAAGCGCTCACAATTTGAAAAATAAATGCAGTCATCAGACTCCACGTTAATTAATTTTTTGCGTCCTTTTGTATCTGACCCTGTCTTTAACATAACAAGTGTTCTATGATTCCCAGTAATTTTTACCTAATCTATTATGTCTCTCGTCTCTCTCGTCAGTCGAAAGCTTCCCGTCAATACAGGATGACATGACAGACTTGGATGGGCGATTGTTTGATATGATTTGTTCCTAATTGCGAGTGAAAGCAGCTGCCATTCCATCCAACATGATACGTGAGTAATTTCTTAAAGCTCCTATGGGATCAGGCCTATTCGTAACTGGGCACCACACTGTTACACAGGCATACTTAGAATGTTAATAGATATTGGAACATTGTGAAACAGTAAGTACCTACATAGGGTATTTTTTTTACATATCGAAAAAAAACTTACATTTTCATAATCATTACATTCATATTAAATATAAACATATTAAAATATACGAAATATGTGTTAGAAGTAAACATCGCATTCTAGTTAATTAACTGCGAATTGAACATTACATCGTGCCGTAGAAACTTTAGCTATTAGATAACCATTAATGTAAAGTAATTTATTAACGAAATTAAATAATATCTAATCAAACCAGATAACAATTTCGCCTCCTTTACCGTTATTTACCCCTTAGTACCCAATTATTTTCATACTGATCTACACAATCGCTTTTAATTCACATAGGTACTCCAGTATTTCATACTAGTCACTGTATATACATGTGGTTAACCAATAAACCGCCATCTTATTTGTAAATAATTAACTGAAGAACGGTTTATCGAAATTCAATTTACCGATGAGCGATTTGCCACAGGTATAAATTGTCGATGTTCGCTCCGCTGAAAGAACGCTTTACCAATAAATCTGTAACTTCACAGTTTGAAATGTAAAATAAAATTGATTTTCCATGCGTAGTAATATGACGATTTCATGGAAATATTATACTCAGGCCAATCACGAACAGAAACTAGCGAAGTTACTTTCCGACGATTTTTCATTCAGAAAAAGGGGTTCTCTGGAACTGTAGGAAACGTTGAAAGGCGACCCGTCGGTACTTGACAACTTGTCTATTGGAAAATTACTCTTTCAGTGAAAAGTTTCTCGATCCTCGAGCAATCGATCCTTGAGCCAGTTGAGATACAACGAACTGTTGTGAATATTAAACATTCCTTCTCATTTACTGATGTAAAATTACTTTTTAGATATCCCTCCTTAACATTGTATATAAGTAGATGCCTAGTTATTAAATAGAAACATGTAAATAGTTAGATTTACAAAAATAAAAGTGTATAGAACATTTAGTTAACTTCTCTTACGAGACAGAAAAACCAGAAACATCACACACTAAATTCCATTGCATTTATAACGATTTTAATTATCATTTACGAGCAGACAGATTTATTGTAGTGACTGTTTTATAGACTTTTAATAAATCTTGTAAAACTTACATAATAAAGGGCTACGAATTGATGTATTACTGACTATTACCTACTTTAGTTATTATAGTCTGGTGACCTAGATCACCTCGTAATAATAGCGTGACCATCTGCAAACAATTACTACGGGTAAGCACAAGATGTGGGTATCTATCTAATATAATTTATGGATAGTAAAAATAAGATTGGATCAAAACGTGATCCCTGGGGATAACACCGGCACGAGGTCATTACAACCATTGACTCGTGTCTGTTTTATCACTACCTACGCTTTAACTCTGTTCCCTCAAGTATAACGGGAAATAATCTATTGATTTATTTTTTATATTCTACTAATGATTTAATTTATTGAAGATTTTGTTATAGACAGTTATTGTAACAAAATAATTCTAAAATGATTTTACCATATCGAGCGGAAACAACACACGCATTTTCGCCATGCATGCAGCAATAGCAGAGGTGTCCTAAAGTAGAATCACAGGTCCTCCGTCATAGTCTTAGATTCTATGAGAAAAGTCATTATTTTCCAGGCACTACTGCAATATAGTGCGGCTATAAATAAGGTTTTTTCTTTTGCTAGACCTAAGAAACGACCGTCAACCGCAGCCCTACTCGCTGCCCCAACACTATACCTAAGTTAATAAGTTAGTTACCTAAAAGTATCAAAATATTACTGCCAGATAATTGTATATAATACATTTAAAAAAAGCTAATTTTCAGTGAAATGGCTCTACAATATTTACCATTACCTACGAACACGCCTCAGGGAATGCATGCTACGTGCCATGAATGCGTGTTTTACGTGTTAATATTACGTGTTTTAAGGATCCTACGTCAATTAACCAAAATTACATTCATTCTCACATAAAATAATCTAGTATATACTGAATTCTATATTTACTCTACTATTAAAACTATCCAGCGAACCAGATCTAACTTTTGAAATGCTCGTGTTGTAATCGAATGCGCTAATCTTAATACACGTACATAAACAATAACAAAATTGACAATAAATAACACACACGCACGTATTATCGACATCTTCAATAAACTACAACATGCACGCGTTACTGAAACTCATTTAGCAGCAGGTTGGCAGGGCTAATTTTCACGCCAACGTAATTAACTTGCTAGGTATACACGATATTATATTCATCGTGAGCTGAATTAAGGGCAAAACTTTGACACGGACTTTGATGTCGGCTTAGGTAAGTATACCTTCTTCGTCTTATAACGTCTTGTTTAAGTATTAGGATGTCATTTTCAAATAGGGCTTACTCGTGAAGTAAATGTAGCCAGTGAATTTTAATTTCAGTAAATATCTGTTTATCTATTTAATAAATATAGCAACTTAGTAATTAAACCATCAAGGACTCCATTTATCTACAAACGCGGCATGCCAGCAGATACCTAAATTCTCGTAAGCACCTACTGAATAAATTCCTACCATAAAATGTCACGAAAACAGCTTTTACTTAACCCAAAATTGCGCCTAATTTTGTATGCTTAATTTGACATTGAGGTCATGTTATACATTCACTACTAAATATTCACACAATATCCCATGGGGCTGAAAACAAAAAAACTCCCCTGTACAAAAACCCCTTTTTTTAAACATTGAGTAAAGCCATATAAGATATTATGCGCGGAAAATCTTCATCTTTAAATGTAATATTCTAATAGATTGAACATGAAATCGAACGAGAAGCAGTAACAAAGGTCACACAACACGCCGGTAATGATTATTGTAAGAGATCCAATTGTTATGATTTACATTTGTACTATTATTATAATTAGAGTAGATTGTAATTTTAATAGGGTGCGGTATCTACCTCCCACTCGAATAGTTTATTATTATGTGGGTCGAGTATCCGATTCCTTTGTTCTTGCTTCATAGGCCTGATTGTGATCGTAAAGCTGTAAATTAGTGCCAGTTTTTGTTTGTAATATCTGTGCACGACGCCTCCATGAAGTGTAGCGTAAGTGAGTATAATTTAATTATGCAAAAACTTTTATGAAACCAATATAGAACATTTTGCTGAAAATGTATCGTGCAATATTCAGAAGAGAAAGTATTTTAGGACAGCTGTGTATATTATACACATAAATGTTACGTTACGCTTCGTAAAAGGTAGCAACTATCCAATTTCATAAAATGAAAGCTGACGCGTAGCGGTTGGTAGCTAGAAGTTATACGATGTTTGTGAATAGGACCGTCTCCACCGGCGAGAAGGCAAGTTTATCGTCGCGATTTCATCGCTTTTCCGCCGTGTTGATAAACTGAACTGTAGTCGCGCCAACGAGCGTTTACAATACATGATGCTAGCAACTTGCGAAGATGTGGCTCACTGCATTAACGAATTTAGTTAATTGTTGCTAGACCAGTAAAACTCAACTTCATATTTTAACATTAAACTAACGCTTTGGATAACATTTAACAACCGCTTTCAGTCAGTTTTCCTTCTAAACTATGCATAATGTGGTGGTAAATATTGTTGTATATTTAGTATATGTTAGACTAGAAAAGCATTAAGTTTGGGTTGGTGTGGTGGTAATTATCTTTATAGCTATAAAATTACTGAAGGGGTGGTTTGCTTAGTTTTGTGTTTTGTATTTGTGTCGTACCTCGGACGCCGCGGCAGCAGAATTGTTTTGAACAAAGCACTTCGAGTTTCCACGGCACGCGATTTTATTGAATTTTGTTCTGCAAAAAAGCCGTTTGCGCTGCAAAGAGGACTTTAATGACAGTGTTTTTTAACAACAAGAGAACAGAGAAACTGCTCTGATATCACGCGTAACTAAAATTGAATGTTTTATGTAAGCATTATCAGTTTACAAAACGTGAAAAAATCTCTTAAAAATGATCTATCTAATATTTAAATATTTTTAGGTAAATAATCTACGATAAATAAACAAAGAAGACGAAAAGATGAAATGCATACTGAGGGTATAAATGATTTTGGAACAATGGATAATATTCTTCATATCCTAGAGGCTTTTTCGAATCTCATTTTGCGGCACACATTGCCAGATCTATTACATTTTTTACAAAATCCACTCAGCGTTTTTTTGTATAATGTCACCCACCAACAATTTCCTTCAGTCTGCGCATGGCCGATCCACCTCAGCAGACATCATTCCTTATATCCACCACGTCATGTCCATTATTCCGTCCATTATTCCGATAAACTAGTATTGACGTCGAAGCCCTTTCGGATGTATGTTACGTATGCGTTTAATTGCAAATGTTCTACGTCACACATCCACCTTCTTCAATTTCATTACGAGAAGTTATTTAGAAAAATATGCTCTAACAAAGACAACACTCCCCACCGGAGGACTGGTCGGATGATGCACCTGGAGTTTAGGCGAGATTAAAATACACCTGTTACCTCTTGACATTAAGCTCGGCTGTGATGGTAATGCCTAGACTCATGCAGTACATTTTCGAGGCGTTAAATTATCCATTTTGACAATTTTTACCTATCAGGATATTTAAGGGATCCATATTCAGTCTGCGCCAGATATAGTTTGAACCCACCATTTTCAAGTGTAACCTTCCAGGTGTTCACCCTATGCTCTAAGTCTAACGTGTAACTGAAATAACCAGATATCTCAGACACCACATTGAGTTAAAAGCACAATAATTTCGATGGAAAAAGTTTACAATGTTTTTCTAAAAATCGCTTCATTCATTGCTAACTGCATTTATAAAAGGCATTGTAAATACATACTTTCCATTATTATCGGTAGGTACATATATTAGACGTAGTTGAGAAGCCATGGTGGTTGGTCTTGAATGTCCTCCGTGACTATGTCAAGCACTACGTCGACATACAAGCGCTTTACGAACTCTTTGGTTTAAATAGTATAACTTTTGCTTTACGCGTTTTTTTTTTGTATCTTTCTTTATTGATATAATATGCCCCTTTCTGATCATTTAGATTTTTTATTACATAGTGTAGTGTTCCAGTTTTAATAGATAATTATTAAATATGATTATAATAACGTTAATCCAACAAAAAAGATGAATACATTATAAACCTTGTGTTGATAAGTACCTAGCCACTGCTGAACATACTTTACCGAGAGAGCGCTACAGATTATAATCCTGGGGGAACACGGTTAATTATACCAACGTTAAAATTATTTTAATCGCGATTTTAGCCTACAGTGCCCTTCTAAACATTTCTCCCGAACTGAGTAGGGTTTTGAGTACTAAAATTAAAGACGGTAAGGGCGCTAACAGACTGACTTCACTGGCGCTTTCAAACGGCCTGTACGATTGCAGTAAACAAACAGCAAGAAGTTGCAGTCTGCCTGACGGTATCAGTGATGTTGATCTGTTAGAGCCCTAATAATTTCACGAGCAATTTATTCAATTTAAATGTTCGTTATAGTGTGATGTGGCTCGGTTCAGTGTCGTTGCGGTGTTGATCGCAGTCCTAGCAGTGGTGCAACATCGCCAGCAATTGATTTAATTGACATTTTAGATGAAGTGTGATGTGGCTCGGTTGAGCGTAGTTGCGGTGTCGTTGGTTGCAGTGAGTGTAAGAGTGGCGGCGACCGGCTGGCGACGCCGCGGATGTCGCTACTTGGCAAACCGCTCAGCTACCGCGCCACGCGACGCGACGCGCGATACCGCCGCCTTCAGTCCAAGTTCTACAATTTTCTTGAACGGCCTAGAGGCGTTAAGGCTGTCCTTTATCATATGATAGTGTAAGTCCTCCCTTACTTTGACTAACATTTGTAAGCGATCCAATGCCCCAAAACATTTTGATAGTATTTAAACGTGAGTTATTTTAAACTGATTTGTTTGTGTTTTGTGAAATAACTTTTATTTATTTCGCAATTTTGTATTTTGTTCAATAAAATGTTGTGATTTGTGACGTAATATTTTGAGGTACGGTAAAAATCATACTTAATCTTCCAATAAAAACGTAGCATTACTCACTACAAAACATTTCTCTTTCGACTCTAAAGAAACAGGAGTAAATCATAATGATCGGTCATAGACAATAAAGTCTGGTTTCACGTAGACCCGGAAACTTAGCGGCTAATACCAGTGTTTTATTAGCATCAATCATACCTAAAACAAACGAGTGACAGTCTAACGCCTTGTTTACACTACGACACCATACAGCCTGACATACGAGTGTCCCACATGAATTTATTACTCACAACTAATCTTTCTACACACTGACATTTTAGTGGTCTAACAAACGGCGTGTGTTCACTCTACGCCATGTTTATAATCAATATTTACAGAAAGATTGAAAAAATAACACTTTGTTTATCCATTTCCTAACAAACTAATATTAAATAAACTTTCGCTCAACCCGGTAGTTACTGTCTAAATTTTGATATGGTTTTTAAAATTAATTTAACAACTTGTAAAGCGTAAGCATGCACTGTTTTTAAGAACACTAAGAAATCAACGTGTAATATAAGATATAAATATTGTGGAGGAACGAGGTGTGGTGTTCCTCCAACAAAAAGGGAGGATCCTCCAACCAGGCGGGTCTTATACCTGGCGATCATGTCGTTTTAAGGAATTAGACGAATACGCTTACATCCTGTATATAAGGTCTATTTATTCATACACGAAATATTTTAAGGGATAATCTATAGGTGGTAAAGAATATAAAAAAAAACTAAGCATACTTTTTATATACTTATAATTTTTATTTACTTGATACACATAACAAATACTGGCTCATTACTATTTTCAACATCCATTACGCTAGTTTCTACGTAGTATTTAATGTCATTGAACCGGGCAATTTTTTTTCAAATTTATGCAAAATGACTCAAGCATTATTACAATTATAATAATCACTAATTACGTAATTAGCGGGGAAACCCACTCCGGGTCTTTTAGACCCGCGACGGCGAAACCGGGGCCGCACCTCTCTACACCTCTAGCCGCTCACACGTCTGTTGCCCCCTTCGCCTATGTACTGGCGGCTTTTTAGGGGGCCCAGCTAGTGAGCTGGCGAGTCACCGTCTGCCAATATATTTCAAATTTAAGCTTGAAAGGCAGACGCCGTTTTCTTCCGGCAATAGAAGTTATCCAGTCCACTTAATACCCCTTCCCATAGTCCAGATATTTTTCACCACATTTTACCATAGTCTTGCACCCACCTGGTACGGTCCATGACTGTACTCCAATAGTACAGCCGTGGATAGTCCCAGGTTGGTGCCCTATCCTATTTTAGATTAAAGTTCTCAAAGGGGCCTCTGCGCGTTAGACCTGTGTTCCCCATATGCCTTCCAAAGGACCGGACATCTTCCGCACGGAAGATGAGCCGTGATTGCCAAAGAGATACTAATTACGTAAAAAAAAAAACTCTTAGCTATGGCTTCTTTACCACCTACAGATGTATCCCTTAAAATATTTCGAGTATGAATAGATGGACCTTATATACATATCTGCGTGTTATATTTTGATAGGACCATGTAGGATTCTATGACGTCATCATGGAGAGTTGTCATTAATCTCGCTGTAGCCTGTTACACAACTACAGTGCTGCGGAGTTCGCATGTGTCTAGTTAGATGTTGCTACATCACTCCCCCCGAGGCCGGAGGTCGTTCGTCTTGATAGGTCAGCGGTCGTTCCGTAGAACTTGTACTATCTTCACTGCAGCTTGTCTTCACTGGCCCTGTAGTGAGGAGTTCCAGTGAGTTAGAACCAAATGTCGCGTAGTTCGAGGTGAGTCGGAACTGCGTGCGGTAAGTAGTGGCTACCTGCTGCGTCGACCAGGAGAGAAGTGCCTCGCTGCTAATTGACCGGCTGAAGTGAAAGAATGATGACGATAATGATAACGTTGCTGTCTTCAAAGGCTGCGAAAATTGCTTTTTATTTTCATGCTAGCGTCACCAGTGTGGAAGCACTGTGTGTGACGATCACATCAGGTTCACCACTGTGAAGGAATGAGATATGGTGTTCCTCCAACATTAACTAGAGTCAAAAGCCAAATCAAATAATAAAAAAGGAGTTATCATTTTCAATTTATTTGCACAGAATTTCAAACAGACCCACACAACATTACTAACGATATATTTTTCAATTGTAATTAAGATATTTTTCCCGTAACACTAAACATTTTTGTAGACCAAAATTATTCTCGTTTGTATTAATTACGAGGAATAGAAAAATATTATGGCACATTTCGTTTTAGAATGGCATAAAGTTTATTTTATGCCAAAATGGCATTTAATTTACGGCAAATTTTGTTTAAAATAACTCACGTTCAATTTGTAGATCATACTATTCTTATTATACCCGTAATTCCCCAGAAATATTACTGTTATGAGTAGCACTACATCTCCTTTACTATAAATTCGGCATCTTTCCATGTAATCAAACCCACGTAGCTAAAGACTACCGGGTCGCTGCGAATTAAATCGTAGGAGCTAAATAGAAGCATTCCATCCTATTCGACAATCAACTAACATATTCAGTGTCGCAACTTCATTACGTCAGATTCTAATAGCTAAGCCAGCAATCTGGCGTTCTACATATATGTTCAGTTCGTACTTCAAACTAGTTTAACAGTAATATTTTTTGTACAGGTTTCTGATGGTGTTCATGTGTTTATCGCTGTCAGTATTCTCAACAATCGAAGAGTACGAGGCAAAAGCAGGAATTGTCCTTTTCTATATGGAGACAGTAGTTGTAATTTGGTTCGCCATCGAATTCTTTTTAAGGTAAGTGAATTGCCTATTATACTCTAATAAACCTATTTATATATCCTTAACAACTGCCTGAAACCAAATAAAACGAAGAAAAAATTATTGTGAATTGTTAGCTACAAAAAGACAAGTCGCGATTTCGTCAAATTCTCAAAATTCTCTTTCAATACTATGTAGGATGCAATAAGATCTACCTATCGAGTTTCAATTCCAATATCATTTTACACCGGCCGTGGTTTGTGGAAATACACACAGCAAATAACACTCTCATAGTCATAGATACGTTCTGAGAGCTTAGTGCGCGTGAAGTAGGTAGGTAATGCGTCACTCAGTGTAGACGGATTACTCTGCCTACAGTGGGCTCCCAAGTCTATTATTTTCTTTTGTTTTATTTATTTTATCTATCTATCAAGCGCAAGTCTACCGTGGCCATTGATCAAACGAAAATAAGACCGTGGCCCACGGGTCAGCTGCAGAATGACAGTGACATGTCAATGAGGTCAATATATAAATTCGTTTTTCTTTTCGTTACTCACTACGAATACGAAAGTATTTTTATCTCCGGTGTTATAGTATTGTAAGAAAAGGCTACTATTTTATTAATAAATATATACTTACTACTTACCTACTTTAGATTGATTCAATCGTTCAATCTGTTTTATTAATTTCACTCGTTTTCCTTCCTTCCGAATTTCCTTTATTAATTTATTGGCAAATGCGCAAACTAATTACAACAGTATTTTGTAATTAATTTGCGTATTTTCCAATAAAGGTAATGGTGATGGGGTGGTATTTTCTTATGACCATAGCGCATAGTGCACGTTTTTTTTTATTGTTACCAAGCGTTTTGAGGTTAGTGGCAAATAGTCCACCACGAGAAAGGCAACGTAACACATAATTGACGGTTATTACTAATAAAGCAGTCTTTTCCAAAGCAACTATATTCTGTTCATCTTCTAGTCTCATGGGCAGTAAGATGTCTGTAAAGACTAATTAATGACATACCCAAGTCAAGCCAAAGTTAAGACTTTTTCAGGTTCTTGACCTCATAGACATTCTCATTTCTTAACACAGTTGGGATATAACCACTTTTTTATCTTGATAAAATCCTCGTGGATTCCCTTCGCCCAGGAAAGACGAAAGGTTATGTCGGACTCTTACCGGCTAAAAACCCACGGTGTTCCTTCTCCTGACCCTTGGCCGGGGTCGCGGGATTCGCAGCTGCATGCACCGCAACCCCGGCAGGCCTCGGACCGCCAGCCTCTGGCGGACCTCTCTTTCTGTGGAGCCTTGCCCCACGTCCTCCTGAGAGGCTGGGATTTAACCCCTGCAGAATCTCTTTCAGTTATTCGGTTTAAACCTCTTCATATTCTTTTCAATATAAATACAATTATACCTAATTTTGTTAATATACAGGGTGTAAACGAATTCGTGTAATTCATTTAAGCCGTGTGATCTAGGTGAGAAAGATTGACCATGCATGTGATTTTTTGAGTTTCAACAAAAAAATAGTTTCATTGAATTCATGATTTTCTGTTTTCTACTCATTTTAGCGTCCCGAGTTAGCTGACTGTGCGGAGCGATATCGCGCTAGTTTAGCCCGGCAGCTGTGTCGCCGTGCTTTTATTCGTTTATGCGTGGCATCGAAATGCTATATCACAAAATTAGTGTTAAACTGAAAAAATAAATATTTCTTTTTTTTATTAAATCCTTATTAGATGGTTTAGATGCGACCATTTATCCCTTTTTTTTTTTTTTTTTTTTCTCGTGGGAAAATCCTCATGGATACCCTCCGCCCGGGGAAGGCGAAGGGTTATGCCGGACTCTTACCGGCTAAAAACCCACGGTGTTCCTTCTCCTGACCTGTGGCCAAGGTCACGGGATTCGCAGCTGCATGCACCGCGACCCCGGCAGGCCTCGGTCCGCCAGCCCCTGGCGGACCTCTCCTTCTGTGGGGCTTTACCCCTTTGCCCCACGTCCTCCTGAGAGGCGCGCGTGGAACACGGCGCGCCGCCTTCTCGGGCCTGTTACTGGTCGGGCGACGGGTCCCCTAACCCGCCGCCCGCAGGCCACACACTAGGGTGGCCGGAGATCGTCTCGCGCCCTCCGGCGGCGCCCGGTGCGTCTGGCGCGGGAAGGGAGAGTGGCAGTCGCCTCTCTCTCCCTCTCCGCTCCCTCCTTGGTCGCCATCACCTCCTCGCAAAAGGAGGCGACGGCTTCCCACGCAGTCTCGCTCCCGACCATGGACAGAACCACGACCGGAAGCGAGAGGGACCATTTATCCCTACCGCAACAAAAAACAGATTTTTATTTTTTATTTTTTGATCTTGCTGAGTCCCATGCGGGGTTAATCTATAGATACCAGTAATAGATCATGTGGTTTTAAGGAATTACACGAATTCGTTTACACCCTGTATACGCGAATCTATCTGACCATTCGTTTTGTCTCTTCTGCAATATTTTTCAGAAAGTATTTTTCTTTACTCTTTGCATCAGTTCTCCGTCCGCTCATTTGTCATTTCTATTTTTTCGCTCCATTTTTCTCCAATACCCTTTTTATAACCCTTTTTATCGTTGTTCATACTTTTGAGTCATTGTCCACCTCTTGCTGCCGTATAAAGCCCCACACAAATTATTTTAAGGTGCTTCCCCCACGGAAAGTGGAGCCACTTCAGAAAAAAAGCATTATTTCTGTCATCACGCAACATATTGAAATTTCGTACGTACAACATTTTAGTCAAACGTTGTAGAAATTTTCGTACACCAAAAAACACACTCGGTGGGGGAAGCGCCTTAATAAACTTGTTACAAAGAGCCTTATTGAATCTAAAACAAATTGTCTAATACGGAGTATGGTAATATAAAATTGTTTAAAATTAACATGGACTTTTTATAATTATAATAAACTTGTCTTTTCCTACAGGTTATGGTCGTCAGGATGCAGGTCCCGGTACCAAGGCTCAATAGGTCGCCTCAAATTTTTGAGGCGACCGTTTTGTATTATAGGTAAGTTTCCATTACATTATGGTATTATATTTAATAATACCTACTATACATACATTATTCCAATAATCGAAGCTTAGGTCAGGAAAAACATATTATTGTTGCACTTATCAAAGTATCGAAATGTTAGCCATTAAACATTAGCCGAAAGATAATAATGATTGGAAAATGCACAATTTAAGCCTTTTAAGACTATTGAACCAGTAATTGTAGCTGGGCACCCAGCTGTCCCCGGAGACTCCTTGATATTCATTGCTTAGAGTCATAGGTATCGTATTTATGACTATGTATGCCTCCAGCTCGTTGGGTAAAAGTTACACATAATTACTTACCACAAGTTAAAGTTTATTCTACACTATTTTTAATTTAGTTTGCTCTACACGAAAGTTCTCTGTTGGCGTGTAAAAAGACATACAAATTACAATACCCCAGGCAAAACTTAACACGGTAACGGTATGAAACAAACAAACATCGCATACAAAGAGAAAAACAAAAGAATCCCAATTTTCAACGACCTACAAGAATCGTCAAAGAAAATGTCTGGCGAATGCCAAACAAATATCATAAAAGAAGGGAGTTGGAAAAAATGTCGTAGGTTTGCGTTCTATGTACTTTCATCTTCAACATTTCCAAGTAAAAGTCACGTTTTGTCTATAAACCGTGACGAAGTGACCCTATTTCAGGTGCGAGCAATCCGCTATGACCTTCGCATTTTCGGCCTGCGCTCCCTTGACACCAGTTTCGTGCGACCGCTTTGCGCTCTCTGGGGAGTTGGGCCGCTCGAGACCGTAGCAACGGCCACACATAGCCGCACGATATTACTGCCGAGGACAATAAAATGAACGCTGCCACCGTCCCTCAATTATAAATTAATGTTGCACTACGAACATTCGCGTGGTGAACGTTTGCTGCTCGTTTCAAATATAAAATTAAAAACTTGATTTCTGTTGCAAAGCCAATTAACGGAGAATAGGGCTCTGATAAATTTATCGAAGTTTAATAGTCAATCTTAATATTATAAAAGGCGAAGCCATTTTACTTAATAACTTGAAAGGGTAGGTACACGCAACAACCGTCTGTGTAAAGTTAACTTTTAATAGGATAGAATGTTTTTTGGATTCACCAATTTATAACTTGAACAAAGGGAAAAAGGGTCAAGTGCTTTGTTTTTCAAAGAATACTCAATTTGTGACTTACTGTAATTACCCATTTTTCCTTTTTCGCGCATGCATGTAGGTAGACACGAAGTGGAAAACCTCCCGGCTCCCTGTATAAATATTAAAATAGCCCCAAACTAACTTTCCTTTGTTTGCATTTTTCTTTTATTTAATTTACGGTCATAGCAACACAAATATTATAGACTAGCTTTTGCAGAATGTTATGAGATCGTGTCTCAAATGCATTAATAAGAAAAATATTTAAATACAAATGTTATTGGCAGAGATGTCATTTTTACACGAATAAAAGAAGTACCTAAATAGTTAGGTTATAGAATTTCATGATTATTGATGAAATAACGAGCGGCGTAGCTGTCGGACGGTTTGATTTTTAAGGATTATAAGTGGTATTTCAAGTTTAGGAAGGGTCAAATTGATCATATTTGTTTAGATTTCATCCCCAGGTATGGCGACGCCCTCGATTGTTTCAATCATATCGATAAAAGCAATGTCGAATACAAATATTGTAACTATTAAATAAAACAAGAAAACTAAATTCTGCATCTTACATAGATGTGACCACAATACTGGCATCGGTGGTGGTGCTAGGCATGGGATCATCGGGGCAGGTGTTCGCGGCGTCTGCCTTGCGCGGACTGCGCTTCTTCCAGATCCTGCGCATGGTGCGCATGGACCGACGCGGCGGCACGTGGAAACTCCTCGGCTCCGTCGTTTACGCACATCGACAGGTAACAACCATTAATTGTATAGATAACATCATGATAACTAATAGCTTAACCGATAAAATCATGATAGCAATAACCACAGGTCACAGAACACACAAAAGGATAATGGAGTAAGTCACCGAATAACAATGAAAAATGACATCGCTTTGTGGAATAACTGTGGGTGTAATAAAATTGGATTGGCCACTTTCTCTATCAATTGTTCTCCCCTGAACGCAGATCTTTCTTATTTTATATCATAATTCTGTAACGAGCGTTTATATTATCTTATTTAGACTGTTTTTCTCGGTTCCAAAGCTGCGTACAGACATGCGAAGGCGTAGGTGTCGTACTTTAAAGGTTTTTTACTTTGTAGGTGTTTACTTTAAAGCTTCGAAATACGAACCACTCACGTAAATGTAGTTTTCCTGGGTAGCTGAAAACACCGGTGCTGGACCCATTAAAGATAACCGCATATCGGAAAAGCCGCGGTGCCATAATGCTGATCGAACCATATCGCTACAAAACCCTGATACGCCTGCAGCCTGCTGCAACCCAGCATCATGTACCCTGTCCCCAACGGTAGACAATTGGAGAATTCACTCGAACTGGTTTGATAAAGATATTTTACTTTTCAAAAGATTGGACGTGAGGAAACGAGTCTCGTAATCAATCCGTCGCGTCGAACAACAACAAAAACATAAAATAAAACGTCAGTCAATGGAGGGCTTTATACAGCTATCTACTAAAGCACAAAAAACGTGTAGCTATTAAGCGACTATAGTTATACAATGTGTAGGTAAGTTCTTTGTGGAAGCAGAACGTTTTTCAAGAAATTTGCATAGCTAGGCCACGACCGACTGCGGAAAAACGAACGGAACCGTAATCTAGTCTACTCGGCGTACAATAGGTTACATTTATAACTTTCACTGTGACGAAGGTTGGGCGAGTGGAACGATGTACACAACCTCGACACATGTTGTACACAGATTTCGGTTACAGAAATAAAAAAATACAATGAGTTTTGATTTTTTCATATTAGATAACATGAAAAACCCTTTTGAACTTTTGATTTTTAAGGTATTATGTACAATATGCTTTTTATTTTTAATACTATTTATAAATGTTAATGCATTTTTCAGGCGAACACATTAACATTTTTCTAGATAAAACAAAGGCTCTGGACGGTGTATTTGTCTAAAAAAACGATATCCACTTGGATGTTAACGAATGCGTCACTTTTTAATTAATCTTCATTTTTCTGTAGCCGACAAAAGCCGAGATCCGCTTTTGGACTGAGCGGATTCGGGTTAGCTAGGTCTCGCACACTCTCTACACCAATGCTTTTTTATTAAAATAAAACTAGTGACATAGTTTGCGATTTACATAACCGGTATAATACTTTATTGTCCTCGATAAACTCGTTAACCCACCGACGAGGTTCATCTCAACTTTGCTTCGTTTGAACTCGACATTTCGTTAATTTTGAAGTTTATTTTTTTCCTTCATGGAATAGAAAAGAAAATGCTTTATTGTACACCAAAATTGTAACACAGCTCTTATACAATAACATACATTGAAGGGTACAATGGCGGTCTTATCGCTGATAGCGATATCTACCAGACAACCTTTGGATGAACAGGAAGACATTGAATAAGATGTCATAAAATGCACAATGCATAATATATGCATTTTAAACCACATTTAAAGATCTACAGTTCCTTATCTAGCCTTAGGGGAAAAAAGAAGGGTTTGTCGATCTTTTATTCTAATTCAACTAATTGGCAAACAGTCTGATGGCCCACCTGATAGACAGCAGTTACCATCGCCTAAACAATACTAAAAGGATTGCTGGTGCGTTGCGAATCTTAAAGACAAATTAAAGTCTCGTTTGCCTGTAATTTTATCGGCACTCACACCCTTCAAACACAACAATTCAGCTTGGCGGCAGATATAGATATAGCCGATATGGAATCACACAATGTAGGCCACAATATATACTTATCTAATCAACATAATATTACGCTCGTCCACAACGGATTTAAAATTAGGTTGATTCAGTAACATGCTGTCAAACCTATCGCCTATCTTTCACGTGAACCCTATTTCTCAGTCGAATTTTGCGACATGTTTCATATATGATAAGCGCCTGAAATCATACATTCTGTTGTACTTATTCTTTTACTCACAGATCAGCGTGGAACACCTAAAGTATAGTTTAATAGCATTGGTTTATTCCAATATCATTCCTATACAATATATTATCCAGAAACACTTAAATATAAACATTATTTACAGTTCACTAATCCTAATAGCTTAGCTGTCGGCGCGATCGTTTATCATAAACTCTTAATTATTAAAGATTAACTTTGCTTAATTTATTGAAGTAGGTACTAATCTAATTTATTAATAGCAGATTAATATCTACGTAAAATATCGGACAAAACTATACGTTGCTAGTAAGATATAAAGTAATTAGAAGACATAAAATATATTTGTACGCTAACACGATTCACGATATTCTTACGCACGAGTAAGAAACTGTTTTTCTATTCTTAAATAATCGTAAATAGATTGCAGAGTGGAGCACTTTCCTATGAATTTACAGTCAATGGATATTTTACGAGTGATTAATGAGAAATAGTGGTGCAGACCCTAAATGTAAATAAACGTAATGTTAAAAGCATTAAACCGTCAATGAGATTTTATTGCCGATATCGGTTCGTAACAACTTACTATCAATAAAAGAATTTTGCTACACACATAAATTTTTAATGTTTCCTCAGTAATTCTATTGCGTGTACGAAGTAATTCGGTTTGTGCATCTCTGCGGAAACAGAAGATACTTTCGATATTGCAGATCAAATTGCATTATTCTATTACCTTTCACATTTCATTTTGGAAATTATCATGTACGTAATATTTTCCTTTTAAGAGCGGAATCCGTATCTTGAAAAGCAAAAGATTAACGTAAAAAACGATGGATCTTTGGAAAGCTTACGGAGAATATTTAGATACTAAAAGAATGAAAGATGAAATGAACAGCACCATCTTGTCACAGAGCTTACCTATAATAGTAATCTTGCGGCCGCCACTCGGGCATCATTGGGCAAGATGTATTTCTCTAGCTGTATCTTTCAGACACGCCTGAATTGTACGGCAAAATCTCTATTTTATAAAAATAAACCATAAAACGCCGCGGCCATAAGTGCGTCATTTGACGACATCATACCCGCATGATGCATTAACTGTGACGTCAGAGTGGCCATAAAACTCAAGAGACAAGCGTGAACGCATTCATCGACCGATACTTAGCCTATTACGAAACTAGAACACTGGCCCCCTTATTACAAAAGATGGTCTAAGAAAAACCTAGGTTTTAAAATAGCCCCGTCTCTTTTTGTTATATGACATAAGAAAGTGATGGGTATATTTTAAACCTGGGTTTATCTTAGTCTTGGTTTAAACCATCTTTTGTAATAAGGGGGTGGGTGATTTTTTACATTAATTAACTAAATCTTAAACATTGGTCATTAAAGTCACAGTAATTTTGAATATTTTTATTGTCATTACATCGCTTAATTCCTATGATTTAATTCGTGCTTTCATTGTAATAATTTGAGTTTGAAAGTCTGCACTATGAACTTTAAGGATAACCCATCCCACATACATAATATGCAATAAATCACTGTCACAGATAAAGATGCTGTGATACAAATTCGGTCTTATCTGCTTAAAGTGGATACGGAACGAGAACATTCACCAAAACTTGGTACTTAGTACTAAGTAAATATATTGCAAACAATAAACAAAACTGTGTTCTAAGATGGATGAACTTGATGATTGTTTGTCACTATCTAATGCGCGCTTTGAATTAATGGTATCCGAAACGACAAAATTGAACCCCGTATGAGAGCTAATAAAATAAAGTGATTCGTTTTTTCGAAACGTTCTACATTTATCCGGCATTACGCTAAAAAGGAGAATAATGTTAATTAACTTCCGTGTTACGAGTATTTTCCCGTTACAGAATTATTCTCCTGCAAAAAATATTTTAAAGACTTCAAAGTAAAATGTTTTCAATAAAAAAACGTCTCTCCGTTATGTATTAAATTAACATTTATGTATCTAATATGAATGTTGATGTTGCAATAAAATATACAGGTTCAATTGTAAATATTCGCTGCAAAACAAATATTCTGAATGGTCAGTGCCAAGAAACTTACTTACTTTATAATATATAATATACTACTACTATACTATACTATATAATATATTTTTTTGCAAGTTATCAAATAATTGAACTGTAAAATAACGATCTTGACCTAACGAGTTTTAACGTATTTAGTACCATTAATAAATAAATAAAAGATAGACAAACGGATTTACAAAACGACGAGTATTTTCTCTGTTGTAAAAAATACTCCGGGCCTTCAGCGTAGCAGCCGTAGCATCCGTAGCACGCGTAACGGTCGTAGCAGATACGTTGTAGAGGCACTGTACAACGGAACGGTTTAATTGAAATAATTATGCAATTTCTCTATTGTTGCGACTATTAGCGACCTAGCCTTAATGTTTTTGTTTATCTATTTTTATGTAGGTAGATACCGTTAGTGAGATAATTAAGTAAAAAATAAGTTAAAGAAAGCATCTGACAAAAAAAATCGCATCTTGAACTAATGTTATCGAAACCTTAACCGATCTATTCAATGTAGGTAATTAACGTCGCATGTAAAGCCTTGCTGAGTAAGCATTGCTACGGATCTGGGCGCAATTTCCTCCGTCCTAAGTTGGTTGTGTAGGTATACTCACGACGCAAGTCGGGCGGCGGGACTCAATATCTACACACAATCACTTCAGGTTAAACTTGCATGATCACAATGCAGAGCAAATAAAGCGGAGCAACTGCCGCATTTCTCGCTGCTCCTACAATATTGACTTTTGGAACGCTTCGTTCTAAAGCAAACACAAAGCTCTCGTTTCAATGCAGCCGGGTGCTAATTTAATATCTAATATCTGCTTTAATACGGACGACTTTTATTCGCCTGTTTACGTCATGAATAGTTTATATGTTTGCGGGAGTTACCTACCCACAAGGGACGTGCCCGATACCAAGATGCTCGTGCAATATTTTAGTGTAAGTAACAAATTCCACCTCTCTGACTTTATGGCTCTAGAGGTGTTTCGGCCAGGAAATGATTATAAATATTTGTTTTTATTTCCAATTTTGCTTTTATCATAAAATTAACTAGATTTACTGGACAAAATAACAGCTAGAGACTATTAGGAATAATAAAAAAACTAAGTTGCTTAGTCAGAGTGCGTAGCGGAGATGAAAATTTATAACGGCATGTCAGATTAATGAACAAAAGCTTTTGTTATTTTGGATTGAGAGACTTTGTGACTAATATCTTATGTCACAAACAGCAATTTGTGCTTGTTTTGCAAGCAAAAAGTTTGTCTAGCTAACTATAAAGGTTCATTTACACGGAGATAGTTTCTCGAAGCGAGTCTCATGCTATCTCTGTTTTCATCGTAAAGAAAGACAACGACAGATCGAGTCTCGCTTTGAGAAACTATCCTCGTGTAAATCGGCCATTACATACATAAGGATAAAAATAGTGCTGACAGAGAAATATGCAGCTATCAATATAAATAACGATCGGATAACAGTCGTCAAGGGGAAATACTTGGTATTTAGAATCCCCATTTTTCCTATCCCTTCTTACATCGGCCGGCACAATGGCGCATTCCTCGGGTACATATTTTACGTGCTCCAGAATTTCTCTTCAGACGTGCAAATTTCCTCGTAATGTTTCCTTCGCCAAAGAACAAGCGCTGAATATTCTGTATATGTTGGCTGCTACCAATATCCAACTTCCTAGACTGCTGTTTGCACGATCTAGGAATCTAATCAAGATTCACATATAAAATGCAGGTAATGGTTTTGAATGGAGGTAGAAAAGTAATAAAAGAGTTGCCGTGCACTAAGATATCAATAACTAAAACAAAGTTTCCACAGCCAGGATCCAGAGTCCATTAAATTCAATATAAATATGGATTTTTATTACGTCCTGGACGTTTAGATAGAAGACCCACTTAAATTTGAGAGGTAGTGTTGTGGAGTAGCTTTGGAATAGAATGTAAATCATTTAATCTGAATATCCGGTAGTTAAAACAACTGGCCCAAAAAGAGCACCAAATTTGTGTAACATTTACAAAAAGAATAGGGAAAAACGATAAATCTGATAGATGCTTATCTCAGTTAAAGAACCCTTCATAGGGAGTGGCTGCTGCCGATCAAATGAACATCGTATTCCTGGCTCCAAAGTAAAGGCTGAATTTATATTGGATCCTAAATAAAATTCTGCATATTGAATTTGGTCGCCGAAAATAACTTGATTTGTAGACTTTGTTCAAACAAAATGAAATATGTGTTTAACTGGCACGTGTGTAAAATAAAGGTTCATTAAACTTAGCAAATTAGAGTCACAAGTCATTGAAATCAAGGAAATGACAATTTAAAAAAAAATAGACGTAACAATCATTAGAGTAGTGTTACGTCTACGAAAGGCATTGCTACGATGCTACGCCACGCTACGCTATGCTACGCTTCTCTAATAAAAATGTTATTTTGTATAAATTTTATTTAATTTGCTCAACACTTTAAGTGTTGATGAAATTAGAGGAAATTACACTTTTGTGTGTTGTATGTTTAATAAGTACATACATACATACTATTACGACCTCGAGGCAGGACAAAATGGTGCCATCTTAAGATGCCTTACATCCAGCAATGGATGGTTAAAGACTGGAGAAAAAAGTAAACAAGTTAGGTACATATATGTATATTATTAAAGGATTAACTTGTCAGGTTCTCACATGTAATAGTTCATTTTTGTTTCAGGAATTAATTACTACATTATACATAGGGTTCCTCGGGCTGATATTCGCGTCGTTTTTGGTGTACTTAGCTGAGAAAGACGTCGCGGACACAAAGTTCAAAAATTTTGCGGAGGCTTTGTGGTGGGGTGTAGTGAGTATAAATTAATTTCTTGTGTAAGGTAATAAAATCTTTTGTAATTTTTCTTTGGCACAATATTAACTTTATTATGAAACAGTACGTAAGTTTAGTATACTTACACACACCGCATAATGTGAATGGCGGACTTTTTCCAGCACATTTTTGTGTCAAACCTAGATGGATTAAAATGCCAAAACTAATATTTCACATAAAAACAAAAATACTTTCAACGGCCCGTCGCGGCGTCGCGCATCCCAGCCGATGATAGCAATAATTTTTTTCTTATTATACCAGCTGTCCTTCAATCCGTGGTCATAGAGGGTATAGTATACGATAGTTTATGAAACTGTTACATAATAGAGGTTATTAAAACACGAGTGTGAGTTTAAAAACCGAACTGAAGGCGAGATTTTTAATAGTATTACACAAGTGTTTTAATACCTACTTATTTGCAGTTTCATACACTACTTTGTCTAAACTCATGCAATACTCATGCAACCTATTTTAAATAAAAGACCAAAGTTAAAACAAAAACAATATTATGGCGCTTAAACCCAGCAAGCCACCGCGCATAAGCGCGCTGAGGCGCGCCTCTTTATGGTGTTAAAAAATCAACTCTAAGAATTTTGTGGGGTTAGTCGATATCGAAAATTGAACAAGTTTCGTTTTACAACTTTTCGAAATTCGCCAATTTTTTTATGCCTGTCCATACAAATCAATTAAAATATTTTTTTGATTTGTATGGAAAGTTACATACAAATCATGCATATGTTGTTCATAGTAGAACAAATGTTGTTCAATTTCCGATACCGAGTAACCATTTTCACTCACCATATCACTATTTAAGACCTGTATTATGTACCTACCTATGATCCACAATAAAGATATTGAATTGAATTGAATTTTTTAACACCTTGTATAAAAAAGAGCAGCCACTAAAAAAAATGAATTGAAAACTCTTTGGTAGGTTCAAAGTGTACCTACAATAATCGTTATTTTTTATATTTGAAAGCATTATATTTCTAAGAAAACTGTACTATGTAAAGGGGAATGCCAAGATCCGGCTAATACAAAGTAGTATTGACAGACATGCCGTAATTTAGATGTTTATTTTTTGTAAGATTTCTGCAATATTAATAAAGTCTGGGGAAGTACACCGTCGAATAGTCATTTTAAATAGTATTTTAATATTTTGGTTAGTAAGTTTCAACGCTTTTTTTATCTACAACTGCAAATAGAAATGTTGCACAGTATAAAGATATATTATATCGATACTAAAATTACATTTACAAATCGATTATAACTATGAAACAATATGTAATTATTAAACCTAACTAATATTATAAATGCGAAAGTAAGTTTGTTTGTTCATTACCTTTTCACGCCTAGACCACTGAACCGATCATCCTGAAATCTGGATCGAAGTAAGTAACCATATTTTATGTATAATAGGTATTCCTATCGTGAATACAATACATTATATAATAAATACAATAAAATTCATGAAAATGTAGACGGAGTTTAAATAAAATTTTAGTTCGATTTTCGAATTACTTTCCTTCCCTAGGTTAAAAATCTACTATTATCACTTTATCGACATTTCTTAGTGAAGTTCCAAAGGAAATGTTGTTATTGTAATACATTCTACAATATTTGCCCTTTTTAATAAGATATGTTTCATCTTTGTCGGTTCTGGCCGAGTTGTAAAGGAAATCTTGGCATTCCCCTTTAAAAGAGATGCACGTGAATAAAATATGTCACTATGGTACTATTTTTCAATTCATAATTAGAACTTTACAATATGAGTGAAGATGAAGTACTTTAAATATAAAAAAGTGCAAATTTTACTTAAAGGAGGATTTAAATATTTTTTTCTTTCAACTACGTAGTAATGTTATCATTAATCGCTACAAATCCGATCACAAAATACGTATTTTCTGCTTAGAAGCAAAACAGCGCAGAAATGTTGTATGAAATCTCATTACTGCACTGCAAACAGTGCAGAAATGTTGTATGAAATTTCATTACTGCACTGTTTTTATTTTTTATTTAGATATAAATTTACCACAGAGGTTTAATGTCTCCCGTTAAGTTTAATATTAAATGTATGCATTCTTATGCATAGGTATATGCTCTAAGTATGCATTAGATCAAAAAGATACTATAATAAAAACGACGATAAAAAAATATACGACAATAAAAATCGGCTGAATAAAACCGAATAGGTGAAAAAAAAAAACAAATGGCGCGCATTTTGTACCATTGTAAAACTTTGATAGGTACTTCTTATTTAGCAAGAAAAGTTTAAAAAAATGGAAATAGATAGCGATATGAATTCAAGTCCAGAAAGTATAAAAACAGCAGCAAATGAAATTGTTAATAACCTTTTGCCGCAAATGTCGCAGGATAACCTTGTTTTCATTAACTTGAGTTTTTATTTTGAGTAGGTAGGTATATTTTATCACGGTAGGTAAATTGGTAGTTGAAAGAAAAGTAGATTACGCACCTTGCTGAAGTGAGTGATTAATGCACTCGTGCTAATTTAGTGCCCTCGCTTGCGCTCGGGCACCAACATAACACTCGTGCATTAATGACTCACTTTGCGCTCGGTGCAACAATCTACTATTTCAAGTGTTCCGCCTGGGCTTGTAGCATAGAGCAACACAGGCCACCGGCGGACTGGCTTGTAGTCAAACCAATACAAACGCGAAAAATCGTATACTGTTATTTCGCCAATCTATAGGGTAAATATAAATTAGGATCAAATCTCTCCAATAAACATTGTGTCTTTAATTGATGGCAGACCGTGAAATCTTCGTTTAATTTAAGACACTGTGTGTGTTGGAGTGGTTTGACCACTATTATTGACCCGATACCTATTAACAGGGGCCCAATTCTCCGAAAATAAATTGTTGCCAAACGCAAACGAACCACAACCGTCAGTCAGTTTTTGTTTTCGAAAACTTTCAAAAACATTGATTTTGTTTTTTATGTCAAACAATTTTGATAGCTTTTGAAATTGAGAACTGTCTGAATGAACGGTTCGGCCTTGGTTCGGTTGTGATTTATCAAGATTTATTTTAGGAGAATGTAGCCCCAGGTCCCGTCAAATACGAGATGGTACTATTTCTTAGATTTGTCAGTTCGAAAAAAACAGGCGAATAATACGTGAATGCAGTATTTCTTACTTTTAAAATTAAATGAAGTCTCCTTTCAGTAAAATGTTCTATTCTTAATATTTAAAGTAGGTACTGTCCGTCCATGACCATGTTTGAGACACACCGAGAATCGAAGTAACAAAACTGCGAAATAGTATCATACCGTATTTTATGGCACTTGTTGATAGATATCGATAGGGGTCGAATAATAATGATCAAATCCCTCCAACAAACACAGTGACTTAAATTAAAGGAAGTCCACAAAATAACAATTAACAACAAAATAAATGGGGTGTTTTTTGAGTAAAATTGCTGCCTCGGTGTACCTAAGTTAATGATAGATTTCATGGTATTCTATCAACTTAAAACACAATGTTTATTGGAGAGATTTGAACCTAATTACTGACCCTGTTAATTGATGAAATAAAAATTCTGAGTGACAGTTACTAGCTATGTCTACACCAGTGCGCTTTCACGTTCATCTTTCGTCTTCGTCTGAAGCATGCGTGAAGCACCATAGCGCATGCCTTAATACTAATTCGATTCTTATGGCAATCAATATTGCATGCGCTTGACGCAAGAGGAATTTAAAGTTGAAAGCACAAGATGAACATGAAAGCGCACGGGTGTAGACATACCTTATCGCGTTTATGTTGTATTGAGACTAGTGGTGGTTAATAAAACGTATATAGCGCCAAAATATAACAGACTATGTGTACATAGCGTATAGCGTTTGCTGTAGCGGCTCAGACTTCGCGCTATATTATAACGCTTCAACCTATTCAACGAATAAAAGTCTTAACGCGCACAGCGGGGCCAGAACGAGATAGCAAGATAGCGTAGCGACTAGCAACAGCGCGTAAGGGAATGAAATATTATTATATTCTTTAAGTACAGCGCGTTGCGAGATAACATTTACCGCGCATCATCAAGTCCGTTTAGCGTGTTGTTAAATAAAATTATAGCGTCTCCGCGTTCAGACTGCGCCCGAGTTTTGTAACACCGCGTTATAATGATAGCGTATAAAATACAGACTATATGAATATATTTTATAGTTTATAACACGTCTACAGTTTATAGCGGATTTGAACATCACTAATTGAGACCTAGCCCCCAGTACAGACGTGACACTTTTTGAAAAGCTTTGAATGTTGTAAGTATAACTTAATTTGAAAAATAATGTAGCCCCCTTAAGTATTTTTTTCTAATTTAAATACGTCTTATTTAAAGTACTTTGCCTCCTGACTATGTGTTTTGGGACACCCGGTATTTTGTTGACGGATAAGGTATTTCACACATTATTTGGAATGAAAATCAATTATTAGAGATCTACAATACAAAACGAGGGATTCGTTTAAACAATCCTCTTTGCTGCCTATTATTATGACTTGTTAATCTCTAAATAGTATAAATTGAAGTCGCTTTTAGCGTCTGTCTATTTGTCCGCCTACTCCTTTTAAACTACTCAATGGATTTTGATGCGGTTGTCATTTTAATTTAGGTAATTTCTTCCGGAAGGTTTTAAGCTAAACATGTACCCAAGTGACACCGGGTGGGTCGCTAGTAATACAGTGTGAGTCACAGTAAGTGCACTTAAGAAATTACGTGAAACTAGTCATATAATTATGGACGAGAAAAAAAAGTTCATTCGCAGTAACCCTGTAATATCGTATTAATATAACTAGCGACCCGCCCCGGCTTCACACGGGTGCAATTTATACATATAAACCTTCCTCTTGAAACACTCAATCTATTAAAGAAACCGCATCAAAATCCGTTGCGTAGTTTTATGATCTAAGCATACATAGGGACTGACAGACAGCGGGAAGCGACTTTGTTTTATACTATGTAGTGATGGTATGTAATTTTATTTATACGTTAAGATGTGATCGTTATCGCAGATCACGCTGTGCACGGTGGGGTACGGCGACATGGTGCCACAGACCTGGCAGGGGAAGTTCATCGCCTCCTTCTGTGCTCTGCTGGGGATATCATTTTTCGCGCTGCCCGCCGTGAGAATCACTTACTTATCTAATTGATTAATGCAATCAATGTTGAACTGTGACATACAATTTACCCAAAAACGCTGCCGATTCTGTTGAACTTTGACTAAACTAAATAAGGAATAATTTATAACGAGAAAGACATGGAACAAAATTTAGAGCTCTCAAGTTAAACTAAATCACCCCAAAAAAGCTATTCAAAATCTGAAGCTGAAGGCAAGATCATCACAACTAATTTTACAGCTCTAATTTTGCCTGCTAGCAAAAGATTAGATTATTTTAAATTTAGTTTACTCGGATCTTTTCACAATCGATTACATTGTGTAACTTAAACATTTTTAGTACGTTTTGATTAGCTTCTTTTTTAAATAAATGTGGATTTGTCATAAAAACTTCTTAAAACTAGAGTTAGAGGCAATATGCTATGTGATGTGACAACTTTTATAATAATGCAACCAATTTTATTTTTATGACAAATTGTTTAACGTAATCGATATAAATTTTATGTACAGGGAATACTAGGTTCTGGTTTTGCGCTCAAAGTACAGCAGCAACAACGTCAAAAACATATGATTCGGAGACGTCAGCCAGCCGCCACACTCATCCAGGCACTGTGGAGGTGCTACGCTGCGGATGAACACTCCATGAGTGTTGCCACTTGGAAAATACACCAAGTGCCACTTCCCAGTCCGCAGGCCAGGTAATTGATAGCTTGTGGTCATCGTAAATGGTTTTTCCAAACATACAACACAAACGCTGTTCTACGAAGTTAAGTACTTCTACTTTTTCCTTATTAATAATAAACTACGTAATTAAAATTTTACATCTATGCATAGGTTTAAGTATAAGTAGTACGTAAAATTTAAAATGAAAATAGTTACTCTCAATTACCACCACAATACTAACAAATAAATTCATATATTCAAGTTCACGTTCCCACTTGCCATAAAACGTGCTGGAGGAAAACTTAACAGCCAGCAGTGACGAGTGTGTGTATATTTGACAGCCGAGTGATGAGTGCGTCGTTCAAGAACAATGCATCCTTTGTGTCGCGGCTGCCGACGATCCGCCGCCACAAGAGCACCTCCCTGCACTCCCCGGCGCCGCACTCCAAGCCCGCGCACAGATACGATGTCAATGCCAGCGCTGAAAATCTTGGTAAGATTATTTGTTACATATTTATTACTGTCATTTATTTGTCTATATATTGTCTTACATACATTATAAGCAATAACTATTACTTTAAACTCTAACTACTAAGTGATCAAATAACCCTTTGCAATGTTATCTAGGTACATTAAAACAATACATATTCATATGATCGCGATAATCAGAAATTTCTTTTCCACTTCATAAATAAATTATATTTGAACACGAGATACCCTAATTAGGCACCGCACGATCTCACTCATTTTCATTAGTATTAACACACAGCATGGATGACGATCATGATTATATTATAAAATCATTGACATAAATTATGACTGCAGACAACATTCGGATGGCATAAACAAGATTATAAAATTAACAACAAGAACCCAAATTGGCAGTAACTATGAAACAATAATAACAACACGAAAGAAAAAAAGAAGAGGGAAATGAAACAACAAAAGACAACACATCGGCAAATAAAAGCGAGCAGATCGCTAAGACAAGTTGGGAATAAAAATCAATATTGAATACATAATAAAATGTCCGCTGCCACATTCATCATGTACATACTACAAGCCATTAACGTCGTGCACTCGAATCGCAACTTTTTTCAATTGCTAACACAACAAAAAGGACAAATATTCATCAACACTCTCTAAATTGACGAGCCGTTTTAATTAGCGCAGAGTTGTGCAGTGTGTCTGACATGTGAAGAGTTTAGTGGAGTGGAGTGTGATGTCATTTATTGCCCTGTTCCGTAGATAATCATACGTCGGGAGGGGACCGTGCGTGTTGTCTACTACATTGTTGGAAACGCTGCTTTAAAGGTTCTGTTATCAATATTTTAGACGGCACTATGGCATGACAATATTACAGTCGATAAACTTCCGCTGCGTTTCTTGTTGATTCTTATTAGTAAATACTTTCCAGAAATTATGTGAATACACGAAAAGCGAACATGTTGACGTAGCTTTCAGCCCGGACTTAATGTCAACCTTCCGGCAATAATGGCTACGTCTCTTAGCTCCAGACACGATTGCTGACATCCTACTTACCTTCTACTTCTTTCTATTATTTTTCACTTTTTTGAAATAAAAATGCACCCGCGTAGATTAAAATATCGCTTCGAAAACTTTACAGTACTTACTTGTACTTGTATCGCAATCAGAAGCTTCATATACCTACATTTGACGGAGTGGCTTCTAAATAACAATTGCTTCCGCGTATTTAAGTGCTAAAGTTAGAGAGATGAAACATAAAAATGTTATTTCGTTAATTTATACCGACTGCAAGACTTGCGTCCATTTAGCATCATAGATCGCGGTTCACACAATGAATTTCCAGATTATACAAGCGACCTCATGTTACTGGAATGGCTTCCTTAAGAGCTTGTAATTTTAAGTTCGGTTACGTATCTTAAATAAATAATTAACTAAGTATTTACACTGCTTTGCATTTTTTATTATGCATGCCAGATAGTTCATAGGAATCCTGTAAAATAATTATAGGTATTTTATCATCACAATATTATAATATGTATGTGGGTGATGATCATAGTAAGAGTTTCTTGTCAAAAAACATGGAATAATTAGTTACCAGTACTTTTTCTGTGACGACATCCGCCTGTCTTCACTTGTCATTACTTCGAATATTTCCCTTTTGTTTATTTTCTCTTACGATAGATCATTAAGAAATACTTCTGGGCACTAAATATAAATTTATTAGATGTAGAAATAAGGAAGTGGATTCTTCGTTAGTTGATATTGAAATTGATTTACGATATCAAAATTTTAATTGGATTATTTTAGTAAAAACAAACAGAAATGTTGACTTACAATGAAAGGAGTTAAACACTCTTACGTAAACCTTAAACCACTCAGCTGACTAAATCATTGAATAGATACTTATTTTGTGTCTCATTTACGTTTATCACTTACTCTACTATCCGTATTTGTACAATAAATTCAAGTTAATCTCGGTATAGGATTAACTTTAAATCGATTACTATAATAACATGGATAAAAACTTAGATCTCGCTCTTGAGGGATCGAGAGCCATTTCTCTCAAGACTTTTATCGTTTTAAAGTTTCATAAATAAATGGAAATGTCTCTTGAGATATCTTCTTGCGTTTATATTACTGAAACTGTTCGCCTTCCTTAAATAAAATAAAAAAAACACTTGTAGAATCACTGTTCTCATTCGAAGGTTATAATTAATACGATATAGACGGTGTCAACAAGCAAAAAATTCTGACGTGTTTGTGATACTTGGGAAGTTTAATTCGTAATAAAACTAAGATAACCAACCCCTAGTGGCCGTTTGGTGATCACAAAAACATGAACCGCCTTGAGTGTGAGTAAACAAGTTTTGCTGTCATAAAAACAGTCAGTTTCTGTATTTCCATTCCCCCTACACTTCCCGCCGTTTTGTTTATTTACCTAATACATAGAAGACTTCGTATACTTAACTTATTATTTATTAATATTCACGCGTGTCACGAAACAGATAATGTAAGTCCTTCATTCACTGTCGCCTTTGATATCAATTTGCGATTATTTTACTTTTATAAAAAAATAAGTAGAAAAGAGCAGCTTTAGCAGCCTGTTGTGACGTGACCTGCTCACAATCATCAAACACAAAATTCAAACTCTTGTGTTGCGTAAGTTGCGTAATATTAATTGCCTGGATTGTTGATAATTTGGAATATTGCTGTATATTATTTAGGTACAAAAAGCTACATTCATAAAGCGTTTGCACATTAGTCAGAAAGAGACGAAGAACGGATCAATAGTTTGCCCGAGACATTAAATGGCAACCGCTGCATTGACCTCATTATTTAGGTGTTTCTTTGATGCAGCTTTAAAAAATTATAAAATTGATAAAAAAAGCAATCTTCAGTAATCATTTTACTTGATGAAAGTATGATTTGTATGCTATGGTGCTTACTTCTAATTTGGTTCGATTCGATAAGTTAACTCAATGAGACTAGGTACTCATGTCGCTATCACTGTTTCGTTGTACTAATGACAAGGTTTCTCTTCAAAGAAGATATAAAAGGATTCCCCACCCGAGCCATTTTACTCAGCCCAGTAATATAAAACAAGATGAAAGACGAATCCTACTTAGCATAAGCTATACGGAGCGGTAATTTTTATTTAAAGGATATTTCTTAAGCCCATTTTGCATTAGCTGACATTTAAAAAAGAGAAAATAGGATAATAGAAAACAAAATGTTTAATATGATATAATTTATGATCTAATCAACATAAAAGCTAGAAAACACGAATTTTATATCTACATTGCTTATTTGTTTTAACTCTGCAATTACTTAATACATTTTGTACTTGCCTAACAAATGAATCAAACAAATAATTAACTAACTCAATCTTATTTCATAGTAATATTTTGATGTTTGTAAATCTGAATACATCTACTTACTACGGCATACTAAAAAAATCCAACGTAATAATAAATTCAAATAAACTTATACCAACATCATATACATAAAGTATGAATAAAGCCGTTCAATATCGTCCCAACAACCAAATTTACATTACAAAAACACGCAGCTGGCTGGCAGACAGGCGGTTTGATGTTTATGGCAGGAAAAAAGCCTGATGGTTTAAGGCGTAGATACGCTGTAATTACAATCAATCACTTGATGGTCTTATGAATATTATATGAGATATGGATGTTTATTTACAACAATATGTTCGAGTAAGCACAGGGCTACAGGGGTAGGGTCGCGACTCGTGGAGGTTAGTAGGAGAGGTAGCTAAGAGAGTGTGGGTGCAGTGTTGAAGTGAGCGTGTGTGTGGCTCGGCAGGCGCGACGAGCCGCCCAGCGCGCGCGCCGCCCGTGCACCCGTCGCACAGCGAGGACTCGGTGGCCGAGACACCACTCTCCAAGAAAAACTCTGATGGTAAGAAGTGGCCAAGCAACCAGTATCTACAAATAGCTGTATTTCGTATAAGACAAAACTGTTTGTCTGTTGAGATGCTCTTCCTGTCGCTTTCGAGTAGATTAACATTTCTTCACTAGGTGTATGTATATACTTAGTGTATGTGGTTTGATGAAATTGTGTATATTTCAAACACATTCACTTGTTTCCGACACCTAGATTATACTGCGTAATGTTTCACAAAATTTTACACTTAGATATGTTGATTGTGTATAAAAATAAGAATTAACTCAATAGCTACTGACACGCGCTTTATATACATAATATATATCTAAAAAAAGTCGCCATTGGAAACTATGTATTGGTAGGTATATAAATAGTATCGTTGTCAACTCTATCGGATGCACCTGTTTCTGTTAGAAATATAAATCCAAATACACAACAATGTCCATGAATGTACTTAGCCATGTAGTTCTGTAGATCATTGCATTAAAAACAACATTTTATATGAATTTATTTACGAACGCTTTATATATTATTTCTTCGTATAAAATGTTGTAAATTTGTCACATAGTTTTACTGTTTATGTGATAAAGGCGTATAAATTTTGTATACATTAAGACATTTTCCTAATAGATATAATAGCATGGTTCAGTGATCTTCCTAGGCACAATAACGCATGTTACAATATGGAAATGCAATGTGTGGACTGTGAACGTGAGCATTCAAAACCATTAATTTCTGCAATAACTCTGTACTAATCTCATAAATCTTTACTTCTCTCCCTGTAATAAATAATTATAATAATTCGTACACGCGGTGAAACCACTAGTCGTTGATTACCTACATTAACCCATTTATGTTATAGCAGCCAAACAAATAAAATAGCCTCTTATCTGTATTACATTAATCTCTTCTCCTTTGTGCCTTATAAAACAGAAATCATGAAGGCTGGCTAGCATAGGAAAACACGACCTCTAATTTACTCTTTGTTTTATGCCAAAACTCTAGCTTGATATCATTATCGAACTCTTCAGAGAAATGCGGTCGACGACTCTCAGGGTGCCTTTTCACCAGAGATGTACTATGCAACGTTGCTATGGATGCGTTTGATATCCACCAATCATATTCATTAGTCCACATAGCATAGCACTGGTGAAAACTGATTCAACTAAACTATGTTTTTATATGGAAGGATGCGTGCTGTGGATGCGTATTGTGAATGCTTGCTATGGATGCGAGCTATGGATGGTCGCGAGTGGTGTATATGTGCAGAGCACTGCGCCGCCGCTCCCCGTGCCTTCCCTATTGTCGATAGTCGCATAGCTCGAGCTGCGCATCTTCCCCGCACAGCTACCTTGCAGCGGCGCATTTTCATGGCACATTTTACTCGCTCCGCTACATAGCTTAGCATCAGTGGAAACGGTCACATAGTTTCATAGCTTAGCTTTTACATTCTCGCAGCATAGCTGCATAGCACATCTCTGGTGGAAAGGCACCCTTAGCCATTGGTGGCCGCGTTGCTCTATGTCGAACTCCAAGCCAAGTCTGACACATAATAGTAGGTGTTTCGGTTTTAACGCCTATAACTAATTGAAATCAAGAGCTTACCTTATAAGGTTTTTAGATTGGTTTTTATTACTTCATGTATAATACTTTTTTAGCTATTATACTTCTTAGAGCCGATTTGACTAACGTCGGATAACTTTCATCTTAACTTTATTTTTCGACAGAATTTCTAAACAAAAACTGTCAAAATGTCAAATTTAATCGTCAGTTGTCTATATGTTATCCGATGTTAGTGAAATCGACCCTTATATACATATACACCGTGGGTCCAAGGTACCCGTAAGATTTTAACCATCGATTCCGACGCCTAATCGGAGAAGAAAAGCTAGGATAGTTTGTTGAATACAGCTTAATTTTCGAGATATTCGCTATTTATGAAAATTCACAAGTCGAAAAATCTCTAGGGTAAAAAGCCCTATGAACGGGCGTTGCGACTTTTATCATACCTTGGTCACACTATACCCCACTAGCCGTATGTCATGTTTTGTCGGGGAGGTTCGTGAAGTGAGGAGTTTTCCTATCCACTCACAAGATAATTTAATGAGATATTGTTTGGAAAGAAGATCTAAAGTTAATTGATTTATTTTGTTCCGAAAAATAAAATGTTTCGGGTATCTGGGGCCCACGATGTATAAAAGTAATATTTACCAACAAATATTTCTTATAATCGTAAAAAAAATAAAAAAGGGCTCGTGGCTAATTATCAACCGCGCGGATCATACGATTTGCGAGGTTAAGATGTACTTGCCACGGTCAGTCCGTGGATCGTACGTTAAACATCGAGAACCTTCCGTGCCTCGGAGAGCACGTTAAACTGTCAGTCTCGGGTGTCAGGGTGTCACGAATACCTATGACAATCGTTTCTATTAAAGTACTTGAATCCATTATTGCTTGTATAGCCCCGACTCTTGCAAAAATATTTAATCTTAGTATAGATAGCGGTAATTTCCCTGATCTGATGAAACACAGCAAAGTTATCCCAATTTTTAAATCAGGCTGTAAGCATAATCCCTCTAACTATAGACCTGTTTCAGTTCTTCCATCAATAAGTAAGATTTTTGAAAAAATTATGCTTGAACAGATGTTGTCACATTTTAATAAAAATAGGATTTTACACGATCGACAGTTTGGCTTCACGAAGGGTAGATCGACTACAGACGCAGGTGCGAAGTTAGTCACTCATATCTTGGAGGCTTGGGAAGGGTCACAGGATGCTGTTGGCATCTTCTGTGATCTTTCCAAGGCTTTTGATTGCGTGGATCATAAAACGCTCATTTGTAAGTTGAATCACTACGGTATTCGTGGACGTCCGCTGGAACTGGTGTTATCCTATCTTTCCAAAAGACAACAAAAAGTAGGCATATCTGGCATAACATCTTCAGGGTCTCTAGTAAAAATGGGTGTGCCACAGGGCTCAATTCTGGGCCCCTTTCTGTTTCTAGCTTATATTAATGATCTCCCTTACATGATGTCAGCACTATCTGATATAATTTTGTTTGCGGACGACACTTCCCTTATTTTTAAAATCAATAGGAAAGACATAGATCTTTTAAATGTAAATAGTAGTTTATCCGCTCTTTCTAAATGGTTTGCTGCAAATAATCTTTTATTGAATGCCACTAAAACGAAATGTTTAAAGTTCTCGTTGCCAAACGTTCCTCATGTAGGAGTAAACATAACGCTTGACGGCAGTAAACTGGACATAGTAGATGAAACGGTATTTCTAGGCATAACAATAGATTCCAAATTACAGTGGGGAGCTCATATAACTGCCCTTTCTAGTAGGTTAAGTTCTGCTGCTTTTGCAGTCAGAAGAATTAGACAGCTAACTGACATACCTACTGCCCGACTTGTTTATTTTGCGTACTTCCACAGCATTATGTCATATGGTATTCTGCTGTGGGGGGCAGCGGCCGATCGCGACTCGATATTTATATTACAGAAGAGGGCAGTCCGCGCGATCTATAATATGGGTCCTCGGGAGTCGCTGAGAGATTTCTTTAAAGAGATTAATATTCTGACGATGCCTTCCCTTTACATTTTTGAAAATATTATGTTTGTACGTAAAAATCTGCCAATGTATAATGTTAAAAGCGACGTTCATAATATAAATACTAGGAACAAACATAAATTAGTAGTCCCTAAATTTAGATTATCCAAAACGAATAAGTCATTCCTAGGAAATTGTGTTAGATTTTATAACAAGCTTCCCAAAACAATTACGGATCTCACCGATGGCAAATTTAAATCATTCGTTAAATCAGTTCTCATTAAAAAGGCATACTATAAGATAAACGACTATGTTGACGATAGGGACGTGTGGCGCTAATTCTTTTCTGCACATGTGGCTTCCCTGGAAACCATTAGTTTTTATGTGTTTGTTTAGATAAGTATCTATATTATTTAGATACGATTTTGATTTATCTCAATTCATACAGAATTGATTTATATACCTACTTATGTACTATTTTCATTTTTACTTTTCCTTTATGTGCATAATTTTATTATTGTAAAAAATATGATTTTCTTTGTATAGAGTCAATTAATTTATTCACTTGACAGACATATCTGTGTTGCTGGGGAGTTTGTTGCGCCGTTTCTTCTTCACAGCAAAAACACTAGGAAGCGGTGAAGGGAGGGCTTTTTGGGGGATGTCTATATTGTAAAATCGACGTTCAAAAAGAACTAAGTCATTCTAGTCTATTTTGAATAAATGAGTTTTGAGTTTGAGTTTGAGTTTGAGTTACGGGTAATCAGAACCCCGAAAGTCTGACAACCGGTCTAACGTTAGAATATCGGCATTGCCCAGTAACTGGGTTGCGGAGGTCTGAAGGATTTCGCTCCGTGTAAAATAACTTTATTCAGCCGCATCTGGTTAGACTGAAAACTGACCCTAACATAGTTGGGAAAAAGCTAGGAGGAAGGAACGAAGAAGTAGTACAAAAAAAAACTTAATCTGAAAATTTCAAGAAACTAATTTTTTGCAAGGAAAAACCATAATATTTTCATATTATGAATGGCTAGAAATCGTGTTATGTATACAAGGTTAGTCGGAAAGGGAGTACTAATCCGAAAGGGTATTACAGTACCCATAGTAATGAATAATTTTTGTTCTACAACTTTCCCCAAAAGTCAATAGTGTAAGAGAAATAGATGTTCAAAAAAAAAAACGCTAAAATCTATCCTCAGCTATGTTTATATTTTAGGTCATATTTGGGACCATGAATCAGAAGCACCATTTTCTTAATCTATACATATAATAAATCTGTAGACATGGCGTGTCTGTACATCTATACTAATATTATAAAGAGGTAGAATTTGTTTGTTTGTTTGTTTGTTTGTTTGTATGTAGGAGGTAATCTCCGGAACTACATATCCGATTTCAAAAATTCTTTCACCAATAGGAAGCTACGTTATCCCTGAGTGCTATAGGCTATATTTTGGGATCAAAAAATTAGGGATCCGTAAATTAACGGGAGCGAAGCCGCGAGCAAAAGCTAGTAGCAAATATTTTGAAAAAACCTGGTTGGGGAGTTAAACGATAACCAATAGAACCCATTTTTAACATTTTTGTCTGTTTGTCTGTTTATCTGTTTGTCTGTTTATCTGTTTGTTTGTTCAAGCATCACGTAAAAACAACTGATCCAATGTTGTTGACTTTTATAAACAAATATTGTGCTTATCTCCAAGTAACATATGTTTTTTGTTTCATCGCAATCGGTTCACGCAATCAAAAGTTATGCGAATTTTAAGTTTTCTAGAAGAACTTAGCATGTATTTGTGTATGTATACCATTTCTTTTCAATAGATGGCGTTACGTGTATCAAATCACGTTGTGAGGAAAAATATTACAACGAATATATTACTATTCTCAGTCTACGGAAGGTCTATTGAAATGCTATCCGAAGAAGGTACTAATACTAACTAAGCTTTTATAAAAAAAAAAAAACTAAAATGTTGTTATTTAAAATTGATTAGGTAGGTACCCATCTTTTGGAATGGCAGTGGTAGAGAAACACCTACACTCAATTTCATAAGCGAGTGTAGGTATTCTAAATTGTTAATTGTGCAAGGCAATTCGATAGATTAATTTGAAATACTCATATATTTTGATAGGAATACTTAAATAAAAACTTAAATACGTATTTATAAATCTATACATATACTATGAATAAAATTCAAAGTGCACTTTGTCTGTAATTAAATATTTTTCCAAAATTTCGATTCGGCCATAACATTTTTTTTAGAATTATTGTGTCTGTTTGTCTTTCCGTCTGGACATCACGTAAAATCCCGTGGATAGATTTTGATGGGACTTTCGTTGATGTGTTGCGTAAAGAGCGACAATTTTGCTGGTACATATATCATCACGCTATTATTCATAGGAGCCGAGCAGCGGAACATTATTTCCACATACTGCGAAGTATAAGCTTAATATTCGGATCGTAAAATCGCGTGAATCGATTTTGATGGGCCTGCGCTTATGCTGGTATATAAACTATCACGCTATTGCTCATAGATGCCGAGCGACGGAACATTATTTCCATATACTGCGTAGTATAAGCTGTAGACAGAAGTAAGTGCTGCAGTGAACGGTCGCTGGCTCAGTGGCCTGCATTAAAACCTCACTTTAAAAAAATTTACTTTTAGTATTTTTTTTGGAATGTTTCATATATTTTATTTTGTTCATTGTTGTCAGAACTATTCAAAGCCTGTCGTCGTCGTTTTATTAAGTTTATTTAAGCCTTAGGAAATGTCCCAAAACACATGGCCATGCAGGGAAAGTAGGTACTTTAAATATAAAAAATTGCAAATTTTACTCAAAGGAGGCTTCATTTTATTTTTAAAAGTAAAAAATATTGCCTTTACTGATTTTTTTGCCTGAACCGGGAATCGAACTGACAAAGCTATACCATCTGGTGGCACATGTTGATAAATATCTTTATGGTCAATAATCAGGATCAAATCTCTCCAACAAACACAGTGTCTTAAATTGAACGAAGTGGAAAAAATAAGAACTACTTAACAACAATTAATAAGTGCTTGAATTTAAATGTACCTAAGTTAGTCAATTTTCGTTTTATGGTCTTCCATCAATATCAGACACAATGTTTATTGGAGCGATTTCATCCGTATTATTGATCCTATCGATTGGTGAAATAAAAATACAGATGATATTTTTTCGCATTTGGGTTGGTTCGATTTCCAGATCAAACTTTTTGAAATCTTTGAAAGCAGTACCTATTTCTAACTTATAAAATTAAATGAAGTCTTCTATAGGTGTTTTTATATATTTAAAGTACTTTCCTATTCCACACCTCGAATGAAATCATTTTATAGACTGCAATGCATAAAATATTTTGATTTAGTTCGCCGATTGTGACTAGATGGCGTTGTGGCCATTTTTGTATCGCCATAAGGTTTCGTTAAATTATCACAATAAATATCAATATTCAATTATAATCCATTTTAGCATGGAAATGTATGGAAATAAGCAACGCGTTTTTAGTGTTATGGTTATATGAACCTTTACGGTCAATCAAGAAGAGCTGAAACTCTACCTAAAGAAATGCTTTAAAAGATATAAGTGCCTTGGTGGGACATCTTTGTCTATTATTATAATAAATGGAATACATATAACTATTTAGTTGCTGCGACACAATGTTGTTTTCCGAGTTCCACGCGGACGGAGTCGCGGGCACAGCTAGTTTGTAACTAAAGCAGGGACGAAGAATTTTTGAAAAACTAAAATAAAAATCATTTTGCATGAAAATAAAAATTACCGAATTTTGAAATTTTAACACTTGCTTCAAGACAGTCATCAGTGATACTTTAAGTGACCTGCGGATTACTACCCCCTTTCCGACTAACCTTTGTACATACGCCGTATTTAATGTTTGTATATTTAACAAAGTTTTCGGATAGTCACTTCGCTGACAAGATCACTCAGATATTGTGCTCTCTATAATACATTTTCGAAGAATATTTTGAAGATGTATAAAACGATACTACTACTATATCACAATCCAAAACTGGCCGTCGCGTCGGTGCAAATGCTCGTCGGACCGCACGTAGTGTAACCCATCACTGTGTGTATTTTTACAGGGTGAAATAGGAAACAAAGAAACACAGAGAGTCAGCTGCTCACTGAATGCAGGTAGATACCAAATAGAGCTACTAATACGGTAATCAAACTAGATTAAACCAGCGTTCTAATAAAAGAAACCGTATTGAAATCGGTTCATCCGTTTGAGAGCTACGATGCCACAGACAAACAGACAGACATACAGGCTTCAAACTTATAAACCCCCTCATTTTTCGTCGGAGGTTAAAAATAACCAAGATCTTGATAAAGAAAATCACTATTGATGTTTATTATATCTACATAATTATGTGTACATCTGTATTTATGTATATTTTACTTTACTTCCCTTTTCCTAACGTTTAATTGGATTCCAACATTTTCAATGACTCTAATGTTACAATCCACTGCTAGATACACTGGTTACGTATGATCCCTGTATCTTGTATAGTAAGAATAATGTTTTGTTGTAGTATCTAAGCTATTTGTTCTCATAATTCTGAAATATCGTCTGTATGTATGTACTATGTATATACACATCGGTACTTATGTATACATAGTTGGACATGGGATAAGCTATGCTCAAGGGCTTTCGTTCTCGAGACAAGGGGAGAGTTCCACGTTTTTCTTCAAAGCTAAATCCTTTCGACCGCTGCGAGTAACATTTTAGTATAGCGTGTATTTTATAATCCATGTGTCATAACATTTCCTTATCTAATATATTTTCATAACCACGATGCTCATTAATGTGTTTACATTAAAAAAGTTTGTTTGCTCTTGGTTCCTACGTACAATTTGCCCTAGTTTAAGAACCAGCGCACATTATTGTGTAATAAACGTTGTAAACATTAAACCAATTTATATTCTTAACGTTGTCTGATAACTTGTTTAACATCTTGTCTAATAATTTGACTCTAGCAGTAAATGACAGGTGCAGGCGTCGTCATGGTAGGCTGTCGCTTGCAATATCTGCAGGCGCCTACAACAGCCTGCCAACTTGTCATCAAATCATACAAAAACTTGTTCTCCATGGTCTACTTTTCGCTCGAGTGTAGAATAATAAGCAGCTAACACAATCCTCTGAGTTTTTCTTTTCATGCTAATCATAAACATGCTGTTGTTAATCAGTTTTTTTTTAGTATTTAAAAGTTGTGGTGTTCGATTAAGATTAAAGAAATATTTAGGAAGTCTCATCCATCCTGTGGGTGCCGTGAGAGAAGCCAAAATCCTTCTCGTGAAACAAGAATAACCTAAACTAAGAAACTGTTCGTGTATAGGTCAAAGGAACGTACACATGGCTACATAATATCAAGCCACACATTTCCAGTAAGCTGACCTCTCATTGTATAGAAAACATATACAATGCCAGATCAGCTTATACTGGAAATGTATTACTTGAAATTGACCCGTGCGTACCTACGTACCTTTGACCTATACAATATAAATGTGGGTTAAAAGAGTGAATCGAGTGCTATTTATCAGATTTAATAGGCCCATCTTTCTCCAACAATATCAAGACGATCCTTGAATTGAAAACTGTGTTTGGTGGTATCAAACTAGTCAGATCCATATGAAACTGACCGACTGTGACTGATTTTGATACCAAACGACTCAACTAAATATATAATAATAATAATAATATTTATTCAAAACATAAATGGTAGAATACAATAAAAATCTTAGTAATTATAAAGGTATTTACAATGTTAACTAATAATTAAGTATACTATTATGTTCTGAAAAGCAACCTTTGCTCGTTTGACTAAGATACAGATTACATTGATCATCAATTGATCATATTAATCAATAGTTAGCGAAAATAGGTAGTGTGTTAAGTATGTAATACATACACACTACCTGTTTACGATACATGTTATACTTTAAAGCCACAGTGCTTTAGTTCAGCGAAGCTTCGGACCCAGTTTAAAATGAAGTAGAGCGCGGAACTAATCCCACACTGTGTTTTCCAGTTAAAACACTTGATTGTCATAGTTATTGTAGGAGGGAATGGCTTGTGAACGGCTTCGTTTTTATGACAGCTGATAACAAACTATTAATGAGCTTGCTACTTAGTCTAGTCGTCGCCATTTGCCTTAATATCTATATATACTTACAGTAATGCCAAACTTATGTATATTAACATATTTCTCACATTTCTCGACATTTTTAAATTAGCTTCGACAAAGAAAGAAGTCTTTCCTCAATTTAATCTTATTAAATGTAGCGATTTTATTGAGAACATTGATAATGAGAACGTACCTGTACAATAAAGTAAATAAAACATCTATTACTATCGATATAAATCACGAGAACATGAGCTCTGTCTGAAATAAAAAGCTCGTAAACTTATTTAATTAACTAATTAAAATGTAATTTTCCCTAAAAGAATTTGAAGTGTGTTTGACTAGCTTTATGACAATATTTAACGCTATTGTTATAACGAGGCTCTATTATTATAGGGCAACAACGGTTGTGTACCCATTAAGGGCCAAAACACGGAACAATATTTAGGCCCAAACTATCCGGCGCCGCCGGGTTGACTCCAGTTACAATTTGAATCCGAATTATCTGCCCAAAATTGTATGGGAACAAAAACGCACTTTTTATTTTCCCGGCCTTAGTTCTCAGCCCTTTTTAAATCCTTAGAGTTGTCCAAAGAAATGATTAACGTTTACATCGTCACAAATTCCACGTGAGCTTATTTGTAAAATTTGCGATACCTACAATCCGAGTGTCAATTCTAAAGCCCGATAAAGCTGTAAACCGCATTGCGATCGACTAGGCCGCTAGTACATATGTGTTCGTCTACATTTGTGTGGCCAATTATGCGGTTCACCAATTCACCACTCTGTGATGTCGTGAGCAGACACATATTGCGTAGCTACCTTCTCGGTTTATTAGGTAATCGTTTACAATTTATAATTAAAAGAGGATTTGATGATAAAAAAAACAAGGAATAAAATGGAAATAATCTTGTAGAATTTATAAGTATACCCTTAAACATAAGTAATATCTTATAATTTGTCTATAAGAACGACAACTGGGTCATATCATTAATACGCATTTCCATAATATTGTCCAAAAAGAAGGAAAACGTCACGTCCAAAATCTAGCTACATTTACATAAGTCATAAACATACTCGCTTCGAATGGCAGCCACAGTCTTAGTTTATAGTTCTACTTGTCCTATTTGATTAAAACTAAACTTTTTGTGCAGACGAGGACGAGGAGCCACGCTGTGTGACGTTGACATCGCGACACAAAGCCGCCATACGATTTATAAGAAAGGTACGTAACATTCCATTGAAATGTTTAAGTATTATAATCTATTACTTAGGGCCTTTATATGGTGACTCACGTCACCTAGACATAAAGTACATTTTACAATGTTTAATGAATAAATACTAACAGCGTGTTGTCATGAAATAACACGAAGTTTATGATCACGAATACGTTTACGAATTAACATAGAGTCAGACAAAATATGTCGACTATTTTATTAACATTAGAATTTTAGATCAAATTCCATGATTTCTGGCATTGCAGAAAATTACTACACAATGATCTCAACAATCTAAAATTATCCTTATGATAAAAACATGAAGCGAGAGATTTTCTTCTTTTGACGTCTGTAAGAGACTAATGGCGTTGCTATTAAAAATTCATGGCCAATTTGAAACTTCCAGTCAAGTCTGATAAAGTTCGTAAACGTAAGACTTACGATGACAAGGACACTTGGAGGTTGGAGGTGATCACATATTTATATTATTTAAAGTCATAATTATCAAATCTTTTTTCAATTGAAAATGTGATTTCAAAAGAGTTTTTATACTGCATACAGTTATTATAAGACCACAGAAATCTAAACACTATTTAGATTTCTGTCTATAAGACACAGTTTTACTTTACAGTCTGACAGTTTACTTGCACACCCAGCATATTTTTCCAAATAATATTATTGCTACAACTATAACTGAAAGTGTGCAAAATTTTCACCACACTTATCTACTATGGATGTGAATTGCTCATTCAAAGATTCGGCTATATCCTATCTGATAACCATCCCATTTGGCCACCCTCATGAAATATCGACACAAAAGTTGCCTTTGGTAAACATTTTTACTCTGTTTTGGTAAACTATTGATTTAATAATATTTTTGTACGTACAGGCAGCTCCAAAATCACAAAAAAACGTCTTTATTGATTTTCATATATAGAGAGTTTTGAATGAGAGGTTTATTAGGAAATAATAATACTTACTCTTCACTTTCTTTTTCTCCAAAACGAAGTCTTGTACTTTTATAATGAATATAAAAAGTATTTGGTAAAATTTAAAAAAAAATGTATGTTAAAAGATTATTGAACACGAACAGCGTAATTTTTGTTTCTAGAAATTGACACTATAGTTTTATTCGGCAAAACAGATACAGGATTAATTTTTGGTTCCATCTAAAACTCAATTGTTAAGTTTGCTTAGTTTATGCATAGTGCAAGGTCGTTGCAATGTCGTGTTCGGCGGGACCGTCTAGTGGTAGAGTTGGGTTGCAAATTGTAAGCAGAACACGAGCTAGTGAAATTTTACTACGCGCTGGATACCAATTTTACAAACAAAAAGTTAATAAGGACTCTAGTCGGAGCCGGTGTTCAAACCAAATAGAAAAAATATGTGGATGCTTGGCGATTATGACTTTAAAGGACAATGCTCATGAATGTATGGAGTCCCGTACCATGCTGCATCAAAATCAAACTTTGTTTTTTATAGACTGCACTTATCATATTAACTCCTACAAAAGTTATTTTTGTAAACAAAACGCGAGTTTCGTAGATTTTAGTAATAATCTAAATAACCTGACAATGTGGACATATTATACACGATTTATTATTGCTCTAAAAAACAGTAATCCGCATCTATTGCATTCTACATCTCTATGACCGGCTATGAACGGCCAATTAACAATAGATAAAAAAAACGTTTAAATAAAAATTCTTATCTATTCTAGTTGTTTTTATTTAATGTAGAATCATCAAAATATATTTTTTTACATGTTTTTGAAAGATGTGATCGTGACCCTATCAAAATTCAAGGTTATAGTTATCATAAATCATGTGAAACGGAACGTCATGTATAGGGAATAAAACAATATCAACACTTTTTTAGTTTAAATTAAATCCCCTGTTCAAAAATCATATCTCCGACGCGTAACGTCGTAAAAAATTATGAAAATAATTACTATAATGTTTTGATCTTGATGCATGAGAGTTTTTGGTACCACTTTTGGTCATTCTCCTTTTGATAGGAGTCGAATAATAAAATAAACGTTTCGCATCAATTCGTGTCTGACCCATTACAATGACGAATTTTTAAATTAATCTTTATTTTTATAAATTTATTGTCAACTTGGTCTAACTGTGATTTTCCTAATAAAAGTTAATGGTAGAGTTTATGGTGAAATCTCTTTAATGTGCCTTTATTCTCTGATTGTATGAAAACCAATGAAACCTGCACAATATTGTTCGTTTTGGCCTAGTTAAGTAAGAGATAACAAGATCGTGAAATCATATTCTGAAATGTTATGGTCAAATCTGACTAGGGCTATTATAATCTGATTAAAATAATAGGATGTATAAACGAACTTTAAAAATAAAGGCTTATAAGGCTTAACTCAAAAATTACATCATAATTTGCACTATAATTTTGATGCTTTTAAATTCAAAGTAGGTACCCCACAGTAAGAAATAAAATGACCAATAGATAGCTGAAAGGTACCTTAGGTTATGTTAGAACTATGACCACTAGTGTCATTTCTTTTTAACCTGACTGTACTTACCTAGTCTTGTTTACCAGACGGGATACAATAAATGCTATTTTTCAAAAGTTATCGAAATGAGCCTAAATGTATTCAATATAAAATGTTTACTAAAAGCATGTTTAGGTATTTTATGGGCGTAACCAAATGGGATGGTTACCAGATGGAAGGTAGCACTTACATATACCGTACATAATAAGTACCACAAAATATGTAAAGTTCCAAATATTAATTCGCTCTCAATATCAGACATATTTCGACACCCTTCTGAACAACGAGCTTTTAATGACAAGTTCATAGATTTAGTTCGGGTTCTCAAGTAAAATAGCAGGAAAGTTTAATTTCAATCTGAGTATAAATCCGGAACTTTCTCTTAATGAGAAGGTTTCGTTATAAATGTCTATTCGTAACTTACTTAACTTGTTAAATTCTGACAGATGAAGTATTTTGTGGCCCGACGTAAGTTTAAGGAAGCGCTAAAGCCTTACGACGTCAAGGACGTTATTGAACAGTATTCCGCGGGCCACGTGGACCTGCTGGGCCGGGTGAAAAACGTGCAGACTAGGTACTGCAGCCACGACCGACCCTTGTACACCATGCACTACCATTTATTTTCTACATACCTACCTACTATACTTTCGTCTGGACTGTGTACCGACTGTGTCTTGTAATCTTCGTAGTCAAAGTTGGCATTAAACTTAATTAATACCTTTATACTACCTCCGTAGTTAGTGTGTGCAACGCTATACATAATGCATAACTACAGTACATTATCTGGCTGCCTCGAAATCGCTAAAATGTCTTTTCTTGTCACTTCAAAGAACACACGTATTTCCATTGTATTTTATTCGTTTGAGTGATACCTATAACATTTTCTTGCAGAATTATTTTGTCATTACGCCAGTTTATTTTTAGTTTTATTACTTATTATTTGTTTCTATATAATTAGTTTAGATAGTAAAAGGAGAATCATTCAACTGCAAAAAGATTTTGTTTAATATTTTATCTTTAGGTTTTCCGCATTCTACGATTTATTTCCTTAGTAAACAAATGCTGCATAAATTTTATATGGAAGCGTGTTCAACTACTTCCCTACTGTATATCAAGTAGGTGGTATAATCTTAAAATTGTAGCGATTTTGAAGCGGTCTCTACACTGAAAACTTCAAATGATAACTGCTCCCTGCCTCTTAGTCTAGATGCCTGATAGATTATGACATGACCCACACTTAAACGGTGAGCCGTACTGGCCGAGTTCAAGGAATTTTTCAGTGACTAAATGAAGTTAATTCTAAAGATTTTAACAATATTGTAATCAACGGGTAGCTTTAATTAACAAATAGTTGCTCGGTACCAATACCTTCTGCATGGTTGCCTATATGATTACAACATAAAACATGGTAGTGTTATAAATAATACATGATGTAAATCCAAATTTCCATGTTCTTCTCATTACCCAATTTTGTAACTATGAAGGTACCTACGTATGTTACCAGTCCACGCAGCAAGAGAGTATGTATGTTTAAATAAATAAAGTCCTTTAATTAGCAATATTAATGTGTCACTATACTCAATACCAACTACGATGAGCTAGAACACTTTACATCTAAAGTAGTTTAAATGACAAGAAAACTACACGGTTTTCTATTATAGGTATGTACAATAGGTGTTATACCTACATCAGGTTAAAACCTTTAAGTATAAATCCCCATTTTTTATGTATGCGAAGCTTTACCTTTGCAAATTTAGCTATCAGGATGTGTTTTATTTTCGTGTAGCTCAAGTATTTTGTCGCACGCAAGAGATTTAGAGAAGCATTGAAACCATACGACGTCAAAGATGTGATAGAGCAATATTCGTCGGGACACGCGGACCTGCTAAACAGAACCAAGAACCTGCAGTACAGGTGAGATGAGAGGAGGCCATTCGCCCCGTGCCCCATACGCACTGTCGTCGGTTACTGCCGCTGCTACTCCATTCACTGATCATCATCCGTCGCCTACTTGTAAAGCCACTCGCTAAACAAAGTTGTCCGAATGCCAGCTCACCCATGGTCTACCAACAGTAACCAAGACATTCCTCTAACTAACATGACCACTCACCATGTAGGTAGGTATACCACAAGTTATAAAGAAGTGCGACTTTTGCGACACTATGATATAATCGTTATTGGTGTGGTTTGAATTTATAATTATTTTGTTTAACTGTATATTCATATTGTGATATTACACCCTTGTCTATATTATGTTGTAGTTAATTTTTAAATCAGATTAGCTTAGTATTATTTATAGTAACATTGTTTTTAGGTACTTTTTAATAATTTTCATTATTAACTAGTAATAAATGTTAGTCTAAGTAGTTTTAAGTATTTCGTTATTACTAGTAAGATGGCATCAGAGTTTTTTTATCTCTTATTTATTGTGAGTAAAATTATGATTTTCAACTTCGATGTTGTTATTCTGTACATCCATTATTTCTTATAACTATTATATTAAAAGAGACATACTTCATTATGCTTCAAGTCGAGAAATATCCCAAAAATGAAAATATTTAACCGTCAATAACTCAGGGGCAGAGAAACCTGGCGTCATTACCATTTAAAAATATAAAAAATAAGGTAAAGAATTATTTCGAGTGTTTTGGCAAAGGTTGTATTTATTAAATAGTTGAATGCAATAAAATGAGTGACATATGCCAAAAAGTTGATAGCTAGTGTAATAATAGGACTTATTGTGCCAAAACTACTGCAAAATTTACATTACAGTTCTAAAAATGATGTCAGTATTAAAGAGTTGCGAAGACTATAATCTGATATACGCTCTACCTACTTAACCAAAATATGTAATGAAAAATATATTATTTTAGACTTTCTATTGTAAAACCATAAAGCCGGCTGTGGGCACCAATTAATTCATTGCTAAATAATTTACTGAATTAAATTATTATAGTCGTAGGTCGCAGGCCGTAGCAAAACTCTTATCTTCTCTGGCGATAAAGATCACTCATTCGAATATTATGCATGAAAAGATTCATCTTTTTATACATTTATATTTATGCATGTATTGATGGTATGGTATTATGTTCATTAATTAAGCACATTTTCAAGTTTCGCATATAATTTCACTGAAACCATTTTTAATCTCAAGCAGCGGTAACCAACCTACGGACCTTGGGCCGCATGTGGCACAAGGGTTTTCTTCGTATCCTAAAACGTTATGTTGATATTGACGATATATTGAACCTCATAAAATGGGCTCAGTTCGTGTTTTGCAACTCCTGCTATATAACAAATATGTGTAGCCCGTGAAAGAAAAAGGTTGAGTATCGCCGTTTGAAGGGACTAAACCGAGTAAACACATGCGTTTGGTGTTGAGTATTTTTTTTCTTAATACTTTATCTAAACTCGACACCACGTTGTATTTAAGAGATTGAGTAAGCAAAGAATAAATAGATTAAGTGCGTATATTCGCTGGGTGCGCGATAAAAGCGCTAACTAGCGGTCCCAACTATTGTAGAACTTGACATTGCGGACAAAACGAAAAGTAAGAAAACAAACAAATATATTTACAATGTTATCGACATTTTAGACAATTTATTACAACTATAACTGTGGTTTGGGAATAGTTTAATGATTACATTTTTTTATTCGTGATTTGATGATGCAAAATTTTGTAGGTAATGTAAGCTTTTATAAGTCGAGCTGGCGTTGTGTAGAAAACATGTTTTTAAACAAATCATTAATAAAATGCTCGCTTATGTTTACGTCCTACGCGGTTATTAAACATATTGTTTTTCATAGTCATTAAAACAGGCTTTCAAGTTGTTATACACCACATCGAATTTTAACCTCAGACAGATATAATGAAGAGAATGTTGATTCTATATAAACGTGTGCAAGATGTGGAAGAACTGCGACCAAATGATATGAAATACTTCACATGAACCACACAATTAAAGCTTGAATTATTCCCCAGATTTAAATGATATCGACGTCATAAACAACGCTATTTTAATATTGTATGAAAATGACAGTAGCTTCCGCTCGAACAAATGTCATTTCCATACAATTTCGTCTTTCCGCAGGCGTTAACGTTTAAGGAAAAGGGATCAATTTCGTTCTCCCCACCTTGTGCTTCACACCTATCGAATAGCAAATTGTAGGCACAGCCAGGAAATGCGTTTAGCATGAGCCGTTTTTATGTTAACATACCTATTAACATAGTATTTCTTCAAAAATATACATATATTTATGGTATACTACAATAAAAATATGTTTTTTATATCCAGTACCTTACGTACGTTTTCTTACTTGTTCTGTCTCACCAGAAAGACCTTTGTTACTAATTATTTTATAAAAAAACAAAACTTGTAGGACCACCTGTCTTTGTGCATCTATTAGGGCCAAGCTTTGTATATAAAATCAGCTAACTCAATTACCAGCATACGGGTTATGATAAAGAAACCCTCTCTAAAAAATTTAAAGAAAGGGTTTACAAGCGCACAAGCGGAATTATTTTCAAGAAATGCCGAAAGCCGCACTCCGTGGCGCGTAGCAATCCCTTTTATTTCTGTTTGGTGTTTCCTCCCTTGTGTCTAATCAGTAAACGATATTTACCCATTGCTTATTTAATATCCATTTCTCATATTGCTATACCTCAGTTACCAATACCGGGTTCCTATATCTTACCGATTGTTGTTGGAACTAATTCTCGTGAATATTTTCGCCATAGCTTAAGGCTGATTCTACCGACGCCAGCTAACATTCATCTGAGGTTCATTTGACGTTTTGACAACATTTGTAAGGAAATTCTATCAAAATGTCTAACTTATACCTCAGATAAAGGTTACCCGAAGTTTGCAAATCGGACCTTAGGTTGGTGTTCACCAATGTAAATTCTATGGATAAACATTTACTTAAGAAATGTACTAAAATTATAGGTAATGGTTGTTTAACCAGAGAATTAATGTTGGTGAACATCAACCATAGTGTATTAATTAGAGACCCACCCATCCGTTAGTATCGTTCGCAAGTAGAGCTTGGGGTATCGGGTTTTTTTACAAGCACAGTTGAAAAATTCTCACTTAAGTACTACCATTGGTACAAAACATATATTTTTTTGGATATAGGAACCTGGGTTATTACTAGCATAAAGCTTTATGTGCTTACACGTGCAAACACTAATCTGAACACGGACAATAAAGCATGAAGCTTTCTGATGCAATAATTTCCATCATAAAAACACAACCAGCTTCGTCGAAGTCGTTGTAAGTAATTGTTGGACATAGTTCAGATGCCACCTATTTTGTTTTCTTAGAAATAGTTTAGTTATTCATCATTTCATTCTGTAAATGTACACACATTTTAGATTCATACATTTGTGTATTTTTGTTGGCTCAGCCTTTCGCGAGGAGAGTTTAATAATGATCAACTACATCAGGGGTTCCCAACTGTGCCGCGCATACCACTAGTGGAACGCAGAGCTTATCAAGGTCGTACACCAATAATAAAAATAAAACATTCCCTCGCTTTGAGTAAATAGTTACAGTGGTACGCGCTTTTATAATGGTAGGTGAAAAGAATGCCTGGGGCCCATTTAGCTACAACATTTAATAAAATTTCAACCACACGCCTTGATCAACGTATGAACATTATTTTCCTCCTCTCGCTCGTCTGTGTATGTGTGTGTTATTGACGAAAATTTCGCGTAGCAATCTATTGATTTGGTAGGAATATATTTTATTTCATTGTTTGTCGTCGTCTTCCATTCTATTTTAGCGACACAGGAGTCCCCAGTAATGAATTTTTGGTTATTTATTGAAATTTTCCAAAAGTACCGAGTTTTTTGATTCTTTATGTATCTATATATTTGGGAGAAAAACGTAATTTTTTGTCCTTATTGACCATACAAATGTGGAACAGTTTTTCTTTGTGTCAAATTGTTAGGGGAGAGACCAATCCAAGAAACTGCATTCCAAATTATCGTTTACCTATCTGGTGAATAATTTGAATACCTACTGTACATTCTTTATTTTTTATTCAACACCCAAAATTATCAATCTATATTTTTCATTAAAAGAGCAATTTCTTACGTTCCCCTCCTCCCCCTGGGGCATTTGAGATTACTTTATTGATGCTTTTCCGCATCTGTATTGGCACAATTTCTTTCTCGTATTTTCTAAAAAAATACTACCTATAAAATTAATTTAATGCATATTCAACTTAACTAATTTTTAATACACCATCAGGTTAGACCAAATACTTGGAAAACAAGGATCTAAAGCTAAAGATGTCTACGCATCAAAAATCAGCCTAGCTTCCAGAGTAGTTAAAATTGAAAGACAAGTAAGTTGTATTGTTAAGTACCTACCTAGCATGATGGGCCTGTCCACATCTTCACGTCACGACGTCGTCAACGTGGAACGGTACGGTAACGCGGCACGGTGCGTTGACATAACGTGCAAACGTTACCGTATCGTAACACGTTCCGCCTCTAGACGCAAGCGCACACGTATATGCGCACGGCCCGCGCTCCCCACGCCCGCGAGTTCATCGCCATCTATGTGTTCCGATGCTTTAAAACCATACCTTACTGTTTCTCTTATTAAAATTCAGGATCTACATAGTCAGCGATAAATCTAACAATGATCCTGACGTGCATTTTTACGATACGGTAACGTAAATTTGCACGTTATGTCAACGCACCGTGCCGCGTTACTGCACCATTCCACGTTAACGACATCGTGACGTGTAGATGTGGACAGGCCCTTATACCTAACATATTTTGTATCCTTTTTATACTTTGTGACATCTTAACGGATACCCGAATGCCACGGATGCCATGGGGAACGCTGCGGGTTATGCTAAAACCACCAGGATGTTCTTCCGAGGACCAGTGCATCCGCTGCGGGAGGAGAGAGATTCAGCCGCCTCCCTCCCCCTTTCCGCCGCCTCTTGGGTGACCATCACCTCGTCGCAAAAGGAGGCGACCGATGGCTTCACACGCACTGGAAACGAATAATATACTTATTCAGCTTATCCTAGTATTGGGCTGCTTTGAGCAATTTGTTCGACAAACGCAAAAGACTTCTTAACGAGAGCCATATCTCATTACACATTGCATCATTTCGGATTTAATTGCAATGACATTGAATAAAGTGAGTTAGGCATCATCGTATACAGAATGACTCGTTAATCGAGTGACATATTGAAGGAAGGTATTCGGTAATCGATTCTCGTTTTAAATATGTAAAAAATACGACCTTAATATTTGACCTATGTCCCTTTCCCATAATGTTCAATATTGTGGACAATATTTTGTGCAAAAAACTATGCGAGGCGAGTTTGCAAGCGGTGAGGTGATGCACACGGCGCGGGCGCTGCAAGTGCCAACCGGCCTTTATTCCAACCTTTGCCGACATACCCGCTGGTCAATGTTATTCCAATATTTTCATACTACTTAGTTTTCTTTGTGATGTATTAATTAATGTTTTATTTTTTTACATTTTTCTTTGTTACGTGTACGCACAAATTTTCGCTTCGTATTCATTCATTTTAAATGTCATTCGTTGACCCAGTCATATAGTATATGTTACGGTTGACGTTAGGTGGCTGGATAAAGCTAACTTTATCCAGATTAACCCAGTTCTATGGTTCTATCCAAGACATTTGGACAAAGTCTGAAATTATTACAAACTTTGGACATTATGCAGCTACTATTGGATAGTGCTTACTTCATCCAGACGTAGTTGGATAATGTTAGTATTATCTAAAAAAATGAATCTTTAATGTTATATGTTTAAAGAAAAAAACTTTGATTTATATTAGGAAGTGCCTCCACTTCACATTATTAAAAATAGGTCATATTAGGGTCAGGTCAAAAGGTAGGAATCAGAGCACCCAGAATCTACGTGGTCAGACTTTGTCCTACCCTATTTTTAATCGTGGAGCCAGAAGTTCGCGAAGAAGTTCCCAAGTGAAGCGAGCGCTCGAGGGCAAAGCGTAGCGACGGAGTGGTTTAGTGGCTATTTTAAATTACTTGAAAAGCCAGCTAAAAGGAAATAAAGGAAAAGTAAAGTTTTTTTTTGGTGCCTTTGATACTTTAGTCAATAATTGTTATTTTTTTTCTAAAATAGAAAAAGTGTAAGCTCCTATATCTTAAGATATTACAATTTTTATGAACACCTAAATTACTGGGCAGGTAAAAATCAAAATGGCTGTCTTTCGGAGAGGAGGGGGTTGGTATTATTAAATAAATAATTACAAAAAGGGATATTTTTGTCTATAAAATTAAGTGTTTAACATATCATTAACACACTGTATAAAGAAAAAATACATTGGTTTAAAGGAAATGCCTCCACTTCACATAAAAAAATAGGCCGAGCATATTATCTTAATGTCCGAATCAGAGCACCCCGACTCCCATCTGGTCGGAATCTTTCCTTCTGCTAAAGTGCTACTACTAATCGTGGAGTCAGAAGTTCGCGAAGCATTTCCTAAGTGGAACGAGCGCTCGCGGGCAAAGCGTAGCGAATGGGTGGAGTAGAGGTGACGAGCGTAGCGTTCTACCGACTACCCGAGCGGGGTGCTGGGCGAGAGTGCGAGTAAACCAAAGTACCGACAAAGCTAGTCTTCTGGAGGAACACTATCAAGAAAACTGCATTATTGCAAAATTAGCCAATAGTTATAATAAAATCCGACAGTTAACCGATCTTTAACCAAAACATTAACATAACAAAACATACACACTTCCACTTTACACTATCCAACATTAGCGGGATGATGTCCTAAGTTTGTAATAATTTCAAACTTTATCCAAAGGCCTTGGAGCCAACTAGCTTTATCTGGATAAAGTTCCATCTATCTAGCATCTGTAACATATGCAGCTTCAAAATTAGTTTAGGTACTATTTAACACATCGTAACATCATTATCTGCAGATTAGGAAGCAAATCATAGTTCATTTAATTTCTTTCAGGTAGATGACATAGAAAGTAAGTTGGATCATTTATTAGAAATGTATAAGGAGGACAGAGGGGTACCACGAAGAACAGTAGTGAGTGGCGCGAACGGAGAAGGTGGTACATCTGGAGAGGGCGGGCTGTCAGTGAGAATGCGGCCTGCTCTGACGGAGAAGCAGTGCTCCGAGCCGAACTCGCCGGTGTCCCGCACGTTCGAACCGCAGGCGCCTGCGACGGCATCGCTCGTGCCATACAAACGGCCTATGAACCGAGGATATTCCGACCTCGGTAGCAGATTCGTCAAAAAAAAAGTAATCGTAAAGTAAGCAAAAACTCAAATCTGTAGCATTGTTTTTTTTCTCAAAATGTTATGAAGCAGTAGCAATCAGTCGAAAATCCATAATTTACATCGAAAATTCAAGCTAAAACGTACCACAACAATATAATATAAAAATATTTTGTATTCTTCTGTAGGCTTATACTTATATATGATGTTGCAGCATGTTATTCAAGATATGAGTAAGATGACAACGAGTAGATTTCTTAGCTACGTTAAATTTATGTTCCAATTTCGCTAAAGTGTAAATACACAGTTTAATAATGAATACTTGCAGGACATCTTTAAGTCGCAGTGGTGATTCCCCCAGAGACGATGCAGTAGTTATCGTAGTGCCGGACTCCGAGGGCACGCCTCCCCGTCTTGTCACCGACAGCTCAGGTCAGTACCTGTCAAATATACACGTGTACATATTGAAGCAACATGTTGCAATATTAGCTTATCTAACTGCCCACATCATGATTAGCTACTTGTTATTCACAATCATAAACCTTACAGTACAATTCCTAAGCATTCACTAATCTTAGCAGTTAAGTAGAAATTGTTTAGAGTATATGACATATAGCATTCTGCTAAATATATACAATTGAACTAATCGTAAATAAGGCAGAGTTAAACTGGTCTACTGAACTATTTTTAGACACTTAAAAGCCATATTGCTCTAATAAATCTCTACACCTTTCACTGCGCTCCATGATACTCATCAATTCAACTCCAATCCAACACCACTAATCAATCACTATTATCATATTAGTCCCTACGTAGACTCACACACGTGTGAATAGAATGCCGTAGTTAATGTGATGCTAACATAACCAATAACGTCGTTGCCATAGGTATAAATATGCGAATATTACAAAATTGCAGCATCTTATGAAGATTATTCGTCGTCGACCTCTCTCTGACCGATGACATGGGAGAGCCCCATAGTAAACGGCCGCCGCCGGCTGAGTGAGTCCTAAGCCCTACCCCTATCGATGTGTGGAATGTTTATCATTTTATAGTGTCTCTCTGTGTCCTCCTAGATCCGCCTATAACTTACTCCTACCACATGAATGTACTAATGAAGGTGTTGTAGTTTATAGATTTGTCTTTATCTGAACTTCATTTATTTTTATCAACTCAAAAAATCATATCCTATTTTGTCAAAGGCGAATGCTACTCGCTCAGTATTTATCACGATAGTTATCTCGCGATCCTGGATCGTAATATTCATTGAACGTATAGATCAATGTATTGATTCTTAAAACGCTCAATAAATATCACGATCCAAGATCGCGATAAATATTGAACGAGTAGCATATTGTTTTATAAATTAATCGAAAGGTAACTCTTCAAGTATATTAGATGATTCTGATTCGTCAAAAACATGCAACAAATTTTATGTCAGCTCTTCCGGGATCGGAAAGTAAGCATATAGAGAAAAAGAGTATCTCAGCTGTTTATGATCTCACGAAAGATCACTGTTATGATCTATAAATCTAGCAAGTTACTGATGTAGCTGTACGTAGCTTTGACCAATTTCGACTGCCGCACAATGCTAAGAAAATAAAGAAAAAAAGCCTCCACGTAAAAAATATAGAACAAAAAATAACTTTAACTGAATGAGTTTGCGAAGCAAAGAATAATCAAAAAAATAATATATTAATTATTCTTCAAAACATGGTAAGCACGCGGTTATAAAAGGCTTTTTCTTTATTTCATAAATACATGATAAGCAAATTCGTAAAACTTGTGGCATGTTTGCAACTTTGTTAAAAAAAACAATAACTAGGCTGAAATCTATAAAGCGTCGCATCGCAGTTATCGCAGGAGGTTAGAAAAAATTATAGTCTAGAAGAAATAAGTCAGTTACCTGAAAACCGTCCAGCTGGTCGACTTATTCAATGGATATCTGTAAATCTAAACCTGAAAACAATAAAGTTACAGCATAATACGTGCTCGTAGTTATTATTACATTTTAAATCAATACAAGATATCATTATATTGCCTAGATATTGCACTTGCTAATATTATATTGGTGGTATCTAGTGGATTTTTTGGAAGATTATCATATAAACCACGTTCAGAAGACACTGTACATACCTACTCGTCGCATTCTGATGCTCGGCCATCATGATGTTAAACATCTGACGGTAACAGTGTCTGGACTTAACAATAAAGTGACTGAAATTAAACAACAGCAATAGACATACAGTGGAGGCCATAGAATTAGGAACAAAGGAAGGAGTTTAAGGAGTTAAAAACTTGCTATTTCATATAGACGTTGATAGACTGCTATCATGATGTAGAGCCATCAATAGGGAAATCAACAAACTTCTAATATTTACAATCACTTTGCAAATATGCATTTGAAACGGACTGGGCTCTGAACAAATAATTTTATTAAGAACAACAATCACAATGTTAGAAAAAAACCTCGAAGTTTGGTGTCAGCTAATTTCTGCGTCATTAATATCTCCACGTTTTCGAAAGTTATTTTAATTGATTAATTTACTCAAAATAAATAAAGGAAATTAGTCATTCGTTTTTATTCGCAAAAAATATGCATCTTTACGAGCGTGATTAATCTTTCAAAAAACATCGCTGATCATTTAAAATGCTCCAGTAGGAAGTTTGCAACGTTTGCAACGCATATATGCTGCAAATAACTCTGACACACTATGGAAACGGAATCTCGGAAAACTGTACCTTGTAGGGTTGCACAACCCCTTTTCAGGGCCGTTCTTATGTTGAAATATTTAAACAACTGAAACATGCGTCTTTGGTAATGGAAGCTTTACTTCATTCAATGATTTATGTATTTTATTGAAATCGATATAGGTATTTCGCATTTTTTATAGACGTACTTATTTCATCGTTGTAATGGTGGATCGTGGTTATGGCACAGATTATAGCGTGCAATTCTAAAAACTCCTAATTACATGGCCACCACTGTATGTGCACGCTAGATTTCAGCCTAATTTTCAAAAGTTTTTTTTTTCCAATAATTTAAAGACAGCATTTTTTTTTCCTTTTGCTACACTTCTCATCAATTTCAGCATGCGTCTGTAATGTAGATTTCCTTTATTAAGTATTGAAATAGAAATATTAAGTATGTAGGTACTATATTAAGACTTTTTGATTGGGGCGCATAATAAAACAGCCTTCACGAGTGACGATGCTTGTATGTCCGGCGCACGCTGGGTAGTCTGCCTCGTTACGCTACCAACCTCGCTAACTGGCTAACCGTTTCACGACGGCACGAGCTATTCGAGAATACACGAGAGAAAAAAAGAGGAGTATCAGACATCCGCAATCCAGTAACCGGGCAATGCCAATCCTAAGCTTAGACCGGTTGTTAGACTTTTGAGTTTCTGACTACCCGTAACTGCTGTCATAAATATTTATATAAAACCCGATGTGTAACGAACGGTCACCCATCCGCGGACTGACCGCGACAAGTGCAGCTTAACCTCGCAGATCGTACGATCCACGCGGTTAATTAGCCACGAGCCCCTCGCCTGATTACACCATAAGTATACAGAATATTAAAAAACTTTAAACTGATATTGCAACTTGGCTACCTATTTAATAAAGTGAGTGTTTAGGTACATACGTCATTTAAGAAAAAGGAAAGTAGGAAAAAAATAGGCGTGTTTTTTATTTTAATGTCACTTATGCAGGACACAACGTGAGTCTCTAACATTTTTACATCTTGAATACTTATGAATAATGGCATAAAAATATTATTTTATGCAAAATGTACAGCGATTTAATTAAAAAAACCGGCCACATGCTTTTCTGACCATGCACAGTATAGGGTTCCGTAGTAAGTATGGCTATACGATGTTTTAGTCCAGCGTAGTGCTAAGTGAATGATAAACAATTCAGATTAAAAGATAAATACCCATTTCAAAATACAGTTATTTTTGTAGTTGATTTAAGACATCTTGTATGGAGTTTCTATAAACTTTTTACCGATCCAACTACATTTCATAAAGATCCCCGTATTACTTACTCGTGACGTGAACTAGTAAAGCCTACTTAGCTGTGATAGTTTTCCTTATAATTTCATTACTACTATTCTGGATAATTTTTATATATTCAGAAATAGCGAATTAGCTTGTATTTTAGGGGGTAAGAACTGACTGTAACAAAAATAACAATATTAAAGCTCAATATTTCATAAATGTATCGAATAACCCTTTGCGTTATCCCGAAATATTTTTGATAGGGGCATTCAACGACACCATACAGAATCGGGTACGTGAATAAAAAAGTACACCAACTTTAAATGTAGGGGAGCTACCCTAAAAAATTTTTTTATTTCATTACATAACTTTGTAGAAGTTATAAATATATATATAGCCATGCCAAATTTCAGCTATATAGCACTAAAAGTCTGCAAGCAATACGGCTGTGACATACATACATACGTACGTACGGACAGACAGACAAACGGTTATGGAGAAACTACAAAGATTCCTATTCCTAGTTTGACTACGGGACTCTAAAAAGGTATGATGAATGTAATTTTGTTCCAGTAGCCTCGTCTTGGTATCAGTTATAAGCTTTTCAATAACTACAGTTTTGACGAAATGATTACTTGTCAACAATTACATTTCCACCCTGTATTGTACAACAAGCATTTTGAATGTTCAAATAATGTGGTTTCTTCATTATTATTCGTCTGTATATTTTTTATTTATGTTCTGGCATAACTCCGACGTATGAGCACCGATTTGGATGATTCTTTTTTTTATTTGGAGATAATGTAAACTTGGTGAAGATCTGATGAAGACCTACAGAGATAGACAACAATGACGAACAGTACACATAACGTGATTAGACAACGAGCAGCGTCTTCAGTAGGTCTAATCATGTTTTAAATAAGGTCACTAAAAAAACTATTTGACAAAAAATAAAACCGACTTCAAAAAGAACTACTTAGTAAAATGTTTTTTTCAGAATACGGTGCTAATCCACGCTGAATCAAATTGAAGGCACCGACTTCTGAAACTGTTATTTTATTAGTTTTTTTAAGGTGATTTTATTTTTTGTTAAATAAGACAGTTATTTAGTTATTTTACAACCAGTCCAAAATCCAAACAGCTTGAAAAACGCTATTGTTTAACCGAATCAATTCTCTTAATCGCACTTTACGATGTAAGTGTAAGAAAATAGAGTCTAACACTGAGTTGCAAGAAAGATACCATTAGGTGATCATTAACTAATCTGTCATTAAGAATAATGTTTCCATTAAATTAATGGCTATTGCATGAACACTAATTAGGTCGTAGTTCGTTCTTCATTTAATAATTATCTTACATTGAAATCATGGGGAGTTTGACACATCAAAAATTAATTTTAATGGATAGTTAATCATTCCATTAAATCTAGCTTCTTGCAATGGACAGAAGAGGTTAATGGAGCATTAACATTCTAATGAGAGCATTAAAATTTAATGGACCTTTCTTGCAACTGAGTGTTAATCTTGTGTAGATCCACGGAATTACAGATGTGGCAAAATAATATTAGAAATATATTATATTCATGTAAGTAGATACTGTTCCAAACGGACAATATTGCTAAAATACTTAACTCCTTTCTAATTAGGTACACAGACATAGACAAACGTTAATATTGATTAACTGGCGATCTCCGTTGACTTTCCTAAGCGGATGTTATCTATAACCTATGTTACATCCGACACTATCTCAATAAGTATTTATCCACGCACGCTTTTCTGAGGAATATATTTGTTCATCTTTCTTCTATTAACGTTGCTTACTCCTAGATCATTTCAAACTACTTACATTATTTATAAACACAAACTGGGTAGGATTTAACAGGTTTCGTAGATAAACTCGATAATTGAAACTAACATAACTCACTGGATCAAATTGTAAACTACATTTTAATGCAATAAATACCAACTTGCCATCTGAGTACTTAATAGAACTCTAACACTGACTGACTGACAGACGACGCACAGCTCTAGCTAGAGTGAAGCATACAATTTTGCACAGGAGTTCCTTAAATAAACGTAGGTGAGAACTAAGAAAGGATTTTTGAAAATTCATCCCCTAATATTCGTCATTTTTAAGAAATACGGAAATTGATGTTTTAGAGTTTAACTTATAAATAAAAGTCAGTTGGGTCAGCGTTTTTGGAAATTCATCCCCTATCAGGGACAAAGTTTGTATGGGAAACCTACGTCATTAAATTTTTTGAAGTTAGAAATATGGAATTTGGTATTTAGGCTACTGAAGTACTCCGAAAGTACTCTAATAAAAAAATAACGTTTTGACTGATTTAAGGGATGAATTATCAAAACGGGAAATCTCACGGATCGACCTGAAAATAAAAGTACGATACACGCATAGAAACAGACGGGGACGAAAGAGATTCAGAGATATAATTTAAGTTGAAACACATGTATGCAATAAAGTATTAACTTTTAATAAATATTCTTATCCTAAAAGTAATTAGACGTGCTTTTTTTCTATAATGAGGTCACTTTTGAGAAATATTACTCCTTTAATTAGAGGATATTCACACTACATGGATAGTTTGTCTATTTAGTTTTTATTTGTTTACGCGGAACAAATTTATCGCCGCGACAAAGGGTAAAAAAGAAGGCATGGGCAAAGCAGGTTACCCAAAAATTCTAACGTTTGAGCAAAGTCGGATGATTCCTGAGATGTTGCCGATGGGAAATGGGCACACGGTTAGTTAACATATACCTACTTAATGTTGTCGTTTGTTTCTTATTTCTATTTACAAATTAATTACGAGATGGGCAGCGGTGGAGTCCAAAAAAAACCAATTAAATATAATAAAAGATTTATTTTAAAGTTACAATATTGAACTTAGTAACTAAAGCTTAATTTTAAGATGTCCTAACGTCCCGATGTTAGGTGACAAAAGGCGCCGCGAAATGTCGGCGATCAGTTTTTATTAATCAATGAAGCCGTGTTGCATAATCCCAGTAAGCGGAAATCGAACGATGGTGCGCTGCGTGTTAAAGTTGTATCTGAGGGCATGCTCGGATATAACACCTCCCTCGTAAGATGAGCAACTATTTGTCAATGCCTATTGCAAAAGTTGCGGCTCGTTTAGCTGGTTCTGATAATTCAATAACTTCTTTATTGTTTTTCGTTAGCAATGCCTTTACTCGTCGTGTAAAATACACGCTAAGCAGTGCACCTGCACTTAACAATGCAATCAGCATTAGGTACAAAGGTATTGTTGTGTGGTAAATACTCGATGAATCCGCAGAATCGGTTTCGACAGAAGTCTCCATTGTGATTTGTCTTTGTATATTATTCAATGAATTTAAGTCAATTGACGACAGGTGATAATTTGGCTCGTTCTTCTGAGTATAATTAGTCATCCGTGGGAACGCTGTTATTTCAATGATGACACCGTTAACCTTGTCATCGATGTTGACCAATGTAATTTCGGGTGATCTTATCTTGCAGGATTTTGGTATAGTTGCTAAGAAGCTGCCTTGTAATAGTTGATGTCTTTCTTGTCCACAGGATAGCTGAACTTTAGTAGGTTTCGGGAATGAAATAATGTAATGTCTGCTATCTAGCTCTAAAAGAGCCTCCTTAGTCAGAGAGATAGGCGTGATTTGACACGTTGCATCTATCTCCTGAAACTGGATTAATTTATCTATGCAATCTAATCCGGAGCGGATGTGATGGCTTATTTTCTGTTCGCATATATGCCATGTATCTACCTTCGGGCATTCTGCCTCTATGTACACGAACTCCTTTAAGTTGGTTGCTACATAGGGATAATCGGGAAGGATAACATTATTTTCTTTATTTGGTACGGGGCAGAGTCTATATAATTTAAAGGTAGTGGGGAGTGTGATAGGGAATTTTAGGACAACCACGATCTTCCTATCAACGTAATAAGAACCTAAACTAATTATGTCGTAATAGTATCTGATATCTAAATCTATTATATGATCTACGCTATATAAGTGCCGTAATTTGCTTATCATAGTTTTTAAATCCCTAACACTTAATATAGAATGGTGCAATGATCTTGAACGACTAAATGCTAATATATTCTCTAACCTATTAATTTCACTGGCTAACTCCTGTATGTTATCGCTAAGAATAACAAAGAGTTGCGCAAGGTGTGCATATCTTAACGCTCGCTCATTATCCGAGGTAGTCAAGTTAATGACATACTTAAGAGCTTTATCTAATTTTTGCTGATTTATAGTTAAATTGTGTAGTAACTGAGTTTGTTGTACTGTGAATTCTTTAAATAATGAAATATGTTCATTTAACTTGTTAGAAATAAGCTTATCATTTTTCTTTAAAGTTCTCATAACATTCTCGAATCTTAAAGCGTCATCGTGATCTAGATTACCGGAAATTGATTTTATTAAAGTACCCAAAGGATTAAATATACCTCGTTTGACTCTACTAGGTTGCAAGGTTTCTAATTGTAATAGTATTCTATTTAACTTATCATGCATATATTTAATTTGAATATTAAATGAAGGTAGGCTGTTGTTAGATAAGATATGCGTAGTTTCAACCAATTGTGTCTGTAAGGCGTAGATCTGTCTTTCTATCAATAGTAAGTTAATGTCTTGTAGAAACGTATGGTGATGGGATATGATTTTTGTAGCTCCTAAGTCGTAAGGTAGAATTCCAGGTCCGTTATCAAGGCTGTCAAGTCGGATCTCTTGAGCTTGGGCCAGGGACGTTATTATCATCACTAGGTACCTGTAACAATGTGGGGTCTTTATTTTTCTTAGGTCGTTTCAGTCTGGTCTTAGCTACGGGTCCGCGTTTCTTAGATGTGAAAATATGAATAGGTAGGTCAGCTATAACTTTGTCATGGGTAAAACGACTAGCAAGTTTTTGTCGGGATGCAGCTGGATTTCGTATATAAATTTCCTGATTTTGCGAATATTCTATTTCAGGTTCCCTACTGCTGTTACGTTGCATCATTAAAGATTCGCGTTCGGCGAGTGATGAGTCATGAACAAGTGCATATACTGATTCCATTCTACTCCGGTGGTCTTGAACGTACTGTTGCAATAATCGTTCCGTCATATTTACGTCTGTCGGGTCCCGTGGGTCGAAATGTCCGGTGATAAGGTCAAAGGGTCTACATTTAGTCAAACTATGAATAGAGCTGTTATAGGCTAAAAGTGCATAAGGCACTAAATTAACTGCCAATTCATTTTTATGCTGTAATTTTAATATACGTAAATGTTCGATAAGTGTGTTATGGAAACGCTCTATCATGCCGTTTTCGTTCGGGGCATGAGCAGCAGTAGTGCGATGCTGTATTTTATGTAATCGTAAGAACTCGCTAACGACTTGGTTTGTGAATTCGGTCCCCTGATCAGTTACTAACGTCATTGGATAACCATGATGAGTACTAAATTTTAGCAGAGACTTTACTATGTTCGGGGCGGTACAATCTGACATACGATAGGCCTGGGCGTACTTAGTAAATGAATCTATGAATGTAAGATATTTTTCCTGCTCTATAGTTAAAACGTCAGCGTGGATAATATCGAATGGTTTTGCCGGTGGTAGTACTATTCTAAATTGTTGGCGAATCGGGTTACGATCGTATTTAGCACAACCGCATACAACGCACTCATTTATATATTTTGTTATGTCGGGTTTCATTTTAGGCCAAAAGTATTGCTGAGATAAAGCCAGATAGGTTTCATTTATGCCACGATGGTTGGTTTTACCTTCGTGGTATTTGCGTATTATATCCTGTTGGTTTAAGAACTCGGATACATTAATAATTTGTTTTTTAACAAGAAATAATTTCATAGAATTTTTAAATGCTCTTTGTATTATAGGAACAATTTCGTACATTTTATCAATAGGTTGGACTAAGATTGCTGTGCGGATGTTGGGGTCCACATGTTTTTTAATTATATCTACAATGTCTTGATCAAAGTTGGGGCTTACGCATACGTCAGTTATGACTTGAAGGTAAGTGTCGAAGGGTTTTATTACCTTTGGTTTAGGTTTAACCGGCTGGTTAATTATATTTATAATAATTTGTTTGCGAAATTTATTTAGTGGGTCATCACTTATAGGAATATTGAGTATTGGATTTTCTACACTAGTATGTGCGGTTTCAGTATCTGATATGTGTGGTGCAGTTAAAGTCGATGAGCTATGACGTTCGCGGACTTCTGAAGAATTTTCTATCGACATAGCTTCAGGTGCTGTTATAGTTGACGACGAGCTATAGCGACGTCCTGGTGTCTCGGATGTATTAACTATTAAAGAAATCGTTTCATCATTGTGGATTTCGATCCGTGACAGCGCATCGGCATTAGTGTTACAAATACCTTTTTTATAAATGACTGTAAAATCAAATTCAGATAATTTTAATCTCCATCTAGTAAGACGCGAGTTAGGCTCTCTAAGGTTCATGAGCCACTGTAATGGCTTATGATCCGTGACTACTTTGAACTTTCGCCCAAAGAGGTATGGCCTAAAGTATTTGGTGGCCCACACAATACCTAGAAGCTCTTTCTCGATTGTCGAGTAATTGGTCTCACTACTATTTAATGTTCTAGATGCAAAAGCTATTGGTCGGTCATTCCCTATAGGGCCCTGTGATAGCACGGCTCCAAGTGCGAACTGCGATGCGTCAGTGGTCAAAACAAACTCCTTTGAAAAGTCGGGATACTGTAAAATAGGGTCGTTGGTCAAAAGAGACTTACAGTGTTCGAAATTACGTATGTAATCAGGTGTTATTGTAATCTTGGATCCCTTCTTCAGACATGTTGTAAGGAATTTAGTAGTTTTTGCAAAGTCTGGTATAAATTTTCGGTAGTAACCTAATAAGCCTAAAAAGGATTTAATTTGTTTGGTAGTTTTAGGTATTGGATAATTTGAAATCGCATAAATTTTATCAGGATTCGGTTTCACACCATTGGGGGTAATAATATGACCTAAATACGGTGTTTCGCGTTTCAGAAACTCTGACTTATCCATTTGGATCTTGAAATTAGACTCCCTAAGTCGCTGAAATACACTACGCACGTTACAAATAATTTCCTGGAGTGACGTCCCAAATACCAGAATGTCATCCAAGTAAACTACACAGATCTTATTCAGTAGTCCTCGGAGGACATTATCCATCACCCTCTGGAAGGTTGATGGTGAATTTTTGAGGCCCATCGGCATTCTCAAGAATTCGTAATGGCCATGCTCTACGTTAAACGCAGTTTTATGAATGTCCTTGGGATCTAGCTCCACTTGGTAAAATCCACTAGTCAAATCTAGCGTAGCAAAATACTGACACTTCCCTAGTTTGTCTAATATATCGGTGATATTCGGAATAGGGTACTTATCATCAATCGTCTTGTCATTTAACTTACGGAAGTCAATGACTAAGCGCCATTTTACTTTACTAGATGCGTCACTTTTCTTCGGCACAACCCATATGGGCGCGCTCCACGCAGATGTGGAAGGTCGAATTATTCCTTGATCTAGCATTTTTCTAATTTGAGTTTGTACCTCTTCCCTGTGTATATAGGGGTATCTATAAGTTTTGCTATGGACCGGTAATTCGTCAGTAGTATTAATAGTGTGCTTAATTCTATTAGTGAATGTTAAGGGCTCATCTTCTAAATAAAATACGTCCGAGTATTCAGTACACAAGTTAATTAAATTGACTGTCTCCTCTGGATTTAAATGATCTATGCGCAATCGCGATAAGACTTCTCGAGTTCGAGCATTGTTATTAGAAGTATCAAGTTTCGTTGCAGGTACAGTCTGTTCGTTAAATATGTTGGCGTGAATTGGTACTGACAACGAAAAAATTATGTCATTATCTGTCGGATTTGTTACTTCTAATGATGCTTGATTATTGTTTGCGACTGTCAGACAGTCACTTATATGACAGTTACATATAATTTGCTGATCGACAAGAATGTCACCTTGGCTTATGTCAGTGGGTACACGTATTAATTTTGAAGATTTTGCCGGAATAATACTTTCATGTAAATTAAGGTATGGAGACTTATACATGTATATAGGGTTCCTGGCAAACTCAGTATTAAGTATAAACGATCCCAAATCAACTTTGGCTAACCAACGTGTTAGAAGATCGCACCCTATTAGTCCATCGAAATACTCATGGAACCTATAAACGTATAACTTAATTGGAACTTTATCCTTTAATTCTTTAAAACACGGTATAGTAATTGAGTATTCATTCCTAGAAGAGGAATTAAAGTTTGTGACCACAAATGGGTCAGGGTCTAGACGAACATTTGAAAAATACTCTTTTGTGATATCAGGGCTTATAAAGGATTGATTAGCCCCGGTATCTATCAAAAAGTGTAAAGGCCGGAGATCAGGCCTCACGTATAATTTTAGATAAGGTAACTGTCTTTTATTATGAATATTTATCTCTATTCTGGGGCACTCTTCAGGCTGCCCTGGGTAAAATTTTGGGGATTAGCGGCCTCGAAAGAAGGTTCTATACCCGCTGTAGGCTGTATTTCAGGGATTTCCTGCGACAGTTGGTAAGTATCGTACTCATGTTCGTAGTCATAGTCACAATAGTCATAGTAATTTTGATTGTAGTCGTAGTCGTCATAAGTCTCATGGCTATTTATTTGTCTAGTCTTAAAATAGTTGTTAGGTGGTGGATTACCTTGCGTTCTCCAGTCATGTCTAGTCGGGGGTAAAGGGCGTGCAACAGGGTGGCTAATACCACTCATAGGTCGGGGTTGGTTATTATTATATTGCGGTAGAGCTGGTTGATGTGGCGTAACCCTAAAACCGGTAGACATATTAGATCGCGGTAGTGCCCTAAACATCTGTTGTGTTCTAGACGGTCCCTGGAACGGTCTAGGCTGCTGCATACTAGATTGCTGCATAAAAGGACCTCTTGTTTGAAATGGATACGTTTGCGGTACGTTTTTATGCATTTGCTGCGAAGTAGACGCATGTCCGGGTAAAAATGGTTTTCTAGAGTGTTGGGGTGGAAGCTTCTGCTGGAGGTAAACGATATTCATTTCCTCTTGAGCATATTCTAGAGCTTTCTCTAATGAGGGTGGACGCATACACCTAATCCTTGACCCTAATGGTTCCTCTAAACCTTTCAAATACGTTTGAAGCGCTAATTTTTTATATAGTAAGCGCTTAGCTTCCACTGTAGTTTCGACATTATCGTGCAATTCGACATAAGTCATTATAGTACTTAGCATGTTTTGTACGCGTTCATAAAAAATGTGAGGTGTATCTGATCCTTGGGTTAACAATGATAGGTCACTATATAATGCAGATTCGTCTCTATGATCTGAAAAGTTATGAATCAATGTGTTCCTTATGCCATTCCAATCTCTAGGAATGCCGTTCGTCACTAGGGTTCTAGCGGCGGCTCCCGTAATTTTATTTAATATGCCATTTAATAAGGCTAAGTTGGACAATTCATGTCCGGGCGTTGGATTGACGTAATTAACAACTAAGCGATCACAAAGTGATAAAAATCTTATTAAAGTATTACAATTACCATCAAACTCAGGTACCAACCTTAGTGCTTTGACGATTTTATTAATAATTTCGTCCTGATTGACGACGCCTTGCTGCTCCATTATTAAATCTAAGTTACCTACTTCTAAGTTACGAAAAGTGTCCCTCTGCGCGATGCGGGAGGACGATCGTAGACTTTGGGGTTCGACTCCCCTGAAGGATCGCGATGATCGTGGGTGGAAAATTTTGAAGGAAGTAGCGGCCGACCATATGGAATTGTGCAACTCACATATACATATCGATGGCTCTTCGTAGTATCGATTTCTGGATACTCAGGATCTCCAGCGGCTGCTCTCGGTTCTTCTCAGATTGCCGACGATGCACGTTAAAACGTGGACAGCGCGCGCGTGTGTCCAATAGGATCTCGGAATAGCTTACACGCACTGACTCGACAATCCTACCGACTGCGCCAATTACGAGATGGGCAGCGGTGGAGTCCAAAAAAAACCAATTAAATATAATAAAAGATTTATTTTAAAGTTACAATATTGAACTTAGTAACTAAAGCTTAATTTTAAGATGTCCTAACGTCCCGATGTTAGGTGACAAAAGGCGCCGCGAAATGTCGGCGATCAGTTTTTATTAATCAATGAAGCCGTGTTGCATAATCCCAGTAAGCGGAAATCGAACGATGGTGCGCTGCGTGTTAAAGTTGTATCTGAGGGCATGCTCGGATATAACAAATTGAATTCTGTTTACGATTGCAATCAAGAAACAGCAATAGTTTTCATGAACTCGCTAAACTCTATCTCTCTTACGCACCTGCAAGAAAAAGAGTCGATAACTATTACCTTTTATATAATTAGCGAAGTCGTACTTTCCCTTAGTTATTACTTTACACTTTATTCGTACCACTGTACTGTTCTGGCATCCTTTGCAATTATATTATTTAAACTGAAACTAAAACTGGATTTCACCAATCTAAGCAAACTTGAAAGACATCTTATAGTACATATGTACTTGTACATCAATTAAGTATGCAAAATTATTCAAAACATATGAAAAAATAAAAACGATAAATCGAAACCACCGATTTTGAGCAACATATTATTATCTGTCATTGTTTTATGGTTAAGAAGCTTTCCTATCCACCTATTTGGGTTTTGCATTCTTCTTATTTACCCTTGTCTTACAACACAAATAATTATGTGCCACCGCGACGCCCGGGTCGCCTGTACCAACCCATCTCCAAATAAGATTCTTAAACCTTAACAAAGACTCAAAAAAATCCTTTCAAGGTAAATAGGCTGAATATTCAGAACTCCCAAATCAAAACTGAAACAATTAAAAAATAATTATAATCCTTATAGATTTCAGAAAATATTTAAATATAGACATAATTGCAGAAGTTTGCGCCAGTTGTTCTGCGGGAGCGGAAATAGAGCCACAGTCAGGTAGCTCAGGATCCACATCGTGGTGCGAGGGCGACGCTACTGAAGAACGCGGCTACGGCTCCGGAGATTCTCTAGCCGAAGACGCTGCCCTGCTCGGCGACGCCGCACAGGCCTCCCAACCCCGTATCATGCGAAACCAGAGACGGGACGTAGCTGTCGACCTCCATCTTCTACGACCGGACGTCTGAGTCATGCTTATCAGTACCTCCATCCCGGTCGAAGAAGATGGGCGGTCTATCAAATTATTAAAGCCATTATGATTGTAAATATTATGTCGTTCGCACAATAATAAACGTGACACAACGCTGTCCATTCACATAATTTCCTTTTTGATAGGTGCTTGTAATGAGAAATGAGCAATCATAGTTTAGGTAAACGAGTAGATAGTTAATAAGGTGTCTTGTGCAACTCCAATAAATAAAATATACAACGAGTTGATGTTGTGATAATCACTTCCACTCGTTTATGTATAAAGACCAAGGACTCCTAAAGTGAGTACGTAGGTACCTAATATTTATTATTACGCTTACATTGTTTAATTAATTATTGCTTTAAAAGATTATGAAATTTACGAATAAATAAATAGGAATCTTTACTTTATAAAAATGTACCATAATTGTTAAGTTGTACATATTTTGTAATAAGTTGTTTAATAATAATTATAGATCTATATTGTATAGTTATCTAGGAAATAATAAATCTTATTCGCAGTGAACGAAGACCGAATAAATGATCAATCCTGAAAATATAGATAGGCTAGATATTATAAAATGCCTAAAAACTAACAATTTATACCTACTGACTTAGAACTTTTATAAGTGAAAACATCCAGGATTATGACGTTTGCAAATAATGTAGGTATTATAAATTATTATATTGTTTCTATATACGAATAGGTAACTTTATAAAATAACATTATTGACAAAGAAACTGTGATAGACTTTCAGTTTTACCATCATGCCGAACAAAACTATAGATGATATCCACTGCATAACAAACTTCAGTATTAAGTACTATAAATGTAGGCAAACATAGCTAGAGCGACTCGGTCATACCGTATCTATCTATGTAATTTATTTATTTGTATAATCCTATCCTTGAACCAATTTTAAAATTTTGGACATGTTTCTTAATAAAAGCAGGGTAAATAATTGCCTGAAAATCAAAATAAATAATTAAGATTATAAATATTGGTATATATAATATTTAAACATACTTTCATACTTGTTGTGTATCAGACTTAAAATGTCATGTAATGAGTCATGACTGATGCCGTACATAATAACCGCAGCAGAATCATCATCAGCCTTATACTACATGTCTAGATTTAGGCGAAGACTTCCAGTCTAACCAGATACGGCCCTATCCGTATTATAATTATAACAGCAGAATTCACTTTGGTACTAAATACTATTCAAAAGCACATTTATTTGTAAGCAAGAAAATTAATTTATCAGTTCAGTAAAATAATAAATACAATGGGACCTACTATTGCCTAACTGTTAGATCTATGAATTGTGATATGTTTATGAATTACTTACTTACCTAAGTCGATTTACACTGTATATAAATCAAAATAACTACTACTTACTGGCAATATATTGTATATATATACTCGTATATTACTGTCAACATTCAAACATCAGCAGATTCAACGAATTATTTTGCCGCCTTCAATCCTAAATAAAGGTGATTCGCGTTCACGATAAAAGTTATTAAAAATTAAACCATAATATTAATGCAATCACATTGCTTTACCAAGAATCATTATTTTGGACTACCTATTAAAATGTACACAATATTTTTATACACTACTGTCGTATTTCGTATCGATCTTTCTCTATCACTATTATTCGTATCGATCGTTCGATCGCATTAGAAAGAAGTACGACATCCATCTTACAGATAACAAATTTGGATACCAATCTGGAATGAGCACCAAGCAAGATCTCTTTGCTGTTCAGGTTCTGGTCCAGAAATGCAGACATGCAGTAAGACTTTTATATGTCCTTTACCGATTGTCAAAAATTGTTTGATAGAGTTAAGAACGACCGTCTTATTACTCTCTTGAAAGATATTGCCCTGGACGATATAGACATTTGTATAATCCGGAATCTATACTGAAACTACGAGCCATAATCGGTGTTGAAGGAGAAGAGTCCTGAACAGTGGAACTCCAAAAGGGAGTACGACAAGGCTGCACCTTATCTCCTACACTATTCAACCTAATATTCGGAAGCTAATATGGTAAAAGCACAGGAACACCTCAAGGCTGGTCTCAAGATGAACATTGCGAAAATGAAACGTGTCTCCAAAATCCCAAACTTGGACCTAATAATCACGGAACTGATAACCAAGTACAAATATTGGGGTTTAGTGGGCTGAAAAATAGGATTGTTCCACCGAAAACACCCAACAAAAATGGTCGCCAAAAGTGCCTTCCTACTAGCATGAAAAATGTAGTCACTAGTCGGAGCTATAACGTTATGTTCTCTATAGTCGGTTATTTCAACGATACATCTAGCCAATCCATTTTTACGGATGTGAGTCTACAATTAAAAAAGATCTCAGAAAACATATCGAAGCATTCGAAATCTGGGCCTTCAAACGGGCGCTACGAATTAGTTGGATTCAGAAGGTTACCAACAAGGAGATCCAGCAATGTGTCGCTGCGTATCTAGGAGACGTGTCTAGACGAGAGATAGGGCCTGTTGCAACGTATAAAATAATGATTAAGTAGGGGCAAGAAACACGTTGGCCGTAGGAAGAAGTTGTAGTTAAGAAACCTTAGTAAATGGACTGCAGTCGCGAGTGCTGCCCAACTATTACGCTTCGCGAGGGACCACAGGAAATATGCGGAGCTGACTGCCAACCTTTGCTAGTCGGAGAGGCACATAAAAAAGAAGAAGAGAGAGAGAAGAGAGCGGAAGCCGAAAACAACGGAAAATGCATTCTGTATTTTATTCCGACCGATAAATGCGAGGCGCATATCTTGAAAAAAATGCCGTGAACCACCGCACTACTCTGTATATCCATCAAATGTCAGTGATGAATATTAACCTACAGGAAGACAATAACAAAATTGTTTAAAATTGTATTCGAACAACGGTCGTATGGCCGTTATCTTGAATAAAAAAAACAAATATAACCACGGGGTTGCGTTACAGTTCGATTGCGATTTTTAACAGAAAGAATTGTAGAATTGGCCTCCTTGTAATTTATTCTTAACCTATTATTTACAAAAATACCCGGTCTAAATTATTATCTTTATTTATACAAATGCAAAGATGTTTGGGTTTTCACAGTAATACACACACTACAAAACAACTTGTTGCCGGAATACGGCTAATAAATCAATGGATAATAAATACCTAAAAATCCCGAACATATCTAGACTTAAAGCACGTACAAACCCTTCGCTTGTCAAATACAATGATCGAAACTGATTGAATCGTTTTAATCGACACAAGTAGCAACAAGCCAGCACAAATAAATTCATCACAGACAAAATTTGAGTTTTCTCTGTAAGTAACTCCTTTATCCCTAATTTGAAACTAAACTGGACCATTGCGAGTAACACTCGCGCTCTAAGGATCACTGCCATTAAGGACTTGGATTTTGACCTCATTTTCGACATCAGCAGCCCCCAAAAATTATGGATTTGAAACGCATGACGATTAATCTTATCCACCATACTTTATCTCTAAAATAGACTTTTGTAGAAACGCACGAGAATCAGCAATTTATTAGAATTGAAAATTTTAATCCGCATACGTTTCAAAAATGAACGAGAATTGCACCTCAGATCCATGACCACACGTCCAAATATGAGGTTCCGTTTTATCACTTTGAACCCTAAAAATAACAATAGTTAGTTACGCACCTGGGTACATAATCGTCAGTCCAACTTTCCATTAAGTCCATTTAGGTACCTATATGCAATAAAATGAATCAAACCGCAGCGACTTTATTTTACTAGCCTTAATTACGTAAGTACCTATAAAACGCATAACCTGAAAGTAGTTCAAAACTGAGAGTATAGGATCGATTCAATTACCTACTACGAGTATGCTATCACTCACGCTCTACAAGTGCGTTATTGTTTTGCCACAAATCCACTAGCAAGTTTTACTGCTCAAAAGACTTTTACAGCCGACTTTCAACTTGTGGACACACACGCAGCTAGTCGACTTCTGCAAGTTTTACAACCAAGGGAGTAATGGAGTGCATAATAATAATGTAACTATACATTGCTGGAGGGAACAGGGCTATGCTATCGGTTGAGGAGGGAAGGTCAAGTAATATCCCACCTACTCTACATGGATGACTTAAAACTTTGATTTGCGACTGATGGAGTTACTGAAGATAACTGAAAACTTCAGTAACACTATCAGGATGGAATTTGGTGTGGACAAATGTGCGGTCATGCATGTACAGTGTGGAGGGATTGTGGAATCCGAGGGAATCCAACTTTCGAATTCCACACAACTTAGAACTCTCTCCCCAACTGAGCCCTACAAATACTTGAATATGTCGGAGGTTTTAGGTATCAGTGAGGCCGACATGAGACAATCGTTACGGGAGCGCTTCTTTGGCCGCCTGAATAAAGTACTGAAAAATCTTTTATCAGGCGGAAACAAGGCGCGCCCTTTAACGGTTAGGTCATGCCGGTCTTCATATACTCCTTCGGCATACTCAAGTGGACTCAAACGGATTTTGACGCCCTGGATAGAAGAGTCCGTTCACTGCTGACTGCACATCGGATGCATCACCCACGCTCTTCAGTGATGAGACTATACATTCCGCGAAAGTGTGGGGGTCGAGGCTATTTAAACGCTAAGACCCTACACAACCGCGAAGTGTGCAGTCTCAGGGAGTATCTCTTCAAACCTGAAGGGGAGATGCATCGAGATGTTGTCGCAAGCCTGCAGTACTTAGTAGTAGTACCAATGATCGCGAGGAAATATGGCAAAGCAAGGAGCTATACGGGCATCGACGTTGACTTTTCAGCGTCCGTATCCTGGCTACGTTTTGGTGACCTCTTCGGAGAAACCGAAGGTTTTGTAATTGCACATAATTATGGACGAAGTCATGATGACGAACAATTATAGGAAATATATTGTGAAGGGTGACGCGGTTGACATTTGTCGGGTATGCCACCGTCCGGGAGAATCTATCCGACACATTATCTCCGGTTGTTCTCGTCTTGCCAACAGGGAGTACTTGCACAGACACAACCTGGTGGCCACGATTATTCATCAGCAACTTGCTCTAAAATATAACCTTGTGGAATCGGAAGTACCGTACAACAGGTATGTGCCCGACCCAGTTCTCGAGAATGGTCGTGCCACATTGTACTGGGATCGATCCATTATCACTGACAGGACTATTGTTGCCAATAAGCCTGATATAGTGGTAATAGATCGATCAGAGCGCCGCTCAATGATTGTTGATATCACTGTCCCTCACGACGAGAGCCTGAGATTGAGATTTCTGACAAAGAAATAGGCGTTCAGCCACCGCCTTGAAAAAGGCAGCTTTTGAATTTATAGTCGTGAAATGGAGAACATTAAGGCGGGGCGTGGCGATATTCGTGAGCGAGCACGTCGAGAAAGTACGCAGCGCAAGTTGCGGCACGTCCGTCCTCAGCGAGCTTCGCTGCGCGAATGAAAGCGAGTCTTTTTTTTTCTTCTATTGGACTGCTGTAGGTGGTCCTAGGGGACCGTTTCTACGTAACCGGGCAGTCATTAGCGAGACCTGAAGGGTCTCCAGCCTATGGGGGGGAAGTAGAATACTTAACTTTTTTTTTTCGGGTTGGAAATCCTCATGGATGTCCTCTGCCCTGGGGTAGGCGGAGGGGTCTGTCAGACTCTTACTAACTAAAACCACCCCGGTGTTCCATCTCACACCTGCGCCGGGGGTCACGGGAACTAACGATACTTCCGCAACCCCCGGCTGGTGCCGGCCCGCCACCGCGGCCGCGGGCCTCCTCGGGTTAGCGGGGGGAGTGAGGTGTTAGACTCCCCCCGCGAAATAAATACTTAACCTAAGCTAACTACTTGTAGTACACTAACATCTCTGAGAAGAGACTTGTAACGGTTGTGTCCCTGGACATTGAGGGAGCCTTCGATAGCGCATGGTGGCCGGCCATCAGAGTGCGTCTGGCTGAGGAAAAGTGTCCTGTAAACTTGAGGCGGGTCGTGGACAGCTACTTGACCGAGAGAGTGGTGAGAGTCCGATATGCGGGTGCGGAGCACGAGGCCAGGACCGAGAAAGGATGCGTCCAGGGGTCTATCGGTGGTCCCATATTGTGGAACCTTCTGCTGGATCCTCTGCTCAAAGGGCTGGAGAGCAGGGGGGTCCAATGCCAGGCGTTTGCGGACGACGTCGTCCTTGTGTTCGATGGGGGGACTGCACTTGAGGTCCAAAGGGATGCCAATGCCGCCCTGGAGTATGTCCAGGCGTGGGGTGTCGTGAACAAGCTCAAGTTTGCACCGCACAAAACGAAAGCTATGCTTATTACGCGGAAGCTGAAGCACGACATCCCATGTCTGAGTATGGGTGGAGTCGACATTGGCATGTCAAATGAGATCAAGCTGCTCGGTCTCACCATCGACCACAAGTTGACCTTTAACACCCACGTCGCAAACGTCTGCTCCCGAGCCGTCGGGATCTATAAGCAGTTGTCGAGGGCTGCGAGGGTCAGTTGGGGTCTCCATCCAGAGGTAATCCGCTGCATCTACACAGCTGCAGTGGAGCCCATCGTCCTGTACGCGGCGAGTGCGTGGTCGCCGGCCGCGAACAAAGTCAGGGTGCAGAAGAAGCTGAACGCCGTCCAGAGGAGCTTCGCTCAAAAGCTGTGCCGTGCCTATCGCACGGTCTCCCTGAACGCAGCACTGGTGCTGGGTGGGATACTCCCACTCGACCTCCGAATCCGGGAGGCGGCCTCGTTGTATGAGGCCAAGAAGGGGATAGTGTCCCATCCCGCGCTGGCGGGCAGGGAGATCGAGCGAATGGCATCGGCGCTAGAGGCACCACATCCGGCGGAGCAGAGGGACATGGAACTGCGACGCCTGGTAGACGAGGAACAATTTAATAACCACTGCGATTTTGCGGTGCGAATCTTCACGGACGGCAGCAAGATCGAGGGTAAAGTCGGGGCCGCGCTATCAGTGTGGACTGGCGCGGCCGAGACGAAGACCCGAAAGCTTGTTCTGCCGTCCTATAGTACCGTCTACCAGGCTGAGCTCCTTGCCCTCTGTGAAGCCACCAAAGAAGTCCTCCGAAGGTCAGAGACGGCGTTCGCTATCTACAGCGACTCCATGGCAGCCCTCCAAACAGTCGTGAACCCCGAAGCCCTCCACCCCCTCGCAGTGGATACAAGGGACGCCATCCGCCGCAGCAACATCCAGAACAAGAGCGTCTCCTTGTTCTGGATAAAAGCTCATGCGGGGCTGGAGGGTAACGAGAGAGCCGACTCGCTCGCGAAGGAGGCTGCCCTGAAGTCAAAGCGTGCACCCGACTATGACAGATGCCCGGTTTCATTCGCCAAGCGAATGATCCGAATGGAGACGTTGGGCGAATGGAACCGGAGGTACTGTATGGGAGAAACGGCGGCCACCACAAAGTTGTTCTTCCCTTGTGCGATCGCGGCGTACAGGACGGTGCGGAAGATGGAGATCAGAAAGGAGTTGACCCAAGCATTAACAGGGCACGGTGGGTTCTCCGAATACTTGACTCGCTTCAAGTGCAAGGAGAATCCAGCGTGCGCCTGCGACCCCGACACGCTGGAGACAGTCCTCCACCTGCTGACGGAGTGCCCTGTGTATGGCTCCCACAGGCACAACCTGGAAATGGCTATCGGAGACCAGATTAGGAAAGAGACCTTAAGCGCACATATTACTAATAGAAAAAACAGATCGAAATTTATAGAATACATAGTTAGAATAGTCAAATTGGTAAATATTAGAAATAAAAATATATAAAATTCTCGTGTCACAGTTTTCGTTGCCATACTCCTCCGAAACGGCTTGACCGATTTTGATGAAATTTTTTGTGCTTATCCGGTATCTATGAGAATCGGCCAACATCTATTTTTCATCCCCCTAAATGTTAGGGGTAGTCCACCCCTAAAATTTTATATGGCAAAACAACGTTTGCCGGGTCAGCTAGTAAATAATAAATTCAAGATTAGATAAATAGTAAATTTAAACAAACAGATTTAGAAATAGACATAAATATATTAAGAAAATAAATATTTTGGTTTTAAATAACATAGGAAAACTTATAAATAGCACATAATAAAAGGCGTAAATAAAAGAAACAGCCCATTGAAAAATCCCTGCGAAACTTGTATGGCAGGGGCTCACGCCGGGGCAGGAGTGTGGTTTTAGTCAGTAAGAGTCCGACACTACCCAAGCCATCTCATCCGTGAGGTGGCTTGGGTGTCCATGAGGATTTCCCACTCCTGCCAAAACAAAAAAAAACAAAAAAAAAGTACACTAACATCTTGACTACCTGCAACAAGAGCACTAAGGGCGACCCCTAGACTCGGACCTCGGCTTAGGGCGTTGATGGCGGCTTGGGGCTCCCGCGGCTTGGGGCTCCCGCGGCTTGGGGCTCCCGCGGCTTGGGGGCGAATTGAAATGAGGGCTGAATTATTGGTGTGACTGCGGAGTCTGAAGAGACGACCGGCTCTACGACGGGTGAGCCTGGTGGATCATGACCGGCGGCGGTGGGACATCGCGTCGACGAGGACGGTAACCCGGACGGCGGCGGACGCTGTATATTGTGCTGGTCGATTTACTCGCCTCCTGGAGGAGGGTAATTTCGTCATCGGGCTCTAAAAGTGTGTGCCTGGGACGACGAACTTTACTTATGAGAGAGGGACTGTAGTCAGCCGCTGCAGCGACTAGGTTGTTCGGATGGCGGGGGGCAGTTTCGAAGTAACGCTTGGAAATGCGTTTGAGGTATTGCCTGATGGTTGGCATTTTAAAATCGAAATGGAGTTGAACGTTACACATGAACCACAGCCGCGGCTCTGTGCAACACTCGATTCTGGAGGGTTTGGAAGGATTTGAAGCGGGAAAGCTTAACGTGTGCGAACACGACGCTAGCGTAAGTCAAAGTGGGGTGGATGCACGTCACGGAGATTCTCAGCTTATTTCTAAGTGACAATTTACTGCGCGCTCTAAGGATGGGATGGAGGCGACTGACAGCGAAAGCGGCGCGAGCGTACACCGCTTTGATGTGGTCTCGGAAACTCAGATGGTGATCGAGGATAACCCCCAGGTATTTGGCTTTCATCTCCCAAGGGATCTGTTTGACGAACATGAGGACGGGACGGATATGGGTGTGGGAATCACCGTATCTCTCCATTTCCGGAACCAGACTCCTACCGGAATAGTAGATGGCCGTGTCGTCGGCGAAGAGAACCAACTTGGCCAAGCCACGTTTGGGAATGTCGCTGGTGTACAACGTAAACAGAAGTGGGGATAGCACGGAGCCCTGAGGGACTCCGGCGCGGATGGGGTGAGGGGAAAAGAGGGTGCCTTCTAGGCGATAGCGGAAGGAGCGGTCCAACAGAAAGTCTCGAATGATGAACACGAGACGGTCCGGCACGTTGAATTGGTACAGTTTGTTTTGGTCAGTTTGTTTTTATAAACCGTTGTGCCAGACCTTGTCGAACGCTTTCGCTACGTCGAAGAATAGCATGCCCGTTTTGTACGAGGGCATGAAGCGGGAGCTAATGCGTTCGACTATGCGGTGCAATTATCTAATGCAAGAGTGCTTGGTTCGAAAACCGAACTGTTAGTCGAGGATGAGTTTACGGGAGTCAGCGAAATCCTTTAAACGGATATACTTAAATGAGACGCTCATAGATTTTCCCAAATACATTGAGAAGACTGATGGGGCGGTAACTAGTGGGCTCACTCTTGGGTTTGCTGGGTTTGGGGATACCGATGACGGTGGCTTGTTTCCAAACTTGCGGAAAGATGTTATTACTCAGAGCGCCATTGAAGATGGCGGTCATGACTGTCATGAGGACTATGAGCGGGGCGGAAAAGTGTTTGATCATCTTATTGGTGATGCCGTCTGAACCGGGGGCTTTCCTGGGTTTGAGTTTCCTCACTATCGAGTGGACCTCGTCTACGGTGATGCGGGGTAGGGGGCCATCAGGGTCTTCATCGGGAAGAAGGGTAGCCCTACGTTCGATCTCGAGATCCGCTTTTGAAAGATGGACCGGGTCTGCGGGTTGGGTGCTGGGAGTACATTGGGCTTCTAGACTATCGGCTAGACATTCGGACTTTTCGTCGTCTTCAAAGGCTGGCCTTTGGTTCGAACGATTGAGAGGGGGGAGTTGAAGCTACACAATCGGATTTTAGGTTACGTTATAATTGCCAGAAGGCCAGATGAGATGGCTCTAAGTCGCTCAACATCTTGTCCAAGCAGGCTATTATTAAGCGGGCTAGCTTAGAATAAGTACTAAAGGGGGGAACCACACCCACATTCCAGGGGCGCCATATGTAAAAATAAGAAAATAATATACCACCTATCAAAAAGGCGTCTATTTAGGAGTAAAAACACTAAACCTTGGAGAAGAAGTTGTTGTAACTTTTTGCAATTATTTATTGGGCTAATTTGAGAATTCCTTGATTGTTACAAATAAGTTAGATTTATAATGACATTCCGAAATATATCGTGGAACGGATGATCTTCTTCAGGGCCGGCTTATGCCATGTAAGGGCCCAGTGTTTGGGGCCCATAAAGAAAGTCAAAAAAGCGAATGTATTTTTTGTGTAATGTTTTAAACGGTATTTTGGGGCCCCCATCAGGCCCGGGGCCCTGGGCTCGTGCCCCACGTGCCCACGTGAAAGACGGAACTGATCTTCTTAGTATATGAATTGGGGAAATCACGTAGATTCATGTAGAATAGACTAAAAATTATGAAACAAAACGCATTCGTTACCGCTTGAAATGACCCTAAGGATCCGATTATATTTTGGCACAGAGGTACAGCAATGTAGGTTTACCGGAACATAGAAAGTCGTCGATCTGTGGATAAAGTTACAGGCAGGGATTTTCATAGTTTTGATTGATATAAAGCTAGGTTTTTTAAAAAGTAGTATATTTTCCGTAGGATTTATATATAATTATCGATAGTACAGAGAGGACACCCTACAAATACTATTTAAATCGGACATTTGACAACCCTGCTACATCTCGGTGTATAATAATCCCCCCTCCAGTAATAAGATCCAACTCCGGAGCGATCTTAGAGCACTCTTTGACCACTCTTTGCTTTGACCTCAGCGGAGGTTCCGTTATCATAGCGGGTGACCTCAACGCCAAACATCTCTCGTGGAGTTGCAACTCCAATTACCACGCGGGTCGTAACCGCGAAAAGTTGAGCCCGGAGCTCGAATTCGACGTTATCGCCCCGATGTGTCCTGCCAAAATTATTTTGACAAAATTTCATTACCCAAACGCATTTTAGCAACCTTTTTTATACCAATGCAATATTTGGAATGTAGTAACTGTAGTAAGTACCTAGGTACGCACATTTTCATTTGGTCTTTAATCAAAATATGATTTATTATAGCAAACAATCTTTAGACAATAAACATTCAGTCAAATGATTATAATCTTTTTGAAATCGAAACAGCTGGGTTATGTTAGGTTAAAACTGTGACCACACAACGCACGAGCCGAGCGAGCGAAGCGAAAGTGCCGCGGCAACGGCCGGCGAGCGGCGAGTGCCAGAAACATATTTTTGAATGTAGGTAAAACCAGAAACTACTACCAGAATAGAATAGTTAAGACGTTATTAAATATTTGGCTTATTTTATTTTGCGTAAAATATGTTATTCCAACTGAAATGAACTACTGCTACTACCTACTAACTACATTAAAATTGGTGAAAGTACTAGTTGGTAAACAAGACGTTATTGTTTAAACGTTCACTTGCCAAACATTAGGTTTGCGTTACAATTATTTGTGAAGAGTTTATTTGCTAAATAGTAATTTGGCAAAGGTTTTTTTTTTTTTTAGACTTTGCCCCACACTGTGATTTCTCTGGTATCGTGGGTGCGTTTACAGACACAAATCTCACAAACAAACGCCCAGACCCGAAACAACCATCTGTAGGCCATACAAATTTTTGTTCAGTGTGGGAATCGAACCCACGACCCGTAGCGCAGAAGCCAATCGCTTAGCCACTGCACCAAACGTGTCGTCAAATTATGCGGAAACTTGTTTGGGACGTGATAATTTGTCAATTTTTTTTCGATGAAACATGTGAGACCCGTCCCACTCACTACCCCCATAACCCTGACCATCAGCCCAGTGTCCTCGACATAGCGCTTCTAAAGAACGTAAACCTCGGTCTACGCGAGACGCATGAAAAGCTAGACTCCGATCACCGTCCCGAGTGCTTTACCTAGGTTCCCGGGGTGGTCCCCCGGATCTTGGTCAACCCGCCCCTACCAAAACTGTCACGTACTCGGGAAAACTAGATGAGCGCCTCAAGTCGTCCTCGTCCGTTCACTTAGATTCCATCCCCGACGATAACGTTACGATCGCCGACACGTTGGGTGCGATCGACTCTCTCACCGGTCACGTACAGTCCGTGGTCAACGAGTGTTCACAGCAGGTTCTAGCGGTGGACGAACACCGCTGGAAGCTGCCGGACGATGTGCGTTAACTGCTGACGGAGAAGAACGCGTCCATCCGTGTTTATGACTCTTTTCCCTGCGAAGCTAACCGCGCCCATATGCGTTCTCTACAGCGTGCTGTAAAGAAACGTGTACGGGAGGTTCGGGAAGCCCGCTTGGACAAGATGTTGAGCGACTTAGAGCCATCTCATCTGGCCTTCTGGCAATTATAACGTAACCTAAAGTCCGATTGTGTAGCTTCAACTCCCCCCTCTCAATCGTTCGAACCAAAGGCCAGCCTTTGAAGACGACGAAAAGTCCGAATGTCTAGCCGATAGTCTAGAAGCCCAATGTACTCCCAGCACCCAACCCGCAGACCCGGTCCATCTTTCAAAAGCGGATCTCGAGATCGAACGTAGGGCTCCCCTTCCTCCCGATGAAGACCCTGACGGCCGCCTACCCCCCATCACCGTAGACGAGGTTCACTCGATAGTGAGGAAACTCAAACCCAGGAAAGCCCCCGGCTCAGACGGCATCACCAATAAGATGATCAAACACTTTTCCGCCCCGCTCATAGTCCTCATGACAGTCATGACCGCCATCTTCAATGGCGCTCTGAGTAATAACATCTTTCCGCAAGCTCGGAAACAAGCCACCGTCATCGGTATCCCCAAACCCAGCAAACCCAAGAGTGAGCCCACTAGTTACCGCCCCATCAGTCTTCTCAGTGTATTTGGGAAAATCTATGAGCGTCTCATTTAAGTATATCCGTTTAAAGGATTTCGCTGACTCCCGTAAACTCATCCTCGACTAACAGTTCGGTTTTCGAACCAAGCACTGTTGCATTCGATAATTGCACTGCATAGTCGAACGCATTAGCTCCCGCTTCATGCCCTCGTACAAAACGGGCATGTTATTCTTCGACGTAGCGAAAGCGTTCGACAAGGTCTGGCACAACGGTTTATAAAAACAAACTGACCAAAACAAACTGTACCAATTCAACGTGCCGGACCGTCTCGTGTTCATCATTCGAGACTTTCTGTTGGACCGCTCCTTCCGGTATCGCCTAGAAGGCACCCTCTTTTCCCCTCACCCCATCCGCGCCGGAGTCCCTCAGGGCTCCGTGCTATCCCCACTTCTGTTCACGTTGTACACCAGCGACATTCCCAAACGTGGCTTGGCCAAGTTGGTTCTCTTCGCCGACGACACGGCCATCTACTACTGGTACTTATCGCTAAAACTTCGAATCCAGAAGCTCTAGTGTTGATATTTGGTGAATATTCTTGCTTGACTACAGATAGATCTGATTTCTGTTAACAGTACATCAGTACATAAACCAATGTAAAAACTATTATTTCCTATGTGTAAAAAACGATTCTGTTCATAAAACCTACTTGTGTGGCAAAATCATATTCTTTTGATAATCCTAATATAAAAATATTTCACTTTATCTATAATTGGACTTTTACTTCGATGCATAGAAGTAATGTATGTACACTTCTGGACACATCTATTGGCCCACTTTGTATTTTCAGTTTCGTTTGGTCCTAGCTAAAATTTTATATTAGGTCGAGCAAAAAGTTTTTATGCAGTTTTGAACCTGGCACATTCACAATTTCATTCAATAGTCTTTTTTTGAATTTCGAACACAGAATTTAAAGAAACAAAAGACAATTTGGAGCCTGTTTGTTGATATCAAACAATCGAATACTAAGAAAACTTGGTTTTATTGGTTTACTTGGATTTAATTCTTGAAAAAGTGATTGATGTCTTTGGTTTTACAACAAACATTACTTATTCTTAACATTAAGGTGAGGTTCTATCAATAATCTATGGATACTTCACCTGAAGTCGCCGCCCAAGCTGTGGCACTTATTCAGGCCGGACACAGCCAAAGAAACGTGAGTGCTCAACTTAATTTAAGTCGATCTGCGGTCCGAAATGTTTATCGGAGGTACCTAGAGACTGGCGGCTTTGTTCCTCGCCAAGGAAGGCCTCGATCTCGGGTCACAACTGAAAGGCAGGATCGATTCATCGTGACGACCAGCTTGAGAAATCGTCACCTTACCTCCATTGAGATACAAAACCAACTTCGCGACTTCCACGGAGTATCTGTGAGCGCTCGAACTGTTCGGAGAAGGTTAAAAGAACGCGATATGGTACCACACAAGCCAGCTAATGGGCCCAAACTAACGCGAGCCCACCGAACAGCGCGCCTTCATTTCGCACGCAGTCATTTAAATTGGACACAGCAAGATTGGAGCCGTGTACTCTTTTCTGATGAGTCTAAAATTGTGTTACATGGCAATGATGGAAGGAATAAGGTCTACCGACGTAAGGGAGAGCGTTTCGCACAATGCTGCTTTGAAGAGAGGGTTGCTTATGGCGGTGGCTCATGGACTGTCTGGGGCGGTATATCCGCGAGCGGCAAAACTCAACTTGAGGTTGTTACAGGACCACGGCTGCCAACATTAAATGCTGAAAGGTACATTCGTGAGTGCTTAGAACCTCACGTGATACCATACACGGACTATGTGGGCCCAAATTTCCTTTTTATGCATGATAATGCAAGAGCCCATGCGGCCGGCATCGCCAGGGAATATCTTCGGGATGTGAACATCACAGTTATGGACTGGCCAGCCAGAAGCTCAGACATGAACCCCATTGAGCACATTGGGGACGAGCTAAAAAGACGTGTTAGGGCTCGTCAGCCAGTTGCCCAGACGATGCAGGAGTTGAAAACTGCCATAGAAGAGGAATGGGAGATGATCCCTCAAAATTTCATAGAGCGGTTGATAAACTCTATGCCTGATCGTATGAGAGCTGTGGTAGATGCCCATGGAGGCAACACGCGTTATTAAATTAAACCTTTATTTGATAAAACATGTTTTTTAATCAAAAATCAATTGCCTTTAACAAGGCGCATATCCGACTTGTTAGGCGTAGCTCCATGTCGTATGGTATTCTGAATTCAAATTTAAAACAATACGATCGAAAAAGATGGTAAAATGTATCAGGTTTAAAACTGCATCAACAGTTTTTGTTCAATCTAGCAATCATATTTCGGTAGGGGCCATCGAAACCTAAACTCTAAGGTGGGCCAATAGATGTGTCCAGAAGTGTACTAGAGTGCGCGCAAGATAAGTCTGCGCGCGGCCGAAATCGGAACTAATGATGGCCCACCAAAGTGTGTGCCGTTTTATTAATTTTGATAGTAGAACTACCTGATTGTAGGAATATTTAACGTGAAAATTATGTTTAGCGATATAAAAGTTAAGCTTAAAAAGCGGTAATTTGAACTTCTGCGATCACGGCAACGTTTAGCACGCCCTCAGTCGCGCGCAGAGTTATCTTGCGCGCACTCTACGTACTTTATTCCTTGATTCGATACAGTAACTTGATAGTTCCAAGCAAAATAATGTTACCATACTAAAACTGATAGTGTTGAGGTAGTGAACGATTTTGCGAAAAGATCAAATGAGAAAAATAGTTAAGGAGATGTTTCAGAAATGTATGGCGCCTGGGCCAGCACCATGTACACTATATGGAAATATAGCTATACAATAAAGTAACCGTTTTTTAACGTTAATCTCACGGACTAGAAAAAAAAGAAGGACTCCGCGCCACGTGTATCGAAAGTGAAGCACCTTAAGTATGCCGGACCGTTTGTACAAACATGCCTCACGCACACATTTACATCATACGGTGCCGACTGGCCGCCATTACGCAGCACCGCGCCGTCATTGTAGGTACTGTTTACGTCAAGTAATAAATTAAAATAATGCCTTCTTGTGTTGTGAAATGATTTAAAAATAATTCTACATCCCAGAAAAAGTGTCAAGGAATAACATTCACAAGTAAGACACTTATTTAACCTGTCGATTTATTGTATTTTTGACATTTTAAAATCATTACTATTGGAACATAAAACCTCAAAAGACATAGAAGTGCTGTCGGAAAATAAATGGGTAATTTTCCAGAGAGATTGGGTAATCCATTTTTTTGTGTTCTTTGTGAGTTTTTGCAAGTTTTGAATATGATTATTTTTATAGATTTCCTACAGCAAATCAACCATGGAATAATGATTGGATTAAAATAATAAGAGCCTGCAGAGATGAAGAACATTGAATTCCGTCGAAAACGTTTTTCTTGTCACTCATACAAAATAAATACTTAATTTTAAGTTTTAACTAAGTATATGTTTGTAATTTCAATTAAATAATGTAAGCAGACTTCTTATATGGCTTCATTTAAAGAAATGAAACTATCAAAATATTAAAAAAAAATGGGGAAATTTTCATTCATCTGGTATCCCTCAAATCACGCACACATAGATCGGTACGGTGCTTCACTTTTGATATGCGTGGTGCGGAGTCCTTCTTTTTTTTCTAGTCCGTGGTTAATCTTCTATAATTTTACTTTGTTTAATTGTACATTCAAGTTAACTTCGTCAAGGAGAGCAACACATAAACATATGGTGGATCGAAATTATGTGAAATGTCATTTTGACAACTGTTGACATGTCATTGACCCCATAGTGTTTATTTCTTGTGTACTTACATAACCTATCTACGTTGTTTATAGGCGAAAATACTTGGATTTCGTTATATTTATATTGAAATAGAACTACAGGTGCTGGTCTCGATTACGTCACACACACACCACGAAACCTAAGACTGTCAAAGTTGTCAAACTCACGTTAATGTCAAACACAATGTCATGGCTACCAGAAAAAAAGGGTTGACATATTAAAAAAGTCCCCGAATAATAATTCCAGTACAATTGTACTCTTCTACAAATTAATTTATTTGTATTTTTATGGTAATCCCCTATTTTTTTCCTATTTTTCTATATACTGTACATAGTGGTGGCCCAAAATCAAACATCTCCTTTAAATAAACCTCTCTAAAGGCATTTGCAATATAAGAGTAACGAAGGAAAGGGGTATTTACGCTAAACATAATAAAATGAAATAATTTACATTAGTGCAAGATGATTTAATCTAAGATTTAATCCGAAGAAGAAAAAACGTCAAACGTTAAACGTCAAATCAATATTTAGACTCATGTGTTCAGAGATTAGCCTATTTTTAATAGTGATATGTCGTGTTTTGATCGTCAAGTTATCGAATTCAGTAAAGTTTGCTTATAAGTACATTCGCCAGCACATCAAGCTACCCAAAACAGTAAAATTTTCCCAATCAACCTTGAACATAATGCTTTGGCGATAAAAGTGTAAACCTCAGAATACAGAAAGAAACAGAATCCGCCTTCAACAGTAATTGCAAGCCTTACGCTGTGTCCAAAATCAAAGCATGCGTCCCGCGCCCGTCTCACTTCCCACCCGCGTAATGTTGCTAGCTCAGACATTGTTTACCCGTTTTTGGGGAAAACGTTGAGTATTGGAGGTAAGATAATAATAAAATCAAAATTGTGCTTATAGTGCAATATAGGCAATATTTTATATCTGAGTAGGTACAGTCAGCGTCAAATATATAGGGACGAACAGACTGTTCAAAATGATCCGAACAAAACTACAGGGTGTTAACGAATTCATGTAATTCCTTCAAACCGCGTGATCTACTGGTGACACTGATTGATTCTGCATGGGATTTTTTCAGAATAAAAAAAAAAGTTTTCAAAAAATGAACCATGGTATTCTGTATCTGAGTAATTTTAGCGTCCCAAGTTAACTGACTGCGTGGAGCAATATCGCGCTAGTCGTGCCCGTCAGCTGTGTTGCCGTGCCTTCATTAATTTATGCATGGCATCTAAATTTTCAATGAAATAAAAAAAAAAGTTTTTTTTTAAAAGAGATGTTCCAAAAAAAACCCAGACTCGATTGGGACTAAATGGGTACCAGCAGTTTCATTATAATGCACAATTAACCCCACCGAAAGAGCAATACCGAAATCGATGGGGTATATGAGCTATAGGCTGATAAAGTAATATATGAAAAAATCTTCACTAACAAGTGTTTTTTACCATTTTATACAATATCAATAATATATTAACGATAATAATGACGGGATTACTGTAGTATTGATTACTATCAACCATTTGGTATCCGATTACTATAAAAAACACAAAAAAAAAACTTTTTTCAAGGATTCGTATAAATAATATAACTACAAAGTGTAACATAAATAAGTGTACAACTTCTTAAGGGGTCACTGTACTCATCATTATGAACAACTTTTACTATGGGAGAAAAAGTGAAATCGCGAAAAAAAAAAAACAGCTGTTCCCCACATTTTGACGAGTTAAGCGAACGTAAATGTAGGGAACAGCTGTTCTTTTTTCGCGATTTCACTTTTTCTCCCATAGTAAAAGTTGTTCATAGTGATGGGTACAGTGACCCCTTAAGAGGTTATACGTTATTTATGTTACACCTTGTATTATATATTATTTATACGAATCCAGGTTTTTCGTTTTTTTTTGTAATAATCACTTACCAAATGGTTGATAGTTGATAGTAATAAATACTACAGTAATCCTGTCAGTATTATCGTTAATATAGTATTGATATTATATAAACTTTTAAAAAACACTTGTTAGTCAAGATTGTTTCATATATACTTTGTCAATCTATAGCTCCTATACCCCATCGATTTCGGCATTGCCCTTTCGTTGGGGTAAATTGTGCATTACAATGAAACTACTGGTACCCATTTAGTCCCAATCGAGTCTAGGTTTTTGGTCCATACATTATGGACCATCTCCTTTTTAGTCAATCTAAATCCCGTGCGGGGTTAATCTATAGATTAATGGTATACCATTAATAGATTTTGTGGTTTGAAGGAATTACGCGAATTCGTTTACACCCTGTATAATTATGTCAATGAAACAAGGGGCGTTTCAGAATGAACGTAGGACAGGTCAACTGGCATTCTGACAAGAATCCCATTTAGATAAAGTTTAATTTCTTTAGCTGTTTAGGTAATGATGAACAGTCTGTTCGTCGCGATATACCTATTTGACGCTGACTGTACCTGATAATCTCAAGAAATAGAGAAGGTCTGATAGGAATTTTAGATAAAAAACGTTTAATTTATTTAAGTAGGTAATAAAAAGAAGGGAAAATCAAAACTCTTATACTGACAACACTAACAATATGGATGCATCATTCCCTATGACAATTACAAACTGAACAATTTATTGATTAATTAATTAAGACGATATCTGAATGTGCTACTTAAACGTGAAATGTGATCCCATCCTGTTTTGTTTTTAGGCCCGCTGCATTTTTATAGGTTCGAACGACACAAAACGACATAATTTAATTTAATTTGACACCGGTAAATACATGTAGTCGTTATGACGTCCCCATAGTAACTGATCGACTGCGCGTCAAACTACTCCGATTAAGAGTAGTTTTTGATGCTTCAGTATTAGGCGTGATCACAGCTTCTGGGTCTTTCTGTATTCTGAGGTGTAAACCTATTAATTTGACAGATTGTAGTGCTGGTATATTATTATGTTCATTCAATTACGTTCATTATTTTTTTCGCCGCACTACGTTTTTTTGTTACTGGTATCTCTCCAACTGTCAAGTTACTGCATCGAATTAAAATTTAACCATAGATTATTTTGGCGATAATTGTCGATAAAATTAGGTGTTTTAACTAGTCCATAGTAGTGCAAGTGCAACACCAAAAACACTTTCATTCAAAGACTTTTTAATATAAAGAACGTAAAAACGTAATACGTATTTCTATGTACTGTATAATCACAGTGCATTCATTTTTCAAAACTCTCACTCAAGTTTTATTAATTTTATCGATAGTTAAACAACTTTAGTAGTCCAAGCTGTCCAAGTCTAGCAACTCTTAATACTTGACATGTGTCATTTCAATCAATTTGCCGTCAAAACAATAAATCAAATTAATCTGTAAATTTACCTAGACTCCAGGAATTACCTTTAAAAACTTGCTGTTTTACGTAGAATAGTGTTCATATTTAGTGCTATAAAGAAGTAATATCTACCTCAACACATTTCTTTAAGATTTGAAAAATACAAAGCATTATGCCCAGTCAATATGAGGAAGAGCGTACTTGGGAAGCTCCAAATCATAATCAGTATGAAGTAAGTATGTTTTAATATAATGTATTATACCTATTAATTTATATCCGATAATTCCTCGAATCTACTGAATCCCTGTTTATGACGCTAGTTATTATAATATTATTTATTATCCATAATTCAGGAAGAAGGAAATGAAGATGTCATTGAAAATCCTGAAGAAGTTTTACATGAATGCCTTGAGAAATTTAAAACACCAGACTATATTATGGAACCAGGAATATTTGGTCAACTTAAGCGATACTTTCAAGCTGGAGGCAATCCCGAACAAGTGATTGAGCAACTATCAATAAACTACAATGCAGTGGCACAAATGGCAAATTTACTGGCAGAATGGCTTATACTCGGAGGTTAGTTTATGAGAAATTGTTACTTGTGAGGTACATTACATCATAATCAGCCCATTACTATCCCACTGCTGGGCACAAGCCTCTCCTCAGGATGAGAAGGGGCTAGGCCTTGGTCCACCATACAGTCTTGTGCAGGTAGACAGGCACCATCTACTTCTTGGGGCCCTCTCAGCTGTGCAGATTTCCTCACATTGTTTTCTTTGACTATCAACATAAGTATTAATCCAACTCTAATTCAAAATTTGAGATGTGGACCAGAGCCAAACTAAATGTCTTTAAAAAAAACCTTGTCAATTTGTTTTTTTTTCTCTTTGTTATCATCATGCCATAATCACCACGCTTGGCAGGCTCTTTGTCAGAATGAGTGTAATTTTTTTCTTATCTGAACAAATTCAAAAACGTGGAGCCCCCAGGCTCTGAAGTCCCTGTTGCCCTCCCCTAAATCCGGGCCTGATGTGGACCACATTCAAACTCAGACCCTCCTACAGGGAAGGCAAGCATTGAACTGCTATGGATTGACTTTAGGAAACAGTTATCTCAATCGGAAGGTTTTAGGACACTTGGCAGATGGATGAGGGCTTACTTGATCCCATGGTCCAAAAAAAACTGCTATAGATGTTTTTTTGTTTTCAATAGTCTTTTATAAATAAAAATATTTGACAAGGGCGCAGGAAGGTGGCTAACGCACAAAAAAAAAGTATCAAAAATACAGTAAAATGTGTAATTTTATTAAATACATACATACCTTCGATCAATAATAGTCTAGATAAAGGATCACAAACAAAAACACATCCTCAAGTGGCCACGGTTACACTCACATAAACATTTGTATTCTTACAAGGAATTGTAGATAAAGGCTTTAAAATATAAACAACTTCGGTTTGTTATAAACATTAATACTCCCAAAATAAAGTTCAATTACGTTTGCGATACATTTATCTTTAAGACCCATTGTCATCGGAGAATAGGTACAAGCAAAGTCGCTCGAAAATAAAAAGTCATTTTTAAATAAAAACATAAATATTTTATTCTAAAATTAAACTTATCGGCTAAAAAATAAAGTTGAAAATACAATGTAGGTAATTGATGCTTACTCTATTTTTGAACTAGACGTAGTCTTGGAATCGGATAATTATTATAAACAACCAATGTTTTGCCCAACAGTTGGCGCTATCGCAACATTGGTCAAACAATCATTTTACTCTTAATATTTAATTTTTTGTTGTTTAATTCTATTTATACTTCAAAAGAAAACACTTGTTGGCATAAACTCACTGAAAGAAAGATATTCCATCAAAAATCTTGATATTACGGTGGTTATTTTTACTATTTTTAACCACGCACTGCGGCATTTTGACGTCTTAATGTTGGCTATGGTTGGACCGTACTAATTTGAAGTATGACCACACAATTTTTCGTGGTCTTATTTTTGTGGCCATTTCTGAAGCGCTCATCGGGAATCTAGAGGATTATTGATCGAAGATACATACAGACAAATACAATGAAAGAGGAATGAAAAAAATGTATTGCCACACAATGCAATATTATGTATAGGCAATTAATAAAATTACAACAACATGTTAATATTTTATTTAAAATATTAAAGTTCTTATTCCTTCAGGGAAAATGCACATTATCTTGTACATATTATTAAAATTTTAATACATTATCTTGTACCAATTTTATATTTTCAGGTGTCAAGGTGACAGAAGTACAAGCAATGGTTGAAAACCATTTGAAAGATATGATTTTGAAAACATTTGATCCAAAAAAAGCTGATACAATTTTCACTGAGGAAGGTGAGGTAAGTAGAAAACTCAAGTACATTCATATTTTTGATGTGTTACTATAATTTTGTGCTACAAAGTATTAATATATTTTTATAGACTCCAGCTTGGTTAACGGAAATGATTGAGCATCCAACTTGGAGGTCGTTAATTTATAGATTGGCTGAAGAATATCCTGATTGTCTGATGCTTAATTTCACTATAAAGGTAAGTTAGCAGCCTTTACCAAATTATTTGTATTATTAGAAATCTAATTGACAATGATTTAAACTTTTCAAAGCAACAAAGACAATGAGTAGGTACGGTAGGCGAAATAAGTGGTTTACCAGTTTTCACAACAGTTCCTATCAAATGAAAATATCATAATGGTTGTTGACAGATAACTTTTGCAAGTGAAAATCGACCTTATTGTTTTACGACGTGCAAACGAATGTCAATCTTAGGGTGGTAAGTGGTAAACCACTTTTTTGGTGGAGTGTACAATGCAATAAATAACATACAGAATAGAATATCAATTTATTTGCATATAAAGTAGATAGGTACATAAAATAATAGCTACTAATGTTGTGTTACCATATAGTGAATGTCGTTGTTTCCTACTGCACACTCGAATTATTTAACTTAAGAGCGTGTACGCCGTATGGCATTTCATACAAATTTTCAAGTCCTTATTTTTCGATGACTGAACCGATTTTAATGAAACTTCATACCCATCATCAGAATACATAAGACTAAAAAGTTTGTAGATTTTTTTTTCGAAAAATAGTGTTACCTACAGTTAAATAAGACCGATTTTAAATTTTCCATACAAACAGAAATTACCAATTCTCTTTTTTAAGTAAGACATTTCGAAAATGTTTTCTACTAACTTTTTAGACCTAAGTATCCTGCTTATGTATGTGAAGTTTCATCAAAATCGTTTCAGTTATTACAAAAAACAAAGACTTGAATGATTTGTATGAAATGCCGTACGGCGTACACGCTCTTATGTCTGTAAAACTGCAACAAAGTATGGTCGACTTTTTTTATTTTTATTATAATAATTATGAATTGTCGTACATAGGTATTGCATCTTCTATGTGCATCAAGCAAAATGTGACATCTATCTAAGATGAGAAACTATGATGTTTTCTTGTCATGATGAATTTTCATAAAACATGCTTTAAAAACATCTTCCCAAATTATGATTAGTTACGGTTAACTCACGTACATTTTTCGGTATTGCCCGACTAGTTTCGGACGGACTCAAACGGAGCCCTTAAGAGTGAGCTAAACACGCGGCGAGGTCCCGAGTCGAACCTCGCGACTTCGTTTGGGGTCCAAACTCCGAAACTAGTCGGGCAATACCGAAGAATTTACGTGAGTTTACTGTAACTAATCATAAATATGAATCAGTCTCACGAAACTTATAATCTTCCCAAATATCGGCAATTTGGTGTGTTTTGTGAGATAGTAGTATTTTTAGTATACATAGCCATTTACTATTTATTTGCAGTTGATATCAGATGCTGGCTTTCAAGGAGAAATTACGAGCATATCTACAGCAGCTCAGCAAATTGAAGTATTTTCAAGGGTTCTTAAATCAGCTATTGTTGGATTCTTGCAAAGTTCTGACGATTGGCAAAATAGTGTCAATGAATGTGCCGTATGTATAAATCTAAAATGACAGAATAGAACACATTATCTATAGCACAGTCTTACATAATTATAGTGTCTTATAGTTATTCCCAGTATGTAGTAGATTTATGACAAGAAAATGTGTTCAAAAAACTTAATACACTATTAGTCTACATTTTTAACTTCACTATACTGTAACAAGTTGTAACCATTGCAGAAAATGGTCTGCCATGGTGCCCACACCTATGTGTACAGTCAAGTTATTGTGCATATACTTTCTCAAGAGCCCAGAGGAGGTGCTATAATGAAAAGGCTTGGTCAAGAAATAACTCGTTGTGCGCAACAAAGGTAGGTGTTTTTATCTACATACATTACTCACGCCTATAAACCCCGAAGGGGTAAGCGGGGTTGTTCACCTATTACAGAAGTAACAGACTCCTGTAATAGCAGACTAACTCTCCTCACCCACGTTTCGCCTCTTGTATATTTTAGTCCAATGTAATAAGTGGCGAGCCTTTTGCCATTTTTCGGGCACAATTTAAAAAAAACTACAACACAATATATATAATTAATAAGGGAGTGCCTCCGCTGCCGGTGCCGGTTGCCATTACGAGTGCCGGCGCCGATTGCCAAACTGGCTGCCGGCGCCGCGTCGACTACTTACACTATTTTTATACACCTTCAAGGCCTCTTCAAACTCTTCATGAAACGATTATTCGTCACCCACTTTCATCTATATACATATAATAAAACAGTAAAAAAACTGTGTCTGTACATTGAATATATTACAAAAAAAATAATTGAGGGGGGTTTAGAAACAGTAATAGAGCACGAATCCAAAAAAAAAATTCTGTCTGTTTGTCTGTGTGTCTGTTTGTTTGTACACGCTAATCTTCGGAACTACTGGACGGATTTGAATGATTATTTTTTTGTTGTATAGGTATTAAGTCTAGGCAACATATAGGCTATAATTTATCTTGGAAACTTGAACACCTGATACAGAACCCCAACAGACCAGCTAAACTATAAGAGATACAAAAATGGTACCATAGCAAAAATTGTTCCACGTGATGAGCATTTCCTGATGCGAGAATAAATTTGAAGATCTGGAACACCTGATGTAGAACTCCAAGAGCCCAGCTACACTATAACATATATAGGAATGACGTCTTAGCAAGAGTTGTTCAGCCTGATGAGCACTCTCTGTTGACGTATAAAAATTGAAGATCTGGAACACCTGTTGTGGAATTCCAAGCGCCCAGCTACACTATAACATATATAGGAATGACGTTTTAGCAAAAGTTGTTCAATCTGATAAGCACTCTCTGTTGACTTATAAAAATCGAAGATCTGGAACACCTGTTGTGGAATTCCAAGCGCCCAGCTACATCATAACACATACAGGAATGACGTCTTAGCAAAAGTTGTTCAATATGATTAGCACTCTCTGTTGACGTATAAAAATTGAAGATCTGGAACACCTATTGTAGAATTCCAAGCGCCCAGCTACACTATAACATATATAGGAATGACGTTTTAGCAAAAGTTGTTTAATCTGATAAGCACTCTCTGTTGACTTATAAAAATCGAAGATCTGGAACACCTGTTGTGGAACTCCAAGAGCCCAGCTACATCATAACACATACAGGAATGACGTCTTAGCAATAGTTGTTCGGTCTGATGGGCATTTCCTGTTGACTTATAAAAATCGAAGATCAGAAACATCTGATGTGGAAATAAAAGCTATCACTAATTTCACTGTATAATTATAAAATAACGTAAGCTGGGAGTACCTCCACGCGGTGACGGCGGTAACAGTTAAGGACTGATTTTCGATGACGATGGTGTATCGTTGAAAATTTGACTCTACTGGCCAAAACTCCCATTTAGTTTTTATTTTATCGAATAAATATGCCTTCGGGCTAAAGTTATTTGAGTGTTTAATTTCCTTTTCCATTTATCTTCGTGACACGGTAGCCTACCCGGTACCGCAGGGGAGCAGTCACTTAGATTTTAATTGATCAGGTATCTTCACAATAAAACTATAACCATGCCTAGAAAGAGGCCAAATCTTTCCCAATGTTCCAAAGGAGCTAAAAGATTGAGGATCATAAAATCCCAAGAATCTACCGAAGAGCGTCAGGAGAGACTTGATGCTGTTCGAGAACATCAGGCTGCAACTCGCTCCGTGGAAACCTCTTCGGATCGCGAAGCACGCCTGCGTTCTCAGCGTATTTACGCATCTACATCCAGGTCTCTAGAGACAAGTGCGGAACTTGATGCGCGACTGACCGCTGATCGTGAACGTCATGCATTGCCTCGCGAGTCGGAGACGTTCACGGAAAGAGAATTACGCTTGAGTTCTCAGCGTACCTACGCATCGACTTCTAGGTCTCTAGATACAAGTGGGGAACGTGATGCCCGCTGATCGTGAACGTCTCGCATTGTCTCGCGAGTCGGAGACGTTCACGGATAGAGAATTGCACTTGAGTTCCAAGCGTATCTACGCATTGACTTCTAGGTCTCTGGAGACAAGTGGGGAACGTGATGCGCGACTGACCGCTGATCGTGAACGTCACGCATTGTCTTGCGAGTCGGAGACGTTCACGGATAGAAAATTGCGCTTGAGTTCCAAGCGTATCTACGCATCGACTTCTAGGTCTCTAGAAACAAGTGCGGAACGTGATGCGCGACTGTCCGCTGATCGTGAGCGACATGCATTGTCTCGCCAATCGGAAACGTTTACCGATACAGAATCACGCTTGAGTTCTCAGCGTATTCGTACACCTACTTACATCATCCTACGTACATCTTTTGAAACGAGTGATGAACGGGATGCGCGACTAACTGCTGATCGAGATTATCATACATTGTCCCGAACACGCACACAACAAAATATTCATAATCATTAGAAAGTGAGAGAGAAAGAATTGCTGGAGTACGGCATGAAGAGACAGAAGAAGAGCGCAACAAACGTTTGAATTCTGGTCGACTTCGACATTATCTGAACAGAATGTCGATATCATCTGAAGAATCGGATGTGGACCAGCTAAAGTATAAGAGATATAAAATGGTGCCATAGCAAAAATTATTCCACGTGAAGAGCATTTTCTGCTGTGAGAATAAATTTGAAGATCTGGAACACCTATTGTGGAACTCCAAAGCCCAGCGACACTATAACATATATAGGAATGACGTCTTAGCAAAAGTTGTTTAGTCTGATGGGCATTTCCTGTTGACTTACAAAAATGAAAGATCTGGAACGTCTCGAATCGTCTCGCGCATCCCGTTGTTTTCCCGTCCCCGGGCTCTTAGAATTCAACATCAGACGCTTCAGATCTTAGATTTTGACGACCCCGTTGTCGCTAGCATAAGCAACAGGATCCGCGTACGAAGTCGCGGGCAGAAGCTAGTTTTCACAATAAAAACAAATGAAAAACTTAAGGGGATGTTTGTAAGGTTGTTTGGGTTTCCAAAGCAGAGTCGACGAAGCCCCGTTGCGCGGGGCTCCTATTTCTGTCTGCGGGGTTTAAAGGAACCTAACACGAAGGGGATGAAGGGGGCTTCGTTCGCTCGCTATGCTCGCTCACTCTAGCCCCCGTCATCCCCTTCGAACCTAACCTCTCCGTGTCGGGCTGCCTCAAAATTACCGAGTTCGCTTCGCTCGCTCTTGAAATTAGTCAGTTGGAAGACATGTTAGTGTTTGGCCCAAAATCTAACCTACCTTTCAACTAACATAACTACCAAACAACTTATTACCTCCGCCATCCAGTGTCCGTTTTGGGTGCCGGCAGCCGATGTTTATAATCTCGGCTGACGGCAGTAATGTACTGCCGGTTCCCAATGGCGTTATTTTTGGATGCCGGCGCCAGCAGCGGAGGCACTCCCAATTAATAACAATATAGTAAATTTGTATTTTTTTTAATACTAAACTTAAAGTATTACAAAAATGTTAAGCAACAGTGAAAAATCAATGAAATATTTAATCAAATACCCAAGTTATAAACAATTTTAAATTACTCACGAGGCAGAGACAACTCTAGGTACTTCAAAATGACGTCATACCTTAAAAACTTCATAGTGACTTGACATCACTCTGTACTTGTGTTTAATATGTAATGTTTTTTGTATGTTTTAAACATACCTTGACCGAAACTCAAATGGTGATAGTTAGTCTTTCTTCTGGTGGGGTTGAAGATGGCCAGTTAATCCAACTCTTAATTAAGCGATGTGCTGTTTTATTTAATACTTAGTTAAATGTTTGTGGAGCTATCCTAGTATGATCATAAAACTTGACTTCATTATACTTTACTCCCCTTATTCATAATGTAATAAAAAAATCATAAGATTGTCATTTTTAAACACGTATAAAATTATACCTGTCCTTGTCATTTGTATGCCAATGAATGGAGATGACATAAAGAGCCATTTTAGTAAAACAACCTTCAACCTTCGTTAGGGTCTTTCAGAAATAAATGATAATATGATCCATATTTCTTTCTCAGTTTTTACATTTTTTAAATTTACCTTTCCGATCGGTACCGATCTGCACCGATGAGTCGGGACCGGAAAACCTGTTTCTTTATGCAAGCACCCATACCGATTAGACATAATAATAACTTGTTTGTTGTATTGTAACTATTTGTGTTGCAGTGGACATGACGTTACTCCAATCACTTTGGCTCTAACATCAGGCGAATCATGGCGCAATGCTCGTACAGCATTGGCAGCCATGTTGTCACGCGGCGCACTAAACCCTGCTGATATTTCAGTATTATTTAGAGCTTACACACAACCGGAACCACCACCAGTACATTTACTAAGAATTCCTCAATTTTTAGGTATGTTACTTTGTTTTTTTTTTCTTTTTTATTTTAGTTGCTGCCAAAATGGGAAGAATTTTTAAGATCAAACATTATAATTCGTTATAAGTATTTATTGATGATAAACAACTTTACGTATTGTACTGTGTTTCCCGTCTTTATTTTATGTTGTAATATCTATACAGGTTGATTTTTTAATCACCTTTCATCTTTTTTCTAGTCATTAGGTATCATTCAAAGATTCCATTTTTGAATAGAAATAGGTGAAATTTTCAATAAACTACTTTCTTAAAAGAATTATCAATTTAGCATGGTTACTAAGCCAAACGTTACATACTACGCTTGTACTGAATGAGAGAAAGGGGCTCTCTTACCTTTTAAATCACCTTGGACTGTGCTTTAAGAAATTGAGTCACCCGATTCACTCCCGTTCAACCTATGGTAGGGGTAGCCAGCCCTGCATCAGAGGGAGAGGAAATGCCATTTTTTTATTCAAAAATGTTTTCATTTTTAAGTACACCTAGACACCTACCTACCTACACCTGGAAAAAATTTTGATGGTGATTAATAAAACATCCTGTATGTGCTCTTGCACGTATGTTTAATGCCCGTTAGATCCTTCACGTAGGCGTTTAAAATAAAGAAAGGGAACGAGATATAATCAGTGTTGTAGCTAGGGTCATGAGCACCCAGGGCAAGAATCAAATTTTGCGCCCCCCAAAAAACACGCTAAATAAAAACGGCCATTAAAGAAAAAGAAATTTGTTAAAAATAAAGGCAGTAACAATTTCATCTGATATTTGTAGCTCTGAACCACCAGACATAATTAATTTGCATTTAAATCAACAATTATTTCAACGCGAGATCTTCTGCGGATTATTTCAGTTATTATGTACAGAGCGGCCTAATTTACGCCCCCAGATACGACACTGAATATAATTTTCAACCTCATAATATACAACGAAGCGACGCGACGCCTATTTGCGGCGGCTGCAATTGTTTATCTATCGTGCCTGTTTCCGGTAATTGATCAGTTGAACTTGTTTACATCAAAGGATACGATTCGTGTAAATTTCTGAAAATATTATAACTAACGAACGCATGAAAAAAAAGGATTATTACTTACTATTATTATACCAAAATACTGTGTTAACCTCTGTCTGCATAAAATTAAGGTTATGTAACAAGAGGAACCCTTATGATGGGACTATTATTATTTTTATTATTTCAGAGCTCCTGGTCGACTCATTATTTAAATTAGGAAGTAAACTAAATCCTGAACATAAATCAAAATACATGTATTTATTGGCGTATGCTGCAAGTGTGTGCGAAGGCCTTACCCCTGGCAGGCCTGTCAAGGATGAATTAAAAGCAACAGTACAAGCTATTGAAAAAGTACATGCCGTCTGTAGCAGTTCTGCAAGTTCTAGTGAACTTATTGCTGAATTACCTACATTGTATCATTGTATCAGGTACGTACTTATGCAACAAAATGTTGTCTTACTTTTATAATTTATACTACTGGTGACGTCATATTAATTACTTCCCATTGAGTATGTATACAAGTCTAGTACTAGTACTGAGTCTAGACTCATAGACAAATTGGAAAGGAGAATTAGCAGATCTGCCCCACCCACCAATATTAATTAATTATTTGATTAATGTAATTAGAACTGCAATTGCTCACAAAACGTTTTGATGATGCCAATCAATCCTATTGGTACTAGAAACGTCAGAAATCGCAGAAATACTATTTTATCATCGGGCTTTGAATTTATTATATTTATTGTTTAACAAAAATAATGATAATTCACCATCCATTATTTCATAGTTAATAGTAATTTTAATGAACTTAACCACATTTTTTTAAGAAATATTGCTTTTCATTGCTTTTAAAATTCAATCTAATTTCCTTGACATAATAAAGCTCCATTTTCTTTATATTGTTTGTCTGACTAATTGTAAAAAGTTCTTTTTTGAAAAAATTACACATTCAAAATTGCTGAAATCACTTACTTTCCGGTTTCTGGTTAATTATTATAAGCTACTGTAAATTCTTTGTTTCAGATTTCCCGTTGTTGGAATGGGCGTGTTAGTTTGGGTAGAATGTGTTGTAACAGAGCCTTCGTACTTTAAATTATGCACAGAACATTGTCCCGTGCATTTGGCTCTCTTGGATGAAGTCGCATCCTGTCACCAATTGCTGCATCACAGACTCCTCAGATTACTTGTGCAACTATTTGAATCTCCACAAGATGAATTGGAAATTTTAGTTCAGGTATAGGTATACCTTAAATTGTAATTTAATATCGTGTTTGTAATACACATAAATATAAAATACTATTTCAATTTTCAGCTGGAATTGAAGAAAATGTTACTTGATCGGATGGTAAACTTACTGAGCCGAGGATGTGTTGTGCCTGTCCTTCGCTATATAAAACAGTGTTGGCAGCGTGGAGACACTGATATTTCTTTAATAAGATATTTTATCACAGAGGTAAGTAAGATCTTAGTCAAAATTCTCGAACTGAATCAAAGTACACCTGTTTAGAAATGCAAATATTGCCTTTTGTAGAAATCAATATATTATTGAAAGATATTAGCATCTCTAATGGTGCGTCCAGACCTAGCGAATGCGCCGCTCGCGAGCCGCTTGCGAACTGCGCGCGTGCATTTCATGTTCATACGCAGCCCCTGCGCCGTCCGCGCGCCACTCGCGCACACGCTACTCGCCCTACTCGAGCGGCGCGCGTGCCTCCCGCGGTGCACCTCCCTCACCCCGCCCGCGTCTCATTAATCTCGTTGTCAGTAATAAAATAGCCGATGCCACAGCAATTATGCTAACGGCAGTCGTATGGTCCGACATCTTCGGAAGCAAATTCATAACTGAGGCTCATAGTTCAAACGCGAAAGAAGCTATGTGCGCACGAGCGGCGCGCGAGCTGCACGCGCGGCCCTCTTGAGCCTTGCCGGAGTTGCACTAGAGCGGCCCACCAAACTTAGGCTGTAACCGCACGCGAGCAACACGCGCGCGATTCGCAAACGGCTCGCGAGCGGCGCGTTCGCCAGGTCTGGACGCACCATAAGAGGTCGGGCCAGCAGAATTAAAATTGCTTATATTTTTTTTATTTAGAGATTTTAATTTAAAAAGAATGTGTACCAATTTCGCGAAATTAGAACACATTCTGTTTTTTCTTTGTACCTATGTGGCCCTGCGCAGACGGCACACTTTTTGTGCGATCGAGTCTGCGGCGCACAAAAAGTCTGCATGGCGCGCAAAACGTCGGTCGCGGATTTTTCACAGACTCAACGCACACGACGCACATCTTCGATCATTTTGTCGGCAGAGCTGTAGGGACGTAGACGCTATGGAAATCGTGCAGAGATCGCGAAGTATTATTTTGTACATGAAGTACAGAAAAAGAAGAAGAAATAGAGAATTTTGGGTACATCCTATACTTTCGGAAAGATTACTGAAGGGACAGTTCCATACTAAACATTCAATTCTGAAACAACACCCGGCAATTTTTTTCAAATTTTATAAAATGTCTGTTACTACATTTGATGAGTTGCTATTTATTTTGAGACCTGCTTTGACTCATTCAGAAACAACAATGAGGAGGTGAATTAACATAGTTACATCGACCTCTGGCGCCATGATAATAGATCGCGTGCGTTACGTCCACCCCTAGCAAATGCAGATTGCCGACTAAAGTGTGCGCCGTCTGCGTTAGCGCGCGTTGAAGCAAACGTTCAATTTTTTTCACACACATTTTGTGCGGAGCGGCGCGCCGCGGCGCGGTGCGGTCTGCCCGAATTACACGGATTTTTTGTGCGCCGGACTTTTTGCGCGTCGTGTGCGTTACTGCATATAATTGCATAGGCTCTATTTTCACAGACTAAAAAGTGCGTCACGGATAGTCTGTCGTCAGCGCAGGGCCTGTAAGTGTATTTTACGGAGTGCATTCCTACTGCAGCAACACATTCTAGGTACGCTTTGTAGTTGTTGTGGTATGGATGGGGCCAGGCTGACAACACCAGGCTGGCCCGGCCACCTTTAAGTGCTCCAAATCCATGAAGTACAGTCGCGGACTTGAAATGTTTACTACCCTAAAGTCTATAATTGCTTGCACATTACTTTTTCATAAGGTCAATATGACATAAGTTGTTATGAGATCATAACCTTATTGCGCACACTGTGAGAAGGAATCGACTTTGAAATCTGATAAACATTTCGAGTCCGCGACCATACATATGCTTGTGCTGAAGAGTACATTCGATTAATACAAATCTCGCGACCTAAAGTTGCCGGGCCGGGCCAGCCTGACGTATATAATAATTCTAAGAAAGATCACTGCTGGGTAGGCATAGGCACCTCCTACACATTTTCACCACACCAGGTGCTTGCTCAGTAAAAGGATTTAAAAATTATCAAAGTTCTAGAGGTGGTCCAGTTGGACCATAATAGTTGGTACATAATATCAATTAGTTATAATTGATATAATGTACAGTCAGCTGCACTAATTGGTTACCCACCTCAAGAACAAATTTGTTCGTAAGAGGGGTAACCATTTGGTGCTGCTGACTGTACATGTTTCTAATTACTCGACATAACGAAAACGTTCATGTTCATAGTCAGAACACTGGATGCTTGCCCAGAAGAATACCATTAACTGTAGAGTCATTTCTCTTCCAAACTACGGCCTATAGACGGGTTTGGGTGGGCTAGGTCAATGGTTATGTCACCAATTGCCGATTGTTGGAGTCTGCACAGATAGCAGGGTGCACCTTCTATAGGTTGCCGTTTGGGGAAGCTGGGAATTGTACGTTTCCCCTATGGTATCATTATAATTATAGTAAGAGAGCTTTACCCAGCATTGGGACAGTAAGGTAAATAAAATGGAACTATCTTACATTACAGGGACGCAATATGTCGAGTAATTAGATAGGTATCAATTTTAACTGGATCACCTGTACACACGGCTACACTTCAAGCTATGCAAAACCAGTATAAGCTGACCGTTACTTATGCGAAAAGATTATACAAAGCGACGCCAAGATAAACTGGTTTTGTACAGCTTGATGTGTAGCCGTGTGTACAACTTTGATAATGTTTTAATCCGTTTTCTGAGCAAGCACCTAGTGCGGTTATCACCACACCATGTGCTTGCTCATAAAACGGATGAGGAGGAGGAGGAGGTGCCTATACCTAGCAGTAATCTGCGGTAGTATTATTAGTATTAACGCTCATTTAATTTTGTACTACACCAACTACAAGAACAGTTTATTTTTCAAACTTTGACTTCATTTTACTGGGTTCTACCAGACCCTAAGAAAAAAAAGATTTGCAGGATTGTTTAGGACACTAAGTGTGAAAATACCAATACGAGTTGTTTCTGTTGGTTCTAGGTTTTCTTTTTGCCCAATCTGTTTTCACACAAGCGAAGTTGCGGACAAAAGCTGTACTCTACAGTATGTTAAATAACTGAGGGCGTTCCTTTAAACCCGTTAATCTACATCCTTGGTTCATTAAAATAAAAATATAAAAAAAATAAAAAAAATAAGCAAAAAAAAAAAATGAAAAACAATTCGGTACGGCCTGTTTAAGACCAAAATAGTAGTATAGATAGGTTAAATGCGATGTTTCTGTGTTTTCCAAATTGATAGACAAGTGCGCTTTTTGTTGGAAATATATTTTTTAGTATGTACGGACGCTGTATTGCTGGTTAACAGGAACGCCTTTCGTTAGTTAACAACTGTATAATATAAATATCGTGACTTAGCACACGAGGTTGTCGACATGTTGGATGTTCAGATGATTTAGCAGTCGTTGTGCCGATAGTCGTTACGGCAAATGGTCTATAATAGCTAAGATTCAAGAGCGTCGATCAACATCTATATCACTAGTAAATTTGCAAATTACGAAAACAGTAATAGTTTTCGTGAGCTCGTTAAACTGAATAATATTTTTGTCTTTTTCTTACGGGTGTGTAAAAGAGATACCGAGGTCGGCGAGCTCACAAAACTATTGTCGTTTTCAAACTCGTACTAGGGATACTGATCTGAAGAGGCTGTCGTTAGGCGGCTGGAGCAATCAAGGGCCTGCCCCCTGATTCAAAACAATTCGATTAGTCAGCTGTCGAATGATTCGGTAAGCCATCTCATTTTATCTCGTTACGAGAATCTTGCACGGAACAAGATAACTAACCGCATCGATCGACAACTGCTTATTGAAAAACTTCTGACACAGCGCGTATTGTTAGGAAGTTCATCTCTCTCCCTTGAACGCCCGACCACCGGTCGCCGCTAGTGGGCTACTTTTGTATATCTATTGAATGAATAAAAGATAAGGATAAATAAAATATTCAGATAAACTTTTAAAAAAGTTTGGCAAGTGTCGTAATTTCTGAGTCTAATGACTACGACATCATCATCTGCCTAGCCTTTTCCCAACTATGTTGGGGTCGGCTTCCAGTCGAACCGGATGCAGCTGAATATCAGTATTTTACATGGAGCGACTGCCTATCAAACCTCCACAACCCAGTAACTGGGTAATACGATACTCTTGGTAAGACTGGTTGTCAGACTTTCTGGCTTCTGACCAACAGTAACGACTGTCAAAGATCTACAAATGACAGCCGGGACCAACGGCTTTACGTGCTTTCCGAGGCACGGAGGAAACTCGCTATGGTAAATGGTCACCCATCCACAGACCAACCTCGGCAAGCGTGGCTTAACCCGGAAGATCGGTCTATGCGGCTGTAATTATTTAGCCACGAGCTCCTCCTCTAATGACTACGACATATTTTTTCAGTAAATAAATATTTTTGGGACATTTTCTACACAGCACCATCTAGTCCCAAACTAAGCAGAGCTTGTACTATGGGTACTAGACAATGGATATAATACTTATATACTTTTTTTTTTGTAAATACATACTTATATTATAATACATAAGAAACACCCAGACCAACACAAGCACTTATGTTCATCACATAAATATTTGTGTCCTGTGGGAATCGAACCCACGACCTCGTGATCAGCAGTCCGAGACTCGAACCACTAGACCACAGATGTCAGATGTATGTAACAACACATACACATAATCTAAAGAATAATGTCACTCTTTTTTTCTTGATCAGGTTTTAGATGCAATAGCGCCACCCTACACACCCGAATTTGTCCAATTAGTGCTACCAATGGTTGAGAATGAGGAAATAACTGGGACAATGAGAGCAGAAGGAGAAAATGATCCAGTTTCTGAATTTATAGGTAAAAATTAAAACAATACATGTACCAATTACTATGATTATGATGATCCATATATTTTAAAAAATGATTTCTGTTTTTTCCAGTTCACTGCAAGGCGCATTATGTTGTAGTTTAATCAACTATGAAATAAATTCACTTAGTTATTAACAAGTTTTTTAATTATAGGTAATATCAATAAGAACCCAACGTCTGCTAACAGCCTCTTGCAGATTTTCTTTCATAATACCTTTTTAAAGCTTCTTCAAAAACTGGTCCTACAGTTCTCTTCTTCCAAATATCCTGTTTTTCTTTAGATTCTGTAAGATCATCTTTAATTTCTTTTAATTCTTGTTTTTCATGTTTAGGTGTTTTGAACTTTTTGTCCTTTTCTGACGGATTAGACTTATTATCAGTTTCTTCGTCTTTACTGTCATTTTTCATTTGTTTAATTTCTTTATTATTTCTATCCCGTTCATCGTCACTCGACTCGTCTATTGAAAAGTCAGAGTCTGCATCAATATTTTCTTGCTTATGCTTTTTGGCCATTCTAATATCGTCTAGATTGACGCGATTAATTTCTTCATCGGAGTCCTCTATTTCTCCATCAGATAACCGTGTCCTGTCTGATGATTTTCTCTTCCTATAATTTCTTTTCTTTTGGGCATCAACAGGATTAGGTGTAGTTTTTTGAGATAAATCACTTTTTTCTTCTGACAATTTATGTTTTACTTCTTCGATAATTTCATCCTCATTTTTATCTTTTCCCAATTTTTGTTCATATATGTGACGGTAGAAACCACCTAAGGTTAACAGAAAAGTTGTTAGTACTTTACATAAAGTGCTTATAAAAAACAGGTTCAAAATAATCAAGAAGACTAAACACATGGCGATTAGTTACGCAGCCAGGTTCGAAAAAATTGTCAACAAGTGACTAAAATTACAGCGATTTGAATAACATCGTGCTTTTTTATTGTAAAATGTTTAAAATGATAGATGGTAAGAATGTCAAACAAGTCTTTAGAAATGTGACTAATGTCGATGTAACTTTCAATAACGATAACGTAAACATACATAACATCACACCTGTGTACCCCTAAAGGTTAGGCAGAGGTGTACAGTACACCCTCATTTCGCCGTTAAGTTTTATGTTATAGGGGGCGAGCCTGTTGCCTCCGGGCTCCTGCTCAGAAATTCCGCACGGAAAACCCGAATAAGTTTCTCTGCCCGACCTGAGGATCGAACCCAGGACCTCACGCTCAGCAGTTGCACTTGCGACCGCTAGATCAACGAGGCAGTCAATTCAAAAACTCAAGTCAACTTATAAGATTATCTTCTCCAAGTGATGCACTGATTGGAAATACTTATTTACGATTAGTATCTATGTATAAGCATGCACATGTCCATGATATAACTGCATTTTAAAGAATGTAGAAGTTTCGTTAAAATTGGGTGTTCATTACGTAAATAATGGGGAGAAATTGGTTAATTATTGCCGTTGAATCAAAATTATCGACATAAATAATGATGTCCCATTTTTTGCGCCTTTCACTTGAAAAGTAAACTAATTGTTTGCTGTATTATTTTTGCTATCTTTTTCTCTTGTTCGCCAAAATAATAGGTGCGTAATAAGTTTTTTTTATTCAGCGGCTGGCGAGTGCCAGAAACGATTTGCTTCGCCCTCTGACCAAATAATTGGTATCTTCGTTTTTTTTTGTGTGGATTAGCAGCACCAACATCAGAAATGTAAATTTTTTAATTTGTAAAGTATTTTACACTTTGGATTCGTTCTTTTATTTGATTATCTAATAACATATTGAACATATTACCCAAATCTTTTTGTTTAGTGACATCTCCAATATTTTCTAAATATTCTTCACGTTTTTCTTTCTCTTCTTCTAGTCGCATTTCTTCCAATTTCTTTTTATAAGCTGATGTAACAAAAACTTCTTTATCCTGGAACTCGTCTCCTTCCTTTTCCCTTTCCTTTTGTACCTAAAAAATAAATTACTTAATGAAATATTCTGATTTATAATTATGATTGCTTAAATTAAGACTGTCCAACAAGAATGATAAATCTCAAGAAAATGATTTAACATGCACAGAGGTTGTGGCATAAAACTTAAACAAAGTAACAATAAATTAATGAAAAATGCTGTCTTTTAAGAATATAAGGAGCTTGTCAATACTAACTTGTCGTTCAATCCGACGCTCATTCTCAATTTTTCGTTTGTTGGCTGCTTTCATTAAATTTTCAATATACTGTGGCTTCTTTTCTTCTTTAGTCTTTACCTTTACCTTATCTTTTTTGATAGCCATTTCTTCATAAATTTCATCATACTGATAAACAGTTGGATCTTCTGTCAAAGCTTTTTCTTGTGTGATTTTGGCCTAAAAGAATCAAATTTTGGATTAATAATATGATAGTTCGAGAGATACCAACATTTTCATCATGTGATTATAGCAAGCACTTTTATATTGCTCATTTGCAACAAGAACGTATTAAGTTCGAAGACCGAATTCAGAACACGTCTTTATTCTAAAGTTTCAAGTGTTTTTTTAAAAATCCGATCTTCGGACTTAACCCGTTCTTATCGCAAATGAGCGATGTCCTTCCTTTCTATGGCATGGTAGGCATGTGGGTGGTCTGGGTGATTTATTTACTTAAGGATCTCTGACAAAGTTTATATACAAAAAGATATTGGTAATAAGTCACATACATTATATGTATAGCCAGTGTACTCCTTCAATTATGAGAGACCACAGCATGCAAAAATTATACAAAGCAACTAAAACTAATATTATCTTACTGGAAAAAAAGCAATAAAATTAGAGGTATACATGTATTTGGTATGTAGAATGACTAAAAGTTAAATTATATAATGTATTAATATTTTTTAATGTGTGCGTTCGCGCAGCGGAATGTTGTTGAATTTAAAGATTTTAATTATGCAGATATTTAGTGTATGACGTCGTATAATTGTGTATGGTAAAAAAAAATTTGTGCACGCAGCCATTGTGGAGCAATTCACCAAAAACTGATTCCGCTGGGCGAACGTTGTCCTGGCGGAACTTTTTTTAATCCATAGACTTTAGAAGAAAGGAGATGTGTCCAAAAATTAGTGTGTATTTGTGTGTAATTGTGTATGTATGAATAAAATTAGTGCATGCATAAACTTCGGAGAAATTCAAGTTTCCGCTACGCGAACGTTTGGCCATTAGCTAGTTTTCATATAAAGCGCTTACATAGAGAGCTGTAGATTTTTACATACGTTGTTTTGAATTTGTTTATATTTGTTTAAAAAACAGATTTAGAAAAAGTCGTAGGGCTTAAAAGATAAAAATATAAACGTAAAATACGCTTATTAGGTCTTAGTTCTTAAAGTATGCACTTTGGAGTCTAGATTTTCACGTTTATACAAACCTTGTAAGTGTCTGCAACATGTTGCCAAGTATCAATGATGTTCCGTTAGTAATTAAAGAGTTATAGGACAATTTACCATGAATAGATCACTGTTTACAAAGCAGTCAAATATCACGACGTTCTAAAGGAATTGCATGGTAAAATGTATGCCAATAATTAGTGTATTCATTCAACTATTCACATGCAAAATTTCATGTCATTAAATTCAGTAATTAAAGAAAAACAATTATAATACTGACGAAGCATCAAAAACCTACATAACCCGACCAAGTTCGGATAGGTACAAAAAAGCGGCCGTGCAATATATTTAGGTAACATCCCAAAATTTACAGTATAATACCGGTATTGAATTGGTATAGGTGATAACACAATTGTTGTTTCGATATAATTTATAGGTCATTTATTTTTGTTCACCTACTTTTTTAAATGTATTTGACTATGACAGAAAGTAGGTACTATTTACGTAGGTACTTTATTTAAGTATGCGCTTGAGACTTGAGATATAATCTAGATATATTATTTAAGACAAATAAAATTCATACAGCTAATGTCTATTGAAGATTTCACGGATCAGGATTCTAACTATAGGGTTTTAGTTAGATTAAAATGGATTAGGGTCTATAGTTAAAATCCTGATCCGTGAAATCTTCAATAGACATTAGCTGTATGAATTTTATTTGTCTTAGGGCCGATTTTTCAATGGTCAGATAAATTTTATCCGAGGAATAAATATGACGGTTTAACATATTTTCTATACAAAAGCTGTCAAAACGTGAAACTTATTCCCCAGATAAAAGTTATCTGACGATTGAAAAATCAGCCCATAAATAATATAAATCTATCGTCCCCGTCGCGAGAAGCTATAAATTTTGTAAACACACATTCAGGGGTTCGCAACCTTTGGAACAAATAAAAAAAACAGTTTTGTAATGATTTTTATTTTTATATAATGGTTTTTATTTTATTTATATAATAATAAATAATAATCTACGAAAACAACACAAACAAACTGAAACGCATTCAAAACTCAAATGACAGCATTGACAGCGTCAGTGTGAACTTACTTCAAAATGGCGGGCCAAATGCTGACGTTCCATGAGTCAGACACGTTCCGGTACCACAAAACATTAGACGATAGCGCTTTATATCGCTAAAATATAACCCGACTAAGTGAAATTGCTCGTTAGTTTTGTATTACACGTATGTAACTTTGAGTTGATTGAATTTGGGATTATTTGATGTTGATTGAATTGTCGCTACGTAACGTTGTAGAAGTTCTTTATTTACAAAATTTATAGCTTCTCGTGACGGGGACCTTAGATTATATCTCAAGTCTCAAGCGCATACTTAAATAAAGTACCTACGTAAATAGTACCTACGTTCTGTCATAGTCAAATACATTTAAAAAAGTAGGTGAACAAAAATAAATGACCTATAAATTATATCGAAGCAACAATTGTGTTATCACCTATACCAATTCAATACCGGTATTATACTGTAAATTTTGGGATGTTACCTAAATATATTGCACGGCCGCTTTTTTGTACCTATCCGAACTTGGTCGGGTTATGTAGGTTTTTGATGCTTCGTCAGTATTATAATTGTTTTTCTTTAATTACTGAATTTAATGACATGAAATTTTGCATGTGAATAGTTGAATGAATACACTAATTATTGGCATACATTTTACCATGCAATTCCTTTAGAACGTCGTGATATTTGACTGCTTTGTAAACAGTGATCTATTCATGGTAAATTGTCCTATAACTCTTTAATTACTAACGGAACATCATTGATACTTGGCAACATGTTGCAGACACTTACAAGGTTTGTATAAACGTGAAAATCTAGACTCCAAAGTGCATACTTTAAGAACTAAGACCTAATAAGCGTATTTTACGTTTATATTTTTATCTTTTAAGCCCTACGACTTTTTCTAAATCTGTTTTTTAAACAAATATAAACAAATTCAAAACAACGTATGTAAAAATCTACAGCTCTCTATGTAAGCGCTTTATATGAAAACTAGCTAATGGCCAAACGTTCGCGTAGCGGAAACTTGAATTTCTCCGAAGTTTATGCATGCACTAATTTTATTCATACATACACAATTACACACAAATACACACTAATTTTTGGACACATCTCCTTTCTTCTAAAGTCTATGGATTAAAAAAAGTTCTGCCAGGACAACGTTTGCCCAGCGGAATCAGTTTTTGGTGAATTGCTCCACAATGGCTGCGTGCACAAATTTTTTTTTACCATACACAATTATACGACGTCATACACTAAATATCTGCATAATTAAAATCTTTAAATTCAACAACATTCCGCTGCGCGAATGCACACTTTTTTAATTAGTAACATAGGGCCTCATAGACCTTTTCTTGAACTTGGTTAAAGAGAAAATGATATCAATATCTCTAGATTTAGCCAAGACATTAAAGCACCTACACATTATAGGCACAGCAGCATTATATCTAAGATTTGTTTTAGAGTAAGGAATGTGAAATAGTTGGTATGCATTTTTTCAAGGTATTTAGTTGCAAGGTACATCAGCAGGAGTTCCATCAAAAAGTTTGTGAGTGGAGACATTGCATTTACCTGTGGGAATGTATATTCAGGACAAGAAATAGGTACTAAATTATATGATACTAGCTGTACCCCTGCAGCGCTGCTGTTTTTTTTTATGTCGGACACCAACTAAATGCACAAACTCCAACAAAAACTGTACAAAATATCAAGTCATCAACTACTTTTCAGTATTTCGCGGACACAAGCATAAGGAAAAAATACTTTAGACTTTTGTCAGGCGGAAATAAGGATTTTAACGGTTGGGTCATGCCGGTCCTTCGGCATACTGAAGTGAACACATACCGAACTTGACGCCTAAGATAGGTAGGAGGGTCCGTACGGTAGTGACTGCAAATCGAATGCATCACATCACCCACGCTCATAGATCTGTCTGACTCTTACCTGTCTAGTTGTATTATCACTGGGTCGTAGTAAAGCTGGTTTTTTTCCCGATTCGTCTTCTGAATCCGAATCATTCCCAAATACATTCCTTGAAGCCTGGAATGTAGGTTTTTGTTTACCTTTATCCGATAATATAAGACCGTATCTGTAACACATAATAGATTTAGATGGATGACTTGGATACTAATCTAATCTTAATTACATGACACATAATAATATCAAATACACACTTTTTACTCGACATTTCTATGTATTTTATTTTATAACTTAGATTATTATTTTCTAATATTTCTAAGTTGTAGTTGGACTGACTGATTGTGGATTTGTGGATCACACTCACACTAGGCTTGTTGAAAAAATATCGAAATATCGATATTTTTGATTCGATATATCGATATTTTTACCCGATATATTTTAATCCGATATATCGATACAAAATATTCAATATCGAAATCGTATCAAAAACGATATTTTTTTTCAAAATTATTTTTTTATCAGGATATTTAACAGAACAAAGCCGTAAAAGATAAGAACGAACGGAAAAAAGGAACTGTGTTGTCTATGACTGGCACTAGCTGCTGCAGCCAGTAACAATGCAGCTAATTTAGCCTCCCAAAGTAACAGAATGCCGGACGCGTTGAAGCAATTCCTAGATGCTCCAAATCTATCCCGCAAGGAAAACCCGATAAAATTTGGATAGACACGAGACATCTTATCCCAGTTCTTCCGAATCTGGCACTTAAATACTTGACACCTACGGCTTCCTCTGTGTCTTCAGAGAGAGTAGTTTCTGCCGTAAATCTGTAAAGGCTGCCAATAGTAACAATGGAGCATGTAAAGAGCAGAGTTTTTCTACTTTCGCTACCGAACAAATATTGGTTTGCCTGAAATAATAAATTGGTCTTAAAAATTATACAAATTTGTTATTTCGTTTTTGATATTTTCTAATTTTGCCTAATCTTCTTCTCTCGTGTCAGCAAGAGTTATACAAAAATAGCTCATGCTGTGGTGAAAAGATTAGATAGTCAGCAAGGTTGATAGCGGGGCTGACTGCCCAGGGTGCGCCAGACGTACTGAAGTATCGATTTTGCCTAATAAAAAGGAATAATGATTGAATTACCTTCGTTTTTATTAAGATTCTCATACATTAAAATAATGTGCATTTTGTATAAAAAATACTATTAACTATTATTGAGCCAGACTGAACTAAATACATTATTATTTAAAACCGAAAATCTCTGAAAATTTGACCGATATATCGATATTTTTTCCTCGTGAAATCGAAGTCGATATTGATATTTTAATAAATATCGATATATCGATATTTTTTTCACTTCCGACATCCCTAACTCACACACAGACTAGTGACCACAGATTACGAAGAGAAAACTCAAAGAGAATCATTAACCAAAACTGAAACGAACTGATGAATAAATGACCTCAGAATGTCTGAGACACTGAAATAATTGCAGTAGGTTTGGGTAAAAAATATCGATATTTTTTTCAGAAAATCGATTATTGTTGTTGATATTTTCGCTTTTGTTGATATTAGCGCTACGCTCGGGAGGTCGCCGACTCGCTTCGCTCGCCAGCTCCCCCCACTCACTGCGCTTCGGCCTCGTGCACTCGTTTCACTCAGGACCTACTTCACGAGTCTTCTAACGGAGCAAACCCGGAAAAACTTGCATGCTTTCTTGCTTGCATGATGGGAAAATGAGCCATCTAACAAGTGTGAAGTGGCCAATAGTGCAGTTGACTAATGAAGCAGTTACGACTAGTCGGCGTAACAAAAAATAACAAAAGATAATTAGGAACTTTAATCGTTCGGCGTTTTAATTATTCGGCGAAACGAAAATCTTCTGAATCGGCATAACATATTTCGACATTCCAACAGAGAACCCTGAATTATTGGCGTGAAGGGTCACAAGGGTCCCGACGAATTGACTTTATTATTTAAGTACTTGGTTCAGTATTCGAGTACTGTGAATACTCGACTCTTTACTCGAGTTTTGAGCATTCGAATACATTTTAAAACTCGAGTACATGAGTATCTTTATGGTACTCGAATTAGTACTCGATAGTGATTCGTAACTCGTCTTTTTTAAACGAGTATGAGGGAGGATCTCATTTCACCACGTGAGGTACTCATGAGGTACCCCTCATTTGAAGCGAGAATATGTGAAAGAGGCTGATGAGCGGCGGGCTCGCTTGTGCGCCAGCGCCACCGAGTGCCGCTTTGCTGGGTGAGAGAAGGAGAGAGAAAGTGTGCGAACGAACGTACACTCCTCGCAAAAAAGCATCCTTACACATAAAGTCTATAAAATAGGCTTATGTTTAACTTACCACTAGGGATGTCGGAAGTGAAAAAAAAATCGATATATCGATATTTATTAAAATATCAATATCGACCTCGATATGACGAGGAAAAAATATCGATATATCGGTCAAATTTTCAGACATTTTTGGGTTTAAAGTAATAGCGTATTTAGTTCAGTCTGGCTCAATAGGTAATAGTATTTTTTTATACAAAATGCACATTATTTTAATGTATGAGAATCTTAATAAAAACGAAGGTATTTTAATCATTATTCCTTTTTATTAGGCAAAATCGATACTTTAGTGCGTCCGGCACTCCCTAGGGGACTCAGCCCCGCTACCAACCTTGCTGACTAGCTAATCTTTTCACCACAGCATGAGCTATTTTTGTATAACTCGTGCTAACACGAGAGAAGGAGATTAGGCAAAATTAGAAAATATCAAAAACTAAATAGCAATCTTCTAATATTTTTAAGACCAATTTATTATTTCAGGCAAACTAGTATTTGTCCGGTAGCGAAAGTAGAAAAACTCTGCTCTTCAAATGCTCCGCTACCAGCCGGCTCCTATTATTAATAACCGCTAGATTTACGGTAGAAACTACTCTCTCTGAAGGCACAGAGGAAGCCGTAGGTGTCAAACATTTAAGTGCCAGATTCGAAAGAACGGGTAAAATGTCTTATATCTATCCAAAATTTTATCGGGTTATTCTTACGGGATAGATTTGGAGCATCTAGGAATTGCTTCAACTCGTCCGGTATTTTGTTACTTCGGGAGGCTAAATTAGCTGCATTGTTACGGGCTGCAGCAGCTAGTGCTAGTCATAGACAATACAGTTACTTTTTTTCCGTTCGTTCTATATTTTACGGCTTTAAATTCTGTTAAATATTCTGCTATAAATTAAATTGGAAAAAAAATATCGTTTTTGATACGATTTCGATATTGAATATTTTGTATCGATATATCGGATTAAAATATATCGTCTGAAAATATCGGTATATCGAATCAAAAATATCGATATTTCGATGTAACGATATTTTTTCAACAAGCCTAACCTGTCATTTGTATCCCTACCCTATCTATCTAGCTAGTCTGTGCCTGTCATTCTAATCTAATCAACTTAAATTTTAAGAACTTTTTTAGTTGTTGTTGTTTAATTATCAATTTATCATAAAATGGAAGCAAAGCGGAATAAACAAAAAGCTAATAAATTCCCCAGAACAGCGTTAGCATTTTACATCAAACTATATTGTAAACAGAAAGGCTCCTCAGAAACCAAGGTACATGATTCCTTAACTTTAGTTACACTTATTATCAGTTACTAAATATAATAATATATTTATGAATCGATGAGAATTATTTTCCGGAGGTTCCTGATTGACTAGTTAGTAGTTAAGCCAATGCTTACGCTATAAATGTTTATAGGTTAGTTTATGAACTCTTACTTTTGAAAGTTCCCTAAAAGTTAACCGTTACCTAAAGAAAATGCCATGCTTTTAAAATTGGTATGAAGTTTAATGAGTACAAAAGATTGTGGTCCTTAGTAAAACTTTAATTTATTATTAATTATTACTGAGACACTACAACTTAATTTATTTTGTAACAAAAAAATACCTACATCCTGCTGTCACACATATGATTGTGATAAACAATGTAATCTTAAATTATTTTCTTCTGTTATTTTCAGATCATTCATATCAGATCCTGCAATCTGATTCTATTTGTGGTTCTTTTTTAACCACACTGAAATGCTTGTTATCCAAAAACTAAAACTGACCTGATGATTTTTATCTCTTTATTTTCATTTTACAAGAATCCATTAGGAATGGTGTACTGGGATCGAATGGCTATAGGGATCAGATTGTTTTTTTTTCATGTATTTTTTCCGAATGAAACCCACAAGTAAGGTCAGATTGAGGGATTTGTTAGGAATGATTCTAATTTCTTGAAAAACAGTATGAACTTGCACTTGATATTTTATCTATAATTTATTTTAATATTCCAGTATCAAAGTAATTTAATTGAAGCAACAAAGTCCTGGCTATCTTTAAGTGATTTAGAAAAACAACAAGTTAGTAAGAAACACAAGGAATGTGAAAATAAGTTTAAACTACAATGTTTTGATCAAATGAAAAATGCAAAGCCTTTTATGAAAGTCAAGGATACCAGGTAAAGATCCATCATACCTGTCTATACATATCTATAACTCTTAAATTAAAAACTGTTGGGAGTAAGACAAAACAAATGATACCTCATTCATTAAAATCCATCCAGCCTTTGTGATGGTACGAGGGTACAAAGTATTCCATATACATACATATACACGCATGAAAAACTTAACCCTGCCTTTGCTGTAGCTGTACTGTAGTTGGATAAAAAATAGTGTAAAATAGTACATTGTTACCCTAGGGGTGAAAGTAACTTATTCAGTCCCGAGATGGGGTTTGGCGCCCCAGTGTAGCGAGGGCGCCAATAGTTCCAATAGTTCGAGGGACTAAATAAGTCTTAACCCGAGGTAAACACTGTGCTTTTCATTACAAATACAAGGAAAGTAAAAATAAAAACATGAATTAGCTAAAGAAAAAATGAGTTATTGGATTGCCACTTTCCCGCCTATTTTGTTTTTTTTTCTGTGGCCGGCCAGCTATTCAGCCATTATTTTTCATTATCATCATTGAAAAAATGGTAAATATTTTGCCCAAATCTATGTTATTTTAAAGAAATAGTTGAAACTAAATTATAATACAGTCATTTAAAAAAATATATTCTTTAATTAATACTTAACTTTATGTTATTACATTTTTACATTGCGCTGTAATTGAATGGCTGTATAGGAAGTTGGAACATGGTTCAATAGAAATGTCAAAATAGACCTAGATTTTTCTAAATAATTTGGCAGCTGTCAGTTGAAAACGATTCTCCCCAGGGCTGAAAAGTATTACTTTCAACCCGCTCTTCAGGCAACTTCAGACCTACTTTCCGAGTATGAGTAATGAAATAGTAGATTGTATCATACGGGAGCAAAATAATATTTTTACGGCGAGGGCGCTTTTTTGAATCCAGAGCGAAGTGAGGGATTCTAGAGTAGAATCCCGAGCGTAGCGAGGGATTCTTTAGTAGAATCCTGAATGTAGCGAGGGATTCAAAGTAAGTCGCCCGAGTCAAAAAAAAAATTGCGCCCTTGTGATACACTCTAATTTTCATCACCCACTATGAGAAAATAAAAGGCGCCTCATATTTTATTGTAATATTATTATTTAATAAAACATAGAGTAACAACTAAATTGAAATTAAATAGTATTACATTTGAGACATTTTCTCAATTATGAAATTAATTTAAATACTAAGCGCGCGCTAGCGCTATGTTCTCATTCTTTATTATTAATAAATTTTTTTTATTCCGCAAATTTTTTTTTGGCTCTGGCGTCGTACTTTGAATCCCTCGCTACGTTCAGGATTCTATTAAAGAAACCCTCGCTACGCTCGGGATTCTACTCTAGAATCCCTCACTTCGCTCTGGATTCAAAAAAGCGCCCTCGCCGTAAAAATATTATTTTGCTCCCTTGTGATACAATCTACTATTTCAAACTTGTGTATCAGAGCAGAGAATGACCCTACCTACAGCCAATTGCATTTTAAACGTTTTTAGTTACGCATTCTTGTACATTTGTCGTTCTTTTTTTCCTTTTACCTTCATGGGATGAACAGTCTTCTTTTTCTCAGTTGCTATTCTACACAACCCGATTCCTCTTCCAGTAAAATTACGACCACGGCTAGTTCTTCTATCGAGAAATTACAAAACATTTTGAGAAGTATCTATGTGCATACGTTTCAGTACCGTACTTTGTCTGACGGCGTAACTATGTCAGTGGCTGGTAGGTTAGCAACGATATATCGTACAACCGAAAATATCGACACAACAAGATCGATATGTAAATCAGTATATTACAATACTCTATAAGATAATATAGATTTCGAAAAAACACATAAGTGTTTTTTCAAAATCTATAAGCTACAGTCCTCGAGATTTAAAAAGCCACGTTTAACAGCTATTATCACATTAGACTTGGAATGTGAAACATACGAATTGGTAAACACAATAATCAATTCTAATAGTAACTCAATAAAAAAATCCTAGTCTGTAATCATTTAAGACTATGAATAAACAATCAAAAAGTTTAATTTTGCATAAAAAAATGTCCTTTCGGGTAAATCACTCATACTTAAAATTTTCACCATATTTTAGATTCATTTTAGGTTCGTACCCTAATCTATTTAAAATAGCTATGTACCATTTTCTTATCGTAACCACATCGGTGCCAGTGTCTCTTCTCGAAGGCAGGAGCTAAAGTAACACAGAACAGAAATCGACTACTTGGAAAACGATTATCTAAATTATTATTTTTAGGTTCCATTGATAAAACTTGTTGGAAAAGTAAATCTCCACCTAATTTCTAAGTACATACAGTTCAAAATTGCATACCTATTTCTATATACTTACGTCTATCGAATTTGCCGCTGATTATCTCCGCATTTTGTGCTCAGAACCAAAACATCAAATTCTTTATTGCGAACTAAGTGCACAGAATTTTTTAGGATGTTAACAAATAGGTAGGTTCTTAGAACTTAGTTGCCTGTTAAGGCATTGCAATTTAAATAATTAAATAATACAATTATGCATAATAGTAGGTATATGCATACTCAATATTATAATTATACAGTTTACATTATATTATATTAATTATCATTATTCATACATTTCATATTATATCATACTATTCTTATAATTTATATCACATTATATTATGTAGGTACATATCACAATCATTTTAATATTAAATAATTATTTTTCTTCAAGGAATTCTTTTACCGAGTAATACTGGTAATACGCCTTTTTAATCAGGAAGTCTTTTAGCTTCCTTTTAAAAATACTAATTGAATGTATGTTCTTAATGTCTATGGGTAACTTATTATTTAGGTGTTCGTGCCTTCGCTTGAACCACATATGAGATAACACCCTTGTAACTCAGCTCTTTAATGAGTCAACTAGCGCCATCTACATTGCGGCCACGTGACTATCGTGTTTGAATTACCCGCCCAGTTCTCCCGGCGCCAGCGCCGCGCTGTTGATTTCTCAGTACGCTTTTGTAACTCAGCTGAGGAACACGTGCAAAACGTTTAAAACTCAAGAATTAGAAAACTAGTGAGTACTATAATTTTATTATCACATGTATTCTCGCTCGATGACAAAAATATTCCGCTCGGCGCCCATGGCCCAGCGACGAGACGCAAGTCGCCTCCCCGGCACCGTCATTTAATGTCATCTTGAGCTAAAAAACGTCTACCAAGACGACCAGTTGCCTAACAAGACGACTAGTCTTCTCATAGAAAGAGATGTCGCCTCACTCGAAGACACGTTGTCTTACTAGAAGACATTTCGCCTACTAAGACGACATGTCTTCTCACATAAAGAAGTGTAATCCTATAAAACGACAGGTCGTCTCGTTAAAAGACTCTTCGTCTTACAAGACGCTGCATGTTATTGTATTCACCAGTCGCCTACCGGGCCGACTTGATAAACTTATTAAAAAAATCGTAAACCGGTCTTTACAGATCATGGCGAGTACGCCAACGACATCTATGGGTAACTTAACCCGACTCGCTCCGGATGACGACAACGAAAAGAAAGCCTTCCGAGAAATCGTCAGCGCCATACGTAACAACTACCCTCCTAATTGGGAATTATGGCAAGTCATAGATTATTCTTTCGAAGATTTATTTGGAAATGAATTATCCCCTGTTACCGACAGCAAGTTAAGGTTCGGCTTACCAACCACAGACCTAGTACGCGCTTTCTATCCCGATGCTATTGATCTGCCAGAAAGAACTTATCGAGTCATTCGAAAAACAATACTGTCGTGGCCTTTAGGAAGAGCGTTGGTATACTCACCACACAAAGTCGCTGAAAAGATTCATGCCCCTTCCTACAAGATCTTTATGGATACTATCCGTGAACTGAAAGCACAGGGTAAACTTACCAATAGGGAAAGGACTTCTAGGCTCCTTGGGGACAACCAATCCCAACCAGCTAGTAGCACTCCACGATCTGCAACCTCAAGGGCTACAAGTAGAAAAGAAGGGGGGGTGGAAGATAGATCCACTGCTACAAAGCGCTGCTTGGAAGAAAGAAGTGTCTCACCTCCTACAAAACGGCGCTCTGTAGATTACGAAAGCGGTGATAACCTTATGGCCAGTGTACTTCAACACCAAATGAATCTTTTTAATAAACTTGTAGAAATGCAATCAGAACAAAACAAGAAAATTGTAGAACTTCAACAAGCAATAAAACCTAAAACACCTGATTTAGATGCGTCTTTCGATTCTGCCCCGGACAGCACAAATGAACTCAACATGCAGGAAACCCCTAATCGTTCTCCTATTATTCATGACGCTGACTGCGGTTATGATAAAGAGGTGGCTGTTGAATCAGACTGCTCAGTGGATGACGAGCAAGCCATCAGGAATGAAATTGCTAGCGCAGAGCGTCGGCTTAAAGCCCTTCAATCCACCAGAGCGTCTCAAATAACATCGGCATTTGACTTTAAACCACACACCACGGAAGTAGAAACAAAATTTTCCAAAGCAGATCCGGTCCTAGCACAGCAGGGCGTGGATTGTCAACGGCTTGGGAACGATAGCTGGAAAAACATTCGCTATTCCGACGTGCAAAAACAATTTCAAGCCGCGCCAGTGTTTACGGCTTTAAAAGTAAACAATCAATTTGCTGGTATTACTCCAAACTGGACGTCAATTGCACTATTAGAAAAATTTGATTTGACCCTGGCGGCTATTACTAACGGCTTACTACAGCAAAGGAAGATCTTTGAAGAACTTTGTGAAAAATTACCCCAGGACTTAAAACAGAAAGTGGGACAAGAGTTTTTAGGCTCAAACTCCAATTTTCGTAAGAATTCGGACTCCCTCCTACAGTATGTTTGCGGTCGAAGGGCAGAGGTCATCCAACAGAGAAGAGACACTTTTAAAGTGAGAAACAAAGTGCTTCACGAGGTAATTCATAGCATACCACCTTCGGATACGCATCTATTTAAAGAGCCTGAACTATCTCAAACGGTGAAAGACCAGGGAGGAATTCAAAAGTTTTTTCCGTTTAAAAAATCATACCCCAGAACGACAAAGACCTCTCAAAAAACCGATTACAAGGAAAGAAAGAATACCTTCAATAAAAGAGCACAAACTAAATATCCAAACAAATCGTATCACAACCCTACCTACAACGGTGGTAACAGGAGAGGCCAATCTTCCAACGAGAAGCAGGACAAAGGTCCTCGAGGCCAAAATAAATGGAAAGGTTTTAAGAAAGCCTGACTTCCAGGCAGGGCAGTTGTTGTTCCATCAAAAGAAATGGATGGAGATAGGGGCTCCACCATCCATCTTAAAGATTGTATCGGGGTACAGAATACCTTTTCGAGAAAAACCCCCTTTGATAAAATTATCAGTTCGAAGCAAATCGTTCGAGATTCCTCGCTCAGAAGAAATGAAGCACGAAATACAAAATATGCTACACGACGGCGCGATTCGTCTCAGCGAGCACGAGACGGGCTTCTTATCAACAATGTTTCTCAGGAAAAAATCAGATGGAACCAACAGACCCATATTCAATTTAAAAAGGTTAAACATGTTCGTACACGCCCCCCAATTCAGACTTCTAAATCACCACCGAATACCGTCTGTTATGAACCCCAAAGATTTTATGGCGAAAATCGATATCTCGCAAGCCTACTATCACGTACCGATAGTACCAACGCATTGCAGATACCTGTCTCTAGCTTACGAAGGGAAAACGTTCGAAATGACATGTCTTCCATTCGGGCTAGCAAGTGCCCCGTTTGCCTTCGCCAAGATAACAAACTGGTTAGCTCATTGGTTCCGGCAAGAAGCCGGCATAAAAATGGTAGTTTACTTAGACGACTTCCTAATTCTCCACCAAGACCCGAATACCCTGGAAAACCAAGTAAAATTTGTAGTCCAAAAACTAGAGGAATTAGGGTGGTCTGTAAACAAAATAAAATCGATTATAAAACCCTCTCAGCGTCTAGAATACCTAGGCATAACTTGGGACACTCGAAAAAATCGGAAATCGCTCACAGACACCAAAGTCAAACAAATAAAATCTTTAATTCAAACCTTGACAGAAAAGTCACGCTGGAGTTGGCTAGATGCAAAAATCTTACTAGGAAAATTAAACTTTGCATCATTTGTAATCCCTCTAGGGAGATTACATTGCCGTTGGTTACAGATAGAGTCGAACAGACTGCGGAAGTCGTCACGCCACAAGCAGTGTCCGATGTCAGACTTCGCCCTAACAGAGTTGATGTGGTGGATGGAAAACATAGACAAAGACACGGTTATACATCATCCCAATCCAACGTTTTTCATAACTACAGATGCAGCAGATGCAGGTTGGGGCGCAGTAGCCAACAGCCAAAAATTTTGGGGACGGTGGACAAGATCACAAAACCACTGGCATTGCAACCAAAAAGAGCTTTGGGCAGTTTACGAGACCTTGCGGCGTCTAGGTTCAACATTGCGGAATACAACAGCAATAGTACAAACAGACAACCGAACGGCAGCTGCTTATATAACAAAACAAGGGGGAACAAAATCAAAACGACTTTTAAAAACTACAATAAACATTTTGTCCCTCTGCGAGCGACTCAATTGCAACCTGAATGCACGCTATATCCCCGGACCATACAACGGTCTAGCAGACAGTCTCTCCAGGACAAAAAGTCTACCGGAATGGCACTTGAAACATTCCATAATCAAAGTGATCTTTCATCATCTCGGCACTCCAGAGATAGACCTGTTCGCTTCGAGTCGATCCAAAGTAGTGCCGAGGTATGTGAGCGAAGACGCATGCGACAAAGAGAGTCAATACACAGACGCATTCAGCCGAGCCTGGCACCACAGACTGGGGTGGGTGTTTCCCCCACCAGCTCTAATACCGAGAGTTCTTCATCATCTAGAGATGTCAACAGGAATCTATCTCCTAGTAACCCCGGAGTGGCACAAAGCCTTCTGGACGCCAGAGATAAGAAATCGATCGATCCGACCCCCGTGGAAAATCCCGGACCTACCTCTCCACCTTGTGGACCTGCAGACGAACCTGCCACCAGCGGGAATAGACACCCTCAATTTGCAGGTTTGGACGGTACGGGCTGGGCCTGTGAAATTTCTAACTGGAACGACAATGAAGTAGAACTACTGCAAGCCTCCTGGAGAAAGTCTACTTTAAAAACTTATCGCCCCGTGTGGCAAAGATGGCGTAGTTGGGCCTCTGATAATAATATAAAGGTAGATAATCCCCGTCCAACGGACCTGGCGCGATTTCTATGCCATCTACACGAAGTTAAAAAATTTGCTCCCAGAACAATATCGCTTCATAAGTCTGTAGTAGCCACGTTTACAAATCCGCACAGGAGTTCAACTCTAAGTTCACACCCAATTGTCTCGCACGTAATCAAAGGCATCTTCTCAAAGAACCCTACAATCAAGAAACCTTTGACGTGGAAAGTATGTGACCTGTTATGTTTTCTTGAATCCTACAATATTGATGAAGGAAATCTGTTCTCTGTTTCTCGCCACACCGCCATTCTGCTCCTGTTGGCATCTGGTAGAAGGATTCACGATTTGACCTTGTTGAGTGTAAAACCAGAAAATTTTGGGGAAAAAGAAGATGAACTTACTTTTTGGCCTAAGTTCGGATCCAAAACTGATAGCATCACATACAAGCAGTCTGGCTGGTGCCTCAAAAGTCATCCCTTAAAAAGATTCGATATCATCTTTTGGATTAAAAAGCTACTTTCCTTATCTCAGAATCGAAGAGATTCAAAGAATTTGGATAGCTTATTCATCTCAACCCGAGGAGTAGTGAAGGAAGCCTCGCGGGCGGTAATAGCAGGGTGGATAAAAACGATATTTAAAGAGGCGAACATCAATTCGTCGGCTGGCAGCATCAGAGCGGGAGTAGCTACTGACAACTGGACACGGGAAAACATGGACATTGACGAGGTTTTAAAAAGAGGAAACTGGAGATCGAAACAAACATTTTTCAACCATTATTTTCGGGAATTAAGACCAACTACTACGACGTCCAATAATATTAACATAAGTAACTGTTTCTTACCGGTTGATTAACTTTTTCTCATGAATAAGACTGATTATAAAAAGATAAGATCTGTTAAAAACGATTAATCATAGAATTAAATAAGAAGTTGTTATTTTAATTTATTTTTGTTAAGTTGGTTTATAAAATTAAAAACCTACAATGATTCACATTATTTTAATTTTTGCTAGTTTTACCTATAGCTACAATCATCACAGTACGCCCGGCACCACGCCGGCAGAAGTTAAACACGTCTCATATGTGGTTCAAGCGAAGGCACGAACACCTAAATAGAACCGTTTTTCCCCCGAAGGGTAAAAAACGGATATTTAGGTTTCTGCCGAAGCTTGAACCACACCTGAGGGCCTTGCCGGCTCAGGATCTAGGTACTGAGAAATCAACAGCGCGGCGCTGGCGCCGGGAGAACTGGGCGGGTAATTCAAACACGATAGTCACGTGGCCGCAATGTAGATGGCGCTAGTTGACTCATTAAAGAGCTGAGTTACAAGGGTGTTATCTCATATGTGGTTCAAGCTTCGGCAGAAACCTAAATATCCGTTTTTTACCCTTCGGGGGAAAAACGGTTCTATAAATTTTTATGTCCATACAAAAAATACTATTGCTATATGTATACTGCAGTGTGGGATGTTTTATTGCGTAAAGTATTTTTAAGTCTACTGCTTGTTAATGTGTCATAGCCGCTGATGTTTGTTTTAACTAAAATTGAGGCCGCGTAGATATATGTATAGAGCAGGGAGGGTTAATATCTTGAGGTTTATGAAATGAGGTTTACACGAATCTGTTTGGTGTATCCCACATATTGATCTAATATACTTTTTTTGTGCCTTGAATGCAATTTCTTTATTAGTTGAATATCCCCAATACAGTATCCCATAAGATAGAGTGGATCCCACATAGGCATGATAAGCACTAAGTAGTGTGGTTTGGTTAGATACTTTTTTGAGCATATAGAGGGCATAAGAGAATTTGTTTAATTTGCTACATACACTACTATAATAACATGTGTTTTCCATGACATATCAGAATCTATATAGATACCTAGAAATTTTGTACTTGTAACCTCAGATACAGTTGCATTATTGTACTCAATAGATAATGGAATTGATTTTGCGTTTTTATTCTTGAAATTCATGTAATGGGTTTTTGTAAGATTTATTTTTAGATTATTTATTGTAAGCCAGTTTATTAATTTAGACAGGGAATCATTTATTTCTAGTTCATGATTTTTATTTTTGTTATTTGTGAAAAAAACCGTACTGTCATCTGCAAATAAAACCATAGGGTGCCGAATAGCTTTAGGTAAATAATTTATATGTATAAATGAGAAATAGTAGTGGACCTAGTATCGACCCTTGAGGTACACCAAATTTAATAGATCTTGGGCTCGATGTGTATTTAATTTCTGTTTTTGTGAATGGACATAATTGTGTTATTTCAGTGAACTGTATTCTATTACTGAGATAGGATTTGATTATTTCTAGTGCTTTACCTCGAACTCCGTATATTTCTAGTTTACGTAGTAGTAGTTCATGGTCAACATAATCGAAAGCTTTTGTCATGTCCATGTATAGAGCTGTAATCTGATTTTTTTATCAGTTAAGTGGATGCTTATCTAGGGACACCTACTACTACTACTTAGGGGTACTTAGTACAAATTATTATCTTTATTATGAATTATTGCAGATTAAAAAATGTGGATTTGAATACCAGCATTTTAGCAATTCAGGAGCCTGAAGCACATATTGAGGAAGACGGGCCACAACAAGAGACAGAACATACTAAAGAAATAGAAAATAATGAAGAAATTACTTTAAACAGTGAAGAAGAATTAGTAACTGAAATGTAAGTTTTGCCTTTTAGGCAAACTTTTACTTCTATAAGTTCCATCGTCATCATCATTCAGCCGAATGACGTCCACTGCTGGAGATAGGCCTCCCCCGAACAATGTAAGGGGGTTTGCCATAATCGGAAGTCGGATGGAATGCTTGTTCTATGGAACAAATTAGGAAAAAAGACTCATTTTGTCTGGTAACATCATGTTCCATAGAACAAATGGGAACCACCCCACGCTTTCTCATTTTAAGCATTCCAAATGCTTTAGAGAAAGACATACCCCGACACGGCGTCAAGTGCAAATAACGTTTTTATATGTATTTTTTAGTCACACGTCACACACCCCCTTATTACAAAAGATGGTCTAAGAAAAACCTAGGTTTTAAAGTCGCCCCGTCTCTTTTTGTTATATGACATAAGAAAGTGGTGGGTATATTTTAAACCTGGGTTTACCTTAGTCTTGGTTTAAACCGCCTTTTGTAATAAGGCCCACAATGTTTGAGCCCATATTATCAGTATTAGTCTTTAACTAAGAAGGTGTGTTTTATACCGACGCCGACGTAGAAAAGAAGTAATACTTGTTCGCGTTATGATTTTCTAAACCCACTTAATTATTTTTTTAGTGAGCCTCTATATGATCAGGATTTGCAGAATGAAATTATAATAGAGCCGATAGATACAAATGAAAATACCTCAAAGACATGTTTAGTAGAACCGTTACCTCCAACATTAAAGTAAGTACATAATAATTATTATTATATTATTATTTCCTTTATTCATCCATATACCTACAAATTACATTTTTATTTCTCTAATAAAATACTAATTTTTGGGGTCATTAATCCAAGATGGCGGGCGCGCCGAAGTCACTCAAGGTCGAAAACTTGAAGTTTTACAAGAACACTTACACATACCACATATCCAAAATTCATGACTGACTGACGGACCTTTTGCAAGATAAAACTACCTGGCGATAAAGCTAACATAGAATTGCATGCGTAACATGACCTCACCGTTGACAAGGGTTTTGTCGACGGAAGAATAGACAAAATGACATATAAAGGTTACAGCTCATTAGACCCACCCGGCACCCGACCCGCATCGCCTCGTCTCTCGGCGTCCACTCGTTGTCAGCAGGTGGTCCACGGGTGGACGCCGCGTTATCACTAGTAAACGTCGCGTGGTCAACCAGAGGACCTCGCGTGGTCATCAAATGGACATCGCGTGGTCAACCAGTGGACCTCACGTAAGTAGTTAACGAGTGGAAATCGCGGGGTCCACGAATTTCCGAGTAGTCTGTCAGCAATTGGCACCAGGTCTACACCTGTGTTTGGCAGTGGCGTGCTTAGGGTTCAAAGTTAGGGCAAGCCCGATAAATTTTTAGGAAAAAAAACCCTGTCAAATTTGACAAAATTCGTTATTTTGCGAAATTACACAACTATTATTTTCACCCTAATAATAAATAGGGTGCAAATAATACAATTGTGTAATTTTGCAGAATCACGTACAATTTGGTTTAAGAGCCATTTAAGAGCATTACAGGTGCTTTTTTGCGCTCTTCGAGTTCGACGAGAAAAATGACACAATCGCCCTTCGCCGCCAATAGATGGCTCAGAAATAATTGATGAGTATAAATTACGCAATGTTTATAATGTTGAAAAAAATATTGTTAATTGATAATAGACCCGATCTATATTTTTATTTTTATAATGTGTACAAATCGCAAAAGTTTAAAAACAATTTATAATTACTTTCGATGTAAACAGCCATCTGAGCCATGTTAACTCTTCATTCTTCGCTTCTTTATTACTGCTGATGACAAACAAAAAAGCTCACTGAAGGCATGGTATCACTAGATAGATTTACAGACATATCAGCAATTACATAGGTACCTTCGGTGGCTTTGATAAAAGCCGTTTGTTGTTTCGTTCTGTATGTTTAGAGCAATAATTAATCCTGGCACCAGATAAGTTATTCAAATCATCGTAACCTGATGTATTCCAGGCTTTCGTATCATTGGAGAAAAATGTGCAACACCAGCAGAATAATTTGTTTAAATGAGAGCAACCTACAATCCAAGGAGTTTTGTAAGCCGATCTATGAAAATGCCTACTAAGTGACTTTGATTTACTAGAAATACTCAAATCAGGAGTAGGTTTAGGTGAAGTAATAAAACGGTATTTGTCTGCAAAATTCAAAGTATTTACCTTCCCGAGTAACGATTGCACACACTTTAATCCATCACAAGGAACAATTATTTCCGAATTCATCTTATAAGAAAGGCAATTTACAAAGAAACTTAATCACAAACGTTAAAACAAACTAATAAAAGTTACACAATACTTTAAATCACAGAAACTGAAAAAATATTTATCGCGTCAAAAAATACTCCAATCGCTCAAAACAAAATGTGAACTAATTTGAAATTGTATCATTTCTATCGAAATACAAACGTCGGCGGCATCTATGTGCCTAAACACGCATGCCACACAAATTGCACTCGTAAACACACTTCTGTAATGTTCAATTTCGTCAAACTAACAGAGTCAAAAGGCGGGCTTAATTTCGCATAGAAATTAGCTATACATAGTTGTATATCTAATACTACAAACAGAGCATTCATGAATGAAATTGAAGTAAAAGAGACAGACGTCTTAAGCCGCTTAAGAAGCCAGCGCGTGCGACCGGAATGCAAGATCTTGCAGGCGGTTTGGCAACGTTACGTTACGGAGGCCGGCCGAGGCGCGACGCGAAAAATATTGTTTATGTAAATCTGGCAACGTACATAGCACACGGAGGCTCGCTGCATTGCGCGCGGAGTTTAAACATATTTTTATTTACTACAGTAGGTATTAGTTGTTATGAGACATGATACATGATGATTCAACTAATTCAATACTACTTTACATGAGTTTTTTTTTGTTTTTTTTTTTTTATTAATCTCGCATTCCTGATATAAAGCCGGGCTTTTCGGCTTGTATGGAAGGCACGCCACTGGTGTTTGGATATGTCAAATTTTACCAAAATTTGACACATATTTTTGAACTTCTTCGATAAGTCTTTCTTTATTAATTTTGAAAGCAAAAACCGTACGTCCGATATGTTAGAAAGATGGGCTGGAAATGACGGGTGTGGGAAGCGACGCATCGCTGACGCATTGTCCTCGCGTGAATCACTCGCGGGCCGCGCGCGGTCCACTCGAGGGCAGCGCGCGGTTCACTCGGGACTTGTGCGTTGGCAATGCGCAGCAGCGAGTTGTCACCGAGTGGTCAACTCGTCGTCCGCGCGTGGACGGCATACGCCCGAGACGATCCGGTGACGCTACGGAGTTGATGTAGTGAGCGCACATCCATACAAGTTCATATAAGAATGCTAACCGCACGAGGCGAGGTGATGCGGGTCGGGTGCCGGGTGGTTCTAATGAGCTGTGACCTTAAACAGACTTAAAAAAGGTGTTAAAAAATTAACTCTAAGAATTTTATGGGGTTACTCGGTATCGGAAATTGAACGTTCTATAACTTACAAATAAAAATAAAAAAATAAAAAATTGATTTGTATGGACTTGCATAAAAAAATTGGCGAATTTCGAAAAGTTGTTTAATTTCCGACACCGAGTAACCCCACAAAATTCATAGAGTTAATTTTTTAACACCATAAAAATATAATTAAAGACAAAATGGCAATAATTACGTGATTTTGTCTATTCTTCAGTTGACAAAATCCTTGTCTACGGTGGTCATGTTACACCTGCTGTAGAACTACCTATTATCTGATGTTAAACTCAACAAATCAATTTTCAGGGCTGGCAAGGATTTGTTTCATATGCTGCATTCAACGGACGAAGAAAACAATATATCTTGGACGTCACTACCACAATTAGAAAGAAACCAGTACAACCGTGCCGTGTTTTTGTTGAAAAAGGATTATATTTCTAAATATAGAGAATATTTAGAGAGCTTGACGCCAAAAGAATTATTCGATTATTATAATAAAACATTTTTTTAATGGGTTATAAGTATTCATTTAATTTGACTATTCCTTGTGTAAGTAGTGTGGTGTGGATGTTGTGCCAAGACACATTATTTTCTGTCTCAACCTGTAGACTGTATCAAACAGTGTAGTGTTGCATTATGATTCTTTTGCAGACATGGCTAGCCCACTAGTTCATATCCGGATAATCTTCAAGGAATCTCCGAGCATGACTCGTTAACTCGGGTTTTCGCAATACTTGGTTTGGGACTTGTGTCAAGCTGCGGTCAATGCAGCGCAGCGTACGAAAAAACATTTAATTTTATTTCAGGCTTTTAATGTCGTCTACGATGCGGACGGCATAGATGGTTAGTGCTAGTCATGTGCAAGACCGGAGTGTGAAAGATATCAGGGCTTCCATTTGGACTGTCGTTGGAGCTTCAAAAAGCATTCCGGTCGCTTGGTTATCCAGATTTAGAGGATAGTCAATGCTCGACAGACTGCTGTTCAACCTTTACGCGAGGATTATGCCGTCAATTGCACTTTACAGGCCACTTGCGGACTTGTAGAGATTTTCTTTATTAGTATTATAAGACATTTTTACAATAGTATCTAAATATTTTTTGTACGTCCATACCTCGTTGGGTAGCTGATTAAATTAGGATGTTTGTCTTGCATTTTGTACACTTAGTGTCGTAGTCAGTTTTTGAGATAAACATCATTCTTTATCGTGGACCTCGACAATTTTCTAATACACTTTATTAACTTTTAATGATTATTTTCAATTGGATGGTCATTAAGAACACTTAAATACGCAGGAACTTTTATAAAAGTATCAGCTACAAGCTAATATCATAATCAAAGCCAGTCAATTTGATATTTAAAAGATAAATCATGTTTAAGAAGGAATTCTGGATATTATTCAAAATAATACAAAAATTGCAATATCTCGAAATCCATTGACTTTCGGTAGAACTTATAAGGGGTTTAAATTTGTTGCATTTTAGCCCCCCTAAAACGTAGTGTAAGAAATACGTCGAATTATCAGTATATACTGCCTAACGCTCGCTCCTACAGCTACCCTACATGCTTGTCTGGCAAGGGGTTGGAACTATCAAAAATGTCTGGCTAGTGAGAAAATATCATCTAATCATTACCCAAGTATTAAGTATGTATAAAAATCAGCTTTTATACTATAACGTAAGTAGAATTATAATTTCATGAACATTAAGGGTGTCTGGCAAGGGGTTGCCACGATGTTAAGTGTCTGGAAATGAATGACGTGATTTTTAATAGTATTCTGAAGGTAATACCAAAAAATCACACTTTATTATTTTTGACGAAATTAGACCGGTATTTTACATAGGTACCTTTAGTACCGCTTACCTCCCAAAGCCACGATAACCCAAACTTCATAATGGTCCATCGTTCTTACGTGTGTTGGGATCATGCGCTGACAAACTTTCAGCTTTTATAAAATGACGAAGGTCTGGGGTTCACGGGCTCTTAGGCTAAAAGGTCTTGGTAACGTTTCCCGATCGGGAAACGGAAAAGAATTTAAAAAATAAAGGGGTCTAAAAATGACGAAACGAGAAAATAATTCAGATAGAAATCCAGAAATGCATAGATACAAAAATGGTCAAGGTAGAGCCGTGGTCGCACTTACTGTACCTATAACTTTGTAGTGACATAGTATACTTACTCATCACTTTACCTTACCTTACCTTACCATACCATGAATACCGTACCTTACCATGAACACCGTACCATACACCAATACCAGTACCTGCACCGTTACCACGTTTTGAGGAGCCTCTCAGAGACAGTGAGAGAAACCGCCTTGAGAAAGACGACACGTTCAGGCGTCTACCGCAAAGAAACAAGAACAGCAAGAGACAAGACGCCGTCTTGATAAAGACGCTTCCGCGCCAGCGACGCAACGTAATATCGACGCGGCCAACATCGATATCACACCACGCCGCCGCACGCGTCAGTTCGCTCTGATAAGAGCGTTTGGTAATGAGGCAAGCCACGCAGCACAGCACATGCACATCTTCACTGATCACGACAGCATGGACACTGGACAGCAGAGAGGATCACGTATCTTCACTCGACATCGGCGCTCGGCGGAATGCGTGCGGAGGACGCGTGTCAACCCGTATTTATAAGCTCGGTGCAGGTGTTCAACTTCGTCCCGCGCCCGCTCCCCGCGGGGCAGGACGCGCCGTTTATTAGATTGTGATTGGTGTAAATATTTGTAATATAGTTTAGCTAAGTTGTAATTGTAAGCCGAAATTTGTAAATATAAATAGGACATTTTGGGAATAAAATACACATATATACATTCGTCGGACCTCGTTATCATTGTTTTATTTACGACGAGCAGTAATCCTCATTCCTCCAAATTGGTGACCCCGAAGAAGACTTTAGAAGACCCGAACACTCAGAAGACTCCGAAGATCACGAAGATTCGAAGATCGGAATACAAGAAACAAATACTTAGCAAGAAGACACCGAACCCCGCAAGATGTCGAAATCCACAGAAGAATTCACCGATGCGCAGGACATCACAACTGTGAAGAGCAACGTGGCTACAATTTCGCTACCTGCCCGACTACCACCATTTTGGCGCCAAAACCCGCGTCTGTGGTTCGCGCAGTTCGAAGCCGCCGTTGCCGCCAGTAGAATTGGAGATGAGCAGAAATTCAACCTCGTCGTCCCGCTGCTCGGCTGCAGCGACCTGGAGCAGATCGCCGACATCATCCTGGAACCACCGGCCAGCGGAAAATACAGCGCGCTCAAAGAAAGACTGATATCAACATACCAGGAGTCAGACCATCGCCAACTACAGAAACTACTCAGCGGCCTCGAACTCGGCGACCAGAAGCCGAGCCAGCTGCTGCGTAAGATGAGAGACCTCAGCGGCAAACTACTATCTGACGAAGCACTGAAGGTTATGTGGCTCAACCATATGCCTACACAAGTTCGCGCCGTGCTCTCTATAAACACCGAGTCGGCACTAGAAACCCTAGCTGCTATGGCTGACAAGATGATGGAGCATTTCGAACCAGCCACAGTCGCCGCAGTCACAACTGAAAACCCTCCGTCAACCAGCACATCAGGAGTACAGCAGAATAACTTGACAAGCCTACAAATCAGCATGTTATCAAAACAAATTGAAAAAATATCTCTCGAACTCGCCGAGCTGCGAAATCAACAAAATTCCACGAATCGCCGCCCCTGCTTGCACCCCGCACACCGTAGCCGCTCCCGCTCGCATTCGAGACACCGCGCACACAACAACGCGCGCAAGCCCGGCGATCCTGATTGGCTGTGCCGTTATCACTACCGATTCGGCAACGAGGCGCGAAAATGTGAATCGCCGTGCTCCAAAACCAAACAGGGAAACTAAAAAGTACATCGACCGTGGCGGGTGTCGATGTAAACCAGAAGTCTCACCGCCTATGCGTGATCGACATTATCAACAGAGAGCGATTTCTTGTCGACACGGGAGCCGACATATCCGTATTAGCCGCCCGAAACAAGAAATATTTGAAGCCGGCAGAGAATACATACAAACTGTTCGCGGCCAACGGCACGGAAATTCGTACCTACGGTGAGCGCACACTCGAGCTCAACTTAGGTTTACGAAGAAGTTTCAAGTGGACTTTCGTCGTCGCGGACGTGAAGACGTCGTTACTAGGTGCAGACTTCCTAGTACATCACAAATTACTAGTCGACTTACACCAAAGAAAACTCGTCGACCGCGTAACAGAACTCAGCGTGAACGCCATTCAAGTAAATAACAATGAAGAATCAATCTACATCATCAACAGAGACCACGCATACCACGACCTGCTGAAGAAATATCCAGATGTACTAAGACCAATGTCACTGAAAACTCCAATCAAACATAATGTCACGCACCACATCGAAACAACCGGACCGCCAATCTACTCTCGGCCGCGCCCTCTACCGCCCGACAAGTACAAAGCAGCCAAGCTTGAATTCGAACGCATGATCGAGATGGGTATATGCAAGCCGTCTAACAGTCCGTGGGCCAGTCCGCTACATGTAGTCAAGAAGAAAGATGGTTCACTACGTGTATGTGGTGACTACAGAAGACTCAACGCCGTCACCGTACCCGACCGATACCCCATACCTCGAATTCAAGACTTCACCTACCAACTTCATGGCAAAACAATCTTCTCCAAACTCGACCTGAAGATGGCATATTTTTGGGTGCCTATAGCGAAAGAAGATGCTCAGAAAACAGCCATAATAACACCTTTCGGTCTCTTCGAATTTAACTGCATGACGTTTGGCCTAAGAAACTCCGGTCAAACCTTTCAACGCTTCATGCACGAAGTACTACGAGGACTAGACGACATCGTATTCTGTTTCGTTGACGACCTGCTGATACACTCTAGAAACAAAGAAGAACATCGTCGGCACTTAGAATTAGTACTCGAACGCCTAAATACCTACGGCGTCAGTCTAAACATCGACAAGTGCGAGTTTGATAAGAAAAACATCGAGTTTCTCGGATACGAAGTATCCTCAGAAGGAATCAACCCCACTCAAGAACGAATACAAGCCATAGTCAACTATCCGAAGCCACAGACAGTACAAGAATTAAGAAGATTTCTAGGAATTATCAACTTTTACCGCACCTGTTTACCTCATCAAGCAGAATATCAATACGTACTAAATAAGTACCTACACAACAGCAAGAAAAATGATAAATCTCCGATACAATGGTCTCAAGAAGCAGAGCAAGCCTTCGAGGAATGCCGACAAAGCGTACTCGAAGCAACAACGCTCACTCACCCGATACCGAACGCTCCACTTTGTTTATTTACCGACGCATCCAACACTAGTATCGGCGCCGTCCTACAACAAAAAGTGAACGACGTGTGGAAACCTCTGGCATTCTACTCAAAAACTATGAGTGAGACACAGCGACGCTACAGCGTGTACGACCGCGAATTATTAGCAATGTACACCGCTGTTAAACACCTACGACGGCTGATCGAGGGCAATGACCTGACAATATTCACCGACCACAAACCTCTAACTTACGCGCTAACCAGAACACCAAATAGCACCGATACACCAAGAAGAGAACGCCAACTACACTACATAAGCCAATTTTGTACGAAGATTCAATATATTCACGGTGATAAGAACGAAGCAGCTGACGCCTTATCACGCATCGAGGAAATCGACGTATCACAATCTACGATCGACTACAACCAACTTGCTCGAGACCAAGAAGATGATGAAGAGCTGAAGACCTGCATGTCCAACCCAAACCTAAAGTTCTCACGCATCACATTGCCCGGAGGTCAACGACCTATCATATGCGAAACGTCAACCGGCAACATTCGTCCGTACCTACCAGCGACTTATCGTTTTGTAGCCTTCAAAGCGCAACACGAACTGAGTCACCCAGGTGTTAGAACAACAAGAAGATTGATGGCAGCAAAGTTCTTCTGGCCGAGTATAAACAAAGAAGTCGGTCTCTGGGCAAAATCATGCATCGGTTGCCAGCGCGGGAAAATTCAAAGGCACGTTATCAGTCCGCTCGGAGAATTTCAAAAATCCGCGCGCTTCGAACATTTACATATTGACATCGTGGGACCACTGCCACCGTCAAACGACTTCAGATACCTAGTTACCATGATTGACCGCTGCACAAAATGGCCTGAAGCAATACCTACTCGCGACATCACTGCTGACACTGTTGCTAGAGCGATCTACGATGGGTGGATATCGCGATTTGGCTGCCCGTTGCGTGTGACAACGGACCAAGGAAGACAATTCGAATCGTCATTATTCAACGCACTAATGAAAAAATTTGGCATCACAAGAATCCGAACTACTGCATTTCACCCACAAGCAAACGGTCAAATCGAACGCTGGCATCGAACTCTGAAATCCGCACTCATGGCGAGAAGCGCCGGCACACACTGGAGCGACGAACTATCGACCGTGTTACTTGGACTACGCACCGCCCTACGTGAAGATACACAAGTCAGTCCGGCCCTGATGACCTACGGATCGACACTTAGAATTCCGTCAGATTTCTTCGTGCCTACACAGCCGAATATTGAAGACGCAGATTTCGTCCGCCAGCTGACTGAAACAATGTCGACCTTATCACCATGCAGCAAGTCACACAATAACAACACGAGCACGTTCGTATATAAAGACCTAGCGACGTGTACTCATGTTTTCGTGCGTAACGACACCGTGCGAAGCCCGTTGACCCCACCATATGACGGCCCGTTCCGAGTCCTACAACGAAACAGCAAACAATTCACCATACAGATGCCCTTACGAACCGCAGTAGTCTCAATAGACAGGGTGAAGCCAGCACACCTACTCGACAAAGAACCCACCACCAGAACAGCAACACAGCAACAACACGAAACCACTAGCAACGGAGCCGCGCACACTACGAGCGACGAAGCCATGCGCACTACGAGCGACGAAACACCGCGCGCTACGAGCAGCGAGCCACGGTCATCGACCCCAGCGATAACGCGCGATGCCTACGTCACTCGTTCTGGACGCTCAGTGAAACCGAACGTACGCTTCGCTTAGGGGGGAGTGATGTAGTGACATAGTATACTTACTCATCACTTTACCTTACCTTACCTTACCATACCATGAATACCGTACCTTACCATGAACACCGTACCATACACCAATACCAGTACCTGCACCGTTACCACGTTTTGAGGAGCCTCTCAGAGACAGTGAGAGAAACCGCCTTGAGAAAGACGACACGTTCAGGCGTCTACCGCAAAGAAACAAGAACAGCAAGAGACAAGACGCCGTCTTGATAAAGACGCTTCCGCGCCAGCGACGCAACGTAATATCGACGCGGCCAACATCGATATCACACCACGCCGCCGCACGCGTCAGTTCGCTCTGATAAGAGCGTTTGGTAATGAGGCAAGCCACGCAGCACAGCACATGCACATCTTCACTGATCACGACAGCATGGACACTGGACAGCAGAGAGGATCACGTATCTTCACTCGACATCGGCGCTCGGCGGAATGCGTGCGGAGGACGCGTGTCAACCCGTATTTATAAGCTCGGTGCAGGTGTTCAACTTCGTCCCGCGCCCGCTCCCCGCGGGGCAGGACGCGCCGTTTATTAGATTGTGATTGGTGTAAATATTTGTAATATAGTTTAGCTAAGTTGTAATTGTAAGCCGAAATTTGTAAATATAAATAGGACATTTTGGGAATAAAATACACATATATACATTCGTCGGACCTCGTTATCATTGTTTTATTTACGACGAGCAGTAATCCTCATTCCTCCAAAACTTAAAGAATACCGGACTTAAAGAATAGCACTACCCCATCTCTCTTTCCGTGGGTGTCGTAAAAGGCGACTAAGTGATTCTCCAGAGGATGGGCAGCAGCGTTCTCTGTGTAGGTAGGTACTTTAACAACCATACTGCGATCGCCAACCCGCCTGCCAAGCGTGGCGATTACGGCAAACCCCCATTTTGGGGGAGGCCTATGTCCAGCAGTGAACGTCTTTCGGCTGAATGATGATGATCAATTTGTTTGTTACACTTGCATATCCCCATCACTCTCCCGCACATTACTTCTCGTCCGCGTGCGACGCAACACATTCAAAACGCAATGGCAGAACTACCGTGCTTGTGACAAGTACCTACCTCCCTGCATAACTTTTGCAAACTAGCTATAGAAGAAGTGTAAAACTCGTTTGAAAACTCTTTTGTGTCGTCGCTGCATGCCACCACCTGGATAATAAAGGTAGGTAGATACCTATTGTGCATCCTCCTTAACAGACTGCTTCTTTTCACGTTTTCCTTGCAGTTTGTTATCGTCCTCGCCCATTTTGCAAAAACCGTAACTTACCTTTTCATAAATTAATTCTCGCGTACCTATGCAGCATGCTAAGCATTTTTGCTATGCTAACGATGAATACGTTTCACATGGCAATATTTTAATATATCAATTGTCACCTACTAACTAGCTGTTCCTCGGTTTCACTAGCACCCTAAGGGAACTACTTCATTACCTAAATAAAAAGTATACCTACCTACTAACTCAGGTCATGGTCTACCTGTGTGCCAAACATCAAAATCCGCCGCTAAGGCGCGATTGGTTAACAAACATCCAAATTCACAAACTCTCAAACATCTAAACTTTCACATTTTTATTATTAGTAGGATAGGACAGAGTGCCTAACAGTATCATACCTACATCTAGGATCATAATAATATCTCTTATTTGACCTCTAGAGTCATATCTTTGAATGAAGAAATGATTCATATAGGTATCTGTATTACATTGTATATCTATTAGTTACTCATAGATCAATAAAAAAATAAAGTACCTATTGTAAAAATATTTCTACTCTACTAAGCATGGCGAGGTCAAAAATGAGGAGAAGAAGTGTTTATAAAATCTACATATACTTCAATCGACAAGTGTCTATGTTACGGGTAAAGCCCGAATGGCGGGTACACCTAGGTTTACCCAGGTACAACTAGGTGCAGCCGGCCACATGCGGTTAAACTTAGATTTATCCTACTTATCTTCGGTTAGAACTAGGTTTACCCTTCATCATCGCGGGTAAAACTAGGTGTATCCGTACACCGGTGGTTAAGGGGAACCCCGACACGGATAGGTTAGGGGTTCGAAGGGAATGACGGGGGCTAGAGTGAGCGAGCGAACGAAGCCCCCGTCATCCCCTTCGTGTTAGGTTACTTTAAAGCCTGCAGACAGAAATAGGAGCCCCGCACAGCGAGGCTCCGTCGACTTAAGCTACACCTAGTTCTTCTACCCAATTGCTACTGGTTGCACCTAGTTGTACCCGGATAAACTTAGGTGTACCCGCCATTCGGGCTTTACCCGTAACATCTACAACGTCAAGCGTGACGAACAGTTTTTCTCTACTTTTGACACTTAGGCGACACTTTGACGCTGATTGTGATTTTTTGTTTCTAAGTCGAATGCTATGAAGATATTATTTGTCACCGTAATGTCAGGTCACCATAGTGAGCGCACTCCCATATATCTTCATAGCATTCGACTTGGTTGCAAAAAGTCACCGTGACAAAAAATCACAATCAGCGGCGGCCCTTCGGGGTAGATAGATTATTTCTTCCCATAATAGTCTATATCACGTGGGATCTAGACCATGCCTCGGTTACTCCCTCAAATTCGCGCACTCACATGCCTACGGCGCGTGATTGCTCGGGGAATCAAATCACAGATTGTTAAGAACATCAAATAGGTAAAAAAGATAAAAAGTAAACACCTTTAGGTTTAATTAATTTATTATTAAGGTTAATATCTTACTAATATTAATTCCTAATCTAGAAGGATACTACTTATTACAAACTTTAATAGGTACATAAACCATAATAACTACATAATTCTAAAATATTAATACCAATATGCATGAGATGCAATTTGCGAACATAAATAAGATACAATAGGTACTGCTACGATACCAATGTATATTATATGTATAGATTTATAAACAACAATATTATATTTGTAACGACAGATCAAGTTAGCTTTTGGTCTAAGCTTTGTTTAAACAAGTAGGTACATAGTTTATATTTATTATTAGGTGAATGACGTACAGCAATAACAACCACAGTTAGGGCGAAAAACTATTTTCCACAGAGAAGGCCAATAGCCATTCCGGCAGCAAACGATGCCAGAAATACATGAGATTCGGTAGCACGATAGTGGTCACCTGATGCAAAGTTGTTTACCCAACGCTTAGCTTTAACTTCTTTTTTCTTCAAAAGGTCCTCAGCTTTATCCAGTTTACGGTCCACAAATCTCTCAACCTATAACAAAACATTAATTTTTGTACAGTAGGTACTACCTACATAAATTTTTAATATTGGTGCCGATTCTGTTTCGGCGACGGACGTAAATAAGAGTTGTCAATTAGAGTTGATGCAAATGTAGACGACACGACGGAACGTGTCGACTACAATAATAGTAAAGTTCAAGGCGTTTGGCATAGTTTGGCATCTTTTACTTCTTTCTTATCACCGTCCTTTCCTTGCGCTGTCTGTTAGTAAAAGATAGCAATTCTCTAATTTTAGTTTAGTTGAAACAAGAGAATCGACACCATTTTCTAGCTTAGATTGATGGAAGTTTTTAAGGATGCTTCGACTGCCGTCCGCTAACTCAATCGCGGACGGTAGTGGGATAATCCTTACTGGTCTAGACCAAATTCGTATTAATTAATTCGTTCGAGGTTACGGATTTGAACAGATTTATTCCGGGATTACTTTGACTGATGAACTCGCCCTTCCAACGCTACTGCTCATTACTCGACTGCGCGACAGCAAAGACAGGGTTATGTTATTCACGCGTTTCCATATAGCTGAGTGTGTATGTGGGATTCTATATACCCTTGAAGCAACCCAATGCTGGCCGGATGGACTTAATGCATGTAGTGTCTTTCGACCCGTCTAAGTCGTGCGATGGATAAAGGGTAAGTTTTGTTTTTATAAAATCAAGATGGCGGCCGTGGAATACGAAGTGGCGGTAGGGACAAAAAATAATGTCGGCTACCATATTTTGTCACTGATCATTTGATTGATCATTGATTATCACTGAATATAATATAAAGAAATATGCTTTTAAAATCACTCGCAGACTGTCAGAATGTTGCCTAACGGCACGTCAGAAAATTTCTGCAGATAATTTCTTATATCAATACGGCATATCCTTAATACTGATGATAGTAGTTATACAATTACCTAGATGATAATAATTTTAAAAATAAAGGTGTTTCCTTTGAGTACCGGTAAACCGGGGTTACTTTCAAATACAGGGGCGACATTGATAGTTACTAAACATTTTGCATTTGGTTAAATATCTGTGTGAAAATGGAACTTGTGCATTTTAATTTAATATTGTAGGGAACGTTGACAGTTTTCCTATTTTACCATTCAGTATAGAGGTGTCTGCGATGTTAGATGGCGATGATAAAAAATATTAAATGACACCCCTGAATATGTAAAAAAAACGAGTTTTAGATTTTTCGATTGGGGCTACTTTGAAATTCAATGATAGAACAGAGATCATCAAAGTAGAAGCTCTACGGTCCAAGTTTGATAAGGAACATTTCTCCTTTTTGCTATCGAAAACTGTGCTCTATAGTTTTTTTTATCTAGTCTATGTGATTTTATATATCTCAGTTAATTGAGTCTACATAAAATATTTTTGATGTAGCAGCTAAAAGCGAAAATAAATAAGATACAAACACATGAAGCTCAAAAAATTGATCAAAGTAACCCCGTTCTACGGTACCTACTTTCCCTCCACGGACTGCCTACTTTTTCCACCCTGTATAATGTTGACAAAAATCACATTATAGATTATGTACGCACAGGTTAACACAAGTGAAGTACCTATAAGGTGTATACTCACGTCGACAAAAAGCGCATAGGCCAAGCTTTGGGCATCAATGTGTTAGCCTAATTATAAAGATAATAAAATTAAAAAACATTACTTAAATAAAAAAACAGCTTCAAAACAAAACTAAAAAAGAGTTAAATAATTAGCATAATATAAAATTAACAGTTTCAGAAGTCGGTGCAATTCTACACTGAAACAAATAAAAACCACCGACTTCTGAAATTAATTTTATATTATGCTAATTATTTCGGTATTTTTTTTAGTTTTTTTTAAAGTCGGTTTTTACTTTTATTTAAAGTTTTTTATTAAATACATTTTAGTGCCATAAATTACACGGTTTATGACTACAAATTTAATGACACGGTTGCGTAATTTTTCCAGCATCTAGGTAGTTTATATGTATTAATGTATAATTATCATGACGGCTCCATAATACTACAATCTTCTTTGTTCTTGGCTAATGTTTCTGTGATGACAGTTAAAACAGAGATTGAAAGTCTTCATCAAAACTTTTGCTGAATACAAGCCAAAACGTCATCTGAATAAGTTTTTTTTTGTTTTTGTTGATTTTTTCAAAAAGCGCTGAGTAAGTTTCGACAAATTTATATGGGACCACCTCTGAAGTATGGCCTACCAAACAAAAATAGAATCATCAAAATCCATTCATAATTGGCGGAGATACCGCGTAACAAACACAAAAAAAACACGAACTGAGAACCTCCTTCTTTTTAAAGTCGGTTAAAAAAAACAATATTTTTAAACAAAGTGGGGATGACGTTACGACATTAAATGATACAACGTATTCTATGATGAGTCTTACGACCGAACACAAAAATATCAATCATGTACATTCATTCAATAGTTTAGTCACAGGAATTTTCGGACAATTTAATAATAAAATTTTACGAATATCAAGATCTCTACGCGAAGTTGTGTAAATCAATGACCCGTTTAAACCAAAATTATCTTTATTTACACGTGTAGAACAGTTATAGTTAACATAAGTTTCCACTTCAACGTCCCTTCATCTACATGAATGAGTGAAATTGAAAAATCATGCGACAAAAAATGTGCTTGGAAGTAACTGTTTTTTTGTGTACGGTAGGTACTAGAACACATCATAGAACACGTCGTGGTATCATTTATTGTCATACATGTCAACCCCACCTTATAAATTTTAACTACCTATATTTTAAAAACATCTATTTAAAAAAACATGGTCACTTTGGTCAAACTCATTGGTGCAATAAGTTTTTTTTTTGCAATACTTTGCTCCTTTTTCAACCAGCTGCTTTATCAGAAATCGCCTTACTATGTGGTCTTTTTCTCTATTCCTATAGTTTCCAATTCGGCCCTGAAGCTCGATCTCAATTATTTTTTGCAAAAACTTTACCCACTCTCTGCCAGCTGCTATATCGAAATCGAGTTCCTTTAAGGTATTTTGCTCTATTCCTATTGGTAGCCGTCAGTGCCCCAGGGCCCTCAAGTCTGAACACGAAGATAAAGGATCCCGTGACAAACCCTCGATCACTTGCTGCCTCGGTGCCCCAGAACCGCTAGACCTGCGGATCTGATGTCATCTGACATCACAGTAGTAGGCAGTTAATTAGAGGGAGTGCGGAAATTGAAAAAAAATGCTGCAGCAGTGCAGACGTAGACCATCTGCATGGCTGCAACTGACGATGCGGCCGAGGGCGGCATCCAAGTCTAGATAGCACAGAACTATACAATGGCAAACTCTGTTCCTACAAAGTGTTACTCAACCGAACTCATTTAATTGTTTGAGTTTTTAATGAATCTAAATTCTTTTCTTATCATTATGCAAGCAATTAAGCAGTAGGTACCTAATCAGTCGCCTTGTTCAGTAAATACTGTGGTAGCCCGTAATTGACATTACAGAGTGAAAACTTTAAGTGTCAAAATGCGATTATTTCGTCAATATAACAGGTATTGAAAAACTTTTAGCTGATATCAAAACCAGGTTGCTTACGGAACAAAATGGCACTATAATGTTTATGAAATTAAATCGCTTTATGATCAAAATATGATTACTACGTCCATACACTATGTATGGGATTATTTTGTTAATATACAAGATATTTAAAAGAATGAACTGGTTACGAAACTTACTTGATTACTGCATAAAGTGACATAAATATTTCTTCAAAACAAAACCTTACACCAAATTTTAAAGTTTCGTACTTACCCCCATAATTCTTAGCGAGATTTTTTTTCTATACCTAGAGTACATTTTTTTTTTCGCTCCTTTCAAAAAAGCATTGGTGGCGTTTTATTCCTTTAGTTGCCAAGTTCCAATATCAGTTTAAAGTTTTATGATGTTACTTAATAATTAAGTATGGAATAATCGTCCAAACAGATTGCTTTTCAAGCTTATTGTTTGGGCGCAGTATTCAAGTTTCATACATAATGCCAATTTAATTTCGTTAAGATATTATGTAATTTTATTCCCTAGGTAAGCTACTTTTGATATTAGCTACTTTTCAATATCTGTAAAAATAACAAAGTGATCGCCTGTTGACAACGTTTCCACCCTGGGGGCTTACCATGACGTCTTATGAAAACGTTCAAATGCCAGCCAGTCAATATCCGTTCAAAAGCAGGCCTGCTTCTGAATCGCTAAAAATCGTACCCTGACAGTACAAAAGGTGAACGACTATTCAACCAAGTTGAGCGGATAAGCTTGTTCATGGTACGAAAAGTCTATAAAAAAAACAGGTGAACGGATTTCGTAAACGTCAACGTAGCCGGCCTGCTCTAACGATGTCATAGTACAAAAAAGCAGGGCAGTTCAACTTCCAGGCAACTTCTGCCCTGCTTTAAGAGGTCTTGGTAAGCCCCCTGTATTTATGTAGGTACCTAGTGTTAACACTCTGTTCCAGGCGCCATACATATTTGCTTAATCACAAATCTTTGCGTCTAGAATCTCGCCTTCTTCAATAGCTGTTGCTAGTACCCTGCAGAGTTCGTCAGTGTCACATGGACGGCTCCGGCGCAAATATGTGCTTTTTATACACTTTAGTGATACTTGTTGATGCACGCCTGTGTCCCGTATGGAATTATGTTACTTGTTCGACGTGTGGCAGAGGTAAGCAATTTTTGTTTTTGGAGATTTTATAAATTATGTAAGTAAGTACTTATATGAAACTAGCTTTTGCCCGCAGCTTCGCTTGCGTGTAATTTAAAACCCGCGTTTACCCCCTTTTTAAGTGTACCTAGTTATAAATTCCATAAAGTTGGGCTTTTATTATTTATTTCGAAGTGTTTATGCCAAATTTCAAGTTAATTACCCCTGGGGTATTACGGGTAGATTTTCCAAAAACGCTCAAACACGTAAATGTTTATTTCTCACCAAAAGCCTAAATATTTAATTTCATGCTTCTTACTTCAAAAATACCAGATTTCTCATACAAACTTTCAACACTTATTTCACCCCCTTAGGGGTTGAATTTTCAAAAACGCTCAAACATGTTTACATTTATTTCTAACCAGAAACCATAATATTTAAATTCATGCTTCTTAGTTTCTTACTATAAAAATGACGGACTTACATACAAACTTAAATCCTCTATTTCACCCCCTTAGGGGTTGAATTTCGAAAAATCCCTTCTTAGTAGATGCCTACGTCACAAAAGGTATCTACTGTCAAAATTTCAAGTTTCTAACCCCAGCGGTTTAGGCTGTGCGTTGATAGATCAGTCAGTCAGCTTCTTCTTTTATAGATATAGATTATTATAATGTATTATAATAATCATTATTAATATGATAATATTTATTAATATTTAACATTATTTACATTTAATATTAGTGTAATTATCTTGTATTTTTCTCATTTAGGTACTTATGAGACAATATGGACAATGGTAGGTACATCAAAACAGTACCTAATAGATTGGCTCAACGGCACAGATGAAGAAGGGATCTTATAGGAGGGCTAATAATGTCACATTTTCACCAAATGTGACGTTGTTAGGCCCCTGGGTCAATTTGGATTTCGAAACGGCACTGCTTAAACAGTTTAAAATTCTGAGTTCCACTACGATTGGATAGCGTTGTTAGGAGTTACTAACGTAATTTTCGAAGTAGGGCAAATATGTATAAAAAGGGCAACTATCAAATTATTTAAGTATAGACGATAATTCAGACGAGATAAAAGCCGAGAGTTATATGAAGCTTACTGTTTCGCATATGGTTATTGAAGTTTGACTAATACGAAAAAATCCTTACATGGGACGCATTAATACCTTTAAAAAGAAACAGGTATATTTTATGTAGGTTCTATCTTGCGTTTATTATGCACCTAAGTATTACATAATAACGTATTGTCTGTAAATACGGTTTATACAAACAAAATACAAAGTCCTAATCTAAATGCTTCATATTCTTTATAATTATGTTGAATTTGCATAAATATATAAAATGAAAAATGTACTAAGTATACAAAGTTTTCAAAATAATCAACAAAGAAAGAATACAGGTATATAACTTTACAAACTCACATTATATTTAAAATAAAATCACGATGAAGCAATGCCAAAAAAGAATCCTCCAGTAAACCCTGCCGAATAATAGGTATTATTTTTGACAAATAACAATACCTGTAACAAATAAACTGCAATTGAAATATGAGCTCTGGCTTTTCCCATAAGTAAATATAAAGAAATGAAACATAATGTAGGCACACAGCTAAAAGATTTGAAAATGCTGTCTCAGAAATAAAAGAAGTTTGGTAATGTAAAGGTTACTCATAATCAATTATGTTGCTTGTTGGTAATAGTTACGAATTCCTAATGAAAAAGCCTCAATATCTTAATATTGCAGGGTTGGAAAATAAACGACTTCTCAAGACATTAGAGTAAGTAAATATTTGCAGAATGAGTTACATAAATTTCAAGGGCATTGATAAAGATCCAACAAAGAACAATAGTGGTCTTTGTAGTTTATCTATCAAGCATCATTATAGTGTTTATGAGCCACAATAAAATTATTTATTTCTTGTAAAAGCATTGTTAAAATTATAGGAATCTATTTCAACTTTACAGGGTTATTGGTAAAACACTAACAACCTCTTAAGGGATCATTGTACTCATCATTAAGAACAACTTTTACTATGGGACAAAACCAGAAATCACGAAAAAAACAGCTGTTCCCTACATTTCTGTTCGCATAACTCATCAAATGTAGGGAACAGCTGTTTTTTTTCCACAATTTCAATTTTGATCCCATAGTAAAAGTTGTTCATAATGATGAGTACAATGACCCCTTATGAGGTTGTTAATGTTTTACCAATAACCCTGTATACCTATTTATATAGTCATGACTGCACCAAACGTCATTTAATTGAAATAATGAATGATACAGGTTTTTTTTTATTATCAGCCTAGTCTTCTAGAGGTCAGCTTCCAAACTAACTATATGGTTGAATATTGTATTTCATTCGAACCTCCACAATCTAACTTTAGAATATTTAATTGTAGTCCCCCAATAATAGGGTTTAAATGATTTAGGACTCATGATTTGATTCTTACTACCTATGATTGTCCAAGGGTAGTTATAATTTACAGGATATGTATGGCATACAGGACAGTGCTAGCTTATTGGGTGTCTAAAGTTTTTGTAATGTATTTTAATAAAATTTACTAAAAAGTAAAAATGTACCTATTTCGAACATCAGAAAATAAAAGTTTGGTCATTCACTATTGCATAATATTGCATTATTGTATAACGCTATTGCATAGTTGCTTCTCTAGATTGACTGCTTTTAGTGTGCAGATGTTGCAAAATATTTTTTAGTTCAGTTTAATAGTTTTATTTTTTAATAATCAATTTTTAAAAAACTAAAAGTTAATATTATTGTCTTGCCATCAAGACTATGTGTGTATTCAAAATTTTTGCCTATAAGGATAACAGGAAATGACGCAAAATTAAGTTTCAAGGTTTGACCTAAACATACATACTAATATGGTGAGTAAAACAAAAGCTTTAAAATTGGATGGAACTTAGGGCTACATAATATACACTAAGGGTAAGAAGAAGAAATGAATGAAAATAACAACAAGAATAATGCTTTCCACTACAAAATTAATGATTGGCACTAATCAATAAAAACTTATTTGTTTCTGAATGCACCCAACCATTAAACAAATGGTGAAAGGTGATTGGCATAGCAAATTGTTTCGGCCACTCGCCAGACACTAGCCAAGGACTTTTAAGTTAGAAGCATTTAAATTATGGTGAAAACTATATTTTTTAAGTGAAGCCTTTTTAAAGTGGAAACTATTACTTTTAAAGTTCATTTAAAGTGTCCCAAAACTCAAGGTCAAGCCAGGGATAAATGATAAGGCAGATTATAACTGTTCAGAAAAAAAACACTTTCGCCTATTGTAATATGAAATAGATCCTGTATTGGTTCCTAGTATGTATTATTGTACGTGGAATCAAAAACGGACAGTTTAACTAGTTTAGTCCTGAGTCTAAACTAAAGAGTAGAAATGTAGATGAAAAAATGCTACTTACTTTCTCAAACCAATCTGGAGATTTTCCTGTAGCTTCCTTTTCTATTTTGTCACTGATCTTATCAACTTTCTTGTTGATTTTATCCCAATTTATATCAATGTATCCTTTTTGGCTGGCAATGTGTAATAATATAACACTTCCACCTAAACCAACTGCAGCAACTTTTCCAAGCTTCATTGAAATAAAGCCAGTTATCCTGAAAATTCACTAGTATTATGTCAGTGCTAAGAAAAGGATATGTTCAAATAGAATAATCTAGACAAGGATTAGATCATAGATGCATGAATCATGATGAAGGCCATAAGTTGAATTTTACAAAAGTGACATTGTACCTAAACGTAAAATAATACCCAAACACAAAAAATAACTAACAAAGGAAAGATTATTATTACGTACGTTTGAATAGACAAGATAAAGTAGATGATTTGCACTTACCATCCTGACGCAGTTCCTAAAATTAACTGCTTTGTTGCAGATGTTTTCCCAATATCGGATATCGCCTTTTCAATAAAATTCTTGGCATCATCTACTATTTTCTTTGCGTCTTCAGAAGCATCATCTTTCCCTGGTCTTGCCATGGCTACAAGATGAAACTTTTAACACTATACTCCTTGAAAATTACTGCCGCTTGTAACGAACAGAATACCGATTTGCTCAATCTATTGGCTTGAAAGCTGAAAACTGGATTTGTGAAAATTTATGGAGTATTACATTGCATTGGTCTTGGTTGGTAATGTCAAAATCACCTGTCAATTTTAGTGATGTACATGATCGATTTTAAATAATTAGTCACTAAAATAATCAACTTAATCGATCACGAAATTCAAACATTTTAGGAATTGATTATTAAAAATATTGGCTAACTGCTTGGCCGTCTGAATTAGACGTATTTTCAGTTTTTGTTACATTTTCTTTATTCATTACAAATACTTGTGATACTTGATATTTTTAAATATTCAAATATAAAACAAACACATTGAAAAATATAAAAAAAAACTGTAGCCCACCGGCATCGGGAACAGGGTCCAAACTACCGGGCGGCGCCTCGCCAATCCGGGCCCTAGAGAGAGGAACTTCCTAACACTACGCGCCGTGTCCAGAAGTAGCGCTTTCTGTATTCAACCCTTGATCCAGCTGCCCAACGAGAGCCTCATCAAATATTGGTCAAGGGTCTTGGTTATTAAGCCAGTGGCTGTAACGACTATAGGCACCTCAGACCAAGTATCCTAGGATACTTGGCCTGAGATAGGCACAATGCCTGCTGAGTTAAGATACTACATGTCACCAACCTCGTGTCAAGATATTTGTACTTTTTTTTTATCATTTTCGGCTTTCACAAGATTCTCGTCATGCAGGACAGTGTTATCTATCATCATTGTGCGGTATTCTAATCGATCTATCACCACATTGTCAGGCTTATTGGAAATAATCGATTAAATAATTGTTTTCGCATATAAACATAATCCATTTAAGCGGTATCTTAAGTAGGCGATTCAAAGCGTAGCGATCCGATGCGGTGACACGCGAATTTAATGCGATGCGGTGCGAAGCGGCGGTTTTGTCCTACGAGCTCGCGAACCGCCCGCCGCGCGCCGCCGTCATTCAGTAGCACTGTACAGCACCGCATCCAGTTCGCGCGAAAATATCAAGCCAACTGATTGCGTTCGCTTCGCTTCGCGCCGAGTCGCACTGCACTCCACGTGCGTTTGATCACTAGGCCACTTCAATAGGTATCGACTGTTTGTTGTTTTCGCGTCGCGTCGCGCCGCTTCGCGTCGCTTCTAGATCGCTCACGTAGGATGCCGCGTTACAGACTTTTAAAATAATCAAATCGGCACAACCTTAGAGCATATTATTATCTAGGCACATCGGTCAATCGGTCCCATGATGCGACTCGAATCGTCTTTTTTCAATCGAGTCATTTGCCTATTAATAATCATGCACTCGATTTTCACTCAAGTAGCAGTCTAACTAGATTGAAATATTACTACACGGTCCCAATATAATTGCAGTGTTTACGTATCATGCTCATGCATGCAGCGCAAGGCAGTGCTAAGTATCTATACAGTGGTTAAGTACAGCGATCAGCTTTGTACAAAAGGGCAAGAGCATGAAAATTACACGCTTGGTGGTAGGATCTATACGGTCCGCCTGGGTGCTTACCATGACCTCTTATGAAAACGCTCAAATGCCAGGCCTGCTTCTGAATCACTAAAAATTGTACCATGACAATACTAAAGGTGAACGACTATTGAACCAAGTTGAACGGCTAAGTTTGTTCATTGGTACCTACACACGGCTACAGATCAAGCTATACATTTCCAGTATAAGCTGATCTCGCATTGTATAGGATTTCCTTACAGTGAGAGGTCAGTGTAAACTGGAAATGTATAGCTTGATGTGTAGCCGTGTGTACACAGGGCTACACATCAAGCTATACATTTCTAAACAATAAAACAGTAAAGTCCATACAAAAAAAAAGGTGAACGGATTTCGTAAACGTCAATGTAGCAGGCCTGCTCTAACGATGTCATAGTACAAAAAAGCAGGGCAGTTCAACTTCCAGGCAACTACTGTCCTGCTTTAAGACGTCATAGTAAGCCCCCTGGCCAGCTACCGCCCTCACATTAAAGTCCGGCACCAAGCAGTTCACTGTGTTCCGTCGTGTGTATGTAAGAGCCAGAGAGGTATAGGGGAATCTCTCTATTAACTCTGTTGCTTGGATTCGTATGCTCCATCTTAGACCCTGTCTGCGCTAACCACGTGCGACTAGAGTCAAGCGCGACAAAGCCAAATAATAAAAAAAAGAAGTAAACATCTGAAGTAGAACTTTGGATAGTCTTCGTTTACGCCCCTGATATTCCTGACGCGTATCGTTAAGCGTATCGTACGTACGGGACCGTGTGTAGTGTATGTAACGCAAAATCACAAAGTGTTGTACGTATTGATATTTCGGTAAATCACATCGTATTGGACATCACCAGTGAGAAAAAAAAAACGAAATGTCACATCACATTTTATTTTTGATTTCATAATTTTCATAGGTTATCTTTGCTCAGTTTAGCTTTTGCTTTTTGATTTCAATCGAAGAAATCGAGTAGCCCACAATTAAATATGTTAGCCCGTTCGTTGTAATATAATACTGTACTCTGTGGCTTGTGGATTACTTACAATCAAGAAGTTTGTCGTGCTTACAAATTGTATTATTCATAAAATGAATATCATAATAAACTTTCAAGACGTATTGATTTAACGTTACGCTTGAAATTTGCGTACCTATAATTCCATCACGGATTTGTTTTATTTCGCAAATAATATGCGAGTCCTTCAGATGAATATACACAAAGTTCATAATTATCAGAAAGGAAATTTATTTTGCAACTTCTTATGTGATTTTTACAGAAACAAGAGCAGTTTAAGATTATGGGTGAGACAATAAATATTATAATTTCATCCCTGTTGTAGATACAAAGACCACTGCAATTTAATATAGCATTATACCTGCATTTAAATGACACTGGCTAAGTCCTGGCCATAGCTGTCTCTACTCTGCTATTGCAAATGCAGAGTAATCAATTTTCTATAGTCCTTTCCCCCAAAATCATCATAGCCCAATAACCAAATTAGTATGAACTGACAAGCTTTAGTATATTTAATGAGTGTGTCAGCATATTATGATGCCTGGCAAAGAATAAGCTACAACCCCTGCAAATTGTGAGTGTTGTTAAAGGCGACTAAGGAAAAGGGATGTTAATTACTCAAGTACTGTAATTATACTCACAATAGATAAACAATGACAGTGTCATCCTGGGACGACACGCAGGATGCAACTGGTTATGATTATATCCAGCATTATCCTTCTGTCTGCTAATAACAACATACTGCAATCACTAATCTGGCTGCCAAGCATGGTGGTTATGGCAATGCCCCCAATGACCATACATTTGGAGTTCCATGTTAAGCAGAAGATATGTTTGGGTTGTTTTGGTGAAGATAAGCAGCATATTTTCATACTCCATACTTTTATTTCTATTATTGTCCTCTTTAACATATAATCAGTCTGAATGTAATGTTTTTTTTCATAAATTATTTGCAGGAAAAAGATATTAGTACTGAAATAAAATTAAGTATAGAAAAACATTGGTCAAATGATGTTGTGAAAAGATCTGTCAACTGTTGTGACAAAAGACCCTATTATGTTCTGCCTATGTTCCCATATCCGTCAGGAAATTTACATATGGGACATGTTCGTGTATACTCTATATCAGATACTATTGCAAGATTTGAACAATTGAATGGGAGAAATTCTATACACCCAATAGGGTGGGATGCCTTTGGCCTACCAGCAGAAAATGCAGCTATAGAACGCAATGTTCCGCCTCATCAATGGACGAAAACAAACATAAATTCAATGAAAAATCAGTTACAACAATTAGGATTTAATTTTGATTGGAATAGAGAAATCTCCACATGTGATCCTAACTATTACAAATGGACTCAATATATATTTCTGAAGTTGTTTGAAAAAGGATTAGCCTACCAAAGTAAGGTATGTGTAATAAATTATTATATATGTTGTATATCTAGCATTACCTAGCATTTAGTCTGATACATAGGGTACCAACCAGTTTATTTTTGAAAAAATGTTATTGAATGGGTACATACATAAATTGTGTCCACTACTTAGCATCTATCATAAAATAAGTAAATGTACCTCTCTACAGCTGAATATTATACTGCGTGTCCCAAAAAGTAGTGTCAAGCGAAAGTCCAGAGGTAGAGCAGCCTCATTAATATGAGCATGACCATTTATATTAAATAAATTAAGATGCGTCGTAAAGCGCTAAATCCATTAGCAAGTTATGTTATTGCACTCCATTACTTACTTAGTTCATAAAACTTGTAAAAGTCGACTTGTTGTGTCTGTGTCCATAGTTTGAAAGTCCATTACGCAAGCAAATCAACTTGCGAAACAAAACTTCCTAGTGCATTTGGTGCTTTATGTACAACCAAGTACAATGTCTTCTTTCACATCTATTAACGAATTTGTACTTGAAACTGTTTGTCCCTATGTGGCATATTTCCCCGATCCCAATTAATAAAGTCGGTACTACATTTTTGGCGATTTTGATTGTTTTTACACAATTGTGTTTAGTTTTGATGTATCTATATAATACACTATTTTTACTTTATTTATATTGTATAATTACGGAGATAGCAGTCGAAATATTGTCGGTTATTGCGACGTTAACCATACAAGAGTGCGGGCTCGCACTTGGGCATAATATTTATTCATTAGTAGTTTTCGCTCCCTTTTGCTCCGTTGTGCACGTTGTGTGTATATCGTCCACCACGTGCTTTGCGGCGAAAATCTTGCGGACCGCACCAAGATGACTCGCGGGTCGCTGGTGGCCCTCCGCTGTTGTATAGTAGCATCGGCTCAAAGACTCAAGCTCGATGGTGCGGCGGCAGCGCGCCTTCGTTTGGTGTCGATGCCTGCTGGAGTAGGCGCTGCCGGCCGCTGCCATGCCATTTGCCTTTATCTTAAAGTTAGGACAATTAAAATAACCACAGTAGAGGGATCTATTTAACCGCTTTTTGTTGATCTCAAGCGATTGAAGTACACTCACGATGGTGATCGAAAGAAAAATGACATGGAAAACCAACCTTATTTTCACAAGGTTATATGAAAAAAGGTTCATTTGACGAACAAAATAGTTATATGAAAATAATTTATTTAATCATTTTTCTTGTCCTGTGCGAATTACAAACCTGTTCGTATTTTTCCTCCACATTTTAAATTGCTAATTTATAGTAAGTACTTGTTTTTATTTATTGAAACCCTCGTGTTATCCAGAAATATGTACCGAAACTTACCCCGTTCTCTCTATTTTCGTGGTAGAGCTACGGAAAATTAATAATAGGTAGGTATCTATGGAGTTATTATATGAGCTAATATAAAAATACTTTTCCACCTTTTACAGACAACAAAGGTGTGTCTATCAGTAGTAGTAGCTAATCATAAAATCTGGCTAAGTTTCACGGATATAAAATGTAGGTAAGTACCGTAGAACGGGGTTACTTTGATCAATTTTTTGAGCTTCATGTGTTTGTATCTTATTTATTTTCGCTTTTAGCTGCTACATCAAAAATATTTTATGTAGACTCAATTAACTGAGATATATAAAATCACTTATACTAGATAAAAAAAACTATAGAGCACAGTTTTCGATAGCAAAAAGGAGAAATGTTCCTTATCAAACTTGGACCGTAGAGCTTCTACTTTGATGATCTCTGTTCTATCATTGAATTTCAAAGTAGCCCCAATCGAAAAATCTAAAACTCGTTTTTTTTACATATTCAGGGGTGTCATTTAATATTTTTTATCATCGCCATCTAACATCGCAGACACCTCTATACTGAATGGTAAAATAGGAAAACTGTCAACGTTCCCTACAATATTAAATTAAAATGCACAAGTTCCATTTTCACACATATATTTAACCAAATGCAAAATGTTTAGTAACTATCAATGTCGCCCCTGTATTTGAAAGTAACCCCGGTTTACCGGTAACTACCGAAAAACAGCTCATAAACCTATAGCAGATTTGGTTAATACATCCTTAAAAGGAATATGTCGTATTCACATTCAGCCTGTATAGCATAATTACAAAACTTTAAAGATGTGTACGGACTGCACGTTCCTGTGTACGCGTAGTCGGTTACGCGTACACAGGAACGCATAATAATAGCACAGTCTACCTATATCTTACTCCTTACAGTCGGTCAACGTAGAACATTGTCGCAGAGCAATCGTGCGGGGGGTTGCGGGGTGAAGGAGCGGAGGTTATGTCCCGAGTAGCATACTGCATACCTGGGACATAACCTCCGCCCCTACATAATTTTGACATTTCATAGGACCTGTCAAATGTATGGACGTTCACCCACTGTATGTAGTAAGTAGGTACACTGTGGTAATAGTATGGAGGTGCCTGTCTAAAGCCTTGTACGGACTAAGCGCTCATGCGTACGCGTAACCGACCACGCGTACCAATGCACGCGCAGTCCGTACAACCTTCACAGACCCTGTAGGTACTGAATTTGGTTAGCTTACCAAAAAATCATTGTAAAAGAAGAAATATATCAATAAGAAAGTAGGTAATGATTAATTTTTATTTTATTACAATTAAGATTAGTCAGTATAACAGACACATCTTTTTTTTTAAGAATGCTATGTCATCATATGCTCCGCTCTGGGCGGAGCGGAAGGGAGTGTCAGACTTACTGACTAAAACCCATCCGTGTTCCTCCTAATGCCCTTTGCGTTCCAGGGCTGCGGTAACTCTTTCGAACAAATTCTGCAACCCTGGCAGGCACTGGCCCTAGCGGGCTCCATCTACTAAGCTGACATCTCTTTGAGGCGCGCGTGGAACACAACGCGCCGTCGACCCGGGCCTGGTTCTGATCGGACGGCGAGTCACCCAACGCTCGCCGTCCGCAGGCCCGCGCTTACGGTGGCCGGGAATCGCCCTGTTACTCCCGGCGCCCGGGGCGTCTACTTCTGTTGCGGCGGCTGGGGCGTGAGGTTTGCCTCTCCCTCACGCGTTCCGCCTTCTCCTTCGCTAGCATTACTGCTTCACAGAAGGAGGTGACTGCTTCTCATGCCCCCTCGCTCCGGAGACACATCTACGTCGTTAATAAGGTTCCAAGGAAACGACGTGTTAGGAGTTTGTCAAACTATCGCTGTCTTCAACGTAGTCTTGTAATAGGCTTTCGTAATAAGGACACATATAATATGGGTTTTGAATTTCCCCTCGGTAAGATCTGTTACAGATTTCGGCAGCTTAGTATAAAAACGTAACTTTCTTAGAAATGTCTTAGGTACCTACTTCCGTGAATACCACCAATAGTGGATTTGCAGATAGTTATTTTTCTCTCTCGTACCTCTTCCTTATTTCGTCTTTAAAAATAGATGAATAGAATAGATGAACATGGTATAAAATATCATTGCAATAAAAGTGCAATACTAAACACACTATACTTTTTGCGCGGATTGCTCTGTTTTAAAATAAAAACAGAATCTACGTCAGCTGCCCCACAACAGAATGCCGTAGGAAATAATGTTGTGAAAATATGCGAACTATTGCGGAGTATACTAACCTAAACTGTAGCAACATCAGTCATCTGCCAAATTTTCCTAACTGCATATGCAGCAGAATTTAACCTAGCCGGCAGGGCAGTAGGTAATGTGAGGGCCCCACTGCAATTTAAATCGATTGTTATACAGTCTGTTTGTGTTGTACTTACCAGTAGCAACTACGCTGGTACTTAGCCGGAAGTGTGACGTTAACCCCATATTCAAACTCAGAGATGTTGTCATTCATTTCTAATTATATTTTAAATCTCTTTATTGCTTTAAGTATTATAATGTAACTAATGATGAAAGTTGTTTTTATATTTTAGGCCCAAGTAAATTGGGATCCAGTAGATAAGACTGTTCTGGCTGATGAACAAGTTGATGATCTTGGATGCTCTTGGAGATCAGGAGTTAAAGTTGAAAAGAAATATCTAACTCAGTGGTTTATAAAAACTACAAAGTTTGCCAAAGATTTATATGATGGACTTGACAGTGAGGGTTTGGAAAATTGGAAAGATATTATTAATTTACAAAAACACTGGATTGGAGAATGTGATGGAATTGTTGTGACTTTTAAAATGAAAGTAAATAATGAAATCAAAACTTTTGACGTCTGGACTTCAGAACCCTATAAATTTATACATGGTAATTTCTTAACAATGAGTTCTAGTCATCCATTGATTCAAGAATTAAAAAATGATGAGAATAATTCTCTAACAAGTTATAACCCTATATCAGATCGTGATTTACCAGTTTATATAACTGATAATGTTAATTACGCATTAGGCACAGATGTTTTAATTGGTTGTTCTCATATTGATATGGAAGATAGAAAAATTGGATTGTCATTGAATATACCCATTAGCAATGAACGATGTGAAATTAATATTGAACGCGATAATTGTCAAGCAATTGATTTGGCACGAAGTAAGAATGTAGGAGGACATTATGTTAGTTCTAAGCTCAAAGACTGGCTTATATCTAGGCAGAGATACTGGGGAACACCTATACCAATAATTCATTGTAACAAATGTGGTGTAGTTCCCGTCCCTTACAAAGAACTTCCTGTAGAGCTTCCTCACATTAATACTTTAAAGTCAGGTATACAAACTCTAGAGAAATTAGATGATTGGATAAATTGTAAGTGTCCTAAATGCCACTCGAATGCAAAGAGAGAAACGGATACTATGGACACATTTGTTGATTCTTCATGGTATTACTATCGTTTTTTGGATCCAACTAATCAAGAAAGGCCTTTTTCTAAAGAACGTATTCTTGATCATATGCCAGTTGACATTTACATTGGCGGCAAAGAACATGCTGTATTGCATTTATATTATGCTCGGTTTATGAGTTATTTCTTACATTCACTTGGATGGACACCTACTAAAGAACCATTTAAGAAGCTTGTTGTACAAGGAATGGTTATGGGGCAATCATATAAATTAAAAACTTCGGGAAAATATATACCGCCAGAACAAGTAGAAAAAGTGGGTAAAGAGTACAAAGAAAAGGACACAGGAGAGACTGTATTGGCCCAATGGGAAAAGATGAGCAAGTCTAAATACAACGGCGAAAACCCTGAAAGATTGCTTGACACATATGGATGCGACACGACTCGCCTACTTATCCTCGCTGATGTCCCGCCAGCAACACCCAGGCGTTGGTCAGATGCAAGTGAGTTTTATTATTTTTTACAAAAGGGAATATTATGTATGTGGTTAGAAATGTATTGTGTTTTTTTTTTACGATCTTGCATTTATTCTTAGTTAATTTGTTGATATTAATGTATATATTTTTTTATTTTTAAGCATTACCTGGTGTGTTAAATTGGCAACACCGGCTGTGGATTACTATGAGGGATTTCTTAAAACACCGAAATAATGTTCCTGCTAAAAGTACTTTAACTCTCGAAGAATTCAACAAGCATGAAAGCAAACTTTGGGATTCTAGAAATTTTTTAATTGCCACTACTTCTTACCATTTTAAACACACTCAAAAACTTAGTGTTGGCATTTCAAGACTACAGAGTTTAACCAGTGTGTTAAGGGTAATTAGTTCCATTACATTTAAAATTAAAAGAATAACTAATTATTTTACAGTCCACTCACATATTTTTTTCAGATATTTAAAAAAAGTGTAAACAATGATATTAATTTATTAATTAAAAAAAACTTTTTTAAACATTGATGTTATTGTTTTCAATTACAGAACAACATACCACCAGAAGTAATAGCTAAAAGTAAGGAATTCGAGAAAGCTTTAGCTGTTTTAATAATAATGCTGGCGCCAGTTACCCCGCACTTTTGTTCCGAACTATGGGCTGGCTTCCAGTCTGCACCACACAGACTATGTGACACGTCAACTCTTATCAATTGGGAGAAAAATGTTCTCGAGCAAACCTGGCCAAAAGTCGATGAACATTATGGATTATCATTCTTATGTAAAGTGAGTATGCGTACAATAATTACATTAATAATTATCGACATCCAATACCCAACGACATCGGTGTACGCGTACTAAACGCGCTGCGCTGATCATGAAATTATGTTCCTTTTCAAACTGGCTGTAAGCTGCCTTACTATTGGGCCGTGCCATAGACGTGCAAACATGTGATGCACAAGGCACTAGGTATCATATCACCATAGCTGCGTTCAAACTAATGGTCCTAGAACTTGTTCATGTACAGGATATCATTCAGGATCCAAACAATTAGTACTTACCTAAAATCTAAAGTAAACTCAGAAAAAGAAAACATTGTTTTCTGATAGGAAACTTTTTTTTACTGCTCCTGCTAAAATCTACAATGAATTCCCGCGCTGCCAGGAAGGTTTGTAATTCCAAAAAAGTATTACTTTTTTGCATACAATATTTAGTTATTTATTTAATAATTTAATATTGGCAAAAGTAAAAGAAAAAATGACAAAAAAAATATTATCGTCATAAAATCAAATTAAAATTTATACATAATACCGAAGAACCTGACTAGCTCACAAGGTTTTACATAAAAACAACTAAACTATTTAATCATAACAAGAGAAATGGCGGAAATACGGAATAACTGTGGAAAAGAAACAAAATAGAATATTTTGAATTAGAACAAAATTATTATTATGTGTTGAAAGAAAAACACACAGCGTCGATATGAAGATGATTTTGTGAACGTACTTATTAATCCCTGCTCTATGGTAATATACCTGTTTGTCACCTGCGAAGGAGCCAATATTTTTCCATATTTTTATGAGGTATGTATGGCAACCCTTTTGAACTGTCATAGTCTCTTCACCAGGAAGCTATTCCTGCGACGCTGTGTGTTTTTCTTTCAACACATAATAATAATTTTGTTCTAATTCAAAATATTCTATTATGTGTTTACTTAAAAACACACAGCGTCGATATGAAGATTTGTTTGATATCTGCTGGTGACAAACACAAAACGCTATGTGATAGAATAATAAATGTTTAAAGAAGCACAAGAGAATTACTTATATTAATGTAATCTTACTGTTGATGTTCAATCAGTCTTAGAGAGAATAAATCTCTACAATTTCTTAACAGAAATGTCTTGTAATAATTATATATCATAAATCAAACATTAAAACAATTTAACTTCTTCATTAAATCAACACATGACTCAATTAATCCTTCAGAATATGAGAAAGCTGAAGATTCTCAAAGAGCAATAAGGTTCCTTTGTATTCATTCCTATTTCTTTACAATAGGATTTCCTGAAAATTTGTTAACTTCCAGTTTCTCCTACACATAAGACATATAGACATCATATCATGCATAGGGCGGGTCTCTATCCAGCCGGTTGAGGCTACTGTAGACCTGAATGATCCTAAGGTAGCTGCTACTCCTATATCACTCAAAACAGGTCTTTACCAATCCCTCGCAACAGTTTAAGAGGTAGAGACTAATTCGCCAATTATTGTAATATATAAGTCATACTGTAATCTTTGATACATTTAACTGGGTAAACCTGTTGTATTGGGTGTTAGCAATAGCCACCCTGATTGGCTATGCCAAACCAAGCTAGTCCTAGAAGCTAATACTAGCCTTAGGATTATATTATTTGCTGAAAGAAATATAGAATTCTTATGTTTTTCAAGTAAGGTGAGACCATACACTTGTCTTTTAAATACTAAAACAAGAAAAGCTACATTGAAGACAACTTGAGGATGCCACACTGGTGGCTTCAGGTTCAGTAGTTGTGCTGTGGCTATAGCCTTATTATTATATAGCACTACTTGCTTCAGAAGTGTATGATCTTCTGCTTGTTCTTGTTTCATCTGACAAAATGTAAAAAAAAAAAAAACGATTTATGTGATGCCAACTGAATTATACATGTGTAGCTAACATTGTGCTGTAGGCAAGATCTGTACATGTAAATAGGCAAGAAATCTAGCTATCTGTTGTATCTGTGACCCTTTGAGTATTGACTTCATCATCAACACATCAAATCACCAACTTCTAATGGCTGGATAGTAGGTGTCAATTATCCATGCCTGCATCTGGTATATAACAGCTGTTTTTCTATCTCTGACCAACAGTGGTTTTATTCTCCCCACCTCCAACTAACAAAGCCTGAGGGGTCAGTTGGTGTACATAAGCTATGAGCTGGAGGTAAGCCTGATGCTGGGTCTATTGGACTCTCCGAAAGTCTTTCAATGGTCACTGACGGCTCTAGGGCTAGGCTTTCGTGACTTCCTATCCACTACGATAACCAATAGGTTTATTCCCACAGTGGTAATAATAATAATATTGGTCTTTGGCATTGTTTAGTTGCGCTATAACTCGAGGAGTGAAATTGGGGGGAGGAAATATCCCCCCTAGGCGAAATTTCCAATTATGAATGAGGGAATTCGCGAATTCAAAATTCATGTTAAGTGATGTCTGCAATCTAGCAAGACGTATCTGTTGAACACGGTTGTTTCTGCAGACGAGAAGAGATCTGCGTCTGAAGTGCCCCAACGATGTAATAATCGGTTTGTTGCAGTGGGAAACAGACTCCACTTAAATAGCCGTTGTCTTGAGAGGCAATCGGCTGTGCAGTTGTGCCCCTCCGAGAGGTAATGAGCTGATAGAAATCTGATTTCCTTGTCAACTTCAACAACTTGCGATTTATATTTAGAAAGCTCAGGGATCGTATTCCACCTTCGATCCACAGTGTCTGAATATCAGACTGGACTAAAAGGTTATAACAATCGAACAAAAAATAAATATTACAGACCATGCGATCGATTCCGAATCGACACATACACTGTTAACAGCGCTTTCCAATTAAAAAGGCTATTTACCCTGTTCTCCCATTCAGATGCCTGACATCTGAGTATCGATCAAATGGGCGTCCCAAACCCGCGTCCGCTGCGACGTTTGTCAAGAAGAGAATGCATGACCGTTGGTGTAAAACCGTCGTGGTCTTGGCGGCCTAAAATTGTTTAACACCTTTGGTGGCAACACTCGACTCATTCTATGGTTGCGGAATAAGCATCTCGCTTGAAGCATTCCAGGAAAATTTTAAGGTACCTACTGACAGTGTAGTCAGCCCCTTGAGGACCAAAAACGGCGAAATTCAATTGAATTAGTAAATTTTTATTTACTTTAGCATAAATACTCTTCAGAGTATCGCCTAATAAGCCCTATCTTTCCATATTTTTTCTTCGGGCAATGCTATTTGGTTTATTCTGGTATCCCATTTGATGTACTAGTTTCAGTATCAATTTTGGGTACTTTAGTTGCCTTCCCAGTCATTCCAAGAGTCTGAAGACTTCCACAGTCTGACAGATCAACTTGCACTGGTTCATTCCAAGAGTCTGAAGACTTCCACAGTCTGACAGATCAACTTGCACTGGTTCATTCCAAGAGTCTGAAGACTTCCACAGTCTGACAGATCAACTTGCACTGGTCCATTTCAAGAGTCTGAAGACTTCCGCAGTCTGACAGATCAATTTGGACTAGTCCTGGTGGACCAAGGAGAAATCTTTTAGATAGACTAAAGATTAATGGCAAATTGGCATGAATTTTCTTATGAGCAATACGTACCAATTCATCGCCCAAAAGGGAGAGATGAAATTTGTAGTAACTCACCCTGGTAAAATAATACTATGTGTTAACAAGGGGATTTTGCTCTTGGCATGTAAATAATATGCATTGGAAATATGCAATTCCACTATGCAAACTTATGCCTGCCAAGCCTCTGATATTACGGCATGAAAAATTAGTCAGAAATTCTTGGTATGAATGAACATACATGTTCAGTACACGGAGGTCGAAAACAGGGCGGAGACCACCGCTGCTCTATGGTACTAAAACATTTTCAACAGGAAGCGTAGGCTTGCCAGTTTTTTATTTTCTGATGCCTGTCTGTGTGGGTGTGCACCTGTTGCTCCTTCAAGTATTTTATTATCTGTGTCATTTCCGGTGTGACTTTGGTACTGTATCACCTTATTATACTTGTGGAAGGATATACATATTATTATCAGAGGGCTCATTCCAGAATTGAATGTAAGAACCAGGGAAAAATTATAATTATAAAGCAGTCTGTTCCTAGAACTATACATGCTGTTTTTCTTCCCCTTAATATCTAAATACTGACAGTAATTTCTTATTGGAAGGAAAGGACTATTATTCTTATTATTAAGTCTGGTTTCCTTTAGGAATCTCCTATGGAGTCTTGTTTTATCAGACTATAGGTTATGCTATCTGAGTTGCATTGATGTAGGTGGGGTAGGCTTGTTCTCCGGTAAAGACTTTATATTGTTTACTTTCTTTCAGTAAGTAGTCATATTGAGTTAGGTACTTGTACCCCCAAGGATTGCATAACTGATGTTAATGTACAAAATGTGCCAAATCACAATGCAATCAAAGAGATGTTCTACAGTTAGAACTCTTCTCATACCTTAGAAGTTACCTATATATTAGGTACATCCACAAACTACCTAATTGTAAAAGCTGATCAAAGCCAAACAAACTTATTATTTATTTATTTTTAAAATAAATTTCTTTACATTAATTTGCCAAGTGAGTAATTTTTTACCGTTTACCATTTTTATGATTCCAATTAAATAGTCCTTTCCCCAATTGAGAAGACAAAACTCATTGTTTAACTTCAGATCTTTGAAATCTGTCTATTAAGTCCACACTTTTGAACATTTTAGTTCCATCCAATCATAAGTATTTAAAATTTTAAAATTAAGATTTCAACACTAGACCGCTGGTCCACTGACCATTAACTAGAGAACTCAGAACTCTGCTACACTGACTTTCTGTGTAAAAAGTGTCTGAACAATGCTTGGAGTTACACTTTTGATTATCTTTGCAGTATCGGTCACCATCTCGTGGTTTTCTTAGTCCATTTGCCCAGAGCTAGGATTGACTAAAAACTCCGCCGTGGAGCATGACGGTACCGCCTTATAAGGAATGGTCAGAGTGGATGTCCACTCAGATATTAAGTGAGATTTAGTTTGCATAATTTTATGGGACAGAATATTGCAAATAATTTGAAATCTGACTTACTTGGTGGTTTGACTTACTATTCGTGAGTCAAATATATCCTATAGTGGTTTTTTCTTGTCCTCTAGCTGGGCGGGAACGGCTTACTTACCACCTGAGGTCCTGACTGTGAAGTTTGCCTCTCCATTGTCCTTATCTAATGTAGGTATCGGGACTTTACTTCTCTCCGTGAGAATACGATTCGAGGTCACGAATCGTCGCATTTTCACTTATTTTACTAACATATCCGTAACTTTGCACTTCCGCACTCCAAAATTACGTCGATACGTACGGGAAAACTTAAGAAAATTCACTTTTGCCGAAGCGAAAAAAGTTTTCGACCGGTAAGCGGGAATTTCACAAAACGCTATGACAGTTCAAAAGGGTTGCCATACATACCTCATAAAAATATGGAAAAATATTGGCTCCTTCGCAGGTGACAAACAGGTATATTACCATAGAGCAGGGATTAATAAGTACGTTCACAAAATCATCTTCATATCGACGCTGTGTGTTTTTAAGTAAACACATAATACGCAATTATGAACTAAAAAACCCATGATGAAAAAAGTGAGTATCAGGACCGTAAACTGTCAGCAGGTGTAGACCCTTGCCTTGAGTCGGTAGAAAATCGGTCACCTATCGTTGCCGACCAAAATCAGCCGTCGTCGTACACACATTGATGACCGATTTAAAGCCGTTATTTCCCGATAGCTAAAACCTTGGAGTTATCAAATCTCGAGTAAATAGATAACTTCTAGGCAAGCATGCCCTCAGGTGAGATAGTGGTCAAACGTGAACCTATAACTAATAATAAAAAAGCGGTCGTCTGCGCTAGACTTAAATGCCAAATCCACTAGCAAGTTTTCTTGTACAATTTACTGCACCTCATTGCTCGCTTAGTTCGTAAAACTTGCAGTGTGTCTGGCGCTTTAGATATAATTTTGCTTTGTTCTGCAAAATGCGTAAAAACCTAAGTTTTTCGAACGCGCTAAAGTTTATCGAGTTCCTGCGCTTATCGACTGACTTATGAGATATTTGAATTAATGTTAAATATCACTTTAAGAAATTTGTTCAAAAATACCACGAAAAATCCGGAAAAATATTGACGTCTACGAAACGAGACAGACAAATAAATAATCAAAAAATTTGGTATTTGTAAGCTTACGAGTCGCCTAGTTAAAAAGAATTGGTGAAACGGAAGTTGTTGCTTGGGCGTTTCCTAACATTAAGCATCCGTTTCCTAACATTACCTAATTAGGTGTAGCTTTGCCCGTCGTTCGTGAAAACGGGTAAGGCGTTTCTTCAGCGCTGCTATTTCGTTATAAATAGATTACCTTGATTGTTTCAGGTTGATGGAGCAGACAGATGTGAACTTAAAATAAAAGCCAGCGATCTCCTAAACCTAAGCCACGAAAAGGCGTTACAAATGATGCTAAACGAGGACCAAGTCAAGAAGAGGCTTAAAACGGATATACATAAAACTAAATTTGAACTTTATCCTTATTGTCGAGCCATATTACATATATACCCGAAAAAGAAGGTAAAACAAGTTGAAGTAGATGAAAGTATAGTGTAGATACTGTTAGTTTTGTTTATAATACTATTCAATTGAGTATTGTTATTTCGTTAAACGTTATCAATAAGGTGAATAAAAAATGTTCATAAAGTTCTGGTATCCAATTTATTACAAACATACTGATATTTTTAATTTAACTAAATACCTAATTAAGTATTAAAATAATTTTTTTTCCTCGTTGTTAATAAATTGCAGATAATATAATCAGAATAGATTATACAAACTTCGCGGTTTGGTTCCCCATCATGAAAAAACTACTGTTATGTATAATATTATGAATTCGTCTGCTATCCCAATACTCTGGAGCTGGAACCTCCACCAGTGTGCGCCGACGCTGTGTATCAGTGTTGTTATGATTTATTCTTACATTATCTCCCCTCCGGAACTTTAATGAAAAGTCCAGAACAATAGTAGGTTGTTAATCAAAGGAAGAAAGTGACGAATTTCACAATTTTCACATGAGATATCTTGGCGCCCGAGCACAGAGAGTGCGCCTATAGTTCGAGTGTGACATTGATACTTTCCTCCCTGTTATGAGGTTTTTGCCAAATACAGCTAGCCAATAACATTATTTAGGAATTTTACAAAAATAATAAGATTGTATACAGAAGTTTCATTATAAACGCCAACGATGAATGATACAGGTAAAAAAATATATAATAATATCTATGTAGACAGAGCATAAAGGAAATCTCAGTTGGATTTCAAACTACGGGCACTTTTTGCCCGCTTCTTAGGTAAATAATGACACATTTGAAGTTATGAAAATGTAATTTATAATGAAAGCCAGCGTCTTTAATTACGTATGTATACTGTTGCAAACCACCTTTACAACTTAATTTACAGAAATAAACTTTTCTGTTAAGTGAGGTTTTTGCCAAATATAGCTAGCCAATAACATTATTGGATTCCGCGACTAGACACATTGCTACCTACTTGTAAAATCATTTATCATAAATCCATGTACCTACACAACACAAAAAAGGTACTAACTAACCATATAAAATAACTCTTGGTAGGCACCAAAATCCTTACAAAACGTATTTTCTTAATTAATCTTATATTAAAATATACTTATTGTTATCTCGTGCTTCTCGCTTTTTTCCCTCTAAATATTTCGTCCTTGTATATTCTTAGATTCGCTGCTGAATCCTAAAAATAAAACGATAATAAAATTAATACAATTTGTAGTTATTAAGTGTCTAGCGAAAGTTTAATACCTAAATCTAAAATCAGTAAGTAATATTGACAAATATGATCGAATGACTATATTAATAGTTAATATAATGTTACCACATTTTCAATATCTCTGCGACTTAAACAGGGTGTAAACGAAATCGTGTAATTCCTTCAAACTGCGTGATCTACTGGTGGCACTGATTGAATCTGCATAGGTTTTTTTCAGAATCAAAATAAAAAAAGTTTTCATAAAACGAAACATGGTGTTCTATATCTGAGTAATTTTAGCGTCCCGACGTAACTGGCTGTGTGGAGCGATATCGCGCTAGTCGTGCCCGTCAGCTGTGTTGCCATGCTTTTATTAAATTTTCTATCGCATAAGAAATTTATTTGGGAAAAAAAGAAGTTCACTTTTATTTTTAATCAATTTAAATCCTGTGAGGGGTTAATCTATAGGTACCATCAATAGATCATGTAGTTCGAAGGAATTACACGAATTCGTTTACAGCCTATATAAGATGATAATTTGAGATGGGGCAATTGTAGTTTGCTTCAATAATTTGCTCAATTTAACTCAACCCAATTTAACTTGGATTTAACGCTTTAGTTTCTTTGAAAATACTTATTAGAAGCCTTACCTTCTTTGCTTCCCGCCACTCCAAATTACGAAGTCGATTCAATCCTTTGAGATTACGGTCAAGTATTCTGAGGAACTCTGCTCTTGTAATTTTCGGCGTCTCGGTGGTACCATTGTTCGACAGATCTGGAGCCGAGGTCACGGCCTGTACATATCCAAAATTATACAGATTTTCTTTGCAAGTACACAATTTATCTTAGCTAATTGCAAATCTACCTGTAGAATACATACAACGAACGTAATCTTAAATCAGGGCTGGATTTAAAGGTTTGGAGGCCTTGTGGCAACGAAGTGAAGGCCAGTTTAAATCGTTTTTTATTTTATTTTAAAAGTACCTCGTTATTGTAAACTTTTTCTCTTTGTCAGAAAGGGTGTCATTGTTTTTCTTAACTAAAAAAAAAACAAAAACACATGTTGTGGCGGCCCACAATGGAACGAATGTATGGGAGAGGTTGGACATACGCATCTCCATAAAAAAATGTCAAATTTTGAAAAACGAATAATTGCATTGTATTTAATTATCAAATGCCTACAAAACTTGTTCTGACAAATTTCTTCCTATCTCTCGTATTTCGGGAGTTATTTGAGAAAATGAGAAATTTTACTATGAAAATGACTGTACCGAGCTCTCTGCCGTTCGATTCCGGCCTCGTTTCAAGTTGCGGTCTTTACTATCATAATACGCATACCAAAAGCTACATTTAGTGCAAACACACATGGTGCTCCAAACGTGCACCTTCGGAGTTATAGGGTGATGTATGTTTTTACCGAATCAAGCTCTATGCCTCCTGAATTTGGTCCTCTTTTAAGTTGTGGTCTTTACTATCATAATACACATACCAAGAGCTGCATTTAGTGCTAAGACACATGGTGCGTCAAACGTACACCTTTTGATATATAGGTCGATTTATAATATACATGCAAAAAAGATTGAAAATTGAAAAAATTGACAAATTTTGAAAAACGAATAATTGCATCGTATTTAGTTGTCAAATGCCGTCAAAACTTGTTCTAACAAATTTCTTCTTATCTCTCGTATTTCGGAAGATATTTGAGAAATTGTGAAATTTTACTATGAAAATGACTGTATCGAGCTCTCTGCCGTTCAATTCCGGCCTCGTTTCAAGTTGCGGTCTTTATTATCATAATACATATACTAAAAGCTACATTTATTGCTAACACACATGGTGCTCTAAACGTGCACCTTCTGACGTATAGCGTGATGTATTTTTTTACTGAATCGAGCTCTCTGCCTCCTGGATCTGGTCCTGTTTCAAGTGGTACTCTTTACTATCATAATACCAAGAGCTGCATTTAGTGCTAAGACACATGGTGTGCCAAACGTACACCTTCTGACATACAGGTTGATATATTTTTAACAAAAATTGTACCTATTTTGTCCTTATTATTTTAAGTACACTGGTTTCGTTAGACTTATAATAATTTGACACACATGGACTATATCGTGGAATAGATTAAGAGTAACGATAAAAAATATTACTTTCCTGAGAACCCAATTAAAGGAGATATAGGTTATTAGGAAAAGTGATTCCAGAAATGATTACTTAATGGTTTACACTGAATAACTAATGCAGTAATGAGCACAATTTCTCAAATATCTTCCGAAATACGAGAGATAAGAAGAAATTTGTTAGAACAAGTTTTGACGGCATTTGACAACTAAATACGATGCAATTATTCGTTTTTCAAAATTTGTCAATTTTTTCAATTTTCAATCTTTTTTGCATGTATATTATAAATCGACCTATATATCAAAAGGTGTACGTTTGACGCACCATGTGTCTTAGCACTAAATGCAGCTCTTGGTATGTGTATTATGATAGTAAAGACCACAACTTAAAAGAGGACCAAATTCAGGAGGCATAGAGCTTGATTCGGTAAAAACATACATCACCCTATAACTCCGAAGGTGCACGTTTGGAGCACCATGTGTGTTTGCACTAAATGTAGCTTTTGGTATGCGTATTATGATAGTAAAGACCGCAACTTGAAACGAGGCCGGAATCGAACGGCAGAGAGCTCGGTACAGTCATTTTCATAGTAAAATTTCTCATTTTCTCAAATAACTCCCGAAATACGAGAGATAGGAAGAAATTTGTCAGAACAAGTTTTGAAGGCATTTGATAATTAAATACAATGCCATTATTCGTTTTTCAAAATTTGACAATTTTTTTATGGAGATGCGTATGTCCAACCTCTCCCATACATTCGTTCCATTGTGCGGCCCCGGGCGGGACTAAAGCCTCTGTTGTCCTCCTCTAAATCCGGCCCTGACTAAAAAGCCACAGAAGATGATTCACCGATGGGATACCTAACTAATCACATCGCAGATTGATTCACTAATCTAAAATGTCAAGCAATCTTCTTGTGGTCAAGACCTGGGTAGCCATTGTTCTTTAATCATCGAGACTAGTGGTGGTTAATAAAACGTATAGCGCCAAAATATAACAGACTATGTGTGTACATAGCGTATAGCGTTTGCTATAGCGGCTCTGACTTCGCGCTATATTATAACGCCTCAACCAACGAATAAAAGTCTAAACGCGCATAGCGGGGCCAGAACGAGATAGCAAGATAGCGTAGCGACTAGCAATAGCGCGTAAGGGAATGAAATATTATTATATTCTTTAGTGTACAGCGCGTTGCGAGATAACATTTACCGCGCATCATCAAGTCCGTTTAGCGTGTTGTTAAATAAAATTATAGCGTCTCCGCGTTCAGACAGCGCCCGAGTTTTGTAACATCGCGTTATAATGATAGCGTATAAAATAACAGACTATGAATATATTTTATAGTTACACGTCTACAGTTTATAGCGGATTTGAACATCACTAATCGAGACTGCTTCGTATCGTGGAGGGAAAGTCAACATAAGTTTTTTTTAAAATTATATTCAGACTCGTCGGCGTCGCGTCGGCCCGTCCAGTAAGGGTGAGGCCAAACGAGCGTAATTTTTTGAGCTGTGCTGTGAGTCGCGTAAAATAAGTCAGCGTAATTTTTTGGAAGGTTTTTACAGACTCAATTTGAGTCGTCGTGTGAACGAAACAGGAGTTTTGTATGAAACCGAATGTAGCAGAAATGACGCGACCGAAATTCTGCGACTCACAACTCAAACAATTACGCTCGTCTGGCTTCACCCTAAAGGAAGGCATCTCACCCCCTTCCATTCTTCTCTATCATTGATCGGTTGTAGCCATATTTATTACCGGCGTAGTCAAAGAGTTTCTAGCCCCGGCTTACATCTCAATATCCATGAAAAGCAGTCAGAAGCCTGAACCTGACAATGGGTCTTACGTTATCTGAGTCTTACGATATCCCTTCCGTATAAAGTATTTTTAAGCCGCGTGTGTTAAGTCTAGGAGGTTCTGATACCAATAAGTAGATACTTGGAAAATGGCTAGCATAATAATGATTAACCAGAAAAAATACGGTGTCATAAACTAACTAGGTAGATGTAATTGAAATCACATTATGTAGGTACTTGCTGATAGGTACTGAGTAATGATGCATTAATTCGTTATCGTTGTGTAATTTCAAATAAATGTAAATTAATTACAGCAAATTAAAGTCAGGTTTCGTATGAAATTGATTTTTGATGAAATTATTGTTTCTAATTAGGAAAACAAGTTACTAATACCTACTTGCACTTGTTCATGTTTCTATCTCCTTTCGATTTGGATTGTTCTAAGATTCTAAACAGATATTCAGTCTGTACTGTTCAGTGTACGCAAATTGAACATTCCTACTGTATTCCCCTGGCGTTTTAGGCAGTCACCTTATAAGGAACTAGCTTTTGCCCGCAGCTCCGCTTGCGTGAAATTTTGAGCCTTCGTTAAGCCCCTTGTTAGGTGTAGTTATAAAATCAAAAAAAAAAAATCATCCCCTATTTCAACTCTTACAGGTAGAATTTCCAAAAACCCTCAAACACGTGTACGTTTATTTCTCACCAAATACCAACATTTTTAATTAAATCCCCGCTTCTATCTTCAAAACTACCAGATTTCTCATACAAACTTTTAACACTTATTTCACCCCCTTAAGGGTTGAATTTCCAAAAACGCTGAAACATGTCTAGATTTATTTCTAAACAGAAACCTTAGTATTTATTTTCATGCTTCTCACTCCTAAAATGACGGACTTACATACAAACTTAAATGCCCTATTTCACCCCCTTAGGGGTTGAATTTCGAAAAATCCTTTCTTAGTGGATGCCTACGTTACAAAAGGAACCTACTTTCAAAATTTCAAGTTTCTAACCCCAGCGGTTTAGGCTGTGCGTGTATAGATCAGTCAGTCAGCTTCTCCTTTTATACAGGGTGGAAACTTTCAGCGGGGCAGTAAGGGGAAGTACCTTATCCGTTGCAGCTACACGAAAATGGTCTTAGGAGACTATCCCGAATTTTTCATGGAATTTTGATCCCCAATCACAGATTTTCAAAAAAATGTACAGTTAGCAAGAAAATAGCCATTTTACACAAACACAATTTTTGATGCTAATCGATCCTGTTTCTAATACTGATCAAAAAGTTCCATGGGGCCAACCATCGTTGGAGTACTCAAAAAGTCACAAATTGCAAAAAACTTTTCCCTTACATTTTGTAAAGAAATACAAAAAATAAAATAAAAGACAAATGATCACGTAGAATTTTGCACATATCAAAAAGAAGGCGTATTAATTTTCTTTTTTTATTAACAAACATAATTTGATGATGTTATTCTTATTTAAAATCTTGCTGTTTCTTGCCATATGATATCTCAAGTGCTCGAAGTGAGCGCTATTTTGACGAATATACAAATTGATTCGTTTCTGTACCGACCTAGTGGCTGCTGACAATTTATTTGGATGAATTCCATACAAAATTGTGGTTAGTGAGTCTTTAAGTTCTTGAACACTATCGTATTGCTTTTTGTAAACTTCAGTTTTCCGGTAGCCCCACAAAAAGAAATCTAGAGGCGTCAGATCTGGACTACGCGCTGGCCAAGAAATAGGACCATGTGTTCTTATCCATTGAAAGTGTTCCATTGTAAAATTGTAAAATTCACAACATACTCAGAGCTTTTCTTACGCAACAAACTGTCAAGATTGTTTTTTATTTAATAATAATGAGTTCGAAATTTGAATTGTTTTTAAACTTATATCTTTTTATTCAGTCAACAAAAATATCTCAACCGTCACTAAAAAAGCTTTTGCGTAAAAATTTTATACAAAATGTACGGGAAAAGGTTTTTGCAATTTGTGACTTTTTGAGTATTCCAACGATGGTTGGTCCCGTGGAAGTTTTTGATCAGTATTAGAAACAGGATCGATTGGCATCAAAAATTGTGTTTGTGTGAAATGGCTATTTTCTTGCTAACTGTACATTTTTTTGAAAATCTGTGAATGGGGATCAAAATTCCATAAAAAATTAGGGATAGTCTCCTAAGACCATTTTCGTGTAGCTGCAACGGATAAGGTACTTCCCCTTACTGCCCCGCTGAAAGTTTCCACCCTGTATATAAGGTTGGTCAGAAAGGGGGTACTAATCCGAAAGGGTGATAAAGTACACCTAATAATGAATAACTTTTGTTCTACAACTTTCCCCAAAACTCAATAGTTTAAGAGAAACAGTTGTTCAAAAATCTCAAAAAAAAAACTCTAAAATCTATCTATCCCCAGTTATGATCAGCTGTGTTTACATTTTAGGTCGTATTTGGGGTCATGAATTAGAAGGACCATTTTCTGAATTTTTTACTAAAGCAGGGATGAAGAATTTTTGAAAAAACTAAAATAAAAATCATTTTATTTGGAAAAAAAATATATCGAATTTTGAAATTTTAACACTTGCCTTCAAACAGTCATCAGCGATACTATAAGTGGGCTTCGGATTAGTACCCCCTTTCCGACTAACCTTGTATAGATGTTCTCATGTCTTCTCCGTACTAAGTACCTACTACTAGGTACCTAAGTATAACATTCCCCAAATGTCATTAAACAAGATATGTCAAATAAAAAAAATAGGAATTCGCCTGCTACGACACCCTTGAGAAGAGAAGGTATGTAATTATTGACTTAATTAAAGTGACATTCATACTATTTTTATTAATTCAGAATAATCGTTATTAAATGTTCGTTTTCACCTGTTGTTGCAATAAGGGCTCTTACACACCACGTTTTTTTCAGGCGCTGTCTACGCGCGTCGCACGCAACTATAACGCGATGTTATCGCAACCAATTTACCTATTCACACGTTCATAAAATTATAGTATGCAGACGACGACTTTTTCGCGAGCTGTCGACGCGCTCGTAGCGCGGAGTTACATCGATACAGACGCGCTGGCACAGCGCGTCTCTTTAGCTGCAGACACATACGTACAGCGCATTTTAATCTGTTACTTGCTCCTTCGCGCGCGTGCTACACGCGTTTTACTTTGCAAGGAGAGTTGCTCACGCGCGTGAGCAGCTCTCCGAGCGCGTCTCTACGAGCGCGTCGACAGCTCGCCAAAAAGTCGTCGTCTGCATACTACAATTTTATGAACGTATGAATAGGTAAATTGGTTGCTATAACATCGCGTTTGCGGCGCGTTATAGTTGCTTGCGACGCGCGTTGACAGCGCCTGAAAAAAACGTGGTGTGGAAGAGCCCTTAGTGAAAGAGATTGATTAATTAAATGTACCTAAATGAAATAGATTTTGTAAATGAACATGTGTGTATTGAAACTTGAGGAATTTTATTTGGTAGGTACGGAGCGACGACGAAATCAATAATAATTACTAATTCCCATCGCAACTATACAAAAAAACGTATAGGTACGTCAGTAGGTAGGTTTTTTCCATTCAGGTTAATCCCATGGTGATCATTTCAGTAATATAAAGAGTGGAAGTAGGTAGGTACTTACGTTATCATCGGCAAATTGATTGTTTACTAATTCAGATATTTGACTGTATGCGCTTTTGGTGTCGTTGATTTGCTGCAAAAAAAACTTTATATACGTACATACCTATACAGGCTGTAAGGGTAAACACCGTTATCCTTGAAACCAGTGGTTTGGTTTCATTTATAGAACGTAAAATCAATGAAAAATAACAAACTTTTTTTTTAATAAAATTTTCATTTTTCCTTAAAAGCATTTCACCCTATGCGCGGGGGCAACAAGCTACGGGAGGGGGCGCGGGGAACTTTCCGCGTGGCCCGACGCACGGCCCCGCACAGTTTGCTACCCCAGTCAGTCAAGCTGTCTCGTTAGCGAGTGTGTCTACGCCGCCTCGTAGCGCCACCGTGCCGCTCATTTCTCGCGCGTATATTTTTTTATTTTTTTCTACTCGTTCCTATATTTGTATGTTTAAGTCAACTACCCATGGTTTGAGTGATAACGGTGTTTACCCTTACATGCTGTATAATTTACAAATAATATTCACATTTACTAAAATATATGAATTTATGCAACAAATAAAAATACATATTTATCGTCATCATTTACATATATCAGCCCGTAAACGTCCACTGCTGAACATGGCCTCCCAATGAGTGCTACGATGAACGCTCAATGCTGTAATTGCCATAATCACCACGCTTGGCAGACAGATTGGTGATGGTAGATTGTTGTTATTAATTACTTAGACATGAGGACGCTGCTGCTCATCCTTTTGACATAATCCCTCAGTCGGCCTTGTACGACACCCACGGACGGGTAAGGGGTAGCCTATTCTTTGCCGGGAACCACACGGAACATTATCTCGATTGTATCTGCGAAGGAAAAAGCTGCAGTCGACTCTGTATTCCGAGGGTGGACTTCACCGCTGCCATATTATGTTAGAACTTTGCTATAAACACTTACCATCGCTAAAGAATTAATAAAAAAATGAGCAAAAAAAACGGCAAAGCACGGCGACACAGATAGCGCGGGCCGATTGGCGCGATATCGATTTTTGCAGTCAGTTAACTGGGGGCTCTAAAACTACTCAGAAATAGAAATTTAATGTTAATCTGTGTCACCAGTAGATCACGCGGTTTGAGGGAATTACACGAATTCGTTTACATCCTGTATAGAAAACCAAACAATTATAAAATATATAGGACATAGGTAATAAAACATAAGTAGGTAAATATACATAAAATTATATAATATTATTATAATATGTACATAAGTATATGTAAACATAAATCATAAAACGTAAACAATATACTTAAATAATAAATACCCAATTATAATTATGACGAAAACTAAATGGACGTAGTTACACGAAAAGGATCCAATCCACACAAAGTCACTTTAGAGATATTGACGTTTGAAGTTTGGAAAATGTTTGACGTACCATACATGTGGGTTGGTTCTGAGGTTGATAAAAAGTGCTAAAAAGTTGTTTTTGCTTGGATCTTTTTTGCTGGCCGAAAATATCGATATTTAGCATGAGTTTGGTGCACTTATCTCATTTTTGACCATTTTGTGGATTGGATCCTTTTCGTGTAACTACGTCCAAATGTCAACCAGGAAGGCAGCGATTTCAGATAGTAAGTAGGTATTTCAGTACTTTGCGTTTTTAAACAAAAAAAAATTGGGAGCCTTTTTAATATCAAGTACCTACTGTGAATAAGGTTTTCAGTTCTAAGAATTTCTGAATGAAATCTCTAATGAATCAGATCATACGTGGGAACCGAGCCCAAAGGATCGCACCTGCCAAAAACCAAATGTTACTTTTTTCCCGTACAACAAATTATTGATTGGAATTTCAATCAATAATTTGTTGTACGGACAATACGCACCTCTAATATAACATGAAAGATGGTTCCAAAAAATCCCTTTTTTGGAGCTGCAGCTATACTTTTTCCCACTCTGACCGTCGCTTGTCTAGCATTACGGTCTCTTTCTATTACATCATCTGCTGTTGGCTGAAAAAATAAAATAATTGTCCAATGGCCGTCCCTTGTGCCCTTTATAACTAATTAATACATCGTTTATTCTAGATAGAATCATTGTCGTCTGCTGTTTTTATTAACATGCTACAAATCTGCTGTTTGCAATATTTGTTATCTTGCAAGTTTACGACACTAGGTATAAACTTTTCTTATGAAGCTAGTTGCGGTTCGTTAATGTGCCATAGTGCGTACAAGATGGCAAATGAACGTCGCTTGAATTAAGAGTTAGACCTATTAAACATTTTCTATATTTTATTTTTGCATCTAACCAATTTTGCATGGTAATCGGAGACTTCAAAGTGCACCGATTACACCCCATGTAGGTATCCCTGGCTTTGGCACTTTGTCCATGTGTCGTGGCCAGATATTAGAAATGATCATTTCATAATGTGGCCGATCATTTCATGAAATGGTTGTATTTGATGATATCTAGCTAAAACTGACCGACCATATCGTTTAAAAAACGTCAACTTTTGATGATATGTCAATCCACTTTTGGCCATATCATTAACGTAGGGTTTCCATGACATCAAAGGTTTAATAAAAAATCCAAATAAAGGAAGCATGCATCATGCAAGCAAGCATGCAAGTATTTCTGAGTTTGCTCCGCCAGAAGACTCGCTTTGTAGCCCCTTCGCTTCGCTCGCACACTCGACCAGCGCTGCGCTGCTACACTCTAGCTTCACGCTTTTAAATAACTCCCTAGGGGTAGAACAGAGTCTAACCACGTGCAGTTGGGGTACGCTGAGTAGGATTTACTTAAAATGCATCAATTTTATTAATTATAAGTCTTTCGAATTTTTTATCAGAATAATTGTCCGCCGCCATGATGCATCGCAAAAACAAAACAATATCAGCGCCTCTAACGGTGGATAATGTAACTATTTTACGATATGATCACTAATGTTTGACCCTATAAAATATGATGTAGCCGTGTGTTGAGCTGTTCATATCGTCAAACGTTCAATTCATTGATCTGGCCAGACCTTAACATGATGTGGGCAGCGCGTATTTTCCATTTCAAGAAATACTTCCAACCATTTTCTAAGATCTGGCCACGAAACATACCTATACATAATTATGAGTTTATTAGCACCGACCGCCAAAATAAAGGTACTGCTGCAAAGATATACTGAGTTCCCCGGAATCTGTAGACACTGGTTCATTAGTAAGTACAGTCCGCGAGGCCTAAGCTGAACTTTGCATTTGTGTGAGTGATTCACCAAAAGTAGAGTCAGACAAAAAACTTTTAAAAATAAATTTTATTATGTTTTAGGTAGGTAGGTACATAAGTGGGAGAGGTATTCTAGTTTAAAAATAAAATAAAACATAATAAGCAAAAATTGTTAAAATAAAGGCCAGCTATGATACATATGACTGATGAGTACTTATGTGTAGGTCTACATAAATGTAAGTGTGATTGAGAAGTCAGAGATCAATAAATAAAATTAAAATACTTATAAAAAAAAACAATTCTTCTACCTACACCGGACATTGCTTATTCATCATTTTCATTATCACTCTCGTCTGACGTGTCGTTTGTGTTAATAATTAATCGTTCCGTTATATCATCAAGAACGGCGTCGCGTTATGACCATGAAACTTTTTTTCTTCTTTTATTGCGTGGTCGTATACATTTTTCCATTCTCGTACATAGTGTCAACTTTTTCTTTCGCTAACCTCATTATTGTATTCCATATTCATTGACACGATTTTTTTTCGTCACGTATCCTTTTTTTCATTGCCCATATATTTTCAATTAGGTTGAAATCCGGGTGGTAGACAAAGGACGCTGTGACCATGTTCTCTATCTAAGTAAAGTGTCAATTTTATATTCAATAAATCTTTGTTTGTTTTGCAGTATCAATTGATAGAATTGTAGTTTAAGCATCGATGTAGAGTGATCGATATTGCGATTAATTGCAGAATTTTGCGGGATCCTATCGTTTGTTCGACAAATTATATCAAAAATATTTTACCACGCAAATAACGCTACGTCAACATATTATTTCACAAATAAATTTTTAACTAGGTAGGTACCTGCAACCCGTTCCACAAATTATTCGTTTATTAAAACATTTGACTAACATATTTTCGTTTCGCAGCGATACATTAAAGCATTTATTGGGTAATGTACCTAATTATATAAACTTTAAAAAAAATTGTTTGAAACACTTTTAATAACTGTATTGAATAGATAATAATACCTACAGTAATTTCACAACAGCCTAGTCGCCAGGTCGCAATCAAGGTGTTTACCTTGCAAAAGGTCGGTCAGTGCTGAATTTTGGATATGTGTAAAGTTAAGTGTTCTTATGAATCGCGGCAGTCGGGTGGTGACCTCTCGCTTCCAGCCGTGGTTCTGTCTATGGTCGGGAGCGAGAGTCCATGGGAAGCCTTCGCCTCCTTTTGTAAGAAGGTAATGGCGACCAAAGAGGGAGCGGAGAGGGAGAGAGAGCCAGCTGCCACTCTCCCTTTCCGCGCCAGACGCACCAGGCGCCGGAGGGCGCGCGGCAATCTCCGGCCACCGTAGTGTGTGGCCTGCGGGCGGTGGCAATCAGTAACAGGCCCGAGAAGGCGGCGCGCAATGTTCCGCGCGCACCTTTCAGGAGGACGTGGGTGGGCTAGACCCCACATTAGGAGAGGTCCGCCACGGGCTGGCGAACCAAGGCCTTCTGGGGTCGCGGAGCATGCAACTGCGAATCCCACGACCCCGGCCAAGGATCAGGAGAAGGAACACCGTGGGTTTTTAGTCGGTAAAAGTCCGGCATAACCCTTCGAATTCTCCGGGCGAAGGGTAACAAAAAGGATAGTGAAATGGAAAAAAAGTCTTATGAAAATTTAAAATTTTCGACCTTTAGTGACCTCGGCGCGCTCCGCCATCTTGGCTTAAAGCCACCAAAAATGAGTTTAGGTATATTAAATAACTCCTTATCTATGGGTGTTACGCCAAAAATAGCTCTGACCAATTTTGTAGAGAATTAAATTCCCTACAATTCTTTTTCTAAATCTAATACGACATAAGTAATTATTGCGCTTTAAAGTAGACAAAAATCACACCGATCAAGTTGCAGTGACGCTGCAGTTAAGTTCACGCGAACGTATCAGCGATCGCCTATTAAGACAATACGAAAAGCGTTGTTTTGATCGACACTTACCTAACTGCAACTAAGTAGGTACACTGCATCTGAACTTCTTTAGTTATGTGAATCAGGCCCCAGCTCTTTTCACAGTTGGTGTGCATTGCACCGTGCACGGCATTGCAACCGTTGCAAGATCATGGAAGTGAATTTAATACACATTGTATTGCAGAGATCTAAGTATACCTAAACAAACTATGAAAAGAGCTAATGATTTAACAACAACCGATTTCCATCAAACATCACTAATAAAATCATCCCGATTAAACCAACCAGCTTTCACACAAAAACCGCATCGAAATCGGATCATCCGTTTCGGAGATGCCATGCCACAAACAAATAGGTACATAAACAAACAGAAAAACAGACAGACATAGGCATCAAACTTACGAAACACCCCTCTTTTTGCGTCGTGGGTTAAATATAGGCTTGAAACGTAAACGTATAACACCTCTCTTTTTGAACCGGGAATGAAAAATAAGAAATGCTTAATAATTGTGATTTTTGTCTACCTTAAACTAAACTAAAAACAATTTGTTGAGGTCTTCAATCAAAGATAGCGTAGCGCGCCGAGGTCACGAGGACAAGGTCTAAAATTAAATAAATCACAAGAATTCAGGACTGACCGACCTTTTGCAAGGTAAAACTACCTACCTGGCGATTGGGCTAACACATTTAATAACAATTATATCGATTGCAAAAAATGGCTCGAATCTGCTGTTCATCCGAACCAGAGGACCTCGACCACCTCGGGTGTTATTTTCAAGCGTGGAGCCAGAAGCTTGCGGAATATGTCCTAAGTGGAACAGTGCATGAAACCAAAACCGGAACGAGTGGGGTGAGGTGGCGAGCGAAACAAACCGCTGACCGCTGGTCGAGCGTGCGAATGATCGAAGGGGCGAAAAATTCCCCAATTAGTAGAACTAGCCATTTATATCATGATGCATCCTGGCATCGTGAAATAGCGGCGTTTTATGAAAGACGCTACTCTTAACATAAAACTCCCCGTCAGGCTTTTGTCGTGTAGGTACAGAATGATACAACGTTTGTCAATATGCCAAGCGTGACTTGCCACATCATGATAGTTCTAATCATAACGACATTCGCCAAAGCCTCATAATAGTTACGCCACTAGTTGCGCTGTTTCGACCCTTGTTTACGTGCGTTGTTTTGGCAAACAAATCAACAAACGGACATAGATACTTACCTGCGTTATGTATTGAACCATGTGACGGATATTAGTAACGTGAACGTCTTCACGAAATGCCGGATCGTAAAATCTGTTTGATGTTTTATTACAAAAGGTAAATTATTGTGGAGATACTAACTGGCTGCGCACTGATGCACGGCGATAAGATGGCGATGAACACAATTGTGAGTAGGACGTAATGCTGCATCCCTGGTGTCATGTCTGATACTCGCCGTGGTGCTGACTCTTACCCTGGGTAAATTTTTCAATTATGGTATCACTACTGTATCACACTTGTTGTTTCGAATTTCACATTTAAGTCTTCCATATATTCCATATTCCATAACTACTCAAAACAAAATATACGAAGTTATTCTCAAATGTGTACATAATTAAGTATGTTATTTCGCGAAGTCACGAGGTCGACCGATTGCTGCATGTCTCGCGGTATGTCGCGTAGGTTGCGAAAGCCTATTTGAAAAAACCGAAACATGTGGGATCGTTACTAAAAAACTGAGAGATGCATTTTAGGAAGAATTTGAGCCACAGCTTCCCAAGAAGACCGGTGACCGAGGTATACCCAAATTATCTGCGCATAGGGAGCGTACCGCAACTGCCCGTACGTTACAAATTACAAAACCAACTATGGCATGATGCCATAGTTGGTTTTGTAATGCCAGGCATACACGAGTTACTGGTCAAACCATTCGAACAGGGCTGGCCTGCGGAAAGATCAATTAATTGTATGGCAATAACATTCGCTCGACACAGGTTTGCATGGAGCAAATGTCATTTCAGACACAAACAGACGAACATGACGAAAGTAGGTATACCTAAGGGTTCCTAGTTTGATTGCGAAACACTAAAAAGAAAACTAAGTAAGTTGTATAGTTAAAATTCCAAAAGCAGCGATTAGGTACCTACTTAGGTACTTACTTAAAAATATTTCACAGATAATTTGAATAATTTTTTAACCAATTGTAAGTTTTAGTTAGATAATTACGAAGGATAAATTTAATCTCATCATAAAAAATGGCAATGATTACTTAAGCTCTTTTTTAAATTTTGATGTTTTAAGTTTTGGGTGGCACTAATTTATAATGAAAAAACGTTAATAGTTCTGACATTAACTGAACCATGACGCGTTTGATATGGTTACACATTATTCTGAAATCGCAGTGACGATCTCTAACGAGCTTTGAGCTGAACCCCGCAGTTCAACGAATATTACCATACAGGCTTCAACGCGGTCTTGGAAATCAGCCGTTTATTATTTAAGAATATGTATCTACTTAAGAATATTTTCTAAAATCCAGTTCAGTTTTCTAAAAGGCTTATTCAGTTCATCACATTTCTTTTCTATATGGAACCGCCATGTCTGCTTCCATCCGGCTAGATGCCAAGGTACTTGGCTGTTTCGCTTTGCGGTAAAACCTCATCTCAAAGCATGACCGGTGCGCGATTTTTTCATACGCATTGTTAAAGTTACGCGTACAGATTCAGTAGAGCTTAATTGCCTTGATACCTACGCCACTTCACCATCCATTTAGCGATCATGTCCAGATATTGTGGTACGGTTACTGATGCTGTAAGTTTGACTTTACTACTACACATTACACAATGCTGCGACATCATAAACAAATCTAGCCGAAAGAACTTTTTCAGTGACCGGAATATCAACCGTACACAAGTTTAGTTTTAGTATACCTACACTAAACCTGAAACTAGTTTGTTCAGAATCACTACGAGAATCGATTGGCATAGTTTTTATACCACGTTATTAAATCTTGTATTTTTTTTTCATAAAGGAGATCGGACGGGTGTGGCCCAAGTGGCGTCGGAGCATGGCGTATATTTTATTTGAAAGTTCATTACCTAAGCTTACTTTTTTTGTATGGGTACAAAAAAATCTATCCAGGGAGAAAAAAGTTATAGTGTGTATTAAAATACTCATCTATCGAGCTATTTTCAACTATTTAATCAATTAAATCTATTTCTTTTAACTTAATATGGTATGTTTGCTGTTGTCTAACATCTATGATGACTCAGGTGCGTGGTACTTTTTGCGCCAACATTAGAAAGAGACAAAAATGATACAAAGGCAAAGAAAACGCAACGCGGGCGCAGCGGTAGTGCGTTTCCCTTCCCTCCGCTCCATGATCAGGATGACGGGATCAGCTCAAGTCACTGGCAGTCACTCTCTCCGCTCGCTGCTGTTCGATGTGATTGTTTCAACTGCGTTACCTATTCTGTTATTCGTCCACTGTTTACCGGCTGTGTTTACTGTGTGTGCTACTATTATGGTCAAGTTTATCGACCTATAATTTTTCTTGTTCTACTTCCAGCGGAAATGTTGTCATTGTAATACTTACATTCTACAATATTTGCCCTTTATAATAAGATATGTTTCATCCTTGTCGGTTCTGGCCGATTTGTAAAGGAAATCTTGTCATTGCCTTTATCTAAGGATTGCATTAGATGATTTGACAGCTTCTGTACAAAAATACAGAAATTCTGTCAATACTTTAACTCATTCCTCATAATCTACATAAAAGTTATCCGGCGTTGGTAAAATCGGACCTTAATACCTATTATTATATGTAAAGAATATACATTAAGTAGATAACTTGTATGCAGAGAAGTGAATTATTTGAAATACATGTATTTAAAATACAAATACAAAATACCTATTTTTATTTTGCATTTGAAATACTTTTTTTCAAAACGTATTTTCTATTTTATTTGAAATACTTTTTAAAAATATTTAATATTTGTAAAATGCAAAATGGTTTTGTTATTTTTTTTTAATTCATGTTTCATATTTTTCATTCTTAAATTCTTGTTATTTACTTTAAAGAGTAGGTATTTGTGCCAAGTTTCAAGTTTGTAGATACTGGAACAAGATTTTTCAAAAAAAAATTATCACTCCTTTTCACTCCCTTAGAGTGCGCTTTCGCTAAAAAAAATTCAATTCAATTCAATTCAAATTCTTTATTGCAAACAATTCAAATTCTTTATTAAAAACAACTAGGTAGGTACTCTCCAAATTTCAAGTTTCTACCTTTAGCGGTTTAGGCTGTGCGAGAATCTTACATTAGGACATGTTCTTTATATGCATGAATGTGTATACCTATAGATGATTTTTCCAATCTTTAAATCGCTATATTTCATGAATTCGCAGATTCAACATGAAAGGGGAACTCTTTGATCAAATACTAGAGTTAAAATCAGTGAAAAAAGGTATTTTATTTGAAAAACCTAAGTATTTTGAAAATACGTATTTTGCATTTTGTATTTAAATACTTTCATTGAAATCCATGTTGTATTTTTATTTGAAATAAAAATATAACCAAGCATTTGCATTTTGAATTTAAATACTTTTATTATACTATTTTGCACATCTCTGCTTGTATGATATTTTGATGATATAGATAGATGATGTTTAACCGTGTGGTTTCCTTACAGCTTAATTTATTTTTACTACGACCTCAGTCCGCGAACCGCATTCATATGTAGGTAGGTAATATGCCGTTCGTAAGCGCAACGTACCCGTACAATCACATTATAACCTTGTCTACTTGGATTTCGTCACATTCAAACCTGTGTATTTTTACGAATATTGCTAGAGGTATTACGCCAACAACACAGAACACATTACTACTTAGGTATTAAATACACTACTGCTTAAATGTAATTAGGATAGCTACCTATTAACTTAAGTACCTGTTATCCATTTTCTGTGAATATACCTAGTTTAATAGAGTATACAGGTTGAACATGAATTCGACGCATTTCTTTTAATAAATCCTATACTCAACAAATTAGCACGCCATGTCGGCATGTCGCCTTTACAATTTTTTAATAAATATTATTTAATATCGAGAACGAAGCCATTCAATCAATCATCATCATCGTCATTCAGCCGAAAGAGGTCCACTACTGGACATAGGCCTCCCCTAAGCCATGTTTGCGGGGGTTTGCCATAATCGCCACGATTGGCAGGCGGGTTGGCGACAGCAGTATGGTGGTTAAAGTAGGACTCAGAACGCTGCTGCCCATCCTCTAGTGAATCGTTTAGGCGCCTTTTACGACACCCATGGAAAGAGCTAGATGGGGTAGTGCTATTCTTTAAGACCGGCACCACACGGAACAATTACTTACTACTTTAAAGATAAATAATATTTAACAGGGAATAACAGTATTTTTCAAAAAAATCTAACAAATTTGCAATTTCTAGAAATTGCACACACATGGGGTGCTTTGTTGCATACCTATAGGACACACTATTCAAATTCAAGTTCACTCTGTAGACGTAACTAAAGACTTTTTTGTTATTTTAAGCCATTCACTTCCACAATCATGGATAGAATGTGTACATATATAGGACGACATTTACTTCATGCCTGCGGAAATTACCTCCGTCACTGTCGTAATAACTTGCTGACGCAAACGTAAGAGACTATCTGCTAAACGTAGTCGATCAACGCCCTGTTGAAGTAACATAGTTATGTTCCTACGTAACTGCTAAGTACCTTCAAGTACTTAAATTAAGTAATAAAAAAGTATAACTTTAAAAAAGCAAACATAAACATCGGAATTTGACAAAAAAAAAAAGTAATAAAGTAAATCCTTAAACGATTTATGAAACTGTTTTCAATTCAACACAATATTTTCGTCAACAGAACAGACAAACTTTAGACGGAGCAAATATTCTGCTGCTTTCGATTGGTAATGGTTATGATACCAACTGATTACCACATTGCTGTGGCAATTATCTTAAGTCCGCATCACGCAATTTTACTTGACATTCTCATTGATCCTTGCACAACTTTTATAAGACACTAGAAATGTTTTTGACGTGACTAAATTTTGGGTCAAAATAAAACTTAGGTTGTACCTAGTCTCCTCCTGCCATTCAACTACAACAGAATAGGTAGGTACTCAATACAAATCTACATTAAGGACAGTTTCAACTTCTACACTAATGGTACCTGCACATGTGGTATGTCTCTTATTCAATTTCTTTCGTTACACAGAAATGCGGAAAACCCAAAACCCGTCTTACTAGATCCTTATACGGAATTCTACTGCAGGATACCACAGTTACGACGATATAGGCCAGTTATAGACGATCGTTTAATGTAACAACTTGACAGCTACAGGAAATAGTTGTAACTTAAACACACCTAAGGCACCTGTGGACAGTGCCGTAACTATGTATAAAGCCTTTTGTGCGCCCGTGCGAATTTGTCACTGCGCCTTCTAAAATGCTTTATCGCAGAAATGTCCAAGATCAGTGCCGGATCAACCCTTGTTTTTGGATGGAGCAAGATTCAAAAACAAGCTATGGCGTCCTTTAGTTAGTGTGCAAAATAGACTTATTCGTTTTTAGGCTTTCGTAGTCAAACTAGGGGAACCCGTACCTAGGTATAGTTTAGCCATATCCGTCAGTCCACAGCCGCAGACTATTAGTATAAAACTGAAATTTGGTATGGCTATTCTTATACAATATTAAAAAAAAGCGTTCTATCTTATTTTTTAACCCTAGTTTTAGGGAAGTTCCGAGGTATTTTAATCACCAATGTTTATGACTACGAACAAATAATAAAAAAACTACAAAAATAATGCAAAAAAAGTTATGGATGCTTGAATGTCAAATTTTGGAAAAATCTCAACAAAATATAAAAATTGACATATCTCCTAAACTATAAAACTTTAGCTGGGGAAAGTCAGGTCTAATAATTAGCAAATGACCTCCTCTATATGCGAATTTGCTATGGTGGGTCCAGATCCAGTCAACTTATAACGCCTACAAAATTAACTAAAGAAATCATAAAAATAATCTTTCAACTTCAATCACTGTCCAAGGGGTGTTTTTCGTTTACTGTGGCCTGTGCCATGTCATAATTTTTTTTTATGGAGGAATTACGTATGTTGCTCCTCCGACGAAAAGGGAGGATTCTCCAGCCTTTTTTTTTTTTTTCTTGGAAAAATCCTCATGGATATCCTCCGGCCGGGGAAGGCGAAGGGTTATGCCGGACTCTTACCGGCTAAAAACCCACGGTGTTCCTTCTCCTGACCTATGGTCGGGGTCACGGGATTCGCAGCTGCATGCACCGCGACCCCGGCAGGCCTGCCTCGGTCCGCCAGCCCCTGGCGGACCTCTCCTTCTGCGGGGCTTTACCCCTTTGCCCCATGTCCTCCTGAGAGGCGCGCGTGGAACACGGCGCGCCGCCTTCTCGGGCCTGTTACTAGTCGGGCGACGGGTCCCCTAACCCGCCGCCCGCAGGCCACACACTAGGGTGGCCGGAGGTCGTCTCGCACCCCCCGGCGGCGCCCGGTGCGTCTGGCGCGGGAAGGGAGAGTGGCAGTCGCCTCACTCTCCCTCTCCACTCCCTCCTTGGTCGCCATCACCTCCTCGCAAAAGGAGGCGACGGCTTCCCACGCACTCTCGCTCCCGACCATGGACAGAACCACGGCCGGAAGCGAGAGGTCACCACCGACTGCCGCTAGTTCGCGGCGGAGGATCCTCCAGCCTGACGGATCTTTTTTTTCTATTGGACTGCTTGTGGTCCTTGCGGACCGTTTCTACTTACGTAAGCGTTATTGGCGAGACCTAACGGGTGGGTCTACAGCCATGGGGGGGGGGGGGGGGGAGGTAAAATACCTAACTTATGCTAAGTACTTATACCACACTAACATCATGACTACTAGCAACAACAGCACTAAGTGCGACCTCTAGTGTGACTCGGACCTCGGCTTAGGGCTTTGTTGGCGGGAGACAGCCTGATGAGGGCTGAATTATCGGTGTGACTGCGGAGTCTGAAGAGACGACCGGCTCTGCGACGGGAGAGCTCGGTGAATATCGACAAGCGGTGGGACCTCGTGATTGACATCGCCGAAAAGGATGCTAAGTCGGACGGCGGCGACGCGGCGACCGGAGGGACTGTAGTCGGCCGCTACGGCCACAAGAGGATTCAGGTGGCGCGGGGCAGTGTCGAAGTAAACCTGGCGGGTAATGCGGGTATATACAGGGTGTTAACAAATTCGTGTAATTCCTTCAAACCACATAATATATTAATGGTATAGATTAACCCCGCACGGGATTTAGATTGATTAAAAATCAAAATAACTTTTTTTTCCTCATATTAAATTTTTATGTGATGGAAAATTTCGATGCCATGCATAAATTAATGAAGTCACGGCGACATAGCTGACGGGCACGACAAGCGCGATATCGCTCCACGCAGTCTGTTAACTTAGGACGCTAAAATTACTCAGATACAGAATACCATGCTTCATTTTTTGAAAACTTTTTTTTGATGATTCTGAAAAAATCTATGCAGGGTCAATCAGTGTCACCAGTAGATCACGCGGTTTCAAGGAATTACACGAATTCGTTAACACCCTGTATAAAGGGTGGAAACGTTAAGTGTCACCAGACGATTTTTTCGTCAATTTAAGAGATATTTAAAAAGTTAAGGCTACTAACAAAACTAGGCTACATGGAGAGTAAAATAATATAAATAACTTCAGGAAAAAGAAAAGCCAGATATCGAATCTATAATATTTTGTCTTTCGCTCGCTCCATTTCGCTCAAGTGATTTTACTGATCCTACTACTTATTCTCTCTCTCCTTTACTGTTAACCCCACAGGGCGGCGGATTAAGCCTTTCTCGACTTCGCTCTATCTTCGTCATCTGTGCAAAAAACCTTAATATCACCAGGTTCCGAAGCTCTACCTCTAAACCTATCCCGGGATTTCCAACAGGAAACAGACAATTTTGTAGGTCTAGATTGCCTAACCTCCGGTTTCTGATTTAAGAATTCGAGTTATGCAATACTTAAGTAATATTTGAGTACGCAGTTGTCAAAAAATGCTTTAAAATCAAACATTTTTTTGACAACTCCATACTCAAATGTTACTTATGTACCTACTGATCATCCTAGAATTCTCAATTCAGAAACCGGAGGTATGTAATGCAATAGCCTATTATTTTCTAATATTGTCTAATACACTTAATAATATTGCAACTATAACCTTAATTCCAGAATTCAGATAATTTATGTAAACAAAGAAATGTCATTGTCAAAGTGACAGGTTAGTGGTACAAAACATTTTATCATTAAATGTTTACTAAGTAATCATTTAAAATCAAGTTAATTTTAAGAACAATGCAAACAAAATACCGTAGCCGAACAATGTCTTGTGTAGTGTGTCGGAGACGCGCCTTATAATCACTTTAATCAGTCCTTATACGCATTCATCACCATAAGTTTTTCTGTGGCACTCATAGATGTTCGAGGCCGCTTTTTAACAGGCGACAAAAAGTCGGGGGCGGCTGCCTTCGAGGGCCCCGGCTGAGGCTCCATTTGTCAAATAACAAATAAAACTTAACAAACGAACTCAACAAAAACAAGGAAATATAACAAACACCAACAAGATGAAAAACTTAACACGATGATACTATAGCACAATAACAAAATTAACAAACACGCAGCGAAAACGGGAAAAGAAAACGAATGTATTGTTATGTCGCTAAGACAAACAATAAACAACTTTGACATTTTGTTAAACGAAATTTGAAAATGTTTTGTACTCCTACAGTGTTACCAGTATCATAAAATACTTTATACCAGAAAATCTCCTCTTTTTAATAACTTTGTTGAAAACTGAATTTTTTTTAAAAGTAACTACGGTATGATATTTTTTAAATTATTATTTCTAAAATCAGTACATAAAAGAGAATCTAACCCTTTTTCCGGAATTTTCAGTGAATTACCATTAATAAAATATTTTTTTGATCTGTTATCCCCTTTGTTTACATAAATTATCTGAGTTAGGAATATTAGGGTATAGTTTGTTTGACTAATAAAAATATTAGGTAATAGTTCAATGACAATGTTCCTTTATTAAGTACATGGGATTAAATACCGTCATGACGAACTTTTCTGCCTACGTCTTAAGGGAATACCTATAACCTAGGCATTAAGTGTATTTTTTAATAATTAAACAAAAAATCCATGAGAGCTTTTTTTTTGAATTTTGTTCTGCAAACTTTCTGCGTAATTGTTTATTTTTTTGTAACTTGTTATTTTTCATTTTCAGCTAGTTCAATTGATTAAAATTTGAAGTAAAAAAATTTGCAGACTATCAATAGGTACAAGAAAGAAATATTAGGTACCTATCCATTGTTTTTATTGAGTTATTAATCGTGTCATTCACAACCATATTAGTTCGAAAATAAAATAAGCGTCTTGCTTATCTCATGAACAAAAATGTCATACTAAATATGTATGTATGTAAATTCTCGATAAATGACGGTTATTTTTCCAAAAAATATTTATCTTATTTTAGTTACTAGGCGGCCTAGTTCGGCCTTAAGTTTTGAAATATTTTCTAAATTGAGGGAAAATTCGTGTGTTGACACTTAACGTTTCCACCCTGTGTACTATCTGCGTATTAAATTTTAATAGCTCGATGACCTCGATGTAGAATCCTGTAACATCAGCATGGAGAGTTGTCAATAATGTCGCTGCAACCGCAGTGCTACGTATAAGAGAGAAGTGACTCTGTTAATTCTTTTTTTTTTGGTTTGTCTTCCGTATTACTCCGATATATTTCGAGGACCTTGCCTTGTCTGAGGTCTCCTTCTCACGACTGTTGGCAACAAGCACTCGAATGTTTACTTTGCCTCTGCTAGTTGACCAGTCGAAGTTCAGTGTGCTCAGACGAGTTGCAGATTTAGGCTAAAGGTCGTTTCCCAATCTGGGGGGCTCGAACCTCGCCTGCAGGCGGCTCTACGTGGTGATTGTGCGATCGATGGCCCTGTACGGGGCCCCGATCTGGGCAGCTGACCTGGCGTCCGGCAGCATCGCTGTTCGATATCGCACGATCTCCTACGAGGCGGCATGCGTACTGGCCGGATCTCCGCCTTGGGACCTCGAGGCATTAGTAGTCAGTCACGTCACTTTATCGGTGGCGCGAGAAAACGAGGGCGCGGGGCGAGCGGCCGATGCGGCGACACTTGGAGCTGCGTCGGTCGCAGCTGTACGAGGCCCTGGTGGCGGAGTGGCGGGACAGGCTTTCACGCCCTACCGCCGGCCTCGCCACCATCGCCACCGAGCGCTGGCTCGGGAGGAGGCACGGCTCCCTGTCGTTTCGGGCGACGCAGGTGCTCTCGGGGCACGGTTGCTTCGGGAAGTACCTGTGTCGCATAAACAGGGAGCCGGACGCCCGGTGTCACCACTGCTGCGATTGCCGGGAGGACACGACGTGGCACACGCTGGCAGAGTGTGCCGCTTGGGAGGAGCCGCATCGTGCCCTCATCTCAGGAGTAGGCGGTGACCTGTCGCTTTCGGCCGTGGTCGAGTCCATGGTCGACAGCGAGGAGTCCTGGGACGCGGTAGTGTCCTTCTGCGCCACGTTCATGTCGCAGAAGGAGGATGCGGAAAGGGAGAGGGAGATCACCTACACTCACCTGGCCTGCAACAGACGCACCGGGCGTCGAGGGAGGGCGAATAACGCCCTCTTCCAGCCCCCCTAAATGGGACCAGGGGCGACGGACTTGGGGTTCAAGCGCGCCCCTCTTAGACGGCGCGGGGGGAGTCTAACACCTCACTCCCCCTGCCAACCCGAGGAGGCCCGCGGTGGCGGGCCGGCACCAGCCTGGGGTTGCGGAAGTATCGTTAGTTCCCGTGACCCCCGGCGCAAGTGTGAGATGGAACACCCGGGGTGGTTTTAGTCAGTAAGAGTCCGACAGACCCCTTCGCCCACTCCAGGGCGGAGGACACCCATGAGGATTACCAAGCCAAAAAAAAAAAAAGGTCACCCGTTGCAGACCAGAATGCTAGCTGGCTGTGTGACTGCTTGCTGCTTGGTTGAAATACCAGCCTCCTCTATATATTTTCTGAACATCTCCTTCGCCATCGGTGAGATCCGTATTGTTTTGGGTAGGTAGGTAGTTTGTTATAAAATCGAACACAATTTCCTAGGAATTACTTATTACTTTTGGATAATCTAAATTAAGGGACTCAATTATGTTCGTTTCTAGTATTTATAATATGAACGTAGCTTTTTACATTATACAAGGTTAGTCAGAAAGGGGGTACTAATCCGAAAGGGTGTTAAAGTACCCATAACAATGAATAACTTTTGTTCTACAACTTTCCCCAAAACTCAATAATTTATGAGACATATGGTATGTCTACACCAGTGCGCTTTCATGTTCATCTTGCGCTTTCGTCTGACGCATGCCTGAAGCGCCATAGCGCATGGCCTAATACTAGTTCGACTCTTATGGCAATCAATATTGCATGCGCTTGATGCAAGAGGAATTGAATGTTGAAAGCGCAAGAAACATGAAAGCGCACAGGTCTAGACATAGGTACCAATAGCTGTTCAAAAATGACGTAAAAAATATGCTAAAATCTGTCTATCCGCAGCTATGATTAGCTGTGTTCACATTTTAGTTATTTGGGGTCACGAATTAGAAGCTCCATTTTCTGAATTTGTAACTAAAGCAGGGATGAAGAATAAAAAAAAAACTACTTTTTTTTTAATTTTTGGCTTGTCGCTATTTGTGCATTTCGCCAGACATCAAGTGTGGTAGAAATTTAAAACGAAGAATGACAAATTTTTTAAGGTAGGGAAACTGGATTATTCTTAAGAAGACAATTCGGATAGATTTGGATAGGATCAGGAGAGATGACTATGGATGAGATGTATTTGAAAAACTGCAAAAAAGAAACTAAAGGTCAAGGATATGAATGAGGATGAACTATCTACACAATTTAAATTTTAATATTATTTACAGAAATACAAGGTTAGTCAGAAAGGGGGTACTAATCCGAAGCCCACTTATAGTATCGCTGATGACTGTTTGAAAGCAAGTGTTAAAATTTCAAAATTCGATATATTTTTTTCTAAATAAAATGATTTTTATTTTAGTGTTTTCAAAAATTCTACATCTCTGCTTTAGTTACAAATTCAGAAAATGGTGCTTCTAATTCATGACCCCAAATACGACCTAAAATGTAAACACAGCTGATTATAATTTGGGATAGATAGATTTTAGAGTTTTTTTTTTGAGATTTTTGAACACCTGTTTCTCTTAAACTATTGAGTTTTGGGAAAAGTTGTAGAACAAAAGTTATTCATTATTATGTGTACTTTAAAACCCTTTCGGATTAGTACCCCCTTTCTGACTAACCTTGTATAAGACGCAATACACTTATAAACTAGGAAGTTATTTGTACCAAGCAATGAAAGTATAGAAGTAGGAAAAGGAGTACGGTAAAATAATAGTTATTTGTTAAACAAGAGTGCAAAGTTGCTTTTTAACTGCGTGCTCGTTGTAAGCATGATAAATTCGGCACCATGGAGGTAGAAGTAAATAGGTTTAATGAAGTTTTGAATTCACAAACTTGGTGCACACGATGTTCTAAATTCAATTTATCGTCTAGCGGATAAAAACGGCTTTTGCTTTTGCACTCAGATATCGAAGAGCAAAAATACTCTTTCCGAGGTGGGCGGATGAAAAATAATTTTACATGGAAATAAAAATTATCGAATTTTGAAATTTTAACACATTCATGCTCTATAAAAGTGGATTAGTACCCCCTTTCCGACTAACCTTGTATATATTGGCAGATTTCTACTTACAAATATAATGTTTTCATAAATGCAAAGAATCATCGTCAGAATATTAATTTCTTTAAAGAATTCTCTAAAGGACTCCCGAGGACCCATATTATAGATCGCGCGCATTGCCCTCTTCTGTAATATAAATATCGAGCCGCGATCGGCCGCTGCCCCGCCACAGCAGAAAACCTAAGTAATTAAGGCAATGTTGTGGAATCACGCGAAATAAACAAGTCGGGTAATAGCCACGTCAGTTAGTTGTCTAATTTTTCTGACTGCAATAACAGCTGAACTTAACCTACTAGAGAGGGCAGTTACATGAGCTCCCCATTGGAAATTGAAATCTATTGTTATACATATCTACCTAGAATTACAGTTTGATCTACTATTTCAAATTTACTGCCTTCAAGCGTTATGTTTACTCCTATTTGGGTTACTACGTTTGGCAACGAGAACATTTCGTTTTCGTAGTATTTAATAAATGAAAATAAAGATTTCTGGTAGTTCATCATCTGCCTAGCCTTTTGCCAACTATGTTGGGGTCGGCTTCCAGTCGAACCGGATGCAGCTGAATATCAGTATTTTACATGGAGCGACTGCCTATCAGACCTCCACAACCCAGTAACTGGGTAATACGATACTCTTGGTAAGACTGGTTGTCAGACTTTCTGGCTTCTGACCAACAGACTGTTACTGGACTAGTAGTTATGGTATAATAATAAATGAAGGTATAAATTCGGTGGAAATCGAATAAATATCATAAGGTCATAATTAAAATACAAACGAAAAAAAAACGGTCGATAGACTTTATCCAATTATAGCTAGGTGCAAAATGTCTTAAGTATATTTTGAAAGAGCTTGTCCAGCCGAGATTGGATTTTGGGTTTCTCCGAGATTTCTGGGCCGATTTATATGATTATTTTTGTTTGAAAGAGTATACTCCCGAGGTCTGTCCGATATAAATTTTGAAATTATATAAAGCATTTCGGAGATTAAGAATGGAAATCCTCAACAACGAACGGCGTACGTATAGTGATTGGATTTTTCTAATCTGTATCTAGGTTGTTTAATAAGACAGTGGCTTTATGGTGGAAAAGAAAAAAAATATTATTTTCTACTGCTACTTCTTTAAAAGTATTTTATTTTCAACATAATGTCCCTTCAGCTCGATAAACTAAACCCATCGATTCTTTAAAGCCGGGTCCGCTGCGCCGTGTTTTCGTGTTTGCAAACAGGATAACATTGTTTGCTAACCGAATATGGGCGTGGCCTAACAGTTTTGTTAGCAAAATTGGCGCTGCGGACCATTAGGCGGCTTAACATTGTTTGTTGTTTGCTAACCGAATAGGGGCGTGGCCTAACAGTTTTGTTCGCAAAAACAATAAAATGTTAGAAAATTGGCGCTACGGACCCGGCTTAACTCTTCTAGAAAATGTTTTCTCGAACTCGAAAAATCGGTATTAGTTTATAGAGGTATGATCTCTTCATTGGATGAAAATTTATTTCTACCGAGCGAGCCATCTGAATGTTCTTTTTTTTATTTAATAATGTACCTATCCAAATTTCGTCAACAATTACTAACATATCGGCGGAAAAAGCCGGTCGGATGATATTACCTACCACATCAGAATAAGAAATTCAATTTTTCCGAAAACAAACGACTTTTTTGTTTTGAAAGCTATACAATACCTAGGTAAAGTCCCCGTCGCGAGAAGCTATAAATTTTGTAAACACACATTCAGGGGTTCGCAACCTTTGGAACAAATAAAAAAAACAGTTTTGTAATGATTTTTATTTTTATATAATGGTTTTTATTTTATTTATATAATAATAAATAATAATCTACGAAAACAACACAAACAAACTGAAACGCATTCAAAACTCAAATGACAGCATTGACAGCGTCAGTGTGAACTTACTTCAAAATGGCGGGCCAAATGTTGACGTTCCATGAGTCAGACACGTTCCGGTACCACAAAACATTAGACGATAGCGCTTTATATCGCTAAAATATAACCCGACTAAGTGAAATTGCTCGTTAGTTTCGTATTACACGTATGTAACTTTGAGTTGATTGAATTTGGGATTATTTGTTGTTGATTGAATTGTCGCTACGTAATTTTGTAGAAGTTCTTTATTTACAAAATTTATAGCTTCTCGTGACGGGGACTTTAGTAGGGTTTTCGCCCCGGGTACCCGGAACCGGGAATTCCCGGGAATTTGGGGATTTTAGGACCCGGGAATTATTTGGCGGGATTCCCGGGTAAACGGGAATTTTTTGAAATGAAGAAATGATGATGAAAAATGCAGGGTCTGCACGCTTCCGAAGATTTTAGAGCGTTTTCCGTCTCTCTCGCGTGAAACGGGCATTGTACTGCATGGTGTGAATGTGAACTTAGAATGGGGTAAATGTATCGTGATGTCAGCACACAGTAGGGATAAACAACTTCTAAACGCTTGTTTTTTTTTTGTAAATGTTAAAGTTGAAGAAACTATTCACAATCCTTATCTTTTGTGTAATTTCGAGATTTATAATGAAAATATACAGGGTGTAAACGAATTCGTGTAATTCCTTCAAAGAGCGTGATCTAATGGTCACAGATTAACCCTAAATGGTTTTTATTTTAATTACAAAATAGATTATTTAAAAAAAGAAAACAGTTTTCGAGCCCTTTTTGCGCCCCGAGTTAACCGACTGCAAAGAATGATTTCGTGCTAGCCAGCTGTGTCACCTGCTTTCATTCATTGATGAGTGGCGTCGAAATGATCCAACGAATAAAATTTTAATTTAGCTATTTTTATTTTTTTATTTGTACCTGGCTCTACCTAGCTGGTTGTGTTTAGGTCACATAATAATACCACTTCACCACCGCAAGAAAAAAAAACTTTATTTTTATTTTTAATCTAGCTAAATCCCGTGCTCGGTCATTCTACACCAGTAGTAGATCATGTGGTTTTAAGGTATTACACGAATTTGGTAACAATATTTTGCCATATTATATGAAATAAAGACTTTTTTTCATTAAAAAAACTCGCGCCGTCGCATAATAAATGACTAGCTGTAACTGTTCCTAGTTCAATTTTTTAAATAAGTGTAAGATTTTTTATTTTAATAAGAAAAGTCGATTGGTATGTTACACAATTTATTAATTTATCATGTTTAAAGTACTTACATAAGTTTAATGTTGAAATATACGAGAAAAACTATATTTATACAAAAAATATGAAAATTCCCGGGTACCCGGGAATTCCCGGGAATTAAGAGAAAAAAATCCCGATTCCCGGGAACTCAAATAGGCCGGGAACGCGAAAACCCTACTAGGTAGGTACTTATTCGCTCTTCAACAGATCGACTTTATTTTGTTTAGATCAATCTACAGGATAAACAACATATTTTTTTTAATTAGCTTACTTCTACCTAGGTGTAGGTATAACACGTTGGCACCGACATACGACAATGTTAATTTTATTAAGTAAATGACCATTATTTGATGCTTTTCAGTTTTCTTCGGTCGGTTTTTTTAAGTTCTTTTTGAATGAAAGGATAGGTACGTGGCTATGCACGATAGAGGGTCGTCAGTTCTGTCTGTATAGTTTCGGTACTTTCAGTCTCTTCAGCGGCCATCGAATGCGATTAAACTTTGACGCCGAATCCACTAAGAACAATAGACCGAACTGTAATACCTACCTATATACCTAACTATGACGCCTGCGCCCTAAGAACGGAGAACGTGCATAGGTACAAAGCGTTACACGTTACAAGAGTTTGCTACAGCTTGACGAAAAAATCTAAGTATAAATGGAAGTCATTTTTTAATCTTTGTTAGTGCTGTGTCAGTCAGTAGGTATTGTATTAGGCAATAAATGTATAAGTATTAGGACGCTTAAATTGATAAGACTAGATATCAAAGTTCTACCAGAGAAGTTTAAAGTTAAAATTTTATAAATGAATAGTGGCTCCCACATTTTTCGTACAGCTATAACTAAGAGCTCTCTTTTGCAGAGGTCAAAGGGCGGGATTCACAGACTACACTTGTAAGTGTGGCGCCACACCATGCCGAAATTACGCGACCGAACTTCGGCGTCTATGTTTTTTATATAGGTAAAACGCGACGTAATTTCAGCCTGATGTGTCGGGGGTAATTTAAAAAGCATTGCAGGCGTAATCATGCCGAACTTCGGTCGCGTATCTTCGGCATAGTGTGTTTAGACACTAAGACGTTACTAAGTAAGCGTTGCATACGAATAAGTATGAACATTATTCGTAGGTACCTATACTTAATATTTATGTTCATATTCGTATGAAACGCTTATTTAGCAATGTAAAGTCTAAGGGCGGTCTGTGAATCTCGCCCTTAGTGTATCGAGTCGGTGAAAAATCAGACGACTACGTTTAATAGTAAAGTTGTCAGACAATAATTCGGTGACAGTTTAAAATTGGACGTCTGCGTTCGGAATCATAATACTAAGCAAATAATTAAAAAATACATACCTAAGTACAATAAATACCCTAATTAAAATATATTTATTGCACAGAATTAGACCCCTTTAAGATTTATTATAGTATGTAGGTATACCTACAACGTAAACACACAAACAGGTGGGTAAGTTTTCACTAATAGGAGTAATAGGTGCCACACAATTCACAAATAAACTTGTATTTTTTTTTACCTGCCACTTATTCTTTTAGCATAAAACACATAACAAATTTACCTCACAAATCGTTGTCTTAATCGATGCGCTTGCGCACTGACTCCGCGGACTAAGTTGACGGGTGCACTGTGTAGCACGGTGTTCACACTAAGCGTGCAATGCCCGCGCACAAGCACCATTGGTGCCAAGGCCAACGCTGGCGCTGATTGCGAAGTAGTTATTCGTTATGTCAGCTTGTGTTCTACTTATGCAATGATTACCTCCATTACGATGCAGTTCGATGGCCCGGCCGATTCTTCCTAATATAGGTAAGGTGTGCTACCTATTTGACTTTATAGGAGCGCTGCGCGTAGATATTGTTCCAGTTTCAACTCAACTTTTTTTGTTATGGGATAAGACTTAGGGGATATTACACTCTCATGTATCTAGGATCTTATGTCTTATTATGACCTCCAGAGACCTCTCTTATTATGATATCTGTGTATGAAGAAATGTTTCAGATGTTTATATTACATTGTCATATATTTATGACTCATAGATCTATGATCCTAGTTAAATTATAGTGTAATATCCCCCTTTGGTGACTCATATACTTTAGGACATACTTAAATAAAAGTAATTAGGTAAGTACTTAAGTTGGAGACCTGGTTACAAGTCATTATGGTCCTGGCGGTTTACCTTTCATGTCGAGACAATTTTAATGTTCCTAACTAAAACACGCACAGCAACTCTTTATGAAATAGTTTCGTCATGTAACGCCGTCCGTCACAAAAATGTGTAACTTTTTAAGGAGGCGTAGGTAAAAATTAAAATTACGTTATGGGGACGGCCCACACACACAACGTATCTTCAAGTTAGTTGAATTCAAAACTCTGTGACCTTGGAGGATTTGACCGCTTATTTGTGCTGTCAAGCGACTCGAGTCTACTCACGATGATGGCCGACGATAAAATGACAGAAGGAAAACCAACCATATTTTCAAACAGTTAAGGTGCATCTATCTAAAAAAAAGTTTGAAAAAGTAAAATATAAACTTTTTCTTTACTTGAGAATATTCCAAAAAAAATAATTTTCTCCACCATTCCGCGTGGTACCCATAATACCCATTTATTTTTAAGGTAAATAATAAACTAGACCATGTAATGTCTGCTAACCAATTTTATTGTAAGTAGGTATTTATTAATTAAAACCCTTAAATTTTTCAGAAATATGTAGGTACCGAAATTCATCCCATTTTCAGTATTTGCAGTTCCTAATGCTCTTTATTATGAATTGTCAAATTTGAAAATATTTTCTCCAACTTTGCAACACAAAGGAGTAGGTACTTAGTCTATCCGTAGCTTACCATAACATCTAGTTACGTTTCACGGACTGATTGCAAAATGTACCCAAAACAGCTAGCTTATAGCAGTTCCCGTACCCAAAGGATGCCAACGGAACCCTATTACTAAGCCTGCGCCGCGCCCCGTCCCTCCGCCCGTCTGTCTGTTACAGGCCTGTATTTTTTTAACCGTAATAGGTAGCCAGTTGAAATTTTGACAGAATATGTATTACTATGGCCTCTATCATGGTAAAAATAATAAAAATTCTAAACCCAAAGGGGTTCCCATACAAGCAACAAAAGTTAAAAACAGTAATTCGTACAACCATGAAACTTGGTATGATTGTAGTGCATAAGTATAGTTAATTAACAACAAATAATAAAATGAAGGAAAACGAATGGTGGTACGGAACCCTTAGTGCGCGAGTCCGACTCGCACTTGGCCGCGTTTTGAAAGTTATCTAACAATTTTAAATTGATCCTATACAAGGTTAGTCAGAAAGGGCGTACTAATCCGAAAGGGTGTTAAAGTACCCATAGTAATGAGTAACTTTGTTGTACCACTTTCCCCAGAAGTCAATAGAATAAGAGAAATAGCTGTTCAAAAACATAAAAACATGCTAAAATCTATCTCCCCATTCCCCAGCTATCTTCTTCTTCTTCTCTCGTGTCAGCACGAGCTATAGGTGCTATAGGTACGAAAATATCTCATGCTGTAGTGAAAAGATTAGCCAATCAGCAAGGTTGATAGCGAGGTTGACTGCCCAGGGTGCGCCGGACGTATTCACAGACTACATAGATAAACTACCTAAGTACCTACTTATGACGTACTAAGTATCGTCACTCGTGGAGGCTCTTTTCATGCACCCCCCTCAGCTATGATCAGCTGTGTTTACATTTTAGGTCACAATTAGAAGCTCCATTTTTTTAATTTGTAAGTAACTAAATTAGGGACGAAGATTTTTTGAAAGAAAGTAAAATAAAAATTATCGAGTTTTGAAATTTCAAACTTGCTTTAAAACCGTCATCAGTGATGCTTTAAGTGGCTTGCAATTGGTAGCCCCTTTTCGACTAACCTTGTATACTTAGTTGATCGATATACTTAAGTACTACTTATTTCTTGAAGTCATCATGTCTACGAAATATGTATAGGCAAGAAAATAAACATAAAAAAGTGCTGCTGTTTGTGTAATTCCATACCCTTGAAAACAAATTGTCAGTTTAGCATTTTTGGTTCTTACAATGTATTGCTAAATATTGACTTACCTAACGCACCGATCCAGGGTAAATTAGCTTTTAACTCGTAGTTAAATTGTGGACGCAGTAATTTTTTAAAGAAGGCATACAAATCCCTACAATCAAGCTTACAAGTGTCGAATCAAAACGAGCATTTTCGACAATTGGTTATTTCTTCAGCAAAATACGGTCTCGTCATGATGATTCTACTCTAGATGCATTGATTTTCTTAAGATCTCACTTTCTTACCAAAAACGTTTAAGTGAATTGTTTTTAAAGGAAATCTGTTGATTTTTAAAGATATGTTTAAGTGATGGCTTTTTATTTCACTTAATTTTTAAAATGATTATTTCTAGTCTTCTTCTTCTTCGTGTCGTTGGCACGACAATCATCATATTTTGTTAGCCCAGAACTTCGCCACTTCCACGGCGCGCACGGTGGCTGCGCAGAGATCGCTCTGGCTGCAGGTTGTTGGGCTCAGAGGGCAGGATAGGAGATGGGGCATAGTTTGCAGCGCAGCTCCACATCCACACCCTGCTGCTGTTTGGTTCAGGTAGCCCCACTTGACGAGGTTGGAATTACATCTTCCCACTTGAGATCGGAGGCGATTCAGGGAATTCCAGATGGGCCACGGAAACTTAGATCCAGCAGGAAGATGCTCACTTGGCGGTAAGTAGTGAGTGGGAGGGGGACAGGCATCTCTCCACAGTTTACATAGGGCGTTGGCCGGGTTTCCTGACAGGGACGCCGCGGATTTAAAAAAAACTATGCAGCTTTTAAGGCGTTGTGTTGGCAGTTGGGCGCCGTATAGAGGATGTCTGGTGTCCGACTCCTGTTTAAGTTTCTCCACTGCGCTTGCAATCTCTCTTCTAATATGTGGTGGTGCTATGCCCGCTAAAGGGTATAGTGCACGAACTGGGGTCGGTTTAAGGCAACCTGTAATCGTTCGGCAGACCTCATTCAGAACTACATCTACCTCCCCAGCATGGGCTGAACGATGTCACACCGGGGACGCATATTCGCCCGCAGAGAAGCAAAGTGCCAAGCCAGAAGTTCGAAGTACTTGAGGGGAGGCACCCCAGGAAGTTGAAGTTAGACGCCTGAGCAGGTTGTTACGGGTGCCCACCTTTTTTTTAGTTTTCAGGCAATGATCCTTGAATGTTAGTGTTCTGTCGAGAGTGACTCCCAGGTAGGTAGGGCGACTGCAATGGTCGATGGTAACTCCTTGCCAGTTGATGTTCAGAGTCCGTCTGGCTGCTTTATTGCGGAGATGGAAAGCGCATGCCTGTGTTTTTGATGGATTCGGTCTAAGGGCATTGTCTTTGTAGTACCTTTCGAGAACCTTTAAGCCAGCTTCCAGGATTTCCTCGGCATCTTCAAAATTGTTAGATTGAGTTGCCAGTGCGAGGTCATCAGCATATATGAACCTGTCGCAGTCTCGGATATTGGGCTGGTCGTTGATGTAAATGTTGAAGAAAATTGGCGCTAGAACACTCCTATGGGGCAGGCCATTCTTCTGAAATCTCCATCTGCTTTTCTCCGAGTTTAAGAGAACTTGGTATCGTCTATTTCGCAGCATCTCACCTAATATTCGTATGAAACCCTGATCACCGATCATGCCAGACAGTTTTGCCAGAAGCCTTTTGACATTTACAGTATCATAAGCCGCTGACAGATCAATAAATACCACGCCAGTAATCTTTCGTGCCTCGTATCCATCCTCAATAAATTGTGACAATCGAAGTATTTATCTCTTATAAAAAACTATTTCTACGTTATATTATGTTAATTAAATGTTTTAAGTTATGAAAAAAAACATTGAGTAGCTCAGCTATTGTCGGACGCTATTAAAATTGTTATTGTTTAATTTAAAAAATTGGAGTTTATAATTAAAGAGTATATAATATGGCTAGTTTTATAAGTACCTACTTACCAGATTTTCAGTGTTATAAAATGTTGGTTTTGTATTTTATAATACTTTCTATTCATATGTGATGATGATGACTTAACAAATTATGCTTAGTTGATCTTTTTGATACTGTTGATTAATGTTGTACGTACTTAGCTTAAGCACAAAAAGCAAATAATCCTTTTACTAACTAATTTATGCATTTTCATTGAAATTTTGAATATGTATTTATTTTTAATAGAAACGTTCTATTTAATAATTGGAAAAATGCAAGATGTAGGCGGCCTGAATTTCATAAGCAGTTAAAAATTTCATTTGGACAAAGAATAAAAGAAAACTTATTTTCAAACCGGTTTCACCGAAAACCGGGTTTTTTTATACGAAACCCGAAAAAAAAACCGGGTTTTAATTTAGGCGGGTTTTGCATTCCCTAACGGAGCCCCGCCGCGCGCCGTGCGGGGCTCCTATTTCTGTCTGCAGGGTTTACAGTAATTCGCTCACTCTAGCCCCCGTCATCCCCTTCGAACCTAACCTATCCGTGTCGGGGTTCTCCTTAACCACCGGTGTGCGGGTACACCTAGTTCTACCCGCTATGATGAAGGGTTAACCTAGTTCTAACCGAAGATAAGTAGGATACATCTAAGTTTAACCGCATGTGGCCGGCTGCACCTAGTTGTATGCGGGTAAACCTTTCGGAAAACGTTCTTACAAAACTAGCCATATTTTTTGAAAATACTTTCTCTTCATTTACAGATTTTGTAAAAATGTAGTCAGCGTGAAAAAGGCCAGTTTTCAAAAAACATTTTTATGATGCCAATCGATCTTATATAGGTACGAGGATCAAAAGACTTCCGGACCAATTGAGGTTGGAGTAACTACTAAAAACGTCAGAAAGCACAAATAAACTTATTTGTGATGAGATAAGTAAGTAAGTAGTAATATAATAAAATGTTCTTATGAGACTGTCCATAATTTTTGATAATATTTCGAACTGCATCCACAGACATTTGTGGTCCGCAATTTTATGTAAGAAGTTTTTATAACCCAACTGGGTGGCTCAGCGTAATTCCTAGGCATGAAACCTATAGAATTTGTCTTGACCTTAATAGGACATAGGGTTAGAGAAAAAAAACCAGGCTCCAACGAACATTAGATAAAGGATTAAAAAGTGTTTCATGCGTGTTTGGACAAATGGATTGATAAATTGCATGAAGAAACGTGTTATTTATTTATCCTAAGCACACCAACAGCACTGCAGTTACTCACAGTTATAATACTGATTAGAACCCTAGCAGTATAAAAACGGTAATTACCTAAACAAATGAAAAGTAAAATAAATTGGTAGTTATAAGTCGCGCGGAGAAGGTTTGCCGATAGCCTCATGACGTCACGCGTCGATGGTCGGTACGATTAGTAGGTAGGCCAGACGAGCGCGGGTAGCGGTCGGTGAAGTGGGAGGGGCAGTCATCGGCAAACCTTCTGCGCGCGACTAGTACTTATTTAATTATTTCGAAAAATATGCGCTGAAAATGACAAAAGGGATATTTTAGGAAATTTAAATTAATTAAAATTTCCGAATTCAGTTACATAATTATTGATTATTTCTCATTTTAATGCATTTATCCCTAATTTTAAAATATTTAATCAGAAACATTAAAATTATTTAATTTATTTAACAATCTACAAAATAAAAAGTTTTTTTGTGAGTTCCGCTAATTATGTACTTAATCCGGTTCGTACCTATTTGACTGCGCGTATTGCTGCATTCAAAGAGTCTTCGCGATAGTGGTTCGACAGCAAAATGACCGAAGGAAAACTACCCTTGTTTGTATAGTCGGAGGCTACGCATGAGTTTGGTCAGTCAGTTTGCGAATGTCATTATTCGTAGGTAGCCTCCGACCAGGGCTGTCTCTTCCCGGGGGTGCAAGGGGTGCGGAACACCCGGACGCCGAGGCTTAAGGGGAGCCGAGGCGCCAAGGTGGGTGCTGAGTCTTTAAGGGCGCCGAGGCCCCAGAAATAATTTTACTCAGCGCTAATGGAGGGGGGGGGGGTATACTGAAAGGGCTAGGAGGCGCCTGAGCTAGGTTCGCACCCCGGCGCCAGATAACCTAGAGAGGGCCCTGCCTCCGACTGCATGTGATAACAAGATAGCATGATTTTTTGAAAACCTACGTATCTGTTCTTTTAAACCATGACGATTAGACGGTTATTTAAAGCAGTTTTAAGGCTATTCTCTTAAATAATAAATATAACGGAATCGGTTCGTCAGAATACACGACATTAAATACCTAGCGAAGCGAGGTAAGCTAGCGCGGAACATTAGCGCGAGCGAAGCGAGCGCGATTAATTTTTTGATCTTTGGCGAAAACATCATGACTTCATTTTAACTGCATTTTTATGCGAGTTTGTTTAGCTTTTGGTTGAGTGATTAAACGCTCAATTTTAAGTTTCCGTTAAAGCTCGTGCTGTCACTGTAAGTTCATTGTTCTCGTCGTTCTCTCGTGATTCTAGATATAGGTAAACAATTATAATAATTTGTATTAAACAAAAAATCGCATCTGAATAGAATCCAGCTGTCCAGTTTTTTTAATGTACAATGTATGAAAGACATCCGCAAAATTAAGTTTGTCAAGTGATATTTCATATTAGTATCTAGTTATTAGTAATTAGTATGGTAAGTTATTAGTAATTAATGATTATTTTCTTTATTTCTACTATAAGACCTGCCTTCGTGACAAATTTCAAGATTCTAGGTGAACGGAAAGTAGGTACCTACCTAGGTACCTACCCTGCATGTTTTGATGTGTCAGTCAATGAATTATGAAAATACACTTTGAACGGCCGTGTCTTTTATTAAATTGAGTTATAAACTTGAATTTTTTACAGGTCTATGAGTGAATCTCAAATTGGACAGGCAGACAGACGGACAACAAAATGATCCTGTAAGGGCCGTTTTTTTCATTTCATTTTGAAGTACGGAACCCTTAAAACACTTAAGAGTAGCAAAAACAGCTTTAAAAAAACATTGAAAACATTAATTAATGACTTAAAATTTAATTGTAACAATTTCTTAACTATGATAATTAGCAGAGTTTACTTTTCTTAAAGTTTAATATTATACCTGTAGACTTAAGAAGTGACTAATTCCATTTTCCTATATTTTTTTCTAAGTGTAGATACAGGGTCTTTAAACAATATTGGATCTAATCTTAGTACGGATCGCATAAGTGGCATGTAACCCCATGCAGTAGCGAATGTGTTGAGACAGGATTGCCTTTGCACGAAGTGCTCAGGGTCGCTCCAAGATGATCTAAAAATTAAAAACGAAGTATTAATATGACTGCAGTTAAATATTAAATAACCGTCAAAATAATATTATAGTTACACATTGATGTACTTATAACGATGATGAGCAGCCTTATAGCGCCGACGCTGGGCTAATTTAAGCGGCGGGCGGCGCGTGAGGTGTGAGACGAGACAGTTTAATAGTATATCCTCGCAGTTGTGCGTGCGCCGCACCGCCTGACGCAACGCGGGCGCTGCAGCCGCGTACAGCGCCAGAGCGGACCGGTGCACCAGCGCGGCTCCAGGCAGCACCATGGAGTATGCATCTCCCCATTTACTGCTGTAACCCCATGCACCCTGTTTGAAAAAAACTTTAAATATAATACCTATTTCGGTAGAGAATTCCTGTTTATAAATATAAAACAAATATCAACCTTTGCTTCGTCCCAGAAGTGAGTTCGAGCCGGGTAGCCGACTATTCGCTCTGGAAAATGTTGCCAAACGCGGAAGGCAAAATCAAGTTCTTCAGCCAGAAGTGGGGCATCTCCATCTAGAGAAAACACAGCAGCCGTTGGAACGGCCCACAGCGGCTGCCACCGAGCCGAAACTCCTTCCCTAAAATTATTTAATAATAAGTATATCTATAAGATTAGTTAGTGGCAATAAGTACAAATACTGAAGTATTTTGAAATCACCCAGGATAGTGTGTGGTGGCGTCAACAACCAGCACGGGTAACGGGTCGCGAGTGTCACCTGCTAAGCGCGTCAATGACTTTAGCGAAGGAGCGGCGCGCTCACTATCCCACACTAAAACGACCTACCAAGTAAAAAAGTTTTAAAAATTATAAACAACAATTATGACATGTATAACGAATACTAACATATACATAACTAATTTACATATTACCTTTTCACAATATTCACTGCTCGCTATGTTGGCGAGTAGTTTATGTAACGCTGGTGATGTAGCTTGAACGTATAATAAGGCAGTATACATACTGCCCGGCGTAGGAGGTGGCGCTGCAAGAGGCACTGACGGGGCAGGAAGTGGAGATAGAGGAGCGGATGGACAAGTCGGAGCTTGCAGGATGGGTGCCACAATAGGTAAATGAACTCGAGAATCTCCATAAGTCGCTAATGTTCCCAGAGCACCAGGAGATGCATTCCAAATTAAAGCTTCTCGTTGTTTCGACAATCTATGTTCCAACACACGCTCCAATAAGATCTGTAACAAATACTTAGAATAAAATTTACGGCTATTAAGTGTGCACAAAAACGAGGTACTCTTTTACATTATGCTGTGCAATATGTATTTAGTACACTAATGTACTCTAATGAGCCATTAGTGCCAACTCTGTTGGACACAAGCTAAATTAATTAATTTAGGCTATAAAATATATTGAACTCCGTGATAAGGTGTTTTAGTCTCATTATTTAAATTAAACAGTCACCCCAGAAATGACCGCGGCAAAGCGCTGAATGACCTCGTAGTGGCTCGTAGATCAATTAGTTTGTGTGGTTGCATTTTTACACTACTAGACCCTAATATCAGGGCCAATTTGAAAATAATTCAAATGAATATGAAAAAATTTACCTCTATAGTAGTGAAGACAATTTTTTCAATTGAAGAAAAGTACTGCTCCCATAAGAATTGAGTTTGTTGCCGCAGAGCAAGAATACGCTCAGTTGGGACAGAACGCACGAGCTCAGGCACCTAGACAATAAAAATAAAAGTTTAAAAGAGAAAGACAATATAAACAGCGGTGCAGAACTGACTCAAATGTAAACGTGTCAAAATATCGCTCATGTAGTTTAGTCGAGAACTACAGACGAATACTCGTCTGACTGTACGTACACCCCCTAGCTAAACTTACTGTACCAACCTATTTTAATTGGTTCACAGGTACATTTTATGGATAAATCATCATTTCACCCTACCTAGTACCTACTTTGGTAATAGATAGGGTGAAATGGTGCAGCTTATCTTACAGGTGATGTAAATTAAAAGAAGAAGAAAGAGCAAAAATTCGAGAGAAATAAAAACAACTGGATAGCGTGGATAGAGACAAAAATGTACGATTGTATTATACTTAAGCTAACCATCAACCAGTTTCAAGGTTTGCTCTTCGTTGCGTTACGTACTTTATAATGGTGATAATATAATGTCGTCCAACGAAACTGCAGGTTGGATGACACCGTACTTGAGCCGTAGAACGGCTTCGCTCTGAAGCACAGAGTAACTGTGCTGTCATTCCCCCGTCACAGGACGCGGTACAGCCGCATCTAGCTGGGCTGAGCTGGGGAAGGAAACGGTGAGGCTCTTGATGTAAGTAACCAATGCATTCAGGAATTGAGGACCGCTCTGGAAGGTGCGGTTTGGGATTATCGGACTACACCGCCAGAATTAAGGCCACGCTTACATTGATTGCCTGTGCATAAAAAGAATAGGGCACTGGTGTGTGCTCTTGATTCGCTGGAAAACGAACGGAAGACGATCCTTCGTTAACGAAGATGTTGGCAGATTCGGGAGAGAGGAGTTCCGATAAGGATCGATCGTTGTGTATTCCAGGGTGATAAACTGAGACACCTGTGGTTTAACTTAACCTTGAATCCCGTGAGTACATTGCTGGAGGAATCAGGGCTAGGCTATCGGTTGAGGAGAGGAGGTTATGTTATATCCCACCTCTTCTACAAAGATAACTAAAAACGGTTTCGCCCCACCGATTTGCGACTTACTGAGTTAGTGAAGGTAACTGAAAACTTTAGTAGCTAACAGGGTGGAATTTAGTGTGGACAAATGTGCAGTCATGTAAAGCGAGGGGGAATTGTGGAATCCGAGGAAATCCAACTTTCTAATTCCAAATCACTTAGATCCCTCTCCCCAACTGACACTTACAAATACTTGGGTAGGTATGTCAGAGGCGTACCTAAGGGATTAATCAGCGAGACCGACATGAGGCAATAATTACGGGATTGCTTATTGGGCCGCTTGAAAAAAGTTCTGAAAAGTCGTTTGTCAGACGGGAACAAAGTCATTTGGATCCCTATCAAGTGTGCATGTTTCCTGACGATGTCCCTCACCGATAACATGAATTCGAAAACAGAGGCCAGATTCGAACTCTGTCTCTCCAGCATGGAAAGCAAGCGTACAACCGCTAGGCTATCATTGATAAAAAAATGCTTTACCAATAACCTATCCTCATTTTAAAGGTTATCATATAGGTAACCTTTTCAATTGTATATTCGGGAATATTATCTAAGTACCTACTATGATATCAGAAATAATAACCAAGAAACTTGCAGAAAGCTCATTGCACGTGGCTTGATTTATTTGCTCCCAAGTTTATTTATTTATAGTAATTAATAATTTTATCATAATAGGTACCTATGTGATAAAACCGCACCAATTTTAAAGTGGAATAGTAAGTACCTACCTAATTTAATGCACCTGAACTTCTTCAACTGAGAAGAGACGTTCGTATAGTATCTCCTACATTTCCCTAATGTATTATTAGTGCTTTTAAATTTATATATTTGGGAATATTAGAAATACTAACCTGTAATAGGAGACGTTCATCTGCCCAAATAACAGCACGACGCCAATCTATACGTTCGTCAAACGGTAACCGCCAACCATTGCTTAGTAAAACAGGTATGCATCCTGCTGCTAATGCTTCGAGAAACCGATATGAACCCAAACGTCGTCCTCGTGCCACAAGGCAGAATGTTGAGTTGGCTAATAATTGCTCATAGTCAAACCTGAGGAAGGTAAAAGATCCACACATTATTGTGTTAATAAAATTATTGTTATAGAGCATTCAATTACAGAACAGGCGTAAACTAAATTTATCAATTATTATGGCAAGTCGATAGCTGTAGGTATTATCTATCAATTGACATAAACGACAAAACCTCGAAAATTACATAAGTTCGATTCAGAATTTTCTTCACTTTTAATTGTTATGGTAACGCAAGGTGGATGAATAAAGCCAACTTTATTCAAGGCCTTCGTAGAAAGTTCGAAATTTACCTATACAAACTTCGGACATTATCCAGCTATTATTGGATAATGTTAACTTATCCACTAGGAAGTTAGGTAAATTGCAGAAGTTGACTTGTGCAACCTACTTTCAACTGTGGACACACTCGCGGCAACTAAGCGGCACTTGATGCAATAACTTGCGCAATTGAACTTGCTAGTGGATTTGGTGCTTTACAACAGAAAGCTGTATGGTACTGAGAGGTCGCCTCTTTTTGAGACATGTTTCAAATAAAATACCTATTTATAGTTATACTATTGGTAAACCCTAATTTGAAGGGTAGGCAGAAATGTTATGCAAGAGTACCTATCTATTACCTACTGCTCATGTTTAACCGGCATGCGGACTGTTGAACGTGCCTACGCATTGTCAGTATCATACTTATGGTAGTATGATATCGGCATTTAGGCAAGTAATTTAATTCACTTTCTACCATAATGTAATTGCTACCGCAAACAAGTGTATGGGATGACATTACCTACTGTGTAATAATGTTTACAGCTTTTACTGGTGTCTTTTAATTGCAAAAATATCAGTATACCTATCTCAAAAAGAACAGAAAAAACACTTGTGTTTGAATTTCATTTATATTCAGTCATTTGTATACCTATCATTCATTGCATTTTGATACCAACTCAAAAGTAGCAACATACTAAAAATGTGCGGAAAAATCAGTTTTACTTTCATTTTTTTTTTTTTTTTCTATTGGACTGCAGTAGGTCGTCCTAGGGGACGGTTTCTACGTAACCGGGCAGTTATTGGCGAGACCTGAAGGGTCTCCAGCCAATGTTTTACTTTCATTCTATAATCTGTTATACATATAGTGATGTCTGAGTTGTCCATTATTTACTTAAATAAAAAAAAATAAAAAAAAACTGTACAGGCACCCACGATACAGGAACGATAAAAGAGGACCATTGCATAAGTTAAAAAAAACGTCTGGGTGAACATAAGTCGAATTTCCATAGGCCCGCTAGAAAGCTAAGGCAATTTCTTTATGTTTGGCACGACAGCACACTTAAGAAGCTGAGCTGGAGTCACTCACTGCCACTGCGTCAAATAATTACTCGCTTTGAAAATTTACCAATATACCAGACCCCAGGCTGCCGTACCGCGTATCAAGAGCTCCTCTGTTAGAAGAATCTGGACAGCCATTAAAAGTCTTGGTGACGAGAAAACCCGGCTTTGACCTTATAACGAAGGAAGTACTACCTACTTACGACAATTACCAATAATGTTAGTCTTGTTTCTAACGATGCTATACATATAACGGTGTCCTAAGTGTCTAAACACACTATGCCGAAGATACGCGACCGAAGTTCGGCATGATTACGCCTGCAATGCTTTTTAAATTACCCGCGACACATCAGGCTGAAATTATGTCGCGTTTTACCTATACAAAAAACATAGACGCCGAAGATCGATCGCGTAATTTCAGCATGGTGTGGCGCCACACTAAGAGTGCAACACTTAAGGAGCGTATTAGAGATTCATATGGTGCATGAAGCAGGGAACCACCCAATCAGGTTGCATGCTACAGACTCATTCACTTACTCTCAGCATTGTCTAAAGTTTTTGTAAACCTCATAGACTGCAAAATACAACTAATCCTAAACGAAAATAATAGGTACAGGGTTAGTGGTAAAACACTAACAACCTCTAAGGGGTCATTGTAGGTAGGACTCATCATTACGAACAACTTTTAGTATGAGAAAAACCTGAAATCGCTGAAAAAAATAAGCTATTCCCTACATTTATGTTCGCTATCTCTTCAAAATGTAGGGAACAGCTGCTTTTTTTTCGCGATCAAATCAAATCTTTCGGGTACCTACTTGGGGCCCACGGTGTACAGATAAACACGAAAAGTTTCCACTTTAAAAAGGCTTAGGTTAAGTTCATAGTTTGCACTATAATTTCAATACTTCTAACTTCTAAGTCCCAATAAGAAATAAAACAACATAAATGGTTGAAAGATAGGTTAGGTTATGTTAGCACGTGACCATTCAACGCACGATCCGAGCGAGCGAAGCGGGCGGCGCCGCAACAGCCATTCGCTTTGCCAATGACTTTCCACAATTCGTTAAATCAGTGCTTTCTTAAACAAATGGTTTTTGATTGATTTTAGTGCGAACCATTAATTTTGTAGCGGAAAGCATTATTTTTGAAGTGTGCCTTAAACATTTTTTATTGTTATTTTCATAATTTTAAAAAGCTTTTAAATACATCCCATAGTATAATAGATTCACACACAGTGACAGGATAAAGAAATCACTGGAGGAAAACCAGTTCTGCTCTTCAGCCTTCCAGCATATTATACAATTTGTAAGATAAAAACATACCTTCCATACAGCCACTACGGACTGATGAAGAATGACCTATCAGTGATTATTTCAAGTTGAAGAAGGTGAGGTTACATCAGAGCTTTTAGAAATAGATGCTGGTGTTCCACAAGGTCTAGTGTTAGGGCCAGTCCTGTATACAATGTACACAGTTGATCAGCCCACAGTGGATATCGTCAGGCCCACCGTTAGCTGTTTAGTAGCCCGCGTGCAATACCGATTATGCCGCCCTACGACTACTTACGCTGAGTTTTGACAAAAAAAGGCTATTTAATGTTTTCTCATTATGGTGGGAAAAAAGAAAAGAATCATAACGAAGATAAAACCCCTCTATCTTATTCATTGTCTCCCTGTTCATCCAAAGGTTGTCTGGTAGATACCGCTATTGTACCCTTCAATGTATGATATTGTATATGAGCTGTGTTACAATTTCGGTGTACAATAAAGTATATTCTATTCTATTCGATTTTATAAAACATTTATTTTGATCAGGTGCATAGTTATTTTCGTATCTAAAAAAATTTAAGAAAAATTTAATTTTACCTCTTCTTGCCTTTATTTTCGCGAAATCTTGAATCAACTTTCTTGTATCCAAGCTGTCTAAGATTTCATGTTCAATTGAAACTATAGCTAAATAACTTAGTCTTTGCTGGAGCATTGTTGATCTTAAATAGTTTTTAATAATTTTCAATGACAATGATTTTGAATATTACGTGATGAGTCGCTCTATTTGCCGCCCCCCTGGACGTGCCGCCCGCGTGCGGTGCACGCCTTGCACGCCCGCTTACTGCGGGCCTGGATATCGTGATCACTGCTACATTCACCGACGATACTGCAATGCATTCTAGCATCTATCAACAAAAACCCTGTAATTGTAGCTTCACAAATTCTACAGAGAAATCATGATAAAATATCCAAGTAACAGACGTGGCGAATATAAGTCAGTGCGTCTAATTCAGTACAAGTCACATTCACTTTGTAGAGGCAACTGTCCTCCAGTGAAGCTTTGTAACACTACACTACCAGGCGTCGTCCTACTACGATCGTACGAGCAAACGATGCGATTTCGTCGCACGACAAGATTAAATACACAAATCTTTATGGAGATTGTAAATCGCAAGTCATCGAGCGAGCACCGAAAATGCGTGACTGGTTGCGTCCCGTGTGTCGTCCCAGGACGACACCGGCATTGTTTATCTATTGTGTCTATAATTATGGTGATTGAGAGGTTAATAACGATCGTAGATCGTGTAAACAAGGCTACAGATCTATTTTGAGTGTCCTAACTGGTCACGCGTCATCGCGCGGTCTATTAGGACACCCGTTGGACCATCGCACAATCATTTTCATATCGCGAGGCGAAATCACATCGTTTCCGCATACGATCGTAGCCAACTAGGACGACGCCCCACACAAGGACAGTGTGAGATACTTGACCTTACATCTCAACCACTACCTAATATGGAACCAGCATATTAAAAAGACCTAGAGAGAAGAGCTTGACATACATACACAAAAAGCTATTAGGACAGAACAGTAAAACTTTCAACTGACAATAAGCTTCTCATAAATAAAACCATTTTAAAGCCCATTTGGATGTACAGTATTCAACTGTGGGAAAGCTCTAAGATTTCCAACTTTTTAACCATGCATAGAATGCAAAATACATATATCCATGTATACAATCAAGTTCATATGAACACAGTGAAAGAGGAATTCAGCAACATTTCCAAAACCTATGTAAAGAGACTGGGGAGGCACTTGAATGAACTGGCTGCCAGCTAAAGACATTCTGCCTAGACCATTCTTGCAACAACTTAACTAAAATGTTAAACACTCAATTTACCAAATGCCTCTTAGCACATCTGCTTACAGTATGAAAAACATATTAGTGATTTAACAGAAAAAGAAATTGTATAATTTATCTAGAAGTTTGTCCTACTAGAGATAATTTTTTTACAAAAGCTATATATCAGTTAGAAGTGGTCCAACAAATCCACAAACTTTAATGGTAAACACATACTTATCATATTCTCTGTTGTCTTCATCACATCTTTCATCACGTAGATCTTTCCAAGACTTTCCATGACGGCATGTTGTTACCAGAATCAGATGATTACCATCATGCAGATGCCACAGTGAATTCCTTGTCTCGCTACCAATGCCATGAACATATCTCTTGCCTTTAAATGCTAACAAATGTCGTCGTGGTGCTGGGAAGGGGTTGCCAGTAGCTGCAGGTGGAACACCACCACGCTCAGGATGTTCTTTGTGAAACAATGGCAATGAAACATCAAATCCATCTCTAAAAAATGTTTCAGATGCACTAGCGCGAGCTAGAATTGCTTCTCCTGGGTCAAATCCTAGAGCACTTTCAGCATAATCAGGCCATGTACCAGCATATAAATTAAATATGAGATGATTACGGCCATTTTTCCAGTATGGCAAACGAGAAAGACGTGATGCCACATCTGGCGCATGCTCAGGAGACAGTGGATCGGCATCTAACGTATCTATTGCTGGCACAAAAAGGCAAGCTTCATTTGGATCTCTTGTAGCATACCTTGATTCTCTAATTACTGATAGTACTTTACGATATGACGCACTCACTGGTCCGTCACTAGGATAAACATAAATTTTTGGATCTTTACCACATTTAGAAAAGTCAAAGCATGTCTCCATTCGACAAGGAATCGTCTCAACAGTTAATTTTCTGTGTGGTTGAGAAGGTAATTCTGACAACTCTTCTAAAGTAGCGAAGGTGTTAAGCTGACTCAGTCTGCTACTTTGAGTCAGTTCTGACTTCAAATGATAGGTGCCGAAATAACAATACACCAAAATTGCACAAGTTAAGGAAAGAAGAACAAAACGTTTTTTAGCTTGCATTTTATTACTTTCTATTGTTTTTTATTTCACTAGTTCAAGTTGTTATTGGTTTCCTCAGCAGTTCTTAATTTATAGCTGACTAAAATCAATGAGTCTTTCTTTGAGAAATGCTACACCAGTTCTTAACATTTCTGATAAAATTCAATAAATAAAGTTGGGTTTTTAATTTGATGCAGTAACTTGACATTTGACAATTCAAACTTCAAAACAATATAATGCTACCATACTAAAAAACCTAATACTAAAACTAAAAAAAAGTAAAATAGTGTTGGAAGAGTAGTGAACGATTTTGCTAAAAGAACGAATCTGAAAAATACTTCAACAAGTGATTCTCTACAAATCCGTTTGCATAAAAGAATGAAAGCGGTCGATGTCGCTTAATAATCAATTTTGAAAATGCGGAGGAAATTTTGAAAATGCGTTGTCGCTTAATAATCAATTTTGAAAATGCGAACATTTTTAACCTAATGGTAATAATACCACGTATCTACTTAAAAATGTTTATGAACCAGAACCACCGTGGGCCCGATGTACCCGAAAGATTTTAACCATCGATTCCGATAGGTACCTAATTGGAGTAGAAAAGATAGGATACAGTTTGTCGAATTAATAAGCTGTATTTTCGAGATATTCATTATTTATGTTAATGTTCACAAATCGAAAAATCTCTAGGTTAATAAGCCCTATAATCGCGGGCGTTACGACTTTTGTCATACCACTCATACCTTGGGTCCTTGTCCTTGGTCATACATATTACTTCAATGGTCATACCATACCCCACTTGTCCTAAGTCGTGTTTTGTCGGGGAGGTTCGTGAAGTGAGAAGTTTTCTTATACTCACACGATAAGTGTGGCGCTACACTCTATGTTGTGTTTATGTTTTTTATATGGGTAAAACGCGACGTAATTTCAGTCTGGTGTGTCGTGGGCTTAGAGCATTTATACCTAGTGTCACCGTTTACAATGTGTGGGCAAATTGTGGGGTATCCAGGTTTTCCTCTCCCCGAATTTGTGATTTGATCGAGGTTTGTGGGGTAATTTATGACGTTAGTATTGGCAGCACTGGTTTGGACAGGGTCCCCGTCTTAGAATAAGTACTATACTTATTCTAAGGTCCCCGTCACCTCCCAGTAGGGATGGACGATACTTGCATTTGTATCGATACTTTGGATCGATTCGGATTGCAACTGTGGACACGATCCTAGGATCGTGTCGAATGGTTACGATCCTATCCTGCAAATATCGTATCGTATCGTACTTAATCCCTACAAGATCCTCAGATCGTATCGAATAGTTTCGATCCGATCCTCCAAATATTGAATCGTATCGTGTCAACACGCGCCGCCGCGATATTAAAAACATTCAAAATAACCATTTTTTTTTTAATAAAATTCTATGAAATTTTAAATTGACTGACTATGTATTTTTGACAATGTGATACGATACGACCCATTCATTCCGATACAGGTACTTTTGTATCGATCCAAGTATGGTATCGTATTCATTTGTATCGATTCAAAAATCGGAGCATCGTTTCATCTGTATCGATACTGTATTAAGTATCGCATCGGATCGTGCATCACCACCTCACTCACAGACTCACAGACAATCTAGTCTGTGCAGACCAGTGTGACCATTTGTGGCAGATTTCTGCCATTTTGGCAGATTTCGCTCCTAAATTTTGTCTGTGGCAGATCATGCTGACGATTTACAAAAGTGGCAGATTTCGGCAGATTTAAAAGATTTCAAGAAAATTCACATTACCTAATTTGAATTTTCAATGAATTCATCTTTTTTTAAGTAATCACATCAGGTTTTATATATAATGAGACCACAAATGATTTTATCGAACTGGCAACTTCTGTTTCATGGCCAAATTATACGGGGATTTCCCGCTTATTCTGATTTTAAACAAGTGCGTCATATGATTATAAACTGTAATATAACTGGAATAGTGTTCATATTCTTATCTTCATAATTGATTTGGTTTCCCAGAGACTTGTTGGAATCAGGTGAAAGTAGCACCACCATAATTTTAAGTGTAGACAAATTTTGGAGAGCGATTGGAAAAATCCTGTACGCGAATGGGGCTACAAAATATCCAAATATTACAAATTTCGCAAAAGCGTTACTATGTTTGCCGATGTCAAACGCTTCGTGCAAAACATTCTTCTCTCAGGTGAATTTAAACAACACAAAAATAAGGAATAGGTTCCTAAATCAACATGTGTCAGCTTTAATTACAACGAAAGAAGGGAATAAGGAACACGGAGACTGTCTCTTTTAAACCAACTAAAAATATGAAAAAAGATGTCGTCAAAATCTATGTATACCGAAAATGACGAAAATTTGGAGGCAAATGCGGATACGTAGAGTAAGTAGTGTATAGGTATAATAAAGCATAAGAAAATTGTTAAATATTTTTGTTGACAAAGAGGGCCTAGATCGGTTAAAAAAATTTCATTGATTGTATTTTTTTTCCGTTTCTTTGAAGGCATATTTTTTGCATTTTTGGCGCCAAGTGTGGCAGATTTTGGCAGATTTTTTGCCCAGTCTGTGGCAGATTCACCATCATTTATAAGATGGTCACACTGGTGCAGACAGACACAGACAGATTATCGACTTTTATCTACCGAGATCTTGTCCGTGTAAAATAACTAAAACTTGAACTCTAAAAGTATAGTAGCTAATTGTGCAGTGATTTCTTTTTGATTTTGTGTGGTAAGTAATTATATTTAAGTAAACTGATGAGGTGCTTATTAATGAAATACATTGTCAGTGGCAGGGCACCAGATACAACTAAGAAATTTCAGAATAGACGCCATTTTCCCTAACAGTAATGCCGACTGCCGGGTTGTATGGTGGCGTCGATCGATCGTCATTAACTTATTTCTTACTTATTTGCTTTTAATGTTTGATCAACATTATAGATTTACCAAAAATAACAATTTGTTTAAATCACCGATAGAAACTCCAAACTATCACCATTTATGATGCCAATTTAGATTTTGCATTCTGTCTGACCAACGTGGCTGATAGGTTTATTTAATTTTTCTTCATTCTTCAAATAAGTACATACAATCTAACAAATTCAAATTATCTCCATCATAATTCAAGTTTTATTAAATTACTAAATACATTCAAAATGTACCTAACCATTAAATATAGATGACTTGGATATTTGCTTTTTGTACGATAGAAAGATATTTACATGTCTTCCGATCGTAAAATTCGGCGCAGCATGATGTCTATGGGCATATCAATTATCAGCACCATTTAAAAGCTTAACTAATACAATAACAATGAAGCAGCAATGGATACTCGCCTTTACACTATATTCTGTTTTTCTTTATCTGATCTTCTATTTTACAATAACATCCTGTGGAATATTAATCCACTTTTCTTGATTAGCCACGTCTTGGAGTTCCTGGAGGGTTCCTAGGTTCCTACAGCAGCATATCTGGCCTTACTCCTTTTTAGTTTATCTCTTATTATATGCTCAATAGGATTATAGTCTTGTCGAATTATTTCCAGTCACTTTATATCATGGAATCCAACTTCATATAAATACTGGCATTTTGTTGCTGGTACATGTGATCTGAAGTTGTCAAACAATAATCATTATGAAACCTCACAATATAACCAGTGTACATCATCACATAATCCTCGAGAACATCCAGGATGTAGTGATTTGAAGTTAATGTGCCTAGTTGAGGCCCTACTACAAACTACATGAGCTTTTTTCCTTTTCGGCTACATAAGTATTTAGCGGTGTTACTGTATTATTAAAATAATAATTAGTAACTGATTTTGATAAAAGAATACTTATTCTGCATTTGTAACTGGTTGTGAAAATTTGAATTTATTGGTAACTCGTAAATAATACATTGCATTGAAACTCTTTTAATGAGTTCCTGGTGACTTCTGTATAAATTAGTATAAATTTAAACCAGGCTAGGAGTGACAACACAACAAGCAAGTGAAAATAGTTTTTTTTTTCTGCATGCCTTAATTTTTTTTCATTACCTACATACATAAAATGAGCCAATTATATTGCTTCTAGGTTTGTAGTCTTAACAACATATCATACCATGACCGTAATAGTTTAAAACCGCTCCATACACCCACTGATTTATTATTGATGTTGCTATCCCGCACGGTGAGAATCTTGTGAAAGCTGAGAAGGATAAACAAATCAAATATTCTGACTTAGCACACAAGGTTGTCAACATGTGGAATGTGGATTCGGCAATGCCGATAGTCGTATCGACTTATGGCCTAATGGCCAAGAGTCACAACCAACACCTCATGAGGCTCTTGTTAGGTGGCTGGATCATGGGCATGATACGTACCTATAGAAAGCAGTTTCTGACACGGTGCATATTATGAGGAGATTCTTTGTTTCTGGAGCCCTAACCAACGGTATCTTGGATTCTGATGCCAGTGGGCATCTGGCATCTGACCCCTGTTTTTTATGTTTTTTAAGTATTTTTTTACAGATTTCTGTTTAAAAATATAATTAATAAGAAGTAATGATGAATAAAGGAAATAATAATAAATAAATTTATTTCAGTCATACAACCTATATTAAAAATTACATTATAAACAATCACCAATATACCTACAGCCTACAAAATAACTACACTTTTTTTTATGGTGCTCCCACACTGCTGTTAAAAATGTTTACAAACATTTTCTAACACTGACAAATGTTAGTAAAAGATAAAAATATCAGATAATAATAAATCTAATTTATGTAATATAGATTATTAGATAATATTTTAATAGATTTTTGCAGATATTTTTTTATTTATGTTTGTTTAGAAAATGTTAACTAATGTTTGTAAACATTTTTAACAGCGATGTGGGAGCACCTTTATAGTAACATTATTCATCACCATAAAATTCATAACATTTAAATGAATGGTAATAGTTTTGGTTATGATTGTTATGAAACATGGGTTTGCATTAGTTTTGCAAATTGGCAAGAAAACAACTAATTGTGTATAATTGACTAAATTAATAAAGAAACAAGCCTATAAAAATAACCTGCTTGATGCAGTCGCGTTAAGTCGCGCTTCGCATGTCACCCAATTTGAAAAACCCTTTAGAAATTATTCTTCTTACACCGGAAAACATTTTGGAAGTCAATGTAATCACTAATCATATAATATTTTTATGCTCTTTAGATGTCATCTCGAGGAAGAGGTTATGGAGGTAGAGGCAGTTACAGTGGTGGTCGAGGGAGCGGCTATAGAGGATCATACAGAGGAAGCAGCAGTCGAGGCTCGTACGAAAGTCGCGGGGGACGCGGTGGTGGCTACTCCTCTTATAATAATGACTCAAGATACACTAGTGGCAGTGCAAGTAGATACAATTCCAGTCGTGACAGAATGGAAGACTCCTATAAAAAAGCGTATCGATCTGTAAGTATGCTAATCACTACGAAATACACTTCTCATCAAAAAAATCGAAACACTTCCGAAATTATCTTTCTGGTGACAATTAAACAAAAAAAGAGCTTAATGCTTCAAGAAACTTTTAGGTTTAACCTATGTTGGCTAAGTTGTAGGCCAAAGTACAACATAAAAAATATCTTAAAAATTCAATATCTCCAGAACGCTTAAGTTTCGGATACTATACATATTACAGAATCAAATCCATCAGAAAGAACCTGAATAATAATGTCCTTTAATATTCAGTACGACTTTCCCTGTAACCCTGTAAATACTCATAAAGATACTCCACTCCACTGGAGCACCATTGTAGGTGTTTAAATCACTATCCTATACAAGGTTAGTTTGAAAGGGGTTACTAATCCGCGGGCCACTTGACAGTAAGGCCCAGACTCCACCAAAGCGGAGATGTGCGGAGATGTCTCAATCAACCAATAGGATTGCGTTATTTTCAAATCTCTCCGCTTAGCTTCAACCAAAACGAATTCCTATTGGTTGTTTACGAGACATCTCCGCACATCTCCGCTTTGGTGGAGTCCGGGCCTAAAGAGACTACCTGCGTCGATTAACTGTGCGCCTGCGCGGACCAGCACCGACAAGCGCTGGCAGATCGGCGCTGGCAGTCCGCTTTCTACATGTATACGCACACGCACTGACCTCAAATGTATACACAGCTGCTCATAGCTGAAGATTTTAACGTATTTTTATGAAATTTTTTAACAGCTATTTCTCTTAAACTATTGACTTTAGGGAAAGTTGTAGAACAAAAGTTACTCATTAGTATGTGTCCGTTGAGTAGGTGTTTCAAAAATATATGGGGATGTCATAAACACTTTCGATACAAAGATCCGTTTACGCATTAAGCATTAAAAAGTTGTCATTTTTTATTAATGTTACTTTTCGGTACCCTTAAAGTAAACCTGTATTTTTGAATATCCTGGGTGGCTAAGGATGTCACATTTGGTGAATCATATTTGGTTTCATATTTGTAATCATAACTGCAAGTGGACTGCACTACCATTACTCATTTTAAGGCGAAGTCACCCTGATAGCACGAAATTTACGGCAAAATAAGCTTGAGTAGCATTTAAGTATTTTGTCCATTAGTCAACCAATAGACTAAAACATTTATAGCCTTACCTGATTACGGAACCCTACACTGCGTGGTCCTACACTCTCATATTCGATTTTTAATACCTTGATATTGTTCTTATATTTTCTACCCTTTATTAATTTGTATCTAAAGATAGAAAGATCAATTCCCCGCACGGACCAAGTATTTGTATGGCCTGCAGATCATTGTTCTGGGTCTTCAGTGTTTGTGTATAGGGTAAGGTTTAAAAAAAATACAGTTGTTGATGGTACACAAATCATTGATGGCCGCCAAACGGTTTAGCGCCGATGAAAACCCATTGCTTTTTTGATTGATTAATGTTTTTTTTTTGTTTTTAGGAAAGTTCTGCTAATTATTCCAACCGTGATTACGGTGGTCGGTCAGGTTCACCAGACAGAAAGAGAATGAGGATGGAGGTCAGTATGTTGTGATTACAGGTGATTGAAATCTAAGAATGGATTTCTTATTAGTTAAACTTATTGCTATAATTATTATATTCTGTACTATGTATAAATCTCTACAAAGTCAACGAAAATCTGAAAAATTTAAGAGAATAATGGCCGTCACAGCAACTGTATTTACAGTGAGACCTGCTAAAATATACAGTTAATAAGCGACATGCTCATAGAATCTATCACAGAATTTTGAAACAAAAAATATAGCTATATACATTCCTTAAGGAAATCAATTTTTGAGGAAAATCAAAGATATTCAATGATGCATTCCCGACAGGCAATAAAATATGAAATATTTGGCGAAGTTAGTCACTTATATAGCTGTGTATGGGTTATCTTGAATAAAGAAAATGAGAAAAATTGTTGTATGTTCAATTCTCGGATTTGATATGCAGATCTTTGGTAAACAGTGATTTACTGATAAGCAGATAATATTGAGATGCATACAGGCGTGAATTGTCACTTCAAGAATTTGACGAGGATACCAATAATTTTGAACTATTCAAAACTGAAACAACTATGAGTATGATAATGCCATATCATGAGGACTAATGAATAGTTAGAATTTAATAACCTTCCAGCCTTTTAGATCTGGACCACACCCTAGTCCTCTTTTACAATATCTATGTGAACATGTGCGATACGACACTTATTCTTTTATTTATATACCTCAGCATTCTTTACTGCCAGGCGCTTCAATCACAAAGGAAAGATATATTTTTTGTAAGACATCGTAATATTAAGTGAGATGGTGAATCTTGAGAAAAATAGATTCTATCGCATTGGACTTTGGCAATATTTTGTAAAAGGAGTTTATTGGTACCTTAGACTAGTGTGTTGACACTTTGACGAGGGCTAGACAAGAAGAATAATACCATTTCCATCCTCATTAAACACTTTATTCTATTTCATATGTAAAGCGTGTCGAAAGAACCAAAGAGAGTTGTGTACAGGGCTCCTCGAGCGATAGACGTAGTCATGATGGTGGCGGCCATTACGGCGGATCATATGGCGCTCGACAAGAGAGTTACAGCAGCGAAAGGAGATCGTTCGGTGGCGAAGATCGGAGACGCTCGCCAAACCGAGAAAGCTACCGCAAGCCGAGCGGAATGGGCCCGCCGCGAGAGGTGACGAGGCCCGCGACGCGCCCGCGCGCCGTGCGCCGATCCTTCCGCGGCCGCACTATGCGCTCGCGGGCCACCTTTCGAGGCGCACCGCGCTCTCGCGGTACATTTACCTCTAGGCGATACACCGAAAGATCGCTCGGTTACACCCGTGCGTTCCGATCTCTCAAAGGCCGAAGGTAATTCGATACATTGAGTATGTACCCATTGCTTACATTTAGTTTATTTTTTAACAAAACAACTAAAGTACCAGGTTTGAGTGAGGAACTCTCCGAAACAGATGCCACAATTGAAGTGTTATGATGGTAAAATCACTGATGGTTAATGAAAATAGATTTATAACCGTCCATACGACAAGAGATGCAAGAACATTGCAGAAATGAGACCTACTGAGATGGTACAGCGGCTATTCCTAATAGAAGTAGAACTAATACATAATAGAAAAATAATTTGTCCAAATGACATTTATTATGAGATGAATGTGTATTGTAATAGTTTTCAATCTACTTTCAATATATTTTTGAATGTGAAGAAAAGCTTTTACTCATTTATTTTTAATTATCATCAAGCAGCTCTGTCAAGTCTAAGGAGGATGCTTCCTCGACGGAAGAGGATTGGGACGCGGAAGAGAAGGAAGAAGTTACTGAAGAAAAAAAAGAGCCCAAAATCAAATCTCCTAAGGTAAGATTATAAATACTCGTAATAATAATAACACTTGTGTATTGTATACCGGGTGTCGCAAATCGCGGTGGTGATGGAGGGATAGTACTCTCATTTATTAAAAACTAGCGACCCGCCCCGGCTTCGCACGTGTACGTTTTATAGCATATAACCTTCCTCTTGAATCACTCTATCTATAAAAAAAAACCGCATCAAAATCCGTTGCGTAGTTTTAAAGATCTAAGCATACATAGGGACAGACAGACAGCGGGAAGCGACTTTGTTTTATACTATGTAATGATAGCAAATTTTAGGAGACTTAAAAGTCTACCTAAGCCGGGAATTGAACTGACAAAATTTCGAAAGAGTACCGTTCTACATATTATGGCAACTGTTAATAGAAATTGATAGTCAATAATAACGATCAAATCTTTCCAACTAATAGTGTCTTAACTGAAGCAAGTCCGAAGGTAAATAAGAATTAACAACAAAATATAAAACAAGGTAGTTAGTGTTAAATTTCATGGTTTTCTAAGAAACTGTGATTATGATTATTTGAGAGATTTGATCCTTGAGAGGTGGCATAAAAATACAGGCTGAAATATTCCGCGTTTGTTTTCGTTCGCAATATTCCAAATCACATTTTCTAGTATGAGATTCAGATTCGATTTTTAAATGCGGTTTTCTTTTATGGCTATTTATTATTCAGATAAAAAAATAGTTTTGTTTTGTTATTCACATAATTAAATGCATAGTAGTTTTACAAAAATAATAAAGTTTTATACAGTAGTCCCATTGCCAAAGAGCTCGAAAACTGTGGTCTATAAATAAAGTAAATCATGAATATGTTGACTGGTAGAGAATGCCCATGGCATTAAGTCCGCCTTGTGTACCACCAATGTACATGAAGTTTAAATAAATAAATATGTAGACAGAGCATAAAGAAAATTTATTTCGATTTTCAAATTACTTTTCTGCCCTAGGTAAGAAAAGACGCACTTTATGTCCGCTTTTGAGGTAAACAATGACACACTTTCAGAGCATGGGGGATGAAGTCAATTTTAATAGTAAAGGATTTTCGAAAACCTCCATAACCTCTATAGACTAGCTGCCGTTTTCAATAACCTATCTATCGGCGGTTTGCGCTACTGGAGATAAGAATTTGACATTATTTATATGGAGCTTTGTCAAATTTCTATCTCTAGTAGGGCGAACTGTTGACAGATAGTTTATTGAAAATGGCCCTATGTGCATGTCGTTACCGACGCCTAGTCATAACCTCTCTCTTGACTCGTGTCAACTTTTTGTAGTAAGGTAACACAAAATTAATGGATATGAACAACTAACCATGACTGTTATTTTTGGGCACTGTTGTTGCCTTATAATTGCGTCAAGGAATACGATTCTTTATTGCAAAAATGTACATAAAAGTTACTTTATACAGAACAAAAACCAGTATTTAACAGAAAAGGTGTCCGTCTCCCTATTCCATCTTCGACGACTGCATTTATCGTTTTCGCTTAAAACAACTTGAATAAAGTTTAAAGAAAAAAATGTATACCACGATATATTACACAGGCCGCTCCGGAAGTGTCGGATGGCGAGCAAGTAGAGGGCGGCGAAGATACAGACAAGGAACCAGATGCCGCATCAGACACCGCGCCGCCACGCCCGCGCCCCTATGTGCATCTAGCGTGCGTGCACTGCAAGGAGAAATGTGCAACGTTCGCAGTAAGTTAACTCTCGCCTTCTGCAATGACTGTGATATGCTTCCCTAGACCGTCGCGGGTTCACATGATTCCATACGAAGCGGGAATAGTAGATTATTAACCAACGGAAGTAAGTGATCAATTTCACAAGAGATATTTTGGCGTCTAAGCGTAGCGATGCCTGTAGTTCGAGTGGGAAATTGATAGTTTGACCCGAGAAAAACTGGTTTAATTAAGAATATGAGGAAAGTAAATATGCAATGATACCAAAAAATTCTCTTGACTGATTGTTGTTGTAATGTTAGGCAAAGATTCTAAGTACAACTCCAACTGAACAAAATTTAGTTTGGAGGTTTTAGGGTTTAGTACATTAGACTAAAAATATAACGGCGGCAGCCACTTTAAACAGCTTTAGATGTTTACGTTTTTTTTTTATCTATTAATAATATTGACTTTGCTTTTTAACCAACTTCTTGTATGTTGGGAAAGTTTTGTCTAATTTCATAAATTCACCAGTAAAGTTCATTGTGACTTACCATACATTACGTAGGAGGCACTTTCTACCCGCTTTTGAGGTAAACAATGACACAGTTTCAGAGCATGAGTGATATAATGTATGTCGTCGGGCTTAGGTATACGTGAAGCACCTGGTGTCGAGCAAGCACCGCGCGGCCATGAGCGGGGTGGCGCGGCGGCACAAGGCGCAGCTGCTGCGCATGCGCGTGGCGCAGCGCGGCGCGCAGCGGGAGCTGGAGGCTGCGGCGGGCGCGCAGCTGGCGGCTCGCACCACGTTCTGCCCCGTGTGCCGCCTCAACCATCGCACCACGCGGCACGCACACAACCTCACGGACACGCACCGCGCCATGAAGCGCTTCCTCATGCCGTTCTGTCAGATCTGTCGCCTCACCTTCCGTTCGCCGATGATATACGAACATCACATTTGCTCGCTAGAGCATCTGAAGGTAAGCGAGCCGCAACTTTGTTAAATTCACTCTGCGAGTACTTTCATTAATTCACTAAACAAAATGACATAAACACAATGGCATTATGTAATAATTTTGTATATTCTTCATCGACAAAACCCTGGTGGTCATGCTAAGCCTGCTGGGGTCAAGAGTATTTGCTTGACCCCAGCAGGCTTAGCATGTAAAATACGCTTCCTAAATTTGCTAACAGAAAAGATGCATAGGCTTCACCTGCCTACCAATGAGAAATACTTAGGTTGTTGTCTGAAGATTGAGGCACATGTCCGTCCCCCCCCCCCCCCCCCCCTCTCGTACAGAAACTTAACCTAACCCTATGGTTTAATAGTATCTCCTAAATAATTTAGTAACCCTATGTTTTAGTAGTTATAACCACTACTATACATTCATATTTATCCTTACATTTAAATATTTATGATTCAGAAGAAGGCTAGTCAATCAGCTCGCCGTGTAAGCCCAAAAGCAGAAGCTAGCGGCGACGAAGGCATGGATGTGGATTTGGACAATTTTATGACACTTGACTCAGTGGGCGATGTAGATGGTAAGTCAAATCATACGACGTAATATTCTTTTGTTATGGCAGTATCCCTTATGATCAGTATACATGTTTATTGCAGAAGTTGAAGATGACGACTCCGGTGGCGAAAAGAAGGACGAATCTTCTCCGAAAAAACCTAAAGTTGAAATTAACATTGGCAGTGAACATATTAAAAAGATGGAGGTACGCAGGGTTATGGTGGTTACTTTAAGGAGAATAACATATCAAGCTTTTATTTGACCTATAACTTTTGTATGCATGTAGAAGATAAAATTATATACAGGGTTTGAACGAATTTGTGTAATTCCATCCACATGATCTGATACTGGTATTATACCAGTAATAGATCATGTTGTGGTTTAATTACACGCTGCTAAATCCCATGCTGAGTATCTATACCAGTGGTATAGATTAACTCAGCATGAGATTTAGCTTGAATAAAAATAAATTCCCTTTTGTTCTTGCGGTAGAGGTGATCGTATCTAAACTACCTATTAAAGATTCAATAAAAAAAAATAAGCTACAAAAGTTGCAAAAAAATAATTTCATTTGATAGAACACGTCGATGCCACGCATAAATGAATGAAATCACGACGACACAGCTGTTTGGCACAGCTAGCGCGATATTGCTCCCCGCAGTCAGTTAACTCACGGCGCTAAATTGACTTTGAAACAGAAAAGCATGTTTTTTTACCTTTTCTCCTTTATAAAACAAGCCTTAGATACCTAATCCAAAACATGTCTTAAAGAAAAAGGAATTATTAAATGAAATAAAGTAAAATTAAAATTGGAACATCTGTAAACTTAAAGCTTTCGGGGCAGTCAATTTCTCAATATAACTGTGCAATAATATTATAAGTAACTTTCTATTGACGTGATGTCCCGGTTTAGACAAAAAATATTTATTTTGTTGTAAACTAGGTATGGTGGTGTGAACTATGCCGCGTGTACTTGCCTCGTGTTGAAGCAGGCGGCACGGAGGAAGCTGAGGCACTACGCCGTCACTGTCGCTTACGTATTCATCTTGGTCGCTACGTACAGCATCGCGACACTCGCACTCTTCGCAAACATGCTGAGAGAATTCATCGTCAGCTACATCAACAAAAAGGTGAGGAGCGAGACATATTTAAGCCTTCGTCGTTATATCCTCCTTCCTGAGAAACCACTACGGAACATGTGCCTTCCAATGAACGCTCTGTAATAAACCGCTAATCGTTAAGAGCATTGCCATATTCACCACGCTTAGCACAGGTGTTAGTGTAAACAATATTATTATGTTGTTATTGGCAGACAGTAGGACGCTAAGGGTAATCTTGTTAACATCATGCCTTGTCCCCTTTACCCATGAGTAGGAAGGGGATGGCCTATTTTTTGACTAAGGCACAGAAGTAATTTATCAGTATGATGATATATGTATATAATCAATCTTGAAATATTGTGTATCTCAAAGTCTTATCGTCATTTCATGACTTCGCTTTCATGTTCATCTTGCGCTCTCAACTTTCAATTCCTCTTGCGTCAAGCGCACGCAATATTGATTGCCATAAGAATAAGACGCATGCCGCTTATCGTCTACACCGGTGCGCCTCTGTTAGTCGTAAGTCGACATACAATAGACGGATTAGCGTGCGCTAAGGGCATGCGCTTTTGTCGAACTAGTATTAAGGCATGCGCTATGGCGCTGCACGCATGCTTCAGACGAAGACGCAAAATGAACATGAAAGCGCACTGGTGTAGACATAGTTTTAAATGAAGATTAACAAGACAGAAAAATTAAAATCGGTTGATGAGTGTCAAATACTCGTTTTTGCGCAACAAAATAATGAACATCGAACTATCATATAATGTGTCACATTTCGAATGATAATTCAAAACATACAAATAATTGAGGCAAGTCATAATAATAACAAAATAATGTTCTTCCACTGGTACCATAATAACACTTGGGGTTTGGGGCAATCCTTCTATATTGATTTAGGTTAATATTGAGGCAGTTAATGTAGGGATACCTTTCAATGAGCCATTTACTACACATATTTCACTGTAACATGATTAAAATACTAGATGTCCAAAAAAATTGTAATGGCGAATATTTATACCAGTTCAATTCAAAAACATTAAAATCAAAATAAATACCGCATTTTCCAGAGGATCATTTAAAACGCAAAAATACAGTAACATTAAAATATAATCTCTTCATCATAAGTATATATTTCGTTGAAGACTAAAAAATCCACTCAGTGTTTTAAGCTTGCTTCATATTATTGTATCAGTTTGAATTGCCTATCGATAAAATAATTTCGATATAAATGTACTTATTTCTTAACTAGAGAAAAAGATAGCAAAAATTACACAAAGTAACAAGCAAACTTCGTCCCCTACTTAAGAGATGAATTTTCAAAAATCCTCCCTAATGCTCACCTACGTTGTATATGGAACTCCCGTGCAAAATTTCATGCTTCTAGACCCACTGGTTCAAGCTGTGCATTGTCTGCCAGACACACTGACTGTGTTAAAGTTTTAACTTCCCGAACAAAAAAAATAATATGACAATATTGTTTTCACTAAAAATTACCAAATCTTTCCAAAGAAAACTATCCTGTGGTTCCTTTGGTTTATGATTTTACAATACTGTCCCAGTTAAATAAAATATACTGTATGCCATAAAAATCTAAAATCAAAATTAGCTGGTTATCCTTGATCCTAAACTGACCACACCCTAACACATTCGTTTCGAAAATATTTAGGTGCAAAGTTAAATGTTCAGTTAATTTGTTACAGAATCTTTTGTGTATTATTTTTATTTATTATTCAGAGGAAGAGAAAGAAGCCGCTGCCGCTGACACTGGCGACAAGACAATATCAGTAAAAGTTGAGGCTGTTGAAGAAAATAAAAAGAAACTCGACAATGGCGCAGATAATTCCGCGGCATCTGGTTAGTAAATACCTACGACTTTAATTACTACTTGAAGGAATTTACAAAAGACAATGACCAAATCACAATGGGAAGTGGTGCATATGGTTTTATACCGCAGCCATCGTTGAAAAATTTGTCGGTATATGATAAGCCTATCACAAAAATGAATTGATAAATGATTTTTCTACAAATGTAGTCCGAGATAATATATTTGAACTTGAATTTTTATGTAAAAAATAATGAAGTCATCTAGATAAACAGATGAAAGAGATAAGCCACAATCCATTTTATTGTGTTATTGCTCTCCATCCACGGTTGTATGGAAGAGATCGCTTAAAGTAATAAGACCGCCCGTTGTGACACTTATAATTAAGTTTACTTTGTTTTTATTTCTTATGTATTATGTTGTGGCGTTTCAATAAATTGTTCATTCATTTATCTCGGTTCAGACTGATGTTAGGTTATGTTACCGCATATTAACCTGTGTTCGTCATATCTCCGTCTAATTAAAAAAGAGTAAATGAAGGCCGCGAAAAAAATGCTCCATTTTTGGTCATTGGCTTTTAATCTGCTGTAAATATAAATTGTTAACCGTTCCATTTTTCGACCAATCCGTGAAACTTAGCTGGATGTAACTACGGATAGACTATTCTTTTGTCTATGGAAGGTGGAAAAAAAAACATTTTTAAATTTGACACTTTTTATTTCAATATTATCATTTTTCCGCAGCATATTCCCATGAAAATAACGAAAATGCGTAAAAGAAAATAGTTTTTTTAATATTTTCATTTCGCTAAACAGATGAATGAACCTTTACTGTATAAAAATAAGGTTGTTTTTCCATCTGTCATTTTACTGTAGGCCATCTTCGTGAGTGGATTAGAGTCGCTTATCAGTAGAAATAAAAAGTCAAATAGATCCCCTTCACGGTCACAAAGATTTGGATTGACCTAACGTGAAAGGTACGCTGTGTGTGTGGGCCGTCCGCATATTGTAATTTTACTTTTTACCTACGCTTTCTGCAAGTGGGTCCTTATTTGAAACTGATGTTTTAAAATCATGTTGTATTTCAGGGAGTGAGGATAAATTATGGGCAGATGTTGACAAAGACATCGGAGAATTGCTTCGAGAAGTTGATCCCCAAGGCAATGAAGGCAGTGACGATGAGGAGGACCTTGGAAGGTATATAAAAATGTATCAGCTACAAATACGTTCTAGATTGCAGGACATCTGCGCGAACAGCGAAGCGTTGGACGACTGCTGCTTGACTCAAACAAACATTCTGCGGTTTAAATCGCTCTCTACTAGAAAATGTACCAATGCAAGCACCAATGACCAGTGTAGACATTCGCGTAAGAGCGTTTGTCCACCGCCGCAGTCACCGAGAAACGAGATTATTTCGGACCGAGTTCGGAACGACGTGACGGCGAACGTATGTCCACCGCGACTGATCTCGGTGGTTCCCAACATAAGACAAAATCCATACACCGACGCCGTCAATCTCGGATGTAGTGGACAAGAGCAGACGTGTTTTGTATTGCCGTCATTTCGGTCCGTCACGAACGCTGCGGAGTTCTAGCGGTAGCGCCAAACTCACAGACACGGTGTCCGAAATGACGGCGCTCGGATGACGGACGTGCGGTGGACACGTAGCCATAGTAATGTATGTATCGCTACTTCGGCAACGTCATCTCGTTCTCGGTGACGGCGGCCGGTGGACAAACGCTCTAACGCTTGCGCTAGGTATTTAGACGTCGAACAGAAGTTCGACGTCGATCGAAATCGTTGCAAACGCTTCCACATTGCAAACATTCTGGACGTTGAATGTCTAGAAGATTTTTGTGATTCATCGAAAATTACAAAAATACCATTAATGACTAATAGTAAATTGTACGATTTATTAAAATAAACGCGATAAAAATAGTGAGAAATGTTAGAAAATGCTTTATTCAACTTTTAATTCCATGATTATTTGGTTCATTAAAATGTTAATTTTTTCAGGTACGATAAATTCAGAAAGAGTGACAAGAAAACCAAAATAGGTGAAAATGGAGAAAATGCTGTTGATACTACGGATGTCGCTAGTGAGAAAAGCAATACCGAAAATAGTACGCCTGCTTAAAAATTTCATATAATTTTAAGAATTAATGTAACTTTTATTTGTTTTAATGATTTGCAATATAAATTGCAACCCCTCAATGTTAGCAGACTTAAATGAATTAAATAACTAGTACCAAAATGTTTGGTTTATTCATTTATATCCGTATCATTGTTAGGCTTTTTTGTGACGAATTTCCTAATTCCACAATGAGGAACCACGGACTAGAAAAAAAAGGACTCCGCGCCACGCATATCAAAAGTGAAGCACCTTACCGATCTATGTGTGCGTGATTTGAGGGATACCAGATAAATGAAAATTTCCCCATTTTTTAAAAATATTTTGAAAGTTTCATTTCTTTAAATGAAGCCATATAAGAAGTCCGCTTACATTATTTAATTTCAATTACAAACATATACTTAGTTAAAACTTAAAATTAAGTATTTATTTTGTATGAGTGACAAGAAAAACGTTTTCGACGGAATTCAATGTTCTTCATCTCTGCAGGCTCTTATTATTTTAATCCAATCATTATATATAGAGATCTAGTATAGTAGATATAGACCTTCTACTAGAAACGAGTTGGCGAGAAGCGAGTGTGTAGTTCCGATAGTTTTGTCGCTGGGCTCTAAGCAAGTGTGCGAGTGCGACGGGCGATTACTCGCACCACTCGCAAATGACCGCAGGTTTGTCTCTCGGCATGGGTTCTTGCCGCCAAGCGAGTATTATCTTTGATAGCTCTTGTCGCTCATCGACAAACTAGTGGAACGAGTCCTCAGCGGCAGTGTGAACAGTCAGCGATCGACTATCAATATATGCATCTCTTTTGTTTACACGGAATGTATATCTATTGTACGTTTCTTGAGCGAGAAAATAGCCGATAGTTAGTCGCTTCCTCGCCGGCGGTGGGACAACTGCCTAAAACTAAGCTTGTATAGTAGTGACGCGCCGCTACCAAACAGCGGAACGGAAGCGAACCGAAACGATACTGCGAACGGGAACGAAAGGGCCTCATCACAGCGGGCGACGATTTGCAAGCGAGTTCAAAGCGAGGCGAGAGCGCAGCGGGCTCGCAGCGAGAGTGCATTTGGCTCGCCGTGTGTTCGCGGCGCGCTCACTGCGAGTTCGCGGCAAGCCCGCAGCGCTCTCGCCTCGCTTTGAACTAGCTTGCAAATCGTCACTGTGATAAGGCCCAAACAGTCTGCTACTGAGCAGGATAAAATTTTGGGTGGCAGACACGCCGGCGCCGGCTGTCCCATTTCAAAACCTAGTAAGGGACACTTTACAAAAATCGTTTTATTGCATAGTCTTGCTAACCTAACAAGTCCCTATCAAATACAAAAACACCAGCGTTGAAAACTTATATAAAAGCAGATTATATCGTCGGCGTAGTGCGAGAACTAAATCTAACACTTGGCGAAATTGACTTTTTTACATTTTCTCGTAGCCCAAAAAATCCCGCACCTTTTAGTCTTAAACACGTTTAAATACAACAATATCTTAATTTAATGAAGCCAGGTGGAAAAAATGAATATCGTTATATTTACGTTAATTAGGAGAAGCAAAAATAAATGACTAGAAATAAAATAATAAGTAACTCTATCTTTACTTGAGTAGCGAAACAATGGAACAAAGTATCTTATTTAAATTTGGCACTACCCGTGTTTTTGGTTACATATCGATACCGGAAGTATTACTTAGCGTAAGGGACATTTTGGCCAAAATGAGTTATATACATCGTTGGATTCGGAATTTTCTGCTCCATCGACTGGCGTACTCAGAATTTGGATTATCTTGAAAAAATGTCTCTTACGTTACTCATTTTTGAACAGCCAAGAACAATTTTTGTCTAAAAAAAGGATGTAAAAGACCTTTACAAATATTTCTTACACGAAAAATAAAGAAAGTCACTGCAGTCAAATAGTTTGGTCCCTTACATTAAAATTTATTTCAAAATATTTTAACAAAATGTTTAGATGTGTCTCTTACGTTAATGTTACATGTCTATTAATGTTGCATTTTGTTGTAAGTAAGACTTTCCTATTAAAGATAATGGTAATATGGAACCGTATTACTATGGAGTTAAGGTCTATGACTTGTGAGACTTATTTTTCATTAGAAAGAAATAAATCCGTTCATTTTAATCAACACTTTTATTTTAGACCCATCGTAAATCAACAACTTAAGTAATAAAATCAATCCATAAAACAGTAAATATTGTATAAATTATATAAAAGGGTTATATGTATAAAAATTGTTAAGTAACTGAACAATTATTACTAAAGAGTTTATATTTCCCAATTCAAGTTGAAAAAACTTTGTTAATACCAAGCTTTTAACACCATTTAACCGTGACACAAAAAATATTTAAAACATGATTTAAACTAAATGAACAGTCTTAGACTTACCCGTAAAACCGAAACTAAACTAACACAAACTTTTCAAACCAAATTAACAGTCTTTTTGATCAAAGAAAACCCTTATTGCACTAGAGACTGCACATTAACTTAGTTGAGAAGTTTGTGTTAGTTTACTTTCGGTTTTACGGGTAATTCTAACTGTTCATTTAGTTAGAATCATTTGTTTTATTTTTTTTTTTGTTCCACGGTTAAATTGTGTTAAAATCTTGGTAATAACAAAGTTTTTTCAACTTGAATTGGGAGATATAATCTCTTTAGTAATAATTGTTCACTTTCTTTATAATTTTTCTATTAACCTTAAGGTTTATGCAATGTTTACTGTTTTCTGGTTAATTTTCGTTTCAGAAGTTTATTTTCGTTTTACAAGTAAATTATTTTCTCATTATAAAGTGTATAATGTACTTTATTTGATTGGTATAGTAAAAATAGATAAAGTAGTTTCAATTACAGGGTTAGAAGACTGTTAATTTAGTTTCAAAAGTTTGTGTCAGTTTATTTTCGGTTTTACGGGGAAAAAGACTGTTTATTTAGCTTGAATCATTTATTTTAAATCAAAGTATTGATTAATATGGATGGTTTTATTTATTTCTTTTAAAAAAATAAGTCTCACAAGTCATAGACCTTAACTCCATAGTAATACGGTTCCATATTACCATTATCTACAATAGGAAGGTCTTCTTACATCAAAATGCAACACTAGTAGCGACCTTTACACTAAAATAACACAAAATTTTCTTAATCTTCTTGTTACATACATCATTCACGTCGGTTTATATCTAAAATTTGTGTAGCGTAGGGCACAACTAGACATGATTTTTTAACGTAAGGGACATGCTATTTTCGAAACCACTAGGTTTTCTTAAATTTTGTATTTTTAGTATAAAAGAGGCAAAAAATCTAAGAAACTTTGTCCTAGACTCCATCAAAATCGAACCATAAAAAGATACAGACAGTTTTCGAAAATAAAAACTGTTTTTTGGCTCTCCTGAAAAGTCGTGTTTTGTCCCTTACGCTAAGTGATACTTCCGGTATCGATATATTTTTGAACTTCTCGTTATGTCTTTCTTTATTCATTTTGAAAGCAAAAACCATACGTCCGACATGTTAGACAGAAGGGCTGGAAATGACGGGTGGGTGGGAGCAGCGCATCGCTGACGCATTCTGCCGTGCTACCGAAGAATGCAGTAACTCGATTTTGGACGATTTTGAATTGTATACCTAATATACATATATTATGGTATATAATTCGAAATCGTCCAGGATCGAGTTACTGCATTCTTCGTTAGCACGGCAGCATTGGGCTCGCGTGAACCACTCGCGGGCCGCGCGCGGTCTTCTCGATGGCAGCGCGCGGTTCACTCAAGGCAAGCATGCGAGCAGCGAGTTGTCACCGACTCGGTAAACTCGTCGTCCGCGCGTGGACGGCATACGCCTGAGGCGATCCGGTGACGTTACGGAATTTATGTAGTGAGCGCACATCCATACAAATTCATATAAAGAATAAGAACCGCACGAGGCGAGGCGATGCGGGTCGGGTGTCGGGTGGGTCTAATGAGCTGTAACCTTTACTCGCCTCCTGGAGGAGGGTTATTTCGTCATCGGATTCTAAAAGTGTGTGCCTGGGACGGCGAACTTATGAGTGAGGGACTGTAGTCGGCCGCTGCGGCGACTAGGGGGTTCGGATGGAGGGGGGCAGTGTCGAAGTAACGCTTGGAAATGCGTTTGAGGTATTGCCTGACGGTTGGCATTTTTAGATCGAGAAGTGACTGACCGTGTAAAGGTTTATATTAGATGCCATAGCACAATTTTAAACTGAGGGTTTTAACAACTCTGTGTATTTATTGGAAGTGGACGCGGCCGCATCCTAGCGAACTTGTACGTCTGACAAACAAGTCAGCAACGAAACGTAACAAAGGTATGAGATCTAACCAAAATTCCATTAGATCAAACTGTACAGTTAAAACCGTGTGTAGTGTGTAGCATAGGCTGTACCAACGAACAATTAATTTATCTGTACAGTCCCATTGTACAGATAAATTGCACAGTTTTACCTAAAGGTCTGTAGGCTGTACCAACGAACAATTTACCTATACAGTCCAACTGTACAGTTAAAACTGAATGGTATGTACCGGGCTTGAGTCTCGACGGTGCGGTGTAGTATTTCCTGCTGAGTAATGTACTAAAGAAGCCGGAATAGGAATTACAATAGGAAATGGAAAAGGAAATGGTACCTTACTCTACAATGAAAAGATAGGTTATGTACTTATACATTTATTGCATCACTTCTTGGCTTTAGTTTCTTTTACTGCAGTCGGTGCTTTAGTGACGTCATCAGGATTCTCTGCAGCATCCTTCAACCTCTTGGCCCGAATACCAACAAGTTTGGCAATTGAACGAGCCTGAAACAAAAAAATCATTAATAGTTGTTTATAATTTATACATCCGTAGGAAGGATTCGTCTAATCTTAAATGACGCGCCTCTCCCTTATTCTATGACAAATTCAATGGAGGGGTGCACCTTTTTGGCTGAAGTTCTATAAGTTTTTTTTATCTAAAAATATTATTTTTTTACCTTTTAAGGATGCATAGAAATAATTAAATGTAACATCGACGTAAAATACGCATGGACCAAGACTAGTACAAAATTCACGAAAAAAGTGTCCTGAGTTTGACACAATATATAAACAGAACTTAAACTAATAAACTAATTTAAATCCTATCTCGTCATCACAGTGCCTAATTTAACTTGCAACAATTTTTCACTATACGAAGATTCGACTGCATGGCACAATTTTTAAACTTATGAATCTTCAACCGGAACCTCATTTGGCGAACATACCACTAATGGAGCAGCTTTAATTTTAAAAGATTTCATTTTTTAGGTATATTTATTGTGGTGATTTTATTTTTAGGTATATTTATTGTGATCGCTAACTTATGACTATTTCTGATCCAACTGAAAGAGTATAGAACATCTCTGCCATCTCTGGTACACGTACAAGTCCGCCATATTCAAAAATGTGCCAATCAACTACCCAAGTTATTACAAACCAAAAATATTCAATGAAAGACAGGCGAAAGGGAAATTCAACGACGTAAAAAAAACATGTTTGAAAAAGAAGCCGTCCCTCCGCTTAACCCGTATCTAGTTAGACAGAAAGCAGATGTCAGTAAGAGGAAGGGTGAATATTCGAATTACCATAACATTATAGTGACAAATCATTTTTCTCCTAAATTTTTAACATTAATACTAATTTCAGATTGCTTTTATTCTTGTCTTATTGCTTGACGGCAGTGGTATAGTTTGAGTTTTCATAATTGGAGTTTTAAGTAGTGATATTCTTAATTTTCGAATATTCATCCAGAAAGGCTAGGCCGATGAAGACTAATAAATAACACAGGCGTAACTCTCTAAAGTGCGGTGTCCTGGTGTATATGCGTTATTGTCATACTTTGCATATTCACTTTTTTGTCTGTATCTCTATCCACCCATTGATTTGGCCAGTGATACTTACACCGAATAATTTACACATTATAAACTATCATTTGACATAAATTTCGTTTTGATCGATTGATATCAGTCGCCTAGGTTTATATGGGCTTGTTCTTAAATGAAAACGACGACACGTTTGGTGCAGTGGCTAAGCGATTGGCTTCTGCGCTACGGGTCGTGGTCGTGGGTTCGATTCCCACACGGAACAAAAATTTGTATGGCCTACAGATGGTTGTTCCGGGTCTGGGCGTTTGTTTGTGAGATTTGTGTCTGTAAACGCACCCACGATACAAGAGAAATCTTAGTGTGGGGCAACGTTTTTTTAAAAAAGAAAACGTTTCATACAGTTAGCAGTCAATCCTAATTGAGACTGTATGGGTTAATTTGAAACCATTGCAGGTACAGGAAAACTGTCTTATGTACCATTAGATCCTCTGTGGTTAAAACAATTTTGGCGTCGAACTTTCAATTCATTGAAGAATTTTCCCCTCATAGACGCAATGCACGCGACACCATGTTAAATTCAAATTATAGGTTAGCTGGAGGTCGCCCGCGTTGATGTCGTTTATCGCGTATTCCGTATTTTTCGGGATAAAAGAAGCCTAGGTCCTTCTCTAGGTTCCAGACTATCTCTGTACCAAGTTTCATCAAAACCGGTTCAGCGGTTTAGTCGTGAAAGCGTAACAGACAGACAGAGTTACTTTCGCATTTATAATATTAGTAGGGATAGTAGCGATTGAAAATCGCAAAACAAAAAAACATCGCGTAAAAACAAACTTTTTGGAATATTTGTTCTCAATCTGTCAATTATCGCTCATGATAATCCAAACAAAGTGACCAAACAAAAGAAGAACAATTAAATTTATACTTTGTTTAGTTGGATTAGTGTTTTGCTTTTGCAATTAATTCAAATTTAATTACAATGTTCCTTAGTAAAATTATACTTTAAAATGACAAAACAATAACATAATTAGAGAAAAAAGTATACACTATCATTTTTTTTTTTACTTTACTTTTGTAGTTTTCAAGCAGTCGTCGACTTTTTTGTCGGCGGGTTAGTCGGCGACTTCACATCTCGCTCAAGTAGTAAAACTACGTCGGCGGCAAGAAATCAGTAGCTTTTTAAGCATCTTTTTTAGTAACAGCTCGAGTGTCAGCGGGCAAATGAGCGCGTACGCAAGTCGCAGACATGCCGCCGACATATTGCTACAAGTCGCCGGGCGATACGCGCGGTTTCAAGTCGCCGACATGATTCTTTTGGAATAAAGCCGTCGACATCAAGCGACTTACACGTACTTCTTTACACAACCTGACTACACGGAACGGGATTGTTGACGTAACATTGACGTGTATAGCTGCTCGCTCGCCCAAATAAAGAGTGATGCCTCATTAATCTACTTTTTCACGTTAGTCTACTTTCGGTTCGGTCATTTTTGAGTGCTGACCCGAAGTTCATACGTATTCTACATCAATGATGTGAAATAATAATTAACATAATATAAACACAACTGAAAGATTAACATACCCCTCTGAGGTACTGGTAAGCCCTGAAGTCCTTTTCTTCTTCAGTGATAGCACGTGCAATGGACTTGGGCGCTGGCTGCTGCACTGGCATTAGAGGACCACGTAGCTGAGTGGCTAACTTGCGTTCCTCTTCATTTGCTTCACCCTTCAGTACCTATAAAGCAAGAAATTAAAGCATAATTATCTATAAAACTTAATCCTAATAAAGCTCAATCTACACCACAAAATTACAGATGGTCAACACAACCAAAGATTTCTATGCTCAGGTCATAACTTTCGAAGCAGTCTTTCAAAAGATATTTCTCTTAAACTATTGACATTCGGGGAAATTTGTAGAGCAAAAATTATTCTTTAGGGTACTTTAACACCCTTTCAGATTAGTACCCTTTATTCGACTAACCTTGCATATATATTTGGGTTAGCATCAATTAGGCTTTTACAGGAACAAGTAAATAAACCTTGAAGCTCTTAACATTTACTTTGATTTTTAAATTATAAATTATGGTAAAAGGTTCATCATATTTTATTTAATTATCTATGTGTGAAAATCTGTAATTGGCTTTCTGCTTCCCTACTTATCGCTACAACTGTATGCTTAGCTGTAGATTTTCCTTAATAATAAATAAAGTTGTGTCAACTGTGCTGCATAAACATATTGATTAAGAAAGATAAAACTTGATCGTCAACAGGATTCAGAATATGTTAATTATATCTTAATTTGATTTACAATCAATACAGTTGGCACAACCCACACAACTCTAGTTCATAATATTACCTTCTTGCCCTTCGGGAACAGGATCAGTCGGGCACGGTATTCCTTCAGCCTTTGCACATTGACTTGTAAAGACTCAACTGATTTGTTACGCCTGCGAGGATCCACAGCAACGCCAATAGTTCTGGCAAAAGCAGGGTTAAGTCCAGCAGCCTAAAACCAAAATTACAGCAATGTCATTTTCCATTTTAAATTATCTGTACTATAATAAAATTGTAAAGGGCAAACTGTACATAAAGGAGTCTGACCATTACAACGTACCATACCATGACCATAATGGGAATGTATCAGCCACGGCAAAAAAACGGTCCATTCACTACTATGCCCACTGCAATGGATCAACCACGTTCTATGTGGGTATACAATGCGTATTGTGACCATTCCATACCCATTTGGTACCCATATAGTTAAGGGCGTCCATTGCCCTGTCTATATTGGCTGTATTTATTGTGGTATTACACCTTCCTTTAATTGTATAAACATTTGTAGTTAGGAACACAATGCATTAGACTTTTGTCGTCCATATTTTTTGCACTTGTTATTCTTTTGAAAGTTAGAAAATAATTAATAATTTGATATCTTGTGTCAGACAGGGATAATAATGCGGAGAATATGCATAGTATAAGCGGCAAAATGCAGTACACACACACTGCGTATGAGACATGGACTGTTCCGTCACCTGGAAAATATGGTTGCCATGAAATTTTTGGTGGTCCATGCATGGTAGGTATGATACAGTATTGGTTGGTGATGGAATGGTCTAGTGGGAATTGTTTCTTACTAATCCATACAAAGAACATTTGTTGTCTGTGCTGCAGTGCGAGCACGGTTCTTTGATCGATAACCTTCTCGACTCGATAAAAGTTTAAACATACCGAATTTTATCGAGAGTCGGTAGCACGGAACTTGCCTCGGTATCTTTATCGAGCCTTGTCGACGGCTGTCTTCTCGATAGCTTATCGACTTTTCAAAATGGCAACACCTGATTTAAAAATATCATTCACTCATGTAGACTTTATTTTATTTACGAAATAATCTTTTCCTGGTTATTTGTCGCGACTGAAAACTATTTCGTTATATTATTTTGTTAGAAATATTGTAAACGTTTTTTTATAATCTTTGTAAGATTGTAAAAAATATTTAAAATAAATAATTTTAGTGGCAAAAAAGAGTAGAAAAATTGGGGGCACCACTCGTCATACATTATTGAATTAAACTTAAATTCGCGTCTCTAAACTCCGCTTGTGGATCCTTTTCATGTCACGATGCGTTCTGCTTTCAACATCTAACAAAATGAATTCTCCAAAATCCATTTGTTTTGCAAAAATAGCTTCAAAGAATCTATATCTACCAACTTTTAACTGACGACAACAATTCGAGATAATTCGAGAAATTTACCAATAAGAACTGTCAAAACTCGACATGATCGATAAGATTTGTCGATTATATCGAGGCCTCGATAAAATACGATCCGAGCTACCTTTGTCGTTTTATCAATATCTTATGTCAAATTTGACGTTTAGAATAGATAAATTTCTCGAATCGACTCGATAAAAAGAACCGTGCTCGCACTGCTGGTATGGTTGTGATCCTGGTATGGTAGTGTAGTGGCATAAAGAAATATTTTCATGATACTGGCCAGGGTCACTAGAAATAGTCAGGAGAACACAAATACTTATCTAATATTTTAAATAAATTATTTACAGCAATCTCTCAATTTTACCTATAACATCAAAATCTTAAGTATAAAACCTAGGAAATAAGGTGGGATCAGAATTTTTAGCAAACAGCTATAACACTAAGATCACTAGACCAATAATTATAACAAAATATTTTTCAAATCCTTACAAACAGCTCTTTCAAATGATACATGTTTTTATTATTAAAACTTTTTTTTTTCTTTGGTTGGTGGTTAACGTAATCTTCAAGTTAATTCTATTTTCTTTTTAATAATAGCTGACTGTTTATCTTTAGTCAGCAAGAACTAAAATTATGCCAAATTTCATATTTCTATGTTGCATAGATTTTTTTTAAGAAATTCCTCTTTGGCAGACACAGTCAAAAATTATCCTTTATAGGTAACTTTTTCTTTATAGGGTACAGAACCCTAAAAATTAGGATAAATACAAACAGTCCAGATATACAATGTATGAAACCTGCACTCATTCAAAACTTGCTAAAATTACAAGAGCTATTTATACATATTTTAAGGTGTTAATCTTGTAAATTCTTGAAGTTATAACTAGCTGTTGCCACTGAAAAAGTGATTTAGAATGGTGATCTATGTTGCCCATAGCTAAGAGGTTTAGATACAATTTTCTTGCATCAGCACAATGATAACAGTGTCTCTGTGTAAAGCCATTTAAATTGTAACCAAAGTACAATATCACAATTAGTCACAGAAACAGGTTGATATATTTTAAATACAAACCTATCTGGGTCAAAGATGTGTCATAGTAAATTATCATTTGTAACTGAATTCATATCTTAGCACAATGTAAATCATCACAACATGTACCTAACTGTATTGTTTAACTTACCCTGATTTCCCGAAGTGTAAATCCACGACCAGCGCGAACCTTCGTGTGATAACGGACAGTGGGACAGCGGACCACGGGTCTCAGTGGTCCAGCAGCAGGACGTGGAGCAATGGCCTTGGCTTTCTTGATCCTATTTTGTTTTCTGCGGTGGCGTCTTGCGGGTTGATTGAACCACGTCTTCACAAATCGTTGCCAATCCTTATGGAAATGGCCATTAGGGATCATATTATTACCCTTCCCCATGTTTAGATAACCACAAGTTCACCTAAAACACGAAAACAATAAATAGACTAGTAGGAGTCCAGCACAAGGGTGCCAGTTTTTGAAATACACAAAATGCTTGAGATATATTGGTTGATTTCTGTGAATTTTTCTGATTAATAAAACACTGACCGGTGCCAGGAAAACGCAGGGTAAAAAGAATGTCAAATTTGACATTCAGTCCAGGGCTGTCAGATGTAAAAATAGGAAAATAGAATACCACTTGTAAAAAAGTTGTATTGGGAGTTAGAAGAAAATGATTTTAAACGGAACAAGTCGCGAGGGCCACAACTGCGGCCCGGACGTTCGACCGGAAAATTTTTTAGGCAACAAATGTTGCCTGGACGCTTGAGTGGATAGAAAACAGTAATAAACATTATAAAGCAATACAACCTTTAATGAGAAGTTGTTTTAACTTTGTGCAATTGTTTACTAGGCTAATTTGAGAGTTCCTTGATAACAAGTGAGTTGGGTTTAAAATTGATATTTCGAAGTATACTGTGTGACCGACGATCTTCGTAGCGTCTGAATTGGGGAAGTCCCTTATGTTCATATTAGGAGTGAGGCGTATTTATCGTAACAGCTATTTAAAACAGATATCTTATGTTAACAGACTGTAACTGTGACAAACACACTGAAAAAGCAGTTCCTGTTCCACGAGCTAACAAAATCCCTTATGTGACGGTCACAAGCTTTTCTCTATTCATGCATAAAACAGTTACCTTAGTTAGAATAAGATAAAACATGTTACTGTTACTCTGTGACACCCTGTTACAGCCGTCACAAGCTCTTTCCTTTTCTCGCATAAGTTTAACACCTTAGTTAGAAAGAGAAGTCCTACTGTTACAGAAAACAGGTTAAACGTTGCTATCTGTGCTATCAGATAACACCTTAGAATAAGTACTAAAGCATAGAAGCCGTCTCGGTACTTGAAAAACGTACAGGGGCATCTGTCAAATATGGGCCACGTCGAGATTTTGTTTGTGCCAATTCTAACGCTACCAAATTAAATAGCCCGCCACTAGTCCCGCCTGTCAAACGACAACGACATTTTAAATTTTGTCGTATAATACTTGTGACAGTGGCGCGGTGATTTGAAAAAATATTTTAGTCAAGAATTTATATTTAATTGATTGTGTTTTGTGTAAGTGCATATTGTTCTTATAAATAAGAGTGTGCGCTATGTCCTGAATAGTAAAAAAATGTAAATCTCGCAAGGGACGTACAAAAAACCAAAGTGAAAATATCGGCTTCCACAAGTACGTAGTATTTTTATGTTTATTCATAGGTTTTCCTTTAAATATATTTCATTATACATTAAATAAGTAAAAGTTAGACATTACCTTTTAGAAGAAGTAAAATAAATAAGTTTAAACTATCTAAATCTTATCTACTTATTTATCATTACGAATATTCGCCAAAGAAATTATTAAAGGGGTGCGAAAATTTTATCGATAAATCTATCGACAACGTGATTTTTGTGTTAGGTTTAATTAATTAGGTACCTATAAATCTTTTTTTTCTTGCAACATTACGTAAGACATCTTCTTTCGGCCATTCATACAATAGACTATTTCAGATAATATTTCATTGTCTTGTTTATCTTAATACAGTCGTAATCTTCAAGCCTGATACATAAAATAATTAGGAGAACAAAAAACAAAATTAACGTATTAAATGAAGATGATTAACTTACTTCTCAATCAGTTTGCATTTGGTGCCACTAACTTTTAAACCTCTTTACCGTAATTATCTTTATAAATCTTGTATTTTTAGAGACCATGCGGTTTTTTTTAATAGATAGACATTCAAGAGGAAGGTTTTAAGCTATAAAACGTACACGTGCAAAGCCGGGGCGAGTCGCTAGTAATATTTTATTTTTATTTTTTAATCTTATTAATTTAAATTGGGGTATTTATCCATGTGGATACGCCAACCCCATCATGCCTTGTGCTAACTACCGACATCAGGTATCTTATTAAATAAAACTAAAATTAAATAAAAGTTTGTAAAAATCCTAGTCAACGAAATGAACCAACTGAGCCAACCTTTTCGCTAAGTCAGAATTCGGCTGCGCTAAAATAGTTTGCACTAACCCCACCTCTAATAAATTTAATTTAAACTCATTGATTAAGATTTCCCTTTGATTTGTAAAGAAATTGACCACCTCTTACCTGCACCTCTGAACCAGTGGCGCATCGAGCCACGTGTTGTAATGCGCTCTTGCTATCTGTAAGGATAACAATCTTTTTATAATTTTTAGTCATTATATAGGACAAAGCCTGAAAAATTGCAATGAGCTCCAGTGTCATAACAGATACATTTGAAGTTATTTTAAAACCTGCTTTATAGTTACAACTTTGATCAAAAAATCCAGCACCTAAGCCATGAGTACCCTTGGATCCATCAGTATACAATTTATGCCAGCTCCCATAATTTGTATGGAGCTCCCTAAGAACATTATTTATTAAAGTATTAGGCTCGTACCTAGATTTAGCTAAAGAAATACTTTCTAACTCATCCTCTAAGCATTTCTGAAAATCAACTGCTGACAACCAAATTTCAAAACTAAACATTCTAAGAGTTTCTACTGAAATACAATCCATTTGCCTAACATCCTAGTAATATATAAAACAATCATTATTTTGTTTAAAATTTCCAGCGCCTCGAAATTAACAACTTACCTGAGACCACGTGGCGCCGTTCTAGTGACAGAAAAAAACGTGCATGTCCAAGTACATTACAAGGAACACTCAATAATAATTTTTTTTTTTTTTTTTTAACTCTTTATTTAATTAGGAACTTTTGTACAAAAATACATGGCAGTCCCATTGTACCTTATATCTTAAAGTTATACACTAAATGTAACAAATATAACCTAAATATCTATTTAACAAAACGAAGACCTATAAAGCTATACAACTTTTTGGCCGCATCAGATACAGGAGCAGACAGAATTTCATTAACCCAACCTATATTGTTTTGAGTTAAACCTAATTCATTACTTAATATGTCTCTCTCAGCCTGGAACCGGACACATTCCGTTAAGAGATGCATAACATCTTCCACCTTATCACATTCCTCACAGTTAGGGGAGGCACATTTTTTCATTAAAAATGCAAAGTTATTAAGCGGCATGTGTCCGGATCTCAGTCTGAGAGCTGTTATCAACATTTTTCTACTCATTTTACAATTTGAAAACCATGGAATACGAGGAGGTTCACAGACTATTGTTTTATACCAGATAGCCTTGGTTTTTGATCGTAAATTAAAATACTCTATCCAAATTTGACGACATTTTTCCTTATATTTTGGTAAAAGTTCGGAAAAATCTGGTTTGATGTTTAATTCTTTGCCTTCCAAAATTCCTTTCTTCGCTAGACTGTCAACCTTCTCATTACCACTTAAGCCTATATGTGATGGAACCCATTGCAACTTTACTTTTTTTCCATCACTAGTCATTTCGTCAATTTTAGAAATAATAGTATAAGCTATCGATACACCTCTGATACCAGAGGCGCATCGAGCTATATGTTGCAGAGCACTTTTGCTATCTACGCATATTAAAATTTTATTACTTGCAATAGTTTTAGCATAAGATAACGCTTCCGAAATTGCAATGAGTTCCAATGACATAACATTAAAACATTTATTTAACTTATAGGAATTGCTATGATTCGGTTTTAAAGGATCATAATATGCTGCACCTCCACCTACAATACTTTTGGACCCATCTGTAAAAATTATATAATACTCTGAATATTTTTCACGTAATTCCTTGATTATAGAAAAGTGAAGATAGGTGGGATTATATGTTCTCTTAGGCATGTTGACTATATCTAAATTAATTACAATCAACTCTTTAATGTTAAAATTGGTTACCCATGTACGTAAACTAAACATGTCTAGGGTAGGTTTTGACTCTATATTATCATCTTTTACTAATTCGAATGTAGTAGCTAATAGTGGCATTTCTTTATTTGACCAATATCTAATGTGACCAAGAGTACACAGTTCGTCTAGCAAGTTATTCGTTACATTTTTTGTTATGGATCGAGATTTTAAACAAAACTTAAAAGCTAACCATTTTCTTCTTAAGTGCAGTGGAGGAACACAGAGCTCACTTTCCATAGCATGTATTGGAGTACTCCTAATGAAACCGCCCACTATTCTTAAAGCATGGTTTTGTACTTTTTCTAATTTGTATTGAAGTGCTTTAGAGCAATTATTATACAAAAAACTTCCCTACTCCAATCTACTTCTTATAATAGCAATATATATCCTTCGCAAGTGAATGTGGTGTACTCCCCAAGAAGAACTAGCAAGTATTTTTAGCAAATTATTGAACTTTAAAACTTTTTCAACTATCTCATTAATGTGTTTGCTCCATTTTAACGTACTATCAAGCCACATTCCTAAATATTTATAGTTATCTACTTTTCCAAGTGAACTATCATTGATTACAAGATTAAGCTGTTGAGTTCTTCGACCTCTACTAAAAATACAATATTGTGATTTACTTGTAGATACTTCCAATCCTAAATCTATTAATATTTCCATAAACACATTTAAAGAGGCTTGCATTCTCCTTGCAGATTCAAATATATTGTTACCGGTTGAATATAAAACAAAATCATCTGCGTATTGACATACATTTATATTAGCAGCAATCTCTTGACAAATCCTAAATGTTGCGATATTAAAAAGGAGTGGTGAGATAGGGTCACCCTGTGCTAAGCCATTTCTTGCTATCCTAACAACTTCTTTACTCTTTTCAAAGTCATCAGTAATCTTAAGTCGGCGTTCACTTAGGAAATTCCATAGGTATTGGCAAATACTCTTTCCTATTTTCATGGTATCAAGGGTCTGTAACATTTTCCCGATTAACACATTATTATATGCGCTTTTAATATCTAAAAAGCATGCTAAGGTAGGAGAATTTTTAGTTAAGCCAATTTGAATATCAGTCACCAGACGTGCTAGGCAATCAAGACACGATTGACCTCTCCTAAAGCCTGTGGTACACGGGGATAAGATCTCGTTCTTTTCTATAAACCACTCAAGACGTCTTGCAATCATTACGTGAAAGATCTTACAAATGCAGGAAATTAAAGATATAGGCCTAAGTTTATTATCAGCATTAGAGGAACTACCTGGTTTAGGTATAGCTATCACTTTGATATTACGCCATTGAGTTGGAACATCACCAGACTTTAATATCAGGTTGTATAAATTTAATAAATACAACTGACCAGTTTCAGGTAAGTGAGAGATCATCGAATATGTTATCATATCTTCCCCTGGGGCTGTGACTTTTTTCTTAAAGCATCCACGCATCTCTTCGATACTAAATTCCGACTCAAGTGACTGATTCACTGATGCAAAACGTGGAGGTAGAGGCATTACATAATCAGGGGTAAGAGAACATAATAAATCGGATTGTGACTCTTGGGAACTATTTGAACCTTTTATACCCTTTAATCCAACGCATTTTATTCCACATTTGCGAAACCGATAATGTGTGGTCAATACTATCACAAAATTTTTGCCAATCATTTGATTTAGCTTTTTCAATAGCACGCCTAGCATTTAGTGCTTTCTCTTCAAGATTATTTAAGTTATTAGGAGTAGGATTCTTTCGGAATTTGGCTAGAGCTAGTCTACGTTCACCAACTAATTTAGAGATTGATTGGCTCCAATATCCCTTTGGTCTGAAATTGTTACATGGATTATGACATAACTTTTTCAGAGGGATGCTATCACTCAATAATAATGTATTTAACTTTTGTGAAGCTTTTAGTAATTGCAAATTAAATAATAGACATTTATACAAATACGATGACTTTATTTATTGATAGCGATAATCACAGGACCAGTCGAAGTGACGATGCTCGGGAGAGGTTTATGTCCAGCAGTGGACATCTTTCGGCTGAATAATGATGATATTATAACTTTACTTTTGTCATTATAACTTTCTAAGAAGTAAGTATTTAGATGTACTATGGCAATATACGGCATGGCTGTTATTTGGATAACACAATGATAGTCACCTTCTTTCGGCCATACAATACTATTTCAGATATTTCGTAATATATACATTTATACGATGACTCTATTTTATCGATAGCGATGGTCTGATAGTGTGAATACCCTCATCCCTAGTCTCCGTAGAAAAGGTTACAAAATTATTTTTTACGGCCTATCAAAAGTTTATCTTTCCCGTTCTGACAAAAGCGAGTCCGCCATATGAGTAAATAGCATGCCTATATTTTGATTCGTATAGGCTAAGTAGCGCTCCTTCTATGCTTTAGTACTTATTCTAAGGATAACACACAATAGTGTGTACCCACATAGTATGAAATAACAAACTGTTATTTCGTAACAGGTTTTTGGAACTGCTATTTACGTGTAACAGGAACAGGCGTAACAGATACGTGATTTTACCTGTTACAGCCCACTCCAGTTCATATTACATGGAGTGAAAATTATGAAACGAAACTCAAACATTACAGCCAAAGAGAATGTAACTAGTATGATGACAGCTTGAAATGATCTAATTATTTATTTTAGCAGAGGTGAAGCAATGTAACAGGACGTAGACAGGTATCGATCCATGAATAAAGTTACAAGCAAGGAGAAAGGAAATTCTGCAAAAACCGTACAAATACGATTTCCATTGTACATCTGACTTCCTTGACCATAGACTCCTCAGTTGACAGGTGTGTGCTTAGAATAAGTACTAAAGCATAGAAGCCGTCTCGGTACTTGAAAAACGTACAGGGGCATCTGTCAAATAAGAGCAATTTCGAGATTTTGAGCCCATTCTAACGCTACCAAATTAAATAGCCCGCTACTAGTACCGCCCGTCAAACGACAACGACATTTTAAATTTTGTCGTATAATACTTGTGACAGTGGCGCGGTGATTTGAAAAAATATTTTAGTCAAGAATTTATATTTAATTAATTGTGTTTTGTGTAAGTGCATATTGTTCTTATAAATAAGAGTGTGCGCTATGTCCTGAATAGTAAAAAAATGTAAATCTCGCAAGGGACGTACAAAAAATCAAAGTGAAAATATCGGCTTCCACAAGTACGTAGTATTTTTATGTTTATTCATAGATTTTCCTTTAAATATATTTCGTTATACATTAAATAAGTAAAAGTAAGACATTACCTTTTAGAAGAAGTAAAATAAATAAGTTTAAACTATCTAAATCTTATCTATTTATCAATATGAATATTTCGCCAAAGAAATTATTAAAGGGGTGCGAAAATTTTATCGATAAATCTATCGACAACGTGATTTTTGTGTTAGGTTTAATTAATTAGGTACCTATTTATACTTTTTTTTTCATTTAGGTTTCCCTGTGACGAATATTTTCGAAATAAATGGATTGCCGTGGTAGCTCACGAAATTGGTTGGGTTCCAAGAAAGCACTATATCTTCTTTTACTCGTTCTGTCAAATGGCGGAGACTGAAGGAGAACTCTATACCAACATTATACCTTCAATCTAAATGTAAAAGCCTAAATTCATAATGAATTGCATGTCTACAGAAAGTAAAAGAATTCGAGTAATTTCTTTAAAAAAAATTGGTACAGATTAACCCCACACTGTATTTAGCTTGATTGAAAATAAAAAAATATAAATCTTTTTTTTCTTGCAACATTACGTAAGACATCTTCTTTCGGCCATTCATACAATATACTATTTCAGATAATATTTCATTGTCTTGCTTATCTTAATACAGTCGCAATCTTCAAGCCTGATAGATAAAATAATTAGGAGAACAGTGATTCTAAACAAAATTAACGTATTAAATAAACGATGATTAACTTACTTCTCAATCAGTTTGCATTTGGTGCCACTAACTTTTACACCTCTTTACCGTAATTATCTTTATAAATCTTGTATTTTTAGCGATGCGGTTTTTTTTAATAGATAGAGTGATTCAAGAGGAAGGTTTTAAGCTATAAAACGTACACGGGGCGGGTCGCTAGTTATATATAAAACAATAATTATTTTGTTTAAAATTTCCAGCGCCTCGAAATTAACAACTTACCTGAGACCACGTGGTGCCATTCTAGTGACAGAAAAAAACGTGCATGTCCAAGTACATTACAAGGAACACTCAATAATAATGTATTTAACTTTTGTGAAGCTATTAGTAATTGCAAATTAAATAATAGACATTTATACATATACGATGACTTTATTTATTGAAAGCGATAATCACAGGACCAGTCGAAGTGACGATGCTCGGGAGAGGTCTATGTCCAGCAGTGGGCATCTTTCGGCTGAATAATGATGATATTATAACATTACTTTTGTCATTATAACTTTCTAAGAAGTAGGTAGGTATTTATATGTACCTACTATGGCAATATACGGCATGGCTGTTATTTGGATAACTCAATGATAGTCAGCTTCTTTCGGCCATACAATACTATTTCACAATACTATTTCAGATATTTCGTAATATATACATGTAAACGATGACTCTATTTTATCGATAGCTGTAGTCTGATAGTGTGAATACCCTCATCCCTAGTCTCCGTACAAAAGGTTACAAAATTATTTTTTACGGCCTGTCAAAAGTTTATCTTTCCCGCTCTGACAACAGCGAGTCCGCCATATGAGTAAACAGCATGGCTATATTTTGATTCGTTTATGCTAAGTAGCGCTCCTTCTATGCTTTAGTACTTATTCTAAGGGTGTGTGTGTCTTAGATTGCGCGCACGATAAGTCTGCGCGCGGCCGAAATCGGAACTAATCATGGTCCACCAAAGTGTGTGCCGTTTTATTAAATTTGATAGTAGAACTACCTGATTGTAGGAATATTTAACGGGAAAATTATGTTTAGCGATGAAAAGTTAAGCTTAAAAAGCGGTAATTTGAACTTTTGCGATCATGGCAACGTTTAGCACGCCCTCAGTCGCGCGCAGAGTTATCTTGCGCGCACTTCTACATCACGTACTAAAGCATAGAAGGAGCGCTACTTAGCATAAACGAATCAAAATATAGCCATGCTATTTACTCATATGGCGGACTCGCTGTTGTCAGAGCGGGAAAGATAAACTTTTGACAGGCCGTAAAAAATAATTTTGTAACCTTTGGCACGGAGACTAGGGATGAGGGTATTCACACTATCAGACTATGGCTATCGATAAAATAAAGTCATCGTATAATGTACGAAATATCTGAAATAGTATTGTATGGCCGAAAGAAGGTGACTATCATTGTGTTAACCAAATAACAGCCATGCCGGATATTGCCATAGTACACACGGCTACACTTCAAGCTATGCAAAACCAGTATAAGCTGACCGTTACTTGTGCGAAAAGATTATACAAAGCGACGCCAAGATAAACTGGTTTTGTATAGCTTGATGTGTAGCCGTGTGTACATATAAATACTTACTTCTTAGAAAGTTATAATGGTAAAATTAAAGTTATAATATCATCATTATTCAGCCGAAAGATGCTCACTGCTGGACATAGGCCTCTCCCGAGCATCATCACTTCGACTGGTCCTGTGATTATTGCTATCAATAAATAAAGTCATCGTATATGTATAAATGTCTATTATTTAATTTGCAATTATTAAAAGCTTCACAAAAGTTAAATACATTATTATTGAGTATTCCTTGTAATGTACTTGGACATGCATGTGTTTTTCTGTCACTAGAACAGCGCCACGTGGTCACAGGTAAGTTGTCAATTTCGAGGCGCTGGAAATTTTAAACAAAATAACGATTGTTTTATATATAACTAGCGACCCGCCCCGTGTACGTTTTATAGCTTAAAACCTTCCTCTTGAATCACTCTATCTATTAAAAAAAACCGCATCCCTAAAAATACAAGATTTATAAAGATAATTACGGTAAAGAGGTGTAAAAGTTAGTGGCACCAAATGCAAACTGATTGAGAAGTAAGTTAATCATCGTTTATTTAATACGTTAATTTTGTTTAGAATCACTGTTCTCCTAATTATTTTATCTATCAGGCTTGAAGATTACGACTGTATTAACAACATTTATTTGAAAGATAAACAAGACAATGAAATGTTATCTGAAATAGGTAGTATATTGTATGAATGGCCGAAAGAAGATGTCTAACGTAATGTTGCAAGAAAAAATGGATTTTTTCAATTTTTGAATCAAGTTAAATCCAGTGCGGGATTAATCTGTACCAATTTTTTTTAAAGAAATTACACGAATTCTTTTACTTCCTGTAGACATGCAATTCAATGCGAAACTTAGGCTTTTAAATTTAGATTGAAGGTATAATGTTGGTATAGAGTCCTCTTTCAGTCTCCGCCATTTGCCAGAACGAGTAAAAGAAGATAAAATGAAATGGCTGGAGCAAATTCTGTGATGCTTTCTTGGAACCCAACCAATTTCGTGAGCTACCACGGCAATCCATTTATTTCGAAAATATTCGTCACAGGGAAACCTAAATGAAAAAAGTATGTATAAATATCTAATTAATTAAACCTAACACAAAAATCACGTTGTCGATAGATTTATCGATAAAATTTTCGCACCCCTTTAATAATTTCTTTGGCGAATATTCGTAATGATAAATAAGTAGATAAGATTTAGATAGTTTAAACTTATTTATTTTACTTCTTCTAAAAGGTAATGTCTAACTTTTACTTATTTAATGTATAATGAAATATATTTAAAGGAAAAACTATGAATAAACATAAAAATACTACGTACTTGTGGAAGCCGATATTTTCACTTTGGTTTTTTGTACGTCCCTTGCGAGATTTACATTTTTTTACTATTCAGGACATAGCGCACACTCTTATTTATAAGAACAATATGCACTTACACAAAACACAATCAATTAAATATAAATTCTTGACTAAAATATTTTTTCAAATCACCGCGCCACTGTCACAAGTATTATACGACAAAATTTAAAATGTCGTTGTCGTTTGACAGGCGGGACTAGTGGCGGGCTATTTAATTTGGTAGCGTTAGAATTGGCACAAACAAAATCTCGACGTGGCCCATATTTGACAGATGCCCCTGTACTGTACGTTTTTCAAGTACCGAGACGGCTTCTATGCTTTTACTTTGTATAAGCTTTAGTACTTATTCTAAGGAGTTCTAAGGTGTGTGCATAGAAGTAATAAGTACTACGTACTAAGAATAAGTACTAAAGCATAGAAGGAGCGCTACTTAGCATAAACGAATCAAAATATAGCCATGCTATTTACTCATATGGCGGACTCGCTGTTGTCAGAGCGGGAAAGATAAACTTTTGACAGGCCGTAAAAAATAATTTTGTAACCTTTTGTACAGAGACTAGGGATGAGGGTATTCACACTATTAGACTATAGCTATCGATAAAATAAAGTCATCGTATAATGTATATTACGAAATATCTGAAGTGGTATTGTAAGACCGAAAGAAGGTGACTATTATTGTGTTAACCAAATAACAGCCATGCCGGATATTGCCATAGTATATTTAAATACTTACTTCTTAGAAAGTTATAATGACAAAAGTAAAGTCATAATATCATTATTATTCAGCCGAAAGATGCCCACTGCTGGACGTAGGCCTCTCCCGAGCATCATCATTTCGACTGGTCCTGTTATTATCGCTATCAATAAATAAAGTCATCGTTTAAGTATAAATGTCTATTATTTAATTTGCAATTACTAAAAGCTTCACAAAAGTTAAATACATTATTATTGAGTATTCCTTGTAATGTACTTGGACATGCACGTTTTTTTCTGTCACTAGAACGGCGCCACGTGGTCTCAGGTAAGTTGTCTATTTCGAGGCGCTGGAAATTTTAAACAAAATAATGATTGTTTTATATATAACTAGCGACCCGCCCCGGCTTCGCACGTGTACGTTTAATAGCTTAAAACCTTCCTCTTGAATCACTCTATCTATAAAAAAACGGCATCCCTAAAAATACAAGATTTTAAAGATAATTACGGCTCCACTGTTCAATATGACCCGCTGATTTGGAGGTTCACAATTTTTCTGCGTGTAGATCTTGTCCTTCTTAAAGCTTTCACAAAATCTTGACCTGCGGACGCGCACAGTTTTCGAGAAAAAAAATCCTAAAGTTTCAATAATTTCTAATTAATTTACGTATAAATTGACATAACTTGCCACAGATAAAGTAAGAATTTCACTCCTTGGTCGTTTCGTTTTACGTTCAGACAAAGTGACACCGGATTTAAATGTTTTTTGATACTAATAAAGCAGTTTTTAACATTTTTTAAATTTTAAATTGTTGTTACCGCAATTAAATAAAATGTTAAGCAAATAATGTAATCATTAAAAAGCCAATGCAAACTATTGGCATGATTTACTTTTTTCTTTTCGCCAGAAATGAAACCTAGGTTATATGTTAGAGGACAATGCGAGAAATCAATAGCAAAAAGAATCAGGTCTATCAACCGTAACCGAACGAAGATAACCAGAGAAGTATTGCTAGTATCTTTTTGTCAGGCGTTACCCGCGTTACCTATTTTTCTTATATTATAATTAAATGAAAATACAATCATACGTGATATTTTGAGGTTTCCTCTGATAAAATAGATTAAGTTGATTGTTGCTGTTACATTTTTTTCGCACTGGCAGTTTTTTTATCACTAAAACTAGTAAAAAAACTGACAAACGTATCGAATCGATACGCGTTAGTGGGTATACGTAACAGTGAAGCCACACTGCTCCGTTGCGTTGCGACGCCGCAGCGCTAGATTTGGACCAATGAGACGTCGCAGGGCAACATTTGGAATCTCTAGGTTGGTCCAAATCTAGTGCTGCGACGTCGCAACGCAACGCAACGGAGCAGTGTGACTTCACGGTTAGGGCGAGGCCCCACTAGCGCGTTGCGCTACGTTGCGACGTCGCAGCGCTAGATTTGCACCAATCTATTTGGACCAATCTATAGATTCCAAATGTAGCGCTGCGACGTCTCATTGGTCCAAATCTAGCGCTGCGACGTCGCAACGCAACGCACTAGTGGGGCCTCGCCCTTAGTGTTGCGATAGCAATTTTTAACGTTGCACGCAATAAGTAAGTATCGCTAACCCAATCACGGGCGTACAGTGGTTGACAGGAGTCGATGATCGCTATTGCAACACTATTTAACGCGTATCCACTATAGGATAGGTCTTCTGGGTTACTTTTCTAAATTGTACTATGGAATATTCTTACAAAAAAGAAATTATACAATCATAAAAACCGAAACCAAAACTATTTATTAAATAATTAGTAGGAACTTCTGGTTTTACAAAAATCTTTGCCTTACCGTATCATAGAACAATTACATGCTACTTAATTCTTATGGATAAAGTTAATTAATCGTAATCAGTACTCGTCTCTCTTTCCACATCATGTCTTATTATGAAATCCAGAAATTGAGCTGGAGGACCTAAGTTTTGTTGATGTCTACCCCACGCCATATACCACAATACAGACATGACGTGGCTACAACAACCATGTGTTCTCTTCCCAGAAATACAGGAACAGTAATGTCCTTTTATTGCTGCTACGCCATCATTAAGCCCTTCTATCAAGAAGATCTAGAAAGAATATTTAAGATAATAATGTGGAAGCGGCGGACGCGGAATGATTCATTAGAGTTGCCGAGCAGGTAGTATTTAACAATGGGAAACTTAAAATATCACACGGAGTATTTTTATTTAAGAAAAATAACGCCTGATAAAAAACAATAGCAATCTACTAAACACTCTCTAACTTGGTTTTGTTACGGTTAGTAGACCTAGCTCTTTTTGCTATTGATTTGTCATACAGTCCTCTAACATATGGCCTAGGTTTCAATTCTGGCGAAAAGAAAAAAAAAAACATGCCAGCTATGTATGGCAAAAGTTGCATAGCCCTTTAAAATTATATCATTTTATTTGTACTTATTAACAATTATGGACAACGGAACGTAATTTCTGGAATTCGATGTAAATGACGCTAACGTTTTTTACCATATTTCTTGCTCTTATTATCTTCGTTGTTTACCTATCAAACTACACACCACACAATCATACTTATGGGGCACCTATTTCTGTGTAGACATATAGATAGTGTGTGTCAGAAATAGGTGCCCCCGAAGGCGGTATCCGTCGACTGCACCTGGATACCAATGAACCTACGATGCAAGAGCGAGCGCAGCGAGCTCGGGAATTGGGGCACCCCGACTCGGATAGGTTAGGTTTGAAGGGGATGACGGGGGCTAGAATGAGCGAGCGAAGCGAGCGAATATAGCCCCCGTCATCCCCTTCATGTTAGGTTTTTTCAAACCATTTACCCAGAAATAGGTGCCCCGCGGAGCGGGGCTCCGTCGACTGCACCTTAATACTGGATTCTGTGAATTACTTTGACCTTGAATATGATGTAAGTATGGAAGAGAAAAAAATGACCTTGACTTTAGTATGTTGACCTTTGACTTTGACATGACCTTGACCTTTCAAGATTTGGGGCAATTTTCCACGATTTTCAATATTTTTTGGATGTCCTTGACCTTTTGACCTTGACCTTGGAGGTGACCTTGACCTAATTCTTACTTTGACATTAAATTTGGGCCGCGATCCCGACCCCCCACCCTTAATACTCCCACAATCCCACCAATCCCGAATGACACTTGGAGATTTTTTTCTCGTAACCTATGGGTTTCCGCAACTTTTAGTTTTCAAAAACACACTAAAAACACCATATTCTACCCAAAAAAAAATTGCTACTATATAAAAGCGATGGGTCATATTGTACGGTGCTTCCATAATTACGGTAAAGAGGTGTAAAATTTAGTGGCACCAAATGCAAACTGATTGAGAAGTAAGTTAATCATCGTTTATTTAATACCTACGTTAATTTTGTTTAGATTCACTGTTCTCCTAATCTATCAGGCTTGAAGATTACGACTGTATTAACAGCATTTATTTGAAAGATAAACAAGACAATGAAATATTACCTATCTGAAATAGTCTATTGTATGAATGGCCGAAAGAAGATGTCGAACGTAATGTTGCAAGAAAAAAAAGATTTTTATTTTTTTATTTTCAATCAAGCTAAATCCAGTGCGGGGTTAATCTGTCCCAATTTTTTTTAAAGAAATTACTCGAATTCTTTTACTTCCTGTAGACATGCAATTCAATAAGAACTTAGGCTTTTAAATTTAGATTGAAGGTATAATGTTGGTATAGAGTCCCCCTTCAGTCTCCGCCATTTGCCAGAACGAGTAAAAGAAGATAAAGTGAAATGGCTGGAGCAAATTCTGTGGTGCTTTCTTGGAACCCAACCAATTTCGTGAGCTACCACGGCAATCAATTTATTTCGAAAATATTCGTCACAGGGAAACTTAAATGAAAAAAAAGGTATAAATAGGTATCTAATTAATTAAACCTAACACAAAAATCACGTTGTCGATAGATTTATCGATACAATTTTCGCACCCCTTTAATAATTTCTTTGGCGAATATTCATATTGATAAATAGATAAGATTGAGATAGTTTACACTTATTTATTTTACTTCTTCTAAAAGGTAATGTCTTACTTTTACTTATTTAATGTATAATGAAATATATTTAAAGGAAAATCTATGAATAAACATAAAAATACTACGTACTTGTGGAAACTGATAATTTTCACTTTGATTTTTTGTACATCCCTTGCGAGATTTACATTTTTTTACTATTCAGGACGTAGCGCACACTCTTATTTATAAGAACAATGTGCACATATACAAAACACAATTAATTAAATATAAATTCTAGACTAAAATATTTTTTCAAATCACCTCGCCACTGACACAAGTATTATACGACAAAATTTAAAATGTCGTTGCCGTCTGACAGGGGGTACTAGTGGCGGGCAATTTAATTTGGTAGCTAGGCTTTGGCTCAAAATCTCGAAATTGCTCTTATTTGACAGGTGCCCCTGTACGTTTTTCAAGTACTGAGGCGGCTTCTATGCTTTAGTACTTATTCTAAGACTACGTACAGTCAGCATCAGAAGTAGATGAGCAACTCAGGTGTCCAAATAATTAAACACATTCAAGATACCAAAAACATCTATGCAACAAAACTGTTCAAATTGTTTTGAGTATCATAAACTCCAAATATATCTGAGCAGTCACATTGTCAAATATATATTTACAAACTAAAAGTCTATGGTAAGTAAACAAGCTAAACATTCAAAGGTAACTAAGCAACACATTATTCAGAAAGTCAGGATGGCAACGTAAAATGAATTGTATTTGTTTGTACTTAGAGTCATAAATTAAAAGTTCAAAAATAGATACAATGTGTACTATTGTGTCAATACAGCATTTTTTTCTTTTTCTTCATATAGCTATATCCCTTTCATTTCGTGCGTGACGTCATTGACGTGTCTTTTGTTTATAATATAATCTGATAGTCAAGTTATAGGAAAACATCGTAAGGAAATTGAAACGAGTATTTATTCCACGCGAAAGCCATTAAATTCGCAACAATCAGTTTGAATGAAACTGAAATTTTTATTTGCTACATTTTCTAGTATATCTTCAGGAATTCAATTCGTATTAAATAGGTACCTACAAAATACCTCGGTTCATTTTAACTATGTTTCGGATTGATAATCGTGTCCAAAAAAGTACAAAATCTGTTAAACGTCAATTTAATTACTCGGTTAAAAGACATCTAACGATGTAAAATCAGCCCGACTAAGCACGCACTGAGTGATAATATGATTTTACGCAAGCGGTTTTCAAATGCTTCTTTTTCTATCGTGTCGGTACGAGCTATACAAGAATAGCTCATGCCGTTGTGAAAAGATTAGCCAGTCAGCAAGGATGGTAGCGAGGCTGACTGCCCAGGGTGCGCCGGACGTACCGAAGTATCGAATAGAATCACTCGTGGAGGCTCTTTTCATGCACCCCTTTTTTTTTAAATGCTAAAAGCGGCTTATCTATGAACATGCACTGTAGCCTGATTTTAGTAGTCAGTTATCATCGAATCGCATCGAATATACCTTTAGCCAAAATCTAGCACGATACGTTTTAAAACAGTCACTTTAAAAAGAACCGCTAGTGCGTGCGCTGGTATAGAAAGCCATACGCGTTATATTTAGTGGCTCACCGCCTGCCTTTAATTGCAATGCCTGCCTACATTATAATCTTAATAACGTCACAGGACACTGTACACCTTACAGCGATAACACACTGGCATGGCGGTCGAATCCATTTTGCTACAGAGAGACCCACTGGCAGTGCGAACAGTAGCATATATTTATTTATTTATTTATTTATACTTCTATGCACTATGGTGGTACATAAGGCGGACTTAATGCCATAAGGCATTAAGGCAATATACGTGCGTTCGGTTTTTTTGAAGCGCGAAATGTAATGCGCTTGAATGCGCGCATGCAAAAACTGTAAAAAAAAGTAATAACCGACTAAAAAAACATAAAATGAACAGTTTCAAAAGTCAGTGGCTACAATTTTTGTTCAGTGTTAATTTTATCTTATGATAATTTTTTACTCCTTTTAGTTTTTTTTTTGTAGTCGGTTTTTACTTTTTATAAGTTTATTTTTTATTGAATACGTTGTAGTGTATAAATTAAACCCTCTCTCCTCCATACTCTCTCTTCATAATCCTTATTTTTGGCTTTGCCGTAGTCGGGTATAAAAACCCTTTCATGCTATGCCTTACACGATATAATTCAAACATTCCGGAAAATGGGGGGGGGGGGGTTTACGCACCCCCTCATTTTTTCCAGTAGTCAGTTACCAACAACACGTATAAACAAAGCAATATTAGTTATTTGAAAATTTTGCTTTGATCCGATGAGGAGTTCCGTTCCATATCTCTGAAGTTCATGGTCTAATCATAACAACATTTTTAGGGGACTAAACGAAAAGTACCTATACCCTCTCCAAGAAAAAAAGAATTTTTCAAATCGGTTAATAAATGACGGAGTTCTGAGGTAACAAACATAAAAAAAATACAACCGAATTCAGAACCTCCTCCTTTTTGAAGTCGGTTATAAACGAGCATAAACCAAGGTCTGTAACCGCCCTAAAACGTCTAGGTTTGTAACAGGCCTTAGTATCACTGAGCAATATATTGAGAAATGGTTATTGTTTACATATTTTTGAACACTTTGGTTGCTTAGTTACATTTGACTACCTCAGTTGACAAGATGATTTGTTTGCATAGAAATATTTGAATTGCGAGTGTTCAGATGATTTTGATACATTGGATGCTAACAATAATTTGAACGCTATTGTTGTGCAGATGTTAATGTGTTTTTGAGAGTGTAGAATTATCTGAGTACCTGAATTGCTTCTATGTATCTGATGTTGACTGTACAACGTGTGTTGCTACGTTTTTACTTTCCAGCATAAAAGCAAAGACATTCAATAGTACCTACTTACTACTTATTTAATCTCTTTGCTTCTAAGTAATATTTTCGTTCTTTATCTAAAGTCCTAGCCTTCCAACAAGGACTTTTTATATATTAGTCCAGTTATGATGTTCAGTATTTGCTTAAAAATAAAAAACGCAAAAAAATAAAATTCGTGTACCGACTGATCGCATTTAGCTTAAAAGACATAGTATCAAGCCATGTAATTTAAAAAACTAGGCCCTTGGTCATTGGTTAGGATTTGGGAAGGGAATTGAAATTCTGATTAATTCTTGAAATTTTTAGGTAGGTAAATTATCATAAAATTTTGTTGATTACTTCTGTTTAAACATGGAAGACACCAAAGCAACTCAATCTAGTGATTATCATAAAGAAAATGAGGAAAAGCACCCGAAGAAGAAAAGTAAAAATAAGAAAAAGCGTAGCGGTGGAGATGGCGACCACGGCGTTTCAACCTTGCCCGATGGTTTAGTCACAGTGCCTAATTCAAGTGACGCTCATCAGAACATATCTTTAAAAGATTTGAAAATGGCTATGGAAGTCTTAAATCTCCAACAAAAACCTGCAAAAACGACCGAAGAAGCACTGCACAAGTCATATCAGTTTTGGTCCACCCAACCTGTCCCAAAAATGGATGAAAAAATTATGTCTAATGAACCAATAGACCCCCCAAAAGCTCCTGAAGATATAAGGTCGGAACCTTATACTTTGCCGGATGGATTTCAATGGGACACATTGAATCTGAATGAACCTTTAGTGTTAAAGGAATTGTATACATTGCTTAATGAGAACTATGTTGAGGATGATGACTGTATGTTTAGGTTCGACTACCAAACTGACTTCCTCAAGTGGGCACTTCAACCACCTGGCTGGAGAATGGAATGGCATTGTGGTGTTCGTGTTGTCAAGTCTGGCAGATTAGTTGGTTTTATATCTGCAATTCCAGCGCAACTAAGAATATATGACCATTTGCAAACAGTTGTTGAGATCAACTTTCTATGTGTGCATAAAAAACTGCGTGCCAAGAGAGTTGCACCTGTTTTAATTAGAGAAATAACACGTAGAGTTAATCTGACAGGTATATTTCAAGGTGTCTATACTGCTGGCATTGTATTACCTAAACCAATAGCTACTTGCCGTTACTGGCACAGGTCTCTCAATCCAAAGAAGTTAATTGATATAAAATTTAGTCATTTGTCTAGAAATATGACAATGCAAAGAACACTTAAATTATTCAAACTCCCGGACTTACCTAAGACTCCTGGATTCCGTAAAATGGAAGTCCAGGACGGTGAAAAGGTTGTTAAGCTATTAAATGAGTATTTGGGAAAGTTTGACTTATCACCAATATTTTCTGAAGAGGATTTTAAGCATTGGTTTTTGCCACAGTCTGGTATAATTGATAGCTTTGTTGTTGAAGCTTCTGATGGCAGCATAACAGATTTTGTTAGTTACTATACTCTGCCTTCTACTGTTGTGTATCATCCTGTACACAAAACTTTGAAAGCTGCATATTCATTTTACAATGTGTCAACTAAGACTCCATGGACAGACTTAATGCTTGATGGATTAATTACAGCCAAAAATTCTGGTTTTGATGTTTTTAATGCATTGGATCTGATGGAAAATAAAGAATTTTTGGAGCCTTTGAAGTTCGGAATTGGAGATGGGAATTTGCAATACTATTTGTACAACTGGAGATGTCCAAGTATGACACCTAATAAAATTGGACTAGTTCTGCAATAACATTATTTATATCATGTATTTCACGAAACCAATAACTGGTTTCTTTTGGTTTTTATCACTTTGTGTAAAGTGTTTTTATTGGTTGGAAATATAGCTTTAGTTCATAAAGTTGTTGTTGTTATTAGTAGTTATTTTTAATATTTAAATATAATATTTATGTAAACAGACTTTAACAACTAAACATTGTGCAGCCTATTCTGACTACTGTAATTAAACATGCATGCTGTTATCTCTTTTAAATACTTATAATGAATGCAATGATACCGTAAGTAATAGTACTTCTAGTTGTATTCAAGAGAAAGTTCACTGTTTTTTACTGGTAGCTAATATTGACACTGTTTTATTATAGCTGCATTGAAATTTATTATTTAAATTATACTATTATCACAAAACATAGTCATGGAGGGAAATTACTATATAAATTAAAATTAGCAAATTTTACAGGAGGACTTCATTTTATTTATAAATTAAGAAATAATGCTTTTGGAGATTTTCAGTCATGCCTGGGCAGGCAAGAACCGGAATGATCGAATTGACGAGATTCCGAAAAAGTATTTGATAGTTATTGAAAGGGTCAAATCCCTCTAGCAAACAAAGTGTCTTAATTAAAGGTAGGTAATCCATGAAATAAGAATTCCGAACAAATAAGGCTAAAAGGAGATAGGTACGACTGGCCCAGAGATTAAAGAAACGCCCCGGGCCTGGGTATTTATACAAGGTTAGTCGGAAAGGGGGTAGATACTAATCCGCAGGCCATATAACTACCACTGATGACTGTTTACAGAAAGATTTCAAAATATTATCATTTTTATTTCTATGCAAAATTATTTTTATTTAATTTTTTTCAAAATTTCTTCATTCCTGTTTTTAGTTACGAATTCAGAAAATGCCAGATTCTAATCCGGGACCCCAATCAATAGTATCGATAGTATCACAAGTCAATATTATCGATACTATTGGTACTCATCAATAGTATTGCTTAAGTCTGTCGATTGATACTATCGATAGTATTGCTAAATTTAAATACTATCGATATTGTTACTAGTTATCGAGGTCACGATTGTTCCAGGTCTAGGCGATTGTGCATTGCATTAGTGTTGATCAACTATCGATTGACTCTCGATAGTATTTCAAAACTGTCGCTATATCGTAACCTAGAAAACTAGTAACATCGATAGGCTTATCGATAATAAAGAAATTTAACATTACTATCGATAGTATCAATCACAGAGTAAGGTGGGAGTTTCAATCGATAGACATGAGACATGTAATAGGAATTAGGAACACCCAAACATTACGAAATATTTTATTCCGAATTTGGATATTCAGATGTTCAAAAATTCCAATTTGATAATTCCTTAAAAATAAAATATCGATTATTAATAAACACGAAAGTTCATTAACCAAGTACGGTATCATAAATAGGATTTATTTGTTTTCCGACTTTCATGTGTACGAAGAATTACACACCCGGGTTCTTGGCCTGAAAAACAGCATTCCGATTTTCAATTTTCCGAAAACAATAGACAAGCAATAGAGAGATTAATAAAATATAGAAAGTGCAGTTGGTTAGGTTAGAACTGCGATAGTTACATAAAATAAAAACGCGCGTAAGTAATGGGGGTTGTTGTTCTACAAACAAATGCATTGTTTGTACTTTCTTTATTAAAATATGTAAATGATTGAGCTACCAAAACATTCTTTTAACACAGCATTAATTAAAATAGGTCGAATTTAATGTTAATTTTATTTAATCAAATGTCGAATTTGTCAATCGATAGGTGAAATAAAAAATTATACTTTACCATTCATCACATTTGCAAAGTAAAACAATAGCGTATTGAGTACTTGTAGTTGTTAGTACTTAAATCGATCGGACCTTTATTTAGTTGGTATTTTAGTAGTCGGAATTCGTATTTTTAATGTTTCGGATTATTATTGAGTCTGACTTTCTATTGTTCGGTGTATTGAAACTCGAAATTTTGATATTTGTAATTGTATGGGTTTTGTAATTAGGATTTATAAAAGTAGGTTTTATGATTAGTCGGAATTGTTTTATTCATCATCTGCCTAGCCTTTTCCCAACTATGTTGGGGTCGGCTTCCAGTCGAACCAGATGCAGCTGAATATCAGTATTTTACAAAGAGCGCAAAACACAAAAAAGAGCGCTTGATCTAGCACCGAAAGCGCTAAGTTGGTAGCACTGCGGCCAGGTATTACTCTTGAATTCGCGTCTCTGATCGCGATTAACAAAGCATTGAAAAATGGTCTTAACCCTTAATTTATACGCTCGATTTTCGCTCAGCATGCTACGAAACTTCTCAAAAATTCGAAATACTCGATACGTATTTCGCAAAGCATTCAAAAAACAGTGTTATCTGAATAATTATACGGTCTGTTTTCGGTTGGTATCTGGATCCAACTCACTCACACATTCGATGCTCTAAGGTATGTAGGAAAATACGTGTTGGTCACAGTTGGTCAAAATATTTGAGTCTACGGCTTTATTTCACGTGTTTGGGTCACCGTTTGGTTCAAGTAGGACTACTTACGGTCGAGTTATCAGTGAATGGCTTCCATACTCAGATTATAAAACAGAAGGCTTCCATAGTAAAACATTCTACAGTCCGACATGGATCTAAAGACACGTGGATGGCAGCGCTGCTTGTGACGGAAGAAGATGTCAAAAACCTGTTTAATCCAGTACATTTCATGATAATCCTATAATTCGCCTCGTGCCTTTAGAATTAGATACCGTACATCAATACATGTCGGACTGTACCTACCTAAAAAATGGTTGCACGATTGAACGCACAGACGTCACAATTAGTCATAGAGCAGGATGTTCATGACTACAGTTGAACGGTAAAAGGCTTAATACACTACTCTGAATTTAGGAATCATATTAGGATTTAGGAAAGTGTAATAAGAGTTAGGACTAGGCTTGCCAACCGTCCCGCGAGAGCCGGGACGTCCCGTTTCTAGGGCTTTAGAGGATGCGTCCCGCGAAAGACGTGTGCGGGACGCCAATTGTCCCGTTTTATCGTACCTACGGCTAAACCAGAAGCCCAAAAGTCGGACAACTGCTCTAACCTTAGGATATTGGCATTGCCCCGTAACTGGGTTGCGGAGGACTGATGGCAGTCGCTCTGTGTACAATACTGACTCAGCCGCATCTGGTAGGACTGGAAGTTGACGCCAACATAGTTGGAGAAAAGGCTAGGAGGAAGAAGGGAAGGTGACCACAACCGGTTTTTGCATATACAGGGTGGTAATTTGAAATGGGGCATGAAGGCCAACTACCTTAACCATTGTAGCTACAGGAAAACGTTCTTAGAAGACCACCCCTAAATTTTGAGATAATTTCAATCGGCATTCACAGATTTTGAAAAAAAAGTACAGTCAGCGAGAAAAATGGCTGTTTTAACAAAACTTTTTTATGATGCCAATCGATCCCATTTCCCATAAGGATCAAAAAACTCTTCCGGACCAACTGAGGTTTGAGTACTAGAAACGTCAGAAATAACAAAAAACTATTTGAGATGGGTTAGTTATAAGGACAGCTACCTTAATCATTGTCGCTACAGGAAAATTTTGATAGGAGACTGGCCACAGTTTTTGACATTATTTCGAACTGCATAAAAAGATATTGAAAAAAAAAAATTGGTAGTCAGCAAAAAAATGGTCAGTTCTTACAAAACTCTTTTATGATGCCAATCGATCTTATTTCCCTTAAGGAACAAAATACTCTTCCGGACTTACTGAGGTAAAAGTACTAGAAACGTCAAAAATCACGAAAAACAACATTTTGTTAAAAGTGACGTTATGGCTGAAAAAGTAAATTATTTTATTTTCAAAATTTGTGAATGCAGTTCAAAATATTTTCAAAAAACATGGAAGTCTCTTAAAAACATTTTCCTCTAGCCACAACGATTAAGGTAGCTGCCCCTATTACTACCCCATCTCAAATACGTTTTTTGCGATTTCTGACTTTTCTAGTACTCAAACCTCAGTTGGTCCAGAAGAGTTTTTTGATCCTTATGGGAAATGGAATCGATTGGCATCATGAAAAAGTTTTGTGAAAACAGCCCTTTTTCTCGCTGACTGTACTTGTTTTTCAAAATCTGTGAATGCCGATTTAAATTATCCCAAAAGTTAAGGGTGGTCCTGTAAGGACGTTTTCCTGTAACTACAATGGTTAAGGTAGTTGCCCTTCATGCCCCATCTCAAATCACCACCCTGTATAGTGTAAGGGCCAAGTCACACCGGAATGGCAGCGACGCGGCGAGCACTTTCAGTGTGAAATAATTTTAAACTTTACCTACATACTTAAAAGACCCGTATCGCTTGAAAAGGCAGCGAGGCCGCCGTTTTTTCGGTGGTCCTGCCCGCCCGCGGCTGCCAGCGGCGGCGCGAGGCCACTCGCGGCACCGCGGGCGGCCGCGCGCTCTTCACCCCCGCCGCAACGCTGAGCACACCATTTATCTGTAGTCTAACGATGGGATACGTTGTTCTTCTTCTTCCGTAATAAGTGCTTTAATAACCAATTCCATCATGTTCACTCTAAACACACGAGTTTCCTTGCCGAATGTAGAAACTAAACTAGTCAAGAGGGTAGTCGCGTGGGGTCTGGAGGTCGCGCGAGGCCGCCAGCGGTGACGCCGGGGGCCACTGGTAATATTAATAAAATCTAATTTGAATTGTAATGGGGACAAAACTGTCACATTATAAGCGAAAGAAATTCATTTACTTAGAATCTAGATTTTGTTTTTTTAAAGTGCGTAATTTAAAAGTACATCGCTGGCTAACTGTTTTAAAGAAGCCATTTTTTATAAAAACTAAAACGGAACAAATTGCGTCTTATGCATATTTCGATAGAACAAATACATATAGAACTAATTATTTAATGTATTCGTTAAGACGCAGGGCATGGTCAATCGCTAGGTACAGATACATCATCAAATGGCTCCTGGTCTTCTTTATCCTAGCCCATATTTTTCGAGCTCAAAGTTGATTATAAAAGGTAACGAACGATACGAAATAAAAAACCATTAGTTATTGTGAATATTCCACAGAATATATGTAACAAATCATAAAGGAATATTGAATCAGTTACATCAGAGACCAAGTTTACAATTCATGGTATCATATAATGTAAATCCGATTAAAGATAAAAGAATGAAATTGAAAGAACATAAGCCAACTAACTCCCTTTCCTGAGATACAAGATAGAAATAAAAAGCTAATGAAAAAACTTAAACCAAACTTCTCAGTTAATGTAAAAAGTCTAGAGTTTAGAGTACTCTTTCAAATATAGAAATGTTGACAGTTTCTTTATTTTTGTTTGCAGATTTGCACTCAAGTATTATAATAATGTTATTATATAATTATTTGGAAAGAGTGCAATCCACGTTTTTGTTTTTTTTTCAATTTTTATTTATGTATTTTTTTATGAGCGGGATTAACAATATAAGGTGTTCAAAGCATTAAAATTAACAAGAACATTTACGAGTTCTTGTAACTTAAAAGCTGGTCAACTTAATGTGGCCACTGTCTGTGGAATTCTTACTCCTTCTTAGTAGCTTGCTGTTTGGCTTGGTGGGCTTGCAATACAGCAACAGCTTCATCAACTTTAGCTTTAAGTGACTCTCCATGCTCCAACATATGGAGAAGTTCTGAATTATCAATTTCCAAAAGCATTCCTGTAATCTTTCCAGCCAAATCAGGATGCATTCTTTGAATTAACGGGAACAAACGCTCACCAAGCATTTGTTTTTGTTCTTGAAGAGGAGCAGCTGCCAACATGGTCGATGTTAACGGCTCTTGGCCCTGGATATGCACAGCTGGTTGTGGTGCTGGAGGATTACGCATGTTGGCAGTGTACTTGTAACCTGCTGGGCGTCCACTCTGGGTCACAAGTGGTGCACGAATAGAGGCTGCTGTAGCCACGCCTTGCTGACCTGTAATTGGTCTAGCTCCAAGAGATGTTCGAAGAGCAGCTTGAGTAGGAGCTCTAGGTGCTGGTCGGAAAGGTGCCTGCATATTGGGGTAACCTGAGGCAGCAGTTTGAGTGCTGGGTCTAACAGGAGGTTGTGCTGTCCAACGGGGTGATGGTCTAATTTGAGTCATCTGTGCAGGACCGTAGAATCTTTGAGCAGGAGGAATGGTTGGCACGAAATATCCTCCTGCACCACCTGGTTGGAATATTTGACCCATTTGCTGCATACGCATGCTGGCCATTCTTTGCATGTATTGAGATGTCAAATGAGCCTTCCGGTCTTCTTTGCGCTGCGCCAAAGCCACATACAAAGGTTTTGTTCCAACAATACGACCATTCATTTCTGTAACAGCTTTTGTAGCTTCTTCTGGTGAAGAGAAGCACACAAATCCAAAACCTTTACTGCGACCATCCTCCAACATAACCTGAAATTTAGTTTATATTAATAAATAATTAGTCTTAAAACATTAAAACTTAGATCTTTTTGACTTGAATTGGAACAGTTTTATGTATACGTCGAATTTCACGAAAGTGGCTCCTTAAGAAAATGGTAAAAAAGAAGCCTAAGGCTGATTTTCCATCAGAGACGTATTTCAAACCAGCCAATAGGATTGCTTTATTTTACTAACTTTGACACTTTTATTTTAATTTTATTATTGGTGGATTTGACACATCCGTAGCACACATCTCTGGTGAAAAAGCTGCCTTATGGTGCGACTTCCTCTGTCTGTTTGTCACAGCTGCTTATTTCAGGAGCTACTAATGCTACTGACTTGAAATACTTTTAAGTATGCTTGTTGATTAAAAAAATATTTTTAAGTTCATTGCAATAGGGACCGAAGTGGAGGATTCAAATTTTAAAATGGGTTTCCTAGGTCTAGTGTGGTACCTATCAAATGAAAAGACTTCATTTGCACATTATAAACTATATTTTTATTTATGCTGCATAATTTTTGACATATTATGATGGAAAATGTCTGTAAAAGTACCATGCCCTCTCCCATCTCCTAAGGCTCAATTTACACCGCCGCGGAATGGAATGGAAGCGTCAATTTCGCCTCATGACGCTAGAAGGCGCGCGAATTCGCGGCAATGCTCGAGAATTCCCGCGCATTCCAGCGAATCATCATCATAAACACTTGGCACCGCACTACTGTGACCGTTTCGACTAAGCTTGAGCAAACTAGTTCACATTACTGAACTAATTCACCAAATCTCGCTCAGTAAAGTGAACTAGTTCCTCAAAGTAGTTCAGTAGTTCGTTCAGCTCCTTGAATCAGTACGAAATTAGACTCAGATTCAGACTTCAAGAGCTATTAACTCTTGAACTCTGAGCGAGAGCCAAGAACGCAATAATCTGAGTGAGAGCGCAATATTTTTAATTATATGCTAGTTAAATATAAAAAATCGACTTCCCTTCATACTTAAGCGTGAATTACACAGAAAATGCATAAGGTGCAGATACGGCGCAGGCGCGTCGCTTTCATACGTTTTGTCGTGCCGCTTCAAATCTTTTTGGCAAAAAATATATGAAAGCGACGCGCCTGCGCCGTGTCTGCACCTTACGCCGCTTCTGTGTAATTCACGCCTTAGACAACTCGCCGAGAAAGCAACTGAGTAAGCTGACGAATCGAGTCTCGCTCACGGCTCAGTAGTTCAGTACGGCTCACAGGTCCCAGCTCACCTCAACCGCTCGCTGTGACTCGGAACGCGGAGGGAGTTAGTTGAACTACTGAACTAAAACGCTTCACAGAGGTGAACTAGTTTATTCGGCTCACTTAAAGTGAGCAGTGCATCTGAATTACTCGCTCATGAGTTACACAAGTCTAGTTCCGACAGACTCCCCGTTCGCGCCACTTCCCGCTAATAGTAATTTTAGATCCGTTTGTGTTCTATTCATCAAAGAAAATAAAATTATTCTAGCACACACTAACTTACTTTCAAAGATCATGAGAGGAAAGAAAATCTCCAGCCAATAGACTTAACTTTTTCTAGGACACTGAATTACATTAATCTGGTGTTCATATATAGCAGGTGTTAAGTTCTATACATAATATAAATTATGAAAACTCCCCTATTAGCAATTATAATAGATGGTGTTGTAATCATCTCGTTCGATTTGAGAGCCCACGAAAACATAATAGAGCCTAATATGAGTATGTCTGGCGCTACCTGGGCAATCAGGCTCGCAGGCTTGCTAATGCTGACTGACTAATCTTCTCGTATAGCTTTTGCCAACACGAGAGAACAAGAAGATTGTATTATAGATTGTCAAAGATAAAAAAAGTAGTAATTACTTTACAGACAAAGGAGTACTTAGTCATTGATGATTTAACAAAGTATCACCATCGGAAAATGTACAGTCGAGTTCATTAATATAATGGCCCTTCCAGGCTTCAAAAATATATGAACGTTAAAAAAGTTCATAATATTGTGACAACTCTAAGCATCATTAAATTGTGGTCAAGATTTAGATTCATTAATATGTGACTGCTTGTTTTCAGTAACATGTATAGCCAAAGGCACAAAAGACAGAAAAAGCAGTCACATATTAATGAATCTAAATGTTGACCACAATTTAATGATGCTTAGAGTTGTCACAATATTATGAACTTTTTTAACGTTCATATATTTTTGAAGCCTGGAAGGGCCAATATATTAATGAACTCGACTGTACCAAAAAACAGCTTATTTATGACAGATATGTAAATATGTCCATAGTAGTTTTTAAATTAATTATGTATTGTGATTTATTAAACTATAACTCTATGGAGAAGTCCTAAACCAAAGGAGCAACAGGAAAAAACTTTTAAGACATAATATTTACTCATTTTTCGTTAAAAAAATATTGGCAAAAAACATTCTGTTGGTTAGAGGTTATTTTTCTTCTCATTAAGTCTAAATGTTTTTTTTCGTAGATGAAAAGATCAGAAACAGAACTAAGATTTGCGACCAATCTCATGATCGTCAGACGTTGCTTTTATAATATTTCCAGAACAAACACCAGTCACGTCCAGTGGCGTGCCTTCCATACAAGCCGAAAAGCCCGGCTTTATATCAGGAATGCGAGATTAATAAAAAAAAAAACAAAAAAACTCATGTAAAGTAGTATTGAATTAATTGAATCATCATGTCTCATAACAACTAATACCTACTGTATTAAATAAAATGTTTAAACTCCGCGCGTAATAAAGCGAGCCTCCGTGTGGAGCTACGTTGCCAGGTTTACATAAACAATATTTTTCGCGTCGCGCCTCGGCCGGTCTCCGTAACGTAACGTTGCCAAACCGCCTGCAAGATCTTGCATTACGGTCGCACGCGCTGGCTTCTTACGCGGCTTAAGCCGTCTGTCTCTTTTCCTTCGATTTCATTGATAAATCCTTTGTAGGATATTCACATATTTATAGCTAGACATAGCTAATTTCTATGAAGGAAGAAGCCGGGCTTATGACTCTGTTAGTTTGACGAAATTGAACATTACTTTAGTGTGTTTACGAGTGCAATTTGTGTGGCATGCGTGTTTAGGCACATAGATGCCGCGACGTTTTGTATTTTGACAGAAATGATACAATTTCAAATTAGTTCACTTATTGTTTTGAGCGATACTGGAGCATTTTTTTGACGCGCTATATATTTTTTCAGTTTCTGTGATTTAAAGTATTGTGTAACTTTTATTAGTTTGTTTTAACGTTCGTGATTAAGTTTCTTTGTGATTTGCCTTTCTTATATGATGAATTCGGAAATAATTGTTCCTTGTGTGTGATGGATTAAAGTGTGCAATCGTTACTCGGGAAGGTAAATACTTTGAATTTTGCAGACAAATACCGTTTTATTACTTCACCTAAACCTACTCCTGATTTGAGTTTTCTAGTAAATTAAAGTCACATAATAGGCATTTTCATAGATCGGCTTACAAAACTCTTTGGATTGTCGGTTGCTCTCATTTAAAGAAATTATTCTGCAATACTAGTTGCATATTTTTCTCTAATGATACGAACGCCTGGAATACATCAGGTTACGATGATTTGAATAACTTAGGTATCTGGTGCCAGGATTAATTCCTCTAAACAAAATGAACGAAACAACAAACGGCTTTTATCAAAGCTACCGAAGGTATGTGATTGCTGATAGATATGTCTGTAAATCTCTATCTAGTGATACCATGCCTTCAGTGTGCTTTGTTGTTTGTCATCAGCAGTAGTAAAGAAGCGAAGAATGAAGAGTTAACACAGCTGTTTACATCGAAAGTAATTATAAATTGTTTTTAAACTTTTGCGATTTGTACACATTATAAAAATATAGATCGGGTCTATTATAAATTAACAATATTCTTTTCAACATTAGGTATAATATAAACATTGCGTAATTCTAATTATACTCATCAATTATTTCTGAGCCATCTATTGGCGGCGACGGGCGATTGTGTCATTTTTCCCGTCGAACTCGATGAGCGCAAAAAAGCACCTGTAATGCTCATAGATGGCTCTTAAACCAAATTGTATGTGATTTTGCAAAATCACACAATTGTATTATTTGCACTCTATTTATTATTAGGGTGAAAATAATAGTTGTGTGATTTCGCAAAATAACGAATTTTGTCAAATTTTACAGGGTTTTTTTTTTCTAATAATCTATCGGGCTTGCCCTAACTTTGAACCCTAGGCACGCCACTGGTCACGTCTTATCAAAACGTAGGATCCACTACGTATCCGTACACCAGGATTTTCTATTAAAATTTCAAAGAGGGACACACCCTTGCATAAATTAAGCACAGACAGCTTTATTACTCACCTTTGCTGAAGTGATAGTTCCAAAGGGAGCAAATTCTTTACGAAGACGTTCATCATCAATGGTATCATCTAAGTTTTTGACATACAAATTAACACCTTGATAACGTGTCAATCGCTCCGATTTCAACTGTTCGAATTTACGCTTCAGCTCCTTTTGACGTTCTGCTTTCTTTTGAGCACGTCCTACATACAGAGGTTTTCCCTCTACAAGTTCTTTTCCATTTAATTCCATGCAAGCTCGTTCTGCTGCATCTGGATCTTCAAATGCAACAAATCCGAAGCCTCTAGAGGTTCCGTCATCTTTATACATTACTTTATGGCTGGTAATACGGCCATATTTTTCAAACATGTCTTTAAGCATTTCATCACTAAAATCTTCTCCAAAATTCTTGACATACACATTTGTGAACAACTTAGCCTTCTCACCGAGTTCCTTTTCACGTTCTTTGCGTGGGATAAATCTACCCACGTAGACCTTTTTCCCATTCAAAAGCATTCCATTTACTTTTTCAATGGATTTATTAGCAGCCTCCTCAGTTTCAAAATGAACAAATCCATATCCTTTAGAGGCTCCTGTTTCATCTTGAGCAACTTTGCAGCTTAAAATGTTTCCAAATGCAGAAAAAGTGTCATACATAGCTTTGTTGTCAATGGTTTTGTCAAGATTTTTAATAAAAACATTCCCGACGCCAGATTTGCGCAGGGAAGGATCTCGTTGGGACCACATGATTCTAATAGGTCTTCCTTTGATCATATCAAAATTCATAGTGTCCAAAGCTCTTTCAGCTAAAACAAAAGAAAAATGTTGTTAATAACTTTTTATAATCTTTCTACTTTGCCATGTATGTAACAAAATCAAAGCTACCTACATCTTTTTATCTACTAACGTCATCTAGTTGCGTTTTACTTAAAATAATTGAAAGACATTAATTTTGAAAAATTGGTTAGATACATGCTATTGAAAGACAGTCAGAAGCTTAATCTCGTCTACATATACCTACTACATAGGCACAATAAGTAATCGTTTAATAATAATTATGCAACCAAAGAGGATTTCAAGATTTCATAAGTTTTCTATCTTTCCTTCCTAAACACTAACTCTATGCCAAATAATAGGTGAATATTTTGTGTACCTTAGAATTATATTGATCGGTGAGTCAATCAGGCACTGAGTGAGTGTGATAAAATAAGGAAAGTGTGATGGCAGATACTTTGTAAGCTGTTTTAGTTAGAAACTTGTAATTTGGCAATTTAGTTAAATACATTAACTACACTCTGTAATACATATAATACCCTAAACTTTTGCTCTTATTGTAGCTTCGAGAAAAGGGTGTATGGCTGTGCCTATTCGCTGTTTGTGGGGATACTGCCATGTCCCTTGATTATACAGTGGTGGACATATAATTAGAAACATCAAGTGTGACTTTTATTTTTAGTACAAATTAACTTGATAATTAATGTTATACGTATCATAGAGGGCTTATACCTATTTATTTATAATGTATCCACATTGTGAAGTATTACTATGTCAGTTTTGGAAATATCACACGACCGTTTATGTAAAAACTGGTATACTTTATATAATAAAATGAAGCAGCACAACATACTAAGGTGGACAACTAATTAGAAACAGAAAAAAAACATTAGCATAAATATGAACAAAGGTAACGAAACAATAAATAATGAAGTTAAATGGTACAAACGTTTTATAATAAACAATTAATGTTTGGTTGGGAAGCCTCTGCTGTCGATTACAGCTCTACAACGACTGGCATTGATTCTATCAATGTTTCATACATTTCTAGGGAATTTCTCTCCAAGCTTCTACAAATGCGTCTTAAAGTTGTTGTAGTATATTAGTAGTAGTACGATATTAGTGTTATGTTTATTGGACAATGTTTTCTTTACAATGTACCACAAACTTAGATTTGATTCAAATCTGGATTATTTGCAGACCACTCTAACACCGACACTACAATAATCCAAACCAAAGAAACAACGTTAAAGCATTTCTAAGAGACTAATTAGGTCGGTGTTAGAGTGGTCTGCAAATAATCCAGATTTGAATCAAATCTAAGTTTGTGGTACATTGTAAAGAAAACATTGTCCAATAAACATATCACTAATATCGTACTACTACTAGTATCATACTACAACAACTTTAAGACGCATTTGTAGAAGCTTGGAGAAAAATTCTCTAGAAATGTATGAAACATTGATAGAATCAATGCCACGTCGTTGTAGAGCTGTAATCGACAGCAGAGGCTTCCCAACCAAACATTAATTGTTTATTACAAAACATTTGTACAATTTAACTTCATTATTTCGACGGGTCCTACGTATACTAGTGCAAGTGCAAAATCCCAATTTTTCAAGAGAGCAGTATAAAGGTTCTAAAAATTTTAAATATGACGTAAATCAAAAGAAATATTTGAAATTTTCAAATGGTGAGGTATGGTCCATTCCAAAATTTCAAATATTTCTATTAATTTATGTCAAAGTTAAAAGCTTTCGAACCTTTAAACCGCTCTCCTGTAAAGTTGGGGTTTTGCACTTATACTAGTATACGTAGGACCCGTCGATTTATTGTTTCGTTACCTTTGTTCATATTTCGTCACGCCCTATCAACAACGTAGGATCTGAATTTTATTGTTTTTTTTTTTATTACATTTTAGCACATAAAAAAGTATAATAATTAAGAGCACATTCAAAAAAAAATTGTTTTTAATCGATTTACGAAGTTAATTACATTAAAATCGTCGGTAGTAACGCTTGTGTCCGTTCAGTAATGTAGGTACTTAATATGCGACAATGTTGATCGGACAAATCGAGCGAGCAAAAGTGCCGATCTGCCAGTTGCTGAGTTCATGCCGGGAGAAGTGCATGTAATTTTATTTTCCCTATGCGAGTTTATTTTTTCTATACTAGGATGTCATTGACAAAAAGACAGAGCCGATCCTCCAAAATAATGGGATTAATTCGTCACAACAGTCTAATAATGAAAATAATAATGACAGTGCGAGTGCCTCGAACAATAATACAGGTAAGATTCTAATAATATTAAAAATACTTAATAGCTATTATCACATTTATTGTTGTTGTAATAAGTAGTTATTATTATTTTTTAAGTTTTAGTTAGCATTTTAATATTACAAGTCATGTATTGTTTATCAATAACAAATAGTTGTTTGTCCGTTTAAAAACTACGTATCGGCCACATTCGACATTAATGAACGTAAATTATGAAATTGATATTGTAGGATCTACCACATCCGACGTTCTTGACTGTACACTTTTAAGTGTATATTGCAGGATCTGCCATATCCGACGTTTTTGACCGTACATCTAAAAATGCATATTGTAGGATCTGCCACTTTGGACGTTTTTGACTGTATATCCTAAAATTTTTGTTGTTGGATCTGCCACATTCGATGATAATGATCGTAAGTGATTAAATTGATGTTGGCAGATATACTATTTTTGACGATATTGATTGTAATTCTAAAGTTAATTTTGTTGGATCTACATTAACCGACTATAAATGCCGTTTTATTTTACATCTTTATACCTATTATTACTAATAATCCACAACTTCAAATCTATATTTATATACAACTATATAAAAAATAAAAATAAAAAATTTATTGAACGTAATTATAAAAGTATTTTTTGTTTTAAGGGTTGTTTCGAGAGTCGCCTGTACCTGATAATGGGGACAATGATTTAGAAAATCTGTATTTTTTATTAAAACACGTATTTGATGACAACCCCGAATGTATAGAAATGGAAAAGATTAGTGACGACAAAATCTATGATGACAAAAATGTATACCCGAATCTAATACCCTGCATAATATCAGTCCAACTCTTAAAACTGTTACTCCTGTCCCATCACCAGTACAGATCCACGAAGCAGCACCTTCTGCTCCATCACCAGCTCAGATTCATGAAGCAACAACTCCAGTTCTATCACCCATATATTATCGAAGCAGCAACTACTTTTCCATCACCAGCTCAGGTTAACGAACCTTGTAATAGTACGTTTTGTGCCTTGTGTACTGAAGATATTGTTTTAATAGCACCTGATGATCTTCACGAGAATTTACCGACACCTTCTGTGTCATCGTTTGCAAACAGTGCTACACCAAGCTCTACCAAAAGTAAAAAAAAGAGAACATACAAAACTGACAAAGGAAAAAAGCGACTGATACATAAAGAAGACTGGATAGTGGTTAAGAGCAAATTATTAAAGTATCAAAGGAAAACCTATTCAAATCAGAAAGAAAAAACGTTTTCTGAAAAGGTAATGAACGCTGTACGAAGTAAGTATGGTGGGCTAAAAAAAAATCATCAGGTAATTCATACGTGGCAAAGAAGATGGAAACTGCGGAGTTTTTTGATTATAAAGCACTTTTGGCAAAAAAAAACTGGGTATAATCTGTGTCTAATGAAAAGGTTACGTGGTCTGCAATTAGTGAGGTGAAAGTAGTTGCAAATACAAAGTTATGACAGGATTGAAGGAAGGGCTTTTTTTTAGGCTGTCTATGGTAACACTGACGTTCAAAAAGAACTAAGTAATTGTAGTCTATTTTGAATAAATGAGTTTAGTTTGAGTTTTATTGAATTTCGTTATGAACTTGATTGTGATCCGTAGACTATAGTGGTTCTCAGAGTTAGTACACGTCTTGTTAGAGAATTTGACTTAAAACCAGTATGTAGTTGTCCTCTTCCAATACAAAATTACAAATATAAAGATTTAATTTTCTTATGTCAAGCTGCAATTATTCCAGTGCGACATCATATTTTTTTAAAGTCTTCGTTACGTTTACCTACCTAATCAAGAAGAATCCCAAAACGATTCTTGTGATTCTGAATAATTGTTGAATTTTTGTATTTTAACTGACGTGAGATATTTTTCAGGATTGCCCGACTAGTTTCGTACCCAAACCCTTAATCATGAGCTGATCACGCGGCGAGGTCGCGAGTCGAACGAACTAATCATAAATCGTCACGCCCTATCAACAACGTAGGATCTGAATTTTATTGTTTTTTTTTTATTACATTAAAACACATAAAAAAGTATAATAAATAAAATCTCATTCAAAAAAAAATTGTTTTTAATCGATTTACGAAGTTAATTACATTAACATCGTCGGTAGTACCGCTTGTGTCCGTTCAGTAATGTAGGTACTTACTATGCGACAATGTTGATCGGACGAATCGAGCGCGCGAAAGTGCGGATCTGCCAGTTGCTGAGTTAATGCCGGGAGAAGTGCATGTAATTTTATTTTCCCTGTGCGGGTTTATTTTTCTATACTAGGATATCGTTGACAAAAAGACAGAGCCGATTCTCCAAAATAATGGGATTAATTCGTCACAACAGTCTAGTAAATGAAAATAATAATGATAATGCGAGTGCCTCGAACAAGATACAGGTAAGATTCTAATAATATTAAAAATACTTAATGGCTATTATCACATTTATTGTTGTTGTAAAAAGTAGTTATTATTATTTTTTCAGTTTTAGTTAGCATTTTAATATTACAAGTCATGTATTGTTGATCAATAACAAATAGTTGTTTGTCCATTTAAAAACTACGTATTGGTCACATCCGACATTAATGAACGTAAATTATGAAATTGATATTGTAGGATCTACCACATCCGACATTCTTGACTGTACACTTTTAAGTGTATATTGTAGGATCTGCCACATCCGACGTTTTTGACCGTACATCTAAAAATGCATATTGTAGGATCTGCCACTTTGGACGTTTTTGACTGTACATCCTAAAATGTTTATTGTTGGATCTGCCACATTCGATGATAATGATCGTAAGTGATTAAATAGATGTTGGCGGATGTACTATTTTTGACGATATTGACTGTAATTCTAAAGTTAATTTTGTTGGATCTACATTAACCGACTATACATGGCGATTTATTTTATATCTTTATACCTATTATTACTAATAATCCACAATTTCAAATGTATATTTATATACAACTAATTAAAAAATAAAAATTTATAAAAGTATTTTTTCTTGTAAGGCTTGTTTCGAGAGTCGCCTGTACCAGATAATGGGGACAATGATTTAGAAAATCTGTCTTTTTTATTAAAAGACGTTTTTGATGACAATCCCGAATGTATAGAAATGGAAACGATTGGTGACGACAAAATTTATGATGACAAAAATGATAAAAATTTTGACCCGAATATAATACCCTGCAATAATATTAGTCCAACTCTTAAAACTGTGACTCCTATCCCATCACCAGTACAGATCCACGAAGCAACACCTTCTGCTCCATCACCAGCTCAGATTTATGAAACAACAACTTCAGTTTTATTACCTATATATATTAACGAAGCAGCAACTCCTTTTCCATCACCAGCTCAGGTTCACGAACCTTGTAATAGTACGATTTGTGCCCTGTGTACTGATGATATTGTTTTAATAGCACCTTTTGATCTTCACAGAAATTTACCGACACCTTCTGTGTCTTCGTTTGCAAACAGTGCTACACCAAGCTCTACCAACAGTAAAAAAAGAGAAAATACAAAACTGACAAAGGAAAAAAGCGACTGACACAAATTAAAGAGGACTGGAATTCCAGTCTTCTTTAATTTGTGTCAGTCGCTTTTTTTTGTATGTTCTCTTTTTTTTACTTTACCACTAGGTTAAGAGCAAATTATTGAAAAATCAAGATTCCCTTGATTCTTCAATAATTTGCTCTTACCTATACAAATCAGAAAGGAAAAACGTTTTCTGAAAAGGTAATGAACGGTGTACGAAGTAAGTACGGTGGGCTAAATCATCAGGTAATTCATACGTGGCAAAGGAGATAGAAACTGTGGAGTTTTTTGATTATAAAGCACTTTTGGCAAAAAAAAAAACTGGGTATAATCTGTGTTTAATGAAAAGGTTACGTAGACTGCAATTCGTGAGGTGAAAGTAGTTGCAAATACAAAATTATGACAGGATTGAAGGGAGGGCTTTTTTGTGGGCTGTCTATTCTATTGTAACATTGACGTTCAAAACGAACTAAGTAATTCTAGTCTATTTTGAATAAGTGAGTTTAAGTATTTTGAGTTTAATTGAATTTCGTTATAAACTTGATGCTGATCCGTAGACTATAGTGGTTCTCAGAACTAGTACACGTAATACACAGCATCTTGTTAGAAACTTTGACTTAAAACCAGTACCTATATAGTTGTCCTCTTCCAATACAAAATGACAAATATAAAGATTTAGTTTTCTTATGTCAAGCTGCAATTATTCCAGTGCGACATCATATTTTTTTAAAGTCTTCGTCACGTTTACCTACCTAATCAAGAAGAATACCAAAATGATTCCAGTGATTCTTAATAGTTGTTGAATTTTTGTATTATAACTTACGTCAGGCATTTTTCAGGATAGCCCGACTAGTTTCGGACCCAAACCCTTAATCATGAGCTGATCACGCGGCGAGGTCGCGAGTTGAACGAACTAATCATAAATAATTGTTGAATTTTTTAATACTGTGTTTATTACTGATTTAACGAGTACGTAACTATTTAAGTAATTAAAGATTTTAGAATTGTTTGTTTTGTTATAATTATTTACCTACTTTAACTATGATTACTTACTTTAATAAGTAAAAATATTGTTCGTTTTCATTTTATTACTTATTGAAAATGATTATGAAGTCGCTTCTCATAAAAGTTTAAGAATGTTATGTTTTGTTATGATTTCTTTGATTCTGATTACCTTTATGTTAATTAATAAATATAGGCTGCCCCTGAAATGTTTTAAGAATATTTTTATTTCAGATTTTCAATGTTTTTGGTATGTAAAATTTAATTTTAAAGTCTTCTTCTTTTTTAAGAGTACAACTGCTTATAATGAATAAATAATTATTATACTGGTGATTATTAATTTTTCTTTTTTTTAATATTCTTCTTGTTTTTTATGATTATTATTACATAATGATTTATTATGATATGTATTATGTAGTACTAGTAATTGATTTCCGATATTTTCTGTCTCTAAAACATCCGTAAGTAGCAGAACTAACAAAATATTTTATAAATTTTCCCATCAATAAGGTCTTATCTGCCACATCCGACCTGTGTGACAAATTTTTATCCAATCAAAAATGTAGGAAGTACCACATCCGACGTATAATAGTAAAATTTGTCCGTGTAAAATGGCTTCATGTGCCAATTTTACCACTTTTTCAAGAAATTTTGTGAAACTGTTACATTAGTTTAACGGACAGTAAGATATGTAACACACATTCCAAATTTTATAATCCTAACCCATAAGGTAACATTTTTATAATACTTTTTAACTTTAAACTGCTCTGCTGGAAAGTTGCATATTTTCAGATCCTACATTATTGATAGGGCGTGACGAAATAATAATGTTGAATTTTTTAATACTGTGTTTATTACTGATTTAGACTGATTTAACGAGTACCTAATTATTTAAGTAACGAAAGATTTTAGAATTGTTTGTTTTAATATAATTATTTATCTACTTTAATTATGATTACTTTGGTAAGTAAATACATAGACGGTGATTATTAATATTATTCGTTTTCATTTTATTATCTACTAATTGAAAATGATTTTCGCTTCTCATAAAAGTTTAAGAATGTTATGTTTTGTTAGGATTTCTTTGATTACCTTTTATTATTTAATGAATGTAGGCTGCCCCTGAAATTTTAATTTTGTTTTAAGAATATTTTTAATTCAGATTTGAAATGTTTTTGTTATGTAAAATTAAATTTTAAAATCTTCTTCGTTTTTAAGAGTACAACTGCTTATAATGAATAAATAATTATTATATTGGTGATCATTATTTTTTCTTTTTTTTTAATATTCTTCTCGTTTTTTATGATTATTATTGCATCATAATTTATTATGATACGTATTAAGTAGTACTAGTAATTGATTTCCGATATTTTCTGTCTCTAAAACATCCGTAAGTAGCAGAACTAACAAAATGTGTTATAAATTTTCCCATCAATAAGGTCTTATCTGCCACATCCGACCTGTGTGACAAATTTTTATCCAATCAAAAATGTAGGAAGTACCACATCCGACGTATAATAGTAAAATATGTCCGTGTAAAATGGCTTCATGTGCCAATTTTACCACTATTTCAAGAATTTTTTTGAAACTATTACATTAGTTTAACGGGCAATAACATATGTAACACACATTCCAAATTTTATAAACCTAACCCATAAGGTAACATTTTTGCTATACTTTTTAACTTTAAACTGCTCTGCTGGAAAGTTGCATATTTTCAGATCCTACATTATTGATAGGGCGTGACGATTTATGCTAATGTTTTTTTTCTGTTTCTAATTAGTTGTCCACCTTAGTACGTTGTGCTGCTTCATTTTATTTTATAAAGTATACCAGTTTTTACATAAACGGTTGTATGATATTTCCAAAACTGACATAGTAATACTTCATGATGTGGATACATTATAGATAAATAAGTATAAGCCCTCTATGATACGTAAAATATTAATTATCAAGTTAATTTGTACTAAACATAAAAGTCACACTAGGTGTTTCTAATTATATGTCCACCACTGTACATTATGACTAAAGAGAAGGTAACCGTAAGAAAATTAATTATATCCCACTGAAACAAATGTAAATAAGGGGGCCAAGTTTGGTATAAAGGATTGGCAGGATGTTTGACTGCGCTGGTAAAAGAATTGAGATCTAAATGGGTGCCAAGTTTTATAGAAACTCCTTAAATGATATCTAAAGGAATGTACAACTTTCTTCAATTGCTTTAAAATAGTCTGATCAGTTCCTTGCCCGTAAATATGAAACTTGGCAAGTTTTACACACAAGTCAAAAAGTTATAATTACTTTACTACTACAAACTTCCTATTTACTCTACCATATTGAGGAAGCTGGGAAAATACCTTTACCCATAAATACTATTTATTTACATACCTACTTACTTTTAACTCTTGATAGATCAAATTTTGACTAACTAATTAAATGTACCAATAAAATTGACATAAAAATGAACAAATGACTCCAAAGAAAATCTACAAGTTTTAATGCGCAAGTAATTCCAGCCCATTAGCTTAGTTCATAAAATTTGCAGAAGTCAACTAGCTGTAGATATACCTACAGGTTGAAAGTGAACTAAGAGAATAGTAGAGTGCAATAACTTGCGCAACAACATGCTAGTGAATTTGGCACTACATTTTTTAGGTCTATTTGGATTATACTGTTATGTTTATTAATGTCAAGTTTTTGTGAATTACTAATGTAAAAAGTTTTTAGGCATAGAAGACGAAATTAAACAACGCATAGGAAAGTTAAAAACATGTTTCCTTAGATGCTTTAATATCTTCCCATTCAATATATACCTTCCAAGTAATATTATTGTGTAATTTCAATCAGCTCAAATGAATCAAAGATACTCATGCAGAGTTCTGATTACCCAGAGGTACTTGTGTACACAAACTTAAAACAAACAGAATGTTATCAAAGAATGAAGAAAATCAAAATGTCATGTCAGTACACTGGACCGGCGATGAGAAGGCTGGGAGGAAGCAGGCTTTGAGTGGATGTGTCATAATTTATAATACCTAATTAATTAATTCAAATGAACATAGTTACTTAAAGCTAGCGAAAGTTCAATGCAATAACAGAATATAACCTATTCATTACAAAATTATTAAATTTTATTGCGCCCCTAAGACGACCCTCTGACCATTTACTGGATATAACTAGATAAAGAATTAAACACACTTCCAACAAAAATTTAATAATCATGCAAAAAAAAGTAACATTCTGTCAGACATTGTAGCAAAGTTAATGTCCTTGAGAAATGAAAAATGACTTTAAAAACATAAAAATGTACTCACCATCAGCGGGCTGCTGAAAGTTTACATAAGCATAGCCAAGAGATCTACGAGTGATCATATCGCGACAAACGCGTATAGAAAGAACCGGACCCGCGGTCGAAAATTTTTCAAACAACATGGCCTCAGTAATATCGGAGTGTAAATCCCCGACATACAAAGATGCCATTGGGTAATTAGGTGGACCAGGATTCATTATTAAAATTTCACTGCGACGGTTTACGTAGACATTAACTTAAACGTAGGCAAAGACCAACTTCACTTTCTCTTTATAATGACTATCGCATTCCTCAGACCACGTTGCACGCTTACGTACACTAACTTAAAATCAAGTGATTCCCGTTGATATTTTGTTATTTTACTATTTTTTTGGATTTTATATATTTTTTTGTTTTTTTTTTTTATTTTACAAGAATATTTCACGAAATTCTGAGGATTGTGTGACCTATTTTTGAGGGAACACACAACCTCACGTGAACACACCTTGCTCACCAAAGGAAAAGGTGACGTTTGAATAAATCCAAGATGGCGTATACAGCCATGATGGCTGCCTTTTTTCGGCCTTCTTTACAGAGCTGCCAGAAGTAAAAAAGCCGCGATCGTACCACCATATTAGTAGGTAGCTCTAAGTTTAAAAGGGAAATATTTAAAAAAAAAATCGTACGTTTATAACAATTATTTGTTAGAATGTTTACGAGTAAGAGATATTAAATTTTAACAATTTATTAACGTTCCGTAAATAAGTATCACAATGAATAAATCGTACGAACTTGACCACATAGGGCATGGAAAAATTAAAACCTGTTTCATGCAAGGACTTTGCTAGGTGTTTACCATGACCTCTTAAAGCAGGGCAGAAGTTGCCTGGAAGTTGAACTGCCCTGCTTTTTTGTACTATGACATCGTTAAAGCAGGCCTGCGGCAGGCCTGCTACGTTGACGCGTTGACGTTTACGAAATCCGTTCACCTGTTTTTTTTTGTATAGACTTTTCGTACTATAAACAAGCTTATCCGTTCAACTTGGTTGAAAAGTCGTTCACCTTTTGTACTGTCATGGTACGATTTTTAGCGATTCAGAAGCAGGCCTGCTTTTGAACGGATATTGACTGGCTGGCATTTGAACGTTTTCTTAAGACGTCATGGTAAGCCCCCTGTACGTAGTACAATATTACTTCTATTCTATGAATGTTTTCATGTTTTAGTTCCTATGCCGTTATATTGTATTGGTTCCCCTGGACAAAATAAACAATAGACCTATCACATATGGGCCTTGATCGTGATACGTACGTACGCCACCTGATAGGGTCGATGTTAATTTTTCAGGGTGCCAACATAACCATCTAGGAACAAATAACGTGCAAAAATGTTGCAAAACTTTGACTTTTTTCTCGAGTTTAAATTGTCTTAAAAAGTCGTATGTTTGCTGTACGATCTTAGTCATGCGATCGTACATGGTTAAAAAAGAAAAATAATCGTAAGAGTACGATTTAAACAAGGACTTTATATAGAACTGGGGGCTTACCATGACGTCTTAAGAAAACGTTCAAATGCCAGCCAGTCAATATCCGTTCAAAAGCAGGCCTGCTTCTGAATCGCTAAAAATCGTACCATGACAGTACAAAAGGTGAACGACTATTCAGCCAAGTTGAACAGATAAGCTTGTTCATGGTACGAAAAGTCTATACATAAAAAACAGGTGAACGGATTTCGTAAACGTCAACGTAGCAGGCCTGCCGCAGGCCTGCTCTAACGATGTCATAGTACAAAAAAGCAGGGCAGTTCAACTTCCAGGCAACTTCTGCCCTGCTTTAAGAGGTCATGGTAAGCCCCCTGGACTGAAGTCTTTTTTCTCGAGTTTAAATTGTCTTAAAAAGTCGTATGTTTGCTGTACGATCTTAGTCATGCGATCGTACATGGTTAAAAAAGAAAAATAATCGTAGGAGTACGATTTAATATGTAGTACTTAATACAAGTAAACACCGACCAGGGGCTGCAGTCTCGACATGAGATAGCGATCGGTAAGCTTCCGAAAAACGGTATTCATAGTGCAGTATTCTAAAAGGGAAATGATGCCTGTTGTAAAATCTCCCAAAATTTTAAGGAAGATTGGTAAAGATGATTTTATCCTAATAAATATTTAAAAATATAAAAATATAAATAAATTACATAAAACTATAATTGCAACACCTATTTTACATTGAAATTATATTCCTTTATCGTTTGAAGTACAAAATACCTTATAAATGGACATAAAAGTTTCTTGTCTTGCAACACTAGCAAATGTCACAGTATTTGTCAATTGTCACTTTGTTGTTATTTGTTAAGTGTCATGTGCTCTTTTTTGTGAATTTTAATTATTGAAAATTGTTATAGTTTAGACAGTTATTAGACAAAATAGACAATGGGTGATAGTCACTCCGACTCACGGCAGCACACGGGTGCGTTGTCGTAGAATGTAAGAAAGTAAGTAGATACCTGCAATCTCAGATTTATAATCTGAGCCTGCAATGCAACACCTATTGTAGAGTCTAAGGGCGCTTTAAATTTAAACTGTTGGTGTCGGACTGCAGTCGGGCGGCTTGTGTTGTCTGTACCGTGCACGCACGGCGGCAGTACGGACTACGCACTGCTCTCTCGTCTCGTCAACTGTATAAAAAAACACAACCACCCCCGTCCGCAGCACGACATCCGCACCGCAGCGGCAAATGATATTATATACAAAAAAAATATCATTGGCTGCGGCACGGTTGCAGTCCGACACCAACAGTCTTTTAATTAAAGCGCCCTATAATTTCGTTTGTTGTACACTTTGTATTTTAATAATGTTTACGTTTGTATTCATGTTTTAGACGTAGACGTACAACACGTCCTTCAAGTAACCATATAGAAGCGTTGCTGGCTAAATAAGATGCTCGGCCGTTTTTAGCCAGAAGATGATTTACTGTTCATCAAGGAAAGGTGAATTTTGAGTTGGCGTGGAAGGAAGTTGCTGCAGAGCTGAACAATATTTGAAACGGCTCAATAAAATAAAATAAACAGAGGCACTGGCTTGTGATTTCGTGGAAAATCGTTGAAGAGATGGTCGTAGTTCATTTTGGTTGCTAATAAACGTTATTTCTTTATTTTATTTTTTTATTTACGAGCTTGTTAAACATCTCCTTTGATACCCGATAAAGCCTGAGACTACTGCTACAACTACAACACCTTATAAGCAGATAAACGTTTATTTTCAAATAAAAAATCTCTTGCACAACATATCGATCGTAATGAATACTTTGCGGGCTTTCCAATTTGCTCGCAAAGTTATTCGCTAAAATGACGTTAAATCGTAAACTTGACAGTTGAATTCGCTAGGTTTCCGACAAAAATCAATAAAACAATTGTCATTATGACATAAATAGTGATGTGCCGAGTTGGCCATTTATGGTATTTGCATAAATTAGTACTCGTTAAAAAGAGAATCGATTCAAAACTCGAGTCACTGACTCGAATCTAGAAGCGATTACTGCGTCAGGTACTCAAGTACTTCATAGGATTCGACTACTCTAATGTTTCTCACTTCCAAAAATACAAGCAAAAATACAAAATATGGGTCATAAAATACAAATCAGTTTTATTGATAAGTCAATAAAAAGAAAAGTAAACATTTTAAATAATAATTAGAAATCATATTCTTACTGTCTGATATACTGTATAATCATAAACAAATTCTCTTTTTGATTTCTAGGGGCCAAAATTAAATCAATTCAATTAACTATTTAAAAAGCAAATTTACGGTACTTATTACCACTGTCCAACACTTAACAGATCAATCGCTTCGAAACGAATGTCACTTTAATGTTAATATACAAGGTTAGTTGGAAAGGGGGTACTAATCCGCAAGCCACATAAAGTTTCACTAATGACGGTTTTAAAACAAGTGTCAAAATTTCAAAATTCGATCATTTTGCATGGAAATGAATTTTTATTTTAGTTTTTTCAAAAATTCAACATTCCTGCTTCAGTTACGAAATCAGAAAAAGGAGCTTCTATTTGGTGACCCCAAATATGACTTTAAATGTTTCAATGTTAAAACTTAGGATAGATCTAATTAGAAACGATTTTAGCGTATTTTTGTGAAATTTTTGAACAGCTATTTCTCTTAAAGTATTTACTTTTAGGGAAATTGGTAGAACAAAAGTTATTCATTATTATGTGCACTTTAACACCCTTTCGGATTAGTAAGCACCAATAATTCTTAAAACGCAACTTGACAATCAAACTCTCGCGATCACAAGAAAAACAAACAGGTACACAACAACAAGCTGCATTTTTCGGAAGAGCCCTCTCTTCGTCCCGGCAACAACATAAGGTCGCGATTTAAGTACTCGGTTCAGTATTCGCGTACCTACTATGAATACTCGAAATCTTTACTCGAGTTGCGAGCATTCGAATACTTCAATTCTATAACTCGAGGACACAAAGAAGAGACTGCAAGAGAAGCGCAATGGACTGCAAGATTGCCAGTTCTTCCAGCAGGGCTCTATACGGTACCTGTGCCGGGCAGACTCCTGTTGCCCCAGGCCGTGTCCGCCATGCTGTCCGCCGTGTGTACGACGCCCACCACCCGGCAAGACCTACGTCACGCGCTTCAGCGACTTCGACTTAATATCACAGTGGTAGAAGGCTTTTTCGCGTCATCGTCCTCTTGCCTCTAGAAGCCCGGTAAATTAATATTCAATCACTCACGGCGGACAGACCAATCTTCCTTCGTGGCATTTGAATTACAAAATCATTGCCTTTTACAGAAAGGTAAGCCTTCGGATGGAGGCGCTAGAGTGGTGGAGGACGGCGGACAAAAAAAGAGTGAAAAGGAAAATCAGTTGAAGCGAACCAAGAGTCGTGAGTTGCGTGGTGGCATCATGTACTACAGTTGTCATTGTATCAAGCGAAATGGGCTCCAGCACGACTGTCGCCGCACGGGATGCGGTGGCGAGCCCGCGTGTCTTGTCTTACCCGATCCATTGTGTGCGCCTAGTCAGTTGGCGCGCGCTCGCGGTCTTGCCGACCCTGCTGCACTGGCAGCTCACACTCAAGCCCAAGGTGGTGGTGGCGGCTCAGGCAGACCAGCAGATACGGGTTCCGGCGGCGGAAAACGATTTATTGTCTGCGAACTGAAGGGTATTCTCCCCGATGTTGACGTGGGCAATAGCGGAAAATGCTGTAAGTGTCCAACTACATTTGTTGTACCCACACAAGCCTCTGGTAGTGGAGGCGCGAAACCTCATGCATGCATCTGCACTGGGGGCAAGGCTACAGTGGGAAGTTCACCAAATCCGCCACAAAATAGTGCACGTGCATCCATTCCGCGCTGTTGCAATTGTGGGTCTGGGTCTGGCACACTAAATGTGCAATCGTCAGTTATTGCGTTCGATGAGAAAACAATCGAGAATATACTGCAAAGGTTTGAAACTAAAGAATTAGGATCCAGTCCAGCCAAAAAGGTTATAGGACCCGGCGGTCGTTCTCGTGATCCAACGAAAACTGTCGCTAAAGAAGAGCCATGTACTAGACCTGGTTGTGTACACTGGCAGCCACCGCCGCCCTGCGTGTGGGACCTTCCGTGTAAAGCGGACTGTTTCGAGACACCGGCGCATGTCGAGCCGGGCCGCAACCCACTGACGGGCAGCGGTGGCTTCGGTAGTTCCACTGGACATAATGTTGCGGTGGCAAGGGGCACACAGCAACCGCGTGAAAGAATGAAACTGTTGACACCTGAATATTGTACAGGTTGTTCTGCACCGAGTGGGGGAGGCGCAATGGCGAGCGGCGGCCCGGCAGCTGGCTTACCCATGTTGGTGATGAAGCTTTGCTGAACGCGTTTTGTCCCAACTTCACTGATTTCCTGAAAGCTTAAGAAAAAGTGCAAAATACCGAAAGCATTAAATGTTTATATTTGTACTTGGTTTTTCATTTATAACTTAAAAACGCAGTTTAGGACATTGGTATTTCCGTTTTAAAATTCTGTTCAGATTTCCATGTTGTGAAGGGCCACTAGTGCTACCACGCCCACACCGGACCGGTGTCCTTCACCACACAATCCTCACCTCAGGTGTATTACCCCAGCTGGGAAGTTGCTCCTAGAGTGATATGAGTGGAACGTATAAAGTGCGTAATCTGCAGTAAATGTGCGCCGAATAAAAAATTTGGGTCATTCCCAGTTGCCCCGCCACCACTGGTGGCAAATCGTCACGCCCTATCAACAACGCAGGATCTGAATTTTATTGGTTTTTTTTTTATTACACTAATTCACATAGAAAAGTATAGTAATTAAGAGCACATTAAAAAAATGATTGTTTTTAATCGATTTACGAAGTTAATTACATTAACAACGTCGGTAGTAATGCTTGTGTCCGTTTAGTAATGTAGGTACTTACTATGCGACGATGTTGATCGGACAAATCGAGCGAGCGAAAGTGCCGATCTGCCAGTTGCGGAGTTCATGCCGGGAGAAGTGCATATAATTTTTATTTTCCCTACACGAGTTTATTTTTCTACACTAGGATGTCGTTGACAAAAAGACAAAGCCGATCCTCCAAAATAACGGGATTAATTCGTCACAACAGTCTAATAAAAATTATAATAATGATAGTGCGAGTGCCTCGAACAATAATACAGGTAAGATTCTAATAATATTAAAAATGCTTAATAGCTATTATCACAGTTATTGTTGTTGTAATAAGTAGTTATTTTTTTTTTAAGTTTTAGTTAGCATTTTAATATTACAAGTCATTTATTGTTTATCAATAACAAATAGTTGTTTGTCCATTTAAAAACTACGTATCGGCCACATCCGACATTAATAACCGTAAATTATAAAATTGAAATTGTAGGATCTACCACATCCGACGTTCTTGACTGTACACTTTTAAGTGTATATTGTAGGATCTGCCACATCCGACGTTTTTGACCGTACATCTAAAAATACATATTGTAGGATCTTCCACTTTGGACGTTTTTGACTGTACATCCTAAAATGTTTATTGTTGGATCTGCCACATTCGATGATAATGATCGTAAGTGATTAAATCGATGTTGGCGGATATACTATTTTTGACGATAATGATTGTAATTCTAAAGTTAATTTTGTTGGATCTACATTAACCGATTATAAATGCCGATTTATTTTATATCTTTATACCTATTAGTACTAATAATTCACAATTTCAAATCTATATTTTTAAACAACTAATTAAAAAATTAAATTTATTGACCGTAATTTTAAAAGTATTTTTTGTTTTAAGGGTTGTTTCGAGAGTCGCCTGTACCTGATAATGGGGACAATGATTTAGAAAATCTGTTTTTTATTATTAAAAGACGTTTTTGATGACAACCCCGAATGTATAGAAATGGAAAAGATTGGTGACGACAAAATTTATGATGACAAAAATGATAAAAATTTAGACCCGAATATAATACCCTGCAATATATTAGTCCAACTCTTAAAACTGTTACTCGTATCCCATCACCAGTACAGATCCACGAAGCAGCACCTTCTGCTCCATCACCAGCTCAGATTCATGAAGCAACAACTCCAGTTTTTTCACCTATACATATTAACAAAGCAGCAACTCCTTTTCCATCACCAGCTCGGTTTCACGAACTTTGTAATAGTACGTTTTGTGCCCTGTGTACTGAAGATATTGTTCTAATAGCACCTGATGATCTTCACGGGAATTTACCGACACCTTCTGTGTCATCGTTTGCAAACAGTGCTACACCAAGCTCAAAACTGACAAAGGAAAAAAGCGACTGACACATAAAGAAGACTGGATAGTGGTTAAGAGCAAATTATTGAAGAATCAAGGGAAAACCTATACAAATCAGAAAGGAAAAACGTTTTCTGAAAAGGTAATGAACTTATGAACGGTGTACGAAGTAAGTACGGTGGGCTAAATCATCAGGTAATTCATACGTGGCAAAGGAGATGGAAACTGCGGAGTTATTAGATTGTAAAACACTTTTGGCAAAAAAAAAACTCGGTATAATCTGTGTCTAACGAAAAGGTTATGTGTACTGCAATTCTTGAGGTGAAAGTAGTTGCAAATACGAAGTTATGACAGGATTGAAGGGTGGGTTTTTTTTTGTGGGCTGTCTATTGTAACATTGACGTTCAAAAAGTTATTAATTCTAGTCTATTTTGAATAAATGAGTTTAGTTTGAGTATTATTGAATTTCGTTATGAACATGATGCTGATCCGTAGACTATAGTGGTTCTCAGAGCTAGTACACGTAATACACAGCGTCTTGTTAGAGAATTTGACTTAAACCAGTATGTAGTTGTCCTCTTCCAATACAAAATGACAAATATAAAGGTTATTTCTTATGTCAAGCTGCAATTATTCCAGTGCGACATCATATTTTTTTTAAAGTCTTCGTCACGTTTACCTACCCAATCAAGAAGAATCTCAAAATGATTCCAGTGATTCTGAACAATTGTTGAATTTTTTTAACTTACTGACCCAAACCCTTAATCATGAGCTGATCACGCGGCGAGATCGCGAGTCGAATGAACTAATCATAAATAAATAATTGTTGATTTTTTAATACTGTGTTTATTACTGATTTAGACTGATTTAACGAGTACCTAATCATTTAAGTAATGAAAGATTTAGAATTGTTTGTTTTGTTATAATTATTTGCCTACTTTAATTATGATTACTTTGTTAAGTAAATACATAGACCGTGATTTTTAATGTTATTCGTTTTTATTTTATTACTTATTGAAAATGATTATGTCGCTTCTCATAAAAGTTTATGAATGTTGTGTTTTGTTATGATTTCTTTGATTCTGAAAGAAAGAAAGAAAAAAATTAGTTTTGTTTGAAGAATATTCTATTTTCAGATTTTTAATGTTTTTGTTATATAAAATTTAATTTTAAAGTCTTCTTATTTTTTAAGAGTACAACTGCTTATAATGAATAAATAATTATTGTACTGGTGATTATTAATTTTTCTTTTTTTTAATATCCTTCTCGTTTTTTTATGATTATTATTACATCATAATTTCTTATGATATGTAGGTATTAGTACTAGTAATTGATTTTCGATATTTTCTGTCTCTAAAACATCCGTAAGTAGCAGAACTAACAAAATGAATTATAAATTTTCCCATCAATAAGGTCTTATCTGCCACATCCGACCTGTGTAACAAACTTTTATCCAATCAAAAATGTAGGAAGTACCACATCCGACGTATAATAGTAAAATATGTCCATGTAAAATGGCTTCATGTGCCAATTTTACCACTTTTTCAAGAAATTTTGTAAAACTAATACATTAGTTTAACGGACAGTAAGATATGTAACACACATTCCAAATTTTATAATCCTAACCCATAAGGTAACATTTTTGTTATACTTTTTAACTTTAAACTACTCTGCTGGAAAGTTGCATATTTTCAGATCCGACATTATTGATAGGGCGTGACGAAATGGGAGTTTTGTATACATTTTAATATAACCATTTGCCACCAGTCGTGACGGGGCAACTGGGAACGCTGTTTCCTCGTGGTCATACTAGGTTGTCCTACTAGTATGACTACGAGGATACACATGTCCTCGTTACCGCAGCAAAATAATGAAGTGCTAGTATGGTGTCCCACGTCCTGTACCGACCAAATTGTGTGCGTTACCGCAGCAAAATAATGTCGAAAATAGTCATTTAAACCTTAAAGATCGTTAGTTGCCCAGCTTTTGTAATTGTTGCGCACATTTTTAAATTTGTTGCACTTATAGTTTTTTAGTTATTTCACAAAATCATTTTTTGCTGGGGTAACGTTACCGCAGCAAAACATTTTTCTTTTTAATGGGAATATTGAAATAAAGACTAGCTATACAGTTAGTTGTCTAGACGACGTAAATGTTGCACCTTATTTTGTGTTTGTGATGTCTTCGGCTGCGAAGTTATTCAAGATTTTGCTGGAGTAACGTTTGTGGTTTTGCTGGATCTCTGAAACGGATAAGCGGATTCTGATCATCTTTTGTACACAACTTCTTAGGAATTAGTTTTAATTAGTTGTGCAATAAAACAACCAAAATATTGCACCGTTTAAAGGTTATTCAATTAAATATAAAAACACTTCAATAGGTCCTAACACTCTGAATAAGAGATCTAAAGACTTGATTTAAACGTTATTTTGTAGCTTGTAACTGCCTTCAAATGTTTGTGAAATTTCATTAGTATCATGCAAGTCATTAAAAAGTTATGATGATATTCAGTTCTCCATTTTCACGGTCACAATGCGCGCCGAGTTGTTTGGCCACTGATAAACCTGTATGTGGATATACAAACTGAATGTTATATCAATTTTCAGTTGCTTAGTTCAGCTTTATACCTGTAAAATTTCAGCGTAGTAAATACAATAATTAACGAGATAATAAAATAAAAGTAATTAAGAAGTGCAAGACCGTGGTAACCCGACCAAGTTTAGGTGGTTACAAAAAAGCGACCGCGTAGTACATTATGCTATCTTCTAAAATGTTTAGTATAATACACCTTACAAGTTCGGTACAGACGCGTACACTGTTATATAGACATAACAATATTATATCTTTACCTACTATGAAAACGTTATTATTATTATCTTTCGGCTACTTATTAAATAGGTAGATATCAATTATGTGCTCAATTGCACATACTTTGTTTCAACTTAGAACAGGATGACTTTCGCCATATTGTAACGATAATAGGGAATATGCATGTAATTCAAAACTCTTTCATTATTTAAATATACATTGTACAGGAGTCAAGAAAAAAAAGTTTTTTTTACATTTTTTAATTACACTTTAATATAATTACATGTGATGTTTTATTTTCAGTATAATCTTAAGCAATTAAAGTGGAAAGTTTGAGAACCTCTACTTCAATCTTCCCTCGATGGGGTAAGATTGAAATATATGATTTAAAAAAATTGTTTTATCTTTGTTAACTAAAGGTATTTTCACACTACGGGCAGATCTGAGTTTTCAGGGCACTTCAGACTATAGGCCAGTGACCATTAATAACGTTTGAGATTCATTTTAACGATTTTAGAAACTATGTTCTGGATCGATGATCTGGTGAAGGTCGCGGCAAACCGCTGGATGCGAGAAGCACAGGACCGGTCGATGTGGAGATGCTTGCGGGAGGCCTATGTCCAGCAGTGGACGTCTTTCGGCTGAATGATGATGGCTCTCTAGTCTCTACTTAGAAAAGAGACTAAACGTCAAGTCGCAAAATGGCACATTTTACCCCTTCTCTAAGTTAGAGGTAAGAGATAAATGTGCCATTTTTATGGTTTTGGTGATTTCTGTTGATGGTTTTAAGGAGCATTCACCGTAACCTTGAGATCACCTTTATTCTATCCGGAACTATCATTATGCAACTGTCACTTGATGTACTTTTGATTGTAATTTGTTAAAAGTATAACTTTAAGTTAGTGCTTATTATTATTATTTTTGATCTGTAATTTTTAAACGATACAAATAGGTATTATTAGGCATAAGTAGGTATAGTGTGAACTGAAAACATTCATTCTATAACTGTTATTATCTGTGATTGTTATAAAGGAGATCACCCATTCTGGGATAAAATTGGGGTTTTTGGCGGCCATCATTAAAGTTACACAATTTTGAAGCACACGTGTAACGCATTATTTTTACTATGGCGTCGAAGTCGAAAACTATACATCAACATAAAAGTATACATCAGGTAAAAATTAAAACGACGACTTGTATTAGGGGTTTTAAGAATTATTTTATTATTATTACAGCATTGTCGCCATACAAAGAAATGTTTGTACTCCTGCCGCCATTTAAATAAAATATAATTCATTCCTGGTTGCCGTTACTTTTTTTTTATCCCAAATCATCGAACAAAATGGGTGATCTCCTTTTAATTTATATTTTAAACCTCTGCCTCGTTGGTCTAGTGGTCGCAAGCGCGACTGCTGGGCGTGAGTTCTCGGGTTCGATCCCCAGATCGAGCAAAGTGTTATTAGGTTTTTCCGTGTGGAATTTCTTAGTAGCAGCTCGGAGTCTGGATTTGTTCCCGGTTGATGGTAATAGGCTTGCCCCCTATTACATGGGACTAAAACATAACGGCGAAACGTGGGTGTGTTATTATAATACACCTCTGCCCAACCCTTTGGGAAATACAAGGCGTGATGTTATGTTATGTTTTTATATTTTAAAAGTTAACATTTATATTTTTAAAGAAAAAGTGTAAACTGTGTTTTTCATTCATTTAAAAAATAATGGAAAATGCCATAAAAACGAAATAGCTATCTGTTTTTAATTAATTGTTTGTGTGTCGTCTCAAGACGTCACCGCTATTGTTTATCTATTTTGTCTGTAATTACGGTGCTTGAGTAATTAGTATTTTAAAAGTTCAATTAAAATTAATATTTTACCTGTAAATAAAAATTCTTTAATAAAGATGAAGTTTTTTTTAACACTTGTGTACACATCGGTACCAAACTTGTAACACTATCCTACATATTTTAGAAGATAGCATAATGTACTACGCGGTCGCTTTTTTGTAACCACCTAAACTTGGTCGGGTTACCACGGTCTTGCACTTCTTAATTACTTTTATTTTATTATCTCGTTAATTATTGTATTTACTACGCTGAAATTTTACAGGTATAAAGCTGAACTAAGCAACTGAAAATTGATATAACATTCAGTTTGTATATCCACATACAGGTTTATCAGTGGCCAAACAACTCGGCGCGCATTGTGACCGTGAAAATGGAGAACTGAATATCATCATAACTTTTTAATGACTTGCATGATACTAATGAAATTTCACAAACATTTGAAGGCAGTTACAAGCTACAAAATAACGTTTAAATCAAGTCTTTAGATCTCTTATTCAGAGTGTTAGGACCTATTGAAGTGTTTTTATATTTAATTGAATAACCTTTAAACGGTGCAATATTTTGGTTGTTTTATTGCACAACTAATTAAAACTAATTCCTAAGAAGTTGTGTACAAAAGATGATCAGAATCCGCTTATCCGTTTCAGAGATCCAGCAAAACCACAAACGTTACTCCAGCAAAATCTTGAATAACTTCGCAGCCGAAGACATCACAAACACAAAATAAGGTGCAACATTTACGTCGTCTAGACAACTAACTGTATAGCTAGTCTTTATTTCAATATTCCCATTAAAAAGAAAAATGTTTTGCTGCGGTAACGTTACCCCAGCAAAAAATGATTTTGTGAAATAACTAAAAAACTATAAGTGCAACAAATTTAAAAATGTGCGCAACAATTACAGAAGCTGGGCAACTAACGATCTTTAAGGTTTAAATGACTATTTTCGACATTATTTTGCTGCGGTAACGCACACGACCAAATTTGGTACGCGGATTTAAACAATATGAAATAAGTGTACGGATGCGTACCTTCGCGTACCTTGATTTTCAAAAGCGTACCTCTTACCATTTACGTGAAAATGCCAATTTAATTTGGTCCGTACAGAACGAGCACGTTCTGTACGGACCATAATGATTTAATGATGATTGGTCTTTTGTTATGATATAAAACGGATGTACCTAGGATGTACTCCACATAACTGCAATCGATATTTAATAACTATTTATAAAATGTGTTGAAATATGCATTTGAAGTTGGCGCGTACAGGACGAGTTTCGGGTACAAAGCAAACCATGTGATACATAACAGAAATTGAGATGGAGGCTGAATGTACCTTTAATGTACTCCTCGAATCGTAGCTTTTCATGCCTGATAAATGTAAAATTTCCATAATAAAGATATTTAATTGAAAATGTAGTTGAAAATATAGACTTCAGAAAGCCTAGAATTGGCATATCTTATTAGAGTTTCGTAGTCAAACTAGGAACCCTTATGGTTTTTCCATGTCCGTCTGTACTGCCTGGTTATTATATATTATGGCTTTTAAAATCTCCAAAGAACGTCTTAGGTTTTTGTTGGTTAAGTAACGTGTATTAATAATACCTTTCCGGATTAGTATCCCTTTCCGACTAACCTTGTACCTATGCCACCAAATTTACATGTTTACAAGTGTATCTTTTTGTTTCAAGAATATACAAAATATCATAGTTAGGTATAGTCATCATAATTTATAAAATAAATAATTTCATGCTTCTTATAACTATGTGTTTTATTTTTCATCATAAAAAAACAATGAATACATAAAATCGTTTTCTTTGAGATGAAATTCTAAATTTCATTTATTAAGTACTGTTATCGGTTTATTTATCATACCGCATCACTACTTTTTGCGTTTGTTTGATATTGCAGTGAATACTTTTTGCACTAAAATAATTTATTTCATTGTATTTAAAAACAATACTATGTACTGTAAACTGTCATGTATTGATATTTAACAATATTTCGGCACAGTCAGCTACAAAAGCCTGTTACTACACTGTTACTTTTACAAAACATCTAAATTGACACAATTTCATGTAATAGTCAAGAATTTGTACTATTTAAATGAAACATCTGTTCTGATTTTTATTCATTATTATTGTGTTCAGTTATTGTTTAAAAAAGGGTATCATTTAACTGATCAGTTATTAAATTGAATTTTCATTGGCGTTAAAAATGACTTGATCAGCGAAAAATACTAATTGATCAGCTACATATCAGCGGAGAGTGCTTAGACAAATAAATCATACTGGGTGTTTAAAAATAATAACTACAAGTGATTCTAAACCTAACCGAGTCGGCGTCGCTGACCAAATATTAATTTCACTGACCAATTAATTAGTTCCCGTTAAAAACAGAAGTGTTAACAACACCGGTTACATACTTTTGTCGCTGACTGTACTAGCGACGACAAGCAAATAATATTACTCATTCATTCAACTCATATATTATAATTATTAGTTATTTTTCCGTTTCATAATGAATAAACAAGGAAGAAAGCGTGCAAAAGTTCCATCTGTGAGTGTTAAAGAACAGGCAGAATTCTTCAATGAATACAAGGAACAGTTTCTAGATAGAAACAATTTGCCTGCTTCAACGAATAAAGTATTTATTGAGATAAGTAAAAAAATGTCACATAGAATGTCTTGCAAGGCTTTATATTTGTCAGCCAAGAGACACTTTGATTTGTTCTTTAAGAAACCAGCCAACCTTTCTCACATTGATGTTTATGAAAATATGCAGCACCCGGTCAAATTCTGTTCTGAGTCTGACACCAGTGGCCAATGAGCTTATATAATACTAGAGGAGCAGCGTCCTTATACCAAATTCAGAAAAACGTAGCCACTTACGAGTTTAAAGTGGTAGCTTTGAAACGGATACATAAATTATGTCAATATGTCAAAATACTATATTTGTCTCATTTCTTCTTCAGTCAAACTAATTATGTTGGAATGAGACAAGACATTGCTATCGGAAAAACGGCCAGAGTTGCCAATGATCTACATAATTTCCCCAGAATGAATGAAGGTGTTAATTAAATCAATTACTATGAAAGGTCGAATTATGTACTATACGGAAGAAAAAAAAATGCGTCGTCATAAATATAATATTTATTTTTTATTAATTATACACTTCTCATCAAAAAAATCGAAACACTTCCGATATTATCTTTTTGGCGACAGTTAAACAAAAAACAAGCATTAATTCATTATAGAAAAAACATAATTTAGTAGCTGGAAGTTTGACCTTTACAATGGTATACGAAACTTCCAAAAATTTTTTTTTTTTTTTTTAATTTTTATCCTATATATGAATGGAACATTGTTTTGAGATAAACGTGTGTTTAGAGTTGGAGTACTTACATTTGTCGTGCAAAAAACGCAAAATAACACATTACTTTAAAATTTTCTGTTTGTAATTTGTTGATTAGGCTCTGTGACGTCTGATAAAAATTTTTTTTTTCTAACACACATGCATACTTCACCCGCAGCAGCCGCCCAAGTAGTGGCATTGCTGGATTCTGGGACTAGTCAGCGTGTTGTGGCTGCAAGATTGCATCTAAGCCACTTGTCTGTTCAAAGAGTGTACCAACGCTATCGGGAGACTGGTTTATTTACGCGCCATCCAGGATCTGGTAGGAATCGGGTCACTTTTGAGTGAGACGGCCGATTTATTGCAACCGTTTGTTTGCGAAATCGATGCGTTCGCGCTTTTCAACTGCAGCAGCAGCTCCTTGTTGTTCGAAGGGTGACTGTAAGTGGCTCTACGATTTGAAGAAGATTGAAGGATTGTAGACTGGTACCACACAAGCCAGCTAATGGGTCAAAATTAACAACAGACCATCGAAGAGCTCACCAAAAAAAATCGAAACACCTCGCAAGTTTTCGTTTTGAATGGATTATTAGAAAAACATGTTTTTAAAAAAAAAATATACTAAATGCCATTTAATAGTAGGTAGCATAAGGTTTAGAATTCCTCATGTTGATGTTCCATAATTTTACTCTCGTCAGAAAAGAGAACCTTGCTTATTTGTAGGTTTGAACAATGTAAGTGCTCACTTGCAAAGTTAAGGCGCGCAGTCGATGGTCTGTTGTTAATTTCGGCCCATTAGCTGGCTTGTGTGGTACCAGTCTACGTTCCTTCAATTTTCTTCAAATCGTAGAGTCACTTACAGTCACCCTTCGAACTACTCGGAACTGCTGCTGCAGTTGAAAAGCGCGAAGGCGTCGATTTCGCAAACAAACGGTTGCAATAAACCGGCCGTCTCACGCAGAAGTGACCTGATTCCTACCAGATCCTGGATGGCGCGTAAATAAACCAGTCTCCCGATAGCGTTGGTACACTCTATGAACAGACAAAAGGCTTAGATGCAATCTTGCAGCCACAACACGCTGACTAGTCCCAGAATCCAGCAATGCCACTTCTTGGGCGGCTGCTGCGGGTGAAGTATGCATGTGTGTTAGAAAAACAACTTTTTATCAGACGTCACAGAGCCTAATCAACAAATTACAAACAGAAAAATTTAAAGTAATGCGTTATTTTGCGTTTTTTGCACGACAAATGTACTCCAACTCTAAACACACGTTTATCTCAAAACAATGTTCCATTCATTCAAAGGATAAAAATAAAAAAAAAATTTGGAACTTTCGTACACCATTGTAAAGGCCAAACTTCCAGCTACTAAATTATGTTTTTTCTATAATGAATTAATGCTTGTTTTTTGTTTAACTGTCGCCAAAAAGATAATATCGGAAGTGTTTCGATTTTTTTGATGAGAAGTGTATTTCAATAATTTAGACTTAAAAGGAACATACATTGGTCATTCACTAAACTCCCAACAGTCTGGCAAAATCAAAATCGTTTTTACTGGTAACACTGACGGCAAAAACAATGTTTGTTAAATTTATTTGGTCTCGTAATGTTTTTTTTGGATAATCTTATGAAAAATTAGCACCAAGTGCTTTATTAATCTTTTCAGATCGTGACATGCAAATTTTAACTGCACATTTCACCATTTTAATATTTTTATCGCTAAGCAATCACTCACTTGACGTCAAGCTGACAACTGAAGTCAGATATGCCTGCGGACATATACGAAGTAGTAACGCGTTGGTGCTGTACACTGCTGATCTAGTCCTATATAACATCATTGCCAGTGGCAGTGAAATGGAAATTTCTCAATTTAATGTCTTTGGCAAAGATAATGAAGCTGAATGGGAGAAAAACACTTTTCAAGTCCAACTAGAAAAATGGAAAAAAATGGATCTAACACTTCAAGTATCTGTAAGGAACGATCCTAAATTACCCAACTACAAAACCCATATCAGGCACACTTTACCACCGCGTCAGTGGACTTCCATTTTGAGGTATATATTATATGAAAATGTAAAATCTGATTGCTTGTGGATTTTTCAACATCATTCTGTAGACTTTGAAGGTAATTTTAAATGTGATGGGTGTTGCAAGCAATGTGGTGCAAAGATTATTATTCGATCTTTGAGCAAGTCAGACAAAATCATTATATTGGAAAGTCAAATCTATACTAATATTATAAAGAGGTAGAATTTGTTTGTTTGTTTGTTTGTTTGTATGTAGGAGGTAATCTCCGAAATTACTCATCCGATTTCAAAAATGTTTTCACCAATAGGAAGCTACGTTATCCCTGAGTGCTATAGGCTATATTTTGGGATCAAAAAATTAGGGATCCGTAAATTAACGGGAGCGAAGCCGCGAGCAAAAGCTAGTACTTAATAAAGACAAATCGTTTATACACAATCCAAATATAAAAGCTAGATTGACTGAATATGACAACAAAAAGCTTTTGAAAAAACCGTCAGGTGATTCGCCGGTGGTTGTAAGAAATAAACTCATAAATGATCTCACAAGTGAAGATCACATTTTTGAACCACCTGTAGTTCCAAAACTACGCTCTTTACATGACTTGAACTACAGAGAATCATGTAAAAAACATTTAGATAGAGATCCTGTTCTAGCTTTATGGAGCATGTCGACAATCACCCCATATAATACATTTATAAGGCGGTTCTCGCTGATCCCTTTCAATATTATATTCTGGTCTCCGCTTCAAGAAAAATATCATCGATTATGCATAGAAAATAGTATAAAAATTAAGCTGAGTGTAGACGCTACTGGCTCCATATTTAAAGAAGTTTCTCCTCCAAAAAATAATAATTCTCAATATAATAAGTCAAAACACTTGTTCCTATATGTCGTAGTTATAGAGACCATAGAGAGTTGCGTTCCTTTAACACAAATGATAAGTGAAGTTCACACGATTGAAGATATAGCAAGTTGGCTGCTGTATTGGCGTGGAAAAACAGACGCGCCTGACGAGATTACTTGTGATGATTCAGCTGCCCTTATTGGAGCCATTGTGAAAACGTTTACAGAATTTGACACCACCAGAGCCTACCTAGATCACTGTTTTGAAGCTTTAGAAAAGAAAAAAAAGCCAAATCATAAATGCTTCGTGCGACTAGATACTTCACATTTTGTTAAATCTCTGTATGGTCTAAGTTGTTTTAAATTTGTGGATTTGAGAGTTAAGAAGTTCTATATAAAATACTTACTTGTCCTGAAATATTGTACAAATTACGATGAAGTTAAGGAATTATGCAAAGATCTAATAACCTTTTCCATGAACAAATATGAAAATTTTGCAAGGGACTCTTATGAAAACGTCAAAAATAGGCTCCGGTCAAAGTCACTTTTTACGAGCATGCCGGACGTTGATCAGGAACTTCTACCAGATGGTACTGTAGATGAAGTGTTGGAAGATGAAAATAATATATCAGATTTGGGTGCTACTGTAGCATGGTTTACTGACTTTGTCGAAGAAGAAAAAAAACATATTCAGCAAAGCAAAGGCGATGACGACAATATATATTATTTTCCTGCATTTTTAGAAACACTTAAAAGATTGCTTAGGAAGTTACCTTTGTGGTCAAACATCATGACCCCATTCTTTAGCACAACAACTTACGCACCAACGAGCTCATTTGTAGAAAGTTATTTTAAGAATCTTAAAAATCTTCTGTTGAACTGTCGTAGTCAGAGAATCCGTTTAGATGATTTTTTTTCAGCATATTTTGAGTATTCATCAGGTGAATTGAAACGAGGCTTTAGTAACTTAACCTATGAGTGTCACAAAACTCCAACTGCTGTAGGAAAAGAAAAATCTGATGAGAACGTTATGAAAAATATTATTAATGTTACACCCAAATCGGACAGTGCTAAGGGAGATTTTTACCCAGAATCTATATTTTCGGACCATCCAATTTTGGAAGAAAACTGGAAAGGAACAGCGAAAACGACGAAATTGAAATATTTAAAACCAAGAGTGACAAGTAAAAGACTGGATGTCTTGGTTAATGGTAATAATAGGTTTTCTGGAATAAAGGGTGTTGTGATTTCTAATACATGCGCATTCGATGCTGTTACCCAAGCATTCGCAGTGGGGTATACGGATAATGCAAAATTAAGAACTTTTATTAAAAACAATCCAAGCAGTTACTCAGTTTTTGTCCAAACTTTGTCGGAAAAAGATTACCTAAGTAATATTTATAAGCAGAGATCTGAAATTTTGATGAAGTATTTTCAAGTTGGCGAAGTTAACCAAATTAACTGCGCGTGTAATGTATCACGGATCGTAGATAAGATTTTGTACGATAATGGATTTATAAGTGCTTTAAGAATCAAGTCTTGTGATAATCAACGCTGTCCGAAGAGTAAACCTATAGAACGTAAATGTCCTTATTTGCCTTTGAACATTGTCATCCTGTCTGATGAAGGTATAGGGGGATTGAGTAATTCAATTATGTCCTTGTTGCAAGAAGAGCAATCACAATGCGTGGAAGTCATTGATGCTGATGGTGTTTGTGGTGGGTGTGTCAAAACAACTTACAAACTTTCAAATATCGTCTTCATAGAAATCGATGACGAAACACCTATTCAACTGAACACGATTCCCGGTACTATCATACTACACAGTAAAATATACCGTTTATTAAGCGTTATTGATTTTGATATGCCGGCAAATAATTTAGACATAGGACATTACAGAGCCTTTTGTCAACGGGCTTCAAAATGGGAATGTTATGACGATATGTTCCCTAATAAAGTGACGGTAACACAGAAAACTGTTATCCCACACTTGCTTATTTACATTGTTGTTTAAGAACTACCGGTAAACTGGGTTTAAGTACAGACGCCAGCACATAAAGCCTCTATAATCTGTCAAATTTCTGTAATAGATTTTCATCTTTATCGCAAAAGCATTAGTTTCAAGGTTGATTGAGAAAATTTGACATTTTCGGGTAGCTTGATGTGCTGGCTTCTGTACTTTAAATCCCGGGATGACATTAAATTTCTTTCAAAGTAATTACAGTACAGTAATTTTTTTTTTAGCGTTTTGTTTTCCTATAAGTTTGTATGGTTTCCTTATGTTATCGCTAGTGGGTAACACTGGGCAATGTTGATAAAGGAAGGTAGTCGTCGATATGGATGAACGCACCCGAGGTTATAAAGGCAGCGATCATTCGACGAAGCGGGAGCATTCCGTGTTGATCAGCTGAAGAAGTCTGACCTTTTATATCTGATTAGCTTGTCCTTATAGATCATAAAGATCTTGTAATAATTGTGTAAAGTAATATATTGTGATCTAGTTTATGTTACTAATACTAACCCAAATACAAGTACTCTCAGTGGTGGAGAGTCTATGTTGGTTTTATTTACTGTGTTTACCTTGCTCGCAATCCTGACATACCGATATTAGCTATAACTGTAATGATAGAATCACCCCTGAACGATTATGTTGTTGTGTCATTTACACTTAAAATAAGTTTCCTTTTGTTTTTCTTTTTTTTTCTTGGACGTCGTCTCTGATTATAAGATATTTTTATAACATTTTATTTTGTTTCATTACTAAATTATAGATTTATTAAATAATATAACCTCTCATATCTTTATTCTACCAACTTTTACAAGTCCACTATTTATTTATTTTTTAATCTTATTTTATTCTACAGCTATTAATCATTTTCTAATACACGCTATCGAAAAGACTGAGTTCCGAATAACATGAAATCTCGCCATCTTTTTTACGAGATGTCACTTCTGCGACTTTTATAACTCTGTATCTAGAAGAAAAATATAAATTATTATTTATATCTGTTATCATACATTTATCAGGCATGAAAAGTTACGATTCGGGGAGTACATTAAAGGTACATTCAGCCTCCATCTCAATTTCTGTTATGTATCACATGGTTTGCTTTGTACCCGAAACTCGTCCTGTACGCGCCAACTTCAAATGCATATTTCAACACATTTTATAAATAGTTATTAAATATAGATTGCAGTTATGTGGAGTACATCCTAGGTACATCCGTTTTATATCATAACAAAAGACCAATCATCATTAAATCATTATGGTCCGTACAGAACGTGCTCGTTCTGTACGGACCAAATTAAATTGGCATTTTCACGTAAATGGTAAGAGGTACGCTTTTGAAAATCAAGGTACGCGAAGGTACGCATCCGTACACTTATTTCATATTGTTTAAATCCGCGTACCAAATTTGGTCGGTACAGGACGTGGGACACCTAGTATGCGGTTCTATGTATTAAAACGAGAAAAAAATATGTTTCATTTTCTCTATTGACGTGATGTTCCATAGAAGAAATGGGAACCATCCTTTTTTTTTAATTATCATACGCATTATTTTCTGTCTGTTTTTTTAATTAGCAGTGATGTGATTAATAAAAAATAATATTGTAGGTACAATAATTTTCAGAAGAGTTTAAATTTTTTTTGTTACCTACTACTCCTACACTATTCCATTATTTTCTTTGGGTTTGAAATTTAGCTAAGCGATGTCAAATATCAATGAAATGTTGTATTACGTAACAGTCTCTAAAAAAAATCCAGTTGTGTGGTCACCTCGATCTTAGTATTTCTTCGCAGGAATTCGATTATTATTTAAAATAAAACGGTTCAGTTTTTGACGCTGTTTCCTCGTGGTCATACTAGGTTGTCCTACTAGTATGACTACGAGGACCTTCTGGATTACAATGTTGAATTTGCAAAATGTTGAATTTGCAAAAATGTTGAATTCGCAAAATGTTGAATCCCAAAATGTTGAATTTGTAAAAAGTTGAATTTCCCATCCGGACCACAACGTTGAATTTGCAAAATGTTGAATTCGCAAAATGTTGAATTTGCAAAATGTTGCAGTCGAAAATGATGAATTGGCAAAATGTTGAATCCGAAAATGTTGAATTTGTAAAAAGTTATTTTATCGAGAATATTCTATTGTAGTACATACTGAAGTATCCCGCGGCATAGCACGTCGTACCGCGGGATGTTTCGGCATACCGCGGCACGACGAAGCATCCCGCGGTATATCCGCGGTATGCTAAGCAAATACAAGTGCTAAATTGATTAAAATAAGGTTTAAAATTCTCATTGTCGCTGAGGAAGAACAGAGACACCTTTAGCACTCAATTTCCTTAACATACAACAGTAACCTATACGTCTCACGTGTTGCAGCGGCGTGCCGTGGCATCCTGTGGAATACCTACCACGATGTGCCGTAGTATCCCGAGAAGCGTCACGGTATCTCGGGGAACGACGTGACGTCCCGCGGCATGTCGCGGTAAGTCGCGCCATCATGCGAGACGTTTCGATTAAAATAAAATAATGTCAGTGCTAAACTCATTGAAATACGGTCGAAAATCATTTGTCCACGAAAAAAATCCTTTGCCACTCCGTGCCGTCACTGGGCGCCGGCCCTATTTCTACCAGGTGGTAGGGTCCTGTACAGGTTCGTCTATGTGGGTACCACCGCAGTGCCAGATATTTTCCCGAGATGTATAAGTGTGCTCATAATAATATTTTCCAAAAGACGTCCACTACTGGACATAGACTTCTCCCGAATATCTCCACCGCGACCGGTCCTACGGCTCTCGCATCCACAGGATTCAACATTTTGTGAATTCAACATTTTGGGATTCAACATTTTGCAAATTCAACATTTTGCGAAATCAACATTTTGCAAATTCAACATTGTGGGTCCAGAAAATTCAACTTTTTACGAATCCAACATTTTGGGATTCAACATTTTGCGAATTCAACATTTTTGCAAATTCAACATTTTGCAAATTCAACATTATAGTCCAGAAGGTACGAGGATACACATGTCCTTGTGGTCATACTATGATTTTTGCACCCCTAGGTTGTCCTACTAGTATGACTACGAGGATACACATGTCCTTGTGGTCACACTATGACTTTGACACCCCCACTAAAAACATTATAAGAAAACGAAAATATAGAACTAGGAATAAACACCTGAATTGTCGTAATTTTTCTAGAAAAAAACCAATATGGAACGAACTAACACAGTGAAATTAGTATCTATTGGTTTTTTTTTCTAGAAAAATTACGACAATTCAGGTGTTTATTCCTACCTAGTTCTATGTTTTCGTTTTCTTATAATGTTTTTAGTGGGGGTGCAAAAGTCATAGTATGACCACAAGGACATGTGTATCCTCGTAGTCATACTAGTAGGACAACCTAGTATGACCACGAGGAAACAGCGGTTTTTGACACTGTTTGGTAAAGTAATCGTTAGTAAAAAAAAATTACTAAAGGATAGACTGTAGCATTCGTCTTTTTAACTTCGGAATGCCACGTAAATAGTTTTTCTTTTGATAAACGTTTCAATTGAGGGACCACCTTTTATCGATTGAAACTTTTGAATGGCTTCTTTTACAAACTAGAGGTTAAATTTACAATCATTCAAAGTACTTTTACTAACGCTAGACCCATACGAAAATTCCAAATTCCATTGGGGTCTCCACTCACGGTGAACTTATGGTGATCGATTGAGGGACCACCTTCTGCATGCTAGTTCTTTTTATTCAGTGCACAGGAAGGGTTGATATTCAGTAAATTAGTTTTACAAATCTTTTACTAAGAGTAGTCATTTATAGCAGTTGTAAATTTTAACTATCTTGTGAGATATGGATGCCTGTCAGTCACGACTGAGGGACCACCTTTAACCGGTTGTAACTTTTGAGTGGTTACTTTTACAAACTAGAGGCTGAATTTACAATCGTTTGAGCACTTTTACTAAGGGCTGACGCATTCAAAAGCTCAAAATTCAAAAGTGGTCCCTCAATGGGAACGTGCATAAATTAGTATTGGTTTTTTTTCTAGAAAAATTACGACAATTCAGGTGTTTATTCCTAGTTCTATATTTTCGTTTTCTTATAATGTTTTTAGTGGGGGTGCAAAAGTCATAGTGTGACGATAAGGACATGTATATCCTCGTAGTAAGCCTCGTAGTCATACTAGTAGGACAACCTAGGGGTGCAAAAATCATAGTATGACCACAAGGACATGTACCTATATCCTCGTAGTCATACTAGTAGGACAACCTAGGGGTGCAAAAATCATAGTATGACCACAAGGACATGTGTATCCTCGTAGTCATACTAGTAGGACAACCTAGTATGACCACGAGGAAACAGCGACTGGGAATGAGTGGAATGACCCAAAAATTTGTGCGCTTTGTCGTATTGGAAAAAAACGGAAAAATAACGTTGTTCCAGCAAGAAAATTCTAAGAGCTCTTACACACGAGCGGCATGTTCCCAACGGCAGAGGTAACTGCAGCCGTCGACGTGCGTCGGCGGCAACCGTCGACGCGTCGACGGCAACAGTCGACCTATAGCGACACTTTTGCAGTTGTTGCCGCTGCCGCTGATCTTCGAAGTTGAAATGTCGACGGCTGCCGTCGACGCGTCAACGGAAGCCGTCGACGCGTCGACGGTTGCCGCCGACGCGCGTCGACGGCTGCAGTTACCTCTGCCGTTGGGAACATGCCGCTCGTGTGTATGAGCTCTAAACGAATGATCGGAGAGAAACATTGTGCATGGGTTCATACGGACTTAATTTCATTATGCCTTATCATTTTGCCTAAAGCCTCGTCCCCACTAGGAACATTTGTCGAGCGACATGTGTCCCCGGTGACATCGGGCGATGTCGGGCGACGTCGGACGACATCGCCGCGACATTGTTGAAACTGTTCCTCGTCGCACAGTCGATGAAGAGTAGTGATAGAAGCCTCGTCCCCACTAGGAACATTTGTCGAGCGACATGTGTCCCCGGAGACATCGGGCGATGTCGCCCTACATCGCCCGATGTCACCGGGGACACATGTCGCTCGACAAATGTTTCTAGTGGGGACGAGGCTTAAGGGGGCGGTGTGTACAGTGCACATGAGAACGTTTGAGCGTGTGGACCTGTGTACGACAGTTTGTTTGTTTACGCTTTTATAAAAATTATAAATATCATTAAACCAGTTGTTTTATTTTTTTATATTATATCTGTAATTTTGTTCAACAATCTCTGTAAATACACGTCTGGAGTTGTAGAGGATTGTACGTATAAGCTTAAGAATGGGGACATTTTGGGTAAGGGACATTCTGGGAAAGGGACACTCTGGGAAAGGGACATATTGGTATCAGGGGACATTTTGCGAAAGGGACATTGAGCCTAAACGCGTAGTGCCGCGCAGAGCACTCGTGTGACTGTTGCTCTCGTAGTGCCGCGCACGAGCTCTCGTATGACTGTCGCTCTCTGTAGTCAGTGACCGAATCACCCGCTGGTGGCGCAACCATTAATTTGTATAGAGCTGTTTGGCGTCTCACACACTCTGCCACCAGTTGCACTACCAGGGACGCCCCTCCCGTCCGAATCAACTCTGTGCGTCCACGTGTCATTCGCACCGTACACTTCCATTTTGAAATTATTATTGACAATCCCGGTGTTTGTTCTGGTGTTTCTCGCTTGGTAGCTCAAGTCACCACGGTAGCGCGACTTGTTACGCCGCAATGGTATCTCGGTGAAATAGGGCTCTAACGAAAGTGAGTGCTTAAGGTGTCTCTCTTCTTCCTCAGCGACAACTGCTATTATTACTAAGTCCCAATCAGTCATTTGATTGGGACTTAATAGCATGATTTGCAGGCGACAGAACGCGCGTATAAGCTTGTCCACGACGACCAATATCGTCTATTCGACAATTCGCTCGCGTGCTACTATAGCGAGACTAGACTGGACGTCCGTTATCGTTCAGGTGGAAAAACGTTCGCTGTCAAACGGCCTAAACTATTTGAACACCGACATGTCGGTTATCGTTATCGGTAGCCGTTGACATACAGCCTACCAGGTAGCTAGTTGTATTAGGGGGGGGGGGGGGGGGGGGGGGCTATTCATTTAGAATTTTTAATTTTTAGTACAATAAACCTCGAAAAATAATTGCATTTTATCAACGTTTTTTGTTCCTGCTCTGTCTAAACTTTAACGGATTTAACTATAAAGTATGCACTACAATCATAACAAGTTTCACGCTTGTATGTAGGTATTAGGTACTAGTTTGAGCCCAAATACACGTCCGATACTTGCCTCCGATAGTCGGTTCCGATAGTCTGATCAGACTATCTGATGGCCTGCGCGTCATACATTTGTTTGAACATGAATTACACGTACGATCAGACTATCGCATCGGATGTCAGAATCGTAAGCATCGTCCGGGCGTCGTCGTCATCCAGATAAAATCGGACACGAGAATCGTACGTGTATTTCATGAATCCGATCAGATAATAATCGCATAATCGCCTTGAAAGTATACAAAGGCGATTTTTAAGGTACACTCAATATCGTGCAAATACTTATCTTCCTAACTATACTAGTCGGTGTAAGAAATTTCATATTCTTCCTTTACACGAGCGAAGAAAAATTGCAGATCTCACTTTCCTATTTAGTATTATGAACGGGTCTACTGACGTCCCTGAGCTGGTGGCCAAGATTGGACTTCGTGTACCGTCTGTGTTTCTTCGGAGACCTCATCTCCTTCATGTACCTATTGTAAAAACTATCTATAGGCAAAATACATACATGATAAGAGCATGTCGAATGTTTAATGAGGTGTGCCGGGATGTTGAGCTTGATTTATTTACGAATAGTGTCCAGAAATTAAAAAAAATGTTGAGTAACTTTTTCTTTGAAGAGTAACATTGTTACGTAATGAATTTTATTTTTGTTTAATCTCTTCAGTTATTTCTATGCTTAACTATCACGCTGTTTGTACCGTTTTGTCAATTTTATACATAAGTTTATATTGGTGGAAACTTGTAATTGGCTTTCTTCTACATATTACTAATGACTACTCGAATGTATTAGCTGTAAGGTTTCTTAAAATTAATAAAATAAAATAAAAATAAAATAGTCGGATCCGGCTCCCGGAAGCAAGTATCGGACGAGTATTTTGACCCTTATAAAAAATCTACGCTCCCAAAGTCTACATCTCAAATGAGGTGAGCCGACACGCGACCTAACCCGCATAGTTATTGCTCTGAGGTTTGTACACATTATAATATCAATGGCAAGGACTTTCGTAGTACTTATTACTTCTATGATCAATGGTCAAAGACAAATTTCTGAAAGATGTCAAAAATATATTAATAAACGATGTCAAAAATAAAATCTGTACAGTATCCAATACAAAAGTAAAATGCAAAACAAATAAAAGATTTTTGTAAAAGTCAGGATAAAAATGAAGTAAAATTTTCAAGTACCTAAGCAGTTAACAATGGCATTGACCTTCAAGATTTTTCGTTGTGTGGTTAGTCCTTATGTAAAATCAACATTGCTTGCACTCCGTTGCGCTTCTACTTCATCGGACGAATGTGGATCGAGTTCTGGTTCTAAGGGCAGTAATAAACGTGGTGCTCCGACTGTATATGATGTAAGTACATGAAACTTATTAATATTTACACTATACAAAACTTACTATAATATTGAGGTTTACTATAAATTAATGTAATTATTTTCAGAGACTTCATCGTTCATAATTCGATGTGTTATTTTATTTTGTTTTCGATATTTTTTTCTCTTTTATTTGCAGTCTCGCAAAATAAATCACAATCTATCAACAAACAACGTGACCCCATGTTTTGAAGCCCTAGGGAATATACCAACTGGGGTTTTTAGATGCACGGATGGAGAGGTAACCTATTTGTTATATCCTTGATATAATTCTAACACGACATGAGCATCAGCGGGGGGATGTCTTCCCGTCCTTAGACTTAAAATGATTAAATTAGAAGATGGGTAGCAGCAGTTAGTTTCCATAATAGTTGTTCAGGTAAAAACTGTACAAGCCGTGCTTGAAATTTAAGATTCATTATTTATTATTTCATAGGAAGAACTGGTTGCCACATTTTTCATCATTACCAATACCTTTTTAGTCTAGCTTGTCAATTGTGAAGGGTTACATAAGAAAACTTGTTTTTGCTTCAAAATCACTAAGGTATGTGTTAGATAAGTAATTTCCAGGGACTGACGCTGGCGCAGATAGGTTAGGTTCCTGTGCTCAACGTTTTGATTGCGATTAAAGTCAGTGTCAGTGTAAACACAACACGGAGCGAAAATCACGGGAATTTGCCCAGCGTACGCAAGCTAATATAATTAATTTATATCAATTTATTTATTGTCACTCTTTTCAGTGCCTCGGTCTCGGAGCTGCCAAAGGCTGTTACTATCAGAATCCTGAATACTTTTCCTACCACCACATGAGCTTCTATGATTTAAATATTGGCTTGCGACAGTACCGCCGTCCTTGTCCCAAAACTTGGAGGAAATCAACATAAATTTTATAAAATCCAGTATACTGTGAAAAGTATCAATATGGTAATTATTGATTTATTTCCCCAAACGACGGTAACAGCGTACAATTCAACGGGAAGAAGGTGTTATTAGCTCGACCTCTGTACATGATTGGACTGCACACAGACTATACTATTTCTTTAAATAAATAGAAATAAATTATTTACTATGGTATCTTTATGCCGATGGGATAATGACCTACTACTACTACACTACTATCACATCATTCTATGTCACATTTCTGTTGGCTGTATACTTTAAATTAAGCTGAATCTGTAACTTGAACATGCTCAGATTGATCACACCAAAGGATAGCACCATTGAATTTTATACAAAAGATTTTTACTACTGAACCTGTACGTAAAAAAATATTACAATAAAGATTTCAGATTTTCTCTCTTGACTTTTTTAATGTAACATAGTAATACTCGTAATCAACAGATATTTGAATACTCGGCCGCATCTGCGTCTATCGTCACGAAGCAATGCGTGCCGAAGTTTCGTATGTTGTGCTCGTTAAAAGTTACCGTGCTAATACGGTGGTCACATTAGCGGCTTTGTAATTTTAAACGAATTATCGTGCAATAAATCAAGATGGCCGCAATACAATTTACAAACGTTTTGATTATGGATAATGACTTCCTTTACTTCTACATGTGTGCTAATAATTACTAAATGTATTTATTGAAAGCTGCCATTGATGGGCTCAGCTTCAAAACTGTTTAAAGCTTCGAACACCGTTTTGTAGCTCCACTCCATTATTTAGACAGAGCGTCTAATCAGTCCGAGAACAACAGTCGAAATGCACAACGTTAGTCCGACCACGCAGCACGATATTTAGCGCGCTAAAACCCTTTGTTGTATCGCCAAGCAAGCGATAACTGGTGCGCAGCCCGAACTATTGCGACGATAGCCGATAATGGTTGGTTATATCTGCGTGTATCGTATCATTACGCGAAGCTTCGTGACGATAGACGTAGGTGCGGCCCCAGCATAAGAAATAATTTTATAAATCAGCCCGTAACTGGGAAGATCTCCAAAATCAGCGTATTTGGTTGGCCTCTCTGGTGCATTTTATATATTGACTAGCTGCGCCCCGCGGTGTTACCCGCGGTAAAAGTAGCCTATGTGTTAATCCAGGTTGTCAGCTACGTCCTTACAAAATTTTATCAAAATCGGTCTATCCGTTTGAGCGTGAAGAAGTAACAAACATACAAACACACACACTCACAAACTTTCGCCTTTATAATATTAGTGAGATAATATTAATTGTGTTCCGTATTTTGATATCGAAAACGTGTCTAAATAAGCCTATTTTTATATTTGCCTCGTTTTTAACCAAGCAGTTTTGAAATTTTACAGGCCAGAGCGATCAATTTTTAATTCTGGAAATTGAGCTACTTGTCCCTCTGAAGATTAAAGGCCTCATCTCATACAAAGAAGGAAAGAGCACTGATCGCCATGCTTGCTCACTGCGGTAGGACTTTAGGACCAATAGAGTCCAGGTATCCTCGTGATGTTTTCCATCACCGTTGTAGGATCACCTTTTTTCATCATCATTCAGTTCACACGTTTCACCTCACTTTTACTTTAAACCTTACTGGCCACAAATTTGAAGAGAGGGTATATTCGAAATTGGAGAGAGGGTGAGCTGTCTTTTAGGCGATTCGCACACTGCACCGTATCACGCAGCGTAGCGCGGGAGTGCGTGTACTTATGTTGTTTGCAAGTATCTGTATTTGTATAGAAAACACGCATAGCGCAACACACTGAAAACACTGCGCGTGAATGCGTTTTCAGTGTGTTGCACTACGCGTTTGCAACTGAACCTTTCTCATATTGCTCGATCGTCTGTGGTTTCTGAGTTCTGACTTTGGTTAAATTGTTGCCAAGGCATAATATATTGGGCCTTGCAAGAAACTGATTTCAAACACCTCAACACCAAGACGCAAGGACCCTGGCTGAAGAACCTCAAACGATATTAGAAATACTTCTGTAACTTACACGCAAATATACACATTATACACAAGCAGTTTACAATATTCCATCGTGTGTGAGCCAGTGGGGTAAACGGGAATCCCTGTATATCTCTGTTACTTGGATTCGTATGCTCCATCTTAGATTCTGTCTGCACTTTGCATCAGGTGCAACCAGCGTCGGACTGGGCCTAAGAGGGCTCGATGGCATTAGGACTTTCAAGGCCCACCGCACGCCTAGGAACAGCGCAGATGATACCTTCATGTCAACCAACAAACCACCAAATGATATACTCAAACAGCCAAGAATTTTTGCACGTTTTTATTTTCAACGTCACCATTTTTTAAGTAAAAATTCCAATTATTAGTTATAATATAATTGAAGCTATGCATTCAACATTTTTAAAATCTTAATAAATACAGTTTTAATATTTTTTTAACCTAAATTAATACAATATAAATGTAAACTAAAACTAAAGTAAAAACAAAGAAAAATTATATCCTAGACTAAACTACCAATATAAAGAGTGCATCAAAATATTCCTCCGCATCGCTGTCCACTGGGAACGTGCCCAGAAAGCTGGCAGCGTTGCCACGTTGTATGGCAACGCTAATTCTCTGGCCGAAAAACAAGCCAGCCCTCTGGTCACGTGAAGTGTCGACCAGTATTCTTCCTTAAATAAGATTTTTTACTCTTTTCGGGGCCCTCAGGCTTACTTGGTAGTAAGCTTGAGGGGGCCCGCGCAGACTAGGGCCCGGGTGCCAAACGCTACCCTGACTCTATGGCCAGTCCGACACTGGGTACAACTAGGGTAAAACACGACCAAGACAAAGAATTTTTAATATCAACTTATAGTATCCAGTAGAAACAGAAACTACCTACGGAACATCCGTAGTATATTCTACGTGTATGGTAACAAAAAATATCGCATAAAAGACATTGTACCATCAATCTTGTTTCTAAACCTAATCTAAGATTTTAATGAAATTACATCGTTATTTACCCAGTAACTTGCTTACATTATGTTAACAAATAGTGGTGCTAGGATGATTTATGCGCGTTAATAAGCATACTGGAGCAAATTGCCGTGTTCCAGGCCACTGACTGCGTAGTTCAGATGACCGGCAGCGGGGAATGAAAAACTTTAATGTTCTTCTGTCATGCATCATTACGTGAGATCAGACTTTGACTAATAGAAAATGTTATAGGAATATGTGCCTTGTGGTGCCGGACGTAAAGAGTAGATCTACCCCATCTCTTCCCATGGGTGTCGTAAAATGCGACTAAGGGATTCACTAGAGGATGGGCAGCAGCGTTCTCTGAGTACTTTAACAACCATACTGCGATCGCCAACCCGCCACCAAGCGTGGCGATTATGGCAAACCCCCTCAACATGGATGTAGCAATGCTTGGGGGAGACCTATGTCCAGCAGTGGACGTCTTTCGGCTGAATGATGATAATGATGATGATAGGAATATATGTATAATACTGGGTGTGTGTAACAGAATGTTTCATATTATGTTATAGTTTAGATTTTGTGCTTGTAATTCGTCTGATCTTTTGTTAGATAAAATGCAGGTTGCATTAAGATAAACTAGCACTTATTTTTTCTTTGTAAGGAATTTTATGTAATTGTGCATACAGAATTGCAATTAGGATACTTAGGAAATAGGTCGGATAAATCCGTAATTAGGAAATATAGGTATTCGCCAAAAAAAATATAGCTACCGGTTCGCTACAGCGGACTTAATCATTACAAAAAGCGAAACGTGAGTGTACAGACTCCTAGCTCTCTTACCACTATTAGCGTGAGATATATATGTATGTATACCTAAGTATTATGTTACTCTCAAGTTCGAAATAAAATAATTTCCAGTTTAATTTTTTGTTATTTGTTTTCATAAACTCTACGAAAAGCATTTACATGAAAACTCAATGATAGACATCTAGGAGTGTAAACAGGAAGCGAAAGAACTTTCAGCTTCCCAAAAAGTTACCCTCACCCGTCCGTGACCGACAGATGGCGGGACAATCTAGCTAGCCTGCAAAGTACAGTGCTACTTGCCACCAAGTTTTTTGATCCGGGTGGAGGCGTGTCGCTGCCGTCGCGGCGTCGCGGCGCTTCCCTTAGTTGCATCGCTTGGTGTGGCACATTAGTTCCTATTTTAATCACCCGGTGTCACTTTACCTCAGGCCGATGATGGGCAGCAGTGTCACCCGCGAAAGAGGACTAGTTCTGCGGTCAGTGGTCACTAACCCTTTTTTCTATGCGCTAAATCCACTAGCATTTTGAATTGCCCAAGTTATGAAAGGAAGAAAACTTCCAGAAGTTGACTTGATGGGGGTGTGTTCACAGTGAAAGTCGGCTGCAAAAAGTCAAACGTAATACTTATTGGATTTGGCGCTTTAGCGATAAGTACGACTAAGGACATACATGCATTTGCATAACCTCCCCTTTTGGGCAAGCCCTATTTCAAGTGGTCTGCGGTAACTTGAATAAAAAGAGAAAACTGAATGATATCAGCGCTTACGAGTATCAGAATGTATGGGCGTCAGGTAGTGGGACCACGAGTAGTTACAAGTTATAAAAAAAATATACACCGTGTCCCAAAAAGTAGTGTCAAGCGGAAGTTCAGAGGTAGAGCACCCTTAGAGGTACCCGAATCACCCCCATGTATGTTCCGCGATTTTTTGTAGTTTTTGATCATAGTGACGTGAATAGTTATTTTTTCTAAATTAGATGAATAGAACATGCATTTGTCTCAACTATTCATGACACTATGATCAAAAATGTCATTAAAATCAGAGTTTAGTTAAGACATGAAATGCAATTATAACTCGAAAACTACAAAAAATCGCGGAACATACATGGGGGTGATTCGGGTACCTCTAAGAGTGCTCTACCTCTGGACTTCCGCTTGACACTACTTTCTGGGACACGGTGTATAGTGCATGGTTCTACCTCCAGTTTTTTTTTATGAACGTTATCATCATTCAGCTGAAAGTCGTCCACTGCTTGACATAGGCCTCACCCAAGCATCGCCGTATCAACCGGGCATGTGCTTCTCGCATCCAGCGGATTCTCGCGATCTTCACCAGGTCATCGATCCACGTTGTGGGGGGCTTATACAAGCTGCGCCTTCCGGTATGCGGTCGCCTCCCCAGAACCTTTTTATGAACGTACTGTATCCTAAAGTAAAAACTAATCTTTAGAATGGTTTAACGATTCGGCTTTGTGTTAATATTAATAGTGCCACTATCCTGTATGTGGATTTTCACTAATTCTTTAAAAAAAGTGTAATTTTTAGGGTTCCGTCCGTATCCAAAGGGTAAAACGGGACCCTATTACTAAGACTCCGCTGTCCGTCCGTCTGTCACCAGGCTATATCTCATGAAACATGATATTTAGACAGTTGAAATTTTCACAGATGATGTATTTCTGTAGCCGTTATAACAAAAAATACTAAAAAACATAATGAAATAAATATTTAAGGAGGCTCCCATACAACAAACGTGTTTTTTTTACCGTTTTTATAGATAGGTAATGTTACGGAACCCTTCGTGCGCGAGTCCGACTCGCACTTGGCCGGTTTTTTTTATTTTGTCAGTCGTGCGGCAACTTTGATTCGGTAATCATTCACTTACCTACCGCTAGTTCGTTCGACTAGCTACAGAAAAGCATTTAAAAAACGATAACGTGTAAATCGGTAAAATGTCTTTCGAACACACATGTACGGGACACTGTTTCTAGATACATGCTATTGTGTTCTAGAGATACAAGAATGTTTTTGTATTAACATACAAGTTTGTGTTGCGCATATAGTAGCCACCATGCTGACAAGGGAAACTTGTGATATATGGGTGTTCGTGTCGGCCGTCTATTATACACTTATGTAAAATACACGTAGTAAGTAAATAACTATTAATTCTTGACGTTTATTTTTTATCTATGTAGCTTATTTATTAATTTCCAGCTACAGCAATTCAATTTAGTTCTCTTCCAAATAGTAACTGTGACTTAAAACACCAAATAACGTAACAAAAAGTCAGTTATATGTTGTTAGAATTTAGAATATTGTAACAACTCGCTAAATGCCACGCCGAGCCACGTGAACGCCAAAGCCAAAGCCTTGCCACGCCAAAGCCTTGCCACGCCAGGGGCTGCAGTCTCGACATGAGATAGCGAACGGTAAGCTTACGAAAAACGGTATTCATAGTGCAGTATTCTTACAGGGAAATGATGCGTGTTGAAAAATCTCCCAAAATTTTAAGGAAGATTGGTAAATATGATTTTATCCTAATAAATATTTAAAAATATAAAAATATAAATAAATTACATAAAACTATAATTGCAACCCCTATTTTACATTGAAATTATATTCCTTTATCGTTTGAAGTACAAAATACCTTTTAAATGGACATAAAAGTTTATTTCCTTGCAACACTAGCAAATGTCACAGTATTTGTCAATTGTCACTTTGTTGTTATTTGTTAAGTGTCATGTGCTCTTTTTTGTGAATTTTAATTATTGAAAATTATTATAGTTTAGTTAGTTATTAGACAAAACAGACAATGGGTGATAGTCACTCCGACTCACGGCAGCAAACGGGTGCGTTGTCGTAGAATGTAAGAATGTAAGTAGGTACCTGCAATGCAACACCTATTGTAGAGTCTAAGGGCGCTTTAAATTTAAACTGTTGGTGTCGGACTGCAGTCGTGCGGTGCAGTGGTGCGGTCGGGCGGCTTGTGTTGTCTGTACCGTGCACGCACGGCGGCAGTACGGACTACGCACTACTCTCTCGTCTCGTCAACTGTATAAAAAAACACAACCACCCGTCCGCAGCACGACATCCGCACCGCAGCGGCAAATGATATTATATACAAAAAAAATATCATTGGCTGCGGCACGGTTGCAGTCCGACACCAACCGTCTTTTAATTAAAGCGCCCTATAATTTCGGTTGTTGTACACTTTGTACCTTAATAATGTTTACGTTTGTATTCATGTTTTAGACGTAGACGTACAACACGTCCTTCAAGTAACCATATACATAGAAGCGTTGCTGGCTAAATAAGATGCTCGGCCGTTTTTAGCCAGAAGATGATTTACTGTTCATCAAGGAAAGGTAAATTTTGAGTTGGCGTGGAAGAAAGTTGCTGCAGAGCTGAACAATATTTGAAACGGCTCAATAAAATAAAATAAACAGAGGCACTGGCTTGTGATTTCGTGGAAAATCGTTGAAGAGATGGTCGTAGTTCATTTTGGTTGCTAATAAACGTTATTTCTTTATTTAATTTTTATTTACGAGCTTGTTAAACATCTCCTCTGATACCCGATAAAGCCTGAGACTACTGCTACAACTACAACACCTTATAAGCAGATAAACGTTTATTTTCAAATAAAAAATCTCTTGCACAACTTATCGATCGTAATGAATACTTTGCGGGCTTTCCAATTTGCTCGCAAAGTTATTCGCAAAAATGACGTTAAATCGTAAACTTGACAATTGAATTCGCTACGTTTCCGACAAAAATCAATAAAAAAATTGTCATTATGACTTAAATAGTGATGTGCCGAGTTGGCCATTTATGGTATTTGAATAAATTAGTACTCGTTAAAAAGAGAATCGATTCAAAACTCGAGTCACTGACTCGAATCTAGATGCGATTACTGCGTCAGGTACTCAAGTACTTCATAGGATTCGACTACTCTAATGTTTGTCACTTCCAAAAATACAAGCATAAATACAAAATATAGGTCATAAAATACAAATCAGTTTTATTGATAAGTCAATAAAAAGAAAAGTAAACATTTTAAATAATTAGAAATCATATTCTTACTGTCTGATATACTGTATAATCATAAACAAATTCTCTTTTTGATTTCTAGGGGCCAAAATTAAATCAATTCAATTAACTATTTAAAAAAGCAAATTTACGATACTTATTACCACTGTCCAACACTTAACAGATCAATCGCTTCGAAACGAAAGTCACTTTAATGTTAATATACAAGGTTAGTTGGAAAGGGGGTACTAATCCGCAATCCACTTAAAGTATCACTAATGACGGTTTTAAAACAAGTGTCAAAATTTCAAAATTCGATCATTTTGCATGAAAATGAATTTTTATTTTAGTTTTTTCAAAAATTCAACATTCCTGCTTCAGTTACGAAATCAGAAAAAGGAGCTTCTATTTGGTGACCCCAAATATGACTTAAGTACAATGTTTGAATGTTATAACTGAGGATAGATAGATTTTAGCGTATTTTTGCGAAATTTTTGAACAGCTATTTACTTTTAGGGAAATTGGTAGAACAAAAGTTATTCATTATTATGTGTACTTTAACACCCTTTCGGATTAGTAAGCACCAATAATTCTTAAAACGCAACTTGACAATCAACAAAATCTCGTGATCACAAGAAAAAAAAACAACAACACAACAACCAATTTTTGAACCTGCATTTTTCGGAAGAGAGGGGTCCCGGCAACAACATAAGGTCGCGATTTAAGTACTCGGATTTAAGTATTCGCGTACCAACTATGAATAATCGAAATCTTTACTCGAGTTGCGATCATTCGAATACTTCAATTCTATAACTCGATGACACAATCACCTATCTATAGTTAAACTGACTCGATACATCACTATCACTTAACTACCGATTTCGGTCGATAAGTGATAGCGATACATGTCGAGACTGCTGCCCCTGGGGTTGTCGGAAGTGAAAAAAATATCGATATATCGATTTTTATTAAAATATCAATATCGACCTCGATATCACGAGGAAAAAATATCGATTTATCAGTCAAATTTTCAGAGATTTTAGGTTTTAAAATAGGTAACAATGTATTTTAGTTCAGTCTGGCTCAATAATAGGTAATAGTATTTTTTATACAAAATGCAAATTATTTTAAAGTATGAGAATCTTAATAAAAACGAAGGTAATTCAATCATTATACCTTTTATTAGACAAAATCGATACTTCAGTACGTCCGGCGCACCCTGGGCAGTTAGCCCCGCTACCAACCTTGCTGACTATCTAATCTTTTCACCACAGCATGAGCTAATTTTGTATAGCTCGTGCTGACACGAGAGAAGAAGAAGATTAGGTAAAATTAGAAAATATCAAAAACTAATTCTTCTTATATTTTTAAGACCAATTTATTATTTCAGGCAAACCAATATTTGTCCGGTAGCGAAAGTAAAAAAACTCTGCTCTTCACATGCTCAGCTGTCAGCCGGCTCCTATTATGAGGCACCGCTAGGTTTACGGCAGAAACTACTCTCTCTGAAGGCACAGAGGAAGCCGTAGGTATCAAGTATTTAAATGCCAGATTCAAAAGAACTGTGGTAAATGTCTCGTGTCTATCCAAAATTTTATCGGGTTTTCCTTACGGGATAGATTTGGAGCATCTAGGAATTGCTTCAACGCGTCCGGCATTCTGTTACTTTGGGAGGCTAAATTAGCTGCATTGTTACTGGCTGCAGCAGCTAGTGCTAGTCGTAGACAACACAGTTCCTTTATTTCCATTCGTTCTTATCTTTTACGGCTTTGAATTCTGCTAAATATACTGGTGTAATAAATTAAATTTGAAAAAAATATCGTTTTGATACGATTTCGATATTGAATATTTTGTATCGAGATATCGATGTATCGGATTAAAATATATCGGCTAAAAATATCGATATATCAAATCAAAAATATCCATGAATCGATGTATCGATATTTTTTTAACAAGCCTAAGTAAAATTGCTCCATTCTGAAAAGTATTTATTTTACTCGTATTTGAGAAGACATGATTACGGCCCGTTCCCACGGACGTCCAGTTCTTCTGTAATTGCGGCTATAAACTGGTTTCCGGAAAACTGACGCAAACGCTCGTGTGAATACTTTAATCGAAATATGATGATTGGTGACGATTATAAAGCGTCACCAACCAACCATAGTAATACCACAGTGTACGTACTTACTACATACAGTGGGTCAACGCCCATACATTTGACAGGTCCCATGAAATGTCAAAATTATGTAGGGGCGGAGGTTATGTGTAGGGTTGCCACCCGTACTTTATAGAGTATTGTACTCTATTTCACGTAGGTGTACTTTATAATCTAAGCATGGAAGTAATAAGTACCTAAGACAGGTATAAAGTACGCTAATATACTCTTTTTACCTGACACCATTCTTATTTGATTCTTATCCTACTAGTTAGACTTTTTGGTATAGTTTACATACTATACGGTCTATGGCTGTTATTGAAAAATTTCATATCGACCAATCTGGATAAAAGACAAAAAGTGTTGGTGATCTTTCTAGACCTCGCGAAAGCGTTCGACGCAGTCTCTGCGCCAATCCTATTGGAAAAGCTGGAAAACCTCGGTTTGAGAGATATTCAACTGAGTTTGATTGCTGACTACCTCAAAAACCGTTTCCAATGTGTCAGAGTGGGTGATAGGCTTAGTGAGGACTCTGCCATTACGCACGGGGTTCCACAAGGCAGCATTCTCGGTCCCACGCTTTTTTTGACCTACATTAATAGCCTCTGTAACCTCAAAATGCGAGGTGGCAGGGTCATCACCTTCGCGGATGATACTGCCCTACTCTTTCACGCGGATACGTGGGAGCAGGTATTTTCATGCGCGCAGGAAGGCTTTGACATGGTGAGTGAGTGGCTGGCCGTAAATAAACTCACCCTTAATGCGAAAAAAACCATGTTTATTCCCTTTTCGCTAAAGAACAATGCAGATCCAGACCCAAGCCTAAACATTACATATCACAGCTGTGGTAACCAGAAACAAAATACCTGCACGTGTGATAACCTTGACAAAGCAAAAGTAGTCAAATACTTGGGCGTTCAAATCGATAATAAACTAAATTTTCAATCACACATTAATGCACTTACATCAAGAGTCCGCAAAATTATATTTATTTTCAAAAACTTGCGACATATTGCAGAAGCCAGTGTTATTAACATGGTATACTTCGCACTTGTGCAATCGATTATAACATACTGCATCACGTGCTGGGGCGGTGCCCCTAAAACGATTCTGTTAAAGTTGGAAAGAGCCCAGAGAGCCGTTCTGAAAGTTAGCCGTCACCTTCCCTTTCGCTACCCAACTAAGGATCTGTACCAACAGTGTGAAGTATTAACAGTTCGGCAATTATTTGTCCTAAACACTATTATCCGTATGCACATGCACCTACCATATAATCCTGATAACTTTAGAAACAAAAGACGCAAACATGCTGTATGCCCGTCCCAAACATTTAACACAACATTTTCTCACAGATTTTACCAGTTTTTAGGAGGATACCTCTACAACAAAGCAAATAAAACATTAGAAATCTACTCGCTAACAAAATTTCAATGCAAACAGAAGGTCCACTGCTGGTTAACAACCTTAGACTATGACGCTACAGAAAAGTTATTACAAACCACACTATAAATAGAATGTGTTAATCTTTAACTAAGTCACTTTTATTATCTTAGTTACCAATCTTCTCATCCCTTAGTTATTCACTTCAAACACGCATACAGACACCCACACACCCACCCATAAACTAACACACCCACATACCCACCCATAAACTCACACACCCACACACCCACCCATAAACTCACACACCCACCCATAAACTCACACACCCACACACCCACCCATAAACTCACACACCCACATAGTCAAAAGCCTCTGACACTCACCCTATAATTTATTATTTTAATACTTAGTAAAAATTAAGAGAGTACTAGCTGATAAAGGAATTTAACTATTAGTCTGTTAAAGCTAAGTGTTACTACCAATTGTTTGTTTATCTGCACGTCCGACTAAGTCACTATTATTATTTGTTTTATAAATCAAAATTTCTATCTGTCTGAGTTGGAGGCCTGGAGACTTGCAACACAGGTTATACCTAGTGCAGGCTCCAGTCTCCACAACATAAATTGTCTACACCTAACAAAAAATAATAACCCTTGTACGTTTAATTTAAGTATGTTTGTGGAGAAAATAAACGATTATTGTATTGTATAAACGATTATTGTATTCGCACATTTTTTAAAGAATCGCACCATGTTTTCAGGAATCTAGAAGCGATGAAAAATAGGTGCGTCAACATAAATAATAAAAGTACTCTTTTATACATTGTACTTTGTTTTTGCTACCCAAAACACAAATGTACTTTTATTGCTCCAAAAAAAGGTGGCAACCCTAGTTATGTCCCAAGTATGCAGTATGATTGTATCCCTATCTAGTCTGTGGCAGTATGGCTAACGACGATGCAGGACGTAGAGTGCGCGCAAGATAACTCTGCGCGCGACTGAGGGCGTGCTAAACGTTGCCATGATCGCAAAAGTTCAAATTACCGCTTTTTAAGCTTAACTTTTTTATCGCTAAACATATTTTTCCCGTTAAACATTCCTATAATGAGGTAGTTTTACTATCAAAATTAATAAAATGCACACACTTTGGTGGACCATGATTAGTTCCGATTTCGGCCGCGCGCAGACTTATCTTGCGCGCACTCTAACCTCCGCTCCTTCACCCCGCAACCCCCCGCACGATTGCTCTGCGACAATGTTCTAATGTTCTACGTTGAACGTTGACCGACTGTAAGGAGTAAGATACAGGTAGACTGTGGTGATACTATCAACATTCTGTACAACTTTTACAATGGGACAAACTTTGAATTCATGATGAAAAAAACAACTGTTCCATACTAATATAATTATTTTGTTAAGCACCATCGATTATTTTGTCTGGGATAAATAGCATGTTTTTTTACGAATTTAAAGTTTGTCCCATAAAAAGTTGTACAGAATAATGAGTTGAATTCATGGTTTTCGGATGTAAAGCGACTAACCAGTCATGGGGTATGTGTCACTATGAGTGGATCTTGCTTTTTGAAGGACGGTGCGGCGACGGCGACGCCTAGATCGACCGTGCGGTTACAAAATCGAATAGCAAAATTCGACTGGACGGCTTTTTGGGGGATCCCACAATCGGGGTACACCACTAAATGGGCTCCGGCAAAAAACAGGAGGTGGCCGTGGAAACGAACCGTTTAAGGAGACGTTCAGAAAATACCTATTTGGAGCCTGATATTAAAATGATTGAACATTTAAACAACAATCTGGGGGCTTACTACGACCGGTTAAAGCAGGACAAAAGTTGCCTGGAAGTAGAACTGCCCTGCTTTTTTGTACTACGACATAGTTAGGGCAGGGGGCTTGCCATTTGCCGGGAGGACACGGCGTGGCACACGCTGGCAGAGTGTGCCGCTTGGGAGGAGCCGCGCCGTGCCCTCATCTCAGGAGTAGGCGGTGACCTGTCGCTGTCGGCCGTGGTCGAGTCCATGGTCGACAGCGAGGAGTCCTGGGACGTGGTGGTGTCCTTCTGCGACACGGTCATGTCGCAGAAGGAGGATGCGGAAAGGGTGAGGGAGATCACCTCCACTCACCCGGCCCGCAGCAGACGCACCGGGCGTCGGCGGAGGGCGGACAACGCCCTCTTCCAGCCCCCCTAAATGGGTCCAGGGGCGACGGACTTGGGGAAGTCTGTCGCCCCCCACACATCAGGACCCGAGGCGGCGGCGCGAAGTGTTCCAAGCGCGCCCCTCTTAGACGGCGCGGGGGGAGTCTAACACCTCACTCCCCCCGCTAACCCGAGGAGGCCCGCTGCGGCGGGCCGGCACCAGCCGGGGGTTGCGGAAGTGTCGTAAGTTCCCGCGACCCTCGGCGCAGGTGTGAGATGGAACACCGGGGTGGTTTTAGTCAGTAAGAGTCTGACAGACCCCTCCGCCCACCCCAGGGCGGAGGAAATCCATGAGGATTTCCACCCCGAAAAAAAAAAAAAAAAAAAAGGGGGCTTGCCATGACCTCATATAAAAACGTTCAAATGCCAACCAGTTAACTTCCGTTCAAAAGCAGGCCTGCTTCTGAATCGCTAAAGATCGTACCGTGACAGTACTAAAGGTGAACGACTATTGAATCGAGTTGAACGGTTTTATGCTTGTTCATGGCCATGGTACGAAAAGTCTATACATAAAAAAAGGTGAACTGATTTCGTAAACGTCAACGTAGCAGGCCTGCTCTAACGATGTCGTAGTACAAAAAAAGCAGGGCAGTTCAACTTCCAGGCAACTTCTGCCCTGCTTTAAGAGGTCATAGTAAGCCCCCAGGCCTGCGACAGGCCTGCTACGTTCACGGCTCCCTGTCGTTTCAGGCGACGCAGGTGCTCTCGGGGCACGGTTGCTTCGGGAAGTACCTGTGTCGCATAAACAGGGAGCCGGACGCCCGGTGTCACCACTGCGGCGATTGCCGGGAGGACACGGCGTGGCACACGCTGGCAGTGAGCCGCTTGGGAGGAGCCGCGCCGTGCCCTCATCTCAGGAGTAGGCGGTGACCTGTCGCTGTCGGCCGTGGTCGAGTCCATGGTCGACAGCGAGGAGTCCTGGGACGCGGTGGTGTCCTTCTGCGACACGGTCATGTCGCAGAAGGAGGATGCGGAAAGGGTGAGAGAGATCGCCTCCACTCACCCGGCCCGCAGCAGACGCACCGGGCGTCGGCGGAGGGCGGACAACGCCCTCTTCCAGCCCCCCTAAATGGGTCCAGGGGCGACGGACTTGGGGAAGTCTGTCGACCCCTACACATCAGGAGGCGGAGGATATCCATGAGGATTTCCAACCCGAAAAAAAAGAAAAAAAAAGGCCTGCTATGTTGACGTTTACGAGATCCGTTCAACTTTTTTTTTTGTATCGACTTTTCGTACAAGCATAACCGTTCAACTTGGTTCAATAGTCGTTCACCTTTAGTACTGTAATGGTACGATTTTTAGCGATTCAGAAGCAGGCCCGCTTTTGAACGGAAGTTGACTGGCTGGCATTTGAGCGTTTTCATAAGAGGTCATGGTAAGCCCCCTGAGCTATACAGGATATAGGCTTTCTCAGTCACGTCGCGACTTTGCGATATCTATCCGTAGTATATGTATATATTTTGTATGAAGTCACGTGCGCCGTACGACTCTACACACAGACGCGACTTAGAAACATCGCCACGAATCCGAGACTGTACGATATCTATTCCTAGCACTGTATGTCGCGCGCGACTCCACACACACCGGTCACGATCCACCGAGCTCTCCCGTCGCCGGTCGTCTCTTCAGACTTTGCAGTCACACCGATAATTCAGCACTCATCAAGCTTTTTCCTTTCCATTTCCCTGCCAGTAACGCCCAAGCTGAGATCCGAATCCTACTGGGGTCGCCCTTAGTGCTGTTGCTGCTTGTAGTCACAGTCACAGACTAGATAGGGATACAATGCGTAGACGCGGCTCGGCTTAATCCGAACGCAAAGATGCAGAATACTATAGATTTGACATGGTAATAATAATACCACAAGAGTGAGCGAGATATATTTACGCTCGAAATCCTAAGAGTGAGAGAGACAGACATAATATTTTCTGTCACTTTCTGCGTGCCGCCTTTTAGTTTGCCTAACTCCAAAGTTTGGAGTCAGGCAAATATCGTGGTCTTTTTGACGTTTCACAAGTTTTGTGCAATTATATCTAATTTGGTCATTCAAACTGTTATTAATTCGCTTATAACAAGTGTTTACGTGAAGTTACGTGTGATTAACACGGATCTTTGCAATGTTATTGGTTGTAAAAGCCGTAGTGAACGGAAAGAGGAAAACTTCTCCACTCGTAGAGTCGTAAGTGCTACATTTACGTCATTATTTAACAATATTCTAAAAGATAACATGAAAAATATGAATAATGCGTATTAAATATGGCCCATAAATACAGCCTGTATGTGTAAAACTGCTACAATAAAATTGTAATTTTCACAATACCCGCCCTACTTACTTTTTTTTTTCTTTTGGTCTGCTGTAGGTCGTCCTAGGGGACGGTTTCTACGTAACCGGGCAGTTATTGGCGAGACCTGAAGGGTCTCCAGCCAAGGCCCTACTTACTCGTAGAACATACACATTAGGGTTAAACCAATGACGTAAAATATATTCTCAATTTAGCAGGATAATACATCTTTTATTAGTACCTGTTTTTGCTTATTAAAATTACCCCTCATCTCGGGAAAATATTGCTAAAAACAGTTTATTTCGTAAAAGGTTTTAGTAATTTACTTGTGATTCAGGTGATTCTTAGAGCATATTTAACAATTTCTTACCATTCTTGGTGAAAAAAATCATAGCAAGTTTTATTATTTCTATTCCTGAATCCTGATAATGTTTCAAGGAGATAAATATAAACAATATTTATGTGTGAATATTTTTACTTAGTTTTTTTTTATTCTAGCTTTCCATAATAGCCGGATGTGTGTAAATCGTGGATTCGTGGACTGTCAAACGGGTGTCGAAACAGGGAACCCAAAAAATATGATCGCATCTGCTCCAAACATTTTGTTGATTTTTTTTTTGGAAGAAGGGTCTTCCGAAAAAAAAAATAACAACAAAATGTCTTAACGTTTTCCTAAATACATTCTCAGTTCCAACCAAAATGCATAAGTAAGTTAACTATTTAATAAGTTAGCTAGTCAGATAAGAAATGCCGGCGCCATCTAGTCTAAAAAAAACATGTAAAATTGACTTGTAAAAGTGTCTGTAGCAGATTTATTTACAGAAATAAATATAATTTATCAATAATGTAAAACATTTGAAAGTTTTAAAATTTGAGAAAGTACAACAAATCATGTTTGGAGGAATGAGGGTTGCTCGTCGTAAATGAAACTATGATAACGAGGTCAGAAATGCGAGTGATCGAATGTATATGTGTATATATTATTCCCAAAATGCCTTATTTATATTTACAAATTTCGTCTTACAATTCTAACTTAGCTAAACTATATTACAAATATTTACACCAATCATAATCCAACAAACGGCGCGCCCTGCCCCGCGGGGTGCGGGCGCGGGACGAAGTTGAACACCTGCACCGAGCTTATAAATACGGGTTGACACGCGTCCTCCGCACGCATTCCGCCGAGCGCCGATGTCGAGTGAAGATACGTGATCCTCTCTGCTGTCCAGTGTCCATGCTGTCGTGATCAGTGAAGATGTGCATGTGCTGTGCTGCGTGGCTTGCCTCATTACCAAACGCTCTTATCAGAGCGAACTGACGCGTGCGGCGGCGTGGTGTGATATCGATGTTGGCCGCGTCGATATTACGTTGCGTCGCTGGCGCGGAAGCGTCTTTATCAAGACGGTGTCTTGTCTCTTGCTGTTCTTGTTTCTTTGTGGTAGATGCCTGAACGTGTCGTCTTTCTCAAGGCGGTTTCTCTCACTGTCTCTGAGAGGCTCCTCAAAACGTGGTAACGGTGCAGGTACTTGGTATTGGTGTATGTGGTACGGTGTTCATGGTAAGGTACGGTATTCATGGTATGGTAAGGTAAGGTAAGGTAAAGTGATGAGTAAGTATACTATGTCACTACACATGTTAATAATTTCAGAATCCTACTCTGTGTGAAAACAAAACCAACGTTATACATCGGATGGAACTTCCCATTGCCAGTTACCATTGCAAGAGAGCGCAAATTTTACACAAATTAAAGAAATGGATAATTGAATAAGTTCTGTAAGCATATTCTATTTGACTTGAAAATACTTTGGATACAATAAAGTATAATGGTATAAACTTTTAAGACACCATAAACATAAAATTTGTGGAAGACAAGTCGCAAGTTTTTTTTTTTAGAATCCCTTCCCCCTCGCTAGGGTTTCTCCTGCATCGTGGGTGCGTTTACAGTCACAAATTACACATACACAAACGCCCAGACCCGAAACAACTATCTGTAGGCCATACAAATGTTTTATGCATGTGGGAATCGTACCCACGACCCGTGGCGCAGAAGCCAATCGCTCAGCCACTGCACCAAACGTGTCGTCAAGTCTCAAGACATTTAAATGGAGTAATTTTAAAACAGGTAGGGTTAAGACCACGAAGCAAAAGCAAAATTTGCTTCGTGGTTAAGACTTTGAGATCAATTATGGACCCTGTAGGGAACAGAACAGCATAGTTTATCAGAAGAGAGGAAGAGCGCTTATAATTTGTTTCTTTGCAGTTTAATATTTTATTTGTTGTTGCTACATATTTTAATTGTAATTCGACGTTTTATTAATTAACTTTATTTAGACATATTTATTAAATAGCACTTTTTATATTTTTACTACATTTTTTGTTTATAATAAGAAATTATTGTACTCTTATATTTTGTTTGTACTAATACCTACTTAATTATTGACTGTTGTTACAAAATGTGACTGTTGTTAAAAAATAAGAAACATGAAACCGTAGAAACTGCGCATTAAGTAAATGTAATAAAAGAACATAGCTAAGTGCTTTTATTTTTCTGGACAAAGTAAAAAGTGGTTAAATTGAATAGGTGTATGATAAAAATAAGTCTGTAGTTTCATCACTAAGGGTAAAAACTCAGACATCTGGTAACCCCACATAAGCGATGTACTTTAAATCTGTCCCATAAGGGCTCTTATTATATACACGCATCGCGCATGTCAAATCTATGGCACGGTAATGTTATACCGCGTCTACATTCAGCCCATTGCCGCAGCAACGAACAGGGATATGGGGAATAAACTGGGAAACGCGAGAATGTAAACAGGTCATTTGTCTTTGACGTTGCCGTTCGCATTGCCCAGCTATCCCCCATTTGGCGGTTTTTCATGCGGACATCAAAGGGCGGCAATGACACGTTTGGTGTAGTGGCTAAGTTATTGGCTTTTGCGCTACGGGTCGTGGGTTCGATTCCCACACGGAACAAGCATATAGATGGTTGTTTCGGGTCTGGGCGTTTGTGTATGTGAGATTTGTGTCTGTAAACGCACCCACGATACAAGAGAAATCTTAGTATGGGACAAAGTATATTTTTTCAAAAAATTGCGAGCTGCTTCAAATTCTAAATCTGTTTGCGACATCCTGCAAAAGTTTTAAAACTCTCCGGTTTCCTCGCAAGTCATATCTTTGAAGAATTTCTCATTTTCTCCAAACTATTTCTGAAAAAAAGCCTACGTTGTAAATATTATGCCACCTTGTCATTCAGGTTCAAAAGCTTTTAATATCTTTAAAAAAATTGCTTCATTGTTCTATTACGATGAATTGCTATCATCCACCATCTCCTCTGACGACGACGTCACTTTTAAATTCATTTTTTTTAAACATTTATGTAATTAATTAAACTTTGTAAGGTTTTATTAATTATATCGTTATATAGAACGATCCAAAATGAGCCTCCTCGAGCCCCATGGTTTTGTGATTTTAAAGTTAATAGAAATATATTAGTAACTGCTCTCAGAATTCGCTCCGGACACATGCCACTAGGAACCTTTGCTTTCTTGATGAAAAAGGTGGATTCTCCGAATTGTTCAGTCTGCATTAATAAAGTAGAAGATGTCTATCATCGTCTGATGGAGTGTGTCAGGAATGAGCCTGAGAGAAATATATTAGTTAATAAATTGAATATTAATAAGTTACATAAAGGTATATTTAATAGTATTTTAGCCAAACCAATGTCGGTAGAGGCTGCATTAGTTTATTCATTAGTTACCTTGTAATGTATTATGCTTTGATCAGGTTACGATGGAACTGGCGTAACATATTGTTAAAAGTTCCAAAATAAAAAGATTAAAAAAAAAGGTTCTATTAAAGAACTAAAATTACGTGGTTTAAAACTTTTAAAATCAACTCGATCTATGGTTTAAAATATTTATAATGGTCATACTGACGGCGGAAATGCTTAATTAAATAAAATCAGGAGATTTAAGTGATTGTGTTGGCCACACTGGTGGTGACAGTTGCGGTGCGGTGACATGGTTTAGTTAGATTGTAGAATAGAGTGCCCGCAAGTTATCTCTGCGCGCGACTGAGGGCGTGCTAAACGTTGCTATGTTCGCAAAAGTTCAAATTACCGCTTTTTAAGCCGCTAGAGTCCGCGCACGATAAGTCTGCGCGCGGCCGAAATCGGAACTAATCATGGTCCACCAAAGTGTGTGCCGATTTATCAATTTTGATAGTAGAACTAGCGGATTGTAGGAATATTTAACGAGAAAATTATGTTTAGCGATAAAAAAGTTAAGCTTAAAAAGCGGTAATTTGAACTTTTGCGATCACGGCAACGTTTAGCACGCCCTCAGTCGCGCGCAGAGTTATCTTGCGCGCACTCTAAACGTAATTTTCCCGTTAAATATTCCTACAATCAGGTAGTTCTACTATCAAAATTGATAAAACGGCACACACTTTAGTGGACCACGATTAGTTCCGATTTCGGCCGCGCGCAGACTTATCTTGCGCGCATTCTACCTACACTTTCCGATGCGAGTTGGCAGCGAGTCGTTTTATTATAGTCCTTGAAATATAGCTTGATTAGAATGACAGCTGCCAAACTAGTGTGACTAGTGCTGGGAAAGGACTGATCAAATCGATACCTATAAATCATTAAAAATAAATATAATACGTATAATTTGTATATTTTCGCATCTTGGATTTGGATGTTGACCTTATTTTCAGCATCAGCACACCGGAAAACCATGAAATGACAACTAATTTGCAAATATTCATGGCCGCCATTTTGAATTTGAGTTTTGACCTCATCTTCAGCATCGGCATTAGTGGTGTTCAAATCCGCTATAAACTGTAGACGTGTTATAAACTATAAAATATATTCATATAGTCTGTTATTTTATACGCTATCATTATAACGCGGTGTTACAAAACTCAGGCGCAGTCTGAATGCGGAGACGCTATAATTGTATTTAACAACACGCTAAACGGACTTGATGATGCGCGGTAAATGTTATCTCGCAACGCGCTGTACACTAAAGAATATAATAATACTTCATTCCCTTACGCGCTGTTGCTAGTCGCTACGCTATCTTGCTATCTCGTTCTGGCTCCGCTATGCGCGTTTAGACTTTTATTCGTTGAGTAGGTTGAGGCGTTATAATATAGCGCGAAATCTATGTACACATAGTCTGTTATATTGTGGCGCTATACGTTTTATTAACCACCACTAATCGGCATTCCCAAAAACTTTGGATTTGATACCCATGACGAATAATCATAGCCGCAATAGTTTTTAACTAAAACATACATTTAAAACTTTTAAAGACCTTTTCAATATTGTACGAATAGGTATAATTATTTATTATCATCGCATAAAATTTTAATAATGCAAACGTAACACATTTTTTATTCAATCGATTTACATTTATCGATGTGTCCCATCTCTAACATTTTTGCAATATGACATAACTTTTGAAGAACGTAACGCGAAGTCTTACGTAGCCATAGAAGTAATAAGTACTATACGTAGCCGGTTCAAAGCGACGCGAATTGCGAAGCGATCCGATGCGGTGACACGCGAATTTAATGCGATGCGGTGCGAAGCGGCGGCTTTGTCTTACAAGCTCGGGAACCGCCCGCCGCGCGCCACCGTCATTCAGTAGCACTGTACGGCACCGCATCCAGTTCGCATTCGCGCCGCGCCGCATCGCACTCCGCGTGCGTTTGGTCACGTAGACCACTTCAATAGGTATCGACTGTTTGTTGTTTTCGCATCGCGGCGCGCCGCTTCGCGTCGTTTCTAGATCGCTCACGTAGGATGTCGCTTAAGATTTATATTTTATGACTATGAATCAGTAAGAATTATTTTAGTTTTCAAGCTGAATTTTAATATTTTGAATTATATGGTACTGTATTTAAAAAAATTGTTATCATGCTAGTTAAGTGAGTGATTTTTCGTGTGCCAATTTAAATCAACCGTTCGACGTATGGGTCGTTACTTTTGCTGACATCTGTCATTCTAATAAAGCTATATTTTAGGGACTATAGTTTAAAATTATAATAAAGTGATTAATTTTAATAAATAATTATTGAAAAGTTAACTGGTTATTTCTGAGATATCCTATAACTTATAAGGCAGAGCGCCGACGCTGCGACAATTTTTGGTTTGTTTGCTTATTTGCGTATTGCATGAAGTGCGCGTATAATATATTATGTTGATACAAAAATGGCAGGGACCAGCTGAAAATCAGTGCTGTGCTGTACTTACGCACAGCGAATACTGAGCTGGATTCCTTGCCACACACCGATTATATCTTTTAAATGTGTTGCATTACTGTTTTATATTATATCTTGTGTGTGTGTGGCAAAATAAATGGTTTAAATGGTTTTAAATGGTTTAAATTTCATTTCCTAAACACTCATTTCCGTTGACGTTGCCAATATTTGAGGAATTATGTGAGGCAGGGCAAGCGGCAACGGAAAAGGCTGAATGTAAACGCGGATTAGATAACGAACGCAAGCTTCTAAGCTTGTAGAAAAAATATTGATGTATCGAAAATTTGTCAAATACGAATATGTTTCCAATAGCAAGTTTCCTAGTTTGGTATTTGTAGAATAGTAATTGACAACTTTATTGAAAAGAAACACAATAGAATTTGAATTTAGAACACGGCGCGGATCACAACAACGCGAGCTGCACGCCGCCGCGCTGCCGCGCATGCCGCTCCTCTTTCCGCCATCACTTATTATGATGCCGCAAATTAAATGGAAACGCTTTGCTGCTACAGTCAGCATCTGTACTTTGTACTTTTCTTACTCCGAAAATCGAACAACGATGTTTCGACTGACGGATGCCACGTTTTCTTACCACGAAAGATATCGGATTCGAAGATCAATTCGATTTTCGTGATTTGACATTTTGTCTTTCGTTCTCCCAAATGTTAATATTTAAACCCTTTTTCACCGTAAGTTGATTAGTGACTTTTTTCTACAAAACGTTATCAAACAAAGACTTTTTTTTTAAACTTGGGTTTTAAAGCCATTTTACGTTTTTAGATCATTTCGTTTACGTTTTTTAGATAGCAGTCTCATTACGGCTACTACAATACGGCCGACGTATCTTGGCGAGTCTGAAGTTAGTTGTTTCGCTGCGCAATGAATCTTTTAGAAACGAAATTATCTACTGCGCAGCTAATCAGCTAACTTCAGACTCGCCAAGATATGTCGGCCGTATTGTACAATTTACGAAATGACCGAGCTGTCAGGAGTCGTCAGGACAGGACTCATCTTTGGATGAACAGAGCATACTTAGTAGTTTGTTGTTTGACAAATTATATTGATCGTATATTTATAAGTTCGTTGTAAGGTTCGTTGTTGTTTCGTTTAGATCCGGATCATCGACGTTCGTTTCTGGAGTAGGCCCCCACTGCCGGGGTCGCGGTCAGGGGAAGGAACATCGTGGGTTTTTAGCCGGTAAGAGTCCGGCATACCCCTTCGCCTTCCCAGGGCGTAGGGCATCCATGAGGATTTTCACACGAAAAAAAAGGCTCCTAGGCTTTTTAAAGGCGCTCGGCGCGGCTCTCGCGTCCTCCGTTCGTTTCGTGATATCACGTGGCATTTAAACCCACCTTTAGAAGATCGTCGGTTACACTGTTTATTTCGAAATTTCGACAATAAATCTAACTTACTATATAGTTATCAAAGAGTTCTCAAATTAACCTAATAAATATTCGAACAAATTTTTAACTAGGTAAGTATTAAATTTCTTCTTCTAGGTGTTGTGGTTTTTACCACTGGGACTATACTTAATTATCAAAACCGTACGTCGTTATTCGTCGTTGCTTTATTATATTGTTTTCACGATAAGTTGATTAAAATGACACGTCAATAGGAGTTGCTAGACATGTGACTGTAGTCGATTCAACTATCGTTAAAATTTGTAAAATTTCAGTGAGAATTTGACAAATTATTGTAATGTGATTTTATGTAGATTTCAAATACTTGTGATTTAAGTAATTAGGATTAAGTAATTTAGCACGCATATCTTCAACAATAGACGATTACGTGCTGATCTGATAATGAATCCAGCAGATATGTATGGGATGAGTGAAAATAAATGTTTATTTATCACCAATGATAGCCCGGTAGCCGGGTCGCGAAAAAGAGGTTTACCTTGCGAAAGGTTCGTCGGTCCTGAATTTTGGATGTGTTATGTTAGGTGTTTTTATGAAAAGCCCACAAACAGACACAAAGACAGAGAGAGAAATAGACAGCCAAACAGAAAGACAGACATGGGCTTCAAACCTATAAAATACCTCTGATTTTGAGTCGGGAATGAAAAATAAGAATTAAATCTACAAAATTGATGTGAATAATTTTTGGCATTAAACCCTTAAGGAGTTAAGTATTTAATAAAAACTCATTTTTGGGTTTTTTAACCCAAGATGGCAGAGCGCGCCGAGGTCACTCAAGGTACAAAAATTTTAATTTTTATTCGGACACATACCTATCCATAACACATATCCAAAATTTAGGACTGACCGACCTTTTGCAAGGCAACTGGGCTTTAATGAGCCTTATTTTAATTATTCAATCAACTGAGCCTATCGTCTATAATTATTACGATACTCAAAATATTCATTCTGTTAATATAAATTTATCGAAATTATTTTATCGAGACGCACGTCTCTGGCAACTGGTACCATCTGACGCAAGTTTGAAAACGCGTCGAGGTTTTTTCAAAATCATTTATGTAATGCATAATATTGGCGTTTTATACATATAACTATATTGTTTCTATGTTTCTGATTTTAAAACAACCTTTTGGGTAACGCTTTAGGCCGGTTTTAGTGCTTGACCGACCGTCAGTGCGTACGTCGGTCGCGCTTGTCATTTGTATGAAAATTCACTAGTCGTGACAGTGCTCGACCGACAGTACGCACGCGTATGTTGCTACGCACTGCGTACGAGGACCGTCGGTCAAGCGCGTGCGCATGCGTGCCGTCGGTCGACTGACGCGCTATGGATACATATTAACGCGTTCAGTGCTACACCGATCGGTGGACCGACCGTACGGATGCGCGTATCATCGTAAAAAGAATGAAATCTACTAGTTCAAAACTTCAATAATATTGTTTGATTTTATTGGTATCATTACCTTTTAATGATTTAAGTACCTAATTTTGATCAAACATGGCATTTATATTGACACCAAACGCCTAATTACCGAAGTTCGACTTCGTGAACTTCTGTGGGACAAAGGCCACGTGTTATACAAAGACCGTATTGCCAAGTTAAAGGCATGGGAAGAAGTTTGTACAGCTTTGTGTTCAAATTGTGGTATCTACGTCTTCTGTTCCTTATAAGTTTAAGAAGATAGTAAGCAGCAATTAAACAATTTGTAAACGCGTTCATTTCGTGTACGTGTTTGTGACTGTACCAATCCGGCCAGTTTGGTTGGTCAGGAGAGCACTGAACGTTAAAAACTGACGATCGGTTATGCGTATCGTCAGGAACGATGGTACGCACCGACGGTCGGTCGAGCACTAAAACCGGCCTTACTAATATTTTAAATTGATTTAATACTTGTTGAATTAAATTGTCATACAAAAGCGCCAGTACAATTTATTTTCATGTCATGAACTGACATCTGCCAAATTAATCAAGTTACCGTGAAAGCAATTTAAATCCAATAAATCAATGCTTAAAGTGTAAGTGTATAATACTGTTTTTATCACGAAGCAAATTTTTTTTGCTTCGTGGTTTTTATTCAAAACTCGCAAAATACGACTTTTTCAAACTTTTTTATACAGATGTTATACTATTTTAGTATTGTTAAATTTGACAGCCCTGCCAGACAATCCCAGGGTGGTCAGATGCACGATTTAAATAGTATTTGTACGGTTTTCTCAGAATTTCCTCTCTGTATTAGTGAAATACATAAATGGTACAACTTTTTTTAAACCAAGCTTTATTTTGATCAAAACTATGAAAATCCCTGCAAGTAATTTTTTCCATAGAACGACAACTTTCTTTGTATCGTTACATAGCTGCACATCTGTGCTAAAATAAAGAATCTGATCATTTCAAGCAGTAATGTATGCTTGTTGTTTTTTTTCACTCCATTAAACATGACCTTATGGCACTTCATCAATTCATAAGCTAAGAAGATCGTCACAGCGTGTCGGTTACAATAGCGGAATGCCAATTACAAATCTAACTTACTTGTTACCAAGGAATTTTCAAATTAGGTTATTAATAAATAATTGCACTAAGTTAGAACAACTTTTCAAAGGTTTTGTGTTTTTAAAATGTGTGTTACTGTTTTTTAGTCACAACTTGTATACGATTTTTTACAGGTGGTATACTATTTACAAATAGTATTTTCCCATTTTTACGACTGACAGCCCAGTAACAGACCAATAAAAAAAAATTGCTACATTGCAGAAAAGATTGTTGTATTGAAATTAATTGGGAAAAACTTCCTTACTTCTGGGATTTTAGTGGCAGTTAGGTAAGAATTATTTTATATTTATGTCAGGTGAATTGATAAATATTCTTCTATTTGTAATGGTTTTACAGTTTTTATGGAGTCTGATGTAGTGAAAGTGTATACTTTTATGATATTTTTAATGTTCTGATTTCTCTTGCTTACGCGTCACAAATTGTTTCAGGCGAATTTTCAGGACTGTTTTTATAACAATCCGAATTGGTACTTATTATATTATGCAGGCATCTTAGCCATTAAACCGCGAAATATTTGCCAACTGAGATACTGTCATTATTTTACCACCGGCATTTACGTTACGGTAGGTATGTACTAATGGTAATTATGTTTAATCTATATTTTACTAGCAAATCACTAATGTTTCGTAACCCATACCCCAGTGTAGGCGCTACAGTTTGCAACTCCTTTGTTTGCTTGGGATTACTGATTTATTTTGATGAAATAATTATACCATTTAGCTTTCGCTGAAAAATGGATTTTAGTAATGAAATGATTATGATTATAAAATAAATCATTTCAGTTTTCTTCATTCAATTATAAACTTAGCTTTGTAACATGAAATTTCCACGCATCTTCTCAGTTTAATACCAATTCATACAAATTCAAGTATTCATAAACTTTTGAAAAAAGAAGAAATTGACTCCAAAAACTGAAATGTGTAAAATAATGACCATTCATAATAAAGTTAGCAATATCTGAAGTCTGCGCTATGCCATGCTGTAATGAAGAATTGAAACCTAAATGCAGTTGAAGGCACCATTATTTTATTCTTTTAGTTTTTTGAAGTCTGTTTCTAATATTTTATTCAGTTTATATAAAAGGTTAGTCAGAAAAGGGCTACTAATCCAACAGGGTGTTAAAGTACCCATAATAATGAATAACTTTTGTTCTACCACTATCCTCTAAAGTCAATAGTTTAAGAGAAATAGCAGTTCAAAAACTACATAAAATCTATCTATCCTCAGCTATGATCAGCTGTGCTTATTTTAGGTCATATTCGGGTTCACAAATTAGAACCTCCATTTTCTGAATTCTTAACTAAGCAGGGATGAAGTAGTTTTGAAAAAACTAAAATAAAAATAATTTTACATGGAAATAAAAATTGAATAGATTGAATTTTGAAATTTTAACACTTGCTTTAAAACCGTCATTAATGATAATTTAAGTGGCCTGCGGGTTAGTACCCCCTTTCTGATTAACCTTGTATTTCCTGTTTTGAGCCAACAGAACTAAATAGATAATAGACACAAAATTATGCGATTGTGATCTTGTTTATTTATTTTTACAATAATGCAACCACAGTATGTCTGCTGTTTCTTGTTGAGGAGTTCCATTCTCTATCTCCATAGTGCTTCATCAGGTCATGGCAAAACTTACAAGGAACCATGCTGGTATTTTTTTTGTACTCCTTAGTGAGGAGGAATGCAAGGGCCAAGTCTTTTGTTTGCACACCCGTATCTATAATTGACACTGACACATGTGGTGCATATGTCATACCATATAATGTGCCCCTCATGTTTGTTGTCATTGTTTGATACAGTAGAATGGTACATCATCTAACAACAAAACTTTTTTATAAGTTTTATACTTTAAAAAACGCATTTGATAGTTAGATTTAAGAGGTAAAATGTTTTTTCTTGATAATATTTGAACTGGAAAGCTTTTAAACTTTTCTTTTTCTTTTTTTTTCTCATTCGGCTTGACATTGAGTTTCTGACCTGTATAAACCGGTATAGTAATCAATTTACAGAATTTATAGATATTCTGTGATGGCCAAAGATACAATTGTAATATTTAATGTTTGTAATTGATATTTCGAGGTTTGACAGCTTTTTAGTATTTGTTTTATAATACATTTTTTTTTGTTTAAAGGTGACTAGCGATGGCTGACAAAGAGCAAGTTATCCAAGCGTTGAGAGCTACCCTAATTTCTGTTAAAGGAGCACTGACAATAAAACAATGTAACAGTAAGTTTTATGTTTTCATTACATACAAACTGAATTTTTCTTGCTACATGCATGAATCAAAGGGTAAATTAACATGCATTTACATTCTCAAAGTACCCATACTTTGACAAAATAAGTACATGACCGACTGCACAAACGAAATCGACACATAAACGCAAACTGTAGAATCAGTAGGTACTAGGTACAAACATTTATTTTATGAGTTACTACCATGATTTGAGATCGTATATTTATTAATGATTAGTTAATTTGGCGATATTGTCTATTTTATCGAAATGAGATCATAATTCACTAGCCCTTCGCGACATTTGAAAGTCAATTTACACAATATGTACAATAAAATGAGAATCTAAATAAACTGAAAATATTTTCACCATACACAAAATTGAATGAAGCAAAACTAATGTGCAAAATGTATACAAAATGCACACTAATATTTAAATTAAATGCACGAACGCGCGCAACGTCTTAAGAGGCCGTGCACGAAATCGACTGATTTCGAGCAATTTTGTTCATTGTTTGTGAGAAAGAGAAAAAGAATTTATACAAAATTATTTGTGATTCGAAAAGTCGAGTTCTTTGTTTTGCATGTGGCGGAAAGGGATTTTGCAAATAAATTAAGTATTCATGGAAAATCACTAATATTCGCAACAAGTTTTTCTAAATATGACACGAGACTGGCGTTTGATCATCTTTTTACTAGAAACTACTTTTGATTGTGATCATTAAAAAATATAAATAACATCATTAAATGGTCTACTTGCAGATGGCGGAATCACTTTTTAAACTTTCATACGAAATATGTAAGAAAAAAAAAGTTGAAATAAAGAAATTTTTGGGAAACTTCTTGACAAGTAACATTTTTTTTTAAAGCTTAGAATCAATTTTAAGAAATTTTAAAAATTACGTATTAATCTTAAGTTAACCATTTAATAGGATCAGAATTTTATTTTATAAAAAAACAATAACTTCATTTCTTAAATAAAAGGTAAACTGGACTATATTATCGATCGCGCAAAACCGATCCCGTCAGTCGTTCCCGGGCCTTCCCAGCGTGAACACGTATCACTTTGCATCGCAGGTGCGCGCATGTTCTACGTAAATATATTTCAGAAATTGTACGCTGACTACCACATTTTGATCCGATAAGTATTAATTTTATTTTAAGTACTTTGCTTGTTTATGAAGAACATTAAAATTTGTCATACCTAGTCTTTTTATTTAAAGTGTGAATTTGGTCAAAACGAAAATTCAAGATGGCGGCTATGACAGTTTTCAAATTTTTCGTCATGGGTGTCGTTTTCATGGTTTTCGAGGGTGTTGACAATGATTATGGGGTCAGAATGAAAATCCAATATGGCGGCTACGAAAATTTGCAATTTTTTCATTATGGGTATGGCTTTCATGGTTTTCAAGGTCGCTGAAACGATTATCAAAATCAAAATTCAGAACACCACAGACAGGCACCACCAAAATTTTCAAATTTCGTTCTCCCATTTGCCACCAAAAATTTGCAATTTTTCGTCATGGGTGTCATTTTCATGATTTGCGAGGGCGCTGACTATGGTTATGGAGTCAAAATCTAAATTAAAGATGGCACCAGCAAAAAACAAATATTTTTGATTTAAATCGTAGGTACGTGAGAACGAACTTCGTTCCAGACAGGGTCCCCGACCGTACACTTTCTATTTTAGTCACCATAGTTTTTAGCTATAGTTGGACCCGTGTCGCGTTGTGGCAGGACAACGTCTGCCTACCGGTCCGCTAGTTATTAATTGGTCCTCTAGTTTTCTATGAAACATGCCTACAATAGGTATGTTTCATAGATATTATTTTTAATGATTTACTTAATTACTTTACTTACATACTGATGTACAAATTTGTTGTAGATAATGGGTGATGCCATTGAGGGACACAACATTTTAATTTTTTTTAATTAACAATCTTCTGTAGCCTGTCTTAAATTGTAATAGATATTATACAGGGTGGCCAAAAAGTCGTGGATCAAACGCAACTAGGGGTTAGATGGGGTCATCGGCTGCAAAAAGTTGTTCTACGGGAGGTCCTTAAGGTCAACCCCTGCAGAGTTATAATTTATTTTGTGTTTTTATGAGAAGATTGACTTTTTTTAACTAAGTAATTCTTATTTAAATTCGAAAAAATCTACATTCTGCATCTTTTTATAATATTACTGATGAGTCCTTGCGTTAGACATGCTGTTTATGGTTGTTTATTAGGCGTGTTGAAGATAATATGAAGTTTTACGTTTTTTTTTTTCAAATCATAACTTCACTTTATAACATAACAAGGGCTTATCAGTACTTACCAATCTAGTGAAAATTATAAAAAGATACAGAATGTACATTTTTTCGAATTTTAATAAGAATTAGTTAAACAAAGTAAATTTTCCCATAAAAACACAATAAGTTATAACTCTGCAGGGGTTGACACTAAGGACCTCCCGTAGAACAACTTTTTGCAGCTGATGACCCCATCTAACCCCTAGTTGCGTTTGATCCACGACTTTTTGGCCACCCTGTATTAAAAATTTACCACGAATCCCTATGATTTTCATTTACGAGTACTAAGGTCTTTAATTATGAAATTGTCGTTTTATTAAACAGCCACTTTGAACAGTAAATTGTAATAGGTACATACAAAATGTTGACTTGAAGAGTGAAATAAAAGAACAATTTCACCACGACACTTGCCACCTGCCTGCCAGTACCAATAACACTTTTTAAATTTGTTTGTACTTTCCAAGTCTATCTTAGCCATCATTGACATCGGTGAAAAAAAACATTTATTTACCTACCTAAATATACATACTACTCGTATTTATATAAAACGCTTACCTCAATGTTATTGAATGTACCTTAATGTATCTAACAAATTGTACCATTTTTGTTGATTGTGATAAGTACATATACCTACTAAACGAATATACACAAACACTTTTTTACCGTACCTGTATAATATCATAATATGTAGGTACCTGTTCATCTGGATTTTATCCATTGCTGCTTAAGATCAGGCAGGGTGGAGTCATCTTGTTAGGCGAATAAAAATAAATTTAAAAAATTACTTAAAAATATGATCCATAGGATCAAAACTGTTTAAGCGATCACAACGCTTGATCTTTAGGCATGTGTGCGTGAACGGTGCACACAAACATAGCATCATAATGAATTTGCCTAAACTCTAGTGAGTGAATTTTGTGCACGGACTCTTAAGTTAATAATAATAACTTAGCGCACGGCAGGCCTTACCAAGGTCAAGTGCGTATGGAAAAGATCAAAATTCAAATTCTATCAAAACTCCATCCAAAACTTAAACAGACCCTTGCAAAAAAAGAATGGTTTAAAACAAATCTACGCCATATGAACTAAAGATCATTCAAAATTTTACGACTCTCACAACTTCACTAACATCACTACTATTAGTATCTGCTAGCTGTCCCCGCGACTCCTTCCGCGTGGAAAGGTGCTCCCACACCGCTGTTAAAAATGTTTACAAACATTAGTTAACATTTTCTAAACAAACATAAATAAAAAAATATCTGCAAAAATCTATTGAAATATTATCTAATAATCTATATTAGACAAATCAGATTCATTATTATCTGATATTTTTGTCTTTTCCTAACATTTGTTAGTGTTAGAAAATGTTTGTAAACATTTTTAACAGCGGTGTGGGAGCACCAGAAGTCGGAAATCAAATTTTGTGTCGCATTAACTAAACAATGTATTAGGTTGTTCGGAAAGTCATTTCGTTTTAGTTGAATTTTATGTCGAGCTTTGCCTAAACCTAGGCGTTTCAAATGATCATGAGCGGTCGAATTCGATACATTTAATCTTTCAGCGATCTCAAGAGTTGTTTTTCCCCGTTTTGCATCAATTAATGCCTTTATTGTGTCTTCATCTGCTTCATCTGGCCTTCCAGACCGTGGTGCATCTTTAACATCAAAATTGCCAGATCGAAATTTCGCATACCAGTTTTGACACTGGCATTCTGTTAATACATCTTCAGGATATATTTTTTCTTGCTTGAACAGCATTTTTGCCATTTCTATAGTAAAAAAGTAAAATAGTATGCCGAAAATACTGCTTTTCACTTTCCATATTTGAAAAGGTACCAACCAAAAACTACTGCGTAGAAACAATCAAACTTTTCCACAAGCAAGCTGTGCTATATCAGCTGTCGAATACATTCGAGGTCTCGAATTACATAATTTTACAGCGTGTAAAAAGACCCATCACATAGCCGAAATCTACGCACTCTGTACATCAAACTAAACTACATTGACCAAAAATAATTGCTGGGAAACGACTTTTATTTTTTGGCATAAAAAAAACGCTTTTTTTTCGTAGCGCGCAATGTGTGGTTGTGGCGATGCCGCGCGTTTGCATGCGTGCAGCGGCCACACAGCTTAGCCAAGGCGGTTGTGTGCGTTTGATATTCGTTGCGTTTTGTAACTTCAAATGCATAATTTGTGAGGAGAAATTAAAATTTTTGATAAGGTTGTTTGGAAGAAAGTTTAGTATTATCACTTAAAATACGTTTTAGGAAAAAACTAAAAAAAAAAGTGTATACTTTGACCTTCAATATCTCCAAAACCAATGGTTTCCCAGGTATGGTCTGGTAGAAAAAAATGATCCCAATGATGGGTAGAATATGTGGTTTTCGTTATCGTTAAGGGTCTTTTTACACCCGATATAAACTCACGCTTATAATTGTAAATGACACAACAACATAATCGTTCAGGGGTGATTCTATCATTACAGTTAAAGCTAATATCGGTATGTCAGGATTGCGAGCAAGGTAAACACAGTAAATAAAACCAACATAGACTCTCCACCACCGAGAGTACTTGTATTTGGGTTAGTATTAGTAACATAAACAATACCCTAAATTCCTAACTCAGATAATTTATGTAAACAAAGGGGATAACAGATCAAAAAAATATTTTATTAATGGTAATTCACTGAAAAAGCCGGAAAAAGGGTTAGATTCTCTTTTATGTACTGATTTTAGAAACAATAATTTTAAAAATATCATACCGTAATTACTTTTATAAATTTTCAGTTTTCAACAAAGTTACTAAAAAAAAGGAGATTTTCTGGTATAAAGTATTTTATGATACTGGTAACACTGTAGGAGTACAAAACATTTTCAAATTTCGAGTTTCAAATTTCGATTTCAAAATGTCAAGCTGTCTTAGCGTCCTAACAATACATTCGTTTTCTTTTCCCGTTTTCGCTGCGTGTTTGTTAATTTTGTTATTGTGCTATAGTATCATCGTGTTAAGTTTTTCATCTTGTTGGTGTTTGTTATATTTCCTTGTTTTTGTTGAGTTCGTTTGTTAAGTTTTATTTGTTATTTGACAAATGGAGCTTCAGCCGGGGCCCTCGAAGGCAGTCGCCCCCGACTTTTTGTCGCCTGTTAAAAAGCGGCCTCGAACATCTATGAGTGCCACAGAAAAACTTATGGTGATGAATGCGTATAAGGACTGATTAAAGTGATTATAAGGCGCGTCTCCGACACACTACACAAGACATTGTTTGGCTACGGTATTTTGTTTGAAAATACCGTTAAAATTAACTTGATTTTAAATGATTACTTAGTAAACATTTAATGATAAAATGTTTTGTACCACTAACCTGTCACTTTGACAATGACATTTCTTTGTTTACATAAATTATCTGAATTCTGGAATTAGGGTATAGATCACAAAATATTACTTTACACAATTATTACAAGATCATAAAATAAGGACAAGCTAATCAGATATAAAAGGTCAGACTTCTTCAGCTGGTCAACACGGAATGCTCCCGCTTCGTAGAATGACCACCGCCTTTATAACCTCGGGTGCGTTGATCCATATCGACGACTACCTTCTTTTGTCAATATTGCCCAGTGCTACCCGCTACCGATAACATAATCCCCGAAGGGTTAAGCCGAGGTGTTCTCCTATTACAGGAGTCTGTACACCTACGTTTCGCCTCTTGTACTTAGTCCCATGTAATGGGTGGAGAGCCTATTGCCATTTTTCGGCCACAATTATACATTGGCAACTCTACCGTTTAAGGCGGGGCTTATAAGTTTCACGTGTTTCAAGTTGGTATCGCAAAAGGGACTTTAATTCCTTGCAACTAACTTCAAATTCGCATGAGTGTGCTGGGTAGTAATAAAATGTCGGCATCAGCCCGTACAAAGGAAATCGGTGTTTTACAAAAGGAGTGCAAGGGAGTTCCTAACTCTATTTTAATCTGTGCTATAACTTATTAAGTTACTTTGACCAGAGACCCTTCAGGTCTCGCCAATAACTGCCCGGTTACGTAGAAAGGGTCCGCAAGGACCATCTACAGCAGACCAATAGAAAAAATAAACAAAATATTAATTTGCATTTTATTGTACAGGAGATTATCGAGAGCTACAAGGAGAATGGATACCTTTCAAAAAACTTGGCTATCCATCATTGGATAAACTGTTCATAGATGTTCCCGGCTTTAAAGTGACCCAGATAAATGGCGAATGGTATGTCGATGCAATAGCAAGCCAAGAAACACAACATATAGCCGCTATGGTTTCACGACAGAAATCAAGTAAAAAGGCAATACCGAAATTGAACTATCCAGTAAGTTTGTGTTTTATTGAACTAGATTTTGCTTGTATTACCAATAATAAACATGTGATATTAAGTATTATAATTTTCGTGAGACACAGTCATACCTATTTATGATTAGTTAGTTCGAATCGCGACCTCGCCGCGTGTTCAGCTCATGAGTAACGGCTTCGTTTGGGTCCGAAACTAGTCGAGCAACCCCGAAAAATGCATGTGAGTAAACCGTAACTAGTCATAAATCTTATATTAAGATTATGATAATTATAACATGCTCGCGATAGTAATTTTTTAGGCTTCGTTCAGGGCGACGCGGGGCGTTGCGCGGCGCGTCTGGCGTGGAGTCGCTCGGCGCTTTGCGCGTTTTCTCCGTTCACGGAGAAGCGGCACGTGAAGCGGCAGGCGGGGCCCGCGGCGCCAGCCGCAGCGTTGCACGCACAAATACAAACATATGGTACTGTCTAGTTCCGTTTATGAAGACGCGGGGCGTCGTGCGGCGTGTGCTGCGGTGCGTGGGGAATGACGGTGCCCACCGCGGCCGCTGCAGCGGACACCGCAGCTTCCAGCTTCGCAGCTTTTGGCAGTCTTCTTTGGACATCTCACAATTCAGACGTGTCGTTACAATGGAGTATCATTTCATCGACATAATATAATATTACTAGAAGATAATTGACGACGCACGCGACGATGGCAGCCGCGGCACACGCGGCGGCGGCCGCTGCGTATCTCACTGCGTGTAGCGCTCAATATAAAACAAAAGGCGTGTGATGACGCTTCTACATGAACGCTCTCATACATTACCATATGTTTGATAAGACCGCGTGACGCGACGCCAGACGCGCCGCGCAACGCCCCGCGTCTTATTGAACGAAGCCTTAGGGTTCTGTAGTAAACAAGGAACCCTTATAGTTTCGCCATGTCCGTCTGTCCGCAGCTTAGCTCAGAGACTCTTAGTACAGTCAGCATCAGAAGTAGATGAGCAACTCAGGCGTCCAAATAATTAAACACGTTCAAGATACCAAAAACATCTATACAACAAAACTGTTCAAATTGTTTTGAGCATTATAAACTCCAAATATATCTGAGCAGTCACAATGTCAAATATTTATTTACAAACCAAAGGTCTATGGTAAGTAAACAAGCTAAACATTCAAAGGTAACTAAGCAACACGTTATTCAGAAAGTCAGGATAGCAACGTAAAATGAATTGTATTTGATTGTACTTAGAGTCATAAATTAAAAGTTCAAAAATAGATAAGTACAATGTGTACTATTGTGTCAATACAGCATTTTTTCTTTTTCTTCATATAGCTATATCCCTTTCATTTTGTGGGTGACGTCATTGACGTGTCTTTTGTTTAAAATATAATCTGATAGTCAAGTTATAGGAAAACTCGTAAGGAAATTGAAACGAGTATTTATTCCACGCGAAAGCCATTAAATTCGAAACAATCAGTTTGAATGAAACTGTCATTTTTATTTGCTACATTTTCTAGTATATCTTCAGGAATTGAATTCGTAATAAATACCTACAAAATACCTCGGTTCATTTTAACCATGTTTCGGATTGATAACCGTCAATTTAATTACTCGGTTAAAAGATATCTGACGATGTAAAATCAGCCCGACTAAGCACGCACTGAGTGATAATATGATTTTACGCAAGCGGTTTTCAAATGCTTCTTTTTCTATCGTGTCGGCACGAGCTATACAAGAATAGCTCATGCCGTGGTGAAAAGATTAGCCAGTCAGCAAGGATGGTAGCGAGGCTGACTGCCCAGGGTGCGCCGGATGTACCGAAGTATCGTCACTCGTGGAGGCTCTTTTCATACACCCCTTTTTTTTCAAATGATAAAAGCGCCATACAGCTTATCTATGAACACGCACTGTAGCCTGATTTTAGTAGTCAGTTGTCATCGAATCGCAACGAATATACCTTTAGCCGAAATCTAGCACGATACGTTTTAAAATAGCCATTTTAAAAAGAACCGCTAGTGCGTGCGCTGGTATAGAAAGCCATACGCGTTACATTTTTTAGTGGCTCACCGCCTGCCTTTAATTGCAATGCCTGCATTTTAATCTTAATAATATCACAGGACACTGTACACCTTAACAGCAGCAGCGATAACACACTGGCATGGCGGTCGAATCCATATTGCTACAGAGAGACCCACTGGCAGTGCGAACAGTAGCATCTACGTGTGTTCGGTTTTTTTGAAGTGCGAAATCGTAACGCGCTTGACCGCGCGTATGCAAAAACTTAAAAAAAAAGTAAAAACCGACTAAAAAAAACATAAAATTAACAGTTTCAGAAGTCGGTGGCTACAATTTTTTTCAGTGTAGAATGGCACCGTCTTCTGAAACTTAATTTTATCTTATGGTAATTATTTTACTCCTCTTAGTTTTTTTTGAAGTCGGTTTTAATTTTTTATAAGTTTATTTTTTATTAAATAATAATAGTGCCATAAATTAAACCCTCTCTCCTCCATACTCTCTCTCCCTCTCTCTTCATAACCCTTATTTCAAACATTCCGGAAAGTGGGGGGAGGGGGGGGGGGTTTGATGCACCCCGTCGTTTTTTCCAGTAGTCAGTTACCAACAACACGTATAAACAAAGCAATATTAGTTATTTGAGAATTTTGCTTTGATCCGATGAGGAGTTCCGTTCCATATCTCTGAAGTTCATGGTCTAATCATAACAACATTTATAAAGGACTAAACGGAAAGTACCTGTACCGTCTCAAACAAAAAAAAAAACAAATCGGTTCATAAATGACGGAGTACTGAGGTAACAAATATAAAAAAAAAAATACAACCGAATTGAGAACCTCCTCCTTTTTGACGTCGGTTAAAAACGAGCATAAAACGCTAAGGTCTGTAACCGCCCTAAAACGGCTAGGTTTGTAACAGGCCTTAGTATCACTGAGCAATATATTGAGAAATGGTTATTGTTTACATATTTTTGATCACTTTAGTTGCTTAGTTACATTTGACTACCTCAGTTGACAAGATGATCTGTTTGCATAGAAATATTTGAATTGCGAGTGTTCAGATGATATTGATACATTGGATGCTAACAATAATTTGAACGCTATTGTTGTGCAGATGTTATTGTGTTTTTGAGAGTGTAGAATTATCTGAGTACCTGAACTGCTTCTATATATCTGATGTTGACTGTACTAGAAAGCTATAATTTGGCATGGATATACATATTAATCACGCCGACAACGTGGTAAAATAAAAACATGAAAAAAAAACGGGTTTGTGAAAACAATTTTTCAATTAAGGGATCCTTTTCTGAAATATTAAGCTTTAAAGTGCAAATTTTTGTTCGAGTCAAGTGTCCCCAGCCCGTCAGTTAAACGGTTAGATTTGGATATGTGAAAAAAATCACGCGAGTGTTACATACAACGAAGTTGAAAGGAAAACTATCACACCTCTCTTTTTGAGTCGGTAATGAAAAATAAGAAATTCTTAATAATTGTATTTTTTGTCTACTTTAAAGCGCAATATGTGGTAAACTATTAGCTATAGAAAAAATGCTCAAGACAAGAATTGTAGAGAATTTAGGCTTAAAACAGTTAAAACCCATAGATAACGAGTTAGGTATTTAATAAAAACTCATTTTTGGGGTCTTTATTCCAAGATGGCGGAGCGCGAGGTCACTCATGGTCGAAAACAAAAATTTTTCATAAGAACACCTAAACATAATACATATTCAAAATTCAGGCAAGGTAAAGGATGAGTTCCATCAAACGGCTCGCATCGCATGGGGTCGGAAAGGATACGAACGGATGCGGCGACAGCCGATCGCGTCGGGCAGGATGTCGATACATACGATCGGTTCCGTACCGTCGCTTGCGAACTTATCCGTTTCTGCGCCTAGTCAAATAGTTTCATTCCTACCGTGACGAAGAGTTCTATTTTTTTTAAATGCTTGAAGTAGACGTAGTATTATTGGCTATTGCATTAGAAGAAAAAGAAAATAATCATAACTTAGAGAAATTAATCCGACTCTAGTTATGATTAAAGAAATAATCCGATCGGATACTACGACAGGCGAACGGAGCCGATCGCGCGTCGCACCATACATTCGGCTACGTTCGCGTGTCGCGGAAGACGCCCACGGTCAAGCTGCTTGCTGTGCGCGGCTTGGTAATATAGACTTTAAATAAATACTGTGTACACGATTTAATATCGTTTAAAGATTGTAAAATCCGATGCGAGCCGTTTGGTGGAAATCATTCTTTAAACTACCTGACGACTGAGCTATTGGTTACTTTTTTAAGGTTACTCACATTACTCAAATCGCACTAGACTATAATTTTAATGGTACAATTTTGAAGCGTCAAACATACCTACATGACTTCATAAGTATAGTTGTCACTAAATATACACGCTGACTTTTAATTGGTTGTTTTACTAGAATAAACGTTGTTCAGACCATGGTCTACTAACAAAAAAGAGAAACAAAAAAAAAATTGTCGTTCTTAAAGTCTTATATGTTGCTCAAACATGTTCAAGCATTAACCGTAACATTAAAGTTCCCGGCAAATGACTGAAAAATCCCGGCAAATGTTTTTTTTATAGACCAATCACGTTTTTTTTTTATTTGATGGTGGACACTATATCATGGTAGTAGACCATGGTCTGAACAACGTTTGTTCTAGCAAAACAACCAATTAAATTTCAGCGTGTATAGATCAATAAAATTTAGATAAAATAACCTTCATCCGTTTACAGAATCGATTTCCGAAAAAACAAGGATCATGGCGAAAACCAGCTTCTGGCGGCTACACATCAAACTATAACAACCAGTACTCCAACCAATTATACAGAGCAAAGGCCAGTGCCCCATTCAATAACAACACACAGTATTATAAGGTAATATAATCTTTTTATACATCGCGGCTTCGCTCGCATAACATACATACTTGTATGTTAAAACCTTATGGTTTCGTGCCTAAAAGGTCAAAACTGAACCCCTATGGTGAGACTTCGGTGTCGGTGTCTGTATGTCACGCTGTTTCTGACCGCTCCGTTATGATTGATCTATCACCACTACATAAAGCAACAATCCTGTTAGTGAGGAAAGATCTCTCAGTTTTTTCCCTTTAGCCACGGTGAAGAGGGTGAGTTCCTGAGTCTGAGATCAGTTAAGTATGCCAAAAGAGTATATCAAGAATGGCGTGCATATTGTTTCCGCTAGACAAAAGGCCAAGTGTCCAAAGAAGCGCTCCCGCAACGATTCGCTAACCCCCCTTCGTTTTACATGTATGACTGCATTTTTGTTCACACCAAATTCTGTCGTGAATTACTGCAGTTTTCAGTTAATTTCTGTAACTCCCATCAGTTACAAATCGTTGGTACGGTATCGGTGGGCTACAACTTGACCTCTCCTCAATCGATAGTCCGAACCCGATTCCTAAGCAAAACGACAGGGCTATCCAAGACTATCACCGCCTCGTCACGCACATGACTGGGGTTGGGCCGGATCTGGCGGAAAACCAATTCGGTTTCCACCGTGGACGCAATCATGTGCGTGAGGGCTCAGGCGGAGGAAACAGTCGGGGGGAGGTCGTCATGGCGGTGTCTTTCGAAATCGCCAATGCCTTCAACACCATGCCCTGGAGTTGCATACGGGCGGCACTTGAATACCATCGGGTGCTGACCTACCTCCGTCGCATAAGTCCGTCATCTACCTGGGTCGGGAAGGCTGGGCTCGGCGAGTGATGTCGTGCGGTGTCCCACAGGGATAGGTCCTGGGTCCGCTCCTGTGGAACATCGGGTACTACTGGATGCTGCGCGGTGCGTTCGTTCGTGGCGTCGGTGTGACTTGCTACGTCGACGACACCCTGGTCACGGCGCGGGGAAGGACGCACCGCGAGTGGTTGAGGTTGCGCAGGTGGTCGCAAGGATCCGGCGGTTGGTTCTCGAGGTGGCCCCGCAGAAGTCCGAGGTCCTGTGTTTCCACGGGCCTCGGAAGGGACCACCCTCGAGATCCCACATCGTGGTGAGTACTTCCGCATCGGCGTCGACGATGAAGTATCTAGGACTCCTCGACAGCCGTTGGGACTTTGGACCTCACTTTCGGAAACTGACGCGAAGTTGATGGGTGCCGCGGCTGCATTGTCTCGGCTGCTGCCCATTGCCTCCTGCCGGAAGCTCTACGCGGGGATCGTATGATCCATGGACCTATATGGGGCGCCAATCAGGGCGGACACCATGACGGCACGCAACGTCGCAATCATGCGGAGACCGCAGCGCGCGATGGCGTCAGGATTATACGGGGGTACCATACGATCTCCTTCGAGGCGGCAAGCCTCCTTGCCGGATCGATGCCCGGGGATCTGGAGGCGAGAGCCCTCGCGCTGAGATATCGTCGTCCTAGGAAGGAGCGGAGAGGGAGAGAGAGGCGACTGTTACTCTCTTCCCGCGCTCCGCGCACCGGGAGCCGTAGGGCGCGCGACTATTTTCGGCCATGCTAGTGTGTGGCCTGCGGGCGGTGGCTTAGAGGACCCGTCGCCCGACCAGTAACAGGCCCGAGAAGGCGGCGAGCCATGTTTCGCGCGCGCCTCTCATGAGGACGTGGAGCAAGGCCTCACAGAAGGAGAGGTCCGCCAGCTTGTGAACCGGTGCCTGCCAGGGTTGCGGTGCATGCAGCTGCGAATCCCGCGATCCTCGCCATAAGTTAGGAGAAGGAACACCGTGCGTTTTTTTAGCCGGTAATAGTCCGGCATAACCTTCAGTCTTCCTCACGCGGAGGGTATCTATGAGTCAGTGGCGTAGGGTGAATTGTCTTAAAAGGGAAGCCGGACCATAAAATGCTTACCTTGCTCCAGTGTGATGCGTGAATTCCAGTAACTACTCGTTTCGAAAGGGAAGCCGGTAGGAATCGAGTTGTATGGAGCCTTCGCCACTGCTATGAGTATTTCCCAAGATAAAAAAAAAACTTCTCCGACTATCGCCCTGGAAATTGGAATACACTCGACATACTCCCAGTCTCCACTCCCTAGAATCTGCCCATCCTGGATAGCGAAGGACCGTCCTCCAGGACCATGAAAACAGAATGTTGCCTAGAGTTGTGTTTATTATAACTCAAGCCATGGTACCGAGGCATAATAATAATAATCATTTATTTCCAAATAAGTATTCTTTTACAAGATTATACGAATGTTAATCCCCAAACTAGGTTAACCTGTATCCAATCCTGGAATTTGTAGTAAAAGTCTTCAAAACTTAAGAGACGTTAATGGTGGCTCCTCAATTCAAACGTTTAAATTGAGGAGCCACTTAGAACTGGAAAAATAGTTGATGAATATATTTGAAAATTAAGCAAGATTAAGTGTCTATGTAAAGAAAAAAAAATAGGTTTTGTCTGAATTTGGTATGTTTCATTTCAATTGGTATATAGTAAGTCATACATGTATTTGATTTGCCTTGCCCAATAGTTTAGTGACTATTTTGAACCATCAATCAAAAAATAAAAATCCCAGAAATTAATGTTGCATTTTTTATGAAATGGACTAAGGTTATTGTCAGCTTGCAAATAAAAATTAATTAAAGCCTATAAAACATGTAAATCTAAAGCTATTTAATTTTTAATGACCACCAAAATGACTAGGCAGCTTAAAATCTAAATGGATGCCATTCCAAGAGGAGGGGGCTGCTATTACTGAAGTGGTTACGCGGTACGGGCGTAGTACGCCGCTACGCCCGTACGCCGTAACTACGCCCCAAAGTAGCGGGTTAAGCGCCAAACAAAGCCGCCGCCCTGTTGCTAGTATCGACCTCCGCCGGGACTCCCCCAGGTAACTGGGGGTTTCACCTGGTTGGGGTCAGGTCGCACGGGTGGCGTGAAACACTTAGGGCGCCCCTACAGACACACCTATGAACAACCACACACCAGTTGCCGCGGAATTCGAACTTCCGCGGCCTTAGGAATTAAGCGCAACACGCGCGCTCCAACGACCAGCCCGTAGTCACGGGCCGCGATTGCAACCACAGTGAGGGGGCAAGCGCCCCGATACTGTTTCCTCGCGACCTTTGCGGGGCGCGTAGACGATTACAAAAGGTTAAATTTTCGGTAGTGCAATACGAAACACACTAATATAATATTCATTGTTAGATTTTTTTTAGGTATGTGTATTTTACATTATGTTGCTATAATAATTTTGTTTTTGGATTGTCTCTTCTCTATATATTACCCAAAGGTACTGGTAGAAAATGCGGCATTAAGTCTTTTTTCGTACATTTATTTTTGTGCATAAAGTATTATATAAATAACAAAAAAATATTTACATAATGCTCTTTTTTTCAGTATAATAAATATAATTCAAAGTCGAACGAAACGAAATTATTACCGAATGTGAAACAAACAACGAAATCAACCAACGACCATGTAGACAAAGTATCGAAATCCTCAAATACATCTTCACAGAGTTTGAGAGAAGCCAATAATAAACAGACTGAAGAGGTAGGTAATTTATTTTCGAAACGGATCCGTTTACGAAATATTAACCCTTTGACCGCAACGACAAAAACGCAAAAGCGTGCTCCCGGCGCCAAGCTACAATTTCATCCTTTAAGCCTGTCATGTAATCGTGACCGTGGCGTGCTGGACACATTTTGCTTGGTCATGTATATGTCGTGGCCAGATCATAGAATTGATCACTTCATGATGTGGCCGACCATTTCATGAAATGGTTGTATTTCATGAAATGGCCATTACCCGCTGGCCATTTCATGATATGGCCTGGCCAGATCAATGAATAATCAGCGTTTGACGATATGATCAGCTAAACGAACGGCTACTTCATGATATGGTCAAACATTAGTGATCATATCATAAAATTAGTTACATTATCTACTGTTAGAGGCGCTAATATCGTTTTGTTTTTGTGATGCATCATGGCGGCGAACAATTACTATTATTGGCGACTATTATTGGATTTCAAAATATGACTTCATGGTAATTGCGGGTGAACTTTTCATAGAATTTTATTTGTTCGATTATTTATCTGGTTAGGGCCGATTTTTCAATCGTCAGATAACTTTTATGTAAGGAATAAATATTACGGTTTGACATATTTTCTATACAAAAGCTGTCAAAAAGTCAAACTTATTCCCCAGATAAAAGTTATCTGACGGTTGAAAAATCAGGCCATAACCTGTGAAACTACAGCACAAAATATCGATGCACGTTACTGCGAAAATTTACTATTTAGTATATTGAATCATTTGGGTTAGGTTAGGTTAGAACAGTGACCAATAACGCGCGAAGGCGAGCGAGCGAAGCGAGCGTGCCGCGGTAGCGGCCGCCGAGCGCTAGACCCCCTTAATTGTTGGTGAATCAAGCTATTAAACTTTCGGGGTAACGTGCTACTCGTCGTGTGTGATATTTTGTGGGTCGAAATTCCCTAGTCTACTCCTTTGCTTGCATGGTACGTGCTTCCTTTATTTGGATTTTTTATTAAACCTTTGATATCATGGAAACCCTACATTAATGATATGGCCAAACGTGGATGGACATATCATTAAACGTTGACGTTTAAACGTTATGGCCAATTTTAGTTGGCCATATCATGAAATACAACCATTTCATGAAATGGCCGGCCACATCATGAAGTGATCAATTCCACGATATGGCCACGACATATACATGACTGTGGCGGTCAAAAGGTTAAGCTATATTTAAACTGGTAATCTTTGTTAGTTATGTTTTCCCAGATGAAACCTAATTTTAAGCTTTATTTTGCTTTTAAAAATAAGTAAAGGGATTTATATTTTGTGTCAGCAAAGTTTATATTTGTCATCAACTTGTATCATCTAATTAATAGATCAATCGCCACGAAATATTTCATTCTCAGATAAATAAAAAGTGTCGCCAGATGTGAATTACCAAATTAATGTCAATATGTATCTAAAATAAGAGGTGGATTTATCAATAAAATCGTAGTTCATTCCTTGGATAAAAACTTTGTTCTCAAAATAATATGTTTATCCCTTAAATAACAGATTCGTACTCAGAACGGTATACAAGGTTAGTCAGAAAGGGGGTACTAATCCGAAAGGGTGTTAAAGTACACATAATAATGAATAACTTTTGTTCTACAACTTTTCCCAAAACTCAATAGTTTATGAGAAACAATTGTTCAAAAATCCCAAAAAAAAATCTCTAAAATCTATCTATCCCCAGTTATGATCAGCTGTGTTTACATTTTAGGTCATATTTGGGGTCATGAATTAGAAGCACCATTTTCTGAATTTGTAACTAAAGCAGGGATGAAGAATTTTTGAAAAAACTATAGTAAAAATCATTTTATTATGAAAAAAAATATATCGAATTTTGAAATTTTAACACTTGCTTTCAAACAGTCATCAGCGATACTATAAGTGGGCTTCGGATTAGTACCCCCTTTCCGACTAACCTTGTATTTGTCGCCAAATAAATCGATTATCATGGCCAGATTGCGACTTCGTTTTTATTTGTTATTTAGTCACCAGTACAGTTGTTACATTTTGTTTCGTTCAGTGATCAAAATAATACTATTCGTTACTAATTTATTAGTTAGGTTTATAAATGTAATGAAAAATTTTCAAAGGGGTGGAGCCAAATTGGCGCTCTATGAAATTATTGTTTTAAGGGAGTGCTTCCGCTACCTGCGCCGGCACCCAAAAATAACGCCATTGGGAACCGGCAGTACATTACTGCCGGCAGCCGAGATTAAAAACATCGGCTGCCGGCACCCAAAATGGACACCGGCGGCGGTAATAAGTTGTTTGGTAGGTATGTTAGTTGAAAGCTAGGTTAGATTTAGGGCCAAACACTGTAACTTGTCTTCCAACTGACTAAGTTTAAGAGCGAGCGAAGCGAGCTCCTTAATTTGGAGCATCCCGACATGGATAGATTAGGTTCGAAGGGGATGACGGGGGCTAGAGTGAGCTAGCAAAGCGAGCGAACGAAGCCCCCGTCATCCCCTTCGTGTTAGGTTACTTTAAACCCTACAGACATACATAGGAGCCCCGCCCAGCGGGGCTCCGTCGACTCTGCTTGGGAAACCCAGACAACTTTACAAACATCCCCTTTACTTTTGGAATTTTATGAATTTTTCACAGGCCATATTTCGTTTTTTTAATGATTTTTTCAATTAATTTGATTATACAGTTATCAGGACAAACCTATTACAATAAATCCAAACCTATTTATTTGATACTTGATAATATACCCCGATGATTATGTGATTTATTATGGAATTGTTTTTACATTATTTGGCACCAACATTTTGGCGGCAGATCTACTGTTTTGCGGACAAACACTATTATTTAAGAACTTCAAAACCAATTAAATTGACGATAGCTTAAATCATACCCATAACTAAATCTGAATTTAATATTTTTTTTTGCCTGAGCCAGAAGTCGGATTGAAAAACTACGAAATAGTTCCTAGCATTCCGTATTTTGTGACACCTGTTGATTGATATCGATATGGTCTATTGATCGTATAAGGATCAAATCTCTCCAACAAACTCCAAAAAACTCACAGTGGCTCAAATTAAAAGAAGTCCAAGAAATAAGAACTAACAACAAATAAAATAAGGTGTTTTTCGAGCAAAATTGGCTGCTTATGTGTCTTTGATTTGCAATGTGCCTAAGTTAATGTTAGATGCAATGGTCTTGCATAAATTTAAGACAGTGATTATTAAAGAGATTTAATCCTAATTATCGACAATTATTGGTGAAATAAAAAATACAAAAACAGGATAATATCCACATTTATATTGATACGATTCCTAGATCAGACAGACTTAAAAAAATGTTGAATGTAGTATTTCATCATTTTAAAAACATAAAGAAGTCTCCTCTAAGTACAATGTGCAATTTTGAATATTTAAAATACTTTCCTTCCATGATCACGTGTTTTGGGAAACCTGGTACCTACATAACGAAATAAAAAGAAAAACCATCACTGCTAAGTAGCTTTACAAGATTACAAGTAATAGTCGTTTCACTTATGACATGTAATTAGGCGATTCGCACACTGCACCGCATCACGCAGCGTAGCGTGGGAGTGCGTGTTCTTATGTTGTTTGCAAGTATCTGTATTTGTATAGAAAACACGCATAGTGCAACACACTAAAAACGCATTCACGCGCAGTGTCGCGTGTCCCGCGCTACGCTGCGTGATGCGGTGCAGTGTGCGAATCGCCTTAGGTCTGTGAAAGTTCATAGAAACTCCAAAAAAAATGACTTAAATCAACTGCAAATATGTATAAAAGGTAAGTCGGAAAGGGGTTACTAATCCGCCCCTTCTGTTCATGCTGTACACCAACGACATTCCCAAACGTGGCTTGGCCAAGTTGGCTCTCTTCGCCGACGACACGGCCATCTATTGTTCCGGTAGGAGTCTCGATAGCATCACTCGAACCTTCCAAACCGCAGCCGACGACCTCGGGGTCTGGTTCCGGAAATGGAGAATAGAGGTGAATCCCGAAAAGAGCGCAGCCGTTCTTTTCGAGAGATCTGGTGATTTCCACACCCACATCCGTCCCGTCCTCATGTTCGGCAAACAGATCCTTTGGGAGGTGAAAGCCAAATACCGGGGGTTATCCTCGACCACCGTCTGAATTTCCGAGACGACAATAAAATGGTGCGTGCTCGCGCCGCTTTCGCTGTCGGTCGCCTCCACCCCATACTTAGAGCGCGCAGTAAATTGTCACTTAGAAAAAGCTCAGAATCTGCGTGACGTGCGTCCGCCCCATCTTGACTTACGCTAGCGTCGTGTTCGCACACGTTAAGCCTTCCCGCTTCAAATCCTTCCAAACCCTCCAGAATAGAGTGCTGCGCAGAGTCGCTGCTGCCCCGTGGTTCATGCCAGGGTTGTTGCGAACATCAGCATCAGCATCCGCTGATCTTCAGCATCTTTTTCAACATCAGCATCCGCATTGATTGATGCTGATATTAATGCTGATGTTCGAGTCGTGACATGACCGCAGAGGGGGCGGGGCTTATATCCCGTGTAGTTTTTGCTTGCGAGTTTTGATCAATCCAAGGGCAGACCGGGATTGCGTTTGCAAACAAATACAAACTTGTCTCATTCATTACGTTATACTTAATACGTAACTGCGCGTGAAAGTGTTTTTTTCGTAAACTTTTGAGTTTGATAAATAATGCCGACCCCGTTGAAAAGTGGATTATGTACCTTTGATTAAATTCCAATACCTACCTATTAATTAAACGAAAGATTGGTAGCAGGTTATGAACTAGGTAGTCTAGGTACTTAATTACTAATCTAGTACTATACTAATTATTACTAAACTACTAAGTTTGATTATATTTTTTATTAAAATCCCAAAATTTTTAAGACAATGGTTTTTTTCAGTACCAAAAAAAACTGCAGCTTTTAGATATATGTATATTCAAAATGGTCACTACTTTTTCCCTGCTTTTTTAAGAAAATAATGAGAATCAGCATCCGCTGATGTCAATGGTAAAACATCAGCATCCGCTGATATGAAAAAAATATGCATCAGCAACAACCCTGGTTCATGCTTAACGATCAACTCCATCTCGATCTAAAAATTCCAACCATCAGGGAATACCTCAAACGCATTTCCAAGCGTTACTTCGACTCTGCTCTCCGCCATCCGAATCCCCTGGTCGCCGCAGCGACCGACTACAGTCCCTCTTTCATCAGTAAAGTACGCCGTCCCAGGCACACGTTTTTAGAGCCCGATGACAAAATTACCCTCCTCGAGGAGGCGAGTAAATCGACCGGCACATTATACAGCGTCCGCCGCCGTCCGGCTTACAGTCCTCGCCAACGAGGCCCGTCGCGATGTCCCACCGCCGCTGGTTATGATCCACCGAGCTCTTCCGTCGTAGAGCCGACGTCGTAGACTCCGCAGTCACACCGATAATTCAGCCCTCATCAAGCTGTTGCATATACGTTGTCAGGTGCACAAAAACGGACATAGGGTACCGTTCATCCCGAAAAAAGTACTGTTCCCGAGGAAAACAACAATAACAATAATAAGGCACCACGTGTCTTTCGAATCATGATTGAATTATATTATGATACGAGTAGAAACTTTAGTAGTGTGTTAAAACTTGATTGTCAAATTTTAATTTAACGCATGCGAAACCGCGGGGAAAAGCTAGTTACAAAATTAACATACCAGCAGCTACTCGCATTTCACTCATAGAAATAGGCATTTTGAACATGTGTACGCAGAGTACACACGTTTTCCACTTTCCCCATCTATTCAACTGTTGGAATTAAAAGCTTACGCATTTTATTTACGATTAAACCGTGAAACGGATAAGTTAAATTACCTAAAACCATCCAGCATTGACACCGTTATATGTGATTAGTCCATAATGCTCATTCGTCCTATGAAAGAGAAGAGGGCTTTGCCCTGCTGTGGGTACAGGTTGGTATTAGAAGTAATTTTTATTCCCTTTCATTTACCGACATTTACAAACAAAAATAGAATTTAAGTCATAATTTAAAGAAAACATGAATTCTATACAATTTCTTGTAGGCCTAAACTAAGCCTATCCCTCAAAATATTGACAGATTAATTTTTAATTTATTTTAATAAATATTAAGCCAATAATCTGTATTATTTTTAATCAATCTGAATCCACTCGTGGTGTACACGAATTCGTGTAATTCCTTCAAACCACGTGATCTATGAATGGTATAGATTAACACCGTACGGGATTCCTAAATAAAATTTCATGTTATTTATATGCATTAATTAATGAAGGCACGGTGACACAGCTGACGGGCACGACTAGTGCGATATCACTCCACGCAGTCAGTTATCTCGGGACTCTAAAATTACTCAGATACAGAATACCATGTTTCATTTTTTGAAAACTTTTTGTTGATTCTTAAAAAAACCTCTGCCCCTAATCAGTGTCATCACGCGGTCACACAGTTTGAAGGAATTACACGAATTCGTTTACACTCTGTATAACAGATCTTTTTTTTTAAAGTTCAAGCAATCAGCGCGGTCTAACAATGAAATGGATGTTAAGCACAGTGGCAAAGTATCAGCGTCACAGAGACTTTCAAATTTAAGAGATCGTCTTAATACGGTGGATCTGATACCTTTGCAGTTTCCAGCTGCTAGCAACGAATGTCTGGTTAGTAGAAAGAACAAGTTAAAATCATTTTGGAAAAAAATCTTTTGTTGGAATCTAAGATATAATAGCCGTATTATTGCTTTAGGAAAGCAGTGGACCTGTAACAAATGTAGTGCCGGCGCATAACTTAGAACCTCCACCTGATTCCACATCATCAATTGACAAATTGGAATGGACTTGTAAAAAACTTGGACTTCCAGAACCTGTGTATAAGGTGCATAGTTTACAGTCTAAACGAGGACCTGTCTACATCGACTGTACTGTGAAAGTAAGTATTTCTAAGTGATAATTACGGGAATAACTAATAGCCCGGGAGGTAGCGTTGCAAATGAAAAAGTCATAGTAAGCCGGCTGATATTGTCATCGATGACATTTTTACATCTTATATGACCAATAAGTGAACCGATCGTCAGCTGCTCAAGTAGCGGTGGGTTTGGGTGTGGGTGGTTCCGGAAGTGGTAAAAAAAATTAAAAAATTAAGTCATAGTACGCCGGCTGTGTTTTTTTACTTGGGGTACTTTTTAGGTACAATTTTTTGGTGTAATTATATTTTATGAGTAATGGATAAATAATAAAATATTATAGAACACCCGCCATCTTGATGTCAATATGGCGGGTGTACCTTAATTTCGAAATAATTTAGTTCTGAAAGAGGTACAATTTTTTTAAACCTAGGTACTAAATGGTACGTTTTAGGTACATTTTTTTGGTAAATAGGTTGATTCGATTAGTTAAGGTACACCCGCCATTTTGACTCTCACCTTAGTTACCTGCGCAAATTCTTCCCACACATTTAACTGCATGCTTGTACAAGCCTAAAATTCTGTAAAGGAAAGGTTATGTGTTTAGGCCCGATTAGGGTGGTCCGTATCTTTTACAGTTCTTTGTGACGCTGGTAAGAAACTCAAATATGGACAAATGTTACAAATAATGATTTCATTTAAATTTGCTGCCGTCTGTTAAGAACTACTTTGCACTCTGTATTGATACCCACTTTCCCAGTAAGGGTTCCTGTGTAAGCACACGATGTAACAGGTTTTTTCTTACATTTGACTAGGTACTTACTCTTGTCTATCTTTTAATCCGTAGGTAGGAACATCGTATTGTGTTTGCTCATATCCAGACTCGCAACCGTCCGACGAATTAGCGAAAGAAGTAGCCGCGGTGAAGTTACTTGCAGTAATAGAAAGTTACGAGGCTGGTGGGATGCCCACTTCTTCAAACAGCAATGCGATCGCATGTCTCACTGAATTGGTATCAGAACATGAGGCTGGACTTTGGGCGAGTACAGTACCACATCTGTATAGGTGCGTGACTTTATCTCAACAATTTTTTTCTTCCAGGTTTTCTAGAATGTGAATCTGATATTATGCGGGTTGCTAATATCGCCTTTAAGCCTACAACCAACTACAACCCATGGACATGTTACGCCCGAGGACTAAACGACACGGAATACAACATATCAGATGCGAGCGCAGAACCGCCGCTGAACCGCGCTCGCGTTTGGTATGTCGTGTTCCATAATAGTTCCTTGTATACAATTCGGGCGGACTGATCTACCACCCGCACTACTGACGACACGCGTGTGCCGAGTGGTTTGCTTGGTGTTGTGCATGGATATCTATGAGGGAGGCCTTTGTTCAGTTGTGGACGGCCTTCGACTGATATGAGATGTATTAAAATGGAGGTGGCGACACCCACAATGACACAGGAATACTCTACCCACGTTATTGAAGCACGCGTTGCTCGCTCTTATGTGTGATCTACGGCCACGCGTAGTTAATCCCATCCGCATGGCCCTGCTGGGATGTGCGGGCGTGCGGAAAGCACGTAAATTGCGTAAACTCCTCGATGATTCTCCAGATGCAAACATTTTCCTACTAACTTCTTGTATCTATTGTGTCCCAGGAAAGATTTTTGTTGATGAAAATCCCCAAATTCTTTACACTACCATTAAAAGGTATGGGTATCCTACCAAAAATAACTCTTGTGTCAAAGAGCTGTCACATTAATTGAATCATCATGAAGATTCATAATATTATAAACGCCATCTTTGTTTTGGCACCCCGCCCTACTGCCCGCGCGGGTGTTAATGTTGAGATGCTTTCCTTCGGGCACCGAAAGCAAAAACATTGTTGATACCATAGATAAGGCACAGAAAAGCATATACAAAAGATGTTTAGTGTATGCGTTTTTTCTTGAATATACAGGGTGTAAAAAGACCCATGACATAGCCGAAATCTACGCACTCTGTACATCAAACCAAACTACATTGACCAAGAATAATTCCTGGGAAACGACTTTTATTTTTTGGCATGAAAAAAATGCTTTTTTTTGTAGCGCGCAATATGTGGTTGTGGCGATGCCGCGCGTGCGTGCAGCGGCCACACAGCTTAGCCAAGGCGGTTGTGTGCGTTTGATATTCGTTGCGTTTTGTAACTTCAAATGCATAATTTGTGAGGAGAAATTGAAAATTTTGACAAGGTTGTTTGGAAGAAAGTTTAGTATTTCGTCGGCTTACTGCAAGAACTCATTAAGTGACGTACGCAAAACTTTGAGGAATCATTTAATTACTTTTGATTTCATTGGAAGCCTTACTTCCACACGGAACACATAATAATATGTTGATGATAAACTATTTATTGTTTTTATCTATTAGTATTTTAATATTTACCTACATAATTTATGTATTTATCTATTTGTGTCGTTATTGCCCGTGGCATCACTAAGGTCCTGTCAGAAAACCAGCGTTGCGACATTTTGTTTTTTTTTTTTTAAATGTCGCAGCATTATGCTGAGATAGGAGCCTCGTGCAGGTAGTTTTAATTTTTTTTATCCTGTTCTTTTTGTAAATTGTTTTTGTTCTGTAACTGCCTGTGTAAGTCCATAATAAATATTTTTTCTTTCTTTCTTTCTTTATATCATAGTAAATATTATACGTTTAAAATATGACGACACGTTTGGTGCAGTGGCTAAGCAATTGGCTTCTGCGCTACGGGTCGTGGGTTCGATTCCCACACGGAACAAAAATTTGTATGGCCTACAGGTAGTTGTTCAGGGTCTGGGCGTTTGTTTGTGAGATTTGTGTCTGTAAACGCACCCACGATATAAGATAAATCTTAGTGTGGGGCAACGTTTTTTAAAACAAACAAAAAAAAAAACAAACAAAAATAAAATTCATTAAAGCTGTTGAATTTTATTTTAAACGTATATTTACTATGATATAAGGCTTGCAAAGTAATTAAATGATTCTTCAAAGTTTTGCATACGTTACTTAATGAGTTCTTGCAGTAAGCCGACCATTTATTATGACTTAGAATACGTTTTTGGAAAAAAACTAAAAAAAAAAAGTACTTATACTTTGACCTTCAATATCTCCAAAACCAATGGTTTCCCAGGTATGGTCTGGTAGGAAAAAATGATCCCAATGATGGGTAGAATATGTGGTTTTCGTTATCGTTAAGGGTCTTTTTACACCCGATATACAGAGCAAAACGCCGCAGTAGACACGGCTCTCACTCGTTGTCAAATCATAACTTGTCAAACATTATCGAGCTTTGGCCTTCTAACTATACTAGGTTACAGTCCGCGAGGCGTAAGCTGAGCATTGCATTTGTGTGAGTGCACATAGAATCGATTGCCAAAAAGCAGTATAAACCGGTTTAAACCAAGCAAAGGACGCGTCTGTATTCATTCTCACACAAATGCAAAGCTCAACTTAGGCCTTGCGGAATGTAACAATATTCCATTGCCAACAAACTTTATATTGCGGTCCGTGAATTTCGTTATAGAAAAGAAAGTCATTCTTACAAAACTCGCATTTGACCGCTTTTTTAATTATTTCTTATTTATTACTAACAACAAAGGAGATCGGACATTTTTGTTTGGGCTCTGGCCCAAGTGGCGTCGGAGCATGGCGTATATTTTATTTGAAAGTTCATTACCTAAGCTTACTTTTTTTGTATGGGTACAAAAAAATCTATCCAGGGAGAAAAAAGTTATAGTGTATATTAAAATACTCATCTATCGAGCTATTTTCAACTATTTAATCAATTAAATCTATTTCTTTTAACTTAATATGGTATGTTTGCTATTGTCTAACATCTATGATGACTCAGGTGCGTGGTACTTTTTGCGCCAACATTAGAAAGAGACAAAAATTATACAAAGGCAAAGAAAACGCAACGCGGGCGCAGCGGTAGTGCGTTTCCCTTCCCTGCGCTCCTTGATCAGGATGACGGGATCAGCTCAAGTCACTGGCAGTCACTCTCTCCGCTCGCTGCTGTTCGATGTGATTGTTTCAACTGCGTTACCTATTTTGTTATTCGTCCACTGTTTACCGGCTGTGTTTGATTGCTTTCTGACGACATTCGCCTGTTTATTTGAACTATCCGATTTCTTTTCGATTATCCTGGCGTGTTTAAATGGACTGATTCTTCTTACCTGTTTTGGATTTGTTACTTTTGTAACATGATACGACCGAGTGCTGGTGTGACGTGCCTACTTTGTAATCGTTCTGTTCTAAGAAGAGAGAGACTTACCGAGACCGCCTTTTGAAGATTGCCGCCATGGGATCTGAAGGCGAGAGCCCTCGTGCACGTATACGCGTGACGCGTGGAGGCGCTACGCCGCGCCGGGGCGTAACTCCGTTACCGCGGCAAATCGCAGCACGGCGGACGGAGGTCCGGCAGGATCTCATGGCGGTATGGAGACGGCGATTGTCGCAACCCAGCGCTGGGCACGTCACAATTATGGCGATTAATCTCCTCTTTGAGGAGTGGCTAGAGAGGCGCCACGGCGTCCTCACCTTGCGCCTGCCGCAGGCACTCTCCTGACACGGTTGTTTCGAGAGCTACCTGTTTCGGAGTCGGCGGGAGGACACGCCCGGGTGTTATCACTGTGAGTATCGCCCGGAGGAAACGGTGGAGCATACGGTGGAGACCTGCCCTGCTTGGGCGGAGCACCGCCGTGTCCTCGTAGAGGCGATCGGCGGCGGCGACCTCTCGCCTCCGGCCCTGGTTCAATTCATGGTCTGGAGCAAGAGGGCATGGGAAGCAGTCACCTCCTACTGCGAAGCAGTAATGCTAACGAAGGAGGAGGCGGGCCGCGTGAGGGAGAAGCAAATCTCACGCCCCAGCCGCCGCAACTGAAGAAGACGCCCTGGGCATCGGGAGTCGCACGGCTCGTCCCGGCCGGTGTAGGCGCAGACCTGCGGACGGCGAGCGTTGGCTGGCTCGCCGTCCAATCAGAACCAGGCCCGGGTCGACAAGCGTTGTGTTCCACGCGCACCTCAAAAAGATGTCAGCAAAGTAGATGGAGCCCGCTAAGGCCAGTGCCTGCCAGGGTTGCGGAAAATATTCGAAAGAGTTACCGCAGCCCTGGAACGCAAAGGGCTTTAGGTCCTCCTAATGCCCTTACACGGATGGATTTTAGTCAGTAAGAGTCTGACACTCCCTTCCGCTCCGCCCAGAGCGGAAGAAGTCATTTGATGATTTCAAATCATTAAATAAAAAAAATGGACAATCCAGATGAAATCGGACAGTTCAAGTAAACGCGCCAAGTTCGTCAGAAAGTAATCGAACACAGCCGGTAAACAGTGGACGAATAACAGAATAGGTAACGCAGTTGAAACAATCACATCGAACAGCATCGAGCGGAGAGAGTGACTGCCAGTGACTTGAGCTGATCCCGTCATCCTGATCAAGGAGCGCAGGGAAGGGAAACGCACTACCGCTGCGCCCGCGTTGCGTTTTCTTTGCCTTTGTATAATTTTTGTCTCTTTCTAATGTTGGCGCAAAAAGTACCACGCACCTGAGTCATCATAGATGTTAGACGATAGCAAACATACCACATTATATTGCTTTCACGGTAAGTTGATTAATTTGGCAGATGTCAGTTCATGACATGAAAATAAATTGTAATGGCGCTTGTGTATGACAATTTAATTCAAAAAGTATTAAATCAATTTAAAATACACACATCAAAAGTGTCTAGGGATCAACATATATTTTTGCAATAACTTTTCTCCTGATTGATATTAATTAAAATTTTCTTTAAGGATTCATCAAATAAAGTGTTTTCGTTTGTCACAGTAACGATAAACCAAGTCACCTTTGCATTAATAAAGAAATTTGCCATTTTCCTAATAAAGGGATTTTTGACATTTGAACCACTAACACAAAAGTTCGAAAAAAAGACTGAAATAACAGTTTTCTTTAAAATTTTATTGGGTAACTTAAACAATTAATAATCCGTGTTTCTACCGCGAACACTAACAACACAAGAACATCGGTTTGGCATACTCAAAATGAGTTCATCCAAATCACGCTGTGGAATGGCCGCCCATGTTCGTTGCAACAACAAAAAAAGGTCTTCTTGCGACTGGATACCCTCCATATTCGGCAGAGCTCTTCTCTGTAGCATATCCCATGCATGCTCAATCGGGTTCAAGTCTGGCGACTGAGCAGGCCAGGGCAGGACATTGATGTTAGCTGCGGCGAGAGTCTGTCTTACAACTCTTGCGGTGTGCGGTCGTGCATTATCATGCATTAACTGAAATAAGGGACCGATTTGCGCTTGTAGAGGAACGATGACGTCTGATACAATCGTCTCAGCATAAATTTGAGCGTTGAGGTTGCCTCTGATCCAAATCAACTCAGTTCTTCCGCCGATCCAAATACCCGCCCATACCATGATGGTTCCACCACTATAAGGATGGACTTCCTGGCAGGATTTTAATCGCTGTTGGCGTCCAGGGGTTCTCCAGTGTCGTATACGTCTTGTATCCGGTCTCATACCAAAACGAGACTCATCAGAAAAGCACACGAAACGCCATTGTTCTTCTGCCCAATTTCTGTGTCCAAGAGCCCATTGATATCGAATCCTACGATTGTGCATTGCTATAGGTGGTACCCGTAGCGGTCTTCGGGAATGAAGGTTCACTTCATGCAAGCGGTTTCTGACTGTTTGGTCGCTAATTAAGTTCCCTGAAGAGTGATGAAGCCTCACGGCTAACATCATGGCGGTTATTGTTGGAGCTCTTCGAGTTAAGATTTGAATGTATCGGTCTTGTCTCCGTGTGGTGCAGCGATACCATCCTCCATGGCGCTCAGCCACGGTACCAGTGCTTCGGTAACGTGTCCAAAGTCGACTGATAACACTCTGACTTGTATTCAGAGCTAAAGCCACAGTACGTTGCCGGGAACCAGCTTCTATCATTCCCACGGCTCTGAGCATTTCTTCCCTGCTTAAATGACGTCGCCGCTCCATAATAACGTTGGTTTTAATCAGTATTAGGGAAACAGTAGCACTAATAATGTCTTCAATGCGTTGTATGTTTTTATAGGGAAAATATTGACAGCTGATTTTCATCTTTTACTCGAATTTGATTCACAGTTCCTGATTCAAATTATGAAATGCACCAAAAAGGATCCATATAAATTTATAAAATCATAAATTTATTACAAAGCCACATCTCAATCTCAAGAAATCCGCATAAAAATGCTTGATCCCTAGACACTTTTGATGTGTGTATTAATAAAGCCTTACCCAAAAGGTTGTTTTAAAATCAGAAACATAGAAACAATATAGTTATAAGTGTTTAATGCCATAATTATATATTACATAAATGATTTTGAAAAAACCCCGACGCGTTTTCAAACTTGCGTCAGATGGTACCAGTTGCCAGAGACGTGCGTATCGATAAAATAATTTCAATAAATTTATATTAACAGAATGAACATTTTGATTATCGTAATAATTATAGACGATAGGCTCAGTTGATTGAATAATTAAAATAAGGCTCATTATAGCCCAGTTGCCTTGCAAAAGGTCGGTCAGTCCTAAATTTTGGATACGTGATACGGATATGTGTTCTTATAAAAATTACAAATTTTGTACCTTGAGTGACCTCGGCGCGCTCTGCCATCTTGGGTTAAAGAACCCAAAAATGAGTTTTTATTAAATAACTCCTTATGGGTTTTAATGCCAAAAATTATTCACATCAATTTTGTAGAAAATTAAATTCTTATTTTTCATTCCAGACTCAAAATCAGAGGTATTTTATAGGTTTGAAGCCCATGTCTGTCTTTCTGTTTGGCTGTCTATTTCTCTCTCTGTCTGTGTGTCTGTTTGTGGGCTTTTCATCAAAAAACACCTAACATAACACATCCAAAATTCAGGACCGACGAACCTTTCGCAAGATAAACCTCTTTTTCGCGACCCCGGCTACTGGGCTTATTATTGGTGATAAATAAACATTTATGTTCATTCATCCCATACCTGCTGGATTCATTATCACATCAGCACGTAATCGTCTATTGTTGAAGATATGCATGCTAATTGACTTAATCCTAATTACTTAAATCACAAGTATTTGAAATGTACATAAAATCACATTACAATAATTTGTCAAATTCTTGCTGAAATTTTACAAAGGATGATGGGCACAAATGTATGGAGTCTGGTACTGGCTCCAATCGGAATGATCGATACACCGTTGGAAAGGTATTTTTGTGTAGATTAAGAATAACCATGGCGCTAGTCCCAATTCGCTGTCCGATCGAAGTAATTCTGCTTGAAAGTTATTTATTTTTATCACATCCTATTAAGTACACATACTTTTATTGTCATTTTTCTCCATTTTGGCATGTTACTACAATAATTATTATTAATATTTTTCATTATCTAGGTAAATAAAACAAGTTCGAAGTAAGTTTCATCGTTTATTGTATGTAAGTATACAGTGTGTAGACGAGTGTGTAAAAGACCCGCATAGCCGAAATCTACGCACTCTGTATATCAAACTAAAGTACATTGAGTAAAAATAATTGCTGGGAAACGACTTTTATTTTTAGGCATAAAAAACGCGTCCGATTTTTTTTTTCACCATTAACTGAAAAAATACTAAACCGATTTTGTTGTGATTTTCATCCGTTAACTGAATTTTATTTAGCTCAAAATCTGTGCAAATATCATCAAAATCGGTCAAGCGAAGCCGGCGATATGATTTTTTAAAATTCTATTTCGATCTGAATAACCAGTATCTTCTGAAGACTATATTTCAAAACGGACAATTGATACGGGTTTGTCGCCATAGTAGTTTTTTGTACTCTTGAAAAGAGCTATCCAACGATGGTAAATTCATTTTGATTGGACATGAGTACCAAAACGCCCATCCTCCTTTTATCGATAGTTGAATCGACTACAGTCACATGTCTAGCAACTCCTATTGACATGTGTCATTTTAATCTTCTTATCGTGAAAACAATATAAGTTAAAAGAAATAGATTTAATTGATTAAATAGTTGAAAATAGCTCGATAGATGAGTATTTTAATATACACTATAACTTTTTTCTCCCTGGATAGATTTTTTTGTACCCATACAAAAAAAGTAAGCTTAGGTAATGAACTTTCAAATAAAATATACGCCATGCTCCGACGCCACTTGGGCCACACCCGTCCGATCTCCTTTGTACTGTATTTCTTTGGAAGTTCTTTTAGTTAAATTAAGATTATTTAGATAACTGTGCCGCTTATAAAGATTCAAAAGACGTCCTATTTCCATAACCTGATGGTTCATTGTATTCGAATCGTTGAATTCGTATAAGATTTAAATCATACTGTTGGCAACACCCGCCGATATGATATGGCCGTGGGTCGCGAGCGCAGGAGTTAACTTAAACTTACGCAGCCGGCTACGCAGCTAACATGGCCGTGACCCGCGTGGCATGCAGCGGGTTGGCAGCTTTAATCTTGTAAAACTACCAAACTGATTTAACCAAAGTAAAATTATCATTAATTTTTAAAACGTTAAGATGATGAAATTTTAATTGTACATATAAACATTTATTTAATAAATACTACATAATATTGTTTATTATTTCAGAGAAAAATATAGTGAAAATTTACCCAGTAACTGGCAAGAACTGGTTGAAAACTGTCCAAAAATAATAAAGGACAGAGTCGTCAATGGACTTTTAGTGCTTCTTCCCAATACTGAGGTATGTTTTTAATTTTTATTCTGTTTTTTATTTATATCTTCTCGCCTCTATTTATCCTTATACAGGGTGGAAAAAGTCAATGGGCGCTGAAGGGAAACCACTTTAAATCCTTAAGATCGTAGTCGAGTCGAGTCGAGAAATCTGTGAATGCAGTTTTGTTTCTTTTTAAAAATAAAAGAATGTTTCCTTTAAGTAAAATAATCTATCTCAAGGATTTAAAGTGGTTTCCCTTCAGGGCTCATTGATTTTTTCCACCCCGTATTTTATATCCAAATATGGCCTCTTATGGCCATATGATAAGAAAAGACCAGGCGGGCTAATAACGCTATATTTGGTGAATCATATTTTGTTTCATATTCGTAATCGTAACTGTAAGGGGACCGCATATCCAGTCGGTAGTTATAATGCAGTTGCACTGACTGCATCTTAATTGCCCCCAGACTGGATTTGGTGGTTGCATAGTTTGCAGTTGCGACTGGATGGGCACTTGTGCAGTCCTCTTGCAATTATGATTACGAGTATGAAACGAAATATGAGTAACCAAATGTGATGTTATTAGCCTTCCAGTCTTGCACGCATTGTTATGAAAAAACATTCTATAAATTTATGTCAGTCTACCATTGATGGCTCTTGAACTAAGTCATTACTTACATGACATACATGAGAAAGATTCTCTGGAGCTGGACAAATAATTAGATACTAAAAAATATTGTTTGAAATTAAAAGTTACTATTTGTGACAGCTGAACAGCAGTTGTCTGCGTTATTATTTATCAACTAAGTTTTTAAAAGATTTGGATACAATTTATTTCCAAAAAAAGAGTATAAAGAAAACGACTGATTAATCCATACAAGTTTAAAAAAAAACAGATACGAACGAACGTATAGGTCTAGCGCATAACTGAGTCAGTGCCTGAAGTAGCTGCGCGGTGCGGGAGGGGTGTGGTGACGCGACGCGAGAGCTCACTGATTCGTCAACTTGTGACAACTGTCACACTCCCGCACGGCGCAGCTACCTCAGGCACTAACTCAGCTATGCGCTAGACCTGTATTATCTTATCTAAAATGTCGTTGATCATTTCAAATGCTCGAAAACTACAGTCTATCACTGCAAACATGAAGAGGAACGCGGCCACCGATAACTCGGAGGGGAGTAGCCATACGGAACATTTACCCACTGTTAAGTTACTTACCCAAACTGTCAAATTGGGTATAAGACAAAAAAGTCGCAAAGATATGTGACTAATGTCAATATCGATAAATCATTGCTGAATAGAAACTTTGTCGAAACTTTGCTTGATGGTTATAATTTATCGTAAGTATTGGAATAGCCTTAATGTAGATACTCTCAATAAACCTTAAAACTGTATTATTAAACTGTAATAGTATTTACATAATCTGAAAAGAAAAAGGTATCCACAATTGTTATTTTAAATTATGTTCGATTTTAACTTCGCTTAAATTATGGATACTAGCAATACTTTAAATAATTAATTGTCAATTTAATTAATATAAAATTAAAAATCTTATTAATGGCTGACTGTTGCTTCTCTAGTAATTAGCGCGCTCTCGTTTTTGAAATGATTAGCAGTGGTACGTTATTTTTATCAAAATCGCTTTCTCTATGTTTTACCATAAACATTCGCTATAAGAAATTAAAAGTAATAAACTGTCTTAGATCTATCAAATTAGTTTTCGTACCCTGGAAAACATTTACAGTTGGACCATTAATTCGATGCTAAACTGGTATCCCTCCAACGGTCAAGTTACTGCATCGAATTAATGGTCAACTATAGTTACGCTTGAATTTTCCGAAATTCATCGATATTTCTTTATTAGCAGATGAGTGTTCTAAGGGCTCCGGTTTCAATGAGATTTTGCTTTATTTGAAATGTGTTAATCTCCTAGTGTTGAATGCAAATGTGTGACATTTTCCCCCGCAAAAATGACAGCCTTTTTTTGTATTGAAAGAGAACGCTATGGCCACTCCCGACAGAGTCGTCTACCGCGTTGCTCTGACTGCAAATAACTCGCAAGGATTGCAAGTGTGTTCAATTAACAAAAGCATTTTTAGGACCTTGGTAGAAGAGATGTTTATATCATCCAATGTTTTCTATTTTTGAAATCACTCAAGTCTCACATATTTCTAGAGACCATTATTTTGTCGCTGTAAGGCTTGCAATACTAATTGTTCCTAATTATATGAAACCACTGTATTTCGCCAATGACAGCATTAGGTTTCATGTTATATATTATGGTTCTCCACCCTTAGGTGTTGTAAAAAGCGAATATGGGATGGGCAGCAGCTTTCTACTTTCTGTTAATAAGAACATGTTCAGCAGTGGACATTTACGGGCCGATACGATGATGATGAATTTGAAACAAGCCTATTTTCTCATAAAAAATCAATAACGCTAACCTACCTGAGAATCGAACTCCAAAACTCAAACTCAAAACTCATTTATTCAAAATAGACTAGAATTACTTAGTTCTTTTTGAACGTTAGTTTTACAATATTATAGACATCCCACAAAAAGCCCTCCCTTCACCGCTTCCTAGTGTTTTTGCTGTGAAGAAGAAACGGCGCAACAAACTCCCCAGCAACACAGATATGTCTGTCAAGTGAATAAATTAATTGACTCTATACAACAAAAATCATCATATTATTTACAATAATAAAATTATGCAAGTACAGGTAAAAACAAATTAAAAATAAAGTATATAAATCAATTCTGTATGAATTGTGTTAAATCATAATCGTATCTAACTAATATAGATACATCATAAACCTACATCTAAAAACTATAAACTATTGGTTACCAGGGAAGCCACATGTGCAGAAAAGAACTAGCGCCACACGTCCCTATCGTCAACATAGTCGTTTATCTTATAGTATGCCTTTTTAATGAGAACTGATTTAACGTGAGATTTAAATTTGCCCTCAGTGAGATCCGTAATTGATTTGGGAAGCTTCGGACTCCGGACCTGAGTAGACCAGTGAGCCGTTATATTTAATTTAAAACCGGCCAAATACGATTTGGACTTGCTCTTCGAGTGTTCTCTGTACGTCTGTACATAAATAAAAATACGAACGCAACTTTTGGCCCTACAATACCTAACGCTATATTTTACCAAAACAAGAAATTTGATAATATTTCAAGATTTAAGTAACATTGTAATTCCACATAGAAATGGAAATGAATGTTTTTTTTTTGTAATTTTTTTCTTTTTATATGTTAAGATGATTAGAAAAAAAAGTTGTCAAATGTATGAACATTTGACAACTTTTTCAGACGACGCTTACAATTTGATAGCTCCTCTTGGGAGTCTGCTCCCATGCCGCCATGCCGCCTTGTGGAGAAAGGTTCATATGAATACCGGCTTTAAGGTTAAACATCAGTAAATGACAGTAGACATTTGTTATTGTTAATATAAATTTTACAATGAAAATAATGTTTTTTTGTGCAAAGAGTACAAATTCACAATAATATCACACTACTACAGTACAGTGCACTACAGTAGTATTTATACAAAGCATAATAATATGAAATAATTAACTGGATATACAGGGTGGGTCGAAAATCGTGGATTAAACGAAACAGGGCGATAGTTGGGGTTATTTGCAGCATTTTATGGTAGTAAATTTTTTTTACAGTAAGATTCTGAAGTTACAAATATTTTTTCGTGACACATAAAAGATATTTAAAAAAGTGCCAACACTGGTACCCACTGTCATATAAGCACTTTCAAGCAACTAAACACCACTTATTGATATAAAACAAGTGCCCATTTTACTCTAACTGCCTATTTATTACAAAAGGTATTTTCTTAAAAAACTCAAATTGTCATAACTTTTAAGGAGATCAACTTAGGGCTCTGCCACAGAGATATTTTTACTGCAAATAACCCCAACTATCGCCCTGTTTCGTTTGATCCACGATTTTTGACCCACCCTGTAGAGTTGAGGTCGTAACAAACTTACTTATTAATTTTTGTCGTAACCGCAGAAATATAGTTTGTTTCTCGTCGGTCTGTCGTTTACTGATGTTTAATGATGGTATCCCGTGGCGAGCGAGTCATACTGGTCCTTTCATTTTTTTTCTTTATCAGCAGGAAGTATTTACACCACAAATAGAAACAAATGTAATAGACGATTCCATGGACAGTGACTTACCACCATTGCAATTTCCGGATGATGATTTTTGGAATGTTTTTGTAACCGTCGCTAATTCGACTTTAGAAATTTGGCTTCGAATAATTGGGTTACAATATAGTGTAAGTATATTGCTCACATAATCAAAATCATTCACAGCTTTTGTCAACACACTGCAGGGCACAAACTCCTTCCATATACGTCATTCTTCCCTGTGTTGTTCCATCTGGTCCAGGTTTTTCCGACAACGATGATTTAAGTCAGCGATCTATCTTGCTATTAGTTTACGTTTGCTCACACTCCATCACCATTCCTTCAGGGATCTACTCCACTTGCCGTCACCACATCTAGCCAAGTACCCTGCCCAACGTAACTTGAGTTGTATAACTAGCGACATTTTCCAGTTTAGTTTTTCTTGTATATCCGAATTTTGAACTCGATAGTTTAGGGTAATAATCTATACATATAAAAGGAGAAGCTGACTGACTGACTGACTGACTGATCTATCAACGCACAGCCTAAACCGCTGGGGTTAGAAAGTTGAAATTTTCACAGTAGGTTCCTTTTGTAACGTAGGCATCCACTAAGAAGGGATTTTTAGAAATTCAACCCCTAAGGGAGTTAAATAGGGGATGAAAGTTTGTATGGAAAATCGTCACTTAACGGGTTCAAAATTTCAAGCAAGCGAAGCTGCGGGCGAAAGCTAGTATCTAATATGCCGCATTCAATGGGCCGTGGTGCGACCCTCATTTCTTATACAGTTGTCCTAACTGAGCGTCCATGTTTTACTATAAGGCATGAGGGTGCTTGCATGAAGTAACAGGTTTTCCGGTCCCGAGTTGTCGGTGAACATCGGTTCTGATCGGTGCAGGTTACCTACACAAAGAAGGACCGTAACTGCGTGACAGTGTTATGGTAATTGTTTTTAATCTACGACAACTTGACCCCGAGACAACTCGACCTCTGATGAACTTATCTTTATGAACTACTTCACGTGGTCTCATGGAGTTTTGGTGGTCCCACCCCATACCTATAACATAGGATGAAAGTATTAGCGACGTGACGCAGGGTCTAAAGATATGTAATATTATGTATTAACTTTCAAGTATTTGTAAGAAGATTTATATGTATTTTGTGGTGACGCGGGTTATGCTGAAGTAGTTGTTCACAGAATTTATGGGTAGCCATTGCCAAAGAGTGTCTGAGCGAGTGTTACATGCATGAGGTATTGCGATCTAAAAGTTCGTACACTCGTAAATACTGTGTAAATATACGATTTAAATCGTGCGGTTAGCAAAATGGAAACACCCGTAGCTAAGCGCGAAATGTAGACACACGCAGCTGGTCCCACAGCTAACGTGGGCATGAACCATGTGGTGCCCAATGTGTTCGTGGCTTTAGTAGAATAGCATAGGATTCGTGTAGCCGACTCCGATTTCATTTTGAGCACCCTTCTTTGGAATTATACATAGTTTGTTGTTTAATTTATTTACTGTTACAGGATGCCTTCGAAACTCTTCTCGCCGATATGTCTTCATATTATAAAAATTCTGGATCTCCTGTGGACAAATCAATGATAATTAAAAATGCTTGGTAAGACTGTTTGTTTTGTTGTAGATATCTTATAGATATCGTATGAGCGTGTAAAAAATGTAAAAAAATAGTAGCAACTCGCACGGTGGATGCGTCTTGCGAATGTGGAGTTTTTTTTTGTTGAGTGGGTCGCATATAACGTCAAAGGCAATGAACCTGGTACCATAATTTGTTTGTGACACAACGCAACTATTTTATTTACGGAAAAACGTCCTTAGCGTAAATTAAAAATAAAATTACATTCAGGAATGCAGCGTTTTAGTTGGTAGGGTAAATCTCTAAACAACAGTTTGCATCGTCCTTTCACTCATGAAATTTTAAATTAATATATTTTAAAATCTTAAATCTAACTTGTAAAATAATTTTGATTGATTATATTTATTTATTCATGTTCTAGTAAGCATAGTACCTAATCTTAGGGTTTCTTAGATTACAAAAAGTTATGACTGTGTAAACCTAAGATCGATTGCTAAGTGGTTATATTTTACAGGTATGCTGTAAATCTAGACGATGGTGGATGGCAGCGCGCTAAAATATTAGAAATAAACGATGATTCGGCGACCGTGTTCCTCGGCGACCACGGTGACGACGACGTCGTGTACTTTCACAAAATAAAAATATTAGAGCCGCAATTCAGGAAGCTCCCGGCGCAGGTCAGGATCGATGGTGCTACTTTTTGTATATGTTAACGGAAATGTATGTAATCCGTCATTGTATAGAATTCCTAGGAAATGTATACAATGCCTAAAATCGACAGGAAATGTGTGAAATAAATTTTATTATACATATTTCAGCAATCGGAAAAGTGCTAAAAGATTTTTATGTTTCATATTGTGACCTGATTATTCAGATGAAACACAGTGTAAGCCTTGATAAAAAAAAAGGTGAGTGTCTCCGCTGATGTTTGTAAGGTTGTTTGGGTTTCCAAAGCAGAGTTGACGGAGCCTCGCTCCGCGGGGCTCCTATTTCTGTCTGCAGGGTTTAAAGTAACCTAACACGAAGGGGATGACCGGGGCTTCGTTCGCTCGCTTCGCTCGCTCACTCTAGCCTCCGTCATCCCCTTCAAACCTAACCTATCCGTGTCGGGGTGCCCCAAATTACAGCTAAAATGTTAATTTGTATACATTTCCTAGTACCATTTAGAAATTGCATACAATGTCTTGGAAATAAGTATCAAAGAACCTTTGACAAATTATTTTTACACATTTCCTAAATTGGCTTGGCATTGTATACATTTCCTAAGAATTGTATAAAACTCCTAGGTTTCATACATTTCCTGTGACATATACATTTAATATAATAAATCTGTAGACTTGGCGAGTGAGTACATTGGATTTATAAAAAAAAAACGCGGGCGGGGTAAACGATAACCAATAGAACGCATTTCGATCATTTTTGGAGTCTGTTTGTCGGCTTGTTTGTACAGTCAGCATCAAATACAATACGGCCGACGTATCTTGGCGAGCCTGAAGTTAGTTGATTAGCTGCGCAGTAGACAATTTCGTTTCTAAAAGATTCATTGCGCAGCCAAACAACTAACTTCAGACTCGCCAAGATACGTCGGCCGTATTGTATACAGGGACGAACAGACCGTTCAAAATACTCTGAGCAACTAACAAAATTAAACTATATTACAATGTTACAAGAGGTGTTTCAGAATGAACATAGTACACAACAACTGTCATTCTGACAAGAATTTTATCCCATTGAGAGAAAGTTTAATTTCTTTAGTTGTTTAGGTAATTATGAACACTCTGTTCGTCTCGATATATTTGATGCTGGCTCTACACGCATCATTTAAAAATGACGGATTCAATGTGGTTGTCTTTTATAGACAAATATTGTGCATATCTCGGAGTAACATTTGATTATCATCGTAATCGGTTCATAATATTAGAATCTAAAATTACCAAAAAGATATTTGCATGATTTGTACCATATTAAAATTTGCTCAACGTAAAACCCCGTGGATGGATTTCAATGGGACTTTCGCTAATGAATTGCGTAGAGACCTGCGCTTAAACTGGTACACATACCGCCACGCTATTGCGCATAGGAGCCGAGCAGCGGAACATTATTTCTACACACTGCCTCGTATATAAAATTAATACGTCAGGTAGGTAGGTATTATCCACAGATAAGTATTATACGTGAAATATGTATTATCGCGTTTCTTACAATAGGGACTGAGCAGATGTCTTCTTAGAATTTGATCGGAAATTTACATATATTTGACAGAAGTCGGAATAACAGATTGCTGTAGTGAGCGGTCGGTGGCCCAAAGTGCCTGCGTTCGAATCTTAGTCCTAAAATTAGCGTTTTGTATATTTTTAAGCAGTTTTTATTTATTTTTAAAATGTTAGTCATTGTACATTGATTAGTTATTGCGAATGCCACACAATGTTGTTTTCCGACTTCCACGCGGACGGAGTCGCGGGCACAGCTAGTTTCATAATAATATTTGAGCACCACGTGATTTATTCGTTAATCTCCTATTCATATGACCAATCATTATTTATTATAATTATAACATGCATACATGGTAAAAGTAACACTGTCACTGTACACAGTTTCAGAAGTGGTGTATAATTAAAAACATGAATGTCTTTTTGACAAAATATCATATAGTAAAGTAAACCCTTTAATATTGTGATAGGTTTATGAAACTAATTTACTCGTATTTATTAATTCAATATTACAGACTATCTAGACCATAACGCTTACATTGCCATATATTACAAAAAAACTATACTTATTTATAAAATACTATTTACATTTAAAACTATAAAATGAAATAATATATAACATGAAATAAAATACAACATCAGACAATAATTTTAAACGATAAAACAAAATACAATTAATAAGTAGTGACTTATGGTAATGATTGTAGGTACTATGAAACCCAAATTAAGCTAATAAATTGTTACAATCATGTATTTTTAATAGAAACTTTTATGCTTAGGAATAAATGTGTAGGATCAATAATTGGAACTTGTGATTAATAAAAAGTGCTTCATTTATTTAGTAGTTGCACAGGCAGCACCACAATGTGAGGTTTTGGGTTCGGTTCTAGCCTTCCAGGTCGACCAATTAGTTATTTGTTTTTTTAGTTAGGAAATTCTCAGTTACAATCATAAGGGAAGTATTCCTGATATATCACTCAATTTATAACAGTCATGTACTTTTTTTTTTAATAAAAAGATTGTGCCTTTTCTTCCGGCTAATCTGAATCAGTAATGTTCCATTAATTTTAAAAGGAGTACCTAACAGATGAGCGTAAATTTGACGCGGTGGAAAAGTACGTAGAATTGGTTAGCTGTGAGTGTTCATGTGAGTGCCCCGACAGGCGATCCTGTGCCGTCTGGAAGGCGCGGAGGAGCTCGCAGCCAGCACTCTGAGCGCCGAGCTAGTGCGGCGCCGTCTGCCCGCCGAGGTGCTGGTGGCGGCGCCCGGCCCGCGACACGACCCGGCCGACCCGTCCATCGCCGTCGTGCTCTACGACACCACCACGCAGCGAGACCTCAACCTCAACAAGGAGATCGTGCACGACTTCTGCATCGCCAGCGCCTTTACAATCACACAGGTCCTCTTTCTATCTAATCAATATGTTATCAAGATGCTTCCGGTCGTGGTGAAAACTGTACTGTAGGGATATGAAAAGGTACACTTCAAATTCATTAATTTCCCACACCGTGGCACATGTTACCTATTCAAACTATTGAACGGAACAAACCAATACGTGGAAAACTATCTTTAATTGTTTGATAGCAAAGATCAAAATTACAGACCTTGCCTTCACATGTAGTTCCATATTATTATAATGTCTTTGATTTGATTTCTGTATCTTGCCAGTCGTCAGGTCACAAAAAAGGGATTCACATGTATGAAATGTATGTATGATGGGAAGGTAAATTGTTCCTATGAAAATTTCAAATTTTCGACCTTTAGTGACCTCTCCGCGCTCCGCCATCTTGGATTACAGACCCCATAAAAGAGTTTTTATCAAATAATTCCTTACCTATGGGTTTTACGCCAAAAATAGTTCCGATCAATTTTGTAGAGGACTAAATTCCCGAAATTCTTCTCATCGCTTTTTATCTATAGCTAGTAGTTTACCACATAATGCGCTTTAAAGTAAATAAAACTTAAAATATTTAAAAAAAACTTCATGTGGTCACAATTTTTCTTGGCATAGGTTTTTGTGTACATGAGATTTATCATTGTAAAAGCCCTTAGTTTGGGGCAAGATAGAAAAATTGGTAAGCCTACAGAAATTTTGTGTATGTACCTAATATTGAGACTTGTGTTTTTAGCAACATTTACGAGAAAGCGAATGCAATTGAAAGGCTTCGTAAAAAAAAATTGGGGTAACGAAGGTACTTTCCGAGGCTTCGTTGTCGTAAACTAAATCGTCTACCAACAGTTAATGTGAAAACGCTTCATAACTGCAGGCTGAGCTAACGAGGAGTAACGGAGCTCGTTCGTTAGTTCGGGCTGTAGCAAGTGTATGTGTCCGCAGAAACCATGCGAGGTGGAGGTGGGGTGCGTGTCGGACGAGGGGCGCGTGTGGGTGTCGCGCGCGGGCGGCGCCGAGCTCGTGCGCAACGCGCTGGCGCTGCTCACCGCCGGCGCGTACCGGCGCCCGCTGCCCGCCGCGCCGCAGGCTCCGCCGCCCAACGCCGGCACGCTTTACATCGTGCGCACGCTCGCCGGCGACTGGTACGTTCCGGGCTCGAGCCTAACGCGAACTCTAGGTTAACATTATACTGGTCTCACTTTCCTAAGTATGTCAGTTTGCCTTTCCGGTTCAGAAATTGTACAGGCAAAATAGGGCTATTTGAGAACCACGAGACTAATTAATATGAACATGGTAGAGGAGATATTTGGAAGTATTTAATAAACCATCAACATTTTTAAATACTGAAATATACAGTGTGATTTATTTTGGTTAGTAATAAATGATATACCTAACTACATTGACTTAGAATAAGTATGGACAACGAGTGTAGTACAAAATTCACGATAAAAGTGTCCTGAGTTGACATAAATAAACTTAGAAATACCAACAAGCTCATTTACGATGGACGAAATCCTATGTCGTTATCATAATGCCTAATTTAGCTTGCAACAATTTTTACCATACGAAAACATGACAGCACTGCTCAATTTTTCAGATTTCGAAACTTCATCTAATATTAAACGAAAATTTGGAGAACATAGGAGTAATAGAGCAACCTTAATTTTTAAAAGATTTTATTATTAGTTATATTTTACAGAATACAGAAAGTACCAGAAGCCGTGATAGCGCCTAATACTGAAGCATCAAAAACTACTCTTAAACGGAGTAGTTTGACGCGCAGACGATCAGTTACTATGGGGACGTCATAACGACTACATGCATTTACCGGTGTCAAATTAAATTAAATTATGCAGTTTTGTGTCGTTCGAACCTATAAAAATGCAGCGGGGCTAAAAACAAAACAGGATGGGATCACATTTCACGTTTAAGTAGCACATTCAGATATCGTCTTATTTAATTAATCAATAAATTGTTCAGTTTGTAATTGTCATAGGGAATGATGCGTCCATATTCTTAGTGTTGTCAGTATAAGAGTTTTGATTTTCCCTTCTTTTTATTACCTACTGGGGGCTTAAATGAAACGTTTTTTTATCTAAAACGTGTTTTATTCCTATTAGACCTTCTCTTTTTCTTGAGATTATCAGGTACAGTCAGCGTCAAATAGGTATATCGCGACGAACAGACTGTTCATCATTACCTAAACACTAAACAGCTAAAGAAATTAAACTTTATCTAAATGGGATTCTTGTCAGAATGCCAGTTGACCTGTCCTACGTTCATTCTGAAACGCCCCTTGTTTCATTGACATAATTATACAGGGTGTAAACGAATTCGCGTAATTCCTTCAAACCACATAATCTATTAATAGTATAGATTAACCCCGCACGGGATTTAAGGTTACAGCTCATTAGAACCACGCGGCACCCGACCCGCACCGCCTCATCGCTCGGCGTCCACTCGTTGTCAGCAGGTGGTCCACGGGTGGACGCCGCGTTATCACTAGTAAACGTCGCGTGGTCAACCAGAGGACCTCGCGCGGTCACCGAGTGGACATCGCATGGTCAACCAGAGGACCTCGCGTGGTCATCGAGTGGACATCGCGTGGTCAACCAGTGGACCTCACGTAGTCAACGAGTGGAAATCGCGGGGTCCACGAATTTCCGAGTAGTCTGCCAGGGATCTGGTACATTTACGCGAAAGACACTTGCGCGATTCCCTTTGCGCGACTACACATTATGCGCGAATGGAGTTTTGCGCGACTAGATATTTCCGCGACTAGACACTTGCGCGACTGGACGTTTCCGCGAATAGACTGTTACGCAAATCCAGTTGGGCGACCGACACTTGCGCGACTGAATTTTCCGCGAAAGACATTGCGCGTATACACTTCCGCAAAAGGACATTTGCGCGATATTTATTTCGCAAAGGACATTGGGCAAAATCCGAGAAACGAGATTCCATACCATCACGCCTGTATTCTTCGAAGGGTAGGACAGAGGTGTATACTAAGTATGTATATTATAAACCCATTAATCACTACGTTCATAAAGGCTAGTTTAAGTTGGTTAAAGTTATATTATCTCACATGTTTCCCCTCCAGAGGGTGGGGGAGGTCAAAATCAAAATCCAAAATGGCGACTGTGAAATGTTACAAAATGTGCGTTATGGGTGTCGTTTCCGCGGTTTTCGGGAGCGCTGAAGATGAAAATCAAGTCAAAGTAGAAATCCAAGATGGCGGTTGTGAAATTTTACAAAATATGCGCCATGTATGTCGTTTCCGTGGTTTTCGGGGGTGCTGATGATGAAAATGAGGTCAACGTCAAAATCCAAGATGGCGGTTGTGAAATTTTACAAAATATGCGCCATGCATGTCGTGTCCGTGGTTTTCGGGGGCGCTGATGACGAAAATGAGGTCGAAGTAAAAATCCAAGATGGCTGTTGCGAAATTTTACAAAATATGCGTCATGGGTTTCGAGTCCGTGGTTTTCGGGGGCGCTGATGACGAAAATGAGGTCGAAGTCAAAATCCAAGATGGCGGCTGTGAAATTTTACAAAATAAGCGTCATGGGTGTCGTTTCCATAGTTTCCGGGGGTGCTGATGACGAAAATGAGCTCAAAATCAAAATCCGAGATGGCGGCTGCGAAATTTTACAAAATAAGTATGCGTCATGGGCAAAATCTTACAGCCGTCATCTTGGATATTGACTTCGACCTCATTTTCGTCACCAGCGCCCCTGAAAACCACGGAAACGACACCCATGACTCATATTTTGTAGAATTTCACAGCCGCCACGTTACGGAGTTGATTGATGTAGTGAGCGCACATCCATACAAATTCATATAAAGAATAAGAACCGCACGAGGCGAGGCAGTGCGGGTCGGGTGCCGGGTGGGTCTAATGAGCTGTAACCTTTAGATTGAATGAAAATTTCAAAAAAAAAAACCTTTTTTTATTTCATTGAAAATTTCGATGCCATGCATAAATTAATGAAGGCACGGCAACACAGCTGACGGACACGACTAGCCTGATATCGCTCCACGCAGTCAGTTGACTTGGAACGCTAAAATTACTCAGATACAGAATACCATGGTTCATTTTTTGAAAACTTTTTTTTTTATTCTGAAAAAATCCCATGCAGGGTCAACCAGTGTCAGATCACGCGGTTTGAAGGAATTACATGAATTCGTTAACACCCTGTAGTTTTGTTCGGATCATTTTGAACAGTCTGTTCGTCCCTATATATTTGACGCTGACTGTACCTACTCAGAGATAAAATATTGCCTATATAGAAAAGCACAATTTTGATTTTATTATTATCTTACCTCCAATACTCAACGTTTTCCCCAAAAACGGGTAAACAATGTCTGAGCTAGCAACATTACGCGGGTGGGAAGTGAGACGGGCGCGGGACGCATGCTTTGATTTTGGACACAGCGTACAGCTTGCAATTACTGTTGAAGGCGGATTCTGTTTCTTTCTGTATTCTGAGTTATATTTATTGCGATCGCTAAATATTTAATCCAACTGAAAGAGCATAGAATATTTCTTGCAAAATTACAACATCGTCATTTTCAAAAACGCGATTTCGCTTCCTTTGCTGAAGTATCACCATCAGCATCAGCATCATCATCATCTTCATCTAATTGATCTCGAGGAAAACTGAAATTAAATCAGAGGCATATTTTTTTTTGAAAGAAACAATCTTTTGTCATGTGTATTTAAAAGAGTTCATGATAACTAAACAAACGAGCCCAAACGTCACGTGTCCACTATTTGCCATTAGGAAGTTCCAGAGCCCGTTTTCCGGCTCTACCATCGGACCTACGTCATTATTTTATGTAATGAAAAGTGCTTATAATGACAAAATACATGAGCTGAAACTCGACGAGCCTACCATTTGTTTCTGTGCCTGCCTAATCTTCGGCTCCATCATCAAATTAGTTCAATGACATTTGAATGATCTAATATGCACATACTACCTGCAAAATTTCAGCTCGATCGGAAACTTGGTAGTGATCGAAAAACCAATACAATTTTGAAACGGAAGGACAACATACATATTTTCGTACGTAATATGTTTGCATACAATGCAAGTTTAAAAATAACTTGTTTAATTGAATAGAACAAAACAAATTGCAATTGGTTCAAAATCGCAATACAAAAAAACATCGCGTAAAAATAACGACTCTTTGGAATCTTTGTTCTAAATTCTGTCAAATATGTCAAGTTTCTTATGGCAATCCAACCAAATGAAGTTGACATAATTGGTCAAACAAAGGAAGGAAAATAAGATATTTTTTGTTTAGTTGGATTATTGTGTGTTTTGCTCTTGCAATTAATTCAATTTCAAGTAAAATACAATGTTCCTCAACAAAATAATACTTTAAAATTGTAAAACAATAATATACCTACTGAAAATATGATACACCATCAACTTTTTTCACTTTTTTGAGTAGTTTTTACACGATCTCACTACACAGAACGGCATTGTTGACATGTGACATTGAGGTGTAGCTGCTTGTTCGCCCAAATGAAGAATGACGCGCGCAATTGTAGCTCTTTTCAAATTTATCGTGTTTTAACTCTCTTTCGGTTCGGACATTTTTGAGCGATGACCCGAGGTCCATACTTATTCTAAGTCAATGCCTAACTACAAAAAAAAAACATAGATAACCTGTGGGCTCAATTTACACCGCCGCGGAAAGGCCTTAAAAGCCAGCCAAAAAAGGTCGCGAGGATTCCCCGGAAACGCGCGACCTTTTTTGGCCCGTATTTAGTTTGTACTTTATACAATTGACATAAAGTTCATTATGCTATGTACAATTTCGTCGCTTTCATTCCGCGGCGGTGTAAATTGAGCCTTAGAATAGGTACATAAATACAGTTTCTATAATTTTGTTTCATATACCTATTATTTGGTATAGTAAATTTAATTTTTGTATAGTAAAAGTATAATTTACCTTGTATAGTAAAAGTTATTTTGGAACAAAGACACAATAAACGAGAACAAAATAGATCGATTATATGCAAAAGTATAAATAAAAAAGAAAACCAAGGTCAAGTCAGTTTTGTTGACCAAGTCGACGGATCCCGCTGGGCGGGGCTCCTATTTCTGAGTGGTAGAGTGGTATGGTCACAAGAAAAACCACTCAACGTGGATGACGGGGCCTTAGTTTGCACGCTTTGCTTGCTCACCAGCCCCCTACCGTCTACTTCGGACCTATACCAACCGAGTCGGGGTGCTCCACGTCCTGAGCTCGTTTTGGTCGCTCTTATTGCGTTAGCATACCCTCGACTGGTCCTACGTATACAAGTGCAAAAACACAACTTTACAGGAGAGCGGTTTAGAGCTTCTAAGACTGTTAACTTTGACATAAATTATTAGGAATATTTGAAATGGACCATACCAAAAGGTAATCAAACATACGGTCACGATATATTAACCCAAGTAACAAAATTTGATACTATAAAAGTCCTGAGAACGTTTTGGAGCGTGCTAATTAGTGTTTATGATTAGTACTATAATGGTGTTGTAAACGTTTACAGAACCCCAAATAGGCCCTAGTTTTATCACTGATTTATTCTATAAACATTACATACAGGCTCTCACGGTGATAAATCAGCTCTATAGTTGAAAAGTAAAAGTGTCGAGAAACGCTTTTTAGTACTAAAATAGTGTTTCTGCATCGTTTATGTCACAAATTTGCACTATAAAAGTAACCAAAACATCTTTATAGTGCTATTTTGCACCGTAAACGATTTCAGTGATCTTTTTTATCACACATTTTGTTCGTGTTGTGAAAATATATCGGTAATTGTTGCTTAACGTAACATGTATTATAATAAAAAGGACAACTTCAAAACATTCATGGATCGTAATTCTGCCATAACATGCACTTGCGAAAATAATTGTATCGATAAAATAATTATGCTGATTTCAAATTTGACAATGCGCCCTCATAATTTTCGTGTTTTAATTAAATTTTAATTAATAAAATAAGGACTTGTCCCAAATATGGCTGCTATAGTACACATTGGCTCCAGCCGTGCTGCTAATGTGCTATCATAGCAGAAAACAGCAGCCATTATTTCACCGAAAACGAATTAGTCCATTAATTATTAATTTTAGTGCTTTTATGTCACGATTTAGTACCGTAGCAGTAACACAAACTCACTTATAGAGCTATTTAGAATTTACGTTATTTAGCAATTGCATTAGGAGTCGCTATAGTACTATTTAGTACTATAGAAGAGTTTTCATGACTTTTACAGAATTAGCGCCATAGCGATGTTGAGGGAGCTTTTAAGGAGCTAAAAGGTTACGTAATGTTTGTGCAAGGTACTTTTATAGTGCAGATTGATACTGTAATAATGTTTTCGACACTTCTACAATACTAGTACTGTAAAAGTTATTTTTACGCATTATTAGTGCAAAATAGATACATAAAAGTGTCAGAAACGTCGTCTATAGTACTAAATAGTACCATAATCGCTTTTTTCATATCTATTACAGTGCAACACTTTAAAGATTCTTTTGTATGGTCCTGTAAACGTTCTAAGAGCTAAATTAGAGAACTTAAATGCTCTTTAATCTTATAGAACCAAAACGCTCTTTTAAAAACCTTTATAGTACAAGCAGGCACAATGGTTACCACTATAGGCCTACTATATCACTATTTGGTGTTATAACACCCTGGTTATAGAAGCTTTTGTTACTTGGGAATGAAGTACGATACACTCTACCATTTGTTTTCATTGTACCACTAGTAATTAGTGGTCCATTGTTAAATTAATTTTCTCTTTGCATAACCAGTGCAACGTTCTGTTTGGACTACGGCCATTGAGCCATACTGAGGACTCATAGTTTTTGTTTATTCTTAATGGACCTGTCGTACTTCTTTTTCGTCAGGGTGCGCTGCACTATTATAAGCGGGCTCGACGGTGAAGGCACTGTAAGGACGCAGCTGGTGGATAGCGGTCTCATTTTGAGGGCGCCTTTGTCGTCTCTGGTGCCGCTACAGACGTTTTCACCGGCATTAAATGCCTTTCCATATCAGGTTAGTAAGCCACATAGTATGTAGCATTTAGAGATGGGCCGAACATGGATTTCACCGAATACGAACATTCGGCCGAATGTTCGGTAAAACTTTTACCGAACCGAATATTCGGCCGAATATTCGGCATAATTGATTCCCTAAAGTAAACAATACAAGTCTGAATGCGTTTACGAAAAGCGCGCGGATGGGCGAAAAAGAAAATTTACCTTCATTTAACTTAAATAAAAAGTTAATAAAAATGTGAATTCTTAAGGTTATGTTCCTATATTATACACTCTTCATCAAAAAAATCGAAACACTTCCGAAATTATCTTTGTGGCGACAATTAAACAAAAAACAAGCATTAATTCATTATGGAAAAAACATAATTTAGTAGCTGGAAGTTTGGCCTTTATAATGGTGTACGAAACTTCCAAAAATTTGTTTTTTTTTTTTCAATGTTTGTCCTTTAAATGAATGGAACATTGTTTTGAGATAAACGTGTGTTTAGAGTTGGAGTACATTTGTCGTGCAAAAAACGAAAAATAACGCATTACTTTAAAAAAAACTGTTTGTAATTTGTTGATTAGGCTCTGTGACGTCTGATAAAAAGTTTTTTTTCTAACACACATGCATACTTCACCCGCAGCAGCCGCCCAAGTAGTGGCATTGCTGGATTCTGGGGCTAGTCAGCGTGTTGTGGCTGCAATCTTGCATCTAAGCCACTTGTCTGTTCACAGAGTATACCAACGCTATCGAGAGACTGGTTTATTTACGCGCCAACCAGGATCTGATAGGAATCGGGTCACTTTTGAGTGAGACGGCCGATTTATTGCAACCGTTTGTTTGCAAAATCGACGCCTTCGCGCTTTTCAACTGCAGCAGCAGCTCCTTGTTGTTCGAAGGGTGACTGTAAGTGACTCAACGATTTGAAGAAGATTGAAGGAACGTAGACTGGTACCACACAAGCCAGCTAATGGGTCAAAATTAACAACAGACCATCGAACAGCTCACCAAAAAAAATCGAAACACCTCGCAAGTTTTTGTTTTGAATGGATTATTAGAAAAACATGTTTTTTTTTAATAAATACTAAATGCCATTTAATAGTAGGTAGCATAAGGTTTAGAATTCCTTATGTTGATGTTCCATAATTTTACTCTCGTCAGAAAAGAGAACCTTGCTCATTTGTAGATTTGAACAATTTAAGTGCAAAGTTAAGGCGCGCTCTTCGATGGTCTGTTGTTAATTTCGCCCCATTAGCTGGCTCTTGTGGTACCAGTCTACGTTCCTTCAATATTCTTCAAATCGTTGAGTCACTTACAGTCACCCTTCGAACAACAAGGAGCTGCTGCTGCAGTTGAAAAGCGCGAAGGCGTCGATTTTGCAAACAAACGGTTGCAATAAATCGGCCGTCTCACTCAAAAGTGACCCGATTCCTATCAGATCCTGGATGGCGCGTAAATAAACCAGTCTCCCGATAGCGTTGGTATACTCTGTGAACAGACAAGTGGCTTAGATGCAAGATTGCAGCCACAACACGCTGACTAGCCCCAGAATCCAGCAATGCCACTACTTGGGCGGCTGCTGCGGGTGAAGTATGCACGTGTGTTAGGCAGGGTTCCCACTACGCCGGACCGGCAGATCTGCCGCGCCGGTAAATCTGCCGGAAGGGCTAGTGGCTGTACAATTTATATGAAGCTATTCACATTATCCCGGGTCCGGCATTTTTGCCGAGCCCGGCATTTTTACCGAGCGTTTTGTCACCACGAAGTGCCGGTAAAACGACCGGACCCGGAGTTATGTGAACGAGTTTGTGCCGGTATCTGTCCCCCGCTCGCCCCGCTCGTGCTCCCCTCGCCCCGCCCGTGTTCCACTCACGTCATTCGGCTCGCATTTTCTGGTAAAAGTAGACGTTTAGCATGGATATTCAAGCAGAAACTTTAATTACGCTTGTCCAAGAGAGACCTGTTCTGTGGGATAAGACCGAAGACGTCTATAAAGACAAAAACTTAAAGTTAGCAGCAGTTAGCACCTACGTCAAAAATATTATTACGCAATCTAGTGCATACAATAATCTTACCTTAGACATATGGCTAATCTTTGTTCAGGGGGCTTACCATGACGTCTTAAGAAAACGTTCAAATGCCAGCCAGTCAATATCCGTTCAAAAGCAGGCCTGCTTCTGAATCGCTAAAAATCGTACCATGACAGTAAAAAAGGTGAACGACTATTCAACCAAGTTGAACGGATAAGCTTGTTCATGGTACGAAAAGTCTATACAAAAAAAACAGGTGAACGGATTTCGTAAACGTCAACGTAGCAGGCCTGCCGCAGGCCTGCTCTAACGATGTCATAGTACAAAAAATCAGGGCAGTTCAACTTCCAGGCAACTTCTGCCCTGCTTTAAGAGGTCATGGTAAGCCCCCTGGGCAAATACATTCTCTGAAACTTGTATCTCGTACTCTTATGTCTATTGAAAGTCGTCCCAGTAAATCGTCAAAAGTGGTTGCTGTCATTCGAAAATAATTGAAGAACTTTGATTCGTCACTTCTAAGTTCACCCATTAATGTTTCAAATGTTCCAAGTGAAAATCTTTCCCGTGAAATAGGGTGTACCCAATGTTTTCTTTTATTTTGCCTTCTATTAAGATACCACCACAACACAACAATTTCGTCGTGCATTGTGCGCGCAGGTCCAAATTCAACTGAGGTGAGTACTTGACTGTCTGAATTTCTTCCGGGATCCGATGTAATGTGAACACTCTGTCCGGTGTCCGGTTTCCGGCAGATCTGCCGGTCCGGCGTAGTGGGAACCCTGCCTTAGAAAAAAAACTTTTTATCAGACGTCACAGAGCCTAATCAACAAATTACAAACAGTTTTTTTTTAAGAAATGCGTTATTTTTCGTTTTTTGCACGACAAATGTACTGCAACTCTAAACACACGTTTATCTCAAAACAATGTTCCATTCATATAAGGATAAAAATTGAAAAAAAAAATAGAATTTTTTGGAAGTTTCGTACACCATTGTAAAGGCCAAACTTCCAGCTACTAAATTATGTTTTTTCTATAATGAATTAATGCTTGTTTTTTGTTTAATTGTTGCCACAAAGATAATTTCGGAAGTGTTTCGATTTTTTTGATGAGAAGTGTAGTATTCGATTTGATCTCTTATAAAGATCTCATATTTGTCTTAGTATGTCACTAATATAATTGAGTAACTCTGTTTGTGTAGGGGTAATTGATTGATCTCTCAAATGAATACCTATAAAAAATGAAATTAATCTTTCTCTTGAAAAAAACTAAATTGGTTTAATACTTTTAACGTTTAAACTTTAAAGTTTATAAGACAATAACTAATTTTCGCCACTTTAAGTACAAACTAGAAATATGATTATCATAATTATGTGCTGAAATGTTGTAATTTAATCATGCAATTCTTTCTTACATTGTAGACCTGATTATAATAACATATATTATTTTATTATAAAGAGTTCACTGTAGCTTAATCCCAAAACAGCTACATACTTATATTTTGTTTTTAATAACCATCTTTTTATCTGCTGTTAGTGGAAATAAAACTATAGTGTCGACAAAAAGATGTAAATTACTTACCTCGTAAAAATAACCCATTTAACACTCAACTCATACTCAATCACACACGGCTCAATACAGTAAAAATACTTTGAGTACCACTTTACCGAACGTTCGGTGATTTAGCCGAATATTCGGCCGAATACGAATATTCGGTAAACCTGCCGAATATGCCGAATAACGAATATAAAACGAATATTCGGCCCATCCCTAGTAGCATTTGTTTAATCCTTCTACATTTTATACGTAATTTATGTTGGTAGAAGGATTAAACAAAATACAATCTAATGCAAATTTTGTAAGACTTTATTACGATATACTGAAATCATAAACTCAAATGAATATTTATTTGTTGGTACACATATTTTACGTATTATTTCTCCGTATAGAAATTTATTACTTCATAAAATTAAATGACTAAAATATTTGTAACCCACTGAAGGCAACTTAGAGCACACTTGACTCCATAACTTTGTCTTTAGAAAATTTCAATTTACTTTTCATCACTCGTGCTCTGAAATTGTGTCATTATTTACCCCAAAAGCGGGTATAAAGTGCCTCTCTCTTTTCTTCCCTGGCGCGTCATACGCGCGTATGACGCTCGCTCAACGGACGTCAGGCGCTCGATGTAATCCGTTGCATAGAAATACAACCAATTTTAATAAGCACCCGAAACGCAGCGTACTTTTTGTGCGTCTTGGGCGCCTGTTAAAGTTAGTCCCTTATAAAACTTTTTACATTTATCAGAGATGCACGTGAATAATGTATGTCATGATGGTACTATTTTTAAATTCATAATTAGAACTTTATGATATGATTGTAAATAATCTTATTAACCAATAGTTGTAAATGAAGCCAATTAAGGCATTTTAAAAAAGTGTGTTGTTACGTAGGCACTGTCGGTGCGGCTGGGACAGGCGGAGCGCGCGGCGGGCGCCATGGTGGCGCGCCTGCGCGAGCTGCTGCTGGGCGCGCGCGTGTTGTGCCGCGCGCTGCCCGCGCCCGCCGCGTCGCCCGGCTCGCCGCACGTCGAGCTGTTCGTGCGCACCGGCCCGCAGAACATTCTCGCATCCGTCAACAACGCCATCGTCATGGAATACGACTACTTACAGCAGTCCGTGTCTTCTCCTACATTCTACAAGTATTCGCGAACGATTGATCGAGATTGTTGCTGATTTCCGCTTTACGTTATTTTTTTCCTTCTAGTGACAAAGTAAAGGAAGACGAAAAAGACACCACGAATCACGTAGAGGCGTTGCACAAGAAGAAGGAACGCATATTCCGCAGCCTGTCAATGCTAGGCGAGGACCGACCGACGGGTGGCACCGTGTTGCCGCCGCCGCCGTTGCCCGCGCCCGGGAAGTGCTTCGATGTTTATATTGCGATGGCTGCTAATCCGTGGAACTTTGTCGTATGTTGTTCATTGCATTTAAATATATCTTTAAATGGCGTCATTCTCACTGTTGTAGTGCTTAACTTACTCACACAGAAATAAAGTGAATATAAACGCAAATTTTTCTAATTGTATGGAAAAAAGCCTGCCACATTTTTTGTTCAGATGCCCAAAAATGTGGTCAACCATTCTAAGATTGATATTCGTTTGCACATCATAAAACAATAAGGTCTATTTTCACTTGCAAAATTGATCTGACAATTACATACTCATACCAGTGTAGAGATAAACTACGATAACATGGCGCGCCCCTCCATTGACACTTCAAGTAAAAATGTGTGAGTAAGAATATTTACAACGTGTCATTTGTTCAATGCACATGTGTGCATTCTGCAACTTAAACAAAAACATGGATCAGTCGCTCGACAGATTTGACGTCGCTAAATAACATTATGGTAACTATGGTACCGCTTGGAGGTTTGTATGGATGACACACGTGCGCTTTGTCGAGCGGTCACTTTAATTATGCACTAGTCGAGCAATAAATCTACTAAATATCAAACATGTCAAATACTGTCAAACACAAACATGGTGACTTGTTGGCATATGCACACACACATTGAAGACAGATGTTGGAGGGGCGCGCCATGTTATCGTAGTTTATCTATACTAAAGTAATTACCACATACAGTGCTGTAGTGGTTCAACGCATACATTTGTCAAGCCTTAAGAAATGTCAAAATTTGTAACACTTGTCAAAGGGTTGTCAAAACAATGTCAAATAATCAGAACGTCGTCTGAGCTCTTTTTTTTTCAATCCCGCAATCTTGCGCGGTCCCGCATGAGTAATCCCGCATTTCGAAGGATTGGATTCCCTAGTCCCGAACGATTTCGAGTATAAGTTATAGGCGTGCGGCACATTCGCCGCGTCGAAATACATGCAATTTTAATTTGGAGTTAGCTAAAACTATTCTTTCACGCAACTGTACAACACTCGTGATTTCGTCTGTACACACTAATTGTTTAATATCACACCATAAATAATACATAGTCTAACGGGCTTAAGCCTGGGGACCGCGTTGGCCACGGCACTGGCCCACCGCGTCCAATTTACTGTGTACAAAACAGTCCTGGTAATCGAGCTATAAGCCTCACTCTCGGCAGCTACGGTTGCGAATACTAGACGCCAAAATGCCAGTTAAACTCTTTTCCCGAACCAAATATTGCATGTTCAAAATTAAGTCTGTTTTAATTTCCAGGTACAACCAAATAGTACGAGACATACCCTCCAAACTATGATGGCCTCGTTACAAGCAGAATGTCCAAAATTGACTGAGCTGGATGCGCCGTCAAATCCAGTTAGCGGCGAACTATACACCGTGTATTACGAAAAAGATTCGTCATGGTACAGGTATGAAATATATGAAACGCTAAGTTTAAACTAAAAAGTTTCGTTTCTTGAGCCGTCTCTTTTGGGCATCGCATAAATTTAACCAAAAATAACACGCAGTAGGTCCATTAAACCCAAGGGTATGGGACGTTTTTATGTTGCAAAAAAAGAACTATATAGTATCGTTTTGGTTGCGGTTGCACAGGGTTACTAATAGACTATACAGGAAAGGATGATGGGCACAAATGTATGGAGTCTGGTACTGGCACCAATCGGAATGATACGCCGTTGAAAAGGTATTTTTGTGTAGATTAAGAATAACCATGGCGCTAGTCCCGATTCACTGTCCGATCGAAGTAATCCTGCTTGAAAGTTTATTAATTTTTGTTACATCCTATCAAGTTCACATACTTTTATTGTCATTTTTCTCCATTTTGCCACGGTATTATTCTAATTATTATTAATATTTTTCATTATCTAGGTAAATAAAACAAGTTCGAAGTAAGTTCTATCATTTATTGTATGTAAGTAAGTATACAGGGTGTAAAAAGACCCATTACATAGCCGAAATCTACGCACTCGGTACATCAAACTAAATTGCATTGACCAAAAATAATTGCTGGGAAACGACTTTTGTTTTTAGGCATAAATTAAACGTGTACGAGTTGTTTAATAAATAGATCACCCCTAACTGAAAAAATACTAAACCGATTTTGTTGTGATTTGCATCCGTTAACTGAATTTTATTTACTCAAAATCTGCGCAAATATCATCAAAATCGGTCAAGCTAAACCGGAGATATGATTTTATAAAATTCTATTTCGAACTGAAATCCAGTATCTTCTGAAGACTATATTTCAAAACAGACATTTTATACGGGTTTGTTGCCGTAGTAGTTTTTTTTACTCTTGAAAAGAGCTATCTAATTATGGTAAATTCATTTTGATTGGACCTCAACCAAAATGCCCATCATCCTTTAATGATGTACGTCCACTTCGCAAAATGTCTACCGGTCGCAAAATGTCCCCGTCGCAAAATGTCACTTTTAACCTCCAAACCCTGGTTCGCACACAGAGTGTTCTGTAATAATCTTTTATTCAGAAAGATACTTCGATCAACAATAGCAACTAGATAAAGGGTTACGTACAAAATCAAGCTCAGTTCTGTCCGCGTGAATAATAGTAAAAAAATAACAAACAGAGAAAAATGTTTTAAAATAGTTTTAAGTTCAACCTAATAACAACCATGACACCTATTAATAAAGTCAAAATCGTCAAAACATTATCTAATTCTTACGACCATTCGTCACAAAAGACGAGCAAAGCATTTTATTACTCCTGTCATGTAGAAATTAAAAGACATAAGTTAAACAATATTTAGTTTGCAGCGCAGCCACCGATGGCGCCGTGGAAGTGGCGAAGTTCTGGGCTAACAAAATATGATGATTGTCGTGCCAACTATCGTCGTCTTTTGATACACTCTATAATTTCATATTTAAGAACGGGGCCTCCTAGCACAGGTATATTCTTTACTTAAAAGGAGGCCCCTGTGTGACTTTTATTGAAAAGTGTACAAGATTTGGAAATAAACCTTATTATTATTATTCTTGTATCTCTTTGAGATCACGGCTCATCTTCCGTGCGGAAGATGTCCGGTCCTTTGGAAGGCATACACGGGGACACAGGTCCAACGCGCAGAGGCCCCTTTGAGAACTTTAATCTAATTATTATTATTATAACGACACGAAGAAGAAGAACAATATTTAGTGTGAATTCAACCTTAAGGAACAACAAATAGAGATCATTTTTCCGTTATTGCCTTGCGATCTACGTCGTTTTGTTTCGTTTGTGCGTGTGTTGGCGAGCCTTGGCTAAAGGATCGCCAACACACGCACAAACATTTGTGGCGTTGGTTTAAAATTGGTAATTTTGTCTAATTTGATATTATTTACTAGTTTATGAAGTTTAAAATATTACTTATTCATGTATTTACCGTAAGTAAGACACTCCGGCCGTTAAATTGCTTTTTCGGGTATTATTTTTGCAACTTGTAATTACACACTGCGGCATCGTGAGACGTGATTACGTTGGCCGTGTTTCAAGCGTACTAAACAAAATAAGAGCTCACTTCTCAAGCGAGCTCTTATTTGCCGAGACGATTTTCTTGCGCCGACCCGATATCTAGTTGCTATTGTTGATCGAAGGAAAGATAGGTAAATTTATATACACAATAAATTATACAAGGTTAGTCGGAAAGGTACTAATCCCCAGGCCACTTAAAGTATCACTGATGACGCTTTTAAAGCAAGTGTTATAATTTCAAAATTCGATAATTTTTATTTCCATGTAAAATTCTTCGTCCACACTTTAGTTACGAATTCAGAAAATAGAGCTTTTAATTCGTGACCCAAAATATCACGTAAAATGTAAACACAGCTGATTATAGCTGAGGATAGATAGATTTTAGCGTATTTTTTATGAAATCTTTGAACGGCTAGTTCTCCTTTTGGGGAAAGTTGTAGAACAAAAGTTATTCGTTATTATGGGTGCTGTAGCACCTTTTCAGATTAGTACCCCCTTTCCGACTAACCTTGTATATTAATATAAAATAAACAAATTTTAAAAAATCTAAACATAGACTTCTTAACTGTTTCCCACATTATTATATTATTTTAGAAGTCGGTTTTAATTTTTTTTAGGTTTATTTTAGTTTGTAAATAGATTAAGTTACCTTTCTAAATATAATATTTTATTACAGAACCAGTGGAATTCACGCACAGAGGTGCGTGAATTCCACTCGCATTTTACCTGTTTTTTTACTGATACCAGGGAGTGGGGCTTTATTGGAAAAAAGGGACATTTTGCGAAAGGGACATTTTGTGACCGGTAGACATTTTGCGAAGTGGACATTCTGCGACTGAGCAACCAGACCAATTCAAAACCTTCCCAACTAGCAAAAGCGCTATATAACGAATGATTTATATGGTAATAACTCTTGTACATGTTTTATAACAGCATCAGTTTTACAACTGTCTATATAAAAGCATGTTTTAAGTGTTTTTTGCTAATATGGTATATCGGTCTTATCACCTTGTCTTACATACGTTTATATAACCAATATAAATGTCCCTTATAAAGCATTGGACATATAGAAGCATTAGTATGGCTTTTCAGACATATAATAATTTAGCCTTGTAGTCGCATTGGCTTCAAACTATTTGTAAAATTAATAGGGCTATTATAAAACCTATTCCCTTATAATATCTATTTGAACGCAGCTTAAAAGCTAATACAAAAAGGCAAGTTACATAGCTTCTCTAAATGAATAAAGTGTTGACTGCACCTCTATGTAACAGGTACAAGAACTTTATTCTTATACGTATGCTTGACATTGCCTTTACATAAGTTTATCGTCAGCAGCGACTCCGTCCAGGGTAGAGATGAAAGAGAATATTATGGGTTCCGTAGAATATAATAGAATAAATATTTAATTTTATTCCTTCTTTATTTTTATTTCTTCAGTAAACAATTTGTGGAAATCGTCCTTTGTCAAGAAACGGTCCACATCCATATTAGGTACTGTCTGGGTCCTGTAGAATAAAAAAGAGTGCAAAGTAGTAGATATTCACAAAATGTTATTAGAAAGAATAATAGAGACTGGACCCTAAAATCTTTCAATATGGTTGAGTATATTTGTACTAGCCTGCTACAATAAGGGTACATGACTTTTAAATGATTTATAAAAACATTTGATTTGCTAATCCTTCTTATAGTAGCAATTTACGGGAACTCACAAAAGTAAAATAGTTTTTAAAATTAAAAAAAGATAAAATTAACGAGGCGCATTAAAATTTTTCCATTAAACTTACCCACATTTCTCACAAATCTGCTTTTCCACATAAAGTTCCAGTACAAAATACGAAAAAAGAGCGATGTGGTCAATGTCTAGCTGTAATGGAGGCAATTAATATATTTTATAAATCACGTATTGAGGCAATAAAATCATGAACTTCTCATATTCGTATTGCGTTTGCTACAATACGAGAAATTGCTCTTATAGCCGTATTTTGTTAGCGGTTATAAGGGTAATTTGTTACATACGAGCAAATGTCTTGCCTATTTATAGTTAATCAGCCGTATAATATGCCTTTACATGGCGAGTGTAAGGTGGATTAGCTTATTATATGCTAACTATAAAATCACTACAAGGTTTTATTCCTTATAATTTGTGCCCAAACGCAATCTTATTAGCGTTAATATGGCCTTTATAAAATATATTTTTTTGGCTTTAATGACGTTTATAGAGCAAATTTTTGCTACTTGGGTTTTCGATAGTCAGTTGTTGACCGACTCGGTTTTTTTTATCTCATTTTACACGTAAACTTTTGTATAAGAGAATCGGGGGGCAGTACTAGTAGGTATTTTTTATAATCCTATTTATCGTAATCTCAGATTATAAAACAGAAGGCAGATAGACTGACAGGAACAACGTGAGTGCGGCCAAAAATGCAAATACAAATTCAAAAGCGAATACAATCTCGAGTCAGTATGACATGAAGCGCCGCATTGTTTAGGACGTCATAGATAATTTTAATATTTATGATAATAATGCCGTCTTGCATTTTTAAACATTGCAAAAACTGTTCTTAAAAACAAAATAAAGAAGATGGAGTATCTTTTCATAGGTTTTATTGATTATTTATCTATTTGGAAATTATTTTACGTGATTATTATTAGTGACATCTTGGAACACAAAACCTTAACAAAAATCATTCAGTGTTGCTTGTTCATATTGAAACATTTACCCCCTAAGTTAGGAAATAAGTAAAGAATACAGGAATAACGATTTACAAAAATATTTATTTCGATTATAGTGTTTTATTTATCGCGTTTTTTGGTTGGTATGTTTGTAGGTATGTGTGTCCGTTTGTATGTGTCTTCGTAACTGAAACTACTTAATGTGTTGTCTGTCTCTAATAATAATCATGTACGTCAGTCGATTTGCCAACATAAAGTAAATATAGCTATCAAAAACATAATTACAACCATTCAAGACTATACTAAATGACTGCCGTAAATCCACAAAATATTTCTATTTATCATCTTCTATTCCGTAATCTGAGATTAATAAATTTCTAAAGTAGGTACTTGCATTATAATACAATCTGACTCAATGGCAGAGATTCACTTTATATACATATGTATGTATAACTCTGTATGTATCTGCATTTTTCGGAGACAGTAAATTGTTTATTTAATATAATGTAATATTATGGGAATTTTGTCATTATCATGGCAACCGTACACGCACAAAGAGGCAACGTGTTCTTATAGTGCTGTCACGCACACATGTCTACAAACGTGCCTCACATTATGGTTCAGTGCAGTCTATCTGCCTTCTGTTTTATAATCTGAGATCGTAATGACCGATTGTCGAAGAGTCGCGGAAACATATTTTTATATTTCGAAGATAGAGCGACAAGCTTTTATATCATACTAGAGGTCGCTCGCGGCTTCGCCAACGTGGATATCGTTTATCGGGTACTCCGTATTTCTTAGGGTAAAAGTGGCCGATATCCTTCTTTGGGTTCCAGACTATCTCTGTACCAAGTTTAATAAAAATCGGTTCAGCGGTTTAGGCATGAAAGCGTAACAGACAGAGTTATTTTCGCATTTGTAATATTACAGTAGGGATAAATTGTACAATGTAATAAATTGATGGGTTTGATTTAATTTACAGTTTATTTTCTTCTTTTTAGAGCATTTAAATAAAAGCTTGTATAAAAAAACCTTTTTTTTTATTTACATATAAAAGATGGTTATAATAATTATAAGTATAGTCATTGCTCAACAGAATCGGGGCCAATAACATAATTATTTGCTATTTATTCACTTTTTCACAATTGAAACTATCAGTAAAATTTATATAATTTTTTTTCAGGGTGACTGTTGCTGGGACTGTATCAAAAGAGACTGTTTCTGTTTATTTTTGTGATTACGGAGACCTAGCTCTGTTCTCGAATAACGAACTACGGCCCATACCGCCGGGTGCCCCGTTAGCTCGCTCATTACCACCTCAAGCCATAAAAGCTCGTCTATATGGTAAGAAGTTTACTTATTTGTAAAGCTTACTTTAAAGTTATAGCCGCAGCTTACAGACTGAGGATCGAAAATTGAACTTCACCTACTCAGGATTATGTGTAACTGTTGAAATATTGTTTTGAATAGACCACAGATAAAGTGAATAAATAACGCAAGTGGACCTACTTTGCGTGCCCGAAGTAAGTGCAGTGATATCAGTTATTATGCTAGTAAATCAGTTCACTCTCGACCCGTTTTCAGTTGAAGTTGACACAATTGGACAAACAAAAAAAAAAAACATTCAGTCGAATTAAGAACCTCCTCCTTTTTGAAGTCGTTTAAAAGGACAATAAGTTACTTTTTGTCCTTTTAATTATTATTATTATTTATATTTATATATTATTATTTTAATTATTATTTTTATTTTATAAAATATATACCAGTTTTTACATAAACGGATATTTCCAAAACTGACATAATAATACTTCATGATGTGGATACATTATAGATAAATAGGTATAAGCCCTCTATGATACCTAAAACATTAAAATTATCAAGTTATTTTGTACTAAAAATAAAAGTCACACTTGGTGTTTCTAATTATATTTATGTCCACCACTGTATATAAACAATAGATAGTTAATGTTTTTCGATGCTAGATTAGAATGTCAGGTCATGCGTGTGTGTATCATACAAGGTGTAAACGAATTCGTGTAATTCCTTCAAACCACATGATCTATTAATGGTATAGATTAACCCCGCACGGGATTTATATTGATTCAAATTTTTAAAACTTTTTTTTTCTCATTTAAAACGTTCATGTAATATAGAAAATTTCGATGCCATGCATAAATTAATGGAGGCACGGCGACACAACTGACGGACATGACTAGCGCGCTATAGTCCCACGCAGTCAGTTAACTCGGGACGCTAAAATTACTCAGATACAGAATCCCATGTTTCATTTTTTGAAAACTTTTTTTGGTTCATTCGGAAAAAAAACCTATGCAGGGTCAATCAGTGTCACCAGTAGATCACGCAGTTTAAAGGAATTACACGAATTCGTTTATAGCCTGTATACGTTGTTTAGTTCTGTTTCCATTTTAGAATTAGGTATCTTGTGGATAAGGCATTGTTTGCCGCTGCATTTATTTGATGTACGAAACTTTAATAGCTGTCTGTTAAGTTAAATAGATGCTGTACTTCTACTTTGTAGGTTATTTACAAGGATAATCGGAAAAGGGCTATTAATCCGAAAGGGTGTTAAAGTACCCATAATAGTGAATAACTTTTGTTCTACAACTTTCCCCAAAAGCCAATAATTTAAGAGAAATAGCTGTTCAAAGATTTCATGAAAAATACTATGATATGCTAAAATCTATCTATCCTCAGCTATGATCAGCTGTATTTACATTTTAGGTCATATTTGGGGTTACAAATTAAGAGCTCCACTTTCTGAATTCGCAACTAAGGCAGGGATGAAGAAATTTTGATAAAACAAAAATAAAAATAATTTTGCATGGAAATAAAAATTATAAAATATTGAAATTTTAACACTTGCTTTAAAACAGTCATCAGTGATACTTTAAGTGGCCTGCGGATTAGTACCCCCTTTCCGACTAACCTTGTACATAATTGATGCTCATTTAAAAATTCCCCTGTATAAAATGTTATACAATAAAAGAAACAAGTGTTTGGCATATGAAAATTTAAGCACGTACACACAATTGAAGAGATGCAAAGAACACATTTAAATTAATAGATTATTGTTTCGTATTTATTTCAGATGTTTGGCCTTTGCATCAGGACTGGACAGTAGAAGACTGCATTAGGTTCCAAGAATTATGCGTAGAGCAGCAATTCGTAGGTATTTGTAAAGATGTTGGAAAGGATCCATTAAACCCAAACGAGCCTTTACTAACGCTCGACCTCATTGATACATCAACAGATGAAGATATATATTTAAACAAACAGTTATTTGCTGAAGGCAGAGCACGTCTTGCATCTGCTTCTTAATTTTAATGATTCCATGTAAACTATGTTAAATTTGCTATTAATACAAGGTGTAACAAACTACTCTTTAAAATAACATTAATTGTTAATTTTGAAATGAGATAACAGACTGAGTTACAAAATCAATAAAGCAAACTTATTACAACACTCGCTACGCCACCTTTTGTGCGTGAAATTAACTCTTAATATACGACGGCAGGTACCGTCGTAAAAAATATACAGGGTGTTCGGTAAGCAATGGATTACTTCGCAGCTGCTTGTAATGCTGGCACTTCACATCGCTATTTGTGTTCGCGTATTTGTCTTATTCGCCCAAATACGACAATGTGATCGTCCTTGCTTACTTACAATATTTTTTAAATTCCTTTTACTTTTGAAAAAATAAATTAAAAAGAACTAGTCATAAATTCTACTGCATGTCTATCGCCAGTTATTCTAGAATATTATGTCATTGAAAAAGCGATAACAATTAATTAATTAAGGTACATGGTTTTTTTTTTCTATAAGTCCCTAGGGTCTTCTGCAAGCAGCTGCAAGATTTTATCATTATTTACCGTAAACCCTATACATTTGGTTTAATTATAAATAATACAGGGTATAAACGAATTCGTGTAATTCCTTAAAACCACATGATCTATTACTGATATGGATTAACCCCGTATGAGATTTAGATAAAAATCTTTTCTTGCAGTAGTAAGTGATCGCGTATAAATCGTCTAATAAGTCCAGCCGCCATGGCAACTAAGTTTCGCAACCATATGTCAAAAAAGAAAAACCTTTCTTTCTATTCAATTGCCAAAGAAGATTTCCATTCTTGTTTCAAAACTGGTTGCTAACTAAAAAAATTTCAAGAAGTATGGTTACTTAAGAGGAATTCCCATTCACAGTTCACAACTATAGTCAGTCATTGGCATGTACCTATTTATAAATATTGTGAAAACAATAATTTATAATGTAGCATGCATTTATTAGGTACACAACGTACTCCTTTTTGTACCTAACTAAAAATTAAACCTCCAACAAATCAAATCTCCATTCTACCCGAAAAGTAATAATAAAAGCACTGATAATTTCGATGCAGTGTCCGACAGCTCCCGTTTTATATAAATAATTTATCGCCAAACCAATTTCTTCGTCAATCTCCGCGTATTCCTTCTTTTTTGCGGCATTTTTCATCATAACTTGTATCTAAATTTATGTACGTATGTAGTGCAGACTTGCAGTGTAGTTTCATCAAATGAGCCCCTTGTTACGAAACTTCAAAGGTAACCGATACTAGTTGTGAAACAAGAATAGAATATTTTATTTGGCAATTGGTTGAATAGAGTTTTGTTTTTTACAACTGGTTGCGAAACTCAGTAGCCATGGCGGCCGGAGGGCTTATAATGTATCAAAAAAAAAGGAAAAGAAAATACAAAATTTTTTTTTGTTATTCAACATTTTGATGTATTTATTAATGATGAAAGCATGACGATACAGCTGACGGGCACGACTAGCGTGATATCGCTCGGCGCACAAGGTTAAATCAGGGCGCTAAAATTACTCGGAAACAGAACAACATTTTTTTTTTTTTTAATTCCAATTAAATCCCATACAGTGTCAATCTGTGTCACCAGTAGATCACTCGATTTGAAGGATTTACACGAATTTAGATACACCTTGTATAGTATGTATTCCATTTCTCTATTTAGACGCTTTGTGACATTGCATTGTTAGAAAAAATGCTAGAAAATAATTATAATTGACATTAAAATTGATTAACCCTGCAAGCCTTTTAAATGTTTTTGTCTAAAAACTGCTTATTTGAATAGGACACAATAATTGAAACTTGATACCATAAAACCATGACATGAAAGAAGCAACGACTGTTCAACTTATAGTAACCTAACTACTGTCGTTAGGTTAATAAGTCTCACGAAACAACCTGCTTACGGCATAATGGCCAAAAATTGTTTTGAAGCGTGTTCCATATAACAATTTTTGGTCGCGGATATTTTAAAGATGTAACAAGTCGCAGCAGTTTCGTAACTGATACGACACAATGCGACTGTGTAGGGTTTTGGTAGGTATGTGTTGTAACAGTTCAGTAAATATGTGACGGAAACTATTTTCAGTAACTTTGTGTCGTCGCTGTGTCGATATTATGCAGCATAATTTGTATCCACACATTTTACAAACTTTGCGTTTGGTTTGTAACTAGTGTGCAATGTTGTCACAGTGTGTTGTAACCGGGTGGCAACATGTGTAGTCAATGTTCCAGAACACTAACTTGCACATTATAAACATCACCAGCGCCAGTCATTCTTAAACACTGTCTCATTTATGCTGCCGGTTACCTACCATAAATAAAAATGAGTAAACAATCTAAAATATCACGTAAATTCCGATGGACTTCCTCTAATTTAAGACCCTCTACAAAAGTATCATTTCCGTTGAGTTTTACTTTGCATTTTTTTTTCAATTTTCTGCTGGAAAACAGGACCTTTTCTTTAACCCAAGTACTTGGTACTAGAGATATTAATTGAGGTGTACCTTCTTTTGTTAAAACAATGCAATAAGGCATCTTGGTATAACTTTGGGAAAAATTTAAAGCAAAAAGATATGAGAAATCATCTTACAAATCCAGTAACTTTGTGACAACTTTACGTAACATGTCGACACATTATCTCAATGGTTTTACCAAAACGATTTATAAATAAAGCTGTAAACTGTATTAATAGAAAAGCAAAATTCACTTAACAATAAAGAAAATGTGATTAATAAATGCATACTTATTTACCTAAATAACATGAGATGATTAATTATTAACAATCACGTATTGTTTGAGAGTTGTAATAGATTTCCAAATGTAATTTATCATGGATATTATTCCTAATTATATATTGTGTAGATAAAAAGGTGTTAAAAATCATAATATTTAAAATGACTATTCAATGGTATATTACGCCAGATTTTAAAAATAAACACGTATTATCAAAATTATAGTATGTCCGTCGGAGCTACTTGATTCATAGTAGAATCTTGACATTCCAATTTCATTTAACGATCAATGAACGATTAGCAAGCGATCACTTAAGGCCGATATTAATAACCGATCTCAATCCAAATCTCGGGGTCGATGTAAGATTTTGACATTACTTTCATTGAATTTCTGTCAAGAGCCTACAACAATCCAGAGATTTTTAATTGGGATCGATTTTCTTGACAGAAAGCGATCGATCGCGCGTCTTGTGCGCTTTTTTTTTTGTGCTACTAAGCTTGTCAGATGCTTGCGTAGAGTCGCCCACGGCCCCAATAGATATCCACTCGCTGTTACCAGGCCTCTTCTCATAGGGCTTGTGCCCTACGAATGTTCACTAAAATCTGTTATCTTATTACATGTTTCACATATGTGTTTCTATCTAGTAGGGCCACTGGAGCCAGGATGGTGATACATATCTACAATGTACGCACGGCTACAAATGAGAGGTCAGCTTATATTGGAATGTTAGCTTTTTATGTAGCCGTCTGTATCAAATTAAAGTATTTTCAATGTAGGTTTTCTTTAAATCAGAGAGATCAATAAAACTTATGGTCTAAAAATTACTGCAAAAAACTGCAAGGCCCGGTATACATCGGTTACCCAAGACAGGAACGAATCGGAAATCAAACAAAAGGGAAAATATTACACCTTTGGCGCTGTTACCGAGCGATTAGCTTTCCGTGCTATCGGTCGCGGATTCGAGTGCCACACGGAACAGATGTTTGTGTGGTCTGGGTGTTGTGCATGTGGAAGATTTGTGTCGTAAACGCATTCACGAGACAGGAGAAATCTTATGTTATCTATACCATACCTAATATACCAATACAACAATAGGTAGGTATATAGATAATTAATATTCGTACTGATTAATAATTTGTTATAGTCTGATTTATTTAACTGGGAATCAATGAGGAAATCGTAAACCAAAAGAGTTACAGAATATTGAATTTCGTCAACTGTCAGACCAGTGTACAGTAGGCTTATTCATTTCTTTTTTTGAAGTGGGAGGAATGCTCTTTTGTAGAATATTGCACTCTCCCCACTTCAAAACACTGAATTGGCTTACTGTAGTTATCACGGCCGTATTACTTCGTTCATAAGTTTTGTTGTCGACGAAATATAATGATTAATACTACAATCCTATAGGTCGAAGTTGATTTTTAGTGCTCTAAAGGATCGAAATACTGAAATTTAAGTAAAACATTGATAAAGTAAGATAAAGACACGAACAAGTGTTAAAATTATGTAGTAACTAGTAAGCTTACTATTTATTAGGTTTAAAAATTGTACAGTAGTCTTAAATATACCTACACGAAAAAACAAATTCTTATTTAGTAAGCGCTTTCAGAGTGTCGAGTGTAAAGTGTCGCCGTGTATACTTACTTATACACTCGGACTGTTACACTGCTCTAGACTAGACACTTGATATCGAAATAAAAATTGCTACCGTAAAAGGCTCCTACATACAATGCCGCCGGCATTGCCGCGCGGCTTGCCGGCGGGAGTTTAACCAGGCCGCCGGGTATAACGCCTATTGACCTTTTACACCCGTGCGGCAATAAGCCGGCGGCATGTGTGTAGAAGCTTTAAGACGCCAGTGACACTAATGTTGAGACTTGTGCCTAATGCCATTTGCATTGGCGCCGTGTAACTTTGGTACCTTTACGGCGTGTATGAGTTCTGTCGTACAAAATTTATGGAAACGTGTACGTTATGAATTCATAACGCTCGTCAGTATCATACTGACAGTGATCTGAAATAATCTAAACACCTAAACCAGAATGTGTGTGGTGAGTATTAAACTGGATGAGATTCCGGGCTCTTTGAATGAATAGTATACCTAAATTCAGAGAGATTTTCCCGGCTGTATAAATCCGGCCTAGAGCGGTTACGCACTGCATCCGATCCGAATCATAGTATCGTAGTCATAGAACTACCTATTTGTATGGTGGTTTTCTCACTAGATCATACTTCCGTCATCCGTGAGTCTCTAATTCGGAAGAAATATTGACGGACCGAAGTAGCCGTAGTACTGTTTGTAGGAACGCTTTCGCATTACCTACCTCGGATTCAAATCGGACATACGCCAAAGATGGCCCCTGAATTGCTTGAATTTGGATCAGAGATCGGATTAGTGCGTCGTAAGCAATATTCGAATTCGGTTCGAGTTTTTTAAACTATATTTTCACGAATTCGGATCGGATGCAGTGCGAAAAGCAATATCCGAATTCGGACCGAGTTTTTTATATCCTTGTTTTCACGGAATTTGATCGGATTCAGTGCGTAAGCGGTTACGCAGTGTGTGGGTTTTAAACACACCCGAGTAGCACACGTCTCCGGTGGAAAAGCAGCCGCTCTTAGGCTGCTTTTCCACCGGAGACGTGTGCTACTCGGATGTGTTTAAAACCCACACGTTTGAAAATCAAGCGATTCTATTGGTGGATTTGACACACGTAGTACCTACACATCTCTGGTGGAAAAGAAGCCTTAGCGCCTGTTTCACCACCTCCAAGTAAGTTTCCGTTATATTACTTTGCAGATAATTTCATACAAATTCTGTTCAATTTTTGAATTTATTCGGCGAGTAGTGGCTACTCAGACATCGTGAAACAGGCCCTAAGTCTAACTAAACGACTGACATACATTTTACAATTAACTTACAACATTCGCGGAATGCGTGAATGTTGTAAGTTTAATGTTTGTTGAAAAACTAATAAAATTAACTTTTATTTTTATTAGGATTGCCTACTTATAGAGCCACGCATACCAAACGCGGCGCAGCCTCAAACATTTGCTTCAGGCGTCTGAGCGTTTCAAACTTATAAAACTCATTTGATCAAAATAGACTAGAATTACTTAGTTCTTTTTGAACATCAATGTTACAAAAGATAGCCCCAAAAACGCCAGCCCTTCACCACTTCTTAATGCTTATTCTGTGAAGAAGAAACGGCGCTACAAACTCCCCTGCAACACAGAACTTTCTGTCAAGTGAATATATTAAATCGGTCAAGGTCACGTTTGCGACCTGGCGCGGCGCTCAGACGCCTGAAGCAAATGTTTGAGGTGCGGTGTATTCGTTTTAAACCTAATTGGTATTATGGTAGGCTTCAAATTATTGCGGAGCGCCCGAAGACGACCGTGCATACGACTCGTCACGACTGTCGGACGCGTCCGTAAGTCGCGACTTATAATGTGTTTCGCGCCTAACTTTACTTGTTTGATGAGTTGTTTATTATGTTTATGTTCAGACGATATGTGACCATTAATTATTTGAAAATTGTAATGGATCGAAATATTTAGGGACAGTTATGAATATTTTGTTATACCTTGTATATTTATTTATGTTATACTCATTTGTTATGTAGGTATTTCCATACTGAAAGGTGATCAGGAACCTATTGCGTAACACGTTCCCAATCACAAATGCTTTATTTGACCATACGATAAATATTCATTGTGTGGTGCATATTTGTTGAGAAGTCTCTGTGTTGTTGAAAGATACGATGCCAGGAATGAACATTGTTGAACTGTCGGAATGAAAGCTATTGTGTATCTTTTTCAACTAGGGTGTAGCACATCATATTTTAATATGTAAATTGAAAAAGACAGCTATATATCCTAACTAGAATGGGTACTGTGTATCGTTAAGTGAGAATTTTCTTATAATTATCTATTTTTAAGATTCAGTTAGCCATAATAACCATGATTATTGGTCAATGTACCTTTATTCAAATGTAGCCAACGATATCTATGTACTATATTTCGATGTAGCACGTTTCGGATAAAAATATGTAGGTTTCACATAGGTAAAATGATGATCTTGCTTGATAAAGCAGTGGACACTGAAGTTGATTGGAATCTGTAATATTTATTTGTAGGAGATTGTTATTATTCTTTTTATAGTAGGTATCCAATAGTGCCGATTCTGTTGGAACAAGCTTAGTACGTTTTCAATCTGTCAGTACTGTTAATCTGTGTTTTATCCGGTAATAAAAGATAATGGGCAAATAAATCCGGAACCGGCAGAAACGATTGTTATTAGTAGTTATCATACAATTTATCATAGTTATGTTATTTACCAGTCAAAATAGACAACTGAATAACTTGCGTGAAACTGAAAATTGGCACAGACCTAAATACACCATGATGATGATTCTATGGACATTCTTAGAAAAAAATTGTTCACAACAGAATCAGCACTGCCACAAAGTTTTCTAGGATTCTTATTTTATCTCTGTGAAGTAGTTTTAATAATAATTCAAAAAAACTGTATTCAATAACATTGCAATTGATTCTAGCTTGTCAAACCTATACGTATGCACAAGCAAAATAAAAATGTAATCTCACTTTGTATAATTTTGTTTTATTTCGGACCCTTATTCCATTATACACTAGGTACTGAAAAAATATACATACCTACTTACTGGGGATTGAAATCCCGTATTATTTGGTGGACGCAGGCACAAAAGCTACGAGGATTCGCAAACACGACACGAATGGCTAGAAGATGTACAGTCAGCTGCACTAATTGGTTACCACTCTCAAGAACAAACTTGTTTGTGAGAGGGATAACCAGTTGGTGCAGCTGACTGTACCTATATGTTTATGCAAATGCAATGTAAATTCTTTTGATTTGTGTAGACCAGTAATACCTATGTTTACCTTACCTTAGGCTAATCTAAATGCGAGTTAAAACTAGTTATAATAACTACAATTTTAATAATAATCGATTAATTAATAGCCCAAGACCTGATAAAAAATTTGGGGAAAGTATTTTAGGCAATTTGAAACTATGAAAAACCGTTCTCCGTAGTTGCACAATAATGCAGACTGAGAAGAGGGCTTAAGGCCTCTACACACCAAAGCCTTCGCGGCTTCACTCGGCGCGTTATTGCGACCAACTAAGCGAGCGAACATGACGCAAAACAATTAGTGAGGTCCGCCAGGCTTGTTTTGCGTCATGTTCGCTCGCTTGGTTGCAATTGCAATAACCCGCTGGCATTGGTCTGTAGAGGCCTTTAGTAATTTTTCAATGGAATTTGTACGAATTTTCTGCATTACAAAGTACCTTTTTTAAGTTGGTCGACTATTAGACACTCTTAAACTTGTAAACGGGCGGATTTTTTAAAAAGTGTACCTACCTTGTGTTTTTGCGGTGACTTTCGGTTTTTTTTTTCACTTACACCATTGTAATATACTTACTAATATTTTTTTCACGTCATGGCACATATTATATTTATTTACAAATTTTCCAAAACTACCCCTAAGAATGGGATACAGACTGTTTAAGTTTGTGGGGTCGGTTAGCTGTAAAATTGCCAACAGCTCGTAAGCAAATAATTAAACAAGACTTATGGTATGTCTACACCCGTGCGCTTTCATGTTCATCTTGCGCTTTCAACTTTCAATTCCTCTTGCGTCAAGAGCATGCAATATTGATTGCCTTAAGACGCCATAGACGGATTAGCGTGCGCTAGGGGCGTGCGCTTTTGTCGAACTACATAGTATTAGGGCACGCGTTAGACAAAAGCGCACTGGTGTAGACATACCATTAAGATTTTTTGAAATTAACTCCTGATGTGGTATTTATGGGAGTAAAGGATTAAGAAGTCGCGAAAAACTTCTTACTCGGGCAGAGTCGCGAGGGCACAGCTAATTAGAAAAAAAAAAAACACAATACATAAAAAAAAAACTTTATTTGCGAAGATCCTCACTTGATATACCATATTTCTTTTTCAATGCATCTATCTCCTCTTGTTTCTTTTCAATATCCATACCTTTGAAAGCTTTGTTAGACCTGTAATACAATACTACTAGGTACCTGTTGCAAACGTTAAAGCCTGATAGGTGATCACATGCATTTTTGGCATCAAATATGTCTTCATAAACTATAAAAGCAGTACCTCTCGTCTCTGGAGTGTTTCCTCTGTAAAAAAAGTATAAGTAGTTAAATTAACGTAAACCAACGGTCAAATTATTAGAGTACTCTTTATTGTACACCAGTTGTCCAGGATAACAAACATATTGAAAGATTGCACAAACGCTATAAATATTGCGGCAAATATTCACAGACAACATGAATATGCACAGAATCGCACGAGAATAGATATGTAAACCAGGTATCACAAATCACATGGTCATGGTGGGAAGGTACTTGCGATGGGCTCTACAGATGAAAGAGCACGTAATGCGCGCATATTACCACTTGATAGTCTAGCTTGGAAGTGCAGTCGTGTCCCTATAACCACATTATAACACTACATGCTATATCATTTCGGTCACGGCCAGCACCACGAAATAGAAAAAAACAAGTGGAAGTGCCCTTTTACTTCCTTAGTACGGGAACCAGTCTCGCTAAACAGACATAAAAATTATATTGAAAGACAACATAACATTACGCCTGTATCCCCCGAAAGGTGTATACACCTTCATTTCGCCCTTACGTTTTAGTCCCATATAATAGGGGGTGGGGCCTATTGCCATCAACCGGGCACAAATCCAGACTCCGGGTAAGAAATTCCACACGGAAAAACCCAATAGGTAACACTTTGCCCGACCTGTGTATCGAACCCAGGAGGTCACGCTCAGCAGTTGCGCATGCGGCCACTAGACTAACGAGGCAGTCCATATTTCGAAAGATATCAAAGTTTTGTATTTTATACACCTCTGTGAGCTACATTTTTGTCCTGCTATCATTTTTACACGTTAAAATTGTACAATGATTCTAATATTTTATGTATGAGTTCGAGAGGTCGCGACGTGTCACAGAAAGTAAAAAAAGAAAGTAGCTAGTCAATGTTGCGGGTTTCTGCTTAGACTCGACACACTCGTGATAGCTGCGTGGTACTTCCGCTTGTTTTTAGGGTTCCGTACCCAAAGGGTAAAACGGGACCCTATTACTAAGACTCCGCTGTCCGTCTGTCTGTCCATCTGTCACCAGGCTGTATCTCATGAACCGTGATAGTTAGACAGTTGAAATTTTCACAGATGATGTATTTCTGTTGCCGCTATAACAACAAATACTAAAAAAATATATTTAAGGGGGCTCCAATACAACAAACGTGATTCTTTTGCCGTTTTTCTAGATAATGGTACGGAACCCTTCGCGCGCGAGTCCGACTCGCACTAGGCCGGTTTATATTTCTATTGTCAGCACCATAATGTTTTTGCTGTGTCTATAATATTCGAAAACGTTACACTGTTCGAGTGACAATAATCACTATTGTCTATAATAGCATAGGGTTTGGTAAGCCTTTTATGATTTACTTACGTGATACTAAAGCCTAACTTGATTGAGTCAAATAAATTAGCTTTTGTAAACTGTGTTGTACTTCGTAGCACGACCATGAACGCATTCAATATAACTTGAGATGGTAATAAAATTCTTTTAATTTGTACTATTTTATGCCACTAATTAGAAATTTTATACCTCTCAATTATCGCAGATATACAGGTCGTGCTGGGAAGATTCCTTCCCAGCACGACCACGCTAAAATTCCAGCTGGCATAGAAGTTGATGAAACGGGAGCATGCCTAAAAATTTGTACTCATTATGTACTCCTATTCCATTACTGGTAAATTGTCCTAAATTGTTAGAAAAGCAAAAAACATTTTCTGCACGTTTTCTGCCCGTATATGATTTTTATACTCGACACTAGATGGCGTTAAATGTAAAAATTAAGATTAAGCGTTCAAACAATAATAATAAAAATATACGGTAGTTTGTTCATTGTACTCCAGCTGTTACCCGCCGGTTCGCCCGCGTGAACATATTGATAATAAAACTTTTTTCACAACCTTCTGGGTAACGCTTACTAAACTAATATTTTATTGATTTAGAGTCAAAATACACGTCCGATAGTCGCTTCCGGGAGCCGGATCCGACTATCTGATCGGATTCATGAAATACACGTACGATTCTCTTCACAGACTTTTTCTGGTATCATTTATTTTCTGTCTGTCTGTAAAACAAACTACCGTATATTTTTATTATTATTGTTTAAACGCATATTCTTAATTTCTACATTTAACGCCATCTAGTGTCGAGTATAAAAATCATATACGGGCAGAAAATGTGCAGAAAATGTTTTTTGCTTTTCTAACAATTTAGGACAATTTACCAGTAATGGAATAGGAGTACATAATGAGTACAAATTTTTAGGCATGCTCCCGTTTCATCAACTTCTATGCCAGCTGGAATTTTAGCGTGGTCGTGCTGGGAAGGAATCTTCCCAGCACGACCTGTATATCTGCGATAATTGAGAGGTATAAAATTTCTAATTAGTGGTATAAAATAGTACAAATTAAAAGAATTTTATTACCATCTAAAGTTATATTGAATGCGTTCATGGTCGTGCTACGAAGTACAACACTGTAAACTGAGTGAAGTGTCTCAAAACCTGGTAGTAAAAGGGATTGTCGCCTTCTTGCGTTTCGTCGTATCATTATCGGAGTTGGAATTCAGGGGGCCGGCGAAACGTAAAGGGGGTAGGGATGAATGGCTGTAGGGAGACTCTCTCCCTTTTTATATACCACATTAGCTTTTTAAAACTTACTAATTTAAAAGCCTAGCATTTGTTTTGATAATATCCACTTAATTGACTTTAAAGGCTCCTACACACAATGCCGCCGGCATTGCCGCAGGGCATGCCGGCGGGTGTCCGCCGCGCCGGGTATAACGCCTATTGATTTACACCCGCGCGGCAATAAGCCGGCGGCATGTGTGTAGAAGCCTTAACAAAGTATGCCATCTGAGTGCAATTGTTTACTGTAATAGAGGTATAGGATTTTTTAACAATTTGCATTTACAAAACCTAATCTATTATGGTGCCCACCTTGACTAAAATGGTAGGAAACGAAAATTCGCGTCCCGGCACAGACCGCGGTACAACAAATTGGAGTGGAGAATTGCATTGGAGGATGCGATTCGGGGGTATGGAGCCACCGCCCTTGGACTAAAACCACGACTGGCACGGTGGCCCATGCAAAACGTTTCGGTAGTGCAATATCTAACACGCTGTACATTAAAATTGACAAAATTAACATGCTTCAGTAGAAAATATGGCTTGAGTACTCACGTGCGTATCTGCCTAATTGCACCATATTTTCCAAAGATATCGTACATTTCTTCAGCAGATATTTTGTAAGGTAAATTTCTCACGTAAAGTATTCTGTTGACTTCTGGTGGTAACCGAACCTAAAACAATAGTCAATTAAAGGTATGAAAATATTCTGGGATTTTATAGAAGTGTAATTATGTAAATGTGTGTACCTATTGATTTATTCAATAGAAGACGAATAAAGCATGTTTATGAAATGTTTTGTGTGTGTATGGAGGGAAAGTACACCTTCGTATAAAAACTGTTCTAATAAATGGGATCGCATCGCATATGCGATGTCTCGCTCCCTTCGACGCGATGTCTATAGCGGTTTCCTTGTCGGTTCACGCGGACGCGAACGTAGGTATTGCTAGTAACGTTCGCAGCTTGGTGCGTCCTCACGTTTTCTGCCAGATTCTATAGATTTTTGCAGAATGAGAGCCGAATAATTCAGCTTATAAAATATATTGGTGTGAGTATTATCAGTACAGTTGTTATTCCTGATTCATTAAATGGTACCAGTAAAACATGGATATTTGTAGAAAAATGTAACAGCATCCATTACTTTCCCTATACCGACTGCCTGATTTTTACCCTGTAGACTTTTTTCAACCCAGCTATTTTGCTTACACAGACGATATGAACCCATTTTACGGGTTGGGTTCAGATCGTCTGGATTGTAGAACGTCTATGTGGACAAAATGTCTGGATTGAAAAAACTATATACAGAGTAAACGAATTCGTGTAAATCCTTAAAACCACATGATCTATAGATAGATTAACCCTGCACGGGATTTAGGTTGACTAAAAACATTTTTTTTCTTGCTTTTGGTTTACGTGATTGTATCGGAAGATCCGAACCGTGATTGTATCGGAGGAACCAACAAACAAGGTTTAAAAAAAACATTTTTTTTTTAGTAAAAAAAATCCTTGTTTTTTGTTATGACATTTCTGTGCCATACATTAATAAATGAAAGCACGGCGACACAGCTGGCGGGCATGACTAGGGCGACATCGCTTCGTGCAGTCAGGTAAGTTGGGGCGCGAAAGTGACTAAGAAAAAGAAAATTAGAAAGCAATACTGAATTGCTGGATCTGAAAAAAACTATTGCTAGGTCAATCTGTGTCACCAGTAGATCACGAGGTTTGAAGGAATAACACGAATTCGTTTACACCCTGTATAGATAAAATGTCTTGGTTGCAAAATGACTAAAAGCGTGGTTTCCAAGATCGAGTGTGCGATAGACCACAAATGCTCATCACTGGCTGTCCTCATTGACATTGAGGGCGCCTTCGATAAAACCATGTTCCACAGCATCAGCACAGCCCTCGAGAGACACGGCGTTGACTCAACGCTGGGAGGCTGGATCACAAACATGCTCAAACAGAGAGCTGTACAAGTTACAGTAAATGACACAACGAGAGCTGTCGTGGCGAAGGGCTGCCCTCAGGGAGGCGTCCTCTCGCCGCTACTGTGGAATCTCGTTGTGAACAGCCTCATAAAACAACTGAATGACAGAGGTTACTTTACAGTGGGATATGCTGATGACATAACCATCATAATAAACGGCACCCACGAAGGCACATTATGTAACCTTATGCGCCAAGCCTTGAAAATAGTAGAGGATTGGTGCAAAGAATATCAACTAACAGTGAATCCAACCAAAACCGAACTTGTCCTCTTCACCAGAAAGAGGAAGTTAGCGGGACTACAACCACCACAATTCTTTGGAACCACTCTAAGCCTAGCTTCTGAGGCCAAGTACCTGGGCATCTACTTGGACAAGCAGCTGAACTGGGCAAAGCACACTGAATACATCACCACGAAGGCCAGTATATCCTTATGGCAATGCAAGAGACTACTCGGCAGGAACTGGGGCATTAGTCCTAGGATCACCCACTGGCTTTACACCACAGTCATCCGACCAATTATAACATACGGCTCCCTAGTCTGGTGGCCCAGAACGGACTATAGCACAGCCCAAAAAACACTAGAAAAACTGCAGCGGTTCGCTTGCGTAGCGATCACAAGCTGTATGAGAACCGCACCCACCGCCGCCCTACAAGCAATGCTGGGACTGCCACCACTACATCTTATCGTACGGGAGGAAGCAGCATTAGCCGCTCTCAGACTCAGCATAGCCGGCACCCTGGGAAGTGACTCCAGAATAAAACACATTCGTATAAAAGACGAAGCAATCGAAAGGCAACCCATGATAGCAGCACCCACCGACAGAACCAAAAAGACATACAACTTCCAGAAACACTACAATATACAGCTTGAGGAAGAATCACGTGACTACTCAGGCCCGAAAGAGATGAGAATTTACACTGATGGTTCGAAAACTGCCTCCGGCACTGGAGCCGGAGTCTTCTCGAACGATCTCAACATAAAAATATCAAAAACGCTAGGGGCACTCAACACGGTCTATCAGGCGGAATGTGTAGGCATCATACAAGCGGCATATGCCATAGAAGCCAGGAAAGTCACGGACACCCATATCCGTATACTCTCCGACAGCGCATCCGTCCTTCAATCCCTGAACAAGAACCATATTACCTCAAAACTTATACTAGAATGCCATAATGCACTGGAACGTGTATCGGTATTAAACCGCAACACAGTAACACTGCAATGGATAAAAGGACACAGTGGATCACTAGGAAATGATGCAGCCGACGAACTGGCTAGGAGGGGATCTGGCACGGTGACCTATGGCCCTGAACCTATAGTACCCGTCCCCTTCAACAAACTACGCAGGTGGCTCCAGGAGTTTACCCACACACAGGCACAGAGCTGGTGGACTTCAACCCCAGGCTGCAGGCAATCCAAAGAGGCCATGCCACTCATAGATAGCAAACTGACAAGGCGCCTGTTGCGCCTGGACAGGAGCAGCCTGCGAATGGTGACCGGAACGATAACCGGACACTGCTCACTAAACAAACACTTCCACACGATAGGCATAACGGACAGCCCTCTGTGCAGAGCATGTATGGAGGCCGAAGAGACGGTCGCACACGTGCTCCTGGAATGCACAGGGGTCACCCAAATACGAGAAGCAACCCTTGGCGCACCGAAATCACTCGCAAATGTTCTGAGCGGACTGAGAGCCCTGATCTGCTTCTGGAGGGAGGTGGGCTGGCTGGAATGATGGCCGCCATGGCCCACGTACAATGGTCCACTTAAAGGACTAAGTGCGGAAACCACATCTCCTAACATGACTAAAAATTTATTGTCAAATGTCTAAGTAGGCAAAATGTTGTAGCGATCAACGATAATATGGCACGCCCCACCAACATCTGACTTCAATGTGTGTGTGCATATGCTAACGAGTCACCATGTTTGTATTTGACAGTACTTTACATGTTTGATATTTAGTAGATTTGTTGCTTGACTAGTGCATAATTAAAGTGACCGCTCGACAAGGCGCATGTGTGTTATTCATATAAACCTCCAAACAGTGTGTGTTTGTATAAGTTTGGCCTACTGTTGCAGAATTCACACATCTGTGTTGAACGAATGACGCGTTGTAAATATTCTTTCTCACACATTTTTACTTGCAGTGTGAATAGAGGGGCGTGCCATGTTATTGTAATTGATCTCTAGTTGTAAAACGTCTTGTTTGTAGAAAGTCCTGGTTGCAAATTAAATTGTAAAATTTCTAGGTAGGCAAAATGTCTCTCTTGCTTGGAAAATGACTAGGCACATAAAATTTAAATTTTTTTTTTTTTTTTTGTTTCATTCTGCGTAACTTATCTCCTAATAGGTACTAGTAAATTAGGTACTACTTATCTTTAATAGATATTTCTTTTAGCTTGATACCTCTAGCCATTCCTTACAAAAAGAGTCACACATAGAGCACAAAGTTATTCTAACTTGCCATTTTTTAGGTAAAAATTAAAATAAATCACAAAACCAAAACCTAACAAAAAAAAAATTCAACAAAAAAATAATACTTAATAAGATTTAATGGAAAATAATCTTTGCTGACTCGACAATCAGTCTAAAATTACTATTTTTCACTATAAATATACACAGTGACATTTAATTGATTGTTTTACTAGAACAAACATTATTCAGACCATGGTCCACAACCACAAAAAAGTAGGAATAAAAAAAAAATACTAGGTGTCCTTAAAAAATCTTATGTTGCTCAAACATGTTCAAACTTTAACTGTAACAATATAAAGTACTCATTGTGGTAATCGTGGTAAAGTTCCCGGCAAATAACTTGAACCATCATGGCACCCACTGCGCAGGTTTCCCCCCCTCTGACTTGTTTTTTTTGAAAGACCTATGATGTATTTTTTTTTTATTTGATACTATACATTGATTGTAGACCATGGTCTGAATAACTATTGTTCTAGCAAAACAACCAGTTAAATGTCAGTGTGTATTTAAAATCAGGTTTATTTTCCAGAAACATGCACAACATATTCTACATTTAAACATATTATCTATGCATTTTACAATTCTAACCTTTTAAGCTTTTATAACCAAGACTTTTTAAGGACTAGACTTTACAACTAAAACGTTTTACCTGCCTAGACTATTTGGAACAGAGACCATTTGCAAACAAGACCTGTTACCACCATAACATTTTAATTAACAAGACCATTTGCAACCAAGACTTTTTATCTAGATAAGTCTTTTTTTCAATCCAGACATTTTGCCCACATAGACATTCTAATATGCAGATGATCTGAACCCAACCCGATTTTACTTCATGTAAACACTATGTGATATTGCTGTGAATTTTTTGGTACTCCTTGAAAGAAAAATCGGTCAGAGGGTCATCTTGGGAAAAATCCTTTATTGTTTTTGTAAAATTAAATAAAAACAGTGTGTTTATAATAATGTAACTACCTAGTATAGTATATTATCTATGAATGTAAATGTGTACTGTCAACTGGCAATTATTGGGCATAAATGTACTAATGTTTAACTTTACACTATATTGAAATAAATAATTTGTAAACTCATAGATTTAGAAATTAATGTACACGTTGAAAATTTCATAGTATATTTATGCTAAATTTACCTATCTCTAGCCTGTTTATATGGAATTTTCTGAAATGTGTACTCACATTGGCTCTTCTTTGGAGGGCTAAAGCCATGTTTGTGAATGTGTCTCAAGTCTGCAACAACACAATTATTTGCTTATTTAATATTTGTTGTGATGTATAAACAACAATGTAAAATTAGAAAACAACGCTTTTTGTCTTAGTTTCTTACGTTGTATCTCTGTATCGTTTGTATTTACTACTTTTACTAGTTACATTACAACATTTACAACAAACACCAAACCACCAAACAGCCAAACTTCAACCTAAATTTCAAGAACTAGGAAATAGGAATGAATAGGCTTGTTGAAAAAATATCGATATATCAAAATATCGATTTTTTGATTCGATAAATCGATATTTTTACCCGATTTATTTTAACCCGATACATCGATATATCGATACAAAATATTCAATATCGAAATCGTATCAAAAACGATATTTTTTTTCAAATTTAATTTTTACCAGGTTAATTAGCAGAACAAAGCCGTAAAAGATAAGCACGAAGGGAAAAAAAGGAACTGTGTTGTCTATGACTAGCACTAGTTGCTGCAGCCAGTAACAATGCAGCTAATTTAACCTCCCAAAGTAACAGAATGCCGGACGCGTTGAAACAATTCCTAGATGTTCCAAATCTATCCCGCAAGGAAAACCCGATAAAATTTTGGATAGACACGAGACATTTTATCCCAGTTCTTTCGAATCTGGTACTTAAATACTTGTAAATCTGTAAAGGCTGACAATAGTAACAATGGAGCATGTAAAGAGCAGAGTTTTTCTACTTTCGCTACCGAACAAATATTGGTTTGAAATGGTTTGCCTGAAATAATAAATTGGTCTTAAAAATATTAGAAATTTGTTATTTAGTTTTTGATATTTTCTAATTTTGCCTAATCTTATTCTTCTCTCGTGTCAGTGCGAGTTATACAAAAATAGCTCATGCTGTGGTGAAAAGATTGTGGGGTGCGCCGGACGTACTGAAGTATCGATTTTGCCTTATAAAAAGGAATAATGATTAAATTACCTTCGTTTTTATTAAGATTCTCATACATTAAAATAATGTGCATTTTGTATAAAAATACTATTACCTATTATTGAGCCAGACTGAACTAAATACATTATTATTTAAAACCGAAAATCTCTGAAAATTTGACCGATATATCGATATGTTTTCCTCGTGATATCGATCTCGATATTGATATTTTAATAAATATCGATATATCAATATTTTTTTTCACTTCCGACATCCCTACAAAGAACTAGGACTTTTTCTTTTTTTTAATTGTTTAACGGACTTGGGTACAAGTCCTTTAAGCACTTATTACACTTGCCTGAATTTAGTCTTCTAAATTCAGAAGCAACTTTACATCCTGACTGGTTATTTAGGATCCTAACCGTCCTAACTCTTATTACACTTTCCTAAATCCTAATTAAGATTCCTAAATTCAGAGTAGTGTAATAAACCTTTAAGGTTTCAGCTTACGGGTGGGTAGTTCTTCAGGAACAAAAATTTCGATTTCTATGGGTATATTTTTGTAACCAACTAACAAAACGGCATGTAATTTTTTTATTAGTACAGTTTATCTTTATCCCTTACTGGGACAAATTATATTTTTTAAATAATTGCTGTCTAGGTACAAAATAAAAATATTTGAAGTTTGTTCTTCTGATTCATATAGCGCGTCCGTTTGCCATTTTCCGGAACAAAATGGTATAAGTCACATTTTCCCTTTGATACATCAATATAAATTATAGTTATATCGAAAGGAAATTAATGGTCCTCTTACAAAAAAAATGTGTATTAGTTATAACTACGTTAGTGTGTTTATAAATAAGTAAATAAGAAGTGTCCGGCGTATAATACTGATTAATGTGGCGTAAGCTGCGCTTGACCGTACTTGGTCGGGTAATAATAATGAGGGTCTGGTAGTCTGGCTTCCCGAGTGGGGGGAAGCCAGTCCTGCAACGGACGAGCTAGAAGGCGTATGTACAGCTGGTTGGCTTAGATCCCGATGTTACGAAGGTAAATGTCTGATTCATCTGTGTTTGGTTCAGGTGGCATTCTGATTACAATGCCTACTTTATAACATTTATTTTATTGTTTTAAAACTTCTATCTGTGTTTCATGTGATGCTTTTGGGTTATAGATTCGTGTAGAAAAATGACAAAAATGAAGTCTGTATGTATGATGAGTTATGCAAGATTGTAGGCATAATCCTGATTCATCTGTGCCTGATTCGTATGGTCAAAACCCCATATGAATCATACCATAGAAGACATTAATAAACAATAGAGTGGTGTAGACTCAGATTATAAAACAGAAGGCAGATAGACTGTACTGAACAATAATGTGAGGCACGTCTGTAGACATGTCTGCGTGACAGCACTATAAGAACACGTTGCCTCTTTGTGCGTGTACGGTTGCCATGATGATGACAAAATTCCCATAATATTTCATAATATTAAATAAACAATTTAATGTCTCCGAAAAATGCAGATACATACAGAGTTATACATTGTATATATAAAGTGAATCTCTGCCATTGAGTCAGATTGTATTTTAATGCAAGTACCTACTTTAGAAATTTATTAATCTCAGATTACAGAATAGAAGATGATAAATAGAAATATTTTGTGGATTTATGGCAGTCATTTAGTATAGTCGTGAGTGGTTGTAGGTAATTATGTTTTTGATAGCTATATTTACTTTATGTTGGCAAATCGACTGGCGTAGGTACATGATTATTATTAGAGACAGACAATACATTAAGTAGTTTAAGTTACGAAGACACATACAAACAGACACACATACCTACAAACATACCAACCAAAAAACACGATAAATAAAACACTATAATCGAAATAAATATTTTTGTAAATCGTTATTCCTGTATTCTTTACTTATTTTTTTATTTATTTATATACTCTTTATTGTACATAATACACCGGAAACAAAAAAAAAAGGAATACAAATATTTACACAATATGTACAATGGGCGGTCTTATCGCACAAGGCGATCTCTTCCAGACAACCTTAGGATGGACTGAAAGAACGGAAAGAGATAACGGGCAGTCCTGGTGTATAAGTACGTATCGTACATAATATTACTTAGATATAATAACATAAAATACATATCAATAATTACACATATAAATAAAAAGAAGACGTTATATACACGTATTAAACAAACTAATAAATAAATATATTTTAAATAAGAAAGTAGATGAAATGTGAGCAATAATCAAGAAATTGCAAATCAAAGAGACAAGTAATGCTCCTTCACTAACTTTTTAAACACTGGTAGTAATTGTGCACGTCTCACATTAAGTGGTAATGCATTCCACAAGCGAGCAGCTTGAACTGTAAAAGACTTGTCCAAAAAGGAAGTGGAATGCTGTGGTAGTTTTAATTTAAGATTTTCTGATGATCTCAAGAACTTAGAATGTGTGTCACAGAGTAACTCGAAGCGTTCTTTAAGGTAAAACGGGGTAGAAGGATTGAAGAGAACATTGTAAAGTAGAGAAAGAATATGAGCATTCCGGCGAAGGCGAATAGGTAGCCATTTGAGCTTAGTACGAAATTCAGAAACATGATCATATTTACGCAAACCAAATATGAATCTGATACAAAGATTTTGAAGTCGCTCAAGCTTTCCAAATTGTTCCTCAGTTAGATCAAGATAGCTGGCATCAGCATAGTCGAGGATGGGGAGAAGAAGAGATTGTGCTAGCGCAATTTTGGTGGTAGTTGGAAGGAAATTTCGAAGACGTCTTAAGGAGCCCGCAGAAGCGAACATCTTACGACTGACTTCCTGCAGTTGTGAGGTCCAGGAAAGGGTACTGTCAATGTAAATCCCCAGGTTCTTAACTTTGTTGGTTATAGGAATGATAGTGTTATTAAAAGAAACCTGGGGAAGTATAGACCAATCAATCCTGGAGACTGTCCGGGAACCTTACTTATTTTTATTTCCTAACTTAGGGGTAAATGTTTCAATATAAACAAGCAACACCGAATGATTTTTGTTAAGGTTTTGTGTTCCAAGATGTCACTAATAATAATCACGTAAAATAATTTCCAAATAGATAAATAATCAATAAAATCTATGAAAAGATACTCCATCTTCTTTATTTTGTTTTTAGGAACAGTTTTTGTAATGTTTAAAAATGCAAGACGGCATTATTATCATAAATATTAAAATTATCGATGACGTCCTAACAATGCGGCGCTTCGTGTCACTTCGTGTCATACTGACTCGAGATTGTATTCGCTTTTGAATTTGTATTTGCTTTTTTGGCCGCACTCACGTTGTTCCTGTCAGTCTATCTGCTTCTGTTTTATAATCTGAGGGTGTAGACGTCAAATCTGCGAATAAAATAAAGGTGACATCGAAGAAAGCTACATGCAGCTCTTTGATCAAACGTAGCCAAATATGCTGGTGTGCGTGAGGGTGAGTAAATTGAGGTGTAGGTGTGTGTAATTTGTATGTGTGTGAAAGAATGAGTAGCTGTGTGATGGCGAAGCTCAAAACAATAAGCACAGGGCTTCATTGCTAGGGGGTTGTAAACAGATTCTCGGATTCTGAGTAGTCCATTGAAGTCAACCAGTTTTTCAAAATTTTCTTACATTTAGACTTAGTTACGTGAAAGATGTGTAGTTGCTTATTTGTCTTGTTGTATAGACGGGAACTCAGGATGTAGAAATGTTTTCTTGCAAACGCAGTATTGGATCTTTCAATTTGAAATATATTATGTTTAAGTTTGCGATTAGGTACCTTTGCGGGTCGCGTAGAGTGTTTACGCAATAATATATGTTGGGCCGAGAGCTGTCTCACCGTAAGGACATTGCAGTCTCTATAAAGTTGATGTGTCGGGTATCTGTAGGGTTTGCGAAACAATACCTTAAGTACTGCTCTCTGGGCACGCTCTAGTTGTAATAGCGTTGTCTTTGGTGCCCCTCCCCAGACTGAAATGCAGTAGGAAATGAGTGACTGGCACAATGCAAGGTACACCATCTTCAGCGTTTTGACATTCGCAGTTGCTCGAAGGCGCTTAAAGACGAATATAAGTCTACGAACTCGTTTTGTTAGGGTTTCAATTTGTTTGTGCCAGCTAAGGTTCTGGTCAATCATAACCCCTAAGTATTTCACATATGGAGTCCTGCATATTGGGAGGCATCTACAGTCAAGACAAGAGGAGCAACATGTGTGACCCCTTAATGTGAAGCTATCGGGCGGCTGGGATTGAGATCTTATAGAGAGTGGGATAAATTGTGTTTTCTCAACGTTAAGGGTCAGCAGGTTATCAGATAGCCATTGCATCACTAATCGCAGCGCGTCTTCCGCAAGTTGTTTAGTCTGAGCCCAATTCGATCTAGTAATAACTAACGCTGAGTCATCTGCGTAGGTAAACACGCTACAATTAGGTAGAGAGAGATCACATAAGCCATTGATGTACATGAGGAATAAGGTTGGGCCCAAAATACTGCCTTGCGGTACCCCGTAGCTTATGCGCTCTTCGTCACTGATGTGTTCCCCAATCTTAACAATCTGAGAACGGTCCTTTAAGTAGTCGGAGAAGATTTTTAGAGGAAGTCCTCTTACTCCGAATTTCTCTAGTTTGGCCAGAAGGATGGGAACAGAGACCGTATCGAAAGCCTTAGAAAGGTCTAGAAATAAGGGAGTATTCCCGTTATCCCCATTGCCCGTGTCCCCATTAATGGGGACAGCGGGATTTGAATAAAATAATCAAAAATTGTTCCCGTTGTCCCCATTGCTCTATCCCCATTGATGGGGACAGCGGGATTTGAATAAAATAATCAAAAACTGTTCCCGTTATCCCCATTGCTTTGTATTATACCTACATGTACAATACTATAGTTTGTGAGTAAAACGAACCTAAGTAAATGCGTGTACTTCAACCATTAGTGAGCTAAGTAGTATCGCATAAGCAGCTACTTCCAGTTCATTTCTGTTTTCCTGGTAGTTATAGGTAATAGGTATAGGACATAAAAGTTATAGGACAGTTTTAATTTAGACTTCTATCGACATAGTGAATAGTAACGAATACTTTATTTTCATCTTTGTGTTTAATCGTTGGTGCACAACTTAGTGAGATCGTTTAGGCGCATGTTTTTTGTTCATTTCTGTCACCCTGGTACTTTTCAAAACAAGAAATGATTCAATTTCAAAACCTGTATTTTTAACATTATTGAGCTAAGTAGTATGTTGCTTAAGCACCTAGCTCCAGTTCATTTCTGCTTTCTTGGTAGTTTTAGGAAAGTTAATCTTAAAACGTCTATCGATATCATTTAATACGTATTCTTTCATGCTCTTTCTTCTCTCTGTTCCATCGTTGGTGCGTTTAGTGGAATACCCCTTAGTTTGATACTTACGTTTTAATTTATAAACAAAACGTTACCATTCACCACGTTCAACTCACTTCAAAACTAATCAAACCGTTATTTTAAATAGACAATGAATATAAACAATGTTACCAGTGCTTTTACAACGACATCGCAGCACCGGTGCTTTCCTTAGAAAGTCACAAATAGTTATCTGGTAAATTTAGTTTGATGTTCTGATTATTATTTTTGAAACATTTACTTAGGTTCGTTTTACTCACAAACTATAGTATTGTACATGTACGTATAATACAAAGCAATGGGGATAACGGGAACAGTTTTTGATTTTTTATTCAAATCCCGCTGTCCCCATCAATGGGGATAGAGCAATGGGGACAACGGGAACAATTTTTGATTATTTTAATCAAATCCCGCTGTCCCCATTAATGGGGATACGGGCAATGGGGATAACGGGAATACTCCCTGGCAGGCATTTCTTTTTGTTATCTAGATTCCTAACGATATGATCAGTGAGAGATAATACTGCATCTTCCGTAGAGAGTCCCGTTCTAAAACCGTATTGATTGTCTGTTAATAGCTTGTTTGTTTCCAGAAAGCGTCTTAGGTTGTTATTTAAATATTTTTCCAAAATTTTAGACATAGTAGGCAAAATCGATATCGGTCTATAATTATTGATACAATCTCTGTCCCCAGCCTTATGGATAGGGAGCACTACAGCTTTCTTAAAGGTTTTAGGGAATACCCCAGTGGCAATTGAGAGATTGCACACGTGAGTGATAGGAGGGATTAAAACCTGGCGGGATTTTTTAATTACATTGGAGGGTATTGAGTCCCAGCCTGGAGCAGAGTCAGACTTTAGACCAAGTATTATCTTGTCCATGTCTTCTTCATTTACTTAATAATAGTATGGACGGACGTAACAAAAGGGTTCCTGTTTTGCTATTTGGCTACGGAACCCTAAGATCATTCATGGAGTGCCATTAGTTCATTCAAGACCGAGGATTAAAAAAATCTCATATACACAAACGCCCAGACCCGAAACAACCATATGTAGGCCATACAAATTTTTGTTCCGTGTGGGAATCGAACCCACGACCCGTAGCGCAGAAGCCAATCGCTTAGCCACTGCACCAAACGTGTCGTCATTTGACAGTAAAATCATATAGTTCGATTTTCAAATTACACTTTTTGCTCGCTTTTGAGGTAGGTAAACAATGACACACTTTCAGAGCATGAGTGATAAAAATTTATTATAATTTAGGACAATTTACAGACATCAAAACTTCAAATCCCATGCAAAAATATTTGGGTAGGTCCTAGATACCTAGAGATGATTTTCATCAGCAACAGTAAATCGACGCGACTGTTGTCTGTGTAATAGTATAGCACATACAAACAAGAGTAATAGAAGTACTATTGCGACTCCACACATCGCAAATACACCACCCCGTAGTCGATTGTCACCTGGAACAAGTTGTCATTTAGATAAAATCATACAATCTTTTATGGATTAGTCTCCCGACACTTATCGACGTGGAATCGGCTTCTTTAGGCTAGTTGGAAAAAGCTTTATGTCTCCAAGTAAAAGGATGTAAACAATCGATGTCAAACGCTGTTACCTCAGCAGCGGGCGGCAGTTGCCGGTAATAGAATTACAAAAATCTGTCGTCATACAGGCTGTAAGGGTAAACACCGTTATCCTTGAAACCAGTGGTTTGGTTTCGTTTATAGAAAGTAAAATCAATGAAAAATAACAAACTTTTTTTTATAAAATTTTAATTTTTCCTCAAAAGCATTTCACCCTATGCGCCGGGGCAACAAGCTACGGGAGGGGGCGCGGGGAACTCGCCGCGTGGCCCGACGCACGGCCTCGCACCCGCACAGTTTGCTACCCCAGTCAAGTTAGTCAGCTGTTTCGTTATTGAGTGTCTGTACGCCGAGTCGTAGCGCCACCGCGCCGCTCATTTCTCGCGCGTATATTTTTTTATTTTATTTTTATTCGGTCCTATACTTTTACGTTTAAGGGCCGATTTTTCAATCGTCAGATAAATTTTATCCAAGGAATAAATATGACGGTTTGACATATTTTCTATGGAAAAGCTGTCTAAACGTCAATCTTATTCCCCAGATAAAAGTTATCCGACGATTGAAAAATCAGCCCTATAAGTCAACTACCCATGGTATGAGTGATAACGGTGTTTACCCTTACATGCTGTATAATTGTATTTCATACTATAATAGATATAACATAATATTATTATATATTTATTTAAATCAGGCATGAAGAACCCTAAGAGAATACAATAAATTAGTAAAATATAAACAGTACCTAATTCACACGAGAAGTGAGGTGTTTAAATCGAAAAAAACTACTAATGCTTACACCTATTTTATGTAATAATATTCACCATGAGTAATTAATTAATAAACACCGAATCACACTGGATGATTTCCCGCCAAAAACTCGTTAAGACCTTGGGAGATCTACAATGTTCCCAAGATGTCTAGATACATTTTAGCCTCAAAATTACAAATTCTTTGGATAAATGGGGAACATGCATGTGAATCTGAAATCTATTTTTGCAATCTTCTTCATAATACTCTCAGACAATTGTCTTCTCACCGACATATTGAGATTAAATTATAGATCTTCAACTAAGTATTAATGGCAGCTAACTAGCAGTTTAGAGCAACGCGATTGACATAGTCGGGAGTGGCCATACCTACATTTCCCCTCTGTTAACTCGCGTAGGCCCCATTTGACAGTTCGTGTCAAATGGGGCCTAATTTTGTTTTAATTTTAATGTGTGAATGTCATAGCTGCAGCACAGATTAACTAAGCTACAGTGAAGAATGCATATGTGTGAGACCCCCGACCCGCAAAAAATTACAGACTTTTTTGTATTGAAAGAGAACGCTATGGCCACTCCCGACCATGTTGACCGCGTTGCTCTAGGTACTCTAAGACTAGCAGAATACCAAATGTCTAAAACTATTCTATGGGCACTCCATTGAAGCGTTCGTAAATAGCAGACTTGGGGCCCTGGTATATTGTACCGTGTCGTGATCGTGACGTGACCAAATGGATAAGTCCATTTGGCACATGTTTTTTTTCTACTTACCTTCCTGATTTGTAAGTTGTTCTGTTTTCTCTGCGGAATTTACACGATTGTAAAGTTGTGGCAAATACTGCAGCCAAAATCTAACGTCCCTGTTAGCGCTGTGACAGTTAGCAAAGGCACTCCCCACATCACGGATATCATATATATTTGCATCATCTATCCTGTATCGTTGCCATACGCCTTCTTCTCCTGGTGACCTGTTTAAATGCAACCATACTCCATTATAAATTACATTGCCCAAAACAGGCTCTTAAGGCCGGCCGTACTTTGGATGCGAATTTGTATCGTACGTAAACGTATGAATACGGGTCGTACGAATTGAGTGCGCACACTGAATATGTTTTTCTCCATCAACACACCAAAGTGTATTAAAAATACCAACAAGTTCGGATTGTTTTCGGACGTCGGAACTTCACGCACGTATACGTACGACTAACTCGCACCCAATCTGCGAGCTTCTGTAGTACTTGGAAGGTCGGGATTGTTCGTGCGTTTTCGTACGAATCAAATTCGTAAGAAAATGCGTCCAAAATGCGGCCGGCCTAAAGGTAAAAAATGTTTTGTAATGTTAATGTTGCATTATGCTCTTGTTAACAGCACGCTCCGGCAGTCAAACAACGACATGACACCTAAATAATATGTTTTAAAGAAAACAAAACTTATTTAAGTATAACCGACTTCCAAAAAAAGAGCAGGTTCTCAATTCGACGTGTAAGTTTGTTTTTTCATGTTATGCCGATATTCATTATTCTTTTTTGTTTGAAAGAATATTCGATCGACGTGATCCCATTTAATTGTGGTTATGATCTGAATCTGATGAAGACCTTCGGAGATAAACAATGGAACTCTTTAATGGTTATCATTATCAGTAAACCACCCGTGAAAAAATTGTACGTTAGTAGTTATATGACCAATTTGAACAAATCGCTAGAACTTAGTTTATCAATAACATACTTAAATGAAAATGTTGAATTTCGGTTTCTTGAGCAGTATTTCAATCTCGTTATGAATGTGCTTATTTCTTATTTTACCCATACCTACGCCACCAAACGCGTATTATTTGCGCGCGGATTTATTAATTGCATGTGACTTCATTTTTGGGTGATTGTGATTTTGGTGCCGCCGAAACTTGATACCTTAAGCAGTTGCTTACTTTGTTTAGAGGCTAAACTAATTGGTCTAACCAGTCCAGTCAGCCTTATGTGAATGCGCTCTAAATGTGTGTTTCGATCGAATGCGCATGGAATAGGTATGTGCGCGGGCGGCAATTCACAAAAATGTTGCTGACAACGCGCCAATGCGCCAGGTGCGTACGCACACATACCGTGCGAATCGACACATCGAGAATGGTCTTATAAGAAAAAGTTATGAAATGTATTTCCTAATTATCTACTAAATATCAGGAATTCGTTTTTAGATATCGCATTACCCGAATTTAATAAAGTTGATGATATGTCTTCGTAAAAGCATCGATACTCGTTTTTCGTCTTGAGTGGCGGGTCGACGAGCTATTTGAAGCATCAAAGCATCTCCTAACAGTGCTACTAAATCCGACCCGTGGACAGCACCTGTAGAATAGTAGAAATTTCACTTTAAGCATAATAAAAGACAGTACCTACCTATACAATTACCTGTATATCTACTACATTACGTGTAAGTGCACTGAATAATAATTTTTTCGATGTCATCCAAACACAAATTGAAACCAAAGCCATTTTTACACTTTCAGGAGTTTTCGTTAATTAGGTAAGTACATAGTATCCAGCTGATGCTTTTTAGAAGACGGGGATCAAAAGTTAGGAAAGATAAAAAAAAAGAAATTCATGTTGCACTTATAAAACGGAGTGTCATTCAGATTACGTTTCAATTTATACACTGAAACGTTAGTTTTTGCTTAAAAGTTTTGCTACTTCTATTGTGACCAATTGTTTTGCACAAAAGTGTATTTTGTATGTTTTTCTCTTAAACATTATGTAGCTACATATGTGTTAATATTATTTTTATATTAAGTAATACATGCCTGTAAAATTATACTTTTGGCCCTTTAAATCAACTCCTGCAGGTTGTGAGTAACGATAGACATATAGGCGGGCCACTCTCCTCGCCAAGTGAGCAGCTATAATTGCGATTCCGGCGCTCCATTTAGCTGATGATTCTACTCGACCAAGAAACTCCACATCCGCAAGTATCTCTTTGACATTTCTTGTTTTATCGTTCCAATATTCCCAACGGATTGCTTGTGTCAGCTGCAAATCATGATGTAATTAGCAGGCTTCTGCACTTACCAAAATTACACTTAAATTACTTTACATTTGAAAAAAAGTAAACCATGGGTAAAGTTTCCGGTCGGTCCAACGAAAATTGTCGTAGGATTTCGGGTATGACCTTATTATTCGCGTATTCAGATGCGTAGAGATTGCCTCGTTTAATATACTCTTCGTATTTGTCACCTGGAATATAAATTCAGACTTGTAAATTTGCAACATTACCGTCAAGTAGATTTGGCCCAATTGGAATCAATTGGAATTGGTTTCAATAAATATGTAATACCGTTGTAATTTAAAACTTCAAGGTCGCTAGAACCTAATAAAACGTCGAGTTGCATATTAGGTTGTGTAGCTGCTGATAAAGCTGCTTGTAATGAGTTCGGTAAAAACTGTTCAGATTCTGGTAAAAAAATATCAGAAATCGGTTGCATAGTTCCGCTCCAGGTATCATTCTGAAAAAAGGCTTCATTAAAGGCTTCATAAGCGATGAAGTTAGAATACAGTACGGCCGATTTATCTTAGCTGCCCTGAACATAGGCTTCCCGAACTTCCGCGCTTGTATACCAACTCAGGAAGGAAACAGGTCACTATAAAAACTATTAAACTTTGCTTAACTAATGGCGGATCCCTAAGATGGTGTTAATTAAAAGATAAAAGCCATAATGTTACTAAAAAAATCTATTGCCCAACCACCTGCACGAAGTTCAGGGCTGCCAAGATAAATTAGCCATACTGTACCTTATTATTTATTAGGTATCTGGCGCAGCGATATTATCAAAGCAGTTATTTATAATAACACTAGCGAAATTATTATAAAACGATTTGATCATTTTCTAAGTTCCTACACATAGAGCAACGCGGCCACCGTTGACTCGGAGGGAAGGTCATACCGAACATTTCCCCGCCTGTCAACTTGCATAATGCTCTAACTTTCAAATTTGGCAATTGCGACAAAAAAGTCGCAAAGACATGTGTGTCTAATGTCTATAAGTTATCGATAAATCATTGGTCAAAAGAAACCCTGTCGAAACTTTGGATGGTGGTTATTAATTATTATTGTAAGTAGGTACTGGAATAGCCTTAATGTAGATACTCTAAATAAACCTCATTATTGAGCAAAAGTATTATAAAATTTACATAATCCGCGAAATAAACGCTTCCAAAATGGTAATTTTAAATCATGTTCGATTCTAACTTCCCTTAAACTATGGATACCAGCAATGTTTTTAATACTTAATTGATTAGCAATTTAATAATACATTAAAATCAAAACATATTAATGGCTGACTGTCACTTCTCTAGCACTTGGCGTGCTCTCGTTTATTCGCTAAACAACATGTTATAGGAACACCTCAATTAGAATAGGTATTCAGTTATATTAACACCCAACAAACAATTAAGCGTTGGTTGCAGGTCATTTTAAAGCTTAGAGTGCTACTATTAATTTATAGTGGATTCGGTTGTCACTAAAGGTGATACAGTTTACTTATGAAATACGTTTAGCGCTTCAGAATGTATTAGAACTGTAAACAACGAAGCAGTATTTTCTTTACAGTTAGTGTAGTAGCAGTGGCTGCTTTTATACTTAAGACGTTAAAGCTTGTACCGGCCTGCAGCGCTAAAAGCTGTATATAGATCTTCATTAACTCCCTCTAATTCTTAATGCTATAAATCTGCTCTAGTGGAGTTGCTTATATATCGTAAGGCTGTATTTCAACTTCAGTAATGTCGTCGGTTTTGCAACGGAGTTAATTAAGAGTGTAATAACACCAAACTCTGCATGTGTTGTATAACTCGAATATACAGCTTACACTTATTAGACTAAAGGCAATGATAGGTTAAATAGTTATAGCAGTTTCGTAAGATCCTGATATAAAGGTTTTGGTGTTAGATAAATAAGTTGTAATTCTTATGTCAACCATAGGCTGCACAGTACTTTCAACGACCGGCGTAGTAGTTCATCGGGTATCATAATAGACTTAAGAGAGGCCTGTAGCTTTAAGAAAAAATCGCCATTTTTGTCACTTCTTGTCAACATAACCTAAAAATGTATTAATACAATATCACTTTTAAGTAACGAAGTAGCTAAATTTTCCGAATTATTTTACATAGCTTTTGTATTACAATCACTAAAACTAACCAATACTTGAAAATGAGTGTCTAAAAACTATTTTAGGTTATTAGCATTTTTAATTGTTTTCCTTTTTTTTTTCACAAAATCTTTTTTTTTAAGGCGCATCAAAATTGAGATGCGAAACATAATATACAATCACATTAAAGTTGCAAGCGCACTAATATCTAATTAACTTTACGCTTCAAGAATAATGTTAATCAAAAATACTTTTCGTGATGAAAATTTTGCAATGTCCGCCAGATAAAATGATAACTCATGTTGATAATAATAACTCGACAAATTAAATAATTTGAAGACTTTAAAGCTTTTACTATTTGCTTTTGACACCGAAAACGCTACAAATGAGTTATTAGGTATCAAAATACCGATCCAAATTCTATCTGACACCGATATAGATATTTTATGTAACTCAAGGTATCAATTAACTTCAATAAAAAGGTGCAATAAAGTTTCAAGCGGAAACCGGCGATCTTGCAACACCTCTCAAACACACCTACTTAAGGTTATACAAGGTTAGTCAGAAAGGGGGTACTAATCCGAAAGCCACTTATAGTATCACTGAAGACTGTTTTATAGCATGTGTTAAAAAAATTAAATTCGTATGTTTTTATTTCCATACAAAAGTAAATAAATATTATTTATTTCAAAAACTCCGCAACCCTAATTTTGTTATAAGCCTATCGGTTCGGTGCGGCGCGGGCGGTAAAATACAAAGCGCCAGCTGTACCTACGTTACCTACGACTGCCGCCGAAATCGTAGGTTACTATGATACTGTGTATGTGTGCGTGTAGCGGAAGTTTTTGAACATAATTATGATTATTACCTAGAAACTTACCATTTCTGATGTCGACGCTTTCTCTGCCAACGAGAATGTCACACACGTGTCGTCTTAATTTTAAATTGAAACACAAGAAACACTTTTGGTCATTAATGTTTTATGTAAGTACGTAGGTACCTAACCTACCTACGCATGGATGTATCCCCCGTATCACCACGGACACTACAAGAAGGGTTCAATTCCGAATGGAACAAGCACTTTCGGTTGTTAGTTTTATGAACTTACGTTACCTACAAATGAATCTATCACCACGGACACTACGAAAAGGGTTCATTTCCAATTGGAACACAAGAAGCACTATTGGTTATCACAAACAAAATAGGATCAATCTGCCGCCCTTATCGCGTGATGCACAAAGACGCGTGGCGATGTAGGTACCTACGGACGGATGCGATCGCATTACGTAACATCTATCTGCGGATTGTCTTTCATGCTCTCAAACGCAAATGTTACTCTTTACCCCATCTTGTTTTCATTGCTGTAGTCCGCAGCGTAACCCATACACTTCACGTGACCCCACAATAAGTCCAGCGGAATCAGGTCTGGTAAGCGAGGAGGCCAGGCTACAGGAACGCCACGTCCGATCTACATGGGGAACTGCTGATCCCAGTACGCTCTAGGGCTGCGAGCGAAAAGAAGCGAAGCGCCGGCACCGCGCCGCTGTACTAGCTGGATCACAACACAATCCTCGAATACTAGACCGAAAACCTTTGCCGGACAATTCATGGCCTGTTGAGAGCACGGCATCACAACTATCGTTACACATCACCATGTTATAACACTCCTCATTTGGTACTCCGTCAACCTCCGTGTAAAAACAACAAAAATTAAAACACGACTCGCGTAAACAATCAAAATTATCGACTGTATTCCGGGAAGTGTTGCAAGCGACTAAAAGAAATCTTACCTACAATAATACGAGTAATCTATACTAATATTATAAAGAGGTAGAATTTGTTTGTTTGTTTGTTTGTATGTAGGAGGTAATCTCCGAAATTACTCATCCGATTTCAAAAATGTTTTCACCAATAGGAAGCTACGTTATCCCTGAGTGCTATAGGCTATATTTTGGGATCAAAAAATTAGGGATCCGTAAATTAACGGGAGCGAAGCCGCGAGCAAAAGCTAGTATCGGAATAAAATGTTTAGGCTATAACACTTTTAGAGATGTGCAACGTTATCCCAAAAACTTAATCCCGCGATATTCCGGAGAATTTGACAATGGATTCAAATTCAATAACTTTTTTTAAATTCCTTAAATTTTGTGTCTTTCTGTCACGGGGATCTATCACTACATCATAATAATATGGGATTCGAACACACATTTAAAGCCTAAGATCTTAGGTTAGCAATAGCATGCTGAAAAAACTGTTTTATTTTAAGTTTAAGAGGATGGAACTTTAAATGCTCGCAAAGTTTTTATCAAAAAGGAAAATAACTTATGAAATACGGTCAATTACGGAAATCGATAAATCTATCTCGTCGAGTTCATGCGCTTTCAAAAGATAGTGCATAGGTACATTTCTTAGTACCTACACACACGTTTATTACGTACGTTATTAATCATTAATTTGTTAGTCTTACTAAGTGACTGACAGACAGGTCTACGTACGTAACATGTACGCATTCCCAAAAAAAATTATAAAATTGAGTTTTGCACAACACTAAAGCGGCAAGCGGCCGGAACAAAGAGTCTAGTCGAATTTGCCGCTGGCGCCGCGGCGTCTCTTTGTCGGCGTTACAGACCACGTATTGCAGAAGCGACATCGTGCGGTAAGATTATTGGTCAATTTTGAAGGTTTGTTTTGTTCGGATTGTTTGTGATACTCGTATTAACTTACTTATTGTACTGGCTGCTGATGCATCGGAATAGTTGTTAATGTAGAATAGAGCATAATAATAATTACGTGCTTTTGTGATCCAAGCCTTTGATAGACAAGTTTACGGTTCTTCATCTGTTAATACAGATATTCTAAGTAAGTAGGTACAGGGAACCTTAATTTCAGGTTAGTCAGTTGTTAATAAGCCGATAAAATATTGGTCTAACAGCGCTAACACAAAACACGCTGAGATGCAGAGCATTATTAGGTACAATACTATTGCAAACTGTCGTATCTGCGCAATTTTTTTGTTCGTTTGAATTGCAACTTTGTAAGGTAATCTTACAATGTTGCAATTGCGAGGGGAAAAGTCGGCCATTTTTATTTGTACCTATACTGTTTCGTGACCCGAAATATGACCTAAGATGTAAACACAGCTGATGATAGGGTTGTTGTAGCGTATTTTTAGTGAAATCTTTGAACAGCTATTGCTCTAATTTAATTGATTTTTGGGGAAAGTTGTAGAACAAAAGTTGTCCATTATTGTGGGTACTTTAACACCCTTTCGGATTAGTACCCCCTTTCTGACTAACCTTGTATAGAACCACTCAAAAGGGTTTATACAGACTTTACCTGCAAAATTTTGCGCCAAAATCGAAGATATAAAGGTGTTATTACACTCTATAACTCTCATGTAATATCTACACTAACACTATAATATCTAAGCAGAACCGATATACAGGTCCACTACAGCTTGTGTTAACGCTAAAATGTTAGTTGGGCATACACTGAAGTTTTACTTTTATACTAGCTGTGCCCGCGACTCCGTCCGCGTGGAAGTCGGAAAACAACATTGTGTCGCAGCAACTAAATAGTGTTGTATTCCATTTATAATAATAATAGACAAAGGTGTCCCACTAAGGCACTTATATCTTTTGAACCATTTCTTTAAGTAGAGTTTCAGCTAAAAATACTTATAGAAGACTTCATTTAATTTTAATAAGTTATAAATAGGTAGGTACTGCTTTCAAAAAGTCTGATCTGGAAATCGAACCAACACAAACGCAATTTCTTTCTTTCTTTCTTTCTTTAAAAAACATCATCTATATTTTTATTTCATCAATCGATATGATCGATAATACGGATCAAATCGCTCCAATAAACATAGTGCCTGAAATTGATGGAAGACCATAAAAACTAACATTAAGTACCTACCTAACTTAGGTACATTTCAATTCAAACACTTATTTGTTGTTACTTCTTATTTCTTGCACTTCCTTCAATTTAAGACAGTGTGTTTGTTGGAGAGATTTGATCCTTATTATTGACCTTATAGATATCTATCAACAGGTGCCATAATATAATACCGGATGGTACATAAAGCTTTGTCAGTTCGATTCCCGGTTCAGGCAAAAAAATCAGTAAAGGCAACATTTCTTACATTAAAAAAAAGTAAAATGAAGTTTCCTTTGAGTGAAATTTGCTATTTTTAATATTTTAAAGTACTTTCCCTCCATGGCCATGTCTTTGGAACAATTGGAACATTACCTAAAGCTTAAAAAAACTCAATTAAATAAACTTAATAAAACGGCGGCGACAGGCTTTGAATAGTTCTGACAATAATGAACAAAATAAAATAAAATGTAGAAAAACATTCCAAAAAGTGCATTGAGTAGATAGAATGATTACGAAATACTAAATTTCGAAGAAAGCACTGGGTGAGTGCTTTCCTTGCAAATAATCATGGCCACCGACTTCAATTTGAATTTGGACCTTATTTTCGGCATCAGCATTCCCAAAAAGTACGAACATTCAATGAATAAAAATCCTACTATTAGTCCACATCATGAATTCATTTTATTGTGAACAACAATAAGAAATTGACCTAATAAATTCTAAATAACAATATCTTCGTTTTTTTTTTGTAAAAGCTTAGCATTTCATTAGACCTTTCGTAGACTGAGAATAGGTACCAATTCAACAATGAATATTAGATAATTTGTGGATTTATTCGTAGTAATATATTTCCTCACAACATGATTTGATACACGTAACGCCATCTATTGAAAATAAACTAATACATGCTAAGTTCTTCTAGAAAACTTAAAATTCGCATAACTTTTGATTGCGTGAACCGATTACGATGAAACAAAAAACATATGTTACTTGGAGATAAGCACAATATATGTTTATAAAATTCAACAGCATTGGGTCAGTTCTTTTTACGTGATGCTTGAACAAACAAACAGATAAACAGACAAACAGATAAACAGACAATCAGAAAACAAATCCAAAAATATTAAAAATGGGTTCTTTTGGTTGTCTTTTAACACCCCAACAATGTTTTTTCAAAATATTTGCTATGTACAGACACGCCAAGTCTAATATGTAGAACACATTGATTATTTGCATATCTTTTGATTGCGTGAACCGATTGCAATGAAACAAAAAAAATATGTTACTTGGAGATAAGCACAATATATGTTTATAAAAATCAACAGCATTGGGTCAGCTCTTTATACGTGATGCTTTCACAAACATGCAAACATATGTTTAATCTTTACTTCCCTAGATGGCGTTGGCGTCGAATTAAATCGCGCTATGGTTTCGTTACCGCACAATTTATAAGTTCTAGACACAAAAAAATTAATTGTTCCAGAAACACGATTTTATTATATGTATAGATGTTTACCTAAATATTGTTTATTTAAGAAAATACTTTTGCATTGTTAAGTGCATGATAAGGCTCCATTTTCTTTGCACCATGGGCAATTTTCCTAGTCATAAGTAAGTACTACCGATGACAGGGAGTTGAATGGCGTGAGCGAGAGAGTTGGTGATAGACTAAAGGAATGTATGTTTCCATCTTTTTCATAACACTGGCGCTATCGGTTGTGTGGCTTAAGGTAAACGCGCACCTAGGCGCACCGCAGAAGTCGCACGCGCCGCCGCCGCGCCGCCGCAGTCATCACAATTTCTCTTGGTCTATTTAATGCGATGACGGCGGTGCGTGCGGCTCCTGCGACGCGCCTAGGTGCGCGTTCACCTTCATAATGGTGCCGATACTGTCGTGTACCAACTAAACTTAACTAAAAATATCGCAATTTTTTATTAACAGGCAAAAGAGGGGAGACTTCTCTCAGATTGGCATCTTGGCAACGAGATGATGACTAGGATTTTCTCGAGATGGGCGGGGGTTCTTCAAATATACTTGTTAGCTACAGCTCAGTCGAAGGTTGTCCCGGAATATGTACATAACAATAGAGACAGGGGATACTCTGGCTCGGTTTATAATGCATTCAGCCAGGAGTTTATTTTAGCCTCGCTTGGGTGTCCCCTCCACCACCCCTAGTACCTCGGGTCCTCCAGCATCTAACCAAGTTAGCGGGAATATTTTTAGTCGTGCTTCCTCGGTGGAAGAAATTATTTTGGAGAAGCGACCTCAAGCACAGATCACTGAATATTTGGAAGCTCCATTCGAAATATTCAATGCGAACCAACATCTGATTGACCTGTCGACCAACCGCCCACCATCGAAAATAGCCTAGAGGATCTCTGTTTAGAGGTCTGGAGAGTGCCTACGGGGGAGCGACTTGATTGTTGGTTTGCACGCTGAAGTTGTCGAACTTGTTCAGTTAGTTTGGCGAAATTCAACCTGGCGTACATTTAGTTTGGCGTGAAAGCAGTGGATTTCGTGGTAGCAACAAAACGGGGTGTTACCTAACGTGCTTAGCCCACAAAATATTGCTTCATTTATTTGGGTCACTTCTTGTCACGGGTAATATAATAAACTTGCTTACGCAACCATTTTGGTGCATAGGTAAGTCAGTGGTAGTTTCTTTGGTCTCATCCTTTAATCACAGCTATGCTTGAGGCATATCGTAAGTACTTATTAAAAATCGTTCTTCAAGGGTTTCCACACCTCCAAAGATGTGGAAAATTCAGTTTCTCGGCATGCTAAATTATCTTTTGCGGCTTCAGGACGCCGAATCCATGACTTAACACTTTTAAATATCGATAGTAAACATGGTGAAGTCAATACTTCACCATGTTTACTATCGATATTTAAGTGTTAATTAGTTAGTTAGTTAGTTAATTGAGTCAATACTCATCGATGATATTTTGGCCTATATTTGGATCTAAGACCATGATGTTGAGAACTGCCAGCCCGGCTCACAGTTAACTTATTCTGGGGATCCAGCTACTGGATCCCCAGAATAAGTTAACTGCTGGATTCCAGCATTGATCCTAATTATATGCGTAAACTGTCTGATAAGCATCTCGGTGGATAAGAGGGCCCTCCTTGTACAATTTATTTATCAGTACGCGTGGTAGAGTAAATTCTGTCTCGAAAGCAGTTACCTAATGCAGGTTGGGTAAGCAGCTTTTGCAAAGTTTGTAGCCCAGGTCGTAGCCCAAGTTCTATCCGACTGGTTGTAACATAACGTTCCGTTAGACCAGATTTGACAGCGGGGTACGGGGGGGGGGGGATTGGAAAACATCTTCAAACACTATTGTAAACCAGTAGAGAAACCCAGTAGTGCTACTGCCAATATCCGGAATGAATGTGAATTAAAACCAGGTTACTATTATAATTTAAAAATTAGCTCTTTAAAAATCGGTCGGATTATTAAATATCGATAAAAGCGCAAATAAAAATAATAAAACTGGAAACTGAATTTCGTTCAGCCGGAGTAGGTACAAGACTATATGGTTTTAGGACCTATGTCTCCCCCTACCACCTAAATTGGCTAATAATATTACAACAACCATCAATCCTAGTATATTTTGGTATGATTGCATATTATTCTGTATTTTTGTTAATCTCGGGTAAAACATCACGCCTTATTCTCCAAAGGGTTGGCAGAGGTGTATTGTACACCCTCTTTTCGCCGTTAAGTATATGTCCCATGTAATAGGGGACGAGCCTATTGCCATCAACCGGGGCATCAACCAAAGATTGGTAAAAGTATTAATTTCACACTCGAACTATTAGTGCGCCAAAATATCTCGTGAAATTGATCACTTTCATCCCTTGGCTAATATTTGCTATTAGTTCAAGGTACACAGGAATACATAGACCAATATAGCGGCTTTGACAATATCGCTGCGACATTATCTCCTTGCTTAGGTATTACCGAATATAATGACAATATATCCGCTAAAGGACGTTCCCGCATACAATGTAAAATTGCGTGATCTGTATCACCATTACAGCCCAGCGAACTTGCAATTTGACGAGATATCCGTTCAACTTCAGTGACTTCAATGACTCTTTGTTTATCTATTGCTTTCCAAACATCAAATGGTGACATAATAATTGCTCTTTGAAATAAACCTGACAAAAAAGTGAAAACGAAAGCTAATATTAGGTAACCTGTAATAAAGCACTGTTACATACTAATATAATTTATTACATATTATACAGGCTGAAATTGTAAACACTCGACAAACCGAAATGAGGGATTGTACTCATCACTATGAACAACTTTTACTTATGGCACCAAATCGCAAATCTGCTGTTCCCTACTTACATTTTGACGACTTATGCGAACATAAATGTAGGGAACAGCTGTTTTTTTTTCGCGATTTCATATTTGGTCCCATAGTAAAAGTTGTTCACAGTGATGAGTATAATCTCCCACTTCGGTTTGTCGATTGTTTACAATTTCACCCTGTACTTATATATAATTATAGCTTAATAGGGCTCTTTATATTAATTTATCAACTCGTAAACGTGCAATGCTGAATAGGGGCCTCCCAATTCCTAATGTTCGCTACAATGGATGGCCAAAGGTGAAATTGCCATAATTACAACGCAACGTCACGCTTGGCAGTTATTTGTTATTAGCAGATAGATATTGCAGATAAGAAGGATCTGTGCTGCTCATCCTCTTTAGGTTTAACATAAGGATATAAGTTAATAGCGATGTTAGCAAATTAAACGAGTGTGATGAAAATAGAAAATGCTATAATAGTTAAAAAGAGCAATAAAAATAACAAAGCAAAACTTACCGATAGATCGGGGTGATATAATATGATGCAATACACTGTCAGCACCAGCTGAATGACCAAGCAACGTAATTGTCGTAGGGTCTCCACCGAATGCGGCGATATTGTCACGCACCCACAGAAGTGCTAGATACTGATCCAACAGTGCAAGATTGCCGCGAGCGGACATGGAACGTAGTGTGAAAAAGGCAAGCAAGTGTAAGCGATACATAACTGTCACTATTACTACTCCTTCAGCCGCTAGTTCTTGGCAAGGTAGAGATATCCCGCCTTTTATCCAAGATTCACTGTATAATATTACAACTACCGGTAAAGTTTTACCATCTGAGCGCTACCTAGAACAACGTTATATGATTTTGTAGGGTTAAAAAGAAAAGATTTTCATATACTCTGTGTACAGTATAACGCTTTCAAAATGTTGTCGGTGCTGCCACGATATTGTATAGACATCTATAGATCTATATATATAAATAAAAAGAAAGGCCCTGACTGATTGACTGACTCATTAACGCCCAGCCCAAACCCTTGGACCTAGAACGCTGAAATTTTGCACAGAGGTTCCCTTTATAATGTAGACAAGGAATAAGGAACGATTTTTCGAAAATCAACCCCTACGGGAGTTAAATAGGGGATGAAAGTTTGTATGGAAAATCGTCACTTAACGGGTTCAAAATTTCACGCAAGCGAAGCTGCGGGTAAAAGCTAGTGTATTATAAATCTGGCATGTTTACGGCGGCTCGCAATGACGAGTTTCATGCCATCATGAGAAAAAGAGCGGGCGGCCTCTGTATTGCATGCAACATGATAGGGCAAGCACCAACAGTGTTGCCTAATTAAGCGTGCAAAATAAGAGCAATAGTATCTAGATAGTCAATATTATTATACTTACATTTCATTCAAAATTAATTATTATTATCAGTTAATATTTATGACAATTTGCCAATTTTAAAGTTATGAACATTAACGTAAATACTGTTTTATGTTGTAAAAACATTTGTTAACGAGCCAATTCTATAAAGCTTTTTTTAATTTTAAATGGATGACATGTGTTAGGTATCTGTTTTAAGTCCTTTGCAAATTTATTAAACAGACGTATTGCCATCGGGTAATAATTTCTGCTAAACATTTCTGTTCTCATTCTAGTTAGCAGAAGTTTCTCTCCTAATTCCTTGCATTAAAGGTGTATTCATCGTGAAACCTTTTAAATAAACTAGGGTGAAATCGAACAAATTCACAAGCTTCGTAATTATGTAGAGAGTAGAGACACGAGATTGCTTACAATGAAGTTAAAATAATTAAGTAGTGGTTTACATGACGTTAGTTTTGATGCGTCACATAATTGTGGCTTAAATGGATTGTTTTTGACCTATTATTATTTTTGTTATTGTACAAGTATAAAAATAGGGATGTATTGAAATAAATAAATTATTAAGAACCTATTACTACTTATTAATAAAAAATAAGCCTTACCCGAGGTGTCCATATATTTAGAAAGAGACAATCTTCACTGTAATTATCGCTGTCGCTATCTCCAATATGAGGACAATGTGGAGGAATTCGATGGGCAAAGAATGTTCGTCTCCATCCCGTGTGTCGTTCTGGGGCCTAAAACGATATCATTTTAAACCCATGTTTATTAAAACATTATTTTATTGACCAATATCATTCATGACGATTTAGACAATACGTTTTTTTTTGCCTCCAATTACAATACGGCCGACGTATCTTGGCGAGTCTGAAGTTAGCTGATTAGCTGCGCAGTAGACAATTTCGTTTCTAAAAGATTCATTGCGCAGCCAAACATCTAACTTCAGACTCGCCAAGATACGTCGGCCGTATTGTAAGTAGATATAGGCCACAAATTTAATTAAACATCTTTTATTTTTCATTTGTGATGGTAGTCCACTTTATAGGCCTCTCCCAAGATGCGTCATAAAATGACTGCCGCTTCAAAGTGACTGATATTATTCCACCTACTACGATTCGCGTTGTGAAGCCTTAAAGACAGGCCCCTCCAACTCCAAGACCGCTGGAAATTCATTGTTCTGGAATATTGTCATAATACAGTACGTTTGATTACGTACATACCTATTTGTGATCGCAGAATGTTTTAGTTGGTAATTAGCAAATAGACGGATCTTGCTGCCTTGCTGCCCTTACCAACGTAATAGGTAACAAGAGTAAGAAGAAACACAAAGAAAATACTACAGGAAAATGACATACCGAAAATCTGTATCGACCTTTTGGAGGTGTCGCATATGGCACTCCGTAGTATATTTCCACTGGTGTGACGGAGCCGTCTGTATAAGCCTTTATCTGCAATTTTTATCTTGATATTAGTCATAGGTGTAAGTAAAATACTAAAACAGTATAGGAACTTACAAAATTGAAAGCTGATGAAGGCTTTCGGGTAATTTTGATAGCCACGGTCAACTATGTTGGCCCTCACTAACAGATCCAACGATTCAGGAGACGGGTGACTAGTACTTACCTAGTTTTAAGCTCAAGGAACGTAGTTTACACCACAGTACTTTTAAATACGTATACTGAAAGTTACCCACCCAGTCGGAAGTCGTTAGTAAGCCTTGCAGACAATTTGAAATTTGAATTCAAAGTAGTTAGTTTAATTTATGACAAAAGCTATATTGAGAGTTCAAACAAATTTCCACCAACAGCAGGGACAAACCCGTTTTTCCCGAAGTTGAAAAAGTAGACACGTTTCATGTTCTTTGTAGTGAATGATAGCAAAATAAGTATCTACATAACGCGAATATGAAAAGACAAAATCAAAGTACCTAGGCAGTTACTTAGAAATAATTTAACAAATTTTATTAATCAACACTTACCCCTACAATTCGCCCTTGCGGTAAATTAACCACTGGGTCTTGAGCTAAAACCGTAGATATACCAAACATACACCAGATGCTTATCGGTACTAATTTACACATTGTGTCACTTAAAAACATAATTAAGTAATAAAGCATTAAAAAATATCCCAAGTATTCTATTGATTTTAGAACTATTAATAATATTTAACCTTTTGTTAGTATGCATAAATGCGACACAGACAGACGGTTTCATTGCAGGTAGTGACCATTTGAATTGAAACTCATGTTTTGTCAGTTTGTACTCTGTATCTGTATGGACATGATTATGTAGGTATGTAGATTGTAGGTATGTGCTGTACCTACTGGACTATCGACACAAAAAATCTGACCATACAATGATTGCGCTTTAGTCCATGACGAGAGAATTGTAACGCTGACTAGTCACCATTGTTCTAATTTCACCAGAAATACACATTGTGACAAATAAAAAATAATATAAACCCGGTCGAGTGCGAGTCAGACTCGCGCACCGAGGGTTCAGTACCTAATCTAATATCCTATCCAATATTTAAAAAAACTGCTATTTTGCTTCTAGAAAATACGTCTGTAACTTTCTTGGCATCTTTTGTAACTTTCGTGGGCACCGAAATTTCAAAATATAATATCTCTGTAGTTTATGCACCGATTTACATATAATAAAAATTGTTCTTATTATTTTTGCAGCCTCTTAAATATATGCGATTTAGAAAATGATTCCACTAAAAAAAAACACCACGAAAGTTACGCTGAAAATACTTTTTGAAGAACTACCCTTCAGGTTATAGGAGAGGAAAATAAGGTCATGATGAGAAAAGCCAGGAGCAACGTGTTGACCTTGAGAGGAAACAAGGGAAGGATGGGAAGTGAGGATGAGATCGAGCCAAGTGTCATCACCAACGGTGTTTAAATGTGTGGCTTGCAGAGGTAGAACACGCAAGCTAGCTGACTCGTTGAGGTGCCTCCTGCACCTCATCGATTTAAGGGGTCGAGGGGAATTGCGGGCAAGGAGGTTCGTATTGAAATCGCCCATGATGATGTGATGTGAATACTCTGAACCCAAAGATTCTAGAACCGATTCGAATTCAGTGAAGTAATCAACAGTGGGAGGACAATAAATTACACCAAAAATAGTTTTAGCTCCTTTCACACAGACCTCTAGAAAAAGAAACTCAGCAGAAGCACTACCTAGGGAAAGTCACTGCGAAGGTATATGGCCACACCACCCCCTCTCCTACCAATCCGGTCATTCCGGATAAGGACGAACCCAGAGAGAGGGTAAGTAGTTGACAGAAGACTAGGCTTTAGCCAAGTCTCAGAAATAATGATAGCATGAACGTTGCTGTTATTAAATGCATCATACAATTCACTATAGTGACTGGGGATGGGGATGCTTTGAGCGTTGATGTGACACACATTCAACAGCCGGTCAGATTGTTGGGAAAAATTATGGCGCAAAAAATCACCGACAGTATCTGAAGAACTAAAGCTTTCGTTTTGACTTTGGTACCCCCTTTCTGACTAACCTTGTGTTGATAAGTTACAGCTAGTTTGACTAAGTCCAAAAAGTGGTAAAGATTTTTGGTAAGTCGACCATACCAAGTAACCTCTGCCAAAAACCATCTAAATCGGTAGTTTCTCCGCGAAAACGAAGCAGACTGACTGATTTGCATTTTATAAAATAACTCACTCGCAGAAAGTCGAAGTATAACTTCTACCGCGTGTACATTGAATACCCCGCACCGAGTTTTTTTATAATATTGGTGTGGATTATTGGTTTAAGACATTTTTTATTTCCTCAAAAGATTTACAGAAATCACTTACAGAGAAAATACAATATTTATAACTTAAAAACTAAATTAAGCCGATTGGCGTAGTGGGCGGTACTGTGCTAAATCAGGTTACAAATTATAACTAAAGATCAGTGATAGTATAAGTAATAGGGTAGTTGCAGAAAAATAATTAATACAAAGTGTACGATGTCGTTTGCGCACCGCCAAAATGTGCGTTAGGTGAGGGATAGGTACAATACAGTGTTTACTAAGGCCGATGACACAGTGACTATTTCATTGCGTTTAAAGTAATTAGTATTACTGTGTTTGTGTATTTATATTTTTATCAACTTGTTATTACGATACATAACTACAAAGAATTTATATTATATATTATAGTGTCAAATAAATATGTTAAAGTATTTAAATTATTGTTATTTGTAAAAACACATATTTTTAATTGTAATTAAATGTAATTTTACATAGATTAAAATATAATGTATATTTATGTATATAAATATATTATGTATGTATGTGTGTGTGTGTGTCAGGTATTTTTATATTGTATGTGTATGTGAATTACATGTTGTGTATTATTTTCAGGTATAATTAATTGTTTTAAGAGATCTATTTTAAATTGTATGTGTTATAATCTAGGTAATTTATTAATTATTTCACAGAATATTAAGTTTTCATTAATGAGAAATCCTTTAAAATGTGGCTCTTTAGTAATTTTTTGAATGTAAATAGAGATTTTGCTTCTTTTATATCTTTAGGTAATTTGTTGTAGTGTTGAGCCCCCTCATATAGCATACTCTTTTTTCCGTAATTCGTTCTATGGATTTTTAAACACAGGTTATTAGCCTGCCTTGTCATGCGTTTATGGTAATCTATCTTTTTTGTGAATGTAATTTGTGAGTGGATGTCTTTAGTAAGGATTTTTCTAATAAAAATGCATGTGTTATATTTATGTGTTTGTGCAAGATTTAATAGCTTTGTTTCTTTATAAATTTGGATAGTAGGTGTTAGATATTCGTATTGGAATAATGTTTTAATAATTCTATTTTGTGTCACTTGCAGCTTTTGTAAGTTTGTTTTAGTTGCTGAGCCCCATACTTCAATTAGGTAATCTATATGAGATTTGGCCAAGGAATTATATATGACGTATCGAACATGTCTCGGGAGACATCGCACTATGCCTCTTAGTGCGCCTGTAAGTGAATAAATTTTATTGCGGATTTTTTCGATATGCGGTTTCCAGGTAAGCTGGCTGTCAAGAACAAGGCCTAAATATTTTTCATTGTTAACTTTAGTTATTTTTTCACCGTTGATAATAAGAGGACTATAATTTTCAATTTTTTTGTTCTTAGCAGAGAAAATAATGTATTTAGTTTTCGATGCATTAATAGTGAGTAAATTTGACTGTAACCAAGTATGTAAAAGATTTAGATCATCCTGAGCTTGGTTTATTACTGTTTCTAATGAGTGACCAAAATAAAACAGGCTAGTATCGTCGGCATATAAAGTGATATCTCCCTTCAGTCCAATTTCATTTATGTTGTTAACATAAATAAGGAATAACAGGGGTCCCAAAATTGAGCCCTGAGGAATGCCACAGGTAACTGATCGAGGACCACTTTGCTGGTTATTAATTTTGACAACTTGACATCTGTCTGTAAGGTATGATTTAAAAATCTCATATGCGTTTCCGGTTACACCTATGTCCTTAAGTTTTGACAATAGTATGTTATGGCTAACGGTGTCAAATGCCTTTTTTAAATCAATGAAAACATGATTATGGAAAGAGAAACAAACTTTTGAGCGCCTCCAGATGAAGTCAAGCATAATCATAATTATTACCTACATTTTGTGTCTTATACACTTATTGTCTACAGAGTATTCAACAAAAATAAGATAGATGAAAAATACGTTTTCCAGATTTATTACAAACATAAAATTGTCTAAACATATTACATATAGCAGCAACTTTAAAATTTTACTTTACTGGTCTAAAACGCTGGACAGTTATTTATAATATACATCACACTTTCACAGTACTGTATGCAATATCGAGCTTTTTTAATAGTATTTTGTAGTAATAGTGGATCGGCTGATTGTTTGCGAAGCCGATGGTTGCCAACATTAATCCGTAACCGAGTAGAATGGAAAACAGCTTGTGCCTGGCAAGCCACTGTCGCAGCCCGCCAACTGAAATAAAAACACAATGTAGGTACCTCCGTATACATATTACATAAACAGGTGCGTTCTTTTCCCTTGCATTATTTTAAATACCCCCGACATTGTAATGTGGCTGTCGATCCTTGTTAGGGATTATTATTAATGCGGTGAGAAAGTGCTTTCCATAACGAGTCATACGAGCTCAAACACAATGGGTCTACAACTAGTCATTGCGGAGGGCCGATCACCACCCGTCACTTTCAGTCCTTGTCAAAATAACTCAGAGGCAAAATCGATGGATCTGCCTGATTAACCTCCGGTTTCTGAATTGAGAATTCGAAATAAGCAGTACTTAAGTAATATTTGAGTACGGAGTTACCAAAAAAATGCTTTAAAATCCGTAATTTTTTTGCTTTGCTTATCATAGAATTCTCAATTCAGAAACCAGAGGTAAGTGACTTTGAGGTGTATTGTTAACAAAACTCCGCTCTAAACCCTCAATAAGATCAGCTCAATCATGGTACCCTAATATTATTTTGTCAACCTTGCAGTCTTTTGCTAGTGTAGGTAATAATATATCAGCAATTTGCTACATAAGTATGAAATACTAAAAATACTTGTCATAGTCAAAGGCCCATAAGTGTAGTCCCTCCGCGAAATGATTACTTACCTCAGGTTTCTGGGTTAAGAATTCTAGGATAATTTTTTTGACATGATGGATTTTTTAGACAACTCCCTATTCAAATATTACATAAACGTATTGCTTATCCTAGAATTCTTAACTCAGAAACCGAAGGTTAGTCTATTCTTAGGACTAACAGACTTTGGTCAAATCTCGCAATAAAATTATAGTTTTGAATACCGATTGATGTATTCTTCAGTCAATCCTATGGGTGACAAATATTGCGGAATTAAAAAAAAACTGTTTCAGTGTTTGCAGTCAAAAGCGGAATCTACACCTGGTAACCTAACTACCACCTCACCACCTTATGGCTGTCAGTATCATATAATAAAAGTATAATAATATTGTATAAATATACCATTTCTGTTGACGCTCGCTGTAGGAAACCTCATTGATGCGGGCTGTTTGGCATACACAAGCATATACCGCACTCTTACTAGATCACAGTTAGTAACGATGTATTGTGTCATTTGTCCGTCGCAACCTTGCTCCGTGAGTAATTTGGTTTTTTCATCTTCATAAATACCGTCACCTGAGATTAAAAATTTACCATTACCATATCAGACCTCATATACAGTGGTGGACATATAATTAGAAACACCAAGTGTGACTTTTATTTTTAGGACAATTTAACTTGATAATTAATGTTTTACGTATCATAGAGTGCTTATACCTATTTATCTATAATGTATCCACATCACGAAGTATTATTATGTTAGTTTTGGAAATATCATACAACCGCTTATGTAAAAACTGGTATACTTTATAAAATAAAATGAAGCAGCACAACTTACTAAGGTGGACAACTAATTAGAAACAGAAAAAAAAAAACATTAGCTTAAATATTAACAAAGGTAACGAAACAATAAATAATGAAGTTAAATGGTACAAACGTTTTATAATTAACAATTAATGTTTGGTTGGGAAGTCTCTGCTGTCGATTACAGCTCTACAACGACGTGGCATTGATTCTATCAATGTTTCATACATTTCCAGGGAATATTTCGCCAAGTTTCTACAAATGCGTCTTAAAGTTGTTGTAGTATGATACTAGTAGTAGTACGATATTAGTGATATGTTTATTGGACAATGTCTTCTTTACAATGTACCACAAATTTAGATTTGATTCAAATCTGGACTATTTGCAGACCACTCTAACATTGACACTACAATAATCCATACAGCGTTAAAGCATTTCTAAGAGACTAATTAGTGTCGGTGTTAGAGTGGTCTGCAAATAGTCCGGATTTGAATCAAATCTAAATTTGTGGTACATTGTAAAGAAGACATTGTCCAATAAACATTTCACTAATATCGTACTACTACTAGTATCATACTACAACAACTTTAAGACGCATTTGTAGAAACTTGGCGAAATATTCCCTGGAAATGTATGAAACATTGATAGAATCAATGCCACGTCGTTGTAGAGCTGTAATCGACAGCAGAGGCTTCCCAGCCAAACATTAATTGTTTATTATAAAACGTTTGTACCATTTAACTTCATTATTTATTGTTTCGTTACCTTTGTTAATATTTATGCTAATGTTTTTTTTCTGTTTCTAATTAGTTGTCCACCTTAGTAAGTTGTGCTGCTTCATTTTATTTTATAAAGTATACCAGTTTTTACATAAACGGTTGTATGATATTTTCAAAACTGTCATAATAATACTTCGTGATGTGGATACATTATAGATAAATAGGTATAAGCCCTCTATGATACGTAAAACATTAATTATCAAGTTAAATTGTACTAAAAATAAGAGTCGCACTTGGTGTTTCTAATTATATGGCCACCACTGTAGGTACAAGTGCGCCTCCCGATGACCGATGACAATGAACAGTCAAAAAGAAGAAATTGTTATAATCACCAAGTTTGGCAGATTTGTGATCGCAGTTTGTTTTATTAAGTATTACCTATCAGCAGAAACAGTACGCTGATTTTCATTCTCTTAAGGATATCCCTTTGACGCGTCTAAGTTTTTACGAAACCCACGGGTGATGAAGGGGTTCGTATGATGCCCTAGGAAGAAAAGCGGTGGCCAATTTAATAATAAAGTGCAGCCTGGCGTACAAAGGTTCATCCATGAAGCGGATTAAAAGCGTAGATTTTCTCTCATTTACAGCTCAGCAACTATTCACGCCATTATTTACTTCACGTGTCGAAAGCAGCTCGATACGCTCAGGCGTCTGACATACCTACGTGACGACTGGCGTCATGATGTAGCGACATCGACGCGAGATTATCGCTCCCTTTCGACAGAGTTTCGTTATTATGTGCTAAATCAACTAGCGATTTAAATAGCGCTAATTATTGAAGAAATGCGTGCTTAGCCGGTAAAACTTCCAGAAGTCAACATGCTGCGGGTGTGTCCTCAGCGCAAGTCGCTCGTAGAAGTCAATTTTCACAATATAACTAGGGTATTTAGCGCTTTAGTTCGAAGACAGCAGCAGGTAGCCGTAAAACAAGCAAACAATGGCGAATACGCGTCTATGAAGCTACGCTTCCGTGGACAGTGGGCCTTAGGTTTAGGCCAGACAGAAAGGGCGCAGGCGCGGCGCACTTGTGGCACACCATCGGCGCACCGCTTCTATCTGTTTTGCGCTCGTCTCTCTCAAACATTTAGTATGAAAGAACATTGAAGAGGCGTCGAGACGGCACGCCACGGATGCATCGCGGGCGCGCTACAGGCGCACCGCCAGCGCACCGCCGCCGCGCCGCGCCGCGCCGGTGCGGTGCCCGGGCACTCAGCAGTGAGTGACGCACCGCGCCGCCGCGCCGGACCGGACGTTTGTCGCAAAAATGCGTCTATTACGTGACGAGATGTTGCACCAAGACTATCATATCTTCGTCTTCAGAGGAAGACATGTTGTCAGATTAAAATCAAACACGTGAATGGCACCAACACGCATACCGGCGCATCGTACTACGCTACGGGCGCCCATAGCGTGCCATAGGCGCGCCCATAGCGTGCCATAGGCGCGCCCGTGGCGTGCGACATCCGCGCCAGTCGCGTGTCACAGGCGCGCCAGTTGCGCGCCGCGAAATTCTACAAAAATTAACATAAAAAAAACGACGCCGGATACTAAATGTTACAAAGACAAAAAATCAATGGGCTACATAGTCCTACTGTCAAAATGTACTAAAGTCTTAATGTAAGGTAGCCCAGGCAATTAACGCCCACCTAACTTAAAACCATTTTTTTTTCTGTAAATAGTATTTTAACGGAAAAAAATATTTGATTAAAAGATTAAACATGATTTTCATAATTTAAGGATGCTAGTTGTGTGGTGTAACTATTTATGATTTCCATGTAATAAACATCTTTTTAAAAACCTTGTCTTGGGCGGTATTAAAAATAATATGTTTATTACCGCCCGTTTGCTTACGCCAAAATACATTCATAGGCGTTATAAATCTAACAAAACATAATAGTCACATATAAATTTCTATAATAGAAATAAAAGGAATGTTACAAATCGACATTTAACATAAAAAAACTATCTAACTTGTTAACACGCGTAAAGTAACATGACACTCTTGGATAATCATTTTTAACAAAAATTTTAGTTCTGACATTATAATTTATAAAAAATAAAAGTATTACGACTGTTTTATTTCAAAAAAGAAGACTATAATCTAAACCTACAATGGGCGTTATTAAACGATAGTGGGCAATGGCGCCCTTAACCTACCATTGATGACAATGGCTATACTTGAGCAAGAATTACTTTTTAATAATATGAGGTCTGATACTCCTGCGTCTGAATTCAGTAATAGGCATTTTCTGAGTAAGTGCGTTCCATCTTCGACCTCATCGTCACTTACCATCAGGTGAGACTGTGGTCAAACGCAACTCCATAGGCCAATAGCGCCCATGAATGGTAATATCGCCCAATGATCATTTGAATGGGCGTTATTGTCCGAGTATTAGATATTGTTATTTCGAAAGTTTTTACACTAAATTACGTTTATTGCCTTCAAAATATTAACGAAATATGAAGGGTAGACGCCTATATTATAACAGAAATATAAAAGTGTATGAAAAATACAACAGAACCACTAAAAACTAACAATTTTGTCAGAACAATTTTTATATTAGCGGCGTCCGTGACTGCGGTCCTTGAAGCAGGACGCATCACTGGCAAGATTGTGGCACGAGAGACTTGCGTTCACCCTAGGTGTATCCTTACTGGTGTATTTATGTCTGCGTGAGCTGTCAAGTAGCTTAGGCGAATAAAAGTACGTTTTCTGTTTTTTGGGCGTTATTTAACAGATGGCGTTAATTGCCTTACCTACCTTTTATGAATGTGCAAATGACAAAGAATAATTGTGATATAATGTATAAGGGTCTAATTGTTAGATTGTCAAAATGTACAAAAGATAAAACATAATTGTGCCAAAATGCATCGTGGTCCAATTGTCACACAGTCAGGATTCGAACCCGCAAACCTGGGTTTTGAAGGTAGGATCACTAACGACTGATCCTACATACACCTATCTGCTACTTACTAGATATCAACATACTTCTCTGCACTGGATATCTAATTAAAATCGACGCCGGATACTAAATGTTACAAAGACAAAAAATCAATGGGCAACATAGTCCTAGTGTCAAAATGTACAAATTGCCTAGTGCCAAAATGTCATTTTGCCCAAATGCCGCTATGATAGAATACATTAAAGCTGTAATGTTCAATTGTACGAATTGCCTAGTTCCAAAATGTCATTTTGTCCAAATGCCACAGAACAAAACAAATGAAATGACATTTCAATCCATCTTTTTGAAGGATATCGAACTTTCAAGGAGTATTTATACTCTAAGAGATTAGATAGAGAAGAGATAGTAGCTAGGTAGATATATGTAGATAAGTTATTGATTTGACGACTCCAGTAGAGTGCATTTCACTAAAGAAGTCCCTTCAACGCCATGTTGGCAAAACGCACTCTAGTGCAGCAGCTGATGGATAAGCTGTCTACGCTACACTTTGGGTTGCGAAATGTTTGTGCCTACTACTTATGCAGCACCAAACAACGGAAATAAAAAATAAAATTTAGATTTACCTTCATTAGAAACAGGTTTTTGATAGTTAATTCCTTCGGGGGCGTCGATGACTTCGCACATGGCTATGCAGGATAAGTGACCACCAATGCAGCTTGCGCCCCAACCGAATCCTCCATGACTGTACGGCAAGCTTATGTTCAATTCAGGTGACAAGTATACGCCGTTACCCAGCAGTGTGTTCTACACAGTGAAAAGGGTGATCAAAGGTTACTATCAAGTATACATAATATGAAAAACATTTGTTTGAGAAAAAACAAAAGTTCGCTCAAGATCTTTTGAAAATTTCATCTTTTTCTACACTTGGGAGCAAAGAAATCGAGCCACTCCTTTTTTAACGAGTCTGATTACCTATTAGTTTTGGTTTCATGAATTATACTAGGTTGACAAAAAACTACCCTCATTGTAAAGGTTATCAAATAACCTTTCAAGCGATATATGTTTTGAACTGATCTGTTCCATAATACTTAGGTACCAAAAATAATAAAAATTATACGTGCAAAATAGAAGTGGCTCGATTTATTTGCTCCCAAGTATATTACAGCTCTACAGCAAGACGCAGGTCCCTGCATCTACTCGAATAACAGTCGAATGTCCGCGTCCTGTTTGTCTTTGAAGGAGACTGCAGAACTGGTTCAAAAACGTAGGTGCGTACTGTACTGTGTACTGTATTTGTTTAGTTGTACGTATAAGCAGTGGCGTAGCTACCGTATGGCTAGGCGGGGCAGTGCACCGGGGCCCCCAAGCTCGAGGGGCCCCTCGGCCTCCATGAACAAGAATTTTTGACTAACTTTTTGGCCCCTAACCAACGACTTTTACGTGAAAGCGTGACAAACAAACTTTCACATTTATAATATTATTAGGAATTACGATTAAATAATTATCTGCTACGTTATACTATAATGCTTACTAGTAAATAGCTTTGCTTTATTATGCCCTGCAGTGGGCGATAAGCTGATGATGAAGTAGTTTTGCACCTTCAAAGTATAGTTTTGTTTAAATAGGGCCCCAATTTAATTTTTGCCCCGGGGCCCTTGGTTAACATGGCTACGCGACTGCGTATACAAGGTTAGTCAGAAAGGGGGTACTAATCCGAAAGGGTGTTATAGTACCTATAATAATGAGTAACTTTTGTTCTACCACTTTCCCCAAAAGTCAATACTTTAAGAGAAATAGCTGTTCAGAAATTACAATAAAAAATATGCTAAAATATATCTATCGTCAGCTATGATCGGGTGTGTTTACATTTTAGGTCATATTTGGGGTCACGAATTAGAAGCTCCATTTTCTGAATTCGTAACTAAAGTAGGGACGAAGAATTTTGTAAAAACTAAAATAAAAATTATTTTACATGGAAATAAAAATGATCGAATTTTGAAATGTTAACACTTGCTTCAAAACCGTCATCAGTGATACTTTAAGTGGCCTGCGGATTAGTACCCCCTTTCCGACTAACCTTGTATAAGTAGGTACTAATCGACACACTGTACGCTTAGGGTTAGGATTAGTTCACACCTTGCTAAAGCTTGATGTGCTTGCTTGATTTAGGTATGAATCCATAGACTATAGACAAAGCCATTATTTAAATTCGGGGAAGCTTTAAAAAATGTTTTTGATTTTAGGGTTTACAGGCCAAATTACCAAAAATTCAATGCGAATGTGCGATTTAAGTATTTTTTATTTCAAGCAGGTTCCAATTCCAACCCAGCATTCTAATTGCGTAACACACTCGTCAAACATTTATATAGAACGTATGTATTAACAATCAGACTTCACCAAAACTATGTAGGTACAGTCGCGGACTTGAAATGTTTACCACCCTAAGGTCTAATAATCACTTGCACATTACTTTTTCATAAGGTCGATCAGTCGCTCGCAAAGAATTGACAGGGCAAAGATTTTTTTTCTTAAATGACATTACAAGATTTTTTTTCTTAATCGACATCAAAAGATTATTTTAATGAGTATATACAGGGTTAATTGAAAAACACCAACAACCTCTTAAGGAGTCATTGTACTCATCATTATGAACAACTTTGTGACGGTGCAGCGGTGGCGACTAGCGGGGTGCGCCTATATAAGGGCCGGCACGCTGTCGCCCTTAGTGCTGTTGTTGCAGGTAGTCATGATGTTAGTGTAGTACAAGTTCTTAGGTTAAGTATTTTACTTCCCCCCCCATTGGCTGGAGACCCTTCAGGTCTCGCCAATAACTGCCCGGTTACGTAGAAACCGTCCCCCAGGACGACCTACAGCAGTCAAATAGAAAAAAAAAAAAAAAACTTCGTCCTCTCTCGCGCCTCAGCAGCCGCGTAGTTAAGTACTACCTACGTACTACACCTGAAGACCCTGGACTCCTCGTATCGTATCGTCTAAAGAACCACGCCCTGTGAACTAGTGTAATTTTGTAACTATTATAAAATATATTATTGTATGGTTAAAAGTGTTTTCCTTAATATTCTTATGTAAGTACACTGCTGCTAAACTGCTTCTGCTTCTTCCTAGATTCTGATTTTATGTGCACATGCTCGTTAAGGGTTGACTCCTCAAGCCACCCATAACCCGCTAAGCGTAACAACTTTTACTATGGGACAAAATTTGAAATCGCGAAAAAAAAACAGCTGTTCCCTACATTTATGTTCGCTTAGCTCGTCAAAATGCTAACAGCTAAAAAAACAGCTGTTTTTTTTTTTGTGATTTCAGATTTGGTCCCATAGTAAAATTTGTTCATAATAATGAGTACAATGACCCCATAAGAGGTTGTCAGTGTTTTTCAATTAACCCTGTATACTTACTAAGTAGGTGTCATAGAAAAAGGAATCAATCTATTTAGTAAATTCAATCAAATTCGTATTCGTAAATTCAGTATGTCGTGGTGGCCCGGAGGTTACAGCCTAGGGTTGCCAACTCTTTGTGGGTCAAAAATAGTAGTTCTAAAATGATTACCCACAAAAATATAGTAGATAACGAAAGGATGAAAAAAATATAGTAGGTTCCAGAATAGGTACTATATTTCTTAAAAGTTTTTTTTATATAAATTTACTTCAAAAGTGGGTAGTTACTAAAATACATACTCGAGAGCGCGAAAATCAAAATTGCCAATCTGTCAAAGTCAACGTAACTGTCAACTTGACATACCAGAATCGTTCAGAAATAGATAAGTATTGACGTTTCGTTTTACGCTTACACATTTTGAAACGAATATTATTGCTTTGAGTTTGATGCCCTAAAAATATAGTAGTTTCGCCTACTATACTTCAAAAATATAGTAGTCAGGCCTCTAATATAGTAGGATACTATATTATATAGTAGGGTTGGCAACCCTATTACAGCCCCGCTTGTTAAGCACCGGGTTGCTGGTTCAAATCCAGGCAAGTACCAATGTGACTTTTTCAATTTCATATGTACTTTCTTAGTTAATCTAAGACACCACTGAGAAACGGTGAAGGAAAACATCGTGAGGAAACCTGGACTTATGGTCTGAAATCGCCAACCCGCAATGAGCAAGCGTGGCGATCAATGCTCGTTCCTTCTCTGTAGGTATGAGAAGAGGCCTTTGCCCAGCAGTGGGACAGTTACAGGCTAATATTTATTTATTTTTATTTTAATCAAATTCGGTCTATACAACTTTTGACATACACAATACACACACATCCAAAAAGGAGTTCATAAAATCAAAAAATGGTGAATAGCCTTTTGCTAGAATCGACGCTTCACAATTTTAAAAACTAATACTTATAAGTTGATATGAGATCTTAAACCTTATTGCGCCCAATGTGAGAAGGAATAGAATTTGAAATCTGATTAAACATTTCAGGTCCGCGACTGTGCCACGCAATGAATATTTTTGTATTGTCAAAATGATGCTGGATTTTGCATATCCACAATTATATTTAAATAAAGCCAAGCCTAAGGGCTGTTTATAACATACTAAATATTTATATTAAAATTAGGCACCTTATTTAAGTGTTGTTGCAAGCCAAAATTGAGGATGGTATAAAAATTCTCCAATCGATTTCCGTGATATGCATAGAATATATGATGGTTCTTAGACAGTTCTTTCCATTTCGTTTCTGCAGTGGATTTGCAGGAGCTCACTACTTGGAATATATATTGCGGCTTCGGTGCTGATAATGTTGAATGTGCATTTGCTAATACAGTCTCATGCTGAAAGTATATCATCATCACTAGAGATCGGATATTCGGATGCATATCACCTAAACTTGCGATGTTGGCTAATAAGGAATGAGCTTTTGTATCGAAAAAATCCTGCGGTTCCGGGACAATTATTTTAATTAATGTTTTTTTTTTGGTTTATCTAACACACACCACTCCTCTTCTTACTTATACACTCTACATACACACATATTTGCATCGGGGGTTAAAACATTAATTTTAAATAATTATGCAATCCAAAAATCCCGGTTTTTTTTTAATAAATCATTTTAAGAAGTCGCTTCCATACTATACACTCGACTAGTTATGCATTCCCAGTGTTCCTGGAAAGACGGTTTTTTTTTTACAAAAAAAAATATTTTCAGAAGCCGCTTCCATACTTTCGTAGCTAAAAATTCACGTTAGGTAAATATGCATCCGAATATCCGATCCCTAATCATCACCATCGTCATCGCAACCGGTAAACGTCCACTGCGCTGAACATGAGCCTGGGACAATAACGCAAAAAGCCGTCGCATTTAACGGTCAAAGAGGAAATTGCTAAGGCTTGTTTCACACGTACTAAAACTATACCGCGACCACAACCACACCACAACACGTTGGCGGGCACTAATTTGTATGACAAAGAATAAGTAGTTTAATTAACACGCACCACATTTTGCTGCCAAAATCAACCGTTTTGCCAATACCGATGACAAAATATTTCAATGAAGCTGCTGTTGCTAATAAATTATTGGAATCAGAAATTAGGGAGATATATCTAAGAACATTAATTTCTAAACAAATTCAACGCGACATCGCAACCACCAGCGACACCGCGCGGTCACATCGCAACTACTAGCGACAACGCAACCACATCGACATTTTGTAGATTACTTTTACTGTAGCCACAATGCAACTGCAAGAAGCTGCAGCGACACTATCCACAGGTAAGCACTGCTTGACCACTTTTTGTCGCACCGATGTGGTGTGGTTGTGGTAGGAGTGAATTCTCTCTCATCACAATGCTTGGTTGACGGATTGGTAATCGCACTGATCGCTGTATGTTTTTATTAGTAGACAGGACGACGCTGCTGCCCATCGTCCTGAGATAAACTCTTACCTCCGGTTTCTGAGTTAAGAATTCTAGGATAAGCAGTAGTTACTTAAAGATATATATAGAGATTTGAGTACGGACTTGTCAAATAAATGCTTTAAAATCCCTGCTCAAATATTTCTTAAGTATTGCTTATCCTGAATTCTCAACTCAGAAACCGGAGATTAGTCGCCTCTTACGACACCCACGTTTGGGGAAGGGATGGTCTATTCTTTACTGGAAACCATAATTAAACTAAAATCTAAACAGTGCAGGGGTTTGGCGTGGTTCATCAAAAACAAGGGTAAAACTGACAATTGTCATTAAACTATAGTTTTCTATGTTTAACTATTAAGTATATTATCTACATAATATGTATAACTACTAATATATATTGTAAACTATACAAAATATGAATTTATGTGAGTAGTAAATATAGGGAGAATTTAAATAAACATACCACTTCTGCGGGCACTGTTTTCAAAGTAGGCTCCTTTAATCTTACGAGCACATAAAACAACAAATCAATAATATCGCTGATATTCGATAAATTATCTAAGTTGTCCAACTGCTGTAAGACCAAATCCAAAGCCGGCACGTCGGTTATTACACTAAGCTAAAATTAAACAACTTTAGTATTTTACTTATTTGTTTTTAAGTACATAGTACCTACTGTAGTGGTTGCTACCGGACAGTTAGGTTGGTACCTATATTTATACTATAAACTTACCTATAATATTTACATAAAAAAATGACGTTGATATATTGTCATTATGAGTTTAATAACATAATTAAAATTTATGGACTGTACCATAGCCACCCTGACGATTCCGTATTGTTAGAAAGCGTACATAATTAAATGCGCCAGTTGGTTATGGCACAAGAATTTGTTTTCATCCACCGGTATCAAATAAATTATTCAATTTATTTAAATTATACAATGGTGCCGATTCTCATGTCCACTAACGGCTGTTTTCAATAACCTATCTATCGATGGATTCCTATTATAATAGAGATAGAAATATGATATTACTTCCATGAAGCATAAGTCAAATTTCCATCTCTAATATGCGAAACCGCAATTTATTGAAAACTGCTTTAAATAAACTAAAATGTTGCAATCTTCTCTAAGAGACAGTCCGAGAAAATTACTGTGATAGATAAGAACTAAGTTAGAGATGTTAACAGCGCGAGAAAACGACGGTGATAGATAAGAACTAAGTTAGAGATGTTGACAGCGCGAGAAAACGACGGTGATAGATAAGAACTAAGTTAGAGATGTTGACAGCGCGAGAAAACGACGGTGATAGATAAGAACTAAGTTAGAGATGTTGACAGCGCGAGAAAACGACGATGATAGATAAGAACTAAGTTAGAGATGTTGACAGCGCGAGAAAACGACGGTGATAGATAAGAACTAAGTTAGAGATGTTGACAGCGCGAGAAAACGACGGTGACATATAAGAACTAAGTTAGAGATGTTAACAGCGCGAGAAAACGACGGTGATAGATAAGAACTAAGTTATAAGTCGCGCGGAGAAGGTTTGCCGATGGCCTCATGACGTCACGCGTCGATGGACGGTACGATTCAGACGAGCGCGGGTAGCGGTCGGTGAAGTGGGAGGCGCAGTCATCGGCAAACCTTCTGCGCCCGACTAGTAGAGATGTTAAACTCGTTTACGCCTTGAACTTCACCGTGTTCTGTTTTGTCGTCTAAAGTGCGAAAATTTCAGTTCAATCCTAAACATCTCTTATTAACGTCCATCTCTTTCTTATTTTATGAGATTGAAAAAGATGGCAATTGCCTGAATTAAGTTTAGTTTGTGCACAACAGAATCGGCACCAATGCCATGTCTCGGAAAAATCTTTCATTTCTTTCCGCAGACATCATCATCATCATTCAGCCGAAAGACGTCCACTGCTGGACATAGGCCTCCCCCCCCAAGCATCTCCACATCCGCAGACATGGATTACATAAATAGGTAGATAGGTATTCATTAACGGTTCATATGAAAATGCAAGACCATAGAATGTCTTAAATGATTCGCATACTAATTCATCCATATCCTTGACTCCATTCTTCAAGAAAGCTGGTGGAAAAGGTCTCAAGCAGCTTTCATATCTAAAACTAAAAGCTGCCGCTACAAATAGACTCCATTTTATATCTGCAGCTTTAAAATCCTTCTCCAATACTAATCTGAAATTATATAAATATACTTAAATAGATACCTATATTTACTCAACAAGGTGAAGAAGAGAAAGCACTGGGATAAACATGGGCTTAGAAAGAAACAGAGGAAGACCCACTTAAAGATATGTCATGCCGTAAATCACCATCACTATATTGTTTTCACGATAAGAAGATTAAAATGACACATGTCAATAGGAGTTGCTAGATATGTGACTGTAGTCGATTCAACTATCGATAAAATTTGTAAAATTTCAGCAAGAATTTGACAAATTATTGTAATGTGATTTTATGTACATTTCAAATACTTGTGATTTAAGTAATTAGGATTAAGTCAATTAGCATGCATATCTTCAACAACAGACGATTACGTGCTGATGTGATAATGAATCCAGCAGGTACCAGCAGGTATGGGATGAGTGAAAATAAATGTTTATTTATCGCCAATAATAAGCCCAGTAGCCGGGTCGCGAAAAAGAGGTTTATCTTGCGAAAGGTTCGTCGGTCCTGAATTTTGGATGTGTTATGTTAGGTGTTTTTATGAAAAGCCCACAAACAGACACACAGACAGAGAGAGAAATAGACAGCCAAACAGAAATACAGACATGGCTTCAAACCTATAAAATACCTCTGATTTTGAGTCGGGAATGAAAAATAAGAATTTAATTTTCTACAAAATTGATGTGAATAATTTTTGGCATAAAACCCATACGGAGTTATTTAATAAAAACCCATTTTTGGGTTCTTTAACCCAAGATGGCAGAGCGCGCCGAGGTCACTCAAGGTACAAAATTTGTAATTTTTTAAGAACACATCTTTTTTTTTTCTTTTTTTTTTAAAAACGTTGCCCCACACTAAGATTTCTCTTGTATCGTGGGTGCGTTTACAGACACAATTCTCACAAACAAACGCCCACATCCGAAACAACCATCTGTAGGCCATACAAATTTTTGTTCCGTGTGGGAATCGAACCCACGACCCGTAGCGCAGAAGCCAATCGCTTAGCCACTGCACCAAACATGTCGTCTACATCCATAACACGTATCCAAAATTTAGGACTGACCGACCTTTTGCAAGGCAACTGGGCTATAACGAGCCTTATTTTAATTATTCAATCAACTGAGCCTATCGTCTATAATTATTACGATAGTCAAAATATTCATTCTGTTAATATAAATTTATCGAAATTATTTTATCGATACGCACGTCTCTGGCAACTGGTACCATCTGACGCAAGTTTGAAAACGCGTCGGGGTTTTTTCAAAATCATTTATGTAATATATAATTATGGCGTTAAACACATATAACTATATTGTTTCTATGTTTCTGATTTTAAAACAACCTTTTGGGTAACGCTTTACTAATATTTTAAATTGATTTATTACTTGTTGAATTAAATTGTCATACACAAGCGCCATTACAATTTATTTTTATGTCATGAACTGACATCTGCCAAATTAATCAACTTACCGTGAAAGCAATATAAGAGTAACTTATAATATAAACAGCTTGTCCAAACAGTCTTGTTATGATCATTTAATCCGAACGTCCAATACTTATAATTTTTATATTTATAATAATTTTCTAAAAGACTAGTGACTTAAGAAGAATAATAACCTTAAATGAACAGCTTTCTTCTCTAAAGAATCTAGTTTAGCTTGATTATTATCTGATAACGTTTCAGATGCACATGCCAAATTACAGTTTGTCGCTGTATCAGATAACGCTTCAGGCTCTCCGTCCATGATTTTATAAAGTCTCTCAGAATATAAGGAAAAAGATTATATAATATTAGGCATAATTTTGAATTCTTTCAAATATAGTTACACATCAGTTTTTATTTCATTATTGTAAATCAATAACATACTTGTCAAAGTTATTAAACAACAGACGAGCATGTGGCCAGTCATGTTATGGTATCCGGTATCTATGCAGGTTTATGAACTAACAACGTGCTCATGTAAAGCTGGCTTCCCACGGTGCGTGGTAGCGCGCACCGGCTGTGCGTGGTATCATCCGTAAAATCACGCACCGTGGGAAGCCATATTATGAGGGTGTAGTGTGATGTGGATACGGGGCACCGCTCCACACGCGTCCGCGTTACCACGGACGAGTCTCTTCCCATGGTGCGTCGGTGCGAGCTCGTGTGTCGCGGTGCGCGCTATCACGCACTGTGGGAAGCCGGTATAAAGTTGGCTTCCCACGGTGCGTGATATCGCGCAACGCGACACACAAGCTCGCACCGGCGCACTATGGGAAATTCACCGTTCGGAAATTCGAATGACTACAACAAAGCGACGGATTCATATGATGATATTTTATGAAAGGATTTTTTTCCTTTTTGAAAGTTGTATGTTTTTTAGGGTTCCGTAGTCAACAAGGAACCCTTACAGTTTTGCCACGTCCGTCCGTCTGTTCGTCCCGCGTCCATCCACAGCTTATCTAGAAAACATATTAATCACGCCGACAAAGTAGGGAAATAAAATAAAGAAAAAAAAAAATTGCCATTCCTCCTGTAATGTGCAAAGTGAGAAAATATTATTTACGCACTTCTGCTAACCCAACTATGTCCCTGTATAAGGTGTTTTTCTGTCCTTAAAGTGCGTGCGTTATAAGTCATTATGTTCAAATAGTTTTCTTTGACCTTTTTCTTAGCCTTGGTCGTTTAACGGTGTGAAGATCCCACCCGGGGATTCTTAGCACCCCTTACTCCGTGGCGTACCTGCTTACCGTCATCGCTAGGTTCGCCACTGGAGCTGCCGGACACTAGCGGCCTGTTTTTTATTTGTATTAGTCATGAGGAGGAAAAAATAAACAGTAAACGCACCACGCTTGTCTAGTGCGGGTTGGTGGGTTCTAGTAAGCCTCGACCTCTGGTTGCCGCCGCTGACGATTGTTGATTCTATCGTTCTTCCGCCGCCAACCAAACTGATAACCAGCAATATTACCAGTTTTTCTGCAATCTGGACCGTTTAGAGGTACTGCTCAGATACTCCAAATGCCGCGCCACAGTTTTGTGCCATGTCGGGGGCAATCTCTAATCATATACAGCGTGTAACGGAAAGGGTATATATGTCGTGGCCGTATCTTAGAATTAATTGATCACTTCATGATGTGGCCGGCCATTTCATGAAATGGTTGTATTTCATGATATGGCCAACTAAAATTTAAACGTCACCGTTTAATGATTGTCAATCCACGTTTGGTCATATCATTAATCTAGGGTTTCCATGATATCAAAGATTTAATAAAAAATCCAAATAAAGGAAGCATGTACCTGCCATGCAAGCAAAAGCATGCAAAAGTTCCTGAATTTGCTCCGCCAGAAGACTCGCTTTGTCGCCCTTTCGCTTCGCTCGCACACTCGACCAGCGCTGCTTCTGGCTCCACGCTTTTAAATAACACTAGGGGTAGGACAGGGTCTGACCACGTGCAGTCGGGGTACGCTGAGTCGGATTTACATAAAATGTATCAATTTTATTAATAAAAAATCTTTCGAAGGAATACGTCGACCGCGTAAGTTTCGATGATTATTTGTTCTGTAGTTTCAAAGGTTAACCAGATAAATAAACTAACAAATAAAATTCTATGAAAAGTTCACCCGCAATTACCATGAAGTCATATTTTGAAATCCAATAATAGTCCATTATTAATTTCCCTAGCGTGGTCCTGTACCCCAAGTGTGAGTTTTTTTCGTTAACTACTGTAGTTGCGTCACGCCAAAAATGTATGAAAATTTAGGCTGTGTCTCTAGGCGCACCGTTCAATTAACGCGCGAATTGTAGTTAGCGACCGGTGCGCCTAGAGACACAGCCTAAATTTTCATACATTTTTGGCGTGACGCAACTACAGTAGTTAACGAAAAAAACTCACACTTGGGGTACTGGTCACCCTACATTACTTATTATTATTAGCTTTTTTGTCAGAATAATTGTCCGCCGCCATGATGCATCACAAAAACAAAACGATATCAGCGCCTCTAATAGTAGATAATGTAATAAATTTTATGATATGATCACTAATGTTTGACCGTAACAAGAAGTAGCCGTGCGTTTAGCTGTTGATATCGTCAAACGCTGATAGTTCATTGATCTGGCCAGGCCATATCATGATGTGGGCAGCGGGTATTGGCCATTTCATGAAATGGTCGGCCACATCATGAAGTGATCAATTCTATGATCTGGCCACGACATAATACCACGGGCGCTTCCCCCCGTGCCCCTTTGACTCGTACCCAAAAAACCGGTTCCGAGGCGAGCGCTGCGAATGGCGAGACGAGCCACAAGTGCACCGATTACACACGCGTCTCGTGGTTCGCCTCGCGGCTCATCTCGCCACTCGCGCGAGAGTGTAAATGAGGTATTACAGTTAATTTTTATTTGACGTTTTATGTCACATTATTAAAAGAGTACTTGGAGTTGTAGGTATATTAAGTGTCTGTTTCACTTGCCTCGCTTACCCCGTTTTATACGCTTGTACAAAACGGGCATGCTCTTCTTCGACGTAGCGAAAGCCTTCGACAAGGTCTGGCACAACGGTTTATTATACAAACTGTACCAATTTAACGTGCCGGACCGTCTCGTGCTCATCATTCGAGACTTTCTCTCCGATCGCTCCTTCCGCTATCGCCTAGAAGGCACCCTCTCGTCCCCTCACCCCATCCGCGCCGGAGTCCCTCAGGGCTCCGTGCTATCGCCCCTTCTGTTCACGCTGTACACCAGCGACATTCCCAAACGTGGCTTGGCCAAGTTGGCTCCCTTCGCCGACGACACGGCTATCTACTATTCCGGTAGGAGTCTCGATAGCATCTCTCGAACCCTTCAAACCGCAGCCAACGCCCTCGGCATCTGGTTCCGGAAATGGAGAACAGAGGTGAATCCCGAAAAGAGCGCAGCCGTTCTTCTCGAGAGACACGGTGATTCCCATACCCACATCCGTCCCGTCCTCATGTTCGGCAAACAGATCCCTTGGGAGATGAAAGCCAAGTACCTGGGGGTTATCCTAGACCACCATCTGAGTTTCCGAGATCACATCAAAGCGGTGCACGCTCGCACCGCTTTCGCTGTCGGTCGCCTCCACCCCATCCTTAGAGCACGCAGTAAAATAGTCACTTAGAAATAAGCTGAGAATCTACGTGACGTGCATCCGCCCCATCTTGACTTACGCTAGCGTCGTGTTCGCACACGTTAAGCCTTCCCGTTTCAAATCCTTCCAAACCCTCCAGAATCGAGTGTTGCGCAGAGCGGCAGCCGCGGCTGCCCCGTGGTTCATGCGTAACGTCCAACTCCATCTCGATCTAAAAATGCCAACCATCAGGCAATACCTCAAACGCATTTCCAAGCGTTACTTCGACACTGCCCCCTTCCATCCGAACCCTCTAGTCGCCACAGCGGCCGACTACAATCCCTCTCTCATAAGTAAAGTTCGCCGTCCCAGGCACACACTTTTAGAACCCGATGACGAAATAACCCTCCTCCAGGAGGCGAGTAAATCGACCAGCACAATACACAACGTCCGCCGCCGTCTGGCATACCGTCCTCGCCGACAAGGCCCGTCGCGACGTCCCACCGCCGCCGGTCACGATCCACCGAGCTCTCCCGTCGTAGAGCCGGTCGTCTCTTCAGACTCCGCAGTCACACCGATAATTCAGCCCTCATCAAGCTGTCTCCCCCCCCTATGTCCACACCAGCAACGCCCTAAGCCGAGGTCCCACTAGGGATCGCCCTTAGTGCTGTTGTTGCAGGTAGTTATGATGTTAGTGTAGTACAAGTAGTTAGCTTAGGTTAAGTATTTTACTTCCCCCCCATTGGCTGGAGACCCTTCAGGTCTCGCCAATAACTGCCCGGTTACGTAGGAAGGGTCCCCTAGGACCACCTACAGCAGTACAACAGGAAAAAAAAAATTGCCTCGCTTACTCGCGCCGCGCCTCGTAAGGAGAACGACAGAATGCAAAGATTACGTAACTTTCAAGCCAATTTTACAGTAATAAAAGAAAATCTTTGATTTCTCGAGTTCTCGAGTTTTTTTTTCTCGTCTTGAAGTTGGCATGGTTTCTCGACATTTCTCGACTCGAGAAATCTCGAGCAGAAACACTAGCCTGAACCGATCTGAACTGTTATAAACCGATCATCAACGACGCTGTTTCCTTGATTTCTGCATTATCCTCATCTTCTAACTAAACATCCTGTCTGCCTTTTCGATGGACATTTTGAGGAATGAGCAGCACGGTGATGTTTCCTCGTGCCGTCAAGCAACCGACTCTGCTACAGCAGTTATCAATGGAAGCTTCAAGCTATTGACTATGACTGCACGAGCGGTCAGTATATTTCGATCACTGTGAATAGTTTACTGCCTACGGATTTACTTGGCGTTATTTTATTCGTTGCGGTGAAAAAACGAGGGCCAAGAGGTGGCTTTAGTTCTAATTTTGTCCACCTACACAATTAAGTGGGTAGAGCTGTAGTTCACGTGTCAGAATCTCAGAGTCTCAAAGTGAGACGGTGAGACGATAGACTTTATAAAACGTGCACCTCACAAAATTTTATAAATTATAATTGAGTATAAGTATTTATATATTGAGTATAAGTGGCCGCCAGTTAAAGCTGCAATAAAAGTCATTGATCCGACTTCTACCAAAAACTCCCGAAACGTAAATTATTATCGCTCGTCATTCAATACTGTTGAAAATATTGCTACGCTTGGAGTTTCATAATACCAAAAACCAAACCCAACGGAATAAGTAAGAAATACGTATATTTGGGAATGATTGTGTTTTTTTTTTAAGTTTCTAATATACATTTAAACAATGAATTAATATGAAATTGCTAATGTTTGTGTATTTAACAAATAATTTTCGTGGTATATTTTTCTTTTTCGAGATTACTTATGTTTTCAATTTATATTTCAATAAAAGAACACGCCATAATTGGATTTATTTATGTCGCTGTAAGTTGTATTCATGGAACTATACAATTAATGAACATAACCGAATTTTAAAGTACTTAACAAAGAAATTCGATTTTTTGGGTTATGCCCTCATACTCGGCGCTGAGTGTGACGTCAGAGCGAGTCAGGGACGCATTACCTATCCGATAATTTATAATAATGTGTTGCGCTTTCGTCCTTCGGCTCGTTTGTCATTCCGAATCTGGTTTGCGCTTGGGATTGACTTAACGTAGGTAACTCATACTCGGAAAGTATTCACGCATTTGTTGTTATTAATTTTGTTGTTGTTAATTGTTTTAATGTTACGTTTGTTTTGTTAGTTTGTTACTGTTTTGTTAAAAAACACGTTATTATAGAGAGTTCATAACCTCGCACGATTTATTAGAATCATAAGGTGTTCGCACTAATCCACATTTACATCACATTTAGGTGACATTTAGAATTTCCAACAAGTTTTTTGGTCTTTCCAATAGTAGGTACATTCGACCCCATATCAGAGGTAATTCATGAATTACGAAAGTCGTCATTACTGTTACGATATAAAAGCACTGTCAATGTCATATTGTGACCATTGAAATGAGGTCTACTGTACAAGTCATTCGGTAATCAACTTAATTTACAAAAGGGTTAAGTTTATATTCGTTTAATTGAAAGGAATGTATAATAATTTTAAATAATTGTCAAATAAAGGCTACAATTTGATACACGAGTTTCATTATATTAGTAGTTACCTACCAAAATAAATACTACTGAACATGGTTTTGACCAAAAGGTTTGCAATCCATGCTCAGTGACCGTGTGGCTAGTTCGCATATGGCGAGATAGATGCCGCCACAACCGCATCAAGGACGCCCCTTACCACGATAACGTTTGTTTTAATCGTGTATCGCACGCTGATACATTTCTTTCGATCCGTTTTGAAATATTGGAATACATTGGTAGACGGGCGTCAACGACTTTTATTGCAGCGTTATCTGGCGGCTACTATAGCTCAATGAATAAGCTTTCTAATAAGGTATACCACATTGGTATTTTATTTATTTATAGTTTCGCACAGGCGCGGCGCGGCGGTGCCTAAGGTTTTTTCTAGAGTGCGCGCAAGATAACTCTGCGCGCTACTGAGGGCGTGCTAAACGTTGCCATGATCGCAAAAGTTCAAATTAACGCTTTTTAAGCTTAACTTTTTTATCGCTAAACATAATTTTCCCGTTAAATATTCCTAAAATCAGGTAGTTCTACTATCAAAATTAATAAAACGGCACACACTTTGGTGGACCATGATTAGTTCCGATTTCGGCCGCGCGCAGACTTATCTTGCGCGCACTCTAGTTGTAGTAAGTCAAAATTTACTAATCTGTGGTCAAAATTTAATACATTGGCAACATTGTTGTCTGTGTGACGTTTTTGTGTGTGGATTGTTGGAAAATGGCGTTTGTGTTGTATTGAAGAGCTGTAAACACACGTATTACTTTGTGCTTAAATGAACGTATTTGTAGTGAATCCAAACAACTTTATATTTCAATATTAGCTAGTGATAACTATAAAGTGGACTAATGAGTTTACTGACCGATGTCTGCCGTGGCTCCCACTATCCCCGGTTGGTGATGATTTTGGTTAAGTTAAATATAGGAAATCATGCTTATCGAAATTACTAATCAATGAAATATTAATCACTAATGAGTCTCAAAATGGTTATATTACTTTTAATGTAGTAATACGACACTTATGGGCACGTAATACATCTTAAATTATATCGACCTATTTTCAATTTGACATTGCACCGCGTGACGCGTTGTTAGTAACTCTAAATTAGAAATGGATATTCATTGCATACATACTTGAGCAGTATTCAACGCATTCCGTTTATGGTATACAGTTACAACTATTATAGGACTATTTACAAAGCACCTTTGATTGATTGAATGTTCCCACAATAAAATACTGTAAGAACATTGCTGACTTAGGATTATTGCACTGGCCATAGGTATCACAGTAGCGCACTAAAACTTTCAAAAGTACCTAAAAACTTTTTTTTAAGTCAGATTCTTTGTGATGTTTAAAATAATAAATTCTTTAAAAGGCATAGCACTGAAATAGTTAAATTCCACATTATTGTTTGATGTGACTATTCCTTAGGTTTCTGATGACCTTGATTTATTAGTAGGTAAAAAAGACTGACAGAAACATAAATATTTCTGACTATAATTTTTATCAGCTGATTATCTGTCAAGATTTTACTATTTACTTGTAATTTCTTGTAAGAATAAGAAACTTACTGGCGGGCTTGATTGTACCTTTTGCTTGTTATTTGAGCTGGGCATTAAGCAATTACACTTCAAATGGATAAAATGATGTTCAGAGTAAATATGCAAGATAATGTATAAAATAATAGGCTACTATTATTCTTTCATATGTAAATAAAAGCATCATCAGAAACAATAGTGAGTATTTAATAAGAAATATGTTTAAAATATTATTATTTTTATAGGGGCTGACCCAGCAAAGGATATACAAAAACGCCGTGCTGGCAGTGTTGGGTGAGTTTCTAAATAGCATATTGAAAAACAAAATTCATAGTCATCAAAAAGGAAATTAACAATAAAGATGAAATTATAGCTTTGGCAACTGTACACAATTATTTATTTTAAACCATAATGGGTCAGAGTTGTCTTGGGGGCAGAGTTTCAAGTCATATTTCCAACATGTGTCATGTTGTAGGAACATTGTTGTAATTTATAATATGGTATTTGACAGACTAATTTGATAGTTCCTTTTTCTAATATTGAAATAGTTTTAAAATGTGCTTCCTAAAAATAAAAATGATTACATTACCTAAATCAAAAGTGCTTTGTGTATCATGTGTCAATTTGTTGTCTTTATGAGTAGGGCCCAGATTTATATTTAAATACATTTTTCATCATATCAATGCTATATTTTGTTATTATACCAAGTATGTGAAGCTAGGTAATGCAATATTCCAAATGCTACCATGAATGCATAAATATCCATATTTACATAATTTAGTGATCATAGGCCCCAATAGACATAAGAGCATTTATTTATACAGGGTAAAAATTAAAGATGGATCTGTAAGGGAAGCTAATTTTTTTTTAAACTTTGCCCCTCACTAAGATTTCTCTTGTATCGTGGGAGCGTTTACAGACAAAAATCTCACATACACAAAGGCCCAAACCTGAAACAACCATCTGTAGGCCATACAAATGTTTGTTCCGTGTGGGAATTGAACCCAAAACCTGTAGCGCAGAAGCCAATCGCTTAGCCACTGTACCAAACATGTCGTCTTAACTTAAACTGTTGTAATTGCAGGAAAATGTTGTATACAGGGTGTGGCGTAAATAGTGGTCCAATGTTAAGGGGTCGACACACCGTATATTCAGCTATCACATACCACAATTTGAACCATTTTTTACCATAGGTCTCAGATTTTTTTATTTTTTTAAATGAACTCCTCGTTTTACTAATTTAGCTGTAATTTCAGCCCAATACATTATTTTCCTATTTTGTTTTTTGTTTATAACTGCTGAATACATGTGCAATAAATATGCAAGTAATTTTTAATTAAATTTTTCGAAAAAAAAAATTAAAAAATGTTTTATTCTGAGAACTATGGTAAAAAAAATCCTAATTGTGGTATGTGATAGCTGAATATATCGCGTATCGACCCCTTAACGTTGGACCACTATTTACGCCACATCCTGTATATCAATCTATGTCATACTTCCTGGTGTGTCCCTTGTGTACATCTGCATGAGGGACAATCCCTACATAGCCACTATTAACACCATTGATGTGTCCACCACTATTCAAGAATTATTTAATGAACCATTAACACAATAAGAAAGAGGAAGACTACAGGAAATCATTCTCAAATTAATGTCCTTAATTTTTTTTAAATATTTTGAGCTGCATTCACAATTTTTGACGCAATGGTGTACCATTTTGTGAGAACAGCCCTTTTCTTTGCTGACTATAGTCAGCTAAAAAGAGCAGTTCTCACAAAACATTTGTATGATGCTCATCAATCCTATTTCCTATAAAGATCAAAATATTCTTCAAGGTCGGCTGAGGTTAGAGAACTATAAAAACGTCAGAAATTCTCAACTTACTTAACTCTAACCTCAGCAGAAGAGTTATATTAATTTGCAATGTCATCCTCCACTTTACTTCAAATGAAACTTACTTTAAATAAGTGTGGTATTGAAAGGGGACCAAGGCTCATTCTTTTATTCTCTTTCTCAACTTGTTGGCTGCATCATGCAATAAGAGCAGTTTTTGACAAAATAGTTGGTTTGATAAATTTTGTATTTTGAATTTGACAGAAGTGTTGTACAAAAAGCAGAGTTATAAGTTTTTTTTAGTTAATTCATAATTTAATCTCAGTTCGGTCATAGTATATTAATTATACAGTAATTATACATTAATTATGTGAATTAGCTTTCTGCAATGTTTGTATAACTTCAATTCAACCTTAACAGACTTTTGAAAAACTGTTTGGGAATAGGTAGATATGGAACCCTGTAAAGTAGAAGATTTATAAGAAAATCTTGTTATTTTTCACCTCAGGTCCGATGAAGACGACGCAAGTGGTGGGAAATATACAAGGATGGAGGAGGACAATATTCAGGATAAGGAAAGATTTGCAAGGTAAGACATATCTATACCTAGGCTGTTTGATAAGTCGGCGACTTTGGAAAGTAAAACATACTATTTCCTACTACATTCATTTTTTTATCTGCATATTCTCCCTTCGGCTCGATACACTAAGTTCAACGATATTCCAACTACATCAACTCTATTAGAAAAGATGTTTTCTTGAACACTGGAAAATCGACATCAGTTTCAGCGATGATCTCCGCATGGTTTTTTTTTCTACCGAGCCATTTCATTGTTCATTTGTAGAATAATGTATGCAAGTTTCGCCAGCATATCGGCGGAAAATGTTGGTAGGATTATGCGGCTTAAACAAATCTAAGCCCCGCAGAGAAGACTTCACACGATTGTTTTTGATCGACGGTGAGCAAACTCGGCATCCATTTTGCAGAAAATTTTATCATACCTAAATGTTCATATAAGATACTGAAAACACGTTTTTAATATCTTATTTCAAACTTCAATCGGCGGTTTTCCAAAACAATATCACTGATTATTTGACCATCTCGTCAGTGGTGACCCCAACTGGGCCGCCCTAGCGTTCAGCATCTTTTGTGCTCGTACCAGCACATCGAAGTTCAGTAAACCACTTATACTTTATGGGTCGCTGCTTCACGCAGTGGAGTAGCGATAATAGCGTTTACAGCTATTGTAAACGCTCGGGGCATATTGCGTGTATGTGATAGGAAGAGTAAGAAGCAGCACCAGGTGGCGAATCTAGCAGAGTAAGTAAAAAGTGAGAATGAAGAAGATAACATGATGGGTTCAGTTTTTCGACAATAGCTATTTTGGTAAATATAACCACGAAGTGGAAAGTCAACATGTTGCGATTTCACCTTCCATTTCTATCCTAACCGAGTTAAGATACTCAGAGTACAAACTAACCTTCAAGAGGTTAGTTAGACCTAGATTTAGCCGAAAGCAACCGGTCATGATATAACTGCAACCGGCTGCATCTAATAATAATTGTAGTCGGCGTAACCTAGGTTTCACCGCAATTCGGCTATAAGACGTAAAAAACAAACAAAATGCGGCCAAACATAAACTCATCCTTTAACTCATCATTTACCTCGAAATATTTCCGACTGTAATAAAGTGTAGTTCAGCTTATTCTGGGATTTCCCTAAACAATATAAAAACAGTAAACAATATTCGTTATAACGGCTTTTTGATTCGAGCGCAACGCAATCAAAACCATTCAGATGGTATGTTTTAAAGCCATGTGTACCATAACATTAGAAATAATGACCAGGAAAAAAAAAGTTGGCGTCGCGTCGCTTGCATGAGACGGGAGTAAAACTGCGAAAAAGTACGAACCTGGACGACCAATCCCTGGAAAGCTATTTGAGTTTAGAAAATCTAATGCTCTAAAAGAAACCAGAGCCGGCGCAAACGAAACTTATCCAACCTATTCCTTTCAAAGTAATGGACTTAAATCGGGAGATAGATTCGTTTCGGCTCTAGTTAGTGTCAAAATGACTCTAGTACTTCATGTAAACTGGTTCTTGGGCGTGCGTACTTCGGGTTGGTAGGACAATGTGACCCCTATTAAACAGCTCTTATTAAAATTTAAGGGATGTCATGCACATAATAATACAAATTAACCGTTAACGTCCCGACCGACGACCCGGGTCGTCAGTGCCATTGTTTATCTATTGTGTCTATAATTTCAGTACTTGAGTAATACTAATATAAGTAGTACTTGAGTAGAACCCATGATGAAAAAGGTATGAAATGCCAAAACAAGACCAGCACGCCCGCCACCTCCGAACTCGTCACTCAGCTACGCGTCGTAGCCCCGAAATCTGGGCCCCCAGATCTCGGACGACGAGTAGGTACTTCTCTCAGCCGATGTCGCCAATATCATGTACGTTGGCAGGGGATAGGCCGGCCACCGATAAGCTGGGAACTATGGGCCAACCGGTACTGAGTCGGTTCCACTCTGCCGATGTAGCGGTGGTCCTGTGCGGCGCATGAAATGGACTCAACAAATGAACGAGATCGTCATGCTCGTGCATTAATTATAAAATGATTACTAGTTTTTTTATTACTACTGTTTTATAACTTAGTATATCTAACCCTCAAGTCTATTTCTTCCGTGGGTAGAAAGCAGGCTTAGAAGGAAGATCGAGCGTATAGATACTTGTTTGTCGTCTATAGACTTAAGTCTAGGACCTAGTCCAAGCTTATTAGGCAAAAATACGATTTTTCTTATTTTCAAACTCAAATAGCAGCCCGGAGGTTAATCGTAGACTTTTGTTTTAAAGGTTAAAAATGTTCGAAATATTATTTCCCATAAGAAAACGTTCACTTTATTTCTGGCAATTTTATTTTTGGGTACGAAATTAATATGTCCATTAAAAAAGATCTCGTAAGTTTCAACTTTAGTTTACATTACAATGAGTAGCTTGCCTAAGCAGTTAACAGATAATTGAATACAAATCTTAACATCAAGGCCTGTGATTTTTCCCATAACCACGACACTCATTATTAGGTTACTGTGTGTGATGATTGAAAACGTGTCTTATCACGCGACAAGTGCGCGCTTTTTCTCTTAAGCCTCATATTTATAAATTATAAATTTGTCCATATCAGAGATGTATTATTATGACTTAAGCGCGGTAAAGATAGTATAAAATATATCGTATCTTAGAGCATATTTCACAAAATCGCAATACATTCCTTTGAACCATCACACAGGTCGAAGATAATAATTATTATATTTTGATTTTACAGCATCTAGCTATCGAGCGACATCGAATTTCGTCTAAGATAATCCGCGAAATGGAAATATATATTATATGAATACTTAAGACCTTATCTTAAGATAAATACATTCTCATCTTAGGATAAATAAAGGTTGTTACCAAATCTGATGCAAGAAGCTTATTTATTACTCAGTACTTAAATTCATTTCTAACAGAACACACACAAACCGTACCATTATCTATAAAAACGGCAAAAAAAACACGTTTGTTGTGTGAGAGCCCCCTTAAATATTTATTTTATTCCTTTTCTTAGTATTTGTTGTTATAGCGGCAACAGAAATTTAGCATCTGTGAAAATTTCAACTGTCTAACTATCACGGTTCATGAGATAGGTACAGCCTGGTGACAGACGGACAGCGGAGCCTTAGTAATAGGGTCCCGTTTTACCCTATGGGTACGGAACCCTAAAAAGGGTTCGATAAATAAATAAAAAAATGTGCATTTGCTGCATTTTGTCGACATTTTCGGTCATTCTCACTCAGACAAATATTTCACTGCTCACGCTTGGCAGAAGATGGTACAGGGCAGTTTTCCAAATCATGCACTTCAAGAGACGTTTTTTACTATTTTTGGAGTTGTCCAACATGCTATTTTTAATCGGAAACTTCCATCAACAATACGTTCGTCCTTCGTACCTATGATCAACAACTAACTAAAGAAACTTTTTCATATAAAATACCTCCTAAACTTTGTAAAAAGAAAAAACATATTATTTATTTACATTAGAAATTGAAAATACTTTATATTGATACTCAAATACGTTGAAATAAACTATAATATGAGTAACTTACCTTGCTCAAAAAAGTAACGTAATTACTCGCATGGGGTCACGGCTCAAGAGAGCAGCGACGCATCCTCCACCCGCAGAGGCCTAATCAGTGTTAAAAGTATAATCTTTGGCGCATATTATGAAGCTAGTGGGAGCCCGTCGACTTTTCTACCAATGTAATTATACTATTTTTCGACGAACGAAAGTGAAATGACCACTACACTTTTTTTTTTAATTTTTCCTCTTATTTGTGCTCCCCCCGTTACCCGGGGGGTTACAATTAAAGCGTGTCGACAAGACGCGTTTTTTTTTTTGATGAGAGTAAGAGGGAGCATTCTATTCGCTCCCTGCTTTTGAGTTCGCCGCGATCTTTTCTCTTCTTTATGTGAGGTTTTACACAAATTCTGCGATATTTGGAATTTAATAATGCAATCTGCATTTCAAATTCACAACCAGAATCATCGTCTGATGAGCTATCGAACAAATCAAGTAGTAAGGCAGTATTAATCATAGTCACCCTGTATTACAACGTGTATCAGAAATGCGTGGTCGTATTTACGGGGATTGTTTAGACCAGTCTTTCTCAAAGTGGGCGATAACGCCCCCTTGTAGGCGCTGGAGGTCTAGAGGGGGGCGGTAAGGGACCCAGAAAAAATTTGGGGGCGTTGAAGTGGTTTAGGGGGCGATGGCTGATTTTTAATTTCATCTACTTAATATTTTAAAATTCACTGAAATCAAAACCTACCTACTACACAACATCGATTATTTAGATCATACTAGCTTTTGCCCGCGGCTTCGCTTGCGTGAAAGTTTTAACAAGTTTTTGTTAAATAACGCGATTTGTGCAATCCTGTATCAATCGGCTGGTTCATCGATACTTGTTCTTACTTGCTCAGTACGATTGATTGATTATAATGTTTCGTTTGAATCGCTCTCACTGGTAAAAAAGTCTCGTTTAGAATGTAAGTTTAAACTCCATATCAGACTAATATAGCACACTATAATTAAATGAAAGTAATGAATGTCAATGTTGTTTGCAAGATGTGGTAAAGTAAAAAAAAAAATGGGGGGCGCTGAAAATTAATTGATATCCAAAGTGGGCGGTAGATGAAATAAGTTTGAGAAACTCTGGTTTAGACTCTTATGTAGGGTACTGTCCGCGAAGCCTAAGCTCAGCTTTGCATTTGTGTGAGAACAGACGCATCCTTTGCTTGGTTTAAATCGGTTTAAACTGCTTTCTGGTAATCGATTCTATGTACACTCACACAAATGCAAAGCTCAGCTTACGCCTCGCCAGTTGTAACATTTGATAGATCTAGCAGAAAAAATCATTCTATTTTTTTTTACATTCCTCACAAATGGCATCAGCTGATCTGATCAATTCGTATGGAGAGACGTAACATTAGAAATATTATGCAATTATTGTAATAATAGTAGAAGTAGGTTTTTGCGCGACTACCAGTTCCGAAAAATATTTTTATAATTGAAATACCCGACGTGGCTCTCTCTACATTAGACTCGGAACTTTTCACAGCAAAAGAGTCGCAAGACGAGAGAAAAATTAATGTAAAAAAGGTACCTTTTTTACATTAATGTTTTTGATGGGATATCCTATATTTTTACTCAGTCCCGCAAATCCCGCGGATCCCGCATGTATAGTTCCGCATTAGTGATCCCGCAAAAATTATGCGTGATCTGCGGGTTTCTTGTTCACCCACCAGTATTTTAATTCACCTACGGCAGTATTCACCACATTCGTTTCATTTATATGTACGTAAATTAAGAGGCGTAGTTGTAGATTTTGATCTCAAAGTCCTAAATGTTAAGTAGGCTTTTTGCACCCCACTGCCGCTGTATTATGTTAACAATTCCGTTTATTTTTAGCCGTGAGAACCACTGCGAAATTGAACGTCGCCGAAGAAACAAGATGACGGCATACATCACGGAACTGTCTGATATGGTTCCAACATGCTCTGCCCTAGCGCGCAAACCGGACAAACTCACTATACTGCGTATGGCAGTAGCGCATATGAAAGCTTTAAGAGGTAACGAAATCATTTTGTGGTCTTACAAACGACGTGTACCTATAGTATTTTTATAATACAGCTTTACATCGGTTATTCCTATGGGTATATTCTATAAAGAAGAAAGTAAGTAAAAAATGCATTTTGCTCGGGTAATTTATTTACACAAAGTGGTAGCACCCACAGCCGAGACGTAGTCTTGGGCCAATCACGTAACCAAGCTGTCCAAAAAGAGGACCTGGCGTAGCATATTATTATACAATGAACAAAACATACTCATTGAAATCTAACCCACAAATCGAGAGATATTTACAAATATTATACCATTTGTACAAACCGAGCACACGTAAAACTATAAAAGTCGATTTAAGCTTATCAGAAAAACTTCTTATCCCTCTTTTTATTTTAGGCACTGGCAACACCTCAACGGACGGTACTTACAAACCATCTTTTTTAACCGATCAAGAACTGAAGCATTTAATTCTTGAAGCAGCTGATGGGTTTTTGTTCGTTGTAAGTTGCGACACGGGACGTATTATTTACGTCAGTGATAGTATAGCTCCAGTACTTAACTACTCTCAGGTATGTTCTTTATTGTTATTAGTCATAATTAATTAAGAAACAAATCCAAACAATAAATTAGTACTAAGTAATGTAACGAAGTTAGTGTCCGAAAACTAATGGCATGATTGATGATTTTATGATGTTGTTTGGATAAATCATCATTTTACATCATAGCTCACGCCTGATTCCGTTCTGAGACAAATTGAACGCTACTCCTACGATCCTGACATATACAGCGTGTCCCAGATAGTAGTGTCAAGCGGAAGTCCAAAGGTAGAACAGCCTTTGAGGTACCCAAATCACCCCCATGTATGTTCCGCGATTTTTTGTAGTTTTCGAGTTATGAATGCTTTTCATATTTTTTAATCAAACTCTGACTATAACGACATTTTTGATCATAGTGACGTGAATAGTTGAGATACATGAGTAATTTTTTTTCTAAATAAGCTGATTAGTGACCCTTTCGAGTGCGTAAATATTTGTAACCATAGATGTAACGAATGCGTTACAAAAAAATATTGAATTCTCATAAAGTTAAAATCCTGCATGTTTCCTAAATCTTTGTGGGTGATTTAAAAATAAATCTCCCTAAACTTTTTTCGTCAGATGTATTTTAAAAACTTATCCATTTTATCAGCTATTTACTGTGTAAATTTCATCGAGCTATCTCTACGACATCACAATAAAAATTTCATTCAAAGCATACAATATCGAAAATTCCAGTTGTAAAAGGGTGAATGAAAAATTTATTAAAACTAACTAATAACTTCTTTTTTAGTAACCCTCGACGTAAAAATAGGGGTGTTATAAGTTTAACATGTGTGTCTGTGTGTCTGTCTGTGGCATCGTAGCTCCTAAACGGATTTTGATTTAGTTTTTTCTTTTCTTTGAAAGGTGACTTTTTCGAGAGTGTTCTTAGCTATGATTCAGGAAAATTTGTTCAGCCGTTTGAAGATCATCAGCTCTTTTCTGGTTGTTGAAGGGATATGAGCAACTTCTATTGGTCTGATCGTTTCGAAATTTACTATCCTGTGACTTCAATGATATTGATGATATGTGACAAGAAGGAGGTCATTACAACTTATCATAAACTTAAAGAATCAATATGCACACAATACCTCTACTGTAAGTTGGGTATCATGCTGTTTCAGATGATGCTTGAGTATCAGGTCAAGGTTACCATGTTATTGTAATATCATTGAAATCACAGGATAGTAAATTTCGAATCGATCAGACCAGTAGAAGCTGCTCATATCCCTTCAACAACCAGAAAAGAGCTGATGATCTTCAAACGGCTGAACAGATTTTCTTGAATCATAGCTAAGAACACTCTCGATAAATTCACCTTTCAAACAAAAGAAAAAACTGAATCAAAATCCGTTTAGGAGCTACGATGCCACAGACAGACACACAGACACACACGTTAAACTTATAACACTCCTCTTTTTGCATCGAGGGTTACTAAAAAAGACGTTATTAGTTAGTTTTAATCAATTTTTCATTCACCCTTTTACAACTGGAATTTTCGATATGAATGAAATTTTTATTGTGATGTCGTAGAGATAGCTCGATGAAATTTACAGGGTAAATAGCTGATAAAATGGATAAGTTTTTAAAATACATCTGACGAAAACAGTTTAGAGAGATTTATTTTTAAATCACCCACAAAGATTTAGGAAACATGCAGGATTTTAACTTTATGAGAATTAAATATTTTTTTGTAACGCATTCGTTACATCTATGGTTACAAATATTTACGCACTCGAAAGGGTCACTAATCAGCTTATTTAGAAAAAAAAATTACTCATGTATCTCAACTATTCACGTCACTATGATCAAAAATATCGTTATAGTCAGAGTTTGATTAAAAAACATGAAAAGCATTCATAACTCGAAAACTACAAAAAATCGCGGAACATACATGGGGGTGATTTGGGTACCTCAAAGGATGTTCTACCTCTGGACTTCCGCTTGACACTACTTTCTGGGACACGATGTATATTACTCGCTTTTTCTACATCCATTATACTTTTCATACACTGTCGTCGATTTTTCCCGTGAGCGTCCTTTTTTTAAGATCGCTGTCTTCCTTTATCAAAGCGCTTAGACCTAAAACCCAGCAGGGATCACAACGAAACACATACCGTACCAACTAATAAGAAAGATTGTGTTATTAAAACTGTGTACAAGCTAATGATCAAATCTACGGGGTATAAGATTTAAAAGTTTTACTAATACTTAAGTTTGTAAAATGTTAATATCAACCCAGTCTTACTTAAATTTTACTTATCGTCAGCTTTTCTGTTCTCATTTTCAGTTTATTATTCTTAACATATAGATGTATAGCAATTTGAAGTTACCAGTACCCAGAAACTCTGGAATTATAGCGTTAATAATCGATGAAAGTATTAGTTTAATAGAAGAAAATCTATTTATTCAACATACAAATCGTAACAGTTACGTGAATAAGAATACTTAACAAGCGCCGTGTTTTCTACACCTTAAATTAAACTAGTATTAGACTAAAAAAATACAGAAATGCGTCGTATTCGTATATTAATGGGTCATCACATCACTCAACATAATGCAGTGTTGTGGCAGCATTGGGACTAATTTTCCCAACATTCAGCAGCAACAGCGCTGATTTATAGTGACGACCTACACTATAACATATTCACTTATTATCTGTATCTCCTATACCCAACGGATTTAGTCAGTGGTAGTAAAATAATTTACTCATTACAAACAACCATTTGGCATGTGTTTCGTTTTAATTGATTGATATTAGTTAATTGGGATTTTTATGGGCTTGATCCATAATCTTTTAATTATAAAATAAATTAAAATTTATTGAGATTTGAGATAGTGCACAGAAACACCATTACAGAAATTGTTTTATTTTAGGGTGAGTGGTACTCTTCTTGTTTATATGACCAAGTACACCCAGACGATGTTGAAAAAGTAAGGGAACAGTTAAGTACCCAGGAACCACAAAACACGGGTCGTATTTTGGATCTTAAGACTGGCACTGTTAAGAAAGAAGGTCACCAATGTAAGTAGCCTGTTAATGATTTTACCTAAAAAAAGTAACGCAAAAATCTGTAGTCATTAAAATTTAATTACAGCCTCCATGCGTCAAGTAATGGGCTCCCGTCGTGGTTTTATATGTCGTATGCGCGTCGGTGGATCTGCAGAAGGCGCTCATCTAGGAAGACTGCGTGCTCGCAACTCATTGGGTCCCTCGCACGATGGTCATAATTACGCTGTCGTCCATTGCACTGGATATATAAAAAATTGGCCCCCTACAGGTAACTAATATGCATCTGAGAAAGTGTTGTTTTTTAATATTTTCGAATACTTTAATTAAACTACCATGAATTAATCACGACACACCATGAATTTTCAACCTTTTACACCGCAGTGTGTAAAACCACAATGTAACTATGTGAGAGATCTAACTCTAACTGGGTTGCGGAGGTTGGATGGCAGTCGCTCCGTGTAAAATACTGGTATTCATCCGCATCGGGTTAGACTGGAAGCTGACCCCAACATAGTTTGGAAAAGTCTAGAAAAGGCAAACTAATACTAATTTTCTACCACGATAATCTATTTTCTACCATTGCGTAGCATTCCCCGTAAACGCATCTTACCAAAACCATTTATCGGATTCTGAAATGCCCAATCGATCGATCGGAATTGTGAATAGCGTTTTGGAATCAGTCGGATTACAAAATCAATCCGACGAATACTTCCCGATCGGATACAAAAGCTTATCCGATAGTTCAGAATAAGCATGCAGATCTGTTTCCAGGTATGCAAATGGATCGTCCTATTCAGGAAGAACTTGACACATCTCATTGTTGCCTTGTTGCGATCGGAAGATTACAGGTATGTATTTTTTATTAACTTTGTAAACGTAATTAAAGTTAATCTAATTCAAATAAACCAAAACATGATTCATTATTATTATTACAAGGTAACATCAACGCCAAACTCTTCAGAAAACAGTTTATGTAGCGGCGGAGTTGAGTTTGTATCCCGACATTCAGTGGACGGACGTTTCACATTCGCTGACCAACGTGCGACACAAGTGGTTGGGTACGCGCCTGCCGATCTACTGGGCAAGCTGTGTTACGAGTTTTATCACCCTGAAGACCAACAGCACATGAGAGATAACTTTGACCAAGGTTTGACTTCTGTTATACATAATTCTATCTGACTGATTTAACTTTTAGTTGCGTACTTTTACTGTTTACATTTTATCTATCCTTTATATTATGCTAAACAATGACTCTATTAAAATGTCTGTTTCAGTATTAAAATTGAAAGGTCAAATTATCTCACTGATGTACCGGTTTCGCACCAAAAGCAGAGAATGGGTTTGGTTAAGAACTTCCGCCTTCGCCTTTTTGAACCCTTACAACGATGATGTAGAATACATAGTCTGCACTAACACACTAGCCAAGTACGTATTTAAATACTTTACTTTGTATATTTGTTGTTTATACATATATTTCCTAAACATTTCTGACTAACAAAGTGTGTTTTTGTTACTAGCCGGTCGTTGGGAAGCACTACTGGTGAAGCGGCTCCGGAAGAAAATTACGATTACCATTTACGACACCGTGACGTGTATCAAGCGCAAGCGCCTACCCTCCATCAACAGCACCACGCTCCACCAGGTATTTACCATCGCGTCGGACGGGAACCATTTAGCCCATGTTACTTATACCTCTTACAGGCGAGCGGCACTTTGCTGACGACAGGGATAACTGCAGTCGTCACCGCTTATCGACTGCAGTTACATAGACGCGTTGGCGACTGCCATCGACGGCAGCCGTCAACATGCGGCGACGGCTGGAGTTTCCCCTTTCGTTGGCAACTTGCCGCTCGTCTGCAAGAGCCCCAAGTTCTCATACTTCAACATCTATTGTTATGATTGTAGATGAGTTTTATAACAAATCAATCAATCAAAGTAATCTGAAACCTTCCATAGGTTTAACTGGTATGGTACAGTCAGCACCAAAAGTCGATGACCACATCCAAATTTCCAAATCCCCTATACATCATAGCATACATAGGTCGCTCAATTTTTTTGAGCACATCTTTGGCAACAGTACCTTTAGAATGATAATAATTCCCCTTATCTTAGAATAAATACTAAAAAGTAAGATAATTTTCGATGTTCACGTTTTAATATAATGTTGATGATGTTATGTAATTGTGACGTGAACAGTGAGCGGCGGCGGCGGCGGCGTAAGCGCGCGGTCGCCGGGCGAGGCGGGCGTGGCCGCGGCCGCCCCAGCGCCGCCGTATGCGCCGCACTACGCACCCGAGTACTCGCCGCACCGACCCACCAACACGCCGCCGCACACCACCTGGACCACACTGCGCACTGTAAGTCGATACATTTTTTTTAGATACAATTTCCACAACAGTATATTACATTGGTGTTCTAAAGAGACTGGGCGAAAGTGGTCTATGGACCAACAGCGATACAGTTTTGGTATTTGTGTAGAGATACCTCAACTATACCCATGTGCAGACGGGTATCAAAATCTGACCGGGCATTTGAGAAAAATAATCCTTATTGAGGTGGTAATTTGAAGATTTAGACTAGAATTTGAGATGGGGCAGTAAGGGCAGCTAGCTACCTTAAGCATTGTAGCTACAGGAAAACGTACTTTGAAGACAGTGCATATTTTTTGAAAATATATGTATTGCCCTGCTTTTACAGAGTTGTAAAAAATTTAGTCAGCGAGAAAAAGGGCAGTTTTCACAAAACATTTTCATGATGCTGTGGCGGCATCTATAACTCCACATGGGAAATATGTAGCATGTGGCGATATCTATCACGCCACATGCGAACTATCCTACATTGCGATATCAAGATTTAACACGCATGTAGTATACAGGGTGGTAATTTGAGATGGGGCATGAAGGGCAACTACCTTAACCATTGTAGTTACAGGAAAACATTCTTAGAAGACCACCCCTAACTTTTGGGATAATTTAAATCGGCATTCACAGATTTTGAAAAAAAAGTACAGTCAGCGAGAAAATGGGCTGTTTTCACAAAACTTTTTTATGATGCCAATCGATCCCATTTCCTATAAGGATCAAAAAACTCTTCTAAACCAACTGAGGTTTGAGTACTAGAAACGTCAGAAATAACAAAAAACTATTTGAGATGGGTTATTTATAAGGGCAGCTACCTTAACCGCTGTGGCTAGAGGAAAATGTTTTTAAGAGACTGTCCATATTTTTTGAAAATATTTCGAACTGCATTCACAGATTTTGAAAATAAAATACATTTTTTTTTCGAAATAATGTCAAAAACTATGGCCAGTCTCCTATCAAAATTTTCCTGTAGCGACAACGATTAAGGTAGCTGCCCTTATAACTAACCCATCTCAAATAGTTTTTTGTTATTTCTGACGTTTCTAGTACTCAAACCTCAGTTGGTCCGGAAGAGTTTTTTGATCCTTATGGGAAATGGGATCGATTGGCGTCATAAAAAAGTTTTGTTAAAACAGCCCTTTTTCTCGCTGACTGTACTTTTTTTTCAAAATCTGTGAATGCCGATTGAAATTATCCCAAAAGTTAGGGGTGGTCTTCTAAGAACGTTTTCCGGTAGCTACAATGGTTAAGGTAGTTGCCCTTCATGCCCCATTTCAAATTACCACCCTGTATACAACCGCCCAACGTTAAGCGTTGGGTCACACCGATAATTCAGCTCTCATCAAGCTGTCTCCCCCTTCTATGTCCCCGCCAGCAACGCCCTAAGCCGAGGTCCGAGTCCCACTAGGGGTCGCCCTTAGTGCTGTTGTTGCAGGTAGTCATGATGTTAGTGTAGTACAAGTAGTTAGCTTAGGTTTAGTATTTTACTTCCCCCCATTGGCTGGAGACCCTTCAGGTCTCGCCAATAACTACCCGGTTACGTAGGACCACCTACAGCAGACGAAAAGAAAAAAAAAAAGTTAAGCATTTGGCAGTAGTCCGCCAGGCATAAGACTCCGCCTGGTTGGAAGATCCTCCCTTTTCGTTGGAGGAACGCAATGCCTCGTTCCTCCACAGTGCCAATGGATCTTATTTCCCATAGAGATCAAATTTTAATGACTCTTCTGGACCAACTGAAGATGGAGAAAAGAAACGTCAGAAATAGCTAATAAAAACTTATTTGAGAGAGGTAGTAATAAGGGCAGCTACAACAGGTATTTTTTTCGTGATTTGTGACCTTTCTAACACAACACAACCTATACCAGGTGAGGTATAACACAAATACCAAACCCGTATCGCCATTGGTTCATAGACCACTTCCCATGCAAATTTGCCTTCACCTTTCTTTGGAATATTAGCCCACTTTTGACCTCTCCTATAAATAGTATTAAATATAATCTATATCAAATTAATGTTGTACACGTCGATGATGTCAGAGCGGCGGCGGCGGTACGGGTGAGAGCTACGCGTACAGCGGCGAGGCGCAGGGCGGCGCGGCGGGCGCAGCGGACGCGTCGCCGGCGCGCTCCCCCCCTGCGCCCGCTTACCTGCCGCCCGCCGCGCACTACCACCACAACCACCACCCACACCCCTCACACGGTGAGTACTACTAAACTACTAGCACAGTCTACCTATATCTTACTCTTTACAGTCGGTTAACGTAGAACATTGTCACAGAGCAATCGTGCGGGGTGTTGCGGGGATAAGAGGGCGGAGCTTTTGTCCCAAGCTGCCATAGTGCAACTTGGGACATAATTCCAAGGCTTTCGCTTGTTGATTTCGAATTTGATTGATATCGTGCATAGAAATTAAGATAATTTATCAATAATTAATTTATGTATTACGAGGATTTTATTATAAAGTATGTTTGCTAATCCAAAATGGCAGCCATATACATTTTCAAATGATTGTTCGATGGAAGTTATTTCCACGGTCATTAAAATCCAAATCCAAGATGGCGGCCATGAAAATTAGTCATCATGGGTGTCAAAGCCATGGTTTTTTGGGGTGCAGATGCCGAAAATCAGGACAAAACTCATTTCCAAGATGGCGGCTATTAAAATTTCAAATTAATCGTCATGGGTGTCATTCCCATGATTTTCGGGGATTCTGATACCGAAAATGAGGTCGAAACCACGCCACGATGCGGCTGTGAAAATTTTCAAATTAGCCGTCATGGGTGTCCAAGTCAAATCCATGACTTTCGGGGACGCTGAAGATGAAAATAAGATCAATTCTCAAACACCAAGATGGAGACCACGGTTTACCTGCCAAAGAAGAACGGTCATTTGTGACCCAGCCCCGACACGAAAGATACATAACTCAGTTTTTATTTTATTTTATGCATTGCTAAAATATATATTTTTTATTTTCGAAATCAATGGCTAACATCAAAAAATTGCCTTATGTTTTTGTTCAGGCGATATACATTTTTTTTAATACCTATTTACCTACAAAAACTTAATGACGATACAATAGTTATGGAATTATCCAGGTGACCTGGTGATGGAGCTGGATTATGTAATTTTTAAACTTCTAGTATAACAATCGAGTTAAGGTTCATTAAAATCGTCTTAATCGGTGATTCATTGCAGATTAGGGATTACGGTACAATTAAGAAGCTGGCTAGATAATGGAATATTTTTAACCGACTTCAAAAAGGAGGAGGTTCTCAATTCGTCCGAATGTTCTTTTTTTTTTTTGTGTGTTTGTTACGCGATATCTCCGCCATTTATGAATGGATTTTGATGATTCTTTTTTTGTTTGGTAGGCCATACTTCAGAGGTGGTCCCATATAAATTTTATTGAAATTGATTCAGCGCTTTTTGAAAAAGTCAACAAAAACCAAAAAAAAATACACAAATCGTATGTAGACGACGTTCTAGTTGTAGTGCTGGTCCGAGAATTTGTACACTATTGTAATTGTAATTTGTGGCACTAAAAAGTATGAAATAAAAAAACTTTAAAAAAGTAAAAACCGACTTCAAAAAAAACTAAACGGAGTAAAATAATTATCATTTAATAAAACTACCAGTTTCAGAAGTCGGTGTTCTACGCTGAAACAAATTGAATGCACCGACTTCTGAAACTGGTAGTTTTATTAAATGATAATTATTTTACTCCGTTTAGTTTTTTTTGAAGTCGGTTTTTACTTTTTTAAAGTTTTTTTATGGTAGTTATGTACTAAACACACCGAGTTTGAGCTTATCAATATTAACTTTATTTCAGTGCCGTTTGTGAAACAAAAATAAAACCGTTATTGCTATTCGTTAATAAAAAGAATTTTAAAATATTTTGTCTGAACAAAATCAAATGGCAATATATAGGAGTTAGCCACTGATATTCAGAATGGTGTTAATTTATTTCTGTTATATTTAATATAACAAAATAACTGAGATAAGTTCCTTATGTGTCGGGCCTGGGTAAAGGGGAACGCCCATAAAATGCTTGAAATGAACGGAAACTACTAATAGTCCTAAATTCTAATTAGAATTAAATATGCATAATGAATAATTCTCAAGTTTGTAAACGTAGGAGGAAAATATAACGATCTTTAAAATATTTCGCTTGATATCCGTCTAATTCATTCTTATTTTTTAATGGACAACTGTGTTTAATCTGACATGTGTAATCGACATTCAGCCAAACAAGAATTTTCAAATAATTTATCGAAGTATTTTATAGAATTATTGCACAGTTATCGTTCATTTAGAATAATTCGACCTAATTATAACGTTTATCTAATGAAAGTAATATTATATGCATGTCAATATTAATTAAAATAAAATTATTTTCAAATAAGAAAAAGTATCGTAGGCTGCATGGATAACATGTCCTTTGCCTTACTGACAGTTTGATATTGATTACTGCATTTCATTTTTCCGTTGAATTGTGGTTTTGAATTGATCGATTCACATTTTGCGTTTGCGACTTGAGTATAACTTAATAGGATATAATAACGACGACTTTGGCCATTTTTAAGGATTTTGATTTTACTTCTGCACACGTTACCCCTTTTCGAACTCGACTTAGATTGAACCCGCCTTGACGACGACTCGGCTTTTTGACGACGGACCTGGACCTGCTTTTTATACGACTCTGCTATTGTTTTGGACTCTTACACCGTGTACATTTAAAAATGGATGGAAACGTACACTGTGTTAATTGCTATCTCGATCTTACAGCGATGAGACGTAATGTCGTATCAGAGCAAAATGATGAAGTACGTCGTTTAATACAGGCATGGATAACACCATTAGCTGTAAGTATATTCATTCCATAGTTTTTGTGAATAATTATATTGAACTGAACGCACTGACATTGAACAATTAGTACATTGTTTTTTGTTCTTTCTCACAGGTTGAACCAGGTAGTGTTGTTTGTGATGCATGTCTTAGATTAGCGGTTCACACTATCACCGAGACACCTGGAACCAGCCGGCCAGGTAGACAAGTAGGCCACCAACATGTGTGCGTTTGCTGTGGACAGTCTGTTCTACGACAACGATCACATGTTGTAAGAAATAGCAGTGATCGTGAGAGGCACATAATGAATGTAGTAGCACACAGAATCCAACCACGCCAGGTAAGTTCATTCCTCTGCCCTAATTCTGTGTAATTCCCTCTTATCCCGTGCAAATAACGTCACTATCATGTCTTTTAAAAACTTATCACAGAGTACTTTTTTATGCATAGGTTTTCGTTCATCGAGCTTGAAGTAAAACAAAACCAACTTTTACTTTTCATTTTGCTTGCAGCTACGTTCTTCGGATTTGATCTGCCACCCATGTTGGCAACGATGCAGCCGGGCTACCTCACCCCCTACTACTCCTTCACCAAGCCCGAGTCCGGTACCCAGTCAGGCAGGTAGTTTGAATATACCTCTACATGAAGAACCTCCTCAAATAAGATCCAGCGTACTGTTACCTAATTACGGAAGAGCAGTTGATACTCAAAGTCATTGTTTCTATCCAGGATGTAATATGATTGATAGACATGTGGTACCACTTTCATTAAGGGTGTGGCTCTTCAAGGACTACAAGTTTTATATACCAAAGAATTCAAAAATATGTAGTCATCATTTGAATAGTGACTTTTGGCATGAACTCCCTGCTTTGGAAGATATGAATCATGAATTCACTGTGGACCACATTGAAGACTTTGCATCATTTGTGAATTATGAATGTCGTGCTTTGGACTTCGAAAATATACACATAATGGAAGAACATATGGTGTGGTACTTTTTAGGAATGAGTAGAAATAGTTTTGGTACTCTAATGGGAGAGGTGCCCCGATTGGCGCAAATGCATAGAGGTTCTACTGCCCTTGGAGCTTACCTGATGAAATTGAGAACTGGAGATTCTGATGAAAGATTATCATCTCTTCTACAAATACCGAGAAGTACTCTGGAACGTCTAATGGCTAAAGCAAGGGAAAAACTGCATCAAGATTTTGTTCCTATGAACCTTGGAATTGGACATATAACAAGAGAACAAATAGCAGCAAGAAACCTTGTTCTACCAAATGGGCTGTTTGGCGAAGTCGACGGAATAAGGAAGCCTGTCGTAATTATTGATGGAACATATATCTATGTACAAAAAAGCTCCAACTATTTGTACCAAAAAGAGACATATTCTCTTCACAAATATCGAAACCTTGTGAAGCCATTTTTGCTTGTTTGCTCCGATGGCTATATAATCGATGTGTTAGGCCCTTATCCAGCAACAACTTCCGATGCTCAGATAATGATTAGTGAATTTGATGAACCCAGTAAGCCATTGAGACAATATTTTCAGGATGGTGACGTATTCATTCTTGATAGAGGGTTCAGGGATTCCATTCCACTTTTGCAATCTTGCAATTATAGTGTTCACATGCCATCAACACTGCAAGTAAATGAAATTCAATTATCCACTCTGGAAGCTAATAAAAGCCGAAGAGTTACTATTTGCCGCTGGGTTGTGGAAGCCGTAAATGGAATATTCAGGCAGCAATTCAAATTATTTCGCCAAGATTTTTTTAATAGAGCTTCGAGACATTTAATGGTAGATTTCTCTATAGCAGCAGCATTAATTAATAGGTTTTATACTAGAATAGTTGACAGGCCAGATGCTGTTGATATTTTGCAAATAATACATCAGAATATGTATACAGAAAATATACTAGCTGATTATGTGATCACAAATAATTTGAATCGTCGCAGAGCGCAATTCCAAAGCATTAATATAAATCCTAACAATGTTGCTGATTTCCCACAACTGACATACAGCGAAATGGTTTTGTTGGCATGTGGTACGTACCAAATAAAACAGGCTCGCTCATACTATGGCGAGCACACACGAGCGAATGGTATTTATAAGATTGAAATATGTAGGGAACTGGATAACGAATTAGTTGAGCATTTATCTCTTCCGGGTAATTGCTTTTTACTTCGAGGAAAAATACAAAGCAGACATATTTCTCAAAAAATATATTTTGTTTATATAATAATTAACAATTCCTTATCAGGGATAAGGGCTTTACAGCATCGCTATTGTAACTGCCTCGTGGGACGGCGAACAGTTGGTACCTGTGCCCATACTATGTCAATAATATGGTACTTAGCATGGGCCCGGTACCAACCCAATATCAATCCTCCTGCACAGTTTCTTGATGATGTGTTAGTGGTTTTTAATGATGATTAAAACATTTAAATGCAGTTTTGTTTATTAATTATTGCGTAATAATCTTAAACCTTGACTTAACCTATATTTTAGAAAAAGATGTTTGGAACAAGTTTTGCCGAGTTTTTTTGTAATTATTGAAAATGATATGGGTTCCCTACGACTTATAGTGCAATTTGGCGTATATTTCATTGTTGTTTATTTCAGGCATTTTTATGTGTGGCATCTGGGCATTTCCCTTTCCTATGGGCCGTGACCCTTCTTCTTTAATTTAACAGGTAAATTTTTTTTGACCGCCATTTTAGATCAAGGAATAAATAGCCTTTATTTCCGGCATTAGCACCCACGAAAACCATAGAAGTAATAACCATGAATAATAAGTTTTCTATGGCCGCCATCTTGGATTTGGGAATAATTTATGACTCTTACCTACCCCTGCAAGCCTTAGCCACTGCGACTGTAACCTCGACAAAATTTTACTTTTAAATATTGTTAGGAAATTCCAGGATAAGATGGCGGCATTGCTGCTACATTACCTTTGCATTATTTCGTCAATCGTCAAAATTACGCATGCGTGGTTTTCTTTTTGCGCGTCACTATTTCTATAAAACGTTAATTAATTTGGACGTTTGTTTGACAAAGTTTGTGCAATTTGTTTTGTGTGACAACCCTTTGACACAAGTGTTACCAATTTGGACATTTCATAAGACCTGTCAAATGTATGGGCGTTGACCCACTGTATGTAGTAAGTAGGTACACTGTGCTACTACTATGAACTTACTTGAGGCAACTTGAGAATACTCAACTTGTTGACGAGTAACAAGTGTGTGAACAGGGTCAGAGTTGATAAATTTTTAGCTTCTTTTTTTTCATTCTTGTTGTGGTCAGCGCAGAGGCTGGAGGAGAAGGGCAATTGGCTTCCTGCGCATATCACGGGTTCGATCCCCGCACGGAACAAAGCATCTGAAAGATGTTGATCCAAATCCCATACACAAAAAAACCAAGCCAGTTTTGTATCTTAAATGTTAGAGTAAAAATAATACTAATTTTCTAAACCGTTGCCATATCCTTTTTTCCCTTGGAGAAGTTCGTAGACGTGCTTCCCATTGTAGAAACTGTAGGCAGGGAGATGAGTACCTATTGGTGAGCCCTAAGCTTGTAACCCGTTGCCAGTCTTATCGCGCGAAAGCGGCCCTGACCAGTCTAGAGACACTCAAAATGGCGACCACTTTTATCAACACTAACATCTGTAAATTCAAAAAATTCAAAACGGCATCTATACGGGCAAAGTTTAGGCAAATATACTGTGGGCATTATTAATGAATGTGTACTGTTAACAATTTGTAATGTGATCAGAATAACTAAAATACACTTCTCATCAAAAAAATCGAAACACTTCCGAAATTATCTTTGTGGCGACAATTAAACAAAAAAAAGCATTAATTAATTATGGAAAAAACATAATTTAGTAGCTGGAAGTTTGGCCTTTACAATGGTGTACAAAACTTCCAAAAATGTTTTTTTTTTTTTCAATTTTTATCCTTTATATGAATGAAACATTGTTTTGAGATAAACGTGTGTTTAGAGTTGGAGTACATTTTTCGTGCAAAAAACGAAAAATAACGCATTACTTAAAAAAATTCTGGGTGTAATTTGTTGATTAAGCTCTGTGACGTCTGATAAAAAGTTTTTTTTCTAACACACATGCATACTTCACCCGCAGCAGCCGCCCAAGTAGTGGCATTGCTGGATTCTGAGACTAGTCAGCGTGTTGTGGCTGCAATCTTGCATCTAAGCCACTTGTCTGTTCAAAGAGTATACCAACGCTATCGGGAGACTGGTTTATTTACGCGCCATCCAGGATCTGGTAGGAATCGGGTCACTTTTGAGTGAGACGGCCGATTTATTGCAACCGTTTGTTTGCAAAATCGACGCCTTTGCGCTTTTCAACTGCAGCAGCAGCTCCTTGTTGTTCGAAGGGCGACTGTAAGTGACTCTACGATTTGAAGAAGATTGAAGGAACGTAGACTGGTACCACACAAGCCAGCTAATGGGTCAAAATTAACAACAGACCATCGAACAGCTCACCAAAAAAAATCGAAACACCTCGCAAGTTTTTGTTTTGAATGGATTATTAGAAAAACATGTTTTTTTTTTAATAAATACTAAATGCCATTTAATAGTAGGTAGCATAAGGTTTAGAATTCCTTATGTTGATGTTCCATAATTTTACTCTCGTCAGAAAAGAGAACCTTGCTCATTTGTAGATTTGAACAATTTAAGTGCGCAAGTGCAAAGTTCAGGCGCGCTCTTCGATGGTCTGTTGTTAATTTCGCCTCATTAGCTGGCTCTTGTGGTATCAGTCTACGTTCCTTTAATATTCTTCAAATCGTTGAGTCACTTACAGTCACCCTTCGAACAACAAGGAGCTGCTGCTGCAGTTGAAAAGCGCAAAGGCGTCGATTTTGCAAACAAACGGTTGCAATAAATCGGCCGTCTCACTCAAAAATGACCCGATTCTTATCAGATCCTGGATGGCGCGTAAATAAACCAGTCTCCCGATAGCGTTGGTATACTCTTTGAACAGACAAGTGGCTTAGATGCAAGATTGCAGCCACAACACGCTGACTAGTCCCAGAATCCAGCAATGCCACTACTTGGGCGGCTGCTGCGGGTGAAGTATGCATGTGTGTTAGAAAAAAAACTTTTTATCAGACGTCACAGAGCTTAATCAACAAATTACAAACAGAATTTTTTTAAGTAATGCGTTATTTTTCGTTTTTTGCACGACAAATGGTGTGCGTTCGCGCAGCGGAATGTTGTTGAATTTAAAGATTTTAATTATGCAGATATTTAGTGTATGACGTCGTATAATTGTGTATGGTAAAAAAAAATTTGTGCACGCAGCCATTGTGGAGAAATTCACCAAAAACTGATTCCGCTGGGCGAACGTTGTCCTGGCGGAACTTTTTTTAATCCATAGACTTTAGAAGAAAGGAGATGTGTCCAAAAATTAGTGTGTATTTGTGTGTAATTGTGTATGTATGAATAAAATTAGTGCATGCATAAACTTCGGAGAAATTCAAGTTTCCGCTACGCGAACGTTTTGCCATTCGCTAGTTTTCATATAAAGCGCTTACATAGAGAGCTGTAGATTTTTACATACGTTGTTTTGAATTTGTTTATATTTGTTTAAAAAACAGATTTAGAAAAAGTCGTAGGGCTTAAAAGATAAAAATATAAACGTAAAATACGCTTATTAGGTCTTAGTTCTTAAAGTATGCACTTTGGGGTCTAGATTTTCACGTTTATACAAACCTTGTAAGTGTCTGCAACATGTTGCCAAGTATCAATGATGTTCCGTTAGTAATTAAAGAGTTATAGGACAATTTACCATGAATAGATCACTGTTTACAAAGCAGTCAAATATCACGACGTTCTAAAGGAATTGCATGGTAAAATGTATGCCAATAATTAGTGTATTCATTCAACTATTCACATGCAAAATTTCATGTCATTAAATTCAGTAATTAAAGAAAAACAATTATAGTACTGACGAAGCATCGAAAACCTACATAACCCGACCAAGTTCGGATAGCTACAAAAAAGCGGCCGTGCAATATATTTAGGTAACATCCCAAAATTTACAGTATAATACCGGTATTGAATTGGTATAGGTGATAACACAATTGTTGTTTCGATATAATTTATAGGTCATTTATTTTTGTACACCTACTTTTTTAAATGTATTTGACTATGACAGAAAGTAGGTACTATTTACGTAGGTACTTTATTTAAGTATGCGCTTGAGACTTGAGATATAATCTAGATATATTATTTAAGACAAATAAAATTCATACAGCTAATGTCTATTGAAGATTTCACGGATCAGGATTCTAACTATAGACCCTAATACATTTTAATCTAACTAAAACCCTATAGTTAGAATCCTGATCCGTGAAATCTTCAATAGACATTAGCTGTATGAATTTTATTTGTCTTAAATAATATATCTAGATTATATCTCAAGTCTCAAGCGCATACTTAAATAAAGTACCTACGTAAATAGTACCTACTTTCTGTCATAGTCAAATACATTTAAAAAAGTAGGTGTACAAAAATAAATGACCTATAAATTATATCGAAACAACAATTGTGTTATCACCTATACCAATTCAATACCGGTATTATACTGTAAATTTTGGGATGTTACCTAAATATATTGCACGGCCGCTTTTTTGTAGCTATCCGAACTTGGTCGGGTTATGTAGGTTTTCGATGCTTCGTCAGTATTATAATTTTTTTTCTTTAATTACTGAATTTAATGACATGAAATTTTGCATGTGAATAGTTGAATGAATACACTAATAATTGGCATACATTTTACCATGCAATTTCTTTAGAACGTCGTGATATTTGACTGCTTTGTAAACAGTGATCTATTCATGATAAATTGTCCTATAACTCTTTAATTACTAACGGAACATCATTGATACTTGGCAACATGTTGCAGACACTTACAAGGTTTGTATAAACGTGAAAATCTAGACCCCAAAGTGCATAATTTAAGAACTAAGACCTAATAAGCGTATTTTACGTTTATATTTTTATCTTTTAAACCCTACGACTTTTTCTAAATCTGTTTTTTAAACAAATATAAACAAATTCAAAACAACGTATGTAAAAATCTACAGCTCTCTATGTAAGCGCTTTATATGAAAACTAGCTAATGGCCAAACGTTCGCGTGGCGGAAACTTGAATTTCTCCGAAGTTTATGCATGTACTAATTTTAATCATACATACACAATTACACACAAATACACACTAATTTTTGGACACATCTCCTTTCTTCTAAAGTCTATGGATTAAAAAAAGTTCCGCCAGGACAACGTTCGCCCAGCGGAATCAGTTTTTGGTGAATTTCTCCACAATGGCTGCGTGCACAAATTTTTTTTTACCATACACAATTACACGACGTCATACACTAAATATCTGCATAATTAAAATCTTTAAATTCAACAAAATTCCGCTGCGCGAACGCACACCGACAAATGTACTCCAACTCTAAACACACGTTTATCTCAAAACAATGTTCCATTCATATAAAGGATAAAAATTGAAAAAAAAAAACAATTTTTTGGAAGTTTCGTACACCATTGTAAAGGCCAAACTTCCAGCTACTAAATTATGTTTTTTCTATAATGAATTAATGCTTCTTTTTTGTTTAATTATTGCCACAAAGATAATTTCGGAAGTGTTTCGATTTTTTTGATGAGAAGTGTAGAAAACGACAATTTTGCAAAAAGTATAGTTGAATGCCTACGGAAAGTTTCGGGCAAAAAAAAAATGTTAGCCACCCGATAGAGCGAGGATGGCATTTAATATTACTATTATTTTTAATCTAAAATCTGAGATACAAAACTTTTGCGCCGGACATGTGTACGTGTTGAGCCGTCTTGGCTATCGATGTATCTGTAACCCACGATAAAGGGGAATACCGTGGAAAGTTTAAAAAAAACAAGCAAAAAAAAAAAAGTTTTCCTTATTATCGCTCCATAATATAATATCTCGTAGCTTCCTTGCGAAGTGTCCGGTGTGGTTGAGCGGTTGTTGAGCGAGCGGCGGGCGCGCGTTATGTTGCAGGTATGTGGTCGTGGCAGGGAGGCGCGGGGGGCACGGCGGGCGCGGGGGGCGCGGAGGGTGCGCACGCGCCGCACGAGCTGTCCGACATGCTGCAGATATTGGACCAGAGTGGGACCGCCACCTTCGAAGATCTAAACATTAATATGTTCAATTCGAACTTTGAGTAATGTTAGTTGTATAAAGTATGTACGTAATATGACTCGTGAATTTAAGACGAAGATTATGCTGCGCTTTCAACAACGATGTGGATAACGAAAACGACATAGTGACGTGGGCGTTCAAAATTGCTGCATTTCTCACCTATTATCAGCAATTAGTACAGATTGTAACGACACGTCATCAGCTTATGAAACCTTAATATTTCGATTGTTGGGGTCATTAAAGATTCAAGATAAGTAGTCTCAGGACTGACTTATTCGGTTGTATACATAATTATGAATAATGTATAGTAGGAATACAGTGTGTGACATACTTTTGATACAATAATGTTTTATGTTCATTAATTAATCAATAACAATGATGTTGGTTATAAATATAATCATTTAGTACTTGTATCCATTTTTCAACACAGGCAATAGGTTATTACTTAAAAACATTTATAAATTGTATTTATAATGTGGTGACAAACAAAGCTGTACTTTCGGTCAACAAAATATAATAGATGAAAACTCCAGAGTTTGATATTGTCTAAAATACACTCCACGATGCTACTGACACATATTTTTACATAATGTCATTATTTACGTAAATTATACGTATTTGGTTTTGTTATGTATGAGGATTTGAAGTAATAAGTATGTACCACAGAGTATAGTAATATATATGAACGTATGTACTGAGCATGAAGGTTTTTCTATGTATCTCAGTTCTACTGACACTTAAATCGAAATATTAAATGCATAGCTGAATAAAGATGATTTTGCATAGTCTATTTTTTATTCGCAATTACAGTTAGCTAGGTTACAGTTTGAAACTTATATTGTTAATCTGTAAATAAAGTATTATTTGGCAGCTACCAAATTATTTAACATAGAATTTGTGAGTGAAGGTTTCAGTTGTTTTAATTGACATTTGACTATGCAGAGTTAGCTTTACTGGTAGTACATGTTTTTTTACGTGGAAGTTAATACATACGTTCGTTCTTACAATATAATTTGAAGGTTTTTACGTAATTTCCGTTCTAATGGTGCAACTAGCAAAATTAAGTTTATGGAAATTTGTTTTGTATTAATGTTATAGGTCTTTTAAGTTATGATTAAGACTCATTTAGAATAAATAGTAATAATAATAAGTTTTAAAATATATGAAATGCTTTTTGTTGTAAGTAATAATCACCATTCCACTAAACTGTTCACTTACCTACATTAAAAAGATCTAATTGAGTGCTAGTTGCTGAACGCAGAATACAACAGAACAGATTGAGAGTATAATCCAAATAAGAAAAAAAACAAAACAATTAGTGACGAAATACTCAATGTAAAATGAAAAAAAAAATGTAAACTATGTGTTGAGTATTGAACTACCGAACATTTAGGGGCATGTTAAGCACTTGATTTAATTTACGCAAATACCCCTTTCTGTAATACCAACCCCTTGCCCTCCGTAGGCAGCCATTTTGATTTTTGACCTGCCAAGAAATTTAGGTGTTCATTATTAAATGTAATTTGTATCTAGCAGTACGAAACGCCTTTTTTTTTGCAAAGCAACCCTTGCTTTTACTCTATTACACACAAAAAAACTCAATTATTGACTAAAATCATTAAAAATAGCAAAATGAAAAAGTTTTTTTATTTAATGAAAATTAATATCTCTCGAATGTGCATAAATAAAAGGTGTGAATAACTAAAAAAGAGTTCATATATTTAACAACTTATTTTATTTTTCATTTTTATGAGTTTCGTCAATAACTGAGATCACTTGTTTTATGAAATACCGGAGAGGGTTTGCAAAAAAGTAGGATTATTTTTTTGCAAACCCTCTCCGGTATTTCATAGAACTGGATTGGATTTTTGGATCTGGGAGTATCCTTTAAGGATTTAAAGGATACTCCCAGATCTAAAGATATTTTGAATGAACACCTAGGCTATCAAAATACTGCCATTCGGAGAGAAGGGGGTTGGTAATAACCAAAGGAGTTAAGGCCGCAGCACGCATGTAACGCACGCCTATTCATTAGTCAACGACGAAACGCGGCTTCACGAAATGAAATGTGGCCAATGAGCACCCTATATTAATATCGCGTGGCCTGGCGTGTCATAAGTCTGTTCCCGCCATTATTGTTATCTATACATATAATAATCGTTAATAAAGTTCTTTATGTTTATAAATTTTCGGTACTTCAATACACACCTTAAACGTATAGTTTTCATCTGTTGATTATTCAATACAGTTTACGCTACGAAACCAAAGACATGCGTACATTGTGAAGCCTTTGGTCGCAATAGTTTTGCTAGTTCTATCATTGGTCAAACGCGTCGTTTTGTGTTCTACATAATGGCCAGGCTAGATTCAAAGCTTTCAGATATTTTGTTCGTAGACAATTAACAACAGGCCGGTTTCTGTTGGTGGAAATAACGCAATTTGCTAGCCAGGCTATATTTGTCTTTTCTTTTAACATAACGGAACTTATAAAGCAATAATTGTGAGAACGCAATATTTACTCCCCCCACACGCCCATTACTTTGATGTACTGTATGGAGCACAACTTAAAGACTATTTTGAAGCGCGGTGGTGCTGTGGCGTTACGCGAACAGTTCGCGGTATGTTCGTGCACGAGTGCAAATGGGGACACGTCATTACATGAGCGATAACCTGTAATTGCTGAAATTCTTGAAATATTTGGTGTGTGCCAGCTGTTAGTCAATTGCTGAGAAATAGTTAACAAGTGTCATCAATTTGTCGTAAATAAGTAGCATTAGTCGACATTGTGATGACGACATAGGATTTAAATTTGTTTGTTGTTATTTCTAAGTTTATATGACGGTGTGCCTTGGCGCCCGCTCTGTTGATGTATGTAAACTCGGGACACGGGCTAATTTGACAAAATAGTTGCAATAAAGCTGCAAATATTGCAGGAAAATATGCGCTAGAGTAGAGAGCGCGTTTTTTAAGATTTGCGGACTCCTTACTTTATTTTTAGTGTATTTTGAAGGGAACTTAGCTTTGTCACCTATAATTACTATTTAAACACATTGGACTATGCTGATCAAACTGACATAATTATAATATCTGTCTACAAAAATAGTTGTTTGAAGGCACCCCTTAAATTATTTGCGCTGCACACTAAAGCTTGGAGACTGTATGTAGATTGATATAGTATAAGATAAAGTTACATATTTAAATAAAAAGAGATTAATCATGAGATACCATTTTATGATGAGACCAATCATATTTCATATACGAGTATTTACATATCTCACTAATTCATACAATAGGGAATATGCATGTAACTTTTTTTTTCTCTTAATCAATAAAGCTTTCCATTTTGGGGGTCAAACGCAAACTCATCGACATGTGCATTCTGCCCATCCTAACCTACGGTGCTCAAACATGGTCTCTGACTGAGTCTCAAAAGTCCAAACTCAAGGTTTGCCAAAGAGCGATGGAGCGTAGCGTATTGGGTATTAAGCTCAGTGACCGAATACGTAATACCACGATACGCTCCAAAACAGGAATCGCCGATGTGGGCCATAAGTCTGCAAGACTGAAGTGGGATTGGGCGGGTCATGTATGCAGAATGCATACAGACAGATGGGCTAGAGTCGTCACGCAGTGGGTGCCGGAAGACGGGCGTCGTCGCCGAGGGAGGCCTAGGAAACGCTGGCGTGACGACTTAGATTCGTGTATGGGAGATTGGCCAGAGAAGGCAAGGCACAGAGATAAGTGGAAGGCTATGGGGGAGACCTTTGCCCAGCAGTGGGACAAAATAGGTTGATTAAAAAAAAAAAAAAAAAAAAAAAAAAACAATAAAGCACATTAATATAAACCCAAGAAAAGTATTAAAAGTCAAATGTTAGTATTATTTCTTGCTCAAAACAATTATTAAACTTCAACAATGTTCTTCTACAGTTCAAACGTCCTTTATTGTCGCGGTCATAATGTGACGTCATAATCCAAGATACTGCTTTGTTAACATCTCTTTTTTAGCCACGAATCATATAAATTAAATTATTTCTTGTGCTTTATTCAAGCAGAAATCGCACTTACTAACTTAATCTCAGTGAAAAATCAAACAGTTTGCTAAGAAAAGATTATTTAAAGATTTATTCAAATGGATTCTGATGTCACTTCCGGCATTTTCGAAGACGACGCGTTTCGAGATTGCGTTCCGTTCCACGAAAAAAACGTAACATAAAACAATGAATTGTAAAATAAGTAATGCGTTAAAAAATGAAATAAACAATGCAATTTGTTTCTTGACTCCTGTACAATGTGTATTTAAATTATGAAAGAGTTTTGAATTACATGCATATTCCTTATTAGTATTGGTTACAAAAGATCTTTAATTCTGTTTTAAGGTACGTTGTTTTTGGTAATAATGAATTTTCTTCTTCTTTTTAACGCATTTTGGTGCTCTTTTTGATAGGGCCGGCCCTGACCAATATCTGCGCCCTCTTGGGATTTGCTCCCTGTGCCGTCACACCGCTGGCACCGCCCTATTTATGGCACTGAAGCCATTGTCGTGCCCTAATAATAGGTAAAACTGGCGAGGCGTAAGCTGAGCTTTGCATTTGTGTGAGTGCACATAGAATCGATTGCCAAAAAGCAGTATAAACCGGTTTAATTACTCAAGTTTACATTTTATAGACACAATAGATAAACAACGGCACTGACGACCCAGATCGTCGGTCGGGACGTTAACGGTTAGACCAAGCAAAGGACGCGTCTGCATTCTCACACAAATGCAAAGCTCAGCTGAGGCCTCGCGGACGGTACCTGTACCCCAAGTGTGAGTTTTTTTTCGTTAACTACTGTAGTTGCGTCACGCCAAAAATGTATGAAAATGTAGACAGCGGCTCTAGGCGCGGCGTTCAATTTACCCGTGAATATTTGAACGCCACGCCTAGAGTCGCTGTCTACATTTTTAGCGTGACGCAACTACAGTAGTTAACGAATACTCACACTTTGGGTACTGTACCTAGTAGTTACCTACGTTTATATTTTGCATACTTACGGGGGCCTGCAACTCCATTGACCTCTTACTGATAACAAAATTTGGGACTTAACGTACATTAACACACCAGTAACGTCAAAAAATTTAGTCCTGAAAAAGTTGTAAGACGTCGGGCCCACGTCAGTCACGTTCATTTCCTCATGTTCAAACGCTTATATTTGCCAACGAAACATGAACATAGAACGTTGCTATGACTGACGCCTATTCACATAGGTACAGTAACACGTCCCTTAACATTGAGTAACTGATCGGCGACTTGAGGGTGACGTGACTGATGTGTGTGTATAATTTATTTGAGGAGGGATTTAACTGAGAGGACTTCTTTAGATTTGGTGGTTCCTCCAGACCCAAAGCCCGGGGCAGACCGCCCACTTATACAGCCAATGCACCCTCTGCTGTTTGCTTGCTAAAACAATATGTAGGTATAAAAAGTGATTTTAAATAACCTTTTTTTCAATAATATAATTTAGGGACTTTTAAATTCAGCTAGCCACCGCAGGTCATTGAAACTAAACAATTATTGCTTTATAAATTATTACCAGATAGTGAAATATATTTTTTAGTTAAAATTATACCTAATTTGAGGATATTAATGGATAATATTTTTATGTAAGTAATGCATTTACGAGTTCGTTTTCTTCGTAAATAAATATTTTTATTATTTTTATTGGTTGAATAGGTATACCTGAATTTTGTAAAATGAATTTTTCATTAAATATTAACGATATGAAAATTTGTTTTTTTTTTTAATATTATTTTATACAGGGTCGCCAAAATGTGAGTCAACCGGAAAAATCTAGGCTCCTCGTTATTTTTGTACGTATGTGGGGTACGATGAGACGTGTGTCTACTACTTAAGAGTTTAAAAATTGCGAAAACAGCAATTGTTTTCGTGAGCCCTCTAAAATGTATTAATATTTCTTGCAGGTGTGTAAAGCCGGACGTCGACTACAGCCGAAACGCGTCGAATCGAGTCGAGTCGCATTTGTTCCGTGCGAGGCGAAACGGTCAGTAATCGCAAGTCGTTAAAACAGAAATTCGCGTGACAAGCGATGCGGGCGAGTTATGCAATTCGGCGCTCCGCGGCTCGTCGCTAATGGATGCAGTTTCATACTAAATACACATATATAAGAAATAAGTAGGTACATATATAAGCACCTAACTTCTTCGATTCGACTCGACTCGGCCACATTAGTGGACGCCAGCTTTATGAGAGATAAAAGTTTAGGTAGATCACTGAAATTCCGTTTTCCTAATTTGCAAACTGGTACCAGGGGTACTGAATTGAGGGATCACACCAATCTTATCCCTGCGAGCTTAACGTGCGTCCATAGTACATCGCCAGCATTACTGCCTGGCCACGGGAACCGACGACGGCGCGGCGGTGCGTCTAGGCGGTAAAATATGCGGCACAGTTTGCAGGGCATGGGGAGTAGCGTTCGCCGGCGCCGCCGCGAACTAGTAGGGATAGTAGGAAGTCCCAAAAAGTATCGATATAAATCAAACGATATTTTCTAAAAAAATATGTGGTTATAAAATTCTATTATGTTCTTTATTCATTTTCTAACATATTTAATACATTTTTAAATATTTAAATATAAAATAAAAACATTAAAAAATAGCAGCCCACCGGCATCGGGAACAGGATCCAAGCTACCGGTGGTCAGGGCCTCAGAGAGAGGAATTTCCTAACAATACGTGCTGTCTGTGTCACGAAGTACCGCTTTCTGTATCATGATAGGACAGTAGCATGCCCGACAGATGTCAACCGCACCGTCCTTCACAATATATTTTCTACAGTTGTTCGTCATCATAACTTCGTCCATAATTGCACAAACAAAACCTTCGGTTTCCCCAAATAGGTCACCGAAACATAGCCAGGCCACGGACGCTAGAAATCTGCATCGGGCCCATGGAGGGCCCGGTAGAAGCGTCCGTGAAGCTCCTTGCTCCGCCATACCTCCCGGCTCCCTGCTGCAATTAGTTTTAAGTACTACAGGCTTGTGCCAGTTCTCTTTAGCCAAGGAGAGCGGGGTGAATCCTTTGTGCACTGCGACTACATCTCGATGCATCCCCACGTCGGCTTGGGAGAAATACTCCCTGAGAATGCACACCACGCACTTGTGGAGGGTCTTAGCATTTAAAAAGCCTCGATCCCCACACTTACACGGGATGTACCTACAGTCTCATTACCGATGAGCGTGGATGATACATGGGTTGATGCAAAAGTGCTTCGCGATGTACACAAATCGTGAATGTAACCATAACAATTTAGTGTTTTTAATACTTTTCGTGGGTTTACTTGTTAATAAAACAATATTCTATTATTAAGTAATTATGATGCATTCTATTGAATTTTCGTTAGATATCGATGGGGTAAAAATATCGATAGTTCTGATAGTATTGCCAGTAATTGTTGAAAAACACACTTTTAAAGTGATAGTATCAATACATAGTATCACAACTCAATACTATTGGTACTCAGCAATAGTATTAATGTATGTCTGTCGATTGATACTATCGATAGTATCTATTGTTAAATTCCAATACTATCGATAGCCCTATCGATATTGTTACTAGTTTTCGAGGTCACGATAGTATTGAAATACTGATGAGAGTCAATTGATAGTTGAGCAACACTAGTTCCGACACTAAGGCTGAGATCTATAGACCCAACTTGGACTTTGCTCAGACTTTACTTTAGACTTATGACAAAGTCGGTATTTATAGAGCCGTCTTTGAATTCATCTGAGTGCGTGCTTAGCAAATGCTTAGCAAAGTCTAAGTTCACAAAATCGACGACTTAGCAAATACCATAGACATAATAAATAATATAGACATGAAACGTTCTACTATATAAAAAATAGTTATGCAAATGTGAGGAAAATCGACGCCAATATCAAAAAAATACTGCCATCTCTTTCTAACTTTTTTAATTTTGCTTATGTAAAAAAGGATAGTAATATTTTGACAGCTACCGTAATGGCAACCCGTCATTTCTGGCGACAGTAAAATACCTAAGTGCGGCCGGTCGCCATTTTATTTTCTCGCTGTTTGTTATTATCTAAGGGTACGTCGACTGTCAAATGCGTTCGAGCTGTGGTTATAATTTGTTGATTTTTGGAGTAAATAGCAGTTTTATTACGCTTAAACTTGGTTTTATTGTGGGAATTGTCGATAGCAAGATGCCGAATTGCAATATAATCGGATGTGGCATCAAAAGAAGCGGAAAACACCCAAACATAACTTTGCACTGTACGTATTTTATTTTAACTGAAAAATGTTTAGATTTAGATAATGCTGGTTTTATTGTTGAAGACTTTCAACAGTAAAGCATTCATAATTTTCGTTTTTACTTTATTTTCAAGATTTGTACTTCAATAAATCATTTTGTTGATGTTTTGTTGTTATTGAAGAGTCAAGTGATAGAGTAGTGCATTTAGACATTGTTTTATTTATCGATAATGCAATTTATGCTCCTTTTTAGTTTTATGTTTTACTTTTAAGGCTGCCTACTAGAAAAGGTAAAAGAAAACTGTGGTTGGAATCCATCGGAGTTGAAAATTTAAGGACGACAACAAAAAACATTTTTATTTGTTCTCTTCATTTCGAAGAATCGTGTTTCAACCGAACACTGGGTAAAATAACATTACGTGACGATGCTTTACCCTGAAGAAACCTACTGGTAAGTAATATTATATACATAAATGATCTCTTTGAAAGAAATAAAAGATAAATGGTTCTTTTATTAGACGATAGAACGGCTTTAGAATGTAAAAATAAAAACAATTATGAAAATGATATTAATGATTCGCTATTTAATATTATAAATTGGATAAATGATAATGAATAAACGAGATAATAATTTATTGTTTCCAAAATATTTTCACATTTTAAAATATAATTAAACAAATGTCTATATTACTCGTGATTGATACTTATGAAGATTATAATAATAAAATGACTTGGAAACCATATAGCAGAAATTTGTAAACAATTAAGTAAATCTGCATATGCACTGCATCAGCTATCAAAAAATGTAAACACTAGTAACAGCATATCACAGATCAGAAACCTCAATTCTATGTTACAGTGTTATTTTTACGTGACAATCGACTGATAGGCAGCTTATATTTAAGATGCAAAAACATTGTTTTAGGTCAATGTGTTCTCTAAAAACAACACATGTACCGTTTTTTTTAATCTTTAGAATTGCCTCTTACGTCAAAACTGCATTGTTTGTGAGGATATTATTTTTAAAATTGTCCACAGATGTTCAAGCATAATATTCTAAAGCATATTTACGCAAAATTATATTAAACCATTATTTTTATAAACATAATTCATACGCATAATAAGTAACTCCTAAAATGCTAGACACTACGTGTACCCGTTATATTTAATGAAATTTGTAGGTATGGTTCGGTAGGGTGTTTTATTCTACATTATCTAAAAATAGAAGTTACAAGCCAAATTTGTACTAACGGGTCTTAAAAAAATTAACCCTAACCTAACCAGTTGTCGTTTATGGATGGCCTAGCTACGCTCGGAAAACAAAACTAGTCTCAACAATAATTAGCCCTACATAAATTGTATGGCAAAGTATTATTATGGAAAAAAGGGATCCCTTTCTTACCATCATTATTAATTTAGTGAATTTGATCTCATAGATTGATTTGAGACTGGGTGGGAGATATCACTTGCTTGTTTTTAATATCTGTAAAGCTTAATTTTATTTTATTTGATTTCAGGTCCACACAGAAATGATAAAGAAATTAAAGGACAAGTGTCAAAATCAGTTAAAGAAAATAAAGAGAATGAGAATATTAGAAGAAAGACAAAAAGAATTACTCATTTTAGTAATATTATTAATATGAAATATACATGAATTTAAGATTCAAATATAATGCGAAGAAATATTCTGAAAGAATTTCATACAGAAATTACTTGAACAAAATAATATTATTTAGAAATGAATAACTTTGATTTATTTTATAATATTAAATACTTTATTATAATTATTGTTGACTTTTTATTAAAACCCACAATCATCTGCATGTTCGAAGAGGTTTGTAAACAAAAAAGGGTTGGAAACATTAATATAAAAAATATTAATTATGGTGGTTCCGCCTGTGAAATCATATTTTCATAAAATTTTTGTAAATTGCAGCTTTGTATGTCGTAAACATGTTGCGATAAAAATAATTTAATTGGTATTCAATTATAATCTTTAATGAAAAATAATATACTACACAGGATAAAGTTTTATACAGACCCTTGACGGAACCACCTTATGTAACAGTAAAAAGAAACCGTGTGGACAGCAGCAAATCAAGCAAGAAAGGTCTCCTCTGTTTTAGAGCTCAGGGCGACGACGAATCCGTCGCCGCGCTGCCACCGTGTCATGACGCATGACTGTGAATAGGCCCTAAGGGCCTTTTCGCTGCCATGCGGGTTCGACCCCGCGTGCGAGCGTCACCCGCATGCGTGGCGCCCGCAGTTTACCTTTTCGTTCGTGTTTCACGCATCACATTATATGGTGAAATTCAGGCACCACGGGTGCGGGTGACACACGCATGTGGGCACGAACGCGCATGGCACTGAAAAGGCCCTTATAGGTATATGCGACGTTGCCACCAAGACATATCGCCGTTGCCACAACGCCAAGCATACTATTGACCGCTAACATATGTGGTCAGCAATGTAATTATATACCTAAATCAAGAGCTGGACTGGACATAACGACAAAACCAATTTGCCGTGTGTCCGGTCTAGACAGTTATGCGATTACTGATTCTAGTGATCATACGGTCGCGAGTTATACTTTAATCAACATATAATTAAATACTGTATTCCAAATTGCAAAAAACGAAAGAAAATTTGAATTTCGGAAACTACGGTCATAGTAAGAAAACAATTACAACAATTAAAAGTGGTATGTACAATTATGTAGGTACCATGATAATAGAAAAACATTATTATAAAGTTTTATCGATGTCATTTTTAAAAAACATCGATAGGGCCTACTCTAGTAACCGCCATTTTATTTTCTCAGCAAAGTTTAGGTATACACGCTTTTTTTGTAGGTATGCCAAGTCCATAGATTTCCTTATGTCGATGGCAAATACTTAGGCTACTACTATCCTAACAAAAAATAATGGTACAAACTTTACTTTACCATCAATATGTTTACACAACTTTTTAATTTTTTAGTATTATCAAGTGACCAGACTCAACTCAGTAATACCAGATTAGAAAAGATTTCCTTGATGTTGATAACTAATTCTGAATTAGTTAAGATAAAAACAATTAGGTATTATAACATCACCTAAAAAAGTTTTTCTAAGTTTAAAATGTATAAAATGAATTATAAGTTACTTTTTTTCGACAAATTGCAGATGTCAAAACGATGCGATCCGTTTCAATGAATATAATATTGTGTTCGTTTATAAAAAAACAAAAAAACACATATAAGCATGCCAATTTCTGCTTATTCTTAAAATAATAATACATAGAAGAAATATGAGCATAGTTCTAGATTATTTACATGTTATTATTGTTAAACATTTATAAAGAAAAATCAAGAATGTAATGCTTGAAACGAAACATTAACTTGTATTTTGACATCGGCCGTCTTAGCGAATGCTTAGGCTGAGATCTATAGATCCAACTGGGACTTAGCTTAGACTTTGCTCAGACTTTACTTACGTAATACTTTGCTAAGTGTATGCTTAGCATAATCTTAGATTTGGAATTTATAGACGTATCACGTTGAGACTATGCTGAGCTTAGGCTAAGCATTCGCTAAGACGGCCGATGTCAAAATACAAGTTAATGTTTCGTTTCAAGCATTACATTCTTGATTTTTCTTTATAAATGTTTAACAATAATAACATGTAAATGATCTAGAACTATGCTCATATTTCTTCTATGTATTATTATTATAAGAATAAGCAGAAATTGGCATGCTTATAAGTGTTTTTTGTTTTTTTATAAACGAACACAATATTATATTCATTGAAACGGATCGCATCGTTTTGACAACTGCAATTTGTCGAAAAAAAGTAACTTTTAATTCATTTTTATACATTTTAAACTTAGAAAAACTTTTTTATGTGATGTTATAATACCTAATTGTTTTTATCTTAACTAATTCAGAATTAGTTATCAACATCAAGGAAATCTTTTTTTATCTGGTATTACTGAGTTGAGTCTGGTCACTTGATAATACTAAAAAATTAAAAAGTTGTGTAAATATAATGATGGTAAAGTAAAGTTTGGACCATTATTTTTTGTTAGGATAACAGTAACCTAAGCATTTGCTAAGGCTGAGATCTATAGATCCAACTTGGACTTAGCTTAGACTTTGCTCAGACTTTACTTACGTAATACTTTGCTAAGTGTATGCTTAGCATAATCTTAGATTTGGAATTTATAGACGTATCACGTTGAGACAATGCTGAGCTTAGGCTAAGCATTAGCTAAGACGGCCGATGTCAAAATACAAGTTAGTGTTTCGTTTCAAGCATGACATTCTTGATTTTTCTTTATAAATGTTTAACAATAATAACATGTAAATAATCTAGAACTATGCTCATATTTCTTCTATGTATTATTATTATAAGAATAAGCAGAAATTGGCATGCTTATAAGTGTTTTTTTTTTTTTTTATAAACGAACACAATATTATATTCATTGAAACGGATCGCATCGTTTTGACATCTGCAATTTGGCGAAAAAAAGTAACTTTTAATTCATTTTTATACATTTTAAACTTAGAAAAACTTGTTTTATGTGATGTTATACTACCTAATTGTTTTTATTTTAACTAATTCAGAATTAGTTATCAACATCAAGGAAATCTTCCCTAATCTGGTATTACTGAGTTGAGTCTGGTCACTTTATAATACTAAAAAATTAAAAAGTTGTGTAAATTAATGATGGTAGAGTGCGCGCAAGATAACTCTGCGCGCGGCCAAAATTGGAACTAATCATTGCCGCCATCTTGTCGTTTACGTCAGGTGTCAAAACAGTGCGTTGTGTTCCGTGTTTTTATTCGTTTTTAAAGTAAATAATCGCCTTCAATATTCCGAAAGTGATTAAAAGTGCTGGTAGAGATATTATCTTGAAGGTCAAACGTGCTTGTGAAGAAGAACGCGATAATAACGGGCCTACGGTACCGTTTTCCAAAGTTAGAGCTCGCGTTGCTTATTTGACAGGTAAGTTTTAGGGATACCATTACAAAAATTTTGTTCTACACTTTGGATCCAGACACGTAATATAATTATTTTAATTTTGTTTTAGGCGTTTCTGAACGTACCGTAACCCAATTAACACAAGAGGGTAATATAGCAGCAGCTTCATCTTCAAAGATTGTGACCCCCGGAAGAAGTAGGAACCGGAAGAAAAAAATTGCTGAACTAGACGATTATGATAAGTGCGCTATAAGGCATAAAATTTAATCTTCATCTTCAAAGATTGTGACCCCCGGAAGAAGTAGGAACCGGAAGAAAAAAATTGCTGAACTAGACGATTTTGATAGGTGCGCTATAAGGCATAAAATTCAATCGTTTTACGTCGTGAAGAAGGAGATTCCTACCATAAATAAACTTTGGTTGGAATTGAAAGCAGATATTGATTTTAAATTTGGCAGAACATCATTGAGGGCTATTTTAAAGACTATGGGCTATAAATACAAAAAATGCCAGTCTAAACGAAAGGTTTTAATAGAACGCAGTGATATTGCAGCTTGGAGAGCAAAATATATTTTGAGGCTACGCAAGAATCGTCAGGAAGAAAATCGACCTGTCATTTATCGTGATGAAACGTACATCCATGCTTCGTACCACCTAGAAAAATGTTGGCAATCGGTGAAAGAGCCTGGTATTCTTGCTTCTGATAGCGTTGGCGCAAGATGGATTATTTCTCATGCTGGTGGTAAAACTGGGTTTGTTGACAACGGACTGCTAATATTTAAATCAAAATCGATTGATTATCATGACGATATGAATTCAATAAACTTCATGCGATGGATGAAGGAAAAAATTGTACCTAATCTACCACCGAATAGCATTGTAGTGATGGATAATGCATCATACCGCTGCACACAAATAAACAAGGCCCCTTCAATGGGCAATAGAAAAGCAGAGCTCCAAGAGTGGCTTACTAATAATAATATTGAAGTTAATGATTGCTGGACAAAAGCACAATTGTATGAACTAATTAAAAGGCACAAAGATGAACCGCAGTATGAGGTTGAGAAAGTATTAAATGAAAATGGACATGAGGTTCTTCGATTACCACCATATCACTGCGATTTAAATCCAATAGAGAAGATTTGGGCAATTGTAAAGAGGCGCATTCCAGAAAAAAATGTGAATCAAGCGCCTAGCGAAATAGCAGCGATTACTGAGGAGGCGTTTAGCACAATTACAAAAGAAGAATGGGTTAATGTGTGTCTACATGTCGAAAAAATAGAAGATCAATATTTTGATTCAGACAGGCTACTCGTTATAGAATTGGACAAACTTATAATTAACGTTACTGGCGACACTTCCTCCGACTCTTCTGGTGAAGATTCGGATATGGACTCCTCTGAAGATTGTCCAATGGAAGGAATAAACCTACTGCAGGACCATTCCTATACCAAATTTACCTAGTTTTGAATAAATTATTAACAATAATCTAATGAATTTTATTTATTTTATTATATATACCCTTAACGATAACGAAAACCACATATTCTACCCATCATTGGGATAATTTTTTTCTACCAGACCATACCTGGGAAACCACTAGTTTTGGAGATATTGAAGGTCAAAGTATACATATTTTTTTCTTTGTTTTTTCCAAAAACGTATTCTAAGTGATAATACTAAACTTTCTTCCAAACAACCTTAGCAAAATTTTCATTTTTTCCTCACAAATTACGCATTTTAAAATTACAACAACGCAACGAATATCAAACGCACACGACCGCCTTGGCTCAACTGTGTGGCCGCTGCACGCATGCAAACGCGCGGCATCGCCACAACCACACATTGCGCGCTACAAAAAAAAGCGTTTTTTTATGTCAAAAAATAAAAGTCGTTTCCCAGCAATTATTTTTGGTCACTGTAGTTTAGTTTGATGTACAGAGTGCGTAGATTTCGGCTATGTGATGGGTCTTTTTACACCCTGTATATATTTTTTTTTTATGCTAGTTGCAATAACATAAACCTAAATAATAAACTTGAATATAAAATTAGAATAATAATATATTCTCAAAGAAAATCCCAAAATTTACCTTAAATAAAGGAGAAAAAGTATTAGTTTGGCTGGCAACATTAAGCACGCCCTCAGTCGCGCGCAGAGTTATCTTGCGCGCACTCTAAAGTAAATTACGGACCATTATTTTTTGTTAGGATAATAGTAACCTAAGTATTTGCTAAGTCGTCGATTTTGTGAACTTAGACTTTGCTAAGCATTTGCTAAGCATGCACTCAGATGAATTCAAAGACGGCTCTATAAATACTGACTTTGTCATATGTATAAAGTAAAGTCTGAGCAAAGTCCAAGTTGGGTCTATAGATCTCAGCCTAAGTCGTCGATTTTGTGAACTTAGGCTGAGATCTATAGACCCAACTTGGACTTTGCTCAGACTTTACTTTTGACTTTTGACAAAGCCAGTATTTATAGAGCCGTCTTTGAATTCATCTGAGTGCATGCTTAGCAAATGCTTAGCAAAGTCTAAGTTCACAAAATCGACGACTTAGCAAATGCTTAGGTTACTATTATCCTAACAAAAAATAATGGTCCAAACTTTACTTTACCATCATTATATTTACACAACTTTTTAATTTTTTAGTATTATCAAGTGACCAGACTCAACTCAGTAATACCAGATTAAAAAAGATTTCCTTGATGTTGCTATCTAATTCTGAATTAGTTAAGATAAAAACAATTAGGTATTATAACATCACATAAAAAAGTTTTTCTAAGTTTAAAATGTATAAAAATGAATTAAAAGTTACTTTTTTTCGACAAATTGCAGATGTCAAAACAATGCGATCCGTTTCAATGAATATAATATTGTGTTCGTTTATAAAAAAACAAAAAACACTTATAAGCATGCCAATTTCTGCTTATTCTTATAATAATAATACATAGAAGAAATATGAGCATAGTTCTAGATTATTTACATGTTATTATTGTTAAACATTTATAAAGAAAAATCAAGAATGTAATGCTTGAAACGAAACATTAACTTGTATTTTGACATCGGCCGTCTTAGCGAATGCTTAGCCTAAGCTCAGCATAGTCTCAACGTGATACGTCTATAAATTCCAAATCTAAGATAATGCTAAGCATACACTTAGCAAAGTATTACGTAAGTAAAGTCTGAGCAAAGTCTAAGCTAAGTCCAAGTTGGATCTATAGATCTCAGCCTTAGACTTTGCTAAGCATTTGCTAAGCACGCACTCAGATGTATTCAAAGACGGCTCTATAAATACTGACTTTGTCAAAAGTCAAAAGTAAAGTCTGAGCAAAGTCCAAGTTGGGTCTATAGATCTCAGCCTAAGGCTGAGATCTATAGATCCAACTTGGACTTAGCTTAGACTTTGCTCAGACTTTACTTACGTAATACTTTGCTAAGTGTATGCTTAGCATAATCTTAGATTTGGAATTTATAGACGTATCACGTTGAGACTATGCTGAGCTTAGGCTAAGCATACGCTAAGACGGTTGATGTCAAAATACAAGTTAATGTTTCGTTTCAAGCATTACATTCTTGATTTTTCTTCATAAAAGTTTAACAATATTAATATGTAAATAATCTGGAACTATGCTCATATTTCTTCTATGTATTATTATTATAAGAATAAGCAGAAATTAGCATGCTTATAAGTGTTTTTTTTTTATAAACGAACACAATTTTATTTTCATTGAAACGGATCGCATCGTTTTGATATCTGGCCGCTTTTGTCGAAAAAAAGTAATTTTAATTCATTTTTGTACATTTTAAACTTAGAAAAACATTTTAATGTAATGTAATAATACCTAATTGATTTTATCTTAACTAATTCAGAATTAGTTATCAACATCAAGGAAATCTTTTCTAATCTGGTATTACTGAGTTGAGTCTGGTCACTTGATAATACTAAAAAATTAAAAAGTTGTGTAAATATAATGATGGTCAAGTAAAGTTTGTACCATTATTTTTTGTTAGGATAATCGTAACCTAAGTATTTGCTAAGTCGTCGATTTTGTGAACTTAGGCTGAGATCTATAGACCCAACTTGGACTTTGCTCAGACTTTACTTTAGACTTTTGACAACGTCAGTATTTATAGAGCCGTCTTTGAATTCATCTGAGTGCGTGCTTAGCAAATGCTTAGCAAAGTCTAAGTTCACAAAATCGACGACTTAGCAAATACTTAGGCTACTATTATCCTAACAAAAAATAATGGTACAAACTTTACTTTACCATCATTATATTTACACAACTTTTTAATTTTTTAGTATTATCAAGTGACCAGACTCAACTCAGTAATACCAGATTAGAAAAGATTTCCTTGATGTTGATAACTAATTCTGAATTAGTTAAGATAAAAACAATTAGGTATTATAACATCACATAAAAAAGTTTTTCTAAGTTTAAAATGTATAAAAATGAATTAAAAGTTTCTTTTTTTCGACAAATTGCAGATGTCAAAACGATGCGATCCGTTTCAATGAATATAATATTGTGTTCGTTTATAAAAAAACAAAAAACACTTATAAGCATGCCAATTTCTGCTTATTCTTATAATAATAATACATAGAAGAAATATGAGCATAGTTCTAGATTATTTACATGTTATTATTGTTAAACATTTATAAAGAAAAATCAAGATTGTAATGCTTGAAACGAAACATTAACTTGTATTTTGACATCGGCCGTCTTAGCGAATGCTTAGCATAAGCTCAGCATAGTCTCAACGTGACACGTCTATAAATTCCAAATCTAAGATTATGCTAAGCATATACTTAGCAAAGTATTACGTAAGTAAAGTCTGAGCAAAGTCTAAGCTAAGTCCAAGTTGGATCTATAGATCTCAGCCTTAGACTTTGCTAAGCATTTGCTAAGCACGCACTCAGATGAATTCAAAGACGGCTCTATAAATACTGACTTTGTCAAAAGTCTAAAGTAAAGTCTGAGCAAAGTCCAAGTTGGGTCTATAGATCTCAGCCTAATTCTCCGTGGCATGGGCGGTACTGATCCATACATTTGTTTCTGCTGCCCGGAAAATTTCGCCGCCGGTCGCCGCTACACGTGGCATGATGAGTACATTTCCATACATTTGTTTTAGTCGCCAGACGCACCGCGCTAGCTACTATTATCTAATCTGTGGCACCGCGCGAATTTTTGCTGCTGCGAATGTCCTGTGGCCAGGCTGTCACTTGTTTTTAGCGCTTCTTAGCACCTACCCTGACGTCACCGTGACCGCCGCCTTTATCAGGATTAACAGGGTGGTGGGATCTGAGGGTCAAAATTTGTTTCGGCATACCATTTTGGAGGATTTGTCCAAAATCACCAGGCCGGGCATGCGGGTTGGCAATCACAGAATGTTGCGCCTACAACCGGTGCACGTGGAGGGCAGCACCGTTAAAATAAAATATTACCGCCATTTACCGGTCATTAGAGCCTCTTCCATACCGCGGGCAGGTGCGGTTGACTTGTGGCACTGGTGGTGAGTACTTACATCCCCCAGTCTGTAAACGGTTCCTAATTCTATGTGCTGTCAGTTAGTTTCTTAACAGGCGATAAATGTGATTTAACATTTCAAATAAATAAGAATCCAAAAGTTCTAAAAGAGAAGTTATTTTTAAAGATTAAATTTTATAGATAGGTCTGAAACCAATATTGTGTTGCATATCTAAACATTCAGGAGTCGAGTCAAGACACACACTTAAGCAGTCGCACACTTAGCTTTAACGACTGTAAATTTCCACCAACTACAGCCCAATGTAGGAAAAAGTTCTTTAATGGCCCAGTTGGTATTAACGCAAGATATCAACTTAGGACGGTGGCGGAGGAATGTCTTGTAGGTACCTACATCAAAGGCAGCGTCCAAGGGCTAAGAATCTTTGGGCGGGATCTGACGGTCCAGGCACAGAATACAAATTCTAGACATAAGCTATATTTGCAGGTTCGTGTCGAATGGTTTCGATCCGATCCTGCAAATATCGAATCGTATCGTACTTAATCCCTCTAAGATCCTAGGATCGCATCGAATGGTTTCGATCCGATTCTCCAAATATTTAATCGTATTATCAATCCCTCAAGATTCCTAGGATCGTAATAAATGGTTTCGATCCGATCCTCTAAATATTGAATCGTATCGTGTCAACACGCGCCGCCGCGATTTGAAAACATTCTAGATAACCATTTTTTTTAATAAAAAACCATCATATTATAAATTGACTGACCATGGATTTTTGACAATACGACCTATTCATTCCGATACAGCTACTTTTGTATCGATCCAAGTATTGTATCGTATTCGTTTGCATCGATCCAAAATATCGTATCGGAGTATCGTATCATGTAGAATTGATATTGTTAAGTATCGTATCGGCTTGTGCATCACTAATTCCCATCATGTATGCAGTAAACGTCAAATCAAACGTCAATTTCTCTTTGGTAATTGGTAAACGTAACTGACGTAACGTCGCAGTGGTGTCAGTAAATATTTATTAATTTTTGTTGGAAGTCCATTATTTTATTCTATTACAAAGTGTAGTCTTTCGATTTTGCCATGGTTTTACAAGAGAAGTGTAATTAACAAAAGAGGAATAGAAATCATGGCTAGATTGGGAAAAACTGCACAGGAATTTATTCAGGACTCATTTTCACCCATTATCGCAGTATTGTGCAGTCCAAAAGTAGAAAATGTCGTTGCCAAAAATAATCTGTCTTTTACTGAAATGCTACAACCCTTCACAACAATGGATTGGGAAGGTATGTTTTGTGTTTTTTATTTTAATCCTACAGGGGGTGGCGATCTAAGATCATTTATGTTGATTCAGGCTGGTTTGTTTTGCTTACTTCAATATTTGAATATTCAATATTTCTAAACATTCAAACTATGGATATAGGACTTAATCCATAGTAGTATAGTGTTTGCATAGTCTCGTAGTTTTCTAGTACTAGATAAATAATTATAGTATATTTTCTAGTAAACCAATCATACACTCATTATAATTATTGCAAGCCAGTAGATTCTTAATGTAACAGAAGGCTTCATTTACACAGGGTAAGTAACTGACTCCAAACTTGAGACAAGTCAGTGCGGACCTGATACTTACCTAGTGTAAATTGATTGCAACACTCCAAATCAATTTACACTATACCCTAATTCCAGAATTCAGATAATTTATGTAAACAAAGAAATGTCATTGTCAAAGTGACAGGTTAGTGGTACAAAACATTTTATCATTAAATGTTTACTAAGTAATCATTTAAAATCAAGTTAATTTTAAGAACAATGCAAACAAAATACTGTAGCCAAACAATATCTTGTGTAGTGTGTCGGAGACGCGCCTTATAATCACTTTAATCAGTCCTTATACGCATTCATCACCATAAGTTTTTCTGTGGCACTCATAGATGTTCGAGGCCGCTTTTTAACAGGCGACAAAAAGTCGGGGGCGGCTGCCTTCGAGGGCCCCGGCTGAGGCTCCATTTGTCAAATAACAAATAAAACTTAACAAACGAACTCAACAAAAACAAGGAAATATAACAAACACCAACAAGATGAAAAACTTAACACGATGATACTATAGCACAATAACAAAATTAACAAACACGCAGCGAAAACGGGAAAAGAAAACGAATATATTGTTATGACGCGACAAACAATAAACAACTTTGACATTTTGATAAACGAAATTTGAAAATGTTTTGTACTCCTACAGTGTTACCAGCACAGTTTAAGAATCATACAGTTGGGAAACGCCTTTGATGTCGGACGACACCGCCGCCCGTGTAGGTACTTACGCTATCAATCGCAAATGTGCAAGGGTTGTCAAAAAATAAAAATAAAATAAATGTGATTATTACGTAATAATTTACTTAATTAATAAACAAAAATTAGTAATTAAATTTTATAAATTATATTATATTAATATTCAATATAATTACCTATATTAATACGTGCATAATCATTATAATTAATTTATACAACGATTCTTGTAAAACTCGCTTGCGATTTACACGGGTTTCCCCTCCGGTGGCGGAGGTCAAAATCAAAATCCAAGATGGCGACGGTAAAATATCACAAAATATGCGTCATGAATATCGTTTCTGCGGTTTTCGGGGGCGATGATGACGAAAATGGGGCCAAAGTCAAAATCCAAGATGGAGGCTGCGAAATTTTTCTAAATATGCGTCATGGGTGTCGTTTCCATGCATCAGCACGCCCGAAAATCATCGACACGACGCCCATGACACCCATGACGCATATTTTGTAAAATTTCACAGTCGCCATCTTAGATTTTGACTTCGACCTCATTTTCGGGATCAGCACCTCCGAAAACCATGGACACGACACCCATGGCGCATATTTCGTATAATTTCACAGCTGCCATCTTGGATTTTGACTTCGACCTCATTTTCGGCATCAGCACCCCCGAAAACCATGGACACGACACCCATGGCGCATATTTCGTATAATTTCACAGCCGCCATCTTGGATTTTGACTTCGACCTCATTTTCGGCATCAGCACCCCCGAAAACCATGGATAGGACACACACGACACATGTTTTGAAAAATTTCGCAGCCGCCATCTTGGATTTTGAATTTGACCTCACTTTCGTCATCAGCGCCCCCGAAAACAGCGGAAACGATACCCGTGACGCATATTTTGTAACATTTCACAGTCGCTATCTTGGATTTTGATTTTGACCTCCCCCACCCTCTGGCTAGAGGGGAAACGTGTGAGATAAATATAACTTTCATTACTCATACTCGGAAAGTAGGTCTGAAGTTGCTTGAGGAGCGGGTTGAAAGTAATACATTCCAGCCCTAGGGAGAATCCTTTTCAACTGACAGCTGTCAAATTATTAAAAAAAAACTAGTTCTATTTTCACATTTCTATTGAACCATGTTCCAACTTTCTATACAGCCACTCAATTACAGCGCGATGTAAAATTGTAATAACATAAAGTTAAGTAAGTATTAATTAAAGAACATTATTTTTTTAAATGACTTTATTATAATTTAGTTTCAACTATTTCTTTAAAATAACATAGATTTGGCAAAATATTTAGCATTTTTTCAATGATGAAAATGAAAAATAATGGCTGGCCACAGAAAAAAAAAAACAAAATAGGCGGGAAAGCGGTAATCCGATCACTCATTTTTTCTTTACCTAATTCATGTTTTTATTTTTACTTTTCTTGTATTCGTAATGAAAAGCACAGTGTTTACCTCGGGTTAAAGAATTATTTAGTCCCTCGAAGTATTGTCTCGGACCTAAATAAGGTACTTTCACCCCTAGGGTAACAATGTACTATTAAAGAACTTAAACTAGCCTGTATGAATGTAGCAATTAATGGGTTTGTATTCTTTCGCGCAAATATCCGGACGCGCCTGCCCTCAGCGTTCGAGTGCGCAAACTAAGCGCGATCGGGGGCCGCGATCCGCGCCGCCCACCTCCCCGCGAGTTCCCCGCTCTTGCTCTGCGCAAGTACATTCGTTTCCCAACTGTATGATTGTTAAACTGTGTTACCAGTATCATAAAATACTTTATACCAGAAAATCTCCTTTTTTTAATAACTTTGTTGAAAACTGAAAATTTATAAAAGTAATTACGGTATGATATTTTTTAAATTATTATTTCTAAAATCAGTACATAAAAGAGAATCTAACCCTTTTTCCGGCATTTTCAGTGAATTACCATTAATAAAATATTTTTTTGATCTGTTATCCCCTTTGTTTACATAAATTATCTGAGTTAGGAATTTAGGGTATAGGTAAGTATCGGGTCAGCACTGACTTGTCTCGAGTTTGGAGTCAGTTACTTACCCTGTGTAAATGAGGCCTAATGCCTTCTGGACACAAGGCCAGTTTGCGTGTTAGTTCAGTTACTGGCCTTTCACTGGCTCTGTGTATGAATACATTTGCAGACAGTTCATTTTCTATGTAGGAGAGGATGAGAAAAACCATAGAAAAATAACATGTTTAGTTATGATTTAAGAATTTTAGAAATAAGTTGCCTTGATAAATGATGTGGATGGGAATCCTGAATTTTTATTTAAAAATTGGTGGAAAGTGATTGCTGAATTGTTTTTAGAACTCGCTGCCATGGCACCACTCACTTTGCTCATGCATTGTATGGTCACCATCTTTTTGTAATTTTATTTCTTATTGCAGGGATTTTCTCCCAGGGCCTGTCTTCTCTTTTAAACCTACCCTAACAAATTTTAACTTTTGTTATGATATTGTGCCAAATTAACTATTGTAGTCTATAAATTGCATTTTATTTCACACAAAATTCAATTTTCTAACATTGTAAATGCATTTCAAGGTAATATTTCATTTGTTTAAATAATTTGCTTCTTCACCTGGTTCCATCTCCCCAGTACCGTCAAAACTTTTGATTGAGGTAACTTGTTTCTAAAGTCAATCCATTCAAACAGTTTAAAAAACATGCCTGGCTTGCTCTCTTTCCATTGATGTATGACACGGTGGAGAAACTACCATTGTTATATAAAATGAGCTTGTCAGAGTGCAATTGTGCTACACTTTTCTTTAGATACCTACTGAGGAAATAGATTTGGAAAGAAGAATGGACAAAAATAACCCAAATCCAACAGGAACTACTCATATTGGTATCTGTCACGTTACAGTACATTTACTGTGTTCTCCCAGACCCTAGGTAAAAAAAGATATGCAGGATTGTTTATAACATTCAAGTGTGACAAATACCAATATGTTTCTGTTGGTTCTGGTTCTGTATGAAATTTGTCCATTTTCCTTTCTTTAATCTATTTTTTAAAGTAGCATGAATAGATTAGGCGAAACTGTGCGATGCTTTTACTTTAAAAAAAATATTTAAGTACTGTTTTCGTAAAGCTTCAAAAATGTACCTACTTCAATAGTTTTGAACTCAGTTATTGTGTCATTGTTTAAGGTCAATTTCGAGATCCAAGTGGAAATATATGTACCATAAAAAACTGGAAATTAATTGTAAGAGATATAAATTGGAAGCCATTACAACCCACAGAAGCAAGAAGGCAGCTGAACAATGCTGTACTACACAATTATCATGATAAGACTGTATCAATTGAAATAGGTAGGTACAAAGCCTTTGTGTTTTTCTTTATCTTGAAAAAAATACTAGTTTAATGTATGGAAATGAATTATTAACCTTATGGGCTATTTTCAATTATTGTCAATATATTTTCTGTTACTTTTACTCCGGTTATCCTAGTAGGTTATTACAATATTAACCCTTACAAAGTTACAATAAACAAATAAAACTAGTAATAAAACAGAATTGGTGTTTTGGTGTTAAGTACAGAAACTCTAATGGATGTATTCTCAACTATTCTTTGCAGATGGACGTAAATTTGATGTTCCTCAATCAACACATTGGTTTGATGCATGGAGGGAGACTTACCTGGAAGTCCAGTTTCCTTCAGATCATGAATTTACTAAACATTTTATATCTTGTGTAATAGTAGGCACGACATTAGACGACAATGTGATAGATAGTTTTAACTATTTAAACCAACAATATGCTCTGTTACAAAATGTTGCTCCACCTAAATTACCTAAATGGTTCAACAATGGGGTTTTGAAATCTTATCTCCTTCTTCATGACGTCTCTGCAGTACCTAAAGAAAAGTATGTATTTATTATTATAATCCAGACTTTAGTACAGTTGACTACAAATAATATTTATTTTTACTATTTCTTACAGAGCAGAAGCTACATTTGAGACACTGAAGCAGACCTTTGGAGCAGCCAACTGCTTTTTATTATCAATCAACTCAAAAAGTACTTTAGATCAAAATGTATCAACTGATTTGTGGGCTCAGTTTGTTAAAAGATCATCACAATCTAATGTAAATGTCAAAATTCTTATAAAATAAAGATTATCAATTAGATAAGCTGTCATCAAAAATATGTTATGTTTTTCAGAATGAGATGTCCACATCACTTACTAATCTGCCGACCACTCCAGCTGAACCACAACCAGTATTCCCACCAGCTACTGCAAATATGTCAGGTTGTTATTAATAATGCAAATGAGGTTGTTATTAATAATGTAAATGCATTGTGTAAGTACTGAAAGTATTAATATTGCTTACTGTGTATTATTAGTTACAGATGAGAACACAACAATTGTTTCTTCAATGAATCCAGAAAATATGCATCCACTAACAGCGCCTGAAACAGATGTTTATGATAATGCAAATAGTTTACAGGTAAACATACCTACTGTTAAAGAGGAATTTCTAAAGAGTTTGTAGTTATTATAATATGTAATAATAAAACATTATTTTCAGACTCATTCATTCTCTGGAAGTTCTGAAAGTGTTAATATAGCTGGAAAAGGTCTCGATTGTTCAACAGAAGTTCATGGCACGGCTCTAAATGCAAATGATATTGATGCCATTAAGAAATTTTTACAAGAATATGCTTCTAAAGCATTGCTACCTTACATGGAAAAACAAATATCACAGTTATCTGAAGTTGTGAGTTGTTATTAATTTGTACTTTTATTTCAACTTCTGACACTTGATCACTGTTCATTCGATAGGAAACATTCGCGACAATAAAATTATCTGTCTGCTAGATATTCAATTTTAATTTATTTTGTACAAGATTCAAAAACACCAACATACACATACCATACAGAAACTTTGATAGATATACTTTATTGTACACTAAAAGAAATAAAACAGAAGGAATACACTTAATTAAAACAGAAACTTATATAATGATATCTTTTCTGAATTATGTTTGGACTAGCTTTGCCCTCGCAGCTCCGCCCGCGTAATAAGTTGTTCGCAAAAAATACTTGTCTCGCCCTTGTACACTCACTCAGGAGTTAATTTTGAAAAATCCTTAAATTAACTCTTGTTTTATTATGAGCTGTTTCCAATTTTGCAGTTAACCGAACCATGCAATAAGATTCTCCCATAAAAACGTAAACAGCCACAGGAGTAGTTCATAAACTCAGCGAATAAGATTTCTCATATAAACTGTACCACACCTTTACAATATACATTTTAAAATTTAAATAATAATAATACAGGTTGCAAACAGAAAGGGTGTCAGTAGATCGTTACTATCAGCCACAAAACGTTGGTTTGGAACTGGAAAGACAGGAAATACTACAGGAAACAGCACTGTCATGTATGTATTAAAAAATTAGAAATTCACAAGCATAACTTATTTATGAGTACGTTTTAATATACATAGCTTTTTATTTTAGATATACAAGTGACTGTCCCGAGTTGCAATTACGTCGATTGGGCGACCTATGGTTCTTATGTCGGCAATGGCAACGTGCATTCGATGCTTATCACACTGCAAAGAGAGAGTTCTACGCCGACAGTGCTTGGCTTTGCTACGCAGGCGCTCTTGAGATGGCTGCAATTAGCGCGTTTATGGCAGGGGACTCTAATCGTAAAACTCATGGCTACATGGAAGAGAGCATTGTAACTTATCTGAATACATGCAGGTCAGTAATCTTTCATTATTAGATAAATTGGTCTCGATTTTGGTCACGATTCATGTAGTGGCTGAGTGATTGGCTTTCTGTGCTACGGATTATGGGTTTAATCCTCCCACAGGACAAATATTTTTTATGGCTAACAGATATGTAACTGTTCCGTGTCAGCCATCAGGCTTGAGACTACCAATGCAGTGCGTAAAGTTTCCCTATGTCGTTCCACACCATACCGCGCCCTCCGCTCATGGCTCGCCCTTTATACGCTCAGCATTGTATACCTACATTGCATATGCAATCAGTTTGTGGATATACAGGGTGTTAACGAAATCGTGTAATTCCTTCAAACCGCGTGATCTACTAGTGACACAGATTAACCCTAAATGGGAATTTACGAAAATAAATCAAAAAAACATTTTTTTTTGTTTTTCAATTTCTTAGTCTTTTTAGAACCTTGAGTTATCTGACTGCAAAGAGCGATATCGCGTTAGTCGTTCCTGCCAGCCGTGTCACCGTACTTTTATTAATTTATGCGTGGCATCGAAATGTTCACACAAATAAAATATTTTTTTTGCAAAAAAAAAAAATCTTATTTTTTTACTGAATCCTTATTAGGTGGTTTATATATGATCGATAACAAAGCCGCATGAAATCATATTATATTACAATTATTTTTAATCAAGCTAAATCCCGTGCAGGGTAAGTGTACACCAGTAGTAGATCATGTGGTTTTAAGGAATTACACGAATTCGTTAACACCCTGTATATCTGTTTACAATTATTTATTACATTTACACTCGTCATAACGCAGCTTATTAATATAGTAGGCGCGACGGTAGTTCAGTTTGGGGAGGCAGCAATGCTAACAGTAGCAGCTACATCACCACACAAATGACTGTATTTAAGTCCAACCTAATGCAGTGATTGACAATTATTGTGATAAGAGGGTGCTCAATCACATACCAATGTTCACAATTTATCAGGATCAACAAAAGCAGTAAATAAAATTAAATACATTACTTTACAGGATGGTTCAGTACGCTGTAAGAGCCACTTTGCTATCTATCCTTTGCCTAAGTGGCTCAGGTTTACCTGGTGAGGCAGCTAAGCAATTGATTCGTATGACGTCAGAAGACAGCGATTTGCGTAGTGCTATGCTTCTGGAACAAGCGGCGCTGTGTTTCTTATCCGGCCCCGCCTCCAAAGGCATGTGCAGAAAGTACGCTTTCCATATGGTACTGGCAGGCCACCGATTCTCAAAGGCAGGACAGAAAAAACACGCATACAGATGTTACAAACAGGCTTACCAGGTGAGATTTTTTTGGCACCATAAATACGTTGAGCTAAGATAGTCACCAAAACTCAGTTGAAGTTGGCCTAAGTTAAAAAAAAAAACAATATGGACAAACTTCGCTTCTCGTATGAAAACAATACATATAGGCTTTATCCCCGAAGACTGAGTATTATTAACTGCTCTCGTGATAGAAATCCACACATGCCACATTTACAGCGATTACGCACTGCATCCGATCCGGATCCGTGAAAATAAGAATATTAAAAACTCGGACCGAATTCGGATATTGCTTTGCGCACTGCATCCGATCCGAATACGTGAAAGTACGAATCTAGAGTCTAAAAAACTACCGAATTCGGATATCGCTTACGAACTTATCCGATCTCTGATCCAAATTCGAACAATTCAGGGGCCATCTTTGGCATATCCATTTGGCGTCCGATTTGAATCCGAGGTAATGCGAAAGCGTTCATACAAACAGTACTACGGCTACTTCGGTCCGTCAATTTTTCTTCCGAATTAGTAACTCACGGATGGCGGAGAGAAATCGGATGACGGAAATCGGATCTAGTGCGTAAACTACCATATTAAATAGTTCTATGACTACTTCGGAACGTATTTTCTCGGATTCGGATCGGATGCAGTGCGTAACCGCTCTTATATTGGACTCGCCGGTGCCCGCGACGTTGTCTGCGTGGACTTCACATTTTAAGCCGAACTGCCTTCACTGAAACTTCCAGGACCAGTTTACAATCGCAATAGGTCAGCATTGAGTTATTTGGTCAATCGGTAATAACAGTTTGACTGTATAATTACAGGTAATCTGCATACAGATGGTAAGAGCATTTGAGAATGTTAGTACTTCATAGAATTTATAAATAAAGAAAATAAGAGAGGAGAGAGTATACCGCCTTGTGGTACGCCAGATACCATTAAGTTACACCAGTACGAAAGTTTCTGGCCATCGCGTACAGCCTGTTGGCAACCATGAAGATATGATGAAAACCAATTTCGTGAACACGACGAAATCCCTATTTGTGATATGATGGCCAAATCTTACCATAAACCACCATAAAAACATGAATGATGGCTAAGAATATGTTGCATAGCAAGTAAAAAGCAACCATTTAAAATTTTAACGTTATGACTAATTAGTCAAAGTTAAAAATAATATGTCTTCGATGAAATTTTTACGTGAATTCATTTTTTTTTCTCTTTTACGAATTTTCTACCTATTGCCACTAAAACTGCACTTGTTCATGATCCTGCTTCCTGTCCTTGACTATGCTGATGGCAGTTATCTAGATCCGAGGCATAAAAAAACTTATTTAACTAGCAACTAGACTGCCTCGTTGGTCTAGCGGTCGCAAGCGCGACTGCGGAGCGTGTGGTCCTGGGTTCGTTCCTCAGGTTGGGCACGAAGTGTTATTGGGTTTTTCTGTGTGGGATTTCTCAGTAGCAGCCCGGAGTCTGGATTTGTGCCCGGTTGATGGCAATAGGCTTGCCCCCTATTACATGGGACTTAAACATAATGGCGAAATGTGGGTGTAATATATACCTACCTCTGCCAACCCTTCGGGAAATACAGGCATGATATTATGTAATTTAACTAGCATTTGACTTCTTGTTTTGTATAAGGTGTACGAGAGCAGCGGCTGGCGGCTTGCCACGGATCACGTGCAGTTCGCGCTGGGGCGGCTAGCGGGCGCGTTGCGGTTGCCGCGCGACGCGCTACGCTGGCTGGCCGCACCGCTCGCGCCTGCTGGACACCAGCCACCGCACCAGCAGGACGCCTTCCTCAGAGAGTACATGCTCGCACACCAAGTTAGATACATTTACACTAAGTGCCCGAAAACTGCATTACAATATAATTATATCAATACTTCATTAATCCCCAATTTTTCTTTCCATAAAAACTTAATTAGGAATAATACGAAAAAAAAAACAAGTCGGTCATGCCTTTCTCAAGTCATGCGCTTCGCTACCAACGAACTACATTTATTTTTTATAATGTAGATGGAGATGAACCTGTGAAATAATGTGATGTAAATGTGACGATCTTGCCAACAGCAATGGATGGAAAGTGGTGAGGAATCTCGAGACGAATTAAAACAACTGCCGTTGCCTCTGGTGGTGGCGCGTGACACCAGCGTGCTGTGCGTGGGCCCGGCGCCGCTGGGCTCGCCGCGCCGGCGCGCCGCCTCCTCGCTGTCGCTGGCGCCCGACGCGCCGGGCGGGGCGGCGGGGGGCGCGGCCGCGTGGCGCACGCTGGAGGAGATGCTGCTACAGGTGGCGCAGGGTGCCGTGCCCATGATATTCAAGCCCACCGTGGATCTCTACACCGATTCCACTGACTGTGAGCCGGTCGTGCCGCAGGGAGGTACGTTTTTCTTTTCCTATGCATATTCCTAACATATTCTTTTTTCTAGGAACAAAATCAACCAACTAAACTCTTTAACAGCAGTAACTTGACGTACATCGTGACTGTTTGCAAAAGTAATACACTGTTTACAAAACAGTAACGATATTTTAATTTTGTATCAAACTATTATTTAAATATTTGTTTTTCATGTTAACTGCGTGAATTTTGTTTTAGCGGCGCGATGTAAAGTAATTTTCTAAACTTTTGATTTCAGAACCAATTCAAATCTCGGTAACTTTATGGAACCCTTTAAAGATTTCATTAGTTTTAAAAGATGTGGAACTATTGTGGAGATTCGTACTTACCACCGAAGATAATGCTGACACCGGCGAGGAAATACTAAGTAATGAACAGGCAATTTCTGCAGGACAGGCTTTGGAAAGCAACATTATATTTAGTCAGAAAATAAAATCCGTTCTCTTGGAAGGCGACTGTAAAAAAGTATTAATCTTCACCTTGACTCCCTTGAGGGTTGGACGACTTAATATTCATGCGTTGGCTTACAAGTAAGTTCTATTGTATGGATGTTGTTTACTATTCAGCCTATCATACTCTACGTGTGTACTGCTAACCCTTCAGCAGTACACGCAGAGTACGAAAGGTTCCTCCCAAAAGGATAGTGCTATATTTAATGTGCAATGTGCAAGGTAAGTGAATCGTTGATCGCGGCGCCAGCTCTAACGCACGCGCAGTGATGCTGCTGCCGGTGTCCGGCCTGGGTTGATTGGCTAGTCAGGTGGTTATTCCGCCTTCTGTTAACATTTGGGGAAGTGGAGTGAGTTCCTTTTTGGAACTCCTTCATTCGTCTAGCTGTCTCAAGCATGGCTGCGGAGCCTGAGGGCCTGGGTATATTCCCGAGTAGCGCAGCGTTATTGGGTTTTTCTTCTAGGAAATTCACAGGAGCTGCCCGGAATTTGGAGTTGTGCCCGATAACTAACAATAAGCTTGCTCCCTAATAAATGGGTTTTTATATCGTCTCCGGCAAGACGTGTTAAACAGTACACACAACAGAGGTGATTTCATGAACAATATGATAGCTCAAGACCCTTGCTTGTATTCATAGGCTTCTCAATGCCGGAGAAGGAGGCAATGAAAACGGAAACGGTGTGACGATCTCAGGGAAAGTAAATCTTACACCCAGTGAGAAAGGCTTTGATAAACGACTACGCATTACTGTCATTCCAGAAGCACCCTGTTTACAAGTAAGTAATTTTTCATACTAAGTTAATTTATTTCTATACGATAACCCCCTAGGGTCCTTACTAATGTAATAAACTCTGAATACAATTAGTGTTAAGGAACTGGCTATTTAATTTAATTTATCACATAATATTCCTTTCTAGAATATGACCCTTATCATCAACACCTATTAGTGATTGGTGTAATGTTCTCGATAGTGTGAGTAGTCCGTCAACCCTCGCCAGATGTACTAAGACCTTAACCCTTCTCATTTAGAGAAGATGCCCGTGCCCAGCAGTGGTTTAATTCCCTGTATTGAAATTGATCTATCAATAAATACTACTGATTTGAAGTAAATTTTCATACTAAATCAATAAAAACAGGAATTTTGAAGTAAATAAATGTTATGAAAAATATTGATTAAATAATATCTAAATTCATATCATACACATCTGCATATGATTTGTGTTTCTATAGTAGGTACATGTAGATTTATCAATTTCATAAAAAGTTAAAGAGAAAATAAAAAAACTATGCCCAAACCTTCTACTCCATTCACCTAATATACACACATCAAAAGTGTCTAGGGATCAACATATATTTTTGCAATAACTTTTCTCCTGATTGATATTAATTAAAATTTTCTTTAAGGATTCATCAAATAAAGTGTTTTCGTTTGTCACAGTAACGATAAACCAAGTCACCTTTGCATTAATAAAGAAATTTGCCATTTTCCTAATAAAGGGATTTTTGACATTTGAACCACTAACACAAAAGTTCGAAAAAAAGACTGAAATAACAGTTTTCTTTAAAATTTTATTGGGTAACTTAAACAATTAATAATCCGTGTTTCTACCGCGAACACTAACAACACAAGAACATCGGTTTGGCATACTCAAAATGAGTTCATCCAAATCACGCTGTGGAATGGCCGCCCATGTTCGTTGCAACAACAAAAAAAGGTCTTCTTGCGACTGGATACCCTCCATATTCGGCAGAGCTCTTCTCTGTAGCATATCCCATGCATGCTCAATCGGGTTCAAGTCTGGCGACTGAGCAGGCCAGGGCAGGACATTGATGTTAGCTGCGGCGAGAGTCTGTCTTACAACTCTTGCGGTGTGCGGTCGTGCATTATCATGCATTAACTGAAATAAGGGACCGATTTGCGCTTGTAGAGGAACGATGACGTCTGATACAATCGTCTCAGCATAAATTTGAGCGTTGAGGTTGCCTCTGATCCAAATCAACTCAGTTCTTCCGCCGATCCAAATACCCGCCCATACCATGATGGTTCCACCACTATAAGGATGGACTTCCTGGCAGGATTTTAATCGCTGTTGGCGTCCAGGGGTTCTCCAGTGTCGTAAACGTCTTGTATCCGGTCTCATACCAAAACGAGACTCATCAGAAAAGCACACGAAACGCCATTGTTCTTCTGCCCAATTTCTGTGTCCAAGAGCCCATTGATATCGAATCCTACGATTGTGCATTGCTATAGGTGGTACCCGTAGCGGTCTTCGGGAATGAAGGTTCACTTCATGCAAGCGGTTTCTGACTGTTTGGTCGCTAATTAAGTTCCCTGAAGAGTGATGAAGCCTCACGGCTAACATCATGGCGGTTATTGTTGGAGCTCTTCGAGTTAAGATTTGAATGTATCGGTCTTGTCTCCGTGTGGTGCAGCGATACCGTCCTCCATGGCGCTCAGCCACGGTACCAGTGCTTCGGTAACGTGTCCAAAGTCGACTGATAACACTCTGACTTGTATTCAGAGCTAAAGCCACAGTACGTTGCCGGGAACCAGCTTCTATCATTCCCACGGCTCTGAGCATTTCTTCCCTGCTTAAATGACGTCGCCGCTCCATAATAACGTTGGTTTTAATCAGTAGTAGGGAAACAGTAGCACTAATAATGTCTTCAATGCGTTGTATGTTTTTATAGGGAAAATATTGACAGCTGATTTTCATCTTTTACTCGAATTTGATTCACAGTTCCTGATTCAAATTATGAAATGCACCAAAAAGGATCCATATAAATTTATAAAATCATAAATTTATTACAAAGCCACATCTCAATCTCAAGAAATCCGCATAAAAATGCTTGATCCCTAGACACTTTTGATGTGTGTATATACCTACCTATTTTTTTTCCAGACGGTAAAAAATGTCATCCAGTATAACTGTACAGTGCAACCGTACATTGCAAAATTATTGTACTTACCGCGTCAGCATATCCGCCACCTTTTATAATTCATTATCATTTAGTTACAATTCAGTTCATTACCGGTCATCGAATGCACCGTGTGTTCTCACTTATCAATATCATTTATTCTTAACTCTATCAATATCATTTAATCTTAACAACTATTTCTGTCTAAACTTTGGTGTTAACTTAGTGTATTAAACTGTTGGACTTTAAAGGACTCGTATCATTTAATATCATATCAAACTTATCAGTAAAAGTTGTGCGGTACAATACCGTACAATAACCGTATCTCAGATCCTATAATCGTATTCCAAATTATCTAATTACTAATTTGTATTAATTTTATAGATGACATTTTCGGAAACCAGTCCGGATATTATTAGTGGAGAAATGAGAACTGTTGACGTAGAATTCACAAACGTAGGACCCGTCGATATGAATAACCTTTTTGTTGCTGTATCTCATCCTGACTGCGTTAATCTTGTCACCACCGATGTTGAGAATGATTTTAAAGTTTTGTATGATGAAAAGTACCGTAAACCACCCGCCTACTCAGGTAATATTCCAAAAGTTCAAATTTTCAAATCGTCGTTGCGACTTTCAGACCTCTTATCTGTAAAAATCACTTTTATGAGAAAATCGATAAAAACCGTCTACTGAAAAAAATATAACGAAACCAAAAAATAAAGGTATCAGCCACATGATTTCCTGCTTTTTACTTTGCTATTGTTGATTGAAATGAAAAGTAATGTCATAGTAAAACAATTTAAAAAGTGATTTTGCAAAAGTGACACATAAGAGGTCTTAAAGTCGCAACGACGAAATGTATTATTATCATCAGTAACATAGTATGTCGAATTGTCGACACCATCATAATTCCTTTTTAATTTCCCTTTAACATTTAGTTTTTGCAAGATAACGCCTGATCACGCGAGCGCTTTTTTAACGCGCTTCTTTAAAAATGTGTTCATATACCTTAAATGTCCTTTGCTCTCCCTTTTACGCACATAAAGAAGGCGCTCTTGCGTGTCAAGCCTAACTGGCCCATCATCGATTAAAAGAGTGTTGACCTGCACCATCTAATTTCTTTTTTATACAACGTTATTTTTACTTTATGCGAAAACCGAGACACCCCAACAAGATTTTCATCAGAACTGCCAGAATATGTGTTTTTTTTTAGTAAATCTCCAAGTTACACCTTAGTTTATGTCCCGTTAAGTTCGCTAAAAAAGTGTGAAATGCCTGAGATGTGCTATGCAGGGGTTGTCTAATACACGGAAACTGACCGAGCGGACCATTTCAAGCCTCAAGGTGTCTATTCCCGTCAATTGTTATGGGTAGAAACCTACTGAAACAAAATTGAAATTTATGAAAAAAAAAAAAAAAAAATGTGGTGTAAAAAATATGTCAATCGATTCTCCTAGTGATTCTGAACAAACTAGTTTCAGGTTTAGTATATACTAAAACTAACCTTGTAGAGCCCTAACTCTGTTCCAAGAAATGCTGTTAGATTGGTATGTAGATATAAGGGGCTAATTGTAAGAAGATAATGTGTTTCCATACAAACTAAAATATGGCTTCTGTAGTTTGCTATTTTTTACTGTCAATAACACTAAATAGTGTTATTGACAGTAAAAAAACAGCAAACTAAAATTTATTGACTTTGTTTGAAACAAAAATACAGTACAGTAGTTGCTACGGTGTGCGGGTCAGATAAAAGATTTATTAGATAGATCATACCAGCAGTCAGCTCATTATTAAAGAGTAGGGTACCAGTGAATTAAAATGGAATAAATGCACAGACGAGCGTGCGGCGCGTGCGGCGGCGTGGCGTGCAGCGGCGGCGCGGCACGTGCGCGGCATGGCTGCGCGGCTGCCGCGCGGGGGCGTTATGCGCGCGCGGCTACAGCTGCGGCCGCGCGCGCCCCGCTCGGAGCTGCTGCTGCTGGCCTACTATGACACGGGGCTGGACGCGCGCCCCTACCGCCTACTGCGTCACGTGTTCCGCTTCAAAGTCGCCGTGAGTACCACCACTGTATTGCACGGGTTTCAATCATTATAATAGCCGAAGAGCTGGCGGTCATTTTGGAGGAGGTACATGATAAATAAAGACTGAACAGTAAATAGACAAATGCGTAAAAATGTATGGACGCCGTCCTATGTGGATAATGTCTACCAATAAACATTAAAACATGTCAATGTGTTTGTGGTAACTTACTGTTACTGTTATGGCCAATTACAGTTACAAAAGTTCCAGGGTAAATACCTATGTCGAAAAAAGTTGTTACTATACAGGCTGGTAATTTGAGATGGGGCATGAAGGACAGCTATTTTAACCATTGTAGCGACAGGAAAACGTTCTTAGAAGACCACCCGTAACTTTTGGAATAGTTTGTATTTGCATTATCAGATTTTGAAAAAAAAAATAACGAAAACATCGAGAAAGCATTTCTATGAGACCAATTAGTGTCGGTGTTAGTGGCCTGCAAATTATCCAGTGTTAAATCCAACTGTGAATTTGTGGTTCGTTGTAAAGCAAACATTGTCGAATAAACATATCACTAACATTAATGAAAAATAGGACGTATTTGTAGAAGCTTGGAGAAATATTCCTCTAGAAATGTGGAACAATGATAGAAGCAGTGCACCGTTGTTGTAGAGCTGTAATCGACAGCCGAGGCTTCCTTACGAAATATTATTAAAATGTTTGTACCATTTAACTACATCATTTAATTTTATTGTTTCGTTAATTTTTTTTCATATTTATTTTAATGTTTCTTTTTTCTATTTTTAATTAGTTGTCCACCTTACTTTGTCTTGCTTCATTAATTATATTTTATAAAATATATATATTTTTATATAAACGGTTATATGCCCACAACTGTATATCGCGAGGTTCTCGAAAACTAGTTGCCAGACTGATGATTTCATAAACAGTTTTTTTTTTATATCTTCTAATTGCATAGAAATAAGTTCTAGAGTTATAATGTTAACAGTCGGGTCAAGGGAAATACTTGTTGTCCGGTGAGAGTGCGTTAAATCGAGTTTTTAATTCCAGGAGGCGGTCGAATTGGCGGTGACTCCACGTCGAAGTCTTCGACAAGTTGACGAGGACGTCGTCGAGAACATGAGTCTGGCGGTTGAAGTTAAGAATATATTCTCCGAAAAAGGCGAGGACCTAAGCGTTGAAGTTCTGGAGGCGTCGCTACTGAGTCGTCAGTGGAGTCTAACAGGGCTCGTCGTGGCAAATGGCGCAGCTGATCCGCTGAGCTCGCGCGAGAAGCTTCATTTCGTTCTTCGCGCGCGACGAATTCTAACAGAGCTCCCCGACGGAAAAGTTGAATATACGCGCGTCAAAATCGACGAAACTCACCCGGACGCGGTGGCCGATGTTAACGTGCCACCTTATTCTAAATTCGTTGTAGACGGCCAACATTCTTTTATTGATGCCCCCGACTCGGTTATTGCTCAGGAAATTTCGGCTAAAAGAACAGGATTGATCCAGTCCATGTTTGTTCTTCGTTGGAAAGTGCACGAAAAAACTAAAGGAAAAACTGCAGTCGGTCAGCATTGCTTATGGTTGGATTGTTTCACAAAAGCTATATCCCGTGAAAGGGAATTTGTTCCTGGAGAAGTGGCTCCCATACAACTTGATGAATATGAAAGCAAATTAGACTTACGTGATTCTAATACTAAAAGTAAAAAGGACAATGTTGTGATATTTAGATTGGAACATTCCAATCACATTAACCATAACTTTAATGAAATGAAACTATGCTTAGTACCAATTACTTTAAATATTGTCAACTGTTATGGAGTTCCTGTAAAAGTCTTTATAGACATGTCGAAGCAGAAAAACCGGTAAATTTCTAAATATATTTTCATACTTATTGTAATTGTAATGAGTTATGTTGTCATGTTTGTATTTGTACATAATTGTTTTGTATACATGGTCAAGTGCGAGAAGTATTCGCGCCTTGACGGCTCCCTGCAGTTTATTAACCGTAAGGTGGAATTGTTACAAGACAAACTCCATTTTGCGGTTTCTTTCATATACGCTTTATGAAAAATAAACCTCAAAATTAAGTTAGAAATTAACGATTTTCGGATTTGTGCTATGGTTTGTGATATTTGTCCTATGAGACCTTCCTTCGTCCCATAAATCAAGCTGCTAGCTGCTGCTGACTTACTAATTTTACAAAAAAAAAACTATCACGTAGGTACTGCCTATGTGATGTTTTTTTTAACTGTACAGTTACAGTAGTATGTAATATGTCAGCCAGAACATTTGCAGCATGACAAGTGAAATGAAAAATACATGCTGCGCCGACCCCAAATAAGTTGGGATAAGAGCAGGGGATGATGATCATAACAGTAGTATGTAACAACTACCTTTGACTAATAACTGGTCAAACAAATTTTTACCGATATTTCAGTCACAAGTATTTTTGACCAACATCTTTAGTCAAAACTACCTACTTTTGACTGTGTTGAGTTGGACTGTAACGTATACATCCTAAAGTATTAATTTTTTTTTTCATTATCTGGACTGCTACGCTTATTGAGAATGATCAATACGACATAACGAAATTTGGGGTACCCACCCAACGCCTTAACAGTAGCTACTGCGCGTTTATTTCCCATTTTCAGGATCACATGGATGCCATTTTTTACGCACCGAAACCTGATGACCTTCGATGAGCATTACTGACACATCATTGTTGAAAATATGTGGTTGTTGTTGCAGAGAATTGTCTGGGGAGCTCGGCTGGGCTGGTGCACTCAGTTACGGATACGACGTGGAAGCCAAGGAGCTAGGCGTTAGTGTAAATCTAGAAAAATTTGAGTCTAAGCGTGTGCAAGTGCGCGGCGTTTGTGCTGCACCAGGAACGTATCTCGTCGGTTCAGCCTTCTCCGTCTCTACAACCGGGGAAGATATTAATCTCAATGTTTCTAATATCTCCAACAATACATCTTTACTAGTAGTTGAGCAACTCGCATAGGTAACTTCCTTATATTTCATCAGTTACCATTAGGTGCTACTTTCTAGTGCTTCTCACGTCTTTTTTGAAGCGGAACTTGCTTTGGCAATCATTTTGCCAGAGCGAACAATTATATAAACCCATACGGTATGTGAAAAATAACTTAAGTAAGCTTTACTGGGTTTATTGAGTATCTAATTCTGAATCCAAAATCAGGCTTACCTAATATTTTACCATTGACGCTGTAATATTTACGATTACATGTTATGGCAATACAATTATCGGACACAAGAGACCACATTCTAGGCAAACCAGTTTGCTAAAAAGTTAAACAATCTATTTTGTGTCTTTTTATCCAAAAATGATTTTAAAAATTAAGTTATTATTAATTAAGTAAGTATTAAAGATTGTTAACTTTGTTATCAAATATTTTTGGCTCACACTAGTACCGCTAAACAGCTTGTTGTAATTTTGTAGAGCACTATTGCTGTTGTACGAAGTCTGTGCATTAAAACTATTATATTTTTGTATTCAACTTAAATCTATCTGCTATTTCGTTAACTTAGAATCAATACAAATATTTTCAATTTTCTCGCCGCAAAGTTAGGGTGCTTCTGTACAAAACTGTACAGCTGCAATTGTTGTTTGCACCAGGAGACCCAGGAGTTCTTAGTCTCAATATATTACACTTGTCATTGAACGGTGCTTATGCATTTGTTATTAAAGCAGGTTATACATGGTTAATTGAAAAACACCAACAACCTCTTAAGGGGTCATTGTATGCACTCATCATTATGAACAACTTTTACTATGGGAGCAAATCTGAAATCGCGAAAAAAAAAAACAGCAGTTCCCTACATTTTAACGAGCTAAGTGAACATAATTGTAGAGAACAGCTGTTTTTTTCGCGATTTCAGATTTGGTCCCATAGTAAAAGTTGTTCATAATGATGAGTACAATGATGCCTTAAGAGGTTGTTAGTGTTTTTCAATTAACCCTGTATAAATATAAATGATTGATAAACACAGTGTAGGGACACACTGCTGACGCACTTGTATTGTGTACAGGCGCACGATTGCATTAACGCGGCGCAGCAGTCGTCTCCCCGCAGCCATACGGTCAGGTCGATAGTACGTAGTTTATAGTAAATATGTATTTGGATACTGGTAACAGTAAAGTTTATTATCACAAATTGACCTTCATTTATATTCACCCCAACAACCGTTCAAAAGTGTTTTATGAATGTAAACTTGTTATACATTAATATCATTTTGAATATAAAATAACAAAACAAATACCTAACACAAACTATTATTAAAAGTTTCAAATAATCATTACATGCTCTGATAATTAAACTCAAAATTTCAAAAAGTCATCAACTTTTGCTGTTGACTGTACAATATCAACTATAAATACATTTCTTCTGTAAGCTATGTGGTTACATGACGTAATACTATAAATGGACTATATTTTATTGATACCGTATTTCAATAACTTAACACAATTTTATTGTTTTATTCAACGACTGTAGACTGTACATAGTAACTATTTTCATGAAACTACAAAAATAAATATGGTGATAGATTATATTCTTCATGTTAAGAACTGTACTCTTTTGTTATTATGTGGTAAGTCCTTTAATTACATTAATATTTACAGTGATTACCAGAGATCGGAATAGGTAGAGTAGGTATATTTACCTAAACTTCGAGGAAGGAAGTAACATAGAGTGGATACCTCCTCTAAAATCCCGGAATAATTATAATTACGTTTTAATCCCGGGATTTAAAAATCACGAATTATTTATTGGACTTTATTTAGTTTTTTTTTTTTTTAGTTACAAATTATTGATTTGAAAAATCATATAACATTTTTTAGGGTTCCGTACTATGTAAAACAATGTATGTAATATGTAAAACAAAGCTCTTTAATTTAATACTAACTTTATATTATTTTCAATAACGAATGGTAATTTTGACAAATAAGAATATTTAATTCACCAGTAACTAACCTGACGTCCAACGAGTGATCCGTTTTTAGGATTCAGTAGCCAAACTAGGAACCCTTAGGGCCTTATTACAAAAGATGGTTTAAACCAAGACTAAGGTAAACCACGGTTTAAAATATACCCGTCACTTTTTTATGTCATATGACAACAAGAGACGGTGCTATTTTAAAACCTAGGTTTTTCTTAGACCATCTTTTGTAATAAAGGGGTTATAGTTTCCCCAAGTCCGTCTGCCTGTACGTCTGTACAGACAGACATACATAGACATACAGATGTCACAACCGTTTACCGCACAGACTATTGGTTCTATGAAGCTGATTTTTTTTTATAACTTCTGCAAAGTTATGTAATAAACACATTTAAAAATATATTTTTTGGGTAGCTTTGCTACATGTAATGTGGGTGGTTTTATTTGGATTTGTAATAAGTAGCAGTAAAAACGTGCCAAGTGCTCATATGAATTGTAATAAAAAGTTCAAAGCAATCAGGGATTATCATCTGCCTCCGGATTGACCTTTTTTTTTTAAACTAGAAAATCTTCGTTACTGAAAACTCATTTAACTTCTTTCTGTTAATCGTAAATACAGGTAAAAATAATAAAACGCTACACTCATTTATTTATCTTAATTTTACGACTTGTAGTGGCGTTTCGGTATAACTTCAATAATTATTTACTATTACCGGTAAGTATAAATACCACTAAGTAATACAAGTGAATTGTGTAACTATTTCGATGTTATTTGTAAATGTAAAGGAGAATGGGCAAATTACGTCTTTTTCTTGCAATAATAATATTTATGATCGTTTCGACGAGATGAATTATAGCGTGATCTTCATCGTGTCCCATCACTGGCTTAATCGAGTACTTGGCGCTGGGGGCATTAAAATATTTTCTGGCGTTTTTGTTTTTATTGAATATAAAACAAACAAGAGCTTGCTTTGTGTGAAAAAGTTAAAAATATGGCTTAAGGACAGGGCAATTTTCCCTAAAAACAAAAAAAAATGCTATATAAGTCGTAAATTTATTTTATACTAATAATACTTCTATTCAAGTAGTGCCGCTGAGGGCACGAAAATCTCGAACTTGTATAGAAGTGATTGGCGTTGAAAAGGTTAAGTATTTGCCTAACTCGAATTCTCAAATCAGAAACCGGAGGTAAGCCGATTGCAATAATATTTTACACACATCTTAACAGCCTCAAATGGCAACAGAATATTGCTACTAGAATAGATAATTTAATAAAAAGTTATTGTTATCCACCCTAGTGTAAATAATTTTACAAAACAGTGGTTACCTACCTTCATTTTATTTTAAAAGTAAAAAATACTGCATTTAATGATTTTCGAGTTTTGCGAGAGACGTTTTTCAAGAAGACAAGTCTCTTCTTGAAAAACGAGTGTCGAAGTTTCGGAACGAAACGAAACAAAGGGGAATATCGAACTTAGAATTACACGATCAAAGTATTGTCAAACAACGAACTAAATAAAGGTTGACTGGTAGAGAATGCCAATGGTATTAGGCCGCCTTGTGTACCACCAGTGTACATGAAGTTTAAATAAATAATATCAAATCGCAAAAATCGAATCGATCGTCGGATCGGAAAAACTAACATGGTTGGAGAACGTGTGATCTGTCAACCGAGACTTCATTCACTTCAACTCCATCTCGATCTAAAAATGCCGACCATCAGGCAACACCTCAAACGCATTTCCAAGCGTTACTTCGACACTACCCCCTAGTCGTCGCAGCGGCTGACTAGTCTCTCGCTCATCAGTAAAGTACGCCGTCCCAGGCACACACTTTTTGAACCCGATGACGAAGTTACCCTCCTCCAGGAGGCGAGTAAATCGACCAGCAGATTACTCAGCGTCCGCCGCCGTCCAGCTTACCGTCCTCGCCGGCAAGGCCCGTCGCGTCGCGACCTTCCACCGCCGCCCGCCGGTCACGATCCATCGAGCTCACCCGTCGTAGAGCCGGTCGTCTCTTCAGACTCCGCAGTCACACCGATAATTCGGCCCTCATCAGCCCCCCCCCCCCTTCCCCCAAGCCCCCCCAGCAACGCATTGAGCCGAGGTCCGAGTCCCACTAAGAATCGCCCTTAATGCTGTTGTTGCAGGTAGCCATGATGTTAGTGTAGTTACCTAGGTTAAGAAATTTACTTCCCCACCATTGGCTGGAGATCCTTCAGGTCTCGCCAATAACAGCCCGGTTACGTAGAAGGGGGCAAGCAGCAGTCCAATAGAAAGGACGGTAACTGCGCGTGAAAGTTTTTTTTTCGTAAACTTTTGAGTTTGATAAATAATGCCGACCCCGTTGAAAAGTGGATTATGTACCTTTGATTTCATTCCAATACCTATTAATTAAACGAAAGATTGGTAGCAGGTTATGCACTAGGTAGTCTAGGTACTTAATTACTAATCTAGTACTATACTAATTTTTACTAAACTACTAAGTTTGATTATATATTTTACTAGCTTTTGCCCGCGGCTTCGCTCGCTTTAATTTACGGATCCCTAATTTTTTGATCCCAAAATATAGCCTATAGCACTCAGGGATAACGTAGCTTCCTATTGGTGAAAGAATTTTTGAAATCGGATGAGTAGTTTCGGAGATTACCTCCTACATACAAACAAACAAATTCTACCTCTTTATAATATTAGTATAGATTAAAATCCCAACATTTTTGAAACAATCGTTGATTTCAGTACCTAGGAAAACTGTGCAACTTTTAGATATACATTATATTCAAAATGGTCACTAGTTTTTACTTTTTTTTAAAGTTATTTTTTTATTAAATTCGTTTTAGTGTCATAATTTTAACCCCCTCCTTCATAACCCTTCTTTTTGGCTTTGGCGTAGTCGGGCATAAAAAGTCCTTTCAAATGATACCTTACACGATAGGTATAATGAAAACATTCCAAAGGCGGGGTCGCGGGGTCACGCACCCCCTCCTCTTTTCCAGTAGTCAGTTCCCAACAACAAATATAAACAAAGCAATATTAGTAATTTGAGAATTTTGCTTTTGCTTTGATCCGATGAGGAGTTCCGTTCCATATCTCTGAAGTCCATGGTCTAATCATAACAAAATTTTTATGGGACCAATCGGGAAGTATACCCTTTCGAACAAAAAAGTTTTTTTTTTAAATCGGTTCATAAATGACGGAGATATGAGGTAACAAACATAAAAAAAATACAACCGAATTAGAACCTCCTCCTTTTTGAAGTCGGTTAAAAAGAATACTAACCGCACGAGGCCAGGCGATGCGATGCGAGTCGGATGCCGGGTGTCTCTAATGAGCTGTGACCATAAAACAACAAAGTAACGTCTCAAATATAGTCATATTTTACTTACGTAAAGAATTAAATAGCTACAATTTTCTCGCAAACTGAGAATAACATTATGTATGGCGAAAACGCCGCTAGGTATAGGTACAAACTCGCTCCACTATGAACTGCCAAGTTATTGTAAAATGGGCAGACTTGCGGTAATCACTACATAGTATTAAAACAAAGTCGCTTCCCGCTGTCTGTCCCTATGTATGCTTAGATCTTTAAAACTACGCAACGGATTTTCATGCGTTTTTTTTAATAGATAGATTCAAGAGGAAGGTTTGTACAATACATTGCACCCGTGCGAAGCCGGAGCGGGTCGCTAGCACAGGTCGCTAGTAAAATTATAAATGTCTAATCTAATCCGCGTTTACATTCAGCCATTTCCGTTGCCGTTTGCCCTGCCTAGGGTTGCCAACTCTTTGTGGGCCAAAAATAGTAGTTCTAAAATGATTACCCACAAAAATATAGTAGATAACGAAAGGATGAAAAAAAATATAGTAGGTTCCAGAATAGGTAGGTAGGTACTTTGTTTCGTAAAAGTTTTTTTTTTTTTAATTAACTTCAAAAGTAGGTAGTTAACAAAATACATACTCGAGAGCGCGAAAATCAAAATTGCCAATCTGTTAAAGTCAACGTAACTGTCAACTTGACATACCAGAATCGTTCAGAAATAGATAAGTATTGACGTTTCGTTTTATGCTTACACAGTCGGGCCTCTAATACAGTAGACATACTATATTATATAGTAGGGTTGGCAACCCTAGCCCTGCCGTACATTTTCCGCAAATATTGTTGTGGCAACGTCGTCAACGGAAATGAGTGATTACATCGACACTTCGTATGTATTTTCAATTCGACTCTGGGCAATGGATAACGTGGAAATTGTCGCAGCGTCGCCGTCGGCGCTCTGCCATAGAAGTTTAATTAATAATTTAAATGTTTTAAAAAAAAATAGAATTCAAAAGAGACGTCGTCGTCAGAGGAGATGGTGGATGATAGCAATTCATCGTAATAGCATTTTTTCGTTACTCCATTTTAATGGCATGACGAAGGCGGCTCGTAATTAAATGAATTCTAAAACGGGAATCCTAGTGTGGGAGCTAGTGCCAAATGTAAAATTGTTATTATGGAAGTTTATTATTGAAAAGTTTAATTATTATAGTTTGATTGCAACACGTCAATCACGTTCACGCGTTCGCTCTGACTGAACGAGAGAGCTACATCATGTGTGTTTACATGTAGCCTACATGTAAACACACATTGCCGCTCGCATTGCCGCGCTTTTATGTCCGCAAGAAAAACCGCCAAATGGGGGACAGCCGGGCAATGCGAACGACAACGTCAAAGGCAATGGAAATGACCTGTTTACATTCTCGTGTCTCCCAGTTTATTCCTCATGTCCCTGCTCGTTGCCGCGGCAATGGGCTGAATGTAAACGCGGTCTACGGCTTAGAGCAATATAATTATGGTCTAGGGGCCAGGAGGGCTAATAACGCCGCATTTGGTGAATCATATTTCGTTATATATATGGAAGTGGACTGCATATTCAGTCACAACTGCAAACTATGCAACTGCCTGTAGGGGTAAGAAGAAATTGCATGATTATTCAATGAAGATCACATGTTAGGATATACATATACACTTGGGAGCAAAGAAATCGAGCCATTCCTTTTTTCACGTGTCCTGGTTATTCGTTTTGGTTTCATGAATTATAATCATAATTCAAAATACAAAAAACTACCCTCATTGTAAAGGTTATCAAATAACATTTTAGGCGATATATGTTTAGATTAGAATTGATCTGTTCCATAATACCAAAAATAATAAAAATTATACCGACGTGAAAAATAGAAGTGGCTCGATTTATTTGCTCCCAAGTACCTTTACATAACTTTACTGGTACCAGTCTACTACCAGTAAAGTTACACAGGGTGGTAATTTAAGATGGGGCATGAAGGGCAGCTACCTTTAACCATTGTAGCTACAGGAAAACGTTCTTAGAAGACCACCCGTAACCGTAACTTTTGGGATAATTTCAATCGGCATTCACAGATTTTGAAAAAAAAGTACAGTCAGCGAGAAAATGGGCTGTTTTCACAAAACTTTTTTATGATGCCAATCGATCTTATTTCCCACAACTTGACAACAACTGGTGTCCGATACGATTAGATTGTAAATTCGAGCAAATTTTCAATCGGAACGTGTCATCTGTTGTTGGTATATGCTCTAAGGTTGTTGGCCTCAGAATACAGAAAGAAATTGTTGGCATTATACTGACATGAGAGTGTGTGTGCGCACAAAAGAGTAAGAAATATGGGGGCGCCACTAGTCGTGCTTTTCTTAAAATCTTTAAAAATTACTTCTCTGCTTCTGTTAAATATAAAGTCTAATGCAGCCAAACTCAACCTTTTTTTTAAGGGCCACAAAGACGATTTAGTTATTGTGCCGCGGGTCACAACACATAAATTTAATTGGGTATTAAATGTCGTAAAACCATACAAGTAATATGTACACACGGCTATAGGAGCCATACCATGACCACTTATGAAAACGTTCAAATGCCAGCCAGTCAACTTCCATTCAAAAGCAGGCCTGCTTCTGAATCGCTAAAAATCGTACCATGATAGTACAAAAGGTGAACGACTATTGAACCAAATTGCTAGCAATGCCAACCAAGTTGTAGGTAATGCTAGTTCATGGTACAAAAAGTCTATACAAAAAAAAGGTGAACGGATTTCGTAAACGTCAACGTAGCAGGCCTGCCGCAGGCCTGCTCTAACGATGTTATAGTACAAAAAAGCAGGGCAGTTCAACTTCCAGGCAACTTCTGTACTGCTATACGAGGTCATAGTAAGCCCCCAGTCTGTCTATAAAGTCATGAAATGGAACAAATTTTTAAACTTTCCCAATGTTTTGTCAGTTAGTGTTTTATTTATCTCTGTCTATAAAGTCATGAAATGGAACAAATTTTTAAACTTTCCCAATGTTTTGTCAGTTAGTGTTTTATTTATCATGTTTAAATACGCGCAAATTGATTTAAGATAAGTAAAACTATAATTATTAAGTTCTGCAAGAGAAGTGATTTTTAAATATAAATTGTATAATGTATGACTAGTGACGCCCCCAATTTTTCATGACTTTATAGACAGACTGTACCTTAGGTCCGTTTTCTCTGAGACAAAATTGACAGGCACAAATGTCAAAATTGATAATTTTAGGAACATTATTTTACAATTTGACGTTTCGTACCTGTCAATTTAGTATCAGGGATTAAAAAACGAACTATACATTTCCAGTTTAAGCTGACCTCCGAAAGCCTATACAATGTGCTATCAGCTCATTATTGGAAATGTATACGTTGAAGGTTGCAGCTAATGTAGCCGTGTGTGCTACGTACAATACAATGTAAGATAAATAATACACGTAATCTTGTAACGCCTGTTATGACACAGACATAGAAGTAATAAGTACTACGTACAACACAGACGGCACAGCATAGAGAAATTTAAAAAAAAACATTTGTAGACTTTTACATCGAGCTGGGGGCCATGACGTGAAAACGTTCAAATGCCAGCCAGTCAATATCCGTTCAAAAGCAGGCCTGCTTCTGAATCGCTAAAAATCGTACCATGACAGTACAAAAGGTGAACGACTATTCAACCAAGTTGAACGGATAAGCTTGTTCATGGTACGAAAAGTCTATACAAAAAAAACAGGTGAACGGATTTCGTAAACGTCAACGTAGCAGGCCTGCTACAGGCCTGCTCTAACGATGTCATAGTACAAAAAAGCAGGGCAGTTCAACTTCCAGGCAACTTCTGCCCTGCTTTAAGAGGTCATGGTAAGCCCCCTGTACAAAAGCAAGCAGATAATGCAATTCCCAACCTACAGTCCTTAAAATATAGCTTGATTAGAATGACAGATGTCAGCAAAAGTGACGACATAACTTTGTAGTTACGTCGAACGGGTGATTTATATTTGCACACGAAAAATCACTCACATAACTAGCATGATGACATTTTTTTTAAATACAGTGCTTCCCATATAATTCAAAATATTAAAAATCAGCTTTCTATTTCTTTTTAATTCTTACTGATTCATAGTCATAAAATATAAATCTTACGTTCTTCAAAAGTTATGTCATAATGCAAAAATGTTAGAGATGGGACATGTCGATAAAAGTAAATCGATTGAATAAAAAAAATTATTACTGATGAATGAGAAAATAAATAATTATACCTACTTTGTACAATATTAAAAAGGTCTATAAAAGTTTTAAATGTATTTTTTAGATCTAAACTATTGCGGCTATGATTATTCGTCATGGGTATCAAATCCCAAGTTTTCGGGTATGCTGATGCTGAAGATGAGATCAAAACTCAAAATCAAAATGGCGGCCATGAATATTTGCAAATTAGTTGTCATGGGTGTCAATTTCATGGTTTTCCGGTGTGCAAAATGCTGAAAATAAGTTCAAAATCCAAATCCAAGATGACGGCTACCAAAACATACAAATTATACGTATTATATTTATTTTTAATGATTTATATCGATTTGATCAGTCCTTTCCCAGCACTAGTCACACTAGTTTGGCAGCTGTCATTCTAATCAAGCTATATTTATGGACTATAGTTGAAATGGCACAACCTTCGCTACGCTTCTTAATAATTATGTAGTAAAACCTCAAGCACGGTAACTCTAGACACAATAGATAAGACAATTAAGTGTTGTCCTGGGACGACGGGCGGTACGCAACCGTACCGCCCGTCGTCCCAGAACATTATATTATTTTATGCCCTCTACAGACGACCGTTATGTTTGACAATTTGATCGAATGGACAATGCAATCGTGTCATGTGGAAATCAGTTTACAATTCGTAAAATTAAAGGTCATTGGGACCAAATCTATAGTGTTGCCAAGTAAACTGTTGTTTAGCTAAATCTAGGGAAATTTTTGATGCAGATGCATCAATGCAATATTTCGTAAACACAGAATACAAAATTTATAAAATTATCCTCGATCCGATTTTATTACTTGGCAGCACTAGTGGTAATAATAATGCTGGTAGTACTGGTAGGGTAGGTAGTAATTTAGTAAAGTAGTGGATAGGTGGGCGTCCATCTTGAAATTTTACTGGGTTTGAGCCGGTTTAGTTCTAATAAAAGTGTATTTTGTAGCTTGGAGTTCATATTAATCGTTAGTTTTCAAGAAGTTTTATGTATGCTGAAACTATTTATCGTTTAAAATAGGATTAACTATAGTTATGTTTTAGGTATGAACGTCTGCTAAAACATTTAATCGTTTGACGAGTAATGGCGTGCGTTTTTCTCTTTGAAGACACTTTCATATTTTATACCATGTCGTCAGATCCTATGAATAGTAACACATAACGCATGTGATCTAGAATTGTGTAAATGTCTTCATTATTAAGGAATATGCTTCTGTAATTATGTTAGTTGGACAGTAATCGTAGCTGGATGTCGTTTTTAGGTTATACATCACAATACTTTAATTGAATAGTGACTTGTAATCATAACCGCCTATGATTCGATTCGTCTGGTCGAATTATAATGCATGAACACACTGCAATTAAGTGGAGTTCTTCATAAACATGAATATATGAAAGTGACGTAGAAAATACTTTATTCGCAGTATCGTTACTCAAGACATACGCGATTTCCGGAAAGACTATCGCTAATAAAAGCTTAAATTGGCGGAGGCATAGCACGATGGCAGTGCCGAGTAGAGCGCGGGTATATGCCGATGTCAACTCACAACGTCCAAGAGAATACTGGGACTATGAAAGCTATGTAGTTGACTGGGGCAATCAGGAAGACTACCAGTTGGTGCGTAAGCTTGGGCGTGGAAAGTACAGTGAAGTATTCGAGGCAATAAATATCACAAATAATGAGAAGTGTGTAGTTAAAATATTGAAGGTGAGTCATATTATTGTCTTATGCTCTATACGTTCTGTTCAACATTGTTTACATTGTATGCTTGGTCTAATGGATATTTTCTACTATACTAAAATATTTACTCCATCGTGCCCTAATTACAGAATTTTATTCCAGCCTGTTAAAAAGAAGAAGATAAAAAGAGAAATAAAAATATTAGAAAACTTAAGAGGAGGCACAAATATAATTACTTTACAAGCTGTAGTTAAAGATCCTGTTTCTCGTACTCCAGCACTCATTTTTGAACATGTGAACAATACTGATTTTAAACAGCTGTATCAAACCCTGTCAGATTATGATATAAGGTAAAAACTACATACTCATGTTAATATCGGACTGATGGAATTGCATAGGCGTAGATAGTAGATTGAATCAATGTATAAATAAATTGAATAATCCTCAGTTATACATATGTATAATTAATTCTATAATCAATGTTTACTGCATTACAGATATTATTTGTATGAACTGCTGAAGGCATTAGATTACTGCCACAGTATGGGCATCATGCATAGAGATGTGAAGCCTCATAATGTGATGATTGACCATGATCACAGAAAGTTGCGTCTCATTGACTGGGGGTTAGCTGAGTTCTACCACCCCGGGCAAGACTACAATGTTCGTGTTGCTTCTAGATATTTTAAGGTATGGAGTTAATCCAATTTTAATGATGTTGTCATCCCATTTCTTTATTTACAGTAAAATAATCAAAATTCTCATTAAGCTAAAACCCCATGGGTAATTCTTATGTGCTTAATTTATAATTACCTAGATAATACACAATTGTATTCTTGTGATAAGACTGTTTTACCTTTTTGTTGTAGGGTCCAGAGCTCTTGGTGGATTATCAAATGTATGATTATTCATTGGACATGTGGTCACTAGGATGCATGTTAGCATCGATGATCTTCCGTAAAGAGCCATTTTTCCATGGCCATGACAATTATGATCAACTTGTGCGGATTGCCAAAGTGCTGGGCACTGAAGAGCTATTTGAATATTTGGATAAATATCATATAGAATTGGATCCTCGGTTTAATGATATACTTGGCAGGTACGTTGTCTAATTAACATTTTAAAATATTTCATTATAATTTTGATGTAAACATTTTCTTATTGAATTTTTGGTTTTAGGCATTCTCGTAAACGATGGGAGCGGTTTGTGCATTCTGAAAATCAACACTTGGTATCTCCTGAAGCATTAGATTTCCTAGATCGTCTTCTACGCTATGATCACTATGAGAGATATACTGCTCGTGAGGCCATGGATCATCCGTACTTCTGTAAGTTACTTACAATGATATACAGAGGCTGTAGTGTACATTTTGCACAATTAATGATATCTATCCATTTGTTTCTTTATACTTTACTACATTTGTTTTTAATATAAATATAGTATTTCTTAGGAAGCATTTGCTACCTAAAAAACTTACATAGTGAGGTCTAGAAATTTTGAACAGGATTGTATGGTCTAAGATAACTCTCAAATGAAAATTGTTGTCAAACCAAATATGAGCTTAATTTTTATAAAACTAAAATTGTTTCACAAACCGAAAATTCATTTGATTTGTGATATGATAACAGAACTTTTTTTTCAATAACAATTTATCTTGATTTATGTCTCGAATTATTGCCACTCTTAATAAGGATCAAATCATAGAAAGGGATTGTTAAATTACTACATAGTATAAAACAAAGTTGCTTCCAGCTGTCTGTCTGTCCTTATGTATGTTTAGATCTTTAAAACTCCGCAACGGATTTTGATGCGGTTTTTTTTAATAGATAGATTGATTCAAGAGGAAGGTTTATATGTATAATACATGCATATGATAGTGGAGAAAAACGCGGAATACGCGATAAACGACAACAACGCGTGCGAAGCCGCTGGCGACCTCTAGTTAATAATAAGTTGTAAATTAAAGGAAGCCATTTCCTTACATACCTTCATTTAAACTTACATTTTACAACTTAGTCATCAGTTAACTGTGGAAAATTGTCCCCATTGTTTTGTATGCATAAATTTACTATCTTATATTCCATGTCATAATTATGTTAATTATTTAAAAGGAATAACATGAAACTGAAGACTAAACAAAAATAAATGGGACTTATATTCTTCAGGTAATCGGAATTTTGTACATTTTTAGAGCCAATAATAATCAACTATAGTAACAGAATGTATAAAAATTAAGCTTAATACAGTAAAAAACCGGTCAAGTGCGAGTCGGACTCGTGCACGAAGAGTTTCGTACCATTATCTATAAAAACTACAAAAAAATCACGTTTGTTGTATGGGAGCCCCCATAAATAATTATTTTATTGTTTTTTAGTATATGTTGTTATAGCTGCCGCTATACAGAAATACAATTTCAACTAACTGTCACGGTTCATGAGATACAGCCTGGTGACAGACAGACGGACGGACAGCAGAGTCTTAGTAATAGGGTCCCGTTTTAGGGAACCCTAAAAATCATCTTAACTTTAGCACAATTTAATAATAATATTCGATCCTCAATTGCAGTGTTGCGTTTGTGTAAAATCATAAGTACAGCTTTTGTTCAAATGTGTTTTTATATTGTTTCAGATCCAATTGTGAAGGAGCAGGGGCGAATGGTTTCTTCCAATTCTCCAACTCCCAATGCATTGCAAGGACCAATAAATACTGCAGAATAATTGTTACAAAGAGAAGTTAAATGCTCTTTATAATGTATTGATATGATATACTTGTACAAGATTCCGGAAGAAAAACACTGTAAAAATAACACCAAAAAGAGGCCACTGATGGTGTAAATACATACACAGGGACAGTGAAGGACACCAATTCTGTTTAACAAACGCTGATATAATTCCAATGCTTGATAAATGGAATAATTTGGAAAGACAATATAATTTAGTGTTTAATATTAGTAAATCTGGTTTATTAATTGTTTTAAAAGTGTTTTTATCTCTGGTATAAACTGCTGACATACATTTGTGAAAGTGCTCGTGTACTCAAACTGAGTAGGTATCTCGTGGTGGGAGGGGTTCAAATTGTCAAAGTAAATTCTGAAACATTCATTTTTATATGAAATTCGATAATAATTAATTATTGAGATAATGAAAAAAATGCATCGAGTTTCATTGCACTTGATCTTTTGCATTTATTAACCTATGGTATTGATATTGTAATTACTTGTATAATATATTGGTAACACCTGCATACCATTTGCAAATACTGGTTAGCAGCTTTTCGTTGGTACTCTACTTATTAAAATTTTGTATTTATGTAATAGAAGTAAAATGTAGATATGTGTGATATAAATACAAAATTTTAAGATGATTAATTAATCGTTTTCTTTTATTACGTATTTTATAAAAGAAACCAGCTAATTCTAACATTATTAGATATTGTCGGATTTAAACATTGTTTTCTATTAGTATATTTTTAATAAGTTACGTTAGCTGTCCTCATAAATATTATACATAGCGAAAATCAAATCGTATCTTCAATTGGAAGGTGAGCCTCATGGAGTATAATTTATTTTTAGTGTGATAACTTCAAGTTGTTGCATAAAATTTTCTGAATAAACAATACTAACTTTGCCTGGAAATGTTTTGGATTATTTACGTTAAAAGATCAAAAACTTCGCATCCTTATTTCATAGGTTGGTTGTTATGGTTTCCTGCAAGAAGTTTTCTTTTCAGCACTTAAAATTTAACTCGCATAGAGCTTGTGTACAGGTTGAACTCGTGTATCGTATACGCAACAAATTAGTACCCTATGTACTCTAGCTGAAAATCAGTAAGCTTCGATAAATTGCGATTTTTATAATTAATTTAAAAATATCCAGAATTCATTAAAATAATATTTATCTATAAGGCATCAAATTGAATGGCTTTGATTTTCATATTAATTTTTAATTAATTTAATAATTTATGTACTTACAACACTTAATAAAAAGATAAGCTAATCAGGACGATAGCGTACAAACCTTAATTTGTATCTGATACTTTAAAAAAGGTTTCTATGTGTTCGAATGTTCAAGAATACCAAACAATTGAAAGTAATAAATGTTTTAGAAAATCATCTAGGTACACGTTAAGTACGCATTTGGAGAAAGCCTAGGTAAAAAGTTACAATAACGATATGCGGACGGCCCACAAACACAACGTACCTTTATCTTCAAGTTAGGTCAATCCATGTCTTTGACCGTACAGGGATCTATTTGACCGCTTATTTCTGCTGTTAGGCCTGCCGCTGATTGTGATTTTTTGTCACGGTGACTTTTTGTTACCCAAGTCGAATGCTATGAAGATATATCGCCGGTGAAGTTGTAACAGTGCGTAAGTCATTTTGTGACAAAAACAGACGACACTACGAAAGTGATAATATTACTTGAAATGAAAAAGATTATTAGGATTTTTAAAGGTTTAATAAATCATCTAAGAGTTTATCTGTAATGATAATTAAAAACAATATTGCGTTCAGCGTAGGTTACGCTCGTTTTAAATCGTTCCTTCACTCTCTTGTAAAGCAGCCATTTTTGGCTTCCGCACTGTTAGAACTTCACTGACGATATGGGAGTGCGCTCACTATGGTGACGTGACTTTTTATTACCAAATCGAGTATATATTTTCATAGAATTCGACTTGGTAACAAAAAGTCACCGTGACAAAAAATCACAATGAGCGCCCGGCCTAAGCGAATAGGTAAATCACGATCATGGCGTAAAATAACAGATGAAAACCAACCTAATGTTCATACGGTTAAGGTTCACCTGTCTAACCACAATAACGTGAAAAAAATAATTTGCTTTTCTTGTGCATATTCCAAACATTTTTTTATATTTTTCTCTACATTTCTTTTAAAGTTAAATATAAGCTAACTAATGCTTTTATATTTATTTATTAAATTCAGGAACATGTACAAACTCACCTCATTTTAGTTATTTTCGTGGGAGGAGGCTACGGAAAATTGAAATAAAATAATAAAAAAATTACAAATTTAAAAATGTTTTCTCAACCTTTGTTAGATATAGTAGAATTATCCGTAGTTAATAACCATACATCTAGCGAAGTTTCAGCGATTGATCGGAAAATGTATCGAAAAACAGCTAATTTGTAGCAGTTTTGTCATGTCATTACATAATGACTATTTTTCCAAAAAATACTATGAAATACGAGAAAAAAAATACTTATCAGCTATTCAAGGTGCTATGCGATGTTGGATGTAATAATAAAAGAGCCAGGTGAGAACCGCTTTGCCTAGGTCACATGAACTCTTCGTTTGTCGCCTACATGTTAAACATTTTAATTGGCACCGTTATTGTACGGCGATTGTATTCTCTGACAAACTAGAATCTCCATACAATACGGCTCAAAAGCTCTTCATTTATGATAACCAAGAGGAAACTCAACATGAAGAAAGTTATACAGGGTGTAAACGAATTCGTGTAATTGAATTCGTGTAATTCCTTAAAACCACATGATACTACTGGTGTTGATTGGTACCGCACGGGATTTAGTCTGTTTTTTTTTTTCTATGCCTTATGTAATTGATCGTATCTAATAAGGATTCAGTTTTTTTTTACAATAAAATAATTTCATGTTACTGAACATTTCGGTGCCACGCGGAAATGAATGAAATCACGCTGACACGGCTGGCGTGCACGACTAACTCGATATCGCTCTTTGCGGTCGGTTATCTCGGGGCTCTAAAATGAATCAAAAATAGAAAACCAAGATGTTTTTCAGGTTTGTTTTAAAGTTTATTTTCAAAAATAGGTACCCATTCATACATTCACCTAGATCACGCGGTTTGAAAGAATGACATGAATTCGTTTACGCCCTGTATAATATTATTATGTTATGACAACTGCTTCGAAAATAAGCAGAAATTTTAATACCATGTGGCTCGGATGCCATGACATGCACAAGACCCCAACTCATATTCTTGCAGATGAAGGAGTCGAACCCGTGACCACAGGATGCTCTGCCATTGCGCCATATAAGGGTCAGGACACATTGATCGACGGCCTTTCGCACTTTGCCGCTTGAAAAGGAGCACACTAGTACGCATTGTGTCGATCCACTGCTTACGGAGGCGTTGGCATCCGCATGCAGCTGTACGGACGCGTTCGCATCATCATATAGCTCCGTATGCAGACGAATCGCCACAAACATCATGGGCATTTTGACGCAAGACATAGTATACCTACCTAGTTACAGAAAACATAGAACTTAGAACACAAATGAACTTAAAGTTCACCATTAAAACATTTCGCTCATCATTTCTGATGCTAATAATTGTTGATTACTGTACTTTATACACTGTGGTACACCTTTTTCGCTATCGTTTGCCGCCGTCAGCCGTCGATCGTCACCGTCAGCCGTCAATCGCCGTCTATGCCCGCTGACGAACGATCGCGTTTTTGTGTCAGTACGCCGCCGGAACGCGTTCGTCGCGTCGATGCGAAAGGATGTGTACGACGTTCCATACTTTGCTCTCTTTTTGTATGATGGACAAACCGTCGAACGCCGTCGATCAATGTGTCCTGACCCTAAAAGTACTTAAACGTAAACTACCTAGTCATGTGTTGATATCATAAGAGTTGTTTTAGCTATGTAGAACGTGCAGTCTCTTTTCACAATATTTTTCGTCCAGCTTTAGTTGCCCGACCTTCTCATAGTACCTGATTTACAGACGCCCTTGTGTCCGTAAATCAGGCTCTGGACTCTGTACCGTATGACACATGCTCTCTGAGCCAGAATGTGTGTTGACAATGATGTACACACGCGTACATTTCAAGCTAATTTCCAGTATAAGCTGACTACTCATTGTACGTAAAGCCAATGAACAATGCGAGATCAGCTCATAGGCGAAATCTGTAGCTTGAGATATAGCCGTGCGTACTCAGTAGTACGCTAATAGGGAATATGCATGTAATTCAGAACTCGTTCATTATTTAAATATACATTGTACAGGAGTCAAGAAACAAATTGCATTATTTTTTACATTTTTTAACTCATTACTTATTTTACAATTCATTGTTTTATGTTACGTTTTTTTCGTGGAACGGAACGCAATCTCGAAACGCGTCGTCTTCGAAAATGCCGGAAGTGACATCAAAATCCAGATTATTAAATCTTTAAATAATCTTTTTTTAGCAAACTGTTTGATTTCTCACTGCGGTTAAGTTAGTAAGTGCGATTTCTGCTTGAATAAAGCACAAGAAATAATTTAATTTACATGATTTGTGGCTAAAAAAGAGATGTAAACAAAGCAGGATCTTGGATTATGACGTCACATTATGACCGCGACAATAGAGGACGTTTGAACTGTAGAAGAAAATTGTTGAAGTTGAATAATTGTTTTGAACAAGAAATAATAGTAACATTTGACTTTTAATACTTTTCTTGGGTTTATATTAATGTGCTTTATTGATTAAGAGAAACAAAAAGTTACATGCATATTCCCTATTATTCTAGTCCCTTGAAAGGTAGTTTCAAGGGGTCGAGTACCTCGAAATGAAGAAAAAAACGTTGCCCTCAAATAATCACTTTGATGTCTGTCTGTCGAGCTCCTTATTCTCAAGAATGGCTAGAAGTATCAAGTTGAAATTAATACTCCTTATATACAGGGTGTTTGGCGCATGGACCGACACGGGCAGTAAAATGGTAGGTACGGAACTCTGGGCGCTAGTCTTACTTGTACTTGTTTTTATTATTATTATTTAATACACATAGGTACACACATAACTTCACGCCTTATTCCCCGAAGGGTTGGCAGAGGTGTATAGTGCACTCACATTTCGCTGTTATGTTTTTTACGTTCCATGTAATAGGGGGCGAGGCTATTGCCATCGACCGGGCACAAATCCAGACTCCGGGCTGCTACTGAGAAATTCCACACGGAATGACGCAATAACATTTTGGCCGACCTGGGGATCGAACCAAGGACCTCACGCTCAGCAGTCACGCCTTACGACCGTAAGGCCGCGTTTCCACTGACGCGGAGCTGGGCGGAGAGGAGCTTAGCGGTGCACAAATTGACCAATGACTACGCTTGAAATCTCCGCTCCGCTTCAATGGAAACAGTACGAGCGGGGTGGAGCAGAGCTGAGCGGATATTCATACATCGAGGCGGTGCAGTGCGGAGGACAGCGAGCATTGGGGTGCAGAGCGGAGGACAGCGGGGCGGTACGGAGCGGTGCGGAGCGGGGCGGTGCGTGACTCGCGTGCAGTGTGTCAGTTGTCTTCGTTACGTCACTAGGTGCATACCTACGTATCAAAATGGATGAGAAGTTCATTGAAACTGTTAGACAATTTCCGTGTTTATGGGATACGCGATTGAATACCTACAAATGCAACGAAACCAAAGATGCAGCTTGGGAAATTATAATCTCTCTCTCTCTCTCTCCGCCCAGCTCCGCTCCTCTCCGCCCAGCACCGCTCCTCTCCGCCCAGCTCCGCTCCTCTCCGCCCAGCTCCGCTTCAGTGGAAACACTGACCACTTTTCTCCGCTCCTCTCCGCCCAGCTCCGCGTCAGTGGAAACGCGGCCTTAGACCAACGAGGCAGTCAATTATTTAATACGTTACCTAATAAGCCGATAGATGGCGCTTTTCTAAAAGAAATCTGCGGTCTGCTGAACTGCTAAAATTATATCGACACGCCCATACTCTGTCAGACATGTAAGTATAGTAGGTTGAAATATTGTTTTTATTTTTACTATTTTTATATTTCTGTGCAAAACGCTAGAATAAGAGCTAGCGCGCACGGGTGACTTGTCACCGTGACAATTTCATCACTCATAAAATCTAAGAGTATAGGTATGTGTGGAGATGCACCCAGATATCATGTCGTAACACACATATAAGTCGCGCGGAGAAGGTTTGCCGATGGCCTCATGACGTCACGCGTCTATGGTCGGTACGATTCAGACGAGCGCGGGTAGCGGTCGGTGAAGTGGGAGGCGCAGTCATCGGCAAACCTTCTGCGCGCGACTAGTACCAATGGACTTGAAAGAGTGACAAGATTTTCACGGTGACAAAAGCTGTGTTACGACATTATAACTGGCTGCATCTCCATACATACGTAGACTTAGATTTTATAAGAGTGATGAAACAGTCATGGTGACAAAAGTCACCCGTGCGCGCAAGCTCTAAGAAGTTAAGTTATTCAAAGATCCGTGAAGTGTAGTGCGTCTACTGTACCTACTCGCAGCATTCAATCCCCGTTAGTGACAAAGTTAAGAATCTGGGGATAAGTATTTATTGATAAGACCCTATCCTGAGCACCACAAATAAAGGAAGTCGGTCGTAAGATGATCGCTTCTGGCAATCTCTGAGGAGACTACGCAACTTCCTTCCAATTGTCACCAAAACTGCGCTTGCACAATCTCTTCTTCTTGCTATCCTTGACTATGCCAACACCAGATATCTTGATCTCACTGAGGACCAACCAGATAAGCTTGCCCAAGTCTTCAAAATTTCTGTTTTCAATTTTTTTATGGTTTTGTTACGCAAATATGACCATGTCTGAATTTCGTACAATTCAAGTGGCTTCCGATATGTTATCGCCGGAATACACTATTCTTTACCTTCTATACAAAATCTTTTATAATCCTTCTACTCCCTGCTACTTTAAAGAATGTTTCCAGTTTCTCTATGACCCACTTTCGGGATCATTAAGGTCGTCAGAGAATCTGATGTTGAAAATGCCAATGAATTCTACTAACGGCTTTGGTAAATCCTTCACAGTCCAAGCTGCTCGGCTATGGAATGCTTTGCCAGTAACAGCTAGATTAGACGTACTAGCTAGAGTTATTATGTTTATTGTGTATAATATTTATTTATTTGTTTTAGGTTTATTTAGACTTAGGACTTAATTTAATGTCTCCTTATATATTTATTATACATATTATATTGTAACACTGCGAACTACCCCTTTCTTTTTTCTTGCAAATTATGTCTATCCAAAGGTTGTCTGGCAGAAATCACCTTGTGTGACTTCTGCCAGACAAGGTCAGGAACATTGTACAACTATATTTTTATAATAGGTAATGGTTAGTCATCATCATCATAAATATTTTTCTTAATACAGATTGTTGTAGTAGCGCACTTTACAATCCCTATTTACAACACGATTCTAAAGAAATAAAAAAAACCGGCCAAGTGCGAGTCGGACTCAGGGTTCCGTACCATTATGTATAAAAACGGCAAAACATCACATTTGTTGTATGGGTGCCCCATATTTATTTTATTCTGTTTTTTAGTATTTGTTGTTATAGCGGCAACAGAAATATCATCTGTGGAAACTTCAACAGTCTAACTATCACGATTCATGAGATACAGCCTGGTGACAGACGAACGGACGGATAACGGCAAAAAAATCACGTTTGTTGCATGGGAGGGAGCCCCCTTAAATATTAATTTTATTCTGTTTTTTAGTATTTGTTGTTATAGCGGCAACAGAAATACATCATCTGTGAAAATTTCAACAATCTAACTATTACGGTTCATGAGATACAGCCTGGTAGCAGACGGACAGTGGAGTCTTAGTAATAGGCTCCCGTTTTACCTTTTGGGTACAGAACCCTAAAAAACGACGTTTTTAACGTAGTAAATATGCAGTAAGTTATCTGCTTGCCTCGTTGGTCTAGTGGTCGGAAGCACGATTGCTGTGCGTGAAATCCTGGGTTCGATCCCCAGGTTGGTCAGTGTTATTGGGTTTTTTCGTGTATAATTTCTCATTAGCAGCCCGGAATCTGCATCCTAATAATTGCCTTCAAGCTGCATTAGGGAGTTGCATAGTTTGCAGTCGTGACTGGATATGCAATTCATTACAGTTAGATATTTATATACCTAAATATGTTTCACCAAACGCTGTGTTATTAACCAATAACCCGCCTGGAGGGGGGTAATAACATACAACAAAAGATGTAGGTAGTCATTGCAACTATGTGACAACTGGACTGGATCTGTAACCCACTTGCAGTTATGATTTCTAATATGAAACGAAATGTTTCACCAAAGGCGGCGTATTAGCCCCCCTGATCTAACATTTCCCCACAGCTGGCGGGCGTGACTGGCTGGCGCGATATCGCTCCGTGCAGTCAGTTAACTCAGAGCGCTAAAATTACTTACAAACAAAACCTTTTTTATTATTGACAAAAAAAAATTGGTTCTGAAAAAAGCCTATGCAGGGTCAATCGGTCTCTCCAGTAGATCCGCGTGATCTTCTGATTCGTTTCAAGGAATTACACACGAAATCTGATACTCCCTGTATAAAAATAATTGACAACATTTCAAAACTGACACGACCTTAAAACAAAAATACCGTTTCTTTATTTTCGTGTCCTGAGTTCAAATATACATTTTTTATATTTTTTCATTTCCTCATTTCTGAGAAAAAAAATGAAAATCAAAAAACATGTGATGACGTCACATAAACGGTGGAATGAGGGTGTGCGTTACCCAGGCAAAATGTTTTGCTTTAGAGAGATGAGACTTAAACAAATAATTAGTGTATCATGAGGAGCAATTTGTTTACTAATAGCAAAATTTGTTTGAATTGTAGTTTTTAAGTTATTTGAGAAAAACAAATTTTGCTGGAGTAACGTTTGAAACGTTACCCAGGCAAAATAGTCTTTCAAAAATTAGTTTCAGCACGGAACCAAATACATGAATAGATAGCTTTTGTTGCGTAGTAAATGTTTATAAATAGCAAAATTTGTGTGTGGTATAGTTCTTTAGTTATTTAAGATTTTGCTGCGGTAACGTTTTGGGATTTCCCAGATCTCGAAAACGGCTCAACGCAGAAGTTTGAAAAAAATACCAATAAAAGACCTCAATTTGTTTAAATTTGTTTAATCATTAGTTTTTGATTTGGTTGACGTAAACCAATGTAATTAAATGGTTTCAAAAATCAGAAGAAACGGGTTTGCAAGTAAACCAATACACTTATAACCAAATAAACAGCTGTAAAAAATACCCGTGGTTCGACGCTTGTTTACATCAGAAATATTAGATTTCATACTTTACACATTAAGAAGATAAAAACAAATTTGATTTATTTTAGACTGGTCGTACTTTAGCGATCAAATACGCAGTTCCCATAACATTAAGAAACATGGCATACTTTAAACAAATTAAAATGATTCCTGAAAATTCCTTCCTGTTAATTGCAGCTTTGAATTACGGCTCTAATGAAAGTTATCTCAAAAACAAGATTATGTCAGCAATTCTCTAATGAGCCGACCAAATTGAAAAGGTCACATAAAAGCGACCGCACCATACATAAGCGCAACCATCTGAAATGAACAGGATAATATAGATGTTTTGTTAGTACAGTTGAATACAAAAGTTTTCTGGTCAGGTTAGTTAAAATAATAAAATGGTTAAGATTCATTATTTTTATTTAAAAAATCAGTCTCATACAAATTATATGTATTGCTTTGCCTTAGCATCAACATTTTTAGAGAAAAATCACAGATAAGTTATAACCTACTTACTTAATTTTAATATTTGGATACATTAATAGTTTGTACAATTTTCCTTAGGAGGTACTAATAACGTAGGTTGATAGGTGGACTCCATTTCACCTCGACTCACAGTATGGCATTTTAATATGAGTTTTGTTACGTGTTACTTAGAGTGAATATTTTAACATTACATGTGACTGCCACAGGTGGATAACCCGTGAACCAATCATTGTCAAAGCGTCGTAACCTTCTTTTAACTTAATGTTGAAATATCCACTCTAAGTAACACGACATAAAGCTCATATTTCAATACCACAGTGTGACTTGAGTTGGAATTGAGTCGGCGTTGTGTGTGTAATGTGCAAAGCACATTTAATGTTTTTTTTTTACAAAATATGTATTATCGGCTTGCCTATATTTCTTGCCCTTATGAGGGACGGTTTCGAGCATATTCTATAAAAAATGTATATAATCATAAAACTTTTAAATGAGAAAACAACAATATAATAAAAATCTTCCAACAATTATATAAAAAATAAACAACTTTTACACTTATGTACCTATTTAAAAATATAGGAAACAGTACAGTTTTTATCATTAATAACTACTAATATCACTCATAATCACAGATTCGTACCTAATTCAATAAAATTTGTGTGGTCATTGGGACCGTATAAAATTATGTGTTTTATGCTTCCAGTCTCTAACGTTTTAATTACCTACACTAATGAATATATAATCAAATGTGGCATTATGGAGTTTTTGCATTTCTGTAGTTTACAGTACAGATCATCGTAACATTCATATTGTTGAGTTTTCGTTCTGTAACAGTATGCTCTGTAATGTCCAATCAATGTGGAACTTGATGGTGGGTCAAAATCAATTACTGCCAAAATCATATACTGTTGGCCATTTAACTCTATATTAATGGGTATATCATTCAGGTTAACAGACATGTCATGTAGTTCGAAGAAAAGTAATGGTTTTAATTCTTATGTAAAATATACATTTCCTGTCTCGCATACAGGACACAGTGAAACATTATCATTATTAATACACGATGTGGCAGATTCTTCCAAGAAGTCAATACCCTTTTGTGTTATAATATTTATATTTAAAGATATATATTTACAATCAATTTTCTTTGGTTGTAATGCATTTGAGCATGTGTCATTTGAGCAACACCTCTGTCTGGTGGCAGAAAAGTATATGTTGCTCATGAATACCTGTTCTAAAATCATTGTTATATTACATTCACAACTGATAATATTTTGCTGTGACTTTGTTTTATCAAAAAGGTCAATCAATAGTTTGTCACGAAGTTCATATAATCTTTTGCAAGTTTTTCTCGTATTAGATAATACTTTTATGAATGTTGTTAAACCATCGCTAGCACTATTTAACTTTTCTCTGAAAGCAGGCCTGTCTTGATAAGCTACACCGAATGCTTGCGCGAGGGAATCAAAAGCACAAGTGTTTGTTATAAGTACCCTGTTTTGGTGTACATAAGAATATGCGACGTTACCATTCTGTAATATGTATATGGAGGTAGCTTTTTTTGATTTAGGAGTGGGTATGGTAAGTCCCCGCCAGTTTTCAACTTCTATAGGTTTATTTTGAAAAATTGATTGAATATCAAAATCTGACGTATCAGTTAGGTTCTCTTCTTCTTCTTCTTTTTCAACTGACTTCGGTGCAGAATCAGATATAATTAACTCTGCTGAGAATGAATCTCGTTTTTGTTCGTGTTTGTCTCTAATTTTTACTATTTTTCGTGAGAAATACTCATAATTTGTTTTGCGTTTTTCCTTTTTGTTTCTTAGTTTTAAGGCCTGTTCTTCTTTGTTCTTAGTATTCTCGTGTAAAATTTGACTAGAGCTTAATTTTATGGTTCCGTTAATAAAACTATAATGTTGTATAAGAAATTCGTCTAACCGGACGCGTTCAACTTTGGTCTCAAAATATATAGTTTTGATGTCCTTAAAATGATTTTCTACATTTGAGCTGCTGGCATAGTCTTTGGCTCCAGGAAAATAATCAGTCATAATATTGCCCCACAATGGTAATTTTTTCAAAAGTCTTTTAAGAGTGTTGTTAATTTCCGGCAAAAAAAAAAGCATTTTTCATTGGTGTAGATTCAATTAACTGTAAATATAATAGTTCTGTATTCATAATGTCATCATAATATTTTATCAAAGGCATAGGGCCACCGTGTTGCTCACTCTCTTCATCTTCTGTTACAAAATATATTTCTTCGGAACTGTCCTCTCTTTCATTCTTTTCAATTTCGTCTGTGTGTCTTAGATATGTTTTTATTTGGTCGCTCAATCGTTTCAATGCTTGTTCACATTTCGATGCCGTATAATCAAGATCGGTACTTATATATTCATGAAGAGAAAGTGTGATTACATCTTTAATAATTAGTTTTACTTCGTCATAGCTTCGTGATTGTAGTATCAATTTGATGCAATTGATATAAAAATATTTGCATGTTTCAGAAGTCTTGTCAAAACAACTTTGTGTATACAGTTTTTTTAAAAAATGAGACTTATCAAGTCTGATGTAACAAGCAGGTATCTTGCCTTTTTTTTCCTCAACTATTGCAAAACATTGTCTTAAATAGTTATTCAAGTCCGTTTTCAAAAAAGTTTTCGTTATGGCCGCTATTAAAGCAGAAGAATCATCACAAATTATTTCATTTGGAAGGACTCTTCTGTTTAACCATGTGCTTAGCCATGTGGCTATTGTTTCTGTTGTGTGTGAGTCAGAGCACATATAACAAATTGGAACACTAGCACCCAAGGTATATGCTACGATGGCATATAAGAAAACATGTTTGGGATTTTTATATTTTAAAAAATCGTTTGCTTCGGGTGGCTTTATTGGTTTAAATAAAGATCCAGTGGCATCAATAGACAGGATTTTATATTTGTCTTCCAAGATGTCATCGTAATATATACTTTGCTCAGTAGTCCAAAAATACAATATAAATGGAACAAGAGACATTTTTTTTATGAAACTGTCATACGGTGGGCTACAGGTCATGGCATACAGTGATAAAATAATATTTTTATCAAACTGAAGAGCGCTTCTAGCTTCATGCCGGTATTTCCTCAAATTTAATAATTTAGGCAAAGTTGGCGGTTCTTTTGGATTATCCATGCTCATAACTTCATCGGCCGTTGAATTTCGTACCCTTAAAGCCTTAATGTTTTTAAGTTTTTCTTTGTGCAGATTAACCCGGTGTGAAGTTAATTTATTTTTAATTCGAGGGTCATGCCGAAAGCCTTTTTTCAAATTTGTAAGAATAAGCGTTACTTTATAAGAATTATCAGCTGTTTCGGGGGATATTGTCAAGAACAGACTAGCTTTGCATTGCGTACAACTTCCTGTACATGTGATGTCGTTATTTTTGAGATCAGTAGGCACGTAATTGTTTTTAAACGAGAATGTGCATTCTAAATCGGTTTTAAAAAATATATGATCTTGCATTTCGTTGGTCCACTTATTTTGTGCGAGATAGTGGGATTCAATAGGCGCAATTTTATAGTAGTCATATTTACTCATTTCAAAAGAAACTGTTAAATCAGAAGGAGCTTCTACAACTGCATGCAATTATGTTCGATTATCTTCACAATCTCCGCGAGAATTAAAAAATAAAACTTTATTTCTCTTCGCAGATATTTGCAGGGCTGCTTTGCTGACTTCGTGATTAAACTGAATACGCAGTTCTTGTTGTATGTGGTCATAAACTTCATTTGAGATTGGGGGAATAGAAACATTAAATATATCTTTATATTTGGAGAACACAACTCTTAGGTCGTCAAGGGGCACTTTTACTTTTCGGCCTGCCATTTTATTGTACCTGCTGGTACTTCACTGGTATGTGTGATTTTCCGAATATAAAATGAACTGACATGAACAACGGTGTGAGTTGAGGCTTGCACATTCTGCTCCCGAAGCCATGAAGTGCAACTACCTGAAAAAAAAGCAAGGCACACATCACATTTACATTAATATTTTCATTACCTATCATTTTAAAAATCTAGTACACTTGTCTCGCCATTTGCGCAGAAAGACATTCGCACGAATGGATACTTGCGCATAAAGACATTTGCGAATGCACACTTCAGTAAAAAGACTGTAGGTGTACAGTACCTTCAGTCTTCTCAAGATATTGCGCGAAAGGACATTTTAGCAGATTAAAAAGGGTGTCGTTTTTAAGGTTGGGATCGCCAATTACCAATATGCGATAAATGCCGTAAAAAATCCAAGATGGCTAAAGATAAACCGCTTAAGCGCTTGCGCAGTGATGAGCTGGGTTTTGTTAGGCGTGGCGCCATTCCTACGCTTTGTTGTACGTATACTGAATTTCGTGTGATCTGATTGCAATTAATGTGTATATAAAGTACCGTGTATGAAACAGCACATATCTAACTAGGTATTGTAACACTCGTGTATAATACCCCTCATTATACAAGTTTCATAAACTATCATTACCGAATACTCACCGGACTTGTCAAACACACTTCAATATAATTGAGAATAATACTAGATTCGTTAAAGCGCTTGAAACTTTATGACAGTATAGCTTAAACGTATAAAAACTGTATCCTTTTTGTTTTGTTTACGTTAAGTCTAAGAGCAATATCACAACGCGATTGCCTAGCATGGCGTAGGTATAGAATAATTAAAAGTTAAAGCCTACCACTGAGACCGCCACGTTGTTATTTTAGCCAATAATCACACACACAGTTTTAAGCAATAAAGAGATGAGTCTGTCGTAAAACAATAATATTTCATATTTTGCGCGATATTCTGGTTCAATATTTCCATGATAGCCATTGAAATGATAAAAAAACTATATACTATATTTTCCTAATTGTAATGAAGAAAATGGCAAAGTTTTTTTTTGTGCCGGGGCTAATTGTGTTTTGGGTCACATTTGACGAGTTTTCTTTATTCTGATTCACACCAAAAAGCGTACATTAATATACGCTGAATGACTATTTTATACTGAAACACAACTGTACTGTAAAATAAAAACATTTAATACTCACATCGTTCAAAGACGTCGTCGTACACACACACATAAACCACAAGCACTTCTCTCCAAAACACTTGGTTCACGACTGATTGTTTCATTGGTTCGGTCGGAGCTAGCGTACCCATAGATAGAGCGTACTCAACTACTCACAGCTAAAGAGTAAGTAAGACAAGGCATATAGCTGTTGCGTTGCATTGCACACAGCGATGCGCGCTGCTCTGACTAGCATCAAGAACGTTAAAACGTTTTTAGCGTGGCTTTGCGTTGTGGTATCAAAATAAAACATTTGGTTTAACAGAAACAACAAATTAAGTACTAAAAATATAGCTACATGTATATATGTTTGTATTGTTTTAAATCACACTATAAATTATACACTATGATATTACACTTTTATTAACTAGTAAAAATTGTGTAATATGGTACTGCACTTAAAAAATATTAAAAAATCGGCTTCACGAATAACGTTTTTCTGCTTAACTGTACAAAACATCGGTTACCAAGCTGCTAATTTGCGAAGATTACCCGTACGTACGGTGCAGTCGCTTTTACGTGACCTTTTCAATTTGGTCGGCTTATTAGAGAATTGCTGACATATTCTTGTTTTTGAGATAACTTTCATTAGAGCCGTAATTCAAGGCTGAAATTAACAGGAAAGAATTTTCATGAATCATTTTAATTTGTTTAAAGTATGCCATGTTTCTTAATGTTAAGGGAACTGCGTATTCGATCGCTAAAGTACGACCAGTCTAAAATAAATCAAATTTGTTTTCATCTTCTTAACGTGTAAAGTATGAAATCTAAAATGTCTGCTGTAAACAAGCGTCGAACCACGGGTATTTTTTACAGCTGTTTATTTGGTTATAAGTGTATTGGTTTACATGTAAACCCGCTTCTTCTGATTTTTGAAACCATTTAATTACATTGGTTTACGTCAACCAAATCAAAAACTAATGATTAAACAAATTTAAACAAATTAAGGTCTTTTATTGGTATTTTTTTCAAACTTCTGCGTTGAGCCGTTTTCGAGATCTGGGAAATCCCAAAACGTTACCGCAGCAAAATCTTAAATAACTAAAGAACTATACCACACACAAATTTTGCTATTTATAAACATTTACTACTCAACAAAAGCTATCTATTCATGTATTTGGTTCCGTGCTGAAACTAATTTTTGAAAGACGATTTTGCCTGGGTAACGTTTCAAACGTTACTCCAGCAAAATTTGTTTTTCTTAAATAACTTAAAAACTACAATTCAAACAAATTTTGCTATTAGTAAACAAATTGCTCCTCATGATACACTAATTATTTGTTTAAGTCTCATCTCTCTAAAGCAAAACATTTTGCCTGGGTAACGCACACGGAATGAGGAATTACCTTTGCCTATGCGTTCCAATGTTTTAGATGAAAACATTTAATGTCAAACAAGACATGTCAATGTCACTTATGAAGTTAAACAAGACAAGTGCTAAATGACAATGACATCTAACTAACAGTTTTTTTGACGGTTCACAGTGAAGCAAAGGTTAGATCGCCATTCCACCGTATGTATGACGTCATTTGGCGCATACGTCTTTTTAGAATATGCCGAATTTCAAAATTGAAATTATGAATGAAAAGTACATAATTTCGAAAAATGGAAAAATACGGGTGCTCTGGATTTGGATTTACTTTTATATAACGTTATAATACATGCAGGTTAAAAATATGAAATGTTGTCAATTGTGGCAACGTTGTACTGACATCTTAGCATCTCTATACCGCTCATCAATACAACATTGTTGGATAGCATTCAGAACTGCGCGATTTTCGATGGAGTCGAAGGGCTTCTGTACTCTTCGGTCATCTGTACAATCTGCCGAACAGTATGAATGTAGTCTACGGCGCTGTAGGTAGGTACCCTTTCCAAAACCCATCTGGTCACCGGGTGGAATTCGTCGAGACTCCTGGCGAGACGATTTGTGATGATCCTCGATAACAGCTTTGATTCAGGAGTGAGATGGGTCTGTAGTTTTTCAACAAGGTTTTTTCACCTTTTAGAGATCCGTAGTCAAACTAGGAATGTCCATCTGTCAATCTGTATGTCACAGCTATTATAACTTGCAGATTACTAGTGCTATAGAGCTGTTTTGCCTGGCTATAGCCAAGTATTTATACAAGGTTAGTCAGAAAGGGGGTACTAATCCGAAAGGGTGTTAAAGTACCCACAATAATGGACAACTTTTGTTCTACAACTTTCCCCAAAAATCAATTAATTTAGAGAAATAGCTGTTCAAAGATTTCACTAAAAATACGCTACAACAACCCTATCATCAGCTGTGTTTACATCTTAGGTCATATTTCGGGTCACGAAACAGTATAGGTACAAATAAAAATGGCCGACTTTTCCCCTCGCAATTGCAACTTTGTAAGATTACCTTACAAAGTTGCAATTTAAACGAACAAAAAAATTGCGCAGACACGACAGTTCGCAATAGTATTGTACCTAATAATGCTCTGCATCTCAGAGTGTTTTGTGTTAGCGCTGTTAGACTAATATTTTATCGGCTTATTATTATTAACAACTGACTAACCTGAAATTAAGGTTCCCTGTACCTACTTACTTAGAATATCTGTAATAACAGATGAAGAACCGTCAACTTGTCTATCAAAGGCTTGGATCACAAAAGCACGTAATTATTATTATGCTCTATTCTACATTAACAACTATTCCGATGCATCAGCAGCCAGTACAATAAGTAAGTTAATATCACAAACAATCCGAACAAAACAAACCTTCAAAATTGACCAATAATCTTACCGCACGATGTCGCTTCTGCAATACGTGGTCTGTAACGCCGACAAAGAGACGCCGCGGCGCCAGCGGCAAATTCAACTAGACTCTTTGTTCCGGCCGCTTGCCGCTTTAGTGTTGTGCAAAACTCAATTTCATAATTTTTTTTGGGAATGCGTACATGTTACGTACGTCGTACGTAGACCTGTCTGTCAGTCATTTAGTAAGACTAACAAATTAATGATTATTATCGTACGTAATAAACGTGTGTGTAGGTACTAAGAAATGTACCTATGCACTATCTTTTGAAAGCGCATGAACTCGACGAGATAGATTTATCGATTTCCGTAATTGACCGTATTTCATAAGTTATTTTCCTTTTTGATAAAAACTTTGCGAGCATTTAAAGTTCCATCCTCTTAAACTTAAAATAAATCAGTTTTTTCACCATGCTATTGCTAACCTAAGATCTTAGGCTTTAAATGTGTGTTCGAATCCCATATTATTATGATGTAGTGATAGATCCCCGTGACAGAAAGACACAAAATTTAAAGAATTTAAAAAAAGTTATTGAATTTGAATCCATTGTCAAATTCTCCGGAATATCGCGGGATTAAGTTTTTGGGATAACGTTGCACATCTCTAAAAGTGTTATAGCCTAAACATTTTATCCGATATTACTCGTATTATTGTAGGTAAGATTTCTTAGTCGCTTGCAACACTTCCCGGAATACAGTCGATAATTTTGATTGTTTACGCGAGTCGTGTTTTAATTTTTGTTGTTTTTACACGGAGGTTGACGGAGTACCAAATGAGGAGTGTTATAACATGGTGATGTGTAACGATAGTTGTGATGCCGTGCTCTCAACAGGCCATGAATTGTCCGGCAAAGGTTTTCGGTCTAGTATTCGAGGATTGTGTTGTGATCCAGCTAGTACAGCGGCGCGGCGCGGCGCCGGCGCTTCGCTTCTTTTCGCTCGCAGCCCTAGAGCGTACTGGGATCAGCAGTTCCCCATGTAGATCGGACGTGGCGTTCCTGTAGCCTGGCCTCCTCGCTCACCAGACCTGATTCCGCTGGACTTATTGTGGGGTCACGTGAAGTGTATGGGTTACGCTGCGGACTACAGCAATGAAAACAAGATGGGGTAAAGAGTAACATCTGCGTTTGAGAGCATGAAAGACAATCCGCAGATAGATGTTACGTAATGCGATCGCATCCGTCCGTAGGTACCTACATCGCCACGCGTCTTTGTGCATCATGCGATAAGGGCGGCAGATTGATCCTATTTTGTTTGTGATAACCAATAGTGCTTCTTGTGTTCCAATTGGAAATGAACCCTTTTCGTAGTGTCCGTGGTGATAGATTCATTTGTAGGTAACGTAAGTTCATAAAACTAACAACCGAAAGTGCTTGTTCCATTCGGAATTGAACCCTTCTTGTAGTGTCCGTGGTGATACGGGGGATACATCCATGCGTAGGTAGGTTAGGTACCTACGTACTTACATAAAACATTAATGACCAAAAGTGTTTCTTGTGTTTCAATTTAAAATTAAGACGACACGTGTGTGACATTCTCGTTGGCAGAGAAAGCGTCGACATCAGAAATGGTAAGTTTCTAGGTAATAATCATAATTATGTTCAAAAACTTCCACTACACGCACACATACACAGTATCATAGTAACCTACGATTTCGGCGGCAGTCGTAGGTACGTAGGTACAGCTGGCGCTTTGTATTTTACCGCCCGCGCCGCACCGAACCGATAGGCTTATAACAAAATTAGGGTTGCGGAGTTTTTGAAATAAATAATATTTATTTACTTTTGTATGGAAATAAAAACATACGAATTTAATTTTTTTAACACATGCTATAAAACAGTCTTCAGTGATACTATAAGTGGCTTTCGGATTAGTACCCCCTTTCTGACTAACCTTGTATATATTATGAGGTATACCTCATACTATACATAAATACAACGCCTACAAAGTATGCACTGAATTCATTTACATTCCTACTTTACCTACACGTAGGGGACATGTAAGTAAAGTGCGACTGTTTTTTTTATCCGCATTAGGCTGCTTTTCACCAGAGATGTGCTATGCAACGTTGCTATGGATGCGCTTGATATCCACCAATCATATTCATTGGTCCATATAGCATAGCACTGGTGGAAACTGATTCAACTGTGCTACGTTTTTTATATGGAAGGATGGGTGCTGTGGATGCTTGCTATGGATGCGTGCTACGGATGGCGAGTGGTGTAGCTATATGCAGACAGATGCCTTCCCTATTGTCGATACGACGCATAGCTCGAGCTGCGCATCTTTCTCGCACAGCTACGTAGCTTAGCATCAGTGGAAACGGTCACATAGTTTCGTAGCTTAGCTTTTACATTCTCGCAGCATAGCTGCGTAGCACATCTCTGGTGGAAAGACACCCTTACCCCATCGTGTAGATAGGGTATCGTAGAGTAGGTCTTGCAAAAATATTACGAGATGTTACATTACAAACGGTTGTTCGATGTAGGAATCCGTTACCGAAATACTAAGTTTCATTGTCATTTTCGTTATAAGTTGTTTCCCCACCCTCCACAATCTAAACCGCTATTTCTAAATACCTAAAAAGAACTCACAGTAGTAGCTTGTATTCTGTGGTAGTAGTATACACCGTGTCCCAGAAAGTAGTGTCAAGCGGAAGTCCAGAGGGAGAGCACCCTTAGAGGTACCCGAATCACTCCCATGTATGTTCCGCGATTTTTTGTAGGTTTCGAGGTAGGTATGATGTTGTGGAGGAACGAGGGTGTGGTGTTCCTCCAACCAAAGGGAGGATCCTCTAACCAGGCGGAGTCTTGTGCCTGGCGGGCTACTGCCCAACGGTTGATGTTGGGAGTTTGTATATATACTATCTGCGTGTTAAATCTTGATTGCGCGATGTAGGATAGTTCGCATGTGGCGAGATAGATGCCGCCACATCACTCCCCCCCCTGAGACCGGAGGTCGATCGTCTTGATGAGTCAGCGGTCGTTGCGTCTTGAGAACTTGCCAGGGCCAGTGAGGGGTTCCTTTGAGTCGGAACCGGATGCCGCGTAGTTCGCAGTGAGTCGGAACTGAGAGCGGTGAGTGGTGGCTGTGAACTGCGTCGACCAGGAGAGAAGTGCCTCTGCTAGTTGACCGGCCGAAGTGCAGTATGATGCGCCATGATTCTGGAGTGGGCTGAGGGTTGTGACCAGGCTTGCGCGTTCGCTGCAGGCTAGTGGTCACATCACCCGTTGAAGCCGAGGATGCTGGCTGGCTGTGGGACTCGCTGCTTGCTGCTCGATTGAATGCTGAGCTGCTGAGGGAGTGATGATGTGGCTGCTGAGGCTGCGAAGGTTGTGTGTGACGTCACCAGTGTGGAAACACTGTCTGTGACGATCACGTCGGGGTCACCAATGTGGAGAAACTTGGTGTGGTGTTCCTCCAACCAAAGGGAGGATCCTCCAACCCGGCGGAGTCTTGTGCCTGGCGGGCTACTGCCCAACGGTTGATGTTGGGAGTTTGTATATATACTATCTGCGTGTTAAATCTTGATTGCGCGATGTAGGATAGTTCGCATGTGGCGAGATAGATGCCGCCACAATGTATTTTCATGTCTTAACCAAACTCTCGACTCTGTTATTTTTTCCAAACTAGATGAATAGAACACACATTTTTATCATGTATTCATGATACTATGATCAAAAATGTTATTAAAGTCAAAGTTTTGTTGTTTGTCACTAAAGACATGAAAAAAAATTATAACTCGAAAACTACAAAAAATCGCGGAACATATATGGGGGTATTTCGGGTACCTCTAAGGGTGCTCTACCTCTGGACTTCGGCTTGACGCTACTTTCTGGGACACGGTGTATTATATCGAAAGTAAAGGAAAACTATTACAAACTTACAGCTAAGTAGGCTCTTAACCTAAGTAAGTCTTACCATAAGTAGGCGCTTTTCACCGTAAGGTGCGTCCTGACGTTTCTCTACATAACATTACCATACGAACCATAAGATCAAATATTTAAAAAAAAAACATGTTTATTATAGCTAGCAGTCTCCTTACGGCTACAATTTACGAAATAATGTTAGGACTCACCTCTCGTTGAACACAGTATAGTTAACGACTTATGATTTATCTAGTTGAACTGTAAAATGGTTTTCTTTTTAAATTGATGCGATAGGTATAGATACCAATCTTTTCTTAGTGGCTTATAAATTACTGCACATTTTATTGTATACTAAATTTATTTATACACATAAAATATGAATTGTTTTAAATTTTACTATAATGAAATACATTTTATTAGCTAGAACTTTAACTCTTTTTGTAAATGTTGTGGTAATGTGGCTTGACTCATTTCTGAATAATTCCTACAGCAGCCATAACAAAGATTTTTATGAATTAAAGGAAATATCGAGGAATTGGCGTCATTTTCGAGAATGTTTAGAAGATCCGGATTATTTTCTAAATCTTGCCTAAAGTGAGTACTTCCAATTGAAACTGTTCTTGACATTTTAGTAGCTTCAAGGGCTGACAGTTTCATATCCTTTGTGCGAAGGTCGCTCTGAAATAGAAGAATCAATGTTAATTTGATAGGATAAATATTAATGCATAAGTTTAACAGTCTTATTGTAGGGTTTTTCTGAAAAGCAGTTCGGGTCTGAACATATGAAAAGAGTCCTGGGTAAAGGGAAGCAATGCACATGGAAGCATGATTTGCAAAGTTTCACCAGTCCCTTCCTTTATATTGTTTCCTTAAATTAGTACGGGTGTAACATGGATCTCGTCATGCCGAGTACAGACCTAGCAAACGCGAACGAGCAAGCAAAGGCTTTCGAGGGCCTTCGCTTGCCTTCGGCCATTGTCTGTACATGAAGGGAAAATAGAGCGAACGGCCTAAAGGCGTGTACGCACGAGCGAACACGAACATCGCGAACACGAATATCGAACACATTGCTTGCACGTGCGTACCACTACCGAATAGTGTGTTCGGCGAACGCCTTCATAGTGATTCGTGTTCGATGTTCGGTGTTCGCTCATGCGTACACGGCTTAAAGCGATGTGGACCTCAGTGTGGACAGGTGAGCGAATGCTCATCCCATGGCAGCGACGGAAATGAGCGTTCCGAGCTTGCGCTACCCTTCGCTTGTGTTCGCTCAGTCGCCTGTCGCTCAGTGAGGATTCAACAGTGACGATGAGGAGATCGTGCGTGCGGTGCCCATCAAAGAAAGCCACTCGTTAGTTAGCGTTTGCTGGCTCTCGTTCGCTTGCCTGTACTTGGCTCATATGATTCATAAATTTCATTTGAAACTTGATATAAATGTTGGCGGCTGGTAATAAATATTATAGGAAATATTTATTAAAGTAATGATTTTCCAAAACAAAGAATGGGGTAAAACAGGCTGTTTACATTTTGAATGGCTTGGTTAACTGTAAAATTGGCAACAGCTCTAAAGCAATTAATAAAACAAGAGTGTAAAAGTTAAAGGATTTTTTAAATAAACTCCTAATGAAGTCTGCAAGGGGGAGTAAAGTTTATATGAAGAAAAACTTCTAATGCAGGGGGAGCTGCGAAGGCATAGCTATGATTTAAAAAGAAATGATCATTTCAATTTATACTTAACTGATTGAAAACCGGTATTTTAGACACAATAGACAAACAATAGATGCCACCACTGATCCACAGTGCTAGGACATTAGCGGTTAAACAAAATCAAATGAAAAAAAAAAAAAAACATTATGTACCTTACAGATTACGCAGCTCTCATTTGTTTTATCTAAATCACAGTCACCAATTTTGTCAGCTGTTTTACAAACAGTTGATATGGTGGCCTGGAAATTTTCTTGAAGATCAGATACAAATGAAGAGATTACTGATTGCAGACTATTACATTTTACATTGCTTTTGTAAACAGGAGTTAACTGTTTGATGTTGACATAGTAATTCAATTCTTCTTTGCTGATATCTTTTATTGGTCTTATTATTTTGACTCTTTCATCACGAATGTCAGAGAAACCCTGCAAATAATTAAAAGTATAAATTAAATGTCTGTGTCTCTTAACCCTTAAATGCATGATCTTTTATTTTAATATTTGAAAAAATGTATTTTATAGAATATTGTGCTTAGATTCGAGGAAAAATAATAAAAAAAATCAGTATTATGTATTTACGTATATTTTTACCAAAAATCAACATGTGCCGTTTTCGGCACTACATGCATTAGTTAGTTTATTATTTTTTGTGAAGGTCGTTGAAGCAGTCTTTGCTTTTTTTAGCGCATAAATGAACTTTACATTTCGCACACATAATTACAGTCTTCAAATTGCAGGCTGGAAACATACATCTCATCCTATTAGGTGTCCTTATTTGTTCATGTCCCACGCCATCGAGTATAACGTCGTTTGGGGGTAAAACTTGACAAGGCTTTCCTTTCCGTATCTTAGGAGGCGGGCCAGCTGCTGTAGTTGATGTAGAACGTGGACGACCCCTCGGTATAGGTGTGGAATATTTGCAAAGTGTGTCTGCTAATTCAGAACGAAAGTCTGCAAGATTCATGATATCTTTGCTGGCTTTCCCTCTTTGACCCATAACTTTTCTGTAAAGAATCCAGGCATTGATGATGGTCAGGTCCAACAGATGATAAAATATTCTCATGTACCATTTTCTGCTTTTGATGCGAATCCTATACCTGCCAAGGTGAGAATCCATCAGGTCGACGCCTCCCATATGAGCGTTATACTCTTTTACGAGTTTGGGGCAAGCAATTTCGATTTTTCGTTTCAATTTTTTATCATACCTATGGATTGTTTCCACAGGTTCTGCACCGACGTAAGTGGATGCCAGGACAACTTGTTTGTTGTCCTTCCACGAAACTGCAGATATGTCCACATTTTCAAAATTTGTGACATATTCTTCATATGTTCCTCGAGGTATAGAACTTTTCATTACGTCTTGTTTATGAGGCAATTTACAAGTTTTGCCCAAACGGTTTCGCTGTATGGTTCCTAAGGAATGGATTCCTTCAGTGGCCAAATGATACATTAGGGGCAAAGATGTATAATAATTATCGAAATATACGATATGGTTTTTTTGCTTAGGAACCACTCTGAGCAACCTCATGACAGTTTGTCCAACAACTCCTATTTCAGGTTCACTTGGCAGTCTCTCGTCATCCTTGTCTTTACCCGCGTATATTATAAAATTATATGAATATCCGAGTAAGCTGCAAAGGGCAAATAATTTGAAACCCCATTTGTGAGGCTTATTCGGCATAATAATATATTGCTTCAAAAAGTGTCCGATTTTTGTTGCGCACATCTGTTCATCGATTGACAAGCGTTGGTCAATCGTAACACTAGAAAAATTTTCGTTCAAATGTGATATCACAGGCCGCAATTTGTGTAACTTGTCGTGGTCTGGATGGTCGACTGGGAGATGTTTTGAGTTATCGTTGAAATGCAATACCCTTCTAATTTTTTCAAATTTGTTCACGGGCATGGTATCTCGTATTGGGCCGAACCCAAATTTGCCCCAGTATGACCGAATATTGGGGTAGTGGTAAACAGACATGAAAGTGATAATCCCTAAATATTTTCGCAAGTCTTCTATTGTGTATGTTTCTAATCTATTAGGTTGTTGCTGAGTTGCATATAAGTTTGATTCCTGAACAATAGACTCTAAGAACTCATTAGTGAAAAAGTACGTAAAAAATTGATATGGTGTATCTAATTCCAAAATATTAGAAGATAATTCTTCAGAACCTGAAAATGCTATTTTATCTTCAGAATAGACCAGGTTTCGTTTTCTCCATAGTAGACTTCTACCTCCACTTGGCATATATAATTTGCGCTTTCAGGAGTTGAAATATTACGTACTATTAGAGGGTCACTGTCAGTTACTGCGGGAGGATCAATAGCATCAATAGGATCAATAGCTGGATCGATATCTTTACCATTACCATTGAATGTTTCTAAAGGAGATTCTTCCAACTCATCTAAAAGATCTTGACGAGACGGATAATAATCTAGGTCTTCCCCGTCGGATTCCAGCTGATCGTCAGAAATTTCGCCACTTTCTAGTATGCGAAGCATCTCTTCTATATTTTTGTCATTCATAGCTGAAAAGCAACACAACAACATGCAATAACCAACCACCCAGCAAAGCAAAGTAACAAATAAAACATTTGAAACGTGTTAGAACAGGTAGGCACTTAGCGGGAAAAAAATGTACTAAATATGCATGAAGGGTCGTTTTCGGCACAAAGATATTTTTGCGTTTTTACGAGCGCATTATTGAAATTTGAAGTAAAATAATAATAAGCACATATATTTGATGAACTTACCTGATAAAATATTATTTTTACTTGAAAGAATATAATAAACGGACAGTTTATTTTTTTCGAAAAAACTTTAGTAACTTCGGTTGGCGCCAAGTACTCTGACTTCTGTCACAATTTGACAGATAAAATATACTGGTAGAGTGCGCGCAAGATAAGTCTGCGCGCGGCCAAAATCGGAACTAATCATGGTCCACCAAAGTGTGTGCCGTTTTATCAATTTTGATAGTATAACTACCTGATTGTAGGAATATTTAACGGGAAAATTATGTTTAGCGATAAAAAAGTTAAGCTTAAAAAGCGGTAATTTGAACTTTTGCGATCATGGAAACGTTTAGCACGCCCTCAGTCACGCGCAGAGTTATTAAAAATACAACAGCTAATAGTATGACAGTTTACTATTTGGCGGGCTATTTGAACTTAAAGTTGTTGTGCCGTTTTCGGCACAATATGCATTTAAGGGTATATGGATTCAATATAATTGAAATAACTATGGGTGTTGAATATTGTAATTTTGAAGATGTTATATGATTTAAGTAATTAATAAATACTTACAATATCATTTTGAACTTGTGATCCTCTACCAACAGCAAGATTGCATAATAAGTGAATTGCTAGAGTATTTGTTGTTTCTGCAGTGAAAATAGCATTACATTTTAATTGCTTTGCAAATTTTACAAACAAATTGCGTTTAACTTTCAACAGAAAATCATTAGCTGCTGAAGGAGGCATGCTGTTTAACATATCACGAAATTCTTGTACAGCATTATCTTCAACGTCTGGGATAAGGTTTGCTGCAGGTAATTCAACATTTGTATTCATATAATCCGAAAGATGTACCATATAAACATTAAAGTTATATTTTTGACATTGTTTCAATACTGACTCTGCTATGTCTTTGCCATTGTCATCTGAAATTAAACAAAACAAAATAAGTATACAGCACCAGATACAGCGTCTCATGCAAATGCCTACAAAGACACGATGTGTGGCATGGATATTTGAGCATGTATGCAAAGTTTGAACACACATTTGCATTTTGCGATCCCTCATGAGTTTTTGGGCACAAATCAAAGCATTCAAACTTCAAATGTTTGCATACTAGCCTGCCATACTTACGCAAAGTCCAGTTACACATTATAATTTTTATGGAAAGTTCACACATGACCAAAAAATTAAGTACCTATTATACATATTGTTATTATAAAAATTTGAAAATGTCTCTAGACAAAGTTATTCTGTAGCTGCTTTGGTTTAGCATTTCCCTATACAGGTCCCAGTTAAATAAAATACACTGTACCTATATGTATAAGAAATTAAGTAAATTCCTATAACTATTATTCAAATTACAAATTCAAACAACGAAGCAGCTCAACAGTACAACATAAAATTAAATTGTTATACAACATAAAAGTAATACTTTGCTTGAACTGTTACTAAGGTAGTGCTAAGATAAGTATTATCCATAGAACCATCTATGTATGTTACTATGAAGGACTTTGTTTAGCTAAGCCAAAGCAGTACTTTTCAAAGTTATACTTTTGATGGATGGTTAGCAATGACTATTTATCTCAGCCTAAGTATGCTTAGTTTGTGTCAACATTTATACTAAAATATTACTTCAAGTGTTGTATGAATTGCATCGTACTTACCAAACAAATGTAAGAAATAAGGGGCTATTCGTAGCTTCTTAGTATTTTCCAATGATATACCGTGGTGGACTAAGTCTAATAACACTGTGGAGCCCAGACCTCCCGAGAGACATATCAAAACATTTTCATTTGGTGACAAAACTTTATTTTTGCCAATACAAGCACGAAATTTATGATTTGTGCTGACCATAAAGCAATCGTCGCAATAATAATCTTTTTTTCGCAATGTTACTGTTTTAGGTGAATCACACTTTTTGCAGATCATGTTTATATTATTCAGTTATTTATAAGATCTGTAAAATGTGGCTTCTGATATAAATATTCACAAGCTGGACTTGACTTGGTTACAAAGTGTTGATGGCTCGATTACTCTGATTTCCCCTATGATTACTTTTACTCACAGATTAGTGATAAATAATATTGGTATCAATATGTACTTTACTCTTTCTGATTCTGATTCAAAAATTAGAAATTATAATCTTTTTCAAGTAAATATAAATGACATTAAAAGACATCAAGAAATGAACTGTCACTTTCACTTCACTGCAGTGTGACCATCTTATAAATGGCGAATCTGCCACAGACTGGGCAAAAAATCTGCCAAAATCTGCCACACTTGGCGCCAAAAATGCCAAAAATATGCCTTCATGGAAACGGAAAAAAAAAATACGAATTCAATGAAATTTCTTTAATCAACAAAAATTGTAGCCCCATTCGCATCCAGGATTTTTCGAATCGCTCCCCAAAATTTGTCTACTCTCAAAATTGTGCTGGTGGCGCTACTTCCACCTGATTCTAAGAAGTCTCTTGGAAACCAAATCAATAAAGAAGATATGAATATGAACACTATTCCAGTTAAATAAGGTACAGTTCATAACCATCTGACGCACTTGTTTATAAACAGACTATGCGGGAAATCCAAGTATAATTTGGCCATGAAACAGGAGTTGCCAGTTCGATAAAATCATTTGTAATCTCATTATAATTAATAAAACCTGATGATTACTTTAAAAAAAGATGAATTCATTGAAAATTCAAATTAGGCACTGTGATTTTTTTTTAAATCTTTAAATCTGCCACTTTTGTAAATCGTCAGCATAATCTGCCATAGTCAAAATTTTGGAGTGAAATCTGCCAAAATGGCAGAAATCTGCCACAAATGGTCACACTGCTTCACTGTCACTTAAATGTTTTTTTCTAATTTGATTTACTGGCCTTGGATACAAGCCATCGACATAAGGAAATCTATGGACTTGGCATACCTACAAAAAAAACGTGTATACCTAAACTTTGCTGAGAAAATAAAATGGCGGTTACTAGAGTAGGCCCTATCGATGTTTTTTAAAAATGACATCGATAAAACTTTATAATAATGTTTTTCTATTATCATGGTACCTACATAATTGTACATACCACTTTTTTTCGTTTTTTGCAATTTCACTTTTTTTCGTTTTTTTCAATTTGGAATACAGTATTTAATTATATGTTGATTAAAGTATAACTCGCGACCGTATGATCACTAGAATCAGTAATCGCATAACTGTCTAGACCGGACACACGGCAAATTGGTTTTGTCGTTATGTCCAGTCCAGCTCTTGATTTAGGTATATAATTACATTGCTGACCACATATGTTAGTTGTCAATAGTATGCTTGGCGTTGTGGCAACGGCGATATGTCTTGGTGGCAACGTCGCATATACCTATAAGGGCCTTTTCAGTGCCATGCGCGTTCGTGCCCACATGCGTGTGTCACCCGCACCCGTGGTGCCTGAATTTCACCTTTTCAAAGATGTATATAATGTGATGCGTGAAACACGAACGAAAAGGTAAACTGCGGGCGCCACGCATGCGGGTGACGCTCGCACGCGGGGTCGAACCCGCATGACAGCGAAAAGGCCCTTAGGGCCTATTCACAGTCATGCGTCATGACACGGTGGCGGCGCGGCGACGGATTCGTCGTCGCCCTGAGCTCTAGAACAGAGGAGACCTTTCTTGCTTGATTTGCTGTTGTCCACATGGTTTCTTTTTACTGTTACATAAGGTGGTTCCGTCAAGGGTCTGTATAAAACTTTATCCTGTGTAGTATATTATTATTTTTCATTAAAGATTATAATTGAATACCAATTAAATTTTTATCGCTTATCACATTTTTATCAACATGTTTACGACATACAAAGCTGCAATTTACAAAAAATTTATGAAAATATGATTTCACAGGCGGAACCACCATAATTAATATTTTTTATATTAATGTTTCCAACCCTTTTTTGTTTACAAACCTCTTCGAACATGCAGATGATTGTGGGTTTTAATAAAAAGTCAACAATAATTATAATAAAGTATTTAATATTATAAAATAAATCAAAGTTATTAATTTCTAAATAATATTATTTTGTTCAAGTAATTTCTGTATGAAATTCTTTCAGAATATTTCTTCGCATTATATTTGAATCTTAAATTCATGTATATTTCATATTAATAATATTACTAAAATGAGTAATTCTTTTTGTCTTTCTTCTAATATTCTCATTCTCTTTATTTTCTTTAACTGATTTTGACACTTGTCCTTTAATTTCTTTATCATTTCTGTGTGGACCTGAAATCAAATAAAATAAAATTAAGCTTTACAGATATTAAAAACAAGCAAGTGATATCTCCCACCCAGTCTCAAATCAATCTATGAGATCAAATTCGGTAAATTAATAATGATGGTAAGAAAGGGATCCCTTTTTTCCATAATAATACTTTGCGATACAATTTATGTTGGGCTAATTATTGTTGAGACTAGTTTTGTTTTCCGAGCGTAGCTAGGCCATCCATAAACGACAACTGGTTAGGTTAGGGTTAATTTTTTTAAGACCCGTTAGTACAAATTTGGCTTGTAACTTCTATTTTTAGATAATGTAGAATAAAACACCCTACCGAACCGTACCTACAAATTTCATTAAATATAACGGTATAGTACACGTAGTGTCTAGCATTTTAGGAGTTACTTATTATGCGTATGAATTATGTTTATAAAAATAATGGTTTAATATAATTATGCGTAAATATGCTTTAGAATATTATGCTTGAACATCTGTGGACAATTTTAAATATAATATCCTCACAAACAATGCAGTTTTGACGTAAGAGGCAATTCTAAAGATTAAAAAAAACGGTACATGTGTTGTTTTTAGAGAACACATTGACCTAAAACAATGTTTTTGCATCTTAAATATAAGCTGCCTATCAGTCGATTGTCACGTAAAAATAACACTGTAACATAGAATTGAGGTTTCTGATCTGTGATATGCTGTTACTAGTGTTTACATTTTTTGATAGCTGATGCAGTGCATATGCAGATTTACTTAATTTTTAACAAATTTCTGCTATATGGTTTCCAAGTCATTTTATTATTATAATCTTCACAAGTATCAATCACGAGTAATATAGACATTTGTTTAATTATATTTTAAAATGTGAAAATATTTTGGAAACAATAAATTATTATCTCGTTTATTCATTATCATTTATCCAATTTATAATATTAAATAGCGAATCATTAATATCATTTTCATAATTGTTTTTATTTTTACATTCTAAAGCCGTTCTATCGTCTAATAAAAGAACCATTTATCTTTTATTTCTTTCAAAGAGATCATCTATACTAATATTATAAAGAGGTAGAATTTGTTTGTTTGTTTGTTTGTATGTAGGAGGTAATCTCCGAAACTACACATCCGATTTCAAAAATTCTTTCACCAGTAGGAAGCTACGTTATCCCTGAGTGCTATAGGCTATATTTTGGGATCAAAAAATTAGGGATCCATAAATTAACGCGAGCGAAGCCGCAGGCAAAAGCTAGTTTATGTATATAATATTACTTACCAGTAGGTTTCTTCAGGGTAAAGCATCGTCACGTAATGTTATTTTACCCAGTGTTCGGTTGAAACACGATTCTTCGAAATGAAGAGAACAAATAAAAATGTTTTTTGTTGTCGTCCTTAAATTTTCAACTCCGATGGATTCCAACCAAAGTTTTCTTTTACCTTTTCTAGTAGGCAGCCTTAAAAGTAAAACATAAAACTAAAAAGGAGCATAAAATAGCATTATCGATAAACAAAACAATGTCTAAATGCACTACTCTATCACTTGACTCTTCAATAACAACAAAACATCAACAAAATGATTTATTGAAGTACAAATCTTGAAAATAAAGTAAAAACGAAAATTATGAATGCTTTACTGTTGAAAGTCTTCAACAATAAAACCAGCATTATCTAAATCTAAACATTTTTCAGTTAAAATAAAATACGTACAGTGCAAAGTTATGTTTGGGTGTTTTCCGCTTCTTTTGATGCCACATCCGATTATATTGCAATTCGGCATCTTGCTATCGACGATTCCCACAATAAAACCAAGTTTAAGCGTAATAAAACTGCTATTTACTCCAAAAATCAACAAATTATAACCACAGCTCGAACGCATTTGACAGTCGACGTACCCTTAGATAATAACAAACAGCGAGAAAATAAAATGGCGACCGGCCGCACTTAGGTATTTTCTTAGAATAAGTACTAAAGCATAGAAGCCGCCTCAGTACTTGAAAAACGTACAGGGGCATCTGTCAAATAAGAGCAATTTCGAGATTTTGAGCCAAAGCCTAGCTACCAAATTAAATTGCCCGCCACTAGTACCCCCTGTCAGACGGCAACGACATTTTAAATTTTGCCGTATAATACTTGTGTCAGTGGCGCGGTGATTTGAAAAAATATTTTAGTCTAGAATTTATATTTAATTAATTGTGTTTTGTATATGTGCACATTGTTCTTATAAATAAGAGTGTGCGCTACGTCCTGAATAGTAAAAAAATGTAAATCTCGCAAGGGATGTACAAAAAATCAAAGTGAAAATATCAGTTTCCACAAGTACGTAGTATTTTTATGTTTATTCATAGATTTTCCTTTAAATATATTTCATTATACATTAAATAAGTAAAAGTAAGACATTACCTTTTAGAAGAAGTAAAATAAATAAGTATAAACTATCTAAATCTTATCTATTTATCAATATGAATATTCGCCAAAGAAATAATTAAAGGGGTGCGAAAATTTTATCGATAAATCTATCGACAACGTGATTTTTGTGTTAGGTTTAATTAATTAGGTACCTATTTATACTTTTTTTTTTCATTTAAGTTTCCCTGTGACGAATATTTTCGAAATAAATTGATTGCCGTGGTAGCTCACGAAATTGGTTGGGTTCCAAGAAAGCACCACAGAATTTGCTCCAGCCATTTCACTTTATCTTCTTTTACTCGTTCTGGCAAATGGCGGAGACTGAAGGAGGACTCTATACCAACATTATACCTTCAATCTAAATTTAAAAGCCTAAGTTCTTATTGAATTGCATGTCTACAGGAAATAAAAGAATTCGAGTAATTTCTTTAAAAAAAATTGGGACAGATTAACCCCGCACTGGATTTAGCTTGATTGAAAATAAAAAATAAAAATCTTTTTTTTCTTGCAACATTACGTTCGACATCTTCTTTCGGCCATTCATACAATAGACTATTTCAGATAATATTTCATTGTGTTGTTTATCTTTCAAATAAATGCTGTTAATACAGTCGTAATCTTCAAGCCTGATAGATTAGGAGAACAGTGAATCTAAACAAAATTAACGTAGGTATTAAATAAACGATGATTAACTTACTTCTCAATCAGTTTGCATTTGGTGCCACTAAATTTTACACCTCTTTACCGTAATTATCTTTAAAATCTTGTATTTTTAGGGATGCCGTTTTTTTATAGATAGAGTGATTCAAGAGGAAGGTTTTAAGCTATTAAACGTACACGTGCGAAGCCGGGGCGGGTCGCTAGTTATATATAAAACAATCATTATTTTGTTTAAAATTTCCAGCGCCTCGAAATAGACAACCTACCTGAGACCACGTGGCGCCGTTCTAGTGACAGAAAAAAACGTGCATGTCCAAGTACATTACAAGGAATACTCAATAATAATGTATTTAACTTTTGTGAAGCTTTTAGTAATTGCAAATTAAATAATAGACATTTATACTTAAACGATGACTTTATTTATTGATAGCGATAATAACAGGACCAGTCGAAATGATGATGCTCGGGAGAGGCCTACGTCCAGCAGTGGGCATCTTTCGGCTGAATAATAATGATATTATGACTTTACTTTTGTCATTATAACTTTCTAAGAAGTAAGTATTTAAATGTACTATGGCAATATCCGGCATGGCTGTTATTTGGTTAACACAATCATAGTCACCTTCTTTCGGTCTTACAATACCACTTCAGATATTTCGTAATATACATTATACGATGACTTTATTTTATCGATAGCTATAGTCTAATAGTGTGAATACCCTCATCCCTAGTCTCTGTACAAAAGGTTACAAAATTAATTTTTACGGCCTGTCAAAAGTTTATCTTTCCCGCTCTGACAACAGCGAGTCCGCCATATGAGTAAATAGCATGGCTATATTTTGATTCGTTTATGCTAAGTAGCGCTCCTTCTATGCTTTAGTACTTATTCTAAGGGTATTTTAATGTCGCCAGAAATGACGGGTTGCCATTACGGTAGCTGTCAAAATACTACTATCCTTTTTTACATATGCAAAATTAAAAAAGTTAGAAAGAGATGGCAGTATTTTTTTGATATTGGCGTCGATTTTCCTCACATTTGCATAACTATTTTTTATATAATATAACGTTTCATGTCTATATTATTTATTATGTCTATGATACAAGCAGATACAAGTCTAGAGTGCGCGCAAGATAAGTCTGCGCGCGGCCGAAATCGGAACTAATCATGGTTCACCAAAGTGTGTGCCGTTTGATCAATTTTGATAGTAGAACTACCTGATTGTAGGAATATTTAACGGGAAAATTATGTTAAGCGATAAAAAAGTTAAGCTTAAAAAGCGGTTATTTGAACTTTTGTGATCACGGCAACGTTTAGCACGCCCTCAGTCGCGCGCAGAGTTATCTTGCGCGCACTCTACAAAGCAATTTTAGGCGGACCCCACATTAGGCGTGCGCGATCCTCGGGCGTGTGAGTAGCGCGAGCGTGCTGCGTGAGCGTCGCGTTTTGCTGCCCTGCGGCGTGTGTGGAGAGTGCACGCGGCGCCCGCGTCGCTCACACGCCCGAGGAACGCGCGCGCCTAATGTGAAGGAGGCCTAACTAAAAGATGTTATTTTGCTTGCCTAAAATCTCACGTGAAAAATCAAAGAAAAATCATTAAATCGTACGAAAACTCCTGTGACTAAACTATTGAATGTACAGACGCCAGCAGGTCAAGCTACCCGAAACTGTAAAATTTTCCCAATCAACCTTGAACCTAAATCCCCCATATTACATAAGATGGTCTTAGAAAAACCTAGGTTTTAAAATAGCCCCGTTTCTTTTTGATACATGACATAAGAAAGTGATGGGTATATTTTAAAGCTGGGTTTACCTTTAGTCTTGGTTTAAACCATCTTTTGCAATAAGGCCCAAGATGAAAATCTATTAGAGTTTGACAGACTGTAGTAGCTTGATGTGCTGGCGTCTGTACATGATTATTTGTGTTCGGTTGTAAAACCCGTCATAGAATATTTGGTATCATTTAATGTTGTATCGTCATTCCCACTTTGTATAAAGCTCAGACGCCAGGTAGTTTTACCTTGCAAAAGGTCGGTTAGTCCTGAATTTGAGATGTGTTACGTTTAGGTGTTTTTATGAAAAATTCAAGTTACAGTTACGTAGGTGTGCACTGCACGGCATTGCAGCCATTGCAAGGTCATGGAAGTGAACCTAATCTAATTGTGAAGAGCTGATAATTTCGCATCGGCTGAACCGATTTCGAGCAAAAATCTTAAAGAAATCGGGTCATCCGTTTCGAAGCTTCGATGCCACAAACAGACAGACTTAAAACTTATAAAACATCCCTCTTTTTGCGTCGTTGGTTAAACATAGGCTTCAAATACATCTCTTTTTAAGTTTTTTAAAAGTCTAGAATGAATGATAAGAAATGTTTAATAATTGTGATTTTTGTCTACTTTAAAGCGCATTATATCATAAAGTATTAGCTATAGAAAAAAATACAAGATCAAGTCAAGATCCGCAGGGAATTAAATTCTCTACAAAATTGGTCTGATCTAGTTTTGGCGTGAAACCCATAGATACGAGGGTAAGTACCTACTAATATTAATGCGAAACGAAGTCTGTCTGTTACGCTTTCACGCCTAAACCTCTGAACCGATTTTGATGAAACTTGGTACAGATACAGTCTGGAACCTGGAGAAGTACAAGCTACTTTTATCCTGAATAATACGGAATACGCGATCAACGACATCCATTTCTGGGGTCTTCAATCCAAGATGGCGGAACGTGCGGTCCCTCAAGGTAGAAAATTTGAAATTCATTAGACAACCATATCCAAAATTTAGAACTGACCGACTTTTTGCAAGGTAAACCATTTTTTTGAGACCTGGCGCCTGGGCTTATATCCATAGCTATATAATATGAAAACAACCGCTTGAGCTCGTCAGCTTTTATACGTTATACTCGACGTTTCTCGAGCGGGCGCGTTTCTTTAATTTATTTCTTTCGGTTGCCGTTAAGGAAAACTATTAAAGAGGGGTTTAGGAGATCAGAATCAAATAAAACAGGTAAAAATGTTTGCGTGCTAGGAATTAAACGTGAGCGAAACTGCAGGCAAGGCCTAGTCGTATTTAAAATTAAACAAAAAACGGGCTGGCAGTTTCACCTGTGTAAAAAGCGTAATTCAAGGCAGTGACAATCTAAAGCCGGGTCCGCAGCGCTAATTTTCTAACAAAACAGCCAGTCCGCTGCGCCTTTATGAAAACAAGTTAGCAAAACAGCCAGTCCGCTGCCAACAGTGATGACGTCTTCCTCTTGTGAGCGTGAACACAAAATGAATCACTCTCCCCGCAGGCGAACGCGGAGGATGCTATCCATTCGTCTCGGCAAACATGTTATTGTGTTTTTGCTAACAAAATAGCAAACAATGTTATCCTGTTTGCAAACACGGCGCAGCAGAGCCGGCTTAAGGATGACAAAAAACAGTTTAGGACTATCATAATAATTATGGTCCAATCTGACTGATGAAATTACAGCTTGGCAAGATGCAGGATAGGCAACTTAGAGCAACGCGGTTGACATAGTCGGGAGTGGCCTTAAGGAACATTTCCCCTCTGTCGACTCGCTTAGGGGCCATTTGACAGTTCGTGTCAAATGGGGCCTAATTTTGTTTTATTTTTAATGTGTGAATGTCGTAGCTACATAAAGCTGGCTTCCCACAGTGCGTGGTAGCGCGCACCGGCTGTGCTTGGTATCATCCGTAAAATCACGCACCGTAGGAAGCCACATTATGAGGGTGTCTGATGTGGATACGGCGTCCGCTCCGCACGCGTCCGCGTTACCACGGACGAGTATGGTGCGTCGGTGCGAGCTCGTGCTTTGCGGTGCGCGATATCACACACCGTGGGAAACAAGCATAACAGTGTAGAATGCATGTGTGAGACGCCCCCCCTGCGCAAAAAATTACAGACTTTTTTGTATTGAAAGAGAACGCTTTGGCTACTCCCGACTGAGACGTCGACCGCGTTGCTCATATGCTTGTTTCCCACGGTGCTTGATAGCGCGCACCGACGCACCATGGGAAGAGACTCGTCCGTGGTAACGCGGACGCATGCAGAGCGGTGCGCCGTATCCGCCGCGAGTCGGTAACTTCAAAGTTGCAGTGCGAGTTCTCTTTCACCCGGTATTTTGGAATAAAAAATAGGTTCGAATCACGCACCCTCTACCACGCACAATGGGAAGCCAGCTTAATGCTTGTTTCCCACGGTGCGTGATATCGCGCACCGCGACACACAAGCTCGTACCGACGCATCATGGGAAGAGACTCGTCTGTGGTAATGAGGACGCGTGCGGAGCGGTGCGCCGCGCCGTAACCGCCGCGAGTCGGTAAATGCAAAGGTGCGATTCGAGTTCTCTTTCACTTGGTATTTTGGAAAGAAAATATAGCTTCGAATCAAGCATCCACATAATGTGGCTTCCGACGGTGCGTGATTTTACGGATGATACCATGCTTAGTCTGTCCGCGCTATCACGCACCGTGGGAAGCCAGCTTTAGATAGGCAACATTTTGTCATGGAATACTAAACAGCATAAATTGAAAAAGGCACATTTATTGCTTCAGTTCTTTTGTAAGTAAAGGAATCTTTCAAGGTCTTGTTACACTTTGTTGAAGGCAGCAATGTCAACACTTTGAACCTGTAAATAAATAAATGTTTCAGGTATTTTATGTGAAAAAAAAAGTTTATCTTTAGCAAAGCTTATCATCATAGTATGTAATTGAGAGTCATCAGAGTTTCTTGGTGTTGTGAGTCTTGTCACACTGTTTACTATTTTTTCACAGAAAAGTAGTTCCAAGAAACTTTGACATTCAATGTGTTATTTTCAATTGATTAACTATAATTATAAATGTTAAATTCACTGTTTTATCTATTTAATTAAATTTATTAAATTAGGTTGAACTGGCAACATTTATAAATTATTGTGTGAGTGGATAATAAACTTCTCACTTCACAACCTTCCCCGTCAAATAAGACATATGTCGAGAGGGGTATGGTATGACAAAAGTTGCAACACCAGATTCCTGGGACTTGTTACCACAGATATTTTTCGATTTGTAAATTTCAATAAATAATGAATATTTCGAAAATTAAGCTTTTTTTCAACAAACTATATATAGCTTCTCCAATTAGGCATCGGAATCGAAGCTTAAAATCTTTCGGGTACCTTGTCGGGCCCACGGTGTATATGTAAAACAATATACTTTATATATTTAATAGTAAGTATATAAAAAGTATGTTTAAGTGTGAATATACAATAAGACACAAATAATTCAACTTACAAATTCTTCATTTTTCTCAATCTCTTCAGTTAACCAGTCTACAGAAACTTTGTCATCTTCAACAACGCAAGAGATCTGTAGCTTGTGAATTCCGTAGGCTAGTGGTACGAGTTTGGCTGCACCCCACAAAAGACCATCAGAAGTAATTTCTCTGACTGCCTTTTCCAAGGCTACCATGTCAGTTTCATCATCCCATGGCTTCACATCCAAAATGATGTTTGACTTTGCAATGAGAACTGGCTCTGAAAGAAATTGATATGTTATTGAAAGTATTTATTTGAAATTTCCTTTTCTCTTCAGCTGAAATTGATTTTGTAAAAAAAAACATAGTGAAAAATTACAACTAACTTTTGGCTTTCTTAGCATTATATGCTGCAAGACGCTCCTCTCTTATTCTTGCAGCTTCTGCATTCTCTTCTTCATCATCGGAGCCGAAAAGGTCAACACCATCGTCATCATCATCATCTTGAACTTTAGCAGCTGGTGCATTGGGTGCTGGGGCCTGATATTAATGGGTAACATTTTTGTTAATATTAAATCCTGATTTCAATCATGTTATGACAGTCAAGTTTACATGTTACAAAATAGAACTATAACTCACTTTGGAAGTCTTGGCACCACCACCTGTTGACTCCAGTGTCTCAACTCTGGCTTGAAGGCTAATGACCAAATTGCGCAAGTCATCTATAGCTTTCTTCAGATCACCATTCTCTTTCTCCAGAGTGTTGATTTTGGTAGTCAGTTCTGTGTTTGGAACTCCTGCCAGGGTAGCAACACTGTCCATCTGGAATTATAAAGAATATTAGACTTTGATTTTTTCTGTTGTTTGTAAAACATAAAAACTTTACTCATGACTACTTATCTAAAGTTTTAAGACTCAATTTAATAACATTTTAAAATAAATATTGAGCTTAAAACTTAAGCAAGATAATGTGTGATAATCAAATATAGTTTACTCACACATTCTAAAGAATCTTTGATATGTTGTCTAGCCTTTGCAACTTCACTGGCCAATGAAGTGCGAGCTACTGAAAGTGGAGTAGCGTTGACCTACAAAGTTTTAACATAAAGTTTTATCAACTTCGAAAATATTAATCTCATATCAAAATAGTTGTCTAATAATGTTTAAGGTTAATAAATATAATATTAGATATGTCGAAATAGTTACAAACCTTTGACAATGATTCATAATAATTTCGTTCTGCATCACCATAGATGTTTTTGTCCAACCAAATCTTTTCATGTATTAAGGCAGACATTCTGAAAATAATATTATGGTTCGTAATTATTATAACAATCATCAGTTATGTATGTTTACTTTGAAATTACTTATTAAACAGGTTTTAACAATATATTGTCAACATATACTATGTCGAGTAATATTATTTCATGCAAAAAATATATGTTACCGGTAAACCGAGGTTACTTTAAAATACAGGGGCGACATTGATAGTTACAAAAAATATTGCATTTGGTCAAATATTTCTGTGAAAATGAAACTTATGCATTTTAATTTAATATTGTATGGAACATTGACAGTTTTCCTATTTTACCATTCGGTATAGAGGTGTCTGCGATGTTACATGGCAAAGATAAAAAATATTAAACTACACCTCTGATTATGTAAAAAAATCGATTTTTAGATTTCTCGATTGGGGCTACTTTGAAACTGAATGATAGAACAGAGATCATCAAAGTAGAAGCTCTGCGGTCCAAGTTTGATAAGGAACATTTCTCCTTTTTTTTCGAAAACTCTCTGTCTGTAGTTTTTTTTTATGTAGTCTATGTGATTTTATATATCTCAGTTAATTCCGTCTATATGAAATATTTTTGATATAGCAGCTAAAAGCGAAAATAAATAAGATACAAACACATGAAGCTCAAAAAAATGATCAAAGTAACCCCGTTCTACGGTACTACACATTAACAACGTTTCTTTATATAATCGGTTTTGGTATGTAATCCGGTAAGAAACTTTATGGCATTTCTTTAAAAGTAGCAATTCAGCGTTTAGATTGGTACGAGTAATTTCGTGGCAAAAAGTTGAAAAACAGAACAATATACGCGCACACTACGACTAGTTTATTAATTACCGCTTTATACACACATTTTAATTACTTTAAATAAAATTTGGATTAGATTTTCTGTTGGCAGATCGAGGCGGCAGATAAAACTTTCAAATTTCTACAACATTTGAGGTTATGATAAATTCAAATTGTACAATGAAAATTATAAATAATGTAGTAAAGTAATGATACGAATCTTACATTGTATGTTCTTAAGGAAATTATTGGGATACAGGTAGATTAAATTTATCACAAAACTATTGGATTGAATTCGAATCTAAACTTATCAACAGGAATAACCGCACTCGTGCACGTCGGTTTTTTGGTGGGCACGGAACGAAAGAAAGAGACAGAAGAAAATCAAACAAAGCGACAGTAGAGTGCGCGCAAGATAAGTCTGCGCGCGGCCGAAATCGGAACTAATCATGGTCCACCAAAGTGTGTGCCGTTTTATCAATTTTGATAGTAGAACTACCTGATTGTAGGAATATTTAACGGGAAAATTATGTTTAGCGATAAAAAAGTTAAGCTTAACAAGCGGTAATTTGAACTTTTGCGATCATGGAAACGTTTAGCACGCCCTCAGTCACGCGCAGAGTTATCTTGCGCGCACTCTACAGTTCATTTCAACAGTGACAGAGAGTTCCACGTTCCACGCAGCGTTGCCAGATTGGAGGTTTTTTTCGTAGTTCTGGTTAAAACCTTTGCTCCTGAAAATATTTTGGAGAAACGAAATCTTTGAAGTAATGTTTTGGGGTGAAAATATTAAAGAGTTTTGGGTAATAATTTTTTTAGTAATGAAACATGTTTATACCTAACTTAGTGTATTTTTCGAAATAAAACACGCCTCCGTAAAATATACGTATGATAGAAATACGACTACTATAATTTTAGTTTGTTTTATTTCAATCGGTAAAATAAACACAACAGTTGCATGAACTTTTTTACGCCACTAAGCCACTATGTGTATATGCTACTTCATATTTTACAATTTTTCATTATTTTTTTTAACCCAAAATGTTTACGTGCTCAGCAATAACTTTTTTGCCTTTGGGTAAAACTTACTTGATGACTTTTGGAGAAAAAAAAACTATTTCCGGGAAATATAGAAAATTACATCTGGCAACCCTGGTTCTACGCACAGAGGTTCCACGTTCTACTACTTTTTATCACACGTCATTTTTATTTATTTGATCAATATTTTTAACGTTAGTAACTCTGGCGGTAAGTTTTATTATATTGCCATTTAAAAGTAATCAAATATAATATTAAATAGTTCATAAAATAATAGCGCTCAAACCCTTACAATTTTATTCTAAGCTCAAGGAGTCAAGGCTCAAACCTGACCGGATTTAGAATCTTTTCGATAAGCAGTAGTCATAGATTTCCGATTCGGTTTGTTATCTCGTTTCGTGTGTGATTCTCGTAACGAGAGAAAATGTTCGACAGCGGGTTTATCGAATCGTTCAGAATCAGGGGGCAGCCGTACTCATACTTTTTTTCAAATCACAGAAAATTATAAAATTTGATGCGGCAAAATAGTTTTAAAAGCTGATATTTTAAGAACAAGGGAGATATGTTGTGTCTTTTTTGTATTTTTTTCAGATTAGGTGTTTACATAATTGAGTACGTGAACAAAGTGGACACAGCAAGCATCGAAAGTGAGCAAGATCATCGAAGAGTCCGCCAATTTTTTTTCTTTTTTCTTAACCTTCTTTTATTTTAAGTAGTTTTTTAAAGGAGCTTTTGGTTTAGTCTCTTCATTAATTACCTTGTAGGTACTCTGCTTGATAAAAGAAACCCAGGTGGGTACCTTTCTACACCTAATAAAAAATCGAACTAAAGAAAAATAATAATTGGGCCCCACATTAAGGCTTATAATAATAAGGCACATAATTAGACGTGAATGATATATTTTAATTAAGGTAATTCTATCTGGGAAAATGTTTTGAAACGAACTTTTGAAAAAACTCTTGTAAAAATTCTGAATCATTTTTTCTTCTTGTTACGTACGACATTACCAGCGTATTTAATTGTAGGCGGATTTGTAAATTCCACATGACCATTTATTTCTGGGCTTTTAATTAAGTGCCCCCTGAGACGTGATGCCCTAAGCAGTTGCATAATTTGCTTAATGCTTACTGCTAATGTAATATTTTTGCTGATGCTGCTGCTGATGCTTTAAATGGGGTCAAAACTCACAGCTAAGACGGCGGCCCTGAGCAACTTAGACGTCATGGGTATCAAATCCATGATTTTCGGAGGTGCTAATGGTGAAAATAAGGCCAAAAATGATTTATTTTTGTATGGTCACTCTGTAATACAATAGGTACTTACCTACTGTATTTGAGTTCAACTGAAGGAGACTACTAACAACACTGTTACTTTCAAAAATGAAAAAAAGCAACGATTGAGTACTGCGGTTGGCAACTTTGTTTAAGGAAATTCTGGGAAAAAGAAACATTTTTGTGTGAAGATTGCGGATACCTAAAAAACTTGAGTGCTTTATGTGATTTAAAAAATGGTGTGTGTACTCACTTCCATTGAGATAGAAAAGAGGTTTATGACAACAATTAACTTCATTTATATAGAAGAATACGACATTTGTTGAAACCCGTACGTCACTGCCACCACCACCATAATTGCGGCATTTACAATGGCGTTTGCGCTTTGTATAACATCAAAAAATCAGTGTTATAGGTACCTAATAATCTTTTGAACTGCACATAAAAGAATGCTGTCCACTATACTTCACATAGCCAAATTACAGGATGTTATGATTGGGCAGCGTGTGGCACGTCGCCATAGCGGCGATAAGATCCGTCATGGAGGAGTGGCTGGAGAGGAAGTATGGCGCCCTCAGCTTCCGGCTGACGCAGATGCTCTCGGGACATGGATGATTTGGGAACTAACTGAGTCGCATAGACCGGGTGCAGACGTCCGCATGTCACCACCGCGTCGATTACCCCGAGGCCACGGCTCTGCACACGCTGGAGGCGTGCCTTGTGTGGGCGACACAGCGTTGTGAACTGATCACTGCAGTCGGTGAGCTCTCGCTTCCATCCATGGTTCTGTCCATGGTTGGAAGCGAGGGTGCGTAGGAAGCCGTCGCCTTCTTTTGCGAGGAGGTGATAGCGACCAAGGAGGGACCGAAGAGGGAGAGAGAGACGACTGCCACTCTCCCTTCCCGCGCCAGACGCAATGGATGCCGGAAGGCGCGCGACGGCCTCCGGCCGCCCTAGTGTTTGGACTGCGGTTATGGGACCTGTCGTCCGACCAGTAACAAGTCCGAGAAGGCGGCGCTCCATGTTCCGCGCGCGTCTCTTAAAAGGGCGTGGGGCTAGGCCCCACAGAAGCAGAGGTCCGCCAGGGACAGCAGGAACACCGTGAGTTTTTAGCCGGTAAGAACCCTCCGTCTTCCCCAGGCGGAGGGCAAATACGAGGGTTTTTCCACATTAAAAAAATGGGCAGCGTGTGCGCGGTGGATAGGTAAATAGGGTGAGTTTCGATACATATTCCTGAAGATTTCAAGGGATTTAATAAATAAATACAATACCATGAGTTAGCAGACATATTTACCTCCAAAGGCGAAAAAAAACAGAAAATGTTTGGAATATTCACAGGAAAAGAAAAATGGATTTTTGAATTTTTCATGTTTTGTTAGTCTAAAAATAAGGTTGGTTTTCTATCTGTCATTTTACTGTCAGCCATCATTCAAATGGACTCGAGTAGCTTGACAGCAGAAAAAAGCAGTTAAATAAGTAGATCCCTTCGTGCTCACAAAAAGTTGAATTGACCTAACTAAAACTCGTAAAAGGATAGAAAGAGCTGAAAGAACACGAAAAGTATATGGCTGATGAAGAGGAGAAAGATAAATTAAGAAACCTTTGATAACAAGACCAATTGAAGATAATCAAATGGGCGATATTTAAGGAGATGCCATTATTATTATACAGGGTGTCCAGAAACTCAACGTCAAGCGGGTACTGGGCGAGAGGCCAGGTTATAACAGATCAGGCAAAAATAAAAAAAAAAACCATGTCTCTTATTTAAGTGATAATAGGCATATTTTTAAAACCGTTGAAAATCGGCACCCTTGACCACGTCTTTAGGTACTGTCATCACAAATTTCCCAATTTTGCAGTTTTTTTTTATAACCTCTTCCTTATTAGCCTTGCTATTAATCGCAGTCACAAATTAAACAATAAACGTTGATAGTTCAGTAAAAAAAAAAGAACGATAAAGATCTGATTTAAAAAAAAAAAACGCAAATATTTGAGACTTCATCTTTTTAAAAAAAAGTACTATACTACATCAGAAAGTTATTTTAAAAGATGACCCAATTAGTCAAGATTTTAAAATGGTACAACACGTGCCACTTTTCTTTCCAAAAATAATATTCTGCTTATTTTTTTGCAAAAGGACCTAAGTATTTAAAAATCTCATACCGTGATAAATAATATTTTTCAACACATTTGCTCGTAAAGTACCTCGGCCGCCTCTTTGGTGTACTAGGTCGCAAGCGCGACTGCTGAGTGTGAGTGAGGTATATAGTACCTACTTTTTTTTTAAAGATGAGGTCTCAAAGTTGTGCGACAAAATGTTTTCAAACCAGAACTTTACCTTTCTTCTTTTTTTTACTGAACTAACAACGTTTATTGTTTAATTTGTGACCGCGATTAATAGCATGGTTAATAAGGACATGGTTTTTTTTTAATTTTTGCCTGAACTTTTATAACCTGGCCTCTCGCCCAGTACCCGCTTGATGTTGAGTTTCCGGACAGCCCTGTATACATAGGAAAGTAAAACGGATAAAATGTATAAAAACTTTGTTTTGTTGTTGAAAATTGAAATTAGTTTTAGAATTTTTAAAAATTCTATTTACTTACTACCTACTTATCTAAAATTTTAATTTTTACTTTTAGTCCTTCTGCATCCTGGGTTTGTCCATTAGATTTATATACGCATACTTTTTTCCGAAAACTGAAAGATTTAAGTATAGATATTTTCTTTTTTTTTACCAATTCTGTAACAGTAGGTACCTAAGTAGGTAAACACGTATTTTCAAAAAATACACAGTTATCACCATACCATTTTTAATCATTGGTGTATAACACGATATAGATTCGGTAAATCTGTATCTTGGGTATTAGGTTGGTAGGCTAATACCTTGCAAATCCAAAAAAACCGGCCAAGTGCGAGTCGGACTCGCGCACGAAGAGTTCCGTATATAAAAACGGCAAAAAAATCACGTTTGTTGTATGGGAGTCCCCTTAAATATTTATTTTATTCTGTTTTTTTATTATTTGTTGTTATAGCGGCAACACAAATACATCATCTGTGAAAATTGCAACTGTCTAACTATCACGGTTCATGAGATACAGCCTGGTGACAGACGGGCGGACAGACGGACGGGACAGCGGAGTCTTAGTAATAGGGTCCCGTTTTACCCTTTGGGTACGGAACCCTAAAAAACAAGTTGTAGGTACCTATACTTACTGTGTCATAACGGCAACATGAAATGAAGTATGACCCAAACTCAAGAAGTTTTTGGCGGGAAATCAACCAGTGAAGTTCAGTGTTTATTGAAATTATTCTAATGAAAACCTTTAATATCAGCTATGCCTATGAGCCATTTTTATTAGAATAATTACATACTTACAATTGATGATCTTTTGCGTCATATCATAAGTGTCCTAATTAAGTGGAATAATTGAAATTATCGCTTATAAAGGAAGTGTTTTTGAGAATTTGATAGCGAAATGTAAAGGCCACGTCAGATGATCCCCCTGTGTGAAATAAGTGGATAGATTTGTCGCCAGAAACGCCAAGAAGGAACGAAATATGTTAATTTCATTACTTTAAAAATAATAAAAAATAAACACTTAAGTTAGACTTTAGGGACTTGTATTTTATTTTATTACATTACCGAGTGCCGATCCACACTTTCACGTCCTTTTCAAAAAGAGTCATTAGGCGAAATCGATGGATCTGCCCGATTGAATTGAAATACTCGTACCATATACTTACATCCATCCATTGAACGATCCGCGCAGCAGGGCAGCGCGTGGTTTCCGGGGTGCGGTAGTGTCTTCTACTGTCGGCAAGTGTGACCATGAATAAAAGTATTTTTCATCCCTCATGCTCTGAAATTGTTTACTTCAAAAGCGGGCAGAAAGTGCGTCTTTTTAGTAGGTGCGAGACCTACCTACCGATGTTTTCATCATGTGATTTTAGCAAGGCCCATTCTTTTATATCTTTTCCTCTTGTGAAAACTGCCCTTTTTCTCGCTAACTGTATTTTTTTTTCAAAATCTGTGAAAGCAGACTTTTTTTCAAAAGTTAAGGGTGGTCTCCTAAGAATGTTTTCCTGTAGCTATAATGGTTTAAGTAACTGCCCTTCATGTTCTATCTCAAATAATAAATGAAACAATTTAATGATGGAATGTCTGTTTGGGAATTTAATTATGGTTTATCTGATAGCCAAATAATAACACAGTAAAATTTCAGCTTTGCTGAAATAATTTAAAAATTATATTTTTTTATTATTTGTCTGCGTCTGGCACGGTGTTTAATCCATTACATTTCTTGCGTCAGTTCTAATACTTTCAGGAGTTAATTCTATATTTTCACTGTCACTTGAAGAACTCATTTTTCAAAACAAAACCATGAATTTCTAATAATCCGTGAAAATTGACGAAAACGCGGGTTGTAGTTCGCGCGTTTTTAATTTGGTTTTTTTTTTATTCAGCCGGCGCGACGGCGCGACTTTGGGCCGTCGTACCAGCCAGTCTTTATTCAAACAATATTTGCGTTCGATTTCTTTGGCGCTGAACACTAAGATGTTCCAAATTCAAAAAGTGCGCGGCAAAGATAATTGCGGCGCACTTGTAAAGAGGATTAAAAACTCATGACTGCCCGCTAAAACCACAGTCTACCTATATCTTACTCCTTACAGTCGGTCAACGTAGAACATTGTCACAGAGCAATCGTGCGGGGGGTTGCGGGGTGAAGGGGCGGAGGTTATGTCCCGAGTAGCCATACTGCTACTCGGGACATAAATTCCAGGGCTCGCACTTTTTGATTTCATTTTTGATTGATATCGTTCATAGAAATTATGTGAATTTATTATTGATTATGTATGTGTACCTATTACGAGAATTTTATTATAAAGTCTGATTACTAATCCAAGATGGCGGCATACATACATTTTCAAATGATTGTTCGTGGGAAGTCATTTCTACGGTTTTCGGGGTCACTGATGCCGAAAATGACGTCAAAATCTAAATCCAAGATGGCGGCCATGAAAATTTCCATGTAATCATCCTGCGTGTCAATTTCATGGTTTTCGGGGTCACTGATGCCAAAAATAACGTCAAAATCCAAATCCAAGATGGCGGCCATGAAAATTAGTAAATTAGTCGTCATGGATGTCAAATCCAAGGTTTTCTGGGGTGCGGATGCCGAAAATGAGGTCAAAATCGAAATCCAAGATGGCGGTCGCAAAAATATCAAATTCGTCGTCATGGGTGTCATTTCCATGGTTTTCGGGGGTACTGATGCCGAAATTAAGGTCAAAATCCATTTCCAAGATGGCGGCTATTAAAATTTCAATTTAACCATCATGGGTGTCATTTCCATGGTTTTCGGGGATGCTGATGCCGAAAATGAGGTCAAAATACATTTCCAAGATGGCGGCTATTAAAATTTCAATTTTACCATCATGGGTGTCATTTCCGTGGTTTTCGGGGATGCTGATGCCGAAAATGTGGTCAAAATCTATATGCAAGATGGCGGCCATAAAAAAAATTCAAATTAGCCGTCATGGGTATCAAATCCATGATTTTCGGGGACGCTGATTACAAAAACAAGATCAATTCTCAAACACCAAGATAGGGACCACGTTTTATCTGGCAAATCTCATTTAACGGGTAAATTTTTTTGACCGCCGTTTATTATCGAGGAATACTTAGGCTTTATTTCCGGCATCAGCACCCACGAAAACCATAGAAGTAATAACCATGAATAATAAGTAATTTTCCATGACTCCATCGTGGACATTATAACTCTTACCTACCCCCGCAAGCGTTAGCCACTGCGACTGTAACCTCGACAAAATTTGTAGTTTTAAATATTGTTAGAATATTCCAGGATATGATGGCGAAACTGCTGCTACATACCTTTGCATTATTCTGTCAATCATCAAAATTACGCATGCGTGGTTTTTTTTTTGCGTGTCACTGTTTCTATGAAACGTTAATTAATTTGGACGTTTGTTTGATAAAGTTTGTGTAATTTATTTTATGTGACAACCCTTTGACAAGTGTTACCAATTTTGACATTTCATAGGACCTGTCAAATGTATGGGCGTTGACCCACTGTATGTAGTAAGTAGGTACACTGTGCTAAAACTTTCTTACAGAAAATACCACCTTTGGGTGCACTTAAAGGCGAACCAAGACGTCCTTTTCGACTAGATGGGATGAAAAAGAATGAGCCTTGCTTAAATCACTTATTTTCCGACGTCACGTCTGTCGGTAGCTCTCGTACTATTTTATTTCTTCCCTAGGGCAGAAAAGTAATTCGAAAATCGAACTAAGTTTTTCTCTAAACTCTGGTCTACATGACATACCTACCTAAGGGAGCTATTACACTATTATTTATATCTAGTATCATATATGTCCTAAGTCTTATTTGACCCCTAGAGTTATATCTTTGTATGGAGCAACATAATATGAATCATTTCTCCATACAAAGATATGACTCTAGAGGTCAAATAAGACGTATGATCCTAGTTATATGATGGTGTAAGATGTTAATCATGTTTTTTTTTTATTCTCAATTTTTGTTTTTCGTACTCGATGGCGATGGAACTACTATATGCAAACTTATTTTTTTTTAATTCCTATGTGATATTAATAATTGATTTAAGTATTTAAATAGGTGATGAACAGAAAAAAAAAACATTTTTTCGGTAAGAACATTAAATAACTATGAAAGAAAATCGCAAATAAAAAGTTTATAGACTCGAAACTGAATTTCTTTCAGTCGGAGTACAAGGCTGTATGATTGTAGGGCCTTTTCCTGGGCACATTGGCTAAAAATATTAAAAAAACCATTAGTCGTCAGTCGGAGTATTTTTTGTTAGGATTGCGTACTATTTTGTTTTTTTTTTTACTTTCTTCAGATGCGGAATGAAAGATATTATTATATAATAATAATAATAATAATAATAATAATCATTTATTGGTTCAATAAAAAACAATTACAAGTTGATCACTGTCACTTAAACTAGGTAAAACCTGTGCTATAAGTAACAGTTTTGCTTCGCGGTTGATCTAGGGAACCGGTTTAGGTTGTACAATTTTCCGTATAATGAAATATTTTTTAGAATATCGAACTATAGCCAAAATATCTCATGTGAAGTTGATCCCTTTCTACCCTTGGTTAACAATCTACTATTCCGCCCTTGAATTAATCGGATTTTTTTCTTCATATAATTTTAAACCGTCTTGGACTGTGTGCTTGAACAAACTGAGTTATATCCTCAATGGTTATATCTCGTTACAAAAATAATCTTTAAAAAATCTTGGACACTTAATCCGAAGAGAAGCGGTGGTCAAACTGTTATTCTTCTGGATAAGGTAAAATTAATAATTATATTTTTTTATATAATAGAAAGGGAAGTGGCAAATGCCATCACTACTGCCCAAAAAGTTCCGCAACTACAGAAGAGTTTTCTTGAAGGCTCCCATGTATGAGTTTGGGAAAAACCGCCGATAGAAGCTGACACTTACCACAATTTCGTCGTACGACTAAAAAGCGACGAATTTTTTTGTTATACACAAGTTTAACCGGTTGCGTTGCGTACCGCCCGTCGTCCCAGGACGACACTTAATTGTCTTATCTATTGTGTCTATAATTACCGTCCTTGAGGTTTTAATAATAAAAATAGGCACATTTTTCCTAGTCCGTGTAGGCACACTGCATTTTAGTTAATAGAAAAACCTAAATGGGTGAAAATGATAGTTACATCGTTTTATATGTATCATATTGGTGTCGGGTGCAACTCATCCAAGCAGGGAAAACCCGCAAACCTAACATTTCATACGTAGGAAAGGCATCTTTCTTTTTTGTGTATATCTTTTATGAAGTAAACTCACAATTTTTACGTAGAAAAAGTGAAAAAAATTCGGCTTTAATTTATGACATTGGTACATACAGCATGACTGGTTAGTCGCTTTAAATCCGAAAACCATGCATTCTGTCCAACTATGGGACAAAATCTGAATTCGTGAAAAACTAATCTGCTGTTCCATCAATTTTGTAAAGCAACATTGGTTAAGTATGGAACAGCTGGTTTTTTTCACGAATTCATAATTTGTCTCATAGTAAAAGTTGTACAGAATGATGAGCAGGGTGCATGGTTGTGCTGTATAATTCTCATATACATACAGAGGCGGATTACCCATAAGGCCGACTAGGCCCGGACCTAGGGCGGCCAAATAAGAGGGGGCGGCCAACCGTGGAAAAAAAATCTTAGCTCAGCAATGGAGTTGAGAAATGGGCGGCTGGTGCTACACGACTTAGAGTGGATAGTACTACACGGCCTAGGGCGGCCAAGACTGCTAGTCCGCCTCTGTATACATAACATGAACAAAAAAGTGAACACAAACTGGGGCCTAATTCTCCTAAAATAAATCTTGAAAAATCACAACCGATCCAAGGCCGAACCGTTCATTCAGACAGTTCTGAATTTCAAAAGCTGTCTTAGTGTTTGACACAAAAAACAAAATCAATCATTTTGAAAGTTTTCGAAAACAAAAACTGACGGACGGTTGTGGTTCGATTGCGTTTGGCAACAATTTATTTTAGGAGAATTAGGCCCCAGTTCACACGTATATTGTAACAAATCGTTTTTGGTTTCACCTTTTGTCACCTTTGCCAATCTAGTACCTTTGCCAAAGTAGTAATTAATCTGTTGGCGGAGGATCGCGTAATCTGTATTTTTGTGAACACACGGGGAGTTTCGCAAATCTCCGGATAGAGGTAGTCTTACATAAATATTTTTCCGAAATTTCGATTCTGGGGCGATACCCCTAGCGATATATTAGCGATACAGAAGCCATTTTTTTTTTAAATTATTGTCTGTCTGTCCGTCTGTTTGTTTGTTCGAGCATCACGTAAAACCCCGTGGATGGATTTTGATGGGACTTTCAGTGATGTATTGTATAAAAAACAGAGCATAATTTAATGTAAATACCATTACGCTATTGTTCATAGGAGCCGAGCAGTGGTACAGTATTTAAAATCTCGTGGATGGATTTTGATGGGACTTTCGCTGATGTGTTACATAAAGAGCTGTGGTTATGCTGGTACATATACCATCACGCTATTTTTGATAGGAGCCGTGCAGCGGAACATTATTTCCACATACTGCGATGTATAAGCTTAATACGTCGAATAGGTATCATCCACGGGTAAACTTAATAGGTGAGACATGTGTTATCGAGCTACTTACAATAGGGACTAAGCAGATGTTTCCTAAGAATGTTAGACTGAACTGACTGAAATGACTCAGACTGATTGTTAGAAGTCAGCGTAGCAGAGAGCTGCAGCGGGAGATCAGTGGCCCTACGTGTTCAAATTAACTTTTTGTATTTTATTTTTGCAATGTTTTGTTTCTTTTAATTTTGGTCTAGAACTTTAAAAATACGTTATAATTTGTCCTTCAAGTATGCCAGTAGGTACAGTTTATTTTATCTATAACTACAATTTTGTATAATGAAATAACAGTCAATCGAGGTAATTATATTTTTTAGTAATCTACTTTATTGTACTTAGGAAGATAAGCGTTGAAGAGTTGTACGTTAAAATCACAAACAGTGAGTTATATTTAAAAGCATGTCGGTTAGTGTGTTAATATAATATCGAGATTCAATCCAGAATTCGAGATAGTACTGAGTGAAATGTATCAACTTTTTTCGCTGATTGTAACTAGATGGCGTTGTAGCCATTTTTGAATCGCAATAAGGTTTTGTTGCGTCTATACAATTTTATATCAACATACAATTATGATCCATTTTAGCAAGTGTTCGGCGGGCTGTGCTGGCGGCGCTGCCGCTGCGGCTGCGGAGACCCTCAAACCGCGCAAATATAGCAACATCATAGGAAACTATGACTTTGAGCCGTTTGGGGTGGAAACGCTCGGGTCATGGGGTCCGAGTGTGCGTCTTCTTTTTAAGGAAATAGGAAGAAGACTGGTCGACACTTCACGTGACCAGAGGGCTGGCTTGTTTTTCGGCTAGAGAATTAGAGTTGCCATGCAACGTGGCAACGCTGCCAGCCTTCTGGGCACGTTTCCAGTGGACAGCGATGCGGAGGAATATTTTGATGCACTCTTTTAGTTTATATTGGTAGTTTAGTCTAGGATATAATTTTTCTTTGTTTTTACTTTAGATTTAGTTTAGATTTATATTGCAAGTATTAATTTAGGTTGAAAATAAATAAATGTAACCACGTTTTAGCAAGGAAATGTATAGGAATAAGCAACATGTTTGCTTTCAGCAGGGATTCAACAGAGTATTATTATGGTCTTTATGAATAATAACGGTCAATCAAGATGAGCTGAAACTTTACTTGAAGAAATAATTTAAAAGATATGAGATGATGATAAGCCTTGGTGGGCCACTTTTGTCTATAGGTGTAAATGGAGAACATATACCTACATTGTTTAGTTGTTGCGACACAAAGTTGTATTCCGACTTCCACGCGGACGGACTCGCGGGTACAGCTAGATTAGTAACATAACTAAATCTTTCAAAATAAGGTAGGTGGCTGGGCGAAGAGGGTGTGGTGACAAGTTAATGGGTAATTAATTATATGGGAAACTAACAGTAGGCACCTTTACTGTAACATATTGTACACCAAACCTTATATTTAAACTTTAAATTCGGATAATTTAATTTTAAAGTATCCGAGTCAATGTAGGTCGTGCGTGTATTGGTACATGCTCACCCCTCACTCCCTCGCCTCGCCTCGTCAGCCACCTTGTTTACATTCAAAAAAGAACATTTGAGACTAGCTCAGCATAAAAAGATTACGAAAAAATAATTAGAGAAGTTACTTGTATTTTATAATTAAAACACATACCTACTAAGAATGGATTCTTTGATATTCAACCCAACCCGGTTGAATATCGTTTATATGAGAAATCTTATTCCCTGGGTTTATTAACTTTGCACAAATATTCTCTAAAATAAATCATGAAAATAAATATCTTTTTACTGATATTCCAAAACTACCTCTAAAAACGGGTTGAAACAGGCTCTTTGACTTTGTATGAGGAGAAACGTAAAGAAGGGCTCGATAAAAAAAATGGCCATTAAATTGGACTGATTTTATAATATTAATGATTTGTGTTATTGACTATGATTATTCTGAGACTGCAAATTAACCAAATGTAAAATTATGGATGTAACAATCTGAATTAAATAAATAATTATTATTACAAGCTCTAAAGCAAATAATAAAACAAGATTTTAAGGATTTTTCGAAATTAACTCCTTAGGGGGAAAAAAGGGCCGAAAAGTTTATAAGGCAAAACAAAATATGTTCTAGCTTAAGTCATTCGAAAATAACTTCTGATTGATAATTATAATTAAATATTATATGTATTGGTAATTTAATATCTTTAAAAAGTATATGCTTAATGTTATTTATTTATTTCGAACTTTCGTAAAATGGTACTGCATCTACCCTGTCCGTAATGTGTTACACACCTGTTTTGTGTAGCTTTCACCGCTCATTTAAACAATTCTTGGAAGTTAAATAAGCATCCGCGGTCTTGTGTTCGTCGCTACACTGTTCGAGATTAATAATTTAAGATTGTCTATAGGTATCTTTAATTTACTTCAAGGATTAAAAAGAGAACAAAACTACGTAAATTAGCATCGTTATTATTTATTGGCTTTTTGTAATCAATCCTTTTATTCGTCATAGTAATTTAGCGAGTTGTTGTATTTGTAAATGTCTCTCAATCAGTTGTAACTTCCAAGATATAAGGGGGAACCGTTTGAAGGGTTTTCTCGGGGTGTAATTATTTCGCTCCTGTTAATAAACATGTCAGGAACAGCATAGCATAATGCTCATTTATATCTGGAACCTTAAGTTCTCTTTAATAATTTGCACTTTTACATAACGTAGTGGGCATGCATCATATTATTCACAAGCACGCTCATTGAACGTGAAAGGGACGATTATGAAATAAATTATTATGGACGTTATCAGTAGCAACGGTTAAATTAATCGTGAAGATGCAAGATTGTAAATAAATACTAAGATTACATCCATGCAAATGATTTTTTATAATATACTAATTCATCATGTCGGTTGTGTAGCGTTGGTATTTTACAAGTATTTGGATATAGTAAATTATATTATATCGTATAATTAAATGCCCAGATCATAGCAAGTGTCAATCAGATTATGTATCTGATTTTGGATTTAAATAAAAAAGCACAACAAAGAACTTATGGTTGACTGTCATTCAATTTAAATGCTTATTGACTAACGCAAGGGTTAGTTTACCCTTGCATTTATCCACATCCTTATCCACAGGTTAAACCTGCGCCAGGGCGCGTCTGCTAGGCTCAACCCTCGAAAGCCTTTTGTCGTAGTCAGACTTAGACGTCTTTATGTGCTTCCCCTTTGACATACACATAAAGCACATAAAGCTCGGTCTCGATGTGTAAATCTGATGTGTCTCAGCATAAATGGCAGGTTATCTTCCTCATGCTGATAACAATATAAAGGAATCTAGACAAAGATATTATATCTATTTCGTTTCATCTGATGTCAGATGTCGTAACCGAAACATGTAATATGACTTTCGGGTTACAATCTTGGGTGACCTATTTCATAAGTTGTGGTAATTTATGATATATATTTACCAATTAATTTAGGAGTATGAAAGTCTTTAACTTGACTTGTTATCTTGTGACCAATACACGCATGTCTTTTGTAAAACAAGGGACACGCTATGGCTTTGCTAGGGTCAACCTGATATGGATTGACCCTGTTGTGTAACAGGATATTGTAAAATGTCTACGACGGCGTTATGATGATTATGTTTATGGGGATCGGTACTCTATGGATGTCAAGCTTAGAGGGAAAAACCAACACCAGGCTGGCGTGGTGGCTAAGGTCAAAATCCTTCTTATTCTGAGAAGAGGCCCGTGCTCAGCAATAGGAAAGTAACGGGCTGATTATATTAGGTAGAGCAAAAAAATGGTTTTCAACATAATATGAATTTGAATAGCAGACAATGACTGACTAGTTGATGGACATATTAAAATACCCGCATACAAGTCATACAAGTCGTGTAGTCTTACAATCATGGGTATAGAAGAGTTTATTAGAGAATAAATTTTAATACATTACTTAGCTCCAGCGGCTTCTTGTGCTAACCATTGTTGCCAATTCAGGCTCCCATAAAAAGTGAAGAAATGACAGGGCCATTGGGACATTCAGCAATATACGGTATCGTAACTCACAAACACTTCACTCTAAGCTATCCTGCGTAGTAGGTGTATGTACCTTGGGATATGCTTTTTAGTATGGTGTCATTTGATTAATTATGTTTGCCAACCCCTCTTTCATGCCCTTTCCACCGTGGGAGCGGGTCTTGCAAAAGTGACTAAGGGATAATTTCAGAGGGAAGTCTTCCGATGTGCTCATTGCAACGAACTGCGATCACCAATCCGTTTGCCAAGCATGATAATTAGGGCAATTCATGGCATAGGCCATGAATTGCCCTAAATATCATGCTGTAGTAGACGTTTGTGTGATTGATGAAAACATGGTTCTTGACATCATGCATTCTTGCATCCTTGACTACATAAAGAGTGCTTCTAAAGTTTTATTATTAGTCCAAATGCTAGGCTGGTGAGCGAAGTCAAGGTCTCGCAACGGTGACATGGTGACGGGCTGGCGGTGCTGCCCGTCATGCCTGGGGTATTTGAGCAGGCAAGTTTACTGGTTATACTGTCGTGGCGATAGTTAAAGCCTCATCGATGTTGACGTTTGATTAAGTTGGATTCCTCCAAGTATTTACAAATGAACGATAAATGAATACTACTGTCCTATTCATAAAAGTAGACAGGCGAACTTCTTTGGTACCGACGTAGTAACTAGGCGATGGGTTGGCAACCCGTTGCTATGCAGTGCAATTTAACGATTATTATGCTAAACGTGGTGCCACGAAATGTTTTAGTAGCTAAGGCTGCTTCTACGATAACGTTTTTGCTGTTGACTGATAGTGCAGATTTCAAGCAAACGCAGTGAGTAATAGCATAAAACTCGCACCTGGGCCTCAGGTCTAATTAAGCTCTACTTAAGCAAACTTGGAATACAAGTGTCATTTTATGTACCGACTTATGTGTAATGCGTAATCATACCTAATTATGAAAAATGTTACTTAATTCTCCATAACGCACAAAACAGTGAGTATATTTAGCCGATATATCGTTACATGAAAGTTCAATAAGGGAAGTTGCGTAAAGTTGGGTAATTCCAACGTCGCAGGTCGCAGATTTTGTAACGGCTATACTGACGTCGCAGCGTCCGCGTCGCCTTGCGGGCCAGTGAGACGCGGCGGCGTTCCTCGCCTCAGGCGCTGCCGCCGCCACCGCGCCGCGGCGCCCTCACTGCGACTACGATGTCGTAGTCGGTTATAACAGAAAAAAAACACTTCCCCAAGTAAACAGAGAACACTATAGTATTCTTTGAATATGTCCCTTCAATCCAATTTTTATGGATGCTGATTTTATGTACCTATATAAGATATCGATGTTAATTGCTGTCAAGGAGACACCCTGGGCAACGTCCTCGAGTAGGAGGGCCAGCAGGCACGGAAGATAAATTCGTCGTTTTGGTGCGTGCGAGAGCGCGGCGCGGGCGGTGCGGGGCGGCGCGGGGGCGGCGGCGCCGGCGTGCGGAGGCTGCTGCGCTCAGAGCACCTGCGCCCGCGCTCCGTAGCGCCGCTCGCCGCGTGCTCGTGTACCCGCGCCCGCGCACCGGCCCGCGCCGTGCACAGCGTCGTGACGCCGCCCACGGTATGTGAAACGCCGGTGGCGCGTCGGGGTCGGGCGGCAGCGCGTCCGCCACTGCGCTGCGCCGCTTGCTGGCGCAGTCGGTTGCGCCGCCCGGCCGGTTTTGTAATTTCGCCTGGCGGGCCGTGACGTCACGAGACTAGTTTGACGCGCGTGCGTGACGGCCTGCGCCAGGACGCCCGCGCCGCTGCCGCCCCCGACCTTAGTACCAGTGCAATGACGTGCCCGCTTGTCTCCTTCGCTAGAATTACAAGTGATAACGATAGTGTATCTGTAATCATTACGTCTTGTATAAATTATGGTTTGTCGAGATGTCTTCACTTAACAATTTCATACCGTTTGTTTTGATATTTTTGATGTTTTGCATGTGCGACCTTATTCGGGATTAACAAATATTACTTCGTTGAACTCAAATATATAACGAAAAGTATACCTACTTAATTAAAATGTTTTCAATACTTGTGTCTATAACGTAAACGTGTGTGCTGTTCGTATACTATACGTACGCTACAGTCATGACCAATTCACTTCTGCGTGTGAGTAAATTATGTGCGCTTATGTCTTGTAACGACGTGTTCGGCGAGCTTCATCTTTCTATGTGTGTGTGCGCACACTTTGACGACTCTGCTCAGCGGCAGAGCCTTTTTGTAATTTTATTTTTCCTCCTTCGGTTCAGCGACGTAATGGTCCTCGCAAGCAAATTTTTCGATTTGACAAAGATGGTGTCTTTATTTTATGCATAATACCTATATTTGCATGATTACATTTAAAATACATATTAGGTACATTATATGTACCATTATATGTACATTATATGTAATGTACCTTACATTTATTTAGAGGCATGGAAGGTTTAGAGAACAAATTGAATGTGTCACAGTCGTGTATGTAAATAGCGTTATGAAAATACGATGCGAGGTTTTTGTACGATGGGATCTATCAGGGATCATAATTTTATTGTAAACTTTAATTGATTGAGAATAACGTAACTTTTTCGAAAGATTCATACATTTTCTTTTTATTCAACTAAAGTAAGCTTTCATCCGTTAAAGTCGATTTTCCAAGTGAAATGAAAGACAATTGTAATTTTCTTGTAATCTTAAGTGGGTGACAGTAATTCAAATCTAAAAGAGCTTTGATATCTAGGTACATACCTAAGATTAATGTAACTTAAAATAGGTATGCAGTGAATAAAGCCACCTATCATAAAGAGACAAAGAGCGAAGTTTTATATCGTGAAAAATTCCTTAATGCACACTCGTACATAGGTACTATATAGTACGAGTGTTGGTCACTCTCTAACTTACCTCTGGGCATTATCTCCGTCCCTGTTGCTCGCTCGAGCCTCAGCCTCCGTAGCAATGCACCGAGAACTCAGTATCCCTCTCAGTACAGCTTCTGAACCAATACGATTCTTTTTGTCTTTTTACAAAATGAAAACGATAGCTAGGTTTAGTGTATTCGGGAGCAGTGGGCGTGCATTTAAAGGCTGTCTGTTTTTGTATCTTCATAACTTCATTTATCAATAAAATATTAAATAATTTCATTTTGATCCTTTGTTTGAGAGGTTGCAGAGGTTGTTTTGCAAAAAAGAATCGTCATTGACAGAGTTATCTTTAGCGTAACTGATTTGTTTGTAAATAATTGTTTACTGACGAGTTTGACAACCACGTGGATACAATAGTTACCAGTTTGTACCGTTCGGTGGTGCGTCTCGTTTCGTAGCCGCCGCGGTCGGAGCAGGGGGCTGCTGAACAAGTTCGGGCGCTTCTCGGCGATCAGGTGCCACTTGATACTCGTTCTTTTCTAACTGGATTTGAATCAGCTGTTACTGCTTGCCCTTGGCGTCTTAGATACGCACACTTAACTGAGAATCTATTTAGAACAAATTTTGATAAATGTATTACTAGTCTCCTAAACATTTCGTCTGGTCTGATAATTGTATTCAAGTTTCGATGTGATATTTTTTTAAATCGTTAATATTCCTTCGCTTACAATAATTACTGATATTTGAGACAAGCGGGCGTCCTTCTCTGGATTATGTTTCCATTCATACTGCCACAAGCCACAGGTTTCACAAAAGGTTATTTTTCAGAAATTGAAGTCAGGGGAGTCAAGTGTTGAGCGGGGTGCTCCAGACCGGAGCCTCCGCCCTCACGAAGACGTCGCCTACCGTGCCGAGGTACGGCGGAATGTCCGCGTCGCCGTCACCGTGCGAGGAGCGCGCGCGCTCCCCGAGGGCCGGCGCGTCGCCCTCATCCGCGCCACGCTCGCCCGCGCCTGCACACGCCGTGCTCGCCACCATGACCCCCGTGCAGCCTGCGCACGATTACTATCCGCACAAAGTTGAGATGGACTCCGATGATGGTTACCCCCCGGAGGCGCACTCCTACCGCCACTCGCCCCACGAACTAGCCGCATACGCCAACGATAGCAAAGTGCCGGGACAGCCTGATGTCTACGATCAAGGAATGGAATCGATCGATGAAAAGACTCCCATAGATTTAATATACGAGGATGAGAAGCAGACCGTCATATACACAACAACTCCGGACCAGAAGCGCGTCGAGATGATCAGCGGGCAGCTGGACGACGGGCAACTGGTGAGCGGCGGCGGCCAGCTGGTGGACGGCGGCGTGTCCGTGGTGGTGGGAGCGCCGGGGCAGCCCACAGTGCTCGTGCTGGCTGACCACGTCGTCGACGAGCTCGGACAGGTCATCACAATACCCAGGTAATGCAGCTTCTTACATTTTTAGCACTGACATGTCATTTTCCATCACTACATACCTATTTTTGTTACGTTTCTTTGTACTATTATTTAACATCTAGTAGATATACCTACTATTTATCGAATTTTGTCTAATGGCTATTTCCATAAACATCAATGTATCGTATCGTATTTTATAGCTTCAAATTTATGAGATGATATGGAAATATCGTGTTGCCACTGTTGCCAGGTGTCTTTGATAGTGGGAAATTCCACTACAATCGAATATAGAAATTCCGTCAACGGGTAAAATATAACCATTATCTTCTTGTAGGTAGGTATAAATAAAATATTGCTCTAATATTTTTTCGTTCACACAATTTTTAAATAATGATGTTAGTAATTTATACATAATGGATATTGAAATTATGCTAAATAATAGCGCAGATATATAAATTCCTACTTTAATGTGTGTAGTTAAGTGGGTGTACTGCGGCCAGAACGAGGTCGTCTAATTAATTCATTTACATGTTAGCACTTCATCGTGGAGATTTGGATAGTTATAGACAATTGATTGTTTGTGCAAGTGACTGGTGTGTGTGTTTGAAAGAATGAGGTGTTTGTGTCGGAGGTCCAGTCTCCAGTGTAACGGTTGTGCGCGTTAGGAGCGGCGCGTGTGGGCGGAGCGACGCGCTCACCTTGAACTTGCCGCGAGAGCCGCGTCCGCGCCGGCCAGCGCTCTGCGCCCGCGCCGCCGACCCAACACACTGCGATGCTGCGATCTCGCCAATTGCCATTGTATCGGCAAGAACTTACCATTATAATAGTAATACCTTACTTAGTTATACTAACCGATCTCATCGAAAAACCAGCCTCGGTGATATCTTAAGACTTAGCTACACATTTTGATATTTTTAAAATCAATATTCGTTTTTCGAGTATCCCTCCAGTGTTTCTCAGTATTTTACTAGTCGAAAGGGATCAAGTCTAATCAGTGTTTATAATAAATTTCTCGATCACGGTCTGACTCGCTTGTTATACCCACGCACGGAAAGTTAAGGAATTTACCTACCCCAGTCCGTAACAACGCTATGACAGACAGTTATTATTTTTCCTTTTCATTCGATAACTTTACCTATCAAAACCAAAAATATTGTTTTTAAAATAATCTATACCTACCTTGGCTTAAGATGGTAATGTGTGTAAATTAAAATACTGCCGAAATGATAACCTCCTCTTTTTTAAAGCCGGTGAAGAGGGGGCTTTCATTCCCATTGTAAGGAAAATTTCGGGACCTTAGGTCAACTTTTACTATTAGGCATGATGATTCAAACTCAAACTCAAAACTCGTTTATTCAAAGTAGACTAGTATTACTTAGTTCTTTTTGAACGTCAAATTTAGGTAGTTACAATTGACTGCCCCCAAAAGCTCCCACCCTTCACCGCTTCCTAGTGTTTATGCTGTGAAGAAGAAACGGCGCAACAAACTCCCCAGCAACACAGTTCAGTCTGTCAAGTGAATAATTAAATGAGTCTATACACAAAAAAGTAAAATATTAATTACATTTATTAAATTATGCAAGTTGAAGATAGTAAACAAAATATTTACTTAGAACAATTCTGGATGAATTAAATTAAATATTCGTATTGTGATTTGCTAAAACGTAACGCGTGGAGGTGTCATTAAACACGGCAGTTACAGAGTTGAACGTAACCGTCGCAAAAAGCCTCCGCCATGTGCTTGCATGTCATTCATATCGCATGACGTTCGTCTACATCTACGCGGCGCATGTAGTAAAATTCGTTACGTCTGTTTGCTGCTCAGACGAGTTTCATAAGCGGCACCTGTGTATTAGTTTATTCTAATGTAGAAATAATACGCGGTCACGCCTCAACCATGTAATACAGTAACGGGAAAATTATGAGCGCGTACAATTGATCAATGCTAGTCTAATAAGACTAATACCAATAACAACAGGTAATATGATAACAAGCAAAAAAAATGTTGGTACTATCAAATTAACCTTTGTATTCAATGATTATCTGATAACTAACAGAATTACTACTTAAATTAATAGAATATATGAATTCATTCTTCAAACAGCTTACAATACGAAGTTACGTAAGTAAATCTTGATACTGAACGCTTACGGAACGTTAAAGCCTCGCTACGTCACTATTTCAACACTGTAAGGCATTCGAACGGCTGTCCGTAACTGTCTCCGAACTAAAATCACTTACCATAATCAACTTTTCCACTAGCTAATCTATAAATTATAGATATGTTATCTCTTTCTACAACCAGTTTTCGGAATATATTAAGAAAATGGACTTAAAAAGAGGAGGGAATCTATTTCATGAGATATCGTGCGTGAGAATGGCGTATGGAATTGACCAGATTTTTTTATTTTTTTGTTTTAGAACGAGTATTGATTTACATCGAAGCTGTTCTATGAAATATAAACTTAATGACGTCATTGTATTTGTAACTGGTTGATAAATATGAATATAAAACAAAAGTGGCGTGGAGATCTTCTTTAACCGGATTTTGTTTATAACAAATACTTATCCCATATGTTCTGTATCGGATTTCTGAAAAACATATCGGATGTCAATCTTTATGTTTCATGATTATATAGTTTCGAGAGTATTAATGTTGATAAAGGGATTTAAAACGGGAGTGCTTTTAGTAAAAATGAATAAATAAGCTCGATATGGATTGGTAAGTGATAAAAACTCGGCTGAATCGTTTAGGACGGAGCGAGAGGCTGCGAGTCTCACCCGCCGCGCCTCCAAGACTTTAATGATGACTTTTTGTTGCATCACGGTACGCGCCAAAAGCGACGAGCGGTTGAATATAATATAGATAAATTAATATTTCTGTGTGGTTTCGTTGTGTTTTTGTTTCACGTTTGTGTGCAAAGGCTTTTGAGAGACAATAAACATATAAAACACCCTGGTCCGGCTTACCATTTCTGTAAAGGTAATAATCAATATTTTACATTTATTACAACAATCCTTTAAACTATACTTCCCAAGTCACATAGGACACAAATCAATTGTTGTAATCAATTAAACAATTAGAATTATAATGTACGAAAATTCGACATGTCATTGACGCAGACGTTTGTAAACTACCAAGTTTTGTGTTTGGAAAACGAAAGTTTGTATTCCAGCTTCAGTTTTCTAAATCGCGTCAGCTCCTGGCTTAAAGTCTTCTTTAAGGCGACAGGCCTCTTCCCCCGCGCCCGCCACTGCCTTATTTTATTGCCTCGCTCGCGCTCGTTGCGGCGAGCCCTCGAGATGAGCTTACCATCGCTCGGGTTCTCGCCCCAATCATTATTTAATGTAATTATTTGGCCGGTAAACTGCTTTTTTGGAAATCATAACAGTTACGTACATTTTTTATCGGGCGGCTTTGCCTTTAGTTGGTTTCACGCAGCTCGCCGTATCGTGACACCACAACGGCTTAAATTGTAAATTTAATTTGTATTTAAGCATTTTAGTAGTACTTACGTTCAAATTAAAGTATTTTGTTAATCCTTAAAATATTGTCTGGTAATTCGTTAAGGATCACAATATTTTATGAAGTTGTGTAAATGCAATGAATACAAAATGGTTTCATGGTTAGGTATGTAAATACTAATTTATAACACCAATAAATAACTAGTAGCCCTTTATAAGATGAAAATCGGAAACGAAATCGGATTAATACCTCTATAAGCAGATGCAGAATCACTGTCCAATAACCCCAGACACTCATTTTATAATTGTTAAAGAAGTGCTACATGATTAATAGAAATTCGAACTTCAAAATTAGTCAAAGTCAAAAGTCGTAGGCTTTACCGTAGACGAGTTACATAAATATTATACTAAGTATATTGTACTAAGTACATGTATAGTGTATAATTAAGTATGCATTATAATACAAATTGTTTGCTGCAATTCATCTGGCAAAGAATCGAAAGGTGTATGTACTATGTTGGCTACAGAGAGAAGTCAATAAACTCGTGAAAGCGCGAGATATTAAAGCTCCAAGCAAAAGACATCAACGGGCGATCCGCCACTCCCGTAGCGCGATGGGAGTTGGTCCATTGGGTATTATTGGTGACAACATCGCCTTAAGTATTTATTTTTCTGTGTATATAAATTAATTTATAATGTTATTTAGTAGCTTAAAATTTAAGGTCAGTATTAATGTTTTTTTTAGTCTTTTTTTTCTAATAAAACTGTGAAGAGTCGTAAAAGGTTTCTAAAAAAAAAAAAAAATGTTTTTTTTTTTAACTAAATGTCTGTGTTATATTATGAATGTGACGAGAACACAGAAATAACACTCTCAGTTTACCTACCTCATATTGAATAGTCACTGTTTGAACTCAAAGTCCAGTGTGTCCTTTAAAAATTAACGATCATCCTTTCTACCTGATGCCGCTGTCCGAGTGCAAATAAAAAACGGTTTCCCCGCGTAAAGGGTTCACTTCCCATCACATGGAGGTTGAAGGTACCTTCACGCACACACAGACAGCGACACACACACGTTCACACGTTGCTATGTAACTTTAGGCACCGACGAGCCAGCGTCCGACAGAAATCTCAACGGGGGATAAAATTTCTTCAGAACTAAAGAACGTTGTGGATCGATTGATCGAAAATATTTATATTTTGGATACGATTTCGGTTTGTTTAGTGTGGTTCTATAAGGAATAATGACGTAATGTGCAATAAGATGTACCAGTATGGGTTATAAAATTTCCACAGCTTTTTGTTGATGACGCATTTTGTGTAGATTAATTTTATTTTGTCTTTTGTTGACAACATTAAGATGTCTGATGTTTTTTAATAAAAAGGTTAGTTATAAATATTATTTGTCGCAATATTTCGAGATACTACCTATTGTTGTATATTGTAATCATTAAATACTAAGTATATCATTATACTCTAAGTATATAATTATACGAAGTTTACAATTGTTAAAAAATGTACACGATTCAAGATTCTAATAGCTGTACATAATCAATAAAATATTTTATGAAGTCAATGATTTTCAAAACAAAAATTTCACATCCACACCCAGAAGTAGATAAATATTTCATTCTTTTTTTTTTAACCACGACTACACAACAGCAAATCCATTATAGGATTTTATTATCTTACATCAAGGTTGGGAATCGAACATCAACGGAGAGTATGAGAACGACAGCCAATTGAAAACAGCTCCTATGGTATCAGGACTTACGATTGAAAATGGGAGGACAGTCGGGAAGGGAAGTTAAATATTCATAGAGATACGCAACTTTTTTTTATGAGTTCGGGGATTCCTTTGTGGTTAGCCTCTTTCTTAGTCGTGGCCACATTCAGTCCCGTTGTTTACCCTTTGTACATAGTGATTGTGCCGATAATTAAACGCGATCTTATTCAAGACTGACCAATTAATACTAAAGTCGTTTTTAAATACATTCCATTTAAAGGCCGTTCTTTATTTTTTTATCGTAACTAATTTAAAACCAGTTTGTTTGTGACAATCTTACTTTAGCATCTGAAGAGATTATGGTCATTTTTGTAGTTTTAACGAAATCGGATTGTGAGAGTCAAAAAATGTTATTAAAGGTTTTGATTTTTGATGTACAGCGCTTTTCATCACCATAAGACTTAAATAATGGATCGTGCTTGAATTAATTTTACAAAGGAAGTCTTCTATTATTTTAGCCTTCAAGTATCGCATATTCATAATGTGATGGTCGTTATTATTTTTGCTCAGTCATGATTTAGGTACGCTAAGGCTGTATGGGCCTCCTGTAGTGCTAACAAAATGCGTATTTGCCTTTGAGGTCGATCGATCAATATTTTAGAATTTTATTTTATATTAACATTCTCAGAAATTACGAGGAGCGGCTCACTGTTAATTAGAATGTTTCTGTAAATTGCCGCGCGACTCTTTCTGTTTGATTGCGTTTGTAAATCAACAATGTGGTGTAAGATCATCCGATATAATTCTTTCGCGACGTTGATGTAATAGTTAATAACTTGCTTTGTTCTACGTACTATAATGTTATCAAACCAATGTTACTGTCTTCACAGTTAAGCTTTAGAGCCTTTAGTGTTGAGTTACAATAATAAGATAACAATGATAACAACTGACAATAGTAATTGTCTAATTGTTGCGTCAATACATCGAATGTTTTATTTTATTTTTAATTCTTTCTCAAGACCACTTAACTATTTCAAAATCATTAACCAACTTTGCATAGATAGGTATCTATAATCATTGAGTCGTAAAATCGGAGAAACTGTTTATTCATCACATTGACATCGTGTGTACACACACAAGGAAACATTGTCGATGTGTGTGTGAAGCTTGCGCGTGTGTTGTAGCTTATTAGTGTGATAAGGACGGAGCATGGTATTGATCTGCGTGATAGAGAGAAACGGACGTCAACAAGGCTAGCTTTACCTTATAAGTATATGAATGTACGTTTTTATTAACTTGATTCGTTATACGGCTTGCCATTATAATAATATATGGGTACATATAATCACAATTCAGTCCAATTTTAAGATTACCGTCTTATAAAAAATTATAAAAATAAACGCATGTTATTTTTTGGCTGGCGTTTTTAATAAAACAATAAAAAACTTATAAGGAAAAATACATGTTTTTTTCAATATTATTTAATATACAGAATCGGACAAAATCGTTTGAGTTCTAGTAAATCTGGAAATTGTTTTGACGTCGCTTAAATGTCAATAAGTTACTGACTGTTTAAGGTTTTATCCACACAAACATTTTCGTCAGAGATCCCTCTACTCCTCTACTGGGGATGTTTTCATGACGTCATCATTTGTCGTAGTCACGCAAAGTAAGAGAGCATTTCGACGTATGTTGTGCCCGTCTTATGATGTGCTTATATTTTTCTTAGTTAATTATTTGGGTATCATCATGGAACCTGATGAAGTCGCCAAAGAAACGGCTAGGGGCTCTTTCTGTGGATGTCGTAAAACTATGGGATTGTCGTGACGTCACGTGAGGATGACCAGCAGCATCCTTCTGTACGCTAATAACAACGTGTGATCACCAAGCGTAGTATTTAGGGCTATATTTTCTTAAAACATTAACGCGGTTTCTTATGAGGCCAATGTTCTGCAGTTGACATATATGGCCGATATGACATCACGTAATAGCATTAGATGCTGTACATATTATATCGTGCAGGGGCTTGTGACTAATTAAAAACCGCACGGATCATACGATTTGCAAGGTTAAGCTCCGCTTTCCGGGGTCAGTCCGTGGATGGGTGATGGTTTATTACCAGTGATCGGTAAAAGGTGAGCTAGTTTACCTAAACTTCAAAGAACACAGACAAAAACTGGAGACTTCCTTACGACAACATTTTTTTTCGGGAGAATTTTCTCGGAGATTTTCTTTCATTTGTTTTCAAAAAATAAAAAACATTCTCCTTTTTTGAAAACAATAAACAATCTCCTTTTTAAAAACAATAAAAAATGTGTCATCTGGTTTTGTGTCAATTTTGGGAAGCAAAAGCAGGAAACGAATTCAATTGTTTTCTGAATTAATAACATTAATATTTAAATGTACTTTAGTGATGTCCCGAAAGCCGGAATAATTTTCCCGAAAAAAATGTTGTCGTAAGGAAGTCTTCACTTTTTGTCTCTGTTCTTTGAAGTTTAGGTAAATTAGCGCACCTTTTTCCGATCACTGTTTGTTACACATCGAGACCCCTCCGTGCCTCACAGGGCATGTTATGCCGCGCCGGTCCCGGGTGTTATATGAATATCTATCTATGACAGTCGTTACGGGTAGTCGGACGCCCGAAAGTCTGACAACCGGTCTAACCTTAGGATATAGATCTTGCCCAGTACCTAACTGGGTTGTGGAGATCTGATGGCAGTCGCGCCGTGTAAAATACTGGTATTTAGCCGCATTTGTTTAGACTGGAAGCTGACCCCAACATAGTTGAGAAAAGGCTAAGCAGATATACAGGGTGTCCAGTAAATAGTACGACATACTGTAGGGAGTGATAGCTTAGGTCAATACCTACCAAAATAGTACATAAAATTTTCCGGAAAATGTTACGGTTTTCAAATTAAACAAAATTTTCCAAAATGTTGAATAATGTATGTTTTTTTTTCTTGAACACTTTCTCCTTTTTGATATAAACGAAATCAATGAGTACAGTAACAATTCACGAATAAATTGATGTAAAAAATATCAGAAAAGGAAATTTTCTTTACAACAGAGTGAAAAAGCAGATCTATACTAATATAATATTATAAAGAGGTAGAATTTGTTTGTTTGTTTGTATGTAGGAGGTAATCTCCGAAACTTCTCATCCGATTTCAAAAATTCTTTCACTAGTAGGAAGCTACGTTATCCCTGAGTGCTATACGCTATATTTTAGTATCAAAAAAATTAGGGATCCTTAAATATATTACAATAATGTAACCCAAGGTATCAAAAATTGGCTTAGAAACTTTAGTACAGTGTTAAGAGTTTTTTTTATTATAAATTAACGCGAGCAAAGCCGCGGGCAAAAGCTAGTATTCAATATTTTGGAAAATTTTGTTCAACTTGAAAACCTTCACATTTTGCGGTACGTATAATTTGCTAGTTTGGTAGGTATTGAATCAAGCTATCACCCCCCGCAGTATGTCGTACAATTTACTGGACACCCAAAGTTTAAGTGGATACTTCAAACCTAAAAAATTTACTAGCATAGTCTCGGTTATAAATATGGATTTATCGTATTTCGTAAGTTTCAACACCTAGATACGATATTCTTGGTAACATTTTATGGATGAGTCACGTAAAATACCACAAATGGTCAATGCATTTACAAAGTAATTAAGTAATATTAGCATTTCGGCGTTGTTAATTTAATATTGATGTTAAATATAATTTGTAAAAACAATTTCGTTCTCAATATAATTTAGTTAGTGTTTCCAGCGGGTCAATTTTAATTGACTTTTGAAACTTGATAATTTCAGAAAATATTTAATGGTTAGAAGTCATTGCTCTCATAAATTACATAATATGGGTTGGATTAAATAGGAATCAGAAGATTTAGGGTCGATATTTCAATCGTTAGGTAACTTTTATCTGACGTATAAATATCACATTTTGACAGCTTTTGTATTGAAAATCTGAAGGTAAATTCTCTTAATTAATAATGTTCAAAATATAGTTTCGATCTAGTCTCAGTCTAGTCTCAATCTCATAAATATGACAAATAGTATTCTTGTTTGTTAACAAACAACGTCAAACGTGAGATTATATTGAAATGAGATTGAAAGTTGACTGAAGCCAAAAGGGTTTACTGAGCCATTTTGACAAGTTGGAATTCTCATTTATTTCTAGAATTTTAGTCTATGACTGTTGATACGTATACGGTATGCTACCGATAATAGATTTTAAGTTGATTAAATTGACATTATATCGAGATAGACTGAGATGATTCTGAAAACGGACCGAAAATTAAATGTACCAGAATACCATTTTTTATTCAATTCATAATTTAATCTCAGTTCGGTCAACCTTCAGTCTTACTCCAAATTAATTACGAGAATTGAGCTTCTGTTAAGGACAGATTTTTCAATCGCCAGATAACTTCTATCTGAAGAAATATTTTGACGTTTTGACAGCTTTTGTGTCGAAAATAATATGAAACCGCCATATTTATACCTCAGATAAAAGTTATCCGACAGTTGAAAAATCGGTAAAAAAATATTCCAAAAATCAGTTCCTTAGCCCTCAGACAATTTTTTTATTCTAAATTTTTTGGTACCTTTACAAGGTGTTACATTCGTTTCGTTTCAGTAACACTACAATTCTAATATAAATAATTATTTAGCTAAGCATTTGTTAGACATTATTTTGTGTAGAAAACTTACTTAAATGGTTTTTCTGAGAAATATCTTCTCCGACTTTCGTTAGTTATAAGACATACATAATTTAGAATTCTTTCGTTAACTTAAAAATAGAAACATATATTTATATTAATTAATTTCATCTGCATTTGGACATCCATCCATCTAAAAGATATACAAGGTTAGTCAGAAAGGGGGTACTAATCCGAAAGGGTGTTAAAGTACCCATAATAATGAGTAACTTTTGTTGTACCACTTTCCCAAAAAGTCAATACCTAGTTTAAGTGAAATAGCTGTTCAAAAATTACATAAAAAATACGCTATCATCTGTCTATCCTCAGCTATGATATCGACGGTTGGAAGGCTTTGGTCTAAGCGACATTTTTTGCGATATTGAGTTATATACATATTCGGAATCAGCAAATTTTTCTCCGTCGTTTGAGTCAGGTTTCAATTTTTTTTGACTAATTTTTTGGCGCTTAGTACCCACAGCAAAACAGGCCTCATTTCTAAGCTCATTGATCTATACGACACAAAATTAGACAAATTTGAGGACTCGATGACTTAAGCTATTTTGATTTTTCGAACTTTTATAACGTGTGTCGATTAAGGCATTTGGCTTTTTCGCCATGGTTGTGGTTTTGTTGTTTGGCCCATTTTGCATTAAACCAAAACAATAAGCTACGTCGTTTGGTCCATTTTGCATTCAACTTCATTAAAAAACCCGTGTCGCTTAAACCATTTTGCATTAAGTTATATTAAATATCTAACTATAACTTCACTGTTGTCATGGGGGACTTTAACGCTAAACTGGACAAGCGAGACGATGATGAACTGCGAGTGGGGCACTTTGGACTTGGAAGTCGCAATCACCGGGGCCATCGACTAGGCAGCTTTATGGAGGGGCTATTTATGATGAACTTCTTCTTCAGAAAGCGTGACCATAGGAAGTGGACCTGGCTGAGCCCTGATGGTGCAACTAAAAATAAGATTGACTTCATCACGTCGACGAGGAAGCAAATATTTAATGATGTGTCTGTCATCAACGCGGTGATAACCGGAAGTGATCACCGCATGGTAAGAGGCACATTGAATCTAACTAAATATCAAGCTGAAAGGTCTCGACTGATGAAGTCTACGCTCTGTTCCAGGTCATAATCCCCGAGAGCTTTCAGATTGAACTTCAGAATCGTTTCGAATGCCTAGGGAGCTTCGTGGACGATTACAACGATGGGTTTGTGGAAACTGTCTATACTGTCGGGTCTAAGATCTTCAAGACCCGTCGTAAAAATAGAACTAAAAAACTCTCTGACCCTACTCTTAAACTCATGGACACATGGCGCGAGATGATTCCGTAGTCTCCAAATGACGCGCTTAAATACCGGCAGCTCAATAGACGGATCTCTAAGTCCTTGAAGTGCGATCTTCGTCGATTTAATACTGAGCGTATTACGGAGGCGATTGAGCGGAACAAGGGCTCCAACGTTTTCGCAAGAGATTTGTCTATTGGGCAGAGTCAGCTTACGAAACTGAAGACCGATGATGGCAGAATCGTATCCGCCAAACCAGAGCTCTTAAGAGAGGTCGAGAAGTTCTATGGACAGTTGTAAACTTCAACAAGTGAACCCGTTGCGAATCTGGCAAACGACTCAAGAGCTAGATTGATTCGACATTATACCGAAGACATCCCGGACGTCAGCCTGTAAAGCAACAAGGCGCCGGGCGATGACGGAATTACGGCCAATCTTCTAAAGGCGGGTGGAAAATCGGTCTTTAAGGCCCTTCAGAAGCTGTTTAATTCTGTCATACTCAAAGGAAAAACGCCACAGGCATGGAACAGAGGTGTCGTGATACTTTTCTTCAAAAAGGCATACCCTATTGAAGAACTACAGGCCCATCTCACTTCTGAGTCATATCTACAAGCTGTTTTCAAGAATCATCACGAATCGTCTCGCGCGCATGTTTGACGACTTCCAGCCTCCCGAATAAGCCGGATTCCGAAAAGGCTTTAGCACCGTAGATCACATACATACGCTGCGATAGGTTATATAGAAGTTCGAAGAACCTGCCTCTTTGCTTAGCGTTTGTGGACTACGAGAAAGCCTTCGATTCGATTGAGACCTGGGCTCTACTGCAGTCTCTTCAACGGTGCCAGATTGACTATCGGTACATCGAAGTGCTGAAGTGTTTATATGAAAACGCCACTATGTCAGTCTGATTACAGGATCAGACTTCGAAACCTATCCTTCTGCAGCGAGGTGTGAGGCAGGGAGACGTCATCTCTCCGAAACTGTTCACCGCTGCATTGGAGGATGTCTTCAAGTTTCTGGACTGGAAAGGGCTAGGCATCCAAAGGGAGAGGGCTATGCTAGGGGTTACCCTGCGTGATCATATCAGAAATGATGAGATCCGCAGAAGAACCAAGGTAACCGACATAGCTCGAAGAACTGCCAAACTTAAGTGGCAGTGGGCGGGGCACATTGCTAGCAAAACGGATGGCCGATGGGGCCGAAAGGTTCTGAAGTGGCGACCGCGTACCGGAAGACGCAGCGTGGGTAGGCCTCCCACAAGGTGGACCGATGATCTGGTGAAGGTCGCGGGAATCCGCTGGATGCGAGAAGCATAGGACCGGTCGATGTGGCGATGCTTGAGAGAGGCCTATGTCCAGCAGTGGACGTCTTTCGGCTGAATGATGATGATGATGATGAAATAACTATAAAGTACCAACCTCAAAAATATCTAATGGACGTTGCTGAATAATGATGGCCTAAGCATTAATATCTACAATAATTTAATAAGGGTTTATTTTGTTTCTTCCTACAGGCCCTCTAATGGCTGCATCAAACTACTTCATTCTGGTGCAACACCATCATGTTGCTTAAGCTCATTGGGCATGTGTTTGTTGGCGCCAAGTGTCAGTTGACTTGGCGCTAAATTCATTTTTTCTCGTATTATTTTATTCTAAGTCGATGCTTGAGGCAGTTTACTTTCAGCTATTTTATTTACGGTAGGCATTTGAACCGTTTTGCCTTTCTCAAAAAATAACTAAATTTGATGCATTTTGGGCTAACCAACATACATTTTCTAAAATAATACACAATTATCAACTGTAATAGCTTAAAAAACTTCCTTACTTAATTAGGGATATACTATATTGAATACATAAAAGTCTAGGTATTAAATAGTTGTTTTTTTATGATTTTTTTTCCAAAAAATGAAACTTTAATCCGTCCTCCTGCAAGTTTTACAAAATGTCGCTTAGATCAATTAGCCTTTCAACCATCGATATGTTGTGTTTACATTTTAGGTCATATTTGGGGTCTCGAATTAGAAGCTCCATTTTCTGATTCGTAACTAAAGAAGGGACGAAGAGTTTTTGAAAAAACTAAAATAAAAATATGATAGTGTGTGGAGGGAAGAATTGTGGTCAACACTATCTACGTATGGGGTGGACTGGCGCTTGGTGCGGGCACTGAAATCGCTGTACAGGGATTCCAGTGCTTGTATTAGGATAAATGGGGCGTTCACAGACTGGTTTGGCATCTCAAGGGGTGTTAGACAGGGTTGTGTAGCGTCACCATGGCTGTTCAACCTATACATGGATAGTTGTTTGACAGATTTAAAAGGGAGTGATTGTGGATTGAAAATGAATGAGTTGCCTGTCAAATGTCTTCTCTACGCAGATGATCAAGTTCTGCTTGCATCATCAGTGGAAGGGTTGCAGGACATGGTAACTGTGATGAACGAAGCATATAAGAGGAAAGGGATGAAAATTAATGTAAGTAAGACGAAAGTAATGGTTTTTGAAAGAGATGCAGATGTATCTGGGTATAAGGTAAAGATTGGAGATGAAAGTATTGAACAGGTGAATGAGTTTGTTTATTTGGGAAGTATGTTTACAAGAGGTGGTAAGATTGATGAAGATGTGGAACGGAGAGCAAATGCGGGAAATAAAGTGAATGGTGCTATGCATGCGGTTGTGGCTAACCAGTCGATGTCCAAAAAGGCTCGGCTGGCTGTCCATAATGGTGTACTGGTACCAACGCTTATGTATGGAAGTGAATGTTGGTCTTGGAAGAAGAGTCATGAAAGTAGAATAAATGCCGTGGAAATGCGTTCCTTGCGAAGTATGTGCGGTGTAACTTTGAATGATAGATTGAGGAATGATGTGATAAGACAAAGTTGCGGTTTAAAAGATGATGTAGTGTCAAAAATTGAAAGGGGTATGCTTCGGTGGTGTGGGCATGTTGAAAGATTGAGTGAACGGCGATTAACAAAAAGAATTTATAAGGCGAATGTCAGTGGAAACGCCAGTAGAGGACGCCCTAGAAGGACATACATTGATGTTATTGGTGATGTTCTTCAAAAAGGACAGGTGCGTAGTACTTTCAACCGGCGTGCGTGTATGACAAGATGTATGACCGTGGACGAAGCGAAAGGAGTATGTAAGGATCGTAGCATGTGGCGTTCTACAGTTTCTGCCTACCCCCATGGGAATAAGGCGTGAGTTTATGTATGTATGTAAAATAAAAATAATTTTACATGGACCTAAAAAATATCGAATTTTGAAATTTTAACATTTGCTTTAAAACAGTAATCAATGATACTTTCAGGGGCTCGCGAATTAGTACCCCCTTTCCGACTAACCTTGTATAGTTGTTCATTAACCCTCATGGATAGGGTGTCTGATAAACTACAATTAAACTTACACAATACAGTATAGTAGGTGGATAATAATAACAAAACCATAATAGCCTAGCGGTTGAACGCTTGCCTTTCATGCAGGAGAGACCAAGTTCGATCCCGACCCGCACCTTTGACTTCGAACTCATGTGCGGATCAGAATTTGATTATCACTTGCATTAACGGTGAAAGAAAAACACCGTGGGGAAATCTGCACACATGAGAGGATTCCATAATGTTCTCGATAGTGTGTGTAGTCCGCTAACCCGCACCAGGCTAGCGTGGTGGACTAAACCTTCTAGTGTGGCAATAGACCAGCGTGATGGACTAAGGCGTGAATTACACAGAAGCGGTGTAAGGTGCAGACACGGCGCACGTCGCTTTCATACATTTTTTGCGAAAAAGATTTGAAGCGGCACGACAAAACGTATGAAAGAGACGCGCCTGGGGGTCTACTCCCTAAGCACGAAGTCCGTGGTTTCGGCCTTAGTTATGAGCGTTTCCTACTCCCTATCACCTATGGACATACGATTATTTCGGGGCCCGAACTAAGATGAATGAATGACAACACGATTTGACAGTTGTCCCTACTACCGATGTGTCTTTGCTCGTCCGAAAAGTTGAACTTGTCACTTGTTTTGTTCACTCCTACGTTTCGGGCTACTTTCGGACGGGCGACCAACTTCGTTGACGGACTTAGGGAGTAGGCCCCCTGCGCCGTATCGGCAGCTTATGCCTTTTCTGTGTAATTCACGCTTAAGGCTTCTTATTATTAATCCTTCTCATTCTGAGAAGAGGCCCGTGCTCAACAATGAGACAGTAATGGGTTGATTATGAGTACAGTATAGTCATGTTTTCACTTTGTAGTACACACTACAGGTACAGTTAACTGCAATAAGATACCAGTACGAATATAATGAACGAAACAGTGAATTAAAGATAAAGTAGTGACTGAAATATAGAAAAAAATTACACAACATCTGCCAACATACGAATACCTACGTATCCTATGTAGTTAAAAAAAAAAACCATTCGCTACTTGTTCTTAATTCACATTTTAATTTTATACATATAATTACAGTTGACTTTACATCTACCTCTGTCCTTGATCTTAACCCTAATCCTAAGTCCATTTTATTTTTTGTTGCCGAGTTTGATTGCATTGCCGCAAGACAAGAAGCTAACACAATACTAATTTAATATAATAAAACTCGAAACGTACATTTAGAATAAAACGTCTATAAGCGTAGGTAAATTGTGTTTATCTGTCAAAGATAGCAGTACGTATATAATAGGTAACTGTTAATTAGGAAAGTGTTGTATAAACTATTCAACAATTTATATATACACATATATTCCCAATTTGTACATCCGCATCGTAAAAGCTTTTGTATCAACAGTTCTGACCTTTCACATATTTTATTTTATGTACAATAAAGAAACAGTAAGGGCCACTTTTGTCATTCTGGATGTTAAATATTGGTGAGAAATATTTGAAAACGTTACTAAAAAATACATAAACATTATGCATCAATAACAAGTCGTCAGTTACAGCGGCCCAAAATGTAGTACGCTATAAAACTGTACAAGATATTAAATAAATTTTGAAAGCACTATAGTTGCGGGGATATAGTACTAAAGTACCTATATATTTAATACACAAATTCATCCTTGTATTCAATATATATCATAAAAACGTAAAGGAGTACATACTTTACAAAACAATCCAATAATAGGTACACATGTCCTTAATGCCAATCGTATTTATATTCTACTAATTGGTGCCCGCGGTTTCACACTTATCTTAGGGTAATTACTTTATGTACCCGGATAAAAGTAGGTATCTTATGTCCTAATTCAGGTCATGGTGTACTTGTGTGCCCAATTTCATCGAAATCCGTTCAGCCGTTCAGGCGTGATTGATTGACAAACATTGTAATTCACAAACTCACAAATATCCAAACTTTTACGTTTATAATATTAGTGGGAAGTAGGATAGGATGAAAGAGAAAATAGTATTCTTAAGATTACTGCCGCGGAAGAAGAAGTTTTATAAGATTACTTCGTTTGAAGATCTGAGTGATGGTAAAGCCATTAAGTTTAAATTAATGTACTGATGCGTATCTTCTCGTGCCCTTAGATGGAAGGTTTATATTTTAGGAATAATTAGATTATCTATGTTAATTCCAAGGTAATTTATGTATTCGGTTTTCATTATAACAGTTATATGCCCAGAAATAGTTTTGTTACAAATTGGGTTCTTAGAGACTTCTACATAATATTATATATTTTCAATAGAACTGAAGCCGTAGAATACAAAAGACATTGACTGCTCTTCTATTATTTTTGAATCTATCAAACGAAAATGAGTTGCAGTCAGCAAAGCAATAGGTTTTATGAAATATTACACTCGTATAGAACTGAAGTTATCTTTGACTGTAGTTGCCTGAAATTCCTAACTGAATGCTTTACAGTGTGCTGTGACACCCTAGACTATTTCTATTTCCTGTAGCACGTGTTATGCTAAATTTAAGCTGTAAATTGATGATAATGTAATGCATTTCTGATACCGATTCATAATTATTGCGTTTATATCTATTTTACAATTCTCGTGGACAGCTAACATAAACTATTCGTTATCTGTGTAATTGGAACTCGATAAAGGCGGCAAAAATATATGTAAATTGTTGGCGCAGGTAAAATGTAAGAATAAATGACTTTATACTTCAACTGAGCTTTTAAGTTTAGGATTCCACCTGGTATAATAAAAATAGTTGGTTATAAACTTATAATGATAACAACCATTGAGGATACCAGATTTTTATAATAGTGTCGTAAATGTCCGCATCTTAAATAAATGACAAATAAGAATAATTTGTATCTCAAGCATCTTTTGAGATATGATCGCTTTCTTGGAAGTCCTCGAGGTCGTTATGAATTTTAAAGTAAATGTTAAATATGTTTTTGAAATAAATATTATCAATTTCTCCTGTCTTTTAAAACATGGTTCGCAAGGGATACAAAAATGTTGAAGATTGTTAACATTCATAAACGTTTACAAGGTACAGCAATGAACCTTATCTATCGTACGCGTAGGCGATTGTATATGTAATTATATCTAAATATGAACTAATGGATACCGTGGTTGTACCGTGGTCAATTTAATAGTTGATCGATGTCTGCTAATTGTATACGGTAGGAATATTTTTATTAACCTTTTTATAGACGCTAGTTGCCTAGGTTTATATTTTATGATGGTAGACACATCGAAGCACTTTTCGTTTATTATTATGATAAAGACAGCATCTATGAGGAAGCTGGGAGTATCTTGAAGTCGATATTAGCGATAGTATCATACATATACTTTCCTATTCATATTTAAAATTAGAAATATGAACCTGAGTTCGTTGTGTTTCCATTTAAAAATGGAACTTACCAGAATTACTAACAAATTTCAACAAAATCTGTTTAGATTGTGAAAGAAAAATGAGCAAGAGGCAACGTGAAACCCGTAATAATATAATAATATCAACAGTTTTCACGTGGACGTAACCATTGGGCGCTGGCAGGCCTAGTCAGTTATAAAAGTAACATTGCATTTCTTAGATCTCGGTCACGGTCAAAATAAAGCGACTACACATACTTAATCAATACTGCAATACTTCACGAATCTGCCAAATACAGAACATTAAAGTTTCAGATTTATTAAAATAGTCGCATTGTCGGGTGTGAAGCAGGACTTTAAGGTTATACATTCTCTCAGATAGCTCGACCTCGAGAGCAGGGTGTATGGCCGGGGTCCGAACTTACGACGACATTGTGGCAAGGACCGAGGCAAGGGCGCGCCTCTCACTCACGCACACACGTCACATGAATGTTTTCGGATGCCAATGTAATTATTGAAGTAATCGATACCTACGGCTGGAATTGCGAAGAATTAATGACCTTTAAGAATGTTTTTTACACATAAAAGTTGAGTTCCATTTTCATATACGTAAACATAGTTAATCACAAACTGTCACGTTAGGGCTGTCACTAGCCGACTAGTGACTTTATTTATTTATTTATTATGATCTGAATTTTGATACGGTTTTAAAACTTGCGTTGACATTCGTTAATTAAAACGCAATTTTGCTATGCGCACACATAACTTCAATAAAACAGTATCATCGTTATGTTAACAAATGTATGAATCTGTTATAATGTTATAAGTTTATTACTAAAGCACATTTACATTCTCAGTGCTAATGAATACCACTCTTCATGTGATGCTATTTCATTTCGAAGATTTAAAGCTGTTTAAAAAAAAAACGATAGTCCTTAATAAAAGTTTCTTAAGTAATATGTACTTGTATAGTAACCCATACGTCGTCCATTACACGTTTAATCTTTATGAGTAACGGACTTGGAAAACACGTTATCATTTCTCAGTTGCCTGGAAAATTATAAATTAAATGCGTTTTGTTAGGAGAACCACTAACTGCGCTATAAATAAAATACACAGACCATTTATTGTAATGTTAGTACATCTCGTAACAATAAATTTGGGATTGTGGTAGCCCCATCGTTAGTTCGTTTGTCCATTACTTCGATACCATCTCATTTAATAATAATTTTATATCAGACTACTACTGTATTACATTTCTTCACTGTATTTTTTTTGTAGAAATCAATCGGCAGTAGTACCGTTAATTGTTTAATAAATTACGATGTTTTTAAGAACATCAATGCGAAAGAATTTATTAAGTTTTTATCGGCTACGTACCTACTTGGTAAAGATAAAGTTTATCTTTTAAATTGAATGCAATCTATGGATGGACGTTGTGTTGGATCATTAAGCGAATACTTCGAGTACATTAAAAAAAGAAAGCCTCAAGGAGCAATATGGAAGGTTTTTTGTGTGGCGCAGTGGGTTCCGTACGCGCCACCGACGCACATACAAGGAGTTGCGATCCGCCACGTCCGCTGCGTCGCGATGTAAATGATCCCCTTGAATAATGTATCCCTTTCCCGGCCATCTCTCTTCTACCACCAACGTATAAGGCACATGACAATCAACCGTTACTTCTAACTGCTCTCCTTCTATGTTATAAGCTTTAGCTTATAATGAAATAAGCAAATTGAAGACTTGATTACAATTAACGTCTTTTGGATTATGTCTGCTGTTTAACAGTAGTTCCCTATCAACAAATGAGGACCAACATATTACCTCTTTTGAGATTAAAACCTTCATGTTAAGTCATGACTCTGCTAAGGGCAGATATTATTACGCAGGTGCAATAATTTCGCGTTATATCGTCTTCAATACCGAGTTCATGGCCTTCGTAGAACTTCCAATGCTTGTGTCGTAAGTTTATCTTAGACCACGTACTATTGTTCAGTTTCTTTTGTTCCGATTTACGACTCAATGAAAAATACAAAAGCTATCAGTGGTTAGGTTGGTAAATACATTATAGTTACATTATTTGTATTTTGAAAACTAGTATCACAATGATTTTTGTTTCAAATGAGATATGTATACCTGTCTTTTATGCGTTTTCCCCTGAGAGATAAATGAGGATTGAAGACAGTGTTGCCAGACGACCCGCTTTTGGTGAAATGTCTCGTTTTTCAGCCCTCTTAGGACGCGCCTCGTCAGCATCGTGAGTGGGACGCCTTAAATCCTGTTATTTCGCCTAAGTAGGTAATATTGGCACTGTAATTTCAAAATAATGATTTTATTATGTTTGTCATAGATTTTGTTTAGGGATACTTAGTGTTTTATTTGAATTAAAGGATTTTACGTCCCGATTTTTTAGTTTCAGTCCCGCTTTTTTCATTTAAGTCCCGGTGTTTGGAAAAGCGGTCTGGCAATATTCATTGAAGATGAGTCATTCAGGATGTTTTAAATAACAATAACCCGACGAATCTGCTAACTAATCGGGTTATTATCCGAAGTTAATAACAACTTAAGATATAATACTCGGATCTTATATCACTTTTGAGCTTTTAATTCTGGATTTTATGATGAAACTGAAAGTACGGAAGTAAGGCGGGCTTTGACAAAACCTGGTTTGAATAATACCAAGCATAAGAATACTTGTGAGATCAAAGTTACAAAATGATTTCGAATTCATCTCATAAGTTAATTAAAATCATAATAGAGGTGGATATTATAAAATAAATCGATTACATTTTTAAACCTTTGTCTTCGAAGCATTAGTTCCTAAATAATTTTACAACCGTTTCCGAAAATTACTTATTTATTTTTAATTTTTAACATGAATGTTTCATTACCATAATGGCTTTCTTCGTCGAAATATAGGCGTCGATCTCCTTTCTATCCACAAAGTTTCCATAAACTAATGTCCTCGAATATTTTTAGCAAACGGTTTACCAACCTGATGGTAATGGGCAAAAAATGTTTTGCCTTGCTTTAGTTAGTCATGATAATAACATAAAATGTAATTTGTTTAGAGGTTAGATTCTTATAAATATTCTAACAGCAATATAGGTTGTTATGAAACTTAGCAAATAAAACCGTCTATGATCTCAGCGAGTCGCTATTTAGTGTAGGTTCGCACTGACTCATTTTTGGTTGCGGAAAACGAATTCGTTATTTTACTACAGCGAATAAGCCTGCTAATATTATGTTAATGTGTAATCCATAAGAACTCCACTTATGTTATGTAACTATAGCATATGAACATTTATTGCACCTATTAAATTAGCTATACTTAAAAATGTACGAGGCTGAACCGTAGTCAAAAATTTACTTGTACTTACATGTTCATAATTACCTCGGGGGATTACGAAATGTTATATCTTATAATGAAAACATGCCACTATGATAATGGTTCAATAGTTAACGAATTGATTATAAATTATGACGCATGTAGTTGCCCTTAGAAAAGCATCTGGCTTGTCTAGAATTAAGAGGCGATATACCCTAGGAGCAGGCCAGAATACCGCCGGTGTCGCATTAGATACAGCCGAGACATTGTACTAAGATTTAACTACAAATGATTGTGTACTCTATTGTCATTTTCGTTGATACGAAAATAGCAGTGCAGTGTGTTGGGTAAGGCGCGCGAGCGGGTCACGACTGACGCGCACGCGCGTTCGTGACCTTGCCGCGCGCGCCTCGCAGAGGTCACACTCTTGTGTTGATGCGCTTGCGCTCGACACCACGCTTTCCATATTTCCAAGTGCAGATTGTAACAACCGCAAGCAATGTTTAGGACATGATCTTCTGGTATTAGACCTACAATTTAGGACTCGTAATTCATAAACAGGTGGTGAGAATGAGCTTCAGAGGTCATACTATGACATCAATATTCAATTGTGTGTGTGTGCGTATTTTTGCATTATTGTTTACAATTTTAGAGTGGATTCAGGGTACCTAGATTTCCATGATATGTTAATTTGTTATTAAGGTGTCTAAACCACCGTTATGGTAGTACTTATTTGCAGCTAAGCGGTTTCAATTAATTTTGTTTACAACAGTTCCGGGTCGATTACCTTACAGTAACATTGTTGTTAGGTACCTATATAATTTATATTTAGTCGGTATCAATATCTGAAGAATGCTGCTACTGATATTTAACTCGCATTATAAGAAATTATAGCTGTACTTGCAATACCGAAGTGACATATTTACGCGAATAATAGGAGAAAAGGCTCTGGCGAGGAATGAGAAATGCCGCCATAACAGGGCTTTGCGCACTTTCTCCAGTAGAGGCTCTCACTCGGTGAGTCGGTGCACCCTTTAAAGTGTACATTTAGCGTGAGGGCTTTATAAACAATTATCAATTAATTAAATAGCTTATCTATTTTTTTATGTAACGTGTTGTTTCGTATAACTTCGAAATAAAGATACAATGCACACAAAGAATAACGTAGCCGGCAAAAGACTTTAAATTGTTCGATGTTAGCAATATACCACAAAAACAATATTTAAACTAATTTTTTTCAAGCTTATTTAGTGAATCATCCTCTTTTATTTATAGTTAACCTAGACGGAACTCAAAAACCGTAGATTGAGTTGTTTTTAAAGACACGTCATTTCTATTTGAAATCGATAAAAGTTATGCTGAAGAAAAATTGATTAGCGGTTTATTTTGTTGTTAACAAATTATTACAAATTACTAAATTGATTGCGGAAATGTGTCGTTAGTAGTGGATGTCATCTTTTAAAAACTTGCCTAAGAATTTCGCAATGACTAAGTGCGGTGCGAAACAAATTAAGTGGAAGGAAGTTACGTTCCTACTCATGTAGGTATGTACCTGTTACGTTATGTGACATTCTTAAGAGGAAGTCATACCTCATTTAATCGTGCCTATCTGCTCTTAACTAAATTATAGCAATGGGTGTTTACAGTACAACATGAAGCTCGAAATATGATTAAATATTCCGTTTTTTTTCAACTTTTCGTTTAATATAGATAGAGTATCTATGTAGTCGTTGTAAATAATGACTACATAATAAAACAATTAAATGTCAACAAAAGCAATAAAATCTAATATTTGCATTATAGTCTCATATTGAAACCTTGAACTTTGTAAATGCAAAAATCGAGATCCGAGCAGACAAAATCATTTGTAACTAATAATCTTTAATTTACCTGCTTTTTTTCTGAGTATTTTACCTAAAAATGCGTAAAATTTATATTGAGAACCATATTCCAATACAATTATAAAACACAATTCTCAAGCACCTTTTCAATATGCAATATTTCTTTAGTCCCTTAATGTAGAGTAATGCAGTTAGATGGACTGAATCCTGTAGTTGAAAGACCTCTTGCAAGTAACTCAGCCTAAATTGGCTTACAAGTAGTGGTTTTGGAAAAATACATAAAAATAACATGGCTGTATAATAATTAGTCATAATACGCTTAATATAGCAGTGTCCTTGGATGTTAATGAATTATTTTGTTCATCATGATTGTTATTAAATTCTATTTTATTAGCTCTGAACTACCGATTTTATAAATCTTGGTAAATCGCTCCTGTTTCTCGAGTTTTCTGCAAAAATTATAAACATGTTTATAGATAAATCATTATTACATAATATAAAATAATTGTATGATCGTGTTTTGTTTCTGACAAAGATAAAGTAAAGCAAAAACAGAACGAAACATAAATACATGTCGAAATACTTTTGCAAATGAGTTTTGTAAATCATGAAAGAAAAGCGCTCACCGTTACTGCCGTACTTGGTCAAAAGTTGTAATGAATGCCACAAATGGTATCGGTTCGAGGCACGTCCACAGCTTGCACACGCTAATGTTCCTCATTAAATACTGGAACATCAATTTGTATCTGCACCACGTAGAAGAATACCGAAGCCATCCATATTTATTGCGCTGTACCATGGGGACATACGCAGACACCGATTTAAAAGAATATCATCTCTTATCTGATGTTATTCATATAAACGTATTTTATGCAAATCCGATCATTATTATTCTTGATTAATGATTAACTCCATGACTTCTGCAAATTACCAAGAGTTCAAGGGTATTAGTATCATGAATTCGCTTCGGTACGGCTGTTAAAACAAATGTGTGGAATACGTCTAGCCACTGATAGAGGCTTAAAAAACTTAATTTGATATAATTAAAATAATACCCACGACGTATGTTTGGTTCATGAATGTAAGTTGACTCGATTGGATGAATCCTAACGAGCAACAGGTTTCGATACGATAATAAAGTCGATAATTTTTCTGATGCACCCCACGAGATGCAAGTATTCCGGTTAGTTCCGTTAAGTCTTCAACTAAAGTGGAATTTCCACTTATTACTTTATGTTGATATAAAATTTATGTTTCACCCTTTAGTTTGAGCTTGCATAAAGTTGCTGTGTAGCTACAATCATAATAAAACATTTGGCAGAAAAACAATTATTATGAATTTATTTTGTTTTTTACTAGTGGACTTAAATGACTTTAACAAAATCATTGAGGCGTTAAAATGTTAAAAGCATGTCTATTTAACATTTTTTCATACAGGTATTTGATTTAAAACGAAGTCATATTTATGTACTTCCTTATGTAAAGATGTAAGTTGGGAAATGAAATATGATTTATTCTGTTGTTGCTGAAGTGGTAAAGTACAATGGTAAGCTGAAATATATTTACTAGTAATGTCAGTTTTGCAGTCAATTCTCATAACAATAATTTAGCACACAAGACAAAATAACTAATTAAGCTGGCGCCGCGGGAGGTGTTTTTATGTTCCCACAGCCTGCTAGCTTAAAGCTCAATAATATTCAATCAATAATATTATATTGAATTCGGGAATTGTTTACGACTTTACATTTAAAGCTATAATTTACATTTAAAAACTTTGTTATTGACCTTTATGTAAAAAAAATATACAGGGTGTTAACGAATTCGTGTAATTCCTTAAAACCACATGATCTACTACTGATGTAGAAAGGCCCCGCACGGGATTAAGCTTGATTAAACATAAAATAATAAAAGTATTATTTTTTCATGCGATTTTGTTACCGATCGTATCTAAACCACCTAATAAGGATTCAGTAAAAAAATAAGAAATTATTTTTTTGAAAAAAAATATGTTTTATTTTTGTGAACATTTCGATGCCACGCATAAATTAATGAAAGCACGGCGACACGGCTGGCAGGCACGACTAACGCGATATCGCTCTTTGCATTCAGATAACTCAATGCTCTAAAATGACTCAGAAATAGAAAATCAATAATTTTTTTTGAATATTTTTTTTAGTTGATTTTCAAAAATTCCCATTTAGGGTTAATGTGTGTCACCAGTAGATCACGTGGTTTGAAGGAATTACACGAATTCGTTAACACCCTGTATATCAGATTGTGTTTTCAAAAATAGTTGTGCCGTGTCGTGTACGAAGTTTTTCCGTCGTTTTTGACCTTGAATCATACACGTAAACATTAATTATTTGATAATTGAAAATGGTTTATAAACCCATAATTTGCTTCGTAACATAGTTTTTGTGGTAAACTTGACTTTTTATTAAAATGACGTCAAAAAATGACAAATTGTGTCATATTATACCTACTGCCTACCAACTGCAAGATTAGGGTAACAACAAAACCTTCAAGCTTCAAGTTTCATGAATATTTCATAAAAATCATTTATTGTATCAAAATGTAAGATAGCGTATTAACCTAGCCAAATTATTTGATTGCTTTTTATTACTTAAACATGAAATTGTAGCTATAGCTTGTGGATGTTTTTACAAATATGACCTTTGCCAAGTGTCTGTTTATTGACGTGTTTTGCAATAAACAAATAAAATTATCTGTTATTTCCGACGCTCTGTGGGAATTTAAGCTCCACGGAGCGCAATGGCAGTAGCTGATGGAGATTAGAGACGCAGTAGTCGCCACGAATGACGTCCTGCGTCATTTAACTACAACCCTTTTAAGCTGAACTTAGTAAGCAGATAAAATTTATTTTTAAACTTCATACATAGATATGAAGCCAACAGGTTTTATATTTATACCCGATGTAATGTATGCAATCTGCAAAGTTAGATTCGTAATGGATTTGATTATAAATGCGTTAAATAAAATGATCATGCAAGTGAAAGTAAATGCAATAAATAGGTCTACTAACTGCTTCTCGATTGTGCCTAGTAAATGATTATCTAATTATGTTTCAAAATTCGTCTGTCAATGTAGTTTTTGGGTTACACGCATATGTAACTTGTCTGACCTAAGTTTGATCGATCATGTCGTGTTGATAATTTGAAGGCTTTTATTGAGAGTAAAAAACGTAGGTTATCTTATAATTTTATAAACGTAAATCGTTATTGTATTCTAAGTAATTAATGTTGGTACCTGTTCAAATATTGTGTTATTTGAGGAAGACTTTATATGGACAAATAAATCAATATCTTTTAGATTTATAAGGACCGCAAATTTTAAAAATAACATCTTGTTTTTTCGCCTCGGAAAGGTTTATGATTATGTATGTTTAACTCTGTTTCGAAAAGGGCAACGCGATATCATATGTGTTTGGAGAGCTCTTGATAATCTTTTAATATAAAGCTTGTCTTATAAATAAATGACTAACCGGAGTATATTAAATTAAACTGATAGTCGATAGCAAGAACAAAAAGAGCTTTACCGTTAATGTGTGCGGTGGATCATGAAAACTACATGACTGTGCACCGCTGTGACTGTCGTACTAAGTTTCTCTTTAAGTTAAACGGTTCAAAAAACCACAGTCTTAATTAACGACCAAGTTTTCTCTTTTAGAAGCATTATTAATCATTTTACAAGTTCAATAGTCTACGGAGAGTTATGATTGAAGTATAAATGTTTAATATTTTGTTTTGATTTGGAATTAGAGCGAATGAAAAACATATCATTTACACAGTATATAGAGCTATTGACAAAACAGAATGAAAAGAATCCTTAATATTCTTTCAAGGAAAAACTATACTTTTGGAACAGTTCTGTCTTACCCCCTTGCTTAGCATAGATACCTATGTAACAAATTAATATAGTTACACGTACAAACAATCTAGAGACATATTATGATCCCCTGGGTTGCTTAAGTGCGATAAACACAATAACAGTCCCCACTTGTAAGACCATAATAATTGCAAACGGACCCAAAATAATTATAACCAACAATAAGGTATAACTTTAAATAATTTGTTGATCAGAAAATCTTTTAACGATGACTTTCCTTGTTGTGCGAGATGTTTTATAGATTTCCCAGAGATAAACAGTCAAAGAATCAAAATACGAATTGTTCGTAAACACTCATGGATTTTAATATTTTAAGCATAAGACTGTATCTTTATTTTAATAAGAAAATGTATCTTAGTGTGTGTAATGTGTAATGTGGAAACATTTTAGTAGATTTGCTTAAAACTTTAGAAATAAATATAATTTACTTGAAGTTCTTAGTTGTGTATAAAGGATTAAAAGTGATTTTCTATAAATACGAAAACGAGAAACGTTGGAAATCGTTCATGGGTAGTTCTTCAGGGACAAGATTTTCGATGTCTATGGGTATATTTCTGTACCCAACTAACAAAACGGCGTGTAAATTTTTTTTTGTACAGTTTTGCTTTGACCCTTAATGGGACAAATTATATTTTTTAAATAATTGCTGTCTAGGTACAAAATAAAAATATTTGAAGTTTGTTCTTCTGATTCATATGACGCGTCCGTTTGCCATTTTCCGGAACAAAACGGTCGATGTCGCATTTTCCCTTTGATACATCAATATACATTATAATTATTTCGAAAGGAAATGAATTGACCTCTTACAAAAAAAATGTGTATTAGTTATAACTACGTTAGTGTGTTTATAAATAAGTAAATAAGAAGTGTCCGGCGTATAATACTGATTAATGTGGCGTAAGCTGCGCTTGACCGTACTTGGTCGGGTAGTAATAATGAGGGTCTGGCTTCCCACGCGGGGGGAAGCCAGTCCTGCAACGGTCGAGCTGGAAGTTGGATGTACGGCTGGTTGGCTTAGATCCTGATGTTACGAAGGTAAATATCTGATTCATCTGTGTTTGGTTCAGGTGGCATTCTGATTACAATGGCTACTTTATAAAAAATATTTTATTGTTTTAAAACTTCTATCTGTGTTTCGTGTGATGCTTTTGGGTTATGGATTCGTGTAGAAAAATGTCAATAATGAAGTTTGTATGTATGATGAGTTATGCATGGTTGTAGGCAAAATCCTGATTCATCTGTGCCTGATTCGTATGGTCAAAACCACATATGAATCATACCATAGAAGACATTAATAAACAACAGAGTGGTGTAAACGTCAAATCCGCGAATAAAAGAATGGTGGCATCGAAGAGAGTTACATGCAGGTCTTTGATCAAACGTAGCTAAATATCTGCTACCGAAATTCAGACTGAAAAGATTCGGATACAGCCCAACAAGACCTCGACCTTCCCGATGACGACAGCTTTTGGATGGAGACTTCGTCTAAAAATTCAAGATCTTGTCAACAAGAAAAAGGCTTTAAGGATGATATTGAAAGCAGCTCGGTCCCTTGCAAAAAGCCAAAGCCAAGGAAATATTTATTTTAGTTCCTACTTAACTTTGACTTTATGACTTATTAGTTAACCCTATTTAGAACAAGTGTTTCTTTGAAAGTTAATACGGAAGATAATTGTCAAAAATGGCATTTAATTAAAGTTGATCTCGTTTTTGTTACTTTATTGTTAGTAATAAATACACTAATATGATTGGTAATTCCAATTAATAATTAAGACTGCTTAACTAAGACTGATGTCAAAAGTACCCTTATTAGAATAAGTTTGTACTCCTGTGATTATTTAATTATGAATAGTTATAGCTATAGTCAATAAGTATAATAAATAGGATATGTACACAGAAAAAAATAAACAGAGAGAAGCCCATCTACACAAAGTTTTTCATTTTTATTTCTATTTCTGATTCATCTGGGCACAAAATATTCGAGCGTCGATATCTTGAAAACTACTTTATAAAAACGAGTCCCTCATTCAAATATATGTTATTTGGCATACCTATTTTCATATGAACATGTGGTACAGAGCTGAAAGTGAAATTAAATTTTGGCCATATGGATCAGTCGAAGAATCAAATTTCGAAGAACTACCCTCATATTATTCTTTTAGTCCAGCTTAGAAGTTGAGATTTGATCTCACAATTACCATAATAGGAGTAGCCATATTGATTGAATGCGTTTTTATCTGATCGATTGCAAGAAGCGTATATGTACGCAACATCTTTATAAGGATAATGGATTCTAGCAAAATCTTGTCATTTCCTTAGCATAATGAACAATATTAAGAGGCCCGCTAAGTGTAATTGGGGCTTGAGCAGCAAAGTGCTCGGTTTATGCGGCCGCATAATTACGTATAATAGGCGACTTTTGCAACGCACGCGCATTCAGAATGTTTAACTCCCCTGAGACAGAAGTTTTGAAACACTGGCTAATTATAAGTTATAAGGTGAATATTATGCGATTAACTTAAATGTTGCCTTTGTATTTACCAGTTTGGAAATAAAAAATATGAAATCGATGTTTAAATTTTCAGGATATCGTTAAATTTTGGTACACCAACCTAAAATATAAGCCTCCATTTAACAATACCGACTGTTTTACATAATATGTTATTTTGTTATAGGCATACTATTTTGTCCAGTAGGGCAGCAAGATCAAACTGTAATATCATCTGAGATCTCAGGTAGAGCCGAATCTGGCATTTTTATTACATTTTATTACATTGATATTTTGATTATCATTGTGTCTGTAAAACTCACAGATAACCCCTAATATTTGAAAGGGGTATTTGTGCTTAAACTAAAGGACTTTCGGATTATATTCATATAACTTATATGGGAAAAACCAGTATTATATTATCTCCATTCTCATTGTTACAAATATATGTATAGCTGGTCAAAACATTACCTTAGTAAATATAAATTAATATTCCTATTAATATTACATGTTCAATTAGAATGTAACTAATAGTGTATGTTAAGAAAATTATAGACATATTATAGTACATAATAATACTTATACCATTAAATGGTATTAGTATATATCTTCTATAATTGACACCTTTTACGGAAACGTATTACTTAATAAAAGTTACAGCGACCTCAGATTGTTTCTAATTAAATTATAATCTATTCCTATACAGATAGAGATATATATATTGACAGGAGTAATTAGGTGATTCTGCTCTAATTTTTCTATTCATTGATGTTTTCATATCAACACTATATATCCGTAGACTGCTGTATGTAGGCTGTAGGTCGTCTAGCTAGAGGGTTCAAACTCGGATCCTAGTGCATGGAAGGCGAGCGTTCAACCTCTAGGCTATCACAGCTTAAAATCCATTGATATGTTTACTAAAATAATCTGAATTCCGTGTCGATAAAATGATGAGGGTTGTCGCTTCCATAAATTAGTACAAGTTCAGGAGAAATGAAAGTAAGAGAACCTTATATTTTTACAAGTTTAGAAGAGAGCTCTCAGGTGTCTTCTTGTCATCTTTTTGTTTAATTCAGAGCTGGAAACCTTTTGTAAAGACAGTTCTTTCGTTGACGATCAGGTTTGAAGTAATATAGGAAAATACGATGAGATCCATTTTCGGAACTCCTGGTATAACTCAGTGATACTACCAGTCTTTGTTACCAATGGACAAGAAGATGTTCTAGCTAGTCACTTGTTACGACACTCACGGAGGGAACATTATTATGAGGTGGCATGTTCTCAGTTGAGGTTTACACGATGTGATTTGTGATTGACCCCTATGAACCTCAGCCGATGAGCTTCCCAGTCGATCCCAGCTACAGCTTGGTGAAGCTTCAGCTATCGTTTATCACATACACTATTCACATAAAACCATAATCTTAAAGTTATTTGTGCATCTAACCTCTAAAGGAAATAATTATAGCTTAATGCTATCTCAATACCTGGCAGTTCCGTTAAGAAGGAATTTATTCGACACTTGAATGGTATAATTATCACTCTCTACCCAGTGTACAGATAATTTAAAGATGTTAACTACCTAGCAACAATACTTTACGACTATTTTATGAATAGCTGTTGATTGAATGTGTAGTTTGTCCTAACATGCTATTTAATTTATATTGAGGAAAAAAACTCATTCGTTGCTAACGGGGTTTTGTACCTATATAGGTTCTAATAAGATTTCACCTTTCTCCTAAACATAACAAAAATATTTTATGCTACTAGGGCTTGTTTTAACGTATAAGTTGGTATTTGTGTATGCTGTAGGTAGATGTGCTATTGACTGATTGCCAGATTGGCAAAAAAGCGCAGCTCCATCAAGAATGAAGACACCGGTTCCAATGGGCTCAGCTCTCGCGATAATTAATTTTGTCGCCTTTTTCGGATCATTGTTTTTGCTCGCATATTGTATCGAGGCCAGTACTAATCGGGACACAATTACGGAGAAGTACATCAGTATTTCATACATTTCGTTAAGTTCCAGTAACATAAATCCAACTATGCGTCTCTAGAATTAATAGGTACATGTATTCCTCGAAATATTCATAGTGCCTCAGTAACATCGCCCTCCCTATTACGGACACTTGTTTATACGGTGAACAGAAAAAAAACTAAATATCAATGTGCTTTAAACTGAGAATCGATTGCAGATATCTTGTAGAGTTGTCTTTGCAGGTAAGATTGTAAAACAACGATATATTCTTCCATTCGCTATTGGATATCACTATAAAAGTTTTGAATTGCTACACAGCTTCTTGTTTACAACCTATGAATGTTAGGCAATATGTAATAAAATGTGTTTTGATATTAAATGTGAAATAACAGAATAGATAACATTAAGTTTCATTTTGCTTATTTCTTTGTTCTTTAACATTAGTACCTACCGTATCCAAGCAACTGTCCGATTAGATAAATCAGTAACACATTATGTATGTCGCAAAATGTTGAATGAGGACGAGTAGGCCGACGGGGTTTAACGAGATGGTGCGGTCTGTCAGTGCATTCGTTTTTGTACCTACAGATAGCATTTTATTTAAAACAATAGTGGACGTGGTCAGCATATTTACGGCGGCGACCGCGACAGACTTGTCTTACTCCGCCAATCAATGGCCTTATTAACAATCCTTGTGGGTTTTATTTTTATATACTAAGAGGATATAGGCCCCAGCATAATTTAGTACCTAGGCATTTACCCAATAAGCGGTGAACCTGAGCCGCTGATTGATTGATTCAGTCATTAGGTAAAAAGTAAAGGCATATTCTTCATTAGGTCGGAGCCTTTTTTGTGGCGTTGTTATGGAGAACACCAAGGCATTTTAGCTACAGTATAGATCTTACTGTCTTCGAACTAGAATCTATTAGAATGTATTCTATGTTTCAACTGGAATCCAATTTAATATCGAGGCTCTAATATCGATTATAATATCTACTCAGTTATTGCGTTAAGGTCAGGATTATGTTGCCACAGTGTCGAAGCGCTATATTAAGACGCCAATGTTGATTTTCGGTACAATTTCAAGCCGAAATCATTATTTTAGCTCAAAAAGTTTTCGACAACCGAAACCGGACAGGCGATGTATAATCCCGGCCTAAAAAACGGATCTTGAGCGGTCAAGCTCTACGCGACTTATAATAAAAACAAAAGTAAAAGTTTCAAGAAAGTCATCATAGATGTCTCTCTTGTATGCATGGACATCGCCGTAGTTCTCTTGTTTGTCGACAGGTGGCGCTACCGACAGCATTTTAAACATCGATATGAAAAAGGAGAATGCGTCCAAAATTTATTTAAAAGTGGACATGGTTTTCATTTCGAAGTAAATTACAGTATTATTATAAATAAACGTGTAAAGATTAATTATTTAAGGTTTCGTAGTTATAATTTAAATTGTTTAAACATTAATTTTGGTACTTATTAAATATTAAGTAATAATTATCTTGAACTTAATAAAGTATTTCAATGGAGTGTATATTCATATTCGTGCACTAAAATTTATTGATTTAAGTTAAAGAGAGGTCTTATCTTGACACCAAACTTAGATATCGGTGATATTATGATATTATTAGCGTAGGTATAAATTAATCGATCGAATTCTCTAATGCAATACCTATATTGATTTGTCGCATTTCGACCTTCAGCTCTTAGAATCTACCTACATAGATATTGTGAAGTAGGTATGTTAAAAACCAATAGTGCCTACATAATTAAGCATGGATATATTTTATCGTAGCCTAAAGGAAAAAATAAGAAATGATCATCCTCTTAGAAGAAACAAAGAGGTAGGTAGAACTTTTAAATAAGTAAAGTGGTATTTATAAACAGAAACCATTATGCTAAGTTCGTGTGTAGTTCGCGTATTATTAGACTATTAAATTGCACCGGAAACTCTGTAATTGGTGTCTATTATAATTTTATAATCGAGTACCTACGATACTTAATCGTAATCGCGAATACATAACGCATATCGAGCCGACACCTGAGCCAGGCGCAAATTGAAAAGGCACAAAGGTGCCTATCGAACTAAACCGTGCTTTACGTATTCTTAGCAGTTATCATATCCATCGCGTTATTGACCTTAATCTTTACAATTTATGGGCATTCAGTACACACTACCATAAACGTTTTATTGACAGTCGTTATTTGAACCCGTGGCTAAGACGGTTTTATAGCGATTCGCTGTTCATATTTTATTAACGCCATTGACAGTGACGCGGTCCCTTTAGTGCATATTTCAATATGCTCCAAATGTATCTGCGGTTCTGCAAAAATGGTCTCGAAAGCTCTCGAAACCGATTAACTTACATAAAACCAAAACTTAATTTATGCATGACTAAGATTGCATTTCTTATTGGAGCAAGTTAAAGTAAAAAGGCAAGTAGACGGTTTTGCAAGACTCAAAAGCAAAAATATGAAAACAGGCTTTTGGTAGGCTTTTTAATACGTGTACAAACAAAGGACAAAATTAAATAACCAATCTGTTACGATTCAATACAATGAATCTTATTGCAAAAGATTTGTTGATATACTTTTCGGAGTTAACAAAATATTTTTTGGCGATTTGCTGCATTTCGGCGATCGACTCCGAAGTAAGCGCTGTAAAAAAGTGCAATGTGACTGTTGTTTTGGTACCTTTTGCAATATTGGCGATATTTTAAGTTCTAAAGGAGAATATCATGTTTCAAGTGTTGTTTTTAATAGTTATTTATTTATACGCTTGTGGTATTTCCTTATCGAATAAAGAGAATGTACATTACATACGGGTATTACTCTGTATATACGTAGTACAGAGAATGTTATAAATGGATCGATACGTACCTTATGTGAATCTCACAGGCAGTGGTCAATTCAGAGGACGCAACAGTAATAATACATCTGCGAGATCGCCAGTACAGTCACGTTTCCATTGTTCGTGGGCGGCAGATAAAAAGTTCACAGAGAACTAATAATTAGTTTCAGGATCGAGAGTGATCTCGCGAAACAAGAAGCTTAATTAGCACTCATAAAATAACTCGCAAGGGCAGACCTTATAATACAGGGTTGCTCTTTTGCACCAGTGACCAATGGCACTGTAATTTGGATATGTAACAATTGGTAAAACTGTATAATTCCTAATTATGCCCTGTGGTCTTTGTTATGAATTCCATCTACCATCCCTTTACCCATTCCATCACTATAGCCGTAGGATACGAGATATGTTCAGTTTAGACACTTTTCACTAATACTTGGGTTTTACTGAGATCCTAGAACCTTATGAAACGCGGTGATTTTTCGCGATTATTAGTAGTTGTAAACCATAACGTACAACAACATAAAAAGAAAATATTTTCGTAGCAACTTTCATCTACATATTTTTTCGTGACTATCCAATACCAGTAGGTATTTTTTTTCTCCTCATACCTGATTATACTATGTGTCCGGTTATGGACTAGCGATATTCTAGGTACTTATGTAGCAACTATTCTAGTACACAAATACACTACACACTAGGGTCCAATTCACTTCCATTTTTTTGTTGAGACATTCTGTACGTGTGTACAAAAAAAGTCATATCTCTCAAAGTTTTGGTCCTACTGAGATAAAAGTAGGCTTATTCGGAGGGCAATAATATTGTCTATCGTTTACATTACGATACAATGGGTTCACATTTTCATAACTTTGAGATAGAGAATATCTCAACAAAAAAGCAAAATGGCTGCCAAATAGCGGGGAAGTGGATTGGACCCTAGTGTGTAGTATATTTGTGTACTAGAATAGTTGCTATATATGTACCTACAATATCGCTAGTCCATAACCGGACACATTGTATATCGATGGGTCCTATGTATACAGGGCCAAAGTGGCATTTTATTAATTTCCAATTTGGATCTTTAACTGTAGATATATGTAGGTTCACATTGGAAATGACAAAAATGACCCATCGATATATATCAGGTAGGTGGATAGATGGTCTGCACACTAATCCGATCACCAGTCATCAGCCTGCAAAGCTAGGTTCTCTAGTATTTCTACTAATCATTCACTGGAAAGTCATATTAGTAGTCTACGGGAAGCCTACGAAAGCTCTACGAGATCTTTTGATGATAAAATCATGTATGTATGTTTCCAAATTTTTTGCCTAAACCCCAGAACGATTAATGTCGTTGAAATTAATGAAAGACTAATTCCGAATTGGACGGAAAACTTTTGTAACAAATAATTTTTTGCAGCATTCCATTTATATACCTTCTTTTATCGTATCACATGTGGTAGGATATTTTAATGCAACCTCATTGTTTAGTTCGATAAAATATGAATTGATTATTATTCACAGGCTTGTTATTAAATATTTGAAATGCTCTTTGTGTTTATAAATACTTGAAGGAGGCATTAACTTGTAGGCATGTCAGTTGATGACTATCAGTCCTACACACGACTTTGGCTCCAATTGTATGACATTGTGGGAGGTGCCATTTGTAATGTCGAGCAAAGTGCATGCGCGGGCGCATGTTGCGTATCAAGCAGATCGCTGTAGTGATAGGTCACACCGAGCACGCGACTGTCGCTCGTCTATGGCGTTTTGCTCAAGCCCCGTTCCGCCCTTCGCGCTAATTTGCTGCGAGCATAAATCTCTGAAGATGGAGTGCTGCATGTTGTCACCATTCGTCACCGTTGTACGGTCATGGACTGAAAAACGAACGTGATTCGGTTATTACAAAGCGCTAAACGAACCACTTAGACGGCTCATTAAATAAATTTATTCCATTCGATAGTGATTCGTTACGATTGCAAGTTAGCCATTGGTCTATGTTTGATTAATGTGATTCGTGGTGACGACAGTTTTTCGAGTAAACGCATATTATTATGTTAAAGTGTAAGCATATCTAAGTACAAGTATTCAGTTGCTGTCTTATCTCTATTGATTATATGCAAATTATTTAATGTGTAATAGAAATCTTGAGTTTCGATGATCGGCGCACGCTTAAGTCCGCCCGGAATAATTGCGTGACTAAATTCCGAGACGTAGGTTCTGTATCAGGCTCGCAATTCATTCATGTCGACGCGGCTCTGTAATTAATGAGACAATATATTAGAAACGAATTCGTTTTGGATCGATAACTAATGTTAAAATATATCTTAAAGTTTTCTAAAGATTGTATGCAATGAGTGAATTAAACGACACCATTACTTATTGCAGACAACTTTTGAGAACAATTTGAATAATGAAGGTACGTTGCAGCTAGACGTACTTAAATGTTTATAGCTGAAAGAACACGTTCACCTAGGAGTCAACGCCATAAATGGACTTTGATTAGATTTATTTATTAAATAAAAGTTCGTTCGTCATCTCATTGACAGTTATGTTTTTTATTTGGTTTCTGTATAATCGATCAAGCTAATCTGCTATGTTAATTTTTCCTAAAATAATTTGGTCGAAGAATATAAAAATCATCATATTAACAAAACTAATTTTATGACAACATTTTGAAAGCATCATCATTAGTGGTTGCTACCTCTTCTTAAGTTAGTTTAATATGTAAATGTAACTACGTATTTATTTTAAGTTAAGTAGGTGTATCGTTTTATGTAGATTAATTACTTGTAAATTTCAAATGGATGCAACAGCCATCATAGATCGTATTTTGTAGTGAGTACTAACTACCGCAGAGGTTTCCGAGAGCCGTGGTGTTCATGATAAGCGGCTTGACCGTGCGGCGCCGGGTCACTATAAATATTGCTGTGTTGAGTCCCGTTTAAATTCTCTATTGATTGGACTTGCGCCTCATTAATTCTTAGATACCTACTAACTGCTTTCATATTTAACACATTTGTCTCCTTCCACTCTGACAGTGTCTTCTTAATCTGTTCAGTATCGAGGATAAAAAAAGATTATAATGGACTGATTTGTGTGGTAAAATAATATCGATGCTAATTATGCTGCAGTACCCTAACTCAAATTACTTCTCCAGAAGTTTTATCACTCTCTCACGATCGGACTTTTCTAACGGCTATCACAATTTTTTTAATTAGCTTCCAAAATAGAGCCCTCATAAATTTTATAGCAACAACATAGAGGTGTAATGTAGCGTCGGGCTCTGCCCGCTCGCTACATGCGCCCGCGTCGCCGCCGGCGTTCATTTGGGTATCACAGTTTTACGATAGCTTTTATGATTGATTAATCAGTGATCCCAAAGTTGATCGCTTCCGCACTTATTCTTCTGATTGCAAAACATTTTATTTCGTCTGCGTCTAAGAGTGACTGTAATTTGTCTGTTTATGAGCATGATGTTAAAATCACTGCCGTAGGATATTGACATCAAATTAAAATTGTCGTTTGATCAGATTATTATTTACTGATTTCATACGATATCGTCTAGTCAACGGTATCATGCATTTGGGGAGGCGGGCGCAATGTGTTGATAGATACTCGTTACTTCAAATAAGGCCAAGCGCTATTGTTCTGCTATTGTGTCTCATAAACGGCAAATCGAGTTTTCGTTACGTAAGATTAATAGCTCGTATTTACATTACATTTGTTAGACGAAAATTGACTTATAATTCAACTTTGTTCTACTTTTGAATCATTTACATTCATAGGTATCTAGACTGATTCATTTAAATTGTTTGGGCTGACTTTACTATTCTGGATTTCGTAATGCAACTGTCATACGTGGAGGTAAGTCATAAATAATTGAGTTCAAACATAGCTTCCGAGATAAGCATCTGGTCCATAGAATATTTAAGTACGAGTACATATTAATACGCGAGCTGCTTTCGAATGACTGACGGCTACCGAAGAATATGCGCGGAGGAGATAACGAAGCCTAACTCATCTCAGTTAGCTTAGTTACAGTCTTATCAGCTAGCTGGAATTCCACAGTGCTGACCAGGGTCGACCGAAATATATATAAATGTGTAAAATTTAACAAAACGAAATTATAACAAGAGTAGTTGAGCAGCATGCTAACGGCACCTATCACTATCACAGGATTTTTATGTTCAACGATAAACACTAAAAAGCTGTAAAAAACGGCAGGTCTCGTCAGTACAATATAATGTTCTCGTTTTCTAAGAAAACTTAGATGTTTTGATACGCGGTTAATGTTAGGCATCATAAGATGTACCCTCTACAATTTTCTTTGACCTTGTGTATGGTATCTTCTGAGGACAAAAATTATACAGTAGAGAATACGTTGATATCACTCGGGCATCTGACCGTATAATATTGCAATAGCCATTACGGACACACCGTAGCATCTTCAAAGTGCCTCGTAAACGCGCTACACGGCTACTAGAAATGTAATTTAGCGGTACTGAGAAAGAAACGATGGCTATCTTCAGATGAATGAAGCAGTGTTAGTGCACCGTCACACTTTTTTTACTGGTTAAGGTGTTCTGGAAACTTATCTCTCAATCACATGCCGTAACTGTATGTTATAAACTTATTTTTCAGATCTGCCCGCCTTGTTCTCGCTCCATAAAACTTTCGCAACTTGTAACACATACGACTCATACGCAATGCTCAACTCGCATACCACTACTAGGTGTATATATAAATTCATTATTATTACCTCGTTGTTCGTTATACGACACGATTCTGACGTTATTTACTTATGTTCCTCCTTTTATACGTCAGTTCAAAACGTAGAGCCTCAATAAAGTAGTTCTGGTAGTCAGTTAAAAATTTAATTTTTTTGTTGACTTTGTCTATTGGCTTAATGCATAGTGGCTTTTTGCTGCAATACCTAACTGTTCTGCTGTATAATTATTGGCAATATTACTTCCTTACGGTTTTACATTATACCGAGCGACTATGTTCGTACTTATATTTGTGATCTCTAAACAATGCGGTTCTAGACTGTCTTGTAAAAAAACAATACTAGGTATACGCTAAACAAATATTTCGTACACAAACAATGACCAATGATACAAAAACTAGAGATACTTTAATTTTATTTTAATTGGTTCGGGCGAGAGTGACATTCGAGGCTGTCAGATTTAAGTCGTGTTCAAGGTGATAGTCTCTCTCGCGTCGAACTAAAATGGCGACCGGGTTGGCATTTAAATGCCATGCATTTTTAAATTCATTCGACGTACGCAATTAACAATTCGACTTCGATTACTTTGTCATAAACGTGCGCGTGTTTATCGACGTCGCCCGTTAGGAAGCTGTTTAAGAATTCATGACACTATTAGTGTGGAAATTAACTTTATGATTTCTGTGAATATCGAAAACATTAGCAACAAAGTTTACGAGAAAGATATTAGTCTTTTACATTCTTTGTGTATAGCAAAGCCTGCATAACTAGCGTACTTACCGACAACGACAGGCGAGTTGCAATAAAATAGGATCAATATAACATTTATGTTGAGTTGAGTACTCGACTACAAATAACTTTGCTTTACACTTTATTAATCTTGGTGTATAGTATATGAGTTGAACTAGCGTTAATTATGATTATTAAGTATGATTTAGAGTTTGTACAAGTGTCTGTATTAAAGTAAATGTCTGATATTGTTATGAATTTTGAAATACGAACATGGTGTTGAACGAATATTTCACGACTCTAGTCACGAAATCGTATTTTAACTGAACCCCCATGTTTGTATGGTTTTGATATCAATAGCCTTTAGAAGTGCAGTCACAATTAATGATATTATTCCTATGCACATCGACGTGTTAGTTGATAATAATCGTATAACGTGGGTTGTTCACTTCTAGTACACGTATATATCTACATAGTTACCTAAGTATCTGAGTCAACCATGTGAGTTTTAACTACACAACAAATTCCTAGAATATACTGAGACGTATTTAAAGTCTAGAAGTTGATGCACCTTCGAGCAATGATGCAATAATCTTCATCTTTAACTGCTTCAATTTATAAATAAAACTTATCCATTACGGATACATATAAAACTGTATCGCAAATGCTTTTAACTCTTACGGTCTGAATAATCCAAGCTAAAATTATTCAAATACTAAACAGTATTTCCTGCACATCTAATAGATTTTAACGCATTAAAGTCCGTAAATCCAACCTCAGCAAGTTTTTTCGAAGTTCATTTAAATGTAGTTGATTTTATGATCATATTTCAACCTCCACATCCAAGTTTTATATGTTCCATTCCTTTAATATCTTGAATATTTAAGAGTGATCAGAGGATAATAAATAAGGTGTTAATTAACTTTAATGGCACTCTGTTGTCTTAGGTTGTAACAATAAGTGCGTACTATTTGAAAGTTAGTAGTTAAATGAACTTACCTAGTGCTATTGTTTCTTAGAGGTTAGCCTAGGGGCGGCGTAATATTTACTATTTACATTCTTTTAATTTTCTTATAATATGTCATTTTTGTTCAGCATAGAGGTAGAAGTATAAAAAAACGTTATAGCTTGGCTCTAGGTCTTGCTATTCCTTGATATAATCAATTTGTGTATGTTTCCGGCACTACGGGTCCTGCCCCCACCGTAAAGGAATTAATATCAGTTATCTATATGCGCTTTTCAAAATGTTTATTAATAACATTTTTAACGAAGGAACTCGTAGATGCTCGTAGTTATTGCATGCATATGACGCTCCAGCAATTATATGCTAAGTCTGTTTATCATCTATGTCTGAGTCACCACACCGTTTCCTTTTGTAGTAAACGCAATTTATTTAGTATTTTACAATTTCGAATGGCGCCGAACAGGCGACATTAATAGAACTAACATATTACATTGACATAGTCTATTTATTAGTAAGCGCTTACTCGCGGTTATAAGTAGACAGTCGCCGCAATTTAACACCGAAGGAGGATGGCAGCGACACATCCCGTCCTCGCCGACAATCAATTATCCACAATCCATAATCACGAACAATTAATTTTTTCTCGACGCAGTTAATAGGACTGCGCTTTCGTCGGTTATTTTCTCGATAAGGGTCAAATTGATCCGCCCGCGGCCTATGTGAACAAAACAAGCAATTTACGGCACTCGATACATTACGGTTTTTATTATTATTCTACTCTGTTGCTTATCTTGTTACAGCGGGTTCCTCGCGGTAATAACAGTGCGCGTCTTACACTGTCTGCTTATATTAGTATACCTGCTGGAATGCTAAGCTACGCTTCATCTGCTGAGAGTTAGCCTGCTAATCGTATATACCTATACCTACACCTAGTAGGTGTTTTCACGTATAATTTCACTATAAATACTGCTGAACAATACACAAACCGTGACCGTTTGACCCGCTTGTAGTGTTCCTTGAGAGAACATAGATCGTCACGTGTACACAAAGGGGTCTTTTTTGATAAATCGTTGAAAAGAAACAAAGGGCGCATAAATTTATCGTCGGCTGGTGGCTTATCATGATCACGTCGACTTTCTCCGAGTGTGGATATAGCCGGCGTGCGGTGTATAGCAGCATCACACACGGCGCCCCGCCCTGCTCGCCCGCATCGCGACTGCGCCCGCGCCGGGTGCATCGGGCCACAGAAAGTTACATTGATCACAGGGTACCTAACCTACCACAGCATGTAACTTTCAGTTTTCTGAACTTATACCTTTAATTCTAACTTTTAATAATCAAGGCAAAATTGTTTTATTGTGAACTGAGATTCTACCTCTATCTATACTTCAATAGGTCTTGTGGCAGTTTCTCTATCTCGTTTATTTTAAATAAATTAGTAATCAATTAGATATTAGAATAGATGCAAATTAGAATCCAAAGTTGATTCTTGTTAGATATTGCCTAAAACTTAAGCCGTTACAGGCACTTATGAATGGTCGAATTTGGGTCACCGGTTCCAATTTGTCGTTTTCTATGGAGAAGAACGGGAAAGAAACTCTATAGCTACTCTTTTCTTTCTTCTTTTTGAGGAGTCTTTAATTACATTTTCTGTAACAAATGATTTGAACATTTTAAAACGGAACCGGACTCAGTAAATTATAAATGTTCCTTACGATCGAGCGGATCTACTATTTGAAAAATAATTTTGAAAGACTGCACCAAGTGTCTACCTGCATATTAGAAGATGAATGCCGACCGTTTGCACAAAATAGAGGGGTGTCGCACCCAAGTCTGTCTAGCAGTCTTTGAAAAGATGTAATCCATTCAAATTGAAAAGGGTTGTTTTTTACTACGGAGACAATGTGCAAACAAAGCATTCGATGACCACCGATGACCGGTACCCATGTATGACCAGTGTGGGAAGAAACGTTTATTTCTCTGTGAAAGCTTGACCCTTCCTTTGTGTCACCCATTATAGATGAAGTTTCATAGTGCAAAAGCAAAGGGTCAGTCTAAAGAAATAATATTCGGTACTACTGTGATTGTTTATTTTTTGCGCGGCTTAAAACGGTTAAGAATTAATAAGAGAGATAAAAAATCTTCTCGTTCGAACTTCCCATGCATGTATTTTTCCACCTATAATTACGTGAACTCGGCATGGACTCCTCGAGATATTTTCGTGCGCACGACGTGAAGGGCTTGCACAAGAACTGTTCAGGCGTTTCGGAGAACAGCAATGTGATAAATCGGACCCTCCAATTATTATTGCATTCGGTCCGCGAAAGTACTCACTATACTTATGGCGATTATTGACCAAATCGGTACTTGTTCTCGTTACGCCAATCGCATACTTGATATGTTCAGAGCGTTCGTATGACTACCTGCAATATAACAGGTAGGTAATACTGAATGACCCAGTCAAAGTAACCAAAACGTATCTTAAATTGTTAATTACACCGGCATTATAAGATTTTCAATACCTAGTGTTGTAGATAACAATCACGTAAAATAATATGAACAATTAAATGGAATGTATAGTTGAGTATGATGTAAGAAGAATTGGAATTAGAATCTAATAAAAGCTAGAATTAAATCTTAATTTGACTCACATGTATGTAAGGCATTTGTAAACATTTGATCAAAATAATTTGAGCGTCGTGTTAAAGGTATATCGTAACAAAAATTGAGCGTTTTTTAATCCAAACAAAGTCCATCATACAATAATAGTGTGGCTCGATACAATATCTATTAAGAATCATATCGGACGGGCCATTAGCGATCTGCTTGACTAGTTAGTGTTATTTGGCTACTTAAAAACGAACATGACACATTATCTATGGCAATCCATCTCGACCGAGTGTGCTTCTCTAATTCTCTCATTTGCCGCTTGAGAGTGGGCGCGCCGACCGACCGGTACACATACGTACTCATAAATATAAGGCATAATTTTGTAATTATGTAAAACGGTAAAAAAACCAAGTCTAAATCGTTTGCTATCTGTAACGCAATATAAATTAATAGCCGTTATAATAAAATTCGTAGACGGCAAATGTTTGAAGCGTTTTCGGTTCCAATCAATTGATGTAAGTGTTCTACTTTTATCATTTAATTAAAATTAGACGATGTATTGACTCGTTAGACGTAATTATTGGTTGTGATAGCACAGTCGCAGTATTACTGTTGTAAACACTAATCACGTTAAATTAGTCGCTAAGTATGCAGGAATAAAAAACATTATAATGATATATCACTCATTAATCATATTTTATATGGAATAATAAAATATATTCTTGTTGCCAATCATTTTAAAAGATATGAATATTATTACTTTTAATTTCATTTTATTACAATCTCTTGGTTTTATTCATGATCTATAAAATCCGAGGTTTTATATTTAATCGCGAAAAACTTATCCATAAGTGAAGCCGGAAGGAGACATTCCAAACTACCAAGGACTTGGTGTTTTGTAAGCGGCGGACGATAAGTGTAGATCTTTTATTGTTTTGTAATGATAATGCTGTGTACGAATGGTACTCATGACTGAGAACGTGAATTAGGTATTTGCATTTTCAGATCTCAGAGATTTGTTATAGACAGTGGCGCTATAGTATAATTAAAGTGTATAAAGCGACGCGCGGCGGCCGGTGACTTCCGCGTCTCGGACCCTCCACGCCTCTCGGCTTCACTCAAATTCGACTTCTAATTACTCGACCACTACCGACAGTTTATGTTTCCTTAGGCCATAACTTTAATTAATTCTTACATCGTCTGAGCTTTTCTCACGCTGTATTATCGTAATTAAATTGTAGTGTTAAGGTTCCTTCTATTCAATTATTTCTACAAAATATTATTATTCGATTTGGTAGAGTAATTCTTTACAGATTTTTTATTTAATCTTATAATGGGCAATTATTTTGCCAATTGACATAATATACGAGACTTGCATCATGGTAATTAATATTTAAAACTGTAGGTACTGGTCAAGTTTAAAACTGAACTTAATTCGTTTATGTCTTTTTGAATATTAATGTGCTACAACTTTGCTACGTGGTAAAAAATCACCGAAATTAACGACTGCACTTTAGTAACCAGAGCGTACTCATTTAGTTAATCGATAACTTTCAAAGGATTGAAAGAAAACACGGCGAGGACCCCGCTTTCATAAAGTCGAATGTGTATATAACAATGAAAACATCAACTGATAGGTCAATTCACATTCAGAAAGTCCTGGGTGTGAAGTGTATCATGGGCAGTTCTGTGGATGTTCGATTTCAAACGATTCGATGACGATGGATACGTCTGATGGTGTCTAATTACAAGCTACAATTTCTTTGTGCCTTGTACTGAAATTTTAATGTGTAGCCACATTCTATGTTTGTAACGTTTGTCACACGTTTAGTAAGCTTTGGATGTATGAAATAATACAATCTGGCTATAGAGACTTGCTCATGATTTTCCAGGTTTATGTATGTGCATGCACGCATAATATGCATAATGTATCTGATACCATTCCGAGAAGTTAAGTTTTGGCTACAAACTATGATTTATGTAGTCCCAAGAAAGTAAGTGGTATTTTAGTAGCCTTCCTGTGTACTAGCAGCTCTATAAAAAAGAAAGCTCTTGTGTCACTTAAATGAGTTACGATTTTATTATCGACTGTCATTTAACTGATCGACCTCGATACGTGTAATCGTAGATCGTGTGGCTCGTTGAACTCTAATGTATGAAGATTTGACTCGAGCAAGAAATATTGATTCTGATGATTAGAACATTAGTATTATAGACATAAATGTTTAATATGCATATTATATTAACTCATAAGTCGTTTAGGTTAAGTTTTCTTCAATTTTTTTTCTGTAACGGTTTCGGACTACTAAGACATTACAAATAAAGTTCAATACAAAAGCTCCTATTCAAACAATCGGCAACCCTTTATCAACGAACAAAGAGGAAGAGCTGCGATGTCACCCTTCTCCGAGCGGGTCGAGTGAGCGTTCGGCGGTCGTGTGGGGCGAGCGGCCGGCGACGCAGCAGTAGCGAGCGACGCCGCACCCGGACCGCACCACCGTCGACCGCGCACTGAACCATCCGATCACCGTACGCCGCGAACCTGTTCCAAAATCGAACCCCAACCGACGTAAACCGTGGGGCAGGGTGGACCGGACACTGTATTGTGCACAAGTGACCCCTATTGGACGAGCGTGACAACTGACCGGTACCTGACCGCGTCATGCAAAACGCCCTCGGACGTTGATGCGGGGTTGCCCAGCTGCCCCCTCGGCGACCAGTTCTCAACTTGTTCCACAGGTATTTTCGATTATTGTCGTGACCTGTTCTTCTTGACCATTGAATCATTATAACATCGTAAGCCGTAACGTACCGATGCGCTATATCCGTTGTAAATAATTGCTACTTATTTGACACTTTATTTCCCGCAACCTGCTACTGAATGTGTAACGTTTACTGGTTACTTGTTATCTAGTGTAATGTGATACTATAATACAGACGAGCTTTTGTATTTTTACAATGATCATTATATGTACAGCTACAGTAATGACATCAGATTATTTTTTTATTCTTGTGATAATAATATCGTTTTATTTTTGATAATATCCCGTTAACAAAACTATATTTAAATTAATACCAGCTTAAATGCAATGAATACTTAATTAGCTAAATATCCAAAAGAAAATAATCAATTCATTTGAAGTATTTATTAATTGTACAATTTACTACAAAAGTATGTATTTAAAAAATCTTTGAATTGTGTATTTTCATTTGCAATGAATACAATACTCATCGTGATTTTTTAGAGGCTAAGAACATTTTTAGGGATGATATACCTACTCCCGTAACGCCAAACAACTTATCTTCTACGTTTTTTTTATTTTACTTATTATTTTATTTATTATTTTATTTCGCGTTTGACCCTATTCGCACCTGGTGGTAAGCGCAGACAGGGTCTAAGATGGAGCACACGCATCCAAGCACCAGAGAAAGAGGGATTCCCCTATACCCCTCTGGCTCTCACATACACACAACTAAAATAAATCAACTCTAAACATTTTATTAATTCATCTAGCTGATCTTAACTTTGCACGTTCAATCAACTCAGTCTGTCGCAGCCAACGAAGATGAAACTTTGTACGAGAAGATAATAATAATAATATTATTTTTTTTAATTTCCAAATGTCGTCGAACATAAGTCTGTTGTTCATTTTAACAAGTGGGCATGATCATCTCTTAAAGTTTTTCATGCAACTATTAAAGTACGGTGTATAGTTTGATTAGTTTATTGCCTTCTTCAGTCTATGGTCCATGAGGCTTCAGTTCAGCAGAGAACGTCTTTCAACTGGGCGGATAGCGATGTAGGAAAATCTCAAGTGACCTAACAATATAATATTATAGACTACTATTATATTATAGCTGTTGCCCGCGATTTCACTTCCTTCCTTGGGAACTACTCCATGTACTTGGATAAAAAGCATTCTAAGTGTTAATCCAAGTCATACCTCTGGTTTCTGAATTGAGAATTCTAGGATAAGCAGTACTTAAGTAACATTTGAGTACGGAGTTGCCAAAAAATGACGGATTTTAAAGATTTTTTTTGACGACTCTGTATGTACTCAAATAATACTTAAGTATCGTTTAACAACTCCGTACTCAAATATTACAGTACTGCTTATCCCGATTTCTCAATTCAGAAACCGGAGGATAGTCTATCTGTATGCTTAATTTTATCCAAAACCATTTAGCCGTTAAGGCATGATTGTTAACAAACATCCAAATAAATCAAAATCAAAAGTTTTTATTTCACATAAACCATTACAGGCGCTTATGAAAAGTCGAATTTAGGTGCACGGTTCCAATTAGTCGTTTCCTATGGAGAAGAGCCGGCAAGAAACTCCATGGTGACTCTTTTAAAATCCATATCTTTAACAGTTTGAGTGGGTACAGTTATGACTTAGAATAGTTATGAGAGAGCAAAGTAGACTTATGAGCAGGAACCACACAAAAAAACAAAATGAAAAATATGGTCACAAATTAACTAGGTATCCAGGCATCTAGCAAGTCTACAAAGTTCTCACATTTACAAAAGGTAAAAGGACGCTAAACTATATAAAACAACTGACATGGTTAATTGTCATCAAAACACATTACAAAGAAAATCACTGTATAATAAGATAAAGATATCTTGAGAATAAAAAAACTTTCACGTTTATAAAATTAGTAGGATAAGATAACACTCGACAAAGTACTAAGTAGACCTTCTGACGCAGTTGCTAAAAATAATATGTTTATTACGATTTTTGATATTATTGACCATTTTATCGAAGTCCAAATATTACATACCTACATTTGTAGGTGTCCTTAAGCGCCAAATCCACCAGGAAGTTTTATAGTGCATGTTATGTTATTGCACTTTATTGTTGGCGTAGTTCATAAAACTTGCAGAAGTCGACTTGTTGCGGGTGTGTCTCCAGGGGCCTAATTCTCCTAAAATAAATCTTGATAAATCACAACCGAACCATGGCCGAACCGTTCATTCAGACAGTTCTCAATTTCAAAAGCTATCAAATTGTTTGACACAAAAAACAAAATCAATCATTTTGAAAGTTTTCGAAAACAAAAACTGACTGACGGTTGTGGTTCGATTGCGTTTGACAACAATTTATTTTAGGAGAATTGGGCCCCAGAAGGCCAATTCTAGTAATAAAAAATGTTCAAAACATAGTCTCGATCTAGTCTCAGTCTAGTCTCATTCTCATAAATATGACAAATGGTATTCTTGTTCGTTAACAAACAACGTCAAACGTGAGATTATATTGAAATGAGATTGAAAGTTGACTGAAACCAAAAGGGTATTCTGGTTACATTATGTACTGAGCCATTTCGACAAGTTGGAATTCCCATTTATTTCTAGAATTTTTGTCTATGACTGTTGATATCGGTATGCTATCGGTAATAGATTTTAAGTTGACTGAATTGACATTCTATCGAGATAGACTGAGATGATACTGAAACCGGACCGAACTTTAAGTGTACCAGAATACCATTTCTTATTCAATTCATAATTTAATCTCAGTTCGGTCAACCTTCACTCTTACTTCAAATTAATTACGAGAATTGGGCTTCAGGATGAAAGTCGGTTGCACAAGTCAACTTGCGTAGTAAAACTTGCAAGAGGATTTGGCGCTTCATGTTTTATATTGTACACTAGGTATTAGGGGCTCGTGGCGAAGGAACAACCGCGTGGATCATATGATTTGCAAGGTTAAGCTGCACTTGCCGCGGTCAGTCCGTGGATGGGTAAACATTCGATCCATGCCTTGGACAGCACGTTAAATCGTCTGGTCCCGGGTTTCATACGCATACATAAGACAGCCTTAAGTATGGATAGTTAGAAGTAGGCTTACCAACCGTCCCGCGAGAGCCGGGACGTCCCGTTTCTAGAGCCTTAGAGGATGCGTCCCGCGAAAGACGTGTGCGGGACGCCAATTGTCCCATTTTATCGTACCTACGGCTAAACCTACGGGCAGAAGTCGGAATTTAGTGAACACACGTTTTGTTTAGCTAGAAGAGTGGTGATCGGGACCGCGAGTCTCGCGTCAAACGAACGAAAAAATATTTTGTAATTGTATTTTTCGCCTCCCTATACTTTGACAGTTGAGTCCCGCTTTTTTTTGCCACGTCCCGTATTTTGACTGCCAAAGTCCCGGTAAATTCGTACATAAAGGTTGGCAAACCTAGTCAGAAGCCCGAAAATCTGACAACCGGATCTGCAACCTTAGGATGTTGTTATTGCCGTGTAACTGGGTTGTGGAGTTCTGATGGCAGACGTTCCGTGTAAAACACTGGTATTCAGCCACATCTGCTTAGACTGGAAGCTGAGAACATAGGCAAAATGTCTTGGCAGAACATCGTTTTCTATGTATAAAAACAAACTAATAATACCTTGTAACTTTGTCAGTGTCTTATCAATTCCGATCTTTGAAACCGGAAAAGACATAGGTATCAGTTGTTTTTAATGTAAATCACAAAGTTCGGAAATGATGTAGTTAATTTAAATCATGAGGATGTCATCACTGACATTGAAGTCTTTAAATCTATTCCTTTGATCATTTTAGTCGAAGAATGAAGACGGATCATAGTTTTTCAGTTAAAGTTATTCTCTAGTGGACCAGTAAAGCATACAATTGGCGAGGCGTAAGCTGAGCTTTGCATTTGTATGAGTGCACATAGAATCGATTGCCAAAAAGCAGTAGTGTGTTGTGTTGAGTGACTGTTTTGAGATTTAACACTGCAAAAGTCACAATATTACTTGAAATCAAAAAGATTATTAGGATTTTCAAAGGTTTAAATTGTCAAAGAGTTCATTTCGTCGGGGATAGTGCAAATCCGCGAATCTACCATACGTAAAGTGTGCGTATCTGCACTACGTGTAGGTTTATAGGGGAAGGTTATAAGTTTAAATATTTAGGATCTTGCGTGCATTGCCCGCGAAATTTAAAATTGCCTACATTTGTCAGATACGCGGAATTATCCAATGCTAGTTCCGCGGATTTGCACTATCCCCAACGATTTGTAATGTTAAAAACAATATTGCGTTCAGCTTAGGTTACGCTCGTTTTAAATAGTTTTTTCACTCTCTTGTATAAAGTAAGCCATTTTTGACTTCCGCACTGTTAGAAATTCACTGACGAAACCGGTTTAAACCAAGCAAAGGACGCGTCTGCATTCATTCTCACACAAATGCAAAGCTCAGCTTACGCCTCGCCAATTGTACCATAATGCAGGCCGGGCCTAAGGATTGCTCCCCGATTTATAACGTCACGATAAGTCACTTGTCTAATGATTCGGTTTGTTATCGCGTCTTACCTACGATTCTAACGAGAGAAAATGAGATATCAAACAAAATCGTTCGACAACTGACTTGTCGTAAGGTTCTGAATCGGGGGGCTGATTACTCGATTCCGATTGGTCCGATTGGCGCCGTGATGCTTAAGCGGTTCTAGGCTAAAGATAGGTGTTTAAGATGTAGTGTATGTGTGATAAACTATATCCACAATATTCTCTTCTGTCGTCTCCAAACGAAAGCCAAATCTTTAGCAATTTCACCAATCGGAACAATAAACTGATGAAATAGATGTGTATTTTTTTTCTGTTGTACTGCTGTTGATGGTCCTAGGGTACCGTTTCTACGTAACCGGGCAGTTATTGGCGAGACCTGAAGGCTTTCCAGCCAAACACGTGTGCACGTTCTTTTTATACAAGGTTAGTCGGAAAGGGGGTACTAGTCCGAAAGGGTGTTAAAGTACCCATAATAATGAATAACTTTTGTTCTACAGCTTTTTCCGAAAGTCAATTAGATTAAGCGAAATAGGTGATCAAAGATCTCAAAAAAAAAAACGCTAGAATCTATCTATCCCTAGTTATGATTAGCTGTGTTTACATTTTAGGTCTTTGAGGTCAAGAATTAGAAGCATCATTTTCTGAATTTGTAACTAAAGTAGGGATGAAGAATTTTTGAAAAAACTAAAATTAAAATATTTTTTATAGAATTAAAAATTATTGAATTTTGAAACTTTAACACTTGCTTTAAGATAGTCATTAGTGATAATTTAAGTGGCCCGCGGATAAGTATCCCCTTTCCGACTAACCTTGTATAGAATCTGTAGATAAAGTTGCGGGGGAAGACTTGGTACATTATTTCCAAATATTTTAATGGATATCACGATATCAAGATTACTGCGTGTTTGAAGTAACAAAAACACGCGTATCCATTTAGTAGTGACGCATAATTTGAAATATATTCTGTTTCTTGGTTATAGTAGATAATTAGGTGGTAATATCTCGGCAACACTTCCGCGTCGCTCGGCGGTGCCTGCGCCGGCCGCTCAGCGCTCGTCAACAGATTTATAGCGAGTTTGACCGTGAGACCTCAAGCGTAGCCGTTTTTTGCCTAATGCGTTATTTATTAAAATTTGATTATAAAACAACCGAAGTTAATTTTATAAGTCGGACTCGTGTCAAATCTTAGAATATAATACATAAATATCGTCAACTATTGGGTGCTTAATGAATATGTATGTGCAATGTTAATATATTTGTTTATTCATAACAAGAGACCTCAATTTAGCTAATTACGATATCAGATGAGAATAAGGATGAAGGTTGATCATAAATGTAATTGCTTATCTACCTCTAGGCTTACAGTTTTACCAATGTATTTTTTTATGTCAGTAATAAAATTAATTGCGAGTTTTTGTTAAAGCTGCTTTAATTACTACACGTAGATCTATCGATCTATGTTAGTCAAAAAAAAGCAGCATTAAAGTGTTGCTAAGCAATTAATGTTTTAACGTTAAAATGTCACGTAATATTATTACAAAGACCAAAAGAGCCGCTAAAGAGCCAGATGCCTCGAGTGGTGCCCATGTACCACGACATATATTAGAATAGTATTTTCGAATATCAAATATTGATTTTGGCGGCGGTCGTTGTGCAAACAATTAATGTTTATTTCTCTAAAAACATCGGCGCGCGACCGTTCACATTTTTGTTTAGATAATAATAGATTTTTTATTTACTCCTTGAGTGTTGCCGCACTAAGACAACGGCAAATAGCGTCAGGCACATTTTCTCACGGAACGCGGATAAGCAGTATCACTGTCCATGTCCGTTATACTTTTCTTGCGAAAAGCTCTCGGAGCGACCATTGCGTGCGGCCGGCGTGCGGGGCCCAGGCGCAGCGGTGACCGAGCGCGCGCTCGTGTGTCACACGTCAGATCAAATACACGAGATAAAACTAAAACTAATGTACACTCAACTCAAAGCTTTTCACAATCACCGGTGAGGGCAATAAATAAAGCTTCGCCGAAGAACGGGAGCAATTAATATGGGCGCGCCCGACTCGCGTGAAAGTAGCAGACGCGGACCACATGTGTGGACCGTGGACGAGACGCCCGCGCCTGCGCCGACGTGTGCACGTATTTATATTGTAAATATTATAGGTGCGCACACGACACATACGTATGTGTAGGTGGAGCTAAATTGCATCGCGAGATACATAAAATTTGTTATACTATGTTAATTCACTGATAGAATTCATTGTAGATATTGTGGAGGTGTTATACTTCTAGTATTTCACAAATAAATTATATATTTTATAAGTTCATAAAATACATTGAAGTAGTAATCTTTTCCAAATACGGATAGTGGTCTAGAGCAAATAGTATAATTTTCTGTTACAGAGATTGTGTCATTGCTATTGTGGCTTTTTCTTGTAATTTCTCAAGCTAAGTATGCTGATTGAGCTCAATACACGATACCAGCTCAAAGCTCAATAAAAAGCTAATACAAGTATGTTATTTATAATTAACTCGTACAGGAATATTCAGTTACACAAACTGCAGTTAACTCTCAAGTTCTGCGGGCAGATAACCAGCTGATAATACTCTGATCAACATAAACCCATATTAGCATATATGGAAGCTATAACTACACGCCATAGCCGTAAACCCGAGATGGAAGTATGTGTAAGTACCCGGTATACACATCGAAAACATTTATCTTTCTAAATTGCGACTAATAAAGAATAAATCATAAACTGGTATCATAATAACATGCTATGGTGCAGTAAAACATAAACGGCGCATAGGTGTACAATTACTTCCATATCCAATTACTTTGTTGAGCTGATATTCGGCTGACCCACATTTAAAACATTTTGCGATAGTGCCTCCTACGCATATGAGCGACATGTCGGTATTGGCATATCGGTGATTTCAATATGGCAACGTGGAGCGGCGGTGGAGCCTCAGCCGAGTGTATGCTAATATGTGCCGCGGGCGAGCGCAGCAGGGCGCGTCGCACTATGTATGTAACAGACTAACAGAGTGTACACACGGCTACACATCAAGCTATACATTTCCAGTTTACACTGACCTCTCACTGTAATGAAATCCTACACAATGCGAGATCACCTTATACTGGAAATGTACAGCTTGATCTGTAGCCGTGTGTACACATGGTATGCAATTACCATTTTATTAGTAAGTTAGCTGCCTTCACTACACTTGACGGAATTTCACAAAAATACGTAGGTGTATAAAAACTACGGTCAAGTATAATTTTGATGTCGATTTTGAAGAACATGTACGCAGGTATAAACACTTAATTGAGCTTTTTTAAGAACAGTTATTACTTCAAAAAATAAAAGTAAGTATTTTTAATATTTGTGGAGGTTCCAGTTTACAAAATAAAAAAATGTTGTTGGAATTGCTGAGACCTTTTATTAGTTCATTTAATCTATCGTTTCGTAGCTACCTGCTACGTTATAACTTCCTTAATTCTAGTTTGAATTGAGTGTCGTGTAATCGTCATATTTCTAAAGTATATAAACTGGGGATATGTAATAATGAGTGTTCATTGTATCCTAACATAGCAACGTGTTTTTGTGTTTATTTAGCGTGTTTCCGAGAATCCCACGCGCGCTGTGTAAGTTTTTCTAGGTATGATGCGTGAGTGCTGCGTGGAATGCGGGCCACAAGACTGCGCTCTCTCGGTCGCATTCAAGGGTAGGCCAGGCTCAAAATGTTGTTCATTGGTCATTAGAAAACATATATAAAGTTGATTGATGTTTATTACATGTAACTGTTAATTTCAAGTAAGCCATATCCTGTTTGATATTATAAAATGTCCATATTAAAATTGTAACTATTTAAATGATTATATTTTTTACTTTATCGATAATTTTCCACGGTTAGGAGGATGTGGTGGTAATACGCAACGTCTGGCACGCTGATACATACTTACTGACTGCGATGTTGCTACGGGCTACGCACCGTAGATCATAATCGGACGAGTATTTATTGGTGCGCGCTTTCTAAAGCCCTGCGCCATCCCGCGTCAGTAAAGCTGAATACTCACGAATGTCAAGTGACACGCGATATTACATTCAACGTATTTTATTGCAACTTTGGATCGTCTAAATGTGAATAAGCCTGAGTGGCAGGTGTATGTTTGGATTTATTACAAACTTCCTTTTTAGTAAAACGTTCGATGGCAGTTATTGTTGGACATTACTCATTTATCGATCGTAATTAAAAATAATCGGCTTTCATGGGTTACAGTCAAAGTGAATTTTATTACGTGTTATTGAGTAACTTTAAAGCTAAATAAGAAAACTTTCAAAAGGTCGTGCTGGCGTAATAGCTTGAATAGCTATCATTGCCACGGCGTGCGGCGATAGCTGTAGTTATTCACACAAGATGTCATTTGTAACAATTAATTTTGAAGTAATCGATAAATTTTAATGTTACTTGTATAGGTAGGTAAGATGCGGCTCTTATAACGGATCTTTAAAATTTATTGCTTTCTTTTACTTTCCGGCTTTCAATCTCTTCAGATTCGAGCCCAAACATTAATGTCCACCGTTACCTAGGAGATTATATTTCACAAAATTATTTGAACACTCAATATATTGCCAAATTATTTATTGCATACCGATACAGACAACAAACATATATATCTATTTAAATTGGTTTTGCCGTTGGATACTAAATAGTTTTATAGTTAGACGAATAATAGCCAGATAAGTCATTATTAATTCACATTGCAACCGAAAGAGAATTAGTATCAACTCAATTAAAAAGTCATTAGTGAAATATTTGAGTTTGAAATGTTACACTTGTGACTTATTTGTGACACGCATATTATTGCCTCATAACATACCCTTCGTTTACACCTAAAAATAGTTAGTGATATAAGTTGTAAACAAATTTTGTAAAGGTCTTTTTAAAAGTAGTCACGTGTTATCAACACGTAATGAACAAATTTTTTAAAACAATCCTTTTTAAGATACTAAGCTGCTACTAAAAGTATGTATTTGCAATTTGGTTTTAATTGACTGATTCGTGTAGAATACTTGTATCACTCAATTTACAATTTATCTAGGTGTAACGAGGGATAAAAATTAATTTGTTACGCACTGATCAATGACGTAACATTGTCAACAATTCCTAATGTTCCATTTCCATAAATAAGTACGATTAATTTAAACAAATGATCGCCAATTTGTATTCAACTTTATAACATTAGTACGCAACTAATAATAATCATATTATTAGCAATCACGGTGTACGAACAATGTTATTGCGAGTCCATCAAAATACTGTGCTTAACGAATCTTGACACTTGCGTTTTTCTTATCCCTCAATATTATTCAAAGTGACGTATCGGCTTTATTGTAAGCACCAAATGTGTCGTGTTATTTTGTTTTTTAGGACTTAAAAAAAAACCTACATTTTTCACTTGTGCGTACCCGAGTATGGATGCAGCCATGTATAGTTTAGAAAAAAATTAAGGATAACTTAGGCGTTATTAATAGTATAAGTTAAATATTAGCCTGTAACTGTCCCACTGCAGAGCAAAGGCCTCTTCTCATACAGATAAGGAACGAGCATTGATCACCACGCTTACTCACTGCGGGTTGTCGATTTCAGACCATTAAGTTCAGGTTTCCTCACGATGTTTTCCTTCACCATATGTCAGTCGCGTTTTAAATTACCTAAGAATGTACATATGACATTGAAAAAGTCACATTGGTACATGCCTGGGTTTGAACCCACAACCCGGTGCTTCGTGTCTGTAACCCCCGAGTCACCACGACATTTATATATACTTGGGAGCAAATAAATCGAGCCACTTCTATTTTTCACGTATAACTGTAATTATTTCAGTATTATGTAACATATCAATTCTAAACATATATCGCCTAAAAGGTTATTTGATAACCTTTACAATGAGGGTAGTTTTTTGTCAACTGAGAATTACATAATTCATGAAACCAAAACTAATAACCAGGACACGTGAAAAAGGAGTGGCTCGATTTCTTTGCTCCCAAGTTTAGTATAACTTAATCCTTACTTAAGATTATAAATGCGAAAGTGCCTCTGTCTGTCTGTTACCTCATCACGACTAAATTACTGAACCGATTTTGATGAAACTTGGTACAGAGATAGTCTGCAACTCGGAAAAGGATATAGGCTATTTTACCCCGAAAAACGCGGAATCCGCGATAAACGACATCAATGCGGGCGAAGCCGCGAGCGATCCCTAGTAAAATATATAAAAAAACAGGGAAGTGCGAGTCGGACTCGCGCACGAAGGGTTCCACTTCCATACCATTATCTATAAAAACGGCAAAAAATCACGTTTGTTGTAGGGCAGCCCCCTAAAATATTTATTTTATTCTGTTTTTTAGTATTTGTGTTTATGGCGGCAACAGAAATACATCATCGCCTGGTGACAGTCGGACAGCGGAGTCTTAGTAATAGGGTCCCGTTTTACCCTTTGGGTACGGAACTCTAAAAACACTTTTCCGTATTCGATAAATCACGAGATAAGAGTCATAAAAAGTTTTTTTTTGCGTTTGTCTATTGCAAAGTGAACTGTGATTATCATCTAAATAATAGTTTTTCATTGATTAATATAATTGGTTTCCAAATTAAATAATATAATAATCTGATGAATTAAATAGTGTCGTATCTAAACGTGTTGGTCGTGGTAGACAAGCGCTCGGTGGTCGCAGGGCGGGCCTGGGGTTGTAGTGCGGTACCTGCCGAGAGCGTGTGAAGTCCGGCGCAGGCAGGGGGTGCTCGCCACAATGGAATATTCAAATGCGCTCCTGGACGTAGCTCGCATGAATGTGCATTACCCTATGACCATATTATTTTTAACATGCGCAGATAATGGCTCATCGGGGCGATTCTTAATTTTTTCGCTTTCTTATACGCGACCCTTTATTAGGGCCCGCGACGCTTTAGGGTTTTTGTGTAACCGGCGTATGTTGTCATTAAAGCGAAAAATAATTAATTATTTGCTCGTAGCGTTTAAACATCTTTAAACTGAATGTTGATAAGAGAAACCTTAAGTAATTGACTAGGATACATTTTCTGTTTTTAACCTTATACAACCCATAGGTACAAATATGTATCAATAATAAATCATATCAACTCGTGTTAACAAAAATGGTTAAATGCCAGCCATAACACCGAGTTATTAATAACGCTAACAAGTTTTTTCATTTAAACAAATATGTTAGATGATTAAATCCACTAACACTGATTAATTATCGCTGCTTGCGGTCTTTAACTTTTGCACGTAATTAATTCCCTGGCGTTAGATAAAGCTCAAATGCGGTAAACAACAATAATGAATAATAAACATTGTCCCGCCGGTCCACAACCGGTACTTATGACACTTTACCCTGTAATTTGGCAATCAGTTGTATGACCCCAGCACCGAGCTATTGTGCACTGCACCACGCTGACATCAGGAGCCTGTAATTTTGCGGTTACTTGCAGGTGTTTATTACATTATAGCTGTGACGTGAGATTAAGTGAAACGAATAAACTGCACAGGACACGTCAGTTAAGCTTTCCGAATGTCGTATTTCCCTTCAAATTAACCATTAATATACCTACTGCGCGAATGTTTTATGAATAATTTTAAGTGGTCATCGTTATGCCATATGAACTTTTGAACTTTAATTTAATAATATCATTGTAGAATTGTATAATTTAAACTATTAATCAAGTTTATTGTGCTTGATCGTGACAAAGTTAACATAAGCTTATCTCGTAGAAAAAGGTATTAATTTATTCCGTTATTTTATAAGGCCATCTCGCATATAAATTGTCTTCGGTGATTTCACACGGTGAGCAGTGCACTGACCATTGTCTCCCCTATCATTAAAAAGAAAATTGCGAACCGCTTCATTGTTGTATCTTCAACCCTTTCTTTGCCCTCTGTCCATGAGCGTTACGGCAACCCGAGGTAATATCTCACAGTTTTGACAATCGCCCAATGGGGAGACACTCATTGTTTCGCAGCATCCGAGGGTCCCGCAGTGAATTTATGCTCGCCTGTCATAACAGAATGAATTTACGCATTGTGAATCAATACAGTGATTTCATCAATAGACAGCCTTTGTTTCTGGGTGTCGAGCTTACGTAATGTATTAGGATATGTCAGCAAACAGTAATATGTAAGTGGATACTTTTAGTTGAGACAATGGCCACTCATTTATATTGTGCCAATATTTGATAAAAAATCCGGTCAGCTATGAAAGCTCGGCACGAGTGTCGCTACGATTCTTTGTAGATAAAACTTGTATAGATATTTGTATCAAAAAGTAGTCAAACTGGTAATATTAATAGCACCTAATTATTGTTTTATATTATACATTTAGATTTAATAGCAACTTGCAAAAAAATAATTAAAATAAGATTAAAATTACTGAAATTCCTAGGCTATGTAGTGTTATATTATAACTTAATTAAATGTTGTTTTTGTTGGTGTCAATAATAGTTGCGAATTGTGAAACAAAAGACTTCAACGCGATGATGTAAGACAAGTTACATATGGATACAATGTTACAAAAGATCGAATACATTATTAATAATTGGATTAAATTTGAATTTATTATAGTAATTCCCAGATTGTAGGTATAAATTACACATACGAGACGATTTGATGGTAGTACTACTTACTTAATGTTTTCGGTCAATAAATTATATACGCAGAACATATAATTTATTGGACATAGGGCATTTACAGTAATATGTATAGATGCTATTTATTGCGTGTGTACGTAAAGTTTCGCCTCACAACAATTCTTGTTTACACTTAATACTGTAATTTCATAATTCAAGCGTTTAAATGCATAGCTTTTCGTGAGCGTACGCAAAAAAGCGCGGAGGCTCGCTGGAACGGCGATTACGGCCCTTAAAATAACATCGTACGTTTAAGTTAATGACAGACACACCGACAAAATGCACTTATAATTGCTTATACAAAGAGTTTTGGTGAAAAATTATCATGTATATGGTATTACGACGAGGCTCTCCCACGGGATGGGGAGGAAGCGTTTTGTTTCTCCTACGCCATGTGCACATACTTTAATTGCATTCACCAACACACCTTTGTATGTTGGTGTTGAAATAATGTATTGGATTCACAGATTGCAATCGTGTACAAGTACTTCTATTAATTAATTAATTTACACTGCATTAATAAACATATATATCTATTATGAGCCAAGGGCGCCGTCTGTTTTGCCACATTAAATACCAATGTGACACTCTGGTTAAAGCATTTATGAGATTTGTGGTCACGAGAAATATCAATTAGATCCTTAAATGAATCTCAGAACATGCGTTACTATTACAAATTCATTATATTTGTGATTATAATTAACTGTTGGTTGATAAATGTTCAAATTATTTTGTGTAAATACTTAAGTAAATCTTGTTTTCTTATGATGTATTGAAATAACAAGAAAACATTTGATAGAAGAAACCTTTGTTTTATTAATATTGGATTCTCTTTGTATTACAATAGATAAAGTTTCCATTTACGTTTGCTTTAATGCGTCTTTCTATCTTAGATTTAGATTCTAAATAATGGAACCTTCATCCATTTTCTTATTAGTTTTGATAATAAGTCCACACACCCTTTAGTCTTAGTTGGTTTCTGAGGTTGCAATCTTATTACCGAAATTACATTATCTATGCATGATAGCCATCCAAGCAGAAACGTAGTTTTTAACCACAAATTCCAATATGATTTTGAGTGTTGTAGTTTAGAACTTGATATGAAATGGTCTAGTTACAAACTTGGAGCTCAATCATATTATTTGTAAATACGCTGTCAAATTCATAAGACTTACAACCGGTGTTTATGATCTATAATACCAATTTATTCACAAATAAGTTAAAAACGTAATTTATCTAAATGTATACAATAGTTCCGACGACGAACTGTAATTAATTATAGATACCAAGAATTAGAATGCTGACAGCTCCCGATACAGGTGTCGATAAATAAAACTTAAAATTTTGTCATTATGTAATGTCACAGAAGTATTTAATGCTTGAAACATTGCATAAGCAATTAGCAGCTCTTAGTCGTGGACATACATCAGTAACAGTAGCTGTAGGTAGCGGGGACGGCGATAAATTCCCGCAACTAGTCGGTGGTTACTAGGCAATAATCGACGTTGCATATTTGCATAATTGTGCCCGCTAAGTGTCTGTATCTACATAAAATTGCGTCTTTTTCATGACTCCTCTATATTTAACCGTGATGAAAATCGCTTCGATCAAAATATTTCCTCTGAACCCCGTGCCTCTTAATTAATATTTACTTTGAATAAATTTCGACGACAATCATATTATAATGACGGAACGATTTTAATAATATCATTAGTCATTATACATATTATTATATTCAACGTGTATCGTAAAACTTTATGTTTATGAAGTATTTCTGTGAATATCAAATAACAGATACGAATCTAATTAATTATTACGTATTTCCATTTGATTCTTAACTAAGTCTTCTGCGGGAGCGGCGCTGACTTTACTAATAGCTTTTCTTATTGGTCCCATTGAACTATGAATGACGAACTAATTAGACTATCGGAAGTTGGTAATAACGCTTAAACGTTTATAATGCTAGTAATAAACTAGAATATTGGTATAAAATTAAAGGGTTCTTAAGATTAAACTTTGAAACTAAAGTTTTTCCTGTTTCCATTCTACATACATATTGATTATGGCGTTATTGATGTAAGCAGGGTGAGAATGAATATTTATCAATTTATAATGGGCTGAATTGAGATGTTAATAAGAGTAGAGATCCATTAACAAACTCTCTGACTGTAAATGTATGATTGGTACGGAATGAATATTAATAAGCAGCATTACGAATAAACATGAAGTTATAAAATATACAGAACAGTTTCAGTTTTTGATCTCATAAAAAGTGCAAAACACAATTATGCGGCATTATTTGTAATAGATTATGTGTTCAATGACATCATGACACGACGTGCGGTAAACGAGAACGGAAGATAGAAAAAAGTGTAACAGAAAACAATTTTATTACAGAGACATTTCCGTTCGGTTCGATCGGAGATAATTTTTAATCTCGAGACCTGAACACAGCTAATCTAATTAGATTCCAACTAGTGGAACTAGTCGATAAAAACGGTTATGAAGTAGGAATGGACGCCGCTACCGAGCGACAATTATGTGTAGATATCTGATTGCAAGCGAACACAGCTTTTATGATTCGATACTAAAACAACTACACACAAATACCGCTTATTACGTGTAGTTAAAGGCAATTGTTTATTTGTACACTTAATAAAAGCAACAAGATTATACAATACGTTGTTGCTACAACATATTACAATAAAATACAAATGTAAGCTTTTACGTATTCGAATTAAGGATTAATTGAAGAAATAACATTGTACGTAATGTATGTTTATTACATTTAAATAAGCGTGTTATATTATATAATATAAATTTATTGGATTATAATTTAGCATTGCAACAGAATTAAAACAAAACTTGAGAGACGTGCATTTGTTGTAGGTATCGTTCGAGATTGTTTAGATGCATTGCAACAAGGTATTTGTTAAATGTTTACGCGGCTACGATAATGGATACAGTCACTGGATACTAGCACCAATGTCCGTTTGCGCTTGTACTACACTAATGATAAATGATTCTGGGGATTGCGTTTCCTTAAGCACCTTTTGCATTTAGGTTCACTTCAAGGCTTAAGAACAGACATAATTCTCTTGTCACTATTAGTTTAGCTAATAACTGTTACGAATACAAGTAAACATACTTCTAAATAGATTTCACCGATGGTTCTTTGTTTTGTAAGACACTTGTTATTGATGATATATCAAGTTTGAGATTATTTTTTTGCATTAGTCTCGTTAATTTGTAGACCTATATTTATCTGTCTTTGGAGTACATTAACTCCTCTGAACCTAATTATACTCTATATAATTTCTGTTGGCATAATTGCATTGTGAAATGGTATGATAGTGTAGTGCGTCGCACGGTCGCGCCCGAGGGCGACTCGGACGGATAACGGAGCGCGGGCCGTGAGGCTGATTTATCGTGGACATCCACCGAACCTATCCGATTTGCATTTAGATAGCGCAGCGGCGCGGGCGGCGGGCGGGGCCGACTCGCCAGCAACCGAACACGCCGTTTTACTCTATCGCACGTAAATTAACTATAAAATTATCTTTCTGCAAAAAAACGACAACGGCTATTCATACCACTAATAAGATTTAAACGTACTTTGTTGATGGTCTATCATTAAGCTTCGTACCTATTATAGCGCAGTTAATGATGTTACAAGTTCTATGAAAAGTTGAGAAAAGTTGATTAAACCCAGTAGGAAATACTTCTTTCCACGTATCAGGGGGCCTACTCCCTAAGTCCGTCAACGAAGTTAGTCGCCCGTCCGAATGTAGCCCGAAACGTAGGAGTGAACAAAACAAGTGTCAAGTTCAACTTTTCGGATGGGCAAAAACACATCGGTAGTAGGGGTAACTGCCAAATCGTGTTGTCATTCATTCTTAGTCCGGGCCCCGAAATAATCGTATGTCCGTAGGTGATAGGGTGTAGGAAACGCTCGTAACGTAGACCCCCAGGACTTAAATAGTATAAAATACTACCGAAACGAAAACAAAACTTGTTTGAGACTTTAAAAAGGAAATTGATAACCGTTTATCAATTTGATTCATAGTTTTTATTTGTCACCTTTATCCTGTTATAGATCTACCTAATTGAGTGAGTACATTCCTTGAGGGCTGTTACGTAGCGCTGGCGGAAGGCTGACGATGACGGTGCTAGGTTATTCAGACTGCTCGTAAATTATCTACCTCCGCAATTAGTAGGCGCCGATTTGGCGCATTATACGTTTCCTTCACCAACTAGCAAATATCGACTATATTCAACAGATACCGATTTTATCACTTAATAGTTTTCTTAAAATGATTGAAATCTAGATATCTAAATGTAGAATTAGTATTTAAAGTTTTTTAGTAATACAACTCTATTTACGTGGTAAGCATTTTCCTTAGTGGGGCTTTTGGATTTTAAACTGTAGGTATATTAAAGTGTAAATATAATCAATTTTAGAATATTAATATCATTACTTTATTACAATGAGGAATATTTAATAACTAGCTTTTGCCCGCGGCTGCGCTCGCGTTATTTAAGCTCAAAAAACTTTTAAAACACTACAAAAGTTTCTATAATCGTTATTGGCAAGGCACGTTGGCGCCATCTATTAACGTTATTGTTGTTTTCCTCGGGAACAGTACTTTTTTTCGTTATGAAAGGTACCCTATGTCCGTTTCTGTACACCTGACAATGTAAATGCAAAATTTCAGGATGATCGGTTCAGTGGTTTAGGCGTGAAAAGGTAGCAAACAAATAAACTTACTTTCGCATTTATAATATTAGTTAGGATTAGGATTTAAAGAAAAAATCATGTTATCAATTAATCATAAAACATGCAGCCTATATATGAACTGACCACGAATATTCGTTGCCTCCGACTGCATGTTATGATTTGATAGTAAGAATATTTGAAAGCCTACGTGAATTTTCTCTACTTTGCGCTTCCTGAGGGATAACAACAATACCTACTTTATACATTTTAAAGATTTGATTATAAATACGTCTTGTTTACATCGTTTTAGTTCTTTTCACAAGAAGTCGGGTTTTTTAAATTAACGTTTCGATTTCCAAATTTTTTATAGTTTTAGGTATAGTATATTTACGTATATAATGTAGCACGGGACTGCGGAGATAAAAATGAATCTAATGACACTTCACACTTCAAAATCCGCCGAACCGTTTACGCTACATGAGGTCACATAGAAACAGACAAACGTACATTTACACACGACAAACATTACCCTCCCTCTTTTAGTAATAAAATATATTTATAAAACACAACACGTTAAAAGTTCTAACTTTTTAAATTAAATAATTCCAACATGTCGAAGAAGGTATGTTTATGAATTCGTTTTACTCAATGGAGATTAATATATTTAATAGTGGACATCTGAAGTCTTGCTGTCAATGACATTATCTAAAGAACCAAGTATAAACAAAGATAGTGAGCAATGTAATTCCTAGGAATTATATAAAAATTCCTGAGTTATATATTTTTATCCGGCAACGTATACACAGTAAATACGCTATATGCTGATTTAGGATTTGCATGATACTTTATAAAATGCAAATTATATTCTATACAGACATACGTTTTAATCGAAACTCCGGGTATAAAATATGGTGTCAGTGGACGTTGCTAAATGTTTTACAAAATGGAAATCGCAATTCAGACGGCTCGCATGTGTGGCGCGCAGCTTATTGCAAATTTTCTTCGTGAGAGCATTTAATCTTTCCGTCAAACAGATGTTATCCATTGCAACAAACCCAACCACTCTGAGGCGTAAAAGGAAGAAGCACACGCCCCTAATTGCGATATATCCCCGAGTATCTTCTACAATATGTAAATAGGCGTTCGAGGTAATTAAAAGCTTATCTCGCGCCCTGCCATCGCGGCCCCGCTGATTGCTTCGTAAAATGATTGACATGCTATTTTAACAGTCTACCGATAATGAAAACGTTCTTGCACATTTTAATTCATACTTTATTTATTGTTGACAATTACTATTTGCACAGGATAATTGATCGCGTTCTCACAATTGTCAGGTTGCTGACGAGTTGTTTGCGATTTTTTTAAAGCTGCGTAGCCGTGAGGCGCCTGCGCCGCCGCCTGTCCAGTGTCCACACACCGCCACTTACTACTTCGTACACAATTTTTTATTATTTGTGTCTCTTTATTCGTACAGAATTCCCGATAAATTATCTTAATACGACAAATATTTACATTCGTTTTACAAAGCTTATTGACTTGTCTATCCGTAGGTACAGGTATTTCTTAATCGTTTTGAATAAGATTTTTTAGGCAGAGGTTAGAACGGTTTTACGTATTAACTGCTAAATGGTGGTGTTTACGTAGCGGTCCGGATGAACGTTCCGAGTTAAGAATGGAATTTGTAAATAGCTTTAAGTGTCTGTCTGGTAATATAGTCAGACGTTAATAATCGTGTTTTATCTGTTATAGCAGACTAATAGTTGCTCAATTCTTCAGTGCCTTAATAGCCTCGCCAGTTCATCTAAGTTAAACAATGCGATAACAAATCTGAATGCATTAAATCAACATTGCCATATTTCCGTGGGCAGTGTCGCAGAACTTGTAGATCTTTGGGGAATAATGGCTTCGCGGTTTAATTATAGTCGCAGGAGTATAACATAATCGGGCATAAATCACGTTATATAGATACCTGCCAACCACAACCTGTTTCAATTCGCACGCCACAATGCGCGCGGCGGATTGTGCGCCTGCGCGGACCACGTCGCTCCTAATTTATACCTTCATGGTGATTTAACGACAGCAGCCGAATCTATCCAAGAATACGTATCAAAGTTTTTACTATTGCTGCTTTAAAGAATAAAATTCATTTGTAGTGTCATTTATAGGTTTTTTATTTGTATAGTTGGCATCATGAAATTTATAGATATGGTCTCTTTGTTCAGTCGGTCGTTCGGTGAGTATCAAGTTTAGCACACAATCGAGAGCATTAACATTTCCATTGAACCGTGCAGACTTTAATCAGCCGATACGAGTCGCTCAGCCCAAACATGACTAACTGACAGAACTGCAGCGCGAAATGAGCTGCACACAATATTGTTCTTCGTTTGTTTTGAGCTAGCGACACAACGATCCAACTTATTACTTTACGAAACCATCTAAATTATTAGTATACACAATTTATATTGTTTACAGATTTATAATACTCGTAGGTCTGATTTATAATAAAGGCTCTACAAGCTATTAGGTAACGCCTTCTCGATGAACATGGACCACACACGGCATTCAAATTAGAAAAGTCAGACAAAACGGAAACGATGCATTTATTTTGGGCTTAGAGAGGAGCGGGCGCCGCGGGCGTTCCTTCTTTCTAAGCTCGTAACTCTTCTAATAAGACACTTTACGCGAGCTTAACTAGAGCTTAATGCGTGCAACTTCGATTGTATATATATATCATTTTGATTTGTAGTGAAACCAAAACATTTGTACCTACGCTACGTCCCCCGTCTCGACCGTTAAGACGATTAGTGTAATATTTTGTGAATGTCCATTCGTGGTTAGATATGTATTCTCAGTTTACTTCTTTATAATTCCCAGATAACATAGTATTTACTATTTAACTCGAATGCTTTTAAAACGGGATGTTTATTTATTGTTAAATGGTAGTTAAAGATAATTCGTTTTAAAATGATCGATGATAAGTGCTGGGTTAAGTTTTTTGTCGTGTTTGCGCGGTGAAATAATTGCGAGCATATTCTTATGCGACGCAGACAGGCGCAGGCGGCCTTCAATGCCGTCTCTATTTCCGCACTTCCCCTCACTGTTAAATGGCACAAATTGTCTTCTACATTTATGTCGTATGTAATGTGTATTGTTTTGTTTTTTTGACTAATGTCGCGAGTTCAGGGTTTGCAATTTAGGTTATGTACGTAAGCTAATTGACAAAGCATCATAAAAGACCAAAGACGGTCGTTAGCAATTGCGTTTTCCTAATATCTTATTCTAAAAGTTGAATCCATTTTATGAATATTAAGCGCTCAGTAGTTTCAACCAATTTTGAGAAGTGATGTATAAATTTCAATTGCATCAATTATTCTCTTTTGTAAATGAAGTGGGTATTGATCGTGATGTCCGTGTGACGGCTTCACGCGTTACGGCGTGTCTCGCAGGCGACCGCGCGACCGAGCACGCACAATACAAAGAACACTTCTTATAATCGCGAGTTAACGTCGCATTCAACCGCTGCCCGTCAACCTACTGAGCGTTGTCACTCAACGGTCACTCAACAACAACGGTTTTACTAAAAAGAACTGTGAATAAAAGTTTTATGCGCCCTGAATCAAATTTTAATTCCTGCCAAATGTCAGATTTTAAATAAAATGCGATAAGTGTCTCTATAAAGAGACGTGAATACGGTTAACCAGACTGTAAAAGAATTTAACGTTCTAGAAAAGATATGAAAATAACGGTCCCATGCTTTGAATAGAATATTATAAACAATGACACAAACGTCATAATACAATGTGTATTTATGGCATTTGTTAATAAAGAGAGACCCCAACAAAGCGTTATCGATGTGTCGATATCACCCCTTTTATTTATACTCTTTCGTTAATTTAAATCAGATATTGAATACACACCTAATAATAATTCATAGATGCCGAAATTCTTCATATTTATGTAGATGAATTGTCTATTGTCGGTTGTTTAGTACCAATAATTGTAAGCTTCAGCGCGTAATTATAGAGCGACGTTAAATTTTCAGACTTGAATGCTACTAGTTACGCAGACAGGAGACATGACTTATTTAGTGCCCATGTTGCGTTTCCATCTTTAATCTGCGTGGGCGCATATTTCTGAGAAAACATTTCTTGTTGACCGTACATAATGCTGCCAAGAAAACAGAAGTAATAATGTTGGCCATACTTGTACGGTGAAGAACTCCGTAAATGAATCATCGCATATGCGTTCCTCGTCAGGGCGCAAAAAGAGGTTTGTCGAAAATGCTCCTCGTTTAGTTTTGCTCCGTGTGGCTGCGTTCGCGCTCACTGCTCCCTGTACTCATCCCTTATTTATTTATACTGGTATGAAGAATGTACATTTTTTGTGCTGCCATAACAGTGTGCGTTCAGCGCTGCCACAATCCGAGGCAGCGAATTCTTTAATTGACAAAATGCAGCGAAGCCACATTCCGACTCGAATCGTTAGCTTTAATGTGGGAATACAAAATGGATTATTAATGACACATTTTCAGTTTTTCACAAATTATGAATAATCCTATCTTTTCACGAGGTCCGTATAAATCGTGTTAATCTGTTACATTTTTGGTAATTAGCATAATTTTGAAACTAATAGTAGTTTTATATTTTTCTGTTGATACTTAAATTGGCAAATAATTCTATCCTAATAACCGTGAGAAAAAACGTAGATAACGATGTAGATATTTTTGCCAAAATATTTAGAAATATGTATGTATAAAAAAACCGTTTCGTATCTTTTATACTTCTAAAACTATTCTTACATTTCTATTAAGTAAATTGTCAAGTTTAAACATAGGCACTACAGGAATTCATATGTTCCTATATTCATATAAGTATTCAATCATTCATGCACTATCTATCATATGTCCTAGTTCGTTAAACTTCTTAAAAGTTTCGTATGCATGTTTAATTTAAAGAAGCTGAGTGGCAGGTTTCAATGTACAGAATTATGTATAGGTACTACTTACGATGTAATTTACTGCCTAATGAAAAATAATCGTTTAAATCATCAGTTTCTATCACGTCTCGCTCAGCGCTGGTTCCGCGCTGGTAATGAGTCGTTAGTTGCGATAGGTACTAGTTTCTCTTATCATCGATGATAAAACATGCGTAGATTTGAGCCGCACCCTGCACTTTCCCTTGAAGGTAGGTACTGCACCTGCCGGGTGAGCGAGGTGAAGCCGCGCGGCCTGTTCCGCCGCAACGCATGATTCAATATATCTGCAATGCGACAACAACGTTTATGGATATGTATCTACGTGAGGTTATTGCATATGAGACAGGTTAAATGGATCTACGTGAAAGTTTGCATCGTACATGGCGAAGGGACTATATGATTATATGACTTTATAGCGCTCCACTTAATGAATTGAGCGGCAATAACTTAATACGCATGCAATTAGATGTTACAGCGCATAATAGGAAACCATCGAGTAGTTTCTTTATCTTGTCTTCTCGGGTTTTAATTAAGAGATTAATAATTAAGCAATAGCAGCGAGTGGCAACGACCGGAGAGGATAAGCACGGCAGGCGGGCGCACGCAACCCTACGAGACATGCGTGCCGCTCCGTTACGACACCTACACCAAATTTTTCCACATGCCCGAGCAGCAGATAAGCGGCGAGCGACGCCAACGTGTTATTTATTAACGAACCGAATGATCGATAGTTGGACGCGTCACCGGACGTGGACGTGGACGAGCGCCGCCTTTCGAAACTCGCCGCCGCCGACTGATCGTTTCGCTGTACGCTGTACACCTCCGATAAATCCATCCCGCAATGTCTCCGACTTGACTGAGCACGAAATTCATATTCTTTGAGACAACTTCATAGCCGAGCTTTCAATCAAGCGAGGTTCTTAAATATTTGTAACGTATTTTTTGGAGTGAATTTATGTACAAGATTTTTGTGAAAAAGCTTCTATTTCAGTTGAAAGCAAAACATTAAGCACCGACAAGATCATCTCTTTAGTATCACAGATTTTGTAAGGTGTCTGATCTGATAAAAGTCGTGAACGGAATGTCCGTGTCGAATGCATTGTTTGCGTTACCAAGGCTTCTCCAACCCTTTGGCAAAGTCATCCGTTCCGCTCTAGCATACGTCACGTCGTCGTGACAGCTGTGCGCGATACTTTCTAATCGCTCCATTCAATACTCAACACCAAACAAATACACAAGGAGTAGGCAACTTACGAAACATTAAATGGCTCGAACAATTGACAGCTAGAAAAGAGTAATCAATTAATTATTTATAGAGGTGCCAGTCAAGCGAAGATTTGTCAAAATGGTTGCACAACGTTCGAATACTTCCAGAATCTGGGTAATCGAATGAGCTTATAATGTAAACAAGCTCGTATGTTAACATGTATCGATTCGAGGCAAACGTGATAGGAAACGATCGGAAATTCGAGGTTCGGCTGCACAGGGCAGGTTAGACCAGTCCCGGTGGCCTCGCAAGGACCCCAGCAAACCTGTTAGATTCGTTGCACGATTTTTACGTGCGCACCTACCGGAATCTCATTCACGTGGTGCAGCCGCGCCGCTCCGCCCGGCCCCCTGCGCCACCGCCTGCCAGTTAACTCGTCAAATGACTCACGCTTCGGCTGGTTAAATGCCAGAAGCTGGCTTTTCCAGTTCTCTGATCCAATTCGCACATTCTATTCTTACTTGACACTAACGCGACATTCTGTAGCCTAGGTTAATTCATTGATTAGGTAATGATGTGAGGTAACACGATAATTGCTTGTTTTTAAGCTTTAGGGATACTTTGAAACCATAAATGGAAAGTTATGAATCACATTTACTCGTACAAAATAAACGCTGGAATTATAGTTATTGAAGGAATTTTATCATTATTAATCAAGTTTATAAAGTGAAAAACGAACTATGTCACTCGAATCGGAATTAACTAACTCGAATCAATACCCGGTTAAAACTTTTAACTTCTGAGAGAGCCAGAAAATTGTTCTCGTAGTAGTCATCCGGAGCGACTGTAGCCAGGAAAGTGGGAACGCATAAGTATGTCACATTTCACACAACAAATGCCAAGATGTATTAACACACCAGGAACAGGAATCAGGTAGAACTACGATCCGGTCAAACCCGTCCGACGCGTGCTTCCAACATTTTTTATTTATTTGTCTGCATCGTCGGATACCGCTGGGCGTGACGTCAGACGACCTAAACTGGTTAGCGAGGGAGCAGGGATTTGCCTCGTATCCTTCCGGTTCTGCGAGTGGTTCAGACCTGTTCTACATCAGGTTGCGCGGCACCAGGCGACCCAGCCGCGTGACGTATGAGTACTACGGCGAACTTGCATATAATCACCCGAATTAGACAACGCCCCTGCGTGTGTTCAAAGCCCGTTCCAATAACTAGTCATTTCACTCTCATACCAGACACCAGCAGTGCTGACTCATGCTCTGTGTGCGCAACAATTAGCAAACGTAGCGTCACATTATACGATGGCCGTCGGTGGGTACCATCAAAGGTCAGTATCCGTACCAAAATGGTCACGCCTAATAACTGGTTCGTCAGTTATAGTCGACTCATTCGTAAAACTACAGTGGTTTTGTATACCAGTATTTTACGCTATGTTTACTCGATTTACTCCATACTACGGATTGAATGAAATACTACAAATAGTAGAGCGATGAGTTTTAGCGATGAACGTCACAGTCAAGTAGATAACAGTTTGTTTTAGGACAATTTAATTAAGAATATTGTATTGTTGCAGGAGACGCAAAGAGGTGATGGAGGTGAGCGGAGAGTCGTGGCGCGCCTACTACTCGAGCGCGGAGCACCCGCTGAGCGCCGCCACGTCCGCGGTGCTGGGCGCCGTGGCGGACGACGGGCAAGGGCAGCCCATCGAGTACTACAAGCTGCCGCCGCTCGCGCAGGACACGCACCTCAGCTTGCACAAAGACGCAAAACTTGTTGATGTCTGGCCGTGAGTCCTAAACACAACTTCTATGCCTTCCTCGCCGAGAATCCCGCATAACTCAGTAGTTATCATTTATATTGGCTCTAGCGTGTTTACACATTCTCATTTAACTAACTGCTACAGAAATATATGAACGTTGTAGCAATTAGGTATGTCACATTAAATTTGAAATACGACTCTACAAAACTATTAATATTTATTTTCATCAGAGTGTTAGATACTTAAAATAAGTATTCTTCTAAACACATATACACATCGAGCGTAATTAATTACTCATAAATACTAACATATATATCAAGAATACATAATAGGAAAGATAATCGAATATGCAAATCCAATCACAAATATCGATACCTAACAATCAAGTGGAATCAGAAAATGATCGCGGAAAATCAATCGTCGATTCTCACGGCCGTACATCAAATTGATCGTTCGTGTATCGGAGCAATTATCATTATAATCGCCGAAATTCGTGGCGCGGTGAATACGGAATGATTCGCGTAAAATTTATATGTAAACTATGATAATATGCAATCTTTTTGTAGTGGAGCTTTTGTGCATGTTGAGACGCAGGCGGGGTCGGGGGTTGTGTGTGTTGCTCAAGTCTCACGGACGAGTACACTGAGACAAGACGCCGCGTGGCTTCCGGCCCCAACGAAAGGTGTAAGAATAACAAATAATAAAAATGTTAATGTTCCACTCAATAAATCATGAGAGCTCATTTGAATACCTATGGCGGGATTAACGAAATAGCAGTTCGCAACTCGCGAACCCCCCGCACCTCTCGGCTTGCCTGTGTATATCATTCCAATATTAACATATTTTTTCTATATGGCTTCGGTTTGCAAAAAGAACATGTGTTTTGTTTTTTTTTTATTTATATATTTTTATAGTAAATTTTGGGATTAACCGAAAAATTGTGATTCACGATGTCATTTGCTGGTTGGCATTATTACAAATAAATAAAATAAGAAGAACAAGTTATTTAAACATTTATTTCTATCTAGTTTATGCTTACATAATGCATTTTAATTAAATGTAAAACGTAAAATACAAATGGAATTAAAATGAACGGATACATGTTATTTTTCAAAATGCACTAAATGATATGAATACAGTCAGTGCATTCAACGAATTCCCATAGAAACGCGACCCCGATCAAATTATACTCGGTCTTTGAAAGAGGTTGTTAACAGCATCCTTTGAATAGCGACGCAAAAATGAGCAAACGCCGTGTCACATTCTTAATACAAGGAGTGCATAATGTTAACTTGACCCTATACAGACCATTTAAACTTTTATGAATGTTTTATTATGTTCCATAAACACTAGTTATAAAGGAAACTAGTTTATAATCCGAGAAAATGTTAATTTTTGATTTAAATTTTGTTGTCAACCAAATATATATAACGCTGAATATGTGTGTTAGTCGTATGTTAGCAAAGTTGGCGTTGTGATATGTTGGTTGTTCACATAAGAATAGAGAACTGTCGAAGTGGTAAAAGCCTCCCACGTGTCACCACACACGTCGGCGCGGCCGAGGGTCTGCTGGGTGCGCTCGGTCCCGCTCCGCGACTACTGCCGGAGCTGCGCTCCAGAATGTGACACTTGGTCCGCTCCATTCCGCCCGTCATGCTCGTCACTGTTTACGGGAGTGCATAAATACAAATAATGACAATAGACGGATGTGGCTGGAAGCGGCTCACATTGACAAGGACGCCCAGGACTTGTCTCGAGTCATTGTCGGCACGCGTCCCACGCGCTCGGTTCAACGCGCGCCGCTATTGCTCATTCATACATTCAAAATTATAACGAATGCTCTCAGTCGCCCGCACCCATACGCGCGTTCTGTGTCTCCGAATGCGTTTGTATGCTAATAGTTCAGCGCCAGTGCATCGTCAGGTTTGAAGCACACTATTTGTTGTCTAAATCGCTCGTATTATTTGAATTGAATGCTCGATAGATGTAGAAATGAACTAGTTCCGTCTGTATTCCTTCGAGATTCGTTGACGTAGGCGTGAAAGCGTTTCGTAAAAGCATTGCGTAGTGCGCGGGCGCAGCTAACCACGTTCTAAGCACAGGACTACGCGGATGTTACGGGTATTAAATGGAAACGGCGGCTATAACCATTAATAGTTGTCGGAGGCTGTCGAATGCTAACGCGAAGATTAGCATAGAAACGCGCGGCGGGATGCCTCTGGGGAGGGCCTCGCCCTCTTGACCCTGTCACTGTTCGCACTTGCCGTACTAACGGGAAGTCGGTTTCTCCACACTAATGTACCTAACTTATTTTACGAGCTAATGATAGAAATTATCTACGTATTTAATTACTATTGGGGCAAGTAGGTAATATTTAGTTAATACAAATTAAAGACTCGCCTTTCAATAACTTAGGTACTTCCTACGGTACTGTACAGGTTTGAATAAATGCAAAAATAAAAAACCTATCTATATGCTAAAAGTAAAAATTGAATAGTGTAATTTAGCAAGCGGGCTCAGCACATGTGTCGTTAATGTCTCGGTGGTTTAACAAAAACTCAGGGAGTTGGAACCGTGTGACCCATTTAGGACTAGAACCGGTTTCCTCTTGAAGATACGTCGTTATTGTTAAAGACACAGTAGTTAATACCATTCAATTCCCTTGGATATAACGGACCCTCTTATGAGGATAATGTATAAAAAGATGGTAACATCGTTATGTCCCTGACAGTCGCGGTCATCACGAAGCGAAATATGAAAACGGGGACTGACCATTATTTTTTGACCATTCTTTATCATGCGAATATATTCCGTTGAAACAGCTGCGCAAAGGCACTCACTATCGTCTGTGAGAATTGTGTGCCAAAAGTCCAACTGGTGATTATTATTACCTACTTTGTCGTTATTGGTACTTACTACTGGTATAATTGATACTAATTACGTTTTAGGGAATAGCTTACCGGGAAATTAATGACCAAAGACAGTTATGTGTAATCAAACGCCCGATTTAATGACTTAGACAAATGGCGAAATCGTTTTCAATTAAAGTTTTTGATAATGTATTAGTTCCGTGAGAAAAGTAGCAATAAACCTACATTTAGTCGAATGATAAATTCAAATAGAATGAAATTACGTTGGTCGCATCCGCTGCAAGCGCCTCCTTCGTCTCGTTTATCGTTCGGTAGATTGTAATCTATTCGTCAAACGATGGATAAACTGTCGCCGCTTCAGATTTTGATATAGATAGAGACCGCTGCGTATATGTTAGCTTATTAAGTTATTATCAAAGGTTCCGTGGAATTACATGAGAGTTTTCAGCATTAATGTCTAAGATAACGACTGTACCATATTCGGAATAAAGCTATGAAACAAGAATATTATAGAGTAGGAAATGAACAAGTGCATTATAGTTATTTTATAATTAAATACAACATTTTAGACCTCGAAAACAACAGAAATGTTATGATATGATATTGGTATTAAGATTTTTCTAAAAAATCATACAGAACAAAGTAAAAAAAATATGAATCAAAAGTATTCTTTGTATATCGTAAGAGGTATTTCGATAAACGCATTGAATGCATGTATGAGCGCGGCGCGAGGGTCCCTGCACCCTTAGCATCGTATTGTCAAGATCTCATCATGTGTGAAAGGGTGTTAAGTAAACATTGCAAATAATTATAATGGCAATTGCATCCGAGCGACGAACCGATTCAACTTTGATAAGAAAATTTATATTTGCATGTAAAATGTAACACACAGGCGCTAGAGATGGTGATCATTCTTACCTTTTATTACGGGTACTGTTATGTTAATCGCAAGCAACATGACACTGATATCAGATTAACAGTTTGGGAAATCTATTCGGCTACCTGATAGAGTTTGAGAAGTATACACACCGCCAACATTAGGGGAACACTTGCAAGGCCCTAACGTAAAATATATCAATATTTTAACTTGTCTTTTCGTTTGCAAAACAATCATTCCACGAAAAAATTTCACAGCAATAATAATTTGTTTGGATTGAGAATACGGAAATGTTGTAACTGATTTTTGTTGCCAAGCATTATAGTCATCATATTCCATAAAAATAAAATAAAAGATACTTAGGTACATTAAACTCTTTTGGAGGCTGTATTACGATTCAAAACCAGCAACGGTGGGTGCCGTCAAATTAGACGCTTCAGGAAGCGCTGCAGTGGTACCGGTGTGGCACGTTTGTGACGTCACTACAATTTTTCGGACTTTGGCGCTACGACTGCGCTTCTAGAAAGTGTAATGGAAATCTGTAGTGGCGCCACTGCCGCGCCACAGCGGCACCTCTGCAATACTTTCTTAAGCCTCTTTTTTGCATCCTTAAGATACCGATACCGGATCGATAGCTCGATAGATGTCCCCAGCACCGCTGCTACCATAAATAAGTCACTAAAATTCTTCTTTAGGGTATTTTTCTCTACAGGATCACTGTCCCCGTCAAATTTACAAGCAGAATTTATTATTTCTATAGGTAAATTTAAAAAATACTGCGGAAAATATAAAAATAGGCTTCAAAAACACAAAGGAATAGCCAGGGAGCTGTCGACATCCCAAGGCTGAAATGCTGGCAAATTATTAAATTAGATCAGATAGACTAGACATCACTATTTCGAAGTTATAGAGAGTATTCAATGGGACAACGCGGCACCGCTCATAAAATTCCTCTATTTAACCAGACAATCTGATTATAGCTAAGATAGTCGATCGCAGACCCAACATGGAAAAAAATACTGTAGGTGTTAAAAGGGTAGGTTCGAGACATCGACGTTGACTTGACGATGGATTTGTCATTAATAGATTTATCTTACAGTAATAAAAATCACTCCTAAACATAGTGAGCGTATCCATCGTCTCATTGACTTCATTTCTATAAGTCCCAGTCTTCAGTTTCATAGCATTATGTTTTTCTTTTCGACGGATTACCTTACTTACGAATACACTTTATTTTTGGTTTTAGTTTAATTTGTTGTCATCACGTGCTAAACTTATTAGTAGGGTAATATTTCCTTGACAATTTTTTGTATCCTATTTTTTTGAGAGCATAATTATCTTAATCTTCCGCCTTAATTAATTTCATAAATAGATAATTAATAGTAAAAAAAAACAATTAATAGAAAAAACTGATCTTGAATAATTAATTCTGAATCTATAATTTAATATTTCCTTCAAATATCAGATAAATAGGTAGACATATTTAAGCAGTTCACCACTCGATAGTCAGAGCACCCACAGGGCCCGAAGCGTCTCAGCTGTCAACGAAGCGCGCTTTGTCCCGCTTTTACAAACGTCAACAATGAGCGACAAGCAAACACCGTATTGTGCTCCACGCATATGAATAACGATATCTACGCGACGCCGCCGGCATACCGACCTCGGATTAATACCAAAAATTCAATTTGCATGCGTCGCAAAAAGGTGGCGGGTATAACCTTATCCTAAGCAACAACTCAGTGTGTCTCTTGAAATTACAAATTCGCTTCACTTTTCGCGTGTCGCGATGTTCGTTACTCGCAGACTGAAAATTTGGCGATACATGCAGAAATATTTTATACGGCCAAGCTTTATCTTATCGAATGAGCGATTTCACACTCGTCGCGTTTCTCTTACAAATCGCGTGCATAAATCGTGAAGAATGAGCAAAGCGAGAATTGCAATCGGACACGGGCGAGGAGCGTCCGCGGCCCGGCTCGCGGGAGGTCGCGCGTCCCGACCAATTCGGACGCATGAAATAGTGCCGCGAGAGTCTCTTATCTAAAATAAACATCTGAGCGCCGGTGAAACATGTCTTCAATTATCATAAATCGGCGCGCACTGACAACGGCCGACGAAAGCCGCGCCCCGCTCCGCTCACCGAGTGCACGCTTACATGCAAACAAATCAAATCGCTCTCATGTAAATGAACTGGCAAACACTATTAGATGTAAAGCGTCCCACATGTGACGCTTATGTTAAATATGCAATTGTTTTACATTATACTACCTTTCTCTGTTTCTTACCAAGTGACTGTTCACCAAAAGATACATTAACCTTCTTCATCCAACCGTGTTTAATAGACCTTAATTATGTGGCTCTTCAATAGATTTCACAACAACCTGCAAGCACTTTTTAGGCATCCCTCTAGCTCTAACCTTTGGCACTATTAAACTAAAAAGGGGACAACTTACACCCTGAATTTGTGCAATTCAGCTAAGCCATATCGGACAACAGAATACATCTGCACCTTTTTAGTAATGTGATCAACTGCTGGACTACCAAGGACTAATTTATTGCAAATCGGATTTAATCAGCTACCATTCTTTCCCCCTTATTACAAAAGATAGTTTAAACCAAGACTAAGGTAAACCCAGGTTTAAAATATACCCATCACTTTCTTATGTCATATAACAAAAAGAGACGGGGCTATTTTAGAACCTAGGTTTTTCTTAGACCATCTTTTGTAATAAGGGGGTTTATGTTTTATTTGTGTGACATAGAAGGATTTATTTACTATAAATTGGAAAAAGATTATGACATAATATAAACTCACGCCTGTATTCCCCGAAGGGTTGGCAGAGGTGTATATTACACCCACATTTTGCCGTTTACGTTCCATGAAATAGGGGGTGAGCCTATTGCCATCGACCGGGCACAAATCCTGACTCCGGGCTGCTACTGTGAAATTCCACACTGAAAAACACAATAACTCTTTGCCCGACCTGGGGATCGAACCCAGGACCTCAAGCTCAGCAGTCGCGCTTGCGAGCGCTAGACCAACGAGGCAGTCCTATTTATAAAGATGATAAATGTAAAGATTATATTAAACTATTTATCGTACTATAGTATTAAGCCACAACCATTCTTGAACTAAAATAACTTGTTATAATTATCAACTTTCTAAGAAAACATTAGTAATTACGGTGCTACGAAGTTCTACGAAATTCGTAGACCTTCGTAGAACTCAATAATTGGGGAACTTTTAATAATGTAAAATTAATATTTTTTATTGCGTTACATAAGGAGTAAGTGCTTAATTTAAAGGACAAATTGTAATTCTTAATTAAGGCAGGTGGAGACTAGGTGATATAACGGGCTAGACATAGCGGCCTGTCGATTAACCGCTCCGGGCTACGGAATTTTGGTCAAATGGTGCGTTTTCAGTTTTTAAATAACTTTAATGTTAATGTAGTTTGCCTGAGTAATGATAACTAACTAACTGTTTTTAATATTTCGAACAGTTCAATAAATACATTAATTTTCTGCCCTAAAAGTACAGATTTAATTCTACAAAATGATTTAATTATAAAAATAAGCGAATGCTACAATCTTTATTCTGAACATAAAACGTACGTAGAGAACGTTTTTCTCTACGTAACAATACATTGTTTTGTTGTGGCAACGTTTCATCTTCGCTCTTGCGAAAAAGTTCCCAGACTTTTACATAGATGGCAGCATGTACCTACACTTGAGACACGCTATTAAACACATTTATCGGATTTAGATAACGAAAAGAAAACAAAGGATAGTTAATATTTATTATGCGGTTGTTTAACCACAGATTGTCAGAACTATGAAGGTAAATATGAATTTTAAGACAAATATTTTTTAGGGATTCTATTAATAAGTTCTTAAATGTGTATTAAAATCATATAATGATTATGTCTAGTCTTGTAGTAGTCTACTGAAAAAGCAACAAATGTACTGAACTAATTTCCACTTCCTATAAATAATAGTGATATTAAATTATTTAAATGTCTATAAAAATGAACTAAATTCTTGCATTTTAATGAACAATAAATAGAGCTTAAATAAATAGTTGTAGTGATAAAGTGTCAAGAAATGTTAACAATTTTAAATTATACAGTTTGAAAGTAGGCTTCTATCTTAAAATGCCTTATTAGGATTGAGTAGAGCGTGCAGGCTAGATATCTGTAAAATAACTTTATCTAGGATTAGGTATTTACTAAGAAATATAAAGTAAACCTTGCAATCATGTAAATAACATTGCAAACTGCAACAAGTATGATAATTTTATTTGTATTTTGATTGCTAGGAAAATACCATGTGACAATTTGACAGTGTGTAACACCTAGAGCGAGAATGATAGTATGACAAGTTAGCGCGCGCATGGCGAGGTCGGGCGTACTCGTAGCGGCGCGCGCGCACCGTCGCCAATCACGCTTGTCTCCCCTCCGCAGGGCCGGCGGAGCACTGAAGGCGGCCAATGGCGCGCACGGGGCGGAGCTGGCCGAGCTCTCGGGGCTGCTGCACGCGGGGCTCGTGAAGCGCGAGCCCGAGGACCTCAGCCGCAAGGTGGTCGACGAGCCCGAGCACGCGCTCAAGCCGCCGCGACACAAGGTGCGTCACACGTCCGCACGCCGCCGCCGCGCGCGCACGCACTCACACACTTACTGTACCGGTCACTCATGTATTATTTATCGCGGTTTTCGTACGATGCGCCGAGCACCGCGCTCGCGACGCACTAGCCGCGCCCGCCCGCGCCCAGTCCGGCCGGCCAGCGCTGCCCGCCCAGTGCATGCCGACCTCGGCGACTACCAAGGACTATTCATCCTTTTCGGGATTACACATATTGATAATCGTGAACGTGATACAATCGATCGACATTTGTGTACGTGAAGCTGTGAACTGTGCTCTGACGCGGCATGTACGCGTCGACGTTGCGGAGCGGACAATTGTCGTGGGAGAGCGCGTGTAACCGGCGCGTGTGTCCGCAGGTGGCGGTGGGCGAGCCCGGCGAAGCAGCCTCGCCGTCTCCGGCGCCATCGCGCGCCTCCTCGGCCGGGTCGCTGCTGCCGGACGCCGCCATGTATGCAGCCCAGATGTTTGCGCCGCCAGGCACCCCCAGCCCCACCCCCTACGGCGACCAGTACTCGCGCCAGCCAGCCACCTTCGCCGGCGAACCCTACTACAGAGAGTACTTCGTCGGCGAGGGTTATCAGCAAAGAGCTGCTCCTCCTTATGCTGATGCGGAGTCTGCATCCGCTTCTGCCTTTAGCGATCGATACGCGACCCCTCGCTATCACAGCAAGAGTGTAATTGCGGCCGCTGGGCTCACAGTGGACCTGCCCTCACCAGATAGCGGCATAGGAGCCGACGCGGTGACTCCCCGGGACCACGCATCCGCTGTTCAGCAGGTCGGTGCTACGAAACGGGCGCGGGCGGGCGGGCTTCTCACACATACACAAACACCCATGACAATGACACTGTACCCTTATGTATCGATGTATTTACAGATAGCAGTGATATTACTATCGTAGGGCTCATTCATTCATTCAACCACATCCAGTCAGTAATAGACACGTTGTAAACATTTACAGAATGTCTTTTACTGGTATCACATAGAACATTATACTCCATACTATAAGGGAGACTTCATCTCTTCTTTTTACTATAAAAGTAACTTTAGGTACATTTATACATTTTCATGTAATCGAGACTGTAACCATTGTAATATTGAAATAGCAAACTGAGCCATTTCTTCGGAGTGGTAGTTTGCACAATCGCCGAAGCCCACCCGCGCTCAACACTATTCTCTTATCTTTTAATGCAGTAATTGTTATTAAGTTAGCTATCTAGCATGCCTAAGATTTGTTTGGTTCTAGAACTCAAATGCAACAGGGTGTTACAGAAAAGTGAACTGTACCCGGACAGAGTTACAACAATTTTACCCTCTATTGTAATTAGATCATGTTCTAATTCAAAAAATGAGCTAAACTTTAAATCAATGGCGCATACATATACCATGCGTTTCTATCGTTAGAAAACACTTACGGGGATTGAACATGCTCGCACAAAAGACTTTTGTTCAACTTGTACTTACTTTAGAAAATATCGTAAGTTGTTTAGTAAGATGATAAAATTCATCCCTGATAGATTTTCTAAACAAAAAAATACACGGTGTAGGAGACATTTTTCGAGGTTCATAGGGAATTTAAATTCGTTAAAGTAGGTAAACAAACCCATGCTAACTTGACCCCTTTACATTCTACTAGTCTTATTAGAATACTAGTAACTGTCAGTAATTTGTTAATAGATAAGTATAATGGCTAAGTCTACTAATTGCAAGTGTGTCGATGTACATTGTACAGACAATAGAGTCGACGCCACGCGAGACCTTCAAACTACACAATTGCGAACACCTCGCATCTGACTTGAAATTTATGAGTTTACATATTAAGGCCCAGTATTACGTCGTTGACCTTGCTCAAATGGGCGTTACCGCTGAGAATGCCCCGCGCACCCCCTCATCATAACTACGCGCGAAGCGGTAACTATTTTGTTTCTATTTTGCGGGGCTGGCTGCCATAGTGCCATGACGCGCGACGCTCGCATAAAGGTAGGTAGCCAGTAGCATATTTCAGAGCAGTGGTTCAGAATGTTTTTAGGTAAACCATTTTATGTTGTAGACAAACAAATACAATAATAATAAATTGTTTGTAAATTATATATAATTGATCCACTATTAAGTAATAAGTCTGTATTTTATTTAGTGATATTTTTTTTTTCATAAAAAAACTCATTTTTTCTTTGTATTTTGTCGCGTATTTAAACACCTTTTTTTACAAAGCGACAAAGTACACACGCACATCTACTGTTACAATTGTCCGTCTGTACGTCGTACATTTCGGCGCGTGGCATGCCATATACAAAGATATCAGTTACATGACTGACCGTTTTCTCACGGGCGGCGGGGCAGTCGACTTTTTTTATACTTGCATACTTAATTACTTCTACAACCTCAATTTTGTTAATCTACATTTCTTAATACACATATCAAAAGTGTCTAGGGATAAAGCACTTTTTGCGGATTACTGCAAGTTCTTAAATTGATTTTTTTGGTCCCCTCATAGTTTCTTAGCTACCTCCTCATAATGTAAAAAAATTAAAGTTTTTGAATATAAAAAATAAAAGATTTTAATAAAAAAAAAATAAAGTATTACAATATAAAAAATAAAAGTTTTTCAATTTCGATTAAAAGTTGAAAATCTTCTGTCAAATCGTTTTCCTATAAAATTCTGCAACGGATTGAGTTTCTTTCCGGTTCTTCTCCAAAGGACCTACTACTTGTAACCGAGCCCCTAGGCCCCTAGCCCCTAGCCCCTAGGGTTGACCTTTTGAAAGCACCAGGGATTTGGTCTACTTGAAATAAAAACTATTTGACTTTGACTTTGATTTGAGACAAAATCGGTACCATTTCTACCACACTTCTGAGTCAGATCAATATACACGAACGCTATTATGGACAGAAGACGTCACTTGAATTGAGAAAAAACGATCAGAGCTGTAGGAATGTTGGAAGCTGGCTCTCGGCAACGTACTGTGGCCATCGCTCTGGGCACTACGCAGAGTGTAATAAGTTACTTCTGGACACGCTACCGTATCACTGGTAGCGTAGCTGAGCGCCATGGAGGACGAAATCGCATCACCACAGGCAGACAAGATCGTTACATACAAATCACTGCTCGACGGAATCCTAAAATGAGTCCGATTGTGTTGATTACGAGGCTTCATCGATCTTCGTTCCGCCTAGCCTTTTCCCAACTTTTTTGGGGTTAGCTTTTAGTGTAACCAGTGCGGCTGAATACCAGTATTTTACACGGAGCGACTGTCATCAGACCTTTGCAACCCAGTTACTGGGCAATGCTCACTATCCTAAGGTTAGACCGGTTGTCAGACTTTCGGATTCTGACTACCCGTAATGACTATCACAGGTATTCGAATGACACCCGGGACCGATGGCTTAACGTGCTCTCCGAAGCACGGAAACTAAAATAAGATGATAATAAGAAATGTATGCTTAAGCACCACGCGGCTACCGACAACAAAAAGGAGTGTGGCGCGTCTTCGTGGACTGAATGCACAGTACAATAAAAAATAAAAACATAAAAATACATTATTCAATGTTTTTTTTTTTCTCATGCTTTGCACGATGAATATTCAAAGGCTTCATCGCTCTTAAGGGTTGTTAATAAGCGATCAAACCATTAGAAATGATTTGCACGAAGTCAATCTCCGTTCCCAAAGGCAGCGGCCTCGTAGCGACGAGTGCCACGTCTTATTGAGCCCTGCGATCGTAAGGCCCTTTGACAATGGACTCGTGAACACAGAAATTGGGCAGAAGAAAAGTAGCGTTATGTGTGCTTTTCTGATAAATCTCGCTTTGCATGAGACCAGATAATAGATGTATACGGTATTCGTGAATCTCAGGATGCTAAAAACGTGGAACAATAATGATTTGGCCGAGTATTTGAATCGGTGGAAGAACCGAACTGATTTGAATCAGAGGCAATCTCAATGCACAGATTTACGCTGCAATTATTGTTTCGGATGTTGTCATTTCCTTGCGGACCCAGTTGGGTGCTTTATTTCAGCTTATGCGTGATAAAGCACGTCCAAACACCGCCAGAATCGTTAAAACATACTTGCCGAAGCTATCATCAACGTCCCACGGTAGAAAAACAGACTTATCAATTGTTCATTTAAGCAATAAAAACCTGTAATAACATAGTTTGGAATTTGAATTTTCTTGAAGAAATGATTAGGAAGAAATTATTTTTTTGTTCAGTTAGTTTGATTATTGTGATAAAATAAGCTTTACCTAGTTACGTGTATTAACACGTGGTCAATTCCTTTGATCCTTTGATTTGCTGTAGCTTGTATAAGATTTAATTTTTTAATTGTTTTTGAAGATAGTAATTCCTTAGAAATGTTATTTTCTCTGCAAATATTGCATTTTTGTTACTTTGTAATATGATTACGATGATTAAAAAATAATCACTTACTACGAATAACTTAATTCTTTTCTTGAACTCCAAAAGGTCATCATATTAATAGTATATTATCTGCAATTTAATACCTTTAAAATTACGAAGTAATTTGAGACAACTACAATATTTTGGTGTCAATTATACTTACCCTTTATTTATTGTCGTAGTTAGATATATATTATAAAAAAGAATAGTAATATCTCCTTTTAAAAGTAAAATTATTTGGGAATCAGTAATTAAAAAGTCCTACGTAGAAGCGAACATATGGCAGTTGACTCAGTTAGTTATTTATTTTGTGCGAAGTAGAAAAAGACATCTGCCGTATTTCGAAAAAAAAAACTGTTGATTGACCTTCATTGTTTTGAAAAAGCTAGCTTTGTTCTTGTAGAAGTTATTTCATTTGCGCGTTAAAAACGCTCTCCTGGAAACTAATGATTTTATAGATAGCCGTTTGTTCTTTGTTGCCGTCGATGTGCAAAGGTTGGATTATGTTCAAATCAAATGACTGAAACACAAGTCACGAATGATAAACCAGGACTATCGAAGTTAATTCAATATAGGTACTATTTATTTATTACTATTACCTACACTATTTAGGGCTGATTTTTCAATCGTCAGATAACTTTTATCTGGAGAATAAGTTTGACGTTTTGACAGCTTTTGTATAGAAAATATATCAAACCGTCATATTTATTCCTTGGATAAAATTTATCTGACGATTGAAAAATCGGCCCTTAATATATTATTATTTATTTATCCTTTATTCATTGTAAACACATATATGTGTGTATGGTATAATAATAATAATGGTATAATTTATATATAAATTATACCATTATTATTATTATACCATTCAATTATTAATATTTCATTTCAAAATTCGGAGAAGTTTAATTGTCTGCAGCACATTCTTTTTGCATTTGGTTCTTGTACATTATAATCATAATCATCAATGTCCTCTTTTACTGCATTTTCGTCGCTTTCATTTTTTTCATTCAATTTTCGCGGTACATAATTTAAAATTCCGCTGCGGAGCAACGCGACACAGGTCCATCCTCAATAACGTTCCGGAGAACACTGGTGCGGTGCGAGCGACAAGGAAATCAGCAAGCGTATGTCGTAAAAATACAAATAAAATCGTATAAAATTAGAAATTAACTATTTAATAAAAAATAATCCATCACTGGATGCAGTTTAGCATTTGAAATTTTATGGTATATTTTTAATTATAATAATAATTGTTAATAAAGGGATAAACTGCTTTTAAAGATAATTAAGAGGTATGTTTGAAGATTTTTTTGATGCATTAAAGTATGTTAAATTATGTTTTGAATTCCATCACTGTATGCAAAAAAGACTTGAAAATATCAGGTTTTTTTTACTTGTCAAAATTATTTATGGTTTAAGAGATACACTGCTTTTAAAAACCACCTTTTTGACCGTTTTCAAGACATCTCCGCCTTAAAATAACAAATTGACATGACCGGTAATCTGGTTGAGCTAAGTGGTTTTGAAGGACTTAGCAGTTTCCAGGGCGTGGCGATCACGAGCATTGAAACTACCTACTTACCCGACTGATCTAGATTGCACATTTATTATTTTGCCTTTTGTTAACTCGACGCAAAAGAACGACTAGACTGATACTAAATAAATTCAAGTTGGCACAAAGCTACTGAACATTGTTCCTAACTTGTCCATCTACTTTGAACATGAATGTTAAATTCCTATAGAACTGTATATATACATTATCTTAATAAATTACTTAATTCCTTATTCGTAATCAGTGTCCGAAACTCAATATTTTCACAGAATAACTGTAATTAGTTTCAATGTTGTGAGCACAGGTAGTGACGATGACGTAATTACGATGATATTTTAATGTGTAACCATTATCATAAATTAGTTGCCAATTAGATTTAATTTATGGGAGATTGCGACATAAAATATCTCTTTACAAGTTTTGTTTTTACTTCAGTCCAGAGATTGTACCTACCTATCAAAAATTTAAAAGCAAATGACCTATAGAATTCGTAATGTAAAACAATATTGAATCTGGTCAAAAAAAATATTGAAAATATTATTATCAGCATATTTCTATTCTAGGACTACAGTGCTAATCTAATAAGATATGCAAATAAGAATGTGTTAAATGCCATAAGTATGTTGGGTTTCATGTTACGTAGAAATGTTTTTTTTAAGTAAAACGTCCGCTGTGCTAGTATTGGTATGTACGGTTGTTTTGTTTATGTCAGAGATTAAAATGTTTGTTATTGTCCGTGCAGTCGTTCGACTACACGGTGATTTGCCAGCAGCCGGGAGTCGGCGAAGATGGACGAGGGACGCCGTCGGCGCACCACTCGCCTGCGCAAGCGCCGCGCACAAGACCCTGGCACGACTTCGGCAGACAAAATGATGCCGACAAGATACAAATCGCCAAACTGTAAGTATATAGTGAATTTAGGATCCCGCAGTAGCATCGATGGTGTTGATTCCAGAATGAGTAAATACGATCGAAAAGCACAAGAATGTAAGCCCAATTCACAAATAAAGCAATACAGCATTCATTCATACCCAAGCGCAATGTCATTTTTTATGCACGGTTTCTAAAACAGGCTACCGTTTGATACGAATGCGATGTATTAGCATTTTATTATATTTACCTAAAACTCCTTCGAGATTCTTGGTAAATTACTTATTATGTTAAACCATTCAACATTACATATGTACAAGAGACTCATACCTAATTTAGACAGTAGACTGAAGCAGATTCCAGCATATAGTCACATTGTCAAATCACTACATAGTATGAAATAAAGTCGCTTCCCGCTGACTGTCCCTATGTATGCTTAGATCTTTAAAACTACGCAACGGATTTTGATGCGGTTTTTTTAATAGATAGAGTGATTCAAGAGGAAGGTTTAAATGTATAATACATGCGTATTATAGAAGAAAAAAACGCGGAATACGCGATAAACGACATCCACGCGGGCAAAGCCGCTGGCGACCCCTAGTATACAATAAATAAATGGAGACTCTCAAAAATTGATGGTCATGTTCAACAGATGTTATAAAATTACATTATAGTATAATTTGAACTCTATAAAAGGAGTATTAACTAGAAGCTATCAAACATCGGAACAACTATAGTTCAGTAAAAAGTTTAATCGTTATTGCGCTACATCTCGTCATGTCTTTCACACGCAATGCGAACAAATCGATCCGTTAAACTGAATTACGAGTATTATTACCTTAATGTTTTACTGGGTATACTCTATTATGTGTGCAACTGAATGCATAGTCATCTGCGTAAAGTAATGGGATATCAAAAATTTTGTACGTAACGACTTGTTGTATTTTAATTAGTGATTTGTTACAAATTGCCTCCGTAGTTGCGGAACAAACAACTCGCTGTTGGTATAAACATAACAGTCAATTCATTTTGATCAAACCTTTTTTGTTAAATGTAAGTAATTTGCTTGTGTGAGTGGCCCAAACGACAATATTGACCGAGCACTTCGCACCTCCCCGCATGACGGTTATAATGTGGCCCTTTCTAGGAAATGTAGGCATTTTGTGGTCACCGCGAACACACACATTGAGCCAAACAATGTAACAGCTTCTAAAACACAAATGGTTTTAGATGTTCAACTCCTACATTGTTCGTATTTATTGCCCTTTCAAGTGACATTGATACTATGTTGGCAGATACTTGTGAAATACAGCTTTAACTTTGATAAATTAAGCTAAATCCAATTGATTCCAATAAGCTTAATCAAATTGCAAAACCAATAAGCTTAATGAACAAAAAAAAAATACATTCTAAAAATACAATCAATATTGGAAATTAAGCTAAAACCGTCCGAACAATAGACATAAACGACATCTTAATGAATATATACTTTCTTTCACTTCAACCCTTATAAGTAGATATTTAATTACAACAACAAAGTGACAAATTAACGAATAAAATCTAGCCAATTGCGAGTAGGACTCACGCACGAAGGGTTCCGTACCATTATCTATAAAAACTGCAAAAAAATCACGTTTGTTGTATGGGAGCCCCCTTAAATATTTATTTTATTCTGTTTTTTAGTATTTTTTCTTAAGCGGCAACAGAAATACATCATCTGTGAAAATTTCAAGTGTCTAACTATAACAGTTCATGAGATACAGCCTGGTGACAGACGGACGGACGGACAGCGGAGTCTTAGTAATAGGGTCCCGTTTTACCCTTTGGGCACCGAACCCTAAAAACTAAATAGGGTTACCTATACTCTGTTCAACGAAAGATGAGTTCTGACATAGCGATAACTTCGTAAATAGCCGTAAGGAGACTGCTATCGAAAAAACTTAAACGACATCATTAAAAACCTTAAAATAGCTATATTATCCATGTTTTTTTTTATCTATACATATAAAAGGAGAAGCTGACTGACTGACTGACTGATCTATCAACGCACAGCCTAAACCGCTGGGGTTAGAAAGTTGAAATTTTGACAGTAGATTCCTTTTGTAACGTAGGCATCCACTAAGAAGGGATTTTTCGAAATTCAACCCCTAAGGGAGTTAAATAGGGGATGAAAGTTTGTATGGAAAATCGTCACTTAACTGGTTCAAAATTTCACGCAAGCGAAGCTGCGGGCGAAAGCTAGTATTTGATATTCTTTGTATGGTAACGTTTTGTGGACAAACGTCAGGACTCACCTTACGTTGAAAAGGGTTAGTAGTGTACGGAAAATAAAAATACTATTTAGGCTGAAGCCACACGAGCGTAATTTCCGCGGCTCAAAATTACGCCGAGCCAGACGAGCGTAGTTTACAGAACGCAAAATGAGTCTGCGTAATTTTTTAGAAGGATTTAGTAAGTAGGTAATCCTTCTAAAAAATTACGCCGACTCATTTTGAGCCTTTTTCAGCCTAAAAGCAACTGAAATTCATTTCTTGATCAATAGACTTATTGTAGATGAATGAATAACAGCAGCAAACGCGTTATTGTGGATGTTTTTTTTACTTTTTATGAGTATTTTCTTTCACATACACTGTGTTTTGTTTTTTCCTGTCTACCTAAATTAAAAAAACTTGCGGTTTGCGGTTCTCGGGTCTGCCAACACATATCTGTTTTGAATTCTTTAAGTGTTGAAAATTAATAAACAACATGTGATATAATTATAATAACAAAAGTGTGTTCAACGTGCGGTTTTTACGTTGCTCTGCAACTTTAAAGCTTTAAAATTCAGTGAATATTTTTAGTAACAAAGTCGCTTTATTTTTAAAGTATTAGTTATTAATACATCAATAGAACCGGTCTTCAATTTGATTTCCATTAATAATCAGTTAATAATTTATTTAAACAGTATTGATATAAATGATATAATGAGATGTTTGATTTTTATCAAAAAGCTCTTTAGACCGCACGCGGTGCGTAGCGGAGCGCCACAGCTAAGGGGCAGACATTTATGTCTTACTGTGGGAAACTATTAAGGTTCATACAAATAAAATTTAAAGTTAGCAAAGTTAAGACTACATTGCCTAGTTAATTAAGAGGTTTCCGCCCAACTTATTTGTGTGTCTTATGTTTTTCTTCCATACATCTCTATTATCCGTCATCTCAGTGGTTACCGTAGAACGGGATTACTTTGATAAATTTTTTGAGCTTTATGTGTTTGTATCTTATTTATTTTCGCTTTTAGCTGCTACATCAAAAATAATTCGTATAGACTGAATTAACTGAGATATATGAAATCATATAGACTAGATAAAAAAAAAATACAGAGCATAGTTTTCGATAAAAAAGGAGAAATTTCGTTATCAAAGTCGGACCGCAGGCTTTTACTTTGATAATCCCTGTTTTATCATTCAGTGTCAAAGTAGCCCCAATTAGGACTCGAATTTTGTACATAATCAGGGGTGTGATTTAGTATTTTTTATCTTCGCCGTCTAACTTCGCAGACACCTCTGTACCTACAGTATGGTAAAATAGGAAAACTGTCAATGTTGCCTATACAGTTAAGTTAAAATGCATAAGTTCCATTTTTACAGTGATATATGACCAAATGCAATATTTTTAGTAACTATCAATGTCTCCTCTTGATATCAAAGTAACCCTAATCGCTGGTACTCTCTTTCTAATCATATCATATCACCTTTATAACCGACTTCAAAAAGAAGGAAGTTCTCAATTCGTCTGAATGTTGTTTTTTTTTTACTTTATCCATCCATCGTCTCTTTAGTTTTCGTTAATATCACTTTTAATATGAAAATCGCTGTGAATCAGCTACATTCAAGTAAATCTTAAAACATAGCTTAATAACTACGCCCTTTACACATATTGGTTAGTAAAGTGAAGCTGAGACACGACGTACTCACAGATATTCAATCAAGCTCACAATGAGCGCCGACTGACTGTATTCACCCGAAGCGTTGTTAAGTTGTTACCGGAATAGTTCTTTAAGAGGTGCTAACTTGCATTTCGTGATGTTTGAATATGACCAGTAAAAGCAAGTGTGAATTGGTAATTTCCTAACTGACAAGTTAATTTACTTGGAGGGTTCGTCTTAATTAACTGTTTTCCCCAAAAATGTACCCATGTTAGGAGGTGATTTGTTTAAGGGTTTGTTATTTTAAAGGGTCAATGTACTTGGTACAATTGGTAGGTAAACATTGCCTACAAATAATTTATCTTTGTCATAGCGTTATTATAATTTAAGTGTATGGGTTTTTAGTCAGATTGCTTCGTTGTTGGGTTTTCCGCGTGGAATTTCTCAGTAGCAGCCCGGAGTCTGAATTTGTCACCATTGATGGCAATAGGCTCGCCCCCTATTAAATGGGACTTAAACATAACATCGAAATGAGGGTGTACTATGCACCTCTGCCCAACCCTTCGGGGAATCGTGATGTTATGTTATGTTACATCTCTGAAATTCACACAAAATGAAAGTAATATCAACAAATCTGTAGAAAATAATGTTTTATTAAACTCGTCGCCGATTGAATATAGTCCTAACCGCTAACTTGCATTTGCACAATGTAGCGCGCTTTTTTTTCTCTTCAAAGTAAGAGAGTGGTTATTATGAAAGAGGATTAAATTACCTACGAATAGCAAAATAGTACGCCTTTTCAGTATACGATTGGTATGTACGTGCTACAAAGTTATCAAAGGAAGTACCTATCTGAAAGTGTTATTCACGCAAATACGTATTCGTATAAATTTGTCATTCGTACAATGACTCAATGAGTAAAAGTTGATACATTTCATTAAGATTATAATTAAATGTACGTTGCGTATATTTAAAAGACTCTATTTCTTTTCAAAGGTTTTTCTACTCAGAAAATATGAATATGATTTGAATTGAATTAATCAGCACAAACATGATTTAAATAATAACACAGACATGATATTCTTTTTATTAAATATAAACTACAATGCTGTGTAACAATTTTGGTGTACAATAAAGTATATTCTATTCTAAATTAAGATTTATTTTCCATCTGATATTTTAATTTATCTTGTTGATCTTGGTATCTGAACAACGATATATTTTATTTCAAATATTAGGTAACTGACTTAAACAACCTAGTTCAATTGTAGTTTCAATTAAACTATAATTGAACTAGATATTTTCTAAGCAACATAAAATTGCTAGAACTATAGCAGTTTCTAAATAAATTCAATAATCTCACAATGATCGGTACTGTGCATGAATTATGTCCAACACCATATTTATGGGTGTATCTGAAAGCTGTATTTTACTATAATATTTTGGTTTTACTTTGCGCAATATGCTCAAGTAGTTAGTTCCTCGCCTACGAGTATCTTGCAACTAGTTTTCCTAAGCCGGCACGATTTGCGCGGGATGATGAACAACTGATACTGAATGGTTTTCTTCCATTTCTATATCAAGATGTGTTCTCACAAAAAAACAAAGAGTACGATCGTAGGAGTCAGCGGTTTTACCCAACTCCCAGGTGTTGTCACTTAGTACCTAGTACTCATTTAGTTATTTTTTCATGTTTCTTTGTCCATTGGTCTTGTAACGGTGGCATTTTCTTCTTTAGTAATTGTTAATGATCTTGTTGAATACTAAAATATATTAATTTACACGCTGCCTCTTAATTGGATACAAGAAAAGGAACGGATGTAAGTATACTTTGAAATATGTTTTATGTTGTTATACTTGTATAAGTATGATCGCATAATGTCATTAAATAGAGCACAATGATTCTACCAGCTTCTGTTTATAATTAAAAATAATATCCATTTCCTTACTCGTATTTCGAAATGGATATTATTAATCCATAATATTATCGGTTCTTGTTATATGAGAATAGGTGATCAAATGATAAAACCTTTTTTAAAAACAGGGTCTACGGTCTATCTTTATTGCCTAGATCATTAATTATCTCAATATTTCCAAAGTAATTAATTACATAAGCTTTTAAGAGTTAAATTAGAATAGATTTGTAAATAAATTGTACGATTTAACTTAAAATACAAACATCAAAATACCCTTCAAATGAAATCGTTCGAAAAAACATCGCGTCGCCGGCGGAAGCACTCGTCGACATGATAAGTGCATTAGCATTATTATCTCGATAATTACTTGCTTGCATTTGGCCCAAATAGCGCGGTCGCTTCTACCGTCTTAAATTACCTCGATGTCGATACGCGCTCGCTCGCCGCGCGCTGCGCCCGCGCCGCCCGCGCCGCCCGATTACCAGCCCTCGCCAGCGCCAGTAATTCTAACGCCCTCACAAATGTTTGGTCTATTACTTACCGGTCAGTTAAGTACTTCACCAATGCCCAACTTTCGATGTATCAAATAGACACTTTATTTACTTCTCGAATTCTCAACACAGGAATGAGCTTTTAAAAGGTATAGTAACTTAATCAAGTAATGTGTGTCTATTTGATTATCACTTCAAAAGGCACCAGCACACATACTTTTCTGTATCACTGCATTAATTAATTAACTGATAAATAATAACAACTTTTTGTATTTAATTCTATAAATATGTATTTCCATTTAACGTTGGATAACGTTAATGCGCATAATGTTGTAAAGTTAATATTTTATTAAAAACACCGTTATTTTTTTAATATGATTTTTAATATTGCAAGTTCATTACCGGAGCTTATAAATGTAGAGAGCAATATCGCCGCCATGCTTCAGGATTGCGGTGTACACGCGATCCTAACATCTGTCCGCTTTAAGCCAAATGAATGTATACTTTAAACGGCATTCCTCTCCCTCTGTTAAGTATTGAAACGACGTTTTCATTCCGTTTGCTCGATCACTTGGAGAGCTGCAATCTACTTATCTGTTTTATTGTCTCATGAACTGTACTCCGCGGGTAAACCTTATTTCCATTCATATAATTTTAACTTCGAGCAGCGATGAATACGTTTGGCGTTGGACAGCTGGAAGTATTCGAAGCGCGTGTTTGTTGCAATTCTTACGAGCGTCGTTGGTAGGAAAGGTTCCATGAATCGTTTGCGGGTATAGTAGCAACAAATAATAATAGTTTGGCTATGATGATAGGGTTGCGTCGCTGCGTGTGTCGGTCGTCAGCCGCACCCGGCAATCAGCTCGGCGCCATTACGCTGGCTAAGCGTTCTCATTAAGCAGCCGCCTGATGCACCACCAGCGCGCCACCGATCCGCGTAGCGTGTAACGTGCTATCTCCTGTACGCTGCACACCGCCCCCGGTATTAAAAGATAATATCTTTTAATTTCAATGATGTTTCGAACAGACCCTTCATACTCCTTTACAAATAGACCTACTAGTTTACAGCTCGAAGATTGTCGTGATTTTATCCATTCAACTAAAATATTTATGCAATTCTTGAGAAACATATTGTAAGTGTCCTTGCAGGAACTTTTGCGATTTGCAAGCCTTTAAAGCTTTGTGTCCTTCACAGTATTCGTCTCGGCACACAATGGTGCTTCAATTTCCATCAAAGAATGATACACTGAGCGACGCGACGCAGCGCGCCTAAGCTTGGTATAAGATGGAGCGGTGGATGAACTATATTTACATTTCATAATTTGCTCAAGATCCCTTAATATTTAGTTTCAGAAACAAACAGACTTTCTGATTAATTGTATGGGAAATAAAACCAGTACTTACGATAATTAAGAAATATCCGTATAAGTACATAGACACTTGCATATTTTATCCCTGGATCTGATGACAAGGAAAAAAGGGTAAAAAATGTTAATGGTCGCTAACGAGTCATTTTACGAGTTTTTAATTCCAACAGTGTTGCCCTGCTGTGAAATAGTGTAGTTTGAAGTCACTTAAATACGTTAACACTTTATTCCAAAAAAAAAAAAAAAGTTCTCCTAGAACATCTATAGACTAGGACCCAGTTCCTATAGCCAAAAACGAATCATTTTGCTAACCAATGGCAGCATTTTTTATTGCCAAACTGGGCATTTAATTGGACTCGTAAAATAATTTTACCTGTGATAGCTACTGACGTATTGGAGGTTCTAATATGCAAAGCAACGAGCTCTTTGCTTCATTGTTGATAAAGTTACAAGACTCCTTATTTTATACAATAACGTTCGGTCATTATTAGGAATCGACCATAGAAGAATTGATCTGAACATACAACATTAGATTTCACTGTGCTTCAGGGAAAATGCTGTTTAACTCATAATTTTTCAGTTTTCTTAAGTCATTGGAAAGAAAGTTTCTTTTAATATCATGACTGTATGGGAATAAAGTGCTGTGAAGTTTTCCTACACTGAATCGCTGTAGGGAAAAACAGCAAAAAATGATTCTACTACTCGATAAATGGTGTTTTTACCGCAAGAGTATATGGTTATAGAGGGTTCGTATTTATGCGCATCTAATTTGGGCTGGACGCTCGCTGGCTCTGCGGGACGCGAGCCTCTCAGTCTCTTATCGCGGCATGCGTTTTTATTGCGAGCAGTTTGTTGTCGCTACGTTCCAGAACTTTTTGCGCACTCATCAATTTCCGCGCCTCGCCGATTGATTTATTCATGAAAGGCAAGGCACTCTCTTGTCTCCACTCAGGAAGTGTCTTTTTTTGGCTGCTCCGCCACTGAAATTTGTAATGAAGCTCATTCGAAAACAATGTGTTATTTATTACTGAATACAAAGAATTCATGTACGCACGTCTTATAGCTATATCTATCGTTGTTTTCAGTATCTTTTTACATATTGTGTATGCTATTTATTGATCGGGAAGTATTGCAGAATTATAATCTTGCTGGTAGTACGAACAGTCCATCAAGTGTAAGTAAACAAAGGATAAGGGTAGTTGAAATGACAATACAAAGCAACATTGCAAATGTAAATTGTGTTCGGAATCACTTAGAGAGCATCAGATAGGCGAGCGCCCGCGCCGCCGCGACCGATCCGTCAATGTCGGCCTGCGTTTGCATTACACGGCTTTTATCTTCACAAGCTCGGTTCAAATCGCAAACATCAGCGGGACTGTTTACCAAATTGTTTTCAATAAGCTTAAGTAATGGTGTAACCGTAGAACTAAATCGACGCAAACTGCTTTATCCGCATTCTTCGGACAGATTTAAAGGATTAACCGTTTCATAACGATTTATTACTTTTTATCATATTACATAAGTCTGTGCCACAATAGGCTGAGTCGATAATGACTAGTTAGTTTGGTGGTGCAGTTTGTAAATGTGAGAGTGGCGAGCGTGGGCCGCATCGAGATCAGCTCTGTGACAAGCGTGGAGCAGCGCACTGAGCAGGCAGCGGCGCAGGCGCGGGTTTGTGTGGCGTGCGACTCACGCGCTCGGTGTCGCTAACGAGCCGCGGCACGCGATCACCGCTAAATTAGCGGGGTTTTCCTTCCGTCGGTCCAGCACTCAGGAAATCGCGAGAAAACATAGTTTTTCATTGCGCACTACGAACTGGATCTCCACGCCTTTATGTAACGACGCCGCTGACAAGCTGTACCGGCGGTGCAATTAAGATTTCCACTTTTTGCACACTTTTATTGCTTTACTTCATGGAAACTTTATTGTCGAGAACGTGTATCCGTAGATAAGTATCTCAAAGAAGAAATCGCACTTTTTCTAAATGTTACAGAAACCCGCTCTTATTGTGCATTTTATATTCCAACAAACATTTACGACAACTCGCCTACTGCGCTACTCCGTAATACGCAAGTTTTTGTGTGTTTATCTTAGATCTTGAATCCGCAGGTGTCGTACATATCATATGACTCGTCGTTTCTCGACGGTGATATTAAACATTTGTTCTTGTTTGTGACCAGGTTTTCCCCGTACGGATTCAAGTACCACCTGGAGACAGCGAGCAGCAGTTCACAGAGACGCGAAGATGACCGGATCACATACATCAACAAAGGCCAGTTCTACGGCATCACGCTCGAGTACATCCACGATCCTGATAAACCACTCAAGAACCAAACAGTCAAGGTGAGTCTTTTAATAGAATTGAACTAATGCAAGACATTTCAGTTAAAAAAGTCAATGGAATTATTGACGTTAACGGTTAAGTGGCCGGATGTTTACTTGTAGTGGACCTTAGAAAGCTGCGGCAGTGGTCACTAAACGTATAGGGAATCGTAAAACACGGCCGCGCCTCGGCGTCGCACCGTCGCTCGACGAACATCTCAATTTATAACCCCACTGCACTGCTGCTGAAATAAAATGTACAAAATTATTGCTCCCGTGCGGAAACGTAATCAATGTACTTATAAAGTACATTGCTATTTACGAGCAGTACGTAACACGTATAATTTTATTAGGTAGACTATGCGCGCCCACCTCATTGGGCATAGCACACACCAATAATCTTCTATTACACATATTATGATTTGCTTACAATCTCCCATCTTTCAGTCTGTAACGTAATAGAGAACGTTTTTTTAATGTTAATTCACCCTTATTCGATACGTTTTCTTTCTTACCAAGAAAAAACTAAAACTACATATACTTTTCGACAATTTTTATTTCGCATCACTAACTCTATGAATCGCATCATGGTAACAGGTCCGGACCGGGACAAAATACTAAAACATAAGAAGTACCTTAATCTATTTAAACCTAATATGTGATTTCATTATTATATACACATTCTGCTACAGTTACCTTAAGTTGCGAACAATATATTTTTATGTAACATAATTAACAAGTAGATTTACGTAATAGTAGGTAATATGTTGCAAGATAATTGTAACAAGGGCTACTGTAAGCTGAGTGCAAGTAAGTGGTGGTAAGTAGATAAGTGGGAGCGGTTGGACTTCGCGTCGGGAGCCGACCGACGACCGCAGGCATCTGGGCTCAGTTTCATCCAGCTCCCTTGCGTCTGGTTCACCTTCGCGTATGCACTTTCATAATATTTTTTTCTCCGGCTACTCAGATTACCAAACATGCAAAAAGGTTCTAGTCATGTTCATTTATATTTAATAAGATGAAGACTAAGTACAAAACGAGCAAGTGAGTAACAATCGTTCCGGTACTTAACACTATAGTTATAACTATTTATTAACTGAAAATCCCGTGTATTACCCTGATAACTTATTCAAGTTAATAACAACGTATGTTTTTCCAAATTCATAATCCTATGTCTATGTTTTTCCTTCTCCATATATCGGGTGATTCATTTAGAGGTACTTTTTTCAAAACTCAAAAAAATAATAAAAAAACAAATTTATCGGGTTATCTTTATTATCATACAAAAGAACCATTCTTGACATTTAATTTTTAAAGATTATTTCTTTCAAATGTCCGTAACTGCGGTTAACATGGTCCATTCTGCAGTTCCAATTTTCGGTGACGCGTCCGAGCATTTCGAGTGGTATTTGATGAATAACGCGAGTAATGTTGGCTTCCAGTTACTCAATCGTAATCGGCTTATCAATATAGACTTTGGACTTTACATAGTCCCAAAGGAAAAAGTCTAGGGGTGTGATATCACAGGATCTAGGCGGCCAACTGACCGGTCCGAAGCGCGAAATTAACTGTTCACCAAATTGTTTTCGCAATAAAGCCGTGGTTTCACGTGCTGTGTGGCAAATGGCGCCGTATTGTTAGTACCAACTGTCCTAGAGATCACGGGCTTCAATTTCAGGAAACAAATTGTCCGTTATCATGGCACGATAATCAAACGAAAATATGTCATCGAAAATTAAACTGCAATATGGACCATGATAACCGCAGTTACGTATAACATTTGAAAGAAATAATCTTTAAAAAATAAATGTCAAGAATGGTTCTTTTGTATGATAATAAAGATAACCCGGAAATTTGTATTTTAATTTATTTTTTATTTTAAAAAAATGTCCTCTAAATGAATCACCCATTACAAACCCCGTGATTTACCCCGACGCTAGACGTCAATTCAAGTTCAATAACGTAAATAAAATAAAAATGAAAAAAAAAACGCCTTTCATTGAAATGTGGCTGATGTGAGTAAATGCTTTCTATGACGTGTCATACGATCTCAATCGCGATGGGTCTACGAATAGTAATTTCGGAATGCTATCACCATAAGCCACCTACCAACTCCATTCTTGTCAAGGCAAGTCATGTGGCTAAATCGAGGGGTTTGCCTATTGGCTATCGAGGAGAAGTGTTAACAACCTTCGGATCCAAACCCTCGATCAGATCAGTTCAATGGTATCATAACAGGTATTACTGGATATACTAATGGTATCATAATATTACTATATCGTATTATTACTGGATTTGCTTAATATTCTTTATGTCTGTTTCAAGTCAATCCGAACAACGGTGTTGAAATAAATATCCATTGTATTTAACAACTGTGAACAGGGCTGCTCATCTTAAAACGATTGAACCGATTTCCATCTAACGTGGCTTACAACCATCCCGAATACCATCTTTCAAAAAAGAAAATCGCATTGAAATTAGTTCCTTTGGGCATTACCCACAGTCAGACATACAGACAAAGGTAGAAAGACTAAATAAGAACCTTATTTTTGCGTGAGGAATTAAAAATAAATAAATTTAAAGCTGTAGGTACTTTTCAATTTTCAAATTCTTTGTTTTAGAGTAAAGGTAACATTCGCGATCATCTTGTAATATATACGTCTGCGTAACATAATAGGTGTAGTTTAAATGCAATTCAATAATGACACAATGACGTGACTAAGTTAACCATTTAACTCGTGAGAATTCTGTTTAAACAAAAGATTAACCGCAACTATTATACCCACGTGGTATCATGCAAGCGTGGAAATCGGAAATCCCATCATTATTGTTTCCTGACACTTCCCTGAAAAACATGATGATGAATAGTACTTACCGAGAGAAGGTTGACACAATAAAATTGCACCATATAATACACATTAACTATGTAATCTTGATAAACCAGAAATTCCACATTTGGTAATCTGGTTAATCTGGTTTAGATAATTGAAGTAGGTTTTTTGTATTGTTTTGATTTTAATGTTATTGTTTGTACTGGTTATAAATAATACGGAACGTTATTCATACAACAGTAAGAGACGTCGTAAATGTATACTTACGCAATATCGTTTTTATTCAATGGTTGAATTTACCTTTTTTTGACAGCACCTAACATATTCAAACACGTTTTATCTCTATTCAATGGGCTTAGATCGGAATAATCAGAGATACAATGCGACATACGTTTGAAGTTATTATTAAGGCAGTAAGTGGGCCGCGGGTCCGGCCGCGGCCCGGCGTATCGCATTCAATACGGACTCAGATAGGTGTACAGAGCTTATCTCGCCGCAATCGAGTCCGCATTGTATAGCCGCACCCGATAATTAAGACGACGCTTTTGACATTCGCCATATAGGAATACAATGACCGCCCCGGGAGTCCGTGCCTCCGCTCGGATAATATCGCTCCCTTTAAACAATAACCATACTGCATTATGATAAAACAATTTCAATGCGGCAAACATCGTGTTTTCTTAACGAGAATTCTTTTATGTTTCCAAAAAGAAAATAAAGACTGAAGAATTTCATGTTGCCTACAGGTGAAATTAGGGCGGGCTTGTGCAGAGTCGACTTAGCTTAACAAATTTAGAGAAACTCGTGTGAAATCTTCCTTTAACCTACAGTATTTTTCTATTATTTTGGGTTTCATGGCGGATTTTAAACAAATAAAGAATATTTAATGGAAGAACATTTAAATCCAAACGAGCACAAAATTGATAACCATGCCTACACTATATCTACGAAACAATTTTATCGCTTTATCAACCGTAACTAAAAAAGTTGAATCCACACGCGATGCGAATTGAATACGTTTTGCGTGCCAAAAAGCGGTTAAGAGATTGTAAGAAATTTTAGTAAACAGAGAGATTTGGCCTGCGAGTGGCCGGGTGTGCGTGGCGGGATTGTAATTACGGCCGGCACGCCCCTGTTTCGGCGGAGCTTTGCCTTCGTCTGCGATACCATCGCCCCGTGGCTTTCTACCGACGAACACACGACACAACACGAATTCCAGATTCTGCACCTAATTAAACACCGTACAAAATACACGATTGACTTAATCTCCTCTTAATATTGGAAGCGTTCACACGCCACGGCCGTAACATTTACATATCTAATGACAAATATCATTTTAAAATGTTATCTTAAGAGGTTAGCCGAGATGAATAGATTGAAACGTCGTTCCGCAAAAATAGTTTATGTAGAAAAAACATTGTGAAAGGAGCTCAATCAATCACAGAATATAGTAGCAATTAATCACCTCGCTAGTAACACGGAGACGTTGTTTGTTATTCTTCATCACTGCAAGGGTTGCGCCCGCGTCGCCCTACATCCTCGTAGCAAAAATATGTTAAGGTGTATTTTAATAAGATCCTTCGTCATTAATCACATATGATACTAGAGTAAAAATAATACAGATGACTCGTCTTTAAGTTTAACCCTCTCGTGGTGATATTGTTAATCTAAAATTAATTTAAAATAGCCTCGAAAGAATACAGTCATATATCCAATTAATAATGAATACATGCGTCATAAGGAATTAAAGAATATATAAAAACAACACAATAATTAACACTTAATAAATGTGTAATGTCGATATTAATGCATACGTAGGACGCTACTAATAAACTTCCGTTCGATCTGTATATTGTGAACTACGATTAAGCCATGTCTTGCGTGTCCAAAGCGCTTCTACTCATTCAGAGCATTTTTTACTGGGCTTTTTATCGGCGCACTGACATCATTGTGTTCACTTTCGTAGCAACGGAAACTCGCGTAACGAGACACGTCGTTGTTTATTTTCTTTTTATAATATTTTGCAACTTTAATGATTGCTCCCGTTTGCCTTTTTAAGGCAATCGTTAATGATGCCTTTTACACTGAACATATTACGCTTGATGAGGGATTATAACGGTTCACATTCTGATCGCGCAGTTCCTACTGGCGCGCACCTTTCGGCCGACTGCATCGATACAGACAAGTGAAGGGCTGTCATACGAGACAGACTGAATATTTCTCACAGGGGGCACTCGGCTGTAATGAAATTTTCGTACTCAGCTTCACGAGAAAGGTTTCACAATGTTGTACAAAAAATGAATGCAAAAATTTGCATGTTCCGTTGATATTCGCGAGTTGCCAATCACGGCCGCAATCAATCACGTGTTGAGATGTCTCAATTTAGCTTGCACCCTCATCTCATATTTTTGGCGAGCGAGGCGCACCCCGCGCGCCGCTCTCAGCCCTGTCGTATCAGAAAAACGTTAATGATTATAAATTGCAGAATTATACAACAGAAAGCTCTTGGTAACGGCATTTCTTTAAATCTTTAAATTACTTGCGATAGACATTCTTTATCAAATTAAATTTACTCAATTTTTTATCTGTAATAATGTATGGCGACTTTATTTTAACCGAAAATATTTACTTATTGCTTATGACTCTTAAAGCTCGAATTAAGTTTAAAGATTTGGTTTTTATTCATTTACTTCATTGCTGTATGAGGCGAAAATGTTACTTAATAAATGTAATTACATAAATGTATCAATATGGTTATTTATCAGCGGAGCGGTCGCCTCTCAACTTAATGTACTTTTTCTGCTGTTTCTTATTTTTTAAGAATAATTTATGGGATTTTAATGTACCTAATTGCTTTTTTCGCCGTTTTTGTTTCTCATACTAATAAAAATTTCGGTAATTCCATTTTGAGATAAAAACACGGATAATTGTGTTGCGTTGTCTGCAAATGAGCAATACCGTTAACTGCAGAGATTCAATTAGTATCTACAATATGTGAGTTATGAGTATGTGCATTCATTATTGAATAATTTTATTTATTTATTCGGCAAGAAGGAAAAATAAAAATACAATGCGATTAATCCATTTTGCCAATCAAAATTCTTTAATTTATTTAATAGAATTACCGCTGGCACAATCGGTCTACTGCACACCACGTGGTTGACATGGGTATGTTACAAACGTGTTACTTTAATTATGTTCAAGTGCACATGTAGATAAATAATGACACATATTTTGTATCCGTGCAAACAATAAAAAAACATCGCGTACTCTCGTAGTTTGGCCACGGTGCGGCGGGTGCGCGCGCGCCGCTCGACCGAGCGTGAATTTTCCACGTTCGGTTTCAGGTTCGCATAACGCCACTCGATAACTATTACACTTTCGAAATATTACGTATTATTCGGTAATATCTTTATACGTAACCGCTGAAACTACATAACTAGTCGTAATTAGCCCTGTAACATTTTTTTTTTGCATTTATAATAGAGCACTTTCTTCGAAGTGCGAGTGAATGCATGTGGGTAATTGATTTAGAGAATAGACTAAATAATGCTTGCATATACAGTAAAAAAGTATCGCATGATTTTTGTCCATTGTTTTTGTATTAAATCAAATATATTTAGGTATAGGCTTTTATATATTTATTGATTCTCTAGAATCTTAATTCTTTTAAATCATGGTTTGCGTACTTGCCATGCTGAAGTAGGAATCTACACGACTAGATTGCCTCTCTGGTATTTAAGGGCTTATTCGTTTAGTGTGACTTTCACAAACAGATACTTGTGTGACAGTAGAGCCAGCTGTAAGTAGCGTTACATAATCCGGAGTCCGTCATTGTTTCGATATTGGGGCTGTCACAGCACGGGCGTATTTAGCGTCAATCCTTGATACCATCGCCGACTGAGACAACCGCCCGTAATCAGCGACATTAGGGTGATATAACGATTATGCAACACCAGAGTGACTCAAAGCTTATTAACCCAACTGTTGTCAACAATACTTATTCGGTATTAAGGTTTTGAGAAAGAAAGTACCTCTACCTATAAGTAGTTGTCATTTCACTAACGCATACCTGGTTAGTTATGTAAACTTAAATAACCGACTGAATAGTAGAAAAAGCTTAACCAAAACACGAATAACTTATACCGCCATTTCACCGAACAATAAAATATTGATGTTGATTTAATATGAACATTTCTCATACGGATTCACTTAATGATTTTGATTAGTTTCGCCGTTAGTGCGAGAAATGTACCTCTGTGATTGAAAGCTATGCCCTCAGCGGTAGGTACCTCATGTTAAGCCGCATCACGCCTCGTCTTGAGCCCTGCACATTACAATCTGACATTTCCTTTCGACATTTAAGCAGATTAGTGTTACAACGCGGCTTCGGATGTTAATCCGACGCTCGACGTGTCGCGGGAATTGCTCCGATTTAATCGAGATTTAGCGGTCAGCGCGCACTGCGCAACGCCACTATTAAAGCTATCAATGCCTTCTGTAACCATCTATTTGCAACGGCTACTTCTATTACGCTGCGAATTCAAATGGGTGCTTTGATTCGAAAAAGTATACAGGCATGTATCTGTCATTACCGAGGTATTGGTTTATGGATAAACTGTTCTCACGCGATCATGATAATATCACGTTTACGTTAAGATATTGCAGCTAATACAGTCTTACGTGCTTAATATTCAATTATAGTAGGTGGCAGTAACTGCAGCGGATGCGCGGGAACACTGGGCAATTTGTCCGCCGGCGGAAGCCACGCATCTCTAGCAATCTCCCGTAGCTCGCGGCACGCCGCGGACGTCAGGCGCAGGCGCCCTGCCAATAGACACACGCACAACATAATGTGCTCTTTAATATACCCCTTCAAGTCTTAAAGCGTTTTCACTACATGGTACCACACTTAATTTGAATATTCTTGAGCTTTTCTACAGTGTACATCTACAAGTAATTGCGAAGCCTATCTTCTCATCTCAGATTTAGATTAGAAAGCAAGGCATAAAGTCCTACATTAATATTTTGCTAGTTAGCGCCTACGAAGGGGCCGTTTGAATAAAAGTCCGAGGAAAGGAAATACGTATACTGTTATCGCTTTGTTTACGGGACAAAAATGGTCATTGATATATTTCACCTGATGTGAAATAAATACCGACACGTAGGCAACTGCGCGGCAGTTACACCCACAGTTTCGCTCAGAATTTATGTCGAAACCGACATTCACTGCGGAGAACATTCACAGCAAATAACCTAGGCGTTAAAACAACTAGCACAGACAACTAGCGCACTTAACAAACAGACGTATCCGTATCAGATATAGCCTATCGAGACGGCAGGACATTACTTCTGCGCTATCGATAAAGCTCAACGGTGAGCGAAATAGTTTTGCCACGCAGTGAACATAAATAATTGTCATAAAATAGATAGGAGCTGATGGATGGGCACCGCGCCCGGCCCGCCGACTAACGAGGAAGCATTTGTGACGAGCAGAAACCCACCAACTCCCTGACTCGTGCTTTCTGCATGAATACGCACCCACTCGCGAATTTACCTATCTAATGCGCGTTTACATTATTTAACAGATGATGCACGATGACGAGTGCGCCTAACAACGTTCCGCTGGTTATCGCTATGCACTACTTGTGCGTTTACGTACAGGAACGTAACCCAAGATTAAATCTGAAGTAATTGTTACGTTAACGATGCTATTAACTCACAATTTATAGGTAACAATAAGACAGGTGTGTAGTTACTCGGAGAGTGCCCCTTGTGGACATGCCGACAACAACACCAGCATCTATGAGAAATAGGCATCGATATAGGAGTAAAGTGAATACATGTTCGGGCGCTATACTTAATTAGATCATTTATCTCCAATACGAGAGTGAGCACCGTTGTAGGAGCTAACTGAAACTTAGACATTCAATAAGTATGGCGTATCTTTTTTTAATATTATAGTTGCATGAGACGACTATTCAAATATCTAATCAACCGCAAAAATATATCTGCTTTTCAAATATCGGAAAAACAGTAACTAATTCAGTATGAACCATTAACCAATGTAATATTAACCTTCATGTAAATGTTTCTTTACTAGCTTAGGTACTCTCTTTATCGTATCGTATTCCTGACTCGCCAGGACTATGTTGATATAAAATACTACCATGTTGGTGCGCCATAATACCGCACATGACCCACGAAATAACCAGTTTTTCCAAACATTTAGAAATGGCGGTTTCTGAACTCCTACCCTATGTGACGCAAGATTTCGTACTATTTATTTATTATACTCTTCATTGTACACCAAAAGAAAAGTGCAAGTACAGTAATGGTCTTAAAAATAGGTAAGTACAATACAGCCGACGTATCTTGGCGAGTCTGAAGTAAGTTGTTTGGTTGCGCAATGAATCTTTTAGAATCGAAATTGTCTACTGCGCAGCTAATCAGCTAACTCCAGACCCGCCAAGATACGTCGGCCGTATTGTATTATAGGTGGCCTTATGGCACACGCGATTTCTTCCAGGCGACCTTAGGGTGGAATACAGTGAACTGGAGAAGATATAGGGCAGTCAAAGGCGTACAAAAATACATACATAAATATTAAACACATACTACAATACAAAATTAAATATATAATTTTTAGATATAAAATATATACCTACATTACGACTAAATACCATATACAAGCTTAGTTTTAGTATATACTAAACCTGAAACTAGTTTGTTCAGAATCACTAGGAGAATCGATAGACATATTTTTACACCACAATTTTTTTTTCATATATTTCAATTTTGTTTCAGTATGTTTCTACCCATAACAGTTGACAGGAATAGATACCTTGAGGCTTGAAATGGCCTGCTCGGTCAGTTTGACAACCCCTGCATAGCACATCGCAGGCATTTCACACTTTACTAGGGAACTTAACACGACATAAACTACGGCGTAACTTGGATATTTATTAAAAAAAAACACATATTCAGGCAGTTCTGATGAAAATCTTATTGGGATGTCTCGGTTTTTTGTACATGTTACGGCTAATAGCCGAAGTGTGGCTACACCTAGTTTTAGCCGGGTACAACTAGGTGCAGCCGGCCACATGCGGTTAAACTTCAATGTATCCTAATTATCCTCGGGTAGAACTAGGTTTACCCTTCATCATAGCGGGTAGAACTAGGTGCAGCCGCACACCGGTGGTTAAGGGGAACCCCGACACGGATAGGTTAGGTTCGAAGGGGATGACATGACGTCATCCCCTTCGTGTTAGGTTACTTTAAACCCTGCAGACAGAAATAGGAGCCCCGCTCTGCGGGGCTCCGTCGACTTAAGCTACACCTAGTTCTAACCAACTGCTACTGGTTGCACCTAGTTGTACCCGGCTAAACCTAGGTGTAACCGCCATTCGGCTTTTACCCGTAACATATATACTAAAATAACGTTGTTAAACAGTAATAAAAAAAATCTCGTATATCAGATAACGAGCTGTCTTGAACCGTTTACCGCTTCTTACAAACCCTATACGATGAAGCAGTGTGTCGTATTCTTGGCAAGAGTCAGCACAGCAAGAAATATTGGTTCTATGATCCAGAATGGAATGTTGTTGTTTATTAAAATGTATTTCAAATGGATTATATTAAGAAAATTATTTATTTAGTAGCCATTCACGATAAGATTAATGTGGTCGATCGCTATCACGTGTATTTTTATACACAATTCATTTGATTGCGTATAGGTGATATAAATATGCAATCGGTTATTTATTCAAATAGAGTGACGAAATTAATGCAGAGTGGTTGTCGGAGCGTAATCGCATCGACCGACACATGGGCACAACAGTCCCCGGGCGTGTGTGTCACACCGCGAGAGAAAGCGTGCTTAATCAGATAACTCAGATTGTCAACCGAGCTCCTGAAATCGGGTCGAATGTCGATACACTCGATTAATTAATTGACGGTCCGAAAAGTTGGAAGTAACTGGTCCGAGAAGCCAAAACTGTAGACTCTCTTGTGAAACCCGCACGATGTTTGAATACAAATAAAACGGTAATACTACATCATTATCTTAACGCAATATTCAGGATCGATTTATTTTACGCTGGCATACAATTAATTTTTCCAAGAAAACAAGTCAATGTGCTAAAAAGGTACCTACAAAAGGTATCGTACGTTCGGTTAAAGTTAAGAATTACTCATCCGTCTATAAACGTCGTTAAATAATTTATGGATCTATACGTTCGAAACGTGCACGATAAGTTGTATGTTTTCTAAGAAATAGGCCAGTTATTTCATTTGAAATACGATTAAATTGTAATCCATCTAATAATAAAATATTAGTTACAGTTGTGAGTAGAACGTGATATAAGTTTGTGCTACAAGAAAACATAATTCTGTCATTTCGGATTAAAAATCCAATTAACGGGCGGAACAAGAGCGGCGCCCACGCACCTCGCCCGCCACCGCCGCGCCGCGCCGCTGCGCCACGCCGCCCGCTCTAACACGAGGAATAGTCACCAATATGACGGAGGCATCCGATCATTCTAATACCTGTCCAAATATATTCGAATCAAAACTTTGCACCGAAAATAAAAAAATATTTAAACTAAGTATAATAAATAACTTTTGTATTTCATTAGTAGTAGTCATAAACGAACAGATACATACAAATTAAGTTTTGAGGAAAAAAGATCAAAAATAAATTAAAATCTTTAGGCATTTATTAGCTAAACATTTGTTATATATGGTTATAATTATATTTAATAATTAAGAAAACTGTGTGTCGGTTTAACAATTAAAATATAATTGACGATGTCAGAACTGCATGTTTCGCTTAAATTTTAAGCAGTTTATTAGTAAAACATAGACGTTCTTGAAAATATTAGTTAAACTTGAAATAGAGATAAAGGCGGTCGTTTTTAATTAATAATTGATTAAGAACATTGGAATGTATCCAGCTGTGGAATCTGTGGATGGGTTGCAGGTTGAAGAAGAACTTTAACTAATGGCAATATGATTGCAACAAATTGCATCGGATTATTTTGCTTTCTTAATTGACTCTTAGGTACAATTTGCACAGGATAATAACTATAATTAGTGCGTTTATCAAGTTCAGGTATATATGTATACCTAAACAACACAGCTAAGCGCGTAAGTAACAACTGCACTATCAAACTGCACATTCGCTCTCTGTTGAATAATCATTCATCTTTAAACTTTTGGCATAGACGTATAAATTCAAAATAAGTAAAATTATAAATTCACGCTATCTAATCTGAAATTGAATAACATACATAGATCTACATTCCAATCCCACGAAAATTCTCAAATGAAGTGAATTAACATACAAGCAGCGATTAGTTAAATCTTAATGCAATTGTTGCCGGTCTTATGGTTTTCGCAATAAGCTCAAGAAACTTGTACCTGCATAATGTCAAATTAAAGTCGTTAATGAAATCAAAATAAAGCCTGTCTCTGATAAATTGTGCGGTAAGTCAAACAATTATGATTGCCAGTTATTACAATGTATCTTTGTCATGCAACAATAGCCAACATTGTTCAGTACCAATTGCAACCAGAAAATAGGCACTAAATTACGTAAACCGTTACCAGTTGGACTCTAAATTAGTTAGCAAGTGTTTATGAATCATTAGTTCCAATACAATAAACAAAAGTGTGCAGTTAAGTCAGCGATTATCTACAACATATAAATAAACGGTAAGCTTAAAGAACAATAAAAATATAATAGTTCTATAAACTTCAAATTTAATGCGTGCTATTAGGCTTCATTTTGAATACCACACTGACGCGATATATTGGCTAATTTAAGTTTACAGCTAACATTATGTATTTCGTCAAATGCTTACTGGCGCGTGGAATTCTAATAAAGTAGTAAATGTTTATATTTATTTATTATAAACGATGAGACGGTTGGTATAGGCGGTGTTAACCGTTACAATTTTATACATGGGCTATCTATTAGTATGCACAGTTCCGTTGGGTTTACGCGTCGCGCGCCCGATCTCCGGAGAAAGCCCGTGTCCCGCTTATAGACTCGCTGAACTATTCGCCGACACAAATTACTCGTAAATTCATCGATTTACAGTAAAATAGTATTTTTACCGCTCCCCACACTGTAACCACGAGTCCTTGTCGCATTTAATTGCAATGCAAGCGTAATTGCCGCATGCAGACGACAAATACTTCATCTTATTTAGCTTATCTTTTCCTATGCATATTCATGATTCGATAATGACATCTAAGTCACAGTTAAGTTGTAAATAGTTATTTGAGCTAGGGACAGTTATAGAGTCACTTATTTAAGTGCTTGGCCGGGTAGGTGCGTCAATGTATCTACACGCATCGGCGCACCGTAGTCACCTACCTTTGCAATTTTGCATTTTGCACATAAATACATACCTACATCGTTTCAAAAAAGACGCGTCACTCGCTCGATTGGATTTAAATCAGGTGAACTTGCGAGCTACTCTAATCGGTCGTTGTGACCCTGTAGAGGCTGGTTTACGGATCTCGCTAAACGTGTTGTTACCATGAATAAAATTAAGTGAGGTAGCTGAATGGGTTTCCCTTAATATTCTTTAATTACTTACATCAATGTATAATCTTCAAATTTATATACTACGACACCCGGCTATGTTCGTGACTGAAGAAGACAAGGCATCTTCCACCAAAACTGTTTAGCAGATTGATAAATTGTTATGATGAAATAAATTATTTTAATTAAAGCTAAAGGATCATTGATTTTTTGCGTAGGTTTTTTTAAATACAATTCATAAAATTATACGGTACAAAATTATTTTATTTTATTGCTGCCGAAATCAGATGACTAAAATACAAATGCTAATGAAGCGTTCAATTTGACGACAACGGTACCATATTCAATTTGAAGACAACGGTATAAGGGAGGAAGGAGCAGGCGCAGTTGGGCATGATGTCTCGTCGCGGCGATCCATCAATCCGAGGCGACGATCGGAGGTGCTTTCTCGTCGTTAGCCCTATAAGGCACGGTTGGTACCACGCCTCGCGCAAGCCACTTCTTTTTCACTTCATTTTCTAACGCGTCGATAGAAATCGTCTTAACAGCATATTTCACTTTTTCATCTGAACGGAAACGGTCGAAAGGTTTCACGTTACTTTTTAAGAGCATTTAAATGCGTATGAAATTAAGATGCCCGCCGTAACGACGTAATCGCACTCGTTTAACGTAATAGCTGAGAAATGCACGCCGGTAATCGCGTTTTGCGTATTCGCGAAATGCTCACGGCGCTTCGTCTGTACTTTCGCCATTAAAAGTTGGCAATAAATAAAGTAGAGGCATAGCTGACCGATGTCAGGTGTTTCTAATGGCCACCCTGCGTGTTAATTTATATACCGTCTTATTTACAGTGGATGTTACTTATTTAAACAGTACCTACGTATTAGATTTATATTTTAGCTTGAAAGCTAATTTGTACTTATCATTGTATCTTTGGCTTGTTTCAGAGTGTAGTTATGCTGATGTTTAGAGAGGAAAAATCGCCAGAAGACGAAATCAAAGCGTGGCAATTTTGGCACGGCAGACAACACTCCGTCAAACAGAGGATATTAGACGCCGGTGAGTATTGTTTCATTGCTACTAAAATTTATATAATACTTATCAATGCAATCTTGCGTGAGTGATGATAAGTGAGTACTTATGTAATTATCAAACTAAGATAATTTGAAGAACAATGACTGTTAAGTTTTTGCTAAGTATACGCTGTATAGTAGCGCATACAAGGGTTTAAGACACGATACCTGTGCAAAAACAGAGTCGTGCTCGAGGCGACACAGAAACATGGCGGAGAGGTTGCGTGCGGTGGCGGGCGGTGGCGGGCGCCCGCTTGGCACGCAGGACCTAATTACCGTGCTGCAGGCAGATACCGCGGAGACGCACCCGCGCACCCCGCGCACCACCATTATATCTCGTTAGGACATTTGCATAAATAACGCGCACGACGGCCGCGGCCCACACCGACCGGAGAACCTATCAATCGCTGCGACTAAAAATAAACACCTCTGGCGCCGCACCACCGCACCGCCTAGCTCCGCCGCATCGCCTGCGCCGGACGCGCGACTCTCTGCACCGAGCTTTATATTACGCTACTTGTAATGACACATTCCGACATTAACCAGATTATAGATATAAAACTAAATGTGAAGTTTCTCCGACGCAGGCAAATGAAACTATGTAATAAAGATATCTGACCCGATGAGCTCTATGAGACCGACTAACAGGAAATCGTTAAAATTCGTGAGAAATCTCTTACCCAGCGACGAAGTAGAAACACCTGCTTGTTTTGTTGCTGTAAATTTTGATAGGCGTAAAGCGGAGGTTTCAGAGATGTACCTTAGCTTACTTAGATTACGCGTGTCGAATGTCTACAAAAAGGATAGGACGTATAAGCAATCTTACAATATAGTCGCGCGCGGACATAATTACAGCGATGATATCGGGGAGCGCGCTCATTAGCATGTTAATTGCGCGATGAGCCTCGGCCTGCGCCCGCGCAAACGCTCTTAGAAAATAATGGTTTTTGATAATTTTACAAAGTTGCGATTTTCCTATCATTGCCATATTAATAAACTTTACAAGGGTGATTTTGCAATTGCTTCAAATTAGTGTTGGTTAGATAGAACTCACATAAACTTTAACAAACAGTTAAATTCAGACATGACTTTTATTTAAAATAGATATGCGTTAACAGATTAGTTAGGGAGTTACGTCATCAACGGAACGCTTACTTATTAATCGCTTGACTCGAAGTAAACAGCGCTGATATATGACACTTTACACATTCTAACATTACTTATGTGAGGCCTGTAGCATTTGTAATGAGTGACGCCGCGGCCACAAGCACTGCCTATAAATTAAATCTCAAGGAAAATAAAAACATGGAAGCCATTAATTCGCGCGGTCGAGCCAAGTTTAATGTCAAGGTTTTTTAGCTTATCTCGATGTTAGTTAAGTTTTATTTTTTCATTTGTTGACGTTATTACATAGAATGAATTAATGTCTAAACACAAAGGAATTTTGCATTTTATTTCTCAAAAGACAACGTTAATATATTTGTTTTTAGTTTTATTATATCCGTAAGCGTTGTCTCAGATTTCGTGAGCTAATTTGTTTGATGTTCAGACCATTATTTTAAATTGTAGGTATATCAGAAACATGTCATATGTAGGTATAAACATACTCGTATAATTTGTGCAGGTTTTAGTCCTAGTAGTGTAAGTAGCGCTAAGGGTAGGCAGAGAGATAGTAGGCACACCATGAATGTATGCGACGAACTTGGGAGCAGCGTCAAGGGCGACATCGGACACCTGTGCGCAGGCGTGTGAAAGCGCGGCAGGGCGAGGGGGTGCGGCGGGGGTCGCAACGCACTGCGCGCCCGCACAATGCCTTCTCCGATTACCTGCATGTCTTCGTATATCGCGTGTCCACGTTCAGCGCAGCTTCTTTGCCTCCACACTTATTTCTTTTGACAGTTTTCTTAACTTAACCATGCCTCACTGATTCGACAGATTACTCTTCAGTAAGTCGTTGTTTTGACGATATTAAGGAATATCCGTTTGTAATTTTATACATCGATGGTCATAATCATAACAGACAATTTAGTTTCTTATTTACATTTTATATCGTCCTCGATTATTCTCCTGGCTATTTATGAGTACCGTAAAGTATAAATTAGATATTAAAAATCGTCAATTAAAGATTTTTTATTACCTGTCGTTGATTTGGTTTCATAAAAAACACTGGAGATTTGAAATAAGAGAATATAGTTTGCTCAGCTCATATTTAAATATCTATTATTGTCTAGTTATTTAATCGCATAAAAAATAGTACCTTACGGCTATAATATTTATTTTTACAAGAAAAAATGTACACACAAATCTGTTTACATAGGAAGTTTTTGTGTGGGCGGATTTATTAGCGCATAGCAGGATGTTGCGTGGACTCGTAAATTTGTAAGAGGCTGTTAAAACAATAAGGTTGTCGGAGGGCGGCGTCCCCCGGCGGCTCATAAACACGTCAGCGACGACGTCGCCTGCGCCCGCACAGATCGCCGCCCGAGCGCCCGACTGATAGCCACCCGCCCACGCGCATGCGCAGACTGACAGACACAGACTCACGCGCACCAACAAACAAACACCCGCGCAAACCAAAACACTCCACGATACTGCTCCAAATACTGCACAACACTACACGATTAATATTAACCCATGTATCCAGATTATTCTGTTGCCTTCATAAATATCCTACATCGCTTATGACCGTAATGTACCTAATTAAGTACATTTATCTAATCAAGATAGAACTATAAAGTATTATAATAATGGTAGTAACTTTGCAGACTTCTAATGAATCTAGCATTAATGTAGTAGAGAATATGAAATTATCAATTAAATATCAATATAGTTATATTTATTACTCGACTACCTCGGGTAACATGACGGGACATCGTGCTCATGAATGACGCTGATGATAAAGAAATAAAAAATAACTAAAGCATACAGCAGGTTTTAATACTATACTACTATAATGTAGAATTAAAATGCATAGGAGAAAAGACTTCCGGAAAATCAACGGGTATTTATCTAGTCCATGCGCAATTAGCGCAGAATGCAAATGTGCTAATTACCGACCATAAACCTCAATCTAGGAAGGGCAGAAATGGAAACATTGCAGTCGTCAATAAATTGATCCTATCACGTGATTATTCACGCCCAGCAAATAAATTTCCGTCCTCGATGACGTATTGTCCGTTGATATCTTAATCGAAATCTCTACCGCCATTACTGCACAGTTACCCGAAGACAAGATTAATGACAATTTGTTGTTTTGTTACAGACACGAAGAACAGCATCGGGTTGGCAGGATGCATCGAGGAGGTCGCGCACAACGCCATCGCCGTCTACTGGAACCCACTCGAGAGCGCCGCCAAGGTACCGCATCCCACTTCTTACCAAACTATCACAACACGAGGCTTTACAGCAATATATTCCTTATCAACATTTTTACTACAACGCATTAAAAATGGAATCAACTTTGTTCATGTACAAACACTAATGGGCTAATGTGTCTTCCTGTCAGTGTGACTACACACAGAATGACGACTCAGCTCACTGATGCAAAAATATGTGCATATTTAAAGCGCATATATCGCTGCCACGCATCGTGGTCATTATAAACGTACAACATTAAAACGCAGATCATGATTTTATTACACTTATTAAAGTGTAATTAAATAGGGTCCTGCGACCTTATTTGGTCGAGTGGCTTTGGCAAATGAAACAAAAAGCGCGTGGGGCGCGCGGCAGCCGGGAGCTGAGCTCCACCGTGAACACTCATTATATTGTTGAATAATAAACAACACTCTGTGTTTTTAATTGCTTACATAAAATTATACAGTATCTACTACTAGCGGCACAAAAACGTATACTTCATTGATAATGTTATGTACATAGCCTTTTAAATATTCATCAAACAATTAAAAGTCCGCGTGAAATAGCCTCAATTCTATGACAGTATGCTAATGTTTTAGTCAAGGGAGCAATTTTAACGTTTAACGACTTCTACATCGAATCACAATTTCGACTCTGATCATAAAGTTGATAGCTAAAAATTTACCTTGCTTTAATAAAACCGTTTCGAATGGAATTAAAAGTGGTTTTTTCATTGATTTATTTTATTGCTGCACCTAAATGTCTCGGGACGGACTTGCGGCTACTGGTCAGTTATCAATAACCGTAATTATTTATTGTTGGCTAGCGAACCGTAGCGGATGCGAGTTGTTTGCGACAGTTAATATGCGTACAGACAGCCATCGTGACGGAGTCGGCGGCGAGTAAAAACGCGAGAGAGTCATTTGCATAGACCGCGGTAATGAGCGTCCAGCGAGCAGCGACCCGCCCTCCGCGACTACTTGCTGAGCTAAACACGCCCTACTTGACACTACCACTATACACAGTAACAGCATACACCACAAACTCAATGAGTTTCATTGAAACGCCTTAAGCTACGTAGACTTTTTATAAATACAGTGTTCTACGCATATTATTTTCTAACTAGGTATACCTACCTATCTTGTTGCGTACTGCTCACGACTCCTGCGACGCCTGTCTTCGTACTTGAGACATATTTATATACAGGAATGTCTTGATAAATTATAGTTATTTTGTAATAAGCCCTGCTAATCAATTTAATGTTTTTTTTACAGATCAACATTGCAGTACAGTGTCTTAGTACAGATTTTAGCAGTCAGAAAGGAGTGAAGGTTAGTCATCCCTAATATGTACTCAAAACTGATTATAATGAAAAAATACAATTATGGACACACTTAATTAATAGATAAATCAGTCTTGTTACAATGGTATTTTATTTAATGTATGTAAATACAAGTCGATGACAATAAATAAAGCTGTTTACATATTGCTCTTGAGAGACTTGTTGAGGAAAACGATAATTTACTTATATATTGCCGATCGTAAATAATTTAACATTTTGTTTCATCGCAGTGTTTATTGAATTTATATTATTCATATGCGCTACATGTGTCGTTAGGTAGCATTTTAATGGGCGTGGGAAATCGAAGACGAGTAAGCAGTACCCGTCTACAAATGTCATTTAATTTATTTTGTATTGCAAAATGTTAATTAAGCTTACCACATTGAAAGTATGTAAATTAATGTTACGATACGTCGACGTCAAGGCATGAGGTCGGTAACCGCGTTGTCGCCGGAGACGCCTCGATAACCATGGAAGCGATGCATGGGCAGGGGCGGCGCGACCGGCGCAAGCGACAGTCGCACCGCGGCTGCCTCAGTTAAACGCTTACGAGTCTGAGTATCGACCAGAACTGATAGAATCTTGTTTATAACTAGCTAACGATCGTGTGGTATTGCTTACTGCAAATTAGTCGTCTGCGACTGATCACCCACTGCAAGTGATCCGCTGTAAGCGTCGATCTCGAGCCGCGCTTGTCCATTGCTTGATATGAAACCAGTCCGCTATCAGCCTCTCAATTACCTATCCAATGCGCAGTGACGCCGCCGCAACACCGACCTCGAACGAACGCAATTAAGACGTTTTAACGCGATTCGATTCAGACACGTGCATATTTTTTCCTTATTCGTAAATTTATCGCAATTATCCCTTATGAACGTTTATTAAAACTGTTTTTTTGTTATCATTCTAAGATAAGTGTAGACTTCAAGCGTGAAATTGCTTGACTCAAAATATAGTCGATTTGTTTATATGACCATGTATGAGATCATATATATACTAAAATAGCGTGAGAGATGTGTCTTCATGTAATTGGTCAATTAGATCTAACCTTCTTTCTAAGTCCCCATTTGGCTAAAATTGACACAAATGGATAAGCATCATTTTGCAATTAGAAATCAAATATTTGAAAGTAGGTATGACTGTGTGATCAAACTTCATTTCTCTCATTGCTTCGTTGCAGGGTTTACCACTACACATACAGATCGACACGTTCGAAGACCCCCGGGACACACAAGTTTATCACAGAGGCTACTGTCAAATCAAAGTGTTCTGTGATAAGGTAAGATGCAAAGCAATGATATTGACTCATAACTATGTCATTAAATATTAATCAAATAATCAGCGTACAATAATGTAATTGCATTACTTTTAAATTGAAGGGTGCGGAAAGGAAAACAAGAGACGAAGAGAGAAGAGCAGCGAAAAGGAAAATGTCAGCCACGAACAGGAAGAAGCTGGACGAAATATACCACCCGGTGACAGAACGCAGCGAGTTCTACTCAATGGCGGACCTGGGCAAGCCGCCGGTGCTGTTCAGTCCGGCCGAGGACATCGACAAGCTGACGGGGATGGACATCCAGGGCTTCTACGGGCACGACGACTCCGCGCTGGCCGAGGCGCACCTAAAGGGCGCGTCACCCTTCCTGCTGCACGCCGCTAAGCCGCAAGCACCCGCACTCAAGTTCCACAACCACTTCCCACCTGACGCGCCAGGGTAAATACTTATTTTAATAAATAATAATTTTGTTACATATATTTATCAAGTACTAGCGACCTGCCCCGGCTTGGCATGGGTGTAATGTATTATACATATAAACCTTCGTCTTGAATCACTTTATCTATTAAAAAAAACCGCATCAAAATCCGTTGCGTAGTTTTAAAGATCTAAGCATACATAGGGACAGACAGCGGGAAGCGACTTTGTTTTATACTATGTAGTGATTAGTCTTTGCAAATAACGGATTACTTCTTATTCTGGAATACATTCACACACCATAATTATTATTGTAGAAATAACATTGTTTTCCAAGTTTAACAAAAGTTATTTGTGCAAATAATTAATTTGTTCTAACAGATTACTGATATAATAAATTCCCCTGGTAGATACATTAATAATACTTATCAAGCTTTCAGAATAATAAGGTACTATTCTTGAAAAAATCCCGTCTGTATATTCTAAAGCAATTTATTGATATTATCGTATTTATTCATATGTAGTCGGCGTTATGACATTAATATATGGACAGAATAGGTCGTGGAATAGTTAATAGGAATATAGATGAACATTAATGAATGTCATACATATAACAGAGGTATAACGTTTACGAGCTCTTAAAAATTATCGGTATTAACCCCTAAAATCAATGTTTGGATATTTAATTGTTTTTACGACCTGTGTCATCAACTTGGCTGTAGTCAAATCTATTTTTATTAGTTTTCTATTCATTTTTATAGGTTGTTAGCTGTAATATTAACACTGTTAATATTAGAATGCGTATAATTAGTATGTAGATATTAACACCATACTGTACATGTTCAAAGGTCACCAAAAGTGTAATTGGGTATTTCTGTCAGCGAATTCTTGTTTGACCGAGGTTGTAATAATTTTATGATAATTATTATAATGACCTAGGTCAGTACAAGGCTGACCTCCTATCGCATTATAGCTACACCATACCTAATGCCCTGAACGAAACTACCTGAATCTTAAATCTGGTGTCCTAAGCGTATATTTCTATAGCAGAGGACCTCTGGAAGACATCTAACCACTGTTAGTTGAGTTTCGTAAAGAGAGCACCAATCCCACTGAATTGGCGTTCTCTTTACTGAGCCTAATATTCTAATAACAATGGGAAACAACGTACCTATCTATACACCATTGACTCGATAAGAAGAAATGAGGTCTTAAATGTAATGTTTGTTTAGTTACCGGGAGGTGGGAGGTCTATCACCGTACAGCGATCGCAAGGACTCGCTGGAGCTGGAGGGCGTGCTGGGCAAGCGGCCGCGCGTGAGCACGCCGCCGCTCAGCGAGCGCGTCATGCTGTACGTGCGGCAGGACACCGAGGACGTGTACACCGCGCTGCACGTCGTACCGCCCACCACGCAGGGCCTGCTGCACGCAGTGAGTACCGCCAGAACATCACGCTACACTCTTATGTATCTACCGGCGCGCGCCTCGACACGTCACGCCCAGCGACTCCATGGGATCGCCCTAACTAGTGACGTCTCCGGGTGCACGCCGCAATAACCTTGGTGATGTCAGCTAACCATAGAACACGAGCGAGCGAGACGGTCTCCGTCGCTTTCTCGGTTTCTCGTCGTTCGTCAATGAACATGTCATTGTATACTTGTATGTGAAGTAAACGCAAGAAATCGAGACGCTTCGTCGGCGCGCGGGCGCCGGTCCGCTTGCCGGCCGGGCCGCCGCTCGCCGCTGTAACCGATTGGACGCTTTATAACCCCGTCTAATAAACACACGATCATCATAACCGCATGTTGTAATTAACATCCGCACGGCCGGCCGCCGCACCGGACCTCCGGCGGGTCCTCGCGCGTATTGTCCCTAAGAAACCACTAGACCGGTTACTGAACTTTCGGTTCCGTTAGACGAGACGTCTCGGTTCAAAATGGCGAAAGGCCCTTTTGTAACTCTTTTGTTTTTTGCTTATTTTCAGATTGAGAATAAGTACAAAATTTCAAGTTCGGCAATTAATAATCTTTATCGAAAGAACAAGAAAGGGTAAGTGGTTTTCATTGGCCTTAGACAAATCTGACAGCGTAATCGCACCGGCCGCCTCGCGTTAATGCAGCATCGCTTGTCCCGAGGGCGCGCCACTAACTGATAACTACGCAAAGCTTTACAATACGAACACTCCCCTATAACTATCTAATGAGCTTCATAATAGGTGCCAGTCACTTAATCGCCTCCCCTAGTCCGAAACGACACCTTAATCTGGATCCAAAACTAAGTTGCATTGCTGGCAAGCACCGCACCTTATTAATTTTAATGAGCACATAATTACAATAATAATTTGCAACTAAAATATTTGTTTTTGATGTCATACTGTAGCTCCTTTGAGGAATCATCTGATTAATTTGCACGTGATTCTGTTTGGTCGAGTAGTCCATACCCTCGAACGGAAGAACGCGTCTGCAAATTTTAACAAATACGTTATTTCAGGATTACGGCCAAAATTGACGATGAAATGCTGGCATATTACTGCAACGAGGATCTGTTCCTGCTGGAGGTGCGGCCGGCGGGCGCCAGCGAGGACGAGCGTCTGTACGACATAACGTTCGTGGAGCTGCCGCTGGACCCGTAGCGGCTGGACTGTACGAGCCGGGGTCCAGCGCCCTCCGGACGGCAGTTTTAACTATAAGCGTTCCCGATTTACACTCGTTACGTGAAAAATCTTTATGGGATAAGGTTGTATCAAAAGTGTCGATCTCAGGTTGAAATTTACTCGTAAGCGATTCATCCTCTCTATTTTGTTTGAAACGGAATGTCACAGAATCTTTCGGTTATCGTTGTAAGCTAAGCGATCGAGTCGAGACCGTTGTGTAAATATCTATTTTAGTGCCTTATGAAATTACATCGTGATTCGATTGCCCGGTGATGGCGAACAAAAATTTGATGTTTGGTTATCAGAAAAAGAAAATGTTTCGTTTATTTAATGTAATTTTATTGTAAATGACGACGATCTGTTGCTGATTATGAACGTGTGTGCCATTCACTCGGTTATCATAGGTATGTAGTTAACATTTCAACAGGTACCTTTTATTCTTGCCATGATGATAAAGTAATAAATTCTTGTCACAAACTTACACGTAGGTATAATATATCTACACTGAGAAAAGCATCAAGTGCCTTCGTCATAATAATTAATGTTATAATAGCATAATATAAGTGAGTTAAGTCAAATTAAATGCCATCCACTTTGTTAAGTTTTGTAAGCCTAAGTTTGCTTTATAAGCTCGCTCAATTCTTACAATTAGTAAAGTTGATATTAGTTTTAGGTTCAAGCATGCGTACATTGCTTCCTCCAAGTGACTAGGTTCTGTTTAATTATTACTATTTATTGAAAATGTAAAATTATTTAAATTGTAATAAAGTAGCCGGACATTTGTATCTTAATTAGTTTTTCGACCATTTCCACGAATCAATAAATGACGTACATTTGAAACGGAAGCAATGACGTAAATTACAATTTTATGAGATAGAGCCGAGGTTCCGCATAATGTTGGATGTATAATAGTCATATAAACATAGTCACAAAGTCGTCCATCCGAACAACATTAACATTATCATCGATGGGAGTGGTTTGTGTATAATTTTAAGATTTTATTAATAATACATTTGTTATAATAAACGAATTTCGATACGTAGGTTATCGGGCCATGACAACAATTTAGTTTATGAAGTATTTTATGTCCAAGACTTATTTATATTATAAGATTTCGTGCCGGATAGGACCATATCTTTCTGTAGCGACTTAAGTAAGTTTTATTTGTTCGAAAAAGCTCTCCGTCATGAATATACAAAAATGTATTAATACAGTAATCAATAATTAGATATCAGAAACTACATGATCACAATATTAAATATATTAATCATTTTTCAAGAATAAAGCATAAAAATTATTGTTAAGTTATCTCCACCGATTATTCAAAATCCAGAACTTGGTTCTGTATCAGTGTATGTGGTCGCCGGACACTCCGGACATTCCGAACACTCCGGACACTCCGGACAGCCACGTGTCGCGAGCGGGCCGAGTGCGGACGGTTCGATTAACTGCCATATTATGACATAATTTAGAGTACTTAATGTTCTTAGGCGTAGATTCTTTAACATAATGTTAGTTCTTTTTACTGTGTCTCATGTGACTTGCAGGTAGGCATCGAATTTTAATTAAGATATAGTTCATATATTATATTTTATGTAATGTGTTGTTTTTGTTTCATTCAGCACTAGCTGCGATTGCGTTGTGACTTGCTCCGTCCTTCGCGTTACTCTTATCTTCCATTCTTTTGGCTTTCGTACACTTGTTATATCTTCACAACTGGAATTTTAATTTCCTTAAAATGTTATGTTTTGGTTACGAATCCGTTGCTCAATGTCCGCGTCCGCAGTTGTCGGGCGGACTCCAACAGCATTGTTTTTATACTCATACGTATGCAAGTAATTATATTTATTTATATACTTATTAATATAAATTGTGCAGCTTTAATGTTTACTTACAATGATGTTAGCTCGTGATTCAGAATCTCGTCATAAGTCACAAACGTCAGTAGCAATAATACAGTCTAGTAGTTAAAATGTTAGCGTCCGCGGTGAGTCGCCAGGCACCGCCTCCGCCCAGCAAGGTTGTGCAATGTATAATCAGAGTTTTACTATAAAAGTTGTATAATTATATGAAAATGGGGGATTATTACGTCAATTGGATTGATAATTATATATAATATTAATGTAGGGAGAGGCGTTAGTGATGGCGACGCGGCGCAGACGCATGGCTCGCGGAGATATTAGTCACACTAGTTAAAACACAACCCGAAAGTGGTAGCACATTTTCGTTATTAAATTGTACTGTACTTAAGGTTTAATTGAATAGATGTTACGTTATTCTTTTATATGAATATTTGTAAGTTGTCATAAAAATATTATTAATATAATTATTTTTATCAAAGTTTATAATCTAAATAAAAATGTTTTTCTTGAAAACATCACTATAGTTTCAATGTTAATTATAAATATATACCTAATGATTATACGTTATATTATTTTGATAATACACACATCTGTTCTATAAATATACAATGCATACAACGTCTTGTTATACTCTTGAGAACCACATTTTTCTATTTCTGGTCTTTGCCAGGCAATAAATTCTGGATAGTTGGAGCGCAACAAACACCGTCAACTGAGACACAAACACTGTTAGAATATTAAACCTAAGCGTATACGGGGGCGCAGGCCGCGCAGGCACAGACACAGCTTTATAATTCATACAGTTAGGCAACGCCTTTGATATCGGGCGATGCCAACGTCCGTGTACGCGTTGCCCAACTGTATGGATTGTAAAACTGTGTTGCCTGTGCAACCTGTGCCCTAAGATACGTGTAGGTAAAGAATACCAGTTTTTTTTTTTTAACTTTCTTTTCTTAGCAATGTCTACTTAATAAAACTCCAACACAGTTCAGTGTCACTGACAGACAGCGCATAGCTGAAACCGGTGGGTCTAGCAGCACAAAGTTTTGCACACAAGTTCCTTGGTGCGTCCAAAACTGGCGAACGCGCCGCGCATGCGCCGCTCGCGAGCCACTTGCGAACTGCGCGCGTGTTGCTCGCGTTCGGTTACAGCCTACGTTTGGTGCGCCGCTCTAGTGCAACTCCGACAAGGCTCGAGAGGGGCGCGCGTGCAACTCGCGCGCCTCTCGTGCGCACATAGCTTCTTTCGCGTTTGAACTATGAGCCTCAGTTGTGAATTTGCTTCCGAAGATGTCGGACCATACGACTGCCGTTATCATAATTGCTGCAGCATCGGCTATTTTATTACTGGCAACGAGATTACTGACACGCGGGCGGGGCAAGGGAGGTGCACCGCGGGCGGCACACGCGCACCACAGCGCGGACTGCGCAGGGACTGCGTACGAACATGAAATGCACGAGCGCAGTTCGCAAGCGGCTCGCGAGCGGCGCATCCAAGGCGCATTTGTCAGGTCTGGACACACCATAACATAAGTGAGTGCTCACCTACGTTATATTTATACTTAAGGAATAAAATTCATCCCCCAGCCAGGTTAAATAAAGGATGAAAAGTTTGTATGGAAATTCATCATTTTTAAAGTATGGTAAATGACATCGGGCTCACGTCTAGTCACGTTATAGAATTGTAGCTTCAAATAGCTGACGAATAGATAATTTCGCTAAGAATGAACACAAGGTATCGGAGACCAATAAAAAAGCATTGCAACTTCGGTAGTTACTTTTAATGAATCTTATTATTTACGTTAACAATTGGTAATTTTCATATTCTGTACATTTAGAAGCTTCAAAGTTCACGAAAGCGTCAAGACAAAGACTTGAAGTAAGACTAGATACTCGCCTATAATTATCTGTTAAGATAAGAACATTTACTTACAATCAGACAATTATAGCAATACTTACTAATAAAATAGCGTTTCTAACTTCCTTTTTACTTAGCTGAATTATTTTATTCATAAAAATTGGAGGGCACTTTCTGCCCTTTCGAGATTCATAGCTGAAGTCAAGAAACGCTTCTACGTATAAAATATTTTTCACAGACATGAAAAGCAAGCAATAGTAAAGTTTTGAGAAACATCTAATCTGAAGATCAGTCAAATATTCATAACTTCGACACCCAATTTTATTAAAAACGATAAAACATTCTAATTTGGAGCGCTAACTATTTTTTTTTAGTAATGAGTTTAAGGAATGGATCAAAATGTAATGAAAAATTATGAAAAGCGTCTCCCAACTTTCCAACAGGCACTTAGTGTGAATAAGAACAAAAGCAAATGTTCGTAAAGCTCAACAAATAAATAAGTACCGTAAACCGAGGATACTTTGGTTAGTTTTTGAACTTCATGTATTTATATCTTATTTATTATGTGTTTACTTAAAAACACACAGCGTCGATATGAAGATGATTTTGTGAACGTACTTATTAATCCCTGCTCTATGGTAATATACCTGTTTGTCACCTGGGAAGGAGCCAATATTTTTCCATATTTTTATGAGGTATGTATGGCAACCCTTTTGAACTGACATAGCGTTTTGTGAAATTCCCGCTTACCGGTCGAAAACTTTTTTCGCTTCGGCAAAAGTGAATTTTCTTAAGTTTTCCCGTACGTATCGACGTAATTTTGGAGTGCGGAAGTGCAAAGTTACGGATATGTTAGTAAAATAAGTGAAAATGCGACGATTCGTGACTTCGAATCGTATTCTCTCGGAGAGAAGTAAAGTCCCGATACATTAGATCAGGTCAATGGAGAGGCAAACTTACAGTCAGGACCTCAGGTGGTAAGTAAGCCGTTCCCGCCCAGCTAGAGGACAAGAAAAAACCACTATAGGACATATTTGACTCACGAATAGTAAGTCAAACCACCAAGTAAGTCAGATTTCAAATTATTTGCAATATTCTGTCCCATAAAATTATGCAAACTAAATCTCACTTAATATCTGAGTGGACATCCACTCTGACCGTTCCTTATAAGGCGGTACCGTCATGCTCCACGGCGGAGTTTTTAGTCAATCCTAGCTCTGGCCAACTGGACTAAGAAAACCACGAGATGGTGACCGATACTGCAAAGATAATCAAGAGTGTAACTCCAAGCATTGTTCAGACACTTTTTACACAGAAAGTCAGTGTAGCAGAGTTCTGAGTTCTCTAGTTAATGGTCAGTGGACCAGCGGTCTAGTGTTGAAATCTTAATTTTAAAATTTTAAATACTTATGATTGGATGGAACTAAAATGTTCAAAAGTGTGGACTTAATAGACAGATTTCAAAGATCTGAAGGTCTTCTCAATTGGGGAAAGGACTATTTAATTGGAATCATAAAAATGGTAAATTGAGCCAATAACTCACTTGGCAAATTAATGTAAAGAAATTTATTTTAAAAATAAATAAATAATGAGTTTGTTTGGCTTTGATCAGCTTTTACAATTAGGTAGTTTGTGGATGTACCTAATACATAGGTAACTTCTAAGGTATGAGAAGAGTTCTAACTGTAGAACATCTCTTTGATTGCATTGTGATTTGGCACATTTTGTACATAAACATCAGTTATGCAATCCTTGGGGGTACAAGTACCTAACTCAATATGATTACTTACTGAAAGAAAGTAAACAATATAAAGTCTTTACCGGAGAACAAGCCTACCCCACCTACATCAATGCAACTCAGATAGGATAACCTATAGACTGATAAAACAAGACTCCATAGGAGATTCCTAAAGGAAACCAGACTTAATAATAAGAATAATAGTCCTTTCCTTCCAATAAGAAATTACTGTCAGTATTTAGATATTATGGGGAAGAAAAACAGCATGTATAGTTCTAGGAACAGACTGCTTTATAATTATAATTTTTCCCTGGTTCTTACATTCAATTCTTGAATGAGCCCTTAGATAATAATATGTATATCCTTCCACAAGTATAATAAGGTGATACAGTACCAAAGTCACACCAGAAATGACACAGATAATAAAATACTTGAAGGAGCAACAGGTGCACACCCACACAGACAGGCATCAGAAAATAAAAAACTGGCAAGCCTACGCTTCCTGTTGAAAATGTTTTAGTACCATAGAGCAGCGGTGGCCTCCGCCCTGTTTTCGACCTCCGTGTACTGAACATGTATGTTCTTTCATACCAAGAATTTCTGACTAATTTTTCATGCCGTCATATCAGAACTTTGGCAGGCATAAGTTTGCATAGTGGAATTGGATATTTCCAATGCATATTATTTACATGCCAAGAGCAAAATCCCCTTGTTAACACATAGTATTATTTTACCAGGGTGAGTTACTACAAATTTCATCTCTCCCTTTTGGGCGATGAATTGGTATGTATTGCTCATAAGAAAATTCATGCCAATTTGCCATTAATCTTTAGTCTATCTAAAAGATTTCTCCTTGGTCCACCAGGACTAGTCCAAATTGATCTGTCAGATTGCGGAAGTCTTCAGACTCTTGGAATGGACCAGTGCAAGTTGATCTGTCAGACTGTGGAAGTCTTCAGACTCTTGGAATGAACCAGTGCAAGTTGATCTGTCAGACTGTGGAAGTCTTCAGACTCTTGGAATGAACCAGTGCAAGTTGATCTGTCAGACTGTGGAAGTCTTCAGACTCTTGGAATGAACCAGTGCAAGTTGATCTGTCAGACTGTGGAAGTCTTCAGACTCTTGGAATGACTGGGAAGGCAACTAAAGTACCCAAAATTGATACTGAAACTAGTACATCAAATGGAATACTAGAATAAACCAAATAGCATTGCCTGAAGAAAAAATATGGAAAGATAGGGCTTATTAGGCGATACTCTGAAGAGAATTTAAGCTAAAGTAAATAAAAATTTACTAATTCAATTGAATTTCGCCGTTTTTGGTCCTCAAGGGGCTGACTACACTGTCAGTACCTTAAAATTTTCCTGGAATGCTTCAAGCGAGATGCTTATTCCGCAACCATAGAATGAGTCGAGTGTTGCCACCAAAGGTGTTAGACAATTTTAGGCCGCCAAGACCACGACGGTTTTACACCAACGGCCATGCCTTCTCTTCTTGACAAACGTCGCAGCGGACGCGGGTTTGGGACGCCCAGTTGATCGATACTCAGATGTCAGGCATCTGAATGGGAGAACAGGGTAAACAGCCTTTTTAATTAGAAAGAGCTGTTAGCAGTGTATGTGTCGATTCGGAATCGATCGTTTGGTCTGTAATGTTTATTTTTTGTTTGATTGTTATAACCTTTTAGTCCAGTCTGATATTCGGACAGTGTGGATCGAAGGTGGAATAGATCCCTGAGTTTTCTCAATATAAATGGCAAGTTGTTGAAGCTGATAAGGAAATCAGATTTCTATGAGCTCATTACCTCTCGGAGGGGTACAACTGCACAGCCGATTGCCTCTCAAAACAACGGCTATTTAAGTGGCGTCTGTTTCCCACTGCAACAAACCGATTATTACATCGTTGGGGCACTTCAGACGCAGATCTCTTCTCGTCTGCAGAAACAACCGTGTTCAACAGACACGTCTTGCTAGGTTGCAGACATCACTTAACATGAATTTTGAATTCGCGTATCCGTCATTCATAATTAGAAATTTCGCCTAAGGGGGGGACATTTCCTCCCCCCAATTTCATTCCTCGAGTTATAGCGCAACTAAACAATGCCAAAGACCAATATTATTATTATTACCACTGTGGGAATAAACCTATTGGTTATCGTAGTGGATAGGAAGTCACGAAAGCCTAGCCCTAGAGCCGTCAGTGACCATTGAAAGACTTTCGGAGAGTCCAATAGACCCAGCATCAGGCTTACCTCCAGCTCATAGCTTATGTACACCAACTGACCCCTCAGGCTTTGTTAGTTGGAGGTGGGGAGAATAAAACCACTGTTGGTCAGAGATAGAAAAACAGCTGTTATATACCAGATGGAGGCATGGATAATTGACACCTACTATCCAGCCATTAGAAGTTGGTGATTTGATGTGTTGATGATGAAGTCAATACTCAAAGAGTCACAGATACAACAGATAGCTAGATTTCTTGCCTATTTACATGTACTTTGTACAGATCTTGCCTACAGCACAATGTTAGCTACACATGTATAATTCAGTTGGCATCACATAAATCGACAATTTTTTACATTTTGTCAGATGAAACAAGAACAAGCAGAAGATCATACACTTCTGAAGCAAGTAGTGCTATATGTATAATAATAAGGCTATAGCCACAGCACAACTACTGAACCTGAAGCCACCAGTGTGGCATCCTCAAGTTGTCTTCAATGTAGCTTTTCTTGTTTTAGTATTTAAAAGACAAGTGTCACCTTACTTGAAAAACATAAGAATTCTATATTTCTTTCAGCAAATAATATAATCCTAAGGCTAGTATTAGCTTATAGGACTAGCTTGGTTTGGCATAGCCAATTAAGATGGCTATTGCTAACACCCAATACAACAGGTTTACCCAGTTAAATGTATCAAAGATTACAGTATGACTTATATATTACAATAATTGGCGAATTAGTCTCGACCTCTTAAACTGTTGCGAGGGATTGGTAAAGACCTGTTTTGAGTGATATAGGAGTAGCAGCTACCTTAGGATCATTCAGGTCTACAGTAGCCTCAACCGGCTGGATAGAGACCCGCCCTATGCATGATATGATGTCTATATGTCTTATGTGTAGGAGAAACTGGAAGTTAACAAATTTTCAGGAAATCCTGTTGTAAAGAAATAGGAATGAATACAAAGGAACCTTATTGCTCTTTGAGAATCTTCAGCTTTCTCATATTCTGAAGGATTAATTGAGTCATGTGTTGATTTAATGAAGAAGTTAAATTGTTTTAATGTTTGATTTATGATATATAATTATTACAAGACATTTCTGTTAAGAAATTGTAGAGATTTATTCTCTCTAAGACTGATTGAACATCAACAGTAAGATTACATTAATATAAGTAATTCTCTTGTGCTTCTTTAAACATTTATTATTCTATCACATAGCGTTTTGTGTTTGTCACCAGCAGATATCAAACAAATCTTCATATCGACGCTGTGTGTTTTTAAGTAAACACATAATAGAATATTTTGAATTAGAACAAAATTATTATTATGTGTTGAAAGAAAAACACACAGCGTCGCAGGAATATCTTCCTGGTGAAGAGACTATGACAGTTCAAAAGGGTTGCCATACATACCTCATAAAAATATGGAAAAATATTGGCTCCTTCCCAGGTGACAAACAGGTATATTACCATAGAGCAGGGATTAATAAGTACGTTCACAAAATCATCTTCATATCGACGCTGTGTGTTTTTCTTTCAACACATAATAATAATTTTGTTCTAATTCAAAATATTCTATTTTTGATTTTAGATGCTACAACAAAAATCTTTTATATAAACTGAATTAACAGATATACATAAAACCGCATAGGGTAAATAAAAAAATAACAGAGCATTGTTTTCGAGAAAAAAAGGAGAAATGTTCCTTATCAAACTTGGACCCTAGAGCTACTACTTTGATGATCTCTGTTCTATCATTGAGTTTCAAAGTATCCCCATTCGAGAAATCAAAAAATCGTGTTTTTTACATAATCAGGGGTGTAATTTCATTTTTTTTTTCTTCGCCCTCTTACCTCGCAGACACCTCTATACCGAATAGTAAAGTAGGAAAACTGTCAATGTTCCCTACTATATTAAATTAAAATGCATAAGTTCCATTTTCACAGAGATATTTGACCAAATTATATATTTTTAGTAACTATCAATGTCGCCCTGCATTTTAAAGTAACCTCGGTTTACCGGTACCTAATAACTAAATCTGTCTGGAAATAAAAAACACTTATTGCCCAAACTATTGCCTATGCCACTCATTTTAAAAGTAATAATAAAAGTTAACATGTAAATCTATCGACCAAAGTATCAAGTTACAAATAATATTTTAGTATAATTCCATTATTTTGACAACTCTGCAGAAGCCCGCTTACAAAAGACTATAACGTTCATTAATAAATACTTAATCATTTTAATAAAATCACGTCCACTTAGTATACAATTATGAATACAGGTACGACAGCCATACGTTTATCAAAAGATTTTAATATTGTTTATTCCTCGGCAAAGCGTTCATTGCGTTGCACTATTAAGTATTAATTTCAATAAGGTACCTATATCAAAGAAATGAGTATTATTTGATTAAAGAAATGTAAATTTAATAATGATCTAAATTTTGTAAATAATAACTACATGACACATTATTACTAAAAATCAACAAAATTGTTTAATATTGTAATTTCCTACTAACAGCGGGACACTACATAATTTACTACGGCTATAATCATAAATTATACGTACGTATTTTTGAGTCACGAGGCCACATGGTAATGGCTACACGTTATTGATAGTTTTTCCAGCGCCCACGCAATTATTATACTTTAGCATAGAACTTTGTTTATTGGTATTGATCAGTAATTGCTAACAACACTTTCACATTCCAAAATAAGATAAATATTTTACTTTCTATAATGGCACATTAAATGCAATGCATTTTACTTAATTGTTCAAATTGATTTTAAAATATTTGATGTAACACGCTGTACTTGTTACTGATGGCAATCGAAGCGAACAAAGGTTGGACATAGTATAGATCGCCTCATCTTCTATTTAGATCTGTATTTTGAACCGTTCCCCCTCGGAGCAGTTCTGGAATGATTGCTATTGAATGAGAGGTGAGCTCTGACTGTCGCTGAAGTCGAGGGTGTAGTACATGTCGGTGGTGTCCAGGGCGGCGGAGGGGGGCGGGAAGGGAGCCGCGTGGGGAGGGGCGCGCTTGTCCTGCAGCCAGTGGTGCGGTGGACCCGGCTCCGTCACGCGAGACAAACGAGACAGCAGACGAGAGTACGTCTTGTTCACGCGACAATGGCATGCCGTTACCTGGAAGAGAAATATTCAGTGAAGCCAAACACTCTATAGATATGAGTACACGTATAATAGCTTCTGAACATGCTCCTACATTATACAGGGTATAAACGAGTTCGTGTAACGCCTTCAAACCACATGATCTATTAACGTTATAGATTAACCCAGCACGGGATTTAGATACATTAAAAATAAAAATAAACTTTTTTTTCCCAAATAAATGTTTTTATGTGATAGAAAATGTCGATGCCATGCATAAATGAATGAAGGCACGGCGACACAGCTGACGGGCACGACTAGCGCGATATCGCTCCACGCAGTCTATTAACTCGGGACGCTAAAATTACTCAGACACAGAATACGATGGTTCAATATTTGTAAAAAAAATTGTTTCTTCTTAAAAAAACCTATCCAGGCTCAATCAGTCTCATCAGTAGATCACGCGGTTTGAAGGAATTACACGAATTCGTTTACAGCCTGTGTACGGTTACTGGTTATCATCTCTTACAACTCTGTCACGGTATCATGACCAATAATAACCAGTAACCCTATATAACACTACGATAAACAACCTTGTGCAATCATTTCATAATCCCAGACAGACGGAACGTGATCGCACATTACATAACATAACAAATCACGCCAGTATTCCTCGAAGGATAGGGCAGAGGTGTATGGTACAACCTCATTTCGCTGTTATGTTTAAGTCCCATGTAATAGAGGGCGAGTCTATTGCCATCAACAGACTCCGAGCTGCTACTGAGAAATTCCACACGAAAGCATCCAATAACACTGCCCGACCTAGGGATCGAACCCAGGACCTAACGCTCAGCAGTCGCGTTTGCGACCACTAGACCAACGAGGCAGTCACACTTTATTACTTTGTATTGCGTTACAATAGTAAGACGGATGGCTACGCATATATCTGATACTAATAATTTCATGCTAGCCAGTAGCCACTGAAGATTTTATGCAAAACTATCATCTGATCATGGCAAATTCTTGTGAAGGCTCAAAAGTTGTCTAACTTTTTTCGGCTACGAACTGCCCGCTTTGCGATTTTCACTTATATTCGAAAGACAGCTGGACACAACCGGGATCGATGGCTGCATACTCTTAAACGCGCAAAGGAGTCTTCATGATGTATCTATCCATCCACGTTTGACCGCGAAAACGTCACCCTAATTTCGTACATCGACAGATTTGATTCGTAGCTATTTGCTACGAAATAGGGAACTCGTAGCCCGTAGCACCCTTCAAGTGTTATGAGGCCAATACTTTCTAAAGATCATTTCGGTACATGTTTTAAAAGTGTAACACGTGTGTTTGCTGTAGTAGTGTGATATCCAATTATAATACCTACCATCATTTACGTAGGTGAAAGCATTTCGCCGTAGGTTACCATTAAAGTAATAAAGAATAATAGTACGTATCACCTATATCATTTAACTCTAGCAATTAATTTTTACAATCACCATGCTTGGACAATCTCTGAGAGACTATCTAGGCTGCAAGAGGACTATCTCTGAGACCAGCAATTTACTTTTGGTGGTCGCAGAAATAGTCTTCTTGCATCGGTGTGTGAATCAGTCATAATTTATTTTTTATTCGCGACATGTGTAATTCGCTTGTTCAGGCGCTTACTAAATGACGTGCTGACGGGATACTCACCACGACTCCGACGATGGCAATGGCGGCGCCGAGCGTGCCGGCCGCAATGTACACGTTGTGCAGTCGATCGTGGTACAAACCCAGAGGCATGCGCACCTCACGTACTGACCCGCCGCCGCTGTTCTCCATTCTGCCCCGACGAGGTTCCACGTCCATACCACCGTCGCTGCCCACCACAGATTCTAGGATAAAGTCCTCTGAAAACAGAAGACAAGAAAAGATAAGATAGATTATACGTAGATAGATTTTTGATGATGATACCATTGACGTAGATTCTACTTCAATGGATGATACGTATATTTTGGGGTTCATTTAACAATGTAAGTCTCCACGTGTGACGATACTAAAGTACGTCCGGCGCGCCCTAGGCAGTCAGCTTCGCTACCTTGCTTGCGAGCTAATCTTTATCTTTTTATCTCGGCATGGGCTATCCTCTCGCATCTCGTACTAACACGAGACAAGGAAACGCATATTTTTGGAGTGTAAACTTTTGTTATGTGAGAAGGATAACTAACATCTTTCTCGTATGCGCTATTTTTTGTTAAGCTTCGTGATTATGGCTGTATTTGGAATATTGCCACGATCGTACATTGTAGCGGTCCAGTACGAAGTCTATGTTAAGCAGTGGTCGATCACGCCCTCTCGCATGAAACCTCATGCCTAACCAGGCAGAATAACAGAACGCCTACGTAAGTGCTACGACCACGCTACGATCACGCTACGGCCGTGCTACGATCACGCTACGCTTCTTATAAAAATTGAATTTAGAATCCAATATTATCCAGTGCTGTTGATCTTTGACAAAACTTACGCTGCGTACGCTTATCTTATGCTGCATCGACCGCTCTAAGTTGTGCAGTTAAATATATTTAAGGTTTAACACGTTCCAAAATCGACTGCTAAGGCTGATTTAAGTCATCGCTGCTTATGTTTTTATGGAAATACTTTTTATCAGAAGCGGAATAAAAAATCAACGCATTGCTAGGTACGGAATAAATTGTCATCATTGACATCAAAGCCACGGTAACACATCAATGTTTTTTTATTTTTTATTTCCTTCTTACCGTTTTTGTAACGATCGAGTCTCCCTCTAATATAACCTGATAAAACGTAACTTTCGATTACGTTATTTAAAGGTCTCTTTACAACATCATAGATAAGCAATGCTTTTAGTAGCTAAAAGCACAGAAAAAGAAAGTTAAAGTATGTAAAATACATCGGTACAGAAGCAGGTACTAGGCTCACGGCCATCTTAATGTATATAAGTGTAAGTACCTTCGCAAAGTTTGCCAGTATAGCCTGGTCGGCAAGAGCAGTAGAAAGACTCGATACCACTCCAGCACGTGCCGCCGTGGGCGCAGGGGTTGTTGTCACAAGCCTGAAATTGTTACAACCGTACATATAATAAAGATCGACGGTAAACAAGGGATAAGTAGGTCTGATGAAACATAAATGCTATCGGTAGCTGGTAACAATGTTGACAACGGAAGGTAGTTGTCGATATGGATCAACGTCCTTCGAGGAAGCGGACCATTCTGCGTCGACCAGCTGAAGAAGACTGATCTTTTATATCTGACTAGCTTGTCCTTATATTCTGGTCTTGTGTAAATTATTATATTATGACCTAATTCATGTTAATAAACACCAACCCAAATATAAATACTCTCAGTGGTGGAGAGTCTATGTTGGTTTTATTTACTACTAGCTGACCCGGCGAAATTCGTACCGCCATTTTTGTGTTCGTGTCAATTTTTAAAAAAAAATGTTTTATATAAACCTTGTCCAGACAATAATGAACACATAAAAAAAGAATTATCCAATTTGGTGCAGTCGTTCGGAAGTTATGCGCGTACATACATTTCGGCGATTCATTTTTATTTATACATATGGATAGATATTTACCATGCTCGTAATACTGAGAGAGATATTAGCTATAACTGACTGTAAGGATAGATTTACTACTATACGGTTCTGTTGTCTTGTTTTTTACATGAACAATAAATATTTTAAGTTAGAAACAACTTATAATAGAAATATTAAAGCAGATTACTCACTTAAGTTTTTTTTTTTCGAATTACATACTACGGAACGGAAGTAAACACTAACAAAATAAGTATATGTTCCAAGTATAATTATTTATAAGTAAATTAAAAAAAGATGAACCTTGAAACTGATTAGCTCTATAATAGTAATTGAGATCAGGGTTTTTTTGTAATACACCGTAATGGTAGCAATGGTAATCATGGTACGATTAGAACTAATTACTGTTGTACATATTTATCTTCGCACAAAAGTTTATGGTGTTCTGTAGCTGTTATTTCCCCTTTGGTACAGTCATGCATGTAATAATATTGTATACACATAGTGAACTTATAAAACGAATTGCTTTTAAATATTTTTTGCAATGAATTCAAGATCATAATTTGTGTTTAACAAAAGGCTTTTATTAAATTCGATTAACTTCTGCTGCTCAGTTTTTTTTTTCTTTCATAGAACTAATTTTATTGAACCTTACATGAAACTGAGTGCATTAGTGTAATATTTATTTTTGGGCAACTTTGTTTATTTTGATGGAAAATTAACGCTTTACAGAAAAATGCCAATATTGTTTTATGAAAAGCTCCTTTGGTTTAAGATTTCCCCATAGAGTCCCAGTTAAATAAACCACACTTTATATTTATAGAAACTATGTGTATCTATAATATTTCATTATTCTACTAGATGTTTTAGGAGGAGATCGCTGATTCCTGATTTTTATAAGGTTAATTATATTTGTACGCTGCAAACTGCCCTTTAATTTTTCTTAACAATTCTTTCCATCCTATGGTTGCCTGGAAGAAATTGCTTTAAGCAAGCGATAAGACCGCCATTTGTACTGTTTTAATTAAGTGTATTCCTTCTGTTTGATTTCTTTTAGTGTACAATAAAGTATATCTATCTATCTATCGCTTTGAATTTCGCTATGTGTATACATTTACACATGACTGTACCTGCCATCATCATAATCAACCTTCTATAACCACTCCATATAGTCGCGAAACGCGGGAGTTGCGCGCTGACACGGTCAGGAGCATTCAGGCATTATTACAATGTGCTAATGTATTTGATACAATTTTAGGCACAACTTTAAAAAAGTTTGTGAAACATCTTTTTTATCATTTCTATTTCTACCTACTCATGCACGACTTCTAGTTAAATAATACATTGGTTAGTAATTACAGATCTAGCGGGTATGTGGCACTCGTCACCCACGTAGCCTCGAGGACACTCGCACGCGTAGCTGTTGCCGCGGTCCACGCATATCCGCTGCGCAGGACATGGACTTGGAGAACACAGGTTCACCTGAACACACGAGATACATACACTATAAACAAATCAAATAGATTTTGATATTAGATCAACAACAACCGACAATCAACATTAACAACAACCAAGTCACAAAAAATACATTGATATCACTGGAACTGTCACCGGGTATTCTCGAACATCCTTAATTTAACGCAATCGAAGATAGTTAAAAAAACCGGCCTAGTGCGTGTCGGGCCACGCGCATTAATAGGGTTCCGTAGTTGCACAATAATGCGGACTAAGAAGAGCGCGTAGTAATTTTTCAATGGAATTTGTACGAAATTTTTACTTTTCCGGTTGGTCGCCTATTACTCGTAAACTTATAAAGCCTACTTAGGTGTGATAGTTTTCCTTTTAACTTCGTTGTGTATACTGCTACCGTGAATTTTTCACATATCCAAAACTAGCCGTTTAGCTGGCAGGGGGGAGGGGGGACACTTGACCCTAACAAAAATTAGCACTTTAAAGTTTAATATTTCAGAAACGGATCCCTTAATCGAAAAATTGTCTTCGCAAACCTACAATATTTTTGAAAGACCTATCCAACAACATCCTACACGATGGGGCAGACGAGAAAAAAAAACATCCCCACTTTAGATCACCATCAAAACAAATTTTTTTGCTTGATTTTATTTTACCATTTTGTCGGCATGATTTATATGTATATTCGTGCCAAATTATAGCTTTCTAGTACTAAGAGTCTCTGACCTAAGCTGCAGACGGACGGACATGGCGAAACTATAAGGGTTCCTTGTTGACTACGGAACTCTAAAAAGCGCTTATTATGAGCCTTTATGAGAAATTATTTACTACTAGTCAATTAGCTGTAATTTTTATTACAAAATAACATGACAGTAAACTAACTTTAAATGTCAGCTAATTAGAGTTCATATTACGCCCTTCAGTTGTAAAGTTTAGTCTACCATAAACATATTAAATAAGTAAAATTGTATTCGTTTAAAGATTTTTAAGCATGGCTCCGATAAATACCGACACACGGCTTACACTTTCAATATTACACCAAGTGACATGCAAAACCAACATATAATAAATATGTTGTTACGATATGTTGTCACGAAAGTTATAATACTTACAAAAAAAAAATATTATAAAATTTACAGACGTAATATATTGCATTGGTGCACGCGTTTAAAGTTTTTATACTTAGAGGGGAAGATAATACCTATCCTATATCTTCAACGGGTTTCAGGCTATTTTTATGCGAATTATCATCAAAATTGGTTCAATAGTTTAGTCGTAAAGAATTTAAAAACAGACAGACAAACTCATTTTCCCCATAATATTAGTGTGGATTCAAAATCTCAGTCTTTTGTTGGGCAATATTGTACACCAGTTTCGAATCTAGCGGAGCGACTAGTCTGGTATTAGTTCAAACTGATAACGTATTACTTAGTATGAAAAGAGCGTGCTCAGGTCAATCACCGGCAGAGACGAAATTAAGAATAATAATGACAAAATGATGCAACATGAATTTTAAACTTTTGAAGAAAACTACTAAATGTTCTTCGAACGCAAATAGTGCAAATTATTTGTGTTTTTTATTTTTGGTTTGGTTATCTTATTTGCATCTTGCGTGAAGTGCGCGTATAATTTATTATGTTGATAAAATGACAAAGACCAGTTGAAAATCAGTGCTGTACTGTACGAACGGGATTCCTTGCCACACACCGAACATATCTGTAAAATGTTGTTTATGTTTTTATATAATATTTGGTGTGTGTGGCAAAATGTTTTTTTGCCGAAGTATTTTATATCGAATTTTATTACGCTGACAACGATTCGCCGACGTAATCTTTGCCGAAGCAATTTTTACCCTAATTTGATTTCCCCGAATGTTTTTTTTTTTTTTTTAAACGTTGCCCCACACTAAGATTTCTCTTGTATCGTGGGTGCGTTTACAGACACAAATCTCACAAACAAACGCCCAGACCCGGAACAACCATCTGTAGGCCATACAAATTTTTGTTCCGTGTGGGAATCGAACCCACGACCCGCAGCGCAGAAGCCAATCGCTTAGCCACTGCACCAAACGTGTCGTCAAAAAATATTAGCCACCATATCTATTTGGCCAATAATAATCATTCAGAAATTTAGTTTTAATCGAATACTTATTTGGCTATTGTTAAATTTGCCAAATAAGTATTCGCACATCGTTATTTTCACACAACGGAATGTATTGTTAATCCCACTCAGCGCACCCCGACTACACGTGGTCAGACTCTGTCCTACCCCTAAAGTGTTATTTAAAAGCGTGGAGCCAGAAGCTCGCGAAGGAGGTCCTAAGTGTGCGAGCGAAGCGAAGGGGCGACAAAGCGAAAAAGCCAGAAACACTTGCATGCTTTCTTGCTTGCATGATGGGAAAATGAGCCATCTAACAAGTGTAAAGTGGCCAATAATACAGTTGACTAATGAAACAGTGGCCAGCAGACAAGTCGGCGTAACAAAAAACTACTAAACATAATTAGGGATTTTAATCATTCGGCGTTTTAATTATTCGGCGAAATGAAAAGTGGCGAAAGGTTTTCGGCCAGCTGAGAATCAGCTAATAATATTTCGATATTCCAACAGAGAACCAAAATAAATGCTTTGAACCTTCTGGACTACAATGTTGAATTTGCAAAATGTTGAATTTGCAAAAATGTTGAATTCGCAAAATGTTGAATCCCAAAATGTTGAATTCGTAAAAAGTTGAATTTTCTGGACCCATAATGTTGAATTTGCAAAATGTTGAATACGCAAAATGTTGAATTCGCAAAATGTTGAATCGCAAAATGTTGAATTCACAAAATGTCGAGTCCTGTGGATGCGAGAGGCGTAGGACCGGTCGCGGTGGAGATATTTGGGACAGGCCTATGTCCAGTAGTGGACGTTTTTTGCACGACGAGCACACTTCTACTTCACGGGAAAATATCTGGCACTGTGGTGGTACCCACATAGACGAACCTGTGCAGGAACCTACCACCTGGTAGAATTAGGGCCGGCGCCCAGTGACGGCACGGCGTGGCAAAGGATTTTTTTCGTGGACAAATGATTTTCGATCTTATTTCAATGAGTTTAGCATTGACGAACCGAAACGTCTCGCGTGTTGACGCGACTTAGGAAATGAGTTTTAAGCCTTATTTTAATCAATTTAGCACTTGTATGTCCTTAGCATACCGCGGATATACCGTGGGATGCTTCGTCGTACCGCGGTATGCCGAAGCATCCCGCGGTACGACGTGGTATGCCGCGAGATACTTCAGTATGCTGCGGGATGCCACAGGATGATTCGGTATGCCGAAGCGTGCCGTGCCACTCCAATGCCACGCCGTGCCGTCCCTTATTATACATACGTACATATATTTTGCGACTTCAACATTTCCAACATTTTGCAAATTCAACATTTTTCGAATTCAACATTTTGCGAATTCAACATTTTTGCAAATTCAACATTTTGCAAATTCAACATTGTAGTACAGAAGGGCTTTGAATGGTTTAAAAAATTACGAATTTAATAAATAAGAATTAACAAAAATAAAAAGTATTTTGTCTGAGTGTAACAGTGTAACTGTACCTACTTACACCATCGTATCGCCCGGTGACGAAATTAAGATAACGACCCATACTGTAGGTTAACATTCACACCCCGTGCTTACGAGAGTAACAGAAAAAGTCCATACTTCGCACGACTTAGGAAACAAATCCATCACCGCTCATCAACCACGCTTGTGTACGCGCTAGATCAACGAGGCGGCATATTGTAATTGACAATTCACGTAGCTTTTTAGGGTTCCGTAGTCAACAAAGAACCCTTATAGTTTCGCCATGTCCGTCCGTCTGTCCGTCCGTCCGCAGCTTAGCTCAGAGACTCTTAGTACTAGAAAGCTATAATCTGGCATGGATATACATATTAAACACGTCGACAAAGTGGTAAAATCAAATCATGAAAAATATTTTTTTTAGGGTAAGTACCTCTTGTACACGTAAAATGGGGGTGTTTTTTGTTTTTCTCGTCCACCCGTTATTGTGGGGTGTCGTTGGATAGATCCTTCAAAAATATTGCAAGTTTGAGAATACAATTTTTCAATTTAGGGATCTGTTGCTGAAATAATAAGCTTTAAAGTGCTAATTTTTGTTAGAGTCAAGTGCCCCCCCCCCCCCTCTTCCTAACAGCTAAACGGTTGGTTTTGGATATGTAAAAAAAAACACGGTAGATAGTAGTATCTACAACGATGTTAAAAGGAAAACTATCACAGCTAAGTAGGCTTTACAAGTTTACGAGTAACAGTCGACCAACTTATAAAATAAAAAAATCGTACATATTATATTCCATTAAAAAATTACGAAGCCCTCTTCTTAGTCCGCATTATTGTGCAACTACGGAACCCTATTACCGCGCGTGACCCGACATGCACTTGGTCGGTTTTTGATCAATATTGTCACGAATTTTATGTCTACTGGCGGCTATTTTCATTATTATTATCTTATTAGTATAAGGAGAGCGTCACTCGCCAGTGCTGACCTTGAGCTGGCACGTGTTGCCGGTGTAGCCGCGGCCGCAGGAGCACGCGAACCCGCCGACGCGGTCCGTGCAGGTGCCGCCGTTGGCGCATGGCGACGACTCGCACTCGTTGTATTCCAGTTCACAACGCTCGCCTGTATACCCTGGATCAAGGAGTTCACAATATGTAGGAAGGATTTTTTAAAATATTAGAACGGACTTTCTTTAGAACAACTAACAACTGTCAGGTTCTCCTTAGAACACACAAAATAAGTTCACTTTAAGCATGACAGCTTTTTCTTTTAAGTATATAATTACAGTTCCAGTATAAGTTTAATTGAACTATGAAGTTCAAATATAGTAGGTATAAATCGGATTAGATATTAATTTTTGAATAATTACTAGATAATTGTTACATATAAGTTAATAAAAAAAGTAAAATTCCTAGTATTAAGTTTTAGTAATTAATAATTTAACAGTAGATAGTACTCGTAATAATAGTAGATTGTTGCATCGAACGCAAAGTGAGTTATCAATGCACGAGTGTTATGTTGGTGCCCGAGCGCATGCGAGGGCACTAAATTAACACGAGTGCATTAATTACTCACTTTAGCAAGGTGCGTAATCTACTTTTCTTTCAACTACTAATCTACCTACCGTGATAAAATATACCTACTCAAAATAAATCTCAAGTTAATGAAAACAAAGTTGTTCCGCGACTTTTGCGGCAAAAGGTTTTTAACAATTTCATTTGCAGCTGTTTTTATACTTTCTGGAGTTGAATTCATATCGCTATCGCTGTCTATTTTCATTTTTTTAAACTTTTCTTGCTAAGAAGTATCAACGTTTTACAATGGTACAAAATACGCGCCATTTGTTTTTTTTTTTACATCTTGTCGGTTTTATTTAGCCGATTTTTATTTTCAGCCCGTATCTCTTTGATCTAATGCATACATTTTATATTATTAAACTTAATGGGAGACATTAAACCTCTGTGGTAAATTTATATCTAAATAAAAAGTAAAAAACAGTGCATTAATGAAAAACTGTGCAACAATGAGATTTCATATAACATTTCTGCACTGTTTTGTTTCTAAGCAAAAAATACGTCCTTTGTGATCGGTTTTGTAGTGATTAATGATAATATTACTACGTAGTTAAAAGAAATAGTAGATTGTTGCACCGAGCGCAAAGTGAGTCATTAATGCACGAATGTTATGTTGGTGCCCGAGCGCAAGCGAGGGCACTAAATTAGCACGAGTGCATTAATCACTCACTTCAGCAAGGTGCGTAATCTACTTTTCTTTCAACTACCAATTAACGTACCATGATAAAATATACCTACTCAAAATAAAAACTCAAGTTAATGAAAACAAGGTTATCCTGCGACTTTTGCGGCAAAAGGTTATTAACAATATCATTTGCAGCTGTTTTTATACTTTGTGGACTTGAATTCATATCGTTATCTATTTCCATTTTTTAAAACTTTTCTTGCTAAATAAGAAGTATCAAAGTTTTACAATGGTACAAAATGAGCGCCATTTGTTTTTTTTCTTTTTCACCAATTCGGTTTTATTCAGCCGATTTTTATTTTCAGCCAGTATCTTTTTGATCTAATGCATAAGAATGCATACATTTAATATTAAACTTAACGGGAGACATTAAACCTCTGTGGTAAATTTATATCTAAATAAAAAATAAAAAACTGCATTAATGAAAAACAGTGCAGTAATGAAATTTCATACAACATTTCTGCACTGTTTGCAGTGCAGTAATGAGATTTCATACAACATTTCTGCACTGTTTTGCTTCTAAGCAGAAAATACGTATTTTGTGATCGGTTTTCTAGCGATTAATGATAACATTACTGCGTAGTTGAAAGAAAATGTTATTTATTTGCGACACCCTAACAGGGTCATGTATTCATAAATAAAGTCTAAGATTAGTCTATAACTAAGTCAACATTGTGCAATAAATAAATGTAACGAATGTTTAGACGGTATAAATACGTATAGAACCGAATGTAAATGCAAAGCTATAATGCGAAAATTTCTGGAAAAAATTTGTAGTAGAGAGAGAAAATTGTAAAGAGAAAAAAATAGCATCTTCCTTATGACCAGACACAATTTGTCCCAAGGGATATTTACTTGCAACCGGCAGCGAAATATTACCTACTATGAAGAAAAATACTCTTGATTAATTCACTCCGATTTATTTAGCGTCGCGTCGTAAAGAGCTTATTTGTGTATTCCAGAAGTTTACGTATTTTTCTCATTTAGTTAATAGTCCGAACAGAATATATTTGAGTTACAAATTTTCAATCTAAAGATTGAAGTTAATACTTCCTTTTGAGATATTTGAATTATTGTTTTATGTTCGTGGAAATAATTCTATAATGCAATATGTTAAAAAATATTATGTAAATTAATTGCTAATGACATGTAGCATTCATATTTATATTGAATTATATTTTTAATGCGACGAAGCAGTAACATCCTTGAGGTGCATAATGCAAATACCTTCATGGCTATTAAAATGCATTTTATGTTCCAAATAAGTAACGTAGAAGCAGCATGTTTTGATCATAATACTTAATACTAATTTAAGTTTTATACGAGTTGTTTACTAGCTACCGAAACATTATTACCTACTTTACACACGTTCGACGGTATACTAATGTTTAATGAATGTTGATCAGCTCGTAAATGTCGACGGTAAAAATGTAGAGGTAGCCCATTGAGCTATTATACCTAACAAGCGAGGGGCTCGTGGCTAAACAAAAACCCCGGGTCGTACGATCTGGCTGGATCAGGGGGCCTACTCCCTAAGTCCGTCAACGAAGTTAGCGCCCGTCCGAAAATAGCCCGAAACGTAAGAGTGAACAAAACAAGTGTCAAGTTCAACTTTTCGGACGGGCAAAAACACATTGGTAGTAGGGACAATTGTCAAATCATGTTGTCATTCATTTTTAGTTCGGGCTCCGAAATAATCGTGTGTCCGTAGGTGATAGGGAGTAGACCCCCTGAATTGTAAGCTGCGCTTGTCGGGGTCAGTCTGTAGATGGGCGACCGTTCGTTACACGGCGAGACCCCTCCTTGCATCGGTCGATCCCGTTTGTCATATCAATCTATGACAGTCGTTACGAGTAGTCAGAAGCCCGAAAGTCTGACAACTAGGGGAATAGTAACTTAGTAACGTTACATTTAGTCGATCACATTTCGTTTCATAATCGTAATCACACGCCGACTAGATGTACAGTCCACTTGCAATTATGTTACCGATTATGAAACGAAATATGATTCATCAAATGTGACGTTATGAGCCCCCCCTTTTTTGTGGTAAGTATATCATCAAATGACTTCTTCCGCTCTGGGCGGAGGGAAAGCGAGTGTCAGACTATTACTGATGAAAATCCATCCGTGTTCCTCCCAATGCCCTTTGCGTTCCAGGGCCGCGGTAACTCTTTCGAACAAATTCCGCAACCCTGGCAGGCACTGGCCCTAGCGGGCCCCGTCTATTATGCCGACGTCTCATTGAGGCGCGCGTGGAACACAACGCGCCGTCGACCCGGGCCTGATTCTGATCGGACGACGAGCCACCCAACGCTCGCCGTCCGCAGGCCCGCACTTACGGTGGCTGGGAATCGCCCTGCGACTCCCGACGCCCGGGTTATTAAGCCCCCTGGTGTTAACTTAGTATGTGGTTACGACCGCAGTAACTGGGTTGAGGGAGTCTGATTCAGCCTTGCGGAAGTATCGTTAGTTCCCGTGACCCCCGGTGCAGGTGTGAGATGGAACACCAGGGTGGTTTTAGTCAGAAGTAAGTAAGAATCTGACAGACCCCTCCGCCCACCCCAGGGCGGAGGAAATCCATGAGGATTTCCAACCTGAAAAAAAAGTCTGATTCAGCTGCATCTAGTTAGACTGGAAGCTAACCCAAACATAGCTGGGACAGGCTAGGAGGAAGACGACTTAGCAGACGAATTAGTACACGGTTAGGGTTACCATTCGTCCGTCAGTTAATCAGTCTCATCTCAACTTAAAACAATCAATTATTTCATTTTGTGACCATAATGTCTGGACTTTTTTTTAAATGTCCGGTCTTTTTGACGAACGTCCAGCTTTTAGTCAGGACTTTTCAAATTTCGAAATGGTAACCCTATACACGGTTGAATTCACACATTCACGGTTGAATACTGTTATTACCCATTCCCTTGACACATTTACTCGCATAGATTATGCTTACTTAGTTAGTAATACAATGCTTTTAATTAACAAGGTTTAATCAAAATTATGGACTTGATAAATCTAACAGTGTAGAAAAAACGAACTTAAAACAATGTGTATACAAAAAACTAATAACATGAACTTTGTTCAAAATATTAGATATTAATCTTCAGCTGTCAAAATGAGGTTGAATATTATTATGAGCATTATTTCTTGATTTTGGAATCACATCAACTTTTATAAAAAAAACTGTTAGGACAACTTTTACATAAAATCGGTTATAGTTCTTCAATACTTTTAAATCTAGAACGTTTTTCAATTGACCTTGATTCTACCATCTTTATGAAGTCTTAATAAAGCCTGGCGTCGACTACAGCCAAAACGCGTCGGATCGAGTCGAGTCGCATTTGTTCCGTGTGAGTCGAAATGATCAGTAATCGCAAGTCGTTAAAAAACAGAAATTCGCGTGACAAGCGATGCGGGCAAGTTATGCGACTCGGCGCGTCTCGGCTCGTCGCTGATCGACGCAGTTTTATAGTAAATGTATAGGAGGCGAATTATTGCAGTTCTATTCGACTCGACTCGGCGAGCCTAACGCCAGCTTTAATACTTCAATATAATTTCTATTCTTTTCTCGTCTCAAGTCTCAAAAAATACATCGAGTGAAGTCTACATCATCAGACCTCGAGCATAGTCGAGTGAAGCCTTCAGAGTTAACAACGGGCGGACGAAACCGCACGGCGGATGGTGGCCGTGGGCAGACTTCCAACTTAACTCCAATAAATCACTGCGCAAATTTGCTCTACAGTACTACACACAAGTTTCAACCATTATTAAATTGACTTAGCTCCAAAATTATTTGACTTCTAAGTATGCTTTATACAGAAATTACTAATTTAATTGCTAGTTTACTAACTTTTTATAAGTAGGTACTGTATCCGAGTAAAATAGGCCAGCCTTTTTGCGTTCGTGGTGTCGTAATAGGTTGACTAAGGAATTATATTAGAGAAACGACAACAGCGTCCTCCTCTCTGCTATTAATAAAATACTGCACCCCAGGACACTGCGCGGCTTACTGTTAGGGGGTTCCTCTTCCTAAGAGCTCTGACCACCGATCGCGTACCCTGTTCCCGATGCCGATTGGTTATATTACATAAAAAAAAAGAATAAATGAATCGAGAATTAAAATCACCAATCTGCTAAGGGTACTGATTATTGCAACATCTCCAATGACTTTTCAAGACTCTCGTAACTCGGGCAGCAGTGGACGTTCAGTGGACTACTCTGAACTGCCCTAAGGGTATCGTCGGTGTCTTCTACTGAAGAAAATGTTTTCACACTTGTGTAAAATGATTATCTATGTAAGGTATTTATTACCTATAGCACATTTAACCTATGTACACTAGGTACCTATAGGCTCAAAACAACCGAACAGCTATTAGAGAAACGCAAACGTACTTAATAAAGTTTCCATAAATGGCGCAACTAATGTGGGGAAATGGTTGTCATTAGCTCCGTATTGTTCCGGAACGTGTCCACGTCGCAGATTAATGACGAATTATATATGGCGAACACAAATAGTCAATTAATCTCGCTCAAAGTAACTACTAATCGGTTTGATGCTGCAATTGTTATGTAAAACCCCGTTTTACGCGAGGGATGCGTTTCGGACAAAATCGCGTTACGCGAATTTCGCGTATAACGGGGTATGGTCAAATAACAAGCTGAATTCATTAATCAATGTTCTGTTAGTGCCGAAAACGTCATAAAATTTTAAACATTAGTATTTTGCTATATGAAATAATTATCTACGGTTTTTTGAGTTGCATTTTGCTTACGCTCTTGCAAAATTCTTTCGTAACTGCAATACCGTTTTGTATTGACCGTCGAAGATGTAAAAAGCGATTGATATCACTGTCTAAGTTCTTACTATCTGTAATCATATTAACAAATTAATTCAGCCGTAAGGCGATTTAACAAGATAAAACTAAGTAAGTACTATTTCTATGTACCCTCGAGTTAACTGACAATCCATTTTCAACTAATGTACCTAATCACGCCAATAAGCGCATAAAACCGGGCAGTTTAGCGCGAATTTTACAAATCGCATTATAACGAATTTACGTAATGCGAGGTCGCGTAAAACGGGGTATTACTGTATAATATTTGGAATATTAGGAGAGCCGTGCTCATTTGGTTTGTTAGAAAATAATATGTGGGAACTATATGAATTTACATGTTACAAATCGCTTTTAATCTCTATGTATAATGTAATTAAACTAACGAACTGAGATTGTGGAAAGAAATATTTAAATATTCTCACCAGGTTGACAGAAACAACGATAATCTTGTCCTTCAATGTCGTTATCAGTTTGTTCGATACAGATACCCTTAACGCAAGGATTGGACGCGCAGGCGCCTCCGGTTATAGAAAGCTCGCAGTGCGCGCCTGTCCAGCCATCCGCGCAAGCGCAGTGGAAAGTTGTAGAGCCATTCATTGCCATACTCATGCATGAGCCACTGTTCACACATGGCGATGAGTAACACGGGTCCCTCTCACATTTTCTGCCAGTGAAACCTATATGGAAAAACCAATTATAATTATTAGACAAACTTTCTTAGGCATGTCATAAAATATGCTAAAATAAACAATCAAATAAGAATCGCGATAACTTAAATACTTAAATAGAAATCCCAAAATTGTTTTTCTTAATCCAAATCCAACTTCTTAATATCCAAATTCCTTTATAAAAGTTTCTTATACCGCCTGTTTGAGTTAAAATGTTCAACAAAAATAAGAAAAAGTTTCAATCACATTATTCAAATTAAATCTGAAAATAATGAGGGGATACTTCGCTGGTTGTGACGTCACCTTCTTTTTCCATACCAATATGTTTATTTATGTAATATTTATTCCAATATATCTATATACAATATGTTTTACATTACATACTTATTCGTGCAAAAACGGTTGCATAGTTACGTAATATCGCGCCATGCGGTCACCAGATTGCGTCACATTGGCGCTCAATTCACCAAAAATAAAATTTATTTTCGGAGCTCAAATATAAATTGTTTTTGATTCGCTTGTGCCGAGTGGGTTGTTGTTATACATTTGCCCTCCAGCGCTACTAGTCTTTCCTTTCACTGATTAATTTTTGAGGTCGAACTTAGATGAATAGGTATAAGTCTATCTAGATTTATCTTGACTGATCCAAACATTTATGAAATGTTAAACGGACAAATTCCATCAAGTCTCTTGCGGGTAAAAATCAACTCGACTATCACTCACATACTTTACTTTCTTAAATCTCTTCACGCCAAAGCTAAAAGCACACCAGCTTTGGACGACTTTATTTACGGGTGGTCTAGATAGTCGGTTATTCGATTTTCGAATTATAAAAGTTCGAAATCCAAAATGACGTTAATGGCAGATCCCAATAACCGATCTTAATCCAAATCTTTTGATTGCTGTTGGTGTTGACATTACTTCTATTGCATTTATGTCAAAAACCATCAAACTACAGATTTCGAATTGAAATCGGTTACTGGGATCGACCGTAAGTCGACTGAAGGAAAGGATTGCTGTTATCTAGTACTTTACTCAGGCATTTGACCAAAGAGGTGACTCCAAATGGTACAGTTTTAACACACTATTATTGACGCAATCATTGTAATCATCGATCTTTGGAGATAACTGTAAGCTGGTTTAGCCCAGAAGGTATCATAAGCTTGATTCTTATAAGCTTATATTTAGGTACACCGTACGCAAAATAGCAATAGGTTACCTACATTGTAATCTACATACAATCTGTACTTTCACCTCATCATTGCTAAGGTAAGTATCCATAAACTCACAAAAATGTAGCCGAGTGCGCCATGAAACATTTATTTTAGGGCATAGTAAATGTTTATGTGTACCATAAGGGCAGAGACAGCGGTAGTTGGCGCCGTTGAGAGGTTGCGTGAGGTCGACACATATGCCATTATTCAGGCACGGTGACGGATTGCACGCGTCGCGCTCCTCGCAGTGCGGCCCCACGTAGCCCGGGCAACACTGACACTCGTACCCTTCCTACAAATATACCACATCGATTATACTGTCACCCACATACCTATTCAACAACTATATCTACATATTACATACCATTGAAACGTTAGTGTAGCACACACCCTTGCCTGAACAGTCTTGAGACTCACCACAGTTGTCCGATTTCACTGTTACTTTGAGTCGCACACATTGAGATCTCCAGTTTTCAGATACAACTGAAAGAAACCATTTTATATGCATAACGTATTTCCATAAATCATTTTCTAGCAATAAAACTCAGAAAGATATCAAATAGACTTCACACCGCGCTGGCTGAGGCACGCAATGCATCATTATACGGTGGGAATTCCGCACATATCTATTGTGCGATAGTAGAATAAAACCGTCGTCGTCGGAGTTTTTTTCCCTCGCAGTTCCTTCCGTTTTCCGGTCCATAATATACATATCTTAACCGTTTTGCCGCCTCAAGTTAAAATAGCACCTACTTTTCACGCAATATTTAAGTCGAACAAAGTAAATTGTAACTTTTTCATCAATATGCGACGTAATAACCGTGACATTACATTGTAAATGTGCTGTATTCTAGATACCTATGAGTAAGTTGATGCCTTCAGTTAGATCCTTATCGTATAACGTGAAGAGCTTAGCACCATGCTCGTCGAGCGGAGTGATGTCTAGTAACATGCCGTCAGAGACGTCGCAGTGCTCGTGGCCCTGCCGTGTCACCTGGTACACGGCTGGCTGCAGCAGCGTGCGATGTACCCTGAAAAATCAATCACTGTTACGATGCGGCGAGCTGATACGGGTCAGTGCCTAAAGCTGTCGACAACGATATAGGTCACCCGTAGTGTTAGTTCTATAAATATAACTGACCTTTCCCCATCTGCGTGTGAAACGTTTGCCTCAGGGGTGCCATTCTTCACGTCGACCTGGCCAAAGGTGTCGAGTAACAAGGAGTCCGCGATGCGGACGATAAGGATGTCTCCGCTCTGAATGTCGGCGGAACCCTCCCACGATACGATGACCGGGGGGCACTCCTCCTCGGCCGCACCCGGCGAGGCGCCTCCGCCGCCGCTCCCCGCGCACTCCTCCGCCATCCGCACCACAAAGTCACACACACATTAATTAATTATCAAGTCAACCTCTGTGACTACTAATTGAAATGGCCTCTGTTATATTTACTGTGTCATTCAATATGCATCAAAGCGGTACTTGACTGCAAGCTTTTAGTTACAGCTCAGTACGAATGAATTTTAAACTTTAGACGTTGACATCGGACATGTACCGTTACAAAATATAACCCATGTTGGAATGGACGTAAAGGACAGAGGTCAATACCGTTGACATAATATATTATTATACGTGTGATTATGCGCAACGAGATTTAGCATAATTTAATCATTTAATCTCTGTGCTAATAATGTTATTAGGTATTGCAATGTTATATTTGAGATTAACTAAACTTATTTTTAGTGAATTCATTACTAATTTTTTATAACTTTGCAAAGTTCAAAGTGGACAAATAAATAAATGTTAATTCTTTAAAAGTCAAAGGTGTCGTTTCATCGTCACAGAGACACCACAACAGTCAAGTCCAATCGTATATAAATAATGGATTAGACGTTTTCCTTAACAGAAGTAATGAATAGAGTTCAACCACTGGAGCAAAAAAGCTTTTTTCCTTATTTCTCCTTCAGAAAGACGACGATTTATGGTTTATGTATTTGACCTCGGTATGCTCGCTACTGTCACGATCAAAGTTGTGCGAACAAGAATATTATGCTCTGAAATAAGGGAGCGGAAGAAAAGACATTGTATAAATTGCCCATGGAGATTAAGTTTAGTACATTCATGTCTTGTGCTTATTTATAGCTGACATTGCTATAAGCCTCATAGCGCCATTATGTGCGTATAATGTCCGTTTAAATAAATGAAAAAAAAACAAAATAATGATATTTTATAGGCGTTAGGCGCGTTATAAAAACACGTTATTATAACGTCAGATCCATGGTGTTAGTCCGTGTTATACCGACAGGGTCACTGGAAACTCGACGCATTCATTGCCCAACGTTATTAGTGAGTCTCAAATGCAACTAATTTAATGCTCCCATATTTGTTCTACCGAAAACTGGTACCGATCGTATCTAAACCAGCTAATAAGGATTCAGTAAAAAAAAGAAACTCTTTTTTTTTGCAAAAAATATTTTTCATTTCAGTGAACATTTCGATGCCACGCATAAATTAATGAAAGCACGGCGACACGGCTGGCGGGTACGACTAACGCGATACCGCTCTTTGCAGTCAGATAACTCGAGGCTCTAAAATGACTCAGATATAGAAAACCAAGTTTTTATTTTGATTTTTTATTAGTTGAATTTCAGAAATACCCATTTAGGGTTAATCTATGTCACCAATAAATCACGCGATTTGAAGGAATTACACGAATTCGTTTACACTCTGTATATAAAAATAGTAGCCAACGCTATATCGCTCTTTGCAGTCAGATAACTCAAGGCTCTAAAATGACTCAGAAATAGAAAACCAAGTTTTTTTTTTATTTTATTTTTTAGTTGGTTTTCAAAAATCCCCATTTAGTGTTAATCTGTGTGACCAGTAGTCACGTAGTTTGAAGGAATTACACGAATTCATCAACACCCTGTATTTATGTATAAAAATGAATCCCTATTTCCCTTGGTCACGGCATCACGCGTGAGCGGCTGGACCGATTTCGCTATTTTTTTTTTGTTGTATTCTTTATTGTCAGGAGGTTCTTATGAAAGAAAATATTGATATTTAAAAAAAAAAAAACTCTAGTATGTCCATATTCTTCATTTGTTTACCGCATCCATGAATGGTTTTAACTTTTTGTTACTATTTTGATTTAGTTTCTGAAAGTAGGTAGTAGGTAAGTAGTAGGTAGGTAGTAAGTGGGAAAAAGTGCATTGCAACGCGTGCCGGGTACAGCTAGTACCTAAGTAGGTAAATAAAAACAAACGTACAGCATCTGGGTTTGAATTGAATTTCTTATCGTAGCTGATACCATAACGTAAACCTGTGGGGCTAATGACGTCACATTTGCTGAATCATATTTCGTTCGGTTGCACTGGCTGCATCTTAACTGCCATCAAACTGCATTTGAAGTTGCGGTCGAGAAGCAGTTCGTATGTCTGGCTCCTTTTAAATCCATTTCTGATATGAACGAAATATCATTCGCCAAATATGACATTACTAGCTATACCCAGCATGCTTTGCAATACACTTTTTCCTACTTACTACCTACCTACTACCTACCTTCAGAAACAAAATAAAAATAGTAACAAAAAGTTAAAACCGTTTAGTGTCCGACCGAAACAGGATTTTTGGCCGAAACAGAAACCGAAACCGAATCTTCGGCGCCAGTCTCAGTTTCGGCCGAAACCGAAACCGAAACCGAACCTTATTTAGACATGTAAAAAATTATATTCTATTGTACAAGGTGGGGCAAAAGTAATCACCCAATGTTGTTTTGCTGTAATTTTTTTTAGGAACGAACATTTTTGGTTCTACTTGTGGATTATGTTTATTTAATAAGTATATTAGATTTTTTCCACCAAGTCGAGAAAATGATATCGGTCAAGTGTGTAACGTAACAGACGGCCCCAGGATCTCCTGAGAGCACGTCTGCTACACCAGTTGTAAAGAATGTGTAGAGCATTCCATACCTAGTACATAAATAACAAAAATAGAAATGGCTAGAGAATAAGAGGCAGGACTGCGTCACGTTCCTTGGAGTAGTCAGCGAGTTCCTTCTTGAAGTTACGGCGTTCGCCAATGGCCCACACAGCCATTTGATAGAAACCGGCGGCAGCAAGCGCGTATTGACGGCTAGATACACGGCGAGAGTGCTTAGGCAGCACAGTCCCAGCGTCGTGCAGGCACATCTTGGGTTACAGGCTATCTATGAGAAGACAGACCTGTACGAGACGTCGTCATGAGAGACGGACACACAATAGTAAGCTCCCCCAGGCAAATATTGTGCTTCAAGGTGGGTTGCTGTGACATGCCACATAATTAAACGGCCACTCGGATTTAAAATTATAATATTTATATCAATATAAAATAAAACAGACATTCGTATCCAAAACATCACCATGGTGTAAAACAATCCAAAGTCAAGTCCCCATTCCAATCCCTATCTGTCATCAATAAAAAGTATCAAATATAAAAATGGCCAGTCGGTGAAGATGACGATCATGAAGGTGATACTACAAGTGGCCGCCATCAGAATTGTTACCATACGGGCTCATTTTATGGTAGTTTCCATCACTTGTGTCAGAACTTCCGGCGATAGGTGCTCGCATTCCCGTGGGATATTCTCTTTAAGGACTTCAAGAGTCTTGTTTACATAAACCCGGGAATTCAAGTAACCCCACAAAAAAAAGTCTGGAGTGGTCAAGTCGGGTGATCTGGCCGGCCAGTGCAAATCGCCAAAGCGAGAGATTAGACGCCGCGGAAATGCTTCCTTCAGAATATCGGTTGTGGCTCGTGCAGTGTGCGCCGTTGCTCCGTCTTATTGGAACCACATGTCCTCCAGTCCCAATTCATCCAACTGAGGAAGGAAAAAATCGTTGATCATGGCTCTGTAGCGCTCGCCGTCCACAGTAAGGGTAGGGCAAGCGAAGTTCTCGAAAAAAAAATGGAAAATGCCATAAAACGAGCCCGTATCCGGTCGAGCCGGCCATCAATTCTGACGGCGGCCACTTGACCCGATATCACTTTCTCGACTTGATGAAAAAAATAATTAATTAATTAAATAAACATAATCCACAAGAAGAACCAAACATTATCATTGGCAAAAAAAAAATTACAGCAAAATAACATCGGGTGATTACTTTTGCCCCACCTTGTATAGTGAAATCTAGTATCTTTTTTACACATATACAAACAGTTTTCTCTTGTTAAATGAAATGAAATACAATAATGGAAATATGTAACAAAAATAGTTATTCATTTTTACTATAATAACAACATAACATCAAAAAAAAATTTAAACTTTTTGACAAAAATCAACACATAAACGTAAAGTACAGTACTTCTTAATTGAGTATTTGTGTTCAATGTCGTAAAGATAATAATTTATTATTTATTGAAATTGAGATCTTGTATTTTATACTTGGTAGTTAAAGAATTATTTACCTAATTATCAGTATCGACAAAAATTACAATAAATTGTACTAATTTCGGTAAACTTTGTCAAAAATCAACAAAATCACAAACACAACACAACCACGCCGCACGCTGACCGGCGAACTCAGCTGGCAACCACACACGAGTCCCGAACTCAGCCGAAGTTAGTCAGAAAACGCGCGACAATTCATGAACACTGAGTTTCGGCGCGGCCGAACTTTCGGCTGATTTTTGGCCGAAACCGAAACTGTAGCCGAAACAAGATTTTTTGGCCGAAACTGGCCGAAACCGAAACCGAAACCGAACCTTCGGTCGGACACTAAAACCGTTTTCATGCATGCGCTAAACAGATGAAGAATATGGACATACTGATATAATCTCGTTTATTTTTAAAATACCGAAATTTTCTTTCATAAGAACCTTCTCCTGATAATTACGAACAAAACAAAAAAAATGCGAAATCGGTCCAGCCGCTCACGCGTGATGCCGTGACCAAGGAAAATAGGGATTCATTTTTATATATAGATAGATTAGCCCCTTGGTTAGTAATTAAATAACAGTTTAAATAAATTATTGGACAAACTATTTTTTTCACTTTACCGAGCAAGACTTTTGAAATTGAAAGTGGCCACGATACTAAAAGATTTACGTACTAGGTTTTAATAACACTGAATTCTGAAGGCAAAACAAAGATTTTTACTTTCTAGACAACGCTAGAGGTTGTAAAACTAACAAACGTTACTGACGTAGCCGGTTTTAATTATTGTGCTCTACAAGTCTACACTACCAACACGTCATTTTGTAATCTGATCTGATAATTACAGCTCTTTGAAGCAACTACAACTGTGAATAAGTACTAATAGGAATAACAACACTGCTTGAAAAACAATATTTTACAAAAAAAAGTCTTGTACGATATAATTAGGGAACTGCAAGGCTAAGAATATTTTTTTTATACTTATAATAGGGTATTTGACTGAAAAAATGTAATTAGTCCGTCAGTTACATTAATTTTCATCAAAAAATATTTGACACGTATTTTTTCTTTTGTTACTTATACCAAAATTTACGAAGATACGAAACTTTTAAAATTGGCAAAACGTCACAAGTACAATTTTTACTTGCTTCCGACGTCACAAGTCCCCACTCTCGAGTTTTGATGCGTTTTACCTTTCCAAATATTCATAGATTTAACAAAATAAAAAATACGTGTCCATTACTTTACAAAACTGGCAGACTAATTGGATTTGCAATTTCTTGATGCTGTCAACATTCCCATTTTTTTACAAACGCTAATTGTATTGTACTCCATATCAAGGTATTTGCAATCCATTTTAACGCCTAACTATTCATTTTTGGAAGTAAATTTTACCCGCAGATGCTACTGGCGTATGGAAGGGTCTACGACGCTACGCTACTGAAAATGCTCTTTTTAATCAGTAACACATGTCCGAACCATAATTTTAACCAGTAATGGTCGCTGAAATATAGGAACCGCTTAATAACAGGTTATATTCGATGGGCAGCAGTATCCTCATATCATACTTACAACTATCAAACGGCCATTCTCAGACGTGAGTTCCTATAGGCTGTTACAATAAAAAACCGGCCAAGTGCGAGTCGGACTCGCGCACAAAGTGTTCGGTACCATAAGGCACCTGTCTCACCGCGAACGACGAGCGAGCAGCGAGTAGAGCTAGAAACTAGAAACGAGTTGGCGAGCAGCGAGAAGCGAGTGTGTAGTTCCGATAGTTTTGTCGCTGGGCTATAAGCGAGTGTGTGAGAGCGACGGGTGATTACTCGCACCACTCGCAAATGACCGCTGGTTAGTCTCTCGGCGTGAGTTCTGAACGCCAAGCGAGCATCGCTGAGCGAGTATTATCTTTGATAGCTCTTCTCGCTCAGCGACAAACTAGTGGAGCGAGTCCTCGCCGGCAGTGTGAACAGTCAGCGATCGACTATTAATATATGCATCTCTTTTGTTTACACGGAATGTATATCTATTGTACGTTACTTGAGCGAGAAAATAGCCGATAGTTAGTCGCTTCCTCGCCGGCGGTGGGACAACTGCCTAATCTATAAAAACAGCAAAAAATCATGTCTGTTTTATGGGAGCCCCCTTGAATATTTATTTTATTCTGTTTTTTTTAGTATTTGTTGTTATAGCGGCAACAGAAATACATCATCTGTGAAAATTTCAACTGTCTAACTATCACGGTTCATGAGATACAGCCTGGTGACAGACGCACAAACGGACAGCGGAGTCTTAGTAATAGGGTCCCGTTTTACCCTTTGGTACGGAACCCTAAAAAGCTCGAGGCCGGGGCTGTATCTAAAATAAAAGTATTTTTGGAAGGATGTTTGTATGGGTATAAGACTTATATGAAGTGCAAAGTGGGCGAAAAGTGCAATCCAGAATAAGGTATACACATACATCAGCTACTAAATATGTTTAGTGCATTGTTCAACATCCGCGTAGGCGATCTAAAGATCTGCTGCATGGCTGACGACGACTAAAAATAATTCTATCTAAAGTTATATAATATAAGTAGGCAATTGTCTAATGTCAAAGCCACATTACGTACCTAAGATAAATCGTGTTGTCTTGACCAACTGGGGCACTGGGGTCTACTCATCATCTGAAGTTATAAACTGACCGACCGTTCTATGTCAAGAATTTAGTTGGTTAAGTCCCAGTGGCAATCGCGAAGATAGATTGACTTACGTGGTCAAACAATGTTGCTGCTGTCAAGTCTTAGATTTTAGTAGAGTATTTGTGTCTAATCTAATAGAATGATAGTCAACTCCAATATACTAAGATTTCCTATGTCTTGATTGGAGTCTACAGTTGCCTTGATTGGATTGAGGAAGGTACTGAAATGCACTGTGTCACAACCAGTGATCTATCATATGAAGATTTTGGCAGCCATTGGGCTGCTAAAGTTAGAATATTATCAAATTTTGGAGGATTATTGTTCTTGTATTATAGCTTTCGTGAGACACATTCATATTTTAATTAGTTACGGTTTACTTACGTGCATTTTCCGGGATTGCGCGACCTCGTCGCGTGTTCAGATCATGATTAAGGGCCCCGTTTAGGGCCAAAGCTAGTTAGGTAATCCCAAAAAATGCACATGAGTAAACCGTAACTAATCATAAATATGATTATCGTTCTGTCTGATGTGATATGTTTATGCTGATACTAGGGTCCACCAAGTAGTTTATTTTGTTTACTCCAGAGAATTTCATTTGAAATACAAATCGAAGTGCCTTGCCCTGTTTTCTAACTCCATGTAGATGAAAAAGATAACACCCTTTTGCTGTTTTAAAAGAATATGTTGTGATATTGATTTCCCAACAGTAACGATGGTTTAGATACACATACTTTATCTTCCACGTTGGAGATTAGTAAGATATAGTCGCTTCGGATACTTCCAGTACTAAGCCGTTAGGCAGGATGACACTCAATTAATAAAGGGATCCGCTTACGAAGAAGGGGTAAACAACTTGCAACATTATACCTATCGTTGTTTAAATAAAGTTCAAATCGTACAAAGTACTTGGACTCGGGAAATTGGGTCCTATGTTCGATTTCCTGATCAGGCAGTATTATTGAGGTTTGCTGCTAGGAAATTTAACAGCAGCCATAGTATAGGCTCGCCACATGGGACTAAATATCGTCAACGGTGAAATGTGGACGTTCAACAACCTAAAAAGGTGTGAAGAAGTGACGTGTGTAAAAAAATCACTAGATACTTTCTTCTTTCGTGTCGGCACTCGCAATACGAGAATAGCTGATGCCGTGGTAAGAAGTCAGTCAGCAAGGTTGGTAGCGGGGTTAACTGCCCAGGGTGTGCCGGATGGTCTTAAGTATTTGACGACACTTTTTGTGCAGTGGCTGAGCGAGGAACAAATATTTGCAAATATGCAGGTTTAAAAAAAGGGAATCGTCGTTCTCAGTTACCATCCCTTCAATGCCGATATTGGCACTTCACCCAATCAATGTCGATATTGGCACTTCACCCAATCAATGCCGATACTACATTCGGATTTCAAACGACATCAACTCAATGAGCTGCGGCTGTGCAGAGGTACACCTTTGCTTTCAGGGACCATAATTATTACTGACCACATAAATAAAATATGCGTGACGAATATGTGATAAACTTGATAAAAATTATGAATAAAAAAGCTGATTGTTTTTAGCAATTAGCCGGCCGTGCGTGTAGTTCGCGACTTCGTGTGACGGATTAATTAACACACGACATGTTCCGGGAACGCTACGCGATGCCATGTAGGTAAGTGCTTGACTATAGAGCTTTAGATTTCATCCCGTGATTCATAAGGTTTACAACCGAAGTTGCTTTACTTAACAACTTCCAAAAATGACATAATAATAATATCGGTACAGAGGTACAGAGCAAAACAGCAAGCTTGAACCTTAACACAGTCTTTTGTTTCTTAGTTTATTTGGGATCTTAGCAGCTACAGTATATTTGAAATGTTTTATGTCTACGCTCATTAAGGTGGTTACCAGAGTTGTGAAACGAATATATATGTTATTCATAAGTGGAGCAATACTTTTATTTGATTAGTGTAAGCACCCAAAAAGGTTTTCCTCTTTCTGCCAAGGACAGTACCTACCTAAATCAAGTAAATGTGACATTATTCCCGCAACATAATTCGTAGTAGCCAGCTAGTCTATGGGGACACCTATACAACAGTGATGGTCTTGGAGCTGATACGAATACACAAAGACATTAGGTCACTTCCCTAGAGAATCATATCAACAAAATGAACAGCATCTGGCAAGCGTCTGGTAGTAAATAGAACGAATAACAACCAAATATCCAAAATAATTTATTGGTAAGTAGGTACCTAATCTGCAAACTGACTATTTTTTTAATGGTACTAATAATTATTTTCTAATTATAAAACATTGTTAGGTACTGTTAGACTCATTCCTAATTATTATCGTGTTGGAAAACAATAATAACATACGTACTCATTGTAAATCATTACTAGAATATTCAGAAGTACATTAAGTAAAGTTATTCATGAGAAGTATACTTACAGTGACTGGCAGATTGAGTTCATGCGTCTCGTTGCCCCGCCACAGCCGGGACTCCCGCGGCAGCACGGGCAGATCGCAATCTATAGCCTCCAGCCGCTCGTGAAGCCGCGCTGGTGAGTGCGCCGCGCCGAGTGCACTAGAACTAGTGTTTAACTTTTGCCTTCTTGCACTTTTCACCACCCCCTTTGTGCTTGTGTACACTTTAGTAGTTGAATGGTGCGCGGTAGCCGGCCTCTCTGTCGCCGCGTACGCTTTTGTTGTTTTAAAACTCTTCTTTGTAGTTGAAGATGCAGCCGTCGAGGCCACTGTAGTCTCTAATGGTTTCGCGTAAAGCTTTTTAAGTGTTGAAGTCGGTGGGGCTTGGGAACTTGATACTGTTTTAATCTCGTCTTTAGAAGATAAAGTCAGCTCACAGTAATAAGCGCCGGCTAATGACAAGATTAGCGCGGTCACCATTAACAAAGAGTGCGGTGTCGTTCCGTGGGCGCCCATGGTGCTCAGTTTCATGTTTGTTAGTATTTTTGTGTAAAGTTTATCGTACACTATGCTTATTTTCTATTTTATTTGGCACAACCACTGTATTTGTAGCTTGTGAAAAGTCAAGGAGACCTGGTAAAATAAAAATTACAGTTTTTGTATCGTTACGACGTTAGTAACTTGACCTATATGGTGCGGAGGCATAGCACAGGTTCAATTCCTGCTTCTGTGGCAAATGTATAAATCTAAATATTTCAATCGTTCAGTCCCAATGTTTGTGCATGCAATGACTTAACTTCATCGCTTATTTAACGAATTTACCTACATTAACATAGTCTTGGACATAGAAAACAACTATCAAGCTAAGAAGAGACTAAAAAGCTCCTACGCGTTAATTCAACCTGTTTAGTCCTTTTTTATGTTTTGTTTGAACCTTATATTAATGTATGTTTTTTTTTACGTTATCTTTGTTATAAAAAGCGTGAAACGTTTGGAAAAATAACATGAACGTCTTGTTTCCCGTAAAGGCAGACACCTCTTGATGAAAACATCTATAATTGGACAAGCTCTACAGCCCTCAGGCTGAGTGGCGACCCTCTTCAAAAATGAGTGCAGCCCTCAGATGAACTTAAGATAGCTTATTTCCATTTAAAATTACAAAGGTTACTCACTATAACATACTAGGTACCTACTGAAAGAAAATGTTATAATACTGTTTAACCTTCTCTGGGGTGAGTTATGTATAAGGTTATATTGTAGGTCAGTCTTAAAAATAAACTATTGAAGTTAAATAACTACTAATCTACTATGCAGCTTTTCCACATTAAAATTAATCTAAAGTGCTTAAAGAATTATATTACTATTAACACTTTTATTACGGGAACTAATTAATTATTATACACGTCCATTTTATGAGTTTAAAATGAGCCAAACAACATACTACTGCGTGTATAAACATTTTCTATTATGAAATAACCTTCAATAAATTTTTGCAGCAGTCATGATCAATTTATACTTACGTAAGAACACAGGAATGATAATAATATCATCAGGGGTGAAAGCAAAACGCTTACACAACTAATTCACAAGAAAGATAAACAGTTTTATCTCATCTAACGTTACCACTAAATTAAAATAATAATTTCGACTTATATTATGGCCCGATAATTCAGTAACAATTCTTCAATAGAGTTCACCCTGATAAATTCGCATAAATTTAGTTGAGCAAATGTCAAAACAAATCAAGCTCTGATTAATTTATTTAGAATGAAGCAATGTTTTGGCAGGGCGGCAGCGTAGCACAGGGCGGGCGACGCAACCGGCCGCAGCCTCCGCGACACTGAGGGCGGGCGGCCGGGCCCCGCCGCCGCGCCCCTGCACCCCTCACGCGCACCCTCATACGCCTGTATCTTTGCTTCATTTTACTCCACGCCTGTATTGCCAACGATTTCCTTAACGTTATAAGACTCGAAGCTGCGATCCATTCTGTTTTTTCCGAATCAAGATTTTACTTTGGGATTCCGTGCCGAATGTTTTGTGTTGATTGTTCAAAATTGTATTTGTTTTGAACAACATTTTATGAAATGCCAGAAAAATTTCTTCGTGGTTCGTCTGATGAGCGCAGCGCGGGCTCGAGGGTGGCGCATCAGAGTGACTGTAAACATCTAGGCAGAAGCCGCCCACGATCCTCTGCTACCTGCTCTCAATATTTATTGCGTTACATTTTATTGGAATGTTCCAATAACGCAATCCGATATCATAGGGCACGTTGAAAATATTTTCTTTTCGACCAAGATCATAACAAAGTCTGGTGCTATAGAATATACTTAATTACATTTTTGCACCAGCTTTACCTAATTCTTAAAAAAATACCAAAATAGGTATATCGGTGTTTTATCGATTAACAAGAAACACGAAGAAGGATACGAAGGAAAAAGTACTGAACTGCCTCAGTGATTTAATGCTCAATAAGTTTTAAAACTTCCGAGGATATTTCATTTTGTTTTATAACTACGGAGTTGATCTCGATTAGTTAATGTATCAATCTACTTATGCGTGTTTATCAGAACGATAGGGAGGCCTTGCGTTTCAGAAATGTAAATGTCTATATCCCAGAGTCAGTCTATACCTATCGTAGAAGTTAATGAGTCATTAAATAGATTGGTATGCTAATCAAAACAGGAAATTGCGTCCATTTGTGATATCCGGCGCTGGCTAATGAAGTGAACTGTAGTGCCGGCTTTAATAACATCTATGTACTTTCAATTACATCTCACTGAGTATACTTTATTAAAGTTCAAGTAATTTTATCTTCACGTACATAATCCGTGCAAAGATAATTACTATTAGTCATCATGAGTCGGTTAAGTTGTACCGAATATTTGACCTGTTCATGATTAGCTGATGGTTATGATGATACCACGTTGTAATAATGTTGTAATTGTGATGATTATCGCCTTATTGGTTTGTAGCGAACGGGTGATTTTCTCGGTTTTCCTTTAACTGCTGACGTTCGCGTTAAAAACTTACTTAGAGAATCACTTCAACCGATTTTTTTTCAAAGTCGATTAAAATAGTTTTAATTTAATTACCTAGGTAGTTAGCAGTTACCTAATTACGAAAGAAGGTACCTACAAATATATCATATCTACGTATTCATGCGTAACGTTACACTAATTAGACGTTAGGTAACGTGTTATATTTAGGTATATCATACCCTAATCCTACCTAAATCCGATCTCTAATTAACTGTCAACTAGAAAATCCCGCAATTTATTATTAACCTACTCCTTAGCTTACCTAAAGCTCTACATTATTCATATGTATATTTTGTATGACGTGTTATGTTGGGACTGGGAGTGCTGCTAACACATTTTAGGGCATTTTTTTTTTCTTTTTCTTTAGTAGGTACCTACGTGAAGTATTGCAGGCTGTCTGTTGAAAAATGTTTTAGAATTTTCCAGCGTTTATAATTAAGTACCAGTACCTATTCGTATGACAACCAGAACATTAGATAACGTGCTACCGAATAATGTAACTTAGTTTTGAATGATAGTATTGTGTATATACCTAAGCGTAATTTAATGTCACAATGTGAACTTTAATACTGCTTAGTTAAATGACTTTTCATTAAAATGTAAAATAACGATAAACTAATAACTTAACTCGTGCAAATTGGCAAACTATAGTTGGAACGCTGACATCTAAATCTTTTGTCGCTGGCCTGATACTGAAGGGTAATTAAGAGTGCACGCTATACGTATAGTAAGCTACTCTGGCTTATCATTCCGCGCGAGTTACCAAGAGTCAATTAATTTATAGAGGGGGATTGGAGGGTTTATGATCTCGAAACACAACACGGGACTGCTGCAGGATTTAACTACACTCATAGAGTAGATTCCTATAATCATATGAATCTACTATACCGGGTAAATCTACCGAGAGATAGGTATTGCTTAAAAATTAAGACTCTTGTAGTATCTGTACCAATAATGAAGCAAAGGCCAAGCTTTGCTTTATAAATTCTCTAATACGTTAGTATTTATCACAAATAAAATTAGCTTAAGTCCATTAATATGCCCAGTTTGCCGAACGATTCGTTTTTGCCCAAAGGAACCGGGCAATGGTGTTGTTATCGCATGCAGCCTATAACTCTAATGGGAACAAAAGGTACACACTGTATGGTAGTGAAACACTTTAATTAGAAGCTAAAAAAAATTGTTTTCTAATGATTTTCACCTGTTCAGCCCTTCGCCATCGTAGTACAAAGGCTTCTCTCTAAAATGCAAGATTATTATGACCTATAAGAATTATAATTAGGCTCTGCCAAAAGTAAATGTCGCGCTTGGAGCCTGTAAGTTTATGGCAGAAGTGTAGTTGTCTACAATGCACTTATAGTCGTCCTTTCTTCGTCACTTCGCTCCATCTTCGATAACCATTTCGAATAAATTACGTTATTGCAATTTCTGTAAAGAAATTCTCACTTTCAGTGTTTTGGTTTCTCCAAGGTTTGAAAATGTGCTCGTCAATGGCATTCTTCATATCAGTTGAAAATGGGTAAAAAAACGTCGGTAGGTACTTTTGTCTCGAAAGGCACTACGGTTACTTACGTTCATGTTCAAAATTATAGAAAGCTAGACGTAAGCACTTAGTGTTTAGTTTTTACAGTGTTACGTAATAAGTAGTGAAGCGAGAGAGCGGGGCCCCGGGGGCCGTGACGCGGCGGCATCGGGGCGGCTGGCGGCGCGCCAACGCTGTGACGTGTGTGAGTGACTACCTTATCTCCACTAGGATCCACCTCCGACATGCCCCGCTTCACTTTCAGCGAGCGACGTGACGATATTTACTGTTATGCTGAACTAATAATACCACTGTTACTAATCACTGCCTCCGCCAAAGTAATCAGTGTACCACAAATCTATAAATTGCATTACATTTTGTATCTAAGTTCGTGTCGTGTCATTTCTGATAATAATAGATAGATATACTTTATTGTACACTAAAATAAATAAAACAGAAGGAATACACGTAATTAAGAACAGTACAAATGGCGGTCTTATCGCTTAAAGCAATTTCTTCCAGACAACCATTGGATGGAAAGAATTGTTAAGAAAAATATAAAGGGCAGTTTGCAGCGTACGAATATAACCTAATAAAAATCGGGAATCAACCAAATAACTAAGTATAAATACATGTTATAACACAAAATTATATACATATCTTAAATATATAGGTATGTACATATACATATAAGTACATACTCAAATAAGGTACACATATTTAATTACATAACAGACAATTTAAAAAACTACTAGAGAGCAAGATAATGTTCCTTTACCATTCTTTTGAAAGAAAACAACGACTGAGCACGCCTCACATACACAGGTAGTGCATTCCACAAGCGTATGGCCTGGACAGTGAAGGAATGATCAAAGAATCTTGTGAAATGCAGAGGCATCTTCAGTTTTAAGTTTTCTGACGATCTCAAGGATCGTGAGTGTGAATCACGCATGAACTCAAAACGGTCTTTAAGATAAGAAGAGGTAGTAGGATTGAACTGAATACTGTATTATAGTAAGGAAAGAATATGAGCATTCCGACGAAGGTGTATTGGAAGTCACTTGAGTTTAGCACGAAATTCTGACACATGATCATGTTTACGTAAACCAATTGAATCTTATAGAAACAATTTGAAGTCGCTTAAAAATTATAGGTAACTGAATCAAATAGGTACCAGTATGGTAGACAGAAAATCTATAAGATAGGTACTTAAATGTTGACCCAAAATCTAGCCAAGATAGGTAGGTGCCTAAATTCACAGAGAGTTACTCAACTTAGTCCACGCATGTTTCGGTCGCACGGCAAACGTACCTACCAGCTAGGTGTCTACGTGCCTACGTTGTAAAACGCGACACGTAAATAAATAAGAGGACGATTGTTAAGTTTTCTGTGTGGATCTGATAAGTTGTGAGAAATCTATTCCAGTTGATAGTTGCTAAGGTTATACTTACCTAATAAAATGATCACCACATACCTAAATATGCTGTATTTAATTAGGACATGACCTCTGGTCCTGACAACCACTATCAGGTTTGTACGACACTTAGCTACTTTGAGAATAAATGTACAGTGTAGTTATTTTTAATTTCGGAAAGTGAAAACAAATTACAAATAAAGATCCCCAGGTGGCCGGCTCAGATTAGATTCGTCATCGATAAAAAAAAACGTATCGGTTATTTTCTAAATGCTCTACAACATTTATATAACGAATTAAATCGGATTCAGACACCTGGGGACCTTTCCTTGTTATAATAGTTTTATACGAAAATTATGATCTTTGTTAATTACGAACGCACATGAATAAGCACAGAGAAAAGCGTCAATTAAAAGTGTCATCAATATGATTTCACAGACAATTGATAAAACTGCTTTTTTTTTTCTATTAATTATACGAAATTAAAACCAAAATCACGTTTATTGATAGTGCCTAGTCTAATATTATCCAGAAAGCTCTATTTTTGTAAAATATGTAATTAACAAACTACTTAGAAATTATGGGTTGGGTTCAGAATGTCTGGATTGTAGAACGTCTATGTGGGCAAAATGTCTGGATTGAAAAAAAGTCTGAATAGACGAAACGTCTTGGTTGCAAATGGTCATAGCTATTAAAATGTCATGGTGGTAAAAGGTCTTGGTTGCAAATGGTCTTTGTTGCAAAAAGTCTAGGCAGAAAAAACGTCTTGGTTGTAAATAGTCTAGTTAATAATATTCATAGTGACGAATAGTTGCTATAGTTCTATACTGATTGTCGAGTCAGCGAAGATTATTTTCTATTTAGTGTTATTTATGTAAGCTTTATGGGCGAAAATTTGTAGTCATTAGTTTTTTTTTAGTTGAATTTTGTTTTTGTTAGGTTTTGGTTTTGTGATTTATTTTAATTTTTACCTAAAAAAAGGACAAGCTCCAATGGAATAACTTTGAGCTCTATGTGTCACTCTCTTTTTGTCAGGAAAGGCTAGAGGTACAAACTGAAATAAATATCAATCAAAATAGGTAGTGCCTATTTTTCTAGTATCTATTAGGAGATAAGAAAAGCAGCCTTCTTGAAAAAAAAATGTATTTTTTATTAATTTCAAATTTATGTGCTTAGTCATTTTACAATCAAGAAAGGCATTTTGCCTACCTAGAAATTTTACAATTTAAGATCAGTCATTTTGCAACCAGGACTTTCTACAAACAAGACGTTTTACAACCACGACGTTTTGCCTACCTAGACATTTTACAATAAATTTTTAGTCATTTTGCAACCAAGACGTTTTATCTACATAGACTTTTATCAACCCAGACATTTTGCCTACATAGACGTTTTACAATCCAGACGTTATGAACCCAACCCGAAATTATTTCGTTCAAATGGAGTTATCAGTTTATCACTTTTAGACGCCGATAGGTTGGTACCTACCTACTTTTCTTCCCATAGAGGTTCACACACGCTCAAACTTATTTGCACAAATTCTAGACGGCAAAACGGTTTACCGCGCAGTACCATTAATACCGACAATACCGTTTATGCAAAATTTTGCACAAGGATTCGTCAACTTGTGACAATTGCCACCCCTCCCGCACCGCGCAGCTACCTCAGGAACGGTCTCAGATAAGCGGTCATGCTATAGTAGGTATTTGTAAAACCATAACCCTTTCCCTGTCCCGTAAATCACATATCAACATCGGCATTGTTTAACTATTGTGTCTGCTATCTGGACAGTGAAGCTGTTAAGATAATTGTATCGAGTCGTATTGTTTATACACGTGATTTCTGTATGAGAGTACAACCCGCTCCACACAGTGCATCGATTAACGTACGGTACAGCCCAAATATTTTCCCAAACAATCCCAAACGTTAACGAAAATGCTAAATCTGGGGGTCTACTCCCTAAGCACGAAGTCCGTGGTTTCGGCATTAGTTACGAGCGTTTCCTACGGGAATCACCTACGGACATACGATTATTTCGGGGCCCGAACTAAGAATGAATGACAACACGATTTGACAGTTGTCCCTACTACCGATGTGTTTTTGCCCGTCCGAAAAGTTGAACTTGACACTTGTTTTGTTCATTCCTACGTTTCGGTCTACTTTCGGACAGGCGATTAACTTCGTTGACGGACTTAGGGAGTAGACTCCCTGATCCTTTAAACTAGAAACCGGATGTTCTGTCATTACGCTGTTTAAGATTTAATAAATTATAAAAACATTCGTACTGCTATTTTTATATGTCATCCAAGTATTATAAGTATATTGTACTGACATTTAAAATATGGATCATTTTCAAGCCCATGGATGATGGTGTCAGATAAGTTTTGTAACTGGGTTTTCATTAATTGAATTTGGTTTCAATAATATAATCCAACCTATATGCATGTAGAGGTATAGAAGTAATTTAACACAAAATTAAAATGCATATTGATTTGACCACAGATTCATTTATTAGCTCCTTTAAAACTTACATGGTTTGCATGCAGGATTTTCCATACTATTTTCTGTTAAATTAAGTCATTTAAAATTAATCAAATACAAAGTATTTTCATTTGAAATTAATTTCAGAGGCACTATTTTCTTTGGGCCACGTATCTTCTTGAATAGCTAACAACTCCTTTGTTCGTAAGTTCACGTTAATTTAAGCTAATAAATCGATAAACTTGGCGAAGTTTGGAAAACTTAGTCTATCTTGAAATTAGCAGACTCGTTAATCTTTTATAAGGTTAACAATAGGGTTTAGAACAAGAAAATGATATATATTCCTTTCAAATAACTAATTGTTACAACTATATTTAACTAGATAAATCTAAAATATGTATTATGATTTCAACAAAAACATTGAAATTATATTTATGTAGTTTAATAGCTGCTATACCTAATAATAGCTACACTTTATTATCATAATAGCTACAGTTTATTTCCATAATAGCTACACTTTATTACCATAATAACTACACTTCCTCTGCTAGAAAAATATTTTGAAGAAAGCCCTTCTTCCACACATTAGTAAATAACGAGTTAGCTTGCCGATTTAAGTGAATTTAGCAAGTAGTAAATTTAAATTGTCAATATACTTCCAAATGAGGGTTTCTACTTAACTCACCGACCGTAATCGGCAAGTTAACTCGCCGATTACATTACAAACAATGCGTGTGTAGGTCGGGCTTAACAAAAAGTCACATTAGAAAGTACTATAACACTTATCTTGATTTATTACATAGCCTCAACTTCATTCTTAGCTACCGGAACATTAACAGGTGCCACGTCATTTTTGATATAGTCCTGAAAATTAAAAAGCACGTTAATTGTCTATTTAAAATTACGTGATATATACTAAGGCCGTCACCGGGAACGAGATGACGTTGCCGAAGTAGCGATACATACATTACTATGACTGCATGTCCACCGCACGTCCGTCATCCGAGCGCCGTCATCTCGGCCACCGAGATTGTCAGTATATCGGCGCTACCGTTAGAACTCCGCCGAGATCGAGACGGACCGAAATGACGGCAATACAAAACGCGTCTGTTCTTGTCCACTACATTCGAGATTGACGGTGATGGTGCTCGGATTTTTGTCTTATGTTGGGAACTACCGAGATCGATCGCGGTGGACACACGATCACCGTCACGTCGTTCCGAACTCAGTCCGAAATAATCTCGTTTATCGGTGACGGCGGCGGTGGACAAACGTTCTTATTCATTGCTTTCTTATACGGGTTTACTGGTTATTGTTCACAATTCCGTGGTAAGATTATAGTACATTTTAACATCTATCTAATAACCCAGTAATACTTTATCCAAAAGTTCATTTTCGTGACATTACTTCAAAGTTGCCAACTCTCCCCTTAAAAAAAAATATCTCTTAATGTGGTCCACTTTTGCGTAAAGAATTACTGGTTTATTAGATAAAGAATAACATTTCCTAAAACTCAGCCACGGGATCTCGATCAATAACCAGTATAACCCTGTATACAGGGTTAATTCGAATTAACTGGCGAAACATTCCCGGGTTACCTACTAGGTAACATTAATAGTACTAGTTAAAATAAAAACAATACTTAAACTTCAGTTAATTAGATAACAATATACCTAACTTAAACTGTAGCGAAGAGCGCGCAAGTAGTAGGTATCTTGTTATCTCATTAAATAAAGTTTGTAACACGTTTAAGTATATCCTGAAATATAGTTAAGCTCTAAAGATACTTGTAAGTAATATAATTAATCTGAATGATAAGAAACATTTAGAAAGTAGTATACTTCCTAAATCCATCAATAATATTCTTACGTACATAGACTACATTGACTTAGAATAAGTATGGACAACGAGTGTAGTACAAAATTCACGATAAAAGTGTCCTGAATTGACATATTATAAACTTAGAAATACCAACAAGCTCATTTACGATGTACGAATTCCTATGTCGTTATCATAATGCCTAATTTTGCTAGCAACAATTTTTACCATACGAAAACATGACAGCACTGCTCAATTTTTCTAATTTCGAAACTTCATTTAATATTAAACGAAAATTTGGAGAACATAGGAGTAAGGGCTCTTTCAATTTAGACGTTTCGTGTCGGACCGCTGCGGTGCCGAAGCGGTGCGTTTGTCGTATTGCGCACGGACGGTCGCTTGTTTTCATACAAAGCGCGCGGTACGGCAACAGTGCGGCGTCGGCACCGCGAACGCTCGACAACAGGACGGCAACATCGCAAACTCCACATGTTCTTTTCGCTGTTGAATAGTGCGGTGAATAGACGTGAGAGCTAATTTCATCGAATTTTCATTTATTTTTTTGCTTAAAATGGATGATATAAACGTGGAAGAATTTATAAATGAAATTTAAATACGTCCTACTTTAAGGAACTCCAAAAGCGACAAATACAGTAATCGCACGGAAATAAAATAGTTTTTTTGCCGCTGAATTTCTCTTTTATCTAATTCAAGTAATTCGTGGAAACATTCTATAGGCATTCCTAGGTAATTAAAAAAAAATTGCTTGGATCTTGTTTTAACCCTAGGCACAGATCACATAATACTACGCCCTAGGGTAAAGATTATGGAAATCACCAAAGTTACATGTTAACGAAAACATCGGTGATGCTCTTTTACGGGGGCGTCGTTTTTGTTTCTGTTTGATGTTTTTCAACATGAGCACTAACAGTAATGTTTCTTCGTCAGAGTCCATGGCTTAACTGCTGTCAAAGATATGTAAAACATCACTAGCATACAAACGCACGGCAGTCAGATACGCTTTCAATTTAGACGTTTCGTGTCGGACTGCAACCGTACTGCAGCGGCCCGGCAGCGGGTTATAACCAGCGGCACGGTAAACGTGCGGCAGCGGTCCGACACGAAACGTCTAAATTGAAAGAGCCCTAATACAGCAACTTAATTTTTAAAAGATTTTATTATTTGTTATATTATTTTATTGCGATCGCTAAATATTTAAACCAACTGAAAGAGCATAGAACATTTCTTGCAAAATTACAACATCGTCATTTTCAAAAACGCGATTTCGCTTCCTTTGCTGAAGTATCACCATCAGCATCAGCATCATCATCATCATCTTCATCTAATTGATCTCAAAGAAAACTGAAATTAAATCAGAGGCACATTTTTTTTTTTTGAATGAAACTATCTTTAGTCATGTGTATTTAAAAGAGTTTATGATAACTAAACAAACGAGCCCAAACGTCACGTGTTCACTATTTGCCATTAGGGAGTTCCAGAGCCCGTTTTCCGGCTCTACTATCGGACCTACGTCATTATTTATGTAATGAAAAGTGCTTATAATGACAAAATACATGAGCTGAAACTCGACAAGCCTACCATTTGTTCCTGTGCCTGCCTAATCTTCGGCTCCATCATCAAATTAGTTCAATGACATTTTAATGATCTAAGATGCACATACCTACCTGCAAAATTTCAGCTCGATCGGAAACTTGGTAGTGACCGAAAAACCAATACAATTTTGAAACGGAAGGACAACATACATATTTTCGTACATAATATGTTTGCATACAATGCAAGTTTAAAATTAACTTGTTTAAATGAATAGAACAAAACAAATTGCAATTGGTTCAAAATCGCAATACAAAAAAACATCGCGTAAAAATAACGACTCTTTGGAATCTTTGTTCTAATGTCTGACAAATACACACATCAAAAGTGTCTAGGGATCAACATATACACACATCAAAAGTGTCTAGGGATCAAGCATTTTTATGCGGATTTCTTGAGATTGAGATGTGGCTTTGTAATAAATTTATGATTTTATAAATTTATATGGATCCTTTTTGGTGCATTTCATAATTTGAATCAGGAACTGTGAATCAAATTCGAGTAAAAGATGAAAATCAGCTGTCAATAATTATTTCTTCTTCTTATTTCTTCTATTAATCGCTGTTGGCGTCCAGGGGTTCTCCAGTGTCGTATACGTCTTGTATCCGGTCTCATACCAAAACGAGACTCATCAGAAAAGCACACGAAACGCCATTGTTCTTCTGCCCAATTTCTGTGTCCAAGAGCCCATTGATATCGAATCCTACGATTGTGCATTGCTATAGGTGGTACCCGTAGCGGTCTTCGGGAATGAAGGTTCACTTCATGCAAGCGGTTTCTGACTGTTTGGTCGCTAATTAAGTTCCCTGAAGAGTGATGAAGCCTCACGGCTAACCTAACATCATGGCGGTTATTGTTGGAGCTCTTCGAGTTAAGATTTGAATGTATCGGTCTTGTCTCCGTGTGGTGCAGCGATACCGTCCTCCATGGCGCTCAGCCACGGTACCAGTGCTTCGGTAACGTGTCCAAAGTCGACTGATAACACTCTGACTTGTATTCAGAGCTAAAGCCACAGTACGTTGCCGGGAACCAGCTTCTATCATTCCCACGGCTCTGAGCATTTCTTCCCTGCTTAAATGACGTCGCCGCTCCATAATAACGTTGGTTTTAATCAGTAGTAGGGAAACAGTAGCACTAATAATGTCTTCAATGCGTTGTATGTTTTTATAGGGAAAATATTGACAGCTGATTTTCATCTTTTACTCGAATTTGATTCACAGTTCCTGATTCAAATTATGAAATGCACCAAAAAGGATCCATATAAATTTATAAAATCATAAATTTATTACAAAGCCACATCTCAATCTCAAGAAATCCGCATAAAAATGCTTGATCCCTAGACACTTTTGATGTGTGTATGTCAAGTTTCTTATGGTAATCCAACCAAATGAAGTTGACATAATTGGTCAAACAAAGGAAGGAAAATAAGATACTTTTTGTTTAGTTGGATTATTGTGTGTTTTGCTCTTGCAATTAATTCAATTTTAAGCAAAATACAATGTTCCTTAACAAAATAATACTTTAAAATTGTAAAACAATAATATACCTACTGAAAATGTGATACACCATCAACTTTTTTCACTTTTTTGAGTAGTTTTTAAACGATCTCACTACACAGAACGGCATTGTTGACATGTGACATTGAGGTGTAGCTGCTTGTTCGCCCAAAAGAAGAATGACGCGCGCAAATGTAGCTCTTTTCAAATTCATCGTGTTTTAACTCACTTTCGGTTCGGACATTTTTGAGCGATGACCCGAGGTCCATACTTATTCTAAGTCAATGATAGACTAACATAGATTTTTTGTCTTCTCTTACCAGGGTAGAATATTCCACTAATCACTCACCTCCTGCATAGTAACGTGTCCGTAGGGGGGATAGTTTTCGTGCGCTTGCGCCGCCATCTTGTCGGGATGGCAGCGCAGGCGGTGCGAGCGCAGTGTGGACGCGTACGAGAAGCGCTCGTCGCACCACTTGCACGTCAGCGGCTTATCGCCCGTGTGTGTGTACATGTGCACCTGACGGAACAGTATTCGTTGTATCATTTGTATTACACGGAGGTAAAGGAAATTGTGTATTTATAAGCTATAGGTAAGTACTGTTACATTTCACTGCACGGCACTGCATTTCATTAAACGGCACTGAACCGTGGTCACTCATAATGGGCCTCATAAGAAGGTGACCCAAAGGGCAATGGAGAGGGCTATGCTCGGAGTTTCCCTGCGTGATCATATCAGAAATAATGAGATCCGCAGGAGAACCAAGGTAACCGATATAGCTCGCAGAATTACCAAACTTAAGTGGCAGAGGGCGGGACACATTGCTCGCAGAACGGATGGCTGATGGGACCGAAAGGTTCTCGAGTGGCGACCCCGTACCGGAAGGCGCAGCGTGGGTAGGCCTCACAAGGTGGACCGATGCTTTGGTGAAGATCGCGGGAATCCGCCGGATGCGAGAAGCACAGGACCGGTCAATGTGGCGATGCTTGGAGGAAGCCTATGCCCAGCAGTGGACGTCTTTCGGCTGAATGATGATGATGAAACATTTCAAGCTTTTGATACGTGTGTGTACAGCGTAACAAAAGCGAACGCTACTTAAAGGTGCTACGCTACCTAAACGCTAGCTTAAACTATCGTAATGAAAATTGGCAGAAAAATATGATTAGACAGCCTTTGTACTTAGATACATGCTTAATTGAAAAAAAAATTGTCACCTTTTAGAAATAACCGAACGAATTTGTTAGTTATAATAATGATAAAAAAATCAGATGGCAAAATAATAGTACATGAGCCAGATAGTATATTTTGTCAGTCATTTTCTCTCAAGCGATAATTCGTGAAATGCTTCAGAGAGTTGTATCATGCAGCATGGTGAACGTCAGCTGCCGCTCCGTGGGTGGGTGGGGCAGAGGCAGCATCATTTAACAAATTTTCAGTCGGGAGGAAATGACTGAAAACATTTTTTTTTACGTGATTGACGGGCTGCCGCTGCCCCACCCACCCACGGAGCGGCAGCTGACGTTCACCATGCTGCATAATACAACTCTGAAGCATTTCACGAGTTATCGCTTGAGAGGAAATTGGTCCGGAAAACCTGTTGCTGGCTCACGGGCTATAAGACGGCAAAATGAAAAAAAGTTATTAGGTTGCAAATTGCCTTTGTTAAAATTACCTTTAATGTCTGTCTCCTCTTGAATGCCTTGTTGCAGTAAGAACAAACATGTCTGCATTTATCTTCGTGTACCAGTAGATGCTTGCGCAGCGTGCGACGACTATTCAACACACGCCTACAAATGTAACACTCGTACGACGTCTCCTCGTGGGTATCCATGTGTGTCTTCAGGTTTGAGTAGGTCTTGAAACTGCAAGTTTACAGAAGTCACATTTTTAAAGACTATTTTGTTATCATGTTACAAAACAAGCAAACTGCTAAATATGGCAAACTTTCAATTTACTCCACAGGGCACATCGCATACACCTACATGCATTAATATGTCTCGCATACAAATTTTGCGACACATTATGTGACCTGGTATAGGCCAGACAATTGATTACCAGGGAGCGGAATCTTACGGCAAAACAATTGAAAGGTGATAGAGACGGGTCATTATTTTTTATCGAGTATTCAAGCTATCGATACTTTTTAACAGCTGAGAATACAGACGGGCGGACAGACATATTAGCCATTTTTTAGAAACACAAAATAATAGATCAACACGAAATGTCAAATTGAAATAGATATGACGTAATTAATTTTTCATTTTGATTACTATACTATAGTACCATCATCAAAAGAGATCAAATATCATAATAGTGTCTATAGGGTAAACTTCCCAAGTCGCGGTAGTTATCAGAATTTTTTGATAGATAAGACAATGTTTTATTTAGTGTCATTAAAGATTATTTATGTGTAAAGAATAAAAATTAAAAGTATTTGTAAGTTAATTAACAATAAAGTACACAACTAAAAAGTATCGATAGCTTGAATACTCGATGAAAAATAATGACCCGTCTCTATCACCTTTCAATTGTTTTGCCATACGATTCCGCTCTCTGTTGATTATACAAAACAGCTTAATACAAGCTACATTTTTTAAGTATTAAATAACCGTTTCGAGCACTTCCTGCAGACGAAGGGCTTGGCGTCGCTGTGTATGGCGCGGTGTTGACGCAGCTCCCCGTTGGTTCCGCACGCGTACCCGCACAGGTCGCACACGTAGCCTTTGATCTTGTCGTGCACAACACGCTTGTGTGACGCCGCCGACGAACGAGTCGTAAACCTGACGTGGCAAAACTCGTCATTATCATAACGGACTTTGTATTGCTTGTTTTAGGGACATCACTCTAGGGTTAGTCCATGTTAAATAAAATATTTAAGTATACATTTTTTTAAAGATATTTCTTATTATACTTACTTCATATTGCACATATCACAACGATATATTTTACGTTCCTCTATGGGTATATGAGATCTTTCGTGTGATTTTAATGCATCCTTAGAAGTAAATATTTTATCGCAAGAGGCACAACAGAACTTTCTTTCTGATTTTGGTATGTGTCTCATCTTATGTTTATTTAAGGCAGATAGGGTTTTAGTTATGCGGGGACACTTGTCACATCTGTAAAAAGAGAAAAGAAGGATAAAATTATAAACAGAACCGAATTTGAAAGGGATAACAACAGAGCTATTAATGTAACTGGAACCAAAACTAAGGCTACATCCTACGTAAGGATAGTCGCGGCGGCAGTGCGATTTGAGAGAATGTAGCCAATCTCTGTATATTTAGCCAAAACTTGCAAACACCAATACCGAAACATCGGCTATTATACTGCACGGAATAGACCCTAGGCTACGGATACGAAGTCAGCGGGCGTCGAGCGGCGGCGGCGGTGGCACGGGGAGCGATGCGTTTCAATGCATAGATTTATATGGAACTGGCCTCGAAGGCTGCGGCGCGGGGAGCGGCGTATGAGCAATGCGCATGCGCACCAGTCTAGCGGTGCCCGCGCGTCTGCATTGACGTAGTGTTGTGCATTTCTGACCTTTCGAAATGCCCGCCGACGTGATGATGCAAATTATTTCGAAAAGATGTTGTCGTCGCTGTTTAGACATTTCGTTCGCGAACGAAGAAACAAATTTCTCATAACACAACACTACGCCGCTCTAGCGCCGCGCAGTCTGCCCGCTAGCTTCGAGACTAGGTCTGCGTTGCCGCGCCGTTCACCGCGCCGCCGCCGCCCCCGCCCCGAAATCGCTGACTTCGAGACCGAGGCCTTACAATGTCGTTGACACGATAAAACATTAAATTATAAGTTGCGACATTAGGATCAAACAAAAGAAATACTTACGACAAAACATTGGGATTTCTATGGTCCTGCACATGTTTGTACATTACTGACTTGGACTTAAGAGTGATTCCACAGATACAAGAAACCACTGGTGATACTTTATGAGCATTCTCAGAATGGGCCTTCAAACTGTACCAACTTGAACACTGCTTTTCACAGTGGGGACAAATAAATCTGGAAATTTTAAATAATGACAAAAGGAATTGTATTAGTATAAATATAAACTAATGTTGGTATCAAGCTGTGACAGATAATTTATAACATTTATAAAAAGATTTATATAATGAATACCTTATAAAATCTTTGACGTTTAAACTTGAATATTTAACATCTTGCTTTTCATCATCATCAGTGTCTAAACTCTTCTTTAATTTTTTACTTTCTATCTTGTGGTCTGATACATGTTTGTAGAGAACGCTTTTAGATCTCACGGCAAAGCCACACAGGCAGTAAACAAATGGTTCACTCTTATGCTCCTTTGCATAATGTAAACGTAAGCCACTCCAAGTTTTTAGTTTCTCGTCACAATAATTACACTGCAATCTAAAATTTTATTCAACAAATTAAGATTTAATTTAGATTTATATACACTTACATGATAAATTATAATTGTGTAAAATAAAAAATAAAAGTTAAATAAATCTATACTGACTTCACAAAATCCTTTACTTTCAAATTAGACTTTTTGAGAACTTGATTGAATTCTTCTGCCTCTCGTTCTGTTATTTCTTTATGTCTAATACGTTTACGTTTTACTCGCTTCAATGATGCAATAGCAATGTCATCCAGATAGTCATCATTATCATCGTCATCATCGTGAATATCAGCATCATTATTATCACTGTGACTATCGGGAAAAACATCAATCACTGATAAAGTTGCCTCATTATTCAATGCACCTGTAACAGTAATTTTTAATGTAGCCAATTCCGACTGGATGTAATGGTTACAACACAATCTTGTTTTAAATATTGATCTCTAAAAATCCATTCAAGGGGAACTGTTAATAATAAGATAGCTTTCAAACAGCAAAATGTATATTTTCCTCATATTTGCATAAATAATACTCACAAACAATATCATCTGCAGTCATTTCATCTTTAACCTGCAATTATAGAAAATACACAGATCATTCACTGTAGTGAACTCAATGGATCATAAGGCAAGTAAAAAAAAAACTATTTTTGAATGTAAAAACCTTAAACATAGATTTTCTTTTTGAAAAATTGTAGCCTTTTTCCAGGAGAATCCCAGTTCACAGGAGAGTTCATGACCTATTCACAACTCATATAGATAAGTTAAAAATATATTATTTTATACTTCCAGGTAATCTTTTACTCCAGAATTCCTCATGGTTTCTTTTTAGGTACAACTAAAATAAATACTAGAACTATAGTAACTTCATCTATTGTGCCAAAGTTATATAGTTTTAAAGTGGTATGTGACCACCTGAATAGCAATAAGAGTATGAAACATGTTTATAATAAAGTGAAGTGAAATACTTTAATTTTTTATTTTGATTGTTTTTAACACAGAAGAGACTGCATATTTAATTCGAAGAAATTGTAACAAATTTATTTCTATTTCTTGCCTTTTTGTTTTGCTTTTAAATAATTCACAAATAAAAAAACCTAATATAAAACCATTAACTAAACAAGGGTGTCAAAATTATTATCATAATTAATTTCTGTTGCCATTACCATACCTCAGATTTAATTGGGACTCCGAAATCAACAGCAGTGCTTTCAAGTTTTATTTGAAGAGAATCATAGTCATCATCATACATCTTCTTGAGTGTGTCTTGAACTTTATAGCATTCAAGAACAAATAGTTGGAATGAAACCATTTTTTCTTCACAGTTAATGCAAATCTTTGTTGGTAACGTGTCATTCTCGTAGATCTAAAATAAAACATAAAAAACCAAGAAATGAGTAAAGGTACCATACAATAATACAAATTGGTAAGATATCAGCTGACATGAAAATAAGCAAGTTGCTTTTTGTATTAATTGATTGATAACTCTATATTTTCTCATTAGACTAAGAGCTTGGAACAAAAGCAATCATAGTTCATAAACACAATAATAAAATAATTGAATTCATAGCTGTTTTACACAATAAATTAAATTCCAAGCAAGGATAACAAATGCCTTGTGCTTGTTTCATAAATTTTGATATGACTTGCGTATATTAATTAAAACACAAACTTACGATTATTTGTATGAAATCCTGTATAAGTTTTAAAACATTTCTATTACTTTCTTCCAATAGATCTTTTGAAAACTCATCTTTCTTTGCACATAGTCGACACAAGTCTTTCACGCACATAGCCATTTTGCCAAATAACTTGCAAATATTTTTGTTTTGTGTCTCACTAACCATGCAATTACCACTTTTATTTTGTATAGATTACATTATAACAATTATATTTAAATAAACAATGAAATTAAATTTATTTCATTCATTTCATAGAAGCCATAGAGTTAGTGTTATTGGGATATTGTTTAAATAGTTGTACCCCAATGTGGGCAGGCAAAAGTCAAAAATCATACAGCCTAATACCATAGAGACTACTGTTATCCCTTAATTTGCAGGGTACGTCCCAGGGACTCCATGTGAAACTTATTTTGTTTGTAACTTTTGTTTTAGCGCGTATAAAGTGTTGTGCGTTCTAGTAGCTTCCGTTAGGGGTACGGTTTACGTGGTGGCGGGAGGACGTGTCTGAGCGCTTCCCGCAAAGGTAAGTAATCGAGACTCCTGGAGTCCTTCGGTCTCCACCCTGCACCGTACGTTACAAAAAGTTCAGTTGGCCACTGGTAGTAATGTTCAGAATTTCTGATTCATCGGTCCCAAAACGGAAGTCCAAGACTCGACTCGAGTTTCTGAAAGGTGTTGCCTAAGACCTGAATGAATCAAATAAAAAATCGCGGATGTACAACTCACGACTGCCCAGACCAACTTGTTTCACAATATCCAAGATTCTTCAAGAAGATTTTCCGGCTGAGCTGGATAGCACATAGGAGAATTTACCCAGGGAAGATAAATATTCTTTCCTCTGTCCAAATAAACTCGAAAGGGAGACCGGTTTTGTTTGCTACTCATGTTGCAAACCTATATGCTTGGCTTGTTCGAAGAAAGTATGTAGATCGTACTAGGGATTGTAGTGCCTTGCACGTTTTTTTGTGTTTTCGACTTTTTAAAAGTTTATGCTTTATTTGTCAGGAAGACCATTACGTTTAACTAATATAAGTTGAAAATAAAGAATATTTTTGTTAAAAAGTGGAGATTTTGGAGCTCAAAGTTGATATGTTGATTTTTTAGTGATTTTTGACACTAGTCGTAATTATTAAGCATAAAAATGATACTCATTAATCGTTTCTAATTGTTTTGTTAAATTTAGATTCTTTGATACCTAGGTTGCCTCTAAGTAATAAAAACTTTTTGCACTTTTATAATTTTGAGACTTTTTTTCACTCTAAAATGTGGGAGTCCCTAGGTCTCCACCCTGCACTATACGGGAGTTTTTTCCACCCTGCAAATTAAGGGTTATTCAATGGAATGGGGGCTAAAACGCTTATTACATTTGGCTGAATTAAGACGTCTTAATTCAGAAGGGCAAATTAGAAGCTTCTGATCACACTGTCCTAAATTTAGCCAGTGTGACCATTTGTGGCAGATTTCTGCCATTTTGGCAGATTTCGCTCCAAAATTTTATCTGTGGCAGATCCTGCTGACGATTCACAAAAGTGGCAGATTTCGGCAGATTTAAATGATTTCATGACAATTCACTTTACATAATTTGAATTATCTTTTTTAAAAGTATACAGTACATCAGGTTTTATGTATGTATAATGAGATTACAAATGATTTTTTCGAACTGGCAACTTCTGTTTCATGGCCAAATTATACGGGGATTTCCCGCTTATTTAAACAAGTGCGTCAGATGATTATGTACTGTAATCAAACTGGAATACTTCTTTATTGATTTGGTTTCCCCAAGAGACTTGTTAGAATCAGGTGGAAGTAGCGCCACCAGCACGATTTTGAGTGTAGACAAATTTTGGGGAGCGATTGGAATAATCCTGGACGCGAATGGGGCTACAAAATATCCAAATCCAAATATTACAAATTTCGCGAAAGCATTATTATGTTTGCCGATGTCCAACGCTTTGTGCGAAAGAATCTTCTGTCTGGTGAATTTAAACAAAACAAAAATAAAGAATAGGTTCCTAAATCAACATGTGTCAGCTTTAATTACAACAAAAGACACGGCGACTGTGTCTCCTACATAACCAACTAAAAACATAATCAAAAAGATGTCGTCAAAATCTATGTATACCGAAAATTTGAAGGCAAATGCGGATACGTAGAGTAAGTAGTGTTTAAGTATAATAACGCATAAGAAAACTTAAATATTTTTATTGATTAAAGAAATTTCATTGAATTCATTGTGTATTTTTTTCAGTTTCCTTAAAGGCATATTTTTGGCGCAAAGTGTGGCAGATTTTGGCAGATTTTTTGCCACACTTTAGTTACTGAATCAGTTGCCAGTTAAAGCGCGACGGAGTCGGACGTGTCGTGTGCGAGGATGGCTCCAGTATTATCCAGACCAAAAAATTGGCCTTTGCCCAGCCCTGGCCTTTATTGTAGCCGATTCGTCTATATTTTATATAAACTCAGTAGCACTTGGAAGCCCTCATTTCGTACATTTTTGTTCAGGAAATTTTTGTCATTTTTGTCCCAAAGATAGGGCATATCTTTATACAGCTCTAAAATATTGAGCATAACTTCTATTTCTTTCGTCATTTCGTAGGTACCCACGCTGCGCACCGCACTCGCACTACACTTTTTTATTCGGGAAAATAAAACTAAACGTCCTGACGCATCGACAGAAACTCAAAGGGGGGGGGGGGGGTGACGTACTTGACGTAGGCGATAATTTTTCGCAAATACAAAAATCACATATTAATACCACAGTGTACCTACTTACTACATACAGTGGGTCAACGCCCATACATTTGACAGGTCCTATGAAATGTCAAAATTGGTAACACTTGTCATAGGGTTGTCACATAAAACAAATTACACAAACCTTGTCAAACAAACGTCCAAATTAATTAACGTTTTATAGAAACAGTGACACGCAAAAAGAAAACCACGCATGCGTAATTTTGACGATTGACAAAATAATGCAAAGGTATGTAGCAGCAATTTCGCCATCTTATCCTGGAATTTTCTAACAATATTTAAAACTACAAATTTTGTCGAGGTTACAGTCGCAGTGACTAACGCTTGCGGGGGTAGGTAAGAGTCATAAAATATTCCCAAATCCAAGAAGGAGCCATAGAAAATTACTTATTATTCATGGTTATTACTTCTATGGTTTTCGTGGATGCTGATGCTGGAAATAAAGTCTAAGTATTCCTCGATCATATACGGCGGTCAAAAAAAATTATCTGTTAAATGTAATTTGCCAGGTAAAACGTGGTCCCTATCTTGGTGTTTGAGAATGGATCTTGTTTTTGTAATCAGCGTCCCCGAAAATCATGGATTTGACACCCATGACGGTTAATTTGAAAATTTTCATGTCCGCCATCTTGAATATAGTTTTTGACCTCATTTTCGTCATCAGCATCCACGAAAACCATGGAAATGACACCCATGGTGGATATATTGAAATTTTAAAAGCCGCCATCTTGGAAATGGATTTTGACCTCATTTTCAACATCAGTACCCCCGAAAACCATGGAAATGACACCCATGACGACTAATTTGACATTTTTACTGCGACCATCTTGGATTTCGATTTTGACTTCATTTTCGGCATCCGCACCCCAGGAAACAATGGATTTGACACCCATGACCACTAATTTACGAATTTTCATGGCTGCCATCTTGGATTTGGATTTTGACGTTATTTTGGCATCAGTGACCCCGAAAACCATGAAATTAACACCCATGATGATTAGATGAAAATTGTTATGGCCGCCATCTTGGATTTGGATTTTGACGTTATTTTCGGCATCAGTGACCCCGAAAACCGTGGAAATGACTTCCCACGAACAATCATTTGAAAATGTATGTATGCCGCCATCTTGGATTAGTAAACAGACTTTATAATAAAATTATCGTAATAGGTACAAGTACAACATACATACAATTAATATAATTTCTATGAACGATGTCAATCAAATTCGAAATCAAAAAGTGCGAGCCCTGGAATTTATGTCCCGAGTAGGTATGCAGTATGGCTACTCGGGACATAACCTTCGCTCCTTCACCCCGCAGCCCCCCGCACGATTGCTCTGCGACAATGTTCTACGTTGACCGACTGTAAGGAGTTAGATTTAAGTAGACTGTGTTAATACCATGCAAAAATCTACAAAGAATCTCGCGAGAGGGCTCTCTATTCCCATATATTACTATACTCTTTGGTCAAAATAAAACTATACAACCTCACGCAGCGACGGAAGTTAGTAACTAAATGCGTTTACACCTTCCTAAATGCGTTTCTAAATAAGCTTCTAAATGATTTAGTCAGTCAGAAGCCATCCTTGCTACTGAATTTAGGATCCTAGATTGCTAACTGCGATTACACTTTACTTAATTCAGTAACGACTGAATTAAGACGACTTAATTCAGCCAAATGTAATAAGCTTTTAATCCGCCAGGCAACTATTCTAAGGAGAAAAATGGCAAAACTGATATCAAAATCCTCAAAACCTGAGATCAAAACTGTAATTTGAACTACAAAATTCATAGACATGCAATTTTTTACCTGTAAAATTGGTCGGAAATGAAATTATAAATGAAATTATTTTCGTTTATTCATTTAAATACATACAAAATTGTCATTATTATGACGGCAAACAGCAAATTGCCAGGAATTTGTCCAAAGTAGCAATGCCTGGTGGATTTCCAGCTTCAAATTAGCTCATCAAATCGTGTTATCCATCTGTAGTGAGCCTAATACTAGTGCGCGTTGAATCTGTGTCTGTGATCATCAGACTCTGTGGTCTGAGGTCTCTTCCTTACAAAAATATTTAATGTCGTTCAATTTTTGAATTTCATTCGTTCGTTCGATGTGCTCGTTGTGTTGCTTCCTGCTATGATGCTAATTTGGAAGTTTTTTGTTTATTACTGGTTGAATTAAGTTTATTTAAAACACAAATTTGAATTACGGTAACTAACAGTGCTAGTGTTTGATGGATTCATGCCTGTAACATGCATGACAATTTTTATTATGTACGGCAATAGTTCTGAAGTGTTTCTTACTCGAAATGAAGTAGCCCTGGGCATTTACCATGGGTAAACAGTATAAGACTTAAGATAACTATCAGCTAGTAAAATGGATGTGCAAGATTACGTGGATTCTGCGAAGTCAATCCTGTCTTTTGACAATATAAATTACTACAAGGCTGAGGACAGTGGGTACCACACATCGTTTACCCCAGGTTCGTTAGAACGTTCGGAAGTATCGAGTGGATTTCTCGATCAATCAGTGGTAGCAACGACAGCTTTCATTGATCAAATCCAAGTTGATTATGTTACGCCTGAAGGTGCCTATAGATATAGTCAACTTAAACCACGCAACGACAATTTTACGGAGACACCACCGCCAAGACGGGCTGTCAAGCGCCCTCATTCGAGTGTTGAACCTACGAAACAATTAAAAACAATCCCAACTCCAACAACATGGATAGCTGGGAAAATAAAGAGTTTGGAAGTCAACGAAGACAAAGAAAATACCACTATTTCTATACCACCAGAGAGCTCTTGTAGTAGCACTGAAAAGAAGAGAAGATACGTTTATAGATTAAACATATGTGAACAGAAATTTCCATATCCAATTACACCAGTGAAGAGGAACTGTAGATTAAGCCCCTGTAGAAAATCAGGTAGAAAACTAGACTTTGTGATACATTCTCTTTCATGTGAGAAGCATGAACTACAGCCAGTGCCCAAACAAATATCACAAACTACAATAGGACACAAACAACCTATTCTAGCCAGACCTGACCAAAAAATAGATATACTAAGATTGCTAAACCAGAAATGTGCCATACCACCTTTAAAACATATATTTCGCTATCTAACTAATGATGATATCTGCAATTTTTGTTCTGTAAGTCCTACATGGAATGATATATGGAACTTGTACAACAGCAATGAAAAGAAACAGGAGATACGAAAACATCTAAAATCAGCTAAAGAAAATCAAGAAAATTGTGCAAAAGATAGCATTACTAAAATTAAGGGTACAAAGTTTTATGATGGATGTCTCAAAGAAATTCACAATGAGATAAATGACAATCCTGTTAACAGTACTCCTAACAGTCCTCAATATTCACCGAGAACAAATAGATTTAGGAAGTTCATAAAGGTATTATTTATTTTCATTTTGTTTTTATTTTTATGTTATAATAATGACTTTCTGTATTAACTTTAGAGCTATTAACCATGGTTGCCCAGCCTCAAATTCTGGGTTTGATTCCCAGTTGTATAGAAAAGTAATTGATACATTCTTTAGAAGAATTCTCACTTACAGCTCTAAATAAAGTTCTCTTCTCACTCATTTGGGTGTACACCAACAGTTTAATCATAGTAGTTTATGAAACTGTTGCTTATAAGGGGTTATTAAAATGTGAGTCTGATGAGTTTAAAAAAACAAAGCCATAGGTTTTTGATAGTATGACACAAGTATTTTAATACCTATTTATGTGTAGTTTCAAACACTACTTTATCTAAACTCATACAATCTGTACAGGGGGCCTACTCCCTAAGTCCGTCAACGAAGTTAGTCGCTCGTCCGAAAGTAGCCCGAAACGTAGAAGTGAACAAAATAAGTGTCAAGTTCAACTTTTCGGACGGGCAAAAACATATGGGTAGTGGGGACAACTGTCAAATCGTTTTGTCATTCATTCTTAGTTCGGGCCCCAAAATAATCGTATGTCCGTAGGTGGTAGGGAGTAGGAAACTCTCGTAACTAAGGCCGAAACCACGGACTTCGTGCTTAGGGAGTAGACCCCCTGGGAAGGATGCAGTGCTGCTGGCCCAAGGCAAGTTTTAGGATGGAGCGAAATCCAATTATGGTTTTTTGCTTGCCTCTAATACAAGGTTAGTCGGAACTGGAGTACTATAATATATATAGTATCACTATATACTGTTTCAAAGCAAGTGTTAATGGTAATTTTTACTTTTGTAAAAATGTATTTTATTTTAGTTTCTTCAAAAATTCTTTGTCACTGCTTAAGTTACGAATTCAGAAAATGGATCTCCTAATCCGTGACCCCAAAGATGACCTAAAATGTAAACACAGCTGATCATAACAGAGGATAGATAGATTTTAGTGATTTTTTTATGACATCTTTGAACAGCTATTTCTCTGATAGTATTGACTTGGGGAAAGTAGTAGAACAAAAGTTACTCATTACCCCAAGTACCCCCTTTCTGACTAACCTTGTATACATGTATACCAGTTGACTATGACAGATATTGTATACTTGTATACCAGTTGACTGAGGCGCCTCCTGGAACTTGGCCCCTGGAGCGGCCGCTCTGTTCGCCCCATGGTAGGGCTAACCCTGGAAGGATGCAGAGCAATGTACCTACAGTACAATACGGCCGACTTATCTTGGCGGGTCTGAAGTCAGTTGTTTGGCTGCACAATGAATCTTTTAGAAACGAAATTGTCTATTGCGCTGCTGATCAGCTAACTTCAGACTCGCCAAGATACGTCGGCCGTAGTGTAAGCGCGCGTTTGTCACCGAAAGTAGGCTCGAGCTGCGCATCTTCCTCGCACAGCTACCTTGCGGCGGCGCATTTTCATAATACATATTACTCGCTCCGCTACATAACTTAGCATCAGTGGAAACGGTCACATAGTTTTGTAGCTTAGCTTTTACAATCTCGTAGCTTAGCTGCATAACATATCTGTGGTGGAAAGGCACCCTAAGGGTGTGTATTACATAGTCATTGTCAAATTAAGGATGTACTGTTATACAGCCCGAAGCAATATCTGATGAATTTAAAACCACCTAACTAGCTAACTGACTCAAGCTAAAAGAATAATTATGTGACTAGATCCCTGTTTGTTATCTGTGTAGGCATAATTATATTGAACCATTCTATCCATAGTCAGCTGGCTATTATTATTAGCAGTTTTAAATCTGTGGATAGGCAGATATAATTGCTTCTGACTAATTCTGCCTAACTTTTTTAAGATAACAAGTGTTATAGTTACTGAATACAAATAAATATTGTGTCAGCAACTGTATTTATTTAGGAATGATAACAATGAAAACAAGAATAAGTACCCCAAATGTTGCCAGGGCAGAAGGTGGCAAATAAGCAAGTAGAGGCCCGGAGCCCTGAGCATTCAGGGCTTTCAACAAATAGATTACCTATAGGCCTTTACTTATAGACTTATCTTTCATCAGATTCCAAGAATTACATCCAACATTGTCTAAATTGTTATATGTCTAAGCTTTTATAAGTGAAATTAGCTTCATGCTAATCCAAAATACAATCTACCTATAGATACCAAATCTTATACAAATCTGTTAAGCTGTGTAACCAATTGTATGTTTGTATTTCATAGAACGATTTAATTGCAGTTTTGTTTTTCTATTTAAAACTTAGAAATTTTTCATTTCACTGACATGTATCAATGTTTATATTTCAGATGGCATCACTGGACTCACGAATGCAGTTGTCATGTGTTAGGTGTGCACAGCCTGCTAAAGTAACAGAAGAAACTACTGGAGAGGAATGGGTTGAGTGCACAAATGAAGCTTGCTCTTTTCAATTCTGCAGATCTTGCAATTGCAGTAGGCATCCAGGTAAGAGTTGTGTTCAATATGACTTGAACGCCCCAAGTCCCTCTAAAAGAAAGAAATGTGATTATGCTGTTGGAACTAAAAAAAGCAGAAAGAACTTGCGTAGACTTCTGTGATCTGTTCTCGACAACATTAATTTTTATACCAGTGTTTTTTATAATTTTTCAATTACATTCCATATCTGAAGATTGTGTGAATTAGCTAGTTTAGAAAATTAGTTTCAATGTGCATTGAAATGAATAAAAAAATATCATAATTATGATATTTGAGATTAAGGGGGTTACACCCATGTCTGATTTTGTGCCATTTTTTTTATCAATTATAAAATGCATTTATGGTTCACCACAAGGTCAGTAAGAAGTCCATTTGGCAGTTTTAAAATAGGTTCCATTAATTATAAATTAAGGATCTCTACGGGTTTGCTTACTTTTATGTGTACAATTGATTTGTGGTCTTAAGAACACCTTAATCATAACTAGGTACGGTATGTAAAAATCGATTACAGGCAGTCCGTGTGTTAGAACATAACACTGTAGGTCAGTCAATTATTTACCACATTAACGTCCATTTCATTCAATATTAATTTATCTATCACATTTGAAATCGTTACACCACGTCTATAAACGTAAATTCCCGTGTTTCGTACCATGAGCTCCGGGCCTATTTAGCCTCGCTGCAGCCTCAATAAATACAAGGAAGTTATAATACACAAGGTTATGTTTCATCGGCTAAAACCTTAATCTTACTTGGGATAACGTATTTTAAGCGGTGCTTACCTAAATGATAGACATTTTACAGAGAAAGCACAGGCTGCTTGACTAGCCTTTTCGCAACTATATTGGAGACGGCGTCCAAACGACTCAATAAACGACATAGTCTCTAAAAGAAAATTAATCTACAAAAGACGTGATTCTTCCTCATGATGCATCTACAGCTACATCTGTTTAGACTGGAACCCTAGTCCAATTTACTTGGGAAAATACTAGGCTTATGACAACTGAAAATCGATCATACTTTAACCAATATGAAAAACTGATGAGACAAATGATCAAAACTAACTCCAAAGGCCATTTTTCGACGGCTCACGAAACGACCAAATCCAGTCACGATTCCGAGCGTTGTATATTCCTATGAACCGATTACTATGACTATGAGACTAAGTAGTAGGATTATGATGTCGTTTCGTACGTAAAAAATAATATTTCAAAAGTAACAATGTACTGAAATGTTGTCCATGGCACTTGCAAAAATCACTGCATATTCCCTCAGAAAGTAGTTTTTCCCGGCTCTTAGCTATTGTATACATTTTGAGGAAACTTTCAGAATTCTGCATGCACTTTCCATAACACAACTGCGAATGTGTACATGCCACAGTAGGTATTTGAAAACGTGTTTTTTTTTAAATGTAATAGTAACGGTCTACATACTGTTCACCAATTAATATTCATTGCTAGAGATAGGATATTCGGATGCATATTTACCTAAACTTATTTTTTTGCTATGAAATTATCGAAGTTGCTTCTTAAAATATATTTGTTTGATACTTAAATGACTTAGTTTGCTATACCGGTTTTGTAACTACCTACTTTACAACATTCGGTTGGTAAATATGAATCCGATTCTATAGTAAAAAAAAGACCACTAAATTTGTCGATTCCGGAATCGTGGGAATTTTACGATGGATACAAAATTCCATTCTTTAATAGCCAACACTTGAACGTAGGTAAATATACATCCGATTCCTATAATCACAACATTAAATTTGTTGATCCCGAAATCGCGGGATTTTTCGAAACGAAAGTTCATTCCAGCAAACACCTCAACTTTAGGTAAATCCGCTTTTGCACCCGATTATCCTATCTCTATTCATATCCAAAAATGGAAGCTGTCTGTATATCGATTTTTACAGATTGTACCCTTTTAGTCAATCAATTAAAACTAACATTCGAATAGTAATTACTCACAAGTAAGACTGTTTTTATACATCACTACTATTAATTAATGATCGTTATAGAATTAATCGGTACACTTCTTATACTCTGGATGCTAGGTACGTAATTCTCATTTGACCTTAAGTTTAAATTAAATTAAATTGTGCGGATTGTTTTAACAAGTTCTACTATTTGTTAAGTTCATTTGAGAAATTTTTATATCAATTATAAAATAATAGAAAAAAATATGTATTATGTTACTGAATTCTGGTTAATTGGATTTTTTTTACTGGAATAACATTGCTTTGTAATTCCTATTCCCAATTCTCTCTTTTTCCCCAAAATTTTGTCATTAGGAAGATAGAAAACATTTCCCTTTTAAAACGAATTAGCATTTAACCAATAAACTTTAAAAGGCCTACACCTACCTATGACTGTTACACAACGTAAGTGTTTATATTTTGTTAATTCACCATTTTGGGGCCCTATTGATAATTCAAAAATGAAGCAAAGATTACTTACCTTAAATTTAATTTTACACAATCAAGAAATAGTAATTCAGAATTTTGTGAGAACATACTGTTTTTTTGTTTATAAAAACTACCCAAATTATCTTCTGTAACATTCTATTGTTTTTTATACGAATTATTAATTATAATATGATTGAACATTTCCTAAACTACACAAATAAGTAATTCGGAATAAGTAGAGATAAACTATGATAACACGGCGCGCCCCACCATTAACACTGCAAGTAAAAATGTGTCAGAAAGAATATTTACAACGCGTCATTCGTTCAAAGCACTCAGAACTCTCAATCACCGTAATTATAGACACAATAGATAAGACAATTAAGTGTCGTCCTGGGACGACGGGCGGTACGCAACCGGTTAAACAAAAACATGGATCAGTCGCTCGACAGATTTGACGTAGTTAATTAACAGTATGGTAACTATGGTACCGTTTGGAGGTTTGTATGAATGACACACGTGCGTCTTGTCGAGCGGTCACTTTAATTATGCACTAGTCGAGCAATAAAGGAGACAAACTGATCCCACGTATGCAACGTATGCGATGCATTATGACATCTCGGCTACTGACAATGCAAACATTTTCTATGAAAGTACATGACTAAGAAACACTCTTGTCATATGCAATGCAACGTGTACCAAGTCTATTTCTTAGTCATGTACTTTCATAGAAAATGTTTGTATTGTCATTTGCTCAGATGTCATTATGCATCGCATTCGTTGCATACGTGGGACCAGTTTGTCTCTACCTTAAATGATTTAGAAACACTCCTGTCATATGCAATGCAACGTGTACCAAGTCTATTTCTTAGTCGTGTACCTTCATAGAAAATGTTTGCATTGTCATTTGCCCAGATGTCAAAATGCATCGCATTCGTTGCATACGTGGGATCAGTTTGTCTCTACCTTAAATGATTTAGAAACACTTGTCATATGCAATGCAACGTGTACCTAGTCTGTTTCTTAGTCATGTACTTTCATAGAAAATGTTTGCATTGTCAGTTGCTCAGATGTCATAATACACCGCATACGTTGCATACGTGGGACCAGTTTGTTTCTAGCTTAGGCCCCTCGCCCACGGCGACTTTTTGTAGCGATGCTGTCGCGCGTTTAAACGCGCTTCTGCATCGCTACTGAATCTACTACTATCGCTACAGAATCTGGGCCTTGGCACAGATTCGATACAGCCGCGATGCTGTCGCTGGCTGTGTACCTTGGTAACAGCCAGCAACAGCATCGCGGCTGTATCGATACACATGCGCGACTGCATCGCTAGAAAAAGTCGCCGTAGGCGAGGCCTCTTAAGACCCAATTTCACCATACTCTGTTAGTTATTAATGTCCTGTTAAACATTTTAACAGACTGATTAACAGTACATTGAAATTGACATTGACAGCTTAACAGACCGTTAACAACTAACATTGTATGGTGAAATTGGGTCTTAATCTACTAAATATCAAACATGTCAAATACTTTCAAACACAAACATGGTGACTCGTTGGCATATGCACACACCATTGAAGACAGATGTTGGAGGGGCGCGCCATGTTATCGTAGTTGATCTATAAATTAAGTACGAAATTACTTTTTTTTAAATCCTTTTTTAAATGTTTCTATAAACACTCCCTAGTCTTAATATTAAGATTATGTCAATTCACATAGCGATTTAAAAACATCGATTATAATGTAAACCATTCTAAAATACCTGAATATTGGATAGTATTTTGTATGCCTTATTAACCCTTTAACCGCCACAGTCGGATATATCCGACAATTTTATTTACCTTTATATGGATAGAAACGGATAAACACATAACCGACGTGGGCAAAATGAACAAGAAATGTTATGTCGGATTTATCCGACTTTGGCGGTTAAAGGGTTGAGTTTAAAAAACAGTGTTCAAAAGTTTTGACCCAACCTACTTGTGGTCTAAAAAATGTCATATTAATATTTACTTACTTACTGCCTTACCAGTGCCTTCAGTCTGCGAACTCTGAAGTGAAAGACCCATTTACCACGTCCAATAGCTGTAATTTTTAAACGCAAACAAAACATCTCAACTTTTTATACTATTAGGCTATCACACGGGCCCCTATCCTTAGCCAAAAATGGCCAGCCACAAGATGCGGCATCCAGTAAACGTACAGTTTATTGGGACTCATAGAACACGTGTGACCTATGGCTTCTGGCCACTAACTGTGCCACTTCTGGTTGTGGCAAGTGGCCCTTATTCTCCTTGCTGTACTCCTTATTCCAACTAGTACCTATGGTAGTGATGTTCTTTGAATATTTAAGTTTACATGGACAAAATTCTTAAACTATAAGTTACATAGTATAAGAGGAGTGTGTAGCTTATTATTATGCTTTGTAAATATGTAGGTAGAGTAAGTACTGGTAAAAAAGTACCAACGCCTGCTGAAAAGTCAACATTGATATGACGAATAATTTTAATCTTTGTTCGAGAAAAACAATGTTTTAAGTTTAGTGTAGCTATTTATACCTATTACTTGTCCAAGGCTAAGGTATAAAGGGACCAAGTGTGCACAAGATAATTTTATCAACAATTTGTAATACTCAAGTTTTAATTTAAAAATATGACGATCTGTATTTCAATAGATACTGATTTTGTCGAATAATTAATTTTAAATTTCAAAATTCATGACATGTATTATTAGTATTCATTTTTATCTTGTAAATAGCGTTATTTCAATTTATGTCTTTGATTGATAATTAAAAAACGTTTTGAAAACAACAACTTTTTTATTTATACAACAATTTTATTAGCGCTTTATCCCATTTGGGTAAATAAAACAACATTTAGCCTTAATATTTTATTATACAATTAAAATTAATATTTACAAAAATATTTAGTACAAAATAAAAGTAAGTTAGTGGTTGTTAATATAAACCACCGAAATTATGTTGATCGCTTAAAGTATTTCTGATAGAATTAAGGCACATCATTTATTTGATATTAGGAAATAAATAGCTGTATGGTAAATTCGAGGCGATCGTTGTGGAACAGTTTATGTCGTCATGACTAAGCCCGGTGGTATGCTAACTTTTACTCATTCTTGATTTTAGTTATTTTTCAGCCGAGTCCCATCACGAACTTTGGTATTTGATACGCCACTTGAGGTAATTGCATTATCATGGACACCCTGAAATTTAAAAACAATTAAATAATGGCAAAAATAATACAAAAGATATTGGTGGACAAAATTAGGTAATTATAGGTTTAGATATATACAAAGGACTGCCTGGTTGGTCTAGCGGTCGCAAGCGCGACTGCTGACCTTGAGGTCCTGGTTTCGATCCCCAGGTCGGGCAAAGTGTTATTGGGTTTTTCAGTGTGGAATTTCTCAGTAGCAGCCCGGAGTCAGGATTTGTGCCCGGTCGATGGCAATAGGCTCGCCCCCTATTACATGGGACGTAAACATAAAAATGTGGGTTTAATAGGTATACACCTCTGCCAACCCTTCGGCGAATACAGGCGTGAGTTTATGTTATGTTTTTATATGTACAAGGGGTTCTAATAATGCAAGTAAATTTTAGATCTTTTGGTGAGATAAGTAAAAATCCGGATAGCTGGATAATTGTTACGTCCAAAAGCCAGACCAAATATTGATCAAACTAATGAAAGGCAAACGCCGCTTTCATCCGACAATAGAAATAGGTAACCAGTCCACTAAACTCTCCTTTCAATAGACCAGATTTTTTTTACCATATTTTACAATAGTCTTGCACCCACCCGGCACTGTCCATGACATTACTCCAATACATTGTGTGTATTAATGTGTACTCCAATAGCGCAGCCGTGGATAGACCACGGTTGGTGCCCCATCCCATCCCATTTTAGATTAAAGTTCTCAAAGAGGCCTCTGCGCGTTGACCGGACTTCTTCCGCACGGAAGATGAGCCGTGACTTCCAAAGAGATCAAATTAATAAGAATATAGAAACTTGAGTTGAATATAAGTATAAGGGTTAAAGTTACCATCACCCACAGATTTCATAGTAATTCAACTATACGGCTTAATTCCACTGCCCGTGACAGCTCCTGCGCATTGGGACCAACAAAAGCTGGGCTGCGTTGTAGCGATAACGCCTCGCTGCACGAACTACAGCCGCTGCAGCGATTCAACTTAAATACAACAGTGCGGTGCGGCAACGCGCCTATACGTTTATTTGCCAATCCTGCCGCAACAGTCGTAGGGCAAGGCAGTGAACATTCGACTTTGGTGCGCAGTTCCGTGTAAAGCAAGTCTGCGGTGTCTCACTGCGCTGTTGCGTTGTCGCCTTTAGAAATGCAATTTTAATGACATCCTATCAATATTTACAATAGAGTTTACACTGACCTTAATGTCGTTTTGCAGGAAACTTAAGGCTAATTCCACCACCAGTTATACTTGCTGTACAGAAGGAGGGTCTCTGCATATAAGAAATATTTACAAATGATACATTCAAAATGTTACAATAGCAGGTTTAGAAGGTTTAGGTACCTCTTACACGAAGCATTCGGCATCAAGGTATTTACTTTTACACAAGCTGCCCTTTGTGCTCTTATTTACAAGGGCAACAATCTAAGATCCAAGAATAGGTATATTACTAGGTTAGCTGAATATACATATAAAGTGGCAATATACACAAACCAAACATAGACACACAGTTTTGAAAAGAACAGAAGAACAAACATTTTACATATTTGCACAACACTAGTTAACTACTGCGCAAAAACAAATATAGGTAGGTACCTATCTATTCGACTAACAGTAGGTATTGGAATGCGGTTACATTATCGTTCATATACCGCTATGTTTTATAGTGCACAAGTGGCCGACATCGATGACCTGTGCTGAAATCATAGTTTCTCAAGTTTTCTAGGCAATATTTGCATATTTGGGCAATATTTGCTTCATTGATGATCGTACGCTTACACGCTTGTACGCCATGAAGCGCTTGACCACCATTCTGTAGATGGTGAACGCCCGTCCATAAAATTTTAAAAACACATAATTATAGGGCTGATATACCTATTTATTATTGTAGATGTTGTTCACACCGACAATAACTGCAAGAATTACTTAGCTGTTACTGTGAAAATGGACACAGATAGAAAACTACCTTAGTCGCTTTATAGCTTAGCTCGCAATACCTATGCTTGTAATTTAGTAACTATCGAGTAGTATCTATACAAGTGCGAACAAAGAAGATGTTGTCAAATAGATTAGTATATTTTGTTACGGCTAAAAGCCATACCATAGGCTTTTTACCCAATTGCAGTTGGTTAGAACTAGGTGTATCCCATTTATTGAAAGAGGGTTACACGATTGTGTCAGTTTTTCCACATTAAACTATTATGTGTTGTTAAAAATTTACCACGAAGTGGAAAGTAAAAGAAACCTAACATAATCAAGTCGGGGTGCTCAAATTTTAGGTCAACTTTAGAAATTAGACCAAATTTTAGCAAAAAGCGACTGGTTCGACCTAGTTGTAGCGTTATTGAATAGGGTACACCTAATTCTAATAGCCGGCTAAACCTTCAAGTAGCCGGCTAAACCTAGGTGTAACCGCAAATCGACTTTTAGCAGTAACATTTCACACACATTTTTACTAAAATTCCTAGTTTCCTACTCGCCAATCGACTAAATTATAAGCACAGTCCGAACTTAAGTCCGTTTAGTTTAGGTAGGTAGGTACTGAAACAAATGTAAAATAAATACTATCCCCTTTTCAGACAAATCCTTCGTTAGACGCTGACAATTACAAAGAATAGGTACAAGAACAGGTGATAATTGGACTATGAGAAGTAGTTAAGATTTAGTTTAAGACGTAAACAAATGGGGTACAAGCTTGGAATATTAGATTAGTGTTGTGCTATCTATATTATACAAGGCTATTGTACAAAGCAGTGTATCGACTTGGATAACTCACGAGACAGACAGGCCATTATAGAGCCAGGCGCGCCACGTCTGAGGCGTGGGCGCGGCTCCGTCGATGCGCGCCTCGATGAGCCCGCAGAGCGCGCGCCGGTCGTGCGAGCGACCCGAGCGCGCGTCGCACACCAGCCGCTTGCGACACGAGCCGTCGCATGTGCCGCGACGCGGACTGTTCTTCCAGTAGTGCCTGGAACACGTCGAGTATTCATTGGAAATGTTTATATTTCTAATTCTTCGCTCGTCTGCAGAAGGGCTACTTCTTAAAAAGGTTCATTCTCTAACCTTGCCCTTTAGCTCAGTTTCACCAATGTCGTATTAAAGCCGTTGTTGCAACGGCTACCATTGCAGTGCAACATAACGTTATTTAGAAAATGTCAGCAGGTTCATATCGTACTATAAAACGCCACGCAACACGTAGCCGGCGATAGTGCTACACTTATAGCTTGTAGTATTAATGTATTTAATATAAACAAATCATTACTTGTAATATAAGTTAAAAACATCCTCTTTGGTAGTCATGTCGTCAATAAATTGGTCCCAGTCCTGTGGCCGAAGCGCCGGCATCATGTATGAAGATCGAGCTGAGTACAACTTGTACCATATCGGGTAACCGAACAGATTAGCCTCCTTCAAGTTCATAATCCAAGTCTCATGGTCGACCACTTGCTGAAAAAATATTCAAGTAAGTTATTAAATAATTAAAATTTTCGTGCCTTTTTATTTAGTAGGTATATCAATGAATTAGTAATCAATCGACTTACCCGAGTAGTGGCTTCATGGTCACCATCTACATAATATATTCGATAACCTAAATTCAAATCGTAGTACGGTGTAACAGAGGGCCCTACATAAGCAATACTCGTGGCTCTACCTGCAGAACAAAAACCATTTCAAATTAAGTTATAGGTAAAAGACTCGTAAAATGCGAAAAAATTTACGTGACCTTTAAAATGTAGCTCAATCAAGTTGACAAGGTTCACTTACCAAGGTCGTTTGGATCATAAAAAACTTCGAATTCATCGAAATGTGTATGTCCGAAAAATTGTGCCGTTATCGTTGATTCATATCGATTAACAATGGCGTAGTAATTTCGACTCCATACTTTTAAACAGTCGGAATGGCCCGGCGGTATATGGCCAATTACATGGACCTTTTCGCCACTGAACTCCGCGGATTGCAACTCATAAATCAACCATTGAAGTTCCGTTGCTGGATCTGTGCTGTTCATTAACAACCACCTGAAAGTATAAGAGAAAAATACATTAAGTTTATAGAATGCATGAGAATTACATAATATGGTAGTTCGGAATAAGAAAGAAGTGGTAGTAGTTTAAAAAAATAGGTTTGAATTACTTCGACTACGCTAAATTCCATGCAACATACAGGGTGTAAAAAGACCCATCACATAGCCGAAATCTACGCACTCTGTACATCAAACTAAACTACACTGACCAAAAATAATTGCTGGGTAACGACTTTCATTTTTTGGCAAAAAAAAAAACGCTTTTTTTTGTAGCGCGCAATGTGTGGTTGTGGCGATGCCGCGCGTTTGCATGCGTGCAGCGGCCACACAGCTGAGCCAAGGCGGTCGTGTGCGTTTGATATTCGTTGCGTTTTTGTAACTTCAAATGCGTAATTTGTGAGGAAAAATTGAAAATTTTGATAAGGTTTTTGGAATAAAGTTTAGTATTATCACTTAGAATATGTTTTTGGAAAAAACTAAAAAAAAATATGTATACTTTGACCTTCAATATCTGCAAAACCAATGGTTTCCCAGGTATGGTCTGGTAGAAAAAAACAACCCCAATGATGGGTAGAATAGGTGGTTTTCGTTATCGTTAAGGGTCTTTTTACACCCGATATACCTTTGGTTTTGTAGCTATATTATGGTCAAAATAAACAACTTATGATATCAGAAAAATAGGGCAGCAAAGTAATTTCTTTACCAGTTCTTGTTATTGCAGTAGTTCATATTGAGCGATATGATGCGGAAGCCCGGCCTTACAAGCACCGAGTAGAAGGCGCCGCGTCGCACTGTATGTGAGACTCCGGCCGGAAGCCAACGACGCCATTGTGCGTCGAGCTCGTCGTACAGCCACGCGATGTTCAGGTCCGAGGACGCTATGTACGGCGGCGGGAAACTGGAAGTTAAGCGTTTGGGATCGGTTAGTAGATACGCTTTTCGCAGTCCACTGTTTTTTAGTTTATAGTTTGTAGACCTCTTCTAAAATGGGAGGTAGATACTTCCATAAGTCACAACGAACGCTACGTAGGCTATGTTTATATGTTACCGCAGTATGGTCTCGCTTTGGTGATATGAAGTGACATTGCGGCCCATCACCGTTGGTTATTGGGCTAGCCTTAAGTCGGTCAGCCATCAGACCCTCATGATCTCGGTTGGTAGCAGAGGTGCAGGTGTGGGTAATTTTTCGGGAAGCTGACTTCCGAGTGAATACTAAAGTATTGGAGTTTACAGATATTGCTAGAATCACCACACTTGGCAAATGGATAAGATTCGCAGTTCACAGCATGATGATATAGCACAGGGGACAGTATCTGCTGCACTAACTCAGTGATTTTAACATAATCTTTCTTCACTTGTTACGACCAGTCATTGGGCTGGCTTTTTCGCGGAACCTTAAGTCGACATAAACTTGTAATGTAAACATAATTGCGGTCTATGCCCAAGAACTGGTATTTCCGTCCACTAAGCAATCTATGAGTAATAGGTATCTGTGGTAATACATCCGTATCTAGTACTCTTAAATTGCACGTGTACTACATTTCAAGAATAGACGATCTTGGAAGGGATTGTCTCTATCTGTAATTAAAATGACCCCGACGAACATTGATAATTGCGTCATTACGTTGTCTATTCGTACCTATTGACTGGAGAAGATTCATGGTTGCCGAGAGCGGGAAATATAGGAACCCCGGGGAACATATCCGACATCTGTGCCACTGTTTCCTGTAGTACTTTTAAATTCTCTTCTTTGGTTTGGTTCCATACATCATGCGGCGGTAAATCTCCTGTCCATAAAATGTAGTCAATGTCCTGAACAAAATAACAGTTAATAATTAAATATTGGTACATAAGTCACTCATTCGCTCATCATCATTCTTGGCTTTTTCTAGCTTACAGTCTAGCTCACAGACGGAACGCAAAAAAGCGGATGGGTGTCGATGTGTATCTAAGCCGTCAACCAATCAATTCGATGCATTACGTCGTAAGTGAATTAATTTACGCGGTAGCCTAGGCCCCCCTCTTTTCCTGTCTAGAGGAGCAAATACGTACAGTGTGAGTGTCTGCTATATGTTTCAACATGTGGTCGATGGTGCGCTTCGGTGTATCACACTTGCGATAGTCTCCCCAACGGCCGGCGCCTCCGCCTGGCGTCAGCGCTGGCCCGCTGGACGCTCGACAGCAAAGAGGCTCGTTGCATTCCGCATTAGCTCCTGGAATTTAATAACTGGTATTACAGTGAGCTTGCAGCGGTCTTTGTAGTGTGGGTATGCGTCATAAATACGCTCAAAACGTCAAAACCAGAAATACAGAAGTCCTTAGAAGCACTATTGTAAGCGGTAGTTTGGGGGAACCTAATACAATTTGTGATTAAAGGCACACAAATGGTGATGCCTAATACATGGTAGGAGCCAGATTTTTACACACCTGAGCGCCTGAGGCAGGATTGTTTGTATGAAACTCATGGACGTTTTGCAGCTGATATGATAATGACAATATTCATCCACTAAGGGCCTGCGCAGACGACGGACTTTTTGTCCGGCGGACTACCATGGACAAGAATGAACGTAGTTGGTGGTTGTTGCCATCTCAGACACTCGAGTTTTAACGACAACTACAGACAAAACTACCTTCGTGTGCGTTGAGTCCATGGTAAATTTCGCGACCAGCAAAGACTACCAACCACGTCAATTCCTGTCCGCGGCAGCCCGCCGGACAAAAAGTCCGTCGTCTGCGCCGGGCCTAAATGATTCAATGCTCACCTTCAGCGTAGTATGGGTCGAAATGAGTATCAGAAATCTGCAGAACTTTGAATGTTGGGGCTTTATCGACGGGAGCCTCCAGTGTTCGCAGGGCTGGTTTCGGTACGGGAGGGAACGCCACTTCCCACTCGTGATATGGATTGTATACGTCGCCACATGCATCTCCGATGACAAAACTGCAAATCTCATCTGGACCTATCGTAATACGTTTTAATACGTAAACTACTTCACTCTGAAATATGAGAAGCGCGAGGTAAATAACGATATTATGAAGATAAATAACTCATATTATTGTTTTTATCGATGCGCCGACGGTTTCTTACCCCGAACAGTCGCGTGATGCCTTCGCACACGCGAGCCGATTGAATTTTTAACGAGACACAAAATTGATATATCATCTTATTAATCTCGTCTTTGCTTTTGCCGAGTCTAATGTAATGTTGTAATAGTCCTGCTCCAGCTTTGCAGGCTGTGCATGACACCTTAGACATAACAGAGTGCTCTACTTCATAGTAAACTTGCTTCAAATTAAGGAGTTTCAGAGCCTTTTCCACAAATACTGGAAGGTTAGTGCTCTTGTCGTTATCCCATAGGAGACGAGAGTAATTTCGTTTTAAAGCTGTCATATGGGCTATTAGTTCAGTCTCGTTAGCAGATGGCGGCAGTGTATGATTATAATTAGAAGGAAGGAAGAATGGTTCCTCATTGCGAGGGGTTAATGTCCAATTCCAATCGTCGGTGGGTGGCATCCATTTTATCACTGGTCGATGATTCCGTCCTGTTTGTTGCAGAAATATAGGGCTACCTGTAATTATGAAAAACATGTTAGATTACAATTTGCACCTGCATTGTTAGAAGGAATGTTAAGCGTGAGTTTAAATGTAATTAAATTATTACCTGACGTCAATAAACATAAATAAAGTGTTGCGATCCATTGAATAAGCCATCGTATCCTTATAATCATAACTGAGAAATGTAGAAGAAGGAAGTATCTGAAACAAGATAAACAATAGCGTTAAGAAATGTTATCTACGATTTGAAATGGGTCACGCACGTATCGTGGAAATAACCACTTTAAAATGTTCTAACAATGAAAAATAATAATAGTCCTTAAAATTCGCCTTTTAGAGTGATAACACTAAAAATCGTTCAATTGATGAATACTCGCCTGCCTAAGCTAATGAAAAGCTAATGTTTAAGGTAAAATACAAGATGTTAATTTGTTGAATCCATGCAAATTTTACAAGTACAAGGTGATACCATCCATATTGGACTATTTTTGCGTGTACCCCAAAAAAAGCTTCTCGACTTTGACAAGGTTTAGAGGTCGAGGTAATCGATCCTAACAAGTTTTTTATTGTTTTTGATTCCGATGAAATCTGTCTATAAATAAGTTCACGCTACTTTGTTAAACCTATGGGTAAGGTAAACTTATGTTGTGAATAAAAAAACCGGCCAAGTGCGAGTCGGACTCGCGCACGAAGGATTCCGTATCATTATCTATAAAAACGGCAATAAAATCACGTTCGTTGTATGGGAGCACCCTTAAATATTTATTTTATTCTGTTTTTTAGTATTTGTTGTTATAGCGGCAACAGAAATACATCATCTGTGAAAATTTCAACTGTCTAACTATCACGGTTCATGAGATACAGCCTGGTGACAGACGGACGGACGGACAGCGGATTCATAGTAATAGGGTCCCGTTTTACCCTATAGGTACGGAACCCTAAAAAGTGTAGTAGGTTAAAGTTTTAAAAAGTTCTATCAATTGTTGTAAGCGGTCTGCACATTACTTTTACAAAATTTTGTGTAGGAGTAACCACAGAAATGTAAATAAGAACATACACAACATAACATCACGCTGTTGGGCAAAGGTGGTAATAGTACACCCTCATTTTACCGTTATGTTTAGGTCCCATGTAATAGGGGGCAAACCTGTTGCCATCAACCGGGCACAAATCCAGAATCCGGGCTGCAACTGAGAAATTCCATGCTGAAAACCCCAATAAAACTTTGCCCGTCCTGGGGATCGAACCCAGGACCTCACGCTCAGCAGTTGCGCTTGCGACCACTAGACCAACGAAGTATTTTGTGCACTTGAATGAAACGACTATCGTAATTTAAAGGTCGCTTAATTTGATCACCCAACATTCATTGCAACAATTGAGTCCTGTGCTGTATGGTGTGGTTCTAAGTATATGCAATCGTGAAGGAATTGGAGCTCGCCGCAGTTTACTATTTATGTAACACCTATTACACACATACACACGCATTATGGTGACACCTTTACTGCGACATAAATATTATATAACTACTACGGCTCCTGTAAAATTAACACCGATAGAAGTGTACTAGCGTGCCATAAACAATGTAGTGCACATTTATGTTATACTAGCTGTTGCCCGCAGTTTCACTCGCATTCTAGGGGAAAGAAAGAAAATACATTTATTTAGCACAGACTAAAAAGGCACACAATATAAAATAAAGCAGAAAAAAAAACAAACAAAAGAAATTAGCAGGAGAGTGTGGGAATTACTTCATGTACCCAGATAAAAGGTATCGTTTGTCCTAATCCAGTTCATGATCTACCTGTGTGCCTATTCAAATTTCATCTATCCATTCAGCCGTTAGGCATGATTAATTAACAAACATCCAAATTCACAAATATCCAAACTTTCCCATTTATAGCGTCATAAGTAGGATAGGATATAATTATGTTATGAATAGTAGGATTTTGTGACTAAGCCAATTAAACTGACCATTTCATTGATAAACTGACCTTACACCGCGACTTTAGTTAGGTACGTGGATATTTTTATTGCCATGTTAAGAGCCTACTTGATACAACCTAATTAAACTCCCTTCGGTATTTACTACTACCTACGTAAAATAATTTTATGTATTTTATAAAATAATTTTCACGTTTGAATTCTCCGAAAAGGTGTATTGTCGTAAATCTACATTTTTGCTGATCTACGAATCGAAACCAAGACCTCACGCTCGGCAGCCAATCTTGCGACCTAGTATTATTAATTATTGTGCCGCTAACCACATAATTGCGTATTCTTAAAAATAGTACTACTACTATAATAAGGACAGATATTTATCCATAGATAACCTTTAGGTACTAGTTTAACGGTTACGTATCATAATACCTACGTTTATTATAACTATTTTCAACTTAACTACGGTTGATTCACATATGTTCATAACGCATAATGGTCGACTCAACTACAGTTTAACTTACCTAATCTTGATTAAACTAAAATTAATTGCACTAACGAACGATTCATCTAATGATTTTTTAAGATATTGGATGTTTCAACTATGTATGAAATACCTAATGGACGACTCGCCTACAGTTTATTAATACTGATAATTAGACAATGGTGAAAACATTTCTGCGAGCAACTTGGAAATAGCGCTCGCCGGCCGCTGCCGCGGCACCGCTCGCTTCGCTCGCTCGGCTCGCGCGCGGTTGGTCACAGTTCTAACCTAACCTAACCTATTTCACTCAGTTCAAAATGATGAATCATACAATCTGCCTGCGACTAGATAATTAGACAATGGTAAAAACATTTCTGCGGCAGATTGTATGATTCGTCATTTTGAACTGGGTGAAATAGGTTAGGTTAGGTTAGAACTGTGACAAACCGCGCGCGAGCCGAGCGAGCGAAGCGAGCGGTGCCGCGGCAGCGGCCGGCGAGCGCTACTTCCAAGTTGCTCGCAGAAATGTTGTCACATATACAAAATCACCAGTAAGACAAACACAAGACCACAGATAAATCAACAGTAGGTGAATCGTCCGTTAGTTTAATCAACATTAGGTGAATTAATTGTAGTCGAATAAACCGTAGATGAATTCTCCATTATGGATTTCGTCCATTAGTTATTACAAAAATAGGTGAAACGATCTTTAGGTGTTTTAAACGGTAGGTCTTTTGATCGTAGTTAAGTTGAAAATAGTTATAATAAACGTAGGTATTATGATACGTAACCAGTTTAACAGGGTACTTAGACTTTAAAGAACCAAGATGTTGACCTTTGCCTCTGAACTACGGGTTGCAAGACTTTCAACGATATCTATGTAAGTATTAAGTAAGGCATAGAATATGACAAAGCGTTCTTTGCTCAAATCGTGAAAGTCATAAAAGCGCTCTCTCTTTCTTAGTATACGATATCCTCTGTATAGTTGTCCATAAAGGTCCGTTATTCGAGCCATTTACGTAGTAAATAACTTATAAACAAATTAAAATTCTCAATGGAAACTTTCGAATCAAAATACTAACACCTTAGTCACTTCTTAGCCATAAAAAAGATGAAAAATTCATAGAGAAAGTAGGTCAATTACTGTCCCCAACGACCTATCTACTAACTTAGGGAGTTTACAATTTATAGGAAAACAGACACTGCTATTACATTAATAAGTATTTTGTTCCAAAACTCGTGAAACGGTTCTAGTAAATCGTTTAAGTGTAACAATTTATTTGTTTGTGTACTTCAGCCAAGGATCACCACATATCCGTAGTACCTATCACTGGAATGCCATGGTTTGTTGTTAGTGACGGTAGTAAGTGAAGCTGTAGAACGAATCGTATTTTACGTAATACTGTTGTAAGTAATATTTGGTTTGCAACTGTTTCAAGTTGAAACGAAAGTTTCACTTTTTATAATAATTATCAAAAAAAAACAACTTACATTTCTACAGCTGAGTGTGGATTATAGCTACCCGTCATACTTTTTTTGCATGTTTTATTTAGATTTATGATTAAACATACAAAATACTTTCGTTACTGAATAAAACAGTCCAGAAGGTTATATAATTATATTTATTTAAACATAATTACATGCGTAACATACAGTTGAAGATAGATTCAGGACATCGTCTTAAAGTAAGAATATGCCTGAACAGGTAGAGCTCTGTGATCCGAAGAAATTATCATCAAAATGATTTACAAACACATGTAACATGGTCGTAATATTATTAACGAATACTATTTCTGCCACGCGTGGTGTGTGAATGTTTTATGAGTCAGCGGATTTTACAGACGGCAGTCGGCAGTACACGGACGTGGAGGTCGGCACTTTCTCCCCGCTTCATTGACTTTGTTGGAAAGTGACGGTCGTATCGCACGATGCGCTTGCTCACCTATCATAACTCCTCGACAACAATGCAATTGCTCAATACATTATTGTTATAGTAATCAGCTTCATACATCTTAACACGCTGTTACGTATTATGATCGTAAGACCGCAGAGCTTCGTATACAGCCTCAGAATTTATGTATGTAATCATTGTTGTTAATTAAACCTTTACAATTTACAGGTTCATGATTTAGCGTGTTGTGTTGTTTTATGGTTCACAGCCGATAGCTGGACATACGCCTCTCCTGAAAGGGTGGTAATTTAATAACTAACCAATACAGCCGGTCTGAACTTCTGAAGTGGGTGCATTAAAAGAGCTTCCACAAGTGACGATGTTTAAGTACGTCACACCCTCGGCAGTCAGCCCCGCTACGAACCTCGCTGTCTGGCTAATCTTTTCACCGCGGCATGAGCTAATCTAATCTCGCATAAGTCGTGCCGATACAAGAAAACGTCACCCGGGAATGAAAACCTCGAGAATGCAATTTGGTAATTTTTATTTTATCACAAGGTATAGGGACTATATCTTATATGAGAGCCGCTCTATGTGAAATTAGTTTGTAGGCACTGAAACTAGCCTTTACTGGGTATATAACATTCGTAATAAATATAATTGGCTAGCTTTTGCCCGCGACTTATTCCCCGTGAAAGCCCACAGGAACCGTGCATCGACCAAATGCGTTCCCGAGGTTTTCACTCCCGAGCGACGAAAAGAAGTAGGTAGGTATATAATCTACCATCTGTTGGTCCCTAGGTTATAAACAGAGTGCACTAAACACTGTAGCCTGTGGGTCAGTAACACACAGCGGGTCGTCAGCGCCCTGCGGGTCCAATACAACAATGCTTTCAGGTTGCTGATGGGACTGCCTCGCTATTGCAGCGCCTCAGCGATGTTTGCTGACGCTCAAGTGGATGGCTTCCATGCCATAATTCGTAAGAGAGCGGCATCGCTGATGCGCAGGGTGAGGGACAGTTCCAACAGCTACCTGAGAGTAATTGCTTGTAAAATAGAAAGTCCTCTATGGAGGCAATGGATACGCATCCATGTTAAGTAGTTCCTCATGTATAAAGTACTAACATTTATTATTAAGTTCTTTTTATGTATTTACTAACACTATATGGACATATCAGTGTGAAATAAACGAAATTGAATTGACTAAAAACTGTTAATGTTAACTATTGGGGATTTGAGTGTGCTGGTGCTGCGCCTTGCACTTGTTTAAATCGTTTTTTTCTTTTTTAACTACGATTTACATTGCAGTTGTAATAAAAGAATGCATTTCACATAGGAACCGTCATTTGTGTGAGCCGGAGGATATCATAATCACTATCATGTCTACACACGCTACCTACGCGAACAACGACTTGAATAAAACTATTGTTTGACATGCAATGTAAGTAATAATATTTTGTTCCATATTAATTCAACTCGGCTGTTTGTTTTTATTTTTAAAAACATACATAATCATATAAAGTTCTTAGTTTTCAGGAATGTAGGATACGTGCTAATACTTACTTTGTAATTTGGTCTGATTTAGTTTTAAAAACTATGGTAAATTCTTCAATAACACAACACACCTTTTTTACACATGGGTTTATTGTTATTGTTAAAAGAGTTATGAGATGAGTCAAAGTAAGCTACATTAACGTTGCGTTGGTGAGAACGCGCGCGGCGGTTCGTAAGTACGATACAATGATCTCGCGCGCGCGGCAACTGCGCCTAGACTGTTCGTCGGCCGCGGCGGCGGTGGCGCGCCGGCGACCGTTACGCGTTCGCTCCTCCCTCTCGCTTACACCTCTACCGCGTAGTCGTTAAAACGCGAGGGAAGGCAGGCGTGGCGGCGTCCGGAAGTACGGGGATTTGAATTATTTGCGACATACTCCCCCTCTAGTCTAGGAGAACGCCCTCGTTCCTGGACTAGCTCATTGCCCTTGTGCTTCGGGCGTCCGCGACGTCGCTTGGGCATCACAGGATTAGGTGGTTTGTCGTTTCCAGTACCACTGTCTACGAAGGGCGTCAAATCCTGCGTATGGTATTTTCCTAAGGATTCTTCAGGATTCCCTATTGGTGAGATAATATAGGTTGTAGGGCTAACCTTTTTTGTAATTACATATGGCCCATCCCGTTTGGGCACAAATTTTGCAGTGAGACCTTTGCTTCCTTGGCTCAGTACATGAGACCGGACTAAAACTTTATCTCCTACTTCGTAGGATTGACTAGGGCGACGAGATTGATCAGCAACCCTCTTAGATTGATCTTGCTGTAATTCGACTCGTTCCCGAACTGCAGATAAAGAGGTGATAAAAGATCTCAGGTAGGGAGTAATTTGGGGGAAAAAGTTCTCTTTATCGAGGATCGCCCTCAAATCATGACGGGCTTCTGTGGGGGATCTCATTTCTCTGGCAAACATGAGATATGCGGGAGTGGCACCAGTGGTCCTACACACAGCGCTATTCATAGCGAAACGAATCACTGGGAGTTTCGCAGGCCAAGAGTTATGGTCATTCCCCACGAGTTGTGCGAGCTGCGCCTTAAGGTCCCGATTCTTGCGTTCGGCGGGGTTTGCCTCCGGATGATAGAGTGGCACGAAGTTTTGTTTAATGCCTAAGATGAACATACATTGTTGCATGACAGCCCCGACAAATTGCACGCCGTTATCAGATAAGACCCTGCGCGGTAAGCCGTATCTGAGAAAATACTCCTCGGTAAGAGTACGGGCGCAGGCTTCAGAAGTCGCTTCCTGAAGGGCGTAGAGCTCAACCCAGCGTGTGGCGGTATCTTCAACGAGAAGTATCCATCTCTCACCGTTCTCTCCTTCAGGTAAGGGACCAAAGAGGTCTACAGCTAGGACCTCATTTCGTTGCTGCAACACGGGCGTCTGGAGTAGTCCAGGGGGTTTGTCATTGCTAGCCTTATATCGCTGACAATCGACACAGGCCTTCACATAATCTGTAATGATTCTTCGCATCCCGGGAAAATAGTATGACTGAGCGATCTTAAGGTAAGTGCGATCGATTCCAGAATGTCCCGCCAGTGGTGAATCGTGGCACTCCTTCAGTATCTCGGGACGGAGTGCAATGGGAATGATAAGTTGAGGAGTTTCACTATCTGAATCGGGATTATACCGGTATAGTACTCCTTGTGATAACAGGTACCCGCGGTCCGTCCATCTACAAGATGCAACTTCGTCTGGGCTTTCCATCTCTTTGATGATTTTCTCAACCTCCGGGTCGGCAAGCTGTTCCCGCCTTAACTCTGCTGGGCTCTTAGTGGGTAAGTCAATTATAACTGAGCAGATACCGCAACTGCTGCGATTATCTTGTGAGCATATAGGCCTACTCAGTGCATCTGCCACTACATTTGCTTTTCCCGGGGTGTACTGGTATTGAATATCGAATGATTGGAGCTTGAGGGCCCACCTCACCAAACGTCCTGTAGGAGACTTCAACGTCATCAGCCAACGAAGTGGTTGGTGGTCGCTACCCACAATCACCGGATGTCCGTCTAGGTAACATCTAAATCGTTCTACTGCCCACACCACCGCCAAGGCCTCTCGTTCTGTAGTTGAATAGTTGCGTTCAGCAACATTCAGAAGACGGCTGGCGTATTCAATGGGTCGTTCTTCCTTGTCCTCCCCCTGGAGTAAAACAGCTCCGATTGCATAATTGCTCGCGTCAGTGCGGAGGACAAAAGGGCGATTGAAGTCAGCCTGGATTAATATTGGCGCTGAGGTAAGCAATTGTTTCAGCTCGTTAAAAGCGATGGTCTGAGCTGAACCCCAGGTCCAGGTCTGATGTTTTCTTGTAAGCCTTGTAAGTGGCTCTGCTACTGAGGAGAAATTCGGAATAAATTTCCTAAACCAGGAACAGGTTTGCAAAAATGTCCGTAGATGTTTCAAGTTGCTTGGTTCTTTCATATCTAGTACGGCCTGAACCTTTTCAGGGTCGGGAGAGACGCCTTGTTGGGTAATTACGTGCCCCAGATATTTGACACTCCCCCTGGCGAAAACGCACTTCTCCCGATTCACTCGCAACTTGAATTCACGAAGTCGATTGAATACAGCCTGGAGATCCTGGAGATGCTGCTGGAAACCTTCGGATATGATGAGCAGGTCATCCAAATAGGCCAGGACTGTCACATTGGCCAGGGATGAGCAGGAGCGCAGTCGGTCGATTAATCGTTGAAAAGTTGCTGGAGCGTTTTTGAGCCCAAAAGGCATGCGCTTGAAGCGAAAAGTTCCCAACGGGCTAGTGAATGCCGTCTTGTCTCGATCCTGCTCATTTACGCTCACCTGCCAGTAACCGGATCTCAGGTCTAACGTGCTCATATAACAATTCCTCTTTGTTGCTTGTATTAATTCGTCAATTAAGGGCATCGGATAGTGGTCCGTTTTGGTCACGGCGTTTAGGCGTCTATAATCTACGCAGAAGCGGGTGCTGCCGTTTGGCTTAGGAACCAGGAGTGCTGGTGAGCACCAGGCAGACTCGCACTCCTCAATGACGTCGTCCTTCAGCATCTTCTCAATTTCCTGACGCATGAGTTCCTTTTTGGCAGGGGTCAATCGGTACGGAGGTACGGAGATAGGAGGGTGCTCACCTGTTTCAATACGGTGCTCAGCGAAAGGGGTTGGCTCTCCCTGTGTCTGGAAAATGTCCGTATTGGCAACCAAGGTCTGCGCCAGCAGGTTTCGGTCAGGTGGATTCAACAGCGTACCTTCGTCGTCTCTGAGTACATCAGCAGAGGAGCAAGAAAGCTCTGGTGATATAGAGGGTTCAAAACGCATTATGTACTGAACGCGGCGATTGTTAGAAAAATACCAGCATTCCCGAGAAAAATCCATAACTACTTGGGCTGCAAACAAGAAATCCATGCCTAGTAACGTTTCATTATTACGCGCCTCTGGGAGGATAATAAAAGGAGACCTAATGACTTTCTCTTCTAAATGCACGTCAAGAGTAGTTATGAGCACGTCTACGTCGCTAGCGTGTCCATCGGCAAGCTTAATACGTCTTCGCGCCGGTTCAAGAGGGTGTCCCTTTTGACGGAGGAGGGTATGTAGCGTGTGGCCCGCAATACAATGTTTAGCCCCGGTGTCAACTAACGCGGTCCCCGACGCGCCTAAAATTTTTATATCAAAGATCGGCCGCAAAACTTTTCCAAGTTTTCTGTCGGAGCTCTCACCGGTGCGCGCGCCCTCTACATAACATGTGTCACTACATACCTTATTATCATTTAACACATTCTTAGATACATCATAATAACAAAATAAATCATCTCGCGAAAAATTATAAATTTGGTTGTTATACCCTTTTACATCGCGGGCATTAATACTAGAAGCAATACCATCTTTCGGCAAATCACGAAAATGATCCGTATGCTCTATCGCATTACGGACGTTATTACACGAAAATTTACTATTTTCCGCAAAGTTGCAAAAATTGTCCTTACACCCTTTTCCTTTGTGGACGTTATCATAACAAAAACAAAAACAATCATTATCTGAACAATTACAAAAGTGGTCGTTATGATAATCGACCTCACTGCTGGTCATGTGATCGTTCGACAAATTGATGCCCGAAAAATAATTATTTACAGAAGAACAGTTATTATTATCCGATATTTCAACTTGAATGTATTCGGGCTCGTTTCTCGTACTATCACGGGACCAGTAATTATTTTCTTGATCACAACAAACATTTGCATCAACATTTTTATAGCAAGAAGAAGATAAAGTATTCGAATATAAATCTTCACAACAATTATTATCATTAAAACACTTCTCTACGCGATTATACGATATTTCGGAACGCGCACTATTATCACGATATCTATTTCTTTGCGTTTGAGTGTACTTTGTTCCCGAAGTTTGCAAAGTATCAACACTATAAAAACTTTGTTCGTTGTTACATCTCTTACAAGTTTCACGAGTAACATTTTTAGATCCGCACTTGTAACACGAAACCGAGTTATTAGATTCAACAGCTGACTCACCTTTGTCCGCCAACTTACGGCACTGGTCGCGCTGGTGTCCGTAGTGCTTACAATACACACAAAACGGTCGTGACTGTTTCGATGATGCTGATGGTGCACGTTCATCTCGAGATGGTGACGTAGGAGCACGCGCGTGCATTGCGCGCAGCGCGCGCGGCGCGCTCGGATCTTGCGCGGGCGAGACGTGCGGGGACGCGGAGTGCGGGGGTGCGGAGTGCGGGGCACCGGCACCGCCGCGTACCGTGATAGCTGCCCCGCGCGGTCCTACGCTCGTAGCGGAGTTCCATGTTCGTGCGTTGTACATTGCGGACGGAGCAGGAGTTTCGGTTGCACTGCGTTTCGTACGCGAAGCAATGGATGCGGTGTTTTGCGATTCTCGCTTTGTTGACTCGTTGATGGAATCTTCGATGATTCTAGATTTTGTTAGCAACTCTGAAAAATTACTGACCTCTTCGCGTCGTAATCTTTTACGTATTTTTCGATGTAATAGGCCATAAATCATATCTAGTTGCACCTTGGTAGACAGATCGTTTGATGGTAGGCGTGTTAGGAGGGTTCGACTCTTCGCCACGAAGATGTCTGTGCGTTCGTCTTCACCCTGGTCGACTCTGAATAACTCCCGATAAATTTTGTATTCAGGACGGCGGTCGCCGTACGCATCGCGAAGGTACTGTATTGCATCTTTCCAGGTTATGACCTCCGCGCGGATACTCTGCCACCAGGTTGCCGCTTCGCAGGTAAGTAGCATATAGGGTTTCTGTTTTCTCGACATATTTAATTTCTCGGGTTTCGAGAATTCTCGAGCCCGATTTCTCGGGTTTCTCGGGTCTTTCGAGAAATTTTTAAAGACCTTAAAAAATCGTTTTCTGGGGTACTCTTGAACGTAGTTTATCTGTTCGATAGCGCTATTTGGTTCAATAAACTGACTCATTGCGTTTCTGGACACCCCAGTCAGAAGATAATCCTAGTTCAAACTTCAGATAACTTATTTTTCCGGTTTCTGAGGTACTCCTAACCGTAGTTTATCTATTCTACCGCTATTGGTTCGATAAAGTGACACATTGCGTTTCTTGACATCCCAGTCAGAAGACGATCTTAGTTCAAACTTCAGTTAACTTGCTTGATCAATTTGCGGCGTTTATCGGTTCCAGAACTTTATTTGTCGTTTTGTAATCATATTATAACAAGAGTATTCGAAATTTTATTTTTAGTATTTTATTTTGGATAGTGAATTTTGGATTCCCAGCGAAATGGACTCGAGTAAATCATTGGAGTCTGATTTGGAAGTGCTGGAGACTATTCCAAATATATTAATACCAATAAAAAGGCATCGAAAAAGTCCATCCGAAATGTTCACGGATGAAGTTTAACATGAGATATCATTTTAACAAGGGCACTATGATATGATATCTTTGTGAAATAACCAATCCTACCCTAGAACCCATCATAGACCACAAATAGGTACGTTAGCCTAGAAATATTTTTCTTTCAGATATAAACTTAACTGCCCAATATTATAAATTACGAAAAATTACGAAAAAATTGGTACGAATGTTCGGAACACCATTATAAATCAAATGTAAAAAGTCCCCAGCGATCCCACACTTGCAAAAAAAAATATTCAAGGTCAAAGTTCGCAAATATGGGTTTTTTGCGTTTTTTAGCCAAACGGTAAGTTTTATGATAAAAATAGGTCAGACAAAAATTGTAGATTATGCAATTCTCTATAAGAATTTGTCTACAATTTTTCTCCTAAACGTCACCGTTTCTGAGATATAATGGTTGAAAAAGTTGTATTCTTTGTAATATGCGTTTCCACGCCACCTGGAAGGTAGTGTACTTGACTTGGCGCGTTTTTTTAACGCGGTTTCTCCAATAGGCCTATCCCACAATCTATTGTGATCCTGTTTAATTCAATACTAATTCAAAATATATGAAAACTGGTAGGTACTATTGGAAATGATGAAAGCCGTATGAATTCTAAAAAATTAGGTCAAATTATCCGTCTCGTTCATAATCATCTGATAATTCTGCTTCCTCTTCTTCTTGTTCGTCTTCTTGTACTTCTTCTTCTGCTTGTTATTCTTCTTCCTGCTGGGTGTAAGTAAATTGGTCTAACAGCGATGTATCAGATGTCTCCTCACTGATATTGCACGAATCCTCTTCTGATGGTGATTCAACATTGGAGCACGACTGACCTTGACAATTGGTACATGTTAATCGCCATCAGAAGAGGATTCGTACGATATCAGTGATAAAGAATACAACTTTTTCAACCATTATATCTCAGAAACGGTGACGTTTATTAGAAAAATTGTAGACAATTCTTATAGAGAATTGCATAATCTACAATTTTTGTCTGACCTATTTTTATCATAAAACTTACCGTTTGGCTAAAAAACGCAAAAAACCCATATTTGCGAACTTTGACCTTGAATATTTTTTTTTGCAAGTGTGGGATCGCTGGGGACTTTTTACATTTGATTTATAATGGTGTTCCGAACATTCGTACCAATTTTCAGCTCTATGCGAATTATTGCACTTTGAAATGTCTAATTTGACCGGACTATTTAATAGTTTTATTGTGTTGTTGCTGTGATGAAAAATAACAAAGAGAAAATATTGAGATTTAAATTTTATATTTCATGTATGTAAGTAATGGTTCGTTTTAAAATCATTGCAGATTGCAGAAGAGATTATCATTTAAGCCTGGGGCCTACCTGCCAAAAGTTGTAAAGTTTAAGGCGAGACGTAAATGTATTTAACTGTGCTTAAAAAAGAGACCCCATCCAGTGGTCAATTTACGAACTTACTTATTGTTTAGATAGATATCTAGTCGTCGATTTTGTATTCAGAAACCCAATAATATACGTAGATGAACGGAGTTTATCTTACAGTTAATTTTTATTTGACGTTTTATGTCACATTATAATAAGAGTACTTGGAGTTGTAGGTATACTAGGTGTCTGTTTCGCTTGGCTCGCTTACTCGCGCCTTGTGAAGAGAACGATCAGAAGCCAGAATGCAAAGATTGCGTAACTTTTAAGCCAATTTTACAGCAATAAAAGAAAATCTTTGATTTCTCGAGTTCTCGAGTTCTCGAAGTGTTTTTTCTCGTCTCGAAGTTGGCATGATTTCTCGACATTTCTCGACTCGAGAATTCTCGAACAGAAACCCTAGTAGCATAGACATGCCTTTAATAGCGACATCATCATTGATGTTAGTGCATTCTTTGAACGCTTCAATGGCATCGATGAATGTTTCGACATTTTCGTTCGCCGCTCCGGAGAATCTGGACGAGCATCGTGAGAAATTGCCGGTCTTCTCCGCCGCACTCGGCGTTGGCGCCGGTGATTGAGCGGTCAGAGGGGACGTGATTGTCGACAGGCGTTCTAACATACGCTCACAGACCTCCGCATTCGATTGTTGGATCGTTGATAACAGAGCGGTAAAATTATCGCGAGACAGCGTGATGCTGTCATTGAGTTCATCGTCATGCGAACCATTGAGGGATTGCCTTTTCCGTGTTCTCGGCATTGTTCACAATACACAATCACGATCACAATACACAAGACACTCACAGTTTGCACAGGTACTGTGGCATTCGGCCTACAGTTGGGACGCCAATTTATGGTAAATTCTTCAATAACACAACACACCTTTTTTACACATGGGTTTATTGTTATTGTTAAAAGAGTTATGAGATGAGTCAAAGTAAGCTACATTAACGTTGCGTTGGTGAGAACGCGCGCGGCGGTTCGTAAGTACGATACAATGATCTCGCGCGCGCGGCAACTGCGCCTAGACTGTTCGTCGGCCGCGGCGGCGGTGGCGCGCCGGCGACCGTTACGCGTTCGCTCCTCCCTCTCGCTTACACCTCTACCGCGTAGTCGTTAAAACGCGAGGGAAGGCAGGCGTGGCGGCGTCCGGAAGTACGGGGATTTGAATTATTTGCGACAAAACGAATATCCGAACTCTTGCATTTTCAGTTTACCTACTTATGTTTTCATCATCAAACTCGTATTTTATCTTTTCGCTAATGGTTTTTATCAGCTTGGCTAACCTAGCGTGCGTTATTTGTAAGGGTCTGCTGCAGTATAGAAATACTTTATAATTATGCATATCTTTATGGATCTATTCATGCTAGCTGATTAAGATTTTATCCAAACAATAAAAAAAATTGAACGAAATGATTATGTATTGAGAGTAGAATGCATAACTGTATCGAACTGTAATTACTTAGGTAATCCGTGAATTAACTCTTACTAGCGACCCGGCTTCGCACGTGTACGTTTTATAGCTTAAAACCTTCCTCTTGAATCACTCTTTAGAAAAACAGCATCTAAATCCGTTGCGTAGTTTTAAAGATCTAAGCATTCATAGGGACAGACAGACGGGAAGCGATTTTGTTTTATATTATGTAGTGATGAAGAAGTAGTGTATGTGTTCTTATGAGAAATAAATTTCTTTAAACCGAAGAACCAAAGAGATCTAATAAGGACAATTCAAAGTATGTTGTGGACGTGGTACGACGACTGGTCGCACTGGCTCCTACATAAATATTATGCAGTAGGACGTCGAACAATTTTTTATCCTTTGCAGTAGGTTCCTATTGTCAACAAGTGCCCACTGCTACGACAACAATGCATATGCAAGCAATAACATATATTTAAATTAACTACTTATCGTTAATTGAACTTCCTTTTAAAGTGGATCAAATCAGTTCATCCGCCTATCTGCTTCAGTCAAAAAATTTGGTTCAACGTGAACAGTTAGCAACAAAAATATATATCTAACTTAATCACTTCCTGCATGCATGCTAACATCTAATAGGCTTGTTAAGATAGAGGTTAATTTGGATAAAGCTGACCTGTAGAACATAAAGCTACCCTCTCATCATTTTCAGACAGCTATAATTTTCATTCGGACAGTAAACATTTCATACCTATACACTTTTTAACGGGCGTAAATAATTTATTCATAATGGAAGCATAAACTTTCTTTAGAATAAAACGAATAACAGTTTAGGATCGTATACGTAATTGGAATTAACAATAAAATTTTAAAATAATTTACACACTTCGTTGTAAAATGAATAAACGACGTGAGTTGTTGCGTAAGTTTTCTCTCCGCGGATGGCAATCATTTCAAGGATTATTCATCCAGGCCACTTTCTTTCGACTGCCACGACCAGGTAAAACTGCGTCCACTTTCACTACATCATCGCGTGCTCTCCCTTTATGGCTGTTATTTGGATATTCTTGAGATTACCTAATCAACGACATCATAGCCTTACTTATGTCATTTTCTGTTCTGTTCTGAGGTCATTATGTATGTTTCCGGAGCTTTTTTTAATGAGCGAGAGAATATAAAAAATATTTTATATTCACATTCAAGTTGTAGTGTTAAATATTAATCCTGCGAATAAGATTAACTTTGCGAGTGACTAATAAAATTACTTAGGTAATCGTATCGTACACACATAATATAGCAAAACAGTCATTGAACTCAACTTGTTAGCTTCACATATAAATGTGATTAATAATTATATAGAATAGAACTTAATTTGAATATAATTTAGCTAAAATTATATTACAGTATACATTCACTCTACGTCTCGTCACTCTCGACTCTAACATCTCTCTCGAGTCAGAGTATTCAACTTAATTTTGATTACAAACTGTTTAGTTGTTTTATTATCTTCATATAAGTAGACCTAACACGTCATGTGCCATTATGCAAATAAAATTTCCAACTTAATTAATAAACATTAAATACAAAAAACACAAATTAATAAACACTTATTGTTTTTTTTCTATTGTAAGAACATGTGCTGTTATTTTCTATTTTATTCTAGTTTCCTAAACCAGTCTAGATTTCTTATTTGGGCATCTGAGTAAAACCTGTATGTATCTTTCTACTGATGGCACGGGTGGTGGTAGGGAGGAACATCGACACAGTCATCGTCTCACTCGGCTACATCGTCACTGTCGCACGAACGGAACATTGCACTTGCATAACCCATGTCTCTTCCGTAGGGTTTTAATTATACATAGTACCTATTGTATAACGAACATCACTCATTCATTAATCCTCTACTGATGCATTACAAATCATGTTTTATGAATATCCAATCGATTGCTGATTGTCTGTTTTTTTCTCCGTAGAGCTTTCCGCGATTGCGGTATAGGTAGCACATTTTCATAAACTCCCTACGCATTTTTTAGTTTTTATTTTTTTTAAACCATTCTATTTCATATTCTGTTACCTACCACTCTCTTAAAGTTTTCCAAAACAATGCATATGCAATGCATTTGAGTTCCATGTCTACGAGACGATGCTGTAATAGACTGAGTTCAGTCCATTACAGTCCACAGTCCAGAGCCAGATATTCTGAGTATTTTATGAACACAAAATACGGAACTGAACGGTTTTGTATGATGTAAACAAGAAGGTGACAATTGTCTACACTACAAAGAGGCGAAAATTACAATATCTGTGCCCAAAAATACAAACCTGCAGAAGCATCTCATTGTGCAAGGGTCCAAGCTTAGGCCGTTTCTGTCTCGGTAGAAGAAAAAGGCCTTGGCTTATAAACTCGTTCTGAGTGGCAGTTAACGTGCCGTTAATTAAGACAAGTTTCTCAACCACTGATAGTATGGTACCGCTAGGAGAAGGTCCTGAATAATATTTCATTTCATATTCGTTATGATAAATGCAAGTGGGCTGCGCATCAAGTCGGCAGTTTTAACGCAGTTTCACTAACTGCATCTTCATTCCCTTAAAGCTGCATTTGGCAGTTGCATAGTTTGCAGTAGATGTGCGTTTGCAGTTATAATTACGAGTATGAAACAAAATGTGATTAACCAAATGTGACTTTAGCCCTCCAGGTCACTCTGTTTTATAAATTGAGGATCGATCAAAAATGGATAGTCTGCCTGAGCCCTAAGGGAGTTTGTTGGATGTTTGCTAATGACCGCTCATACAATAGAGCAATCAATATCTTTAACGACATTAAATCTACTTTTTTGAAGCGATTGGATCATTTCCTGAGCATCTAGCAACCAGGCTCTTACAATCATAGGGTAAAGGTAGTGCTCTACTAAATGTTACTGAACAAATATGCATGTATAATTTAGTAGTGGTTTTAATTAGGTTTTGAACTGAGGCATTGATCTCAACTGAACCAAATTTTCACAGTTCTTCCGTTCTTTCCGTTTCCGGTAGAACTGTATCTACTACCACACAGCATGCAGCACGTGCATTCCAGCGCTGCACTGTTATGCTAGTGAAAGCACTGATAAAATACTAGATATAACGTGTATGGGCACATTAAAGTACATAAATAGTAGTTCATCATGCAGTACCAATTTATTACTAGGTTTCCAAATGAATGATGATATTTCAATTAGGTAATTTTAGAGGGCATGCAGCGTTACCAATCTTTGCCTAATCCCGAAGGCCATGTGAACGAGGCTACAAACAGACTCAGTCAGTATACTTACCGACTAAATCAATGCATTACGTTGTTAGGGATTCGCGTAACTATATACTTTGAATTGTTAACTTAAATTATTATGTATTATCTTTATTTTTGCATGCTAGCATTTCTTTTCTTTAAATTATTGGACATAGTGTTTCATATTTTGTACGATATGTTTGTTAACATAAAGCGATCTCTAGATTTAATATGCATCGTCAATATAAAAACAGATTCCAGGTTAATGGACCGAATACCTACTAAATAAAATTGTTATCCGTTCCATCCGATTAATAACATGCGGGCTTATTATTATGCAACTGGATTCTATCCCGCATCATAAATTCTATTAAACACAACGTAGGCTTTACGATATTACTCCAACAGAGCAACTTCTTTTTTCTTATAAGTATAGCACTGTTCACTTGTTCTGGACTGGTGCCAAGCTTTCTCGATAAGCTTTCTCTAAATTGCTGCATCACATCTTGTGGTATACGATTAGTGGTGTAATGATATTTATTTATGAATAAAAAATAACTACATTTTACAATTTTAAAATTATGTTTACTCTTAGCACGACACATTTTTTATCGTTGCTTTAGTTAAGTTGAATGGATGCATATGATGATAGTCTGCAACTATTCGGGCGCCTTTTTGTGTGTACGCCGTACACTACACTTGCCAAAGCGATAACATCGTTATGCTTTCCCCCAACACACGGTCGCGAATGATGTAAAGTATGCAAACGGCCGACGGCATCACGACTATCACCGGTAGCATCGATGCAACAGCCCCAACTATTTGTTTTGGCAATTATTGAGGTGTCGTGGTCGTCGCAGTTATGTATCTAGTCGCGCGTTTGTGAAACACATTTTATCGCTTCATACGGCAGTCATGTGCAATGTGCATAGATCTTAAATTTTACTTGCAGTTTTTATTGTTACGTTTTCTATGTGAAAATATTATCTACAAGTCGACGTTCGCTAATTCATTTAGATTTGTAAAAGTAACGTTATTATTATCTTCGGAGCGTTTAAAAATCCCGCTCTAGTACGGGCTTTGCTGATTATACAGACCTCCATTTACTATTTTTGGCAACAACCAAGGAGTAAAAAAGTGAATGTCCGAGACTTAATTGATATTTTAGGTAGGTAAAAAATAAATGTTAATGTTAGTAAGAAACGTCGTGTATGTAATAATAAGAAAAACATCAGCAATTAATTGGTACAGACGGCCATAATAGATGACCCGGGAGGTCACAACAAGATCGCACCACACTAGACTAATTCTTGTGGGAATACGTTAAAGATGAGATTTATAAAAGTTATGTTATGGTAGAGGAAATATTAACAGCAGCCAATAGAAAGCATTTTAAAACAAATAAATTTTTTAGACAAAAATATTACAAAATGCAATCAATTTTACTTAATTTTTTTTTTATTTATTGTAGACATAATGGCTATCTATTAATAACCTTAATGATTGTGTTTGACTATCCAAGTACGTAGATATTTTGTATGCATTTGCAGAATAATAACGTTGATAAAAATAGCATTGTTGCTGTATCAACAATTGCACATTTTACTTTCTGGAGAGACGCGTTCACACACAGTCCCGACTGGCATCCAGAATCCCTTTGTAAAAACTTTCGTTTGGTTCATCGAACTTACTTTCACCTATTGTAAGCACATGCTCTCATCGGAATGCACTTCAATTATATTTGTTAGCACGTCCCACGGATTAGATATAATACCTATTGTATGTTACGTATTTCATATTAGTGCTTCTCGCTGGAAATGGAAATTAGCTTTCGTTCAAAAACTTTCTGAACGCCTCACACTTCTATAAAAATGGACAATACCTCACGTATGCATCTTGGAATTTATTCATAAGTTTATGTAGAATAGCAAGAGATCCTGAGACACTTAATGGTAAAGTATAATAAATGGACGAAACTGCTTTCATTGGCAAAATTCTTTTAATTCCTGGCACGCGACTCGCGATTGAGTGAGGTGGTGTTATTTTACTTTCATTCTTAAATTCATTAACGTGAGACAGTAAGTAAAGACGTATTAGAAAATATATTAAATGTAAATTAAGTATAGTTGAACGTTTGCTGTTCGTGTAAATCGTGTTTGAGGGCGCGACGTGGTCATTGCTCAGATTTTTCTCATTTGCTATTCAGTGTCCGTGTCGCGCTGCCCAAGCTATCTATAGTGAAGTATAAATAGTGTTAGTTGCCGGCCTGGACGTAGGAAAACGTGTACGCATATCTAAACAATTAGATTAATATTAATGTCTCAATCTCGGTGTGATTTACCAAAAAAATATTAAGTAACTACCTAGTTATCTTTTGTTAAATCAATTTTGTTTTCTGGGTGAGTAATACGTGTGAATTTTCTTTCTAAAGCTCATTTAAGTGTTCGAAAAACAGCAAAACATTAATGCTAGATAGGTAAACACATGAGCACAACAACAAAACATTTACTCGTATTCAATATACTATACAACCATTGGCGACCATGAATAAAAACGCATCGTAATTCGCTCTTGTATTGCATTGTACACTACTTACGTAGCTAACCATATGGAAAATTCCATCCCCTTATATTATCCTAAATGTAATATTTGTTTATATCCTGAAAAATCGCTTCTGATGTATAAATAATAATAACACTTACTGCTTAGCGAAGCCCGGAAAAGTTTTTTTTTTACACAACGTATTTAATTTACTACCGCAAAAATACACACAGTGATTTTATATTGATGAATTAACAGAATCTAAAGTTATTAGTCGGTTGCGCTAATAAAACACTTGTGAAAATCAGACGACAATTGACCCCAGCGCCAGCGTTGTATGACGGCTCTGATAATAAAAAGACTGACCTCTTGCGTCGAATCGACTCATGCGATTACGCAGACACTACCGTACTCTAAATACGTTTTAAAAACAGATAAAGCAAATCAAAACAATAATTAATTACTATCGAACAACTGACCTTCTTTATATTTAAAATATTCAGCATCAATAACGACCTGTATTGTGTTTGTATAGATATTTAAACAAAACGAACTTGACATGTCTTTTTATCTAAATATACATAAAACAAATCTGAAAATTGCTACTTAGTAATGAATCCGTAATTTTAGAAAATCCAAGTGTTGTGAATTTTAAATAATGTTTCTCATTTTTAAACACATATTTTGTATAAAAGGCACATCAAGATTGTTTAAATTTATATAAACACCTAAACGATCAGAGTATGCAATGTTTTTATTGTTCAGACCTGTTCACTTTTATAGGCAGTTTTAATGTGTGCCAAACATTTCATGTTTACTGGGGGTTGTATTGAAGTTGTTAAAATTGCATTATGTAGAGCCCAGTCCTAACCATTGTTTTTTCGTGCTACATAACTTCATTAATTAGACTATTATAGATAAGGTAAAACCACGAAGCGTGGTAAAACATTGAAATCAATATAATTATTATAACTATGAGCCACTTATCACTAAAGTGGTAGACATTATGAAAAATCATTTTCCATGCCCTATTCTCAATGATGTGTTCTACCTAGCATTATTAACAGTTACTTTTCTTTTTTTTATCGTGGGAAGTCCACATTGATACCCTTCGTCTGGGGAAGACGAAGGGTTATGCCAGACTCTTACCGGCTAAAAACCCACGGTGTTCTTCCTCCTGATCCCTGGTCGGAGTCGCGGGATTCGCAGCTGCATGCACCGGAACCCCGGATTATTAACAGTTACCTACTTAGTTCTTGATTAGGCTTCTTCTTGATCGAGCAACAGCTCAATTCGCAAAGAATAAAAAAGAGTTAAGTAGATAATTACTTTCATAATCACATAATAAACAGTTCGTTGACATAAAGGCATTAGATCTACAATGTTGTTTACCTACATAGATACATATTATGTATGTGCCATTTAACAAACGTTTAACACGAAACAAACATTTAAATCTCTAGTCAAAAAACTTTGAATACTAAAGGCCGATTTCACCAACATTAGATAACTTTCATCTTAGGAATAAATAGTTACAACGTTTTGACAGATTTCCCATACAAAAGTTGTCATTTATTTATTTATTCCTCGAATAAAGTTATCTGACGTTGGTTAAATCGTTACCTTTTTTTTTTAAACCTTTCCCCTCTCTTTGATATCTTCTGTACCGTGGGCGTATTTACAGACACAAACTAACTAACACCTGTACTCGGAACAACTATCTGTAGGTTATACATATATTTGTTACTTATATGCAAGAATCGAAGCCGCGACCCGTAGCGCAGAAAGTCAATCTCTTACTACTGCGAGAAATGTGTCTTCAAAACAAACATTAATTTGCAATGCCGATAGAAATAGGATTTTTACTACCGAAAGAAGTACAGTACTTAGGCGTAGTGGGTATAATATCTAGGTCAAATAATATACCGTAACATCTTTGATCCAATATTCGTTGGCACACTAAAGCAAATTATGCTCATATATTCTTGGAGTCAGTAGTGATTCAGTGCATGGTGATTACGGGAATATCATGTGAGGCGTCGCTCGCGTCGATTCATCAGCGTTATAATAAGATAGGTTGTTGATGAATTGAGGTAAGGGAAACCATACGCAGGTGGGACGTACGCGTCCCAGGTGTCCAACAGACACAAAGCAGACTTAAGCCGTAGGCGCTCGTAACCAGGCTAGTGTTACATGTCGTTGGATACGATGCCAGTCGCACGATGCTCACGTGTTTTGTGTACGTCGTACGTTATAAATTACCATAAGTTTGATCCATTAACACAGTTTTAATTAAAACAGTTGGAAATAAGATTTCATACCAAAAGAAAACTGATTAGCAAATCTACATTCTGTAAACAACGCTCTTACTATATAGTATATGCAAATGCATTGTTTGAAGTTATCTAGGATATTTTCATTGATTTAGTATCAACCGGAATCAATATTGTTTTTTGTCATTAGTCCATTATGTAGTAGAGAAAAACAATTGAAGACAGTATTCTCAAGGCTATGCCAACTATGTAATTTAACAGGTATTTATTGTTAGATCCTGTCAAAAAGATGCTCCTTTATATTAAACGTCTAGTTTTTCTGAACTTCCTTGTGAAGATGACGTATTATTATTATTGTATTAGCAACATTCGACGTTATGAAACATTCGAACCGAGAATTTTACGTTGTGTCGCCTGAGAAAATCTGCGTAATGTGCTCGTTCGCTCTATGCTCGCTGTACTAATTGTAATAATGCTCGCTTTGTAGCTTGTTACATTACACGAGTATGTTACAATTCAGTGGCCACCTTTACATATCGCGTTCCTTATTCGGTTGAGACTATTGAATCAGAAATTACAGAGTCCTCTATCCATAGAATCTAATAATACCTACTCCAAGCATATTATAATATCGCCCTACTTTGCGTGTAAGGGTGTCGTGACCCTGAGTAATAGATAAATCAATCGAGTTTACGTTCCGTATTAGTGCATAATCAATAATAATAGAGACGTGAATCTTCCGTAAACGAAGTTGAATGAAAGTTACAATAATAAAGCTTAATTGTCTTATTATTTAGATTTCTGTGGGTGGAACCGTTTGAAATAGAAAGTGAATAATTGAACAACAATAATTGTTCAAGACCAAAACTCAGCCTATGAAAAATGGAGTTTGATGAACCAGATGTGACCCAGTGCTCTAGCTAAACCGTATGATACTGAAAGTTCTGGTTCAAAAGCTTAACTCTGGGCACTTTTTAAATAATATAAACGTTATTTATTAGTTTAATTTATAGAAAAGCGCGTGGCGTTCTTCAATCACTTACTTAGTTTTAGAGGAAGTGCTTATAATCAGTTTGTAAAACTTAATTAAGAATTTCATAAATTGATTTCAAGCACTATCCGAAAGCATGTTTTTGGCGTGTTTTTAAAAGTAATGTTTCTCTTTTCCTCTTTCTCTTTTTTTAAAAAAACGTTGCCCCATACTAAGATTTCTCTTGTATCGTGGGTGCGTTTACAGACACAAATCTCACAAACAAACGCCCAAACCCGAAACAACCATCTGTAGGCCATACAAATTTTTGTTCCGTGTGGGAATCGAACCCACGACCCGTAGCGCAGAAGCCAATCGCTTAGCCACTGCACCAAACGTGTCGTCATCGTCGTGTTTATTTAATACTTTGTAACTATATATTATATTATAATGTTTTGCTTGTTTACATTGTATTCATATTGGATAAAAATAAGACGAGAATTTTTCCAGGACTTTTGGAGGAAAACATTGCGTGGCCATAATAGCTTATAAACAATAACACTGCTAGGTGGTATTGTTTATAAGCTAGCACACGAGGAAAACTAGTTATTAATTGATAATAGGTCGCGTCATACTTAGGTCCTAATATTATTTATTTGCCTCAATAAATATGATAAATGTAACATGAATGTTTTAAAAATTAGGAAACTGCCTTGTTGGTCTAGCGGTCTGAGCGTGAGGTCCTGGGCTCGATCCCCAGGTCGGGCAAAGTATTATTGGTTTTTCCTTGTGGAATTTCTCAGTAGCAGCCCGGAGTTTGGATTTGTGCCCGGTCGATGGCAATAGGCTCGCCCTCTATTACATGGGACGTAAACATAACGGCGAAATGTGGGTACTATAAAACGCCAGCCAATTCTAATTGTTTTGTAAATACATGCATGGTAGCAATGACAGATTATATTTGCGATGCAAAAATAGACTCGGCATATTTTTATACACAAAGGGAAAATACTTATTGAAAAATGTTAATTTCTAAATTCCTAGTTTGGCTACGGAACCCTAAAAATATTCAAGATATTTTTCCAAAGTTCAGCTAAATAAACATTATCCCCCTTATTACAAAAGATGGTTTAAACCAAGACTAAGGTAAACCCAGGTTTAAGATATACCCATCACTTTCTTATGTCATATAACAAAAAGAGACGGGGCTATTTTAAAACCTAGGTTTTTCTTAGACCATCTTTTGTACTAAGGGGGCATGTCTTTTTGTTAACATAAACCTAAGTACCATCCGCAAATAGAATACGGATATAAATTTATATCTACACAATACCTATGCGTGCAGCGTGCGTAATTTGCGTGCATATACAAAACCTACAAACCCGTAAAACACGATATCTAAAGTAGTTTCAGTCACGTAATCAATAAGGTCCTTCTGTCAGAGATGATACAAGATAGCGGAAATAAGAAAGATAAACTGAATCGAACAATAAATTCCTTGTATAGGTACTGAGTTGGACCTTTGTTCGATCGAATCCTTTGTTTTAAAACAAGGACGCTTTGTGTGTGGGACTTGCATCGCATATTTTTAACACGAACTATTAATTTGCAAATAGCCTTATCTTTAGGCAAGTACCACGGTACCACGATTAATTAAAGATTTACTTTAATGCAGTTTTTTAATCGTGTCAAAGATAAACCCGGTTTTGGTTCCGTCTGTCACAAAAATGTATCTTGTAACTCTGCATTGAAACAAAACTAGATAGATCAAAATTAATTATTTTGACAAATAATGCTACGGTATAAAATGATACTGAGCGACTGCACAAATAACTTTTTTCTTATTTTTATAGATAAATAAATAGTGTTGGTTTTTATACAGGGTGTAAACGAATTCGTGTAATTCCTTCAAACCACATGATCTATTAATCGTATAGATTAACCCCGCACGGGATTTAGATTGATAGAAAATAAAAATAAATATATTTTTTCAAAAAAAAAATGTTGTGTTATAGAAAATTTCTATATCATGCATAAATTAATGAAGGCACGGCGACACAGCTGACGGGCACAACTAGCGCGATATCGCTCCACGCATTCAGTTAACTCTTGGAACGATAAAATTACTCAGATAAAAGAACGCGATGGTTAATTTTTTTTATTTTTTTTTTATTGAATCTTAAAAGAACTCGTCCACGGTCAATCTGTGTCACCAGTAGATCACGCGGTTTGAAGGAATTACACGAATTCGTTTACACAAACCTATTTTATGCGTGGTCCTACTCGCACTTTGTAAGTTTGTAGGTTTCTTTTTATTTTACTGAATAGAAAAGGTATTATGCAGATAATATCTAATTATGGCTTACTGCTACTCCGCCAGATCTTTTGTAAAGTACCTACTGGCCCCAATCCACAAAACGTAATATCCTTGTTTCATCATCATGTCGTCGCGACGCCCTGATCCGATGCATACAAGTGTTTTTATTATAGCTTGACCCAAGGCGAGCTTACTTTCCATATATGACGCAAACGCAGCCTTTTACAAATAAAACAACCTTTTTAAGCTTATTCTTTACTATGGAACCACACCATATTTAAAGGTGCTTGTATCAATATTTACAACATAGGATAATATTTTGTGATTTAGTAATATAATACATACTTATTAAAATAGTACCCGTTTGGCAATAGGCTCGCCTATATATGCGCCTTACCTACATGGGACTGACTATCGTTTTCAGCAAAATATAGATGTAAGTATTATTAGCATTACCTACACCTCTGCCTACTCCTTCGGGGAATTCATGCACGACGTTTGTAAATGTACCTGCCTTTGTTGTTGAGTGATACATTATCAGAATCATGACTCGTATCGTGGAATACTAGACTCGTCTAATGGCCAATAGCCATCGTTGCTTCGATACAGTGAGTCTACTCCCTAAGCACGAAGTCCGTGGTTTCGGCCTTAGTTACGAGCGTTTCCTACTCCCTATCACCTACGGACATACGATTATTTCGGGGCCCGAACTAAGAATGAATGACAACACGATTTGACAGTTGTCCCTACTACCGATATATTATTGCCCGTCCGAAAAGTTGAAGTTGACACTTATTTTGTTCACTTCTATTTTTCGGGCTTCTTTCGGACGGGCGACTAGTTAGTCGCCCGTCCGTTGATGGACTTAGGGACTATATAGGCTCCCAGATACGAACAGTCGGCGACTGCCACTTCAGCTTGCTAATTCTCCAAGCTATATCGGTGACTCCAATTGTCTGTAGGTATCCATCCTTCAAAGATACGTAATTTTGTAATATTTAGATTTGGCACCGAACGTCATAAGGCAGGATGCTTCGGTTAAAGTCTGCCTTCTTCAAGAATTGCGATATAGGCAACAAGAAGACTAGGCGAAGTTTTGCAATTGAATCCTGCCAGACCATCACGACTCGGTGTCCTTACCATCAAAAATGATAATGATAAACGAAGAAGAGATTTACTTACTTATCTGTTCTGATAGCTCATTTTTTGCTCGTTCGTGATACAGTTTTATACTAGTACGAGGGGATAGGGCGAATCAGTCCAAAGACAACCAAACCATTTGTACAATATATCATTTCACACTCTCCAACTGTTGACCTGCCTACATTATAATGTCAAAATAACTTTTAACGATTTTGTCTATCCTGGGTTTATTATTAAGTTACTCTGTATGGTTGTGTCTTAATAATGAATAAAGATTATTATTATTATTTGCATAATCTGCACGAGCAGCTCCTACAGATGTCGTTAGAAGATATCAAGATTATACTTATCCGTTGCACTGGTAGCACTGACAGCCGACCGTCATCTGATAGCACTATTCCGCGAAAATTTGGTTTCTAATCGGGTGGATGTTCGTCAGCTACCTCTCCGTGTCATATCATTCTCTATATCACAGTCATTACACTTAGTAAGCGTAGCTTGTAAATAAGTTAACGACCAGTTCAACTTGTTTCACTAATGAAAGCCTTGAAGAAAAATATTATATGGATATGGAGAACATTTTAGCGCAATAACTGCTAGGAACTTAGGAAACCCGTTTAAAGTGATTACTGATTACTGATTCATCATAATGAAACGATACTAATAATTTTAATTTAATGTATGTTAATGTAAAGTTAAGTTCACAATGTTTATGTAATGTTCTAGTTTAAAAATAAACCTATTAGCAAAAAAAGTTACATTACGTAATATTTTTAATTGCCATTTAATAGGTAACAAAGCAATTGAAGAGCTTAAAACTGTAAGATACTGTCTATTATTTTTTTAGACCAGGGGCTCATTTGATGAGACAACTCTGCAAGTCTGCATTCCATATTTTGGAATAATTCACCAGAATTTATGATACGGAGTTCAGACTTGAAGACTAGTTTCATCAAATGTGCCCCTGCTTTTCTGTTGTTTACTTAACTGAATAACAATAAAAATGACACATCATTGAAATTGATACGGCTATTTATATTCTATAGGGGACCTACATACAAAACGTTCCATATCACTTATTAATTCTGAGCACATTGAAAATCGCCGTTAACCTCCTTTGGCTTGCCAGAAAGAAAGTAGTTGCAATCGCACTTTGGTTTCGATGTCGTGATTCGCGAAAATAGGTATTAAGTGAGGTTGTATTAAATCTAATAACCAAATGATTCAAATTTCTTAATTGCGTAACATGTAAATATTACGTGTGTGATTTTATGAAACCAGAAATTCACCTCCGGTTTCTCATTTAAGAATTCTAGGATAATCAATACTGTAGGCCTAGCACGAATATTTTGACGTATAGTAACGTAAACGTAAGGTGTGAGTGAATTTTAAATCGAAAATACAACTATTCTGTAGCATATTAGTTTAAACTAGCTGTGCCCGCGACTCCGTCCGCGTGGAACTCGGAAAACAGCATTGTGTCGCAGCAACTAAATAGTGTATATGTATGTATTCCATTTATTATAATAATAGATAAAGGTGTCCCACCAAGGCACTTATATCTTTTAAACCATTTCTTTAGGTAGAGTTTCAGCTCTTATTGATTGACCGTAAAGGTTCATATAACCATAATACTAAAAACGCGGTGCTTATTTCCATTCATTTCCTTGCTAAAATGGATTATAATTGAATATTGATATTTATTGTGATAATGTAACGAAACCTTATCGCGATACAAAAATGGCTACAACGCCATCTAATTACAATCGGCGAACTAAATCAAAATATTTTACGCAGTGCAGTCTATAAAATGATTTCATTCGAGGTGTGGAATAGGAAAGTACTTTAAATATATAAAAATTTCACGAATAGAAGACTTCATTTTATTTTTATAAGTTAGAAATAGGTACTGCTTTCAAAGATTTCAAAAAGTTTGATCTGGAAATCGAACCAACCCAAATGCGAAAAAATATCATCTGTATTTTTATTTCACCAATCGATAGGATCAATAATACGGATCAAATCGCTCCAATAAACATTGTGTCTGAAATTGATGGAAGACCATAAAACCAAAATTGACTAACTTAATGTACATTTAAATTCAAGCACTTATTAATTGTTGTTAAGTATTTCTTATTTTTTCCACTTCGTTCAATTTAAGACAGTGTGTTTGTTGGAGAGTTTTGATCCTGATTATTGACCATAAAGATATTTTCAACAGGTGCCTTTGCAGATGGTATAGCTTTGTCAGTTTGATTCCCGGTTCAGGCCAAAAAATCAGTAAAGGCAATATTTCTTACTTTTAAAAATAAAATGAACTCACCTTTGAGTGAAATTTGCAATTTTTAATATTCAAAGTACTTTCCCTTCATCGTTATGTGTTTTGGGACATTACCTAAGGCTTAAATAAACTTAATAAAACGGCGACGACAGGCTTTGAATAGTTCTGACAACAATGAACAAAATAAAATACATAAAAACATTCCAAAAAAATTACAAAAAGTGTATTTTTTTAAAGTGAGGTTTTAACGCAGGACACTGAGCCAGCGACTGTTCACTGCAGCACTTACTTCAGTCTACAGCTTATACTACGCAGTATATGGAAATAATGTTCTGTTGCTCGGCATCTATGAGCAATAGCGTGATAGTTTATATACCAGCATAAGCGCAGGCCCATCAAAATCGATTCACGCGATTTTACGATCCGAATATTAAGCTTATACTTCGCAGTATGTGGAAATAATGTTCCGCTGCTCGGCTCCTATGAACAATAGCGTGATGATATATGTAGCAGCAAAATTGACGCTCTTTACGCAACACATCAGCGAAAGGCCCATCAAAATCCATCCACGGGATTTTACGTGATGTCCGGACGGAAAGACAAACAGACACAATAATTCTAAAAAAAATGTTATGGTTTCTTTATCGATAGTATAGTACCACCGAACCGAAATTTTGGAAAAATATTTAATTACAGACAAAGTGTACTTTGAATTTTATTAATAGTAAATAGATTTATAAATACATATTTAAGTATTCATAATAAAATATATGAGTATTTCAAATTAATCTATCGTATTGCCTTGCACAATTAAAAATTTAGAATACCTACACTTGCTTATGAAATTGAATGTATTTCTCTTCCACTGCCATTCAGATAGATAGGTACCTTATAAATTTTAAATAACATTATCCTCGTTTTTTTATAAAAGCTTAGTTAGTACCTTCTTCGAATAGCATTTCAATAGACCTTCCATAGACTGAGAATAGTAATATATTCGTATATTCATTGATTAATTTCCTCACGACGTGATTTGATACACGTAACGCCATCTATTGAAAAGAAATGGTAAGTATACACAAATACATGCTAAGTTCTTTTAGAAAACTTAAAATTCGCATAACTTTTGATTGCGTGAACCGATTGCGATGAAACAAAAACCATATGTTACTTGGAGATAAGCACAATATTTATTTATAAAAGTCAACAACATTGGATCAGTTGTTTTTATGTGATGCTTGAACAAACAAACAGATAAACAGATAAACAGATAAACAGACAAACAGACAAACAGATAAACAGACAAACAGACAAAAAATCCAAAAATGTTAAAAATGGGTTCTATTGGTTATAGTTTAACACCCCAACCAGGTTTTTTCAAAATATTTGCTATGTACAGACACGCCATGTCTACAGATTTATTATATGTATAGATTTATGCGACAGTCACAATTTGTATCATTCATACAGATATGAATAAAGTTTTCAATTCGATTAAATATTATGTGCGAAACGAGTATTTCCAATTCAAAATTCACTCGCGTTAACGTTACGTTTACGTTACCATACGTCACAACATTCGTGCCATGCCTACTGTAATATTTGAGTACGGAGATGTCAATTTTTTTTTTTTGTAATCCATCATTTTTTTGACGACTCCGTACTCAAATGTTATTTAATGCTTATCCTAGAATTCTTAATTCAGAAACCGCGGAGGTCAATCACCTAAATGCTCCTAAAATTAAAAAGCAAGCTCATAAACGCCACTTGCTCTTTGATAGTGCCATATTATGACATCTGGAAACGACGATGGAAACTGTTGTCGTTGAAATGTTAGGTTAGTAGAGTGCATAAATTATCATTCATTTAGTTAACATGGAATTGAACAGCTAAAGATACTCTAGGCTATGAGTTTCATAATTATTTTCTGGGGTTGTAAAAAGGGTTATTGTCAAACAATTAATTTATAACAAAAAAAAACAACCATTGATTCGCTATGGGCAAAAGATACCTATGAATTAAGTAATTTTCCTTATTGCCTTTTACGCTTGTATAAGATTCATGCAAAGAAAATGATGTTTGCTTGAGAAAGTCAAACCGTAACCGATCACATCACCAGCTGAGCTACATTGAGCTAGTAGAAGTAACTGGATTCACTACATCATTATTTGCAAACAAAGTAAACATAATTGAGTACAAACGTGACTGTGAGAAACTTTGAGAATCTATCTACACAAATGGATTTCACTTTTTTCGATACTAAACCAAGATAAATACCTAGTTACGGCAAAAACAGTAGGCTTTACTATTACCTATGTAGTTACGCTCTCTCCCAGAGGTATTGTAACAAGTTTGAGAAACGGTTTCCGCTTCGCTTTACCTAAAGAGTATTAAAGAATAATGTCTCCTATATATGTGGCTTCAGCTGCATCACCAAGCGTCCAAAAGATAAGAACAAAAAGAGAGGTAAGGAAACGTAGGTATCAGATGGGTAGTCTGTTCCAAATGTTTAAACTATCTGATCGACTCTACATTTCCACACTAGCACTTTTGCTACTGATTGTACCTTTTCTCATTTTGATATTATCATGGGACGAGTTGTAGAATGAAAATATTACTTATTTTGATTTTTTGCAAGTCGTCCTAAATGGGTCTGGCATGTAAGACGAGTTAATTTACCTACTTTTAAAAAATATTTTCGTTGCTATAAACAAATGATTGTGAGCAAGAGTGCTGGAAGTTAACATTCTCTTTCTTTTAACAGGGCTACACGCTCCTCCCTCCCTTTGAAACTGATACTAATTAATACTTTTGATCTCTAAAGGAATTATCATTCCCTTAAGCAGTCGATAAGGTCATAAGGCTGGTCTAAATGGAGTCACTAATGACAATGCAATAAATAAAACTTTCTTTATTTACAATAACAATGTTTGCCGCCAGTGAAAAGCTTTGGCATTACAAAGTTCATTGACTACCTTTTTGTGTTGACCCTAAACTTATTTAGGTTTGCAGTGTGAATTAGGGATCTTCTTAGAGACCTTCTTAAAATAAAGAAGCCTTTTAGTAAAACGTTTTATTGGACTTCGAAATAAAATTAATTTTTGACGTTCATTAGTAGGTACCTAAACGTAAACAAAGAATATAAATACGAGTCTAAAGCGAATTAAGTGTAACGATTTCAAGCGGCTCAAGTAAATTAGATCAATAACGAAAATCGTAACCAATAAGCGGACAAAATAACAGTTCACCTCTTGGTTACTCGATGTCGTTTCGGTGAGAAGTGGGACATCTGACTTTCTGACCTACACACGGTATTCTTGATTCTTATAGTATTAAGCAATTTGACGTATTCATGTATTGAAGAAGTTATCAGGCGTTTACTAGTTATTTTCCTTTTGTGCATTGTGAAAGTTTGCTGTAGCTTAGTAAATAATTTGCAATGATAAAATGTTTTGTATCAAACTCACCGTAACTGAAAAGAAGTGGTCAGTCCCTCTCATGAAGTCTGTCCAAAGGCGAAGCAATGCGTGCTGATCAGTGAGCGAACAACATTTCACTCGTTTTCGTGTTGAACAAATAAAAACGTCGCATTCACATACTAATTAATTTTCGAGAGAAACTGCGCGACGTACGGTATAACGCGCATACGGATAGCTGTGTGACAGAACACTGAGGTGTGTGTCAGAACCGCAGCACGTCCGAGCGAACGAGGAGAGGAGGTGGGCGAGTGACCACAACCGCACGCGGCGCGCGCAGTGAGAGTTGTGTTGTGCCTTCCTCCAGTTGCGTGTCGCAGGCACCACGCCAAGCGTCGAAGGCCGCGGCTGCATCCGCGAGATGCTGCAAATTGCACATGCACCCGTGTCCCGCTAGCACATCAAGTCTAGCACCGCGCCGCTGCCGCACTGCCGATGACACTTGTCACCGGACGAGCGGGATAACAAGATAGCGCACGACAATTTTAGCAACGTGCCAACATCCGCACGTAACTTTTGTGTCAATCATTGTGAACTCTAAACTATATGATTAACCCTAGAACCCTGGGGTACAAATAACTTTTTTTTGTTTTAAATCGTCATAACTTTTTAACTTCGTGCGGGATCCTTACTTGTGCCCGGGTATTCTAAGAGGTGCGGGGTGCACGGCTCTGTATTTATCAACCGCGAGCTTAGCTAGCGTGTGGACCTCGTGGCAAGCGTGTGTTTGTTGTCTGTTGTACACTGTACCCCACGATACAAATATGACAAAGCACTATAGCCAATATATTGGCGGTATTCTGGGAAAAAAGGGGACATGATGGGCCGGTCTCCCATAGCGAGAAGATGTTTTATGGTTTTGAGGAGTAGGGATCACAAATCGCAAATTCGATTCACCAAGTGCAAATGACCATTTATAACGACCACCAAAACAAAGTTGGCCAGGACTGTGTTCGAAGTTAATAAATAATAACACAATTGTTATTATAATTATAAATAAATACTGATAAATTTCTAAAAGTAAGCATAAGATGCATTCCTTAATAAAGTTACTTGCTTTAAAAAATACGGTTCAATTTCACGGGGTACACTTGTACCCCTGGGTACGGTTAGTGACCATGCCAAATGGGTACGGTTCTAGGGTTAATGACCTCCCGGTCATTGATCAGCTGTGATAACGAATGAATGTTATCATTATTTTTATAATTAGTTCATAAAACATAAACATTGATAAATTGTAAACGTCAACAGTAACATTACGAATTGGCATATCAATTATTTCAATATCGGATTTTGAGAAGCCTTGTTGAAGTAACGTAAACCTACCCAAATTGGTCCTCCCACTATAATCCGGCCACTAAATTGTCACGGCAATTTTTATTATACCTACATTGTATTATTAATTATTAAGCTAAGTCTTTTTGGAACTTGAAACTGCACTTTTAACTTTGTTTGCCACTAAAAGAGATTTTATAGATTTTTTGTTTTGTTTCGTGATAATATTACAAATATTATAATTAAATATACATATAATATTGCTATTCTTTACGTCCGTGTAGTGCCGGACGTAAAGAATAGCATTAACCCATCTCTTCCCATGGCTGTCGTAAAAGGCGACTAAGGGATTCACCAGAGGATGGGCAGCAGCGTTCTCTGAGTACTTTAACAAACCCCCAACATTGTTTGGGGAGGCCTATGTCCAGCAGTGGACGTCAATCGGCTGAATGATGATGAATATTACAATTTATAAAGAAACGGTGCATCACGTGCGTTCAGTGGCGGATTTCCCTGTAGGCCCGGGCCTAGGGCGGCAAATATTAGAGGGCGGCAAAAAATGGCGGCTTTTTTATTTATTTTTTTCGTTTTCGCTCCTTCTGTGAACCTATCCGCCAACTCAAACTCACAATAAACTCAACTCAAATGTAAAAAGTCCTATTATATATCATTGTTTTTTATTTCAATTTAATTCCTATAGTTCATTTAATTTTTCGTGATTTACAGCGAGTAGGGGGCGGCAATATTTCATAGGTCTAGGGCAGCCAACGTATCAAAATCCGCCCCTGCGTGCGTTTTCAATAGTCAAAACCAGACAGGGGACAATTAGAGAGTTCTGTAAAGGTTTAAACTGAATATAGTAAATATAAAGTTTTTATGGTATTAAGTATGGTATAGTTTGATTGATAGACTTGAGTTACGAATAGTTAATAGGTGAATTTGTTTATAATTAGTATGCAAAACTTATTATAATAAAGTGAGCGGTAGTATGGCTGATGATGACAATACCGTACGGTTTGAACACTGTCCAGAGGTGACGGAACAGAAATCGCGAAAAAAAAATCAGCTGTTCCCTACATTTATTTTCGCATAACTTGTCAAAATGTTGGGAACAGCAGTTTTCGTTTTTCGCGATTTCTGATTTGGTCCCACAGTAAAAGTTATTCATAATGATGATTACAATGTAATTACAATTAAGAGGTTGTTGGTGTTTTACAAATAACCCTGTATATATATTTATATTATAAATGCGAAAGTAAGTTTGTTTGTTTGTTATCTTTTCACGCCTAAACCACTGAACCGATTATCCTGATATTTTGCATATACGTTGTCAGGTGTACAGAAACGGACATAGGGTAACTTTCATTCCGAAAGAAAGTACTGTTCCCGAGGAAAACAACAATAACTTTCATAGATGGCGCCACGTGTCTTTTGAATCACGATTGAGTTACATTATTATAGAAACTTTAGTAAGCGAAGCGAAGCCGCGGGCAAAAGCTAGTTGATTATTTAATTGGATAACTGTATTTAATTTTATGAAAATTCATTATGAGCACCGTCGTTTATGGACAAAGCACTATAATTCTTTTATGATTTTCAATTAACTGTTCTTGTTATAGGTCTTGTAATCTCATTTATTTTTAAAAAATGTTTATTATCTAACGACATTGTTTATTTCTCGAAAAATCTTAAATTTTTCAATTCTTGAAGTAGTTGAAAAGCGATCGGTTCTTAGGTAACTGTTTTACATTTCATAACACTGTCCACCTTCAAAGTTTATCGTGATTAGTACTAATTTCGAAGAGCCTAAACTTTTTAGCTGAAACTTAAAGTTTATATGACGACATTGTGGAGTTTATGCTGTATAAACTCTACAATGTCGTCAAATAAACTTTAATATAAACTTTAATTTATAACACAAACCCCCTTATTACAAAAGATGGTTTAAACCAAGACTAAGGTAAACCCAGGTTTAAAATATACCCATCACTTTCTTATGTCATATAACAAAAAGAGACGGGGCTACTCTAAAACCAGGGTTTTTCTTAGACCATCTTTTGTAATAAGGGGGAAGGGTTCCGTACCATGAAAAAATTGGTACGGAACCCTTCGTGCGCGAGTCCGACTCGCGCGGCACTTGGCCGGTTTTTACTTCTATCAAAACGAATTACTTAAATGTTAATTTTATATTTCTTGCTAGATTTAATAAGTATATGAATTTTACTTCAATATGAGGCCTACAGGACCTGAGTTTCCCTTATCAGTCGATATGTCTGAATAAAACAAAAATGATGGTCCTTAGGAGGTCGTTATTTGGTAGGTTTACGTTATATGAAGCCTTGTTTTCCACGTTATCAAAAGATTAACGTTTTTATTAATATCTACCTAAACCTAGACCATACATTGAAAACCAGTTGAATTATTAGAACAATTTTCATTATTGCGTTAGGTAGTTAGATTAATATTTTAGAGCTTAGCTTCAAGTTCTTGGATTTTCATGCTGATAAATTTATGTACCAACGGAAACACGCAATTTGCCAAAGCACCTTAGTAATCGTTTATTATATTTATAGGTACAGTTCAAATAGGTACTTAATTAGGAATATTAAGCGCTTTAACAATAACAAGTAAGGAGATCATTTATCTAAACTACTAGCACGATAACCTAACAGTGCGTCTAGCCTCTACCATTAAATTATTGACAGTTTAGACTTTAGAGAACAGATGTTCGTTCAGTTGCAAACGTAGCACGTGTCACTCATGAACGAGCACGGACCTTGGCCGCTGGTACACCATACGATATCAACCCTATTATTTCATCCCTTTCTACCGGCCTTGCAGCTGTATTATTAATCCCTTTCGCACACTGGTACGATGTACGGGGTGCTGGTGTTGGTGTAAGGTTGTTAGACGTTGTCACCGGCAACGGTAGTCCGATACACGGCACACGGCTGCATAGCGACCTGACGTGTTCAATAACTTCCACTTGACAATATTGTAAATTTATAGTAAACTATTGAAGTGTTTTTGAAAGAAGATGAGCTGCATCACTTCATGTAAGTGTTGACTGTTAATAATTGTTTTAATCTTTTGAGTGTTTGACAAGATGTTTGTTGGGTAAGTTAGACGTACGTAGACGGTGTTGAAATACTAGTTTGACCTAGAAATTGTTCTTGACCTATCATTTATCATGTTTTATTTGAAATCATATTAAGCCGTACTGTAAACATTTGCCTAGATTGTTTGTTTACGTACTATTTTATATAGTTTGTTGTTGTTTGATGTATTTAGTTTAAATTATGTCATGACCAAATTTAATAACAATAACCTTAATACCTAATCATATATGGTGTAAACACGAAAACATAAAATAATTAAATGAGTAAATAATGAGGCATACAGAACGCGTTTGTCTGGTTAGTACCGCTCTATACAAAATAAGATTGTTAAATTATTTTGAAAGGAAGCTATTAATAATTTAACATTTACAAATCCTTCGTAACAGCATTCTTAAAAACTATACACGTAGGTATTGTAAGCATTTAGCATTTCTTCTTCTCACCGTGCAAAAAAAAACAATATTCTATATTTGAAATTCACTATTTGTGAATTATCAGGCAAAATCTAACTAATAATAACTAACCTAATATTATATTTTTGTATTAATAGAGTCGTACTCATTGTAACGGTTTCTACAACGATTAGTAAATATTGAATTATACATTCACACTAGTATTATTAATTCACTAAAAGGTTTGCTGGTAGAAAACTCATTTTTTAATTTAGCTCGCATTTGTACATGACATCTCTAAATTGTATTGTTATAATATTGTGTATCTGTGTATTATTTTGTACGTATCAATCGAGAACGCGCTTACATAAGATACCCTATCGATCCAGTGGTAACAAGTGTCACCACAGATCGTGACGTCCTGGGTTCTATCGACAGTGTAATTGAGATTTTGTATTTAAATAAAGCTTAAATACGGAGATGGGTTAGGTACCAATTAACTTGACCTAGGACTAAATTGTGTTATTGGCGAAAGGGCGTGCACGCCTGAGAAGTTTAGGTCTGCCTAACCCTCCAGGTGGCGAAAGCGTGATGACAGTTTATCATCATAATCAGCCCATTATTGTCCCACTGCTGGGCACAGGCCGCTTCTCATACTGAGTAGGATTTAGGCCTTAGTCTACCACGCTGGCCTGGGGGTCTACTCCCTAAGCACGAAGTCCGTGGTTTCGACATTAGGGGCCGTCTCCACGAGCGAGAAAATCGCGGCGATATTATCGTCGTGTCACGTATTTCTATACACTCTCTTAGAACGTGTCTCCACACGGCGATGTTATCGCGACGACAGTTGGTATTGAACTTGATGGCACGGCGAGAATATCGCCGCGATTCACTCGCTCGTGGAGATGGCGCCTTAGTTACGAGCGTTTCCTACTCCATAAGGGCCTTTTTACTGTCATGCGGGTTCGTGCCCGCGTGCGTGCGTCACCCGCATGCGTGGCGCTCGCAGTTCACCGTATCGTGCGTGTTTCACGCATCACAATAAATACATCTTTGAAAAGGTGAAATTCAGGCGCCACGGGTGCGGGTGACACACGCATGCGGGCACGAACCCGCATGACAGTGAAAAGGCCCTAACACCTACGGACACACGATTATTTCGGGGCCCGAACTAAGAATGAATGACAACACGATTTGACAGTTGTCCCTGTCCCTACTACCGATGTGTTTTTGCCCGACCGAAAAGTTGAACTTGACACTTGTTTTGTTCACTCCTACGTTTCGGGCTACTTTCGGACGGGCGACTAACTTCGTTGACGGACTTAGGGAGTAGGCCTCCTGGTGCAGGTTAGCGGGCTACACACACCATCGAGAACTTTATGGAGCTCTCTCAGATGCAGGTTTCTTCACGATGTTTTCCTTCTCCACGCAAGTGATAATCAAATTCTGATCCGCACATGAGTTTAAAAAGTCAGAGGTACGAGCCGTGTTCAAATTCGGACCCCCCTGCATGGAAGGTTCAACCGCTAGGCTATCACACTGTGCTGTAGCAGTTTATGTCTTGGTAAAATATTATAATAATTGTGCAGCGGTAGCGCCATGTTTTTTTGTTTTGTATTATAGGTACTAGCTTTTGCCCGCAGCCTCGCTTGCGTGAAATTTTGAACCCGTTAAGTGACGATTTTCCATACAAACTTTCAGGCCCTATTTAATTCCCTTAAGGGTTGAATTTCAAAAAATCCTTCCTTATTCCTCGTCTACATTATAAAGGGAACCTCTGTGCAAAATTTCAGCTTTCTAGGTCTAAAGGTCTGGGCTGGGCGTTGATGAGTCAGTCAGTCAGTCAGGACTTTTCTTTTTATTTATATAGATTTTTTGTTTTAGTTTACAGAACTAAAAATGAGTAAATTAAGGTAAAGGCACCTAATTCCGCGGTGTTTTCACCATAACTAGAAAGAACATTAAAAATTAAGTATTTAATATACCTTTCTGTAGAATTGGCTATTTTTATCAGAAGTATTATATATCTTATTTTTGAAATATACTCACAGTTTGACAATAAAAGTTTATTAATAATGTCAAATTATTTAAAAAATATGAAGAAGTCCGAAGCACCTAATTCCGATGTAAAAATCCTAATTCCGATGCATTTGGTTCCTAATTCCGAGTGTACAAAATGCAAAGGAAAGGAGGTATAGTATAGGATACATGATGTTCAAAAAATCAAGTCAATTTATCTTTGTTTGTCTTTGGATCAGTCTCAGACTCTGTCTTACATGATTATTAATATGGTACCACATTATGTAATTTACTTAGATAGGAATTCGGGAATATTGTACTGTCGAGAAACTTTATAAACACTACTGCCATTATGAATTGCTGTAATAGCATTTTGGAGATCCTCTTCCGTGTATTTTTTTCTTGGCTTCATTCTCCTACAATAAAACAATTATAATAATAAAACAATTTTATTAATTTTAGTAAAAGTATATAATATATAAGTATAACTATATCTGAGTATATCGGAATATGAAAGTTATTTTAAAGGGAAAATTTATATTCTTGCAGTTACTAAAACAATACGAAAGTTTTGAACAAGCTGCGTAAGATAATGAACACTGTATTTAACGTGTGCCAATACCACGGAATTAGGTACTAATATAACCTTATTCCGACTTAAATACATCGGAATAGCGTTTTATAATACTAAATCAAGATTTCTAATTCCGAGTAATAAAAAGTAAAAGATTTTTTAATATTAAACAAATAAATTAATGTTCAATTGCGATATCTTTGTAAAAATATACAAAGCTCACTCAGGATTATATCAGAACACATTAATAACTTAATTTACTGTTCTTAGCTTTTCCATACAACGAATTAATAAAGTACCTAAACAGGCAATCTTTGACCTGCTATAATTAGTAAATGCGAAGCCATAGTGTACCTCGGAAATAGATTTTTATATCTATTGGTTATTTAAGTAATCAGAACTAAAATATTAAGTTCGTAATCATAAATCTGCCTTCAAAATTTGAAAAAAAGTCAACGTCTATTAAATTGCATTTCCGTGGTATACATCGGTATTTAGGAACCAACTAAAATATTTGGCACCTAATGCCGCGGTATTTTAAAAACGTATTTTCTCCTCAATTTGTAAAGCAAATATTAAAATGTTAACTGTTTTTAATAAAAAATATAACCCTTCCAATATTTCAACCTAAACAAAAACTCACACGGTATAAAATTATCATACAAAACACTATTTATCAAATCGTATTAATCACGTGCATAAGGTCCGAAATGTATGAAGCGCGCGTTCGAGTCAGCTGCTAGCGTCAAACTTACTGTTTATTTTAAAACGTTAAAGCACCAAAGCACTCTTTTGCTCATATAAACTTAAACAGATAAATTATTAATTGATTAATGTATCTTGCAAACAAAAAGAACTTGTAAATTGCTTGAAAACGCCGTTATTCTAAATACATCGGAATAAGGTGCCATTTTTAGAACCCCTCGGAATTGGGTGCCTTTACCTTAGTTAAGTGGAATGATTTATTGTTTAATATAGCGTACACACCTAGCCAACGAACGCCACCAAACGGGGCTACATACCGCTCGAACCGAAAGAAAGTCGTCCTATACAAAATTTGATCAAACTCGACAATTGACGAACGTTCGTTGTTCTTTGTTGGCTACACAGTATAATAATAAGCTACGTCGTCTTCTTTTCCCATGACAGCTAGGTCTTATGATTGGCCCAAGACGACGTCATCATCTGTGGGTGGTGCCACTATATGTAAATAAATTACCCTAGCAAAATGCAATTTTTCATTTGCTTCCTACTATTAAAAAGCATTTCTGAATAAGTTATTTTATACAGTTTACTTTTTTTAACTAAACAGATGAATAACTCGAAATAGCAAATAAGTAGGCTAAATTGCAATTTATTTTTTACTAGCGACCCGCCCCGGCTTCGCACGTGTACGGTTTATAGCTTAAAACCTTCCTCTTGAATCACTCTATCTATTAAAAAACACCGCATCAAAATCCGTTGCTTAGTTTTAAAGATCTGAGCATACATAGGGACAGACAGACAGCGGGAAGCGACTTTGTTTTATACTATGTAGTGAATCATTATGAATTAAAAACCTTCTTAATTGTATTGAAAATGTTAAAAAATAATAGCATTAATCGTGACATCCTTTTACGTAGTCTTGGACCATCGCGAGAATACCTGGTTTTATATACCATGGTTTGCTAGGTGTGTACGCATATGGGTGCAGTACCTGCACCACACGAGTGTTTATGGAAGTTTAAGGGCTGATTTTTCAATCGTCAGATAACTTTTATCTGGGGAATAAGTTTGATGTTTTGACAACTTTTCTATAGAAAATATGTCAAACCGTCATATTTATTCCTTGGATAAAATTTATCTGACGATTGAAAAATCGGCCCTAAATTAAATAAAGCCTACTGGATTTGCACCGTAACGAAACAAACAAGCATGTAGCCCGCGCCACGGCCCGCGCCTTTACTTACTCCAGATATTTGCGTGCTAAACCGAAAACAGAATATAACATAAACACGCGCATGTACCCGTACCTTTACTGGCTTCAGTTACTTGCACCGTGTACACGCACCCTTAGAATGAGTTTGGTTAATTGTAAACGATATCATTTACACACTTCAGTAACTGGAGTAATATTACTTCGATCTAATTTAACGAACCCTCCCTTACGAACGAAACGAAGTTCTCCCTTAGTTAAATTGTTTAGGTCTTCTTTTCTCGCTATAACGTGTGTGTCATGACTCGTGGGTTAGGATAATATACATTTTATTATACAGGCGGGGGTAGGGGACAATGTATCAAAAACTGAAACAGTGAATTCAGCCCATTATTCTGAATTGAAAATATGCTCGGAATTTTCCGATTTTCCTTTTGACTAATTTTATATTTCTCTGATGTAAAATAACTTATTGTATTAGGATACAAAGCATGTTGCAAAATAAAATGTTTTATTTTTTAACTAGCTGTGCCCGCGACTCCGTCCGCGTGGAACTCGGAAAACAACATTGTGTCGCAGCAACTAAATAGTGTATATGTATTCCATTTATTATAATAATAGACAAAGGTGTCCCACCAAGGCACTTATATATTTTAAACCATTTCTTTAGGTAGAGTTTCAGCTCTTCTTGATTGACCGTAAAGGTTCATATAACCATAATACTAAAAACGCGTTGCTTATTTCCATACATTTCCTTGCTAAAATGGATTATAATTGAATATTGATATTTATTGTGATAATGTAACGAAACCTTATGGCGATACAAAAATGGCTACAACGCCATCTAGTCACAATCGGCGAACTAAATCAAAATATTTTACGCAGTGCAATCTATAAAATGATTTCATTCGAGATGTGGAACAGGAAAGTACTTTAAATATATAAAAATTTCACCTATAGAAGACTTCATTTTATTTTTATAAGTTAGAAATAGGTACTGCTTTCAAAGATTTCAAAAAGTTTGATCTGGAAATCTGGAATCGAAAAATATCATCTGTATTTTTATTTCACCAATCGATAGGATCAATAATACGGATCAAATCGCTCCAATAAACATTGTGTCTGAAATTGATGGAAGACCATAAAACGAAAATTGACTAACTTAGGTACATTTAAATTCAAGCACTTATTAATTGTTGTTAAGTAGTTCTTATTTTTTCCACTTCGTTCAATATAAGACAGTGTGTTTGTTGGAGAGATTTGATCCTGATTATTGACCATAAAGATATTATCAACAGGTGCCACCGGATGGTATAGCTTTGTCAGTTTCATTCCCGGTTCAGGCAAAAAAATCAGTACAGGCAATATTTCTTACTTTTAAAAATAAAATAAAGTCACCTTTGAGTGAAATTTGCAATTTTAAATATTTAAAGTACTTTCCCTTCATGGCTATGTGTTTTGGGACATTACCTAAGGCTTAAATAAACTTAATAAAACGGCGATGACGGGCTTTGAATAGTTCTGACAACAATGAACAAAATAAAATACATAAAAACATTCCAAAAAAATTACAAATACTTCTGTCTACAGCTTATACTATGCAGTATATGGAAATAATGTTCCGCTGCTCGGCTCCTATGAACAATACCGTGATGATAACCAGCAAAATTTTCGCTGTTTACGCAATACATCAGCGAAAGTTCCATCAAAATCCATCCACGGGATTTCACGTGATGTCCGGACGGAAAGACAAACAGACACAATAATTCTAAAAAAAAATGTTATGGTTTCTGTATCGATAGTATAGTACCACCGAATCGAAATTTTGGAAAAATATTTAATTACAGACAAAGTGCACTTTGAATTTTATTAATAGTAAATAGATTTATAAATACGTATTCAAGTATTCATAATAAAATATATGAGTATTTCAAATTAATCTATCGTATTGCCTTGCACAATAAAAAAATTAGAATACCTACACTCGCTTATGAAATTGAATGTATTTCTCTTCCACTGCCATTCAGATAGATAGGTACCTAATAAATTTTAAATAACATTATCTTCGTTTTTTTTTATAAAAGCTTAGTTAGTACCTTCTTCGGATAGCATTTCAATAGACCTTCCGTAGACTGAGAATAGTAATATATTCGTTGATTATATTTCCTCACAACGTGATTTGATACACGTAACGCCATCTATTGAAAAGAAATGGTATATACAAATACATGCTAAGTTCTTCTAGAAAACTTAAAATTCGCATAACTTTTGATTGCGTGAACTGATTGCGATGAAACAAAAAACATATGTTACTTGGAGATAAGCACAATATTTATTAATTAAAGTCAACAACATTGGACCAGTTGTTTTTACGTGATGCTTGAACAAACAAACAGATAAACAGACAAACAGACAAAAAATCCAAAAATGTTAAAAATGGGTTCTATTGGTTATAGTTTAACATCCCAACCAGGTTTTTTCAAAATATTTGCTATGTACAGACACGCCATGTCTACAGATTTATTATATGTATAGATATTAATCGGAAAATTCCGATTTCCTTGATATTTTCCACGAATTTTCAATTCAAAATAATGGGCTGATTTCTCTGTGTTAATTTTTGGTAACTTGTTCTTCTTACACGGGGTTAATTTACCTTTCAAAACATTTATTAAAATACGATAAAATATAGGCAAATTAGAAATTTCCGGTAAATTCGGAAAATTCCAAACAAAATGTGCTAATTTTCAATTCAATATAAGTATAATGAGCTGAATTCGCTGTTTCAGTTTTCGGTACACCGTCCCTTACACCTGGTACATAAGCCTTTGATAAACAAGAACAAGGCAGCAAGCCGCTTATTTAGAGATGATTTAAACGTTTCTAAATTACTAAACGTGAGCTAGCTGATAACGTCACCCGATATCAAGATGTGTATTACACTACGACCTTCCGTTTAGGCAGCAGTTATTGTCTTATAAATACACAAATTCTGTTCTCCGTATTAATTTTTGTAAATGATAGCAATAACGCTTTTTCGCACGCCAGTTTGCATGATCTATAAAACAAATATTTATAAGCCTACGTTGCCGCACAGTAACAACTTCGTAGACGTCGGAATATGGAACAAAATTTACTTTTGTAGCTTTTTTATTTTCCCTTTCAGGCAGCTCCACCATGAAAGTGCTAATATGTACTGGAAAAATGTAGATACAAATGAAGAATTCACAATCAAATTTACTTTTTGTTTCAGGATTTAAATAATGTTTATTTATAAAAGTTATGTCAAACAAGCACTACACGGGACATAATGACATTGTCAAGGGGTTTCGATGACTCCTTAACAACAACTGATAACCTCGATAGTTCGGTTAATTTAAACTCGCTGTACTGTTCCCACCTTTGGACGGATAGTAATTTACGAAGTACAATTATAACAGCACCACCTAGAGATAGAAATGTGATAACATACTGTTATACATGTAAAGGTAAAATACGAAAATATGAACTAAAGTCACCAAGGAACTTTACGCCACATAATCATTCCACTCCCAACAAAGACATAACAATAGATGAAGACGACATATTTGTAAATGAACGACAAGGACACCCTATTGATACAAACATAAGCCAAGCAGTGTGTTCTTATAGCAAAAGCTTTATAAAAGACTCAGAGCCCACAAATGTGGAAAATAAACTACGCATTCCTTCCATATCACAACAGATTGATTCCAGCTTTAGACAAAAATACACTTCTTATGAAATGGACTCTAATGATGTTAGTAGACAGAGACTGAGGAAAAGCCTGAGAGGTTTTGGGTGTATAGTTAACTTTGCTTCGACTGATAGCCCTGTGAAAAAGAGAACTCAAATACAAGCCTGCTCAATAAGTGTGATGATTGTAGCTATCGTAATAATAAGTTTTATTTTGGTCAATTTTACTAATCCTAATTTTAAAGGTATGACCAACAAAATTAGTACAACCGTAGTGCCAACGAAAAATATAGATAACAATGAAACAGCGTCAGCTATTACTAAAATTTATTCGGACCTGCCGTCGTTAACAGAGGTCAATGCTACAGAAGAATATTTTACTACTACAGAATCTGCCATCACTTTTAGCACTGAGAATTCTTCAATAATAAACGTTATATCTAAAATTCGCAAAAACATAAGAACATATCCAAAATTTTCAAGTAAGGTAGACGAAAGCGCGAAACCTAAAGATGTCAATAACAGAGATTTATCACAAAGATTCTGCTCGTGCCAAAAAAAGGAAATCTGTATGTTAGACGAGAACAGTGGCACATCCGTATGTAGAAAGTCAGCAGACGATGATGACCCGACAGGTACGTAAACTTAAATCTCTACCTTTTTTACAGAGTGGCTGTCGATCTTATTTTATGTAAGTACACTTGCGAAACGTGGCTGGTGGATTTTGACACAATTCTCACGACAATTCATTACAACGGTATATAGAAGGTATAACATAAATAAGGGCACAACCTCTTAAGGGGTCACTGTACTCATCATTATGAACAACTTTTACTATGGGACCAAAGCTGCAATCGCGAAAAAAAATCAGCTGTTCCATACATTAATGTTCGCGTAACTCGTCAAAATGTAGGGAACAGCTGTTTTTTTTTTTCGCGATTTCAGGTTTGGTCCCATAGTAAAACTTGTTCATAATAATGAGTACAGTGACCCCTTATGAGGTTGTGCTATTATTTATGTTACACCGTGTATATTAAGAAGCCCGTGCTCAACAGTGGATTGGATAATATTTATCAACGCAACATCATCCTTGACTTTTCACAACTATGTTAGGGTCGGATTCCAGTCTACAGGATGCAGCTGAGCATCAGTATTTTACACGCAGCGACTGCCATTTGAGCCGAAACCCAAAAACTGTGGAGTACCGATATCCGAAATTAGACCTTGTCAGGCTGGACGTTCGGCATTCTTACTACTGTTTAACGTGCTTTCTGAAGCACGGAGGGATTTTGATAAAACTGTAGATTATGGTCAGCCATCCATGACTCGCAGATCTATCGATCTGTTCGGTTCATATTAAGCTAAGAGCCCTTCAATATTATCTCATATGCACATTTTAGATCACACTTAGCCCACTTAGGTAATTAAGTAATTATGAAATCAAGAGTCAGTAAAAGAACCAAGGTATTTTTTTTTACTATGAAATAAATTGTACCGCAGGATGTGGAGGCTTGTGCGCTCTAGAGACTGAAGCTTGTCAACTAGTGGATAAAGCGCGAGGAGTGCGCGTGTGCCGTTTGCTGACGCTTGTGACGTGTTCACCAGATGAATGGCGATGTCGTAATGGCCTCTGTGTGCCAGCAGAAGCCCGATGTGATGGTTCTATTCAATGCTATGACCGATCTGATGAAACGTATTGTGGTAAGGCGTCTTAGGTACATATATACGCATTATCTAGTCCACTAAAACATTTGTTTATAAAAATATTTACATTTGCTGTACCTCAACAGAATGCGATTTAACAAAGCAGTTTCGCTGCGGGCACTCCATATCTTGTTTCTCACACACTAAATTATGCGACGGAGTTATTGATTGCTGGGATGGTTACGATGAAGTCAATTGCACAACTGGTAAGATCACTTGGCTTGCTGAATTAAATATACCTACATAATTATATAATTCATGTTTTCGTATGTATTCACTACCTTTTCTTACTTTAAAAACGAATCTAACTAAAAACTATATCGCCACTTACAAAACTGGGTTATGAATGTGCTCATTCAGACCTAACGGGACTTCCTTTATCCACTTCCTCTATATTGAAAACCACTACCTATACAAAAGCAACAATTTGAATAGGCTGCTCGTAGTTTTAATACGTTCATTATTTCATAAAGTTACATACCTGTGTGTTTGTAATGTAGTTCTATTTTTTTCTCAATTTTCGATGACCATAATACCGATCTGCTACCTTTGTTACGTAATAAGTTTTATTTATAGAATGTCCTGCCGACCAATTCACCTGCACTGACGGTCAATGTATTTTGAGTTCGAGATTTTGTGACGGTCTGGCGGATTGTGCGGATGGTAGTGACGAACCCGACGGTTGTGGCGGAAGCTGCGGGGCACATGAAATGCGTTGCAGGAATCAACGTTGCGTGCCGCGCGCTGTCCAATGCGACGGTCATGACAACTGTGGCGACTTCACAGACGAGATGCATTGTTCTAAATAATACATATAGTAGTTAAACAATAGTATTATATTATCCACTACCTGAAGTGGACGTGCCGTTATTCAATGTAGGTTACAAACAATTTATTTGTCAGGACAATGAAGAGTTTTTGAATAAACTGATTTTAATACATAAATATTTAGTTTTATTTCTCCTTGTTTATTAGCATATCGAAGTGATGTTCGTCATAAGTAAGTACTACCGGGCCATAGGCCATTGGTATTTCCGAAGGCGAAAAACCTCAAACACAATAGAACACGAAACCTAGCAGCTATGAAACAGAGATGCAGCAAATCGCTAATCTATCGGACTAGGTAGGTACCTAGCCGACGGTGTGGTCGGCTCCCAACGACTAATACCAGGTGTGTCAGTATTTTAAACGGAGCGTCTGCTTTCTAAACCAATAGGTAGGTACCATTAGGTTAAACTGGACTAGGTGGCACATCGCGGCAGAGCCCTGGGGCACCGAGGTACAGGAATCCCCCAATGAGTAGATAGACCCCTCGATTACTTGCTGCCTCGGGCCCTAGAGTCTCTAGCTACGGCCTTGCTAACCGCCGAAACCATTGATTCTGTACGGTTCGTACATTTGCTTGTTGTTGTTGTTGAGGTTGTGGTTCAGGTTGAAGCGCGTAGAGAAAAGATCACTTAGTTCCCGGTGGGTTTATTACGTATAAATAGTGTTTACAAGTAAATATGTTGACGATTCCTTTCTCTAATGTTAGTCACCGCGTAGCAGTAATCGCACTCGCTCATTTATTGTAAGTTTTGTATATTTATAGTAATGAAATGACGCGCGACTGGTGTAAGCCACCGCGTCAGCAAATCATGTACAGTTTAAGACTGTACAGATTCGTAGAACAGCGGTCTCCAGTGTTAAATACGGTCACCCATCCTGCTCATCCATCCATCGATCGCGGCTAATTAAATAATAATAATCGCGGCTTAGAACCATACAGGGTGTAAACGAATTCGTGTTATTCTTTCAAACCGCATGATCTACTGGTGACACAGGTTGACCCTGAAAAGATTTTTTGAAGAATCAAACAAAAACATTTTCAAAATGAATTAATGGTGTTCTGTTTTTGAGGCGTTTTAGCGCCACGGGTTAACTGACTGCGCGGAGCGATATCGCGCTAGTCGTGCCCGCCAGCTGTGTCGCCGTGCTTTCATTATTTTATTTATGCGTGGCATCGAAATGTTCTACCAAAAGGCCTCTACACACCAAAGCCGCCCCGTTTCACCCGGCACGTTATTGCGGCCAACTAACGCGAACTAACCGAGAGAACATGACGCAAAACAAGCCCGACGGCGTAACTCGCCGGGCAAAGCCCTGGTTTTGATGTGTAGAGGCCTAAATAATTTTAATTTTTCCAAAAAAATATTTTGCCTTTTTTTTAAAACCTTATTTCGTAGTTTTAGGTACGATCACTACACACACACATACACACACATACCGCAAGAAAAAAAAAATTACTTTTAATGAAGCTAAATCCTGTACGGTCTATGTATCCGGTCAATCTTAGTAGATCATGTAGTTTTAAGGAATTACGCGAATTCGTTTACGACGTTTACACCCTGTACCTATTAGGTACCTAAACATGCTTTATTAAAATCAAAGATTACCATGTTTGATGACTTTGATGCACCTATGCAACTATAGGGTAGGTACTTATATTCATGTTTTAAATACTTAGATTAACAGATTTGCATATTAAAAAAGTTCATCTTTAAAACATGAAACAAACTACTTAATTCATTATGGTCTTCTATTCATAAAAATGTGTAGTCTAGAGTCTAGTACATGTACCTACTTTTATGAAAAAAAAAGATACGTATTGAATTGATAACCTCCTCCTTTTAAAGTCGGTTAAAAAGCTCACCTAGGTATTAAGTACTAAAAAAGCCAAAAAGTTATTTAAGTTTCTTTTAAATCACAAGCGAGTGCTGACGACCACTTCAAACCTTATTATTTATAAATCATGGTAGCCAGTAATAATAATAACAAGCTTAGACCTTAGACAATTACCGCGTTTGCCCATGAATAAAAAAAAACAAGGCGCTAATTTGTGCTCTAGATTCGCTGCTATCAAGGTATTTTGATAGCAGTGAAGACCTCGCTGATACCCATTCAATCCTGTACTGCGCGGCTGTTCCGGCATGTCGAGTAGCTCATGTCAAAGTTCATAATACTGACAAAGCTACAAGACCAAAACCTGCCGTACCGGTGGCGGCGTGGCAGTACTGAATTGAGCGACGTATTGGCGGGGCTAGAGCACTCATTGGCAAACTAATCTGCTTCAGGAAGGGCAATACTCGCCCAAGAGCGATGCGCTTTGTAAGGAGGGCGTTCTCGGGGACTGATACCCAGTCCTCGAGATTACATGTCCCGTGTTACTGAGCGCATCGACTTCCTAAAGCAGAATTATGCATGGGCAAACCGTATCCGGAAGTAAGTATTAGCGGCGAGTGGAACGATACACCCAGAATCGCATGTTTCAACGCGACCAAGGTGGATATATAGAGCTTGGGAGCGGCCAGACCAAGGTATGAGCGACGTGCATCTGCCGGATCTGCCATGACTTCATTTTTCGCGCAGCATCTGGTCGGTGCCTGTCTTTCAAACCAAAGGTGACTGGATACGAGACGTCGAGCGAGTCGGGCTATTTTAATCACCCCACAAGACGTGGCCGGTACAGTCCGTCCGTTGCCAAACTGGAAATCTCCGGGACCGAACGGCCTGCACAACTTTTGACTTGAATGGCTGCGCAGTTCACACGCTCGCTTGGCGTCTCAGTTCCAGTCATCTCTGGAAACTGGTACGCTCCCACAGTCCACAACAGGAGTTACCCACCTGCTCCATAAATCAGGTAGTACCGTGGAACCCAAGAATTATAGACCGATCACATGTTTGCCGACGGTCTATAAGCTTCTCACATCCATTTTGAGATCCAAAATTATGTGTCGAGTTCTGGATCCCGCGGTACTAAGGAGCTACTCCTCAATCCTCATTGACATAGCCATCAGCCAACAGGTTCACCGATCCCGAAAGGATCTGTCGACATATTGGATAGATTATAAGAAGGCCTACGACTCGGTGCCACTTACTTATACGGCTCATGAGGGTGCTGAAGTTGTATAAAGTAAATACAACTCTATGCACTTTCCTGACCTAATGTATGGGGCAATGGAGGACGGTCCTTCGCTATCCAGGGTGTCGACAAATTCAAGGGATAGGGGAAACCAATCAGGATTGAGCGGGGTATATTCCAGGGCGATAGTCTGAGCCCGCTGTGGTTTTGTCTAGCCTTGAACCCTCTAAACACACTGCTGGAAGGGTCGGTTGTCTATCGATTGAGAAGAGGTGGTCAGGTAAAATTCCACCTCCTTTACATGGATGATCTGAAACTCTTTGCCCTCAACAATTTGCGACTGTTGGAGTGTAACTGAAACTTTCAATAATTCCGTCAGGATGGAATTTGGTGTGGACTTGCAGACATGCATGTAAAGAAAGGGAGGATTATGGATTCCGTGTCCGTGAAGGTCGAGGCTTTTTAAATGCTAAGACCCTCCACAACCGCGAGGTATGCAGTCTCAGAGAGTACTTCTCCCAAGCCGGCGTGGAGATGCATCGAGATGTAGGGAGTCGCAGTAGACAAAGGATTCACCCCGCTCTCCTTGGCTAAAGAGAACTGGTGTACCCACTTTGATACTAATGACAATGACCATAGGGAGGTATGGCGGAGCAAGGAGCTTCTAGATGTAGATTTTCTAGCGTCCGTGGCCTGGCTAAGTTTCGGTGACCCTATTTGGGGAAACCGAAGGTTTTGTTTGTGCAATTATGATGAAGAACTAATTAAATTAAAGAAAAGAATTAAAAATATAATTAGGTACTGTGAAGGACGACACGGTTGACATCTGTCGGGCATGCCACTGTCCCGGTAAATCTATCCGACATACTATATTATCTCTAGTTGTTCTCGTCTTGCTAATAGTGAGTATTTGCAGGCACAACCTCGTAGCTAAGACTATCCACCAGCAACTTGCTCTGAAATACAACCTTGTGGACGCAGAAGTACTTATATTACAAGTAAGCACCCGACCCAGTTCTCGACATTGTACTGGGATCGATCTATCATCACCTACAGGACTATTGTTGCCAATAAGTCTTACATAGTGTTGATGGATCGATCAGAGCGTCTCACAATGATTATTGATATCACCTTGTGAAAGCCAAGAAAGATAAAGAAATTAAATATTAGGACTTGCCACACCAGGTTGTCACCATGTGCAGGGGCGGATTTCCCTATAGGCCAGGTAAGCCCGGGCCTAGGGCGGCAAAATTTGGCGGGTTTTTTTTTTAGTTTTCGCGCCTTCTTTGAACCCTTCCGCCAACTCAAACTCAATACTTAAACTCAACTCAAATGTAAAAACTTGAGTGTAAAAACAAATTAATAGGTATGTAAATGACCCTACCGTCACACTTTTATACAATAGGTATGTATTTTTATCTAAGTTATTACCTATTAGTTCTACAATAATTTTACAATTTAGCACGAAATCGTAATCATAGGTACGTCACTTTCACAGATTAGAATCTGATCACAGATTAATGTTATATGATTCTGAGATTCTGACTATTGACTGGTTATTATTCTAAGGAAATATTTCACCAACATATCAATAATTTAGTTCGTAACTATTCACCAGATTTAAATATTACCTAGAAATACGACATTTATGTGTTCAATAATCTTGTCATTATCACTATTCATATGTGGTGAAATGCAAATGTTAGCTATTGAAAAGTTTAGGGATCGAATTAGCATAATGAACAGTTATAGGTTGGTAAACTATCCCCTTAGCCATATAATAGACCTTGATTGACGAAAACGATTGTTGTTGTAATATTCGCCAATTTATGAGATCGGTAGACTACTACACAATTTAGCCATCAAGGTGTTTATTTTTTAGTATTCTTATAATAATGTAGGTAATACTGATCTGACTACAGGGGGCTTACCATGACCTCAGAAAACGTTCAAATGCCAGCCAGTCAACTTTCATTCAAAAGCAGGCCTGCTTCTGAATCACTAAAAATCGTACCATGACAGTACTAAGGTGAATGACCAGTTGTCAAGGTCAGTCGTGCTCCAATGTTGAATCACCATCAGAAGAGGATTCGTACGATATCAGTGAGGAGACATTTGATGCATCGCTTTTAGAACAGTTTACTTACACCCAGCAGTAAGAAGAACAAGCAGAGGAAGAAGTACAAGAAGACGAACAAGAAGAAGAGGAAGCAGAATTATCAGATCATTATGAATGAGACGGATAATTTTGACCTAAGTTTTAAGAATCCACACGGCTTTCGTCATTTCCAATAGTACCAGTTTTTATATATTTTGAAATAGTTTTGAATTAAACAGGATCACAATAGATTGTGGGATTGGCCTATTGGGGAAATCACGTTAAAAAAACGCGCAAAGTACACAACCTTGCAGGTGGCGTGGAAACGCATATTATGAAGAATACAACTTTTTCAACTATTATATCTCAGAAACGGTGACGTTTAGGAGAAAAATTGTAGACAATTCTTATAGATAATTGCATAATCTACAATTTTTGTCTGACCTATTTTTATCATAAAACTTACCGTTTGGCTAAAAAACGAGAAAAACCCATATCTGCGAACTTTGACCTTGAATATTTTTTTTTGCAAGTGTGGGATCGATGGGGACTTTTTACATTTGATTTATAATGGTGTTCCGAACATTCGTACCAATTTTCAGCTCTATGCGAATTTTTGCACTTTGAAATGTCTAATTTGACCGGACTAATCCAGGTAGTAGGTATATGCTATAACCCCGGTCACTCACATTCGTACGAGTACGCGAACCCACAAGTGTGGGACCACATTGATATTACATAATTATGTAAGTTTCATTACTCGTATTCCATCTAAGCCAAAAAATCCGGACAAATTAAAGAGCCGGACAAAGTCCGGACAAAAGTCTAGAAGTCCGGACATGTCCGGACAAATCCGGACGGATGGTAACCCTAGCTGCGCGTGAACTGCGCGTCGACTTCACCGACAACCAAGCTTACATAAAGTGCAAAGCGAAACACAATAATGGTATTTTTGCGTAGTATACTTGCATTACGATAATACATATCATGAAAATATGGTACGAATAGTATAATTATATTACGAAATCCAACCCTGTTTGAAACACAAGAATAGCCACAAAGTTGCGTTCGGAATCACGGACTAATGACGCGTAGCAATAGAATGCCGTTATTGCGTTCGCGTGACGCGAACTTGACGCGAGCGTATCTGACAGCGGTCGCCGATGATACGTGAATACGAAAAGCGTTGTTTTTATCGAAACTTAACTGCAACTACACTGCAAAACTGCTAAAAACTGCTTCTTTAGTTCTAAAAACTACTTATTTATATATGTGAATTACCCTAAAGGTATTTCACACAGAGTTAAATTTAGTCATGTGAGGTGGTCTATGCACCACAGAGTAAATAACCACTTCATTTTATCCACTATAAAATTCTCAATGGAACTCCGATTACATTGCGATTACGTTACGTTGCGATTACGTTTATAAATGATGTTAGTCAGATTTACTGGTATGTACCTACGTACCTACATAGAATATTAATTTTATCATGTCCAGGATGGTTGACGGATTTACTATTAAAATAGCCGAATCTGTCGAGATTGTGACACTATATTATGATTTGCAATTCTAAAAAACAATCAATCAAATCGTGTCTTCTGAAGTCCTTTACGAAGACCGATGAATCGACTTTGTGGTAATTCCGATAATTCAAATAAATAACTTGTTGGTCAGTCTGTAACTCCATTTTACTCTATAATCTATGATCACCATTGACAAAGCTAGCTGTCTTGTTTCTTTTCTTTTCTGTCATGATTATCTTTTTTAAAGTCTATGATATTCGTGAGTGTTCGTGAGTTTTTTTCGTTCGCTTTCTATTTAGATATAAGCCTGTCCGAAAACTGTAAAATATTTAAATAAATAATTATCATCTTGCAATAAGTTACAAACATGGCTGACAGTGATGACGAATATGATCGTAAAAGGCGCGATAAATTCCGCGGTGAACGGGGCACCGCAGAAGGCAGCAGTTACCGAAGCAGTGACCGACGCGAGGAAAGGAGTCGGGGTCGCGAAGACTGGTCTGAGAGGTAACTAATTAACTTTAATAAGATTTCTATTGTTTCGGTAACAATAATCATTATGTTATGAATTTCTTGCAGATCCCAACCTCAATCCTTTGAACCTCCAAAAATTCCTATCCAAGTTCCAAAAACCACAAAACGTTCCGTAGCTCTTATAATAAGGTAATATGGTATTGGTAGGCCATTAAAACTGTTTTAAGATATATGTAGTTGTCAGTCAGGTGTCCATTTCATTATATAATATTAAAAATACAAATGTGGGTATGATGAATTGAATTTTCTAGTTCCATATATTAGCTTATGCTAGCGACCCGCCCCGGCTTCGCACGGGTGCAATGTATCATACATATAAACCTCTCTTGAATCACTATCTATTTAAAAAAACTGCATCAAAATCCGTTGCATAGTTTTAAAAATCTAAGCATATAAATGACAGACAGACAGTGGGAAGCGACTTTGTTTTATACTATGTAGTGATTGTATCCATAGATGAAATAGGTAGATTGTTTACTCCTATAGATTACATGTCACAAGTTCACCATATTCATTAAATATGAAAATAGTTATTTTTGTTCCTCTTTTAGCTGAAATCTGTACATGATGAATATGTTTCATATTATTCAAATTAATTTTTTTGCTAATGATAGCATTATGGTGACCCCTATAAGGACGCATTTGCAAAAGGCGTAGGTATCAAGTCATATAACTACATGGGCTCAGTCTCATACCTTTTCCATCCAGTTAGGACATTTCAAATTTTTGTGACCATAGAGTGATCTATTTGACCCACTCAAGATGACAGTCAACAACAAAAAATAACAAAAAGACCATAGTAAAACCAACCATAATTCACATGGTTTATCCGTCATAGCAAAATGATGGTAATAGTAAAAAAAGTTTTTCATTTGTAAAACTTTTTTACTTTAGTTTTCTAGTACAGTTAAAGTTAAATTATTCTGCTAACTAATGGTATTGTTTATAATTATTAAAAGAGTTATAATACCATTGGAATCAATGTGTAAATAATAACAGATATTCTTTGGCTGGAAGATCTCGTGGAGGTCGCTCTGGTCCTGACTACAGGGATTATCGTGGTGGAGCCAGTGCCAGCCGGGGATACTCTCCAGTCAGAGGGGAAGGTCCACCAAGCAAACGCATCAGACCTGACTGGCCTATAGATGAGAGGAGATATGGGGGGATGCCACATGACTCTTATGGGTATGGCTGGGCTCATGATCACTTTGGCCCTCATCCTGCACATCAAGGCTATGGACAACCTATGGCTCCAGTGCCTGCAAGGTGAGAAGTCTTAATAAATTTACATTCCTTTTCTTATTTGTAAACAAATTGCAATAAATTTAATTGTTTTATGGTGTAACTCTTATGATTCTAGGGATACAGTATTACCAATGGGAGCAACGGATGGTCCCCCCACCATGATGTCATTCAAGGCATTCCTGGCAGCTCAAGATGACTCTATCACTGTTGATGATGCCATTCAGAAGTACAATGAATACAAGCTCGAGTTTAGGAGGCAACAGCTTAATGAGTTTTTCGTTGCTCATAAAGATGAAGAATGGTATGCATATTTCAACTTTTTATGTACTATTATACACATCTAGAAACAACTTAAAATCTTCAAAAATTATGGGGACACAAATTAATACTTGCATGAATAAATTAAAATGGGGAATTGGCCTACCATCTATGGGTTGAAGAACCAATTACTTGCTCTTTGTATGATTTGCTGGTTATCGAGAAATTCTAAGCATACATTTAACAATTTGTTTCAATAAATAGTTATAGATTCTAAGTAACCTGGTTATGCTTAGAATTTTTCAAAGATGCTATGCAAATGTTAACAGTTACCTTTTTTCCTACAGTCTACAGTGTATTCGCGTGGATTGCCGGACATCATTCAGAAAAATTTAATCAAACTTTATGCAAATGATTAAATGCTGTGTGTAGCTAGTTTATTTCGCGTTGACCCGTAGCGCGCAATGCTACAGGTTTCGTTTCTGTTAGGGGTAGGGTTAAAATATTCCACATGTGTGGAACAGGTGAGACTATGAAGATTTTTTAAATATATGTATACTAAGCAATTTTAGTTTTCTGTGACATGAAGTTCAACCAATCTGGATGTGTTACAAAAGGTCGTTTATTTCTTTATGTATGTAGTTAAATGGAGGCCGATTTTTAAACGCAACCTTCCACTTATTGGGTTGGATGCATCTTTACTTATAATTTAATGATATTATGTAAAGACAAAACATGTTTTCTGGATTTAGTTTAACCCCTTTTTAAAGATACTCTATGTTTTTTCATACACAACTTATTGTTTAGTTTTTAAGGCTACTTCATAAAGAATATTGTAGATTTTTAAATTGCTGTAAACTGTGTTCAAAGTATTTGTTGTATAAAAATCGGTCTATTCACTTTGTTTTTTTTTTAGTGTTATATGGACTTATTTATTTTAAATAAAACACTTTTAAACTAATATAACTATTTTGTTTCTTAGGTTCAAGATCAAATACCACCCTGAAGAATCTGTTAAAAGAAAAGAAGAGCAGCTTGGTGCCTTGAAGGTATAGCAAAAAATACTTACATTTCTATGCAATTTATTAAAGATTATTGTTTTGATTTACGTTATGTGTCTTAAATGGTAAATTTTACAGAATCGACTTAATGTGTTCCTTGAGTTATTGGAAAAAGGGGAACTTGACAAGGTCTCCGTAGATATTGATAAGTCTGAGAAATTAATCAGGCTTCTCGATACTGTGGTCATTAAACTGGAGGGTGGCACTGAAGAGGATTTGAAGGAGCTGGATGAACCCCCACCACCAGAAAATGCTAATACTAATGACAAAGCAGGTCAGCACAAATTCTTTTAAACGTGTTTAATAGTAGTAGTATGTGACTGCTTATGTACATCAACCATAATTACTTCTTATGATCTTTCTAGATAAAATTGACTCAGACAAGCCAGTTGTTATTGACGTTGATGAAGTAAAAGTGAAGGAAGAAAAGGAAGAAGATGATAAGAAGGTTAGTTTGAAGTGTTAGTTTTTTGGAAACATTTAATTTAAATACTTAAATTCTCATTTTTTTCAATAGCATTCATTCTACCAAGCTAACGCATATCAATACTTTATGTGGTTGAACAAACATACTAATGCACAAATAAATCAAATTTTATGTTATACAGACAAATAAAGAGGACAAAAAGCCCGAGTCTCCGAAACCGACGGCGCCTCTTACTATGGAGATTGATCCCCATTTGCGTCAACTGCAGGAGCAGGCAAAATTGTTCTCCCGCTTTAACTCTACAGGAACCGAAGAGGAACCGGAAGAGCCGAAGGAAAAGGAGAAGGAACCCCGTGAGTGTTGTTTGATTTAATGAGAAATCTTCACTTTTGCTGTTCGGTCGGACGTGTTTGTATCCGCAGTAACATTGCACTTAGATAATACCGCAAAAACGCCAATCTGAACTTAATGAGTCGTTCAATTCTTTAGTTAAATATGTCGTCGTCTAGACTGATCTTTTTTCCGGCGCGTTGTTAATAGTGCGAGTTTTTTACAGGGAGAAGTATACAACATGCAAATACTCACTATGTATAAATTCTTCACTCGCCATAGCCGGCACAATCGAATTCGAAACCTATCTCGAATTATGTGTTGAAATTCTACATAATTGTAATCGTCAAATTGAATGAAAATTTGCTTATTATGATATGTCGGGCGTTATTAAACTTTCAATTTACAGCACCACCAGGTTCATCATCCAGTTCGTCGTCGTCGAGTTCTTCTTCCTCCAGTTCAGAAGACGAAGGCGAAGTTACCAGTCGTCGCAAATCAAAGTCCAAATCTAAAACTCCTGACAAGTCCCCTAAACATAAAGAAAAGTCCAAGTCTCCTAGCGTGGAGAAAGTTGTTGAAGTTACTGAAAACGACAAAGAGAAGGAAAAGAGTGGCGATGAAAAAGCAGAGTCTGTCAGTGACGTTGTGATTGAAAAGAAAGAATGTCGCGCGTTACACAAAACAACTTCTATATTTTTAAGGAATCTAGCACCTACTATCACCAAAGCTGAAGTCGAAGCTGTAAGTAATTTGGTTATTGGTTTGGTTGGTTTACAAAAATAAATGATTGATTGATTGATAGACAGACTTCATTACCAAAGCGTTTACCCTCTACCCGATTTTTAGGCCCGGTAAAAAGAGTCCCGACCGAAAACAGAAGAAACCGGGCGCCCTACCTATTATTTTAATACTACTTAGGGACCTTAAACACAGTGCTTTCAATACATAAAGAGGTGCCGGGCCACTCCTTGTGAGAGGTCTACCTAAATGACTTATTTTTAGGAGGGCCCATGTGAAGCAACTAAATTTACAATATCTTGTTGATGATGTTGTAGTTTATAAATGTGATAGGGTGATAAGGTGTACTGTTTTCTAGATGTGCAAACGTTACGGTGGGTTCCTACGCGTGGCTCTAGCTGATCCACTGCCGGAGCGTCGCTGGTTCCGACGAGGCTGGGTCACCTTCCGCCGCGACGTCAATATCAAGGATATCTGTTGGAATCTTAATAATATAAGGGTAAGTGCATAAAGCGGGTGTAAGCTTTAACAAATTTCACGTGTATGAAAATTGCATTGGACTCATTTATGATTTGCTACAATTTTGTAACGGTCCACCGAAAATATAGCTAAATTTACTGTTCTTTTAGCTCCGCGAGTGTGAATTGGGCGCCATAGTGAACCGTGACCTGCAACGTCGCATTCGGCCAGTTTCGGGCATCACTCTTGAACGACCCGTGTTACGCGCTGACGCACGGTTAGCGGCGCGACTCGCACACCTGCTAGACACTCGCACGAAACTCTGGCACGATAGCTCCGAAGAACAAGCTAATGACAACGACCAGGCGAACCGTAATGAGGTACTAAGCATACGACGTATAATTTCGATAACCAAATTATTACAAGAATAAATAAAAATAATGTGCATGATTTGTTCATTTTATTTTTCTACAGAACTTCAGCTTGAATTCGAAGAATCCGGTGCTACATAAGATTACGGAGCATTTAATAGAGGAAGCGTCGACTGAAGAGGAGGAGTTACTGGGCCTCGAAGCATCATCAGAGTCCACGGCCTCTGAACAACTGGACCCAGAGCTTGTCAAAGTATTAGATCGCCTTGTATTGTACCTGCGTATTGTACACTCTGTCGATTATTATAATCATTGCGAATATCCGTACGAAGATGAAATGCCTAACCGTTGTGGCATTATGCATGCGCGGTCTGGACCTCCTGCTAATAAGGTAAACTTTTATTAACATTTTTGCGTACCTAAATAAGCATATTAGAAAAATAGATAATTATTTTTAAAAAATGTGTTCCTTCTCAGCCAACCCAGCAAGAGATACAAGACTATGTCAAAACATTTGAAGGGAAAATGTCTGCATTCCTGCAAGATGTCAAACCCCTTTCTGACGAGGAGTTGCATAAACTTGGAATAAAGGTAATTATACCATCTTGCTTTCTTTCTAATTCTCAAATTCATAAATAATATGTATAGTTAACAAAAATCATATTCGTAACTTTGTTTATACATTCAGGATACCGACGCGGAAGTTGAAAAGTTCATTCTGGCCAATACACAAGAGCTGGCAAAAGACAAATGGTTGTGTCCTCTAAGCGGGAAGAAGTTCAAAGGACCGGACTTTATTAGAAAACACATATTCAACAAACATGGTGAAAAGGTAATAGATTCGTTTTCATTCATTCTAAGAATGCACAATGGTTTAAAAACTTCATTTATTTACTTTTCCTGTTTAGTCTCTTGCTAATAATCATCATACCCTTATTTTTTTATTTTTTCGAATTTGTCACCCATTCAATATTAATTGCTGATAATTGAACCAATTTGTGAGATACACAGCAGAATTTGTGTTTGCTGTTACCACTCGCAATTCTTTGCTCCCTATAAATACCACATCTACTTGTTTTGCTTGCATTTCATGTGTAGGTATGTAAAGTGACAGCATATGTTCAGACTTTATCCTCCATCGCGTCGTTTATAAAGAAGAAAGAGCAGTTGATGAGTTAAAAATGTGTCGTGTAGGTGGACGAGGTGCGTCGCGAGGTGTCGTACTTCAACGCGTACGTGCGCGACGTGCGTCGTCCGCAGCAGCCCGAGCCCGCGTCGCGCCCGCAGCCGCAGCCCTCGCACGCGCCGCCGCCCGCACCGTCAGTACCTACTTATATTATTACCGGGGAGTGGAATCTTAAATGCGTGGCGCCACACCATGCCGAAATTACGCGACCGAACTTCGGCGTCTGTTTTTTGTATAGGTAAAACGCGACGTAATTTCAGCCTGGTGTGTCGCGGGTAATTTAAAAAGCATTGCAGGCGTAATCATGCCCAACTTCGGTCGCGTATCTTCGGCATAGTGTGTTTAGACACTATGGCAAAACAATTGAAAGGTGATAGAGACGGGTCATTATTTTTTATCGAGTATTCAAGCTATTGATACTTTTTAACAGCTGAGAATACAGACGGATGGACGTTTGACGTTTTTTAGAAACACAAAATAATAGAATCAACACGACATGTCAAATTGAAATAAATATGACTTAATTCATTTTTCTTTTTGATTGCCGTACTATAGTATCGTCATCAAAATTGATCAAATATAATAATAGTGTCTTTAGGGTAAACTTCCCAAGTCACGGTAATTATCAGATTTTTTTGATAGCTAAGACAATGTTTTATTTATGTGTCATTATCATTACAGATTATTTGTGTGTAAAGAATAAAAATTAAAAGTTTTTGTTAAGTTAATTAACAATAAAGTACATAACTAAAACGAATCGATAGCTTGAATACTCGATAAAAAATAATGACCCGTCTCTATCACCTTTCAATTGTTTTGCCATAAGATTCTGCTCTCTGATTATTACTGTTATTTACTCTCGTGCATGGTACTCACTACATAGGTGGGCTACTGCAGCCGACATGTTGAAAGGAATCCTTGGCTTTTGGTCCAAATAGTTTCTGACATGTTAGTTTGCTGACCACGCCAGCCGCTTGCCTGGCAGCCGTGTTGCGCGCCTAGTCTTTCTATGCTTGTGAACTGTTGTCTACATGTTACAGAGTAGAGTACTGTAATGTCTAGTTTTTTTGGTTATTAAAACAACAAACTGCCAAGTCAGATTTTCCTAGTTTTTGGCAACCCTTTGTACAACTGAATATGTTTAAGGTTATAGTTAAGGTCTCTTTTAAATGAGATATATTTGATGTATTGTAAGCAAACGGTGTGATGATTCGCATCGGTGACGCTGTTGGCCGAAACAAGTCTCTAGTAACACCGACCGACACGGCTTTAACGACCGACCAATGGAAGAATAACCGTTTCGTTATTCTTCCATCGGTCGGTTGTGAGAGCGTTTTCGGTCGGTAGCAGTGCACAATAGGCATGTTGACAGCATCAATAAATTGCAAATCTAATTAGTCCACCAGTTAGAGTTTTGAAAAATAATGGACACGTATTTTTTCTTTAGTTAAATCTATGAATATTTGGAAAGATAAAACGCATCAAAACTCGAGAGTGGGGCTTGTGACGTTAGAAGCAAGTAAAAAATGTACTTTCTTGTGACGTTTTGCCAATTTTAAAAGTGTCGTATCTTCGTCAATTTTGGTTTACGTAACAAAAGAAAAAATACGGGTCAAATATTTTTGATAATAATCTAACTGACAGACTAATTAGATTTTTTCAGTCAAATACCCTATTGTTGTTCTGGAACGCTGGATATTATACGCATCGATATTTAATAAAGTTTCCTATGTCTAGGATTAATTGATATGTATAAGATTCATATTGCCTTTAAAAACTTTCAAAGCGAAATTACGACATATTACATGATGCTATAAGGTAAAGTACAGTTTGTCTGTATTAGATACATTGTCCCCCCAGCAGGTACGGTGGTGGCCCGGGAGGTCCGGGCGGGCCGGGCGGCGGCCCCGCGTCCGCGCGCGGCTGGGGCTGGGGCTCGTGGGCCCCGCCCGCCGCCTACGTGCCGCGACACCCGCGCTTCACACGACCCAGGTAACAACGCACTCTCATTACCTATAACTTGTGCTTATCATACCACCTTGTTATCGGGCTTAAGCGAACCTTCCTGAGGGTATTTCTTCTCAGAGGTAGTCTGTTAGGAAACGCCAACGCCGACGAGCTTGTATAGGTAAATTGATATTTATAAAAGTATTTTTAAAAAGACCTAACGGAATAAATAATTTCATTACAGTTTATGTTTGAGTTATCGTGAAAATGTGTTCGTCAAAGCCCAATAATATATACCCATAAGACGATTTTCCGTTTCGTGAACAGGTTTAGTACCATATTGTATTAAAATACTCAGACCTCAAATGATGCTCTGAAAATATTTAAAAGAATCTGAGAGCACAGTTGAAGAAGAAAGACGTAATAAAATAAAAACTTAAAAGCTTATGTTTCTTCGGTTACAATGGGGAATCGTAATATTATTTACCTACTTAGTTCATGAAACGGAACGTAGCCTAAGGCCGTGGACACATGACTACGGTGCGGCGCCGCGTACGGTGCACCGCACGTTAGTTTTTGCTTAGTTCGCCTAGCCTCTTGTTCCTTGCGCCAGACTGATTCAGTCGATGACAATAGATTAATTAATTGTGTCTCATTAGTGACCGCTGAAGGTCTGGAAGCACGTCCCGTTCTCTGGGACAAGACAAACGAGGATTATAAAGATAAAAATTTGAACATTTGCACCGCGTCGGCACACGGCAGCAATTATACGTGGGGACGTGCTTCCATTAGTGAAATTAATAAATCGACATCTAAATTGTGAGCCATTTTTATTAACACGTGCGAACTAAGCAACAGCAAAACATAAACTAACGTGCGGTACACCGTAGACATGTGTCCACGGCCTTAGTATTAATCATCACCGTGCATCCTGCCTGTTTGAATCATAGAAGTAATAAGTACTACGTACAACTGGAATGAGTACTTGTCGATTTCTGCGAATCACGTGAGATAGGTATAAGTGTACGCCTTGTCACTTTCTAACACAAGGGTAACCATATGGCAGACTTATGGTGTAATAAGTCCTGCCTAGTATTACTAAATATTGTATGTCCTTTAAAGCATTACAATATCTTTATACCGCAAGTTAACTAAACCAATCGGAAAAAGATATAACCATAATTAGCAATGTCTTCTAACATTTACACGATTATTGTACATACTAGGGATGTTACGGAGCTTCGACTCCGACTCCGATAAGTCGGAACTTCCGATTGATATTACATCTCCGGTTCCGACTTCGGCTCCGATACTTTTAAATCGTAGGTTTGAATAGGACGTCGAAGCATTTTTTTTATCGCCTGCGCCTTTACTAAGTATGTAGGTTTATTATTTTTAATTGAAATTAAAGAGGCTGACTGAAATTATGTAAATACTATTTTATTTTATTAGGCCTGTCCTTAACACATCTCTCTTCTGCTAACACCTCCGAATCCGCCTCGGACTCCGATTCCGGTTCCGAATCCGACAAACCAAATTTAAAAACTCCGACTCCGACTTCGGTTCCGATAAAACCACCTTCGTAACATCCCTGGTACATACTACTCCTTTTTTGTTTAGGTACATTTTGTAATTATATTCAGATGTTAGGCTGGGACTATAGGTCGCCGCGCCGCCGCTCCTATTTGGGTCAGGGGGCTTACTATGACCTCTTAAAGCAGGGCAGAAGTTGCCTGGAAGTTGAAGTGCCCTGCGTTTTTGTACTATGACATCGTTAAAGCAGGCCTGTAGCAGGCCTGCTAAGTTGACGTTTACGAAATCCGTTCACCTTTTCTTTTGTATAGTTTTCATACCATGATGTGTTATTTGATAGCAGCAGAGTGTATATTGAGCGGCTGTAATGTCAAAATAAGCGATCTTGAAAAAGTTAATATTTACGAGCTTATTCAACATTGTTTTTGTTATTAGAGGTAAACTGTTGTGAGGACCCACCTAAAATTTGGTCGATAAGACTTTCTAAACTCGATACTTTGTATAAAAATTACAAGTGTTTATTAGATCACACTTTTTACTGTTTTTGTAAATGTGTGACGAGTACGAGATATTTGAATATTTAGAGAGTAAATATCGTATGGAGAAAAAGCGACAGCGTCGCATTAGGGAAATAAATAACCCATTCCAAATTGATGAAAGGAAATTTATAAACCAATATAGGTACCTATTGCAATATTATATGCAATTTATTTAAAGTTATTTAAAAATTCCCACAGGTGAAGCAGTTTGGTCATACTAACACGACGGCGACGTCTTGTTTGTGTTTCACTAAAAATAAAAGCATCACATTTTATATACATTTTAATAAAAAAAACTGAGACTATGTGCCTAGATTTAATTCGATATTTTGATAAAGGTAAGTAAACGAACGTACGACATTGTTGAAACAGGATTCACAATAAAGTATGAAATCACAACGAAATGCTAGTTTACAATTTCATTGACAACTTCGATCGACTAACTGTGATACAGATATCTGAATGATGACAGAATATCACGCTGCGGAAACAAATTTACCTAAAAAAACACTTAAAACTGCATTAACTAAAGTATTTAATAACTACATGGATGTAGTGGGGAACAAAACAACTCGAGATGTTTTTTAAATTTACGCGCTAAAAAAAGTTGACAAAACTAATCCACGTTGGTACGTTCATAACCACGTTGTTTCTTTTATTTAGAGTCACAAAGGTCTTTTGAACGTGAAACTTTTGCTTTTTAGAGCTATTAAATAATGTATCAATGCCTTGATTTAAATTTGAAAATGAGTATCATTGCGGTCTTAGAGTTACAATAATAAAAATCTTTGAAAAATAATCCCATATTAGACATTTAGATTTTGTATGTACTGCTACTAGAAGTATCATGGTCACCCTAACGGTAAGAAAATTCAAGTAATGAAAATCCCTTTCTGTGAAAAGATATTCCACAGTCCGGGTAATATTCGCTTTTGCAAGCATTTACAACGCAAATTCCAAATTAATTGTGTAATAAATCCAATTTTTTTTTTTTTTTAATTCAAATTATCGGTTTACGTCAATGCAAATGGGGTTATCAGCATTTGTATTTTTTTTACTACCATTGAGAAGAAGCTAAATAGAAAAGCCCAAACCGAGTTCTCTTATCTTCATTACGACGTATTCCACATTGGGCACCCGCTTTTACGGCACCCGAGTTAATGGCACCTGAGGTATTCCATATTCGGCACCTATCGGTATTTTTCGCAGGTGCCATTAGTGGAACAGTTTATTATTTAAAATTTTATTCCACTTTCGGCACCTACGAACCAGTAGGTACTAGTGATGGGACGTTTACTTTTTATAGGACGTTAAAATTAAAAATTCGATTAAAATCAGTAGAGTTTAATAACATGATAAAAATATAACTTCTTTATGTATTTTAATATCACAATCGGTTTCCTTAATCACATATATTGCAAAATCAGCCTTGAGTTACAAAAGTTTTTTTTTAATGTTTTGAGGCTTTTTATCAAACATGATCATGCCAGCCTCATCGTACACAATAGAATTTAAAAACAAATACTTTTTAGGTTTACATACAATTATTTCTCTTCTTGATTAACTTTGTAATCAAAATTCAACTGTCTTCATTTATTAAAACTACCAGCAAAGCAGAAATGAACTGGAACTAGGTGCTTAAGCGACTTAACATAGCTTAATAATGGTAAAAATACAGGTTTTGAAATTGAATCATTTGTTGTTTGGAAAAGTACCAGGGCGACAGAAATGAACAGAAAATAGGCGCTTAAACGATATCACTAAGTGACAGTTATAGGTAAGATATAGGACAGTTTTAAGACTTCTAACGATATAGTGAATAATAAGGAATACTTTATATTCCTTTTTGTGTTTAATCATTGGTGCACATCTTAGTGACATCATTTAGGCTGTCACCCTGGTACTTTTCAAAACAACAATTGATTCAATTTCAAAACTTATAATTTTAGCATTATTAAGCTAATTAGTAAAATCGCTTAAGCACTTAGTTCCAGATCATTTCTGCTTTCCTGGTAGTTTTAATAAATAAAGACAGTTGAATTTTAATTACAAAGTTAATCAAGAAGAGAAATAATTGTATGTAAACCTAAAAGTATTTGTTTTTAAATTCTATTGTGTACGATGAGGCTGGCATGATCATGTTTGATAAAAAGCCTCAAAACATTAAAAAAAAAACTTTTGTAACTCAAGGCTGATTTTGCAATATATGTGATTAAGGAAACCGATTGTGATATTAAAATACATAAAGAAGTTATATTTTTATCATGTTATTAAACTCTACTGATTTTAATCGAATTTTTTATTTTAACGTCCTATAAAAAGTAAACGTCCCATCACTAGTACCTACTGGTTCGTAGGTGCCGAAAGTGGAATAAAATTTTAAATAATAAACTGTTCCACTAATGGCACCTGCGAAAAATACCGATAGGTGCCGAATATGGAATACCTCAGGTGCCATTAACTCGGGTGCCGTAAAAGCGGGTGCCCAATGTGGAATACGTCTTCATTACGAGTCAGATAGAGAGAATACTATAAGATTTTTTTTGTTAAATTAGTAATAAAATATTTATTATAGGTACCAATCAAATCGTTTAATTTATAATATTTAGGGCTGATTTTTCAATCGTCAGATAACTTTTATACATATAAGGAATGAGTTTGACGTTTTGACAGCTTTTCTATGGACAATGTGTCGAAATGCCAATATTTTTTTTTGATGCAAAATAGTAACCATGTAGTTTACTGCCCGTTTTAATCCATAGGAATCTACACTTTGGAACGCGGCAGTAACTTCTTTTTTTTCCTATTATAAATACCTAATAAATCAAAAGTGTCTTTATATGGTCTAATTGAAATAAATGCGTTGACTTAATATCAAGCTGTCAAAAAACTATAGATAAAAGCACATTATATGAAAATCGCCTCCTGGCCTTACGTTGACGAAAAAAAGTCCTCTTAAAACGAATCGTTGACGAACAAAAGTTCCGATAGTTGTATCGCGTCTCTTGGGATAAATTAAGATGAAAAAAGTTGGTTTACGAATTTGTACATTTAGTTCAAAAATTCTACTAATTTAGGAATATGCATTTTCTATTTACGTGACAACACACAGTGTGTATTAGACAGGGACACAAGGTACAATTATTGCTATCTCAAGTGTACCGTAATGTTTGCCAAGCCATATTATGTCTTATGTTTTGCAAATAAAGTCTATTTTAGATAATATAAATTGCCAAGATCTCGGTCCAGTTCTATATAAAGTCCTTGGTTTGAATATGCTTGTAATTTATGTAAGTACATAATATATCGAATAATAGTTTATCAATTTCTCAATTCTAAGCATGATTTTAAAATTGAGGATACACAATTCACAAGTATATGTTACCATCGTGTATTCCTTGAAGACGAGACGCTGTGTGACGGGTTAACATTTGATATTAATGAAATCGCGATTCGATCAAATATTAATATGAAATCGAGAATATGATAGAAACATTATTTATTTTTTCTATAAACGGGTTTAAAGTCAAAGATATTATTATAAAATTATATATGTGCGGTACTGCGATACATGAATTGTTGTTTTAACATAATTTTAATGTTGTTGAGGACCCTGAATTCAATCCAATAACAAAGAGGGATTGATATGATAAGTACCTATTTGTAATAACTACGAATGTTATTTTGAACTGTAGTTATTCGGATAATGAACACAATAAATTCATCTCCTTAACTTAGAATGAAGTAGGTGCCTGTTATTTTTTAATTCCTGGCTACGTCTGTCTATAAAAGTGAAAAATGCAGATTTAAATTCATGCTGCATAGATGCAGTGTAACGATCCACAACACAGAATGGTAATAGGATATTAGATCATTGTTAGACACGATTTACCAATATCAATAGGGAGCATGTGTCCTCTACAAACTGTTAGAAATGTCCTGTACTTGCAGATGTTATGGTTAGCTACGGATAGACTACTTTTTTGTCTAAAAAAGGTGGACTTTATTAAATTAGGCATTTTTTTATTATATTTTACTAATTTTCTGTAGCCTATTCTCAAGAAAACAAGAAAATGTTTGAAATATGCACAGAAAAACTTTTTTGTTTTTTTATATATTTTCATTTAATTTGCTACACAAATGAACCTTAACGGTGTGGAAAAAGGTTGGTTTTAAATCTGTCACTTCACTATCGGCCATTATCGTGACGCGAGTCGCTTAACAGCCGAAATAAACACTCAAATATATCCCTCCACGGTCACTAAGATTTGGATAAAGCTACGTCGTGTGTATGCGTGCACGTATAGTAATAAGACGTTGTACCTACGCTTTCTGCAAATGCGTCCTTAACCCTGTTTATTATCAAAATAATACTCATTCGATTAGTCCGATTCGATCGATATCCTAGGGAACAATAATACCAATAACATAACCATTTTAAAAGCACTCAATTCTTGATTCGATTTGTTTGGCATGCTTTTCACACCATCCATGCATGAAATACAACGGTATAAAAAAGTTTATTATTGGTTTCACAGTATGGGGATTTATACATTTGAAACGGTGTTGGTATTACCTGTAAGGTCTCCGGTTTACACCTTGGCTGTGGAATTTCCAAGCAACTTGTGTATTTTTTTACTATTCTATTCAACATAAATACGAATCTAATCGAAAACCGGTATTTTTATAACTTTTAAAACCGTTAAGTAAACTCCTTGAATCAAAACAAACATCTTAGGTGCTACTAACTGATGTGATGACTAGGTAATTTAAGAGTAGAAGCTTAATGATTAGGAATTAGATCAAGCATACACACATATTTTTTGCATGAGCTTATTAACATTTTGATTTAAACAGAATGATTCTTTAATCAGCACCTAATATTTTTCTAGGCATTAGGTATTAACAAAAAAAAACATTTTTGAAAAAAAAATATAGGTAACTTTTTTACAATAAGATTCTTTGAACAATTCGTAATACCTAGAAAAAAATTGGATGGTGATTAAAAATTCACCTTTATTGTTGCTTGTCTAGTGTACCTGCATACATAATATTTATTGCTTCATGTGGATGTGGCTATATGTAGTTTGATCTGGGTTTTTGCATCTCATTACTCTTTATTGGTTTGCATCCTTTAAAATATTCGAGTTGCGATATTCCAGAACATGTTCATAAGTTATAAGAAATAATTTCCAGGGAAAATGTGGACCGGTCCCGGCCTATTATTGCATACAACGATCTTGACTTCCCGGACAGTGGTGACATATTCTAAACATGTGTTTTCATGACAAAATATATCATGTTTATAGTTATTGTTTTTATAATAAGCATTCCGTTGTGTCTGATAATTTTATTAGTGGATAAGCTGATACATACATGTATAGTATTCAAACCAATATTTGCAGTACAATTTTGTATAACAATTTGATCGTAATATTCATTTTTCAACCCAACAGAAGTCTTTAAAATTGTATGATAATTGTAGTACGCGAAATACCATTAACAGTTACATCTTACGTCATCTAACTATTATGAATATTATTATTAATACATTTTGAATATGACAAAAATTCTGGCAAAAAGAATTAAATCTAAAATGCTTGTTATAAGTAAATATATTCAACTTTTAAATACATTTGTTTTACAGAAATTTCTCTTACCGATACAGACATAAAAATCCTAAAATAATATTATGTAACTACCTAAACAATATTTTAAAGGGATTAACTATTTATGTTAACAATGTTGTCTTCGATCATGATATTTATTGTATGATTTTTAATAAACTTTCCGAAATTCTAACGTGCCATCTTTTAATTCTAACCTTTGCAAAACCTAAATTTAAAACTTATTTTTGACAGTACAATTAGAAATAAATTCAGTGGCTTTATAAAAACGAGAGGGGCCCTGTTTTTTTTTTAATTGGGCCCTTTTGTATAAAGGTACTCAAAATAACTAAGAACTTAGTAAACTTTTATCAATTAAGAATATTATATAATATTGTATAATTAAGATGTACCTAAGTAATTTTTAATCTCAGAGAAAAAATGTACTGTCTTCTTTGGCACCCCGGGACGGACGGAGCCCTCATAAGCCGAGGGCTCCTGGCGTTTTGCCGCCATATTGTAACGCCACTGAATATACTCCCGGGAAGCTGAGATTTCTTACAAAATTGTAGTTCTTCATGCAGTGTGGTTTTTAGTAGCAAAATATTAGTTTTTGTGAGTGGATTCCATTTGTTATGTGTGTTGGGTGAGTTGCCTCTAACGTAGTTAATGTGGTTGATTGTTAAAGGGGCGGCGGCGCCGAATTCCGTCCGGTGATACACTACCGCGACTTGGACGCCCCACGCGAACCCGACGAGTTCATTTAACGTCGACCCTTGCAACATCGTCTAACCAAAAGGAAACAGTCACGCGACTAAAGCACTTAGATTTTATCATCTTGTTGAAATAGACTACACATTTTGATAATCGCTGTAATACTTGTATGTCTTTTACCAGTAAAGCTAGATGCATCATGCGATTATTCCTCTTAGATGTAAGCTTTTTCTTTGGAAAATTATTTCACATGTTAAGTGTATTTTACGAATACATACATTATTTTCTATGTTTGATATTTTATTTGGATAGAAATTCAATAGTTTGTTATCATTAAAATACAGCGCCAAACATCTTCCATATCAAGTACTTGTTGAATAGTGGTTCAGGTACTTAAATTAAAGGGAGTGCCTCCGCTGCCGGCGCCGGCACCCAAATATAACTCCATTGGGAACCTGCTGTACATTACTGCCGGCAGCCGAGATTAAAAACATCGGCTGCCGGTACCCACAATGGACACCGGGACGACGCGGCGGTAATTAGTTGTTTGGTAGGTATGTTAATTGAAAGATAGGTTAGATTTTGGACCAAACACTTGTAACTTGAATTCCAGCTGACTAAATTCAAGAGCGAGCGATGCGAGCTCGATCATTTTGGGGCACCCCGACACGGATAGGTTAGGCTCGAAGGGGATGACAGGGGCTAGAGTGAGCGAGCGTAGCGAGCGAACGAAGCCCCCGTCATCCACTTCGTGTTAGGTTACTTTAAACCCTGCAGACAGAAATAGGAGCCCCGCGTCGGCTTTGCTTTGGAAACCCAAACAAACTTACAAACTTCCCCTTAAGTTTTTCTATTGTGAAAATGAATGTGGGTGACGAATAATCGTCTCACGAAGAGTTTGAAGAGGCCTTGAAGCTATATAAAAACAGTGTATCTAGTCGACGCCGGCGCCGGCACTCGAAATGGCAACCGACGCTGGCACTCGCAATGGCAACCGGCGCCGGCAGTAGAGGCACTCCCTAAATTAAAATATAACTCAAAAAAAAAAACTCAAAACTCATTTATTCAAAATAGACTAGAATTACTTAGTTCTTTTTGAACGTCATTTTTACAATATTATAGATATCCCACAAAAAGCCCTCCCTTCACCGCTTCCTAGTGTTTTTGTTGTGAAGAAGAAACGGCGCAACAAACGCCCCAGCAACACAGATATGTCTGTCAAGTGAATAAATTAATTGACTCTATAAACGAAAATCATCATATTTTTTACAATAATAAAATTATGCAATTACAGGTAAAATTAAAAATAAAGTACCTAAGTATAAGTATAAATCAATTCTGTATGAATTGGGTTAAATCATAATCGTATCTAACTAATATAGATACATACATAAACCTACATCTAAAAACTATTGGTTACCAGGGAAGCCACATGTGCAGAAAAGAACTAGCGCCACACGTCCCTATCGTCAACATAGTCGTTTATCTTATAGTATGCCTTTTTAATGAGAACTAATTTAACGTGAGATTTAAATTTGCCATCAGTGAGATCCGTAATTGATTTGGGAAGCTTGTTATAAAATCGAACACAGTTTCCTAGGAATGACTTATTCGTTTTGGACGTTTAACGTTAAGGATTAATTGACTTCAGTCTTCATCTGCAAGCAGAATTGGTCAAGATTTTTTTGTAGATAATCTAGCCTTCTATCTACTAATGGTTGACTCACGTAAATCATAGGAATGCAACGAGAATACATCATTTGAGAAAACTTTTCAAATAATTTAATTCAAAAACTAAATCATGCAAGCATTTATAGAAACCACATCATTTCTAACTTATATCTTAGAATCAATAAGAACAAAAGTAGGTATTACAAATAAATTAATTGTAGTCACAGTACTGAAATATGATCATTATCTACTTAACATTACGTATTGGAATTGTGATGTCATACGTGGCGGACACGGAATTAACATCATAGTTCTTTCTAATAGCATTGAAACCATTCGTTGTTATAATGACCTTTTTGTACGGTTCTTCGAAATTAGGACCGAGCAGGAAAATATTTTTAGTTTTACATGAGAATTGTATTATGAGTAAACCATTTAAATGTTGCCAAGTTAAATCGTCCCATAAATAATGCCGTATCCTCTACAAGGTAAGTAATATAAACCTTGACCTCTAAACTTGCCTTGTGATGTACATTAGGCTGGAACGTTGATTTCATATTCTGATATTTCTGCAAGTGATCACTTAGGTGCATGTTGTATTAAAATGTTATCATATTCCCATTACATCTTAGGTATATATCAATAAATTAAGCCATACAAGTACAGTGCAGTACGATTCTATTACGTGATTGGTATTTTTATATTCCGTGTAAGTCAATGTCGAGTGCACGACTTACTCTGTTCTTATTTATGTATGTATGATTGGTACTAATATAGTCGGTATGTGTGGAGAATTTGTGGTGACTACAGACATGCGACGCGTCACCCGGATGTGTGCGGGATGCACGCCTGCGGTCACACGACAGTAGCAACGAGATCCGCTGCAGCTACCTTCACCGCTGCCTGACAGATATCGCTTGCGTCACGTAGGTATAAAAATGACACTATATCCAAATTTTAATCTCAAGTTTTATTTTTAATTATGAAGGGCAATGAACCGGGCTAGATTGTAGTTGCATAGGTACTACCGGTTCTGTCATCAAATAAAAACCTGCTGAAAAGGTTGAAAAACGGAATCCTTGATGAGTTTGGTAAAGAAGTAACTATCGTTCGCTAAACCACGCTATACTGCAATTCCATTGCCAACAAGAACTTCAAGTGGCCTGTCATACAACGGTCGTCCTCACCACAAAAGAAGAGGTGTCTCACTGCTCACTGGACATCTGGTGGAAAGCTTGTGCTATGCTTTTGGCAGTCCGAACGTGGTACCTACTAGCATTATTTAATTCTCTTGAAGCCTATCTTCTAAAATAGACTTGAGCAGTAAGGAGACGCGATTACCAACTTTTTATGGTGTAAAAATTCCAACGAATCTGAGAATTGTAGTACCCATAAAATTTACATGTTATGTAAAGTATTAGTAAATAAATTAGTAAACAGGTATTTTACTGCAAAGCATATTTATCACCCCCTACAATTATCGATTCGAATTGCAAGTGCCTAGACTAGATTATAAATAGCTCAAGCTGCTTCTTTTTGTAATACAAAAGTAGCTTATATCAGCAGTTATCCCCTGAGTAATATACTGTAAGCCAGTTTTATATTATAGGCCAGGGGTGGTCAAAGTTTATTCACCGGCGCGGCCAGAAAATAGCAAGAAATTCAGAAAGGGGTCAGAATTCCAAAAACAAAAAAAAACAATTTTGTTTTAAATTAATTTACTGTAAATGCTGTAATTTACTATAAGAAACTTCATTATAAATTAAGAAATTTAACTGCTGCTCGAAGGCCCAGTCGTGGCTGTATGGGACGTATGGAACTGCTTGTCGCGCTCGGTGCTCATCGCGGCAGGAATGTACCAGTGCAAGAGGCCTGTCAAACTAAAACTTTTTAGCTCAAATAATTACGGTTATTTTTATGGCATTTTATAATTATCTTTGTATTTATTTTATACCTATTTGTATCGATGAGGCTGCTATGATAAGCACATATCGCTCTTGCTCTAAAGGTAGGGTTGGCGGGCCGGAATAAAACCCTTCGCAGGCCGAGGTTAGCCCGCGAAGGATTAACAAAACAATTAGCGCAGGCAATTGTCATTGTAATAGTGTGCGTAATAACTTTTGATACGGAAGACACGGTCATACAAGCGATGGCAAAGACTTTCCTACTCAACGCACGCATAACTGTTTAAATACGAATGTAATTAGTTGCCTCTTCACTTTATATATATCTTTGGTTGACTGTACCCATAATGTAAGATAAAAGCTGATATGTGGGCCCAGAATGGATCCCTGGGGTATCCCCTTTTTATTACTGACTCCTTTGATATATATTTTCTTGCTGCTTTGATATTCGTGAACCGATGCTAACTTTATAAAATAAATATTAGCCTGTAACTGTCCCACTGCTGGGCAAAGGCCTCTTCTCATACAGAGAAGGAACGAGCATTGATCACCACGCTTGCTCACTGCGGGTTAGTGATTTGAGACCATTAAAGTCCAGGTTTCCTCACGATGTTTTCCTTCACCGTTTGTCAGTGGTGTCTTAGATTAACTAAGAAAGTACATATGACATTGAAAAAGTCACATTGGTACTTGCCTGGATTTGAACCAGCAACCCGGTGCTTAACAAGCGGAGCTGTAACCTCCGGGCCACCACGACTAACTTTATATCAGACCAATTATTTATTTTATAAATTAAGTAGCCTGCGACTACATAACACAAACCTACTAATAGCCTGATGGCGACACGGGCACCTATAAGATTTAAAGGAGTAGTCTAATCTTGTTCGAGAACCAAACGGCAAATATAGGTAGGTATTACTATCCATTAGGTATAGACTGTAGTAGATGTCCCGGTATCCGCAAAAGAAAGATCATCTACCAGACGTACGAGGTCCTCGATGAAACATGACCTCAAGTCATAAGTTTCCAAAATGAAAGATTGTAACAAACACAAAGGCAGCCCAATACAATGATGATTCCATAAATGTTCTGTTTCTACAGTTTTGGTACGCCACTCTACTCGTAAATCGTAAGAAGTAGGTACCTATGCGTTAATCCACTAATGAGTCATTTCTGAAGCAACCTATTAGGTCCATTATTGAAGTAGATAATAATGGCCCTATTTGTTAATTGCACTATATTAAAAAAAAGTCAGTTTTCGTAACCTTCGGACTATTTGGTATTTTTTGTAGGTTCACTAAAGTTCGGTACATTACCGCGTCGATTGAACCTCTTCACCTCTTGTACGATCAAGTATGACCTATTAGATTTTACATTTTCAACCTTTGTTTAGTAAATAAATACAGAAATGTTTAAAAATATACTCAAATATGTATCTTCGCATTCATTCGACTTTAGTTTAAGTTACTAACAATAGTATTTTAAGTGCAAAACTGCTACTAACAATTTATGGATCTCTTATTTGTCCGAAATAAAATGATTTTATTTATTAATAAATTAAATAACATTACTACCAATTGACTACCAAATGCTAAGTTGAATAGACTCCACTGAACACAGAACTGACAGAAGCTTACATTTTCAATACTCACTTGACAACAAAAGCTACTCGATTACCAATTAGTATCTCGCTCACATAACATCGCTAACACAACAATAATAATAGCAAGCCGGGAACGTACACAGTATGGTTATGTCAGCGTGTTTTCCCGGCTATGTTTCGTTTTTGGATGACATATGATTGAATGAGTAATACATGTTATGTTCGGCATAAACACTGAACCGCATCTGTATTACAATGCGCTGTAGAGCGCTTCAAGAATACGGGAAACAATACTTACTGCCTACGCTAATACAGCCTCCGATTCGCGGTAACACCAACAGGTTTTTTGCTATATTACTAGTGTCTATTTGTGTATCGCTTTATAAAAGCAAGCGGCAGCAGAACAAAAACATTGTGAGTGAGAAGCTTCACAATGATGGAGCTCACCTGTGCCTTCATTTTAATATTCGCGAGCTTAGTGTCTGCCACCCCATACGGATATGGTGTCAAGGGAGGTGCATCCGCAAGAGGTAGGTCCTATTTTATAATGTTGTAATATCTTCAAGATGTAAATAAATATCATCACGATATTATCACTAGGGGTTAAACAGTCAGATCTGCCATCAATTAGAGAATTATCTGTGTTGTTTATCTTCCACTTAATGTTATTTATTAATTCATTTGACATTCTATCATATCAATGTCATAGCAGATTTATAATCATTTTAGAATTTGGACAAACGTTTTAATTACCTGCTCTTTTTATTAGGTAGTTGCTTATTAGGTACATTATTGAATAACAATGCAATTGTTGTTTGATAAGGATATTAGTTGGGGAGATCCTAATATACCTGTCTATTTCTGAACATTTTTCAGATAAACTTAATAAAATAAATGACTGATGCATCTTAGTAATTGTCTAGCCTTTTCCCAACTATGTTGGAGTTAGCTTTCAGTCTAACCAGAAGGGCTGAATACCAGAGTTTTACACAGAGGGACTGCTATCAGACCTCCGCAACCCAGTTGTTGGGCAATGTCGATATCGTAACTTTAGATAGGTTGTTAGCCTTTTACAGGGGTTACGCACTACATCCGGCATCCGTCATCCGATTTCTATCCGTCATCCGTGAGTTTCTAACAGCGATTACGCACTGCATCCGATCCGAATCCGTGAAAATACGTTCCGAAGTAGCCATAGAACTATTTGTATGGTAGTTTACGCACTACATCCGTCATCCGTGAGTCTTCAATTCGGAAGAAATATTGACGGACCGAAGTAGCCGTTATAATGTTTGTATGAACGCTTTCGCTCTACCTCGGATTCAAAAGGGACATTATCGGCGCGGCTCGACAGCGGTGAGGGACGTGGGGTGGAGGGAGTACTGATGTGATTAGTGATATTCACGGATTCGGATCGGATGCTGTGCGTAAAGCAATATCCGAGTTCGGTCCGAGTTTTTTATATTCGTATTTTCACGGATTCGGATCGCATGCAGTGCATAATCGCTCTAATTCGGAAGAAAAATTGACGGACCGAAGTATCCGTAGTACTGTTTGTATGAACGCTTTCACATTACCTCGGATTCAAATCAGACGCCAAACGGATATGCCAAAGATGGCCCCTGAATTGTTTGAATTTGAATCAGAGATCGGAATAGTACATAAGCAACATCCGAATTCGGTCCGAGATTTTTACTCTAGATCGGTATTTTCACGGATTCAGATCGGATGCAGTGCGTAAAGCCATATCCGAATTCGGTCCGAGTTTTTTATATCCGTATTTTCACAGATTCGGATCGGATGCAGTGCGTAATCGCTCTTAGGTTTCTGACGGCCCGTAACGTCATAAGTATTCGTGACACCCGAGACCGACAGCTTAAAGTGCTCTCCGAGGTACGGAAGGGTCTCGATGTGTAACGAACGGTCACCCATCCACGAACTGACCGCGGCAAGTGCAGCTTGACCTTGCAAATTGTATGAACCGCGTGGCTGTTAATTAGGCACGAAATTACTGATGCATCATCATCATTATATCAGCCCGTTAATGTTTACAGGCCTCTACACACCATAGTCCGCCAGGCTTGTTTTGCGTCATGTACGCTCGCTTAGTTGGCCGCAATAACCCGCTGACAATAACACGCCGGGTGAAGCCTTTAGGCTTTAGTGTGTAGAGGCCTTACTACTGAATAGGGCCTCCAAGGATCAAAATGTACGGTCAAAGGGGAAAATGCCGTAATCACCACACGTGGCAGACGAAATGATGATTGCATTATAAAAATATTGAATCGGGTCTTCTCGCGTAACAAACTTTATGAGGCACAAAATACCTTTTATCCCGACGTTTCGGGCGAATTTCACCGGCCGTGGTCACGGGTAGACACGGCCGGTGAAATTCGGCCGAAACGTCGGGATAAAAGGTATTTTGTGCCTCATAAAGTTTGTTACGCGAGAAGGCCCGATTCAATATTTTTATAATGTGTACAAATCGCGAAAGTTTAAAAACATTTATGATGATTGCAGTCTGTTGTTCTCATCAGGAGGACGTTGCTGTCCATCCTCTTGGTGTAATCATTTTTCCGCCTTTTACGACGCCCACAAGTGGAGAACCGGGTGGGCAACAGCGTCCTCCTAATGAAAACAACAAATTGCAATCACCATTTCGTCTGCCAAGCGAGGTGATTATGGCTATTTGGCCTTTGAGTATACATTGTAGCGTGTAGGAGGTTGCCTATTCTTTGCCAAGAACCACACGAAATGTGGATCTATATCTACTTAATATTTATACATATATGCATGTTTATAGGATACGACTCTATTTGACTATTTCAAATATTCAATTCAGAAATAAGTAGATAGGTACGTACTCTGACACTTACTGATCATACATTATTGCCTTGTAAATATGTTAAAATAGTTATCTCGTGAGTATATCGTAAAATGGTACCTACTTAAGGAGCAGCTTCTTACTCCACAACAACAACACACTGCGATCACATGGTGGCATGAACGTTTATTCATTTGTTGTGGTCTATTACATAGAGGCTGTGCTCAGCTGTAAATATTAAAAATAGGTGGATAGAAATGATCTTAGCTCTGACACAATCGGTGTTTAACGTATGTTGTGCTCTAGGCTCTAGGTACTAATCCGTTGTAATAAGATCAATTTTTAAAATACTTGTTTTTATTTATTCCAGCGGACTCAAGTGCCTCTGCAGGGGCCTTTGGCGGCGTAGGTGACATACCGGTTGCTGTGCCACTTGGAGCTGGTTTTTCAGGAAGTTTTTCCAAATCTTCTTCATCCAGTTCCTCTTCTTCGAGTGCCAGTTCGAGTTCTAGCTCTAGCTCATTTAGCTATAGTGGCTCCGGAGCTGGAGGATTCGGATTGAACGGTGGGACACAAGGCAATGTAGGATGTTCATCTGGAAAATGCCAGACTGCTGGTACTAATGGAATACCAGCACCGCACGGGTCTTCTCTTCAAGGATATAATTCTGCCAATGCTGCAGCTGCAGCGGGAGCAGGAACTGTCTCAGGATCGGGATGTCAAGGGAATTGCGATAATGATTCTGAAAGATGTGCGTCTGGACACTGTAACCCAAAAACACAAACTGGAACTCCATCAATTGATTCTGATACTAACAAATGTACATCAGGTCAGTGTGGATCTACTTTACAAGGTAGCACATCTCCAACAGAATATGGCCCCAATGATATTCGTGTTGTGTCTGGTACATCGGATTCTGCTCACAATTCAAAAGATCAATCTTCTAATTTCGATAAAACATCATTAACACACAATGGCGCTGCTCCTGACTGTTCTCAAGGAAAATGCAGTCCTTCAGGATCTTCTAATTTAAAACCTAACTATGGTCATGATTCAGATAATTCCTATCAAGGTTCTGCGGCATCGAATAAACAACAATCATCTAGCTCGGATGCTGGAGTAACTTCCCATTACCAGAAACCTGCTACACATTTGGAAACCCCAAAATTAGGTTCAGAAGAGCCTGGACATGAAACTTCGCCATCAAGTTACAATGTTCCTATTCATGGTTCATACGATAAAGGTGAAGGGAAGCCTACGTGTGATGGTGTTAAATGTGAAAACCAACCAAAAGGGGCATATCCTACCACAAATAGCTATTCGTTGTCCACAAACTATTTAAGTCCACAACATCCACTTTCTACCGACAATTCAGTGACACAAGGACCCTCGGACTATTCAAGTCCTACAAACTGCAGAGGATCAAACTGTGTTGGAATACCATCAAGTCAAACTACTGGTGGGCCTTCTCTTACTGTAGGGCCGGGTAACATTAATTTTGGACAATCACCATCGAACGCACCTACGCAAGGTTTGGCAAACTGCAAGACACCAAACTGCAGTCCGTATCCTACAAATCCAGGTATTACGGCTGGATCTAATGTATCGCCTGGACACATAAGCCACGGCAAACCGAGTAACGGAAACAGCCAAACAAATGAAAAACTTCCAGTGTACACTGGAGGATTTGGCGCCCCCGCTGGAGTATTGAAACCCAATGAATTTGACGTTGCTAGACCAACTGGTAATCCAAGCTACGGTCATGCGAGTACGTCACAAAATGGAAAACCATTCGGAAGTACTCCAACAGGCTGTAATTCACCAAGCTGTTCTGGATATCCTTCTGCCTCTGGGGTCAATGTGCAGCCAGGAACGCATGTTCATCAACCTGGCAGTGGAATAGGTATCCCTAGTGAAAAACCGACATATACAGGCGGTTTTGGGGGACCTACTGGAATGCTTAAACCAAATGAATATAATATTCATGCAACATTTACGAATGGACCAAACTATGCACATCCCGCAAGTTCGTCATACAATACACAACCACTGTCGAATAATATTGGTACAACGGGTTGTACAACAGGAAATTGCGGTGCATATTCTCCTACTGCGGATGCTACATCTGGGGCAAGTGCGCCTTCTGGATATTTTGGTACTACGAAACCGAGTATTGGCTTAAGCCCTTCCAGTGAGAAACTTCCATCGTATACTGGTGGCTTCGGCGGACAAGGAGGGCTGTTTAAACCTAATGAATATGATATTCACGCAACCGGTCCTAGTAGCCCTGGGAGCCTTACCCCCTCAGGAACATACAACACGCCCACTTCTAGCGGTAATTCACCAAATGCAGGTTGCAAAACGCCGAATTGTTACTCTCCGAATGTGGGCACTACTGCTGCAGCTAATGCACAGGCCGAGTCATTTGGTGTCACTAAACCTAGTTCAGGCCCGCATCTTTCAAGCGTAACTTTGCCTGCTTATACAAGTGGGTATGATAGACCTTCCGGAGTTAATAGACCCAATGAAATTAGCAGTCCTGCATTAGTGCCGAGCTATACTAATACTCAGTCACCATCTTCTCCAGGCAGTTACTCGACTGGTTGTAAAACTGCAAACTGTGGCAATTACCCTACCAGTGGGGCATCAGCCGATGCTAATACGCAACCCGGTTCTTTTGGTATCACCAAGCCAAATTCAGACGCATATCCCTCTGGTCCATCTGTTCCACAATATACAGGGAGTTTCGGTGGACCTTCTGGTACATTAAAACCGAATGAACATACGTATGTAACGCCTTCTACTGGCAGTGCTCCATCAAATTGTAAAACAGCAAATTGCGCTAATTCACCAACAGCTAGTAGTGGAGTCACAGCTGGAGCTAACGCTCAACCTGGATCTTTTTCCATCACTAAACCCAGTGGTAGTACCAATAATCCCAACGAAAACCTGCCAACCTATACAGGTGGTTTCGGAGGGGCTTCCGGTACATTAAAACCGAATGAACAGACATATGTAACACCTTCTACTGGCAGTGCTCCATCAAATTGTAAAACAGCAAACTGCGCTAATTCACCAATAGCTGGTAGTGGAGTCACACCTGGAGCTAACGCTCAACCTGGATCTTTTGCCATCACTAAACCCAGTGGTGGTACCAATAATCCCAACGAAAAACTGCCAACCTATACAGGTGGTTTCGGAGGGGCTTCCGGTACGTTAAAACCGAATGAACATACATATGTAACGCCTTCTACTGGCAGTACACCATCAAATTGTAAAACAGCAAACTGCGCTAATTTACCAACAGCTAGTGGTGGAGTCGCACCTGGAGCTAACGCTCAACCTGGATCTTTTGCCATCACTAAACCTAGTGGTGATACCAATAATCCCAACGAAAAACTTCCAACCTATACAGGTGGTTTCGGAGGGGCTTCGGGTATATTAAAGCCCAATGACTACACAGTTCCTGCTGTCAGTCCCACGCCTAACGATTATAATAAACCATTAGTCCCAACAGGAAGCGTTTCCAAACCTGTGGCTTGTACTTCTGGTAATTGCAATCCTCACGTGCCTCACGGCTCTGCTCCACACTCACATAATGACGCACCCAACGGAGTTCATGCTACAGCAGCAGCCGCCGCCGAGGCTAATGCAGTTGCATACACTGGAGGATTTGGAGGTCCGCCTGGTTTTCTTAAACCCTATGATGATGGCAAAGTTCCTCCTTCACATGTAGGACATGCTCACGGGCCTCAAATAGGTGCGCACTATAGTTCTACCAATGGTAACAATAATTCACCACATGGTACGATTCCCGGAGCTATTAATGGCGCAAATAGCCCTGTAGGTCTGCCAGGAGCTCATGGAAATACAGGTGGTCAAGCCGGCAGTAACGCGGGTTCTCTGACGTATGCAGGAGCTGCAGCCGGTGCTTCTTCTGGTGCACATGGATATAATACGCATGGCTCGCACTACAATCAAGCAGGAACTATTAATGGAGGCAGTCCGTGTGGTGGCGGGTGTGGCGGTACAAGTGGGGGTGCTTATAACGGCGGTTCCAGCTTTGATTTGAATGGTGGACACGGTTTACCAAAGTTTGGATACTCTGACGGACTTAATGGAGGCAGAAGCACAGCGGGCGCTTCAGCAAAGAGTCTGGCAGGTACCAGTGCTTTTGGAGTGGGAGGCAGCTTCGCCAGTAGCTCCGCAAGCGCGCACGCCTCCGCTGGAGCCTACACTAAAGGAGGTAAGAATTTTTAACTCATTATCTGTTAGCAACTAGATAGTACCTAAATGTTTTCTGTGGTCGTAACATGAAGTTTCTTAGTGACTTGCAAATTATTTAATTACTAGACAAAAGTACCTACCTATACATGGTGTAAACGAATTCGTCTAATTCCTTAAAACCGATCGACTACTTGTGTAGATGGGCACCGCACGGGATTTACTTATTACTATATTCACTTATTTAAATTGTTTGTATCTAAATCACCTATTAAGGATTAAGTAAAATAATAAGAAACATTTTTTTTGCAAAAAAAATATTTAATTTAAGTGAACATTTCGATGCCACGCTTAGATGAATGAAATTATGGCGACACGATTGGCGGGCACGTCTAATAGCCCGTGAGCCAGAGGGTATATTTTGTCAGTCATTTCCTGTCAAGCGATAACTCGTGGAATGCTTCAGGGAGTTGTATTATGCAGCATGGTGAACGTCAGCTGCCGCTCCGTGGGTGGGTTGGGCAAAGGCAGCCCATCAAACATGTAAAAAAAAAAAGTTTTCAGTCATTTCCTCCCGACTGAAAATTTGTTAAATGATAGTTAACGCAATTATTCGAAGATAAAAAAAGTCAGGTGGCCGTACCGTGGTGGATTATACGTCAGCTGGTCACATGAACATGCAAAAAAATTTTTTTCGTTCAGTGATTTCCTCTCACTTGAAAATTTGTCAGATGATAGTTTACATGCTATTTTGAATAAATAAAAACGTCAGCTGGCTCTATGTTGGTGGAAAGGTCGTCAGCTGATGCAGTGAAAGGTGGAGCATGGGAACCAGACGTGAGCGCCGATCGCCTATTTAAATACGTCAGCTGACGGGTTTTCCACCAACATAGAGCCAGCTGACGTTTTTATTTATTCAAAATAGCATTTAAACTATCATCTGACACATTTTCAAGTGAGAGGAAATGACATAACTACAGTTATTCGCAATAGCTTCATGCACGCGCCCTTATATGTACCAATCAAATCAATATTCTCATTAATCAATCAATCAGCAATATTTAAATAGACGCACTTTGGACAGAAATCAATCCCGTTATTTATACGCAAGGAAAATCTACCGAAGCACAAAAGAAAAAAAAAAGAAACTTGCGTGAGCCATTCGAAAATAAACTTGAATTTTAATGTATAAAAATGTCCAACGTAACTCCTTTTTGTGTTTTTTGCCAAAAAAACAACTTCAAAGTTGAAAGTATTCTGCGAAGAAAGTTTGAACAAGTGCAGTGAAGTTTTAAATATTCGAAAATGTAATAGTAGTAGTATAATGTCGTGGCCATATCTTAGAATTGATCATTTCATGATTTGGCCGGCCATTTCATGAAATGGTTGTATTTCATGAAATGGCCAATACCCGCTGCCCACATCATGATGTGGCCTGGCCAGATCAATGAATAAATTAGCTTTCGACGATATGGTCAGCTAAACGCACGGCTACTTCATGATGTGGTCAAACATTAGTGATCATATCATAAAATTAGATACATTATCCACTGTTAGAGGCGCTGATATCGTTTTGTTCTTGTGATGCATCGTGGCGGCGGACAATTATTCTGACAAAAAAGGTAATAATATTAATTAAAGTAGGGTGACCACGCAACGAAAATTAATGGACTATATGGATTACTACTGGATTTCAAAATATGACTTCATGGTAATTGCGGGTAAACTTTTCATAGAATTTTATTTGTTCGATTACTTATCTGGTTAACCTGTCAAACTACAGAACAAATAATCATCGAAACTTACGCGGTCGACGCATTCATTCGAAAGATTTATAATTAATAAAATTGATACATTTTATGTAAATCCGACTCAGCGTACCCCGACTGCACGTGGTCAGACCCTGTCCTAACCCTAGAGTGTTATTTAAAAGCGTGGAACCAGAAGCTCGCGAAGGAGGTCCTGAGTGGAACAAGTGCACGAGGCCAAAACGTAGCGAGTGGGGGGAGGTGGCGAGCGAAGCGAGTCGGCGACCTCCTGAGCGCAGCGCTGGTCGAGTGTGCGAGCGAAGCGAAGGGGCGACAAAGCGAGTCTTCTGGCGGAGCAAACTCAGAAACACTTGCATGCTGGCTTGCTTTTGCTTGCATGGTACACGCTTCCTTTATTTGTTTTTTTATTAAACCTTTAATATCATGGAAACCCTACATTAATGATATAGCCAAACGTGGATTGACATATCACTAAACGTTGACGTTTAAATGATATGGTCAGTTTTAGCTGGCCATATCATGAAATACAACCATTTCATGAAATGGCCGGCCACATCATGAAATGATCAATTCTAAGATATGGCCACGACATATATACTACTACTACTATTACATTTTCGAATATTTAAAACTTCACTGCACTTGTTCAAACTTTCTTCGCAGAATACTTTCAACTTTGAAGTTGTTTTTTTGGCAAAAAACACAAAAAGGAGTTACGTTGAACATTTTTATACATTAAAATTCAAGTTTATTTTCGAATGGCTCACGCAAGTTTCTTTTTTTTTCTTTTGTGCTTCGGTAGATTTTCCTTGCGTATAAATAACGGGATTGATTTCTGTCCAAAGTGCGTCTATTTAAATATTGCTGATTGATTGATTAATGAGAATATTGATTTGATTGGTACATATAAGGGCGCGTGCATGAAGCTATTGCGAATAACTGTAGTTATGTCATTTCCTCTCACTTGAAAATGTGTCAGATGATAGTTTAAATGCTATTTTGAATAAATAAAAACGTCAGCTGGCTCTATGTTGGTGGAAAACCCGTCAGCTGACGTATTTAAATAAGCGATCGGCGCTCACGTCTGGTTCCCATGCTCCACCTTTCACTGCATCAGCTGACGACCTTTCCACCAACATAGAGCCAGCTGACGTTTTTATTTATTCAAAATAGCATGTAAACTATCATCTGACAAATTTTCAAGTGAGAGGAAATCACTGAACGAAAAAAATTTTTTTGCATGTTCATGTGACCAGCTGACGTATAATCCACCACGGTACGGCCAGCTGACTTTTTTTTATCTTCGAATAATTGTGTTAACTATCATTTAACAAATTTTCAGTCGGGAGGAAATGACTGAAAACTTTTTTTTTTTTACATGTTTGATGGGCTGCCTTTGCCCAACCCACCCACGGAGCGGCAGCTGACGTTCACCATGCTGCATAATATAACTCTCTGAAGCATTCCACGAGTTATCGCTTGAGAGGAAATTGGTCCGGCAAAACTGTTGCTGGCTCACGGGCTATAACGCGATATTGCTCTTTCAGTCAGTTAACACGGGGCTCTAAAATTACTTAAAACCAACATTTTCAATAATACCCATTTAGGGTTAATTTGTGTCACCAGTAGATCAAGCGGTGTGAAGGAATTACACGAATTCGTTTACACACTATATACCAAGATACCCTTATGGACAGAGTTGTACTAACGGACACCCTTAATTTACTGCTGACGATATTGTGTTAATGTGATATGAGGCATTTTTTAGGGTTCCGTACCCAAAGGGTAAAACGGGACCCTATTACTGAGATTCGGCTGTCCGTCTGTCTGTCCGTCTGTCACCAGGCTGTATCTCGTGAACCGTTATAGTTAGAAATTGAAATTTTCACAGATGATGTATTTCTGTTGCCGCTTTAACAACAAATATTAAAAACAGAATAAAATAAATATTTAAGGGGGCTCCCATACAGCAAACGTGATTTTTTTGCCGTCTTTATAGATAATAGTACGGAACCCTTCGTACGCGAGTCCGTCTCGCACTTGGCCGGTTTTTTTCCATTTGTCTAGTTAAATATCCCATCACCGAGCTGGTCTTAATAATTCCTTAAAAACCCAATGACACTTGGTTTGGACTTAGAATCAAAACGGCAGCCGCGTTTGCGATTAATTGACCTATGACGACTATTATTATCATCAAATTATTACACTATTATTTTTCTAATTATTTCGTTCATTTGTTTCAGGTTACGGAAAACGATAAAATGCTGATTTGTTTATAAGACGTACTTAGTATTGTTATGAAAACGAAGACTTATTTAATGTAACTTTTACTTTGTAAGTACGATAGTCGGTAAATATAGTGATAGCAATGTGATAAAATAAATGGACGTTCGCTTTCAATAAAAGCTTCACATATTTTAATGTCCTGCTCTGGGTTTCTTTATGTTCTTAGCTTTACATAACTTTGTCAAATCATGTGTATTGATTCCAACTCGAAATAAATACCTATGTAGATTGGTCCCGATTTGCAGGACTGAAACCCGCGATCCAAACGATTATTTTTAGAGCATTATGAATTTATTATAAAAGCAAATAAAAATATTTAAAATAAATTAATAAATCGTTTTAATACCTACATCATTATACAAGTGTACCTAATTCTAACTAGTTACTTATTGTGTAAGTAAATATTTTACATAGATAGGTATTAAATAGTTGAAAATATAATCGCTATGTCCCAAAAAGATATTTGCGACACAGGAAGTACGCAAGTAGGAAGTATGCATGCATATAATATACATTAGCATCAAACAAATAAATTATATAGAAAAACTGTTTTTTGTTACTTCCTTATTAATTTTATAATCATCTGGTTTAAAATCAAGGCGTGATGTAGATATAGCAGACAATACTCGTGAATATGCATAAATAACACAAAAGCAATCGTGTTCAGTCACACCCTCTTTTTTAAGCTGCTAAAAGGCAAATTAAGTTTTTTTTTTAACATATCAATAATTGTATTGAAGATCCAATCTATCCAATGTTTGAAAAGACGCATGACGTCATACTAAAATCTTCCCACGAACATCGAAGAAATGTTTTTTTTAATATATATTTGTATAAGTACGACAACGTACCACCTTTATATTTAACACGCTGTGTGAATCGCTAACGAGGTATACTTTTTGTGACTACGAGTAGGTACCTACGTCGTTTTAAAATACCTTCCTACCTTGACCATTGCCAGCTCCCTATATCTTGTAACATAGGCACCAATACTAACGTCCTGGGTCACATCCAACTATCTAAAATTCTTAATCAAGATTAATAACACCGAGATTAATATTCACCGGTAAACAAAATGATAATACATTGATATACTAATACGATAAATGTACTATTATTTTATATCCTATTATTAGATACTATTTATTATGAAACGAGAGAATAACAATGATTGAGATAATTACGTGTAGCCTTCTAAGGCGGTAAATGGAGGACTCATCTTGTTCAGATCATAAATCACTCGAACCGTGTCATATGTTTGCTGATATAATCATCCACTTCTCTCATCCATTGTTCACGACTAGTTCACGGATGCTGTGCAAATAAATTATTCATAAACGTTCGACATACTGCCATCAGCACCTACATGTCAGTCTTCTTATTAGTACCTAACTATTAGATCCTTCTAATATTAGGCATACACGGAATTTAGTATATATGCTGAAAGTGTTAGGTATATCGTCGTTGAAAATTTAAAATCTCCTATGTGAATTTTTTGTAGAAAATGAGTTTTTCAGAAATTCGAATAGAAGTTTATAGCGCTACAGCGATTACGCACTGCATGAGCATCCGATCCGGATCCGTGAAAATACGAATCTAGAGTCTAAAAAACTCGGACCGAATTCGGATATCGCTTACGCACTTATCCGATCTCTGATCCAAATTCAAACAATTCAGGGGCCATCTTTGGCATATCCATTTGGCGTCCGATTTGAATCCGAGGTAATGCGAAAGCGTTCATACAAACAGTACTATGGCTACTTCGGTCCATCAATTTTTCTTGTTAATTGGAAACTCACGGATGACGGAGAAAAATCGTATGATGGAACTCGGATCTAGTGCGTAAACTACCATACAAATAGTTCTATGACTACTTCGGAACGTATTTTCTCGGATTCGGATCGGATGCAGTGCGTAACCGCTCTTAGCGTTTAAAAATATCCTTAGTGTCCATTACATTATTATGTTCATCAAAACGTTCGTTTTTCTGGGAAAGATACTTTTTACACATAGGAGATTCTAAATTTGCAACGACGATATGAGTTATTCAAAAGTCCTATTAATATCACTGGCGTAAATTGAGCATGCCACGAATTCTATGCCCGAGTTTATTTTTCATTAACTCTGCCCTATACTAGGATTTTTCCTGCATCGTGGATCCGTTTAGAATCAGATCAGGATCAGGATCGTATAGATCTAACAAAACTACTACTTAATATCTCACATGCTCTAACACTACAGTGTTAGAGCATGTGACATATTTGAGAGGCCATACTAATGTTTGTCCGCGCAGGTATCGAATCTGTAGCGACCACTAGCAGAACAAATCGCTCAGTCACTGCACCTATGGAATCATCAATCCCTGTCGTTTTCCCTTTTATAATAAAAATACCCAGTACCTATACGTAAAAGTCTTTGTACCTCGCTATTCTAATTAGAATTCTTTCAATGGTAAAGAATACATTAGGAATGCTAAGGCGTGTCTGAATTTATAATTATAAGTATGATTTGATTACGCGTAGGTATCATTTCTCGTACGAGTAAGGTAATGGTGTCTATAGACTGTACCTTACCTTATTATGTTGAAACATATTTATTGATTGATTAAGACTTGAACATTTTGCTTAGTTCAAATTAAGAACAGTGAAGAATTAATCACTTACGTGTTCTTCGTTATTACTACTAATACCGTTAGATAAAACTATAACAATCATTATCAGTACAAATACTTACACAGTAAATTGCTCACACCTAGGTACTTATAATAATTAACGACTCACGAGGTAGGTACTAATAATGGTTAAAAGCAGGTATAGGTAAAGGAATGCTTAAGTTTAATGTCCATACTGATCAGGGGAAAACGAAATCAAGATTTCAAATGAGTGACATGATTTTCTTTCTAGTTTGTCTTGATTTTCCAGTTCCCCACATATGATTTCAGAGTGATATAATCGAATAAGGGAAACAGTTTATTTCTACTGTTTATCTCAGATTCTTATTTTGAATAAAGATCTTTCAATATGGCCGCCTGGGAGCAGCATCCCAAGAGTAGCTGTCAAAATGTAAACATTCATCTCATCTGAACATAGCATCTGAATTACATTCTTTTTTTTTTCTTTTACCTGATTGTAGGTAGTTTGCGCAATGCCACTTACAAAAATTTAATACATTTGGCAACATATTTTATATTATGAACTCAGCGTCTGAAGTTATATCAAAACGACAGTTGAGAGGTGGCTTTCAAATTAGAGTGACTTATTAATACGTGCCTTAAAAATTAATCATCAAACCTAGCATTTCTAAACAAAGTCCTTGACACCGCTACAATTATCAGTCGTCAGCGAATGTGGTCCTAAAATAATATCACATAATCAGCCCTTTACTATCCCACTGCTGGGCACGGGCCTCTTCTCAGAATGAAAAGGCCTTAAAGCCTTAGTCCACCCCACTGGCCTATGGTGCGGGTTGCCACAAACCATCGAGAACTTTATAGAGCCTTCTCAGGTGAGCAGGTTTCCTCACGATGTTTTCCTTTCACCGCGCTTGCTTTGACTCAAGTGATAATCAATCAAATTCTGATCCGTACATGAGTTCGAAAACTCAGAGGTGCGGGTTCAAACTCGGACCCTCCTACATGGAAGGCAACCGCGAGGCTAGCACTGCGTTTTGGTCTTAAGCTGGGGTTCATTCACGATAGGGTCGAGCAACCGTCTAGTCGAAAAACAACCTGAATATTAGGTAACCGTTTGTTAAACCAGGGGCCCAATTCTCCTAAAATAAATTGTTGCCAAACGCAATCGAACCACAACCGTCAGTCAGTTTTTGTTTTCGAAAACTTTCAAAATGATTGATTTTGTTTTTTGTGTCAAACAATTCGACAGCTTTTGAAATTGAGAACTGTCTGAATGAACGGTCGGCCTTGGTTCGGTTGTGATTTATCAAGATTTATTTTAATTAGGAATTAGAGAATTAGGCCCCTGGCAATTAATACTGGCGTTAATCATCAGGCTTGGTGAAAGAATTGGTGATCGCGTTATGTTACTCTTAATGCAAAGTTGTGATTTTTATCTCTCTAATAACGTGTCAGCAAACTTAGTGATTATACTTGGACAATAAGCGTGGGAATATTACTATACCAATCAACTAGTAAACTCAACCTAACCTAGACCACTACTTGACCTGTGTAGATGACGTGGGATTCTTAAATTGTACCTATTCATTTTTCTTTAACAAATATGTATTTGACCATAAATGTAAGTAGATTTGAGAATACAAACGCCTTGGAACGTTATTTTTTGTAACTATTATACTTACTGTTGTCTGTATCTGTACATTATGTACTGAGGACACACCTACTAACGTGAGCGGCATGCGTGACGCGTTGACCCTGATTAGTAAAAACAATACCAAGATGTCAGCACATACTTCTTCTACTTCTCGACTGTCGTTCAATAAGTAAAGTGTATTGAAATGTTATTAAACTTGTTATATGTATCTTGGTTTATAAATCAGAGTTAGCACAAGGCTAATTGGCCCCTGACAGGCCCGAGAAGGCGGCGCGCCGTGTTCCGCGCGCGCCTCTATGGAGGACGTAGAGCAAGGCCCCACAGAAGGAGAGGTCTGCCAGGAGTTAGCGGACTAAAGGCTGCCGGGGTTGCGTAGCATGCAGCTGCGGATCCCACGACTCCGGCCATAGGTCAGGAGGAGGAACACCGTGGGTTTTTAGGCGGTAAGAGTCCGGCATAACCCTGCGCCTACACCGGGCGGAGGGTATCAATGAGAATTTTACCACGAAAAAAACCGGCTGTTTATGTTATGTAGGTATGTTATGAGTAGGTACGTCTTGTTTAAATATTTTCAGTTCTTTTTATTTTCATTTTCTACATCATTTCATGTACGTGCATAGAGTTGCCAATGTATCATGGAAGTAAACAAACAAAAAAGTACAATATATTTAGAAGAAAAAATACTTATATGTTTTCCTTGTAAGAGATGCGCAACGATAAATTATTATGACACAAAAACTGGGCGGTAAGAAATGAAACGACGGGTATCTACTTTGGGCGTACACCGGGCGGAGGGTATCAATGAGAATGTTCCCATGATAAAAAAGGCCCAATTGCCCCCCTTTTTTTTCTATTGGACTGCTACCAACCCCCCCCCCCTTTGGGGGAGGCCTATGTCCAGCAGTCTTTCGGCTGAATGATGATATAGGGGGCGAGCCTATTGCCATGAACCGGGCACAAATCCAGACTTCAGTCTGCTACTAAGAAGTTCTACACAGAAAAACCTAATAAGCCTTTGCCCAACTTGCGGATCGAACCCAGGACGTCACGCTCAGCAGTTGCGTTTGCGACCACTAGACCAACGACGCAGTCAATTGTCGTTTTTGTCTCGTTTAAAAGCTTTGAAATAAGCTTTTTTTTTCAAAACAGTTGTTTCTTTGATTACAAATCCGGTTCTTAATAAACGGATACCTAGATAATTGGCAGATTACGCTAAATACTTAATTGACCTTTACAAATGCGTGTGTTATGGTCATGCCAGTTTGGTCAAGTCAGGTGTGATTAAAACCAAAAACCTGTAGGATATCCGAACAGGACTGTAATAACGGGACTGTTATAGTGTATACAGCGTGGTGCTACAATGGCGACATAATTTAAAACATGGGCAGTGTGTCAGTGGTCAGTAATAATCATAAGAAACTAAACAAAATAAAATAGTTAGCATTTTTTTTATATCTTCATGTATTAATGGAGGTTTGTTCATATTTGAACACGTCATCTCCGTAAGAAAACCATTTACATAATAATACAAAGATTACATAGTAAATTGAAAAAAAAAACAGGCTATCTCATTACTAAATAAATTAACCAAATCAGGGTATCACTCTGTGCAATAAATTCATTTATGCAACTACTTACCAGCTGGTTGCCGCTGCGAGTACAGTCTCGCGGACTTAAAATGTTTACCACCCTAAAGTCTATAATTGCTTGCACATTACTTTTTCATATATGGTCGATATGACATAAGTTGATATGACATCTTAAACCTTGTTGCGCAGTGTGAGAAGGAATCGACTTTGAAATCTGTCAAAGATTTCGAGTCCGCGACCATACAACACCAGCCCGCTGATAAGTAGCTGGTGACTGTATTAATAACTTGGATTTTTTGGAAATTTTATTTTTTCATTTGTCTTTCTCTTCTACCGTATATTTATATGACTACTGGGGCCCAATTCTCCTAAAATAAATTGTTGCCAAACGAAATCAAACCACAACCATCAGTCAGTTTGTGTTTTCGAAAACTTTCAAATTGATTGATTTTGTTTTTTGTGTCAAACAATTCGACAGCTTTTGAAATTGAGAACTGTCTGAATGAACGGTTCGGCCTTGGTTCGGTTGTGATTTATCAAGATTTATTTTAGGAGAATTAGGCCCCTGACCACTACTAGCCCTACCCGTGTGTTATAATAATGTCGCCATTGTAGCACCACGCTGTCTACAAAATAGCATATTTCATTAATCTTCCAATGTCATTGTGAAAGTGGATTTATGGGTAATTAGGGCTGCTTAATAGCCGGGTGACAAACGAGGTTGTGCCACATTGATTTAAGCATTTAGTTCAGTTTTTTTGGTTGGAGACCCTTCAAGTTTCGCCAATAGATTGCCCGGTTACGTAGAAGTTACGTTCAAAAGGACTAACAACTAGTAATCCATTAGAAAAAAACTGTTCAGTTTCCTTCGTTGATCACCTTGGTCATTTCTAATCTATATAAATAAAAAGAAAAGTCCTGACTGACTGACTCATCAACGCCCAGCCCTTGGACCTAGAAAACTGAAATTTTGCAGAGGTTCCCTTTATAATGTAGACAAGGAATAAGGAAGGATTTTTTCGAAATTCAACCCCTAAGGGAGTTAAATAGGGGATGAAAGTTTGTATGGAAAATCGTCACTTGACGGGTTCAAAATTTCACGCAAGCAAAGCTGCGGGCAAAAGCTAGTTTTTGAATAAATTCACACAATGTTACGAACACATATGATATCCGAATCCAATAGTTAGTAGTCATAAAATAAAGTTTTTACAACCTAGCACACCTACCGTATTGATGCTAAGATATTATGGCAGAATCAACAGCAGCGATAATAAAGTTATAAGGTATATGGGAAACTTGTTACAAGTGTAAGAACTAAGTACTTATAAGATAAACGAAATAAGGTGATTGTTGCATGTAACGACATCGACATGTACAGGAAAGTAGGTAAATATGGAATGGTACCCTAATATGGAATAACAATTAAACATTGATAACAATTAATTTTAATCGTTATTCCATAATAGGTATAGGTACTATCCTATATGTATTTGCTTAGTTTCCGTCTATGTGTAGTAATTTTACGAGAAAAATTACCATATTTTTGGCCATCAAACAAAATAGCCAGCTGAAAATCAGTGCTGTGCTGTTCGCACAATGAATGAACTGGATTCCTTGGCACACACCGATTATATCTTTAGAATGTTTTTTATTATTGTTTTTATGTAATATCTTGTGTGTGGCAAAATATGGTTTAAATATACCTCTATTGCAGAACTATGCAGCTTTGTAAGAAAACAATAGAAAGGACAATGGGACAAAATGTATGGACTCCGTCCCCACCCTTGTAGCACTATAGAGTGAGTTTGATTGAATGAACGAAGGAATGAATAGTCGAGAATGAGTGAGGGAATGAATGAAATCGGCTTGAAATAAAAAAAAATGATATTTAATTTTTTATAATTTTTCATTTTAAATTAATTATTGGCTGAAGAATAAATGTTGTACTGACTTAAAGAATCATTCATTATATTCAAAATGAACTGTTTATAAAGTCAATGAATCAAAAATACCGAAATAAGTATTATATTTATGACTCTTATTTTTCTGGAGAAGGCTATAAATAAAAATACCTTTATTTATAACTGCATTTTTACTTTCGATTATTACTTCATCCCAGGCTGGCCCAACGAATTTCGCTAAGTGCCTCCCGACACCGAGGTACCATTTTAAAAAAAAAATTTTTTAGTGTTTTTTTCGCCTTTGACCACTATCTCGCCTGATGGTAAGCGATGATGTGGTCGACGGTGAAGCACGCTTGCCGAGAATTAACCTATTCACTCTTGACTTAAAGACCCCAAGGTTGTAGCTATCAGGAAACAAAGACACCGGCAGGGAATCCCACTCATTAGCTGTGCGAACAATGAAAGTGTTCGCAAAACGCTTTGTACGTATGGGTGGGATGTCCACCATGTACCGATGGCGCATTGCCGTACGTCTTATAGTCGGATGATGGAAAGGGCCAGGCGGAATGAAATTGTGCAGTTCCATCGCACACTCCCCGAAGTGTAACCGATAAAAAAACCGACAGGGCTGGCAACTCAGCGTTGATGTTCAAGGCTCTGGAGCTTTGAGTTGATCAGTGCACCGTTGCCGATAAGGCTCTTGGCCCATTTGTCGATCGACTCAAGTGCATCAAGGTGGTATTTGGCAGATCCGTCCCAGAGGTGAGAGCGATACTCCATGCATGACCGAACTTGCGCTTTACATAAGTTGAGCAGCTGTTCAGGCGTGAAGTACCGTCTCAGGGCAGCGCCGCGTATCGCCTCCGGACGCGTGCGCCTCTCGTTCTCTCTTTCCCACATTGAACTATTGTTATACCGGCTTCCCACGGTGCGTGATATCGCGCACCGCGGCGCACTCGCTCGCACCGACGCACCATGGGAAGAGACTCGTCCGTGGTAACGCGGACGCGTGCGAAGCGGTGCGCCGTATCTATATCACACATCCTCATAATGTGGCTTTCCACGGTGCGTGATTTTACGGATGATGAAGCCAGCTTTACACTAGCTTTGGAGCTCTTCAAATAACCCCTTATCACTAAGTAAAATAATTATATTCATATTGAAGTAATAATATAAGCATTTTTTAAGGTAGTTTTTATGTTACTTTCATATTAAATAACTTTTATACTATACATTTTACAGATGAGCTGTCATACAATAAAATTAAGATATTAATAAGGTCTTTCATATACAATAGGTTAGAAAGTGCTACACCACTGGGGACGTTTTGTCCCATTGTCCTTTCTTATTTTTATACACTAGATACCTTTAGGGTGGGAGCTAGTGGCAGAAAGATAAGAGGTCACTACGCCTACTACTTGTAGATGTGATTCCCGGTTATTGAAAGCCTATAATTTTTTTCTCAGTTGTTAAATCTCATGTCAACTAATGTGTTTACTTGACGAAAATCCTAATAACCAATCACATTAGTTGACATGAAAGATACCCTTTCAAAAATAGAAAAGAGGACGGTCCTGTAGTAGTGTGTGTAGAGTTCTACAGTCAACGAACTCTTCCACTACAAATCCTAAACCTACGAACTCCAATTAGATGGACATTCCAAAAACTAAATTTATAAAAAGGTACCAATTAAACAAAGATACAAAACAAAGGAGAGATGAAATATAAATACCATTCATATAAATCAATGTATGTTTTTATATAGGTAGTATGAATTAATTAATCATAGTCGTGCAATCTAATTGGATATTTTGTAATATATTTCTCAGAATCTATCGACAACCGCACCGTCATACATGTCATGTAAAACCCATGGTTCAATGTACATTAAATGTTGATTATTTTCTTCATAAGTGCTACGTAAGCAGATAGTATGGTCCGCAAAACGTGATCAAAATATCCGGCTACAAAAGTAACTGGTAATATTTTAATGTGGTTTAACATGAGTGACTCACCGACGGTATTTCAGCGCGTCATCGAAAAGTGACTTTGTATATTCGGGAGCAAGGTTGAAATGTACTGTTAAAAAGGCATTCATAAACGGGACTAGTAATAGTGTATAGAGGCGATAGTCACCCAGGCCACCTGCAACATTCCTTAGAATAAAACGATTTAAGCGAATACCTTCACTGTTCTGAGTTCAAATAGTTCGTCGCTCCACACCCACTCGATATCGACTAAGGTTGGTCAGGGCCATATCCTGTCATACAACATTACATCCGTAAAAGGTACTGTATGTATCAGTAAATAAACATTACGCATCCATTGCTTTAATATTTTTTTTGTTGCATTTTTTATGCTTTTGTTTGATTCAATACGATGTCAAGTCTAAAAAATGCTGATCTGCTAGTTTTCTTGTAGTTACAAGCATAGCTAGCATTAACTTGTAAATAACTACTAACTTACATATCACACTTCTAAATGGGTTATTTACACATTTTAAGTACCTAATATACATATGTATTGCAAAATGCTAACGAAGTTTTATTATACATATTGCAAACAGTTAACTAAAATTACGCAGCACTTGTTTTTAAACAAGCAATATAATTTTTGAAAGGCACCAAATCTATTTTAAATGTATTCGCTCTAAATTCTCATAACTCTGTATTTTCGCTATTTACCGTAGTAGGAAGGTACCATGTTATTTTATGGATATAAGTTCACTCCTTGCGAAGTGTAGCCTGTTGCAAATTCACCCTCCAGACTAAGTCACTGATGAAGGAGATCTAGATAGTAATGCCTTTAAATCGAGCAGTCTTTTGTAGAAGAGGTAAGAAATATATATCCATAATTCATTTCCAATTTCATCTAATCCTGGGGAGGGCAAATCCTTTGTCATCGAGAGCCAGAAAAATACAAGAAATTTTGCAGAGAGCCGTAATTCCAAAAAAAATGCATTTTGTTCTGCCAAAACTAACATTTTTGGCTCAAATAATTACGGCTATTTGTAATGGTCATACACTCTTAGAGTAAGTTCAGACATGGCGGAATCCGCGCGTAAACAAACCGCGTGGTTCCAATCCGCGAGGACTGAAAGTGTTCAGACAAGCGCGATGTGTGTCCTAGGGTGACAGCCGCTTCATTCCAACAATGGAAGTCGAAGAAGCAATATGTGTGCAATTTTAATAGAATACTCTGCACACTGGATGTCCCACAAAGCTGGTATTTTACCACTTAGTGGATGAATAACTCGGTGTCGAAGCGATCCATTGTCACACGTCCGATACGCGCGGATTTCACGGAGCAACTGAACGCACTCTAGTCTAGGCACGTCAAGTAAATAGATTCGCGCAGCGTCCGCGCGAATTCATTTTCTAGCGGTCGAGAGGCGGCTACCGCACGTATACATGATCCGCACGGTATAGTATGAACGTCTAGCAAGGATGTCATTATAATAAGCTCCGCACGGCTCAACCGCGAGGTTTCAATCCGCGCGGATTCCGCCATGTCTGAACTAGCTCTTATTCTAAAAGGGAGGTTTGGCGGGCCGGATTAAAACCCTTCGCGGGCCGGAGTTGACCCGCAGGCCGTAGGTGTAGCCCCTACCCCCTTGTCCTCAAGCGTTTAGATTAGGTTCTAATCTAAACGCTTGACGACAAGTCGTACAAGTTAAACGACGTCCACCGCATACAACTTATTGTATTGGCTCTTAAGCCAAAAGTACAATCAGGTAGGGTTGGAGGGATCAGTGGTTACGTGCTACCGTGAACAGCGAGGCATAGGGGAGACCTCTTTACAGTTTCCCAAGGGATGTGCCCTAACGGGCGCTGTACAGGGAGGGTTCTGGTGCGGTCTCTTAAGAGGAAATGGAACCCTCTCCATGTGCTGATGATGATCACAGGGGTGGGTTCAGTGAGGTAAGAATCCCACACTGCCCGGTCTTACCCCCAAGGACCGGGCGCCTTTTGAAGGTGTCATCACGAAAACAAAAAAAAAGGGTTGGAGGGATAGTGCTATAACCGTTACATCTCGACGATGATTTGATGATTCAGAGAGGGGAGGGAGGTTTGACTTACGTGGATGCTACTGCTCATTAATTTGTAGGATTTTTCAGTTCTTTGTTAAGCCAGCTCTGGAAAGCTGAAGATTTATTCCAAGCTAGAGACCACACGACATCGATGATCTAACACTGAATAGATTACTCTCAATAAATTTAAATAAAGGAAATTCAATTGTCTATTGTGTTGCATGGCATTTCGTTAACCTTTAAAGACTTGTGTATAGAATAAATAACGAGTTTTTTGCTGGCGGCCGCGTCATGTAGTGCTTTATGGTATATTCACTTTAAAATAAAAAAATACCGAGCTCATCATCTCAACAAGTCACCTTGTGTCACCGTGCGATGACCGCTCATTTTTTATATATAATCGTTGTTGTCAAGACAGAAATATGATGAAATTAAATGTATGATTTTAAAGAAAATCGCAGACTCGCATTACATAAGTTGATGTTGATTTACTTTAACTGTAACGATTTCCATAGGCATTTCTATGATAATTGGGATCGATGAAGTGTATCCAAGGCAGACGGGTATAAAGAGCGGTCTATTCTGACTTGCCATTTCTTTAAAAGAGAAATAGAGCGCAATCCGCTCCAACAACAAAAGTAAAGTAGTATACCGTACCAACAACAAAAGTAACATAATATTAATTGTACTGATAATTATGGCGACTGCTTGTTATTCTAAATTTTCAACGTAGCCATGTTTATATGACAGCAATTTTTATAAATTACCAATTATTCTGTAAGCATTTGCACGATTTAAAACCAATGGATATTTTTGAGGGCAGATATACGTAATTTAATTTTTTCACTAAAAGGTTTTTATGGCTTTACGGAACAACCGTGCCGTGCCGTGTTGTCGAGAAAAAATATAATACGGCTTAAATTGATTGACAACCATATAGTCAACACACATGTATAGTAGTTATACACATACTAAACCACATAATAAAGTACCTATTATTGTTATTAATTCAGACGCTATAAAATCAGAAAATCAATTATCATGTTATTTTTTTTTATTACTTGTCAAGACAAGTAATAAAAAACTTTACGATTAGGCCTCGCCGCAGCTGATCGTAAGCGCAGATAGGGTCTAAGATGGAGGATACGAATCCAAGTAACAGAGATATAGAGGGATTCCCCTATACCCCTCTGGCTCTCACATACACACGACGGAACACAGTAAACTGCTTGGCGCCGGACCTTAATGTGAGGGAGGTAGCTAGCCAGGCGGACCGTAAAGATCCTACCACCAAGCGTGCTGTGTTTTGTTGTATCTTACAAAAAAATAATGTTCAGTATGTAAAGGTACCACGTTACACCTTACATAATACTTTTATACCTACATATCGTAAGCAAAGAAGCTATCATCACTATTCTTGCGTAGGGACCGACACAAAAAATTACAAATCATTATTCCATTAGCCGTAACAATGAATATAGTTTTGATTGCGTGATAAGGTGCAGATCAGAAGCCCAATTCTTGTAATTAAAAATGTTCAAAATATAGTATCGATCTAGTCTCAGTCTAGTCTCAATCTCATAAATATGACAAATGGTATTCTTGTTCGTTAACAAACAACGTCAAATGTGAGATTCTATTGAAATGAGATTGAAAGTTGACTGAAGCCAAAAGGGTATTCTGGTTACATTATGTAGGTACCTACTGAGCCATTTTGACAAATTCTCATATTTTAAATATTTCTAGAATTTTAGTCTATGACTGTTGATATCGGTATGCTATCGGTAATAGATTTTAAATTGACTGGATTGACATTATATCGAGATAGACTGAGATGATACTGAAACCGGACCGAACTTTAAGTGTACCAGAATACCACTTTTTATTTAATTCATAATTTAATCTCAGTTCGGTCAACCTTCAGTCTCACTTCAAATTAATTACGAGAATTGGGCTTCTGAACAACTTAATTAATTAATATAATTATAAACCGCAGAGTTTTAAGTGTATTACAAGGTTAGTCGGATAGGGGGTAGATTCAAATACTAATCCGCAGGCCACTTAAAGTATCACTGCTGACGGTTTTAAAGCAAGTGTTAAAAATTCAAAATTCGATAATTTTTATTTCCATGTAAAATAATTTTTATTTTAGTTTTTTCAAAAATTCTTCGTCCCTACTTTAGTTACGAATTCAGAAAATGGAGCTCCCAATTCGAAACCCCAAATATGACCTAAAATGCAAACACAGCTGATCATATCTGAGGATAGATAGATATTAGCATATTTTTTTTTAATTTTTGAACATCTATTTCTCTTAAACTACTGAGTTTTGGAGAAAGTAGTAGAACAAAAGTTACTCATTATTATAGGTACTTTAACACATTTTCGGATTAGTACCCCCTGTCTGACTAACCTTGTATAATGATGGGCCGAATGTGTGTTTCACCGTAGCCGAATGTTCGGTTTGAAATCGTAAGCCTGGTATGCACGAACAAACACGAACATCGCGAAATAGAACATCGAAAACGAATTTCTATATGAACATGTTTGTCGAACACAGTTTGGTAATGCACATGCAAACAACGTGTTCGATATTCGTGTTCGCGATGTTTGTGTTCGTTCGTGCATACCAGGTTTACGATTTCAAACTTTACCGAATCAGTTCGGTCGAACTTCAGTTCAAAAATGGTGCATTTCTTTATTGTACAAATAAACTTACATTTGGCACTAGCTTCTACACTAGGATTCCGCATGTCGCGGAAGCTAGGCAAAGCTACTACGTATACACTGTTTCTTCAATTTTGTTTCAACTTTGCCAACATTAAGTAGATATCAAAGTTCTGACGAAGTTTGGTTCAAATTAACAAAAAGAACCGAACTTCGGCTCCGGTCGAACTTCGGTTAAACCGAATGTTTACGGATTTTCAGCCAATCCCTAGTGTATACCTATACACCTAAACAATATCCAATAACCACCATGAATCTCCAACTATCGAACATGCGATGCATCAGTCACTCTCACCTCGTGTACACTGATCTCAGAAACGTGCTTGTTGCGGACGGCAGGGGTACGTCCAGTACCCTTTGTCGTCCTGGGACGATCTCCCAATTTCTTGACGCACGCTTCCTTGTTTTCCTCCGCTGGTAACGTACGTCACCACGCACCCCTGTTATGCGTACCGGGTTGGGAACCCCCTACGTAGAGACTAGAGACGACAAAGAAATAGGAGCGGGGGGTGTCGGAGAAAAAATAATACACGATTCTTCCTTGCTGAATTTTCTCCGCAGATTTCGGCTTCGCTTCCTTTTAGTTGTTGCCTCTTCGGTGGCTGTGTTGCGACTGACTGTGCCGGCAAATGGCACGCCTTTTATAGTGGCCTAAGTTACCTTGGCGAGGCCCGCGCGTTTTGCGCGCATTCGCCTCGCCAATTTCGCTTCAGCCGAAATCTTTGGAGCCCTTTTTTATTTATTTTTCCTTTTAATACAATTACAATTTTTATTGTAATACCTTTCTTAATGTAAATATAATCATTAAAAACAAAAACCTTACACATATTGCACTAAATAAAATTAATACAGAACAAAAACATCTAAAAAATCTCTTAACTAAATTTCTGTTACACAAATTTCGACATAACTTGAAAACTAGTGGCCCGATTTTCACAATTCAAACTGTATAACTCGTTTTGGGCCTAGCCCTACAATCTAAAACAAGAATAAACAAAATCTAACCATAAACAAAAAATCACATTTTCAAGTTACGTAATTATTAGAACAACAACAAAAATTTCTAATAAATCCTTTCAAAAAACTATTCTAATCAGATTTATCGCTCAGGAAACATACGAAACTAACTTGATTGACTTATTTACACATTCTAATAAGAAAATAAGACTAACACAAATAACAAAGATATTTACATAGCAATTTCCTGAGCTCTGATTGGTCGAGCGCTATCGGCACATGGCGAACGTCGCGTACACTGTACCTCGCGGTTTGGACGGGGTCTCGTCGCCGACAGTGCTTGTGGTAGAATCGATGATGTGCACCCTGTGGTCGATAGCAAGAAAACCATAAGCTCTTACAATTTCCAAGAAGATAAGTAAGGTAAAGAGGCAGTTAAGTGTGTTGTGTACATACATTTTCCGAAAACGGCTAAAGAATTGCTAATTCCGAATATGTCTAACCGAAAATACATCATTTAATAAGTTTTTTTTAATGTAATAGTTAGCAATCAAGTCGACAGCCCTCGATGATAAGTGGTTACAATACGGCCGACGTATTTTGGCGAGTCTGAAATTAGCTGCGTAGTAGACAATTTCGTTTCTAAAATATTCATTGCGCAGCCAAACAACTAACTTCAGACTCGCCAAGATACGTCGGCCGTATTGAACCGTCGTCGCCTATTAACACTTACAACACGCAGAGGATTACTTTTAGGATAGTATAGGACAGTTAGGATAGTTACTAAGATTTTAGCAAGTAGGATTTATTGTACTATTTACACCTTTTTACATACCTATTAGATGACTAGATTTTTATAAGTAATGTGATTATTTACGGCCATTTTCAATAACCTATCTATCGGCGGTTTCGCCTACTAGAGATAGAAATTTGACATAAGCTCCATAGAATTAATGTCAAATTTCTATCTGTAGTAAGGAAAACCGCCGATAGATAGGATATTTAAAATGGCGGTTAGAAATATTCATAGAAGTAATAAGTACTACGTTTGGAAATATTATGCCACGCCTGAAACACAGGATGATCTAGTTCAGGCACATAACACAAGTGATTTTTTCGTAGATTTAAGCAAATTCGTATTTAGTGTTTTACCTTTTTACCTTAATAAACTTTTTATTTATTATTTACTAATGCGTTGCCAATCTTAGAGACAAAGTTAGAAAGTCTCATACCCTTATAACCAAAGCACAGCAATATAAGCAACATTAGCGGCAGAAATAGCTATGGAGGTAGTAGGTACTTCCTCGGATGTACTCTTTCACAAGGAGCTCTATAGCACTATAACTCTTAATGTTTGTTAAAAACGAAACTCTATTCGTCACATAATTAGGGAAATAATTAATTGCATATCAAAATAAGTAACGCTCATCTAATGTCTCCATCGTTAAAACTACTCCAGCGCCAATTATATCACTCCGCTACAAACTAATCGTCTATCAAAACTTTTAGAACACAAAAATTTAAAAAAAACTAATCAAAACAGGTCTCTATTTATTTTCCTTATTCACCCCAAAAATCTGAACTAACGACTAGAAACACTGTTTCCATATCTAAAGTAATGATTGCGCATCAAATATACTAACTGCACATCAAAATATACCAATCTTTTAACAGATTTTCTTTAACGCGTTTCTTAAATTGCTCAACAATTATTATTAATGTTTACTTCAACTAATTTGTTTTCAAATAATATATAGTTATAAGTTTAATTTTGATCTGAAATCTAGTTTGTTATAGATTTCCTACAAGATTGATTAAAAGACATAGGTAAGTACTAAAGTGTATTCAAATAATTTATGGTTGTAAGGTTAATTTTGATTTAAGATTTGTTTTTTTTAAGGTACAATGCAAGTATATATGCAAGAACTGAATAGTTTTACTTTTGTATCACTGTTTAGTGCATCGTTTGAAGATAATTGTGTATTCCTTTCTTGTTCTCCAAGTTATCAAGGAAGGTTTATAAGATAATTATAACTGATAAATTGGTGTTCTATTTCGAAAATTTGATATTTTTAAGAGTTAAATAGTTGTTTAGTTCCAATAAAGATACTAAACTTTTGTGGTGTGTCAAACAATAATTTGAACATTCAGATATTAGATGTTCATTTCATTTAATAGTTCTGCTTGACCCATAAAATATATGCCGATTTTGATTTCTTTTGGAGTGTATATTTTGATGTGCAGTTAGTATTTTTGATAGGAACTAGAATATTTTGTTGAAAAAAACATGAATATTTTGGTGCACGGTTAAATACTACCCACGTAATTACAGGATCCGCGAGTTAATCTGTCTCTAAACCTAGTTTTACTTCCTCATTCAACGTTGCCCCGTAACTCATTAAACATTCATGCTCTTCATGCACATGCGTCGCATAATAGCGTCACGATTATTATAAACAAGATCCCATTTATATTCGTACAAAAATAGATATAAAGAAGAACCGGAATGGGAATACCAAAGAAACTGAAAAGTTAAATTCCCATGAGATTATGGCTGACTGGACTATACGTTTTTACTGGAGATGAAATACATTATTCTGTTTGTGCAGTTTACCTAAGGGATGTTTTTACCCGACTGCGCGATAGCAAAGACAGGGTTATGTTTTTCACGGGTGATGCCCTATCTCCCCAAGTTCCAAGTTCCTCAAAGCTTATATTATTAAATAAAATTGTAGGACTCTGTCTTGACCGAAATTTAGAATGGTACAGTTGCCGAATAAATGCTTATTATATGAATAATGGGGTAAAAATATAATATGTATTTTCATTGCAATTTACGCTTAATTCATTAAATATTATTAACACTAAAATATTATTATTAACACTGATAAGTGATAGATAACGAACGACGTTGTTCTGTAATTCAATAACAAATAGGCGCTCATCAATAGTAGTTTTAATGAGAGCGAATGAGAAAGAAATATGAAATATTGTTTTTGCACTTGTGCGAATTAGAGGGAAGCATAAAATTTGTTTCACTTCCGCGTCTTGGATTCCTGTTTTTTATCTATCAGGTAGTTTGCATAGAGACGTTGCTTTTTGTGCATGTTGCAAAATTTTGCATTGCTTGCTGGATGCCTCCAACACAACCTAAATTCTTCACTTACATTAAATTTTTTCTAGAACAACCTGGATACATACCTAACTCACCCCCTGGATACATTCCTAAAACACCCTGGATATAATATCTCGAAACAATCTCAAAACACATAGTACACATTATACATAGAGAAAATATATCTTCCAAAATAAGGTTAATTTTAACTATACCCTAAATTCCTAACTCAGATAATTTATGTAAACAAAGGGGATAACAGATCAAAAAAATATTTTATTAATGGTAATTCACTGAAAATGCCGGAAAAAGGGTTAGATTCTCTTTTATGTACTGATTTTAGAAATAATAATTTAAAAAATATCATACCGTAATTACTTTTATAAATTTTCAGTTTTCAACAAAGTTATTAAAAAAAGGAGATTTTCTGGTATAAAGTATTTTATGATACTGGTAACACTGTAGGAGTACAAAACATTTTCAAATTTCGTTTGACAAAATGTCAAAGTTGTTTATTTGTCTTAGCGTCTTAACAATACATTCGTTTTCTTTTCCCGTTTTCGCTGCGTGTTTGTTAATTTTGTTATTGTGCTATAGTATCATCGTGTTAAGTTTTTCATCTTGTTGTTGTTTGTTATATTTCCTTTTTTTGTTGAGTTCGTTTGTTAAGTTTTATTTGTTATTTGACAAATGGAGCCTCAGCCGGGGCCCTCGAAGGCAGCCGCCCCCGACTTTTTGTCGCCTGTTAAAAAGTGGCCTCGAACATCTATGAGTGCCACAGAAAAACTTATGGTGATGAATGCGTATAAGGACTGATTAAAGTGATTATAAGGCGCGTCTCCGACACACTACACAAGACATTGTTTGGCTACGGTATTTTGTTTGCATTGTTCTTAAAATTAACTTGATTTTAAATGATTACTTAGTAAACATTTAATGATAAAATGTTTTGTACCACTAACCTGTCACTTTGACAATGACATTTCTTTGTTTACATAAATTATCTGAATTATGGAATTAGGGTATAGGTACTGATTTTATTTTATTCTAACACTTTTGGAGACGTCAGTACGAGGAATGGTCAAGTGTGAACTTTACAAATAAATTAATTTTATATTTGGGGGCGTTGGGAATGAATGTATGAAAAATCATTTTGGGGAACTTGGAACTTGGGGAGATAGGGCATCACCCTTTTTCACGCTTATCTATATATCTAACTATATATACATAACAAGCAGTTGCAGAATACGTATGTTTTTGATCAGTTAGTTTGCGAATTACATAATTCGTAGGTAGACTTCGATTGTATCTAATAATTTGAAAGCATGATTTTTTAAACAACCCACATTCAGCTTGCTGTACTAAGTCCTGAATCCTTCTCATGCAGAGAAGAGGCTCGTGCTCATCAGGGGGACAGTAATGGGCTGGTTATGTTATGTTTGGTATTATTAGAAGTACGCTAGTTTACATCTTTTCAGTTCTTTTTCATTACATGTACCTATGTGCATAGAGTTACCAATGTACCATGGAATTAACCAACAAAAAAGTACAATATATCAATATCAAGTTAGAAGAAAAAATATTTATATTTTTTCCTTGTAAGAGACGCGCAACGATAAATTATTATCACACAAAAAATGGGCGGTGAGAAATGAAACGTTGGTTTAGACATTAAACAATGAGTAATGTAATCTAAACGGGTATCTACTTTGGGCTTTGTTCATTTATTTTATCATTTATTGTCCTTATTTACCTATCCAAAACTTGTTTATGTTTTGAACGATCTTCCAGGTGATCTTGCCACAAAAAAATACTAGTAACTATTCTAAAGAAATTCTTTGTCTAATTGACCAGTCAAATGAAACTCCAATATTAGCCCTGGTAAATGTTAGAAGGCAGAAGACGATGATTGTGATCATTAGTATATACTTTGGAATGTTTTACCATATTTCCTGACAGCTGAACATAGGCCTATTCTATAAAGGAGCGATTGTCCGTTCTCATTACGCTGAGTAAGCGACTTGGTGACCGCAAAGCCAGGTCTCTCTCACATCGGTGACGCTGTTGTTCGTCACCAGCAGGCAAGTTGAAAGGCAAACCCCCGACCTATCTGTTAGTGGCCAGCACCCTTCGATCAATAATCCTCTAGATTCCCGATGAGCGCTTCAGAAATGGCCACAAAAATTAGACCACGAAAAATTGTGTGGTCTTATTTCAAATTAGTACGGTCCAACCATAGCCAACATTAAGACGTCAAAATGCCGCAGTGCGTGGTTAAAAATTGTAAAAATAACCACCGTAATATCAAGATTTTTGATGGAATATCCTTCTTTCAGTAAGTTTATGCCAACAAGTGTTTTCTTTTGAAGTATAAATAGAATTAAACAACAAAAAATTAAATATTAAGAGTAAAATGATTGTTTGACCAATGTTGCGATAGCGCCAACTGTTGGGTAAAACATTGGTTGTTTATAATAATTCCGATTCCAAGACTACGTCTAGTTCAAAAATAGAGTAAGCATCAATTACCTATATCGTATTTTCAACTTTATATTTTAGCCGATAAGTTTTATTTTAGAATAAAATATTTATGTACTTATTTAAAATGACTTTTTATTTTCGAGCGACTTTGCTTGTACCTATTCTCCGATGACAATGGGTCTAAAAGATAAATGCATCGCAAACGTAATTGAACTTTATTTTGAGAGTGCTAATGTTTATAACAAACCGAAGTTGTTTATATTTTAAAGCCTTTTTCTACATTTCGTTGTAAGAATACAAATGTTTATGTGTGTGTAACCGTGGCCACTTGAGCGATGTGTTTTTGTTTGTGATCCTTTATCTAGACTAATTATTATTATTGATCGAAGCCAGCACCGCGTGTTTGTAGGTAAGTATAGAAGACGTTGACGTGCGGGTCACTGGCTGAATATGTTAATAACTCCGTCTTTGCTGTCGTGTAGTCGGGAAAAAATGAATTTTGTTGGGGTTATTCAGTATCGAAAATTAAACAACTTTTCGAAAAACATAAAAATTGAATTACAAATTATAATAATTGTATGGCTTGTATTTAAACACTTACATACATTATTAAACACATACCAGAGATGTACCAATTCTACTAGCAATTTAAATGGCTGCTAAGGCCCCTCGCCCACGGCGACTTTTTGTAGCGATGCAGTCGCGCGTTTAGCAAACGCGCGACAGCATCACTTCTAACGCGTGTTAGTCGCATTTGCAACGCGCTACTGCATCGCGATTGTATCGATACAAACGCGCGACCGCATCGCGCTACTAACGCGTCGCTATTTCTGCGTGTCAACTCTGGTTTTACAATGGAAAGCAATTCACAAAACGTCGAATATGACATTCTATAACAACTTTTGAATTTAAGATCATAATTTTTGAGTTGTTTGAATGTGTTACATGATGTCCACAAAGTAATCTCTGGGTATTAAATGGATGCATCCAATATTGACGCTGCTTCCGTTGCCTACGCTTCGGCTGCTTACGTAAAAGCAGCACCAAAGACAACGTGACTAATGTTGCCTCAACGGAGTCCATCTTGCAACTGTACTGATCCAAGGTATTTTTGTATCGTAACTGCATCGCGACCGAATCGCGTTTGCATCGCGATCGAATCGCGTTTGCATCGCGACCGAATCGCGTTTGCATCGCGATCGAATCGCGTTTGCATCGCGACCGAATCGCGTTTGCATCGCGACTGAATCTGGTCCCGTGGGCGCGGGCACACAGCTAGCGACTGTTTCGCGTCTGTATCGATGCTACGCGCGAGAGCATCGCGACTGCATCGCTACAAAAAGTCGCCCGTGGGCGAGGGCCCTAAAACTGATAAATGCTCAAATTTGACTTGTATGGAAAGTAAACAAAAAATACGCGAATGTAAAAAAAGTTGTTCTACGAAAGCTGTAGAATTTATGATACAGAGTAATCCCACGAAAATCTTGGAGTTAATGTTATCATAACGCCATAAAATTATATGCGCTTCGTCCTACCTCATCCGAGTCTCGTGGGTTGAAAAGGAAAACGATACAACATCAAGCTTCTAGCTAGTCTCTGATCGACAACGGTCGGTCGGAAAATAGCGGGATGATCATCCAAGCTGTACCTGCCAATATAGAGGTGAAGTACCACAGACTGCGGGTGGGCAAAGGCAGCAGGATCGACAATACAAAAATAGGATCTGACTCTGATCACCAACCTGCAAGTCCAGCGTGGTCGAAGGCTTTAATGTAACATCTATTTCATTTCAATCCTCCGCGCGAACGGCAAAGGCTCCGTCCGCGCAAATATTTATACTTACCTACCTACTTTATGGTAAAAACTGTATTTTTACCTTAGAATAAGTACTAAAGTACTTATTCTAAGATTTTTACGGTTGTGTGTTGTTTTTAGTTGATTTTGTTTTACGAGTGACAATACTTGAAGATATTTTAATATACTACATTTTCGTATTAATTGAGATCAACTCATTACAAATCTAAACAGAAGTCTCCTTATTATGAAAAAGATGTGCTTAAAACCAAAACTAAGGTGAAATCAGATCTAAATATTTTAAATCTGCGTCATCACGTCATTTAGCAAAAAGAGACGGGGCTATTTTAAAACCTAGATATCTATCGCATTATAATAGAGATGATATTATCTTGGGTATTATACGAATTTACTATTTAATACCGAAACATATTTTCATTCCTAATTATACAAGGTTGGTCGGAAAGGGAAACTTATCCGAGAGCCAAAGTATCACTGATGGATGACTGATAAAAACAAATGATAAAATTTAAAAAATCGATAATTTTTCCAGGCAAAATCATTTTTATTAAGTATACTTAGTTTTTTAAAAAAATCTTCATAACTGCTTTAGTTCCGAATTCAGAAAATGGACATTCTGATCTGTGACCCCAAATAAGACCTAAAATTTAAACACAGCTGATCATAGATAGCTAGACTTTATGAAAAGTTTTTACGAAATCTTGGAACAGCTAACGTATTTCTCTTAAACACTTTTGGAGAAAGTTGTAGAACGAAAGTTATTAATTTTTATGGGTCTTTGCCCTTTTCGATTAGTACCTACCCCCTTTCCGACAAGCCTTGTATATGTGTTTAGTAATTTAGAGAGGCAAGCACCACTTATCCATCAGTATCACCAAAACAAACGTCTTTATTGGATGTTTAAAACCACGAAATTTATTCATGACGCCATAGAATAAATAATTGGTAAATATTAGTTTATACCTTTTTAAATTACAAAAGAAGTCGTCGTAATAATGTCCAGTAGCTTAATCTATGTCAACAATAACATGACCGCACACGAAGCGAAACTCGACAGGGGTCAGCTGACCGCTTTCCCTAATGCCCAATGATTGAACTTTAAGCTGGTCAGATTTGAAGATACGATTAATAACCACTAATGAATCAAATAGATTTAAATAATAAAATTATCTAATGTTTTATGAAGCTGTCATAATGGAGTAAAATAGAGATGTGAATAATTTAAATCTGGTGGATAGAAACATTTTTGACACACTTGGGCAATTAATTACTATACGATTAAGTTTTTTACAGTTATAATACGACGTATAGGCCGTAGCGCCTTGCAAGATTTTAATACACTCCAAGTATCATATATGAATTCGATACTGTTATTACAATCATTTACGACAGGCGCTGAGAGCATACAGTTGGACAGATTGCCGGTCTAAAGGCATTTAATTTTATGACAAGCGTATTCTGGCTACGAACAGTGATAATTAACATAATTGAAGTGTGCTAGGCCAATTAACACCGGAAACGATGAATAAGTCATCACGAATTTAGTTTTGCGTGGACAATCGTGAGGTGCGACCATGTAAACATCCTTATCTATTCCGTATGAAGTCTGTATTCGTCGGGTGTGTGAAGCTCTGTTGAGCAACGTTTCGCAAAACGCTTCTGCGGGCGACAATACCATGACAAGCGGCGAAGACAAACACCTACCTTGTTATCTTATGAATAATGCCGATTATGTTGAGTAAACACACGCACACGCGACCCAATGCATTTTTCACGAATCTTTATCGTATACAGTATGTGTGAATTTTGGTTATTTTTTAAAATTAATTTTTCATTTTTTCAAGTAAAACCTATAATACTTTGCCGACGTTATTGTCCTTCACATCTCTTTCAATAATTTATTAAAAAAAAAAACAAAATATGAAATGTAACGTTGCAGTTGAACCAAAAATCCACGAAGAGAATAAATTATCAACGATTCATTGAAATTATTTTCTCGTATAAAAACCAGATGACGACGATGTTTTTTTTTTGTCTGTGTATTTATTTATTTACATTTGGAAGACCAACAGCGTGTAATGACAAAGTAGGCGTTTTTTAATAGTTACCTACTTAATAGGGCTTAGCGCTTGAAAAATTGAGTATACCAAATGCGTGGAACCATAGTTTAAAAACACTAAAAAAGACAAGAAGCATTACCAAAAAAATTATATAAACCACCTAGGGCCGAGTTGTCAATCGTCAGATTAGATGGCCGTTTGACATATTTTCAATACAAAAGCTATCAAAACGTCAAATTTATTCCTCAGACAAAAGTTATCTGACGATTGAGAAATCGGCTCTTAATCATAATAATCCCTAAAAAAAATCAAACTAAGCGCCCGTCTCACTGACTGCATACATTTCATGTTGATGGTAATGCTCGCTCGCCATAAAAACGCATTCTGGCGACAGTTAGAACATTAATTAGTTAATTACAATACCAACCTACTCACCTTCCTAGATAGATAATAGTGTATACAATCTACGAGAATGGAGGCTGGCGCTAGACCAGAATAGGTACCATGCGGCTATCTCCAGATGGAAAACTCTGAATTGTTTCTCTCGTGCTTATAACTTTGCAAGCTGCAACATTGAATAACACTTTTTGTAATGAAAGCCTTACTTAATTTACATAATTACGAAATGTCCATTGTTGCCTTTTATCGACACACATGAAGAATGATTTAGTTACAACCTGTGCGTGCGGCCGGCGGGCGGCGGCGCACGAGTCACCTAGATGTCCCACCTATTGTCCACGCCGCGTCCACCGCTGGGTGAGCCACCGACAAAACCATTACCTCACACTTTCAATACTGGGTTACGAGAATTTTACTTCAAGGTCCTCGTTTAGGAGTAAATAGAGGAGGTATAAATGCAAAGACGAGCAACAATAACACACAGTTGGAGTCCAGCAACTCGTCCGAAAATGCAGACGTTCATCGGTTTTGTAATGTGCTTTTTTGTCGGTACGTGCAGTGAAATTAATTACAGTTAATATTATTATTTTATTTGTTAGAAATCTTACACGGTTTTTCTGTTATAGGTAGTAGTGTAGCATACTACCCACAAAGAGAAGCACCCTATTACTACGATGTCCCGAACGATCCATATTCTGTGGGCGTCAACCAGAACTCTATCCAGGAACCGTCGCAACGGCTTTTCTGGGGCAATCAGGGTAGCAACCAAGTTGGAGGAACTGGACTATGGGCAACATTGACTAACAAGTTCCCGTTCTTGGGATCGATGTTCGGACGAATGGAATTGCCGACTCAATACGGTGTGCCCAATCAGTACGAAGTGTCTTCGCAGTACGGTGCTCCAGGGGGATACCAGCCACAATATTATCAGGGTCAACAGTTCTACCAGCAGGTTCCTCAACAATTCGGGCAACAATTTGGGCAACGATTCGGGCAAAGATTCGTTCCGTCGGGTCGCGACGTGAGCATAACCGACGATGCAGTAATAGTGACACCTCCTTTCGTGCCACCGGTGCAGCCCGCACCGTTCCCAGGCCCAGCGCCTGCGCCATCCCCGGTGCCTTCTCCTGGGCCAACTCAGGACAATGGTTACACGTATAACAAGCCTCAATACAGGTTAGAACTGCCCCACAAATAAGCAGACAGTATTCGCACTTTAGCAACTGACTGACCGTAGAAATTAAGTAGATAAGTCACCGTAATGTCTTTGTTTTACTAACTTCTGGGTTTGCTTGTGGCAAATATTAATATTGGTATAAGACGTGTGAAGAACAACTTGTAATTGCCAAATATAATAAATAATTTTAATATTCTCTCATTACTTTACACCGTGACCTAGTAAGTTAGTACAAAAAAAACATGATAATCGGTTCAGTTCAGTTTTTAGATTGTAAAAACGAATTAGTATTAAATCAATAATGCCTTGGCATCACTACGACAAGCCTAAAATTACGCATAAACTGGGCTACACCAAAGGTAGATCTGCATTGCTCCTGCAGTCACGTACACGTTACGTACACTAAACTGGTGAACTGCATCCTTCATACTGCACTGCGTTTGGTCACATGGAGGTACTGCACAATATGTGCTGCACCTGTCTTCACGGTCCGGATTTTACAACTTGTTATTTCAAAGTTCATGTGACATGTTTCTAAATCTTCCGTGTATTGAATTACTGCAGTCTACGAATTGTGTCAGCTGGTGTCGAGATTTTACATGTATAATTTAATTTGATAAATCGATTACGGGTATGAAAATTTACTCAAAATTCTCACCACACCAACACACAAACGCTCTCTTAATTTAAATGACAACACATATGTTTTTAAAGGAAATAAAAAAAAATACATTTTAAATCTAAGGTTTTATTTTAAAATTAATTATCCATCCTGAATCGCTGTATTATTCCTATTTATTGACTATATATATTATATTCCCATAAACTTATATACCCTATACAAACCACAGAAAATACCCAACTGTGAAAGTTACGCAGATACATAATTAACAATTCAATAAATATTTTGGCATTGATTACCACTGCATAAGCTATGATCACGCCACGATACAATACCAGTTAAAAAAGAAGAACGTTGGCAGGTGTTATCAAACCAGGCTTTCACGAGGGTAAACTTTTTTACCACTTAAGACAAGATGTTCCTGCAGATCTCGCCAACAATTGCCCAGTTACGTGGAAACAGTCCGCACGCACCACCTACAAACAGACTTTTAGATGGGAAAAAAAGCTTAATCAGTTCACAATGTTTTTCTTTTACAATCTTTAAGCCTCCATAAGTCCGTAAGAAAAACAGCTAAGTACTCCGAAACGAAAAGGGCTCGATTTTTAAGTGCATTGCTAAGTTATTCAGGAGATTGTTAAGGTGCAGGTTGCTCGATTGTATTCTTGTAGGTACTGTAGATCCTTCGTACTTACACCATCACCTCTTGGCTACTACTAGTGCAACTTGCCTTTAACTAATTTTATTTACGATTGTACGACTATAGCTTATGCAGCAATTGAACTAAACGATTGCAATGTACGTTATTAGTTAACTGAAGAAGACTGGTCGTAATATCCGTTGCCGTCGGCGTCGAGCCCCACTGAGGAGCTGGCGCTCACGGACCGCCCCTGCGCTGGCCCGAACTGCCGACGAGTTTGGCCAGAGCTGTGGAAATAACTTTATTACATTACACTTACTTTATTATCCTAGACTTAGGTCCGTATTACAGAATGTTCCTCAAGTCCAGTTTGAACTCCAATCACCTGATCATTGTTTATGTATAGAATCAGTACTTGAGCATCGGCCTTATTCCAGAACGGTAATTGAACTATACTCAGCTGAATCGAGACTCATATCGAGCCTCAAGCAGAGTTACGATCTGTCAAAAGTCAAACTGTTTGACGTAAATTGACAACGTACTTTGTGCTCAAGCGCGGTCTCGACCACGCTTGTTAATTAAAGTTAAAATCACTGCTTGGGCTCAAAAAATCAAACTCAGTTGAACTATGATCGATGTAAGTACCTAATTACCTATGCTTGAGGCACGTTCTAAAATTTAAAGTCGACTCGAAACTGGTTTTAAACAGAGATAAACGCTTGAGTTACCTTCTGTAATACGGACCTTAGCGTGAGATCCTGGGTTTGATCCCCAGGTCCTAGTGTGTGGATTTGTGCCCAGTTGATGGCAATAGGCTCACCCCCTATTACATGGGACTTAACCATAACCGCGATATGAGGGTGTACTATACACCTCTGCCTCACCCTTCGGGGAATATAGGCGTGATGTTGTGTTATGTTTACTATCCTATATATAGGTAGAATACAATTGTTCACTTTTCGACACTAAGTTTAGGCGTTACATGATAGACTAACTAACACTTGAAAAAGCGTAATGCCAAAACATTTTTGTTACTTACTATAGCGGAATTCACCAATTAACCTTTTTACCGCTTGTATCGCATTTATGCGATAAATATTTCCGTGCCCCTACCGCCCGTTGTCGTATTTCTGTGACAGAGAACATGCATGGATTTTTTGTTCTATTTTCGTCCTATGAACTGCGTGGTACAACTAAAACGATAATTCAATAGATATATGATTTACAATTACTGAAATTAAGTTTCATAGCTCTAAGTATTGAAAATATTATATAAATAAATATAGGTACCTATTATTTTATCGATTCGTAGTCGGGCGCTAGGGACACGGCAATTGATATTTAGCCAAGCGCTTAAAAGGTTAAAAACCATTTTCCCTTGTCAACTTTATTTTTCCTAATTAACTACTCATTTTTGGGAACACGGCCCTCCTAAGAGACCGCTATGTACGTATCCTAATGTTTTCTAAAATTTACGCGAATCGTATCAACGTAAGGAACTTTACGGATTATCCGTCACGCTACTACCTTATTTTCTATTTTGACACTGCCTTAGAATTATATTTTGTGATTTCTGTCAGTTTACATGCCAAAGGGTTAACAGGTCGTGTATGGTACAAAGCAACAAAAAAGATTATGGCTAGAAGGTAACATTATAACTGACCAGAGTATGTGAGTATACACGTAGAAAGCGGGTTGCCGGCGCCGATCTGCCAGCGCTTGTCGGTGCTGGGGGTCTACTCCCTAAGCACGAAGTCCGTGGTTTCGGCCTTAGTTACGAGCGTTTCCTACTCCCTATCAGCTACGGACATACGATTATTTCAGGGCCCGAACTAAGAATGAATGACATCACGATTTGACAGTTGTCCCTACTACAGATGTGTTTTTGCCCGTCCGAAAAGTTGAACTTGACACTTGTGTTGTTCACTCCTACGTTTCGGGCTACTTTCGGACGGGCGACTAACTTCGTTGACGGACTTAGGGAGTAGGCCCCCTGGTCCGCGCAGTTAGTCGGCGCAGGTAGTCTCTATACTGTGTGGCGAACCAGCGCCGACAAGCTCCGAACTTCGCCGACAAGTGCCGACCTGCCCCGATCAGCGCTGGTAGTCCGTCATTTGTTGATGTATTTGCAAGGGAATAAGGCGTATTTTTGCTAAAAATATGCCAGCCCCTGCTTCTATCCACTTCCTTTATGTAGCGATTACCTGCACGGACCAGTACCGATAAGCGCTGGTAGGTCGGCTCTGGTTACCTGCTTCCTTTATGTATACGCCCTAAGCCGATAACAGGATAATCATTTAACAAACCAGCCACATACTTAAATCCAACGACGGACACTAAGGCGTGAATTACATAGAAACGGCGTACGGTGCAGACGCGGCGCAAGCGCGTCGCTTTCATACATTTTTTGCGAAAAAGATTTGAAGCGGCACGACAAAACGTATGAAAGAGACGCGCCTGCGCCGCGCCTGCACCTTACGCCGTTTCTATGTAATTCACGCTTAACATCACCGATGCTAAGAGACCGCTGGGTGCGGTAGACCTCGGGGCCAATTCTACTAACAGAAACTTTTATCAAAGAAAGAGAAAGAAAAGAGAAAGATCTATTGCAATTATCAATTGCAATTGAATCGTTCATTCAGACAGTTTTCGTTTACAAAAACTATCAAATTGTTTGACAACAAAAACAAAACCAAACATTTTGCCTGAATGAAAGATTCAGTTGCAATTGATAAAAGTTTCTGTTAGTAGAATTGCCCCCCTGATCTCTTGTAATGTGATGTACGACGCCAGCGCCGTCATGATTATGGTCAGAACTGGCGCCAAGCAGTTTACTTTGTTCCGTTGTGGTTATGTGAGAGCCAGAAGGGTATGACGGAATCCCTCTATATCTCTTACTTGGATTCGGGTGCTCTATCTTAGACCCTGTTTGCGCTTAACACGTTCAGTGCCGGGTGCCCTCCAGGAGGGCACCCTGTAGTCGTATTCGCCATGCCTGGTGCCCTCGTGGAGGGCTCATTTTAAATACAGGGTTTTCTTGGAAAATTCGCCGTCATGAAACAAGCAAGCACCTGTGGCGGCATCTATCCACGCCACATGCGAACTATTCAAGCCTACATCGCGATATCAAGATTTAACACGCAGATAGTATGTAACAACAACAGTATACAACCTCCCAACATCAACCGTTGGGCAGTAGCCCGCCAGGCACAAGACTCCGCCCGGTTGGAGGATCCGCCCTTTGGTTGGAGGAACACCACCTCTCGTTCCTCCACACACCTATATTTTACGACGTAGTAGCGTATTTTTCACGGTTTTTAACCCAATGCCAAGAACCCTCCTCGAAGGTTCACTCTTAGCGCAAACATAATGCCGGGGGGGTCCACTAGCAATATACGTATATATGGCAGCATGGCGTATGAGCTCTATGAAAAGTGTGGTGGACTCGAATGTGTTAACATCAGGGGCCCAATTCTCCTAAAATAAATTGTTGCCAAACGCAATCGAACCACAACCGTCAGACAGTTTTTGTTTTCGAAAACTTTCAAAATGATTGATTTTGTTTTTTGTGTCAAACAATTCGACAGTTTTTGAAATTGAGAACTGTCTGAATGAACGGTTCGGCCTTGGTTCGGTTGTGATTTATCAAGATTTATTTTAGGAGAATTAGGCCCCTGATGCGACTAGGTACAAACGTGAGAAAGGCAAATAAAAGATGGCAAATAAATTTTAGGAGACAACCATGTCTCAAGTAGACGGAGAAAATATGTATACTAAACAGAAGTTTTTTATTTATTTTTAAACCGGGAAGTATTTCAAAAAATAAAAAAAATCTACTATTTAGTACTCTCCTGGAATACTCTTATATCGTGGGTGCGGTTATGGTTGGACACAAAAATGTTCAAATGCACAAATACCCAACCCAAAATAATTATGTTTAGGCCGTACAAATATTTGTTTCGTGCGGGAGTTGAACCCACGACCCGTTGCGCTGCAGGCACGTGGGAGCCGAGTGACGATTCATTAAGCCTCGTCCCCACTAGGAACATTTGTCGAGCGACATGATGTGTCCCCGGTGACATCGGGCGATGTCGGGCGACGTCGGATGACATCGCCGCAACATTGTTGAAACTGTTCCTTGTCGCACAGTCGATGAAGAGTAGTGATAGAAGCCTCGTCCCCACTAGGAACATTTGTCGAGCGACATGTGTCCCCGGTGACATCGGGCGACGTGGGGCGATGTAGGGCGACATCGCCCGATGTCTCCGGGGACACATGTCGCTCGACAAATGTTCCTAGTGGGGACGAGGCTTTAGACATTATTCCGGAACATGAAGAATGCTGGTAAATCGGTTCATCTCGTTATAATTGGTTTAAACATAAAACTGAAGTATCCATGATTAGATGAAATAAAATATTTATAACGAACTTTCTTAAATTACACTTTTTTTGAAATATGTATAAATTTAATTTTAATAAATAACAATTGTCTTAGGCTTTTAAGAAGCAAGTTATAAAGGGGAACTAAAGAAAATATTGAAGCAATAATTTTGTTTCGAATATTACGATGCTTGAACGATGTAGCATGCTCTTACATTGAGTAGAACTTTCAAATGTATTTCTACGCTTTATGTCGCCAATATAAATTGTTATGCTTGCAAGTAATAGGTGGCAATAAAAGACTCGAACAAAACGCGAACTATTCAGCAATACATTAAACAAAATCTGGTCATCTGATTTAGTGTTTAACCTTAAAGTGTTGAAACTTAACGTCAAACCAGGGGCCCAATTCTCCTAAAATAAATTGTTGCCAAACGCAATCGAACCACAACCGTCAGTCAGTTTTTGTTTTCGAAAACTTTCAAAATGATTGATTTTGTTTTTTGTGTTAAACAATTTGATAGCTTTTGAAATTGAGAACTGTCTGAATGAACGGTTCGGCCTTGGTTTGGTTGTGATTTATCAAGATTTATTTTAGGAGAATTAGGCCCCAGGAACAAAATAATGATAGGGCAGTTAATGACAGTTCAGAAAAAATACATTAAAGTTCTATACTTTTTTTAAATATATTTCATAGTAGTTAGATTTATGACGTAAAATTGTATTCATGGTAACTTTGAAAATCGAAGAAGAAAAAAAAAACTACCTCCGTAAACTTGGTAAACTATCATTTATTCCCGATTTGCTGTTGAGTTTTGGGACAGCCTGTGTTCATAAATAAAATTGCAATAGATACTTCTGTTGTAGATATTACGTAATGCAACTTTCGTGGAAAATCAGGAAAATTATCAAACTTCATTTCATGCATTTTACAGAGCAGACACATCACTATTTCAATGTCATGCATACATACTAAATGTGCATACATACGAAAGGAATGTGTAATTGAAAGGTTTTATGGTTTAGATTCTAGCCGAGTCTCGTATGAAGTTTTGGCATTGTTTTAATTTGTCAGAAGAAGAATTTGTCAGGCTAATTATCGAAATTAAACATGTTCGTAATTAGTTCTTATCTTAGTGTCGTAAATATCTGAAATTATATTCTCCTAAACAAAAAAACAACGTCAGTGGTGAACTTATATTGTAATGAGATCAACAATGGATCGAAAGATGATCGAAGCGAAAACGATATTCAGTTAATATTCTGAATTGATAGATAATAAAATTGGTATTCTCATCCTTAAATAAACGTCAAAACTGTGATTTAAATGAGTCTGAATGGATATCGTATTAAAACCGCACTGAACTTAAAAAGGAGCAGAACACCAATTTTTTGCTGTTCATAATTTAATCTAAGTTCGGTCAACTTTCAATCGTAGTGTAAATTAATTACCGTCCGAGAATTGGTCGCAGGGGCCTAATTCACCTAAAATAAATCCAAACCAAGGCCGAACCGTTCATCCAGACAGTTCTCAATTTCAAAAGCTATCAAATTGTTTGACACAAAAAACAAAATCAATCATTTTGAAAGTTTTCGAAAACAAAAACTGACTGACGGTTGTGGTTCGATTGCGTTTGGCAACAATTTATTTTAGGAGAATTGGACCCCAGGTCTACGGAGATCGGCTGGAGGAGATTTTTAGTACACAAGTCACAACACACACAATATACTAATACTATAATTTAGTACGAACTAATTTAAATATCTTTGAATTATAATTGAGTCTAGTAAAAAATCATTGGGAATGTGACTTTTCCGTAGCAGTTTGCAAAGGTGACACGTAGCGTAGCGCGTTGATGTCGTTTGTACTGCAAGTAATGCACAGCTACGAAATTAAAATCTCAATAAAATATTATGAAAAGTTAATATAAATACTGGAATAGTATCTTAAATATATAAATAGATGCCTTTCCAGTTTATCTTCTAACTAAGGAAATATTTCCGCTAAACCTAGGTCTGGTCTAGGTGAAATGTAAGGGTACTCTAATATTTTTCTCTCAGAGAGTGCGTTTTTGGGAAGAGGTGTATTAATAACATGGTTTTGCTTAAAACATTTATTAGGCTATCAATTAATAATTAATTACAATAAATAGGAAGTGAATCTTCCGGCAGTTGCACAGCGATGCGCAGGCGCAAAGCGCGGCGAGCGTGCAACTGGTGGAAAATACGCGTTCAGAATGGATGTGCCGACACCATGAAGTTAGTCTAGTTATTCACTGCTGCCATACTAATGCCTAGGAACACACAAAATTGTATACGTTAGTTATTTACTGGTTATTAAAGTTGAAGTATGAAAATTATTTTTCATTTAAAAAGAAACTAGCATGATAATGAAAACTGAATTGACACAAAATACACATTCTATCAATTTAATTAAGACTTTGCGGTAGTTATTCAGCTTTTTATGAGCGGTAACGGGTGAAGTTATTTTGGCGTATCATGTAGGTTTCTGAAAAAAAAATACTTAAGTTCTCGTTGTTGAAAATAAACCTTGGTCATAACAATAACATCAAATATTTAACATAAATGAAGGTTTTGACCTGAATCCGCTTTCAATTCATCACTATTAAACTTTAGTATAAAACATGTCACCTTAGCAGACCAGGGTTGGAAGCGCCGTACCCGCCGGAAGGGAGCCCCCAGCCGCCGCTGCTACGGCCTCCAGTTGAAGCGTGAGCATTCGCGTTAGCGTTCGCTGAACCACCACCCCCTGAAAACAACGGTAAAGAATCTTAAGAGAATGCACGAAAACGGAGGGTTCGGTTTCATGAGATTGACATGGAAAGTATTTCGACGCATTTAGGTCTGAAATACACATACTACGTAGTACCACTAAGACCTAATTTCACCAACAAACGAGTTTAACAAACATTTGTAATTATTGGCATTAAGCTGTAATTGTCATGGCAACGGATTGTTTGCTGTCATAACAGAAAATAATTTAGTTAGGTAAAACAAAACTATGAGAAGAGCGTTAGCCACTAGCTGTTAACGAAAGATATTTTTTGTCGCTTATTTATGCAAATTAATAACAAAATTATTTTCCCTCGTGACAACAAACAATCCGTTGCCATAACAATATTACAGCTCAATTAATTTAACAATACATCTTAGACCCAATTTCACCATACAATATTAGTTGTTAATGTTCTGTTAAGCAGTCAATGTCAATTTCATTGTACTGTTAAACAGTCTGTTAAAATGTTAAACAGGACATTAATAACTAACAGAGTATGGTGAAATTGGGTCTTAGCCTGCTACTTTCACTTAGCAAACAATTAGCACGTGTAAAAGAAACTAGCCTGTTAAAAATACATATAAAACTAACGAGCATTCCACCTAGTAGCAAACAAACATGCTTTTTAAATAGCATGTGTATGCCAGAATAATTATCCAGAATAATGTCGGTATAAAATCAACTGTTCAATACAAAATAGTCAATGCTGCCTTAACGAAGTCTATGAAACAGCTGACTTTTGTTCAATAATTCAGATTTTTTCCCCTAATATAAGTTATACAGAACGATGAGCAGAGTTCATGGTTTTCGGATGTAAAGTGACTAATTAGCAGAGATCGGAATAGGTAGAGTATATTTACCTAATCTTCGAGGAAGGAAGTAACATAGAGTGGATAATACCTCCTCTAAATCCCGGAATAATTGTAATGACGTTTTAATCCCGGGATTTAAAAATCACGAATTATTTATTGGACTTTATTTATAGTTACAAATTATTTATTTGAAAAATCATATTAAATTTTTTAGGGTTACGTACTATGTAAAACAATGTATGTAATATGTAAAACAAAGTTCTTTAATTTAATACTTTTAGTACGGAACCCTAAAAAATGTTACATGATTCTTGAAATAAATAATTTGTAACTATTTGGTTTGCAAAATATCACATTTTGATGTTGAAGATGCACTACGTTTTGGAAGGCCAGTTGAAGCTAATGAAGACACAATAAAGACATTAATTAATGCAAACCGGCGAATAACAACTTGTGAGATCCCTGAGAGCTTAAATTTATCGAATTAATATAAATTTCATGATCATTTGAAACGCCTAGGTTTAGGCTAAACTCGACATAAAATTCCATTAAAACGAAATGACTTTCCGAGCAACCTAATAATATACCAGGGAAAGTAATGACCGTAATTCGTGACTTTACAATAATAAAATTCCAATAACTTTTATCATAGTTCCAAATAACGCAATAAAAAAGCTGTTATAGAAAGGAGCACAAACAAAAACCAGTCAATAGAATACATCCTACGCTCAATCATTACAAATAATTTAGGTCGCAATAACAGACATTAAAAAGAAATTTATGACCAAACTGTAACTACTCCACTTATTCTGAGGCCACCGAGAGTGATGTTTATCGATCACTTTTTGTGCGTATCTAATAGATGACTTGACCGTCGCTCGCTTGAAGAATTTCGAGACCGTTAGACGAACGGCGCGAGACGCGACGCAGGCGCAACGCTTTTAAGCTTACTCTACACGTCCCCGTTCTACATCCAACGACAAATGTACCACGTATCTGTATCGTGTACTGTGTTATGCATACCAAGTCGGGAAATGCAGTTAGTGCTTAACAATGGGTCTGAACTTACAATTGACTCCTAACGTTATTTGATTCTACATAAGTATATTGAACGCTGTCGTCGTTTGTAAAATATATGTATAGACTAAGCGCTGCCAGTTAAATGTGAAGTAGCTAATGTATTTGTAATAGTTATAGCCATGTAAAGAAGTTAGTGTATGACGGCAAATTATAATCTATTATCCCCGGCTATAATATTTAATGCATCAAAGTTATAATACGGATACGCTAACAATATTATGTTTGATTACACGATATTTAATAATAAATCTTTAGAAATTCGTGACTAAGAATTAAATTCTATGCAAAATTCAAGGTCTGTATTGAATAGATGCTAAATTGAGCTTTACTATGACTACGCTATACGCTATGTTATTGGTAACTTAAACTGTAGGGTACCTACTATGAGTTTTGAATAAAATATAAATAATATTTCTTTAAATTAAACGTAGCCTTGGCATTAAAAATACTTGTACCTACATAAAAACCTTCACTTCTAGTAAATATATTTAAACATTTCTTTAATCTCCACTTGTTCAAGAACAAGTACGTAATTAATCATGATGTAATGGCGGAACATCGGCTAACATCATAAAGAATGATTGTTAGGTAAGTGCTAGACATAACTACACATTGTCACATCCATCACAAACTCTATTGATAATTATTCGTTTGACTACACACGACCTTGGTGCACTGTCTTTACTCTGAACATCTTAATCGGCGATATTGTATTTTGTTTGTCACTGGCACATTGTACACTTGACATGTTTATTTTCAATTGCTAGATCTACAAAACAAGTTGAGCTTTCCCAGTGGGTGACACGTCTTTTTGCAAATAAGCTAAGTAATGTACGAAGTTATCTGCGACGTTGATCGAGCTAACTTTAAACAAATACTTTGGCAGCGGTAAATCTCTACTCGTATTTCTAGTGACCATAGTAACAAGGGGTTCCCTACGTTAGATCGAAACACTATTCTGCGAAAATTGTTACATCGGTGACTTTACATCGATGCTTTGATAATGCGACGCCTTGTTTCTTCGGTGTTTCTTTGATCGACGCTTTATTTGTTCGACGTAACGTTACTTCGAAAATGTTTCTTCGGTGTTTCTTTCATCGAAGCTTTATTTGTTCGACGTAACGTTACTTCGAAAATTTTACTTCGAATACTACATCTGCGATTATATGTTAAACCGATAATATGATATGATATTCATGGCTACACTATAAAACTGCATTATTTAAGTAGTCAAGACGAGATACATTATATTATAATACTTTGAGGGGCTGACTTTTTGTTTCTTTGTCTCAAAATGTTTTTAAATAATTGTCCATACGAGTTTTAGTGAAAATTATTTTACTATAATGCTGATCGAGAAAACATTATTTGATTATTAAAAGATTGTATTAGAAAAATGTTGTCTATTGATTCTCATCGCAATCTTCGATGTAACGCATTTCGCAGACAAATGTGTTTGCTAAATATTTTCGAAGTAACGTTACATCGAACAAACAAACTTCGAAGAATCGGGGTTTCGAAGTAAGGTATTCGATGTATAGAATCATCGAACTAAAAAGGTGTCGCAGAAACAAGGCGTCGCATTATCAAAACATCGATGTATAGTCACCGATGTAACAATTTTCGCAGAATAGTGTTTCGATCTAACGTAGGGAACCCAGTAACAAGTGAAGTAACTTGCTTTTTCTGCATTGTTGTTCTAATATTTTTCTTGCCAGATTTACTAGGATGATAATATGCTTCTCTTGTGTCTGCTAGGAGCTATACGAGAAAAGCTCATGCGGTGGTGAAAAGAGTAGCTAGTCACCGAGGTTGGTTCCGGGGCTGACTGCCTAGGGTATGCCAGATCTTTTAATGCACCCCAGGGTGACTTTATACCAGTTGCTTCACTATGATGTATGGCAAGTTTTTGGAATTGCGCCAAGCAGTTCTGGCTGGCATGGCTATAAAACACCTATTAATTTATTTATTTTAATTATGCAGCCTACGGTCCATCTTTCAGTACCATTTTACGAAATCTTAGCCAGAGACTTTACAACAAATTACAGTGTTTGATCCACGGTCATTTCCGTGTGGAATTTCTTAGTAGCAGCCCGAAGTCTAGATTTGTGCCCAGTTGATGGCAATTGGCGCTCGCCCCCGTTAAATGGGATTTAAACATAACGGCAAAATGAGGGTGTACTCGTACTATACAACCATTCGGGGAATATAGGCGTGGTGATATGTTGTGTAAAACAAGGTAGTCCCTTCCCGCTAGTTCACGTGATTGTACCTTTCATCGTCATAGCTACTGATAAACCAATAACCTTCGGCTTCGTTTGTCAAATATGGAAAATATCACAAATGGTAACATAATACAGTCCATCATCGAAAAAGAATATCTTGTTTTACTATACCATGATTTGATCTTTGCTTCTCTTTCATCTACCTGGCACTAACACAAAATTTCGACTTTTATCAAGTAGGTACATACTGCAACAAAGTGTTTAATTGGTGCCTAATTAAAAAAATGTATTAAATGAAACGCGGGTCATGTTCTGCAACTATAGATTCATTTTCATAGCGCCATGAGAAATATGCAAACGGATAGCGTACAGTAGCTCGACATTCCACACACGTTTTATTACTCTAGGTTATTCTGTTATGGGTTATTGTGTTGCGTGTAAACCAAGCGCTTTTCTTTTCAGACATTATGTACACTTGTGATCGTTACAAGCTTTTTACTGCTGTGCGTGACTTTGAGTACTGCCAACGTTTTGTTGCATACAGTTAACAGACAAAGATGCATAAAGATATCACAATTCACACCTACGACTTTTGGGATCATAGCCAGAATTGGGAGCCATTACATGAAGTGAGTTAGTACTCAGATCATATATGAGTAATAATACCAAGCCCTTTTGATGAGCCCATGACGAATGTCATAGACGTACAGATCGATACCTCTGGGCTCAAAGGGAGTATAGCACAAAACATGGGTTTTCAGGAGAAGCAAAAAACAACAAAAAAAAAACGAATTTTCGTTATAATTATGTGAAAATGTCATTATACCAAAAATGTGCTATACGCCCTTTGAGCACAGAGGTATCGTTAAGATCGTCGGCTTTACGCTTTCCTAAGCACAGAGACCACTTAATGTTACTGAATTATAAAAATATTACTTACATGCGTCAGCATTGGCGTTGGCGTTGGCATTGGCACCAGAAGCGTAGGGGTAGGGCTGCAGGGAGCGGCGCAGGCGCCGCAGCGGCACCCGCGCAGACTCGTGCCCCTCCGCGTCTATAGTGTAGTATGCGCGGGGTACATAGTACTGTCCTTCTGGAATGTGCACAATGCACATATATGTCACTCGTGCTCATACTAATAAATTCTTTACACATTTATCGGATACTGTAGAATCGTGAACAGTAAAATTGCTTTAACGGGTTCAATCGCTAGGCAAAATTATTATCAAAAAGTATCATTCAACACATGCCATCTACATGGAAACATGGTAGATGGATGGATGTTCTACGGAAAAAAGGCATTATAGCTTGGCGCAAAATGTACCTACGTATTAAGAAGAGAAGACGTGATTGCTTTTTTGTCATATCGATGATAGTAAACAAACTTGTGTATACGAAGTTACATGTTGCAATTTGGCAACTTCCTAAACAATCTAAATAAATCTAGCTTTTCAAATGAAAAGCTGTTTTTTTTTAGGTTTTTAGATTGTTAGGCATATGCCTAACTCCAGCGAAACTACCTTGAACCTCAAATTACAATACAAAGGAAGACTGCAAGCAGGTATCAATTAACAAGGAAGCTATTCACCACTTCAAGCTGAGATCATCACTAATCACCGTAGTTAAACGCACGAACCGCTTGCTTTTTAACTATGACCTCAGCAAATCGTGACCAACAGGATTCGAACATACATCACCGATCGTGGAAAACGTAAAAAATATCATGTTCTAATAACACGTACGTACTCAGTAAATTGAAGTTATAGACGAGCTTTTTAAGCTTTTAATCGAACCTGTCATATACAAGGTGTAACTTAAATAACGCACAACCTCTTAAGGGGTCACTGTACTCATCATTATGAACAACTTTTACTATGGGACAAAAGCTGAAATCGCGAAAAAAAAACTGCTGTTCTCTACATTTAAGCTCGCATAACTCGTCAAAATGTAGGGAACAGCTGATTTTTTTTCGCGATTTCATGTGTTTCCCATAGTAAAAGTTGTTCATAATAATGAGTACAGTGACTCCTTATGAGGTTATGCGTTATTTATGTTACACCTTGTATATCCTACTGTAAGCTCTATGAAGCTTTTTATACTCTTTTGATGAGTCTTGACCGATCAGTCATTTTGTAAATTGTAGCCGTAAGGACTGTTATCAAAAAAAACGTAAACGACATCATCAAAAACCGTAAAATGCTATTGTATCCATGTTTTGTTTTTAAAAATATTTGATATTCAATATATGGTCACGTTTTGTACAGAAACGTCAGGAATCAACTTACGGTGTAAAGGTTATAGATGTAAGGATTTTAAACAATATTTTGCTTGTTGGTTATTGGTATGATGAGAACCTTGTCTTGCTGTTTAATATTTATTTATGTGATTAGATGAAAAATTTGGAATAAGTTTTACTTTTAGCAGATAGGTACATTATAAGGTCATCGAAACAAAACTTATGATCTACAATAGCCTACGATTAATGTCAAAACTAGTTAAACCACATGTTTGAAAATTAATCAAGTCGTCAATCAACAATACGTCTTGCTTTAGGAATTCAAAACACATTGCAATTGCATATACTTGAGTACTTAGGTTCAGGCTTTACGGTACATGGAGAGTACAAGTTACACGGGTTACAAGAACAACGTGAACAGAAACTTAATAGGGCTAAATGAAAATATGTGAACAAAAGTAGCTTCAATAGTACTTATCGATTACTACTTAGTAGAGCTGTCATTTAGTATGGAAATCTATAGATGAAGTCATCAAATCCAAAAGCTTGGAACATTAAGTGAGCTTTTCATGATAGTTACGATTTTCTTTGATAAGTAGAAACGATTTGCAACTATCCTATAAAATTGTTTTACATTTTAAGTTATCAACATGTTTACTGATAAAAAGCTACCTCTAACTTTCGAGGTAAATAACTGCCTCCTGATTGATCAACCAAAAAAAAAAGTGAATCACCGAGTAAAACCAATTACATACAAGATACTGATCTTTGTTTGAATCCAATCGGAAATTACATAAAATGACACTTAGAAAAGAAAATTACGAGTCGGTTCGGATGCTGTGGCGGTAAAAACGGAGGGGCACTAACCTGCGAGAGTTACGGCAAACACTGCCGCCAAGATGAAAAGAGTAAGCTTATGCATTTTGAACGTCTAGACTCCACAGATGGCAAGCAAGAACTGGCTTCACCGTACTCGCTCACACATTTTATAAGGCTTATATATCGCGACATTGGAAGCGTCTCGGCGGAAACTCACGCGCATCTTGATGCACGGGCCACAATAACGGTCGTCCCCGGCAAAAACCTATCATCAAATTGAATGGATACCAAAAAATACTAATTTGCTTGAATAAAAACCTGAGTTCCGAAAGGAAAGTATGTAGTATAGATACCAATTAGATGTAGGGTATCCAAGCATCTTGACGCTTAGAAGAGTAAAATAAAAGTGTAAAATAATAGAAAGGTGTATAATAGGTAAAGATTGTTATCTACCTACTTGTTCCGTAGATATTCGTGGTACACTTACAAATATGTATATTCTCGGGCAGCTTTAAGTCCGTCTGATTGTCACAGTCATCTAAAATCTAAACCGTGTAACCTAGAAATTATGCATAAAATTATAATAATATAAAAGATGGATCAATGGTTTTTATTTTAAAGGTATGCTTATGTGTGTCAGGAAATTAATTAGATCACTAAAATAATGTGGCATTAAAACCAGAGGCGTGGGAAACTGAGCAGTTAGTTGCCAAGGCGTCATGAAGAAATTGTCGTGAGATCGGCGGCTTCCAATCACCTGCAAAAACACTTTCAATAAACGAGCTTAAAAATATTCTGTGTACGTCACTAAACAGTTTCCTGTACGGGCTCTACGATTGTGCTTATTGAGCCCGTGGGTCCAACAAAGTCCAGACTGTAAAGTTTAGTAAACAGGGTGAGAGTTTTTGTGGTGGGACTGACGTCATAATTAGAAACAGAGAAAAGTCGTCAAAAGAATCGTCAGCTCGATTTAGCGAATATAAAACCGCATTTGAGATTTCTGGAAACATAGCTCCCATCTTAAAAACACTTTCTGTATATGGATCTCCAGAAGGTAGGGTGGGTATTGTTAAGTTTCACGTGACCAGAGGGCTGGCTTGATTTTCGGCCAGAGAATTAGCGTTGCCATACAACGTGGCAGCGCTGCCAGCCTTCTGGGCATGTTTCCAGTGGACAGCGATACGGAGGAATATTTTGATGCACTCTTTTAGTTTACATTGGTAGTTTAGTCTAGGATAATTTTTATTTATTTTTGCTTTAGATTTAGTTTAGATTTATATTAATTTAGGTTAAAAAACATTAAAACTACTTTAGTTTTACTTTAATTTTGTAGCAGGATCGCTCTTCATAGTAATTCAGAACTGATTACCTACAAGAGAACAAACTGCATTCACAAAAATCGACCTATTATAAGTATTGCTAATCGATCCAACCAAATGCTGAGGATACCCTACACCTTAAGCTAACTTTACATTATACGTCTTCATACCTTTATTATAACGTCGTCAATTATTCTTATTATGTTTTTCGGTTTAGAAATGCATTTCCTTCTATCGGTTTTCAAGAGGACAGGCTTTTTGCTACCATCAAATGATCTACCTACCCATTGAAATGAGACCAAGAGTCTTAGGTATCTCGCTTGCGCATTAGAAAGGGTTTAGAGCACGTAAGGTAGCAGAGCACTTTATAAAAGAGTTTGTCGGGAGAGGACCACTATACTACAGGGTGTTAACGAATTCGTGTAATTCCTTCAAACCACGTGATCTATTAATGTTAGAGATTAACCCCGCATGGGATTTAGATTGATTGAAAATAAAAATATTTTTTTTTTCCCAAATTATAATTTTATGTGATAAAAAATTTCGATGCCATGCTTAGATGAATGAAGGCACGGCGACATAGCTAACGGGGACGACTAGCGCGATATCGCTCCACGCAGTCGGTTAAATTGGGATGCTAAAATTACTCAGGTACAGAATACCATGGTTCATTTTCTGAAAACTTTGTTTTATTCATTCTGAAAAAAACCTATGCAGGGTCAATCAGTGTCACCAGTAGATGACGCGGTTTGAAGGAATTACACGAATTCGTTAACACCCTGTATAGTCTATAACTATCCAGGGCCCTCTTTCCCACTGAGCACTCTGGGCACGTGCCCAGGGCCCCGCGATAGATTGGGGCCTCTAGTTCCTGCCAGATCACCAAACGATAACCGATATTTATTACCGATGAACATATTTAGTTCGAAAAAATCAAACGATAATGACTGACTACAATACCTAGGTACTTGCTTATTAACTTTTGCATGCGCGAAGCTAATCTACTCTCGCCCGAAAATCAGGCTTTTCGATTTAGCATGTTTAGATAAATTTAAATAAGTATATAAAAATCGTGACGTGTAAACATCGTGAGGAAACCTGGACTTTATGGTCTGAAATCGCCAACCCGCAATGAGCAAGCGTGGCGATCAATGCTCGTTCCTTTTTTGTATGAGAAGAGGCCTTTGCCCAGCAGTGGGACAGTTACAGGTTAATATTTATTTTTATTTATTTTATATAAAAATACATTTTAATGGTATACTAAGTAAGTAGGCTGTTTTAAAGAAAAATTATCAGTGAACTATATACAGGTACCTACAGGTAGTTTTTCAAATATTTTTTGTGTCTTTCAATTGCAATCTCTAATGCAACAATACTTCATTATTTATGGTTATTTCTTGGTCTATTGTAACAAAATAGTGCTCTGTCAAGGTTATAGGGGCCCCATTATCCTAATGTGCCCAGGGCCTCCAGTAGGTTAAAGACGGCCCTGTAACTGCCTATTTCAGCCGATAAGCAGCATTCAATTGCTGGATTCCGGTTTCAAGATATGGGTGCCGGTGAAATTACAGGCACACAAGACCTTTCAACTTTGTCTCTAAGATTGGAAGCATTAGAAGTTGGTGTTGTAGGTAGACGGCGAAAACTAGCCTGTAGACTAATTCACGTAATTTCATGACGAGCCGATCAGTTCACACGAACGTATCTGACATCGATCGCCTATATTAAAAGAATACGAAAAGTGACGAAAAGAGTCGTTTTGATCGAAACTTAAGTGCAAGTGAACTTCTTGAGTTAGGTGTATCAGGCCACTGTTTGCCAACCAACAAAATTTTAAAATAAAAAATATATACCGCTTCCTTCCCAAGAGTATTCATTGTAGCATTCCGCGACCCAGAATATTATTGTAGTTTTTGGTCTGCAAAGTGGCCCTTGTTTGGTGGAGGTTTACAGACATGTCCACCAAACATGGGCCAAATTGGTAGATATAGGTAATTATTAAGTAGCTTACGTATCAATGTAAGCTACCTAATATTAAAGGTATATTTCGTCGCTTTAGAGTGAAAACCTCGGGAATGCAATTTGGACATTTTTATTTTATCACGATTTTTACTTAGATATGTCGCAGTAGGATAGTTATAGCCGTATTATAGTTATATCCCTAGGGATATAACTATATACCGTAACATAGTTATACGAAAGCGATTCATTCCTATCTTACGGTCGCAATCTAGTAATATGATTATCTGACTAAACTAATCTAGTTAAATAGTTATAAATCTACCATAGAATCAAATAAAACCATTCATTTGTCGCAGTAACATGGTTATAGCCGTTATTCGATCATATGCCTAGCGATATGATCATGTATCGAAAGATGCTTACAGAAAGGTTAAGGTTGTTTGGGTTTCCAAAGCAGAGTCGACGGAACCCTGCTGCGCGGGGCTCCTCTTTCTGTCTGCAGGGTTTAAAGTAACCTAACACCTATCCGTGTCGGGGTGCCCCAAATTATCGCTAGGAATATGATCATAAAACGGCTAGGGGTTCACAAACACAACAAAGCACCCGCCGCCGCCTGCGCCGCACCCACGCACTACACTCCTACAATTATTTCACTAAACTTAATCTAGTAATATAATTATATCACTAAACTTGAACCGTATTATAATTATATTCCTAGTAAGATAGTAATGAATCGCTTTCGTATAACTATGTTATGGTATATAATTATAGGTATCCCTAGGGATATAACTGTATTACGGCTACGGCTATAACTATCATACTGCGATAGATACATACTATAATTAAAAGAGAGCCGCTCTATGCGAAATTAATTTGTTGTCACTGAAATTAAGCTTTTATTGTGTATATAACATTCGTAATAAATATAATTGTTTAGCTTTTGCCCGCGACTTCGTCCGCGTGAAAGCCCACAGGAACCGTGCAATGACCAAATGCATTCCCAAGGTTTTCACAAGAGCTAGCGCGCACGGGTGACTTTTGTCACCGTGACAATTTCATCACTCTTATAAAATCTAATGGAGATGCACCCAGTTATCATGTCGTAACACACATGCCAATGGACTTGAAAGAGTGACAAGATTTTCACGGTGACAAGTCACCCGTGCACGCTAGCTCTAAGGCGACGATTTTCCAAAGTAGGTAGGTATGTTTTAATAACGTCTGACAACATGCTATTTCCACACATTAACCACAAATCATACACATAAATAATAATAGAACTGTGACATTATTTTTACTAGTTAAATACCTAATTAAAAGACATCAAGTATTCTTCTGTTCATAAAATGAACTTGAGTCAAATAAAGACTTATTGTTACTGGAAGATATCCATCTAATAAAATTATGTTAGGTGCCTTATTAGAACACCCATTAAATGTATTTTATTACAAAACAGTGCACTAGACTGACAACAAGCGTACATAAGTATTAAATTTAACTACCATTTTTTACTGACCATGACTGGTCAGCTATAAATATAAAAATAGCTATTTATGATTTTACGTATGTAATTATAATTATAAGACCCATGTAGATATCTACTCTATCCCTTTTGACGTTTCAGCGTGATGCAATTCTAGAATTGTATTTAAGTGGAGACTAGAATATCAGTGGAACAGTCGTTCTTCACAGTCGAACGGGCCTCCAGTAACGTAATTAAAATAATAAGAGAGCGAGGATATCGTTGGGTAGGAGGGTAAGCAAAGAAATAGCTACTTACTGAATACACCGACATGTCATCTATGAAAATTAAATTCTTTCTCAGGCCCGAGTCACACCGGAGTGGCAGCGACCGGCAGCGAGGCGGCGAGCACTTTCAGTGGTAAATAATTTTAAACTTTATCTACATACTTAAAAGACCAGTATCGCTTGAAAAGGTAGCGAGGCCGCCCGCGGTACCGTCGGTGGTTCTGCACGCGGCTGCCCCCCTTCACCCCCGCCGCAACATTTCTCTGTAGTCTAGCGACGGGATACGTTGTTCTTCTTCTTCCGCAATAAGTGCTAGAATAACCAATTCCATCATGTTCACTCCAAACACAACTCGTGTGTCCTTGCCGAATGTAGAAACTAAACTAATCAAGAGGAGACTTGGCGCGTGGGGTCTGAAGGTCGCGCGAGGCCGCCGGCCGCTGCCATTCCGGTGTGACTCGGCCCTAACGATGTTAGTTAAGATTTGCTACAAGTGGAAATTAGGTACATACAAAATAAAACATTTCCTTCTTACAAAAATTTATTTTGAAATAAAAATAACATCAAGCTTTTAAAATTGACAATTCTCATGGAAATTATATAATAATTTATGAGCACAATTTCACATTAGGAAGAATAATTTTATTATTTCTTTACTTCACATTAAAGTATAACAATAATCACGGATTCAATCTCAGTGTACCACAAACGAGGCAAAACGTTCACACCAAATGCAATGAATATATGTAGAAAGAATATAAAGTAACTGAACAGCACCTAATTACAATCTTACAGCGAACTGAAAAAAATATTCATCTTGTAAAAAATATAGAAATTGTTAAATTACAGTAAAAGTAAACTGTAAATATAAAAATATAATTCAAAATGTAAACTCGTATTGGAATCCATCATATTATAACAAAAAATAATTTCTTTAAACATTGAAATGCAAAATAAAAATGGATTTTTCATCATTTAATGTGTATGAAACACAGTATTTCAATATTCTTATCAATATATTCATATAAACAACAGTTTAACCTAGACTTCATTTTTTACACTTTAGGAGATATTTTTACAACCCTGTATCCACTATACTTTTAATGACGATAATATGTTCCACAGTCTAAATTAATGTTTCATAAAAAGAAATACAATATTATTAACTATGATAAAAGTAAGTCTTGTCACGTACGTGCTTGATACCTATTTTAATTAACATCAATCAACATCGACATCGATTACATGTATCAGAGTCCGTTACGAATCTTAAATTAAATTATAAAAGTATGGTTTTGTGCGTTCACGTTGATATCTAAAGAAGAAAAAGACTGATGAAGTAACTAAAGTGTAGTAGTGGAAAGACTCAGTTACAACGGGATGACGACAACCTAACATTACATTTTAATGTCAAAGTATGGTATGCGTGAGCGCGGTTCACTTCGCCTTGACGGCAGTTTGTCGCTGTCGCAGCGTCTTGTTTGTGTTCTGATCAACCTCGGGCAGGTCCGACTCCTCGACCGGAGCTTTCTTTACTGTAGACAAAATAATAACGTACATTTTAGCATCGTTGCGTAAGTATAAAAATTAATTTATCTTTTATAATATTAGCAGTACTCTAAACATTATAAAATTGAGTTGGAAAAATAGTATATTATTATTTAAACTGTTAACCCTTTAACGGTTATAAGGTTTAAAGAAAAAGTAAATAACAAATAATTTGGCAATTTTATATAAATAATAAAAAAGTTTTTTTTTTATTTATCTTTTTTATTTTCTATTAAAGAAAATAGTAAAAAAAAATTGTCAGGTTTAAAAATAAAAATATAACAAGCAGGTTTTCGCGACATCTTCCAAAAAAGTTGGTGGGAAAAATATTCCCTCTAACTGTAAAAAGATTTATAAAGTATTACATCGTAACGAATATATCGTTTGACTATTGTGATATGACGCACAGTAATGTAAAATTAAACATTTTATTTACCTTTTTCCTTCTTAGGCTTTTCTTTTTTCTCCTTCTTGGGCTTGGCTTGCGCCTGTTGACGGATCTCTTGCCGTTGCTTGATGGCTTCAGAGATGAAGTTGAACATCAGGTAAACCTGTTCATAAACATAAAAAAATATTTTAAACATTAACAAGAGACGAAAGATCTTATAGTCGACGAAATAAACTTTTAATAGCACACAGTATATTATAGAAAAATATTTTGAAACTACTTTACACTAAAACACTATTAGTGTGAAGGGTTAAAAATTGATAAAATGTAGATGAGTCCACACATGTCACGGAGCTAAGAGCGTAAAAAGAGTTAAGTTTAGTTTAAGTTTTTATACATAAGGATTGTCTTTGCCATTAAGGTTTTTTTTTTACTAGCCATTGCCGCAAAAATCTGTGTGACCACATTAGTAAATGGTTCTTTTTTTCATTCATAATGCTAAATGAACGTGTTTCCTTACCTGGAAAGAGACAAGCACAGATAGGGCAGCGACACGTAGGACGAGCTGCGCGGCACCCGCCAGACCGAAGTAGAACGTGAGCACGCCGAGCACCAACGAACACAGGCGGACGGCCACGAACACCGAGCCGTTGATCAGACTCAAGACTACGACAAAAACACAATTTAGGATAGGAGTCACATATTTCAAATAATTTTACCTTAAAGTATTTGTTAGGAAGCCGTGTGGCGACTAAGAGATGGACAAGAAAATTACCAGCAGCATCCTCTTGTGCGCCAATAACTGCAATCATCAATCTGTTTTCCATGGCATGTTGATTACGTCACGACCATTCATAAGTATATGTTTATGAGCTGATTTGAAAACTACTCGAACGTGATGTGAAGGGGTACCGGCACCCGTTCACGTCACGTCTGGCCGCTTTTGCGTATTCTAACTCGGTACACTCTCGACAGCGGCTGGGCGTCTGAATTACAAGATATCGGCTTAAGGATGAATAGTATTGGTTTTTTCTAGGGGTTCAAATCTGCTACAACACACTTTTCTTAGCTAACAATGGGACAATTTGTATGTAGGTACTACAAATATTAACTAGAAATACTTTTGTACCATAAAAACATTAGGAGCCAATGTTCCACCTTGCAGAGCCACCTTTATAATAGTATAAGTTTCACTTACATTTGTCTAACCAGTCTTCACGCTCTCCTCTGAGGATGGTGTTTAGTTTGTAGCAGTGAGCCACAAACTCGGCCAAAGAGTGCAGCACAACCAAGCACACACCCACACGCTGGAAGCTAAAAAGACAAAAATAATTATATACTTGTTAAGTATGTTAAATGGACTTTTTACAACAATGGTCTAGCTGCCTACTTGAGATCCTAGGTGCAATAGGGTATTTGACTGAAAAAATCTAATTAGTCCGTCAGTTAGATTATCAAAAAATATTTGACCCGTATTTTTTCTTTTGTTACGTAAACCAAAATTGACGAAGATACGAAACTTTTAAAATTGGCAAAACGTCACAAGCAAGTACACTTTTTACTTGCTTCTGACGTCACAAACCCCCACTCTCGAGTTTTGATGCGTTTTATCTTTAACAAAAGAAAAAATACGTGTCCACTATTTTTCAAAACTCTAATTGGCGGACTAATTAGATTTGCAATTTAATGATGCTGTCAACGTGCCTATTGCCAGACGAGGCAAAGTGTATTATTGGCTTTATTTGTTGAAGAACTTAAGCACCTCTGCCTATCTTCAACAGGTGTGAGATGTTATAAAAATACATACACTGAATGTTTTTTTTTACCGTCTGGAAAATATTGAGTATAATAGGTGAATTGGCAAAGATTTTCGTTTTTTTCGTTAACTTATGAAATTGATATATCTATAGACACAAGATACCTACTATAGAAACGTAAACCATACGCAGGTTTGTATGATTTGAATTTAGACATTATATAATCGATTTATTTACTTCAAAATTACTGTTGATTTAGTTTGAAAATTTACTTCAAATTATTAGTACTAATTGATCAAATAGATTCAAATAAAGGCAATTTAAAAAAAAAAGCTGTGCCTTGGGGTTCTACTCCATTCCCCTAATTTCGAGATGGAAAAAAAATGACATCTAGTATACATAATATTAGTAGCTCTATTATAGTTACAGTAAAATATTAACTTCATGGTACTTATTATTTTACAAAAGCATACTTAAGTAATTTGTTAAGTTATGAATGTTAATTGCTCACTAAAACAAAACGAGCCACCTACACAGATTTACCAGCAGCTGATGATGAGGTTGTATAATACATATATTTAGTTTTCGATTATAATAGGCTATTAAAACATGTTCAATAATTAGAGATTAACTACCTGATATTAAGGATAACATTTTAAACAGTGATAATTTATGTCGTAAAAGTATTTTTATCTAATATTTTGGTATCAACAAGACAAGTAGTTGATGTCAAAAGATAACATAAAAATAAATGCTCATATCTCCTTTGCTAAAGAAATCTTTGTACATACAAACAACAGATAAAATAAACTTTGTAAGGGGGCTGCTATTGACATAATGTAAATATCATAAATATTACCTAGGTACGTTTTTTTTTATACTAACTCAAAAAAAGTTCTATTAGAATCTAATAATTAGATTAAACCATTACACAGGTACTTTTGAAAGTAAACAATTGTTTAAAAAAAAACTATGGAGCAGAACAGGCAAAAGAAGGCCCATGGTATGTCTTCGAAAAAATAATTTAAGATAGGTACAAGGTACAACTATTAATATTTATTACTTTATTAAATCCACTAACTATACTTGAGAGCAAATAAATCGAGCCACTTCTATTTTTCACGTATAATTGTTATTATTTTTGGTACCTAATATGGAACAGATCAATTCAAAACATATATCGCCTAAAAGGTTATTTGATAACCTTTCCAATGAGGGTAGTTTTTTGTCAACTTAGTATATAATTCATGAAACCAAAACTAATAACCAGGACACGTGAAAAGGAGTGGCTCGATTTCTTTGCTCCCAAGTGTAGTTTTGCTGTGCAAGTTCCCTTGTGCAAACGACTTTCAACCTGTGGACACACCTGCAGCATGTCGACTCCTTTAAGTTCACCAACTAAGCAAACAATGGAGTGCAATCACTGGCGCAATAAAACTTGCTGGTGGATTTGCCGCTTTATCAAAAAATAGAACTACCAATGAAAATTAAACTTACTTGAAACCATAAGCCAGTGCAACAAATGCGAATGCAGCGGCGGCGTGCCTGATACGTGCGAGCCACTCATCTTTCTTAATGCGTTGGAAATACAACTCAGGGACAGTGTGGATCCAGTAGGATGCCTGCACAATCCACCAAAGCTTAAGAAGGAAGCTCATTGGATGGTTGGGGTAACCTGTAGAAAAAAATATGAAATTGTCATCAACTAACATTAGAATATATGCTCTAAATACTTCTACGTTGAACCATTGACATAGGAGAAAGTTCTACCTAAGTATGCTAATTAGAAAATACCACATTTTCACTTTTCACACATGTTTGTTAGAATATTATCTATGATTGGACTTATTGAAGTTATTGGTCTTTCTGTAAGTTAGTATTCTTCAAATATTAAAAAAAACATCATGAATATTTTATGTAAATACCATCTGGTATGGTAACAATATTTATGAATAAGTACTCAGTTTCTACATATTTTCATTGAAAAAAACCTTTAAACATGTTTCCTATAGTTAATTAATAATGCAAGTTTTTTCAAACATCATTTTTAATTAAAATGACGTAAGTGATAATTAAAAAGTTACAATAATGCTGAAATAATGAATTAGTACATTAGCTACTGTTAAATTGATAACACATCTCATTATATAACAATTAATTTCATAACAGAAAGAGTGATAAGGAATTTAGTATGATAAATAAGAATTAAAAATGGTATATCAATGGTGAAGTTAGGTAAGAAACTTTGATACAAAAATAATAGTTATAAGTACTTTGTTCAGCAATGGTGAATATGAATGACTAAACTGGTCAAGCTATTTAGCATTTAATAGTCTTATTTGCTGGAACAACTACTTTAAATCAAGCTGCTATTATTAAGCTTATAAAAACAACTTGTATTATAAACATAATGTAATTTAACAGTATTCATCCTTACATAGTTAAAATATATTTAAAAAAAAACAAATATTTACCATCCCATAACTGTGACACGTTAAAGACAAATCCTTCACGAATGATGGCATCGCCTCCCCACACCAGAGTCACCAGGTGAAACACAACCAGCTGACCAGACTCGTTCAGGGCACTCAGTCTTGATTTGGACAGATGAAACTTCTTTGATATTTTCTATAAATAAAACTACTGTTAAAACAAAAGCACTCTAAGGGAATAAAGTAAGTATAATACATCACTAGTTCGTTTTTGACTTTCATATTGAATTAAACATATGTTTTAACCATGTTATACTTACATCTAAGAAATATTCCTGTAAAATGGCATGCATAACAATGCACACCAATGAGTAAAAGAATACTGCACAGGCGTCTTTCCATCCCGCTTCATAGAAGAATGGCTCTCCTTTTGGCACTTCTCTGGTGGGCTCAGCTCCACTGACATTATGGTGCAGACTGATGAATAAACTCGCTATGGGACTCGTCGACTGCAATACAAATACAACAGCTGTGTCATAAATAGTGTCACACGAAAACAATTATGTGAAGAAGCTATTTACGGAGGTACCTGGCTTACGTGGCACATACTCGTTACTCACCTGTACCATCAGCCCCACCAAAAACACCATCACCACACACGAAACTATGTCCGCATGATTCTGAATCACAAATTCATGACTAAAAATAGGTGGGTTTTTGTTAGTTTTTCTTCCAATCGCAGGCTTAACACCCATTTTCCCGGCGATAACCTTTCTGAAAATGTACTACATGCTATAAAAATTCTGAATGTAACATGTAATTTCTAAATTAAATAATGATAATATATTAAATTTGTATTCCAAAACATAAAAAATATCGTACCTTTAACCAGACGGAGTGAAATTTAACAGAATAATAATATTTCTGACAGAGGAATCCAATCGACGTGACACTTTCACTTGCTACGCGGTGAAACGTCAACGTCGTTTGTTGATTACGGAAATACGACGGTTGTTGTGTTGGCACTTGAAGGGATCAGTCAACTGTTCAAATTATTTCATATGTGCGTATTCAATTAAATAATATCTTAAACAATAGTAGTTAAAATATTACTTTATGTAGTAAACCATATGAGTCACAAAATAGCCGTATTTACTGAGGATATATTTAATTCAACATTGTAACCGGAACTTTGAAACCATAAACAAAACCGTAATGTTCCAAAACTGATTTAAAAATATTAAAATACAGGTTCTGTATTCTAGTCGTCCTAAGTGACGGAGTCTTAGGGACCATGCACACCACGTCTTTACTTTAACGCGCCGCGCCGTCGACACACGTCACGCGTTTCCGTCAAACTCCATACCACAGACTAGTTATGGATACAATCTCCATACATACAAAATCACAATGTCGTTTTTCTCTAATTTCTAATAGATCTCTGAGTAGGTATAGTTTTCTTTAATTGATAATAATATCTCAGTTTATTAGTTAGTTTGATAGTTTCATTTTAGTTTTTGACTTATTGTTGTTTTGTTATAAAAGAACTGTTGTATGAGCGTGTACGCCTTATGGCATTTCATACAATTTTTTAAGTCTTTGTTTTTCGTAATGACTGAACCGATTTTGATAAAACTTCACACACTTAAGCAGGATACAGAGGATACTTAGGTCTAAAAAGTTAGTAAAAAACATTTCCGAAATATCTTATTTAAAAAAAGATAATTGGAAATTTCTGTTTGTATGGAAAACTTAAAATCGGTCTAATTTAACTGTAACACTATTTTTCTAAAATGTTTTCTACTAACTTTTTAGTCCTAGGTATCCTGCTGATAGATAAGAAGTTTCATTAAAATCGGTTCTGTCATCTCGAAATAAAAGGACTTGAAAATTTGTATGAAATGCCGAACGGCGTAAACGCTCTCAAGATCATCGCTCCCTATACAAACGCAATTAGTCATGTAGTGAATTGTCACGCACGCACAGGTCACATTCTCAGTTTGTCACGATCGCAGCTTGTAGCGTAGTATATTTATACGCTATTCTTCACGAATGTTTCTGAAAACTTCCTTCGTCTTTATTTGTACTGTTACACGTTTGTGTAGGACATCATTAATTCATTTTACTATAAACGTATTAGTTACTGCGCTCCAAAGTTTCGCCTGCATTTGAAATGTAAACCTGTAGGTACTGGTTTCCGGTAATGCGATGAATCTACTCTGCAATAAAAAATCATTACAATCGGTTCAGCCGTGAAGGCAACGAACCGACACCCTTTTACTCTTATACTAGCTGTGCCCCGCGATTTCACCTGTAGATGATGATGATGAGTATTCTATGTCCTATTTCAGAGCCTAGACTAACCTACCAAAGGACATCGGCCACTTTTCATGACTGTCTAGCTGCGTTTGTGACAAACTGCGTGGGTGACGAATGCCGTTTGTGACGAACTGCATGTGGGACGAATGCCGTTTGTGACAAACGGCTTATTGTGAGTGATCTACAGCGTAAGTGACGGATTGCGTTTGTGACATGGAGCGTATGGTTCTTTAATTAGTTTACAAATGATTGTTGCGAATTGAGGCATCAGGGATGGTTTTCGGGGAAAAAAGTATTTAAACAACAAAAAACTAAGAGTCAAAGTTTATTACAAATTTTCAAATACGTTTTCAACATTACCTTACATACATAAATTATGTACTTATTCCTTAATTTATTTTGATATATTTGTATTGATTATATAATTTATTTTCATATAATTTTTAGAAGTATAAATGATTTTTCATAAAATACTGTTGAATATAGTATGATCTAAAAAAATCGCTTAATGTCTAATATTCTTAAAATGTAATTTCGGATACAAAATACTTCATTGCCAATCAAATAGAATGAACATTATAATAATTTTCAAAACAAACATTCTTAAAATAAAAATCTCTTAAATATCACCTCTAAATAAAAAAGCATTACTAATAAAATAAATTAACACCATTATTTGCACAAAATTAACAGTCAGTCCACAGCCACTCAGTTGTATTGTACGCTGTATATAAATAAATGGGTTTAAATATTATTTATATATTGTGATAGCACAAAGTTGTCTACGTCTAGGCTCCGGGTGCCAGCGTTTCTGCCGAAGTATTTTACATCGAATTTCATTACGCCGACAACGATTAGCCGACGTAATCTTTGCCGAAGCAATTTTTACCCTAATTTGATTTCGCCGAATGATTTATTAGCCACCATAATAATTTGGCCAAAAAATCATTCAGAAATTTTGTTTTTGTCGATTACTTATTTGGCTATTGTTTAATTTGCCAAATAAGTATTCGCACAACATTATTTTCACACAGCGGAATGTAATGTTAATCCGACTCAGCGCACCCCGACTGCACGTGGTCAGACTCTGTCCTACCCCTAGAGTGTTATTTAAAAGCGTGGAGCCAGAAGCTCGCGAAGGAGGTCCTGGGTGGAACGAGTGCACGAGGCCAAAGCGCAGCGAAAGGGAGGTGGCGAGCGAAGCGAGTCGGCGACCTCCCGAGTGTAGCGCTGGTCGAGTGTGCGAGCGAAGTGAAGGGGCGACAAAGCGAGTCTTTTGGCGGAACAAACCCAGAAACACTTGCATGCTTGCTTGCATGATGGCAAAATGAGCCATCTAACAAGTGTAAAGTGGCCAATAATACAGTTGACTAATGAAACAGTGGCCAGCAGACTAGTCGGCGTAACAAAAAGTTACAAAACATAATTAGGGACTTTTAATCATTCGGCGTTTTAATTATTCGGCGAAATGAAAAGTGGCGAAAGGTTTTCGGCCAGATAAGATTCGGCTAATAATATTTCGATATTCCAACAGAGAACCCTATGCATCCATTTATGTAATGTTAGAATTATTATTGGTCTGTGGTAACTGATACATAAAGCACACAGTGACGGCGGAAAAGGTAAGCAAGGGCAATCATGTAAGTGTCATGAAAGTTATAAAACATTGTTACCCTACACACTAAAATGGCAGACTAAACTTTTTGTCTTTTGCATAAAGTCCATAATCGTTACTAATACTTTTTCTAAAGCAAGTATAATAATATAATTTTAAAATGATTTCAAGCGTAAATCCTACTATGCCATTCACTAAATAAGAACACTTGACTACAAGAGATTACAATTTTATAACAACATCTATCAAAATAATATGACATTAATATGCACCTTTGTAACATTTGAAAATAAAAATAAAACTACAGTTGTCGCAAAGTAACGGGTCGGATTTGATATCTCTCAAAATGCTCCCGAGTAATGTCAACACCAATCACTCTTCTGCACGACGTTTAGTTGAATTATAGCGCAATGCGGCTAAATAAAAAGCGGCTTTCTTCAAGATCTAAGGAGTGCAACTCCTCTACTTCATTTGCAGTTCGTTCGTTCGTTTCGTTCTATGGAAACGTCAAATCTGACCTATTACTTTGTGGCAACTGTAACAGTTCGATGTTGGACTAAGAATGCAATCTTTCCTAGAAAAAGAAAGTAAATCTTTTCCTTTTCAAAAGTTAAATCTAAGAACACACATCTGCAGCAAACTGCACATATGTGAGCCCTTAGATTTAACTCTCAAATTGTATATGTAAAATTACCTATTATTGATAGATGTTTTTTAAACATTTTATATAACATTTTCAGAATCAATTTCTCCCTGTTCCACGGTCATGTACATGCCCTCTTCTTCGTAAGTGGACTCGTGCTTAGCCAGGATACGGAGCAATGGACGCAGTTTCATCCACCATTGCTGTTTGGGTATTCTTTGACTGCAATAAGAAAAACATAATCCAGATTGAAAGAATATTTTTGTATCAATATTAACAGGCAATGAGAATAGTAGAGAGTATCTGGTTAAACTAGAAGTCGAACACAACACATACATACTTTGAAACATGCTGGAATAATGATATTGTTTCCGTTCTTTAAGCATATATGTATACACTATGACCAGGGCTTATAGTCAAAATTACTTTGGACTAATTTCGCCAGTCAAATGTGGTCTGGACTAGGAAAGAATTCTGACTGTAAGAATTATAATATTACTTCAAATTCAACTTACGCGAAGTTAGTCTGCGCCTTCAAGTCCTCAAGAGGCGAGAACTTGTACTGTCTCTTGACGATACCCAGCAAACAGGCGGAGTCGGGCGTGTTAGCGGGTCCCTTCTGGATGGTCTCCACCAACCAGTGAAGACACTTAGCCGCCATCTTGGTGCCCATGTTGCGGTCGAACGGGGTTGGGGAACCACCTTGTTGCATGTGTCCTAAGAAATAATAACGTGTAATACTTCTATGCTTATTTTAAATATTTGAGGTCAGCTCATACTTCTTAATTGAGATGTTAAAGGTCCTGCAACGACTGCTCGAAAAAAAAAGGAATGTCTCGATATAATCTAGATTCCAAAGTAGCCGTGCGTTGTTTCCTGTGGCCGCTAGAAACTTTCGCCAGTCGTACCGCTTAGAGCGGGAAATTTAATATAATTTCTCGCATATGAAGATAAACGATTTGGAAATAGTTTTTTTTTCTCTTCGGCTGCTGTTGATGGTCCTAGGGGACCGTTTCTACGTAACCGGGCAGTTATTGGCGAGACCTGAAGGGTCTCCAGCCAATGGGGGAGAAATTGCGGTACTGTGATCATTCTTTGGGTATAATCGGAGAATACTTTATACAGGATGTAAGGGCAAACACCGTTATCATTGAAACCAGTGGTTTGGTTTCATTTAGAACGTAAAATCAATGAAAAATAACAAACTTTTTTTTAAAGAAAATTAACCTTTTTCCACAAAAGCATTTCACCCTGTGCGCGGCAACAAGCTATGAGAGGTGGCGCGGGGAACTCGCCGCGTGGCCCGATGCACGGCCCCGCTCAAGTCGCTACCACAGTCAGGCAGCTATCTCGCTAGCGAGTGCGCGTACGCCGCGTCGTAGCGCCGCTCATTTCTCGCGCGTAAATTGAGTCTACTTACTTATGTCTTACACAAATGTACAGTGGACCGAAATTATAGTAAGTAGTTTAAAAAAGTGCGTTTAGAAACATAAGAAATGACACTGTTGTGCTTTCTGGAGTGCGAAACACGGATAAAAATCTTTCAAAATATTTCTATATTTTTTTTTTTATTCCATCTTATATTTTTATACAAGGTTAGTCAGAAAGGGGGTACTAATCCGAAAGGGGGTTAAAGTACCCATGATAATGAATAACTTTTGTTCTACAACTTTTTCCAAAAGTCAATAGTTTAAGAGAAACAGGTGATCAAAGATCTCAAAAAAAAACTTTAAAATCTATCTATACTCAGTTATGATCAGCTGTGTTTACATTTTAGGACGTATTTGGGGTCATGAATTAGAAGCACCATTTTCTGAATTAGTAACTAAAGCAGGGATGAAGAAATTTTGAAAAAAGTAAAATAAAAATCCGTTTGAATTGAAAAAAAAAAACGAATTTTGAAATTTTAACACTTGCTTTAAGACAGTCGTCAGTGATACTTTAAGTGGCTTGCGGATTAGTACCCCCTTTCCGACTAACCTTGTATATAAGTCAACTACCCATGGTTTGAGTGACAACGGTGTTTACCCTTACATGCTGTATGTGGGTAAGTTAAATATATGGATTTGAGAACATGTCACTTGCAAGTCATCATAATTATACATACCGAGCACATTCATCCTAGCAGTGAAGAGTCCTTTGCCCTCCTCGGAGTACAGACGGTAAATAAAATCGGTATTATAGTTATCATTAGCTTTCTCGTTACGTAGGATGAGACCGCGCTGAATACCACCGGTCATTTTAGATGCCATGTGGTATACATCTTGCTGTAAGTCCTTAATAGAGAACTTTTCTTCGTAGATGTAAGCTGCGTCAGCGCCGCCAGCCAATCCTGATAATACAAATGTTATAACAAATTGGGTTCACTATATCAGGCCGTGAACACTGAACGTGGGCCTCTATTACTGTAATGAACGTAGTACCTACATAGTTCTACCGTACGAGCAATAAATGCAGTAAGTGCAATTTTAGAGTATAGAAAATTAAACCTTATTAGGCTTATCATATAGAGTACATTATTTAAAAAAAAACTCTTACTGCGTTTATTGTATGTACGGCAGAGTTGTATACAGTTTTATCATACATTATAAGAATAGGAAAGTGTTTGGGTGACAGTTGTGGTGTAGCATGGAGCCTAAACCAATAGAAACTGATTTCTTGCAACGTACCAAGAGCTCCCGAATAAGTTCTTAGAAGAGTCTTAAATGCATGCAATGTCAGGCAACATAACGTGCTATTTATATCTAACTCCATAGAATCAGTAACTTCGGGAGTTTCTCCAGAGTAATGGTGGTTTCGTGACAAAAAGGGGCGTCCCGAGGGGTTGGGTTCAGAATGTCTAGATTGTAAAACGTCTATGTGGGCAAAATGTCTGAATTGAAAAAAAGTATACATAGATAAAACGTCTTGGTTGCAAATGGTCTTGTTTATAAAAATGTCATGGTTGTAAATAGTCTTGAATGTAAATGGACTTTGTTGCAATTAGTCTAGGCAGGGAAAACGTCTTCGTTGTAAGTAGTCTTGATTGTAAAAAGTCTTGGTTGTAAAAGGTTGGTGTAAAAACCACTGATAATTATTTGTATCAGTGTAGAATTTTAGCAAGTTTGAGTTTGCTTTATACATAGATCTAGTCCTTTTGGAAATTTTAAAGCGACTACTATTTATTTATTAATTATAGCGGCAATCTTGGTTGAGGCCAAAAATTTATTTTGGGAATCGAACCCTCGACATTCTTGTCTAAAACTGGTATGAAAGCCACTAGAACGTAGAACCCATTAAAGGTATCCCATTTCAAGACCCCTTTGGAAGGTATTATACTCTTTTGATACATACTCGTAGAAAACTTCTTGTTTTATATGAGATGAATATCAAATAATGATAGGTAGAACCTATTTTCCTAGTATCTCTTAGGCGATAAGTAATGCAGGCTTCTCACAGTCATTTTACAAGCAAGATTTTTTGCCTACCTAGACCTATCACAATTTAAGATCAGTCATTTTGCAACCAAGACTTTCTGCAAACAAGACCTTTTACAACCACGACGTTTTGCCTACCTGGACATTTTACAATAAATTTCTAGTCATTTTGCAACCAAGACATTTTATCTATATAGACTTTTTTCAACCCAGTCATTTTGCCTACATAGACGTTTTACAATCCAGACGTTCTGAACCCAACCCGTCCCGAGCTGCCTTTGTACAACTCGGTGGATGGAATTTTTCGATCATTCTGATGTCTATTTCAGTTCCGATCGTTTACTATTCGTAAGGGTCTGTTAATATTGCAACTGGAGATTCTGTTGGAACTACAATGTTTCAAAAAAAAAACCTATAATTTTTTAATATGTTCAGCCGCAATTCGAAATGTTTATCAGATTTCAAATTCGATTCCATGACATATTGTGCGCAATAAGGTTCAAGATGTCATATCAACAATACATAAGTATTAGTTTTTTAAATCGTGAAGCGTCGATTCTAGCAAAAAGGCTATTAACCACTTTTTGATGTTATGAACTCCTTTTATGTATGAGTGTATAGTCAAAAAAAAAGTTGTATATAGCGAATTTAATTGAATTTACTAAATAGGTTGATTTATTTTTCTATGTTACCTAGTACAATTTAGCCTCTTTAAGTTAACCTTTTTATGTCAAAAAAATCTTTGCCCTGTCAATTCTTTGCGAGCGATGGAACGACCTTATGAAAAAGTAATGTGCAAGCAATTATAGACCTTAGGGTGGTAAACATTTCAAGTCCGCTACTGTACCTAATCTAATGAATAGGAATCATATAACAGTATTGATATTTCATTACCTGCTAAAGTAGATAGGTAGCCGCAGTAGCCGCCCATGGTCTCAATAACAAACACACGGCGTTTAGTTCCCTTGAAAAGAAAAGAGAAAAATGTATTTAAGCCACACGTAAATATTTTTAAAACAATTCAAATTCAGTATAATATGTGTAACGTGGATTATATCATAAACAGCCCATTACTGTCACACTACTAGGCACAGGCTTCTTCTCAGAATTAGAAGGGCTTAGGGCTCAGTCCACCACCCTGGTCGGGTGTGGAATGGCGGACTACACACACCATCGACAACTGGAGCCCTCTCAGGTGAGCATAGCCTCTTATAGCTGTCCTGCTATAAGAGGTCATAGTAAGCCCCCTGCTTACTATGACCTCTTATAGCAGGACAGAAGTTGCCTGGAAGTTGAACTGCCCTGCTTTTTTGTACTATGACATCGTTGTACACAGTTATGCAATAAATATATCTTTATCTTTAGAGCAGGCCTGCCGCAGGCCTGCTACGTTGACGTTTACGAAATCCGTTCTATTTTTTTTTGTATACACTTTTCGTAGGTACCATGAACAAGCATTACCGTTCAACTTGGTTCAATAGTCGTTCACCTTTAGTATTGTCATGGTACGATTTTTAGCGATTCAGAAGCAGGCCGGCTTTTGAACGGAAGTTGTCTGGCTGGCATTTGAACGTTTTCATAAGAGGACATGGTAAGCCCCCAGGTTGCCCCACAATGTTTTTTTTACCATAAACGCAAGTGATAATCAACTTCTGATACGCACATCAAGAGTGGGCTAGGTACAAACTCTAACCCTCGTACATAGAAGTCAAGCGTTCAACTGGATCAACAGTTACAAAAATTAGTTGGCTAGATATGAAAAAGGGTGCTCAACCTGCCCTGTCTGCGGTCCGTAGCTCCTTACCAAAAACGGGCCACGTTGATGAAGAGGGTTTCACTAAAGTGGAAAAGAAGAAGAAGCCCTCTTCCCGTAACCAGTGCGGTACCGCACCGAGTGGACCCAACATGCTGCTGCGTCCTGCTGTGCCTACGACGCAGCTGTACATTTCGCGTCTGCGTCACTCCACGAAGATCGAGGAAGTCGTGGAGTATTTAAGAGTGAAGACCAACTGGACTCTGAGGGTCGAAAGGTTGGAATCGCGCCACAACACCAACTTTAAGTCGTTCGTGGTACGGGTTCCAACCCACCAGCTACAGACCTTCTTGAAAGAGGACTTTTGGACGAAGGGTGTCGTATATCGACGTTTCCGAGGTCGGTTACGCGACACCACGCAGCGAAACACGACGCCGCCGACAACGTTACGTGTTTAGTTAATAAGGTTTTTTAATATGTATTAGTTTATTATTATGTAATAGTATTTTGTGTATTTTTTTTTCTATGGGCCTCAGTTGCCTGGAAAAATAAAATAAAAAAAATTATTATTATTACATAAAATATCTACAAACCTGAGCAGACTGTCGAATACGATCGCAGATCTCAGTGATTTCGTTGAGCGCCGTGTCGGAACCAAGCGAGAAGTCAGTACCGGGCACGTTGTTACTGATGGTGGCAGGGATCACCACCAGCGGAATGCAGAACTCGGGGAACTGCGCACGACCCTCATAGATCTCCAGGCCGGCTTGATAAGCCTGTACGAATGAACAAAATAGACGGTTAAAATGAAACGATGAAGAATGATGAACAGAGATCGGAATAGGTAGAGTATATTTACCTAAACTTCGAGAAAGGAAGTAACATGGAGTGGATAATACCTTCTCTAAAATCCCGGAATAATTATAATGACGTTTTAATCTCGGGATTTAAAAATCACGAATTATTTATTGGACTATAAATATAGTTACAAATTATTGATTTGAAAAATGATGTAAGTAAGATGTTTTAGGGTTTTAAGGAATTACACGAATTCGTTTACACCCTGTATATGTAAATAATAGCCATAAGTATCTGCCCCGCAACCGTGGGCGACAGCGGGACGTTGCGGGCTGAGGGGGAATATAAGTATTTACGAAGCAACGTTTGGAGCTCGCAGGGAGTTTCGCTTCTATACGGTGTTATTTATTCTTATGACAATACCTCGAATCCACCGATGATAAGTAGACCTTGAATATTAAACTGCTTTATGCGAGCCGCTATTTCGCCCTTCTTGTCTCCGGGGAGAGTACGTTTAGTGCCTAAGAAAGCACCTCCTTGAGCTACCCATCCGGTCACATCAGACCTAGAGAACGAAAAAGGAATGATTGAGATGCCAACCTCATTTCAAATATAGTACGCGAAATCGCAAGCACACCAGTTTCTCTTTCTCGCTCTTTATTAATGTATCTAATTCTATGAACTGAAACATTTTTGGCTCGGTGTTATAAAACTCTGCCTTATTAATCTAGTGGTTGCAAGTACGACCACCGAAGTTACTAGGGTCGATACAAACAGTGGCGTAGGTATGTAACCAAGGGTCCCGGGGCAAAAATGAAATTGGGGCCCTATTAAAACTAAACTAAATACTTTGAAGGTGCAAAACTACTTCATCATCAGCTCCTTATCGCCCACTGCAGGGCATAATAAAGCAAAGCTATTTACTAGTAAGCATTATGTTTAACGCAGCAGATAATTATTTAATCGTAATTCCTAATCTATACATATAAAAGGAGAAGCTGACTGACTGATCTATCAACGCACAGCCTAAACCGCTGGGGTTAGAAACTTGAAATTTTGACAGTAGGTTCTTTTTGTAACGTAGGCATCCACTAAGAAGGGATTTTTCGAAATTCAACCCCTAAGGGAGTTAAATAGGGGATGAAAGTTTGTATGGAAAATCGTCACTTAACAGGTTCAAAATTTCACGCAAGCGAAGCTGCGGGCGAAAGTTAGTAATATTATAAATGTGAAAGTTTGTTTGTTTGTCACGCTTTCACGTAAAAGTTGTTGGTTAGGGGCCAAAAAGTAACAATCAAAAATTCTTTGTTCAACTAGGATATTATATAACTTTTTCGAACGTCGTTCATGGAGGTCGAGGGACCCCTCGAGCTTGGGGGGCGAAATGAGGGTGTACTATGCACCTCTGCCCAACCCTTCGGGGAATACAGGCGTGATGTTATGATGTCATGTGTATAGCTGAAAACAAACTATCGGACGCGTCCGTCAGTCACAGTGGTCAGACGCGGCTTAGCGGTGTGCACGGTAGTCGAAACGCCGTCTTCGGACGCCTCACTTCGGTCATTCCATAAAGGTTTGTCAATCGAGAAACATGATAAGCAGCGACAGCGAGGACGAATTTATTGAAGTAGCGGTAGATGCATTACGAAGCCCTCCAAAAAAAAAAAAATATGTCATTTTGCGAGCGCGGTTGGTTCGCTTGTGACACTCGAAACGTCCGCGGACGCGTCCCGTGCCCCGTTCACACCGTCCGCGGACGCACAAACATCCAGCCGGCTAGATTCTGTTCGGAAGTCTGAACGCTCAAGGGCGACTCAAGGTCACGTTCGCGTCTTACGACCGATAGTTTGCACAGTGTAGTATTAAATGTACTGGCTAGATTTTAATAAGCCGCGGCTGACGGACGCGTCCGATAGTTTGTTCTCAGCATATGTATTCATATTAATATTTATTAAATACGTTACCAGTCCATTTTGACGATGTTCCCGCTGATGAAGCCCTCGATACCGTCGTGAATGCCGAGCACGGTGTCTCCGCGGTAGATACAGTTACGTACAAACGAACGGACCGCCGCATTCATACCGCAAGCGGGAGCGCCCACATGCATCACAGCCAGGGTCAAACCCTCCTACAGTGACATTTTAAGAATTATTTAGTGTTTAACTGATTTAAATGTTTGTGTTACATTGCCGTGTTAGCATGGCAGTAAAATTGCATAGTGTCGAAAACATTGATTTTTGGAAGGAAATTAATATTAAACGATGAGGGCACAAAGTTTATGTTACAAAATTAATATTTTTCAGCAAAACAGTCTGTGTAGGCCAGGGGTGGGCAAACTTTTTTCATCAGGGGCCAGAAAAACGCAAGAAATCTTGCAGGGGACCAGAATTTCAAAAAAACAATGTACTTTGTTCTGCCAAAACAAACATTTTTGGCTCGAATAATTACGGCTATTTGTTATGGCCATACACTCGTGCTGTAAAAGGCAGGGTTGGCGGGCCCAGCGCCGTGAACTAGTCGCGGCGGTCGGTGGTGACCTCTCGCTTCCGGCCGTGGTTCTGTCCATGGTCGGGAGCGAGAGTGCGTGGGAAGCCGTCGCCTCCTTTTACGAGGTGGTGATGGCGACCAAGGAGGGAGCGGATAGGGAGAGAGAGAGGCGACGGCCACTTTCCCTTCCCGCGTCAGACGCACCGGGCGCCGCCGGAGGGCGCGCGATGATCTCTGGCCACCCTATTGTGTGGCCTGCGGCGACGGGTTAGGGTACCTGTTCCGTGCGCGCCTCTCAGGAGGACGTGGGGCAAGGTCCCACAGAAGGAGAGGTCCGAGGCCTGCCAGTGTTGCGGTGCATGTAGCTGCGAATCCCGCGACCCCGGCCAAGGGTCAGGAGAAGGAACACCGTGGGTTTTTAGCCGGTAAGAGTCCGGCATAACCCTTCGTCTTCCCCAGGCGAAGGGTACCCATGAGGATATTAAAAGAAGAAAAAAAACGCATTCCGGATTGAAACCGTTCGCGGGCCTGAGTTACCCCGCGGGCCGTAGTTTGCCCACCCCTGGTCTAGGCTATAGCCAAGTGCGAGTAGCCTAGTTCCAGCAGCGAACTTCAATAGGCCCTGTTGCTGATGACGGTCTAAGAACGAAAATGTATTTAATACAATGTCATACTTACGGCAGGTTTGCCAGATTCATCGAAAGCCTCCTTGGGTGGCTTCAAGCGGGTCAACATTTTGTATGTCTCTAAGTTGCGTGCAAAGCTGCGCCCGCGCAGTTGCACTGCCAGATCCCAGTTTTTGTCAGCCATAGCCTAAAATATAATTTTATTAGTTTTGGAGACGAGCACACACGCTAACAGTCTACATAAAAGGTAACTAGATAAATAAATAACGTGTTTTTTATTCTCAAGACGTCCCACATTAAGGGTCTCTTCTACATCGTAGTCAACTTTTCTGACACAAATCCCACATGCGTAGGTGTATTCCGGGGATGGGGCTATGCCCCACAGTAGAAGAGGTCTGCCAGGGGCTGGCGGACCGAGGCCTGCCGGGGTTGCGGTGCATGCAGCTGCGAATCCCGCGACCCCGGCCAAGGGTCAGGAGAAGGAACACCGTGGGTTTTTAGCCGGTAAGAGTCCGGCATACCATGAGGAATCCATGAGGAATTTCCCACGAAAAAAAAAGCTGTATTCCGGGGATTGAAATATGCAGGTCATACAAACATTTGTCTCAATGAGAATCTAACCTACAATCTTTGGTATAGGAGTGTAGTGTTGGCTTATTTGGGTACTGTCTATTGTAATCCTGACATTCAAAAGTACTTTTTGATAAATGACTTTTTTTATATTTTGAAATCGGACCACGTTAACAGATAGGTCGTCACTTAAAATAAAATGGGTGGGTAAGTTCAGAATAGTTTACCTGAGCAACGGCCTTAGTGCGCCGCACGCACTCCATAAGAGGCAAACGTACGGCCTGGTTGCCGTCCAACGTCACCACACACGGCTCCGTGTCGGGCGTGGCTTCCATCAGAGCCATCACTGCCTCCGCACCCATACGACATCCCTAAAAGCGAATATTGATTTTTAACAGCGTTTTTAAGTTGCAATAGCTATAACTCAATGACCTGAGCTTCAGCCCTCTTCCTTGTATTAATGACTTTAACTCTGAACCAGAGGCGTACCAATGGAAAATGGCGCCTAGGGCGAACATCGAAGGTGCGTAATAAATCTAAATATAAAATTAACGGATATTATAAAAAAAATCTCGGAGGGCATATTTAAAGGCCTATGCACACCACGTATCAATAAGTATGTCATTTTATCTTAGTTTTTTTATTCTAATGTTTCCAATTTTGATCGATTTTTTTTCTTGACATTTAATTTAATTTATTTATAGCTAATATTTGTTTATATTAGTTTGACATTGAATCGCAATTATTAATGTTGTTTTATTATATTATTATTTCTACAAAAGGCTGTAAAATGTGAGGACCATGCAGCGTATAGTGTCACACTTTCATTATTAATATTTGGCTGCCTATTGTCTATCGGTATGAGTCTGTCATGCTCACTAAAATGTCTCGCTGATGGTGGCGTTGTGCACGTCGTTGAGTTCCCTGCAACATGGTTGAGCTGAGCGACGCCGATGCATGCGTCATGCTCGTGAACGGGTGCTGTCTGTTGGGACTGGTCAGCTCGTAACTGCTGTGGCAATCATTTTAAAAGGCTAACTTTCTCATTGCTTTTCATGTTGTTAACTGCATGTACATTATTCTGCATTGTTCTCTCATTACTACAATGAAAATTGTCAAACCATTTACTTTTTTTAAAAGAGTGTCTATGGAGTTTCTTGCCGGTTCTTCTCCAAAGGACCTACTACTTGGAACCGAGCCCCTAGTGTTGACCTTTTGAAAGCACCAGGGATCTGGTCTACTTGAAATAAAAACTATTTGACTTTGACTTTGACGTAGGTATTTTTAACGCGCCGCCGCGCCGTCAACGCGCGTTTCCGTCAAACTCCATACATAAAAAATCACAATGACGTTAAGTATAACAGAAACGCGCGTCGCCGGCGCGTTAAAAGACGTGGTGTGCATAGGCTCTAAGGCAACATTATGAAAATTCAAACTAGGATAATAGAGCCAATAGAAGCGAGAACGCTTCAATTGACCGTGTTCATAAGCGGTTCATAAGTTCCAAAATTCTAACAAACCCCACCCCAGGTACGCTTACTGCTCTTAGCACAACTTATTTAGATTATTTAGGTTAATATAAATACTTGTAACATCTAAAAAGGACATAGTATGTTACAGCGATCATTCATTTGATATGCATCGTCGCAGCTTACATTTATCATGTATTTGGTTGAACTGTGAATTAATTGATTTCTAAATTACCCCACCCTAGGATTCCTTCTGTCTACCTATGTGTGCTTCTACAGACACAAACACCTAGACCCGAAAGTGCCTCGAATAATCTTTAGGCCAGACAAATATTTGTCCCGTGCAGGAATCTAATTCATGATCTGTAGACAAACACTTCAATGGGTTGGGCATAACGGACAGTCTATGCAGAGCATGTATGGGGGCCGAAGAAACAGTCGCACACGTGCTCCTGGAATGCACAGGGGTCACCCGAATACGAGAAAAATCCCTTGGTGCACCGAAATCACTCGCAAATGTTCTGAGCGGACTGAGAGCCCTAATCTGCTTCTGGAAGGAGGTGGGCTGGTTGGAATGATGGCCGCCATGGCCCACGTACAATGGTCCACTTAAAGGACTTAGTGCGGAAACCGCATCTCATAACATAGAACATGATCTGTAGAGCAGAAGCCAATCGCTCAACCACTGCACCAAACGTGTCGTCCACTACTGGCACTTTTATACAGATAAAATATACTTAGCATCGATTACACAGAGGTGATATGTTTTATCATTAATATTGATAACTCATGATAAAAGTGACAGGGGAGGGCTTATAAAAAATCCATAAAAAAATATAAACAGGGAGTAAACGAATTCCTTCAAACCACGTGATCTACTGGTGACGCAGATTAACCCTAAATGTTTTTTTTTAAATCAACAAAAAGAACTTTGTTTTCTAGTCATTTTAGAGCCCCGATTTAACTGATTGCAAAGAGCGATGCCGCGCTATTCATGTCCGCCTGCTGTGTCGCCGTGCTTTCATTCATTTCAAAAAAAAAAAAAACGTTTACACCCTATATCAAATATCGGTCTCGATTTGTGTTCCCAGTTTTATATTCCTCAAAATATTAATATCGTTTCATTAAAGGTCATGGCACACTATACAGGCACCGCTCCAACCCAGCAATTAACTTGTCATTCAAATTGGAGCATTAAATCGTGTGTCGTATAATATATTTCATAATGTCAATTTGAAAAAGCCAACGGCGAGCCGTCAGCGCGCTTGCCGCTACCATACAACTTGACTCGCAGCCGGCGCGCTGCAAGCGAGCGGACCGCGTGCTTACTTACAGCGGGCCGACACGGCGTGCTAACTGCGCGCCGACTGCGTGCTTACTGCGTGCCGACTCCGAGTCCTAGTCCTAGACGTGTTCAATCACAAATGCCATGTATCAATTGAGTTCGCGGTGATAGCAAGCTTGCACCTCGCGGCCGGCGCGCGGACTTCAAGCTTGCACGTCACGGACGGCGCGTATTTAGCGCGCTGGCGGCTAGGCGTAGCCTAAATCCGAGGCGACGCCGACGCCGTGCTGCAGCTGTGCAGTTGCCGTGCCGGTATAATGTGCCTTTACCTTAATATATCAGTCATTCCAAGTTTCTTACCAGGATCCTATCGAAGGCGGAAGGCGAACCTCCTCGCTGCACGTGACCCAGTACGGTGATACGCGTGTCTTGCTGCAGGTTTTCCACCACCACATTTTTCACCAGCTCGGCCGTGATTGGCTTACCTTCGCGATCAATAGCACCTTCCGCCACAATGATAATGTTCAGACGCTGACCTGATTTCCTTTCCTATGTTACGAAAAAATAATTTACTAACAATTTATAATAAATAATTTTCAAATACATACAGGTATACCAACACACATAAAAAGAAAAGCAATTACTAGTTAGCATGCATGATTAGTTACGTGGGAGGAATATTATGAGCGTGAATATGAAATCTGTATAGTATAGTGTGTGGAGATCAGGGCCGCATTTAGGTTCTGTAGAGCCCTAGCCTAACTTATAGTGTTGGCCCTACTTACTGTGAGGTTAAATTCGTAAATTGATGAAAGTAACATATTCTAATTTTACACATAATTTTTTGTAGTGTGGTAGTCTATGTAGCCTATGTTTAAATACGGCCCTGATGGAAATTCTAAGTGTGCAATATCTTCAAATAATTTATAAGCTGAATAAATAACACGCAACCGAAGCACCTTTTTTATCAAAATAGTTAATTAAAACCAATTACGTTTAGCTACCTACTGCAAATGGCTGAAATCAACTTAATTAGTCAATTGGAATTAATAAAAAGCTAACATACGTAATAATAAATGTAAAATTGTAATGAATTGTTGCAATGAATTAAATGAAAATAACCCCTTCTTCGTCTCACATCTTTATTTGTTTAAGTTACGGTTAAAGATAGTTGTGAATATAAACTTAAGATTAGCTGCTGGTTAATGTTCAGTTTAGATTTGACCTTTGACTAATGTTGTTTTATCTCATCTTTAACCGACTGAACTCAGTTAAACTTAAGTCTAGCCGCAGCTTCTGGCTAAAATGTAAAAGCAAAAATAATCTATTTCTGTAAGAAGAAAAATCTTATCTATATATATAAAAGAAAGTCGTGTTAGTTACTTCACTTATAACTCAAGAACGGCTGAACCGATTTAGCTGAAAATTGGCAGGGAGGTAGTTTAGAGCCAGGAGAAGGACATAGGATACTTTTTATCCCGTTCGACATTTTGATATTTAAAAAAAAAAAAATTATATCAGTATATCCATATTCTTAATCTGTTTAGGTAGTAGGTAGGTAGTAGGTAGGTAGTAGGTAGGTAGTAGGTAGGTAGTAGGTAGGTAGTAGGTAGGTAGTAGGTAGGTAGTAGGTAGGTAGTAGGTAGGTAGTAGGTAGGTAGTAGGTAGGTAGTAGGTAGGTAGTAGGTAGGTAGTAGGTAGGTAGTAGGTAGGTAGTAGGTAGGTAGTAGGTAGGTAGTAGGTAGGTAGTAGGTAGGTAGTAGGTAGGTAGTAGGTAGGTAGTAGGTAGGTAGTAGGTAGGTAGTAGGTAGGTAGTAGGTAGGTAGTAGGTAGGTAGTAGGTAGGTAGTAGGTAGGTAGTAGGTAGGTAGTAGGTAGGTAGTAGGTAGGTAGTAGGTAGGTAGTAGGTAGGTAGGTAGTAGGTAGGTAGTAGGTAGGTAGTAGGTAGGTAGTAGGTAGGTAGTAGGTAGGTAGTAGGTAGGTAGTAGGTAGGTAGTAGGTAGGTAATAAGTAGGAAAAAGGGCATTGCAACGCATGCCGGGAACAGCTAGTTATCTTATACGAGTAGCGTATTTACTAACAACAAACAGATAGCGGAAAGGTAGGTTAGGTTAGAACTGTGAGCACTCAATTCACGAGCGGTGCCGCGGCAGCGGCCGGCGAGTCGCGAGTGCCAGAAACGATTCGCTTCGCCGATCACTTTCTACCATTCGTTTAAGGGGTTTTTGATTGATAATAGTGCAAACTATTAATTTTATAGTGGAAAGCATTAGGTACCTATTTTAAAAGTGTGTCCTAAATATATTTTGTTATTTTCTTAAATTTTAAAATGCTTAAAATACTCCCCCCGGCCTGCCGTCCTCTCCGCACATCACACGAATTCTTTGATTTATCTAATAGTTACATTTTTAACCATGAGGTTTGGCAAATCTTAAGTTTAACCAATTAAAGATGAAATCATTTATTGCAAAAGAACATTGTATCCACAATCGAACAACAATCAAATATAAACATAAGATTAAACGATTAATCTTAAGTTTATATTTACACCTATCTTTGACCGAAATATACAGGGTGTTAACGAATTCGTGTAATTCCTTCAAACCACATGATCTATCAATGGCATAGATTAACCCCGCACGGGATTTAGATTGATTGAAAATAAAATTAAACTTTTTTTTCCCAATTTTTTTTTTTATATGATAAAAATTTGGATGCCATGCATAAATTAATGAAGGCACGGCAGCACAGCTGACGGGTACAACTAGCGCGATATCTCTCCACGCAGTCAGTTAACTTGGGACGCTAAAATTACTCAAATACAGAATACCATGGTTCATTTTTTGAAAACTTTTCTTTTTTCATTCTGAAAAAAAAAACCTATGCAGGGTCAATCAGTGTCACCAGTAGATCACGCGGTTTGAAAGAATTACACGAATTCGTTAACACCCTGTATAGTTACTTACATATGATAGGTATTACCTGTAGGTACCTACATAAACAATTAAAGTGTTCATGCACCTAATTTGCAACACTGAAATTAAAATTATTGTCAATTCATTCATTCAAGATACCGCAGGTATGGCAGCGTTGCCATACAACGTGGCAACGCTGCCAGCCTTCTGGGCACGTTTCCAGTTGACAGCGATGCGGAGGAATATTTTGATGCACTCCTTTAGTTTATATTCTTAGTTTAGTGTAGGATATAATTTTTCTTTGTTTTTACTTTAGATTTAGTTTAGTTTGTATTAATTTAGGTTAAAAATGTCAATAATACACTTGTATAAAAAGTATAAAATTAATTTACCTTCAAGATACCTACTTAGGTACATATCGAAGTCATTTTTAAATACTTCTATACAGGGTGTTTGGCGGATGGAACGACACAATTTTTTCAGGGTTTGCGGGGGTCATTGGCTAGGTTCTACTTAAATACCCTAAGTCCCAAGTAACACGGTTGTTTAAATATGTTTTTTTTTGTTTTTCTTTTAAATTACCCAAACCTTTCCTTTAATTCGACACAACTTTTTCGTTTCTGGGTATAAAAGCACAAAATATTGTTTTTTGTATTCTCCGTTGTCTTTGTAATCTGACTAAATCATTATTTAATACAACTGGTTATAAGAAAAAATCTTACGTGCTTCCAAAGTTTTAAAAATGTTGAAATGTATGAAAAATTACAACTTCTAAATTCATTACAAAAAAAACTAAAAGCCATTTTGAACTTAGTTTTATTTTAAAAAGTTCTTCAGTTTATACCCTTTCTTACGGTATACTACATGTCATAGAAAACAATTCATTATGTAGTCAAAATACTAGTTATAAGAGTCAGGGTAAAGAAAATACTTATTACGGTTATTATGTTTTTATTAAACTGCAGTTATTAATCTCGTTCAAATTGACCTCCTACATTTCTTGTGCATGCACGACGTCTGTTTCTTATTTCAACGGTCGCTGTACGTAGTCGCATTTCTGCTTTCATTGTTTCAAACGCGCCGATTATACGTTCAATCAGAACTTCCTTAGTGGGCACCTCGTTTGGCCTGGTGTTATTGGACGCAATCTCATCGGGTCATATTTTTTGTCAAGAAGGTTACGGAGATATTTATTTAGATTTTTTAATCAATGAGCTACCCAAATTCGTTGTCCCAGTTTTGGGACAAGGTGTGCCGATAGTTTTTAAAAATGACGGTTGTCCGGCACGCGACACGCTACCAACTGACCGTGCGAGAGCATTTAAATAATGCATTTCTAAACTCATGGAATGGTAGAGGCGGCCCTATTTCTTGGCCCGCACGGTCTCCAGACCTGACGCCTCTGGATTTCTACGTCTCACGTGCAAAATAATTGGTTTACCAGACAGAGGTGCCCACTACGGAAGTTCTGAATGAACGTATAACCGGCGCGTTTGAAACAATGAAAGCAGAAATGCGACTACGTACAGCGACCGTGGAACTATGAAACAGATGTCGTGCATGCATAAGAAATGTAGGAGCTCAATTTGAACGAGATTTATAACTGTAGTTTAATAAAAACATAATAACCGTAATAAGTATTTTCTTTACCCTGACTCTTATAACTAGTATTTTGACTACACAATGAATTGTTTTCTTTGGCATGTAGTATACCGTAAGAAAGGGTATAAACTAAAGAACTTTTTTAAAATAAAACTATGTTCAAGTGGCTTTTAGTTTTTTTTATAATGAATTTAGAAGTTGTAATTTTTCATACATTTCAACATTTTTAAAACTTTGGAAGCACGTAAGATTTTTTCTTATAACAAGTTATATTAAATAATGATTTATTCAGATTACAAAGACAACGGAGAATACAAAAAACAATATTTTGTGCTTTTATACCCAGAAACGAAAAAGTTTTGTCGAATTAAAGGAAAGATTTTGGGTAATTTAAAAGAAAAACAAAAAAAAAACATATACATATATACAACCGTGTTACTTGGGACTAAGGGTACCTATATGAGTAGAACCTAGCCAATGACCTCCGCAAACCCTGAAAAAATTGTGTCGGTCCATCCGCCAAACATCCTGTATGAATATACCTAGTATATAAATATAGTAGCCCACCTGCATAGAGAACAGGGTCCAAGCCACAAATTAAAATAATGACTAGTTACAAGAATTTTGTCAAATTAGGTACTTATTTTTACCTTTGACTGATCTTGAACATCCTAACTAACGAAAATAATAAACTTGTTGAGTAGGTACTTTGTATTTCGATTTCTCAGCTTTGGTGTAATGACGCGAATAAGATAGGTTTCAGAATATTTTCATATAATACATTGTCATAGAACTATTTGGCAAAAAAACATTTAAAAAGCTTATTTAGAGCATTGTGTGTTATCAATATACATTGCCATTCAATTCAGCCTGCATACCTGCGCCAATCTTTTGCAAAGCTTTTCGACCCAATTATTGGGAACAGGGTCCTCAGGAATGAATACTTGATCTGCCTCGCTCGCCAGAGCGGCCACTAATGCCAGATAACTGCAACAACCAGTGCCCGAAATGGTTCATGCATATGCTCCCAAGTTATACTCAAAAAATGATGGATATTATGAGAAACATTTGGAATTTCAATATCAATTATTTCTGCCAATGGATCTGCCAATTCATATTGATGAATGATAAAACCTTAATGTACAAGTGATCCTGCTCCCGTTGAATATAAGAATTAAGTTAAGTCCTTGCCTCGGCTATTTTTGCACACAACTTTTTATCCCAATTGCGAGGTGCTGGGTCTTCGCAAATAAAACAATAAGTAGCGTCCGTACAGAGTGCCGTGTAAACTGCAAGAAAACTAAAGGGATATTTGAATTATAGGATAAAGACTAAAGTAAATGGAATGTTGTCGAGGACATTCTAACTGATGTGCGGAAAGGACATACAGATGAACCCAGAGCTTGCCTGTTCTAATTTATCACAAAGTTTATCTCTCCAGCCAACAGATGGTGGAGCTTCTGGGATAAACACAAAATCCGCTTCAGATGCCAAAGCAGTGACCACAGCAAGGTATCTAAGTGAATAAACAATCATTAGAATATAAAAAAGTGATACTGAATTGGCACACATCCATTATAACTGGTATAACTGTTGAGACAATAAGCATGTTCCTGTGATCCAATGATACATAAATATAAATTACCTTTTAAACAATTTAATTTTGATTATATGACACAGTAAAAATCAGTTATAACACATGGAATAATCAAAAGAACATCTTACCCACAGTGCCTGCCCATGACCTCCATAATAAATGTTCTTTGATGAGAGTATGCAGTGCTTACAATAGCATCAATAGCTTCAATAATGCGATGTAACGCAGAATCTGTGCCTATTGTCATGTCTGTGCCACAGAAGTCATTATCAATGGAGCCCACCTACAAAAGAAGTACAAGATTTATTATCAACTGGGATTCTTCTCTCTACTGTGCACATAGAGAATACACCAGGTGTGAATATAATGTAAGTTTACATCTTACTTGTATTTCGTTAAAACATGTTATGTACCTACATTTTTAAAATTTAATTGATCAATCTCCGGATACATAGCCACAATAGATCAGGGCCGGATTTAAAGGTTTGAAGGTCCTGGGGCAATGAAAAAGTGGAGGCACTGCATAATTTTGAAACCAGACAAAAAATACATTTTCCAGTTTTTAAATAACTTATTCTAAGCCCAAAAAAATGCTCTTTTAACAAACATAGGAAGTTAAAGTAAAATACAATAAATATACAAGGTGTAACATAAATAAGTGTACAACCTCTTATGGGGTCACTGTACTCATCATTATGAACAACTTTTACTATAGGACTAAACATGAAATTGCAAAAAAAAAAACAGCTATTCGCTACATTTTGACGAGATAAGCAAACATTAATGTAGGGAACAGGTGATTTTGTTTTCGCGATTTTAGGTTTGGTCCCAGAGTAAAAGTTATTCATGATGATGAGTACAGTAACCCCTTAAGAGGTTGTACACTTATTTATGTTACTTGTTTAATTTATTTGGCTAAAGGAACTTTGTGAACTCTTTTTTTCTTTGTCAGAAAAGGGGTAAATTATTTCATATCTAAAAAAAATCAAAAGCTCTTATCATGGAGCCCGGGACTAAAGCCCTTGTTGCCCTACCCTAAATCCGGCTCTGCAATAGATAACAATGGAAGCCTCCACAGATATAAAGCGTTGTCCATTAAGGGGTTAATGTAATTTCATCATATTGATTTTAATTAAATCATAACCAGTCTATCTAATACAGTGATTTAAATTAATAGTTACCATGCCTGCAATATGCAGGAACTTATATTTTTCTCTCTGGTCTTTAGTAATCTTGTTGTTTGTTAGCAATTCGTCAAGTAAGCTTGACCATTCTTCACGGAATAAATTGGCACCAGTCAGGGAACCATCACCACCAATTACTACTAAATTGGTAATACCACGAGTAACCAGGTTGTAGGCAGCTTTGAGACGACCCTCCCTCTTTCTGTATTAGGCATTTGAAATTTTGTTTTAGTACAATAAATTATTTTGATTGTTTCATTTAGGTACTCACATTATTGATGAATGAAACTTTGTTTGAAATATTTTTTTAATACATATATGCATAATTATGTAGTGGTTGTTATTCCATATAGAAGTGTTTTAAAAACCTCATCTATAACAGATAGTAAAGAAATAAAACCTACATGAACTCCATGCAACGAGCTGATCCAATAATAGTGCCACCTTTATGAATGATTGAGCTGACAGAAGACCAGTTTGCCTCTTCAATGTTATCACCTCCTTCGACCATGCCTTCATATCCTTCACGGATGAAGTATACCTTGCAGCCCAAGTATATGCCCATACGAACCACAGAGCGCACGGCGGCATTCATACCCTGAGAGTCACCACCGCTGGTAAACACAGCGAGGCCCTTCCCCTTATGGGAACCGCGCCCAATAAACCTTTGAGTCGAAGCTACTTCCATCGTTTAAAGTTTCAATTTACCCCAACACCTATAAATAATAATAAAGCGTATTTTATTGATATTGCATAACACAACACTTATATTTTATCACTATCCATATCTTATCACTTCACTTATTAACCGTAATTTTTTACGGGTTTTAAAATGAATGTCTACATACCGAAAAAAATTATTAAAATTTCCCAAATTCAAAATCGTGAACTTCACCAAGGTGACCTTTGGTGAATGACATAATGACATGACAAGTCAATGACAAGTGTCATTGTGTTTATCGAATTTTATCATTTCTTTTGAAAGGCTAATTTCAATACAAATAATTAATTTCTACAAAGAAGTTCTACTCCTTTGAAGAAATCAATTAATTCTCTGAAATATGTAGGTATTATCTTTATTATAACATTAATTAATTTCATGTTTATTTAAAAATTTGGGCTATTCGTGACATGAGGTGTGTAATATATAGCCTTTTTTTGCTTGGGGAAAACACTCCGCTCCAAAGAGCATAGTACTATAATCCGTACGTCCGTCTGTACGTTTACTCCGCCCAACGGGAAGACGGGGATTATGTCTGATTCTTACCGACTGTTACTGTGTTCCTCTGAGGGCCGCCGAAATGACTAAGATCGCGAGATTCACTGGAGCTCACTGCAACTACAGCAGGTCTTAGCCCCATTGGGGTTGGCTTACCCCTCCTATTCGTAGGCCATGCTCCACGTCCCCGAGAAGTGCAAACGGCGTGCTCCGTGTCATAAATGGCCTATGAGAACCAAGATAAACATTGAAAAGCCAGACAGCGTTTTTGTAGAGGCCGCATAGTGTGCCGTGTTGCCCAGTAAGAATCGAGTCCAACAGTCCAACACGTTAGCATAATCTGTATAGTTCAACTACAATACATTTGGAAGCTAATACTACTAACAAAAGTGTTAAAAATTAAATCGTAATAGAAAGCGAAGCTTCACCACAGCTTTTGGCTTTTTTCTCATAAAAAAACTGTTTTTATAAAGAAAATTGGCCCAAAGATCCACAGGCATTATCGAAACGCAATGCTTCTATTATAAATTTAAAACAATCAAATTACTTGATAAAAAAATAGAGCCACTCTAAGTTTCAGCACTAAGATCTACGTTTTTGTTCAGCATGCCTAAGGTTCATTCAGATGTCTTGACTTACCTAGTGAAACGATACTTATGATATTGTGCATGGCCTTAGAACTTATCTTAGAATAATAACTAAAGCATAAAATACCTAATGCTCGAAGTGCATGGCACAGCATCAAAGGGTCAGTGCCCAGGGGGCTTACTATGACCTCATATAGCAGGACAGAAGTTACCTGGAAGTTGAACTGCCCTGCTTTTTTGTACTATGCAAAGAGTATAGTAATATGGTACTATGACATCGTTAAAGCAGGCCTGCGGCAGGCCTGCTACGTTGACTTTTACGAAATCCGTTCACCTTTTTTTTTGTATGGATTTTCGTACCATGAACAAGCATTACCGTTCAACTTGTTTCAATAGTCGTTCACCTTTAATACTGTCATGGTACGATTTTTAGCGATTCAGAAGCAGGCCTGGGGGCCAATTCTACTAACAGAAACTTGCAACTGAATCGTTTATTCAGGCAGTTTTCGTTTACAAAAACCATCAAATTGTTTGACAACAAAAACAAAACCGAACATTTTGACAGTTTTCAGATTCAGTTGCAATTTTCTGTCATAGTTTCTGGGGGCTTACCATGACCTCTTAAAGCAGGGCAGAAGTTGCCCGGAAGTTGAACTGCCCTGCGTTTTTGTACTATGTCATCGTTAAAGCAGGCCTGTAGCAGGCCTGCTAAGTTGACGTTTACGAAATCCGTTCACCTGTTTTTTTTGTATAGACTTTTCGTACCATGTACAAGCTTATCCGCTCAACTTGGTTGAATAGTCGTTCACCTTTTGTACTGTCATGGTACGATTTTTAGCGATTCAGAAGCAGGCCTGCTTTTGAACGGATATTGACTGGCTGGCATTTGAACGTTTTCATAAGACGTCATGGTAAGCCCCCTGTTAGTAGAATTAGCCCCCTGTTTTTGAACGGAAGTTGACTGGCCCGGCATTTGAGCGTTTTCCTAAGAGGTCTTAAGGCCCCTGTGCTAAGAATAGTGGGACCTGTGGGACTGTATTAAGTTTACAGAGTTTGGAGTGAGGTGTGTTTTATATAGTATGTGTATAATCGCCTAAACGGTCAAATAAAGAAAATCGATAACAGTACATCATCGTCATCAAACTATTTGTCACTCTATTTTCCATCTCCCACAGAGTTTGAGTTTACGATTGAATTGAAAACTGAGAAAAAAAAGACAAGGGAACGAAACGGTGTTGTAATACAAAGTACATATTTAAGTTGTTGTTGTTATTACTGTACAGATCTTTTGATTACTAACTAAACAAGTATGAGAATATTATTCTACAATATTTTATAAAAGTGTATAATTTTTGGGAAATATTTGAAATTGTAATAAATTTTACAGTGTTTTCCGTCATCCTCGTTTCATCTTGAAATCCAGCAACCATACAATACAACCAACAAAATGTCTGCGGAATCTGATATGGAATATTCGGACAACGACGGAGACGACTATGATTATTACGGAGAACAAGATGACTGTGACATGGAAGCTGTGGATCGAACTAAATCGGACCCTGAATATTTTTTATATACCTGCCTAAAGGTAGAAGAAGTAGAGAAATTGTTGAATGAATCGATAGAATTGCTCAGCAATAGCCTTCAGATAACGCCTTCACTAGCCAAGGTTTGTCTTCTTGTTGTTGATTGTGAATGATGTTGTTAAAAGGACCAACCCTGTGTAATACATTGATGTGTTTGTAGGTAACACTTCATGCATATGAATGGAATGCTCAAGAGATTATAAATAAGTATAAAGAGAATGCCAATGAGGTGTTGGTATACAGTCGCGTAAAGTCGCGTGCGCCCTCAACACAGGCAGGCTCCAGTCGCTCCTGCTGTGCTGTCTGTGCCAACACTCCACCTATACATAAATACAGTGCACTTGCCTGCGGACATTATTTCTGCAATGACTGCTGGGCGATGCATTTTGAAGTACAAATTATGCAAGGTTTGGTTTATTTTTAAGAAGTCTGGGCCTATTTTCTTCATAATGAAACAGATGAGACATTATAGGCCAGCCGCACATTTAAGAAATTTCTGGCAGAAAATCCGCCCCTAAGGCTACCCACTGACCAAAATTTCTGATGCGTGAAGATACCTACTACACATACATTTTTTACTAGACCCACAGCCTGCCGGATCTGGTTAATTTCTGATAGTGTACGGGTTCTAATGCAAAATGTATGCAAAGAGTAGGTAGGTGTCAGAATTTTTTTGACTGACATTTCCTTATAATGTGTGGCTGGGCTTAATGTATGCCAGTAACAGTAGAGTGGATGCAACTTAACTTTATATTGTTGTAAGCGATATTGCTTCAAAACCTGAATCAATAAAAATTTACTCATTGAAAACAAATCAGCTATAGTGGATGGCATAGTGCTTAGTAAAAGTTGACCGGTGAAACTACTACCAGGACTGAACATTTTAAGTGACATGAGAGAAGTTAAATTCCAATTTTTTTTGCATGGTTTTATTGTCACTTTTTTTTTTGTTGAAGAAACATTAATTTGGAGTTGTTTAATCTATAAATAAATTATCTCTATTTTCCTCAACATAGGAATAATAATTAAAAAAGGTGGCCAAGTTTGAGTTCTACTCTTGCACTATGGGTTCTGTTCCACCACTAGGTTTTCTTCTATTTGATAATTGTTGTTTCACTATAGACTGGCACTACAATCAGACCAAGATAAACACTTGCACGTATTTTTAAAGATAAAGCAGGAACAAAAATGTTGGTAAAAGGATTTTGTTTTAAATTTCTTTTACTTGCCCCCGTTTTATTTACACCTTTATTATTTTACTTTGACATGTTATAGGTCATAGTGACACATATTTTGTGAACTGGCTACTTATTAGGGCTAAAAAGATACAGCCCTGTGACAGACAGACTGCAGATGGACGGACAGACAACATAGGCTTAGTAATAAGGTTCCTTGGCACCCTTTGGATACAAAACCCTAAAAAGCTCTAACCAAATAATAACTCTGATTTGTTTTTATATCAGAGATATATATAAATGTATCAAGTCTTACAAAAAATTTGTAATGAAACCTTATAATTTAATTAAATCACACAAAGCCAATTACACTGATTAGGGAATATTATAAAATTACGTAAATCATCATCACCAGTCAGCCGAAAGACGTCCACTGCTGGACTTAGGCCTCCCACAAGCATCGCCTCTGTCCATGTTGGGGGGGTTTGCCATAATAACCTAAACTTCGAGGAAGGCAGTAACATAGAGTGGATAATACCTCCTCTAAAATCCCGGAATAATTATAATGACGTTTTAATCCTGGGATTTAAAAATCACGAATTGTTTATTGGACTTTATTTATAGTATTTATGATTAATTACGGTTTACTCACGTGCATTTTTTCGGGATTCCCCGACTAGTTTCGGACCCAAACGGAGCCCTTAATCATGAGCTGATCACGCGGCGAGGTCGCGAGTCGAACTGGCGCTGCACCGCGCCGCGATTTATTTATAGTTCCAAATTATTGATTTGAAAAATCATATAGGTAACATTTTTAGGGTTCCGTACTATGTAAAATCTAAAACAATGTATGTAATATGTAAAACAAAGCTCTTTATTTTAAAACTTTTAGTATGAAACCCTACAAAATGTTATACATTATGATTCTTCAAATAAATAGTTTGTGACTATAAATAAAGTCCAATAAATAATTCGTGATTTTTAAATCCCAGGATTAAAACGTCATTATAATTATTCCGGGATTTTAGAGGAGGTATTATCCATTCTATGTTACTTCCTTCCTCGAAGTTGAGATAAATATACTCTACCTATTCCGATCTCTGCTAATCAGTCATGCTGTACAACAGAAATATTATATTGATCATTATGTCAAGAGGTTGGGCAGCAGCCTTCTTATTTTTTAAATCACAATATACTGTTGTTGCTAAACTCAATCACCATGTCTGTCAAGCATGTTGATTGGTAATATTCCCTTACATCCTTATATCTTTGCTAGGGCCCATATTAGGCAGTGAATGTTTACTGACTGGCATAATGATAAAAAAGTTATATCATCTTCTGTATTTCAGGAGTGTCAAACACTATTATGTGTATGGCACAGGACTGTGAATTGAGAGCCCCTGAAGACTTTGTTCTCTCACATGTAACCAAGCCTTTATTGCGGGAACGATACCAGCAGTTTATGTTTAAAGATCATGTGAAATCACATCCAGAACTCAGATTCTGCCCTGGGCCGAATTGTCAGGTGAGGACATTTCTATTTAAACACTTGTTCCTGGAAATTATAGCTACAATATTTGCTTTAAGCTGTAATAAAGATTGATTCAGGAATATTAGACATCTTTTGCATCCATAGCTATAATACTTGGAAGAATAAAAATAGTGTTATGAAATAATTTTACACACCGTGGGCTCGAGGTACTTAAAAGATTTTAACCTTCGATTCCGATGCCTAATTGGAGAAGAAAAGCTAGGGTATAGTTTGTTTAATAAAGCTTAATTTTCGAAATATTAATCATTTACGGAAATTCACAAATCGAAAAATATCTATGGTAACAAGTCCTATGAATGCGGCGTTGCGACTTTTGTCATACCATACTTCTCTCGCCGTATGTCTTATTTGTCGGGGAGGGTTGTGAAGTGAGAAGTTTCTTATCCACTCACACGATAATTTATAAATGTTGCCAGTTCAACCTAAGGTATTGTTTACAAGCAAGTACTAAAGTTAATTGATTTATTAAGTACAGAAAAAAAAACGAAAAAAAAGCTTAATTGGACTTTCATTGATATAACATTTGAGTCTTATTACCATCAGAAAGACGTGCTTAAAATCTTTTAAGTACCTTGGGCCCACGGTGTATAAAATCTGTATTTAATTATATAAATAATATTGTTTAAGTGGATATTTCGAGCTTGGACTCGTGAAGGTGCACGTCGCGTGGAGTGCCAGGGTTGTGAGTTACTAACGTGCTTCTCATGTGGCGCTCCTCATCACGCGCCCACTGATTGCCCGACTATTCGCCGTTGGCTTACCAAATGTGCTGATGATTCTGAAACAGCCAACTATATAAGTGCCCATACCAAGGTAAAGTAAAAATCATATTTGTAATAAATTTGTCACAATAATTAGTCGTTGCACCTACCTCTATAAATTACTTTAAAGAACAGTCCAGTTTCTAAGCTTGGCAATCAATTAAAATAGATACAAATATTGTTCTTATAACAACAAATGCGTCAAATGGTTAGGATAAAATATATGCAACAGATTTAGAGAAAATTTCGCGCATGCGTTTAATAATCCATCCCAAGTCTCCCAATCATAAATTCTCTTACCACTTCAGCAGCACTGTGTATGGTATAGCATTCAATAATAGAAAAATATATTAAGACTCAAATTAAGATCTTAGAATACACCTCAGTTATATAATTCAAGAGATTTCTCTATGATATTGGAGATCACTTGGCAAAACAACTCATGGTTACACCGATAGTTATTTGAAACCTTATTAAATAAAAACAGTGGTTAGTTTTAGAGAGATTCTAGACTCTGTCTTCCTTCATAATGTTTTGAATGGAACAGAAGAATCATAGATTACAGCAATTTTTGAGCACCTTAAAGATTAAAATTCCCACTCACACTTTTGGACTTTACAGTTTCTAAAACGAACCCAGGTCATTATGCCGGTGTACCAAGAAATTGCAGGCAAAACAATATGTACTAAAAAATTAAGATCATTAAAAGCTGTGAGTCTTTGCCTAATATAAACAAATATTTAAGAGAATTTATATATTTATTTTTATCATAATGATATTAATTCTATTCATTTCAGTTTTACCTTAGTTTAGTTATACTGTAATTATTGTGCATGCTGTGGTCTCCTTTAATTGAAAGAGTTCACATAACGTTTGTGGTTTTCTTCCTTCCTTTGTTGATCCTCAATGAATTATTAAGTAAAGTGTATTTAAATGTTTCTTAGTGAAATCTTGTCTGTGCGAGACACTAAAACAATTCATTATGTTCGTTACAGGATTGCCCTAAGTGCCAGATTTGCATAGAAAAAAATGGAGGCTGTAATCACATGCAGTGTGGTGCATGTAGACATGATTTTTGTTGGGTTTGCCTGGGTGATTGGAAATCACATGGTTCAGAATATTATGAATGTAGTCGGTATAAAGAGGATCCTAATTTGTCCTCTGATAGCCAACATGCTCAAGTAAGCACACATGTAATTATCAAATTATCAAACCTTTTTTTTTTTTGGTGTAACTTATTATGTGATTTATAATTATTATTTTATTTTGTAGGCAAGAGAAGCTTTAAAAAAATACTTGCATTATTATGAAAGATGGGAAAATCATGCTCGATCATTAAAGTTGGAAGAACAAACTTTAGCTAATTTGAAAAGTCGTATTAATCAAAAGGTAAGGTTATGCTATAATAATAATAATAGTTTATTTTCTCCACAATATTACTCTTAATTCTACGGTGACATAAAGGAGGGGCATTATATTGTGGGAGACTGGTGCCTAAACTAGGCTCAAGGCCTGTATTTCAGGTCACCAGGACTCCTCCATTTAAATTTACCAAATTATGTTATGTACTCGTACAAACGGTATGCAGATAGGACATGTTAACATTTTTATTTTTTTAATCTTATTGTATAAACTTGGAATTTGTTTAGTTAGTATGGTTAGTATATATAAGGAGTGTAACTTTAAAAAAAACCTCAATCAAAAAGTACTTAAGAAAGCTATGATATAAAAAATAATGTTTGTTTGTGTGTTTGTCTTCAATGTGTTCGCACATTGTTCATCCGATTGAGTTGTAACTTTGTACAGTTGTTAAGCTCTATCACTTGCTCTTAAGTAAACTGCTATATTATACTTATTTGTTCGACTGAATCGTCGGCTAAGTTGACTGCGACAGCTGGTCATCGGCGTCGCGTTGGCCGTAGATAACGGAAGTAAGCAGTGTTAGCCAAAGATACGGCAGACAGCGAATCATAAGCTTGAGCTTCTACCAAAGGTGAAGACGATAGCCGAACAGTGGGTTCGGGGTCGTGTGATTGACTTGTGTGTTGCCCCTGCAGTACTTGGGATAATTTATTTATGTTTTCATAACTCAATTCGCCTTACATTCTTATGTTATTTTTTCTATGTTTGCACAGGTTATGGCTGGTGAAGGCACTTGGATAGATTGGCAATATCTTTGGGATTCAGCAAAGTTATTAAAGCGGTGTCGATATACTTTGCAATATACATATCCTTATGCTTATTACATGGACAATGGGCCTCGAAAAGAGTTATTTGAATATCAGCAAGTGAGTATTAACATTGATATGATGTACATGTGAAAAAGATTAAAAATAATTAGTACCATGGGTCTGAAAAATTGCTATATTATTTACATTTTAGGCGCAGCTGGAAGCTGAAATTGAGAACTTATCGTGGAAGGTAGAGAGGGCAGAAACGACTGATAGAGGTGACTTAGAAAACCAAATGGATATTGCAGAAAAAAGACGAACTACGCTACTTAAAGATTTTCTTGAATTTCATACAACTAGCGCCTCAAGCAGTAAAGTATAATATCACAATCCTCAAGATATGTCTTAAATAAATAGGTACTATATGTCGACACATTTGTATAATATTTGTGAAAGCTAGAATCTTTTTGTTCTGCCAAAGTATATTTATTAACATGACTTTGCAATAAAAATAGTGATAACATTTTTTTATATGTAATATTTAACCAATCCTAGTTGTACACACGGCTAAACATAACCAGTTTATCTTGGCGTCGCTTTGTATAATCTTTTCGCACAAGTAACAGTCAGCTTATACTGGTTTTGCGTAGCTTGCAAGTGTAGCCGTGTGTACAGAATACCATTTCATTAAAATGTTCAAAAGTTATGGTCATATTATCATATGAGGGTCGATTCACATTGATGCAGTTTAAAGATCAACTACGATAACATGGCACGCCCCTCCATTGAAACTGCAAGTAAAAAAGTGTGAGATAGAATATTTATGTGTGATTCATTCACTTTAATTATGCACTAGAGTGCGCGCAAGATAAGTCTGCGCGCGGCCGAAATCGGAACTAATCATGGTCCACCAAAGTGTGTGCCGTTTTATCAATTTTGATAGTAGAACCACATGAGTAGATATCTACTCATGTGGTAGAACTACCTGATTTGACGACACGTTTGGTGCAGTGGCTAAGCAATTGGCTTCTGCGCTGCGGGTCGTGGGTTCGATTCCCACACGGAACAAAAATTTGTATGGCCTACAGGTGGTTGTTCCGGGTCTGGGCGTTTGTTTGTGAGATTTGTGTCTGTAAACGCACCCACGATACAAGAGAAATCTTAGTGTGGGGCAACGTTTTAAAAAAAAAAAAAAAAAAAAGCCGCTAAGCTGAAGTGGACCTGGGCCGGCCACGTGTGCCGCATGCCCAATGAGCTGTGGGCCAAGATAACTACTTTATGGAGCCCTGACACAGCCAGTAGGCGTCGCGGCAGACCTCGAAGAAGATGGCGGGACGAGCTAGACAAAACCAATGACCAGTGGTCCACTTTGGCTCTGGATCGAAAAACTTGGAAGTCATGGGGAGAGGCCTTTGCCCAGCAGTGGGATGACGCAGGCTAGAAATGAAATGAAAAATGAACTACCTGATTGTAGGAATATTTAACGGGAAAATTATGTTAAGCGATAAAAAAGTTAAGCTTAGAAAGCGGTAATTTGAACTTTTGCGATCACGGCAACGTTTAGCACGCCCTCAGTCGCGCGCAGAGTTATCTTGCGCGCACTCTAGTCAAGCAATAAATCTACTAAATGTCAAACACAAACATGGGGACTCACTCGTTGGCATACCTATGCACATAAAATTGAAGACAGATGTTGGAAGGGCGTGCCATGTTATCGTAGTTGATCTCTAGAAGCGCGTCGAAGCGACACTCCAAAATTACACACTTACACAGCATATTGACTTCCACAAAGTAATGAATATTTTTTATGAAGAAAAGAAATAGACATCTATTATAATAATAGGTAATCGTATAATAATAATACGAGTGCTAAGGGTACCTATTCAAATAAATTTAAAAAATCTTGCTGCTTGCTGGGGGCTTACCACGACCTCTTATGAAAACGTTCAAATGCCAGCCAGTTCAAAAGCAGGCCTGCTTCTGAATCGCTAAAAATCGTACCATGACAGTACTAAAGGTGAACGACTATTGAACCAAGCTGAACGGTAATGCTTGTTCATGGTATGAAAAGTCTATACAAAAAAAAAGGTGAACAGATTTCGTAAACGTCAACGTAGCAGGCCTGCTCTAACGATGTCATAGTACAAAAAAGGCAGGGCAGTTCAACTTCCAGGCAACTTCTGTCCTGCTTTAAGAGGTCATAGTAAGCACCCTGTGCTGTAACTACGCTGGCCATAAAGGCAGACGTGTAGATTCGCGATATGTCATTGTTCTGAGTTGAGTGTAGCGAAAAAGAAAAATCCCAAGGTTAAGGTTATACCTATACCTTTTAATAAAATTTCCCAAGACCACATAGAACTGTTTTTTGCTAATATACGATCCAAGGCGGCAGTAATGACAACCCATCTCCGCGACTATTCGAAACGATATATAAAAAAATACCTAACACTGAATTAACGGATGTCTCCACCAGTAACTGTGTTCCTTTGGAACATATCTTTCATCAGCATTAAATAGGTGAGGCTACAATCATAATATTGTTTACATTGCCTTCGCAAGCAGGGCTCCCAGGGTCTGCCAAGATAATCAAGATACTTATTAGGCATCTATGTTTTCAACGACAGCAGTAAAGTAAGTAGCGACACAACCACCATGCCGAAATTACGCGTCCGAACTTCGGCGTGATTACGCCTGCAATATCTTTTAAAACGGCAAGACTCGGAAGTGTGTTGCGGGCTTGCGGGTACTCAGAAATCGTAGCAAGTGGACAATTCTTTATATAAGAGATGTTCAGAAAATGTATGGAGTCGGCTATTAAAATAATTGAGAATTTGAATAACGATCTGAGCTATAAAGAGTAAAGGGTAAAAGACCATAATTATTTTGAGCATTTAAATATGTAAGCCAAGAAGCGTTTAAAAAAAAAGAATGAAAACGAGCGGTAGAAAAAAAGCTGAGCTTGCAACACTAGAAACACTTGCAAGGGTAAGCAACCCTGTAAAAAATGACGCGACAGTGACAGCATATTGTTGTAATATTGGCCAATGTAGGCAGGCAAAGATCGTTAGATCATACAGCCAATTATTTTTTGTGAATAAAAATCCTAGTGTAACATTTCATTGCTTATGGAGTTACTGTCGATAAATCTATTCAGTTGACATCAAATAGGGACATGTGTTTCAATTGTTTTGGGACATCCGGTATTTTACAACTACAATGTAGAGGGCCACAGGCTCTGGAAAGTAATTTAATGCCTATAAATAATAGTGATATGTGGCCAAATTATAAAATCTTGGATTACTTAAAATATAATACATAAATGAGGTTTTTGTTTTATTTAGTCCTTATTTCAAGCAAACCGAGCATTTTTACTACTATAACTCGACTAAAATGGCAAACTCGAGCTCAAGTCTCCATAGCTACTGGAGTCATAGACAATCGAAGCGGAGTCCAAAGAGCACGATGCCCATGAATGATATAAATTGTTGTTGTATTCTGTGCAACACTAGTAGCCAACAAAATGGCTACCACGAATGACTCGAAGGCGCCCGTGCGCCAAGTAAAAAGAGTACAGTTTGGTATATTATCACCAGATGAAATCGTAAGTAATGTTTTTAGAACTCTTATTATGGGAGTGTTTGAAATATCACATAAATTCCACGAGCTAGAGTAGCTAAAATTATGATTCAATCCAGTTGATAAAGTGGCACGCAGTTGTTCGTATGGCAGATACAAATATTTTCCTGTAGGCTTCCTTAATCGTTATTTTACCATCTTGTTGTTTATATATCGATTCCTCAGGTCGCTATGTAGTTGTGGAGATAAAATATCATGACTAAATCGCTTTGTCTTCAACTTTTAAATGTTATCATGATTGTTGCACAACAAAATAAATGCTTGACGCTTTGTGACTTCCTTTATAGCCTTCATCCTACAATTTCATGGACTGTAGCATATTTTTCATTATTTGCTATATAATGTGATGCTGGTTATGAAGCAACTCTTTTTATCTAACACTCTATTATTTACTACAAAACTGCTATAAATTATGCAGTATCAAGGCTATTGGTAGATTTTGAGATATCTACTTAGAGAATTTCAAATTCAAATCATTTACAAATTAAGACCTACACACATATTGTTAATTTGTATCCAAATTATTTCCTTTTTAGCGACGGATGTCAGTCACTGAAGGGGGAATTCGGTTCCCCGAAACTATGGAGGGTGGCAGACCCAAGCTCGGCGGACTTATGGATCCGAGACAAGGGGTGATCGACAGAAGCTCCAGATGTCAAACTTGTGCAGGAAACATGACCGAGTGTCCTGGACATTTTGGACACATTGATTTGGCTAAACCAGTTTTTCACATTGGTTTTATTACAAAAACAATAAAAATACTTAGATGTGTCTGTTTTTACTGTTCAAAGCTGCTTGTCAGTCCAGTAAGTTGTATTGTTTCTAAGGTATTTTAATTTAAATAATGAAAATGAACAGTTGTGGCTTATTGTTCATAATTTATATTTTAGACTAACCCAAAGATTAAAGAAGTTGTGATGAAATCAAAAGGACAGCCTCGTAAGAGATTGACTTATGTGTATGACCTATGTAAAGGCAAGAACATTTGTGAGGGTGGTGAGGATATGGATATTGGAAAGGAGGGTGAAGAGGGCAAACGAGGCTCAGGGCATGGTGGTTGTGGTCATTACCAACCCTCCATCAGAAGACAAGGTCTTGATCTCACAGCTGAGTGGAAACATGCTAATGAAGATACACAGGAAAAGAAAATTATTATTACAGCAGAGAGAGTGTGGGAAATCCTAAAACATATCACAGGTACAATTCCCTCGCATTCTAAGAAAATAGTAGCCTAAGATAACTTGTGCTTCTTCAGAAACTAAACTCACTGTGGGTGGGAAATTCTGGGATAAAATTTATCCTCATGTTGTTTTCTGTGTTTATTGAAAATAACTTAACCTCTACTAAATTCATAAAAAATATTTCCTATATTTAGGTGTCTAAATGTTACAGTCAGATATCCTACTCACTTTCACATTTCTAATAATAATATTCAAAATAATGTGGTTAATGCAATGAGTTATTAAGACCCAAATATTCCAATTTAAGATGTTTTGATGATATGCTAATGACCCCTTATCATTGACAATGATGTCATAAATGTGAAAGTTTGTGAAGATGGATGAATGTTTGTTACTAACCATATATACTCAACCAATGGCTGAACAGCACAGAACATGTCCCGAATGAACACAGGATACTTTTTAACTGGGTATGATGAAATTACCCTAGATGCAAGTGAAACTGTAGGCAACAATTTATTTCTATAAATATGACTCATTCAAACAAATGTTATTCATTTATTTCAACAGTTGATAATAGTTATTTGATATCTCAATCACAATGATATTATATGATATGATAATAACAATCCAAAAATATTCAAGTCTCCGTACATCCACTTTTTTGGAATATAAAATGTAGTTCACTTTTTAGATATTTCAGGCTAAAACTAATGTTATAATTATGTGTGTAATATTAAGGTTTATAAAATGATAATGTATGGATGAGGTACAAAATGCATCACCTTAAAAAGTATTTGTATAATTTATTTGCAAATATTCACCCAAATGCAATCTGCATTGAATATAAATATACACAGTAATTAAATAATTCTGATTCACATTTTTATTAGTATATGAAGTTTTAGATAACTTTTGTAGATGCTGTAGGTATTTAAAATAAGGAAAGGAACATTGTTTACACCAATGAAGTTTTAGATTTATAAAGGAAAATTAAATGAGTCACACAAAGTGATATTTGTTGATGTAAGCTTTACATTTATTTTAATATAAATTTTCCTTGTAGACGAAGAATCATTCATACTGGGTATGGATCCTAAATTTGCCAGACCTGACTGGATGATTGTGACAGTGCTGCCAGTTCCTCCATTGTCAGTGAGACCTGCTGTAGTGATGTTTGGTTCAGCCAAGAATCAAGATGACTTGACACACAAACTGGCTGACATAATCAAAGCAAACAATGAACTGATGAGAAATGAACAGTCTGGTGCAGCGGCACATGTGCTCGCAGAAAATATTAGGTTACTACAGTTTCACGTTGCCACATTTGTTGACAATGACATGCCTGGAATGCCAAAGTAAGTAAATTTGATTATTGGTAGTCTAGGCTTAGGGTTTAAATGAGATAGAGAGGCGTTTTTGCCATAACCATACATACTGTGTTTCCAAGAAGAAACTTTCAATAAAGCCTTTATTATTTTATTTAGCTTCAATTTCATATATTTGTTTGTATTTTGTCAGAAACAATTCTTCATAATTGCACATTATTGATTTTACTAATTACTGGCTATAACATGTGCAATATTTTTGTTTTTTAGAGCCATGCAGAAATCAGGAAAACCCCTTAAAGCTATCAAGGCTCGTCTAAAAGGAAAGGAAGGAAGAATCAGAGGAAATCTCATGGGAAAGCGAGTTGATTTCTCTGCTCGTACTGTCATCACGCCAGATCCTAATTTACGTATTGACCAAGTAGGAGTGCCCAGATCTATCGCACAAAATTTGACATTCCCTGAGCTGGTAACACCATTCAACATTGACAGAATGCAAGAGCTTGTACGGAGGGGTAATGCGCAATATCCCGGCGCTAAGTATATTGTACGTGACAATGGAGAAAGAATAGATTTAAGGTTTCACCCAAAACCATCTGATTTACATTTGCAACATGGTTACAAAGTTGAACGTCACTTAAGGGACGACGATCTTGTTATTTTCAACCGACAACCTACACTTCACAAGATGAGTATGATGGGGCACAGGGTAAAAGTACTTCCATGGTCAACATTCCGTATGAATTTAAGCTGCACGTCTCCCTATAACGCTGATTTTGACGGCGATGAAATGAATTTGCATGTACCTCAGTCAATGGAAACAAGAGCAGAGGTTGAGAATATTCACATAACACCGAGACAAATTATTACCCCTCAAGCAAATAAACCTGTCATGGGTATTGTGCAGGATACTTTGACAGCTGTAAGGAAAATGACAAAGCGTGATGTGTTCCTCACAAAAGAACAAGTCATGAATCTTCTTATGTTCTTACCCACATGGGATGGTAAAATTCCACAACCTTGCATTTTGAAACCACAACCATTGTGGACTGGCAAACAAATATTTACCCTTATTATTCCCGGTCCAGTAAATATGATTCGAACTCATTCCACACATCCTGATGAAGAAGATGATGGTCCATACAAGTGGATTTCTCCCGGAGATACAAAAGTAGTTGTGGAACATGGTGAACTGCTTATGGGTATCCTGTGTAAAAAATCACTTGGTGCTTCAGCAGGTTCCTTGCTGCATATTTGCATGTTAGAGTTAGGTCATGAAACTGCTGGTCGCTTCTATGGTAACATTCAAACTGTGATCAACAACTGGTTGCTGCTAGAAGGTCACTCTATCGGTATCGGCGATACTATTGCTGATCCTCAGACCTATCAAGAAATTCAGCGAGCCATCGTAAAAGCCAAAGAGGATGTCATAGAAGTTATTCAAAAAGCTCACAATATGGAGTTGGAGCCAACTCCTGGTAACACTCTCAGACAGACATTCGAAAATCAAGTAAATCGTATTCTTAACGACGCTCGTGACAAGACTGGTGGATCAGCTAAGAAATCTCTCACAGAATACAATAACCTAAAGGCTATGGTGGTTGCAGGTTCTAAAGGTTCCAACATTAACATTTCTCAGGTTATTGCTTGTGTAGGTCAACAAAACGTTGAAGGTAAACGAATTCCATTCGGATTCCGTAAAAGGACTTTACCGCATTTCATTAAAGACGATTACGGTCCTGAATCTAGAGGTTTCGTAGAAAACTCGTATCTTGCCGGTCTCACCCCTTCAGAGTTTTATTTCCACGCTATGGGAGGTCGTGAAGGTCTTATCGATACTGCCGTAAAAACTGCTGAGACTGGATACATCCAACGTCGTCTAATAAAGGCTATGGAGTCTGTAATGGTTCACTATGATGGAACTGTGCGTAATTCAGTCGGACAACTGATTCAGTTAAGATACGGTGAAGACGGTCTGGCTGGAGAAACAGTAGAGTTCCAGAATTTGCCCACAGTGAAACTGTCAAACAAGGCCTTTGAAAAGAAATTCAAATTTGATCCTTCTAATGAGAGATATTTGAAGAGGATCTTTAGCGAGGACATTATCAAGGAGTTGACAGAATCTGGTTATGTTATTAGCGATCTTGAGAGTGAATGGGATCAACTTTGCAAAGACAGAGAGGTTTTACGTCAAATTTTCCCAAGTGGTGAATCCAAAGTTGTACTGCCTTGCAATTTCAAGAGGATGATTTGGAATGCACAGAAGACTTTCCATATTAACAAAAGAATGCCAACAGATCTCAGTCCCATCAAAGTTATATCAGGGGTTAGAGACCTGCTTAAAAAATGTATTATTGTAGCGGGCGAGGACCGTTTGTCGAAGCAAGCCAATGAAAACGCTACTCTACTATTCCAGTGTTTGGTTCGTTCTACTCTATGCACAAAATTTGTATCTGAAGAATATAGACTGTCAACAGTAGCTTTTGAGTGGTTGATTGGAGAAATTGAAACCCGATTCCAGCAAGCACAAGTAAACCCCGGCGAGATGGTAGGCGCCCTAGCCGCGCAGTCTCTCGGAGAGCCGGCCACACAGATGACACTGAACACCTTCCACTTTGCTGGTGTGTCATCCAAGAACGTAACTCTCGGTGTGCCACGTCTTAAGGAAATTATCAATATTTCTAAGAAACCTAAAGCTCCATCCCTAACGGTGTTCTTGACTGGCGGTGCGGCTAGAGATGCTGAGAAGGCTAAAAACGTACTTTGCAGACTGGAACATACAACATTGCGCAAGGTCACCGCGAATACTGCAATTTATTACGACCCTGACCCACAAAATACAGTAATTACTGAAGATCAAGAATTCGTCAATGTCTACTATGAAATGCCTGATTTCGACCCAACAAAGATATCTCCGTGGTTGCTACGTATTGAACTGGATCGTAAGAGAATGACAGATAAGAAACTTACCATGGAACAGATTGCTGAAAAGATTAACGCTGGATTTGGAGACGATTTGAATTGTATCTTCAACGACGACAACGCCGAGAAACTTGTGTTACGTATTAGGATTATGAATAATGAAGAAAGCAAATTCCAAGATAATGACGAAGAAACAGTCGATAAAATGGAGGACGACATGTTCTTGAGGTGTATTGAAGCCAACATGCTGTCAGACATGACACTACAGGGTATAGAGGCTATAGCAAAGGTATACATGCATTTACCACAGACTGAAGCTAAGAAACGTATTATTATCACAGAACAAGGAGAATTCAAGGCTATTGCTGAATGGTTGTTGGAAACTGATGGTACTTCATTGATGAAAGTACTTTCCGAAAGAGATGTAGATCCCATTAGGACATTCAGTAACGACATTTGCGAAATATTCCAAGTACTGGGTATAGAGGCTGTACGTAAGTCGGTAGAGAAAGAAATGAACGCCGTGTTGCAGTTCTACGGTCTATACGTGAACTACCGTCATCTTGCCTTGCTTTGTGACGTGATGACGGCTAAAGGTCATCTCATGGCCATCACTCGTCACGGTATCAACAGACAAGACACTGGTGCGCTCATGAGATGCTCATTCGAAGAAACGGTCGACGTGTTATTGGACGCTGCCAGTCATGCTGAAGTAGATCCTATGAGAGGCGTGTCTGAAAATATTATCATGGGTCAATTACCGCGAATGGGAACTGGTAAGATTTAGTTTGATTCACAGTTAGTCTTGAATTTTTTAATGTTAATATGATTGTAATAAATTAATTATTTTGTCTAATAGGCTGCTTCGATTTACTACTTGATGCTGAAAAATGTAAGCTGGGCATGGAGATGGGTGGTCTTGGTGTGGGAGGAGTGGGAGGCGGCATGTACTTTGGCGTCGGCACTCCATCCATGACGCCGCTGATGACACCGTGGTCTACACAAAACACGCCTGGATATGGCAGCAGTGCATGGTCTCCTGGCCAAGGTGAGAATTGTATATTCTTGAGATGCTTAAAATTTAATTCGGTTTGTTTTAAAATACGTGACGTGTAATCTAAAATATGTTTTTTTAAAAGTCTTCTGATTTGATATAATATTTTGTTACAGTTGGAAGCAGCATGACACCGGGCGGTCCGTCGTTCTCGCCTTCAGGTGCATCAGACGCGTCGGGTCTGTCTCCGGCCTACAGTGCGTGGTCGCCGCAGCCGGGCTCGCCGGGCTCTCCCGGACCCCCGTTGTCCCCCTACACGTCCCCAGCCGGTGCGTCCCCGTCCTATTCTCCAACGAGCCCCGTGTACGCGCCTGCCTCACCGAGTCTCACCCCGACGTCACCACATTATTCCCCTACAAGTCCGTCATATTCACCGACTTCGCCAAACTATTCACCGACCTCCCCAATATATTCGCCTACTTCACCGAGCTATTCTCCTACTTCCCCTGGGTATTCACCCACTTCACCATCGTATTCACCTACGTCACCAAGCTACTCTCCAACTTCACCAAGTTATTCACCGACAAGTCCTGCGTACTCACCGACTTCACCCAGCTATTCGCCGACATCACCTAGTTACTCGCCAACGAGTCCGTCTTATTCACCGACTAGTCCGTCATACTCGCCGACCAGCCCAGCATATTCACCGACGTCGCCCGGCTATTCGCCGTCTTCACCGAGCTACTCGCCGACTAGTCCTGTTTACAGCCCCGCTTCTCCGAGTTACTCGCCGTCCTCACCGAATTATACGCCTACATCGCCGGCTTATTCTCCTACAAGCCCCTCGTACTCACCCACATCGCCTGCGTATTCTCCCACTTCTCCTAGTTACTCACCATCGTCACCTAAATATTCTCCATCTCCTAACTATTCTCCTACGTCACCGTCCCTGGCCGGCGGAAGCCCAACTTATTCACCGACGAGTCCACAATATTCTCCCACGAGTCCTCAGTATTCCCCAACGAGCCCAGCGTATTCACCCTCGTCACCACAACACCCGGGAAGCACACGTTACTCGCCATCCTCACCAAATTATTCACCATCTTCGCCCAATTATTCTCCGTCATCACCGGGATATTCTCCGTCTTCGACAAAATATTCGCCGACATCGCCGACTTATACCCCAACCTCCCCCAATTATTCGCCGTCATCTCCTGCCTATTCTCCGTCCTCAGCAGGACCAACAACATATTCCCCAACTTCACCTACGTACTCTCCTACTTCACCTAATTATGACGATGGTGACGATTAATAATTTTTTTAATTTCTATTTCAATTTTATCATTACATGCAATTTTTTTGTAAATATTCACGATTTCCCTTTCAAATGGGTTTATAAACATGAAAAACTAAAAAAAAATGTAATTAATTTAAGGCTAGTATAAGTTTATATCAAGCACAGGTTATAAAGGTCGTGTTCCCTTCCGACAAGTTTATTTACATTAAAGTCGGGCTCGTAAACTTAAACTCTGTCGTGTTCATTTTTTTGGCGTTGTAGTGTTTGACGCTAATATATTATGTCTATTTCTTTAGAACGCTTGATTTTATCAACTTGAAATTAGTAAAATAGACTGTCCAGAGCCCAGACTATCCTGATGCAAATTTAGAATTAAGTACTGCCTACATGGTGATTAATTTAATGATTACGTTACAAAACATTTGTTAAGCATTTTGTGGTGGAAAATAAAGTTAAACTAAAACATATATGTTGAACTTTTATTTTATTAATAATGACCCAGTTTTATTAAATACAGTATTCTTAAAAATCTCAAATAGTACCTAGTTAGTTAAAAAGTAATTATATATTTGGGGCATCGAAATATAATGTATTTGGGGTTTTAGTGACTTAACTTATTAAAATAACTTAAAAAGAATAATATGTAAAGAAGAGATTTAAATTTTAAATAAATTATTATGTGAACATAAATCAATATAACTATTAAATACCTACTATCTACATTTCTATAGGTACATTAATCTTAGGACAATTACAAAATACAAACCATTATCTATTGTGTTTTTATAAACCTCGAACACAGCCATTTTATATGTATATTTATATTACTTACATACTAAGCCAGATCAATTATAATTACGTTATTATCAGTAAGTTGCCGCAACATATTATTATACTATTCCTCGACTAACAATAGGTAATTAGGTAAATAAATTTTACAACGATAATATATAATGTAGTGTGCTGTATCGGTCTACCTAATAGCAATACTTATTTACTATAAAACATGACCTACTTTTAAGAAAAAATACAAATAGATATCTAATGAGTATTATGGAAGCCGTCTTGAAGCAATTCTGTTCACTTATTACTAAAGGTTTTATTTATTTTCCTCGATATATCTCTATAATGCGATCCTGGTCGACGTACTCGAAGATGTGTGGCGCGTCCATCAGAATGCCGACCGTGCCCGCCGTAGTGACTATGAAGAAGATGTAAAGTTGTAGCCTGTCGATCACCATCGCTACGTACTTCCAATCTTCACGTGTCTGTAAAATGACAAAATAATGCTGACTGTCATACGTCAATTACATCATGCCTAACGTTCTCCCAAATGTGTTGGAGTGGGCTTCCAGTCCTACCAGATGTGGCTGAATATCAGAATATACCTATGAGAGATGGGGTATCTACTTTTTGAGTATTTACACATAAAAGTAAGTAGAATGACTGCCATGATCCCAGGTTAGACAATTGCTTTGAATAACTGTGTGGACTGTGCCATATAAATGACGTAAGGGTAAGTACTTAGACCTTTATATTGTTGATTGCTGGGGATTACTTATACTTATTCGTGGATTGATGCGAATTGTGCGACGGTTAACTACCTAGGTATTTAAATATTATTTAGGTTTACGCATAGGTAAGTACGGTAAAGAATGTTAATTCAAATAGTTCTTGTAGGTACTGACCTGAATATAAAGATCTTCGTTACGTAAATGTTCTGCGATGAACTCTACTGCTTCCGTTGCCTTCGCTGCTTCGGGCGACAGTAGCAGAGAGTCGGAGCTTTCCGACTCCCTCCGTTCTCCTCCAAGGCCCAGGCCGCCAAGAGCCCCGAGTCCGCCCAGGGCGCCGACCTCCCCGCCGCCGGCTGCACGGTTTATCTTGCAGTTCGGATGGTGCAGGTCCGACATCTCCATCGCCTCCATTTTGCTTTGTTTTGCACCAATCGCACTAAGAAGTTAGTATATTCACAAGGTTCACAGGTTAGATAGAGTGGACTATCATCTAGTCAATGCGATTGCATCGCGAACGTACCTGATGTGTTTAGGCAGGTCGTGCGGGGCTGCTGCATGAGGCGGAGCGCCCATGCCGGGCATTTCCATCATCCACCGTAGTCTCGTTTTGCGCGGACGACGCATGAGTAGTCCTGTAGGCAGATAGTGAAGGAAGACGCTACGTATCCAAAGCGGCATTCTGTTGAAAATAGGTGCAATAGGTATATAATTTTAATCCAACACATAAACTGATTTATTCTATAACTATGTTCAATGCATCATTCAATTAGATTAGCGTACCTGTGTGTTCTTGGACCTCTGAAATTCCAGTTGATAATGATGACGGTTACTAGAATACTGACGGTGTTCATGATGAATGTAAAGAGCAAGTACTTGGCGATGAGCGGTAACACGAGGGATGTTGGCGGAAGAATTTTTGACACCAGAAGCAAGAATACAACCAGTGACAGCAAAATGCTGATACCCAATGTCACCTACAACAAACAATAACATAATCAAATCAAATCAAAATAATTTATTTGTCAAAACATAGGTAAAAGTTAGAAACTTGATGGAAAATAAAATATTTAAGTAGGTAACACTATGTTTCACCGTGAAAGGTATACAAATATTTGGTAGGTACAAAATAAAGCATTTTAACATTAAAAGAGCCCTTTAATAGGTAGGTTACGTCGAATAATATAAAGGAAAAATAGTTTTATCTCACCTTTTCACCTGCTTCGGCAGGCAAATAGAATACCAAAACGCAAAGGAACGAAATCAATACTGTTGGCAGGATCAAGTTGACGGTATAGAATAAAGTTTTTCTTCTAATTATTATGTAAAATGTTATGTCTGTTTCAGTAGGATGGTTCCCTTCATAAATATTCAAGTACGCTGGTACTTCAATGATGTCCCACGTTCCTGACTTCCAGTAGTCTGACAGATCCACAAAGTTTTTGTTATTATACAAGGCAAGGGACACTTGGTCTCCGTTGAAGGTCCATGATCCAAATTTCATGATGCAAGTTTGTTGATCGAAGGGGAAATATGTTACATCAATCGTGCATGAACTCTGTAGAAGAAAAATTAACGATAAGAAGTAAGTATAAAGGATAACTTTGATTTACGTTTGCAAGACAAGACAATGCGGGAACGCAAAAATTAAGAGAAGCTTTTTTGTCCAGCAGTGACTACTACTACTACTAATTAAGCATCTATCTATAGTTACCTGGTAAATAGCAGGAGGTACCCACAGTACTTCGCCATTGGGGTAAATCAAAACGTTTGATTTATATCGTACCTCATAGTTACCGTCAGCGCTGAAATATATTTTGGCCATTAGATTCCTGTTCCAACATGATATTATAATAATTATAATATAAGCTACAAATTGTGCAAAATACTAACTTGTTAAATAGTACAATGTCAGGTTTCCAGACCTTGTCGGGTGGCAGACGCAATACGCCTATGCCACCGTAATCAGCCTCATCCCACATCAGCTGATAGTCCATCCATACTAAACGAAGCCACACATTTGATTTCATGATTTGATTTTTCTCGTTCTGTAACAGATAGGTATATCAATTAGTAGAAACATTGGTATAGTATTATCGGTACCTAATTTTTGATGCATCGTTATGGTCATGGTTTAAAATAAGAAATAAAAAAATTATAAATACGCGATTTTTTTATAAAAAACTTTTTTACAATATATTGTACACATATTTTTTTTTAAACGCGGCGTTACTTGCCCCCTAGGTTTTTATTTAATACAATCTAGGGGGCTAGTAACGCCGCGTTTGGTGAAACTTATTTCGTTTCATCTTCGTAATTATAACTGCAAGTAGACTGCACATTCAGTCGCAACTGTAAACTATGCAACTGCCGAATGCAGCTTGAAGGCAATCAGAGTGTAGTCAGTGCAACTGCGTGACAATACTGCCCACTGGATGTGCAGCCCGCTTGCAGTTATGATTAATACGAATTTGAAACGAAATCTGTTTCACCAAACCGCGGCGTTATTCGCCCACTTAAACCGCTTAAAATACGAATGTGATAATTATTTTCAGAGTTAAATATTAGTTAAGTAGTTATTGTTTGTATCTAAAAACGAGTACATACAACGTTAATAAGTTGGACGAAGGCTAGTCCGAATCGCACGTCGACTTTCTGCGTCATGTTTTGTACTGGGCGGATAAGTTTGTTGTAACCTCGGAACAGGTCGCGGACTAACCGCTCCTCGTCTTCTGAACACCATCCTAAAAGAAATACACTCATTAGCAACCAATCACTTCCGATATAACTTCCCTTACTTAATATAATTTTAATGTATTCTCTTCACTTTAAATGCTTGAATACATGAATGTCAAAAAAGGCGTGTTAATTCACTTCCTATGGAACGTATGTTAGCGTTATTTGAAAGTACAAATATAGTAATTTCTTGTTTGAAGTAATTTCGAATATTGATGAACTTGTCTACGAGGAAGAAGACATCCATATAATAAAACATCCATCAGGAAATATTAATAATTAGAGCATTAATTCTACGATCTGCACTAAATAAAGTGGACAATTGTTAGCGAAAATGACCTGCATGTGTGATGTGATAATATTCAAGGGTCCAAAACGAAGAAAGGAGCATGTACAGGCTTTTATCTACGATATTTTATAATAAAAATGAAGTTCTATATATTTTATAGCAAAACAGTATACTTAATTGTTTTTATTTGTATTTGTTAAGTGCATTAATATTTCACTTTGCTGAATATTTGAAAGTCTATTCAACGTCCATATTTCCAGGAGAATTTTCCTTGATAATGGTTTTCCGGAGAGTAACGTGTAACGTAGAGCATCCGTAGCCGAGATGCTGCTACGACGAGAGATCAATAAAGACCGAACCGCGAGATTATGTTGTTTAGTAACACACTTCTCGAAGATTAACCAAACCTTTTTAGTGTATATTTTCATGAAATTATAATTTAATTGATATAATGAAATAAATATTTATTAAATAATGAAATACACTCACTAAATAGGAGTAGGTACAATTAACTAGAGCTGCGTTTAAAATAAAAATATGTGTTTTATGCACACGAATATCTGGTACGTGTCTTTTTTATTGTGTTCGTTGAGTGTTTGTATATAAAGTGTATTTAATATATATTTTGTTTGTATGCAACAAAACGTGTATTTACATAGCCTGCCGGTATCGCCACTTTCATGAGGACAATTAGTCAAATATTGAATTAATTCTAATTTTTCAAGTCGAATTTTAAAATATTTCATTGGGTGTGTTTGAATAGTATGTGTTTAGAGTATGTTTAAGTTCGTAGTACCTGAGTAGAGGAGTGTGAGGAGCGCGACGGTGAGGAGACAGGCGCGTGTCCCGCCCGACATGGCGGCACGAACTGCCGCACGGCGCGCAAACCACCCGCGCCGCGCCACACCCCGCGACACCCGCTGCGTCCCGAGCCACCCCGAGCCCCCAAGTCCCGCGCCTGAACCAGCCCGCCCGCCTAACTCACCGCCCTATGCACTACCATGCACACTGCACTTATACTTGTACATGTACATGTATAACTAGTGCATTAGCTGAATTTCAGTAACTTAATGGAGAATTGAAAACTGACTTGTATGTTTTACTTGTAAACTTCAATTATGTAATATGTGCCCGTGGTTCCACTCGAGTGTCAAGTTGATACTTTTCCGGAATGAAAAGTACCTACCCTATGTACTTCTCCATGTATCAAGTTACCTCTCTGCCCTGGAATCATCAAATTCGGCCTGGTCTAGTAGTAGTAGTAGCCCAGCCGTGAAAACACAAATAGCAAATAGACGGTCTCAGTTTCGTATTTATAATAAATTAGGTATATGGATTTTGGATTCTCAATGTGATTTTATAAACAATACTTTAACTCAATACTTACTGTCTCATGTTTAATTTATGGCTCTATTTTTCGTGTATTTGTATGATCAAAGCAGGTTTCGTAGATTTTAGCTAGGGATGTGCGCATGTGCAGTTATCCCGCGGGATTTCATCGATTGCTTCGTCACTCCGCTCCAGTACCAAACGCCTTAGCGGGAATATTATGTAGGTCAGGAATGATTAACATAAATCAGAAACCTTCGATCGGAGGGAACAAGTGGCGAGATTAGATTTCAAAATGGCGATTACCACCCAGTTTATGTTAGTCAAAGATGTTTCATGAATGTTGTTTCATGAAAATGATAATGAATTTTGCCATTGTTATAATAAACATTCAGAACAAATTAAGGTTTTCAGTTCTGAAATATGTATGTTGTAGCAGGAAGCTTTACAGCTGTAACGAGTAAGTTTGTAGAAATAAATTAAACGAGACTTTTGTTTCATTCGTTTATATTTAATAAACAAAGTGCAATTCAGAGTTAACCCTAACAATTGAACAAATCTTGGGGACAATAGGTTGTCCCATTACCGACGGAGAGATGCCGCACATCGTTCTATCTAATACAAAGATAGAAGTTCGGTGTGCGCGGCCTCTACCGTCCGGGTCGTCACACAACCTCTAGCGAATGGTAAGAAGAAATAACAGTAAATAAACGGATGACTAAAAACATTGACTTATAATCAGATCCGGTCCGCAACTTCCATTGGACCGTCTGAGATTATTTACAGCACTATCTCAGAAAAGGAAAACATGACAGGAGCTTTGCAAGGGTACATTCGCTTGTCGTATGTACCCGCACATTCTCACCGTTTACACGACGTTTTCCTTTTAAGAGATTTACAATGTTTCTGTTTAAAATTAATATCGATGATTTAGAACTAACATAACAATTGATTATGATGGAGTATCAAATAAAAGCGTTGAAAGTGTTATGTTATCTTTTGGAGTGTGGCAGACGAGCGGCAGGACTGGTCAGATGGTCAGGATATATTGTACCTGTACTTATCAACTGATCTTGCATCGCATCTGTCAATAAATAGGCACCTTTGTGTTATACCCTCTACGTAACAAAAAACCGGTTCATGATACAACTTGTTGTACCTACTTATAAAATGTTGTAAATCTTATAAAATGAGTTATATATTACATGTACATGTCTGAAACGATGGTCGTATTTTTTTGAATTAATTTTCGAAGAAGAAAATTTTATAAGCTAATATTATTTTCAGCATACGAATAACTGTAACTGTATGGAAAGAAGTACAAACGTGATATTAATATGTAATTTAATTATTTGTAAAAGTCGTTCCGAAAGACCCAGATATGACTTTATTAAAATAATATTTGTTTAACTACAACTTTTAACGAACGATTTATTAAGCTATAGCCATGGGTATTTTACCATTTATAACAATATCGACCCGTTCACAACGAGGCATATCACAACCTGTACCAATTGAATCAACATTGTTTGTAAAGTTCTATACTAGCTACTGACACAAATATATCCGAAAATAAAACTAGGGATTATAACCACGATTCATGGAATCGAACAAGAAGGAAACAAAGGGCCATTGTTTCACCGCCCAAACTCTAAACTGTACAATAGATTTCAAGAGTCGAAGAAGTTCTAACAAAGTTTAATTTTTAAATGCGAATCAGGTCGTTCAACGGTAAGAAGGAAGACGTTTTTGTGCAAATATTTTCTGCCGCAGTCTTGTCTAGTGGGTGGCCACTTGCTGCGGTGACAACTCTAGCGCGGACCTCGCGACCTCGCGGGCCCGGCAGCGCACCGCGGCTGCGTGGCGGCGTGGCGGCGCTGGTGCCTGTATAGCACGTACTGCCACTTTATCGCTTTGGGCGACCGTTCCGGGGACGGAACGTCTGTTACGGAACCGCTCATTGTAACTCGGTCACACCCTAATAGAATTGGATGAAGAGTATTGGATTGCTTCCACTGAGCGTGACGACCGTTTGTCATTGTATTCTTGGAAGAAAAAGTACACAATCGCTGAAGTTCTCAAGGGATTAGAAGACGTTAGTCGGATGGGCAGTTATTTGTTTGATGTTCAGGGTTGGCAGTTAGCGGTAACTTATGTCTACAGGGGGGCGCGGGCGACGAAGCAGGCGGCGGCAACTCCGGCGCCGCGGCGTCAGCGTCCGCGCCACTTCGCTCATCACAACTTAACAAATATTCGCGGTATCACAGAACTTTTCGCATGCGCAGCCGCAAGCGGGCGGGTCGCTACGACACCATGATGTGTGGCGCGGACAGCAGCACGGCTAGCGTGGCGATGATTGTGAACAGGGTAAAGATAATAAGGCACAGTCTGTCCACGACCATGGCGGCGAATTTCCAGTCGCGCGAAATGTCCGCATCTTCGTCGTCCTTGCGCATCTGGAAAATATTGTGTAATGTTAAACAACTTAGAATGTATTTACACCTAATATTGGATGTAGAATACAATTGTTGGTCGTGTTACCTGATCTGTGATGACTCGGATCTCCTTCAGGATGAGGGAGAGCTCATAGTCGACACCGAAGCAACTGTGTGCAGCCAGCCCCGCGCCGTTCTCCTCACCCCCCCTGCAACAAGTAAGCTCTGTAGATAGCGGCTAAATCTGTACCCTATACTACAGGTGGAGCCGAGGAACGAAGGGCACTACGGGAGTGATGCCGATTAGATGTTAAAGACCCAAGACCCAGAAGTAGAAATAACTAATCGAAAAGTGAAAACTATGTGATGGCCCGTGAAAGAGTATGTTGATGTTGAATGTTTTTAAATACTCGTGATTTAGCTGTTAGGGTCGGGTTTACTGCGGAACGTTCGAGGCTGGGGTGTATTATCGTAACCGTGCTATTTACGGCGAGTAGTGTTCGTGTAGATCGTCGAGGGACCTGTAGTATCGGCAGCATTGCGGCTGCTGCGCTTGCGGGTGGCGGAAGTCGTCGTCGATGTCGAGCACGTTCGCTAGGAGCGACTTGGAGGAGCGCTCGCGCAGCTCCAGGTCTGGCGGGGGTGGCACGCGCGCCGGCGGGGGCGTCGTCGCCGAGCCCGGCCGGGACATGCGCAGGACCCACGGCAGCCAGTATAGAAACACGCAACGAATCTGTACAATATTCTTTATTTAAATATCTTTATCTTTGTTTACGATTGAATTGCACAACAAAATTACGTAGAAAAATGTCTTTTACTTTTAGCCATAAGAATGTAAGTAAATCACAAATTCACTCTGAATGAGTTGATTTCAACTGGATACCTATATCATTATATAGCACCATTAATATGATATAATTATCAAAATAAATACGAACCCAATCACTCATTTCGTGAGTGTCTGCGTGTCGATGGTGGTAATTGAGAATTAGTATGGTGGAGACGACGGAGGAAGCCACCATAAACATGATGCAGTTGAAGTAGGTGCCGAGCAGCGGCACGGCGTCCGACGTCGCCGGCATCGTCTCCGCCACCATGTTGAGAAACACCGTCAACGACAGCAATATCGTTACACCTGCGGGTCACAATATCATGGATCAGCTGTACCGTATCTTTCTATATCTATCTATATTAACTATGTTCTAATGGCGAAACGTGGGTGTACTATACACCTCTGCCAACCCTTCGGGGAATAAGGCGTGAAGTTATGTTTATTAACTATGTTCCGTGTGAAGACTAGGCCACCACTTTCCTACCCGTGCGTGCCGTTCGTACGACTTAGGGATTTCAAGAGTGAGCAGCGTTTCTTTGTCTTTTAATAATAATAACATACTGCGTTCACCAATCCGTCTTTCAATTGTGGTGATTATGGCAATTTCCCCTGTTACTGTTCATTGTAGAGGTGATAGGCGAACCATGTTCAGCAGCAGAAGTTTGTTGATGAGAGAGAGAGAGAGAGAGATCATAATTTTTTCGGTTTTATGGACTAAGCGTATCACACGATCACACATTAGCCGCGTATTCACTAGGGGGCAGGGGGCCTACTCCCTAAGTCCGTTAACGAAGTTAGTCGCCCGTCCGAAAGTAGCTTTTCGGACGGGCAAAAACACATCGGTAGTAGGGACAACTGTCAAATTGTGTTGTCATTCATTCTTAATTCGGGCTCCGAAATAATCGTATGTTCGTAGTTGATAGGGAGTAGGAAACACTCGTACTAAGGCCGAAACCACGGACTTCGTGCTGAGGGAATAGACCCCCAGATGTCGCAGGACATTTGTTGATAGACATCGCTCGGTGTTGCTTTGCGACATCGTCATTTGTCGCTTGCGACATCATGAGTCGTCGACAAACATCGCTTGACCTTGCCGTCACCGAGATCTGCTTCTGCGTCTTTTTTCGTGCTATAAGTCGCACGATGACGCCAGACGTCGCAGGCGACGTGGCGCAAGTCATTTGTCCCCTGATAAATACGCAGCTTTAGTCTTCTCCAGAGAATAAGGGAATGTCCATAGACAGATGTTGGGAGAACGGACTTGTGTCTTACAAGTGATGGCGCTTGTTCAGACTTGAAGGTTATCTAGTCACCTACGTAAGTCATCTATATGTCGTCGTCAACACTACTACTATATAGTAAGTAGAGCGGGCAGTGTGAAGGACGGACCTTATCAAGGCCATTTGCCGACTTTTTTGTTTGACATTAAAGTTTAGGAGTAGGTAAGGCTTAAGTGCATCCTAAACATTTTAAAGTACTTCAAGAATAGGGAGATTTTGATACCTAGAGACAACTTTTCGCCGGAGTCTGGAGGCAAGGTGAAACCCAATAAAGCCATGGAGGCGATGAGCACGCAGGGCACGATCAGATTGAAGAAGTAGTAGAGCGTCTTCCGCCGGATCACCACCGCGAACGTGATGTCGATGTACGGCTCCGGACAACAGTTGTAATAAATCTCATTGCGCTTGCCGGGGACTCCTAAACCACAAAAATAAGTATTTACTATACATGTTTTAAAAAGCTGCTAAAATGAAGCTAACAAATCATTGGATTAATTTTATTAGCCTACCAAGTTTTAGAAAAATTATTATCAGTCCGTTCAGTTTTGAAATAAAAACTATCGTAGTAAAGTTTCGATTCCATTAACGGTAAACTATAAAAAGTAATAAAAGACTAAAGTATTTAGTGGAGTATTTGATACCTATTAATTCCCATTCGCCATTCGTGACAAAACTGCTTATATCTCCACCCCCTTCGTCTTGTAGTTGTAGATCCAACTGTAAGAGAGAAATCGTAAAAATTTGAATACGTATACATAAAACCACAATATAAACATAGTTTTAATATTACGAACCTGGTATCCATCATAAGTCCAGCTGCCAAACTTCATCTCACAACGTTGGTCATCGAAGGGAAACCAGGTGATGTCTATCTTGCAGGTGCTCTTGAAGATACCAGGCGGCACGTACAGGCACGAACCGTTGTTGCGCACTACCACGTTCGTCGGGTACGTGCTGTCGAAGCCTTCGTCCGCGCTTCATAAACAAACAAATCCATATGTAAACTTAAAGCCAAGAAACACATGAAACAAACTGCCGCCGTTTTACAAGTTACTAAAGACGCTGTCATGCCATCAAAATGTAAAACTTCAAGTCTAAAATTATGTCTGAGGCTGAAGTCAATGACAGCACTTAAGTTCTTAAAAAAGCCTACTAAGTTTGAAATTTTAATGCGACAGTGATTGAGGCACAAGCGCTGTGCGAAGCTTTATTTGTTTAACTATTCAAATGCATCGCGTTCCCCGATGCTACGAATAAATCGTCCGTTACAGTAAGTATTGAAGGAGGCGAATAAACTAGGTTATAGTGATTTATATCAAGAGGAGGGGCAACAGCATCCACCTGTGTAATAATAACGTCATGTTTCGATCATTAATTTGCGGGCCGAGCGTGGTACCTAATTATGGCAATGCCTGCCCATGACGGTTCGTTGTGGTAGTCTACGTGAGACGTTAATGGTCTGATGGCCTAGACCTTTGTCTATTTATTTGGAAATTACAATAAACAGTGACGTATAGGACTGCAAAATAATACAACATTATTAAAAAGTAACTGACTTGAATGTCTTTTTGATTAAATGATAGAATGTGTATTATAAAGTTTACAAAACAAGTTTTCTAAACCAGTGATAGTTTCTCTACTCAATTGGATTTAGGCAGAGACAATGATAAAAAACTATGAGTACGATATTGGTATGAAATAATAAAGCACTTTCGATTAATGAAACTTTGATTGATAATGGAATTTAATGAACCTTAATGATTGAAAACAATAAAAACCAAATTAATCTTTCCTTTTAAACTATTCTGTAATAAAAATATATAATCTTTATTTAACATCAGTGGCTGGAAATAATTTAATTTATTAGCACTTTCCAATCTTCGATAGATATGTTACGAGTATATTGACGTTAACAACAATTACTTGAGCTTTATTATCACACCATATTAATGAATTTGAAGCATGCGTTCTTGAAAGTTAAGTCAGGAAATACAAAATTTAAACATCACTGATTTAAAAAGAATCCTTCAATACATACTTCTTGTTACGCGTATATAAAAAAAGTAGCAAGAAAAAGTGTAGATGAGCGTATTATAGCGTTATTTTCTGCTTGGTTGAATACTATATCTTTAACAACGTTAAACTTGGCTGCAATCGATATACATATATTCAGATTGGTATCACTTTGATGAGTTATGCAATGCAGCGGTTCAGTTTCGCACTAATTGTTCTTGATTGATATTGCTCTTAATTTCGCTATCGTATATATCTACGATTCTACTCTTGCTTCGAGCTTTTAATGTAGATGTACGTACCTGTTGTACATAAGGACGTCTGGTTTCCATAGTCTATGGGGCGGTACTCGTAAATCTTTGACCCCACCGAAATCCGAAGTGTTCCACCTCAAGTTCATATCATTCCACTCCTGAATAAGCAAATAATTCAACCGTACATTTACATAATTAATGAATAAAGTGATGTATGAACACCAGACAGAACGTAATAAAATTATTGAATCCTATTGCTATGCAAAAAACATTAATAACTTTCTTGTTTCTCTACACGCATGAACGCATAAAAACTTATACTCACTAGTTTAAGCCAGATGTTTGTTATTAATAGCTGGTTCTTCTCGTCCTGTGAACATAAATTTGTATTTTATTACTGCTACTCTGTCCCGTTTCTTCATAGTTTGAACTCAAATTAATCATTATTATACTGTGAGAGTCGGTCAACAAGGATTATAGAAAAACGTGTATTCGAACGGGTTTCAGGACTTCGCCGCGTTGTCGTTTAGACAAAAACTATCAATAATGTTTGAGTATTGACGCTAACGAGTGTAGTGGTATGTTCGTGTGTACTTAAAACGTGAGGACATATTTAGAAGACCTGATTGGTTACTTGGCTTAGTCGTTTTCGAAGCGGCTCGTATCGTGGTAGTTTATTTAATGAACGGTACATTTGGATAATCATGAGAAAACTATTAATCTTGTTCTGGAAAAGTAGTTGTGTGTAGTTTGGGACGTATGTAATAGTAGATGCTGACCACGTCAATGATCTGCATGAGCGTGAGGCCGAAGGAGAGCTGCAGCGGGTCGCTCTCGTTGACGACTGGCCTCTCCAGCACGTTGTAATGGTCCAGTAGGTGGTGCAGTAGCCGCTTCTCGTGTAACCCGCAGCTTGCTCCTGGCGGGACATAATAACTCACGAATTATACTAACGGCATTATGAATATTATCGGTGGATAGACAAAAACAAGCAAAAAAAGATAAATATTTAATAACCAGTGTGTTTATATTTTATTGTTTTGTATAGTATTTTTATGTTAGTTGTAAGTTTTTGATTGTATTGTATTATTGTATTTTCTTAATATGTATATTTCATGTATTGGTTTCGTCTAGCTTCCACGACACAGGGAATCCTAGGGAGGAAGCTAGTGCTTAATGGATGTTTATGTGTACAATAAAGAAGAATAAAGAAAGTGTTCTGGCTGATCAACTGTCGGACACATCCAGAGCACTGTACAATCTGGTTAAACATAGAAATATCTAAATGTAATATGTAATAGGTGGATGTTATTGTTTTATTTGTATGTGGGTGATATTATCGCGTCAGCGACAAAGACGATACAATAATAAGAAAAAAAAAAACACGCAGACGCAGTTTTCCAAATTTTTCTCAAAGCGCCTATCCATCATATTCTCATACATAGCACAGATTAAAATGACACTAGTTTTCATATTTGCAAACGACCTAAACCGAGAGACTGACCGTGTCTATATGGAGCTATGGAGCGTCGTTCTATTTAATTTACGACTTAAATTCTTTCGCCCCAATTGTTTCCGCCATGCATCTAGAAGTCGAAAGTCCTTCGAAAGACCGAGATATCATTTCGCGAAGTTTTTGTTACGTTTGATAGAAGAATCCTAAAGTGGAATCTGCGGATTTGTTGGAAGTCTAAATAATCCTTTAATTTCAAATCCTCCTTGTCGAATGTCCCACAAGGTCCCTATTCTTAGAATATCTGCCAGAGTACAACCTATCCGCTATTGATGGTCCTTTTTAATGATCCTCCACTGACTAGTGATCCTATAGGTTAACTACATAGCTTGTAACAACTTTTCATTTTTTTATTTTTTTTTTTTTTATTTTTTTTTTTTATGTTTGTTACCTCATATCTCCGTCATTTATGAACCGATTTGAAAAATTATTTTTTTGTTCGAAAGGGTATACTTCCCGATTGGTCCCATATAAATTTTGTTATGATTAGACCATGAACTTCAGAGATATGGAACGGAACTCCTCATCGGATCAAAGCAAAATTCTCAAATTACTAATATTGCTTTGTTTATATCTGTTGTTGGGAACTGACTACTGGAAAAGAGGAGGGGGTGCGTATCCCCCCCCGCCCCCTTTGGAATGTTTTCATTATATCGTGTAACGTATCATTTGAAAGGACTTTTTATGCCCGACTACGTCAAAGCCAAAAAGAAGGGTGATGAAGGAGGGGGTTAAAATTATGACACTAAAACGTATTTAATAAAAAATAAACTTTAAAAAAAGTAAAAACCGACTTCAAAGAAATACTAAAAGGAGTAAAATAATTACCATAATATAAAATTAACAGTTTCAGAAGTCGGTGCAGCTCTACACTGAAGCAAATAGAAGCCACCGACTTCTGAAACTGTTAATTTTATATTATGGTAATTATTTTACTCCTTTTAGTATTTCTTTGAAGTCGGTTTTTACTTTTTTTAAAGTTTATTTTTAATTACTTTTACTTTATAATCAATATTTCAGTCAAAGACTTTCATTGAAAAAGGGCAATTACAGTTCTTTTTAAGGAATTATAATACTACAGAGCATATTGCAATAAGTGTAGAGTTTATTTTATATATGTTCGCGTAAAAGCACTGATGTAACCCATTTGATTTCATTATCTATCGATTTGCTCTTAAAGGCAATTCGGTTGAATAAAGTGCGTGCTAAAATCAATAAATTAAACAAAGCACTTTCACGAAGTATTTCATCATATTAGTAATCAATACGGCAAAGCAATTTGTGTTAAAGAGTACTTCCAATATCTTTAATAGATGCTTTTGCTGTTTGCTTAATAATGAAAAGTGAACTATGTTGGTATCCATTTGAAAATTGCCCATTATGTATAACGAAGCTGGTAAAAGGACATTATAGATTGAAAATTGTTTCACGAAAACCAATTACATCTTTATTAGTTTGCCTCATCATTTATAAAGTCTATCGATACTTGTATTATTTCGCAGTATTCGGTGGCCACGGAGCAAATCGGTTTTCGTAAGTATTGCCATTTTACCAGCAATTTGTCTCGATAACATTTTTTGTTCCACGTGTAAGTAATGTCTGTTATTTGTTATAGGCAACTGTACTATGATAATGTTTGAACATTAATTTCGCTTATTATCAAATAATTGTACATTATGCAGGATATTGGATGATTGATTTCGGATGGTTATTTCCTACGAATTTGTGGTGGAATTATGTCGATGTCTTTTTTATCTCAAAGAATCTAGAAATTAATTTTCTATGTTATGAATAAGTATAGTTATTTAGGAAATCATGATTGAGAACTGATTAATATTTTAGGTAATATAACCAGTATTTTCGAAAGTTAAAGTTAAAATTCAGTGTAAAATGATCATACACTTTGAAGTGCAGTGTCTGAACGAAGGTTTTTTCTTTTATCTTACACTTGATACGCTTGAGATTATTCAAGAGCTAGCGATCAAATCTCAGCTCAGTGCCTTTGAAGAACAATGTTGTCACTTGAGTTAAGGGGAGATGACTTATCTGTCAGAATGATAAAAGTAAGTAAACATTTTTGTAAAATGTTTATTTATTATCTAAAAATAATATCAAATTGCCTTATTAAAAAAAAACTGGGGATTTTACAATATTTTTTGCAGACATGGCTGCCATTTTGGACCATCCAATACCTTTATCTGTGTCATGAAGATGAACAAAACTCTATTTTCTATAATAAACTATACTATTTTTATGTTGGTGTGATGAGGATGTCACATGTTTTGCACTTTTATAGTGTTGTTGTATATCTAATTCGGCAAGCTTCATGACAGAGCGTCACTTCTAAGTCAAACTGACAATTAAGCAATGTGGAGGATGAAATTGGGGATGCTGTGGATGATGGTGGCTTACCCCTCGGCCAGAGCAGGCACAGCAGCAGCAGCAGGCCCGCGGGCGCCGCCAACAGCGAGCGGCGCGCCCGCCCGCCCATGTCAGCGCCGCGACGCCGCCGCGCCGCGCGCCGCCGCCGCCGCCGCCCCGCGCCGCGCCATTCCCCTCCGAACGCGCGACCGGACCCCCGCCTCCCAAACGCCGCACTCCCGCTTCTCTATTAGGATCTATCGAACACGATCGGCTTAAAATTCAATCTTTTTACGGTTTTCATATGTATGCAACTTGTTCACGACCGCTCGCCGACGGCCACGCGTGCCGTCCGATCTTCAAACATCGCCTACTGCGCCGAGGGGATGTGTGTAGAGTCACGGCGTGTTTTTGAGCATTGTTGTTCAGCGGAGTGCGGCCGACCGTGGGGCAGCGGAGCCGCCGGTGTGCGGACTGACGGAGCGCCGGGCCGCGCAGCCGCGCCGCCGCCGCCGCCCATTCAACCGCCGCGCCACGCCGCTGCGCGCTGCTCCCCGACCTTGTCTCCTCCGCACCTCTGCCTGCACGAGGTCTTCGCTCCGAGCCCCGAGCCCCGACACGCCGCACCACCACCGCTCCACCGCGCTACATCACACACCCCTCATTGATGCTTATTACCACTCACAATTATTTAATCATTTATCTATTACAGCTGCCTCTACATGTATGATTTAATGAAAGCTTTTTCATAAGATTTTCTTATTTTCATTAAAAGTTTTTTCTTTCAAGTACTTTATGTACTTACAATTTTTCGTAATTTGTGAGTTTGTTAGTTTATGGACCTATAAACATCATAGGCCTGGGTTCAACAGAGACAAAGGCAATTTAACCTATGTCAAAGTCCTGTTTATAAATCGGTTACGAATCTCGTAAGTGATGTAGGTATGGCTATGTATGGTTAGTATGCATATTTTTCCTAATATTTGTGTTGGATGAAGCATGTCTGTAGTGTTGTGTGGAGCGCCTCGGCGACAGTGCGGGGATGCAGCGCGGCGACGGCGGCGCGCGGCTCGGGCGCGGGTCCCGCGTGCGATCAATGAGGCCGCTCTCTTCCCTGCTCGCAGCCTCCCTGCACCCCCCCGCGCCCCACACGCTTCCCCTTACCATGCTGAATTCATCCCGCGACTATGGCACTTCCAATTCGAACATTAATTTAAAAATATTAGCTGACACACTTTTTTTCACGGGGGTGAATAATGTTGAAAAGGGATATCTTGATAACCGGAGAGCCATTAAACCCATTTTATAATTTCAGTTTGCCAAGCTGTAATATAATTTCTGCTGGTGAGAGAGGACTGTTTATCAAAAGCTTTATAGGGAGAGACTTTCAAAGCTTTTGCTCGCAGATTCTCTCAGTGAATGAGAATCTCAGCAGAAAGACCAAGCAAGTTAGTGTTTATAAATATGTACCTAGTTAACTTTACTAAAAATCAATAGGCGGCCAGAAAATTTAACAAAAAATAAGTATATCTAGAATGTAAATTATAAAATTATACATTTTTTTATAAAGAGGAAGATTTGAATATTGGTGGAGTACAATTTATAATCATTAGTAGGTATAAGACCAAAGTTATATCAAAAGTTTTTCTACTAAAACTAAAACAAAAAATAGTCACAAACGCCAATCAACGGATGCCATTTTATTCTAAGCTATTCAAATAAAATTCTCTTTGATTCACATCCAATGACTAAAAGTAACTAAGACTAAAATGAACATTTATCGTGTTTAATAAGAGCATCGTATATTAGTGTAAGTTACATAGTAAGTACTAGGTAGACATAGAACACAATGGGTCGCGTGTCGCAGAGAGAGCCGAGGCACGGAGCATGCCTGCGCCTAATGTCGCAGAACCTGATAATGAAGGGTGTTTGCTCATTACCGCAACCACTTTACGCTCCTACGCGGCTGCGCTCACCACTCACAGACACTTATCACTTTGCAGATATTCAAAAACTTTATATTAAACACTTCTTCCTACCCTTCAGTCAAAATTTTATTCTGAAAATATTTTGTTTGTGAATTACGTAAATGATAATCATTTTAACTTTCCAAACAAGATAAAATAATTTACCAGCTCATTAATTCACTTCTGAATTAATTAGTACCTTGAGATAATTAGTACCGTAGTGCAGGCAATTAATTATCAACAACAAAGTAAAGGACTGGAACAATGCTATACTCGGAGTTCACGATCCAGTACCAAGTCTTTATTAGGCGTTGGATATGTTTTGTAAATGGCAAATGTGTTGAGAACTAGGAAGTTTGTGAAACTTGGAGAAAGCGACCAAGGAGTAGGTACGTACTGTTGAATGGCGCAGTAAGAACAAAAGCAGTTCATTTGCTAGAAACTAGGCGAAATAATGAACGTCATATACCTGAGTGAAATGTCAAAGTAAAGGTTAAAAGTTACGAGTGCACAGCGCAAGTGTATAGGCCGTGGAGGTTGGACTGCATTAGGCACTCAACACCACCCACATGGGCCGACATGTGAAGTTTGTGCCAACATCTGTGTACAGCCTTCGATACTTAAAAAACATCTTAGTAATTTTTTTACCACAGCATGAGCTATTCTCATATAGCTCGTGCCGATAGGAGAGAAAAAGATGTAGATACTTAAAAAGCTTATATGAACCGCAATTGTTTACAGTATACCTATTGGTAATGTTGGACAGTACTAGAGAATCTTAAAGCTCGTCACACACGTAATATTACGATATATTTTTTTAAATAACCTTTGAATGACACATATTTTGGCATATTATGAAATATTATAGCTACGTAAGCTATAATGGTTATATTTGCCTACTTGGAAAATTGTTGTGATAGCAAAAAAATTTAAATGGCGTTAATTTGTTGTCGAGGAAACGTGTTTATTGTTTAACCATACCTAACTGTCAGCAAGAATAATACCATACGTCGCGGCCAAACTCCTCTCAGGTGTCTAAGCTGACTGAATGTTCCGTTAAAATCAGTTTATTTCATGGGAAAATTATCATTGCGGTATTTTACGATAGAGGTAGAGTCATTAGCAGCAACTTACTATGTGCAAAAATTTGTGATACAGAGGCTTGGGTCGGTTCTTCTAACAATAACTACTGTAAGAGTACAGTAGTTATTATTAGAAGAACCGACCCAAGCCGCATGTAAATTCTAAAATTTATTATTGCCATGAGGAAATCGGAATTCATCTCCTGTGGTATGATTATGTGGCATCCGAGGTGCTGACTTCTTGTGGTGTGTTACTCACATTCGCATAAGATATGCTGCAGACTTCTCATTCTTTCCTCGGGACAGAATATGCAAATCGTTGTATCACTGAGGTCAATTCTGTACAGGGTCCTAGTCAGAATCCTAATATGGCTCCACATATAATTTAAAAGCGCTTCCTTTGTAAACTTTTTATTAAAGCGCCGTCGAATTCTCTTTGCTTGGAGATTTTCCTCGATTTTTCAGAAAATGGACATACATATTATGTGCATACATTTTGGCTGCACAAAGGCTCCTTTTAGGAAGCAGTTTAAAATCTAGTATAAAATATAAATATATTAGTTAGAAACCGCTGTTCGTGGAAGATAAAACGATTGTTTAGTATTCTCGTGCGCGTATGAGCCTTAAACTGTTTACCTAGTTTTAAACAGTATTAGGTCTCTTGTTCATTTTAGAATAGGTAAGTTTATTGTCCATGTATAAAAGATTACTTATTTGCATAATTTTTCCTTCTTACAACGAACTAGTAATTTTCATAGATATTAAACATGCCATTTATTCGGAACGAAAAGGCGTTTGATGCTAAAATATTGATCAAAACGTAAGTACCTATTTATGTGGTTAATATTACCGTTACTCGTAAAAACCGAGTAACCGTGTTTTTGAAAACTAATAGGTATCTGTAAGTTTACTGTTTTTCTGAGTAGTTATAAAATTGCTATCGTTGTTGTTTTATGTGTAGATCGTAAGTTTCATTGGTGTGGCGTTGGTGTGGCGTGGCGGTGCTGCGTTGCGGCGTGGGGTTGCGGCGTCACGGCTTCGCGTGACCGCTCAATGGCTGCCTGCAAATTGCACATTACACGCCGCGCTCGGCCTGCAACCGACCATTAGTGCATTCCCGCAGATTACTTCATAGCGAAACCGACCATGTTAAACTGTAGCTTTTTTTATAGACTAAATAATTTTGAAAGGCACTGCCACTAAGATGACAAAATATCTGCCGGTATTCGATTGAGTATTGATGTAAGAGAAGAATAAAACGATACCTTTTTTATTGTACGTCTAAAAAATTAACATGTGTAATCGTATTATTATAATTCGCTCTTCTATCCATCAATTTTAAACAACCCAGAGCAAATTGAGTCATTGCCAATGTGCCTTTTGATGACAAACAAAATATCACTTTGATTTGGGAAGCTAGCTTCAGATATTCGGTACAAATACTAAATTTAAAAAACCTTTAAAAAAGTACGATATTGATTAGTAGGTACCTGCATCAGATGCATAAACTAAATGAATTATGACACGACATAGAGTGTCGATAGTTGCAATAGTTTGACAATGGATTCAGTCTGTAATTAGAGTTCATCTTATTTATTTACAATTATATAAATGTATTCTTAATAAATGTGAACTACCATTAGCGTTCACTTAAAATAATTAATATTTAAAGCGACAAAAAGAACCCTTCTCACTCTGAGAAGATGTCCATGCCGAGCAGTGGGGCGTTAGTGGCCTGATCTGATTATGTTATGTAAAGAACGATTGGAAAATAATCAAAGCTGTGGTTCTGGGAAATACTTTTACGTTGTGAAACATGTCGGTGAAAAATTGTATTTCATTTTCATGATTGGTTCATTTGATTTATGGCTGCGGAAAGGGTGTCGTTAATATTGCACGGACTATGAAATGTACCAAATTATATTTATGTGTTTGTATTGGGCGACCCAGGGCGACGGGTTGGTCGCACTGATTACTTATTAATGACCACGGCCTGCCAACCCCCGAACGCCGATAAATATTGTCCGAAACAAATTGTATCATTGATCGCCAATAAACAAACAGAAAAAGAATACCAAGTTTCCCTAGGGAACTTGGAAAAAGAAAAGTCATTTGCTAAAACAATAAAAGTGTAAAAATGCAGGGAGGGACTTAAAATGTCGACGTAAAAGCTTGTGATGTACGTGAACTAAAAGTAGTTAAGGACAGTTTCCTAATATCAAAATTGTGGTCGTGTCCTAGCTCTCTGCTATTATACGAGTCCCACCAATGTAATATACTGCGGAGAGAAATAGCCGCACATGCCAGGAAAGGGTGTTACCGCAGACATTTATTACGTGACGTTTCCACGTCTTTAAGTCGACCGACAGTTTTGTAAGTGCATGGTGCACTTTTGAGCTAAAACCACGTAGAGCTTTCTCAAACATTAGATTTTGAAATATTGTCTTTAAATATATTCTACAATAAGTATAACGTTTTAAACGTACCAACAACAATCTTAAGGACAGATTTATCGAAGCGACAGTAAGTGACTGGGATGTTTGCCTTCGGAGCGCTGAGTTCCGGATATGAAACTCGTGACAAATTGTGGAATGTTATGTGTCTGACGGTGACATATGGTTTTATAGCACAAGAAGTCTTTCATTTTGAGAGCCTTCCTTTATGTGACAACAAAAACATTCGTAGGTATGAGTTGTAGCTGTATATACCTATGTGACTTATTGATTTTTCTCTCAAGGGGTAAGCAGGTAAAGCGGAACAAATGTGAGGTGTGTTTAACCACTCGTCATGTTGGGTACCTTATGAGCCATGTACACCGATAATATGTTACTTATGGGGTCACAAGTAATGATGATTGCTAGCCTGTCGCTACGTGCATGAAAACCAGTTTTCCTCAATTGACTTTTACAACCTCAGCGACAGAATATACCGACTACATTTTTTAAATTTCTAGGTCGTAGTACTCGTAATGTACGCAGTGCCCAAAAAATAGCAATATTTTTCTGCATCCGGTTTAAAAGTTGAACTAATATCGGCAAAAAACGTGAAAGAATTCTGTCCAATTTTGTAGAAATACAAGATCCAGAAAGCCAAACTGCGGATAAAGTTCAATTAGGAGCAAAGTCAGGTATGTTCATTACAATTAAGTTAGTGGTTCTCAAAGTTTGTAGGTACCAGCTCACACGTGTAGAGAGTACCTCGCTGTGAGCCTTACCGGGTGTAATTGGGTGAGCGTCTCACGCCTGCTATGGAAGAAGTCGGCGCGATTTTCATTAACCTCAAATGAGAAAAATGCCGTCGTCGTGTTTGTTCCTCAGATAGGAGTGTTGTTTAACGACTCCGGAATATTCTCGATGATGAAACTTTTGATAGTAGAGTTAGTAAATGTGTTTTCTCATTCTTCAGCTGACTGAATACTTCATTTAATATAAAAAATGAAATTGGTTGTAACAATAAAGGTAATTCTGATTCGTTTTACATTCAGATTTGGCCAACTAAATTATTTTGATGGTCATCTGTTTCACGTTATCCAACCTGGCAACAAATGAAACTGTCTGATTTCAAATTCCTAACTTTGGGATTAGCTTTGGGGATCAAATCGTCCCACCGATGCTGTGAAATTAGCATACGGACCATTTAACACGTAAGTTCGGTTCACGCTTGACTGGTTTTTTAATTAAATATTTTAAAGGTATCTAAATTTTCGACCCACGTAATTGGCCGTGCTACCGCAATATTGGCTATACAAGTATACGTATATAAATTATATTTTCGCCTACAGTGTTTAGCTAATTAACACTTCGGTAGATATGTATGTGCGATTATATGTGAGACGGCCGCAATAATTTAGGACAGCCGTTAGCAAAACGAAATTAGCTGTATCTAACGGATAAGATTATAAACACTGGCTGGACTATATAATTTACTGATTGGTTTACCTACTTCTCCATTCATATCCGTCTCGGAATCTGTGTGCATGTCGGAATGATAGGAATTATTCTGAAAAACAAATTAAGTTATAAAGTTTTATGAAAGTATCCTTCTTATAATAAACTAGGTTTCGCCCGCAGCTTTGCTTGCGTGAAATTTTGAACCCGTTAAGTGACGATTTTCTATACAAACTTTCATCCCCTATTTAACTCCCTTAGGTGTTGAATTTCGAAAAATCCCTTCTTAGTGGATGCCTACGTTATAAAAGGAACCTACTGTCAAAATTTCAACTTTCTAACCTCAGCGGTTTAGGCTGTGCGTTGATAGATCAGTCAGTCAGTCAGCTTCTCCTTTTATATGGATAGATTTTGCCGATTTCTGTCCTTTTATGTTTGCTGTAATAAGATATTCTAGTAAACCGATGAAGTTTTATTTATATATATACATATTTATAGTCTGTCATTATACAAGGAGCGAGTCTGCAGTAAATTTCGAATTACATCTGACTATTTTCGATCAGAGAAATACACTCAATTTTATTACCGTGCTTGCTATCTCTGTTTGAATATAAACAGCATATCGTCGCCTTGGAGTGAAAACCTCGGGAATGCATTTGTTCATTGCACGGTTCCTGTGGGCTTTCACGTGGACGAAGTCGCGGGCAAAAGCTAGTCAATTATATTTATTACGAATTTTATATCACTACATAGTAGGTATAAAACAAAGTCGCTTCCCGCTGTCTGTCCCTATGTATGCTTAGATCTTTAAAAATACGCAACGAATTTTGATGCTGTTTTTTTAATAGATAGAGTGATTCAAGAGGAATGTTGAAGCCACGCTTGCCGAGGTTGGTCTGTGGATGGGTGACCATTTACCATAGCGAGTTTCCTCCGTGCCTCGGAAAGCACGTAAAGCCGTTGGTCCCGGCTGTCATTTGTAGATCTTTGACAGTCGTTACTGTTGGTCAGAAGCCAGAAAGTCTGACAACCAGTCTTACCAAGAGTATCGTAGGTATTACCCAGTTACTGGGTTGTGGAGGTCTGATAGGCAGTCGCTCCATGTAAAATACTGATATTCAGCTGCATCCGGTTCGACTGGAAGCCGACCCCAACATAGTTGGGAAAAAGCTAGGCAGATGATGACATGCATATTATAGTGGAGAAAAACGCAGAATACGCGATAAACGACAACCACGCGTGCGAAGCCGCTGGCGACCTCTAGTATCCAATAAAAGCTTATATCCAGTTCATACAAACTAATTTCTCATAGAGCGGCTCTCTTATAATTATAGTAAGTACCTAAATGTGATAAAATAAAAATGACCAAATTGTTTTCACTCTAAGGCGACGATATAAGAAATATTAATGGACTGTGTGAAAAATGACACACACACGCTCTTTCTAGGAAAGAAGTGAACATAGAGAGACTGCGCCGACCCCAAAATTAAATTAAGTTGGGACAGGGGCAGGAGGGTTCCGGGGGTTGCGGAAGTATCGTAAGTTCCCGCGACCCCTGGCGCAGGTGTGAGACGGAACACCGGGGTGGTTAAAACCACCCCGGTGTTCCGTTTGACGTTGACTAAAGTCAGTAAGAGTCTGACAGACCCCTCCGCCCACCCCAGGGCGGAGGACATCCATGAGGATTTCCACCCCGCAAAAAAAAAGGGCAGGAGGGTTGTGATGATGGTGATAGCTTTGGTAGTGTGGTTCCTGGCAAAAAGTTGTGGTGATGGTATAGCTCTGGTTGTGTAGTTACTGGCAAAAAATTGTGATGATGATGATAGCTTTGGATGTGTGGTCCCTGGTCAAAAGTTTTGATGAAGATGATGATAGCTTTAGCTGTGTGGTTCCTGACAAAAATTGTGATGATGATGATAGTTTTCGCGGTGTGGTTACTGGCAAAAAAATGTGATGATGATAACTTTTTGTGTGGTTCCTGGAAAAACTTGTATTGATGATGATAGCTCTGGCTGTGTGGTTCCTGGCAAAAAGATGTGATGATGGTGATAGCTTTTGTTGTGTGGTTCCTGGCAAAAAATTTACCTCCTCGTGTTCATCCATGCGTGTCTTAAAAGGCGTCCAAGGTTTTATGTCAAAAGAATGTTCAGCAGTGTCCTCTTGTGAGCTAGTAGCAACATACTATGATCTCCAAACCCTTGCCAAACGTGGGCAACGTCGTGATCTTCTACGGTCATGTCGTAAAGGGCACTGGGGGCTCATTTTCCACAGTCGTAGATTATGCGAAATATGAATATGATAGATACTGTGGAAGACTATAGAAAGACGTAGCAGAGATGTTACAGCTACCACCCGTGACACGTGCCTTTTGCGTCTCCCAGAAGCTTTAGAACTTAGAGCTATAAAACTTTAAGTAGTGACTAAATAGTACGGCAAATTGGATACTTGGAGATTTAACTAAAAAAAAACTAGCTAGTAGATAAGAACTTAAGTACATACTTACAAACAGAAAATATTAATTAAACGCAGTCAAGAGGAAAGTTTCAGTAGCAAGCAAACTGCTGAAAGCTTACTTAGGTATACCAAGTTCAGCTTTTCTTTACTAGCATATATGTATAAAATAAATACACGTAAAATATTGTATAATATCAAAATTATGTTGTTTCAATAAGTTAACTTGTAGACATAGGTAATTGAATACCTATGTAATTTCTTAATACGATCTCTACGACGCCATTGCGTTGGGTGGTAGTGACTCTGAAGTCCATGGTGCCCATGCGAAACGTCCTTTTTAAAAGTCCAACAGTGGATTGTTTTAGGTTGTTGAGTGTTAGAATTCTTAGCTTAGTGAGAAAACATGAATGACCACACACGATTGATCTGCCTACATACATACATCACGCCTTTTTCCCATGGAGGTAGGCAGAAACTGCAGAACGCCACATACTACGATCCTTACATACTCCTTTCGCTTCCTTGGTCTGCCTAATACAAGTTAAATAAAAAGATAATGGTATGCTATTATATTTTAGGTTCTTAAAGAAATTATGAAATAAGTGCCTCGTCACCATGACATTGAAACGTTTCATCAAATGCCCAGTGGGCAACTAAACTTGAGAAATTTTAAATTAAAGTGTCTGTCAGCTGTAACTACAATTTACGAAATCATATTGTTTTGGCTTGCTTTGATGCGCGCAGTCCATTCAAAGATAAATTATAGTTTTTGTTTCATTACGGGAATTAGCACTTAGAGCGCCGAATAATTGAATTAGCGGTTGATTGTCTGCATGACAAGAAGGAAAAGTGGCTGCAGACTTATCTCTCGTGTTATCTCGCGGAGAGAATTGGCAATTACTTTCACTGTCTTTCAGTTCGTCAAAGTCTAACTGAGTGATGTTGATCGAAGCAAAGAAAAAGTTTTTGTTACGTTTGTTGTGTAAGACTGACCCACCCATTATTATGTCAATAAGTGAAGCCTGTTCAATATACCTACAGTATACTCTCGATATCTGAATGTCGTAGAATTACCTAATTCAATTAGAACTGTAAAGTCGGCTTCGTCGATGTAAGTCGATTTTTTTTCCAGTCGAAGTGGTACCGTTTCGCTACGGACACGAAGGGACTGAGTTGATTTGGAAAAGAACGTAGGATTGATCTTCCTGAGACTTTTCTCTCATAGTAGTGACATAGAAATGTGAAACTTTCTTGTTGATCGAACGCGGTACGGTGTCAAGTGCGATTATAGCGAACATTGTGGCAGGGCGGCCGGCGTGCGGCGTGGTGAGAGCGCGGCCCGGTTGCGACCGGTCGGCCCCACCTGGTGCGCGGGCGCACACGCCGCTCTGCGCCGCCGACGTCGCGACGCTCGCTCGCGCTGCGCCCGTGTGCGCTACACACCCGAACCACATCGCTGCAATCGAAAGGATTTTATACCAAATATCGCGAAGCCCACGCACACCAGAAGTTACGATGTTTTGAATGTTGTTATGTACTGTGGGACGTTTTCAATACAGTGATTGTTTCTTTGCTGAATTTAGTGACCAAACACTTATATTATATTGGTGCTTATTGGAGGGAAAACTGATAGGGTGAGTATTATTTAATAGAATTTGTATGTTGACTGGGGAGTCCTTGGGCTTGTGTTGTCGAATGATGTGGGTAATATAAACAATGGTGTGGAGCACAATTACTATGCGGGTTCCCATGTCGGGTAGCGGGCTAAGGTCAGCGGAGCAGCCGTGTGCGCGGTAATGAGATTAGGGAGGCCGCCGAGGCTGCGTTCCCGCGTCCCGGCACCCCGTCCCCCGCGCCCCGCGCACCCCGCACACACCGCGTGCGCCGCCCGCCGCAATCCTTGTTCTATTTTCCCGCCCGCCCTAATGATACGGCATTTATTTAAGCTTAAGTTGTCAATTCTTTAATATATTTATGCGATTTTTGATTTGAATTTGTTGAATAACTATTTTATTAGTTAAATATTGTTACAATTGTTGTTTTTGTTGTATTATTGTAAGAGTAATTTTAAGCAGAATATTGTCTATATAAATGAATTATTAATTTACATGCCTAGTAGTCGAAACGATAAAACAGTATTAATTATGTGCCACAAACATCATCAAACTGTACGTACTCACTTACTCGTTCTCAGTCGCAAATAAAGGTATTTCTTCTTCTTTCATAAATGCAGTAAGTATGTACATTAAATAAACAATTGTGGGATGCATAAAAAGCTGTAGGTACTTAATTAAATTCTGTTTCCGTTTATTACGATTTCTTTATTCTTGCACGTTGTAAAACAAAGTGTAAGTGTGGTTGTTATTTTTAAATTAAATAATAAAGTATTAACAGGTTCCGCTCATTTATTGGTAAAATCTACTGCTTTTTTTTGTTTAATTAAATGAAGGAAATGAACGGTTGAGGTTATATTAAAAGATATTCTTTGCCGGGAAATCTCTATGTAAATTATTTAGATGCTCATAATTTATTTAAATATTAAAATATTCGTTTGAAATAGTTATTATGAGTATTATGTCCGTATAATTATAAACAACATAAATTTACGATTATAAACTATACTTAAGAAAGAAGAAAGTTTAACTTAACTGAACGCATAAACTAGTAAAGTTTATCTATAAATATATGTATTTCAAATTGTATAGAGAAATATTTTGTGAAATAAACGAAATTAAGATTAGATATGTAATCAAATAGATTGAAAGACACGAGAGTAATGTAGAGGCAAGTTAACTGTAAGCTACTGGTTAGTGAACTTTTACGTAAAGTATGATAATACGCGTTTGATCAACTCCGGCAGAGGCTTTCTCTTATTACTATGCTGTACAATTCTATAAGTAATACTACTATAAACAATCTCCATGAAATTGTAAATGTAAGATTTGTTAGAGATGAAGAGAATTCTAAGATAAACCTAAAAAAAAACAGAGTTTGTGGAGTTCAGCTTTTACACAAAATGCTCGTTTCCGTAATTTCACACAATACGTATATTTACGAAATACAACATTTTATAAGTAATACTATTATAATACAATCTCCATGAAATAAATGTAAGATTTTTTAGAGATGTAGATAATTAGAGATATACTAAAAAACAGTGGTAGAGTTCGTCTTATTCAAAAATTGTTCGTTTCCGTAATTTCACACAATACGTACATTTACGAAATACAACATTTTATAAGTAATACTACTATAATACAATCTCTATGAAATTGTAAATGTAAGATTTGTTAAAGATATAGAGAATTAGAGATATACTAAAAAACAGGGTTGTAGAGTTCGCCTTTTACACAAAATGCTCGTTCCCGTAATTTCACACAATGAGTATATTTACGAAATGCAACATTTTATAAGTAATACTACTGTATTACAATCTCCATGAAATTGTAGATGTAAGATTTGTTAGAGATATAGAGAATTAGAGATATGCTAAAAAACACGGTTGTAGAGTTCAGTTTTACAAAAAAATCTCGTTTCTAGAATTTCATATAATACGTATATTTACGAAATACAACATTTTAAAAGTAATACTACTATAATACAATCTCCATGAAATTGAAAATGTAAGATTTGTTAGACATAATTATAAAGAATTAGAGATAAACTAAAAAACAGGGTCTGTAGACTTCGCCTTTTATACAAATTGCTCGTTTCCGTAATTTCGCAAAATATTTACGAAATGCAACATTCTGTACAAGTGTACATACACTAATGGCTGTTCTTGAATAATTATTGTGCAGCAAATACATGCATAGCTACATAATATTATGTTACATAGTCACTTGGCTGATGTATACTAATGCATGCAAGTATATTATAAATTTCTAGGGGAAGCTATAAATAATTATGCATATTAACACTAACGTATTAAAATTCGTCGGTCATTAAAAACGAGACACATTAAAGTTGTGTATAAAAAAGATATCGAATTCATTCATATCGTAGCGATTAGCGGTGTTGTGTCTGCGATAACTTGCTGCAACGAGTTATAAAACGGTTATAAAAATCCTTATGTCGAACAGGCTTTTCGATATTATTTGGGTTTGGACGAGCTGATTGGTCGATTTGACCATCGGATAGGCACGGACGCGCATAGGATGTTCACCTCTAGGCAATGCTCCATGATGGCGGCTGCGACACCGCTAATGTCTGATGTCATGCTAGCCGGTGACAACGCCTACAATTTCCTATCATTTTAATTTATAATGTTTTTTAATTCGCTCATTTATTTTATTACCTTTATTTATTTAAAATTTATAAATGTTCCATGCTATTTTGCATTAATTTTTAATATTTCATTATTAAAAGTAGTAGTTATGACTTCCGCTGGAGTCTGCACTAAGTTTACACGTGTCAAATGCCTAAAAATATTTGTCTCAGGTTTTACACATTCAATAAAAATAAAATTACTAAACACCATGTTTTAACGTTTTAAATCGACTTCTGGATATGTAATTTAATACTTGCAAGTACAAATTATCATAGTGATAGAAATATTTTCAGAATTTGAAGGTTTTAATAAACATACTTCCAAAGTATCATCGTTATCCTTAACTAGTTAGCTAAATTATGGCAGAATATTCAGCTAATTTCAATATTTCTGTCAAATGCCAATTCCAAAGACGAACGATTATGTGATGAAACGGACATTATCCTTTCATTTATCACGAACATACTTAATGGGATATTGAATCTGACGGCCTTCATTATTTACAGCTACAGTTTAATTGAATTTGTGAAGTCTTGTCTGTTCCTCAAAAAAGTTCTTCAAGTTATTTTATCTAGGCGCGTTGTGATGAGATTTTTTCAAGAATTTTGCATCTGCCAAGTTGAAATCGTTTTTAGTAAATAAATTACTCCTTAATCTGGTGGGCGATATTGCTCAGCGGGGGAGAGACTATTAAGTTTCTTGTTATGTACCTGACCAAAACAGAACAATCACCTTTTTAGATACTGACCATTTGCACGCTGTAGCGTTTCAGCTAAGTTTAACATCGACGATATCCTCGATTATATCGTTTATTAATTGTGTTTACACACATTATTGTTCTAACAATGATGTATCAATAACATGACTTTTGTTATGCTTGTGTCATGCTAATCTTGTTTTGCTGTGATAAATTCTATTGTTAGATATACTTGACGCTAGAAGTTGATGATGAGATATGTTCGTAAGATCATGATGCAGATGATCATCGGTCAACAAGATAATGAGGCAGTAGGTAGGTACATTTCACCATTTAAAAAGGTTTATCAAGACGTAACTCGTTTGCAAACAAGAGAGCTGAAATTAAAATAACATTGTTTATTAAGCTTCAACCGATGCAGTGCATGTAAGTTAATAAAAATACAAGAGACCGGGATTTCAATTTATTATTTGCGGTATCTCTGGATTCCGTTAATTCGTCGTTGAAATGTTTTTTCAATGGAGCGGTTAAGTTTAAATAAATAATTATTTTTGTTAAGCCTTGTTCGTGGAATGCATGTTTCTGAATTTCATTTTGGCTATCACAGTTCATGATCCGCGGTGTTCGTTTGTTACGCCTCTCTGGCCGCTGTTTTTGGCGACACATTATCTAGATAATGTCCAAACCACTCGCCTTTTGCGGCCCGCTTCTTCTTTATAAGCGGAGATTTTATCGAACTTATTTCAATTTCGTGTGAGATAAGCAAAGGAGGGCGCTGCGTGATAGACTATTGTACATGCCTGCTATACCTATGATTATGTTTGTCGCTCGCTAGTTGTTGACTGTTATGACGCGATGCTTGCCGCGCACCGCTGTGTATGTAAATGTCGCGTGCCGATGGAGTCATAGGTTCAAAAACCAATATATTTATTGCAAAATTGTTTAGAAAACGGTGTTTTACATAATAACGGATATTGGAAATTGACAATAAAGGTGTTAGAGTCACTTCTGAGGCGTAATAAATCGATATTGGTATGCCGATTGCTATTTTGTAATGAAATAAAAACAGGACCTATCAATAGTTAATCGTAGCATCTGTTGTTGAAGCCAATAGAGGAAAACTTCTAACACAATGGTGTCTAGCAAAAGGAAGAACTTGAGGCCGAAAAATAAATAGTTGCTGATCTGTGCGAGATGTAGGTCCCTACACCTCATGCTTAGTTGTTATCATCTCTTGTATCTTGAGCCCGCTCACATTATTATAGAAAAAGTTGTGTGACACATAAGAGCCGAGAATCGTGCTTGAATATGGGAAAAGTAATGTTCTCGTACCTACGTTACTTTTATAACGGATTATTCATTGTTTATGAGCGGGTAATTTTCAACTCATTATATGGTTGAATACGGTGATTGGTTATTAAAAAAATGGCATATTAATTAATTCCAAACTACAGTGAACTTGGCAATGTTTTCGTTATTATACGTTCGCTATCAAGCACACGATTAACTAGTTCTTAATCAGTGTTATGTTTGAACTTTGCTAACATCCTTGTTGCCCATGATGATATGTGCGTAAGAAGATGCTCTTCCACGTGAGATGTTCCCGAAATGTTCGTTTATTAAAATCATACATACAAGCTTAGTTTTAGTATATATACTAAACCTGAAACTAGTTTGTTCAGAATCACTAGGAGAAACGATTGACATATTTTTTTAAACACATTTTTTTTTTCATAAATTTCTATTTTCTTTCAGTAGGTTTGTACCCATAACAGTTGACGGGAATAGACACCTTGAGGCTTGAGACGGTCCGCTCGGTCAGTTTCCGTGTATTAGACAACCCCTGCATAGCACATCTCAGGCATTTCACACTTTACTAGGGAACTTAACGCGACATAAACTACGGTGTAAATGGAAATTTATTAAAAAAAAACACATATTCAGGCAGTTCTGATGAAAGTCTTGTTGGGGTGTCTCGGTTTTTGTATATACTAAAAATAACATTGTATTGACCATTGCTGTGTGTACATTATCTGCCAACTATAAAAAAAACTTTAGAACCAACGAACAATTTAGAACGAGATTTCAGGGATGGGTATCATACGAATACCTATGACAGTCATTACGGGTAGTCAGAGGCCCGAAAGTCTGACAACCGGTCTAACCTTAGGATATCAGCATTGCCCAGTTACTGGGCTGCGGAGTTCTGATGGTAGTGCTCCGTGTCAAATACTGGTATTCAGCCGCATCTGCGGTGCGAGCACGGATCTTTTTATCGAGTCGATTTGAGAAATGTATCTATTCTAAACGTCAAATTTGACATAAGGTATGGATAAAACGACAATTGTCATTTCGATTCGAGAAATGTATCTTTTCTAAACGTCAAATTTGACTTAAGATATAGATATAACGACAACTGTTGTCATTTTATCTATATCGTGAAATTTGACGTTTAGAATAGATAAATTTCTCGAACCGACTCGATAAAAAGATCCGTGCTCGCACTGCTGGTTAGAATGGAAGCTGACCCCAAGATAGTAGGAAAAGGCTAGGCAGAACATTTCTGGGATGGTTAGGAAAACTGTTTAATTTACAATGTGACACAGCGACCAATGCACCGAATTAGTAGGTTCATGTGACACACTTGTAGTTTATCGATAAACCCCTTTTTTATCTTTGGGAAAAATCCATCACAGAGAGTTAAGAATCTAGATAAGCTTTTAAACAATGGTTTACTCCCAAAACCTTATCTAGAGTTTGTATTTGAGAAATTCCCAAGCTATTTGTTTACTAGTCACGTATCACGCAAGAATCTTCTACATTTAAATAAGCAGAATGTATGGCGTTGCAACGTACTTAACACGGAGCGCAGTAATAAATAAGGCTAGCATTGTGTCGGTATCGTGTAGCTATTGCATGCCACCACACTGCGCTTGCACAACCCGGGGATCCTCTAATTAGATGAGTTGGTGCGATTGGCCGTCGCTCGCTCGCTACGACCACGAATATTGCGTTGCGTTACACTTTTCCTTTTATTTTTCATGTCTTAATATGCATAGCTAACAGTGTTGCGTACTAATCGATCACGGTTAACCCGTAGTTGTTTTTTGAAAGTTGTTGCAACATAAGATACATAAATGTACCTATATATTTATATTTATGATTCCGGATTAGAATAAATACCTACTCACTGGCAATTATTTATTATTCCTTCGTGCAACTAACATAACGTAGAAGTAGGTCCATTGCATTAGTTTAAAGAGGTCGGTCGTTCATTCTGATAAGGATTGCAAATCCTGATGTGGTTCTTGTTGCAACTTTATGCAATAAAAGGAGGCGATGGCATCCTTAAGTGGTACGATTGAGTAATGTGATTTTTAAAGGAATGCAATTCGTTCTGAAGGATGGCGAGTTTAAGAGCTCATACCATATCGTACATGTTAGTATTGAAACAAGTAGCAAAAGGAGTAGTAAGATTTACAATTCATCGTCATCATCATTCAGCCGAAAGACGTCCACTGCTGGACATAGGCCTCCCCCAAAGGGGGTTGGGAGTTTGTAATTACCAAGCTTGGCAGGCGGGTTGGCGATCGCAGTATGGTTGTTAAAGTACTCAGAGAACGCTGCTGCCCATCCTCTAGAGAATCCCTTAGTCGCCTTTTACGACACCCACGGGAAGAGAAGGGATAGTGCTATTCTTTAAGTCCGGCACTACACGAGACTATTATTAGATTTATTAGATACCTCATAATAATTGAAACAAAATTAGAGGCTTATATTATGATCACAGATAAGAATAGACTATTACCCGCAATGTACTGCGTATTAGCAAGACGTCGTTACACATACTGACAAGTATCTTAATTCCTGATGTAGAGTAGTAAAAGGAAAGAAAGGTACTTATCCTTAACAAAAACGCTGTGGTAATGTAATTTGTATGCGTTAGTATTTGCTAGTATAGAACTTATATAATTCAGTTATTATAAATTTGACACCAGTAATTATAGGCAAACTATTGTATTCATCGATCGAGAGTTATAAGTGTGTCCGATTGATGAAAAGTGATGCTTACGTCACGGTTTGTCTGCGGCCTCTACAGTTAATTAGATTCTGCTGGCTTGATTGTGCGATAAAGAGTATAACTATGCAAATTGATAGCAATGTTTGCGTGTCTGATAACTGATATGTGGTACATTTACCTGAAAACGCATGGGTGCAGTGACTGCTGTGTTTGTTTGGAGCATGTGTCACTGCCACTGTGGACTTGGCTTGGTTTCTGTACTGCGTCTGTTTACGTTGACCTGACGATCATAATGTACCCACCTACTATTTTGCAGATTAGTCTTGTTCACCTGTCGGATCCCGCCGTTTGTTAGTGATTGTTGATTCTATGTTAATTTTTCTGTCGGTTATTGTGTTTGAGTTGCCGTGGGCGTCCTATTGTACTTTTGGTAAGGTGATATTAATTGTATCATAGAGCCTTTGTCTTGCATTCTTACAATGACGTTGTTTTCTGCATTGATAAAATAAAACAATCCTGGAAATTGATTACAAAAAAAGAAACAGTTGTTGTTACCTAGTGAAAAAACCCCACTAACATTAAAGAAAATTAACGAGAGAAAGCATTCAGAATGAATTGTTGTAGTTAGTTTGTGAAAACTATTTAAGATTGCACGTTGATTTGAGATCGAGTTGTAAAAGTTAACTTAGGAATACAAGTTTCTTTGTTGTTTGCAGGCGTGTGGCCGAGTACTTACCGACGACCCACTTCTTGTTGTTGCACTACCAATAAATTTAGTGCTATTGGCAATAAACGCATGACCATTCAACATACATACTGCAAAGTTCAATGAAATAAAAACAAATGAGGAAATCTTGACTAATATCGTTCACGCTGTACATTTATCGACATTAGCGTGTATACAAACGATGAAACAATAGCAAAACGTAACGTTTCACCCAGTTGTTCATAAGCTGTGTAATTAGCGATCTTCAAAATTCCGTCAAAAACAACACGCGCTTACGCCAGATTACCGGCGAGTCGTGAACACAATGAATATTCATGGATAACACCATTAGTAAAACATTATGAATGGATTAGGCATGTGTTATAATATCCCAAGTTCATGACGGACTAACGGTATTTTAGATACGTTCTCCAAAGTCGACTCGTAAAACTATTAAACAAGATTTGCCTACTTTCCATACGTAGGTGTATTTTTTATAACGGGTCGTCGAACATCTCTAAATAAAACCTTCTTTTGTGTTGTAGGTTACAGTGTAAAGATTCAATTATGAGATATCGCTAAACAATACTATATATGATGCAGCAACCTTTCTTTGTTTACGCGGTAACAAAGTGAAACGAAGTTGGTTCTGCGATGTGTTTGTATTTGCTCCCATTCTACTGGAGTCTCGTTAGCCAAGGTCGCTCTAGCTCTACCTCTCAGGATATTTTATATTTTTATGATATTATATCAATTAAAAACCTGTTTCTTCGTTTGCTGCCTTTTAGGTTGCAAATGTTAATACCTAGTTGGAATGTAATCGAAAACGGAAATATTGTGTGAGTAAATTCTTTGGTTATTATCGCTACTACTTTAATTCGTAGTATCGTGTTGTTGTTTACTTGGAATTTGTTAGTTAGACCACTTTACATTTCTTAGTTTCCTTACCTTTATTTTCCCTGATGACGCATTGCACTACGCATAGCGAAGACTACAGTTAAGTTTAGTTGAGCTAGCATAATTATGTATACTATATTAGCAAATATTATTCTAACATATTAAATAACCAAGAGCTTATCTTTACGACAACCTTAATATAGTATAACCAAGTCTGACAAGTAAGGACCAAACGAGCTGTAGTAAACACGCTTATATTACGTGGCCGGGTGAGAAGCAGACGGCAATTTCGTACGAAAATTGTCGAGAGCCGTGAGAAAGAGTGGCCCTTCGGAACGGGACCCGGGAGTAACGGGCCGCCGCAGCCCCAGGCGATATGCTAATGCGTCGATTCTCCGCGAATGCCGCCGACGACGCTGCACTGCCTCTGGTGCTACTAACCCACATCTCGCTCATTCCAATGATGCGACTGTTTGTGGTCAACACGTTCCCTCGCCACGAATACGCTCGTTATACTTTCATATCGATCAACGAAAGTTTTGGCCGATCGTGAGTAGGAAGTAGGTGTACGTTGTTAACTAGCGAGAATGATCAACATGGTCAAAGATACCTGATGTGGTGTGAAGGAATTTGTTCGGTAAACGGTAAAGATGATTTTGCGATAACTAATGATTCGAGCATTTTATTTTTGATTTAGGGTTTTAATTTTTATTTTGGTACCTTGGTCCATATTTGGTCGAGTGGTTTGCATCAATGGGCATAACGGAGATCGACATTTCCGATCTTGGCTCATCTCGGAGCGTTCAAGTGCAGCGCAACGGTGAAAGAGAGAGGCTGCGCGCAGTTCTTGCGTGCCGTTCGTCGCGCGCGCAACTCCAAACATTAACTATTGCATTTTTATTACGTAAGCTCATTAATATTTTTTGTCTGCAGGTTCGAATCCGAAAGTGGTGATTGAAACTGCGCGGGCGCGTTTCTCGCGGAATGGCGACGGACGCGGCTGCGGAGGACTTCGTCACCATAGTTCCGGTTGGCGAAGGCCGACCTTCCGCCCGAGATCCTTCTTTCGTCACTGTGCTTACAGTGGGCGCAGCGGCGGGTGCCGCTGAGGTCATCGTGCGCAGACCACGCGGGGAGCGTCTTGGTTTGGGACTCAAATTTGAAGGTGGATCTGCTGCTGCTGAGAGAGTACGGAGACTTCTCGTACAATCATGTGCAGAGGATAGTCCTGCAGCAAATGCTAGTGCCCCATGGGGAAAACTCATACCAGGAGATGAAATATTGGCAATTGACGGTGAATCGGTATCTAATTTAACTCGAATAGATTGTGTTCGGCGACTTAAAGACTCAGATGAAACACTGACTTTGCTTGTGCGACATTTTGAACAAGATAGCAAAACGGAACGAAACAGCATGGATGTGATAGAGTCCCTTATAAATGCAAAACATTCTTCAGAAATAGTGCGACCAACAACATTACCACCGCCTGTTCCTCCTAGGAAACTAGGAAAGAAAAATTCTTTTAAAGACAAACAAACCCTACAGACTGTTGGTGAACAGAATCTCTCTAATAATGAAAACCAACCAGAGTGTCAAATTAATGGCAAACATAACGGCATTTCCACAATAACAAAATTGTCAAGAAAATCTTCATTTGACAGTCATATCCTTCGACAAAGTAAAGAAAGCATCGCTTATTTGAAAAAAGGGTCTCCAGAAGAAGTAAGACGTTTAGTGCGACGATTATCAGATGGAAAAGCAATGCCTCCTGAAGCTGAAGTGTACATAGACTTGTTGTCAACAGAGTGGGAACGCTGTCTTGTTCTAGCTGATGCAGAGTCTGATGATACAAGCAGCTCTATATCCACAGTTGTAGATAGATTGGGATCCATGACAAGCTCTGTAGAGAACAGCATTCCTTCAACTCCAACTATGCAACAAAAAACAATTGATATACAGAAAGTACTGAATTGTATTGAAAACATTGACACGAATATTTTAAAAGACATGACTAGCAAAAGGTTTTTAGAAAAACAAATTGAAATAAATACTGAATCAAAATTAATCGAGAAATCTTTATTCACAAACGGTTTCAATAGTCAGGAAAATATGGCGCAAAAAGTACATCATAACGACAAAAATAATAACAATACAAACGTTTCAAATGTTACAAGTAACGTAGAAATAAATCAACTATCACAAACTAAAAAAGTTGATAATAAATCAGATAATGTTGCCGAAAAACCTAAACCTATGCCTAGGAATACGAAAGTTGAGCGTTCTGCTAGCGAGAAAAAGGCGAGACAGATTCCTGTGCCAGAAATTCCACCACCTCCAGTCCCAGACTCTTTACTGACTCCGACTAAAAAAAACTGCATAGAAACTTGGTTACAGCGTTCGGAAGCTGAAATGAATAACAAAACTGTTGAAAAGGTGGAGGAAACTCCTATGCCTGAAGTGTTACCGCGATTGATAGATTTCGTACCTAAGCATCAGTATAAAGAGAATAGCAGCGAGTCACCCCTGACACGACCAACGACCGCTCCGCCACCACCGCCGACTGAGACACGAGAAGATGGTTCCGGAGCGTCCCTCGACACTATTGGCGAACTGGATGAATCAGCAGACGTCACTGATAATGTGTAAGTACTACTTTACCTATATAATTGTCCTGTAATTTTCGCACCGTACGACAGTGACCTCAATTTTCCCAACCTTGAAAATAATTATTTTTCTTCCGTCTTAATTGGTCTTCTAGTTCTTTTATCTTACTAAATCGATCATTAATCAATATCTAGATGCGGTGTGAATCTTTTTCTCGACAATTATAAAGCCGATTCCAAGATTTTAGGTTTCTATTATAGGAATGGTATGATTATACCGTGTTTATATGTTCAGGCTTTTACAAATCATCAGCGAGTGACGTATTCTACTTAATCCTCGACAAAAATATTGAACAATGAAAATTATTATAAACTCGAACATTTTTTAAAGATTTCACGTCTCAGTAGGTCAAATTAATTTGCTAAGCGATATTCAATAGCAAATCTTAGTTTGACACGCGAACATTAATGCGAATAACCGGAAAAACTAAATTTATCAATTAAAATTTAGTTATGAATATGCATTTTTTTAAATTTAATTACCAGTGTAGAAATAAACTTGGTCGTTTTAAGAATAAGCTTTTGCAATAATAAGATCAAGGTGAAAATTTTGATTAAGTAACCATTTATGAATAATAAAATACACAAAACGCTAGGTTGCAGGTTGAATTTGCGTGAATAATTTGAAACTATTCAATAATATGCGATGGATTAGATTGAAGATTTGCTTGGAAGAAATAAAATACCACAAATGGCTTTGTCGGTGACCAATAACCTTTCGTGGCGCGACAAATGCACCATCAAAAGATTTGTTCCGCGTATCCGTCACCGGCTCCGCTTGCTTGTTAAAATAAATACGAGCCATTTGGACGTAAACCTGGCTATTCGTCGTCGTGAGTTGATGGTCTATCTCGTAAAATACACTCAACATGCATAAGTTTTAGTGTGGGCCATATAAAATGCGAATTAGAGTTTACATATCCATTTTATTTTATTACTTTTAACTCCATGTTTTATTCTTTACAAAAAACTTTATTCTCTAAATAGAAAGCTTGAAACATAAATTACCTACTAAAAGACAACTAAAAAAAGACTACTAAAAGATGAGTAAAAAAGAACCTGTGCACACATCTACTTGGAAACTCATTTGACTTCTACTATTTTTCTCTTTACTAAATATATAACAGGTACCATTGCGAAGAATTACGCAATATCTATACAAAAAAACATTGATCCTAACTTTACACACGACGTCAAAAGATTGAGAACCATGTTGTTTTCATTGTAACAGTTTAAGTATCATCAATAAAGTTTTAATATTCGTTGTTTTTGAAACCATCTAAATTATTTTGTTCGATGTTTAAACAACCTAGCATGAGCATGGAAAACTCCTTTCCACAGAAACTCGGTCATCAATGAAAGAAAGTAAATTTTCACCTAAGGGGAAGTAATCACTGGTTGCAATTGAAAATATCCATTTAGTAGTGAGCCGAGCAAATGGTTAGAAATGAAGCTAACGTTTTCCAACAGAACTGGAAGTGAGTTTTATGTTTTCTCTAGTTTCTTGCGATGGGCGGGCTCAGCTGTGAGCTGCGATATGACGGGCAAGCATGATTGCTTGAAGGCTTTGTGAATATTATACCTAATCAAATGCATGAACTTGATTATTCCTATTTGTATCAATTTTAATTATTGATTGTAATATCTACTAAGTCCTTCTGCGACATATTTTGTGTCTTTATAAACATTATCAATTTGGTATAATGAACTTTTTTTTTTTTTATTTCATTTTGCTTTCTGACAACCTTTGTACCGAATGTGGTATTATTGTTCAAGGAAAGTATTTATACGCAAATAAAGTAGATACGTAATTAGATGGCTGACGCTTATGCTGTAAATTAGTCCATGTCTGTTTAGTTGTATATTATTTATTGATTATTCGAACAATACTGACGCTGCACTATAAGAGAGCTTGTGCACTGCGTATGCTGCAAATCCGATTTGAATAAGCTGCAGGACTATTGTATAAACGGTTGTACTCTGCGTCCGATCTGAATCCATGAAAATAAGACTCGAACAAGCTGCAGGACTATTTGTATGAAAGGTTGTGGACTGCGTCCAATCCGAATCTGTGAAAATACGATTCGAACAAGCTGCAGGACTATTTGTATGAAAGGTTGTGGACTGCGTCCAATCCGAATCTGTGAAAATACGATTCGAAAAAGCCGCACGATTATTTGTATGAAAGGTTGTGCACTGCGGCCAATCCGAATCTGTGAAAATACGATTCGAACAAGCTGCAGGACTATTTGTATGAAAGGTTGTGCACTGCGTCCAATCCGAATCTGTGAAAATACGATTTAAATAAGCTGCAGGACTATTTTATAAACGGTTGTGCACTGCGTCCGATCCGTATTACATAGAACTGCAGTCAAGTTTCCTCAGTTCGGATGCAGTGAACAAGCGCTCTAACACAACAAATTATTTCATGCTTTGTCTATTTCATAGGCATGCACGTGGGTTCGCCATATTTGCATTAGGTAACAATAAACAGGTACCTAGTGGAACCGCATTTGTGCTCTGAATATCTGAAAACTGGCTTGCACACAATGATTCATGTAAGTACATAGGTAGATAAACGCGAACTAGATTCCTTCTAATTTATTCCGGTCGGTTAACTCTATGTGCATGTGCGATTCACATATACTTTAATTACAGTTCATTTTTCATGGAGTTCTGAATATCTATTTTATTGTAAAACTAATTAGCTTTCATAAACTGTGAGTGATCAATTAGTTATCCTTTATTAGTGTGATGCACACTAATTTTAGAAAAAAAAACATTAACAAAGTACTGATTTATTTTATCGAGGTGCAAAGAAAGCAAGAGATTTGAAACAGGAACACATTATGCACTTAATATGTAATTTTATAAAAGACAAAAACTACTCCTGTGAACTTTTTTACGTAACCAGCGAAATTGTTTCATAAAGATTCTGCTAAATGATAAAATACCTAACTTCATTGTTTTCTCAGCAAACAATACTTTTACTAGTTGCACAGGTACAACGGCTATAAACAAAGAAAAGAATATTTTATTCGGAACGGCGACACACATGGAGAGTTTTCTCTATTTTCATGCAAACTAGCGGGTAACAATAGCGGGGTGGCGGTAGGGGGCGCCACCGCCGACCAGCTGCGCCCTCGCCCTCCTGCCACGCGCTCGAAATGCACCGAGCAGCCTACTTGTGCCTATACCTAGTGACAAAACTATTACCGAACACAACCACTGCAATATTCCACAAAATTTATTCCTGCTTGCAAGAACACTGGTCAACAGACGTCATACCGTTTCGGATTGAACATCATCGTTACATCTGACTGTTCGCTATGTTAACCACTGTTTTGAACACTGCAGAGTCAACGGTAAAATTAGTGAAATGAAGAGCTCCGTCAAATATTTGTGACCCACTTTTAACAATGTTTGAGTGTTATGTACACAAAAATCTATGTATATTTACGAATACTTTTCCAATTAAGACAATATGCACACAGCATGTGTACGGTTAGCTTATTTGCAAATTCTTGATGCTAAAAAGAATTTTTGCAACATAATCGTCAAATAGGTTTACTTAAAGCATTTTAGCAGATTGTTGACCTACAGACTAACAGCTTATTTTCTGCGTAGAAACTTACTCGTATTTTGAAACTGTTCTTTACGCAGGTTTCTTCTAATATAAATACTTATTTGAAAATGAATAACGGGTAATTCAAACTACCATTTCAATGTACAAATCATTAACATTGATGGACATTTTGGATGTTTAGAGTGTAAAATTAATATATTAGCGTTTTATTAATTAGTGTTTGTATTGAATTAATAAGTAGGTAGGTATGGCGAGGACTAAATATGGCGTTGTTTTATTCTGATGTTCAAATCCAGATGCTGCCACTTTAAATTCAATTTAGGTTTAGTACAAATCGCTTAACAAACAGCAGCTGATGCAGCAGTGTACTTTAGTTGCCACACCGAGACTTTGAAAGTAGAATTAACATAAAATTATGATTTAAACTTCCATCATTTTACATCGTACTGATGCAATTTTCTTATTTAGAAGGAAAATGATTATACACACAAAATGTGCATTTGCGATTATTGTAGTAGAAGATGGTAAAAATGTGCCGCATGATTACTGACTTACACAACGTGTCCCTTGATAATGTGCACAGATGAAAATGGGTGAAACTAGACTAGAATATCGACAAAAAAATAAAAGAAAAAATCTAAAAAAAAAAGTCGAAGAAATCCCACAAAAATTCAAAATTTCTTCAAAGAAACGTGTTTTCTAATTAGACGACTGTTTTTTAAGGGCTGCTTGTTATTCGCTATGCAACATCAATTCTTAGCTATCATAATTGTTTTTATTTAAACGAAATACGCGCATTTAACAAAAAGTTGTTATTTTTTATAATAAAAAACTAAAAAAGCAAACTCAATTAAAAGATTTGTTTTCAGTTCTTCCTTTTTTGTCGATAAATTTTGAAATTGTAATATACAAAGTGCTTGAGATAAGTAAAATATTTCAAATTCAATTTTCGTGTTGTAAAACAAAATGATTTATCGTAGAAGAAAGAATATTAATCAAAGTCGAGTCGTCATAGCTTCAGAACATGAAATAGAAAGTAGATCGCAATCATTGTTTGACCGCTCAGCTGATACATCTGAGACAGATCTGCTAGCATCACTAGCTTCATAAAAGATACGTGCATCGCTATGGATAGGTAACTTTACGCATACAGCAATAAATCAATGAATTCAAACTTCAACTTGAAAAACTCTTTTTTTTCAAAATAGACTTGAATTACTTATGCCCGTATTAATAAACAGCTCTCATTTGAGAGATACCTCTCAAGTGTAGTTTTAAAATGAATATACTGGGTGTAAGGGACAGTGTACCGAAAACCGAAACAGTTAATTCAGCCCATTATTCTGAATCGAAAATTAGTGGGTTTTTTTCTCGGAATTTTCCGAATTTAATGGAAATTGCTAATTTGCCTGTTTTATTGTATTTCAATAAGTGTTTTGGCAGGTAAATAAACTGGGTGTAAAGACAGGTTACCAAAAATTGACACAGGGAATTTAGTTCATTGTTTTGAATTGAAAATCCGTGGAAAATATCATCGAAATCTTTCGAATTTTCCGATTTATAAAAAAATGCATTTTATTTTTGCAATGTGCTGTGTGTCCTAAATAGGATTGCTTATTTTACAGCACAGAAATATAAATTTGTGAAAAGAAAAATCGGAAAATTCTGAGCAAAATTTCCACTAATTTTCAATTCAGACTAATGTATGATAATAGGCTGAATTCACTTTTCGAGTTTTCGGTACACCGTCCCTTACACCTGGTAGAAGAACAAAAAAGAAATGTTTTCTAATGTATGGATTTCTACTTTATAGAGTTGTCTATTAATACAGGCCTTAGTTATTTTTGAACGTCAATGTTACTAAAAACAGTCCCCAAAAACTTACGCCCTTCACCGCTTCCTAGTGTTCCTAGTGTAATTACAATCATCATCAGCCTAGCTTCACGAGCACGAAGCTGAATATAAGTATACCATACTGATTTTATCATTTTAAATTGTTGTGAGGGTTAGTGACACGGGGTCTGCTTCAAGAGGCTAGGTTGTAGCATCCTCCTGTGACAAAACATAAGTTGCGCTAATTAAAATGTTAAAGAAATGTTTTCTAATGTATGGATTTCTGCTTTATGCTAGCTGCTGTTTGAAGATCTCTCAAATGAGAGTTGTCTATTAATACAGGCCTTAGTTCTTTTTGAACGTCAATGTTACTAAAAACAGGCCCTAAAAATTTCCGCCCTTCACTGCTACCTAGTGTTATTACAATCATCATCAGCGTAGCTTCAGTTTCCAACAAATAATATGCAGACACATGTAGCACGAGGAAAATATAAGTATACCATATTGATTTTATCATTTTAAATTGTTAGTAGGGTTAGTGACAAAGGGTAGGTATGTTTCAAGCGGCTAGGTTGTAGGCGTTGTAGCATCCTCCTGTGACAAAACATAAGTTGCGTTAATTAAAATGGACATAGCAAACTTATGTTGTTGAATAATAAATATTAAAGTATTTTTTTACATTCCATTTTATAAAAAAAAAATTTGGAAAAATGATTTTGGAAATATTTTATGATCAATTTTAATTTGCAAAAATATACTAAAAGGCTTCTAATTTTGAATGCTTAGATTTGAATAAATTAACTTGTGCAATGAATATTGTCCACACTGTACGAGGCCAAACAAAGATAGAAACACAATATGAGTGAGAGGGAATAACTTTTCAGACCATTTACATCCATTCTTAAAAATGTCACTTTATGCAGTAAGCAACTAAGTTTCGATACCAGTTAAATTTTTAAATAGCTTCTTTATACCTAGTATAATGCTATTAAAACCGTATTTTTTGTATAATGTATGGGCGTAGTAAAAGTCTAATTTTGGAGATTTAATAAAGATTATAGTGATTTCGTCCCTTAGACAACCTATTTTTGAAATAAGTGAAAAGTTTTGCAATACCTGTTTTATTGACGTAATAATCTCCTGTTGACGCTTAACGTTTTTCTCCCGTGAGGGACGCGGACGGGCTAAAATATAAAACTTCCTCACCGCACGCTGGGAATAGACGCCTGTTGTAAGATTCAACAAAACACAGCACGCTTGGTGGTAGGATCTTTACGGTCCACCTGGCTAGCTACCACCCTCACATTAAAGTCCGGCGCCAAGCAGTTTACTGTGTTCCGTCGTGTGTATGTGAGAGCCAGAGGGGTATAGGGGAATCCCTTTATATCTCTGTTACTTGGATTCGTGTGCTTCATCTTACCCTGTTTGCGCTTACCGTCAGGTGCGACTAGGGTCAAATGCGACCAAGTCAAGAAGTAAGAAAAAAAAACTTTTCCACTCTATACAACGTGTTACATAATTCCCCTTAAAAAAGAAAATGTTAATCAAGTAGTTTTTTATGGTTGTTGGCATTTACCTCTCAGAGGAAATTAGGTAATAATGGAAGTAACTTTCTGGGTAGTATACTCTTTACTTTTATGTTTTCAGGGTTGCGTTTTAGTGATGATTTTATTTTATGATTTGTTCAAATTTTTTTTTTTGGTTCTTTCTTTTATTTAAAAATATTGCCAATAGACTCTTTACAAGGGACCTTTTAATCCCCTTTCGGCTTTAGGGGTATTTTTGTAACACGTTGTATATCGAGGGATTCATAACAAAGAGGGCGTATAGACAAAACTGCAACTTTACGGAAGAAACAAAAAAATAAAAACCAGTTGACAGTTTAGGCTAATATTTGGCACGCATCAGTTTCTAAATAAATTATGGGGGTTTAATTATATTTATAAGGGTTATATTAAACTATCATAAGCAGAAAAAACAAAAATGCTGTTTTTGCTTTTACGCCCCTTTGTTATGACGCCCTCGATATGGATATGTCACGCCCCTTCATTGTAGAAAACTAGAAGGATATGTTTTGTGGACTTTGAAAGCTGAAATATCCTTAACTTGTGCTTTTACCTTTCTTGTAATCATTTCTACGTTTATAGAAGTTAATCATTGCATATTTTGCTTCCGCTTGTTATGAAATCCAATTCGTATAAACCGTACGTGATCAGGATATACGATATTGTTGCTCTGGTATGACTGTATGACTGACTGCAACAAATCAGCGGGCTACAAACTTTACTAACTACTTAAAAACTGTATTATATCAACTTCACTGTAATAAAACGTGCATTATGTAAGGAAAAGTCACACGAAAAGCAAAGTTCGTTAGAAAAGAAAGAAGTTCGAGAAGTATCATTACATTTAAACACACATCTAAATATGTTCGGCGTTTTTATATACGTGCGAGTTCAAGTTGCGTAATATCTAACTGGAATTTCACGTTTCGACTCTACATTTGAAGTGTTTTGTGCAACGAATGCAGTGTGCAACATTCTTATTATTTCTAGATGTGTGTGTATACAAGGTTAGTTTTAGTATATACTAAACCTGAAACTAGTTTGTTCAGAATCACTAGGAGAATCGATTGACATATTTTTTACACCACATTTTTTTTTTTTTCATAAATTTCAATTTTGTTTCAGTAGGTTTCTACCCATAACAGTTGACGGGAATAGACACCTTGATGCTTGAAATGGTCCGCTCGGTCAGTTTCCGTGTATTAGACAATCCCTGCATAGCACATCTCAGACATTTCACACTTTTTTAGCGAACTTAATGCGACATAAACTAAGGTGTAACTTGCAGATTTACTAAAAAAAAATACATATTCAGGCAGTTCTGATGAAAATCTTGTTGGGGTGTCTCGGTTTTCGTATAAAGTAAAAATAACGTTGTAGTCTACATGTAGATTAAGTAATTTATTGTCAAGAAGCTCTTCAACTAGACAAGGACTAATGTCCGCTCGTAGCTTGCTAGTATCTCAAAACGATAATTTTACACGTAGTTGTAAAGATTCCTTTATTACTTGATGATTCTACCATATTGATCATCAATTATGAATTCATCATTAATGAAGTCATACTTTTGTTTATACTCGAATGTGTCCTTGACATTTTTTTTTTAAATTTTATCCTTACGGTAAACATTAATGACTCATGTCATTTACCATTTACTGTAATATGACGGTCGTTTCCAACTTAAGATGTGACATCATAAAATATATGATACCTCTATATCACCTCATGTCACGTAGGATAACTCGTGATTATATCCTTTACATTTATAACAAAGAACCGCAAATTTATTTAAATTGGAGCCATTTCCGGGCTACGCTAATTATTAATATGTTTATTGGCCTACTATTACTCGTATTATAATTTGAATGAAGAAAGATTCGGTTGCCCTCCCACGCAATGTTAGGATTAGTAATTTATAGGGCCATAAATTAACCGTAAGAATAAGTTGAGGTTGATTTTATAATAATAATTAAGTATTACGAACACTGATAATAAAGTGATTAAATTATATGTATAGGTATACATATTTCTTCTCATAAAAAGGGATTCGTAGTAGTGTGTAATTGAGTTTCCGTTTGTAAAATAATATTCTACATAAGTACTTTGACAGTAGGTACATACATTTCATACGGCAGGAAAGAGCATACTACCTAGTAGTACTTTTATGAAAATTTTGTCAACATGTAAATGTTTACTTGGAATTAAACTATCAATCACATCTTAATCTATTCATCCACAACAACATGCTCGTCCCAAAAGCTTCTTAAAGAATTTTAATAGTATTTTGTTAATCACAATCCATAAAACTGTTGTGTATATGTCTGTGTAGTGTAATTATGTTACTGTAAAAGCCCGAATATTGCTAAATCTTAGGTTTTACTTGTAAATCTTAGGTTTTACCAATATGAGTTGGTAAATGTAAAGTTTAATATAAATAAGAAAAAAAAACAGCTATTTCTCTACTATTGACTTTTGGGGAAAGTGGTAGAACAAAAGTTATTCGTTAATATGGGTACGTTAAAACCCTTCAGGATTAGTACCCCTTTTCTGACTAACCTTGTATATCATACTCCCACACGCTTTCTATACGGAACTAGTCTGTAAACATTAAACTCCTAGGTCTTATGAAGCTGCGGCCTAACGCCATCGCTAAATAAATTCAAACACCATAAACGGCCACTCTACATATTCATACAATTTGATTGGCTGCGCTACCTCACCCTATTTGTATGCATTATTCACGATTTTATCTATCATCGGATAGGCAGCGTCCTAGGCTGTACCGCAGACGAAATATACAGCTGAAATGTATAAGATTTCATAGTAAACTAAGTATTGAAAGTTACTACAGTAGGAACTTTTGTATTTTAAATTTTGTGAAACATTTTTTAAAGACAACTTTGGTGATACACATTTAAAATGATAAGTTCAGTTTACTCACGTAAACCCCAGTACCCCTCACGAACTCACCAGTCGGGAAATCCTAAAAAATGTACATGAGTAAACCGTAAGTAATCCTAACTAATATTATAAATGCAAAAGTAAGTTTGTTTGTTTGTTATCTTTTCACGCCTAAACCACTGAACCGATCATCCTGAAATTTTGCATATGCGTTGTCAGGTATCCAGAAACGGACATAAGGTACCTTTCATCCCGAAAAAAAGTACTGTTCCCGAGGAAAACAACAATAACGTTCATAGATGGCGCCACGTGTCTTTCGAATCATGATTGAATTATATCATCCCGAAAAATACGAAATACCCGATAAACGATATTCACGCGGGCGAAGCCGCGAGCGACCTCTAGTCATAAATATTTTTTAAAGATTTTTATTTTGGTCATTTGTGTCATGTCATTTACCTTTTTCAAGAAAAAGCAGCGCTTACACACAAATCGAATATGTCTATAGAAAATAATAGGTCCATCCATCGTTTAAATTTTATACCAAGCCATCAAATTTTTACTCAATTATGCATGTTCGAATGAGTCGGCAAATTGAAGGGGATTTTTTCATCGACAAATTTTCGGAAAATTGCGTCGGTCAAAATGTCGGTCAAGTTCGGATATGGGTCAGGTTGGGCTTATGGATTCAAATTGGGGTCGAGGCGAAAATTTTAAATATTTGCTGAAACAAGCAACCTCGGTTTTTTTTTGCAAAAATGATTTGTCATTTCATAAGGCTCAGTAAGCACTTCAAATTAAGAATTATTTTTGATAAATGACCGTAATAAAGTTATCATCAGCGCTAGATGCACAAAAAATTTTAAAAGTAGTTGCTGCTTTTCTTTTCACATTTTCTCTTATATCTAGGTTAGCGTTTATTTGATGGATTGTATAATTAGAAAAGATGGTTCCTTAGAATACGGCTGCAATAATTACCGCATTGCGCCTGCTGTCTGCCCTGCGCCGTATAGACGTGCCAGCTCCACGTAACTCAGTATATGCTACGTACGTAGCAACTTTTGCCTCAAACTTACTTCATAATAACTAAACTTTACTATTAGGTATACTAGTTTATAGTTATCGGTAGTTACCACAAATAACTGCTATTTAATTTACTTTTATGTGTTTTGAAGTAAATCCTGAAGCTTTTAAAGCTAATGAACAATGGATACTTATTAGTAATTGACTATCTTGTGCATAATTTTCAAAATACAACATTTCAAATTACGCAAATTTATCTTTATTTCATATTTTACAACTATGGCTTGTATAGTAAAGCCAATTTAGGTTTGATAATTACAGTTAAAGAGTACTTTAATACCTACGTACTTGGTAGATACCTATTAGTAAAAGATTGTGCAATTTTGAATTACAGAAGGTTATCGTTGTTAATAAATTGCAAGTCTTGCAGTTAGCGACATGTATTGAAAGATATAGGAACCGTTTTCACGGTAGGTGAGAAAGTTATATTTTAAGAATAATAATAATTTTGAATCGCATAAGATGTCGTAAAAACGTAATACTAAAAGGGAACGGAAAGCGAAATTTAATTTGTTTTTTCCTGATTCTCTCTGTAGATATGTTTGTAATGTTTCTCACACTCGTGCATTATTCCTACGTTCGTTCTGCGATTCTTAAAGATTTCGCTACTAAATCATATTCAAAATTAAAGTAAAAGGTAATTTATTACACTTTTATCGATGTCAATAAATAATTGGAGCCGAATTTAAAACTATTAAGCAATAAACATCTCCGACAGAATTGGTCCCAGTCCTACATATTTGTAAAGGCAATGTTGTTTTATAGATAATCAAAGCAATAACGATCACGATATGACCCACATACTAGTTTGAAAGAGAAAACATGCTCAATAACGAATACCATAATAATAAGAACTTACCGAGCTTTCGATCGGTCTTCATAATGGATAGGTGTAATGTAAATGATCGTTGTAGGTACACAATATTGACTTGTCCCAGAATGCGACTGGGCGTGGTCACTGCATATAATCTATTATTAGAGCAACTTTGTTTTACATCAATGTGCAAGTCACCGCGACTGCGGCCGGGCGACGAGACAACGTTCGAGGTCATTCAGTCATGTACTCTCTAACGGACCATCTTCTCAGTTTTACAATCGTATTCTGTAAGCGTCTGTACGTGTAACACTTATTGGTCGCAAATGTTGGCCGCCGTCTTCAACTAGGTTTTGTTGTCATTGAATTCCAAATAGCGCAGTTAGTGCTCATTGAGATTTAGCGTAACGAAAATGTGTACTACTTACACGATTTTCTTTTTGCTTGTATCGCTTCGTGTTCGGCTGCATTTATATATCTATCTTGTCATTTGAACATTATCTCACATGACTGGTCCATTATCAGTTATTAAGTAGGCTGAATGATCTGATGTGGGTACCACGCGGCCGGCCGGTCGCTAACGGTACCCACGTCGCCGTCGCCGCCCGCACTGATTGGCCCTGCAACTCTCAGACGCCGTCTCTGCAATCCAATACATCTAATACTGTTATTAAATTTATGTTTGTATCTGTCCATACTTTCTCTCATGTGTGATGATAATCACAGGCATCGATCACGGCGATGCTATCGAGTTTCGGTTTTTTATCCAGTTTGCATTATACACCCACGTAAGAGTACGTAAAGACAATGCTAAGTATGATTTGCAAATTAGAATTATCTTTTTAGCTTTGTACGATATACCTACTGTCTACCTCCAATCATTTTATTGGTCTGGTTGATAACATTAATATTATAATCATGTTGACATTCTGATTGGTGAAGATTAGCTTTTGCGATTGTATCTAACGACTGTCATTAGGTTTTCAAACTAGGTACTTATTACTTTTATAAAAACTTTATCACATAATTTCTTGTTCCATATTCTTTATTTATATCATTGAGAAAAAACACATCAGTTACTATTAGATATGTATTTGGTAGGTATAATGAAGACGATAAAATATGAATTAGATATAACATGACCGCAAGTCAATATTTATCATCAATATCATCAATATTTCGTTAGTACCTAACATCAAAACATCGTTCGTATAAATAAAGTTGTAATAAAACAAAATCATTTTATTAGATAGAGAAAATTTATTTTCTCATCAAAAAAGTAGGTTTTCATAAATGAAATATTTGCAATAACGCGGCTCGGCGTACAACGCGGCATTCTAACTTTGTCATTTAATTTAACCTGTATCGACGCGGCGAATGTATGGAATTCCAAACTGGAGAGGCGGAAGCGGAGAACGAGGCGCCTTGATCTTGTTCATATAAACTTACCTATAATGTAGGTGCCACACTGTATACTATACTCATGTGTAGGAAATATCGCAAAGTGACGTTGCGGTGACAATAGCACGTTCGACCCTGTTCGCACGCTTCTCCCACTTTCCATTTATCGACTTGTTCGCTGCCCCGTTTATAAGGGGGCTATTTAGTCATTTACATGTACAAACAATTGTATCTTCTGCTAACAATTGTTAAGTGTTTATAGATGTCAGAGGAGCACCCTTTCAATATACTTAGGTAGGTGTATATATATACTATAACCATGGAAATCTTCGTGTAACTAATTTATTTAGGGAATTACAATCTTCTTCATCTATGATATTCAGCCGCTTAAGGTTGACTGCAGTCAGATTGCTCAGTTGACCTGAATATAATACCTATGAAAAGGCCAAGATGATGATGCATTATTCCAAAAGATTCAATTTGAATTTAATTGCAGAAATATAAGAACGTTTGCAATAAACTGGTAACGCTGTTTTTAAAAATAAATAAGCTCTGATGGTAAGAAACCAATATTAAAGTTTTGTGTGCGATCGCTGCATCGTCATATGCAAATCTACAAACAGATACGGATGCCATTCGTACTGAAACGCCACGTCCTTGACGATTTAACACGCATTGATTCTCATTTTGGTGGGATTAAATTCGCCAAACGAAAATAGCATTCAAGTGTTCCGAATCTGAAGAACAATAAAGGTTTTTTTGAATTTGTTACTTTATTTTTTGATTAATTATTTTAGTCTTACGCGATGTAGAAAATATTACCAGTTTCAGAGTTTCTCATAAGATTGTTGGGTAACGACTTAGGGCAACGCGGTTGACATAGTCGGGAGTAGTCATACGGAACATTTCCCCTCTGTCAACTCGCTTAGGCCCCATTTGACAGTTCGTGTCAAATGGGACCTAATTCTGTTTTATTCTTACTCCACTCCCTAAGACTAAGACGTCGACCGCGTTGCTTTAAGGGTAATGAAGTATCATCAATCTTTTGATTGCAAATATTGATTTCATATACCAACAACAGGCTCCAAATGTAGGTGACTTTATTTCCCCGTCAGATCCATCAAACACAGCTACAGATTACAGTAACCCTTAGTAATATATCTGCAGATAATGAAGTGAAGGCTGATGCAGTGATTCCGCGAAGTGTAGCTCGGTTGCGCGGGCGCCTGCTAACGGTACCGAGCCCCGCACTGTCGTCGTCGGCTGATCTCGGCCCACCCTGCTTATCGAACAGCAATGTTTTATTAAACCTTTTATATTAATACGAACGTATTTTCTTGGAAAATGAAATAAAAAAAAGGTTGTTAGAATCTAGAATTGTAGACAACTCCGTTTTATTTTTTGAACAGAAGCACCTTCAAGATACTACTGTTATATCCATGAATCACAAACAAAACGTTATAATTAGTTTAAATTTATTAGTCATCAATAATATTTGAAATTGTTGTTTGTCGTTTGGCATCTCCGAGTGGAGTACTTGCTTTTAGTTGTTCAGGAATTTCGTAGACTAATGGAGTTTACCGTTATTAATTAATATTCATAGTGATAAACAAATAATTACAAACATGGTAAAGCTCGTCATTCTAAGGAGTCACTTCGGAATAGGAAGTCACTTTGAATGTTGAGAAGAATTCAACTATGTATTTAGGTTCATAATTTTCTAAAGGATTAAATTAAACTGAGTTTAATAGGATTTATCCGAATTCGTGTAATTCCTTCAAATCTCGTGATCTTACTGGAGACAAAGATTTACCCTACACAGGGATTAATTTAGATTCAACAATAAAAAATTGTAAAATTAATGTGAGTAATTTTTGCGCCCCTACTTAACCAACTGCGAGGACCGATAACGGCATCGAAATGTTCTATCACATACTTTTTTCAATCCCAGAGAGAGAGATTAAGGAGATTCTCTTCACGGAAGAATTGAGATAGTTCCAAAAACTGCAAAGTACATTTTTTAAATTATACCCCTCAAATTATTATCTCGGTAGGCAGGTACAGGTTAAGATCAATAAAGCTTTTTGGATATAAATCTGTAATTCAATCGCAATGAAATACAATCACTGATTCAGACGCGGATTTAACCCTTGCGAAAAGGGGGTGTTCAAACATCCTACCAAAAGTATTATGATACATCACTCAGAGCGAGCGTCGCGTACGCGCTTTGTCATCGTCGGCTTCAAAATACGTAACAAAATAAAAATACATAATAAAATGTATAAAATACATTTAATCGAAATCATAAACTATTTTTTTGTGAGAAGCCGTTATTATGTCCTCTGCGTCTAGATTTTTGTTTTTTAACCTTTCATTGGTAATCGTGACACGCAACGAAGTCGGTCTAGCTACCTTTAAGACGGTCATACACTGTCCCGAACTGCCTTTAAAAACTGTTACCTGTTACAAAATATGGTTTAAACCAAAACTAAGGTAAATCCAGATTTAAAATATACCCATCACTTTCTAATGTCATATAGCAAAAAGAGACAGGGCTATTTTTAATCCTGGGTTTTTCTTAGATATTTTTTTGTAATAAGGGGGTTAATGTCAAACTCTTCTTAAACCACTGTTTAAAGTAGGTAGTTACACTGTGGCTAAGGTTTTTGGCGACGTAAGGTCGAAAATGACGTCTTCGCAGTAGCGACACTCATTTGCAGAGTTGCCAGTCTCCGTAGAAAAATTTGATTGGGTACAGATCTTGGTGGCTTGAACTACCGACTCTGGAGTGGGCGATGTTTCTTCAGTTTCACTTTAGGAATAGTTTGAGGACATACTTTAGAAGTTTTTGGGTAAAAGCGATGCTGACCGAAAAGAGGGTGGTTTTGACCCCCTTGACCATTCCGGATCCGCGTCTGAACTGTTTGCCCCGTTGATTGTAGTCGGCTATAATTGACAGTAGTTTGAATATTGCAATTGTTGATAACAATATTGTTAAATAACATTGAAGCAATTCAGTGTTCTGTTTGCGGCATTTGTCTCGGAGAATCAAAGCAATCGGTGAATATAAAAATACATAGGCGTGGTACTGAGAATCTCGTCTCATTTAAAGTTGGTTTAAAAAAGGAAAACAATTTATAGAATAGAAATTTTACTTTCAGGTTCCGTTTTTTTTTATTTATGACCGAAAGTAAAATTTCTCGCAAGCTGCCTATTTATATAACAAAACAGTTTTAGCGTACCTAATGTAGGTTCTGATTTAAAATTCGTTATGTCTAATTGATCATACCAATTAGTCTACTGCCAAAGTTAATTTAAAATCATTCTAGGATTTAGATAACAACCGTAATAAATATTCATACGAACAGTTTTGTGGAACCATTTAAAACCAGTACAATCCAATTAAAACCAATTAATTTGATCTTGATGAAAGTCAATGCCGTCACAGATGCAGTCTTGACATGACCTTTAAACTTAAAACCATATAAGACGAACATTATAGGAGTATATGATAAAAGTTGTTATGAACGGGTACCGGTTTAACTACAGAAGGTTTAGGTGATCAAGTAGTTCGATGTTTGTAACTGAATAATATCGTGAAGGCTTTCCGGTGAACGAGAACGTGCAAGTTGCGCTTGCGCCGCCTCGCCGAGCAAAACGGGGAGCGCGGGGGGGAGTCACGACGTGGTTAGCCTAGCCTACGTTAGGTTAGGCTTGATTCCATTTTGCCTTTCGCGATCGCTCTGTATTTCTCTCCTACCTATAAGTTATCGTTTTGATTGTAAAAAGAACTTTTAATAACCCTGAAGAATGTAGGTAGAGGGAGCTTTTGTTTATGAATTTCTTTAATATTCAGTTGTTTTTTTTTTTGTCTGAAACGCAACCATTCGAATATAATGAATAATTATTGAGAACGACCTCGTGTATTTATAGTCAGAAATGACATACCTAATTGGAAAATGTAGATAATGCATCGCGAAGCCTTCACGTGACAATAAACAATTTTGAAACCTGTCTTGACTAGGTATTTAAAATGTATTTTATTGAAGAAATTCCTGTCCTCTGATATCGGTCGCCTTCATGATTCAAAGTCGCCAATCTGTTGGCATTCTGATTCTATTCGTCGCCGCCGCGGACCCTGACATTTCGATAAAGGCAGCCGATGACCTGTTTACGATGCTATTCGATGTCAAATGTTGTGGAATGAATTTCAATAATGTTGGAATATTTTTAATCGCTGCAAATTATTTGATTGCATTCGATTTGGTTTGGTCTAATTAAACTTGATTTAGTCCATGAACATTTTTCATCATTTCGCAACGTAGCATCTCGTAGCACACGTTATTCTTGTGAACTTTTCAGTTTTCGTCGTAGTAATAACGACCCGCAATACTGGGGGTCTACTCCCTAAGCACGAGGTCCGTGATTTCGGCATTAGTTACGAGCGTTTCCTACTCCCTATCACCTACGAACATACGATTATTTCGGGGCCCGAACTAAGAATGAATGACAACACGATTTGACAGTTGTCTCTACTACCGAGGTGTTTTTGCCCGTCCGAAAAGTTGAACTTGACACTTGTTTTGTTCACTCCTACGTTTCGGGCTACTTTCGGACGGGCGACTAACTTCGTTGACGAACTTAGGGAGTAGGCCCCCTGAGACGAAGTGTTTAAGCATTACCATTACAGAGTAGATATTAATAGTAGAGCCCCAGTACAAAAATATGCCCAAAACGGGTTGTCACATTATATTCGATATTTGGGAATATCGATTGCAGTGTTTAATCAGTCGTTTAAATCGTGAAATCAAACAATAGCCGACGATGATCTGCAGTAGGTACCTATATATAATTTATGGAGGAAGTAAATAAGAGCAAAAAAAATGTTTTTCCAATATTTCCTGATTTTATTTTGAACTAAAATAATCAAGCACAGTTAGTTTCACGTCCATCCGAATATTCAGTTTGCTATTCACAGTCAGTATTTGGCTTTGAGTTGACATATTTGTTATGAAAATGAAAATATATCTAGTAAAAGTAGCGTAGAGTTACCAGTAATAATTGGTTTAAAATAGTGTCGGTTGAGCGCCTGTAATGGCGGGGCGGTGTGTCGAGGCAGAAGGCGGGCGCGGGCGCCACCCGCCGCCGCTAATTGTTACTATTACAGAAATTGGTCACTTAAACTGAATCGCGATAAATCACTACCCGCTGTGTAGGCTCGAAGCGTGCACAACCGACGTTCATTCGATTAGTCGCTCGTTTTGTAAATAAACTGTGCACTCACACGTATTTCGTTGCAAAACATTTTATTATTCATTATTGTACGCATACCGGCTACTTTTTGTAGCGTGACTGTAACTTACCCTGATTTTAATGCGATTGGCTATCATCTAATATTTTATGAGAAATAGTATAATTTATCATGTAATCCGCGGTAGAGCGTCTCGACATAATTGTTGCATTCGTATTCTAGATTCCGAAGCTGATTTTATATTTTTTTATTGCAGAAAACCAGTTGTTGATGTCATCGAAAAGAAAGAGCGTAAATCATCGTTTGAAAGGAGCTTTTGGGAAGGTGAGCAATTTTTTTGTTATTTTTATTATTTACTCAGTATCACCCTTGCTCCCTGTAGACTTCTACCAAAGAGGAAGGTAGTGCTCTTGGTCACTATGCTAGGCAAGCGGATTGGACCACTCCATCAATCCTCCCACGATGATGTTTAGCCTCTCATCAGCCTACGGAATTAGGGTAAACAAATTAGATGATCAGTCGGCCGTCGAGCCGTCACAGTCTTGTTGGTCAGTGACTAAATCCGGATACATGAAACAACTGAGCGTAGCTGTTGCAAGAGTCGCCAATTAGGTGATGGGCTAGCAGAAACCTCTCACAACTTATGCAATTTTTCGACCAGTGGGTCACAAAAGCCATATTCAGTTTTACTGCATTTTGTAGTTTTTATACTAATGGTGTTATGACGATACCGGTTGTTACTTCTGCCTGTCTCTGAAAAAAAATGTGTAAATTGAATAAGGTTTTACTAATGTTTTCCATCGCACTTTCTTTTAGTAACGTGCAGAGATTTGTTGCAAGATTTAGGGAAACGGCACAGATATTAGATAGTAGAGCGCAATAAATATTTTACATCTTCTTCGTAGTATTTTTAGGGCCTTGGGTTTGATTGTATTTCTGTTTCTTTATTTGGGGAGCTCCATAGTTTTTAATGAAAGTCTACCATATTATGCTCTAAGATAGCCTTTCCTAACATTTTTCCTTTAACCAAGCCATGATAATTAAGTGAATCAATAAAAAAAAACAAAAAACCCCTTTAAATAATCATAGCTACTTTTATTTGCTATACTCACATAGGTCTATTTATGTTTATAACATTTTAAATACAATGTTGGTGTTGCGTTTTTGCGACCAAAGTCGTAATGTTTGTATTACTTTTATTATATTCGCAGACTCCATGGGATAGGTCTGCGAACCCCAGGTTAGGAAACCCTACTCTAATAAACAATGAGAGATTTTTTTTTATACATTAACCTCTCTAATCTCTATTATTTCTCCTGTGTTGTGGGTGCATTTAAAGACACAAATCTTTACATGCACAAACTTCAGACCCGGAACAACTAATTGTAACCCATACGTATATTTGTTCCGTGCGGGAATCAAACCCTCGACCCGTAGTATCTAGTAGAATCCAATCGCTCAGCTACTGCACCAAACGGGTCGTCTTTGTATTTTGTTGATATGAAGGAGGTAGTGCACCTGCTATTGCCTATTTACCTTAAAATGACACACTCTCCTGTTACGATATCCACGGGAAGAGATAAAGTATTTGAATACTGAACATGAAGGTTCTTAATCACAAAAATTAATGACCTGAATACCTGCAGTGCATTTTTCAGAATCCGTGTTACATAATAAGATTAATCATCAGCAAAAATGTTACAAGAATAAACTAGTATTAGGAATTCCGATAGAGTTGTGTGATAAAGTAGTAAATGCAGCACGCGTTAGCTTGAACCACTCAGGCGCATATCAAATAGTCGCGGTTTGAGGGAGGCTGCCCGTGCGCAGTATTGCTGCTCAATTAATCGGAAAATTATAAGTAATGAAGTTGTAATTGGTGTGATTTCAACGAACTTGTTTCTCGTCATGCAATACTCCCAAGTTGTTAATGGATAATTCGTAATAAAAATAACATGTAGTAAGTTTTTTTTTGTTTATATAAGGTTAGTCGGAAAGGGGGTACTAATCCGTGGGCCACATAAAGTATTATCAATGACTGTTTTATAGCAAGTGTTAAAATTTCAAAATTCGATAATTTTTACTCACAGGCAATTTTTTTTTCTAGAGTTTTCAATAATTCTTCATCTCTGCTTTAGTTACGAATTCAGAAAATAGAGCTTCTATTCCGTGACCCCAAATATGACCTAAAATGTAAACACAGCTAATCATAACTGACGATAGATAGATTTTAGCGTATTTTTTATGAAATCTTTGAACAGCTATTTCTCTTAAAGTATTGACTTTTCGGGAAAGTTGTAGAACAAAAGTTATTCATTATTATAGGTATTTTAATACCCTTTCGCATTAGTACCCATTTTCTGACTAACCTTGTATAGTTAAATTAATGAATACGCAAATTGTTTTTTGTTGAAGTTAAACAGCTATTTTTTTCATATAGTCTCTCAATTGTAGCTAATGTTGATACTTAGTTATAAATTATAGAGGTAAATTTGGTGGTCACATATAATTTTAAAATTATTTAAGTCCACGATGATGCTGAAACTCGTTCTATTAAACGTTATTAGAAAAACATAATCGTTTCGAAAATTTCTCAATCGAGTGTTATTGAACTCATAGAGAAACTTGTTATTATTCGCATCCTTAGTCGTCACAAAATTACTATAGTATTCAGTATAGTTATATCAGAATCCTTGTTCGGGGCGTGAAAGTGCACCTTGCGCAGGCGCGGCCGTTGTCGCACCTGCTCAGGCTCAACACATGGCGTAATGCAGTTTCGGTGCAAGGCTTGGACTGCATTGCTGACATGCCACAGGATAGAATATCAACACAGTAAAACCTTTCAAGTGTTCCAGTTATGCGATACTTCTAGTTGCATTCTTCTTCATTTGTTACATAAACTTACTAGGAAACATGTGCAAACATTATTTTTTGAAAGGCCAGCGAAGATCGAGTTGTTTTAATATCAGAGTTCATCATTTCACAATAGCGATATTGCTTGGTTACAATTCTGGTATACTACACAAAACTATTGCAAAAGAAGTAAGATCTGAGTCATTGATGAAGGAGATAGCTATTATTTTATATCAACTTGATTCCCTTTAACTGCACTACTAAAACACTTCGGCGCTCCTAAACGTTATGATAATAATAATTGGTGTATTAATTAGAAAAATTAAATGCACATAAAGGCCCATGCTAGTTTCTTCTAGTACTTAATTAAGTATTACTAATGTTATACAAGTCGCGTGTTTTTTATTTCTTAAATATTTAACCGTTACATCATACATTTTTTTTTTACGAGAAATGTAAACGGTTGTTGCGAGAAATGTAAACAACCGTTTACATTTCTCGCAATAACGGCCTAAGATTATTAATCGCTCCTATTTAACTCCTCAAATAATTTGTTTTAGTTTGACTTTGTACTTTGATATCATAAAGCGAACGATACTGAACTGAACGATAATGAATGAACTATCCATTTTTTATGTTACCTACATTTTGTGTAAATAAAGTATTCTACTCTATTCTACTAAACGGTTTGAATTATTAAAATGAATCTTCAGCCACGGGCTGTGCAGTGCTTTCGCAAAAACCACAATAGATTGTCACGTAAACGATCACTTCAAGGATGTATGCAGAATTCGGAAATACCAGTGAAGCTTAGTAACTGAGTATTTCTTAACCGAAAAATCCCATTATTCATACCTACTTACATTTCTCAAACTTGGAATTGAACCAGGGAACAAGATCCTTATCCACTCTGACACTTAAAACGTAACACGTATATAACACGACAACGTATTACCATCCAAATGTGCAGTCGGAAAAATATGGTTTTAACTTAATTTGATATTAATTTTTAAAAGGCTTTTGCAAGCAACGCAATCATAAACAGCAAAGATATAATTGTTATGCCTTCGCATTATTTGCGTGTTATTTAACCGACTTCTTCAAAAAGGAGGAGGTTCTTAATTCAAAATTCCGACATTATGCACCGATTTGGATGGTTATTTTTTTGTTTGAAAGAGTTTTTCCCGAAATGTCCCATTGAAATTTTGTGAAGATCTCTGTGCTAATCCACGCTGAATCAAATTGAAGGCACCGGCTTCTGAAACTGGCATTTTTATAATATGGTTATTGTTTTATTCGTTTTTTTAAAGTCCATCATATTATGCCAGCAGAGGAGCTTGCAAATATGAGTTCAATGAAGCTCCTAGGCTAGCTATATTCCAAGAATAACAACTAATAATAATAAATGATTAAAATTAAGCCAGATTTGCAACTTTATTATAGGACTGCAAAACGTGATTTTGTAATAGTTTAATATTGATTACACCACGTTTTTAATTATTGGCTTAGCTATAAACGTCTTTAATCAGACGAAGTTTCTTTAGCCTTTGGTGTCGATTGCGTGCGCACAACTTAAAAACTTGAAAATGTTTGAAAATATTTTAACTGCATGACTACGACTTACAATGAAGCAAAGAACAATTGTATTTTTTCAAGCCTGAACACTACATATAAAAGTACTTTCAAATAAATTCCCGCGAGGAAAGTAAGGTGGGCTGGAATCTCGCTGCACGGTCATTAAAGTGACGACCACGACCTGCCCGTCGGCTTTCATTGTTTAGCCACCACTTTGCATATCGTCTCACCAGAATCATTTTATGATTGAAAGTGATTGTCAATTTGTGGTCAGATACGATCTCCTTTATGATCAAGGATAGGAAAAGGGATCCGCATTATATTCGCCTGATACTTGGGTAGGACTTCAGACTATGTCCGCCAATACTTTCTGAGGATGGGAAAAAAATAAAATTACAACGTTATGTAGCCTCAAAAATATTCTGTAGCGCATTAATTTATCCGGTTGCCATTTAAATTGGAAGTCGCGGCATTTCCTCTGAGAATTTAACAAAAAATGTTTTAAATCGCTGAAGTGATATACGTCTAAATATGAGGGGCATAAAGTCTTTATTTACAAGATTGGGTTTCTGTATATTTGACGGGTTCCAGGGCACTCTTTGGCCCGTTTGACTTGCTACACAGAAAGGTAGCCACATGCCACACGAAAGTATTTTATTCATCGCGCTATAGGTTTCTTCTTAGCGATGTCTGAATGTGCTTGCTGGCCATTCACTGTAAGAAAGTTTCGGCGCAAAAAGTACATGCAACTTCGGTAGCTTTTAAATCTACACACGAGCTTACTTATTCTGTACTTTCAAAGGGAGTGCAGCTCAGATATTGGGTACTTAATTTACCTTATTTAAATTTATCTAGTGATATGTAAGTGTAACTACGATCAATGAAGTTAAAATCTATTGTTGTTACAAGGACCATAGCCTGAACAATGAATCTTACATTGATAACGTAAGTTAATAAATGCCTGACGACCTTTACAGATATAAATGTTGCGGTTATTACTGTCTTGTTTTGTTCAGATTACGTAAGACATGTCACTGGAGAAAGTTAATTTAGTTTTGAAAGTGAAATCGATTGCACTTTCTTTCACTTATCCATTTCATAGTTTCGCTGTTGGATCCGTCGATTATATTCAAAAAACAAGAAACCCAGTTCCCTGTAAATTAGCTGCACAATAACACCGCATTCAATTATGTTCGTTGTGTCATCTTCCTTATACCTACCACAAAGTTCTTACATAAAGCCTCAGTAACTCTCTAAAGTTAAAATAACTTTGAAAGTATTTTATATGAAAATGTATTAAAGAAAGATTTTTTTAAATCCCTACTCACGCCACTGTTCTACAAATATCTATTGCTATATTGAGGTAGGTATTACAGGAGGGCTTAATAAAAGGACGGGAATGTAAAAAAATGTGCAAACAACTCTGCAAACACGTCGGAGCGGTTTAAAGGCCGCGTCCGGATTGCGAGGGGCGGCGGCGGCGGAGGGCACAGGCAGCATTCCAGCCTCCCGTGGCCACGGCGACGTCACTCCTATATACCTACAAGGCGCATTCCACGATGCCACTCGTTCTTTCACCGCAAATATGAAAAAGAAAGCAAAAGAAAGCGGCTATTATGGACCCGTTCAACATTAAAAGGGCTACATATTTATTTATATATATAATGTAAATAAATTAGATTTAGGAGTGACATTAGAAATACTTGCATGTGGACGGAAATAAAAGATCAAGTTGGACAAGGGGCGCCGCGACCCTGACATCTGTGGTGCGCGGGCGCCGTCTGCTCTACGCGAGAGCTCACGGTCGCCGCCCTCCAGCGCCTACTGGCTAAAAATAGCTCACGATACCGATCGGTGCTTATTGCTTATCGAGATCAAAGTTAGAACACTAGAATTAACGTTCCTGCAGTGAGTGCCTGAGGTTTCAGTAAGCGAACGTTGTGTTTGTGTAAATGTACGCGTGTCTAGGTCACAGTGTTAGTCAGGTCGAGGCGGCTGTTAATAATGGTAGTTTTGGTCGGTGGTGATGGGCCCGTGTGTCGGGTGACGGGCGAGCGGTGGGCCGCGGGGGAGCGTCGCGTGCGCAGCTCGGTGTCCGTCCCTGGCTCGGAGCAACGCCCCCGTCAAGGGCGGCGACGCTGCAAATTTCTGCAAGTCCAACGCGAGTCAGTGCATCGCGCCATGTCGCGGCGGCTCCGCGCTCGCCGCTCGCCGCTCGCACACCGCCGTGGGCGCACGCCGCTGCACGCACCGCCCTATGTAAAATAACTGTTATTTTGGTCGTTAATGGACACGTTCCGCATTCTTAACTCGATCCTCTTTCTTCGGACTTTTTGAGATCCGTAACATTATTCCGTTGCCAAATAAGTGGATAGGTGTTTTTTGGTGTCGGCTGTTTTATGGTTTTTTTTTCTGATCAATTTTCCGAAGTGCACAATGAAAGTAAGTTTTCAGAAAGAACAGGATTCAAAAACTGGTTTGACGAATGAAAGTGTAGTGTTATGAATTGGTTCAAATGACGATCACCTTGGAAGTGGCATTTTGTTTTTTTTCACAATGTTGGACACGAGGAAACTGCCGAGGCGATCGATGTCGCTTCATGGTTTGTATGAAGGATTTTTTTTCAACCAGCTTGTTGCTTATCTGAGACTAACCATTCGTTAATTGAAGCATTTCTCAAATCATTGTTGCATACATAGCGTCGCGTTTTATTATTTCGTATCTACCGCGCCAAGCTAAGCTGTAGCCTACACATATGTATTTATGTAGAGTTGACCTAGCGGTCACCTTCTTCAGGCCGCTTCCTAGGACACATGCCTTTATTCGACAACTCGTTTTTATCCAATGAAGTGAGCTTTTCTGGTTCGATTATGTTACAAAATAAGTAACATGTAGTTACCTCATTTGATACGCTAGGATAGGATTAAGATCACCAAGATTATTTAGATTATTGTAAAACAGAAGAAAAAAAAAAAAAAAAATTGCAATCCAGAAATCAAATATGAAACGGTCATTATTCTATCCGACGGGAATCTACCATCCCTCGTAGCAGAACTGAATTTTAAAATGGTCAATAAAATTTAGTTAATCTAATAATTTTCAACGTTTTTTTTGTTCTGGTTTAGTTGTATGACATACATGTTTGTCAATTGAAAATCACTATGTAGAGCTTTTTCTTTGCCTTCCTTGCAGAAGTCCTTTCAAGAGGAGTTATGTATGTTCACTTACTTATATACAGGGTGGAAAAAATCAATGGGCCCTGAAGGGAAACCACTTTAAATCCTTAAGATAGATTATTTTTCTTAAAGGAAACATTCCTTTAATTTTAAAAAGAAACAAAACTGCATTCACAGATTTCTCGACATGCTTACCTAAACCGGGAATCGAACCAGTTAAAAAAATTAAAAAATAAACACTCGCTATTTTATTTCACTAGTCGATACAGTCAATGTTAGAGATAAAATTCCTCCAATAAACATTAGGTCTTACACTCGTCTGTCGTACAAAATTTCCATGAAATCTAATATTTAGGTAGTACACAAGGGCTTTAATCAACATTACCTAGACTAGAACTGTTCACTTTTAACAAGCAAAAGACACGTTATAATTTTTTTAAACTGACATCCAAAGACATTCTATGAAGTACAAGCTTGCTAATTCATCTCTAAGTGTATTTGATTTTTTTTATTACAAGTACCTCGTTGAAGACTTAGATAAGAAAATCATTTAATTGGTAATAATAATTCTATGCACATATTCTTTCTTAGACGGGGCGTTCTGACGAAAAGTTTAAAAATAGAACGTTCCGTTTGACAATAATCCTATCGATTAGTAGAATAAAATAGCGAGGGTGTTTTTTTTTATTTTTAGCTGGTTCGATTCCCGGTTAAGGTAAAGCTTATCGAGAAATCTGTGAATGCAGTTTTGTTTCTTTTTAAAAATAAAGGAATGTTTCCTTTAAGAAAAATAATCTATCTTAAGGATTTAAGGTGGTTTCCCTTCAGGGCCCATTGATTTTTTCCACCCTGTATATAAAGTTTATCAGGAAGTTACAAAATCGATTTCCTGTTGTAATTCGAAGTTTAAGTAATATCATTTTTTGTAATAAGCATAATGTTCATGTTATGACATAACATGACGCCTGTATTCCCTGATAGGTTGTATAATAAGTAGCAAGCCTATTGCCATCAACCGAGCACAATAAATCTAGACTCCGGGCTGCTACTGCGAAATTCCACACGGAAAAGCCCAATAAAGCCGGGTCCGCAGCGCCAATTTTCTAAAATATTATTGTGTTTTTACTAACAAAACTGTTAGGTAACGCCCCTATTCGGTTAGCAAACAATGTTATCCTGTTTGCAAACACGAAAACATAGCGCTGCGGACCCGGCTTAACACTTTACCCGACCTGGGGATCGAACCCAGAACCTCATGCTCAGCAGTCGAACTTGCGATCACTAGACCAACAAGGCAGTCATGTTATGTATGTTACGAGCAGGTACAATTGCAAAATAAGTATGTGTTTGTTGATTTTACGAGAGGTATTTATGTTGTATGTTTTTACAACCTGAACACACATTTTCAATGATGAAGGATACTCACTTATATATACAAACTATATACCTAATATAATACGATACACACAATATATAGTTCACACACTCCATCACGAGCATCATTTTTACATAAAGAAAACAGCCTCATTTCTATATACTTTTGTATTCAGCCGTTAATCACGACATAAAGTTTACGCAACTGAATAAATTAATTCAATGTCTTTGTTCCAATTTAGTGACGATATGAAATAATATTGTTGGTACCGTTGAGGTAGTCCATTCTCTTCAAGACTGAATTTCAGTTACAGTTGTTCAAATATAAGGAAGCGTGCCGTGTCTGCAAAATATGTGTACATAAAGTTTACTATATAGGAATTTTGTGGTGTAAAAACGTCAGTTGTATCGCATATTTCTTTAAGTTTGCTCATTTTGAATATTATCTACCATATTATCGCATTATGTGTCTGCATTTTTATATTTATTAAATTCATATAAATGTCACGGTGATCTACCTGATAAGTTCAAGAATGTTCGCAAAATAAAAACGCAAATTAGATTTATAAAATTAAGATTAGTATCACCTTGTTGATCTGGACGCGATGTATACTCAAAACGTGATAGTGTTGGACTCGAAAACGTACAGCGTTGTTAAAATCCGCCACTCTCGTTGTTTACATCGAATTGAAGAGGAGAAAGAAGGTACCTTTTTTGGTAAACACGGGTTATTTGCTTTGGGTTATATTGTGGTTCGACGCTGTCGATGTACATATTTAATCAGGGTACTTACAGTGACACAGAAAAAGGGAATGACTTCAAAGGAATACAAATCTTAGCATTTTATTTTGTGCTATATCTTGTACTGTTTTGTATTACAACTAGTATCGGTGACTAAGTACCACTCATGATGGAATACAGTGACGCATCATCTTAGCTAATACAGTGTTGGTCAACTGTAATAGGACACTGCCAGTGATTCATGGTATAAACTAATTTTCGTAACTTCCTTCAAACTAGTTGTCAGTTTATCACATTTTCATCACTTGAAATATAAATCAAATAAATGCATATAAATTTTAGTAGTATTACCATGCAGTTGAAGTATTTACGATAACACTAGCGGTGAGAGTTGACCTGGATACAAATATTTAGTTTGTTCACTTATGTACAAGATGCTGACAACACACTTAGGTATATTTCATTTAAGTATTGCATGCGCATACCAATGTCATTAGTGATTATATTTATATAATTTTAAAAACGTAGTTTTGCATTGATTTATTCCTACCGTTTGGTGTAATTTATATGATCGGATCAGCTGTTCCTTTAGACACCGTTCAGACGAGTTCGCGTGCTGATAATAGCGCAGGGAACATGAAGTGGCTACAGGGAGCCCTGTTATTTAAAACGGTTTACCTGATTTAGTGATTTTAAATAATATTGTTCGAAAGTGTTGCTATTGATAATGTAATATAATTATAATCGTTAAAATTTCAGATCGTGTCAACAAAAGCGACGCTGAAGACAAAAGTCTGTCTAATGACGAAACACCTCTACCATCATGCCCCCGACAACCTCCAGATGGAGTAGAGACTCCTTGCGAAGCTGTGGAGAAGACACCGGAGCCGACGTCTCGCCTCCCGTTGCGGATGCCAGCGGGCTGGCCCGGCGCACGCCCACGCTTTTCTTACACATCTAGAACACAAGATGCCCGCAGTGAGGCTAGTGTTAAAGATAAAATTGCCATGTTTTCAAACGATCGTGCGACATCTTCAGACCGCTTGGATAAATGTGGCACTTTGCCAGCTAGAAACCCTTCAGCTGTTAGAAAGAGTACGGCCTCATATGCAAGCAGCTATACCGATGTATCTTCCTTGGATAGACGTTTGACGAAATCTCAAGATAATCTCGATGAATTGCCTCGTTCGTATAAGAGGCACACGGAGAGACCGGAAGTTTTGGGAGGCGTGGAACGTGCTTCAAATGCTTCAACATACAGTTCAGCAAAGAGCAGTAACACTTCACTTTACACAGAGAGCAAACCTTTGTTTTATGGAAGTACTACAACGTTACCTTCGACCACAGACCCTTCATTTGCTAAGACCGTGTATCATGTGCGCAGTGTCAGTGATGATAATGGCAACAAAAATATATCAAAACACAAATCGAATTTAGACTATTTAATTGAACAAAGGAAGAAATCAATGTCCAAGTTAAGATGTTTAGTAATACCTGAAGTACAAACACCAATTGTGGATCTTCCTGAAATTAAAGTTCAAGACGCCCTTTCAAAGTCATTCCTTTTGAAAAACAATCAAAGCAACACGAATACAAAAGTCAACAAATCAAATAATTCAAAACCGGTCAATTTGAATGAGACAAAATGGAAAGCTGATCTACTGCCCAATAATTTACCAAAATATTCTCCAGCTTTCAAACGTAAATCGTTACAAGTATACACGCCTTCCTCTCTTTCTAAAGAATCTACTCCAGAACCTAATTACAATGAGAGACTAGAGTCACTGAACAAAGCAACATACAAATCTCATGGAACTAAGCCCCTGAGGACTTCTTTGGATACGAACGGGTTAACTACCCGACTGCCCACAGCAACTCTGACATCAAGCAAGACTTTATCAACAGATAATATAAGTTCATCGAGGAAAGATCACAAAGACATTTTAAATTATGTCCGAGACTATAAGAACGTGGACATTAAAATTTGCACTGCTACTGACGTAGTAGATAGCGATAACGATTCTGCAATGAGTTCGACGCAGTCTAGTTACCGGTCTTCAGCTTCTTCTCCAATGCATAATATAGAAAATATAGAATCTGACAGCTCGCGCTTATCACCCCGAGTATCACATTATGCAACCTACTCGATATTAAAGTCTGAGATACCTAATAAATCGAATGTAACGGAAAAGAATTCAGAAGAGTATGTCAAGCGTAATGTTTGTCGGTCAGTGTCGTCTGATACAAACGTATCACTCAGTTCGTCAGCAGGTTCGGCAGCTACGTCTGGATCGCAAGCGAGTTGTAGTTCACTTGAAAGTTCTGTCGCTGACTCCGATAAGAGAAAAGTTTCGAAATCGTATAATATCGATACGATCAACAGACGAAACATTTTGGCATCAGCGAAATGTAGGAGTGGTAGAGATGCTAAACTTAAATCACCTGTTGTTGAATCTAAGTTCTCACACGAGTCTTGCGACAGGTCTCCGAGTCCAGTACATAAACCGTCTGAACGCCTTTCTACACTCACGCCATCAGTGAGTGCTGTGTCGAATAAAGGCGAAAACAGACGACGCAACAAAATAATTGCCGAAACTGACTCAGACAGTGATAGCGACGCAAACGTGTGGCAGAGGAAGAATGATTTCAAAAATACGCGGCTGAAACGAAATTCCAGTTCAGCTAATAAAAACAAACAAAGTGATATTAATTTAGAAAGTCCTAAAACTGAAGATGGCCCTAAAGTTATATCCGAAAAAATAATAAAGGAAATTAATAAAGCTGGCCTTGATAACTACAACAATAACAAAATATCAAGTTTAACGGAGAAAAATGACTTTATTATTAAAAAAACTGAAAGTAGTTTATCTAATAAATACGAGAAAAATAACAAACCTGAAATAATCGAACATTACAAAGCTATTGATAGCATTGATGGTAATTGCAATATTGTAAAAAATAAGGAAAAATCATTGGAACTAAGTAAAAAAACCGAAATCGACATACCGAGCAATAAAACTAGTTCTGCTGAGGAAGTTAAAGTACCAACTCAAACCATTCGACTTAGACGAGGAGCTGGTACTGGCGTAGGAGTTATTTTGGCCGGTGGAATCGACTGTGAAGCGAAAGATGTTACGGTGCGTATTTCTTAATGTTATTTTACTAAAGAAATAATTAAAGTCCTTGTCTATTGCCTGGCTAAACATTGGTTGCATACCCGTAGGTATAGTGCAGGTGCTTTTAAAGTTTATCGGGTGTATAGCAGCTTAGACACTGATGGCCTCATATATACAGGGTGTCCAGTAAATAGTACGACATACTGAAGGGAGTGATAGCTTAGGTCAATACCTACCAAAATAGCACATACAATTTTCGGGAAAATGTTACGGTTTTCAAATTAAACAAAATTTTCCAAAATGTTGATTAATGTAATTTTTTTTTCTTGGCCACGTTCTCCTTTTTGATATAAACGAAATCAAATGAGTACAGTAACAATTCACGAATAAATTTATGTAAAAAATATCAGAAAAGGAAATTTTCTTTACAACAGAGTAAAAAATCAGATATTCGATATTTTGGAAAATTTTGTACAACTTGAAAACCGTAACATTTTGCGGTACATATAATTTGCTATTTTGGTAGGTATTGAACCAAGCTATCACCTCCCGCAGTATGTCGTACAATTTACTGGACATTCTGTATATCACTTCATGTTATTAATCTACATAATGCGTTAAGGCAATATTTTGTTATACGTTATACACACAACATGGTATAGTCTCCCAAAAATGTATTGCCAGTCTTACGCTGAATGTCTAGATGTGGATGTTGTGTCATACATAGATAGTTTTGAAAATTAATACTTTTGAAATGACGTTATCAACGTTAGCGATATTTTGATGGCAAAGGACATTTTGTCAAGAGTAGTAAGTCATTTTCTTGATCCATTGTACAATATTGCTTTGTTACCGTGGGTTTTAGTGGCATCCTATAAGGATGTAGATGTTCAGCGGTGGATATACTCATTTCATAATTTATGGTATTGTTGACTAAGTAGTGTTATTGTTTTTATTTCAGGTTCATAGAATTCTAGCAGATAGTGTGGCGGCCAAGGCAGGACTGAAGAGGGGAGCAAAAGTCAGAAGTATTAACGGCTGCGTTATGGCTGGGTTAACGCACGCACAATCTGTCACTATACTCAAGGTAAGCAACATCTTATTATTTACAGCAAAAGTTTGACAACATTTGAGTGTGAATTTTGAAATACTCTCAGACGATATTATGGTACGGATGGGTCTGGTGATATTTCGAAGGGACTTGTAGATATATACTTTCATACCCACCCAATTTAAAATAGTAGTGTATGTAATAGGAGGCAACCCTTTTACTAACTAGATCGATACAAGAACATAAAACCCTAGGCCAAACTAAAAAAATAAGGAATGATTACTTAGCCCAGTCGCCAGGTCGCAAAAAAGGGGTTTACCTTGCAAAAGGTCGTTCAGTCCTGAATTTTGGATATGGTTATGTTAAGGTGTTCTTATGAAAATTTCAAGTTTTCGACCATGAGTGACTTCGGCGCGATCGGCCAGGCAAGGTAAAACTACCTGGCGATTGGGCTAGCTAGAAAAACTGAAAACAATTACTCAGTTACTTACACTTTTGGAAACGACATAAATGATCATAAAATACGATCTTTATTTAATTTCATAAACAGCTCAACTGTGTCTAAATGCGGTTTCTCACGAATTATTATAACTACACTACAGGGTGTTAACGAATTCGTGTAATTCCTTAAAACCACATGATCTACTACTGATGTAGACAGGCCCTGCACGGGATATAGCTTAATAAAAAATAAAATTATTATTTTTTCATGCGGCTTTGTTACCGATCGTATCTAAACGACTTAATAAGGATTCAGTAAAAAAATAAGAATTTATTTTTTTGCAAAAAAAAATGTTTTATTTGTGTAAACATTTCGATGCCACGCATAAATTAATGAAAGCACGGCGACACGGCTGGCAGGCACGACTAACGCGATATCGCTCTTTGCAGTCAGATAACTCAAGGCTCTAAAATGACTCAGAAATAGAAATCAAGATTTTCAAAAATACCCATTTTGGGTTTTCTGTGTCACCAGTAGACCACGTGGTTTGAAGGAATTACACGAATTCGTTAACACCCTGTATAAATAAGATCTATCTCAACATTATATTAATATTTCGCCTGCAGGGTTATTGTGGCCATTACTGAGCGAAAAAGGTGTTTTTTTAAATAACCACATTCATAAAATAATAACAATTTTCTTTTTCAGGAGCAACGTTCAGAAGTTATAATCGAAATAGAGATCGAAACTCGACAAAATGCAAACGGTATTGGAGGCGGCTCTGACAAAGGTATTTATGTGTTTTTTATTTTATTTAACTGCCTTGCTTTGTTTTTTACGTGTTAGAAATTAATCGAGTTCTTATTTTGTTTAACAGCGGAGTCGAAGGTCCGAAATGAGGTTGAAGATATAGATTTGGCAGACGAGAGTAAAGCTACCGGATCTGTCATGACAGTGTTGCTGGAAAAGGCTGGCGGTGGAGCCGGACTCGGTTTCGGCTTGGATGGCGGCCGCGACTCACCGCGCGGCGATCGTCCTCTAACCATTAAAAAACTTTTCGCAGGTTAGTTTCTAAAACTTACTTATGGGCGTATACCTGCTTCCTTTACGGAAGCAGGTAACCAGCGTCGACTTACCAGCGCTTATCGGTACTGGTCCGTGCAGGTAACCGCTACTTATAGGAAGCGGGTAGAAGCAGGGGCTGGCATTTTTTCAACAAAAATACGCCTTAATCCCTTGCAAATACAGCTACAAATGACGGCCTACCAGCGCTGATCGGAGTAGATCGGAACTTGTCGGCGACGTTCGGAGTTTGTCGGCGCTGGTTCCCCACTCAGTGTAGAAACTACCTGCGCCGACTAACTGCGCGGACCAGCACCGAACAGCGCTGACAGATCGGCGCCGGCAACCCGCTTTCTACGTGTATACGCACTAACAAGTGATCAACTTACATATACAGTACACAGATCAATTAACGAAATACGTGATGGAACAGATAAACAAAAAAAGTTAAATTGCAGGTGGAGCAGCAGCACAAAGCGGTCGTGTTCTAGTCGGTGCGGAACTTCTATCAGCTGGAGGGCAGTCGATGGAAGGATTCACACGCACACAAGCCTGGGCAGCTCTCAAGGCTTTGCCTGCTGGCCCGGTTACCCTTGTACTTAGGAACCCTAAAGGCAATATGGATATTTGAATACAAATATAATAAAAAAAGTTTGAATACAATAAAGCACCTACACATGCAACAGTGATACCAAATTGGTTAAAAAGATCTCCTTGAATAATTGAGTTTAGTGACGTGTCTCAGTGCCTGGTTAGCATTCCGCTAACAGATTCATTTATCTGCGAACGTTCATCTAAAGAGAGAGTAAAACGGTGCTATCTGAAACCATTCAATTTACGAAAGTGCGCTGAAAGTGTAGGGTTTCGGAACTTGTTATTCCTTCTTCTTTTATTTAAAATTTGCCTCATTCATTAGTCACTGTTTCTATAAGATTGTAAATAGGTAATTTATGTCATCTGTCTGTAACGGATTCTCGTAAAGATAGGTTTTGTAAGACTGTGTCTAATTTTTGTTAAAATCGTTTATTTATTCGGTTTAATTAACTAGTCTGGACTGTAAAAATGTTGAAGACAACATTGACTTTTAGGCTTTGTACTTAAAGTACATATGCGCTTTAAAACGAAGATCAAAATTGATTATAATTAGTGCCATTTTTAGTTTGATGAATCATTATGCGCACACGGTGATGTACATAATCGACATAATATAATCTAAGCTTGTGAAACGTCATAAATAAAGCCGACCTTTCGAATAAGTACGTAAACATAATAATAAGTACGCGTGCGTTTTCGATGGAGATCTATCATTTTTACATGCAATAACCCCTACGGGTGGTATTTTAAGAGTAGATAATGTCGAATGTACGACAAAAAATATCAGATGTCTCGCTTCGTTACATAATATTAATTCATAATCTGCAATTTACTCTGTTATTATGTAAACTTACATGTATATTCATGAAAATGCTTAAATAAAAAGTTGGAAATCATAAAGTTCAGAACGCTAATTATTTTATGTATTCTCATGCAAACCTTTACTTGCCATGATACTTATTGCCAATAGCGGTACCTATCATACCATTGCTTAGTTTTAATGCAACGATCTATTTAGTTAAGGACTTGTAAATATTTTGTTATTTATTAATAACTGTTTTACTTAGCGGGTTATGTTAAGTCACCGCTTGTAACTACTGATTGCTTACTGGTTCGTATAAGTTCTGTCATTTTTTAGCTTTTAACGCGACCATTAAGAAATTAGGCATAATTTAATAAGATTGATTTAATTCCTAATCTGGTGTAGATATATTTAAAAGTCTCTCTTGTTATTTGTAAAATAAGAGCCAGCATGTCATTTAATTAGCTATAGATAACTATAGAATTGCAGAACAATGTTTGCAAAATATATTCTTGTACGCACGGCTATATTATATCAATCTCTTAATTACCAGTGTAAGCTAATCTCGCATTGTATATAATTTCCGTACAATGATAGGTCAGATTATACTGGAAATGTTTAGCTTGATAAATAGCCGTGTGTACTTACTAATAAAATTAAGAAAAATAAATTGTATTTATAACATGTCTTAGGTACAATTAAAGTAAAAGTTGCAATATATGACTTACAAGCGGATTTGACACGTAACAATTCTCGTCATTAACATCTGATTATATACCTACCCTTTGATGAATATACACAATATTCTTTATTTACTTTAGGTGATATAATATGTTATCTTAGTTACTTTTAATCTTTTATGTTACTATATTATATTTTATATAATCGCCGTAATTAAAAATGTTGTTTTATTTCTAAATAACTTTATTTAAATCAAGTTAACTTAAAATAAAGCAACTACCCACAGTTTTGTACTTATATTGCATACTATATGAGCCTGCCATGCATAACATCTTAAACTTCAGGAAAAGCTTTCATGTTAGAAGCACTCGAAAGCACTTTTAGTAGGCTTCGGCAAAAAGTTTACATTATAGAAGAAACGCTTTCAACGAACTGGGAGCAATAACGTCACATTTGGTGAATCATGTTTTGTTCATTAAGTATTAGAAATGGATTTTTAAGAGCCCAGATTAGGGTTACCACCCGTACTCTAAAATAGAGTATTGTCCTGTTTTTCATGTAGGCGTACTTTATAATCTACAACACCAATAAAGTTGCCAAAATACTCTATTTACGTAAAACTGATTGTTACTGGCTCGTTACTAGTTATGAGTACTTATGAGACTAAATAAACTGGTATCCACAGCTACAAAATTTGGGCGTTTGATAATATTAGACAAATAATGAAAAATAATAATAAATACTCTTTTTTATGCTGTGTACTTTATTTTTGTTCTACCAAAATAAAAAATAAACTTTATTCGTACCAAAAAAAAGGTGGCAACCCTAGCCCAGATAGCATCCTGCATCCCGGCTGCCTGCATCCCGGCTAAAACTGCAACTGCCAAAAGCAGTTCAAAGGCAGTGAGATGAAGTCCACTTGCAGTTGTGATGCGGTTATAACGCCAGATGTGACGACCCCCTGGAGTCGTCTAAGGATCCTGACTAAAATCGAACTGAACCTTCAACTACAGTTTTTAAGGGACCACTTACATAATATGAAAAATTGGGTACATAGGTTGTAAGTAGGCTTGCCAACCTTAATGTATGAATTTACCGGGACTTTGGCAATCAAAATACGGTACGTGGCAAAAAAAACCGGGACCCAACTGTTAAAGTCCGCATACTTTGACAGTTGGGTCCCAGGGCGAATAATACAATTATAAATTATTTTAAATAGTATTATTGAATGTCTTACTTTGGCATACAAGTACAAGACTTACAAAATAGCAAAAATTAAAAAAAATAGGAAATATAATATGGTGTTCGTTCGATGTCGATACTCGCAGTCGCGATTTCTCTCCACTCTTCTAGTTAAACAAAACGTGCGTTCACTAAATTCCGACTTCTGCCCGAAGGTTTAGCCGTAGGTACGATAAAACGGGACAATTGGCGTCCCGCACACGTCTTTCGCGGGACGCATCCTCTAAAGCTCTAGAAACGGACGCTTAGAATCTCGCGGGACGGTTGGCAAGCCTAGTTGTAAGTACCTACTAAAATCTTAGCTGCACCCGGAATCATAATCGGTCTGAAAAAACGTATTAATAACACGTGGGTTGAAAGTGAGTTGTAGGTTTGGGTAGCATGACGTGGGATAATGTACCTATACACCAGTGGCGTAGGGTGAATTTTCTTAAAAGGGAAGCTGGACCAAAAAATGCTTATACCTTGCTCAAGTGTGATGCGTAAATTCCAGTAACTACTCGTTTCGAAAGGGAAGCCGATAGGAATCGAGTTGTATGGAGCCTTCGCCACTGCTATACACATTATATATACTTTAAATCTCTGTTACCATTATTCCAATGTAGGTACCAATAACTACACTTCTCATCAAAAAAATCGAAACACTTCCGAAATTATCTTTGTGGCGACAATTAAACAAAAAACAAGCATTAATTCATTATAGAAAAGACATAATTTAGTAGCTGGAAGTTTGGCCTTTACAATGGTGTACGAAACTTCCAATTTTTTTTTTTTTTTTTCAATTTTTATCCTTTAAATGATTGGAACATTGTTTTGAGATAAACGTGTGTTTAGAGTTGGAGTATATTTGTCGTGCAAAAAACGCAAAATAACGCATTACTTTAAAATTTTCTGTTTGTAATTTGTTGATTAGGCTCTGTGACGTCTGTTAAAACGTTTTTTTTATAACACACATGCATACTTCACCCGCAGCAGCCGCCCAAGTAGTGGCATTGCTGGATTCTGGGACTAGTCAGCGTGTTGTGGCTGCAAGATTGCATCTAAGCCACTTGTCTGTTCAAAGAGTGTACCAACGCTATCGGGAGACTGGTTTATTTACGCGCCATCCAGGATCTGGTAGGAATCGGGTCACTTTTGAGTGAGACGGCCGATTTATTGCAAGCGTTTGTTTGCAAAATCGACGCCTTCGCGCTTTTCAACTGCAGCAGCAGCTCCTTGTTGTTCGAAGGGTGACTGTAAGTGGCTCTACGATTTGAAGAAGGTTGAAGGAACGTAGACTGGTACCACACAAGCCAGCTAATGGGTCAAAATTAACAACAGACCATCGAAGAGCTCACCAAAAAAAATCGAAACACCTCGCAAGTTTTTGTTTTGAATGGATTATTAGAAAAACATGTTTTTTTTTAAAAATAAATACTAAATGCCATTTAATAGTAGGTAGCATAAGGTTTAGAATTCCTTATGTTGATGTTCCATAATTTTACTCTCGCCAGAAAAGAGAACCTTGCTCATTTGTAGGTTTGAACAATTTAAGTGCACAAGTGCAAAGTTAAGGCGCGCTCTTCGATGGTCTGTTGTTAATTTCGGCCCATTAGCTGGCTTGTGTGGTACCAGTCTACGTTCCTTTAATCTTCTTCAAATCGTAGAGCTACTTACAGTCACCCTTCGAACAACAAGGAGCTGCTGCTGCAGTTGAAAAGCGCGAAGGCGTCGATTTTGCAAACAAACGCTTGCAATAAATCGGCCGTCTCACTCAAAAGTGACCCGATTCCTACCAGATCCTGGATGACGCGTAAATAAACCAGTCTCCCGATAGCGTTGGTACACTCTTTGAACAGACAAGTGGCTTAGATGCAATCTTGCAGCCACAACACGCTGACTAGTCCCAGAATCCAGCAATGCCACTACTTGGGCGGCTGCTGCGGGTGAAGTATGCATGTGTGTTATAAAAAAAAACGTTTTAACAGACGTCACAGAGCCTAATCAACAAATTACAAACAGAAAATTTTAAAGTAATGCGTTATTTTGCGTTTTTTGCACGACAAATGTACTCCAACTCTAAACACACGTTTATCTCAAAACAATGTTCCATTCATTTATAGGATAAAAATTGAAAAAAAAAAACTAATTTTTGGAAGTTTCGTACACCATTGTAAAGGCCAAACTTCCAGCTACTAAATTATATTTTTTCTATAATGAATTAATGCTTGTTTTTTGTTTAATTGTCGCCATAAAGATAATTTCGGAAGTGTTTCGATTTTTTTGATGAGAAGTGTATTTATTCATGTTAGACTGGGTACGGAATTTAAGGCTTCTAAATGTATAGACTGTCAGAGGTATTTGTTTGGACCGGGACCTCCGAAATAGCGACTCTTGATAGGGTTCAATAACCCACCCATGACTTAAACATGGAATGCGCAGTTTAACCATTAATTTGCGAGGTCGTAAATTTCAATCACTTACATATTTTTTTTTTTTTTTTTAAATAATCTTTGCCCCACTCTAAGATTTCTCTTGTATCGTGGGTGCGTTTACAGACACAAATCTCACATACACAAACGCCCAGAACCGAAACAACCATCTGTAGGCCATACAAATTTTTGTTCCGTGTGGGAATCGAACCCACGACCCGTAGCGCAGAAGCCAATCGCTTAGCCACTGCACCAAACGTGTCGTCTAATTCTTCATTATCCAACTTATTTACTGTTAAATAGAGATGGAGACACCAACTCAGTTATACCATTGGCACCCTCTATATTAACTGATGCAATTGTTAACTAAGCAGTAATAAATTTCGTCGTGTAATCACGTCGTTCGCGTTCACAGGCGATTAATGTCATGGCGTTGATGACATTCAGACGGTTAATGAGGTTTGCAAGTACTTACCGAGCGCTTCATTCCGAAGTGCAAATGCATAATACGTAGGTATATATTTACTATATTATATATATACATTTCGCTGAACGAATTTACGCTTTTACGGAATGTCGTCCTTACATTACATATAAAGAGTCTGGGGTGCTAATGAATTCCTTTTATTTGAAACGAAGCTGCATTTTGCAACATTTTTAAGATAGGTATACTTAGAATAATTTTGTATAATTGGACTCTGCTGCTTACTAGTAAAATATCATTAGATTTTTGATATCAATTTCATTTTGTTGTTCTCGTTACACCAATATACCTATTCAGCGGCGTTTTATGTAACAAAATATTGTTAATTATAATAAACACGGATCTTTTTTTCTTACGTGGTATGAACCGACAAATCCTATTTAATCATTTGGACACTAAGTTAAAGAAAAACACACCACCTACTCGAAAATGTTCAATTTGTCATGCATACCTTTATAAAGTAAGTCATTATTCCATCAAAAACATACATGAGAGACAAGTTCAATATTATGATATATGCTTTGGTTGTTGACTTCAGCGACTAAAGAAGTGAGATCTAAATGGGTGCCAAGTTCAATGGTCAGTCCTGAAATTTATTTGTAACAACATAAAATTTTGACGACACGTTTGGTGCAGTGGCTAAGTGATTGGCTTCTGCGCTACGGGTCGTGGGTTCGATTCCCACACGGAACAAAAATGTGTATGGCCTACAGATGGTTGTTTCGGGTCTGGGCGTTTGTTTGTGAGATTTGTGTCTGTAAACGCACCCACGATACAAGAGAAATCTTAGTGTGGGGCAACTTTTTTTAAAAAAACAAAAAAAAAAAAACATTTTATAACAACTTAAAATATAATTTCTTCTTACAACTTAGGATAATTATATTGAAGCCTAAGGTCTGACTTGGCTAGTTTTCATATACGAATTATTATTCCGTACCTACTAAAACAGTCATAGAAGACCCCTATGTTCGATGGCTAGTTTCTACCAGCAAGCCAAATTTTCGGAAGAATAAAATAAGAACTTACAGCTTTAGAACTTGCAAAGGCTATAACATAATCGTATGAAAACTAGCCAAGTTAGACCTTAGGCTTCAATATAATTCCAACAAATCACATCATTGAAAAAACGAGAAAAAAAAACGATCTCCACTTTACATGTACAGGAGGTACCATAAAAAAATATTTTTCATGATTTTGTTGTTCATTTTGTTGGCGTGATTAATATATGTACATCCATGCCAAATTATAGCTTTCTAGTACTAAGAGTCTCTGAGCTAAGCTGCGGACGGACAGACGGACGGACATGGCGAAACTCTGGGACTTTATTGACTACGGAACCCTAAAAATTAACTTAAACTTTTTTTAATAGTTCTGCTACTGTTATTGTAACTTTAATAGAGTACTTTGGTTCTAGTAGGATACTTTTAATTGTTTCGCAGAAGGTGTGAAAAGTAGAGTATTGTCCTTGGGGATAAAGGTGTTGGGCGGGCTTGAATCCCTTGCTGCACTCAGGATTCTAGTCATAACTCCGTCGCTTCGTTCAGAAGTTAACTCTAAACAGCCTCGCTGCGCTCGAGAGTTGAACCAAGAATGCTTCGTTACGCTCGGGATTCAATATGGCTCCTGTGACGTAAGACATTGCTTTATCCCCTTGGTGAATAATCTTCTATTGCATGTTTAGACAATCCAGTAATGTGGTCGGCCGCTTTGCTCTAAGCTCTAATGTGTGTATAAGGTCTATAAGTACTAAGGGCGACTATTGACCATTTAGATTAGAATATGGTTTTAAGTCCCTAATTTATAACAGATCCATATACTCTTTTTCCACCAATTTCTTCGTCTATATCAAAGGTACATCAAAGATAAAAAAAACAATACATTCTTTATAAATATTTATATTGTTGCGTAAGTTTCTACAATAAAATGCTATATTAAAATGCAAAAATACTCAGTTAGCAACCGCGTCATTGTTATTTTTTCTAGGTCATTGGTCGAATATACTTATCTTAGGAGTAAAGCTACAATATTCACTGAAATATACACAATGCAATATTTGTGTTAAACATTACACATATAAAAATATTAATTTGCATTTTTTTGTGTATTAAAATGCAGTCATTCAATGCGTTACATCTTATAAGTTACAGTCTTGTGAAGATTGGACATTTTTCCGAAAGACAAATTTATAATTCTAAGCTTATCGTTGGACGAAAGTCGCATAGTTTTGATTATAAAAGTTCAATGTTTGTTAAATATCAAAGTGTGATAATTTGATATTTAGCCAGCATTGAACTTTAGTTCATTATATGAATCGAATGAGAGAAACCTAGATGAACTAGAAGTTATCGCGAATGATTCTCACCATCATAGAACAGGGGGCTAATAATATGACATGTGGTGAATTATTATATTTCATTTCATATTCGTAACCATAATTATCGGTCTAACATTAGAATATCGGCAATGCCAATAACTGAATAAGGTATTTGACTGAAAAAATCTAATTAGTCCGGCAGTCAGATGATCAAAAAATATTTGAACCGTATTTTTTCTTTTGTTGCGTAAACCAAAATTGACGAAGATAAGACACTTTTAAAATTGGCACAAGCCCCCACTCTCGAGTTTTAATGCGTTTTATCTTTCCAAATATTCATAGATTCAACAAAAAAAAAACATGTCCATTATTTTTCAAAACTCCATTTGTCGGACTAATTAGATTTGCAAGTTATTGATGCTTTCAACATGCCTATTGCGGGTTAGACTGGAAGCTGACCCCAACATGGTTGTGAAAAGGCTAGGCAGAACAGAACATTCGTAATCATAACTGCAAATGGGCTGCACATCCAGTCGGCAGTTGTCACACAGTTGCACTGACTGCATCCTAGTTGCCCTCAAGCTGCATTTGGCAGTTGCATAGTTTGCAGTAGCTCACCAAATGTAACGTTATTAGCCACCCAGAATATAAGTAGGCTAAAGGTACCAGTCCGAGACGGGCTGCAAACTGCAGACTGCAACCGCAGACCGCAAGTCACATTGATTTGTATGAACCAGTAGTGTCGCTTGTCTGCTGCTGTTATCTGCGGTTGCAGTTTGCGGTCGCCGTTGGAATACTACCTTTAAGGTATAGATATATGTTAAAGGTGTTATTCGGACGGCGAGTTGCGGTCGGCGGATGCAGTCTGCAGTTTGCAGTCCGTCTCGGACTTGTATCTTAATACTACGTTAACAGCGGAATATGTTGTAAAAACAATAGTAGTCGCCGCGAGCACAGTAGACATATAAGCTAAAGCAGTACCTCAACTTACTATAATCTCAAGAATTGAAACACTCGCACAGAAAAACACTCGCACAGACACGCTCTGTATACTGAGTAGTTTTTTGTTTTTGTATGGAACTGCATTTATCTACTCATGTGACTGCATCCCGAAAATACCTTATTTGTCTTGTTGCAGTGCGTGTCTGTGTGAGTGTGTCAAATCGGACGATTGTTGGTAGTTGAAGTACTGGGGCCCAATTCTCCTAAAATAAATCTTGATAAATCACAACCGAAGCAAGGCCGAACCGTTCATTCAGACAGTTCTCAATTTCAAAAGCTATCAAATTGTTTGACACATAAAACCAAATCAATCATTTTGAAAGTTTTCGAAAACAAAAACTGACTGACGGTTGTGGTTCGATTGCGTTTGGCAACAATTTACTTTAGGAGAATTAGGCCCCTGCTTTAGCTTATATGTCTACTATGCCGCGAGGTGCTGCTGCATTATTTTTATAAACACAGCTGGTGATTTCGACATTTCTAGTTATGAAGAAGTAGTGTAAGGCATTTAAATTTTGTTTTTAATTTAAAAAATACTGCCTTTCTTTTACATTAAATTCGTGCATGCTGTTTGGGTGTACCGCCATTATTTGACTTTACATGAGGGTCAAGCATTTATTTGTGCGTTGATACAAACTCAATTCTCCTTGTAGACTTTCAATGGTTTGTTTTGAAATTTAGTAATCACAATCTCAAAATAGAATTGTGTTGATGATTTTAAGTCCAATAAAAGCACTGAGCACTTAAGTAGACCTATTTTTACTTATTAAGTACATAATTCTTATTAAAATAAATGTATTATTGTTGTATGTACTATATTTTTACAATAAATACTAGATTAATTCTATAGGTATGTAAATACATTTCAGAATATAAAAATAAGTTAGTTGCCTTATAATTTAGACAGTTACAAAACTCTACATCTTGCCACTCAGCTTTGAATATCAATATCACAGACAATTTTTATCAAATTGTATCAAACTGTGTGTAAGTATCTAATACTTTTTGTTTCGTTTGCCGTCAGTTCGGTTAGTTTTCTTAACCTATAAATCTATATGCAAATTATTTACCAAACATTTATGAATGGTTACATCCTCTTCATTCTCGCATAAAGCCACTAACAAAGTGTTGCCTACTCTTTTAACATAATAATTAGGCCCGAACTCCACCAAAGCGGAGATGTGCGGAGATGTCCGAAGCGGAGACGAGAAGAGATGTTTTTCAGCTAGGGTGTATCCACTGAAACTGTGCGGAGATGCGTACTGGCTAGACTGTAGCAGAGATGTGTGCTGGCAGCACAGTTTAGTGCGATCTGACACGAAAGGTAGACGTCTGTCATGTAGCTATACAAGTTGACATGAGAAGTGTGACACCGCTCACTGCACGCCGCACACATCTCGTCTCCGTTGCGCGCCGTCGTCAGCTTGCGAGGCAAAGCTCACATCTCCGCCTTGTACCGCGGCCCAACTCAATCTCAGCGAGGAACAGCTCACATCTCCGCTTCCATCGCGCCATACAAATATGATACATCTCCGCTCAGTGGTATCCACTGAAGCTGAGTGGAGACGAGATGTGTGAATATCGAAATTCTATTGGTTTTTTTAAAACACATCTCCACTCCGCTCGTCTCGTCTCCGCTTTGGTGGAGTTCGGGCCTTACACATGAAGTACTTAGGTCATTCTAATTAGGCACGGGTAAACTTTCTGCAGTTAATAAATGCAATGTTACAATACAATACTTTTTATAAAGTTAAGTGTATACAAATTTTCGATAGACGATTAGCCATAACGTGAAAGGAGTTTCACCTAAATACATATTTACTTTTTTTAATACACTTTTCCCAAAAATAATTTACAAAACACATGTTATGTTTGTTGTTTCATTTCAATTTTAAATATATATCTCTTATTGAAGTTTCTTGGCAGTCCCTATCATTATTCATACCTCTATATTTTGTTTGTATTCTTTGTTTGTACGGACCAGAGCTTTGAATTAAACCACGGGTATACATAGGTTACGTCTGTGTCATACACACTTTTCTCGGCGTTAGAGATAATGCTCAGCGTATAAAATCTGTACCACGCGTTTGCACATACCCTACAATCCACGGTGCATTTAGCAGTTACACAGTTATGTAGACATTCGAAGCACAAAGTACTCGACATTCGTTACAGAACCTCTATTTATTCCGTAATGTACGTTTAGCAGCTACAATGTGGAGTGACATTGAAGTAAGAAATGCATGGCATGCCTTACAGTCAAATCTCCATAATTTCCATCGTGTTCTTAGCAGCTACATAGTGGAATAGATGTCTCCTGCACGCAGTGGCGCCTGCTGGTCGTGCACAGTGTCGCAGCAGGCGCAGCGCAGTCAGCGCGGAGGGCGGCGTGTCACCCGCAGCAGCACAGGTCCTGCGCGCACATCCTTGAACAGGCGGATCGCCTCCCCATGTGTCAGCCCTGCCGTACCCCGACCGTTCACTGACAGGATCTCGTCACCTGAAATATAAAGATCACCGTTATACACATGTTTCGCCTAAACAAACACATTATATACCAGTGGCGAAGGGTGAATTTTCTTAAAAGGGAAGCCGGAGCAAAAATTGTCGGCGTTTATTTATTTCTTTGATTGTTACTTTCATAAGCAAATGTTATACCTGCAATGTAACTTCGTAAATAATTATTTGTTTAAATGATAATTGAAAATAATACTCGTAGATACTAGTATTTGCCATATTTCGAAAGGGAAGCCGATAGGAATCGAGTTGTATGGAGCCTTCGCCACTGTTATATACTAACTAAAGTGAGCAACGCGGGCCGACGTCGCACCGACGACTTGCGAGTCGTAGGCAGGGACTGAAAATTGTTGTTAAATTTTGGTATTTAACCAGCTCGAATTAATGATGCTAATTTCTCAACTTTTTTCGTTTATACCGTTATTTGACGACGTCTGTGGTCTAGTGGTTCGAGTGTCGGACTGCTGATCACGAGGTCGTGGGTTCGATTCCCACAGGACACAAATATTTATGTGATGAATATAAGTGTTTGTGTTCGTCTGGGTGTTTCTTATGTATTATAAGTATGTATTTACAAAAAAAAAAAAGTATATAAGTATTATATCCATTGTCTAGTACCCATAGTACAAGCTCTGCTTAGTTTGGGACTAGATGGTGCTGTGTAGAAAAATGTCCCAAAAATATTATTATGTTTGTATCTCTTTGGACATCACGGCTCATCTTCCGTGCGGAAGATGTCCGGTCCTTTGGAAGGCATACACGGGGACACAGGTCCAACGCGCAGAGGCCCCTTTGACAACTTTAATCTTATTATTCGTACTTTATTATTATTATTATTTACACATATTTCATTTCGGTACCGATATATTTTGAATTAGCCGCACAGTTTGGCAGCGCGGGATGCGGTAGTGTCCTTTTATCTGTTCTGTGGTGTCAACTGTCGACAAGTCTGACCATCATCAATAAATTAACTCTTTTCCACCCTTGAAAAATGACGTCATATCATTAAATAAATATAACGTCCCTGACCGTCAGTGGCCGCTTTGCTCTGAGTTTTAAAATTCACACAGTTGTGGACTTTAACGAAACTCCTTTGAACAGATAACACCTATTACACCTTGTTTTTGCTTAAGCATCTTTAGTAAATAATCACAATATTGTGTTCTTTAATTTCAGGTCAGTTATGTAGGCACTTGTACAAATTATAAAACAACTAGTTGCTGCTCGCGGTTTCACTTGCATCCTATGGGAACTACTTCATGTACACGAATAAAAAGTATCCTATGTTTTAAAGCGGAACACGATCTGTGTGTCAAATTTCACTCAAATCTATTCAGCCGTTTATGCGTGATTAAGTAACAAACATTAATCCATTCACAACTATAATACCTATTAGTAGAATAAAGGTACCAATGTAGCTGCTTTTGCAATATCACTGCGGCATAAACAGACTGTATGAAAATTCGTGTAATTCCTTCAAACCTCGTGATCTACTTACTGGTGACCCTGCAAGGGATATTATCAGATCATCTGCCTAGCCTTTTCCCAACTATGTTGGGGTCGGCTTCCAGTCGAACCGGATGCAGCTGAATATCAGTATTATACATGGAGCGACTGCCTATCAGACCTCCACAACCCAGTAACTGGGTAATACGATACTCTTGGTAAGACTGGTTGTCAGACTTTCTGGCTTCTGACCAACAGTAACGACTGTCAAAGATCTACAAATGACAGCCGGGACCAACGGCTTTACGTGCTTTCCGAGGCATGGACGAAACTCGCTATGGTAAATGGTCACCCATCCACAGACCAACCTCGGCAAGCGTCGCTTAACCCGGAAGATCGGTCTATGCGGCTGTAATTATTTAGCCACGAGCTCCTCAAGGGATATCATCAGATATAACAAAAAAACAAAATGGAAGCAGGGTGTTCTTGACCTGAGCAATTTTAGCGCCCCGAGGTACCTGTCTGCGCGGAGCGATATCGCGCTAGTCCTGCCCGCCGGCCGCGGCCGTGTCGCCGTTCTTTCATTCATTTATGGTATCGAAATATTTTTTTGCTTGTTTTTTTTATTCCTTATTTGGCGGCTTAGACACGATCAATAACCTCTATCGGAAGACAAAAAAGTTTTTTTTTTTTTACTTTTAATCTGGGTAAATCCCATCCGTGGTTAATCTTGACGACACGTTTGGTGCAGTTGGCGATTGGCTTCTGCGCTACGGGTCGTGGGTTCGATTCCCACACGGAACAAAAATTTGTATGGCCTTCAGATGGTTGTTTCAGGTCTGGGCGTTTGTGTATGTGAGATTTGTGTCTGTAAACGCACCCACAATACAAGAGAAATCTTAAGAGTGGGGGCAAGGTTAGTAAAAAAAAAACAACATCTAATAGATTATGTAGTTTTAAAGAATTAAGAGTAGTAGAGCTTCTTGTTAAAGAGTTCATCCGAAGAAACCTCCATACCTATTTCTGCCGCTAATCAGCATTGCCGTGTTCCGGTTTGAAGGGTGAAATGACAGGCACATCAGACTTCCCAACTTTTTCCCTAAGGTTGGCAACGCATCAGTGATCTTCTTGGTGTTGTATGAGTATAAATGCGGCAGTAACTAGTTACCATCAGGTGAGATTTTGGCTAGTTAACAAATTACATTAAAAACAAAACATGAATTCATTTACATCCTGTATATCATCATTCTCCTCCCTTATCCCAATTTATTTGGGGTCGGCGCAACATGTATTTTTCTTCCATACTTCTCTATTAGTCGTCATCTCGGTAGTCACCCCCTTTCTAACCATATCATCATTCACACATTCCATCCATCGTTTCTTTGGTCTTCCCCTACTCTTATAGCCATCGACATTCATACTCAAAACTCCTCACTACATTTTCCTAATTTCTCCGTACCACGTGCCCATATTTTTTTAATTAATTTACATCCTTTATATGTATCTATAAAACATTCGTACATTGATGTCGTTAGGTATTCGTAAAGACCAGCTCTATCTTACTGCGTCATATTTTAAAATTAAACATGAAAGCATGTACAGTCACGAGCACCAATATGTATACATATAGCGAAATTCAAGTGATTTTCTCCCTAAATACCAATTGAATTGACTAAATATTTTAAATGCCATAGTACATATTCGTTTTTTTTTTTATTATTTTATATTGGACTGCTGTAGGTCGTCCTAGGGGACGGTTTCTACGTAACCGGGCAGTTATTGGCGAGACCTGAAGGGTCTCCAGCCAATGGGGGGGAAGTAAAATACTTAACCTAAGCTAACTACTTGTACTACACTAACATCATGACTACCTGCAACAACACCACTAAGGGCGACCCCTAGTGGGACTCGGACCTCGGCTTAGGGCGTTGCTGGCGTGGACATAGGGGGGGGAGACAGCTTGATGAGGGCTGAATTATCGGTGTGACTGCGGAGTCTGAAGAGAGACATTATATTCGTATGCATTCGTAGATACCTACTATGTAAACAATATTTCAAGCTTTCCATTACAACTCTTTCGGTAGTGTAGTTTATAATTTCACTACATGTATACATGTAGTGAAATGGTGCTCGTGACTGTACAGTAAAATATCCTTTTCAAAACTCGAAGTAAAATAAATATTTTGCCTGTATTTTCTGTTTAAAGACAAACTTGTTTTTGATGTTTTTATAGTGTTAATGAACACCCGAGACACATTAAAAACACGTTTGTTCTCTTTCTTTACGACATGAGTATTAAAATTGTACATTTATGCCAATGGCTGTTTTTAGCTCTCTAGTAAGTACCTATCCGGTATAAACGGTGAAAATTAGTATTTAGAAACATTGCCTATTAAATTTGAAAACTTACAGCCTCTTAGAACGTACATAATAACTAGGAAATCGAACATTTAACACTTGCTTCATAATATGTGTTTTTTTATTTGAAGGTAGTACCTTCGCATTCTACAAGGGCGATCTAATTGCCACGTGCCAGTGCTAATTACCAGTGGCGTTTGCTCAACTGAATACAACCTTTAAATTGTTATTTATAGCTTATAAGCAGCAGGTGTAAGAAACAGTTAGGTAATATAACATGCAGCTGTCGTGCAACAGTCGTTGAGGAATTTTCTGCACCTTTCTATGAAGTATTAATAATGATAGATGTCATACATAAACAAAAGGTTACGGCATGTTTTGACGACCCTATGTTTGTTAAACGGTTACTTAATAGGTAATATTTTATTAATGAACCTGACATTTAAACTCTATTTTCGTCTTCAAAAGCTTCTTAATTAGAAAACAGTCAAAAACCAAGCTATCAACGTAAATCATGTCAACGCACCTTTTAATTCTAAGTACATTAGATTGATTGATTGCTATCGACGGTCCATAAATCACATGACGGGTCATGAGGCGATAACCATAATTACAATGGAAAACGTTGATATCTGGGTCGAGTAAATAATAATATTATAGGTAGTTGTAAATATAAAAGTTACCTTCTCTGAGTGCAGATTCAGCTGCCTGCCCATTATTGAAAATGGTTTTGACAAAAATGCCCATGTCTCCACGCGGTGAGTCCCGACCTCCCACAATGCTGAACCCGAGACCTTTCCCGCCGGCTGACTTTGTAAACCGCACCTGCAACATTATTAAAGGCCAGCTTTATAACATGACACAAACAAATTACATGGGTAATAATTATGAATTTGGTTTACGATGATGAATAATTCTCATGATACATAATAGTTACATGACATTTATAAATGTGGTACATACCTCAAAAGTGTGTGAATCTCGAGGTTCAGGTGCAGGAGGTCGCTTCCCCATCTGCGTAGAAGCTGGGGGCGCAGGAGGCGGCCGCGCAGATCTTGGAGTCGCACTCACACGCAACTCTGCCACTCCATTCCTTAACTGCTGTACCGGTTCTTGCCTAGATTGCACCCGTGGCAATCTATACGGTTCCTCCCATAGTCTCTGGGATGCTTCACATGGAAGCCGACTGTATCCATTTCTGTATGGGACATCTAATTGTACATTTTCACTGTAGGGACGGCGACTTCGCCCCTCAGAACTGTTGTTCTTCCTTCTTTCAGGAACATAATTATAGTCAACCACGTCTCGATTTTCGTCTTCTTGACTAATGAGAGGAGCGCGTTCTCTCTGTGCTGCAGAATCTTTAGCTGCTCTGTAAACGTTTGGTGAACTACATCGTCTACGTACTGACGCCGACTGCCGCGGCGGGGACGGTGACGGTGGATGCCGTGTAACCGTAGGACTAGGAACGTAGAAAGTAGACGGTTGTTGCTGTGGTGGTGCCAGGACGTCATGTGCGGATAGTGCCCGGCGCCGAAGTCCACCGCCAAGTTTTCCCAAAGCACGGAGTAAATCTGGGGCACCACTTGTAACACGAAGTGAAGCTGTAGTGTAGACTTTTCCTCGATGTCTGAAGGATAGTTTGGAAGGTGGTGCGGGGGAGCAGTGTGATGGCGGTCGCGGAGGTGATGGTGAGCAACGCACTGGGCTCGGCTCTCGGTTGCCGGAGCCGGGCCGTAAACGAGAACAGCGACGTCGTAGTTTTCGCCATCTTTGCGACAAGTTGGCGTTCCATCCTTCCTCTGAAAAGTTAATAATACAATCGATATCATTTAATGAAAACGCCCCACAAATATAATTATTTCAACTAATCGACTTTGCCATCGTAAGTAAGTAGATACTACTTACATAGGATATATTTAATCGAATTTTGTCAAGAAAAATCGAGATTTTGGGCACCATCATTATGTTACTTAAATGTGTATTACAGAACATATTACGTTATTCTAGCGGATGTAGGTATCTTTGGAAGCTGTTCAAATCTAACATCATTCAGTTAATGTTCTAAATAAACCGAGCAAATGGCTTATGTAAACGACACTAACACCATATTTGGTTTTATGACACATAAGGAAGTTACCTTTCTTGTTAGTGTCGGCGTCGGAGGCGTAGTCGTGCGTACGTGGGGGAGGCGCGGGCGGCGACGCGGGCGCTGCGAAGCTGTGGCGAAGCGGCGTCATGCGCAGAAGCCGCGGACGGTCCCCGCCGCCGCCGCCGCGGGAGCCCCACGCTGGAGCGCCCATTATGATCTAACACCTGAAACAACGATGCAGTTCTTTTTAGCTTATCTTCACAAAAAGGCTACAATAAAAGCAGTAGTAGTTTTAGGGAAAACAGTTCTTACATCTTTACATTTATATCCATCAAACGAAATATTTGTGGTGAATCTATTATCAGTATATTCTCAATACTCGTTAAAGTTTCATTGAAGAACGGTTAGTATAAAGTATTTTATTAGGGCAAATGGTAAAAGGTGAAACTCGATAAGATTTCATTCCGAAGAATAAGTAGGTTGTGAGGTACTCACAGTCATGATTATATGAGTAGTTGGACTTAATAAACTTGAGCCACCACGCACCGCTAAATATAGTAACCACTTGTGCTTATTAGAAGCTCGATTTAATTATTAGATACGACTTTATAACCACTTAAACCCTAAGAGGGATTTCTAGTTTAATAGTATGTGCTCGTATGAATTCAATGAGTTACAAAACTGGTAGTTGTTGAGGATTATGGACGCATAAACATTGACCACGGCCTCCCACACGGCGTGGGTTTAGGTCGGCAAACAACGACGTCCGGTCACCGGAGCCCTGTCGCATAACTTGAACAATTATGTCTAGTCGTGACCTACATAGCTAGTAAAATATTCGTCACTCGACTTGGCTAAGCCGAACCGAAGGGCTATGTCACGAATTTTGTTCTTAAGCCAAAATTTAATTTTTCCTCCTTCATCTAGTCCACTTGCTTAATCAAAGTATGACGACGGTTTAATTCAATGAAATGGTCACGTGAACTTTTTAATCAAGTTTTTGTTCTAATTATACACGGCATTACTCATAGCTGCTTCGTCTTAATTATAGACTCACATTAAGCTGTTTACTATCGTAGACAGATGTTATTGAAATTAGAATCCAACCCAAACAACGTTCCGTCTGACTCAAGTAGGAGCTGTCGAGCGGTACTGCGGTACCTCTTGCGGATATCCGCTCCGGCAGACTTACCCACCACTCATACTAAATAGTTAATGCGTACTTGATGCACTTTATGCCGCCTACAATTTAATTTTTTACGGCCATGAAGTAATTATAACCGTTTATTTCAAACCTGACAGTACCGAGTAGAGTTCGCGTGCGGTATGTTATTTAACGACTAATTATGATTTGTACCCACAGAGCACAGTAAAACTGTAAATGTACTGACTATTCCAGCTACACCGAGTGTGGTATTAAAGGAACGTAATATAGGAATTCCTTATCTCAGTATATGAGAACAAGGAATTTCTGTACTGTAGAAATGTCAATAAACTTTCACAGACAAGTCTTTATTTTCAACCTTGCAATCTAAACTTAGCCGATATTGTCCCTAAACATGTCATAGGAATATTTGCTTTTGAGCAAATGTACGCAGTTTACAAAGAAATCTTATTTTCCAAGTTTAAGTACAAAGCATGTGCATGTTAGAGCTCAGTTACTTTTATATATTTACACATAAACGGTGTGTTTGTGGGCAACAGGATAATATTAATCTCAGGGGACTGTGCAGACTAGACATCGTGGAGGACACTGGCAAGTAATTAAATTCCGGGTTCCTGATCCCAAGGGTGAACTTGACGACCGATAAAGGGCTTTGTGGTCGAACAAAAAACAAGGGGAAGGTATTTAATTTGACCAGCTCTCTGAAATGAAGATTTTATTAAGAATATCAAATGAACAATGGTAGGTACGTAACTGTAATTCCATTCAAGAGTACGAGATATCTCGTATTTCAATCCAAAACAATCCAGTGTTATTTGTCTATGACTAATACGAGCTCTTTGAATTTATTTATGAAAAATAAATAGGAATTAATTAAACTCATTTAAGTTCAAAAGCAAAACAATAATTATTTATTTTGATTCATTAACGAGAATGATTCATTAAATTCTCTGTATTACAGGGCTAATTTATTTTCAAAACAACCTGTTGATGTTTAACTAGAAACAGTAAATCCGTTTTTAATAACAATCGATTTTATTATGTAGATACCTACTTCGAACTAAGTCCGTTGTATTGTGTTGTGCATTGTGCAATTCTTCTGCATAAAACAATAACATTCAGCAGACTAATTTATCTAGTTAGTAACAGTAAAGGAAATTGGCGTTAATTTTTGCCGGCGCAGTACCGTTGCGAGCCGAATTTGGCGTCGCTTGCGCTGTTGCTGGTCACTGATCTTCCGGTGACTCGCTCTACTGCCTGTTACGGAAGTGGAAACATTTAAATTCCCCATGATAAATCAAGTATTCTGATTAATTTAAGCAGTGCATCATTTAAAACGATAATGATGGCGTCTCAATATGTCGATACCTATGTCTGATATAGTTAAAGAGACATCAATGGACTGAATGGAGACTCGTTGTAATCATAGCAGGTTACTCCCACGCTTTTGTCGCGAGCTGTTTGAGATACTTTTTTTTTACTATGGAACCACGTTCTCGTTCGATAACAATAGTATTAAATCTAAGTTTTTATGTGTTGTGGTATCGGATGATAATGCGACGCAATTTAAAATATGGAGTAAGTAATATAAAATACCCAGAACTTGGTCATCGTCTAAGAGTAAAAAATAGGCATCAAAACTTCATACATATCTATTTATTTATTTGAGATTTGAACATTAATAATGTCGCTCATTTTATCGCTTTCAGCTACTGGTCGTCGACCAAAAAGCGATTCTAAAAGTGCGTTAGAAACAAAAATAAATTTATTAAGTACCTCGTTGATATTTAAAAGTTCAAACATTTATAAATAGTAAACAGTTAAACCGTTATTGAAAAATACAAACAAATCAAATGATATCATTAACACCATATGGTTTTTGCAATAAAAAACACAATAATTATAATGAACACTTTTTACCAGATGTGTACGTGACAAAATCAAAAGCAGAATTCGTAGCATCAGCAGATGGGTGCCGGGAAGCGCGGGCGCCTCAATTGTTCCCTAGCGGCCCTTCTTTGAACTCAAGTGGACCGCCATTAAAGCCTGAATCCATTAGTTGTTCATTCCGCGGGAGTTTATGTGTACTCGACCGCCACAACGCGATGTGTGAACCGGCAAAATAACAGTCTCTATCCGTAATCAGGCGATCGGTTAGAAACTAGATGACAGCTCTCTAATAAATTAAAACGTAAGATTGCAACTTGCATGTGATTGGGTAAATACATTTTCAAAATCTGTGTTTCTATTCTATGCAAATACACTTGGGAGTAAAGAAATCGAGCCACTCCTTTTTTACGTGGATAATAAATAGTTTTGGTTTCATGAATTATATAATTAAAAATACAAAAAACTACCCTCATTGTAAAGGTTATTAAATAACCTTTTAGGCGATATATGTTTAGAATTGATCTGTTCCATAATACCAAAAATAATAACAATTATACCTACGTGAAAAATAGAAGTGGCTCGATTTATTTGCTCCCAAGTATATACCTATTTGTTATGTTTTATTTACTCGTGATGCCTATTGGGTGCCCAATCATATTTTAAATACATTTTCAAATTCTATGTTTCTATTCTATGCAAATATATTTGTTATGTTTTATTTACTCGTGATGCCTATTGGGTGCCTAATCATATTTTAATTACGTTATGAAATGTAGTGAACAACTATCGCGATTGAACATCAAGGTTAAGAACATAAAGTAAACCTGATACCTCTATAGTTTTATTATGAGTTATGGTTCTATATTTTGTTCTAGACCCAGATTACCAACTTATTGGCAGAGACAAGTCACTCGGCAGCACAATATTGTTTTAGGAATTTATGGCTAATATAACGTAACTGTTTGGTGGCCATGTTGCGCCCACACTTATTAACCAAACTAAGATTTATGCGTAACTACAAGAGCGATAGTGGCACAATAGGGCCTAAGGAATGTGACCCGCGTTTTGTTCGTTACCTACATCAGCGTCGCCCCTTTCATATAACCAATTCAATGTTTAAAGGAACATGATGTAATAAAAATAATTATGTTATTTTCGACACCAATACTTATCATTTTGTGTGAATCTAGTGTTCTTGTAACTTAAATCGTAAGGTATGTACAGTCATTTGAAATTATTCTGAAATCTCATTTTGTGTTCAGTTGGATTTAGATTACGGAGAAGTTTCTACGAAAATAAGTTCGTTGAAGCGTTGCTTATAATTTTGTACGCCATTCTGACCCGTCCAATAAGCGTCGATTAATCTTCTAAGAAACTGTAAGTATTTACTTTTCACTACAGCAAAATAGTTACATTTAACTAGTCTTTTCTCCAAAAGGATATCAAAATTGTATTTAATTTTACTACAAATATATGGTACTAGCTTTTGCCCGCGGCTTCGCTCGCGTTAATTTAGAATTTATAGTGCAATATTATAATTCAATCATGATTCGAAAGACACATCGCGCCATCTATTATCGTTATTGTTGTTTCCCTCGGGAACAGTACTTTTTTTCGGAATGATAGGTACCCTATGTCCGTTTCTGTACACCTGACAACGTTTATGCAAAATTACAGGATGATCGGTTCAGTGGTTTAGGCGTGAAAAGGCAAGAAACTTACTTTCGCATTTATAAAATTAGTTAGGATTAGGATGTCACAAAAATTACCGAGACAAGTTGTCTGAACAAACGTATGGAAATGATGTCATTAACGCAACTGGCAGCAAAACAATAAGACAAAAAGACGATGGTGATTCTTTTTAAACCGTTTATAGCGTTATTTGTAATTTGTATGAACAAGTAGGCCGGCTACGGTATTGCAATGCCGTGGATCTCTGTTGTTCGCTGTACATTGTTTGTAGTAGAATTAAGAATCTACCCGCGCTCTACATCTCAGCTCATCGAATGAATCTGGGAAATTGCTTCTCGGTCTTTCTATTATAATGTTCATCGTTATTTACTATTATATTTTTTTCTCAGGAGAAATCGCTCTGCTCTGATTTCATTGTTGTGCTAAAGTAAGTCTTCAAGCCATTTTCTGTTCAATGGAAGCAGAACAAATGTACACAAATTAAAGACATACCGTAACCGGTTCTAATTATAATATCGTTTGTACTTAGGTACTTCATATTCATTGTTTGTGGCATACCTAATGCGAGATATTATTCATAAAGATTTACACCTATATTATAGACATTAGTGATGTGTATGAAGTGGAAAGAACAATAAAAGTGCGTGTGAAAATATTTAAAATCCTTATGAATGATGTCATCAAGTATGATTCGCTAATGCTTTGAAATTATTGTTTACAACCATTTGACACAATTGAAGAAAACGGTAGATACATGTATGTATTCTTAGGCTCATACATGAATTGTTTTTTTTACTTTCCAGGTAAATAAGCACAAAGCATTCAAATCGGCTATGAAAACAAAAAAAACAAAAGTGTAATAATATCTATCGGTTAACTCGTTAACACTTAAAACCTTCTTGTGTGGCCGTAAAAAGTAGGTAATAACTTTCTGGCATTCATAGAAATTAGAAATATTAGCATAGAAAAATATGCCTTCCTGTTTTGTTAAAAAGTATGCCTTTCTATCTTCTTTGTGTATTTGTCAATGTACCTAATTTATTCATACTATTTAACATGACAATGCTCATGAGCTGAAATGTATGAACTTCCTAATATGACACACTGACTGAATGGGAACCGCATCATTAAAATAACAAATAAGCTAAATATAAAATGTAGAGTCGCATACTAAACGTGGGTTAAACATGCTACGGATGTATTGGATTTCTTAAATAAAACTGAAATAGAGAAGTTTTTCGATAGAATTAACTAAATATTTATATCTAAATATATGAATAATATTATGGTTGCGTTTCCCAAAAGGCCAATAGTTTCAATTACGAGCTAAACCATCTTCTAAATTTCGTGATTCACCTCTCTCCCTTTAGTTTAAGTTTAAAATAAATAATTACAGTCCGACATGGCTCTAAATGTACGTTGACGGCGGTGTTGCTTGATCAAATCCAGTACATTACATGTTAGCTCTCTATTACCCAGTTCCTATGACCAAAAACGAATCGTTTTGCTTACCAATAGTAGCATTTTTCATTGCCAAACTTGGCATTTAAATAGACTCGTAAGCTAATTTTAAGTGCGATAGCTACTATTGATTGGGGTCTACTATGCAAAGATTCTTGCAGAGGTCTTTGCTTAATTATTTGTACAGATATAAGTCTTAATTTTAACCCAAAACGCTCGGTAAATTATAGGAATCGGCCACGTTCATCGCCAGATTCATGTCAGACTGTTATGGTATGCTAAACGTTTTTCGAAATGTCACAAAATGAACTACATAATTATGCAGTTACAAATTACCTGCCTGATAACTGGTAGTATTCGGCTAGTTACAAGACACGTACACACGGCTACACATCAAGCTATACATTTCCAGTTTACACTGACCTCTCTTTGTAAGGAAATCCTATACAATGCGAGATCAGCTTATACTAGAAATGTATAGCTTGATCTGTAGCTGTGCGTACATAACTCAATATCGTCACTTTAGAGTGAAAACCTCGGTAATGCATTTGGTCATTGCACGGTTTCTGTGGGCTTTCCAAAAGCTAGTCAATTATATTTATTACGAATATTATATAGCCAAAGACTACTTTCAGTGCCTACAAACTAATTTCGCATATTATAGCGGCTCTCTTATAAATTATACCACGTATACGTTTGGTAAAATAAAAAACCGGCCAAGTGCGAGTCGGACTCGCGCACGAAGAGTTCCGTACCATTATCCATGAAAACGGCAAAAAAATCACGTTTGTTGTAAGGGAGCCCCCTTAAGTATTTATTTTATTCTGTTTTTTTGTATTTGTTGGTATAGCGGCAACAGAAATACATCATCTGTGAAAATTTCAACTGTTTAACTATCACGGTTCATGAGATACAGCCTGGTGACAGACGGACAGACAGACGGACAGACGGACAGCGGAGCCTTAGTAATAGGGTCCCGTTTTACCCTTTGGGTACGGAACCCCAAAAATGACCAAATTGCATTCCCGAGGTTTCACTCTAAGACGACGATATATTATACCTATCAGTTTTTCTAAATAAATACGAAAAAAGCAACCATCAATTTATATTTATTAGACATATGAAACTGTTTATTGGTACTAGGTACTCGTATAGTATGTCAGTACGTTTCAAGTTACAATTGATGGATGACTGACGGCCGCAATTTTCGCCGCGGAGTAACGATGTCGTATGTGGGACAACATGCAGGGTTTCGCAAGAGTAAAAGCACAGTAAAAGTTAATTTATATAAACGGGTTAAGAAGACGCAGTATTACGTTTTTCATAAACCATATCGCTGTTTAAAGATGAAATAAAAATGTTATAAATAATCATTTTTATTGCAGTTGCGCCTGATTTTCGAGATCAAAAGCCGTGGTTTTTGTAATGTGTGGTATGTAATGTGTAGTATGTATGTAAATATTTAGGCTTAAGACAGTTTTGACTCAAAATTGTCTTAAACTGTATCCGAATGCTGTGTACACCAGTAATTGGTATTTACATAAGAACCCATGTACTTTTATTATTTAAGCATAAAATGTATGTACTGTTGGTGTACCTATGTATTTTAAATAAATAAAACACCTAATATTTTTAATTAACAAGTTGTCATAAACTTTGATGGATTAGATTTGAATAGGTTTGTGTTTTTAGAAAGCAATGAAAGCGTTTTGTTATTGAAGGAAATCAATTGTTACGCGTGACTGTGACGAGCACTGTTCATTTGTAATATTAATAAGTTTTTTTGGTTATTAATATCTGTAACGTTAGAAACGGCAAGTAACATTTATAGATAGAAACTATTACGGTGTGCAGTTTCATACATTATAAATAATAACTTCAGAACGTGCTGTATTCATATTCAGAGTGTAAACGAATTCGTGTAATTCCTTCAAACCGCGTGATCTACTGGTAACACAGATAAAATCTAAATAGGAGGATAAGGAAATCAAATAAAAAAAATTGGTTTTCTATTTCTGAGTCATTATAGATCCCCGAATTAACTGACTGCAAAGAGCGATATCGCGCTCGTCGTGCCCGCCATCTGCGTCGCCGTGCTTTTATTTATTTATGCGGGGCATTGTAATATTCAACCACTTAAAACATTTTTTTTATTGTTTCCGTATTAGGTGGTTTGGTTTAGATACGATTACTTACCATTATCGCAAGAAAAATAAAGATTTCATTTTTAATCAATCTAAATCTCGTGCAGTATCAGTAGATCATGTAATTTTAAGGAATAATCATGTAATTTCAATAAAAAATCCTTTAAATTTAATTCTCTATATGGATTTTACTAATTCCATTAGCATGGGCATTTAGGCATGTCAGTCCGTGTCATCTATTATGTACAGACAGACTGACTGTACTGCTTAGTAGAATACAAAATTACATTAGATGCAAATATAAAATTTCTTTCGTCATCCGTTGCTAATGAAGTCTTAATTTAATCTTAATGAAGATATAATTACTATATTCATATCTACAATAGGTATCTCTCAAGCAGTAATTGGTTCATGAGAGCCCTATTTGCATGGAGCTCCGTTAATCAAAGACGTCATTGTCTAGATTATCGGCGTGGGAGACCCGGAATATGCTGCGATGTGTTTATCATACTGGACTCTATCTGCTATACATTACAACCGCCTATCATCTCGTTCGACTTGTAAGTTGTAACAGTCATCTGTGAGAAATAAGTTAAGTCGTATGACTGAGAAAATGGATTCGTTTTGCTGATAATAATGTAAGTAACTATTGTTATGTGTCTTGTATCGCTAATGTGTTTACATTATGTAATACAGGAATTATATAAATGCCGTAAGGAATTATCCCTCATTGTTCTCCATTGGCTGAAGACCCTTCAGGTCTTGCCAATAATTGCCTGGCTACGTAGAAACATTCCGCAAGGACTATCAACAAGAAGACCAATAGAAAAAAAAAGTTATTGTACAAAAGCTCTTGGAATTAATTTTGTACGTTCCCTAAATTACTATTACCCCAAATAGTTTATAGTAAGTACCTACCTATTATATGTTACGGTAACATAACAATTATATACGAAGAACCTCATTTGTAGTTAGTAATAATCCCTGAAAGTCAAAACTTCGTTATCAAGTTAGCATTTTTTTGTAAGTAAAACGGTTTGTACATTGTATTTTAAGTAAGATGACTGTACAATTAATACCTATTGAATAAAGTATAGCTAATAACGTCGGAACGTTGTTATTTTACAAAAGGTATTTATTATTTGAAGTTGCAGAAAAACTTCAAAAATAAGTAAATATATTTTGCCAAGTTTGTAAACCCAAACAACTCGTAAAACAAACGAGGGATTTTCAGTATGTTAGTCTTCTCTCATCTCTCATGCTAGCGCGAGCTCTATACGAGAAAAGCTTATCCCGTGGTGAAAAGCAAGGTTGGTAGCAGGGCGGACAGCCTAGAGTGCGCCGGACGTACTTAATTATCATCACTTGTGGAGGCTCTTTTCATGCACCCCTTTATGTTAAAGTTAGATACTGTTAAATGTGTGTTCTTTCACACTGATAGTTCTGGGGGCTTGTTATTGAATTAATTAAGTAACAATTGTTCCCAACAATAACAAATGATCAACTTAATATCTGTCCCATTCTCAAATAAAAACATTACAAAAATATAGGCTTTTTTGTGCCTGAGACAAAATGTCACTTTATACCACAGATCGTTTAGGTAGGTAGTTCTCCCAATGTGTCTTAGTACTTGTTTCACAATATGATTAGGTAAAGGGCAGCTGGCATTATTGGCAATGCTCGAACATAAAATTGCATAAAATAATCACATTTTATGGAACGAATCCATTGCCTGCTGACAATGTCGAAAAATTCAATATACTGACAAACAAAATTTTTTACGCATGCTTAGACACTACATAACAATATAATTGTTTGTTTATACATATAAGAATGTAGGACTAACCGTGACTAACGTTAGGAATATGACGTATTATTAAGGAAGTTCTAATGTAAGTATTTAACACAAATATACGTATGCTAAATACGTGCGTACGTTACATATAATATTATTTACGTTTTCCTGGACCACGTAATTGTATATGCGTAGGAGTATTGACGACAGAGTCCTGATTGAAGGTTATCTCGTAGAACTGACCACATTTATTGAACTGTGTATTTATAATGTATTTACGACATTTAATAGTAGCAATACTTTTGGAAACATTTTAAACATTTTAGATCTGTGCTGCGTTGCACTTTGTTTAAGTAGCTCAATTTATTAAAAGTAAACAAACAGAATAGTTTGGCGAAGGGAAAAAAGTCTTGCAGTGATGCAATACTAAAAATAATAATGACCTGAGGACACATAAGCTAGGTAAAATAAATAATTTTCTGTGTTATGTATGAGTCTATCATGTATTTAAAGCTATAAACATTAATAGTCATGATCCAATTGCGGTTATGGATTGATCACTTATATTTTGAATGAACGTCTTTTAACAATGAGTAGGTACATGGTACCTTCATCTCAACGCGTGACTACAGATGCTTCGAAAGGTTGGAAACGTTAGAATTCATGTCAGAATAATAAAGCCTGTCAAATGTTGCACAGTGCACTTTAGACGATTGCTATAGATCAAGGACTTTTGAAATATGGAAGTAACGATCGAATGATTTGATTGCTAAGATTACAATAAATGCAAGAAGGTCTATTGTTTATTAGGTAATTCAGTATCAATCATAACGTTCTATGCAATAGAGATAAATCTGATCTAGAAATGAAAGAAAAATGTAGAGCTTTAATCTTTGTCTCAATTTGCGCAAATTGTAGTTTATGTTTCGTTTGTTCATTTAACTAACTTATTAACTACATTTATAAATATTACAATGAAAAAAAAATACCTCAGAGAGAGGAACTTCCTAACAATACGCGCCGTGTCGAGAAGTACCGCTTTCTGCACCAGGCCCTTGATCCAAACGCCCAACGAGAGCCTCTTAAGATGTTGGCCGAGGCTCTTGGCCATTAAGCCATTAGCCGTAACGACTATCGGCACAATGATTGCTGAATCAACAGTAGTTTATGTAATTGTTAAGTTAAATAATTGGCGTTTTCTATTTTATTGCACACTTATTCCGATGTCCGAGGGGCTCGTGGCTACATAATAACCGCGTGGATCATACGACTTGTTAGGTTAAGCTGCGCTCTCCGCGGTTAGTCCGTGGATGGGTGATCGTTCGTTACACATCGATACCTCTCCGTGCCTTGAAAGCATGTTAAGCCGTCAGTCCCGAGAGTTGTACGAATACCTATGACAGTTGTTACGGGTAGTCAGAATATCGGCATTGGTGCCGATTCTCTTGTTCACCAACTAAACTAAAATTAGAGAATTGCTATCTTTTACTAACAGATAGCGCGAGAAAAGGACGGTGATAGGCAACAACTAAGTTAGAGATGTCATATTAGTTTACGCCTTGAACTTCACCGTGTTTTTAGTCGACACGTTTTAAATGTCGTCTAAATTTGTATGGAACTTTTAGTTCAACTAAATTTGACAGCTCTTATTTACGTATGTCTCTTTCTTATTTTATTAGAGTGAAAAAAATGGCAATAGCCTAAATTAAGTTTAGTTTGTCCATAACAGAATCGGCACTATTGCCCAATAACTGGGTTGCGGAGGTCTGATAGCAATCGCTCTGTGTAAAATACTGATATTCAGCCGCATCAAGTTTGACTGCAAGCTGACCCTAACATAATTGAGAAAAGTCTAGGCAGAACATGATTTTATTTCGATGCCTATCTTGCACTCAAATTATGTTCGGCTTTTACCATAACGTCACCCTCCGCGCTAACTGTCATAACTAGCAATTGATAATTTTCAGTAGTTGCGTTAGCTGTGGCTTTATTAATTAATTAATAACTTTTTTATATTGCTTTTGGCTTACTCTTTAAGTTAGTAGTTGCCCTAAAGCCCTAAGGTATCTATTTATTTATTTACTATTCATTTGAAGCAGATACGTCACTCTGAGAATTTCTCTGAAAAATTATCAATTGCTTGCTAGTTATGACAGTTAGCGCGGAGGGTGGCGATAATATGCTCTACGATACAAGAATCAGTGAATTAGGTTGGAATTAAAGTCTTGAAAAGCAATTTATTAAGTAGCCATCTAAATTTGAATTTGTTACTAATCCTTTAGCCCACACTCGCGGGCTATAATTGGTGAATCTTGTTTGCGTCCACGATGATAAACCCGGTTTCCTTTTTAGGTGATGCAGAAAACTGAATAACTGCTGTTTTAAAGATGCAATGTCTGTATTTAAAAGCTAAATTGACTTTTGAGAACATCCGGGTATCCAAAATCTTTGTAACGGTTTTCAACTCTTCACCATTTTGTTTGTGAATTTTTTCAGTTGAGCTTCGGTAAATAAAATAGATTGACGGTTAGACTTTTAATTTCCTTGATGATATTGTGAATTATAATTACGATAGCCGCTACGGCCAATGGCTTAATTGCTAAGAGCCTTAATTAACACCTCAAGAGGTTTTTTTTTAGACGGCTAGATCAAGGGCTTGATACAGAAAGCAGTATGTAGTACTCCTTGACACGGCAGGAATTCTGAGGAGGTCCCTTTCTATGAAACCCTGACCACTAGCAAGAATAGTTTCGACTCTGTTCCCGAAGTTGGTGAACTAATCACATTTTAATATTCTCTTTAGTTTCTTGTTGGAAACATTTTAAATGTTTCTTAGGCATATTTAAACGAAACATTAATTTGAAGATGTAGTAACGTAGGCAATGAACCACTTATCTAACAACAAATTTGGCTTGGCAGATGCAATATGAAGGATAGGAGAGCCCTCCAACAGAGCCCAGATGTTATTAATACAGAGGTGGCTTTAATCTCTCATATCATTTGCACAACAATATCATCTAAATACCTCCTAGAGATTAATCGCTCTAATGGATTGATGCAAGGCACAATAAGAACCGCAACATGCATACGGTATAGGTAATAAAAGAGGGTGCGGGATGAATGCACGGCGCTGACGGGGCACAAATAGCTTTACCATTTAGTTAAGACGGAATCAATCTTATTTCGTAGCAATAGGGTCTACGAAAACTGCACATAAATTTTGGTACGTTTGTCTGCTGGAGTGTGGCGGGCGAGGGTTCAAACTATGAGGGAGCGTAGAGAAGCAACGAACGATACGTTATTTTTTGTGCAAATATTTTTTAAGCATTTATTTATCTTTTTCCAGGTGACTAAACTGGGGATATTCAATATTGAATAACAAATACCAAAAAAGTTGAACTGATTACATTTTAGAAGGGAAAAGAAACACGTTGAAGTTAAGTAAATGCAGAAGTACTTAATATCTGAATGATATCAACACAAAACTACACTAGAAGTCAATAAAATATTTATATTTGATGAGCCAAAAGAATATACAATTCATATATCAAATAGTAACGGTTTCTATAGTTGCAAACTTTCAAATAAATAAAATACCAACATGACCTACTAATCAAAACGCTGTATTGATATCGCACAGGACAACAGGTTCAATTTAGCTTATAAGATTTTTTATGAAACGAGAACATTGAAGTTTATCGATGAAAATATGTAAAAACAAGTAAGTAATATACTTAATCATTAATATAACGAAAAAAAAAGTCTTACCTTATAATGTATAGCTGAATTTATCCGAATCTAGTTCGTCCGGTTGACACTTTAATTTTAAAAACGTTAACATGGCGGTTACTAAACTTGAAAATTAATTAACATACACTGTCTGCACAGACACTGCAATAATGCACTCGATTGTACAAGATATCGATCGTGACGTAACGAAAATGCACACGATCACAAGCTGGTACGCGCGCTGCACTGTCGCACGTTCGTCTAAAGCGAATGTCGAATTAATACTAACATAACCTCAAATTTACGCGCGCCGCTCGAGAAATTGTTTATGCTGTCTGTACAGTGTACACCCATAAATGGGGTTCAGTTGTGAAGAAGAAGGAAATACGAAAAATCCCATGAGAGACAAAGAGCGAGTGTTAACAAAGGTGTATTATGATGGGGGAGCTGACTATACTACGATAGCTTTTCTTGTTAACGGCGGCGTCCTTTACAATTTTAAATAAAACTACTACTTTAACACATCATAATAATAGAATTCCAAATAACAGGTAAGTTTCTAAAGAGGTATTCAAAACAACGGAATCTATAATAATCATTAGTAAACATTGATCTAGCATCGTTATCTATATTCACATTTTGTCTACGACAGTACACAACACCTGTATTGATAATATGCAATCTCTTTTTTTACTTTATCAATAACATGTATTTTGCAATGAAAATGTTTGAAACGGATTTTTAAAGCACCTATAACCGTATTTGTAACGGTTATAATTTAAAAATAAACATGTGCATTCAATATTTTTAACAAGTGGCACTTGAGCGCCAAGACAAGTTGATGTGAAAAAATCTTTTATTGCGTATCGCCGGTGTACCTGCGCAGTGCGCACCGTCTCCCCGGGGTCCATTCCCATCCTATAGAAACCATTGATGCGTGAGGAATGAATGATTTCAAACAGCCACTAACAAATACCTGCTTTAAATTCTTCCCACTTTGAATAATCTGTATTGGATTTTTAAATTGTTGAATTCTTTTTGTTATTTCCTTATTCAGTAATAAGCCGGTAAAATAAAATACTCATTTTCCAAAGGTCGTAGTAGGTACAATTATCTGTTATTATCAATGTTTTCCTCGGAAATTTATATGCATTCTTGCGTTTTATTATCATACTTCTTTTCTCCTAAGTTTATCTAGAAATACGATTAAGTTTTACGTAGGAGTTGTGCTAAACAAATATTTACCGAAGATGGGTATTTTGTAGCTCATAAATATGAATCATGGTAATTCTAGAAACTGCTTAAGTATGATTTTCTGTATAATTCGTCTTAATTAATGATGAGTGAAAGATAAGGACAAGGTTTAAGAAGTTCGTAGGAGGAGAACCCACACCGTCTCGCGCCTCACATCGGCCGCCCGCAAGGCTGACGCTGACATAATCTTTTATCGAAGTACAAACAAATGCTCATCATTTCTAAGAATGGGATAGGACTTTCATTATCAAATAGTACACACACTTATGTGACATATACGCTTTATTTGAGTTATTTTCTTGCCACACTATCGGTGTGCCCTTATTTTGTTAAGAAAGAATGTGAAGACATTAAATACTAATCAGTGTTCGTCTAACCTCCGTTTCAAATGTTAAAAAACCGGCCAAGTGCGAGTCGGACTCGCACACGAAGGGTTCGGTACCATTATCTATAAAAACGGCAAAAAAATCACGTTTGTTGTGTGGGAGCCCCCTTAAATATTTATTTTATTCTATTTTTTAGTATTTGTTGTTATAACGGCAACAGAAATACATCATCTGTTAAAATTTCAACTGTCTAACTATCACTGCTGTTCATGAGATACAGCCTGGTTACAGATGGATAGACGGACAGACGGACGGACAGCGGAGTCTTAGTAATAGGGACCCGTTTTACCCTTTGGGTACGGAACCCTAAAAAGAAATGAGTATTCAATAATTAAAACCATTTCAATTACCCTTCATTATTACTTTATGACTCTATTCTCTACCCATAAATATTTATTGAATGCTTAACATAAAATTAACAGCGTTTAATATTTAGCAGGCCTCCTTGACCTGAATGACCTTTATAAGGTATTTGTCAAGTCCATAAAGGTAAGGGGCTTAACGATCGTGTGTTGACTGGGGAACGTAGCGGTCGCGGTGGCGCGTGTTTCCTGCGTGCGCGCAACGTCTGGCTGGAGGGGGCACGCGCACGACTGCCAGAATGCGTGTCGTTAACGTTGGCTAGCCATGTTACCTCACAAATATAGCATGTTCCATACCATAATACACACATAAACTTTATATAAACAAAGGTCCTGTTATGCCAAACAACACGTCCGATACATTACTTGAGAAGGTACACAAAAGCTAATTTATAATCAACATCCAATGAAATCCGATGAATATCGATCCTCGATTCCATTACGGAATACCTTATACGAATCGATCAGGTATTACGTAGACCCACATGTGAGATCGGCCGATAGTAACACACTGTATGATGTTGTGGTTTAGGGTTTAGAACCCGCCTGTACGTGTGGGCGGGTAGTTTATTTTGTTTGGATACTTCTAAACAAAGCACAGTGACTGAACGCGTCTAAATGGCGCCGACGAATTTGTGCTTATTAAAAATAAATAAAGCATTTTTGAAAAAGGTTTTCATCATCGACGTTAACTGTTGATCTATGAAATCAAAGGAAGTGTAAAAATACAATTGGTGCTCCTCACAAATGAATGGCAAAAAAGTTCCGAGGAACTACTTAACTGATAAGAATACTTTAAGACTTATAGATTTATAGAACTGCCTCATTTGGTCTAGTGGTCGCAAGTGCGACTGATGAACGCGAGGTCCTGCCTGGGTTCGATCCCAAGGGTCGGGCAAAGTGTTATTGAATTTTTCAGTAGCTGCCTGGAGTGTCGATTTGTCCCCGGTTGATGGCAATAGGCTCGCCCCCTATTACATGGGACTTAAACATAACGACGAAATGAGAGTGCTATACACGTCTGACAAACCATCGGGGAATACAAGCATGATGTTATGTATCATGTAGATCTACAGAACTAGAATGATTGTAACAGAAGAAGGCATAGTTCATAGGCATAGGTTGATAAACACATTTCTACGTCGCATGTGTGAGTAATCAGCTTTGTTTTAATTCAGAGTTGCCGGTCGTGTTATTGTTCCGGGCGGGTGCGTTGCACGGAAGCCGTTTGCTCGTAATCACGATTACGGGTTACGGGCGGGGAGCATATTACGCGTTCTAAACTTCAAACATACGTATGTTAACATTGCTAAGCTTATTATTATTAGCTTGAACGTGTAACCTGTTTGATTAAGCGGAGAAATATCGTTTGTGGTTGCAGTTGTGATTTTCGAATGCTCGTACTCGAAACTGTTACAAGTTCTAAGTACAAAGCATATGACGTAAATACTACTTCGTGTATTAATGTAATATAAAGGGTGTCAAATTTAATCTAAGAATTTTGTGGGGTTACTCTTCGTGGAACAACTTTTCGAAATTGGCGTAATTTTTTATTACTTTCCATACAAATCAAAAAATAATTTTATTTGATTCGTAAGTTGTTCAACTTCGCATACCGAGTAGGGCTTTCAATACCGGTATTCCGGGATCCCGTAATACCGTAATCACGGATATATATTGGTCTTTTTTCAATCACGGTATTGACGAGCCAATACCGTGATTACGGTATTACAAACATTCATATATATTATTGCGGTTTGTTGTAATAAGTAGCAGGAAATTGTATTATGTGGTACAATTTACGATGTGATGTCTAGTGGGACGAGCACGGGGCTTAGGGCGTTGCTGACGGGGGCTTACGGGGGGGGAGACAGCTTGATGAGGGCTGAATTATCAGCGTGACTGCGAAGTCAAAAGAGACAACCGGCTCTACGACGGGAGAGCTCGGTGGATCGTGACCGGCGGCGGTAAGACGTCGCAACGGGCCTCGTCGGCGAGGACGATAAGCTGGATGGTGGCGGACGTTGTGTAATGTGCTGGTCGATTTACTCGCCTCCCTCCTTAAGGAGGGTAATTTCGTCATCGGGCTCTAAAAGATTGTGCCTGGGACGTTGTACTTTACTGATGAGAGAGGGACTTTAGTCGGCCACTGCGGCGACTAGGGGGTTCGGATGGCGGGGGGCAGTGTCGAAGTAACGCTTGGAAACGCGTTTGAGGTATTACCTGATGGTTGGCATTTTTAGATCAAGATGGAGTTGATCGTTACGCATGAACCACGGGGCAGCCGCGGCTCTGCGCAACACTCGATTCTGGAGGGTTTGGAAAGATTTGAAGCGGTAAGGCTTAACGTGTGCGAACACGACGCTAGCGGTAGTCAAGATGGGGCGGACGCACGTCACGTAGATTCTCAGCTTATTTCTAAGTAACAACTTACTGCGTGCTCTAAGGATGGGGTGGAGGCGACTAATAGCGAAAGCGGCGCGAGCGCGCACCGCTTTGATGTGATCTCGGAAACTCAGATGGTGGTCGAGGATAACCCCCAGATATTTGGCTTTCATCTCCCAAGGGATCTGTTTGCCGAACATGAGGACGGGACGGATGCATGTGGGAGTCACCGTATCTCTCGAAAAAAATGGCTGCGCTTTTTTCGGGATTCACCTCTATTCTCCATTACCGGAACCATACCCCGAGGGTGACGGCTGCGGTTTAGAGGGTTCGAGTGATGCTATCGATACTCCTACCGGAATAGTAGATGACCGTGTCATCGGCGAAGAGATCCAACTTGGCCAAGCCACTTTTGGGAATGTTGCTGGTGTACGGCGTGAAAAGAAGGGGCGATAGCACGGAGCCCTGAGGGACACCAGCGCGGATGGGGTGAGGGGACGAGAGGGTGCCTTCTAGGCGATAGCGGAAGGTGCGATCCGACAGAAAGTCTCGAATGATGGGCTCGAGACGGTCCGGCATGTTGAATTGGTACAGTTTGAGTAATAAACCGTTGTTCCAGACCTTGTCAAAGGTTTTCGCTACATCAAAGAATATGATGCCAGTTTTGTAAGAGCACATGAAGCGGGAGCTAATGTGTTCGAATATGCGGTGCAATTGCCGAATGCAACAGTGCTTGGTTTCGAAAACCGAACCGTTCGGGGATGAGTCTACGGGAGTCAGCGAAATTCTTTAAACGGATGTAAGTTTTCACCAGCGCAAGCGCTTGCTCTTATCTCTAGCTCACCCTCCCGCGCCCCACCTAAGCTGATTCCCGAAATCGTCGGACTTATTTATGCGTTATAAAGTCTACGTGAAATGGCTACGTGCAAAATGACTAGATTTATTTTAAGTTTTGATTACGTTTCTAATTCCTAGTCCTATAATATAATCAATCAATACCAAATTGTTATACTACTAAGAGAGTTTTTTATTATTCTTTTCAGAAAGTAACCATAATAAAGACTGATTTGAAAATAAAAACACGTATTTTAAAGGTTTTATTAATGTCCTAATTAAACTTGTGTTCAATACCGTGATCACGTGATCACGGTATTGATCACACTAATACCGGTATTGATACCGGTATTGAAAAAGTCCGGTATTTGAAAGCCCTAATACCGAGTAACCCCACAAAGTTCATACCCTGTATGTGATTCTCAATCACTCATCTTTGATAGCTTGTATAATGTCCCTGCAAATATTAGATTGCTTTTAATTTTACTACCCACTTCAATATCTCTACAATGAATCGCAACACTATACATCTCAAGAAACTTTAAAAGATTTGAGCCCATTGATTTATGTAAGTTTCTTTGAACACAGGAAAAGCTCGGTGGTCGTTCTTTGTTACACACTAAAACCCACACTCATCAGTCGTTGTTAGTTGAACAAAAGATATTACATCAACAAACACCGCTCAGTTCAAGAAGATCTCGGAACTTGACCACCACTCCCTTGGAACATTAGTTATATAACAACAATAATTAATGTTGAAATAATAGAATACGTATTTAAATAACAGAACTTTATCAACATTACAAATGTAGGTATCCAGTCTTGCTAGTTACTGCACAATGTGCGGTCCAGACTAGGAGCGCCGTTGCGAAGGTTACAACACATTGTCCAATAATGCTATTTGTGTCACATGAACTTTATACTGATCAAAGTTTTCGACTGGATATTATATATTATATTGGTCTAGGCACTCTATCATCATCATCATTCAGCCGAATGACGTCCACTGCTGGACATAGGCCTCACCCAAACAATGTTGGGGGGGGGTTTGCCATAATCGCCACGCTTGGCAGGCGGGTTGGCGATCGCAGTATGGTTGTTAAAGTACTAAGAGAAAATTGCTGCCCATCCTCTAGTGCATAGTTTCCCAACCAGTGGGGCGCCCCCACTTAAGGGGCGTGAAGTGACCAAGAGGAGGGCGCGGTGCCTTCAAAAATGAGGTAAAAGTAAGTAAATAGGAGAAAGAATCAGACTCTATGTTGAAAATTATATCCGCTGTGTACTGACTTCCATGAAGCCAAGGATCAATCGATTGGACAACAAAATGCAGCCACAAAACTCATTAATGATCTGTCATATTTGGATATTTACCACACGTCAGCTCCTTGTAGTTTTGCCATCATGGTCAAGGGGGGCGCGGGATGTTACGATGAAAAAATTAAGGGGTTTGACTGGTAAAAAGATTGGGAACCCCTGCTCTAGTGAATCCCTTAGTCGCCTTTTACGACACCCACGGAAAGAGATGGGGTAGTGCTATTCTTTACTGCCGGCACCACACGGACGGCACACACGGAGGCACTCTATGTTGTCTAGCATTCAAAGTTTCAAACATCGAATCTTAGTATAGAGAATAGAATAATGGACAAAACAAATGAATGAGGTGATTCAATGATGAATAGATCTTTGTTGATCAGTCGATGATTTAACATCAGTTTTACACGTGCCTACGGCTGTCGTATTTGTGTCGTGTAGGTGGAATGAGTAAAATTAACATATACACATTTCAACATACCACTTTCACAAATTTTCTTTTACAAGTAGATTACATATAATTTGGGCCATGTATTCTTTAACAAGAAAAAGCTAATCTGAAACCAAAGCATGATAAGTATCAGCTAAATGGACAGCATGAACTGGTTTCCATAATAAGGAAACAAAGGAAAGGGCAGTGGCTGCAAGTAAAACCCGAAATCGAAATCAAAGATAAAGCAAGTCGTGCAAAACAAAGGGTACTAAGGGGTAATATAAGATAATACAAGGTTAGTCAGAAAGGGGGTACTAATCCGAAAGGGGGTTAAAGTACACATGATAATGAATAACTTTTGTTCTACAACTTTTTCCAAAAGTCAATAGTATAGGATAAATAGGTGATCAAAGATCACAAAAAAAAGGTCTAAAATCTATCTATCCCCAGTTATGATCAGCTGTGTTTACATTTTAGGTAATATTTGGGGTCATGAATTAGAAGCACCATTTTCTGAATTTGTAACTAAAGCAGGGATGAAGAATTTTTGAAAAAAACTAAAATAATTACAATTTTGTATTGATTTTTTTTACCGAATTTTGAAATTTTAACACTTGCTTTAAGATAGTCATCAGTGATACTTTAAGTGGCCTGCGGATTAGTACCCCCTTTCCGACTAACCTTGTATATCAACTTCAAAATTGTGTCTAAATTATATTTACGAAATTAATTTTCTAATAAAAGTGGTCTATTTCGATGTAAATAAAGTGAAGCGATAACCATTTATTATATCACCGGATACAAAAAAATATTCAGCAAGCCTAATTAACACGAACATCAAAAATAACGCTAATTACTTGAAATGTTAAAGAACAATGTGAGTTATCAGAACTATTTATGTGCGGGAAAGACGGAGTCCCACGGCCACAAGTGAGCTATGTAATCACTAGACTAGATCTGGATGATATCATTGCTCTTTGCTCCGGGTCGCCTTGACTGTTAAACGTTAAATTTAAACGTATAACGTTAATTAAACGGCTACTCATATGCATTTTTGTATTATTATATTTATCGTGAGACACATTCATATTTATGATTAGTTACGGTGTACTCACGTGCATTTTTTTGGGATTGGCCGATTAGTTTCGGACCCAAACGGAGCCCTTAACTGCCGCGAGTCGAACTGCTACTGAATTGTTTTCAGCTCATGATCAAGGGCTCCGTTTGGGTCCGAAACTAGTCGGGAAATCCCGAAAAATGCACGCGAGTAAACCGCAACTAATTATAAATACCTACTTCAATGTAGTTTTTGTAATGTAAATATCAAGAACGTAAATCTAAGATTAACGTGTCAAAAGCTTCTCAAGTGCAAAAAGGACGTTCGTGTTTGGTTTTGATTATATTTTGCGCAATCTAAGTGTCGCGTGTGTACTATGTAGTTAGTAGGTCATTACATCGTAGTTAAAATGACATCGCTTTGTGTTCGTAGCTGTAAACTAGAGTTTTCCATTACCGCTGGATGTTCAACGTTACGCTGAATGATTCGTGTGAAGAAGGCAACGACTCAATTGCTGAGAAGTCTGCACTTCCGTGAGAAACATGTAGAAAATTATTAAAACAAACGGTACCCATTCCGGTAGTTATCTGCAGACATTCTCGAGATTGTGAAGACAATTATTGTTATACATGTGTATGTAGAATTAATAAAAAAGTAAAGCAAATATTTCATTACCAATGCCGCTGTGATATAATATTTACTGTATACATATAAGTAGCAGGTATAAATATGATTTAGCTCGGTGAAACTCCTGAATCTTTACTTGGATAACAAAGATGCACTTCGCTTGGTTTTTATCTCTCAATATCATAAATGTACTAAACATGAAGATGTCTGATCAAAATTCGCTATTTACGTTTTCCAATTATTATATTTCTATCAGCTTTGATTTTTTTAAATCGTATCCGCTTCCTTTCTCTGACTGCACCAAAAGTAGCTAGCTATTTCTGTATGAAAAATGTACCTTTTTATTTTGTTCTCGTCTATCGTTTTTTCTACAAAAACGTGAAAGAATTAATAAGTTGGATGGTTGTTTTTGTTTCGGTCATTTCTGCAAAATAGTTTTTATGATGTAAATAGCCACTTTTGATTGGACACCTCCTCACATATCCGCAAAAAGTATCGTTTTGCTAATTCAATATTTGATTAACAAAAATCCTCAAAAATGTATTATCATTCTGACAACAAAAGACCCTGGAGTGTCATTGTTAACACAATATTTGGCAGTGTCATTGGGTTTTGAATGGAAGTAAGTAGGTAATACTCATACTGGTTATTTTTGTACACCGGTGGATACTGATGCCACAGGAAATGACGGACTGGTCAACCAAACGAAACCCAACTGACTGGTTCGACACAGCACGGAAATTAAATTAATTAACAATTCCTTTAATATATTGCAGTGATTTAACATGGGAAAGATTCTACATTGGAACAAGTTAGGATCATTGACACACCTATTGCAGCTCTGCATGTATTTAATATCTTAATTGCTACGTCATCATACGAACAAAACAACTTTTTTTGAGCGGACAATGTTTAAAAATAAGTATCTACCAATTTATCACTACATATTATAAAACAAAGTCGCTTACCGCTGTCTGTCTGTGCCTATGTATGCTTAGATCTTTAAAACTACGCAATGGATTTTGATGTGGTTTTTTTTTAATAGATAGAGTGATTCAAGAGGAAGGTTTATGTGTATAAATTGCACCCGTACGAAGCCGGGGCGGGTCGCTAGTAATTTATAAGTAAATACTTCTTTAAAGACTGCCTCGTTAGTCTAGCGGTCGCAAGCGCGACTGCTGAGCGTGCGGTCCTGGGTTCGATCCCCAGGTCGGGCAGTGTTATTGGGTTTTTCAGTGTGGAATTTCTTAGTAGCAGCCCGGAGTCTGGATTTATGCCCGATCGATGGCAATAGGCTCGCCCTCTATTACATGGGACGTAAACATAGACGGCGAAATGTGGGTGTACTATACACCTTTGCCAACTCTTCGGGGAATACAGGCGTGAGTTTATGTACTTATTTCAAGATATTGTACTGGTTTGGATGAACAAACGTGAAAATACTTTTGCATTTAAAATACTAAATAAATTTGAAGGAACAAGGAACTATACTTGGGAGCAAAGAAATCGAGCCACTTCTATTTTTCACGAAGGTATTATTGTTATTATTTTTGGTATTATGGAACAGATCAATTCTAAACATATATCGCCTAAAAGGTTATTTGATAACCTTTACAATGGGGGTAGTTTTTTGTATTTTGAATTATATAATTCATGAAATCAAAACTAATAATCAGGACACGTGAAAAAAGGAGTGGCTCGATTTCTTTGCTCACAAGTGTATTATGTTTTAAACTAGACTATATTGTGAACACCTATTATCCATAATTATTCGTCACGGTCTTCATCAACAGTATTTTTTAAGCACCTCTTATATTCTCATGTGAAGAACGGGTCGCTTAGTCGCGACAACCGTATACGGTTTCATCATGGGAACCAACTGCTTGTTCCACTTGAACGAGCCCGCTATCACCCGTCGACAATTGTGTTATTACCGTTACAGACTTCGATGATACTTGTATTGATAATGTGCAATTACTTGACACACGGATCGTGTAAGGTGAAACTATTGAAGATGAAATTACAAAGCCATTCGTGCTGTATTCAAAAATAAACGACATGAACCGAAGTTTGTATCTAAGTTTTATGTACCTCTTTGAAAGGTCAAAGAATAACAAGGTTTGTTGGGGAAGCCCACACATTAAACCTTAAATGTATACTAATGTAGTAAGGACAATTGATGGAACCTCACTTGTTCGTCACGTTGTATACCAAGGTGTAGTGGGCACGCTAAGTGCCAAACATGTGCCGTAGCAACTGGCATTCGTTTATTTGTCCGCTAGATAAATAACCTTGTAAATGATTTGCTATTTATATGTAGATATACTTTTTTTGTTACTTCTACGTCGCATAAATTTTATACGTATTCTAACCCGAGTTTTCGCGGTGAAAAAGAAGCTTTATAAGCCTGGTGTACACGGGTCGAGTTAACGCTAGAGTCAACTAGCGTAATACTTAACCAGTTTCAAGTACTCTACCAGTTTCAGTAGAGTAACTGTATACACGTAGATTTATATTTTATTAGTAGAGTAACTAGTGTTTTTTAGAATGTCACTTAAGCAGCTCAAAAAAAAACGCCATGAACGGGACTCGAGCAGTAAGTTTACTATACGTATACATGGGTCGAGTAGGCGGTAAAGTGTACGGTAGAGTAGAGTGTGCGCCGTGGTGGGGGAAGGCAAGTGGTAGAGTAGCTTGCCCGCGGGGTTAGTCACTCTACTCTTTCAAGTTTTAGTACTCTACTCTGCCAATGCTGTCTACATTGGTATAGTTAGTAGCACAGTTAGTACTCTACCGTGATACTCCGTGATACTATACCGTTCACTCTACCCATGTACACCAGGATTTGTCTCAACTATTCATGACACTATGATCAAAAATGTCATTAAATTCAGAATTTGGTTAAGGGGGATATTACACTATCATATATAGAATCATACCTCCTTTAAGACCTCAAGAGTAATTTATCTGTATGAAGATATGATTCATTTGTCTATAGGTATTATATTGTCATATATCTATGACTCATAGATCTATGATCCTAGATATATGATAGTGTAATAGACCCCTAAAACATGAAATGAAATCATAACTCGAAAACTACAAAAAATCGCGGAACATACATGGGGGTGATTCGGGTACCTTGACACTGAATTTTGGGACACTCTGTATATTAACCAAGGAACAGAATACTTTATTCTACTTTTGTACAGCGCCGTTACTCTATAATTGTGAAAATAAACATTCATTCATAAAACAAACAAGCATTTTTCTTAGGGCTGATTTTTTAATCGACAGATATGATTATAACTGGCGAATAAATTTGAAATTTTGACACTTTTTCTGTACAACTCTGTCAAAACGTCAAACTTATTCCTCAGATAAATGTTATCTGACCATTTAAAAATCAGCCCTTAGTGAGATAAGTGAACAGATTCAACATGAAACAAACGATCTCGGGTTAGTTCCTTCACGAGCAAAACATTAGCAGTCGCTTAGTATCGCAACGCGGCAATTACAGCGTATTGCACTTACAAGGTACGAGTACGTATGTCACCACAACAATGGCGCACTTTCACTACAGCTTGGACCACGCACATCTAGGCCGGACGCAGTTTCTGGACCATAAAGGATACGGCCTATTCATTGTTCTCATACATACTTTCGCCCTCGTGTTGTATGTACTTAAACGTTACGCAAAACGTTTCATTGTGACAAGGATAAGATAGATTAAGATATCAAGCACACACGAGACACGATACATTAAACTAAGTGGATACAATCGTGTACACATTTTTTTATGAAAAAGGCTATTAACTGTTTGTTTTTTATAAAATGTTAGAAATGTATGAAAGAGTTTTTTTGTTCATAATCGGTAATTTTCTGTAGGTTGCGTCATAAAAACAGCTAAGTACCCATTTCGCTAGAATGCTATAGTACATAAAGTGATTATACGAAGTTCGTTGGAAAGGGGGTAATAATCCGAAAGGGTGTTAAAGTACCCGTCATAATGACTCACTTTTTTTTTAAATCCCAAAATTCAATAGTTTAAGAGAAATAATAGCTCTTCAAAGATTTCATAAAAATACGCTAAAATATATCTACGAGTATAACTATGATCAGCTGTGTTTGCATTTAAGGTCACAATTTAGGGTCACGGATTAGGAACTCCATTTTCCTTATTCGTAATAAAAGTAGGAAAGAAGAATAAAAAAAAAAACAAAGAAAAACATTTTCCATGGAAATAAAATTGCTTGGAATTTTAACACTTGCTTTAAAACAGTCTTTGGTGATAGTCAAAGTCATTTTTTTTTCGTTTCGTTTCGACCAGATCGCTGGTGCTTTCAAAAGCTCAACACTAGGTGCTTTTAGATACTTTAAGTAGCCTGTGGATTAGTACCCCCTTTACGACTAACCTTGTATAAAATTGGCGTTGGGTTTCTTAAACATTCTCGCCACCTGTCATTCATATCGTGTCATAATGGGAAAACCAAAGAAAGTTTCCTTTGCATTGATGGTGACAGTTACCACACACGGAAACCACATGTACTTACCAGAGTCTAGAAGCATGCACAGAGTCCTAGATGCAATGCATTTCAAAGGTTTCGCGTCTATCATTCCTGCTAATGGATCTAAAAACATGACAAAAGAACATGTATTTCCGAACCAATAAATTAATGAAAACCTACAATTACGTATTTAAATAAGAATGTAATTTATAATTAGGAACGAGTACTTATAGTAGGTAACATATTTAATGAGTAAGAAGCACATAAATCTAAATTTAGATGTCTATGGTACGAATCATTTCGTTTGCCAAGCGAGTTGATTATGGCAATTTCTCCTTTTACAGTTCATTGTAGGGGTTATCGCGAAGTCCACATTCAGCAATGGAGGTTTACTGGTTGACATGTTGAATGAGTTTTATATGTATTATGTGCAAGGCAATTCTCTCTTGATTCTTTATTAACCGTGTTGCGTACCGCCCGTCGTCCCAAGACGACACTTAATTATCTTATCTATTGTGTCTATAATTACGGTGATTGAGAGTTTAAGGACGTTTTTAGGGTCAAAATAAAATACTTCAAAATAACAAAACGGGACCCATATAGGATGACTTTGTTGCCTGTCTGTATGTTTGTCTATCTGCCAAGACTCTATTTCTCCGGAATGGCTTTAGGTATCGAGTTGAATTTAATATTCAATAATAAAGTCTTTAGTTTCATATTTTCTCAAAAATTCAAGTTTCTAACTCTAACTTTGCAATAAAAAGATACGGCCTTTTAAAGTGTATTTTTATACTGATAGATTTATCACTGATATCAAAACCTATAGGGTACTTCCCGTTGACCTTGAATCTTGAAATTTGGCTCGAAGGAAGGTCTCATAGCATAAGTTAAGGAAAAATCCAAAAGTCAACAATATCTAATCCTATGTGGAATTATTGTATGAAAACTTATGCGGTTTTTTGCACACATTGTACAGTCACGGACTTGAAATGTTTACCACCCTAAGGTTTATAATTGCTTGCACATACTTTTTCATAAGGTCGCTCGCAAATAATTGACAGGGCAAAGATGTTTTTTTTTCTTAATTGGCATAACAAGTTTAATTTAAAGAGGCTTTATACTAGGTAGCATAGAAAAAGTAATCAACCTATTTAGTAAATTCAATCAAATTCGCTCTACACAACTTTTGACTAGACAAACACCTAAAAAGGAGTTCATATCATTAAAAAGTGGTTAATAGCCTTTTTGCTAGAATCGACGCTTCACAATTTAAAAAACTAATACTTATGTATTGCTGATATGACATCTTGAACCTTATTGCGTACAGTGTGTCATGGAATCGAATTTGGAATCTGATAAACATTTCGAGTCCGCGGCTGTACCTATATGAATGTAATTATTTCACTTTTCTGTTATAAAACGGTACGGAAGCCATAAGGCGCGAGTCTTAGGGCCCTCGCCCACGGGCGACTTTTTGTAGCGATGCAGTCGCGATGCTCTCGCGCATAGCATCGATACAGACGCGAAGCAGTCGCTAGCTGTGTGCCCGCGCCCACGGGACCAGATTCAGTCGCGATGCAAACGCGATTCGGTCGCGAGGCAAACGTGATTCGGTCGCCTCATGCCGATTCCCAATCACGCACCGCGCCACACTCCCTCCCCCCTCCGTTCTCTCTACCGATGTCGTCCGACGCGGTCGCGCGTTTGTATCGATACAATCGCGATGCAGTAGCGCCTTAGTAGCGCGACGCGGTCGCGCGTTTGTATCGATACAATCGCGATGCAGTAGCGCGTTAGTAGCGCGACGCGGTCGCGCTTTTGTATCGATACAATCGCGATACAGTAGCGCGTTGCAAATGCGACTAACACGCGTTAGAAGTGATGCTGTGAACGCGCGACTGCATCGCTACAAAAAGTCGCCGTGGGCGAGGGGCCTTAAGGTACAAGTCCGAGACGGGCTGCAGACCGCAAACTGCAAAAGTAGTATCGCTTGCGGTGCGATCTGCGGTTGCAGTTTGGCAGTCGCTGTCGGAATGGCACCTTTAAAGTGCACACCTTAAAGGCGCTATTCCGATGGCGACTTGCGTGCAGTCTGCAGTTTGCAGCCCGTCTCGGACTTGTACCTTTACTCACACTTGTCCGTTTTTCTTCAAAGTCTAAAAGTAGTGGTAAAGCTCCTTATGAAAGAAGTCCGGAGAAGTACTACCACTAGGTATGGACCTATTTCTGCCGCCAAGCAGCATTGCTGTGTTCCAGTTCGAAGAGTACGAGAGTCGATGAAATTACAGGCACATGAGATTTTCCAATTTAGTTGGAAATTGTCAACGCATCAGTAAATCAACTTTCCATCAGCGTGGGCCGCAGGCTTGTTTGCCAACCTATTAAATAAAAAAAAATAAAAAAACTCAGGTCTATATTTTTTGCACAAGTCAACTGCTCACTTGAGCGCTCGTATCTCGTAGCACTGCCCTCAGGGAACCAAAGAACCACCCTTAACCTTAGGGGAGCCAAAAAGCAGATAATTTAACCCTGCAGGTATCGCGTAAATGCGACCCAGTGATGCGTCAATGAAATGCGCATCAGGGGAAGCGTTTGTGTTACCTTAATAAACCGCTACGAATCCCTGCTACGAAAACTTAACAGTTGACTAAACTTCAGATAACGAGCTGTTGAAACCAGCCGAGTTTTTAAACTAATGATGCCATGTTAGATCCATCAAAGACATTACAAGAAGTCTGTAAATTCAAAATAGTTAAATCAGAGTAGTAAGACAACTGTCTACGTTCGTTAACGCATAGAAAAGATAGTGAAATGAAAGTTTTTTTTTATGGTAAGTACTGTATTAACTAGTCAACGAGGGAATCGATAGTCTACAGTAGGGGTGCTGAAACAGTCGATCGCGATGGACCAGTCGATTGCCAAAGCTTTCCGAGTCGATCGCGGAAACGTGTCATGTAGCCGATGATTATGCAGTGCCATGCGTCAACATCGAGACATAATTAGTGATTCAGAGGCAATTATTAGTACGTACCTTCATTAGTAATCTATTTAATTTTAAAGTAGGTACCGTAAAAGCATATTTCAAAAATGTACGTGTTTTTCTTTAGTAATAGGTGTCGATCACTTACTGCTGAAATATTTTGTGGTAGATCGCCGACACTATCTGAGTACCCCTGGTCTACGGCGTAGAAGACACAGCTTACATTAGGAAAATAAAAAAAAGCCATTTTTTATCCTGTTACTATCCCACTGCAGGGCAAAGGCTCTTAAGGCGCGATTCCATTAGGCAAGTCTTGCATGCAAGTGTGACGTCACATTTACGTACAAGTTGCTTCCATTGCAATTTGCAATATGCATACAAGTAACTTGCCTAATGGAATCGCGCCTTTACCGCGTGCTCACTGCGGGTTGGCGATTTGAAACCATTAAGTCCAGGTTTCCTCACGATGTTTTCCTTCACCGTATGTCAGTGGCATCTTAGATTAACTAAAGAAGTACGTATGATATTGAAAAAGTCACATTGGTACAAACCTATATTTGGACCCACAACCCGGTGCTTAATAAGCGGGTCTGTAACTTTCGGGCCACTGCGACACTATACACCGCGGGCCCGAGGTACCCGAAATATTTTATTAACCCTCGATTCCGATGCCTAATTGGAGAAGAAAAGCTAGCACATAGTTTGTTGAATAAAGCTTAGTTTTCGAAATATTCATTATTTACGGAAATTCACAAATCGAAAAATATCTATGGTAACAACAGTAACAAGTCCTATGTTCATAGGAATAGGCGGCGTTGCGAAATTTGTCAGACCATACCCCTCTTGCCGTATGTCTTATTTGTCGGGAAGGGTTGTGAAGTGAGAAGTTTCTTATCCAATCACACGATAATTTACAAATGTTACCAGTTCAACCTAAGGTATTGTTTACAAGGAAGTACTAAAGTTAATTGATTTATTAAGAACTGAAAAACAAAAAAAAACTGAATTGGACTTTCGTTGATATAACATTTGACTCATAATAGCATCAGAAAGGCGTGCTTAAAATCTTTCGGGTACCTCGGGCCCACGGTGTTTATGATGTGATATACTTGTATTTTTTTTAATCCAACCTAGGTTTATTATATAAGCCCTTACATATACATACAACAGCCGTAGAATACTATCACGTTTGCTAATAACAACTTGAGTGAGTCAGAAGTGTTTACCGTTGATAGAATATTAAATTATTGACTCGCTTAAATGACTCACTCCTTTACACAAATAATAATAAAGAGACCGTTGAAAACATGACTGGCTGTATCGCGGACCGGTCATAAGGTAACGAATGCTGCGGTTTACGATGTGCGGTTGTTATTTTTAATTTTGCTTTTTAATTTGTTTATGCAAGGTATCATTGTTTACGAAGGCAGGTTAAGGAAAATAAAAAAGCCATTTCCTTAGAATATTTCCTTAGTATTATTTTAAATGAGAAAAAAACTAAAAATATGTTATTGAGATAGCTTATTAGGCAAAAAGCAGTCGGAAAACGTTAGTTTTAGTTCATAAAATAGCAAACTAAATTTTAAAATTCTTTTCAAAGGTTTCAGCTTTTTTAATCTGTTTCTTAACACCATTAAATAGTAGTGTACGTAGTACTTATAATTTCTATGAATAGTAGTCGCAATGTTATTAGGTCATACGGCTATGTAAACTTAGAAGTGTCAACTGTCAACTAACTAAACAATTAACATACCATACAAAATATCACTGCATTTGTTTACACAGCCAACTGACGTCATGACCTTAGAGCAATATGGTGTCCACTGCGTCCAGCGTTTTCGTCAAATTACGCGCGTTTGAAAATGCAAAATTTAAATGCATTTTTATGGCACTTAACGATTGAATAAAAATTTTGTGATTTTTTTAGTCGTTAAAGCGCTATAGAATCTAATTGAGACACTTTTCAAAAATGGGCGTAATACCCTATTGACACATGTTATATATTCCTTTGCAGGGATTTTCGCTTATCAGCAACATTATCAGTTAGTGCAATATTTCAGGGTAGTGTTTTCGTGTTCTCGTACGCGGCTAATCCAGTAACTTTTTCGGGAATCAAATGTTTTCTACAAATTGGAGCTTACAACTGAGGATTATTGATCGAAGTTACGACTGCTTTGAGGAATTTTCTCTATTATAAATACTTAGTTTCTGATTTGGCCCTGCAGCCCTATATTAAATACTAAACCTGTATTATGAATTATGTATTCTATAATCTATAGATTTTGGTTCCCGCCTTCGAATTTAACTTCATTCATCAATTTAATTACTAATATTATACACTTGGGAGCAAAGAAATCGAGCCACTCCTTTTTTCACGTGTCCTGGTTCATCATCATCTGCCTAGCCTTTTCCCAACTATGTTGGGGTCGGCTTCCAGTCAAACCGAATGCAGCTGAATATCAGTATTTTACATGGAGCGACTGCCTATCAGACCTCCACAACCCAGTAACTGGGTAATACGATACTCTTGGTAAGACTGGTTGTCAGACTTTCTGGCTTCTGACCAACAGTAACGACTGTCAAAGATCTACAAATTTCAGCCGGGACCAACGGCTTACGTGCTTTCCGAGGCACGGAGGAAACTCGCTATGGTAAATGGTCACCCATCCACAGACCAACCTCGGCAAGCGTGGCTTAACCCGGAAGATCGGTCTATGCTGTAATTATTTAGCCACGGCTCCTCACGTGTCCTGGTTATTAGTTTTAATTTCATGAATAATGTAACTCAACATACAAAAAACTACCCTCATTGTTAAGGTTATCAAATAAACTTTTAGGCGATAAATGTTTAGAATTGATCTGTTCCATAATACCAAAAATAATAACAAATACATACGCGAAAAATAGAAGTGGCTCGATTTATTTGCTCCCAAGTATATATGTCAAAGTTTGGATGTTTGTAAGTTTGTGACTTTGTAAATTTGGAGATTTGTTAATTAATCACGCTTTAACGGCAGAACCGATTTGTATGAAATTTGACACACAGGTAGAACACGACCTGAATTACTACATAAGATACTTTTTATCCGGGTACATGAAGTAGTTCACGTAGGTTGCAGATTATTCTTCTTCTTCTTTTCGTGTTGATTGACTCGTACTAAATTTTGTCCGACCAGTATTGAGCAACCTGTACAGCTCTATCATTGGCCTCGTTTAGATCTTGGATGGTGCAGGTGGTTGTGCACGACGATGACTCAGGTTGCAGATGAAACCGCAGGCAACAGCTAGTTGATAGATAAAGGCAAAAACAGTTGATCGTTTTTTTTTTCAAATGTCCTTCGTTCTTTTTTCAAATGGCCTTCGTTCCTTTTGTATAGTAAATCCATTAGCAAGTTTTACTGCGCAAGTTGACTTCTGCAACCGAATTTCAACCTGTGGACACACAAGCAACAAGTCGAGTTCCGCAAGTTTTAGGAACTAAGCAAGCAATGGATTGCAATAACGTATGCCGTAAAACTTGCTTGTGGATTTTGCGCTTTATATTCCGCCCACAGAAAACTGAATAATAAGTCAATTACTCAGATTTCTGTGATTCCGCCGTTTCATGTTTGACCCAAACATAGTTGAAAAAATTTTAGACTATGAAATGTTCGAAATATTATCTTAACAAGGGCAAGATACAAATTACGAGACCATTACATTACATCGTAAAACCGATCACTTCCGAATCCGAATTGCGGATGATTAATTCAAGTAACGCAGTAAAAAAAAAATGCAAGTGTGAGTGGCGCGAAAATGAGCGACTGCGATTGGTTGTTTGATCAGAAGGTAAATTCTCGTAATTAAAAATGTTCAAAATATATTTTCGATCTAGTCTCAGTCTAGTCTCAATCTTATAAATTTCTATAACAAACAATGTCAAACGCGAGATTATATTGAAATGAGATTGAAAATTGACCGAAGCCAAAAGGCTTACATTATGAACTGAGCCATTTTGACAAGGTGGAATTCTATTTTTTTTCTAGAAATAGTCTTTGACTGTTGATATCGGTATGCTATCGGTAATAGATTTTAAGTTGACTGAATTGACATAATATCGAGATTAGACTGAGATGATACCGAAACTGGACCGAACTGTTAGTGTAACAGAACACCATTTTTTATACAATTCATAATTTAATCTCAGTTCGGTCAACCTTCAGTATAACTTCAAATTAATTACGAGAATTGGGCTTCTGGTACATCGATGTAACTTATTAGTTGTTGTATTACCTGGGTGGTTTTTTTTTAAATAGAATCTGTTAGTAAGGAATAAAACTGATATTTGTACATAGAGATGAATGTTATTCAACATAACCGTTCAAATAAAATACAACAATAATGCTTATTAAACAAAAAAATATAAATACATAAAATACTTCAATCTTAAAGTTGTTGTCGCATCATTGGACCGCGAATTTGCTCATGGTCAAATTTTTTGACACCTTGTAACGATCTTTTTCAAAATCCGTTTGGCGATGATGTCACTTCACTAGTTAAATTATAAAGCTATTCTGTTTAGTAACGATTCAAGTTACACACTAGAGTCAGACCTTTAAGAAAGATCCTTGAGCAAAGTCATCATCATCATTCAGCCGAAAGACGTCCACTGCTGGACATAGGCCTCCCACCAGGCGAGCTTAACTTAAAAATGAGTTGTTAATAAAAAAACGTTCTTAAAATTTGAACATACTACCATTTTACGTTTCTTGCTAATTTTATAAACTTATACAATATCTGCAATGACGTTGTTGTTGTTGTTGACGTGCAGTTTATTAGCTGTCTCTGGATGACTTCTTAGCGTGTCGATGACAATCTACACCGTGTCGGCCCATAATTCAGCAATGAGTTTAGCACTATCCGTAGCGTCCATTAGTTCTTGTGGCGTACAGGTAACAGGGCAGGCGGGGCATGATGTTAAGTGCTGGCGCAACGCTAGTTTGCGGAACGGCACCACATTTACACTCCAGGTTTGAATTATCCGCAAATCTCCACCGGAGCAGGTTTTCCTTGCTTCGACCAACCTGAGTCCGAAGTCTTTTTAGAGACTTCCAGGTCAGCCGAGGCGACTCATGCCCAGGTAGGAGATCTTCGGAAGGGGGAACAAACGGAGTGGGTAGTGAAGCCTTGTCTGCCACAACTGGACTGGATAACTGATCTTCTATGTTAAATAATAATTATTGATTGGGAAAAATGATTCAGTAGGAGTTAAAAAAGCGTACCTAGGTCAATTTCATACATTAAAAATTAATTGTATTGAGTATTAATTAATAAAAAAAAGTCATAGGATGTATATTTTGTAACGATTTTTAATAAAAAAGGCCTAATTTATTTTTTCGAAATTTTATCGTCGTTACATCAGGTTGTTAACTATTTTTTCACGCCGAAAACTACTATAGGTTTCGTGTTGCTTTTTCATCTGACTGAAAATGATTCCTAAAGTTGGTTTTTAATCTCGGAGACTGAATTGACAGGCACGAAATGTCAAATTTAATAATAATGCTCCAAAACTTTACAAGTTTGACATTTGCACCTGTCAATTTAGTCTCCGAGATTAAAAAACAGACAATAAGTCAAGTATCTTGTTTTTTTCAGTAGTAAGTTTAAAACAGTATAATATCCATTTGAAATTTAAAAATTCCACCGCCATTTTAATGGGTCTGTCGTTCCTTGTTAACAATTATTGATGTAAGTAGAACGTGTTTTCCATGACGAGTCATACGAGCTCAAACACGATGGACCTACAACTGTCATTGCGGAGTGCTGATTGCCACACTGAACCACCTTCCAAGTCCTACTTGTCAAGGCAAGTCATGAGGCTAAATCAATGTCTGATTATTACGAGTAGTACTAGTTAGCTATGAGTAGTATCTAATCAATCTCTCGATCTACCCTCAATCAGAACAGCTCAGTGGTACCATAATATTTTATTGTCACTAGAATTGCATACACTGGGTGTAAGGGACGGTGTACCGAAAACTGAAATAGTGAATTCAGGCCATTATTCTGAATCGAAAATAAGTGGGTTTTTTTTTCTCGGAATTTTCCGAATTTACTGGAAATTGCTAATTTGTCTATGTTTTATTGTATTTCAATAAGTGTTTTGCCAGGTAAATAAACTGGGTGTAAAGGACAGGTTACCAAAAATTTACACTGTGTATTTAGTTCATTATTTTGAATTGAAAATCCGTGGAAAATATCAACGAAATCTTTCGAATTTTCCGATTTATAAAAAAATACACTTAATTTTTGCAATGAGCTGTGTGTCCTAATAGGATTGGTTATTTTACAGCAGAGAAATGTAAAATTTGTGAAAAGAAAAATCGGAAAAGTCGGAAAATTCCAAGCAAAATTTCCACTTATTTTCAATTCAGAATAATACATGTTAAGGCTTAATTCACTTTTTCAGTTTTCTATACACCGTCCCTTACACCTGGTATGTTATTCAAGTCAATCGGACGGACGGAAGTGAAATAAATACCCATAGTTTGGTTGAAATCCCCACACCAACTGTAGAGAAAGAGCTGACGGCTGAACCGATTTCCATTAAGCATAGCCTATATAACTATCCCGCTTAAACCAACTTTCAAACAAAAAATCGAATCGAATCGCTACGATGCCACAGACAGAGTCGTACAATACGGCCGACGTATCTTAGCGAGTCTGGGGGTCTACTCCCTAAGCACGAAGTCCGTGGTTTCGGCTTTAGTTACGAGTGTTTCTTACTCCCTATCACCTACGGACATACGATTATTTCGGGGCCCGAACTAAAAATTAATGACAACACGATTTGACAGTTGTCCCTACTACCAATGTGTTTTTGCCCGTCCGAAAAATTGAACTTGACACTTGTTTTGTTCACTCCTACGTTTCGGGCTACTTTCGGACGGGCGAATAACTTCGTTGACGGACTTAGGGAGTAGGCCCCCTGAAGTTAGCTGATTAGCTGCGCAGTAGACAATTTCGTTTCTAAAAAATTCATTGCGCAGCCAAACAACTAACTTCAGAATCGCCAAGAAACGTCGGCAGTATTGTAAGCTTCAAACTTATAACACCCCTTTTTCTTCATCAGGGTTTTAAAAAAAAGCTATATCAATCATCATACCTCATTACAGTTTTCGCGTAATCTCCTACAGTGCCACCTTCCTGAAAACAACAGCTACTACGTGGTGACTAGTATCGCTTCGTAGTTAGTTAGTCGTCATCGTTAAGCACAAACGTAGTACGTAACATGCTAAGTTAAAAATATCTTATGTATCCAGTAGATGGCGCTGTCGTAGTTCTCTGCAGCTGACACAGAGGGCGTTACTCTTGTCCTCAACAATACGTAGGAAGCGAACCGAGCGAGCTTTTTCCTCCCACGCAAAGCTCGAGCCTCTACGGACAAATCTGAAATCGACAATTTCAATATTTGGTATCCATTGCTCGTTGGGTTTCTTTGATCAGATAGATAGTTTTTATATAAGCAGCTATGTATGTGGTTCTATCAAAATGGTAGTGTGTTGATGTAAACCGGTAGTGTCATGGTGAGCTGGAGTTGTGAACGCGGGACCGGCAGGCAGTGGCCGGCGGCAGTAGATTCGTGTTCGCTAACAGTGGCAGGTGGCACGCTGCCCCACACAAGCACCTAACTTGCGCTCGCGATATCATCCCTCTTGTATATAACACTTGTGATCCCCGTGTGGTGTAAACTTCATTAACTAATAAGTTTAAGACAAGTTTATGTTATAACATTGTAAAATGTGAACTTAATAAAAGTGTCGTGAAGTGTTCGGAGAAATACCGGCTCCGTCAGTCATGTCGTCAAGTACTATTTAAGTGCAAAAATTATCTTGCTTTAAACTGACGATGTTCACCAATACCGTATGTTACTGTTCAGCGTGAACCGTCTACTGGAGATCTTTGGACTTAGTTACTGTAAGCATATTTTTATGAACTTTGTTTAATGTTTATGGGAAGTACTTACTTAATAGTTAACTAAGCAGGTGGATACCATGGCAAATAGTTAAGGTTGGTATGAATGGTAGCATGACAATTTGAGTTTCAGAATTCCATTTGGTTAATTACTTTATGATGCGTGACCATTCTCTTTCGTTTTGAGTTAATTATCGAATTTAACGGGCATAGCATTGAGAGCAACACACCTATTACTTGGAGGTGTTATTGGTAGTATGGGTGGTATTGGACAATTGTCCAGCGGCAGTGTTTTCCATGAAGGCCGGCACAGCGCGAGGCCACGGTTGAGTTGAATGGCCGCCGCCGCGGCCGCGGTCGTCGGCGCCGTGCATCCATGCTGGCCGCACTTACCTCACCTTGGCAATAATCTCATTTTGTTTCGTAGCGGAACTGATTATACAGTAGCCTCATGTACTTTTGGAGCCTATTTACGACAGAGTTTTAATATAACAAACCAGAGGTGACACCACTTTTGGAGTTCTGCCGGCCCATTTCCGCGGTGTGGGCGCTTAGAGCTTGCGTTACATCTATTATACTTAGTTACTAATTTTGAAGTGCAGTTTTAAACGAATATTAATTAATATTTCAAGCGCAAGTAACATCCGAGGAATCTGTCTTGACTGATTCTGGTATGACACCATCTAATCTGGTATACTTCCCATTGGGCGTAACGTACCTACGTTACGTCGACGTTCCTATAGGTAACATATTGGTATCTTTGGTTGAAGACGGTCTCCTGGGAGACTGCCATCTTTCTTTCTTTCTATCTTGGCCTGTCAGTGATAACGAGGTCGATATCATTTATTATAGCTTTCGCTTAGATCCATGTCGTTGTGTTCAAGTCGTTTTTCTAATAATATTTATATCTACTTAAGTACCTATATGTAAGCAAAATACGTTATTAAATATAATCATTAATAATAAAATTTTACGACATCCTTTTTCAATTATTACTTAATAACTATTAACATAGATTGACGACTTAATAACACTGTCATTAGCAGATCAATATTAAAATATTAATAACATACTACTACGATACAAGCATTACGTGTAGCTTACTCAACATTAAATAATTTTCGTATAAATTATAGAAAGTCGGGAGTCGGGAAATGGGGAGCAATTCGGGCACCTTACGAGAGGGTCAAGAGGGTTCTTGTCCTCGGCAGAGATTTGTAAATCGCGGTCCACTCTACGAACCACCCACTTCAAAACCATCGAAAATCGACCCATCGACTTATACCTACGAGTACTACTCTTTTGTCCTCGGATTGTTAAGATATTTCGAGAGTTCAAATTGTTTTGCTATTCGTACTTATTCCTGCAAGGCACATTGCTTAAGGATAATTAAGGCAAGGTCTACTTTTAATATCAATGTCTTAAATATTTACATAATTATTCAAAGACTCAGTGTTCCCAACGCTATATTTTAGAGTGGCCCTCAATATCATTTTCCAGGAAAAACATCTTTTATTGGAAGGTTGAAAGACTTAATAATGTGGCAGTAGAAAAACCCTTTATAAAAAGTCGAGCGTTTTCAAGGTAACAATAATAATGATCTCCAGCGTTCGTTATTATTTCTTGGTATTCCATTTTAGATGAATGTTCAAATCTCACTAACACACAAGTATTATTGTAGGTTCCTACATCGAATTCATCGTTTATTACATCGAAATTCGAAAATAAATCGGATATATAAAATCCATATTTGTTAGGGTTTAATAAATCCGATGTATGTTCGTAACGGCTGAACGTATTAGGATCAATTGAATTTTGTTTTGTTAGGTAAAAACGAAGTTTATCAGGAAAGGGAGCTCTATTTTTTTAATATTTGACTTTGTCGCGCTTGAACCTAGTCGCACCTAGGGTTACCATTTCGAAATTTGAAAAGTCCGGACAAAAAGCTGGACATTTGCCAAAAAGTCCGGACATTTCAAAAAAAGTCCAGACATTTTAGTCACAAAATGAAAGAATTGATTGTTTTAAATTGAGATGAGACCGATTAACTAGTTGTAGGTATGTAGTTTAATAAAGATTGAAGACTGATTTAATACTCGTTTTATTTTTAAGTAATTTAATGCGAAAATTAAACATTAATTCAATTTTTATCCATCTAAGCCAAAAATCCGGACAAATTAAAAAGCCGGACAAAGTCCGGATGAAGGGCTGAAAGTCCGAACATGTCCGGATAAATCCGGACGGATGGTAACCTAGTCGCACCTGATGGTAAGCGCAGACAGGGTCTAAGATGGAGCACACGAATCCAAGTAACAGAGATAGAGAGATTCACAAATACCCCTCTGACTCTCACATACACACGACGGAACACAGTAAACTGCTTGTCGCCGGACTTAAATGTGAGGGTGGTAGCTAGCCAGGCGAACCGTATAGATCCTACCACCAAGCGTGCTGGGTTTTGTTGAATCTAACAACACGCGTCTATTCCCAGCGTGCGGTGAATAAGTTTTATATTCTAGCCCGTCCTCACACGGGACAAAATATCCTATGTTCCTATGTCCTAATTCAGATAGAGGATTCTATGCCGAAAAACTAGCTGCAGCATGAGAATCGAATATTTGTCTGAATGTTTCATACAGTCCTGGCTTTCCTCCAAAGTATGTTGGAGATGTCTTCCTACCCAAATAGATGCATCTAATTTTCAGCATTTTTTATGAGGGATGTTTTCATTTTAATGATATCAAGCTTCAGCGGTGGTACGTTTTCTTATTTTTTGTCATGATAGCGTTAAAGCCGATTGACCTGATATTCCGAACATTTAAAACAGATCTAGTTCGTTTACGGCCACAAAGGAAAGAAGTGGAACGGCTAATTTGTAACCCAGGGCCTTGTTTAATAACCAAGAAAGTGTTTTTTTAACAATATCCACTTATAAATTCGTTATAATAATAGTTTTTAGCGTTCCCCACCAAAATTGGAAAAACGGAACAGTTAAGGAATATCTCGGTGTCGGCGTCCGTTTGTCCGTCCGTCCGTCACAGTCATGTTGGATTTCAAGTGAAAGCTTTTTAATGCACGAATTAAAAATCGTTTCAAAAATGCTGTCTTCCAACTTGCCTGCAAAAATATCGCTCAAGATTTTTGAAAAACCTCTTGAACATTGGAAATAACGAGTAAATAGAATGAAAATTATCAGATTACATTGCATTACTTCGAATAATTTTACTCTAGAACCTATGTAAAACAACAGATAGTACGGAATACTCATTGCCCGACTCCCGACACGCACTTGGCCGGTATTTTTTACTACCATGAAATACGAAAATTACCATCTACTAAGTTAGCCAAAAGAAAGAAAAAGTCGTTTTCACTATCCACTATTGTGGACCAGAATTAATTCACACTTTTTGAACTAACTGTAAAAGACAGCACCCATTTTCCCCTTCCCTTTACAGCTTCCTAGTGCTTTTGCTGGGAAGAAGAATGCTACGAACGTACCGAGAAAATATACTTTACTTAAATCGGTTCTTTCTAATTCTTTGATATTAAAAACAATAAGTTAGTATATTTATATCTTAAATTATGTTGAAATAATCGTTTACAGGCTGAAAGCTTAAATATATGACGAGATTTGTGAGATTTTATCTCATGAAACTTTTCAACTGTATGTGTTTTTACATCAACAGATTTTATAGCTATTCTACATATTTTATGAATATAAAATGGATTCTACCAATTGTATTAAACGGATTATCACTACATAGTATAAAACAAAGTCGCTTCCCGCTGTCTGTCCTTATATACATAAGGACAGACAGCTTAGATCTTTAAAACTACGCAACGGATTTTGATGCGGTTTTTTTAATAGATAGAGTGATTCAAGAGGAAGGTTTTAAGCTATAAAACGTACACGTGCGAAGCCGCAGCGGGTCGCTAGTCTTACATAAACTAAAGCATTGTGATCTTATGATTATCTCTTCTGCTTCTGAGAAAAAATAGCGGTAAGTTATTTTCTTAGAATTCCTAAAACAACTAGACATAGAGTCCAATAATTAATTGTTCAGTCGTTTGATACTCAATTTCCTATACGTAGGCCACGTGTAGTAGGTTCAAATAGGTTCTATTTATTGTGACGGACATGTCGGAATCTGTATGCGCAGTGTTGTATTATTGGCACTGGCATGAATATTCGCGGGCATGCGAGCGGCGAGGCAGAGCGGCGCGGGCGCGGGTGGACGCTTCTGCTGGAGGACAATGGAACCTTTGTTGCAACAATGCCCATTTCCGATTACCAGATTGAATCGTGTCTGTCAAAAGCGCTCCCATTCCAATAAGCGCCGCTCTGTAGAATTAATGCAATTTTTACAACGATAAGCTTTGTTCAATTGTTCATATTTTGCTTAACAGCATATTGAACTGCAGTTAACATTTTACCTCCGATAACAAACATGCCTTATTAAAAAGTACGAACTTTTAGTGTTCAGTACTAAAGCTGGAATATCGAAATTCTTATGTTGGTATCAACAACAACGCCGGAACGAGCCGAAACAAACGGAAAGTGAAAAAGTTGGATTTTGTTGATGGGGAAGGGGAGGCAAAATCATTCGGTTAAGTATCAAATAAAAACTTATTAAAGTGAGAATAATAGTTTTCCGATACATAAAAAAGTTGTTAAAACAAACAAACACACGTCAACAAAAGTTGATTTTCTGGTTAGCAGGCAACTGGATGAAAATTATATTTATCAGATATAGATATGGAACACTGATTGCGGAAGTTCCATTCACGCTTGGCTCTTTCTCCGGTAAATGCAGTTCATTGACACAAATAAAAACCAGACTAAAATGTTAAGTCCGCGCCCACAGTTCACAAGTGATTAGAACTTTTAAATGTTTTTATGTTTAGCAAAACTGGTGTACAAGTTGTACAACAGTATGTACAGTTGGTTCCGTACAGTCGAACCCGGCACGAGCTGTTTGCGGTCAGGAACTTCCAATGGGAATCGAACTAATAATATAGCTCCATTGCTACAGCACGCTACTCCGGGGATTCTCAAAGTTTCGTTGTTATTTAATTTAACCTCTCGTTATGCGGGCGGATGAGTAACGCGCAGTCTGCGAAACGACGCCTGGCGTACTCATTGTTGCGGAAATTTAGACGAATTTGCGACGATCGCGTTTCATTAAGGGGCGTTTTAGTGCGAAAGGAGCACCGCTTTTAATTCACAAAGCGAGTGCGGTGCGAACGTAAAACAAAGTTTTAGAGGGGTTCTTCGTTAGTTGCTCACTCATACAAGGTGGAGAAGCGCCGGCAACGTCGAAACGCACTGAGTATGGTAATCGTGAGCATGTTTCAACTTCCTTCTTATGTACCGCCTATGTGTGTTATGACTTCAAACTTTGCCTATGTAAGTGAACAACCGACAACCTCTAGTCTTACTTCAAGTATACCACCCTATAGTTATGCAATAAATCTTTTATGTAATATTCATATCGTTCTAGATCTAGACTGATCACTTACATCGATTGCCGTAATATTACAGCTTGGATCGATGAAAAGTATATAAGTATCCAAATAAATGTCTTTTTAGTGTAAATATTTACACATTACGTCAATAAGTAACCGCTATAACATGCTCATGAAGCGTTATATGTTTATAGCGTGAATAACCTAAGAAAGAAGTGATGAGGTGATACGTAACGTAACATTATGGGGCAGGTGAGACCACGAGGGGCGCTTATATTATACTTAGCGGCGTCATCTCTCATGTTTATGAGTCTTTCTGCCACCAAAAGCTGCAGGGTACATATTGTACTCTACTAGCCATCGTCACCGCCCTCCTGTCCTTATCCCAATTTATTTGGGGTAGGCGCAACTTGTCTTTTTCTTCCACACATTATTAAAAAAATTTTTTTTTTTTTATTTGTATGAAATGTTATAAAAATACGCGAATTTAGAAAAGTTGTAGAACAAAAGTTGTTCAATTTCCGATACCGAGTAACCCCACAAAATTCTTAGAGTTGATTTTTTAACACCTTGTATAAGCCGTCATCTCATTGTTAACTTCCTTCTTAGCCATATTATCTTTTATGCAATACACCGACATTCATATTTTCTTTGTTCTACCTCTTTTCCTATAGCCATCCACATTCATACTTAAAACTCGTATACATGTAATAATCAGTGCAGTAGGTAAAAGTATATAAGTTTGTAGAATAATAATGAATCAAAAGATGTAAGTATTAATTGGCCGTTTTTATTTGTACTCTAGGCATGTTTATCCAATAATATAGATAACTAGCTGTACTCGGCATGCGTTGCAATGCACTTTTTCCTACCTACTACTTACCTTCAGAAACAAAATCAAAATAGTAACAAAAAGTTAAAACCATTTTCATGCATGTAGTAAACAAATGAAGAATATGGACATACTGAGATAATTTCGTATTTTTTTTAAATATCTAAGTTTTCTGTCATATGAACCTTCTCCAGAAAATTAAGAACACAACAAAAAAAAATTGCCTAAGCGATCCAGCCGCTCACGCGTGATGCCGTGGCCGTGACCAAGGGAAATAGGGATTCATTTTTATATAATAGATATTATATATTATGATTATAATAAAAATATATAAATTCTAAGATACGTGGTAATTATTCTTCAAAGAGATTTTATTTATTAAAATTGCAAGTCGGCACTCGGGACAGAGAGCAGGCAAAGCTCTAAGAATCCTTATGTGATAGCTGCAGCTTTTTAATTAACGCTGCTATTATTACGTCACAAAAAATAACGATCTCACAGTTTCCTCGTTCATACGGTTTCCGAGCTGCGGATTCAGCGCGCAGTTATGAGCGTGCGAATTTTATGTGCTTAATGCTAATGTACCGCTCAGCGTCAATGGCGAATGACAACGTAAATAGGTCAAATATTTTGTTTTCAATGTTTTCTTATTGTAAGATATCTGAATGGAATTCAACGATCAGCTACGTAATAACGGTGAATTTTCAATTTATGATTTTACTTAAGTAAATACCTTTTTTCAAATAAATCCAGGGTTATATATCCAACCGTGAAAATGAAACTAACAAAAGTTTCAAGTTCCTTATTGTATTGTGAAAAAATCTACATTGTTCTAAAAAATATCCCGTCCAATATTTGAAATAAATATTGAATAGTGAGAGCTTTTCCATGCAGCTTCACTAACAACGTTTCACATTCATGCTTTATTAGTTTTGTATTGACGTGAAGTTAAAAAGGGGCTTGATAATTTTGTACATAACAATTTCAAGACATTGACCCTTTCATAGTAATCACGAGCGGATAAAATAAAACCACGGTATCGCGCTTCGGCTAAGTCGAAAATAATAATGACAGTATAATTAGAGTGGTCTATAATAAACAATGCAACGAACTAGTATTAATTCCCAGGCGAGTTGAAAAATGTTAAACTGTGGGCGGAACCGGGCAATCGGAGGTGAGCCTTCGTATGGGATGCGTTACTCCGCCGCTCCACTGATTGTTGCTGAGAGCGCCCAGCGCCGCCGCGGGCTACCTGCCTTAATTTGAGACTCCAGAAATTACTCATAATAATAAATGTACCTACTAATTTTAGAGAGAAAGAAAAAACCTTTCGTTGAAGAGGCTGGGAGTACTTGGAACATATTACGCTATGAGTCAGGCTTGAATCATTTTAAGCGCCAATCCGACCGTTTGGAGGTTTACATGATTATTTCGTATTGCGAGAATGTTGTTAACATTTTATTGGAGAGCTTATCCAAGTAAAGTGTACTCACACATGTTCTAGGTTTATATAAAATATGTAAGTTTCTACTTATACGCTATTCGCAACCCTGTTTTTGGCTTGTTTCCAGCTAACTACTCGGATCCAAGTCATCTGTTAAGTTTATTTCAAGGATATAGTGCTTAATGCATTACATTTTATATTCAGAACTGGCTATTGAATAATACTGAGTGGGTGTATAATGAGCTTCTGTAGTTTTAACCGCAAACCATTTTCTAACAATAAAAGAAGCAACATAAACCATATCTGAGATAATCAGTACCGTAGTCTTCTTGAATGGAAGGCTTATGCAGGGTGGTTTTAAAGAAAAACTCGCGGTAACTCGCTTTATCGAGGTAATTCTGCGTGTGTTGTGGGTTTATCGTATCGAAGCGCGAAAAGTGCGGCTGGTGTTGTGCAAACTTTACGACGTCCGTCCGTCGAGATACGGCCTCTGATCAATTTATTTCCTAACGTTTTACCATCAGACGCGTACGGTACATGCAACTCGCGAGTAATGTCTGCGAGTTATTGCCGTATAAAATTCGAGCTGGGTCATTTGACTTAATAGGAGTACGTATAAGCCCGCTGATTTTCGTAATTCGAGAAAATAATGATGCAGAAGTACATAATCTGTTTTACACGTTTGCCTAGAACCGTTCAATACTACATGGTTATACATATGTCAAACATAGTGTTTGCTAACTTAAAATTATTGAATATTTCTGATAAAAGTTGGTTACTGATTACAAAAAATCAATCCATTCAATTCAATTTGAAACTTTATCGATGAACAGCGATGTAATTTTGAGAGGTCCTCATTCAATATCTAGGCACTGTGCAAACGCATTCCATTGAAATTCATAAAACGTAGGTAGTTTCGGCGTCATTTAGTAGCAGTTGGTACAAAGCCACTCATTCATGCAGTGAATCCGGACGAAATATTCACGTTCCGTTAGTCAAACGAACTACTACTACATACCTGTTTAGTACTTATTGATACGAGAGAGTACCTTCTGTTTTGGCCATTTTACATATTATCTAACTGTCTGCAGTGGATTCAATATTACTTTTGTAAATTACATTAGAGAGCTTAAATAGTTTATTTGAAACGTTCAAATTACAATTAACATCTACAAAAGGGTACATTTTAATATGTTACTTGTGTTTTATTACTATGAAATAGTGCGAAAAGTTAATTGAAATCTACTACGCGTACATAACAGATACCAACCACCAGCCCATCATCACCTTTCTTTGTATTAGTATCATAAGATAGATGTACCGTGATGTTTTTATGCATGCCACTTAAATGCAGAATAAGTCTAATCAACCGAACCACCAACCCGTTTGCCCAAAGTAATGACCGTGAGAATTATCCTTTTGGGAGAAACCTTTTGTTTAACAGTATGTTGCGATAGGCTGAGTCGAGTAGGGTAGCAGATAAGGATAATGATAACTACATAAATGAATTTAAGTTAAAATATCTGGTCTTTGAAGTCTGTGCGATATCTGTGGCGGCAGCGAGCATAAATATCACTTTCAAAACGACATTCACAAAAATAATTTCCGTTGAAAATAGTGGCTGTGTCATCGGCGAAAGCAATGATCAGGCTTGAAGCAGTTCGAATTTGCATAAATCAATTACGTTGACTAGAAAATGTGTTGGACCCAACACACTACCTTGGAGAACGCCTGAGTTGTATGTGTTCTTCGTTATTTTTCTAATAAGAATTGACTCTTACAGGCTGCCCAGGCACTAAAGGATAGGTACTTGTTATTTGAACCAAGGTAGCACTATTCAGTCCGCGTATTTCCAGGATTTTGAGGAACTGGACTGAGAACCAATTGATATTGAAAGCTACGACAAAATCTGAAAGCAAGCTATTTGCATTTTGTCTCATAAAATTTCTGGACAAAGTACAGAAAATCATGTTAACCTCCGAAAACTTGTGAGAGTCAGTAATGATGAAATAAATATAGTCCGTCGATAAAATGCAGATGTCGTTCTCTTTTAGGGTTTAAAATTGTTCAAAGGGCGTTTTAGTATTACATTTTCACCATCAAGGTGAATTTAATAGTTAGGTGTGAAACCGAGCCTGGTAAATAGCGATAGTATAGACTCAATCCTTTCAAGGAAATGCAGGCGTAACACATGTTGTATATGAGTATTAAAACTATTCAAGTACTTGTTGCTTGCTTAATTGTGTTTGTCCCCTTTCAAAGTGTACCAAGCAATTAGATCGACTTGTGCGTACACACTTAAGGCGGGCTCAATAAACTTTTCAAGTATGGAATTGATAAGCAGTATTTACTATTATAAAGCAGTTTAGATAGTGTCGGCGGGTAGAAGGCGTCACAAGACTCACGCGTTGCCATCAGTATGCGCGCGGCGCGTGCGTGTCGGCATGCGACGCCGTCCGCTCGCACCACACTCTGTTTATATCACCAATAACTAAGAAACATTTTGATTCTAGCGTATTCCGAACCATGTACTTACTGTGTCCTATTTCTGATGGAAATCATGGAATAATTTTATTGAATGTAATTAAGCCCATATTCTTACCTCGATAACAGACCTCGTTCAAAAGGATTTAAATACTAGCACTACGTAAACCCGCAGTCCCACTAACGACTTCATAATTGCCTCGCCTGTCGTTTGTCCTATCCGTGTGAATGAAAAGTTACATGATACTTACAAAAAATGCGTCCTTTGATGTCATTCAGATTATATTTATTTCCGTAATCACAGGAATTACAGAAATAAAATCGTTCTAAAAAATAGAAAACATAATTCCGGGAGGAATTTCTTAGAATAAATACATTCTCTCTTCCTTTGTCACATAAATCCTTTGTCTCTGCCTTATAAATTCTGTTTCTTATAAATCACTTGTTATGCGTAACAACAAGGCATATTTCTAAACAGGCAGCGTGTTATACCGTAAACGTTGAAAAAAATTTACTCGAACATTTTTTGTTGAGAACTGTTAAATCTCGTTACCTCGATGCACATGGGAAATATTATACGTGAGAACGTCGGTGATTATTGTGGAGAGACATTACCACGGCGCGCGAACATCGCTGGAGTCATGTTATTTAGAGTGTTCGTCGTCGATTCTATCGGACTATCTCGTGTGTATCTTCTCAAGAAAACAAAGGAAAAATCGCAAATATCGAGTGCAACCGCAATAGAGCGGGGTGCACACTGGGTGCCGGGCCGGGTCGCCGCGCGCAGCCACGATGTCAATCGCGACTCCTCTTTTTACTTCCTGCTCAGTCAGACAATGGCGGGAAAATGTTTTCTACGTGTGGGGACGTGGCGCGGGGTGTGGGGTCAATAGCGGGAGCACTAATCTCTGTCGGGATCGTTCGGATTAATGGCTCGTATTGCCGTGTCTGTTGTTTGTTTCCACAATTCTTGGTCCCTCTTCTTCTAGTTGTTACAAGTTTGTTCCTAACTTACATTCGTGGCGTTGGGGAGAATTTAGTTTCACAATATAAATCACTTTTTTATTTTACTACGCGGGGTTATCTGGAATGAATTATAATATCTTGTCTTTTTAATATATTGAAATTTATTAGAATATTATTAGAATATTATAGTATTTATTAGAATAAGAATACTTACTCTGATCTCAGAGAAAGAAGAAGCTTTTTTTAGAAGACATTTATCATTGTGCTTATAATTAAGCAAATGGTTGGCGAGACAACCCTATAGTACAATTTTACAATTATTAACCAATAAAAATCACGCTAAACTCTATTTAACCCATAAAAATTCAATTACAACCTTACGCTACACTTAACTCTTTTTAATATGACTGATAAAGTATACAATCAAGGCCATAAAGAGTTAAGACAGGTACTTAATTTACAATGTACCGGGAAACCTACTGCGACATTGAAAAACAATGAAAATGAAAAGCCATCGAGCGAGCGGGTCCAAGCGCTCTTGACCGACTTGGAAAGAGCGCAACGCGGGAACCGAGAATTTATCCTACGGAAAACTGAATTTTATTTAACACGAGTGGAAGTAAACATTAAACGTGCTACCTATTTGATTTGTGTACAGTTTTGTTACTAGGTAAATTGTGTAAATTCAAATTTGTATTTAATGCACTAGACTAAAACCTAAGAATATAAAACACACAGTTACACATTTTTGTTATAACATTTATTTAATACATTATGATAATCCTACATTCAAAGTAAACGTTGAGGTAACACTAAAACTTAAACATGTAAATATAACGTAGGTAAAATACACTAGCAACGGTAGAGTTGTAGAAACTTTTAAGTTTACTATGAACATAGGTAAAATACTCGTACCTATACACTGTGTATAACCGAAAACTGAACATTTTCCTTTTGTGTACGAAAAAAATCCAGCCGAATCAAATCCACCTATTAGGGAGGGCGCTGCTACTAATTAAAATAAAATTGTTAAAACACAGAAGCGGGTGCGCTCTCTCCCCACACCAGACTAACTTTTAACGAGGATATATTTGGTTTCGACCAACCCTTTGGTGATTTTACTATTGAGTCTGACTGCAAATAACTCCTTAATTGACTTCAAACAACTTCTGGCTTTGTGGATAGAATACCGAGGTTACTCTACCTCTTGTATTAGAATTTACGGCCTACCTGAATATCGTTGCAGACCGTAACCAAACAATGCCTTGAGGTATAATGTAACAAATTACGTATGTATATTGGGTAATCATTTAAAAGGCTTTTAAAGACTTTGGTGACATTCTAGGAAATAACCAATTTGGTAAATGCCGTATCAAAAGAGTTGTGCAACTTAAATAAAATATTTATTGGCTTTCATTTCTTATAATCATTAAAAAAACTGAGCTAGCAGTTAAACACATTTAACCTTTAGTTTTAGTATAACAACCTATCAAGGTATAGTGCAATTTTATCAACAACTGTTTCTCCATAAACTAACACCAAAGTTCCAACGTCTTAATGTATGTAGCTCTGGTTCCCCACTTCATGAACACAAGTGTAATGTTTATGTGTTTCTTAAGTGACGTCATTTGTTGCAGAAGTCGCGTAGCGGCTGGCAGCACCGTGTGCGGCGGCTGCGGTGGCGTCATGATGGACTGCCTGTGCCCCGCGCCGCGCACGCTGGCCTGCCGCGTGGTGCTGCTCGACGAGCGGGAACTACTCCACGAAATACAGGTACACAAAACTCGTTTACTGCTAACATTAAATTATAGAACTCAAATATCATTACTACACAGGAAGGAGCGTCAGTTTTTATTCGTTCCATCCAATACTACTGTGGTAACCCACACATTTTTTGTTTCGATTCAATAGTGATAATACGATTCTTATAGCCGATATCGACGAGCGAGTTTTTTATAAATCCAACCATAACCACCACGGACGCTCCGACACTCCCGAGTCCCGACGGGTGCCGATAGTATTTTTCAATTTTCCCTTGTACATGAAACAACGCGTGGATTTTTCTCCATTTCTCAACCCGCACTCGTGAAATGCAGCTATTCCGAGACGAATTATTTGAAGTACACCCAGGGGCTCAAGGAAGGTCTTTTATATGCGAAGCTCGGGTCCAAGGTGCGGGCGATGAATTCACTGAATCGTACGTCGGCTCTATGAATATTAAATTCTATTTGACTCGCATTGTCGCCGCGTGGTGAATGTGAGAGTGGCTCGCGAGCGACGAGCGGACCGCGCCCACCTCTGGCCCTATGAACGTGTCCCTAATGTTTACCTACACTACTATTAATGAACTAATCACAGTCTGGAACCAACGTCAATAACCATTGCCGTTTAATTATGTTTTCCCTTGTTTATAACAAACAATGGTAAACTCCAAAAAACATATCTTAAACTTGGAAGCATATAAGATCGTGGAAGTCAGTAAAGCCTCTCATTCTGAGATAATACTCATATAAGTCTCCATCGTAACCGCAAACAACCGAGGAATTTATGCCAGAAATGCTTTTGTTCGGTCTGTATGAAGACCCGCAACTTGTTCGTCAAACAAATTCTCAAGATATATTGGGCTAAAATCATCCAATTTGGGTAAAGTGGAACCGACGAGAGTTCGACGTTTCTCGCTAAATTGTATGGATATTTTAGATAAATCACCGTCCTTTCGTAAGTTTTCCTTATCTACAAAGGAACATTTGTCTTTAACGGAACTAGTGTGGACTTTTTTCGCCGGAGATGAAAATAATACTCGGATTTATGTTCGAAACGACTGAGAATTGCATTTAAAATCACCAGAAAGATTTTACATGATACTATATTGTATTAAATTCATGAATTCAACACTTCAAGAATGATTCAGAACTACCCAATCACTGACAATAGTGACTGCTCTTTTTAATGTTTGAGAAATGTCGAAGTGCTCCATCCGTAGCCCATAATTGGTTAGGCTCATACTTAAGTTTATTATAGAAAATTACAGGTAGACGAGTCGATGCGATGATCTCATCGCAAGACTACGTTCGAAGCCTGAAAAATACCGCAATTTTATAACATATATTTTCCGTTAGTTTGTGTATTACATATCGATTGAAAACTGATAGGTATCTTAAAAATCTTAGATGATAACAAAATTTAAACATTCTTTAGTTTCTAGAGTTGTATAGGTATTTGTGAAGCAGTAAGCATGATTAATTTAACCCAAATTGCAACACAGCTTACTCTAGAAGAATATTGAGTGTTGAATTGCTAAAAGCAACAAGCTTTTCTTTTGTCAAGACAATTGAGTGTCGAGCGACGCGGACTCGGCGTTTTATTTGGCTCAGATAGTAAAGGGGAAGACAAGGAATTGCACAGCAATTTATGAAGCGGGCCTAGTGTCGGCGGCAAGTGGTGCGGGCTTCGACGTGTATTGTCGCGCCGGCAAATTGACTCGACGGCATTTCACGGTCTACTGCGTTGATGCACCTCGTTCGTTATTATATATATCACATATCATAATTAAGTCTGGGCACGTACAATATAAATTAAATAAACCGTTATACTGTCATACATGAACAACTAAACAATCACAATTCAAATCAACATTGTTGGACGTATGAATAGTAAATATAAAATTCCAAAAGTCAGATTGTTTGTTTACTTGTAGTTTTGTTAGTATATCAGCCTCACCGAAACAATGAATAGTATCTCTCTGTATATTATCTAGATAAACAAATAAAATAACTGAGATATCCCTGACAACCGGGGCAGTCAGCCCTGCTATCAAGCACTGCTAATCATTTCACCACGACATGAGCTATTCTCGTATACAGCTCGTGTGGTCACGAGAAAAGAAAAAGTGAGATATAAAATATAATTTTCCATCATTTTTTGTATAGAATCCATAATTATGAATCTCACTTAAGAAAAACTAAAGACCAAACATAGAGATATTCTTAAATTGATCCACCAAATTTTGGGAACACGAATACCTAATTTCGAAAACCCCAAACAAAAAGACACATAATGCAGTGCCCTTTTCATTTTGAGTAGTTTGAGAAAAATGTAAACAAGCACCTTGGGGTGTAGTTATCGCATCACTCGGAGCGCACACGCAAGCCCTGCGACTTGCGGTGCGCGTGAGAGCTGCGCTTGTTTCACGAACCCGTTCATTATGTTAGCAATACGCATCGCGCCGACTACTGGTGTTACTGGACCTGGGCCCATCGCGTGCGCATTAGCCTAATTGTGGAAACCTGACCATCAAGAAATGCTAATCAGAGATAGCCCGACTGCATTATTGCTCGTGATAGCATTTGATTTCTAACAGTACTGCTTTAAATTACCGGTGCCGATCAGTTTCTTGTTTTTTCTCAGAAGCCATGCATTTCCGCAGCATCGGTTGGTTCATTTAAATTGCAAATCTTCTATTTGTAGAACAATTATTGCGATCGACTTGTTTATCTATAAAAAGCGACGCAAGTCGCGACTAGATAATAAATTAGCAAAGAAAATACTTTTCTCATTTCTAGACGGTATTTTAAATTGATTTAAATTTCGCATCAAAACGAAGCACCTCATAAGATTCAGGCGTAGCTGAGCAAAATTAAATTGCAAGAAGACAAGAATTTCTAGGATAGCATTCCTCAGTCGATAAGCGAATAATGAGAGCTTATTTTCGCCAAATTAAATTAGGACGGACGATAAATTCAGGTAACTACGCCATTATGCCAAATTCAAATGGATCTTCTACATGGAAACTATTGATTAAGATTTGACCTTAAATAAATGTACCTAATAGGTAGAACAGAGTGGTGTAGGTAGGCTCAGATATAAAATATAATTATGCTAATGAAGATGTTTTTTATATTTACGGAATAAAAAAATATGACGATCGATGATTTATTTTATCAGATAGACTTATTAAGAAAGTATGTTAAATTAGCTTGTAATATAACCCGTATTTTCTTATAATAAAAATGAAATAAAATATAGTACTTAATAGGAATATTGTCGAACTTTTGACTTATTTCATATATCTTTGAATTCATATTTCATAGAAATGTTTATTATGACTTACTTTGTGTTTATGAAGCAAAAGAATTTCACAGAACTGTCAATGGGTTCGTAAAAATACGTATACAGTTTATAGGAAGGGGGGATAAACCGTGATCAGGTTGCTCTACGATTTGTGGTTAGAGTTAATCGGGCTCAAAAGTTTTTATAGCTTATGATTACACCTACGACAAAAACGTTCAGGCAGTAATTTGTTTTTAAGGATACAAATACAAGTAGATATATGTATATATTCTAAACCTAGTATATTATAGCGGCTATGTTTTATTATTTGACGTTCAAAAAGAATTAAGTTGATTTCTAGTCTAAGGGGCGATTTCAATCGTTAAAAGTTATCCGATAACTTTTATCTGAGGAATAATTTTGACGTTTTGACAGCTTTTGAATAGAAAATATCAACACCCTCCGCGCTAACTGTCATAACTAGATATTGATAATTTTTCAGTAGATTGCGTTAGCTTTATTAATTAATTAAAAAAACTTTTTTATATTGCTCTTGGGTTAGCCTTTAAGTTAGTAGTTGCCCTAAAACCCTAAGGTATATATTTATTTATTTCTATTCATTTGAAGCAGATACTGTGTCGTGTGTACACTGTGAGAATTTTCTGAAAAATTATCTATTGCTAGTTACGACAGTTAGCGCGGAGGGTAACGATATGTCAAACCGCCATATTTATTCCTGAGATAAAAGTTATCTGACGATTGATAAATCGGAACTAATTTGGATAAACGATATTCTGATTCACTGTTGGTTACACTGTACCCGGTTCAAGAAAATGTATCAAATATATTTGTTGCAGGATAATAATACTGGTCAAGCGTTGCTGGACGTGGTGTTCAGACATTTGGACCTTTTGGAGACAGCTTATTTCGGACTCCGCTACGTTGACCAAGATAACCAAACCGTAAGTAATATATTTCAATCACTACATAGTAAAATATATTCTCGAAAGTGTTTTTGTCCTTTTGACATGAATAAATATAACACTAACTTCTTAGAAACTTTGTATTGTTTGTAGTTTGTATACCTTCCGGAGAGAAATGAGCTTTAGCAAGTTTTTTGAAGGGAGAAAATGTATCTTATGTTTGTTCAAACGAGATCAAAAAATCTTAAAAGGAATTACATAAATAAACAACAACAAACAAGCATAGGTTCTAAAGAAACTTTGGTTCTTCAGCATAGAGCCATTTTGCAAAGATGACGTAGCTGAATTGGATTAGGAGATTATATCCCATCTGCAAGATCTTTTTACTTGTCTGCGTCCGGATTTGAAATGTGAAAAAGGATTTTAAAGTGATAAAAATATCACAATGCTTTCTATAGAAATATTAGGGATATTTTTATATTAGAAATAGAAGCGTAAAAATAAATTCGTTGAAGTACATTTTATTGATTTGATTGAATTCTATATAATATTCTCGCAAAACAACTGAAAAGCGTAACAGATTTTCATAAAATAAAATCGGAACTGTGTAAATGACACACTGATTTTCATAGCTCGCGGGTTATTAATTCATACTAATTAGCACGTTTCAAATCAAACAGCTACTAAATTAAATTTATGATTTGAAATGTAGGTAAGTATTTTATTTTAGTGTTGTTCTCGTTTTATTATGGAAATTATTATATCAAAAAAAATTATATTTTAATTATTATATATATTAAAAAAAAGGTAGTTAATAATCCGAATGTTGAATATTGTTATTCATTTTATACTTTCTACAGCTTCTTAGGGGATACGTTTTGGCTCAAAGAAGACAAACAAAAGGATACATTTTTCTTACAATGGATGTTTTTGAATGATTTCATTTTGTGTAATGTGTATTTAAAATGTTGTCTACATTTATTAAATATGCTACAGGACCCACATCACAATATATTAGAGATACCATCAACTACCAATATAGTAAATGATTTCCTTCAATCGATTTTCGACTTGTACGAAATAAGAAATTAATACTTTCCGTATATTCCTTTCACCCGGGTCATTGAGGAAATACATTACTTTTATCATTTTATGTGTCGCTCCCATTTTATCTGAATGTCGTCTGTGTGTTGAGCAGCACTGGTTGGACGCGGGGAAGCGGTTGCGGCGGCAACTCCGGGGCTCCGACCCTCACACGTTCTACTTCGGAGTAAAGTTCTACGCGGCAGACCCGTGCAAGCTCCTAGAAGAGATTACCCGGTAAGAATGGAATGTATGCGTCATCTATCGTAGTACAGCTGGGGTCTTCCATTGTTGGATTTAGTGCAAAACAATCGTGGTCAGGTCATTGTTAGTCAATTTATTGATAACGTATAACGCATTGTTATAAGAGTAGAGTTTAGCGTCAGACACCATCTGTGTGGTGCCGGTCGTAAAGAATAGTACTACTCTATCTCTTACTATGGGTGTCGTAAAAGGCGACTAAGGGATTCACTAGAACTAGAGGATAGGCAGCAGCGTTCTCTGATTATTTTAACAACCACACTGCGATCGCCAACCCGCCTGCCAAGCGTGATGATTATGGAAAACCCCCCAACATGGATAGCACAAAGCAGCGATGCTTGGGGGGGGGGGAGGGGCTATGTCCAGCAGTGGACGTCTTTCGGCTGAATGATGATGATGATGATGATAAGAGTAGAGTATTTAGAGAGTAGTATTAAGGTATTCAACAAACAATATAAACCGATATTAATTACACAGAAAAAATATACGCTTCCTGTGTTGTAGTTTCTTTTTCAACATAATCACTTGTTAGCACCTACATGTAGGTATCTACTAATTAATAAATGATTACTCAATAATACTGACAGTATCTGGCTACAATATCAATATAACATGTTTCTCATCGACAACATAATTATACATGTTTTGAAATATATCATTACAAGTCGAATGTTACCTCATTTCAAAGTTTTATAAAGCTTGTTAATACTTCGTCAATAACGTGGATTTTATGATCAACCTTCCGCTGTTTCTCGAGCGCGCATGTTCAAGTTTTAATAAGAACATATTGTTGACCTGCGTCCAAATCGGACGAACGGTCATACATATATGTACCGACTTTAATACGTTGGTATTACGAAATTTGTTATTATAATGAGTTCCAGCAAAACCACTAACTGCATGTGAAAATCAAATTAATGGTTGAACATTAACAAATTATACAGAGCGATATTTATTAATGTGGTTTTCCATCAAAGCGTTGAGTGCGGTGTATGTGTATAACCGGCACGTGCTCGACACGTAGCTACTAATGTAAGTAACGCTTTCACAACATCATTCATATCATAGCACATTAATTCAGGAGCGCGAGGGATGAAATAGGAAATGATAATAAAACACATCTGTGAACTTAACGTGCGTCGTGTCAGCGATTCCCTAACACCGCACCGCGCCACCGTACCATTACTGTCGACCGACGCTTTCTGTCACTAACACTGAAGCTATAAAATGACACAGATATCCTTTTTAATATTCAATGAAGCATAAGACATAAATGACGACACGGACTTATTTATAGACAAATGCTTTACAGAGCTTTACAAATAACATAATATTATCCTTGTTTTATTGTAGGTACTTGAGTCTATATTACAAGTGTAGATAGACTGTTTTATCGTGTGCTTGTGTCGCGTTAAACTATGACCCCGTATAAAAAGTTTTATACATTATTAAGAACATACAGCTACGAGAGTGGCCCATTATTCCCACACATAACAAGATAAAGCTGAGAGATAGAGGGACATAATTAGTGTAACGTTGTAAGGACAGTAGTGAGACTTTTATGTACATTTGTGTTATGTATGGGACGCAACTAAATAACGACATTAACCGTAATAATAACAACATGACTCGGCTATGTACTTAACAAGTAACAGCTCTATTGTGATGAGTGACATAACTGGACACATTACCGTTGAAATACAATAGCCTTAATACGCCTGCAGGTATACCTAGACACGAATTAATTATTACGCTGTATATTTGTTATATCTTCAATCTATTAAAATTTCATAATCATAAAATAGAGTGAAGTCTAGTAAAGAGACAAAAGAAGGTGTAGTGCTCTCGCAATAAACCCGGTGAGCTCGTAAACTGACGTCGCACTGATGAAATGAATGGGGCTAGGCGGTGCAGTGGCGCTGCGCTCAACTGTCAATGGTGTCACATAAACACAGGAAATTTCATTTCATGGACAATTTTAATTGGACACCTTTTATAAAATAGGCCCCTCGGTGTTATATTTGCCATTCACTGAAACAAGAGTTCGCTAATTTTTTTCTATAGGACTACAATTTAATTTCAGCCTAAAATATCTTTTGAAACCGCGGGGAAACTTTTGCCTACTCGTATTTCCTTTAAACTTTACAACAAAGGCTACAATTGAAGTCAGTTAAGTGGAATTTTGAAGAGTTTCCATTTATTCTTTATTTTATTCGTTGAGAATGTTGGGTGGGTACGGGGATGTTTTATTAAAATTTCGTTATTACGGTGTTGACGGTGCACCCCCGGCGGCGCGAGGCGGCCGATCCGCTTCTATATCAGTACGTACAACCCGGGGAAAACGTCTTCCTTTAGGTAAGGGCCGCAGTTTAATACTCGTAAATTCTTTGAAAACCTTTGCCTTGATGGTCTTTTAATATTTAATTTCCCTTTAAGGGCAATCTTTTCGCAACGCGTTTGACGAGTTCAACCTTCCAGTTAAAGAAAAATGAAATGCGTGAATAGAGGTTTTGTGTTTTTAGGAAAATTCAATTAACGAGTAAGAAGGTTAACTGTTCGTTTTATAATGTTAATTATTGTTGTGTATGAATGAATGTGTAAACTAATACCTATATGGTTGTATCAGGTACCAGTTGTTCTTGCAACTGAAGCAAGACGTGCTGCGCGGGCGCCTGCCCGTCAACTTCGACCTCGCCGCGGAACTCGCTGCATATGTACTACAATGTGAGTCATACTTAATCATTTAACTTATATGTCAGAAAGTATCTTACGTAAGTATGTTGTGAATCATGTGTCATGGGAACTTACAATGACCCACCGTTTTTTTCAAGTAGGAGCTAGTGTTTGTGTACCTAGGAGCTTTGCGTGTATAATATAAATTACATATTAAATGGGCAACCAGACTAACAAAAACTAATAACCATTTCCGTGGGTGTGGTTAGAGGCAAGTAAGGGTTCCCTGAGAAGTCGGCTGGCTTACTGTGGTAAAATGAACGCGCGCACCAAGAGCGGTGATTATTTCAATAACGAAATGAAAAAGAAAGAAAGAAAAATTCTTTATTCGCGCCGACAGAACAACGAAACCAAAAAGAAACTGTTAGGAAAAATATGCGTCACATCCGCGCAAAACGGCCATCGCTCAGCATAATCAGCATAACGACAGTAACTACCCCGAGATTGCTTGTTGGTTTATTCTTCACAGAAGTCTATGTTTGGTATTGGTCATATGCTAGCTGTTGCCGATGATATAACCTAAAAAAATATCGTGCAACTGATGTTACAGCTCTCCTGAAAACTTAGGAAATCCATTCAAACTACTGTCGTCACAAATAAACAAGTCGGTACATTAAAGGAAACGACTTCAAGCTCGCTGAGACCAATAACGAAATGCAGCATGGACTTAATCCAATGGTACTAGGAGAGTATATTTGCTGTAAACATCGGCGACAAATTAGAGTTTCTCGGTGTGGTGCGGCAATAGTGGCAGTAAAATCCGCAAGTGCGACCCGTGCTCCGGTTACAAAGTGGGTGCGAGGCCACTAACCCGCCCGGCTTATTGTGTAACTAGCCTAGGATTTGCTAGCTTATCGTAGTGCAACTGACGTGTTGCTTACGTCACATAATGTGCCAGGATTTTCCTAAGCACTACACTGAAACCTTCAAACGTACTCGTTTCAGCCTGATATACACTGCTGATGTGGAACCGGCTCCTAATAGCTTGCTACTATAAACGGCAGCAAGGGATACTGTAGTTTTCAAATCGGTAGGCCTAACACGAATGTTGTGACGTATAGTAACGTAATTGAATTGGAAATACTCGATTAGCACATGATATTTGTATTTAATTAAATTGAAAACTTTATTCATATCCATCTATGATACAAACTGTGCTTGTCGCATAAATCTAAACCAAAATGCTTTAAGACAGTTGTATTTTTCGATTAAAAATCTACTCACATTAAAGTTACGTTTACGTTACACATTCGTCGGCCTACTGATATCCAGATACCAAACATCGTAGTACGGTATATATTTGATCCCTTAGCCAGTTTTCATCACCATTTAGAACTTTTGTTGACCAAAAAGCTATAGTAATCACAATTTCCATTGCGACCGGGACCCGATTGTATCTGTATCCCCCGGTCATATTATTAGCGACTGCAGATGAAACCATTTGCGAAACTCGGCTCGATTTCAGTTTAAATCGCAATTTTATGAAACAGTCATAATGATCATGTTGAACCTTTCGGTCGATTGCGATGTAATCCGATATTCTTTTGCTCTTCAATTATTTTTGACATAAATTGAAGTATTGATTAAATCATTTTGCGTGTGAATATTCTTTTCGAATGTTGAATTAATGGCTTGAAATTCAAATGGGAATGCAACTTTTAGTATCGACCCGTGGCCTATATTTTTTCTTTCACCTGTAACAAAACTTAAGTCAAATTATGTGCATGAGGATTACTGTGATGTACATGTTCATTTTATAAACAAATCTGTTCCACAGTAAACAAGTAGTCGAGTATATCCTTATGTTGCATGATTGCCAAGTCCGAAAAATATCTTTACAAATGAAATGCTCGACTTTGCTCTACATTAGATCTCAAAACTTTTCACGACAAAAGATCCTCGAGACGTGGCTTTTTTATATGAATGTTTTTGATGGGATTCGCCCTAATAACACCATACGGCAATCCCAATTCCTTTTGCCACTGTATTGGATGGACAGGAGTTCCACCTTATACAGTAGATGTTTATGGGTTGTTACATAGATATAAATATAATATATGTGTTGACCACTTGCCGGTGGTCGCTACGCTATGCTAACCTACGTCACACACGTTTACTATTTCATGCAATAACACACCCATTGTATTAACCTGATTGCGAACACGGCGAGATTCTAGGAAAATTACTTATTCTTTTACGGTCGACTTTGGGAAATATGATCTTGAGAGTAGGTACATGTTATATAATATAGTACGCTTTTACTTTATGCCTCTTAAAACAAAGTGAATACAGAACGTCGTATTTTTTATTTTTGTGAGCATGTGTTTTTTTTTTGGTTATTGACTTATTGCGAAAATAACCACATTTTGTATAAATTATGCTTTCCAAGAACCTAACAATTATACAAGTTATGTAATTTAAAATAATTAAGTGTGTTTGTAGATAAAGGTAGCTCCAATGTATTGTTAAAATTTCCAACTTACATGAATGATAGTGTCGAAGTAAGAACATTTATTACTCAACACTGGGATGATAAAACTCCAAAAATATCTCAATTGTAAAAGTACACATCTAGTGTGAGCAGTAATCGCTATGTTCTACATAATAAAATTGTTTAGTACACGCAAAGGAATAATAACGTGTGCGATCATGTGAGGACGTTGACTCATCGCTTGAGGGGCCGAATGATAGCCAGAACTGTACACATGAACACTTACATACAAACTGCCAGGAATGAATCAAAATGTATGGCGCAATAACAAAAATGTCCCACTCGAACAATACCGACAAAAATACCAGAGTAAACGTAGATTTAAGTCGTGTATTCACTAGGGGACAAATGTCGCGGGTCATTTGTCGCCTGCGACATCACGAGATGTCGACAGACATCGCAAGACATCAGTTTCCGCGACAGTATCGTACTGTTACTAGTTGCCAGACATGTCACATGTTCGGCAAAGTCGCATTGTCTGCGTGTTGGCTTTAAAATCTCCAATGTTTTTTGTGCTAAATATATTAAAATAGCAGTGCCCGCGGCTTTGCCCGCGTGTTTTAATTTTTCCGGTATAATAAATACGCTATGTTCTTTTCCAGGTACGAAGTTACCTCTCTGCTAACATGTATACTTTACAGTTGGCTTTGTAGATATAGGCAGACTCATTGTTAAATTAATTACTATTACAGTGAATTAGTAAGTTCCCATGACTGCGCACAAAGAGAATTTAACTAAAAAAAATGTGTAAAATCAATATTCTATCCATATTTACTTTAAAATGGAAAATGTAAAACTAAAGCATGGTCGAGAATGCATGATGATATTGAATGAAGTCTTGCCTATCTTAATAATGTGTCATAGCAATTTTTGCACTGCTAAAGTTGACCTCACTGAATTTGAATAGAATTTACAATGAGGAGCGATGACGTAAAGGCGCCTGGCGTCAAAAGATAAATTCCTAATTGTTACTTCTCACAGTTTATTTTATCAATTTTATTTATATTTCACTCCATTGCCTGGTACATAAAACGCTATTCAGTCCGACTAAATTCCTCTGGCAGTAATAGCTAGTGCCATTCTTCTGAGATTTTGCAGCGCTGCGACGAGGAGCTATCTTACCGCAAACGCAGTAAAATTTATCAGGCATTCCGCTTCGCTACTTCAGGCTCAGACTAAGACTGCACCGTCCCGATAACTATGCGGATTATAGAAATGTTTTTAAACGACAAGTTGGTATAAAAATTCCATTAGACACCATAAAATAGATTTATAAAATGAATTAAGTAAAAAGAAATAAAGAAGCTGAAGCATAATTAATTATTTCAAATTCGGCAGGTGTAGACAGTCCTTATCACGCTCAAATTTACGCAATCAAATTCATTTTTATAAACATTAGGAGATAATTACATCTCGTCTCGACCTTACCTTTGAAGATTCACGTAATTAATTACTCTCCCGTTTGATATTCGCTTCAATATTTATAATTGACTTTGTAACGTAATTAATTTTATTGCTATTTCCTTATAATCTCGTTATTTTTTAATATTTTTTAAAGATGAGATATGATTAAATATACATTAGAATACCGACATAAATACCTACTTATGTTTTGTATTTATTTTTTATTTTTCTTAGAAAAAACAACAACTACAATTTTACGAGTAGTTACAGTAAGTGACATAAAGCCGATATAAATACTTTAGGGGACACTAATTGATAGGAAAATAATTACGATTCAGTAGTATAGTTTCAAACTAAAACCAAGTACTACTAATTGGAAAATGTATTAGATATACTTAAAAGTAAGTAGTCTAAAAGCTTCATGCTGACAATTTTTTCTCATTTAGTATGGCACAGGGCCTCCGCGACCTGTGAAAGCCCTTAAAACTGATACCGAGCTTATAACCATGAAACTCATAACAAAAAAGCACCATCAAAATAACATTTATGTTCTGTTGGGGCAATCTAACGCCCTAAGTACGGCGCAGGTCTAATATCGATGCGTTATTCAAGAGGTAAATGAGCCATCAGCGGCGCGGCATCGTTTGCATCTAATCTTCCAGCATCAGCGACCCTCATGCCCTTCCTCTGGGGACGTATACGGGCGTTGTAACCGTTCTGAACGGTCGGAACAACATTTTTGCGTGTTACCGAACTTTGGAATTACCGCACCGGTTGCGGCCCTTTGTACTGCGGTCATTATTTTAGATGGACCTTAGAGAATACTGGAAACAGAATTTTAATTAGATACTTAGATATACTTAATTATTAAATTAGCAACTTGGGAGAGGCGTCCTGAGATAGGATGAGTTGATTAATACTTCATAGCCAGGATTTGGACGCTTCCTGGTTTGTTTTTAGGGTTCCGTACCCAAAGGGTAAAACGGGACCCTATTACTAAGACTCCACCGTCCGTCCGTCCGTCTGTCACCAGGCTGTATCTCATGAACAGTGATAGTTAGACAGTTGAAATTTTCACAGATGATGTATTTCTGTTGCCGCTATAACAACAAATACTAAAAAAAAATAGAATAAATATTTAAGGGGGCTCCTATACAACAAACGTGATTTTTTTGCCGTTTTTATAGATAAATGGTACGGAACCCTCGCACTTGGCCGGTTTTTTAATTTAAAATTGACGACACGTTTGGTGCAGTGGCTGAGCGATTGGCTGCTGCGTTACGGGTCGTGGGTTCGATTCCCACACGGAACAAAAATTTGTATGGCCTACAGATAGTTGTTTCGGGTCTGGGCGTTTGTGTGTGAGATTTGTGTTTGTAAACGCACCCACGATACAGGAGAAATCCTAGTGTGGGGCAACGTTTTAAAAAAGAAAACAAGAAACAAATACAAAATATCACCAGAAGTCAAATCTTCCTCTGAGCCTATTCCCAACTATGTTGGGGTCAGGTTCCAATCTAACCAGATGCAACTGAATACCAGAACTTTACACGGAGCTACTGCCGTCAGACCTCGACAACCCAGTTACTTGGCAATGCCGATAGATATTCTAAGTTTCGACCAGTTATCGGACTTTCGCGCTTCTGACTATACCCGTTGCGACTGTCATAGGCATTCTTATGACACTCGGGACCGACGGTTTAACGTGCTCTCCAAGGTTCGGAAGGATCTCATTGTATAACAAACGGTCACCCATCCGCGGACTGTCCGTGGCAAGCCATGCTTAACCTCGCAAATCGTGTGATCGGTGCTGTTGTTAATTAGCCACGAGCCATAAGAAGTCTAATGTTATCTTTTATAATAATGTTAACTTTTCCGCTAAACCAAAAGGTAAACATAGCGTTCTAAACGCTCGTTTGTATATTAATGAAACAAGAACGTAAAATATTTGCGTTTTTCCGCTCCTTTACACCCAAATGATCCACTCCCATTACCGTCGTTATGTTACAGGTATGCCTATTATATGCCTCATAATAAATTGCACACGCGAAATCATCCCTCTTTATATTATATACTTGATTCTTCATACATACGAAAGAATAAAGTATTGTTCCGCGCTCTCAAAGCGTTCTTCAGATAGATACATATTATTATATGGAATGAAAGCCTGCGTCATCCGGGCAACGTTGTACGAGTATTATTACGAGTATAAACAGTACAGTACACGTTGTTTCAAAATCACATTATTTTTTCAGATGTTAATGGAGAAACTCTATTACAGCACTAAACATGATTAAAATATTTCGCACGTCGAGAATTTCAAGTCATTGCACCTTTCAGAATTAGTAACTGGGTGTGCATTTTCCTATATGTTTAATAAACTTTTCTGTTTGTTATAATAACACTCTTTGTATTCTAAGAAAGTGTTAAAAAAAATCTGTGACATAATATCGGTGAAGAAAATAAAACTCTCAGTTTCAAGTAAGTTAAGTTTTAGTCTTTTAGAAACAATGTCTTCGGTAAAATTTAGGCTACAAAACTAAAATGCTATTAATCAAAGCTACATTGTATTCTTATTTTGTCTAGTCCGTAGTCTCTCGGTTTGTGAGAGACGAATGAAGCGAAACAATCTGTCCTTCGCAACAAGTTAACGGACTCGTGTAACGCGCTCACATTAATCAACAAGATGGACAATCACACAGGCGCCCGCGCCGCGCCAAGTGAGATGTAACCACACTGCGGAATTATAATGCTAAAATATCATTTCTAAACGTACGCTCTACGTCTACTGTAAATTAATTTCAAGCTACGAAATGTTGCTCTACTTAAAGGAAGTTACATCGCACTCGAAACACTAATTTCGTAGAATACATGATGAGTACATAAATATGGGAACAGCTTTAGAAGCTCGGCTGTATTTATTCGCTTTAGAACTTTCCCATCGCACTGTTTTTTCAAACACTTAACAGTTAAACAAGCATTAGCAACAAACAGCACATGTTTTTGAACTGAGTAAAAAATATAACTATTAGTGATTACTAGCCAAATTTTGTAGAATGGCTAACATCTGTTAGATATGTTTTAATCACTGGTCTTGCGTGAGAACAACTAGTTTAGAATAAACATTGTAATTAACTTTGCAAAAGTGTTATAACTTTCGTGAGACACATTCATATTTATGATTATTTACGGTTTACTCATGTGCATTTTTTCGGGATTGCCCGACTAGTTTCGGACCCAAACGGAGCCCTTATTCATCATCATCAGTCAAAAGTTTGACTCGCGACCTCGCCGCTTGATTAGCTCATGAATAAGGGCTCCGTTTATGTCCGAAACTAGACGGGCAATCCCGAAAAAATGCACGTGAGTAAACCGTAAATAATCATAAATTTACAAAAGTGACATTTAAATTGTCTTAAAACTACAACTTTCACATGAACTTCGCAATAACAAAAGCAGACTAAAACTGGCCTACACAGTAGTTGGTTTAGTTGTGTACTGGCAAAACGCAGCTCTGGCGAGTACCATTCATTTATCGTCCTCGACGTGTGGGCGGCTCGCCTCTTTGCTACATGATAGATGGTCTCTTCACAGATCACTCACAATTGCTAACGTAAAACAGATTCCGACTCTGACTTATACCGATCGGGTATCTGATGGAAACCATAGCCAATGAAATTCTTTGAACTTGACGAAATAATATAACACGACGCACAGGTGGTTGATGCGCGAATGTTTATTGTAATAAGTCAGTCACTCGCATCGGGCTAACAGGCCTTGTAGCATAAATACAAAACTTATGAAGACTGTACTTTAACGTATTATAATTATAACTGACTAGCTTATGTGCTACTAATATCTATAATTAATTACAAAACAACTGCGTCCCTAACTAACTTATTTTGAAAGAGATATATGTAATTCTCTTTGTATCATGACTTTTCAAAGCATCCATAAAATAAACCGAAGCGAGTGAGTTTAAAAATAATCAGATTTATGGCCGCCCCCGGCTACTTGCTCGGAAATTAAACGACAAGCATAAATATGTACTTAAATGAAAATAAAAAGAGCGCCTCCTTCAACAGATGGAAGCTTCTACGTAATGACTGATGTTTAGGCTGAAAGGAAACCATTTAATATTTTTCTAGATCATTTTTTTAAAGCGTTTCATACTATAAATAATCATCAAATTCTAATCATCATGATGACTGAAGGTAGACGTTTGCACTTAGGTGTTCCTGATTAATTTAGGAGAATTTTGCCACATTCATCTTCTTTGTAAGCGGGATGTCAGCATGAATATTATTTATTTGCAGATGGTGTGGAGCACGGTCCATAATAAATAATCAAGTAGGTTTTACATATTGAAATGGTAGGTAAATTACCGCTATCAATAAACACTACGTGAACAAAAAATTTCAAAGAGAGTTCATTCGAGAGGTGGAATCAGCACCTTTGGATTAATTTAATTCTAAAGACGACGATTCCAAACCATTAACTTGTTAACATAAAGAGTCCGTCTGAATATTGCTCGCTATTAATTATTAGTCTATTCGTAGTCATAGCCTCTATGCGTATCGTCAAAACACGTGTGCATAAAATATTACAAGCGTGTGATTGTGATAGTAATGACAACGTTATACTTCAGACAAGCATAAACGTAATGTATGAAAGGTCCGAACATCTATGTGTGTACCCCGCTAGCGTACCAGATGTTGCGATTTCCGAGTACAAAAAAAAAAGATATACGACGGGAAATGACTGTCAGCCTCGTTCACTAGTCATAGTTTTTCTGAGCCCGCTCCATATGTGGATATTTCTTCCTCACCCTGAATAACGTGTCTAGTAAACTACGTGGAATGGGCTATTTTCTTTTATACGCTTCGAGAAAATATTGTCTTGATCCTTACAGTAAAAGAAAGTTAAATCAGATATTTAACTTTCTTTTTGGATACTCAAAATATACCTCATACATATATGTACGTCATATTTTGAGTATGACGTACCTATGTATGATGTCTCGCTTACAACGCGACGTTATACAAAGGCTAACCTCAATTTTGTAATCAACGCGTGGATACCTAAGTATACATTTATTGTGTTTATTTTGCGTCGTATATTTGGTTAGGACTTAGGACACAAACCCCCGCCTTTTTATTGAATTAATTGCGATTGTAAAAGAGCGAGTTACTATCATAATAGCGAAACACCCGCGCAAGAAGAATATGTTGTGGATATTTTTGGTCAACAGCACGCGATGAAACGAGATGTTTGTTCCAAAAATGGAATAGCGCCGCTCTCTCGGTTTATTTCCACCTACTGTTTGAAGTATCCTGTCAGCTAAATGAGTCCACCGTGACAATGTTTGTCGTACGTTATTTTATAAAGTTTATAGCTCTACTTCGTGCCGTAGGGCCAATAATAAAGTAGTTTGAGTAATTTAAATTGTTTGTATAGTTCTTATTAGTACGATTTGTGCAGCGGAGCTGGGCGACTACGACCCGAGGCGACACGGGCTCGGGTACGTGTCCGAATTCCGGTTGTTGGCGCACCAAACTCCAGAGCTCGAGGCGCGCGCCGCTGAAATACACCGCACCTTCACGTAAGTATTAATACTAAAATACCACATAATCCCAAATAACATCAAATTACTTTACGTATTATAAATTATTGAATCTAAAAATGATTAATTATTAAATCAGGGAAATAGTTCATTATCTATTTCCTCTTAATATGTGTCAACTATACGTAGAGCTTTTACCACCATCTCCGAGAATAGAATAATATTAATTAAGAACTTATGTGCCCAACGCGAGGAAGTCCTTCCTGTTATACGTACTATTGTCTTAATTAACTAAGAAGAAGGCAAGTTGCTAAAAATTAAGATTTCAGAGGCGCAGTTTCACGCCGAAAGCGTCGCCGTCCGCCCGGAAATTAAACTTCGTCGCCTTTCTCGCCTAATTGAATGAATTTTTAACTGCGCAAAGATGCAGTCTGCGGCCGCTGGCGCCTCACAAAGCCGCAATTACATGCAAATTATGTGTACCTACCTACTTAACACCAAGTGAGCCGTGGCTTAGGGCGGCGACACAGGCTCGCCACGCAGCCCGCGCCGCCGGGATTATTCATTGTTGCTTAGCCTTTTGTGGCCTTTTGTCCTTAATGCCTCCTATTAATTAAGGATAACAGTTTAATTGACTTTTAACTCTCCTTTCTTTTGAAGAAATATTAATATCAGCGCTCTTTACAGGGGAATTTCGCCGGCACAAGCTGAATTGAGCTACTTAGATAAAGTCAAATGGCTCGACATGTATGGTGTAGATCTTCATCCAGTTTTGGTAAATATTTACCTTTATACATTAACGTATTCAATAAAAGGATCACGTCTGTTTTATTAAAAGTTAACAAAATGTTTATTTTTGTATGACAGGGTGAAGACAGTGTCGAGTATTTCCTCGGGCTGGCGCCAAGCGGTCTTTTACTGTTACGCGGAAAACACACAGTTGCGAACTATTATTGGCCGCGCGTCTCCAAACTTTATTACAAGGGACGCTACTTCATGCTCCGTGTAGCGGATAAAAATGTAAGAACAACTCCTAACAAAAAATAACAAAGAATGTGAGTTAGACGAATAAGTAAACATTAAAATCGGGCGCTCCACTTGACCCATTTCTCGTTTCGGATCGCAAAGAGTGATAGCGGGCGCACTTTGAATAGTGGTGCAAGATAGAGTCCACCTTGCGTCGCTTCCTTGAAAGACATTCGTAGGCAGGCAATTACAGATAAGTCGCGTAGAACTGAGCGCAGTATTTACAGCGCTGTGGGCGCGGCGCGGCGATAACGCGCAGAGCGGCGGTGGAGCTTCGCGCTCAGCCAGCCTTCTGATTTACCGACACCGACCACTACTCGACTTTTCTTTTTATTTTGTCCTTAAGACGATGGTCTATGCTATGTTTAAATACACTTATGTACTAATGACTTAGAAGTAAAACTCAAAAAAAAAACAATCATTTTTCGAAAGACTTCAGACTAGCTAGGTTATATTATTGTCGATGGATGGGTTGCTGGTTCAAGTACCTATGTATTGTAATGTAAAATAAGTTGTATACATATAAGCAGTGCACACAATAGCTCGTAAACTTCTACTGCTGATATGGGCCTCCTGCACAACTCGATACAAAGATCCGGGTCGCTATAAGATATGGTCAAAAACGCCACTTGACAGACACACAGTTAAACGTTGTTTTGAGAGTAACATTTTCATTGTTACGGAAGTTACGCACGCAGCTGTAGTGGAAATGCGACACCATGAAATTAGTTGTTAACATAAAGCTCTTTTCTATATGACACCATGAAGTTGTATGTTGACATAAATCTCTTTTCCATCTCAGTCGAAGTATAACTTCTACCGCGCATACACACACAATTTCTTACTTTTTAATACATATAATATATGAAACTGAGGTCGAGCTCTTTGTGAGAATTATTACAGAAGACTTAGGGCCTTTTTCCTGTCATGCGGGTTCGTGCCCGCGTGCGTGCATCACCCGCACCCGTGGAGTCTGAATTTCACCTTTTCATACATGTATTTATTGTGATTCGTGAAACACACACGAAGAGCTGTGCGAGCGCCACGCATGCGGGTGACGCACGCACGCGGGCACGAACCCGCATGATAGGAAAAAGGCCCTTAGAGACTAATCATATCAATCAGCATCAAATCGCAAAAAAGCTGGTTGTTTTGGACACACTGATCCGAATCATCTGTGAAATCGTGAGCTTTCAGTGCGTAAGCGTGCTGAACCATGCTGTAACATGCGAAAGCTAAGTCAATGCGATAAAGTGAAACCGCATGTTCATACAAAGTGCCCATTTTCTATGAGTTAAATGCGAATACATCGTTATAAGTGTGATTAGTCTCTAAAGTGGTTCTTTAGTGTCTGTAATTATTCCCAAAAGGCAGCATATTACTAGACCACGAAATAACAGAATGCTTCAATTTGGAACTTGAAATTAAACAAGTTTTACAATAAAAGGTGCCATAAATAGACTCGTGATGGATCAAACTTTGGAGATGTTTATATTACCTACGCTCGAAGCTCGAACAGTTGGTTAAAAGGCATTAGACGATCGATACTTCAACATTCAATTTCGCTGAATATCACGTACTTAAGACCAATTTTGTCGTTACTTTACAGAAACACAAAGTAACTACCCTACTTACTTTGTGTTTTAGAAAATCGTAAAAGGAATCTTGTACATGAAATAAAGTTATAAGCTTTGGATTTTACAGCCGCTGCTTGTTAACCAATATCTAGACATAATCTGGCTTATCCTGAACACGGGTAAGGGTAGAAAAGAAAATAGTGCCTACCAAATGTTAAACTAATTCAAGATTTGGCCTTCGCTAGAGGTAGCTGGATTTGCAAAAAGATTTCTTTATTCTTATGATTTTATGAAAACTAATAGAAAAACCGTCCGTGTGGTGCCGGACGTAAAGAATAGCACTACCCCAACTCTTCCCGTGGGTGTCGTAAAGGGCGACTAAGGGATTCATTCTCTAGAGGATGTGCAGCAGCGCTCTCTGAGTACTTTAACAAACATACTGCGATCGCCAACCCGCCTGCCAAGCGTGGTGATTATGGCAAACCCCCCCAACATTGATGGGGGAGTTTGCCCGGCTGAATGATGATGATGAATAGAAAGAAGACACGAACTAAAATAACGTGCACATTTAGAGGATGGTAGTCAATATAAATAATTGCAAAAATAGCAACTTACTTCTTAAATAATTTAATCGATAATAATCTATCGAATTTCTAAAATTATGTTTTACTATGAACACAACACGCATGATCTTTATTTTTATTAATGACTGTGCGTATTTTAGATTGTTATTTTTTTTAATGATATCTTGTTTAGAATGACACGTCAACGTACGGCTTCGAGTCCCCGACGCGGTCAGCCTGTCGTCACCTGTGGCGCTGTTGCTCTGACCACCACACCTTCTTCAGGATGCAGCAGACCTCGCCGGCCTCCGCCGATATGTTTGCATTAGGAACCAGGTTGAGGAATAGGTGAGTTACCAATCATCTCGGAATAAAAAATATATTGTTTACAAAAAGTTATAGAAACAATTCTCAACGTTGAATAACTAGTTTTTACAAACGTTGGGAAACATCGGGATGGGAACTTTTAAGGATTTGAAATTGTGACATTTGTTTCATACTTATATCAAACGGGAATCATAAATGAGTCCTTATAGAACACATGAACAAAGTGTCTTTGTCTTAATAGACACAATAAGAAAAGTGCTATTGGACACGTACTTTGTAAAACACAGTAACAGCTTGAGTTATAATTAAATTACTTATTAGCCTAATTGCAAGGTTAGATTGTAATTAAGATTAGGGCGCATCCCTAAGGAGCGTTCAAGGGTAAGGAAAAAAAATGAGCAAAAACGTAATTTTGGTTAGTGCTAGGTAAAGATTTTTACTATTTAACTTATTTATTATTAGTTTACAAAAAAAGTTTCAATACAATAATGTTTGTTACCCAGTGGCAGAGGATCAAGACCTCGGCCTCCGCCCGCGTTCACGCGGACTCCGTCTCGACGAATCGCGCGCCCGCCACACGCTTCGCACGCATCGCTAAATGACGGTATTGATATGATAATTACTCTGACAAACTCATAAATATCAACTTTCACAAGATTGATTTACACATTTTATGCTTACATTTCTATGACTGTCTCTACTGGTACGAGAACATTTTTTTTTTCTTATATGTTTGTGATTGTAGGTAATAAATGATGTCCCCATTTATATTTAAAGTGGCTAAAATTTTAGTAACTTGATAATATCACACAGATATTGTTTCAGTGCCGAAACTAGAAGACTTGAGAATAAAAGACTGCCCCCCGGAAATCAAACAACCTACCTCAGTACATCGACCAAACTCGTAAGTTTATTAGCTAACATTACCAAGTATTAATGTCTCAATACCGTCCTTCTCGAAAAGGTTTCACTAAATTTATTTCTAGAAAAATTGTGCTTTTGGAAGATATATTTTCAGGGGGCGGTTGTTATTATTTTACTACGTTTACACAGGCTTAGGATCAGTGGTGAAGTGATGGGTGGTGGAGAGGGCCCCACGGTAGGTGGCTCACCCCGGTCGACCCGGTCAGCGCCGACTCGCCGAGGTCTGTACTCAGCATCACCGACGGCCACTAGACCTCCTCCAGCACCACGACATCGCTCCGCATCTGTCGACTCGCAAAGCTCCAATGACTCACGCTCCAATCGCAAGTAAGTGTCCTACAGCGGGATCAGATTTTGTATCTGTTCCAAGAAAAAATGTTCCACTGGCTTATGGCGCATGCACTCTTGCACCTTCATTTAAATTTTGAATCGTCTGATCACTATAGTCTTAAAAGTGTAAGGTTCACTCAATTTTTCTTCTTTTCTCACTTCGAACAGTGCACATAGAAGTCGTCGGTTTCTTACGACTTTGTTTCCACTTCAAGAGTTCTTACGCGTTGAATAATGGTGGCCACTCCTTAACTTTCCAACTTAAATTCAAAATCCATTATTGTAACGCGGTAACTTTTGTCAGTGCCCATTTTTTCAAGTCCGTGTTTCCGTCCAAAGTTTTTTGATAGATACATGTTACGTGAAGTTACTTTCTAATTTTAGTAGAAATCATGATATCATTTCTGAAGTTCACAGACCATCATCTTACTGCCCTGTTCCCAAGTTACTTGGGGTTTCTTCTATTCTTCCCTGTCAGCTGTCGCCTCAACATTTACTCCCTTTTCCTTTATATCCTCCCCCTCACATAATCCATCTTTTCTTTCCAACCAGACAATAAAGGAAAAAATTTTTTAATTCATAAATGTGTCTTACAATGTAGACATAAGCATCGGTCGCGAAGACAGCAATCGGACGCAGAGAGCGAGCTTTCGCGTGGTTCTGGTCGGTCGGGACGACGACATCGACGTCACCGGTCCAGACACAAGCACGAGTCCGGCTCGGAGAGGGATGACTCACAACCAGATACCAAGTCAGTAAAAGATCTAAACATTTATTATAAAGGGCTCTTTACACCGATACGTTTCCAATTACCTATTAAGAGGGATTAATTGAAGAGCAACCGTCTCTAATTGGAAATATAAAATTAATAACAGTCGGAAGTAGCGCAGCGCTCTTATTAATACTAATGTAAGATTAGAAGTTAACAGTTGCATTGTATTTGCAGAGAATATGAACTGGTTGATTCTGAGTCACAATGGAAGGAAGTGTTACGACAAACCACAGTTGGAAGCGGGGTTCAAGTAAGTATTCTAAATATTATATGAATTATTGCGTAATTTGCACAAATGATATAAAACAAAATTTGTAGGTCGCGAACGTTCGCCGGTCGCAAATGGAGCCCGAGACTGGAACGCATCGATCATCTCACAGGCACCGAAGACACAGGAAACATCGGTATAATAATACTTTTACCTATCGTATTTTTGTTAATAACATAATTAATTACCCACCTGAAATCATTCTCATTACTTATTATTAGATCTCGATCGGGATCTCCCAACGACAAGAAATGGCTGCCTAGTGAGTTGAAACAGCACCTGGAGTTTTCCCTAGTCGATACTACGGGCATGACGGAGGAGCAACTGAAGGAAATACCGTACACAGTTGTTCAGACCAGCCATGCGCGGCAGACTAAGCTTCGAACCTCATCAAAGCATAGACAGTAAGAATTACTCTTCTTTTTAAGGCAAAAATGCCTTTTATATTTGATACTTTGCTTTTTTAACTCACGATTTTTTATTTTATATAGGACTGACCACGGGTCATTAGCAAGGCGCGATAAAAGTACCTCATCTCATGGCAAAAGTATTCATGATAATCATAACCAAGGATCTCTTCGATCTAGTTCTAGTACACTCAGCACACATCGGACCGGTCACGAGAAACATGGAAGGTACGCGCCGCAACCCATAAACTATGATTTATTGCCCAAATATGGATGATTTACGTTATGGGTTTTTGCAGACGTGTTTATCCGAGCTACGATGAAACCGTTGGACGAGCAGGCGATGATTTCTTGACAAATAACGGATACAAAGGCAACGTGACGCCGGTCTCAAACAACAACAACCCTTACAGCCCAGTTACCAACAGTAATAGTAATAGTTCGAGTGGCGAACTAATCGGGAGTGCGCGCGTCTCTCACGAACACACGGACTCGGGCCTCGGCGCGGATCAGGACTACGCGTACTCTTCGGAGAGGTGAATATTGTGACTCTTGTAACTACTTTATTTTGCCTTCAATTGCAGGGGAATGAGTAATCATTAAACCGAAATGAGAATTCATTCTAAAATAAAATATAAATCAAACTACTTAAATACTCAAATAATTTTGAAATGTATAACGTAACATTCGGTTTACTGACTATCACACTGTTTTTATCGAAGATTATAAGAAGAATTATAGGTTAAAAGCGAATTTGAGGAAATGTGACCGCGGTCAAATGTTGGATTGGTTCCTTACACATCCTTTCTTGCGTCGGAAAGCATATTGAACAGATGTCGAGTATATTAATTGATATTTGTCTGCCAACTCATCGGGCGGCAAAAAATACATGGTAGTCATTCAACTGCCCCGATTTGACTCCAATCTGACGTCGCAGGCTGGGATGATGAGTTTGTACCTTCAACTTTCGCTTAATAACTGATAGTGGAGTACCTTGATGGTGAAATCAGTGATGGTTGGAGGTATTCGAAGTCTCGGGATACTAGAAGTACCAGGCTTACCATGATGCTGATTGTATTACTTTATCGGCAGCAGGCGAGTGGAATCTGATGTAAGGCCCATATCTGTCGGGTGCAGGTCCAGCGACAGCGCCAAGTGCGGAGCCGGAGGATCATCGCGGACGGCGCCTGTGAGTAGGCAGTGGGCGGCGGGCGAGGCAGGCGCGAGGGACGCGCGGGGTGCGGGTGGGGGTGGCGCGGGCGCGGTGACTCGGCGGCCGCCGGCAGCGCCGGGGCGCGTGCGCGTCTCGGTGTCGGGCTCGCAGCGCTCGCTCCTGTCCGTGGCCAGCGACTCCGCAACCGCGCGTCGCCCCCGCGACCTCGCGCCGCGCTACCCTCACCCGGCCGACGGGGGCTTTTCTCTCTTCGTGAGTGGGCGCTTTGCTTTCTAACATGTCTTCCGCTCCCCGATGGCCCTTGTTTCGAAGAACCCTTAGAGACATTCAAAAGAACCCAAATTTTATTCATGATGCATTAAATAGTAACTGAGTTTTATTTCTAAATGCACACCGATTTTATGTTTTGTCACCGCTTGTTTTTTTCATCAAATAATAGAAAAAGACGACTGCTAAAAGAATAAAATCCAACCAACCAAAGTAAAATAAGCTCACAAGGGCCGTCGGAGTAATCCGCAGCTCCTGTTTCTGGGTCGCTGAAAAAGCTAACAGTGTACAGGCTGCTGAAATTCGAGAATATTTTCAAATTGTGCAGAATTACTTATGTACAACTTTTCACTTAAATCAATAGTACATATTATTCAACGTATGTGTAGCATAGAAGAGACTTGCGTAGGCTAGCCTAATTTCACTGACGATCATTTGAAAATATGTAGATCTACTTATATATTTTCTTATATTTCAAAGATATTCTCAATTCTACTTGCTTAAGGGGCTTATAATTTTACAAAGTGCTACAGTGGTCTGTAATTTATTTTTATCCAGTCGTTTTAAGCGATTAGTGATATAATCAAATCGCACCACTTTAGCACTTTATACGCGCCTATCATTCGGGAACTTGATAAAAGTCTTCTTTTGCAAATACGCATATATATCCACTGTTTAATCCATGTATAAAGCTATAGGGTGAGCACAGGTAGTTTGTCTAGCGTGTATGATTATTGGGATGCAGAGACATGCTAGCAACAACAACATATTGGTGGGCGAGAGCGGTTCGCTGGCGCGGCGGTACGCGCGGCCGACGCGGGAGTCGCGCGACCACAACGCGAACTTGGCGCGCACGCACACGCGCCTCGCGCACCACAGACACGACAACACCCTCGACATTATCCTAAAACCTCTCATAGAAAGCACGCAGTAAGTAAGGCACGCACCGACGAACCACCATGTTTGTGTCGCAACACGTAGCGGAATGAGTAGCTGCACGCACCCCCTTGGTTTGTTGTTTGTTTGACGATTTGTTTTGTTTTGTCTTTGCATGCTGGTTAAGGTTTATGGTATGCTAGTGTTAAGTAGACTAACACCTTGACTAACCCAAGTCTAACCTTTAATGTTTTGTGTTTATTCCAACTGTTTATGTTTTTAATTTGTGTTACTATTTGTGTTGCACCTTGTTGTGATTAAATTTTTGATAACAATTTTTTACTGTGACTACACAGGGTGATTGTTTAAAAAAACAATTTGACGAATAATAATGATATTATGAATGGTTAAATCAAGTACCTATTTTTTTAATTCAATGTTGATTTTATGTGAACCCAGGCTGCAGAGCAACTGAGTACGGCAAATGAAGCAACATCTGGTCTCACGGGCGGTGCTTGTATCACATCTGGCAACGGCAACAAACCCGCCGGAGCCGCCGAAATGAGCACTGAACTCTGAACCGTTACAAACATAGTTTAATTGTTTTTTGTTAAACGGCTCTACTTACTCATTCTAATCTTATTATGTTTGATAATACTCACAGTAATATTAAATTATTATTTGGCTGAGTTAAGTTGATGTTATATAATATGATAAGGTTTTTGAAAAACCCGTAACTAAGGCTAGTTCTACAGTATTTTTATAAGACGTTTTATAAATAAATGTAATAAGTTAATAACATAAATATTTTGGCCTCAAACAAAGATTCGTACTGTATGTTTGAATAGTCCTATTTCTACTGGAAAAATGTTTTTTTATAAGTATTTCAAATAAATATTTCAGTTAGTATTAAAGATAAAGCTATAATCAGTAGGAAGAACGGAATTATTATCGTTTTCAGTTATTTTTTTCCATATTTTATGTATAAATAAGTTTTGTAAATAAAGCTTTCTAAACTTTGTGTCTTCATAATATTTGAGTGTAAAAGAAGCAGACATTTAAAATATCTCGTGCCAAAGATTTTGTGAAGAAAATCAGTAATTAAAAGTTTATATTTCGTGTGTATATGAAACCAATTTTATGAAAGTTTACCATTTCACATAGATACCTACTCAAACATGTCTGTATGTTCATAATATTCTTTATTACCTCCATTTTGATAAGAAAATTAAAGTCTCAAAAATTACCAACATTTTAAAATTAATATATTGGATATTTATTTATTCAATCATTTACGACGGGTATTAATTAAAGTATTTTACCATTCTCATTAATGTAAGTAAGTCTATGTACACAAAATCTTGTACAGTTGTTATGTAGCTTAGTGTTAATAAATTCAAATTAATTTAGCTCTAGTTGGTAAAGTATCTGTCTATTAGTACCAGAACACCGAACAACAAACATAAATTAATGGTCCAAACTGTAATAACCACATCGTAATATTAACTTCAAACCGTCTGTTCCTTTATTACAGAAGCAAAACATAGTTTTAAAATTGATATTAATTTTTGGAATAATGTGGAATAGTTTCGCTCAAAACTAAAACTTTTCCGAGCACGACTAAAACCTTTTTTGCCTTTTTGCTAAATTTCTCATAGAACAGTGATTATATCGCGGTTGCTATCGGCTGCTACGTAGGCTTGTTACACACGTGCCACAACTACACCACAACCTCAACCACAACACAACCTCAACCACATCAATAAGACGTGGGCGGGCACTAATCTGTATGAAAATGAATAGTTTAATTCACACGGACCACATTTTGTCGCCAAAGCTGCAGCGACGCTATACACACGTAACCACTGCTTGACCAGTTTTTGTCGCTGCGATGTGGTGTGGTTGTGGTACGTGTGTATTCTACCTTAGAGCCTATGCACACCACGTCTTTTTAACGCGCTGTCGACGCGCTTTTCCGTCAAACTCCATACATAAAAAACCACAATGACGTTTTTTAAGTATGAAGTGTGACAGAAACGCGCGTAGACGGCGCGTTAAAAAGACGTGGTGTGCATAGGCCCTTAGTGGCGCGTATAGGTAGGGGAAGGGCGTGAAGGAGCCCCATAGGACTCTTGGCATACTTTAGACGCTACATAAAAAGTTTCATCTTATGGAACAAAATCAAACAGTAGGTATACCTACCGTAACATTGGTGAATGTTATACTGAATCCTACTCGCTGACTGCCTCTGTCACGTGTTTTGCTAGACAGGTAAACTCCCGTTGTATATAGCGTTAGTCTATTAAGTTGTAAATAAATTGCAATTCATGCATCGATAAGCTCAGATTTGGAAATACATTGTAGTTGATTAATTAGTTACCTGCAGCTAATTCTACACTAATTTGGTAACTGCAATCTGAAAAGCGGAAATAGTAATTAATTTGTATGATATTCCCAAACGATGCGATTATTCGGTCAAATTGTGTAATGTCAAGACTGATAAGATTGCGACTGTAATGCTACTCACACAATTTTTGTAACCGATTATAACAGTTTATATGTATTTTTTCAAAATCGTTTCGATTGTTCACATTAAAAACGATCTATATCAATTGTCGTGTTATTTCTTGTGTTAGCACAACCTAATAACGATTCCTAAATTGTTCTTTTGTTACGACGAACCCACAACGTGACGTCATAAAGGCCGTTTATTAATCTACTTATTATTAATGAGCGTCATACAGCATCACAAATGATTTATCGATTAACTGACAAAGAGTCTGGCGCTGGCATTAATTAAGCCGTTCTGTCTCAGATATCGGCTGCGTCCGACCACCATTAACACTAATGAGGATGACTTGGTACCGTTACCCGAGTAGAATTTTGGCTATAAAAATATATGTCAGCCACTCAATTAACAATAAACTGTCTATTTTTATAGACGTTAACGAAATTAAAAGTGGGGATGACCGTATGACACTAAATTAAAACGCGTTCTTGACTAGGCCATCGAAGCATTTTGAAGTAACTAAATTAGTAGGTCAAAATAAGAAAAACTGAATTTTAAAACAAAGTTTTGTTATTATCATAATAATCTAAACTCCATTTCATATAAAATTAGGCAAAAGTGGCCCATCAAGGCATGAATATCTTCTAAACCGTCTCTTCAAATAGAGTTTCCGCTCATCTTGATCGTGATAAAAGCATATTACCTACTGTGTTGAATCCTTGCCGGAAGCAAACATGTTGCTTATTTCTACATATTTTCTTGTTAAAATGGGAGTTATTTGTCTAATGTTATATTACAAAATTAATGCATTTGTAATCATCAACGATTGGGAAGATCAAGAAAAAAGACCAAATATTCGCACAGACGTAAACGTACCGAACCTGTAGGTAGAGCTGATCGTGCATGGGTGAAATCAATAAAACAAAAAACAAATCTACAAAAACCAAATATCTAAACTATAAGTAAATAGAATTTGTTTGCATTTTTGTGTACCGCAAAAGAACGCGATATCAAAATCATGGGGGTGCATGCAAATTGGCGTCATTGATATGTTTTAATTGGCAACACCAATACCAATATTTATAAAGAAGAAGCTAATTCATTGAGACGAAACTTAAAAAAGCTTTCCGAAACCATTACAGCTATACAAATCTACGAACCAAATTACAAAACGTCAACACTTTTAACGTAAAAAGCCAAGTTTTTTTCCTTTTCATCCAACCCCAGTTCAACAACAAAACTACGACAACTTTTATCAACGTCGCTCCTGTTCCGTCGACGAGTAAAATTAAATATCCTCCAACACATTGACTGCGATCCCCGCATCTAAAATCCGGCTAATTGAGCGCACGCGTCACTCGGGCCCAATTTGCCTGCATGAAAGCAAAAGACAAAATAAGGTGGCGCAGTCTATCAAAGCTCCGATGTCCACTATTCGGCGAAGGGTGAAAACTCATTACCAGTAATGAAAGGGTTCCCGGGGCGTGTATGATTACTAGTTAATTGGTAGGCGGAAAATCAGAGGGCGACCAGATAAAGTTACCTTATGCTATAGTGTCTGCTTGCTAGTGGACAATATTGCGTAAGTAACTTGAAGAAATTGGTTCATTAAAAGCATTAACGAAAAGCGCTTTATACGAAATAATATTGTCAAAATCGTAAAACCAAAACATTTATGCTGAAAGTAAGATATATTATTTATATTTTATACTTCTTGCACTGTGGTGGTACATAAGGCGGACTAATGCCTTCAACCTTTGGGTTAAAAAGAAAAACATCGAAATAGGTAGGTACAAAAAATATATAATTTGACTATTATGAGTAAATCGAACCATATTTTTATTACAAATAAAACAATACAATATGCCTCATATAATTTGGATAGAGCGGTGACTCAACGAAAATTCTTTAATGACACAACATTAATAAAACTGAAATAGTAGAATTTCCAGCATTTAAATTCTTAATGATGTGTTAACGGCGTCGTAATTTTTTTTATTATTTCAAAAATTGTACAATCCCCATTCCTAGTGGTATTCTGAGTATGCTCAGCTAGATTTTAATAAACGCAATAGTATATACCATTTTTCCCCTTGAGTAAACTTTACTTCCGAAGAAAAATACGTATTTTCTATATTTTTCTTTCAATTCCAGATCACTGTGGAAATAGTAATGTCATTGTTTTCGTATAATGTTAAGCACATTACACAAATACGTAATAGTAGAGGTACCGTCTCTAATCACGCTGAGTGCTTGTCGCCATATATTAAGTTCAGAGCGGGGGTTTACCAGCCGTATTCAAAGCATTCCAACCAGGATTTCGAAATAAGCTCTCACACTGAAATTTGTTTTATTATAACGTAAAGGCATCACATACGCGCAGTTATTACCAACCTGCAGTTTTCACAACAGTATTTATGCGAGTTAAAATTCAGTTAAATATTCCGTTTGTGGAGCTCATAATGCCGTGGAAGGCTTTTAAGGTCTGTACTGAATAGCTTTGATGGATTATTGATAGTCCTCCGTTGAGGATATATCCAAAATATCGGAGTACGCATGACATGTGAGTAGTTTTGTAAATTTGCAACAGCTTTGGCAGCATAGCTTATTATTGATGAAATCATTTTATTGACTATACACAGGTTAGCAGACCCTGGCTAACCAGAACCGGATAACACTATTTAGAAGAAGAACTTAATTAATTACTTACTATAAACAATACATAATAGTTATTAGGTACTCATATTAACTCTCGTAATCGTTTTCATTATAAAAACCATGAAAGGATTAATAATAGGCACCCCGTCAATACACCTCATATCTATACAATAGTGAAGCTAATTAACTCACGTTTATTATTGATATATGTACATACCTACCATTATACACGTAGTTATAACCTATACGTATTCATATGGGTTAAAACGCGTCACATTGTAGCATTCAACAATTAGCCTTTGATACACCTCGTCGCTAAATCATATTTGCAATGGCGTTTCCTCTGCTGAAGGCAATATAGTCTGGTAATATTGAAACGTGAATGAAATTAACTTTGAACGTATTTTCGGTCGAGTCCAGAGATATAAATATATTTTTTACGTACGTGTTTTTGATCTTTAAAGTCTAATTTACTATGATTTTAAATAAATACACGAAAAAAGGCACGTTACTCTTTTATTTAAAAAAGAATTGCTACCAATATTAAGCCAGACAAAAAAGTTACTTGATTTAGAATCTAACTATCTTAGGGTTCCTCGCAATTTATTTAAGTAAGTAGTGACTTCTGAAACTAAACAGTAATTTGTTACACTAAAGGTCAAGTAGATACATTTATTACTGTTCCAGCAGACATTGGCGTGGTCTGCGTTAGCGTAAAACCTTGAATATTAAATTCTTTTACAAACAGGGAAAAACACGTCGTTTAAAATATATTTTTTGCAGTTAAACGAGAAAGTTTCCCTGTGAAACATGAAATAAAATAAATATACTACGAATGATACTATGTAAAGTATTGCAAGCAAAGCTAAGAGGTAAAAGAATTTAAAGTAATGTAAACACGAAAAGTTTGCTTTCGAGTTGAGGCAACTCAAGCCGGAAGCGCATTCGAACTCAACTGCCTGGAAAAATTAATTCGAAGCTGTGGCGGCGACGAGGGCGCCCTCTCCCCGAAGCAACTGCGTGCGGCCTTCTCTATTCACGATCATTTTCGCTCCTCATAAACGAAATAAACAGACTTTAAAATATCATACTCGTATCCCCTCGCCTGAGGGGCACCTCCTTGTAATATTACTGCAATAATCTCACCGAGATACGAATAAATATTACCTTATACCTCATTAAAGTTTTAACGAGAACAGCTGGTGGTGTAGCATGAAAAGCCGAAATTGCATATTCAGAGGAAAATAGAGAGGTATTGTAAATGTATGTAGATGCGGGAGGTGAGGGCGACGCGGGTGACGCCGCGGCGCGAGCTCGTGCAGTCGCCGGCAATTAGCACCGTGACAATGACATTCAAAACGTGTGCAAATAGAGCAGACGGCGGATACGAGAGCATTCCTCCCCCGCAACACCGTACATTGTATATGTTCTGACAACTTGATTTGTCGGTATAATAATACAATCTGGGAGAACGTTCATGTGACAATAAACTGTTACGACGCCTTCCATATTTCAGGCACGTTCTTGTTGTGGCATTTACGGCTTTGTAATAGGTGCTCGGGTATCGCAGAAAGCTTTCTAACATTGTGCTACTTAATTCTGAAAATACTTTCCAGGTGTTTTATTGACCGTGTAACAAAGAAACTGCATAAAATTTATATTACAGGTAAAATTGATTACATGAGGATTAGATTAACGTTGGACTACGGAAAGTGACAAGTAAAGAGAGGAGTCTAAGTCTATTCAGCTCAGTTCGTCAAAAGATGGATGGGTTTTAAACACATTTATCCGCATTACCTGTTTGTATTTGTATTGAAAGATTGCTCGATCGTATGCTTTCAGCTACGGAAGCATGCGGAAGCGTGCTGCCGAGTGCACGCTCAAGTTTTGTTATACTTGTAACTTTGTTACGAATACAGTCTTTATTGTAATGTAAAAGAGTTGAAATCATACATACCTATAGTACACCGGTAGAACTAGGATACTGGTTCTACGTTTTGGTTCTTTGAGCCTTATGTGAACCAGCAACCTATGGTACGAAAGTCAAATCGATACTAAAAGGTGCGCATGTTTATACAAAAGGCCCATTTTCTATTCAATGTGTGAAATGCGAATTAATACTGATAATATGTACAGTCCCTCATATCTACCCAGAGGAAGGTGGATTCAGGATGATGATAACATGATCAAGAATTCTACCAGACTATTGAATTGATTTTGTGATCCGGAATGCTCGCCGGCACAGTAGGGTAGACTGGGTACGGTTGTGACAATTTTCATTTGATCACCCACAATTTTGTGAGTATGCCAGTTAGATGCAAGAAAGGTATTTTTTATAGTAAAGTGTACATTCGTATACATTTAAATACAAAAATATTGTGCCTAAGTAGAATGGTTAACTCATAGGAGCCAACTAGAAGAGATGGAAAAAATGTCACAACCGACCACACCCCAGGGGCGGTTGTGACAGAGTTTGGGGTCGGTAGTGACAAGTTCAAAATTATACAAAAATAGTCTAAAATCACTTTTATTGCGAGTAATAAATAAACATAATGCAACATAATCTTCTTCTAGAAAAAAATATATATTTACGTAACAAAACAAATAAAATCTAGGAACACACACTACACAAACCAAACAGAAATACTCTTCTTCATCTGATGACGGTGGTGATATCTTCTTCTTCGTGGCTTTGTTTTTTCCTTTTCCTTTGTTTTTTTCTTTTGGTTCAGTAAGATTTTTCTTGACCTGCTTAGCCTTCAACCGTTTTTCTTATTCTTCATATTCATTTCTGACTGCCTCTTTTTCAGGCGTGTCTGTATAAATAGTCGACTTTTTGGTTCTTGAACCTCTTGTTTTTCTTTGGGGAGCCTTCGGAAAAGGCCGAGCAACTTCAGGTAAAAAAACAGGTAGCGTAGCTGAGGATGACGCAGTTGGTTGAACATTGCTTGGATTTGGAATTGAAGATTCGCCCATCGGAAGCTGAAAGTGGTGGTATTTCATCGTTAGGTCCAGGATTGTTCTCTCCAGCATCAGGGTTAAGGGACGGTGAAAAGTCAAATTCTTGTAATAGATGCGGCGGTATTTCATTATTAGCTGCAGGATTGCTTTCTCCAGTGTCAGGGTTTGGTCTGTCTGTTCCAAAACATGGTTCTGCAGCATTAGTCTCTCCAGTGTCAGGGTTTGGTCTGTCTGTGATATATCTTGACAGCTGCTGTTCTTGCTCCTCAAAGAAAACTTTATTATGAGCGACATACCCCATGCTGACGTTGTCTTCATTGTGGTCCGCGCCGGCTCCATCGCGTTTACGAATGTATCGTAACAAAGACATGCGATTAATTTCATGCATTTCAGCAGCTCTCCGCAAAGAAGTCCTGCGTTTCACTTCTTTATAACCGCCTTCATATTTACTTATATCACACTGCCCTCTTTCGGTCTTCCTCAAGCGTTTTCTAGGCATCTAAAAGCAAAAAAACTATTTTTACTTGTGTCACAACCGTACCCAGTAAAAATGTCACAACCGTACCCAACACACTCCTTCGCAAAAAAAACAATCGCCATGACAATATAAAATAATCTACATACAAAGTAATCACTGCTATTTAACTACTAATGTTTAACTTATAACTACGAAAAACAACCATTACTGTATCTGTACACATATAACAACAATTATAAAAAGAAATCGAATAAAAATACTTACTTTTGACTGATAAAAAGAAATGTGGGGCTCTGCTAACGTTAATGTCGCGCGATGGCTGACGCAATACTGTGAAACATGTTCAGACTAGCATGCCGCTCCTCTCTCCCCTTGCACCCTCCCTGGTATTCCTTATAGTTTCGCTAATATGACGACTGTCACAACCGTACCCTGGCACAACCGTACCCAGTCTACCCTACCTACGAATGCTATATAGCAATCGTCACTTACAAACATTATTGCTATGCATGGCTTTTACGGAGACTGCCGCACACAATTCCCACTAGCAATTTATCTATCTCACATGATATTATCGATGGTCTAGTCGACAAACGTGCTAAGTAGGTAACATTCATCACCATCAGGTAGTACATTCATCACCATCGTCATCTGGCATTAAAATAACAAAAGCTCAACATTTTATACGTAGCACGTTTGTCTTCTAGACCAGAGGTTTCCAGTTTTATTTGGCCATGGAATCTCAATTTTATTTGGCCATGGAATCTCAATTGATCATACTTTTTTTGGCGGAACCCTAGCTGGCTATTTTGATAACTAAAGTGTTTACCTTGTAGTTAGAATATTATATTCATGTTAGACTCGAAGAAAGAACAAATTATAAATGAAAAATACTAAGACTTCTAAGTATTGCAAAACATTTATTATAACAAAGAAATACAATGTAGGTAAGTAATTATTTGAAGAATGAAATTTTTTCACATATATTTTCTTATATTAGGCTTTATGTCTGATAATTGAACGCGAAGATCTGGAGCTTATGAATGAAGTGGTAGTGAGTGTGAGGAAGTATGAGTCTTTTCCACGAACGTTTTATTTAACTCTCGGACAGACCTCGGAACCCCTGTGACCATTTGACGGAATCCCAGGGTTCCTCGGACCACCTTTTAGGAATCGCTGTTCTAGACCATTGTTAGAATTTAAATCCATGAATTGTTCTAATAATTGCAATCAGCCCGTTTAGATGGAAGATTGCTACAGTTAACGGTCATAAACCTAATATTGCCTTAATAACGACACGTTACACAGAATGATGATCAAAGTTCCTTGTAGCTATACATGGGAAGCTACTGGTTAATGCTCTGGATGGTCCCTAGTTCGACTCTTTCCCTCTTAATACAAAAGATGGTCCAAGAAAAACCTAGGTTTTAAAATAGCCCCGTCTCTTTTTGTTATATGACATAGAAAGTGATGGGTATATTTTAAACCTGGGTTTACCTTAGTCTTGGTTTAAACCATCTTTTGTAATAAGGGGGTTTAACTGCTAGGAGTACAAGAAAGGTGGCCTATTCACACGACTTAGAATATTTTTTTAGGGCGCCCTTTACCCCGTTACGAGTAAGCATTTTGAGATTATATGTAGCATGTAATGGTACAGCAGGTCTGCGAAAATCAATAATCCGTGAAACATACAAACTGCGGTCAAACATCGCAGAACAAACTTGTCCAATCACGGCTGTTAACAATAGCCATTGAAAATGACCAATGAAACGTAACGCAGTACTCAACTTTGTACCTATTGAGTTCATGACAATCGTTACATGTGGGATTTATTTCTATTTTAACAATGTTTCCAGAGTGCAGTTTTTTAAATTTATTTATAGGTATTGTTAAGGTAAGTAAGGTAAATAAGGAGAAGGGAGGGCGTTTTTGTGGGCTGTCTTATATGTACCTAATATTGACGTTCAAAAATAACTAAGTAATTCAACTCTATTTTGAATAAATGAGTTTTGAAGTTTTTTTTTGGCTTATGTTTAATTTACCACCAGATATAGTAACATATAACAGACAAAAATAAATGATCACCAAAATTAAACCCGCATTTTAATATAAAATTACAACCAAAGTTTTAACATCTCGCTATCCTATTAAAGCAAATCGACTCCAAATAAATCATTGTTAATCCAAAAGTAGTAAATGTTGTAGTTAATGAACACCAAATTGTCACTTGTTTGGGTTTCCAAAGTAGAGTCGACTATTTCTGTCTGCAGGGTTTAAAGTAACCTAACACGAAGGGAATGACGGAGGCTTCGTTCGCTCGCTTCGCTCACTCACTCTAGCCCCCGTCATCCCCTTCGAACTTAACCTATCCGTGTCGGGGTGCCACGGGGGGGTGCTTAGGCAGAAATAGCGCATTAATTGGCTCACTAAGATTTGGTGATCATTTACTACATTTGGTGTTCGAATACAATTTGAAGTGCAGTTGCGACTAAAATAGCTAGTACTATTGTAATTTTAGACTTTATTTTTCTGGTGTCAAGTATATATTTTTAGTAAAAGAACTAAGGGTATCAAAGCATTTTATGGTGGTCATTATATTTAACCCCTTTGTATTTCTTAATTTTCTGCAATCGTTTTGAATTACGGGTACGGGTACACTTTCTGTACTTTTGCGCAAAAAGACACTTGGCAGTTGGCACGTGTGTACTTCGCATATATGCTTTATTTTGAAGTTTTGATCGAGAGAGTCAAAAGACAGTTACATTGTTTTATTTGGACTTTTTTTTCCTGAACATCAAGCAATACCGATAATAGCTTTGAAGCAGTTTTTTATTCAAATTTTGACATTCATTAATTAAACAGAAAAAATAAAGCCAGACATAGAAAACATCCGCGTGTATTGTGTTTCTGGTCTTAAAATATTATGACAACTTAAGAAAGATCTGACGGCTCGTGTTACGGTTATTTTTGGAGAAGTTCATCAAAAATCAATAACGCGAGCCGCAAGAAGTGCTAAAATTTTAATCCAATTAGAGCGCGCTCCTGCTCCCCTCACAAAATATTTTACCGCCAAAATTAATTTAACAATAAATTAATCCCCTTTAACGTCATGCAGGCTTCTGACTAAATTATTTATGAAGAAATAAATAAAATAAAATATCTGTGCAATACAGCTTGTCTGTGCCAGCTCAATAAAAACGAATAAAGAATTCTGAACATTTTAGGGAAAAAAATAATACTAGGCGCAAATGTGCAGGCATTGGTGTGCAGTCAGCATACATAGCATTCGAAATCCATTAATATTGGATTGAATAATACAGTGAAGAGATTTCTGATCATCATTTTTAGGGTCCCGTACCAAAAGGGTGCCAACGGAACGCTATAGACCCAATAGTAATAACTAAGCCATTTGTCCGTCCGTTTATCTGTCATCTTTTTAACCGTAATAGGTCGCTGAAATTTTCACAGAATATTGTGTTACTATGGCCTCTATTATGGCAAATATTAAAAACACATAACGGCGAAATGAGGGTGTAGTAATCTAGTAATACACCTCTGCGCAACCCTCCGGGGCGTTATATTACTAAACATTAAAAAGCCTAAATCCAAAGGGGACTAAGGGACTCCCCTTTTGGATTCAAAACTCGAAAAAAATATTTTTTTTCAAGGTTTTTTGTTTATGCTCTATCTTAAAAACGGTAATACATACAAGCGTGAAACTTGATGAGATTATAATCCATACTATATTATTAAACAAAAATGAATAAAAACATAAAAACAGTTATTTCACAGACTTGTGTGGTGGTACGGAACCCATAATGCGCGAGTCCGACTCGCACTAATTTAGCTTAATATTTACCCACTTAGGATCATGGATGAGGACAAAGTTGGCAGACTGAACATGAGCACTTGTTCCAATCCTCGGCATCAGAGCCTGCTAGACGATGCCAGCAAATTATCTGAAGTAGGTACACGCAAATAAGCTACACAATTTGAAACTTTATCATCGAGGATCAACTTCGAAACAGTCGTTATGACTACATTTATGAGCATCTACGAAACTTAACTGCTTTTGAACAATTAAACGAGCAACAATATATGTATTGCACAGAGTTTTGTGTCTTCATTTGAATTTAAGTAGGCTATATTATTGTGAGACATTCTCGTTTACTTGTACAGTAATGAACATCGACAATGTTAAACGAATTTCTTATCTTTAAATCGATCACTCGATCGTTGCTAAAATTAAATTCAATTAATATTTTCTTTTCACAAACGTTGGATCTGGCCGCTGTTTGAGTTAATTAAATTCTTGTGGAGCTGCGAGTCGGAGCTGAAAGCAAAATTGTATTTTTTTTTGTTCGGCCACGTAACGACCATTACACATTTCAGTTTATTTACTTTACAATAATTACTCTCGATTACTCGTTACCTAAACAAATAAAATGTTAAACAAAAGCTCCTTTGAAGGAAATTGTTGGTAATAACATTTTGTTGATGAGTAAATATGATTTTATATAATAACAAAAACATGCCGTGCGAAAATATTAAGAGATAGAGATTATTAAACAAATTACTTAGTGAAAGTCTTGTTGTTATGCCGAAGTTATTAATAAGTATCCAAGTAAAATAAACATTTATCTTTCAAGGATACCTGAGACTTCAAGGCTTTATAGGCTAATATTTAACGAAAAGACTACTAAAGTCAGTGCCAGACACAGTGTGTTAGTATACAGGGTGTAAACGAAATCGTGTAATTCCTTCAAACCACGTTATCTACTGGTGACACAGATTGACCCTGCATAAGTTTTTTTCAGAAAAAACATTTTTTTTTTTCAAAAAATGTATCGTCGTATTCTGTATCTGAGTAATTTTGGCGTCCCAAGTTAACTGACTGCATGGAGCGATATCACGCTAATCGTTCCCGTCAGCTGTGTCGCCGTGCCCTCATTCATTTATGCATGGCATCAAAATTTTCTATCACCTAAAAAAACCTTTGGCAAAAAAAATAAAAATATAATCAATCCAAATCCCATACGGGGTTAATCTACACCATTAATAGATCATGTGGTTTGAAGGAATTACACGAATTATTTAACACCCTGTATTGTTAGTAATAGGCAACGAGTTGGCGACCTATCGCTGGTTGGCTGAAGACCCTTCAGGTGTCTCCAATATCTGCCCGGTTACGTAGAAGACCGCAAGGAAAATCTACAACAGCAAAATATAAAAAAAAAACCTTTCGCTGAATAAGTTTAAAAATGTTTAAATTAGTTTTTCAAACATTTGGGGAATAAAGTGGATTAAAAGTTCAACGTACAATTTAAAGTCGTCATGCTTTTATGTAACTACAACTGTACATAAATTTCAGAGATTTTACCTAAAAAGAATTATGCCTATGTCATCATCATTATCATTCAGCTGAAAGACACAGGCCTCCCCCAAAAAGGGGAGTTTGCCGTAATCACCACGCTTGGCAGGCGGGTTGGCGATCGCAGTATGGTTGTTAAAGTACTCAGAGAACACTGCTGCCCATGCTCTAGATCTAGAGAATCTCTCAGTCGCCTTTTACTACACCCACGAGAAGAGATGAGGTAGTAGTAGTATGAAATAACAATGTAAGTACTTAACTACAATTTTTTCAATTTATATCGCCGAAGTTCTCTCTTTAATTTCATAACATTAATACCTGTAGTTTAGTCCTTTGCGTTCACTTCAGCAACAAGCTCGGTTTATCAAAGGCTCGTTGGGTGATTAAGGGCTTCAGTGGCAATGACGTTTGATTTAGCTTTGTGGCAACGTACACGCAACGTAACGCGAAACTAGTCGCCCTATAACTGCCATACAAACGGTAAAGGATTACTGTTGGATTAGAATTGTTCGTTTTATCAAAGTAGATTTACGTATAGTCAAGCAAATACGTCTAAAAACGGAGCTAGCTTTTTATTCTTTCTCAGTTCTGTGTCAGTCCGTGTTTTATCCAGCCGAAATATCTGAATACAGTTGCATTGATTTGAAATGAATAAGACTCAAAATTTTTGTCAGACGGTTTCAAACTTTAAATACATTATATATGACTAGTTTTTGCTTTTCTTTTTTGTCAAGCTGTAACGGTGTGTATTTGTGTCGGTACTTATGTGTTATTATATTAGTTAGGAAATTAAATTAAGTTATTTATTTGTTTCAAAAATATTCATAAATCCTAATTTCATAAGCCTTAAAGTTGCCTGATTATCGCCAGTATCGCGGATACTTTAGTAGGTATTAATAAAACATTCATAAATACCCAGAGAAGAAACAATAATTTGCAGGCCATACAAATATTTTATGCGGGCGGAAATCAGATCCGCGGCCTGTAGCGCAGAAAACCAAAAAACAGGATAAACAAAAAACAAAAAAAAAATGTTTTTCACTGTAAAATCCTATACATAAACCCCAACCTGTGTATCAGGGCACCAGCTCCTCACACAAAGCTACAAAAAATTCCTATGCTGCAAAAAAGTCTGAAAAAAGAAAATTCTCATATTACATGTCCAAAAAATAAAAGTTAGTCCCGAGAGTCCGAATCGGCGACAAACAATACCTTACCCTTTGTTCGTGCCAACTACGCAGTTATAAACGCTGAACAAAATAATAACCGTCCCTATCTTACTTGTATAAAACTGAACAATATTTTTATTTGGAGGTATTCACAGCTGCTTAAAAGATGTCGTGAAGGGTTACGATAAGAGCATGAGCAGCAGCACCCTGTGCGATTATAGTAACATCAACTTCAAAAACTCATTTATTCAAAATAAACTAAAATTACTCAGTTCCTTTTGAAACTCAATGTTACAAAAGATACAGACCTCCGGTTTCAGAATTGAGAATTCTAGGATGAGCAGTTCTTAAGTAACATTTGAGTACGGAGTTGTCAAAAAAATTACGGATTTTAAAGCATTTTTTTGACAACCCCGTACTCAAATATTACTTATTAAGTTAGTTATTCAAGATAAGCAATAGCTTATCTTGAATTCTCAAATCAGAAACCGGTGGACAGCCGGGTGAATATTCGAATTACCTTAACATTTTTTAACAAATCATTGTTCTCCTGGGGTTTTTAACATTATAGTATTTTCAGATTGTTTTTATTCTTGTCTTATTGCTTGAAAGCAGTGGTATAGTTTGAGTTTTCATTATCATAATTGTAGTTTTAAACATCTGCATCCTAAACTTTGGGATGATGATAATAACGTTCTTTATTTTTGTTAATGTTTTTCGTAGAATCATCCCGCACCCAAAAACGCTCGCCCTTCACCGCTTCCTACACACATTAATCACCAATTAGTTCTCCAAGCCTGGTGATTATGGCTATACTCTCTTCTGGCTGCTCTTGGTACCGCTGTATTAGGAGTTTAAGATGCCCATTAGCATAGACATTTTGTTCTGCTCAGCCTTTTCCCAACTATGTTGGGGCACCCAGTCTAACCAGATGCGGCGGAACACCATTATTTTACACGGGGCGACAGCCATTAGACCTCTGCAACCCGATTACTGGAATAGCCGGCAATGTCGATATCTTAAGGTTAGATAGACCGCTTGTCAGACTTTCGGGCTTCTGACTATCCGTAACGACTGTCATATACAATGTGTCCGGTCATGGACTAGCGATATTCTAGGTACTTACATAAGTTACATAACAACTATTCTAGTACACAAATACACTAGGGTCTAATCCACTTCCATTTTTTTGTTGAGATATTCTGTACGTGTGTACAAAAAAAGTCATATCATTCATAGTTTTGGTACTACGGAGATAAAACTAGGCTTCGTTTACATTAAGATACAATGGGTGCACATAAAGACATACAGTTGTAGACAATATCTCAACAAAAAAGCAAAATGGCTGCCAAATAGCGAGGAAGTGGATTAGACCCTAGTGTGTAGTGTATTTGTGTACTAGAATAGTTGCTATATAAGTACCTAGAAAATCGCTAGTCCATAGCCAGACACACTGTTTAATTGTATGACACCCGAGGCAGACAGCTGAACATGCTCTCCAAGACACGGAGGGGTCTCGATGTGTAACGAACGGTCCACGGACTAACCGCGGCAAGCGCAACTTAACCTTGCAAATCGTATGTTCCGCACGGTTGTTTATTAGCCACGAGCCCTTCTTTACATTTTCGGGGTAAAAATAATATGTATAGTAACATATTTGTAAGTTATTTTTATTAGTTTAATTTACCAATGATACAAAACAATAACTGACCTACATTAACTATAAAATGTAATTCGGTATTGTAACTAAGAACAACTGTTTGTAGGTAGCAACGTAATCCAATTGGTTTGTGACATGGCCGGCTTGTCACACGACGGGTCTCAATCACAACCTGTAACGATTTTCCTTAACAATATTACCGGGCAACGGGCGTATCCTGTAACTTTATTACAATTTCCTTGTTTCCTACATAACGAGTGGCAGGGGTACGGAACCCCGCGTCTAATAGTTATCTGTTTTGTTATTAATGCCTTTATACGGATCTCCAATTATATCGTCAACGGGTCTCGCTTCAATAGCGACACGGCTTACTATTTGCTATCACACTAACTTAATTGATACGAATTAATATAACAGCGAATCTAAATATTCACTACTCAGGTATGTATGTGAGAATCTCGAGTGGCATACCCATAGGTACGTATATGTGATAACAATTAATTCATAGCCGTGCTCTGCGTGTCTAGTTTAAGACTGAGATTGGATTAGATTCTCAGGTGGATTAATCATGGTGTGACGTATAGACATTCGCCTGAACGTGATATCCAACAGCTAATATATTTTGCTTTCCGTTCGTTCGTGAATAGTTCTCAAGAGTGCTATTATTATGCCTGAAATTTGACTGTCTTGATCAAAGTCCCATCCTATCATTGTAATCCAATACATTATTATGTTACATGCCTATCTTATAATATCTACGTAGATACGTAAAATTGATTTGTATACTTAGATAAAAGCACGCAGCGATATCCTTAAAACTTATAATGAAGGTTCCTCTCCAAAATTTGGTGTAAAGTTTTTAAGAGGTAGTAAATTACAGTCATAAATATCCAAAGTTGAAGAATGTATTTATGTAGTATCAAATGTATTTCAAATTCTCATATAGTATGTAACAGGAGAAAATAAAGGTAGCAGGTAGAATTACTTCTTTGTTTTAAATAGAACATTCTGTCCATGTTAGGAGACACTCATACCACAGTCTACCTCTCCAGAGCTCCAGAGAGGTATCATAAAATTTCATTGAAAGTCGACAGTAGCACAGTAAGTAGCAAAAGGCTTACGTATTGAGTTCCGCGAATATTAAAAATTCTATAGGTAATATTCTCCCGGTACTGCCGTTGTTTAGTCTCATATAGACTTTTCTTCTCCGAAAATAAAATGGCGGAGAACTTCGAACGTTACGGTATTACGCGCTTTCAAAGATATTGAAACTTTTCCATTCTGTTTATTAACTTGGAATCTTCTCTTATTAGGGTGTACCATTAGGTAAATATCGGGCCTTGGATCCCGCATAATCAACATGAAGTCAGTCAGTCCTAAAATTGGGTCAGATTTTACAACAGCTTACATTTCAATTACAGGTTTTACACGACACGGGATAACAGCTTGTCGCCTTCGAGTGTAAATAAACCTTTTCTAAACCGACGTAGAAGTATAAAGGATTTTAAATAATGGGTTTAATTTCAAGATTACAAAGGAAGTGGAGTCGTAAATCATTACGTTTGTAAACTTCACACTGTAGTTCAGCTTAGCCCGATCGGTGTAGGTAGAACGCGGAACGTACGTAACAAAGTCGTCTGCAATTTGTCTCGTGGAACCTCCGGCGTTATGATTGGAATTCTTATCGTTCTTTCAAACAGGAGCTGTGATGTGACTGTTAGACGAGCGTCTCACAGCACGTAGTTCGAGAAACAGAAAACAGATTTTTAAAATGAACATAAATCGAAGATTATTGTACCTGTTTATTTAAAATTTGTCTATTAGGATTTTTTCAGTAGAAGCGAGGATATCAGATTTCGTAATCGACGAAAATAGGTGTACAACAGTACAACCTACAACTTTAAATCCGCTTTACACAGGGAATGCAGTCGTAATGTTACAGATGCAATATTTTATAAGAAATGTATATTGAAGTTAAAACGTGTTACCTACCCCAACTTCCCATAGTTACTTACCTACTTAAAAAGCTTTTTAACTAGAACTCCGGAGATTTGCATTAACCGCCCGGACCCTAAGAAATGGAAGTGTTGTAATTAGGTAATTTAAATTAGCATATTCTCTTGCAAACGCAATTCTATATTTATAATGGTATATGTAGATAATCTAATTTATATTTTAATAAGCTGTCTTTGACTAAGAATATTCATAGACTGTCATTAGGACCGAGAAGGAAATAACACGGAGACTGGGAGAAGTATCCACTAGTGATAATACTGCAAATCGTTAGCCTTAGTATTGCGAAGCAGATAAAGGATCTCGCCATGCGTTTGCTTAAACAAGTCGGTTAAATATACTTGGGAGCAAATAAATCGAGCCGCTTCTATTTTTCACGTTAATGCTTATATTATTTTTGTTATCATGGAATAGATCAATTCTAAACATATATCGCCTAAAAGGTTATTTGATAACCTTTACGATGAGGGTAGTTTCCTGTCAACTTTTCATTTTAAATTAAAAATTAAAGGGTAGTATAAAATTATCGCATTTAATTTGCATACGACATTTTGATTGCACTCCAATAATAAAAGGTTAAATTGGAGGTTTTTGTTATTTACACCCATCTTGTAGTGTGATTGTTACAATTTTTTTTCACTGTTTTTATTGAGCTATTTTAACCTTACCCAATTTTTTTATCAAAATTACTGTTTTTCTTTATGAACCAATAAATTATCATTCAAAACGGTTATCAGTCAATAGTTTACCCTGATTTTAAAGATTATTTAATGGACTTTCAAATGACATATTTTATAGAATTATATACAGCGTGTCCCAGAAAGTAGTGTCAAGCGGAAGTCCAGACGTAGAACATCCTTTGAGGTACCCAAATCACCCCCATGTATGTTCCGCGATTTTTTGTAGTTTTCGAGTTATGAATGTTTTTCATGTTTTTTAATCAAACTCTGACTATAACGACATTTTTGATCATAGTGACGTGAATAGTTGAGATACATGAGTAATATTTTTTTCTAAATTTGCTGATTAGTGACCCTTTCGAATGCATAAACATTTGTAACCATAGATGTAACGAATGCGTTACAAAAAAATATTGAATTGTCATAAAGTTAAAATCCTGCATGTTTCCTACATCTTTGTGGGTGATTTAAAAATAAATCTCCCTAAACTTTTTTCGTCAGATGTATTTTAAAAACTTATAAATTTTATCAGCTATTTACCCTGTAAATTTCATCGAGCTATCTCTACGATATCACTATAAAAATTTCATTCGAAGCATTCAATATCGAAAATTCCAGTTGTAAAAGGGTGAATGAAAAATTGATTAAAACTAACTAATAACTTCTTTTTTAGTAACCCTCGACGCAAAATTAGGGGTGTTATAAGTTTAACGTGTGTGTCTGTGTGTCTGTCTGTGGCATCGTAGCTCCTAAACGGATTTTTATTTAGTTTTTTCTTTGGTTTGAAAGGTGACTTTATCGAGAGTATCCTTAGATATGATACAAGAAAATCTGTTCAGCCATTTGAAGATCATCAGCTCTTTTCTGGTTGTCGAAGGGATTTGAGCAACTTCTACTGATCTGATCGTTTCGAAATTTACTATCCTGTGACTTCAATGATATTGATGACATGTGACAAGATCCTTCTTGTCACATGTCACATGTCTTGAGGTCATTACAACTTATCATAAACTTAAAGAATCAATAGGCACACAATACCTCTACTTTAAGTTGGGTATCATGCTATTTCAGATGATGCTTGAGTATCAGGTCAAGGTTACCATGTTATTGTAATATCATTGAAGTCATAGGATAGTAAATTTCGAATCGATCAGACCAGTACAAGTTGTTCATATTCCTTCAACAACCAGAAAAGAGCTGATGATCTTCAAACGGCTGAACAGATTTTCTTGAAACATAGCTAAGAACACTCTCGATAACGTCACCTTTCAAACAAAAGAAAAAACTAAATCAAAATCCGTTTAGGAGCTACGATGCCACAGACAGACACACAGACACACACGTTAAACTTACAACACCCCTCTTTTTGCGTCGAGGGTTACTAAAAAAGACGTTATTAGTTAGTTTTAATCAATTTTTCATTCACCCTTTTACAACTGGAATTTTCGATATTATATGCTTTGAATGAAATTTTTATTGTGATGTCGTAGAGATAGCTCGATGAAATTTACAGGGTAAATAGCTGATAAAATGGATAAGTTTTTAAAATACATCTGACAAAAAAGTTTAGGGAGATTTATTTTTTAATCACCCACAAAGATTTAGGAAACATGCAGGATTTTAACTTTATGACAATTCAATATTTTTTTGTAACGCATTCATTACATCTATGGTTACAAATGTTTATGCATTCGAAAGGATAACTAAGCAGCTAATTTAGAAAAAAAAATTACTCATGTATCTCAACTATTCACGTCACTATGATCAAAAATGTTGTTATAGTCAGAGTTTCATTAAAAAACATGAAAAACATTCATAACTCGAAAACTACAAAAAATCGCGGAACATACATGGGGGTGATTTGGGTACCTCAAAGGATGTTCTACCTCTGGACTTCCGCTTGACACTACTTTCTGGGACACGCTGTATAACTCATGAAACCAAAACTAATAACCAGGACACGTGAAGGAAAGGAGTGGCTCGATTTCTTTGCTCCCAAGTGTAGATTCCTTTATATAAAGTGGAACTTGCCAATGTAACGCGAAAACGCCAAGCAAAAGGAGTTTGTAATATAAACTTACACAAATAGAACAACGGTCTACACCGGAACTGAGCCAAATATTAAGAGAGTTATTTCCATTTACGAAGTTCGTATTAGCCCATGAAACAAAGCGGTTTTTGGAACTGGCCAAACAGTAATAAATAATTTACAAAAGCGGTCATGTGAAAGAGGATCCCCTGCCGGGGTAGCCATGCGGTGGTTAGGTATTTGAATTGCTAATGACTTTCCCGGTCGAATAACTTGGCGAGTAACGTTAACTGGTTTCGGAGACACTACATACACTGCCACTAGCTGTTCTAGTGTCACCAACTCGAAGACCCCTATTTACTATGAACCGGCATCTCTTCATACCAGTGTTGCTAGTCGCTACACAGCGTCAACATAAACTGTGACATAACAACCATTTCATTCGTTTTCATCCTAGAACTTGAGCTAGATATAACTACGATCAAAGCCTTTATTAACGTTAAGCTAGACACCTTAATTGGGTTTAAACGTAGGTACTAATCATTTCCAAGAAACACTGTTACAGATTCTCTCAAGACTTTTACAGCGTAAATGTAAATTATACGTTCCGAAAACTAGGCTATTTAATTATAAAGCCTTAGTAAATAAGGCCAATTTATACAAGCCTGACTTATTGAAATGGTAATATATGAGATATTTACAAAAGCACCATACGAGAATACCAAGGAGTCTGAGCCTAAAGCAAATACCCCGAGATTGAGCCGCAGTAACTAGATCGAGTCTTATATAAACCTAGGCGTACTGCCAGATGAAAATAAAGGTCACGCAAATATTGTTCTGAGACTGTACGAGATACCTAACATGAGGCTTGCTTGTTACGACAAACAAGACACAGATTTACCTCCAGAAGGAGAAATTCTTGAATAGAATACGAATTTTAGAAGATAAATTGGAATTCAGGACTACGAAGTAGGCTTTGATGCCCAATTATAATCCTCCTACGCTACCTTACAAAACAATTTCACTTCTGAAGTAAAAAATAATAATTTTTGTTGTACAAAAAATTTGTTTATACACAAATTAACAGCCCATTGTTTGTTACTAGAATAACGTTGTAGATATAATGTTCACTAGAGCAAGTAACGAGCACACCTACACATGATCATGGTACCTATTAAATCACAATTGATGTGTACTTCATTATCAATTGTCTCAACATGTAAATTAATCGTCACGTCAATACCAGTACCTTATTAACGTACACAAAGCACAATACTTATAAAATTTAATAACATTTAGCAGTTATGGACGGTGTACGGATAAACAAGGTAGGCGAGCGACGGGGGCCGGTGGCGGTCACTGCCGCGTTGTAATTAATTGCAAATTGTGGTAATTGCCCCGTCTCCTTCTGCCGTGCGCCCCGAGCCCCGAGCCCCGAGCCGGTGCCCGTGCCCACTACAGCGATACACCCCGTGCATTGTGGCCATACCCGCTTTCACTTTACATGCCACCCAGCTACGATAAATCCACGTCTACAATATTAAACATAATGTACATACTACCAACGCCACATGTTGAAAATAATAAATTACTTTACGGTATTTTAACCAAACATTTCTCTCATTTTTAATTATGAAATAATTCGGTTGATGAAAACGAATTTTCAATTTTTACAAGATATTTCTGAACGTACATTGAATTTCCCCCGGACTGAATATTAATAAAGCAGCAGAGGTTTTTTTTGTTGTAAATAGTAGTTATAAACTGTTAAAATTGGAAAGACAAACAAAGAAAATAGTGCACACTTACACACTATAAATAGTTATTAATTAACTATAAACATACATACACTGTGATCACATACATTATCCGATATATCTCCGTTTATACTTAAATGTATCTATCACATAAAATACATATTTCACATTACATTCAACATGCAGCTTAAGTCAGATTATTAAATAAAGCCCTGCGATATAAACGCAAATCTCCGAACTACGGTCGGTTTGTAGATTTACTTTTATATTGCTTGGAAGTTTCCTACCTTCGAAAAGGATAAACTGCATTCAATTCATGCTTACCTAGTACATGATATTTTGTATGTGCAAAATATATTTAGAAGCGGTAAAAACGCACGCAAGCCACAGTGTTTAGTCATCCTCATTTTTACGTTATAAGGTTCTTAAAAATAATATTAGTTAAAGAGCCGAATAAAGTTTTAGCGTGGCACAGTTAATATTCAAAGTTGGTCAATTTCACTGATAGTAGCCGGAATTTATAGCATCACTGTGACGGTGATGATATCGTATATTAATGTAATGTTACAATATCTATTAACTTTAGTAGTTATCGGCAATTTGCGCCCAGATAGAGCCATAAAAGTAATAAAGAACTTATGAACGTGGCTGCTAACAATGGCGATGTTTATCACAACGGCGAAAACAAGGTAATTACATGTTAAATAGAAAGTGTGTTATACAAACACAATATATTTAATTACATAGGTAAAGTAAACAGGGATATGTAAATTAAATTCAGTTTCAATTCATTAGTCCGTTGCAGTTTGATTTCAATTAGAGAAAGTCAACAGCGGTTGCGGAATGGACTTCATTGATTTTCCGCCGGTCTCATCGACAGTTTGAACAGAATAATTGCCATTAGAGAAAAAAAAAGAAAATGAATAAAAATATAAAATTTATATTGACATTCGTTGGTTTTTTTTTAAATAAGATATTCTCACATCCTAATACGAGAAGATAGAATTAATAAAGTATTAAGTGAACGCGAGTGACGCAGCTACGTCTCGTCTGCATGTCTAGACTAGCCTGGCTTGTTTGCCTTATTTGGTCTCAGCCCAATTAAAATGTATAACGTTTTGCAAATTGTTATCCAGCAAACCTTATAAACGTACAAAATGGGGAGAAAAGGCTTCGAATTACATAAGGCCGTCGTTAATGAAACACGAAATTGGAAATTGTAGCGACTGTACAACATTGTACGCAGTTTGCATTGTTTGATTAATTACGGAATACAACTTTAATTTAATTTTTGATATTAGTTGTTAATAGCTGAATCAATATGTCAGTAGCCTATGCTATTGACATATTGATTCAGCTATTACCCTGTGGTAACAACATCGTGAGTAGGCAATGGACTTGATTGTTTTACGATTATTGAAAATATTTCTTTAAGATTTGAAAATTGGGGTGCATGAAAAGAGCCTCCACGAGTGACGATACTTAAGTATGTCCGGCGCACCCTGGGCAGTCAGCCTCGCTACCAACCTTGCTGACTGGCTAATCTTTTCACCACGGCATGAGCTATTCTCGTATAGTTCGTGCCGACACGATAGAAGAAGAAGATTGAAAATATGAAAATAAAACTTTATGTTCACGTACGAAATTAACAATCACTACATAGTATAAAACAAAGTCGCTTCCCGCTGTCTGTCTGTCCCTATGTATGCTTAGATCTTTAAAACTACGCAACGGATTTTGATGCAGTTTTTTTTAATAGATATAGTGATTCAAGAGGAAGGTTTATATGTATAATATATGCATAATATAGTAGAGAAAAACGCAGAATACGCGATAGACGACCTCCACGCGGGCGAAGCCGCTGGCAACATCTAGTTATTATTATAATGTTCAAATATTATCAACTAGTTTTTGTCTGGTAAAGACATGCTATATTTATGGGCTAAACCGCGTGCATCAGAACATTAGCCGATAAGGCAGACAGAACCACATAGTGGTCAAATTAAATCGTTTGCATTTGAACCATTCCACGGATTAAGAACACCATATTACACTATTGTGGAATTAGAGAGATTTTGTTTTCGTCCAGATTCCATCGGTTTTACCTTAATCGCATTTTGCAGGGTGCTGAACAAAACAATTCGAAATATCTACATAATCTTGTAAACAAAAGTGTGTGTTTACTTAGAGTCTGTGTTCACCTGGTTTTCTGTCCCGCTACATTATATTTTAATATGAATAAAGACGTAAAGATAAGACGATTTTACTAACGTAGTTATTTCATACACAAATTCCTACATAATTTACAACAAAGTCTAACAATTAAAAGCTGCATATAAGTGTTAGCTTTAAGATTTGTTAACTGTTGAATCTGTACTTCAAATCAGTGCTATTATATGCAGACTTGTATGTAGCCAATACATCAAACTTTACAGTTTCTCGATAAGGAGAGGGTTAGAATCAATGGGTGCAGCTCCTTATCGGAGCGTAACGAGAGTGAGAACCCTTTCGCGGCCGCCGCGGCTCCACCGGAAAATTGAATTGTAACCTCCGCCGGCCAGCCTTATCTCGACGCGACGACTTGCCGCCCCTCCGCCGCTGCCCTAACACCTATGGAATTTTCCGTCACGTACCTTAAATGCTTCCTGTTTTATTTGTATCAAACACAAAAGGTCCAACCCATGTAGAGTGTATGTACAGTAAATGTTGAAGTACTTGTATAAAGTGTGGAATACTAAAAAGGTTTCCTCGCTTGAAGCTATTTTATTTGTGTTAAAGACATGATTTTAATCAAAGTAAAAATAAGGTTGGTGCATAACTAAAGCATTGAAGATAAAATGTAATTATATACAATTATGACTACCACGTTTTTGTGAAAAGACTTTTATACATAGTGGTTTCTAAAGGAGACAACGAAGTGCCTTCTTCTTCACAAAGTATATTTAAGCAGTCAAGGAATAAAGTCCGGTGTTCAACAGTTGGAGTAGACTGCAATAATGGCATTTAGAGAGGCGGCGAGCTGTAGCAAGCTGCAAGGTAGGGAGTGAGTAAATGTCAGGCTCGCCGTGAAACTTATTGCAACTTGTTTACTCGCCGTCTTCGACGCCCTTTGTTCTGCTACAACTTCACAGACGCCCGCGGACGGTTACTCCCTATAAATACAATTTACATTCATTACTCTCGGAAGCTACAACGAAATAATAGCTACAATAGTAGGTTGCTGGCACACGGCCAGAAGAATGTTAAACGTTAGACCCATTAAAATGCACTGGAACAGGTAAATCTTCCTCTGAATCGTTTAACTACTCGGATGTATTATCGGGCGAGCTGAAACGTTATTTACTTTTACGGAGTTATATCGGTACTAAAGAAACATTTTGCTTGCGCAGCGGAATGATCATAAAAAGTCTCTTCATGCAACAATGTCGCCGGGGACAGTATAAACCCCAGACAACAGAGGCTGCCATCAAAGTTTACTACAAATGCTTTACTCCAGCCGAGTATAATCCGCTACGAAGAAAATTTAATCACAGACGAGTTCAAAGAAATCTAATAAAAATGAAGTAGCTTTTATGTTTCCACTAAATCTATGTGTCTAAGTAAAATAATAAAATAGGTAGTGAGGGGTAAATTTATTACCAGCAATAAAGCTAAATCAATCGTATTGACCAAGAGGGATCTCAATCGGCCCCTATCAGCCACATCTCTTGGCAAAGCTGTGTCCCCTAACTGGCCTAATTCGTATTTACAATGGTCAAGCTCAGCAACCCTGGGGTTTGTACCGGCGTATGCAATACATACGTGCTGCAATTACTTTATGCGCTTATCCTGCAAGAATTACTTCAATTGGGAATAAAAGCAGCGATAACTATACCATAACTTTTATTATAAATTAAAGTGGGTTAGAAGTAAAAACAGAGCAAACAAACGTTAGCTAAAGCACATTTCGCGGCGGAGTAGTCCCCGGATATCGACTTAATGAAGAACACTCGGCGCCATCACGCGATGTGGCTCCGCTATTTAACAGGATGGTCGGCTATTTACGCAGATTAACCCAAGGGATCTAGTGGAAGACGCAATTTTTCATTAAAAACTCTATCAAGTCTGGAACTTTATTCGAAAATAGACGTCCATTTTTAAAAAAAACTTTTCATCCTTTGGTGTCTGAATTAGCACAAGGATTTTTCTGTAAAGCGTATTACGTGTTTAATTTTAATTAGGATCATTTATTTTGTTATATCTGGTACCTAGTGGTTATAATGTCTCATAACAAGATCTCATTGCTTTACAAACTTCTTTGGATTATGTAACTTAACAACTCTTAATTGGTCCTGCTCTCCAGTTTGAAATTTTAATTAATTCCTGCCGATATCCTCCTATTCTGCAGTGTTGGATACCCATATAATTATGTAAATGTCCAATTAATATCTAATAGGTAGCGCTGTACATTTGGGCACATAGTTACTTTTGTTAGCGGTCCGGCTGAGTGGGTAGTTGATAGGCTCATCGCGTCGCTATCACGGATCGACTTAATCAAGTGCACTCCGAGGGCTGGTCCATTACCTTAACATATTGCCTCCATCGAGCGACGCTGCTTGCTCCACCTCAACAGCTTAGGATGTGCACACACGTTTAAGTCAAGATAGCGCCCTGAATAACGATGGTTATTTTATAAAAGTGTGAAAAGTAGATAAAACTTTACTTAGGTATAATATCAAGATTTATTTTACTTGTTCGTAACACAACAACGCAACTAGCTAGCTAAGTTTTCGTTGCGTGTTTTATTATATACCAGCGATCCGTCCTGGCGTCGCTCGGGTACATTTTATAGCTTTACTTTTTGGCAGAAATAACCTAAATTAAGATGAAAACCGTATCAAAAACCATTGAGTAATTTAAAAGAAGTAAGCGGACAAACAGACAGACGCATGCGAAAAGCGAATTCAAGAGAAGAGGTACACATTTTAATACAAAAGTGAAATACAGGATATTTGACTGAAAAAATCTAATTCGTCCATCAGTTAGATTATCAAAAAGTATTTGACCCATATTTTTTCTTTTGTTACGTAAACCAAAATTGACGCAGATACGACACTTTTAAAATTGGCGAAACGTCACAATAAAGTTCAATTTTTACTTGCTTCTGACGTCACAAGCCCCACTCTCGAGTTTTATCTTTCCAAATATTCATAGATTTAACAAAAGAAAAAATACGTGTCCATTATTTTTCAAAACTCTAACTGGCGGACTAATTAGATTTGCAATTTATTGATGCTGTCAACATGCCTATTACGTTTGTTACTTTTGTAACATCAAAATCGTATTTAATATAGAGAAACTAATTTCCCAGTAATCAGTGTGGTGTGTAAACCATCTTATCCTAACTCCTTCTACGTCAGAGTAAGAGGTAATTTGTTACCTATCTTATTTATCTACTCCACTAGATTAGTAATCAAGGGACCGCCCTAAAACACACAGTTAACTTTACTTAGTTTCGTTTACTCAACCCAAAAAGGCTGCAAGGCTTTTTAAAATTAAGTAACTAGAAAGGATTTTGCTTTAATAAAACTTCTACTTTTTTTGCTTGAGACGATAAAAGAAAAAAAGTACTTTAGGGATAAAATTCAATTTTGACCTTGTAGTTGGCTGATAAACGGATAATAGCTAATAGATCTTTTACCGGTCAACTACAAGGTCAAAACTTTTCAATATTAATTTTCAGGAATAATAAAAGAGATAATTAAAACGCCTTTGCGCTATATAATGGGAATCTATTTTGATGTAAATACGCACTGTAGCGTATTTCACGCTAATTAGGAACAGTTCAGTAGGCTTACGGTATAATGAGAGTTTCGGATCTAATGCAACACGCTTGAAAACAATGTAATTAACACAATGTTGTTAAATAAATTTTTATTGTCCCAAAAAGGAGCTACAGCTTCTGAGGTAGAGCACCTTTAGAGGTACCCGAATCACCTCCAAGTATGTTCCGCGATTTTTAGGGTTCCGTACCCAAAGGGTAAAACGGGACCCTATTACTAAGGCTCCGCTGTCCGTCTGTCCGTCTGTCTGTCCGTCTGTCAACAGGCTGTATCTCATGAACCGTGATAGTTAGACAGTTGAAATTTTCACAGATGATGTATTTCTGTTGCTGCTATAACAACAAATACTAAAAAACAGAATAAAATAAATATTTAAGGGGGCTCCCATACAATAAACGTGTTTTTTTTGCCGTTTTTAAATATAATAGTACGGAACCCTTCGTGCGCGGGCCCGACTCGCACTTGGCCGGTTTTATTAATTTCTTTAGAATCGTGTTGTAAATATATGATTGTAAAGTGCGCTACTACAACACAATCTATATTAAGAAATATATTCATGATGATGATGACCGCCGTTTTTATAGTTTTCGAGTTATATTTTTTTCATGACATTATATTTTTGATCATAGAGTCATGAACAGTTGAGACGACTTCGTAACTTTTTTTGAAATTAGATTCTCTTCGTCTTATTTACAAAAAAAAAATTATTCTAACACTCAATATGATCAATAATGTCAGAGTTTGGTTAAAGCATAAAAATAAATCTTAACTCGAAAACTACAAAAAATCGAGGAACTTATATGGGGGTGATTCGGATACCTCTAAGGTTGCTCTACCTCTAGACTTCCGATTGACACTACTTTGTGGGACAGCCTGTATAATAACGCCAAAGAATTGGCTAACCGCGCTCCACTCGTGAGCGTCGTAAAAAAAGGGGTTTTTCAAGAGGATGAGCAGCACTGTCCTAGCATAATCAGTCCGTTAAGCCTGATTTACACAGGGTAAGTAACTGACTCCAAACTCGAGACAAATTGTAACCTCCACCCGTTTTATCGTCATCTAATAATTAGGACGGTGTCTAAATAAAAAAACGAGTGTGTCCAATAATACAAACGTATAATAAAAATATAAAATTGACTATGCGGAGGCACACAAATTTGTAAGGTCGTGGGTTTACGGCCGTCTGTTGTCACACCTGCAGTGAAAGGGACTTCCCTGCAGAAATTCGGCAGCAGTCCTCCCAGGCCGGAGATGGTGGGTGGCCGATGATGCACGATGGCGCGGCGAGATTGGCGGGAAAGTGCAGCGGACGACTTGCTCAGCGCGCCACGGATGTTGTTTCTTCGCCGTATGCCGTAATCTTGTACGATGAAGGTTAATTGGGCAGTATTAACCTGGCCGTAGTTCCTGGAAACCACCGTTCCAGTTCATTAATATTTTAATATTAATATTCCGTTCTGGGGTAGGTAGCACCGACGACAACAGGAAAGTACCCAATTTAATGTAGTAGCTTTGTCGCGGTGGTACTTATCAGAACGGAGTTTACATAAATAAAACGAAGCAAGCTTGAGAGAAAGCAAGCTTGAGAAAAAAAAGAAATGAAAGCCGCAAAACATTACCCTCCTTTGGGTTTGCCGCAGTCGGTTAAAAAAAACTAAATTTGAAATTTAAGTTAAACATAAGCAACGTTAAGAATTTAAAAATTACTACATTATTATTTATTTTTTGTATGAAGGTAGAAGAAAATCGAATTGCATGATGAAGCATTATTAGCAACTTCGTACATTATTGCATCTAAATAGCGGTTATATATTGAACTGAATGATTTAAATGCTGTTAAAAAACACAATGTGAACAAATAGAATTACACATAAAAAAAACACAGAAAAGTAATTAGTAAACATGAGATGATATTATGTTAGTAATTATTTGTGTGCTATTCAAAACTTACCCAGAATCGGGAATTTAAAACTTTCACTTTTAATTAAGTACTACTTAATATGTACTAATTTAACTTATTACGTCCGTCTCGGCTAGGGCGCTTCAACGGGACGCGATTTAGTGATAATTGATACGTGCACTCAGGTTCAGCTTAGTAGCGACTGCGCCGAGCTGCGCAAACGTATCACCTTATAAGGCTATGAAAAAACTCCCCACACGACTAGATGCGCCGCGCGTTCGGAAATGCATACCTACTATACTCAAAGAACGAACATTAATTTATTGTAAATGTGTTCCTTTATTTTTAAATATTGGTTTAGTTAAAATTGTTATTATTTAGATTTAGTTTTAAGAATAGATTTTAATTAATTAATAGTTTTAAGGTTTTTGAACTACATCAATTAATAAAACATGATTAGTCATGTAACGTTTCGTTACAAAATCAGTGCTGACCCGATATTTACCTAGTGTAAATTGATTTGGAGTCAGTACAGCGTTGTCGCAATCATTTACCGACCCGATATTTACCTAGTGTAAATGATTGCGACAACGCTGTACTGACTCCAAATCAATTTACACTAGGTAAATATCGGGTCAGCACTGACTTGTCTCGAGTTTGGAGTCAGTTAATTACCCTGTGTAAATCAGGCTTCACTGTCCACTGCTGGGCATGAGCCTCTTCTCAGAATGAGAAGTGTTTAGGCTTTCCAGCAAGCTGGCCTGCCCCCTAATTCAGAACTATTCGATTAGTCAGTTGTCGAACGATTAGGTAAGCTATCTCTTTTTCTCTCATTACGAGAATCTTACCTCCGGTTTCTGAATTGAGAATTCGGGAAGCAATACTTGTAGTATTTGAATACGGAATTGTCAAAAAAATGCTTTAAAATCCGTCATTTTTTTGACAACTCCGTACTCAAATGTTACTGTCTGTTTTTTTAATCTCGGAGACTAAATTGACAGGTACAAATGTCAAACTTGTAAAATTTTGGAACATTATTTTCATATTGACATTTCGTGCCTGTCAATTCAGTCTCCGAGATTAAAAACGAACTTTAAGTACTGCTCTTCCTAGAATTCTCAATTCGAGTCGATCGACAACTCCTTATCGAAAAGGTTCTGAATCGGGGAGCTGATGCGGGTTGGCGGGCAGTGCCTCCTGGTAATAACAGCATTCTGGCATCAGCAATCCGTCGGTCAAGCGTGGTGATTATCTTTTTGACCGCCACAGTCATGTATACACGACAAAGCAAAATGTGTCCAGCACGCCACCGCGGTCACGAATACATGACAGACTTAAAGGAAGAAATCGTAGCTTGGCGGCAAGAGTACGCTTTTGCTTTTTTGACGTGACGATCAAAGAGTTATGGCAATACATCATACATTATTGAGCAGTCAATGGGAGGCCCACGTACAACATCGCTAGGAGTTGTTCCGTAGTTTCGTGCAAAAAGCATATCCCGAGTTATTAACTCATAAAAAAAAAACTTGAAAAGTACTATTTGCTGAGTGGGCAAAAGCATAATAACTTTAAAAGGAGTTTAAAATGTAATATTACACTTGAAACAGTTAGTTTTCCAAAAAATTAAACATCGTGTAAAATCTTTACTCCCTGTTTCTAAATAAGGATTTCAGCAGGTTGTTTTATGTTTATTTGTCTACAGTCGAATTGACGACATTAATGAATACATTTAAAATGTCACTTACGGGATATCTTAAAACAGTGTTTAATGAATACGTAGTAATAAAGCCAAATTCATGATAATTTTCCTATTTTACTATTAATTCGCTAAAGTTAAAAATTACCAAAAAAATAATTAGAATAATCATTCATCTCCACTTCATTACTATGCGTTCCGTCCAATTGTTTTGTGGGAAGGTAATGATTTTTTATTTCACGGATCGTTCGTTCTAATTTGCACGAAACGACGGAATTAACCTTAACGGGTTGTCGACTTCTTATAACAGTAAAATGTTGATTAGAAATTCAACAATTGTAAAATAACACGAAAACTTCAGTTGAGTTCATGCCAAATATGCAAAATGCTGCGATTTTAATACAAAAGTTTTCTACAAGAAAATACACTCATACGCTCATATTTTAAATTCTCTATGGCCTGTATATTGTATATGTATATTAACATATATGAAAGCAGACTTGAAATCTGTTTATTTAGATGCACAAAAGTAAACGAGTGGGTATTGACACTCGTAATGAAATGCTTCTTGTTTAAATACGTTTCGTCTATGTGTGTGTAATTCATATTGATGAACATATTAGTTCCAATGCACCAATGTTTTTATTTCAACCTGTTTGTTTAACTTTTAATTGAAACAGGCCTGCAAGGTATTTTGACTTTGTTTATTTGCCATCAAAATGCACTGTAAATATTTTATTTTATTTATTTATGAGAGCTCTATGAATTCACTTGGGTAATATAAAACGTCAATATTAAATTGATGTTTTTGTTAAAATGACAGTTCAAACCGGTAGTAAAAAGGAATCTATAACTATGGTTCAAACATACTTTCATAACTCTTCACGCTACAAAAACTTTCCCATTGGCGAAGCCGCAAGCAAATCTAGTATTATTTTAAGTAACAATACACAATTTCATTATCATAATGAAGTTTTATCGGAACAAAATCGCTTGAAATATTAAATAACTTCGATATTGACATTTCAGTTAGCAGCGAAATAATACGCTAATCCTTCCACCGGCGAACACAGTACTACACGAAAAGGAATGTGAAAAAAGAAAAATATTTTTTTAGGGTTTATCATGGTCTGGGGACTCGCATGCCGAGGGGCGAGAGATAGCGTTCGCAAATTAATTCCTGTACCTTTGATCTCAGCGGCATTGTCGGTTTGTTGTACAAATAAGCAGGCAGACCTGCGAGCTACGGCGTACAGCCTTCATAACTCCCCCGGGACGCTACGACGATGTACTGAGTTCGCTAAAAGCAGTTTAAGCTGTTACAAGCCGAGTAATAAAGCTAGAACCGTCTACTTTATAAATAGACGCGGCTTTTCATAAGAATTTATGACCTACCTTCACACTTGATATCATAGTAAATTCATTTTATGTAAGACCCTTTCTTATTATATGACGAGTATTACTCAGCAGTCTTGAAATAGCCTGCTCATGACTTTATATTGTCATTTTGTTGGGTTGGGCGTCCAATAAACAGAAGATAGCTAGTCCTGATCACGTGTAGGACCTTCATTAATTTTTATGTTATTGTCCCAAAATCGTTCGTGTACAAAACAAACATCCTCTTAATTAGATATTATTATTATGTAACCTCATTTTTGAGTCACAATCAAACACGTTAATTTACCAAAACCAAACAAACTTTTGTCGTCGCAATTATGAATCACAATTACAACCATTATTGTCGCAATTAAGAAATTATTGAAGTATGTTGTAAAATTTAATAAAACCAAATATACGAAAGTTTCGTAGCGGTACGCTTCAGAAATCCTCAGTTAAATTTCAGCAAGTAATAACACTTGGAATAAAACTAATATCCGTAACTATTACAAATATTTTACGAGTATGTCCTCTACATGTGTAATCCTTGCTACAAATACAAAAGCACGGTGTACTTGGAGAAAATTCTCGCATTACCTTGCGTTTTTGCGAGTGCTACGGGCTACGAGAGTGCCATCGGGCGGTGTTCTGTTCCACAGAGGCGCACGTTGTTATTTCACCGTGCTACGCTCCGTAGCCCTCTACGTAATGACGAACTATATCCAGCGTTTACTCTATCAAAGACACCGTTCCTTTCAAAGACAAAATTAAATAAAACTATTCTTCTTTTAACTCAGTTTTTGTTCTTATTGTCAAATGGAACGGTGGATAACTACTGATAACAAGAGATTAGAATAAGATGGTAAAAACCTGAAGCAAAATTCTACTAAATTTAGATGGTAAACAAGTCTCGATAAATGTACCTTTATATCATGTTACTACGTCAACTTAACTATATCTATGTTTGTGTAAGAGATAATATATCAGATACCCCGAATGAGCTCACCTACCCAGGTAATAATTCCCATTGTGACGTTTCCATTCCACAATTGCTTTCGTTAGCAAAAAAGGAAAGTAGTGTAATATATAAACTTCTGTATTATGGAGTATGTGGGTGGTTGTATTAAGGAAAATAGTCTTATCACCGAGCAAGTGCCTGGAGAACGCAAATAAAAAATAACAAAGTATCTGTTGCACGGGGATAAGCCAGCAAACGGCCAGCATTCAATTCGCCGCCACTATCTCTACGAGCCTCGAAAAGATCGCCCTAAACCCACATCTTTGTGTCAAGTCGGAAACGATGTCTATCTGCAGTCTTCAATTTATACACTCGCCGCTTTTAAACTTGCATTTCTATACTTAATAAACAATCTCTCTACAGTTTCTTTATTAACCAAAGAAAGTTCAAAATTAGTTTTCTGTTAGCTGATAAATAAAATACTGAACGTCTAATAAATTCTAATTAAAACTTCGGTAGGTAAGTTATAAAGTTAGCTACATGAAACTTGTTTGAATTGCAAAATTCTTAGCTTATAAACTGAGAACGTGACGTTCATATCAGCGAGTCAGGCCTGAAGTTGAAATTCGGATATAAAATTGAGTGAGAAACTATGAGCTTGAAGCTGGCTGGCGTATACCAATTTTCTTTTCGTATCCTTTTTGACTTAAATAAAATATGATGGTTGTAGAACTTGTAGTAGTGGTGAAGCAAGTTTACCTAAATCCCGGCGATAGTCTGCACAATCATAACCGGAGCTATCCTATTTGGGAAATACGTAATAGAGAGAAGTTCGCCGCCAGGCAGGCGCTCACAAACGAGAATGCGTGCTCATTCCGGCCTATTTGCTAGAATAGCGTCGATATCCTGCCGATGAATCGCGACTGGACGATCGGAGCGTGATCCCGCATTTCATTTAGAGCTTGTTAAGAAAAATAACCTATGTACAGTACAGATAACAATCACCCATTACTAAACTATGGTCATTCTACAAGTCACGGACAAAGAGGTCGTCTCCTTTGAAAATCTTTTAATAGCGCACCCCTATTGCTATCTACCGAGTACCGACGGAATAATAAACTTTGTAGATGCGAAAATACGGATAATAGGGGAGTCTGTACACAATAATAGATCTAGAGGTACAAAGCCTTTGTCGTTTCGTTCTTAATCTGATAATAATTGAACTCAATTTCGTTGTTATTATAACAGGAATGAACCCTCGAGCGAGGCTGTGTATGTCTCGCAACTCGGAACACCACACACATTGCCATAGTGATTGTAATAATAACTTTGTTACGGAAACTTCCTTTCAAAACATATTTGTAAGCTACCTAAGTGTGGATGTTTTGAAATATTTGTATATGATTATTCGGTCGTGTATATTAATTAACAAGCACCTGGTTAACTTCAATTGTTTGTGACATTTATTTAAAATTATACTTATTACGTTTATTGTAAATTAATTTAGATCAAATGCCTTTATTTAATTAGGTTAATTAATATGTTATTTAATTAACGGTTTATTTATTTTATTGTATTCATTAAGAAAAGTTCCGCGATAGATTTAAGGTAAAAGTAAAACCAACGAGGAAAAATACAAAATAATAATCATATGAGGAACATGTCACTCAATGTTTGTTTTCTTTCAGTGTAAAAATAATGAGATGGTAAAGTATGAAATGAGAGGAGGTCGTTTGGCGTTCCGTATCGTGGCGCAGAAATAGTCGCTCCACGTCCGGAACCGGATGCGCGCCATCTCCGACTCCGATCGAAAGCCGTGTCGTGCCGTACTTGTTGTATCGTTATTATGATAACGTGAACGTTAAACACCAACCTTTCGGTAACCTTTTTGTACCGTAACAGCTTTACGCATGCCATATAAATAAATGCTCTCGTAAACTATATTCATGAAAAATCTTTTATTACTCCACACTCAAATCTTTCAAGTAGATACAATACAGTTTTTTGCTTCCTATTTTTGTTATCGGTTGATTGATTGATTCGTTAGTGCTTTCGCTTGTGCTATAATATAACGTGTGCTGTGAATTCACGGTCCATCGGCAATCGGGCTTGTTCGTCATGCGTTCAATTTTCCAGCTTCCTTTGATGCATATTTCAACAAGTTTCATGGCTGGCGCGTCACAGACACTGAAACTGAAATTTATCCTTAATTAAAATTGTTCGTATCGTATCAGTGTCGTACATCTCTTTTATCGAACCACCATTATTCACAGGAAATTATTGTGAACCGAATCAATTTTATCAATATGGTGGTAGTGTGGCGTGAACACTTTGATAATGACTTTATTACCAATTTGGACGCCATCTAGGTACATTAAACAATGTACAATCAATCGCTATCCGATTACCATAAATCACGTTCCAGCTATTGAAATTGTAAACAATAGATAGGTAACTGAGTATATCGCCTAATAGGTGACCTATTGTTTAGTAATTACCTATTAAGCTCAAATACGTCTTAAACAATTTCAGATAAATTCTGTTTATCAACAAGAAAAGCTGTAAACAATGTAGTAAATATATTTATTGGTATGTATAATAATGTTCACAAGTATACTTTAGTCCATTAGCTAAGCTCGTGACGCGGGTACTCGGTAAGCGGATCAGAGAATAGGTTTATGCGTAGGATAAGACGCCAGAATGGTCTTGCAAAGTTAATGGAGGCTTAAATAAATCAATACAACAAAAATATCGTTAGCAAGGTGCCGTGATGCGCATTTTAAAAGGAAATTAGACGTTTTAGCTGTACCACGGTGTCGCAGATATGAAAATGTGCTTATCTAGTGTCTAGACTTCGGTAATGAGCTGTATTAAGGTTCCGATAACATTCGTACTAGTGTTTACTTATTAATCGCGACAATTCGGGAATCCGAAAGATTTTTCGGATGATTTCCCTCGGGGCGACACAGACCACTTTAGGTTCTCTACATTACAGTGCGGTACCTACATAAAAACATCTACGTATATCTTTTGGTTCCTTTCTGTTGAAGTATACATTATTGCCAATCGGAGGCAGTGAAAAAAGCCACCTCAATGACGTCATTTCATTTTATTTTCAGCAGCTGTATATACAGGGTGAAATTGTAAACAGTCGACAAACCGAAATGGGAGATTGTACTCATCACTATGAACGGATTTTTACTATGGAACCAAATCTGAAATCGCGAAAAAAAAACAGCTGTTCCCTACATTTATGTTCGTATATCTCGTTAAAATGTACATATTATGTAATATACATATGTATGTACATATTATGTATATGTAAGGGAACAGCAGATTTTTTTTTCGCGATTTCATATTTTGTTCTCATAGTAAAAGTTGTTCATAGAGATGAGTACAATCTCCCATTTCGTCGTTGCGACATTAAGACATCTTATGCGTCACTTTTGGTAAAATCACTTTTTAAATTGTTTTACTATGACATTACTTTTCATTTCAATCAACAATAGCAAAGTAAAAAGCAGGAAATCATGTGGCTGTTATCTTTATTTTTTGGTTTCATTATATTTTTTTTAGTAGACGGTTTTTATCGATTTTACCATAAAAGTGGTTTTTACACATAAGAGGTCTTAAAGTCGCAACGACGATTTCGATTTGTCGACTGTTTACAATTTCACCCTGTACATAGTTCTTATCGCTTAAAATTCTGATCGCGTCGTCTTTTGCTCTTGTCTCTTAAACTAAATTTACAGTAAGGTTATTTGTAATCTAAATTTGCAATTACTACGTAAAACGAACATAACCGTAATAAATTAAAATAGAATTGCAGTGAGAGCCAGACAAAGTGTGTAGTGAAAGCACAGTATGCAAACTTCAAAGAAACTGAAGTTAATGAAGACAGCACGCAATAAAGTTTGTAAGTCGGCAGGTGGCGGAAGACGGGAGCTTCACTTTCAGCGCTGTCGCCGTGTAGTCTGTTGTGTACGACAAAATAGTGGCAACGGTTAAGCGCAAACAATGAGTACGGATTTAATTATTTTTCTTAGCTTCTCATTGGTATTTACAGACTTAATTAAGATTATTCTCAACTCGCTGTTGCCTGCGGTTTCACTTGCATCCTGGGCGAACTACTTCATGTATTCATATCTATATATATAAAAATGAATCCCAATTTCCCTTGGTCACGGCATCACGCGTGAGCGGCTGGACCGATTTCGCTAAATTTTTTTTTGTTGTGTTCGTTATTGTCTGGAGAAGGTTCTTATGAAAGAAAATTTTGACATTAAAAATGTAAACGACACAACAATATAATCGTTCAGGGGTGATTCTATCATTACAGTTTTAGCTAATATCGGTATGTCAGGATTGCGAGCAAGGTAAACACAGTAAATAAAACCAACATAGACTCTCCACCACTGAGAGTACTTGTATTTGGGTTAGTATTAGTAACATTAACTAGATCACAGTATATTACTTTACACAATTATTACAAGATCATAAAATAATGACAAGCTAATCAGATATAAAAGGTCAGACTTCTTCAGCTGTTCAACACGGAATGCTCTCGCTTCGTCGAATGACCACCGCCTTTATAACCTCGGGTGGGCCGATCCATATCGACGACTACCCTCTCTTTTCAACATTGCCCAGTGCTACCCGCTACCGATAACAAAAAAAAATACGAAATTATCTCAGTATGTTCATAAAATGGTTACAACTTTTTGTTACTATTTTGATTTTGTTTCTGACGGTAGGTAAGTAGTAGGTAGGTAGTAATAGGAAAAAGTGCATTGCAACGCTTGCCGGGTACAGCTAGTAAAAAATATAAATCCTATCTCCTAATCCAGGTCATGATCTACCAGTGTACCAAGTTCCATCCAAATCCGTCGTGATTGATTGACAAACATCCAAATGAACAATTTCGCAAACATCCAAAATTTCACATTTATAATATTAGTAGGGTGGTAATTGGTTTTAATTTTGCATATATTGGGGGCATTGATTTTCCTAATTATATCTGTCTGGATATTTTCATAATTGCATCAGCTTGCATTAGGTAGCGCTTCGGTTACCTATACCCATATAATAAAACGGTTCAGCTTGCTCAGGTAACTCTTTAGTTACCTATATGTGTATAACTATGTATGTCGGTTCATCTTAGTGAATAATTACTGTTAGCCGGAAGTACCGTCTGAACTTCTGTATTGCCATTGTGTGGGTGTCGGTGTGTGCGCAGGGTGGATCAGGTGACAATCGGTGTTTGAGGCATTGCCGTTTGTTTCCGCCGCCCCCTGACAATTTATAAGCCCTTCGTTTGGGCACAAAGGATTGCCTTATCTGTTTCCAAATTCATGAATTGTTTTGCGAGACGTCAAGACACATGAAAGGTTATTTTGTTTACCGTCGCTTGTTCCAGGTGTTTGTTTATTATGTATTCAATCCGATTTAAATTGGAACTTATTTTGCATTCATTTGTTTTGCAGATACAATGATTCGTAATAAGATGAAGTATACAATTGTTCAAGATTTCCTAATGAGATTCTTATTACGTATAATTAACGCGGCACGTAAGTACGGTATACATGCACAAGTACAGGGTAAATCACGTTTTTCAAGCAACAAAGCACTTCACTTATTGGAAAATCCGAGCTAAAGCTAAGAAAATTCAATAATATGAGGGCACCGGGGTCGCAGTTAGCAACGGACTGAGTCTAACAACGCGTCGTTTATTGAAAGTTATTTGAAAGCCGTCTGCGGTGACCGCCTGCCTATAAGAGGTTTCATGTTATTTACGACTTGCTGGCCGAAGCATTTTCACATACATGTAATAGTGTTACTGTGTTTATTGGTGTTATAGAGATTTTGTGTCTACGTTATAAATGTTGCTTGTCGTAGTAAAATAATTGTGATGAAAACGTAGATTAGGAACAAAGTATTTTTTTATCATATTTTTGATTACTTACGGTTTACTCATGTGCAGTTTTCGGAATTGCCCGACTAGTTTCGGACCCAAACGGAGCCCATAATCCTTAAATCCTCGCGACGAGAGGGGCAATGCTGTAAAATGCACGTGAGGAAAACCTTAACTAATCATAAAATATATGAATGTGTTTCACGAAAGTTTTATACTTTTTTTATCCGTTGATTCTGTTTGTTAGTTGAATAACATATCTACAATCTAGTATAAAGAAAGGTTTGGATAGAATCGAGGCATTAATACGATCCACGGAAAGCTTTAGACTTATCTACGTTTCTGAGTGCTACGAGCGCTACGGCCTACGACTGCTACGAGCGAACACAATCCCGAATCGTTTATAATATTATCGCTTCAAGTTTATGAAATTGAATATTAATAGGTAATTACTTTGCAATAGTTGTTTCTGTCAAACACAAACGTTGATTATAGTGGAGTGCGTTGATTAGAGGAAGCGTTCACTGGGTGGTGGGCGTGGGACGCGAGCATTGTCCCGCGGGCACCAACATGCATCACGAAAATTGTGTTCAGTGGCACGCGCCATAAAGTACCCACGCACTGACACACGTGCCGTTCAATACGTGATACACTCGAAAATACAACTGTGACGTCATTTCACAAACAATCCACAATATTTACGAGCATTTCGAACGTTTCCGCAGAGATTTACTCATAAACCCAGAATACTCATAGACCTGTCCATACCCTAATTGAGTTTCTGTGTATTCCAAACCCAATGTATAAAGCAAACGTGTTCTGTAACGTCGAAGTTTACTAATACAATTTAATAATAAAGCCATGTATACAAGCTTGCAAATAGGACATGGTCGTCCGATCTGTTTGCTACACGGTAATAGTTGTGTAAAGCCCCTAATAAATCCCAGTACAATGGTTTGCCCCCACCCGACACACCTGCAGGCCCTGTTTGGGAGATGCAACAGAACACGGACGCAACATTCATTGTGAACCAACTTTGTTAACTATATTTGCATTTGCTCAAAATGAACGCTGTACATAGATGCCCGTATCGAGTAAGGGATTACCTTAAGCCGGCCTTGGATTCCTAGCCGGTTTGTCTACGCTTTGATCTGACTCACTTCATAATTCTAGTCTCACCGCTTGTCTTTATGTTAGCGAGCTAAGATGTTTATTTTCATAAATATCAAGAGACCAACAATTCTAGATAATTCTGCCGCAGGCTTCTTTGTGAATACAAACGCTTTGAAATTCCTTTTGATACAAAATCATCTGAAGATAATTACATAAAAAATTACTTACCCCAAATATCGCAGCAATTTCGCAATTTGAAAAACGAACATGAAAGAACCTTTGGCTAAAATCAAGAACTTCTTTTTAATAGGAAACTCATCCTCCAAACTCTGGCCACTAATCCGCGCACAGCACCCATAAACAACTTTTCGTTAACATCGACAATATCCACATTTTAACTCGCTAACAAAACGAACAGTGCTGACTATTTACGAAGCGTTTCAGTCTGCATCTGTGCAAACCAGCGCGGATTTTCATGCTGAACTTTTGCAACGGGAGGCATTGTAAAAGCTGACTGGTTGCGGCCATTAGCGCTCTCGCTAATTAAGGATGTTCGGATGTACCGGTCAAATCCGCGGCTCGAAACCGCCCTCAGTTACAGTAACAATGTTGTTACTGCAACCAATAAATACCGTCATTGCAAATACCACCACTACCTACAAATTTCCTGATAGAGATAAAAATAGCGGCTGCGGAAGCGGAAATTCAGCTCATAACACAGCGCCTGAAGCAAAAAAATTAACTGCATTATTATAAAAATCTTATTTCCTCCTTGAGTTGAAAGGTATTGTACGTTGTTTCACTGTTTCGTGTATAACAAAATGAAAGCCACAAGTGAAGATGGTTCCTTAGTTTTCCAATTATAAAGTGAAGCAATTTAAACTCGGGTCTTATATCGCAATTCACAATACTGTCCCGAATCTAGATCCTTCGAGTTTAAAATTGTTTGATTATTAGTTCTTTGTGGATATTAATGTTACACAGTTATTTCCGGTTTCACAGAAACTCAAATTGTTTTCGAGATACAATTGTTCTCGAAATGCTTATAGTTCCTGTGAAGACTTCCTTTCATTTAGAACTAAAACTGATATCCGCCCGCCGCCGCTATTGGTCTAACGAACGCAATCGCAATAGACAAGTGTTCGATTCCCAAAAAAAATGTCGTTGAATTTTCCTGTCAGGATATTTTCTGTAGCAATACAGGGTTGAATTTGAGCTCGGTTAATAGTGATAGGCTCGCTCCCTATTACGGATAGGTAACTTAGGCGAACTATAGGTTTGACGACACGTTTGGTGCAGTGGCTAAGCGATTGGCTTCTGCGCTATGGGTCGTGGGTTCGATTCCCACACGGAACAAAAATTTGTATGGCCTACAGATGGTTGTTTCGGGTCTGGGCGTTTGTATGTGAGATTTGTGTCTGTAAACGCAAGAGAAATCTTAGAGCGATTACGCACTGCATCCGATCTGAATCCGTGAAAATACGGATATAAAAAACTCGGACCGAATTCGGATATTGCTTTACGCACTGCATCCGATCCGAATCCGTGAAAATAGCGATCTAGAGTAAAAATCTCGGACCGAATTCGGATGTTGCTTACGCACTATTCCGATCTCTGATTAAAATTCAAACAATTCGTCAATTGTTCTTCCGAATTAGAAACTCACGGATGACGGATAGAAATCGGATGACGGATGCCGGATGTAGTGCGTAAACTATCATACAAATAGTTCTATGGCTACTTCGGAACGTATTTTCACGGATTCGGATCGGATGCATTTTAATTAAATAAAATTAAAAAAATATGGTGTTCACCTTTGTGATCCGTTCCAAATCTGACAAGATAATAAAACTATACCAAAGCATGTATGAAAAAGTTGCACTCAAATCGAAACCGAAACTTCAGAATATATTTAAAACGAAAATGTGGACGGTCACACTTAAGATCATAAGAGTTCGCATCTAATCGGATTATATATTATTCACTTTAGTGTAGCGACATACTTTGCCCAAACTACGCGACCGGAGTACGGCGGCCAATATTACGTTTCGAAGTATTTAGCTCTAACGACACACCAAGACTGAAATACAATTTCAGTCTGCAATTTTTATGTAATTTTCTTGCAGAATGGTTCAATTCAGTCAAGGATTCGGTCACCGAACTTTCGGTCACATATTGGTGTGGGGTGATTATTCTAAAAATGTTAGCAAAACATAAGATCGTCATTATCATCATCCCAAAGTTCTAAATGCAGATGTTTCAAACTTCAATTATAATAATGAAAAATCAAACTATATCACTGCCGTTAAGCAATAAGACAAGAATAAAAACAATCTGAAACTAATATTAATGTTAACAACTAAGGAGAACAATGATTTGTTTTTTTTTTTTTTTAAGGTAGTTCGAATATTCACCCTGTGACGCTTCCTATTCAAAATTCATAGAATGCATAGTATTTGGCAGTAGCTGAACTTCCGCTGACTAGCGTTAGGCTGATCGACAAGACGCGGCGTAGTTTCCATGGGTAACATAAAAAACATTGCAGACGTAAAACGTCGAAGTTCGGCTATGCAATTTGGGCCTGGTGTGTAGCTACACTTAGTCCTTTGATACGACGGCACAAAGCGTCACCAAGCGTTATAGGACGCCATTTCTCGTTGCGCGGTTGACGTAGAAATTACCTAAGCTTAGACAAACGCGTCTAGCAGACGACTACGACGCGTTAACTCGGCGCGAGAGTTGCTCCGTGCTGATTGTCGGCTCTGAAGTCGCTGGAGGCAGATGCGGCGCTAACTACTTATTATACTAACAATTGTAACATGTTCCTTGTCGTTGTAGTATGTTCTAAACTAGCGAAGTACAGTTTTAGTATCTAAAAGTAGGTACTGCTACTCTTAATATAGTTCTCTATCTTTATGTGCTGTTCTGAACAATAGACTTACTAAGCTGTAATTTCCCGTCGTAATTATTATTTCTGCAATAGGCATGTTGACAGCATCAATAAATTGCAAATCTAATTAGTCCGCCAGGTAGAGTTTCGAAAAATAATGGACACGTATTTTTTATTTTGTTAAATCTATGAATATTTGGAAAGATAAAACCACGGATAAAACGCATCAAAACTCGAGAGTGGGGGGTTGTGACGTAGGAAGCAAGTAAAAATTAAACTTGCTTGTGACGTTTTGCCAATTTTAAAAGTGTCGTATCTGCGTCAATTATGGTTTACGTAACAAAAGAAAAAATACGGGTCTAATATTTTTTTGATAATCTAACTGACGGACTAATTACATTTTTTCAGTCAAATACCCTATAGTGACTACAATGTTTATTCCCAACTCTGATGAAATTGCGTCCTAAAAAACACAGCTGTCAGTTTACACAAACCTTCTGACTTTGCAGCATGTGACTGAAGGTTTTCGATTTGGGGCCACACACTCGTGCCCCTTGAGGATCGATTTCCTTTCATTGTCAGCAATAAATTCCCCTACTTTCTTATTTACCACAAGTGGTACGTTCCAAAGTTAGAACCGAAATACTTGAATACGTTTTTCGTACAAGAATATCATAGGTTTTCTCTATATTAATATTTTATACGCAATTATTAACAGTAATTTAAATAAATAATGGAAAACCAGAACGTAACCCAGTAGAAATTCAAATAGGCTATTTAAAAGCTAAAGAAAATAGCTTTAAAATGTAAATGTGGATAGATCACGCCCAGACTGTGTTACAGCGAATGCTTTGTAACAGAAGGTAAAAAGAAATGGCCGTTTCGTTCATTAGCAGGCTGTTGATTGCTTTTTTTTTCAAGACATTTATTTGCAACAATATTTTAAAGAAGGAGTGCTTGTGAGTTTTAAAATATTAATCATGAATCTATCTCTCGCACTGGTGATAATTTAACCATTGCCCTAATAACAAATTATTCACCTTAGCTGAGCAAGCATTTCAGTTACCCGACGAGTAACAAGGCAGCAACGATTGTCAAAGCAGAGTGTAACATGGTGAAACAATTTTCTTGGGCATTCGCACCGAGCTCGGAACCCCTGCGGCATCCAATCAGCCGCAAAGGAAATTAAACTGTTGAATTTATTAATGGATAGCCTCGGATAATAATCCTTTGTAACTAGTCTTAATATCACCTTAAATATATTGTAGGTGATCTATTGAATAATAAACAGGATTACAAAGTAAGTGCTAAAAGACTCCTGTAGCAGCCCAAATTGGGTTAGATGATTCAACGGTACTTTTATTTCATATACATTTTTGTTTGAATTTAGAATTTTGACAATAAGTAAGTATTAAATTAAGCACAATTGTGGCTCCCGGCAAAGAAAAGGCGATCCTCTCACTACTTGTAGGTGGCGTAAAAGGCGTTATACCACCGTGCCGTGCCGTACCGTGCCGTATCGTGCCGTATCGTGCCGTACCGTGCCGTATCGTGCCGTATCACGTCAGCACCCATCCACACGGAAGTGTCCTCTTGTTTGATAATAGCAAAACATTGCAATCACCAATAGTTACGTGGTATAGGTAATGGAAGGCCCGTGTGAGGTTTATTAGTAGATGAAAATAAAAACCAAAAAAACTGTTATCATTTCTAGAAACTAACCAAAACGGTAACAGGTTTTTAGGTGGGAAAACTAAATCGATTCAAAAGCAAAACGTTTTTTAATAAAACAAGCTTCAAACCATAAAAATAAAACGGTAAAAAACCCTCATAAATGTTTTTTACTTTCAAATATCCTGTGCGAGCCATATTTATAGTAATTGCTCAGAGAGCAGCGGTATTTTAAATAGGAATCAGTAAGTAAATCGATGATGATACCTAACTGTTTCCATCTTGCAGTGACGTCCTCAGCACAGAACAGGTAATCACATATTTTCCGTGCTTCTCGTAAAAATATTAAAAGGATGTTTCTTTAACGAATATCTGTTACACTTTTTCTTTCTTAACATGTCAATGGTTTATTAAATAATTCCTGTGTATGACCACCACAATAGTATTAGGAGTGGCCGCGCAGAGATCGTCTCTCATGCAGATGTTCGGGCACAAGGGACATACCAGCAAGTACGACATGGATTGCTCTGGATCACTGCAGTCACTTTGAGCAAGATTGGGATCCCTGAACACTGATCTGATACATTGTAGACACCTTTCGTGGCTATCCTGACATTAGCTCCGCGCAAAACTAGAAGCTGACCGTATCGTGGCTGAAACGACTAGACTCGCATTTGATAATGACCGGAGTAGTGTAAAGTTTTTGGATAAGTTTCTTCAAGCACGGCGGAACCTCGCAATGGGCCGGAAATTCTTAATATATATAAATCTCGTGTCACAATGTTTGTCCTCAATGGACTCCTAAACCACTTAACCGATTATAATAAAATTCGCACACCATGTGCAGTTCGATCCAACTTGAGAGATAGGATAGTTTAAATCCCAAATTATAGTCGCAATTTTAATTTATTGCTAATTATTTGTCTGTTATTATTTGACAGTCACAATTATCTGTTAACTCCAAATGATTCTAACAGATGTCGATACCTTTCGACTGGGTTGAGTAAGTAATCAATAGATGGCGCTGCTATGGTAAATCTATGAGCTCATTGTAAAGGGTCTTTAGTCTTTTCGCACCGCGAGCGGTTCGAACCGCGGTATGAATAGCCTAAGAGCTCTTTTTGAATGAGTCCTTTCGCACCGCGGTCCGAATCGCCCAAGAACTTTTTGAAATGGGTTGACTCGGACCACAGTAGGAAACAGTTCTCTTTTTGGTGGGTGAATTCAGACAGAGCAGATTTGTAGTTTTTATTACACATTCCATACAGTACAACCAGGCACAAAATAACAGGAAAAACAAAATAATTTAATTAGGTTAGATAGGTGTGCATTGCACGGCGTTGCAGCCGTTGCAAGATCATAGAAGTGAATTTGCTACTTAATTTAACTTTGAAAAGTGCTGATAATTTCGCAACGGCAGGACCGATTTCCATCAGACGTAGCATAGAATTATCCTGATTAAACCAGTTAAAGCCAAAAAGTTTCGGAGTTACGTTGCCACAAACAGACAATCAGACAGCCATACAGACAGACGGACAGACATACAGACATAGGTGTCAAACTTATAAAACATCCTTCTATTTGCGTAGTGGGTGAGAAATAGGCTTCAAACGTATAACGTCTCTTTTTGAGTCGGGAATGAAATCTAAAAAAAATGCTTGAAAATGGTGTTTTTGCCATTATATCGTAAACTATTAACTATAGAAAAAAAATACTTTTGGCAAGAATTGTAGGAAAAATTGTCTACAAAATTGGATGGATTTTTTTTGTCGTAAAACCCATAAATAAGGAGTTATTTAATATAAACTCATTTTTGGGGTCTTTAATCCAAGATGGCGGAGCGCGCTGAGATCGAAAACTTGATATTTTCATAAGAACAGCTAAACATAACACATAATTATCCAAAATTCAGGACTGACGGACCTTCTGCAAGTGCAACCCCTTTTTTGCGACATGACGACTGGGTTACTTGTCTAAGTGTTTATTATCATTGGTATAATTTTTGCTCGACAAATGAGAGGACGCTGCTGCCCGTCCTGCCGTGGTACTGGACGTAGTTTAAGGAAATACCCGGGTCCTGTATCTGTCCTCTGTACAAGTATATTGTGTATAATTTTAAACATGATTATTACATCGCATTTATTGTTTCTTTTTTCACCAACCCCTTTTCTTATCGTCTGTACAAATAAATAATTGGAATCCTAAAATGTTTGATACGATTTCAAATCGGATGTATGATATGAGTATTGGGTAGTTTCGCTTCGTGCTCCGAATCGACCCATACCAAAGATACCTTGGGCCATTCGCACCGCACCAACCACTGCAGTGCGAATGGTCCCATTCAGAAATAGTACTTGGGCGAGTCGCACCGCGGTTCGAATAACTCGCGGTGCGAAACGACTAAAGACCCATTGTAAAATGAAGCTAAGCTAATTTAATCTATACTAATATTATAAAGAGGTAAAGTTTGTGAGGTTGTAGGGGGTAATCTCTGGATCTACTGAACTGATTTAGAAAATTCTTTTACCAATAGAAAGCCACGTTATTTGTAAGTGTCATAGGCTATATTTAAAAAATAAATGTCACCCGTGCGAAGTCGGGACGGGCCGCTAGTATACTATAATGAAGTACAATTAAATAAATAAACTAGAGGTTCACCTACATACATTTAAGCAAAGTCATTTAACTTTACGGAACACGTCTAAACTACCCAATACGTAGGTTCAGTTACTATTTACTCATTAGCCCGCAATAAAAGTTACTCACACCCACCTTTAACTGTTCGGGCTATTTATCACGCGGTTGTTACAAAACTTTTGTAGAAAGAGTTTTCGGAGTGGACCCCTGTGTCGTCCCTCCTCAAGATTGATGGTTTCCCTCAGTCAACTGGTTGTTCATGGTGCCCATTCTTCCCGCACTCACCCTTTGTTTATACTATTGTTGTGAGTTTTACAATTATCATTAAGATCCTTGTCTGTGTAGAGGCGCGTGCTGTTCACTTAATTAAATGAAGTCCGGCTGTATCTATTCAAATTTCGGTGAAATACAGAAGCGCAATATTGCAAAATTTTAATGTGTTTAATATTTGTTCGTGCATCTATCGTTTTCAACTACCATGTTCGATTTCATAGATATTTACCGACAATATGAATAATTCAAACGGATAGTGTGGCGCGAAAGAGTCTCAAAGGAAATACGAGCACCTATAGAGTTTAAAATTGACGGTGCTGTCTGCTCTCCTTCGTTTCAACGTCTCGCACGCTTCCCTTCATAATATGTACGAGTACGAGTACTGACTACGTATCGAAAATGATATCGCAGCGTGAATCTTCAAATAAAATCGAAGGTTTATTGATAGAATCAATGTATCGTTATTAGTGATGTTCCGACTAGTCGGCGACTAGTTGGCAAAGTCGACTATCTGGCCACATTTGTAGTCGGCGACTATTCGGCAAAAAGCGCCGACTATCCGGCTCCTTACTTAGTATGTATTTCTCAATAAAATGTATTTAGGAGGAATTACATTGAATAAAAAAAAAACAATGCGAAGTAAACAAAACATGTTCCGACACGCTCGCAAGCGGCGGTTGCGACTTGCGCGCGAATAAGCTGTAAACGAAGCGTCTCGGAAATTGTCGAATACCGCCGAAACCGTGATCGGCTTGGCTGACTAGTCGGCCGATTAGTCGGTCTCTTTACAACCGACTAATCGGCTAGTCGGCTAGTCGGCCAAAGTCATAGTCGGCACATCTCTAATCGTTACGAAGGTTTTGAATCGGCAACTATTTCATGCAACTGATGCGCGAGTCATACAATGTTAGTCGGAAAGGGGGTACCTACTAATCCGAAAGAGTGTTATAGGGCCCATAATAATGAATAACATTTGTTCTATCAACTTCCGCAAAAGTCAATTAAGAGAAATAGCTGTTCAGATTTCATAAAAAATACACTAAAATCTATATTTCCTCAGCTACGATCAGTTGTGTTTACATTTTAGGTCATATATTTGAGGTCACGAATTAAAAGCTCCATTTTCTGAAATCGAAGGAATGAAGAATTTAAGAAAAAAAAACTAGAAAAAAAAAAAAGTTCATGAAACCAATAACTATCGAATTTTGAAATTTTAACACTTGTTTTAAAACCGCAATCAATAATACTTTGACCTTGTATTCCTAAACCATAACTTACATAGGTACTTGTACCTTAAGTTAAAGATTCCTAAAAACAGTATAATGAGGTGTGTTGCTTGCCGCAGACATATTGCAAAAGTTTCTTGAAATCAGTCAACTCCCCTTTCGCAGCGCTGTAAGCCTCATTCAGGCCACGTACCGTAGCTTTCATTCAAAAGGACGTGTCGAGTTTTCGTGGCAATTCGAATACTTTATCACAAAGTGGAGACCTATAAAACCTTCAGGAACGATAAGTAAGCAAATATATGAGGGCCATGAATTGTTATTTTTGGAAATGACTTTGATAAACAACTGCCTAGTATCAACACGATTTATATTTTGTAGTTATTCAAAGTCGAAAACGTTTATTGAACGTTTAAATAACGATGTAGTTTGCTTACACTACAAAAGCCATGTTTAGGTATGCCAGATAACACAGTTTTTATATAACGAATAAAAATAATAGCTTCAAAATCACATAAAAGTAATTTAAAATCTAAAAAAAACAATTATACTTATTAGATCTGTGATTGCTAATCTGCTTCTGATGCCGACTGTATTTGCATACATTAAACGGAGATTAATAAGGGTCGTTAAGCTTATGGAACCCCGAAAAGCCTGATGTGAAGGCTTAGAGATTCAATATACATAATTATTTATTGGCTTGTTCCATAAATATATTCCAGGTAGATTTCAAACTTCACTGAACTTCTAGGTCAAATAAAAATTCAATTAGGTAACCGTTTGACGCTTTTGTAGGGTAAAGATAGATAGATACTTAGATAAATATACTTTATTCTACAATAAAATAAATAAAACAGAAGGAATACACTTAATTAAGAACAGTACAAATGTATGTATGGTATGTATCTAACAACTGAATTAACTACAGATATACAGGTATATATGCATGGATAATAATAAATAACGATTAGGTACGTATCTTTTTCATTTGCACTGAGTCTATGAATCTATCAGACTTGGACCAGGTCGGCAAGATAGAGAGGCCTTTGCCAAATTTTGGCAAACAGAAGTTGATTTCCAGAATTAGAATAGTTTTTTTTATTTTATTTAAGTGTATTTTTTTATTTAAAGTGTTTTTATTTTATTTAAAGTGTATTTTTTATTAAATTTTTTTTTTATTAAAATATATTTTTGTGGCTTTTAAAAGTCTTAAAACCCCTAAACAAATAACTACCTCTTGCAGCTTAACCTAGTACAACTTATCACGTAAGTAGAGCAATGGCTTACGTAAATTCATAGATTAAGCAGCAATAAAAGTTACCGGAAAACACTACATGTACAGAAGTGAATTTCATATTGTAGGAAATATAAATGATATCTAACTGGAATTAAAACTACAACGATAATAACAAAACACACGCACATAATTCACCTGAAACTTAATTTACAATAGTGTCTCCACAATGGCGACATTCCGTAAAGCTGGCTTGATTAATTTAACTGGTGCCACCAGCGTAATGTGCCAAACTATCACGGTAATACTCGTATATTACACGACACCAAATATTAGCTTTACTTCCCCGAGGGTACGACAATTAAACACTTTTTTGATTACGCTTTCCGACCATAATTGCCTATTATACAGGCTGGTTTAATTGATAACGTGATTCAAGTTTTGCACTTCGGCGTAAATTAAGTAACGAACTACTTTTAATCTACACATATAAAAAATATTGTAAGGATGCTAAAACTGTACCTTAATTATTTTTGGAAAAAAATAAGTAGGTACAACGCATCCTAGGAAAATGCCAAAAATGTAGTTTTTAGAATTTTTGTCTGTTTGTAAGTATGTTTGAGCTTCATGCCAGTGCTAATAGACAGAACAGCTGAAATTAGGCAACCACATCCATTAAAGAGCGGTTCAGGTTATAGAGTACAAATTATCATGATATTGGGTGATGACCAGTAACTTTATGTTTCCGTAAGCAAAACCGCTTGTAGGTACAGCTAGTATAAAAATATAAAACGAAACGTTTTAATAAAAGTAAACATAATTATCCTAATTTTCTTTTCGTTGGTGCAATGAATATATTTTTTGTAGTGGTGGTTTATGTCAGGCTTGACAATATGCTGAGGTAGTAGTATGACCAGACTCCTGAAAGTGACTATTAAGGCTGGCGTCGACTACAGCCGAAACGCGTCGAATCGAGTCGAGTCGCATTTGTTCCGTGTGAGGCGAAACGGTCAGTAATCGCAAGTGGCTAAAACAGAAATTCGCGTGACAAGCGATGCGCGTGAGTTAAGCGACTCGGCGCGTCTCAGCTCGTCGCTGATCGACGCAGGTTAATAGTAAATGTATAGGAGGCGAATTAATGCGGTTCTATTCGACTCGACTCGGCGAGCCTAGTGGACGCCAGCTTTAAAGCGTAACTAACTTGTACTTACTTACCTTTACATAACACAATAATGATCTATGTTTCTTGTAATTTTCCTAAACCAATATGAATTTCTCAAGAAAAAAATTGATATAATATATTTTAAACGTATCCGCGAAACAAACCGCTCCTTTATTACAAAAATTTGGTGCCACCCGCGGCGAACCTTCGGTTTTATTACATAACGCGCATGATGCTACATTACAGAACCATTATGATATATGACCACTAAGCCGGAGGGTAGAGTCCATCAAAATTACCCCATTGCATGTGATACAAAAATAAAGTATTTTATTACTGCGTCCGACATGAATCGCCACTAGCGAGTAAATAAACAGACTATTAATTTTATAATTGAAATTTTCCATGTAAAACGATGCCTAAGGGTGTTTGTAAGCTGAGACTGGCGTTTCTATATAAGATTTAGGCTCGCTTTTTTCCTCTATTTCCCCTCAGCCTTATTAATTATTTTTTACACGGATCCCCACTGAGTAGGGAGGAGATGGAGCAATGAAGTGATCCTCTACAGAACACCGTTTTAGTGAACAGGTACTAAGGTATAACAATATAGATAGACGCAGCATATAACATTTTAAGGGTTTAAAAAATTGTAGCTTAGCTAGATATCTATCCTTTTATTTATTTTTTCTTTAATATGTTTGCAAACAAGGCTCATCCGATGGTAAATACACCTACAACAGCAAGATTTCTGGTGCGTTGTCAACCTTAGAGGCAAAGTCTCATGTAGGTACCTGTAATTTCACCGGCACCCAGACCCTTCAATCTGGAACACAGCAATGTAGCTTAGTTCGCCGGACGAACTCTTTCACAAGGAGTTCTACTACTCTTATAACACACTACTACATACTTTACCTAAAGAAAAGAGTTTTCCGGTTGAGCCATTTTCACTTATAAGTACAAAACATAAACTTAATTCATGTACGGGATCTAAGTGATCAATGCATCAGTGGTCACCTAATAGAGCCGCACAAATTATATTCACATAAATAAGTACCGAAAAAGAGGCTGACATCCAGCCGAGGTTTCATACAATTCCTTTTCGAAGCCGACAATAAATTACCTACCCCCTTCCTTTGTTCTGTATGTACACGTATCGGCAGTGTTTGGCACCAACATGTATAATTTACGAGTGTCACATACGTATACAAGGGAGCCTGCCTGACATTCATCACGCCACGCTCTCGTCACCCGAACGTGCCGTAAATCGTTGCAATGACGTCACGTATTTGTTTAAATTCAATCGATCCAAACGGTCGTGTTCACAATTTAAATATTTCGAATTTAACAGCTGTTACACCATATTTTAAAGTTAAGCTATGTTGTAAACTGACTTTATACGCTTTGGATGTTATGTATTTACTGCTTACATTCATGAGCAGAGCAACGCAACATAATGAAATTGTAAAGAGAGGCATTACCTATAAGAGGTAAATATAACAATAATATTCTATTACTAACATCAAACCCATTTTCTAAATAACATATGGAAATATCCGAAAATTCGAAATGTGTTATTGCTCGTCTTATAACCCTAAAATGCAAATCGAATCTATTTTCGCATGGGGGAATGTTTGCGTGTGGAAGTCTGAAATAAGCTTAGCGGAAAGTACGAAATTGGCTTGGATATGTCGATATTATTTAATGAAGCGTACCCCCGAGCTTGTTTGTCGAGTGGAAAATATTTATTACAGTTTACCTCAACTAAAGTATTTTCATCTGTTTTTCTTACTTAGTAGGCACGTCCCAAATTTTCCGTGATACTTATTTGTATATTCAAGTTCTAAAGGATAAATAAAAGGAAGTATTTTTTTAGGAGCAATACCCTACACTTAATTAACCCGAATAAGTCTAAATCAAAAAGATTACTGCTAAAAGAGTCGTCATAGCATTCATATTGCGCTTTATTATATAACATGTAAGAGAATTTTCACTAATATAATTATGTACCTGTCTAAAAAGTTTACTTGTTTATAATGAAGAGCTGACTTGTACCCACGAGTTCAAAGTCAATTTGCATAAAAGGCGCGGAAACGAATAATATCGTTGATATTGGGAAACTTGGAGGCAATGTTTTGAGCTACGCACACAGCTAATAACATCCGACAAGACGTTCGATATTTGCAGTTCTTGTAGGGCTGGCGAAGCCGTCAAAATACGCTTTAATAAAAAAAACTTGAATAAACGTAAACAATAAAATTTTGTAATAGATACACATACCAATTAAATAAGTGATGGAAAACTAATACTATTAAAACTATTTAACAATATAACTATTGCAATCTAAAATACAACATAATGAAAGTCCCAACTATGGAATAAAATAATGTAATCTAATGAATTGAGTGGAAATTATAAAACTGATCTGATACACCCCTACAATATGTATAAGATTGTAGCAGCCCGCTGTTTGCCAGAGGCTCTTCTCTCTTCTCTATACAACTCCTAACGCAAATATTTTGAAACTGAGCCATATACTATGAATAACATTCCCGAAATTAAACTAATTGCAAACCATCAAATTTCATATTAATTTTGCGCAAATGTGATCTAATTTTGGAACATATAAACAAGGAACTTCATAAATAATATTATTTAATTTAGTTTCCATTGAAAATCGTTAAGAAAATAAAAGAATAACACAAAATCCATGCATACAATATCACAAAAGAATCGCCCAATGTTTACGTTCGCACTCAAGGGAAATAATGATCGGAAAAACTGTCGGCAATCTTGCTCAATCCAGCGCTGTAATGTCGGAGCTTCAGCTACAGTTCACATTTTCACCAAATTAATATTGGATGAGATCGTTTGAATGGTAGATGACTGTAATATACCAACAGATACTATGTAAACAAATTGGAATAGAATATTCTGGCTACGCTTTGTAAATAATTTCCTTTATGACGTGTTTAGAATGGTAATCAAAATCGATACGCGAGATAACAATTGAAAAGTAATCAACTTTCCGTTAAAAGCTGTTTTAGTCGCAAATAACGCCAATCCCGTCGGTGTGTACTACAGCGAAGCTAAATCCAACTTTGTGAAGTTTGATATGCACGTTGAAAGGCATTCCTCATCCTCGTGTAGCTTTCGTAGGAACCTACACGTTAATGTTCGCAGACTTGTCTAATTTCGCTCGGCTCACTTTGTTTTGCGTAACGCTCCACAGTAATTCTACTGAATATAAATGAAGTTTCCCTTGTTCTATGAATAACATTTGCTAAGAGCGCAATTTACATTTTATTTAAAGCCGTTGCTGTATTGTATTCTAATAGCAGGTTTTTTTCAGGTTCGGCTTGTGAAGACGCGATTTCACTTTGATAAGTACCTACGACAATATTGTACCGCATTTAAGCTTTCGTTGAGAGCAAAAATTACTTGTCTGAGTAATGCCCTGCCGTTATTAACATCTAAAAATATTGCCGGGTGAAGTGAACACGCCCATGATGAGACCAACGAGATTACCTGTGACGTTTTTCAAGGAAGAAAATAAGAATACATTTATCTTAGTTATAGCAGGTAAATGGGTTCTTAAAAATCAAAGTGATGTTTATTTACAAAGTTGTCACGTTGATGATGGGAAATATAAAGAAGATATTCGTTTAGCGAAGGCACTAGTAACTTAATAATAATAAAAAATAGTGGAAGTTTATATCTCCTTACTTTTTATTATTTGATTTGGCCGCGTTTTAACCTAGTCGCAATTGATGGTAAGCGCACAGGGTCTATGATAGAGCACACAAATCCAAATAACAGGGATATGGAAGGAATTCCCCTATACCCCTCTGGCTCTCACATACACACGACGGAACACAGTAAACTGCTTGGCGCCAGGACTTTAATGTGAGAGTGGTAGCTAGCCAAACGGACCGTATAGATCCTACCACCTAACTTGCTGGGTTTTGTTGAATCTTACAACGAGCGTCTATTCACATACGCATTTAATTCATGTTATTTGTAAAATATGTACCTATTTACTGTACCCCAAGTGTGAGTTTTTTTCGTTAACTACAGTAGTTGCGTCACGCCAAAAATGTATGAAAATTTAGGCTGCGTCTCTAGGCGCACCGTTCACTAACTACTATTCGCACGTTAATTGAACGGTGCGCCTAGAGGCGCAGCCTAAATTTTCATACATTTTTGGCGTGACGCAACTACTGTAGTTAACGAAAAAAACTCACACTTGGGGTACTGGTTTAAAACAACGGAGAGCTTTCTTTAATGTACATTAAAAATTACCTAATCTTAATAAATATCTAGACTCCTCTCTACCTCTCTATTAATTGTGTTAAATATCTCGAGTTTTCATCGTTATTTTTGAGAATTTATACTCCATCCATCCAATGATAACTATTATAGCTTTCTCCCCAAATAACTATACAAAAGCTCCGGCGTTCCTGTGTCACGTTTATATGGTGGGTAGATAGATCCTTCCGCCTCGTAAGTTTTAATGATGACCGAATTTATTCTAAAGATGATCACCTGCATGCAAATTATGATCGCCCTTATCCAGTAATTTAAATTTTTATTCCGAAGGTTTTTTCGTAAATTCTCATTCGAGGAGAGTACTCAAATTTCTACAAAGAAAAGAGAAAGTTAAAATATTTCTTTGCTTGGAGATAAATTAATTTTGTGTTTTTAATGCTCCGTTTTTTTAGGTTGCTGAGTGTCTACTTAAAATCCGGTTTAATGTTACCTCTCGTTCTTCCGTTTCTTCTTAAATTATGGAAGGTGGCATTCGTCTGAAATTATTTCACTTTGGTACCAAAGGACAATGGGTAATTATGAATGACGCCGGTCTCCAAAAAATAATATATTGTAGCACTTAGCACTATGAACAATGGTGATTGTTGCAGTGCTCGCTCATCGAGTGTATTAAAATTATTCCATGACAGCATGACTGAATTCACTTCAGATATACGTTCAAAAATAATTTAGGTAAGTTTTATATTTTGCGCTACGGTGTGCACTAGGGTTTTCGCCCCGGGTACCCGGAACCGGGAATTCCCGGGAATTTGGGGATTTTAGGACCCGGGAATTATTAGGCGGGAATCCCGGGTACCCGGGAATTATTTGAAATGAAGAAATGATGATGAAAAATGAAGGGCCTGCACGCTTCCTAGAATTTTAGAGCATTTTCTGTCTCTCTCGCGTGAAACGGACAATGTACTGCGTAGTGTGAACTTAAAATGGGGTAAATGTATCGTGATGTCAGCACGCAGTACTGTTGTCTTAAACATTTTCGCTTGTTTTTTTTTTTTGTAAATGTTTCATTTTTTGAAACTATTCACAATGCGCCTTTTGCGTAATTTAGAGATTTATGAATAATGAAAATATAAAGGGTGTAAACGAATTCTTGTAATTCCTTTAAACAGCGTGATCTACTGATCACAGATTAACCCTAAATGGTTATGGTTTGGTATGGTAATAGTTTTTATTTTAAATACAAAATAGTTTATTTAAAAAAATGTTTTGTTTTCGAGCCCTTTTTGCACCCCGTGTTAACCGACTGCAAAGAACGATTTATTGCTAGTCGTGCTAGCCAGCTGTGTCACCGTCCTTTCATTCATTGATGAGTGGCGTCGAAACGTTCCAACGAATAAAAATTTTATTTAGCAAATTTTTATTTTTTTATTTGTACCTTATTAGTTGGTTATGTTTCGATCACATATCGCTACCGCAAGAAAAAAAACTTCATTTTTATTTTTAATCAAGCTAAATCCCGTGCTCGGTCATTCTACACCAGTGATCATGTGGTTTTAAAGTATTACACGAATTTGGTATCACCCTTTATAGTCATTCACCCTATTGTTATTCCGTAATATTTTGCCATATTATATGAAGAGAACTTGACGAGACTTTTTTTCATTAAAGAAACTCGCGACGTCGCACAATAAATGTTCCTAGTTAATTTTTTTAAATAAGTGTATAATTTTTTATTTTAATAGGAAAAGTCGATTGGTTTGTTAGACAATTTTTCATGTTTAAATTACTTACATAAGTTTAATGTTGAAATAATTATACGAGAAAAACTATATTTATACAAAAACATGAAAATTCCCGGGTACCCGGGAATTCCCGGGAATTGTGAGAAAAAATTCCCGATTCCCGGGAACTCAAATAGGCCGGGAACGCGAAAACCCTAGTGTGCACCGCTACATTACGTTGCGCGCTGTGCTGTGCTATGTTGTATTATGTTGCAAATGGAGGAGAATTTGAAAAAAAAACTGACCTCTAGACTAAAAATGATAGATAAAAAAAAAACTTAGTATTTGTATCGTGTAACTTCTTAACGACTTGTCCGATTGAGGTCATATTTAAACGGCATGTATTTAACGCGGCGACAAACTAATCTGATTTAGGGTTTTAAAAATAATTAAAATGGGTAGCAAAAATAATAGGTTGGCAGCTACAGTGAAGTAGCATTTTAAGTATAAAGTAGTAGCTTTATTTTTAGTTGTAAGCTTTGTTTAAATTTAAATTGGCAGTGATCTTTTGGTTTTTCTTTTTAAACTAGGTGGAGCTTAAGTCGACGGAGCCCCGCTGCGCGGGGCTTCTATTTCTGTCTGCAGGGTTTAAAGTAACCTAACACCTAACCTATCCATCCTATTATATAATATATTATATATATAATATATTCCTTCGAACCTAACCTATCCATGTCGGGATTCCCCTTAACCACCCTGCTAAATTATTAGTCGCCAAGTCATTATTTATAGCTCCTCGCCTCATTTTATTAGTTGCAAACACTTAGTCGCCTTTTAAGTTATTAGTCACCTGGAAAATAATAAGCCTATTTAAACACACGAAGCAATTTACACAATATGTACCTATGTGTTTTTTTTCGAGACTTACTTCTTAACTATATTCGTTTCCGATATGTGGCGCTGTAGTTGAGTTATTTACGCAGGCACAGACGCAGGAGAACAGCTAATTTACCTATAATACATAACAACATGGTGTTCTATACATAATTAATATTACATGTACAATACGTATCGTTTAAAAATATACTTCCACAATGATTTCAGCGGGCCCACACTATAAACAAATGTTATTGTGAAACTCGATGCCATGAATAATTCACGTGGGAAAGGTTACCGACGACGAACAACTGTAGCAACCAACGATTCCTAACAAAAACTTCACAGTTTTGCGCTGAAACAATTATTTTATATTTAGCTATCAGCCAAATGTTCAAGCGCTGAATTTATAGAAGCGGACAGTAACTCAGCTTACGTTAAACCTGAAGTTCAGATTTACTCAACTAGTTTGTCAGTCGAGATTCAGTCCTTATTTTGTTTATTTGGCAAAATGTTGTCAAATTTTGACGACAGGTGCAGTGGCTGAGCGATTGGCTTCTGCGCTACGTACGGGTCGCGGGTTCGATTCCCGCACGGAACAAATATTTGTATGGTCTACAGATAATTGTTTCAGGTCTCGCCGTTTGTATATGTGAAGATTTGTGTCTGTAAACGCACCCACGATACAAGAGAAATCCTAGAATGGGGCCACGATTATTTTTAAAAGAAAAAAGTTTTTTTTTTTGGTATTAAGGCTCTTCAGAGCTGCTTACTTATTTCAAAATTGATTATTTTTCCTGTCAAAATATCTTTACACGCGTATTTCCACTTATTTTCTTGCATATATCTATATTTAATTAAAGTTACCGTGGTACTTAGAATTTGGAGTACGTATACATGTAGGTAATCCGCCTGAAGCTGCCTACCGATCTGAGCATGAAGTGCTCTGTCGCAATGATCGCTTTGTTCTCTCTGTGACGAGTTTTTAGAATTGTTATCGAGTCTATTGTGGACGGTAATGAACGGCATTTCGCAGAAAATTCCTGAACAGCCAACAGAGATAAGTTGGCGACTGCGGAGGTGAATATTAACGATAATTACAACACTCTGTTTATTTTTGCAGTTACATTTGAAAAATACTGAGAACTGAATATGGTGACAACGCGTGTAAGCGATAGCTTCGGTAAAAACTGTTGCTCAATAGTTTCCCTGAAATCTTATTTCGCTACAAACTCTTCATCATATAATATTCAGCAGAAAGCTCATGTTCAATAACCTGTTCGATAATGTAAAATGGAATATTCATGAACATTATAATAATGTTTAATCAGATAGCTACCACATCACATAGGAGTATATTATTATACTCTACGCATCATATTATAATACCACATAAATCTAAATTAAAAAATACACATAAATGTGGATAGGTACATACTACACATCAGTGGCGAAGGGTGAATTTTCTTAAAAGGGAAGCCGGACCAATTATTTGTTTAAATGATAATTGAAAATAATAGATACTAGTAACTGCCATATTTCGAAAGGGAAGCCGATAGGAATCGAGTTGTATGGAGCCTTCGCCACTGCTACACATACGGTGATGCAATTCATAAAAATAAAACATTGCCCATTTAAAGGATATAATATTGTGTACATTACGCACGATAAAATAAGACAAAGCGCCTCGTACCTAAACAAAGTGAAAAGTCAGCTACATTTGGGGTTGGTTATAGTAGTGAACCATAATTCAGTTGGAGGGTAGATAAGTTCCAGCGGTAAATATACTCGAGGGTCTGATACCGCTGCTACTGCGATACAAATGAAATAATCTTTCATAAAATTCGGTGGTATTACGTTCATAGTTGTGCCTCTTAATGTACACCTAGAGACTACAGTCATAAACCTAACCTACACCTTTAACTCGAATATTTCCTACCAAAACTCTTAGGAAAATTACAGCGACATTGAAAAATTAATAATTTAATTAATCTTCAAAGACTTTACATGCGAAAAATACTATTAATAATAATGATGTGCGTGTCGAGATATCTAGTTGACAAAAACATCGTCTCCGATAACCTCTCGGTCCGTGGCGAACTAATACCATTATCACTAATACGAAATAGGAGACAGGCCACTCAGACGACTCGATTGTACGTCCCGAGAGGGAGCGCCGAGCGCGGAGCGTCACAAAGGGCATGTATGTGTACAAGCAAACGACGCAACAGTCGCGCGGCCGAGACGTGCCTCGCATCCTACCTGACTGACCTGTCCGGACGTAGCTCGTAGCGCCGCTCTTAAAGGAAATTAGTTTCCAGTCCCCTTTGCCTTTTCACAGCGCTAGATAAGTATCTAAAACGAGGAAACTTTGTGGCTAGTGAAGAACATGGAATCCAATTACCTACAGCAAATCATTACAAGCAAATATTAACAATGACGTAATTAGTAACGTACTTTCACCGTAACTGCATTTTGTTCATTACGAATTCCGCATGCGTAAACTAACAGTGGCGTGGAGGTAGACTAATTAAATTTTCATAATACCTCAAACATTCTACTCGAGTAAACTAAATGAACTTGCCACATACAGAACCCGCTTCACGTTAAGAAGTATATTAATTAAGTAGATGTATAGGTAAGGAGGATAAAAAAACTCAATCGCAATACCAATATTTTACACATTTACGCTGTAACTACCACCAAAGAGACTACTATTGAATCCGATCAATTTAATAAATCCTAGTGAAAGTGTTTAGAATATAAAACTACTTCAAAATAAATAAAACGGACTAAACCTACTCGTAACTTATTCAAATGACATGTGGATGGGATAATGTATAGAAATATCGCTCGACGCTCTCCGATAAGCCTATTTTATAGATACCCTCCCAATTTTTATATCCTTTGCGAAGACGTGTTTATCTCATACAAAGAATGTGAGGAATAAGAAATATCAAAATGATTTTCTAAAGGATCATACCACTAATACTAAAAAATACTTGCTTTGCTAACCATTTTGTTAAAAAACTAAAGCACAAATGCTAGAGCATAATTTTTTCAATGCGTAGTTTGCATCATTTCGTAATAATGAAGAAGAACGTATCACAACAAATATACAATTTTCTAAATAAACGTTTCAAAAAACTAAAGATTTTGGATCGATAACGAATTCAATTTTCAAATGGAAAAAGCTCACAACCAAAGATGAAGATAATGAAAAGAATACGGCAAAAGCTCAATGGGTGAAGTCCGTTTTTTATCAAAACTTCAACCATGTCCCGCAATTCAATAGAGCTTGGAATTCAATTAAGTACGGTACATCGCTAATTATAGAAATAGTGCACTATATTATTTTATTGTTAACCCAGTCGCCAGGTCGCAAAAAGGGGCTTCACTTGCAAAAGGTCCGTCAGTTCTGAATTTTGGATAAGTGGTATGTTTAGGTGTTTTTATGAAAATTTCAAGTTATCGACCTTGAGTGACCTCGGCGCGCTCCGCCATCTTGGATTTAAGACACAAAAAATTAGTTTTTATTAAATAACTCCTTATCCATGGGTTTTATCATGGTTTTATCCCAAAAATAAGTGAGACCAATTTTGTAGATAATTAAATTTCCTACAGTTCCTGCCTATCGTATTTTTTTCTATAGCTAATAGTTTACGACATATTACGCTTTAAGGTAGGCAAAAACATCATTTTCAAGCATTTTTAACTTTTCATTCCCGACTCAAAAAGAGAGGTGATAAACGTTTGAAGCCTATTTTTCACCCACGACACAAAAAGAAAGATGTTTTATAAGTTTGAAACCTATGTCTGTATGTATGTAAGTCTGTCCGTCTATCTGTAAGGCTGTCTGTTTGTCTGTATGTCAGACTGTCTGTTTGTGGCAACGTAACTCTGAAACGGATGACTCGATCTCGTTAAATTTATTTTTGCTCCTTTAATTAATCAGATCGATCGTAAACATTTTCCAAAATTGTAGGTACTAAAAGTTGGAGCTAATATTTCATAGAATTGAATATACTTAATTGATTAAAAGTATAATATGTAAACTAAATAATTTATCAATAAAATTCCAGAATTCGATGTCTAACCCAAATAATAAAAAGTGGGAGTTCCTTCAAAACCTTTCGCGCACGATATTCATGATGGTGGTGTTTTAGAGCAATTCTTATAACGAAGGGTATGACTTATTCATGTTCTGTAAGGTAGACGCAATAAGTTCGAAGACTTCAGATGGCGAGCTGTATAATAAACGAGACAATAACGAACGCAGAGTGTACCTGACTGATCGCAGGGGGCGTCCTACACAAATATGTTGCGAACAAGTAATAAAGTAAAAAAAAAAACAATAAGACACAAGGATACGTTTATTTCTTTAAACTTTTAATAGCAATTCAAAATGTATGAACTACGTCCGTTTTTTAATCTCAGAGACTGAATTGACAGCCACGAAATGTCAAACTTGAAAATAATGATCCTTTTTTAAAGTTAGACTTATTATTATGTGCGTGTCAATTTAGTCTCCAGGATTAAAAGACGGACTATACTTAATAAATTTTATCAAGCTAAAGCTATGCATATTTCAAGTTTTAAGAGGCTATCGGTGTGTAGATTTGCCAAATATTGTGTGGCAACTCCCTTCCGTAGACGTCGAGGCATGTCTTTAATAAAGGGGCGCAAATCTGTAATTAAATCCACGAAATTATTATGAAATCTTTTCATGTCAAACCCAAACCTGATGTCTGTACTAACTTTTCCATAGAAGCCCATAGCCCAGCAGCCAACATTAATACCTAAATTAAGATTTGTCGCACAATGATTTATTACAACATCTTTGTTGACCTGAAAATAAAGACGTTACGTTAATTGAATTCCGACTCTCAAGGCTGCGTACCTATTTAATATCAAAGGAAATAATTTATTTCAGATTTACTCTTGTATTATAACTTGTAAAATATGTTGATAATAAATACCTATTCCAATTTTAACTCTACTAAAATACTACTTTATTAAAGGTCTTACAGTAATAGGGGTCCCTTCCTGTTCGAACCTAGTGATATTGGATCTCTGGATGGGCAGCACTCTCCAACGGGTATTGGAAACAAAATGCTTGCTCAGGTACAGTGGAAATATACCGCTCAACCCCGGAACAGGATCTGGATCATACCTTATGTATAAGGGCTGAAACAGAACGCACCTTTCACTATAATAACCTGAGTATCAGGTATATAAGGAGGGACAGAGCTTATTGACATGAATGGAATTTTCGTCCCTTACAAAATGTATGGTTCTCTTTTCAAGATTAAATTTTTCCGGATCTCAGCAATTTTGTTTTCCTTGTGTTTTGTTATTCTACGTTCATGTTCTCTATATTATTGGATAATCTCATTCGAATTGGGTACAATGCGTTCTTCATGAATAAATTCGAGATGATTGATCTGGTCCATAACAAATGTTTTTATCTTAAGGCTATTCCTGATACTATTAAAGAATTGTCCTCAAATACATTTAGAAGAAAATTTAAAATGTAGCTCATATAGGAGTCCTTTTATTCAGTATCGGAATTATTATTCAAATAAGACTGATTAGGTACCTATAAGTTTGCATGCTGCGTCTAAAATAGTTGCTGATTTTATTGTATAAAAAAATTGCATGTTGTAAAGCGACAAAATGTATCTAGCACTGTTATAATGAATGACCTATCCATCCATCCATCTTTTATGTTACCTACATTTTGTGTAAATACTTAAAATATTCTATTCAATGCCAAATACAACCTTTTTTTTAAGAGATGACGAGAGCGTTAGTAGAAATTCTTGATTGTATTTCAATGATTCTCCAGTTCGATCGCAGTAGTCAGCGCTAGTAATCATGAATTTATTTCTTTCTGCAGGATTGAGATCTGGGAGTCCCACAACTGAACAACCATCCTCTAACTCTTGAGAATACACGATGTCGTCTGAGGAGATGCGACCGCCTAAGAGGAGGCCTTTCTTGTCTTCAACGGCTGGATCGGAGGCTACCGTGTCAACAAATTGTACCAATATTAAACACAGAAATTATTCTTAAAATTATGGTCTTGACATGATATTCATTTTATATCCGTCATAGACGTTGTGTCTTGATTTCATCACATCACATCACGGGCCTTTCGATGCCATCATCATCACATTCACTAAAGTGCGCTACATACCATTCAGTTTTAGCTGTGCGATTTAACTGTACAGTCGGACTGTACAGATAAATTGAAGGCATAGAACAAAAAGTTTATACTCACCTTCCACACCTAATGATTAATCGGTACAATCCTTAAACTTGGCAGACGATTGGGTGATCGCAGTATGTTGTCGTTAGTAGCGACATCCTGTCCGGAGCCTGCCGCCATCTTCTTGACAAAATTATTTAGTCGCCTTTTACAAGAACCAATAGGGCCTATTCTTTTCCGGAAACCACACGATCCTTGTCTGAAGTCTGAACAAAAGTACTCAAATCTACCAAGTGTACCTATATTATTAAAATAAATTAAGAACGTTTAAGGATTAAATATTAAGATTTAAAAACAGGATCGGTCGATGTGGCGATGCTAGGAGGAGGCCTATGTCCAGCAGTGGACGTTTTTTGGGAGAATGATGATGATGATGAATAATGTTTACCTGGTACATGAGGCGCATAAAGAGCTATTGTAGATCCAAATTCAATGCTTCCCGATGACTGGGTGAGGACCGTCGGCTCGTTCAGATTTTTCGTCATCTTTCGAAACCGCGCCAACATCAAGTCACCTTTTTTCATTTGTTCCAGGAATTTGTTCAGCTTATACTGAATTTAAGGCAAAATGTAAGTAGGTATAAAGAAAAACTAACAAAAACGTGAGAATTTTATGTAAATAATTACCTCCTCCAGCGTAACTGCTTCATACCAATTACCGAGACGAACTCTGTTACTATAAACGATACCTTTATCTTCTTCCATCTTCGACATTTTTTGTAATTAAAATGTTATCGATTCATACAAAACAACAAAAATGATGAGTGAACTTTCAAAATTGACGTAGATAATGCGGACGAAATATATTAATGAACATAGACAAGAGAATGAGGTTTAATCAGATAGCAATTAGTGAATATTTCATCGAATACTAGATTTTATACACAAACAGATTTACATTGCATTTATTGCACAGTATATTTCAAATAGTAAACTGGTAAACTGATGAGTACCAAAATTATATAAATTCACTCACCATCATTGGCATAAATTATTTTTATTTATTTATTTATTTATATTTATTTCAGGTACATCAAATAACCCATAAATGTGTTAGTATTACTTAAAACTATGTTAGTACAATTAGAACAAGAAACACGAACATAATTAAATTAATAACACTTATAACTAAATCAAATAATATTATTATTCCACCTTCTGGAGACACTTGGTAACAATACATGCACTGCACACAGGTGGCCCATCAGGTGGCCTTCATTCTTATTTGCAAGAATGCTCAGGAGACTGTTGTCGCTGTCTCGCAACCGACGCAGCAGCGATGCAGCTCTCTTACATACATACATCTTACAATTATAGGCTAACCTCCGGTTTCTGAATTGAGAATTCGGGATAAGCAATACTTAAGTAATATTTAAGTACGGAGTTGTCAAAAAAATGCTTTAAAATCCGTCATTTTTATGACAACTCCGTACTCAAATGTTACTTATGTACTGCTCATCCTAGAATTCTCAATTCAGAAACCGGCGGTTAGGGCACCTACAAGTTCGCGCACATCATATCGGGCCGCAGCGGGTCGGGTCGCAGCGCAAAAATCCGTTCAAATCGCTCGTATGTATGACGTATGTATGTATGTACGGAGTTCATATTATGAACTATCGCACATTATGCCAGGGTGCAGCGGGCTGCATATTCCGCCGCGGATTTTGGTTGCGTGCGATGCCACAGAATAAATAATTGGTGGAGTGCACGCGCGCACGTGTTAATTTTACGATATTTGCTTTTTTTTAAGGACTTTTGAAGAGCTTTTGATTAATTTAGTTCATGGATACAAAGAGCTTGATTTGCAAGTCTGACAGGGTAGTACACTGTACTCAAAATCCGTCAATGCGCTGCGACCCCGCCCGTCACTAATGTGCTAGGTAAGCATTTTGCGCTGCGCTGCGGCCCGCTCCGCCCCTCTGCAGCCCGCCATAATGTGCGCGAACCTTAAAAGTACGCTCCTCAGGAAATGTGAAACTGTATGTCCAGCAGTGAATTGTAATGTTCACTGCTGGACATACAGTTTGAGTTAAATTATGGATTGAACTCTCGTTCTTTTGTTTAATAAGCTGTTATAGTAGAGAGAAAGTAAGCAAGTGTGGATTGGTATCCATGGAATAACAATGAATTTTTATTGTTGTTCCATATCAGATACTCTTCCATACCTATATCTACTGTAGCCCATATGGCAGCTCTCACACAGTTTGTATGTGTCTTACCCTCTAAAATGTACATTAAAAAGCACGAAGTTGTAAAAATCACCTATTACGGACTCAGTAACCCGTCATAAAACATTTATCGGTCAATAACGTGTTATTACGCCACTATAGTCAACCAAAATGATAGGTGCTAACCACTAGCGATCAACAGATTCAACAGTCACTACATTTACTATAGTCGTCCATGCTAAAAGCCAAGGATGCCATAAGAATTTGGGACACAAAGGAGAGAATGTCAACTACGCGCACCCGGAGCATTACGGCGTTAACAGCCTGTTAATTTATTATAATTATGTACCGTTATTATTCTACCCAATACTTGCCGTATTAAAGGTGCTATTGTAACCTTTACACAAATGATATTGCTACGTTACTTTTTATGAGGGATACAATTGAACCGCCAACGCGGAGAAAGGAAGAGGGGCGTGAAAAAACAATTGACTATAGAAGCACAATATAGGAACAGAAAGAAACAGATAAGTACATAAGTTGAGTCAGCCCTTGATCACCAGGCAGAGCATAACCTAGCCCAGCCAATGTTTTCATGACCTTAAGAGTGACTAATCAACGAGAACTATGTACCCCTCTCTTTTTCTTACACTTTATGTCCATCCAAAGGTTGTCTGAAAGAAATCGCCTAGTGCGATAAGACCGCACATTGTATTTTTATAGGTAGTAATGTTTCTTGTTTGTTTTGTATAGGTACAATAACGAGTATTGTATTGTATTGAGCTATGCTGCACGGTGCTGTGTTATGCTCGATTTAGTCAATTTGCTCCTTTTAGATTATAATGAGTAAACAAACAAAAAGTGCTGCGCTGCGCTGCACTATACTCGTATGTGGCTGCGCTTTGTTTAAAACATGGCAGGGATCACGTGATACGTGCTGAATCGCTCCTCAATGCACTGTCCACACGCTCGGTCTACTCGTATAAGGTACTCGCGCAGCTCAAAGTTGTTTGTAGAAAAAACATAGCACTAGAAAGTTAGCTAAGCACAACACAGCGCAACATAGCTCAATGTTGATTAGTCACCCTAAATAAGGCAGCTACAGTGGAATGTAGTTGGAGGAATGGGAGATGCTAATTATCTTCGCAAATGCAAATCCAGCGGTGGTTAAACCTTTAGGCATCTAATTAGTCAGACTACAAAGGAATTAACCTAATAATTATGCCCGAAATTAATTAATACCAATACCATCGTTTATTACAATACTTAGCATACGTATTTTAGGTTACCTACTGAGTCTGATCTGATACACATATAGGTACATGTAGATACAATCATCGACGATCTTGTTTCAACACGGACCGCTAGATCAGATAGCTCACTACGCTCTACATTGGTTGCAATCCGTTCTTTGATCCGTTAAATCGTCAATTTTGACTCAAGACTGAATCTTGGTTCTGAACAGGTCCTTGATCTTGTTATTATTAGGTATAAAGTAACCACGCAAAAAGAAACGAACGGCTTGCAATGCGTTCTGCTTAGTTAAAAATTGCTATCATAGCTGGCATCTGTTTGCATGTTTCTTGAAATTTCCTGATTTACAAAACAGTGTCTGTGTGAAACGAGTACTATGAGCGGTTCAGGGTCTGTAGATCCAAGCTAACTTGTGGTGTGGGCTACTTACATAGGTGGATGGCTGGTTTAAATTATTATTGCGAATTTCGAATGTAGAGTAATTTTCTAATTTAAAGGCTATCGTAGTCCATAGGCCAAGTTGCGCCACAGTACTCGGTCTTCCGCCTTTCGCATCCAGTCCAACCCTTTAAGGCGAGCTGAACCCTGGCGCGGTAGGTTTTGCTTGTTTTAGAACTCATTTTTGATAGGCAAATTAAAACATTTAGAACCCAAAATAAATTTATACACTTCTGGACACATCTATTGGCCCACCTTAGAGTTTAGGTTTCGATGGCCCCTACGGAAATATGATTGCTAGATTGAACAAAAACTGTTGATGCAGTTTTAAACATGATACATTTTACCATCTTTTTCGATCGTATTGTTTTAAATTTGAATTCAGAATACCATACGACATGGAGCTACGCCTAACAAGTCGGATATGCGCCTTGTTAAAGGCAATTGATTTTTGAATTAAAAACATGTTTTATCAAATAAAGGTTTAATTTAATAACGCGTGTTGCCTCCATGGGCATCTACCACAGCTCTCATACGATCAGGCATAGAGTTTATCAACCGCTCTATGAAATTTTGAGGGATCATCTCCCATTCCTCTTCTATGGCAGGTTTCAACTCCTGCATCGTCTGGGCAACTGGCTGACGAGCCCTAACACGTCTTTTTAGCTCGTCCCACATGTGCTCAATAGGGTTCATGTCTGGGCTTCTGGCTGGCCAGTCCATAACTGTGATGTTCACATCCCGAAGATATTCCCTGACGATGCCGGCCGCATGAGCTCTTGCATTATCATGCATAAAAAGGAAATTTGGGCCCACATAGTCCGCGTATGGTATCACGTGAGGTTCTAAGCACTCACGAATGTATCTTTCAGCATTTAATGTTGGCAGCCGTGGTCCTGTAACAACCTCAAGTTGAGTTTTGCCGCTCGCGGATATACCGCCCCAGACAGTCCATGAGCCACCGCCATAAGCAACCCTCTCTTCAAAGCAGCATTGTGCGAAACGCTCTCCCTTACGTTTGTAGACCTTCTTCCTTCCATCATTGCCATGTAACACAATTTTAGAATCATCAGAAAAGAGTACACGGCTCCAATCTTGCTGTGTCCAATTTAAACGACTGCGTGCGAAATGAAGGCGCGCTGTTCGGTGGGCTCGCGTTAGTTTGGGCCCATTAGCTGGCTTGTGTGGTACCATATCGCGTTCTTTTAACCTTCTCCGAACAGTTCGAGCGCTCACAGATACTCCGTGGAAGTCGCGAATTTGGTTTTGTATCTCAATGGAGGTAAGGTGACGATTTCTCAAGCTGGTCGTCACGATGAATCGATCCTGCCTTCCAGTTGTGACCCGAGATCGTGGCCTTCCTTGGCGACGAACAAAGCCGCCAGTCTCTAGGTACCTCCGATAAACATTTCGGACCGCAGATCGACTTAAATTAAGTTGAGCACTCACGTTTCTTTGGCTGTGTCCGGCCTGAATAAGTGCCACAGCTTGGGCGGCGACTTCAGGTGAAGCATCCATAGATTATTGATAAAACCTCACCTTAATGTTAAGAATAAGTAATGTTTGTTGCAAAACCAAAGATATCAATCACTTTTTCAAGAATTAAATCCAAGTAAAACCAATAAAACCAAGTTTTCTTAGTATTCGATTGTTTGATACCAACAAACAGGCTCCAAATTGTCTTTTGTTTCTTTAAGTTCTGTGTTCGAAATTCAAAAAAAGACTATTGAATGAAATTGTGAATGTGTCAGGTTCAAAACTGCATAACAACTTTTTGCTCGACCTAATATAAAATTTTAGCTAGGACCAAACGAAACTGAAAATACAAGGTGGGCCAATAGATGTGTCCAGAAGTGTATTTTAGGATACATTCCTTCTCTATACCATGTACCCATTCAATACACGATGCAATATAGTTTTCTCGGTAGAAAAAAATACTGAAGTTACTTCGATTTGCAGTTTTTTTACAAGCAAAATTTCATTTTAAACAAGTACTTACTATAATACTCTATTTTTATAATTAATATTAATTTATAGGTAATTAATTTTGGAATCGATTCTACCCGATCGTTTTTTTTTATTACATTTATATATTTTTTATCGATTTTTTAAAGTGATTTTCGGCCCGCGCGTCGTCGCTTACCCGATTGCCGTCGCTTACCCGATTACCGCGCCAGGGTTCAGCTCGCCTTAACAACCTTTTTAACTTTAAACATTTTTTGTGGCGCGGCCCTCTAGGCTACACCCTACGAAGCCTATGCTTAAATACGGCCCTGGAGCGCTTGCACCTACCGTAACTTGTACATATTATAATACACTAGACACTAGCTTTCGCCCGCAGCTTCGCTTGCGTGAAATTTTGAACCCGTTAAGTGACGATTTTCCATACAAACTTTCATCCCCTATTTAACTCCTTTAGGGGTTGAATTTCGAAAAATCCCTTCTTAGTGGATGCCTACGTTACAAAAGGAACCTACTGTCAAAATTTCAACTTTCTAACCCCAGCGGTTTAGGCTGTGCGTTGATAGATCAGTTAGTCAGTCAGCTTCTCCTTTTATATGTATAGATTAACTTGTACAAGTTAATCTATACATATAAAAGGAGAAGCAGAAATATAAAGGAGAAGAAAAAGGAGAATATGTACATATCTATTTTAAAACTGCCTCGTTGGTCTAGTGGTCGCAAGCGCGACTGCTGAGCGTGAGGTCTTGGGTTCGATCCCCAGGTCGGGCAAAGTGTTATTGGGTTTTTCCGTGTGAAATTTCTCAGTAGCAGCTCGGAGTCTGGATTTGTGCCCGGTTGATGGCAATAGGCTCGCCCCCTATTACATGGGACTTAAACATAACGGCGAAACGTGGGTGTACTATACACCTCTGCCAACCCTTCGGGGAATAAGGCGTGAAGTTATGTTATCTATTTTAAAAGGAGAGATAATATTAATAATATTATGACCTGGAAGCCGCTGTTATGCCACGCAATAGGCACGTGCGGGACCTGGAGGCGGAGATGGTACCAGAATTGACGTTTCTTAGGCACATCATAAACAGATATTTGCGACAAATCCTTTCGTAATCTAGACTTTATCCTAAGGCATTGTAAGGCATTGTAGTCAGCGCGCATGCGTCGTCCCGTACGGCTGTGTGAAAGATAAAAAAAAAAAATGGCAAGTGCAAAAATCGTAAAGTGTACGACGTGTAACATAGTGATTAACGAACTGTTAGCCTTTGTGCAAAATAAACTGGATGTTATGGACAATGAGAGTCTCATTAGTATTTGTGCAAGTGGTTTCTCTGTGGAGGATATCGATCATGCAAAGACGTTACTTTTTGAATCTATGTCGGCGGGTAAGCGAAAAATATCAAGGCGGAAGGACAAACGTCACAAGGATTTGGAAGATATTATAACCTTGTTCAAGAATACTGATCCCGAACTCATTCCCATATTTGTAGCTAAAGAATTGTGTAAGCTGCCGCCGGTAACATTTGATCACATCGATGTTACGGGGCTGCTTAAGGAGTTAGTTGTGTTAAAAAACCAGTTGAATAATGTGGAGAGTAAATACGCAACGGTGGAGCAGCTACAGGATCTAAGAAATGAACTGCATGATTGTAAATATGGGTCAGTTGTAGGGATAGGTGACTGCAACATAAACAAACGCAGGCGAGGTGCGTTTTGTTTTGATAGTGGGCCGGTAGGCATATCACCTGTTTTAGAACGATTTAAAGAGCCGGTACAGGTGCAACACGGCGGCGAGAGCACACCGTTAGTGCTATCTCCGTCACACCTGCGCCCGGCAGATGACTCGGTGAGCGAGATATGTGTAGACGAGCGAAACACAGTGGTACCCAGTACGGCGCAAGATAAGAAACAACGTGATTGCATAGCGAGTAAATTGTCACAAACAGCTGACCGGGAAGTACCTGTAATAATACCGGTTTGTTCCACGGCTACGTCTAGTGAAGTGGCTGAGAAGCGACTAACTATGGCAGAAGTCGTACAGAAAAACGGAGACTTTAAAATAGATAAACCAGAGTCTAGCTGGACTACAGTACAGAAGAAACGCCTTCGTAATCGTTTTGTGAGTCAATTAGGCAAGGCAGCTACGGAACCTTTAAGTAATTTTAAGGCAGCCGACACCAAAGTACCCCTTTTTGTCTCCAATGTGCATAAAGATACGGAGGAATCAGATATAATTAATTATATACATGATAAAACTCAGGAAAGAGTGAGGCTAACGAGAATTAAAATGAAATACGATAAAGGTTACAATGCCTTTAAATTATTTGTTTCAAGATATAGAATGCATTTGTATCTTGATGACAATCTTTGGCCGGACGGAATTAAGTTTCGCCGCTTTGTTAATTTGAAAAGGGGGCCTGATGAGCAATATTTTAATGGATCACACACAAAGCAGCAAACTAGTTAGTTTTAACTGTAAAAACTTAAAAAGGAGTATCGAGTGTGTTCGGTCACTGTGTAAAGGCGCGGACTTGGTAGCCCTTCAGGAGACTTGGTTGGTGCCGCAGGACTTGCCTTTCCTCGGTAACATCGATGATAACTTCAGTTATACTGGAAAGTCCGCGATGGACTTATCATCTGGAGTGAGACGTGGTAGACCTTTCGGAGGGGTTGCTATCCTATGGCGTAAAAGTGTATTTAAAAGTGTGTCGGTGGTGCAGTGTGAGAGCGACCGTATTACGGCGATTAGAGCGGTAACAGGTATGAATTGCGAACTTGTAGTTATATGTGTGTACATGCCTACGGACCAACCTGACAATCTACCATTGTTTACGAATTGTTTAGGGGAAATTAGTGCTATTATACAACAAAATAACGTTGAATCTGTGTACATTCTAGGTGATTTCAATGCTCACCCTACTGCGCCATTTTGTGAAGAATTACTTGATTTTTGTAATGATAATAAATGGATATGTGCTGATATGACTATGCTGGGTAGGTCGACGGATACGCATACATTCTATAGTGAAGCTCATAGATGTAAACGCTGGTTGGACCATTGCTTAGTAACGGAATCAGCTTGGCAAACCATACGTAGTATTAAGGTTGATTATGGAGTGTATTGGTCCGACCACTTGCCACTAATTATTAAGTGTAACCTTGACGTCATTAGAAAGAAGTGTATCTGTGACATTTCGCATGTAAATGATGTTGTTTGGGGTGACAGAAAAGCTGACGAAATTGAAATTTTCTCTGACAGATGTAATACTAAATTAAAACACCTTCACTTCCCCAGTGAGTTGAGTATGTGTGCAGATAGTATGTGTAGTAATTTTGAGCATAGGTCTGTTATTGATAACCTATACAATGACATTATAAACATTTTATGTGAAGCTTCTGTGCAAAGCAGGAAAGAGAGAAAGTTTAGAAAGGGGAGGAGAGTGGTAGGGTGGAACAAACACGTAAGAGAGGCACATAGACGGGCTAGGCAGGCGTATCACAGTTACGTAATACATGGTAAACCTGATAGTGGGCCTTTTAATGATAACATGTATCTCACTCGTAAAACTTTTAAATCAAGACTGAAGTACTGTCAGAACCACCAAGACCAGCTTCGAATGGATATATTAGCCTCGCATGTTGAGGGTAAAAACTTTCGTGCTTTCTGGAAGGGTACTAAGAAGTTGAACTGTAAGCTTAGTTTGCCAGTGAGTGTGGGCGGTTGTAGTGAACCCAAAGATATTGCTAACATTTTTGATTTGAGGCCGTGATTGTCCATGAGAACCCAATTGGATTTACTAGCAGAAATGTGAGAAATATCATCCATAATATGAAAAGAGGTAAATCTCCGGGCAGTGATGGACTCAGCATTGAGCACTTACAGCACGCGGGTAGTCACTTATTTAGAGTTTTAGCTATGCTATTTACCTTCTGCATACGTCACTCATACCTACCATCTAAGATGACGGAAACAATTGTTGTACCTATACCTAAAAATGCCACTGGGGATGTGACTGATAAGCAGAATTATAGACCTATCTCCCTAGCTACTGTGATGGCGAAAGTCTTCGATGGGTTGTTAGATGCACAGCTTAGCAAGTACATCAACTTGTATGATGCGCAGTTTGGGTTCCGTGAAGGCGTGTCAACTGAAAGTGCTATTTTAACACTCAAACACACAGTCTCATACTATAACAATAGGAGCACGCCTATCTACGCATGCTTTCTCGACCTATCGAAGGCTTTCGACCTAGTTGATTATAATAAGCTCTGGGCTAAGCTTGGAGAGATCGGGACTCCTGCTGAACTCATAAATATATTCTCTTTCTGGTACAGACAGCAGAAAAATATGGTCAAGTGGGGAAATGTTAATTCTGAGAAATATACACTTGAGTGTGGAGTGAGGCAAGGGGGACTGACCTCTCCAAGACTATTTAATGTGTACATTAATCAGCTGATTGGTGAGCTCACCAACAGCCATGTCGGGTGTCATGTAGATAACGTTTGCGTCAATAACATCAGTTACGCCGACGACATGGTGTTGCTGAGTCCATCTATTGGTGGACTGAGGAAGCTGCTCAGTATCTGTGAGTCATACGTTGGGGATCACGGCTTAAAGTACAACGTTAAAAAGAGTGAGTATATGGTTATCAGAGGTAAGAACAAACAACCTGAGCATGTACCACCCGTGTTTTTGAATGGAGTAGCTTTGAGTCGTGTCTCCCAGTTTAAGTACTTAGGGCACATTGTTAACGAGACCCTAAATGATGACGCAGATATTGAGCGGGAGAGAAGGGCATTGTCAGTGCGCGCGAACATGTTGGTGCATAGGTTTGCAAAGTGTACAGCGAAAGTAAAGGTAGCTTTGTTCAGAGCCTACTGCCAAAGCTTTTACACTAGTGCCCTATGGACCAACTACACGCGGCGGGCTTACAATGCTCTAAGAGTTCAGTACAATAACGCCTTTAGGATTCTGTTGAGACTTCCTCGATTCTGCAGTGCCTCGGGCATGTTTGCAGACGCGGTAGTGGATGACTTTTATGCATTAATGCGCAAGAAGTCAGCCTCACTGATTCGTCGAATTAGGGGTAGTAACAACAGAATCCTAAGGATGATCGCTGAAAGACCAGAGTCGGCAGTGTGGGATAGGTTTATCAAACTGCATATTTTATGATATTTGATTTGAATTGATTATTTTATTGGAATTATGAAAATGGATTAATGTATTAAGAATTTTTATTTTTTTATTAACATAAATTTAAGTTCAATGCTACTAACACATTATGGACATACAATATCTGATATCAATGATTTTAATTGTATAATTAATTAATTATTAATACATATAATTAATGTGATTGGAATTAATGCATATAATATGTCATATTAACATAGTTCTTTGTAAATCGCTACTAACATTATGGATCTTGGTTATCTGAATAAATGAATTTAATTATTATATAATTATTGTAAGAATTTTCAGAATAAGGCAGTCATCAAAATCAATGACAATGCCCTTATTGTGCGGCTGTCTGCACTGCACCACCCGGAGGTGCTAGGGAAGGATTTGTCTAGGACAAACCTACTCAAGTTTGCTCCCTTGTCACGCGCCCTGCGATTATACAATGTGTCCGGTCATGGGCTAGCGATATTCTAGGTAACTTATATGTATAGCAACTATTCTAGTACACAAATACACACTAGGGTTCAATCCGCTATTTGGCAGCCATTTTGCTTTTTTGTTGAGATATTCTTTATCTTAAAGTTATGAAAATGTGAACCCATTGTATCGTTATGTAAACTATAGACAGTATTGTTGCCCTCAGAAAAAGCCTACTTTTATCTCAGTTAGACCTAAACTTTGAGAGATATGACTTTTTTTGTACACACGTACAGAATATCTCAACAAAAAAGTGGAAATGGATTGGACCCTAGTGTATGGTGTATTTGTGTACTAGAATAGTTGTTACATAAGTACCTAGAATATCGCTAGTCCATGACCGGACACACTGTATAATCTTATTTCTATGGATATAAAAATGTTATATAGCATGTATAGCAGCCTGTTGAAGTTCACAAAAGTGGCACTCAAGTCTATTGAAAATTGGCAATTACATATTTTTTTACTAACTTATTAGTTATATCCTCGCATCGGCACGTTAGCTGTAATGGTGTTACTAAGAAGTTTAAATAAAAATGTGCGTGTTCACTGGATTGGAGCTTGGAGGAATGTACGGTTCGATAAAACGATAAAAAGTAATCTTGTTATTTATTTTCTATTAGCTCCGCTAGGTCAATTTTCAAGTTTAGAATAAGTATAAAAAATAATAACAACTAGCTGTTTCTCCATAACTCAGTCGGAGTGTTGTATAATACTTATTTTCCAAAAAAACTAATTCAGTTTCACGAATTAAACAAAATAAAATATCACAAAATACAATTTACAATAATTTATATAAAAAGACATTAAATGCATCATCAGTACATAAGGCCTGTTATTCCCTGGTCTTAGTCTCGACGTCGCTGACCAATGTAAATATGTTCTCAGCTGTGAATCTTCCGTGGATGTCTATGTGGTTGCGACAAGTCACTCCGCACTCCTGAACAATTTGACAAAACAGTACTAATTTAAATCTCGATCATAAATAAAATATTATTATCAGCCTTTGAACAGGCCTCGTTGGCATCCACCGGTAAATATAGGCTTCCCGAAAAATTACAATAAAGGGTCGTTGAGAAATATTGCAATAGTATTTATTGGCCACAAATAAGTTATAGGTGAAGAGTAAAGTTTTTGAGATAAATTATTTAAATACGTAATTTTTTGTAAATTATTTTAAGAGCTTCGCGTCTGTTCTCTCACACTGTCCACGTCTATGTTGTCATTAACATATTATAGGATGCAGCTACTGTCTTATTCTGGTGATAATCATTATTACATACATACACAAACTCACGCCTTTTTCACATGGGGATAGGCATAGGACAGAAACTATAGAACGCCACATGCTGCGATCTTATCATACTCCATTCGCTTCGTCCGAGAAGAGTAATAATTATGTCATATTTAAAATTTTAACTCACAGGCCCAAAAAATGTCTGCATCCAGTTTTGATTCATGACGCACAAACTCTTGTCTGCAACACAATTTTTTATGATAAGCCTGGCACCAGTCTGAAAATATTTCGAAATTACTCCCATAAATTGTAATTAATTATTTTTGAAATTGCAAGCTGTGCTGCAAATAGTATAACACAATAGTTTTTTATGAAGAAATAGGTATATACATATCCAGGTTTGTAGTAACTACTAAAACTGCAAGGGCGATCAAAAAAGTATCGGGAATGGATGATTTGTTTAAGGTTCCAAATTCAATTTTTGTTTTTTTTTTGTTGTTATTTTGGCGCAACTGTTTTCCATTTTAGCGCGGAGTTTGAGTTGCATCTGATAATTAGATTAAATACAGTGCTGTTTTTAGTAGATCATAGTGTGTATTGTGAATTTCATAATGGACAAAAACATCGAACAAAGAGTTTGTCTTAAATTTTGCATCGCCAATAGAATTTCGTGTTCAGAGTCACTGAGAATGTTATAGAAGGCTTACGGTGAATCGACTTTGTCAAAAACATACATAAGAGTGGTACAAAGCGTTCAGAAGTGGTCGAGAACTGATGTAAAATTTGCCTGGCTCTGGTAGGCCGTCAACATCTTCAACTGAAGTTAACATCGCAAAAGTGAAGGAAATAGTGACTGAAAATCTTCATTCAAGTTTGAGAGAGATAGCCGCTGATCTTTCTGTGTCTCACGAATCGATCCGTAGGTACCATTTTAAATAATCACTTGGGTATGAAACATGTTGCCGCTCGGCTAGTACCAAAAGACCTGAATTTTCTCCAAAAACTCAATCGCATAAACTCTTATGTACATGTCCGCTGAGGACATGTTAGAACGAGTCAATTCCGACCCAACATTCATGAAACGTATTGTTACAGGTGAAGAGACGTGGGTTTATGAGTTTAACATGCAAACTAGTCAACAAGCTTCGGAGTGGCGCATTCCAACTGTACCGAAACCGAAAAAACCACACCAAAGTCGATCAAAAGTCAAAGTCATGTTCACCGTTTTCTTTGACTGTCGCGGTGTTGTGCACTCGGAATTCTTGCCGGAAGGTCAAACGGTAAATAAAGAATATTATTTGAGCGATAAGCGGCGTTTAAGAGAGCAAATTCGACGAAAAAGGCCAGATTTGTGGAAAGAAAATTGTAGGATTTTGCATCACGATAATGCGCCTTCGCACAAGGCCATCATTGTAAACGAATTTTTGACCAAAAACTCACAAATACCATCAAGCAACCACCTTATTCACCAGATATGGCAACAGCCGACTTCTTTCTTTTTCCTAAACTCAAATTACCTCTTCATGGCACCCATTTTCATACGGTAGAAGACATAAAGAAGAATTCGCGGCGAGAACTGAACTCAATTCCGAAAAAAGCGTTTAAAAATGTTTTGATGATTGGATTATTCGTTGGCGTAAGTGTATCGTTTCTGAAGGAGCATACTTTGAAAGCGATAAAATAAATTTGGATGAATAACTAACATTTTGTGTATTATTGATCTTTTTCAGGTACTTTCTTGACAGAGTAAGTAGTAGTTATACATTTAATTTCAAAGACAAAAGCACTTCACTTGTGGAGTCGATTACCCACTTAGTACGATTACCCACCAAAAGATATAAAAATGACTTTTGATTCAGATATTTCGACCTCTACATAATTATGAAGGGTCCACTGCAGTAATGATGAATGCCCAAAGTTTCTTTAATTTTAAATAAGTAGGTATGTCATTCGGACACTTGATATATGCAGTTCGTAATCTCGTTTACAAACTCAGCAATATATCGCTTACAATCCCGATATAAATACGTTTTTAAAAATCGGATACGCGGCTAGAACGCTCAGCGTCATAGGTGTTCTCATCTTTAACGCTGAGTTTTCTTTCACCATTTACAAAATTAAAAATCAAATGAAGGGTCCACTGCAATAATGATAAATGTCCTTTCTACTTTGTTTTACGATATTTAATATCTTCATAAGCAAACACTCACAAGTCGTCAAATACTAAAATTGCTTTATCTTAGAGGGGGGGGAATCGAGTCCACAAGTGGGGTTTTTGTCGATAACATTTAGTGTAATTTTACCACCCTTAGTTTTCTATTTCTAGGTACGTTACAATAAGAAAATTCAGCCATCTATTGTTGCATGGTCAGTTTTTTTTAAAGTTTATATCTTTCATTACCTAGTTTATTTTAGTCCAGATTTATATTGGTATGACAAACATTTAGGTAGGCATACCTAAATAATAATACATTCTTCACAAAAGCAGAAAAGAAAACCTACGTAGTATGCCAAAAATATTCCAAAACACGTTGTTGAATTGAAATTGATGGATGTATCCATCAATTATTTGACTCGTGACGAAAGATTTTTAACTAATTGAGAAAACAAATGTATGAATATCTCTAAAATCTGCAGTAGTCAGTTAGTACTAGGGTTTCTGCTCGAGAATTCTCGAGTCGAGAAATGTCGAGAAATCATGCCAACTTCGAGACGAGAAAAAATACCCTCGAGAATACGAGAACTCGAGAAATCAAATATTTTCTTTTATTATTGTAAAATTGGCTTAAAAGTTAAGTAATCTTTGCATTCTGGTTTCTGATCGTTCGAACTCCTGACGAGGCGCGAGTAAACGAGGCAAGCGAAACAGACACCTAATATACCTATAACTCTAAGTACTCTTATTATAATGTGACATAAAACATCAATCAAAATTAACTGTAAAATAAACTCCATTCATCTATTTTTAGGTTTCTGAATACAAAACCGTCGACTATAATAGGTAGATAACTATCCAAACAATAAGTAAATGGGGTCTCTTTTTAAAGCCTAGCTAAATATATTTTTCTCGCCTTAATTAAACTTTTGCCCCTTTATTACAAAAGATGGTCTAAGAAAAACCCTGGTTTTAGAGTAGCCCTGTCTCTTTTTGTTATGTGACATAAGAAAGTGATGGGTATATTTTAAACCTGGGTTTACCTTAGTCTTGGTTTAAACCATCTTTTGTAATAAGGGGGTACAACTTTTCGCAGGTAGGCCCCAGGTTTAAATGAAAATCTCTTAAGGTATATGCAATGATTTTAAAACATACCATTACATACCTACATAAAATATAAATCACAATACGTATTTTCTCTTTTTTTCTCTTATTTTTCATCATAGCAACAACACAATAAAACTATTAAACCCAAATATTTTAAATTTTTATCGTAATTTATAATATTGATTTGGCAGTAATGTTTATTCATATCTGAAAGAAAAATATTTCTAGGCTAACGTACCTATTTCTAGTGTAAATGAATGGGTTCTAGGGCAGGATTAGTTATTTCACAAAGGTATATCATAGTGCCCTTGTTAAAATGATATCTCATGTTAAAAACTCTTTATCCGTGATCATTTCGGATGGACTTCTTCGATGTCTTTTTTTATTGGTACTGATATATTCGAAATACTTAGCCTTAGCCCACTTCCAAATCAGACTCCGATGGACTACTCGATTTCATTTCGCTGGGAATCTAAAACCCACTATCCAAAATAAAATCCTAATTATAAAACTCCAAATACTCTTGTTGTAATATGATATAAAATGACAAATAAAGTTCTGGAACCGATAAACGGCCCAAATTGGTCAGATAACTGAAGTTTGAACTAAGATCATCTTCTGACTGGGGTGTCCAGAAACGCAATGTGTCAGTTTATCGAACCAATAGCGTTAGAATAGATAAACTACGGTTAGAGGTACTTTAGAAACCGGCAAAAATAAGTTATTTGAAGTTTGAACTAGGATTATCTTCTGACTGGGATGTCCAGAAACGCAATGAGTCAGTTTATCGCACCAACAGCGCTGTCAAACAGATATACTCCGTTCAAGAGTACCTACCCAAAAAACCGGGCTTAAGCTGATTCTTTAAGGTTTTTAAAAAAATCTCGAAAGACCCGAGAAACCCGAGAACTCGGTCTCGAGAATTCTCGAGACCCGAGAAATCAAATATGTCGAGAAAACGGAAACCCTAGTTAGTACCTATATCTTATTAGTCTACGGCCGTAGTTAATATTGATATTAAAATTTGTTTATGTGTTTATGGGAATGATATGTATGTAGTAGATCCACGGCAAGACTTTGAATTTTATTTTGTTTCTTTTATTGCTTCATAGCTGCAATTAACATGGGCCTCGTCATAGCATAGTATAATGAGATTCTGCTAAGAATGAGATAGCTTTAGTCCACCACACTGGCCGGCCCCCCGATTCAGAACCTTTTCGATAAGTAGTTGTCGACCGATTCGGTTTGTGAAGCCTGGCGTCGACTACAGCCGAAACGCATCGCATCGAAGTGAGTCGAGTCGAGTCGCATTTAGTCCTTGTGCGTCCATCTCAGACGAATCGAATCGAATCGTTCATTTATCGCATCTCTTCAACGAAGTATGCTGTTTTTGCATGATGGACAACTCTGATGAAGAAATGTTTTTATTTCAATTACTTTTTGATGAAGAATAGGAGAAAATAGAAACGGCGTGCTCCAAAATACTGGGTACTTCACATTAACATGAAAAGTAATCTCTACGGCAAATTTTGTATCTAGACTTGAAAAAGGACCCTGTCAATGACAAAGACTGTCCTGTTTTTTCAATATTTTCGTTTATCCTACGAAAAATTTCAAGATTTGGTAGACTTACTTTTTCGCTTCCCCGCGTCGACTGAGGCGCGCCGTGTCGAATCGAAACGCATCGGCGAAGAAATTCGCCTGTCGAGCAATTCGCGCGAGCGACACGATTCGGCGCACTAAATATATAAGGGGCGAATTTCTTCGATTCGATTCGACTCGACTCGGCGAGCCTAGTGGACGCTAGCCTTTATATCGTTTCGTCTACGATTCTCGTAACGAAAGGATTACCGAATCGTTCGGCAATTGACTAATCGAATCGTTCTGAATCAGGGGGCTGGCCAGTGTGGTGGACTAAAGCCTTAGGCATCCCCTCTCATTCAATGGGGCAATACACACACCATCGAGATTTTTTTCTTTGTTTTAGAGTTCGCTCTGTTGTGCAGATTTCCTTGCGATGTTTTCCTTTGCCATTAACGTAATTGATAATCAAATTCTGATCCGCACATGAATACCAAGTCAGAGGTACGAGCCAGGGGGCCTACTCCCTAAGTCCGTCAACGATGTTAGTCGCCCGTCCGAAAGTAGCACGAACGAAACGTAGAAGTGAACAAGTGTCAAATTCAACTTTTCGGACGGGCAAAAACACATTGGTAATATGGACAACTGTCAAATCGTGTTGCCATTCATTCTTAGTTCGGGCCCCGAAATAATCGTATGTCCGTAGGTGATAGGGAGTAGGAAACGCTCGTAACTAAGGCCGAAACCACGGAACTTCGTGCTTAGGGAGTAGACCCCCAGGAGCGAATTCAAATCCTCCTACATAGAAGGCAAGCGTTCATCCGCTAGGCTTTCACTGCCACAATAAATGATGACGCTAAAGGACTTGTCACACTGGATGCGTTCTGCGTCCTCCGGTCCGGTCAAATCGAACGCAGCCCGCATCCTATGTGAACTCCATGGTCAGGGCAACCGGTCAGCGATCCGGGCACGGCATCTGGTCAGCGATCCGGGCACGGTCAGCGATCTGACGGGCAGGGCAAACAGCGGTCATTTTATATTTGATTGCGTGTAGTGGTGGACAGTTCTGTTGTAGTTTCAATTGAGGAGAATGATTACCGAGGAAGAAAAACAGATTGTGTTACACTGGTTGCTTAATAAGAAAAGGAAACGTCTGTGGGTACACGATTTGAATAGAATGCGTTCACAACGTGGAGAATACAGCAACAGCAGCAGAATAATAATTTCTATGTTTAATAAAAACTCCTGTGATTTTATGTTTTTTTTTATTTATTGATAATGTTGTTTGCAAAAAACATCGATGAGCCGTTAACGTTGTTTTGTGTTCGATAAACATCGAATATCGATGTTCAGCCATTGATGTCATTATCGATGTCATCATTGATGTTTTTGCAACATCGATCACCCCTATGAACTGCCCGGACCGCCGCCCGTCGCCCGCCGCCAGCTGTCCGCCTGCCGGCAACCGGGCAGCCCATCCGCTACCTTCCCACCCCGACCGCCTGACCGGTGCGTTCCCTACGTTCTTTGCTTGTGCTCGCATAGTCAGATCGTAATTACATAAAATATATGTAAAACGCAAATGATGTTCACATAGGATGCAGGCTGCATTCGATTTGACCGGACCGTAGGACGCAGATCGCATCCTGTGTGACAAGTCCTTAAATCGTTATACATTAACCACAATCAGAATAGTGATTGCAGTATGCTGCAGCCTATCCTGATCCCCATCTTTCACGATACCCACGGGAAATTAGGGGTATATATTTTGCCGGCAACCACACAATGATTTTATTAGGATCAGACTAAATTCTCGCACATTCAATTGTAAAGCCCTTGAATAATACTACACTTACTACCAAGAAAACATGTATATTATCTGAAAGGCCTCCATAACATTTAACTGTTTGTTACATTGCCTCAGCCTATGTTCGTACTAAGCTTATTGTTAATAGTATAAAGGTAGTATATACCTTTACAGGGTTGCCCAAGCCTTCGAGGCGGTCGCTCGGCAACAGTGGCATACTAGTAAACCGGCAGTTGGTGTCTTTGACATCACTCAGTCGCATGGGCATGCGGTCCGCGGGGGTTGGAGTCCCACTCGGCGTGTACCGGACGTATAAAGGTGCTGCCTGTAATGGAATTATTCACACCGATAATTCAGCCCTCCTCAAGCTGTCTCCCCCCCCCCCCCAAGCCCCCGCCAGCAACGCCCTAAGCCGAGGTCCGAGTCCCACTAGGGGTCGCCCTTAGTGCTGTTGTTGCAGGTAGTCATGATGTTAGTGTAGTACAAGTAGTTAGCTTAGGTTAAGTATTTTACTCTCCCCCCCCCCCCCGCCCCCCATTGGCTGGAGACCCTTCAAGTCTCGCCAATAACTGCCCGGTTACGTAGTAACGGTCCCCTAGGACCATCTACAGCAGAGAAACAGAAAAAAAAACCACTTGGAATTAACAGTAAAGCTTCCGCCTCGTAGAAGGGGTCTGCTACCAACTCACGATCTATGTGGTGGAGGCTTAATTCTGGAATGAGTGCTGAAAACAGAATAGATAAAAATGTTCTTACCAACCCACAATCAGAAATTCTTCTTATTTCGTAGAACCAGTAAATTATTTTATCATGTATCTATGTATACGTATATGTACTAGGTAGGTTCCTATGTCTTGAAACGAAATACTTAAGTATAAGGTTAGTAGCTTAGTTAATTCATTACGGCAGATTCCTAAACTCATTACGGACGTAGTTAAACATAACACTGTTTAAAAGCTGGCCGAACACTATATCACTATATTATAGAACAGTTCATATATCTTATTGACTGTTATTGGTTAAAACAGAGACTCTTAGTCCGTTAAGTAATGAAGCGAAGTTGCGTGGTAAACACTATTTCTTCCGTCAGCACCATTTGGAGGCAAAAAATATGATTGTAATATAATTTGGCTTTTTAATGGGCATAGGCATTACGGTCATTTTCTACACCACGATTAAGTAAGCCAATCTATTCGTTTTTTGATATAAGAACCGGGGAGCACATTAAGCTGAAAAATATCGCAGCTCAAAATAAATCAAATAAAATTAACCTCGGGATCCCCATAATTCTCAGCCCTTAGCAGGAATTCATCACCGTAACTCATTTTCTCGCCGTGAAGGCTTTCATTCGCTGCACTGCAAGCAAACCGAACGCTACGTAAAGCAAAGCGTTCGTATCATATTCATAATGAAACAGACGCGTTTGGATCTAGGTTACACTTCAACATCAAAGAACAAAAAAGTGATGTAGGTACCTATCACGTAAGTACTATCAATTTGGAATCCTTATAAAATAAAAAGATATTATCACAACTGTATTCCCCGAAGGGTGACTTAGAAGTGTATTATTGTACACACACATTTTGCAGTTAATTACACTCATATTCCACGCTACTACTGAAAAATCCGAAATCCCCTTAACTTTGATGAATCAGTTATTAGATTTCGAGGTCTGGCCGTGTGATGTTCCTAACTAGACTGACCCAAGACTTGATAGAGTGTTTAGCGTAGAACTTCCGAATCTGGCCTATTGGCTGTTTACGGGGAAAAATAGTTAGCCACAAGCTTTCAATCGATAGGATAACAAAAACAAGCCACATGTAGGATGGATTGACAGACTAGAGATACTATAGATGACGATTATACACCGTGGGCCCGAGGTACCCGAAAGATTTTAATGCCGATGCCTAATTGGAGAAGAAAAGCTAGGATATAGTTTGTTGAATAAAGCTTAATTTTCGAAATATTAATTATTTACGGAAATTCACAAATCGAGAAATATCTAAGGTAAGTCCTATCAAAGCGGCGTTGCGACTTTTGTCATACCATACCACTCTCGCCGTATGTCTTATTTGTCGGGGAGGGTTGTGAAGTGAGAAGTTTCTTATCTACTCACACGATAATTTATAAATGTTGCCAGTTCAACCTAAGGTAGGTATTATTTACAAGGAAGTACTAAAGTTAATTGATTTCTTAAGTACCCTAAAAACAATTTTTTTTTGTCTTAATTAGACTTTCGTTGATATAACATTTGACTCATAATACCATCAGAAAGGCGTGGTTAAAATTTTTCGGGTACCTCGGGCCCACGGTGTATAGTAAACCTGATGATAACGAATGTGTTCCGGCAGCACGGCGTGGTAATAGGCGACAGAGTCATGAGACAGCCGTCACTGATGTTCTGCATGTAGTCCACCTGCCGCTCCCCCACCAGAATTGACATAGCCAATCCGTATTGCTGTTTCCCATCCGGTAACTTCGGTTTTGCTAACAACATTACAAAAGCTGCTTAGAGATAGGGTTACCATTTAGAAATTTGAAAAGTCCTGACAAAAAGCCTGACATTTCAATAAAAGTCCGGACATTTTAGTCACAAAATGCAAACATATGAAGATTTATTGTTTGATCTCGTTAAGTTGATTGTTAAAGATTTATATTTTGTTTTTAGATGAATGAGAAGTTAATAAAGATTAAAAAGTTATTTGATATTACATAAGTAAGTTTCATTACTCGTATTCCATCTAAGCCAAAAAATCCGGACAAATTAAAGAGCCGGACAAAGTCCGAGCAAAAGTCTGGAAGTCCGGACATGTCCGGATAAATCCGGACGGATGGTAACCCTACTTAGAGATCAACTTCGATAACTTGGCACGCCCCTCCAACATCTGTCTTCAATGTGTGTGTGCGTAGGCCAACGAGTCACCATGTTTGTGTTTGATATTTAGTACGTGACCGCTCGATAAGGCGCACTTGTGTCATTCATACAAACCTCCAAACGGTACCAAAGAGCGTGTCCACATCTCCACGTCACGACGTCGTCAACGTGGAACGGTGCGGTAACGTGACACGGTGCGCTGAAGTAACGTGCAAATTTGCGTTACCGTATCGTAAAAATGCACGTCAGGATCATTGTTAGATTTATCGTTGACCATGTAGATCCTGAATTTTAATAAGAGAATTGTAAGGTATGGGTTTAAAGCATCAGAGCACATAGACGGCGACTAACTCGCGGGCGTGGAGAGAGCGAGCGGAGCGCATATACGTGTGCGCTTGCGGCTAGAGGCCGAACGTGTTACGATACGGTAACGTAAATTTGCACGTTACGTCAACGCACCGTGCCACGTTACCGCACCGTCCCATGTTTACGACGTCGTGACGTGGAGATGTGGACAGGCCGATACTGTTAATTAGCGACGTCAATTCTGTCGATCGACTGATCCATGTTTTTGTTAAAGTCTGGCCTACAGTTGCAGAATGCACACATGTGCGTTGAACGAATGACGCGTTGTAAATATTCTTTCTCACACATTTTTACTTGCAGTGTCAATGGAGGGGCGTGCCATGTTATTGTAGTTGATCTCTACACGTGTGTATGCATGTATCGTGTCAGTTTGCCAAACTCTAAATACTTAGAAAAGGTCTAGGTAACTGCAATTTCAATAACTTGAATAAGTACTTACCTGGCATATCAGAGGCAACCAATTGTACATTAAATCCATAAAGAACATAAGATCCACTTATCGCTAGAGGTCTCTGAAATTAAATAAAACTTTGGTGAAATTCTAATGAATTAAGGATTCTTTCTAAAAAAAAAGGAAATAACTAACTGTACTCATGACAAATCTTTAAGAATGATAAATTGTGCTAATTTCTTTCTATTTTTACAAAATTTTATCAAAACCAGCTATCCGTTACGGCGCCATTGAGGATGGTACAGAATTTACTTCGATCAGCTTATCTCCGAACTAAGTAACTTCTAAATTAAATAAATAAACGTAAATCGCAAGGCTAGCATAGCATACATACTTACCTCGCTCAGTAAATTGCTGAATAAAGTTCTAGACCTCTGAAGCAACAGTTCTCGCCTATCGCGTTTTCTTAAAAATAGTTTGAATTCATACTGCAACAAAGTTTTACGGCCAGGCTTATTAACGTTTAAAATTAATTTGTGGACGTACAAGGTGTCGTAAAAATGCCGGCGTTTGAGTATCGTTTCTTCTAATTAGAGGAATGTACCCAATCTCGTTTCTTTACACTGTTGACCCCGTAATACGAACATTGATGTTCGCAACCTTCACGAAGCATAGAAGCAATAACTTCCTAGCGACGAGTTACATTGCTAGCCAAGACTCTCCGATTTCAACGGGTGATCAATAGTGATTTTGCTCCAGCGTCGTAACAAAACGCAATCACTGCACGAAAATGGCGTAATGTGCGATGTTAGTGCAACGTTTATCCAGCGAAACGGGACAGTATGCGCCGGTCGGGCACTTACGCTGTGTCCTTTAAACTCTGTGACAAATCACGATTAGACGCAAACCAGGTCAACTTCAATGGTCTATATAAGTGACTGTCCAAAGCAGACTGTAACTACAGCTAATCATCATGCAGAGCGACTTTCAGCTAGGTACACATTAGGGCAGACACTACGCAGAATAGAGCCTACATATTAGAGACTACTGCGTGCGCAGTTCAGACTCCGATCCTCACTCTCAAATCACAACGATACACTGACTCATCAAGACAACCAGTCTCGGCGGGAAAGAATTCTACATTCTACGCCTACTTGGTTAAATGTGTACTGCGAATCCATTATGCGACAACCACATTTGCAACTTTAAAGCTTGAACGGGATTAAATTATATAACTACGAGTAGCTATGATTACACCCGACATCAACGTTTGGGCTCGTGATCCGCCTGATTGGATGATAGTCCCTTTTCGTTGCAAGAACACCACACTTCATGAGATGCACTGCACTGCCCTTTACGGCTATGCTCTGCACTTATTGAAATCAATTTAAAGATGAATAAAACCAGAGAAACCACTGAGCTTTAGATACCTCATTTTTAAGTCTTTCTTCGCTCCAATTTCCTATAAGAACTGAATTATTATATGACATGACGCCTAATATTTCTCAAACAAATATATTTTAAAGTCAGTGTTGTGATCTTGTTATTAATTTTGATGGAACTTAGAAGTGATTTTTATCGATTTCAATATTTTAGCTGTCAACAAAGTCAATAAAACTGAAAATAAATCCCAAAGCAAAGAGTATGCAATTAACAACGTAAAAAGTAGGGTCAAAATACACGTCCGATAGTTGCTTCCGGGAGCCGGATCAGACTATCTAATCGGATTCATGGTTTATTCCACTTTGTTCACCTAGGTGAACAAAGTGGAATTTTTAGTGTCTTCAATTCACCTAGGATTTATTTCACCTGACAATATCACCCAGGTGAATTAGTGCGACATATTTGGTATCCTTTGTTCACCTTGGAATTAAATCACCCAGGTGAACAGTTGCGACTTTTTTTATTAATGTTGTGGACTTTATTCACCCACATACAACATGTTAGAAAAATCAAATCAAAGCCAACTTACGACGAACGACAAATTATTTGGAAGGGTGGCACCATGGTCTAAATTCCTCTGTACGTCGTCGTAAAAATAATATTATACATCTAATAGATGCGTTGAGCAAAGATGCATTATTTTACATGTTGCTTTTAAAACAAAGAATAAATATTAATCTCGGCGAGTATTCGTCCTCATCCAATCTGACCCCTGCAGTAGTTCGCAATAATTTCATAGAAGAGTGCCAAATGGCACTAGTAGACGGACGCATTTCGATTGGCCATTTTCTCGAAAAGTTACGATGACCCAACATTTTAAATAACTTTTTATATTTGTGTTTAATAATTGACATACATTATCTTCTTATATTTTAATTATTCCAACCATTTTTCAAGTTGACAAATTTTTACACAATTTAATCAACACTAACAACATTTTTTGTATTTTTTTTTTTGTTTATTTTTACATTAAACTGATTTAAATATTAAGTTGGCTTTGATTTGATTTTTTCTAGCATAGTGTATGTGGGTGAATAAAGTCCACAAACTTAATAAAAAAAGTCGCAACTGTTCACCTGGGTGATTTAATTCCAAGGTGAACAAGGGAGACCAAATATGTCGCACTAATTCACCTGGGTGATATTGTCAGGTGAAATAAATCCTAGGTGAATTGAAGACACTAAAAATTCCACTTTGTTCACCCAGGTGATATCACCCAGGTGAACAAAGTGGAATAAACCGGATTCATGATATACCTAGGTACACTTACGATTCTCGTGTCCGATTTTTTCTGTACGACGCCCGGACGATGCTTATGATTCTGACATCCGATCCGATACTCTGATCGTACGTGTAATTCAAATTCAAACAAATGTATGACGCGGAGGCCTTCAGATAGTCTGATCAGATTATCGGAACCAACTATCGGAGGCAAGTATCGGACGTGTATTTGGGCTCGTGTATAGCAAGAAAATTATACCAAAAGATAAAAACTCTATGGCGCGTACATAATATTATGCCAGGATTTTAATGTGGTGGTTCATGGAAGTTGTTGGATGGATTTTTTAAATAAATATAATCGATTTCTTTAAAAATTATCGATTTTTCCTTATTTTTTGAGGGATTAAGGGCTGATTTTTCAATCGTCAGATAACTTTTATCTGGGGAATAAGTTTGACGTTTTGACAGCTTTTGTATAGAAAATATGTCAAACCGTCATATTTATTCCATGGATAAAATTTATCTGACGATTGAGAAATCGGCCCTTAGGGCCGATTTCTCAATCGTCAGATAATGCCTGAAATATGGATCCAGCATCCACACCTTCTGTTTTATAATCTGAGCATCCACAGCTCATATTTATAATCTAAATCAATCAACAAAATAAACGTTAATTTAAATTTCACAAAATAAAGTTTTTCTTTTCATTTCTCCTTCCTCAGTAAGAAATTTCTTAAGGTGGATGCGCTAAGGTAGCCCACGAAATTCAAATATTCTTGCGAATTTTGCAATTTGCAGGTCAGTGGCAGGTTATATTTTGATGATACATAAATAAAAATAATGTACAACATGTTTATAGTACCTACCTACTCTTCATTATCCACAAAAAAAGTCCGCGAGGGTAATGTTTAATTATACTCGTTGTTGTCTCGTCCTCTATGATGATAGAAAACAAGTGTAGTCCCGGTTCTCTAGTCACTAACGTCACATAATTTTAAAGAAATTAAAATGTCTGGAACGCACTCGCCTGTGCTGCCACCTGCCTCTGTAACTAGGATCATTCGGTTTTATGTCAACCTTTACGTCACATCGTTTCTTCTTCATTCTTAGTGAAAAAACGCGTAAATTAACATAAAACTAGGAAAAAGAAGATCAAAAGATCAAGAAAAATCCGATCTAGTAAAAAAGATACGTAAACTGTAAAAGCGTATCAAACATTTTTAGCTCCGAAGCGATTCTGAAGAAAGAATTCAACGCCATGGCACAAGAGTGGCTTTTACTGTATTTTTTTCTCTGCATGCAGTTTATTTCTATTTTTCAAGGCATTGAATAATATATCGCAATATCGAGTGTGATTATCATGCGGCTTGGTGCAAGTGTTTTTTCAACCCCAAGTGAAGGTGCTCTTACTTTGTGTCAAAACAACATAATGGACCCGAGGGGCGTTCTGCGGGAGCGCACGTGGTCTAATACTACTCTGTTGTGAACATCCATGCAACCTGTGGGGCGTTCTGAAGGGACGCACGTGGTTGATATTCTTTATAACCTTAAAGGGAAGTCCTGCGGGGGCTTACGTGGTTATATTAATGATGTAATGTTTGTAGCCTAACGGCGCACCAAGCCATAGGTGAAGATTCTCTGACTTTGTGTCAAAACAATGCAATAGACCTGAGGGGCGTTCTGCGGGAGCGCACATGGTCTAAAACCGCTCTCTCTCTTGTGAGCATTCATGCAACCTTTGGGGCGTTCGGAGGGGACGCACGTGGTTGACATTCGTTATAACCTTAAAGGGAAGTTCTGCGGGGACTTACATGGTTAGAATAATGTTGCAATGCTTGTAGCCTAACAGCATGAAGCATGAACAATTCATCTGTATTGCATAAAAATAATGAGAATCAGCCTCTGAAGGTGGTTGAATGTATTTAACCAGAGTTTTTTTTGGCATTAACAACACAGATTTGCTAAATGAGGTGGTTGATTCCGAGGTGAAGTCCCTCGGGAAGAAATGTGAGAATACAACCTAATGGAGATACTAGCTGCTTCTCCACAACGTGCAAATCAAGGAGAATGTAAACAGATTGCTGAAAGATGGCCAATAATAATAAAAAATGGCCTAGCTAAGGAAGAAAAATTTGTGAGGAAAAATCCATCTTTTACTTAATTTTCAGTAAATGGTACAACGCTATGATATAATGCTATGTGCATTGCTATATCCTAGAATAAATGCTGCAGTTAATGAAATAATAAGACAGCAACACCCCGCTACAGCCGTGTCAGTGCTGGGCTCATATCTTCAAATGTGTGTGAAGAATGCCTTGTTGTCTAGACTAAAACTTTTAAAAAGTCAGGCTTTAAACTGGTGGGGCCTTCATCCAGAGGTGAAAACAGGGTCATCAAGAGGAGAAGATAACACTGTGAGAGCAGAAGTAACCTGACAGGTGGGCCGTTCTTTCAATTTCATTTTTTGTGATTTGGAACAACTTACCAGATTACCTATCATCACTGATTAGGATATAGGATATAAAATCCACTTTTAAAAGGAAATCACACCATAATAACATTCAGTTAAATGGTTAATTTTCTAAACTTAAAATTTGCAGATAGCATCTGAAATTAATGAATTAATCCTATTAAAAGCTATAGAAGTCTATAATGCTTAAGACAATCAGCTCTTTGGTTGCCCATTTTTTATCTTGTAATAAGATATAATAAATCATTACTTCAATTACATACTTTTGTCAAAACTGACCTGACCGGTTAACCGGTCCACCAGTGACCGGTTAAAAGTTGGGAAAACCACCAAATACACAGTATGTAAACTCAAACAGAAAAATATTTTTTCTAGTATTATTAAATTTAAAGAGCCATATCTATATGTATATGATCAATGTCAACAAGAAAAGTGAAAAGTACCTAACTAAGATGCTGTTTCAAAGAAAATAGCCTTCTATTTTACTATAATTCTTTTGGTTACATAGGTATCTACAGCCCAATTAAACAGTGACTGTATTTACTCTATATTAGTATGAGTATAATATATACAATTATCTACTCCATTTTTTATGGCTATATAAACAATAAAATAGGATCACTTTTCAGTATAGAAAACAGAAGTTTCTATAAATTAAGACCTCCAACACCTAAATATTGGAATATTTGAGATGTATTTAGTTAGTTTTTTTTGAAAATAATGTTAAAAATAACAACAGGCACACATCAAGTGATTATAAATTGTTACCAAAAAGATGGTGACTTTTTTAATGTGTGTTAATGGCAACTAGAGGCCAAAGAGCTCAAAAGAGCTTGTTATTAACATTGAAAAATAGAGAAAGACAAGGTAATGAAAACCTGGCGGGCAAGTAGATGCCAACCATTTCTAGTATTTTCTCTCTTCAACAACAAAATAGAACCTACAGATAAAAATGCAATTAATTACCTATTAAGTATTCACAAAATATCTGTGAGATTTAGAATTTCTATGCTTTAACAAAAAGACCCTGTAAGGCTGTGACCGTAACCTTCAGTACAATTAATCACTGGGTCAAGAAGGGCAAAACTGTTCAGAATTCTTTATTAGGCTCTAGAATAGGCCCATATTCAATATAATTTATGCTCAAATAAATAAAGTGATGTCTGACCATAATTATACTACGCTTTTCATGCTCAATATTTATGAAATTAAGAACCTTGTATAATAATAAAATAAGTAAAATATTTAATTAAGGTCTTGAAACCACTTTGTGCAGAGTGTTGTGATTAATTTTCTTTGTGCGGACATCATAACATTGCATTATTTTGTTTTTTACTTTACATTATTGTAAAGGTAAGATAATATGTGTGATACGTATTACACATAACATGTAGATCAATACAATTTTTACTGTATTCAAACAATTAAAAAATATAGAAGATTATGTACCTAAGTCAAAAAGAAAATGTTTTGTATGTGAATTGTCGATACAAATTAATTCCTTAAATTATCTATTAGAATTACAAAATATTACACATGCTGTTTCTACAAAATTCTATTTATAGTTACTTAACACACAAACAATATTGAAACAAATAAAAAAAAAAAAAAAAAAAAACTGTTTCTTGTTCATCCAAAAGTAATGAAGGTCAGTGCTAATCAAAACAACTAGCATTGTCGTACCTATTGAAATCAATAAAATCTAAGATCCTGGAAAACACTACCGGAACCCATTTGGGTATTAGGTACATTGCTGATATTTGTGCCACACACATGCATGTTGGATGCAATCCATAACTAATCACAAACAAACATTAATGTCTTAGTACAACTAAACATAATGTTCAGAATGAATTCACTATGTTGAATTACTACTAACAATGAAAGTATAAAATATCTATTAGATACACATAACATAACATCACACATGTACTCCCCATAGCGCTGGATAGAGGCGCGTAGTACACCCTCATTTCAAAAAACCGGGCTGAAAAGAGGATATAAAAAAAAAAAAAAAAAAAAAAAAAAACTATCCATTTGCCCAACCTGGAAATCGAACTCGGAACCTCACGCTCAGCGGTCGTGACGACCACTAGACCAATGAGGCAGTCAGGGATATACAATGATACTAATATTATGACACTACCTAATAATTTATCGTACATTATACTCTGTTCACCCAAAAATGAGTCCTGAGTAGCCCTGACAACTCGGTCATTTTGAAAATTATCTAATAGTCGTATAGAGACTGCTATCGAAATAACGTAAACGACATCATCAAAAACGTAAAATAGCTATATTACATAGATAATGATACATTATGATGATGAGGATTGAATACAAAATATATGTACCTACCTACATATAAAGTATTCCTTGCATGATAATGTTTGTAAGTACAGAAAAGTCAGATATCAGTTTAGGATGAAAAGGGTATAGGTAGTACACGTCAGGAATACCAAAGTTATGTTATATATACTAGGAGTTATGTTTTGTTGTAAATTTTTCAAAAAGTTTATTAAACCTTACTCAAACTTGATCCCATTGAAGTTAGCAGTGGCGGCTATTAGTATAAAGCTATCAAAAAGAGTTCATTTACCAAAGTTAGTTTCTATTTCCAATAATAGAATACCTAAATACTTTATTAACTATTTATTACTCGGAAGTTTACTTTGAGCGCATTATCTTAGCGGAAATAATTATCACGCCGCTAAATATCAATCGAGGCGTGGAACCCACCGAACAGTGAGTTCGCACGTAAGTTGCACTTAGTTACATGCAATTTTCGATAGATGGCTCTAACATCAATTATCGACAAATATCAAAATTAAATTTCGTAAGTAGTAAATGAAGAATAGCGCCATACCACTTCATAATTTATAAGTTTTCTAAAAGATGATAAGATTGCAACAATGCAACTAAATTAAAGAGATATAAAACGTTTATCTCATTCTACAGCGCGTTCGTGTGGAATACAGATTCCAACTCTAAAAACCATTTCTAAAGTAATCCCTAATGGGTTTATATATACATGATACTTTATTTAATTTGAATTAAGAAGCACAATCCTGATTGTCTTCTTTTTTAACAAATGTTTATTGATTTTACAACTTATCTTTGAACATCTACACTTGTTTTCTATCATCATAGAGGACGAGACAACAACGAGTATAATTAAATAGTCAAACGAACTTACCTGTAAGTGAAGTTCGACTGTAATTATACGAAGTTGTTGTCTCGTCCGAATATGATGAGTCCCTCCCTACCCAAACACTCCATACTATGTAAAGACATGAGCATGGACCCTATGTTGTAAAACCAATAAAACGCTATGAACTTAATGATCCTAGTTACAGAGGCAGGTGGCAGCACAGGCGAGTGCGTTCCAGACATTTTAATTTCTTTAAAATTATGTGACGTTAGTGACTAGAGAACCGGGACTACACTTGTTTTCTATCATCATATTCGGACGAGACAACAACTTCGTATAATTACAGTCGAACTTCACTTACAGGTAAGTTCGTTTGACTATTTAATTATTATAGTCAAGTCACATCAACCGTTTTTTGTTCAAATTGGTCGATCAAAACACTAGTAGGTAGAATCGAACGATAAAGATATTCCTATCATGATATTAATCCTTATCCAAGTAAATAGCTTCATAATCAAGGTTGTTTATGTAATGTAAAAATGCTCTTTAAATTATTCGAATGGGACCTTTCGTTTAGAAGTGCTACCTAAATGTAAAAAAAATGCCGTGGTGTGAGCGAACAACCCAACGTTCAGTCTATTAGTTAAATGCACAACGGCTGCACCGATTTTGATTAAAGGGGATAGAACCTTTGTGGCATGCGTATTTCAAAAGTATACAAGGCCAGTACGCAGCCGCCCGAACTAATCGCGTATACTTCAGAATACACATTTGACGCTCGAGCGTTCTAAACTATACATCAGTATTCCGCAATAATCGTGTATATTTTAGAATTGAAAATTTCAAGCATTCGATTCTAAAATATACTTCAGTAGTACCATCCAGCACGCAGTGCGTACTAATCGCGTATAATTTTGAATACCTGCGCCACCATGCTCTATTCTAAAGTAGCATTAGACGAATGCTGGAAAGTGATCAGCGAAGCGAATCGTTCCTGGCACTCGCCGGCCGCTGCCGCGGCACCGCTCGCTTCGCTCGCTCGGCTCGTGCGTTGACTGGTCACAGTTCTAACCTAACCTAACCTACCTTTCAGCTATCTGTTTGTCATTTTATTTCCTATCGCGGGGAACTTTGAAGTTGAAAGTATAATTTTAAAGTTAGAATTATTAAAATTAAAGTAAACTATTAATTTTAAAGCTAAGCCTTTTTAAAGTAGGAACTGATAATTTTAAAGGTCATTTATATACATCCCATAAGTTAGGTCATATTTTAAGTGTTGTTTCCTAACAAAGCCGTTTGGAAAAGTTAAGTCACTTCTTAAATGTAACTGACACTGTATGGTTTTGAATCCGTTTTTTTACCCTGAACATTCTAAAGTATACGCGATCAGTACGCAAAATCTGTGTATATTTTAGAACCGAAGCTTTAATTTACAACATTCTAAAATATACGCGACTAGTTTCTTATGGATGCGTTCTGGCCTTGTATATTCTAGAAATACGCTTGTGGCATAGCCTCCCCGCTGCCATTTTGATTTTTTTTCCAAGTTGCGGCGCACGATTACACTAACGTATATGGGTAAAGAACACTTAGACAAATAAAAAATATCAGAGATATGGTGCCCTAAAGTGTCACGTTACCGAGATATTTGGACTTAAAGATTTTTTTCAAGATTGCAGCGGACTTTGTAACTGGTAAATATGGATAGAGAACACTCGAACAAACAAAAAATATTCAGAGATATGGTGCCCTAAAACGTCACGTTGCCGAGATATTTTGACTTAAAGTTTTTTTATTGCAGCGCACTTTGTAACTGGTAAATATGGGTAGAAGACACTCAAACAAATAAAAATATTCAGAGATATGGTGCCCTAAAGTGTCACGTTACCGAGATATCGTATCGAGATAATCTTGAAAAAAAATCTTTGAGTCCAAATATCTCGGCAACGTGACTCTTTAGGGCACTAAGTATATCTCTGAATATTTTGTGTTTGTTTGAGTGTCCTCTACCCATATATGTTAGTCTCATTGTGCGCCGCAACTTGAAAAAAAAATGAAAATGGCGGCAGGTGCCTATGCCAGCTTCCATAGAAAAATGTTCGGACCCCTTTGGCATGAAAATAGCTCGATCCCTGGGGAAGGACAAAGGCTACTTTTAACCCGCGACTTCGTCTGCATCCGCGATAACCAACATTCACGCGGACGAAGTCGCGGGCAAAAGCTAGTTCGTCAATAAAATCAAAAAACACCATGTATTTTTATTGAACACTTCCTATTTCATTCACAACGAATTTGATTTTTTAAAATAAATTATATCATATTTACAATCACAAAACTAGAAACAAACTCATGTAGGTTGATGAAATTAAAATACTGTAGGCGGGCGGCAGCCCTACATCGTGTTTTGTTTTCATGCGGCTGTAGGTTCTTAATTCAAAAATAGGGCCGAGTCACAATACTGTTAGCAGTTAGATAACATTACCGTGGCAATACGGTTGATTGACAAAATTATGTTAATGACTGCTGACGGTCGAACGACCGTTATTTTTGATATTTCTGCTTTATGAATAAAAGTATATAATGTTATCGTAATAACTTTTATTTCAATATAGGTGTAAAAAGACCCATCGCATAGCCGAAATCTACGCACTCTGTACCTACATCAAACTAAATTACATTCACCAAAAATAATTGCTGGGAAACGACTTTTATTTTTTGGCATAAAAAAACACGCTTTTTTTGTAGCACGCAATGTGTGGTTGTGGTGATTCCGCACGTTTGCATGCGTGCAGCGGCCACACAACACAACTGAGCCAAAGCGGTCGTGTGCGTTTGATATTCATTGCGTTTTTGTAACTTCAAATGCATAATCTGATAGGAAAAATTGAAATTTTTGGTAATGTTTGTTTGGAAGAAAGTTTAGTATTATGACTTGGAATTCGATTTTGGAAAAAACTAAAAAAGAAAATGTACACTTTGACCTTCAATATCTCCAAAACCAATGGTTTCCCAGGTATGGTCTAGTAGAAAAAAATGATCACAATGATCGGTAGAATACGTGGTTTTCGTTATCGTTAAGGGTATTTTTACACCCGATAGATAATTAAGAGTTATTTTAGTTTTCTAATAGTTAAAAACAGTAACAAAAATCCTGCCAGACCCAAAAGCGGCGGCAGTCAAACACATTATTCCTTTTCGTTAAAAATATTGTAATATTTAGAATTTAATATCAAAATACTTATCTCATCCTTGTTTTCAGTGCAATAAATTCATTGAATATTTTAACACGTGAAATAAGTAGTGAAGTACATAATTGTAGTTACGTACAGCTAAGCTGGCTGTCTAGAGCTAGGTTTTCTAAATATTCGATCGTATTAACGTTAACTACGATTTGTATGGGATCGAATCAGCGCCAACTAGTGACAATGATGGCAAACACAATTTGCGAGTGCGAGTTTTTAGTCACCTACCATCAAACATCGACTAGCATTCGCAACTATTCGCAAGCGCGAACACGGCGAACATTATGTTAACGTACGTAATTGGTTGTTTGTATCAAGCATTTTGAGAGTGCGAGGTGCAATTTTAAAAGTACCTAACTCACACTCACTTGTCGATGATTCTCAATGCGTACCTAATGCGGGCTCTACACTCGCGCCGCGAAAGCCTGCGAAGGCCGCGAACCGCGAGTGTGGATGGTTTCGCGCATCGCGATCGTGGTTCGCGGCGTTCCCCGTCCGGTGGCGGATTTTTTGGTCCGCGTCAAAGGGTTTGCGAAGCGCGAACGCGAACGCATCCACACTCGCGGCGGTGTGTTCGCGCAGTTGTGCAGTTGTGTTCGAGATGCAGTGACAAGCAGACGTAACAAAAAATGAGCATCGAGTGGAGTACCTAACGATCGCGAACTAGTGTTCCTTGAGTGTTATCAAGCAGAACCCCTTGCTTTGGCAAGCCCAACATGCTAAAGCACACAGTGTCAGAGCAGAAGCAACAGTAAATTCCACGTCCATTTCAGTCAAATGCGCGAACGGAAATACGAAAGGTTGCGAGTGTACCTAGAGGGCTATATTTTTCGCGCCGTGTTCGAGCGAGTGTAGAGCCCGCTTATTGCTTTTAACGTTAACTCGATTAACGCAAGGTGAAGTCATTCCATCATTCTAATAATTTTGTGCAACTCGCCACAGAGTACCTTTGTATTTGCAACTAGCACTAGGCACTCAGGAGTCTCAGTGAATTCTGTAATGTTTGCATGGCGATTTATGGTCACGAGCTTGTGATTTCCCGCGCGAATGCAACGAGCGACGCGACATAGGCTCTGAGTTGAGTAGTGATGTCCCGGTCCCGAGTCAGATTGGCTCGAGTACTAACTCGATTACCTTGTAGATACTCATTTACTCGAGTTTTTGAATTAAAGTATTCGAATGTTCAAAACTGGAAAACAGATTTTGAGTATTACTAGTACTCGAATACTGAACCGAGTAGGTACTTAATTGGCGACCTTTTGTTGTTGCTCTAAAGTCAATGCGTAGGGACTGCTCTCTACCATACGAGAAATACAGGTCTCTACTTGTTTGTTTTTGTTGTGATCGCGAGAGTTTAAATATCAAGTTGCGTTTTTAAGAGTCATTGGTTATTATTTGGTTGTATTAACATTAAAGTGACATTCATTTCGAAGTGATTAATTTGTTGAGTATTGGACAGTGAAAATAAGATTCGTGCATTAGATTTTTTTAAATAGTTAATTGAATTGATTTAATTATGGCCCTTAGAAACCAAACAAGAAATTTGGAACTTTTTCGTTAAATTAGATATTATAAAAAGTGGAGTGCGTAGAATACAAAAAAAAAACATTAACAGACTTCGGAAATACTACGAATTTGTTAAAACATTTTAAAAAAAGCACCCTTTAATATACAGGGTGGTAATTTGAGATGGGGCATGAAGGGCAGCTACCTTAACCATTGAAGCTATAGGAGACCATCCTTATCTTTGCAAAGTTTGTTAAATTAAATGCTCACTTATTTAAAACAGCAAAAGATACGTTTCCAAGGAATACGAGAAACTCGGACAGAATTGTATTAGCAAAAATACCTAACACAACAATGTACTTAAAAAATTGTTATGCCATGTGTGGTCGGGTGTACAATAATATTCCCGACGAAATAAAAAAAATGCGTATTGGTAAGTTTCGTACCAGACTCAAACTTTGGCTTATAGAAAAGTCTTTTTATTCTATATCGGAATTTACAGGTAATACCTAAATGATAAATTGATAACTAATACCTATATAATGTAACTATTGATTTCTATTATTTTAACATTAATATTGTTTGTGTTAAATTTATTATAATGTATTGATTTGACATTTTACTCTAAATAATTAATTACTTTTAAATATTGCAATAATTGATATTAATTCTAATAATGTTGAATGAGTCTATTAATATTGTCAAGAATTTGCATGTCGCGTTGCGGCAAAATGTATTTGGGTCTATATTTTACTTCATCTGTAATGTACCTACATTTTACGCAAATAAAATTCTATTCTATTCTATTCTTTTGTAATAATTTCTATAAGTGTTCACAATTTTGAAAAAAATGTACAGGCAGCGGGAGAAAGGGCAGTTTTCCCAAAACATTTTAATGATGCCAATCGATCCTATTTCCCATAGGGACCTTAAGACTCTTGCGGACATACTGAGGTTGGAGTGGTAGAAACGTCACAAATCGCAAAAAACTTAATTGAGATGGGATAGTAGTAAGGGCAGCTACCTTAATCGTTGTGGCTACAGAAAAATGTTCTTAGGAGACTGTCCATAAAATTTGAAAATATTTCAAAGCGCATTCAAAGATTTTGAAAAAAGCCCCTATTGCTATAATAAGTCCATAAAAATGTTTTGGAAAAACTGAACTTTTTCTCGCTGGCTACATTTTTTTTCCAAATTCTGTGAATGCAGATAGAAATTATTACAGAAGTTAAGGGTAGCCACCCTTCAAAGAACGTTTTCCTGTAGCTACAATGGATCAGGTAGCTGTTCTTCATGCCGCATTTCAAATTACCACCCTGTAAACTAAGAAACCAAAAAAAAACTCTATGATGAAAATATAAGCTTAGCGTCATCTAGCCTTCTGAAAGCCAATCTCCAAAATTTGAGAGTCAACCAGAGGATCAACTGCGAAATATTAGAGTACTCGAATCATAAATATGAAGTATTCAAGTTACTGACTCGATCTGATACAAGATTCGAGTCAGTAACTCGAGTTCGGACTCGATCCTTTTATATCGAGAATTAAAGTATTTGAATACTATAAATGGTCGACTCGATACATCACTAGAGTTGGGTTGTCAACGCTGAAAAAAATTAAATGATATTTTTATTCGCTATGGTATGTTAATTTTTATTGAATACACACAAAATGGCGGGAATCAAAAACAGAAAGATTGATTGTAAAGATTGTTTCAGTTAAATTTAATGGGTACATGGTAAATGTATTCACCATCTCTAATAATGGGCATGACGATAAAAATAGGTCAACCGTCAAAATAGACACGGAAGTCAAGGGTTATCATTCATGTCATCTAATCTGTGGCCACTGGTCATTTCAATTCAACTTCAATCATCAACTCGTTTTAAATTTTTATTTTTCTAAACTATTAGGACGACGAGTTTTTTTATTAAAAAAGTATAAATATAAAACAGTGTTTTCAAACAATTAAGACAGTGGTTTTTATTATATTATCTTGTGTATACATTATCTAACAGTCAATTCACTTTTTGTTGGAAAAGCAATCTAAAACTGAAAAGAAAAATGACTTCAAACAAAATGTATTTCATTATTTTATTATTCATTTCGCAAAGTGAAATGAAATTTGGTGACTGCCTCAAACCAGCATCAATAGATAAAACATTTGAAAAAGGAGTTTACGCCTATTCTTATGAGAAATGGTCCATGTGCATTGAGAAGTTTGAAGAAGCATTACATCTTTATAAGCTTTACAAGTCTGTGCTAATTAATTGTAGACTAAAATGTAACGCACAAAATTATGAATCTCAAATAAAAGAAGATATCGACGACCTTAAGATATACGAAAAATACTTCAATAAAAGAGATTGCCTTAACAAGTGTCAAGAGAAGGAGTTTCATAATGTAAACCTAAACAGAACTCTAGAGGAATCTGTGCTACATGACATGCAGGCTAAAAAACCTTATGAGTACCTTCATATATGTTATTTTCAAATGCGCATGTTTCATAAAGCTGCTTCATCTGCCTATACTTACCTTGTTGCCAATCCTAATGATGAGACAATGCAGGCCAATATGCAGTATTACCTAGTGCAACCAGAAATAGATGCAAATGAGATAATTGATCTGGAAAGTGATGACTATGCAGTCCTGTGTAATTTAGGAAAAAAATCATACAATCAAAAGAACTGGGCTGAAACAGTTGCAAGTATGGAAGAAGTTCTAAAAGACTATTTTGCATCTGAAAACAACTGTCGTGTAGAATGTGAGCGGCAACCTGGACAAGAATGGTCCTCAGAATTTGTAATAACTATGTCGAACAACATAGCATCACTTTTACATTGCCGACAACAGTGCCAAGACAAACTTAAATCTCTGAAATATAACTCCGGAGTGGAATTTATTGCTGATGTACTTAATTATATACAAGTGTCTTATTATCATCTTGAAAAATTTGAAGACGCTGCTGGAGCTGTAGGAAGCTATTTAGCCTTGATGCCTAATGATGAAGATATGCTGGAAAATGTGAAGTTTTATAACAAACATGTAGACAAGAAAGCCTTCATTCAGAGATCTGAAGTAGTTCATTACTTAAAACGTGATGCATATGAAAAGAATATACTAAATTTTTTTCACCAAGGAAATAAACATGACATTGATTTTAACACCGTTCTTAACTCTTATACTTTTTTGAAATAAGTACTTAAACTACTATAACGGGTACTTAAAACAGATGCTATTGATTTAAAAAAGAATAATTTGTAATTTTTTTACATTAATTAAGTAATCACTAAAATCTAATCATTATACCACTGATTGCTTAATAAAATAATAAGTAGGCAATAAGGACTAATTTTATGAATTAATACTGAAGTGCCATAACAAATATGTAATATGTAAGACCAAAGATTTATATAATTAAATTTTTGAATTTTTTTATATTTTTATTGAATAATGTTGTCTATATGATGGCCAACATTCAATATAAACATTACTCATTACAATTTGTCAATCTATCAGTGTCTGCACATTATACAAAGTCAAATTGGACATCTTTTATCAGATTATTTTTTAGGCAATAGTATGCAACTGCTACCAACTAATGGCCTCTACTCTGTTATGCCTACATGCAATCTTATGTTCTCCACACCCAAACTATCCCAGTCATGTTCCTTTACAATATCATCTAGCTACCAGCCTTGTATCCATTCATCTATATCAGCTAGGTAGCTAACTGCCTTGGTATTGAGTTGTCTCACCGCGTCTGGCTATTCCATTACTGCCTTAGTGCATCATCTAACCTCTCCTCTAGCCAAAGTGTTATGTGTCGTCGTTCGATCGTAGAATTAGGCACGTTTTAATGCGCCTGGGCATATCATGAAACAGCACCATTTCTCGACATGACGTGCTGTATAGTCATCATACCTAAGGCCAATTAAAAATCAAGCAGATTGGTGCAGAGCAAACGTTTTTATATATTCTTTCCTTTGATTATTTAGATTCTTTCTTAGCTAAACGCATTGCCATTAACATGGTATTATGGCCAAACGACATTGGGCAACATTTGGCCATTTCTTGAAATAGTTACATTTTACGACACCAGTGGCGCTGTCTACGATTCAGTTTTTGATTTAGATGTACTTACGTGATTGTTATAAAAATATGTTGTTTCGGTTTTAACAAATGAACCTCTTAACCCCTTAATTCCCTTATTTTTGATCAGGCAATGTGTGACTTCAATTCACATGACATGAATAAGTTCCAAATCAATTATTTAATAGGTAGATTGCTTGTCAGAAAATTCATGTAGAAACATTCTAAAACGTTTAATAATTGTCTTTGTCGTGTGTTAAAGATTACGGACCGCGTCCTCGACATCGACAATCCGCCTGTTTGAAATCGCAAGAACTACACGTGATTAAGCATACAGGTCATTCAAGTCAAAAACAAAGCCTTAATGAGGGTAGTTCATCAATTTCTGATTTTATTATTTCTAAACCGCGCCGCCTCGATGCGACTGTAGACTTTGTTTTATTTGCCTTGGTCGCTGTGCCCACTGCATTGGTGTCCTAATAATTGCGTCATTCGCATAAAGCGAAACCGCCTTAGGCGTGAATTACATACATAGAAACGGCGTAAGGTGCAGGCGCGTCGCTTTCATACGTTTTGTCGTGCCGCTTGAAATCTTTTTCGCACAAAATGTATGAAAGCGCCGCGTCTGCACCTTACGCCGCTTCTATGTATGTAATTCACGCCTAAGGCGGTTCGGCGGTTCGCCCACGGTGGCGTATGACGGAGCGACAAAATCCGTGTGCGTAGGTACTAAAGTGACGTGCGTCAATGCGTCAGTCATGGGTGCTGCGCCGTGCGACTCCATACAATTCAGTGCGATGCTAAATTCGATCCGACGCGTGGCGCTCCGACATGCGTCACCGTGAGTAAACCGCTTAGGTCTCCTTTAGGGTTAGCGCACACCGACGGAGTGACAGCGAAGGACTAATTAAAGTAATAATTTGAATTCAACTTAATTTGCTTCTGTTTAAGACTCTAAGCGCCACGAAGAACAGCCAATAGCGTTTAAAAGAGCCGCTGCGCGCCGCTCAGTGTGCCTTGCCACCAGTGAACTGCTCTTCGCTGCCACTCTGTCGGTGTACGCTAACTCGTAAAGAGACGCGGGATCCGCCGCATAGGTACTGTCATTACATACTACTACAACACTACAACTCAAAATATGCGCGGGAAAAACACGTTTCCATAAACGCTCTAACCATCTAACCTAACACATCGTCAATATGTTTGAATTATTCGCTTTACGCTCCGCGTCTCCATAAACAGGGCCTAAAAAGTATAAAACCGCAATGTGCGCCACCTGACGGAATATCTGCACTTCAGAGAATAAATAAATAATAAATAAATATTTTGGGACATTTTCTACACAGCACCATCTAGTCCCAAACTAAGCAGAGCTTGTACTATGGGTACTAGACAATGGATATAATACTTATATACTTTTTTTTTTGTAAATACATACTTATAATACCTAAAAAACACCCAGACCAACACAAACACTTATGTTTATCACATAAATATTTGTGTCCTGTGGGAATCGAACCCACGACCTCGTGATCAGCAGTCCGACACTCGAACCACTAGACCACAGACGTTGTCAAAAACACTGTAAAAGCATGTTATCTAGTACGACTTACGACAATCGCCATGATGCTTGTTTGACGCATGAGGCCACGCCAGTGACGCTGAACGTTGAGTGACAAATGTTGCCTTCTCGGTTCCTCTTATTCTAGCACACCTCACAAAGGTGGTGACTCGATACTATCAATACTATTCCCTCCCCCTTCCTTACTCTGAAATCAATGTGTATTCAATGATTTTGGTATTCATACTTAAGTGTCAAAGGAATCAATCATCATAATAAAGTCCGACATTTTAGCACTAGGTAATCTGAGAATAAAGTCGCCGATGCGGACGAACGAGGGAACGGTAACTTATTAATATTGCCAGATTATTAATGATTTCATGATATGAAAACTAGCAACACTGCTCCATTCTACATAAATAAAAAATGAATAAAATAGTTGGTAAGGACTATGCACCATAATATTACTCATAAAAACACTGCTAACGAGCTATATAGAACTTTAAATAGTTACTTATTAAGAGCATCAAGGAATATCTTTTAATTTTACCGTCATTTCCATTCGTTATTTTGCATTTATTACCCAATGTAAAACAATTTTAAAAGCAACTATAGTCAAAAAACTACAAATAAAAAAAAGACAATTTGTAAAACAAACATTATCCGCCTTTTTGCAACCAAATTCATCCAACGATTAATAAACGATAAAGATTACAAATATTATAGATGCCTGAAGACCTGAAGAAGTCAGATTTACAGAATGGTTTTCTTGAAATATAGCTTGCTTTATAGATTTTGGTGTATTGGACAGTATTTTAAACACACTGGCAACACAAAAACTTTTTCAATACTGGCGATACTTTCGCTGGTTATTACTCGACAGAGGGCGTTTCAATGTTTTCTGTCATCAAGTTGCAGCACTAAAATGTTCAGCTGTCGTAATTTAGATCAATCCGATTTTGAGGATTAAAGGTGAGTTACTTCACATCATCACGTAATAATTACAGTATCAGGTAGACAACTATCGAATAACTAACACTCATATAAAGTATTGCCATGTTTCAACTGAAGTTGCGCAGGTGCCAGCCAGTAATAATAGTATTAACCAACGCGTTCGACAATTTTATAATGAAGACAAACCCTGCCGAATTAATTTTCATTCGTTACTTACTTTTTTATTATGTCCAGATGATAGAATATAGATTATACCTTGAATAAATATGTATTTTGTAACTTATTTTTGCGATGTACCTATGTAACCTACCTACTGTACCTCTACAATATTGTACCTTACTTTATCTAGGTACATGTTTGATTCGGCTTTGATAAGCCCAACGAGCTCTACCAAGATTTACATTTCAAAAAATAGATATTGCAAAAAAAAAAGTTGTTCTGTTAAATTAAGTTAGATTATTATTAAATAAATTGGTAACTAGCAGGGACCGACCCAATTTCGGTCCCTGGTAACTAGTACTTATAGTAGTTAATTCCCTAGACTTTCCAAATAGGTTTCGCAAAAAAAAGCAGTCCCTTATAACTACCAACAGTTAACAGTTTTTTTTTAATAATGATTGTGCATTGTTTCAGGAAATGAGAATAATTTAGCCATGGAGCAGTTAAATGAAAAATTCAGCATTAAAAATCTCTTATTTAATAAGGCTTTGCCTAATTATGTTATACCAGTACCAATCAACGGTCATAAAGTATTTCCATGTACCGATTGTGGGGACAAGTAAGTTACTTTTTCAAATAAGTAAATCAAGTTAGTCTTGTTTTTTTTAAATAATGTGGGTTGATTACTACTATGTGTACAATAGTTTAACTATTGTCTGAGCATTTAAATTTAGTAGTAAAGATAAAAATTCATTTTGCTTTAAGGAAATATAAAAATACTCATACTTATAAAAAATATAAAAAATTGCTGTATAAGGTCTTTCTCACATGCAACTCAAAAGAAACTAAACTGATTACTTACTAACTGAAATCACTAACTAGTTAGTAACCAAACTTCGCACACAATGATACTAAAATCACTGCAATTTTAGTCACTTGACAACAAAATTTATTTGTTCCCGGTCTGCCATAATGAGTATATTATTATAATCAAAGAAGGAAAGAATGAAAAAATTACAGTATTCGGAACCAACATTACTTATGTAAAAAAAGTGTAGGGCTTTTGTCAAGAAACTGATACAAAATGTTTGCCATTCTATAGAATTTCTAAAGAAGCGTGTTTAAAGGAGATCACCCATTCTGGAATAAAAAAACTAGCCTATATTACCTACATGGTTATTTTTAAAGACTACAAAATTAATTAATCTTTATTACAACAACAAAGCTAATATCAATTTGGGTTTAGAGATATGAAATAAACAAACTAAGGCCTGTAATTAAATAATTAATTATTTTGAGAATATAAGTCATTTATCATTGTTTTTAATAATACCTACACGCATCATCATTATTGACAGACCATACACCATCAGCAAAATTGAGACAGTAGTTTATTCAATCTTCTAGTAGTTTATTCAATTCTATGATAACTAAATAACAGTTAATAATTGCATTGTATCTTTGTTTCTAAATGAATAACAACAGTTTTGTAATACTAAATACCTTACTAAAAATTGATCATTGTTGGCAGTGACGTCACAATGACAATGTCAGAGATGGAAAACATTTTCATAATGTACAAAAATTATACATTATATTCGGATGACTGGTTACTGTATGTTGCCTATAGGGAAAAAGCATGTGGATTTAGTTTAGGTATGAGTTAAAATGAAAATGTCACAGGTGGAAAACATTTTTATAAAGTAACAAAATTATACAGGGTTATTGGTAGAACAACTAACTAACAACCTCATATCTGGTTGCGTACCGCCCGTCGTCCCAGGACGACACTTAATTGTCTTATCTATTGTGTCTATAATTACGGTGATGAGAGTTTAAGGGGTCATTGTACTCATCATTATGAACAACTTTTACTGTGGAACCAAAGCTGAAATCGCAAAAAAAAACAGCTGTTCCCTACATTTTGACGAGTTATGCAAACATGAATGAACAATAATTTCAAATTTGACGTTTCGCACCTGTCAATTCAGTCTCAGGGATTAAAAAACGAACTATAGGTGCTACCGCGTCCCTCCGAAGTCTGTCGTCCCGTAAGGCGGTCGCGCACGAACTTGTGGGACTATAGTAACTAGCTCATTGACTAGCACGCTGCTAAACCTTTTAAAGTAGGAAATATTATTTTTTAAGTTTATTTATACATAGACTGTTGTCAGGTGGTTTTACCTCACAAAGGGTCAGTTAGTTCTGAATTTTGGATGGGTGTTATGTTTAGGTGTTCTCATGAAATTTTCAAATTTTCATTACCTTGACTGATATCCGTGCGCTCCGCCGTCTTGAATAGACACCAGAAATTAAATTTTATTAACACATTCAATGCCACCACAATTTTCTTGAAGTTCATAGCGATGCCGCCCTATAAGGGCACGCGGACTCGCCAGGCGTGTCCGCGGCACTACATCTAGTTAAACATGGACCCGCCAGGCGTGTTCAGTGACACTTGGATATAGTTAAATCCTTTTGCCGCCTATTTTTCGGTTTTAACGACGAGTTTTAGTCAGTTTGCCTTATGCTGCGCAAGAATCAAGGTGATTAAAATACGGTAGTGAGGTTTAACCTGGAATTATGGCTGGAAATAGATTTCTGGGTAAGTACTTACCGTAATTTTGTAAGAGATCGTAAACATTTGATGGTTATTGGTGATATTTTAGTGTCGAATCTGTTTTTTTATCCTCGTGAACTCTAATTTTGTTTAATATAGGTACATCATTTTGTTTACTTAGATTGATATTGGTATAGAGATACTTACAGTTTCGCCGTCGCCACCCAATCGAATTACTTGGTATATTTTTAACTAACTAACTAGTACAAAGGTTGACAATCTATGATGAACTTGTAGATGTGGACACGCCTGGCGGGTTCTCGGCATTACAAAATCACTTTTTTAAATGCAAACTTAGTCTATGACCGGGAGCGACTTCAAAAATCTTTAGTTTATTGTTTGAGGATTACGTACTGGGAATTCCAATAGACAATGTAGGCAAATTTTCGAAATATCACTAAAAAAAACAGAACACGCCTGGCGTGTTCGAGTCGTAGTTATAGAAATTCGTAAGAACACGCTAGGCGTGTCGGTGGCATTGAACGTGTTAAATAACTCCTTATCTACGAGCTTTACGCCGAAAATAGCTCACACCAATTTTCCTAGTGGGTGCTAGAGGCCTACAGGGGGTAAAAGGCGGTAAAAGTAATGATTGCGATTGTAATTATTAAGATATGGTGAAGTTAAAATTTTTATTGGGCGCTAGAAAATAATTGATTCTCAAAGTGAGCGGTAGACGAAATAAGTTTGAGAACCTCTGCTGTAAATTATATTTAAATAGTATATAATACTTTAAATTCTACCACGCTATAAGTATGTATCAGTCAAATCATAAAAGACAATATTTTTTTGTAGTTTTGCACAACTTCAAATCATCTTGTAAGTGGCGATAACATTCTTAGAGACAATAATTGTTATTCCATTCGGCTAGGTACATGTTTTTTTTTTTTTGTTCACAGATTCGTCTTTGAGTCCAGTTATAATGATCACGTCAATCGCAAGTCTGTTAAAATTACCTACATGTGCCGGCATTGTAATCAATTGAGAACCTTTTTCAACCGATGTAATTTACTTTTGCATATAAGATCTCATGTTTTCAAAACAGCTACAATCAATGTCACAGACTTAAACATAGAACCCTTACCGTTGAGTAATTTCAAAATTATCCTTCCAAAGCCATCGAGCACAGATTCCATAATATCTACATCAGCAACTGAAACACCATCAGCATCAAGAAAACTATCTAATGCCTCGGTGAATTGCTTAGAATGTAAGACGAATTTAAGTACTTCGGGGACTGCATACAAAGATCGAGCAAATCATTATATGCAGTATTCAAACGAAGTTTATTCATGTCCCGTATGTTTATTTGCATTGCCGAATATATGTGCAGTCAAAACCCATTTGCGTATACATTTAAGATGCCCACCATATTATTGCCCAGAGTGTGGTGTGCACCTAGCTAACAAAAATATACACTATCCATATAACCATGACTGTGAAGGATTTAAGATGATGAGAGCAACTTCCAGATTGAAATGTGCTGTGCCTGATTGTCGTCTTTTCCATCCTAATGATTTCAGAGACCACATGAAAGAATTTCATATGAAAAAAGTTCATAAATGTCCACACTGTGTCGTTGCTTGTTTCAATGAAGTAAGTATTCAAAAGCATTTGAAAATTCATAAAACAGAAACAAAACCACTCGTATTTTATAAATGTGAGTTGTGTCCAGGAAAATTTGTGCTGCAAAGTCGCATGGAGAATCATTTAAAAGTTCATAAGATCATTTCCGTGTTTCCATGTTGGCCCTGCGGTGCCATTTTCAAAGACGTGTCCGATCTACTATACCATTTCAAAGAAAATCATAACAAGAATGAGACAATAGAAATCATATTGACTACTATTCTATCTGAATATGAAACGTATTCAAAAGATGCAAAAGATCCAACTAAGCCAAAAAGAGGATATCGTGTTGTGAAAAGGTGTGACCAATGTCGGAGAAGTTTTACGTATAGATGTCAGTATAACGAAATACATAAACTGCCTAACGAATGCCCATATAAATGTACTTCCACTTTGGAATTGGATGTTACGCCTGACAGAACGCCGAATAACACCAACATCACTTGTCACCTTTGTAAAACAAACATATCACAAGACTGGAATGAAATTAAAAAACATTACGCTGCACTGCACAAATCATACAAGTGTTTGGATGCCAAACTAGTTGTTAACAGAATGAATATACAGAATTACCAATCTCAAAGTAAGAGTTCAAGTTCCAGGAAAAGTATCAAAACAATTGATAAGAAAATATCCAGAAAAACAAGGAGACGGCGAAATAATAAATCTTCGACGGTCTCTACTGCTATTGATAATGTACCACGTGCTACATATGCTAGTAGTTCTAAAGTTGCCGACGATCTATACGTTTGCCACATGTGTGGTAAAAGCCACAGAAATGAACTATTGTTAGAAAAACATATAATATCTCATAGGGATCCCTGCATGGCATATCAATGCATGGAGTGTGGGCAAAGTTTTGTTGTCAAACCCTCATTTTCAAAACATCTGTTGTTGGAACATAGCATATCCGATATTGAAGATTATATTGCAAGAAAACAATGCTACAATAAAAATGCTCTCATAAAGTACCAAACGAATATTGTTATTTCTAATGAGCCACTTCGTGAAAATCAGTGTCAGATTTGTCGGGAAGATTTCGAAGGACCAGAAGATTTGGAAAAACATTTTAGAGTTCATGGCATGGCATTCTTAATGAAAAATAACTCGAATAAGATTAATAACATGTCATGAGAAGGCCGTTATGTATTATCCATTTACAACGGTCATTAGCTACAGAATTCTGGTCGAATAAGAGGACATTGCTCAATCTTTATTAATTAACCCAGATACGTCGCGAACGAAACTGGTAAATCTCAAAAATCGCCAGATAAACAATTTATACAAGGTTTGTCGGCAATGGGTAGGTACTAATCCGAGGGCAGAAATTTCAAATTTCGTTATAAAACGTGATTAATTTTATAAATCGACAACCCTGATAATTCGCAAAATGAAGCTACTAATCTGTGACCCCAAATATCAAATAGAATGTAGGTAAACGCTTATAGCGTATACGATTTTAGCGTATTTTTATAAAATCTTCAGCTATGTCTCTAAAACTTGACTTTTATAAAACAAAAGTTGAGTATTCACATCACATAGATGATTTGGTATAGGTTCCGTTTGCGCCGCATCTGGGTTAATTTTTTTATTTTATTTGTTTGGGACAAAAAACAGAATTATCATATTATTAATTATGAGCATCCTCCTTTTGGTACCAAAACTGATCTCGTTCACGCTCGGGAGAAAGACCTCGCACTTGCATTTCCTACTTATCCAACGGATGGCTGGGCCCATCCATCGCGGTATTTCTTTGATATACCTAGAAGTCATACATGAATCTGCAATATGTTGATAGCTATTAAAAATAATAAAAACTCACTGGTTTCGTCGCAGCAAGCGCGGCTACGATTCTCAAGGTTTCACTTGGCATAGTAGTATTATAATTGACGCATAACAATCTTAAAATATGTTACGCCCTGCGGGTCCGCCGCCCGCGTATGTTATTTTTTTTGTGTCGGAAACCATCGGCGCTTGTGCCAACAACAACTATACAAAGTTTCAACTCAATCGGATGGACGATGCGCGAACGCATGGAAGACAAACAAACGAACACTCAAACATATTTTTTTATAAAATGGATGATCACATTAATTTAATGGCCCAGAAAGGGAAAAAAATAGGATCATGAATACCCAAAGAAGAGTTAAGATCTATTAGGGTTTTCTGTTTGTAAAGATTGACACACCCTCTTGAGTCATCTATATTTTTTTCTAATAATACTGTAAAGAAATTCTACGAACCTGCAATTGTTTGAGCAGTACTGCGATAGGGTAGGGGTGCCTCAATCCTCACATTCATGCTGCTTTTCTTGCATGATTTGGGGGGCTCATAGGTAGACCTTACTTCAAAATAACCATTGTTGTTGTATTAAAACAGTTTTGTCGCAAACATATGTTTGCGACAAAACTGTTTTAGAAACAAAAGACTGCTGATAAATTTTGCCATTTTTATTTTAGAATGATGATTTTCGGGATTAGAAACCTTGAAGGCGGATTTGCATTGATTCAGTAACTGGATTGACAATAGACGAACATTCTATTCAAATCCAACGCTATTGGACTGGATTGAAACTTGTTTACATTAAGGCGGATCTATTGATCCAGTAACTGGATCCAGCGACTCGAACAGTGTAAAAATCCGCCTTAAATCTATACAATGAAATTGTTTTATGACCTTATCATTGTCGTCATCACAGGTTGTCAGTTATTCTGAAATTATATTAGTTTAATTTTGACATTTCTATTCATTACTTTAATTAAAGGTGGACACAGACTTTGCGAGGTATGCGTAGCGAACGGCGCACAACGAATGCCTCTGCATGAGGCGTGCATGTCGAAAAAATATACCAACATCATCGCGTGCGAAGCAAATGCGTAGTTTGTCTGTCTTCATGTTTGTGGCGAGGGGCATGTGCTACGCACAGGCGCAGTATAATTTTCTCTGTCGAGGCGTGGGTGGATATCATACGCGGCGCACACCTCGAACGTGCATGCGCGACTACATACACAACTAATGTAATGCTCGCACTGAGGCGCTTTGATCTTGAAGCATTTGCCGACATACGTTGGCTCGCCCTCGCACGTGCGTAGCACATGTCTCGCCACGAATATGAAGGTACACACCTTGCGAGGCATTCGTTGTGCGCCGTTCGCGGCGCATGCCTAGCAAAATCTGTATCCGCCTTAAAATGTATCATGTTATATGTAGGTAGATTCTATTTTGTGGTAGATATGTAAAGTTAGTCAATAAATGTGTTAACATGTAATTTTTTTAAGTTTAGAAATCGCGAGCTCGTCTGCACTTTGTGTAAATATGTATAGGAAGCATAAACGGCGTAGGTAACATCTCGTGATAAGTTATTTTAGTTTTATTTTGCTGTACTGTAAGGATAACCTTAATTTCAAGATCTTAAAACATTTAATCGACGAAAGCACAATAAGAAATGACAAAGATACGAAGTCTGTAAGGCAGCCAGTCGACGCCATAGTCTAGAGGCCAATTCTACTAACAAAATTGTTTAAAATCGCAATCGAATCGCAGCTCAACCACGGCTATTTGACCTTTTTTCGTATAAAGATTCAAGCTGAGCTGCGACTAAAGTGCGATTTTAAACAAATTTGTTAAAAGAATTGACCAGGGCCAACGTTGTTGTTCAATCTACAGAAACCTAAATAAACGAAGGACCTAATTTAGATTTATGTGGCATGATCACATAAAATGACCAATTATACCTAGTCCATTGAATGAATTTCTCTATCATTGATCGGTATAATGAAGTCTAGATTACACTGTGTCCATAAACCATTCTATTATCGACCATATTCTAGTACCTACCCAAGTACACATAAATCAACAGTCATAGAGAAATTTATACAAGGGACAAGGTATTAATATATTCCCCTTTATTACGCGAGATAATCTTAGTAAAACACAGGTTTTAAAATCATTTGCAATTTGGCTTATTTTAAATTTGGGTTCACCTAAGGCTTGGGCTAAACCATCTCACGTAAGAACAGGGATTGTGTCTACTATAAGTAAGCAGAAGTGTGTTTAGTTTTTTTATGACGTAGTTTTGATAGTATTATTTTTAAGAATATTCCTGTAAATTAAATTGATAAACTCAGTTAAGCTTATGTTTCAGTCTTTATTTCATTTCAATATTTAACAAAATAAAAATACATTAAAAAAATTAAGCTACTCATTATGCAGAAAGAGATCAAAACCAAATTTCACTAAAAATTATAATTGAAGTCGTCCAAGACTAGTTTTTTCTCTTTATTCTGCTGAAAACACCCAATTTGTTCAATTTAATTATTCAACAAGTTGAAATCGACCTTTAAAAAACACCATAAATTCTATACATTCATAAAATTTCAAAAGCAGTCAAACCACCGGATTGGACATTTTTTTTTTTCTATTTAATCAAATCACGATGGGCAAGTTGCCTATCGGCGGCCATCAGTTTTTTTCAATTGTTGATAGATGATTATTATACAGGCTGTATCCGAATTCGTGCAATTCCTTCAAACTTGATGTGACATAGATTGACCCTACATGGAATTACAAAACATGAAACAAAAAAATCAAAATTTTAGCGCCCCCAGTTAACTGACTGCGCGGAGCGCGATCGTGCTAGTCGTGTCGACGAACTGTGTCGCCGTGCTTCTTTCATTTATGCGTGAAATGTTCCATTACACAAAATTCTATAATTCATTTTTTTTTATTTGTACCGTTTCGTGTGATTTAGATATGATTAATTACCGCTATAGAAAGATAAAACAGAAAAAAATAAGCAAAATCCCTTTCATGGTTAATCTACACCAGTACTTATACAGCATGACTGACTGGTTAGTCGCTTTACATCCGAAAACCATGAACTCTGCTCATCATTCTGTACAACTTTTACTGTGGGACATGGTCATGTGGTTATAATAGATCATGTGGTTTCGAGGAATTGTCCGAGTTCGTTTACATACTGTATAATTAAAATTTTTAAGTTTATTTCTTAAATAATTTAGAAAAAAAATGCTTTTGTACATTTTCTTTAATTGTATAAATCTAGTAGATTCCTGTCCTAAATTTTTTTGTACACGTGCTTTCTTTCAAAGATAAGATACATTTTTATTTTCTTGCCGCAATATTATACATTAGTCACATTCTTCAAAAAACATAATACTGGTAGGTATCTTGTGGGAGACTGGTGCCTAAACTAGGTTTAGGGACTAGCAATTATTAATATCTTGTATCGTACAGGGATAAGAACGCGGAGTATACGCGTTGCATACGTGTTATCAACTCATGAGTCGATTCGATTACGGATCATCTAAGCTGTCTCACGATGGGTATTATGCTTTCATTTTGCAACGAAAAATAACTAACTAATATATGTCTACACGCCCCCAATGATCAAATGCAATGAAATAATGATTTAAATAAATATTAAATCACTTTTTCGTTATTGCTTTGTGCGGGATGCCGCAGACCTTAAATCATGCGGTATCCTGCGGGATTCCGGATCCCGTTTTGCAGGATTGCAATCCCTAGTCACGACAGAGAAAAGAGACCGAGACACGACCACCTTGAAGTCAAGTAGTGGCTAAAGTTAAGTAGCGGCTAGAGGCCGCTACTTAACTTTATGGTGCTGATAAACCTGAGCATTCTCATGTAACAGAACATCGAGCATTCGCCGTTTCTAAATCTTGTCAAACTGAACATTCATTCATTTGTCTTTTGCAATATTCCCTAAATTGCTCATTACAAGTGAATGCTTAGGTTTGTCAGCGCCTTTAGGCTTTCGCATCGCGGTCTTAAAGTTCTAAAAATAAATTATTTAAAAATTATCAACGAATTGTGTCTTAAAATAAAAACAACCTATTTTATTAATACATTAAGGTGGAAGCGATTGGTAGACACGCTAAATTATTTTTTTTTGAGAAAATTCGATATCTATCAATAAATATTTCCAAGACGAATGGGATATTTCACCAACATATCAATATCTAGTCCGAAAATTCATCAGATAAGCTAAATATGACTTAGAAATATGAAATTATACTCAATAATCTTGTCATTTTCACTATAAATTGATGTGGGGTGAAATGCAAATGTTAGCCATCGAAAGGTTAAGAGACCGAATTAGCTAAATTAACAGTTAATGATAGGTTGGTAAAATACCCCCTAAATAATACTAGGCTAGCGCTAGACATGTGTGCAAACATTTAAACACTTGTTTGAAGACAGCGTGTGACACGCGTATTTGCGCATGTGCGCAGTTTGGGCACACATTTGCACTTCGCTATCCCTCGGTTTTTAAGCGCATATCAAAGCGTCCAAACTTCAAATGTTTGCTTAGCCTGCCACACTTGCGCAAAATCCAGTTGCGTCTACGTCACTGCGCGAAAAGGTCGTTTTTGTTGTTGCTATCTCCTGTTTCATTTTTCACATTAATAAATAATTACATGCACATTAATAATACAGGCATATAGCTCTACAAATCGTCGTCCAGCCTGCTTGCCGTCTTAGCAATAACAGTGAGCGTGTTGGCAAAGCATGTCTGGCAGGTACACTTGTTTGTGACAACATTTATGTTCAAAAGTCTACAAATAAGTGTTCAAATCTTTGCAGACTTGTCTGGCACCGGCTTTATAATACATCAATAAATAAAATATATTATGCTAGAATCATAAAATTATTTACTTATTATTTTGAAGGTCAATCAGTCAGTACATATTAATATTCCTTATTCTCTAGATAAATAAAGAGGATGATATGCAGTAGTTCCTTTTAAAATTTGTCTACAAGTAGGACATCTTTTCTCAATTTTGAGATACTCTTCAATACATTTAATACAGTATACATGTCCACATTTAGTTGAAGCCAATGGATTTTTACCTAATTCATCCCAACATATGGGACAGCCACCAAATTTATTTTTCCTCTTAGAGTCCAATCCTCTTGGAGATGCTGCATCACTCTGAAACATAATTTAAAGTGGGGAATAAATTAATGTGCAAATCCATTAAGGACGTATTTACAAAACTGCTATAAATTAAGCTGTTTTTTGGTACATTTGCCGATCAATACGTGAAACTTAGGTACTTGGTATGATAAACTACTACTTTAGTACATAAATCATTTTTATTTAAACACACAATGTTAAATTCCTTATGAATAGTCTATATTGTTCTGCACATATGCTCCTAATTTATTACTGGTAATTACAAAATTAGGAGTGTATTTTGCTAGACAGATGAACGTTAACAATATGAAAATAAGGTTCGTTTTCCATCTGTCATTTTATTTATCGTAAGTGGACTCGAGTCGCTTGACAGCGGAAATAAGCGGTCAAATAGATCCCTTACTCCACGATTCACTCTGCGCTCACGGTCATAACGATTTGGATTGATCTAAGGGCGTTTTTTCGTCACGCACACGGGTTTGACCCGTATCCGAGGCACCGGCATTTCACCTTTTCGAGCGTGGATCACGCATCGTAATGAAAAAAATGTTTGAAAAGGTAAAATGCGGGCGCCACGCACCCGCGTGCATATGAAAATCGCTTAACTAGTAGTTTTCATTACTGTCAAATTGGATTGAGCCCCGAAAACTATGGAATAGACACCCTTGACGAACAATCAATAAATTTTCATAGCCGCCATCTTCACTTCCAAAATAAATCTAAGGGCCTATGTTAGGAGATGTAGTTTCTGCACTTAGTCCTTTAAGTGGACCATTGTACGTGAGCATATCGCGGGAAGCTTCGTCGTGCCGCGGCATGCAGAAGGGAATTATGAGCATTAGGTAAGGGGTATTAATAAGGTTTAAAATTATTTGAGCTAAATAAATCCCTTGCCGTGCCGTCCCGCCAGTGGGCGCACGCTATTATTTGTGCAAGGATGGTTGAAACGACCTGACTGGCTGGAGAAAATGGACCCGTTGAACGGACACTGAACGGGGATGGGACGATCGTCATACGTGTTGTATACGCATATAGAAAGCGATTGATACCCGTATAGAATGCGATTGGTACCCGTATAAAACGTGGTTGATCCGTTGTAGTGTGCATAGTTGTGTAAGGAGCGTTATTGCCGTCCATGACACGTTCCTATTACAGCCCTAGTATGATACTTTGTAGTGGGCAGACTCCTTTCATCTAAAGTCAAATTCTGTTTCCTATTATTTTAAATGGGCAGTATGAATGGATTAAAAATTAATGAATTGCGGTTCCTGAAATACTAAGTGAGATACTGGCTGTGGGCGGAAACTAAAGCCCGAAAACAGCAACTTGTAAACACCAATTTTAGGAATTTAAGAGGCCTTTCACATTGGGACAGTCGCGCGGACCGTCTTACGAATTCCGGTCGTATGCGACAACTTCAATTGTGAATACAGTTGTCGCAAAGCGGACCGTACGGTGAAGGTCATGTTTTTAGTTCATTGAAAATGTGATAGAACCGAACCGTCTGACATGCGACGGTCCCGGACCGTTGTCGCCGACGCGAATGGTTTCATTTACCTATTTAAAACAAGCAGCATAAAAATGTATTGATTATCCGCTCTATTGAAGCTGATCATAATATTTTAAGTGAGTAATAAACCAATAAAAAATTGATACAAATGGCGGCTGACAAGTAATTTTGACTCGTACATAGTTTACACAAACTTAGTACCGTAACAAATGCTTGGGTTTAGTAATTGCAAGTGTGAGTGAATAGAAGTTGATCCTGTTTGCTTAGCAAACAGGATCAACTTCTAGCAATAGAGATACCTAATGCATGACTTAAGGCATGTATTGCTAAGCAATACATGCCTTAAGTCATGCATTATCTCATCTCGTGCCTCATCTCGGCACGAGATAATGCGACGACGAAATGTCAATAAATGTTAGGCGTGCTGGCCTGTATATTTTCAGATTTAATATGGTTATTATGGAAGTTAACGGTATATGGTTTTACATAGTAACCAAATAATGTGGGCCAAGATACAATTTACTAAGATGGTTTTTTATCAAAGGTAATGGCCCATTTAGTGTGAAAAATATACCTACGGCGTACAGAAATGAAACATGGCGAGAATCAAAGACAAATGATTATACTTTTCAATGGTAAGTGGCGCATTACTGTGGCTGATGGGGATCATGAAATAATAATAATAAAAAAATGTAATCTTAGGTAGATTAAAAGTATGAAAACTTCCGATCGGTTACACGCTACACAGCTATTAAATCGTTCCATGTCAACAAAATCCAAATCGAGAACCAAACAATCACTCAAGTAAACACGCCAAAATAGTTAATTGTATCGGAATAATATAGAAATTCGGAAAAAGCACAGATCACAACGACGAATGACGAAGGACTGCGAAGGGCGAGGTTAGGAAGGCGCTGCCGATGTTTTTCTACCCGCTGTGGGCCAGGCAAGGCATTGTATTATTGCGCGAGCGCAACAAAGCTGGTTATCAACTCGGGTGAGACAGAGGCAGCAATATACGTGTCATTACCTGACCGAACGAGTTTGCTTTATGATTGTGATGATGATATTTTTATTTAACAAAACAATGGCAAAGTAAGTCTGTTTGTTTCATTTTCAAGTCTAAACCACTGAACCGATTTTGATTAAATTGCCATGTAGAGATATACCTATTGGATTTGGAGACGGACATAGTATACTTTTTATCCTAGTGACATGTTTCCATGGGATAAAATAATTTACAGACGGGCGAATCCGCTGTGGTGCAGCTAATTATTATCCAATTTTTATTGGTCTACTGCAAGATCTCTCCATTGAATTAATTTTTCTTTTTACATATAATGAAAAGTGGGTTATGCCTGCATTATTTACCACCATTTTCGTTTTTGTACAAAAACATTTTTGAATCGGGTCGGATTATGGGCCATGACCTTTGACTAACTTCTGCTGCTCAGACTTTTTTCTCTTATACAACAGATTGAACCTTACTTGACATGTCAATAATTGGTGTAATAAAAGTTGCCTATATTACAATTTTTTTTAAAGTTCACTTAACTCCTTTAAGGACTGATTTTTCAATCGACAGATAACTTTTATCCGATGAATATTTTTTATGTTTTGACATGTTTTCTATATAAAAGCTGTCAAAGCGTGATATTTATTCCTCAGGTAAAAGTTATCTGACGATTGAAAAATCGGCCCTTAATGTAATATTATAATAAATTAATGTTTCTGATAAAATCAGCATACATCTTTAACACTTTGACAACTGCACATACATTTTTTAATCAGCCAGTACTGTGTCTTTACTCACGCGCCGTTTATGTATGTGCATTTTCATACAAAAAGTATGCAAACGTATGGTGTGCGCCCGCCGCCTGCGCATAGCATTGCGCAAACACACATTATGTGTTTTCCCACAGTGAATGTGTTAAATAAAGTCTTCCTTTAGGTCCTTTGGTTTAGGATTTCCCCATAGACTACCTATTAAATAAATTGCACTGAAAAATCGCCTAATATGCATCGTAATATTGTGTATTTAACATTTATTTTACCTTTCTTCGGCTTCCTGATTCTTTCCTCTTTAGTTTTTTCTTCTTATCATTCTCTGATGCAGTTTTTCTTAATGTTGGTTTAACACTTCTCACAGTAGCTGATCCAGAACGGATGAGCACTGAGTCAGTTGGGCAGTTGGCATCAACTGTAAAAGAGTATGGGCTATGAAATATAATTTCTATGAGCCAATTTTACCAACTTCGACAACATTTATCTGAAGGAACATTCTGACCAAAAATATGATGTTTTTCTGCTTTTAAAAATTCTGTCAAAATGTCCATAGTAACTTATTCCATGGATTAAAGTTATCAGATGTTGGTAAAATCGGTCCTGCCATGGAAATATTTTACAAAGTATCTTCAAGTACAACTGTCCTATATAATAAAGGTTTTAAGGTGTCAGTGGTCAGTCTTATCATGGCTATGTTATGTAGGTAGGTGGTAAGTACCACCTACCCACTTAAGTCGCGGTTTTTCGTAGTAATGATGACTTCATTTAATTTTCGGATTCTTTCCCGTATAGAAAAGGTCGCAATGATATTTTTTACTAATTATGTATTCCTCAATATTTCGTATTTACATAAATTGGAAACATTGTTTCCAACATTTCCAATATCTTTATAAAGTTATCAGAACTTGGCAAATAGGTAGGAGAGACTACTTACTACAGAGAGAATCATCTGTGTCCAAATCTATTATAACATTCGATAAACCACAATGATCAGCTAAAGTAAAAGAATTAGTTAGATCAATAACATCATTTGAACTCGACATTTTTAATCTCTGATAAGTTTAGTAGATATTAAAAGATTCTCCTTCAGATGCACTTCAACAATTCACCGCAGTCTGTATTATAATATTGTTTGTAGTCTTTGATTCACCGGATTTAATTTGCTTTATTAGTTGTTATTTTAAAGTGGCCGATATTTAGTATTTATTGCTTTAGCGGTCGTCAACGAATTATTAATTCAACGAAATCAACGGTTGTCACTGTCAGTGTGAGCAAGTGAAGTGTCATCATAGACATTAAATAATATAGACATGAAACGTTCTACTATATAAAAAATAGTTATGCAAATGTGAGGAAAATCGACGCCAATATCAAAAAAATACTGCCATCTCTTTCTAACTTTTTTAATTTTGCATATGTAAAAAAGGATAGTAGTATTTTGACAGCTACCGTAATGGCAACCCGTCATTTCTGGCGACATTAAAATACCTAAGTGCGGCCGGTCGCCATTTTATTTTCTCGCTGTTTGTTATTATCTTAGAATAAGTACTAAAGCCTTAGAATAAGTACTAAAGCATAGAAGGAGCGCTACTTAGCATAAACGAATCAAAATATAGCCATGCTATTTACTCATATGGCGGACTCGCTGTTGTCAGAGCGGGAAAGATAAACTTTTGACAGGCCGTAAAAATTAATTTTGTAACCTTTTGTACAGAGACTAGGGATGAGGGTATTCACACTATTAGACTATAGCTATCGATAAAATAAAGTCATCGTATAATGTATATTACGAAATATCTGAAGTGGTATTGTAAGACCGAAAGAAGGTGACTATGATTGTGTCAACCAAATAACAGCCATGCCGGATATTGCCATAGTACATTTAAATACTTACTTCTTAGAAAGTTATAATGACAAAAGTAAAGTCATAATATCATTAGTATTCAGCCGAAAGATGCCCACTGCTGGACGTAGGCCTCTCCCGAGCATCATCACTTCGACTGGTCCTGTTATTATCGCTATCAATAAATAAAGTCATCGTTTAAGTATAAATGTCTATTATTTAATTTGCAATTACTAAAAGCTTCACAAAAGTTAAATACATTATTATTGAGTATTCCTTGTAATGTACTTGGACATGCACGTTTTTTTCTGTCACTAGAACGGCGCCACGTGGTCTCAGGTAAGTTGTCTATTTCGAGGCGCTGGAAATTTTAAACAAAATAATGATTGTTTTATATATAACTAGCGACCCGCCCCGGCTTCGCACGTGTACGTTTAATAGCTTAAAACCTTCCTCTTGAATCACTCTATCTATAAAAAAACGGCATCCCTAAAAATACAAGATTTTAAAGATAATTACGGTAAAGAGGTGTAAAATTTAGTGGCACCAAATGCAAACTGATTGAGAAGTAAGTTAGATTAGTTAGATAATCGTTTATTTAATACGTTAATTTTGTTTAGATTCACTGTTCTCCTAATCTATCAGGCTTGAAGATTACGACTGTATTAACAGCATTTATTTGAAAGATAAACAAGACAATGAAATATTATCTGAAATAGTCTATTGTATGAATGGCCGAAAGAAGATGTCGAACGTAATGTTGCAAAAAAAAAAGATTTTTATTTTTTTATTTTCAATCAAGCTAAATCCAGTGCGGGGTTAATCTGTCCCAATTTTTTTTAAAGAAATTACTCGAATTCTTTTACTTCCTGTAGACATGCAATTCAATAAGAACTTAGGCTTTTAAATTTAGATTGAAGGTATAATGTTGGTATAGAGTCCTCCTTCAGTCTCCGCCATTTGCCAGAACGAGTAAAAGAAGATAAAGTGAAATGGCTGGAGCAAATTCTGTGGTGCTTTCTTGGAACCCAACCAATTTCGTGAGCTACCACGGCAATCAATTTATTTCGAAAATATTCGTCACAGGGAAACTTAAATGAAAAAAAAAGTATAAATAGGTACCTAATTAATTAAACCTAACACAAAAATCACGTTGTCGATAGATTTATCGATACAATTTTCGCACCCCTTTAATAATTTCTTTGGCGAATATTCATATTGATAAATAGATAAGATTTAGATAGTTTATACTTATTTATTTTACTTCTTCTAAAAGGTAATGTCTTACTTTTACTTATTTAATGTATAATGAAATATATTGAAAGGAAAATCTATGAATAAACATAAAAATACTACGTACTTGTGGAAACTGATATTTTCACTTTGATTTTTTGTACATCCCTTGCGAGATTTACATTTTTTTACTATTCAGGACGTAGCGCACACTCTTATTTATAAGAACAATGTGCACATATACAAAACACAATTAATTAAATATAAATTCTAGACTAAAATATTTTTTCAAATCACCGCGCCACTGACACAAGTATTATACGACAAAATTTAAAATGTCGTTGCCGTCTGACAGGGGGTACTAGTGGCGGGCAATTTAATTTGGTAGCTAGGCTTTGGCTCAAAATCTCGAAATTGCTCTTATTTGACAGATGCCCCTGTACGTTTTTCAAGTACTGAGGCGGCTTCTATGCTTTAGTACTTATTCTAAGGTCTCGGTAGTTGCCAATGTCAATTGCAGCGTCGCCAGTTACTAGAGTGCGCGCAAGATAACTCTGCGCGCGACTGAGGGCTAGGGATGAGACGTATTTACGCTACCACGTTTTAAAACCAGGGCTTCACTTCGAAGAAGGGCGCCCTGGTGCGGACGGGAAATACTTGCAAGTATGAAAGTATTTGCTAGTCAGGCGCGGCAGAGGTGAAACACACCAGAGTTGAAAACACTTGCATAAAAAATCGATCCATGTCACCCTATGAATAAGGAGCAAAATCGTATTTCCGAAAAAAATACTTTGAACTTCCAAGTATTTTTTTCGCAAATAGGATTATGCTCCTTATGGCTATGAAAATACGGATCGATTTCGTATGCAAGTATTTTCAACTCAGCGGCGGCGGGGCGCACGCTTGCGCTGCCACGAGCCCCGCGCCCTTGGTTTCCACAGTTGAAAATACTTGCATAGGAAATCGATCCATGTCACCCTATAACTAAGGACCACAATCGTATTTGCGAAAAAAATACTTTCAAGTATAAAGTATTTTCAGCCCCGCCGCCGCCGAGCTGGAAATACTTGCATAGGAAATCGATCCATGTTTCATATAAATAAAGAGCACAATCCTATTTGCGAAAAAAATACTTTCAAGTACAAAGTATTTTGAGCCCCGCCGCCGCCGAGCTGGAAATACTTCCATAGGAAATCGATTCATGTCTTCATATAAATAAGGAGCAGAATCGTATTTGCGAAAAAAATACTTTCAAGTATAAAGTATTTTCAGCCCCGCCGCCGCCGAGCTGGAAATACTTGCATAGGAAATCGATCCATGTTGTCATATAAATAAAGAGCACAATCCTATTTGCGAAAAAAATACTTTCAAGTACAAAGTATTTTTAGCCCCGCCGCCGCCGAGCTGGAAATACTTGCATAGGAAATCGATCCATGTTTTCGTATAAATAAGGAGCAAAATCGTATTTACGAAAAAAATACTTGCAAGTTTAAAGTATTTTTAGCCCCGCCGCCGCCGAGTTGGAAATACTTGCATAGGAAATCGATCCATGTTGTCATATAAATAAGGAGCACAATCCTATTTGCGAAAAAAATACTTTCAAGTACAAAGTATTTTTAGCCCCGCCACCGCCGAGCTGGAAATACTTGCATAGGAAATCGATCCATGTTGTCATAAGAATAAGGCGCATAATCGTATTTGCGAAAAAAAATACTTGCAAGATAAAAGTATTTTCTTTCCCACAAATACGATTTTGCTCGTTATTTATAGGGTGACATGGATCGATTTCCTATGCAAGTATTTTCAACTCTGGAAGCCAAGGGCGCAAGGCTCGCGCTCGCGGTTGCGAGTTCGGGGCTCGATGGCTGTGCCCGAAGTATTCCGAAGGTGCCCGAGTGCAACAAAGCTGGCTTAATTATCAAAATAAGGAACATAATTGCGTAAACATTTTCGGCTCCATTTTTTTAGACTAGTTCGCGCCTTTCTTCCTTACTGCTATACGAATAAGACACATTTTAGCGAGTACGAAAGTATTTTAAGTACTTATACTTATAATTGTTGTTTACATTGAAATAAATTTTTTGTTTTCGTTTTTTTGTCAGTATGTTGATGTTGTGATGCGAACTTGTTACGTCACCAACTGACCGTCACCGTTGTTTCGCGAATTTATTGAATTTAGTGTAAATTTTTGTAAGTACTGATAACAATAAGTGTGTAATTAACATTTAAAACTGAACATTTTTGTGTGGATTCTGTGTTTATTAGTTAGGAGTTGTAAATATTAGAAGTGATTTCGAGGGATTATAGGATAGACGATTTTTGAACTATAAATAATAGATTGTAAATGAGGGGTGTAAAAGCAAAACCGCTTCAGTCCAAAAATGTGTTTTTTTAAACAGGGTATACCCAAGGACTTTATATAGAACTGGACCGAGATCTTGGCAATTTATATTATCTAAAATAGACTTTATGTGCAAGACATAAGACATAATATGGCTTGGCAAACATTACGGTACACTTGAGATAGCAATAATTGTACCTTGTGTCCCTGGCTAATACACACTGTGTGTTGTCACGTAAATAGAAAATGCATATTCCTAAATTAGTAGAATTTTTGAACTAAATGTACAAATTCATAAACCAACTTTTTTCATCTTAATTTATCCCAAGAGACGCGATACAACTATCGGAACTTTTGTTCGTCAACGATTCGTTGTAAGAGGACTTTTTTTCGTCAACGTAAGGCCAGGAGGCGATTTTCATATAATGTGCTTTTATCTATAGTTTTTTGACAGCTTGATATTAAGTCAACGCATTTATTTCAATTAGACCATATAAAGACACTTTTGATTTATTAGGTATTTATAATAGGAAAAAAAAGAAGTTACTGCCGCGTTCCAAAGTGTGGATTCCTATGGATTAAAACGGGCAGTAAACTACATGGTTACTCGTTTGCATCAAAAAAAAAAAATTGGCATTTCGACACATTGTCCATAGAAAAGCTGTCAAAACGTCAAACTCATTCCTTACATAAAAGTTATCTGACGATTGAAAAATCAGCCCTAAATATTATAAATTAAACGATTTGATTGGTACCTATAATAAATATTTTATTACTAATTTAACAAAAAAAATCTAGGTATTCTCTCTATCTGACTCGTATTGAAGATAAGAGAACTCGGTTTGGGCTTTTCTATTTAGCTTCTTCTCAATGGTAGTAAAAAAAATACAAATGCTGATAACCCCATTTGCATTGACGTAAACCGATAATTTGAATTAAAAAAAATTAATAATTGGATTTATTACACAAAATTAATTTGGAATTTGCGTTGTAAATGCTTGCAAAAGCGAATATTACCCGGACTGTGGAATATCTTTTCACAAAAAGGGTTTTTCATTACTTGAATTTTCTTACCGTTAGGGTGACCATGATACTTCTAGTAGCAGTAGGTACATACAAAATCTAAATGTCTAATAAGGGATTATTTTTCAAAGATTTTTATTATTGTAACTCTAAGACCGCAATGATACTCATTTTCAAATTTAAATCAAGGCATTGATACATTATTTAATAGCTCTAAAAAGCAAAAGTTTCACGTTCAAAAGACCTTTGTGACTCTAAATAAAAGAAACAACGTGGTTATGAACGTACCAACGTGGATTAGTTTTGTCAACTTTTTTTAGCGCGTAAATTTAAAAAACATCTCGAGTTGTTTTGTTCCCCACTACATCCATGTAGTTATTAAATACTTTAGTTAATGCAGTTTTAAGTGTTTTTTTAGGTAAATTTGTTTCCGCAGCGTGATATTCTGTCATCATTCAGATATCTGTATCACAGTTAATCGATCGAAGTTGTCAATGAAATTGTAAACTAGCATTTCGTTGTGATTTCATACTTTATTGTGAATCCTGTTTCAACAATGTCGTACGTTCGTTTACTTACCTTTATCAAAATATCGAATTAAATCTAGGCACATAGTCTCAGTTTTTTTAATTAAAATGTATATAAAATGTGATGCTTTTATTTTTAGTGAAACACAAACAAGACGTCGCCGTCGTGTTAGTATGACCAAACTGCTTCACCTGTGGGAATTTTTAAATAACTTTAAATAAATTGCATATAATATTGCAATAGGTACCTATATTGGTTTATAAATTTCCTTTCATCAATTTGGAATGGGTTATTTATTTCCCTAATGCGACGCTGTCGCTTTTTCTCCATACGATATTTACTCTCTAAATATTCAAATATCTCGTACTCGTCACACATTTACAAAAACAGTAAAAAGTGTGATCTAATAAACACTTGTAATTTTTATACAAAGTATCGAGTTTAGAAAGTCTTATCGACCAAATTTTAAGTGGGTCCTCACAACAGTTTACCTCTAATAACAAAAACAATGTTGAATAAGCTCGTAAATATTAACTTTTTCAAGATCGCTTATTTTGACATTACAGCCGCTCAATATACACTCTGCTGCTATCAAATAACACATCATGGTATGAAAACTATACAAAAGAAAAGGTGAACGGATTTCGTAAACGTCAACTTAGTAGGCCTGCTACAGGCCTGCTTTAACGATGTCATAGTACAAAAACGCAGGGCAGTTCAACTTCCAGGCAACTTCTGCCCTGCTTTAAGAGGTCATAGTAAGCCCCCTGACCCAAATAGGAGCGGCGGCGCGGCGACCTATAGTCCCAGCCTAACATCTGAATATAATTACAAAATGTACCTAAACAAAAAAGGAGTAGTATGTACCAGGGATGTTACGAAGGTGGTTTTATCGGAACCGAAGTCGGAGTCGGAGTTTTTAAATTTGGTTTGTCGGATTCGGAACCGGAATCGGAGTCCGAGGCGGATTCGGAGGTGTTAGCAGAAGAGAGATGTGTTAAGGACAGGCCTAATTAAATAAAATAGTATTTACATAATTTCAGTCAGCCTCTTTAATTTCAATTAAAAATAATAAACCTACATACTTAGTAAAGGCGCAGGCGATAAAAAAAATGCTTCGACCTCCTACTCAAACCTACGATTTAAAAGTATCGGAGCCGAAGTCGGAACCGGAGATGTAATATCAATCGGAAGTTCCGACTTATCGGAGTCGGAGTCGAAGCTCCGTAACATCCCTAGTATGTACAATAATCGTGTAAATGTTAGAAGACATTGCTAATTATGGTTATATCTTTTTCCGATTGGTTTAGTTAACTTGCGGTATAAAGATATTGTAATGCTTTAAAGGACATACAATATTTAGTAATACTAGGCAGGACTTATTACACCATCAGTCTGCCATATGGTTACCCTTGTGTTAGAAAGTGACAAGGCGTACACTTATACCTATCTCACGTGATTCGCAGAAATCGACAAGTACTCATTCCAGTTGTACGTAGTACTTATTACTTCTATGGGTATACCAAATTCTAGAGCTCGAAAGTAGCAACACTGCACCATAAACATTAAAGCACAAATCCACCTCCATCCAAGGTAAAATGTACTTCGAAAGTACCGTTCACATGCAAAACCGCTTCGATTCCAAATTTGTTGGAAGCAAATCCGCCTCTGTCACAGTGAACCAATCAGAAGCCGCCATTTCAAAATTTCTAAGATGGCGAATTGTTACTTTTCATAGAAAGTCGACTGTTACTAGCGTCTGCATTTTATTGTGTTTTCTTGTTTATTTTGGCCGTAATGGTAGAAAATATTCCACCTCCCCGTGCAGGACAAACTAGAAAACGCGTCAGAAATGAAAATCAATGGCTGCGAGTGCGGGAAAAGGCAGAAATGTAACAAATAATTCGCTAATATTTTTTCCGTTATGCTAGGGTCTGCAGAAGCATTCTATAGTAACTTCTTAATAATCATTTTTTTTTACATTATTTAATTGGGGTTGATAGCATGTAGCAGTTGTACTTAACATGTTAACAGTTTATTTTATCAACATAAATAAATTTTATTAATAGCTTGAAATTTTACTTTTGGTAGAGGTTTTTTTTCGCTTGCTTATGGTATTCTGCAAAAGATCTGTCGCAATTACCTGCTTGTCAACACAAAAAAAAAGCTGCTTATACAAAAGCGTTACTTTGTCTGATGCGAAAAAATTTCATGACACTTTTTATTCTAACAAAACAAGCTCAAGATGCTTTTCTGCTTAAGATTTGTCATGTGATGATGTGATGTTCAACGTCGACGTCCTGGTAGCACAGGAACACAGAGTGTACGCCAGGCGAAATATTCAACAAAAATGTACTTCAAAAAACGAATTTCGAACACCCTGTTACATGTTTGCCAATCAGCATTTTTAGGCATATTGCAAATACCACGTAATAGAATCCGTAGTAATGATTTAGTAATTTTCTAATTTTTTTTATCTAATTTCCTATTAAAACGACTGCTTGTAAAAAAATACATAGTCGTATTAATGCCAAAACTTGTTTTATTTTGCAATCAGTACCTTACGTCACTGTCATTTCATGACAGGTGACAGATAAAATAGTAAGGTGCAAATTCGCTTCGATCCAATGCTGTGAAAAGCAAACATGCTTCGATCCAATGATAAGATGCAAAGACACCTAAGTCCTCCACTATTTATGAATTATTGAGGTACTTAAGTTAATTTGATTTATTCTAGTTAATATTATTGAAATCATAAGTTCTAGCTGATTTATCTATAAAATAATCTTGCAAAAATAACAATTTCCTATGCCACAGCAGAAAATCACAATTATCTGAGTTTACGTTTTTTGTGACTGAGTGTTCTGTGGAGGCGTCTTTGCTTTTATACCCCTCAAATAAGACTGTGATTTTTGTATATATAATAGGGTATTAGTTGTAAATAATAATAAAGAAATCTATAAACATGGCTCCTAAGAAAAGTGTGATTAAAAAGTAGGAAGGAAAGATTTAATTTCATCTAAAAAAACCTGTACAATATTGCAGCACGGTACGACTATACTTCTTAAAATATAGCTTGATTAGAATGACAGATGTCAGCAAAAGTGACGACATAACTTTGTAGTTACGTCGAACGGGTGATTTATATTGGCACACGAAAAATCACTCACTTAACTAGCATGATAACAATTTTTTTAAATACAGTGCTTCCCATATAATTCAAAATATTAAAAATCAGCTTGAAAACTAAAATAATTCTTACTGATTCATAGTCATAAAATATAAATCTTACGTTCTTCAAAAGTTATGTCATACTGCATAAATGTTAGAGATGGGACACATCGATAAATGTAAATCGATTGAATAAAAAAAATATTACGTTTGTGTTATTAAAATTTTATCCGATGATAATAAATAATTGTACCTACTTCGTACAATATTAAAAAGGTCTATAAAAGTTTTAAATATATGTTTTAGATTTAAACTATTGCGGCTATGGTTATTCGTCGTGGGTATCAAATCCAAAGTTTTCGGGTATGCTGATGCTAAAGATGAGGTCAAAACTCAAATTCAAAATGGCGGCCATGAATATTTGCAAATTAGTTGTCATGGGTGTCAATTTCATGGTTTTTCCGGTGTGCTGATGTTGAAAATAAGGTCAAAATCCAAATCCAAGATGACGGCTACGAAAATATACAAATTATACGTATTATATTTATTTTTAATGATTTATATCGATTTAATCAGTCCTTTCCCACCACTAGTCACACCAGTTTGGCAGCTGTCATTCTAATCAAGCTATATTTTATGGACCATAGATCTAATACTGCCAAATACTTTCAAGTATTTTGAACCCTGGTTTTCGACCCTGGTATTTTTACATACTCGTACTTGGAAGCCCTGGTATTGAATTTTGCAAGTATATCCCATCCCTACTGAGGGCGTGCTATATTGCTTTCACGGTAACTTGATTAATTTGGCAGATGTCAGTTCATGACATGAAAATAAATTGTAATGGCGCTTGTGTATGACAATTTAATTCAACAAGTATTAAATCAATTTTAAATATTAATAAAGCGTTACCCAAAAGGTTGTTTTAAAATCAGAAACATAGAAACAATATAGTTACATGTGTTTAACGCCATAATTATATATTACATAAATGATTTTGAAAAAACCCCGACGCGTTTTCAAACTTGCGTCAGATGCACAGACTAGATAGGGATACAATCAGACGGCGCACTCCCTAACAAAAAAATGGACATTTTGCTTATCTGTGGACCTCACATTTTCACTCGCAAAGGGGAACGCCCATAAAATGCCTGAAATGGACAGAAAATACGAATAGTCCTTAATTCTAATTAGAATTAAATATGCATAATGAATAATTCTCAAGTTTGTAAACGTAGGAGGAAAATATAACGATCTTTAAAATATTTCGCTTGATATCCGTCTAATTCATTCTTATTTTTTAATGGACAACTGTGTTTAATCTGACATGTGTAATCGACATTCAGCCAAACAAGAATTTTCAAATAATTTATCGAAGTATTTTATAGAATTATTGCACAGTTATCGTTCATTTAGAATAATTCGACCTAATTATAACGTTTATCTAATGAAAGTAATATTATACCTATGCATGTCAATATTAATTAAAATAAAATTATTTTCAAATAAGAAAAAGTATCGTAGGCTGCATGGATAACATGTCCTTTGCCTTACTGACAGTTTGATATTGATTACTGCATTTCATTTTTCCGTTGAATTGTGGTTTTGAATTGATCGATTCACATTTTGCGTTTGCGACTTGAGTATAACTTAATAGGATATAATAACGACGACTTTGGCCATTTTTAAGGATTTTGATTTTACTTCTGCACACGTTACCCCTTTTCGAACTCGACTTAGATTGAACCCGCCTTGACGACGACTCGGCTTTTTGACGACGGACCTGGACCTGCTTTTTATACGACTCTGCTATTGTTTTGGACTCTTACACCGTGTACATTTAAAAATGGATGGAAACGTACACTGTGTTAATTGCTATCTCGATCTTACAGCGATGAGACGTAATGTCGTATCAGAGCAAAATGATGAAGTACGTCGTTTAATACAGGCATGGATAACACCATTAGCTGTAAGTATATTCATTCCATAGTTTTTGTGAATAATTATATTGAACTGAACGCACTGACATTGAACAATTAGTACATTGTTTTTTGTTCTTTCTCACAGGTTGAACCAGGTAGTGTTGTTTGTGATGCATGTCTTAGATTAGCGGTTCACACTATCACCGAGACACCTGGAACCAGCCGGCCAGGTAGACAAGTAGGCCACCAACATGTGTGCGTTTGCTGTGGACAGTCTGTTCTACGACAACGATCACATGTTGTAAGAAATAGCAGTGATCGTGAGAGGCACATAATGAATGTAGTAGCACACAGAATCCAACCACGCCAGGTAAGTTCATTCCTCTGCCCTAATTCTGTGTAATTCCCTCTTATCCCGTGCAAATAACGTCACTATCATGTCTTTTAAAAACTTATCACAGAGTACTTTTTTATGCATAGGTTTTCGTTCATCGAGCTTGAAGTAAAACAAAACCAACTTTTACTTTTCATTTTGCTTGCAGCTACGTTCTTCGGATTTGATCTGCCACCCATGTTGGCAACGATGCAGCCGGGCTACCTCACCCCCTACTACTCCTTCACCAAGCCCGAGTCCGGTACCCAGTCAGGCAGGTAGTTTGAATATACCTCTACATGAAGAACCTCCTCAAATAAGATCCAGCGTACTGTTACCTAATTACGGAAGAGCAGTTGATACTCAAAGTCATTGTTTCTATCCAGGATGTAATATGATTGATAGACATGTGGTACCACTTTCATTAAGGGTGTGGCTCTTCAAGGACTACAAGTTTTATATACCAAAGAATTCAAAAATATGTAGTCATCATTTGAATAGTGACTTTTGGCATGAACTCCCTGCTTTGGAAGATATGAATCATGAATTCACTGTGGACCACATTGAAGACTTTGCATCATTTGTGAATTATGAATGTCGTGCTTTGGACTTCGAAAATATACACTTAATGGAAGAACATATGGTGTGGTACTTTTTAGGAATGAGTAGAAATAGTTTTGGTACTCTAATGGGAGAGGTGCCCCGATTGGCGCAAATGCATAGAGGTTCTACTGCCCTTGGAGCTTACCTGATGAAATTGAGAACTGGAGATTCTGATGAAAGATTATCATCTCTTCTACAAATACCGAGAAGTACTCTGGAACGTCTAATGGCTAAAGCAAGGGAAAAACTGCATCAAGATTTTGTTCGTATGAACCTTGGAATTGGACATATAACAAGAGAACAAATAGCAGCAAGAAACCTTGTTCTACCAAATGGGCTGTTTGGCGAAGTCGACGGAATAAGGAAGCCTGTCGCAATTATTGATGGAACATATATCTATGTACAAAAAAGCTCCAACTATTTGTATCAAAAAGAGACATATTCTCTTCACAAATATCGAAACCTTGTGAAGCCATTTTTGCTTGTTTGCTCCGATGGCTATATAATCGATGTGTTAGGCCCTTATCCAGCAACAACTTCCGATGCTCAGATAATGATTAGTGAATTTGATGAACCCAGTAAGCCATTGAGACAATATTTTCAGGATGGTGACGTATTCATTCTTGATAGAGGGTTCAGGGATTCCATTCCACTTTTGCAATCTTGCAATTATAGTGTTCACATGCCATCAACACTGCAAGTAAATGAAATTCAATTATCCACTCTGGAAGCTAATAAAAGCCGAAGAGTTACTATTTGCCGCTGGGTTGTGGAAGCCGTAAATGGAATATTCAAGCAGCAATTCAAATTATTTCGCCAAGATTTTTTTAATAGAGCTTCGAGACATTTAATGGTAGATTTCTCTATAGCAGCAGCATTAATTAATAGGTTTTATACTAGAATAGTTGACAGGCCAGATGCTGTTGATATTTTGCAAATAATACATCAGAATATGTATACAGAAAATATACTAGCTGATTATGTGATCACAAATAATTTGAATCGTCGCAGAGCGCAATTCCAAAGCATTAATATAAATCCTAACAATGTTGCTGATTTCCCACAACTGACATACAGCGAAATGGTTTTGTTGGCATGTGGTACGTACCAAATAAAACAGGCTCGCTCATACTATGGCGAGCACACACGAGCGAATGGTATTTATAAGATTGAAATATGTAGGGAACTGGATAACGAATTAGTTGAGCATTTATCTCTTCCGGGTAATTGCTTTTTACTTCGAGGAAAAATACAAAGCAGACATATTTCTCAAAAAATATATTTTGTTTATATAATAATTAACAATTCCTTATCAGGGATAAGGGCTTTACAGCATCGCTATTGTAACTGCCTCGTGGGACGGCGAACAGTTGGTACCTGTGCCCATACTATGTCAATAATATGGTACTTAGCATGGGCCCGGTACCAACCCAATATCAATCCTCCTGCACAGTTTCTTGATGATGTGTTAGTGGTTTTTAATGATGATTAAAACATTTAAATGCAGTTTTGTTTATTAATTATTGCGTAATAATCTTAAACCTTGACTTAACCTATATTTTAGAAAAAGATGTTTGGAACAAGTTTTGCCGAGTTTTTTTGTAATTATTGAAAATGATATGGGTTCCCTACGACTTATAGTGCAATTTGGCGTATATTTCATTGTTGTTCATTTCAGGCATTTTTTTATGTGGCTGATGGGCATTCCCCTTTTTTACCTTTTAATTGTGGGCGTGTCAGTATTCGTCAAACTAACACGAACACAAGTCTTTTAAGCTGAATTTCGTGTATTTTAGATTCGAATACTGGTCTTTTGAGCTCTATATTTTTGCTATACGTAGCTCCTTACTAATTTACTGGTTCTTGTTGTATTTTAGAAACAGGAATATTATATAAAAAAAGAAAAGAATGCATTTTGTTACTGTAAAATATATTTATTTTTTTAATTTTACAACTTACTAAACCAAGCCGCCTAGGATAAAGTGGCTGGTACCGTTTTACTGTATACTCCAATGCAGTTCTTTACCTAAAACAAAGTAAATCACTGTTATTAAATTATTAATAGCTTTAAAGATAGACGAGTGGAAAGAAGTGCAAATACCAGTTAAAAAAATACATAATATTATTTAAACAACCATGACTTATATGTCATGGTTGTTAGATGATTTATTTGTATTGCTATTGGACACCTAATGCAAATATTTACATGAACTTCAGCGCGAGCACGGTTCTTTTTATCGAGTCGATTCGAGAAATTTATCTATTCTAAACGTCAAATTTGACATAAGATATTGATAAAACGACAAAGGTAGCTCGGAACGTATTTTATCGAGGCCTCGATATAATCGACAAATCTTATCGATTATGTCGAGTTTTGACAGTTCTTATTGGTAAATTTCTCGAATTATCACGAATTGTTGTCGTCAGTTAAAAGTTGGTAGATAAAGATTCTTTGAAACTATTTTAGCAAAACAAATGGAATTTGGAGAAAGACGTGAATTTAAGTTTAATTCAGTAATGTATGACTGGTGGTGCCCCCAATTTTTCTACTCTTTTTTGACAGACTGTATGCCACTAAAATTATATTTTAAATATTTTTTACAATCTTACAAAGATTATAAAAAATGTTTACAATATTTCTAACAAAATAATATAACGAAATAGTTTTCAGTCGCGAGAAATAACCAGGAAAAGATTATTTCGTAAATAAAATAAAGTCTACATGAGTGAATCATATTTTTAAATATGGTGTTGCCATTTTGAAAAGTCGATAAGCTATCGAGAAGACAGCCGTCGACAAGGCTCGATAAAGATACCGAGGCAAGTTCCGTGCTACCGACTCTCGATAAAATTCGGTATGTTTAAACTTTTATCGAGTCGAGAAGTTTATCGATCAAAGAACCGTGCTCGCACTGCTTGCCAGGAAAAGTAATGCTGTTATGCATTGAATGTTGAAAGTTTTATAATAATATCATCATTGCAACTGACTACAACTATTGGTTCTCGTGACTCGACCTATTGGTTTTAGTCTGCAGTAATTAAATACATACATACCTTCATCTATTTGATTTTTTTCAGGAACCAAGTATTGATCATTTAATTTATGAAGCAATCTCACATTATTGTGACTGCAGTCCTTTGTATACATCCACTATGTTACTCCATTTGGAAATTTGATTATTATGTTTTATATTCTTTGTGAGGAAATTATTTCTAATTCCTTTTATCCGGTAAGGTGGGGCGTAGGTTATATTTAATGAATCACCATTCATTACAATGACATCATCTGGAAGAGGAAAAAAGATTAATCAATTATGTTTATTCCATTATGTACAGTATTTTACATAATCATGTTCCTGCACATGCTTCTTATTCACATATAATTGCATATTGAACTTTATTTAAATATAAGTTCAATTACTAAGACATTTTAGTCAAAAATACAAATAATGGTTGGTTGTAGTTTATTATTCACTCTTACACACATTAGTAGGTAGCACTCACCACCAATTATTTCACTAGCATCAGTGTAGTCACTCCGTCTTCCAGCAAACTTTTCATTGATGATTGAAAGACAGAGCTTTGATCACCGAGCTATTGGTAGTCCTTCCTGCATTGGAAACTTTTGAGTTCTGCATTACAAATTAAGTTCTTGCAGTTATTGAAAAGTCAAGCCCTGTGAATGTTCCAACTTGATGCACTTTAAGCACAAGAGTCCTATGTTTCAAAAAACATGACGGCCTTTCCATTTCTCTGACAACCCACAGCACATCACTTATTGCACACAATTGCAGCTTTTCAAAGTATATTACAGTAAGAATATTTAGAGGATACGCTAAATACGTAAATAAATAAATTTTATTGATAATTTGATAATGTTAGTTTGACAGATCAGTCCATAGACTTCATAGAATAGAGATAAAAGTGACGTCATAGCATCAAGATGGCGTCACAGGGCGTCAAAGGGGCGAAGTATGAGTCAGAGGGGATGAGGTAGTTGTCAGAGTGATTATATGAGCCATAGAGACGACGGTCGAAAAATTTTCTTCGCAGTGAACCCCCCGTGGTCAGATGGTACCAGTTGCCAGAGACGTGCGTATCGATAAAATAATTTCGATAAATTTATATTAACAGAATGAATATTTTGACTATCGTAATAATTATAGACGATAGGCTCAGTTGATTGAATAATTAAAATAAGGCTCATTATAGCCCAGTTGCCTTGCAAAAGGTCGGTCAGTCCTAAATTTTGGATACGTGTTTTGGATATGTGTTCTTATAAAAATTACAAATTTTGTACCTTGAGTGACCTCGGCGCGCTCTGCCATCTTGGGTTAAAGAACCCAAAAATGAGTTTTTATTAAATAACTCCTTATGGGTTTTATGCCAAAAATTATTCACATCAATTTTGTAGAAAATTAAATTCTTATTTTTCATTCCCGACTCAAAATCAGAGGTATTTTATAGGTTTGAAGCCCATGTCTGTCTTTCTGTTTAGCTGTCTATTTCTCTTTCTGTCTGTGTGTCTGTTTGTGGGCTTTTCATAAAAACACCTAACATAACACATCCGAAATTCAGGACCGACGAACCTTTCGCAAGATAAACCTCTTTTTCGCGACCCGGCTACTGGGCTTATTATTGGTGATAAATAAACATTTATTTTCACTCATCCTATACCTGCTGGATTCATTATCACATCAGCACGTAATCGTCTATTGTTCAAGATATGCATGCTAATTGACTTAATCCTAATTACTTAAATCACAAGTATTTGAAATGTACATAAAATCACATTACAATAATTTGTCAAATTCTCGCTGAAATTTTACAAATTTTATCGATAGTTGAATCGACTACAGTCACATGTCTAGCAACTCCTATTGACATGTGTCATTTTAATCTTCATAACGTGAAAACAATATAAACGTTTCCATGATCGCAAAAGTTCAAATTACCGCTTTTTAAGCTTAACTTTTTTATCGCTAAACATAATTTTCCCGTTAAATATTCCTACAATCAGGTAGTTCTACTATCGAAATTGATAAAATGGCACACACTTTGGTGGACCGTGATTAGTTCCGATTTCGGCCGCACGCAGACTTATCTTGCGCGCACTTCTAGTTACATTTTTGTATACTTTTCGTAACTTTTGACTCCCTCGCATACCATGTAAGTAACTTTTTCAAGGCAATTTTCGCAACTTTTCAGGATATTCAGATAAAAATGAGCGGTACACAAAATTTTGTTGTTGCAAACAGTGTAGATAGCATGAATCGCCAACTGCTGTCCTCATGACAAGATGTGGTCACGCACGGTTTGTGTCTAGATGGCACTTTAGACTTGCCCGCAAGTTGCGTAGACGCGGTGTTGCGAGTTATTAAAGCAAGTTAAATTGAAAAACTTGATACAGTGACTTCCACAACAAAACCTTTCATCTTTCAATGTAAACAAATAAGTGAGCACTTCCTTCAATACTTTGTATAAAAACGTCTCCAGGCGTGGCGATACTTAAGTTCCTACGTCCGGCGCACCCAGGGCAGTCAGCGTTGCGACCGATCTTGCTGACTGGCTAATCTTTTTACCACGGTACGAGCTATTCTCAAATAACCCGTACCGACACAAGAGAAGAAAAATAACTTGACTACAAATTACGTTAAGTTTTCCCAAAAATCCCGAAACAATTTTGCGCTCGCTTCGCTTGCGCTGTTATTCCACAATGATTGCCACTTTCTTGGAGTATAGGTGTCCAAAGTAACTATTCTGTAAGATTTGTTATATTCAGACAGTATAAAAGTCTTCTAATTATACTAATGTTTTTATGACGGAATGTTTTTAGAGAAAAAGGAACTAGCTCGTTTCGCTTGCGCTGCTGTTCGCCGATACAAATGGGAACAGTACGTAAAATACTTATTTTAACGTAAATTGGTATGTCTACACTACACCAGGGGGCTTACCATGACGTCTTATAAAAACGTTCAAATGCCAGCCAGTCAATATCCGTTCAAAAGCAGGCCTGCTTCTGAATTGCTAAAAATCGTACCATGACAGTACAAAAGGTGAACGACTATTCAACCAAGTTGAACGGATAAGCTTGTTCATGGTACCAAAATCTATAAAAAAAAACAGGTGAACGGATTTCGTAAACGTCAACGTAGCAGGCCTGCTACAGCCCTGCTTTAACGATGTCATAGTACAAAAAAGCAGGGCAGTTCAACTTCCAGGCAACTTCTGCCCTGCTTTAAGAGGTCATGGTAAGCCCCCAGTGCGCTTTCATGTTCATCTTGCGTCTTCGTCTGAAGCATGCGTGAAGCGCCATAACGCATGCAATAGCGCGTGCCATAATACTAGTTTGACAAAAGCGCATGCCCCTAGCGCACGCTAATCCGTCTAATTGTATGTCGACTGACGACTGACCGAGGTGCACCGGTGTAGACAATAAGCTGCATGCGTCATAAGGCAATCAATATTGCATGCGCTTGACGTAAGAGGAATTGAAAGTTGAAAGCGTAAGATGAACATGAAAGAGCACTGGTGTAAATGTAAACATACCAATAGAAGGATTTTGATGAAAAAAGTAAAAAAGTAACATTTGCAATAAAATGTAACTTTTCAGTAATAAGTTTCGACTCAAGGGCCCAAATGGCAAGCGAAACTGCGGCAGTGGCATGGCAACACTGGTAAATTGTCATGGTGGACTTTTTGCTGTTTTTGACGTACTCGTACTGAGTAAATATTATTCCGATTTACATTGTAAAAAACTTTAAACAATAACAAATACCTCAAAAAATTACATCTTAATTTAGCCATCGTTTATAGTGCAACATCAAAATTAACCGTGAATATATAAATATTAGTGAATCAGTAACAAAACGAAGTATGACAATGTTTTTACCCGTAATTGCTGTTTTATTCATGATCAAGTGCATTTTAATTATAAATACATATCTATTTCCAGCATGCATCTCGGAGTTAATATATCGAATGCTTTACAACAATTAGAAAGTGTAAAAGCAGCTGTAGATCAAAGTGATGACCCCAAGTTGAAGGTAACATGTTACAAAATTACATTTGTAGGCTTAAAAAACTCTAAGGTTATAGAATTTCATGGTACATTACCTCTAAAGATTAACCATTGTTGCTGACTCTTCATTTTAGCTAAGTATACACTATCCTGGCATTGTAATAAGCTTTTCAGATTAGCTTTCTTGTAATCAACTTGTTATGTTATCATTCTAAATTTGTAGAATAAACATAGCATGACTAGTTGTCGCTATACATCTGAAAACCATGAACTCTTCTCATCATTCTGTTCAACTTTTACTATGGTAAAAAATCTGAATTTGTGAGTAAAAAACAGCTGTTTCATGCATTTTGTTAATCTGTTGACCGCCATGGGCGTGGGACATGGGACGTCAAATTAAAATGTGCTCACGACCTCGTGCCTCCCGACGGCATGGCACGTCGAAAATACCACTTTTTTACAGTTCTAAATAAACATACAAAAGTATATATCGATGTTTTATCTTGATTTTGTATGAAATGAGGAATTTGCTTGGCATAGAGAATGTGTTCTCTACGCCAAGCGACAAATTTTCGTTATTGACATGACGGTCAAAAGGTTAAGCAACATTGATCATTTTGTACGGAACAGTTTTTTTTCACTAATGTTGTGTTTGCCCCTTAGTAAAAGTTGTACAGAATGATGATTAAACTTCATGGTTTTCAGATCTAAAGTGATTAGCCAGTCATGCTATATAATAGAAAAATGATTGATTACCATGCTAATGTAGACAAGGTGAGATTTGTTAGGTGAGTTTAGTTATACCCTTTTCACCATAAGGGTGAGTGAGGTTGAGTCCAGACATTTCTCTACAAAACATTACCAAACAAAGAATATCAAATATTAAGAAAAAAACAAAATATGGATATTATAGCTATTTTACGGTTTTTGATGATGTTGTTTACGTTTTTTGGATAGCAGTCTCTTTACGGCTACAATTTACGAAATGATTGAGAGTATAGTACCTACTCATTTATATTATCATTTCATCATCTATTTTTGTTATAATGTTCTTTTTCATAATTATTGAACAGGCTGCAACAAATGATGACCTAAATATGTTGATTAACTTATTGGAAAGCCCCATACTGAAGAGTATAGCAACGCTACATGATTCAGTTGGAATGCTTGCAACTCAGGTTGCACACCACCCTTCAATCATTCCTGGTGACTTTGATATCACTCCAGCAGGTAACACAATATATAATGTTAAACACGTTATAGTATGTTTTGTACAGTAGGATTCAATTTAATTGGTGGCTGTGAAGTTGACACAAGTCGGATGTCAGCGGGGCATCACAGGGTTGGTGGGCCAGGGCACACCCAGCTGAAAGCGGCCTGTAGACCGCAGCCTCTGCCTAGTGGCGAGTGTGTCGGGCAGTGTGTGTGCTCTAGCAGCTCATTTCACAGCTGCCAATAAGATTGCATCGAACTGTACCATATAGTTTAACATAATAATTATGCCACTAGACGGAGCTGGAAATAAGTTGCTTTTAATTTTATAACGGCACGTTATTGTGCATGAATAAGATTTTTTGAGTTCTTAAAATGGTTCATATTTAACATTTATAAACAAAAAACGAATTCAAAAAAGACTGATGTAGACAGCAAAAGCTCAGAAACATGTATAGAAACATTCACTTGATGTCTCAGAAATTGCTACCAACTTGTATCCGAAAGATCCGAAGTGAATACATGCCTTAATATAAAAGAAGGAGAAAAATAATTTGTTAAAAAAAATTAAGGCAATTTAAATACCCTTTTCTTTCTGTAGAATGTTATTTAAAGAGATAAATTTTGGATTTTAGGGGACCTAGCTCTTCAAGCAAGGAATCTGTACGGAGCCCACGAGGGGGAGGAAGAGCAGCGTGTGCCCCAGGTGTCTCCACCTCATAGCCTGGAGTTTGGCTCCAGCTCTGACAATGAGCGCATTCTGGGCCTTGACAGTGGTTCTGTGGACTCTAACATGTCTCCTAAACAGGTACGTAAATAAGAATTTTAAAATCAGTGGTATTTCATTGATTGAATCCAAAGCTTACATAATACTTAAATGTTACTTAGGGCCGATTTTATAAATATATTATACGACCCACGATTATTGCTCTTATTTGAATGACAAGTTAATTGCTGGATTGGAGTGGTGCCATTGCGGTGCTGGTCTAGTGCACATTGATCAGCACCATACGCGCTGTACGCGCCACAGGTAGTGAATTTCAGAATTATTTCTATTAAATCCTATGCATCATCGCTCACCCATCTGCACCGCACGCGCCACTTTTGAATAAAATGCTGTAGGTGCGCGCGCGACAATTCTGGAGACGTCATCCGCATTCTGCTGGTGGAATCTGTTGCAAGTTCCATAGCACATGTTCACTCCGATCGAAATACTTGAATATGATGCGGCAAATGAATTTGCCGGACCCACAGTCTGTGCGTCCGGGTCGGATAAGTGCGCGAGGCCGTCGGCAAATTCATTTACTGCGGCGCGTATAGCGAGTATGATGCTGCCAAATGTAGGACACATTAAGGAATAAATTTGAAGTTTTGACAGCTTTTGTATAGAAAATCTGTCAAAACATTTAAGTACTATTCAATTTATACTTTCGACTTATGTTTTCTTCTTTTGTTAATACATAAATATTTTTTTCAGAGTCGAGGCCTACTTGACTTGTCAAGGGCTGATGAATCCCTTGGGTCCATGTCTCATAGTATAGTAGGAAGTGATTGGGCTCAGGTTGAAATTATTAACCTGGTAAATGATGGAACAGGACTAGGTTTTGGTAATTATCTTTGATATTTATTTATATCTTTTATGCTTATCACCTCAATCTCGATCTCGGCCTACTAGTTAGCAGTGTACAGTTTTCGTAAATTACTTTTTCCTTTAGCCTCGTAAATCCCAAAGCTTTAAATAACCAATTCATCATTATGGAGTCAAATAAGGAAAAAAAGTTGTAAATATACAATACTCACAACTTAGTTTCACCTGACCCTGACGGAAGCCAGGACTAATATCCGTAGGCAAAATACTCCTTTTACATTGGATTTGAGACTCCTGCAGTTCCTGAATTGATTTAGGAAGATCTAGAACATTATTTCTATAAAATTAATGTTCATATTCGTATGAAACTTATTCACATTCGCTAATACGAATATGAACATTATTGGTATTAGAATAAGGTTTATATCCATATGAAAGGCTTACTATACTTAGCAAAGTCAAATCTAAGTGCCGTCTGTGAATATCACCATTAGTTAGTACGACCTTTTGTGCATTGGCAAAATTTTCACGCTCCGTCATTCCGTGATCCGTGAATACGCGAAGGTCTTGCAATACGACAATGAGCAAAGGAGGAAATAAACGAGGAGAATTATATTTAAACGACCTGTGTGAATTTTTTAGGCATAATCGGCGCGAGAACGAGTGGCGTGATCGTCAAGACAATTTTGGCCGGGGGCGTGGCTGATAGAGATGGCCGCCTGAAGTCTGGAGATCATATCTTACAGATAGGAGATGTGAGTGAACAAATTGGTTTATTGAGTTAGAAGGTCTGAATAGCAAAATCACCTCTGACTAAGGTTACATTACAAATTAAATTATTTCTGGATTCCTAGTAAATTCTAACTGTAATTTAGACATGTGTGAAGTAGGCAGTTGGTTGAAAAGCGAAATAAGGGGCTTTGGATGCGTTTAGCCATGAGGACGGAACGACGCAACGACGGCTAATGGAAAGACTGGGTCCCAAATTACATGCGATCTCGCCATCCTCCTTTAAATACTACTACCATTTTTTAGTTTGCTTATTTGTTTGTAGCTGTCCTCTGTTTTGGAGATTTAATTTATACGGCCGAATAATTTAGAAATGCTTTGTTCTAACTTTGTTTGTTTATGCCCCACTAGTAAAGCGCCCATAATTACGGGTAAAAGCATAGTTCTGTGCCTGAGAAGCGTAACATTTTATATCATGGAATAACATGATTGAGTCAACATCGGGCCCATGAAGGGCTCGATAGAAGCGCCCGTGTAGCTCCTTGCTTTGCCATACTTCCTCGCCATCATTGGTACTAAGTACTACAGGCTTGCGCCAGTTCTCTTTATTCGACATAGCTCTATATCGTCGCCTTAGAGTCAAAACTTCGGGAATGCATTTGGCTATTGCACGGTTCTTGTGAGCTTTCAAGTGAAAGAAGTCGCGGGCAAAAGCTAGCATTACGAATTTTATATACCCAATAAAAGTTTAATTTCAGTGCCTATAAAATAATTTCACATAGAGCGGCTTTTTTATAATTATAGTATCTATACGTCATGATAAAATAAAAATGACCAAATTGCATTCCCGAGGTTTTCACTCTAAGGCGGCGATATAGGGCTATGTAGTCTTCATAATAGTATCAACGGCACCACTAGCGCAGTGGCTAAGCGATTCGATTCAATTCCCGCACAGAACAATGATTTGTATGGCCTACAGTTTGTGCATGTGAGATGGTGGCTGTAAACGCACCCACGATACAGGAGAGATTCCTTCTTAGAGAAGGGCAACGTTTTTTTTAACGAAACGTGTCTAAGTCACGTTTAGTAAGATGTAATGTATTCGGCAGGCGCACCTGATGGAGATGGGGTCGGAGCAGGTGGCGGGCGTGCTGCGCGCGTCGGGCTCGCGCGTGCGCCTGGTGGTGGCGCGCGCTGCCGACCCCGCCGCGCCGCCCCCGCTGCACGTGCACCCCGCGCACGCCGCGCAGCACGCGCACCCGCCGCCCCTCGTGCCTGCCAGGTCACTAAACTGACCTTTATACTACTATTTAATTACATTTGAATCCTTCTTATTGGTCTTTTCATTGAGATTCAAGTGTTTTTTTTAATAAGGACGACCGCATTATAACTTTTGGAGATACCAGTAACCTGAGGTTAGATGAAATAAACCTATTATATCATAGATTTGCATAAAAGCCGGATCCTACGGATCTGTTTAAGGGTAGCAGGTTTTTATAAGAACAGACCTGTGGAGAAACTTGGTGTGGTGTTCCTCCAACCAATGGGAGGATCCTCCAACCAGGCGGAGTCTTGTGCCTGGCGGGCTACTGCCCAACGGTTGATGTTGGGAGGTTGTATATATACTATCTGCGTGTTAGATCTTGATTGCGCGATGTAGGATAGTTCGCTAGTTCGCATGTGGCGAGATAGATGCCGCCACAGACCTATGCCTTGGATGGATAGTAACCAAAGTATCATTGTTTCAACTTATAGAATAGAAGTAATTAAATTGTATCAACCTCACTTTAAATCTAACTTGTCTTAAATCTGTACGTCTAGGCTCCTATCAGACCCGGAGGCTCTGGACCGCTACCTGTTGGACGCAGGCTTTGAGCAAGTGTTCCACACTCAGCCCACTCCCGTCCCGCACAACTCTAACGCCTCGAGATTTATCTTCGACCGCTCCATCACTCCACCACCTGAAACAGGTACAATTTGTTTCACCCAAATATAGCCGCATAGTATGTATAAAGTATTTATTTATATGGAATATTTGAACAAATCAACAGATGCAGAGTCACCTGAAGTCGATAGATTCACTGTGCAGCTGAAGAAAGATGAAAATGGTCTTGGAATTACAATAGCAGGTATTTTTATACACAGTTCATACAAATAAAATTGTTAAAGAATAGACGTTATTGTGTGTCAGTAATTTTGCAAGACAAACACCTAACTAAAATCTTTTTTTAGGTTACGTATGCGAAAAAGAAGAGTTATCTGGTATATTTGTGAAGTCGGTAACTCCGGGCAGTGCGGCGGCACTGAGCGGTAAAGTGCGCGTTAACGATCGTATCGTGGCCGTCGATGGTGTCTCACTCGCCGGCAAGTCCAACCAACGCGCCGTGGATGCGCTCAAACAGAGCGGAAACATTGTTACTCTTGAACTGGAAAGGTGAGTTTATACAAGGTTAGTCAGAAAGGGGGTACTAATCCGAAAGGGGGTTAAAGTACCCATGATAATGAATAACTTTTGTTCTACAACTTTTTCCAAAAGTCAATGATCAAAGATCTCAAAAAAAAAGCTCTAAAATCTATCTATACCCAGTTATGATCAGCTGTGTTTGCATTTTAGGTCATATTTGGGGTCATGAATTCGAAGCACCATTTTTTGAATTTGTAACTAAATCAGGGATGAAGAACTTTTGAAAAAACTAAAATAAAAATCATATTGCACAGATTTTTTTTTACCGAATTTTGTAATTTTAACACTTGCTTTAAGACAGTCATCAGTGATTCTATAAGTGGCCTGCGGATTAGTACCCCCTTTCCGACTAACCTTGTATGTTGTAAGACATATCGGGTGTAAAAAGACCCTTAACGATAACGAAAACCACATATTCTACTCATCATTGGGATCATTTTTTTCTACCAGACCATGCCTGGGAAACCATTGGTTTTGGAGATATTGAAGGTCAAAGTACACATTTTTTTTAGTTTTTTCCAAAAACGTACTCTAAGTGATAATACTAAACTTTCTTCCAAACAATCTTCTAAAAATGTTCAATTTTTCCTCACAAATTACGCATTTGAAGTTACAAAAACGCAACGAATATCAAACGCACACGACCGCCTTGGCTCAGCTGTGTGGCCGCTGCACGCAAACGCGCGGCATTGCCACAACCACACATTGCGCGCTACAAAAAAAAGCGTTTTTTGTTATGCCAAAAAATAAAAGTCGTTTCCCAGCAATTATTTTTGGTCAACGTAGTTTAGTTTGATGTACAGAGTGCTTAGATTTCGGCTATGTGATGGGTCTTTTTACACCCTGTATTTGTGAATTCAGATACCACCCTAACTTTTGAAGTCTTTGTATTACATGACTGTTATAAATCAATCACAATTTGTAAAAAATCTATTTAAGTACTTGTATTTGTATGAAATGGGTTTTTTCTTATTTATATTTTATGTTTGGTATAGATATCTCCGTGGGCCGAAGTTCGAGCAGCTTCAGCAAGCGATCGCGGCCGGCGAGTCAGCGGCCACCACCGCACCGCCACACAACCCATTCTTACATATGCACCGACCTGACTCACTTACCTCGCCTGAACATGATATACAAATGACGCATCTGCAAAACTCGTGAGTATCAGTAGATATTGTCATCCGAAGTTACAACAGCTACAACGATAGCGTTATCTGAAGTTATAAAGCCTTTACGCGTACACAGGAACGCTTAGTCCGTACCTGCAGCAACGCGTACACAAAGGGGACGTGAACGCTCAATTAGCCTGTACGCGTATTCAACATACCGAGATGACGCGTACATTGGAACGCTTAGTCCGTACAAGGTTTAACAATGTAGTTGTTAAACCTTATAAAGACAAGCAAGTTAGCGACCACGATCGCGCTGCACAACCCTTTCGTACAGCATAAACTGACATGACTCATTCGTCTCGCCTAAACATGACAAACAGATGACTCAGCTGCAGAACTCGTAGATACTATCAGTAGATACTTCTGTCTGGGGAAGGTTGTCGGTGACTTTTACGGCTATGTTATGGATAAGGATTTAAAACCGGGTTCGCGGGAATCGCTAGTGCATTCACTGCAACCCTGGCAGGTCTTGGTCCGTCAGCCCTCGGGGATGACATCAAAGGTAGGGGGGTCCTCTAAGGACTGGCGGACTAATACCTGCATTGCGCCCTCTCCGCCGCCTACTTACTTGATGACCATCATCTCGCAAAAGGAAGCACCGTCTCACGTACTCTGGGTCCCGACTATGGACAGAACCATGGCCAAGCAAAAGGTCACCATCGACAGCCGCGACTAAGTCACGGCGCTACCTAGCCTAAGCAAAGCAGTGTGATGCGCCGTGTCTTCCGAGCAGTCCTCACTGTGGTGATGACATGGCGTTTGCTCCTGGCCTATGCGACACAGATACTTACCGTACTCCGAAAGTATCTGCTTCAGCCGACAAGTGAGGGCGCCATGCCTCTTCTACAGCCACTCCTTCATGACGGGTCTTACCGCCGCTTTTGCCTAGTTTGTCATGGCCTGCAAAATTCGCAGATGCAGAAGTAGACGAGAGATGACATTGTGGTCATAAATAAAAAACTGTGTAACGGAAAAACGATATTGTAAACGTTTGTTTTATTTTTCCGAAAAGATGCATTTTTAAAATGTTGTGTTTAGCATTACTGTGGAAAATGCAGTAGAAGAAGTAGTGAGTGCGTCCTCGCCGCCGCCGCCTGCCGCACCGCGCCCTCACCCGCCCTTCGAGATGCCGCGCACGCACGAACAAAAGGATGCTATCAAGAGGAAGTGGCAAGCTATACTCGGTAAATATAGGCTTTTAATCTAAAGTGGACATTGTCTACCTTGAAATTATAGATCAATACCGATACTTTTGTTTGTTTAAACTTAAATTACTTTGTAACACTGTTTTGTTTTTCTTTGTTTGTTTTGGTGTTAATCAGATTTGCGCTCATATAGCTAAGATATTTTTCCAAATTGTTGCTAACTTAAAAGACCATGAACACAGCCGTACAGTAATATCGGTTCGATAACTAAAATTCATCGGAATATACACCTAAAAGGAAAATACCATTTTCCTTTTGCCTATATGAGTATAAATCCGAAAAACACGACTTCTAATTTTCAACAAACAAATTACAAATGAAAGTTATTCGGATATTCTTATTTATTGAAGACAAAACTAAATAATAGACGGGTGTGAAGTATCTTATTGCCTTTTGTTTTCTTGTACAGGTGATGAAGTAGAAATCGTTGTTGGCGTAGTGGTCCGCGGCGGCGGCGGACTGGGGATCTCTCTGGAGGGCACCGTGGACGTAGAGGGCGGACGGGAAGTGCGGCCGCACCACTACGTACGGTCTGTTTTGCCCGAGGGACCTGTGGGACGCGCCGGAGTGCACCGACCCGGAGATGAGCTGCTAGGTAAGAGCTAGTAAGCTCCCTAATATGTGGGGGGCTAGGTAGGTATCTTGCTAGAAAACACCACGAACTCGGAAGGGGGACGAGAAAGTTGATAAGAGCCAGTGTCTGAAGTACGAAAGACGTGCTCAATGCTGCCGTGAACTATGTGGGTAACTGTACACCATGGAGTTGGAGTTTTGGAGTGAATGACTTACCACACATCACTGAACTATTAAGAAAGCTGCTGGTAAGGTTTAAAGGCGATTAATTGTATGATCATCTAAAGACGCTGTCTTTAAAAATTAAATTAATAACCTGTTCCTTTTTAAGCATTCCCAAATAAAAGTTACACTTGTTGGTCTGTAGAGGTGAACGGTCACCGCCTGCTGGGCATGAACCACCTGGAGGTGGTGTCGATCCTCAAGGAGCTGTCGAGCGAGGTGTGCATGGTGTGTGCGCGAGCTCGCCCCGCGCCGCCCATCGACTTAGCACCGCCCGCTGCAACACTCGTCAAGGTAACACACAACATTTTAATTAACTGCCTCATTTTGACTTCCAGTCTAACCTAACCGATGCCGATTCCAGTTATAACATTTGTTAGATATTTCGGACTTCTGACTGCCCGTAACAGCAATCTTATAATTCGTGTAATAGTCGGGTGTACTTAACGTGCTCTCCGTAGGACGGAAGAGTCTTGACCCAAGTCACAACCTCGGTGCTGCTAGATCAGAGGTTCCCAAAGTGGTCCATGGGAGGCTAGACGGAGGTCTACGTTGGCGTGAAAAAAAATCTAATCTTCACATTTTACATGGTAATATGGTAGAAATGTAGCTGCAGGGGGTCCACCAGAACCAGCTAAATTTTGAATGTGGTCTATGAGAAAAAGTCTGGGAACCGCTGTGCTAGATCGTTCGATCTGTGAGGTTAAACTACGCTTACGGCTGATCCACAATTATATCATTATCTAATTGGTACATCTATACTAATATTATAAAGAGGTAGAATTTGTTTGTTTGTTTGTTTGTTTGTTTGTATGTAGGAGGTAATCTCCGAAATTACTCATCCGATTTCAAAAATTCTTTCACCAATAGGAAGCTACGTTATCCCTGAGTGCTATAGGCTATATTTTGGGATCAAAAAATTAGGGATCCGTAAATTAACGGGAGCGAAGCCGCGAGCAAAAGCTAGTGTTCTATAATGTGATTTTTTATCTATTGATGATATAGATTCTATGAATTCTAAAAATAATGACAAAGATAGAGTCTGGTAATGATGTATGGTGTTTCCTTGTTGAACTATATTATTATGATAATAATTTTTAATTCCGTAATCTATCATCTGATTAGTGTCTGTACTCCCTAGACGCCTAGATTACTACATGAAATGAAAATGTAATCCTCAGAAAAGGTGCAATGACCTTGATAAAGAGATTTCATTAATAAACGTGATTAACAATACTTTATCTTGACATTTCAGTATTTTAGGATTAAAGACTATGTGATTACTTTGTTAAGGTGATTGAAGACACGTATAACCAATCAAACAAGATTAAAAGGCTTATCACACTTTCCTGGTTTCTTTCTAAAATCCTAATTAGGATTGCTAAATTCAGAGCAGTGGTTTAGCCAAAAAAATAACACATATCTTTAAAAACATGTGTTGTTAGACGGAAATATTATTTTAGGATTATAATTTATTATCGAACTGAATGATGACATAATGTGCCCAAAACTTTGATTCGGTAAACGCTTCTGACAATTATTGATAGCAGAAGCTTTGAAATCATTTACGTGGGTGGTGTTTCAGAAACAACCTGCAACTATTATTCGAAATATTGTTTACTAGTTAATAAGTGGCTTTATGCTATAACGTAAATGCAATAAAAACTATGACCTTTTTATACTATTGCCCATAAAAGGAGTGTTATTGTTTCAAGGTTAATTACCGTAAAAGTGTTACGCCTCTGTAACAAATCGATATGTGTATTCTGCAATATAATATATATTTTTAAATTATATTGCGACGTGTTTGTAGTAGTTTTTTATTTAGACTACCATACCATAAGATCTCTGAGAAAAGACGTAATAGGTAGTATTTTCTAAAATCATTTCAATATTTCAGGCCAAGTCAGATGGAAGCTTGGCAGGCGCAGGCGCAGAGGAGGGTGGATCTCTATCTGCAGGCGGCAAAGTGCGCTCGCGCAGTCTTGAGCCACTAACAGGGCTGGCTATGTGGTCTTCTGAACCACAAATTATAGGTAAGTCATATCAATGTTGAAAAATTATGTTCGGACTTGATAATTCAACAGATTGCATTGTTCTTAGTTGAGTTTCTTAAAGAAACTTCTTTCCTTTTTCTGTATGAAAGTTACAGACCAAAGTATAAGTTATTCAGGGATTGCAAACATTACGATTACGTTAAATGTATACTCCACTATGATCACTTTATTTTTCTACAACAGAACTAGTAAAGGGCGAGCGTGGTCTCGGCTTCTCGATCCTCGACTACCAAGACCCGTTGCGTCCGTCACATACGCTGGTGGTGATCCGGTCCTTGGTGCCGGGCGGCGTGGCCCAGCAAGACGGACGACTGATACCCGGCGACCGACTACTGTTCGTTAATGATCAGGTTAGAATTCTACTTTCAAAGAACAATGTCATCATGCAAATCTGACAGAATATGAAGGTATGGTTGACTCATACATAGAACGTATACAAGCTTAGTTTTAGTATATACTAAACCTGAAACTGGTTTGTTCAGAATCACTAGGAGAATCGATTGACATATTTTTACACCACTTTTTTTTTCATAAATTTCAATTTTGTTTCAGTAGTTTTCTACCCATAACAGTTGACGGGAATAGACACCTTGAGGCTTGACACGGTCCTCTCGGTCAGTTTCCGTGTATTAGACAACCCCTGCATAGCACATCTCAGGCATTTCACACTTTTTTAGGGAACTTAACGCGACATAAACTAAGGTGTAACTTGGAGATATACTAAAAAAAAACACATATTCAGACATTTCTGATGAAAATCTTGTTGGGGTGTCTCGGTTTTCGTAAAGTAAAAATAAGGTTGTATAGATACGTCGTTGAAAATTTGCAACATCTAAAACATGAATTCCGATTACCATTAACAGAGAAAAACCGATTAATGTTATAAAAACACTTAAACCCACAATAAACTAACATGTTACACCTTTTAACAGAACTGGTGTACCATCAAATCGATTCAAAACATATTTATAATAGTTATTAGGTATTTGAAAAATTAATCTTCAATCTAAACCAACCCGAAGTTTACGTTACCTAGCAGCTGCAAGAGCCATCTCGGATGACGTTTGATCTACATTGCAGTTGACAACACTCTAGTAACACAGTATTCTGTCGTTTCCCTAAGAATCTGGAAGACGCGAGCCTAGAGCAAGCAGTGGCAGCACTAAAAGGAGCGCCGCGTGGTGTCGTGCGCATCGGCGTGGCCAAGCCGCTGCCGCTAGCTGACGCGCCGCCGCCGCTGCCGCACACCGCGCCGCCCAGCCAGCCCTAGGCGTCGAGTGAACGACCCATCCCTAACAACGTGCGGTAAGGAACTTACATATCATAGTCACGACGCGTTTGTTAAACAAAACTTTCGCGAATTGTACTCGCACTTTAGAGTGTATAAACATATTAAACAATATACAAGGTTAGTCGGAAAGGGGTACTAATCCGAAAGGCTGTTAAAGTACCAATAATAATGGATAACTTTTGTTCTACAACTTTCCCCAAAAGTCAATAATTTAGGAGTAATAGCAGTTCAATGATCTCAGAAAAAAAACCCCCTAAAACTGTCTATCCTAGGCTATGATCGGCTGTGTTTACATTTTAGGTCATAATTGGAGTCACGGATTAGATGCTCTATTTAATTAATTCGTAAGTAAAGAAGGGATGACATTTTCATGGAAATAAAAATGTTCGAAGTTTGAAATTTTAACCTTTGCTTTATTTAAAACAGTCATCAGTGATACTTCAAGTGGCCCGCGAATTAGTATCCCCTTTCCGACTAACCTTGTATATGCAATTTGGAGAGTCTGAGTCTCTCCACACTTATTGACGCAGAATCAGCTTAAACCGGTCGGAAGAAGCTTAATGTCTACGGGCATAAGGGTGTAACCGACATCGTTCATCTCGCCTCAGACGACCGTGCCGAGACGAGGCGAACGACGTCGTTGGGAGACATTAATAGTGCATTCCTACTGTAATCAACCTGCACGAAAACTTGTCAGCTCAAGTTTGTCTCAAGTCAGAAAGTGGACTGCATTCTGTCTTTATACACAGTTAGCGATAATAATATGTTTCTTTTGTTTGGCGTATGTGAGCTTCATGCCGCACGTTGTATAGGATACGAAGTAGGACTCCTGCATGAAATATCCATTTTTTGTGCCCTAGGTCTCGCTTATTAAATCTGTATTCCATCCTGACTGTACTTACTACTACAGACGTCGATAGGGAGAGCTTCACTGCCAAATTTGTAATAATTGAATTTTGTTAGTATCTTACATATCCGAATTTGTCCGTAACTTAAAGTTCGAGTTCTTATTGAAATATCAACAGCAAGAATTAAAAGGACTCTGTCTTGAACTGAACATTGTATACATTTCTCCCTACCGACTCTATTTATATTAGTTGTAGTGTGACTATATTTTACTGCGATATATTATAAAGTTTTATTCTTGACATGGCAAATCCATCTATGACATTGTACGTGTACTTGCGTTCTCTTTAGACTACAAAAATTTATATCTATAAAAAGTAACGATTTTATTAGTTAAGAAAACATAGGTAGTGTTATAAATTTGAACAATGTAATAATTACTATTACTACTATAATTATATTAGTACTATAATTGCGTTTCTTTCTTCCGTTTAATATTTGATCGATCAGTGTGTGTAGACAAATGTCAATCGATGATCGCCAGAGAATAGATACGACAATGAGATGTACTTCGCTGACATAAGCTTTTGACCGGTCAAGCGATCTGTTATGTCATTTCCATACATTTAATTGGCATATCTATTCTCTGGCGATCATCGATTGACATTTGTCTACACACACAGGTTACTCAATATTGAGCCGGATTCCATTATTTATGTGTTATGTCAATCATCAACGGATATAATCAATCAATCAAATATAATCTTTCGGGATTACCTTCGCCAAAGCTGTTACAGGTGTGCTGTGTGTTTGTGCTTGTTTATTTGTTCTGAAAATAATATTTATCTCATTCATCAATATCAGTCTAATAACATTGAAGAAATTGCGTGATTTTTATCGTCTAATGATGTCATTATCACTTTTCTCACATCGCCCATTGTCTTAATTGAGAGATTGGTGGTTAAAAGGTTTTCATTAATGCATACAGAATTATAGATAGCACTTCTTTTCGTTCCAAAAATTATGGCTGTATATGCGACAATATTCTATGATAATGAACTTGTACTTAATTATTGAACGAGTAGAATATTTTTATGAAGTGGTGTCAGTGTTATTGCCAGCTAGCAAAAATACTTATTTGTATTGTAATCATTTGTAATAGAACGTTCTATCAGTCTATTTGTATTTTCTCACTCCAGTCGGTCGGCTAACGCGACTGCTTACGTTGAGGCATCGGTGCGAGGCAAACTTACTATAATCGCCTGAATTGACACACTCACACAGACACGCACTGGATACTGAGTATAATGCACTCTTTGTCATGTACTCTATGATAGCCTTGACTGACTTTATTCCGGGGTTAGCACGTGTGTTTAGAATTTGAGCTGTGTTTTAGAGTGATTGTTGTAACTTTTGTGACTTGTTTGTTGTCCTTGTGTTTGTAATCAGTTCTGTACTAACCCATCAAGTCTACGTTGAGTTTAACTGTAGCAATGCAAGAATTTTTATTTATTTTATTTTTTGCACGCTTCCTTTTTCATGTCACTTTCAACATTGGCAGAATTGTCGACATCGGCACTAATTGTCATTAAGAAAAATAGAATAGAATAGACTATAATCCGATGATAACATAGAAGTCTTGTTGCAGTGCGTGTCTGTGCGAGTGTGTCAATTCGGACTATAATTGTAGGTAGTTGAAGTACTGCTTAACTTATATAGGTATATACTGTGGAGGGGCCGGACATCATTCTAGTTCTGATTTGAATTCAATCAGCTGTTTGACTTTTAAAATTGTTGAGCTATTTTTATCATGTGACAGCTACTGTATAGTATAGAGTATAGTAAGTAGCACTGTGGAATTATTGAGTAATAATGTTATCTAATTTGTATTCCATACAATACTCGAAAAATGTGATTAAAAAAGTTTATTTATTTATAGGAGACATTAAATAAACTACAATGAAACTAAACATTCCGTGATGCATTCAGAAATAATATAAGGACTTATGTACTTACTTGGCCATGATATAAGGCTGTAGTCAATTTATTAACAAAAAAGTCTATGACATATTATTAAATCGATAGTGTTTGTTGACCTCTGGGAAACCTTTAACGAAGTGATTATATTTTAACGCCAATTACTCGAATATAATTAGATATACTATTGATCCTCTTCATCTTAATTCAAGGTTTATGTCTAGTGTGTTGACTGTTCCAACTTTTTGGTCAGATATAAAACTACAACGTTAAAGGTTTTCAGGCTTAGAACCTACTATACAACGTTATTTTTACTTTATGCGAAAACCGAGACACCCCAACAAGATTTTCATCAGAACTGCCTGAATATGTGTTTTTTTTAGTAAATCTCCAAGTTACACCTTAGTTTATGTCGCGTTAAGTTCGCTAAAAAAGTGTGAAATGCCTGAGATGTGCTATGCAGGAGTTGTCTAATACACGGAAACTGACCGAGCGGACCATTTCAAGCCTCAAGGTGTCTATTCCCGTCAATTGTTATGGGTAGAAACCTACTGAAACAAAATTGAAATTTATGAAAAAAAAAAAACAAAAAAAAATGTGGTGTAAAAATATATGTCAATCGATTCTCCTAGTGATTCTGAACAAACTAGTTTCAGGTTTCGCATATACTAAAACTAACCTTGTATAATTACTGTTAAAAATAAATAGATAGAATTTAAGAAAATTTTAATATAGTATTATTAAGTATGTGACTTTATTCTATTCAATGTATTACAAAATATCTACCTGAATTTGTATTTAATTAATCGTTCTTGTTTACTTGTTATTACTTCCTATTACTTCTTTTACACATTTATTGTCCATTACAATTTTATTGATATCTGTAACTAGGAATAAAATGAAACTTAATTATGTATAGATTTTGTGTTTTATTAAAACAACTATTAGATTTTATAAAATATATTTTTTGTAACAAAAATATAACCTATTTACACCTTTGCGTAAAGTACTATCAATCACATTGATTCCGATGCACTAGCCCCTAGTTGAGCAATAACAAATTAAGTTAACAATTATTTATTACGTTGTCCCTCGCCCTATACACTAAGCTTATGTTTTACTCCTTATAAAAGTCTTCTATGATGTCTTTGTACTTTTCGTAGACGACATTCCGCTTGATTTTCAACGTTGGCCCTGAAAACAAATAATTGAAATAATTAAACGGTTGTGTGTTTTGGCAAAAGTTCTTTAGAGCTAGGCACAGAATATGCCACTGCATGGGGCTCGTATATAGCATCTGTTGGCTCCAGCCTAGTTTCTCCAAAGAAACCCTAAACGGTCAGCTACATTCGGGATTGGCTGCCGCAAGTTGGTTGGTCTGGACATTTCCTAGCATAAGAGCAATTATATAGAGTCAATCAATGTCTACTAACCTAATTCTCCAGAATTTACTGAGAAGTCTGCAGGAAGGATCGCGAATTTCTGTATTTTCTGTGCGTTGGATATGGCTTGTTTGTTAGCGCGGGCTATACCTTCTTCAATAGCTTTGTAAACCTGAAAACAAACAGTATTTTTAGTAGTTATTATGTAAATGGAAACTGAGATTCTTTAGAAATACAATGAAACAGAATTATTCACATGTCCGCATATATAAGTTGACTTACCGCAGGGTCCTTGTTGTTTACAATTTCGCTGACCTTGGTAGCTGTGCTGCCGAGGCTGGCCACCCATTTTCTCGTCTCGTTGTCGAGATCATCCAGTGCTTCACTAGTTTCCACATTCACTTTAGCCTGATAAAGAATTGATAAATTGAAGTTAGTCTCTGCCATAAAATGTGAATACATTAGCGATAAAATTCAAATACCTACAAATTCTGTTCAGCCCCCCGATTCAGAACCTTATCGATTAGCAGTTTTCGACTGATTCGTCTTGTTATCTCATTCCGTTTACGATTCTAGTTATGAGATAAAAAGAGATAGCTTTCGGAGTAGTTCGACAACTGACCTGATCGAATCGTTCTGAATCAGACTGCAGGACCTGCAAAAACCTTACTTTCAAAGTAAAAAATATGTAAAGGATTGACATAACTAGCTGAACGTCATGTCTATAGACCCCAGGTTAATTCCTTAAGCCCTTTTACTGAACTTACTTTTGGAACTCTAAATCCTGACTCGTCCACTATCACATTGGGCCTAATACCCTCATCAGAAATCGTTGGGGGCGAAATAGGCTAGTGTAATATAATCACCTTAAGCGTAAGCAGTATAGCGAGGAACTTGCGGCGGTCACCGACGAGCACCGCATAGCCGACGTGCAGTAACTCTCCTTGCACCGCCTGTTCAATCAACACCGGAGCAATGTTCTCACCTCCGGCAGTGATCAACAGCTCCTGTACAACAAAACAAAATATATTTTAAAAACAGAACGTGAAATGGAATTATGTCTATAAATAAAAATCCACCAGACAAATATTTCAACGCAGCGAGAACATGTGGTGTGAAAACATCACATTTATCAGATGACAATTTACGTCACGCGTCTGTTCAAGTTCATGAACTTTCCCAACTCTAGCAATGAAGTGAATAAAATTTTATGAACGTCAGTTGTTCAAAATCACATAAAATTGTTCCAGATCCTGTTACAAAATAAGATTGAAAAATCGTACCTTTATTCTTCCAGTAATGTACAAAAGTCCGTTGCTGTCAACTCTGCCGATGTCTCCGGAGTGCAGCCAGCCCTCGTCGTCGATAGCTTCTTTGGTCTTGGTCTCGTCGTTGAGATAGCCCATGAACACGTGGCGCCCGCGCATCATGATCTCTCCCGGACCGTTGGGACTGGCGGAGCCACCGAACATGGTTTCTGTACCATCGAGGAGTGCACCAGCAGAGTCCAATGAAAATCTGTGAAAGTAATAGCTTATGATACTAAGGTCTCGTTTACGCGGATTTTAGCGCGGAGCAAGATAAAGGTCTCTACACACCAAAGCCTTTACCCGGCGGATTGTGCCGCCGGGCTTGTTTTGCGTCATGTTCGCTCGCTTAGTTCGTCGCAATAAATAACCCGCCGGGCAAAGCCGCCGCGGCGGCGGTTTTGGTGTGTAGAGGCCTTAAGGGCCGTAAAGCAGACGATTTAAATAGGTGACGATGTATTAGAGCGTTTATGGAATGCCTTTTTCGCGTTTGAGTTGTACTTGTATGTATGACAGTACAGTACGCCTAAAATAACTTCTATGAAACAGGATTTCAACGTTCTGTTCGTCAGTTCAGACGGGCAAAGTTATTTGGTGCGTGCAAAATAACTTTGCCGCTATGAAACAGGATTTCAGCGTTCTGTTCCTCACTTCAGAGAGGCAAAGTTATTTTACTTGTACTGTATGCGGGCGGAGTGCGCGGCTGATCCCGCGTCTCCATACACGAAGCCTTCAACTTTATTATTTATTTTTTAATTTCTTTGTGTAGACAACCTAGCATTTATGCGTCCCGTCTCGCAAGGTTCAAAAGGGGATATGTTCTTTTCTTTTCCTGTGCTTCAAATTCAGAATGACATAATAACATGAATCATGTCCGATAAAATTCTTGATAATATCTTTCTAATTATATTTGACTGTTAGTATGACGCAATGTTTAGGAAATATAAACAGGATCATAAGATTATTAAAAATTGATAATAAATATCAATCGACATACAAAATAGATACAATTTCTATGAATCAACTCATATAGTTACCGTTAACCATATTTATGATGTCATTGAATTAAATTTTCCTGTTACAGATTTTTATCTGTGTTGATGACAAATTAAAAATGAATTTTGTTAGGAAAATTATCGGCTTTTCGTAAAATTTTAGATTCTTTAATCTAAGCTTATTTGACATCTATGACGTGTTGTAGTAGACGGCGACGACTGGCAAGATGACTAGCACTGCGTCTTGGTGACTAATGAGAAATATATTACATTATCTAACTTTTACAGCGGTTATGCACTGCATCCGATCCGAATCCGTGAAAATACGTTCCGAAGTAGCCATAAAACTATTTGTATGGTAGTTTACGCACTACATCCGGCATCCGTCTTCCGATTTCTATCTGTCATCCGTGAGTTTCTAATTCTGAAGAACAATTGACGGACCGAAGTAGCCATAGAACTATAGGTATGTATGGTAGCTTACGCACTACATCCGGCATCCGTCATCCGATTTCTATCCGTCATCCGTGAGTTTCTAATTCTGAAGAACAATTGACGGACTGAAGTAGCCGTAGTACTGTTTGTATGAACGCCTGAATTGTTTGAATTTGAATCAGAGATCGGAATAGTGCGTAAGCAACATCCGAATTCGGTCCGAGATTTTTACTCTAGATCGGTATTTTCACGGATTCGGATCGGATGGAGTGCGTAAAGCAATATCCGAATTCGGTCCGAGTTTATAATATCCGTATTTTTACGGATTCGGATCGGATGCAGTGCGTAATCGCTCTTAGGGTGTGGCCGGCGAAAATAAGATGTAGGTACTGACATGATTAATGGGCGTACCAATCTACTCACTTGGGGTATACGCTAAGCGTGTGAGCTCCAGACGCCTCACTCATTCCAAAAGCATCAACAATGGGTATGTCGAGAGACAGGAAGAACTTCTTGATGTCAGGCGACAGTGGCGCCGCGGCCGTCACGAACGTCGTGCACTGGTCCAGTCCCAGGGACTCGTGCACTTTGTTGAACACCAGCGACTTTGCCATCTTATAACCAAACGACGAGCCGTCCACCCTGCAAATATGACAAAGTTAGAGGTGACCTGTGAAATTCTGAGAGTGCCTCTAATTATTGTGCGTCTAGTCTAAGATACTTAGAGCAACGCAGTCGACGACTCAGGACGAGATTTACAGACACGCTGCACGTGAGCGTTTCATATAAACATGAACATTATTCATATTAAATTAATGGTCATATTCATATGAAAAACTTATTCACATTCGCTTATCCGAATATGAACATTATGAGTATCAGAATAAAGTTCATATTCGTACGAAACCCTTACTTAGCAAAGTAAAATCTATTTTCAGTCCCTGAATTTCGCCCGTCGGGAGTTGCCATTGCGTTCTCTATCAAACAAACATCAAGACCGTTCAACATAGACACACCTGATTAAATGTTTTTAATACTGCGTGGAAGGAATGCGAAAATTTGCTACAAAATGAATAAAATGACAATCCTTTTTTAAGTGTTATGTACGTTGGTATAAGTTACATGGAGATACGTTTGGGTATGGATATCATGTACTCGTAGGCCAGCTCTGGTAAAGAAAATTAATATGTAGGCTAGCTACTATAGTGTGTACATACAATAAACTATATTTACTGTAATTAGTGGGAAGAATTCAGGCCACTTATGTTTATCATTGATTAAACATTTAGGTACTTTGCTGATGTTCGCAAACAATGCCTAGGACGTGTACTTACATGCACAATCAAGTATTATTCAAGGTCTGGTCTGTCAGTAAACAATAATTAAATTGAAATAACTTAATTTGTACTTTAATTAAATGAAATGAATATGCAATTGTATTGTGGAGCATAAAAAACTAAGTTATTAACCAGGAATGTTTTATATATATACTTGTTTATTTTTCTGCTTGTTATTTGCCAAAACCGCAAGATTATAGGGAAAATACTGGAAATATCGTTTAAGGTAAAAAGTGATAAATATACTATACTTAGGTACCTACATTATATGAAACGTACACATCTCTAAAGAAAACTACTATAAACGCTATAAAAATGTGCATACATGCTAATAAAATAGTCAAGCTCATAATATCACAATCATACTAGCTAGTGAGGTGCTAGATACAAAGGGATGCATGCTCTAAGCACTACGGGGGTTCATTGACCTTACATACCAAAATTTGATCATTTCAGTGATGGTGAAGTCTATTGGCAGACTGTACATGCTGCTCGATAGCGCACTGATTGAAAAACATTCGTATTAATATGGCTACAGTATCTTAATTTTCAAGGGCAAATTTTTCACCTTGCTTTTTATACCACCTCGTACGCATACTGTGATTGGTATTAATGATCAATTTTATTGAGCGCGTGGCGTATTTAAGTCGTGCTACAGAACGCGCTATGTGTAGCCATAGAGCGGCGGTAGAGCGTTACAACTTAAATCGCGCTAACGCTAAATACGCGTTCTGTTTGTCGCAGGCCTTAGTTAGGAATTAGGTATTCATTAATATTGGCTTTGAACATTTAACTTTCTCCCAACCAACAGTTATGGTTAACTTTTTCATGCCTACATTCAGTATAACCACAGGCATGGGTATGCATGTATACTTTAGGCAGGCGCAAATATCAGTTTACATGAACATCATATTATCCTGTTTTAAATATTGAGTTCTCCATAGACAAAAATAACGAATATCAATATACACAGCTAATCATAACGAACTTTCAGACATATTGATAATCGTTGTTGGTTGTTATCAGTTAGCTGATAACTCACCTCCCACTATATGCGGAAGTGATAGGCATAGTGATAATTATGTAATAAAGGTCTGGAGGTCAACTTCTACAATATTATTAACTTCTGACAACCTGTGGCTATATTTGAGGCAGCAGAAACAGATTACCTAAATGAGTTTACGCGAACAGCGTGGCGTTTCAGTCGCCTAACCGCAGCCTTAAGAAAATTAAAAAAGACTAGGATAGTGATAAAAAAGTCAAAGTATGTTTGACTCACCCATTGATCCTGGCAAGATGGTACTTAAGACCTTTATCCTTGGCGCAAAGAGCGATCTGCTTCTTGACGTATCCGCTGGACGCGCCGACCGCCATTATCTTCTCGTACATCTTCTCCCAGACACGGGGTACGGCCAAAAACCTGTTGGATGAGGATTAGATCATAAGCATATTGTGATGTACATAAATCACTAAGAATATTAATATTCTGACCGAATGAAGGATGGTCTTTGGAAACATTTTTATTCACATTACGGGTATTCTGATTAAAGGTGAACGTACACTTATCCGACCCGAACGAAACGAATTTTAGAATTCTGTGTATGAAATCATATGGAACCTCGCACATTTGTCCGCGTCGAATCGTCCGAATCTGAAAGAACCCCAGAAATCCTTTAGAGACGAATTCGGATGACGTCATCAGATTCGGCACGGCTTATGCGGTCGACTCGACCGATGCGCTCGCTCATTCATCTTTCTTATAAAGCACTGATAATAGAGTAATAACAGTGCGACAGGCGTGAAGGAAATAGAAACGATTTTTTCGGCGCGTTCGATTCTTTCGGCGCGGTCGATTCTTTCGGTGCGGATATGTGTGCGAGGCCTCCTTGACTTCGATTCGTTCGACGCGTTCGGCTCGGATAAGTGTGCGTTCACCTTAAAACGATGTAACCAATCAATATGGAGTAGAGATAAAGTAGACTCTTTAGATGACACCATATTTTGTGTATCTTCTGCCTGGCATTTTCCCAACTATGTTGGGGTCAGCTTCCAGTCTAACCAGAAGCGGCTGCAGACCAGTATTTTACACGGAGCGAGTACCATCAGACCTCCGCAACCCAGTTACTGGGCAATGCCGATATCCTAAGGTTAGACCGGTTGTCAGATTTTCGGGTTTCTGACTATCCATAACGACTGTCAAAGGTATTCGTATGACCCCCGGGACCGACGGCTTAGGCTCAATTTACACCGCCACGGAATGGAATGGAAGCGACGAAGTTGTACGTCTTCCGGGGAATCCTCGCGACCTTTTTTTGCTCGTATTTAGTTTGTACTTTATAAAATTGGTATAAAGTTCATTATGCTATGTACAATTTCGTAGCTTCCATTCCATTCCGCGGCGGTGTAAATTGGCCCTTAACGTGCTCTCGCACGTAGTTGTGTCGATGTGTAACGAATGGTCACTCATCCACGGTCTGACCGCGGCAAACGCAGCTTAACTTTGTAAATCATATGATCCGCTCGGTTATTAATTGACCACGAGCCCCTCATATTTTGTCTTTAACACGTTCAGTGCCGGGTACCCTCCAGGAGGGCACCCTGTAGTCGCATTCGCGATGCCGGGTGCCCTCGTGGAGGGCTCATTTTAATGTAGGTTTTTCTTGGAAAATTCACCGTCATGAAAGAAGCAAACATCTATTTTAGACGTAGTAGCGTATTTTTACGGTTTTTAACCTAATGCTAGGAATCCTCCTCGAGGGTTCACTCTTACCGCAAACGTAATGCCGTGGACCCTCCTGGAAGGTCCACTAGCAGTATGTATGGCGGCATGGCATATGAGCTCTATGAAAAGTGTGGTGGACTCGAATGTGTTAATTAGCTAAATTTTTAAGTACCTAATATGCCAGTAAAGCAGTAGGCTTAGCTGCCTTATTTATCAATTCCATTTTCATAAATTCTCGAAATTCTTTTTCGTGGAATCGTTTCTGACAAACCATCCATTTACCAAAGCGCAAACCGGACATTAAAGACTGATTACCTGATGATATCGAACAAATAATGACGTCCATGAAAAGATAAATAAACCAAAGCATGTGTAATAGGGTATTCCCACGAATTGGATTATACTGATGTAGGTATTGTTTTTTATCGCTGAACCGTGGAATTACTTGAAACGCAGTATAATGCAGGCACATCAAAACGTGTTAGTATAAATTATATTATGTATTTTGTACTTTTCTTATTCGTGTAGCAGCCGTAATAAAAAGAATTCGTTTAATATTCGGTCCACGTTACCTTGTGGGTCTGACTTCCTTGAGCGTCTCGACGAGGCTGCCTTTGAGCGCGTCCGGTTGCGCGAAGAACACAGGGATTGCGTTGGATAAAGTTGCGTAGATGTCCACCACCTGACAAACGATACCAATTAATACGTTTGCTCGGAATATATTATGTTAAAGATAATTAATCTTGAAGTATCTGAATGGGAACGCAGGATATTAATCATTTTGGACCAGTTGGCAAATCTAGGTCTAAATCTAAATTAATCTGTGGCATTAAGATTGCCCGCGACGCTAAAGAATCTTCATAAATAGATATATCTGCGTAAATCACGCATAACATCCCTGGCGGGATATTTACATACCTACCTACAGGGTTTTATTTAGTGACATAACACTTCTCGAAACTTCGTTTGTCAGAAATATTGCGGATTAGATATTATTTATATTTAAAATATTGCATTGCTCTATGTAAGCCAATATGAAAATAGAAATTATCATTATTTCAACTTACACAATATTTAAGAACTGACGAAAAGTATTGAAAAGGTCATAAAACAATTTAAGTTGCTATAGAAATTAAACTACATAACAATGAAATTAAGGCTCCAATTTCCAAAGCATGGTAATTCTAAATTGCAATGGCTGGTTATGTAATTTGTACTACGATATTATGCTAACGAGGTAATTTGTAGTAAGTATGATAACCCTTTCTTGTAAGTCGACCTAGCAAGTATAAAAGATTGATAAACATGTGATAGCTTGTATGTTTTCAATTTACCCCCTTATTAACGTGATATGATATGATGTAGTATCGCGCCACTGATGCAAGAGGCCAGAATCATGAACCTACTTTTCCATTCAGTTGGTGAATACGCGCATAATCTTCGTATTTAGGTGGAACTTTTACATCAGTGAACTGCTTTAGGCTGAGTGGCTTTGAGTGTAGCCAATATGGCCGCAATCGTCGCTGGCGTAAACGTTAGAAGTTATATTACCTACTACAAAACGATTGGTTATTTAAGGGGATGGAGGGCGCGTCCTCCTGTTCGTTTATTACAACATACTGGGACCACCAACCAGTTTGCCATGCGTGGTGATCAAAATTATAAACCTTGTAACCATTGACGTAGGAACACATGGACCGAGGGTCTAGTTCAAAATTCACGAAAAAACTGTCCTGAGTTTACATACACCACCAGAGCGCGCGCCAAAGCTATGAAACTTACAAATAGAGAGAAACGAATTTGAATACTATGTCTTCATCACAATGCCTAGTTTAGCTTACAACCATTTTTCACCATACGAAGATTCGACTGCACCCATTAACGTAAATTAGTCTTCAGTTTCGCGCTAGATTCTACATTCGATTCGGACATTTAGAGCGCTGAAGTGCTGACCCGAGGCACAGTAGACATATAAGCTAAAGCAGTACCTCAACTTACTATAATCTCATGAATTGAAACACTCACACAGACACGTTCTGTACCTATACTGAGTAGTTTTTTGTTTTTGTATGGAACTGTATCCCGAAAATACCTTAATTGTCTTGTTGCAGTGCGTGTCTGTGTGAGTGTGTCAAATCGGACGATTGTAGGTAGTTGAAGTACTGCTTTAGCTTATACATATGTCTACTGTGCTCGAGGTCCATGTGTTTCTAGTCTACGTCAATGCTTGTAACGGTCATTGGAAGTTCCCTGGACACTATAAATTCAATGGTCGTTTATAATCAAAGATGACCTAATAAAGATGATACAGACCTGTGCGGCGACGTGGCTGAGCGGCAGGAAGGAGATGAGGCGGTCGTGCGTCGGCTGCAGGTCCGCCACGCGCTCGCTGAGAGAGAACGCGTCCCACGTCAGGTTGTCGTGCGACAACATCACCGCCTTCGGGGGACCCACCGTCCCCGACTGTATGAAACAAACGAATAATTAGCAAAAATACGGTATGACAATCTGCCCCGTAACAGTGTTGCGGAGGTCTGATGGCAGTCGCTGCGTATAAAATATTTATAATACTGCTATTCAGTCGCATTTGTTTTTTCTGGAAGTTGACCCCAATATAGTTGGGAAAAGATTAGGCACAACAATAAAACAATCTCTTATAAATAATAAATCTCTTATTAATAAGTGAATTCAATGCGAATGTTTTGAGGTGTGTCAAATCAAAGTAAAGATTCTTGGTCTAAATCGCAACAATGCAAAAGTGTGCAATATAAATTTCTATTGGGTTAGTTCTATTGTCACACAATATTTAGAGCGGTTACGCACTGCATCCGATCCGAATCCGATAAAATACGTTGCGAAGTAGTCATAGAACTATTTGTATGGTAGTTTACGCACTAGATCCGACTTCCGTCATCCGATTTGTCTGCGTCATGCGTGAGTTTCTAATTCGGAAGAAAAATTGACGGACCGAAGTAGCCGTAGTACTGTTTGTATGAACGCTTTCACATACCTCGGATTCAAATCGGACGTCAAATGGATATGCCACAGATGGCCCCTGAATTGTTTGAATTTGGATCAGAGATCGGATAAATGCGTAAGCGATATCCGAATTCGGTCCGAGTTTTTTAGACTCTAGATTCGTATTTTCACATATTCGGATCGGATGCAGTGCGCAAAGCAATATCCGAATACGGTCCGAGTTTTTTACATTCTTGTTTTCACTGATCCGGATCGGATGCAGTGCGTAATCGCTGTCATACGTACAGTCGAGTTCATTAATATATTGGCCCTTCTAGGCTTCAAAAATATATGAACGTTAAAAAAGTTCATAATATTGTGACAACTCTAAGCATCATTAAATTGTGGTCAAGATTTAGATTCATTAATATGTGACTGCTTTTTCTCAGTCTTTTGTGCCTTTGGCGATACATGTTACTGAAAAAAAGCAGTTACATATTAATGAATCTAAATCTTGACCACAATTTAATGATGCTTAAAGTTGTCACAATATTATGAACTTTTTTAACGTTCATATATTTTTGAAGAGGAGCTCGTGGCTAAATAATTACAGCCGCATAGACCGATCTTCCGGGTTAAGCCACGCTTGCCGAGGTTGGTCTGTGGATGGGTGACCATTTACCATAGCGAGTTTCCTCCGTGCCTCGGAAAGCACGTAAAGCCGTTGGTCCCGGCTGTCATTTGTAGATCTTTGACAGTCGTTACTGTTGGTCAGAAGCCAGAAAGTCTGACAACCAGTCTTACCAAGAGTATCGTATTACCCAGTTACTGGGTTGTGGAGGTCTGATAGGCAGTCGCTCCATGTAAAATACTGATATTCAGCTGCATCCGGTTCGACTGGAAGCCGACCCCAACATAGTTGGGAAAAGGCTAGGCAGATGATGATGATATTTTTGAAGCCTGGAAGGGCCAATATATTAATGAACTCGACTGTACCTACACCAATATAAGATAATAATAACAGATGTGTGTACATGTGGATATGCTTAAGCACCACGCGGCTTCCTCTCACAAAAAGGAGTGTGCGTCTTCGTGGATTGAACGCACTCCTTAAATGGATTTTGATGATTTTGGTACAGAGCTAGAATTTATCCAGGATAGCACGTAGCCTACGTAGGTACGTTTCATGCCGTAAACTTAATACAGTACAGCTATTAATAAAATACGTGACGGAAAAGATTTAATAATAATCCATTGTATGAATGACGATAATATTTTAACGTAGTCTCTTACATTATAGTTTTGCTATCCGCTGAGGATTTGATAAATACTCCATAGTCACATTGTACTCGAGATTCTTGTTTTAGGTACCTACCCGTAGTCTGCTGCAGTGATTGAAGATATAGTCAGTCGATTCAGAACCTTAGCAGTTGTCGACCGATAAAGATGCATTTATTTGTATGAAACATGTGTTACATTCTACACGTGGTGTTAAATATTAGTACCTAATGGTATCAATATGTCCTGCCGTATCAGGCGTACAAATTACTTAAAATTCATGTAAAATAGTTTACCGCAATTTAGCACAATCATTTCATATATTAGGCACAATAGAATTATCAAGTAAAAAATCACTTCACTATAGAACCCTTTCTTGCCTAGCAATTTCTTAAATTTCTTTTTGAAGAAATTAACTGACAGTGTCTAAACACACCATGGCGAAGATACGTGACCGAAGTTCGGCATGATTACGCCTGCAATGCTTTTTAAATTACCCGCGACACACCAGGCTGAAATTACGTCGCGTTTTACCTATATAAAAAACATAGACGCCGAAGTTCAGTCGCGTAATTTCGGCATGGTGTGGCGCCACACTTAGGGTTTTATATGCATTAGGTATTTTATTGTAAATTTTTGGCGCAAACAGAAAATACTTCTCCACATTGTGTAGTTCTGGAATTATGCAAGCAGTCTATTACCGTCACGTCTGTTGGGTTTAATGACATCCGATTTCTGAGGAAACAATTGTAATTTTTTTTCTAACAAATAAAGCTACTACAAGAATATACAAGCTGTAAACGAATTCGTATAATTCCTTCAAACCACATGATCTATTACTGGTATAGATTAACCCCGCACGGGATTTAGATAGATTAAGAATTAAAAAAAACTTTCTTATTTCCCAAATAAAAATGTTACGTGAAAGAGAATTTATTTAAACTTTATGTACATTGGTGGTACACAAGGCGGACTTAATGCCATAAGGCATTCTCTACCAGTCAACCTTTGGGTCAAAAATAAAGCACTTCGAAAGTGGTACAAAAAAAGAGTTTAAAACAAACATTGGAAAGTTAAATAAAAGTAAATAAGAATTTCGATGCCATGCATAAATGAATGAAGGCACGGCGACACAGATGACGGGCACGACTAGCGTGATATCGCTCCACGCAGTCAGTTAACTCGGGACGCTAAAATTACTCAGATACAGAATACCACGGTTCATTTTTTGTAAACTTTTTTTTGCTGATTCTGAAAAACACCTAATCAGGGTCAGTCAGTGTCACCAGTAGATCACGCGGTATGAAGGAATTACACGAATTCGTTTACACCCTGTGTAGACATGGGAGGGTCAAAATTTTATGTTTTATGAACATCGGTTTGCAGCTGTTTATGACTTGTAGTCCAAACATGGCTCGGATACAGCGTTTTTGGTATTTAAAAGCAATCTCCTTGTCAACTGAATTTCCCCAAAAAATAATTCTATATTTCTATATTAAAAACTAAGGCCAACCAAACCGTGATAGGCTGTCAAAAGAGTATCTATGTTGACTACACACAATACTTGCAACGCCTGGTGCTGACTTCTGAATTGAAAAAACTTGTTTGTGAAGCTTGCGGTTTCAAACCAATTGTTTGTATGGTAAAAGTATGACGTAATATGGAATTTACAGGGTTTCATCTTTTTACATTATGTTTTATCTAATGAATAGAACAAATCGTTATACTTAGTCAGCGTTGCAAGGAAGTTAAGGTTAATTACAGAATCTTTACTTTACCATAATTTATGCGACTACGAGTATAACACAGATCCACCAGTACCAAAAATATGACGTCATGATCTGCCACCCAGGTGGTGCAAGAAGGGTAAAAAAATATGGACAACTTACGGTGTACACTAATGTGCAGCATCCGTTTACAGCTATAGTCTTCAGGACACTCTCCAGTTGTGTGTTGGGCTCTTTGGCTCCCATCTCCATCACCTGTTCCCACTGGAAACAAAGATTTTTCGTTTAATTATGCAGTACATTGTTACGATAGTTCATAAAGATACAGTCAATAAGTAGCAAAATAATCCCTACTTTAGTGATTGAGTCATTATTAAATTAGGCAAAAAAACGATACGATGAACTGTTGAACGATTGCCTTCCATGCACGAAGGCCTAACAACAATTCCGGCGCGCACCACTTCGAATTCCTGTGCGGTTCTCAATAGGGTATTTGACTGAAAAAATCTAATTAGTCCGTCAGTTAGATTATCAAAAAATATTTGACACGTATTTTTTCTTTTGTTACGTAAACCAAAATTGACGAAGATGCGACACTTTTAAAATTGACAAAACGTCACAAGTAAGTACAACTTTTAGATACTTGCTTCTGACGTCACAAGCCCCCACTTTCGAGTTTTGATGCGTTTTATCTTTCGAAATATTCATAGATTTAACAAAAGAAAAAATACGTGTCCATTATTTTTCAAAACTCTGCGGAGTGCATGAAAAGAGTCTCCACGAGTGACGATACTTAAGTACGTCCGGCACACCCTGGGCAGTCAGCCTCGCTACCAATCTTGCTGACTGGCTAATCTTTTCACCACAGCACGAGCTATTTTCGAATAGCTAGTGCTGACACGAGAGAAGAAGAAGATTGGATTTGCAATTTATTGATGCTGTCAACATGCCTATTTGATTATCACTTGCGTTAACGGTAAAGGAAAACAACGAGGACTCGAAAAAGTTCTCGATGTTGTGTATAGTCCGTCAACCCGCACCAAGCTAGCGTGGTGGAGTAAGGCCGAAACCGATCTTATTCCGAAAAGAAGCCCCTGCCGAGCAGTGCGACAGTTTTTTATATTTAGTAATGTTATTAATGAATGCATTTAATACGTTAGCATAAGAACTTTACCGCTCCATTCTCTATTCCATAATTTGTTTCAGCACGTGTTGCACTGACAGGATTTTGTAGACCAACTTTTTGTAAAGATAACTTACACTATAGACGCCAGGCACCGAGGTGTCCACGGGCCCCTCCCACTGTATGAGAGCCTTCAAGTGCGGCAGCTTGTGTCGCACCGACAGTATCCTGTCGAGCAGCTTCTTGTCTTGCACGGCGCAGATGTTGGCGCGAGAAGATGCTAGGCAGTGGTAGCACGCGTCCGCTGAGTTCGTAGTGTAAATACCCGCTGCGTAACCACTGAGGAATTGGGAAAATGATGGTTAAACGACAATTTAATCAAGCCGGTGTTCAGTGACATTAATTCTCTGGTTACTTTACCCAAAAAAGTACCAGAATTTTAGATAAACGCTTGTTTAACCATACAATTAATATTTGTGAACCTAAATACCTATATCAGTAGCAACTATGGTTGAGTGACCTCTTAAGGTACAAGTCCGAGACGGGCTGCAGACCGCAAACTGCAAAAGTAGTATCGCTTGCGGTGCGATCTGCGGCTGCGGTCTGCGGTTGCAGTTGCTGTCGGAATAGCACCTTTAGTTTAGTTAGCCTTGTAGTTTTAGTTTGCCTTGTGAGCTTATAAACATTTTCAAGCACTGGTATGGGAACCAGGTTAATAATGTCAGATGGGCAGGTGTGTTGTCGGACCCATATAAGCTGGAGTGCGGTGTGAGACAGGGGGGACTAACTTCCCCTGCCCTCTTCAACTTGTATATGAATGCTCTGATTGAAGCGCTTAGCAGTCAGCATGTCGGTTGTCATATAGACGATGTTTGCGTCAATAATCTGAGTTACGCGAACGACATGGTGCTGCTGAGCGCGTCAGTCAGTGGTATAAGGTCCTTACTGGCTACATGTGAACATTATGCTACAGAACATGGGTTAATGTATAATATTAAGAAAAGCCAGTACATTGTTTTTGAGGCGGGTACCAAATACCATCTTGATGTGCCACCTATACGACTGAACGGCGTTCCACTTGAGCGAGTGGAACAATTTAAATACCTCGGTCACTTGGTCACCACTGACCTTAAAGACAATGCTGACATCGAAAGGGAACGGAGGGCTCTGTCCGTACGGGCGAATATGATTTCCCGCAGATTTGCACGTTGCACTTCAGAAGTAAAAGTGACTCTCTTTAGAGCATTTTGTACGTCATTCTACACGTGCAGCCTGTGGGAGAAATATTCGCAGACGTCATACGGAGCCCTCCGTGTCCAATATAATAACGCGTTCAGAAAACTGATGGGGTTGCCTTGGCGTTGCAGTGCGTCGGGAATGTTTGCAGCGGCGCATGTAGACTGCTTTTATACCACAATGCGCAAGCGCGCTGCATCACTTGTGGGACGAGTTAGAGCCAGCTCCAACAGGGTCCTGAACATGATTGCTGACAGAGTGGATTGTCCGTATATAGTTCATTGCTGTCAGTTACATGTACCAAAATGTATGTATTACTAACACATAGGTATAAGTAAATTGTAACTAACCCTATATGAGTCTTGTGCTCGAAATAAAGAATTTATTATTATCTTTGTATCTCTTTTCAGTCACGGCTCATCTTCCTTGCGGAAGATGTCCGGTCCTTTGGAAGGCATACACGGGGACACAGGTCCAACGCGCAGAGGCCCCTTTGAGAACTTTAATCTAAAATGGGGTGGGGCACCAACCGGGGACTATCCACGGCTGCACTATTGGAGTACAGTCATGGACCGTCCCAGGTGGGTGCAAGACTATTGCAAAATGTGGTGAAAAATGTCTGGTCTATGGGAAGGGGTGTTAGGTGGACTGATAACCTCTATTGCCGGAAGAAAACGGCGTCTGCCTTTCAACATTTAAAATTGAAATTTATTGGCAGACGGTTTATTATTATTATTATTAAAGTGCACACCTTAAAGGCGCTATTCCGATGGCGACTTGCGTGCAGTCTGCAGTTTGAAGCCCGTCTCGGACCTTTAAGACGATCAGAACTTTTATGTATGAATATTGCTCGATAAAACGTTGACTTTTGTCACGGGCCAACTGAACATTGAAATTCAACTTTTTACGTATGAAACATGCTTTATGGCATTTTGAAGAGTCTGTGTCTTGTTACAACTGCCACTACGCGAATGTACCTATACGTTGTTTATGTATATTCGTTGAAGACATTGCTTACACAGCATCAGTCTTTACCCCCGGTTTCTGAAAAGTTGATCAATTTAAAATCTGTTTTCTAATCTCATGTCAACGTATGTGATCGGTCAACCATAATACTACAATAAACCAAATCTAAGAAATACCGCCAAATATAAGAACGGAAGCTCGCCGAGCAATCCGGTTGGCTAGCGGTCAAATTCGGCGGCCAATCTCGGCACCGAAGACCATAGTCCAATAAATCTGAAAATCTGACAGCTGTCAAAAGGCATTTCTTAGATTTGGTTGACTGTAACAACCAATCACCGCACTTGACATGACATTTGACAGCATATTAGTAAAATTTTGCGTTGATCAACCTTTCAGAAACCACCGAGAGTTAGTCTGAGCTAAGCGTAAAGTTCAAAATTGAAAATATTTCGTAACTCAAAGATAGCTACGAAAATAATCGGTGCCGACGTTATGATACATTTTATTACTTTTAGCCTTCAGTAATAAATATATATCAGGTAATATAAAATGATAAAGTAATAAATAATGAAACCTAACTGGTAAAGTGATTCCTTATCATGCGAATGTTATATGAGTTATTAAAATGCTTTAGCTGATTTATACATAGCACCGTTGTAATCTTTTGACCAAGTACATAATATATGCGTAGGTACCTACATATACGTACCTATGTACTTACATAAAACACATACACGCATTCAAATTGGAAAACAGTTGTGAAACAATGGGTTCGTATGTTTGAAATGCGTATTATAAAGTTGTAACTGTAAGTATGTATACATACTTACAGTTACAACTTTATACTATAGTATCTACTATGTAGGTTGTGGGAGGTACACACGGCTACACTTCAAGCTATACAAAACCAGTATATTAAGCTGGCCGTTACTTGTGCGAAAAGATTATACAAAGCGACGCCAAGATAAACTGGTTTTGTATAGCTTGATGTGTAGCCGTGTGTACCTATTGAAACAATGACGTATAAGAACCTCGCGTGTTTAGATGTTTGTTTATGGACTGTTTGGCAAAAAATAAAATCTTAACATTACAAGCTAGTCAAAAAAATATGGAAATTAAATAATCACCTATTGTATATAATCAGAAGAATCGGCGTTTTTTGTGGTTCTGGGAGCTATAAATTCATGCGTCAGATACAAATAGATACAGGAAAACATTTGTTTCCTATTTGCATCCTTATTAATTACTGCTTCTCCAGAAATGCTTTGGGAAAAAACCTTACCCACCAAAATGGTTTACATTATAACTATAGTAAATAAAATACTAACCCAGCGTGGATGGCTGCTAGATCGGCGACAAACCATTGTTCTGAGTTGAAGCCGAGGATGCAGACGGAATGATATCGCTCCAGGCCAAGCTTTAGGAAAGCTCTCGCCACCGTGCGCACGCGCTCCTGGTATTGTCTGAAAATACATGAAGTAATCGTAAAGAAATAGATCTCTCGAATATTGGTCAAATCTTTAGACCGGTACAACGATAAATTAGTGGAAGAAGACTTATATTAAAGCGATAAATATGTTGATGGCGCTGCACAAGGATGCGCAAGCATTAGATATAAATATTATCAGCTAAAAGCCACATTAAATAAATATTATTATGCATTTTTACTCGAACATTGTTTATCTAGGTATTAACAGCTTAACTCCTAACTTTTTTCACATCCAAAATTAATCAACGTTTTCGTTAATCTCCTCATACAAAATCGTTTTTGGTATCGACGGTATCTTTTAGTGAGCAGGCAGGGCTTACATACTTATCTATAAGAAAGAAATGCACAGAGATAATTGGTAAACTTACTTGTAAGTGATTTTGTGCCATTTTCCGTCCGCTTTCTTTGTTGCTAAGGCTGTTGCATCGGGGTATCTCGCTACTGTCCGACTGAGAAGGCCGGGCACTGAGATGGGAGGTTCTGAAGCCACCCCTCGCGCCTGTATGTGTAGCTTCACATAGCCCCCCGGTGCTGTTGTCACGAAACTGTCGGATGGTATCACTTGTTCCGGACCTGTAAGTTTATTTAACCCTTATAGACATAGTATATTTTATAAACATCGATCATAGTATTCTCGATGCACACGTGCCTAGTTCAGGATGTTTATTAATTACTTAGTTCTATGCCCAAACTAGTAACTTGTAGATGCATATACGTATAGGGTTACGTATCATAATACCTACGTTTATTCTAACTATTTTCAACTTAACTACGGTTGATTCACATATGTTCATAACGCATAATGGTCGACTCAACTACAGTTTAACTTACCTAATCTTAATTAAACTAAAATTAATTGCACTAACGAACGATTCATCTAATGATTTTTTAAGATATTGGATGTTTCAACTAAGTATGTATGAAATACCTAATGGACGACTCGCCTACAGTTTATTAATACTGATAATTAGACAATGGTGAAAACATTTCTGCGGCAGATTGTATGATTCGTCATTTTGAACTGGGTGAAATAGGTTAGGTTAGGTTAGAACTGTGACAAACCGCGCGCGAGCCGAGCGAGCGAAGCGAGCGGTGCCGCGGCAGCGGCCGGCGAGCGCTACTTCCAAGTTGCTCGCAGAAATGTTGTCACATACACAAAATCACCAGTAAGACAAACACAAGACCACAGATAAATCAACAGTAGGTGAATCGTCCGTTGGTTTAATCAACGTTAGGTGAATTAATTGTAGTCGAATAAACCGTAGATGAATTCTCCATTATGGATTTCGTCCATTAGTTATTACAAAAATAGGTGAAACGATCTTTAGGTGTTTTAAACGGTAGGTCTTTTGATCGTAGTTAAGTTGAAAATAGTTAGAATAAACGTAGGTATTATGATACGTAACCACGTATAGGTATGACTTTATTCTACAATAGCAACCATTATAAAACATTCAACTTGTTACGAAACTGGTCGCTGAAAGGTAATTGTCGCGCCATTGTTATCGTTAACATCTTTACAAAATAGTGAGTCAATGAATAAATTCCTTCGCTATAAAATCAGATAATCGTTGAATGACTATTCAAACTACTTCCATGTTCACCTCGTTACCGTGACTTGCGTCAAAGTAATGGCTGCAACGTTGATTGCAACAAAACATGATTGTCCTCAGTTTGTTAAATTTAATATAGTACCTATAATAAAGTAATTTAATTTAAAGGTTAGATCTTGTTCCCTCAACAGTCTTTTTAGGGATTACAATAGACCCTAAACTACAATGGGGGCCTCATATAGAGGCAACTGCGGGTAAACTCAGTTCTGCCGCTTTTGCTGTTAGGAGAATAAGACAGCTTACTGATGTGACTACGGCTAGGATGGTGTATTTTGCGTACTTTCACAGTATTATGTCTTACGGCATTTTACTGTGGGGGTCAGCTGCTGATGTCGAGACACTTTTCATATTACAAAAAAGAGCAGTCCGAGCTATTTATAACTTAAGCTCTCGAGAGTCTCTTCGTGAACGATTTAAGGAGATCAATATACTTACTTTACCATCTTTGTACATTTACCAAAATATCTTGTACGTCCGTAAAAACATAGCGAGTTACAGTAAGAAAAGTGATACACACAGCTTGAATACTCGAAATAAGCATAAACTTGTTGTTCCTGGTTTTAGACTTTGCAAGACTAGTAAGTCTTTTTTGGGGAATAGTATTAGGTTCTACAATAAAATTCCATCTTGTATTACTGAATTGCCTTACATGAAATTCAAGTCTTTGGTAAAGCGTGTCTTAATGTCAAGAGCATATTACAATATAATCCAGTACATTGAAGATAAAAATGTCTGGAATACGATTCCCAACTGCACACTGCGACCCACTGGCACTCGTGAAATTTTTAACATTTAACTGTAGGTATCTTTTTTTTTTTTTTACCTACTCATTATATATTGTATTATAATTTTATATATCTTTTATTCTGATATAGTTAGTATCAGTTTTCTTTTTAGTAATGCCCATGGCATCAAGCTATTTACAATTCTAATAATTACAAAATGTAAAATTTGAGTATCATGTAGCCATTATTGTCATGCTTAGTATGTTTTTTTTTTGTGTATTCCTACATAAACCTGACTATTGTCTGGCAGTTGAGGCTGTCATGCTCACTAAAACGTCCTGCTGACGGTGGCGTTGTGTATTGGGTTGTTAAGTTCCCTACAATATGGTTGAGTTAAGCGATGCTGATGCGCTCGTCATGCTCGTGAACGGGTGCTGTCTGTCGGGACTGGTCAGCTCTTACATGCCATGACAACATTAAGGCAATTTCTCATTGTTATTCTTGTACTACTGACATTGACCTACATTATTCTCACATTAACTGTAGTAATAATAATGTATTGGAATATATAGAGTCTATATATGTATATTGAGTGTAGGTATATAATTGTATGTTTATATTATGTTGAATTATCTATATTTAGATACTTTTACTTTTGTTTTCAATTCATCCAGAATTGTTCTAGGTAAATATTTTGTTTACCATCATCAACTTGCATAATTTAATCAATGTACTTAATTAATATTTTACTTTTTTGTGTATAGACTCATTTAATTATTCACTTGACAGACTGAACTGTGTTGCTGGGGAGTTTGTTGCGCCGTTTCTTCTTCACAGCATAAACACTAGGAAGCGGTGAAGGGTGGGCGCTTTGAGGGCAGTCTTATGTATATATGACGTTCAAAAAGAACTAAGTAATACTAGTCTACTTTGAATAAACGAGTTTTTAGTTTGAGTTTGAATTAATAAAAAATCTGACGATGTTCGTCAGAATGACGTCTATAGAAAATCAGACAGCAAAATAATAATAGGTTATTTAAATGTAAATTTTACATCAAAGTTAAAAGGAATCATAGGACAGGAATCAGCATTCTACATAGCATTCAAAGTATTTTGCTTACATGCATTTTGTTTAAACACATTACAATTAGAAAACGGTACAAACTACTCCATTGTCTACAATAGTTTATTTATGTTAGAAAACTATGTACTTAGATGACGAGAACGAGTATTGTGGTAATATTCACGTCTAGTGGAGGACATGATTTTATATTAGAGTTTCTTTATTAAGCTTTTAACAGAACATCAGTGATAAGATAACCAAGCGATTAAACGCTTGACTTCCTTGCGGAGGATTTAAGTTCGGAACAAGCCTGCACCTGGATTGTTCGAATTCATGTGCGGAAACCTGCACAGCACACCTGATAGGGTTCCAAATAGTTATCGATGGTGTGTGTAGTCTGCCAATCCACACCAGGCCAGCGCAGCGTGGTGGACGAAGTCCTAAACCCTTATCATTCTGAGAAGCGGGCCGTGCCCAGCGGTAGGACAGAAATAGGTTTTTATTAACAGAACTAAAACAAGCAAGCTTCAACCAAAACAGAAGTACAGTGGTGGACATATAATTAGAAACACCAAGTGTGACTTTTATGTTTACCACAAATTAACTTGATAATTAATGTTATACGTATCATAGAGGGCTTATACCTATTTATCTATAATGTATCCACATCATGAAGTATTATTATGTCAGTTTTGGAAATATCATACAACCGTTTATGTAAAAATTGGTATACTTTATAAAATAAAATGAAGCAGCACAATGTACTAAGGTGGACAACTAATTAGAAACAGAAAAAAAACATTAGCATAAATATGAACAGAGGTAACGAAACAATAAACAGTGGAGTTAAATGGTACAAACGTTTTATAATAAACAATTAATGTGTGGTTGGGAAGCCTCTGCTGTCGATTACAGCTCTACAACGACATGGCATTGATTCTCTCAATGTTTCGTACATTTCCAGGGAATATTTCTCCAAGCTTCTACAAATGCGTCTGAAAGTTGTTGTAGTATGATACTACTGGTAGTATGATGTTAGTGATATGTTTATTAGACAATGTTTTCTTTACAATGTACCATAAATTTAGATTTGATTCAAATCCGGACTATTTGCAGACCACTCTAACACCGACACTAATTAGTCTCTTAGAAATGCTATAACGCTGTATGGATTATTGTAGTGTCAGTGTTAGAGTGGTCTGCAAATAGTCCGGATTTGAATCAAATCTAAATTTGTGGCACATTGTAAAGAAAACATTGTCCAATAAACATCTCACTAACATCGTACTACTAGTAGTATCATACTACAACAACTTTAAGACGAATTTGTAGAAGCTTGGAGAAATATTCCCTGGAAATGTACGAAACATTGAGAGAATCAATGCCATGTCGTTGTAGAGCTGTAATCGACAGCAGAGGCTTCCCAACCACACATTAATTGTTTATTATAAAACGTTTGTACCATTTAACTCCACTGTTTATTGTTTCGTTACCTTTGTTCATATTTATGCTCATGTTTTTTTTCTGTTTCTAATTAGTTATCCACCTTAGTACATTGTGCTGCTTCATTTTATTTTATAAAGTATACCAATTTTTACATAAACGGTTGTATGATATTTCCAAAACTGACATAATAATACTTCATGATGTGGATACATTATAGATAAATAGGTATAAGCCCTCTATGATACGTATAACATTAATTATCAAGTTAATTTGTGGTAAACATAAAAGTCACACTTGGTGTTTCTAATTATATGTCCACCACTGTATATCTCCACAAAAAAGCTAGCGAGTTAATATTAACACAGGACTTTCAGGGTTTGTGGGAGCAGGCCTTCGGAGAATTTCGGCACAAGGCATTGTAGTGCGGTTCTCTTAAAAGCTACTAACTTTGATCGACCATAATTGATGAATCTGGGGTACAAGTGAAGATGCGCCATCAAGGTATAGGTACAGTCAGTCCCATAAACTAACTTGGTACCCATTGCAAAGAAAATCAATAATTGATTTATTCCCTGTTTAGTTTCAGTTGATAAAACACGATTTTCTGGTAAGGCAAAATGTGTCCATGTCACACAGCCTTTTAAGTATATATCATACAGCAGACACATATCTAGCACTGCGTCTTTTTTTTTCATAGGACATAGAAGTTTACGAAGACGATAGTTGAGGTGGTTAAGTTTTTTTTTTGAGCCCTTTCTATTTGAGATCTAATTGGGCAAGCATATTCTTGGACGCTACGTACATATGCAAAATAGTCCGATTTGAGAGCCTCAATGTTTTTAAATACTTTACACGATCTTAGAACAAATCCTAAGTTCTTACAAGCTTTTGTGCTAACGAAGTCTACATGATCTGAAAATGCCAATTTATAGTCAAACATGATACCCAAATCCCGAACTATCTGTCTTGAATCTTGGCTTTATTGATGCTGATTCCATTAAAATGGGAATGGGGAAATGTGTTCTATACCTATACGTTCCCTCACGGACTTATAAACAGAAAGTGTTTTTTTTTTTTAATTAGGTAACACTTCTGCCATCGGCCATTCAATATCAAGATTAAGCGCGGCAGCAGACGTCCGATACTTGTCTCTGATAGTCAGTTCCGATAGTCTAATCAGACTATATCTGAAGACGTCAAACATTTGTTTGAACAGTCCGCATACATCCGATCGGACGTCAGATTCGGAAGCTTCGCCGTGAGACCAAAGGAAATCGGACAAGAGAATCGGATGTGTACGGACGTGTATTTGGTGAGTCCAATCCGATAGTCGGTTCAGATTGAAATTATAACAACAAAAGATGACAACTCCGAATGACATAATTATTTTCATCATACCATTCGCTCTTACGGTTTAACCTCGCTGTAGGATATTCGGCATTAAGTTGAGTCTAAATTAGAGAGCAACTGTACCCACTTTTCTGAGCTATGAGTCCTAATTATCACCTCACTTTTGCTTTCTTTGGTGTATACCCTATACTAAATTAGGTATACATTGATCAGTGGCGTGCACAGAGATTTCAGACAGGGTATGCACAAAAAAAAAGCTGGGTTCGTCATGACCACGGAATGCTAATTCAGATTTACCTAGAAAACAAACTACATCAATCAACCGTTTGAAGATGTTTCTATTTCTGTCGTCTTTTGCGTTGTGCTTTCAATATATAACTTTAACTGGCTATTCAAACTAGTCTCTATTCTACCTTTATCAAAAGTTTGGAACTTTTAAGCAGGATTCTAGATGTTTTTCTGAAGAATCATGCTTAGCAGCCGCTTTGTGAAAATTATTTAAATCTGAGTATCCGCTAGGTCCAAACATTATTCTTAACTTGATTTATAAACAAAATGCAAGGGAAATAATCCAATGTATTTGTGTGTACACAACGAGTTAGCCAGTAATAGTCAGCATAAAACATTTTATGAAAATAACGAGTAGTATTTATTACCTTTTCTTTGAGTTAAATCCAACCCGGGTACACGCCTTCCCTTTGCAATCAATTTAACTGTGTCCTCAAAAGATAACGTGAAAACGCGGCCGATTTTAATGTATTTAAACACATTTCGCCAGCACAGGTCTCACAGGTATAATTTTCCATTTTTACAATAAACTTACTAAATAATTACTCGAGAGTCAATCACTTGCGCCAAAAAAAAACAATAAGGCGAAAAAACTTTGCAATTTATTACGTTACGAACTAATTAATACGAACGAATGAATCATTTGGTTAATCCGACTAAAATAAGACGTGCCTCTGCAATCAACAATTCCGCGGTGCATTTACGGGTTCTCAATTTGGACGGTTTGCAATGTAAGCTATGCTTCCAAAACTCCAACACACGTACACATTTTCACGCACACAGTCACTCTTTTGCTGTGTACTACACGAGATGCGTTGTATGAAGAATAAGCCAGGCGTAGTACAGCTTATGCTCACGGGAGGCGCTGCAATGCGCGGTCGCGGCGCGGCGGCATGCGGCGGCTATTCCCCGCTCCGAGTTAGTTCCAAAAAAAGCAATAGATGGCGTGAAAACTAAATTACCATGATTTCTTTTAATTATAGTTAATTTATCACTTAGAGGGGCATGTATTATGTATGGAACTGCAGGGTATGCAGAGCTTATTTGCATGTATGGAGTGCACGCCACTGACATTGATGTCTATAAACTTTATAAAATAATAATTACCGTTCAAGTGTTTCTCGTGGCTAATTCCATTGGGTACTTGCATTTTATTAACTTTTACTATTTCTTCGCCGTTTTCCACGATGACTGTCGTGTTACCCTGAAAACATCGTAATGTATTAGTGTCACATAAAACTGCATAATTAGGTAGTTACGTAGATGATACCAACAAAGATAAGTACCTAATACAAGAAACCTAGCATGCAACGCCTAGCCACAGATAAATAATGGTATATAAGTCCTCCTACTTGTTAGGGCGGAATCAAATTTGACGGTTGTTGTCGAGCTGCAGCCGTGCCGCAATGGTGCGGTCCGATACCAACCGTCTAAATTGAACGCGCCCTAAAGTAGTACCTAAGTAGTACAATTAACACCATTTCTGAACAGAAGCAAGGTATATTGGAAACGTCCTTGTGATAGAAGACACATTGTCGACTCATCATAATATTTATATTTGTTTCAACCGTAACACAGTTTTCCTCATTCGACTCTTGTTGGCAATTTTCCGGATTACAGTAATTACGTATTAATTAATTGAAAGGAAAAGACAGACGTGTTCCTGATGTGCAATTAGTCCTACCTACACGTCACACACGTGAGCTTATGAAACTAATAGATGTGTAAGTAAGTAGAATAGGTTTAACCCTGCTAACTTATCAAAATGCAAAGCGAAGTTAAGGACAAAGGCCAACAACAGGCGAGCAGTAGTACCTAAAGAAAAGAATTAGATAAAACAACAAATTCCTTCTCCCTTTTATCTCCACAATCACACTTTTCTGGCAAATTTTTAGGGGTCACTTCGTCTCCAAAATCCGATCATACGTAACGTGACTATACGCCCTGCTTTGAGCGGGACAGTCCCGCTTTCGAGCTATGTGTCCCGTTGTCCCCAAAACATACAAATGTCCCGCTTTGAAAGAAAGGTAATCTGTGGCAATGAATTCAATATTAAACGAGCGCGTATTTATTAATCGCATCAGAAAACATTTTAAGAACCAAGGATAACATCGAAAAGTCATGCCAACATATCACAAATTCATATCTAAAAACCAAACCTGATAATTTTAACGCAAATTGCTCATCCGAAACATAACGTGGTTCGTTATTTCATAAATATTATATACAGTATTGTATGATATTGTGATATCAAAAAAAAACACGTTGTATGTGTGTTTTTTTTTGATATCCCATTACTCTTGCGTTATATTATTTAAGTAAAAAGAACACAAAATCTCCTAGAATAGGTGGTCCAAAAATGCATAGTTTCGAAGATATAATCAATCATAATTAAATTATAGGTATCTAATTTTCATTGATAAATAAAAGTAATTCATTTTTATTCAAACCAATCATTCATATTTAAAGCTAAGAAAATTCGACGTTATCATATTTCACGTAAGGGTGTTTTACATTAATAATCGCGACTTTGTCGAATTATTTTGTATGAAAAATGAAAACAAAAAAAAATGATGATTGAAGAATAATTCATATGTTGGTTCTTTGATATGGTCTGAATCATACCCTAGAGTTATGGGATATAAAAAAAAACACCTTGTATAGATATAATCATTAATGACAAAGTTATCCATAAAATAAATTTCAAAGCGCTCTCCTGTAAAGTAAGCACTTTTCACTTTCGATAGTTTACCTAGGACACAGTCGATTTGTGTACCTATGTGTTATTCTTATAGAAATTATTAAAATTTTGCAGGCGGGTTGCTCTGAGAGAAAAAAATAATGGTCACTTTAGTAATACGCACCTTAATGGTTCTACACGTCTTCAAGCTAATCATGTATTTCGGAAAATCGACCAATGGCTACACACGTTTACTAGCGAGTATTTAATAAGTTTTAAAACAGAGGGATTTCCGACTAGTCAATCAATTACCTGACTTGAAGCGGAATTGGTGGCAACGAACTGGCTGAACGTGAACATGGTGGACCTCATACATTAAGAGGTCAATGTAAGGATATGGAGTGCTAAATCACGACAAGGGGCGGTTAACTGCAGGGTTCATTACACTCGGGCAATAAGTTTGACCCTAGTTTGTTAACCCGAACATTGAACCATTATTTAGACCTTACTATTACTGAAACATACGTCTCTTTCAAATTCACTAATTTTCAGCAGCCATTCAAACTTTAGAGTCTACATTTAAAATAACTTTATCTACTTATATTCATGAACAGGTGTGTGACCAAAGGTTTTTTAGAAAATACCATTTGTTTGGCGAGTTATCACAAAGGCATACGTAATGTAGCTATCAACTACAAGGTGAGTGTAATTATCAGAGTCGAGGAACACACTGTTCAAGGTGTACCTACGCAAACGAAATTACACATATTTAGCGAGTCTAGAGTCCAGACTTATAACATAACAGCCGTAGCACAACTGCACAACGTGTGTAACATTAATCTTTGTCTGTTTTTATACTTATTATTATTGATTAATGAAAACTAACGACCAAGAATTATAACGATAACCTTAAGATAAGTTAAATTATCGATTGCAATAAAATCTGAAAAAAGAATAATGTAAAACTTTATTATAAAAATAGCTATAGCTAATATTGTGAATGCTATTTATCTAATTAGACTAGTAATGCCCCAAGTAGGTACAATTAAAACGCAAAAACATTAAAGGTGACCGGTTCAAATTATAGAATAGATAATTATGTAGCTTGTTATTAGGTACCTACTAATCGTTTTTTATTCATTTACCTAACTAAATTACATATGAGAATAATTAGATATCGAGGTAGGATGTAGGACTTAAGATAATTGCAGTGACTGGTAATTTGCAAATATTATAAAGACGCGCACCTGATTAGGTACCAGTTAATTTTATGACAATTTAATGTAATTATCGATCATGATCTAAATTATAACCAAGCAAATCACCCATTATTACCCTCAATTGTTTTATTCGCTGGCCACAATGTTTATTCGTTTTCGAGACAGGTCTTCGTATGAGAAATAAGATATATTTTACTTTGGCACCTATCTATTACCACATGAATAAATAAACATGTGCTATTACTATTATTTGGCACCTAGCTATCATATTATTAGAACCAAGAAATAATGGTGTAAAAATCGAATCGATTATCTTATCAATCTATTGAAATCAGCGATGATAATACAAAGATATGATATCTACTCGGTGCTAGAGTAAATTTGTTTCTGTAACCTAGACCTTTTTTTTGGTTTTCCTAGATTTTTTACGAATATGAATTGGAAAGTGTGTTAGCAGTTAGGAAAAGAAAAGATACTTTTCTTTTTAAATTATATTTTGCTCAATATTGTTTTTATTTGACTGATATACATACCTATTAATTTTAATCTTTTGTTGAATTTACATCATAATCTCTTTTTTATTACGGTTTATTTGTAACTGGATTAGTCAAGTGATAATTTAATCGTATACTTTTGAGCGTTTAGCAATCACTAATAATTTTCCACGTTTTAATGGTGACTGATATATTTATTATTTTAATCGCATTCAACAGCTCACTTGCATATCTGTGATAAGAATTCGATGTGTGACATAATAGGTATCATAATTATGTATTTGCTCGGTAACAGATATGTAGGAACTCTAATCCCGATCTGGATTAGGGAAGGTAGTTACTCTTATCATTGTCGATACGGATCGAGTATCTTTGGAATTTATCAAAATACATTAATGGAGATTCATCTGTCTCAATTATCTATAATGTTCCTGCTGATTTTTGTGTCCATGCAGGCTGAATAAGACTTATTCGGATGAAGGAATCGTTGAAAAAATACTACGCTAAATGTTGGGTTTTGAAAGAAATGAAGTATTATTAACAGTAACTACTGTTAGTACTAACTTTCAATACTAAAAATGACTATTTGAAAACAATTAATCTTATGATGTTACCGAACAGCTTATTTTCCGTAAAACGTTGATTCGTTGTGATTGGGTGTTGAAGGAACTATTGCAATGATTGCGAGAGTTTCAACATTTTTTTAAAGATTTTCATAGAAATAGGTTTTCATTTTCTAACAGGCTAGGTATTTAAAAGAAAGGTCGATTTATACACTCCGAGGAAAAGTACACATTTACAAAAAATAGGTTTGTTCTTCTAGGCTTCAACGTAGTCACTGTCACGCAATGTAGAGCGTTTTTGTAATTATACCTACACTACTACTTATCTAGCGCGTTATACACACTTTCCTGCTAATTTCTTTTTTTGTTTTTTTCTGCTTTATTTTATATGGTGTGCCTTTTTAGTCTGTGCTAATTTTTTTTTCTTTCTTTATATAAAAACCGCCCTAAAAACATCAGCAGTTTTTCATAAATTTTTCAACTCGAATCCTACTCTCTTCCGGCCAGTACATATCGTATGCTCTCTACGCGTAGCAAACGCATTATGCTTCATTTGCGCCAAATTCACTAACAAGTTGTACTGCATAATTTATTGTTTGATGCATAAAAATCGTTACACTGTTACCTGCGAATTGATAAGATTTCGCTCTAGGTATACACGCTGACATTTAATTGGTTGTTTTGCTACAACAAAGGTTGTTCAGATATTGGTGTAGGTACTACCATTCCAAAGAATAAAAAAAAAAACGTCATTTCTCTTGAAAAAAAAAAAACTTACAAAAAAAAACATACAAGTCCTCTGATTTAACTTAACTGTCCCCCTCTGGGGAACTTGCGCAGTCGGCGCCATGATGGTTCAAGTTATTTGCCGGGAACTTTACGGCGATTGCCACAATGAGTACTTTAATGTTATGGTTAATGTTTGAACACGTTTGAGCAATTAAGAAAGCCTAGTATACATGTTTTTTTAACCGACTTCAAAAAGGAGGAGGTTCTCAATTCGGTTGTATTTTTTTTTTATTTTTTTTTTTATTTTTATTTTTTATGTTTGTTACCTCATATCTCCGCCATTTATGAACCGATTTGAAAAATTCTTTTTTTGTTCGAAAGGGTATACTTCCCGATTGGTCCCATTTAAATTTTGTTAAGATTAGACTATGAACTTCAGAGATATGGAACGGAACTCCTCATCGGATCAAAGCAAAATTCTTAAATTACTAAAATTGCTTCGTTTATATTTGTTGTTGGGAACTGACTACTGGAAAAGAGGAGGGGGTGCGTGTCCCCCCTCCCCCCCTTTGGAATGTTTTCATTATATCGTGTAAGGTATCATTTGAAAGGACTTTTTATGCCCGACTACGTCAAAGCCAAAAAGAAGGGTTATGAAGGAGGGGGTTAAAATTAAGACACTAAAACGTATTTAATAAAAAATAAACTTTAAAAAAAGTAAAAACCGACTTCAAAGAAATACTAAAAGGAGTAAAATAATTACCAAAATATAAAATTAACAGTTTCAGAAGTCGGTGCAACTCTACACTGAAGCAAATAGAAGCCACCGACTTCTGAAACTGTTAATTTTATATTATGGTAATTATTTTACTCCTTTTAGTATTTCTTTGAAGTCGGTTTTTACTTTTTTTAAAGTTTATTTTTTATTTGATATCCCATAACTCTAGGGTATGACTGAGACCATGTCAAAGAACCAACTGGCATACGAATTATTCTTCAATCATCATTTTTTTTTTGTTTTCATTTTTCATACTTAATAATTCGACAAAGTCACGATTATTAATGTAAAACACCCTTACGTGAAATATGACAACGTCGCATTTTCTTAGCTTTAAATATGAATGAATGGTTTGAATAAAAATGAATTACTCTTATTTATCAATGAAACTTAGATACTTACTTATAATTTAATTATGATTGATTATATCTTCGAAACTATGCATTTTTGAACCACCTATTGTAGGAGATATGGGATACCCTAGAGTTATGGGATATCAAAAAGCACACGTATTTTTTTTTTGATGTTTTCCTCTTTTTGTAGACCATGGTCTGAACAACGCACGTTTGTTCTACTAGGTAAAACCACCAATTAAATGCCAGCGTGTATATTAATTAGTGAGAGGAGTCAAAATGCGTTCGTTCGTAAATCTTTAAAATTATGACGGTGAAAACATAATTACACTTTATTCAAACCTAGAAGAACGGATATTGGATAATTACTCGTATTATCCACTTTGCAGCGTAAGTCATTCGTAGATTAGCTACCAGCTTACACTTATCAATTTTCTTTAGAAGCCTTTCACGAAGGCAATGGTTGGTGTACCTATGACATCTACCCAAATATTATCAGGTATATATTTCTCTTTTTATCAGAGTCGTTAATATACCTATGTATATCGAGTTATTAATAATTAATAATTATCTAGGAGAATGATAAAAAACCCTAAAATATTATGAACGAAATGACTGTAATTAATTAGTTAGACGATTTTTATCTAGGAAATATATAATCAATAATCTGATATAAATTTCTTATAACTTTGGTATTTTATTAAATACGTAAGTAGGTAAGTACAGAAATATAAAGTGATGTGATAATGAAAAGTTTTTCCATTAGATTAGTTTTTGAAAAATCCTTAATGCGTGTTTTATTATTAGCTTTAAAGTTTATTTAAAATAGCTGTGCCCGCCGCTACGCTTGCATAAAACGTTTTAAATCTTCATGCATTATTTTATTTGGGAATTTAATAAATGATTAAGATTTCTTGATTAACTAACATGAAAACAGGTTTTACTTAAAAACTTATAAGTACACCCTTTTCACACAGTAAAAGGCTGATTTTCAAAATAATCTTTTTTTTCCTTTAAAGATTATCTATAGGTACCTACCAAGTTTCGAGTTGATCGGGTAGTAATTAGAAAACCATAGTGCCAACTGTATGAAGAAATCTGCACTGTGTCGTGCATGAATAGAAAATGTACAGAAACCCATACATTTCACACTTCACCTGGTACACTGACCTCGGCAGCACATTCTGACGACACAGAATAATGACAAGTTTGTCGCTAATTAATTAGCCTACGGCAATATTCTTGATGATGCTTAATTTTATTTATATTTTCTGACTGTTTCTACTAAACGTTTAATAACGGCAGTAGATACATTTAGAACGTTCAGAATTAGAAAAACAACAATAACGAATCGAATTTAAGAGGACAATATAAAACTGGTGCCAAAAGTCGCTACTCTTGCCACCTTTGTTTAAAAAATAAGTTGAGTAAGAGACAACTTAAATGCAGACAATGATTTTTCAAAATATAAAGAGAAACTTTTGTTTTTGTGACACACACGCGATTTATCATTGGGTAACGTCAAAAATAATTTGTCATGAATTACGGGTATTTTTTCGTACAAGACAACAAATAATGACGATGAATTTGCAGGTGCGTCATAAACAACACTTTGAAGCAGATATTTTTAAACCGGTCTGAGTCGAAGTAAATATTTACAATTATAATCCAGTCATTATAGTAAGTTCACCTCGGAATTCGAGATACCCAGCTGTAAGTTTGTAAATACTTGTATATTGACACCCTAAAAGTTGTCTCAAAACCTACATATGGTAGGGTGTACGCAACTATTAAATTTCAAGGTCAAAGGTCACAAAAATCGTTTTATCGCTTTTTTTGTAAATATCTCATTTCCTATGGATTTTTTGCTATTTGTATTTATTACAATATTGTAGAATACAAAATTCTCTACAAATTTTGTTCAAAAACATTTTTTATACGGTGAACCGTTTTCGAGATAGAGGACGGAGAGCGCGCGGTCACAGCATCACTTCAAGTCAACCGGTGCCTCCGGTCGAAAACGCGCCATATATAGTTGATGAACTATCGATAAATCAATGATTATAAATATTTGTCAATTTTTGTTAACTATTATATTATATTTTATCATTTTTTTCCTAACCTATCCACTTTTTATTCAGTATTAATTTATTTAACAACACTTACCTGCCCATGTAATTGCAGAATTGTTAATTAAATTTTAGGAATTATATTTGAATTTTAACCTAATTAATATTAATAACTTCTTACATGATGAAAAAAAAAACAAATTATGAATTAATCTTTTTATTAAAACATATAATTTAATACATTTATTTTTATTAAAAGTAAAAAAATGGAATAAAGGGTACAAAAACTACAATTTATAATTTTAATCATCTTCCTCCTCTTCATCGTCGTCTTCCGGCTGCTGGTAAATTTCAAACTGGTCTTCATTATCGTCTTCAACGACATTTGTCTCAAGTTCTTCCATGATTTCGGGGTCAAAGGTTCGATCTTCGTTAATGTCGCTCTGACATGGTAGAGCATTGAGACAAGCTTGCCCATTACATTGGCCACAAGCTAAAAAGCATTGCAAGCGCGCTTTCTTCTTCTGCATCCGCATCGCGAACCACAACCACTCTTGCAGTTGCAGAAATTGTATTTAGCAAATCTTCTGGAGCAGGTGGTAAAATTGTCATGATAGGCTCCAGAAAATCGTTTCGCATTGCCCAACCCCATACCTGGGGTTCCAAATCATGCCCTAACCAAGTTTGAACTTGATAATATACACGTTTGAAATGTTGATGAGCAGCTGCACTTGTTGGTGGAATATTTGAAAGCTGCACAGGTTTATTAAGTTTTGTAGACTTGACGTAATGCATATAACGAAGATGATCGAGACTTTTCACAGATTTCGGAGCATTGTAGACTGCCAATTAGGTTTGAGTTTCACTCTCTAATAATCTCTGGGCCGAACAATTTTCTTCCTCAAATGCTGCAGCTAGTTCATCCAAATTTGTCAGTTTCTCAAAAACTTTTAAAAATGATTTTTTTCCCTTTTTAAAAAGCGCAGAAGTTGTGTCACAGCCACTTAATGCATGCAGAAATAAAATATGTGTTTTGGAATGAGGATAATTGGAAACGGTTATCAGTATTATTGAATAGATATAGATTTAATGCATGAAGAAAATGATAAAATATAATATAATAGTTAATAAAAATTGACAAATATTTATAATCATTGATTTATCGATAGTTCATCTACTATACATATATGGCGCGTTTTCGACCGGTTGACCTGAAGTAATGCTGTGACCGCGCGCTCTCCGCCCTCTATCTCGAATACGGTTCACCGTATAAAAATGTTTTTGAACAAATTTTGTAGAGAATTTTGTATTCTATAATATTGTAATAAATACAAATAGCAAAAAACCCATAGGAAATGAGATATTTACAAAAAAAGCGCAAAAAACCGATTTTTGTGACCTTTGACCATGAAATTTAATAGTTGCGTACACCCTACCATATGTAGGTTTTGAGACAACGTTTAGGGTGTCAATATACAAGTATTTACAGACTTACAGCTGGGTATCTCGAATTCCGAGATTCTTACCTAATTTAAGCTTAAATGACTGGACTATTAGTATTATTTTTATTTAGAATGGATTACATATTATATAATACCTAATGAGATCTCAATTAGTACAGTATAAAAAGGAATAAAGCCGCATAGAGAATGAAATCAGAAAATAATGCAGAAGAAGTGAAAAAATGCTTAGAACATTTTGTGCAGTTTTTTTTTGCAGTAATTTGAGAAATTATCAGTACTGCCTAAAATAAAATGAAAAATATTTACAAGCCTCTGAATAAGCGTCTTCTGCAAGTGTATCACCATTTTTACAGTTTATTAACAGTAGATTTTAATTTGTTACTTTAATATTTTCCACTAATCTCGCGGTCTCAAGCTAAACTGTTCCTTTACGAATAAAACTTACTGCTTTTGTATAATGTAAGAAAATAATAAGCCTGTGTTTATTATCGATACGTTAAATTATGTGGATAGTGATTTCATCAACTGTCATGCGATTGTTTTAATTCAGTAAACATGCATTCACTTTCTAAAACAAAGCATAAGTATTTACATTATTTATGCAATATACTTATTGACTGACAAACACGGCCTGGCTAACTACAATAAAAGCACGTCAGATAAAAAGCGGTACCGGCTGTGATACAGTGGTGGGTGAGTCAAAAATCAAAAATGTACAGACATACCTACCCACGAACTTACTCATATTTACTCATTTTGAAGATTAGATTATCTAATGCAGTATCTTATAAATTAGAATTCAACTAATTCCAAGTTAGTCATCCGGTGATTGCGAATTTACTTAATTTTTGTAATGTCATTATTGAATTGATCGCCTTTCCGATGTGCCATTTGAAAACGGAAATGTTTTTGTAGTGTCATTCTGCTCAGCATTTCGTTTCCGTTGATGCATTTACAAATAATAGGCGACTCACACGTGTCCAGGGTTTTAAGAACATTTGCTGTACGTTATGCAAGTGAGAATATAAATACGTTTTTTGACAACATCGCATGGAATTTAAAAACAAATGACCAGCATAGTAGTTCTTTGATTAGGTTTAACGTGAAAAAAAACCTAATCGAATTTAGTGGGTACTTCACTAACCTATCATTAACTGTTCATTTAAGCTAATTCGGTCTCTAAACTTTACAATAGCTAACATTTGCATTTCACCACATCAATAGTGATAATGACGAGATTATTGAACACATGAATTAGTTATTTCTAGGTCACGTTTAGCTTACCTGAAGAATAGTTACGGACTACTTTCTTGATATGTTGGTGAAATGACCCTATAGTCTTACAGTTTTTGACCCTACCATCAAATGTAACATGCAATAAATGTATTGACTATTAAATATTATATTTTGAAACAGTTTTATTTACGTCTATAAAAATAAGTTATTGAATGACGAATAAACATTTTCTCATTTAGCAAGTGCAATGCCATGATCGTAAAACGCAGTAGAATATAAATATCTTGTTATGATAGTACATGAGTAGGTATATTATTTTATGCGTGTTATTACGAAGAAAGTTTATATAAAGTTTATTAAAATACGGATGGGAACGTGGGGTCATTGCTATCTCAACGTTATCACTGACAGTTGAGCAAGTTACATAAGAAATACGGTTGGTATAAAAACAGAAAATAATAATCTTTACAGCGCTTTGAATAAAATAAAAATAAATTGCGAATGTCTAGGTATTATACATTATTTATACTTACTCAATAAATACATTTTCTCTAAATATGACCGATGCGAACATTGCGAAAGCATGAGTAAAAAAAAAGTAAAGTCATAAAAAAGTGATTAAGCAATTTCTAGTAACATATAGGTGTTTCTAGTAACATGTCTCTGGACGATGAAGATAGGCATCAGAGAGGGTATTTATAGTCCCCTACAATCATTATTTTTAAGAGTCATGCGTTGTCAATTTAAAGTAAGATAAAACTCTCTGTGACTCTACATATTGCGCTCACGTGTAAAAAAGGACAGTGACAACAGACAAGTACCTAAGATTTGACAAATGTTGGGTTATTATGAGTGTGGGATTTAGGTATTCTTGGGTACATCTCCATGAGTATTGCTTCCACCTATGCAATTTTTTATTTCAATTTAGGTATCCACAAAGTAGGCTTTTTGCCTTAATTATTTAGGTGCGCACAGTTAAGACTTGTCAGTTAATCCAGGTTTAAAAACATAGTAACCCCTGTGTTGATATGTGCGGTAGATAACAGCGTGATAATGAGAGCGGTTATCACTTATCAGCGAAATGGCGTGATATAGGCTTGGCTGATGTGCGTGAATTAGACACGAATACGTCACAGCCTAAAATAAACTATTTTCTACAATCATTGATTGACAAAATGTCGTTATACGGCGTTGTTCTATTTAGTTCCGGTTTAACTTGTACCTATTTTAATACTCTGTGCTGACTCAAATTTCACACGACGGGCATTTATGATTACACAAAAATGTAACAAGCATATTTACATAGACGGAATGAGGAAAATAACCTTCTGATTTGATATTATGTATTACGTTACGTATAACCAAATAATTACGTACACGACTCTATTGTATGGACAACCACACATTCTACTAGGTACTGTTCTTAAGATTTATGAGGTTACAGAGATTTCAGGAAACATGTATGTACATAATTACAACTAGTCAAATACTAATTGGTACATAGTTATTTATGTATGTAGTATGTATAGTTAGATATGCAAAACATCTCGTGGCTATGTAAATTTGGTCAGACGACCGAGTAACTGTGTAACGGGTTCTTGTGCGTCAGGAGTTTTAAGCGAGTGTCAACTTTGGACAGCTTATATCAACAGAATGGAACTAAACGTAAGTTGACATGGATCATGTTAAATAGCGAAAATTTAAAAAACATTGCAATAATTCTAATGTTATGAGTGTTATGACTGAACTGGCTGCTGAAAAACTTAAAATATCTGTCAAGATTTCGTTATTATGTGTTTTTCATGATGAAGAAAAGCGTACATATCTATAGTATGACTTAAAATCATTTATTTAGAGCTTACCTATAAAAGTATCAGGACTGAATCATAAAATCTAATCAGAATATTTGAACAAATCCTTCACTGCACTTTATAAATAGCTCTACTACACTGAAATGTCATGGCACGTCATAAACATGTAAACTTTGGTTAAAAAAGAATTTAATTCTGGAAAAATATAAAGATAACCGCGATCGACAGCTGACCCTGTGTAGGTCGTCGGGCAGACGGAAAATACGTGGATTGTAGTGTAGCGACCGAGGTGACGCGAGTGCCACAGCCAACTGGCGACTTGCCCTACTGCGCGACCACGTACCACGTACAGCTCGGTATAAAGTTCACTTCACTGTTCGCGAAGAAAACTGGTAAACACCTTCAGTTTTCGCGCGCTAATAGCATTCAAAGATACCTATGCAAAGTGGTATTGCTAATAATAATTTGTCGGTTCGATCACAGTAAGACTGAGAGGGAATGGTGCGTAAATGTTAAAAAAAAATACGTACGGCTGCATGGTGTTGTTGGAGTTCCACGTCCATGGCGCGAAGTTGGGTCACACTGATAGTATCACGGCGCACGTGCTTGGAAGCGACCGCGCAGATGACTGAGTGCGCGTCGTTTACACGCGGCCGTTGTATTTCTCAACCGGCTCTGATAAACAACACTAGCTTTGGCTAATCAGAGGTGATTGCCACATTATTAATATCGTACGTATTCCTGTTTAAGTATCTAATCTTTTTTTTAATTCTATAAAATGATATTGCTTTGGAAGTACGGCGCCAAATGGTAATTTCGCGGAAGGCGCTCTATCCGCTCTATCCTGTCCTACAAGTTTTGTGTACTTACTTTAATAAATACATCTTTGGAGGTTCTCTTGTAGCTTTTGGACAACATAATAATGGTAAATACTTATTTAATGAAGGTAATAAAACCTATTCCTAAACAATATGTGACCAAATGCTGATGGACTTGTTTACTAATTAATATCTTTGATATTGATGATACCCTTCTTGGATGGACATGTTTTATCTATTATAATATTTAATAAGAAGAAAGAGAGCCTGCGATATGAAAGGCTGGATATCGTAATCAAACTTATAATGGGTCATTAGGTGCACATGTATAACAAATTCAATTGATATTTTATCTAGAATAACTACCTACCTACTATTTGCACTTACTTATTTTCCTTTACAACTCTTCTATACGCAGAGGGATTACCTACTTATGGCTGTGGTCACCAACATAATATTCTCTGGTTAAAACAACAGTTTTCTCAAAATTCTAGTACCTACCTAAGTACCTACATTTTTCGAGGCAACAGTTGTTCAAGATAGCTAATGTTCACCAGCCTTATTGCCACTTGCCAAAGGAAAGACTAGCTAGAATCTACAAAGATTGATAAATAACAAGCATTCTCAGAGATATTTAACATATTATTAAATTAATACATGTATTTTTATACTCACCAAGTTCAAATTAAGGTCAAGCAATCGGACTTAAGGTAAATACTTATATAACTTTGCAGTACATATCTTGAGATAAAGAAGTAAATGGATTACTTGGTAATCATAATATATTATTAAATAAAGACCCCCGCGTAGGATTAAATAATATCAATTTTGTTTGCGGCCAACGATGGAAAGAATATGAAACCAATGGAACGCAAACAACCACAGGCTTGACTTTTAAAACTAATATTATTTGTAATTCTTCTTAGACCGGCGTTATTTTATGTTCTCAGTTAAGATTTCGTTGAAATTACGCCATCAAACTGCCATTATGTTAACAATGTACTCTGTTAAGATTACTCATAGAAGTAATAAGTACTAGAGATTATTGACTCTGTTGAAGGAACCATTTATAGTTTAAAAATGAAAAAAGTACTCTGTGCATTTCCATTAAAAATATTTTATTTCCTCTTTGGTAGATAGATTTCAAAAGTCATAGAGAAAATTCTGCTTGAAACTTCTTGCAATTTATTGAACTTTGATTTATAATTATACCGTCCGCGAGGCCTAAGCTGAGCTTTGCATTTGTGTGAGAATGAATGCAGACGCGTCCTTTGCTTGGTTTAAGCCGGTTTATACTGCTTTTTGGCAATCGATTCTATGTGCACTCACACAAATGCAAAGCTCAGCTTACGCCTCGCCAGTTGTAGGTATGTACCTATCTGTTATTTTTTTCGGATTATTCTTGAGAGGAAAAAACCGGTCTAATAAGGACTTTTTGCGGTTACATGAGTATAACACGCAGATATTTTTTTAAGAAGTTTATTCTACTTATAATGGAATGAAACACAAGCAACAAAAAAAAAATACGAATTTGGGAAGTAGTATAGGCTTAGAGCATAGGTATATGCTCTAAGAGTATAGGTACTTATCTACCTAAAGCGCCAAATCCACCAAAAAGTTTTACTGCGCAAGTTGACTTCTGCAATCGACTTTCATTCAAGCTGTGGACACACCTGCAGCAAGTCGACTTCTGCAAGTTTTACGAACTAAGGGAGCAATGGAGTGGAATAAATTGCGCAGTAAAACCTGCCAGTGAATTTCGTGCTTAAGGCAGTTGTCCCACCGCCGGCAAGGAAGCGACTAACTATCGGCTATTTTCTCGCTCAAGAAACGTACAGTAGATATACATTCCGTGTAAACAAAAGAGATGCATATAATAATAGTTGATCGCTGACTGTTCACACTGCCGGAGAGAACTCGCTCCACTAGTTTGTCGCTGAGCGACAAGAGCTAACAAAGATAATACTCGCTCAGCGATTGTTCAGCGATGCTTGCTTGGCGGTCAGAGACCAACCAGCGGTCATTTGCGAGTGGTGCGAGTAATCGCTCGTCGCACTCGCACACTCGCTTATAGCCCAGCGACAAAACTACCGGAACTACATATTCGCTTCTCGCTGCTCGCCAACTCGTTTCTAGCTTCTAGCTCTACTCGCTGCTCGCTCATCGTTCGCGGTGGGACAAGTGCCTAAATATCATAGCTTCTAAGGCATATGCTATAGTTTTTATATACCCCCATGGGTAGAAGGCTTGATGTTATCTAGCGCGGTGTCTGTATGTATAACAACATTATCATTATCATATTCTCCCACACCATAAAAGGCTTTAGCAGGCGAATTCGTAATCTATGTAGGTAGTTAGTAAATTAATGGATGAAGATGTCATGATCATCAATATAAGCAGGGTTGATTGTGCCTAGTAGCTGTTTGATTTTAAATCAAAGACAATATATCTAAATCATCCAAGGGCATGTAGTAGGTTTTTTTTGGTTTTCTACTACATACCTATTTTCGGCGTTATAACGACTAAGGGTTTTTTTATATAAAACTTTGCCCCACTCTATGATTTCTCCTGTATCGTGGGTGCGATTACAGACACAAAGCTCACATACACAAACGCCCAGACCCGAAACAACTATCTGTAGGCCATACAAATTTTTGTTCCGTGTGGAAATCGAACCCACAACCCGTAGCGCAGAAGCTAATCGCTCAACCACTGCACCAAACGTCATCAAAGGTTTATGAGAGGTGTAGCGGTATCTATTAGCACTTTACCAATAGTGACAAGCATCCAACTATGCGATTATGAACCCTGACTACCTTGCATTCTGTCAACACCTATGTGGAATATCAGTATGTTATTGCGGATTTCAAGTTCCTAATCAAAGTAGGACTTGAGATAAAATTAATTTGTGACACAAATGTTAGCTTGCTGTCACTTTCAACAGAGAACACTCAAACCTTGGAACATAGAGGTCGGTAAGTGTAAACTTTTGCTGATATTTCAGTTGTAAGTCAGGAACGACAGCTTGTAATGAGCGAACAATGAGACTACCCACCCTAAACGTGACCGCGGCAAACCTCGCACATCAATCGATCTCCGCGACACCCATTTAGCGACGCGCCCCTCCTTGTTGTAGGTAAGTACCTAGTTATTGCACCGGACGTCCCAGCCTTGTGGGACATCGCGCGATTGGCTACTATCTCTATTATTCTATAGTTAAATCGGTTGACATACCAACTAATACCTATGGCAGTCCCCTCTGGCAGACAGAGAAGCCCAAGATTCTGTTACAAGTCTAAAGTGTTTAATACGCACTACCCGACTTTTAGGCGGTTGATAAAGTCCCGACCGAAGACCGAAGAGAACGGGCGCCCTCACTGTTATTATACTCACTGACTAAGAGTTAGAAATCCTTAAAATCGGGTAATACAAGGTGTAACATAAATAAGGGCACAACCTCTCAAGGGGTCACTGTACTCATCATTATGAACAACTTTTACTATGGGACAAAAGCTGAAATCGCGAAAAAAAAACAGCTGTTCCCTACATTTTGACGAGTTATGCGAACATTAATGTTGGGAACAGCTGTTTTTTTTTGCGATTTCAGGTTTGGTCCCATAGTAAAAGTTGTTCATAATGATGAGTACATTTGAGGTTGTGCCCATATTTATGTTACACCTTGAATAATAAGATCTTAACTTTAGAAATCAGTATCGTCCGTTTATTGAACTGCGGAGATCATTGATGGCAGCCACTCTGTTTGATTCGCTTATTCAGCGGCAGCTAGATACATACATAAAAATCTTCTCTTGTACCGGCACGAGCGATACGAGAATAGCTCATGCTGTTGTGAAAAGATTAGCTAGACAGGAAGGCTGGTAACGAGGCTGGTTGCCCAGAGAGTGCGCTGGACGTAGTTGAGTATCATTGGATACACTGAAATCAGCAGACGTCTACGGTCTAATGTTACTTGCGAAATACTATGCTCCTCCGTTAGGTAGGTATTAGGTATCTGTAATGTTTTATAGGCAGAGATGCGAGTAGGGTAAACTTGCCTAATTCGTACTTACGCCAAATTCGTACTCCACTTAAAACTCGGCTTCGATAACAGCTATCAGCGCCTCTAGTGTCAAAAAATTGAAATAACAGTCGGCCATTTCACCACCTGACAGATAACACCTGTGAAGCTGCTCTCGACAAAAATATTGAAAAAATAAGTTTTTTTCAACTATTGTTGTAATATTTTTACACATTTCGTAAGAGTTTTATTCAAATAATGTCGTGCATAACCTATTTTACGATTTGACACGTATTTATGTGTATCTTTGCGATTTCATTTGACGTGTTATCATACTCGTAACTGTTGTCAATTTTTTTGGCGGTAAATTTAAAATTTGTTTGGCTCTTGCTCCTATTTCGTACTTGAGTTAAATTCTTAAAACGTACTGGTACGATTTAGGAAAACTATTTATGAATCTGAATTTGATAATTTACCAATTCGTTAAGAATTACTACTTGTTTGAATAATATATTGTTGATTATGATGCTGATTCTCAATACTGTATACCAATGAATAGATCTCAAAGTACGAATTAAGAATATAGCAGTACGATTTGGGATGAATGGTCTTAAATCGTACTTTTTTAGTTTTTTTTTAAATTGTTTATTTTTGAGAAGTTTATAAGGTTTATGTTAAATTTGATTATAGAACCAATAAAGCATTTAGCAAACAAAATTTACTTTTAATTAAAACTAATTTATCTTTCCTAATTTTCTAAATATGATGGTTTTCCCTTAAGGGGTACGAATTATGCAAGTTTACCCTACCCTAAGCGAAAACCCGCAGACCCAATCAAAATTCGTAGCTGCTCAGAAACTTCTTCTTGGATAAAGTTGACATCGGGCTAGGTACCTACTTATTGATGCAAAAGGTGTTTGTCGAGTTATCATAATTATGATTTTCTACAAACTTTGGGAGTTATAGGTAGGTAAGACAAGACATAGACGAAAGCTCCGAATTGTTAAGTTTGGGCACGACGTACCTAATTGTTTGTAGTATCTACGTATTACTTCCATGGTTAAACATAACAAAAAATAGGTTTTTTAAGTTGTTCCCTACCAATTTGGTCCTAAAACCGATCCCACGGTAAGTAGGTCTACTTAGATGCTACGGAATCTCCTCATATTTAGCAGCGCAATTCATGAAATCTACTTTGATTCCAGATTAAGTTTTAGTTCATATTTAGCAAGTAGTTTTCATCAAAATAAGAAACAATCCTGTAAGTATTATAATACTTTGTAAGTACCTACTGGAGTCTCTAGTATACATCCTACTCTATGTAGGTAGAGTGACAAAAGATATAGAAATATAATATATTACCCAATTCTACACTAATATTATACATTGGAGGTCGACTATAATTATCCTTTCTAATAATTTCGTAAATTTACATACACACAAAACTGTGAAGATGAAAACATATCAGGCGATAGTTGATGATTCATATTTCATACATAATTTACGTTCCAATCCAAGCATTCACAGCAGTGTAGTGTAGCCAACTAAGGGGTTTTCCCCATACATTTAGGGGTAAAGAAATGTAACGGGAACTTTTAGGGTTTTGTTAGAATTGTGACAAAATTTGTTTAGGGGTAATCGAAAAAAAGTACAACACAATACAAGAACAGTAGCAATATTGCCAAAACTGCCGGTAGTATAAACCTATAATAAATTGCATGTTTATTTTCTAATAAAAACGGTACCTGGCGGTGTAAGTAGGTACCTACCTCTTATCTTACTAACACAGGTTTCAGCTTATTAGCTGGCAATCTGGTAAATCTAACAATGCATACTAACTATACCCTAAAATCCTAACTCAGATAATTTATGTAAACAAAGGGGATAACAGATCAAAAAAATTTCTTTTTAATGGTAATTCACAAAAAATGCCGGAAAAAAAGGTTAGATTCTTGTTTATGTATTGATTTTAGAAGTAATAATTTAATAAATATCATACCATAACTATTTTTATCAATTTTCAGTTTTAAACAAAGTTATTAAAAAAAGGAGATTTTCTGGTATAAAGTATTTTATGATACTGGTAACACCGTAGGAGTACCAAACATTTTCAAATTTCGTTTGACAAAATTTCAAAGTTGTTTTCTTAGCGTCATAGCAATACATTCGTTTTCTTTTCCCGTTTTCACTGCGTGTTTGTTAATTTTGTTATTGCGCTATATTATCATCGTGTTAAGTTTTTCATTTTGTTGTTGTCATTGTTTCATCTGATTCTGAAAGTGATAGTTATTCAGATTCAGACACATCATGAAAAAATATTTCATAATAGTTAATTCTAATCGAAGCTACTGATTTGAAATCAGATCTTGAATCAGGTGTTTTATTTAACTACTTACATCTTCAACAACACACATAACTCTCATTCATAGATTAATTTTGTAAGTAGCAAGTCTTGCCACATATTGGATGAAAACGACTGTAAACTGTTCCAAGTGGAAATTTGGTCCGATTTTGAGAAGTCTAATATTGGACATAGAAGGACTGATTAAAATGATTATAAGGCGCGTCTCCGACACACTACACAAGACATTGTTTGGCTACGGTATTTTTTTTGCATTGTTCTTTTATATAACTTTAATTTTTTAAATGATTACTTAGTAAAAATTTAATGATAAAATGTTCTGTACCACTAACCTGCCATTTTGACAATGACATTTCTTTGTTTACATAAATTATCTGAGTTATGGAATTAGGGTATTCCTTTTTTTTTTGTTTATGCTTAAAATAATTTAGATAGATTCCATATTAAGTGAATACATTTTTTTTTTAATTTTGCCCCTTTTCCGTGTTAAAATTTCATAAAGTTTAAATATAAGATTAATTGGAAAGAATATTTTTTTAAGTGAGTAAAATCAAATTCCATAAATTTAAGAGAACATTTCCTACATTAAACAATTCTGCAAGATGTAATAATCTTAATTATTGAGTTAAGGGGTTTTGGAGGGTTTTGGTCAAATTTTAGGATTTTTAGGGGATATCTATACATTTCACAGACTAGATAGGGATACAAACAATATACATTAAAATAAAAGTCCTGAAAGGTTTTTTTTTATGTTGGCGACACCGGTTTACCTTTCTTTCGTAATTTCCACGAAGCAAATACAAAGAGGAGATGGTGTAATTCGATTTTCCTATCATACGATGCGTGATACTTTGCGGGGTGAAGGGAACGTTACACCCCGCCTACTTACGCCTACTTTCACGTTTTCCATCTAGTAGTGAATAGGAAAAACTAAACGCTTCGGGTACATCGATAACTAATACGTGTTTCAGCTATTTCACGCTAGATGTCCTCGTAGTTGTAGTAGTATGTTACGACAGGGACGTACTTAGAATTTTTGTACACACGGCTACACATCAAGCTATACATAACCAGTTTATCTTGGCGTTGCTTTGTATAATCTTTTCGCACAAGTAACGGTCAGCTTATACTGGTTTTGTGTAGCTTGTAGTGTAGCCGTGTGTACCAGCCTACGGCAGAGCTGGTTTAAAAATTACAAAAATATTGTGAACAAAAATGTAATAAATAAGAAAAATCTTCACACAGTAATAAGTAACCACCCCGCTAAATAATTGTATTCAAGTCGATTTTTTGTTAACGGTAGATTTTAGTGAAATTTTAGTGAAAATAATTAAGAAATCATGCCTATAATGTACATACAGTACACAATTTACTACAGAAATTTATTACAGAATTATTTTTGTGTACTTTTAATTTAAAATTGAAATTCTCGAAAAACAAATCGAGTTCCTACATCAAATGGATACGGCGATGGGCGATGGTCAATTTTTTTCGTACTCATAGTTTCTTGGACTGAATTAATGCTTACTGCAGTGAATAAAAAGAAACTCTGTACAAATTCCCCCTTATTAGTATAAAAGGCGGTTTAAGCCAAAACTAAGGTAAACCCAGATGTAAAATATACTCAATGTCATTTAATAAAAAACAGCTATACCGGCTATTTAAAAACCTGGGATTTTCTTAAACCATCGCTAGAAATAAGACGGATTATGTTTAAGTTGATATCGCTTAGGACGAGTGTATGTGTGATGCGGAATAAATAAAACACAAGTATTACGAAACAATGTTGAAAAATTAAGACATAGTATTTTTTTATTTCACATACATTACATACACATGGTCTATTAATTTTTTGTATCCATTTCTGTTTGAGATTATCTTCGGGTGGAAATCTGAAATACGAGTATAATCTAAATTTAATTAAATATCAAGGAACTATGCAGGCCTCGTTCACCATTATTGAATAAAAATTAAAACGTCACGTATCACCACACATCGTAATTAAATAATTGAATTCTAAGTACGGACCTGTCTATTCATATTGTTTACACTATTCCACGATAGATGGCGACCGAAATATCACTGTTTAAAATAGTGATAAAAAACAATAGTACGATATTTTTGTCAACAAAAAGGCTTAAAAAAAATCTTAAATCTGTTTTAATACATTATAATTATAAAGATAATGAATATTTCTTACGTAGTTGTTAGTTATTCATGTTATAATAGGGTGCGCCATCTTTTGTCGAGCAGTAAAACTATTGTACGAGACGTGATAACAATAGATTTTTCTAGAACGAATCTAATAAATATCGCAAAAAAATAGTTACGAGTGAAATGTGATGCCATCCACGGTACCAAAACGTTTATCTGAGTAGTTTTTACAAGATAACACACAACACTTCATCTTTTTCTTTTAAATGACAACGAAAATAATAAATAATGATAAAATGGAATGGGAGCGGGAACGTAATGTTTACAAGACGAGTGCCGACAGACTGATAGGCCACGCCCACCGTGAGGACGGAATGGTTCTACATTGGTATCACGGTTCACAGTTGCTTATGCCATCTCCTCTTTGTATTTGCTTCGTGGTAATTTCGTTAAAAAACATTTGAGTAGGAAGAACCCTATTTACTCAAGATTTATTGTTAATAAAAGTGTATTCCTAAACCACTTTCTAAGTAAATAAACATTGTCATTTATAAACTTTTTTATATGTACGGCCATATGAATGTTGATAATTTCAGAACGAACGGAATGTCTTCTTCGTCGGCCATGTTTTGCACAACAACATCACGTCGAATAGCAAACGTCAACGATTCGTTTACGAATTACAGAAAATATCCATAGAATCAATTTTATTAAATCAATTTGTTTTTATTTTGCAATTTAATTAAATGTTAAAATGAATCGAGCTGAGGGGTTGGTGCAACGAAGAAACGTAAACGTAATTAAGGACAATGCTGAATTAAAGGAAAACCACGACGTCGATGATAAGAAAAATGATAAAAGTTATGATGACGGGGATTCAAAGGAAACACGATTGACACTAATGGAAGAAGTTTTACTTTTAGGACTAAAGGACAAAGAGGTAAACAAGTACTTACTTCGTCTGGAGTAAACAATTTATATAAATGTGAATGTCGTGACCATTTCTCATCTCGTATGTGATCATTTCAGGGTTACACATCATTTTGGAATGATTGCATATCCAGCGGCTTGAGAGGATGTATTTTAATTGAACTTGGTCTGAGAGGCCGCGTAGAATTAGAAAGAGCTGGTATGCGTAGAAAGGGATTGTTATCTAGAAAAGTAATAGTTAAATCAGGTAAGAGAAAGGTTTAATTATGCTTTATCGCGCATTACTTTTGCGTATTAAATACCTTCTAATATTATTTCAAGTTATTTCATTTAATTTACGTAGCATCCAGTTTTTAAAGTTCAATGACACTTATTTGCTAGTTTTTATTGGTAATGAAAAGTTAAATGTAGTGGGAAAAGTAACTACCTATTGATTACACCTATAATTGAGAGGCAACTCAATTAGTAATGCTACAATCTGCCAGAATTAAATAGAAATTCTGTATGTTAATTCAAATTACATGGCTATACATGTTTAATGCATAAAATGCTAATTGTGATTTCTTTTCTATAAATATCTATAGATTCAAAAGTGTAATTTTAATGCAATGTTTCAGATACACCAACAGGTGATGTTTTGCTAGATGAGGCCTTGAAACACATGAAAGAAACTGACCCACCAGAGACAGTGCAAAGCTGGATAGAATATCTTAGTGGTTTGTACTATTTACTCAACAATGTACAAGTTAAATAGCTGATGCTAAATGTCCACTGCTGGATATAGGAATTCTTTAGATTTTGAAGGTTTTAACCTTTAAAATCTAGGTCTGACTGGGTCACAACCTGATAGGTTTATTCCGCAACAATATTGTAATAATTATCATGCTTGCCAGGCAGATTGATGCTAGCGAACTTTAACAAATTGATTTCAATAAATAAATTATAATAATAAATACTGCTTGGGTAGGGGTAGACTATAGCTAGATAATTATAATCTTTTGTCTTTGAGGAAAAGTAATTTTGGTTAATTGGTACAACGGTTTTCACGTTCTTGGGAACTCCCAGGTACCTGGAATTTTCATGTTTTTTGTACAAATATAGTTTTTCCTGTGTATTTCAAAATTAAACTTGTGTTTTAAGCAATCAACGTGTACCAGTTTATGTATACTAATTGACATTTTGATTGCTCAATACACAGGTTTAATTTTGAAATACACAAGAAAAACTATATTTGTACAAAAAAACAAGAAAATTCCCGGGTACCCAGGAGTTCCCAGGAACGTGAAAACCCTAATTGGTACTAATTAAAGTGCCTAAGTGATTGTAGTTTTTTAATAAAAGAATATAATTGCAGGTGAAACATGGAACCCAATGAAACTAAAATATCAATTGAAAAATGTCCGTGAGCGACTGGCAAAAAATCTTGTAGAAAAAGGAGTCTTGACAACAGAGAAGCAGAACTTTTTGCTGTTCGACATGACTACTCATCCTTTGACTGATAATGTTGTAAAATGCCGCTTGGTCAAAAAGGTAATTATAAACATATATTTAGTTCTATAAAACTTAGAATCATTATCAGTTTAACATAATAATATATCCTTGGTATAATTAAAAATGTTTGTAAGATGTAATGGTGATAAATACAACCTTTTAAAAGCATTGATATTTGATGAAGATACAAGATAATAAACATTTATGCTGACATAAATGTAGTAATGTAGAATGTGTATATGCAATAGTATTGTTTTTTACAAAAACATGCCTGTTGAATACCATATAAGCTATTTATTTCATAAAAGACAAACAGGTGATTCTTTCAAAACAACTCATTTCAATATGAAAGCAGTCAGTGTTGGATTTAATGGTATCCAAAACATGTAAACATTATTGCATTGTGTAAACAAAAACAGACACGTACAGTGTAAAAAATAGACACGTTTACGTGTTTACATAATTTATATAATTATATTATGATTGTAGGTTCAAGAAGCGGCCCTCAGGCGCTCAATCACCGATGTCGCTCACGCCGACAAGCGATCTCTGGCGCTCCTGATGCTCGCGCATTCGGCTGATGTACTAGAAAACGCGTTTGCGCCGCTCTCAGACGAAGATTATGAACTAGCAACGCGACGCGTGCGCGCGCTTTTAGATCTAGATTTCGAGGCTGAAGCCATGCGACCAGATGCCTGCGAAATTATGTGGGCGGTGTTTGCAGCGTTCACTAAATAGCGGTAACGCGTGTCGTCATCACTGTTGGCAACTAGAAAATGGTAAATTTGTGTTGGATTAAAATAATACTTTTTAGCCCATTTTTTAATATCTAAAACGAATATAAATAAATAAACATTCACCTTCTTTGTTAAAATATATCAAAAGTAAAAAATAAATGAATGCCACTACAACAAAAATACTTTTATAATAAGGGTTCGGAGGTGTGGCCTGTGTTACAGAAGAAATGAACTTGTACAAAAAAATCATTATATGTAATTGTTTACTTATACCACTTTAATTTAACCAGTATTAAATTATTTCATTCAACTCATTTGAAAATATTATCGGCGATATTGGAAGTAGTGTATTTTTTTTAAGAAATAACAAGTTGTCACTACTCATATCAAAACATTTATAGTCATATAAAACATTGTCATATTATGATTTTACTTCCATTTAAGTGTAGTTTCTAAATTTATTTTATCTTATATCATAGCACAAAAGTGTACCCATACCTAATTTGGTGTTTTAATAACTGTTATAGATGTATAAGCTTGTACAGCTGGAAGATAAAAGTATGTGCAACATTTAAAAAAAAGTGTTTTCCATTTATTTTCGCCTGCTGTCTTTGTAATGGTACACAAACACGTGCATAGCTAATCGCGATTTCATTACATTACAACGGATTGGTAAGTTAAGGAATAGGAAGGGGAAAAAAGTCCGATTTCGCCGATTTTTGCATTTTCAATATGGAATGTTGGCGGAGGGTGGACTCTCGCTACTTTGTGATATACTGCTGCAAGCAAAAATTGTAACTGTTTTAATTTTTAATACCTATACATATACATTTATTTATTTACGACATCGCATAAGGCAATTATCTTATTGACTTACTGGGTATTAAAGCCAACTGTACCAGTTTACACATGCTTACGTATTATTTTATAATAATATATTAAACATTTTAATTCGTAGATTTTTGTATATGTATGTTGATCTGCTTGTCAATAATAAATTGGGGTACCATTTATTGTGTATGTAAATTATATTATGTTCCATACTTATTATTAAATGTCCTTTTATTGGTGTTCTATGATTGTTTTTAGTGTTTGTTATACATGTTTAATTTTTTAAATTGTGTGTGATGTCATGATGTGTTTGTATTATTGAGCTGCGCGATGTCCATAGTACGAATCCGAACGCATTTTTTCTTAAAGCATGGGAGACTAGAGTGTAAGCTTGTTGGACACCTTTTAAGTTCAAAATTATGTTCGTCGGTAATGTAATAATACTTTTTTATGTGAAGAGCAATATTGTATGTTTGTCCGAAATCGATTCTATTAACATCGCGTTTAATGGGTCGAAGTTAAATATTTGTTTAGTGTCAATGTATGAAATATCAACTGGGTTCAAATTAAAGTTACGATTGCGCATAGAATTATTTAACAGCGCACGACATTGTGATACATTAACAATCACATAATAAACATTTAAAATTACACCATTAGATTGACCGTCAATTATGTCAACGGATTAGACTGATTTTTACCAACCTTAATTCTTTGGTTAAACAACCGTTTACCCAAAAAATGAACCAGAATTAATGTTGGTTAACTTCAGCCTTACATCAAAAATTTACAACGTCAGCAGTTCATGAGATCAACGTTTATTATATACCAAGCAACCAATACATATTAGTTATGTGATTAATCTTCGCTAATTATCTGTATTCGGCATATTTTTCTGTGTTCGTATTCATTTCAATTGCCGAATAATTACCGAACACTCGATGCATACATATCTAATATGTACTGGTTTGCTATAATAGGAAACTTTGTTTTTTTCCCCATAAAGTGCTTGTGTTTTTATTAAACTCAAGTCCCACTGACCGTTTAAAATGAGTACTCTAAATTTTAAGCTGTTGATCTAGTGAACTGTTTGAGTTTTAAACGGTTGATGTAAATGGTGTTTGGTAAAATGACTTGTTGATCTCATGAACTGCTGACAATGCAATTGATGTCGTAAACCATTGACTTTTTTAACGGTTTTAGTGGTGTTGGTATTTTAATGTTAATTTTGTTATTGTTTATGTAACATATGTATCCCACGACATAAAGCCCAGAAGGTATACTTTAAGATAATAGTTGGTTTGTTTTATCATAATTTTAAATAAAGTTTAGTTATACCTATGTGAATTTAAATATACAAGAGAAACATTTTTTTATCTTAGCTTGCCATAAATGAAGAAACGATTATTTACAATATTCATTTGTGACAAGCGTCAGTAACATAGCAAAATTGGATGTATTTATATTCAATTTTTGTCAAAATACGACCGCACTGTTTTCTAAAAAATATAACAAAATTGATAAATATTTATACTGTGTTGTCATTTTAATGTGATTTATAAGTACCTAGGTATAAATTACTGATCACTTCATAATATTTATGTTAAATTTTTGATCCCTAAACGATGTATGTTTTACATACGATCCGTATAATCAACTTTAGTGCTTAAGTTACTGTTAGATTTGGGTTTGTATATAAATACGGTATTATTTTGGTTTGTATATTACCATAAAGCCGCAAATATAAAAGTTGAAAATAAATTCAAAAGTGATGGAGACATGTATAAAAATAAGATAAATAACTATGTATCATACACATAATATAGTATTTAGAAAATTACTCAAATATATTCCTTAGTAAATATTATTAGTATATTATTTACATGAAATATTTCATGATCTTTAAGGCCCTGAGCCCACTGGCGGGACGGTACGGCAAGGCATTTTTTAAGTTCAAATAATTTTAAACCTTATGTATACGCTTTAAAACTCATAATTACCGTACTGCGGGATGCTTCGGCATGCCGCGGCACGACGGAGCATCCCGCGGTATGTTAAGCAAATACAAGTGCTAAAGTTAATAAAATAAGGTTTAAAATTATTTGAATCAAACAAATCCTTTGCCATGCCGTTCAGTGGGCGCAGGCCATAAATACGATTAATTTATCGAGCCGAGAATAGTACAAAAAATCCCCTCTCGGCCGCGGGGTGGCGACTGCGGCTGTCAACCAAGAATGTCCGAGAAAGTCCAGAGTCGTTTTCTAACCTTAGGCGTATGCTACACGTTCAATATTTACCACGATATTAGGATCCTTATAGTGGATCGTGATATTTATTGAGCGTTTAGATGAATGTATATCACGATCCAGGACCGCGATCCAAATATCGTGATAAATATTGAATGTGTGGCATGCACATACAGTATTTATCGTTGCAGATTCTTAATTGGCTGAATAATTAGAAATCGCGTTAGGTAAGTACCATGTGCACACATATACCTATGCGCGTGTATTTTTATTTACTCTACCCAAGTCTACCTGATTTTCATAACGTAATAACACAAAAATACCTAACTACCTATCGTATAGCCTCTACTGACCTATTGGTAATATTTTGGACCTATTGGGTAATATTCAGCCTGCAAGCTCTTTAGTTTATGAAGATACGTATTCCAATCTTCTTCCGTCCGGAAGAGGGACTTACGGGATCAGAGGTATTTTGATCCTTCTTTTTTAATAAGCTCAAGCGCTTATATAAGTATTAGATAGCGAAAGCGGCCGTAAACATTGACATTGGTTTTTGAGATTTTTATTTTGACCAATCTGCTTTTAGTAGTAGGGATTGTAAGCCTTTACTAGAAGGAAGTTAATCTTTTATTTATCTACATAAAATAGAAGTTCTAAGGTCATGCATGGTGGAAGAAACATCCCCTGGAGGAAAAGTTCCTTAAGCGCGGCAGCAGACGTCCGATACTTGTCTCCGATAGTTGGTTCTGATAATGATCAGACTATCGGAAGGCCTACGCGTCATACGTTCGTTTGAACACTTGAAACGGATCAACCCCGAGAGCCAAAAAAAAAACCAGACCCGAAAATCTGACGTGCACGGACGTGTATTTGCTGAGTCCGGTCTGATAGTCGGTTCAGACAGTTTGAGACAAGTAGTGGACGTCTGCTGCCGCGCTTGATTTTGAATATGAATATAGCTGACTGCATTTTTATATTTTTTCGGGAATCGAATTGACATAACTGCCAAAATGTAACATTCTGTATTTAATGGCACTGATCCGTTAGTAGTCGGTTTTTGGATTAAGCACAAAGGTGCCTCAGTCTTTTGGCGCGCGTGGCGTGGACGATATTGTGTGCGGAGCGCGCGATCAAACGCATGGTCTGTGTTCAAACAATGTGGAATCCAATAATGGATCGGTTGGAGCGTGTTGGAGTGGCGCGACGCGGCAGGATCGCAAGAAATTTCAAGCCGTCAGACGAGTACGATCCCGTCAGGGTATATATGTTCTGTGGTACGATCCACGATCCACGCTCCCGGATCCATAATTGGATCGTCTGTTGTGGATCCGGCTAACAAGGATCAGATCTTGTGTCGTAGCCGAATGGTCATTAGATACGTGCGAATGCAGGCGTTGAGGACGCACGTTTATGCTTTATTATAATATCTCAACAGCATAAATACTAGGTACAATAACTAATCCGTTTACCGTATGAAAACGTTTCGGACCAATAGATTGTTTATTTTGGTCTATGAGGAAAACAGGTAGGTTAATATTGGAGCACTGTAACGGTCACAACAAAGGAAGGAAAGCGTCGGACATTAGATTCTATGACGGACTGCCTCGTGAATCTAGTGGTCGCAAGCGCAGCTGCAAGGCATCAGGCAGGTCCTGGGTTCGATCCCCAGAACAGGCAGTGTTATTGGATTTTCCATGTGGAATTTCTCAGTAGCAGCCCGGAGTCTGGATTTGTGCCCGGTTTATGACGAAAAAAGTTTAGGGAGATTTATTTTTAAATCACCCACAAAGATTTAGGAAACATGCAGGATTTTAACTTTATGAGAATTCAATATTTTTTATAACGCATTCGTTACATCTATGGTTACAAATGTTAATGCATTCGAAAGGGTCACTAATCAGCTAATTTAGAAAAAAAAAATACTCATGTATCTCGACTATTCACGTCACTATGCTCAAAAATGTCGTTATAGTCAGAGTTTGATTAAAAACATGAAAAACATTCATAACTTGAAAACTACAAAAAAATCGCGGAACATACATGGGGGTGATTTGGGTACCTCAAAGGATGTTCCACCGCTGGACTTCCGCTTGACACTACTTTCTGGGACACGCTGTATATTTTTTGAACGATTCCGAAACCGTTCTTCGACATTCGTTTCTCCGTTGAATTGATCGCCGACAGAACGATCGATTCGTTTATCAGTGTTTCGTCGATAGGACCTTTCAACTATACCTACTGGGTGTAAGGGACGGTGTACCGAAAACTGAAACAGTGAATTCAGCCCATTATTCTGAATCGAAAATAAGTGGTTTTTTTCTCTCGGAATTTTCCGAATTTCCTGGAAATTGCTAATTTGCATGTGTTTTATTGAATTTCAATAAGTGTTTTGGCTGGTAAATAAACTGAGTGTAAAGGGCAGGTTACCAAAAATTGACACAGTGAATTTAGTTCATTATTTTGAATTGAAAATCTGTGGAAAATATCAACGAAATCTTTCGAATTTTCCGATTTATAAAAAAATGCATTTTATTTTTGCAACGTGCTATGTGTCCTAATAGGATTGCTTATTTTACAGCAGAGAAATGTATAATTTTTCCACTTATATTCAATTCAGAATAATATAATTATGATAACAGGCTAAATTCACTGTTTCAGTTTTCGGTACACCGTCCCTTACACCTGGTATAGTATGTACAAGTTTAGTTTTAGTATACACTAAACCTGAAACTAGTTTGTTCAGAATCACCAGGAGAATCGATTGTCATAGTTTTTACACCACATTATATTTTCATTATATTTTTTTCATAATTTTTAATTCTCTTTCAATAGGTTTCTACGCATAACAGTGGACGTGAGGCTTGAGACGGTCCGCTCAGTCAGTTTCCGTGTATGAGACAACCCCTGGCCCTGCATAGCACATCCCTGGCATTTCACACTTTACTAGGGAACTTAACGCGACATAAACTAAAGGTGTAACTTGGAGATTTATTTAAAAAAAACACACATTCAGGCAGTTCTGATGAAAATCTTGTTGGGGTGTCTCGGTTTTTGTATATACTAAAAATAAAGTTGTATAATCATCATCATCATTCAGCCGAAAGATGTCCACTGCTGAACATAGGTGTACCCCAAGCATCGCCACATCGACTAGCGACTATAGCAAATAGCGCAGTCAAATCATGAATGAATGCAATTACGTACCTACTTACTATACGTGTGTTGTATGATATCCAGTACCTACAACCGTCAGAAAATTTGTATCGTCAAAAATATTGTACAATAACAATGATCTTGAATCATTAACAAAAAGTGCAATAGGTAATGCATAAGTTTATTCCGGTGGTTTGTACTTCACAGAGGTCATTGCTGTAGTGTATATTTAGAACACGGTCATGGTCATACGCAGTCAGGGCGGGGCGGATGGGGCGCTTGCTGACCCTGACACAGCAAAAAAATAAGTAAATAGTCTAATTTTAGTCAATTCGCCACCCATGTCTACTAAAATAGGTAGACCAATGCCCGGCTGTACTTAATGGGCTTTAAGGGCCAAATCAAATCAAATTTATTCGTAAATGTAGGTTCCAATACAATAGGATGTTATAATAAGATGGTCAGTTCGCTACATTTTGCTCAAGAGCATACAAATAATAATAAAGTTAGTGCTGTCGAAACAACAGACACACATTTAAAATGAAATAACTCCATTACTTACATATCACACAATTCCTTACGTACTAACACACAATCAACCAATAACATAATAACCAATATCAAAATAATAATAATCTAAATGTAATATTGTAATAAACTATATGTCAGTGGTGTCTTCAATAAACTCAGTTGTGGAGTAGTAGCATTTATAAATTAAAAATTGCTTCAGTTTCTTTTTAAACGCATTATTATTAAGATTCTTTATTTGTCGTGGAATTTTATTGAAAATAACTGGAGCAATTCGATAAATACTTTTACGTAGAAGGGCTGTTTTACTGCGATCAACACAAAGAATGGTCGAATCCCTTTTTCTTAACCGTGGATCAGCTGGGGCTCTTATTTTGAAAAGCTGTGGGTTTGTCTTAACAAACACTGCCACCTCAAAGATGTATAATGACGGCAATGTTAGGAGCTTTTTAAAATATGGCTTGCAGCTGTCCCTTGAGTGTATGTTACATAAAGCGCGTACGCATTTTTTTTGTGCAATGAAAGCGTAATTCTTGTCCGTCGAGTTACCCCAGAAAATGACTCCATATCTTAGAACTGATTCTACGTAGCTATGGTAGGCAATAAGCACTGCGTCACGGTTCACAAATTTGGACAGCTTATAAAGAGCAAAAGCAAAACTGTTAAGTTTTTTACAAAGGACAATGGGACAAAACGTCCCCAATAGTGTAGCACTTTCTTACCTGTTGTATATGAAAGACCTTATTAATCTCTTAATTTTATTGTATGACAGCTCATCTGTAAAATGTATAGTTTAATAGTTATTTAGCATGAAAGTAACAAAAATTACCGTTAAAAAATGCTTATATTATTACTTCAATATGAATATAATTATTTTAGTTAGTCATAAGGGGTTATTTGAAGAGCTTCAAAGCTAGTGTAACAATAGTTCAATGTGGGAAAGAGATAACGAGAGGCGCACGCGTCCAGAGGCGACACGCGGCGCGCAGCCCGAGGCAGCGGTTACCATTTTCGAACGTAATATCACCCGACAGGGTTTACATTAGCTCCGCATCGTACTCAGAATTGCATCCCCGACGAACAGTTCGGTTTTCGAACCAAGCACTGTTGCAGTCGACAATTGCACCGCAGAGTTGCTTCCGCTTCATGCGCTCGTACAAAACGGGCATGCTATTCTTCGACGTAGCAAAAGCCTTCGACAAGAACTGGCACAACGGTTTATTATACAAACTCGTACAGTCTCGTGCTCATCATTCGAGACTTTCTATCGGATCGCTCCTTCCGCTATCGCCTAGAAGGCACCTTCTCGTCACCTCGCCCTATCCGCGCCGGAGTTGTGTAGTGATATCGCCCCTTCTGTTCACGCTGTATACCAGCGACATTCCCAAATGTGGATTCGCCAAGTTGGCTCTCTTCGCCGACGACACGGCCATCTACTTTTCCGGTAGGAGTCTCGACAGTATCACTCGAACCCTTCAAACCGCAGCTAGCGCCGTCGGGGTCTGGTTCCGAAAATGGAGAATAGAGGAGAATCCCGAAAAGAGCGCAGCCGTTCTTTTCGAGAGATACGGTGATTCCCACACCCACATCCGTCCCGTCCTCATGTTCGGGCAAATTATAATACTCTTTATTTAGGAGTTTTTATTCATTGGCTTTATAAACGGTTTATTTTGAATATAATGACTCATTCTTTAAGTCATTAAAGCATTTATTTTTCAGCCAATAATTGATTTAAAATGAGGAAATAATAAAAATGAAACATCATTTTTATTTTATTTCAAACCGATTTCATTCATTCTTTCACTCATTCTCGACTATTCATTCGTTCGTTCATTCATTCAAACTCACTCTATAGTGCTACAAGGGTGGGGACGGGGTCCATACATTTTGTCCCATTGTCCTTTCTTCAACATGCGGTTTCCACGTAAGTTGACTGTCTATCACTAACCCTAAAAACTTTGTTATATCCGTTTTTGTAACTGACTGTCCATTGTGACTAATATTAACCGGTAGTTGTTGTCGTTGTCGCTGACTAAAATGCATTATACACGTCTTTTCTAAGTTAATTTTTAAATTATTTGACTGCAGCCAATCTATAGTTTGTTTTAGCGTGTTATTGATTTCTTGCTCATAATTGTAGGCCTCATCTTTTTTTATCATTATGGTACAGTCAGCAACAGAAGTCGTTGAACATAATTTATTTCCAATATTTTGTAATCATTATTATTTAGCATAAGTTACTGACTAAAGTAAATTACAAAACAACTTGTCATAATTGAATCACAAAAGTCGCTGAACTCTGTTAAACCATTAATTGCTGTACATTACTACCGACAAAATTGTATGATCTGTAATAAATACAAAAGTCGCTGAGCATAGCTAATTTCCTATATTTCCTGTTCGTTAAACCCGTTTGCTCCAAGCCACTATCTGGCGAAGCGCAGCGCACCGTATTTTTATAATCAAAACATTGCCGAAAAACACAGCTACTAGTTCAGAATATAAATTAAGTATAATTTAAATACTATTAATAGGCAGCTGAATCAAGGGTTTGATTCAGAAAGCGGTACTTCTGGACACGGCGCATTTTGTTAGGAAGTTCCTTTCTCTGGAGCCCCGCCGGTAGCTTGGACCCTATTTCCGACGCCGCGTGCCGATGGGCTACTATTTTTTTATATTTTTAAATGTGGATTGTTTTTATTTTTTATAACGTATGTATTTAAAAATATAATTTAATATATATTTACAATGAATAAACGAATATTAATATATTTATTTATTTAATATAATTAAACACATTCAAGATAACAAAAACATCTATGCAACAAAACTGTTCAAATTGTTTTGAGCATCATAATCTCCAAATATATCTGAGCAGTCACAATGTCAAATATTTATTTACAAACTAAAGGTCTATAATAAGTAAACAAGCTAAACATTCAAAGGTAACTAAGCAACACGTTATTCAGAAAGTCAGGATGGCAACGTAAAATGAATTGTATTTGATTGTACATAAAGTCATAAATTAAAAGTTCAAAAATAGATACAATGTGTACTATTGTGTCAATACAGCATTTTTTCTTTTTCTTCATATAGCTATATCCCTTTCATTTCGTGCGTGACGTCATTGACGTGTCTTTTGTTTATAATATAATCTGATAGTCAAGTTATAGGAAAACATCGTAAGGAAATTGAAACGAGTATTTATTCCACGCGAAAGCCATTAAATTCGAAACAATCAGTTTGAATGAAACTGACATTTTTATTTGCTACATTTTCTAGTATATCTTCAGGAATTGAATTCGTAATAAATGCCTACAAAATATCTCGGTTCATTTTAACCATGTTTCGGATTGATAACCGTGCTAAAAAAAGTACAAAATCTGTTAAACGTCAATTTAATTATTCGGTTAAAAGATATCTGACGATGTCAAATCAGCCCGACTAAGCACGCACTGAGTTGCTATATGATTTTACGCAAGCGGTTTTCAAATGCTTCTTTTTCTATCGTGTCGGCACGAGCTATACAAGAATAGCTCATGCCGTGGTGAAAAGATTAGCCAGTCAGCAAGGATGGTAACGAGGCTGACTGCCCAGGGTGCGCCGGACGTACCGAAGTATCGTCACTCGTGGAGGCTCTTTTCATGCACCCCTTTTTTTTCAAATGCTAAAAGCGCCATACAGCTTATCTATGAACATGCACTGTAGCCTGATTTTAGTAGCCAGTTATCATCGAATCGCATCGAATATACAACAAGTCTTTAGCCAAAATCTAGCACGATACGTTTTAAAAGTCATTTTAAAAAGAACCGCTAGTGCGTGCGCTGGTATAGAAAGCCATACGCGTTACATTTTTAGTAGCTCACTGCCTGCCTTTAATTGCAATGCCTGCATTTTAATCTTAATAATGTCACAGGACACTGTACACCTTACAGCGATAACACACTGGTAAAAGGTCGAATCCATATTGCTACAGAGACCCACTGGCAGTACGAACAGTAGCATATTATACGTGCGTTCGGTTTTGCCATGATGCATATCTTGTAAAATTTCACAGCCGCCATCTTGGATTTTGACGTTGACCTCATTTTCGTCATCAGCACCCCCCCGAAAACCACGGAAACGACACTAATGATGCTTAACTTGTAAAATTTCACAGCCGCCATCTTGGATTTTGACGTTGACGTCATTTACATTTGTATTTTACTGAATCCTGTGGTTTAGATTCGATCACTTAGCCATAGGTACAGCATGAAAAAAAAAGGTTTTTTTTAAATCTGCCTTATTTCCATGCCGGGAAAATGTTACACCAGTAGCAGATCATATGGTTTTAAGGAATTACACGAATTCGTTAACATCCTGTATATTTTAAAACAACTAAAATACATACGTTAAACTAATTTACCGGTTTACCAGAAGAGGTTAAAACTTTAAAATGGTCGCCCTGAAAAATTGCAATTTTAGACATGTCACATTTACGCCAGCCACGGAACTAACGTGCGGTGCACCGTACACGGCGCCGTGTCGCCGCGCACGGCGCCGTATCACGGCGGACGGCGCCGCACCGTGGACATGGGGCCACGGCCTAACATCACTAATTTGTAGGCTTTACTATAAAATAACAGCATATACCTTAAAAACCACATGATCACAACTGTTTAATTGTGAAATAAATCAGAACGATGTTAGGTCAACCAATCACATTCGTTGACATAAGATTTGACAGCAAATTAAATTGATCAGCTCCGTAATTGCGCAAAAAAGGTAATTCTGTAGTACCTATCTTGTATTCAATTATGAGATTCAACAACTCATGCATTATCAAGTTAAAAAACTCGCGCATAACATGTTTAGCGACTTACGGTAAAATGATAGTAACCAACTTACGCTGTAATGATGTTTAGCGACTTACGGTAAAATGATAGTAATCGACTTATGCTGTAATGATGTTTAGCGACTTATAACATATTAATGCTTAGCGTTTTTGAAACATTGAAATGATAACCTTATTCTGTACTCTATTCTGGTAAGTGATTTATGGTCCGTTTTAGTGTTTAGGTGTTTTGTAAATTAGTATCTGTTCATGGACTTTCGTTGCTGACTGTACAATCATCAGCAAATAATACTGTAGGGTGATTGATACTTTTTGGAAGATCATTTATATACACCAGAAATAGTGGGGGACCCAATACGCTCCCCTGAGGTACACCGTACTTCACCGTTCTAGGTTTTGACCGATATTTAATTTCCCGCTTGGTTTTAATATTTATATTTTTTATTTCTGTGTATTGTTGCCGGTTGCTTAAATACGATGTGATAAGATCAAGACCATTGCCGCGTATTCCATATCTTTCTAGTTTGTCGATAAGTATAGTATGATCAACATGATCAAAGGCTTTCGTCATGTCCATATACAGGGCACAGATGGGTAGTGTGTTATCTACACTAGACATAATTTTATTGAGAAAATCATAAATAGCAACATTAATTGACTTATTTTTTCTAAAACCTTTTTGTTCATCAACCAGTATATTCTTACTTTCGAGAAAATTGTACATTCGGTGGTGTATTATTTTTTCTATGACTTTCAAGAATATCGGTATTAATGCCACTGGTCGGTAATTTTTAATTGAAGTTTTCTCCCCTTTCTTAAACAACGGCTTAATAATAGATACTTTAAGTTTATCTGGGAAGACTCCTTTTTCAAAACATAAGTTTATAATATATGATAGTGGATGACAAACAATATGATGGACTTCTTTGATAATGTTTGTCGTTATGTTATCGTTCCCTGTGCTTTTAGTATTTTTGAGAGATTGAATCGTTCTCGATACCTCCTCTGGTGTAGTTGGACTTAAAAAAATCGAATGATTCACTCTGTTTATTTGTGGCGGTAGTTTATTGCAGCCTGAAGTAATTTGATCAGAGTAAAAGTCATTGAATGCATTACAGATGTCTTTGGTTTTTACTATTTCTTTATTATCGTGTATAATTTTTGTTAGTGGTTCTTGAGGGAAATCAACTTTGTTGTCATTAATTATTTTCCAAGTTGCTTTGCTTTTATTATTAGATGTCTTAATGTAATGATTATTTTGTACATACTTTGTTAGTCTTATAATATTTTTATATCGAGCTGTGTATGAAGTGTATATTGTTTTATTGTTCTCAGTTTTTGTTTTACGGTATTGCCACAGTAGTTTGCCCTAAATAAAATTGACCCTAAATTCCATTTTGTACTTCTTGATTTAGTGAAAATGAAAATATTTACTGTTTGGCTTGGCTGCTTTGCACAACCCTGGAAAAAAATCCTGGCTAAGCCCATGCAGTCGGTCCGAAAGTATTTCCCTGAGGGACTCCAATCAAAATCAAAATCAAGCTTGACAGCTTGAGTCAAATAATATAAAAGTATGTATTTATCTGTCATGAACTCAATGATTCTTACTAAAATTCGAAGAAGCTATTAAAAAAAAGGTCCTTGGAAAGTTCCAAAAACATTGGCCGATTCTTTATTTCATTTTCAGAGTAACTAATTAACTAACAATTATTACGATGTCAATGACCGACAGAGCATGGCACCAAAGCCAGAAACATTTCTTGAGCTTTTGAATGTGACAACTGGGCATGGATAGCCAAATCGTAAAGTGTATGGAATAGTGATATATGGATAGGATAGCAGTGCGATGCGCGGTCGAGTACGGACGTATTTGTGCTGCTCGTTACGAATAATTATTATATTCGCGTATTGCGCGGCTATAGCCGCTGCCCGATTTTTGTCGCTATGAGTTCCCAACCGCTCATAGCCAACGAGCTGCTGGCATTCATCAAACATGCCATCGACTACATGGACGAGGTCAGCATCTTGCAAATCTGCAAGTCTGGCTTCAAAGAAGAGGAGATCAGCAGTGCCAAGTTGTTGCTCTTTCAAACGCTCGGCAAAGTTGACCAGATGCCGTCCCGTCGGAGGGATGGTGGCGAGAAGAGTGTCCAGGACATCATCACAATGATGAAGAACACGGACCCAGATGACGTGCCCGCTTTCGTGGCGATGGAGCTGCATAAGCTGCCCCCCGTCACGTTCGACCACGTCGACGTCACCAGGCTGCTGAAGGATATAACGTTCCTAAAAGCGAGCCTGGCCGAGGTACAGTCCAAGCTGGAGGTGTCCAATAACACCATAGGGGACCTGCGTGCCGAAGTAGGGTTGTTGCGCAACGCTGTTTCGGTAAGTAGGTCACCTGACGCCTCTAACGTGAACATTCGTCCCGGGACGCAAAACGCTTCCATCGGCAGTTTTGAGTCGGCGAGCTCTACTGCGTCACTAGCTGCCGATATTGCATGCGTTGCATCGTGCTCCGCCGCCGTCGTTGCTTCAACACCGGTGGAAGTAATGATTCATGTAGGTACGTCGACCCCTAAACGTGCCTACGCTGCTATCGTCGCCACACGTAAACCTGCTATGTCGCAAACAAAACGGCAAGCAGAGAAAACAAAAGGGGGTAAGCAGAGCTGTACGGAGTCTGTCAACAAGGACGAGAAACAGCAAGGTCCAGTTATGGGCTCGTGTGATAAGGACGGCTTCATAAAAGTGGAGAAGAAGAAGAGGAAGAAGCCTCCTTGTCGGAACCAGTGCGGTACTGCGCTGTCAGGACCCAACATGCTGCTGCGTCCAGCAATACCTTCGACGCAGCTTTACGTGTCCAGACTGCATCACTCCACGAAGGTTGAGGAGGTTGTGGAGTATGTGCAAGTAAAGACTAACTGGACTCTAAGGGTCGTGGAGTTGGAGTCGCGCCACAACACAAATTTCAAGTCGTTCGTGGTGCGAGTCCCGTTTAATCATGCGGAGACTTTCCTCAAGGAAGAGTTTTGGCCGAAGGGTGTCGTGTATCGAAGATTTCGTGGAAGGCTACGCGACACCACGCAGCGCAACACGACGCCGTCACTTCGTGTACAGTAGTTTTATAATATTATGTATTAGTTTATAATTATGTATTGTTTTTATTATTTATGGATTAGTTTTCTATTTGCCAAGTTGCCTCAAATAAAGGATATTATTATTATTTGTATCTCTTTGGACATCACGGCTCATCTTCCATGCGGAAGATGTCCGGTCCTTTGGAAGGCATACACGGGGACACAGGTCCAACGCGCAGAGGCCCCTTTGAGAGCTTTAATCTAAAATGGGGTGGGGCGCCAACCCGGGACTATCCACGGCTGCACTATTGGAGTACAGTCATGGACCGTCCCAGGTGGGCGCAATACTATTGTGAAATATGGTAAAAATAAAACTGGTCTATGGGAGGGGGTGTTAAATGGACTGGATAACTTCTATTGCCGGAAGAAAACGGCGTCTGCCTTTCAATTATTATTGTATCTCGTCTAAATTCACGGCTCATCTTCCTTGCGGAAGATGTCCGGTCCTTTGGAAGGCATACACGGGGACACAGGTCCAACGCGCAGAGGCCCCTTTGAGAACTTTAATCTAAAATGGGGTGGGGCACCAACCGGGGACTATCCACGGCTGCACTATTGGAGTACAGTCATGGACCGTCCCAGGTGGGTGCAAGACTATTGTAAAATATGGTGAAAAATATCTGGTCTATGGGAAGGGGTGTTAGGTGGACTAGGTAACTTCTATTACCGGAAGAAAACGGCGTCTGCCTTTCAACATTTAAAATTGAAAAGTGTTGGCAGACGGTGACTCGCCAGCTCACTAGCTGGGCCCCCTGAAAAGCCGCCAGTACATAGGCGAAGGGGGCAACAAACGTGTGAGCGGCTAGGGGTGTAAGACCCGGAGTGGGTTTCCCCGCTATTACGCCTTTAGACACTTCCACCCCCGAGCATATAGCTCTGGCGGCCCCCCTCTGGCCGGCCGATAAAGGCAAGACAGAGTTGAGAATCCTGCGGGCACTCTTGGGGTTCCACTCCAGCCAGCCAGTAAAGGCAAACTGGAGACGAGGCCCTGACCGACTCTCTGAGGCAATAAGATACGCAGTGTCGCCACTCACCAACAGCTCGCCACAAGCTGCCCTGCGGTTTGTAAGCTTTTCAGTAGACCTCATGATACATTTTTATTATATGATGAGGTTGTAGAAAGCTAGTCTAATGTTCCCTCCGGTTTTACGTTAATCTCATGATGAGGTAACGCCTTTCCCAGAGGGGGTTATTATTATTATTAATAGTGAAAAATGCTCAAAGTAGTCTCGGAGGCAATTTTGATAAAAACTAAAACTGTATGATTAGATTTAAAAAAAAACACACCTGTGTCGCGTATAAGGATCATATTCTGGGAAGTTATGTTAAATGTCAAAATAAAGGAACGGTCTTATATTTAAGAAAATACAATTTGATTTTCAACATGACTTAACATCACGTCTGTTTGCACTTTTTTTGGCTGTACAGGTGTAAGTATTAGTACACCCTCATTTCGCCGTTATGTTTAAGTCCCATGTATTATAGAGCAAGCCTATTGCCATCAACCGGGTTCAAATACAGACTCCGGACTGCTACTGAAAAATGCCACACGGAAAAACCCAATAACACTTTGCACGACCTGGGCATCGAACCTAGGCTTTTACGCTCAGCAGTCGCGCTTGCGACCACTAGATCAACGTAATTACTCGCCATGAGTAACGAACTTGTGGCGAATGAGCTGCTGGCGTTCCTGCAGCATAAGCTGGATGTGATGGACGAGGTGTCAGCTGTCCAGATCTGCGCAATGAACTTCAGCGAGGATGACATAGCTGCTGCCAAGCTGTTGTTGTTCAGTGTGCTGAACAAGCGCGACCAGATGGTGTCCCGCCGGCGTGACGGGACTAAGAAAAGTCTACAGGGCATTATCACGCTGGTCAAGGAGACCGACCCTGTCGACGTGCCGACGTTTGTGGCGAAGGAGCTACACAAGCTGTCTCCCGTCACTTTCGACCACGTCGATGTAACCAGCCTTCTGAAGGGCATTGTTTTTCTGAAGGCCAGTCTCGCGGATATGCAGGCGAAGTTAGATGCATCCCAATACACCGTCGCCATTTGCGCAAGGAAGTCAGCGAGTTGCGCAACAGTGTGACGGTAACTAGGTCACCAGTCGATGCATCTAACGTAAACACGCGTCGCGGAGCCGCCCTCGATATATCGTCGTCGAATTCCGCGTTAGCAGTTTCGTCGCCAGCGCATCCGTCGATTGCTGAGCCTGCAATGCGCCCCGCCTGCGCACCCCGCAGATCTGTGTCTGTCACCGTAGCTCTTCCGCGCAGCGCCGCTCTCGCCCCTCGCCCCGTCCCGCTGCCAGTGTCTACAGCCCCGGCGAAACCTCTACTTATGGATTTCGCTAGCGTCACCGCGAGCGCCCCTGGCGCTTCTAGTAGGAAGCTGTGCCAGAAAAGGCACCGAAAAAGGCTGAGGATGGTTTTGTGAAGGTGCAAAGGAAGTGTCGTCGGAGAACCAACAAGAACTGTGTACATCTCCCGTATACACTACACCACTAATGCGGAGGACATTGTGAAGTACGTAGGTACGCCAAAAGGTCAAGTCCACGGTGAGAGTGCAGCTGTTGGCAACTTCAAGGCGTTCGTGGTGCGAGTACCAAAGTGTCTTTTGCACCTCGTCATGGAAGAGAACTTTTGGCCTTAGGGAGTGGTGTTTCGTCGCTTCCGCGGCCAAGTGCCGCACGATTGCACAATGACATAGTGCTTACGTGAAGTTTTACTAGTTTTACTAAAATAGGCTTAAGTTTCTTTACTAATACAAACTTATTATTATAATATAGTAATGTTAGTTTGTAAGGTATATATCTATTTTTTTTTCTTGTTTTTATTTTATTTTTCCTCCATTTATTAAACTTCAATCAATTATTAGGTACACCCATTATTTACAATATATAGTCGGACTCGACTCGACGTCATAAGGATTCGGAACGAAGATCAAGGATCTGTTATTTCTTAAAAATGAAATCTATGCTTTATTTTATTTGTTGCCTTTTAATGTTACTTTCAAGTATTTGATCCAAGCGACACTCGGATGGCGCAGTAATAAAGGTGTGTTTTTTTTTCAAAATCAACGGGTTCCATTCTCGGCAAGGACTTTTTTTTCAATCTGTATTCAGTTTATTTTTTACCAAAATCGGTTCCGAGACTCCTTTGAGGATGTTTCACTATCCTTATACTTTCGGATTTGGTAAGTATACAGACCTATTGGTTTTATATCTCACGTTGAATGCATTGGCATTTGGGCACACTCGTGTATGGCCAATAAGTAATAATAGACCATTCCTGTTCTTTTTTATCTATGTAAGTATTAAGTGATAACCAGTTACTCAAAGTAATTTATTTTCGTTACAGAAACTTCTGAAAGGAACTATAAATAATATAAGTGCCACGTCACTGCACCGTTCCACGTTGACGACGTCGTGACGTGGAGACGTGGACAGGCCGTAACTCATCCGTTCTTCTTCCAACTGACAAATCCGAAATCCACAACGTAGTGTTCAGTCTTCGCAACAATACTGCAGTTGGTTGGGATGGCATAACATCACAACTCATAAAATCTTGCTCTGTTAAACTTACTCCTATCCTTACTTATATCTGCAACATCTGCCTGACCACTGGTGTCTTTCCACGAGTTTTCAAGAAAGCCATCATACAAACCATCTTTATGAGTGCTAGTAGAGACGATGTCAATAACTATAGACCTATATCGGTGTTGCCAACCTTATCTAAAATACTGGAAAAATTGCTTAGCAAGCGCACAGTAAACTTTCTTGAGGCTCATAACTTGCTAGCTGCTAACCAGTATGGCTTTGGAACCGGGAAATCCACGGAAGACATTGCCACTGCTCTAGTTGAACAAGTAGCTAGTAATTTAGATAATTAAAAGACTTGATTGGGTGTATATCTTGACTTTCCTAGGCTTTTGACGACGTTTCTATTCCACTCTTACTACGCAAAATGGAAAGTTTGGGTAATAGTGGAAAAGACATTGAAATTTAAAAAAAATATCTACATGCTCGGCCCCAGTGTGTGTAAATTGGCTCGGATATAAGTGACGATCCCTTGACTGTGGGGTTCCGCAGGGCTCAATTCTGGGCCCTACATTATTCTTAATCTACATTATCTCTCTCTGCAAGATAATATCACAAAATTGTTCCATCTTTGCCTACGCAGATGACACTACATTACTAAGACATAGCCGTGGTTGGAAGGAAAGTTTTGGGTATGCAGAGAATGCTCCCAGTACTGTGATGACCTGGTTCCCCTTAAATCTTTTAACTTTGAAATTAAATAAAACCACATTGGCACGTAACATTCTCTCTGCGATCTTCTACTCTGCCTAATCACAACTTTATCCTCAAAGCTTGTCCAAATAAATCATATCATTGCAGCTGTCCGACCTCCAGATCCCAGACAATAATATATCTCGGTATAAACATAGATAACAATTTAAACTGGAAACAGCATATTAAAACAACTATCCTCAAGGGTCCGTAAACTCATTTATGTCTTTAAAAAACCCTATTGCATTCCTGCTTGGGTAGGAGCCCCAAAATGTAATCTTCTCCAACAAGAACGAGCGCAAAGGGCTGTCCTAAAGGTAATTAAGTTTGTTAAATTCAAACGTTTCAGGGTTTCTACAGAAGCACTATACTTGGAATGCAAGGTACTTACTGTGAGACAGCTCTTTGTGCTTCAGACCATTTTGAGGTAGCATACTTCTTCCCTTGTGTTTTCACTTAGTTTCTTGCAAAAACGCAATTCATATAGGGTTTGCAATCCAGTTCCCCATAGAACCAGTGTCGCACAGCGACACTTTCGCGTTGGTATCTTTCTGTACAATATTACTGACAATAAGTTTGATATTTACTGCGCTAATAAGTTGATATACAAAAGAAAGGTTGCCAGCTGGGTAATGGAACTTAACTACCGACAAACAGTAAACCTTTTCAAACATAGCACTTTGCAACACATTAACCTTCTCGCAAATATACATCTTACTCACAAATGCACACTTAGTAACCCATCCCCTTACACACACGCATACAACCTTTAATTTTTTAATTTAATTTAACCACTCTTTTAATAAATAGGTATTCTCCCTGATGAACTGTCTTCAAAATTACAATGTGAAGCGGTCTCTGGTGCCCATAATACAAGTTTAATCTTACCATGCGTACCAGTGTTCCGCTATTCTATAATATGTTATATGTGATGTTTGAGTTGTCTAATACTTAAACAAATAAACAAATTATTAAGCACGTATATGTACATAAGTGGCTGTATTTCGTGATGACCTTGAGGTTAGTCGGAAAGAGAGTACTAATCCGAAAGTTTGATAAAGTACCCATAACAATGAATGTGTTCTACAATTTTCTCCGAATGTCAATAGTTTAAGAGAAATAGCTGTTCAAATATTTCATGAAAATACGCTTCTACTATCCTTAGTCAGCTATGTTCACATTTTAGGTCATATTTGGGGTCACGGATTAGAAGCTCCATGGGGGGGTTTAAGAGACTATAATAAATATAATTTTGCATGGAAATACTATCCGATTCTTAAATTTTAACACTTGTTTTATATAGTTATCATCAGTGATACTGTTCACGCCTCCTTTGAGATTATTTGTGGTCAACAGAGTTTTTAGTGCTCTATTCTTATAATTTTAAATGACGAGTTATGTATGTCAAAAAATAGAAAAAAGAACAACGTGTGAAACATGGCGTAGTACATTTTTATATAATTTTTTATAAGTAAATTCAATGTGAAAACAGTTTAGTTCGTCAATATAGTTTACAAGTCATTCAGGTGTTTTATTCAGCGGTTCAGAGCAACCCTAGGCCTCAAACATATGGTCCTACAGAGCCGGATTGCCACTGATGGCGCCTAGGTGCTGGTGAGGCACCAGAGTGGAGATAGATCAGAGGAGGCCGAGGGCACTCCGTTAGCGGATCCAGCGGGGGTGACCTGAAGTGGATTCGTGAGCGGAAGCGGAGTTCAAAGAGTTCGAAGAGTTCAAAGAGTTCAAAGAGTTCAAAGAGTTCAAAGAGTTCAAGGAGTTCAAAGAGTTCAAAGAGTTCAAAGAGTTCAAGGAGTTCAAAGAGTTCAAAGAGTTCGAAGGAGTTCAAAGAGTTCAAAGAGTTCAAGGAGTTCAAAGAGTTCGGGGAGTTCAGGGAGTTCAAGGAGTTCAGGGAGTTCGGGCAGTTCGGGGAGTTCAAGGAGTTCGGGGAGTTCAGGGAGTTCAAGGAGTTCAGGGAGTTCGGGCAGTTCGGGGACTTCGGGGAGTTCAGGGAGTTCAAGGAGTTCAAGGAGTTCGGGAAGTTCAGGGAGACCAAGGGAGTTCAGGGAAGTTCGGGGAGTTCAGGGAGTTCAAGGAGTTCAGGGAGTTCGGGGAGTTCGGGGAGTTCGGGGAGTTCAGGGAGTTCAGGGAGTTCAGGGAGTTCAGGGAGTTCGGGGAGTTCAGGGAGTTCAGGGAGTTCGGGGAGTTCGGGGAGTTCAAGGAGTTCAAGGTCAAGGAACTCAGGTGATCAAGACTTAGAATATTGTGCGATATTGGACTTTAATTTTCAAAAAAAAGTTTGTTTCCAATCACTTTGAAAAATATCAGGAATTCTTTAACTTCAAAATTTTAGTTTTTTATCAAACATGGAGTCTTTATTAAAATTGCAACTTGATGCTAGGAATACTATTGAGAAGGGGAGAACAAATTTTAAAAAATCACCAAAAGACAGACTGACACGGGGTTATATTGAAACTAGATTAGAAACGTTAGAAGAACAATGGAAAAGGTTTAATGATACGCATAGACAAATAATTGAAAAGGCAACAGCCGATGACATGATGAAAGGCACATATTTTAATTCTGACATTTATGACAAAACTGAAGAAACATTTATAATGTATAAGTCAGAATTGAAAGATTGTCTAACAAAATTCGTAGTGAAAGAGCCATGTGAACAAATATCGTCTGGTGAGAGCAAAGTGTTCAATGTTAGATTGCCCAAAATTAATATACCTTTCTTTTCCGGAGTGTACGCCGAGTGGACCAGTTTTCGCGACCTTTTCATGTCACTCGTACATTTTAATAAAGGTTTAGACAACGTGCAAAAGCTGCATTATTTGAAAGGATGTTTGACGGGCGAAGCCGAGCAATTGCTTCGGCAAATACCTATAACTGCCTCCAATTATGCAGTGTGTTGGGCGCAGCTAGAACACAGATATAATAACAAACGTCATCTAGCTAATTGTATTTTGCAACGTCTGTTTGAACAGAAACGGGTGAGTACAGAGTCGGCCATTAACTTAAAACATTTGTTGGATACGACCACTGACTGCATGAGTGCACTGAGCAACTTAGGCATTAATGTGACCACCTGGGATATTATCGTTATACATATAGTTTCGTCCAAGCTCGACCAGGAAACGCGCAAGCAGTGGGAGTTGAAGATTGCTTCTTCAGATGAGTCAACTGAACTGCCAACTTTAGACCAGTTTAAAGCATTTCTCGAAGGTCGTTTCAGGGCTCTGGAGTTTATAGAACCTCAGAGCACAACAGGGCAGTCGAGAATCGGTTCACGAACAGAAGCAAATCACAAAGTCTTATTTACGACTCGCAATTCTAATTCGGTACAAACAGGGCAGGATACACTGCGGTGTGAACTTTGCGGCGAAGGTCACAAATTGTGTTTCTGCGCAAGGTTTTTTAAGTTAAGATGTTGAACAGAGACGTCAGTTTGTGCAAAATAATAAAATGTGTTTTAATTGTCTCGGGGGGAATCACATGGTGAGTCAGTGCAAGGTCATCACAACTTGTCGTGTATGTAGTAAAAGACACCATACGCTGCTACATACAGGCGGCCATAGTTCGAGTTTCCAGAAAGATCAAGGTAGGAACCAGAGTACATCCACTGAAGAGACTACAGCAGTCGACAGTGGGCCACTGGTGTCCTGTCTATCAACAAAGAAAATAGCTAGTTCAGGTCAGGTTTTTCTAGCGACTGCGCTAGTAAAAGCTCAAACAGCGGCACAAGAATTTCAAGTAATTAGGGCATTATTAGATCAAGGCTCACAAACTTCTTTTGTTACAGAAGCTACAGTGCAGTTCTTACAACTGAAGAAGAGGCCGACTAGAGGTATTATCTCAAGTCTTGGTAAAAATAGAACGATTGTAGCCAACTACACGGTTACTTTGGTACTACAATCTTTAACGGAGTCCAGTTTTCAAATAGAAGTTCAAGCTTATGTTTTGAGTAGTATTACGTCGTATCTTCCAGAACGGCAACTGAACCCAATCAACTGGCCAGATTTGGAACATCTAGTATTAGCAGATCCACAATTCAGTAGGCCTAACAAGATAGATATCTTATTGGGTGCTGAAGTGTACAGTCAGGTATTGAGAGACGGCGTGAGGAAGGCTCCAACTGGGTCTTTAGTAGCGCAGCGTACCAGCTTAGGCTGGATTCTGTCTGGAGTGGCCTATCTGGAAAAGGGTAATAATAGCAGCACAAATAAGTTCACGGCAATGCATACTCAAATTGATCAAACCGATATGCTTAAAAAGTTCTGGGAAATAGAAGATCAATTGCCACAGGCTAAAAGAATACTTACAGAACAAGAGCAAAGGTGTGAAGAGTTATTTACATCTACTACCACAAGAGCAGCAGATGGTCGTTACGTAGTAAGGCTACCATTCAAGGAACAAAATCCTGCGTGTGTTGGTGGCAATAGTAGAGAGATAGCATTAAAAAGATTTAAATTGGTAGAAAGGAAGTTTGCAAGGGATCAAGATCTGAAAGAGAAGTACACAAAGGTTATAGAAGAATATCCACAATTAAATCATATGAGAATTGTACAGAAACCAGACAATAAGTTAAATGAAGCGGTTTATCTACCCCATCACGCAGTAGTAAGAGAGGACAGGTCCACCACAAAGGTACGTGTAGTATTCGACGCTTCCTGCAAAAACGATAACGGTGTATCACTTAATGATACATTAATGGTAGGTCCTACCTTACAGTCAGATCTGCGGCATATTGTGTTGGATTATAGCAAGGAGTTTCCAACAGCATCTGAAAAGATACCAACTAGGTTTTATGTGGATGACTTGATGACAGGATGTTCAACAATAGAAGAAGGAAAGAATTTGTACATAGAAATGAAGGAATTATTAGGGAAAGCTGCATTCGAATTACAGAAATGGAACAGCAATAGTAAGGAATTACTGAAGGAAATAGAATGCCATGAGAAAGGGAATAAGGATTTGACAAAGAAAGAGTTGTGTCAAGATAAAGGAGAAAAAGAAATATTTGAGAGTACTAAAATATTGGGACTTACTTGGTGCCGTAGTGCAGACGAGTTCAAGTACATCGTGCAACTTCCCTCAACATCCGGAAAGGTAACTAAACGCAGCGTTATATTAGACATATCGCGTCTATTTGACCTGTTAGGTTGGATAGCGCTCAGCATAACATTAGCCAAAATACTCATACAAAAGCTTTGGTTAGCAGGTGTCGATTGGGATGATGATGTACCAGATTTATTAAAGCAAGAATGGGACACCTACCGTGAGGAGCTGCTGCAGCTATCCAAAGTGCGTGTTCCTAGATGGTTAGGAACATCCAGAGATGATATTTCTCTAGTTGAATTACATGGTTTCAGCGATGCGTCAAAGGCGGCATATGCAGCAGTCGTGTATACTCGATACATAGATAGTTCATATTCATTATTTCAACCAATGCCATTGACTCCGGGTCACTTTCTAGTTGGTGAACCATTAGTCACTGTTCCTGACGCCAACTATGAAGGTTCCGTTATTAGTCCGTTAAAACGATGGCAACTCTTGCAAAAAATGTTGCAGAATTTTTGGCGGCGTTGGTCTGCTGAATATTTAACAAATCTAGTTCACAGATATAAATGGTCGTTTCAAATACCAGAACCCGACGTTGGAGATGTAGTGCTTGTCAAGGAATCTGATCTTCCACCTGCTCGTTGGTTACTTGGTAGAATTGTTGAAAAACATCCCGGTCCAGATAATATCACCCGCGTGGTCACATTACGTACCAAAGAATCTATTTTAAAGCGACCAACCTCCAAGTTATGTGTGCTACCAGTTAATACTACATAGTTTAAATGTTTAATTGAGTCAAGGGTTTACAATTGTTAGTTATGAAGTTCAGGTTAACGATAGTTGTCATATTTTATACAATCGTTGCTAAACTGTTGAGTTAAGCATATAGTATTTTTTAAACCTTTATGCTAGGTTTATCGTTTAATTACCTGCTGTTAAGTTTTGTTTATGATTAGTTGGTTTAATTTAATGCAACTGTTATTTAGTTCATAAGTTCTGATTGAGGGTTAATTTATTCAGGTCTAGTTCATAAGTTCTGATTGAGGGTTAATTTATTCAGGTCTAGTTATAAGTTCTGATTGAATGTCAGAATTCAGGTCTAGTTCTTAAGTTCTGATTGAGGGTTAGTTTATTCAGGTCTAGTTCATAAGTTCTGGTTGAGGGTTAATTTATTCAGGGTTGTAAGGCTCTCTTTTGTTCCTATGATTGTTAGTGCCACTTAATGACACTATTCTAGAGCAGAATCTTGAGAGTTTTATAATGATGTTGTTATTAAGGACAGTTACGTCAATAATGTCCTTGGTGGGCGGTATGTTCACGCCTCCTTTGAGATTATTTGTGGTCAACAGAGTTTTTAGTGCTCTATTCTTATAATTTTAAATGACGAGTTATGTATGTCAAAAAATAGAAAAAGGAACAACGTGTGAAACATGGCGTAGTCTTAGAATAAGTACTAAAGCATAGAAGGAGCGCTACTTAGCATAAACGAATCAAAATATAGCCATGCTATTTACTCATATGGCGGACTCGCTGTTGTCAGAGCGGGAAAGATAAACTTTTGACAGGCCGTAAAAATTAATTTTGTAACCTTTTGTACAGAGACTAGGGATGAGGGTATTCACATTATTAGACTATAGCTATCGATAAAATAAAGTCATCGTATAATGTATATTAGGTACGAAATATCTGAAGTGGACCGAAAGAAGGTGACTATGATTGTGTTAACCAAATAACAGCCATGCCGGATATTGCCATAGTACATTTAAATACTTACTTCTTAGAAAGTTATAATGACAAAAGTAAAGTCATAATATCATTATTATTCAGCCGAAAGATGCCCACTGCTGGACGTAGGCCTCTCCCGAGCATCATCATTTCGACTGGTCCTGTTATTATCGCTATCAATAAATAAAGTCATCGTTTAAGTATAAATGTCTATTATTTAATTTGCAATTACTAAAAGCTTCACAAAAGTTAAATACATTATTATTGAGTATTCCTTGTAATGTACTTGGACATGCACGTTTTTTTCTGTCACTAGAACGGCGCCACGTGGTCTCAGGTAAGTTGTCAATTTCGAGGCGCTGGAAATTTTAAACAAAATAATGATTGTTTTATATATAACTAGCGACCCGCCCCGGCTTCGCACGTGTACGTTTAATAGCTTAAAACCTTCCTCTTGAATCACTCTATCTATAAAAAAACGGCATCCCTAAAAATACAAGATTTTAAGTGTCATGCTCTCCAGCAGGACCACTCCAAATTTAGAAAATGTAACTAGCAGGAAAAAATGTACAGAAAATGTACTATTTTGTACCCTAATATTAAAAATTGTACTTCTATAGTTTCGTGGTAATCATCGATTCATAGTGGTTCTGCCAGAGAGCATACTCTCCAGCAGGACCACACAGTTTTCTGAAGAATCCGATGTGGCTTACAAGCAATGTCTATCTGTAAAAATTGTACGGAAATTGTACGCCCTGATGACATAAGAAATTCCCTGAAAATGCTATAAATAAAGTTTGTACGAACAATTCAATTTTTCTCATAACAATTATGAAATCATCCAAGTAAGCAAATTATTATGATTACTACGTTTCCTCTATATACCTGACGCAATGTTTATCTGTAAAAAAATGTACGGAAAATGTACGTCCTAGTGACATAAGAAATTCCTTGAAAAAGCTATAAATAAAATTTGTACGGACAATTCAATTATTCTCGTTACAATAATGAAATCATCTAAGTAAGCAAATTATTATGACTACAACCTTTCCTTTTTATACCTGAAGCAATGTTTATCTGTAAAAAAATGTACGGAAAATGTACGTCCTAGTGACATAAGAAATTCCTTGAAAAAGCTATAAATAAAATTTGTACGGACAATTCCATTATTCTCGTTACAATAATGAAATCATCTAAGTAAGCAAATTATTATGACTACAACGTTTTCTTTTTATACCTGAAGCAATGTTTATCTGTAAAAAAATGTACGGAAAATGTACGTCCTAGTGATATAAGAAATTTCTTGAAAAAGCTATAAATAAAATTTGTATGAATACTTTCGAAAGCATCTGTAATCGGGTCTATTTGAAATAAATAAAAATTAACTTCGAATTTGAAGAAGCAACTAGTTCAGATATACTTTTACGTTGTGCAAAATAGCGGTACATGAGTATTCGCACCATTTTTGGTTCATCACAGTAATTTTGTTTTGACTGTTATGGCGACCTCCACGGTACAACGGAGTCAAACTGGTATAATCCTTATATATTTGCCTACTTGGATGATTTCATTATTGTTACGAGAAAAATGGAATTGTCCGTACAAATTTTAAGCTTTTTCAAGGAATTTCATATGTCACTAGGACGTACATTTTCCGTACATTTTTTTACAGATAAACATTGCTTCAGGTATAAAAAGGAAACGTTGTAGTCATAATAATTTGCTTACTTAGATGATTTCATTATTGTAACGAGAATAATTGAATTGTTCGTACAAATTTTATTTATAGCTTTTTCAAGGAATTTCTTATGTCACTAGGACTTACATTTTCCGTACATTTTTTTACAGATAAACATTGCTTCAGGTATAAAAAGGAAAGGTTGTAGTCATAATAATTTGCTTACTTAGATGATTTCATTATTGTAACGAGAATAATTGAATTGTCCGTACAAATTTTATTTATAGCTTTTTCAGGGAATTTCTTATGTCACTAGGACGTACATTTTCCGTACATTTTTTTACAGATAAACATTGCGTCAGGTATATAGAGGAAACGTAGTAATCATAATAATTTGCTTACTTGGATGATTTCATAATTGTTATGAGAAAAATTGAATTGTTCGTACAAACTTTATTTATAGCATTTTCAGGGAATTTCTTATGTCATCAGGGCGTACAATTTCCGTACAATTTTTACAGATAGATATTGCTTGTAAGCCACATCGGATTCTTCAGAAAACTGTGTGGTCCTGCTGGAGAGTATGCTCTCTGGCAGAACCACTATGAATCGATGATTACCACGAAACTATAGAAGTACAATTTTTAATATTAGGGTACAAAATAGTACATTTTCTGTACATTTTTTCCTGCTAGTTACATTTTCTAAATTTGGAGTGGTCCTGCTGGAGAGCATGACACGATTTTAAAGATAATTACGGTAAAGAGGTGTAAAATTTAGTGGCACCAAATGCAAACTGATTGAGAAGTAAGTTAATCATCGTTTATTTAATACGTTAATTTTGTTTAGATTCACTGTTCTCCTAATCTATCAGGCTTGAAGATTACGACTGTATTAACAGCATTTATTTGAAAGATAAACAAGACAATGAAATATTATCTGAAATAGTCTATTGTATGAATGGCCGAAAGAAGATGTCGAACGTAATGTTGCAAGAAAAAAAAGATTTTAATTTTTTTATTTTCAATCAAGCTAAATCCAGTGCGGGGTTAATCTGTCCCAATTTTTTTTAAAGAAATTACTCGAATTCTTTTATTTCCTGTAGACATGCAATTCAATAAGAACTTAGGCTTTTAAATTTAGATTGAAGGTATAATGTTGGTATAGAGTCCTCCTTCAGTCTCCGCCATTTGCCAGAACGAGTAAAAGAAGATAAAGTGAAATGGCGGGAGGAAATTCTGTGGTGCTTTCTTGGAACCCAACCAATTTCGTGAGCTACCACGGCAATCAATTTATTTCGAAAATATTCGTCACAGGGAAACTTAAATGAAAAAAAAAGTATAAATACCTAATTAATTAAACCTAACACAAAAATCACGTTGTCGATAGATTTATCGATACAATTTTCGCACCCCTTTAATAATTTCTTTGGCGAATATTCATATTGATAAATAGATAAGATTTAGATAGTTTCTACTTATTTATTTTACTTCTTCTAAAAGGTAATGTCTTACTTTTACTTATTTAATGTATAATGAAATATATTTAAAGGAAAATCTATGAATAAACATAAAATACTACGTACTTGTGGAAACTGATATTTTCACTTTGATTTTTTGTACATCCCTTGCGAGATTTACATTTTTTTACTATTCAGGACGTAGCGCACACTCTTATTTATAAGAACAATGTGCACATATACAAAACACAATTAATTAAATATAAATTCTAGACTAAAATATATTTTCAAATCACCGCGCCACTGACACAAGTATTATACGACAAAATTTAAAATATCATTGCCGTCTGACAGGGGGTACTAGTGGCGGGCAATTTAATTTGGTAGCTTGGCTTTGGCTCAAAATCTCGAAATTGCTCTTATTTGACAGATGCCCCTGTACGTTTTTCAAGTACTGAGGCGGCTTCTATGCTTTAGTACTTATTCTAAGGGCGTAGTACATTTTTATATAATTTTTTATAAGTAAATTCAATGTGAAAACAGTTTAGTTCGTCAATATAGTTTACAAGTCATTCAGGTGTTTTATTCAGCGGTTCAGAGCAACCCTAGGCCTCAAACAGATACTTTAAGTGGCCCGCGGATTACTCCCATTTCCGATTAACCTTTTTTTTTTTTTAATCCTGCGAAAATCCTCATTGATACCCTTCGCCTGAGGAAGGCGAAGGGTTATGCCGAACTCTTACCGGCTAAAAACCCACGGTGTTCCTTCTCCTGACCCTTGGCCGGGGTCACGGGATTCGCAGCTGCATGCACCGCAACCCCGGCAGGCCTCGGATTTCCGATTAACCTTGGAGTAATAAAAATACAAAAGTTTAATTTTAATATTTTTTATTAAAAACTCACACTTCTGCCTTCGCACGGTGGATAAGTCTTGTATCTCTTTATATGACATAATTTCAATTACAGTAATTCAGTTCGCATCTCTTTAAACTATATTATATACTTGTGTGCAAGATCTTGCCATTTGGTATATTGTTAGAGCAAAATTACGATAGTGAATTAGTGAAATATAATTGTATATCTAACAATGTCGTTTACGTCAACATAATTGGTGTTTTATAGGATAATTTAGTGTTATCTAACAAACGGTTTCCGGCCTACAAATTCCGGTGGCAAACACTGCCAAATATATCTAAGTATTATGTGAATTTAGTAACATTTTGCTTATTATTCTAATGACGTTTTTTGCCTCATAATCTTAATGAACAATTTGACAAAATACTTCGATAATATAGTGTACAGGTGCCTCATGGCCACTAAATTTGTTGATTTACAGCTAGAACAGTGGTTTTATTTTAATTTGAAATATTGCGTTAGGCCGGAAAACATGAAAAACATCACTTCTAAATATTTACCTTACTAAGGGATAGGTACTTCAGTGGAAGTTGTAATTATGGTTTAAAAATCAAAAATTAAATACAAATATCTCAAATGCAACTTTAGTATTTTGCAATGTATTACGATTAAATATATTACGCATAAATCGTTTTACTTACTATAAATTTTAAATATGGATTTAGAGGGATTATGCTATAAACAGATAATACAAGTAAAAAAAAAAAAACAAATAAATAAACATTCCAACTCGCGACAATTACACATTTTCCGGTTGGTTCTCTTTCTCACAGCCCAAAGACTCCTTAATCTACTAAGATACTAATTTTAAAGCATTATTTCTAACTATACTTTTAGTCTGTACATTATAATTCTGTAACTAAAACATTTATAATAAATAAATAATCTTACTTTACACATAGTGGCTGTCGCAAGCCTTAAGCGTTTACATGGCAGACCTAAATGTTTATTACATTAGGTTTTTAAACTAAGTTTAAATTAATTAAAACAGGTTCGGTCAATTTTGTAGCCCAAAGTTGAGAGGAAAAAACATATTTGGACCGCGACTTCATCTGTACGAGTATGCACTAAACTTAATTAATTTAAAATAGGTAACTCACCTTAAAAAGTTTAATTCGAATAGATTACCTATCAATCATGTCATAGAGACTGATAAAAGAACGGAATAGTCGGCAAATAACATTATTGTTGCTACATACATTATTACATCTATGTGGCAACGTGGTTCTGGCAATATTTAAAATGCAATGCTAATTTTTAACACAGTATAATATCAGTGTCAGGATTCAATGAGTCTACCTATGCATATTAAATCTTACCCGATAACTTAGCACGTAAAAAATAGTTACAAATTAATAATATTGATATTAATAGAAAAAAGGAAACTTAGCCATATCCGTGTGCGAATTTAACTTATTTGAACATTGTAATACTGGGATAAAGCGCTTTGAGATCGTATGTGAATTTATATGGTGGAAGAGGAAGGTCTTCGAGCCGCAGCCCGCTGTCACCAGGCCTCAGTATACCGGATATCGTACTCCTGGAGCTGAGGCAAACGTTGGCGCAGAATTTCAAATGCTTCGGCCGATAACTTGGTGCTGTTCAGATTTAGGCGACGCAAGTTCGAGAGACCTGAAACAAAAGTAAAATATAAAATTCTGTTTCAAATTCGAACTTGGGGTGACGAATATATCAAGTGTAGTTAATAAAATTTTAGGTTCTTTATAAAATTCTTAACAATAGTCACAGAAAAGATGATTAGGTACCTGATAATGCCTCTATCCCTTTGTCGGAGACGGGCGTTTCGCAGAGGTTGAGAACCTGAAGCTTTGGGAGATGCTCAGCGATCAGCTGTACGCCGCTGTCGCCAAACTTTGTGGCCCACAGGTTCAAGTAGCGGAGAGATGGCAACTGTAGGAATAATAATATTAATTTGCATTAAATGACCTACAAATTGGAAGATGTTCAGTAGTCGGTAGACTGCGATAGTCTGAGTTGATTGACTGATTAAGACTACAGCATTTAATAATTATAGAAATATTTGGATTCTATTCCTAAAAGGTAATTCCATTGATGATTTCCATTCGAACTTCTGCCTACATACAAGCAGAAGTTCGAGAGCTTTCACGAAGACATTTTTGTGGGGCCTCGGCAACAACCAATGGTAAAACTGTTTTAGACGTACCTAATTTAGATACCACAACTAAATATGGAATAACTTATTAGTTACATATTCTAGTCATAGTTTAGGTATTATAATTTTGTTAACTGAAACGTAGGTAGGTCAAGCGGAAAAAAACTAAACAAAGACGCTACGCACGCAATTGGGAAACAAAGAACTTTGTCCACACAGTGCTTTTTAATGGAGCCGTTTTTTTTTGCACTGTGTCTGCGTCACTGCTCTCTTGACATACCTTAATGAGATGATGTGCACAGGCACTGGTGACGCTGGTGAAAGCGAGGGAAAGGCACTCGAGGTTGCCGAGCGCGCCGGCGTCCAGTAGCGCGGCGACGTCCGCATCGGTTGCACGTACTGGCAGCGCCAGACGACGGGGACCACCCTCTGATTGCTGAAATACATAAATAATTAGAACCTATAAAAAAATTATAATGCACACTGTGAAGCTGTTCTCCAAACCGATCCAATAGACCTCGACATACCCCAAAATGTTCACAACGCCACAGTTGAGGTGTAATGTTATTATGCTGTAGGCACTGAGGGTGCTGACTGAAAAGAGGCCTTGCAAAGAGATTCCATAATTACGATAGTCAGGGTTAGTCAGAAAGGGGGCAGGAAAACGCGGACCAAAGTAAAAAAATAATTGAAAAAAGTCCCACGCAAAATTATTTTTGTTTTAGTTCTTTTTTATTTTATTCTTCATTCCTGCTTTAGTTACGAATTCAAAAACTGGAGTTTCCAACCCCATATGACCTAAAATGTAAACAGCTGATCATAACTGAGTACTTTTATGAAATCATTGAACAGCTATTCCTCTTAGTAAATTAACTTTTGGGGGAAGTTGTAGACCAAAACTTATTCATTATTATGGATACTTTCGTAGCCTTTCGAATTAACTAGTACCCTCTTTTCCGACTACCCTTGTATAAAGGACTCAATATTTGAGTAGCGCTCACCAGTCGTTGAAGGTTTTGCTGTCTTTCGCACAGATCCTTGTAATATTTCTGTCCAAGTTCAGTACCCTGCAGTGCAGCAATGATTTCCAACTGAGTCTGCTCTCCAGTTGTGACCTCCCATTCCAAAAATAAACATAAAGCCTCTATAGCTGCTGGCTGTAACAACAAAAATACAATTAAGTTTGTGAACCCATAATGATCACATAATATATCGGTAGCAAGTGGAGAAGGTACTCACGTGAGCAGTTAAAGCGACTAGAACAAAATCAGGAAGTTGCTTGCTCATACTCTGCAGAAAACTTTTCCGTTTACAGCAACAATTTAGTAGACTTCCAAGCTGAAAAGGATGATTATTATTGTAGTAATTTATATTGCATAAAATATAAAAGCAAGACTGGTTTTTGTATGGACTGAATTTTAACTAATAAGTATCTTACCATATCTCCCCAAATCTGGCACAATACTTCATGAGGAAGAGCTAACATAGGGTCGGAGGGTGCGGCTGCTCTGAGCCATGACGGTGGGTACAGCCGCGCGGCGCGGGCGGGAGCCACGCACGCGTGCGCCGTGCAGCGCGCGTCGTGCGCCAACGCATTTAGCAAGTTGCCCAGCCGCTTGGCCACTCGTGGGCAACTCATCGCGCCCGAACATAACGGAACTGGCTGGAGTACAGCGCCAACTACGACGAGCCAGTCTTCGTATTCGCACCTGAAAAGCATAAAAAATATTCAGGTTTTCACTTTCCTAATTCCCATACCAAGGTTTCAAAGTATGAATCTACAACAACCACTCTCTTGGAACCCAAAACGAACTAAATTAGATGAAAATAGCAAAAATCGAAACTGAAAAATCTCCGGGACCATAATACTGTTTCCATCTTTCTTAATAGTACGTAAAAAGTGGGTAATTCTCACGAAATTCCGAAATTCTTGTCCTCTCAGTTTTAACAAAAATCTAACAAACATATAGCGGTAACCAATATTTCCTTGCAATCTACATTATTGTAGCTAAAAGTTTCACTTATAATTTCAAAATAATATGCGTAAATAAAAAAAATACGATCCATATAATGTCCCTAAAATCATTCCCTCACTATGTCCCAAGCTCCAAATTAAATTACTTTTATACTTATAAACAAACAAAAATATCTAATAAAAGTGATGCAAGTTTGACCGGTCGATTAAAAATGAAATGGATTAATGAAAGCATTCTTAATTTGGATTATAAAGTAAAGAACGGATTTAAAAAAAGAAAATATACACGTGTCCCATAAAAATAAATCATTCCCTCACAATTTAACTGACAGTCGATTTCTCAACACATTTTTAATCAAATATGAACGCTACCATTAGTTTTTGATAGTTGATAGTACTGTCAGTTTATCATTATGGTCAATTTAACATGTGCATAGTAGAATTCCTGTTGCAAAAACATTTTATTTAAAAAATGTTAACATTACATTTGTGACCGTCATTCCATCACATGCTATAAAAACAAAAGGTAAATACTTTAACAGTTATTAATTACACAGTGAAGTAGGTTTTTGGGAGTAGTCAACTTACACAAAAAAAATTTTTTTGTATTGTTTTTATTTCAAGAGTTTTTTTGGTTATTCTTTATTTCGTCATTCCCTCACCGTCATTCCCTCATATTAATTTGTAGTGAGGGAATGATGATTCATGAGGGAATGATTTTTGACTGGGTCAGCTTGCCTTTTTTGACCGTTTGCTTTAGCTAACTCTTGAATTTACCGGCTGCCATCTTGTTGTAAGGCCAAATAATGCCAAAGAAAAAGAAAATAAGCGAAGAAGAAGCTAAATTTAAAAAGAAGGAGTATGATAAGAAGCGTAGGGAAAAAATTAAATCTGATCCTGAAAGTTTTGAAATACTTCGCGAAAAATAAAGACTTTAATACCTAATAAAAAAATGGAAAGGCCAGGTAAAACCTATATATGCCATGAGTTCCAGAAAAAGAAGACAAAAAAGGAAAAACCAGAAGAAAAATAGTCAAACATAATAGAGACAAAACAGCTAAAGTACATAAGAATCTAGCAAGACTGTTAGACAGGTCACCACCCCCTAGCCCAGGACCTATTATAGAACCGGGTATAATAGTGAGATTAGGGACCTGATAGCTGCTCGGCGAAAGAGGCAACTAAGAAGACGTAGAGCAATACTTTATGCGAAAATACCCAGGTTATAGGAAAGATTGCAAGTTAAATAAGAAAAAAAGAGTAATTACGTAAGAAATGTCAAAGGCAATTCAAAATGTTCAGACGTATCCTGAAGATAAAGTCGCAGCACTCTTGAAGAAAGTTCAAGTTCCTGAAGTTGAGAAAAAGAAGCTTCTTTTGTCGAAACGTTATTGCTAAACAGCTAAAAAACAGGTACAACAACTGAAAAAAACATATTGAGAAGTAAAAATACTTTGAGATAATAAAACCAGATCTATTAAAGAAACATAAATTGCTTCACTTATCAAAACAGTTTTTCACGCAACTAAAGTTGATAATGAAGCAGTCATACTGCAATGATTTATGATTTTCTGGACAATAGTTCCTACTTATGTTAGAAAATAATATTTGTTAACTAAATAAAAAGGTAGTCTTAAAAATAAACATTATTTTATTTTTAAAGGTTCATGAATTGCTTGTAATGATCATTCCCTCACCTAAGTAATCATTCCCTCACTTTAATTTTTTTAAATATCCTCATAATCCTCATAAAGCACGTCTATTCTGGGGACCACAACATAAATAAAATCTAGTAGCATAAGTACTACAAAATCCATAGAAAATAAATACAAATTCATTTCAATATTATTTATTAGTTTATAATGACCGAATTTCGGGATTTCGTGAGAACTACCCAAGTACGTAAAACCGGCTGAACGAAGTTCGTATTCTTGTATCAATAAATCAGACTGGCTTTGCGGTCTCCAGCCCATACGCTTAAAATTTGGTGATTGGTGAAGACCTTTTGGAAGAGGTCTATATATCGATTAATCAATCAGCATATAGGAGTTCGCCAGGCTGAACATAAGAAGAAATAGAGAGTTAGTTCAACTTACATATGCTCCAAGATATCAGCGAAGCATAAGACTTCTTCCTCAGTCTCATCGCAGACGTGCGGGGTGGCGGCGTCGCGGTAGTGGTCATCTAAAGCAGCAAGCGCGACAGCTGCTAGATTCGGAGCCGCCCGAGGGTATGGGCACGTTGCCCGGCTCCCGTGCGTCACCTCCACGAAGCGACGGACCAGGGAACTGCCTGAGTTGTGCGCGCTCAGGGCACTGGAGATACAACGAGATGCAAGTGAATAAGCTGTGTTGTACATAAGTGTAAGGCAAATTTTCACCTCGAAGAGATGATGTGCAACATAGAGAAGACTTTCTCGAAAACTAAGTAAGTAGACACGGGTGACTTCATTGGTGTATTGAGTAATACACCATGGTACGCGGTGGGTTAAGTACACATTCAAAGAGTGATACGAACATTTTTGTTTGTGAATTTCTCTACCACTTATTGTTGTAGTGGTGTAACTGAATTTCATAAAACCAAAGAATTAGAATTCTGGTTTTTATTGCCACAATGTCAATGCCATGCCGAGATGGCATAATTATAAGGTCATGGTTAAATATGCCGAATTCAAATCACTTATTAAGGAAAATTAAGTAAATTTGCATCCTTTTAATCCTTTGTCGTTGCTAAAACGTGGTTCCATAAAAAAAAGAATATGTCAATTTTTTACCTGTTGCTATATCTACAAACCGATGAAAGATTCACTAAGTACTACTTACTAATCCATGTAGGCTACGCTTCATTATATCAAAGATACACATGTTTATGTATTAAGCCATAACGGTCGGTAAATAGGAACCCGACGTGCCAGCTCGTACATCTATAGCATCTAAGTATAACTCTGTGAAATTATCGTAAAATCAATTGACGTCACTTAAATACTCGAATTGATTGGCTTTTGCTAAAAGCAAGAATTAATAACCGGCATTGTAACCAAATGAGGCCACGAGGCTAATACGATGTTATGCAGCTCACAAACATGACTGAAAGAAATATATTTTTCCCCCTATTCTACATAGTCTAATGGGACTTTAATTAATATTGGAAGTTCCTACACTTACACTATCCAACAGGTATTTACATTGATGGTTGCTACTCGCTGCGCTTTTGCATATGATTTAGTTTTCCTTAGATACTTACTTAATTTGTTGTTATAATAAACCCTTGTTCTATTTTCCTTCATTTGCAAGATTAGCAAACCGATCTTTAATTTAATAGAGATTAGCGTTTACCTGCTAATTAATGGTTATTAAAATATTTATGTTTCTACAGATGGGTAAACGGCACCTTATAAAAAACCTTGTGCTGATTGATTCTGATAAACCTTTAAAATTCGATCTAAACCTCCTGAAATTCATCCTGAAAAAAGAAAATAACGTAATTTGTCTTTTGATATACCTGATATAATCTCTAACGAGCCGCCTGGCATTTGGGGCTCTAGCAAAATCAACGTTGCGCGTGAGCACCCGCCGCACGGGGGGCGCGAGCGCAGGAAGCGGGGCCGCGCGCGGTCGCCGCCGGCACAGCCGCGCCAACAAGGCACACAGCTCGCTCGTCGCACAACGCTCAGCCAACAACGGGGCAGCTACGCTCGTAACGTTCTCTGCCCACTCCTCCCAGTCGGCACTTTCCTTATTCTGAAGTCGGTGAAATTTTGTACATTATGACCTGAGTCAATTACCGAGCGTTACGTGAAAGCGTGCGTCATACAGAAAGCGGGGCGAGAATGACCCAAACACGAAGACTCTGTATACGTCAAATGTCTGCCGTTGGAAAAAGAAAGTGATGACTAGTAGTTTCCGTCTTTAAGAAAATCTAACAGGAAAATATTCTCGCTACAACCCCAACATCTGTCTGACGTCTGCAACTTAATCATTTATGACTAAGTACAAAGATTTTTTTAACAATAATTGGATATTTTATCGATTGACAGCGTCTAGTAACGAACACTCCTAAAGTAGAGCAACAAAATATAATATAAATTGTATAACATAGTCACTGCTTCTAGCAGACGGACCCCTGAAAAACCAACAAGAAGTTTAACTTTTTAAACGATATATTTATTGCTTCGTTCAGTGATATAAATTGTTTAGAACTGCAGTAAATAACCTCGGTAGTGACGTTAACTCATAATCTTGCCAAAATGTCTACAAGTACCTACGTACTTGTAGATATTACATACAAACATGCTGAAATTTTAATGGGCTTAGAGCTATGACGTGCATACTCCATACAATGGATTTAATAGACGTGTAAATGAAAATCTAACACGAATAGTATCTATAGGTATTATGTCTGTTTGCATACTAACATAGTTTTTAGTTTTATTTTCAAGGTAAATGGTTATTTAGTTTCACTCGTCACACGAATTTCATGATTTTTTGACCCCCCCCCCCGTCTTTGTCACAGTTGGTCACGTTTGTGAGACCCCCCCTCCATAGTGTGACGTCACATATTTTGCAATTTAACATCTAGAAATTATTAGGTAAATTAAGCGTAGGCTCAATTTAATATTGTCTGAGTACCATTTTTTTATAGACTATCGATTGTAAGATGAATTGGTAACGATAATAATTATGCAAGTCTGGGTCCGGTTTCTGTATCCACCAAATTTTCGTCAGGTGTTTTAAGACGAGTATTTAATAAAATTGTTATTGTTAAATTACCACTGATCATTGACTGTCACTGATCCCAGAATCCTTCCAAAGTAATTATTTGTTAATAAAAGTACAAAGAATGTTTTGAGAAAATGTTATTTATGCATCTCTGTGCTTATCAAATGTACAAGTATTGCGAACGTAAATATTTAACCACGTGTCGCCTGCATGATTTATGATAAGAAGCAGAAACAATCAATTTCCGATATGAATGGTAAACTCGCTCATTCTTTACAAAGGTTATAACTAAATATTTGTGGAATTGAATGCCACACGTAGGTGTATCTGATATTAGATAGGTACCAACTTCCTACGTCAATCGATTACACGAGGAGATCACGAATCACATTTCATGTAGTGGATTCATATAATACACAACTGCTGTTTACATGAAATAGGAAGATTTTCATAGGTATGTTACTTATTTCGCACCTTGTACATAAGTTTAAAGTTTATTCCACCCAGATTTTTACTTAAAAACACAAAAAGTATCGGTTTTTAAACAAAATGTATGTAAAGGTTTATAATTTTACCTCTGAGAGTAAATCGGTGAGAATCTGCAGAGGCGCACGGGTTACACTTTCGTCTTGTAAAGGTGTGGTCATGACGAAATCCACCATATTCTGGAATATCATAAAAAAACGTATAATATTACAATGCATTCAAATAAACTTTTTTATATTTTAACCATCGTTTTTATATTTACCTTCAACTCCTTTAACACCACTTCTTTTCTTACAGTCTTCGTTAGGAAATTAATGTACCTTATCATATTTCTCTGAAAAATAAACGCAGTAATTAAAATGTGTACTATATAAACAATTAGTTTAACCACAACAGGAAGGAAATACATAAATGGCCACTCACCCTCCATATAATGGAATGATACCATTGGTCTCGTGTATAAGCATCGTTTGCCTAGAAAATAGAAACGTCATCATGAGTTCCATTGTTTAAACAGTTATCTAGGGAGGTAAACTAGACAATCGAGAACATGTAGTATTCCTATGTAGCAGGAATAATCAGAATTTAATACAAATAACAAACCTGCAACAGCAGAGATCCGTGCGGCATGACTATTCTGAGGCAGTACTTTCTGGCAGGATCCCAACGTGAGATGCAGTACACCTCCTGCATACAGCTATACGACAGTGGATTCTCCAATAAACCGGAAGGCTGAAACAATAGCAATAAATCAATGAGCAAACCATTTCTATAAAAGTGTTTTCTATAAAAGTGTTTATGATAATTTGTCGTACTGCATCCTAATATGCACCTATTTGTGACGTTCTATTTCCCAATAAGGGTAAGAATGGTTTCGACGTATATGTGCTTAATTAACCACATTTTTTGTAATAATGAATAAGGGCGTATACATAAAGGAAGCATGTAACCAGCGCTGACCTACCATCTTTTAACGGTACTGGTCCGTGCAGGTAACCGCTACATAAAGGAAGCGGGTAGAAGCAGAGGCTGGCATTTTTTAACAAAAATACGCCTTATTCCCTTGCAAATACAGCAACAAATGACGGCCTACCAGCGCTGATCGGAGCAGGACGGAACTTGTCGGCGTAGTTCGGAGCTTGTCGGCGCTGGTTCACTAACTGCGCAGACCAGCACCGACAAGCGCTGACATATCGGCGCCGGCTACCCGCTTTCTACGTGTATACGCACTAAGGCTTAAATAAAGGCTAATCGATCAAATAGGTAAATTAATGCTTTTAATGGTTTAAGGCTGGGAAAGGTCTTTGTTAGAAGTGTAATAGAACAATAGTGAGATAGGATAATAATAATAAATAACCCAATTAAAATGGGTGCAAAATGTTAATAGTGTAAAGTAGCTTAATTGATCTATTCGAGCTAACATTATCGAGTTTCAGTTCCCATCCTATAAAACATTCCTGACCAGGATGTGTTTACTTACATTATCTGACCCAATTAAACAAGTCATTACTGTTCTGTGTACATACAGCTGACTCATTAGCATTCCAGTAATGCTACGATTGACTTTGAGTTCATTCATGTGTAGGTATTCAAACATAATATTAATGTTAGGAAAGTCATTCGACATTTCAGGGTTACCGGAAAGGCTGAGTTCGGGAAATTCTGCACTTTTCCGGTAAACCTACCTACGTAACGATGTCTCATGGTAAAAGTAATCAAGAATGCGTTTGCGCTGATTCCACCATTGAAACTTGGTAAATGTAAATATGAATATTGTTGAGTACTATAAGCCAAAAGACGAGTAAACGAAGCCTGCAACTGGTGAGCGTATCCGATGTGAAATGTCGAATGTTTTTCATAGTGGCAATCAATCTTTTTCACTTTTGATTTTAAACGTATTTTGAAGAGGACGAATCTTTAACGGAACATTTAACAACGATGAATCTTTAACAATCATTAGGTATTTAGATTTTAGGGATTTTGAACGTAGGTTATTTTACGTTAGTTCTTTTAATTTTAGATATTGCAATACGAGTACGTACCCAGTATCTTAATAAGTATGTTGTCAAGTATAGTCTTTGAACTCTACATTATGTTTTTTTAAATTCCGTTTTTACCGGTTTTCTAAGGGTGCCATCACACCAATCAATTGATTGTCGATCGATAATGGATCGATGATAGGTCGGTCTGAAAAAGCCACCACACTAATCAATCGACGTTGATCGATGGTATCGATCGACAATCGATCGATTGGTATGGTGCCACCCTTACAAATATCCTGATATTGAAGATTTTACAATAATAGATGGTTAAGTAGTAATCAATATCATATCAACTGTAGTATTATGATGGGTTAGAAATGATACTTATAAGTATCATTTCTAACCCATCATAATACCCTATACTTAACCTATAGGTACATTAACTTACTTTACTTTAAGGTACTTTGACGACACGTTTGGTGCAGTGGCTAAGCGATTGGCTTCTGCGCTACGGGTCGTGGGTTCGATTCCCACGCGGAACAAAAATTTGTATGGCCTACAGATGATTGTTTCGGGTCTGGGCGTTTGTGTATGTGAGATTTGTGTCTGTAAACGCACCCACGATACAAGAGAAATCTCAGTGTGAGGAAAAGAATTGAAAAAAATAACTTATATTTTTAGATACAGTTGCAGATATATTCACCAAAATAAGATCATTATCATAAAATGTGACGCAAATGCAATAATATTGTAGGTTTCCTTAAAATTTGCTTAAGGAATGTCAATTTTAGTTCAGTATTATCATAAAAAAACGGTTGTCATGTAAACCCATTAATTAAATATAATAAATAATTTAAATAAAATACTTAAGTTAAATATACCTATAAGAGATTAAATTAAATTCAAACCATTTATTAATCATTGTGACGGGTGACGATAATTATGTTATTATTTTTATCAAAATTAAATCACATCTCATTTAACACTTGCATAAATTCAATGCACCTGTTGTACGTCCATAAATATTCAACATTATAATTCGATAGACGTTTTAGACAAGCTGTAAATAGCCAGCAACCTATTTTCGTATCTCGTGTAGATTCGATGGAGGAAATTAGGTCAACTATAGAGAAGGGCGCAGCCATCGCTTTGTGTGTAGAACAGTCGTAGGCGGGGCAGTGTACGGTGATGTATGACGTCGCGGAGCATTGCCCCTGCGCGAACCGCACCGCGGGACTGGCAGGCCCACGGGCCGCGGCTCTCTATGACGTCACGAGACTCACGAGCCATCCTTGCCGTGCCCGCCGCCACGCAGCTCACGCCGTCTTTGTCTCCTCTCAACTGGATTTCACGTCACCTCATAAACGAACAACGTTTATCGCCCTCCTAATGATTTGCACAGGGTAGGGATTTAAACCGAACCGAAACGAATGCGGTTATTTTATATTGACCTATCTGATACTAACTACAAAAAAGAAAACGTTAATTAAGTGAACTTTCACCTATGTAAATAAGCGCATGCGTTCCTTTCTCAGTTCAATGTTATAATTGAATTGAATAGTCACTCGAAAAATGGGATCGCAACCAACACAATCCACGAAAACACCGTCAATCTTTAAAACTTCGATACTACGGTTTTGTTATTTCTTGGAAAAGTCGAGAATTTTTACTTCGTGTAACGTTCGCCACAACAAAAGAGGGGTGCGAACGGGGCGTGTGATCGGCGGGCCCGTATGAGTTTTATTCAAGGGGTACTATGAAGCATGTCACACCAAACGCAAGCACGGGCAAGCGAACCGCCCGTCGACTCGAACTACTCGTGCCCCGCGCTCGTATATCGTATGACATGATGCTTCATAATAATCCCTCGAATACAACTCACGCGGGCCCGCCAACGACAGGTCCCGCTCGCGCCCCACGTTTGTTGTGGCTTGTGGCGAACGCTTTAAAGTATTTAAGGCTTCTTTGACACCCTGTATATACGGTACAATGACCACGTAGTGACACTGTGAGAGGCCTACCCAACATATACCGAGTCACGTACAACGTAATGATCCCATACAAATCTATATTAAGTAATGATGTGAGCTCACCTGATTCGAATAACAATAGGTCCCAATAGGTGTACTAAACAATGACATAACGAAGGTTGTACAATGTTAGGTATGAGAGCAACAAATAATAACCTTTCATTGTTCATAACCATATAAACTATTTTAATTTGCTCATAAAACAGGTAACTATGTCAATAATAATATGAAAAAAGGTAATAGAATAAAATTACCAATTAAATACAGTAATATTAACGCACGCTTGACGTCATAGTTTGTTATTATTTACTTTGTAAATATAAAACAGGCTACGAAAAAATAATACAGATCGAGTTTTTCACGATTATAAAACAAATTAGCATGTGTGATAGACACAGAACAGGCCACAACAATATAGGTATTCTATTTCACAGATTGACGTCAGAGCATATTAATGACATTTGTGGACTAACTTTACGATAGCAATAAAAAAACGTACGATTATAAAAATAAACGCCACGAGTGTAATTCCCGAATAGTCAGGACCATGTGTAATACTGCCCACTCATTGTTAGGAGGGATCTACAAGGGCCAACAAGGGACTTAACTGTGCCGCAGTGTGGGCTATCTAGTTTGTATAGCCTGTTCTGGAATGTCAGGCGAACAATTCCTGGGGTGTAAAGAATTTTCCTTACGGGAAAATACAATTATCATATTCCGACTTTGGCATTGAATCCAACGTCAACACTCACAGCCGTCGTTGAAAGACTACCCTAAACCAATAGTGCAAACTAAATATTATTTAATTGAGTTCAGTGTTATGTTGTGTTTTAATACACTTACTCGTAATTAATTTGACAAATTGGAAAACATTTCCCCATGTGGGCAGAGCTACGAAACGCCACCCTCTACAATGCTACGAAAATGTTTATTTAAATATAGGAAAACATAAATACAACATAATAGGAGTATGCAACATTTCAGCCTGAAAACGCCCACCACACCGCAAAACGTGGGTTTTCCCGTGAGCCAACAATAGATTTTGTGGTGATAATGCCATAGCCAACATACTTCATAGGCGGATTTTTTGTTGCAAAAAGTATACCTACTGTGGGACTATCTAAAGACTAAACATTGTTGCAGCATGCTGGTCATGCTCTAAGGAGATTCACTGGCCGAAATCTAGCCAAGGTATTGCGTTTGACCACAACTTATTACACTTCCTTTAAAAATAAAACACACTTTGTAATGGGACTTTGGTGAGAAAGTGCGTTCCATGACGATTCATAAGAGCTCAAACACGATGGGTCTAGTCACTGCGGAGTGCCGGTCGCCACTCTGAGCCACCTTCCAAGTCCTTTTGTGAAAGTAAGTACTGAGGCTATATCGATGGTTATGTTCCATTTTTAGCTACTTTGGATTACTTAGTTTTAACAATCTTCCGATCGAAATCTTCAATTAAATCAGTTCAATGGTAACATTAAGTATATTGTATTGCCCCTTGACACTAGGTTTACATAATGTTAGAATTTTCAAGACAATCGGGCGAGCGGAAATTAAATAAACATCCATTGCATGGCTGAGATCTCTAAAACGACTTTCAATAAACTTGACCAGCTGAACCGATTTCCATTAAACATAGATTATATTAACCAGCATGATTAAACCAGCTTTCAAACAAAAAACCGTATTGAAATCGATTTATCAGTTTGGGAGCTACGATGCCGCAGACAGACAGACAAAGGTTTCAAACTTATAGGTACAGTACGAATAAAATAGCTTTGCCCTTCTGAAGTGAGTAACAGAACGCTGAAAGTCTGGTTTCAGACCGGCAAAATTATTTTACGCGTATTGTAACATCTTTTTGCTTAGCGAGTAAAAATACATATCGTAAACATTTAAATTCATATTATTTTGTTACTTTTAGACTACTACCAATTTAAAAATAAATCAAAACAAGACAAATGCGAAAGACATGACATGACAAATAATAAAATACTTTGAGCATATTTTAAAGACGAAGAAGATGCGGCACGACATGTCGTGTCATATTTACGAAATGAACGATAAGCGTCAGGCCCAGCCGGACTTCTTACTGATACATAAATCATTATGATAGCTGAATGACGTGCGTAAGCCGCTGCCACGTTTTTCTGTGCCTTGTGTATTATTAGTGATAATAAGAAAATGCGAGCGGTCACGTGACGCCTTTCGTTCCGACAGCTACACGCAGTACAAATAACTACATTCCGGTTACTTTAAAGACTGAAGTTCATTTCATTGGTGAAACGACTTACACAGTTGTTGCACATGTAGGCAATAGCTTGGTGTTACATTTATTTTATAGCCTTTTCACATTATGGAATTCCCATATTTTCAATAGCGGTTGCCAACGTTCTCTAATGACCTTACATTGTTAAAGAACTACATTTAACAATGTGAGGTAAAACATTGTTTACGCTTTTAACGTCGAAATTACGATAGTTTCATGTTTATGATTATTGTAATCGGCCATTCTATTTTCACGGGTGATTAACTTCTATTTTTAAAACTCATTGGCTGATATACAATGCGAAGGAAAAAAACAAATGTGAAAAATAAATTGTAAAATAATATCTAATGCCAATGGTTTGAGAATTACGCCTGGTACTCGGTAGCATCACCACCTCATGCATCGTTCATGTTTATTATAATTACATAGTCACAGATTTTAATAAGGTGATACGTAGATATTATATTGATGAAGTATAGGTATATCTATGTACTTTAATAGTGTCAGTGTAATGACTGCTAAAGTACCCCTCCAGCAAGGACGTAATAGCATGATTATGATTTAAGAGTATACTTCAGAAAACAGTTATTGCCTATTGTATTTCGAATGTAACTGCGAAGTTCTTCTAATTACGACGTCAATGTTATTCATAATTTCTTAATATACTTTGTGAAAGAAAATATAATTAATGACTATCAATTTCCTTAATGGATAGGGCCCTGTGTGCACTGACGTTCGTAGTAAAATGTTTAGTCTAACGGGCGACCCCTGACATTAGCGTAGAACTCACGAGTCTGGCAGTTCCGCCTTCACTGCAGACAAACGGCGAATGCAGATGTTTGTCTTTTGCTAAACAATACTGCTACAAAATATTTTTTTTTCTTAGACAATTCACATCAAAATATCAACGTAGAAAAATAATTTTAGGAAATAACAGCAACTAAACCTTTTTCTCATATTGTTAAACCTAACATTTGTAAAGGTAAGACCAAAACAATAAATATATTATAATTCTGTTACACTGCCTTGGATCCCCAGACAAATGTCCTCGATTGTCACAAGTTTAGAGAAAAGTAGACGACATTAATCATTTGCCAAAGCGATTTTCTTTACACATCAAAACAGACTAGCCCCGTGGCCTCCCACACTTCGCCCACAATTCAGTTGCGCAGACGCCTCTACGGGACACGGAAGTTTGTATGCAGATATGCTATATTATGACGCGATATCACACAAATAAACCATGGATTGGTGTGGGTTACCAAAATATGTTTGGGTAACAAAATTATTCTCTTAAGAGAACCTGCAAAATGTACACGAATTAGGAATATTACGATACGATACAAATCACGCACTTATTGAGACGACGGATTAGGTAGAGATATGACCAGCAACAGAAGTTCTGTCAGAGAAGTTTGGCTACTACAATTTTAGAAAGAAGTGCATTTCACTCTTTAACTATGTAGAGAGCGTGTTTGTTGAAAGGTAGGTATTCACGGCTGCTGTACAAAGTGCAGATTTCACACGTGTCTGTTCAGCTACGTTTATGGAGCACATAACAACTCGTGGTTACCCAAAAGGCTAACGATTAGCATCGAATTTGGATACCAAATGCAAATGTGTTCTGCGTATGAATGACGTCAAAGGCGAACTGTTTTGAACACCAAAAGCCGTTTATGTAGGTAAATGTAAACATTTATGTTTTCTTTCTCTCGGGCAAGTTTAGCTAGCTATTTTATAAGGATATTTGAGAAAGATGAATATAATCCGTGTGGCAGTGGTTATAATGCATCAGTGCGCATTACATAATGCTGTGAACTATCATACATATCGGTAGCCGGACGTTTTTAATATAAAAGTGGTGACGCACGAACGCTCTCTTATCTCCGATTGACCTCGTCGAAGGGTTCGGGCCGAAGTTTAATTTAAACACCAAACGTCATTAGTGTAGTGATTATTTTTATAAATGCTCATTACGATGTAGGTATGTGATTTTTGTACGATATCAGTAGGCACGTCATAACAATTAAGTCCGTGACAAACCATGAATTACTTGATAACAGAATTGCTACTCGTTTTCCTTAGAATATTTTTATTGAAATAAACATATATGCATAGGTGACTCCTGAAATAATGCAAGCATTTGTTTCATTTAGGATATAAACCTACCACCCATTAAAAAAATAACATGATTATCAATCCCGTTATTCGACTTTCAACGTGACCAGATTGTTGTTGTTTAACATTCCGGTGAATAAAATATTTAGTTAAAGAAACGTATTTGTAAATAGCACTCTAATATCGATTGTAAGCAATGTTATCAGACGTGGCGGTATGAATGTTGCAGGGAAATGACGATACCAGGGATTTCGTAAAATCCCAAGGGATACCACGAAATTACGGATAATTTCGAATATTCCAACCGTTTACATCTCACTGAAAAAATCTAGTGATTTGACAAAATGCTAAACTAGTTTCAATGATATGTCGTTTCACTAAACTGATTCATGTTTGTACAAAATCAAATTCAATAACCATAAGATGATGATATGATATGATGATGGTATTTGCTTGAAAAATTCAATAGCATCCGTGATTTCGTGATATCCCTAGGGGTTTTACGAAATCCCTGGTATCGTCATTTTCCAGCGACTTAAATGAATACGTCATTATAGAGAACAAACAACACTTACTAAATATATGTATACCAAGTATATGTAAGTATATACGTGTTATATATAGATGTGGGCCTTTTCTGTGGATGAGTGGCGATATATTCGATAGGTATCTGATAGCAGTGATAGTTATCATACAAAAATAAAGAAGGGCGTGGTGTTTTATTTTAGGTAAGATACGATTAAGGAAAATGATCTATTAAAGTATTCATTTTTCAAAGAAACAAACATAATTTACGTTGTGAAATACATAGAAAGCTTTACTAAGAAGTCGTTAATTATAATTGTCAACACTCTTCGTAATTTTAATGTTAATTAATAATGGACTGACGTCACAAGAAGTGAAACGAGTAATCAATTACTTACTAGTATTTGTCGATTGAAGAATTCATATCAGCATTATCATCAAAACAACTTATCGTATGTTCAAATGTATTTATCTTATGTTTTGAAGAAGAAATTTTATTTGTGTTTTTAAGTTTACACAATAGATAATCTGATATAGACATGAAACCTTTATCATTATATTTATAGAAGTAGCAGTAGATGTAAGTACTTATACATGCATGTAGTATTTTTTAGATTGTGAGTAACGAACCAGACTATATTGAGGTGAAGGGAGTCAAAGCGACCCGGATCTCTATTGAATTGTATGAGTTCAAACACCTACTTACTGCGGTAGGTACTTGAACTCCAATTATTTGAATTTTACCTAGTTACCGCTATAATGTAATTAATTATTTGATAAAATATGTATTTAATTGCTAGTATTTTATAATAAATCGAAGCTATTATTAGCACGGATTTTCCCTTGATGTCTGGGCAAAACCAGGAAGGGGGAAAAGTATTGTATCTATTTAGTATGGTATAGGTTAACCCCAAAATATTATAACCACTATCGCCTAATGCAAATTATGTGTACTATTAATGACATTTTCATGTCATAGGAAGTTCATCATCATGTTAAACTCTCGCGACTGTACTTTACCTTATCTGTTTACAGAACTGATTAAACGAATGACGTATTGAAGAAGGGAATTCAGGAATCGATTCTCGTTCCAAAAATGAAAAATATAGGACCTTAATTTGACCTATTTTTCCAATTTTATTGTGGACGTTTTTCGCGGAAAAAACCATGCGAGGTGAGGGTACAAGCTGTGAGGTGATGCATTCCCCCCTCACAACCCTTTGTAGTTGCCGACCTACACCGCCAGTTATTTATTATAATTGAAATATTTTTATAAAGGTCTTCTTTGTAATTTAGCAGTAAATTTTACTGGGTACGCAAATTATCATGTCCTTCAATATGTCACTCGTTCAACCAGTCATACTGATAAAATAAACGTTTAAAAATACGTAGAAACAGACTTCTAAAAACGGAGAAACATGAAATAATGACCATGTAAGAAAATTTACAGTTTCTGAATTCGGTACTACGCCACTCGTAACAAAGAATTGGAACATAAGTGCATATGAAGTCGACGACTTCAAAAAATGATAATTTTATAAAATGGGATGAAAAGGGGTGGTAAAATGTTTATGAAAATAAAACTGTGTTTAATATCATGATAATTAGCAGAAATATACCTCAAAGCAAATAATACAAGTTGCACTTATCAAGTGATAAAAGTAAGCGAAAAAGCCACTCTCTTTTAAAAAATTACAAGACTGTGAGCCTGGAGCTTGGTATGCAATATAATTTTAACTGGATGCTTCTAACGGTATATAAGAAAAAAGAGCATTGGCAGACAGACAACCACAGTAAGTATTTAAAAAAAGAACATTTTTGTTTACGAACTACCACGTTACAATTATTCAAATTTTACGCAAGTGAAGCTGCGGGCAAAAGCTGGTAATAATTAAGAATCATAATACTCTTAACATAATATCTTCTTTGGCTAATTTCTTATGTCAGCATTTCCATTTTCTAAAGCTATAAAAAACGCTCAGAAGGAATATAATATATTTTCGTTCCTGTTTTATAGTATGTAATTTCCGTGAAGATAATAATACTGTTCTAGATAAGAAGATTCTTAAAACAGTAAAAACAATAATAAAATAATGTTTGGCCACATACCGAACAACAATAGCAGATGTGTAGTAGCTAGAAAATCTCTACTAGTGGGCAAATCATAACAGAAATGTTTATTTATTTCAAACAAAAACTGTTTATTTTTTTGATTCTGAAATGAACTTCAGTAGTTACTAGTCTATTGTTTGTTCGCTAATTTCAATTTCAATGAACTCAAATTGACTAAAGATTCGACATGTTCATATGTTGCTAAAATGCGAACAAATGTTACTGTAGTGAAACAATTTAAATTTCTTAATTATTACGCATGAATACGTCTGATGAGTAACCGTCGTTGACGTATATCTGTGTTTGTACAGATGGGAAAGAGATTACAAGCTATTTAATCATGATATTCGATTGTCATAAATTATGTATGGCAAAATAACTTCTGCCTATACCTAGAAAAGGCAAAAAAATAGTTTTTTTTTTTTCTCTTTATTTATTCGGGACTTTTAACCATTTGGAGGTTATGTCAGCCCCATAAAATCTTATGCTAATTACAGACACTTAAGACTATTTAATATAAATTTATAAATTAACTTTGCTTCAATGCTTACAGGGTTAGACAATACACTTTGAAATTTACCTAAATCTAAAGAATTTAATTTTAATCTTTGACATAAATGTCGCCTTCCTAAATTATTCCGAATACAATCCATAAGGAGGTGTTGGACATCTTCTGGCTTATTACACACATTACAGTTGGGCGAAGAGGATTTCTTCATTAGAAAGGCAAACTTCTTTAATGGCATGTGTCCAGATCGTAATCTAAAAGCTATTTTAAGTAATTGCCTATTTAGTTTTACATCGGTAAACCACGGTATCCGAGGAGGCTCACACTGCATAGTTTGGTACCATATTCCTTTTTCTCGAGATCTGACTTCAAAATACACCTTCCACTTTTGTTGCCATATTGTCTTATATTCTGCAAAATATTCTGAGTAATCTGGAATTATGAAAACCTCGCTTCCGTTTGCACAAGATGATTTAGCCAACATGTCAGCCTCCTCGTTACCTCTCAAGCCAACATGTGAGGGGATCCACTGCAACCTCAGGGTGACATCATCAGGCATGGCATTTATCTTTCTAATAATAGCATAAGCTAACGCTGTACCTCTGCAACCAAAGGCAGAGCGAGCTATGTGCCAATAAAAAAAAATAGTTGACAGAACAAATAAAAGTACCTAATAGTCTTAAGAACGTCAAAGCAATTAAATATGGTGACCTAACGATACGCTCATAAAAATTGTACTCAATTACGTAAATATTTGAGGCATATAGTCATTAAACGTCGTTACGGTATCAAAGTGTGACACAGCCAACCATGTCAAAGAATCTGGTAATTGTAAAGGTAATAAATTAAAAAAGAAAAGCATTAAAGATTTGATACTGATAAAATAAATTTTATGCGGTTTTATGAACAATTTTGAAAGATTATTTTCCGGAAATCTGTTAGCGCAATATGTAGAAAATCTGTTATAGTAAAATATTAAAATATACACAGACTATATAATTTCAGGGACAAAGTTTGACCTCAGAATAACGTAGTTATTCCGTTAGTGTGCAGTTGTACGGAAAACTTAAAACTTACCGTTTTAGAAATAATGTGTTGTTCTTCTAGGCAAAGCACGTGTGTTTCCCACCGCCTCAAAAACTTTGTTGCAAGAATCTTGTCTACTACAGTTCGCGTGTGCTGAAAGCAGCACACCCTGAGAGATCCCTCCGAAGCCAGCTTGTATCGGGGTCCTGGGGGTGGCGCTGGAGTGCCAGCGTTATTGGAGGAGTCTAGCCCTGCGTTATCAGCGCAGCACTCTGGACTTGAACCCTGTGGAACAAAAAAGGAAGGAATTAACTCGGAGCCCTGTTGGGTGACAATAAGCTTTCGAATGCTTACGTATTTAGTATTTGAAAGTTAAGAATAATTCTCATAATAGATAATCCTATTTAATAATAGAGCCAAAAATGTTTCAGAAACTCCGTCAGAAAGTCATGAAAAATGATTCCATAATAAAATGGACAAATACTTTAAAGTAGAAAATATTATGAATTATTTGCAAAATGTAACATGAAAGGTCAGAGAAACGTTCTTCACTTGACACACAGCGGTTTAGGATACGTTATTAGTTATTTCCCTAATTTAAAGTTTTGCGTAAATTATTGCATTGGCATGTATTATATTATATTTATGCATCTGCCGGGTAATTCTACTGTCAAAGTAGTGTGCAATTAAACTAAATAGATGACCACTTTAGCTGAAAATACTTGTAACTTGGAATAGTAATTATTGCCACATTTTTTTTTGGATTCTTATTAATTGTGTTTTTAACCCCCAGCGTAAAAGAGGGGTCGTTTAAAGAGGGGGATAAGTTTGAATCCTTTGTCTGTCTGTGGCACCGTAGCTACAAAATGGATTAACCGATTTCAATGCAGTTTTTGTGTTTAAAAGTTGGTTTAATCGGGATGTGCTTAGCTATCTCTGATGATAATCACTTCAAAGATATCAATGATGGGAGATTTTCTAAATTTTTACCTATATGTACCTATAGGTGGGCTATTTATGATGGCAATAACATTGTTTTAAAAATTTACTGTGATTATAGTTACTTAATAACATTATATTTACGTAATATTTATATGCTTTTTACAATACTTATATTTTTGAGAGGGCCACGGGAGAAATTTATCAATTTGTAGCAACATATTACTGTAAATACGTATACGTACGATACGATACGTACGATAACGTCGTTTTTGTAAGTATATGATTAACTAGCTTTTACCCGCAGCTTTGCTTGAAATTTTGAGCCCTCGTTAAGCCCCTTTTTAGGTGTAGTTATGACATCCAAAAAGGCCATCTTTTATTATTAACTTTGAAGAGTGTTCCAAATTTCAAGCTTCCTTAGTGGACGCCTACGTTATTAGAGTATTTATACGCTATTGTCAAAATTTCAAGTTTCTAACCCAAGCGGTTTAGGCTGTGCGTTGATAGATCAGTCAGTCAGCTTCTCCTTTTATATAGATTTTATATGACTTACGTAGTAAAAACATTTGTGGTAATTAGTCTCACATAATCATTATTAAAATGTAGATTTCTGTCAACATGTATGGTCCAATCTTCAAAGAGAATTAAAAACTATGTCAGTTACTCGATGCAAAATAAAATGTCACTAAAATTGGAGGAGGAAAACATATTTTTCATTGTGAGTCCAATATTGTTTTTGCGCTATCTTTGGTGAGGAGGCACTTTAAGACGAAATTGCTGTTTTTCCGTCAGTTCCAGCAACGTAGTAAACAAAAGTCTATTTTAATAACATCCTAAGTTTAGTAAATAACTTTACTGCCCATACATTTTATAAACACGCTTCACGCTTATTGTTGCGTGCGTTAAAAAATAAAGTTTCTGATTGCCACACTACGTTAAATACATACTGTTAATTATTTTATATATAATAACTATGACGTTAGTTAGGACCTTGTACTTTAATTTTTATGCAGATAAGAATATTTTTAAGCGATAACGAGTAAAACTCCTACGTAATGTATGAAAATAGTAAGTTATTTCGCGGTTTATAACTTTCTCCATTTATTATAAGGGCGGTTCATGTCGTCACAACCAACCGTTGGGGAAACAGTATCAGCTACATAATTATATACATATAAAACCTAAAACCGAATGCTGTATAAAAGCCGGGCATGCGGTCAGAATCAATCTGTGCTAAAATTAGACAATGCTACAACCACCTCCATAGTATAATATTCATATTATATCTTTGACAACCTTTCATTTATGTTATAATAAATTATTGTGGTATAGTTTTTGCCTTGTGGTTCAATTAGGAAAATATTCTATGAATGTTTTCTAAAACAACTTATAATTATGGATACAGATTCTTAAGAAGAAGTTGGTATTCAATTTGTCATGTACGAGAACTGACCATAAAGTTAAAGAGAATTCAATTATTATTATTATTAGACACACATAAAATGGTATGTTCTTTTTTCGTATTCATAAACCACATGCCTTTGTTTAATAAATTAATAATATGGTACGTGACAGGGAACTCGTACCTACTAATATTTTGCCGGTGTCCACCAACAAACAAACAATTAACACGCATTGACGTAATTAATTTACCTTGGTATATATATACCTATGTACTTACTTTTATAACAATGTTTTATTTTAACACAGTTAATATTAAAACAAATCGCTCGGTTAAACAGGACAGATCCAACAATCGGTTAGCGTATAAAGAGCTTGGTAATACAATTTAGGTATCGAATGCTATTATACGGTGCTTTTTTGACATTTCTAACACTTAATTCCTTATATCAGGGTCCTTGCCTTTTCCCAACAGTATTGGGGTGGCTTTGTGTTAAAGCAGATGCGACTGTATACCTATCATTAATTTACACTGAGCGACTCCTCTCTATCCTCTGCAAACTAATCACTGGGAAATACCGATAAACACACAAACAGACTCAGACTTCTGACTTTCCCCAACGCCATTGTATGACGTCCGGGATCGACGGTTTTAATTGCTCTAAAAGGAAAGAAAGTTTTGAAAAGAATGGTGATCCATAGTTGGACTCATCGCGGCAAGAATCGCGTGATCCGCGCGGTTGCTAGTTAGAAACGAGCTCCTCAACGCTCGTAATCCCATACAGAAACCATTAATCTATAATGCCATAAATCTGTATCTGTTGATGCAGATGTTTACGCTACACAGTCTTAGCCTACTATTCCAAAACAACAGTTTTTGTGAGTTTACACGTGAAGCTCTATTAATCCGATTATATTTGGCCTAGACAAAATCTGATATTATTAATTTTACAGGAAATTAGCGACCATTGACGTAAGATTTGGGATTTACAAAATGTAAAAAAAACAGTGAGTTTATTAAAACGATAAGACGTCATCGTAGTACAAAGTGCACTGGCAGTAGCAATGCTTTTCCAAGCACTTTTAAATATAGACCATTTCGCTAAAAGCTAAGTGAAAATGAGCTCAATGTGGGTGGTTTCCATATTGTACATTGTAGAAACGACAATAGCTCTTCAGCTGTGGCGTTTATTGGCACTTTTGTAGTCATGCATTGAATTTGCTAACTACTTAAAGAATTGTTTAACTTTAACTTTTTGTTTTAACGTATAACTCACAGCAAGGCTACGTCATTATGTTTGGTCAAATCAATTCTGTCTACAAGTAACTTGATAAAATTTAAGCCATTTGTAGGTAATACGGTATTACTAATACCGAAATGTTGAAAGCCAAACTGAAATAAGGTAGCGTGACCTAAAATATTTCTTTGATTGTTGCTATCTTATCTGGTGCAATATCCGAGTGCAGAGTGGGTCGGTGTTGCTGCCGCATGGCATGACCCACATAGTGCTCGGTGTTCGATGACGTCATTGCGAAAATTTGGGTCATGAGGGCGCGCTTTCCGAGGCACCGCTACCGCGCTCATCCGTTTGAGGAGATCGACCCGAATGGAGAACACTGTGCATCGACGCTTGAACGCGTAAATCTCACCAGGCCAGGCTGTCTCATTTATACACACAGAGTACCTACGTAAACAAATTTAAGTACTCTCTTCTACACAAACAACATGATTTTACAACCTAAGGAACGACTCAAGTAATGTGTAGCTAGTAAATTTTAAAGATGTGAATATGTATGAGAATAAATATTGCTTCGGATTCATATTACATCTGCCTGCCGTCTTAGCGTACAAGACACAGTACGAGACATGAATATTATGGCGATCTTTAAACTGATTTAACCTTCGCTCTGCTACTATACCCAATCACCTCATGTCAATTACATCGAAGTACCTCATGTGCTTGATTAATACTAATAGGTATCGTAAATATGGTGAAATACACATTACACCGAGTTAATATGGATAAGAATAATTCGTTGGATAGTGTTAATCCATCGGATGTTTAGTTTGGAGTTCACCTCGAAAGGTAAAGATACTAATATGAAGCTTTATATTTTTATTTAAAGTAGAGTCTTAAGAATACAGAATTTACTCAGTAACCCTCTGCATGAAGGTTGAAAGTTTTAAGGTTAATAAAATTCGAGGTTTCCTGTAATCTTATTCAAAAAACATACTCTGGTAGTGACGTTGAAACATCGCTTTGTAATAGAAGTCCACGCTTCGTGATAGCTCTTTGTTTCCGACTTAAAGCTGAGTCTTGTAACTTTATCACTGCCGCTATACCCATCAGCCATCACTAAATATGGCTTCTACCATCGACCGCTTCAGTTGACGTTAACATTGAGGATAATTCTTAATGACGTAGATACGTCACTTTATAGTGTTGTAGAACTTTCTATTCAATCGCGAATGGCTTTCACTGCTTCAGCGGAAACTGATTTGTCATCACAATTTTCCGTAATTACGTAAACAATTACAGATGCATTTGCATACTGCTCAACTCCCTTAGTCATATGTTACGGCACCAGACAATAGTTAGTACGACATAAGTAGGTTGAACGTCCATGAACTCGTTTTTTACCGGTACCTATACCGTCATTGATACTTGTAAGAACTTTGCTTAGATCATCATGATTACATACACACCTCCATGACGTCTTTGGGATTTGCGTATTGGGAAGAACATCGAAACTGTACACAAGAACATCATTATAACCTACAATAATCGTGAATAGTCGAAATGGGTTTCTTATGAAGTTGTGTGGTCGCCATGGTACGATGTTCATAGAATTTACTAGGCAGCGCTTTGATTACACAGAATACCCGACTAATTAAAGTAGTTGTATACAGGTGCAAAGTTAAGTCGTACCTACTTTTCGGATGGCTGATGAAACTGAACACCTACTTAGAGTCATCATAGGTGGCATTCAGTAAAACAATAGCCTGTGAAAAATCAATATCAACAAGTAACCTTGGATGTAATAAGACGTATTTTAGTAACTATACAAGATTTTGTGGTTTTTGTGGTTAAAAATGTAAGAATAATTCAATAACTATTTGTTCTATATTTATGCTCTCCTGTCTTCCGTCAATTGAATTCCATAAATTTTCAGCAAATAATATTAAACATTATTAATTTCCTTGATTTATGCTTTTTCAACGAACTATGTAGGTACCTAATGGAAATTGAGGATTCTTTTACATCATTTTGTGTAGTGTTTTTGCTAAAAAAGTTTCGGTTTTGCTCGTAACGCGAAGGAGAGTTTCAAGTCCTTCTGACTTATCAAAAGGTAGGTACATAACGTAGCGAAGCTTTTTTTTTGTAAAGCATCAAAATCAAGCTGTTTTAAGTTGCAAATATCTATAATTTAATACATACGCACAATTATGGTTGCCAATATTTACTAACACACCTCATTATGACAACTTATTCCCGTCAATGGACTCTAACGAACGAAGGTAAGTATGTGCGGCTACAGAGTTACGTGTGTAGTCACAATATTTTCATCATTCCTAAATTAGCATGATAAAAAATATTGAATGTTGAAAAAACACTTTAGTTGGGTCTTTCGTTGTACAGATTTGGTGACGTCAAATGACTGGTCAAGATTAACCCTTAACCACTGACGTGTATTTACTTACATTAACACTGACATACGTCTATGAGACGTATGCTTTAATTAAATGCCCCTAATCAGTTATTGGATTATGATATAGTTTTTTTTTGTTTATATATTGTTAGTTTAATATCTTGGTTATCCAATAAATATAGGGAAAGCAATACCGGCCCTTTAAGTATTTATTTTTATATCAAAATCAAAAACTTCAAAAAATCTACTGTAACAAAAATAGCCTCTCTTCCTACGACTTATATACTAAACTTATCAGTCTATTTTTAATACAGAACTGATAACACTTTAAAATATATATAATGATCATATAATTATAATGGGAAAATGGCACTTTATAATATTATAAACGCCTTTTTGACGGCATGTGTCACAAGCAGGTTTTGAACACTGAAAACAACGCTGCCTTTCGGAGAATTATAAAATGAAATTATCTCTAGAATATGAATTTGTATTATGAAGTATCCAAAATACAAATCCAAATTCTCCAATAACTCTTCAAAGTTAATTGGAGACTCTGGTGCCGGCATCTCATGCTCATCAGCTGATAAATCGTTGGACTCCGAAAAAGTACAGTTTTCGATTGCAAAACTCTAAAAATATTGACTGGTTAACTTGATTCGAGGCTGTTTATTTGATGTCGAGCATCCAACAGTTGAACGGCGTTTATTAGAAGCCATTTTACGCCTTTTAAGCCCCAAAACAAAAACTAACCCAAAGCATAAAAACTGACATTAACACTGACGCTACGTCTCACAGACGTTATGAAGTCAATATTTACCTGATAGAGGCGCACCACACATGCCCTCGCCCCCGCTTCGCGTGCTTCACAGGATCCTAGAAAGGTACAGGGAAGGCCAAGTTTGTGCGCGTACGACACTAAAAGTTATAATGGTTTAAAGCGCGTCCCTACGTCTCTCAGACGTACGTCAGTGGTTAAGGGTTAAAGTGAATCGTTTGGTCGAACCAATCGATACAACACGCTACTAGAGGCGGCGCCGCGTGCAGGTCATGATGTGACCGCGTGCTAGTCTATACACCGTACACCTCTACGTTCTACCAGCTGTTTTCCCACTCAAACGGGGGTGAAGGAGACCGTCGTTTAATTGAAAACAACACTTGTATAAAAACACACTTCACGTGCCTACTACGTTAATGCTACGACATACGTCTACAAGGAAAATTTCACTCATTTTGTGATATTGCCTTCATACATAGTAAGGTCTTGATACATAGTCGGCGATGAGCCAGCAGCCTATCACTACATACACGTTCGTTATCTTTTACTGAACACGTTCTATAACATGTGGTTTTAGCCTTTCGTTGCACATAGCGTTGATAGTAAAGTCGTAGTTACAAAATATTTTGCGTGGGTTTTAAAAACTGAATATTTTCAGTATCGTATCATTTCCAATTTAGTTTATTGATAAAATTGTTTTTAATTCTTGTTGATGATCTGAACAGCAAGAAGTGAAGAATCCCCAAGCTTGTAAGCTCTGTTGATAGCGCTTGAAAATAATGTGATACTCGTATTTGATGTCAATTTAGTTCCGATTAACTATAGCAGAGCTTTCACATAATTATGAACGTAATCAATAAGTATGTGTACGATTCCCTCTAGAAAGGGAGAAGGTATAATCTACTCCTTTTCCTACCTGCATTATTCAATCTACTTCGTTGTAGAATCACGTCTGCAGGTTAATCTTCTCTTGTTTATAACTTATAGGTTTAAATTGTTGCTTAATCAAATCACACTGACACTTAATTTTTGTGTTTTCACAATCACAAACACAATTCACGTTTTAATTAATTATCGATCCGTCTCCATACTTGCAAATTCTAACAATTGCGTTGATTCAAGAAGTACAACAAGTATAAAATTACAATAACTCCTTCATATAAATTATCTATAAAGATAAAAGGAGGTTACCTGAGTCATTTGTGTTGTTCTAGATAAGATTTTTGGCACATTTTTTGTCACAAATGAATAATCTAAATTGCTATTCTTATACAAAATTTTTGCGATACTCATCATACTTATGATGGATCATCAGTGTTTATTTGGCTCATACATTATCTGAGATGTTATTTCCTTTGCTTATCTTAAAAAAAAAACATGCAACCACGTTGTTGGTACCGTAAGGTTTGGGTTTCGAAACAGCTGTGCGTTCAGTGGCCGTTGATACATAAATATAATCATGGTCGCACCGATGACGTCATCAACTTGATTTATTCAATTATTGTGTTTACAAATCTGCTATAAGTTCGTTGTTTTTTGGTACATTTTACGATAAATCCGTGAAACTGAGATAGATGTTGTGATAAGCTACAGATAGGCTACTCTTTTGTATAAAATAGGTGGAGAAAACATTTTTAAATTTGAAAAATAATTGAATAAAAACAATTTTCCGTAGCCTCCTCCCACGAAAATGCTGAAAATTAGGGTGAATGTCGGTACATATTCCTGAATATTTCAAGGGTTTTAATAAATAAATCAACACGATTATTTAGCAGACATAGGTATGTACCTAAATAGGTGGAGAAAAAAATAAGAAAATGTTTGGAATATGTACAGGAAAAGATTTTATTTTTTTGTCGTATGTGTATATGTAGACAGATAAACTTTAACGGTGTAAAAATAAGGTTTTTCCATCTTTCATTGTAAAATTTTTATTGTTACGGAAGTTATGCACGCAGCTGTAGCGGAAATACGATACCATGAGGTTAGTTGTTCACGTATACCTCTTTTTTTTAATGATCTGTCTCTGTCGAAATACCTATAACTTCTACCGTGCGTACCTATATTTTCATTTTTCTTCCTTTTTCTTTCATCACTTGTAATCTACATTACAATTTGGCAAAAAAGTATATTTTTCAGTGCCGCGTTAGTAAGTGTTTTATCAGCCGATAAATGTCATAAGACGCTCAAATAAATAAATAAGGCTAGCCAAAGTTATACTAGTACAGTTATTTTTTAAATTTAAATTTTATATTACATAGTGGCGCTCCCGTTTGCCGTACTCCATTTTGCAGAGCTGTACAATTACAATCACACTGCAACGTCTGCAACACAATTTGTGATGCTTGCTTGAGTGTATATTTAAAATTTATTTGTTTTGCACTGCTCACGCACGCTACGAGAAATTAAAGGTTAATAAACGAATAATTATTACCATCGACATTACCAGTATGCATATAATCGTGGTTTAAACTCGCCTACGATTTTATATTTCAGGGAATGAATAAACCAAGACGACAATGTGTATTAAAACTTAATTTCTTTTGAATAAAAAAAATGAACAAAACGTTCTCAATTTAGGCCCTGTAGATCATTTAATAACAAGTTAATTAGGCAGGCTATAAACGCTTTCGGCTACCTATTATCGAAGGTCAAACAAATTTAGGTAAGTCTACTATCATGACCCTATAAAAAGTAACTCATAGAAGAAGGTCGTAGTTTTTTTATGTTCACTTTGTTGCTTCTGAGTTTTAATCTTTTTAGAAATGTGTAACTATTACTTGCCTCCGAGATTAACATAAACTTAAAATTCCTAATGTAGGTATGTAGGTAATCAATAATTGTGTTTAATAATTCAAATGTTTACCTGCGTCAGATTTCGTATCAAGACAAACCCACAAAATATGAATGATATATAATATAGTCTAAGGTACGAGGTAAATAATACCTTTGTCCCATTTATAAGATCTGTGTTATAATTACAACCAGGCTTTGCGATGTGGTTTAGAAAAACCGCGAAAACTGAACCGTGTTAAGATTACGTTTGTATCACGAGGATCACGAGGCGTCAGGTTGACGTTTTTTTTATTTTTTAGTTACAAATAATCTTAAATCACATACTATTTAATCTGTATTCTAAAGCGAAAATTCCACTGGCAAGTTTTACTCCGTAAGTTGCAGAAGAGTGTTTGTCAGTTTAGTCAGATGCAGAAGTCATCTTGCGCAGTAAAACTTGCTAGCGGATTTGGTGCTTAAAGAACATAATCTATTAATATATACGAGTATTTACCAATTCGTGGTATGTACATATAATTACGTTAAATTTTGACGTATGAAGAAAAATGCTTTGTTTGCGACGGAGTGCGTGCGTCTACGGTACGCAAATACCTGCTTGTGTATGTACTTAGGTGTTATGTAAATAATCAGCCTCCGCGCCGTACATACGTTTATATGACTTTTGATAAGAACGCTTACAGGTAGGATTTTTTAGCCGTTAGTAAATATGATGATGTGACTTGGTAAAGAATTGTGAAGACTTACAAAATATTCGGCGGAGCTCTGGTCTGCGAGCGATGGTGAGAGCAGACAGCCGGGAGACGGAGGCGCGGTGGCGGCTGGGGGCGGCGGCGCCAGCGACAGCAGCTCGCCGGCCGACGCAGACATGCTGCCGGCCGCTGCCAGGCTACGCAGCCGGTCGGCCAGGTCTGTGTGACCACCGTTACACGCTTTGCTCACGTTGCCGTCTTTATCATCCTTGGAACACAGGTTATTTATGATCCGAGGCCGGCGCAGCTTTCTTGATGCAGCTCGCCACCGCCTGAGGCGGCAGGCGGCGTTGTTAAGAACATCTTCAGTATCACGACATTGTGGTTGCTCCTCTTCGGAGTGCGTAGTTTCTTCCCCATCTATTTGCTCATCTATGTAAGGCAGCGTCTGTGACAGGGCAGAAGGGGATGGTTCCCCATCACTTACTGCTACGCTCGATGGACTCAAAAAATCCCTCAAAGCGAAAGCTAGCCTCTGGTCAGCATTCAGCCCCACCGGCGCATTATTCGGAACTTGTTCGGTTGTCACATACCTACTGTCATCGATTTTGCCATCTTTGGCATTGGCATCAGTGTTCAAGGCACCATTTTCATTAGAATTCAGATCCACGTTAATTTCTTGATTAAAATACGAAGGCATTTTGAAAAATCGGCAGTTAATAAAATTCATTTGTAGATTTATAAATGCCACATCGGGCCTGTGGGTAGGTACTTAAAATAAGAATCGTTTTTATTTTACGATCCGAGTGGAGCGCCTCTGATCCCAGCACTCATGAGAACCAAAATATTTCACAGGTAACAATCCGCACATTTTTATCATAAATGTGGACGATGCACTTATTAAATTTTTTATATCTACTTCAGATTTCAACAGGCACGGTTAATTGAATGGTCTCGTAACGTTAACTCACTGAACTAAGTAATAAACTTATATCTTATAGGGACATCACTTGAATCTCTCATAATTAAAACTCGCGGCAATATTAAAATTATAGTAAGGTGTGCATTCACAATCGGCCTCGAATTACACAAGCAGTGTACGCAAACTGAGCGGAGCACTACTGGCCGGCGCTATCATCCTAGGCTATACATAATATACGTGACGTTCTCGACAGTACACTTCTTGTTTGTATTGACGTATGGCCGGCTTGCGTCTAAAATGTACTCTGTGGGCTTGCGCAAAGGCGAGCTGTGCTGCAGTGGTGCCCCCAACACGGCTGTGGATATTATGAGTAACGTTGGCAGCGCCATCTGTAATGGTTCGTACAACAGCGGCATGTGGACAAGGTGGACCGGCACACAAACAACGATAAGCACTACCTAGTGGATAAATCAGTACAGAACATTTTCGTAAGGTGGCAGTAATGCAAACTCTGATTTTATATGTATTAGTTATTTTAGATAATAAGTAATTATGAATAATGGGTCGGCATGGTGACCTATAAACATATCAGTACTGCACAATGTATTGTTGAATCACTCTCGTATCTCGTGCACATCTAAGCAGGCTGACCCAACAGATTCCTTGATAATGGTATTATTATTCGACATACTTAATCTAGATCTGTCATAAGTTGCTGAGTAAACTTGTAATGGAATCAAAACGGAGTGATTATATACGCTTTGAATGGAATAGGACTGGCGAATATATTTAGTTCATAACGAACGATTCTGAACTTTATAATCTACTTATATTGTCCATTTTCAATAACCTATCTATCGGCGGTTTGCCCTACTAGAGATAGTAATATGACATAACATCGATAGAAGTAATGTCATATTTCTATCTCTAGTAACTAAGGCAAATCGCTGATAGATAGGTTATTGACAACAACATTATATCCACAACTTATTGGATTTCCCATGATCACAAATTGTGCCACGCTAAATAAATGCTGCTGAAATACATCTGATGAGTTTTATTAATAGGTATATTAGTTGCCTACAGTCGAGGCCATATAAGTATAACAAACGTACACGTAGAAACGGGGAAACTGAATGTACGTAGGTATTCATTATCCCCTTGGTATTTTTTCCTCACTTGTTGAATTTATGTAAAAACCCCAGGCTCCCCTATTCAAAACCTTTTCGACAAGCAGTTGTCGACCGATTCGGTTTGTTTTCTCGTTCCGTTTATGATTCTCGTAAAGAGAAAAAACGAGATAACTATATCGAGATAATCGTTTGATAGCTGACTAATCAAATCGTTATGAATCAGGGGGCAGTTTCGGCAATTATTTACATAAAGCCATTTGTATAATGTCTTCTATAGCAGTACAGACGCCCCGTGAATCTTGAAAAATTAAAACTGATCGAAGAAAGCGTAAAAATTACTGACAAATGGATAAAAGAAGTATTAAGCTAGAACAAAAAGAAACCAAATTGAAGGTATCTTCATAAAAGCGAGACTTTATACTATCTATATCTTTTAACATAAAGAGGTACAATCAAACAAACAAAGAGTCTCGTTATGAAATTTTGAAATAATCATTAGGTATTTATTATAATCAGGGCGTTTTGGTCCTAAGCGTAGTGTGGTGCTAAGTTTATCGTTGGCTCCTCCATTATTACAGAGTCTACACGAATTCATGTAATTTCGTCAAACCGCATGATCTACTGGTGACACAGATTGAAGTGTACGTGAAATTTTAAGATTAATAAAAAAGAGAACGTGATATTCTGTTTTTGAGTCATTTTAGGGCCCCGAGTTAACTGACTGCGCGGAACGATATCGCGCTAGTCGTGCCCGCCAGCTGTGTCATCGTACTTTCAATCAATAATAAACGGAATAGAAAAAAAAATATTCTTTTTTTTTCTAAATGGTGGTTTTGATACAATCACTTAAAAACTACCGAAAAAAAAAAAGATTTTTATTCTTTTATGCTTAATCAAACTAAATGCCGTCGGGGTTAAATTATACCAGTAAAGATCATTTATGGTTTTAAGAAAATACACGAATTCGTTTACACCCTGTAAACGTGCACTATTATGATGTTCATAGCTGTTGACTCCACTAATTCTGCAAATCCATTCATAAAGAGAAAGACATGCGAATGACAAATAAAGCTATAGTGTGACACCTGCACTGTGCAGTGAATTGTCTGAATTATGTCGGTCTATTTATTTTGACCACGCCACGGTCTCATAACTATGCATGCTTAATGACTTCGTTGTATGTTACTTTATTGTCCACCTGCCAAGGACATCTAGTTATACATTTCAATAAAAATGTTTAAATATGTATCTGAATCTGTTTAAGATGGTAATTTTTGATAGTATTTCCTACATAATGAAACATTCGTTAAGTTAGAGCTTACGTTGTAGAATTTATCTTCTTTTGATACATTATTTTAATAAAATAGCGAATAGAACCAGAACAAACAGCACGTTAAATAATATTTTAGTATGTTGTTATAATCCATTGTTGCAGTTCCATACTAGCCATTACGATTCAAGTGCGGTGAGATTACAATAATTTACTCGTTCAAATGATGACGAAAATTACGACATTTGCCTGCCAACAAAAGATTAGTAATCCACATTTCGTTGATTGCAACAATTTGTCGCTATATGATCATGCGCATTACACCATGAAGGCTGCAATTGTTAGGGGAATACCATCAATCGTAATTTTAAGGACGTATTTAATGTTTAGCTCATCATCACCTTCAACCATATCAAACAGTGAACGGCCGCGGTGGACGGCGTTTGGTTAGATAGGATTTATATCACAGTATATTCCAAATGTGTCTGTGGATTCTAACAGCATGTCTGGGGTTGCTCCCCACCAACCCGACGCCCATCGTGATAGTGCCAGGGGTGCCCGCTCCGATTGTCGTTCCCACAACTGCAGCAACGACCGCAGCCACTACAGCTGCAACCACGGCTGCCACTACGGCTGCCACTACGGCTGCCACTACGGCTGCAACTACGGCTGCTACTACAGCTGCCACGACAGCTGCCACTACGGCAGCCACCACACGCCCTCCAGTTACAGCGGCTCCTACCGCGGCACCTACAGCGGCACCTACAGCAGCTCCTACCGCGGCACCCACGGCAGCTCCAACCGCGGCACCCACGGCAGCTCCTACCGCGGCACCTACGGCGGCGCCGACTACCTTAGGTGGAATGCTTTTATCTCTCATAATTTGTACCGATCCTGACGTAGTTTGTATATTTAATCCTGATGAAACCATCACAGGCCCGCTCCCGATTGATCCTCGGCTCGGCACCACACTGGCTCCTTCGGCGGCGATAAACATGCCTCCTATAACTGGCTATAGTGCACAAATACCATCGTTCGACACCGCTGTCAAGTTTCCAAGACAACGCAGAAGCGTGGACCGTAACTATGCCATAAATATAAAAGATTATTTAAATAATTTAAGAACAGACAGAAAGCACAAAATTATGAAAAGACAAAGTTGTACATGTGTGCCTACTGGAACTTGCAATCGAGGGAGTACTTCGGGTGCTGGTCTGATAGACATCAGGATCGTAAATCCAGTAAGTGAAAGTTAAAGTAGTGTAGATTAGGTTATTAGTTTGCTTTAATCTTAAATATCAAAAACTCTGACTGAAAATATCCAGGTTGTAAGTGTCCAGTGTGCAGCTGGTCAAGAATATTGCTGTGGCACCACTACTACCACCACACAAATTAGTTGTGGCACACTGCAAACTGTACCTGCAACAGCTATCACTCCGACAGCAGACCAAGCTAATTTTGGAGAATATCCCTGGCAGGTACGCATCACTCGAAAGAGTTGTACGTGATTATATCTTTTATTTTATTTAAATTGCTGTCATTCAATCATGTTTTCTCTTTACAGGCGCTCATATTAACGAGGCAGAACGACTACATAGCTGGAGGTGTTCTTGTGGACCAATTAAATGTCTTGACCGTTACTCATAGATTATTGCCATACGTGTAAGTAGCATTTAGCAAAATTAGTTTATATATTTAACATTAAAAAAAATAATTTTGTGGTTATTTAGTAACTTACTTATCAATACCATGATTAGTGTTTCAGGAACGGCTCCAAATGTTAAGGTTCGATTAGGGGAATGGGATGCTGCTGGTACTTATGAACCAGTGCCTTTCCAAGAGTATACTGTGTCAAGAGTGTTTAGCCATCCGTCGTACAATGCCAATACTTTGCAGTATGACATCATGGTACTAAGATTATCAGCTGCAGTGCCATTTACACCAAGTGTAGGAGCAGCGACTACGATCAATAGGGCATGTCTTCCACCATCATCGACTACTACTTATACAGGACAAAGGTGAGATGATTCAATATCATTGGCATTTAATAAATAAGCGGCCAATAAAATTCTACTAACAGAAACGTTTGTCAATCGCAACGAAACCGAAGCCGAACTGTTAATTAAGAGAGTTTTAATTTATAAAACTGTCTGACGATTGTGGTCAGTTTACAGTTTGGCTAAAATTTTGTTTGTAGAATAAGGACAACTACTATAGGAAAACGTTCCTAAGAGAATCTTCATAAAAGACTAGTGTAACAGACGCGCACAGGACGCTGCGCGTCGGGCGCTTACATAAATGAATTCTGAAAAAAGTACACTATGGGAGAAAAAATCTTAAAAAAAATTGTCCCCTTTCGGTCTTATACCTCTATCCTGTTTCTTATAAGGATCAAAAGATTCTTTTGGACCAACTGAAGTTAGAGTACTTACTACAAAATTCAGAAAAAGCAAAAAAACAATTAACAGAAATAAAAGTGTAGCTTTACTTGTTTTACATTTTGTTTTACTAACTGAATACTTACTGGGTGGGTACTTGTTGTAATTGTAGTCTGAAGAATCAGGTTCCTATGTGGAAATTGCGAAATGAAAAACTCAGTAAACGTTGTATGATGGTTGCTATTCAAACATCTAGAGACAAGTATATTTAAATTATGAATATCTTTTTATAACATTACAAATGGCATCTAAAACCTAACAAAAAGTCTCTTAACAAGTAGGTTTTACAACATCCGCCCTTAATGGAAATAAAAAGATAAAGTAGTAATGATAAACACAATAGAAAATAATAAAACATTACTACCAGACTAAACAGAAATACAAAACATAAGCCGACGAAAACTAAATAAATAGAAGATTATTCTACCTATTTATCACTAAACCCATATTAACAACGCACCTAAGATGAGCTATGCGCCTTAAGGGCTTAGTTAAAACATCAGCTGTCATTTTATAAGTAGGTATAAACTTTATATCTATAAGACCCTCAGTAACCTTTTCACGAATAAAATGATATCTCGTATCAATGTGTTTGGTTCTATTGTGGTGGACTGGATTTAGCACAAGTTTCTGTGCACTTTGACTATCGTTGTACAGTAACACCCTATCAGCAAAACCAGTAATATCACATATTAACCGTCTGAGGAAAATAGCCTCCTTTGCAGCGCTGGTCAAGGACATATACTCAGCTTCTGTAGACGATAAGGCTACCGTCGGCTGCTTCTTACACTCCCAGCTAATAGGTCCACCTGCTAGCGTGAAGTAGTAACCAGTGTACGACCGACGGTCATGTACACAGTTCGCCCAGTCAGCATCCGTGTATCCACACAGACGTCCACCGACTTTCCTGTAAGTAATACAGTAATCCATAGTACCTTTCAAATACTGTAACACCCTTTTAGCGGCCAACCAATGCCTCTTATCATAACAGTTATTAAACTGACATAAATAGCTTGTGGCATAAGCTATATCGGGTCTCGTATTCACAGCTAGGTACATGAGACATCCTATCAAGTTTTGGTAAGGATAATCACCAAGAGATGTTGGATTACCTTTCTCCAACTTGTTATTCTCCAAAGGTGTAGACATCTCCTTGCAATCTCGCATATTATACCGCTCCAAAACTGCCTGGATATAGGTCTTCTGACTGACCACGATTTTATCGTCAACACGGCTAATATTTAAGCCTAAACAATACGACAATGCACCCAAATCTTTTAGCGAGAAAAATTTTTCCAAGTCATTTTTGACAGCGTCAAACGAACTTTTTTCTTTGTAAATGACAATTAAATCGTCAACATACACTGCAAGTATTATGGTTTCATTACCAAACTTTTTCAAGTAAACACATGATTCCGCAGAAATTCGTGCAAAGCCAATTTTCGATAGAATTTGATGCAATTTGATATTCCAGGCTCGAGCTGCCTGCTTCAAACCATAAATGGATTTTCTGAGCAAACAGACTTTACCTTCTGCCCCGTGCTCGGCAAATCCCTCAGGCTGTTGCATGTAAACCTCCTCCTCTAAGTCCCCATTGAGGAATGCGGTATCGACATCCATGTGTTGGATCTCTGAATCCATTTCTGCCGCCAACGCTAAAAGGGTACGCAGAGATGAATTTCGAACCACAGGGGCAAAAGTCTCGTTATAGTCAGTCCCCCAAACTTGACTAAAACCTTTCGCAACTAGTCGCGCCTTATACTTGACTATTGCACCGTTCGCGTCCCTCTTTATCTTGAATACCCATTTACATGGAATAACCTTTTTATTTGGTTTATCCACTAATGTCCAAGTCTGCTTATTCAATAAGGCATAGTACTCATCCTTCATTGCGGAGATCCAGTTATCTTTATCATCGCTATTAATAGCCTGACGATAACTTTTCGGATCATCAAACAACAAATCAACACCGTGAGTGCCGTATGAATAATAATCTGGAGGTTTACGTACTCTTTCAGGGTACCTTCTCTCAGGACATACATCGTTGGGTTCATGTGAAGGAACCAGGGACAGATCACGTTGTTCATCCGAATGTAGAGACTCCGTGTCACCAACCCCACCCGCTTCATCAGTCGCGTCCACAAAATCGTCAACTTGCTCTACCTCCATGTGCACACTTTCTGAAGTAGGTGAAGAGGTAGAAGCAGATGAGATAGAAATCTCCTGTTGCGATGTGGTATCTGAAGAAGTTTGTGAAAAAAGATTAATGACATTAGGTCTCACAATAACTTCGGGCTGAACAGATTTATCCTTCAATCCTGAAAAATTATTTTCAAAGAACGTAATATCCCGTGACTTAATCAACCTCCTAGGGTTTTGCGCGCTACGGAAATAATAACTCCTTGGATCGTCTGAATATCCAACAAAGATATGTTCAGAAGTTTTCATGTCTAGCTTAGTTCTCTGGCATGAAGGCACGTGAACTAAAGCTCGGCAACCAAACACTCTTAAATGAGACAGGTCGGGTTTACTACCACACCACATTTCATATGGCGTCTTACCATCAAGTGCACGATGAGGTGACCTATTCTTTAAATAAACACTAGTCTCAACAGCATCCTGCCAAAAAGCTTTCGACAGAGAGCTCTGTGCCAGCAAGGAACGGGCCTTCTCCACAATACTACGATTGCAACGTTCACTTACCCCATTTTGTTGAGGGCTGTATGGTACAGACGTTTCATGTCGAATCCCTTGAGCCTGCAAATAGTCTGTCAGCTCCTTGTTGACATACTCAGTACCATTGTCTGACCGAAGGGTTCGAATCTTAGTGCCAGTCTGTCTCTCAACAAGTGCTTGGAAAGCACAAAAACACTTCCGAACTTCTGTCTTAGAAGACATACAATAAAGGGATATAAAACGTGTATAATCATCTACAAAAATAATAAAATATTTATTACCTTTAAAAGATTCAGTGGTCATGGGACCACAAACGTCCGTATGAACCAATTCTAATGGTGACGAAGCCTTCTTATACTTTATCCCTTTGAAAGGCTTCCGGGCCTGCTTACCCTCTATACAAGGTATGCATGGTTCTTTGTCAACCTCAGTATACTCCACACCAACAGCTAGACCTTTTTTGAGTAGATCCATACCAATACGGCAGAGATGTCCTAGACGCTTATGCCAAAGCTGAAACTGGGACAAATTAGTGTGAACATTATAAGCTGAAACACCTTGCGGTTTTACCGTACAATCTAAAGTGTACAATCCACCACAAATAGAACCATGTAAAGCAGGATCATTTATAAAAGAAATATCATTAGAATTATAAAAATTACAGCCATTTTTATCAAAAACAATCGAGAAACCTTTCTCTACTGCCTTTTTGACTGAGAGTAAATTACAATCTAGGCCAGGAACATGTACAACATTCAAAATCTTCTTGAAATCGGTTTTTGTGTCAATAGCAACATCTCCTAAACCCACAGCCGGCAAACTTTTACCATTTGCTACAGTTATCTTCCCATCACAGGGTCGGTAACTTTTAAACCATTCGGCATGTGGAGTCATATGAACAGACGCACCAGAGTCGATAATCCACTTCTCAGACATCTGAACACATGGTGCAGACAAAGCCAATTCCGTGACACCATCCAAAGCCAATTCCGTGACACATGCATCCATATTTCCTGAACTAGAAGCAGTCAGTCCCTTATCTTTAGAACAACTTTCTGTAGAGCAACTCGCCTTTGCCTTTTTCTCCTTCTTTTTGAGAGGACAATTAGGACTCTTGTGCCCTGGCTTCTTACAACGGAAGCAAATAAACTGCTTCTTAGCATGCAACGCAGCCACATCATCTTTAGTCTCCTTCGTCATTTCGCTCAACAACTTAGTCCTCACCAAATCTGTTGTGACTTCAACGCTCCCATTCTCAAGAGCCATTATCATGGGCTCGTAGCGAGACGTTAGACCTCCCAATATAATAGCTGCTAAAGAACTATCTTCTATTGTTTTGCCAATATCGGCCAGGTCTAGTGCTGTTGTAGTTATTGCCGTTAAGTAAGATTCTAAATCAGAAAAGTCAGATAAGGAGTACCTGTACAACTTACGTTCCAACGACAGTTTACGACCCAAACTTCGATCCTCGTAGGATTTCATAAGAGCATCCCACGCTTCTTTTGCGGTCTTAGCTGGTCGAACAATAGAAATAGCAGCGCCATCCACAGTAAGGCATATTTTAGAAAGAGCCTTTTCACCCTTCCGTACATCGTCGGGCGTCTTATTCCCTTCGACAACTACTCCGCTTACGGTTTCCCATAATCCTTCATGGATTAACAACATACGCATTTTAAATTTCCACGCAGTGTATCCGTCTCTATTACAAAGTATCGGAATACAATTTAGTGACATACCAGAAACTGCAGACGACATGTTAACTACTAATTTCACCACCAATCTTCTTTTAAATTCGATCGTAGATAAAATATACGGAGCTTCGTGCTGATAACGTGTTGTAATTGTAGTCTGAAGAATCAGGTTCCTATGTGGAAATTGCGAAATGAAAAACTCAGTAAACGTTGTATGATGGTTGCTATTCAAACATCTAGAGACAAGTATATTTAAATTATGAATATCTTTTTATAACATTACAAATGGCATCTAAAACCTAACAAAAAGTCTCTTAACAAGTAGGTTTTACAACAGTACTACGTTACCGATTATTTTATTGGCATCAGGACCTACAACATACCTATCCAGTTCTCACTTATTGGTAATGCACAACTTGCACTTAGACATCAAACGTTTCGTCAGCTAAGAAAAAACTTTTTCAGGTGTTGGGTATCAGGCTGGGGTAAGAACATGTTCGGAATACAGGGCCAGTACCAGCAGATACTGAAGAAGGTCGACGTGCCCATAGTAGCACCTGCAACGTGTCAGACCCAGATGCAAACAGCCCGTCTCGGAGCCACCTACGTACTGGATACCACGTCGTTTGTGTGCGCTGGAGGAGAAGCGAACAAGGATTCCTGTACAGTACGTGTATTTAAATCAATTAAGCCTTAACAGTCAGCTGTTAAATCCTTTCCCAAAAAGGAGGTAATGATGCCCAATATTTATACGATTTTCAACGTAAGGTGAGTCCTGACGTTTCCCTATAAAAGTTAGCATACCAAAAAATTTAAAAAAAACATTAAATATACAGGGTGTAAACGAATTCGTGTTATTCCTTAAAACCACATGATCTACTACTGGTGTAGATTGGCACCGCACGGGAATTAGCCTGATTAAAAATAACAAAATTAAAATCTTTTTTTTTTCATGCGGTAAGGGTAAGTGGTCGTATCTAAACCACCTAATAAGAATTCAGTAAAAAAAAAAAAGTTTTCTTTTTGCAAGAAAACATTTTTTTATATTGAACATTTCGATGCCACGCATAAGTGAATGGAATCTCGGCGACGCGGCTGGCGGACACGACTAACGCGATATCGCTCTTTGCAGTAAGTTAACTCGGGGCTGTAAAATGACTCAGAAATAGAAAACTAAGATTTTTATTTGAATTATTTCAGTTGATTTTAAAAAATTCCCTTTTAGGTAACCCTAAATCTGTGTCACCAGACTCACCAGTAGATCACGCGGTTTGAAGGAATTACACGAATTCGTTTACACCCTGTATAAGTATTTTATCGTTTTTCATGATGTCGTTTACGTTTTTTCGATAGCAGTGTCCTTACGGCTACAATTAACGAAATGACTGCTACGTCAGGACCCATCTTTCGTTGAACAGAGTAGGCATAGGGAAAAGGTAGATCCGTGGAGTCATCCTTTCACCCTGACAACTTTGCTGCCCGTTATCGTCCTGGGGTATTTGGGCTGACCACTTGGATGGTTACGGTGTTGTGAGCCAATTCTGGCAGATCCGCATTAGTCAGAAGTTTGGGAAACTTAATGTTCTGCTCTTCCATCGTCAACTCGAAAGGTGTATTAACTTGACCTAAATTAGGAAATCTCTCTGATTTTAAAATGTTTTACTTTATAATTTTCTAACTTTATATTCTGTGCTTATAAAGACGACGGACGATGGAACAAAAGACGTCCATTTGTGGGTATTCGTGTGCATAAGGGCTTGTTTGTTGCTTTTTAAGTCTTCTATTTTATAAACGATGTAGGTGAATTCCGATAAAAACTGGTCACGATTTAATAAACAAAGTGCTTGAATTTAGTGTTTATGCGCAATTATGTATCGAAAACATTGTTTCTAACGACTCTGCTTTGACATTAGCATTTTTAACTGCGTTAAAATAATTTTACGAACAACATCACTACGTTTACTTACTATACAGGGTGGAATCGTTAAGTGTCAACAGACGATTTTTTCGTCAATTTAAGAGATATTTAAAAAGTTAAGGCTACTATCAAAACTAGGCTACATGGAAAATAAAATAACATAAATAACTTCAGGAAAAATAAAAGCCAGATATTGAAAATTTTGTTTTTTGCTGCTTTCATACATTTAGTATGAGAATTTCTTTCAACTGATCATACCAATCATGCTTACGCAATCTCTCTCTTCCTTACTGTTAATCTGGCGGCGGAGTTAGCCTTACTCGATTTCGGTCTATCTTAGATATTAGTCATCTCTGTAATAAAGCTTCATATCACTAGATTCCTGAGCACTACCTAAATCTAACTCAGGATTTCGAACAGAAAACAGACAGATTTTGTAGTTCCAGATTGCCTACATAATGCGATAGCCTATTATTTTCATGTCTAATAAATAATAATAATATTGCAACCAGTTTGTTTATCTTATAAAAATACTAAGTAATAGCTCAATGACAATGTTCCTTATTACATGGCGTTAAATATCGTCATGACGAACTTGTGGCTGTATAACAGAACTCCTCTGCCTACGCTTTAAAGGAATAGGCATTAAGTGTATTTTTTTATAAATTAAATAAAAAATCCATAGGATTGTTCCTATGTTTTTTTTTAAAATTTGGAATTAATGGCTTCTTCCGTAGTTTTTTTTGTTTTAGTAACTTGTTATTTTTCGTTTTCAGCCAGTTCAATTGATTAAAAGTTTAAATAAAAAATGTTGCCGATGTTGTCAATTACGAGAAAGAAATATTAAGTATCCATTTTTTTTTTGAGTTATTATTAATCCCGTCATTCAGTAAAAAAATTAGCATGAAAATAAAATGCAAAAAATTAAGCTTCTTGAATATCTCATGAACAAAAATGTCGTACTAAATGTACGGAAGTAGGTAAAATCAAAATTCTCGAAATGTGGCGGTTATTTTTTCAAAAATATTTATGTTATTTTAGTTACTAAGCGGCCTAGTTTTGATATTAGCCATAAGTTCTGAAATATTTACTAAACTGACGGAATAATCGCCTGTTGACACTTAACGATTCCACCCTGTATATGTTTACTAGCCTCACTGGGCTAATGTAGCAGCAACAATTTTAATGAAATTGTGTTAGGATCAAAAATTTGGTGAAATATGTTAGTTACGTACCAATTTTAATAGCTTTACATACATACATATTAGTAACTTGGATGTAAAAGCACCGTAAGATAATATGATACAGCGCTTAACATTGTTTGACATGAGGGTCTTGGACGCTGGCGAGTCTCACGCGCCTTGCCTTTTCCGCAAAAAGTCCGGCGGATCAGGATATAATTAAAAATATGAACTTGCGTGGCTTACAGATATAGTTTGGAGTCTCTAGTGGTTTGTATGAGTACGTGATATGTGGTCACGTACATTACGTTGGATCACCAACCCACCTGCCAAGCGTGGCGATTATGGCAAACCTAAATGGCTCATGGAGGCCTATGTCCAGCAGTGGACGTCTTTCGGCTGAATGATGATGATGACATTACATTTTTATGCAACTACGGGATTGTGTCTAGGGGATCGTCAGCGGCATCCATCTATGAGCTACTACCATACTGCCATCACTAATCCGTTTGCAAAGCGAAGTGAAATCATTCCCTTATAACCGTCATAATAATAGCAGTTTATAAGGAGACCTCAATGCAGCTTAGACCAGCATTCGAATTGCGTATCACATTCGTAATTTCAATAGCCTTCATTTTGATAATACAACATCATTACGTGGTACATAGTTGTGGAGAAGTCGGATTGTTAATACATACGTTGGTATGGAAATTGACCTTTCAAAATCAAAGCCATAGCGATAACGAGTGTTTTGCGCAATTAGGATGTAGGACTTGTTACAACCGGTTCACTAGCATTTTTTTAAACGGATTTACGATCCCAACAATTAGCCTTTTTTCTATTTACCTGGATGATAAGCAGCTTATTATACTTACTCTTCATGTTTTATTCCAGCTTTGATTATATTTTTGTATATTTCCAGGGTGACGGTGGTTCAGGATTAGTTTGTCAAGTGAACGGGCAGTGGGTGGTAGTGGGTCTAGTGGCGTGGGGTCTCGGTTGCGCGAACGCAAATGTTCCAGGGGCCTACGTCAACGTCGCCGGCTTGCTGCCTTGGATTCAACAGCAGATTGCCGCTTAAGTGTAGTGAATTTACTGTAGAATATCTATAACTGTCTCAATTTTTTACTTAGACATCGACTTGTTTGTAAAAATGAAATAAATAATTAATTAACCTTCTGATCTGATGATCTACGCTGGCTGGGATGATTTGATTATATTTGAGGAGTATCATAACTTATCCATAGCGCATAAAATACCTACAAGAAAATAAACACTTTGTTATTGAAGCTTAACACAATATATTAAGTTAACAGTTTATACAAATAGCCATATAAACATTATAAAACATACTCCTAGCCAACATAAACGATAGATACGGACTACTTACAGGAAATACAGCGTTCTGAACGCAAAACTTTAACGACTAATCTTTAACGAAACTAACCACTTAAAAATAGCTCGTACGGACGTAATCTAGTATTGCAGCGGGATCCAGGCCCGCGTGAGGGACGACACATGCACTGCGCGTAACAGGGCATCCTTGAGTTACTCCTCGTCAGGTTTCTCCTGCTTTACTACAGGTGCGGGTGACGGTGGTGCGGGGGGTGAAGGCGGGGGAGGCACGGGAGGTGGTGAAGATACTTCTATATACTCGTCTGTTCCACGCTCCTCTTTGATCTCTGGTTCACGCTTGACCTCCGGTTGCGATGGAGATGTCCGCGGCTCCGGCGGTGCTAAAGCGGCCCACGCTGATGCAGCACCGCGCGCGTACGCTTCATAGAAAGCCCTCTGCGCAATCTCCGCCTCTTCAAGATGCACGAACGCGTGATTATCTAACTCCGCGCGGAAGAAGAACTTGAGTCCACATCTTGCGCAGTCGTAAGGGCGAGGCGCGGATGCGTGCTCCGGTAGATGACGCTGCAGGCCCGCGGCGCTCGTGAACACAGCCGAACATAAATAACAGGTGAAAGCGCCAATACCAGCGAACGTGTGTTCAATGAGATGTGCCTGTAGTCGTGTTGGGGAACCCAGTGCTCTTCGACAGAGGCGACAGTCATGGTCAGCGGGGGGCGGGGGGCGCGGTGCGGCATGGCGGGCATAACAAGCCGAACAGGCACGGGCACCTTCCCCTGCCTCGCCTTCAGGCAACGCGCGAAGGCATATCGCGCATCTCTGTTCGTCTTCTCCCGGTCGAAGATGGAAACGGGCGTGGAGTCGTGCTTCGGCCTCAGAGGCTAATGTCTGTCGGCACACGACGCACGGCGCTGGCAGTGCCGGGTGATGCCGCGCCATGTGACTCAGGAACGACTCCTCAGATAACAATCGAGCGCGACATCGGGAACATGTGTCGCCGGATACCACCTGTAAAGAGTTTGATTATACTGATGATTTGTGAAAAAGAAAAGAAAAACATTTTACAGACATAAACAATTTTCATTTAAAATAACCATGCGCCTGGGATCCCCAAAAATAAAAGTGTGAACCAACCCTGTTGGTTGGTTCACACTTTTATTTTTGCCAAAGATAGTAGGATTTAGGATTTTCGTATAATTATACTACAGAGGTCCTATGTTAATAAAAAGTTAGGGTGCAACTTTACCTTGCAATGGGTGAGCTTGTGTTCAGCAAGCACCGCAGCAGACGGCAACACCTCATCACAAATCAGACATTTGTGTCGCGCGGCAGCAGCGCCAGAATGTGCTCGTGTATGAGCCTCAAGTTCAGCGCGACTGCGCGTGCGCTCTCCACAATACGCGCACTGCAAGGCTACGGCGCCGTTCTTCCGACGTCGCTCCTCACTCGCAGCCACCACTGCTGTAGTCACACCGCCACCATCGGTCCCAGGAGTGCAAGGGGATCTAGCATCGTCACCACCCTCTCCACCGTTACTGGTTTCCATTCTTTTTGTTCTGGGTAATTCACCATTTAGAACCTGCCAAGACATTCATTTTATAAGAAAAGTTTCACTTTTCTTGCAGCAAAAATTTCAAATGATTTGACAAGAAAATCGGAAAAGAACTAAACCGGTCTCTCACCTGCTGTTGAATCGCATGATGTGCCTGCATGTGTCTTTCAAGCAGGTACTGTACCGCAAAAGCGTCATTGCAGGCGGGCACGGGGCATCGATATGCGCGGTGTGGTCTAGGAGTCCTGGTTGCGACTCCACCTCCAAGTAGAGCTCCGCATGCACAACGCGGGGCTGCGGCGGCGTGACGAGAACGCACGTGGGCGGCACCCTCGGCCTCCGAACGGAGGGCCCCCGCACCTGCTCCGCAGGAACGACACACCCAAACCTTGTTCTCACCGCTGTGTGCCACCGCGAAGTGAACCTGAAAGGAGAGTAAATGTTATTGTAAAGTATTATATTTTAGGGGACGAAAATTTAAAGTTTGTCCTTAAAAAGCTCTTGAAGGCACTTTAAAAAACATGCCAAGATTTAAAACGTTATAAGGTTCCAAGAATGTTACTATACCTGAATCGCAACTTTCGAATCGAAGATTTCTTTACAAAGAGCGCATCTATACAGGTGATGTGCGTGCAGTTCAAGGAGATGTTTCTGCAAGTCATCGGGAGCAGAAAAGCTCCGAGCGCAACTGTGGCAGGTATACTCGCAGGAGACGGCCAAATAATGCGCTGTGAGGTGACGCTCCGATGCCGCAGCATCCGCGAAAGTAGCACCGCAGTGAACGCAAGGAGCGGGGCTTGATCGTCCCAGCTCACCTCCTTCTTCGAGATGACCTTTCAAATGAGCACGAAATGCTTCGAAATCTGGCAAGGCTGCATCACATTGATTGCAGAGTAATGTGCTCGGAGACAGAGTTGTTTGTGGAGTGCCAGAGCCGGAACGTGGACGCTTAGCTGGAGGGACTTCGTCAGTTGCTCGTCGACTCAGATCAGTGGGTGCTGGTTGGTCTACTTGGACTGGTCCCTCGCCATTCAAGAGCGCTGAGTGTGCTGCTCGCACGTGCAGTTGTAGCTGTTCCATGCTTGTGAAGGTGTCGCGCGTGCAGTAGATGCAAGCTAACAGTGTGGGGGGCGGTTGAGAAGCAACTCGTCGTGGTGGTGTCATAGCTGCAGCGTCGACGCCATGCGCGCTCGCCATGTGGGCCTGGATTGAAAGAAAGAGGTAAATAATTATATTTATTATGTGGCCTTTCTTTTTAATTTATTTGGATAAAAAGTATTCATAGGAAAAATTGCATTATAATTGACGTATTTTTTAGACAAAACTAAATATCCCGTTCTGGTAGTCTACCTGAAGAAGGTCGGGTCGTCTGAAAGCCTCCCCGCATCGCAGACAACGCAGTGCTCTGCGTCGGTCTGGCTCGCGCCCCTCGCGGTCTCGCTTGTGCCCCTGCATGTGTGACGTCAGAGCTGCTGCCGTGTTGTATCCGCGATTGCAAACAGTGCACTGAAACGGTTTCTGGTTGTCGTGTGTCTTCATGTGTATCTTCAAGTGGTCACTGGAATTTACGTAATTGATTTTGTATTTGACATTTCGAAAAGAATGAGACTCTTCGTTCTCTCTCAAGGTTTGTCCTCTATTTGCATGTAATATTTGAAAGCGAATATTGGAGTGGTATATATGGACTTGAAACCCAGCATTACATGGCTTGCAATACTCATTCGAGCACTCAGCTGTAAGGTGTTATAAAACGATCAACCTTAGCAGTTCTTGCTTGCGAATACTTGATGCAATGCTCACATATTCGTATTATAGTGACGATCATTGCGTACAATATTGTTTTTTTGTAAGTAACGAGGTATCCTACTATATTTTTCAAAACCTAACATTAAGTTAAAGTGTGCCTATGTAGGTATAACTTCAAAACATCCGTATAAGGATTTTAAAATTGAGATAAATCGTCTTTGTGTGACCAAGCTGAGACTACAATTTGTCATATGAGACATAAGTACCCACATAAAGCACGGACCAAACAGAACTAACAAAGAGGCTTTTCACGCAAACTACAGAATAGAGGCGTTCGCCCAAACACCTCCGCTAATGGCCGCGCTCGCCGTGCCCGTTTAGGTATGGGCCATTATTTCATTTTTGTGAGACCCTCGACGTCATTTGTCAGCGCATCATCTCTTTTCACTAGTCGGCGGTTCGTTGGGCCGACAAATTGCATGGAATTAGTCACGTGGTCGCGGTAAGGTGACGAAAAAGGTGACACGTCGCCTTACGGCCGAGAGCGCGCGGTGCCCGTGACTTGCGGTGATCAATCTTACTCTGCGGCCTTTGTCATGCACGCATCTCCTGAGCATTCTTTTAACCATGTATTAATCTTCAATGGCTTCGGATTAGACGCATTAGCATTCTCTTTGTACATACAACCATTTGTAGTGGTACGTGATTTGGTGGTAGGAGTTAACGATGGAAATGATGTAGATATTTTAATTTACAACCAATACATACAAGTGAAGTACTCCTAACTAATTATTTTCGATTTGTCTCCACATTTCCTCGGAATTTTTGTGACAAGGTTTTTTATTCTTATTGCTTTGTGAATTCCAATGTAATCATAGGTATGTAGCTTACCTCCTGGAAAAGGCAGACTCGCAGTGTGCACATCGATATTTGCGGTCCCCGGTGTGCAGCTTGACGTGGCGGTCACGAGAACGCTTGTGCTTGAACAGCCGCGAGCAGAATTCACACCTGAACGGCATCTGATCCGAATGAGTCTGAAACAATTGCAGTTCTCATAATATACACGTAACGCCTGGTATCCTGTAAAATTCAGGTCAATTAAAGGCCCATCCCATTTTGTAGCGGGCGAGCCTGTCGCCATTTCTTTAGCACAATTTAGATCCTCCGAGAATTTTAACAGAGACATAAAATATTTTGTCGGGCGTAACGTACGACAGGCACACTAATGGCGACTTAACCTATGCAATATAATAATAAAGTGAATGGTTTACACAAGGAATTATTACAGACTATTATAACGGATTATGATTATGAACTCATTGCTAAACCTGAAGGAATCCTAGTTTTGGTATTTAAAACCAAAGCTAATACGCAATGCCAGATAATTCTGGCTTTAAATTATTTTTTCGTGTTCTCATGCATAATGATGCATATCATCATAACTAATAACACATTTAATCAATTACATGAGGAGCGATTAAAATGTATACACATTTACGTCACACAGTGATCGAAAAGAAATAACTCCGGGTACGTTGATCACAAAAACTATCGTGAGAACCATCTGCGGACAATGGGCTGACTACCGCTGCGCCTGCGCGAGCTGGCCAGCTTACGATCTACCGGCATTTTGTGTCAATAGAGAGAAAAAACACGAAGGACCCAGTAAGCTCGTCGTGACGAGTAAGATATCAACCATTGGGAACCGCGGCTTCATCGCCCAGATCGATTACTACTGATAATTGTTCAATTAATTATCTGCGTATCGCTTCTTTTGATCTTCTTGGTACTTTTAAGTACAGCTATGCAGTGAGAGGTTTGGTTAGCTACTAGTAGCAGTCATACTTAACTTAAAAATTAGTGGCATAAATTCTCTTTTTAATCATTAATATTATTTTCTACCTAAAACATAAATAATAAAATCCCTATACTTATTGTTGAAATCACATAGTTACACAACGAATCCAAAGCTACAGTATAACGAATCGATACCTGCAACCGATAACATTCCTGCGCGGGAGCAGCGGGCTTATCACAATGAGATGGATTTGATCGGTAATGTTCCCCGGAACGCCTTTGCTACGAACAACACGTTTTGAGTTACGTCTTCTCGTAACGGTAGATGAGAACAAAAAGTAATGCTCAGCCTGGACAGGTTATGAAACATGGCAACGGTTAAGCCGTGTAGGCAGTTCGCAGATTTCACCATACGCACAATAGCCTCGTCTCATACTTAGGTGCCACTTTGTTTAATAGGCGTTAGTACTTAGTTTACCCAGTGCATTGAAGGTTAGCTAACGTGTTTTAGGCAGGCAAGTTGCAACAGCCAAAGGATATTATCTAGACTATACCATAAGGAAACCTGCTTTATTATTATGCAAGAATAATAATTCAAGTTTATACCAAAATGCAGTGGCCATAACGCCAACTATTAATACTGTCAAATTCTTTAAAATGTATTATTGTTAGCCATTATTTTTCCTTGATAGTCAAAAACAGCTAATACAAGAAGAGAACAGGTATTGCCATCCTCCAGGTAATGTATTATTAGTATCATATTGCGAAAATCGTGATGCTTCAAGACTTGCCGAGGAAAAAGGTTGCTGTTGCTTCACATTAAACCAGGTTCCTATACCTACTGGCCTTTAAGTAGGTGAGGGAATCGGTTGTAAGCTTGCTAATGAGTTGATAAACATTAAAAAAAGTAAAATTTAAAAAAAATGAAATATGTGTACTTTTCGACACACCTTTAGGTTCATACATGTCTGTATATCGATACATAGGTACACACACGTTCACTCCGCTGAGAGCGAAGTTATGCCGCAAATTCTATGCTCATTGATTTATTATGGGAAAACACATAGTCATAAAACTTACGCAGCCATTCGAGAACTCCAAAGATATCTTGTATCTACGTGACGAAATACGTTTAGTTGTAAAAAGCAAGTATTATTGGGCACTCAAAAGATATTCATGAGTTAGGACATAATGAGGATGCTAATGTGGCGCTTGTGAATAGCCTGTGGCAGGGAGATAATGAGAGCCGTCCGCGTCGTCGGCCTTCGCACCACCGTGAACTGGAGCTGGGCCGTCACATAATAGACTCCCAAACTGACAGCCAGTTCACGCTTTTACTAATTGACCACCTCCGCGACGTTCATTCAGAACGACGCTAAACAAATGTTACGAATGATTGACTCGCTTCTATTCGACTTCGTTTAACGTTTGCACTGAACAAACAAATAACATTAAATTTGAAGGAAAATGTCCATGTTAGTTTTCAGAATTTGGATTACGTAAAAATTTACTCCAAAAATATTATGAAGTTCGTTGAGGGTTTTGCAGGCTCGTGCGCCTCCAATTACCACGGCGAGGCTATTAGCGCCACATCTCAATTCGTTAGTGCTACCTTGTTACTGACACGCCTCCTCGAGGTTGTTAACCAAGTACCTATAATAACACTTGATGAATTAAGTATATCTACGTAAAGTTTATTTAGCATTTTACGTAACGATGTTATTGTCTTGTCACTTAGACAATCGTTTCAAGTAAATAAGCTGTGTTTGATTGTTACAACGTAATGAATACTTTTCTTTTTCATTGCTTCAAGGAATCAATGTCACTCTTTAATTATAATCGATAAGGTACACAATCAAAAAAACAGTGAAATTGATTTAGGACTATAGCGTAGGTACAAAGGCACTGCTTATTTCTTTGAAATCCCTGCCAGCTGACCTGCGAGAAGAGAAAAAATGTAGACAACTTTGGGTAAAAACAAATGAAATATAAATATACAAAGAATAACTAAAATATGTAACTGGAATAACGCAAACATAACATAAAGCCTAAATTAGAATATTCTGTTACAATCATATTATGTTAATACATACTTACACTGAAATTTTACTTTTATGTGCTTAAATATTGTTTATTTAAGAAAATAGTATTATTCATTGTTAACTGCCTAAATAAGGCTCAATTTTATTTAACCCAATTAAAAGTCTGATATGTAAAAAGCACGTTTAAAAATAATTACACATATTAAAAATGGCTGAAATCGATTCAGTTGCCGATTCTTAATAAACCATTTGTAGGGTTTTCGATAATTATGTTGTACACGTTGTATAAAAAATAGGTACTTACATGAAATACTATAAACTTAAATACATACTAAGAGAGTACATAAACATTTAAATTGCATATGAAAGGATCACCAGACGAATAAACCACGATGCTAGTAGTTTCTGATATTACATCTGTGTTTCTGAAAACTCCAATCTTAAAAATTAATTTATGAATACGTAGGTACTTATCCCGTGAATACCTTCGCTGCCTTTGGCGACTCAATATTAAAGCAATGCAAACTTATGCAAAAGTCGCGAGCACTTTGTTGTGATAAAAATGATAAATTGACAATCCGGAATTATAAATCTATCGCCATGTTATAGACTACCATTTAATTGTATTATTTTTCCTGTTTTAACATGGGAAAACATTGCATATACTATGAGACTGATGATACAAGTTCATATACAGGTTGTAAAATAATTCGTATAATTCCTTCAAACCACATGATCTATTAATAGGTTAACCCCACACGGGAATCAGATTGATTAAAAATAAAAATAAACGTTTTCTTTTCTCAATTAAAAAATGTATGTGATGGAAAATTTCGATGCCATGCATAAATAAATGAAGGCACGGTGACACATCTGACGGGCACGACTAGCGCGATATCGCTCTACGCAGTCAGTTAACTTGGGACGCTAAAATTACTCAGATACAGAAAACCATGGTTCAATTTTTGAAAACTTTTTTTTTTGTTGATTCTGAAAACTACCTATGCAGGGTCAATCAGTGTCGCCAGATCACGCGGTTTGAAGGAATTACACGAATTCGTTTCCCTGTATTGGCTGATGTGACGCAAAAAGTATATTTTATCCATTTTCTGAAAATCTGATTGTAAAATTAATAATATAATCGGCTATCAAATCTCATGTCAAGAGCTGTTATTGGTTGTTTGTATTTTGGTCGACCAATCACATTCGTTAACATTAGATTTGAAAACAGATTCAATTGATCAGCCTTTCAAAACCCGGGAGTTACGCTCATGACATTTTCAGGTACCTAGGTATTGTATTTATTTTGATAAATTACCAATTTAATTCCTTAACTGCACTAAAATATAAAATAATAAGCAAATTAGTTGTAAGATTTCATTTTATTAAAGGGTCGTCGTATAACAAAAAAATGTACTCATTCGTTGAGCCTGTAGTAAAGCTTTTTTATGATTCGATTGGCATAGCACCTACACGTATACATATCATGGCTGGTAATCCACAGATTGATAAGTACCGCGTATCCTGATGCAGCCAGCAGCAATTATGAGCACGAAGTCCGGTCTAATTGGCCTAAGTGGGCCGGCTTCCGCCGCCACCAAGCTTTCTTCTTGCATGTACTGTTTTGCTATTATTTTATGACGACTATAAAAATTTAACTTTACTTTCTCATGGATTGGGTACCTGTTTGTCGACAAATATGTTACACGGCCGTATATTTAATGTAATAATTGCAGATGGCAGACTATTTATGTTATCACAATTTCAGCATCCCACATCCTAATTTTATAAACCCATTTCGGCTACAGTTGTCAAGTAGCTATTCTATGATTTTGTTTATAAATAAAGTACCTAGGCCTATCAATAGAACTTGTATGTGATAATGTTTATTTATGGTTTTGGTTCATAATTCTAATAAGTAGATAAATATAGATAAAATATCTTATCTCTCTGTTTCTTAAGAACTCATAAATAATTGGAAAATTAGGGCGCAAGCGTATTTACTTAAAACGCAGATGTAAACTGTCTACTGTGGTTTATAATGTCTTAAAAAACTCAAAAGATAAGAAATCAGCTCAGTTGCCGATCACTTATCTGAGTATTTTTATAGCCCTAGTAGGCTTAGCACTTAACTATTTACTTAATTGTATTGATTAAAAACCAAAAAGAACCGGCTTCTAATTAAACTCCATTCACATAAACTAGTGACGCGACTTGAAGTGATATTTAAATCACATGTTGTGATTAGCGCTGAGTGACGTGCGAATTTTACCGCGAAGCGCCCGCGCACGGCGCACAACACATCGGCATCGGTACGGCAACACATAAACATAGCAGCGGCATGTTTACTCCACTCACTTAATTGGAGCAATCGGCCCCTGACAGAATTAATAAATTTGATCGTCCGTGCACGATAAATCGCGCCCCGCTCCGACCAGCGCGCCAGCGCCCATGCCCACGCACTTACTTAAGAGGAAGCTACCCTCAGCGTAGGCCAATTAGACGCTCGCGAGATTGACAATCGATTAATCGTTAGCTGCCTTTTTATAAGATGTTGTTATATTGAGTTGGCCATATCACTGTTTGCGGTTCTTTGAAACAAATTGTAGAAATATTATGGTGCCTATCATTCTTAAAAATCGCATTGTTATTTTTACAAAACGTTGGCCCTTGTCATCGTAATACTTCGTGCGAGAATTCAATAAGCGAAACGATCCGGTGGCGCCGCGGGGGCTCGGCCCCTGGGTGCACCGTGGAGCCCTGCTGGCTGCCGCGTGCTGCTCCCACCACGACACTACACAGCGCTTATGGTAAAAAGACACGCGAATGGCATGTATCACGGTTTGTTATTTAAACTGCTAACAAATTCCGTGAGAGCGACCGACATTATACTCCTAATGGTGGTGAGCTTTCCGAGTAAAGCGCACCAAGCACATTTTAAACTAGTTTGAGGTGAACGTGATAGCCAATAAAAGCTTGGGAATGGGCAGCGGGCGGCTACTGAGCGACTTTCTCAGATGAATAACAGCGCGACATCGTCGGTTCACATGGCCAGGTGCCGGCAGACCCCGAGGTCAACTGAGTCGCCGCTGGCCCTCATCGGTATGTCGATAACTACAGCCAACAAGACCTCACGTGAGTTCCAGTTTGGTATTTAACTATGTTCATGAGCATATTAAATGTTATCTGTATTACCGGTGTTTACTGCAAAAATAATGTTGTATTCGTACTCTACAAAAAACAAAAAAAAACCCTAAGTACCTACATGAATAGAATAAAGTTAATGTTTCCTTCACTACGCAGTGCGCATGCAGAAAAATGTTAGGCTTTATGATAAAAAATCTTAATATTCTCGTGAATCACAAGTTCTCCGAAACAGTAGCTCTACTTCGTTGGTGCTCGTACCTACCGTTATTAAGATGTGAATCTCTCTGCGCGGTCTAATTTTTTTATTCATCCATATTAACCAAAGTATGTCAAAAACATAAATAATAATTAAGCACTCACTGTTTGTGATATAAGGTTAGTCGGATAGTGGGTACTAATCCAAAAGGGTGTTCAAGTACCCTTAACAATGAATATCTTTTGTTTTACCACTTTCCCCAGAAGTCAGTAGTTTAAAAGAAATAGCTGTTCAAAGATTTCATAAAAATACGCTAAAATCTATCTATCCACAGCTATTATCAGCTGTGATTACACTTTTGGTCATATTCATTTGGTCACGGATTAGAAGATCACATCTGTTTTCTAAATACGTAACTAAACCAAGGATGAAGAATTTTACAAAAAACATTTTGCGTGGAAATAAAAGTGATTGAATTTTAAAATTTTAACACTTGCTTTACAACAGTCATCAGTGATACTTTAAATGGCTTAGTGTTCCCTGTCTGACTAACCTTGTATATGTGTAATAATAATAACATATGGTTTGAAATCATATAAAATCATAAACAAGTCAAGTAATATAAAATCAGGTTTAAATAAAAAAAAATGCTATCGCTAATTGCAAGTAGCGGAAAGAAGAATACTTAGTTGTTAACAAAACGTGAATCTGATATACGAGTACACAGGAGGCCAAATCTACACTCACCGGCGCATAATTTGCGGAACGCATTTGTATTGTACACTAATGTTTTTGTTTAAATATTTTATAATTAGGGTTAAATGCATTAAAAGGACAAATAATCAATAATCATTTATTTGAATTTGGCAATTTAAATCTTTAATTTGCTAAAATATCCATTTTGAAACTTTCGGCGCATATTTTTTGGAATAATTAATTTGCTATTTTTTTTTTTTTTTTTTGCTTGTTTTATCACCGTTTCTATACTGCTAGGATCCTTATCAGTATTATGACATGTTTCTCCACTCAATTTTTTAATCCATTGTCTTTTCTTAAGGCAAATTGTCCCCATACTCCCATGAAACACTTTTTAATCCTCTAATGTTTCTGGGTGGCTGGATTTTTTTCTCTAACCCTATTTCCCGTCAAGGCCAAGTGATATTCTATTGGACTTATGTCCGGGGTCCACGTGGACCCACCCTGGTGGGTTATTACAACATCTTTTATAAAATTGCGGACCACGAATACACATTCCGGCCACACATAATCGTGCATATTTTGTTTTTCTTGACTGATAATTCGTCAAGTGGCATCGCATGAGGTTCTGGGATGTCTATCCTGCAAAAATAAGCAGCCAGTAAGCCTCCTTCAATAATGCCTAACTCCGTGTGCGCTTCAAAACAAATGACACCCCAAACCATTACTGGAGCCTCCAGTATAAGGCACATTCCTGTAACATTTGACAGTTTAAAGCGATTCCCTTGACGTATCCATATTCTATGCCTCCCATCCAAAAAATGTATATCACAAAACAGCTTGCCCGTGAAAAAAAATCTCTTTCTAACTCCTTAGTCCGATCTCGGTGTTATTGAGCAAAACTTAATTTCACTACGCGATGACCTACAGCACGTTTTGGACATTCAGCAGTCACGATAGACATCAGATTACCTTCAATGAGACGTCGTCTTTCTTTCCGCATACTCACAAGCACCACCTTCAGGATGCTACAGGTCCGAATAGCAGCATTGCGCCATTTTTTCAGAGCCTTTACCGGTTTGAACTGTCATAAACCAATCATCAGCAGCGCTTTTTCCATGATTTCTGCATTATCCTCATCTTCTAACGAAACATCCTGTCTGCTGGTACCGATGGGCATTGCGAGGAATGACTAATATCGATACATCCAGTGCTTAACTTACTGCACGATAGGTTTGACTTTCATCGATCACTGTAACATCCCTCGTAACTTTTGTCGCAGGTAAATTACTGCTTTCAGCCTCTACGCAATGTTTACTCTCTTAATGCAATGAATACACTAAGGCCAAACCACCAGTACTTAAATAAAACAAAGTTCCGATCAAAAACACTAAAGGGCAAAATCTTTGTAAAATCAAAACTGAGCCTAATTTACCTCTAATCGATTAGGAAAACCAAATTTTTCTTCAACATGCAAGTCCTAATTGAAGGTTTTTTGAACAAAAAAATCGTCATAGCAATAGCAGTACCATATAATAAAAAAATGTAAAAAATAAAAACGTTCCGCTAATTATGCCGGTGAGTGTATTAACAGAAACGTTGCTCAATCGCAACCGAACTCATGATAACCCGTTCATTCAGACAGTTTTCGTTTACAAAAACTATGAAAATGTTTGATAACAATATAAAAACCAACAATTTTGTTAGTAGAATTAGCCTTTTGGTGTGGTATCTGCAGGTTTGCTCTGTGCTTTATTATAAAGTGCTTCAACCACTTCCTACAGGGATTACTACCAGTCCAATATTAGATACAATGTTGTTTTACAGTTCGTTTTTTTAGTAGCTATCGATCGATATATGGATTAAACATGTCAGCTATTTTACCTGATGTCAATCTTCTTTATATTCTTCTGCAGCAGTCCATCTAGATCAAATGTAACAGGACTGCGTATAGAGTCCGAACAACTTCGGACTGTTTTACGATTCCGATTACCTCTATCAAGCACAATACGTATCGGATGGGTTAATTAAGCTGAACGGCCAAGATCTGTTACAAGCTATCAATTGTATTTCAGCATTAAAGTTATATTTTCCACGAGACGTTTTACTGCTTTACGATTTCTCCGGAGGCGCAACGAGAACAAGACGAATGGCGGGTATGCGTGGACTCTGTAATTGATTTATTCTTATAATGATCGCCTTTCCCAAGCAGCGGCGCGATGATAAAGGTGTGGCGAGCTAGGCTAGGGAGTTGTTATCGCAAGCCTATTTCCGGCCGTCACCGCGCTGCTGTCGCGGCTCCGCGACGCGATCATCGCGCGATACATTTGTCGGCGCACACCCGACACCAGCAACGGTCGCCGCGATGCGCTGATCGATATCAACGCAAGCGCAACACGCCAATTGCATACCGATAATCTAATGAAATCCTTTCTAGATATTCCTCTCTCCTATCTCAAATTTATATGAGCGAGACCTCTCCCAATTTTAATTTTGAACGAGGTGACGGTTTTGCCACTTGAAGTGTACGTGCCGATCTATATCCGTATGTGGGCGAGCTGCTCGCGGCGGCTTGCAAAGTGACGTTTCTATTTGTCCTATCTCAGCTAGATCTGTCTCGGCGTGTGTCGTAATCGTAACGCGGCGAGATCGGCGCGACACAAAGGAGCCGAGATGTACGGCCGGCATAATGGCCGCGCACGTCACAGCCCTCAGCTCGCCAGCGCGCAGTGCAGCCGAGAACGATGCATATCTACGCACCGGCTCTGTAAATGGGCTGTTTTGGGTATCTACTTGCTAATGAAGCGAGGGCATGCATGGCGAAACTGGGCTGTGGATTCACAGATATGATTGCCACAGCAGTCGTATTGTCTGCGAAGCTGTTAGCTTCGTTACTTTATGGAAATGAGAGGACGGTCCGTAGACGTAGGTATATAACCTACTTTAAATGTTACTTGCGTTGAACTAGAACTCCTCTGAATCTCGCTGAGTTTAACAAAGATTATAAGCGTAGGATGGGATGCGTTGGTTAACTGTCACTCGAAGTTATACATAGTTATGTATAACTATATGTATAGCCAGTTGGCTAGAGTAACATTATCAACATAAATACCTGTTCATGTTTCTTGAGATAAGAAAGCCTAGGAAAGGCCTTATCGCAAAACTGGCACTGGTAAGGGGTGTGTTCGGTGGCGCCGAGCGTGAAGGGCGGTTCGGCTTCGGCGTCGGCTGCATCTGCTGACGTCGGCGTGGATGCGGGCGACGGCGACGGCTCCGGCGTCGACGACGGCCAAGAGCTGCCCGCCGTGCTGCCCACGCTGCCCAGCGCCTCTGTGACAAGACAATATAGCTTTATAAAATAGGTGACCTACTAACAAGTCAACATCCACATCTTAGCGGTCACAAGAGCCGAAAAACTGTGGGGAATTTTATTGGAAACTTTCAGTAACACTTAGCAGCCTAGAGATTTAGGAAAGTGTTGTTCATTAAAAATCTTTGGATCTAGGAGTACTAAAGACAAATTTTTTTTGATGAGTTAAATCAATAACTACTTCAGATCATTTGTTTTATGAAATAGACGATAGTCAGCTCGCACATAAATAATAATTGAAGTCTTGTAGGTACTCCTACCTCCGAAGATATTACATTTTTAATAAACAACTACATTACTGGGCAGGTCAAAAATTAAAAATGACTTTCATTCGGAGAAGAAGGGGTTGGTATTCCAAAAGGGGGTATTTTTTACGATAAAATTAAGTGTTTAACACGTGGTTTAATTTTTCGGTGGTCCAATACCTAACACATTGTATACATGTCTGGATGCAACTTTAAATGCTCTAAAACGGCCAAAAAAATTAGAGAAAAATTAATCGTAGACCGCTCTCACGCCGTTTTATGCCCTTAAATTGGATCGCAACCGTGCGTAGAAATTAAACTCACTATTCATCCTTAGATTCGAACTATACTCATTTAGTTTTGCCGTAACCATATAAATAAAGTTTGGTTTGATCATTATATTTCAAATTATTTTAGCTTGTATACATGCTAAGCTAAAATAAGAAGAAAGAGTGTTAAGTACTAAGAATTTGTACTCTACAATACCAACAGTCAACTGGCAACAATCATTTAGTGATGTTTGTATTTGTATAACATATTTTATGACACTGGTAACACTGCAGGGGTTTCAAACATTTTGTATTTCGTTCAGCAGACACTCGTCATTCTGAATTGTTTATTGACAAATGGAGTCAATGCAGGGTTCCTCGAGGGCATACGAGCCCGACTTTTTGTCGCCTGTAAAAAAGAAACCCTGGAAATCAAAAAGTGCTATGGAAAATCTCATGGTGATTCATGTGTAATAAAAGCGCGGTAATAACTAAAATTAGATTCTTAAGAGTATACATAAATATTTAATTTTATCTCGATCGCACATGCAACTTCTCTCCAATATGGTATACTTACCTAATTTAATACATTTTAACATACGTAAAATATAATGTAGGTTCTTACGCCTGTAATCCCCGAAGGAGAAGGCAGAGGTGTTCGCCTATTACAGGAGTCTATACACCCACATTTCGCCTCTGGTATTAAGTCCCACGTAATGAATAGATAGCGAGCCTATTGCCATTTTCCGGGAATAATTATGATGTCAGGTTCGTCGTCTCTTACAACTTGCTTGCCCGGCGACGAAAGGGAACTATATTCTTAAATGGCTTAATATCCCAAAAAAGGTACCTATTAAAACATTCCAGCAACTGACCAATTGTTGCTTGTATAGGTTTAGCCAGTAGGCTAGGCTTGTAGGCATTATATTGACTACATAGGCATAGGGATGACTGACTACTCATTTGCTATAGCTACGTACATGGTTGACTTATAGACAGTATTCAACTATACCAAGCAGTACCTATATCAGTACCAATACTATAACAGTTTCCCATATACTAAAAATGATAATAATAAACCACAATGCTGTCTTTGCAATACAATTTATGCCTATTCCTTTGCCTATAAATGCCAAAAGTCGCTACCTGTCAAATTGTAAAGAATAATAATGACAACTTGAAGATTTTCCAAGGAGTGTAAAGCACATTACGGTAGACATTCGCTCTCGGATAAAGCTATCATAAATATCGGTAAGGGTCCATATTTCGGTGTTAGGGCTAAAGGCAATATGTCTGCGCACCTCGGAGTGGCGTGAAATATAAACAAATTGAATGGGCCGCGATGACGAGCGGCATCAGCGCAAATGATGAGTAATGTAGACACGGGAGCAAGCGAGGCGCGAGTTCTGGAAGGCTCGATCGTTTACCCTTGGCGCAAAAGCTGGTGCGACTTTTTTTTTCTGTAGATTTAATTAAACAGGTAGTCAATTGACCATAAAATTATTTGTGGTTTTAAATAAAGTACGTTTTTTAAGATTAGAGATAAAAACTTAACTTTAATTTTTCATAGTATTTTCTGTTTACACGTATCGTATATCCACTGACTTAAAACAACTTCACGGAGTATATCGCGTTCTTTTTCTTAATTAATTTTGGAGATACTAGAAACTTATCTCCTAAAAAAACTTTCAGATAAATGGTATCAAAGTATCTACCTATTCAAAGAAGTTTATCTTAGAAGGGGTAAAAAGAAATAATTAATTAACCACATTAATTTGCAACGCACCTACCCACATTTAAATCCATCGAGTAGGTGCTCAGTATAATAGCTATGCTTTATCATGGGAATAAGCTATTTATTTTAAAAAATCGCGATACCTATACCATTTCTTTTACGACTTATTTCCCTTCCAAGCAGCCATTTAATAAGAGGAACTATTTATATCAATCTGTCGCCCTCCACGCCCCGGACGTGGGTAACGACTTCCACTAATGGTCAAAATAATGACAGCATGGGAATACACAATATTATAAAATTTTATAAAGCAGAATGTTATAAAATGCGTTCCAAATGTTTTTTTTTTGGATCTCAATCTCTATCCATTTTGCGGACCAGTATTCAAATAATGATGTTCTCTGTACTCCTAATATTACACCGATCAAGTATAGTATGGTCAGTTATTTACAAAAGGACTGGAACAACTACAAACAATAATGATAATAAGAACATCGAGGAACGAGGCCAATAAAAAGGCAGGGCGGCGACTCGACTACAAATAACACTTGGCGCAACACATAACGGGACTCGTGCAATTTTAGCAGCGCAGTGGATGTGGCCGGTGGCCGGTCACTGAGGATAGCCGTAATTAGCAGCGATTGCAGGCAATTCCTCGCCGGGTGACGGTGGCGCCGTGGCCGGCGACCGGTGGGCGGCGGAAGCACACTTCCTAATTGCGCCGTCTACGAGACACCTCGACCGGCGCCTCGGTAATCAACGCCAATCGCTAGCTGACATGGAAAACCGACAAACCACTTTATAATGCTTGTAGACCTTGATTTCGCTAATGCGGAGTTAAGTTCTAATGAGATTACTGTTTTTTTTATTTTTTCCTTTTGCAGTAGAGCCGTTAGTTAGTTCATAGCAAAGCTCGAAAGGAATAAACTAGATATCTAGCTATCCAGTAAATATTCGATGCCTAAAACAATAAATTAATTTGTCTCTTATGTCCTTATCACTATTGTATCATTTATAACACAAAGCCCGGCAAAAAATATGACAAATCACTTAGTTTGGTTTTCCATCTAAAACTTAAACCGATAAAAGGTAATGGTATTGCAAATATTTATTTACACTATGCCGAATCTTACAACATGATAATAATCTCATGACGCTCCAAACGTAACCTACTTAACGAAGAGTTTAGTCTGCATTAAAATATCTTGCGCCATGCATTTCTTAATTGAAGGATGCAGAACAGACAATGATTCGACAAGCCTTGTAATTTGTAAAATGCAATTAACTACTCAACGAAGGAAGTACTTCCTTCTAAAAAAGTTGTACTAAACGGTGATGTAAACGTACCATAACACCTGGCACCGTGATTGATTCAGATTTGTTTGCACGCAATTTTCAGGCTGATTACTCGACGACACGGATAAGAGATTAACGAGTTGATTAAAGTTTAATTGCTGCGGCAACATAAGTGGAGAGTGGAACGACGACCATTCATTTACATTAAGATAGCCGAATGATTTTTTTATGGGCCTGTATCATGCGGCATCCTAGATCAACCGGTCTAGTCTAACTAGATATTGAAAAAGATAACAGTGTTATGTTTATTCTTGTTTGAATCGATAAGAAATGATCGATTATGTTTTGATCTGATATTCGTCGAATGTCGTGGTGGCCCATTGGTTACAGACTCGTTTGTTAAGCATCGGGTTGCGGGTTCAAACCCAGGCATGTACCAATGTGACTTTTTCAGTGTCATATGTACTTTCTTAGTTAATCGAAGTCGCCGCGGACATACGGTGAAGAAAAACATCGTGAGGACTTAATTGTCTCAAATTGCCAACCCGTAGTGAGCAAGCGTTGTGATCAACGCTCTCTCCTTCTCTGTATGAGATGAGAGAGGCCTTTGCCTTGCAGTGGGACAGTTACAGGCTAATATTTATTTATTTTTATTATAATAATTTGTAAAGAAGAAAACAATGATCAGTTAATGACACGACTGACTTTTGATTAAGGTATATCTACTTTACAAAAAGTTGGTGTTTTAATTATATTGTTGGCTTTATTACAGAATTTTTGTTTCTCAGGAGGAATATACCGTAACAAAGATACGCTGCCTTAAAAAAATGTGTGGATATTTTCTTATGTTTGTATCGTTATCGTAACAACATTTTCCATAGTTAGCATCATAATTCATAATAATAATTTCTAATATGGATGCAGCGTTGATCAACAGGTGCAACGTGAATACATTGAGTGTTGTATTTAACACGACAGTTAAACCTCAGTTACTGTCTCTATTTGCGCGATTACAACTTATGCCTATGACGTACGTTTGATTATGTTTTAATTTATGAATAAGTTAAATTAACCACGGGGGGTGCATTAAAAGAGCGTCCACGAGTGACGCGCACCCTGGCATTCAGCCCCGCTACGAAGCTCGCTGACTGTTAATATTTTCACCACGGCATGAGCTATTCTCGTATAGCTCGTGCTGACAAAAGAGATGAAGATCACGCAAAGCTTACAATCCGCGCAATTGTTATTTAGCCACGAGCCCCACAAGTTATGACTGAACATTCTCCAGAATATTCTGGAAGCAGTAGGCTAATTCAGGTATTTTTTTGTAGAAGGAAACTTGCCGGAAGCTTTTATGTTTCTTTAATAGTAGATACAGTTATCGTTTACAAAAACTGTCAAATTCTTTGATGACAAAAACAAAACCAAACATTTTGACAGTTTTAGGGAATGAAAGCACGTTTCCTGCTTCTAAAAATACCTAAATGAAAGCGTACAGGCTGATGTTGATGAAGATTTTAAACAGAACCCTACAAAAGACACTTTCAGATTGATTTTTGTTTCACCTCTGACGCGCCTGAGTCACTATTAGATAAATATGTACTTGCATTAATTTGTGAAATACTAACGAACACCACACGAAGTCAAAACAAATAAAAAATTACAAAAAAAAGTGAGACGGCTTTACATAGCCAGTAAAAAAACAAAGTAGCAATGTGACACAAGCTCCATAAATAACGTGACCATTATTATTTTCCCTCAGAACGGGACGCCTTCAAATTTATATAATTTTTATAAGAATGAAACACGTTCTCAAGGAAGATACAAGATAATTTAAAAAAAATGGAAATAGGAACTAATCTTGTGTACCTAGTCTGTTGGGCTGGTTCTATATTTTTCTACTAGCTTCTGCCCGCGACTTCGTACACGGATCCTGTTGCTTATGCCAGCGACAATGGGGTCGTCAAAATCGAAGATCTGAAACGTCTGCTGTCTCTAGAGACCTAGAAGCAGATGTGTAGATACGCTGAGAACTCAAGCGCAATTCTCTATCCGTGAACGTCTCCGACTCGCGAGACAATGCGTGACGTTCACGATCAGCGGTCAGTCGCGCATCACGTTCCCAACTTGTCTCTAGAGACCTAAAAGTCGATGCGTAGATACGGTTGGAACTCGAGCGCAATTTCTATCCGTGAACGTCTCCGACTCGCGAGACAAAGCGTGACGTTCACGATCAGCGGTCAGTCGCGCATTACGTTCCCCACTTGCCTCTAGAGACCTAGAAGTCGATGCGTAGATACGGTTGGAACTCAAGCGCAATTCTCTATCCGTGAACGTCTCCGACTCGCGAGATAATGCGTGACGTTCACGATCAGCGGTCAGTCGCGCATCACGTTCCCCACTTGTCTCTAGAGACCTAGAAGTCGATGCGTAGATACGGTTGGAACTCAAGCGCAATTCTCTATCCGTGAACGTGTTCGACTCGCGAGACAATGCGTGACGTTCACGATCAGCGGTCAGTCGCGCATCACGTTCCCCACTTGTCTCTAGAGACCTAGAAGTCGATGCGTAGATACGGTTGGAACTCAAGCGCAATTCTCTATCCGTGAACGTGTTCGACTCGCGAGACAATGCGTGACGTAATTCTCTATCCGTGAACGTCTCCGATTTGCGAGACAATGCATGATTTGCACGATCAGCGGTCAGTCGCGCATCACGTTCCACACTTGTCTCTAGAGACCTCGAAGTCGATGTGTATATACGCTGAGAACTCAAGCGTAACTCTCTTTCTGTGGACGTCTTTGATTCGCGAGACAGTGCATGACGTTCACAATCAGCAGTCAGTCGCCCATCATATTCTTCACTGGTTTCTAGAGACCTGGATATAGATGCATAAATACGCTGAAAACGCAGGCGTGCTTCGCGATCCGAAGAGGTTTCCACGGAGCGAGTTGCAGCCTGATGTTCTCGAACAGCATCAAGTCTCTCCTGACGCTTTTCGGTAGATTCTTGGGATCTTATGATCCTCAACCTTTTAGCTCCTTTGAAACATTTGGAAAGATTTGACCTCTTGCTAGGCATGGTTATAGTTTTATTGTGAAGATACCTGATCAATTAAAATCTAAGTGACTGCTCCCCTGCGTTACCGGGTAGGCTACCGTGTCACGAAGATAAATGGAAAAGGAAATTAAACACTCAAATAACATAAGCCCGAAGGCATGTTTATTCGATAAAATAAAAAAATAAATGGGAGTTTTGGCCAGTAGATATACCATCGTCATCGAAAATCAGAGTTAAACTGTTACCGCCTTCACCTCGTGGAGCTACTCCCAGCTTATGTTATTTTATAATTATACAGTGAAATTAGTGATAGCTTTGATTTCCACATCAGATGTTTCTGATCTTCGATTTTTATAAGTATACAAGGTTAGTTTTAGTATATGCGAAACCTGAAACTAGTTTGTTCAGAATCACTAGGAGAATCGATTGACATATTTTTTACACCACATTTTTTTTTTTTTTTTTTTCATAAATTTCCATTTTGTTTCAGTAGGTTTCTACCCATAACAATTGACGGGAATAGACACCTTGAGGCTTGAAATGGTCCGCTCGGTCAGTTTCCGTGTATTAGACAACTCCTGCAGAGCACATCTCAGGCATTTCACACTTTTTTAGCGAACTTAACGCGACATAAACTAAGGTGTAACTTGGAGATTTACTAAAAAAAAACACTTATTCAGGCAGTTCTGATGAAAATCTTGTTGGGGTGTCTCGGTTTTCGCATAAAGTAAAAATAACGTTGTAGAGGAAGTGCCCATCAGACCGAACAACTTTTGCTAAGACGTCATTCTTATATGTATTGTGTTGTGTATGTGTGTGATATGTGGTGTAGCTGGCCTCTTGGAGTTCCAAAACAGGTGTTCCAGATCTTCGATTTTTATAAGTCAACAGAGAGTGCTCATCAGATTGAACAACTATTGCTAAAACGTCATTCCTATATATGTTATAGTGTAGCTGGGCGCTTGGAATTCCACAACAGATGTTCCAGATCTTCAATTTTTATACGTCAACAGAGATCAAAACGGGACATTTTTGTGTTTTTGGGGACAGCGGGACACATAGCTCAAAAGCGGGACTGTCCCGTTCAAAGAAGGACGTATGGTCACGTTATCCATAGAAGTAATGTTCTTAATTTATTTAACACTAGTTAGGTAAACCTCCGACAGCTAGGTTATTGAAAATGGGTTTAATGAAATAGCATTATTTTGACTCACAAAAGTTAAGTTATAAAAACTTTTATAATTGTTTTGTGTCGATGGCACCTTGCGAGCTGGAACTTTATATGACTTTAAAGATATGCATATTTCGTATACTTTTTACTTTGTATTGCATTTATTAACAACTTATTTAAAACTACTGAACAATAATAAATATAAGCTGTTTTTATTTGTGTGCATACTTAATAATGATCGTTACTATGACACACATGAACACAACCTCATTCAAGTCTGCATAAGTACAAATATTATACAACTAGCTGTGCCCGCGACTCCGTCCGCGTGGAACTCGGACAAAAACATTGTGTCGCAGCAACTAAATAATGTATATAATAGTATTCCATTTATTATAATAATAAACAAAGGTGTCCCACCAAAGCGCTTGTATCTTTTAAATCATTTCTTTAGGTAGAGTTTCAGCTCTTCTTGATTGACCGTAAAGGTTCATAAAACCATAATACTAAAAACGTGTTGCTTATTTCCATACATTTCCTTGCTAATATGGATTATAATTGAATATTGATATTTATTGTGATAATGTAACGAAACCCTATCGCGATACAAAAATGGCTACAACGCCATCTATGTAGTTACAATCGGCGAACTAAATCAAATCATTTTACGCAGTGCAGTGTTTAAATGATTTCATTCGAGGTGTGGAATAGGAAAGTACTTTAAATATATAAAAATTCCACCTATAGAAGACTTCATTTTATTTTTATAAGTTAGAAATAGGTACTGCTTTCAAAGATTTCAAAAAGTTTGATCTGGAAATCGAACCAACCCAAATGCGAAAAAATATCATCTGTATTTTTATTTCACCAATCGATAGGATCAATAATACGGATTAAATCGCTCCAATAAACATTGTGTCTGAAATTGATGGAAGACCATAAAACGAAAATTGACTAACTTAGGTACATTTAAATTCAAGCACTTATTAATTGTTGTTAAGTAGTTCTTATTTTTTCCACTTCGTTCAATTTAAGACAGTGTTTGTTGGAGAGATTTGATCCTGATTATTGACCATAAAGATATTACCAACAGGTGCCACCAGATGGTATAGCTTTGTCAGTTTGATTCCCGGTTCAGGCAAAAAAATCAGTAGGTAAAGGCAAATATTTCTTACTTTTAAAAATAAAATTAAGTCTCCTTTGAGTGAAATTTGCAATTTTTAATATTTAAAATACTTTCCCTTCATGGCCATATGTTTTGGGACATTACCTAAGGCTTAAATAAACTTAATAAAAGGGCGATGACAGGCTTTGTATAGTTCTGACAACAATGAACAAAATAAAATATATATAAAAACATTCCAAAATTTTTACAAAATGTATATTTTTTACCGTTCACTGCAGCACTTGTTTCTGTCTACAGCTTACACTTCGCACTATATGGAAATAATGTTCCGTTGCTCGGCATCTATGAGCAATAGCGTGATAGTTTATATACCAGCATAAGCGCAGGCCCATCAAAATCGATTCACGCGATTTTACGATCCAAATATTAAGCTTTATACTTCGCAGTATGTAGAAATAATGTTCCGCTGCTCGGCTTCTATGAACAATAGCGTAACAGTATATGTAAAAGCAAAATTGTCGCCCTTTAAGCAACACATCAGCGAAAGTCCCATCAAAATCCATCCACGGGATTTTACGTGATGCCCGGACGGAAAGACAGACAATAATTCAAAAAAAAAATGTTATGGTTTCTGTATCGATAGTATAGTACCCCCAATCGAAATTTTGAGAAAATATTTAATTACAGACAAAGTACACTTTGAATTCTATTAATAGTATATAGATTTATAAATACGTATATATAAGTATTTATTTAAGTATTAACAATTAAATATATGAGTATTTCAAATTAATCTATCGTATTGCCTTGCACAATTAACAATTTAGAATACCTACACTCACTTATGAAATTGAGTGTATTTCTTTTCCACCGCCATTCAGATAGATTAGTACCTAATAAATTTTAAATAACGATATCTTCGTTTTTTTTATAAAAGCTTAGTTAGTACCTTCTTCGGATAGGTAGCATTTCAATAGACCTTTTGTAGACTGAGAATAGTAATATATTCGTTGTAATATATTTCCTCACAACGTGATTTGATACACGTAACGCCATCTATTGAAAAGAAATGGTAAACACAAATACATGCTAAGTTCTTCTTCTAGAAAACTTAAAATTCGCATAACTTTTGATTGCGAGAACCGATTGCGATGAAACAAAAAACATATGTTACTTGGAGATAAGCACAATATTTATTTATAAAAGTCAATAACATTGGATCAGTTGTTTTTACGTGATGCTTGAACAAACAAACAGATAAACAGATAAACAGACAAACAGATAAACAGACAAACAGATAAACAGACAAACAGACAAAAATTCCAAAAATGTTAAAAATGGATTCTATTGGTTATCGTTTAACATCCCAACCAGGTTTTTTCAAAATATTTGCTACGTACAGACACGCCATGTCTACAGATTTATTATATGTATAGATAATTGCTATCAAACAGAATATCACATCCAAAAGGTACCACCAGGTACTACCAGGTTCAACGAAAACGACAATACCGTTTTCAATGTGGATTGAAATTATAACATATAATTTAGTAAAAAAAAGGCGTATTAAGCGACTAAGGGTAATCCGTTAGTCGCTACTTTTTTACGCAACTATCCTCCTAATGTAATCATTAGGAGGATAGGTTACAACGTCTGCGTTCTTGTCTCAAACTGCGATTACCGTCGACGGATTGCCGTCTGCCAAGCGTGGTGAAATTATGGCAGTTCACCCCCTCTTAATCGTTTTAAAGTCTCAAGTACTGTAATTATAGACACAATAGATAAACAATGGCACTGACGAACCGGTTCGTCGGTCGGGCCGCTAGCGGTTAATATAATGGTCATTAGAAGGCCCTGTTTTTTCCTTTTTTAATTCTTTAACTTTGTCGCGTTTGGCGCTAGTCCCACCTGATGGTAGGCACAGCCAGGGTCTAAGATGGAGCACACGAATCCAAATAACAAAGATAATAGCCTCCCTTATATCCTTCTGGCTCTTACTTAAAGTTGTTTAGCAGCGGACGATTGCGGGTTGATATGAGACTGGGACTATTATTTAGATTACGTCAAAGCTAAACTAATGTAAAAGCATGTTAGGACAGGAATCTACTGATGTCTATGATTTTGCATATACACATACCATTATGTCGCCGCCTAGAATTTTGTTATTTCCTAATAAACTCGTAAAAATGGGTGAAAATATAGGAATTTAACTGCAACTTCAAATACTTTTTTTTTTTTTTTTTTATTATTTGTCTTTTTCTCGCTTGACCCTCGTCGTCGCACCTGATGGTAAGCACAGACAGGGTCTAAGATGGAGCACACGAATCCAAATAACAGAGATATAGAGAGATTCCCCTCTGGCTCTCACATACACACGACGCAACACAGTAAACTGCTTGGCGCCGGACTTTAATGTGAGGGTGGTAGCTAGCCAGGCGGACCGTATAGATCCTACCACCAAGCGTGCTGGGTTTTGTTGAATCTTACAACACGCGTCTATTCCCAGCATGCGGTGAGGAAGTTTTATATTCCAGCCCGTCACACGGGACAAATATCGATTTCCCTACAGGTATAATAACTTATCCGTTATCGATTAACAGAAATTTTATTGTTAACCAACGGTTCATAATAACAAAAGATATTTTCATGAACCTTCCACTTTATTGTCAAGCTTTGTTCAGTTTATGGGCTGTAAATGTGTTTTCCCGTACAGTTAAGGTTTTAACAATAAAAATATAAAATGTGGTACCGCTTTAAGACGCAGACGTATTATAGATTTCACGTACTAATCTTGAATATACGACAAGTTGTAAGCGTATAAAGTATAGATCATAATGTTAGGCCATATTATGGCGCCATGCCCCTTAAGTTTTAAAGGATGGTGACGAAAAAAGCGATTTAACAATTTCCATCATTTCTTGACTGGTAGTGCACAAGCAAGTAATACTTACTATACTCTGTTTTACGAAAGATGAGTCCTGATATAGCGGTCATTTCGTAAATTGTAGCCGTAAAAAACGTAAACGACATCATCAAAAACCGTAAAATAGCTATAGTAACCATATTTTGTTTTTTAGAATTTATTTATTTGTAAGAATGTAGTTTTATATAGTATGGTGTTAATATTTTGTTGAGTGCAATACATTCTACCACAACATGTGTGTACAAATATTCAAATGTCATTCTTATAGCTAAGTACAATAAATTTTAAGATTTGTGATACAGTAAGTCCAATATGAATTTATTAATAATATGATTATAATATCGTTACTATTAAACCAATGTCAAAATTAAGTACATGCCATCTTGGATTGTTACAATATTCCATATATTGCCGATGTCATAAAAGCAATTATCCAATAACCAACTTGTCAGCTTTTTCTTGAACATGGGGATGGGAAGCTCGTTAAATGAGTTAGGTAACTTGTTATACACCTGAATGGCATTTACATATACATTTCTCCTAAATATTTGCAGTCTACATTGAGGTACATATACACTTGGGAGCAAAGAAATCGAGCCACTCCTTTTTTCGTGTCCTCGTTACTAGTTTTCATGAATTATATAATTCTAAGTTGACAAAAAACTACCCTCATTTTAAAGGTTATCAAAATATAACCTTTTAGGCGATATATGTTTAGAATTGATCTCTTCCATAATACCAAAAATAATCACAATTACTTATACGTGAAAAATAGAAGTGGCTCGATTTATTTGCTCCCAAGTATAGTTTATGTTTGTTAAAAATGTTTGATATTCTTTGTATGGTAACGTTTTGTAGAGAAATGTCAGACTCCGCTTGCGGTGAAAAGGGTATAGCAAGAACAGCACCGGAGGCAAAAGAATACATAATACCGAATTATTAATTATTCTTATGCTAGAGGGTACCATATAACTTTACTAAGTTCTACTGCTGTCAACATAATAGTTTACAGTACACAACTTTTTGAATGCCATTATTAATAATATCCTTATAATAGAAATGCTCTACTAGAGTCTATTTTAAGCTGTAGCTTATTTATTTATTTATACTTCTATGTGCTATGCGGTGGTACATAAGGCGGACCTAATGCCATAAGGCATTCTCTACTAGTCAACCTTTGGGTTAAAAAGAAAAGCATCGACATAGGTACAGCAAAAAAATTAATAAAAATGAGTTGACAATGTTGAACAGAATTTAGTACGAATTCATAAGATATAAATTACATAAAATACATTACAAATAATAAAATATATAGATATTATAATTTATTCTTAACTTATTCACAAGACCATTCTTAAAACTACGGGACTGTTACGAACACACAATTTACAAACAGGGTGCAAACGAATTCGTGTCATTTCACACATGATGACACAGATTAACCCTAAATGGGAGGATTTGAAAACCAAATAAAAAAAAACTATATACTCTTTTTCTGAGTCAATTTTAGAGCTCCGAGTTAACTGAGTGCGAAGAGCGATATCGCATTAGTCGTGCCCGCCAGCTGTATCACCGTGCTTATATTTATTTTCGCGAGGCAAAGAAATGGACAAAACAATAAAAAAATAAATTATAAGTAGACAAACATTTACATCCGCAAGTTTTTTGAAAACTTTTTTTTCATCAAACTTAATCCCGTGCGGGATCAATCTATACCAGTAGTAGATCATTCGTTGTAAGGAATTACACGAATTTGTTTACATCCTGTATATCTATCTAAAAATATAAATGATATTATTGAATTAATAAATTGTTTTTTGAATTTCAATACAATTGCTTAGATGTTCTTCGTGTTACTGATGATTTTTTAATCAATTTCAGTATTAATGATTACGATTTACTCACGTGCATGTTTTAGGATTGCCCGACTAGTTTCGGAACAAAACGGAGCACTTAATCATGACCTAAATTGAGGCGAGGCCATGCCGCTTCTTAAAATGAGAAGGGTATAGGCCTTGGTTCATCACGGACGGACGTAACAAAAGATAGAAAAAAACATTTTTACAGTCCTCTTCTTTCTCCTCATATTCTTACTGTACCAGAATATTCGTCCTTAGTCTGTGAGTATCCATAAGTACCTAGTCATTTGGTCTAATTCATTGGCCACGGAGCAATAAACATGCTTTTTATCAGACTTTCAAAAAAAGAAGGGAGTTCTCAATTTGACGTTTATGTTTTATTTTTTTGTTTGTTTCTTCAGCTGTGTCTTCGCCAATTGGCGAATTCAAAAAAAGAATCATTAAAATCGCTTCACAATTGTGAAGCGATTTTAATGATTCTTTTTTTTAATGATGAATTAGTATTCTCCATCGGTCGTCCCATTTTAATTTGGTGATGATCTGATGTAGACCTTCGGAAATAGACAGTGGAACTCTTTAATGGATAACAGCAAATCATTCGCTGTTGCTGTAATCGCCTGTTTATTGTTTATCAAAAACTGAACAGTATATAATTACCATATTATAAAACTAACAGTTTCAGATCAGAAGTCGGTAGGTACTTATCCACGCTCATCCAAATTGAAGGCAGACTTTTGAAACTTTTAATTTTGTAATAATGGTAATTATTTTACGCTTTTCAGTTTGTTTTTTTAAGTCGGTGTTTCTTTTTGTTTATTAATATTTCATTGCTTATTTCATACTAGCGTTTCTGTATTCTGAGGTATTATACATATAAACCTTCCTCTTGAATCAGTCTATCTATTAAAAACAACCCGCATCAAAATCCGTTGCGTAGTTTTAAAGATCTAAGCATACATAGGGACAGACAGCGGGAAGCGACTTTGTTTTATACTATGTAGTGATGATAATATGGACAGAATCAGTCCAATTTTTTTTATTGTATAAAGTTAACCATGAACAACAAGCTTTCTAAGGCTAAGGCCTTAGGCAAAAGCTCAGTTATTAATAAAATAGGAAAAGCTACATTATAGCTTTCCTATTTAAAGTATATTATAGATCCCATATGTTTTACGACCGCTCGTATGAAATAAAATAGCTGAAGAAATAATAATGTTTCAGCACGTTACATTCACTTGGAACCTCGAGTAGGTATGTAGGTAGATACGTGTTACTTTGAGGTTTTCTTCAGAAATTCTGTAAAAGAATACAAAGTAATAGTGTTCGGGTAAAGGTTTATTTTCTTAAAATACGATGTACCTATGTACTTAACAAGTTGTACTACTTATCTACTGTCCTGTGGCGTATGCGGTTCTTATGGATTATATTTGTGGGTATGGTTCGTATAGGTACAAGAGAAACCCTTATTGAAATTTCGGTTTATGTGTCCCGTTTATCACGGCTGATTTTCTTCGCAACTAATATTGTATTAAAATTAAGCAAAGTTGCAGAAGGGCAGATTGTAAAATTGACAGCTTTTTAGGAAAAGCAAGCAAGTGCTATTTAAACTTAAAATATTAGGAAGTGTTACTTGAAAGATCATTTTCAACATCCTATTATTATTACTGAAATATGATAGCATGTTCTTAGTTAATCTAAGACACCACTGACTTACGGTGAAGGAAAACATCGTGAGAAAACCTGGACTTGATGGTCTCAAATCGCCAACCAGCAGTGAGCAAGCAAGCGTGGTGATCAATGCTCGTTCCTTCTCTGTATGAGAAGAGGCCTTTGCCCTGCAGTGGGACAGTTACAGGCTAACATTTATTTATTTATGATAGCATGTACCTACTATCAAATTAGAACAGAAAAAAGTACAAGAATTACAAACAAAAGTTACTTACAAAACTCGACTACGTGTAAAAAGAACTGAGAAGACGTTGTTGTTGGGTTGAGTTGGGTTTCAAAAATTCATGCTTTTACATCATAACATGCAGTCAGAGGCTACCTACGAACTATGTAATGCACAAATTGATCAGAAATACATATTTGTAGCTTCCGTCCTACCGGTTAATAGGCTCTCCTAATTGCAGATGTAACATGATGACTGTTATATCTGTAATTATTAGCTAAGTATGGGGTAAACCGCACAACAACACTTCTACCAAACCCGTAAAACAGGCGTGATGTTGTAAAAATAAAAATAAACCGGGAAGAGTGAGCCCGCGCAATGAGGGTTCCGTTTCAGAACTTTATATTAACCGGTGGGTGGGGGGGGGGGGGGGGAATAAATTTTCGCACATTTAGGGCTATGTTCTCATAAACAGTTTACAAAAAGAATTATAACTTGTCATTCTTGAAAGTAGCAATGTCAAACGATACCCCACACGATAACGAGTATATCTAGATGGGTCCGGCTTACGTCCAATAAATTTAAAAAAAAACATATTCCTTGTTTGTAGAAAAGTTTGCGCATTCCAAAGACCAAAAATTCTGCCAAATTACGTAAAATTGGTTTCGAGAAAAACGTCTGTGACAGACAGATGACGGTAAACGCAAGAGTCTCTTTTATAAGAGAGCCGGTTTTCGTTTGGAGGTGCGGAACTCTATAATTAACAGTAGTGCACAGAGTTCTTGACATGTATATCAAAGATAGAGCCACAGTAATCTAAATACTTAATAAGGCAATATCTAGATTTCTGTGGATAGAGCAAACTGGACTTCGATCAAGATGGAGAAAAAAAACAAGGAAGGTTGACGGGATAATGAAGAACCAATTTTTGGAAAATTAAAACCGTTTGCTTGACTTGTAGTAATGTTGCTAACGGTTAAACTATTCTAACTTTGCCTAGGACAGAATTAGAGCAATCGTTTTTTTCTTATCCTAACACACGCTAAACCCAATGTATGTAAGAGTTCTTTAGACTGTAGTAGATCTTAAGTAAAGCTGAATATAGTAACAACACAATATCTGTATGACGATAAGTAACCCGCATATTACTACAGAAGATGATAAAGTGATAATTCAAGTTCAAACCCAAACTGTCTTATCAAAAAATCGTGTTTACCAGGTTTATCGTGTGTGTAACAGGATTTAAACACCTTTTTTGTATACCTATACCTATCCAGTTTGACGTTATACACAATTTTAATTAATAAGTTAGAGCGGTTACGCACTGCATTCGATCCGGATCCGAAAAAATACGGATATAAAAACTCGGACCGATTTCCGATATTGCTTTTCGCACTGCATCCGATCTGAATTCGTGAAAATACGGATCTAGAGTCTAAAAAACTCGGACCGAATTCGTATATTGCTTACGCACTAATCCGATCTCTGATCTAAATCCAAGCAATTCAGAGGCCATCTTTGGCGAAAGCGTTCATACAAACAGTACTACGGCTACTTCGGTCCGTCAATATTTCTTCCGAATTGGAGACTCACGGATGATGGAGATAAATCGGATGACGGAAGTCAGATCTAGTGCGTAAACTACCATACAAATAGTTCTATGATAACTTCGGAACGTATTTTCACGGATTCGGATCGGATGCAGTGCGTAATCACTCTTAATGTCTAAAATTTAGTACCTACGACACATTTAGGGCGGTGTTCATCAACATTAATTCTCTGGTTAAACAACCGTTTAACTAAAGTTCCTGTATTTTTTTCGAGAAAATTGTTTTTAACCAGAGAATAAATGTTAATAAACACCAACCTAAAAGTGTTGCGACTTAAAAAAAGTCATGTTAAATAAGTTGAAAGCTTAAGTAAGAACACACGTTAAGCAAAACCCTTACCAATAATTCCCATTTAACAGTTGTTTAGAGTTAAATATGATTCAGACACGGTTTAAAGTGTGGCAAAGTAAGTTAAACATAGGTTTAACAAGTGTAAAAGTATAATCTTCAGGACAATTTTTGATCCGATTGTCTAATTTCTAGTGCCAAAGGCACTAAAAATGGTAACGCTGACTTATGTTATGAAAAGAAATTAAATTATGTGAAAAAACTACTTAGTAAATTCAGCGACCCTATAACATTTTTGAGGAGTCATTGATACATACCATACATTCTATACGCAGCTCTTCACATACAAAAGAAAATTGCTTTGCACTCTATATTCTTAAAATGGTAAAGATCAAACTTTTGATAAAAAATATGTGAATCGACGCGAAAATACGATTTTGGAAACTGATTTACCTACATAAATGAAAGTTTGTTGTGAATGAGTAAGATATCTAAAGAAGAAAATTAGTTTACTCAAATAAATGCCATAAACTAACCTTTTAAGTCCTCCGAAGTGACGTCGTGATTTTCTTTGTTTGCCTGAATCTTCTCAATGAGATGCTCCAGCCTACTGCTGTTGCCCTTGAATAGCATGATCATATCTCCAGAAGCTCGGAGCCTCTCGATCCTGCTCGGAAGTGTTCCTTCACCCAACTCGCGCACTTGGGCTGGTCCGCGTCGGCCGCTGATTGCCGCAGGTGCATCGGTTCCAGTTTATTTTGGAATTTTTTGCGGGTGCATTTATGCGAGTGCGAATTAATGCGCGGCGCGTGTCCGACAGGTGCCACTAATTGAAGGGGCGCCCGTCGCAGGCTGCGCTTCGTGCGCTTCCTCCACGCCAATTATTTGGGTGCCTGCTGCCGATCGGCTTAATTAGCGACAATCATTTGTGGCACGCACCTTTATTTCCTGATTACAGGTGGTTATAAGTTTCGAGTTGAGTGTCGTCCGTATCGGTGAAATGATATAATGATACGGTGGTATCGACGTGCTCGTGCCGGAGTGCAGTGATGCAACGAAACGCGCGCCGAGAGCGGCGTGTGGTACGCGACTGCCAAGAGCCAAGCTCCGGTGGGCGAGTCGCGCCCGGCCGCCAGCACCGAGGTGCTGCACCCTGCGCCCCGCCTGCCCGCCCCGCCCACACGATCTCCCCCCTACTGGCACCCACTCCCCCTTTCTAGTCTTGGAAGAATGGTCATAATGGTCATAAATACCAATAATCTTCAGACTATCATCCAAGGTTTAGGTAAATAGAAGAACACCTTTAACACAATATTGTGTCCTCTTTGTCCTAAATATCCAAATGATGACTTTAGGTAAGTGACTCCTTCTATTTGTGTAAAATTTTAAGTAACAACATGTTCTTCTTTCTTGGCATAAACCTATGATTTTCCAAAAAAGGAACAGATAATTGAAGTAAAAGACAGATATCTTCGTGTACAAGTTCAAGAAGTCCCTAGTGTAATCAGGCATCACATTGACACATCATACATTTGTGTGACAGTCGCAAATACGCCACACGGCTCGAGTAATGAGTCGAATGACAGGAAGATGACGCTAAAAGCTTTTCAAATCTAGAGCGCCGAAGGAAAACTGGTTTTAGATTTTCCTCGTTCCACCCACGGTGTGGGCGCGGCCAATGGGCGCCGGGCGCCCCGCGCGCCCTCCACTCCGCTCCGCTCCACTAAACTTTGCTAAACACAATGCACTCCGCCAAATACTTTACTCTATGTACATTTTTCCTTTTTTTGTAGACACGTTCCTGTCTAGTAAAGGCTTCTTTGTAAAAGCCTTTTAGCTTTGTAGAGTGGATGCAATAGCTGATATCTAAATCAGTTTGTATTGTTTGGTAGAAAAGGAGATTTGTTACGTAATTCTAATGTGGATTAAAATATGATTTAAAACGCTCGCTTGTGATGGTCACCGGGCGTCCGCGGATCGCTCCTCTGGGGGCGATATCGGCCGGGCGGCGGTCGTGGCGTTGCCTTTTAGTTGTGCATATATTAGTGGGATTAGCGGCCTACAGCGCAGCTGTTGTAATTTAACGGATAAACTCGAGAAGTATCCGCATGGAACTACGACCGCCAGATTTGGAATAGCGTGAAATCTCCTATGGGACAAAATAAAGTAGAGGGCATTTTAATTTGACATATTTTTTTAGCACGATATTTAAAAGATTATTCATTTGTTTTTAGACATTTTGATAAGAAAACCTATACGTTCTGGGTTAGATCCTACGTTAGATCCATGATATGGCTGATAGCGTTGGGTCGTTGAAGGTTTTTCCGTCAACGAAACGTTAACGTTGAATTGCGTTTGCCACCTAGTTGATCAACTAGTTAATTTCGTCAACGAGTTAACGTGTTACGAACGTCAACTTGCATGAACGATAAACGCCTAAACGCTTTTATTAACGTATGCTATTGTAATGTTAATTTACGAACAATTTGATGCAGTTTACCTAATGAAATTGGATAACATTTTATGATGACTTTACCTACTACCTACCTAGGGTTCTAGATGATCTTCCCTTCATACTTTTTTCAGGCTTAGGACTGACTGATTAATTTGCTATAAAACACAAATTTCAGGCGTATTTAGAATAATGACATTGATCAAATTACTAAATGAATATAAAATCTTGTATTCGTTATTTAGAGTTCAAATTCTTGTCATGACTATCGCGTCGTAGCGGGAGTTTTATTCTTAAAGAAATACAATTTACGTACGTTGAAAATAACAAAACGGTGACCGTGTACAAATCAACTCGTTGAATTCGTCAAACGATGAAACGAGTTGAATTCATAAACGTCGTTGTCTCGTAACTCGTTGACGAATTCAACGAGTTGATTTGTACACGGTCAACGTTAATTCCGTTGAAGAGACATCAACGTTGATTCAACTAGTTCGTTGATTCAACGCCCATCGCTAATGGCTGATGGCCAAATATTGTGAAAGACGACGCGAGAGTCAAAACAGTCACTGCTGAGGACGCTAGAGATGGGGCAAAATGAAAGGTACTTGTAGTTATCGGAGAAAACAGCAAAAGAAGCCTCAAGATTGCCATTTTACAAGTCTAGAATGTCACTGGTCAGCTACCAGCCTTACACTACCGGGTTACGTTGTGCTTTACATGCAAAAGAAATCTGCTTCACGTAAACATTTCTTACAGTTGTCTATAACACGATTTGGCATCGATAAATAAGTAGATATGCAGAAAGAATGTACACACATGATGTACACACTTAATTAATACAGACATAATTAATAAACTGTACTGACAAACGCTACAATGGACGGTCTGATCACTAAAAGCGGTTACCAGGCAGCCTTTGGATGGACAGGACTTGTTTGGGAGATAATGATATAGGTAGAGTGTTTATTAGAATTTGTTGATCAGTTTTCATTGCAATGAGTTCCAATTTAAGTTACATACACACACATTGGTACACATTGGTTAGTTACAGGAACCGAAAATATTTTTGGAAGAGGATGTAGCTTTTGAAAATCTTCACCATCAATATCTATAGAAGAAGAAAGTAGTAGAGCTCTAGCAGTAGAAACCACCGTTTCCAGTTTTAAATTGTAACCAGTATTTTTAATCAAGGTTAATCGGAAAGGAGGTACTAATCCGTGGGCCACTTCCAGTATCACTGATGACTGTTTTAAAGGAAGGGTTAAAATTAAAAAATTCGATCATTTTTATTCCCATGCAAAATAATTTTTATTATAGTTTTTTCAAAAAATCTCCTCTTCTTTAGTTACGAATTCAGAAAATGGAGCTTCTAATCAATGACCCCAAATATGAGCTTAAATGTTAACACAGCTGATCATAGCTGAGGATAAATAGGTTTTAGCCTATTTTGTATGAAATCTTTGAACAGCTATTTCTTTAAACTATTTAAATTTGGGGAAAGTTGTAAAACAAAAACATTATTATGGGTACTTTAACACCTTTTCAGATTAGTACCCTCTTTCCAACTAACCGTGTAGAGCTGCTATCACTGGGGGGTTACCAATGATCTCTTAGAGCAGGAATGTTTTAATATTATTACGAGAGTGGGTAAGAGATGGCGCTAGAGAGCTGTCTAGCGCTGTCACTTTCCCACTCTCGGAATAATATTAAAACATTCCTGCTCTAACAGACCATGGTAACCCCCCTGATCAGATATCAGATACCCAAAAGTCTGGTAACTGGTCTATAGACCTAGGATTTTCATGTCCCAGTAATTGAGTGGCGGAGGATCTGTCTTTAACTGACTGTCATGTTTGCTTTCCGCATTTTTGTTTTTTTCATTTACTCCTATAATAATTACCTACGATTACTTTCATTGATATCTAGGTACAGAGAAGATGAAATCAAATAAATTGCCGTAGTAATAACGCGACCGTATAACACAGATAACATTGTAGACACATTCTCCGCTGTTCAATAAAGTCGCACATTTCATGTAGATTACAGAAACTTGACAAATTAATGAACATCAAATATGTAGGAGGCGTTCGCGGAATAGGATTGACATCGAGTTGTCGGGTGCCCGTCGCGCCATCGCCCTGCAAAAGGGTTAAACATTAATACTTAAGCGGGCCCACCTCACTCCTGACGCAGACGATTACACTGTCACTGAGCTAAATCTCCGACCCTGAATAAAGTATTATGAAAAAGTGCTTCTTATCTACATTGCGACGTTGCCAACGCGGTACACTTTGATGAGGGTCTGAATTTTCAGCTGTTATTGCCTATTCTTTACATTTTCTGGGTAAGTAACAAAATTTACTTCGTTTACCCGTTTTTAGGTTATTGTATAAAGCCAAGATAATGACCATTGTAGGGGCATTATCTTTTTAGAAGTAATTGTTTTAAGTAGGTGTTGGGTCTGTTTTTAATCATAAGCCATTCAAAGTAATTTAAGTAGTAACTTTATTGAAAACTAGCGACCTACCCCGCGTTGCTCGGGTACGTTTTATAGCTAAAAACCTTCCTGAACAAATTTCCTTATCTAACGCGCTGTGTCCAAGAGTACCGTCTTCTGAATCAAACTGCCTATCAAGAGCCTCTTTCGATGTTGGTCGAAGGTCTTGGCTATAAGATCATCGATTGTAATGACTAACGACACAATGACTGCTAAGTCAACATCCCACATGTCGAGAACCTCGAATGCCAAATCAAAATATTAGTTTTTTTATGCTTTTCGATTTTTAGAAGATTCTCCTCATGCAGGATTTCAACAATTATTGTGCGGCGTTCTAATCGAACTATTACTAAAGTAAGTAATTATTGTTTCTACAACCTTTTTTGAAACCCTTCCATAAGAAACAATACCAGGTGTATCATAAATGTACAATCACAATAACGTTATCATTTACCAAATTCCCAAGTGTTCCGGACTAAACGCGGCAACACGAGCATCTTGAATATTTGATGGCGAGCTGACTGCGCCCCCACTTCTTCCAAACTTAGTCTAATGTTCAACCCTTGATTTGTATTTGGACGTTACGTGATGTCGTGAAATCTATCTGTCTAATCTCATTAAACTTTCATGGTTTGTTTATTCAATGACGGGACGTTTTAAGGGGGTTAATAATGTCACGTTTGGTGAATCATATTTCGTTTCATATCCGTAATTATCTGATAGTGGACTGCACATCTAGTTGCAACTGCAAACTAGGTATGCAACTGCCAAATTCAGCTTGAAGGTAATTAAGATGCAGCCAATGCAACTGCGTGATAGCTGCCGATTGGATGTGCAGCGTACTTGCTTGCTTTGAAAGAAAAAATGTAAGCGCTCTTCCTCTTTCCTACTAAAATATGCTGTGCCCAACAGGGTCCATAATTGATCCATAGTCTTAAACCTACCACCTGTTAAAATTTACATTAAGGAATGCAATAAAGTATTGAGTTATAATTACGAATATGAAAGAAAAAAATATTCTAAAGGAATCTTTTTGTTATCTTTGTGTTTACCATTAGTCTAATTTAAAATAACGTTTAAATGAAACCAAAATAACAAAAACTCAGGAGAGAGAACCATAAACGCCAATTTGTGTAAATATACCACTCAAAACATCAAAAAAAATATTTTTTACATCTGTATTTAAATATTTATTTCCGACCATGACGTTGCGTTGTCAACAAACACCCAAACTCACCCAAATATTTTTTGTCCGTACCTGCGTCTCTAGGGGCCCGGCGGAGTGGGACATACGTCTGTTCACGTCCTAATAAATCAACGGGACAGCCGTCATTCCGATGGATTAGGCACGTCCCTATTCTCCCCTTTGCGTCACTTTTTGCGTGATACGCCTTTCGTACAACTCTATCGTGAGCTTATTTCAATAATAGCTTTTGTTAATATTTTCGAAATGATGATAAAATGATTCTATTCTTGTCTAACACGTTTTCAATTTCTGAAGCATTTAGTTACAATTGCGATTAATAAAGAAAATAGTTTTTACCTGATTATGAGCTTTACACGCTTTTTTTTTTCTTGTAAGCTACGTGTACTTTTTAATGAGTTAAAGAACTTTGCTAATCCCAGTGTAAAAGTGAGAAAGTAATAGGAATCGTAATCAAGTTATAAAATAAAGCACCAAAAAGTGGCTTCCTTACCCCTTTCTTGAACCCTTAATTTTAATACAAAGAAAAGTTCACGGTTTATTTAAGAGATAATTCGGAACCTTTCTCAGTCATGGAGAAGCGTAAAATGAAGGCCACACAGGATAAACAAATCGATGGGGGTGACGTTTTTTGGTAGATTGCGGAGAGATAGCGACGCAAGGGTGGTCCGCCCATGATATGCCACTTCACCCAAAACACGAGTTTTTTTTATCTTTCTTTAGCTGAGAATTGGAACATTTTAGATTATTCGGAACGCAATGAAGATTAATTAACGTAACTACTTACTGTACGCAAGTTTCAGAATTAAAATTACGTAAGGTAAGGCGAGCGTTAATTTTTTGCTGGCAGACCTAAAGGTTGAAACCTGATATTGCACCCTATTGTTATTTATTAAAAGATCGTAAATGCTGCACGTGGCTTGATGCGGTATCAACACACCCAACGTTAATTGAACTTAACAACCACTAGTAGCATATTATTATATCTATATAACTCTACTTGTAAGTACACGAAAACTATCAAAAGAATTGGCTTGCTGGAGACTTTTGTTTTGCAAAATTGCCACTAAGGCAATGCTAGATGAAAAAAAAATGCAGGAAAAGCAAGAAATGATTCGTTTTTTTTTTTTGCAATATCTTGTTTATTTGTTGAGCCATCTGAGCCGGAAAATCTTTACAATGATGTGCGTTGTATGAGCTCATTTTTCACATTTTAGATTTTTTTTCTAAGTTTTTGTTTTGATCCGTGCAAATAACTTGTTTATCTACTTACTAAAAACTGTCGTTTTTAGTAAGTAAGTAAACAACACAACAACACGACATAAGCTGTTCTCTTAAAGGTATTTGTAGGTATACACACATCAAAAAAAGTTTGCGATCACTTTGAAAAATTATGTAGCCTTTTTGAAGCCGAATTTTCTAATCGGGATTCAAAGCGATAATTATCATGATAAATATAGATTGTTAGATATCTAGATAAATATAAATCAGATTTCAGTTGGACTTTGAATTCCCTTCACATACGTAATTATGCTAGTGATCGCAAACTTTTTTTGATGTGTGTATGCTAGTGTATGCTCGTGGCGAGAGAAGGGGAAGACTAAAAACAATATTATAATAACCTCTCCTTGTAAAATTATAACTTTATGGTGGGTGACGAAACCTACAAGTTAAAACTAAAGTGTCCAGATTCCGACACGAGCGTGTAATGTGTGTAATAAACACTCGGCCACAAATGTGACCGCCTTGATATCATCAAGTCGCCGTAATCTTCTACCATCGCTTATGACACTTTACTTGCACGGATTCACACTTTTTTCATAATATCATAAACAATTATAAAATGCACCTTCCGAGGAGATGTACCGTTTTACGAAGGCAGCGCTTGCAAAATATTTGTTCGAAATTTCTTCGCGAACCAATAAATAGTGGTAATACGCAATAAGAATGGTAAAGATGACTTTAGGCGTCTCAAGCTCGTAAGACAATAAATAAGTAATTTTTATTTGGAACTAGCTGTACCATGCATGCGTTGCAATGCACTTTTTCCTACTACTTTCAGAAACAAAATTAAAATAGTAACAAAATGTTAAAACCATTTTCATGCATGCGGTACACAAACGACGAATATGGACATACTGAGATAATTACGTTTTTTTTTAAATATAAAAATTTTCTTTCATAAGACCCTTCTCCTGACAATTACGAATACAACAAAAAAAAATAGTGAAATCGATCCAGCCGCTCACGCGTGATGCCGTAACCAAGGGAAATAGGGATTCATCTATATATAAATAGATAATGTCAGTACCTACGAATACAATAATTTGACAAATAACAGTGGCCAAACAAGGTTGGCTGTCAAATATGCGTAGCAAGAGTATCTAGAAATGACAGTTGAATAGTGTATGATAGTCGATAGGGGGAGTCACGTCCTGCGGCGATGGTATCCCTGACGCGGCTCTCTGTGAGCGCTACATCTCACACGAAATGGGTCAATTAAGACGTGGGAGTGAGCCATACGTGACCGTAACGCCTGATCTCCGTACACGATACGGCGCAGTGCTACGTTTCACGCCTTTAGCATCGTAAACTGCTGCTGCCACGATCTCGTATCTGTTACTCGTGCGTTGTGCGCGTGATATTAACTATCATGCGCATGAGCTTCGCCGATATTTACACGATATTATTGGGGCGGTTAAACGCTTTACTTTATAGCTTCTTGTCCATTAATTCCTCTATTGTATAGTCTAAAAGAATGTGGTAAGTATGTCTGGGCGGGATCCCCAAATAACGTTCAATTCCGGAAGCAATCAATGATGGGGCGATTTACGTTACCACCCTTTTGAAATTGCCAAATCCTGTACTTATTCTACTTTTGTAAGTGAACAAAGCTAAATTAGAAACTAGAATCGTTTTATGTTGCCAAATGCCACGCTTTTTGTGATTTGACTGGGAGTGAAATTTTTTAACCGCAACGTTTTTGTGTTGGGTACAAATAAGGTAGTGTTCCGTGGGAAACTGTTCTGCTGTAACAGTGCAACAAGACATTTAGTCGGCCGGCATGAGCGTGAGCCCGGTGGAACGAACCGAAACGCATGCGCAGCTTGGTGACAGTTCCGCGCGGCCTCTGCGCCTACTACGCTGAGGTCATCTTGTCGCCCGATACTACTGTGACCAACTTTTTCTACCGGAAATATATCGACTCTACAATTTACGGTTTAGCTTAAAATATGAGTCAGAAAGTTTTTATACAATGTTAGTCCGTATATGCTTGCACTAAATATTCTATAAAGGCATAACAGACTGAAATTAATTGAAACATTTCTGTGACCTGCCTGGTCAGAACAAACAAACAACTAAGATAAATTGAAAATCAATCTTTAACGCTTTTGAGCAAACATTTCCTTGTTGCATTTTATTCTGTCCATCAATAGACATTTTTTTTAAGTAATCAACATTATTGTTAGGGAAATAGACTTTCTGTCAAAAGTCTACCGGCTTAGTCACAGCAGTGACAATAACTAATCTGCGACAAATACAGTTGTCTGTTCGGCCGTGGTGCGTTCGTGATCTGCAATTGTCACGCCGCGCCACGCCGCGCTACTTTTTACCACCTTTGGTGAGTTATGCCGTGTTACTGCACGATCCTTGTTATTACCACGCTCTGGAAGTCGATTACTGCAGTTTTGAAGCATTTTTTTTTCGAAACTTTAAGCAGAAAAATCGATGTAGCAGTAACTAGCCTGAAGATTATTTAATTCCGTTTACCGTATAAAGTTTTCGTTACAAGAAATCAAGAAAGAACTACTTCGATTATCCGAATTTATGTGTATTGGATGACGAGGCTGGTGGCTGGGGCGTGCGGCAGGCGAATCGGCACGTAGTTCCGGCGCTGCCCAGGCGCAGGTGGCGGTGATGCTGCGGTTGCCGCCAACACCTGCGCTGCACGGTCCGTGCGCACCGATCGCTCGCAACACACCCATCACCGCCATTTGATACCGTTCTTCAAAAAAGTCAAGGTGAGTTCAACCATCACATTATGATTCAGATACATATTACGCCCAGAATGTAAAAAGAGAAAAAAAACCATGATCATAAAACAAACACGACATCATAAAAGCTAACTTTGACTTTTCAAGGAAGGTCATCTTTACAAAAGGAAAATAACTTAAGACGATATTCTAAGACCAAAGTTATTTGCATAAAAGGGACTTGAATTACGCCCTGTGCGAGTCGTACAGGAAGCCTCGCCCTCGTAACTGGCCGGCAGTGGCCCGTGCGTCCGGCCATCGTCCGGCCGTCCGTACCCACAGCCGCTTCACTCGAGATCGCGACTAGATGGACTTCCGCCTTTTAACTGTTCTTACGAGACAAGGGGCCGTTCCATTCATTTATTTAACTGTGTAGAAGAGCAGCGTAAATCACCCCTGATTTATTATATTGTTTACCATTGTTTAACAGCTTAATTTAACAAATAAAGAGGTGAAATTCGCAGTATAATTTTTATTTTGCTAAATGAAAGCTGAAATTAAATGACACGAAAAGAGCATTAAGAAATATAATATGGTTATTAAAAATATTCGCTAATCCTTAACGACAGAAGCATAAAGCTGTAATGGTTCGTGATATAAACCATAGGTATCATTATCTGCGGATTTCCTCAATTGCAAATTACCAAGATGTACCGTTGTTTGCTAATAGTCGGATATGCGTCTTCGTGGTTTAGAATTTCAAACTATAAACCAACTCAGAAGCAGTGAGCGAATGCGCCCAAACAATAACAACAATAGACGTAGGCCCACTGGAAACTGGCAGGAAATGCCGGAGAGCCGAAGATGAAGCGAGCTCCGTAAACTAGCACGCACAATAGCAATAACAAACAAAGGAATCGCCAACATCAAACATTATACATACGCGAATCCGAGCTAACTCTGTAAACATCTTCTGTGTTAATTACCTGTTTAAGTTTGACGCTTTTGTAATTATCCGAAACTAAATAAAATAATCGATTACTGCTACTACCTAACATCATTTAATGATTACAACCTTCATCGATAAAATCGTAACTATTACAGCTGTAAAAAACGCACCGACACAAAATACTCAATTTAACACCATCCATTTAACTTTGAGGTGGTTTACCCATGAAAAAAGTGCGGAAGTGGCTTTGATTGCCACACAGAATACATAATAGCTCGCTAGTCGATAACTGATTACATTTAAATTGTTTCACTGTGGCGATAAGTTGGGGGTGAAAGGAGATTAGTTGCGCACGCGTCGATGAAGACGTCTTCGCACCGTTTAGTTTATCACCTGCTCCATGATTGTTTGCCTCCACCTGGCTAAGACGCTTGCGGTTGCAGAGCCAAATAGAATTTGATATCATCTAATAGAGATATTGACTAATCATGTTCTGCTACATGAAATCAAATATTTTTTCCAAGCACGTCCCAAATTATATGATGATGAAAATTACCTTCTTTCGGAATAAAACTCTCTCGTAACTCGTAACACTATTTTCATTGAGTTCTGATTACTTCTGATGTTATTAATATTATAATCTCTACACAACAAAACGTTTTGATTGATGATAAGTTTGTAGACCACGACGTCTTGGTAGTACCTACACGTAATATGGTCGCAGCTAAAGTTCTCACAAACTGTGACTCACACCCATTATGGTTTCATGTAATCAAAGACATAATCATTTCAAAAACCAGTCTCCCATTCTGAGAATTTCGCCTCTAACTGCTTCAAGCGTGAATTATTAACGTTTACTACAATTTAAATTGTGTTTGATGTTCGTTACGTCTTGCTACGAAAGTAAATAACGTAATCTAAGAAATATTTGAGATTTAATAGCGAACGTAATCTTCACCACAATGACGATACTTGATGAGTAATAAAGCTGTGAATGCGCTGATTTTCTACTGGTGAACGATGGAAACGTGACTGGTGCGTTTGGCGCTAGCCACAGCACCACGAAATACTTTGTGTTCCCATAAAATGTTTTCAAAATACCTCCATACTGCTTGATGATCATAGTGTAGCAACACCTTACGTCGCGTCGTTAAAACCGCAACATTATGAGGTGCTTACGGCCCATATCTTAAATGTGTGTGTGTTTGTGTATGTGTGTGTGTGTTCGTGTGTAATGTAGAGGTTTTTCAAAATTGGCATAACGCAAAATTAACACATACGTAGCATACATTAACGGGCTTGCAATTAAAGAAAATAAATCGATTAAAATGAAAATCTATTTTGTAAACGATTATTTGCAGTCACATAGGTATTTAAGGATGAATGTATGAGTACCATTTACGAATGTTTTAACAAACTTTAAAGAGATACATTGACATGACTCGTGACTAGGGTTTCTGCTCGAGAATTCTCGAGTCGAGAAATGTCGAGAAATCATGCCAACTTCGAGACGAGAAAAAATACCTCGAGAATTCGAGAACTCGAGAAATCGAAGATTTTCTTTTATTACTGTAAAATTGGCTTAAAAGTTACGTAATCTTTGCATTCTGGCTTCTGATCGTTCTCCTTACGAGGCACGAGTAAGCGAGGCAAGCGAAGAGACACATAATATACCTGCAACTCCAAGTACTCTTATTATAATGTGACATTAAAATGTCAAATAAAAATTAACTGTAAGATAAACTCCGTTCATCTATTGTTGGGTTTCTGAATACAAAATCGACGACTAGATAACTATCCAAACAATAAGTGAGTTTGTAAATTGATCACTAGATGGGGTCTCTTTTTAAGGCCCATCTAAATATACTTTTCTCGCCTTAAACTTTACATCTTTTTGCAATTAGGCCCCAAGTTTAAATGAAAATCTCCTCTGGTACCTATGTGCAATGATTTTAAAACGAATCATTACACACATGAAATATAAAATTTAAATCACAATATTTTCTCTTTGTTATTTTTAATCATAGCAACAGCACAATAAAACTATTAAAACAAAATCAGTAGGATTTTAAAGTTTTATTGTAATTTATAATATTGGGCGGTAAAGTTTATTTATATCTGAAAAAAAACTAAGCTAACGTACCTATTTGTGGTGTAAATGAATGCGTTCTAGGGCAGGACTGGTTATTTCACAAAGGTAAATATCAAAGTGCCCTAGTTAAAGATATCTCATGTTAAACTTTTCATCCGTGAACATTTCGGATGGATTTCTTTCGATGCCTTTTTATTGGTACTGATTTATTTGAAATAGCCTCCAGCACTTCCAAATCAGATTCCGATGAACTACTCGAGTCCATTTCGCTGGGAGTCCAAAACTCACTATCGATTAACAATTTACGCCCCAAATTGGTCAGTCAAGTTAACTGAAGTTTGAACTAAGTAAGATCATCTTCTGACTGGGGTGTCCAGAAACGCAATGTGTCATTTTATCGAACCAATAGCGGTGGAATAGATAAACTACGGTTAGGAGTACCTGAGAAACTGAAAAAATAAGTTATCTGAAGTTTGAAATAGGACTATCTTCTGACTGGGGTGTCCAGAAACGCAGTGAGTCAGCTTATCGAAATAATAGCGCTATCGAACAGATAAACTACGTTCAAGAGTACACCAGAAAACAGGAGTATGCTGATTTTTTAAGGTTTTTAAAAATTTCTCGAATGACCCGAGAAACCCGAGAAATCGGGCTCGAGAATTCTCGAGACCCGAGAAAAAAAATATGTCGAGAAAACAGAAACCCTACTTCGTGACTAGTCCACGTGAGTCAAGTGGCTTAATCCCAGCATCCGTTACATGCTGCATGAGTATCCAACTTTTGGGTGGTCGCCCCAGCAGTGTCCGTTCATTTCACGCATTTTAGACGTCATTATAATACGACCTACGAGCTTGGGCCATAACTGAATAAAGAGTTATCACAACTTAATGATTACCAATACAGGTATAAGTATTAATTCAAAATTAATAAATATCACTTCGTGTTCGTGCAGTTTCTTCAACATCATTGAGTACCTTTATGCAAAAAGACTGACTAGGTTGTACTATTTATTCTGTGTATGGGGTGCAAATAACTATAAATATTATTAAACAATGTCTAACATAATAAACGCATACCCTGAAAGTATTTTGTTAAGAATTGGCTACTGAATCAATTTCAGACATTTTTAAGGGGTGTATTTTTTTTTGTTCTTTTTGCGTAGGTATAAATCTTTTAATTGAATTAAAGATAATTGAGACTTATTTTAAGAATATTAGACTAGATTTCAAATGCAGTTAACAATCAAAAGAAATACCATTTTCTTAAATAAACAATAGATATTTAAGCACATAAAAGTATTTCAGTGTATGTATTATGATTATAACTGAAAATTTTAATTAGTTTTTTGAGTATTTGCGTTATCCCTGTTATAATATATTGTATGAGTACCAAAGTATCTGTTGTATTGTAGGTATGATTTAATGGTCTTACTAAAGCTGCTTGAATTTATGGCTCTGAAATCAGTAATATTTGAATGGTCAGTATCACAGAACACATGAATGTGTTATTGTCTTCTGTATCCAGAATCTATAACCTCATTTTTGACTGTTCATCTTATGGTATACTATCATAGGAACAATAAAAAATTGGTTCATTCTATATGAATGTTATTATTAATTTTCTTTATACAACATTTGATGAGTATACCTAAATCAGAGAAATCTAATTTTGTTTAGATTTCTGTGGTATAAAGCAATAAAGTTAGATGGAAAATACTTACCCGAAAGGGTGTTAAAATACCCATAATAATGAATAACTTAGGCATGTTCGACAACTTTCTCCAAAAGTCAAATAGTATAAGAGAAATAGCTGTTTAAGAATTTCATAAAAAATACGCTATGGTCATTCATTTTAGGTCATATTTGGGGTCACGGATTAGAAGAGCCTGTAAAAGGCCGCTAAGTTTTAAGCACCACTAGTAAGTAATAAGACCTGTATTTGTACACTTAGTAAGCAAATAAATGATTTGATTTGATTTGAAGAGATGATTACGGATTAGAATCCATATTCTAAATTCGAAACTAAAACAAGGATGAATAATTTTAAAAGATGGCATGGTCTGGTGCCACACCATGCCGAAATTACGCGACCGAACTTGCCGAAGTTACCGAAGAGTCTATGTTTTTTATACTTATAAAAGTAAACTTACGTACTTATAACGTAGGTACTTATAAAGGTAAAACGCGACGTAATTTCAGCCTGGTGTGTCGCGGGTAATTTAAAAAGCAATGCTGGCGTAATCATGCCGAACTTCGGTCGCGTATCTTCGGCAACGTGTGTTTAGACATTAAAATCTATATAAATCATTATGCATCGATTTTTTTTGACGAATTTTGTAATTTTAACTCTTTTTTTTAAAACGGTCATATGTGACTTTGTACTTATACTTTAAGTGGTCCGCGGACAATTAACCCTTTTCCGATTAATCTTGAATAAAACGCGTGTAACATTATCATCATGGAACTCGACAAACAGTAGAGTATGCAGGTATTACTTATATTAAGTAGTAAAGTAAGAAGAGTGTGACAGAGTATGAAGTGAGTGCATGCAACATGCACAGATGTTTAGGCGCATGGGTGCTGGGTGGGTGCTCGCGTGGGTGCACGGGGCGGGGCGTGGACCGCCCATCGCGACGCCCAACGCGCCACGCCCTACTGCAACTATTACAACAAAGTTTAAATGTTGCTTGTCTTTTGAATTATTAACATGGTGGCAATTAATGTTACATAGATTCATCCCTGCTTACCTGTGATAGCGTGATTTAATTTTGTGTTTTGGTGGGTCGCTATTTTCCTTGCAGTGTATTTTCAGTCTTGTAGGTTTCAGTCTTTCGACTAAGATTTATTTATCTCGATCTCACTGATAACAAAGACAAACTTAAGAGACTTTAAAAAATTGGACTTTTCCTACTGTTTCGATTGGTTTTTTTCAATATGTAACATTTCTCTGATGTAAAATAACAAATTGTAGAGGTAGGTAAGCGTATTATGCAAAAATGAATATTGTATAGGAAGATTTGGAAAATTCCACTGATTTTTTATTTAAAACAATAGGAATTAATTGTATCCATTTTCGGTAACCTGTGCTTTTCACGAATTTTATGCAAGGTACCTGCATTAAAGCATTAATTGAAACTTATACTTACAATAAAATATTTGAATTTTAAATACATATATCCACAGTTCCTTACACCCGGTCTACAGGTGAGTTTGTCGACTGGGCATTGATGGCCAAATCCGAAAGTATATGGAATAGCTTAAAATGCTCAAAGGAGTCCCAAAAACGAAATCTGTCTACTTAGATTTAAAGAAATATCAATTTTCCTAGCCGGGAATCGAAATTCAACAGGGTTGAAAAAATAACCTTTTTAATAGCGCCGTCCCATAGTAACGCTTATAAGAATCTAATTCTGGGAAGTAATTTTAAATGGCAAACTAAAGGTATGGTCACATTTTTAAGAAAATACTAATATTATTATTAACAATTGTTCGAAATGATGCCCATTGTTTTCAAGACATTGTCGGACTCGATGTCTCAAGGATTTGAACTGAAACGCAAGGTTCTGTATTTTCTTAAAAATGAGACCTTTCCTTTACTTTGTCATTTAACATTACTTCCCAGAATGTGTTCCTTATAAGCAGAGATCGGAATAGGTAGAGTATATTTACCTAACTTCGAGGAAGGAAGTAACAGAGTGGATAATACCTCCTCTAAAATCCCGGAATAATTATAATGTCGTTTTAATCCCGGGATTTAAAAATCACAAATTATTTATTGGACTTAATTTATAGTTACAAATTATTGATTTGAAAAATCATATAACATTTTTAGGGTTCCGTACTAAAAGTATTAAATTAAAGAGCTTTGTTTTACATAAACACACATTGTTGTTGTTTCAAATCAATAATTTGTAACTTTAAAAAGTCCAATAAATAATTCGAGACTTTTGAATCCCGGGATTAAAACGTCATTATAATTATTCCGGGATTTTAGAGTAGGTATTATCCACTCTATGTTACTTCCTTCCTCGAAGTTTAGGTAAATATACTCTACCTATTCCGATCTCTGCTTATAAGTGACACTACGGGATGGCAGAATAATACCGGGTGTGTTTCTTTCTCGATTAGGTTTTGTTTTTTTTTTTAATCTAATAGGTTGTTCGGAAAGTCATTCCGTTTTTTCCCAACAGAGGACTTAATTGTTTTTTTCACAACCATCTTAAATAGCACGAAACAGCTGATAGCACGGCTTGCTTGTTGAAAAGTTTAATTGATTCTACGTAGTAGTTTTTGATTAAGGTAAACCCCCCCTTTTGGGGGAGGCCTGGGTCCAGCAGTGGACGTCTTTCGGCTGAATGGAGATGATGAGTAGTTTTTCGTTGGTACCCTTTCAAATATAGAAAGTGAAAAGCAGCATTTTCGGCATATTTTACTATGGAAAAGGTAAAAATGCTGTCCAAGCAAGAAATGTTTTATCCAATGTTTATGGAGAAGATTTATTAACAGAATGCCAGTGTCAAAACTGGTTTGCGAAATTCAATCTGGCAATTTTGAAGTCAAAGATGCAGCACGGTTCTGGATGGCCACTTGAAGCTGATGAAGACACTAAAGATATTATATAATTGATGCAAACCGACGAATAACAACTCGTGAGATCGGTGCAAAGAAATTAAATTTATCGAATTCGACCGTTCATGATCATTTGAAACGCCTAAGTTTAGGCAAAGCTCGACATAAGATTCAATTAAAACGAAATAACTTTCCGAACAACCTAAGAGCAATAGCGTATTAGCGACCTGGCTGCGCGGCCAAGACGCGCGGCCCTGCCACAAGGGTTGCGATTTGCAACGCGGCCAAAACCGCGGCTACCATCGTCAGTTGCACATACAGCGCGCTTCAAAATGGACTTTGAGGAAATAAAAGGCGTACAAAGGGATTATTTCATACTTATTTCACCGACCTTCAGCAATAATAATATGATGACAAGATCTTTAATTATTTGCGGATGAGCAAGTCTTTGTTTGCAGAAATGTTAAGGAAATTATTAAATATAAAAAAACTTTTTAAAATACGGTTGGCGTAGTCTTCACACGACATGTCCCACAACGCCCTCCTCGTCTCAATTTCAGATATAAATCTTTCCACGAATCTTTCTTGACATCGTGATGAGCACAAATCACGCTGTAGTTCCACAACATGTCTGGCCGCCGCGGTTAGTGCGCGCACACTGGTGTTTTATCTACAATGCAATTGATCTCAGTGGCCGCAGCGGCCAGCGGCTGAACACGGGCCGCAAATGCGTCGCTGCGATCTCGCTGGCCGCCGCGGCTTGGTGTGGCCGCTGGCCGCGTGCGGGCAGGTGCGCGTGCTCTATGGCGACTTCATACTAATGTATCTATCTCGATGGCCGCCGCGACCTGGCCGCTGCGCCCTAGCCGCTAGTGCGCTATTAGCCTAATAGTTTACTTAAGCCGGGTACTCACTAGCGAGCCGTAACCGTAACAGTTGTACCTATGTACTGTTACCAAAAAACATAGTGTGTACGTGGTTCGCAAACCTGCTGCGAGCGGTACGCGTGCGGCTAGCAGCGAGCCGACGATTACAAGGTACTCATTTCTGCAACCGTAACGTTGCACGTAACCGTAACCGATACTGTAACCATAAACATAGTGTGTACGTGGTTTGCGTGCCTGCAACGAGCGCTACACGAGCGACTCATAGCGTGCCGACGATTGTCTGTTTTGCTGCGAATCAAAGGGCGCTCGCAGTGCGCTCGTGGACGTCAAGAGTGAAGCTTGTTGCATGCCGCTGCGAACCATCAAATATTTTAGAGTATTTATTCATTCTATCTTGGACCCTATTTAATGTATTAGATATTCAAAATCAGTTGCAGTCATTTTCGTGTTTTTTTTTTGTAGTTTCTAATAATTTCTTGATTTTTTAAAAATAAAAAGTAGGTCACTTCTTTCCCGATACATTCTATGAATCCACCATCTTCGTGGCCGTTTATGATCATCGAGTAAAGCATCTACAAGTATGCATGGTGCACAAGGGAGGGACACTTCGTCCGACATCGTGGAATTACAAACCAAAACTGCGGAAGAGATCCGGCTTGTCATTACGGTCACAGTGATGTGGACTTCACGTACACACTAGAATCTCAGACAAGATAATTGTCGATTTTCGCTCAATACCATTGTGCAATACAAAACTGCCGCACTCTGTAGCTCACAATGGTTTCGGGATAAATTAATTAATAAAGCATTGGTGGCGCAGATCACCCCAGTTCTAGATACCACAATGATTTCTGAATACGCCTCCGGGCAAAGGTGTTTGTGCGTGTGAATATTGTTGTCTGTAAACGCACTCACGATACAGGCGTATTCCTAGTGTGGGGTAATGTAATCTTTAATAAAGAAAAGAACAAGACCTGGTAAGACTCGAGTACTTCGAAAACATTTGGATGATGATAAATTATTTTAAATAGATATTCTTGATACTTCTGTTGTAAAAGATACAGTCGTGCGTGCCTCTGGAAATAAACGCACCACCAATTTCATCATCTGTAATATTGCGGTTGCCAGCTAGCAATCATGTTGTCCAAGAAAATATTGATTGATTTCACAGTAAGATACAAAAGATACTCGCCTTTTACGACACCTACGGAAAAAAAACCTGTCACGTGCGAGTCAGACCTCGCACGTCAAGGGTTTCGTACAATAAAGTGATTTTTTTATTTTTTTGGGGCCACTGCTCTCTATAAAGTATTTTTGCTGATTTCTAAAAACCTGAGCTAGTTAGAGAGTTACATAAACTTCTATCAACCCTAATTATTTCAGATTTTTCGCTTTGCAAACTTCGGAAATAATAGTATTTTTGGCTGGGTGAATAGAATTTTTTAGATATTTTTCATCATAAGTCGAAAACTATGCGGCATAAAAGAAAATAAAAATATATTTTATTATGTACGAATGAACCCTTTTCATATGATGTCACATTTGAACTAGTAAACCCACTTTAATGTTTCGAAATTTTTTAATGCCGGACTTTTTTCCAAAAAAAAATTTTTTTTTAAATATTATTTTATCTGCAATAAAGATGTGCCCACCTATTATTAAAAACCGGCCAAGTGCGAGTCGGAGTCGCGCACGTAAGGTTCCGTACCATTATCTATAAAAACGACAAAAAAATCACGTTTGTTGTATGGGTCCCCCCTTAACTATTTATTTTATTCTATTTTTTTAGTATTTGTTGTTATAGCGGCAACAGAAATACATCATCTGTGAAAATTTTAATTGTCTAACTATCACGGTTCATGAGATATAGCCTGGTGACAGACGGACAGACGGACGGACAGCGGAGTCTTAGTAATAAGGTCTCGTTTTACTCTTTGGGTACGGAACCCTAAAAACTATTCATAATTTCAATTCGATAGCATTAGGCATAAGAACGATATGCTGAAATAAGTAGCTGTGCTAGACAGACAATCGGACGAAGTCACCCCACACTATTCCAAAAGGAATGTAAAAATAACATTTTGGTTAAAAAGTGACAATTTAAAACCCAGGACTTCGAAGTAAAAAGTGACAATTTAAAACCCAGGACTTCGAAGTATGTTGAATACAAATTATAATATTGGAACATTTTTTTTAACTTGTCGCAAGACTTGAATTTTATGAGCCGCATCATCAGCCTAACCTTTTTTCAAATATGTTGGAGTTGGCATCCAGTCTACCCAGGGTGCGCCAGACGTACCTACCTCATTTTAGCTTTATTAGATGCAATTACCATGCATACCAATTCAGAAATGATTAGTTACTTTTTACGTTATGTTGAGATTGTTCGCTGAAATTACCTGAAATATATCCTGCATCCAATTTATCAACGTGAAGGTTTTTATTTTTGGCCTTAGTTTTTCAGTGGTATGATTATATTAAACGTTCAAGTAAATCGGTGTTCATTTCGTAACATTTGAAACCACCACGCGACCCAAACCATAACCATAATACAAATTATCAACAATAACGCCAAATGACGGTGTAGTGGCCATTCATGCGTACAAGTATTGGATTCGGTTACAAAAAAGCAAAACGACAATCCCAGACACTTTTTAACTACCTAATCTTTGTAGCGGCATCGTTGAACTATGTAATCGTCATTAGGAATTGTGAAAATACCATCAATGGAGATCGATCGAAGTTAGGTACCACGCTACGTATCTACGAGAATTTATTAGTTTAATTTAGGTAATAAAGTATTTTACTTTACGTAAGTAAACGAGATACTCATAATAATAACATACTATACACCAGCGTATCCTCGTATAATTTTAATAAAACTATTAGCCTTTTTCTTCCAACCAACAACGCCAGTGAACGTAGCAGAGTAAAAACCCCTGAACTTTTCCTCTGCACTAGGAAAGTCACTTGTTAGTAACTTAATTCTATACTTTTCCGGTAGATGTCAGTGTTCAATGTTTGAGTTTCCGAAAGCTCCACCCTAGTTCAGAACCTCCCCTCAATTTTCACTTTTCACCCTCTCGTCGACAGAGCGCGCTACAAATACCATTCTTCGCTTACGTGTTATTAAATAGCATCATATTTTCACAGTACACTGAGTAGGTTAGGTACACTCTGGCTAGAAAATTTTTATTGTAATAGAAAGACATGCAAATAGCGATTAATAATTCCACGTAGCTATACGTAACAATAAAGATAAAGCAATACGATTTAAATAAAGCGATTATCATCAAGTAAATTCAGTTAGTGAAGTGGCGAGATCCACGAGTGTGTGGCGGCGGCGGCGGCGGTAGGCCGCGGCGAGATGAAGGAGCCGCCGATACCATCGCCGAGGCTTTGCAACACTTCGCCGCCGCCGCGCCACGCGCCTTGCATCAAATAACTGATAAAATACTACGCACATCTTTAATTTCATCTGCAGAAATCCACGTATTTAATTTTGATTAGTTCTTTTAAATTAATTACGAATAATAGTAATGTGACTAACGCGGACGCGACCTCACAATTCCCACGGCGCCGCTTTCCCTGGGCGACCGGCGACCCCGCCGCGATGCTATTGTCCGTCAGTCTAGCTACTCAACATTTATTGCCATTACGTATTAGCATACTGCTGTGATCACTCAACCAACATTTCATAGAATAATCATCGGCAGTGATGTTCCGCTCTTGATCAAACAATATGGCGCACGCAAACGAATGATCGGTCAAGGTGAAAATCGATGTCTGCTACGATTTCATGCCTTTGGCGTCATTGTAATAAATATCAGTTTTTGTTTTAAGATGTTTAAGTTATAGTTCATCGATATTACAAACACATCGACTGACACACACAACATCTAATAGTTTTATTTTCATTAATGATGTTTCTAAAGCAAAGAAATTATCTCCATAAATACAAAATATATTATAAAAATTATAACAACACACATTCTGCGCTTTTTATATATAAATCTTCTTAAGTTTAAAATTGACTCTGAAACTTTGCCAAGGTTTCGTATTCGGGAGTCCGGTATCTCTGCCCATGCATAGTTAAGTGCATCTGTGTCAAGTGTCGACGCAATATCGGACTGTCCCAGGGGGTTGAAGGCTGTCGATTTAACTTCTTGACTGGGCGGCGCGCGGTGGACAAACAATCATGAGCCGGTGATGTTCACACGCTGCAGAGCTGCTTATGCATAGATAAGGAGACTGTTGCGTTGCGCTGGACCCGTTCCCTGGAGCCTGCCGCGTGTCTTGAGATATTACTTCTTTCGCTACCATGACAAGTTTTACGTGGAGCGGTGCGGTTATGTTATGAAAGTTTAATCTGGAAAACATTAAAAGCAAAAATGCCGTTCATATTTCTACTCGAATTTTCGCAGTCTGCCTAGACATAAAATTTCTATCAAAATTTTGAGTAAATACGTTGGTTAGGGAAAACACGTACATTACACGTACAAAGAGGGCCACCTTGTAGCAATTTTGGATAGCAGACAAACCGTGTGAACAATCATGACTCGTGAGATAAATTATGAGAGTTCTGCTTGAATTTAGAACCACTTACAAATCTCGAACCTATAAACTATAGTAGATTGTTGCACCGAGCGCAAAGTGAGTCATTAATGCACGAGTGTTATGTTGGTGCCCGAGCGCAAGCGAGGGCACTAAATTAGCACGAGTGCATTAATCACTCACTTCAGCAAGGTGCGTAATCTACTTTTCTTTCAACTACCAATTTACCTACCGTGATAAAATATACCTACTCAAAATAAAAACTCAAGTTAATGAAAACAAGGTTATCCGGCGACTTTTGCGGCAAAAGGTTATTAACAATTTCATTTGCAGCTGTTTTTATACTTTCTGGACTTGAATTCATATCGCTATCTATTTCCATTTTTTAAAACTTTTTTTGCTAGTTAAGAAGTATCATAGTTTTACAATGGTACAAAATGCGCGACATTTGTTTTTTTTTTTTTTCACCGTTTCGGTTTTATTCAGTCGATTTTTATTTTCAGCCAGTATCTGTTTGATCTAATGCATAAGAATGCATAAATTTAATATTAAACTTAACGGGAGACATTAAACCTCTGTGGTAAATTTATATCTAAATAAAAAACTGCATTAATGAAAAACAGTGCAGTAATGAAATTTCATACAACATTTCTGCACTGTTTGCAGTGCAGTAATGAGATTTCATGCAACATTTCTGCACTGTTTGCAGTGCAGTAATGAGATTTCATACAACATTTCTGCACTGTTTTGCTTCTAAGCAGAAAATACGTATTTTGTGATCGGTTTTGTAGCGATTAATGATAACATTACTACGTAGTTGAAAGAAAACATGTTTATCTATAGAATCTGTATGCAATAATAGAATGTGGATTGGCAAATAGCACGCGGTGGACTAGCTGGCCGGTGCGGGCGTGATGCTGTGACCAACAGCATGTTGAAGTTTAATTGAACTGAGACGCAACGCTGGCTCGGCCGGGACCCGCACCACGATTGGTCCACCTCTACTCACGAATCGACTTCCTGTTATCTGTAAATAAATCTAGTACTTAGTCTAGTAGTTCAATGCTAAGGTTTAGCCAGAGGGCAGCATAGTTTTCATTCGTTGGATTTTAGTCCGGGAGCATACGTTCAGAAGCACAGAAAATTCCCAGGAAAGAATCCAATAATTTTCAATTGAGAATAAAAGGCGAAAATTCAGTTTTAATTTTCAGTACATTGTCCCTTATACCCTGTATAAATCAAGAATATTCAAAAGACAAAGTTTCGAACATCCAAGCACAGCTGACTCTATTTTATATACCATAAGCTCTGTATGACACCCATCTTATTTGCGACACCCGTCGACACATGAGCGGACTAATCGCCTATTGATGCGTGCTGGCTGCTGACCGTGTTAAACCCTTTTTACGCTTCTTTAATTCAGTGAACGTAGAATAATAAAAAGAATTGCTAATAAAATAAATTAATATTTGGAGCACTTTTTTTGTAAAACGTTGCCCCCTCCTTGAACGGTTTCTCCTGTATTTAACGTGGGTGAACTTGGGTGAATTTACAATTGAGTTAAAATTTCAAAATTCGATAATTTTTATTTCCATTCAATTCTTTTTCTTTTTTTTTCAAAAAATCTTTGGCCCTTCTTTAGTTAAGAATTCAGACAAAGAAGTATCCAATCCGTGACCCCAAATATGACCTAAAATGTAAACACAGCCGATCATAGCTGAGTATAGATAGAATTTAGCGTATTTTTTTATGAAATTTTTGTGTGTATTGGGAGTTCGTACCGGTGGAATTGTATAGCGGTTCCCTGATGTCGACATATTAGGAGTTACCTATGAGGCTTGCAGAGTCACAAAACGTGAAAAAAAGGAATCGAAAAAAGATAATTGATTAAAGTATGTGGTGATATGGTGGGTCTTCTCTATGACCAAAATATTAAACATTATTGGTGATCGCAGTAGGTACCTTGTTGGTAGAGCTATGAAGAATGCTGTTCCCATCTATTTATATTTACTTTTTTATCAATCGTGCAAGAAGTTCAGGAAGTTGCAATCGCTTTAAGTGGCAAAAAATGTAACTACTTATGAACAATGTGGTGCTCATAAAAGTGGCAGGATCAATATGTATGGAGAAATTGAGCTCGAGGGGAGACCTTTGTCAAAGTATGGGGGATGAAGTTTGAATAGTTTATATTTAAATTAAAGAATGGAAAGCAATTAAGCTATACTGTATGTGCCTAGTATTAAGTACCTACGCTGTAACTGAACACGTCGTAAAGGTGCACATGTTTCCCTTTGTTGTACATGAGACATACAACAAAGATACAGACTTAAGATCTGTACATAAATTGTAGGTGAGTTACTGATAACCTATCACACAAGCTGATACTCACTATTTATTTATGCTTATGCTTGAAGTAGCTTTAAAATACCTAGCTTTATTGCTACTGCAATTGATATCTTATCAGCAACTGTAAATATCATGGATACAAAACCTATATTAAATTCAGTTAATCAACGAACTTTTAACTTCGATTTGCCCTTTAGTTTATACCTTTATAGGTTCACGTGTTTCCTATTAAATTATAATATAAATACGTTTAATTAAATGAATGTTCAGTAGGAGGTTTGTTATTGCCACCTCAGACGTCCCTGGACCGCCCGAACCCGCCTGCTACGTATTATCTTCCTACGATCTCCAAGCACTGAACGCATAAATGCCCGGGACCCATTCATCCGCGCAATTCACCATAGAAACAATAAGCGTACCCTTCGCCGCGCCCGGTTGAAAGACTACAAAACGCGAAAAAAATAATTTATTTTGTACGTACTTCTTGGGAACCCTTTATTACTGGCGAGGGCAATCGAATGCTTAAAACATTGCAATCGAATACTCGCCGCCGGTAGCGGGTGAATGGTGGCGGCACAATGAGGAGCAGCCCGCTGCCGCGGCTAGGTGTCGTATGTCGGCTGCGCGTCGCCCACGCCGCACCGCCACCGCACCGCACCGCCGCACCTCTTACCACCGACATACGATATCGCCTTTTTATTTCATAATTCCTATACAATAGAATCGCTGCAAAGGCGTAGGGTGAAGACAATGATCCCGGAGGTAGAAACCGCTCGGAAACCCTTTATATCCAATTTATTGTCTCAAAATAAAATCGGGTGCAAATTAAAATATGTATTGAGCCATACGACCGGTATCGCCAAGGTTTTTATAACCGTCCTTTTATGTTTTAAGAATAAATAGTAGATAAAACTTAAGTATACCTACTTAGATGATAAACTAGCATGGGTATGTTAGGGTGAATAGAGACAGTAGGAAATAACAGATGCGGTACGTTTTCAGAAGAAATGAAAAGGATGTAAAAACAAAGAATGCGTGAGAAAAATGTGAGAACTATTTGTGTGTCTATACTACCCATATCACAATTTCGTTTTAGTCTGTTTTATACGGTTAATGAGATAAGAGTCGAAAACAACTCGTCAGAGCCGCTAATAAATTGTAGGGGGGGCTTATCGAGATTGGCGATCCGGTGTAATGTGTGTGTTTGGGTAATCAGATGTGAGCCTTCCAACTTTTAATTCCCCGAGATCGGCTGGCGCGAGGTGGCGGGGGGTCCGGCGCCAACGCCGATATCGCATATAAAAAGGTTGCGGATCGCTCGCTCCTCCATCCGGCGATTGGCTAGGCGGCGCCCGCTGCTCCCCGGGGCCCTATACGAGAAGCGAAATGGGCCCCAGAACACCCATAAGAGAGCGACCCCGCCCGCCACGGCCGAATAATTAGGGCTCTTTGTTTAGATAGCGGCAATTTTATTTGGGAGAGAGCGGACGCTGGGGACGTCTTCGGCCATTCCAACCGCCTGATATTAATAAGAAACGTGTGTGCCTCTGCCGACTAACAGCCATCGCTGAATGAAAACACAGCTCCGATTTTATTTTCCTTAGTTCACTGCCTTCGTGAATCTATTTATCAATGTTATAAAGTTCCAAATATTACAAATACTAAGTATTATTCAAACACCTCAATATACCAACAAAACCTAGCGTTATTTTTGTGTTGGTGTTGATAGCAAAAGTTGTGAAAGCGTGAATTACAACGACCACAAGTTCATAGCAAAGAAAAGGGGAACGTTGACAGTGCCAGGCCCAGGCAATATCACATAAATAATGCAACCAACAAAATTGGGATTTTGATTTGTTTTCTTCCTAACTTTTATTTGTCTTTAGCTCGAACGGGGAGCACAAAGATTTAGTGTTCACCTTCGCATGAGATTCTTAAATCTTTAGAACTTAAGTTTTATAGTATTGTTGTTAACGAAGTGGAAAATTTAATGACTTTCACGAGAGGGTGATTGTAAATCAAGGTGGACCGATAAAATTATTGATTTCCACTTTTGTAAGCGCACCCAAATCGGGGAACAAAATGCCTCTCACGCAGTTCAAACCATCAACATTTAAGAAACCATTTTCAAAAACTAAAAAATACCTCCAAAAATTTTAAGGGGCAGAATACACAAGACAACAATTACCTACTTTGAAGTTTTTATAGACACGTTCTACTAATTGAGTCTCTACATTATTTACTTAAAATCATATAAAATTCTCCAAGAAATCCCAATCTTCAAGCAAGAATTACTATTAAGAGAATTGTTACTGGAATTGAAGATAAAAGGTATCCCAAAACGGCAGGCTGGTACAACGGTCACTGCATATTGTAGAGATATGCATAGTAGTTTGAGGGCTGCGGCGCGAGTTCCGCGGGGGACTCCGCTCGCCTCGCCTTTGTCTCGTCCCCGCAAACTTGCCATAAATGTTAATATGGGATCTTCTCACATTTGAATATCTATTTCTTCGCGAGGCCGGTTCGTTAACGCGGCCTTGAATTTTAAATTTTATCGCCGCACCGGGAGCGCCGCAGATGAGGTGCGCGCCTACGTGCTCTCCCCGAGAAAATAACCGAGGGAAACTTCTTTTTGTTTGTCTCCTTTATTTTTTGTAAAGTGAAATAGATGATCTGGGGAGAAAGTATAGTGTTATTGTACCTACAGTGCTTATAATTTTCCTTAACCAACAGTCTTATGAACAAAAGCGCTATGTCTAGATTCGAATCGCTTAACAACAACCGACAAACTCTCACCTAAACATAATGAGGTTGTTAATTAGATGTCTTACAATGGATAACACTGGTACCGTACGTAACTACAAATTGCGACTCAGTTCGGTTAATTACTAATTTTCTTGTTTCTGTTTCGTGTCTGTCACGTCTGACGTCACGCATTCTGAACCTGCAAAAGTCCGGAGTAAAGTTGCGGAAAGTGGTGTAACACCAATTAAGAGAACGAAAAAATGTAAGTAATTGAGCTGCTACGTTATATTGGTAAACTATATGTCATTTTTTGTAACCGTTCACAATATAAGTGTTAGTTAAAGCCATCAATTAATATGACATTAAATTTCTATTTAACTTGTCAATCTATCTTTATGTACAAGTATTGGAGGAATCCGCTAATATTTTTAGCGGATTCCTCCAACAACGTTGCCACTTTATCAATGTTCCTGGGTCCATTAGTCGCCAAATCCGGCGCGGCTGTTCGATGTCGCGACTCGGTGACGATCGGAAAGTTTAGCTGCGAGCATTTTAATGCGCCCCCACCTCCCCGTCTGACCCTCAATTATTGAAAATGCATTTCTGTCCGCGCCCTGCGCCCGCACCACGCCACATTGCAAATGCACATTTTAAACTGCACCTGATTGCAGAGTCGTGTTACTATCCATGGCTAAAAGTCGTGCTGTCGCTTTATTTAAACCGAAAATTGACTATATTATAGTGGCCAGTTATAATTCCTGCAGAACGTCAAATCGACGTTGATTGTTTAATTGAAACAATTAGGAATTTGGCTAGTAATTTAATGATGAAACACTTTCTGTACATATCAATAATTTAACAAGGTAATAGAAACATGAAGATTTGATTAGGTTCATTGGTATAATTGCCATAAATACTGTTGATATCAATGAAAAATATGAATACGGTTTTGATTGCCAAAGATTAGTTTTGAGCATGACGTTATGAAATTAGCTTTGAGTTTGTAGACACAATTCGATTAAGATACAAAACATTAGAAAAACCAAGTAGGAATGAAAATAAAGGGTGCCTTGCCACCAGACATGTGCTATGCAGCTATGCTGCGAGAATGTAAAAGCTAAGCTACGAAACTATGTGACCGTTTCCACTGATGCTAAGCTATGTAGCTGTGCGAGGAAGGTGCGCATCTCGAGCTATGCGACGTATCGACAATAGGGAAGGCACGGGGAGCGGCGGGCATAGCTACACGTACCACTCGCGACCATCCATCATAGCACGCATCCACATCACTCATCCTTCCATTAAAAAATCGTAGCTTATTGAATCAGTTTCCACCAGAGCTATGCTATGTGGACCAATGAATATGATTGGTGGATATCAAACGCATCCGTAGTCCGTAGCAACGTTGCATCTTTGGTCTAAAAGCACCCTAAGTGTTGGTTCTTACTAAGGATTTTTAATTTTCTGATTAAACTCAGTGATCCGAATTGTAGCGAAAGAAAGCTACCGTATATTATAAATTAAACTGAGAACATTTTCTTTTAGAAATTAAAAACAAACTTTGTCACTCCGATACTTTTAGAGCAAGCGGTCACCGACGCGACGCCGCGACGTGAGTGGCCGCGTTGTTCTAAGCTCCCATATTATAATCCTTTTTACATAAGACACCGTTACAAAAACCGCGATATTTATGAAAATAAATTATCATCTACTCTAAGACACCCCGTGAACGGTGCCGTGAGTGGCCCCCCATTCATCGTGTAGGTACTAAGTGACGAACGGTGTACACAATTTCGGGCGTCCGTTTTAATTGTAAGTTCGGAACGGCAACTGTCCGCAATGCAATTTTAGCTTCCACATTTTCCGTTAGAACTGTATAATTGCTCTTAGCCGAGTTCCCCTTTTAGACCTATTTTAAAATACCTAGAATAACCTACATACAATAATGCAGTGCATATTCCACTAAGTTAATATTGTTTTGTAGTTTTTCGTTGACTTCAGAATCAAAAAAATGGTGATGGTAAAATGCAACGGAAAAAGAGAACACCTTGTTATGTTCCAACCTAAATTATAATGCAGCAATTAAACAATTTTCCCCTCACTAAACATTTAACGCGACATATAAATGAGAATGATTACAAGACAACGTTGCAGATAGCACATCGCTATAAAGCCGGGCCGCTTCCGCAAACTGCGTGTAGCGAGTACGTCGCTAGTCGTACCCGGTTTAGTGTCGCCAGGAGGGAAACTACGATTCCTCTGAGCGAGAGTATCTGCTCCTCAACTTTATGTTCATTTTATCTTTTCGGCTGTATTGCGAAGCGGGGACTTCGGCAAAGGCCCTCTAGGGCTCCGTTAACGCCGCGGCCGGCCCTATCACCTCCGACTTCAACACTTTTTTACACTTCTCTATTCAAATATTAATATGGGAGCGCCATTCCGTAGTTGTCTTCTAAGTTTAATTTTATTCTTACGACAGGTTTATTATGACTTTACGTACTTTTACATTATATTTGAGTTAAATTATGTTAAGTACTTGAAACTTACCTGACTCAAAACTGTCCATGCTCTCCGATTTGATATCAGCCACATCTGAAACAATGTTGGATATCAATTACGCTGATACATTACAACATGTTATTACAATACTTTATTCAGTATGACATATCAAAACGTAACACGCAAATAACACTGCCGCATTACCATCCGGATGTGGAATCGGAAAAATAGTAATTTGTTTTAAATGTACTGAATTTGACATATTATATTGTTTTGGCTGGAGACCCGTGAATCTACATCATTAATACATCTTTACGTGACCAGAGGGCTGGCTTGTTTTCCGGCCAGAGAATTAGCGTTGCCATACAACGTGGCAACGCTGCCAGCCTTCTGGGCACGCTTCCAGTCGACAGCGATGCGGAGGAATATTTTGATGCATTCTTCTAGTTTATATTGGTAATTTAGTCTAGTCTAGGATATAATTATTCTTTGTTTTTACTTAAAACTAGCTGTGCCCGCGACTCCGTCCGCGTGGAAGTCGGAAAACAACATTGTGTCGCAGCAACTAAATAATCCATTTATTATAATAATAGACAAAGGTGTCCCACTAAGACACTTATATTTTTTGAACCATTTCTTTATGTACCTAGAGTTTCAGCTCCTCTTGATTGACCGTAAAGATTCATAAAACCGTAATACTAAAAACGTGTTGCTTATTTCTATACATTTCCTTGCTAAAATGGATTATAATTGAATATTGATACTTTTATTGAAGATGTAACAAAACCATATCGCGATACAAAAATAGCTACAACGCCGTCTTGTTACAATCTGCGAACTAAATTATGATTTCATTCGAGGTGTGGTAGGTATAGAAAAGAACTTTAAATATTAAAAAAAACGTATAGAAGACTTCATTTAATTTTAATAAGTTATAAATAGGTAGGTACTGCTTTCAAAAAGTCTGATCTGGAAATTGAACCAACACAAACGCGAAAAAACATCATCTAGGTATATTTTTATTTCACCAATCGATATGATCGCTCCAATAAACATAGTGCCTGAAATTGATGGAAGACCATAAAAACTAACATTAAGTACCTACCTAACTTAGGTACATTTCAATTCAAACACTTATTTGTTGTTACTTCTTATTTCTTGCACTTCCTTCAATTTAAGACAGTGTGTTTGTTGGAGAGATTTGATCCTTATTATTGACTTTATAAATATCTATCAACAGGTGCCATAATATAATACTTACATATGGATGGTACATAAAGCTTTGTCAGTTCGATTCCCGGTTCAGGCAAAAAAATCAGTAAAACGCAATATTTCTTACTTAAAAAAAAAGTGAAATGAAGTTTCCTTTGAGTGAAATTTGCTATTTTTAATATTTAAAGCACTTTCCCTCCATGGCCACGTCTTTGGAACATTACCTAAAGCTTAAAAAAACTCAATTAAATAAACTTAATAAAACGACGGCGACAGGCTTTGAATAAATCTGACAATAATGAACAAAATAAAATAAAATATAGAAAAACATTCCAAAAAGTGCATTGAGTAGATAGAATGATTACGAAATACTAAATTTCAACGAAAGCACTGGGTGAGCGCTTTCCTTGCAAATAATCGTGGCCACCGATTTCAATTTGATTTTGGACCTTATTTTCGGCATCAGCATTCCCAAAAAGTATGAACATTCAATGAACAAAAATCCTACTGTTAGTCCAGATCATGAATTAATTTTATTGTGAACAACAATAAGAAATTGACCTAATAAATTCTAAATAACAATATCTTCGTTTTTTTTCTGTAAAAGCTTAGTTCCTTCTTCATAAGGATAGCATTTCATTAAACCTTTCGTAGACTGAGAATAGGTACCAATTCAACAATGAATATTAGGTAATTTGTGGATTTATTCGTAGTAAAATATTTCCTCGCAACATTATTTGATACACGTAACGCCATCTATTGAAAATAAACTAATACATGCTAAGTTCTTCTAGAAAACTTAAAATTCGCATAACTTTTGATTGCGTGAACCGATTGCGATGAAACAAAAACCATATGTTACTTGGAGATAAGCACAATATATGTTTATAAAAGTCAACAGCATTGGGTCAGTTGTTTTTACGTGATGTTTGAACAAACAAACAGATAAACAGATAAACAGACAAACAGACAAACCAACAAACAGAAGAAACAAAATACAAAAATGTTAAAAATGGGTTCTTTTGGTTATTTTTTAACACCCCAACCATGTTTTTTCAAAATATTTGCTATGTACAGATACGCAAAGTCTACAGATTTGATAAATCTATAGAAGATATTAATCATTTGCATATCTTTTGAATGCGTGAACCGATTGCGATGAAACAAAAAAAATATGTTACTTGGAGATAAGCACAATATATTTTTATAAAAGTCAACAGCATTGGGTCAGCTCTTTTTACGTGATGCTTGCATAAACATGCAAACATATGTTTAATCTTTACTTCCCTAGATGGCGTTGGCGTCGAATTAGATCGCGCTATGGTTTCGTTACCGCGCGATTTATAAGTTCTAGACAAAAATTTCTTAGTTAGGTCTAAACCACGATTTTATTATATGTATAGATTTAGTTTAGATTTACATTGTATTAATTTAGGTTAAAAAACTGATTGTATAAATGTAAATAAAAATCAATATGTATGGAAATAAAAAAAAATACCTACATTATAATTAAAATATGAAAATACAACAATAAACATCCGAAAAAAACAAAAAAGATAAAAAATTCGGAACGGCCTGTTCAAGACCAAAATGGTAGCGTAGTTAGGTTACATGACAATTAGTGTGTATGTACAGTAAGTGTGGCGCCACACCATGCCGAAATTACGCGACCGAACTACGGCGTCTATGTTTTTTATACAGGGTGGTAATTTGAAATGGGGCATGAAGGGCAACTACCTTAATCATTGTAGCTATAGGAAAACGTTCTGAGAAGACCACCCCTAACTTTTGGGATAATTTAAATCGGCATTCACAGATTTTGAAAAAAAAGTACAGTCAGCGAGAAAAAGGGCTGTTTTCACAAAACTTTTTTATGATGCCAGTCGATCCCATATCCCATAAGGATTAAAAGACTCTTCCGGACCAACTGAGGTTGGAGTACTAGAAAAGTCAGAAAACGCAAAAAACTTATTTGAGATGGGGTAGTTATAAGGGCAGCTACCTTAACCGTTGTGGCTAGAGGAAAATGTTCATAAGAGACTGTCAATATTTTTTGAAAATATTTCGAAGTGCATTCACAGATTTTGAAAATAAAATAATTTTTTTTTTCGGTTTAAGCGTCACTTTTGACAAAAATTGTTTTTCTTGATTTCTGACGTTTCTCGTACTTTAACCTGAGTAAGTCTAGAAGAATATTTTGATCCTTATGGGAAATAGGATCGATTGGCATCATAAAAAAGTTTTGTGAGAACTGACCATTTTTTTGATGACTGTACCATTTTTTTTTTTTCAATTTCTTTTTATGAAATTTGAAATACTGTCAAAAATTATGGCCAGTTTGCTATCAACATTTTCTTGTAGCGACAACAATTAAGGTAGCTGCCCTTATAAATAACCCATCTCAAATAGTTTTTTGCTATTTCTGACGTTTCTAGTACTCAAACCTCAGTTGGTCCGGAAAAGTTTTTTGATCCTTGAGGGAAATGGGATCGATTGGCATCATAAAAAAGTTTTGTGAAAACAGCCCTTTTTCTCGCTGACTGTACTTTTTTTTCAAAATCTGTGAATGCCGATTGAAATTATCCCAAAAGTTAGGGGTGGTCTTCTAAGAACGTTTTTCTGTAGCTACAATGGTTAAGGTAGTTGCCCTTCATGCCCCATCTCAAATTACCACCCTGTATAAGTAAAACGCGACGTAATTTCAGCCTGGTGTGTCGCGGGTAATTTAAAAAGCATTGCAGGCGTAATCGTTCGGCATAGTGTGTTGAGACACCAAGGGCCTTATTACAAAACATGGTTTAAACCAAGACTAAGGTAAACCCAGGTTTAAAATATACCCATCACTTTCTTATGTCATATGACAAAAAGAGACGGGGCTATGTAAAAACCTAGGTTTTACTTAGACCATCTTTTGTATTAACGGGGTAAGGGCCTTATTACAAAAGATAGTTTAAACCAAGACTAAGGTAAACCCAGGTTTAAAATATGCCCATCACTTTCTTATGTCATATAACAAAAAGAGACGGGGCTATTTTAAAACCTAGGTTTTTCTTAGACCATCTTTTGTAATATGGGGGTAAGCGTTGCTATGACGTATTTATTTTTTGAGTTTTTTATTATTTTGAATTATTGTTGGATTTTTTTTAGTATACGGACGCTATAGTATTGCTGGTTAACGGGAACGCTTCTCGTTATAACTAACGAAACTAAAAATGTTAACACATACTGTATATTGTCAAATGGGCTTTGCTAGCAGTGCCACAGTGATGCCACCGGCCTGAGACGCGCAGACATTGAGACTAGGGCTTTCAATACCGGTATTCCGGGATCCCGTAATACCGTAATCACGGATATTTAATGGTCTTTTTTTAATCACGGTATTGACGAGCCAATACCGTGATTACGGTATTACAAACATCAATATACATTATTGCGGTTTGTTGTAATAAGCAGTAGGAAATTGTATTATGTGATGTAATTTACGATGTGATGTTACTCTCACATTTGTTTTCGCCATTTTTTTCAATTGGACTGCTCTAGATGGTCCTTGCAGACCCCTCCTACGTAACCGGGCAGTTATTGGCGAAACCTGAAGGGTCTCCCGCCAATGAAGTGAAGTAAAATACTTAACCTAAGCTAACTACTTATAGTACACTAACATCATGACTACCTGCAACAACAGCACTAAGGGCGACCCCTAGTGGGACTCGGACCTCGGCTTAGGGCGTTGCTGGCGGGAGCTTGAGGGGGGAGACAGCTAGATGAGGGCTGAATTAGGTATCGGTGTGACTGCGGAGTCTGAAGAGACGACCGGCTCTACGACGGGAGAGCTCGGTAGATCGTGACCGGCGACGGTCACGATCCACGTCGCGACGGGCCTCGCCGGCGAGAACGCTAAGCCGGACGGCGGCGGACGCTGTGTAATGTGCTGGTCGATTTACTCGCCTCCTGGAGGAAGGTAATTTCGTCATCGGGCTCTAAAACTGTGCCTGAGACGGCGTACTTAAATGATGAGATAGGGACTGTAGTCAGCCGTTGCGGCGACTAGGGGGTTCGGATGGCGCGGGATAGTGTCGAAGTAACGCTTGGAAATGCGTTTGAGGTGTTGCCTGACGGTCGGCATTTTTAGTTCGGGATGGAGTTGATCGTTACGCATGAATGAACCATGGGGCAACCGCGGCTTTGCGCAACACTCTACTCAAGAGGGTTTGGAAGGATTTGAAGCGGGAAGGCTTAACGTGTGCGAACACGACGCTAGCGTAAGTCAAGATGGGGCGGACGCACGTCACGTAGATTCTCAGCTTATTTCTAAGTGACAATTTACTGCGCGCTCTAAGGATGGGGTGGAGGCGACCGACAGCAAAAGCGGCTCGAGCGCGCACTGTTTTGATGTGGTCTATTAATTTCAGATGGTGGTCGAGGATAACCCTTAGGTATTTTGGCTTTCATCTCCCAAGGGATCCGTTTGCCGAACATGAGGACGGGAACGGCTGCGCTCTTTTCGGGATTCACCTTTATTCTCCATTTCCGGAAACAGACCTCGAGGGCGTCGGCTGCGGTTTGAAAGGTTCGAGTGATGTTATCGAGACTCCTACCGGAATAGAAGATGGCTGTGTCGTCAGCGAAGAGAGCTAACTTGGCCAAGCCACTTTTGGGAATGTCGCTGGTGTACAGCGTGAACAGAAGGGGCGATAGCATGGAGCCCTAAGGGACTTCGGCGCGGATGGGGTGAGGGGACGAGAGGGTGCCTTCTAGGCAATAGCCGGAGGTGCAATCCGACAGAAACTCTCGAATGATGAGCTCAAGACAGTCTGGAACGTTGAATTGGTACAGTTTGTATAATAAACCGTTGTGCCAGACCTTGTTCGAAGGCTTTCGCTAAGTCGAAAAATAGGCACACAGAAAATGTAAACTGAAAGTAGGTTTTTTAAAATTTGTTGTTTTTTTTTCTGAAAATAGGCTATAAATAAATAAACAAAATACTAATAAGTGACTTTTATATTGTTATTTTTAGAAAGTACCCATAATAAACATGTATTTTAATGGTTTTATTAATGTCCTAATTGAACTTGTGTTCAATACCGTGATCACGTGATCACGGTATTGATGACACTAATACCGGTATTGATACCGGTATTGAAAAAATCCGGTATTTGAAAGCCCTAATTGAGACTAACTTAAGACTATCCGCTAAATTAGTATGCTACTGTAATAAAAATGCGGTTTCAGATTTTAGGTTTTAGTTTTATGTAAAAAGAGTTTATTAAAAAAAATGTTTCGTGTAGGATTCAATAACATCAATTTAATTAATAAAATCGATGTAAAAAACGTCTAATCAGCAAATGTACAAATCTTCTTCTTCTATCGTGTCGACACCAGCTATACGAGAATAGCTCATGCCGTAGTGAAAAGATTAGCCTGTGAGCAAGGTTGGTAGCAGGGGCCCAATTCTCCTAAAATAAATCTTGATAAATCACAACCGAACCAAGGCCGGACCGTTCATTTCGACAGTTCTCAATTTCAAAAGCTATCAAATTGTTTGACACAAAAAACAAAATCAAACATTTTGAAAGTTTTCGAAAACAAAAACTGACTGACGGTTGTGGTTCGATTGCGTTTGGCAACAATTTATTTTAGGAGAATTAGGCCCCAGGGCTGACTGCTAAAGATGCGCCGGACGTACTGAAGTATCCTCACTCGTGGAGGCTCTTTTCATGCACCCCCTCACTGAATGTACAAATGACGTTTAAATGTAGCAAAATAACATCCATTTTAAGTACAAAAACAAAGTCCACCAGTCCCAAACTTTTGTACCGTACTTAATATAATAATTAAAATACATACCTATAAGGAAGACATTCTATACAATATAGACAATGTAATACGAATAATCAGTAAAATAAAAATATTAAACCATCAATAACTCTAACACATTCCTCGAAAATGTGATTTTATTTTCGGTAACTTTCTAAGGCTGGAAAGATTTGAGTGACGCAAAATTCTACGTAAAAGGTCAACGTTAGTTGTATTGCGAAACGTTTTTCTGGTGCTATCGCGCCTAAACAGTTTAATATTTTTATTTCACGGTTCTGCAGCCTCCTCAGAGAACCCACCTGCAGTATACGGGATGTAAACGAATTCGTGAAATTCCTTAAAACATGATCTACTACTGGTGTAGATTGACATGCAAGAGACTTAGCGATTAAAACTAAAAACTTTATTTTTCATGCGGTAGGGATGAGTTATCGCATATTAACTACCTTAAAGGAAACAATAAAAAAACAAGCAAAAAAAAAATGCTTTTTTTAATGCTGTGGCGGCATCTATCTCGCCACATGCGAACTAGCGAACTATCCTACATCGCGCAATCAAGATTTAACACGCAGATAGTATATATACAACCTCCCAACATCAACTGGTGGGCAGTAGCCCGCCAGGCACAAGACTCCGCCTGGTTGGAGGATCCTCCCTTTGGTTGGAGGAACACCACACCAAGTTTCTCCACATTGGTGACCCCGACGTGATCGTCACAGACAGTGTTTCCACACTGGTGACGTCACACACAACCTTCGCAGCCTCGGCAGCCACATCATCACTCCCTCAGCAGCTCAGCATTCAATCGAGCAGCAAGCAGCGAGTCCCACAGCCAGCCAGCATCCTCGGCTTCAACGGGTGATGTGACCACTAGCCTGCAGCGAACGCGCAAGCCTGGTCACGACCCTCAGCCCACTCCAGCATCATGGCGCATCATACTGCACTTCGGCCGGTAAACTAGGAGAGGCACTTCTCTCCTGGTCGACGCAGTCCACAGCCACCACTCACAGTTTCGATTCAAAGGAACCCTTCACTGGCCCTGGCAAGTTCTCAAGACTCAACGACCGCTGACTCATCAAGACGATCGACCTCCGGTCTCAGGGGGGGAGTGATGTGGCGGCATCTATCTCGCCACATGCGAACTAGCGAACTATCCTACATCGCGCAATCAAGATTTAACACGCAGATAGTATATATACAACCTCCCAACATCAACTGGTGGGCAGTAGCCCGCCAGGCACAAGACTCCGCCTGGTTGGAGGATCCTCCCTTTGGTTGGAGGAACACCACACCAAGTTTCTCCACAATGTTATAATAGAAAATTTCGCTGCCACGCATAATTAACGCAAGCACGGAGACACAGCTAGCGGGCACAACTAGCGTAATGTCGCTCTTTGCAATTAGTTAACTCGGGGCTCTAAAATGAAAGGGAAAAAGAAAAAAAAAAGTTGGTTTATTTTCAGAAAAACCCATTTAGAATGTTGAAATTGAAAATGAATTCAGTCTTCTGTGGTATTCAACCAATCGCCATGCAAAGCTACATATCTTGCCTTCGATTATAATCTTCTTCCAGCGCTTTGATAACTTCTTGCAGATGGTAATAAAACAATTTTGAAAGTTATTTACATCGATGTTTTCGATGTCAGATAAAGACTATCAAGACATGTAAAACAGGAACCCTTTCAGCATCTGTACCATTCTTCTACCGCCAAATTAAAAACGAGTGCATTTTTGTGAAAGAACACTTGAACAATGACCCTAAAACAAAAAAAGAATAATTACCCAACTTTACCCTAAATTTTCGCGTAGCTGTTGCTACGAAAATGGTTCAGCAGCGTATAAGGCATTTTTTTTGAGTTTGGCCGTAACCTCCCGCGATAAATACTAAAACTAGATCGAAGTTGTATATCATAAAGAATATTTGAATGTACATTTCATTGTGAGAATCATAAGGGAAAGTAGTTAAAAGTTGCAATGAACCTTAGTGGCGTAGCACCCTCGTAGCATGATGTAAATAATAATTATTATATACCAAAAAATGTTTACAATATTGTACGTACCTTCTATTTGGAATTCCATTGTAATTCAACTTTCACAAACAAAAAAGAAACGGAGAACGAGCTATTTTTTATAGTTTACTCATTAGTGCACTAATAACACTACTAAAGATAAGAGATGTGCTCACTTCAGACGTTAAAAAGTAATTCTTATGTGTAAATAATTAAAATATCCATTTTTCGGATTTCCTTTTATAACATCGTTAAGTAGGGTCTATCAGTGACCTATGAAACTAGGTATGAAAATTGGACTATGTCCTATGAGCGGACCACCGTGCCAGAACCACCATAACTTGCCGAAATTACGCGGCCCAACCATGGCGGCTATGTCTGATATATCGGCAAGACGCGACGTAATTTCGGCCTGGTGTGTCGCGAATAATTTAAAAAGTATGCATGCTGTAATAGCATTGCGTATTTTCGACACTGTGTGGCGCTACACTTAACTGCAAATATATCTCAACTATTCATGACACTATGATCAAAAATGACATTAAAGTCAGAGTTTTGTTAACACGTTCAATGTCACCGACACGCCTAGCGTGTTCGTGCGAATTTCTATAACTACGCCTCGAACACGCCAGGTGTGTTCTGTTTGTTTCCGTGATATTTCGAAAATTTGCCTAAATTGTCTATTGGAATTCCCAGTACGTAATCCTCAAGCAATAAACTAAAGATTTTTGAAGAGGTCCCCGGTAATAAACTAAATTTTCAATTTAAAAAAAAGGGATTTTGTAATGCCGCGAACCCGCCAGGCGTGTCCACATAAACATAAGTTGATCATAGATTGTCAACCTTTGTACTTCTTAGTTAAAAATATACTAAGTAATTCGATTGCGTGGCGACGGTGTAACTGTAAGTATATCTATATACCAATATCAATCTAAGTAAACAAAATGATCTACCTAATTTAAACAAAATTAGAGTTCACGAGAATAAAAAAACAGATTCGACACTAAAATATCACCAATAACCATAAAATGTTTACGATCTCTTACAAAATTACGATAAGTAGATACTTACCTAGAAATCTATTTCCAGCCATAATTCCAGGTTATACCTGACTACCGTATTTTAATCACCTTGATTCTTGCGCAGCATAAGGCAAACTGACTAAAACTCGTCGTTAAAACCGAAAAATAGGCGGCAAAATAATTTAACTATATCCAGGTGCCACTGAACACGCCTGGCGGGTCCATGTTTAACTAGATGTAGTGCCGCGGACACGACTGGAGAGTCCGCGTGTCCTTATAGGGCGCTATGAATTTTAAGAAAATTGTGGTGGCATTGAATGTGTTAAAACATGAAGAAAAATCACAACTCGAAAACTACAAAAAATCGCGGAACATACGAGTACATGGGGTGATTCGCCTCTGGACTTTCGCTTGACATTACTCTCTGGGAGGCGGTGTTTATTAACTCTATTGCGTTACTTGCGTGTTTTTCTCAAATGTCATAAAGAATCCTAAACCGAATGAAGGCCTGAAATCAATAGGTGTCTATTTTGATATACCAATTTATTCTGATAATAACTTAAATAATCGCCTATTTTCATTAAAAACTATGCCTTTATGCCTTATAACCTACAAAGATTCTCAAATGTTAACTGTAGGTGTTATAAAAGTTTCAAAAGATTTCCTTTCACTTAGGGAGCGGTAACCGCAGTAAAGTTGGTGTGGCAGTGCCGGAGGCGCGGTCCGGCGCGGTTGGGCCACGGCCGCGGTCGAAGGCTCTAATCCACTTTGGCGCCGTATCGAGTACCGGGGTCCTAACCGAGACACTTTTCCACTGTTTTAAATTTGGATAGGTGATCCAGTTTAAACTTTCAGTCTAATTTTGTAGTTTGAAAGTCCCTTCCACTATTTTGGTGCCGATATTATTATATGTTATGTAGGTATGTGTACATCAGTATTTTGGTATACATGATAGATAGATAGATATACTTTATTGTACACTAAAAGAAATAAAACAGAAGGAATACACCTGTAATTTAAAGATTACCTAATCAAGAACAGTACAAATGGCGGTCTTATCGCATAAAGCAATTTCTTCCAGACAACCATTGGATGGAAAGAATTGTTAAGAAAAATATAAAGGGCAATTTGCAGCGTACTTTATAATTTAATGAAAATCGGGAATCAACAAAATGATGTACATATTCTGCTTTGGTAAGGCTTCTATTCTAAGTTCGTGCGTACTGAAAGCCATTCGGAGCTCATAACTCATTGACATATCGCCGCTGTTTTCAGTCATTTCGTATAGTCAATTTATTGTAATTTGGTAATAAACTCCTTTTTCCTGCGTCACTATATACACACACACACACAAATGTACTGCACAAATTATGTATGTTACATAGAAGCAAGACAGTCCGGTTAGTCCCCGGGTGCCGTACAGCCCGGGGGACTTCGTTACAGCCGAGATATGCATCCGCTTACACGATGACCGCGCCTTCTCTCGGGGATGTAGACCAAAGACCGATGAACGAAGTATACGACTACAGACACTCGAGATGATGTCGGCATCTAATATGCCTAGGTACTGTATGAGATTAATTATCTACCCCCTACTACATAAATAGGATTATCCAACCTTATCAAATACAGAGTGTAAACGAATTCGTAATATTCCTTCAAGCCGCGTGATACAGATTGACCCAGCATGGGATTTTTTCAGATTCAACAAAAAAATTGTTTCATGAAGAATCTTTTGTCAATGAAGATTTCGGGTCATTTTAGCGCCCATAGTTAACTGACTGTGCGGAGCAATATCGCGCTAGTTTAGCCAGGCAGCTGTGTCGCCGTGCTTTCATTCGTTTATGAGTGGCATCGAAATGCCATATCACAAAATAAGTTTTATTTGCAAAAAATGTTTTGCTCCTTTTTTTTTTAATCCTTATTAGGCGGTTTAGATACGATCACTTACCCCAACCGCAAGAAAGAAACGTGAAGGGTTAACCTATACCAGTAGTAGGACATGTGGTTTTAAGGAATTACACAAATTCGTTTACACCCTGTATATACAGAAATTATTTAGATTCTATATAAGGACTTGTGAACCCTCAAGACGTCGTCCTCGTCGATGGAACTAAAATACACCGTGAAAATCTAGACATTACAACTTTTCCGAAAATTAAGGTTAAACGTACCCAAACTACTAAGAATATACAAAACACAAAAAAGGAATACAAAATTTTTCTCTGTTTAGTAAAACAAAATAATTTGACCAAACGAAGAGTAACACTAGACAGCTGAAAACTCGAGATTTTTGGACTAGCATAATATCTACTAGCATCATCATCTGCCTAGCCTTTTCCCAACTATGTTGGGGTCGGCTTCCAGTCGAACCGGATGCAGCTGAATATCAGTATTTTACATGGAGCGACTGCCTATCAGACCTCCACAACCCAGTAACTGGGTAATACGATACTCTTGGTAAGACTGGTTGTCAGACTTTCTGGCTTCTGACCAACAGTAACGACTGTCAAAGATCTACAAATGACAGCCGGGACCAACGGCTTTACGTGCTTTCCGAGGCACGGAGGAAACTCGCTATAGTAAATGGTCACCCATCCACAGACCAACCCCGGCAAGCGTGGCTTAACCCGGAAGATCGGTCTATGCGGCTGTAATTATTTAGCCACGAGCTCCTCATAATATCTACTAGCATAATAACTAAAATACGTGTTCTTCGTCAATGCTGCATCAAACTGTTTTTGTGAGGCTCCACGCTATTATTTCGTAGCGCGTAGCCAATAAGTTTAGGCAGTCACTTTCGTAGCCTAAAACATCATTCACAAATTAAATAACCTTTATAATACCTCGGCAGTATAACTATAACATAATAGCACTAAAAGTAGTATGTCAGCAGAGTAAGTAGATAATAGAGGAGCACGGGGGTGCTTGCAACATTAATGGGTAGAGGCGCCGCTCACAGCCGTGATTGGATCTTGTGAATTAGTAAGGCCGAGCGGGACGCGGTCTCCTTGCCGATGCTAAATTAATCTGCGTGAGAGTGTGTAGCTTGCGCTAAGTGTCCCCGTGCTCCGCTGTAATTGATCGATTAGCTTATTATTGTGACATGCATTTAATTGGAGCATGATTTAAGTGATGTTTTGCTGAATACATTTGTTTCAAGGGCATGTTGTTTGATCCCTGACTACAACCCTGGACAAACACTACCAAAGGTAGTAAGCATATTGGCAATGACTATCACTTAAAAGTGAAGTTACGTACCGATTGGAGTATGTCCAAGGTAAGTTTGGTGCTATAAAGGCCGGTTTCACAATCGCTGACTCTTAACTAAGAAATCAATGTAGCGGTTTGACTTTACAACAGGTTTAGCGAAACAGTTGTATACAACGTGTTACATAACTCCCCTTAAAAATGGAAATGTTAATCATGTAGTCTTTTATGGTTGTTATCATTTACCTCTCTGAGGAAATTAGGTAAGAATGTAAATAACTTTCTGGGTAGTCTACTCTTTAGTTTTATGTTTTCAGGATTGCTTTTCAGTAATGATTTTATTTTATGATTTATCCAAATTTTTTTTTGGGTCCTACTCTTCTTTTAAAATATTGCCAATAGACTCTTTACAAGGGACCTTTTAATCCCCTTTCGGCTTTAGGGGTATTTTTGTAACTCGTTGTATAAAGCATTTACGGTAATTATTATACCATTAAACTTACTCGTAAGCACTACATGATAAATCCAATACGAAGTTACCAATGTTTATCCCACTTTAATATAATCCCACACTTCAAGATTTCGAAGTCATATAGTGGTTGTATTATCATTTTCATAATGTCTAGCATCAAAGCTTTGGTCAGTAATCAATAAACGCTGAACCGTGAGCAATATAGGCAATTATGTAAAGTACCCTTACCTTGTTAAGGCTTTTCCAGTCTGTGACTATGACTATGACAAGGTTCTGGGCATCATACGTATCTTTTGCAAAGCTTTCAATTCATTGTCTGCGTAGGTATGGGGTATAGCTAATAACCGAGACTTATCATAACCTATTTCTCACTAAGTAACAGTGCGAGGTGTTCGTGGCCTCGTCGTTAGTCGTCACCAGGAGCGCAAGATATTAAATACATCCCGGCGGAGTGGGCGCGGCCGCCCGGCCGGGGCTCTAAGGCTGCCGCTAGATTTCCCGCGGGGGCACGTTAATTTTCTGCCGCCTTGAGCATAGTGCCCCCCGGGGGCGCGCTACCTTTCGCGTAGCCATTCAGACTGAAGGTGTTATTCCGGTAACGCCGCGGACTGATGCCGATATGCCTCTCAAGAGGAAACTTTTTCACGTAGCACTGAATAAAAATAACAAAACGCACACTTTAGTGCTCAAGTTGTTTTCTTACGTTTACGTAATGTCTGAAAATGTCACGTTAACGCAGAACAAGTGAGTGGCAATGTACGCGTTATTATGTAAATTGTAAACGTTATTGATGGCAATGAAAGAATAATAAGTATATTGATGTTAAAAAGTTTGTTTTTTAAATTGATGGCACACGTGCAAAATGTGAGAAAATTACTTTGTTCGCTGTATAGTACATACATAGTATATCATTAAAAGTTTTTCCAATCGGTTTGTGTACGCAACAATGCATTGACATATAAACTTTCAGTTTCACGGACATTGAACTTCAAACATACGTATAACTGTTTTTCCGAACATCCTTAATTACTGTTATTCATATTTTACCTATTTGTTTGTTTCTGTAACATATCTATGTTTTGAGATTTAGTTAGGTATGAATGCATGAATACAAGAATATATGGGGTAATTTTATAAAAACGTGCCACCTCATAGCTTTATAAAAATGCGGTACCCCTTTTAATTGACAATGTTTCATAAATGGAGAGATTACCCAAAATATTTTTGTAATAAAACTGAAATATAGGTATATGTAGTGGTGCCCGGGGGAGGTAGAACGGCAATCAGTTCGTCTGCCCCGGGAGGCTGCATTAATCACGATCCCAGCCGCCATCGTGCCATCGCGCCACCGACTACGCGCCACGCGAAATACACAACACATACACTACACACTAAACTGTGTTTAATTGCTAATTAGAAACATGCAAGTGAACTCTACTTTTGCGCAATTATAGCTATATTATTTATAAACTTCATATTGATGTTTTTTCAAAGCTTCATGATATCAAACTTTCCCTTTTGATGACCCTAAGTTTCAGTTTGAAGATGTTATTTCCGCTTGTGTTTAAGAAAATTTCCATAAGTAGGCACACTTATACAGACACTTAAAATAACGATGACAGAATCGGTACAAAACATATAAGAATAGCTAACAAAGTTGTGTAGGGATTCACACAAGTGCAGATCGTGAGTGTGTGCGTGGCCGGGTCGAGGAGTACTCCCAGGAGACGGAAGGAAGTGTGGCCGGAGAACGCCACCTGGGACCCGAGCAAGGGCGAGGGGAGCCAAGACGAGTAACAGACGTAAACGATGAACGTCTTTGTATCATCAAAACAGAACAAAGTATCAAACTTGGCCGATGACGAAACGATATCCACAATGTGGATTAAAATCTTGTCCCTTGTGTAAACAACAAACACTTTTAGTAATTAAGCATTGAAACAGCGGGCTCAGGTCGCGGGTCATCCCCTCGTGGCTGTTGATAATATCTAAATGCCTAATGGCTGCTGGGCCTGTGACGAATGTATCGGGCCACCCCCGCGGCCCCCGCGCCCGCCCGCTCCTCCACTATGTGATAATTCCAAACGCTGCGGCCGCGCCACCTGGGATCATGCAGAGCCGCACTCTAATCATGGATTTTATTTATTTTGGTCAACATTATTTTTTATTGGAATTTAATTAAAAGAAACCGATTTTGCTACTCTTTTATTGATTTTCTATTATTAAAGGTGTACAGAAAATCTTCAGTTGCAATATAAAAATGAAGCCTCTTTGAGCTAGAACAAACAGCTGCATAACAAATTTAGACAATTCGATATTAAGTGCTCGAATGGGTTGTTACCTAACAGGTTAATCACAATCATTGGCTAGCTAGAATTTGGGTCCAACTTCGTGAACAATTCGGATTGTTGACGCAACAGCAGTGAGTGTGGCACGCGGCGTGGTGTCGTCGGCACGCGCCTCGGCGCCGCGTGGAATTCCGAATGCACCCCCGATGTCGAACATTGGCATTTAATTAGCCACATGCCGGCCGAGACACCGTCCTACACCCGACCAACATAGCCCGCATTGTTGACCGTCTAAGTTGACAGAATAACTTACATAATTGTTTTGGATTAAATTGCCATATTTAGACGATACGATCTTAATCACTTACTAAACATATTGTAAAATCGACCTTATCAAAGAGCATTAAATTAGGAATTAGTTTCCCGGAATATGAGGTATTTATTTAAATCATGAATAACTTAATTCCGGTCATAATGAAGGTTTCAAGCGTTTCAAAATTCCAGTATTAGTAAAGAAAGTTAAAAAATATGTCAGTGTGGAGTGCGGTCCCTGCGGCAGTGTCCCACGGGAGCGAGCCCGCGCGCCCAACTTCGGGCTCAGCGGCGGCGGGCCCCCGCGCGCCTGGCCCCACCACCCCTCACCCCCGCAGAGAATACATTTGCGCAACACGAGTGTTGGCCTAACAACGACTGCGACACCGCACCGGGAACCACTCACTGGGAAAAATTACTCATTTTCCGATACTGCCGTAGATAGTTCAAGACTTGTGGCAAAACAAAGCATCCTAGAGCTGTTTATTCCACCGGCATGGTTTTGTCCAGTTCCGCAACATGCAGTAAAGGATTTGCAATAAATTTGAACAATGAGTAATTTACTTATTATTCTAAGGGTGCCTTAGAGGAAGAGGCCATTGTTTGTCACATGTAACTTTCTTATTATTCGATTGTTTTACCAGCGATTTTACCAATATGTCTAGAACATTGTCGTTTCCCTAAAAGAGAATAGAATTCTTTTGTTCAGTTACCATTAAATAAATGTTGGTAATGTCTGACTTAATACATGTTTTAAAACACCCTGTGTTAAAAACGATGATAAAGGAATACTTACTTATTTTATATTTTTCTCGGTGATAAGTAGGGCCAGAAAATACAAAGTTTATACCTCTCAGTAAGTCTTACAAAGATTTTGTTACGACTAAGTAACATAAAAGCTAAATTATCTGGGTGGCATAAAATTAAAACGTCAACGCCGCGGTATGGCCTACTGTTTAAAAAACTTCTTAAGTCATGAAAGATAAAGTGAAGGTAGCGCAGCGTTGGCCGATGATGGGGCGCGGTGGCCAATTTATTTATAATCTCTGGTGCAGAATTGGCTACGAATTAGCATGTAAATATTTGACGTCCAAGGAGCCTGGTGGAGATTTATCGCGAATGGCGCGAGATAAGCGAGGACGGCGTCGTAAAGCAGCGGGCCGCCCGGCTTCGCGCACTCTGCCGCCGCGACCGTGACACAGCACACCCTTTGACGAAGTTGTAAAAAGAGCATTAAACCGCAGTAAAAACGCATCGGCGGCGTGGGCGATGCCTGGGGCTGCTCGTTATTTTAGTAGCCTTCTTATGAATTTCAATGAGATTTAGACATAATGAGCCTCACTCAGAGGTCTCCACGATATTAAATAGTGTACTCTTATCTTAACTCTGGAAACTTTGGGATTTAATTTATTCATGGTTTACCTACATTAATCTTTATCGTATCTTGTGCTCTATTAATTACGCAGCTCAATGATAGACAACAAATTATACGAATCCTTACCCGCCACATCTTCAGTCTCGTAAATTTCTTCTTTCGTTTGATTTGGGTCTGCATCATCTCCGTCTATAAAGAAAAAAACTTTGTTTTTACTATTGTCCGTCGTGACATTTAATGAATAAAAGATTTATGGGCAAATGGACAGTTTAGGAGAGTCGATCACTAATAAGAAGTCGATAAAATTTAATGTCATTTGTAACTCCTCACTATGGATCAATATTAAACTCATTAAACAAAGTTTTTTTAACCGTTTTCTAGTTCAAACTCTATAACATCAAGTAACTGTTTTCCTTTACTAAAACACTTACAGGTATGCTTACTGCATAAGGAAAAACCGAGACAAGTTTTTTGGCTCATTTCTTGAACACACGTTCACGTAGCGTGTCAGATCGTGGGCGAGCTACATGAATGTGTTGATGTAGGCACTTGCCGACAAACGCTACCAAACTTCTAATTCCCTTAGCTTATATTTGACAAGGACACCCTTGAAGCAAAACTTTACATCACTGGCAGTATGATATAATCTTAAAATATCCTATAACCTAATGAATCTTCTAAAATGATTAGAATATTGTTTATTTTCTTTTAGTAGGTAGTTATTTTAAGGATAATATCTAACCTATTTACACATGCAAAAAGGAACATCGTCGAAACATAAAAAAGACATGAGTAGGTCACACAACGATCGATCTTCCTAAATTCTAAAGTAAACCATTCATTATACATGTACTCAACAATCATAAAACCCTTCGCGTCGAGCACCGAGCGACGGATCCGTCACCTGGGGCCGCATATGACAAGCCAAAAGTAAAGACGATAATGTAAATGCATCGAACTCGAGAGTTTTTCTTCGTTCCCCACAATTCACTCGAGGACGGATGTCTTGGAGCGTAAGGAAGCTTCAAACAAATGGGTCTTTTGAATATCAAAACATAATGTATTCGAGAACCGCTGTTTAGAATTTTAACTGATCTGCGGGTACGGCGAGCGACTGACTAATCTGACGATGGATGGGAGTCGATAAACGCGGCCAGTGAATAGTGCGGCGCATCAAATGCATCTGACATGTGACTAAGTGCTGGGTGCGGACGCAACCACAACTATAAATTATTCGCATGTGTGCCAACTGCGTATTAAATACATTCCGCTGAGCCATGACTTCTAAATGAAGATATTTCATTACTGTATTTTAACTAGGGAATATGTGTTTATTATAATAAAGTATTCCTCTAGAGACGATATAACGAGCGGCAAACAGACGAGAGTCTATTCATGATGATAATAATTTGAACTTTTCTCATTTACAGATAAAATATTAGATAAAAAAAACAATAGATTTTTTCAAAATCACTCTTTCTGAATAATTATGCAACAACTACTATGATGTCGTACATTGATTACTGTGTTAGACTTTCATCTAACTAGATTATAAAATGAAAAAGCCACATTACTTGACTGAAAACGACTCAATAGAACGGTCGAACGTCAAAGAGATCCACTCCCAAAAATAAAACTGCTTGCTGCGCTTACCCTAATAGTTACTGCTCTATAATCCCGAATCCTCTATCTCCTAACAATTCCTAAATCAGACCGTTAGCTTCAGTGTCGTGTCGTATGTCATTCGCAGACGGACGTCGTGCACCCAATGCGCCGGTCGTACGTCATCCGTTATCGGTGCCTCTACGTCAGTGTCAGCCGAAACTGCACGCACTTGCCATATCTTGCCGCTTCGACGACCGTACTACACGTGAATTCGCTCAAACGCATTGCACTTATCGTAGGCCGGATTTTCTAATAAAAACATTGATTATCTTTCTAATAGGTTAGAAAATAAAAGGAGGTGTAACTGAGTATTGGAAGTAAGTATTAGAGGTCTGTATGTACGCTGGTGTTTCATGACCCGAAACTTTGGCGATAGACATACAAAGCTAAGACTTCTAACCAAAATTTATTAATTTGGTCACAATATCGTACAGGTTGTTATTGCTAATAGGGTATTTGACTGAAAAAAACTAATTAAGTAGTCCGTCAGTTAGATTATCAAAAAATATTTGACCCGTATTTTTTCTTTTGTTACGTAAACCAAAATTGACGAAATTACGACACTTTTAAAATTGGCAAAACGTCACAATCACGTACAATTTTTATTTGCTTCTGACGTCACAAGCCCCCACTCTCGAGTTTTGATGCGTTTTATCGTTCTAAATAATACAGATTTGCAGTTATTACAAAAGAAAAAATACGTGTCCATTATTTTTCAAAACTCTAACTGGCGGACTAATTAGATTTGCAATTTATTGATGCTGTCCTATTGACCAAAAGAAGCTACAAAAAAATAGGGTATTCAAAACACATAACTTTCAAACGAAACCCTTCAAGAAACAGAGTTTGTTCACCGAAATTCTTACCTTCAAACGTGTCGTCAGCATTACATTCTTCAATTTCATCAGCTTTGTTTTCCTCGTTGCATCCTGATTCATCCTGCAAGTCGTTAGATTCTCCCATGTCATTATCATCATTCTCTTCTTCATGCTCACGATATGTTCTCTTTCTGCCTTTTTCAGCCGCAGAAGCATCTTCATTCCACTCATCTTCTTCCGCTGGAAACATACAACTAATTAGAAAAGAACTAATTGAAAGGAATGAATCAAAATATATCTTTCCTCGTTATAGAGTTACTTAATCTGATATTTCGGACCGAGAGAATAAATTTCACGCGTTTTTATCGATCGCTGTGCCTCGTTAATGTAGTTGAGATTTCTAGGTAGTTGTTATCTTTGAATGCCTCACTGGCCTGCATATCTAATTCCTTTTTAATGTATTACTGTATTTTCTGTACTATTTGGTGTAGCGTTAACTCACATTTCGTTTAAAGTGCCCAATTGAACCACAATAGTTATTTGACAATTTCGAGGGATTTTCTTGTTAAATGACGTTATCACACAGTTTACAATAAAAGCGAGCCATGAAGCGAACACACCGGGAGGACGTGAATCCCCTTACACGTTGCTCTATCTACAATTATGGTAATCTTATAGTGTATCTCCAATTTCAGCAAACGACTCGGGTGATAGTAATGATAATGTTAAAACAAGACCCCGCGTAATATTATTGTTGAATGTTGACCTAAATAACTATGTCGTCAATTTCGTATAATGTGCAAGGAAAAATTTACTAAACTGCATGTCATAACGATGTACTTGGTAATTTTATACGTATCACAATTACCTTTTTAACCTACTATTCGGTTTAGCCCAGTACACTACTACGACATCTCTAATCGCTTGGCTAACGGGTGTGTAACATTGGAGTCAAGCCTCTTACAGAGAAGACGTCAATGGGAACACGGAGGATGAGTTCTTTGTTTCACCAGGTAAAGCTTAGTCTCAACAGTATGTTATATATGGCTCTACCTAGTCAATTAGATAGACTTTTAACGTTTCCGGTCCCAGACCAATTTATACAAATGTGTTTTTCCATAGCATTTTAATAAGGTTACACAAATCCACAATAGGAACTAGTTTGGTGACATAATTAGCAGGCAGGCAGTGGCAGGGCGCGGGGCGGTGGCGTGATTGCGCCCCGTCGCCGGCCGCGCCCTCGCTCGCGCAACACTTCGAATTATACAATTAAACACAAAGCTGTGGACATTACGGAAAAATTGTCACTCCCGGTTTGTTGTCATTGTAAACTATGCTTAGCACGAAATGAGGAAGTTACAAATTATACGAAAATCAGTCTCTCTGTACAGTTGTACACAAAAGTTAAGGATTTTGACACCTACTAAAGCACAATTTCATGAGTCATTCATTGCAAAATCATAAATTTTCTCAAGTCATCACATAAATAAATCAGTCGTGTATGTTATGTACATTCATATTTAGAAGAGCTGAGGCTAGAGGAGCGTAGCAGCGGGGTCCCTGGAGACTCAGCCCGGCCTAGTGGCCCGGGGGAATGTCCATCGATTCATCAAAAGCAGGCCAGAGGCAAAATCCTAGCAATGCCACGGAACCCGCATCGTCCCTGAGGTAGTGTTAGTACTTACTGCAGACGTTACCAACCTAATATTTTGTTACCATATAATATATGCCTGACCATAGATAGAGTATCTGTGTGTTGATGGAAATGAAAAATGACAATAATGTAGTTATTTAACGCGTATTTACACGACACGGTAATGTAAATGCAAAAACTCATTCCCCGTTATTACAAAAGATGGTTTAAACCAAGACTAAGGTAAACGCAGCTTTAAAATATGTCCATCACTTTCTTATGTCATATAACAAAAAGAGACGGGGCTATTTTAAAACCTAGGTTTTTTTAGACCATCTTTTGTAATAAGGGGATTCTGTTTAACAAGACTTAATCATAAATTGATCAATTTTATCTTGTACGAATTAACTAATAGGAACAGCTATTGTAAACCATTTACTTATTTGATTACAGAGTAATTTCAAGACAAACAGTTTAACATTCAAAACATTCCTCCGCATTGCTGTCAACTGGTAAAAAACCGGCCAAGTGCGAGTCGGACTCGTTCCGTACCATTATCTTTAAAAACGGAAAAAAAATCATGTCTGTTGTATGGGAGCCCCCTTAAATATTTATTGTACCTACTTATTCTGTTTTTTAGTATTTCTTGTTAAAGCGGCAACAGAAATACATCATCTGTGAAAATTTCAACTGTCTAACCATCACGGTTCATAAGATACAGCCTGGTGACAGACGGACAGACGGACGGACAGCGGAGTCTTAATAATAGGGTCCCGTTTTACCCAAAGGGGGTACGGAACCCTAAAAAAGAAATGTAAAAGCGATAATCCACTGAGGGTTTTTCTAAGCCTTTGCACCTAGTTCCAATGTGTCTTTGTTTGAGACTTTCTAAAAAAACAATTAACCAATTTCAATGGCAGTTTAATGGAACCAGTTATTAAAGAGATAGCAGTATTAAAATTTTCAAGTATGTTAAGAAACAGGTGTATAGGTACTTGAATCATCATCATGAACTCCATGATGAACCAGAATTATTTAAACCCTGAAGAGTTTATTCTAAGAACTACCACCGAAAACTTGTGACAGAATCAACAAAACATGCTCTTCAAAGTTCAAAGCACACACCAATTTCATAGTGAATAGCGAGGCATGTCGTCCGCGCGGAGCCATCTTAGCACCATCGCGATAGCCCATCATAACTCGAGCGCGCAATGTGCCGCGCGGGAACCATTCGGCACCAAAGAGCCGCCCGCGCCGATACTGCCGCCAATTCAATTTTCTTACAAACTGTATTGCTATTGCTTATTATACGATACGAACTTCAATGGCTGAAAAGTTTTGATTTCGTTTTTTTGAGACATTTATGAAACGCGTTAAAAGTATAATATTGACAATGCGACTGAAGAAAGTGTTCGTGTTCATTTCAAAATGCTTACTCGTTATCGTTATCAATTGTTTTTTTAATATTATCAAGTTTTCAGGGTAATAAGAAAGCACAGATCAAATTCGTTAAGCCGGAGATAAAAACCGGCTAAATGCGAGTCGGAATCGCGCACAGAGGGTTCCGTTATCTATAAAAACGGCAAAAAAATCACGTTAGTTATATGGGAGTCCCCTTAAATATTTATTTTATTCTGTTTTTTTAGTATTTGCTATTATAGCGGCAACAGAAATATATCATTTGTGAAAATTTCAAGAGTCTAACTATCACGGTTCATGAGATACAGCCTGATGACAGACGGTCAGACGGACAGCGGAGTCTTAGTAATAAGGTCCCGTTTGACCCTAAAAATCACTTTTTACCCCAGCTTATAGCTGAACAAGAAAAATAATGCAACAAAGAAAATTGTGGAAAGCATCTGGAAAACGTGGATTACTTTAAATACATACACGGTTTCATGAATTTCAAAACTCGAAGCTTCAGATTCAGAGGTTTCATCATCTAGGTAAAACGTAACACACGAGACATTAACCTACTCAACGGGCGGCACTAAATGGTGTAGGTACGTATACGTACCTAATAATTTTGATTAAGTACTTTGGGAGCACAAAGGAATAATAACAATCCCATCTCGACGTAAGTCATTGTAGTTTCGCTCAGTTGTATATCCTTGGAAACTGTAATTTTAATGTGTTCGGAGGCGTCGGTATGATGTCGAGTGGGAATAGCTGAGTAGCAGCGGTCCCCGAGGTGACCGGCCGGCAGGACCAGTGCTACCCGCGCCCGCGCCGTGCCGGTCCGTCGCTACATCGTTAACTAATGTACACTCAGCATCTACAATGTATATTACATTATGTATTATGCATCTCTATTTCCGTAATCGAAATATTGGAGTTTATTGTTGTGCAGGCAATGTCACAGGTTACCCATCAGGGATTTTACATGCGTACGTATATGAGAAACTTCCTTATAAGATCCAAGTGATGTTAAGAAGTGAAAACCTAACTATTTACGACATACAGACAGACATACGAGTCGTGGTTATAATCCTTTTTTGTGGAGCTGATCATAACCGTGAGGAAGATGCTCGGCAGTTTTTTTTTTGTCCTCTTTTTAACCAAAAACAAGATTTTGTTATTTCGTTTGGCTTCTTCAGTATCTCTAATCCTTTTATCATTTCAACTTAAGAACGCAAGTGAAGAAAGGTAAGGGTTAGCTATCAATTAAAAGTCGAACGTCTCAGCTGGTGTTTTCCTTGGAGAGCGAGGCATGCGGGGCGCGCGGGGCGGGGTAGCGGGGGCGAAGTCCCGTGGGAGCAGGCGGCACGCGGCTGCCTGGGCCAGGCCTCCCGGGACGCCGCGTGGGCGGCGGGCGAGAACTTCGTATCCACTGGGACTATCCCCCCACTACCCACCACCTAGCCTGCTCACGACGACGTACCGTGATATTTTTAACAGATACTGTTATGCGCGACTCTCAGAAAATTGTTAAACCACATGAGTACTGTAAATAATTCCAGAGACCATCTAGGATTGTATCTAAGTGTTAAGTAAAGACTGGTCACACAGAAAGCGTTTATAGTATAATCTTGTCAAACCTTTAAATACTTAAAAGTACAGTGTTTATTAACGTGTTCAGCAATAATTAGAGTAGATTCTATCAGCACGAAACTTGATCATCTGCTCTGAAAGTTAATACAATAACAGCGGAACTTTACATTTTTATAGTGGACGGCAATTCTAAGTACCTACAGTCTTATATTACGACCCATCAAACCCAATTTTGATTAGCAAGTAACTTCATTCAGCCTTAAGTTCTTTTTTCTAAAAATTTTGTTGACAGCATACCGTTGTTGACTTCAGTGCCTCAATCATAGAAAATACATGGTGTTATGTACTTCAGATGATGTGATGAAACAAACATAATAATAACATGCTGGAAGTAAAATACACACAATGATATTAAAAATTCCTCATAATGTGATTCAATATAGCCGCATATTATTGTTACCTTTTATGGATTTTTTGCGTGAAACAGGTGAGTGATTTATGACAGTCGACTGGGATTTAAAAAAAGAATTCCTCGCCATGTTAACAGATTGCATTAATGTTTTATACATTTTTTTTTTGTTTTACTTATCCTATATGCGTGAACTTTAATTTGTTATATTAAAATATGTTATAACAGTGACAGTGTCATTTCATTTCATGCAAATTCCTTGTGGAATGAAAGCGAGGTAACGTAAGGGACTACATGAACTACATTATAGGTAGGTATGTTTAATTTAATTATGATAAAGATAGGATAATAAACACGCCAACACGTATAATGATTACAGATCTTATATGTTACTTCACCACTTAATTTTTACTAGCTTACACATCGTCGACACTGGTAGCAATGTAGACGATAAAGAAATCATTCAGTACAGAAGCTAATAATTAGGAAGGAAATTTGTCTATTCTTCGTCTGGCCTTCTAAGCCTCATGTTCAAAGCAGTACAGCAAATTACATCGATTAAACAGCTCACGGATAGCTAACAGTAGATGAGAGGTCAACATCAACATAAAACTGTTATGATATGGCTTTAGCGTATTTCCCAGAGGCGCGCAGGGGAGGTGCGCGCCACCCAGGGGAAATTTCCCGGCGACTCTCTGCGGGGCCTCTACAAGTTTTATGGACGCGCAACACCTAGGGCTGCTACTGTTGCTGGACCGACTTTGGTGGACCAGAAACATCTTTGTCAAATTATAGAAAATTTTGTCGATATCATACCATGGTTGCATACTTTTACATAACGTGCCTCTGATTCTGAAAACTGTTGTTTTCTTGTCAGACAGAAAATCCGTATGATGCTAATTTACATGTATGGACTTTAAGTTTCAAAGCCCTATCCAAATGAACCGTGTTTTGAAACTGGATTCTAAATCAGGTGATGTAGCAACCCTGTGGGCACCCCGCGCTAGCCTCACACCCTGGCGTGGCCATCAACTTCTTATCGTTACACATAACGGTGCTCACGGTAATAAGTGCTGAAGAACTGCGCACTGATTAATTTTAATATCAATTTTTAATGTTTTAATATTATTTACCTAGGAGCCAATACAGGGTATACTCGTAACGCACATGGAAACAAAATGCCAATAAGTCACAGTAAATAGCATTTTTATGTTTTTATTAAAAACGTAATAATATCCTAGCTTAGCTTAGATATAGCTCTAGAATTCAATGATTAACTGCTTGTATTCTAAATTAAAGATATTTTAAATAATTTAAAGCGTGAAAAAGAATAATTAAACATACAGCAGTTAATTTAAAAATTAAGTTAGTCCAACTGCATTAGGCTAGTCTAAACAGCGGAGCACATAAGCCCAGTAAAAAAGTTGACGTACAAAGCCAAATTGACTTAACCCTCTTCAAAAGGCTTACAAATACGTCCATCCGAAGCTTTTACCTCGAATAAAACATTCATACGGTTTATTGTGATCTTTACACCTTCCACCCTCGATCAATCCGTTATGTTACATACATAATGTAATTACAAATTATGCATACTATGGACCCGCTTTAATATTTTACGAATCTGGACGCTTGAATTTTGTATGGAAGTTACTTACGGCATTTTAGATATTGGTTACTTGACTGGGTGCTCATGGAAATATTGATAACTAGCTTTTCCCCGCAGCTTCGCTTGCGTTTTGAACCTGTTAAGTGACGATTTTCCATACAAACTTTCATCCCCTATTTAACTCCTTTAGGGGTTGAATTTACTTATTCCTTGTCTACATTGTAAAGGAAACCTCTGTGCAAATTTTCAGCTTTCTAGGTCCAAGGGTTTGGGCTGGGCGTTGATGAGTCAGTCAGTCAGTCAGGGCTGTTCTTGTTATTTATATAGATAGATATGAGTCCTTTTTCTGAGGATCAATATAAATAATAGTTGGTCCACAGTTATCTGCTAAATTGGCTAGAGACCCTTCAGGTCTCGCGAATAACTGCCCGGTCACATAGAAACGGTTCGCAAGTAATATTTCAAACTGCAACTAAAACAAATCAGCAAAAATTTCAAATAGCTACTTCGTCACCTACTACTTACTGAACCAAGTTTTCGACTTTTACCTCTGTATGTTCGTACTTATCTCAAAAAATATTCAGGTTATTTTAATAGTTTTACCTTAAAACCAGATAGACTAGTTTTCCGGTAAGGTTTTAATACCTAATCAATCGAACAGGAACGAAAAAATTTTCATTGCAAATCAATGTCACCTCTATCTAGAATAATTGTCTGTTAGATTCAAGTCTAGATAGCTAAGACATTAATGTGTACAGATGTCGCAACTTCTTCCTAATCATCCATGACCAAACAGACAGATTATGGTCCTTGAAAACTCGAGCAGGTAGAAAACGACGTTGAGTAAACAATTCAAGATACGGCAATTCGTTTTTATTGTATGCCTGGGACAGGGAAGGATTAACATTTTCACTGAATGTAAAATTTTAATTCCTCCGCATGAGGGACGGGACGCTGAAATTGACGTGTTATTGGACCCCAGCGAGGATAGCGGGTAACCTACCAACGAACTGGTATACATATACTGATCAAATCAGAAGAAAACTTGTATGTTTACATAACCATATTTATGATTATTTACGGTTTACTCACGTGTATTTTTCGGGATTGCCCGACTAGTTTCGGACCCAATCGGAGTCCTTAGTCATGAGCTGATCACGCGGCGAGGTCGCGAGTCGAACTAGCGCTGCACCGCGCCGCGTAGCGTTGCGCCCGCGACGAGAGGGGCGCGCTCTGTGTCGGTATTGCTCGTGCATCTTCGTCACTTGTCGTGTCCGTGTTGTTGTTCTCGTACTCGTAGTCTGAGTACGGTGGACACGGCTCGTAGACGACCGGCGGGAGCGGAACGCACTCCTGCGTTTTTACCTTTTGTGCGAGGAGTTACCGACAAGATAGGTCACCTGTTACGCCGAAGATATAGCATCAGGACGATCTATCGCCCGCCTGGACAACTGCGGCAGTTATTGCGCTCACCGAAGGACAAGGATCCGCTAGGCGTTCCTGGCGTATACAAGATACCGTGCGACTGTGGCCTGAGTTATATAGGGGAAACTCGCCGCAATATCGCAACCAGACTTAATGAACACATACGGAGTATGAAGAGTATGGACAGCACTAGGTCGGCGGTGGCTGAACACGTCTGTAACTCGGGTACGGCTCACTTCATGCGTTTTGATAAGGCTTCCGTACTAGCGAAGGAGAAATATTTCGTGCCGCGAAAAGTACGTGAAGCTATCGAAATAAGCCGTCATCCGAATTTCAATAGAGACGGCGGTTGGACACTGCCACCTGCCTGGAGACCAGCTCTGAAGTCTACGTCATATAAAAGTGAGTTAAGTCTGGAGGGCGACACAGTAAGCGCGGTATGTACCGGCACTCAGTATAACAACAACACGGACACGACAAGTGACGAAGATGCACGAGCAATACCGACACAGAGCGCGCCCCTCTCGTCGCGGGCGCAACGCTACGCGGCGCGGTGCAGCGCTAGTTCGACTCGCGACCTCGCCGCGTGATCAGCTCATGACTAAGGACTCCGATTGGGTCCGAAACTAGTCGGGCAATCCCGAAAAATACACGTGAGTAAACCGTAAATAATCATAAATATGAATGTGTCTCACGAAAGTTATAATAATAATTACATAACCATACATGAAAAAAAACACATTTTCTAAAAAATGGAGTTAATTAGTAAATCTGTACTATGATCTATAACTTAGAGCAATGCGGTCGACAAGAGTCGTCGGTGACCGCATTGCACTACGTCTATAAAAAATAATCAATATTTATGGAACTATAAATACAAACAAAAAAAAAACGATTTTAATAATATTACTTTTCGCTCGAACCCTCCCAAGTGCACATTTGACGACTTTTTTTTTTCTAAAATGAGATTTAGAGTAAGAACTTGAACTTTTTAAGACCAGTAACTAAAAAGTCAACGTATAGATGAGCTAGAAATACTTTGACTTTATACTTAGTAATTGTAAAACAACAGTGCAAATATAGCTCAGCAACAATGAAAACGTACAGTGCGTTATATATATACGTATACGTATAAGAACTGAAGAGCTAGTATTGCATTAGGTATCCCAGGAGCCAGCCAGAGAGTCGCAGCATCCTCGCGGTCCCCGCGGGACGCATTACGAAAGTACTAGACGCCAGTAGATCGATACATAAAGTTACTACATTACATAGCTGTTAGTTCTGCAACAAATAACATTGTTCTCTGTACTTACTGAACTGTAAAACTACATAGATATTATTTAGAAATAGCGGAGAGCGGTCATGTCTGACGTAATGACTAAGAGACCATACTCCGATCTTATTCCTTCTTTTTTAATAGGATATGGAAACCTGTTTATGTGCAATGGTTAATATCACCCTAATTTAAAATTCTACAATATTACCTAGATACGATATCTAAGACAGGCAATCTGAAACTTTCAGGATATGTAAGTGAAAGTTTGGGCGACTTCACTGACCTCCTTTCAACTCTAAGCAAAGCTCGTCTGTTTCTGTAATCCATCGAAATCTCAACCTTATGTTTTTTTTTTCTTTTCAGCACGTGGTGCCAATGTAATAACAATTTAAGGGTATCATCGTGAAAAGACTACAATTTGAATTTATGTGTTCAGGAACTAATTTATAGACCTTTCAATCGAGTATCTAGTCTACATCATTTACCTAGAACCCTGGATAAAAAATAACAAAAGAAGCTGCAATTTTATTACCATTTATCACGCTGTTTTAGCGTAGCTATCTGATACGAATACGTCAGTGATGACGACAGCTCATCCTTTAAGCTTGCAGTCTGGCTGCATGCAGAAGATACATTGGCGCGATGGCGGCCGACCGAGCGGCGACCGCGACCAGTCACTGATAAAACGCTGATATTAGGGCGCCGCATCCGCGCCGCGCCGCGGAGCGTCCATCACGCGGACCGACGCCCTCTCATTGACTCCATGCCATTAATTGTTTACGTATACTATGGAGGTAATTCGAATGGAATTGAAGTGAGGTAGCGGGAATGAACATTGGTGTAGGTATGAGTGCACTTTGTGTAGTCACGAAATAACAACAACACTCAAGTGTAAGTATTTACAGTCAAAAGTTATTGTGACTTACAAAACGGAATGAGGTTAAATAAATATTAGTTTACTCATGCAACCCATAGATCTACAAAGCAGTATATTTAAGAAAACATAACAGTATACCTATCTTTGATGCTACAATTACAATCCTATAGGATTATTACAATCCTATAGAATCCTATAGTATTTAAACTACCCCACTTAAATAGGTGTAAACGAATTGGTGTAATTCCTTAAAATCACATGATGGTTTAGATTAACTTGCACGGAAAGAAGCAAGACAAAAAAAACTATTTGTCTTGATGCGTCTTTGTTTTTCTGATCATAATAAATCAATTGAGTTTAGTACTTCCTTCTAAACAATACTTTAGGTTGAAATGGCAACATTTATAAATTATCGTGTGAGTGGATAAAAAACTTCTCAGTTCACAACCCTCCCCGACAAATAAGACGTACGGCGACTGGGGTATGGTATGACAAAAGTCGCAACGCCGCGTTCATAGCACTTGTTACCATAGAAATGTTTCGAGTTGTCAATTTCCGTAAATAATGAAATTTCTAAAATTAAGCTTTATTCAACAAACTATATCCTAGCTTTTCTTCTCCAATTAGGCATCGGAATCGATGGTTAAAATGTTTCGGGTACCTCGGTCCCACGGTGTAAAACCAAATTATGAATTATTAGGTTGGGGAAAAAGTTTCTTCGCATTTTTTAAGAAAATTCAAAACATTTTTTAATATAGTTTATTTACATTTAACTAAAGTATGTAGGTACCATTTTGTTCGATAACTTTTTGCCATCTTGTAGGTAGGGACATGATCCCATTGCTATAGAAATTTTGGGACTTCTGATCAAAATACCGCGACAAGTGGTTTTGGCAGTCCTCTCGTGATGTTAACCTGACACTGCCTAAAGAATTCTGAAGAGACCGAAACAGGTGGAAATCTGAAGGTGCAAGGTCAGGACTATACGGCGGATGCATTAACACCTCCCAGCCAAACTCTCTTAATTTTTGCTGAGTGGCTAAAGATGTGTGAGGTCTAGCGTTATCATGATGAAAAACCACACCCCTTCTGTTGATTAATTCCGGCCGCTTTCTCTCAACTTCTTGTTTTAATCTCATCAGTTGTTCGCAGTAGAGTTCAGAATCGATGGTCCTGCCTGGTGGTAACAGCTCATAATGAATAATGCCCTTCCAATCCCACCACACACACAGCATCACCTTGTTGCGAGTTAACCCAGGTTTCGCCACAGTCTGTGAAGCCTGACCGGCCTTTGACCACGACCTTTTTCGCACGTTCTTGTCGTACGTGATCCACTTTTCATCACCAGTTATCAGCTTCTTCAAAAATGGTTCGGTTTCATTACGTCGTAATGAAGAATCACAAATGAGCACACGGTTCATTAGGTTTCTTTCAGTGAGCTCGTGAGGTACCCGAATGTCGAGCTTTTTTGTGTACTAGTCGCGCGCAGAAGGTTTGCCGATGACTGCCCCTCCCACTACACCGACCGCTACCCGCGCTCGTCTGGCATTAGTAGGTATGCCAGACGAGCGCGGGTAGCGGTTGGTGTAGGGGGAGGGGCAGTCATCGGCAAACCTTCTGCGCGCGACTTATACCTAGTTTTTTTCAAATGCGTCAAAACTGTTTTGTGGTCAATTTCGAGTTCTTCAGCTACGTCGTAACTACTGATATGCCGATCTTGCTCCACTTTTTCAAAAATGGCATCCATTTTATCTGTAATAGGGCGACCAGAGCGACGTGCATCTTTGACATCAAAATTTCCGGATTGAAAACGCTTAAACCAAATTTGTGCTACTCTCACAGACACTGCACTAGGTCCATAAACATCGCAAATTTTTTTCGCGGCTTGCGTTGCATTTTTACCTTTTTTGTTTGTAGTAAAATTTTAAAATGTATCCAATTTCTTCATTAGTTTCACTCATCTTGACGGTACGAAAAACAAATGAAAATCACACATTTTCCTAATTTGAATTTGGAATTATGTTCTTTAAAATTTAAACTTTCAATGATACCAAAACCAGCCAGATACAAATAGTATAGCCAAAGAGATTTTATTACAAGTTCATACATACTATAATGCGAAAAGACTTTTTCCCCAACCACGGACTAGAAAAAAAAGAAGGACTCCGCGCCACGCATATCAAAAGTGAAGCACCGTACCGATCTATGTGTGCGTGATTTGAGGGATACCAGATAAATGAAAATTTCCCCATTTTTTAAAAATATTTTGAAAGTTTCATTTCTTTAAATGAAGCCATATAAGAAGTCCGCTTACATTATTTAATTGCAATTACAAACATATACTTAGTTAAAACTTAAAATTAAGTATTTATTTTGTATGAGTGACAAGAAAAACGTTTTCGACGGAATTCAATGTTCTTCATCTCTGCAGGCTCTTATTATTTTAATCCAATCATTATTCCATGGTTGATTTGCTGTAGGAAATCTATAAAAATAATCATATTCAATACTTGCAAAAAACTCACAAGAACACAAAAAAATAGATTACCCAATCTCTCGGGAAAATTACCCATTTATTTTCCGACAGCACTACTATGTCTTTTGAGGTTTTGTGTTCCAATAGTAATGATTTTAAAATATCAAAAATACAATAAATCAACAGGTTAAATAAGTGTCTTACTTGTGAATGTTATTCCTTGACACTTTTTCTGGGATTTAGAATTATTTTTAAACCATTTCACAACACAAGAAGGCATTATTTTATTTTATTACTTGACGTAAACAGTACCTACAATGACGGCGCGGTGCCGCGTAATGGCGGCCGGTCGGCACCTTATGATGTAAATGTGTGCGTGAGGCATGTTTGTACAAACGGTCCGGCATACTTATAGTGCTTCACTTTCGATACACGTGGCGCGGAGTCCTTCTTTTTTTTCTAGTCCGTGTCCCCAACCTAATAGGTATTAAAAGAATAAACAAAAAAATGTTATGCTAGAGATCATTTCAATGCAGCGCATAAGTGAATAAAAGCACGGCGACACAGCTGGCGGGCACGACTAGCGCGATATCGCTCCGCGCAGTCAGTTCACTCGGGGCCCTAAATTGACTCGGGTACAGAACACCATGTCATATTCATGTTTTATTTTTTGTTGAATCTGATGAAATCCCTCAGGGTCAATCTGTGTCAGCAGGAACACGCGGTATGAAGAAATTACACAATATAATTTACATTTACAATATTCTTAAGAAGGTACGTTCGTTAAGTAAGTACTCTAAGTTAATAAAAGACCGAATTAAAAAACCTTGCATTGTTATGAAGCTTAACTAATGCAAACAGGAACTGAAACAAATTGTAACATAGGCTAATAAGAAAAACATTTCAGGATGATGCCAGTGCGCGATAAGGTGGACCATGAGTAGTTAACGACTAAAAACTGGACTTTTTGAGTGGTTCCATCACAGCAATGGCACTGGCGTAGGAACCCATGCGACAAAAAGGTCGTGGACAAGGGTACTACGTCTTAATCACACGATAGTCAAACACCTCTTTCTCATTGGAGTTACAGACAGCCCACTGTGCACAGCATGCATGGAGGAGAACGAGACGGCAGCCCACGTGAAACTGCCCTGAGGTCGCCACATACAGGGCCAAGTACTTCGGAAACCCAGGTACTCTCCGAGAGATCACCAATAACATCAAAGGTGTGCTGGCCTTTTTCGAGGATTTAGGGTGGATCGAGTAATTATACTTACCACCCATCACGCAAAATACGCGCTTAGACGTGGAATTGCGGATACCAGCCCGTTATACCTTATCACACGATAGTTCACTTAAAACTTATACAAATAGCCTACTTAGAATTTGTAAGTATCGGAAAAAAGCTTCAGGATTTTTTTCCTAATATATATGAGCGCTCTGCCTAGTCTTTTCCCAACTATGTTGAGTTCTGCTTCGAGCCTAACCAGATGCGTTTGAATACCAGTTTTTTACACGGACTGACTGCCATCAGACCTCCGCAACCCTGGGCAATGCCGATATCCTAAGGTTAGACCGGTTGTCAAACTTTCAGGCTTTTGACTACCCGTTACGACTTTCATATGTATTCGTATGACACCCGGGAGCGGCCGTTTAACGTGCTCTCCATGACCCGGCGTGAACTCGATGAGGCAACGAATGGTCACCCATCCACGGACTGACAACGGCAAGCGCAGCAAATAGCAAATGTTTTATTTGTTATTTTATTTATTTAAATTATACTTTGTTTTGTCTTACTTAGGGCCGATTTTTCAATCGTCAGATAAATTTTATCCAAGGAATAAATATGATGGTTTGACATATTTTCTATACAAAAGCTGTCAAAACGTCAAACTTATTCCCCAGATAAAAATCTGACGATTGAAAAATTTGCCCTTAGATAAGTTATTTTTGTGTGAATGTTTATGAACACGGCTTAATATCCTCACGTCATTTAGGTGATCACTGAAAATCAGCGCTGTGTTTGTGGTCCACGCCATAGCACAGCATTAGGCCCGGACTCCACCAAAGCGGAGATGTGCGGAGATGTCTCGATAAACCAATAGGATTGCGTTATTTTCAAATCTCTCCGCTTAGCTTCAACTCAAAACGAATTCCTATTGGTTGTTTACGAGACATCTCCGCACATCTCCGCTTTGGTGGAGTCCGGGCCTTATGGTGAGTGGTCACCTTTTTGTCGCAGTTGACTTTCTGATTTTAATATTATTATTATGTCCTTTATTCATTTAAAATCTTATCAATTATATTTTTAAATACATATCAAGTAGAAAAACAAACTAAAAAAAATATGATATACTCGTACATTTAAAAATAGGGGTCCACCGGCATCGGGAGCAGGGTCCAAGCTGCCGGTGGTTAGGGTTCCAGAGACAGGAACCTCCTCACAATACGCGCCGTGTCGAGGAGGACTGCTTATTATTAATTTTTACAATAATTATTTGCGTCTGTGTGACAAATAAATATTTTTTCTTTCTTTCTTTCAAATCATATGATCCGCGCGGTTGTTAATTAGTGACGAGACCCTCCCACGAGCTACCTTATTAGAGCACGGTAATTAATAAATAAGTAGTTTAAAAAAAACAGTTATAGAAGTAAAATAAACGTTTAATGCTGAGCAATAGGACTGAGCACACGACCACTACATAGGGAATATTTAGATAACGATATAAAAATAACGAGTCTCTATCGCATTCTGGGTTATTAACAGTACAGTAGTTTCTAATTGATTTTTAACCGACTTCAAAAAGGAGGAGGTTCTCAATTCGGTTGTATTTTTTTTTTTTTTTTTTTTTTTTTATGTTTGTTACCTCATATCTCCGTCATTTATGAACCGATTTGAAAAATTCTTTTTTTGTTCGAAAGGGTATACTTCCCGATTGGTCCCATTTAAATTTTGTTAAGATTAGACCATGAACTTTAGAGATATGGAACGGAACTCCTCATCGGATCAAAGCAAAATTCTCAAATTACTAAAATTGCTTTGTTTATATTTGTTGTTGGGAACTGACTACTGGAAAAGAGGAGGGGGTGCGTGTTCCCCCTCCCCCCCTTTGGAATGTTTTCATTATATCGTGTTAGGTATCATTTGAAAGGACTTTTTATGCCCGACTACGTCAAAGCCAAAAAGAAGGGTTATGAAGGAGGGGGTTAAAATTATGACACTAAAACGTATTTAATAAAAAATAAACTTTAAAAAAAGTAAAAACCGACTTCAAAGAAATACTAAAAGGAGTAAAATAATTACCATAATATAAAATTAACAGTTTCAGAAGTCGGTGCAACTCTACACTGAAGCAAATAGAAGCCACCGACTTCTGAAACTGTTAATTTTATATTATGGTAATTATTTTACTCCTTTTAGTATTTCTTTGAAGTCGGTTTTTACTTTTTTTAAAGTTTATTTTTTGATCCTTGTCTTATTGTATGATGGCAGTGATATAAGTAGCTTGGTTTTTCATTATCATAATTTAAGTTTAAAAATGTCAGAAGTGTTAATATTAGGATGGTAATGACTTTCTTAATTTTTGACAGAATTTTCCGAAATTATAATGGACCCTACTGTCGTTATCATCATAGTATCGTATCAGCTCGTAGACTTTCACTAAACGCGAGCCTCCCAATGAGCACTACAAGGACAATCAAAGTAGAAATTTTCATAATCAGCATGCTAAGCCGACACATTGTTGAGCGTAGTTTGTTGTTATTAGCAGACAGAGTTACGCCATCCTTTTGTAGTTTACCCTTAGTCGGCTTTTTGACACCCTCAACCCTGGCTAGCTGTCCATGTTCTTAAAGTTTACCTTAAGTCGCCTTTGACACCCTCGAGTGGCTAAAGGGTTACCGATTCTTTGCGGGAACCACTTACTTAATTTTCAGTAAGATTTTCCGCATATAATGATCCTACAAAGAGCAGTCCAATGTGGCCATAATCACCGCACGTGACAAATGGATTGATGGTTGCATTTGTCACTTACACTTAGTGGGGTGCTGTTGCCTATCTCCTTAACATTAACTATTATTTTACCTTTAACGACGCCCACGGATATCGGGGAGTTTGTTCCTGGTTTTTATTCAAGAAATTACTTATAAATTATATCGATATTATATATTTTTCCACGGTCGTTACTTTCTAACAACAACGGAATGTATTGCTTCAATATCCTGAGGTGTTAAACTATCAATTTTTGCGTTTGACGACACTTTTCGTATTTCAACATCAACAAAGTTATTAAGAGAAGAGAAATCGGAATCCGGGGCGATTAATGCCCGGTTTCTATGGCCAAAAATGAATCGTTTTGCTTACCAATGGTAGCATTTTTCTATTGCCAAACTTGGCAAAACAATGCGTTGGGAGGGTTTGCTAGGCAAAGCTACGTACGGTCTTCGCTTCACTACTGATAAAGTTACAAGAGTCTTAATTTTACCAATAACGATCGATACATCGTAAGAATGGGCAATAAATGCTAATAAAAGAATTCAAATTACTTTATTTATTTTGTGGACACAAGGTATACCGATAGATTTTAGGTGAGGTGTGATGTTACAATAATAGAGAATATTCTAAATCTATCAAGGTAATCAGTTCTTACAAATAATTTGTGAATAGTGTAAGTAGTACGTACCGTTCTATGCAAGTAAATAAATAAATAATTTCTGAATTTTACAAATTACACTTACGTTTAAGGGACCTCGGCTTCGCTTGTTTTCTTCGAGACATTTCGTCGTTCATACGCTTTATCAGCGAGAAAAAACTATCACTCCATTTCACCTCCTATAATCACTAAGAACTTCCTTTACACAATATCGTACGTTCCTTGTGAAGTAGCGGTAAAGTTTATCGGGAAAGTAAGAGTGTCGGCGTCGGGAGACGGTGCGGGACACGTGCCGAACGCGCGGGTCTCCCCGCGTACTGAGCTTAGTGGCGCCCAACAAGTGGCAATAACAATATTGTAACCTTGCGCGCAAACTCATAAGACATGTGCTATCCCGACGAATGTTTGCCTTTACCAGGAATTCGACACATGTAACATGCCTCAATGAAGTACAGTATGGAAGTACATAGATCTTTTATAGAATAGAATCCTTGCAGCTCAGAAAGTTGAAGTATACAGGGTGAAATTGTAAACACTCGAGAAACCGAAATGGGAGATTGTACTCATCACTATGAACAACTTTTACTATGAGAACAAAGCTGAAATCGCGAAAAAAAAACTGCTGTTCCCTACATTTTGACGAGTTATGCGAACATAAATGTAGGGAACAGCTGTTTTTTTTGCGATTTCAGGTTTAGTCCCATAGTAAAAGTTGTTCATAGTGATGAGTACAATCTCCCATTTCGGTTTGTCGAGTGTTTACAATTTCAACCCGGTTCGTAAAACAATTGAATAGATATCGATAACTTTTTTTTTTAAATGTTTATTCATAATTACTTGGGTACTTACTGTGGGCGGTATCCTGATAATTTATTCCGTCCTGTTATTAGGTATCCATCTGGCTTGCTACGAACCCGCTACGGCACTTTATTCATTTCAATTTGATGTTTCCGCAACTCTGAACTGATAGACTGAACTGATGAGTTCAGAGTTGCGAACACTTCTTCCTGGTTTCTTCGATTTCGTTTTCTGGATTTATTTCCTTGATAATGTATAATCTCTGTATATCTGATTGGCTAGGTACTAAACCTCACCAGTATTGTAAATATTATGCAATTAAGCACCAAATCCATGCATCCTAGCATGTTAAATTGCGTAGGTTGAATTCTGCAACCAAATTCTTATACCTAAATAAATTAATTAATTCTAAAACCAAACCCAAGAACTTACTAGTGGATTTTGCGGTTTAGATAAATATGTAAGTAAAGAAATAATAAAACATGGTACGGCCTATTAAATATTTAAAAAAAACGTTTGTATTTTATATTTTAAAAGTAATAAAAACTATCGAACCAGCAAATCGAAAAGTAAGTACGTAACGACGAAGGATAGGTTTTATAAAAGCAAACTATCCACGGTCGACGAGTGCACCCAAAATACTCAACCTTTTCATAACAATTTATACCCTTTTCACCGTAAGGTTCTCTACAAAACATTACCAAACAATGAATATCATATATTTTTTAAAACAAAACATGGTAATATTTTACGGTTTTTGTTGATGTCGTTTACGTTTTTTCGATAGCAGTTTCCTTACGGCTACAAATTATGAAATTACCGCTTTGTCAGGACTCGTCTTTCGTTGAACAGAATAGGGCTTTCTGTAAATAATATTAGACAAAATTCGGCCGGCCGACAGACAGGCCATACACTAAGCACAAAGATACTCGTATTAAGCGATTCAGTAATGTATTTCATTTTAAAATCATGCCCTGATAAAGTCTTGAATTTAATAGCCCTAGCTTTTACTAATAGTCAGTTACTTCTTGATGTCGGAAATGAATACAAGCATTGTTACAACGGGATGTAATCATCACGCATCCTCGTGGTACAATACGGCCGACGTATCTTGGCGAGTCTGAAGTTAGTTGTTTGGCTGCGCAATGAATCTTTTAAGGTGTGTACGGACAGCGCGTACATTGGTACGCGTGTTCTGGAACGCCATGTCCATACTTGCAGCTACGCTTACTTACGCTTAGGGAACGTCCGTTCCCTAAGAGTGTACGCGCTGTCCGTACGCACCTGTCGAAACGAAATTGTCTATTACTACGCAGCTAATCAGCTAACTTCAGACTCGCCAAGATACGTCGGCCGTATTGTACCTATATTACGACAATATAAATATGTAGGTTATTGGATTATACAAATACTAATCTATATTTTACTTTAATACTGATTTGAAATTAATGTACAAAACAAAGCCAGGTTTTCTAGGAATTCATACTACATACACAATAAAAACCCCAAGGAGGAGCTCGTGGCTAAATAATTACAGCCGCATAGATCGATCTTCCGGGTTAAGCCACGCTTGCCGAGGTTGGTCTGTGGATGGGTGACCATTTACCATAGCGAGTTTCCTCCATGCCTCGGAAAGCACGTAAAGCCGTTGGTCCCGGCTGTCATTTGTAGATCTTTGACAGTCGTTACTGTTGGTCAGAAGCCAGAAAGTCTGACAACCAGTCTTACCAAGAGTATCGTATTACCCAGTTACTGGGTTTTGGAGGTCTGATAGGCAGTCGCTCCATGTAAAATACTGATATTCAGCTGCATCCGGTTCGACTGGAAGCCGACCCCAACATAGTTGGGAAAAGGCTAGGCAGATGATGATGACACAATAAAAACCCCCAACACAAAAAACCTAACTCGTAAAAAGTCTAAAATAATACCTGTTCATTAAATTACAAATTATAATTTAATGATTTTTGATTCCTAAAGGCGTCGGGGACCACTATGTAAACTTACTAACTAACGGCCATTTTCAATAACCTTATCTATCGGCGATATACTAGAGACAGAAATTTTAAAATTCAAAAGTAGGGCAAACCGCCGACATATAGGTTGTTGAAAACGGAAGTCAGTAGCTGTCATACGCTTAGGTACGTCACAAGGTCACTACATAGATACTTAGGTAGTAAGTTAGCTTAGGCGGGTAAACTATATGCTAAAAAGTACCGACCTTAGGTCATTATGTTAGTCTTATTCTTCTCTCGTGTCAGCACGAGCTATACGAAAATAGCTCATGATGTGGTGAAAAGATTAGCCAGTCAGCAAGGTCGGTAGCGGGGCTGACTGCCCAGAGTGCGCCAGACGTACTTAAATACCGTCACTCGTGGAGGATATTATGTTAGTAGTAGTAGCAGTTGAGTTGAGTTAATAATCCTAATACGTTACGTCACAACATAGAACTCAAATTTTGAAATTAAGTATTATTATTAAATAGGAGTACTTACAGTATACTGAAAACAAGTTTTTTTAATGCATTTGTATTTGCCAATCCGTGCTCCTGTGTGTGTAAAAGAGCTACGCCGTAGTAGGCCCGACGTAGCACAGTCTACAAACCAGTTACATAATTATTTTCAGACTTCAAGGACAAAGTCATTCTCCAGGCCTATTTCTCTGAGATTTGGGTTTGTGTAAATGCGACTACTACTCAAAAGTACCATAACATATTAGCTGTATTTCTAGCGACCTTCAATTGATATGCCGGATATAGGTACATTCAGCTGTCCCCCCCTGGAAATCCCGCAGAACATGTATGAACTCGCCTAATTACTAATCAAAGTGTAAATGGAGCCTTATGCTCCATTTATTCATTCTGCTTGCTTCTCTAACTTTTAAATAAACCGTGCAATTACCAAAAAACCGCGCGCGACATTTGCGGCTGTTTGCCCTGCACACTACACTACGTATACCTAATGTTTCATGTAGGTGTGTTTGTGTAGTGTGTATGACAAATCCAGCCGCGGACGATCCGACCTAAAAAATCTGACTTGCCCCCCCCTAGGCCAGAAGCTGGGTACGCCCATGTTCAGATGTAAGCACTAAGGGTAATTATTTATAAAATACGTACTTATACTGAATTTGTGAAATAATGACTTTTTAAAGAAAACTTAGATTTAAGGAGAAGGTGTTAAATAGGTAAAGTGTTCCAACTGGTTCAATCTATTAATTAAATGTATGGTTACCGAAAAGTGATAAGAAATCATTGTCACACCCTCGTAAAACCTATACCCAATTTTTAACCAATTTATAAGAAACTTCGTAGGTGTTCAGTAAACCGTAAGTAATGGACACTTTCAACGAAAATTGTTTTGAACAAGATACTTTATAAGGTTTAGAAATATCTACTTATCCCGTATTTTGAGTCTCAGACCGCAAAAATAACTTTGTATTTTACAATACTATTGTGTTATTATAAAATATACTCCTGGCTACTTAATACATGCTACGAACCCTACACTGAGCGTCCGACACGCACTTGGCCGGTTTTTCGTAAATTTTGAAACTTACCTATATCACGTTATCACTGGCATAATGAACTGTCGTGAACGTTATATTATTTATGTAAAAACCATTAGGTATAACATAACATCACGCCTGTATTCCTCGAAGGGTTGGCAGAGGTGTATACACCCTCATTTCACCATAATAGAGGGCGAGCCTATTGCCACCAACCGGACACAAATCCAAACTCTGGACTTCTAAGAAATTCCACACGGAGAAACCCAATAACAGTTTGCTCGATCTGGGCATCGAACCCAGGACCTCACGCTCAGCAGCCGCGCTTGCGACCGCTAGACCAACGAGGCTGTTTACCATTAGGTATACTTAGAACAATTGTAGGTATTATCGGACATACTGCTGCGCTTAATTATGATCATTAGTGTGGCAATAAGCTTAATTTGGTGATGCTCTACAATTGGTGGTGAAAAGAACAACGGCAAACTCCCAAACAAACTATTGTTGAAATAATCTTTTGCGTCTGCTATTGAATCATATGTAAAAGTATAGAGCTTGAATTCCTGAACAGATTTGTCTTCAGGCTTACTATTAAAGAGACTCTCGAATTCAAGATATTCTAGTTTGAAGTTTTGCTTAACTAGAAATAGAAAGAACAATGGCGAACTTTGATACATCACTTTATCTGTATAAATAAATTGTAACGTCTTCGTGTCATCGTAGGCTTTGTGTATTCGCAATTATTTTTTTAATTCTTAATGAACTGAGCCATTTCTGATGAAATGAGCGATTCGCCACTTGTCCCTAGGATTTGAGAAAATAGCTCATAAAGTATATTTAGGTTAGAATATTTTTATGATTATATTTTTCTAGTCCGTGCTCGTACGAAACAAATTATATTTTTTATTAAGTAGATAATTTCATTCTATCTTTCATCAGTGCAGCAGATCTCTCTAAAAAAAATCCCATGAATATCACTTTGTTAGTCTAGCCGTCTAGTATGCCTGATGCCCTAACCAACAAAACATCATTCTAAAAAATGTTGTGAATTCAATGAAATCCATATAAACACCCTGGCCTATGCAATAATTAGCGAACACATCCCTCGGTTATAGTTTTGTATGAACATAGGTGTACGAGTTCAGTAAAAATTAAAAAATCTACTTTGTAAGATGTAGGGTACAAATAAAAGATTTCGTGTTATTATATTTATTTGTCTTTTGCTCTTCTTAATGAGTAACACAACAATTCTGATGGTGCTGCTTTATTTCTTTGATGCTTTGGTTCCTTTGTAACACACCAATGTCATGACAATGAACATTTTAGTAAGTTACTTCCTCCATGATGACACGGGTTCATGTACCATGATTTTATTCTCCCTCTTACTAAAGAAGTATTTCCACTCCCTCTGAGACTATACCTACTCAGAGAAATTCACTTGGTCAATCACTACACAGAAAAATCCACAAAATCCATATGCCACTTTTCACTTCTCAACTCCAAATCGAGGAGTGAAATCGTAGTCCGTTAATGAGTAGTACAACGTAACGTTAACGCAACGTAGAAGTTTTAAATATTTGTCAGAAGCCGTAGCACTATCACCGAATATAATATAATTATAACAATTATGTCCAACGACAAAGCGTAGCCGTGTAAGCAGTAAAGTTAGGCCCCTTGCTGACAACACTGTTTTTAGGACCGTGGCTACCGGCTACGCACAGTTTCAAACCGTAGTAAGTCTGGATGTCGGATATGCATGGGACAGTATGGAGCTATTTTGACGACACCGTTGCTAACGATGGCCCAGCTTGCCGCCGTGATCGGTTACGACGTGGCTACCCTGTGCTCAAACTGGTACGGTGATCTATGTGCACTCCTTGCGGAGGCCCGGCCGGTTGTACGCACGGCGCATCCTACATAAGTGGCACTTAACCCGGCTAGCTAGCGGGTACAAACCATATCATCTACGAGTTTGGCCGGGGTTCACCCGGCGCCTCGATCTCGTCTACTAGGGGCTTAATAATATACTGATATTTGACAACTCTAGGATTGACAGTGACAGTTTTTGAAAGAAAGCGTTGTCATGTTTGTGTTGCTATACTTATTTTTTCATATACTTCTATTAGGTAAACAGGATTATAGAAAATCTATTTCTTTCCTAATATACGCCAAGCTTTGCTGTCTTTATTTTCTTATTTGTTTCACGAATTATTGAATAATAATTCATTAACCGAAATAAAACATCTAATAAAATAATTAAGCATTAAATGTATTAACATAGCTGGTAAAAAATCTTCGAAATTAATTATAAGGGCATCTCTCAAAGTGTTGCAAAATTAAAGAAGCATGGAGAACAAATAAAAATTATTCGAATTAACGGGAATATCAGTAAAACTTTGAAATGTAATATATTTTTTTCAGAGAGTTCGTTTTTAAATGTTAAAGCTACAAGAATATCTAGAAAAAAATTAGGCTTTTTTTAATATACCTCTTAACATTAGACGCTTATTTAAATCCCAGCAATGATTTTGCCATTGTTCTTTAAGTTATCGACAAATATACAACTTTATTTTTAGTTTACACAAAAACCGAGACACCCCAACAAGATTTTCATCAGAACTGCCTGAATGTGTGTTTTTATTTTTAATAAATCTCCAAGTTACACCTTAGTTTATGTCGCGTTAAGTTTCCTAGTAAAGTGTGAAATGCCTGAGATGTGCTATGCAGTAGTTATCTAATACACGGAAACTGACCGAGCGGACCGTCTCAAGCCTCAAGGTGTCTATTCCCGTCTACTGTTATGCGTAGCAAGTTTGAAAGAGAAGAGAAATTAAAGAAAAAAAAACGAAATAATATAATGTGGTGTAAAAACTATGTCAATCGATTCTCCTGGTGATTCAGAACAAACTATGTAGTTTAAGGTTTAGTGTATACTAAAACTAAACTTGTATATTAAAAGATAAAAGTTATAAAGATAAAAGATATTTTATTTTGCAAATATGGGTACAGTGAATGGTCATAAAGAAAAAAAAATAGGTTCGGCCATATTTTACCCGTAGGCATGCAAAATTACACTAAAAGATTCTAATTAAAACTATCTAACATAATAAAAACAACAAAAAACAGAAACTTTACATTAAATCATCAATTCTTTTTCAGATAAGAACTCGCTTATGGAATAGTATGCTTTGTCTGCTAAAAAGTTACGAAGTCTTTTTTTAAATAAAGGTAGAGGCAATTCTTTCCAACACTTAGGTAATTTATTATATACAAAAGGAGCCATGCAGAAAACACTTTTGCGCATGAGTGTTGTATTAGCTGTGTGAAGACACAGTCTACTATTATCCCGTCTATTACGTGGAACAACATCGGCTAGACGTTTAAACCGATTTGGATTAGACTTTACAAACACAGCTACTTCTAGAATGTACAGACAAGGCAATGTTAATATCTTATGCTGTCTAAAGTAAAATTAAATTATTGTCCCCTTTTATTTATTTATTTATTTATTTATACTTTTATGCACTATGGTGGTACATAAGGCGGACTTAATGCCATAAGGCATTCTCTACCAGTCAACCTTTGGGTTAAAAATAAAAGCATCGAAATAGGTACAGCAAAAAAATAAATAAAAAAGAGTTGAAAATTTTGAACTGAATACTTATAATACGAATTCCTAAGATAAATTACATAAAATACATATATTATATATAAATAATAAAATATATAGATATAATATATATCAAATACAAAATGTTATGGAAATCTAAATGACGAAGACTAATTAGATAATTAGGAGTGCAGCGACTTCAAGTAGTATTCCTTAACTTTGCGTTTGAACGAGAATTTACTCGGGGCTTTTTTAATATCAAGGGGAAGCCCGTTCCAAAGTTTGATTGCTGAGACAGCGAAAGAGTTAGATATGAAACCAGTGCGGTGGGAAGGTATTTGGAGAACTAAATTTTCAGAAGCACGAAGGTTGCGATTGTGAGAACTGCCCAAAACTTGAAAATATATTTTTAGATAACCAGGAGCACATGAATCGTTCATAATGGAGAAGAGCAAACAGAGAGATCTGAGGGAACGTCTCTGCCGGATAGGCAGCCATTTAAGCTGAGAACGGAAATGAGAAATGTGATCAAATTTACGAAGTCCAAAAATAAAACGAATGCAATTGTTAAGAAGACGATCCAATTTGTTCAGAAGTTCTTGGGATAAATCAGAGTAACAAACATCTGCATAATCAATTACTGGGAGCACAAGAGACTGGACTAAAAGGGTTTTAGTGGTGGATGGGAGGAAATGCTTAAATCTATAGAGAGATCGCAGTATGGCCGTGACGCTCTGGCTAACCTGAGCCACCTGCTTGTTCCAACTTAGCCTATCGTCAATGTGCAAACCCAAATCCTTTAAGTGAGGTGATAGAGGAATGACTGAGTGGTTGAACATTATCGGCATAAGGTGATGAATGTTAATATTTTTTAAGTGGAACGAGCTACCTACAATCATTGCTTGACATTTACTGACATTTACAGCAACTCCGAATTTACTAGACCAGTCTCCGATCGTGTGTAAGTCAGCGTTGAGGCTGGATATACAGTTGTCGATGTTGCTGATGTCAGTTTGAGCGTAAAGTTGCAAGTCGTCCGCATACAAATGGTAAGAGCATTTAAGAATATTGGTGATGGAATTAATAAATAAAGAAAATAATAGAGGAGAGAGAATACCGCCTTGCGGAACGCCAGTTACCAAGTCGCACCAGTCAGAAAATTCCTGACCAACACGTACTGCCTGCTGGCGACCACGAAGATATGACGAGAACCAATCCCGTGATGACGATGAGATCCCTATTTGTGACAAAATGGCGAGGAGAATATCATAATCAACGGTATTAAAAGCATTGGAAAAGTCTATTAAAACCAATACCGTTAGCCTTGAATTCTCCATGCCAGACCTGATGTCTTCGGATACTTTAAGCAGGGCAGTGGATGTACTATGTCCAGGTCGAAAACCGGATTGAAATGATGATAACAGATTATTTTTAAAAACGTAGGAAGAAATTTGTTTATGGGCTACTGCTTCTAAGATTTTGGACTGGAAAGGGAGAATAGAAATTGGCCTGAAATGGTTAGCTAAACTTGGGCTAGAATTTTTTGGGAGAGGGATAATGTAAGCCTTTCGCCAGATTAACGGGAAAACCCCAGTCTGCAAAGAGAAATTTATAATGTGAGTTAAAATGGGAAGAATATAATTAATAATAAAAGATATCATAGTCCTACTGACTGCATCACAGCCAACTGCTTTCGATTTTATGGACTTAAATATTTTTAGGATGTCAGAGTCGGTCACGGGGGAAAATGAGAAAGAATCTGAAGGTAAAATTGGCATGGAAGTAATATCAAGAATGGTTTTTCTTTTCACATCATCTGTAAGTGTAATTGATGTCGAAAAATGCGTATTAAGATCATTGAGAGATAAGTTAGAGGGTATGATATTTGAAGAAGACTTAGTTATGCCAAGAGATTTTAGAAACTTCCATATATCAGCCGGAGAAGAGTTGAGAACATTTTCATGAATGTATCGGCGTTTAGAAACTCTTACCATCTGGTTGCAACGATTCCTAGCTAACTTGTAAAGGCGCCAGTTGTCCTCACTGCGATCCCTTCTATATTTTCGGAACATCTTATCACGCCTTCTCATAGCCATACGGACCCCAGGGGTAATCCAAGGCGCTGGAGGACGCTTAACCCTGACGGCCCTAAGCGGTGCATGCGAATCGAGAAGCTGTACTATGGACTTATTTAGTAACGAAACTTTGTCATCAACTGTAGTTGCCTGAAGAATGTTGGACCAGTCAATAGATTGCGCATCACTGCAGAGCCTTTCTTTGTCCAACCTCGCAAAACTCCGAATCAAGACAATGGTAGGCCGCAGCTTGGGTGGCTTAATTTTATATGCCAGGTAAATCAAATCATGTCTAGATAGACCCGGAGCCGCGACCTGACCATGGTTGGCAACAAGATCCAGAGACGACGTTAGCATGAGATCAAGCCAGGAATCATCGGAATCAATGTTGTGATGAGTCGGGTTCAAGGGGAGAGATGAAAGATTCGATGATTCCAGGATTGCTCTCAGCCTGCGCGACCGAGGTGAGCTCTTCGAGAGATCGGTATTGAAATCACCCATGACTATGAGATGCTTGTACTCTGAGGTGACAGATTCAAAAAGAGTTTCCAGATTGGAGAAATAATTGATGGTAGGAGGGCAGTATACAACTCCGAGAACGGCCTTTACCCCTTTGATAGCTATTTCAAGTAGTAAGAATTCAGGATGACCGCTATAAAGAGACGGTGAAGAAGATAAGATTTTGAAGGGAATGTCACTACGGAGATAAATAGCGACACCCCCGGCTCTTTTTCCCGTGCGGTCATTGCGAATTAGAACAAAGCCAGGTAGACTATACGATGTAGAAGGAAGTTCAGGTTTGAGCCAACTTTCTGATACTAAAATAGCGTGTAAGGAAATATCATAAAATAAATCCAACAACTCCGAGTGGTGTTGAGGAATACTTTGAGCATTGACGTGGCACACATTAAAGCATTTTTGAAATCGCTGGCACTCATCATTCAAATGACAATTTAAAGAGAAAGATTCATTAAGAGACGTAAAAGAGTTAGAAGAATCACAAGCCGAATAAAAAGAGTCATCGTCAGACATAATTATAAAAATAAAATAGTATATAAAAATAGAATAAATAAACCTAAATAATTATTGATAAAATAAGACACTAATTTAAAATTGCGAAAAACCTGCCGGCTGACTGTTCACAATATCAAACATGTAAAACACTGGTACTTGTTTCCGAACGCAATTGTGCCAAAAACCAAGAGTCTAAACTGTAAAAAAACAAATAGACAGTTTGACAGTTCGAAATGAAATTTACGTCGGTAGAAAATAAATATTATACACCGTGATTATACATTAATAAGTAATAAGTACGAAAGGAAGCCAACAAAAAATTAAAAAAAACAAAACAAAACCGAGCACGAAGAGGGAAACACAAGTTAACAAACAGCTATTTCTTCTGTACGTTCCGCCTTGACCGGGTTGAAACCTGCGCGGGCGCTGGACTTGCGTTCTTCGAGCTAACCTTGGGATCAGGTGGAACCTCAAGTGATTTGCCATGCTCCATACCCAAAGCAACGACTTCCTCGTACCCGAAGACACGGCGACGCTTGCCATCAGGGAGCTTCACGTTGATGTTACCACCCATTGTCCACACATTCGTCACGCCGAACAGTTTACGAGCTGTCGAGAAAACAGTCTGCCGCTGCCGTGTGAGGAATTCCGACAGCACATATGAGGATCCCTTTAGTTTTGTCTTGGTCTTCCATATATCATCCCTAACCGCAGTATCAGTAAACCTAAGAAGAATGGGCCTGGGACGACCATCAGATGCAGTGCCTAGCCTGTGACATACACTAAGCGAAGATGATGTTACGCTAGATAAGCCAAGCTTATCCTGCAGTATCGATGCCACAGTGCCAGCAACATTTTCGTCCGATTTCTCCGGAACCCCACCAAGCAAAACAAACTTCCTTCGGTGCCGCATCTCAATAACATCCACACTCTTGCTTACCTCCACAATCTGCTGTTGTAACACGCTGAGGACATTCCAGACATGCTCTTTGAATGCGCTAAAATCTTTGTGGAGGCCGCTCAAGTCTGCTCCGGGAGTTGATGCCCTCAGGTGTGCCTCAAACTCTGCCATCCGCTGGTTGAGGGATGTCATAGCCATGCGCTGGGTCTCCGCAATGTCAGCAATAGTGGTCATTATTGGAAGTTTCAAAATTTCAAGATTCTTCAAAAAAAACAAGTGACAGTTCGCCGGCAAGTAGATGCAATTTCAGTGCTTAGGACATCAAGTGCTGCTTGTCCACACAATATGTGCTTAACTGTTATGTTATTATTACAATTAAATGAAAAAAAATAACTTTTACTAATAAAAAATAATTAAAATTGAAAAAAATATTTAGAGCACATGTGTCCACTTTTTATGCTTCTACCCGAAAAAAACACCTTTTATAATACCAACTCTCTAATTATGTCTGTCTAGCCTTTTCCCGACTATGTTGGGGTCAGCTTCGAGTCTAACCAGATGCGGCTGAACACCAGTACCTATTTTACACGGAGCGACTGCAATCAGACCCTGCCATAACCCAGTTACTGAGCAATGCATATCCTAAGATTAAACCAGTTGTTAGACTTTTTTTTTCTGCTGGATTTGCTGTTTACTCTGATCAAGGTCAGTGGTGACAGAGACAAAGTCTACGATGGAGCGAGCTTACCCAGAAGAAGCCGGTTCACTCTAAGTTTGAAGAAATTCGGGTTGTAAGCATTAAGATGCAGGTAGTGAGTTCCACTCTTTTGCCGTGCGCATTATGAAGGATGTTTGGAAGCGCTTAGGAGGAGCTCGTGGCTAAATAATTACAGCCGCATCGACCGATCTTCCGGGTTAAGCCACGCTTGCCGAGGTTGGTCTGTGGATGGGTGACCATTTACCATAGCGAGTTTCCTCCGTGCCTCGGAAAGCACGTAAAGCCGTTGGTCCCGGCTGTCATTTGTAGATCTTTGACAGTCGTTACTGTTGGTCAGAAGCCAGAAAGTCTGACAACCAGTCTTACCAAGAGTATCGTATTACCCAGTTACTGGGTTGTGGAGGTCTGATAGGCAGTCGCTCCATGTAAAATACTGATATTCAGCTGCATCCGGTTCGACTGGAAGCCGACCCCAACATAGTTGGGAAAAGGCTAGGCAGATGATGTTTGGAAGCGCTTAGGGCGTGTTGGTGGAATAGCAACTAGGTATGGATGGTAACTTGCAGTGCGTCTAGATGTCTGATGGTAGAAGGTGAGATGATGTAGTGGAGTTCTTGAGCACACTCACCGAAGTACAGTCTATAGAAGACCGACAAGCAGGCAACCTTGCGGCGATGAGCCAAGCTGTGAAGCTTGGCATCCACCAAGCTTATGTCGCCAATGAGTCTCTTATGCTCTGCGTTCCACTGAGTCAAGCGCGGCAAGTTGGTATTTTGCTGAGCCATCCCAAAGGTGGCTCCAATACTCCATGCAGGATCGGACTTCGGGTCGAGACTTACGTGTTTCTGACTACCCGTAACGCCTGTCATAGGTATGCGTATGACACCCAAGAGCGACGGCTTAACGTGCTCTCCGAGGCACAGACAGATGTGTAAACTAACAAACGGTCACCCATCCACAAACTGACCGCGGCAATCGCAGCTTAACCTTACAAATCCTATGATCCGCGCGGATTTAAATTAGCAATGAGTCCCGCTGTGGTGGATTGTAGGGTTGCAAATAAAATTAAAATTAAGCCTATACTACCTAGATGTAAAGATATTACATGTTTAATGAACACCTACATTACGGAGCAGGTCGAAAATCTGCTATATAAAATATGTTACTCGATGACTTAGTCGGTTCCGATAGTCTCCGATAGCCTCCCCCCCGCATCATACATTTCTTTGAACAGGAATACACATCCGATTGCTTCCGATCCGCGTGACGGATCGGACGTCGGACTCACAGAACATATATACGTCGGACTCCCTGAGACCAGAAAAAAACGGACATGAGAATCGTACTTGTAGGTATTTCATAAATCCAACGCGATGCGGTGCGAAGCGGCGGCTTTTTGTCCTACGAGCTCGCGAACCGCCCGCCGCTCGCTGCCATTCAGTAGTACTGTACGGCACCGCATCCAGTCCGCACGAAAATATCAAGCCAGCTGATTGCGTTCGCTTCGCTACGCGCCGCGCCGTACCGCCGCATCTCCACGTGCGTTTGGACACGTAGGCCACTTCAATAGGTGTCGACTCTTTGTTGTTTTCGCGTCGCTTCTAGATCGCTCACGTAGGACGCCGCGTAAGAGCACGATTTTAAAGAATGTGTCTGGATTTAGCTCAAATGTCACTTTTGAATTTTTAGAAAAACCGTTTTGCGGGTAATATACTTAGTTGTATCAATATAGAAGGTCGGTTTTGAAACCTGTCAAATACTAGCAGTAATGTCAATACTAGTAGGTATCTAGTAATTACTCCAATCTTGGAGCACATAAGATACATATATGTTCTAAGACTCCAATACATGGTGTTAAATTCCATTAAAACATGCGTGCGCGATGCTGAGATAAGTAAAAAGGCGACTTTCTTTAAAATCAAAGGCGTGTAACTTTTATACACATTTATTTTTATGTAAACGTCAAATCTGACCTTAGTGGAACTTGTAGTAGGTACAATTACTTCTATGGGTTTTTGACATACAAAACGAATAAATAGTCAGTGTCACTTCGATTTGTCACATTACTCATACTTGATCTTAGACTTCGACACTGTCCCCCACCATCCGAACCCCATAGTCGCCGCAGCGGCCGACTACAGTCCCTCTCTCAGTAAAGTTCGCCGTCCCCGATACACAATTTTAGAGCCCGATTACGAAATTACCCTCCTCCAGGAGACCGCCGTCCGGCTTATCGTCTTCGCTGACGAGGCCCGTCGCGACGTCCCACCGCCGCGGCGCCACCGCCTGTCACGATGCACCGAGCTCTCCCGTCGTAGAGCCGGTCGTGTCTTCAGACTCCGCAGTCACACCGATAATTCAGCCCTCATCAGGCTGTCTCCCCCCCCCCCCCCCCCTAAGCCCCCGCTAGCAACGCCCTAAGCCGAAGTCCGAGTCCCACTAGGGGTCGCCCTTAGTGCTGTTGTTGCAGGTAGTCATGACGTTAGTGTAGTACAAATAGTTAGCTTAGGCTAAGTATTTTACTTCTCCCCCCCTCCGTTGGCTGGAGAACCTTCAGGACAAGCCAAAAAAAAAAACGATTTGTCACAAATGACATAGATCTAACGGTGCTAGTGGCACCCTCAAAGCCTCTCATAACAATATATGTATAACAATGCCTCCTCTAACAAAAAAACAAATATGTAACAAACCTCGAACAATAAGTAGGTAAAGTTGTTCGCAGGGTGCCACGGTATTTTTTCACAAGATATTTAGATCTTCTCTTTGCGAGTTGTTCGTTGCTCGTAGCTTTGATAATTATCGTTCATTCTTGTGAATTCTTACCAAATGAAAAATGATTTTACTCAGAAATCTTTAATAATCCATGGTTTATTTGAGAAATTTAAAAAGTTTCGAGTTCTCTATCCAAATATATTTAACTTAACTTAATGGCGGGCGCCCCTTAAGCCTCGGCGACCGGGTCCACTGCACCCCATGCACCCCCCCTGTTCGTAACCATAGCTATCAATATGAAGCGAGACCGGTTACATTTATTGACAAAAATATTTTATAATGACATAATGACGGGCACCTTTGTTTGTGACATCTTGGATAAAACCTTAAAATACTAAATGTCAAGTTTAAAAAAAAAACTCACATGACTGTCATTGTCAGATGTTGTCAATGTCAAAACTTCAAAGGAATCAAAAACACGGAAAAAGGAACTAAAATTTGGATTTTAGTCTATTCATAACAAATGTTTAATTAAACGTTATCTCCAATTAAAACATTAATTACTTATCCGTGTTATATTAAAGTAAAACAAATGGAGCTTCCTTATGAGGTATGTATATTTGTATTTAGAATAACTTAATAGCTCTGTCTTTACTAGCTTTATTATGATTTTCTTTGTTTGTTCTTTGTATCAGTGTTTCACGTGATTATCGATCATTTTGATAATTTTTCCATTGTCGATAGAAAGTACTAAAGTTGTATTATATTTTAAAACCTTAGTATTCTCTAAAATAAATTGATACGGATCAGTTGTAGTTTTGATTCTGTTGAGTATTCTAAATTAGTGATAATATTATCCTAATTAGATTTCTTTATTTTAAACTGCTTTCAGGTTTTAGTTTATCTTTTCAAGTACCTACCAAAATCCGATAGAAAAGCTGCCAGTGAGACATGCAGCTCATGGTACTTAGCTGCAAATGATCAATGCTTCTTAAAGAACAAAGTAGCTGTATTTTACAAAACAATACTAAATGATGAATTATCCTCGCCACTCAGCATATTTGAAGAATCACCAATCACATATTACAATTATTTATTTAATGAAGTAGAAATATCAAATAAACAAAATGAATTCTGGAATAAAATGGGTGAACACATTAGAAGTTTGACCCTAAGGAACTGTGATATATGTGAAAAAATATTTCTATACATGATACAAAAATGTACAAATTTAGAAACATTAAACATACAGAGTTGCAAAGAGCTTTTTATGTCAGGGCGCCTACTTGAGGGGAAGTCAGAGGGGTTCTTAACTGAAAATCTTGAAAACTTAAAATCTTTGAGCCTATCAGGAAATCAGTACTTGACAGATGCTTTATTTAATAGATTTGTATCAGCTGCCCCAGCCCTGGAGGAATTAAACTTATCTGCATGTTCCTTGCAGTTCCATCCTGGTTTAGTCAAGAAGTTTTACCCTCCTAGTACTGATATTTACCTAAATCCATCTGAAAGTGTGTTGACATTTTATTTTATACTTCAACTGATCATAAACAGAGCCAAGAGTATTAAACGTTTGCATTTTTCTTGTACTCTTATTGATGGAGCAGCACTAAAGTCTTTATCAGAAGTTAAAGATTTGAGGCTAGACTCATTACAAGTACATTCATGCGATCAACTCACTAACGTTGGCATATTAGCCCTGACCACTCATCAAACTTTACTGAGAGAGCTTGATGTAGGCTTGTGTACACGTGTGACAGACCAATCACTCGTACATATATGTAAAAATCTAGTCAATTTAGAGTACCTCAACATTCAAAGATGTCGAGCTGTAACAGACTTGGGAATAACAGAACTGCATAAATTAAAGAAATTAAAATCTTTAAATATATCCCAATGTGAGCTGTTAACAAAAGATGGTCTTGAAAAAGGCATTTGTGTTGGAGAGAATGAAAGTCTTGAAGAACTAGATATTAACTCATTGAATTTAGATCAGACTGGCCTTATTATGATTTCTGAACGCCTTCCCAACTTACGGGTATTGAACTTAAGCTACTGCTTCAATGCAGTTACTGATACTTCTATACAAGTTCTTTTTAAGAATCAGTTGTTACTTCAAACCTTGAAATTGAGCCATTGTGATAAGGTATCTGATGCAGGATTAACTGGAATGGGAAAAGTTGAAACGGAAGGTGGGGAAGACAGGCCAATAATGTCAAATATTGATGATTCACAATTGCCCCCTAAAATCCATTTGGGGTCCAGAGCTGAAGAAGAAATAGTTCGTGATGCTAGACGAAAAAGAGATGTCATGCTTATGTGTGAAAAACTATCAATGGATTCATACACAGGATACTCTTTAGCTCGCATGAGGAGTCTTAAGGAGTTGGATATTAGTGGATGCAACAGAATAACAGATGTGAGCTTGACCTACGCTTTTAACTTCAAAGAACTAATTAATCTTAACTTAAGTAGATGTCAACAAATTACTTACGAAGGGATAGGACATTTAGTCAAGAATTGTCCCAGTATTGAATACTTTAATCTGACGGATTGCTATAATTTAAAAGATGAGGCTTTGCAAGAAATAGTAAAAGGCTTGCAGCGATTAAAGCAGCTTGAACTTAGGGTAAGTGAAATATCTAATAAATCTTACTACAAATAAAAACCCCAAGTGGCCAAGTGCGTGACCATGCACAATGTAGGGTTCCGTGGTAAGAATATATAAAAAACACTATAGAAGATCAAGTTCACAATGTTAATTTTACCAACTGCAAAAATAAGTTTGTGTTTGACACTGTGAAATACAAAGTTATTTTTGCTATTTTGAACTCAAAATAGAAAATACTATTTCAAAATTGTCCAAGGGAGAAAAAAGATTGACTTTAAAAAAAACGATGACTCGATTGGAAAGGTAGAGGAGGGAACACATTACTTAGGAACCTTCATGTTATTTTTAAAGACCCATCCAACGACGATGATGTGACGTAGGTACTTACGCGTTTTTATTTTTATTTTTTCGTCCTCTTTTTCATGTATGGATTACCACCCCAATTTTTTTTTTGTAGTTTTTCTTGTCTCCTCTATAGCGGTTCACAGAAGGCACTCACCTGCCAAATTTCAACCATGTAATCTCAACAGTTTAGTAAAATGGCTGTGATATAAGAACATGACATAAACGTAGGGTTCCGTAGTATGATCTAAGTAACAAACCTTATGGCTTCGAAGTAAGGCTTATTTCACTGACTGCATAATTATTTTATCAGTACCTGCCAACTTGTTAAGATATCTTGATCAAAATAATTTTCGTTGAAAGTCCTAAATTGATATTTTGCAGATTATTTATTCATAGTTGGGAAATTACAAGGATTCGCACCATTAACTAAAAATAGCTCCGAAATATTCACCTGAATAATAAAGTCACTTACGAACCATAACTGCATTTTTTAAATCTAACGATAAGCCAATGGACGGTGTGCACGAATTTGGACGAATATTCTTTACTAGGGGGATATTACACTATCAATATCTAGAATCACGGTGTAAACGAATTCGTGTAATTACTTAAAACTACATGATCTATTACTGATAAAGAGTGAAGAGAAAGAGAAAAAAAAAGATTAACAAAAAAACTTTATGTTAGTGATCATTTCTAAGTATGGTTTCAATAAAAAGAGCTATTTTTTTTTTGCAAAGAAGCCTTTAATGAGTACACAGCTGGTGGGCACTAGTGCGATATCGCTCCATGCAGTCAGTTAACTCGGGGCGCTAAAATGACGAAGAAAAAGAAAAGGAGGTTGTTTTGTTGAAAAAATGATTTTTACTTCATCTGAAAAAAACTAGTGCCAGGTCAATCTGTGTCACCTGTAGATAACGTGGTTTGAAGGAATTAAAGAAATTCGTTTATACTCTTACGCTTCCCGCCGCTACACCGTTTAGAATCATATCTCATACCTCTAGAGTCATATCTGTGTATGAAGAAATGATTCATTACATTGTTATAGTGTAATATCCCCCTGTGAAGGCAAAAGGGGAGGCATTTTTTCAGCAGAGGGACAGTTTACAAGTAAAAATAAACACCTGCCTGTTAAATGTCGTCCAAATGGATGGAAAGATAGCAGAGTTATAAGCCTGTGAAATAGGGATGGATATTTTTTTTCCTTGCCTTTTTATTGTCCCACTGCTGAGCAAAGGCCTCCCCTTTTGTCTTCCAAACATCTCTGTTTTGTGCCGCTTCCGACCATGTTGACCCCGCAAACCAATATGACGACACGTTTGGTGCAGTGGCTAAGCGATTGGCTTCTGCGCTACGGGTCGTGGGTTCGATTCCCATACGGAACAAAAATTTGTATGGCCTACAGATAGTTGTTCCGGGTCTGGGCGTTTGTTTGTGAGATTTGTGTCTGTAAATGCACCAACGATACAAGAGAAATCTTAGTGTGGGGCAACGTTTTAAAAAAAAAACCCGTCTAAATATAATTATGTACTAATTTATAAGGGTTCCGTTTTTGCTATTTGGCTACAGGACCCAAATAAACAGCTTATTCTTCAAGTATAACACTTAATATTTTTTCAGGGTTGTAATCAGCTAACAGATAAGACCTTGGAAGCAGTAAGAATACACTGCAGTAAACTACAGTTTCTGGATGTGCAAGGTTGTCGCAACATGTCACCAGAACTCGCATGTTCAATCGGAACATTACCTTCACTGCATACTGTATTGATGTCCAAGCCAGGGCCTTATATATCAGATGGACAAAAGAATAGATCTCCTGCCCCGGCTTTTCTGCCGTCCTTGATGAGAAAATTACGCTTACACTAGGCTTATTTAATTAACACGTTCAGTGCCAGGTGCCCCTCCAGGAGAGCACCCTCTAGTCGCATTCGCGATGCCGGGTGCCCTCACGGAGGGCACATTTTAAATGTTTTACTACGTAGTAGCGTGTTTTATGGTTTTAAATCTAATGCCAAGAACCTTCCTCGTGGGTTTACTCTTAGCGGAAACGTAATGCCGAGGAAGGTCCACTAACCATATGTATGGCGGCATGGCGTATGAGCTCTATGAAAAGTGTGGTGGACTCGAATGTGTTAAGACACTATTGAATAAACAAAATCTTCATCTGCATGGCTTAAAGCAACACAGTGGAACTTTAAGTATCGAAAGTCAACCGGATAAAAACGCCAGCTCATGCGACGACCACATGATGACCCTACTTACGTTACCTATTTATATGTTGTATTTTTATTAATCCCTTATTTATTATTCAATAAATATTTCCAAATATCACTAGAAATTTAAGGTTTTTGGACTAACATGTCAAAAGAAATCCCGCCCTGAGTGGCAATACGCACCTGACTTTTTTCCGACAAGTAATTATAGCTCAGGACGGAATTTCTTTATTTTTTTTCGCGCAGCTATCCACGCGTTCATAGTATCGCAGCAACTAAAAAGCGTTAACTCATATTTAGATGAAACAAGCGGCTGCCCCGCCAACAAGGCCTTTCCAACCTAGTCTGTATTCAATGGTATTTAGTTAAAAATATTACCTAGTTTAATTCATATTACATCGAACTAAATTATCTATGTATTATGGATACATAAAAATGATTCGGATATTAATAGAGCCTGTTAATCATTCAAGTTAAGAATTCGTTCGGTAAAGTCCTGCCACCATTTTTACCGCCAAGCAGCATTGCTGTGTTCCGGTTTGAAGGGTGCCGGTGAAATCACAGGTATTTGAGACTTTTTCTTTGTCTCTAAGTTGGCAACGCATCTGTATCTTGGAGTTGTAGGTAGTATTGCAAAGGACTCGAGTCTTCGAGTCTTCTATAAACGGACTCGCATGATGAATTACAAGACTCGACTCATACAACAGGACTTCAAGACTAGAGAACGTGATTAGGTGGGTCGTCGGCTCGTTAGCCAATAAAAACAGAAAAAACTGCATAATCGAGTTTCCACTGTGTTAATCTTATGATAAATTTTGTAATGCATTTTTTTGGAAGGCAAAGTCCTTGCCATTCATAACACAATCAGGCCATTACGCGACGTTTTACGTAGACGGTTCAAAGCGAACGCGATTGCGAAGCGATCCGATGCGGTGACATGCGAATTTAATGCGATGCGGCTTTGTCCTACGAGCTCGCGAACCGCGTCCCGCCGTCGTTCAGTAGCAGCACTGTACAGTCACGAGCACCAATATGTCAACACTTGACAACTTTCAATAGATTTTTTTCGTGATACAACGAATACAACAATGAAATATGACACATTACATAAACCTATGGTGTCGAAAACTATGTTCGCAACAGCATACAATTTCATGAGAAAATCGGTTTTGAATTTTTTAATTTAGCCAAATGTGTACATATTTATGCTCGTGACTGTACATCTGTCATGGACGCGGATGGCAGCGAATATTATTTAAAAATTAATTTCTTAAATATTAAATATAGAATATAATATAGGACATTCTTGGATAGAATCATTTAAAATTTATTAAATAATTACCAAAAAAAAAAATACGGCACCGCATCCAATTCACGCGAAACCATCAAGCCAACTGATCGCGTTCGTTTCGCTTCACGCCGCGCCGCACCGCACTCCACGTGCGTTTGGTCACGTAGGTTACTTCAATAGGTGTCGACTGTGTGTTTTTTTCGTGTCGCGCCGCGCCTCTTCACGTTCGCTTCTAGGTCGCTCGCGTAGGATGTCGCGTTACTTTCACATTGCTGGTCAAAGCCCTCTTCTCAGAATGAGAAGTGTTTAGGCCTTAATTCACCTTGCCATTCAAAATCGTTATCAAACAAGTTCCTCATATGACATTAAATACTTTTCCAGTTGTCTAGAAAGTATCCATGATAGCATAACAGTTGTCTGAGCCCCTAGCACGAGTTTTTGCTAAATCGTGTAGTTAACGTTATCGTTTCGTTTGCGACAAATTTTGTATGCCAATTTTACTAGCGCCACGTGTGCGTATTTGGAACTAAACACTCCATAGCACAAGTTTTTGACAACCGCTATCGTATCGAGTTCGAATAGTTACGGTTACGTAAATTGACGTAAATGCGCTAAATGTATGAGAATCGGTAGCACGAGTTTTCATTTTGACATTACGTTTCGAGTTTCGGTCGACACGAATACGGAAACCGTCTCACTGACTTTTTCTTAGTGAGAAAGCTAACCTACAAAAGTATTTACCACCGTTTATCAGTGTTATTGTCTTAAAATGATAAATAATGGCACAAAGAGGAAGACACGACGGCTATTACTATGTTGCCTTCCGTTTAATTAGGCTAGAACAAGAAAAGAAGACGTGAATTGAGGTTGGTACAACTTATTTTATGTTTACAAACACAAGCAATAATTTCTTTTTGTAAACCATTTTTGTAACATATTGTATGTAACTCTTTCTTTTCTTCTTATTACAGCTTGATTGAACAACGGATTCGTGTTGGTAATATGACGGATCCATTAGACATTAATGAGAGGGAGTTTAAAAACAGATACAGGCTAAGCAAACAAGCTTTTAAATTCTTTTGCAACGAACTACGTTGCAAAAGTGGTCTCAAGTCGTCCCAAAGGATAACTTTGGAGCATAAGGTACTACCAAATTATATTTTATTAAAACTGCGATAGAATTATTGCAATATACTTACTAATATATGTTTACAACTTTCAGGTGTTAAATGTGCTTTATTATTTTATGCCATGGGTTCATACCAACGCATAGTTGGTATGGGCAAGAACTTGGGGCAAACTACCGTCAGTAAAGATGTTTCTGAAGTTACTGAAGCCCACCACCCAGCAGTGGCTAACACTTTATTAAGTTTCCTACTTCAAGGGCAGATAGAGACTTAATAAAGCAAAGTGTGCACGACAGCATAATAAATGAATCAGGTACAAGCAGTAACACTAATAACTTAGCGGCCTACACTCAACCTCATTGTAAATAGAATAATGTTACTATCCAGTTTTTAGCTGATAAGAATGGGTCCTTTCGTTTAGGTTACCTAGGTTATAAGTATTTTTTATGTGTAATTTATATGGAAATAGTAGTTATTTAGGTGTTAATTACTTGATTCATAGTTAGATTACTTGTTAATTAGACTCCTTGACATGTATATAACAAGGCACAATGTAAATCACGATACATACCATGATAAGCAACAAAATATGTAGATAACAAAGTAAATATAAATTTAAATGTTAAGTTTCCTCCTCGCACTTTGGAGGTGATAACTTCGGCTCTGGGAAGGTTAAGATTGATATCATGGTATGCATCAGTTAAACTACGAACCATAGGTACTAACCCCCTGTGAAGACGGGATGAATGTAACCATAATAGTTTACAAGGTTACAGGGATTAAAAAAGGTAAACAAACCATGATAAAAATAGGAAATAATATTTTATTATTGTAAATGTGTTTTGGGGCATATACCTAATTAGCATAGTAGACCTTAGGCTAAGTGTAGATAAGCAATTTGAAGACAAAGGTATTGTCATTGCCACAATATTTAAATTATTTAATTTCAATATAGTAGGTAGGCTGCACTTGTAGTACATAATATGTAAATTGATTGAATTTTTCAGATTTTTTAAAACTTTGGAATTCCAGGGTCTGTGGCTGCATAGATGGATCCCTTAACCACATATTCAGGCCAAAAAAGGAAGTGGAACATCTTTTTTACTGTCAAAAGCATTTTCATTCCCTGAATGTGCAAGTTGTAAGTTTATAAACTTTCAAATATAGTTGTTGACTGTACTATCCACAATAATTAAGATTTAAAATATATGTATATTTTCCAACAGGTTTGTGATAGTGATTGCAAAATCCTAAATGTCAATCCCAAAATATGGTGGAGCAACGCACAACACTTTTATTTGGGAAAATAGCCAGGTCAACACATACATGCAGCAATTGCAATAATATATAATAATAACAATGAGCAAGTGTGGTTATTAGGTGTGTAATATTTAATATTGTGTACATTTACTGAAATATTGTAATTTCACTGGAAACTAGATTAAATAAGGCTTATTTGTTACAGGTGATTCTGGGTACTTACAAAGACCTTGGATGATGACACCTATCCTGAATGCAATTGAAGGAAGCCCTGAAGCCAGTTATACTTCTCTTGTTGTATGTTACACAACCTAGATCTTCAATTTGCAGTTCCTGACCCAGATGGATATGACCCAAATGATTTAGTGATGGAAACACCCAAAGCCTCTTCTTCTACACAGCAAGATGCCACCAGCATCTGATGACCTAATAAGATGTTGAGTGCTAAGGGCCTTACTTATTAGTAGGATAAGGATTTGATTTTTTTCTGTTGAATACAGATGTAAATCTATAAATAACAGAAAAAAATCAAATCCTCCAAAATCTCCTTGATAAGATAGTACTTAATATTGTTTTTTGAAAAATATTTAATGTACTGACAATGTAAATTATTGTTACTATATTTTTTACATTACACTAACCTACATTGTTTTTACATAGTTTTAAGCACTACATTGTAACAATACTCGATTATACATGAAATTATTTTAAAAGACTATTCATGGAGTTTCTTGTCAGCTCTTCTCCATAGGACCTACTTTTTGGAACCATGCAACTAAATTGTCGAAACGTTTTCCAAGTGCAAGTACTGCCTATTCGAATTAAAAAACTTTTATTTGAATTATGTTGTAAATAAGATAGTACAAAATAAAAAAACTGTTTTGATTAAAAAAATTTTTTTATTTAACACACAACACCTGTATTCCCCTAAGGGCCAAGCAGAGGTGACTAATCTTAATTATTATGAATCTTCTCTCTCCATTTTAGGCCTATCACACTCTCTATTGTTTTCCCTGACATTATTCTCCATTCTTACAAAAATCTCTTCTACACTCTTCATTTGCTTCTTTCTTTTTTGCTGCTGCATTCGTTGTGAACGATTGACCTGGCTGGTGGTTGGCCTAGGCGACGTATGACTGAGTGTACCATGTCTAGGTGGTGCTGTTGTTCTGTAAAACTAGTACGGGGAACGTTCCACTCTTCATCACCTGTTGGCAAAAGAAGTTGTATATTACCTAAGTCCAATTTAAAAGATTGTAAAATTAAATGTAACAAAGATGATGCCTGATTTGAGCAATGCAGTAGAGAAGAGTAGACATTGATCATATTGAATCTAGGTTTTTTTTTAAATATTATTCTGGATAGGTGCATACCAATTATATGAGCGTCTGTGATTGCCGCCACGGCCATGTCACCATAAGCAGATGCTGCAGCTCCTGTCGCAACCTGTCACATAGAAATTAATATTGTTACATAATAATAAAAACTAATAATGTGGTGCATAGGGCAGATTTAATCATTTATTTATTTACTGTTTTCTGTGACTTCATTCACATACAACCTACCAACCCCCATTTCATCCTCTTAGGGGTGGGTTTTTATTGAATGCTTTCTTATTGGATGCCTACACCCTATAAGGAACCTAACTGCCAAATTTAAGGACTAAGTAGTTTAAGTGGTGTAAGGGAGGGGCTCGTGGATAATTAACAACCGTGTGGATCATATGATTTGCAAGATTAAGCTGCGCTTGCCACAGTCAGTCTGTGGTTGCGTGACCATTGATTACACATTGAGACCCTTCCGTGCATCGGAGAGCATGTTAAGCTATCGGTCCCGGGTGCTATGAGAATAATATTGTTGTCATCACATAGGTACTCACTTTCCTTCACTTATCTTCCGATGCTGTCTTGCCCTCTCCTTCACTGTTTAATATGGTAGTGAGCTCCTTCAAACATTCACTGCACCATTGGCGTCCTCGGGGCCCGAAGAGAGTATTGAAAAGTCTCCATTTCTAAAAAAAAAACACCTATTGTAGTGACTATGTAAGCCTGGTTTTGAATTAACATTTATTTTCTATATTCCTATTACTAGTAATTATTAATTGTGTTTGTTGGTTTCCTTATTTTCTTCCTATCAATGTACAATAAAGTATTTCTATATATCTATTATTGAATAGGTAATAATTCTTGAAATCATAAAATTGATACTTGAAAATAATTCTTGACTTAATTTGACGCACTACTTATGTTGAGGTAAATGAATTCTAGCATGAATCTATATTGAGGAACTTACTTTTCAATTAATAGGCTCGTCTCTCTGATAAATGTGGGATTTATAAATAGTATGGGTTTATGTGAAATATGGGTGAATAACGTGATGTACTTACTTTTCCATACATTCCACCATTAGGAGGAATTGGGTGTAACTCGTGCTTGTCGAGGTTTTTGTAATAAAACGAACACAATAACACAACTAAAGATTTGATCGAATAATATTGTTTATTTACATTTTTCTACAACCAAGGTCAAACATAAACGTCACTGACGGGACCGTTCGAAAGATCGAAATCAAACGACAAAAATTGACAAAATCCGACAAAATATTAATAACATAACTTCACGCCTTATTCCCCGAAGGGTTGGCAGAGGTGTATAGTATACACCCACGTTTCGCCGTTATGTTTAGGTCCCATGTAATACAAAATATTAATATTTTAACATTTTACTTTTTTTTTATTTGGGTTCGGAACGCACCATTCACTCCAAACCATTCCATTCGCTAGTGGATTCTCGGCCTATATTAACTATAGTAGAACTATCGAGTAGTAATAGTAACGAGCTAACGTAAGACGTTTTTATGAACTCATGCTGCCGAAATACTTTACTATAGTATCGACTTCGTTTGCGTCTGGTAAAAACGTTACGATAACTACTCGATTTTGCTAAAAACTCATGCTAGGGGCTCTGCTCTCTCCTACGTCATCTAGTTTGTAGGTAAGCGTAATTACCCGTTTCAAGGCCAAAGTATCCGTAAAAACACTACCTAACGGGGACAACGTTTATTCATTATTGTACGGAAATATGTATATCTATGCAGCTCTGAGCCAAATAGAGAATGGCAGGAAAGTGCGTGATAGTGAAGTGACCTTGACAATTCTTAGAGGTGTAGTTTACTTGGTTTTATTTATAACACATTCTGTGGCTAATATTTATGTTAAATTGTTTAAATAATAAAATATTCTAATAAATTATTAATCATGTAGTTATTGTTTACAACTGAAATTAAACTTCGACATGTTCCTAAAGAGGAATTTTTAGCAGCTGTGATATCGTGTTATATCTTATGATATTTTTATTAAGTACAAATTCGTTAAATACATTGCAATAAAAAATTTAACCACTTGACTTATCTTCTAAATTATCTCAGTATACTTTCCTCTTCCTAAATCCTAAGATTCCTTAGGGCGCTTTCAAATTGGACGGTTGCCGTCGAGCTGCAGTCGTGCCGCAGCGGTGCGGCTGTCGTGCTGCAAACGGGCGGTTGTATTTTTACATACAGTTGACGCGACGAAAGAGCAGTGTGACGCCCGACCTGCTGCCGTGCGTGCACGGTACGGACGACGCACTGGTTTCCGGCCGCGTCAACTGTTTGAAAAAACACAACCGCCCGTTTGCAGCACGACAGCCGCACCGCTGCGGCACGGCTACAGTCCGACAACGACCGTCTAATTTGAAAGCGCCCTTACCTATCCCATTCGAATTTGGAGGTTTACGCAGTTATTTTAGGTACCTACTTCTGTCTGGTATTATACATAGAGGTGCCGGTTCCGTTATGCTTACCTATACTAAACTTAATTTAAGCTATTGCCATCTGTTCTTCGATAAAATAAGAAAGAGACGGACGTAAACGTAAATGAGCCTTAAGAGCTGTCATATTGAGTTGAACTAAAATTTCCTTACAAAACACGACACGTCGGAACGTGTCGCCTAAAAACACGCTGAAGTTCAAGGCGTAAACTAATTTGACATCTATAACTTAGTTCATAATATCACCATCCTTTTCCCGCGCTGTTAGTAAAAGATAGCAATTCTCTAATTTTAGTTTAGTTGGTGAACAAGAGAATCGACACCATTCAACCTACCTATCAACCTCAAAACAAATAAAACACCAAGCAGGGACTGAAAACTGTTGTTAAATTTCGGTATTTAACCAGCCCAAATTTACGATACCATTTTCTCTACCCTTTTCTTTTATACCGTTATTTAACCCATATTTATTTCGGTACCGTTATACATCGAATTTCTAAATTACCTACGGCGCGGGCGGGCGGCGGCGCGGCGGCGACGCACGCAACTATACCTAATCATAACAATCTCGTCGCTCGAGTACTGAACTGACATTGAAAGTATTCGCTTTTTATGCAGGCGGGTTTTTAGATTTTTTTAATTTAATTTTTTATGTCTGTATGTGTTTATGTATTTATATCTTCTTTTTACTTTTATTTTATCAATGTATTGTACCTATTTTAATTGAATTACCCACCGTTGTAATGAGGCCTAAATAAATCTATCTACAGACACCACATATAATATACCTACCATCAATCGCTCTAATCCGCAATGTAGATCCTACACAACTTTCAGGTTGTGTAATTCTTAAACGGAGTTTATGGCTGTAAAATGGTCAAGGAAACATGTTAATTTTAAAAAATCTATTCAGCGATACCCCACAACCTACGGTACGTTTTTTTTTTTTTTTTTTACTACCTTTTCTTTTACCTCGGACGCCATTTTGTTTTTATAAAAACTAAACCTAGCCTATAACCATCCCACGACTTAGACGAATCGATAGATACCTCATACATTAAAATCCATCCAGCCGTTGGGATGCTTCGAGGGTATAGATACTTAGATACATAGTTACATAGATACGCGTGAAAAACATAATCCTGTCTTTGCTGTCGCGCAGTCGGGTAAAAAGACACAAACATATCAACATGTCTAATTACTGGCTGTTTATCACAGATAAGAGCCCCCGCAGACCACAGACTTTCTATCGGCCGATAGTTTGGTCGGTTTTATAACGAGTATGAAGATGTTTGCATGTGCGCAGACTATAACGATTCAGTATCGGCCGATAAAAAAGTTCGATGGGCTACACGATTGCCTTCAAACTCAACTGGTAATAAACTGGTATGCGCACTCACCCGACTGTTTAGTTTATTTATTTTACTTTAATTTAAACGATCTTAGACCAATTAAAATAATTAAAGATAGGAAGAAGAGGAATGGAAGAAGATAGTTGGCCTAGTGTGCGCGATTGTCCCAAGCTGTTGGGCGCGGCCGGGGCGCTGTCAACGCTGCTTCCCAATCGGGGGGGCCCGAGTCTCGCCTACAGGCGGCTCTACGTGGGGATCGTGCGATCGATGGCACTGTACGGGGTCCCGATCTGGGCGGCTGACCTGACGGCCGGCAGCATCGCTGTTCTGCGAAAGCCGCAGAGAGCGCTGGCCGTCAGAGTCATCAGGGGATATCGCACGATCTCCTTACGAGGCGGCTTGCGTACTGGCCGGATCTCCGCCTTGGGACCTCGAAGCGTTAGTACTCGCGTCACTTTATCGGTGGCGCGAGGAAGCGAGGACGCGGGGCGAGAGCCGATGCAGCGACACTTGGAGCTGCGTCGGTCGCAGCTGCACGAGGCCCTGGTGGCGGAGAGGCGGGACAGGCTTTCACGTCTTACCGCCGGTCTCGCCACCGTCGGGGCGGTCCGGCCGGTGCGAGCGGCGCTGGCTCGGGAGGAGGCACGGCTCCCTGTCGTTTCGGGCGACGCAGGTGCTCTCGGGGCACGGTTGCTTCGGGAAGTACCTGTGTCGCATAAACGGGGAGCCGGACGCCCGGTGTTACCACTGCGGCGATTGATGGGAGGATACGGCGTGGCACACGCTGGCAGAGTGTGCCGCTTGGGAGGAGCCGCGCCGTGCTCTCATCTCAGGAGTAGGCGGTGACCTGTCGCTGTCGGCCATGGTCGAGTCCATGGTCGACAGCGAGGAGTCCTGGGAAGCGGTGGTGTCCTTCTGCGACACGGTCATGTCGCAGAAGGAGGATGCGGAAAGGATGAGGGAGATCACCTCCACTCACCCGCCCCGCAGCAGACGCACCTGGCGTCGGCGGAGGGCGGACAACGCCCTCTTCCAGCCCTCCTAAATTGGTCCAGGGGCGACGGACTTGGGGAAGTCTGTCGCCCCCCACACATCAGGTCCCGAGGCGGCGGCGCGAAGTGTTCCAAGCGCGCCCCTCTTAGACGGCGCGGGGGGAGTCCAACACCTCACTCCCCCCGCTAACCCGAGGAGGCCCAGGCAGTGGCGAGCCGGCACCAGCCGGGGGTTGTGGAAGTATCGTTAGTTCCCGTGACCCCCGGCGCAGGTGTGAGATGGTGGTTTTAGTCAGTAAGAGTCTGACAGACCCCTCCGCCCACCCCAGGGCGGAGGATATCCATGAGGACAAAAATCCCGAAAAAAAAAAGTGTGCGCGGTAGTAGCCCAACCCGACCAAACTATCGGCGGATAGAACGTCTGTGGTCTACGGTGACTCTAAAGGAAACGCGCAATCACTTACATTTATTTCTAACCAGCAATTCTATTATTTGATTACATGTTTTTAACTTTGAAAAACAAGTACCGCTTTCTGAATCAAACCCTTGATCCAGCTGCCTAACGAGAGCCTCATCAGATGTTGGTCGAGGCTCTTGGCTATTAAGCCATTGGCTGTAACGACTATAGCTACAATGACTGCTGAGTCAATCTCCCACATGTAAACAAAATCGTGTGCCAAATCAAGATATTTGATTTTTTTATCATTTTCGGCTTTCACAAGATTCTCTTCATGCGGAACCGGGATATCAACAATCATTGCGCGGCGCTCTGATCGATCTATCACCACTATATCAGGCTTATTGGCTACAATAGTCCTGTCAGTGATGATAGATCGGTCCCAGTACAATGTGACATGACCATTCTCGAGAACTGGGTCGGGCACATACCTGTAGTATGGTACTTCTGAGTCCACAAGGTCATATTTCAGAGCAAGTTGCTGGTGGATAATCCTAGCCACGAGGTTGTGTCTGTGCAAATACTCACCGTTAGCAAGACGAGAACAACCAGAGACAATATGTCGGATAGATTCACCGGGACAGTGGCATGCCCGACAGATGTCAACCGTGCCGTCCTTCACAATATATTTTCTATAGTTGTTCGTCATCATTACCTCGTCCATAATTGCACAAACAAAACCTTCGGTTTCCCCGAAGAGGTCACCGAATCGTAGCCAGGCCACGGACGCTAGAAAATCTACATCGGGCCCATGAAGGGCCCGGTAAAAGCGTCCGTGAAGCTCCTTGCTCCTCCATACCTCCCTGCGGCCATTAGTATCAAGTACTGTGGCTTGCGCCAGTTCTCTTTCGCCAAAGAGAGCGGAGTGAGTCCCTTGTCCACTGCGACTACATCTCGATGCATCCCCACGTCGGCTTGGGAGAAGTACTCCCTGAGACTGCACACCTCACGGTTGTGGAGGGTCTTAGCATTTAAAAAGCCTCGTCCCCCACACTTCCGCGGGATGTACAGTCTCATTACCGATGAGCGTGGGTGATGCATTCGATATGCAGTCAGCAGCGTACGGACCCTTCTATCCAGGGCGTCAAGTTCGGTCTGAGTCCACCTGAGCATGCCGAAAGAGTACATCAGGACCGGCATGACCCAACCGTTAAAGGCGCGCACCTTGTTACCGCCCGACAAAAGACTTTTAAGTACTTTTTTCAGGCGGCCATAGAAGCGCTCCTTTAACGATTGCTTCATGTCAGCCTCACTGATACCTAAACACCTCCGGCGTGCCCAAGTATTTGTAGGTTTCGGTTAAGGAGAGGGATCTAAGGTGTATGGAATCCGAGAGTCGGGGGTTCCCACGGATTCCATAATCCTCCCTCGCTTTACATGCATGACTGCACATTATTTTGTCCACACCAAATTCCATCCTGATGGAATTACTGAAAGTTTCAGTTACCTTCAGTGACTCCAGCAGTTGCAAATTGTTGGGGACAAAGAGTTACAGATCATCCATGTAAAGGAGGTGGGATATTACCTGACCACCTCTTCTCAATCGATAGCCTAACCCTGACCCCTCCAGCAGTGTGCTTAGAGGGTTCAACGCCAGGCAAAACCCCAGCGGGCTCAGACTATCGCCCTGGAATATACCCCGCTCAATCCTGATTGGTTCTCCTATCCCTTGAATTTGCCGACATCCTGAATAGCGAAGGACCGTCCTCCATTGCCCCATATATGACGCCAGGAAGGCGCACAAAGTTGTATTTACTTTATACAATTCCAGCACCCTCATGAGCCATGTACATATGTGGCACCGAGTCGTAGGTCTTCTTATTGATTATGTGGAGGAACGAGGTGTGGTGTTCCTCCATCCAAAGGGAGAATCCTCCAACCAGGCGGAGACTTATGCCTGGCGGGCTACTGCCCAACGGTTGATGTTGGGAGGTTTTATTTATACTATCTGCGTGTTAAATCATGATAGCGCGATGTAGGAACTGTCATCTATGAGAGTTTTCGATATTGTCGCTGTAGTTGTCTACACCACCGATGTGTTGCGTAGTTCACATGTGGCGTGGATAGATGCCGCCACAATTATAATAATTATTAAAGAAAACTAAATTAACATCAGAGTTATCTTCAAATACTTTATTCAATAAACTTACATAATATTAATATTACATTTTGTACTAGCTTCCACACTAGGATTCCCTGTGTCGTGGAGGCTAGCCGAAACTAATAGATACACATATACTATACATAGTAGAACAAGCTACAAAAGGCCATAGATAAATACCTTAAAGACTAACATACATATCAAAATAATTCATACATATTAAATATAACTTAATAGCGCACTATTGTACACGTAGTGTCGGCGTCGTGTTGCGCTGCGTGGTGTCGCGTAACCTTCCGCGGAAACGACGATACACTGCACCCTTCGGCCAAAATTCCTCTTTTAGGAAGGTATCTAGATGTTGAGTTGGAACCCGCACCACAAACGATTTAAAATTCACATTATGGCGCGACTCCAACTTCTCGATCCTCAAAGTCCAATTGGTCTTGATAGTAATGTACTCCACGATCTCCTCAACCTACGTGGAGTGATGAAGACGGGACACGTACATATCGTACGGGTATCGTAAGCATAACAAGGAATCAGTACTTACAGACTGAGCGGGCCCTGTTGGCAAACCCTACCTCATCAAGTACCAGCATGACACGTTAGATGACATGTCCTCTTTCACCCCATATATACATGTTTCATGCTAGTACTCGCCGATCCGTCGTCCGACCAGTAACAGGCTTGAGAAGGCGGCGTGCAATGTTCCGCGCGTGTGGACATGGGGCCAGACCCCACAGAAGTAGGGGTCCGCCAATGGCTGGCGTACCGAGGCCTGCTGGGGTTGCGGTGCATACAGCTGCGAATCCCGCGACCCCGGCCATAGATCAGAAGAAGAAACACCCTGGGTTTTTAGCCAGTAAGAGTCCGGTATAGCCCTTCACATTCCCTGGACGGAGGGAATCATTGAGGATGGTAACACGATAAACAAAATTGTTGCCTAAAGTGTATACTCAGTCTATTAATCTGTCCATCAAGAATGACGAAAAAATTACGCGTTGACCTGCAAACAAACATACGAGGCAAGCAAGTTATATATTTTTTTTTAATAAAACTTACTCTTTTAATCATTTTATAGTTTTGTACGTTTACTTGTTTCAGTTTTCACTTTTCTTTTTGAGTAGGTAGTTCGAATTACGATGCTAATGCTAGTAAGTAACAACAATAACAGAGATGAGCGACGTTTTGACTATCGATCTATGGAGCGCGCGGTTAAAATATATATACCGTTATTTAACCGTTATATTTCGGTTAATCGTTATTATTCGATACCATTTAATTTCGGTATCAAAATGTATCGATACAGAAATTTTAGGATACCGGAATTTTAGGATACCGGAATTTTAGGATACCGAAATTTTAGGATACCGGAATTTTAGGTTATCCGTTTTAAATCGGTATGACGTCATACCGCTAAATTAAGATATCCCAATTTTTCGGTAATTCAGTCCCTGACACCAAGACAGAACGCTGCGAACAATACAGTGAAGCATGCCAAAACTACACCTCCACTCTGTGCATACACGCACACATTTACAACATTTTTCAATCAAACTCCACCTCAATAGGTGTAGGTGCACACATGTTTACGAAACTGGCCTCACGTCACTGTTGACACCGCTCTGCCTTGGTTTTTTATTTGCTCTAAGCTATCAACAAACTGCAACCACTAATCCGTCTGTTAAGCGTGGTGACGTAATTAAGGCACATATTATTATTATTATACATAGCTCGTGTTGATATATTATGAGCATATTGTAATTTGTAGTGGTCATTGAAAGGCATGGGAGGACCACGCAATGGACACTGCTGATACTTATGATAGTTACAGATCCACCAACTTATCTGTGAAATCAGTGGACACCCTTAGATTACTATACAGGTATATAAACAAAGTGAGGCACCACCGTCACCAACACTGCTAGTTTACAAAAAACTTAAAACAAAATTGCTGATTTATAACATGAAGAACTAACCTTTAATGCTGATTTTAGACATGTTATAATTAAAGCATCCGGAATCAATGCTAATTAAGGCCCTTGTCCCACCGCCAACGATGAGCGAGAAGCGAGTAGAGCTAGAAACTAGAGAAGCGAGTGTGTAGTTCCGATAGTTTTGTCGCTGGGTTATAAGCGAGTGTGCGAATGCGACGGGCTATTACTCGCACCACTCGCAAATTTCCGCTGGTTGGTCTCTCGGTGTGAGTTCTGACCACCAAGCAAGCATCGCTGAACGAGTATTATCTTTGATAGCTCTTGTCGCTCAGCGACAAACTAGTGAAGCGAGTCCTAGCCGGCAGTGTGAACAGTCAGCGATCAACTATTAATATATGCATCTCTTTTGTTTACACGGAATGTATATCTATTGTACTTTTCTTTAGCGAGAAACAAGGCGATAGTTAGTCGCTTCCTCGCCGGCGGTGGGACAGCTGCCTAACTGTCGCTATTGAAATCGCTTATTACTCTCTCACTGTCATTTAAACAATCTTTTATTAGTTTTAATTTAAATATAGGTCAAATACGTTGGACAAAGGGCTTCTTGACTGTTAAGGCAAAGGCATAAAATTCGTCATTCTGTGCGGAGTATATTCTTCTCTCGTGTCAGCATGAGCTATACGAAAATAGCTCATACTGTGGTGAAAAGATTAGCCAGTCAGCAAGGTTGGTAGCGGAGCCGACTGCCCAGGGTGGGCTGGACGTACTTAAGTATCGTCACTCGTGGAGTATATTAATACCACGGTTCTGCCATCTCACAGATAAGTCAGTGGAACTGTACGACTTGCACATCTCTGGTGGAAAGGCAACCTAAAACTATATTGTGACGTGTGACTCGTGTGTCACTTCGTCCAAACTTCCTTTTTTGGAGATGCCTACATCAACCAGTGGAATGCTATAATAGCCTTTTAATAATTTTATTAAGGCAAAACTGAAGATTGAAAGTGTGGAAATTCAAACAAATAATAAATTTCAATAGTTTATTACATTGAATTTAAAAATAACTTATATTAAACATAGATAATGTATTCTTACATACTTGATTTACCTTAATCTTACCAAACTTTGTTCATAAACATATTTTAATGTTATAATACAATGGCTGTAGATATAAAATATTTTTAACTAAAACTATTGTGGTTGTATATATACCAGTTATATAATAATTAATTAATTTGTAAATATATGTAGTTCTGCAGTATATATTATCTAAGTTATAGGATTACTTATTTTTATCAGCTTTTTAAGGAGATTTAGTTACAGTGACCTAGGTAGAAATTGAATTCCCATTGTACGGTCACCACATTTAACTGTCGAGCCACTTGCCACTATTCTGGATTTAGCCGTATTACAAAAAAAAACGGGCTAGGTATTTTATATTCGCGTGGAAGAAGAATACGGTTAAATAGGTAATAAATATTTGGGACATTTTTTTACACAGCACCATCTAGTCCCGAACTAAGCAGAGCTTGTACTTTGGATACTAGACAATGGATATAATACTTGTATACTTTTTTTTTGTAAATACATACTTATAATACATAAGAAACACCCAGACCAACACAAACACTTATGAACATTACATAAATATTTGTGTCCTATGGGAATCGAACCCACGACCTCGTGATCAGCAGTCCAACACTTCAACCACTAGACCACAGACGTCGTCAAAATCGAAGATAGTGACGAGTAGCTCAACATTAAATGTGCTGACTGTACAATCAATGTTTTAAAACACGGACTACGGACTTAAGATGTACAATTTAAAGGGATATTACTTTTGAATAAGTTTTTATATTATTAAATTAGCATACACACAAACATGTTGCACACAGCTGAGCATGTCGGGAAATGCACGTTTATAATAATACTTTCAAATTTGCTGCTGATTTCGTGATGTGTTTGTGAGACAGCGCAAAATGGGATATTCGTTTAATTTACATCCTAAAATTATGACTTACATAACATATATTTATATATGATTATATACTTGGATCTTATATTTACAAAGTATATAATCTATCAACAAAGACGAAAATCTTTCATAGTACACACATGAGCGAATAATTAAATATTTTAATAAAGTTAAATGTTCTTTAATAATTATCCATGTGCAAAAAGAATTCAACAAAAGCAGGCGCACTGCTGAATTTAAATAATTAACAAAATTTGGTTCATTTGCACCAACATAAATAAACCCTACTACACCCGTTGGTATGATTAGCTAATTACAAAAGAAATCGACGAAGATACAATAATTCGAGCACACATTACGTTATATTTTACAGGTAGGTACTAGGGTTTTCGCCCCGGGTACCCGGAACCGGGAATTCCCGGGAAATTGGGGATTTTAGGACCCGGGAATTATATGGCGGGAATCCCGGGTCCCCGGGAATTATTTGAAATGAAGAAATGATGATGAAAATGAAGGGCCTGCACGCTTCCGAAGATTTTAGAGCATTTTCTGTCTCTCTCGCGTGAAACAGACTTTGTACTGCGTGGTGTGAACTTAGAATGGGGTAAATATATCGTGATGTCAGCACACAGTACTGTTGTCTCTGGCTAGTAAACAAATTCTAAACGCTTGATTTTTTTTCTAAATGTTTCATTTGTCGAAACTATTCGCAATGCTTATCTTTTGTGTAATTTCGAGATTTATAATGAAAATATAGAGGGTGTAAACGAATTCGTGTAATTCCTTCAAACAGCGTGATCTACTTACTGCTTAAAGATTAACCCTACATGGTTTTTATTTTAAATACAAGTTTATTTTCAAAAAAAAAGTTCTGTTTTCGAGCCTTTTTTGCGCCCCGAGTTAACCGACTGCAAAGATCGATTTCGTGCACGTCGTGCTAGCCAGCTGTGTCACAGTGCTTTCATTAATTGATGAGTGGCGTCCAAATTTTCCAACGAACAAAATTTTTAATTGTCAATTTTTATTTTTTTATTTTACCTTATTAGCTGGTAATGTTTCGATCACATATTGCTACTGCAAGAAAAAAAAACCTTATTTTTATTTTTAATCAAGCTAAATACCGTGCTCGGTCATTCTATACCAGTAGTAGATCATGTGGTTTTAAGTTATTACACGAATTTGTTAACACCCTTTATAGTCATTCACCTTATTGTTATTCCGTAATATTTTGCCATCTATGAAGAGAAGACTTTTTTTTCATTACTTGACTGTAACTGTTCATAGTTCAATTTTTTAAATAAGTGTAAGATTTTTTATTTTAATAAGAAAAGTCGATTGGTATTTAAACAATTTACTAGACAATATTTGGTTAGACAATTTATCAATTTATCATGTTTAAAGTACTTGCACAAGTTTAATGTTGAAATATACGAGAAAAATATATATTTATACAAAAAAGATGAAAATTCCCGGGTACCCGGGAATTCCCGGGAATTAAAAGAAAAAATTCCCGATTCCCGGGAACTCAAATAGGCCGGGAACGCGAAAACCCTAGTAGGTACTGTGAATTTAATGCTTTATAATCAATCGATATTTTAGGGATATTAAAATAATCCCAACCTGTTCAGTAGAAGGATTGAAATATTTTGTATGAATGTGTAATTCAATATCACTGAACACTAATTAAGGAACAAAATTTTAATGTTAAAATCAAGATTCAATGGTAAGTGGACAAATAGGTTGTTCGAAAAAAAAATAGTCATACCTAAAAAAGTAATGTTATCTAGATTTAACAACATACTACAGCAATGTCGCTGAGCCGTTTGCATTCAAAATTTAATCACTGTAACTATTAATCTTTTTATCTTTTATAAGGCACCAAAGCAATTGCAGCGACAATCACATGCTATCTATTACTAACTTTTGTGGTACACCTTCAATCTTTTTTTATGTTGTCTTACTAAATATTCAGAATAGTGCAAAGAACCTCAGTCATACGATAAACATACATTTATCACTACCCTATTTGACTATACAAAATATCCATATATAAAAAGTAATCTTTGATAAAAAATAACAGCTTGAATCAATTGTTCAATGTGCGAGCTTATAAAATCACAAGTTTAATTATTAAAAACGTTAACATAAATACATACTATTAGCTATCATAAGTTTATCAGACTGTTCCATATCGTGACAAAACAATAGATTTCGAAAATTCGAAACTGTACATTAAATAAATCACACTATACTATAAACACGAACCTAAAGCAAAAATTACAATTTCAATTACTACATAATATATGTAATATAAGCCTTTGCCCGCAACTTTATTTGTGGTGATAATAAATATATGGATGAATAACTTTTTGGTAAAATTTTGCACGTAGTTGTCAACATTTCTAAGCAAAAGAGAATTTTATATTAACTTGTTTAGAATTATTAACAACATAATGTATAGTCGTATTCCCTTGTCTTCAATATTTTTTAAGCAATAATAATTATATTTGTTAAATTAGTTTAACAGGTTTATACGGCGAAACAATGAACAGAAGAAAAAATTAATAACCGTCCCTAAAACTATTTTGTATATTCATCTTTTTTTTACCTTTATCTGTAACACGTAAAGACTACACTAATCAGTTATCAAAGTCAGTCCACTAAGCATTATCAAAGCGAAAATACTATTCACTTCTTGGACGAGCGCTTCTTCTTGTATCGCCGTATCTTAGGCTTTCCTCATGGTTTCAATGAAGGAAAGGAAGGCGAACGAACCTGCATCTGCGGCGTGTTTAGCGTGGAGCTGCTGGGAGTGGGCGACAAGCACGGTTCCTGAGAATTATCGCACTCCAGATCTGGCATGTTTATATCCTCAAAGTCTGGAATATTCCCTGTATACGAGATTAGCTGATTCCCTTCAACTGAAAGTTGCCCAAAAAAATATCATTAATTTTTTTAAAGTTCAATTTACGACCGACTGCAGTTAACTACATACTAATATTAAAAATAAAGATAATATAGATAAGCCTAAAACAATTAGAGGAAATCTACATTATCAGTAGTGTATTACAATAACGGTATATGTACCTAATAAAACAATGTTAAATAATCAACCATGCGAATACTTTCAAAGCAATCAATAACTAAGTAATACATAAACTTAATATTTGTCAATTCTTAATTATAATAGGTAAATGTTTGAGAGCAATATCATACCTATAACATAACATCTAACTTAAAGTTATATCACTACGTACGATATACATAACAACCCACGCCCAAAGTTAATAAACAAAATGGAACATAAAAGTTAAACGCTATAAAATGCAACTTTAGAGTAATTTTATTGTTAGCGCGCAGCATTACAGAAATAATTGAAATAAACATAATGCAATACGCTTGCTCATGTGACAAAACAACGTAATACTAACTTAACTTTTAGAAACCGATGAAGGAGAATTAAAATATAATTGCCTCTGAAAAAAAAATAGGCACTAAAATGTACTCAAAACAAACAGTGGGATATAACAGTCGGTTCCAGTTTAAAATATTTCATAATTTAAATCAATTTCTACAGTTCATTCGTGCAAAATTATATGTTTTATAAAATAATTCTACTTTTGCGTTAAGAATGCGAGAATTGAATTACTACCATTATCCTCAGTAAACAGGTGCTGGACGCGTGTGTCGTCACTGCTTACATTCGAAATCTCACTTTTCTGCTTCTTTGCTTTAATTAACAATAAAATATAATTACACATAACAAATATAAAATTAATATAAACTAGTTTGCCTTATTTTAACATGGTAGTTAAAGATACAATATTTTCACAGTAGAAACTGTCTTCATGTATGTCGCGGCAAAAATGATATCTATTTATTAAATTACTTGGTAGAGATTGTGGGTTAATCATGTCATGTCTGCAATTACCCACAAAACTATTTCTATGCAGAATAAATTTTCTCAAGGATGGCAACATATACATAGTGCTGATACAATTCAGTCAGTATTATAATATACAATTAACATTGTTAAATTTAAAAAACCCTAAACTGAAACATTTTTTTACAAAAATCTTTATATTCAATATGACCTTCACATTAACTTTTTTGCACAACTGCGTTTTTGAAACGAATTTATTCAGATGAGTTTTTTTTCACTTTTGTCGCGACACTATCTACCTATCTGTAGCACTGACCGGAACCACCATGACACCATGGCCACATGACAATATTAACCGTTTACCAAAAATTTCCACCACGTCATGTGGGTGAGACGCGGTCAACGTTGAAAAAATCTTGAAAGATGAGGTAGCTACAGGCTACTTTGCAGGGGAGGCCTCGCTGTTACCGATCAGCCAATCAAAATCAATCATCGGATACTGTTTGGTTGTATCTACAATTAACATAAACGTGAAATATAACTCTGAAAAAACATGCAGATATGTACTGGCCTTTTAGTTCGCAATGATGTGTCGATGGAAGTCGTGCGTGTGCATTTTGGTTTGAGTGATGTTGTAGGTAAGTATATGCTCTTGATATTATACGTAATGATGTAACAAAACAGGCATACACCTGGGACACAAGTTGTTTTCAACTCTGTCCTCATTACTAAATTCCTACAAACTCAATTGGTATGTAGGTAATTGTTGAGTAAGCAAATAAGTTACCTTTTTGTGTTAAGTTTGTGATTGTTATATTATGCGTTATGGGTGAATTAGCAACCTTCGTGATCCACACAGCAATGTGGGTAGTAAGATATAAAAATAATATGTAATTTAGACATAGTGTCTCTGCTTCTTTTAAACATAATGTGGGTATCTTTAAAATTGGGTATTTTAATAAAAAATGGGAACTTCAAATAGTAACTCACCATTATTAGCAGATTTAGTCCTGTCTTCCATTGAGTTAAAGGGCAGGCCGTAGAACGGATCATCTGATCCAAATAACTGAAATAACAAAAATAATAATTAATAACTCTTTCTATTTCAACAAACAAAATAACATGTCGAATGATAATGATAATATAACCCGCGCCAATAAAGAATGTTTAAAACAATAGCGGCTTGTACTTATGAAAAGAAAGGTGTCGTCAGCAAAATAAAAAAAAAGATTTTGACGTCTCATTATTATGCAAGTTATAAAAATAAACATCAAAACGGCAAATAATTTATTTGATTATCCCTAAAGTATTTCGTGATAAATTATTATCAAGTTTCATAATTTGGGAAAATAAATTAAGGCTTCCAATTTTGAATATTTAGATTCGAATACATAATTTGTTGAAATATTTTGGCCAGACCGTACCAAGGGCACCTACAGTGTCTACAATAGAAATACAATGAGAGTGAAAGGGAATAACCTCAGAATACAGAAAGAAACAGAATCCGCCTTCAACAGTAATTGCAAGCCTTACGCTGTGTCCAAAATCAAAGCATGCGTCCCGCGCCCGTCTCACTTCCCACCCGCGTAATGTTGCTAGCTCAGACATTGTTTACCCGTTTTTGGGGAAAACGTTGAGTATTGGAGGTAAGATAATAACAAAATCAAAATTGTGCTTTTCTATATAGGCAATATTTTATATCTGAGTAGGTACAGTCAGCGTCAAATATATAGGGACGAACAGACTGTTCAAAATGATCCGAACAAAACTACAGGGTGTTAACGAATTCATGTAATTCCTTCAAACCGCGTGATCTACTGGTGACACTGATTGATTCTGCATGGGATTTTTTCAGAATAAAAAAAAAAGTTTTCAAAAAATGAACCATGGTATTCTGTATCTGAGTAATTTTAGCGTCCCAAGTTAACTGACTGCGTGGAGCAATATCGGGCTAGTCGTGCCCGTCAGCTGTGTTGCCGTGCCCGTCAGCTGTGTTGCCATGCCTTCATTAATTTATGCATGGCATCTAAATTTTCAATGAAATAAAAAAAATGTTTTTTTTTTTAAAAGAGATGTTCCGAAAAAAACCCAGACTCGATTGGGACTAAATGGGTACCAGTAGTTTCATTATAATGCACAATTAACCCCACCGAAAGAGCAATACCGAAATCGATGGGGTATAATATATGAGCTATAGGCTGATAAAGTAATATATGAAAAAATCTTCACTAACAAGTGTTTTTTACCATTTTATACAATATCAATAATATATTAATCAAAATAATTAATAAAAAAATAATATAATAAAATAATGACGGGATTACTGTAGTATTGATTACTATCAACCATTTGGTATCCGATTACTATAAAAACACAAAAAAAAAAAACTTTTTTCAAGGATTCGTATAAATAATATAACTACAAAGTGTAACATAAATAAGTGTACAACTTCTTAAGGGGTCACTGTACTCATCATTATGCACAACTTTTACTATGGGAGAAAAAGTGAAATCGCGAAAAAAAAAACAGCTGTTCCCCACATTTTGACGAGTTAAGCGAACGTAAATGTAGGGAACAGCTGTTCTTTTTTCGCGATTTCACTTTTTCTCCCATAGTAAAAGTTGTTCATAGTGATGGGTACAGTGACCCCTTAAGAGGTTATACGTTATTTATGTTACACCTTGTAGTTATATTATTTATACGAATCCAGGTTTTTCGTTTTTTTTTTGTAATAATCACTTACCAAATGGTTGATAGTTGATAGTAATAAATACTACAGTAATCCTGTCAGTATTATCGTTAATATAGTATTGATATTATATAAACTTTTAAAAAACACTTGTTAGTCAAGATTGTTTCATATATACTTTGTCAGTCTATAGCTCCTATACCCCATCGATTTCGGCATTGCCCTTTCGTTGGGGTAAATTGTGCATTACAATGAAACTACTGGTACCCATTTAGTCCCAATCGAGTCTAGGTTTTTGGTCCATACATTATGGACCATCTCCTTTTTAGTCAATCTAAATCCCGTGCGGGGTTAATCTATAGATTAATGGTATACCATTAATAGATTTTGTGGTTTGAAGGAATTACGCGAATTTGTTTACACCCTGTATAATTATGTCAATGAAACAAGGGGCGTTTCAGAATGAACGTAGGACAGGTCAACTGGCATTCTGACAAGAATCCCATTTAGATAGTTTAATTTCTTTAGCTGTTTAGGTAATGATGAACAGTCTGTTCGTCGCGATATACCTATTTGACGCTGACTGTACCTGATAATCTCAAGAAATAGAGAAGGTCTGATAGGAATTTTAGATAAAAAACGTTTAATTTATTTAAATAGGTAATAAAAAGAAGGGAAAATCAAAACTCTTATACTGACAACACTAACAATATGGATGCATCATTCCCTATGACAATTACAAACTGAACAATTTATTGATGAATTAAATAAGACGATATCTGAATGTGCTACTTAAACGTGAAATGTGATCCCATCCTGTTTTGTTTTTAGCCCCGCTGCATTTTTATAGGTTCGAACGACACAAAACGACATAATTTAATTTAATTTGACACCGGTAAATACATGTAGTCGTTATGACGTCCCCATAGTAACTGATCGACTGCGCGTGAAACTACTCTGATTAAGAGTAGTTTTTGATGCCTCAGTATTAGGCGTGATCACAGCTTCTGGGTCTTTCTGTATTCTGAGGGAATAACTTATCATTCGCCATCTATAACCATTCTTGAATGGCGCAGGTTATACAAGATATTATATGACGGATATTTCAAAACAACAATAATTTAATGCGACATGCACTGGGTGTGTAACTATCGTGAAAAGCGTTAGATTTTCATTTACAATGTTTAAAACCATTAACCATAAAGTTATACAAGGTTAGTCAGAAAGGGGGTACTAATCCGAAAGCCACTTATAGTATCACTGAAGACTGTTTTATAGCATGTGTTAAAAAAATTAAATTCGTATGTTTTTATTTCCATACAAAAGTAAATAAATATTATTTATTTCAAAAACTCCGCAACCCTAATTTTGTTATACGCCTATCGGTTCGGTGCGGCGCGGGCGGTAAAATACAAAGCGCCAGCTGTAAGTACCTACGTACCTACGAATGCCGCCGAAATCGTAGGTTACTATGATACTGTGTATGTGTGCGTGTAGCGGAAGTTTTTGAACATAATTATGATTATTACCTAGAAACTTACCATTTCTGATGTCGACGCTTTCTCTGCCAACGAGAATGTCACACACGTGTCGTCTTAATTTTAAATTGAAACACAAGAAACACTTTTGGTCATTAATGTTTTATGTAAGTACGTAGGTACCTAACGTACCTACGCATGGATGTATCCCCCGTATCACCACGGACACTACAAGAAGGGTTCAATTCCGAATGGAACAAGCACTTTCGGTTGTTAGTTTTATGAACTTACGTTACCTACAAATGAATCTATCACCACGGACACTACGAAAAGGGTTCATTTCCAATTGGAACACAAGAAGCACTATTGGTTATCACAAACAAAATAGGATCAATCTGCCGCCCTTATCGCGTGATGCACAAAGACGCGTGGCGATGTAGGTACCTACGGACGGATGCGATCGCATTACGTAACATCTATCTGCGGATTGTCTTTCATGCTCTCAAACGCAGATGTTACTCTTTACCCCATCTTGTTTTCATTGCTGTAGTCCGCAGCGTAACCCATACACTTCACGTGACCCCACAATAAGTCCAGCGGAATCAGGTCTGGTGAGCGAGGAGGCCAGGCTACAGGAACGCCACGTCCGATCTACATGGGGAACTGCTGATCCCAGTACGCTCTAGGGCTGCGAGCGAAAAGAAGCGAAGCGCCGGCGCCGCGCCGCTGTACTAGCTGGACCACAACACAATCCTCGAATACTAGACCGAAAACCTTTGCCGGACAATTCATGGGCTGTTGAGAGCACGGCATCACAACTATCGTTACACATCACCATGTTATAACACTCCTCATTTGGTACTCCGTCAACCTCCGTGTAAAAACAACAAAAATTAAAACACGACTCGCGTAAACAATCAAAATTATCGACTGTATTCCGGGAAGTATTGCAAGCGACTAAGAAATCTTACCTACAATAATACGAGTAATATCGGATAAAATGTTTAGGCTATAACACTTTTAGAGATGTGCAACGTTATCCCAAAAACTTAATCCCGCGATATTCCGGAGAATTTGACAATGGATTCAAATTCAATAACTTTTTTTAAATTCCTTAAATTTTGTGTCTTTCTGTCACGGGGATCTATCACTACATCATAATAATATGGGATTCGAACACACATTTAAAGCCTAAGATCTTAGGTTAGCAATAGCATGCTGAAAAAACTGATTTATTTTAAGTTTAAGAGGATGGAACTTTAAATGCTCGCAAAGTTTTTATCAAAAAGGAAAATAACTTATGAAATACGGTCAATTACGGAAATCGATAAATCTATCTCGTCGAGTTCATGCGCTTTCAAAAGATAGTGCATAGGTACATTTCTTAGTACCTACACACACGTTTATTACGTACGATAATAATCATTAATTTGTTAGTCTTACTAAATGACTGACAGACAGGTCTACGTACGTAACATGTACGCATTCCCAAAAAAAATTATAAAATTGAGTTTTGCACAACACTAAAGCGGCAAGCGGCCGGAACAAAGAGTCTAGTTGAATTTGCCGCTGGCGCCGCGGCGTCTCTTTGTCGGCGTTACAGACCACGTATTGCAGAAGCGACATCGTGCGGTGAGATTATTGGTCAATTTTGAAGGTTTGTTTTGTTCGGATTGTTTGTGATATTAACTTACTTATTGTACTGGCTGCTGATGCATCGGAATAGTTGTTAATGTAGAATAGAGCATAATAATAATTACGTGCTTTTGTGATCCAAGCCTTTGATAGACAAGTTGACGGTTCTTCATCTGTTATTACAGATATTCTAAGTAAGTAGGTACAGGGAACCTTAATTTCAGGTTAGTCAGTTGTTAATAATAATAAGCCGATAAAATATTAGTCTAACAGCGCTAACACAAAACACTCTGAGATGCAGAGCATTATTAGGTACAATACTATTGCGAACTGTCGTGTCTGCGCAATTTTTTTGTTCGTTTAAATTGCAACTTTGTAAGGTAATCTTACAAAGTTGCAATTGCGAGGGGAAAAGTCGGCCATTTTTATTTGTACCTATACTGTTTCGTGACCCGAAATATGACCTAAGATGTAAACACAGCTGATGATAGGGTTGTTGTAGCGTATTTTTAGTGAAATCTTTGAACAGCTATTTCTCTAAATTAATTGATTTTTGGGGAAAGTTGTAGAACAAAAGTTGTCCATTATTGTGGGTACTTTAACACCCTTTCGGATTAGTACCCCCTTTCTGACTAACCTTGTATATACTGCGGTAATGAAAGGGATTGCATTTTTATTGAATAGTTAATATCCACAAATCATATTTATCTAGCATCTATTAGTCCTGCCAATTAAATGTAACTATTACATAATTATTTGTTGTAGGCTGACAGGAAGGAATAGCGAGAGACATCGAAGGTAATATTCTTGCATCAGCAGTCTATGGACAATACAAAAATCATTTTTATGAATTTCTTCTATCATTAATTTGTGTTTAAACCTAGATTTGAGTGTTACATAACTAAAAGAACAATTATATTATACCTAATAGATTTTTATTTACAGTATAATTTACCTAAAATATATAAAACCCACAATGGGTTTTACCAAGCGCAATCAAAACAATCATAATAATATTATTATTTGGCCTCTTGATCATTTCTATGTGAAGCGGTTAAGATTACGTAGACATACATTATACATCTGTGTGCGTGAGAACGGCAAGTGCCGCACAAGGCTCTACACGCGGTTCCAACACGTTGTCTGCAACGTGACTTTAGCAGTACTACCAACCTAACAATTATAAACATCAATGTTTACGGTGAGCTGCAGACAGATTATACCTGTGTATGTGTGTGTTTGATTGCTATGGACGCATTCATATTTACCAAAGTTTTTGTTATTTTAGACAGGAAATTATGGAATCTGTACCTCAGAGCTACAGAACAAAAAAGCTTCTATCATGATTTTGTTAGATGTCATTTACTGATACTAACAACCAATCACATCATTTTACAGACAGCTGACTAGTTAATTTTTGCGTTGATCAGCCTTTATGGGGGATTAGAAACATTAAAAATACCTATTGTATGTAATATAAAAATAATTTAAGTAAAAAACTAGCACTATTTTATAGTTTAGCAATCACATGGAATAAATATCTGTTATCATGATACATATCCTCTGAGATACAGAAATGTGTTAACTATTGCGGCTACATGTCAATAGCAACATAATTACTCTTGCATAAATTAGGTGAAAGCAAAACTTTTAATAAATTGTTACACATACCCCCAATAATGTGTTGGTGTCAAATGCGTAGGTATCACTTCGGAGCAGCTCTCTTAACGATTCAAGATCAGTTTGCATTGCGTCCAAATGATCATCTAAATCATTCCTGAAACATTTAAAAAAAAACACTCATTTAGTATGGCAAAATAAAAGTAAGATGTTATGCAAATTTTGTGATAAATAACATCAGTAATTACTATACAGTAAATAAGTAGCAAAGTTACAATGTTTTCCCAACGCTAAATTATCAATAGATGGTACAAATTAAGCTCAAATTATAAAAGGACATTTGTCTTATTTCCCCCAGACTGTGTCCGGATAAGGCGATTTACACGCTTAAACGCGCGTTAGTTGCGTCCACATGATGTGTTATGGGCGCGAAGATTTTTAGCCATCCTGTTCCATTTTGTAAAAACACAACATCCTCTCGCTTCAACTATCGCGTGTGTGCTGGACGGAGCAATGGCGTCCCTAGTATTTCGACACGTGAGCAGAACTCGCGCTATTCGCGTATCGCGAATCGAGGTTCTCGCACAAGAACTTGCACGCGATTTACCCACAATCGCGCAGTTGGCTACGCGCGACTCGACTCGCGGGTAAAAAGGCCTCATCTGGAAAAGCTCTTACCTATAGTTTATAAAATATAGCTTAATACCTGTGATATCTGTCATCGAAACCGACAACTTAACTTTGATTATGCGTCTCTATAATAATTTATTTTTCTCTGGGAATTTCTGTCACTAAACTTATCACGGTACAAAACATTCTCAATAAAAAAATCATACTTTAATTACATGTCACTTTGGCAACTGTTACAGGTATCATGCTATATTTTACCAACTATAATAGTATTTTAAATTGAATTACCAGCAGTTTAGAACAGCAGTACTACTAACATAAATATCATATTTGTTCCATAATATTCTGATCTGCTGGTAGCATCAAATTATGCATAAGTAACAAATTAATAAAGCAACATAATTGACAATCGCTACTCTAATATAGATACTTATCAAAGGTTTTAACATCTGATATAAAAATAATACCAGTTTAAAAAAAAGACTTTCAATAAATATTTATAGAAGGCCACTATTGCAATCCTTGAATAATATCACATGTTTACACATACTTGTTTGAATTTGTTCCAAAGAGGGAAGAATATTCCTCCCGATTTTTGCTGATGTTATCTCTCCTATTCCTGAATATCGAAATTACATTTGAATTATACACATGTAAAGTGTCTTACGTCACTTTGAAAACAATAACATAATTTATAAAATATATTTGGAATATTCTAATTCAGAAATTGTGATTGTAAAGGTGTGCAACAATATTTATTACTGAATATGGTAAGCAATCCACAAGGGTTACTGAAAAGAAAGGAAAATAATAATACCTTGTCTGGAACCTATTTACATTGGCATTGTTGTTTACGGTAGCTAGAGTCATATTGTTCCAATCAAAATCATCCTGAAGTTCTGTTTTGATATCAGCCAGATTCAAGGTGTTCTCCGTACTTTTATTGCCTTTCTTTGATTTTTTATTGGCTTTCTGAGCATCTGGTCTTTCTATTTTAATGTTGATGCCACCAAGCATTTTGTCTTTTGAGTCTGTTAGAAGTGATTCATCAACCAAATCTTGCAGTGCATTCTGCATGTTTATATCATCAGCAGCAGCAACCCCAGCATCACTGACTGAATCATCACTGGCGAATATTTCTGCTGGTAGTTTCAAATCAGCTGATGGATTTAATGTGTTATAGTTTCCAGATGAAAGGAGGCTTTTGCCTGTGGATGTTGCTGTACTCCTCTGAGTAGAATTATTGCGGCCTTTTTGTTTAGCTGCCTGCCCTTCAATTTTTACAATAACAGGTAATGGTGAACCCATCACACTGTTAACCACTTGTTCTATTGCAGGCTGATCCAATGTGGGACTCACAGGGTTTGGGGAAGCTGATGTGATGATAGGCATGCTGTCATTTGTTCTCTGCATCCCATTGCTGTTAGATATTGGGTACATTAATCTATTTCCTCCTGAAATAAAATTTTATATTAAATAGATTGAGGTTTATAAGGAGCTTAAAGTAAAACTTAAAAGTCAATTTATAATACCTGTCTCAGTATCTTCTCCATCTTCCATAGTGACATGATATATAGAAGAAATAGGATCAGTAAGGTTCTGGCTAGTGGGGGCGTTGGTCATGGATGGTATGTCAACATTAACAAAGTCAGATTCAGGTATGGAGTCTTGAGTGCCCTCATTATGCAAGATATCATCATGTGCCAGCTCATGTATGGTAGGTCCATCCTCCTCCTGAAAATAATATGCATATTTACAATATCAGCATAGAGAAACAACAAAGCATAAGCATCCTCATTGATTGATGCTGAAGCTTAATGCTGATTAAGGATGTATTTGCAGAAAACATAGGTAAAAAGTAAAATTACGATATCCGGACCGCCCACACACACACACACAGCGTAATTTTAACTTCAAATCTTTGTGACTGTGGAAGGATCTATTAGACCGCTTATTTCTGCTGTCAAGCGACTCGAGACCCCTCACGATGATGCCCGACAGTAAAATGACAGATGGAAAACCAACCTCATTTTCATAAAGTTAAGGTTCATTCATCTGTCTAATAAAATAATTAAAAAAACGTTTTCATGTGCATATTCCAAACATTTTCTTCATTTTTCTCCTCTTTTTTAAGGAAGTATGTCTGCTAACTAGTCATATTATACTTATTTATTAAAACCTGTTAACTTTTCAGGAATATATGTATACCCAAACTCTCCCCATTTTCAGTATTTTCGTTGGAGGAGGCTATGGAAAATTAATATTGATTTAATAATAATTAAAAATGTTTTCTCCACCTTTTTTAAACATAGTGTAGTCTATGCGTGGCTTACCATAACAACTAGCTAAGTTTCACAGATTGATCGGAAAATGTACCGAAAACAGCTTACTTATAGCAGACTAGAAATACTTACATAGCTACAAATTCGATTGAAGAAGGCTTGTATAACTCATCTTTTGGAAATAATGAAAACAACCTTTTTGTCTTTAGGTAATCAAGAAGTCAAGTATTGGGTGTACAGCTTTTTGTAAGTTTTTTTTGCTACAATGGCCAGTCTCAACAAAAAATGGTCAACATAAATGTTCTGATGAAATATAATAATTATGTATAAGTACTTTTTTCTTTATTCTTGTAAAATTAATGAAATGCATGAAACTAAATGGTGTCCTTTATCACCTTTACTTACAATATAATGTTTTTTTTTAAGTATGCAGTAAAAATCAGCATCAGCTGATATCAATCTCAAAAAATCTGCATCAGCAACTCTGGTCAGAACTGTATAAATAATATGATTTAAAGTACAACAACTTACCAAATCTTCACTCAACTCATCCAATAAAGATTCTTTGTCTAATTTCATGTTCTTTAACCTGCCAGGGTAAGAGCCATCTGTGCCAGAGTTGTGTGCTGCACTGTTTATCATTAACTGGTATGGCCTCTTCACTCCAACATTGTTTCCACTAGCATTTGGAGGCCTAGCTGGCTGTACTAGTGACATCAGGAATTGTATAAGCTAAAAATATAAAAAAACATTTTTTTTTAAATAATTATGGATAGGTAATTATATTTGTCATTAAGATGACTATCACATTTATTTACCTAATCATTTTGTTTGTATTTTAGAAGTAATAATGTACTTTTTATAACAAAATATTCACTGCCAAACACAATACACAATATGTACAGATTCCAGCACATCAAGCTACCAGAAACTGTCAAATTTTCCCAATCAATCTTGAACCTAATGCTTTTGGGTTAAAGAAGAAAATCTATTAAAGAAATTTGACAGATTAGAGTAGCTTTATGTGCTGGCGTCTGTACAAATAGTATCAATTAATATAACCCATTGCTATATATTTTGTTTCCTTTAGGAGTGGTGTCCTAAGATACAGGCTTTGGCTTCGTTTAGGCAACAGTCTCCCACAAATTATTTTTGTCATCTTGAATTTTATGATAACACTTAACTGTTATATAATTTGTGGAAGAAAATAAACAAATATTGATAAAAAAATTATTAATGTGTACTAACATTCATATTTGTGACTGTTTACATTTTACTGACTACCAGACCAGTTTCTGACCTAAATAGAGCCCTTAATAATGACCTGAACGATGAAGTTGCGGTTGAGTTCAGCAATCCCAAAAAACATATGTGAGCACAATATAAACAATCATAAACATAAACGTGTCTCACAAAACTTATAATACAAAAATGTACTTACATTGTTTACAATTTGCTGTTGCTTTATGTGCTTTTGTCTAAGAATGGCCACTTCCCTCCACAAAGCTTCATTTTCTTGTTTCATGGCACTGAACTTAGCATCAAGACTCTCCTGCTTGCCTTTCATCTGTTTTACATCTGATAGTACTTTGTTCATCAGCTCTGGCTTCAGAAGAACTTTCTCACCACTTTCATTACTAGTTACAATTGACTTTGGATTTGCAATCTTTCTTTTAATATGTTCCAGTAAATATGCATGACCTTTCATAAAACAGGGGTGAGAAAATTCAATTTCATCTTTCTCATAGCGCAATCCACCATTTTCGACAGATGTGATCTTATGAAATCCATACATATTTAATTGTCGAATGAAGCTTGCCATATTGTTGTGTTTGTAGTATAGAGGCAAAAGTTCTCTTGCAAAATCTGCCTGATTTTTAATAACAAATGTTTTCCCACCCTGTAATAATTTAAAGAACACATAAATATATATTTAAATGAAACTGCTTTGAAATAAGGTTACAAGTAATTTTTAAGTGCTACAAAATAGGTATTTGATTTAATAACATGCATAACTTGTTGATGATAAGGTCTACAAAGATGTTTTACACTATGGGTTGAACAGACATACAAACACAATGCATTTATTGTTTCCAGTCTACCATACAATAACAAACTTTCATTAATACCATCATAAACAGTAAACAGAGTTCAATTTCCTTGTTTGTTTAAATAAATCGAAACTGTTAATTTTATTTGGTTTAAAATAAAAATATGTAGTATTCTGATTCCAAACAGATGGATTGTACCTAGGTGTGAAAGTCAGAAGACTAAATTTCATTGCATTTATTCTATAGGTACCTTCTATAAATTATAAAAACATTCCCATTACAATCAATAACAACTGAATGTGAAACATAATAATTGCATGAAATCTTTGCTCAACCCAAAATATTAAGTTTCGCCCGTCAATTCACATCAGGCACCAAGAGCATGGTAGAAAACGTGACCTGTAAACTATTTATTTATCAAGTTGCATAGGCAGTCTATCAACTTGCAACATTTTTAGGTTGTTTTCGTAATGACTTTCTATTGGGAAATCTTGCGTTATGACGCCTCGGAGTCAAATCAGTTATTAGCGAACGTCGAGAGGACTTTTAAGTCTATTTTAAATTAAAAACACTCACAGGACTCCAGGAAATTAAATGGTTCGTCTCTGTATCATTGACCAGTTTCCACAATTTTCCGAGGAAAGCTGGCACACTGGCCCCAATTTCTACAACTGAACGCATGATAAACTCAGCTGAATATTAAGCACTGTATAAAAACGACTACTCCAAGTCCTCTATCGTATTTTTCAGAAATAATTTAATATTACACTCAAGAATATGATTCTCAAATCGCCATTTTAATTATTAACTCACACACGTTCAAAATTATTATTCACACTTAAGCAGTGTGTATTGGAATACGAAGTAAACTGCACTTACACACACCCATACACATTATTGTTACCAACATAGCCAACATTATGTAAAACGGATGCATTCAGTTTAAATGATTTTAAAATAATTATCACACTATCCACTCATTATTGGAAAAGCTCCAAATCCACTATCAAGTTTTATTGCGCAAGTATTTGTAGCAAGTGTTCGATTAGTTCATAAAACTTTTAAAAGTCGACTTGCTGCGGGTGTGTCCACAGTTCGAAAGTCAGTTGCAGCTTGCAGATAGTAACTTACGCACTACGCAATAAAACTTGCTTGTGGGCTGTGACTGTGACTGTGGGTGAAGTGGATTTGGCACTGAATCTTTTGTTTTTTTTCTACGACTAAACTGCTGTTAACATTGTTTCGACCTAAATAAATTTAAAAAATTTAATAAATTCACTTGATTATTTCAGGTTATTTTATAACCTAAGATGACGAATTCCATTCCAAGTTTTACAACTTATAACTATAAAGGCTCCAGTACACGTTGGCCGAGCGCGCTCGGCGAGTGCGTTCGGCCAACGTGTACTGGGCCGTTTTGTGTGTATTTGGCGTTTGCGGCCAACACTCGCCGACAACCCCATTAGTGTTGGTTTTTTGTGCACAAATCAAAGAAAAGCCGCAAACAGCGTTCACACGTTGGCCGAGTGTTCAGTACAAAGTTACGCGTCGGAATAAACTGTATTGTCGCGCTTAATTATTGTTTCACGAACAGCGGCGCTCTTCTCTGGTGCACAAGTAAATAAAATTTGAAAGCGCTGTATAAGTATATTGCAGCGGCCGCGATCACCCTAGACGTCCATCTTTATCTAACGACCAACGCAGAATGAAACACGCCAACGTGTGAACAGTACCACAAAAATCTGCCGAACGCACTCGCCGAGCGCGCTCGGCCAACGTGTACTGGAGCCTTAATACTCAAAGCAACGGGTGTCTATTATTTTTTCGAAACTTTTACATTGAATTTTATGTCACCGAAAACTATTCCGCGTACATCATTTCACATATTTTTTGATTCACATGATTATCGATTAATACCTTTAATTCATCGTTTTTTTTTTCAATAAAATATCGGTTCGGATTTGTATCATTTGATAAAATAATTACTATTCATTGCATTATATATCATAGAAATATCAGGTAATCGAAGTATCAATAAATTATCGAAACATGTCATGATTTACAGAATTTATAATACACATTTCCTTGTTTCCACGAACCACGCACGAACAGCCTTTCATTGCAGTAACGTTTCATCGAACAATACATTTGCAGTGTTCAGTATTGCGATTGCAATGTATCTAAGGGCCCTCACCCACGGGCGACTTTTTGCAGCGATGCAGTCGCGATGCTCTCGCGCGTAGCATCGATACAGACGCGAAGCAGTCGCTAGCTGTGTGCCCGCGCCCACGGGACCAGATTCAGTCGCGATGCAAACGCGATTCGGTCGCGATGCAAACGCGATTCGGTCGCGATGCAGTTACGATACAAAAATACCTTGGATCAGTACAGTTGCAAGATGGACTCCGTTGAGGCAACATTAGTCACGTTGTCTTTGGTGCTGCTTTTACGTAAGCAGCCGAAGCGTAGGCAACGGAAGCAGCGTCAATATTGGATGCATCCATTTAATACCCAGAGATTACTTTGTGGACATCATGTAACAACATTCAAACAACTCAAAAATTATGATCTTAAATTCAAAAGTCGTTATAGAATGTCATATTTTCGACGTTTTGTGAATTGCCCCCTCCGTTCTCTCTACCGATGTCGTCCGACGCGGTCGCGCGTTTGTATCGATACAATCGCGATGCAGTAGCGCGTTAGTAGCGCGACGCGGTCGCGCGTTTGTATCGATACAATCGCGATGCAGTAGCGCGTTGCAAATGCGACTAACACGCGTTAGAAGTGATGCAGTCGCGCGTTTGCTAAACGCGCGACTGCATCGCTACAAAAAGTCGCCGTGGGCGAGGGGCCTAAGACCCAGTGTTGCCGGTTTCCACAGCGTTAGTTGTCTAAGGACCGATTTTTAATAGTCAGATAACTTTTATTTTATCTAAGCAATAAATAGTTTGACATAATTATTTCCTTCATAAGTTCATAAAACCCCCATTGACTTAGAAAACCTATCAAAATGTTAAACTTATTCCTCGGATAAACGTTAACTGACGTTTGCAAAACCGGCTTTAAAATACCCAAATTCATATTTTAGTAGACTAAACAATTACCGATGTAGAAAAAGTTTTAAATCGGTATGTATTGAAATATTATCTAAAAAATAAATAGGAAGAAATAAAACAAAAGCTTGTTGACAGCATTCATATAGAGAGTGCTGCCACCGACGACTCGGAGGGGAGTAGCCCCAAGGAACATTATTTACTCTAGGGAGAGTAGCCCTCAGATGAGTACGGAACATTCCCTCGCTGTGAACTCACTTATGCCCAAATTTTCAAATTGGGCCTTTTGGAAATGGGTAAAATAAAAAAAAAAAAGTATAATTTTGAGAAATTAAAATTCAAAGTTGGGAGAAATGGAAAAATCACATCTGGCAACCCACCTTGAGTTCTTCGCTTTTCAATTTTCCTATGACACGGAACAGATTGATAAAAGTGGTACTTAGAATTATTTTCTGGCTGGTTTAAATAATATTTAAAACTATTCAATACTACATACTGCTACACACAGCCAATCGAACGTAAAAAGATGGAGGTAAGAAGGAAATTGGAAATATATTTTTTGTAAACTATGTCCAAGTAAAATGTATACCAAGACGAACAGTTGGAATAAATCTTTCCCATTTTTATTATAGATTGAGATCCTGAATGCTTCTGGATCCAAACCTTTAGGAAAGATACAGGTGACTGAAAATGCTACGATAAAGACTGTAAAGGAAAAGATCTATCACACCGTGAAGAGATCCCTAAACCCCGACCGGCAAGCTATAAAATTAGAAGCCAAAGGAAAGACATTGAAAGATGAAGAAACACTTAAATCCCTTAACCTTCTTGATGGAGCAAAATTGTATGTCAAAGACCTAGGGCCCCAAATATCTTGGAAAAACGTGTTTTTAGCTGAATATGCTGGACCATTATTTATTTATTTATGGGTGTATCAAAGACCATGGGTCATATATGGAGCCTCGACATCAGCACCTGGAACAGTGGCCACGTATGTATTTATTTTTTTATTTTTACAATAGTTAAAGTAGTAAAACTTAAATGGAATTCTAACTGCTGACCTGGTGATTTAATTATGTCTGATAGAACATTTATGTAAGCATCTATCCATCAATCTATCATTTAATAGACTTTCAGACCTAACTTGGTAATGCTGCGTAATAAAATAATCCTGCTGGATAAAGGTCTACAGCATTGTGTAGAACTTTGTCCAGGGTGTGAGAGGGCAAAGGTCAACATTGAGTTTTGACTTTTAAAAGATTAGAAAAGAAACAACAGCATTTGTATTTTAATAAGTTTTGGTTGTCTTTTATGTAGTTCTACAACCATTTTTCCTTCTGGATTACTATGTTGAATTTGCAAAATGTTGAATTCGCAAAAATGTTGAATTTGCAAAATGTTGAATCCCAAAATGTTGAATTTGTAAAAAGTTGAATTTCCCATCCGGACCACAATGTTGAATTTGCAAAATGTTGAATTCGCAAAATGTTGAATTTGCAAAATGTTGAAAACGTTGAAGTCGCAAATAGAATTCATCATGAATTGGCGAATTTTGAATCCCAAAATGTTGAATTTGGAAAAAGTTATTTTATCGAGAATATTCTATTGTAGTCCAGAAGGTGTGTAGAGAAAGTCCTGACTGACATACTGATTCATCAACGCAGAGCCTGAACCACTAAAGCTGGAAACATGAAATTTGGACAGTAGGTTCCTTTCGTGACGTAAGCATCGAATTATTCCACTTTGCCCCACCAAGCCGCCCCACTGGTGGGGCAAAGTGGAATGCCTAAAATTTTGGAGTGGAATCTGTCCCACCAAATTTAATTAGTGGGGCAGGGTTCGCACCTTGGGATTTGTGTAAGTAAGTATGCTAGAGTATTTTATATTTTTTTGGAAAGAAATGTATAGGTATCTAAGTAAAATGTAAACAGGGCTGGTAACGTTGGACTTAGTACCCACATAGGTAGTGTTTTTAAATAAAAGAACAAAAATACTTGTTTCAATTTTTTCATTTACTTTTTGTTTCTGGAAGGAAAGTAGGAAGTAAAGGTAAAATTTTAAAACGTGTACTTCAACCATTAGTGAGCTAAGTAGTATCGCATAAGCAGCTACTTCCAGTTCATTTCTGTTCTCCTGGTAGTTATAGGTATAGGACATGAAAGTTATAGGACAGTTTTATTTAGACTTCTATCGATATAGTGAATAATAACGAATACTTTATAGGTATTCATCTTTGTGTTAATCGTTGGTGCACAACTTAGTGAGATCGTTTAGGCGCATGTTTTTTGTTCATTTCTGTCACCCTGGTACTTTTCAAAACAACAAATGATTCAATTTCAAAACCTGTATTTTTAACATTATTGAGCTAGGTAGTAAGTTGCTTAAGCACCTAGCTCCAGTTCATTTCTGCTTTCCTGGTAGTTTTAATAAATAAACAATTAGGACAGTTGAATTTTAAAACGTCTATCGATATCATTTAATACGTATTCTTTCGTATTTCTTATGTGGTATCCTGTGGAATACCACGACGTGCCGTAGTATCCCGCGACGCGTCACGGTATCTCGGGGAATGACGTGACGTACCGCGGCATGCCGCGGTAAGTCGCGACAACACGCGAGACGTATCGATTAAAATAAAATAATGTCAGTGCTGAACTCATTGAAATAAGGTCGAAAATAATTTGTCCACGAAAAATATCCTTTGCCACGCCGTGCCGTCAATGGGCGCCGGCCCTAATGCAACCAGGTGGTAGGTTCCTGTACAGGTTCGTCGATGTGGGTACCACCGCAGTGCCAGATATTTTCCCGTGAAGTAGAAGTGTGCTCATTATAATATTTTCCAAAAGACGTCCACTACTGGACATAGACCTCTCCCAAATATCTCCACCGCGACCGGTCCTACGCCTCTCGCATCCACAGGACTCAACATTTTGTGAATTCAACATTTTGGGATTCAACATTTTGGGATTCAACATTTTGCGAATTCAACATTTTGCGTATTCAACATTTTGCAAATTCAACATTGTGGGTCCAGAAAATTCAACTTTTTACGAATTCAACATTTTGGGATTCAACATTTTGCGAATTCAACATTTTTGCAAATTCAACATTTTGCAAATTCAACATTGTAGTCCAGAAGGCCATTTTTTACCCATAAAGGTAATTCTTATCATTTATACCATTGAGTCGTTTGGTATGAAAATCAGTCGAGAGTCTGTCAGTTTCATAAGGATCTCACTGATTTTAAACACAATTGTTAAAGGCCTATACATCACTGAACGTCACTGTCACTGACGAGTATGGATAGCGTCATACAAAACGTATGGTACAATATCATATTTCACTGACACTGATCGATACGTTGCTGATCGGCACTCGTCGGCACTGTTGTGTGCGGATAGGCCTTAAAACTTCAAACTTTGAACTTCCTTGTGCTTGTTCCCATTACAACATCCTATGTTACATAATGAGCACCCTACTTATGGGAAATGAGCACCCTACTTATGGGAATTTTTCTATTCAGTTTTGTAAGTACAGACTGGATCCCGCCATCATACAAAAAGCAGGATCCGGTCGTAGTGATGCATATATTTCAATTAAAGTATTTACACGTTCGTCCATAGGTTTTTAGTTTGATGAGGTATGGGGTATATTGTTGTTAAAGTATGCACGCTATAAAAACAGAATAGAAACTACTGCGTGTGAACACCATTCAGTTTTGCGGGAACCAGTAGAAAGCCATTCCTGCAGAACTGGATGTCCATGACAACTTCTCACATAGCAACTTAAAATAAATTTAATAAGCTGTTTTTTTTAATAACCACTTTATAATAATAATTGATTGCTGTATGTACATAGCATGTAGATCAGTTTTTGTAGCAACAATCTGTTAATTTTACACCATTATCTCATGTAATTATGAAACAATGCCATTGAGCCCATAATTTTGTACTGTAGTTTCTCTTTATCTGTACATTTACATAGCTAATTTACCAGACTCAGCCTTAACAATTCATAATCCAAACTAAAATCGAATGTGCAGTTATGTGCCCCAACCCTGAATAGTAATGTGATTATAATATACCAAGGTCAGTACATCTTCCTGTACTCCTTTGGATGCTAATACCTTTCATGTGTAGGAGCAGGAATACACACATTCTTAATTTAAACTAATAAACCATTTAGTATAATAGTTTCATATCACCTGACAGTGCCGGACGTAAAGAATAGCTCTACCCCATCTCTTCCCATGGGTGTCGTAAAAGGCGACTAAGGGATTCACTAGAGGATGGGCAGCAGCATCCTCTGAGTATTTTAACAACCATACTGCGATCACCAACCAACTTACCAAGGCCTATGTCCAGCAGTGAACATCTTTCGGCTGAATCATCATCATCATAGATGCAACTCAACTCACACAGGTCTGGGCAAAAAAGGCTTATGTCCTGGGGCTCAATTCTCCTAAAATAAATCTTGATAAATCACAACCAAACCAAAGCCGAACCGTTCATTCAGACAGTTCTCAATTTCAAAAGCTATCAAATTGTTTGACACAAAAAACAAAATCAATCATTTTGAAAGTTTTCAAAAACAAAAACTGACTGACGGTTGTGGTTCGATTACGTTTGGCAACAATTTATTTTAGGAGAATTGGGCCCCTGTTTCCATTATAAAATAACGTTATTTTTTCTATTTCAGTGTGGCGACTGCATGCTGGTCATTTCACTATGGAAAACGGATCCTAGAGACTCTATTTGTCCATCGCTTCTCTCACGGCACTATGCCGCTACGTAATTTGTTTAAGAACTGCGCATACTATTGGCTGTTCACATTGTATGTGGCATACCACATAAATCATCCCCTGTACACTGCTCCATGCAATACCTGCTTCTACGTGGGGCTCGGAGGATTTATCGTAAGTAATTGTCATTATATAAGACTCTTCTTTGTCTTATAAATAAAATAACTGAAGATAAGTCTCAAGTCATTTTATTTATAAAACTTATTTTTAAAGCTTCAAGGTAACTAGCAACTTATAAATTGAAAAAGAATTGTTGCTAATTGAATAAGTACCACAATTGTAAATAATAGGAAGGTTTAAAAAAGTGAGTAGGTAGTTATATTAAAATACTAACATCTTCAGTCCGTTTATTCGAACAATTTTAAATGATTTATCTTGTGAAAGTTACGCGGGTTGCATGCATTGATTCAAAATGTCTGTTTATAGCTCGTTGTTGCACGTAGTATACAAAGTAAAAAACCGGTCAATTGCGAGTTGGACTCGCGCAGTAAAAGTTTCCTGACACTACTAGTTTTCCTTCTTTTTATTATTTGTTGTTTAACTGTGGAGTATGCACTACAACAATACCAAGTTCACGCTTGTATGTATTACTGTTTTTTTACCCGACTACGGCGAAGCAAAAAGAAGGGTTATGATTTAAGATAAAGCAGGAACAAAAAAAGATAACACATTTTTTTCGGGGTTCCTACGCCTAGGGATTACTTTTTATTATTTGCCACGATAGAGGCCATAGTAACACATACTCTGTAAAAATGTCAACTGGCTACCTATTACGGTTACAAAGGTACAGCCATATGACCCACAGACCCCCGGATAATCGGCGTAGTGTCCCTTGGCACCCTTTAGGTACGGAATCCTAAAAATGATCGAAATTAATTAAAGATTAAATGCATTTCTTTTGAGAAAAAAGAAAGCTAACAACTGCTCATGCTTTATAAAAGTTATAAATACTGGTATAACTTGTTATTTAAAAAAATACAATGAAAATCAAATACAGTTAACTTTTAGGCATGCCATTTAGTTTTAGATGACATTGAAAAAGTAGACATTTCTCTTTAAAATTCGAATCTACATAAATAAAGACGCGGGCAGAAGCTAGTCGCATATATTTCGTTAAACTCATTGCCAATACAATACAACCACCTCTGACCTTGTGCTAGTGACAAAGTCCAGTCCATCGATGTTAACGGCTTAGGTAATGTATTTCTTTATGAAATCAATACCTATAAAGTAGTAGTATCATGTGGTATCATGTACAATAAAGTAAATTACAGGTATATTTGAATGTTGGAAACATGTTCAATACCAACAGATTTCGAGGAAATAGGTACCTATCTTTAAATAAATGTAAATGGAAAACTTGCCTTCACTTTTTTAGGGTATTACTTTTATCATTGAAACTGTATTAATTTTATATAATTCCGTATGCTGTATTTATCATACCTACCTACTACTTAGTTTTACTTACGCAATTACTTGCTACTTGTATATAGTACTTATCTGTGTAAATTGTTTATAATTGCGTAATTTATTGATACAGTGCACAGTAAGAGCGATTACGCACTGCATCCGATCCGAATCCGTGAAAATACAGATATAAAAAACTCGGACTGAATTCGGATATTGCTTTACGCACTGCATCCGATCCGAATCCGTGAAAATACCGATCTAGAGTAAAAATCTCGGACCGAATTCGGATGTTGCTTACGCACTATTCCGATCTCTGATCCAAATTCAAACAATTCAGGGGCCATTTTGGCATATCCATTTGGCGTCCGATTTGAATCCGAGGTAGTGCGAAAGCGTTCATACAAACATTACTACGGCTACTTCGGTCCGTCAATATTTCTTCCGAATTGGAGACTCACGGATGACGGATAGAAATCGGATGACGGATGTAGTGCGTAAACTACCAGACAAATAGTTCTATGGCTACTTCGGAACGTATTTTCACGGATTCGGATCGGATGCAGTGCGTAACCGCTGTAAAAGTACCTACCTAGTCGAACGTTTATGGTTAGTTGTCGCTACAAGATATTATTTACTTAAATTACAGTTTTGTGAGCTGGGCAACCTGAGCATCCACTTACTGTTGAAGAATCTACGCCCCGCTGGTACCAAAGTGCGACGCATTCCAGTGCCCGATAGCAACCCCTTCTCCCTTCTTTTTAACTTCGTCTCCTGCCCTAACTACACGTACGAGGTCGGTTCCTGGCTATTCTTTACCGTCATGACGAAATGCGCTCCAGGTGAGTAAACAAAATTAATTTTTAGATTTTCTGAAATACTCATAGCAATAAATTTTTATAATTACTTTGATATTTTGTAGCATAGCGTCTAGAAATAAATCAAATATAACACAGTTTGTATCGTATTAAAATTTAAAAATCTAATGAATACGCGACGCGTCTTGAACTTTACTTTGTTTTCGTATACAATTTACATTTTCCCATTACGAATGATAATTATTTATGAATATTAAACAAACCTTCAATTTCAACACCACTTGTCGGAACTAAAGTTTTTGTGTAGGTAATCTTCATTTAATTTACTAGAGCTACTTGGCCACTAATGAAATGTTATTTTATTTTTTAGCTGGTCTGTTTGCTGCCGCCGGCTTCTATCAAATGGCTGTGTGGGCCATCGGCAAACACCGTAATTATAAGAAGGAATTCGCTGACTACCCCAAGGGTCGTAAAGCTATCTTGCCTCTTATTCTATAAGCATTTATTTATATTTATTGTTATGTATTAGGTATTGAATGCTCAATGCGATTATTTGTGACAGTCACAAAGGGGTCGTCCATTAATCACGTGATGTTTTTTAGCAACTTTTTAGCCCCCCTCCCTCCCCCTGGTGATACGTGGTGAGGTTTTAGACTAACCCCCCCCCCCCCCCCCTACACAAAATCACGTGTATTTTTTTGGTACAAAGTGTCTTAACATTTTTCAGAATATTATCTTTAAATACAGGTATTATATTAATTTAATTCTGGAAAATTAGCACTGTGATAAAATGACTAGGCAGACATTTAGGTTGCAGAAATCGTTACCTGGCAACGGCGAGTCAAGGTCATGCGCCATTTTTCGGTATAGAAATCGCGCGTGCAACAAAAAAAAATACACGTGATATCTCACTACACCCCCCTGTCCCCCTTGTGATATTTCGTGACTTTTTCCGAACCCCCTCCCCCCCTTTCTAGCCTCACGTGATTAATGGACGATCCCAAACATACTCAACGTCTTATTTCTATGGTCGGGTATTAGTTAGGGCTAAAATGGGTGATGGCTCGTATTTATTGTATGACTTGGATGCATTGGCACCAAGAGACAGTTTCCATATAGAAAAATATTAATTAATATTTTTTCATGCTTATTTATGTTATTAAATAGGGCATAATTTGTTTTTGTAAAATGCTTGTTTTTTTAATTTAAGACACCTAATGACAGACGACATGTACGTTTAATAAAAGTTTTCCTAGAGTTACATTTTATATATTCTTCTCCTGATTAGATTTAAATGAAAACATCATACAGAAATGCAAATACAATATCTAGCTTTAATTCCGCTGAACAAGATCGCTAGTTTGGATGCAGTATGCAGCACCACCCTCCCGCCCACAAGTTTATGCACATGCAGAAAGAGTGAAAAAATAATGCAACATGCAACCAAACCAATACACGACACGTGTTTCGCCCCTGCACGGGGCATCCTCAGGATATGTTGACTCCTCGACCGCTAGGACGCGAATGGGGCTGTGAAGCGCGCGCCCCTCTTTATATCGTCACGATTTGACGTTTTGTGACATTGACGTTTGTGACATTGACATTTGTGACGTCTACGTCGAAGTACCCGCAAAAATGCGTAATAATGGAGATGGCACGACATTAGTTTGGTCATTCAACAGTGTATATCTATCATTATTATGTTTTGAAATTTCTAATTGTTCCAACACACTCAACCGGAAACCCTTATCACATACATGCAAAATACTATAACTATTATTGTCGCTCAAGGAGTGGCCGGTCTCAATTAAATGTTTTGCGAAATGAGATTTTTCCGGATGGCCATTCCTGTATGCGGCAATATGTTCCCTATGTCTAATATCGAAACTACGGCCTGTCTGACCTACATAGACCCCGTTACAATCGTTACAAACTAACTTATAAATACCGGATTTTTTTGAATTTTCTAAATGATCTTTACCGTTACAAAGATGACTCAAACTTTGATCTGTCCGAAAAGCAACGTAGACGTTATGTTTTCTAAGAGTATTCGCAATTTTATCTGAAAATGGGCCTACGTAAGTCAGACTACCAACATACTTTATAATACGATCGGGGGGATGTGCATAAAGTAGCGAACGAGCCCTGTCATTCTGCTTATTTTTAATTAAACTATCAATTACTTGTTTCGAATAACCATTTGTAACCGCGATCTGATAAAGTATTTTAAGTTCTTTGACGTAATTATCCGTGGACAGTGGGAGTGACATTAAGCGATGAACATAGCTGCGGAAGGCAGCCAGCTTATGTTGTAAAGGGTGACAAGATGAGGCGGGAATAGTGGTGTCAGTGTGGGTGGGTTTTCTGTAAATTTGGAAGTCTAATTGACTCTAGTTATAGTTAGATCTAAAAAATTTAAGGACTGGTTGGACTCTAATTCTAATTTGAATTTAATTTTAGGGTGGATAGCGTTAAGTTTATTAACAAACAAGTCAATTTGACGATTAGTACCTGTCCAACAGATTATTACGTCATCAACATATCTATAATAGAACAGAATGTTGGGCTCGCTCACTACATATTTACGCTCAAAATTATCCATGAATATTTCCGCCATTAATGGACTTAAGGGTGAACCCATTGCCAACCCTTCCTTTTGACGGTAATATTGGTTATTAAACCTGAAATAATTTTGTTTCATGCATATACGAGTGAGGTTAAGTAGATCATATACTTCTCCAGGATGCAAACGCTGTCTCTCTGTTGGACAGGTACTAATCGTCAAATTGACTTGTTTGTTAATAAACTTAACGCTATCCACCCTAAAATTAAATTCAAATTAGAATTAGAGTCCAACCAGTCCTTAAATTTTTTAGATCTAACTATAACTAGAGTCAATTAGACTTCCAAATTTACAGAAAACCCACCCACACTGACACCACTATTCCCGCCTCATCTTGTCACCCTTTACAACATAAGCTGGCTGCCTTCCGCAGCTATGTTCATCGCTTAATGTCACTCCCACTGTCCACGGATAATTACGTCAAAGAACTTAAAATACTTTATCAGATCGCGGTTACAAATGGTTATTCGAAACAAGTAATAGATAGTTTAATTAAAAATAAGCAGAATGACAGGGCTCGTTCGCTACTTTATGCACATCCCCCCGATCGTATTATAAAGTATGTTGGTAGTCTGACTTACGTAGGCCCATTTTCAGATAAAATTGCGAATACTCTTAGAAAACATAACGTCTACGTTGCTTTTCGGACAGATCAAAGTTTGAGTCATCTTTGTAACGGTAAAGATCATTTAGAAAATTCAAAAAAATCCGGTATTTATAAGTTAGTTTGTAACGATTGTAACGGGGTCTATGTAGGTCAGACAGGCCGTAGTTTCGATATTAGACATAGGGAACATATTGCCGCATACAGGAATGGCCATCCGGAAAAATCTCATTTCGCAAAACATTTAATTGAGACCGGCCACTCCTTGAGCGACAATAATAGTTATAGTATTTTGCATGTATGTGATAAGGGTTTCCGGTTGAGTGTGTTGGAACAATTAGAAATTTCAAAACATAATAATGATAGATATACACTGTTGAATGACCAAACTAATGTCGTGCCATCTCCATTATTACGCATTTTTGCGGGTACTTCGACGTAGACGTCACAAATGTCAATGTCACAAACGTCAATGTCACAAAACGTCAAATCGTGACGATATAAAGAGGGGCGCGCGCTTCACAGCCCCATTCGCGTCCTAGCGGTCGAGGAGTCAACATATCCTGAGGATGCCCCGTGCAGGGGCGAAACACGTGTCGTGTATTGGTTTGGTTGCATGTTGCATTATTTTTTCACTCTTTCTGCATGTGCATAAACTTGTGGGCGGGAGGGTGGTGCTGCATACTGCATCCAAACTAGCGATCTTGTTCAGCGGAATTAAAGCTAGATATTGTATTTGCATTTCTGTATGTCATGGATTTCCGCAAAGTAACGCCTGATTCCATCATTTATGAAAACATCAGTTTACCAGATATTTTATTGAACATTCAATTCAAAACATAACATAACATTATAATATAATAACATACGTGTCTAGCTAGTCTGCCACCAATTGCCAGCTGAGCACTCGGCTTAACTAGAATCTGAGCACCCAGACTGATTCAAGTTAGGTTTTTTTGCCGCGCTAATATGTTTATTATTGAAAAACTGACACCTTTCTTTTAACCTAACATCGAGCCTAATCCGCCGAATACTCATGCTTTGATCTTTGATTAGGTCGCTAATGATTAAAGTTACTATTAGGTTTTTAGTCGCTTAGTTTTACGAAAACGTTCCATTAGCCTTTAACTTGTGGTAGAATAGCTTTTTCGGTTAATGTGCCGCTAGTAGCTATACTAGGATTATGTGTAAAATCTATTTTCAATACGCTACCGTTACGTATATTGAAAATTGAACTTTATTAGTTCACATTAATGTAGATATTTCAATAGCTGGTAATTTTCGGCAAAATAGAATGTTTTTAATCTGCTGCCGGTAGCAGGATACCTTTATTACTAAAAGGCCGTTGTTAGCAGACTAGTCACTTCCTAATTAGTATTAGTATCAGTATCAATCGGTGCTTCTTCTTCAACACACCTAACTTTAAAAAGTAAGCGCTCATTTTCTTCCTTCAACGCCAGAATAACTTCTTCTTTTTCCTGTAATAAAAATCGATGTGAACTTTGGTCGAATATCAATGATAACAAAACAATTTTCCATCTCGCAAATATTTACATCTTGTTTTCATGTCAGGAGATCGATTTTTGCAAGTGCGACGAAGCTTAATGCGACCGAACCCAGGGTGGGTTCGGTTCAGAGTTCGGAACACCACTGCCTAACTATTCGGGGATACTATAAAACTTGTCTTACCTCAATCTTCTGCCTGAACTTCTCATCGAGTTTCTCCCGGTCCTCAGTGACGTGTTTGAGCTTGGCGCGCGCAGTGGCCGGCGGTATGTACCGAGCAGACAGTCCCAGTATGGATTCCATTTCAAAGCACCGAGTCCGAGTGGATTTCAACTCGGTGCGCAGATTGTTGATCTCTGTTAGCAATGTACAGTTCTCCTAGGAATGAATGCTTGTTATTATATAAATGAATAGAACAAAAAACATTGAATATGGTTCCGGCAGCGGTACCTCCACTTTTGGTAAATTTAACATTTTCGGACACTTGAAACGTGTTTTCGGGAACGCTCGCCGTGGTAGGTAACTCTTATATTTAAATTGAGAAAAAAATTATAAGTAAAAAAAAAGATCTCGAAAAGTTATTTAAATCAGTGACATCCCTTAGATTTCTCTAAAATTGGGGTCTTATGCCATCGTTCTACGGTTTCGCTGTTCTGTGGGTGGTATGGCCTAGTACGTATCCTGCTAACTCCTAAGAATTGCATGAACTGGGAATAATATAATCTCAAAATTACTTTTCTTGATCAAATAAACGTTTATCTTATAAAGTATTTATAATTCACAGTTTGAATATAACTGTTACCACAGTGAGTATTCCCGATTGACTTATTATAAACAATAAGAAATGTGACACGTTTCAACTCTCCCTACATACCGTAAAATGGGGTTATTTAAAAACCACGAGATTAATAATTTGGAGTTCAGTTATGGATCGTGTTTCTTCAACAATTACAGCGGTTACGCACTGCATCCGATCCGAATCCGTGAAAATACGTTCCGAAGTAGCCATAGAACTATTTGTATGGTAGTTTACGCACTACATCCGGCATCCGTCATCCGATTTCTATCCGTCATCCGTGAGTTTCTAATTCGGAAGAACAATTGACGGACCGAAGTAGCCATAAAACTATTTGTATGGTAGCTTACGCACTACATCCGGCATCCGTCATTCGATTTCTATCCGTCATCCGTGAGTTTCTAATTCGGAAAAACAATTGACGGATCGAAGTAGCCGTAGTACTGAATTGTTTGAATTTGAATCAGAGATCGGAATAGTGCGTAAGCAACATCCGAATTCGGTCCGAGTTTTTTATATCCGTATTTTCACGGATTCGGATCGGATGCAGTGCGTAATCGCTCTTATGGTAACCGGTGCTGTGTTTTACGATTTCAATGTTTGTGTATATTTGAAATTGTAGATAATTAAGAAAAAAACTTCTGTCATGTTCATGTTTTTAAATGTTCCTGTACATATTCCGTTACACAGATATTATAATAAGTTAGCCCTTAAGCAACAGAAAGTTGCAAGAAACTATTATCTACTCATTTCAACTTTTAGTTAGTAGGTACGTATTATTGTGAGAACAATGTATTGTAACGTCTGCAATTGTAGAAAAAGTTCCAGTACCACCACATCCTTTTTTAGTTTAATTGTCCTAAAGGAATATCGTGTAGCTTAGTCCTATTTAAGGAACTCCCTTGAGTTCCCTAAAATTGAGATTTGGGTCCCTAACCCAACGCTCGTAGCATCGTAATAATAAACCATTTCCAATGATGACTAAATCAAACCAGGACACTAAGCTTTTTACAATCTCACGTTGTATACAGGGTGGGTCAAAAATCGTGGATCAAACGAAACAGGGCGATAGTTGGGGTTATTTGCAGTAAAAAAAATATCTGTGTGGCGGCAGAGCCTTAACTTGATCTCCTTAAAAGTTATGACAAATTTGAATGTTTTTAAGAAAATATCAAATTTTGTAATAAATAGGCAATTAGAGTAAAATTAGTACCTATTTTAAAACAATAAATGGTGTTTAGTTGCTTGAAAGTACTTTTATGACAGTGAGTACCATGATTTATGAGTATTGGCACTTTTTTCAATGTCTTATAAGTCTCATGAAAAAATATTTGTAACTTGAAAAACTTATTGTAAAAAAAATGTACTACCAAAAAATGCTGCAAATAACCCCAACTATCGCCCTGTTCCGTTTGATCCACGATTTTTGACCCATCCTGTATATTCGTGCGTATGCTTATAACAAATACTAACGTCCATTATTTTGCAGATATCGCTTTTAGAGCCTCCCATAGCCTTGTTGAGCTGTTGCTTGAGTCCAGCCACCTGCTTCTCCAAGTGATCTCGCTGTCGATTGAACTCGCGAACGGCCTCGTCGTCCGCTATGCGACTCCGAACAAAATCTATATCTTCCACGTATTTGTGGAACAGGGTCTGCATTTAGAAGATTATGTGAGATTGTGCAATTTTTATGCTTGTGCTAATATAATTTTAAAGTACCACATTCTTCTTTAAGCCTCATAGGTACCGATATTGCAGTACCCACCTATTTGAATTGCGGCACGAAACATACCTATACACGAACTTTGCAAATTGTATGTGTCGCAGTAACATGGTTACAGCCGTTATATGATCATATTCCTAGCGATATGATCATATACCGGAAGATGCTTGTAAAAAGTATTTCATCAAACTTAAGGGGATGTTTAGAGAAATGAAAAACTTTTGTAAGGTTGTTTGGGTTTCCAAAGCAGAGTCGACGGGCTCCTATTTCTATCTACAGGATTTAAAGTAACCTAACACGAAGGGGATGACATCATGATGTCATCGGCTTTGAACCTAACCTATTAGTCAGTTGGAAGACAAGTTACAGTGTTTGGCTCAAAATCTAACTCTATATTCCTAGGAAGATGCTTACGAAACGCTTTCTTATAAGCATCTTCCGGTATGTGATCATATCACTAGGAATATGATCATTTATCGGCTATAACTATGTAACTGCGATATTTGTACCTATAGAATTAGTTACCACATCTGCATTGCGACCAGCAGTAGTAAAGTACCTACTCACTTTCACAGCCAACTTTAATTTAGTTGGATCTTGGAATTCTGCAGTCATGTTGTGCAGATCGATTTTAATTTTCTTCAGTGTACTTTTTAATGTCATGTTCCTATTTGCCTCGGCCAAAAAGTCTTTTTTGGCAGACCCCAATTTTTCATTGAGTTGTTGGATTTTAAGTTCTGAAATACAAAAGAAATATTACTGATATAAAATAGAAAAAGTACTTTTCATTTAAAAGGACATGGAACAAAACGTACCCACCTTGTGGCAAATTGAGACTAGTACCATTGGAAAGGTCTTTAAAAATACATATTTATATTATATGGCGACAACTCTGTACCTCACGGGAGAAAAAAGTTATTCAACGTTGAAATGTGCTGAAAACTATTCAATCATACCCTTGAACTAGCCCAATATCCTGCTATGAGTCCCGTGCGGTGTATAGAATTACCCTTGAACGATATAATTGTCTACAGAAAGCATGGTTCACTGTTGAATGGTAATACACGTAAAAACGCTACAAAGAATGAATGATTGGCCGATACCAAGATTTGCCGATGTCATGGTTTGTCGGAACACGCTTGAACAGGCGTCGATTAAATTGCATTAACCTCTACTAACATGCGTTGATCTTGACATTCTTGACTCCATACCAAAGTTGCGAAAAGCAAATACACGACAAATGTTAGGGCGATAGTACGATATGTCGACCATCAGTGGTGCGACAGCACATCAGCTCGACGTACGTTAGCGCGACTGATTGTTTTCTCGAAAAACCATAGGACGATGGAACTTTTGATCGACGACCGTTAGCGCGACACAAGTTTCGCTCGACAAACTAAAGGCTCCTAAAAACAGGCACGATATCGCTTAAAAGATTTTGGGGCCAAGGTCGATGACGCCCTGCGGGGCTCCTATTTCTGTCTGCAGGGTTTAAAGTAACCTAACACGAAGGGGATGATGGGAGCATCGTTCGTTCGCTTTGCTCGCTCACTTTAGCCCGCGTCATTCCCTCCGAACCTAATCTATCTGTGTCGGGGTGCTTAAAAGTCCCAAGCTCGCTTCGCTCGCTCTTAATGCATGTTAACAAAAAAACACGCGGACGATATCGCGCCTGTTTTGTAGGAGCCTTTAGTTTGTCGAACAAAACTTGTGTCGCGCTAACGTTCGTCGATCAAAAGTTCCATCGTCCTGGTTTTTCGAGAAAACAATCAGTCGCGCTAACGTACGTCGAGCTGATGTGCTGTCGCACCACTGATGGTCGACATATCGTACTGTCGCCCTAACATTTGTCGTGTATTTGCTTTTCGCAACTTTGGTATGAAGTCAAGATAAACGCATGTTAGTAGAGGTTAATGCAATTTAATCGACGCCTGTTTAAGCGTGTTCCGGCGAACCATGACATCGGAAAATCTTGGTATCGGCCAATCATTCATTCTTTGTAGCGTTTTTCGGCGAAACGTGCTGTCTGTAAATAATGGCATCGACTAATAGTTTTTTTCGTATTACCATTCAACGGTGAACCATGCTTTCTGTAGACAATTATATCGTTCAAGGGTAATTCTATATACCGTACAGGACTCTGTTTATTTTGTGTACCTTAATAAATAAAAAAACCGTACTTAATTGAATTGATGGCGTATTAATTAATATTTTCCGCAGCAAAAAGTAAGCCTTAGGAAGCTTGGTCAGTCTCTCTCTATGAAACAGAACGACTGGTTATTCATTGGGCCTATAAAATAATTATTACAACACTACATAGATGATTGAAAATGCAAAATAGAAGTGATCATAACTTCGGTCTCCCATTCATTCATTCATTCGTTCATTCATTTTTGAGTTGTTCACTTAAGCCTCTTCCAAATGACACCTAGTCTAAAATGCTACAAGGTGGGTACGGGTTCCAAACAAAATTACCCATTGTTCTTTTACTGGTTGTCTATCTATATCGTATCGCTATATAATATTTTTGTACAGATTCTACCTAAGTGACGGGATGTACCTATTAAACATAACACAATATGCAAAACACATAACAATATCAAACATAACAGGTGCGAAAATTAATACAAAAGTGCGACTAACTGACTACGTAATGTTGAGACTAGATGTAATATTCTACATGATAGATAGGCGAAAAAAATTACAACTGAAATAGAAATATAAGAATATTATTTTACCGCGAAATGCCTTTTTCTTAAGCAGATTTTCCAAAGAAACTTCCAACTCAAGTATACGTACTTTTTTCGCTTTTATTTCGCGCTCTAACGGGTCTATCTGTTATACAAAAGTCAATAGATTTAATGTCATATTTCTGACAGCTGTAACTTCTTTCTTTTCAAGTTATCAGATAACGAGTGAGAAGTACCGAATTAAGCCTATGTTTTGGCTAGATTATACTATGAAGTCATACCAAGATCATGTTTCACATTTAGTAGTTTTAATTCCTCTTGTTCCATATCATTAATTTGATGTGCTAACTCTCGTATTTGTCGCTCTTTTGGCTCAATCTACATGTACAGTTAGTGGAATCTGTTTAATATTTGAATGCTAATATTTTATGTTTTATTTGCAACACTTGCAAAAAATACTAATTTCTCACTTACCTGGTTCTTTAATTCAGTTATCTTGAAGTTTAATACAAACTTATACTTTTCAAGTTCTTGCTTCTTTCTCTTTAATTCGTATATTCTCTTTTCTTTGTCCTGTATTGAACTGTCTCTCTCCCCAATCTCTTTCTTCAAGTCAGCAACGTCACGTTCGAGAGTCGAAATTACTTTTTGGAACTGTTTATGTTCAGCTGTATCAGGTTTTATAAATTATTAACTAGTTTGCTTAACATTTTTAGAATTTTCAGTTATTTACCTACCTTTCAACTGTGAGATTTGATGTTTGAATTCATCAATTTCTTTATTTGCACTAATTAGTTTCTTTTTCATAAGCCCAGTTTCTCCTTTCAGGCGCACATTAGCGTCCTTTTCTTCCTTCAACTGAACTTCGTATGCTGTACGAATTTCAATAATTTCACGGTCTGCATCTTCTTCGATTGATGTTTTAATAGATTCGTGTTCTCGTTTCTCCATATCAGCTTGTTCTTGTAACTGTGTTCGAATTAATTTAAAATTATTTTCTCTATTAAAATGGACACAGAAAAGGCACTCAGCCTTCGGTCCTGCCTCATGGATTGTATTTGATCATCGAGACCGTTCTTTGTCTCGCTAAGCTCCTAATGCCGTCGTGCTAGGACATGGCTGTCACACGAAAACCGTAAAATACTTCCGTATTACTATACATATATGTCACAGTTAATGCTAGATGAATGGATAAATCTAACTGTATCTAGATAAACCTAGTTCTTTCCAAGGCCTTTGGTCTCTGGTCAGACTATGTCTGAGCTCGCGAATGATGTCCAACTAGGAGTGAGCGGTCGAGAATAAAACGTAGTGAGTTTAGCGAAGAACCGACAAATCGAGTGTTCCGGCGGAATTAGACAATATTTTTATGAAAACCGACAGTAAATCGATGTTTTGCCAATTGCGTCTGGTTAAAGTTATTCAACATAACAAACATAACATTATTCAAATAGCTAGATGTGTCCGAAGGATAACTACAGACTATCCAAATGCTTTTGATAGAACTAGGTTTATCTGGATACAGGGAGCTTTATCCGTCCACCTAACATTAACCGTATCATATAGTTACTTAATACATACTTATACAATGATATTCGGAAAGGGGTTTCAAGCCGCGGGCAATTTAAAGAATCGCAGATGATTGAGAAAGTGTCCGTATTTTTGAGATAATCATCATTCTTTAAGCCGTACCTGGATGATTTCAAAAAACATTTAGTTTACCTTTTAATGATAACTTTCAACAGGTTAGTATTTTTATACCTACATTGCTACCTATATATGGAACGCTTTGTTAAGGTGTTAGCTACAAGCAAGGCTACAAGTAAATATGAAAATCAATGTCATTCGTCAATTTGATAATTAATAATAATGTTAATAACATTGGGTATTTTTCAGGTAGGTAGTACAAAAAAAAACTTAATCTAAAGTCCCCGTCACGAGAAGCTATAAATTTTGTAAATAAAGAACTTCTACAAAGTTAGCGACAATTCAATCAACAACAAATAATCCCAAATTCAATCAACTCAAAGTTACATACGTGTAATACGAAACTAACGAGCAATTTCACTTAGTCGGGTTATATTTTAGCGATATAAAGCGCTATCGTCTAATGTTTTGTGGTACCGGAACGTGTCTGACTCATGGAACGTCAACATTTGGCCCGCCATTTTGAAGTAAGTTCACACTGACGCTGTCAATGCTGTCATTTGAGTTTTGAATGCGTTTCAGTTTGTTTGTGTTGTTTTCGTAGAGTATTATTTATTATTATATAAATAAAATAAAAACCATAATATAAAAATAAAAATCATTACAAAACTGTTTTTTTTTTATTTGTTCCAAAGGTTGCGAACCCCTGAATGTTTGTTTACAAAATTTATAGCTTCTCGCGACGGGGACTTTACTGACTTTCGTCTAGGGTACACGAGGTGCTAATTTACTGCGTAAGAGGACACACACACTATTACGCCTTACAAGGAATACGTCGAATACGAGATCTCCCTTTATACACATAATTATGTATACAGCCTGTACTCGAAAAATATATCTTGTTGTCTCCCTGCTATAAAGGATTCCTGGAGCGCAATTCAACTAACAAAATTGTTTTAAATCTTAATCGAACCGCAGTTAAACGATGGCCGTTCAGCCGTGGTTCAGCTGCGGTTCAATTGCGATTTTAAACAATTTTGTTAGGTGGTAAAATTTGCCTTTTGAACTTTGTGTTCTCCTGTACCTACTCCTCCTATAAGTCCTATACCACCTGACCAAGCAATACCCACCTCTTGTAGCATTAGGTCTTTTTCCTCTAATCTTGCTTCAAACATATTATTCATCTCTCTGAGGGCCTTTCTTTTGCTTTCAGCAAGTTTTTCAAGTCTTTCCTCGTAATCTTTTCGCATTCTAGCAGTCTTGTCTTCAAGACTCTGTAAACAAGTTGCGTTTAAATACAAAAAGATTCCTCTAACACATTTATGTAGCAGTTTCAAAAATCACATAATGACACTAAATATCGAAAAGTCTTACTTGGTATCTGTCGTACTCACTAATAAGTCTGACATTGAAATCAGCTTCCAAAGATTGCAACATTCTTTCGTGGCCCGACCGCAATTTGGCGATATCTTGTTGAATCATACCTATTTCGTGAGTATGCTCATTTTCCATTTGCTGTCAAAGTAAATAAAAACGTTAATTAAGTATGAACAATTAAGTATTTTTCTTACGGTTTACTTGGTAATAAGTGAATACCTACCTCAATCTTTTCCTTGAGTTCCTCAATCGCAGCACAATAACCTTCATGAACTTCTTTTAGTTTTTCTGCCTGTGTCGCCTCGGCTTGACGCAGTTGATACGTGTGCTCCGTTTCGAGTTCACTCATTCGCGTACTCAACAACTAAACAAACAAGTTCATAAAATTAGTAGGTACTTACTAGTCTTAAGATCGTCTATACATTTTTCGCAAATAAAAGAGTGTATACCTAATTTTATTTGTTTCACGAAATGAATTCGCGATAAGTGGGCTTAATTATCGACACCTACTGCGACCTGTTTTACACACAAAGGCTTTGTCTGCTACTCTTATGAATAAGCAAGCATCGAAATCATAGTTTGTAAGACGTGTGTCATATTCAGATATTCATATTGTTTCTACCAAATAAATCTTATATTATATTATAGTACCTACAGTATTTAGTGGGATAGGGTCTGAATCAAATACTAACATTTATGCTGTTTATTTTTTCCTGCAAATCCTTCTTACTTATCAATATTTCTTTGGAGTAAGCGAAATCTTTGTCTAAAGCGATAGCTCTTCCGTCTGCGTTAGTCAACCTCCACAAGCAAATGGAAGCGTCCTCGGCGACAGAAACTAAAGTCTGGTCGTCGTATGATAGTGCAATACCGGTAACTTTCTTGTTGTGCATGTGAAATTCATTGAATATAGCTTTGTCAAGCAATGGCAGCTGCACGGCAGTGATGCCGCCAAGGCCACCGCTGATAAACAGCATCAAGTCCGATCTTGATAGTACAATAGTGTCAAGTGGAGATCCAATCAGACCCAGATTTCTCCTGATGGTATTAGAACCAATTTCTTTAATTTCTCCATCTGAACCCACACCGTATGTTGTTTTTCCAACGCTAAAATATTTAAAGCAGTTAGTTTCAATGTATGGTTAATTGCTGAATATGTTCCCATAAATACACACATCAAAAAACTCTAAGCAACATGCATCATTCAGAAACTGCATGTTTTATTAATTGATACTTTATTTTTTTCTTAACAAAGTAGATTGGTATACAATCTTTTTGTTCTCGGAAACATTAGGTAGGTACCTACTGGCTGATTTTAAAAATAGAAAGTTTTCGATTGTTTTGTTTTAATTAAAATAAATGCTAATCTTTTTTTCTCGTTTCATGTGTTTTCGTTGCTTTATAAATTTGGTATTTATCTCACTTTTATCATTTTGAGACAGTTCTTGAAAAAATTGAGTGAGTCATTTTTTATGACATGGAGCGACGTCATTTGGCTGCTGCTGATGAAATGCAGAGAGCTGTAGGAATGCTACAAACGGGAAGAAATCAGTCCCAGGTATCTCCGCATTTTCGTGTCAATAGGAGCGTGATTTATCGTCTTTGGCAGCGTTACGTTAATACAGGGGATCCTACTGAGCAGCACCCAGGACGTGGAAGGAGTACAACTGCTCGACAGGACGAATACATAGGTACAACTGACTGCAAGACGTCAGCCGATGTTAACCGCCCGGGAGATAGGTTTAAAGCTACATTTCCCAAGCGGTGTTGTTGTTAGCCACCAAACCGTGAGAAATAGGTTGCATGAATACGGCCTACAAGAACCACGCCCAATTAGGTGCCCACATAATTATACGCCATGGGAACCGCGCCCGTCGAAACGAACGGTGTAGGGAACACTTGACATGGACCCAGGAGCAATGGGATAACATTTTATTTTGCGATGAGTCCCGGTTTGGTTTTAGGCCTGATACGAGAAGGGTAAGAGTGTATCGTCGTCCCGGAAATACTGAACGGCTGAAATGCGTCCAGGAAGTGCACCCTTAAAGTGGTTCCACAGTGATGGTATGGGCGGGTGTTATGAAGCACAGACGAACTGAGCTCGTTTTTGTAGATGGCAATATGAACGCTGAAAGTTACGTTGAAGATGTCCTCGGGCCTTATGTTCACCCATTGGCATAAAGTCTTGGCTCAGATTTCATGCTGATGCATACGCGTTCGCACACAGCTCGGAGGACCAGAGAGTACTTGGCAATGGAAAACATCCGAGTATTGCCGTGGCCTGCACAATCGCCAGACCTCAATGCCATCGAGCATGCATGGGATATGTTCCAGAGACGTGTTCTAGAGAACCTGGACGGAGTGTCGACAACCCAACAACTGAAAGACTTGTTATAGGTAATTCCATTGGGAGCGATTGCCGCACGATCAGATAAACAATCTTATAAATTCAATGAAAAATCGTTGCCGACAAGTTTTAAACAACAGGGGCGGTCACACTTTGTTTTGACTTACCAAATAAGTAACGATTAAAAAAAAAAATGTAAAATATGAAGTTTAATTTCGTTTTAACTTTATTTTATACTACGTTACGGTACACATTTTGTTAATTATTGTGATTAAATGAACAATTGAATGAAGGATTTAGTTGCTACAGTCAGTAATGCATCAAAAAATTCTTCGTTATTAATGTTATTATTTATAAAAGAAATTATACCTACCTATATTAGGTACAATAGTAAAAATCGTTCAAAAGTTCAAAACCGTACATGTTGCTTAGACTTTTTTGATGTGTGTGTATATCCTAGTCTTACCCATTAACCGCGCATGCAGCAAACTGGTTAGTTTTTAGTATGACTTCTCCGACTCTTTGTCCATTGACCATGCTCCATTCGTACACAGCGCCCTCAGTGCCGCACGATATCATTGTTAAATCATTTGCCGACCATGCTAGACACGTTATCTAACCAGAAAAAAAGTTTATTTGTTTCTTTCCAAATATATCTACCATAACAATTTAATGTAGAGTAATTAAAAATCTAACCCTCCCGTTATGTCCCTTCAAATTAAAAACGTTTTGAAATGACACCGAAGAAAAGACTTGTATGACTTGACCGTTGACTGCGGCAAAAATTTGTCCGTTGCTACTATACTTTGCTTGCTTACAGTTCCTTATAGGAAACTCTCGCATCACTTCAAAGTCATCTATCAACACCACCATGAAACGGAGTTTATCCGAAAAGCCAACTATGGCAAACAGACCTGAAAATAAATGCATTGAAGGCACTAAGTAACGGCTGATTTACTAATTCTAAGCATAATAAAACTGAACCTTTACGGGTGCAGGGCACCCGGACGCCGAGGCACTGGCCGGCCTCTGAAAGCGAGTGTGGAGGCTTTGAGGGCGCAAAATTTTCAATTTAGGTACTCAGCATTCAAACGCTTACCGGCTGAAATGGCTTGATGGCGCCTGAGCTGGGTTCGCATTCTGTCACCAGATAACTTAGAGACGGCCCTGTATGTATCGTAGGTAATAAGGGGATCGAGCATGGATGCGGTGGGTCCCGAACCCATAGTACCACTCCCCTTCGGATACCTACGCACTCTGGTAAGACAACGCACCAGAGACTAACACAACGTGTTTTTATGTGTTGTTTTATATAAGTACCTATCTATATTATTTAGATACGATTTTGATTTATCTCAATTCATACAGAATTGATTTATATACCTACTTATGTACTATTTTAAGTTTTACTTTTCCTTTATGTGCATAATTTTATTATTATAAAAAATATTATGATTTTCTTTGTATAGAGTCAATTAATTTATTCACTTGACAGACATATCTGTGTTGCTGGGGAGTTTGTTGCGCCGTTTCTTCTTCACAGCATAAACACTAGGAAGCGGTGAAGGGAGGGCTTTTTGGGGGATGTCTATATTGTAAAACCGACGTTCAAAAAGAACTAAGTAATTCTAGTCTATTTTGAATAAATGAGTTTTGAGTTTGAGTTTGAAAACGAATCGTGGTTAAATCATGGCGAGTGCAGGCAGGCCAAGGAGGCGCTTCCCGTCATTGACGGCCGACTCACTAAACGAGCACTCCGACTGTCAAAACAACTACGCACAGTCACAGCAGCCATCATAGGCCATGGTTCCTTTAACAAACACCTCTTTGTCATTGGAGTTACAGACAGCCCACTGTGCAGAGCATGCATGGAGAAGGATGAGACGGCAGCCCACGTGCTACTAAACTGTCCTGAGGTCGCCACATACAGGGCCAAGTACTTCGGAAACCCAGGTACTCTCCGAGAGACCGTCAGCAACATCAAGGGGGTGCTGGCCTTTTTCGAGGAGTTAGGGTGGATCGAGTGATTACACTTACCACCCGTCACGCAAAATACGAGTTCAGACGTGGAGTTGTATACCTTAATTATACCCTATGTATCGCAGGTAGAGTACTGAGCACGAAGCAAATACAAATTTGCTTCGTGGTACTGAGTAAGGCGTGTTCATCAATATTACTTTTCTGTCTCTGTTTAAACAAGCGTTCACCAAAAAATCTAGTACAGTTTTCGGTTTTTGGTTGGTTTAACCACAGAAATAATGTTGTTGAATACCTACCAGCATATGAGTGGTAGTACCTAGTAGTAAGAGTTTTATCGGAAGTAGCTTGATATGATTACTTCTTGTTCTGCATCACAGATTCACAGTGCCTACCTACAGCTCTACTCTCGTCGAAAGACGTTCAAGAGAACGTTTAATGCGGAATTCTTATTTTTACCCGACTGCGCGACAGCAAAGACAGGGTTATGTTTTTTACGCGTATTTATGTATCTGTGTATGTGGCATTCTTTATACCCTCGAAGCGTCCCAATGGCTAGATGGATTTTAATGAATGAATGATGTAATTCGCAAACTGAGTGACCAAAAAATATACGTAGCCTCCGACTGCATGTTGTGATTTGATAGCATGATTTTCTGAAAACCATGCTATCAAAGGTCTTGTTTAAATCTTTCAGATCTTATTTTTTTTCAACATCCTCTTGTCGCCAACTTTTTAGTTCGCTTTTTAAGAAGAGGGGTTTTATTTATTCTTATTTTTACTTACCAGTAGGATGTAAAGACACGCAATGGATTTCCTCCTGATATAATTTGATCATCTCTACGTCATCGGTCATGTAATTCCAAATCCTTATACTCTTATCCTGTTCCCCTGACGTCATAAATATTGGTTTCCAGGCACACATTGACAGGGAGTTTATTCGGCCATAATGCATCGCTGGTCCAAGCTCACTGAATGCTATCTCTGGATTCTAAAATTTATAATATGGAGATGATCATTATAAAAATAATTGTGTCATGGATAAATGGAAAGCGTTCGCTTAGTCACCTTCCGCGAAATTTTATTTGCACACGTTGATGACACGAGACTGCGAAGTCAGATGGCGGAATACCTGATTCGCAATCTCGAGATTTCTCGACCTGGTGATCCAAATAGTTTGTTTGTTTTTTTATTACTTGACTTGGTCGCGTTTGATCCTCGTCGCACCTGATCGTAAGCGCAGACAGGGTCTAAGATGGAGCACACGAATCCAAGTAACAGAGATATAGAAGGATTCCCCTATACCCCTCTGGCTCTCACATACACACGACGGAACACAGTAAACTGCTTGGCGCTGGACTTTAATGGGAGGGTAGTAGCTAGCCAGGCGGACTGTAAAGCACCTACCACCAAGCACCCAGTTCGCCCAAATATGCTAAGATGACGGGAAGCAGCGTGTCTCTAGTGTGACTTATCTTAGCGATCACTAACCCAGCAAGGTGAATACAAAGTTAATTTAATACACTCTTCTTAGGGTGATATTATGGCTTGTCTAGCTAGGCTGAGTAGAAAATCAATAACAAGTTATTAGATTCCAACCTGTAACATGTGCTGTCCAAATAACTTGACATAATAGAGCTGTTTCCTCAATGTTGTAATAAGCAGAGTTTCTTGATTAGGATCTATTATAATGTGTTGTATTTCGTCAAGCGTCGACCACAGCGGATGTTCTCGAGTATGCCTTTACACAAAAAAAAGTTTCGAAATGATCGAGGTCGAATGTCATGATTAGATATATTTATTAAATTAAAAAGATTACTGTACGCACTTATAAGATTTTTGTGAAATTCTGAAAACGTTTCTCTTTCTCCAGTGATGAAGTGTCTCCTTTTCGAACATGTGAACATATCCCGGTCCGCAACCAAAAACAAATCCTATAAGAATTCAATTTATATCTTTGAGGTAACTATTATAGAATAAAATACCAAGGACTTAATTTTTTGTTAAAATTATTTTTAGTTTTCTTACCTTTAGCGAAGTTTACGAAGCATGTGACTGGATAACTTACTTCTTCTGCTTTGTCTTCGCTAGTCTCGTCTTGTTTACTAGACGTACTGCCTTTATCTTTATCGGCTTCAGCTGGCTCTGCCCTGTTTATTTTCGAACTTATTCAAGATACATGCACTTAAAGAATTGTATTTAGTATGTAGGCTATAATATTAATAAATTATCGCAATCCACTGCTGGGCATAGGCCGCTCCTAAGTTTCGCGGTGCATTAACGTCCGGTGTTCCGCTTCCGCATTCACTCTGTTCTTCTTTCTCCAGGTTATTGGTCGATTTACGGTTTCTCAAGGACTCGTTTATTCCTTCAGTCCGTCGGTAGACATTGCCGGCAATGTCTACCGACGGGCTGCCCCGTGACTCAGCCTTTTGAATTAGCAATCTTTGTCGGTGATATAATTCGTCGGTCACTGTGCGATTATGACGTCGTTGGCAAAGCGGATAATTATACTCGCCGTTCGCGTTTATGCTCTTTGCAGCAGCACATGCTGTCCAGCATCAGACCTTAAGGGAAGACAGCAAACTAAACAGTTGAACAACTTCTTTCGCTGATACTTCGGTGAAGTGAAGTCGCAGGCTGTTTAAATGGGCTTGTTCGAAATCCACAAAAATACAAAGGCTGTCAAAACTTACTCGAGCTCGACTTTCTTTAACGACATTTCCGTGACTTCAGCGGCTTCAAAAACGCAGTTCTGTCGAAGTTCGCCATTTTCCACCATCATGATGATTCCCTTGTCCGTCCCGAACATGATGCGATCTGGCGTCAACCACATGCTAGTAGTTATGTTGATCTTACCGCACGTGGAAAAAAATATTATTTTATTTACGTAGGACATTAGAATGTGACATAGTACCTACCTACTTCTTACAAAGCAGACACTTGATGGTATGAAAAATAGAAGAGGTATCCTAGACAAATATTAAAATTAATCCTCTTACATTTTCTGCCTTACACCAGCCCCATTGTCGCCAAACTGTTTCGGAGACATTCATTATGCGGAAAGTGTACGGTCCAGTTATGACGACCAATGTGGCATCCGAAGGATTGCATTGCACCTAATAAAAGCAAACTTTATAAGTCACCTTTGAAAAAATAGCCCTTATTTAGGAATTTTCAGTAAATAATATATATAATCTTACACTTTGAACGATGCCCTGACCACTCGGGTTTTGCGCCTTAGCATGGCTCTCAACCTTGCCCTTGTCCCAGTTGTAATAATACAAGTACCAGTCTGGTTCTCCAGTTATAGCCACAAGATATTTAGAATCAAAGGTAAACTGCACACACGCAAATTCTTTCGCTTGAGAGTTCTCAAAGGGTACAGTCAGAATCTTTCGCCTCTTGTACGTAGTTAGATCGTAGATTGTTATTATGGGTTTCTGCCCTTCTTCAGCGATTTCATTCAGTGCGAGCCATCGTCTGGAATATATGTCAGTGAAAATTAGAGTACGATATGAACCATATTATTCTGATAAATACCTACCTATATTTATTTGAGAAAATATATCTAGGTACCTACATCAGCTTGTATGTCGCACTTGCAGACGGCAAGTGGCAAGTTTATAAGTACCTATATTATACTACTCCTTGTTAGTTAGACAAATGTATCTATTGAAAGATTCCAGGAACCAGCGAGTATTAATTAAAAAATTGCCTTTGTTGCTCTGCTTATGACTAAACTGTATGGAACTTAGTTTCATTTTCACGGGCCTATCCTAGTAACTTCAAACTTTTTAAAGCTATCTGTGTTAGTGGACACCTATAGAAATTTGGTTTTCCGAAATAAAATCACAGTCAGAGGCGGACTAGCAGTCTTGGCCGCCGTAGGCCGCGTAGTACTAACTGCCCCTTTCTCTGCTCCATTACTGAGCAATTTTTTCTTTCCGCCATTGGCCGCCCTTCGTGTCTGGCTGCTCTTGGCCTGGGCCTAGTCGGCCTTATGGAAAGTCCGCCTCTAATCACAGTATTAAAAACCTTATCATTGGGCTCGTAGCTACATAACAAACTCGCAGATCGTATGATTTTCATGGTTAGTCCGTGGATGGGTGACCGTTCGTTATACATCGAGACCCGTTCGTGCCTCGGAGAGCACGTTAAACCGTCGATCCCAGGAGTCATTTGAATACTCTATTGGTATATCTACACCAGTGCGCTTTCATGTTCATCTTGCGCTTTCGTCTGACGCATGCCTGAAGCGCCATAGCGCATGCCTTAATACTAGTTCGAGTCTTATGGCAATCAATATTGCATGCGCTTGACGCAAGAGTAATTGAAAGTTGAAAGCGCAAGATGAACATGGAAGCGCACGGGTGTAGACATACCATATGACAGTCATTACGGGTACTTAGTCAGAAGCCCAAAAGTTTGACAAGCGGTCTAATCTGAGGATATCGGTATTGCCCAGTAAATGAGTTGCGGAGTTCTGATGGTAATCGCTCCATATAAAATATTGATATTCAGCCGCATCTGGTTAGACTGGAAGCTGATCTCAACATTGTTGGGTAAAGGCTAAGCAGAACAACAGTAAAAGCCTTATCATTCATGTTGGTTGATGTAGATAGGTACGCGTAATACTAACCGATTTGGCGCAAGAACCAATGACTTGATAGGTTTGTGTTTATCCTGGAGTCTGATAAACTTCTGTTTCTTTTGTAGATGGTTGTGAATAACGATGACTCCTCCAGCAGGGTAAATAATCTCCGATTCTGACAAATAATGGGCATTGTACCTGCACGTGAATCATAACGTGAACTTTAAAAGATGCGACCCAATTGAAATAACACGTAGTGTTATTGATGATTTTACTATAAATAATCACACTAAATATTATAAATGTAAAAGTTTCTGAAGGTAGATGGATATCCATCTACCTTCAGAAACTTTTAACAAAAAGTAACAAAAGCTTCTATAACCAGGGTGTTATAACACCAAATAGTGATATAGTAGGCCTATAGTGGTAACCGTTGTGCCTGCTTGTACTATAAAGGTTTTTAAAAGAGCGTTTTGGTTCTATAAGATTAAAGAGCATTTACGTTCTATAATTTAGCTCTTAGAACGTTTACAGGACCATACAAAAGAATCTTTAAAGTGTTGCACTGTAATAGATATGAAAAAAGTGATTATGGTACTATTTAGTACTATAGACGACCTTTCTGACACTTTTATGTATCTATTTTGCACTAATAATGCGTAAAAATAACTTTTACAGTACTAGTATTGTAGAAGTATCGAAAACATTATTACAGTATCAATCTGCACTATAAAAGTACCTTCCACAACCATTACGTAACCTTTTAGCTCCTTAAAAGCTCCCTCAACATCGCTATGGCACTAATTCTGTAAAAGTCAGGAAAACTCTTCTATAGTACTAAATAGTACCATAGCGACTCCTAATGCAATTGCTAAATAACGTAAATTCTAAATAGCTCTATAAGTGAGTTTGTGTTACTGCTACGGTACTAAAGCGTGACATAAAAGCACTAAAATTAATAATTAATGGACTAATTCGTTTTCGGTGAAATAATGGCTGCTGTTTTCTGCCATGATAGCACATTAGCAGCACAGCTGGAGCCAATGTGTAGGTACTATAGCAGCCATAGTTGGGACAAGTCCTTATTTTATTAATTAAAATTTAATTAAAACACGAAAATTATGAGGGCGCATTGTCAAATTTGAAATCAGCATAATTATTTTATCGATACAATTATTTTCGCAAGTGCAAGTTATGGCAGAATTACGATCCATGAATGTTTTGAAGTTGTCCTTTTTATTACATGTTTTACATATTAAGCAACAATTTCCGATATATTTTCACAACACGAAAAAAATGTGTGATAAAAAAGATTACTGGAATCGTTTACGGTGCAAAATAGCACTATAAAGATGTTTTGGTTACTTTTATAGTGCAAATTTGTGACATAAACGATGCAGAAACACTGTTTTAGTACTAAAAAGCGTTTCTCGAGACTTTTACTTTTCAACTATAGAGCTGATTTATCACCGTGAGAGCCTGTATGTACCTAATGTTTATAGAATAAATCAGTGATAAAACTAGGGCCTATTTGGGGTTCTGTAAACGTTTACAACACTATTATAGTACTAATCATAAACACTAATTAGCACGCTCCAAAACGTTCTCAGGACTTTTATAGTATCAAATTTTGTTACTTGGGATGTTTCCCTCAAATTAGTTCAGCCGTTTCATGCGTGATTGAATAACAACCCTAGTAGCATTTTTCGTTGGTATTTATTTGGGTCTCTGACCCAAGGAGCCCAGAGTTATGTGGCCCAACTAAATGCCAACAAAAAATGCTACTAGGGTTGTTTTTCAATCACGCGTGAAACGGCTGAACTGATTTGGAGGAAATTTAACACACAGATAGAACTTCTCCGGGCTTAGAGCATAGAATCAGGGCTGTATTTAGATATATGCAAACTAGGGAAACGCACCACAAAATAAATGTTTAAAATTAAAAAGTTAGATGGATAGGACTGCGATAGCTTTTGAATAAAAAAAATGCTGTAGGTATAAGCGAATTTAGCAGGATAATTTAAACCCCCGCAAGTAGGACCCACACCACAAGTTAGCCTAGGGGTTCTACATATCCTAAATGCGGCCCTAATAGGATACTTTTTGTCCGGATTGGTTAGGAAACCGCGGGCAACAGCTAGTATTTCGGTATTTGAATCATGTTTTATTATTTTATTCAAGGTTTGTCTAATAAATAATAATATATAAAAGGTAATTCGTAGACTTTGCAATTAAGTAAATAAATTAAACAATGCGTAGTTAGTCCTCACTGAATCTACCTACGTGTGAGCTGAGAATCTATTGTTATCTCAGCTTGCTGCACACTAACAAAATATCTAAAATCAGTTATGTAATTATATACAAATTAGGTATAAAACAAATTGTTAACACTATTTTAGTACTTACTGAATGTCTGTGCGGAGACCGTAGAATATTCGGGCCGAAATATGAGGCGCTACGGGAACCGCCATACTCGGTTTTATTATTAATTAAAATTATTTCGTTAAATTATAAACGCTATCTTTTAAATAGACTTTAATATGTCAAATTTTCCTTCACGGATAATAACAATACTCCTTGGTTCTGCTACAACTGTTGTCATGGAAACGACGTAAAGAGGTGATGACCTATTTCGTTAAAATGATAGAATCACGGAATTTATTGTGCCCTTAATCATTGTTGTACCTACGCTTAACTATTCATATTAGGAATTAGCTATAAAACTTCATAATGTTGTGTACCAACTAAGAACTACTTAATATACTTAATATATTGCTTTCACGGTAAGTTGATTAATTTGGCAGATGTCAGTTCATGACATGAAAATAAATTGTAATGGCGCTTGTGTATGACAATTTAATTCAAAAAGTATTAAATCAATTTAAAATATCAATAAAACCTTACCCAAAAGGTTGTTTTAAAATCAGAAACATAGAAACAATATAGTTATATGTGTTTAACGCCATAATTATATATTACATAAATGATTTTGAAAAAACCCCGACGCGTTTTCAAACTTGCGTCAGATGGTACCAGTTGCTAGAGACGTGCGTATCGATAAAATAATTTCGATAAATTTATATTAACAGAATGAATATTTTGACCGTCGTAATAATTATAGACGATAGGCTCAGTTGATTGAATAATTAAAATAAGGCTCATTATAGCCCAGTTGCCTTGCAAAAGGTCGGTCAGTCCTAAATTTTGGATACGTGATACGGATAAGTGTTCTTATAAAAATTACAAATTTTGTACCTTGAGTGACCTCGGCGCGCTCTGCCATCTTGGGTTAAAGAACCCAAAAATGAGTTTTTATTAAATAACTCCTTATGGGTTTTATGCCAAAAATTATTCACATCAATTTTGTAGAAAATTAAATTCTTATTTTTCATTCCAGACTCAAAATCAGAGGTATTTTATAGGTTTGAAGCCCATGTCTGTCTTTCTGTTTGGCTGTCTATTTCTCTCTCTGTCTGTGTGTCTGTTTGTGGGCTTTTCATCAAAAAACACCTAACATAACACATCCAAAATTCAGGACCGACGAACTTTTCGCAAGATAAACCTCTTTTTCGTGACCCGGCTACTGGGCTTATTATTGGTGATAAATAAACATTTACGTTCACTCATCCCATACCTGCTGGATTCATTATCACATCAGCACGTAATCGTCTATTGTTGAAGATATGCATGCTAATTGACTTAATCCTAATTACTTAAATCACAAGTATTTGAAATGTACATAAAATCACATTACAATAATTTGTCAAATTCTTGCTGAAATTTTACAAATTTTATCGATAGTTGAATCGACTACAGTCACATGTCTAGCAACTCCTATTGACATGTGTCATTTTAATCTTCTTATCGTGAAAACAATATAATAACATTATAAAAATAACTTATTTTAAAGAAAGACATCACGTTTGTGTCTCTATCAGGCAAAGAGATTGAAAATGACTACTATTGAATGTCTTTGCCATCAGTTTATGAAGAAATAATGCCTATAGAGCAACAGTTAGTTGCGTAACTTCTAGAAAGGAATATACCCGCATAGATGTATTTACAGTTTTACATACAAAAGAAACTGCGCATTCACCATTTAGCTGAGCTCCGTCTGATTGGTCCTCAATGTCGTCTTGTAGTAGCGCATCCTCTCTGCAATTTCCGAGATAAGTCGCTGCTTCCTTTGCCCGACGCTGCCAATACAAATCATTTTTACACATGCCATCATAATTTAACCTTTAGATTTCCACTATGATTTTCCTAAATCTTGCAAATGTGTCATATTGCCTAACTGCATTTCTGTCTTTTGAAAAATCTTACAAGTAACTTGCTAAACATTTAGTGAAGGTTGCTAAAGCTTGATTTCGCAAATAGACAAATAATGATTGCAATTTACATAGGATTTCACTTAGATTTAATTTTGAATGAAAAATGTATTGCGTTTTTTGTAAAATGTCGGGCTTAAGTACCTTAGCCCTAATCCCTACCGAGTAGCCAGATACAATACGGCCGACGTATCTTGGCGAGTCTGAAGTTAGTTGTTTGGCTGCGCAATGAATCTTTTAGAAACGAAAAAACTAATCAGCTAACTTCAGACTCGCCAAGATACGTCGGCCGTATTGTAGGCTGGAAGAACTAAGGGAAGAACACATCAAAGAACAAGCTTACAAGAATAGAGGCTTAAATGCACAGCAGTTTGAGAGAGCGAGTTAATGGTACGTCCAGAAGTAGGAGGGAAACGCATGTTTTAAAAGTTCAATTCAACATTTGTTTAAGGATAGATATTCTTTTAAATTTATGAATACTTGTAATATTGCATATTAATTAATAAAATTAAATGTTGTCGTTGGCTATACAATCCAATGTATCACAAAATCATTTTCTTAAAAACTAATCTTCAGTCAGCACAAAAGTTGTATTTTTGTTAACACTAATTTATGTAGTGTAAACACGTAAACACTTTGTTTAAGTAGTATCATCTATTTATATAAACCGGTTCAAAACCTACTGGAATAACAATCATAAGACAAATATATCTTTATACCGACATTTCTAAGTCTGTAGGTAGTTACTCAATTTGCGTTCCAATAATCATCACAGTACTTTGTGACCTTTAGTGCAGAAAGCAGACTTTTCGCCGCTGCGCCATAATACCATCATATTTTTATCTCGTACCATAGGAGGGGCGCCCCATAAGAGGATGCTGCTGTCTCATCCTCTTGACACAATCTTTTTCGACTCGTACGGAATTAGAATCACGTGAACATTTTTTAGCGGAGACCGGAACCAGAAAAAACTATTTAAAAATCATCACTCTACACTCTGTCACAGTCACAGTAGACATTATAGGCCTACAATATACAAGGTGTAACATAAATAACGCACAACCTATTATGGGGTCACTGTACTCATCATTATGAACAATTTTTACTATGGGACCAAAACTGGAATCGCGAAAAAAAAATCTGCTGTTCCCTACATTTCGACGAGTTATGCGAACATAAATGTAGGGAACAGCTGATTACTTTTTCGCGATTTCAGGTTTGGTCCCATAGTAAAAGTTGTCTATAATGATGAGTACAGAGACCCCTTAAGAGGTTGTGCGTTATTTATGTTAAACCTTGTATACTGTGACTCTGTTCAACGTAAGATGAGTCCTGACATAGCGATCATTTCGTAAATTGTAGCCTTATGGAGACTGCTATCGAAAAAACGTAAACGACATCATCAAAAACCGTAAAATAGCTATATTATCCATTTTTTTTTATATTTAATATTCTTTGTATGGCAATGTTTTGTAGAAAAATCCCAGTAGGTACTCTCCTTACGTTGCCGTTGAAAATGTTTTAATTGCAGGAAAATACATTCATAATTCAATCTTATCTAGAGTGCTTGAACAGATACAAAGACCTAATAAATCTGAAACGTTGATCGACACACTTCTTCGACTGCTAATTTCGCGGTCTAATTTAACGACTCACTTTTTATTAACCGATTCTACAGCGGCTGCTTTGTTTTGCTTTCTCTTTGTTTCTTTTGCGCTGTTCATTTTGTTACTAGTTGTTACACTTGTTAAAGATGAGTCGAATAATAATATCTATTTTTGAAATACAAACTATCCCCCAGTCATGAAGAGGTAAGATAGCAGTGCCATGTAAATCAACCAACCGCATCCGGATCATGATGAGGAAGGATTTCTTTAGCTAGCTTATGTTTAGAATTTGAGAGCCAATTATAATAAATAGGAATTTTCCTGTTCGCACTTTGCAAACTATGAATCAGCATGAATGTATGTAGATACCTATACCCTTTTCAAAGTAAGGTGAGTTCTGACGTTTGTCTACAAAACGTTACCATACAAAGAATAACAAATATTTAAAAAAAAACATGTGTAATACAGTTATTTCATGGTTTTTGATGATGTGGTGTAAGTTTTTTCGATAGCAGTCTCCTATACTTACGAAATGACCGCTATGTCACGACCCATCTTTCGTTAAACAGAGATTATAAGTAAACTAGCTTTTTGCCCGCGGCTTCGCTCGCGTTAATTTAGAATTTGAAAATCAACTCTTGACACACTACTAAAGTTTCTTTAAATAATATAATTCAATCATGATTTGAATGACACGTGGCGCCATCTATTAACGTTATTGTTGTTTTCCTCGGGAACAGTACTTTTTTTCGGGGTGAAAGGTACCCTATGTCCGTTTCTGTACACCTGACAACGTATATTAAAAATTTCAGGATTATCGGTTCAGTGGTTTAGGCATGAAAAGGTAACAAACAAACAAACTTTATTAGTTAGGATGTAAAAAGAAAATAACAGTTATTGTTTATGTGAAACGTGCAATATAAATATGAAATACTAGCTTCCGCCCGCAGCTTCGCTTGCGTGAAATTTTGAACCCGTTAAGTGACGATTTTCCATACAAACTTTCATCCCCTATTTAACTCCCTTAGGGGTTGAATTTCGAAAAATCCCTTCTTAGTGGATGCCTACGTTACAAAAGGAACCTACTGTCAAAATTTCAACTTTCTAACCCCAGCGGTTTAGGCTGTGCGTTGATAGATCAGTCAGTCAGTCAGCTTCTCCTTTTATATGTATAGATAAAAAAATGTAACAAACATTCAAGATAGGAAGTCTTCCAGTTAGCAGATACTAAACCATGGGAAGTCCCTACTTTATAGGAATGCACCATACAATCCGTTTTTACTCATAACCACAGACTTGTAATAATTATTTTAACCGCAAAGTGATACCTACAGTTTCATTTTTATAATGCCGGGAATGTAGGCACTTCTTAGATAACCGTTTGTTAACGACTGACGTAGTCAATTAATTAGCGATATTGGTCACGATGTTGCAATACAAGACAATTAGACATTTCCTAATAGAAGACCGCCTATTTGGGTATCTATCTATTACCTAATTACTGTTGAACCTATAGAGCTATCCCGAAAAGAAATTGAAAACGGATCTAAATGATGTAGACTTTTAATTATTATCAAATTCCATTTCTATATGCAAAAGTCAAAACTTAAAAGTAATGACACTCATGACAAACATTAAAACAAATCTAATTTTAGTGACACGAATGAACCCAGAATGAATAGGTATGTATAAAACTGCTAAGGTACCTAGGTACCTACTAAGAATAAAGAGCTGACTACACTGGCTTTGTACCTGCGGTTGGAGAATCATATATCGTACTACCCTTGTTCAAAGTGCATGCATCGCTACAAAGAACAAAAGCAGACGATGACTAAGTCGTTTTACGTTCATTGCCGGCATTAAGCCAATTCTGTAACATTTTACTTATTTAATAATAAAAACTAAACGTCCATGTCATTAGTTTGCTATTGTTTACAACAGCACCGGTGATCGAATCGATACAAAAATAAACAAGTTAACCACGGCACGGATGAATTAGTGAACTACTATGAGTTCCATGGCTCATACACGTTTATTCATTATGTCGCAATAACATGGTTATACCCATTGTGATCATATTGCTAGGAATGTTTACCGGAAAATGCTTAAAACAAAGCGTTTCAGAAGCATTTCCCTAGGAATATTGCCATGATTATGACACTAGTAACATGATCACATCGGTCAATTTGTAAGCATGGTATTAGGTAGATCAATTTTGGGACGGATTTAATAATATTTTAAAGAAATTGGTAGCAATTTAATAAAGAATAAATGGTGCTCATGAAACGCTTTCTTGTAAGTTTCAAGCATCTTCCTGTATCTAAGTGATCATATCGATAGGAATAAGAACATAAACAGCAACAACATAAAAGAACATAAACGGCAACGGCTATAACCATTACTGCGAGCTGCGACAAATAGATTACCTACCTACATGAATAGAAATTAGCGGTTTCACTCGTATGTGGAAATACTTCATGTACCCGGATAAAAATATCCTCTGTGTTAATGCAGAACATGGTCTATATCTTTGTGCAAAACATCTAAATCCGGTTAGCCATTTATGTGTGACTGAGTAACAAACATCCATCCATCTTCACAAACTTTCACATTTAAATAGTAGTGTGAATAGTTCTGCTTCAACGTGATGTTTCCCTACTAAAACTAATCGATAGTGAAACCAACAAGAAAACCTATTATTCAGGCCGTAACATTCAATTCATAAGCTTGAAAAACGCTACCCTTCATCAATTAGCCTTGCCATTCTTATGTTTTCAAAGAAAGTCAACGAGTATAAATAAATGTACGTATAGTTTAGCTGCCTTTTCGTATTCGTGGTGTAGAGGATCGATATCACAAAGGCTGTCCATTGGTGGTGGTATTTTAGTTGTGGTGGCCCCATGCTTGCGTGCCGGCTTGACTCACACCCGTCTATCACTGAAATAAACCACAGCCAGGATAGTTAATTATAAACGACGTAGAAATCACACAATAATAGAGCACTTAATGTTTTTATTCTTTGTTTATATTAAATGAAATTAAAATGCTTGAATAAACAGGTACCTTATTTAGGATAAACACGATGTACTGAATAATCCTAATAAATAAAACCTTATAGTTTAGCATACCAAACACAAAACTAAGTTCTTAGTCTGGGATACCCGCAAAAATCTAGGATACCAAATAAAAAGTTCTTATCAATAAATACTTCGCGCCTTGTAAGTGTTATATTATGTTATCCACTAAACATTATGAGCAAAGCAGCAGCTCAGCTAATATAAATATTTCAAGGCGCTATTAAATTTTCCGAAGTTGACGCGACCTTCGTTTTCTGTAGGTGACGCCGCTTCTGCATGGATGGCGTCATCTTTAGCAAATATACTCCACTGTTTACGGTAACCAGCGGTTACGACACGTGTCATAATAAAAATGTCACTAGCACTACCCGGATGCCATATGAAGATATTATGCAAAGGATTAAGTAAATGAGTAGGGTGCATGCTTAGAATAAGTATGCTTTAGTACTTATTCTAAGGGTGCATGGTAGACCCGCTGCAGATTCCGTAGCAATGCAGTTGATTGCCGAAAGTTTCCGCAGTGTTGTAATTTTTGTAACAACGCAGTTAATTGGCTCATTAATTTGACGACTGTAAATATTGATTACTTTAAAAGCGACTTTCTTTTTCACTGGTATACAGTTAACGTGTGCATTAGTGTGCAATGATGCACAATTGTTGATGGTGCAGCGCGCGATGCGCTCGATGGTCGGTGGTGGCGATGCGGAGTGATAACGTCGTCTGGTAGCGACTGGCGGCGGCCGCCTCGTGTGCCTGTGCCGCGGTGGCTAGTGTGCCTCAGTCCGCGACGCCGAGCGCCGCGACGCCCGGCGATCTCTCGGCTTACAAACTCACAACGCCGCGAAAACAAACACCGTAATTATCTCCCCGCGATAAAACCATACAACGCGCTATCAGTTCTTGATAACTCACCAGTGTGATAACTGATAAAGTAAGTGGTCGACGCCTAACGTACAGTGTATTATGTAAAACCTAAAAATTGGATTTCCTGGAGACGCAATTATGGCTGCGGCGACTGCTCCTCGTAAGACGGTCTCCATCTATGACTACCCGGAGCATTTGAACCCATTCCACGAGGAGGACAATCACAACAAGATTCGTTTTTGGACTCTCGGCAGACGACTCAATCGATCTAACAGCATCAGTTTCTCCGGACTGAAGGACCTTAAGAATTCATGGTGAGTTCATTAGGTACAGTAGGTAGCACAAGTACTACCTAACTTATAACATCACATCTTTGTTTTATAAACTTGCTCGGTCCTATACCTACTTACAATGTCCAACCTTGAGATTGGTTTCAGGCTAATAAATATTTTCACTTTGAAATTGTAATTACATTTCTAACGGTGTGTTCTAAATAATGATTTCGCATTGTTGTGTCTAGAGGCTAGTCGAGTAGATAATGAACAGACTGCGACAACAACCAATCAATATGTTTGTGTTCACTATGGTATTTTATTAATAAGTTTACAAATTGACTCGGCGACCATGCCTTAAATCATGAGAGAGCATCCATTCATTTCCATTAAGTAGAAGCACCTAAATATAGAGTCATAGTTGGTTTTGGTCATACCTAAAGATCTCACTCGATGAATCATGAGGAACATAAAATATGATAGAATGTATGTGCAGTCACGGTAATGTTATACTAACAGTATTCTATCTTCATACAAACGGTCGGAACCCGAGTCATACCTACGCGCCTCGAGTTCGGTTTACACTTGGTACAAAAATAGTTAGGGCTGTCACAGTACCTACTACATATACCTACATGAAAAATCGATTATTTAATAACCGATTGTTTTGCCTAAACATAAAATCGATTACAAAATAATCGGTTTTTTAAATAAATATAATCGATTTAAAAAAAAAACGATTTTTCCTTATTTTTTGAGGGATTAAATTAAATGCCTGAAATATCGATCCAGCATCCACAGCTCATATTTATTAATCTAAATCAATCAACAAAATAAACGTTAATTTAAATTTCACAAAATAAAGTTTCGCGAAATTAAAATATGCTTGCGAATTTTGCAATTAGCAGGTCAGTGGCAGGTTATATTTTGATGATACATAAAAATAATGTACCTACAACATGTTTATAGTACCTACTCTTCATTATCCACAAAAAAGTCCGCGAATATGTTTAACTATTATAAGTAGTTAAGTCACATCAACCGTTTTTTGATCAAATTGGTTGATCAAAACACTAGTAGAATCGAAAAATAAAGATATTCCTATCATGATATTAATCCTTATCCAAGTAAATAGCTTCATAAGAAGGTTGTTTATGTACATGTAAATGCTCTTTAAATTATTCGAATAGGACCTTTCGTTTAGAAGTGCTAAATGTAAAAAAATGCCGTGGTGTGAGCGAACAACCCAACGTTCAGTCTATTAGTTAACTGCACAGATTTGCACTGCACAAATTTGGCATGAAGATAGCTCGATCCCTGGGGAAGGACAAAGGCTACTTCTTAACCCGCGACTTCGTCTGCATCCGCGATAACCAACATTCACGCGGACGAAGTCGCGGGCAAAAGCTAGTTCGTCAATGAAATCAAAAAACACCATGTATTTTTAATGAACACTTTCTATTTCATTTCCGTTTTTTTTTTTTAAATAAATTATATCATATTTATCTCAAAACTAGAAACAAACTCATGTAGGTTGATGAAATTAAAATACTGTAGGCGGGCAGCCCTATCTCGTGTTTTGTTTTCATGCGGCTGTAGGTTCTTAATTCAAAAATAGGGCCGAGTCACAATACTGTTAGTTATCATTACCGTGGTGCAGTGCTATTGAATAGTTCCTGTCTATGATTTCGATTTCGATTCTTTATTTATATCTAGGTAAAGCAGTACCTAGGTAGGTATTTACTTGAAATATATAAGACAAGTGGGAGTAGTTCCAACATTAAAAGGTGGTTTTTAAATTAATCAGAAACATCTTTGATGAGTGGATATTTATAACCACATTAACCTTTTTCCATTGGTTTCTTCTATGATTTCACTCATTCATTATGGTTTGGCTTTTTAGGAAAAGTTAGCTAGGTACTACTACATGTATCTGTTAGCACCACCTTTTTGAAACGCTACATTATAATTATTGAATTGAATACTAAATCCGAACAGTTATTTGTAATTTGATGTTTTTAGTTCTCTTTTCCCAGTATTCCTAACAATCAAAATTAAATTAAAAATTCTTTAACCGTATTTTTTTTAGAAAATATCTTCTTCCAAACAACGCGTGATATGCAGTTAACCACATAATATTAATCACATTCACACAATTGTTAGTAAGATTTAATTGTTTGCCTTGTATGAATCATTGAATTAATATAAAACTCCAATGTAATGCTGGGTTGCGAAAATTTCACGTACCTACATGTTAAGAAATAATACCTATCAGTAGCACCTAAAGAAGTAAGTCTAGTTGTGCATACGTAGGTACCTAATTTGCTGACTATAGACTTACTTATTCAACGTAATTATTATGTATAATGTTTTTCTTTACTCACTCATGTCTAAGAGATCAAGGGCAAACTGATTTACATATGTTACTATAACAGTCTTACAATCACGTATTTACTTAGGTACATACGTACCTACCTGATTTCAGGTGTCTTTAACTTGATCCACAATATCGCAACAAATTTTTGTAGGAACATAATAATCATTAAATCATTATGTAACACTACAAACATGATTTCTTCCGTAGATTTGTTAAAGGAACAACAATTTAATCAGCTCATGATTAAAAGATTGATGAGTTTCCTACGATGATAATCTTCACCTGCGCTGGTCTTAGTAACCACCATTTTAGAGAACCAACACAATAGTACGAGAGCCCACGACCAAAACCAAAGTCCCATCGTTTTACGGTCAAAACCGTATAACATCGATAGATTAGGTTATTACGATTCCAAAAATAACAATTTCAGAAATTTTCTGCGTCATGTCTGACCTGACCGTATTTTCAAATATGTCAAAACAAAAACCGACCTGTTTCACAGCAATCTGTCTGATTTTTCAGAATTTAGTTGAACGATAGATTTTAGATACCGAAAACACAATTTTCAGACACCAGTAGCGTACAAAGAACAGCCTATGAGCAAATTTAAAAAAAATGGTCATTTGCTCTCGTGCTTATAACAAACAATTCAGTAGGTAATCGCAAGCGTCTTATCGTACGGTTAAATATCAACTTGGGAGCATCATTACTTGTTTGTTTAACCATATCAACTAGTGTGTGAATAATGCAATTGTCGTCAGATGTTTATTTATAGGATTGAAGTCACTTGCTTCTTGCTGTTGGATATTGAGTAATACGTGATTGACATCTAATTTCCCAGTAACACGTGCGGCAATTTAAATTGTACGGATGCCACCGAATTTAGGGTCGTTGTAAATACATTTACATCAATAGACTTTAAAGATTGTCCAGTGTATACAGAAGTCATAACATAAATATGTAAAAGTTATGTTATGTTAATGTTGAGAAATAGCTAGAACAAAGAATGTAAAAGTAGTTTTAATTTATATAACTAGATCTAATGAATGAGATATCTCTATCAAATCTATATGAATTAACAGAAACATATAAACAATTAATTATAACAATTAATAAACACATAATATTACAACTGCACTGTCGCTTCTTTCATATTGCATGAATTATTTCATTCCAATCTAAAAATATATGGAATATAACGTCATGAATTCTCATTAGATATAGAAATAAAGATTACTATACATTTTATCAGATACTTATCATATCAATCACGCTGCATGTTGATTTATAATAAGACTACCTACTATTTGCATTTGAATAATAATATTGATTCTGAACCTAATGATACACACACTACACACACACATCTTTAGAAAATAACACAAACATTCAAAATGTCAAGATATTTCTCTAGGTCACCAAAGTCTTAGATTGTAACATAAAAACACAGGACATGGACTCCTAAATTGGCACAATTTACTAACCATGTGGGTGATTCCTTTGACTTGCTAATGTTGTATTAATACAATGTAAAGAGGTCGAAGTTCTAGCGTGCATAGCACAGAAGGCGAGATTTCTATTGTATTTCAAGAACATTTCTTCATACAGAAGCAGGTGAAGCCAAGGGCTTATATGTATAAAATCTCCTGATTGAAAGGCCAAAAATACAGATTCTTGCGACCATATGTATTGTTAGTTATAATTGGAAACTACAATCCCTCATTAAACGACTTATATAGCAGTGAACCAAATTTTAATTCAGGACACTAGCTTGGGCATGATTAATAGTTTTGGTTCTTTACAACAATAAGTGTTATAAAGTCTACTTATGCCGGAAAAAAGAACACCAAATTTTCTTAAATTTTCATAGGGAATATGCATGTAAGTAATTCAAAACTCTTTCATTATTTAAATATACATTGTACAGGAGTCAAGACATAAATTGCATTTTTTTACATTTTTTAACGCATCACTTATTTATTTTACAATTCATTATTTTATGTTAAGTACGTTTTTTTTATGAACGCAATCTCGAAATGCGTCGTCTTCGAAAATACCGGAAGTGACATCAAAATCCATGTGAATAAACCTTTAAATAATCTTTTCTTAGCTAACTGTTTGATTTCTCACTGAGGTAAGTTAGTAATTGCTATTTCTGCTTGAATAAAGCACAAGAAATAATTTAATTAATTTGATTTGTGGCAAAAAAGAGATGTAAACAACAAGCAGTATCGTGGATTATGACGTCACATTATGGCCGCGACAATAAAGTATGTTTGAACCGTAGAAGAAAATTGTTAAAGTTTAATAATTGTTTTGAGCAACAAACAATAGTACCTAACATTTGACTTTTAATACTTTTCTTGGGTTTATAATAATGTGCTCTATTGATTAAGAGGAAAAAAACATACATGCATATTCCCTATTGCCTATGTCATCATCATCATCATACTAGCCCGTAAGCGTTTAAAGCTGAACATGGGCCTACCAATGACCACCCCGCCACAATGAACGGTTAATGGGAAAATTCGTTTGTAGATAATGTCTAAGAATTTAAGAATTCAAATTACATTAATTTTATCGTTATCTCAGAAACTTTCTACCTACTTCTTTCACCTAAAAGTTGAGTTTCGTAAAATATTGTATTAAAAAACCTAAGTGAAACGAGGTCGGATCTCCACTAAAATTATAATAGAGCAGCACAGCCACACAAAAAGGAGAGAGTAGGTACCTACTCTACATAATAATCATTATAACTAACTAATTAAAAATAAATCGGCTTAAAAATAATGCGTTACAAAGAACATAAAATAAAACAACGCGAACCCGGTTGTTCCATACGTGCTTGGCACCAGTCCAAGTATTCATCCGGATTAGGTTTATTTAACTGCACTGTGATTATTCTGGACAGGATATTTGATAAGCAAGTACTAAAACAGCCGTAGTAACTGCACCATTATACACCGCTTATAACATCGCAAAAGATTTTAAGAAGTTGTGGAAGTTCTAAGCTCTTCTTCTGCCTAGCCTTTTCCTAAGTAGGTATGTTGAACAAGCTTCCTATCTAAGTAGATGCGGCTGAATACCAGTATTTTAATTTTTAATACATTCGAGCAACACACCACACTATTCTTAGAGCGCATATGCCATGCCGCCATACATATTGCTAGTGGACCTTCCAGGAGGGTCCTCGGCATTACGTTTGCGCTAAGAGTGAACCCTCGAGGAGGGTTCCTGGCATTAGGTTAAAAACCTTGAAAAATACGCTACTACGTCGTAAAAAAGAAAAATCTGCATTTAAAATGAGCCCTCCATGAGGGCACCCGGCATGGCGAATGCGACTACAGAGTGCCCTCCTGCAGTGCTATTCTCTAAGGATACAGCCTTGCGTGCAGCGCTGCCGCAACGACGAAACAACAGTTTGGTATTCACTAAGCTGCGAAAAACTACACTAGCGCTCAAGGCTGTGACGGCCGTGAGTTAGAACTACTCGACGGCGAGCTTATTGACAGCTCTTCATACATTTTGGTATTCCCTTACAAAAAACAGCCTCGACGACGCTTACAGCCTCGCCCACAGCCTCGATTTTATCTGTCAAATCCAAAAGCTACAATATTTGTGCGTAACTCCTTGAATTTAATGACAAAAATAATATAAACTGTACTAAATATTATTTGAACTGTTTCGATTCTTTTATATAATTGTAAAAATGGCAGCTCGGTTAATTATAAAGCTTTATTTATTAGAAGAAGCTAAGAAAAGTGATGATTTAAAGAAAGCCCAACAGGCGAGACAATTAAAAGAAAGTTTAAAACAATATCCCGTGATGTAGAGTTTATCCATAACTATAGGCTATATGAGGACTTAATTAATATACTGGAAGATGATTTAACTCCATATATGCGTCCGTGACTTCGTTCGAGTGGTTTAAATAAGAGGCTAAAGGTTTGTTTACCTACAGATAGATTTCTTTATTAATAAATGAGATATAATGGACCACACATCAACAAAAGCCTATTAAATACGTGATGTTTCAGATATTATGCACTCTTATCTTTTTTGGCTAATGGAAGTTACCAAAAAATCATTGGCAAGAATGTAGATACATATGTATCTCAGCCTTCTGCCTCTAGGGCAATCCACGAAGTTGTTGATGCTCTGAATAATAAAAACATAATTACCTAGTAAATATATTAGATTTCCACAAAACCACAATGATCGACAAGTGCTAAAGTCAAGGTAAGTACCTAAAGTATCAAAATTAATTTTCTTGTTATTCTCTATAATCTTGTAAAACATGATCGTTTGAATTTTCAATGCTGATTACAGGTTTTATGAGAAATTCAACATTCCAGGGTTGCGTTGATGGCACCCTGATTTCCATGATACGTCCTAAGCAACATGAGGAGAGATATTATTGCCGAAAAGGCTATCATGCCAGAAACGTTTTAATTGTAAGTTGTTGGTCTTTCTTAATTATATTAATAGATATTATAGAATCTGTATTATATTATTACACTTATTTCAGATTAATGATGCTGATCTGAACATCTTGCATGTGGATGTGACTTTTGGGGGAGCAACACATAATAGTTATGTTTTTTCAAACACTAGGTTATAGGAGCATTTGGATAATCTAAATAATAATGGAGAAAAAGTATACTTACTTGGTAAGTTATTAATTATAATACAATGATAACTTAATCACTAGTCAGGTGTGCACTTAATTTAGCTTCATTCATTGATTTCAGGTGACTCAGGATATCCTCAAAGGCCTTATTTAATGACTCCGTTTAGTAATCCAGAACTTCAGACTCCAGAGAGCCATTACAATAATTTGCACAGCAGTGCATGGAACAGTGTGGAGAGGACTATTGGAATACTGAAAGGGCGGTTCAGATGTTAATTAGTTCACAGGATGTTGCACTATGATCCAATAATGGTGGGAAAAATAGTAATAGCTTGCTGTGTTTTAAACAACATGTGTAATCGAGCCGGGCTACCAGCTCCTCAGTTAGACCAATGTGACTTGGATGAAGAATCTGGGTTACCTACTTGGGACCCTGACACAGCAAGCTGCAACACAGGATAAGTTAGTAAGCGGGTAGGGAAGTAGGCGAGATTTAGTTAATCAATTATGGAGAGCATGTCTTATCTAATTATGGTTTTCTTTCTTTTCAGAAGTGGAAATCATGTTTAGATAGGATATAGGTACTCACCATAATTGATTGGACAATACACACTAATATGCATATTTTTTTTTAATGAAAGTAATTAGCAAATGTTAATGTATACTTATGTGCATAGACTAATCAGTATTAACTTCTTTAGTTAAATAATTAGGTAATGTCTTTAAGGTGTCAAATAAATATATTTGTTGTGATTGTAAATTACTTTTATGTATAATAAGGATTATTACCTTTTGCTGTGTATAGACTCAATTAATTTAGGTATTCACTTAGTAATTCTAGTCACACAGGAACTTAGTAATTCTAGTCTATTTTGAATAAATGAGTTTTTAAGTTAAGAAGTTTTTTTCATAAGTATGTTATGAAAAATAATTAAGACTTCCTAATGTATTTGTACCATTGTCACAATTTTTAGTAAATTTTAAATGTGCACAAAGAATGGGGCATGATACATTAAATAGGGACATAATATGCTTTCTTTTTTATTTACATTATAAAATAAACTAAAAATAATTAAATTCAAATCAAAATCAACTTTTTATTTCATATAAACAATTACAGGCGCTTATGAAACGTCGAATTTAGGTGCATGGTTCCAATTAGTCGTTTCCTATGGAGAAGAGCCGCCAAGAAACTACATGGTTAGGTGCTACTTTTAAAATCAATATCTTTAATAATTTGAGTAAATACATTTATGATTTGGCAAAGTTATGAGAGACCAATGTAGACTCGAAGTTTTGAAGTGCAGGAATCACACAAAAAAATAATTATGTAAAATAATAAGTTAGTAATTTATACATATAAGTAAGTACCTATCCAGGCATCTAGCAAGTCTACAAAAATCTCACATTTACAAAAGGTAAAGGATGCTAAACTATATAAAACAACTGACATATCTAGTTAGTTATTATCAAAACACATACCAAACAAAATCACTGTAACAAGATGAAGATATCTTGAGGAAAATGATAGAAAAAAAAAAGAAGAAAGCTAACCGTAGTTAGGTCAGGGAATAGACATATACAGACATTGTTAATGAGGTTCCAGGGAAGCCACATGTGGAGAAGGATTTAAAGCTAAACTCCATCTCTTATTGTCAATGTAGTGTTTAGTCTTGTAATATGCTTTTTGAACGGGCATTCAACTCCCCCGTCTGATGGATGCATTATGCATACCTTTCCTGAAAGAACCTTAACCATGACTCATTTATTCCCTTGATAAGTTCCAACATCTTCTGCTGATTTTTAAGAATGAGTCTTTGGTTATCCAAATGCCTCTCTTCAATGGACAACAACCGTTCAGTCAGGCTTGCCATTTGTGACTGCCTTTGTGAAGGTGGTGAGCGCTGAATCAGACGGCGTCGTGTCGTTACCAAACGACGCCTACGGGGTGCTGTGAACATATAAAATGCAACAAATTACCAACTATTAGAGATAAAAAAAATTGGTATGAAGGCAATATTTATAACAGTAAGTATAACGTCTCTCTCTCGAAGGATTACATATTATAATGAAGTACATAAACATATAGTAGGTATAGCATGTTAATTGTAAATATGGGCTACTGTTATTTGTGTTACTTGTTTGTGTGAAAAAATCTACAGAAAAACCAGCAAGTTGGTCCAAAATGGGAATCTATTACTTAATGATGTACCGCTTCTTACACTAATCCAATAAATAAGTTAATCTTACATGAAGTGGCAATTGGGGCATTCCTCCTATGAGGCACTGCAGGTCACAGAACATATATACCCTGCTGCAGGTGGTGATCTAGCCTCAAACTGTAATACAAAAAATAAGTTGGTTAATTGCGCATAGGATGGGACCGCACTTCTTGGCATGTTTAAAATACACGATGTTACGTTACAACAATAAAATATTACTATAAAATAATACATAAATAGGTAATTTACTTAATAATTCGTGGACCACAACAATATTCTGACACATTAACAGTGGTAATAACAGTGAAATTATCATAATACTTACATTTCTGTTTATTTATCCTTTTAGTCACAAAACTATGTTCAAAACAATCGCTGATACAACTAATTAATTGTCGTAAGAGTACCCAAAAGTTTTCAAACTCAAGTGGTTTTGTTTACAAAAAATATGGTCGGTCGGATGTGACAGCCGCGTCGCGTTACTTATTTACGAAATAGGCAAATGAATCGTCATTCAGCCTTAAAATTTAATAATAAAAATGCAGTAAACTCTTATTATGGTTAAATTCGTTTGTAGTTTTACTCTATTCCTTAAAATACTTAAAGATTGACCTTTAATATATATTTTAAACCTATAAAACTCTCAGTCGAGATTGATCGATTATGATTTAAAGAAATTTGTTTCAAGCTCTAATTCGACCACGAAACAGCGACGAGAGGTTACAGCCTAGAGTTCGTCGACGACCTTAACCGCACTAGTGAATACCGTTTGAATCAGCGCTGCGCGCTCGGTCGATCTCTAGGCTGTTTCGTCCACGAGCTCGTCGACGAGTACAGCCAAGAAATTGTCTCTTAGAGAATAGCATAGCTGGAGGGCTCCCGGCACTGAACGTGTTAAACAGAGCGACTGCCATCAGACCTCTGCAACCCAGTTCTGGCCAATGCCGATATTCTAAGGTTAGACCGTTTGTTAGACTGTCGGGCTTCTGACTACCCGTAATAACTAGATACTCATATGACACCCGGGACTGACGGTTTAACATGCTATCCGAGACACAGAGGGGTCTCGATGTGTAACGAATGGTCACCATTCTACGGATTGACCGCGGCAAGCGCAGCTTAAGCTTGCAAATCATTATGATACGCGCGGTTGTTAAATATAGCATTGTTTAAAAAATACTTTAAAAGGTTCCTTTAAAAAAGGCTATGGTAATCATGGTTTTATTTTGTATTGCATTTAATTAAGAGACGTTCAACATTTTCTGACTCTCTGTTCTCCTTTGCATTTTCCACTTTAAGAATCTTTGATCTTATGCTGACTGATGTAATTATTAATTTCATACCTTGTTATGTTATTATTGTAATTAAAGTTTACCTACTACTTACTGCATATTTTTCATGATGCAAAATGTGCGTAGGTATCGCTTGCATCTCGTTGACTGACTCTTTAGATTTATTTTCCTATCGTACATCACGAGTCCCATTAATTATAATTTGAGAATGTAAGGATATACTAATGAATGCAAAGATATAATTCACAATCAGACAACCTATCGTAGGCAAATACGCCATAACCTTCGTGATCAGTAGAGTGGCATACTCCGTAATTTATTTTTATTAGTATCACGCTATCAGTAATATAATACGAAGGAAATATCTGTCTGATGTATGCTTAACACGAAGCCACAGCACTGGATGAATTAAACAAGCTCCCAGCATCTGCAATTACCTTCCTACACCGTATAATGCTTATGTAAACACCTAACTACTTATACAATGTAGGTATTAGGTATTGAACTACCGAAATTTTTAAAATTTTAACTTAACTTTATCGCAGAGGAAAATAGTGAGCTTCGGATTTAAAAAAAATAAGGCCTTTCTTACTCCTATATTCAAAGACAATGAGAGGGGCTAATAACGCCACATTTTGATGGATCATATTTCGTTTCATATTCGTAATCACTGCATGTAGACTGCACATACAGTCCCATAGTGTTGCAAAGGACTCGAGTCTTCAAGTCGTAATTTTAAAGACTCGACTCAATTATGTACGACTCTGTGTGCTAAAAAGGCTCGGAGTCTAGAGTCAAGCCGAGCCCGAGTCATTTAACAGCGACTCGAGTCTTACAAAGGACTCGAGTACTATGACTCGAGTCTTAAAATGAACTCGAGTCTTCAAGAAAAACTCGGAGAGTAAATAAAGATGAGACTTGAAGGTCATCATTCGAAAAGACTCGAGTAAATTAGTGGTTACGAAACTATGCCTACAAAAAAAAACTGATAAGATACAATCATTAGAAATACTTCAAAAAAATTACTTCTAAGAAAATAAAGATCTGAAGGTAAACTGACTTTATATTTTGAGATAGATACTACGATGTAACATTTTAATTAATGCTAGACTCATTCACGAAGAGGGCTTGAGCGAGACTCGCCGCTTAAAAAGGACTCGAGCTCTCGTGTAACATTCAAGAGCTCGTAGAGACTTGAGTTCTTTAGTCTTGGAGTCCTGTTGTAATGAATCGAGTCTTGTAATTCATCATTCGAGTCCTTTTATCGAAGACTCGAATCCTTTACAATACTAGCAACTACCAAATTCAGTTTGAACGCATTTAAGATGAAGTCAGTGCAACTGCGTGACAATTGCCCTCTGGATGTGTAGTCCACTTGCAGTGATAACGAAAATGAAACGAAATACAATTCATCGAATGTGACGTTATTAGCCCCTCTGAAATTCAGGGGCCCTGATTGATGAGAATAAATACAACATTTATTAAATACAATGTGTTTGGTATTGAACTACTGGAATGTTCTGCAATGTAGAAAAATAGGTAAGTAGGTATAGGATATTCAGTAATATCCTGAAGGTTTACTGTAAAGTGTAAATAAATCCTGTAATAGGTATACCTATTTGGAGAAAAGCTAACTGTAGATGTAGGTACAAAATTAATTTTCACCAACGTGCTACTCTCAAAATACTTTTAAGCCATTTTTCTCATGCCACGGTTTAAAAGCTACAGTAGGTATTCTGAACCGTGATATGCGCTGCTGCGCAGTCATTCAAACGTTCAAGAATAAAAGAAACAAAACAAATTTGAATTAAGTCCAACTAGAGCACAAGAGACAATAATGTGTTCCTTACTGACGAATGCTTGTTGACGCAAAATCACAATTGCAGTAGATATCGCATTGCAAAACAAGACAGGTTTCTAGTAGACATTAAAATTTCTAGTGTCTATGAGCACCACTTGGCATGCACGGTATGCGGCCGAGGTTCGATTGTGTTATTTTACCTATAAAAATAAATAACTGCATAGGTACCTTTGTTTTTTTAGCCAGCTCGCACCTATGACGTTTCAAATTAATGTGCGGATCAAAAAAAATGACTTGCATTAACGGTGAATGTAAATTGTGAAGAAACCTCGGCTGTCCCATTTCAAAACCTAGTAAGGGACACTTTTTACAAAAATCGTTTTATTGCATAATCTTGCTAACCTAGAAAGTCTCTACCAAATACAAAAACACCAGCGTTGAAAACTCACATAATAAGCAGATGTATTTAAGCATCGATACCTACTATGTGCCATTCACTGCCTCTGATCATTTTAAAACCTAGTAAATCACCTTATTAACTACATGGTTTTACCTAACATAAATACTTTTCAAAGGCTGACCGATTTAACGTTTATGCGCTCTCCTGTAAAATTTCGTTTAAGCCCTCACTAGGTTTTGAAATGGGACAGCCGACCTGCACACCTTTGAGGGCACCAAAAAGTTCTCCATGGTGTCTGTAGTCCCACCCGCACCAGGCGAGCGTGGTGGATTAAGGCCTTCTCATTTTGAGAAGAGGCCCATGCCCAACAGTGGTAGTCGTATAGTGAAGGGATGAAATTATGATTATCGCTTTCCATCACGCGAGATCAAGGTCAAGGAACCGATTATAAAAAAATGTTTATTATCAACTGCTCTATGTAAGGTAAAAATAATGTTATTATTTAGTAGGTATGTACTCCTATAATATTATGTATTTAAGTATACATATAGGTTAGGTAACTACTCTGTGTACTTTGTACATTGTTGTTCTTGTAATACAACCACCCTTTTGTAAATGATTTTGATGAGTTTTGACAAAATCAATCAATATCAGAAATAATGTCACAGGGGAGGTTAAGGTTAACATAAAGACAAGGGTTGACCTTTTTATCAGCGCAAGCAATATCGTCATAAGTACATGTTTATGTAAATGCGAAACACGTGTTTTTAATTAGATACTAAAGTAAAAGTAGGTGCTAAATAATACAATTGGTTGTAATACCTAACTAATAGTCTACGAAAAACGAAATGTGACTATTCATCATTATATCAAAAATTTATATTTGGAGAGCGCTTTGATCCCTTCCTCTATGATATAAAATAATTATGAATCTTGATCATAATTTATTAACGAGGAAACTCTAACTAAAAAAAAATATGTGACAAAATACTTCACTAATCTTCACTAGAATATTGAAGAGGCATATAAGTGCTATTTCGCGTTCAACAATATTGCAAATCATGAAACATGAAATGTGTGTATTTCGTATTGTGACTCGTTCGATGTTATTGACCCACTTTATTATTCAAATTAGCAACACTTTCCGCATCGTTTAAATCTTTCTTTTTCGAATAGTTTTCATGCACAACAAGCGTTTTAAGTATAGGTTTACCTATGGTTCGACTTAGGTACCTATACTACCTCAGCTAAACCTTCGAAGGTGGTAATTTAAACGAATTTAAATACATGGAAGGATTAACATCAGATTAAGTATAGAGTGCCATTGTTCCACCGCGCTATGGAATGCCTTTAACACATAAGATAAAGAGGCTAAGGTGAATCATTCGTCCAACAGAAGTGTGATAAAACATCTTTAGAGCGTAAAAGTGGGTCGTGCCCCGTTCAGTTCAGTTAGGATAGTTAGAGCAATACTCAGGCCGTTAATTTTCTCTATACCTATGAAGGTCACAGCCTTGGGAGGTATAGGGAGCAATAACATGTAGCTACCTACCTACATTTATGTCATACCGCTATGTTATGCTTATGTAATATTTTGGGTACCGGTAAACCGGGGGTTTACTTTCAAATACATGGGCGACATTGATAGTTCATAAAATGCATTTGGTCATAATTATGTCTGTGAAAATGGAACTTATGCATTTTAATTTAATTATGTCGGCAGCATTGACAGTTTTCCTATTTTACCGTTCGGTATAGAGGCGAAGATAATAAAAAATATTAAATTACTCCCCTGATTATGTAAGAAAGTCAACTCCTAACTGGCTACTTTGAAACTGAATTACAAGGATCATCAAAGTGGAAGGCTTAGAAGAAGTGGAACTTTGTTTTGTCCTATGTTTCTCGAAAACTATGCTCTGTTTATATCCTATTTGATTTTATACAAGGTTAGTCAGAGACGAGGTACCTACTAATCCGAAAGGATGTTAAAGTACCCATTATAATGAATAACTTTTTCTTTACGACTTTCCACAAATAAAAGTAAATAGTTTAAGAGAAATTGCTGTTCAAAAATTTCATAAAAAACACGCTAAAATCTATGTATGCTATGCCTCAGCTATGATCAGCTGTGTTTACATTTTAAGTCGTATTTGAGTCACGGTTAAAAGCTCCATTTTGTGAATTCGTTACTAAAGTAGAGATGAAGAATTTTTGAAAAAACTCAAATAGAAATAATTTTGCATGGAAATTAAAATTCTCGAATTTTGTAATTTTAACACTTGCTTTAAAACAGTCATCATCAGTGATACTTCAAGTATCCCGTGGATTAGCCCCTTTCTAACTAACCTTGTAGCCCAATCGCCAGGTCGCAAAAAAGGGGTTTCACTTGCAAAAGGTCCGTCAATCCTGAATTTTGGATAATGTGTTATGTTTAGGTGTTCATACGAAAAATTCAAGTTTTCGACCTTGAGTGACCTCGGCGCGCTCCGCCATCTTGGATTAAAGACCCCAAAAATGAGTTTTAATTAAATAACTCTTTATCTATGGGTTTTACGCCAAAAATAAATCGGACCAATTTTGTAGACAGTAAAATTTTCAGTATTATAAAAAATCTGTTAACGCCACGCCGTGGAAGGTATGTTTAGTGAAATGAAATTATAACAGTCAATCGGTAGCTATAAATATGTAAACAACGTGTAACATAATACACTTCTGGACACATCTATTGGCCCACCTTAGAGTTTAGGTTTCGATGGCCCCTACCGAAATATGATTGCTAGATTGAACAAAAACTGTTGATGCAGTTTTAAACCTGATACATTTTACCATCTTTTTCGATCGTATTGTTTTAAATTTGAATTCAGAATACCATCGACATGGAGCTACGCCTAACAAGTCGGATATGCGCCTTGTTAAAGGCAATTGATTTTTGAATAAAAAACATGTTTTATCAAATAAAGGTTTAATTTAATAACGCGTGTTGCCTCCATGGGCATCTACCACAGCTCTCATACCATCAGGCATAGAGTTTATCAACCGCTCTATGAAATTTTGAGGGATCATCTCCCATTCCTCTTCTATGGCAGTTTTCAACTCCTGCATCGTCTGGGCAACTGGCTGACGAGCCCTAACACGTCTTTTTAGCTCGTCCCACATGTGCTCAATGGGGTTCATGTCTGGGCTTCTGGCTGGCCAGTCCATAACTGTGATGTTCACATCCCAAAGATATTCCCTGACGATGCCGGCCGCATGGGCTCTTGCATTATCATGCATAAAAAGGAAATTTGGGCCCACATAGTCAGCGTATGGTATCACGTGAGGTTCTAAGCACTCACGAATGTACCTTTCAGCATTTAATGTTGGCAGCCGTGGTCCTGTAACAACCTCAAGTTGAGTTTTGCCGCTCGCGGATATACCGCCCCAGACAGTCCATGAGCCACCGCCATAAGCAACCCTCTCTTCAAAGCAGCATTGTGCGAAACGCTCTCCCTTACGTCGGTAGACCTATTTCCTTCCATCATTGCCATGTAACACAATTTTAGACTCATCAGAAAAGAGTACACGGCTCCAATCTTGCTGTGTCCAATTTAAATGACTACGTGCGAAATGAAGGCGCGCTGTTCGGTGGGCTCGCGTTAGTTTGGGCCCATTAGCTGGCTTGTGTGGTACCATATCGCGTTCTTTTAACCTTCTCCGAACAGTTCGAGCGCTCACAGATACTCCGTGGAAGTCGCGAAGTTGGTTTTGTATCTCAATGGAGGTAAGGTGACGATTTCTCAAGCTGGTCGTCACGATGAATCGATCCTGCCTTTCAGTTGTGACCCGAGATCGTGGCCTTCCTTGGCGACGAACAAAGCCGCCAGTCTCTAGGTACCTCCGATAAACATTTCGGACCGCAGATCGACTTAAATTAAGTTGAGCACTCACGTTTCTTTGGCTGTGTCCGGCCTGAATAAGTGCCACAGCTTGGGCGGCGACTTCAGGTGAAGTATCCATAGATTATTGATAGAACCTCACCTTAATGTTAAGAATAAGTAATGTTTGTTGCAAAACCAAAGATATCAATCACTTTTTCAAGAATTAAATCCAAGTAAACCAATAAAACCAAGTTTTCTTAGTATTCGATTGTTTGATATCAACAAACAGGCTCCAAATTGTCTTTTGTTTCTTTAAATTCTGTGTTCGAAATTCAAAAAAAGACTACTGAATGAAATTGTAAATGTCCCAGGTTCAAAACTGCATAAAAACTTTTTGCTCGACCTAATATAAAATTTTAGCTAGGACCAAACGAAACTGAAAATACAAGGTGGGCCAATAGATGTGTCCAGAAGTGTATTTCGATACAATTGTAATCCATTTTAGCAAGGATGTATGGAAATAATAGGTTTTATGAATCTTAACGGTCAATCAAGATGAGCTGAAACTCTACTTAAAGAAATGTTTCAAAAGGTTAGTGCCCTGGTGGGCCGCTTTTGTCTATTATTGTAATAAATTGAGTACATATACATTATTTAGTTGCTGCAACACAATGTTGTTTTCCGACTTCCACGCGGACGGAGTCGCGGGCACTGCTTGTTTTATATACCTACTTAAAATAATTTCGTTGTAGTAGTTAAAAGAAAAAATAAATAAGATACAAAACACATGCCCCCTTATTACAAAAGATGGTCTAAGAAAAACCTAGGTTTTAAAATAGACCCGTCTCTTTTTGTTATATGACATAAGAAAGTGATGGGTATATTTTAAACCTGGGTTTACCTTAGTCTTGGTTTAAACCATCTTTTGTAATAAGGGGGATGAAGCTCAAAACCTAATCAAAGTATGGGGTTTATGGTAGGTACCTTTATTTGTACGGAAACGAATAAAAATCATATTATGTTTTAATGACCACGCTTGCCACTACGAATAGTGACTGCAATGCAGATGTTCAATACTGCTATTCACTCACACGTTGCACATAAATGTAATATTAGGTATTGTACTGAAAACATAATTTGATAAACTTCACAGTGATTTCGAATATCAATAAAAAACCAAGACATAATTATTTAAATAATTTATGTAGGTAGGCTACCTACCGAGATATTTATAAAATAAGTAGGTAGATATTAACTTATTAACTTTGAATGTATTACCTACTCTTTACTGTGTTAAAGATAAACGAGTTTTGAAACAGATTTTTCCTCTTCAATAAGCCCTAGTGCACACATGTTACTTTGTCAGAGTAACTTTGAATTTAGGCCTTCATCATTAGTTCCTGTATACACTTCGAACCTCGATCTCATGCTGAAGGTAACAGGCGAATTAAGGACTGTGTGTGTCACGGGCACTAGGAAGCTTCTTCCTACGCACTAATATCAACATACTGCGATTACCGCCCGTTCAATTTACCAAGCGTAGTGGTAATGGCAATAATATCTATTTCCATATACGACCGGTCATTGTAGCGCATTATTAGGATGCTCATGGTCAGCAGTAGAAGTTTACGGGTTTTTATGATTATGATTTTCACCAAAGAACAATTAATAGACTTCGTAAGAACAGTCGCGTGCGAGCACACATACAAGCATCGATACTCCTAACTGTTGAATGTTAGTACATAATTATAGGTATCTAATCTGCTCATATATTAATTGTGTTTGACCCCTACCTACGTAGTTAACTTGAATCACATTTAATTCAATAATTTCATTTGTATACATATTTCCATACGATAAGGTAGGACTAAATGCCTAAAATACATTACATGTAGTACCCATTTTTTTAAACTTTTTATTTCAAATCTTTATAAGTACCTACCTACTTAAGCGTTTAATATTTATAATAAGTATATGAAACCATGCCACATTTCTGCTTTATTCTTAGAGGAACATTGGCGATGATTCCCAGAGTCATATGATCGAGTTGCTCTGTGGATTTATAGAACAAAAAAGTCTGCAAATAAATCTCTGGTGGCATACAAACAGACGGACAGATAGACGAAAATTGCCAAAATAACAAGGGTTCCTAGTTTGACTACGGAACTCTAAAAAGGAAAGCGCCTGCGCGTAGCAATGCTTCGCTACGTCGGCGTCGCCGTCTACTAAACTTCGTTTGGCCTATGTCTGTTGGTGTGTGTTGGTCCGTCCCATTGGCCCAATTGGCTTTTGAATGAAAATAATATAGGTAGATATTAGGTATCCGGTCTGTTACAGTTAATAATATAGGCTACCTATAACAAGACAATTAACATTAATGAGAAAGCTTTGAAATACTTAACTACGATGCTCTATCTATGGCCCCCATAGATTGACTAATCGCATCCATAAACTCGAAAAGATACTTCTTATTATTATATTAAACTAATAGCTTCTTATTAGTTTTTGTAGGTAATAAATTGTGTGTGCACTAGAGCTAATAGCAATTGCGTTCAGTGTTTTATAGATTTCGACAACTAGTGCAACAGCAAATTAATTACAAGAGTTACATTGATCTTTCCGTGCCAATGGTGTTGGTTGAACTCCAGTCTGTGACCAATCATCCAATACTCACAGAATTGGTATGAAGTAGGTATAGACAATGTTCAACATTCACCTTGATTCAACCTTAGACTTGCTACCTATAATAATGTTAATTATAGGTAGGTACGTGAATTCACAATGACACTACACAAAACCTAGGGTTCACGCTACTCATGACATTAAGTTTGCACTTAAAAAACAATTTGAAACAAAAAACTTCTTGGCGTCAAGACTTCTTGTATAAAAATAGTATAGGTAAGTAATCAAAGATTTTAACAACCATTCGTTACTACTGCTATTCGAACAAATAGGATCACCCTTCATTTCTACAACATTGATTTTTTAGGGTTCCGTACCAAAAGGGTAAAACGGGACCCTATTACTAAGACTCCGCTGTCCGTCCGTCTGTCCGTCTGTCACCAGGCTGTATCTCATGAACCGTGATAGTTAGACAGTTGAAATTTTCACAGATGATGTATTTCTGTTGCTGCTACAACAACAAATACAAAAAACAGGATAAAATTAATATTTAAGGGGGCTCCCATACAACAAAAGTGGTTTTTTTTTGCCGTTTTTATAGATAATGGTACGGAACCCTTCGTGCGCGAGTCCGACTCGCACTTGGGCGTTTTTTTTACTATTCAGCCTATAGCAGTACCTACCTAACCTGCTGAACTCTTCCAAAATAGAGAGATAATACTCATAATTACCACCGAGCGCAATTAAATAACAGTACGACAAAAGAGAATGGGCAAAAATAAAAATCTAATATATTTCAGACCTAATTTTACTGTGTCCTCCCGGACCCGAGAGGAAAAAGATAAGTATGCAGGATTTTTTAGGACATAAGCCTCCGGTTTCTGAATTGAGAAATCTAGGATAAGCAGTACTTAAGTAACATTTGAGTACGGAGTTGTCAAAAAAAAATACGGATTTTAAAGCATTTTTTTGACAACTCCGTACTCAAATACTACTTACGTATTGCTTATCCCGAATTCTCAATTCAGAAACCGAAGGTAAGTGTAGCAAATACCAATAAGAGTCGTTTCTATTGGTTCTGAGTTTTGGTTATATGAAATTTGCCCATTCTCCTTTTACAGGAGAGCCAAAAAAACGAGTTGGCCACTTTGAACGCTTGCCGCAGCAAGACTAATACGTATCGTGATGGGAGTCAAACCAAAAGAAACAGGAGATCCTTGGCTTTGAAATTAACTAATCCAAATATAAATAGGTACCTATTTAAATTAATACACGTTAGCAAGGCGCTTACCAAGTATGAGTTTGTTATTTCGTGTATATTTACTGTACAATTTTAAAACCTAATTAGCAGTAAGTTGACTACATAATTTTATAGCTTTGGTTTACTTACATTGCAGTATGTCGATCCTTGAGAGCACTGCTAAAAATCAACTTCGACCTTTAGGCCCGGACTCCACCAAAGCGGAGATGTACGGAGATGTCTCGTAAACAACCAATAGGAATTTGTTTTGAGTTGAAGCTAAGCGGAGAGATTTGAAAATAACGCAATCCTATTGGTTGATCGAGACATCCCCGCACATCTCCGCTTTGGTGGAGTCCGGGCCTTAGGGGGTAAAGGTTGAAGTTTATTATACGTCTCTTTTTGTTATATTATGTTAGAAAGTGATGGGTAGATATATTTTAAAACTAGGTTTATCTTAGTCTCGGTTTAAACCACCTTTCATTTATTTATTTATACTTCTATGTATTATGATGATACGTAACGCGGACTTAATGCCATAAGGCATTCTCTACCAGTCAACCTTTGGGTTAAAAAGAAAAGCATCGAAATAGGTACAGCAAAAAATTTATGAAAATGAGTTGTCAATTTCGAACTGAATATAGTACGAATTCATAAGATAAATATAAGTTACATAAAATACATAAATAACAAAATATATGTAGGTATAGACATTATAATAAATATCAAATACAAAACATTATGAAAATCTAAATACAATTATGACGAAGATTAAATTAGATGATTAGGAGTGCAGCGACTTCAAGTAGTATTCCTTAACTTTGTGTTTGAACGAGAATTTTACTCAGAGCTTTTTTAATATCAAGGGGAGCACGTTCCAAAGTTTGATTGCTGAGACAGCGAAGGAGTTAGAAATGAAACCAGTGCGTTTTGTAATATCATTTTTGTAATAAGGAGGTTAGAGTTTTTAATCATTAATTTTCGTCAACAAACAATGCTACCGTTTCACACAAAGAAGCCCACCTACAGTGTGCTAATTCAGGTACTTATTTGAAGCGGAAAAGTGCACTTATTTTTCAGGATACTTAAACGAGGAGTAAGGGCCAGATTCGCAGACCGCACTTATAATTTACTGCGCCAAGTAAGCTGTTCATACGAATATGAACATTATTTCTTTTTAGATAAGGTTCATATTCGTATGAAACGCTTACTTTACTTAGCGAAGTAAAGTCCAAGTGCGGTCTGTGAATCTTGGCCTTAGAAATCATCGCAAAGGATGTTCGCTATAGAGTTCAAGTACAGGTCGAGCAAATCTCGCTTTATCTTGGCGACCTAGGAGATTTAATGTCATACAGACTCAGACTGTCTGTTTACAACATGTAACTGAGATAGCAAACGAATGATTATTTATGAAGTTAAACACTAACAACTCGGACTGGGTCGAGGCTACTTGTCGCAAAATATCCATAAAACTGTTTATAAAAATCTTTATAAGTATACATATTATGTATAGGTAGTCTGACTAAGGGACCTTTAATTACGTCACACGAATTTCATGATTTCCCCCCCCCCCCCTCCATCCTTGTCGCAGCTGGTCACATTTTTGGGACCCCCCCCCCCCCCCTTCCTAGTGTGACGACACATATTTTGCAATTTTACATCTAGAAATGATTCAAACAGCAAATCCGAAATTAGTTTTATTTCCATTTAATTCTTAGATATATTAGATTTTGGAATGTGACGTCACGAAATTTAAGACTCCCACCCCTTGTCACACAATGTCACAATTCGTCGACCCCTTAACGTGTGACGTAATTTATGGATGGCCCATAAGGGCTAAAATTATTTGAAGTTAAAAATTCTTAGCCATGCCGTCCCGCCAATGGGCGCAGGCCTTATGTAACTGTTTCATAATCTGTACCACGCACAGTGATTAGTCAAAAGGGCTTATTATACTAACCGATTTTTAGGGTCCCCAACTCTTTTTCATTGTAGTACTTAGGTATAATAACAGTTTTGCCTAACGGTATAAAATATACAAGAAATAAGAAAAAAAATAATCTATAAAGTAATAAATATGTAATTTGATACATCTGGAAACTAAAAGCTTTGGGGCGTTCAATTGATTAAAGTTATTGTGCATGTAATACCTTGTTAATGACAACCCCCAAAGCGCTATACTCCTTTTTTCACTACAGAAATAAAAACATTTTTTATTTAATGTTTCTTTTATTTTATATTTTGTTTTAATCTTAGAGATGTTTAAGTTCGACTGATATTGGTGCAAACTTACATTCATCAGGTATTTATGTATTAGCTAAGTACCTACTTAAAATGTTCGTCAAAGATGTGTTAATAGAAAGTTTTCACAAATTAGTTTTACTTCTCATACTTTTCAATACATTGTCGTGTACAGGCGAATATAGCACAATGGCCAAGTCGGTGGGCGTACGTTGGCCGCTCATTCGTCCGTCACGGCACAATTGTGACCGTTCAAGTGGAATCAAGTGCACTAAACTTCCATTACTTTTGTCAGTATTGCGCCTACAGACATCCGTTAACAGCATTGTGAGAACTCTTGCCATAGTAACCATTAACAATCTACCACTATCCTCGCTTCTTTGAGCACTAATTTATAATAAGTAGATGCGGGTTCCCACAATCTCTCACGTTAATAACCGAGATTAGTTTTATTACACAAACCTAAAGCTGTCGCGAAATGGTTAGGACTATCGATTTCTATTCAACTTTTGGATGTCGGTATATCTTTAACATTATTTTTCCTACTTTCAGGGCCCTACGATCTTTTATGAAAAAGGGGAAGAAGGGGCAGCAGACGTCTTCAGAAAAGTCAAGCAATAACCAATTAAATGGAGACACCTCGCCTATTATCTACCGAAGAGCATTGCAATGTAAGGACACAATCACTGACGATAGAATTGGTTTAATCGGCATAATTCACCTTAATATTATATAAACGACACGTTTGGTGCAGTGGCTAAGCGATTGGCTTCTGCGCAACGGGTCGTGGGTTCGATTCCCACACGGAACAAAAATTTGTATGGCCTACAGATGGTTGTTTCGGGTCTGGGCGTTTGTTTGTGAGATTTGTGTCTGTAAACGCACCCACGATACAAGAGAAATCTTAGTGTGGGGCAACGTTTCTTTTTTAAAAAAAAAAAAAAACTTTTTTCTAATTTTAACTAGATACATTGTATAAGTCGCGCGCAGAAGGTTTGCCGATGACTGCCCCTCCCACTACACCGACCGCTACCCGCGCTCGTCTGGCATTAGTAGGTATGCCAGACGAGCGCGGGTAGCAGTAGGTGTAGTGGGAGGGGCAGTCATCGGCAAACCTTCTGCGCGCGACTAGTATTGATATGTTTCTCTATTCAAAATTTACTATTACCACAGTGTACATACTACATACAGTAGTTCAATGCCCATACATTTGACAAGTCTTCAGAAATGTCAAAATTTGTAACACTTCTCAAAGGGTTGTCACATAAAACAAATTACTCCAACTTTATCAAACAAACTACAACTATTTCACTTCTATTCGAAATCAGAAAGCGCAAGAATCTATGACCTGAGCTGCAGTATGGCAGGTCGGGATATAAGCTCCGCCCACTTTCCCCCGTATGATTGCTCTGCGACAATGTTCTACGTTGACCGACTAAGGGCTAATTTTTCAATCGTCAGATAAATTTTATCTGGGGAATAAGTTTGACGTTTTGACAGCTTTTGTATAGAAAATATGTCAAAATATCATATTTATTCCTTGGATAAAATTTATCTTACGATTGAAAAATCGGCCCTAAGTCTAAGACGAGTAAGGAGTAGAAGCTAGGGTAGACTGTGCTATTACCGTGTTTTTAACTTTCTACAACGAATATCATACAATTGTCTGCAGACTCGCCAGGATCGCTGGCAGGCGCGCGCAGCACGGTGGGATCTCCCGAGAGAACTGATCGCTATGTGTACGGCGGCTCCATCACGCCGCTTCCCCGCTCCCGGTTTCAAGAGCGACTGCGCAGCACCAGCCATCATGAGGTCCACTCACTAAGGTAATACCTTCATTAAAACGGGGACATTTTTGGCCTACTCCTGAGTCTAAGTAGGTACCTATACTTGTAACATAATTAACCGAAAGCATAAAAATAGTTTGTTTCGAAAGGTCGAAAATAAATTGCCATTATAAAACTGCTTGTTGCAATCAGTCAGTCAATCGAGGTAGAGAAAATGAAGACTTATGACAAAGCAATTAAACTGAATTTTAAATACATATGGGAAGCATTACTAATTTCTTAAAAAAATATAGGAATGTTAATTATAATTAAAGTTATCTTACATAGCGCTATTGTATTGTGCTTTTAACTTGTTATTCCACTTGAAGTGTCTAGGTTTCTGGTTATTTCTGTTACACATCATATATGTAGATGGTGGTATGTAGGTGGATAGCAGGCTTTTTTTGGCTGTAGTGCACACGCGTACACTACAGGAAGAAGGCTAAGCGCGGTCTAAGCGACCTTAGACCTTAAATATTCTCGGAGTAGTTTAAACCAAGTTGACAATTTCATTGTGGCCTTCGAAGCGGTATACCAAGCCATAGATTATACACATAAACTGGTATACCAAGCCTTCACCTCATCTTACGGTTTAGGCACATGAGATGTAAAAAAAGTACGAGTAACTATTTGTTAAGGAAAATGTAATCTTGTTTGGCTCATCTTGTAGGTATATCCTTAACGATGCGTAACTAAATATTGTTCTATGAGTGTGTAAACTGTAATCACCAAGAGCCCCGAGAGATGTTATCAAACTTTAACAAATAAAATTGGTTTTTATCTACTTTTATAATGAACTTTGTGAACGAGTCGTATGTTTACAGAAAAAGTTGAATGTTTCCAGTGTAACCCCTCGCATGGCCCGCAGCGAAGTGTCAGGGTCTCGTCTGAGCGTGGAGAGTTCGAACCCTTTCGATGAGGACCCTGTGCCCCCCGTCCGCGCCTCTCGACGTAAGAAAAAGCGCGCGCCTCTGCCGCCAGGACCTGTCTTCACGACCCCCGAAACTGCTGATACTACGGTAAGATCCGTCTACTTTACTATAATAAAGAAGAAACTACTAGATAGTTGGTTGTTTCGACTTCACCTGAAAGGGGTCAAGCCGGTTAGACTTGTAAATGTCGGTTGCTCTTTGGCCACAATTCTTCAAGTGGCCAGTGGGCACGCGTATGGTATCACAATACTGCTTCCAGCTTTATTAGATTGATATCACTGGAAAATTCTTTACCGGATTGATAGTGTCTAGAATTTCAAATTTCGAATGTCAGAAATACCATTTACTATTTTCGGTGACACGACGCACAAAATAGAAAATGGCACATGTTGGTCCTCTACTGTGTTATATAACAGATAGATACTGTTTTATATTGGTTGAGCACCATAATCTTAAAATACAAAAGTTTAAAATTGTAAAATATTGATAATGTACATACGGACGATATTTTTCCTTTCATCCTTTGCGATTCGTTTCTGAAAAGAAACAAGACGACAAAATGATAATTTTAATCATTTGACTATTATCATTCAATCTTCTATAAATTTAGATTTGGTTTAAGCGTTTAGTCATGAATTATTTTGGTTTTGTCAAAATTAGGAGACATCCTGTGGTTCATCCCAAGAGCAATAGACCTACAAACTGACAAATTGGTGAATACTTAAAGGTGTTACGACCTTTCCATACTCGTATTATGGTGATTTTATAATCTAATCTCAGAAACCCCACCTGCACATACTGCTATCGGCTCACAAATGCACTCGCGTAACAAAACAGTAAAGAGGGCTTTAGGGAAACAATATTAACATGGGAAGTAATTACTGTGCGTACCACCGCTATTACGTTGTGCCGTATGCACGCTACTAACATTTCAGGGGTACTTTAAAAATGGCATTTAATTAATTAAGTACAACGTGTATGAATATAAGTGCAAAAAAAAAACTTTTATCCCTCTTCTAATAACCACAGAAAAAAGTTATGCCAAACCTAGGACTAAGCGCCATTCTTGACATAATTTCTGTCCTGAGTTTGTTTTAATGGGTTTTATGTAACACGTTTAAAAGTAAATAAATATAATATGTATTTCAGATTTCCAGTGTCACTTCAGAATTACAAATAAGCGAAACCGAAGAAAAGAAATTGAACAACACTGAAGGAGAGTTAGAATTAGAAGATATGAACTTGAATATTGAGCTAAAAATTGTTGAAGATGAAGATGTTAAAGACAAGAATACGGAAGTAGCGGAAGTTAAACAGACAACTTCTAATACTGTTAATAATAATGAAGTGGTTGATGTCGCTGTAATCACAACTTTAGAACAAAAACTGGATAACGAACAAACAAATACCGAAAGCCAGATGAACATTAGTGAAACTAAAGACAACGAAGTTACGCTCAGAAATAGTTCTTCAGAAGAAGATATCCTGAACTCATCCGCATTCCGTAAAGTAGACATTGCAAAATACAGGCGCAATTCCAGCGTTAATGAAGATGACATACGATTACGACGAGGTAATTTAGAAGATTTCCACTCATTATCAAATAAAAGAAGCAAGAGCCTCACCAATGCCTTAGACACGACGTACACAACATACGATATAAACTTGAATGAGAGCACAATTAACATGGACACTAACGGGAATGAGGAGCCTCATAAAGTTGTATGTAAACTATATGACCCGCAAACTAAAAAGAGTATTGAAACCATTTCAAGTACAGAGAAAGAGTTCCTAGAAATAGACAGAGCTACAAGAGAGCTCGAAAGGGAAATAAATAAACTGAATTCCGCCTTAAACGAAGAAGATCTTCCATCTGTGGAAGCACGTCTATCAGTGTCAGAAATCAAAAGAAGGTTTGATAAGAACGATGCATCTTCACCCAATCCAATACCAAAGCCTAGGAGGAGTCACTATGGAGGAGGCTCCAGTACCCCATAAATGTTTATGTTATTATGTATAACTTAATTATAGTTGTTTATTGTGGAAACCACAATAAAAAAACAGCCATAATAATTTATATGTACTCTATACGCACGTGGTTGGCAATTCAAAACGTAAGATGAAAATTAAAGGCCGTATTTAATTTATTACTTATCAAAATGAAAAAATAATAACGTAGGGTAGTTCACTAGTTATTGGACGCGACTAGTGAATGGACACTTCGCTCTTTTACGGATTTTATAAGAACTACAAGCGATGTTTGAAGCATTCAAGCAAGTGTTATTTATCTTACGTGTCTCCAAAGTCGATCTTAATATTTGAAATAACCAATAGATGCCGAAATTGGCAGTTAAAAAATATTAATGTAGTGGTCGCGACGCAGTGTCAAATTCTCGTCAAAAATAAATAAATTTGTTAAGGACAAGGACTGACAAAATAGTAAAAAAATCTTGTTTTTTGATTGTTTGGGACAAATTGCATTAAATATATGGTAGCTTATATTGTTTTACACGTTATTTCAAAACGTAATCTTAATGTTTTGTAATTTGAGATTATATTATCCCATGTCCAAGGACTGCAAGTTAATATATTTAGTGATTTAGTGATTGGACATCTTGTCCAATTACTAGTATTGAAAGAAACTTTTTTTTTTCAATTTTATGCTTTCTTCGTGTGTGTTTAAGTTATAAAAAAATTATAAAAAAATCTTACTCTTCTGCTAGCTTATTTAGCAGTCATTGGACACTGTCCAATGACTATCATTTACGTTTATATTCAGTCATTGGACGCTACTGTCCAATGACTGTCTAATGTATGTCCAATGATTGGTTGCAGAAATAGATAGACAAGACAAGATTCCTAAAATTTTAAAAAAAGAACCTTACAGTTCTGAGAGCTTACGTAAAGCTTTGCAGGAAGTTCGAAATGGCGGAAAAATTCGTGAAATTGCGCGGAAGTACCTAAGTACATAGTACAGTACTAAGTACATAGTAAGGAAGTATTCCTAAATCCACTCTTCATTTTAAAATAAAACATCCTGAACACTATGTTCGCATAACTCGTCAAAATGTAGGGGACAGCTGTTTTTTTTTCACGATTTCAGGTTTGGTCCCATAGTAAAAGTTGTTCATAATGATGAGTACAGAGAGTAAGAGGTTGTTAGTGTTTTTCCAATAATCCTGTATAAAACACTTGACTTTAGTTCAGTTTATTATTTTTAAAGTTGTCTAGTGACAAAAACCTAATTTAGATTTGTTTTTAGTTAGTAAAAGAGCATTTTAAAATCAATTAACGCCATCGTAAATTCTGTCCAATGACTCAAATAAATGTCCAATTGACTGCAAATGCTGTCCAATAACTGTGTTTTTTGGCACTTTAAAAAAAATATTATTTTAAATATATTGTACGTTATAATATTGTGTTATAACAACATGAAATAGAGAGATCCACTTTCCAACTTTTGATTTATTTTTATGGTATGTCCTGCATTTTTGTAATACTGTAGTAAAAAAAAAAGAAAAGTTTAAATTCGCTTAACTGTCCATTGACTCGTGAGTTACCCTATTAGCTTTTAGTGTTTGTAGATAGCTTATTTACGGTTCAATGAAAATTATACAAATAAATATTTATAAAGTTATGTATAATAAATATAATTATAAAAAAAGAACAAGCTAGCAAGTGTACACTATTGTAGTAAATAATAAATAAGTATAATGTGTTGTAACATGTGATTTTTAGATATAACGATCGTGGTTTAGATGTAATCGGATCTCAAACATGCATAAAGGGGATTGCAATATGTAACTATAGTTTCACAACACATGCTTAACTAAAATACTAGTGCCTTCAATACATAGTATGTTTTATAAGAAAAATACGTAAATGACAGCGTAAACAAGAATATTGTTTTGCCATAAAATATTTTAAATATTTAGCGGCGTAGGATAATTGTGATAAATACTTTATTACATTGAATGTATGCTTTGGTAGTCATCCATCACAAATATCACCACGCGAGTACCTAAACTGTCAATGGTGTGTTTTTCCTATATTTCATCGTAAATTTGGTATAATATGTATATTTTAATGGGGGTATGAATTTAATAATAATCTAATTTACATGTAATTGTACCTAAAAACAATGCTATTGACATGTTTATGACTACGTACTAAAACAGTAAGTGGTGATATAGTGCACATGCAAGATTCCTATTATACAAATGTTCACATTGGGATTAGAGTTATTTGTTAGTTCAGTCATTGTTGTTTAATAAATTATTATTGTACTGATACTGTGTAATTTTATTGTTCACTGTATTGTGTAAAGGAATATGATTAAAACATCGTAATTATATTTGGTAAAAATATATATTAATGGATATAAACTAAATAGCGATCTTTACTCTCAGTAAAGATCTATTGTCAACATTTTATAGTTACTTATCTATCATAAAAATAAGAAATCTTATAATCTGCTTGTTTTACCTTTCATGTACTTTATAAATCTTGGTAAATTTGATGTTGCAGTACTGACGAGCACTTTGTATTCTTTGGGAAGCCGTTTTTGCTGTCTTGCCTGAAATTCAAGGATATGAATGAAGAGGTTTTTACAAATAAGTCTTTATATCAACTGTGTATTGCAAAACGTCAACCAAACTTACTTTATTTCGCAATATTGGCGCAATAACGGCCAACTTGTCAGCCAGCTTGACTTTAGCGGCCAACACATCTGTTTCATCTTCAGAATATAAATCCACTAGTGTGTCTACTGCTTCAGCTAAAACCCATACTTCATTCTCCTTGTGTGCCTGTTCTAGTATGAATTCAGTGATGGTGCATATAACGTTTGATGTTACATCATTTAAGTTATTGACTAATAGTGATGCCAGAATGCCCACCATTCGGATTAGGTTCGATCTTATCTCAGGCACTTGACATTCTTTAATTCCAGTAAGCATTATCTGGAACAAGATGTGTGACTCATTTTTATGTCATTTTTATTTTCGCAATTCGAAGTATGTAGGTACAACAGATGTAGAAGTAGGTACAGAATATTTGGCTTTAAGACCGACACATTCCAAATTCGTAGCAACGTGATATTTTTTTGTAAAACGGCATAGTTAGGCTAGTTGCCTTGTTGTGAAATTTGTTTGCACGTATATCAAGCAGGGAGTAGGAAGAAAAGATCATATCCATTCTGTTTGTCAGATAGGTAGGTACCGACTAGGGTTTCTGCTCGAGAATTCTCGAGTCGAGAAATGTCGAGAAATCATGCCAACTTCGAGACGAGAAAAAATACCTCGAGAATTCGAGAACTCGAGAAATCGAAGATTTTCTTTTATTACTGTAAAATTGGCTTAAAAGTTACGTAATCTTTGCATTCTGGCTTCTGATCGTTCTCCTTACGAGGCACGAGTAAGCGAGGCAAGCGAAGAGACACATAATATACCTGCAACTCCAAGTACTCTTATTATAATGTGACATTAAAATGTCAAATAAAAATTAACTGTAAGATAAACTCCGTTCATCTATTGTTGGGTTTCTGAATACAAAATCGACGACTAGATAACTATCCAAACAATAAGTGAGTTTGTAAATTGATCACTAGATGGGGTCTCTTTTTAAAAGCCCATCTAAATATACTTTTCTCGCCTTAAACTTTACATCTTTTTGCAATTAGGCCCCAAGTTTAAATGAAAATCTCCTCTGGTACCTATGTGCAATGATTTTAAAACGAATCATTACACACATGAAATAAAAAATTTAAATCACAATATTTTCTCTTTGCTATTTTTAATCATAGCAACAGCACAATAAAACTATTAAAACAACATAAGTAGGATTTTAAAGTTTTATTGTAATTTATAATATTGGGCGGTAAAGTTTATTTATATCTGAAAAAAAAAACTAAGCTAACGTACCTATTTGTGGTGTAAATGAATGGGTTCTAGGGCAGGACTGGTTATTTCACAAAGGTAAATATCAAAGTGCCCTAGTTAAAGATATCTCATGTTAAACTTTTCATCCGTGAACATTTCGGATGGATTTCTTTCGATGCCTTTTTATTGGTACTGATTTATTTGAAATAGCCTCCAGCACTTCCAAATCAGATTCCGATGAACTACTCGAGTCCATTTCGCTGGGAGTCCAAAACTCACTATCGATTAACGATTTACGCCCCAAATTGGTCAGTCAAGTTAACTGAAGTTTGAACTAAGTAAGATCATCTTCTGACTGGGGTGTCCAGAAACGCAATGTGTCATTTTATCAAACCAATAGCGGTGGAATAGATAAACTACGGTTAGGAGTACCTGAGAAACTGAAAAAATAAGTTATCTGAAGTTTGAAATAGGATTATCTTCTGACTGGGGTGTCCAGAAACGCAGTGAGTCAGCTTATCGAAATAATAGCGCTATCGAACAGATAAACTACGTTCAAGAGTACACCAGAAAACGGGAGTATGCTGATTTTTTAAGGTTTTTAAAAATTTCTCGAATGACCCGAGAAACCCGAGAAATCGGGCTCGAGAATTCTCGAGACCCGAGAAAAAAAATATGTCGAGAAAACAGAAACCCTAGTACCGACTGTAGAGGAAGACTGAAGAAAACAATCAGTCTCTCGTAACGGGCCCATGCCATGATTAAGCGGACGATTTTATTCAAACAATATGTATACATAACAATGTATCAGAGCGTTTGTAGAGACGCATTGATCCGCGCGTTTTGTTTGAGTGTGAGCAGTTTCTTACGCGTAGGTATACGTAGGAGTGGGACAGTAAGTACGCTGCGGATCACGCGGTATACCGCATAAGGGCGTTTGTGCACTACAAGGAATTTTACTGTCCGGCAGTCCGATTTTTTACGGTCCGATGTGGCATGAAAAAACCGGTTTTTTTTTTCGTCTTAACTCGGACCGGAAAAACGGCCCGGAACGGAGAAAAGTAAAATGTCGGACGGTAAAATTACGGACGCAGTGCACAAGCATAAACACGTTTTTCATTACTGCCATCTCGGACCGGAAAAACGGTCCGGAATGGAGAAAAGTAAAATGTCGGACGGTAAAATTACGGATAGTGCACAAACTAGTATAAACATTTATGGCGTGCCATATCGAACCGTAAAACATCGGACTGCCGAACAGTAAAATCCCTTGTAGTGCACAAACGCCCTAACAAAAACCAATACACGGTGCGCACGCGGCGGAATATGTCGCGAAAACCGCCCGTAGCCGCACGCGCGTCCTGACACGCTGATGAGATGTTGAAACTGACTAGCTTCGCCCACTCTTGGATTACGAGGCAGAATCAGCTGCGGATTACGCGACAGAATCAGCTGTTGTGTACATTTGAGTAGTTGTATGACTTACCTCAATGTCTGATAGAGCCAAGTCACTAAACAAACTAAAATCACTGCTGTTGCTATTTTCTCTGAACTTAATCTTGTCCAAAGCAGCCCTCATGACTGCTGTTGCAGATTCTGAGAGATTCACATTCTCAGAATCTTGTTTAAAAACAAGTTTTCCTGTATCTACCCAGATCTTATAAACGCCATTGACTCCACCAAGATTTTCAATAGGAAGTGTTGATAACAAATTGTTTATGCATAATAGAGCCCTGGTTTGCAAGCTGAAAAGTCTGAAAAGATTGAAATAAAGTTTCTATAAATTATAAGTTATGATTGTTAGATTTCAAAATTTCAAAGAAAACTTAAGGTAAGTAAAATAAGTTAATTTTGCGTACCGCTTGTATATCAATCGTGATCCTTCATACTCTTTCAATATTAACATTACGTTTTGTGCTGGCACCTGGGTTCTTGCCCAAACTTTATCAAATATTTCCAGAGATATAAAAGCTTCCATCACTTCAGGCGGCAGCTTATCTTCTGCAAGAACAGCTCCATCACCATTCTCAGAAATGTCTTCATCACCTTCATCACATTCTACTGAATCATTGTCTTGCGTATCTTCATTATCTACGAGAATATTGCAATTATTAAAACTGAACCTTATTTATGGTATGTACTGTAATTGATTTTTCAATACCTTACCTTCACCTGAACAAATATTAGCAATTATTTCTATTGAACTTTGTTGGGCAGATAACATTTCTGATACAGATTTCAATTGGCTTTCCAATTCTTGTGCAGCCTTGCCTTTGGGTGCTTCCACTTTTCCTGAACCATCACTCAATGGCACACTATTTGACAACTGGCTACAGACCAGTCTGTGGTCTACTGCTAGCGTATTAGCTAATATTGATATTATTCGATTGATTACATCTGCTGGCAATGTTGTTATATTACCTCCACATGTATTTATTATCACTCCTGCAGATAGAGTTTTCAACAATAGTATTGTAGGATCAGCTCCTTCTAATCCCAACAATGTTTGTAGTTGCCTCTCTGCATTTGACTTTATTTTAGCCATTGCTGCAGGATTATCCTCCACAACAACAAACAAACATTGTAAAACAGCTGTTACAATATCACTACTAAAAGTCCCAAGATCTAAATAACGAGGTAATATGTCCAATATTCTAGATTGGCCCAAGTATTTTATTGCCAGCTCTGAAAAAAAGGAAGAAATTAAATTAAAAGTAAGAAAATATCCCAGGCTCAAACATTATACCTAATTTCATTCAAAAAAATATTTAGCCCACCTGAACTCTCACACAAGTTCAAAAGTAAATTAACACATTGAATGAATGTATCAATGTCTTCATCCCGTGTCTTTGATTGTGAATCTGGCACCCAACTCTCTGCATGCTGGAATAATTAATGAAAATTGTATTTACTATGTTATCTATACTCTATATTTTTTATGGTAACTACTTCATAAGTTAATATTACTATAATATTTCTAGCAAAATTTTAAAAACTTTAAAGTTTTGACCACCTAAAAGTTCAATATTGGCTGAATTATTTATTAACTACCTACTTGTAATATAATCATATAGTTGTTGAAAAAACTGCTCACATAATTATTTTACTTTAATTTTCCAACTGGGTAAACCCAAGCAGATTAAATTCATTCATCATTTAATTTTTGGGGTGATTTTGGTAGATAAAACCTGGTTTATTTATGTTTCATCAAACAAATTACATAATGGTAGCATAATAGTAAAAAGAGTAGATAGGTTACCTACACAAGATTCAAACTTCAGAAATGGCATATGCCACACTATCAGATCTGATGACATGTGGAAGTAAGACAGCACATCTTAATTATCAGGAGCAAAACAGAGATAAGTATATGTTCAGGTTAGCTAATTAACAAAGTTTTAATGTGCCACTCATGGAGCGCTTACAACCTATCTACACCCTTTTATTTATAATATCATTGGTACTACATAATACAAACTTTTACTTTTCTTATACCTAATAGTATACAAGAACAATAAAAAGCCTGTTTAAATTGTTCTTTAAAAACAATAAAAAAAAAATGGAAAAGCATCAAGTAATGGCCATAAAAGTGGACATGTTTAGATACTAAAGTGTTAGGCGTACAGTCCGACACATATACTTTTTTAAGTGAAGCGCATGGGTCAAAGCGGTGGCTCGACCACTGTTTAGTAACGGAAGCAGCTCTAAGCTCTATTGGAGGGGTGTATGTGTTGTATGATGTGCTTTGGTCTGATCACTTTCCATTGGTTATAGAATGCAAATTAAGTACAATTGTACCAAAAAGCGTCGTTAATTCACGATCGAATAACATGGTTGTGTGGGGGGAGAGAAGTCGGGATCAAATTGATTTGTATCAGAAGGAATGTCATACAAAGTTAAGACTAATCGACTTTCCACAGGAACTTAGTAAATGTTGTGATGCGATGTGTAATAATAGCGACCATAAAATAGTTATTGATAAACTTTACTCAGACATCGTACATGCCTTAAGCGAGGCAGCCGTGGTTGGTCGCGGAGGCAGCAAGGGGCGCTTGAAAAGGGTGGTGACGGGCTGGAACACGCATGTGGCCGACGCTCACAGGGAGGCTAGGCAAAAATATATGCTATGGGTTTGGTATGGAAAACCGGTTTCTGGGCTAGTTTATAATGAGATGTGTGAGGCTAGAAAATTCTTTAAGTCACGTTTAAAATGGTGTCAAGACCATGAAGCCCAAATCAAAATGGACATACTAGCCTCGCATCACTCCAGAAACGATTTTCGTGGTTTCTGGAAGCAAACCAGTAAGTTGCAGAATAAATCTGGAATTCCTGTGAGCGTTGACGGAGTGAGTGAACCAACAGAGATTGCCAATCGTTTCAAGCAGCACTTTTTTGTAAAGTCGCCATTGGGGCCCTCACGAGCGGTGCTTAGTGCTGAGTCTGGAACGGAGATAGGGATACGATTTAAATCTAAGGAAATTACTCAGACTATAAAAAGTATGTCTAGAGGTAAATCCCCTGGCCATGACGGGCTCAGTATTGAGCATCTGCGTTGTGCCGGTCCACACTTGGCTAGAGTTCTGACGATGCTTTTTAGCTTTTGTATGAGCCATAGTTACTTGCCTAGTGAGATGATGCAAACGGTAGTAGTGCCCATTGTTAAAAATAAGACTGGCGACCTCGCGGACAGCAGTAACTATAGGCCCATCTCACTAGCTACTGTAATAGCGAAAGTGTTTGATAGTGTGCTTAATACACAATTAAATAAAACTGTAAATATACATGACAACCAGTTCGGGTTTAGACGGGGTTTGTCAACAGAAAGTGCAGTGTTGTGTCTTAAGCATACTGTCAAATACTATACGCAGCGTGGGACTCCAATTTATGCTAGCTTCCTCGACTTATCCAAGGCGTTTGATCTGGTGGCTTATGACGTACTGTGGAGAAAAATGGAGAAGGATAAATTTCCAACGGAGTTGATTAACATCTTAAAATATTGGTACGGCAACCAGATCAATAATGTACGATGGGATGGATCTTTTTCCGGGCCATACAGGTTGGAATGCGGGGTGAGGCAGGGAGGGTTGAGCTCGCCCACGCTTTTCAACCTGTATGTGAACGAGCTGATTGGCGAGCTCAGCAGCACCAGGGTGGGTTGCTACATAGATCGTATCTGTGTAAATAATATTAGCTATGCCGATGACATGGTGCTGCTGAGTGCGTCAATATGTGGGCTTAGAAAACTTGTGGCCATTTGTGAGCAATATGCCAGATTACATGGTTTGGCATATAATGTAAAGAAGAGCGTGATCATGGTCTTTGGGGCTAAGGGAAAGTACCCAGAATCGGTACCTGAAGTTAAAATAGGTGGTGTACCCCTTATAAGGGTACATCAGTTTAAATATCTAGGTCACGTACTGACCACTGGCCTCAAGGACGATGAGGATATCGACAGGGAGCGGAGGGCGCTGTGTGTGAGAGCGAATATGATTGCCCGCAGATTCAGACGTGCCTCTATGGAGGTCAAACGTACTCTTTTTGGAGCGTACTGCACGTCTTTTTACACGTGTAATCTGTGGGCTCATTTCACTCAAAGTTCGTACAGCGCCCTTCGCGTCCAGTACAATAACGCATTCAGGGTGCTGATGGGGCTGCCCCGCTACTGCAGCGCGTCGGGGATGTTCGCAGAAGCTCGCATGGACTGCTTTTACGCGGTTATGCGAAAGCGGTGCGCATCCTTGGTCCGTAGGGTGCGGGCCAGCGCCAACAGCATCCTGATTATGATAGCAAGCAGACTAGACTGCGTGTATGTGAACCACTGCTGCAAGGTTTCAGCTGGACCTGTGATCTTGCGGTAGTGAGGTCACAAGCAAAATGTATTTAATAACATGTAAACTATATATAATAACACTATGAGTCTTGTGACTTGAAATAAAGATTATTATTATTATTATTATTATAATAATAAAATTAACTTTATCTGAAGTTGATGCTAGGCTACACTGTAAAAATAAATGGGATGCTCAAAAAGAGCCTCCATAGGTGATGATGGATAAGTGCATCAGGCACACCCTGGTCAGTCAGCCCCGCTACCACTTTTCACCATCTTTTCGTATAGCTTTTGCTAACACAAAAGAAGATGAAAAATTTAAAAATACTTTACAGTAAATAGGTTCTCATACTGCAGAAAATGATAATTTTATTATATAGCCATTAGTTGATGCTTTTCTGTTTATTACAGGCACTTTTTTAAATAGTTTACATTAGTTTTCTGCTTTAAGTGGACTAAAATCTATTCACAAAATAATTCAATTATGTTCTTCAACTCTAATACAAAATACAACAAACCAATCGCAATATGTATGCTGTTTGTTGTTGAGGAGTTCCATTTTCTATATCCGAAATGCTTCCTCAGATCATGTAAAAATTCATCCATCTTCAGACTCTCAAGTTGAGAATCTGAAGATGAAAGTCTTTGAAACAAAAATTATTAGACAAATCGGCCTAAAAATACTTATACATACATAAAAACAAACATATGTGCCAAATAGAGAACATCCTCCTTTTTGAAATCAATTAAAAATATAATTAAACATACCTCATGGAAATAGCATGTCACTGGGGTCATAATATCCTGTTCCATCATAGCATCGCAGGTGTCCATTGCAAGTGTAGATAAATTCCTGAGTGTACCAGCAGTTGCATTCCTCACTGAGCTGGCTTGGTCAAGCAACAATGGAGCTGCCACCTTCACCAAGCCTCGGCTCATAACCTCTGGCACATTCTCTGGGCTTTCTATCAATAGGGCCAAAGTTTGCAGACCGCAGTACTTCTCTTCCACATCAGCAGCCTGAGATACAGAATAGCATTATAAAATTTGGGCTAGGCATAAAGCAAGCAGTAGTAAGTCTAGGAAGCGCATTTACTATTTATTATGAATATTGATATCAAACCTAATATCACATAGGTACCTGTAACTGATCCAATATAGTTTGCATGGCATTTTCTTTGCTGTCAACTGGGAGTTGCTCCTCCCCATCACTGTTTTCTGACGGCTGGCTTCTCCTTGCTCTAGTAGGTTTAGATTTCCTAACTTTACCCATTTTGAGATAAGTTTATTTTTATAATAAATAACCTTCAAATTACACACGCCGCCGTAACGCCACAGAACACCAAGCAACTGTCAAGTACTGTCAACTGTCATCAATGTGTCAGTCAACCAGTGTCGCCAACACACATTTTAGGAAATTGATAAATATTTTTCAAAAATAGGTTGAAATTGGTAGAATTACGAAAAATGCGTAAACCCTACTTGATTTATATTTTATTTAATCGAGGTTCTACACGGTACATGGTATGTACAAGTTCTCATTAAATAATTGCAAATCTTCAGAGCTGGCTCCTATTTTTTTTTTTATATGTCTTTTTGTGTGCAACAAACCCTCAAAGGTATTTGTGCAGGCTGACAGGTTTTCATCATTATTAATGGAGGAAAACTATCTCAACATTAGTACTGCTATGTGTGCTATGTATGAGCGTGCGTGAGTAATGTTTTCACTTGTTTGTATAGCAGTGGGAACACGCAAGACGGGTCTTCTTTTTTAATAGATGAAACATGCTACTCTTTTGGTGAAGGATTTACATTTCTTTCTGTGAAAGGAAGTGTCATGTTTCTTAATGATCTCCACTCCACTCCACTCAATTTGTGCGATCCGTTTTACCTCTCAAAACTAGAGGTCAAAGTCGATTTTTCAGTAGGTGTCGTAACATTTTGAAAAGTAGGTAGATCTAAGGCTGAGGGTAGATTCGAGGCAAAATAAATAGATTTACCAAAAAATTAATAGATCTGGTAACACTGCAGGCAAAAGACAACAAAAAAACTTTTTAAAATTTTACAACAATAGATACATGGTCTTTTAAGCTTTACGAGAAAGTATTCAAAATTATATCCATAGATTTAGTGGGTTTTTTGATATGAGTATTGGTGGTTGGTGGTATCGTACCGTACCATCATGCCACCAACGCCTGGAGCACAGAGTCATTTGGCACAGGCGTGAAACAATCGCTCGTCTAGCGTTTGTATATTTTGTTCCTCGATGTCAACGAGATTTGTACACAAGTACATTCCATTATGGCATCGTTTATGAAGACGCGGAGTTCACTACGGCACGTGATATGGAGCATTATGGCACGTATTCTCCATTTATCAGAGGCAGCGCTTGACGCGTATGAAAAGCTCGTTGCCTTGGTTTCTTGCGTAGGTATCTGCCGCTGCGGTCTAGTGCGGAACATACTGCAGAATCCTCAGCTGTTTCTGCCGCGTAAACATCACGTGGCCGTTCCGACGCCAGTCTGATTCAACATCACATTAGCGTGCCAGGTCGCACGCGCGACTTCGGACTGTTTTCGCGGTGTAGGTACTTATTCCGCTGCGTCCGCTTCGTGTGTTGGTGCTTGATAAGCGGTATGCCTACTCCTACATATACCTAAGCGTTAGAAACTGCTCAAACTCAAACAAAACTCGCGGAACAATGCGTCTTCACAAACGCTCTGATACATTGTTTGTAATGTTACGTTTGAATAAAATTATCCGCTTTAGGCCTCTTACGAGAGACTGATTTTTCTCTTCAGTTTTCTACTATTGTAATTATCTACCTATCTGAAAAACAGAATGGATGTGGTTTTTTCCAACAAATTGTAGGTATAGTACAAAGCAGACACTAATTGCAGTATTTGTTCCAAGATCGTAAGTTCTATCTATTGATCAATAGAATGAGGTTTGATTTATTTTTACTAATACATATAGCAAGGTACGTTGCTAATGAAGAGTAGACACTAAAGGAAGTGGAGCAGAGTAGATTCACTTACTAACGTTTGTTATTTTGTAAGTACTTACCTTCTCCATCTCGTTAAGTGAATGCTGATTGATTGGATTTACGGGGGTGGGCGACTGGCGAAAATTCTACTTAATTGAGTTTGAACGTCCAATCATCAATCACTCAGATAATGGGATAACTTCTGTGTCGTATAGTCGTATAACAGCAGCACAGTCAAAAATTCACTTTTATACAGAAAAATTCCAATCTTCCAGATTTTCGTCCAATCGGGAGATTGTTTCGCAATTAGGGTGCAGGATATCTGTACTTTGGTAATGTAGGTATAATGAGGGACACATCAAAGAACTTCTCATAATCGACTTGGTAATCATATTGGGCCCAAAGCTCATATTGAATGATGCAGTCAACAAGTTGAGAAGGAGAATAAAATAATGAGCCTTGGTTTCACTTCCATACCACACTACATAAAGGGAGCCATAATTACCTAGATATCGCTCCATCCTAAAACTGCCTAGTTTATTTACTACCGCGTAGCCCTTTCTCATATAGGTACTAGTAGCTACGCCACTGGGAGGCCTCCGACAGGGTTAGTCCGCTATTGGCGACAACTAGACCAAATACTTACAGACGGTGTTATTTGCCCTTGTTTATTTAATTTTTGCTTGAAGTAGTTACTAAAGGGAGTGCCTCCGCTGCCGGCGCCGGTTGCCATTACGAGCGCCGGCGCTGGTTTCCAAACTGGCTGCGCCGGCGCGCCGCGCCAATTACATACACTGTTTTTACACCTTCAAGGCCTTTTCAAACTCTTCATGAGACGATTATTCGTCACCCACTTTAATTTTTACAATAAAAACAAATGGAAAACTTAAGGGGATGTTTGTAAGGTTGTTTGGGTTTCCAAAGCAGAGTCGACGAAGCCCCGCTGTGCGGGGCTCCTATTTCTGTCTGCAGGGTTTAAAGTAACCTAACACGAAGAAGATGACAGGGGCTTCGTTCGCTCACTCAGTCTAGCCCCCGTCATCCCCTTCGAACCTAACCTATCCGTGTCGGGATGCCCAGAATAACGAGCTCGCTTCGCTCGGTCTTGAAATTAGTCAGTTGGAAGACACGTTTCAGTGTTTGGCCCAAATTCGAACCAAACTTTCAACTAACATACCTACCAAACAACTTATTACCGCCGCCGGTGTCCATTTTGGGTGCCGGCAGCCGACGTTTTTAATCTCGGCTGCCGGCACTAATGCACCGCCGGTTCCCAATGGCGTAATTTCTGGGTGCCGGCGCTGGCAGCGGAGGCACTCCCAATTACTAAATAATTTTCGTAACTTTTTAAAATTCGTACCATACGATTTTTGTTTACATAATTACGATTACGACGGACTGCTTGTTATGATATGGTCACATGTGATAGACAGAACAAGCCTATCGCTGTAACAATTGGTAATGTAACTAAAAACCCAACCACAGGGGTGTGTAGGTAGGTACTCCAGCTGATAGATCTTGTTCAAATATTAAAGGGAGAGAATGGGATGTGCAAACATGGAACCGCCCGCACGGCGCCATGCAACTACGTTACTTAGTTACCTACTACGTCAACTAATGAAACTTGGATAACTAAAGAGAATGAGTTACTTTATTCCAACATTTCTCATGCACTCTTAAGAATTAAACGCCATCTACAAACTTTTTTAACGATGTTATACCTAATGTACATTCGAAATAGTTTGTGCTTATGTAAGTTCCAATACCTAGTCCTTTGCTTGTTTTTTTTTTAAATCCTCTGTGTCCCTCCGCCCGCGCCCTAGGGAAGGCTAAGGGCGCCGGGCTCTTTCCGGTTAATACCCCACGGTGGTCCTCCGAGGACCTATGAACGAGGTCGCGGAAGCTCTTATAGCTAGTTACTAATAATACCATAATAACCATATGATAAATAACCATAATTTACATTTACTGCGAACTTACCTTAAATTAATAAAATAAAAAAAATTGGCATATCCGAATGGTTAGGATTATCCACGAGCAACTTGCTCTGAAATACAAGTTTGTGGACGCAGAACTTCCATACTACAAGTTGACCATATCATAATTTTGGTATATCCCAGTTGATTGAAATGTTAGTATCGATCTATCATCACCTACAGGACAAAATTGTTGCCAATAAGCCTGGTACAGTGCTGGTAGATCGTTTAGAACACGACAAGACATGACGGGAATCTTATGAAAGCCTAATAACATCATTTAAATTACTGGGCAGGTTAAACTGAAAATGGCTATCATTCGGAGAGGAAGGGTTTGGTATTACAAAAGGGGTATTTTTGATGATAAATTAAGTGTTTATCAAGGCGTCAATTTTTCGCTTTACCAAACACACTGTATAAAAAACCCGTACTACTTATTTATCAGACAATAATTATCAAAAGTTTGAGAATTGAGAGAGCCGATTCGAGTACCTACTATTTGCCACAAAACACAAATTGGCTTTTCCTTTGAAATTCAAAGTTACCAGTCCCAATTTTTTGACTAGATTAGCCCTTAACTTATTTGCGCCGGTAGGTGTGGATGGGTTACGAAAGTCAGTTGCGATGACCTGCGGAACCAAGTTAAAGTTGTTTTACTAAAGTTGTTCAATTTTCGATAAAATTGTTAAACTTAATTTTGTAACACTCTGTGTAAAAGTACCAGGATCGCTTTCCGAATATCGTGATTAATATTCAAAGTGTAGCATGCGCCTTATGCCCGTGCCCTACAGTGGGATGGGAGATGGGACAGTACCTAATGTGCTGAGCTGATTACATTTTTTTTCCATGAACGACACGGATCGGAACTAACGGGACCCACACGGAACATTTATATTATATTCGAAGCAAGTCTCTAATTAACGAAATTATTATTAAAATCATACATAACATGATTTTTTCACAGGAAGTGATATTGAGTTTAGATACGATTTTTACATAACGTAAGACCTTGAATAAATAGTTCAATATTAATCTGCAATAATTCATTGATGGAATTTTTATATTCATAAATGTAAAATTAAAGCGTAGCTAATAAAAGGGTAGGGCGCGCGAGGCAGATGCGGCGGCGGCGTCTTTGTGAGCCGCCGACCGACTCATTTACATAATGTTTCAAAATCTGGCCGCGGGACGAACTTGTCGACTCCCCGCTAGTGCTGTCTGACTTAACACCTGTCGACAATTACAATTTAAATAAATCTCATTACCAATGTAGCAGCCTCATTATTTTTTCCATTAAAGAAAACTAAGTGATTTTGATGCGAATGGTTTTGCATAAAATGATTGCATTTTAATGCATACCTACGTTAGGCACTTAGTTTATTATTTGTAGAAATATGATTTCTTATCAGGTCGCAGGCCGTTATAAGGAGAATCTGAGTTCGATCCCGGGCTGCACAGACTTTTCGAATTCATGTACGGCTCAGTATTGTTAGGTAGATCTAGATACTATACTGTTGTTATTTTCACTATCTCTTTCACATTAAGTACCTGTACCTATGGCATTCGAATAGGTACTTTTAATGTAACTACTTGCTTTAATTCGTGAAACTCAAAAAAAAAAAGTCTTAATCTTAAAGCACCGTTCCGTCTAGGTAATTTCAATCCATTGTAAATTATGATGCACCGATTTAAAGATCGACTTCAAGTACTTACCTAATAAAAGCAATCTGAAAACATCAAAATTGAACGCAGGAGCAATACATGAGTCGATCGATACAGACGATAGTAACTTCACTAGGGTGCAGCGAGCGGCCGATAGCGGCGCGGGCGCGGCGCCCGGTAGCCGCCTCTCGAGCTTTCTTCATAAATCAAAAAGTTGTTTTTGTGTCTTATCGGCGGATAATCGGCGGCTGCTACCGCGCTGCCGATGCCGCTCCCCCCCCCCCCCCCCCTCCTCCCAACCGCTACCGCCCGGATGGACATTAACTTTTTGTCGAATTTTAATGGGAATTAAACATAACGAACGATAATCATTAAGTCCTCCGCCACAATCCACCGTTTTCGGCCCCGCTAAATGGAAGCTATTAAAGGATTTTAGTGTAATAGATAACGAAGGGTAATAACTAGAAAACGATGACTCCGGTAGGTTGGAATGCGAGGCTGACTACACTAGCCAGTCCTTTTGTTTTCGGGAGATTAAGAAATTAATTCACTTTTTGTAGCGGTTCTAGGATTTTGAATTTTGGAAGGTTACATTTTTAAGTAAGTACTTAGGTTAATTCCGTATTTCACCGACAACTTTGAAACTTGGATAAACTATTTACTTCATAACTGCATTAGTCAGTTAAGTTATTTAGTAAACTGACTGCTTATAGCCATGCCATGGGTTATCAAACCGAGACGTTTGAGTTTGTCGTGTGTTAGTCAAATTGCCTAGGTACAGTCTGTAGTGCATTATATTTTTATTATGCATAGACAGATAATTTGGTGTAACGTCGCGTGATGAGCGTGGTATATGCGCATCGGCGGCGCGGGCGGCGCGGGCGGCGGGCGCGGTCTCGCCCGTGTCAGCACATCTACTTCGCCTAATTGCACCCCCGCAGCGTGATGGATGGTCCGCGCCAGGCTGGCCGACACCCCCTCCCTCGCAACCTCGTACTCCGCCCCGCGGCACACCCCACTAACACAAGGGTTGTTCCCAGAAATTCCATTATCATCCGACTCGCCTCGTGGGCCGCTTCATTTAACATTAACAACGCGCTGACTGTTACAATCGCCTTATTGTATTGAACAGAAGTATCTGAAATTCCACAATTTGGTAGGTCAAATTACTTAGAAACTTTAAGTTTAAAAAACTAATACGTTTGTCTTGTTTAAAGAAAGTTTTTAGTTTTTATTTATAGCCAGATTAAAAAATGTAATGTACCTATAATAAAATTATAAGTAAGTAATCATAATCCTTGTAAAGAAACCAATCTATCTAATATTTTGAGTAGTTATTTACGATCAAATTCTTTTAAATTATTTTGATTTGAAATCAAACTTTGCGCATCTATGGTTGCACCAGAGAAATTTATACGAGCCATAAAAAGGATACGACTTTTATGGTAGATATATTTTTAAAAGTATAGGTACCATATTATTGTGCATTCTGATAATCGATGAGACATCCGACCCCTAATCGCTATTTTAATGTTTTCGGTTTTATGTCTTTCAAACAAATAACAAAGGGCTCTATAGAAATCAATGATTTATAATCGTCGTAAAGAAATGTTTCATGGCACACATTAAAATACTGGCTTACACAAAAACAGGACATCACGCTACCTTCGTAGGCCTTATTTCAAGTAACGTAAGTAAACGAATAACTTGACTGACACCACACATGTAGTAAGTAGGTACTAGTTTTTATTATTTTGTGCTAATGCAAAACGCAAATAATACTTGTTAATAAATAAACATATAAGTACCTAAGTTATCTAACTTCCTTGAAGACTTAGGTACTAACATCGAGACTCATATTTCAGGTCATTATAAGAATTGTGGCTTGAGTAGGTACACACGGCTACACTTCAAGCTATGCAAAACCAGTATAAGCTGACCGTTACTTGTGCGAAAAGATTATACAAAGCGACGCCAAGATAAATTGGTTTTGTATAGCTTGATGTGTAGCCGTGTGTACCACCTACTAAGATTATCCATTCTGGGCCTTGAGCTTCGTGCGTGCTGTTTGGTAGTGCGTTGATCGGTAAGGGTTCAACTCCACACTAACTTCACTAAGGGTATTGATTACTAGGCTGTCGTAAGAAATCCACCCTTTTCCGGCCGTTCAAATGGAACGGAAGCGAAAAAAGTTCAATATTTGGACAGAAATGATTAAAACGCACACAACCGGACGCGAATACGTTCAGCGGCGCTAATCTATACTAATATTATAAAGAGGTAGAATTTGTTTGTTTGTTTGTTTGTATGTAGGAGGTAATCTCCGAAATTACTCATCCGATTTCAAAAATTCTTTCACCAATAGGAAGCTACGTTATCCCTGAGTGCTATAGGCTATATTTTGGGATCAAAAAATTAGGGATCCGTAAATTAACGGGAGCGAAGCCGCGAGCAAAAGCTAGTAAAATGTAAAGAACAGGATGCGATTTTCGACGGAATCATGTTAACTCGTCTGTTCTCAGCGTTCTCTTGTCACAACAAAATTCAGTTTTTTTGTCGACTCGTATTCGATTGAATTGAATCGGATATCGAGCCCCGCAGCATCGCAGTTTGTATGCCCCGAGCGAATTCACATTGAACCGGCCGGCATCGCGCACTTCCGCAACACAATCCGATCCCGAAGCTATTGAACACGATCCGATGTTTATTTTTGTCGGAGCCTCATACTAACTTGAGATAAAATATAATAAAGAGATAGCTTACAAGATTTTTAAATTATTTTTGTAGGAAATTATCGCAGAAGAAAGAATGTAAATTGAAGCTTGTCTAAACAGAACAGACCGATATCCGCCAGTATAAACTGAACGGATGCATGTTGGACATGCAAGATCTAGTCTATGTCTAGACAGGTTTTTTCTGTCGCAGCACACTTGTTCAAATAGTAGCAGTACTGTTCTGTTCACTGCTCTGCCTCGCTGCCCTGCCCTTGTGTGAAATGGGCAGCAGGTTTAACTAGATTGACATTAAGGTTTCGACCGGTCAAGCAACCGATAATGTCATCCCCATGCATCACAATTAGCGTCTGTATAAGGTATAAGGTATAACGGGCTGGTATCCGCAACTCCACGTCTAAGCGCGTATTTTGCGTGATGGGTGGTAAGTATAGTTACTCGATCCACCCTAACTCCTCGAAGAAGGCCAGCACACCCTTGATGTTACTGGTGATCTCTCGGAGAGTACCTGGGTTTCCGAAGTACTTGGCCCTGTATGTGGCGACCTCAGGGCAGTTTAGTAGCACGTGGGCTGCCGTCTCGTCCTCCTCCATGCATGCTCTGCACAGTGGGCTGTCTGTAACTCCAATGACAAAGAGGTGTTTGTTAAATGAACCATGGCCAGTGATGGCCGCTGTGACTGTCCGCAGTTGTAGCTTTGACAGCCGGAGGGCTTTTTTAGTGAGTCGACCGTCAATGGCGGGAAGCGCCTCCCTGGCTTGCCTGCACTCGCCATGGTTTATCCATAACTCGTTGTGTTGGTCTCTGGTGCGTTTCCTTACCAGGGTGCGTAGGTATCCGAAGGGGAGTGGTACTATGGGTTCGGGACCCACCGCATCCATGCTCGATCCCCTTCTGGCGAGCTCATCTGCTGCATCATTGCCTCGGGAACCGCTGTGTCCTTTGATCCATTGAATGGTTATATTATTGAGGTTACCCACCTGGTTCAGAGTTTGGTGACACTCGTGTACCAGCCCAGAATTAACTGTGTGGCTGCTTAGTGCTTGCAGGACTGCCATGCTGTCCGAGAGTATTCGGATTGAGTGGTCCTCAACCTTCCTGGCCATGATTGCTGACGCAGCTAGGGAGATACCCAAACACTCAGCCTGGAAGACCGTGTTATGAGCCCCCAATGGTGTGGCTATGTGTACGTTGAGGTCTTCTGAGAAGACCCCGGCACCTGTGCCTGTACCTGTTTTGGATCCATCCGTGAAGATCCGCAGCTCCGCGGGACATAAACCTTCGCATCGGTGATCTTCGTACAGTTGGATTTTGTATTTTTTGTCAAAAATGAATTGTTTGGGTATCCGGTCGTTTATAGCTCTTATAAGAGGGAACTCGCTAGCGAGTTCCTCTAGCAACGAGGTGCAGCGGTAGCAGCGTCTGTAATGCATTTAATATATTCTCTGGCGATCGAATGTTGTCCTGTTGTCTTGACACTGTATTCTTTCTGTCCGCCGAATGCGCATAGGCAGACTAGACCTCGAGGCCGAACTTAGGGCAGGTTAAACAATCTGTGGCGGTAGGCCAAGCTTACCGCGCTTAATCCATGAAAATGAATGACGTTCTTTTGACATCGAGACCGGATCGTGTCTCGGACAACACGATAAGGTATCGATCCCATACGATTACGACAGAAAGGCATGTGAGGTACGAAAAACACTGACTGCTCTGAAACGCTTTGGGATTTAGAAAATACAAATAATGTAATGAAATCAGAACTTTTCAGAACACCGCCTGCTTTCAATTACAGTTAATAAGCTGTCTGGTGGGAAGAAGTAGAATCTAAATTATATTGCCCGAAAAGCTTTTCCGCAGTGATCTGTAAAACTGCAACATAAGTTTATGAAATCAGCACTCACCGGCTTATTTATCCGTGTTATAAAGTTTCTGCGTTACAAACCTGATGTTCGTAGTTCGTACCTATCCATAAAAAAATATTATATACCACAGTTTAACATGCTTATTCCTTCTCTTCCCTTTATTTACATTCCGCCTAGCTAGGTACAATAATTTCTCTAAAGTTTACAGTTGTCTGATAATATTTCTTCTTTTATTTACGTTATAGCAATGATTCCGGAGTTATCTAAACAAGTTGATAGATAAAGAGCGATAGGAAAGCGGTGCTCTTGTCATGAGAAAGAAAACTAAACAAATAAAGAGATCCTGCTCTCGAGTCGACTGTGTAACACCAGGGGTAGCTCTGATAACGCAAACAACGAGATACTAAAATTAGATACTTTGTACGTTGAAACCTTTATTGAATTACCGCTTTGTTTGTCGGGCTGCGCTTGAAAGTAGGATTCTGTTTATAATGTTAAAACAATATTAGTCATCAGATTAGATTAGATTCTTTGGTAGACGTTTGTGGGCTTGAATTGAACGAATGTTTCACAAGGTCCAGATTTAAAACTTTGTTAGTACTATAGGTAACTAGCATTTGAAAATACAAAGAAGCATTTTACCGCGCTTTATACATACACCTAATAATTTGTAACATTGTAAGAATTTAGAAATTTTCTAGAAAGTGGCCTCACGTTGCTCGGTCAGCGCGCTTGGCGGCTGAGACTGAGCACAAATTCAAACCTGTAATTTGAATATGGAAGGCGGCGCGGTTGGCTGTCCAGCCGGCCACGGCGCGGCGGCGACCGGGCTATGCTGCCTCATTAAAATATGTATAAACCACGTGAAACTAGCCCTACTCAAAAACCATACTACATTTCGGCATCTAAGCATCATCATTACAGTGTTAGTACCCAGTAGTCAGGCAATACGCTTTTTCCACATTAGGATTTTGAGCTCGATTACATTTGTTTACCTAGGTAGGTACCTAATTTTCAGCGTCTCAAATACCTACTTAAGTATAGGACTGATAGGTTTCACTTTGATCCGAGCACCATTCGCCCCTATAATATTCACCTAAGTACCTAAGTAGGTACATTTGCTTAAAAAGTTTAAACTTCAAAGAATTGACAGTTTTATATCGGCTGTCAGCGACGAGTATATTAACGGGCTAGTTGTTATTGAAGAGGACACATTCGTAGAATGTCGGAAATAGCGCTTCCGAGTAACTCTTACATCGGATCTCTTGTCGCTCGTCCCATGTTTATTTATACAACTTCTGTAATCTGATGGCGACCGCCGGCTGCGATCGTATCACTCCACGACTAGAATAACTGTCTTACCATCAAAGAAGGTCAAACTGTTTTGTAATGTTGACTATGTTGAGTTAAGACAAACTTTTGAATTCGTTATCCATCTACTTACTTAGATATTTGTTAGTCTTTTATTAGAGTCCTTCGAAAAGCGAATCGATCGGTGCAGTGCGGCTTCCCCGCCCTTTTTAGGTATGTTTCGTCGATGAATAAATAAAAAAAGGTTCAACCATTTTGATTTTGGCTCATGTCCTCCTACGCAATTACCTATATGAATTATTATGATAACATACCTACCTGTAGGTAGGTTAGTGTGTGTAGATAGATAGAGGAACTACCTACACTACAAGGTAAGTGGAGGAAACAGATCGGGATCGTCAGAGGTTTGCGGCACGGTTTTGTGGAGTCGTCGGCGGCGCAGTGGTCGGGCGGCTCGGGCGGTTTAGCGCGGCGCGACGCGGCGAGATCAAAGCTCGGCGCGGGTCGACGCACGCGGCTCTCGATCGTACCGCGTCACGTCCCGCGCGCGCCGCACATCGCGCGTCTCTCCGACTCGCCTGCCCGCGTCTTCAACAACGACCTCAACTCAATTCTTCTGGCCGACTTCGACATGCCGCCCTATCGGCACTCGGCGCGCGCAAAATAATACTCAAAGAAAACCTACCATCTTTGAACCGGTTATTGTTTACAAACGACCAGCATTTAATGGTCATAAATTGCTTGAACGAAATATGGCGGTCTTGTTATTCTGTGGGCGTGTTCCTTCCGTATTTAATGCTCAGACAGCCGAAACTGGCCGAAAGTAACTAAATAAAACATTGAATGATGCAGGCAATTTCTTTACGTAGGTACCTAATCATCTAATAGCTTACACGCGCTATCGTGAAAACTGTCACAGACTTTGTTGACCCTCTCTTAAGTACCTACCTACAATATTTACAATACTAGACAAAATCAGGTGAAACATAGTCTGTTCTTCTCGTCACTTTTCATTTTAAACTGATTTGTTAACAAAACGTTAATAAATTAAAATAAAAACACTTTCATGAGAAAATTTCTTTCAATTAAGAGTTAATAAGAGTGACTTTCATTATTACCTACATACCTATTAAATTAATGATGTATTGCCTAATTTCCTGTTCCATTCCTGTTTATGTATATTACCTACCTTGCCGTTTCCATTTTGAGAACCAATTGAAAGCTAAAACTTCTAAAATAATTTCGATAGGTAGTAGTTACTAGTTACCAATTATGTACGTTTGCAACTATGTACCTATCTACTTAGTACTTATAACTAAAAAAGGAACGCAGCGCAACTCAACTATTGCTGTGATAGTATTACATAAAATAACATTTAATACGTTAGTGTTTCTGTTACCTTTGTGTATGTGTAGGGTTTAACAGAATTAACCCTAATCCTTTACTGCACGAAACGTTTCATACAAATTACAACAATAACGTAATGATTAAATGCACATAACTCTCAACTACACATGTAACTTTCATGTGTGAAACCCGTTAACTTCCCCCTAAACCAAAAGAGAGTTCCTCCCAGTCTCCTCGAAACATAAATTATAGAAAACAAAAAATAAAACATGTAGTTATAAAATCAAAGCTCGGCGTGCGTTTGCCGTGGCGCATGGCGTGTCCGACGGCCATCGTAACGCAACGGGTTGAATTAATTAGTAGTGCACTGCTCGGCGGCCGAGCCACTCACTGTCTTTATAACATAATTTGCACTTCGTGCGGCGAGATCAAAGCCGAGGCCATTCGATGGCGGCGCCTTTGATCACGACGAGCCTTTGACTGCCGCCGCGTCCGCCGGCCACGCCTCGAAATAGTCAATTTGTCGCTGGTTTTTTCAAGAGACGAAGTGGTACTTTTACACGCAGGCAAACTTAACAAAATATAATTTATATTTACCATAATAATAGTAGGTATATGCTTACTGTTAATATTTAGTAGGCGAAAATATTAATTTTAGGTACCTAGGTGTGTAATCTTTTACAAAAGCAGCGATAGATAACACAAATAGACTTGTTATCGTTTACAGAAAGTAAGTAATCTAGCATCGTGTAACCTAAACTAAACCATTGATAGATAAATTCCTGCAGGTAAGTACATTAATTACCATTGTCTTTGCCAACTTCCGACATCAGCTACACAAAAACAAATTTCTATTTCACAACCAATCAACAACCGCTACACTACCATTCTCTATCAAGTAACAAATACCACACTATTTGCCTATTTAATTTACTACTCTAAACTTGAATTAAAACATGCTGAAACTGTTCAAAAATAGTTCAGTTTCTCGACTCGAATTCTAGACAATCATATCTACATAATAAGTAATTCGATACATACGAGATTTCATTAAAAATGTTAGCACTGTGGTTGTAACCTTGTCCCTTGTTTCAGGTGGGGCCGACAAAGAGATGAAATATGTTGGTAATCAATTTGATAGCGCAGACTACTGGCCGGCCGAAGCTGATGCTATCGCGCCGCACATTTGGCCGATGGTACTGCTAACACACTGTTGTATAACCTGTTTTTAGCTAGTTAGATCAGATTTATGTACGCTATGTCATTTGGTCCAAATATGAAACTCACAGAAATATTAAAATGATTCACGAACCGAGATGTTTATACAGGAATCTTTTTATTTAAAAACTAAGCACTTACCTACTGTTTTTGTTAAGTAATTTATTTAAAGGAGATGTTAATAAAATAATTCCTTGGGAATCCTTGAGTCAGTAGATATAAATGAAAATGACTTACAAACGAAATGAAATTGTATGTAGATGCATAAGTATAAAATTTAATTATGAGGAAATGTGGCGGAGCGGAGGGCTCTCGCGGAGTCGCGTCGCGCGCCGCGCCGCGCCGCACAGTGGGCTGAAAATCGGCTTTCTAAGACATAGGGATTTCAATTTGCAAGTGCCAGTTTTTTTGCCAGATATCGCTTCTATTAGTTATTACTATATACAAAAATGACACCCGAGTTAATTCAGCACAAAAACGAAGGAATTATATTTTTTTTACGAAAAATTTGTATGAAGCTAGTATGAAAAATCTAATTATCTCTTAAACGGCAAAGAAAACCGTAATATCCTTACAGGTGGTTATAGTACTAATTATTTATGATTTTTTGTCATACTCCATTTATTAGTTATCGATGCCGTTTTTTTTTTTAAAATCATCAAAATATTTTTATTTATTTTTACATGTGAAACGGTTCTTTTTAGTGTTTATGTCTAAGTTAAGAACATCGATATGAGGAATGTTATTGACCCAAATATTAAGAATATATAAAACAAGAAAATATTTAAAAAATAGCTGTTTATTCTTTTTTATTGATAATTTAAATAAGTCAGAAGTTACAAATTATTATTTAAGTACTATAAATACAATTAATACAAAATATTTTAAAAACTAATTTATGGAATTAATAACTAAACTTATTGGTACACACGGCTACACATCAAGCTATACAAAACCAGTTTATCTTGGCGTCGCTTTGTATAATCTTTTCGCACAAGTAACGGTCAGCATATACTGGTTTTGCATAGCTTGAAGTGTAGCCGTGTGTACAATAAACTAACATAAATAACAAAAAAACATGAAAAAATATCATTAAATATTACAAATTTTCCTTATCTAAAAACTCGAACTCAGTTTCTTGAAGCTGAATTAAGTCGAGAGTTTTAGCAAAAAAGCACTGCTTTCTCTTGGCATCTAACTTAGGCCTTTGTGCACTTAGGAAAGGATCCGAAGAAACAACAAGCATATTAAGGATATCTTGATTAGAATCTTGCCTGCTTTTTTTCTGCGAATGATGTTCCTGGAACCCCCTAAAATCTTTGTTTCGAGACTCTGAGGCTTCTTCCGAGAGAGTCCCAATCGGCACAATATCATTTTTCTCGATTATGTCAGCCCCGTGTATTAATAATTTATGTACGGTTGACGACATGTAGTACCAATCGTATAATTCCACTTACTTCTCTGCTGTTCTGCGGGCAAAGTCTTTAAATTTGATTATGTCGATCTTCTCGCCAGTTGTTATTGCTTGCAAAATCACAGCACATCTTTTAATTAACTCTTCATCCAACCCGGTAATAGCTGCAGTTTTATTGGGAAACTCGAAAAACTTTCTTGTGGTATTACCGTCATTTGTAGTTCCCGAGGCTTGTTTCACTATATCTGTCAACAGATTGAGCTCATCTTTGAATTTATTTTGAATACATTTTTTTTTTTCTTGTCTGCAACATTTCTTGGTGCTCTTTACTTCTCGCTGCCCACCGTTTGAAGTCGAGCCTGTACGCAATGTGTAACAGACATTCCATGCAATTTATACGGGCGTGTAGGGATGACAAGCCAAATTCGTATATGTCAGAACATACAGTCTTTGATGTTACAGCATCTAAGTGATTCATTTCTGTAGGTTTTGCTAAGCACAGGTAGCACGATACATTAAATTTGATCTGGCTTCAGAAATGTACGTGCAGACTTTAGCGTCGATCATTGTTATCATTAGTTGATGAGTCACCCTGTTACTATTACTGCACTCTGTGGGGATAAGATAAATCTAGCTCAAACATAGTTGTTTAAGTTTGGGCGTAGGTACTATATATACCTCTGCCTACTTTCTTGGGAATCTACGGGTGATGCTATTTTATGTGAGTCTGTTTTCCTCAACTTAAACACAAAAAGGAACCGTTTCATATGTAAAAATAAATAAAAATATTTTGATGATTTTTAAAAAAAAAACGGCATCGATAACTAACAAATGGAGTATGACAAAAAATCATAAATAATTAGTACTATAACCACCTGTAAGGATATTACGGTTTTCTTTGCCGTTTAAGAGATAATTAGATTTTTCATACTAGCTTCAAACAAATTTTTCGTAAAAAAAATATAATTCCTTCGTTTTTGTGCTGAATTAACTCGGGTGTCATTTTTGTATATAGTAATAACTAATAGAAGCGATATCTGGCAAAAAAACTGGCACTTGCAAATTGAAATCCCTATGTCTTAGAAAGCCGATTTTCAGCCCACTGTGCGCCGTGGCAGCGGAAAGATGAAAGTCACAAAGATGAGTATCGTATCACTGGCCGGCGGCGAGGACCCTGCGCCCTTTATTTTTTGCATATTTTTACAACTTAGCTCACAGTTCTCCATTTACACATAGAAAGGTATAATAAGTAAAATAAGTTGTAAGGCATGTCCGCTTCAAACAACATTGTAGACAAAAGTTATCTCAAAATGGGATAGGAAAGCAAATCTCATTATCTGTACCTAGAAACCTAGTTATCTCTGTGGTTTATGATGTATGGACCGCACACCTTAGACCCCGTACCTCATTATTATGGCTACATTCCAATATATAGACAATCCTAACAGCTTATAATTATGACATGGATATCGGAATTCCCACAAATATAATTATTGTAACTATAGGATATTGCACTCATTTTGCAACCTGAACTATATGTATTTTAAATTTTGTGTATAGTTCATTATATTAAATGTATGAAAGATAGATACAAACAAAGTTTACAAACCGCGACGCGCCGGCCGTGATGACTTAGTTTGGGATTTACTACAGGCATCACTCGGCGTCAGACAATAATAATAACAATTAACAGCTGCCTGCTGGTTTGGTTTTGTTTTTTTCAATGTTTTGAAAACATAGTTTTTCGTGGATTAATGGAGTTACTGAAACGAGAACCTCTTTGATAGTTGGTTCTACTCAAAAGGAGTGAATCTGAACTCTACACTTTTGGGCTTTGCTGTCTATTTTGCAAAATAAAGAGGTTGCCAAACGATGATGGCATCATCACGTGACGCAATAGTCGGCGAGGCGAATCGCGGCGGCGCGTTTGATGTCCGCTTTGTAGCCAGTAAATCCAGTAATGGATCGGCGAGCAGGCAGAGTTGTCGCTTGTGATGTTACCGTTCAAAAGCGCGCCGACAAAGGGCCCCGCGCGGTAGCACAAAGCTATTGATATCATTTAAATCCCTTTGATAATCACCGACGCTGTTACATCCCTTTGGGAACAGTGCAGTGCGTTACTAGTGTATCAAACCACTCTGCGTGTCTGCTATGAGTATTTACTATACCTACTATATTTATTGTTTACAGAAGGTACCTACCTACTGTAAGAATAAAAGTTGTCAAATATACTTGACACACGAGTTTGTACTTTGGATGTTGATTCAGCAATTATTGTGCCGATTGTAATTACAGCCAGGCAATGGTCTAATAGTCAAGAGCCTCCACTGACATCTGAAGAGGCTCTCGTTAGACGGCTAGAAAGCGGTAAATAGGGCGTGGACCGTTAAATAGGAGGTTCCTCTCTGCTCTGAGCCCTCACCAGCGGTAACTTTGACCATGATCCCGATGCCAGTGGACTGATAAAGGTACCTATTTGATATTTTTTATTAAATAAGTACAATAATAAGTTCAATAAATGCATCTAATTAGGTACCTAGCTATGTGTCCAGTCAACTTGTGCACCTAATGGGTGACGACTGGTGACGACGCTCGCTAACAGAACGACACGGCAAAGGATTTTTTAAGCTCAAATAATTTTAAACCTTTTTTCAATGCTCTTAGCACTCGGTATTTGCTTGAGCATACCGCGGGATGCTTCGTCATGCGTTCTACTGCGAATACGAGTCCTAAGAGTATTGCCTTAAGGTTTAAAATTATTTGAGTTTGTAAAATCCATTGCCATGCCGTGCAGGACAGTCCTGTTAGTGAGCGCCGGCTATAAGGGTCAGTTCAACCAACCAAACTGAAAAATCTTCGCGCTACGCTTGTTGATTTTATAGTTCATTATTCAGTGACATAAAAAAGTGCGCGAGATCCTGGGTTAGAGTTAGATCCCCAGGTCGGGCAAAGTGTTATAGGCTTTTTTCATGTGGAATTTCTCAGTAGCAGCCCGGAGTCTGGATTTATGCCCGGTTGGTAATAGGGTCGCCCCTATTACATGGGACTTAGACATAACGGCGAGAAATGAGAGTGTACTAAACACCTCTGCCTAACCCTTCGGGGAATACAGGCGTGATGTTTATAAATTAGAACTTTTAACAAATTAATATTCATAATTTGCTAAAGATAATGTTTTTCTTTTATACCTACCCCAGAAGAAAATACGGTAAGTACCTAAGCGATTTCCATATTGGACTAAAGAATTGCATAATATTGTACTGTATTATTATGCTGGTATTATTGTACTGTATAAACTTCAACACAACACTCTTAACCTTACCTAATTTGGTCAAACGAACGGACAGCGTGGCCGTAGCAATAGAGTTCCCAGGTTCCCACCTGACCCTTTGAAGTATGAATTATGAACACCGACCCCTAAACATGCTGCTAGGTTATTAGAACCTATTTCTCTCGATTCTCGACTAACTAACGAACGATAATAAAATACTCTTTAAAGAATAATAAAAATTAAGCGCTTATAGATAGGTAAGTATAAGTACCAGATAAGTTTACTGAAACTTGAAGCATTGATATTATGGTGTTGTCTCGAAGTCTGTATTAAAACGATATTCATATAGCATTCTCTCCACCTGTATATAAATATAATCTATAACACAAACCGTCTGCCGTCTAATAATCACACTTTGTAGCTATTAATTCGGGATCACTTTTTAAGCGTCCGACATACGAGAGAACAGGTTTTGTTGTAGGTGAATGTAAAGAAAAAGAAGCGTTCACGCCGTAAAGTATAAAGGGATAAAAGGAGATACGTAATCGTATGTTATTATTTCTTTGAAGTACCGAGCCGACAGACGGTGCCGTGTCTACCTACAGTCTCTACACTGTCTACTACAAATTGCATCTGCGCTGCGCTTTTTGTAGCCCTCGTGCGTATCGCGAATCAAGACACGACCGTCGCGTTATCGTTGTCTTTAGGTGAACATTACAAGGAATACCTACTTACATTACGTTACATTATTTTCATGAATTTTAAGTTGTAAGATATTCGTAATAATTATAACTTCTTTAAATAAAACTAGGTACATATAGGTACGCCATCCGACTCATGAAAACAGATCCATTTCCAAGAGACATTAAAATTTCTCCAAGAGAATCTGTTTGTCACTCAAAACATAGTTTTATTCAAAATGAAGCTGTAAATGTCGAATAAAGCGAAGGTAATTTTCAGTAGAACCTCTTCCAACACCTACGGTGTGTGGAGAAGTAAACAAGTGCTTTAACAAGAAAAGCTGAAAATTGGAGAGGTGTGATGAAAATACGTGAGTGGGCATTGCCCACGCGACGCGATAGAAGTCGGGCGACCACATCTGGCGACGTGCCAGCCGACTGAATAGCAGAAATAACGCCACTATCAACATTCCAGGTCACTTCGTAAGATTATCTTTTTATTATATGCGTATACAAAGATTTGATCTCTTTACAGATAAACAAACATTCTATTGTGCCGCGCACGGGAATACTACGAAAGAACATAACTGCAACGCCAACGTTATTTGTAGCGTAACGTTATAACTGCATTGATAGCTTTTATAATATGTTGATTTAAATGTAGGAATCACTGTTAATTACATTATTTATACTTCTCTATTTTAATTAATTATATTTCTCAGTGTTGGATAGAATTTAAATTTAAACGCCGCAATTTATCGATGTTATTGAAAATCGACTGACATAGCCATCAACACTATTTCTTGGAATACGCCACCCACGTAGAACCTGCGCGCGGACCCTCCCGACCGCTATACATGGTCATCTTATTGTAACGTCATCCGATAGATTACTTACCTATGTTATGGTGAAAAGCAAGAGAACGTACCAAATTTTTTTGACACAGTTACTAGTTAGTTCAGTTTCTGGAGTGCTCAAAAATTACTAAGTAATCAATTTAATAATTACAAGTTGCTACGTACGTAGCTACCTATCTCTGAAAATGTTCATCAAATAATATCATCTAATGAACGAGAGAATACATTTTTACGTCTTCGTGAAGATTTCTTTATTACAGACATAAAACTTACATAAAACAGTGTTTGTTGTAAGTCAGTTTTGGAATACGACCTCATCTTGGTCGACGATAACTTCTCGACAGTAAACCTAACACGAAGAGGTCGTAAAATTCTAATTTGAAACGTTCTGGCCATGCCACATCCCTGGCGGGCACCCCACGAGCCCGCACCCTCCACCCTGGGCCTAATGGACTCATGAACACTGGCTAGTTATAGTTTTAGTAATGCTCTTTGCCTTCCCGGAAACAAACAATAAAGGTAGAACCAATTCAGGTAAGACCAATCTTTTAGCTTCGAAACGCAAATAATCTCTTATGTACTAGTTATTTCTTTATATTTTACCGATACTAACCTTGTAACAGCTTAATATAAGTAGTTAAACATCGTTATTTCTTATTACTCATCCATCCATAATTAATATTTTTATTTATCAAAAACTAACAACGCGCATTATTTGAGAAATATTTTCAGGTTTTCATAAATGTAAGCTAAGTATATTAAATGTTTTTATGAATGGGGACTAGACGTGTCTTGTGTCAACGCCTGCGTCGAACAGGTACGGCCGTACACCTTTTGGTATTTTTAAGCCCCCTAATATTTGTAACAGATGAGAGCGAAAGCCTTAATGTATTAACTAAATTGCCAAATTACCAGTTTCTAACTAAAACAGCTTACAAAATATCTGCCATCAAAGTTTCGTTAAATTGTCACACGTTCACTCACTGGTTGACTGTTGACGATTATCAAAATTCTAAGGTTCTTCTAGTAGACCTATAAACTTGTGACATATACTTAGTGTTTAGAAAAGGAAGGAAGGAAAAATTATAATATAAAAACTTGAAATAAATTCTCGGTTGCATAATTAATAGTCAATTACTTATTAATCTTATTATGCTGATGTAGTAGTGTTTGTGTAGATGACATTGTAATCTTCCGACCATGTTTCATTCGCACTTGACCTATTTTTCAGAATTCTGTTAATAATCTGTGTTTCAATTGTTTTTACTAAAACGCAACTAAATGGTGTTTGTAGAAAAAATTGAAGTAGCTTTGGTTTCATTACACAACAAAAGAGAAAGATAGAGAGTGGGCTTTGCTGAAATTCGTAGCTATTCTGCAGGAAATGGAACCGCAAAATAAAAAAAGAAGTAAAACCTAGAAAAAGAAATGAGATCTGATCAATATACACGTGAAAAAACCAAGTCTCGCGACTAAAAAAAGATATTAAAGCTCTAAAGCGCCTTAAAAAATTCTGAGATCTAATGTAGAGCCAAGTCTAGCATTTCATTCTGCCTCTTTTTTCTGGCAAAGCCGCTTTTGCTGTTGTTGAGATGAACTTGAAAGCGACGATTATTCAGTATTACGCTTAGAGTATACACGAAGCCTGTATCTTTCGTAAGGTCACTGACTTTTATTAGGAGTCGTTTAACGTTGACTTTCTCATAGACTGCTGAAAGATCAACAGATACAACACCGGTGACACTCAAACCCATCTTCGAAGAACTGCGTCAGTTTCGAGGTTTTTGTTGGTATACGGGCGTAAAGCTTAGCTTTCTATAATGATTCAATAAAAGCCTGAGGATGTACTGTTGTGATGCAAGATACCTTGATAAATATTTAAACAAATCTGTACCACGATAAACATGTAGTCTAGTTTAACCCTATGCTGCGTGATTGGCAAGTCAGATAGGTACCTATCTATATAATAAACGAAATGCTAGATTTGTCTCTACATTAGATCCCAGAACTTTATACGGCAAGAGTCGCGAGACTTGGCTTTTTTACATGAATGTTTTTGATGGGATTAGCTTTAAAGGTGTAAACACGAAGCTGGTTGGCCTGAGGCTTGCCACTAACCAAGTAAGTACTTACTATCTATCTATCTTAATCTTTTTTGTAATCGCTTACTTCAGGGTCATCGACCGCTTGGAGGCTGCCATTGCCAACGTAGCGGATGCGCGTTCACCTTTCTCTCTATTACTGCCCTATAGGTATTTACCTACTGCTCACTTTCTTTGCCAAGTAAAAGTTGCCATAAATACGAGATCATCAACTCTCGGGATAGAAAACGTGTTTAACAATAACATCTGTTATTTCTTTTTCAAATGAAAAGTAAATAGAATTTTAACATTTTTTTAAAAGTAAGATACTTTCCTTCTTCCTGTACTCGAACAGACACAAATGAGAAAAATACGCCCTGTATTTGCATGTCACCGATCAATAGGGTCAATAATAAGGAACAAATCTCTACAATAGACATTGTCTTAAATTAGAGAAGACTGTAATCCTACAATAACTTAGTTACAATACCTACCTATGATAGCTATTATTATGGCCCATACAGGTAACCTACCTAGTTTTTATTCAATAAAGAAACTGGAGATTAAATTAGAGTTGCCAACCGTCCTGTTTTCCCAAGACATGTCCTGGTTTTTGTAGTGTCCTGGGATGTCAAGGATAGTTCCTGGATGTTAAAGCGCCCTGTTAAGGTCATGTATTTTAAAATTCACGGGCCTCTTTTGCAACTCGTATAAATTATTCAAATATTTTTATTAAAAAATATTATTATTATTCCTTGAATTTCATATAAGTAACCTATATTTTCACGAAATATTAATTTAACTATTGCTACTCATTACTGCGTGTTTTTAAACTGAATTGTCCTGGATTTTCCATCTTAAAATCAAAGTTTTTGAAATTTGGGGTTGACAACCCTGGAATAAAAAAGCCAAAATTAAGTTCTCAGAACCGTAGTACTTACATACAATTATTTGTATCCGATAGGTACCTATTATCGTAGTATAGGTACTTAACATAAGTTATGGTAAGTAGGTATACTATAACAACATCGGATACGGTTATGGTCCATAACACAAGAATAAAAATTATTTGGAGTGATACCTATTACAACTAGATTTCAACATGGGTCAATGTACTTCGGTAAATAACTTTGCAAAAGCTTTTACTGGACATTGTCATGTCACCGTGATAGGGACGATCATTGTCACGCATACGGTTGTATTTTGTATACTATCAGGCAGCAGGGCGGTGTTTGTTTCGCGAGCACGACACAGTCGAACACAGCAGCCGCCGCCAGTGCCGCCACACCGCGTCACACTATCCCGCGCCCTCACCCGCCCCTCCCTACTCCCTTCATCCATCAGTCAGTCACTCTACAGCGCGCACGAGGGACGGTCGCTCGATTTCTCTCGGCGCCCAACATTCACGCGGACAACTGGGTCAAATGCTTCGTGCTAACATCGAATCCTTATACGTCCTGTGTTGTGACCGATTACAGTGCAAGTGAATTAGAATTATAGTTAGTGATATAATAAAATAAAGCTGCGGCTCTTTTGAAGTGTATGGGATGCGTGCGTGAGCGCAGCGCATGACGTGCTACGAAACGTTGAGAGCTTCGGCACCCGCCGCGGACGCCCCCATGGCGCACCACTTCGTCAAGTGGTGGCGCAACAAGTTTAGAAATGGATACAAGAAGTTTAGCTGTAAGTCATCATAAAAACTACTACTGTACGAGACTCCAAAATGTACCTTGTTGTAGCTAATGAATGGCACTGTCAATCATGTTATAAATGCGGTGTAGATTTTCAAAACACACTGTTCATGGTCATAATAACAGACGTAGATTGTAGGTATCTAGAACAGGAAAATATGAAGGTACGTGATAAAAACAAACTGAACAACTAGGTACACAAATAAGTGTAACACGTCCGAGTAGCAAACTTCACAATATTATTATAAAAACCGGTCAAGGGCGAGTTGAAATAGAGCAAGAAGGGTTCTATAAATCATGTTGTTTACATTTAAAACAACGCCATCTATCGCCTCGATGCTTAAAATAAGCTGTTAGTGTGTTTAAATTGTAACTTTATTTCCTTGGATATTAATAATTATGAAATAAATTAGTTATTTCCTCGTCAGAATCTATTTAGCGACTATACCTAGCCACTACTTGATCATGTTTTTTGTTAGTTTGTTGACGTGCACCAAAAAATCTATTGAGTACCTATGTAGGTAACTACAAGGAACCTGCTCAAAACATTGAACTCAAAACTTTAATATGGTGAATAAAGATAAAAGCTCGATTTTTATATTGTTTTTATATCAGTAAGTATATGTACCGACACTACCGACTATACTGCTATAATAACAAGATGTAAAGAAAAAATATGATACATAAAAGAAATGCAAATACTTGGCCCCAAGTATGTCTAGTGGACTAGATAGGTTCCGTTCAACCTATTATTTTATTATTAGGTACTTAATCCTCCTAGAAGGGGAAGCTTTTTACGATACGACTTATTATTAAGGTTAAAAATAAGTTTCTCACCTGTAGTTGAGATACCTATAGCCATAATACTAATTTTGAATGATTTAGACCATACCATATTACATTAGTTTATTTACTAATCTTATTAATTCAATTATCGCAGTCAGTGCGGTGTGAAATAGCCAACTAATGTAAAGGTTACATTTATCGTACCTACTTATTATAAGATTTTACGATCTTGCACGATGTTATCAAAAGTCGGTAAGATCAAACACTGGCACCGTTGGCACGGCGACGACCCGCCGACCGGGCGAATCGTTTGCGGCAACATGAATTGAATGAATAAAAAAAGTAAAATCAAATAATAGGACGACTCGTTCTTCCGCTACACGGCACAGCCCACGTACACAGACCCACGTTACTTGTAGCTTGAAGAGAACTGCTTCTAACAGAGGAATGTTTGAGAAAAAAAAACCGGCCAATTGCAAGTCGGACGCGCGCACGGGTTCCGTATACGTCTGTGACTAACTGATAACTGTGTATATTATTTGTTGTTTAACAAACAGTAGTTGTAGTGCATACTTTAGCACTACAATAATTATACCAAGTTTCACGCGTTTATTTATTACCATTTTTAAGACAGAACTGGAACAAAATACGTTTAGGAAATGCATTCTTCAAGGTTCCTTGTATGGATTTAGACCCCATTGGATTTAGACTTTTTTAAATATTTATATGATAGAGGCCATAGTAACAAATATTCTGTGAAAATTTCAACTACATATAAACCTATTACGGTTAAAAAGATACACCCTGTGAAAGACACCGCGGCGTTGGCTAACTAATATTGACCCTTGGGGTATGGAACCATAAAATGAACGCAATAATTGATCAAAAATAATAACTTAAGTTAACTTAACACAATACAACGAACTAATTGCATTGATTATTTCTCTTCGGTATGCGGGATAACTAAATGGCCACGGGAATGACCTTCAAACCTTATTACAAACTCAATAACAACTATGAAATTGCAAATCTGCTAATTGTTGATGCCAACCACGTATGAATGAAATTAACACATCATACTCTCGTAAATAAATAAATTAAAACTTCGGCTTCTCAATATTATGCGAGCAACTGAACACGTGGGTGTTTAGTTTACTAAATACTACTTCACAGCAAACAAATAGGAATAGCGCTTTGATCTTTTTCTGTATACAAAATAATGTAAATCAAAGGCTTAATTTAGAAATCGGCTTTTATTTTATAATCTCCTACCATACGTTTAGTTTCTAAATTTATTTTTTAATTAAGACGAACTAAATCGCTTCGCTCGTTTGAAGCTTCAAAGCGATCAAATTCTTAAGTAGAATGGTAAAAACTTCAACGAAGCTGACACAATGATTTTATTTCTTTAAATCAAAGAATACTCCTGTTTTTAAACGGAGTGCAGTCTACTTAGAACTTAAAAGAAATAATACATACTAGGTAATTTGCTTGATGGTAGGATCTATACGGTCCGCCTGGCTGGCTACCATCCTCACATTAAAGTCCGGCGCCAAGCAGTTTACTGTGTTCCGTCGTGTGTGTATGAGAGCCAGAGGGGTATCTATAGGGGAATCTCTCTACTTCTGTGTATCTCTGTTACTTGGATTCGTGTGCTCCATCTTAGAGATAGAGATCTGCGCTTACCATCGGGTGTGACTAGGGTCAAGCGCGACCAAGTGAAATAATAAAAACCGGCCAAGTGCGAGTTGGACCATTGTCTATAAAAACGGCAATAAAATCAGGTTTGTTGTATGGGAGCCCCACTTAAATATTTATTGTTTTTTAGTATTTGTTATTATAGCGGCAACAGAAATACATATCTGTGACAACTGTCTAACTATCACGGTTCATGAGATACAGCTTGGTGACAGAAGGTCGGACGGACAGCGGAGTCTTAGTAATAGGGTCCCGTTTTACCCTTTGGGTACGGAACCCTAAAAATAAAAGCATAGTTATACTTCGCGTGGTATGTTAAGTACTGGATTGCTTAGTTTCTAGATGTAAGGCCTCATAAAAGAGAAGGGGCAATTTTGTTCGGAAAATGGTCTCAAAACTCTCGGGTCAGATTTTGATGACATCATAACAATGAATGATCGTCCACATGTGTGCTTTCAAAAAATATTACCCACTTATCCATTGGTTCTTAAAGACCACTTTCATCACTTTGTCCTTGTAGTAGGTAACAGATTTTCGACTTAAAATATCTCAAAACCTTCGGGCCAGATTTTGATGATGTCATATCAAAAACTCATCGCGTACATCGATAATTACTTTAAAAAAATATTAACCACATCTCCATTGATTCATAGACCATTTAAGATTTAAACTCCTTATTTTGCTACTGTTTATGTCAGTAGGTTTTCGAAATTGTTTCAATAATTTTGAGCGTTGGTACCAAACTCAAACGGTTACATGCAATGCAGGTTATTGTAGCGGTTTAAATAGAATGCACCTTTGTAAAGTTAACTAAATCTCTGCAGGAATGTGGTTACGCGTAGCTAAACCATTACCGGTAGATGTTGTTAAGCAAAAAGGTTAAGAGAGAAATTAGAGACATCAGTCTATCTCTGATCTACGTCTTAGTCCGCTTTCAAATAACGAACAAAAGATCAAGATTTTAACTTTCCGAATTAAACTTGTGCTACATTTTTAAAACTGTACAATCACGAGTTTGCATTAAATTACATTACTATACTAAAACTATAATTATTACTTCATTGAATATAATACTAAAGAAATCTTTTAATTCTTCTTCTAAACTTAATGTTGAAAGGCCGATAAAAGAAATGCCGCCTGTTTTGAGAGAAATAACATTAGCGGCAGATGTGCGATGCTACGGTGGATCCCAAAACGTTCCAAAGGCCGACCCTCTCACGGGGCCTTCCAGGAAATGTCTCAACGCTCCCCGTAACCTTGTGTCGTTTACATCTCTTCGTCGTCGTCGGTCCGCATCACACAAACTTTTTAAGTTTCGCCGACAAACTTTTGGATTCGACTTTTATTTATTTCTGGCCATTATGTTACTCGCATTGTATTCTCTCGGCAATGATTACAATGGCTAAAATAGAATGGAATACGTATTGAAGATAATACAAAATTCCAAGTTTTGTACTTGTCTAGTGGACCAAACCACTGGTTGCGCATAGCTAATTACCTATTTGTTAAAAAAATATTCACTAAGCTTAGTAGTAATCGTAAAATAGAGCTCAGCCACAAAGTAGGCAGCTGCCTACTTTGTGGCTGAGCTCTATTTTACGATTACTCAGATCTTTTTGTAACACTCAACATTTCGACATAATGACACTAGGATCGGTTTATGAATCTTTAATTTTTTGTCAGAACCGGAAATAATGGTAGATAAATTGGCTTGACATTTTATATTAGGTATAAGTACACTACCAATCTCTCTCCAACAATTGAATTTTACTAATACTGTAAAATATAAATTTTTGGTTGTGTTGTTGCTGTGCCGTAGGTACAGCTGAACGGATTATGATGAAGCAAGGCTTGCCCTCTTGAACTCACCCTTGGAACATAGGATACTTTTTATGAAGGAAATATTAGGGACGCAGGCGGAGAATCGCTAAAGCACTGACACAGCTGGTAGGATAGGAACTCACGGCTATATTATCAAGCTATGTACATTTCCAGTGTAAGCTGACCTCTCATTTTATGGAAAGTCTATACAATGCGAGATCAGCTCATACTGGAATCTAGTTTGAGCCCTGCGTATAAGTAAAGCAGCAAATATTTTATTATAATATTCTAATCGAATGAAAAATGCTACTAGCAATAATTGCAGTTTGATGAAATCGCGTTTTTTTTTTTAAATTATTATTTTTGAAGAAGCGTACTCATTAGGCTGGCTTGTTACCTAATACAAATCAAAAACAGGTCAAAACTTACCGACCTCCTACATTTTCAGTTGGTACGGAAAGCGAGCGGACGGACACAGAGGAGCTGGTGGGACGAGCCGCTTCCCAGTGTTCTGCACCCCCAGACCTGTTGCCGAGCGAGGCCCGTGCCCTGCTGCAGCCCAACACACCGCCGGCGCCGCCGCCGCGCTCCTCGCACGAGCCTTCCTACAAACCACCACCGTCACCCACCCAGGCGACGGAAACCAATGATGATAAACACCCAAGATTACGATTTGAGGTAAAATATATGTATAATCAATATTCCTTGCTTTGGTCTTAAAAATGTATAAGCTGCTGCATCGTCTAATAGTCTTGTAGCATTTTTGCATTAGAACTTGGTTTTGTCGAGTCTCTCTGTAATGTATTTTACTTCTTTCGTTATGATGTGAAACTATTTCCCTTTCAACAACACGTCTTCTTTACCTTTCCGTTTCCTTTCGCGCTTATATCTACTTACATACACGCTGAAATTTAATAGGTTGTTTAGAACAAACGTTGTTCAGACCATGGTCTACTACCATTACATAGCATCAAAAAATAAAAAAAACGTGAACGGTCTTTAAAAAAAAACATTCAAGTCAGAGGGGGGACCTGCACAGTCGGCGCCATGATGATTCAAGTTATTTGCCGGGAACTTTACCGCGATTGCCGCGATGAGTACCTACTTTAATGTTACGGTTAATGTTTGAACACGTTTGAGAACATACTTAAGACTTTTTAAGGGCTGGTCATTATTTTTTTAAATTATTTTTTGATGCTTTAGAATGGTAGTAGACCATTGTATGAACAACAGTAGACAATCTCGTTTCTAAAAGATTCATTGCGCAGCCAAACAACTAACTTCAGACTCGCCAAGATACGTCGGCCGTATTGTATTCAAAGTCCTGCCTGACTGAGTTATCAACGCACAGCCTAAACCGCTGGGGTTAGAAACTTGAAATTTTGACAGTAGATTCCTTTTAAGAAGCAGGCATCCATTAAGAGGGGATTTTTTGAAATTCAACCCCTAAGGGGGTGAAATAGGGGATTTAAGTTTGTATGTAAGTCAGTCATTTTTGAAGTAAGAAGCATGAAATTATGGTTTCTGGTTAGAAATAAATGTAGACATTTTTGAACGTTTTTGGATATTCAATCCCTGAAGGGGTGAAATAAGTGTTGAAAGTTTGTATGAGAAATCTGGTACTTTTTAAGTAAGAAGCAGGGTAGAAATTGACTGACTGGGTGTGGACTGGGTGACTTATCTATCAACGCACAGCCTAAACCGCTGGGGTTAGAAACTTGAAATTTTAACAGTAGGTACTTCTACCTAATAAATAACGTAGACATCCATCAAAATTCTTTAACGTTTATTTGAAAATCCTTATTCCATGGGGTTATTAACTTAAAATTTGGTATAAACACTCTTCAAAGTAAATAAAAAAAGATTGACTTTTAGAATTTTATAACTACACTAAAAAGGGGCTTAACGTGGGTTCCAAATTTCACGCAAGCGAAGCTGCGGTCAAAAGCTAGTTTCTTTATAAGGCAATTTATTGGGTTACCTTATTTACCTCTAGGTACTTACGTAAAAGATAAAAATGAAACCCTGGTTGCGTACCGCCCGTCGTCCCAGGACGAAGCTTAATTATCATATCTATTGTGTCTATAATTACCGTGCTTGAGATTTTATGTCAGTGCCACCGCGAAACTGCACAAATATGGACTGGCCGCTGAAATACTCGCATATCTGCGGAAATGATCGGGATCCATAAGAATTTCACACCTTGAGAACAGTAAATGTAGGAAATATTCTTATTCTGTCTTATTGCACCGACCAGCCACCCATGCGCGTATGGGAATTAGAAAGTGGCGATTAGTAACCAAGCAAGTCGTGACTTAAGATGTAATCAAATTCATGTCTTTACAATCTACATATTATCATGAATTCTTAGAGAATATAAAAAGCCGCGGCGGCGAAGGCAACTGAGTTGGGTCGTCGTTAGTTTAAAAAACACCTTGTGATGTGGCAGTATTTAACGTTTAGTACATTGAAGTCTTTAACATGTTTATGCCCGTTAAGGTCACCAAGTTCATTTCCCTATAGCAGAAGCTGTGGCAGGTTTTAATCATTATTATTAAGTATTAAATAGTTAACAAACAAATCTATATTCTTATCTATAACTATCAATATCAAACAACGAACATATTTTTTAAGCCAGATAAACACACTAACAACGAAAGCCGCCTTTGACTTCTTCCTCACCTGAACAACACATTTTTATTGATATCCGGGGGTCTAATAACGCCACATTTGGTGGATAATTTTTCGTTTCATATACGTAATCATAACTGCAAGTAAACTGTACTTCCAGTTGCAACTGCAAACTTTGCGACTATCAAATGCAACAGTTTATTGATGCAGTCAGTGCAATTGCGTTACAATTGCGTACTGGATGGATATGCAGCCCACTTGCAGTTATGAATACGAATATGAAATACAATATGATTCAGCAAATGTTATTAGCCCCCCCTGATCAGATCATTCGACAAAGTGCTAAAGGTGTCAAGTCAAAATACTTACCATGGCCACAGGTTTTGCGATCATTTCAAACATCAGAAGTTCAAGCACCTAGATCGGAAATAATGACCCCGCTCCTCGCCAAACAAGAGAAGAGGCGGATCGCGTCTCGTGACGTCCGGTTGAAAAAAAAAACACGTAAATTTTAAAGATTCTCCTAATATGTATCTATCAGTCATTTCTATAACTAACAAGTATGCGTGATATAACATACTTCATCGTGGAATAATCACGGGCGGCTCGACTTCACCTTATGTTCAGCTGATTGTTTACTAAAGGCACTGCTAGTTTCCTTTTAAAGCGTGAGGAGATAAAGAGGACGCCCGCCTAGTCGGCCGCCACGCGCTTTTATGTCCGGCGCCACTGGGTTATCTACTACAACATAACCTTTCGACCGTAATCCAATAAGGAAACGGTAAAAGTAACACTGATTACTCCAAATACTAACTAGCTATCGCATTGATATCCTCTTGTCAGAATACTGAATGAATGAAAGGCTGGTGCCGATTACAGCGCTCTATTACTTTATTGGAATGATTTAGCAACATTGTATAACGTGCCTATAATAGTTCTACTTCGTATTTTGTTATGCTAATATTTCTTAGCGCGTATAAAGCATACTTTTTCATTTGAAACGTAGCTAACGAAGTCATTGTTTTACTTTTAAGGAGCTGACGTGTGATGTGGAACTGCAGCATCCGGAACCTTCCAAACAACAGCCACTGCAGTTCTCTTTTACCCTCTATGACCTCGATGGGCATGGGCGTATGACCAAGGACGTAAGTATTTTGATAAATAAGTACTGAATAACGATTATATTAAAGGTTTTACTCGAAAAAAATATTTTTATAGAAAATATTTAATTTTCAGGACATAGCCGGCATCGTGTCCACAATATACGAATCCATAGGAAAATCGGTGACAGTGCCACACTATGGGTCAAAAACAATACAAGTGCGGTTAACGGTAGTACCAGAAGACGGTAAATGTAGAAACCACCGAGGAAGGCGAGAGGCCAGGAGACGACGACGAAGAGAATGTTCATCAACAGTCAACGCACCACCGTCCGAATGTATAGATCATAGCGAGGATGAACAAAGGGAGAGACTCTCGCCCGATGATGAGATTTCCTCCAAGTCGTCATGCTCGGGCGACCGAAGACCAGTCCAAAGGCAAACCACATACATACAATCCCGAAATCATCGTCAACCTCGCAGGGAACATCGCGATCGAAAACACCCTAAAAAGCGTTCTGGAAGCTTGCAAAGACGAGAATTACTGGAAATAATTCAAGCTAACATGGAAAAAAACCATCTGAGCTTTCAAGCCTCAAGGTATGTTACATATTTATTTTACAGATACGAAGTATTATTTATCCAGTTGTATTAGTAGTGATTATGTATTAAGTCATAGAGTTAGCTTATGTAGGCAACCTATCGAAACATTATTTCATAGAGTCCTTATTATTGGTAGTCGATAAGTTCCATTACTATACTAACCCCAGTTTGTAGAAGAGCTGATGAACTTAAAAATGAACGAATTCGCTGACAAATCTCATGTCAACTAAATATGTGATTGGTTGTTAGTATTTTGCTTAACCAAGCACCAACCAACTAGCCTCTAATATTGTGTAAAGTTTTAAAGGATTAAATACCTATTAATTCTCGACTTTATGTACCTATTTAAACCACCCTCTCTTTCTTTCTTTATTACAGAAAGCCCTGTGATTCTGTTGCTAATGACGAAGAAGTTACAAACAAATATCAAAGGCTTCGGAATAGATCATACACGGTCAGTGAAAAGCCAACAAATGCATTCCAAAAGAAGAAATCTGAGAATTCTGGCAATGGCAATGGATACCTAGATCTAGCAAGCGGCGGCGATTCACATTTATGTAGATATGACCGGTACCTGCATGCGGTGATTTGTTCGTCAGCGCGCCACGCAAACACTGGATATCATCAGAAACAGTCTCAGATTCCGAGGCCGCCGCGAGTGCCGCACACGCATCACGCGCGGTCTAGGTCGCACGACCTACCTGCTCCAGCTCATGCGACGCAACAACCAAGAGTATTACAAATAATATTCTTATAGAATTTAAGAAAGGACATCTCCGATGATTGTTTTGTCCTTTTCATGTGTTGAGTATGTTTGTGGTATGATTGTAATTTTATTGTTGAGTTACCAAGCGCTGTTTGAAAGCAACTCTTAAAATAATAACTAAGGGTGAGATCGACTTCTCAATTAAGACGTTCAAAATGTTAGCAGTCTATAAGTATTCATAATTAAAGCAAAGCAATGTGTTAAAATAACAGCTTAAAGCCTCGTCGCCACTAGGAACATTTGTCTACTGTCACTAGGAACATTTGTCAACTGTTCCTTGTCGCACAGTCGATGAAGATCTTCATGGACTGTGCGACAAGGAACAGTTTCAACAATTTCGCGGCGATGTCGTCCGACGTCGCCCGACATCGCCCGATGTCACCGGGGACACATGTCGCTCGACAAATGTTCCTAGTGGGGACGAGGCTTAATAATTTCTCCATACTATAGATCTGTGAATAGACTTATTATTTTATAAAATAACTGATTCAACTAACCCAGTATTGTCATGTTCCACGATTATTATTAAGATATGATTTACTGTTTAATGTCCTATCTTTGAGTCGATATGTCTTCACTTCAACATAAATGTTTACCTACTTATTTTCTAAGTCACAGTAACGTACAGGATGTTGCGCAACTTAGGAGAGGCCTATGCTCAACAGTGGACTGCGATAGCCTAGTTGACAGTAATGTACACGCGGCCTTAAATATTTAAATTGTCAATAAGTGCCTTTACTTGGTAACATTGGTGTCGAGCGGAAGTTGAGATGTAGCAGAGTTCATGATGTAATGTATACTGATAGGTGATAATGCTCAGTAGTCTTATTTATGTACCTTTGATAAAACAAAACTCATTTTAGAGAGTTTTATAGACTGATTTTAGTTGTAAGTGTTAGGTACTCCAGCGATGATAGTTTATAACATTGTTATATGTAAAGTTCAAGTACAATATACATACTTAATTAAGGTTGCTCATCTACTTAATTTTTAATCAATAACGAAGTTCAGTTTCAAAATAGATTTAAAAAAAAAACAATTGTGACCCTCCCCATTACATTACCAATATCAGTATTCGTTATTTTAAGTTAATGAAAGAATCTCTATGTTTTATCTACCTCTATTATGCTTTCATAATGTATTTACAACTTATTGTGGCAGCTGAATTGTTATTTTAACATTAGCAGGTACGTCTTTGTGATAATTTGTTAAATAAAATAATTGTATGTAATGGTTCCAACTGAAAATTAATGTTCAGTTGTTAATGTACAAAGTGCTCTATCTTGTCAAAAATATTTATTGTCAAATATAATCATGAGATTAATTTACAATGGATTGTTTTACTTTGCACCTTATCTACCTACAAGTCTTCGTCGTGTGGTGAGCCATATCACCGTAAACAGCATAATAACAGCTGTTATTACTATTGTGGTTTCCTTAGGCAGCTCACATTTATTCACTGAATAATCACTTGGCGTTAAGGTCACCTAAAATGATGCCATACTTAAAAAAACTCAGTACTTTGTCTTAAAGTCAGGTAGAAGATTCAACTTACCAACATATATTTGGGATCTGGCCTATTTCTCCATGAGAACGAGGGTACGGAATATTCGTAAAATTCAAATGTCTCTGGATTCTGATAGGTATGTCGCTGCAAACAACCGTGGTGTGTGTGACCACCAAATACAACTTTAGGCTTGATTTTAGAAACAAGGTATTCTGTAGCTTCTTTAGAAAGGGCATCAATTTTTAGCCGAAATGGCTTATTTCGTTCAGGTAACGGCGGCGCATCTGGCTCAGTACACGCCGCGTCAGACTCTCTGTATAGCGGAAAATGCTGAAAAATGAGATATTTAACATTAATATACGATATTTTTGTGCATAGGTATAATGGATTATTGTCTCGTTTTATCATACAATAAATGCACCTGCATAAGTATTGGTCTGCTATATTTTACTTTCTTGATACCACCATAACAAAAGTCTGGATTTTCTGAACATTTCAATATTCCTAGAACAATATCACTTCATAACATTTTGCACCCTTGACAATTAATTTCATTCCTTAAAATACTTATTTATGTTATTACCAGAAACTTTAACAATGTCATTTCTAGCCTTCCTGCATAGATTACAGGAGTCACCTTCCATTGCCATAGAATTAATAAGAATAAAGTGATTATCCTTTAAAGTTATAAACTGAACCAATGAAGTATTCAGTAATTTTGAAAATCTTTGAGCCGAGCCCCTTCTCATGCTAAAAATAAATAAAATAAATTATGGAAGTAGTTCTAGAGAATGACAGAAATAGAAAATACTACAATATGCATAGTATAGCAATTGACGAGTATAGCAATCAGCACAATTATCTATCAGTCATACCTCCGGTTTCTGAATTGAGAATTCGATGAGTACTAAGTAGTATTTGAGTACAGAGTTATCAAAAAAATGCTTTGAAATCCGTCATTTTTTTGATAACTCCGTACTCAAATATTACTTACGTACTGCTTATCCTAGAATTCTCAATTCAGAAACCGGAGGATAGTATGTATATTAAGATGCAGGATATTTTAATATACATATTTGTGACGTTCATGAATTTGCATTATCGGTAAGCAATACCTACTAATTATGAAAACCTATATCATGATTTCCAGCAACAACATGCATCAGTGTGTCATTGGGTATTGGAAACAATTTGTGGAAGCGATCCACATAATCCATGAACTGCTGATCATTACTCCACTCGCCCTCATCAAAAAGATCTCCTGAAAATAAACAAATAGTATGTAGTAACGTAATCAAGAACTTAGTGGACAGCTTGATTATTTGATCATTGTGGATAGTTTTTTTTAAAGATGCATTTAGTGTTTTTCAGCAACCTTTATAATATTATAAATATGGAATTAAAAAATTTGGAATAACCGATAATATTATATTCATATACAGGTTGTTAACGAATTCGTGTAATTCTTAAAACCAATGATCTACTACTGGTGTAGATAGGCCCCGCATTGGATTTAGCTAGATTAAATAAAATAAAAAAAACTTTTTTTTTCATGCGGCTTTGTTATCGATTGTATCAAAACCGCCTAATAAGGATTCAGTAAAAAAATGAGTTTTTTTTTTTGCAAAAATATATTATGTTTGAGTGAACATTTCGATGCCACGCATAAATGAATGAAAGTACGGCGACACGGATGGGGGGCACGACTAACGCGATATCGTTCTTTGCAGTCAGATAACTCAGGCTCTAAAATGACTCAGAAATAGAAAACCAAGTTTTTTTTTTTAATTTTCCTGAATTCCCTTTTAGGGTTAATCTGTGTCACCATTAGATCACGTGGTTTGAAGGAATTACACGAATTCGTTTACACCTTGTATGATTAACCACTCGATAAAATATACACGATTATATGAATTCATAAAATATTGAAATGACTTCAGGAAAATCAAGATACTATAAAATTACAAACAATAATATAAAATGGGAATTTTACCCAGAACAAATACCACATCTGGTTTATGTAACGTCATGATAGCTTGAAATGCCTGATGCATCTGCCACTCTCGTCTCCATTTGTCAAGCCAGTGGCCTTTTCTTGGACCCAGTAAATGTGTATCGGATAAGATAAATGCTTTGAGCAACTGTTCATCATTATGTGCCTGGTCCAACACTGGCCAAGAACACTGTAAGTAATGCACAATAAAGTTATGTAAAGTACAATTATTATAACCACAACATAATAAGTACAAAAACAAATTTAAAAAACTTAGTATTCAATATATTTTTTACCTGTATTGTGACAACATAGTAAATAAGAAATTCACAATATATAGCTGTAAATAGTACACCTATAAGAAATAACAAAAGTTTTTTCGTAATACGACGCATTGTGGTTCCAAATCATGATCTTGTAAATATTCGTAAAAACTTAACTTTTATCTTATCAATAGCCACTTTCCGGCCGTTCGTCGGATTACATTTAGACAGTTGACAGTTCGTACAGACAAGTTTCAAAAAGTGCCTTTTTGTGTGACAGTAAAGGAAAGGTTACCAGTTTACAAAATTGTACCAGAAAAACAAAATTGAAAATTGTGTTAGCCTCATTTATTAGAAAAAAAATCATGATCATAAAATACTGAAATTGATTAATTAATAACTTAACTATTTACAACATTATTACAGAAAAAGTGTATAGGTATGTCCAATCCAGTGTATATTAGGTATAGTCTTTCAAGTACAAATGTTGCACAAATCAAAATCTGTTGAATTACATAATTTGATTACATGTTAAATTCAAATTCCCAATTCTTTTATTTGAATGAATACATAGATAATGAGGCCGTCAGCGCAAAAGTGGCCTAAGCCACTTTTTTTCGTATGAGAGTTGTGTGCGGTAAATAATTTCTAACAAGCTAATAATTTTAATTCAAAAATGGCTCAACTCTAGTTTGACATATTATGTCAAAGTAGAGTGAAGCCATTTTTTAAATACATAAGTAATTATTTACCGCACTTAGCTCATAAACGAAAAAATGTGGCTTAGGCCACTTTTGCGCAGACGCAGGCGGCCTCTGTTAACATTAAAGCAAATTCGAAGAATGGCCTGCGAAATTAAATGTCGGTGGCATTAAAAAAAATATACTTTTTATTTTAATAACTGCCTCTTAATGAACTGTTTATGTATTTATTTAGAAACCTTATAAAACGGCATATTTACGGTATATTTGTTGATCAACAGAAAAGTTGTTTATATCATGCTTGACAAAAATGTAGTAAATTGTGTCGTTTTATAAGGTGCACACATAAAAACAATTCAATATTAGTTAGAGGCAATTAACAAAACTTGATGAATTTGATGTTCAGCAGAATATTTAAAAAAAAAACGGTCCGCCTGTTCGCATTTACCATAAAGCACGTCGGTCGTGGTAAATTAATTTCTTAATTCCTACATGTAAAAAAATATTACAGACAGAAAATGTAAACAGTGAACATTTAACCGGCAGACTATACAAACTTATCAGTGTAAAATTTTATCACAGTATTTATTTGAAATATTATGTTTCACTGATAAATGAAACATAAAGTCATAATATGAGTGACAACATAATCATGCAATTTATTTCATTAAAAAATCACAATGTTATTACAATTAATATTTAATTTTGTAGTAAGACAAGTGTCATTAACTTAAACTTAAGTATTTAATAATAATTATTAATAGAATATTTGGTATGATAATACTTCATAAAAATTTTGAACATTAGGTATTAAGTACAGGGTGTCCGGTGGCAGAATTAGGAATTAAAAGTTAAATTAAAAAAGAACTACTAATTATATAAGTTTATTTCAATAACTATTACAAAGAAGACAAGTGCGGATTTTATTTCTTAAAAATTACTTCATCTAAATGTTGACCGTCACGTTGGACACTCTTGAAATCTGGCCTCCGTATTCCGTACCACTCGCTGGAGAAGTGATGTCGGGATGCCACTAACCTCGCGAACGATATTTTCTTTTAGTGCTGAGATGGTCGCTGGGTTTGTTTCATAGACTTTACTTTTGAGGTAAACACCACCGAGGGTACATTTATTACAGGGTACATGGAATACATCGTTCGCGAGGTTAATGGCACCCCGACATCACTTCTCCAGCGAGTGGCACGGAATACGGAGGCCAGATTTCAAGAGTATGTCCAACATGACGGTCAACATTTAGATGAAGTAATTTTTAAGAAATAAAATCCGCACTTGTCTTCTTTGTAATAGTTATTGAAATAAACTTATATCATTAGTAGTTCTTTTTAAATTTAACTTTAGTTCCTAATTCTGCCACCGGACACCCTGTATAAACAGATTGTGCTTTCACGTAATGGAAAACTCGTGAATATAATCGACCTTGTTAGATACTAATCACATATATCAGCATAATTCCCAAAATGATGGATGGTTTAAGCCACACTTATCCGAATCACCCTTGAAATCATGTGCTTTTACCTGCAAAAGCATTCTACAGAATACGTAATCATGTTGAAGCATGCCGAAGCATGCGAATGCGTACGCATGTCCATAAATAATGCCTATTTTCTGAAGTGTAATGCGAATTGATGCTGAGAAGTATGTTTAGTCCATTATAGTAGTCAAAACTGGTTCAAATTAAACCGAATCTGAGTTAGCCGAATCCGAACGGAATGCGGAAGTTCATTTAGGAGATTTTGAAAACCGCATGTTGTTGCATGTGTTTTAATAATTTTTAAAGCCGGGTAAAGGCTTAAGAAATAAGGCGGGTAAGGGCGGAAAAGGCTGATTTTTGCCTTTTAGAAATCGGGGTTAAGTTCCTAAATTAGTGTAATGCTTCGAGTCGTCCGCTGTGAGACAGACCCTGAAGGCACACACCAAAGCCCGGCGACTTCACCCGGCGGGTTATTACAGTTAGCTAACATGACGCAAAACAATTAGTGCGGTCCGCCAGGCTTGTTTTGCGTCATGTTCGCTCGCTTAGTTGGTCGCAATAACCCGCCGGCTTTGGTGTGTAGAGGCCTTAAAGTCATTATATATCATAGAATAATACATAGTATACTCAAAGACAAATAGACCCAGTGGGTGGTAAAGTATTACTGCAACGCCGCGCCGGTCACAATAAAAACGCGGGCGCGGTAAATTGATGCTAGTTTAACGTCGAAGTACGATAGCTTTGAAAAAATAAGTTACACTTTAAGGTGCCTATCATAATAATAAGCCTGTCTGTGCTGTCGCGCAGTCGGGTAAAAAGAAAAAGTGAAGTTTTTTCGCTTTAAATAAGTTTGTAGATTAATACAACGATAATTCATTCTATTTTCTTATTTCATAAATCGATGACCGCATCAAATAAACGTGCATTAGGAAAACGTCAAGTTTACAAGAAAAATAAGCCTCACGATCAATACGTCCAAGTAGCAAAACGTCCAAATACGCAAAACGTCTATTTAGCAATACGCACGGGGGGTTCACTGCGAAGAAAATTTTTCGACCGTCGTCTCTATGGATCACTTAATCACTCTGACAACTACCTCATCCCCTCTGACTCATACTTCGCCCCTTTGACGCCCTGTGACGCCATCTTGATGCTATGACGTCACTTTTATCTCTATTCTATGAAGTCTATGGACTGATCTGTCAAACTAACTAACAAAATATCAATAAAATTTATTTATTTACTTAATTAGCGTATCCTCTAAATATTCTTACTGTAATATAGGTACTTTGAAAAGCTGCAATTATGTGCAATAAGTGATGTGCTGTGGGTTGTCAGAGAAGTGGAAAGGCCGTCATGTTTCTTGAAACATAGGACTCTTGTGCTTAAAGTGCATCAAGTTGGAACATTCACAGGGCTTGACTTTTCAATAACTGCAAGAACTTAATTTTCAACGCAGAACTCAAAAGTTTCCAATGCAGGAAGGACTACCAATAGCTCGGTGATCAAAGCTCTGTCTTTCAATCATCAATGAAAAGTTTGCTGGAAGACGGAGTGACTAAACTGATGCTAGTGAAATAATTGGTGGTGAGTGCTACCTACTAATGTGTGTAAGAGTGAATAATAAACTACAACCAACCATTATTTGTATTTTTGACTAAAATGTCTTAATAATTGAACTTATATTTAAATAAAGTTCAAGATGCAATTATGTGTGAATAAGAAGCATGTGCAGGAACATGATTATGTAAAATACTGTACATAATGGAATAAACATAATTGATTAATCTTTTTTCCTCTTCCAGATGATGTCATTGTAATGAATGGTGATTCATTAAATATAACCTACACCTCACCTTACCGGATAAAAGGAATTAGAAATAATTTCCTCACAAAGAATATAAAACATAATAATCAAATTTCCAAATGGAGTAACATAGTGGATGTATACAAAGGACTGCAGTCACAATAATGTGAGATTGCTTCATAAATTAAACGATCAACACTTGATTCCTGAAAAAAATCAAATAGATGAAGGTATGTATGTATTTAATTACTGCAGACTAAAACCAATAGGTCGAGTCACGAGAACCAATAGTTTTAGTCAGTTGCAATGATGATATTATTATAAAACTTTCAACATTCAATGCATAACAGCATTACTTTTCCTGGCAAGTTCATGTAAATATTTGCATTAGGTGTCCAATAGCAATACAAATAAATCATCTAACAACCATGACATATAATATAAGTCATAGTTGTTTAAATAATATTATGTATTTTTTTAACTGGTATTTGCACTTCTTTCCTCTCGTCTATCTTTAAAGGTATTAATAATTTAATAACAGTGATTTACTTTGTTTTAGGTAAAGAACTGCATTGGAGTATACAGTAAAACGGTACCAGCCACTTTATCCTACGCGGCTTGGTTTAGTAAGTTGTAAAATTATAAAAATAAATATATTTTACAGTAACAAAATGTATTCTTTTCTTTTTTATATAATATTCCTGTTTCTAAAATACAACAAGAACCAGTAAATTAGTAAGGAGCTACGTATAGCAAAAATATAGAGCTCAAAAGACCAGTATTCGAATCTAAAATACACGAAATTCAGCTTAAAAGACTTGTGTTCGTGTTAGTTTGACGAATACTGACACGCCCACAATTAAAAGGTAAAAAATTTGCGAGTGAAAATGTGAGGTCCACAGATAAGCAAAATGTCCATTTTTTTGTTCAAGAGTGCGCCGTCTGATTGTATCCCTATCTAGTCTGTGGCAATACGTCTAATTAGCAAATTGTCATTATAGCAAAACGTCCAACCATCGAAATGTCTATGTAGCAGAACGTCCAATGAGCAAATCGTCTAACTTTTTTTGAGTACAGTCGTAATCGTAAACAATATTTCCTAACTAAGTATAATATAACACAAAACAAAATTCATTTTTTTATTGTAGTTAGGGTTCCAGTGAAAGTCATTTGAAAAAATTAAGTAATAATACCATACATAATTATGAATTCAGAATCCTCTTGTTATGGCCAACATTTTTTAGAAAACCTAGTGGAGTATTTTTTTTTCCCCTTAAGCTTTTGCAGTTCTCTTTTTTATTTTACATTGAAAAGTAAATCGATTCTTCTTCTCCTATTGCCTTCAAACAAAATAACATAAATAACATTTTGAGGTACTGCATAATAATATGTAACAACACGCCGGAGTCCTCCTTTAGTTGTTTAAATGTCGTTAGGTTCAAAGTGTAGACTGCAAATGACACTATTTGTTTGGAATCCAATCGTTTTCATCGTTACAATTTCTTATTTTTTTAATCCAATCATTTCTCCATACTTCATTTTCTTTAGGAAATCTAGTAAGTAAAAAAATATATTAATAAAATACCTAGTAATAAATAAATGGAATTGAATAAAAAACCACAAATTTCCCATATTTAGGGTAATTTGCAAACGTGAAAATTGACAACACTGGCCTTGTGATGGATTCTTTTCTTCTGGTGAATAAAGATTGATTTTAATGTATACAATTGGGAATTAAGTGATTGAATTATTCATTTACCTATGAAACGTGATTCCTGTTTTTTTTTCTTCCGATCACTACGGTTTTTACACCATTGCACCACACAAGACATGCTGTATTTTTTTTTTGTCGCGTTTTTTTTATCGACTTTTTTGACGTTTACGCGTGTAATGGCTGACGAATGTGTGAATGTGTGCGTGCCAGCCTTTACGTATAGCAAGCTGGCTGACTCTGAGTGACACAGTTTTTTGTTAGCGAAAATCTGTCACGAATATACGTCCGATACTTGTCTCCGATAGTCGGTTCCGATAGTCTGATCAGACTATCTGAAGACCTCCGCGTCATACATTTGTTTGCACATGAATTACACGTACGATCAGACTATCGGATCGGATGTCAGAATCGTAAGCATCGTCCGAGAGTCGTCGTTATCCAGAAAAAATCGGACACGAGAATCGTACGTGTATTTCATGAATCCGTTCAGATAGTCGAATCCGGCTCCCGGAAGCAACTATCGGACGTGTATTTTGACCCTAAATGAGAGATGAGATAACTAACCTATGGGAGCTACCTACTTGCTTACTAAAAAGTTTACGTATTAAATTTAACTGACCTCAAAAACGAATCCTAGTATTTTTGTGCTTTGCTTTGTCCAGGCATTATGAGAAATAGACGATTTGCTCATTGGACGTTTTGCTACATAGACATTTCGATAGTTGGACGTTTTGCTATAATGACAATTTGCTAATTATACATATTGCTAAATAGACGTTTTGCGCATTTGGACGTTTTGCTACTTGGACGTATTGATCGTGAGGCAAAAATAAAACGTTTACGTTACTTCGCGTTCAAACATCTACACATCTTATATAAAAGTATGAAACAACGAATACTAACCGGTTATTAAAACTTCACTGAGATTTGAGGACTTCTGGACTACTATAATGTATGCAGAAGACAAATCAGAAAAATCTCGCACGCCGCGCCCATTCTTCCATTAAGGCAACTGTTCACGAAATCAGTCGCGTCCCGCTCTTTTATTTTGCTGGGGCCGTTGTATTCTTTTAAACTAAGTACAGTTAAGACTTACCATAAAACTTACTATTTAATAAGAATATTAAAAGGTTAACATTAATTTTTGCTTTTCCAAACATGTCCATAACAGCACAACCTTCATATTGTTTTTGAAGTAGATCTTGTATATCTACTTCCATGGTTTCCATTTCAACACCCATGAATTTTCCTTTAATAGTGAAGACTCCATTGTGGTCAGTTGGTGTTATGTCGAATTGTACGTTTTTGAATTGAGAAGGTGACAGTCCATCTATTTCCAGGAGAACACCTCGCTCTAACAACTTGGCACCAGAATACTTCACGGTTAATTTTGATTTCAATTTTTGCATGTCTTTCCCTGACCTCCTTAAGCAAGCATGAACACTTCTGTAAATATTAAACATCAAGTTAACCATCCATAATTGTCCAATGATATATTAATAGATAATTATGATTAATTTAATAAATAACTTACTTCTTGCCAGTGTGAAGATTTGCAAGGCAAGATTTTATGTACTGATCATAAGATTTGCATTTTTCTTCATAATACTTAGTTTTTTCTTGTAAACTTTGTTTTGTACGCGTCAGGGTTGCCAACGCTCTTCTTTGGGCTTGTCGATATTTGCCTTTATTGCATAGGTCAAGGGCAATCGAAGTTACTAATGCTTGGTAACCATCTTCTCGCGTAACATATCCTTCGTCTTCAAGCATTTGCAGATTCTTGCGTAGTTTAGCTATGTGCTCCCGCAAGGTCATTACTTCGTCTTGTCGTACCTGACCAGAATAGATACGTCTTTGTATTCTTCCAGCATAATTTTCTTGCTGGGCTTTGGTAGTGCCAATACATAATGCTTCCAAGAGGTGTTCACCTTAAAAAAACAATATCTTATAGCATTCTTCGTCCGATTTATTATAATCATTGACATGTTAAATAAGGCAAACTTACCATTTATAAATGGGATTATAGACACACATAACTCCTTAGTTTTGATAAAAAGTTTATTCAAATCGCTCATGTCGTCGGAAGGTGCCTGGAACTTATTTGTAAGTGCTAAGCATACCTCTAACCTAGCGCTCTCTTCAGTAGTATCGCCCATTTGCTACAAAAAGGAAAGCAATCTTGATGATGAAGATAAAATATTCAAATAAGAATTAAATCTTCTTGTTATACGTACTGTATCCACATCTCTGGAAGCTAGCTGGGCAACTGAGGGCACATCTCCTAAATCATCCAACAAGTCGTTAAGTCGATCTCGAGGATCATGGGCTATAATGTCTTGATATTCGATAAGCAGTGCGTGAGTATCAACAATTTCCTAAAATGGTAAGGTTTAGTTTTTATTAAAATTTCGTTTACAGCTGGCTTATTTTTGGCACCGGTGACTTTTCTCCTTCTCTGTTCATGAACAACATAGACGGTAGCGAATTCCGCAACCTTACTGTATGCAGTAAGGTTGCGGAATTCGCTTCCGTCTATCATACGAGGTTCTTTATCTATTTCTAAAAGATACGTTACTTCTCACTTTTGTTTGATATAGATGTATTTGTATTTATTTATTATAATATAGTGCGTTGTTTTTTATTTATCGATACATGTCATATTATTTAGTAGATACATGTTTTTAGTTTTTAAATTATCTACTAAGATTGTTTTATTTACAATGCACACTTTGTCTGAGTTTTTTCGTTATCCCACTATTGTTGCAGGTTTGCTGGTAGAAACTTCTTCAGAAATAAGCAGTACCTTGGTACTTTCAAGTGTCCCTTATATGTACGTTTTACGTGTAAATTTTCGTTCTGCCTAGGCTTTTCCGAACTATGTTAGGGTAAGCTTAGAGTCTAACCAGGGGGCCTATTCCCGTCCGTCAACGAAGTTAGTCGCCCTTCCGAAAGTAGCCCGAAACGTAGGAGTGAACAAAACAATTGTCAAGTTCAACTTTTCGGACAGGCAAAAACACATCGGTAGTAGGGACAACTATGAAATCATGTTGTCATTCATGCTTAGTTCGGGCCCCGAAATAATCGTATGTCCGTAGGTTAGAGGGAGCAGGAAACGCTCGTAACTAAGGCCGAAATCACGGATTTCGTGCTTAGGGAGTAGACCCCCAGATGCGGCTGAATACCAATATTTTACAAGCAGCGACAGTCTTCAGACCTACGCCCAGGACCGACGGTTTAACGTGTTCTCCGAGGCACGTAGGGGTCTAGATGTGTAACGATTGATTACCCATAGACGGAATGACCCCGGCAAGCAAAGCTTAATTGCCTGTGCAAAAGAGAATAAGAAGCGACTATAAAAAATACCTGAACGGTAATATAGATGTGCGGGTGATGTAGCATTGTCGCCTCAGTGTACTCGTCGACTGCAAAGTATTCTTCAAGAGTTGGGCCGCGACAGCATCGCCGGAATAAGTCTTTCATTTTCTCATGACACTCCACAATAAACGGATTAAGGCAACGCAGATGACTTGATTCCTCCCCAAACTTAAAAGAGATTGAATAAACAGTGTTGATGCAAATCTTTAAAAGGCATTAATTTATTTCCCGTTGATGATTTACCAAGAAGACACAGTCGTAAATAAAGACAACATACAAAATTCGGATCTACCTAATGATATCATTAGAACTTAGAACGGGATATTTACCATGTTTATTATTTGTTTTGAGTTTAATATCCCGTTCTAAGTTCTAATGATAGTGTTAGTGACCATGTCAGTTTAAAAACTACCTAATGATCTCTAAATTGCTAAGATTTTTAATATTTTTTTCTTTTTCAGCCTTTTCCCATGTTAGATTTGTCTTCCAGCTTTAACTGCCCAGACCGGAATGAATATCAGTGCTTATTGGAACAACAATCTGAACTCCCCGAACTACTTAGGTAGACTTGTGCAACATGGTTTAGCCCAGGGCTAACCAAATAAATACGTCAATGTAGCGCAAGTGGGCCTCAGTGGGAGATACTAGTAACGTAAAGATAGACCTTCCATAATAATTTTAACTTGACAGACAGAGCCGATGTGCTTTCTAAGGCATAGATGAACAGTCAGCCGTCATATCATAATGTAAAACTCATACATACTTTGCATATACCTATCGCGCGCGTGCGCGCACACACACACACACACACACAAACACGTGAAACATAAAGAAATAACTTACCCCTTTCTTTGCAGCTGAGAAATGCAGGATTTTGGCCACTGAGGCAAGATTTTTGCGTTGATCTGTCGTTAGGCCAGTTCCATTGGGTAAATTGATAATGTGAAATGCATCGGGAGCTACTATGGCTGCATTTAGAAATTGGTAATAAACGAGATTCCCTATAACCTAAAAAAAGATTTTATATAAAAGACATTAAATCATAGTTATCTCAGAATATATACAGAGTTAATTCTAGAAGGGTCTATCTGACAATTAAGAAAAACCTGCCTTAGGGCGTATACATAAAGGAAGCAGGTAACCAGCGCCGACCTGCCAGCGCTTATCGGTACTGATCCGTGCAGGTAAGCGCACATACCTCCGCTACAACCGCTACATAAAGGAAGCGGGTAGAAGCAGGGGCTGGCATTTTTTAACAAAAATACGCCTTGTTCCCTTGCAAATACAGCAACAAATGACGGCTTACCAGCGTTGATCGGAGCAGGTCTACACGTATACGCACTTAGTGCGTATACATCGAAATTTTAACACTTTTTTAAAACAGTCATCAGTGATACTTTAAGTAGGCCGCGTATTACTTGGTACCCCCTTTCCGACTAACATTGTATAGGTAATTTCAGATTTTTTCCGGCCAGATTGAAATTGGTACCGGATTGCAAACCCTAGGCATAATGATATTTAGTTTTATAAAATGAAGTCCTAAAAATGTTTGCTACATATTCATACATTACACTAGAACACCTACTTACTTTTAAAATATCTTTCTCAGGAGTGTTAGGAAATTTTGACGTGAGAGCTCTATGTAAAACACGAGCCATGTATGTAATACAAAACGGTAACAGTTCAGTAGAACTAATGATTTCATCCAGAAACATGGTTACTATTGTTTTCAGTTGCGTAAGAGCCTTCTCGAGCCGTGTTTTTACTTCGGGATAAGTAAGAGCTTCTTCTTGAGTCACTGAGTATGCCAGTTTCCTAGATAATAAAAAAGTATTAAATACCCAGCAAGTAATTGTTTATAGGCACAAGTTCAGTACAGTTAACTCACGATATTTGTCCAGTTTTCATTTCAGTTTCATTCCTCCATGCTTTATAAATTTCGACAGGTCCAGTTTCGATATTAAGATCTTTGTCTTGTAGCATTTTATTAACAAGAGGGCCAATTATAGTCTGTAAACTGTTCAACCCAGATAGTTGTCTCGATAAGCTTACTGCCATTTTCAGGACTAATGGTGTTGATGCAATTATGTCAAAGGGTTTAACAACTTTGCAACTTATTTCCTCTTCAAGAGTAAATCTGAATAGTTTGAGCAATAAATATTCATCCCTTGCATATGCACCAAAATTGTATAAACTTAAAACAACATTTTGTAAAAAGAAATTGGTCTTGTTTTGTGGTATACAGAATAACAGCTTAGACAAATAAGTCGGATTTGTTTGTAGCTCATAAAAAAGATGTTGGTATCCATCTAAAAGTCTTTTACTTTCTTTGGTGAGTGATTTTAAACCCTTTACAGCTGTTGAAACTGTCATCAATGATCCCTTTCCATCGGGCCGTTTTTCTAATATTAGTTTCGTCATAGAATTGTGTTTAACTAAATTATTTAACTTTAAGCCGTGCGCAGCAACTTCCTGCAACGCGATGCGATTTTGCACTAAAAGACCAATTTTTAAATCCATATCATCTAATTGTTTAGATAGTTCCTGATTTTTTCTAATAGATTGTACCACTTCAGACTTTAGTGACTGTAATTCTATTTCTCTATCATAATCTTCAGTAGAAAAATCTAACATAGGTATAAACTTTTTGACAACTTTCAGTGGAGGATTAGAAGAGTAAAACAAAGATGTAAAAGCTTCGCGTGCACGACGTCCTCTCCATAGCGCCTGAATTTTTATTATTTTCTGCTCCTGTAAATCATAAAAATAATAAATTTTAACCATTTATTAAAGTTGCTATTACAAGATGTGTCACTATAAAAACCACTTTGCCACAATATATTTAATTTTCTAAATAAACTAGATCAAAATGAAAGATCTTTTTTTTCAGTCCCACTTTTATCATGCAATTTAGTAGACACGTCAAAAACTGCGAGTCATACCTGTACTTTATACCATGCCCATGGATTTTCTTTTCTCTCCCTCTTTAATTTGGCTTCAATGGCCTTCATTTTTATTAATGTCCCATATTTTCTTTCAATAATAATCCTCCTCCACCATGCTTGGATTTTTACTACAGATTCTTCATAATCTTTAAACAATTTTCGCCTGTTTCTAAGAGCTTTCCTGAACAAATATCCTTTACCGTAGGCTTGAAGTTTTACAATCGCTTTCTCTATAACCATCTGCATATATTTATTCACATGATGTTTGTTAGTTTTTTCAATGATGGCATTAATATCTTTTCTGGTTAAGTAACGAGCATAAGGAACAAAATCCTTGGGGGTGGACCAACAGTATGTATATGATTCTACATCTATGTACACAGTATTACCAGCATTTGTATGGCAAACAATCCATGGACAAATATGATGACCTTTCTTTTTTAAAGCTTTAGAGAACATTTGAAAATAAATATCTTTGCAGGTGCTTTCAATCATCCCAGAAGTAGATAGAACAGGATTCATAAGAGCATTCCAAAATTCTTCTATATCATTTTTTAAAATAGCCAAATTTAACTGAACTAGTGATTCTGTGAGTTCTTTTACATTAATTGATTCTGAATTAACTTCATTAATTGTCTCACGAATATCATCAAACCAAAGATTTTGAGATTCTTTACGAACAAGAACTTTTTTTAGCATACGCAAATAGAGATGACTTTCCTCCTTATGTAAGGATGCTGATAATTGTAAAGCTGAATGTTTCAAAAGGATCAGTAATGTATCTGCATCTTCTTCCATAACTGCCTTATTGATGTGTTCTATTACTGATACCACTGTAAAAAGGTAAATATTGTTAACTTCTATTTTACTACTATGTGCTATGACACCACAACTTAACAAATAGACATACTTACATTCCTCATTGTCATCATCTTTTATGTTGACCATATCTATTGAGTCTCTGATATCATCCAGTGTTAGCAATGGGCAAGCACATTGCTCTCTTATTTTCACTTGCAAGGCTGTTGCTAAAGCGGATAGGTATCGGCGGCGACAATGCGACCGCAATCCTTCCAGGTGTAATTGTTTAGAATTGAGACTGTTCCACACAGCAGTATCATCACCTCGGTCAACTGCTTCAGATATGGTGGCAATAGCTAATAGGTATGATACTGATGCTGCTATTTCACTTTCATTCAAATTCTTTTCTAATTCAAATTTCTCCAATTTCATTTCTTCATACAAAAGTGGTATTGCATACTTATCAACTTTAAAGTTTATTTCTAAATGAGGATTATTCAATGCAACATACAAATCTTCAGGGGAACCCTTGTCTAAAGCTCTGTTAACATCATTGATAGCTGTTTTATGGTCTGTATGTTCCAGTGATTTACGATTCCCTTCATTGATAATGTTTTGAAATATTTTATGCCAATTTGTAACACTCTCCACATCAACATCTTTATTGTATTCATTTATTTCTTTTACAACATCACAGTAGAAATCTAAATTTTTGGGGTTGTAATATTTCGTCTTTACCCAATCTTCATTAAAAATTTTGTCCAAAGTATTAACATCACCATTTTGAGAAGCAGAACATATTTTTTTCCATGAATATTTGTAATTAACAGCAGTTATATGCCCTTGTATTTCAACAAGAGTAAGCAATTCATCATATTCGTCTGGGATATAGCTATCATTAAGAGAATGGTTATGAGCTGCTTGCACTTTTTCATACTTGGCAGATTTCAAAACTTTCTTATACTCATCTATTAGTCTATTTTGTACATGTTTTAATTTCAGTTGTGGGTTGAGTAAAGCTGATGTTATTGATGTATCCTTATCTAAAAGATTGTTTAGCTCCACAACAGCATTATGTAAGGCAGCACCATCATTTCCAATATTATTTTTTGATAAAATACCTCCAATCTTTTGAAACATTGGAAGTGGGTGTTCACATCTTTGCAAATCTTTTGAAATGGAGTCTATTTCCTCATCTGATAGTACATAGTGACAACATACAAACAAATTAGATATCTAGGTTAATAAAATAATACAATTGAATAAAAAAACAAAAATACTTTACCTGTGAAAATAGCTTTGCCAAATACATCATGTATAAGAGGGGCTTTGCCAAGCTTAAATAAATGTGAACTAAGAGCATGAATACAGTATATTACTCTTGGCATATTCTTTTTATCATAAATATCAGTAGTCTCTGGTTGAAAGGTCTACAACAAAAAGTTATTGTTAAAAAATAGTTAAAGTTGGTAAAGAAACAACTTAAAAAATATATATTCACCACAGGTAGTTCTGTCTGTTGCAGAACTTGCAGAAATTTGTTTATGTTATCAGTGTGCTTGAACTGAAGCCCCATTATCTGAAACACAACATTCTTATTTATTACTAGCTGTACCCGCATGCGTTGCAATGCACTTTTTCCTACTTACTACCTACCTACTACCTACCTACTACCTACCTACTACCTACCTACTACCTACCTACTACCTACCTACTACCTACCTACTACCTACCTACTACCTACCTACTACCTACCTACTACCTACCTACTACCTACCTACTACCTACCTACTACCTACCTACTACCTACCTACTACCTACCTACTACCTACCTACCTACTACCTACCTACTACCTACCTACTACCTACCTACTACCTACCTACTACCTACCTACTACCTACCTACTACCTACCTACTACCTACCTACTACCTACCTACTACCTACCTACTACCTACCTACTACCTACCTACTACCTACCTACTACCTACCTACTACCTACCTACTACCTACCTACTACCTACCTACTACCTACCTACTACCTACCTACTACCTACCTACTACCTACCTACTACCTACCTACATGATGTCGAACGGGATAAAAAGTATCCTATGTCCTTCTCCTGGCTCTAAACTACCTCCCTGCCAATTTTCAGCTAAATCGGTTCAGCCGTTCTTGAGTTATAAGTGAAGTAACTAACACGACTTTCTTTTATATATATAGATAATCATGTCATCTCCAGCAATACATGGGGCTCTGCTGCTGCTATGTTGGAATTGGAATGGTGTCATTTCTAGTCTACCAAACCAAAAATACTCTAATGTAGATCACTTGCAATAATTGTAATCACTCCAATATCCATTTCTCTGTATGTGGGTATCTATTATCATGGATGTTTTTGGGGTTCCTTACCAAAATGCTAAAAAGGAACCCTTGTTGCACGACTTTGTCTGTCTGTCACAGCCGCTTATTTCAGGAACTAATAATGCTACTTAAAATTTGGAATAGTTTTATATAATGTTTGTCTTGCGTCGCGTGTTGTAATCTATCTCATCTCATCTTTCAGCCGAAAGACGTCCACTGCTGGACATAGGCCTCCCCCAAGCATCGCCACACTTTGTGCTCTCAATGTTGAGGTGGTTTGCCATAATCGCCACGCTTGGCAGGCGGGTTGGCAGTCACAGTATGGTTGTTAAAATACTGCAAGTATAGTTGTAATCTGTATACTGCAAGTGAATGAATTAAAATAATATTTTTATTTTCATTGTAACAGTCCCTGTGGGAGTGGGAGATTGAATTTTACAATGGGGTCACTAGGTCAAGCCGTTTCATATGATAGGGCAGCATAAAATGAAAGGGATACATTTACACATTATAAAGTATATTTTTATTTTCATTTAGCCCGTATAGTTAGCCCTCGTCTTTGAAAGCGGGGTGTTAGAAATATGTAAAATTAACACATTTAAAACTGTCCGCGAGCTTGTACTTTAGGTACTGGTACAGGTAAGTTGCTGCACTCCCAATGATATCATTTATATTTATATATGTGTCATAACTCAGGTATGATTTATATCTTAAAAAATTCCAGAAGAAATTACTAGAGATGTGCCGACTATGACTTTGGTTGGCTAGCCGATAAGTCAGTTATAAAGAGGCCGACTAGTTGGCCAAGCCAATCACGGTTTCGGGGGGATTTGTCAATTTCCGTGATGCTTCGTTTACAGCTTATTCGCGCGCAAGTCGCAACCGCTGCCCGCGAGTGTGTGTGCGGAACATGTTTTGTTTATTTCACACTGTTTCTTTTTTTATTAATACTTAGTATTTCCTCTTATGTACATTTTACTCAGAAATACATACAAAATAAGAAGCCGGATAGTCAGCGCTCTTAGCCGAATAGTCGCTGACTAAGAAACTGGCCAGATAGTCGGCTTTGCAGACTAGTCGCCAATTAGTCGGAAGATCACTACTGATCATATTTATGAAATTCGAAAATGAAGTGAATAAATGATCCAATTTGTTCAGAAGTTCTTGGGATAAATCAACGTAACAAACATCTGCATAATGAATTACAGGGAACACAAGAGACTGGACCAAAAGGGTTTTAGTGTTAGATGGAAAGAAATATTTGAATTTATAGTTTGCAATATGGTCGTAGTGCTCTGGCTAACCTGGTGACCTGCTTGTTCCAACTAAGGCCCGGACTCTACCAAAGCGGAGATGTGCAGAGATATCTTGTAAACAACCAATAGGAATTCGTTTTGAGTTGAAGCTAAATGGAGAGATTTGAAAATAACACAATCCTATTGGTTGATCCAGACATCTCCGCTATGGTGGAGTCCGGGCCTAAGCCATCAATGTGCAAATTGAATGGTTGTTCTTCTGAACGTTGTTGTTGTCTATTGTTGCTGAAGAATTGATCTTCATCTTCTCTCGTGTCAGCAGGAGCTATACGAAAACTGCTCGTGCTGTGGTGAAAAGATTAGCCAGTCAGCAAGGTTGGTAGCGGGACTGACTGCCCAGGGTGCGCCGGACGTACTTAAGTATCGTCACTCGTGGAGGCTCTTTTCATGCACCCCAGAATTGATGATTTAATAAAGTAGGTATTAAGAATTCATGGGTCGTCTTAGGGGCGGAGTTTCCTATAGTTTTGAAAATTTCTTACCTTATACCGTTTTTGATCAATGTCATAGATCTTATTTAAAGGGAGCATGTCTGGAGAAATAAAATTTCCCAATTTCGCCAAATTAACTCCATTACGTAAACTTTCTTCGAACTCAGTAGCCGGTGGTAGTTTTTCTCGTATACATGCTTCCATCCATGTCTTAGCTTCTTCCAAACGACAAAGGTACTCATAAGCAATAGTTCTTTGTCTTATTGTATCCATTTCTTGTCCTGTCTTGCGAATATCGGAGTCGCCTTGAAATTAGGAACAATAAAGGGAATACAGAATAAAGCTTGCAACAGCCGCCAAGTAAATATTGTTGTTATTAACTATTAACTCACAGTCGTCGATTTTTCCAATTCGTAGTTCGTCAAAGTCCTTCCCCATGATGGTTGAATTCTCACAATTATCACTATTTTGAATATTGTCATTTAAAATATGTGCTGCAGCTTTCACTTATTTTATAGAACCAGTAAGTTTTGCACTTACACAGCGAAATCGTAAAACTCTGCTAAAATATTTAAGTGCAATATACTTTCAGTTTGACTATTCAAAACAAAACGGCTGTTCGGATTCGGAATTTCGGATCATAGACTATAATAATCTATGGACTAGCACTTTATAGTTCGGATCAGTGCTGCCAGATTGAAAAAACAAAAGTCCGGGTCCATTGCAAAATGATCAAAACTCAAAACCCTACGGAACTGCGTCCGTTTCGTTTCTCTCTGCCTTTGCGTAGCTATCATAGATTCACAGATTACGGCTATTAATTTAGTTCCTAATTTTCGAAAATAATTATTGGTGGGAAAATATCACCAATAGTGACGTTGTACGAACGAGTCGTCGTCGCAAAAAAAATACCTTGTTTTATCAATCCGCCAACAACCAAGGCGCCAAAGCTCATTTTTTTAAAAAGAATTTTTAAAAGTTTTGTGAGTCACAAATGGGAAATGTCAGTAATGTCACAACAAATTGTTGTGATGTGACATGAAGTTTGAACTCAATTGGTCGATCCGAATTCAATTTCCATGTTGGTGGTAATTTGAATCTTCAATTAAGATTTCTGGAACTGTTATGAGGCTATAATACAAAGCGTGTTGTGATGTTTGCCGTGGGAATTTTCATACACATAACTTTTTTGTTTTCAATATTTGACATATATTTTAAATCACCCATTGTAAAGAATGTGGCTCCTTATCAGCCTCAACATGAACACCTTGCCGAACGTCTCGTTCTCTTTGTGGTTGACGGACTTAGAGCAGAATCGTTTGTTAACTACACGACAATGCCATTCTTGAGGTTTGTACATTTGAAATATGTGGATAGATTTTTTAATCACAATTTACTTACGCTTAAACTGAAATGAAAAACAGTCCGTGCGAACTTTTAAGAAAACCAATATTTTGCTTAAATTATGAATAGCTACAATACGGCCGACGTATCGTGAAGTTAGTTGTTTGGCTGCGCAATGAATCTTTTAGATATGAAATTGTCTACTGCGCAGCTAATCAGCTAACTTCAGACTCACCAAGATACGTCGCCCGTATTGTACGCGAGTTTTGCACAGACATTACCTCTTGTTAGAGAGTAGGTATGTTCCTTAGGCATGACCCTGACCACTGCAGAAAGTTACATAGATGAGAATTTGAAATAGCCATTTAATCATTCCAGGTCTGTGGCGAATTCTTATGGGAGATGGGGCATATCAAATACTCAAGTACCAACTGAATCACGTCCAGGACATGTAGCAGTGATTGCAGGATTCTATGAAGACCCTTCTGCTATAGCTAAAGGATGGAAAGAAAACCCTGTTGATTTTGATTCAGTTTTTAATCAAACATCCTACACCTGGTGCTGGGGTACATATGACATTGTGAATATTTTCACAAAAGCAAATATTGATGATCATATAATTGTACATGAATTTGATCCTTATGACCAAAGCTTCAGCACAGATAAAAACACTACATTACTAGATGCATGGGTATTTGACAATGTCAAACTTTTTTTTCAAAAAGCTAGTTCCGATAAAATTGTTAAAGAAAAATTGAGAAGTAATAAAATAATATTCTTCTTACATCTACTGGGAACTGATACCGCAGGGCATACTCATAAGCCAAAAACAGAGTAAGTTTCATTGATATTAGTTAAGATGTGTGATAAGTAATATTTTATATTATACAATAATAATCTTCATTGTTCATGAAGATGAATAAACAAAAACCTACATCCTCTCTGCTTTTTTTTCCCGTAGCCAAATGGCTTAAATATCTCTTCAGATACCTATAACACAAGACAGTTTTATATCTATTCTATAATAATTATACTTTAATAATTTAATGTGCAACTTGATTACAGGAACTTCTTAACCACCTTGAGACATGTTGATGAAGGGATAAAAGATATAGAAAAAGTAATAAGAGATTATTATGGTGATGATGGCAAAACAACTTTTTTGATGACCTCAGATCATGGCATGACTGATTGGGGTAACTTGCTGCTTGTTTTTTTAATCCAATGAAAGTTTTCTATTAGAATTACATCTGAATGTTCAAACCTAAAATATGATATTTTATGATTAGATATTATTAGGATATTTGACCGCATATTTAATATTACAGGTTCACATGGAGCAGGAGATGATCATGAAACAAAAACACCCTATGTTATCTGGGGCTCAGGAGTGAAACAAACAGAAAAACAGCAACTTGATACTAATACAGTTGACATGTCCCTAAAACACAGGCTGGACATTAATCAAGTAGATTTGACTCCACTTATGTCTGCTATTCTATCTATTCCTGTTCCTGTTAATTCTAAAGTAGGTATATAAAGGTATAAGCCAATTGAACATGTATTTGGATTGGCTTCACTTTCTTGTCTGACTGTCATAAAATACAAATTTTATTATTAGATGTACAGAAGTAGAGTAGAAATGCTTGTTGCTTACACAGTGACATGCAAGGAGGTCGCACACATATACTGCCACACAGGTATATCTGCACTAATATTATGAATGTGAAAGTGAGCTTATGTGTCTGTTTGTAAGGAGTAACAAACAATAAAACTGTACCAATTTTAATTAAAATTGCCCTAGAAATAGACTGAAACCTTGAGAAGGATATAATCATCATCATTTCAGCATTTATGCACCTACTGCTGAGGATAAGCCCCTTCCCTGTAGTCTTATAATGTTCTCTGACCAAAGGATACTTTTCATAGACATACCTTGTGAGCGAGTCCACGGGAACCAGCATCACTTTATTATATTATATTCAAAAAAGGCTTCTCCTACTTTGTAACTTTGTGTGGGTTACAACCACATTCAGCATAGAATATTTTTGTAAGTGAAAGGAAGTAGTCCTCTGTAAATAATGGAGGTATTACTGACTTAGATTATCATACAATTAAAAAATTAGTGACTTCTTCATAATAAAAACATGTTTTAAGAGTGCAAAATTTCTAGCTCTACAAAATCTATTGTAATTTGTGCCTGAAACCACTTGATGGTAAATCGCACTTTATACCTTTTAGAAATAAGGTCGACTTTTTATGGTACTGACAGAGTATTGTCAAATTATTAGCCAATAAGCTACAAAGCATCAAAGTGTATTGTTTTTGGATCAAGATTCTCACTTAATTTCTTTCAGATTTAATTTTAATTTCAAAGCCAGTTTAACTATTTTCATTTCAGGGAAAACTAACAACAGACCTATTAGATATGACCTTGTCTAACAAAGCCGCTGCTATATATAGCAACAGCAGGCAATTAGCATCACAATATAACAAGAAAAGACTTGATGTGGAAGAAAATGCTATCTCATATTTATATCAACCATATGAACCATTTGGTAAAGAAAAGTATCAAGAACTTATTCAATTCACTGAGAAATTACTTGCTGAAGGAGAATACGAAAAACTTATACAATTGAGTAATGAAATTATACACCTTAGTCTGTCTGGTCTCCAATACTATCATAATTACTACCAGCAGCCACTATTAGTACTAGTTACCTTATCGTTTTTGGGATGGATAGCATGTCTGCTAAAAGTTTTATCTGAACAACAAATCGATACACAAGCAGAAACTTCTAACTTGAGAAACATGACTTCAAATGATGTTCTTTGCAAATCCCTAAATGTAATATTTTCATCTTTATGCTTGTTGTCAGTGTATTTAGTCTACGGTATGATTTTATAATTTCTGTATTTTTCAAATTAATTTGATTGAGTATAAATTAATTAGACTTTCAATTTCAGCACAAAATTTACCACCCCAGTATTATTTGTATTCCATAATGCCTATATTTTTATGGTGGTATGCTTTATCATCATTATCTCTTTGGAGAAAGGGGTACAACCAATTCAAAAAAAATAAAAACTTTTCTTTATTATTAGTAGAGGTTTTATGTTATACCCTGGGTTCTATTGCATTGGTAAGTATATTATATTCAAAATTATTATTAATGTAAGCGACTTAATATTTTTTCTAATGCTGCATGCTGCACCTGTGTTTTTCAGGGTCTGTCATTTACATACAGGTGGATGTTGAGTGTCCCACTTTTGGGTATGGGGTTATGGCCATTCTTCTCAGCAACAAGACATCATTTAACAAAGCCCATACTCGTAGTTTGGCCTGTTGGCTGTTTGTTACTTAGTGTTTTTTCCTTCATGCCGGTTGTTGGAAAAAATGTTTTTATTGAATTAGTGTAAGTATTTCTGATTGAATTGATCTCGAAATAAAACTGATGAGGACATAATGGATACTATTATAGCAAATATCATTGTTTTTTTTTCAGCGTAACTGCCGGTGTAATTTGGTTAATAGCAATTTCAGTGTACATCTGTAAAATACTGTTACCACTTTGTTATAGCAATAATGAAAATAAGAGAGAAATTGTATTATCTGCAATACAAGCAATATTACTAACAATGTCTCTTCATAATATTTATGTGCAGTCTAAGCGATTTGAACAAGGCACACCAGTGTCATATGTTTATCAAACACAAGCGTGGATTACTGCAGGTGAATTTTTCAGTTATACATTTGTGATTGCCAATTATGCTAATGCGCCAAATCTATTAGCAAGTTTTATTGCGCTAGTTGACTTGCGCAACCGATGGTCAAGTATATGTGCCCCTCACTCGTGAGTTACATCGTTTGAACTCCTCAAAATGAAAATAAGGGAGATACTCGATTTTCAACTTTGAACCATCTCATCTAATTCCTCAATTTATTTCTTGTATAAGCGCGAGTTTTTATCTGACTGATGCGCGAGTGAGTACAAGTGATAAGGTTGCAAATATTTGATGACGAGTGTTCGTTCGGTCTCGCACTCGGCGCCTTTTCTCTCTCCCTCCCTCACCCAGCGAGGCGGCACGCGGTGGCGCACGAGCCGCCGCTCACCAATCTCTCTCACCTATCCTCTCCTCAAATGAGGGGTGCGTCGTGAGTACCTCACGAGCTACTTAAAATGAGATCCTACCTCATACTCGTATAAAATAGATGAGTTACCCATCACTACTTTCAAGCCGTGGACACACTCACAGCAAGTCGGCTTCTGCAAGTTCTACAAACTGAGCGAGCAATGGACTGCAATAACCTGCGCAACAAAACTTGCTAGTGGATTTATGGGCATATCAATTGGCGCTTATGGACAATGTTTAATTCATATTTATTTAAAATTTCAGCAATTTCCCTAATGCTGCCTCTATTGTTTACAAAAAGACTGATTTGTCGCCTCATTGCGATAAATACATCCATCTTGAACTTCTACCTTTTGTTATCAGTTTCTCATGAAGGCCTTTTCATAGTTAGCTTAATTCTAAATTTAATTTGTTGGATATTCATTGAATTTAGACTGCTGCATATTAAAAATATGAAGGTAATGTTTTTAAAACAATTTGTGAAATTTTGTAAGTGATTTTGTTTTATAGAATCTGTATGACAACTTTTTACCGCTTTTACAGCTTATTGAAAGCAGTTTTGATAAAGACATTAGTGAGGGAATCAAAACTTTCACAACAATTGAGAGAGGAATAAGTAGTCAAGACTTCAGAAGAGCATTCTTTTTTGTATCCTTTTTAAACAATTAAATCCGTAACAGACATTAAAAAAAAACAGCGCCGAGTAGAGAAGCTCAATTTTGAAGCTGTTTCGATACGCCAGTTATTGATTGATCGCTGTCGATTTTTATCTCATTGTGTCTACTATTCTCGTAACGAGACAAAGCTAGATAACAAAAACAGAATCGTTCGTTCTGAATCGGGGACGAGCCAGGAATCGAACCAACGCAAAATCATATTAGCCGTTATTTTTATGCCACCAATCGTTAGGATCATCAAATTCCTTCAATAATCATTGTCTTAAATTGAAGGAAGACCCTTAAATCTAACATTAACTTGGTACATTTCAATTCAGCCAATTTTACTCAAACGTCATCCTATTTTATTTGTTAGTCCTTATTTCATTGTAATAATTTCATGAAATCGTTACTTAAGTACACTCAGTTGTTTTCGCAAAATTACCTAGTAAGGTGGCGCAATGAGACTGTCCCTACGTCTTAGTTAGCGCGATTATGTAAATACGGGTATTGATATCCTGTAAAATATAAATTCCTTAACTTCTGCATCAGGTGTTGTATATTATATTAGCCTTTTTTGGAACAGGTAATATAGCATCATTAAACTCATTTGAAGTCAGATGGGTGACGTGCTTTATAACATCATTCCAGCCTTTTGTAATAACTGCTCTCGTATTAATGAAAACTCTAGCTCCATTCTTGAGTGTTGCTTGCAGTTTTAGAGCAGTGCAACATTTAACGAAGGTAATATTTATGAGATAAAGCTCCGGTTTCTGTATTAAGAATTCTAGGATAAGCAATACCTACTGAAGTAACATTTGAGAACAGAGTTGTCAAAAAAATAATGGATTATAAGGGCGTATACATAAAGGAAGCAGGTAACCAGCGCCGACCTACCAGCGCTTATCGGTACTGGTCCGTGCAGGTAACCGCTACATAAAAGAAGCGGGTAGCAGCAGGGGCTGGCATATTTTAGCAAAAATACGCCTTGTTCCCTTGCAAATACAGCAACAAATGACGGCTTACCAGCGCTAATCGGAGCAGGTCGGAACTTGTCGGCGAAGTTAGGAGCTTGTCGGCGCTGGTTCGCCAAGAGACTACCTGCGCGGACCAGCCCCGACAAGCGCTGTCAGATCGGCGCCGGCAACCCGCTTTCTACGTGTATACTAGTGATGTGCCGGATCGTCAAAAATGTATATCCGCGGATACGAACATCATCTGCCTAGCCTTTTCCCAACTATGGTGGGGTCGGCTTCCAGTCGAACCGGATGCAGCTGAATATCAGTATTTTACACGGAGCGACTGCCTATCAGACCTCCACAACCCAGTAACTGGGTAATACGATACTCTTGGTAAGACTGGTTGTCAGACTTTCTGGCTTCTGACCAACAGTAACGACTGTCAAAGATCTACAAATGACAGCCGGGACCAACGGCTTTACGTGCTTTCCGAGGCACGGAGGAAACTCGCTATGGTAAATGGTCACCCATCCACAGACCAACCTCGGCAAGCGTGGCTTAACCCGGAAGATCGGTCTATGCGGCTGTAATTATTTAGCCACGAGCTCCTCTATCCGATATATACGAGATCCGCGGATACGAAAACGGATCTTTATTTTCTCACTCAATCGGTGTCGGCGCGTGACTTTGAAACGGATAGAAAAAGCTAGAATGTGGGATAATACAAACCTCAAATCAATAAAAATTGACTACCTGATTGCTGAAATGTTAGCTTTATCAGATTTGCCATTTCAACACGTAAAACAATTAGGGTTTCGACGATTGATGGACCATATTGTTCCAAACTATGTTTTAAAAGGCAGAAAATATTTTACGGAACTTGTTTGTGGCGAACTTTACGATAAAGTGATATCAAAAATAAAAAACATGTCACAAGATTTCGAGAAAGTGGTCAGACTCATCATCAGGAGTTTCATTGTTATCGTTAACATGTCACGGTATTACCAAAGAATTTCAACGACTAGAATATGTTTGTAATTAAAGGTGTCAAATATTTGATGTTAAGAAATAAAAAATACTCTGAATGTTTTTTTTTTAAATTATACTAAACACATAATCTAAGTTAATAAGCAGCATTTTATCCTGTCAATTGAATTTGAAAATTAATAAAAGATCCGTAAATGATCCGCGAGAAAAGTGACGGATACGGATACCGATAAGGATCTCATTTCTCCCGCGGATATCCGCGGATACGGATATCCGGAACATCACTAGTGTATACGCCCTAAAGCATTTTTGACAACTCTGTACCTACTCAAATATTACTAAGTATTGCTTATCCTAGAATTCTTAATTCAGAAACCGGAGGAAAGACTTCTTTGTTTTTAATTATTATGCTCATGTTAATATTTTTTATGATTTTAGGCACCGACTGGTTATTTACATATTATTGTGTTAATATATTCAAATTTAATGGGAATACAGTTGTTATACAACGTGAAAAACACTGGAAGCTGGTTGGAAATTGGAACATCTATTTCTCAGTTTGTGATTGTTCAAGTGATCACCTTATTTATTGTTATAATTAATCAAATAGCAAAATTATTAACTGATGTCAGTATTCATAGTTTCACAAGTAAAATATTTAAAAGTCGAAAAAAATATGTTTAAGATAAAACTGAATTTTATTTTTTACAAATAAGTTTTTTGGTGATTGTTACCAACTATATTTACATGTATAATTCAAAGTCTATTCTATTGGAAGTGTAGAACTGACTGTCTTCCCCATGCTTTCTAACCCAAACACCAGTTTTGAAGTATCCCTCTGATGACCATTTATGCATTTGGTCAGTTGAGTGAGGTCCAGAAATGTCTTCATCATTTTGATTCCATTTGAATTCCCATTTCACTTCTTGTTGTTCTTCCTCATCCTTATCACTCTCATCATTTTCAGGTTTATTTTGACCTAAAACATTCTTCTCCTTTTGGTCAAAATCATCAGCATACATATCTAAATCAGTATCTTCTTTTTTATTTTCATGTTTGGCTATGATTGCACCAATCTTTTCATAAGTTTCTTGATAAATATCCATATTACCCAATTTAGTCAAAATTTGATTAGCAAGTTCTGTTACTCTGGTAACAATTCCAGCGTTTTCATCAACAATGCCAGCTTTTTTTCTTTTCCAGCGCTCAGCACTAGATATTTTTGAACTTGCACCTGCAAATGAAAGCAATTCTTTATAAATTAAATAACAAAACAACAGATTTTTTTATTCCTTTTCGTTTGATCTTATTTGAACTAGATGCTAGGTGCAGACAGGGTTAAGATGAAGCACACAAATCCAAGCAAGGTAAGGATATGGAGGGATTCCCCTATAACCCTGTGACTCTCACAAACGTACGACGGAACGCAGTGAACTTGGCTTAACTTTAATGCAGGATTCGTAAAAATCGGGTAGGTATTTATAAAAATCATCCAAAATTTGATAATATTCAAAATGATGCTAATTTCATTATGTAAATGGTTTTAACATGTCAATAATCTGAATAAGAGCTTAGTTTATTTATTTTCCGAAACTTAACATTCATGCAGGTGTAGCCATGAACCGAAATATCTTTTGTACAGTTCAGGGGGTTACCATGATCTGTTACAGCAGGATTGTTTTAATATTATTACGAGAGTGGGAAAGTGACAGCGCTAGACAGCTCTCTAGCGTCATCTCTTACCCACTCTCGTAATAATATTAAAACAATCCTGCTGTAACAGATCATGGTAACCCCCCCTGATTGATCTATCAACGCACAGCATAAACCGCTAGGGTTAGAAACATGACATTTTGACAGTAGGTTCCTTATGTGACGTAGGCATCCACTAAGAAACGATTTTTGGACATTCTACCCCTAAGGCTGCGTTCATACATGCGTGATTTTTTTTCGGCGCGAAAGCGCGCGCTCTTCGCTTAAGGCTCTTTCCTACACACGCCGCGGCATTGTTGTTGTGTAGGGCCGTTTTTGTATTGCCGGCGGGTATTTAACCAGGCCGCCGGGTATAACGTCTATTGACTTACACCCGCGCGGCAATAAGCCGGCAGCATGTATGTAGAAGCCTTTACGTGTCGTTGTTGTCGTCGTGTTCCTTGTCGTAACATACATTTTTTATCGATATAAAGTACACACGCACGCTCAGCGCCCGAATAGCTATTGCGTAGTACACGCGTCGCAATCGCGTTGCGCTCGCGCCGCCTCCACCCTCCCGGCTACAATGACGAATGCAATTTGAGATCTATTGATGTATCATCATAACTCATAAGACTCAAATTATATACAACAAAATTCAAATCGAGTTAGACGCGGGTGCTGACGCACGCCATCTGAATGCGGCCCTTAAGACGGAAAAGAAGAAGGAAAATAGGGGATTAGTTTGTATGGAAATCGGTCATTTTTGAAGTAACAAGCATGAATTAAATAATAGAGTTAAAAATAAATGTACATGTGTATGAGCGTTTTTTACAAATTCAACCCTTAAGGAGGTGAAATAAGGGTTGAAAGTTTGTATGACAAATCTGGTATTTTTGAAGTAAGAAACATGGGGAGAAACTGACTGACTGATCTATCAACGCACAACTTAAACTGTTTAGAAACTTGATTTTTACACAGTAGGTACCTCTAATACCATAGGCATCCACTAAGACTTTTTGGGAATTCCATCCCTAAACAGGTGAAATGGGTTGTTAACGTTTGTATGTAAATCCTTATTCCATGGGGTTATTAATTTAAAATTTGAGTCAAACTCTTTCAGTAAATCATAAAAGACAGACTTTTTGGATTTTAAAACCACCTAAAAGGGGGTTTAACAAGGGTTCAAAATATCACACAAGCGAAGCTGCAGGCAAAAGCTAGTTCATAATATGGGTTTATACAGGGTGAAATTGTAAACACTCGACAAACCAAAATGGGAGATTGTAGTCATCACTATGAACAACTTTTACTATGGGACCAAACCTGTATGTTCACATAACTAGTCAAAATGTAGGGAACAGCAGTTTTTTTTTTTGCGATTTTAGATTTGTTCCCATAGTAATTTTTCATAGTGATGAGTACAATCTCGCATTTCGGTTTGTTGAGTGTTTACAATTTTACCTTGTATTTGTGATTTTTAATATTTTCTAAACATACCAAGGCGTTGAAGGGTTTTTGCAATTGTTTCTTTGGGCTTCATATGATTAATAATTTCTTTGTAGTTCTCTAATAAATCAAACTTTTCCTCTGGTTCTTCATCTTCACTACTGGATTCATCACCAAGCCCTTTATTTTCATCGTCCTTGTGGACCTTGTACTTATCTTCTGGCCTGCCCTTGACTTTGACCCAGTCTATATTGTCAAGCCAACCATCTCTGATTTCTTTCTCTTTCTTCCAGTGATAGTGGCCCTGATTGTCAAAGTGGCCTTCTTCTAGTTCTTCTTTCATGTTGAATGGAGTGATGGTTATCTGTAGCAATGATTTTATAATTTGAGATTAATATGAAAATATCAACTAAAGCTACATTTGGGACAACACAGTACAGTGTTTAGTCCGGTCAAATTAGACATTTCAAAGTGCAAAAATTCGCATAGAGCTGAAATTTGGTACGAATGTTTGGAACACCATTATAAATCAAATGTAAAAAGTCCCCATCGATCCCACACTTGCAAAAAAAAATATTCAAGGTCAAAGTTCGCAAATACGGGTTTTTTTGCGTTTTTTAGCCAAACGGTAAGTTTTATGATAAAAATAGGTCGACAAAAATTTTAGATTATGCAATTATCTATAAGAATTGCCTACACAATTTTTCTTCTAAACGTCACCGTTTCTGAAATATAGTGGTTGAAAAAGTTGTATTCTTCATAACATGCGTTTCCACGCCACCTGGAAGGTAGTGTACTTGGCGCGTTTTTTTAACGTGGTTTCCCCAATAGGCCTATCCCACAATCTATTGTGATCCTGTTTAATTCAATACTATTTCAAAATATGTAAAAACTGGTACTATTGGAAATGATGAAAGCCGTGTGAATTCTAAAAAAATTGGTCAAATTATCCGTCTCAATCATAATCATCTGATAATTCTGCTTCCTCTTCTTCTTGTTCGTCTTCTTGTACTTCTTCCTCTGCTTGTTCTTCTTCTTCCTGCTGGGTGTAAGTAAATTGTTCTCAAAGCGATGCATCAGATGTCTCCTCACTGATATCGTACGAATCCTCTTCTGATGGTGATTAACATGTACCAGTTGTGAAGGTCAGTCGTGCTCCAATGTTGAATCACCATCAGAAGAGGATTCGTACAATATCAGTGAGGAGAAATCTGATGCATCGCTGTTAGAACAATTTACTTACGCCCAGCAGGAAGAAGAAGAACAAGCAGAGGAAGAAGTACAAGAAGACGAACAAGAAGTCGAAAAAGAAATCCCACAGAGAACACAATGTTTCTTGGCCCAATAGATGCTTGGGAAGTAAACAAAATACCTAATCAAAAACTTAAAAAACAAACGTAGTCATGGGATAGACGAAATACCACCTATGCTTTTAAGGCAATGCGCAGATGAACTAACTTTACCGTTTTACCTGCTACTGAACCAGTCATTTGACGAAGGTATCTTCCCAGATTTGTTAAAAATATCCGTGATAAAACCAATACATAAAAAGAATGCGAAAACAGATCCAAACAACTATCGTCCAATAGCTCTGTTACCATCAGCCTCAAAAATCTTTGAAAAAGCCATGTGCGACCGCATTTATACGTTTTGCGAAAAATACAATATATTTGATGAATGCCAGAATGGCTTTCGAAAAAACCGTTCCACTACCTTAGCAATCTACAAGTATATCCAAGAAGCCCTAAATATTATTAATAACAAAAAATACGCAATAGGAATATTACTAGACATGACAAAAGCCTACGACAAAGTGCAATTTGGGATATTGCTAAACAAATTGTATGGCATAGGTATACGCGGAAAGGCTCACGAATGGCTAACATCTTATCTAAAAAACAGGAAACAATTAGTCGAAATAGAATACTTTAACCAGAACAATAATGAAATTGAAAAAATCCGATCATGTAGTAAAGCAATAAACGCCTCAATTCCTCAAGGAAGCGTCATAGGATGCCTCTTATTTCTACTATATATTAATGACCTCCCTAAGACCATAGAAGGGCCATGCGTCTTATTCGCGGACGATATATCCATATTAATCTCATGTCAAAACAATGAAAATATAGATGAAACTCTCAATTCAATACTTACTAAAACATGCAACTGGATGAACGATCACAACCTCAAGATAAATTATTCAAAAACCAAACTAATAACTTTCCACCCTTACCAAAAAATACCTCTGACTTTAGATTTTACCTTCAATACCGTAAAATGCCCTAACTTTGCACGAATTTAGAGGTTTTTGTGTTTTTTTTCACTTGAGTAGAAAAAGTCGTATATGACATGTAAAGAAAAAATGCAAAACAGAACTTTATGCGCCTAGCAAAACAACCCATTATAGCCTACACCTCATATTTTCTGAGAAATAAGCTTCGGCATGGCCAGGCAAAGTTAATGGAAAATCCTCTACTTTGCCTAGGCAAGAATATCGCAGTTATAATATGTTTCCAAGTAAACGGATTCCGTAACCATAAAGTATTGGTATATTATTCACACATAACCATGTCATAAAGTCTATTTTTTGTTTTTTTTTTTGTTTTTGCTTTTAGGCAATGTTAGGCAGTCATTTTGAACATTGAGTACTTATATGGGGAATCTTTAAGGGTTGTCACCATATGAAAATAAAACAACAACAGTAATTCTAATAGCGTTCGCGGGATTACACTAGATTGGTTACAAACTAAAAATTTACAACCCTACCCCCAGGCAAAGTTTTGTCGATTTCAAAAAAAAGCGACCCACAGTTGTTTTCCTTGATTTTATCAACTTAAACTCGCTTTACAAGTGCAAAATATAGATAGAAAGATAGAAGATTATTTTTCTTTTAATATGGTCCCTAAGATCTGTAAAAATAGCTTAAAATAATCACACAATGAAATTTTGAAGACCCGGCAAAAAATCAGTGAGGACCATTTTTAAAATTCTAACGTTCACTGACATGTCACAACTTTCTTGACAAAACCAAAATTAAGTGTAGCCACGCGTAAAAATCGTACCGTAGACGAAATTCTCTAGATATAATGCATTTACAAATGAAATTCAAATAACCGGTTTAGGCAAAGTAAGGCGAGGTAGGCCAAATTAGAGCATTTTACGGTAACTCAAAATTAGAAACCGTTAATGAATTTACCCTACTCGGACTAGTAATAGACACACATATTAACTGGAAATCACACATACAGAAAACTCATTCCAAAATTTCTAAATTCTCTTACGCCCTTCGTGAAATAAAAAAGACGACTAACTTACAGACAGCTCTCACCACCTATTATGCTTACGCTTATGCATGGCTGAGCTATGGAATCACCCTCTGGGGAAACAGCACAGATGCACAAACACTTTTCATCTTGCAAAAGAAATTAGTTAGAATCCTGGTAAATGTCGAGCAAACTACTAGTTGCAAACCTTTTTTCCAAAAACATAATATTTTAACTTTTCCCTCTATATACATATTAGAAACATGCAAATTTGTCCGAAAGCATCAAGAATTTTATTCAACACGTGAAGACATTCAGTCACGCTATACACTCAGACACCGATCCAGACTAAACTTACCAAGTTCTCGATTAAAAATGCACTCTACGAGTCCCTATGTAATGTCCATTAAATTATATAATAAACTACCCGCACCAATAAAAAAAGAAGAGAAAACTAACATATTTCTAAAAAAACTTAGACAATTTTTGATAAATAAAAGTTACTACTCGATAAATGAATACTTAAATGATAAACTTATAAAATCATAATTTTAATCCTCTCTATTACATCAATCTACATAATTCAATTCAATTCTGTTAAAGTCAATCCAATTTATTCCAATTTAATCTAATTTCATTTTATTTAATTCAATTAAGTTTCATTAAATCTAAGTCAATTTAATTTAATATAATATAAATAAATACCTGATTATATTTTATATTTATATTAAATAGTAGATTAACAAGTAGTGTTTATTATAATTAATAAATGCTTCCTCTCTCCTAAGCTCACTTAATTTGCTGTGCCCGACAGGGTCCATGTGATCTAATTATAAGTTTTACCACCTAAGAATACATGTGGAATGCAATAAAAAGTATTGAGTATTGAGAAGAAGAGGAAGCAGAATTATCAGATGATTATGATTGAGTCCGATAATTTGACCAATTTTTTTAGAATTCAACTGCTTTCATCATTTCCAATAGTACCAGTTTTTACATATTTTGAAATAGTATTGAATTAAACAGGATCGCAATAGATTGTGGGATAGACCTATTGGGGAAACCACGTTAAAAAAACGCGCCAAGTACACTACCTTCCAGGTGGCGTGGAAACGCATATTATGAAGAATACAACTTTTTCAACCACTATATCTCAGAAACGGTGACGTTTAGGAGAAAAATTGTAGACAATTCTTATAGATAATTGCATAATCTACAATTTTTGTCTGACCTATTTTCATCATAAAACTTACCGTTTGACTAAAAAACGCAAAAAACCCATATTTGCAAACTTTGACCTTAAATATTTTTTTTTGCAAGTGTGGGATCGATGGGGACTTTTTACATTTGATTTATAACGGTGTTCCGAACATTCGTACCAATTTTCAGCTCTATGCGAATTTCTGTTAACCTACCCCTATTTTTTGAGCCAACTTGACCGGACTAGTTGTTATGTTTTTTGGATATTTATTCGAAAAACATTTGTTTTTAATTAATATTTTATACAAATCATTACTTTTAATTAGACTTAACACTATTTATTTAAGACGGGTGTTTTAGGTGTAAACAATAGGTTATTAAGGTATGGGTTCAGTGCAAATAAACTTATAAGGTAATAATATTGCACATTTTCTTACTGACTAACCTGCTAAGGCTGTCAGTAATCAATGTTTGTTTCAAAGGCTAAAAGAGGATGGAATTCTTTTTCTATTTAAGTTGCAACAATTTTTAGTATGTGTATGCTTCAGAAACAAATCTCAAATTGACTAGGTGTGTATGAATTTATTAAATAATGATTTAAATGTTTACCTACCAACCAAAACAAAGTAGAACAGTACAGTACCCTGGCATGATGTGAGTATGAAAAGAAGAACAGGAAAATGTTACCAAAACAAATGTGTTATTTTAAAAGTAAAATACCATTCCTAAGTACTCACTTCACCTTCCATTCCAGCGACTCCGTCTTCTTCACCTTCGATGTCATCTGCATGAAGAACATTATTCCTTTCTTCCTCAGCACCACTGTCCTCTTCATCTGAATCTAGCGAGTGTTTTTTACCTTCCGTCTTTTGTTTTACTTCTTCGACATGAAAAGCCTCTGAAGCTAGTCGTTTTGCCATTTTAAATACAGGTCGCAATGCAATGTAGCGATGGGCGTTGAATCAACGAACTAGTTGAATCAACGTTAATGTCTCTTCAACGGAATTAACGTTGACCGTGTACAAATCAACTCGTTGAATTCGTCAACGAGTTACGAGACAACGACGTTTATGAATTCAACTCGTTTCATCGTTTGACGAATTCAACGAGTTGATTTGTACACGGTCAACGTTTTGTTAATTTCAACGTACGTAAATTGTATTTTTTAAGAATAAAACTCCCGCTACGACGCGATAGTCATGACAAGAATTTGAACTCTAAATAACGAATAGAAGATTTTATATTTATTTAGTAATTTGATCAATGTCATTATTTTTTAAAGAAAGTAAACGTAAAGTAAGAATTAATAATGTCATATTATTAATTCTTAAAATGATTCATCATAAAATGTTATCCAATTTCATTATGTAAATTGCATCAAATTGTTCGTAAATTAACATTACAACAGCATACGTTAATAAAAGCGTTTAGGCGTTTATCGTTCATGCAAGTTGACGTTCGTAACACGTTAACTCGTTGACGAAATTAACTAGTTGATCAACTAGTTGACAAACGCAATTCAACGTTAACGTTTCGTTGACGGAAAAACCTTCAACGACCCATCGCTATGCAATGTACAATAACAATTAATATAGCGTGACAAAATACCACAGACTAGATAGGGATACAATCAGACGGCGCACTCTCGAACAAAAAAATGGACATTTTGCTTATCTGTGGACCTCACATTTCCACTCGCAAATTTTTTACCTTTTAATTGTGGGCGTGTCAGTATTCGTCAAACTAACACGAACACAAGTCTTTTAAGCCAAATTTCGTGTATTTTAGATTCGAATACTGGTCTTTTGAGCTCTATATTTTTGCTGTACGTAGCTCCTTACTAATTTACTGGTTCTTGTTGTATTTTAGAAACAGGAATGTTATAATAAAAAAAGAAAAGAATGCATTTTGTTACTGTAAAATATATTTATTTTTTTAATTTTACAACTTACTAAACCAAGCCGCGTAGGATAAAGTGGCTGGTACTGTTTTACTGTATACTCCAATGCAGTTCTTTACCTAAAACAAAGTAAATCACTGTTATTAAATTATTAATACCTTTAAAGATAGACGAGTGGAAAGAAGTGTAACTACCAGTTAAAAAAATACATAATATTATTTAAACAACCATGACTTATATTATATGTCATGGTTGTTTGATGATTTATTTGTATTGCTATTGGACACCTAATGCAAATATTTACATGAACTTGCCAGGAAAAGTAATGCTGTTAAGCATTGAATGTTGAAAGTTTTATAATAACATCATCATTGCAACTGACTAAAACTATTGGTTCTCGTGACTCGAGGTTTTAGTCTGCAGTAATTAAATACATACATACCTTCATTTATTTGATTTTTTCAGGAACCAAGTGTTGATCATTTAATTTATGAAGCAGTCTCACATTATTGTGACTGCAGTCCTTTGTATACATATACATCCACTATGTTACTCCATTTGGTGATTATTATGTTTTACATTCTTTGTGAGGAAATTATTTCGAATTCCTTTTATCCGGTAAGGTGGGGCATAGATTATATTTAATGAATCACCATTCATTACAATGACATCATCTGGAAGAAGAAAAAAGATTAATTAATTATGTTTGTTCCATTATGTACAGTATTTTACATAATTATGTTCCTGCACATGCTTCTTATTCACACATAATTGCATCTTGAACTTTATTTAAGTATAAGTTCAATTATTAAGACTTTTAGTTAAAAATACAAATAATGGTTGGTTGTAGTTTATTATTCACTCTTACACACATTATTAGGTAGCACTCACCACCAATTATTTCACTAGCATCAGTTGAGTCACTCCGTCCTCTAGCAGACTTTTCATAGATGATTGAAAGACCGATCTTTGATCACCGAGCTATTGGTAGTCCTTCCTGCATTGGAAACTTTTGAGTTCTGCATTGAACATTAAGTTGTTGCAGTTGTTGAAAAGTCAAGCCCTGTGAATGTTCCAACTTGATGCACTTTAAGCACAAGAGTCCAATGTTTGAAAAAACATGACGGCCTTTTCACTTCTCTGACAACCATCACTTATTGCACGTAACTGAGGCTTTTCAAGGTATATTACAGTAAGAATAGTTAGAGGATACGCTAAATACGTAAATAAATAAATTTTATTGATATTTTGATACTGTTAGTTTGACAGATGAGTCCATAAGTCCATAGACTTCATAGAATAGAGATAAAAGTGACGTCATAGCATCAAGATGGCGTCAGAGGGCGTCAAAGGGGCGAAGTATGAGTCAGAGGGGATGAGGTAGTTGTCAGAGTGATTATGTGAACCATAGAGACGACGGTCGAAAAATTTTCTTCGCAGTGAACCCCCCGTGCAAAATACGTTTGGAGATAAACAAAATCCACCAACAAACAGATTATATACTTTTTCATCTTTCATTAGTAGCACAGTAGTGTAGTGTAGGTGAGGCGTATTCATCGTAACAGCTAAATATAACAGGTACGTATCATAAAATAATAGACTGTAACTGTGAGACTGTGACAAACTAATGGACTTATTACACTTGGCTGAATTTAGTCTTCGAAATTCAGAAGGGCAACTTAGAAGCTTCTGATCACACTGTCCTTATTCAGTTACTGAGTCAATTACCAGATAAAGCGCAACGGAGTCGGACGTGCCGATTCGTCTATATTTTTATATGAACTCAGTAGCACTTGAAAGCCCTCATTTCATACATTTTTGTTCAGGATTTTTTTGTCCCAAAGATATAGCAAATATTGAACATAACTTATTTTTCTTTCGTCATTTCGTATGTACCTACGCTGCGCACCGCACTCGCACTTCACTTTTTATTCGGGAATACAAAATAAAACTATACATCCTCAAGCAGCGACTGAAGTCGGTAACTAAATGCGATTACACCTTCCTAAATGCGTTTCTAGTTAGGCTTCTAAATGATTCAGTCAGTCGGAAACCATCCTTGCTACTGAATTTAGGATGCTAGCTTGCTAATTGCGTTAATACTTGACTAAATTCAGTAACGACTGAATTAAGACGACCAAATTCAGCCAAGTGTAATAAGCCCAAAACTGAAGAAACTGTTCCTGTTCTACGAGATAACAAAATCCCATAAACGACAGTAACAAGCTTTTCTCTATTCATGCGAGTTACCTTACTTAGAATATGATAAAAAATGTTACATGTTACACTTTCAAGCTCAAGCACAAGCTCTTTCCTTTTCTCGCATAGGTTTAACATCTTAGTTAGAAAGAGAAGTACCAACGTTTAAGTACGTAGTACTTCTGAGATTTTTGGGCTGTTACTGCGATTAGATTGGATCTATCTATAGCGCTTATTACACTTGGCTGAATTAAGTCGTCTTGATTCAGTCGTTACTGAATTTAGTCAAGTGTAATCGCAATTAGCAATCCAGGATCCTAAATTCCGTAGCAAGGATGGTTTCTGACTGACTAAATCATTTAGAATCCTAACTAGAAACGCATTTAGGAAGGTGTAACCGCATTTAGTTACTGACTTCCGTCACTGCGTGAGGTTGTATAGTTTTATTTTGACCAAAGAGTAATAGTAATATATGGGAATAGAGAGCCCTCTCGCGAGATTCTTTGTAGATTTTTGTATTTGCAAAAGATCGCCTACGTCAAGTACGTCACCCCCCTGTGAGTTTCTGTCCATGCATGAGGACGTATAGTTTTATTTTGTATTCCCGAATAAAAAAGTGTAGTGCGAGTGCGGTGCGCAGCGTGGGTGCCTACGAAATGACGAAAGAAAAAGAAGGGGTGCGCATTAGAAACGGGCCGCACGATTTTGGGGTTTCTGAGGGTTGGATCATGTAGGGGTTGGTTTTCTCTACCTCATGGTATACATCCCTGCCTGAGGAAACGCAAACGCGTAGTTTTTTTTTTATACTTGTTTTTACATACGTGTAACGGAACGGTTTTCTTAACTAAAGTTAATGTAACGAAACATTTTTTCGTTGTCACAAGTAGAACGGAACGTAAATCCGCCATTTTGTTTGCGTGAAATGACACTAATGACATGAAAATTGACATTTAGTTGTTATTGTGTTGCCAAAAAAAGAAAAAAAAATGTTGGTAGTTATTCCGTTCCTCTCAGAGTTACGTGTTTTTGTTAACATGCATTAAGAGCGAGCGAAGCGAGCTCGGGACTTTCAAGCACTCCGACATGGATAGGTTAGGTTCGAAGGGGATGACGGGGCCTAAAGTGAGCGAGCAAAGCGAGCGAACGAAGCACGCACGCAAAAATCTCTGGGGGATTTCCCGAGCAGAGCGAGTGAAACTTAGAATGCTGCCAGACTCAAAATTAACGTTGTTTGTGAAATAAATAAATCAACCAACAGAATATAATCATAAAATGGTGTGTGTAACGCGTTATCTAAGTCATTTACTCTGCTAAGTTCTGTTTTAAGTTGAATATGGTAATTTAATCAATAGAGTTAGAAAATTCTGTATAAAAATCTGTATCCGGTGCTAATCTGTATCACACATCGAAAATCTGTATAAATACGGAGAAATCTGTATATATGGCAACACTCTGATTCAGTAACTAAATACAGTGTGATCAGAAGCTTCTAATTTGCCCTTCTGAATAAGACGACTTATTAATTCAGCTAAGTGTAACAAGCGTTTATCTGTGGTGGCAGAGAACCATAGAAGTAATAAGTACTACGTAGCGTACCAGAGAACACATAGAATGAAATAACAGACTGTTATTTTGTTACAGATTTTTGGAGCTGTTTTTTGAGTGGAACAGGAACAGGCGTAACAGATACGAGATTTTATCTATTACAATTACAACACACTCCTAGTGTAGTGCGCACTGCGCACAGATAACTCAAATTAGAGTGCGCGCAAGATAATTGTCTTCTTAAGAATAATCCAGTTTCCCTACCTTAAAAAATTAGTCGATTAGCGAGATGCACAAATAGCGCGAAGCCAAAAATTCAAAAAAAAAAAAAAAGTCTGCGCGCGGCCGAAATCGGAACTAATCATGGTCCACCAAAGTGTGTGCCGTTTTATCAATTTTGATAGTAGAACTACCTGATTGTAGGAATATTTAACGGGAAAATTATGTTAAGCGATAAAAAAGTTAAGCTTAAAAAGCGGTAATTTGAACTTTTGGGGCAACGTTTAGCACGCCCTCAGTCGCGCCACAGAATAGTAACAGAAGCACCACTTCGCGCAACAATTAATAGAAATATCGACTCTTGCAACAAAGCAACAAAGTGCAATTCAGCTCGCATAAGCGCTCAGTACCTAACGCTATATTCACCTAAACGTTGCCGCTCTCTTCTAACGCGCAACTCTGTCGCTGTCGGGCGCGGAGTGACGCGCTAGCTGTGGCGCTAGGGTTTTCGGCTTGCCGCTGATAATATACGTCTATCTACCTACTTGACCACGGAATCTATCTTTATGTTTGATGCGTATGATTACACGGTCAATTAGGTAGATAGACAATGAATAATTAAGTTCGTCATTTGTAATTTACAAATGAAAACAAACCTTTAATTTTTAGGCTACCTAGATACCTCTTTGTTTAACATTCCTCAATAACTTACATTAATAATATTTTCATATTTTGCAATAATTAAAATGTTCGTAGAACAAAAACATCAAAAATTCTGGTTGTTTACATTTTCACTATACTAATTCTTAATTATCTCCTAAACGCGTGGACCGATTTGCATGATTTAAACGGATATAATGGTTTTAGACCTCGATCTCTCATTTGACACCAAAATCGTTAAGTTATCTCAACAAATAAAAAATCACATTTTCAAGTTGCGCTCGTAATTATGTAAATCAATGTAATCAAACATTAAACGTTAAAACTACGGTTCTATATGACTGTACCTACTTGTTACCTAATTAACTTGTAGATAGGGTTTAGTTGCCGACGTAATGCACATGAAAACGAAGTTTTATCATCGTTTTTAAATTAATTTGAACTTATTTTTCCTCATCTGCAGGTAATGAAAAAAATGACACTGTCGTCTCCGTATTTCGACACACATCCATCAAATGAGCAACGTTTTAGACCAGCCATTCTTGTTGCTCACTAAACTTATTTAAAATAATAGGTACATAAGCGCGCGCGCGAGCGTTGACAGCCCACTGGCGACTTGGCGAGGTGGCCGCGTAGCAGGGTTGCCAACCGTAAAAAAAATCCCTCGTACATATGCAACTAAAAATCTCGTATTTTGACTTTCAAACCTCGTACATTTATGTATGATGCATCGAAAACGTGCTAAAAACAAAATAAAGGTATATTGAATTACTGGATTTAGGACTTTTTATTCAAAGAAATAAACTATTGCAAGTTTCTTACTAAATAAAACTTCAGTTTGTGTTGTATTAAATATTTTTTTTATTGTTACTCATGTAAAATCACAAAAAAAAACCAGTCATTGTTTTCGTCGTCGTTATCACTCATAACGATACTTCTATTACACCACTAAACAATTGACGAAGCAACGAAAAGACTAGGTATTTAACAATAAAAATCTTTTTTACAATAACTTCATGTAGCTGCACGTACTAACGTACCTACCTAGTGCAAAAAACACGGCCGGCATGCAACGAATGGAACACCTAAGGAACAGAGAAAGAAGAAATTTCCGCTGTGTGACAGAGACGACTTGCGAAGAACGAAATGTTTTACTAGGCAGGGGATTTCCAGTTGACGGGATAGCTACCATAATATAGTCATCGCAAAATACGGCAATGAAATTTTTGGTGTAAGAACTTCCTACAAGTTCTGATAGATGGCACTAGTTTTTACTATTTATCTAATGGTGATGAAAAATGTTCGTATGGCCATATTATCAAAATCTCGTACTTAATTGTACGAGGTTGATAGTGTCCTCGTACCTCGTACGGAAGACCACAAATCTCGTATTTGTACGAGGAACCTCGTACGGTTGGCAACCCTGCCGCGTAGCCACGCGAAATTGTAGGCACTTATCGCTGGTACGGCCGAGTGGTGGAGGCCTGGTCGCGCGCAGAGTTATCTTGTGCGCTCTCTAGTGATGGTCTAAACTATCGAAAGTACGCTAGAACTTAAAGCTACTACAAGCTGTCAAATTTTAGTGTTGCCTAACTATCGATAGTTGATCTATTGATAGTTAACCTTGAAAACTAGTAACAATATCGATAGGCCTATCGATAGTATTGAAATTTAACAATACTATCGATAGTATCAATCGACAGACTTATGCAATACTATTGATGAGTACCAATAGTATCGATAGTATTGAGTTGTGATAGTGTGTTTTACAACAATTACGAGCGATACTATCGATAGTATTAGAACTATCGATCTTTTTACTCCATCGATCTATAGCGAAAATCAATAGTATTGTGTTGATGCAAAAGTGCTTATAATTTCATTGACTTAGAATAAGTATGGACCTCGGGTCATCGCTCAAAAATGTCCGAACCGAAAGAGAGTTAAAACACGATAAATTTGAAAAGAGCTACAATTGCGCGCGTCATTCTTCATTTGGGCGAACAAGCAGCTACACCTCAATGTCACATGTCAACAATGCCGTTCTGTGTAGTGAGATCGTGTAAAAACTACTCAAAAAAGTGAAAAAAGTGATGGTGTATCATATTTTCAGTAGGTATATTATTGTTTTACAATTTTAAAGTATTATTTTGTTAAGGAACATTGTTTTTTACTTAAAATTGAATTAATTGCAAGAGCAAAACACACAATAACCCCACTAACCAAAAAAGTATCTTATTTTCCTTCCTTTGTTTGACCAATCATGTCAACTTCATTTAGTTGGATTACCCTAAGAAACTTGACATATTTGACAGAATTTAGAACAAAGATTCCAAAGAGTCGTTATTTTTACGCGATGTTTTTTTTGTATTGCGATTTTGAACCAATTGCAATTTGTTTTGTTCTATTCATTTACACAAGTGATTTTTAAACTTGCATTGTATGCAAACATATTATGTACGAAAATATGTATGTTGTCCTTCCGCCTCAAAATTGTATTGGTTTTTCGGTCACTACCAAGTTTCCGATCGAGCTGAAATTTTACAGGTAGGTATGTGCATATTAGATCATTAAAATGTCATTGAACTAATTTGATGATGGAGCCGAAGATTAGGCAGACACAGGAACAAATAGTAGGCTCGTCGAGTTTCAGCTCATGTATTTTGTCATTATAAGCACTTTTCATTACATAAATAATGACGTAGGTCCGATGGTAGAGCCGGAAAACGGGCTCTGGAACTTCCTAATGGCAAATAGTGGACACGTAACGTTTGGGCTCGTTTGTTTAGTTATCATGAGCTCTTTTAAATACACATGACAAAAGATTGTTTTTTTCAAAAAAAATATGCCTCTGATTTAATTTCAGTTTTCCTCGAGATCAATTAGATGAAGATGATGATGATGCGGATGCTGATGGTGATACTTCAGCAAAGGAAGCGAAATCGCGTTTCTAAAAATGACGGTGTTGTAATTTTGCAAGAAATGTTCTATGCTCTTTCAGTTGGATTAAATATTTAGCGATCGCAATAAATATAACTAATAATAAAATCTTTTAAAAATTAAGGTTGCTCTATTACTCCTATGTTCTCCAAATTTTCGTTTAACATTAGATGAAGTTTCGAAATTTGAAAAATTGAGCAGTGCTGTCATGTTTTCGTATGGTAAAAATTGTTGTAAGCAAAATTAGGCATTATGATAACGACATAGGATTTCGTCCATCGTAAATGAGCTTATTGGTATTTCTAAGTTTATATTATGTCAATTCAGGACACTTTTATCGTGAATTTTGTACTACACTCGTTGTCCATACTTATTCTAAGTCAATGATAATATTACATTATATTATGTACACAAATTGTGAACTCATCCATAACAATTTAGTGTTTTTAATACTTTTCATGAGTTTACTTGTTCATAAAAATATTTTATTCTATTATGAGATGATTTATATCCTGATGCAATACTATTAAACTTCGTTAGATATCGATGGGGTAAAAAAATCGATAGTTCTAATACTATCGATAGTATCGCTAGTAATTGTTGTAAAACCATAGACATAATAAATAATATAGACATGAAACGTTCTACTATATAAAAAATAGTTATGCAAATGTGAGGAAAATCGACGCCAATATCAAAAAAATACTGCCATCTCTTTCTAACTTTTTTAATTTTGCATATGTAAAAAAGGATAGTAGTATTTTGACAGCTACCGTAATGGCAACCCGTCATTTCTGGCGACATTAAAATACCTAAGTGCGGCCGGTCGCCATTTTATTTTCTCGCTGTTTGTTATTATCTAAGGGTACGTCAACTGTCAAATGCCTTTGAGCTGTGGTTATAATTTGTTGATTTTTGGAGTAAATAGCAGTTTTATTACGCTTAAACTTGGTTTTATTGTGGGAATCGTCGATAGTAAGATGCCGAATTGCAATATAATCGGATGTGGCATCAAAAGAAGCGGAAAACACCCAAACAACTTTGCACTGTACGTATTTTATTTTAACTGAAAAATGTTTAGATTTAGATAATGCTGGTTTTATTGTTGAAGACTTTCAACAGTATAGCATTCATAATTTTCGTTTTTACTTTATTTTCAAGATTTGTACTTCAATAAATCATTTTGTTAATGTTTATGTTTTGTTGTTATTGAAGTGTCAAGTGATAGAGTAGTGCATTTAGACCATCGACATAAGGAAATCTATGGACTTGGCATACCTACAAAAAAAGCGTGTATACCTAAACTTTGCTGAGAAAATAAAATGGCGGTTACTAGAGTAGGCCCTATCGATGTTTTTTAAAAATGACATCGATAAAACTTTATAATAATGTTTTTCTATTATCATGGTACCTACATAATTGTACATACCACTTTTAATTGTTGTAATTGTTTTCTTACTATGACCGTAGTTTCCGAAATTCAAATTTTCTTTCGTTTTTTGCAATTTGGAATACAGTATTTAATTATATGTTGATTAAAGTATAACTCGCGACCGTATGATCACTAGAATCAGTAATCGCATAACTGTCTAGACCGGACACACGGCAAATTCGTTTTGTCGTTATGTCCAGTCCAGCTCTTGATTTAGGTATAAGTATAATTACATTGCTGACCACATATGTTAGCGGTCAATAGTATGCTTGGCGTTGTGGCAACGGCGATATGTCTTGGTGGCAACGTCGCATATACCTATAAGGGCCTTTTCAGTGCCATGCGCGTTCGTGCCCACATGCGTGTGTCACCCGCACCCGTGGTGCCTGAATTTCACCTTTTCAAAGATGTATATAATGTGATGCGTGAAACACGAACGAAAAGGTAAACTGCGGGCGCCACGCATGCGGGTGACGCTCGCACGCGGGGTCGAACCCGCATGACAGCGAAAAGGCCCTTAGGGCCTATTCACAGTCATGCGTCATGACACGGTGGCAGCGCGGCGACGGATTCGTCGTCGCCCTGAGCTCTAAAACAGAGGAGACCTTTCTTGCTTGATTTGCTGCTGTCCACACGGTTTCTTTTTACTGTTACATAAGGTGGTTCCGTCAAGGGTCTGTATAAAACTTTATCCTGTGTAGTATATTATTATTTTTCATTCAAGATTATAATTGAATACCCATTAAATTTTTATCGCTTATCACATTTTTATCAACATGTTTACGACATACAAAGCTGCAATTTACAAAAATTTTATGAAAATATGATTTCACAGGCGGAACCACCATAATTAATATTTTTTATATTAATGTTTCCAACCCTTTTTTATTTACAAACCTCTTCGAACATGCAGATGATTGTGGGTTTTAATAAAAAGTCAACAATAATTATAATAAAGTATTTAATATTATAAAATAAATCAAAGTTATTCATTTCTAAATAATATTATTTTGTTCAAGTAATTTCTGTATGAAATTCTTTCAGAATATTTCTTCGCATTATATTTGAATCTTAAATTCATGTATATTTCATATTAATAATATTACTAAAATGAGTAATTCTTTTTGTCTTTCTTCTAATATTCTCATTCTCTTTATTTTCTTTAACTGATTTTGACACTTGTCCTTTAATTTCTTTATCATTTCTGTGTGGACCTGAAATCAAATAAAATAAAATTAAGCTTTACAGATATTAAAAACAAGCAAGTGATATCTCCCACCCAGTCTCAAATCAATCTATGAGATCAAATTCGGTAAATTAATAATGATGGTAAGAAAGGGATCCCTTTTTTCCATAATAATACTTTGCCATACAATTTATGTTGGGCTAATTATTGTTGAGACTAGTTTTGTTTTCCGAGCGTAGCTAGGCCATCCATAAACGACAACTGGTTAGGTTAGGGTTAATTTTTTTAAGACCCGTTAGTACAAATTTGGCTTGTAACTTCTATTTTTAGATAATGTAGAATAAAACACCCTACCGAACCATACCTACAAATTTCATTAAATATAACGGTATAGTACACGTAGTGTCTAGCATTTTAGGAGTTACTTATTATGCGTATGAATTATGTTTATAAAAATAATGGTTTAATATAATTATGCGTAAATATGCTTTAGAATATTATGCTTGAACATCTGTGGACAATTTTAAAAATAATATCCTCACAAACAATGCAGTTTTGACGTAAGAGGCAATTCTAAAGATTAAAAAAAACGGTACATGTGTTGTTTTTAGAAAACACATTGACCTAAAACAATGTTTTTGCATCTTAAATATAAGCTGCCTATCAGTCGATTGTCACGTAAAAATAACACTGTAACATAGAATTGAGGTTTCTGATCTGTGATATGCTGTTACTAGTGTTTACATTTTTTGATAGCTGATGCAGTGCATATGCAGATTTACTTAATTGTTTACAAATTTCTGCTATATGGTTTCCAAGTCATTTTATCATTATAATCTTCATAAGTATCAATCACGAGTAATATAGACATTTGTTTAATTATATTTTAAAATGTGAAAATATTTTGGAAACAATAAATTATTATCTCGTTTATTCATTATCATTTATCCAATTTATAATATTAAATAGCGAATCATTAATATCATTTTCAGAATTGTGTTTATTTTTACATTCTAAAGCCGTTCTATCGTCTAATAAAAGAACCATTTATCTTTTATTTCTTTCAAAGAGATCATTTATGTATATAATATTACTTACCAGTAGGTTTCTTCAGGGTAAAGCATCGTCACGTAATGTTATTTTACCCAGTGTTCGGTTGAAACACGATTCTTCGAAATGAAGAGAAAAAATAAAAATGTTTTTTGTTGTCGTCCTTAAATTTTCAACTCCGATAGATTCCAACCACAGTTTTCTTTTACCTTTTCTAGTAGGCAGCCTTAAAAGTAAAACATAAAACTAAAAAGGAGCATAAATTGCATTATCGATAAATAAAACAATGTCTAAATGCACTACTCTATCACTTGACTCTTCAATAACAACAAAACATCAACAAAATGATTTATTGAAGTACAAATCTTGAAAATAAAGTAAAAACGAAAATTATGAATGCTTTACTGTTGAAAGTCTTCAACAATAAAACCAGCATTATCTAAATCTAAACATTTTTCAGTTAAAATAAAATACGTACAGTGCAAAGTTATGTTTGGGTGTTTTCCGCTTCTTTTGATGCCACATCCGATTATATTGCAATTCGGCATCTTGCTATCGACGATTCCCACAATAAAACCAAGTTTAAGCGTAATAAAACTGCTATTTACTCCAAAAATCAACAAATTATAACCACAGCTCGAACGCATTTGACAGTCGACGTACCCTTAGATAATAACAAACAGCGAGAAAATAAAATGGCGACCGGCCGCACTTAGGTATTTTACTGTCGCCAGAAATGACGGGTTGCCATTACGGTAGCTGTCAAAATATTACTATCCTTTTTTACATAAGCAAAATTAAAAAAGTTAGAAAGAGATGGCAGTATTTTTTTGATATTGGCGTCGATTTTCCTCACATTTGCATAACTATTTTTTATATAGTAGAACGTTTCATGTCTATATTATTTATTATGTCTATGATTTAGACATTGTTTTATTTATCGATAATGCTATTATAAGCTCCTTTTTAGTTTTATGTTTTACTTTTAAGGCTGCCTACTAGAAAAGGTAAAAGAAAACTTTGGTTGGAATCCATCGGAGTTGAAAATTTAAGGACGACAACAAAAAACATTTTTATTTGTTCTCTTCATTTCGAAGAATCGTGTTTCAACCGAACACTGGGTAAAATAACATTACGTGACGATGCTTTACCCTGAAGAAACCTACTGGTAAGTAATATTATATGCATAAATGATCTCTCTGAAAGAAATAAAAGATAAATGGTTCTTTTATTAGACGATAGAACGGCTTTAGAATGTAAAAATAAAAACAATTATGAAAATGATATTAATGATTCGCTATTTAATATTATAAATTGGATAAATGATAATGAATAAACGAGATAATAATTTATTGTTTCCAAAATATTTTCACATTTTAAAATATAATTAAACAAATGTCTATATTACTCGTGATTGATACTTATGAAGATTATAATAATGAAATGACTTGGAAACCATATAGCAGAAATTTGTAAACAATTAAGTAAATCTGCTTAAGCACTGCATCAGCTATCAAAAAATGTAAACACTAGTAACAGCATACCACAGATCAGAAACCTCAATTCTATGTTACAGTGTTATTTTTACGTGACAATCGACTGATAGGCAGCTTATATTTAAGATGCAAAAACATTGTTTTAGGTCAATGTGTTTTCTAAAAACAACACATGTACCGTTTTTTGTAATCTTTAGAATTGCCTCTTACGTCAAAACTGCATTGTTTGTGAGGATATTATTTTTAAAATTGTCCACAGTTAACAAAAATCCAATTCGTGCTCAATGTCTAAACCAATTATGTAAAATTACTTTAATGCATAAGAGCTTCTTTGGTTTGGCTCTAATAATGGGTAACTAACTACCCAACAATGTTAAAAATTTACCATTATTTAATTTAAAAAAATAATTAAATAAGTACGTATGGCTACAGATCAAGCTGTACATTTCCAGTATAACATGATCTCGCATTGTATAGTATTTCCTTACAATGAGAGGTCAGTGTAAACTGGAAATGTATAGCTTGATGTGTAGTCGTGTGTACTTAATTGATAAATTTTATAATAAAATAGAAGATTTTGTAAATGATAATGATAAATTATAAAATATATAAATTTAAGTTTTTGTTAATTAATTATACAACTATTTTAATTTTATCTTCAATTCTGAGTCAATATTGCTAGATGACAAATAAAATAATGTTATCGCCTAATTTGTATGTCTCTTTGACAAAACATAAGATACATACTTTGATGCATAATATCATTGTTACCACAAAACCTATGTTTAACAAATAAATTTGATTTGAACATTACTGTTATAAATTTGTCCAATAAGATTGCGTATTGGCTGATAAAAATGAATGTGATGTCCTCAATTCCAACACTTGTCTTACGGACACAGAGTGTGATGTAAATAATGTGATATCGTGTGGTCCTGATATTAATTTATTTTTAAGATTCATTGAAAATCCTGTTAAAAAATACAAGAACCATCAAAAATACTAATAATTTTATTGCTTGTTTACAGCTTGCGATTCGACAAATTATGATGGCTGACATTTTAATTGAAAATGATCAAAATCAAATAAACTCGCCATCAATATCTGGATGTGATGCTTCTAATATGGTAATTTTTTTACAGTAGGTTCACTCTACTGTTTTAAGTAATTAATTTTCTATTTTTATTAATATTTATGTGGTTTTCATTCAGGTTAATCCTGTTTGCGTGCCTGCGATTCAAAAACAACCTGCAGAGATTCCAAATAGGAGTGGCATGGATTTAGACCCTTGCACAGCTGCTACGCCAGACTTAGTCACTAGCACTTCCGCAGTACTAAACTTGGCCGCTAGCATCTCCGCTGCGCCCATTTTAGCCGCTAGCACCTCTGCTGCGCCTGATTTAACCGCTAGCACCTCCGCTGCGCCTGATTTAGCCGCTAGCACCTCCGCAGCGCTAGATTTATCGGTATGACTAGCTTCAATTCAGTTTTTAATTGTAAATCAGTTTTTCTTATTGGTTCCCTAATATTTGCAAAAAAAAATTAAGACAAAGTAACATCATAACATGGCATACTTTTGTTTATCCTAATAATATTTACACTTATCAGCTTCCGCATATTTTTTTAAGCATGATTTCTCTAGTCATAATAATGTTCAAGCATAACATTCTAAAGCATATTTACGCATAATTACAGCGTGGAAGGGACATCGTAACACAAACTTCGTGAAAAGGTTCCTCATAAAGCCTTAAATTAATTTACGTAAGTCATTAATATCACAAATGATAGGTTACAGATGTTGTCATTTTTAAGCGCGCAATGTACTGCGAATGCAAGCAACGAGTCACAATCACAACCGCAAGCCATTACTCCGCTAACGCGGTACCGGTGCGCGGCGCGGCGCGGCGGCCGTACAGTAAGTACAGTGCCTACACGCATACGCACGCACACATCACAAGTCTGAGTTCGGCACGGAGTCGCGTTGCCGCACAACGCTTTTGTAAACGTGAAAAGTAGCATACCTACGTTTACACTACTGATAAAGAAATCACCTAACAAACACATTGATAAACCGAACTTGAAATTTAGTTCAATTGACTGATTGCTTACAACAAAAAACAAAACATTGCTCGTTCGCTCATAAAATAACATAAGTAGGTACCTACCTAATGATTCCGATGAGGTACCTACCTACCTACATGGCAATTAGTTGCAAACAAATTAACACTCACCTTAATCTCTCTTATTAGGAGTGAGGGACTCCTAATAAGATAGGGTTCAAAGTGGCCGCCACCAACTTGCTCACAAATCCTAGCGCGGCGCAGAGTTTCAGCGTGGACACGGGGCAATAAGGTGGGGTCTCGGACATACTCCGCACGGAGCGTCGCAAGCGATCTCGCATTTCTGCTGCCGTATTGCACTCCGTAACAAAGTCCCTATCTTGACCCCACAGACAAAAATCTAGTGGGGTCAAGTCTGGTGATCGCGCTGGCCAGCGTTGTGGATCGAACCTCCCAATCCACTGGTCACCAAAAGTCTGTCGCACTGAAAGAGTCACGTGTGGGGGAGCGCCATCGTGTTGGTACCACGCATCCCGGAAGTGGGCCACCGGCATCTCTAGTTACGGGCACTAAACGTATGGTTACGACTGTTACGTATCCGAGGCATTTTCGTTCAAAACACACACAGTACAACACAGACAAAAAAACAACTCTACTGATAATAACTAATACGCTCAAATCCAAAATCACGAAAAACAACACAACCGTTTACAATGAGCGCAAATCGGAAACTGATCAAAAATCGGCGAAATTCAAAATTTTACTTCCTTTACAATTTCGCCGACAAGCCGCCATAGACTCGTAGGCACCTAGATCATGCACAGACCAATAAAATGATAGACTGTGCCAACGCATTAAGTTGTACTGACAAAATAATAAACTGCGAAAATAAAGGTTAAAATTTACTAAAGATCAGATTACATCGGTTAAACAAAGGTGTTAATGCAAAAACAAATGTGTATAACAAAAATTGAATAAAAAAAAGCTTAATTACTAAAAAAACTTTTTTTTTTACATTCAATTTATTAAAATTGATAACAGTGTTGGACATACTATTAGAGATCATTAATAATCCCAGATAAAAAGTCTAAATAAAAGTAGTCCATCTGATATTAATTTACGTAATAACGCATCTGTTAGATTCATAGGTACTGGCCGCTATAGCTTTGTCGATACCGCGCGTCGGCGCAGCGGCATGTCGGCTTCTTTGAGTGAGTAGGCAGGAGCGCGCGCTCAGTGACTAGTTGCCTACACTGCCTACTTTGTTGCACTCACTTACTTTGTTGCGATAACCTCGGTTCGTGAACTTTACCAAAACAGCTGATCGGGAGCACTTTTTAAGTTTGATTTTCATTGCTGTTTTACGTGAAAATTGTGAAATAATTGTTTTTTTCTTTTTTATCGCATTGGGATGGAAAACAATAATGATTTTATACACTATAAATTAAAAAAAACTGCAAAAAAAATCGTAAAAATTAAGAAAAAAGCGACGGAAAATTCCAACGCTGGGGGGTTCAGAATCATGTACTGGATCCATGGTACACGTATACGTTACGATGTCCCTTCCACCCGGTATATTAAACCATTATTTTTATAAACATAATTCATACGCATAATAAGTAACTCCTAAAATGCTAGACACTACGTGTACTATACCGTTATATTTAATGAAATTTGTAGGTATGGTTCGGTAGGGTGTTTTATTCTACATTATCTAAAAATAGAAGTTACAAGCCAAATTTGTACCAACGGGTCTTAAAAAAAAATAACCCTAACCTAACCAGTTGTCGTTTACGGATGGCCTAGCTACGCTCGGAAAACAAAACTAGTCTCAACAATAAGTAGCCCAACATAAATTGTATGGCAATGTATTATTATGGAAAAAAGGGATCCCTTTCTTACCATCATAATTAATTTACCGAATTTGATCTCATAGACTGATTTGAGACTGGGTGGGAGATATCACTTGCTTGTTTTTAATATCTGTAAAGCTTAATTTTATTTTATTTGATTTCAGGTCCACACAGAAATGATAAAGAAATTAAAGGACAAGTGTCAAAATCAGTTAAAGAAAATAAAGAGAATGAGAATATTAGAAGAAAGACAAAAAGAATTGCTCATTTTAGTAATATTAATAATATGAAATATACATGAATTTAAGATTCAAATATAATGCGAAGAAATATTCTGAAAGAATTTCATACAGAAATTACTTGAACAAAATAATATTATTTAGAAATGAATAACTTTGATTTATTTTATAATATATTAAATACTTTATTATAATTATTGTTGACTTTTTATTAAAACCCACAATCATCTGCATGTTCGAAGAGGTTTGTAAACAAAAAAGGGTTGGAAACATTAATATAAAAAATATTAATTATGGTGGTTCCGCCTGTGAAATCATATTTTCATAAATTTTTTGTAAATTGCAGCTTTGTATGTCGTAAACATGTTGATAAAAATGTGATAAGCGATAAAAATTTAATTGGTATTCAATTATAATCTTTAATGAAAAATAATAATATACTACACAGGATAAAGTTTTATACAGACCCTTGACGGAACCACCTTATGTAACAGTAAAAAGAAACCGTGTGGACAGCAGCAAATCAAGCAAGAAAGGTTTCCTCTGCTTTAGAGCTCAGGGCGACGACGAATCCGTCGCCGCGCCGCCACCGTGTCATGACGCATGACTGTGAATAGGCCCTAAGGGCCTTTTCGCTGTCATGCGGGTTCGACCCCGCGTGCGAGCGTCACCCGCATGCGTGGCGCTCGCAGTTTACCTTTTCGTTCGTGTTTCACGCATCACATTATATACATCTTTGAAAAGGTGAAATTCAGGCACCACGGGTGCGGGTGACACACGCATGTGGGGACGAACGCGCATGGCACTGAAAAGGCCCTTATAGGTATATGCGACGTTGCCACCAAGACATATCGCCGTTGCCACAACGCCAAGCATACTATTGACCGCTAACATATGTGGTCAGCAATGTAATTATATACCTAAATCAAGAGCTGGTCTGGACATAACGACAAAACCAATTTGCCGTGTGTCCGGTCTAGACAGTTATGCGATTACTGATTCTAGTGATCATACGGTCGCGAGTTATACTTTAATCAACATATAATTAAATACTGTATTCCAAATTGCAAAAAACGAAAGAAAATTTGAATTTCGGAAACTATGGTCATAGTAAGAAAACAATTACAACAATTAAAAGTGGTATGTACAATCATGTACCATGATAATAGAAAAACATTATTATGAAACAGAAGGGTAATATAAACACGTACACACACTAAATAAATCAGATATATTACTTTAAACACTGTTACAATAATAAACGGACAGAGATTCGTCTTGCTCGACCGAACATCACACCATCAACATAAAAACGCGCGCCTTTTGTCTTTTTAATCTTGCGGCTTGACAGTAGAATGTGACGTCACCGTCGGTCACTGGCTGGCTTGGCCAAACCAAAAAGGTTAAATGATATAAGCGCTAATATCATATAACTGGCATGGCAAGGCTTTGGCTTTGGCTTTGGCTTTGGCTTTGGCTTTGGCTTTGGCGTTCACGTGGCTCGGCTTGGCATTTGGCGAGTTGTTACAATCGGCCATCCTGTAACAATTGCTCCCGCAATGGGACACACGAATTTGATTAACTCTCTAGTAAGTCAATAAGGTCTTCTGTCTCTAGTTGATCATCAGAGCTGCTTGCACTGTCAGATACAGGAGCCACACTACGATAGGGTCGCAAAGAGTCCACAGAAACCAACCCCGTAAAGTTTTTGTATCCCCGCAAGCCTTTTATGCTCCTAATCCTGTATCTGTCATTGCCATTAACTTTAGTTACAATATAGGGCCCTGAATATAAGTCATGTAACTTTGTGTTAACCCTAGCAGCACTGCTTGTTGGCGCCTGCCTCCATAGAACCAAGTCCCCTTTTTTGTATATGTGACACTTTTTGCGACGTTTGTCGAAATTATGTTTCATCCTAGCACTTGCTTTATCAATACGCGCACTAGCTTTATCACGCCTAGACTGGGTCGGTTCAGACACACGATCCGAAGGGGCTACATCACACATTGGTCTGCCATTACGCGCAAACATCAAATCATACGGCTTAAAACCCGTGGTATCGTTTACAGTGTTATTTATACCCCAAATTACATCAGGCAAACAGTATGACCAATTGTTAGCTGCTTCGGAAGGATCAGTAGCACGTAAAGCATTAAGTATAGTGCGATTAGTACGTTCAACTTGTCCGTTGGCACGCGGGCACGCAATTGCATTCAACGTATGTTTGAACTGTCTGTCTGTTGCAAATTTCCTAAAGTTTCTACTTGTGAAAGCTTTTCCATGATCCGTTACTATTCGATCTGGATAACCAAACAATGCAAATATCTTTTTGAGTATTCTAATTGTCTCCACTGAATTAACTGACCGAGTAGGTTCCGCTATAACAAATTTCGAAAACGCGTCAGTGATAACCAGCATATATTCATAACCTTTCTTCGTTCTACAGAATGGGCCTAAGTGATCTACGTGAATCATCCTAAAAGGTTCATTTGGCTTAGGAATCGGATATAACATACCTTCCTTTTTTCCATATTGCCCCTTCCCATAAGCACAATGTAAACAAGCTGTTACGTACTTTCGAATAAACCGTGTCATTTTAGGGAACCAAAATTCACTTTTAATCAGATCCATAGAACGTTTTAATCCTACGTGACCTATCTCATCATGATGCATTTGAACAATTTTCCACCTAGCGGGTTCAGGAACCACGAGTCTATTACCATTAAGGGTCTTTCTATATAACCTATCGTCTTTCAGCACATAATTATTTACTATATCGGGTGCAGCGGACCCAGCTTTTAGTTGGTTGATAATATTTTTCAGTTTATCGTCCTGAAACTGGACCGTACAAAACCAATCGGTGACTTCAAGGCGATTAATATTTACGGCATCAATTGGATTTCTGCTCAGCGCATCGACATGTGCCATACGTTCACCGGGCCTATATTCTACGCTTATATCGTACTCCTGTATTAACAGCCACCATCGCGCAATACGCGGAATAATATCTCGTTTCGTAAGGGTAGCGCGGACAGCGGTACAGTCAGTCACGACCTTTACGTGTTTGCCTATCACATAAACCCGGAATTTACGCAAAGATTCCACTACGGCTAATGTTTCTAGCTCATAGCTATGGTACATGGTTTCCTCCCTAGATGTCACTCTACTAAAGTACATAACAGGCCGCAAAGTATTATCAGACTGCCGCTGTAATAATATACCTGCTATTCCCATTTTGCATGCATCGGTGTGAATTTCTGTAAACAACGTTGGGTCATATAAAGCTAGCACCGGTTTAGAGCACAAACATTTCTTTAACTCATCAAAACTACTAACCTGCTTATCGCTCCATAACCACGGCATATTTTTCTTAGTCAATTCTGTTAGAGGGCGAGCTTTCACCGCGAATTTATATATAAATTTACGAAAGTAGCTACAAAGACCAATGAATTGTCGCACCTCATGTACAGTTTTAGGCACAGGAAATTGCGAAACTGCTTTTAACTTTAGTTCTGCAGGCTGTACACCATTTTCAGAAATTTCGTGTCCTAAGTATCTCACTTTATTTTGTAAGAATGAACACTTTTTCATATTTAATTTAAGATTCTCCGATTCAAACTTTTGTAATACAGATTCTAACATTTTTAAACCAGAATTAATATTAATTGAGGGTAATAATAGATCATCTAAAAATGCAAGGATTTCATTCTGTGAGCTGTCAGTTTGTGTGGGTGAACAGCGAATAGAATCAACTATTTTGTTAATTAAACGCATAAAAACAGAGGGTGCATTTGCTAAACCGAACGGGACGCGTAAATATTCATAATGACCTTGCGGTGTAATAAAAGCAGTCTTGTGAGTGTCTTCGGGTGCAACAGATAATTGATGATAACTTTGAGCCATATCGAGGCTTGTAAAGTATTTCATACCAGCTAACTTTGATATCTGATCGTCGATATTTGGCAGCGGATACCTATCTTTTACAGTTATAGCGTTAAGGGCACGATAATCAACACATAAACGGCTATCACCGTTCTTTTTCTTAACTAAAATAACTGGGGAAGCAAAATCTGACTCAGATTCCTTTACGATACCGGCGTCTAATAACTCACGAACTTTGGAATTAACTATTTGTTGTTCTGCGCGTGATAATCTGTAGGGTTGACGATATATGGGCTGTTGTGTGGTAAGTTTTATTCTCATGTGTAACAAGTTCGTGCAACCAAGATCTACTGCGTTATTTGCAAATGTGTGTTTATATTGTAATAATAAATGAATTAAACTGTTACGATCATTTTCATTTAAATTCCATATACTGATATCGACTAAAGGTACCCCACCGATGATGCTCGTATTAATTATTTGATTCATGGCTAAAATGGAAACAGGCGAGGTCAAAGGCTGCATATTATTAGAATCACCACCATCTACATAATTTGGCTTATTTGGCAAAATATTAGGCAAGTTAGATAATGGCTTGGCTTGGCTCACCTGACTCGGACAGGGCTCCGGTTCAGTTGAAGGTTTGGTATATGTGTTTGATGTGCTAGGACAGCGGGTTGCAATATGGCCTTGCACTCCACATTTAAAGCAAACTCGTTGATCAGGAAGTGTGCAATTGCGCAATATGTGACCAGTCTTCTTGCACCGAGGACAGGGGTCGACATCTGGATTAATCTTCTTATCTGATGTTGGCAGCTGCTTAGTGTACTTGTGCAACGTGCGTGCTTCGAATGTTGGTACGCGGTAATCGTCAAGGGCACAGAGGAACGACTCGTACAGTTCATCTGGGCGTTGGCATTGGAAAGCACGTGCGTTTGGTTGGAGGGAGGTTGGTAATCCCCTGATTATGCAGGAGACACTGGCCGCGTCAGATAGGTTGCAACGAAAACACATGGCGATTTTATCTTGGTAATATTTCGTCATAGTCTCATTGGGCGACTTCTTTCTGTTCATCATTTCATCTAGTAGCGCACTTGTCATTCCAACCGTGTATGTCTCCCAACTGATCAATCTTCTTTAACCACGTTGCCACGGTGCAATCCTCTCCATCGGGATTAAATTCTGGTATGAGGGATGCGGCACGATGACCTTTGAAGTGGCTGAGCGGCAAGGTTTCTTGATTGAGTTCGTATATCGCCCTATCAACTTCATTTTCAAGCAAACACTTCAGTAGTTTTCTAGCGGGTGGTGGCGGGTAGTCTTCATTACACTCTATATCCTCACTGATGTGATTTTGTGCTTGATCACTCCATCCAGGCGGACGGACTCCTTTACCAGACGTGTTAGGGCGATTACGTTTCATATCCCACTTCTGAGTGAAACAGAAGGGTAATATAAACACGTACACACACTAAATAAATCAGATATATTACTTTAAACACTGTTACAATAATAAACGGACAGAGATTCGTCTTGCTCGACCGAACATCACACCATCAACATAAAAACGCGCGCCTTTTGTCTTTTTAATCTTGCGGCTTGACAGTAGAATGTGACGTCACCGTCGGTCACTGGCTGGCTTGGCCAAACCAAAAAGGTTAAATGATATAAGCGCTAATATCATATAACTGGCATGGCAAGGCTTTGGCTTTGGCTTTGGCTTTGGCTTTGGCTTTGGCTTTGGCGTTCACGTGGCTCGGCTTGGCATTTGGCGAGTTGTTACAATTATAAAGTTTTATCGATGTCATTTTTAAAAAACATCGATAGGGCCTACTCTAGTATCCGCCATTTTATTTTCTCAGTAAAGTTTAGGTATACACGTTTTTTTTGTAGGTATGCCAAGTCCATAGATTTCCTTAGGTCGATGTGTAAAACACACTATCACAACTCAATACTATCGATACTATTGGTACTCATCAATAGTATTGCATATGTCTGTCGATTGATACTATCGATAGTATTGTTAAATTTCAGTACTATCGATAGGCCTATCGATATTGTTACTAGTTTTCGAGGTCACGATAGTATTGAAATACTATCGAGAGTCAATCGATAGTTGAGCAACACTATCAAATTTCTTTAATAATTCTTTTCACTTTAAGTTGATTAGTGACGTTTCGATACCACACAAAGAATATCAACTATGTTAAGAAAACAAAGCATGGATAATATAGCTTTATTCCTTAGAATAAGTACTAAAGCATAGAAGGAGCGCTACTTAGCACAAACGAATCAAAATATAGCCATGCTGTTTACTCATATGGCGGACTCGCTGTTGTCAGAGCGGGAAAGATAAACTTTTGACAGGCCGTAAAAAATAATTTTGTAACCTTTTGTAGTGAAACTAGGGATGAGGGTATTCACACTATCAGACTATAGCTATCGATAAAATAGAGTCATCGTATAAATGTATATATTACGAAATATCTGAAATAGTATTGTATGGCCGAAAGAAGATGACTATCATTGTGTTATCCAAATAACAGCCATGCCGTATATTGCCATAGTAGGTACACATAAATACTTACTTCTTAGAAAGTTATAATGACAAAAGTAATGTTATAATATCATCATTATTCAGCCGAAAGATGCCCACTGCTGGACATAGACCTCTCCCGAGCATCGTCACTTCGACTGGTCCTGTGATTATCGCTTTCAATAAATAAAGTCATCGTATATGTATAAATGTCTATTATTTAATTTGCAATTACTAAAAGCTTCACAAAAGTTAAATACATTATTATTGAGTGTTCCTTGTAATGTACTTGGACATGCACGTTTTTTTCTGTCACTAGAACGGCGCCATGTGGTCTCAGGTAAGTTGTTAATTTCGAGGCGCTGGAAATTTTAAACAAAATAATGATTGTTTTATATATAACTAGCGACCCGCCCCGTGTACGTTTTATAGCTTAAAACCTTCCTCTTGAATCACTCTATCTACTAAAAAAAACCGCATCCCTAAAAATACAAGATTTATAAAGATAATTACGGTAAAGAGGTGTAAAAGTTAGTGGCACCAAATGCAAACTGATTGAGAAGTAAGTTAATCATCGTTCATTGAATACGTTAATTTTGTTTTTTGTTCTCCTAATTATTTTATATATCAAGCTTGAAGATTGCGACTGTATTAAGATAAGCAAGACAATGAAATATTATCTGAAATAGTACATTTTATGAATGGCCGAAAGAAGATGTCTTACGTAATGTTGCAAGAAAAAAAAGATTTATATTTTTTTATTTTCAATCAAGCTAAATACAGTGCGGGGTTAATCTGTACCATTTTTTTAAAGAAATGACTCGAATTCTTTTACTTCCTGTAGACATGCAATTCAATAAGAATTTAGGCTTTTAAATTTAGATTGAAGGTATAATGTTGGTATACAGGGTGTAAACGAATTCGTGTAATTCCTTCAAACCGCGTGATCTGCTGGTGACACTGATTGACCCTGCATAGGTTTTTTCAGAATGAGCAAAAAAAAGATTTCGAAAAATGATCCATGGTATTCTGTATCTGAGTAATTTTAGCGTCCCAAGTTAACTAACTGCGTGGAGCGATATCGCGCTAGTCGTGCCCGTCAGCTGTGTCGCCGTGCCTTCATTAATTTACGCATGGCATTGAAATTTTCTACGACATAAAAAAATATTTGTGAAAATAAAGTTTATTTTTATTTTCGATCAATCTAAATCCCGTGCGGGGTTAATCTATACCGTTAATAGATCATGTGGTTTGAAGGAATTACACGAATTCGTTAACACCCTGTAGAGTTCTCCTTCAATCTCCGCCATTTGCCAGAACGAGTAAAAGAAGATATAGTGCTTTCTTAGAACCCAACCAATTTCGTGAGCTACCACGGCAATCCATTTATTTCGAAAATATTCGTCACAGGAAAACCTAAATGATTTTTTTTTTATAAATACCTAATTAATTAAACCTAACACAAAAATTACGTTGTCGATAGATTTATCGATAAAATTTTCGCACCCCTTTAATAATTTCTTTGGCGAATATTTATATTGATAAATAGATAAGATTTAGATAGTTTAAACTTATTTATTTTACTTCTTCTAAAAGGTAATGTCTTACTTTTACTTATTTAATGTATAACGAAATATATTTAAAGGAAAATCTATGAATAAACATAAAAATACTACGTACTTGTGGAAGCCGATATTTTCACTTTGATTTTTTGTACGTCCCTTGCGAGATTTACATTTTTTTACTATTCAGGACATAGCGCACACTCTTATTTATAAGAACAATATGCACTTACACAAAACACAATTAATTAAATATAAATTCTTGACTAAAATATTTTTTCAAATCACCGCGCCAGTGTCACAAGTATTATACGACAAAATTTAAAATGTCGTTGTCGTTTGACAGGCGGTACTAGTAGCGGGCTATTTAATTTGGTAGCGTTATAATGGGCTCAAAATCTCGAAATTGCTCTTATTTGACAGATGCCCCTGTACGTTTTTCAAGTACCGATACGGCTTCTATGCTTTAGTACTTATTCTAAGTTTATTCCGGTTTTTGATGATGTCGTTTACCTTTTTTCGATAGCAGTCTCCTTACTGCTACAATTTGCGAAATGACCGAGCTAGGAGCTGTCAGAACTCATCTTTGGGTGAACACAATTTTAATAGATTTTCATTTAAATCGTAAAATCATTAGGCATAGGGTTGATTGAGAAAATTTGACAGTTTTGGGTAGCTTGTTGTGCTGACGTCTAAACAATCTCAGAACGATTCGATATACCAGCAGCCTTATTGTCTAACTCAACTGGTAATCGACATGGACTTCATTTTTGACATTTGAAACCTAGCCTGGACTTTAATTGTCACTTTTGTATTGTGTAAATAGCTGTCACATACAACACCATTACCAGCGAAATTCAAACCTAGTGAATGAATGGAACTTCGTATTATAGCTGATTTTGGTATTGCGTAACAACGAAATGAATTTCAGTAGCAAATTCAAGCCCATGTGAAATGTCAGATGAAGCAGGGAGCTCATTCGAATCTTGTTTGAAGTGTTTTGGTCAAATTTTTATCAAAATAAGAAAATTGTGGCGAACATTGTATTAGAAGTGTTTGAAGAATAAGAAATAAGTTCCTACCTAATATCTCAGAAGTAATTATTAATCATCTGAACACCCTTATTTGAGTAGATAGGTGCATTCATTTCAGCAAAGAAACTAGGTACTTTTCTTGCAGACGTTCTGAAATAGCCATACTATCTTAGCACTGTTGTGTTGAACATTGTATTAGAAGCGTTTGAAGAATAAGAAATAACTTCCTACCTAATATCTCAGAAGTAATTATTAATCATCTGAACACCCATAATTGAGTAGATAGGTGCATTCATTTCGGTAAAGAATTCTGATTCTTATTCTGAGATAGCTATACTATCATATTATCGCACTGTTGTGTAACAACATAACAATTTTTGTAACGTATAAAATCGGTAGTAGCTTTTTAAATAAACTTACTTTGAAACGAATATTTAGCAAAAAAAATCACACACAACACCAACGTACAAAATAAACCGCGAACTTTTGACCATAGATTATACACTATGACAACTCCAACAGTGAGTGACATGAGTGGGTTTCATAGTTTGAAGAAAGAAAACTTGCGTTTCGTTACTAATTTTTTACTAAACTTACTGACAAAATACGTGATTAAATTGCAAATAATGACAAAAATAATGCATAGGCTGTGTTTTTACAGCATAATAAATATAATTACCGTTTTTGCAACTACTAAAACAACTAAATCGCAAATAGTACCATGGCACTATTAGTTGTCCTACTTGCATTACCGAAACGCAACACGGATCATTCATTTCGAAACCGAAGCCCAGTTTAATACCTTAGACAATACCGATAACATTCTGACTGGGTCGACCACTGGTAATCGACTTCAAGTTCACTGGTAATGGATTTCAAGTTAGACAATAAGGCTGCAGGTGTCGAACGATTCTGTTTGTTGTCTCGTTCCGTCTACGACTCTTGTAACGAGAGAAAAAGAAATAACAAACCGAATCGTTCGACAATTATACTTACCGAAAAGGATCTGCCTCGAGGGGCTGATTTAGTAAACTTCTTGTCGATTTCACCGCGCGTCGCGCTGAGTGATCGTTAATTTTATAACTTTTGTGGACAGAAAATTGTAATTATTATTATTTCTTTGTGGAAAATGTTCATATTATTTTAAGTTAGAATTACTATTTTCCAATTAGATTGAGTGTTTTACTGTAACAGCTGAAGAAGATTTTTTATGATAATAATAGTTTCTTGAAATAAAATCGGCAGTAGTTCCCTATGGCCCGTCGAAAATTGCTGCGGGCCTTATTATGGTACTCAGACTTCAGTTGTGAAATTGAAAATTTTGGATTTAACCTACTTTGATTACTGAATAGCTCGAAAATAAAGATGGAAAACACGATTGCAACAAGCAGTAGTTACAAATTAGTAGGTTCAATTTAATGAACTTTGTAACATGAAACAGTTACCTACAAAAAAAAAACACTGGACTAGTTGGGGTCACCCCCTTGTACAGCGTGCGCAAAGTACGCTGCGTCGCGGGCGATTATTAAAATTATTAATGAATTTTTATGCAACGAAGCGCCAGCGCGCCCCTCCCTTTTAAATATGTTTTCTTGTCTTTCCTCTGCATTAATAATAGTTAAACCGCTCACACGTTGTTGCCCCTTTGCCTATGTATTGGCGGCTTTTCAGGTATCGTGAGCTGGCGAGTCACCGTTTGCCAACACTTTTCAGTTTTAAACTTGTAAGGCAGACGCCGTTTTCTTCCCACAATAGAAGTTATCTAGTCCACTTAACACCCCTTCCCATAGACCAGATATTTTTCACCATATTTACAATAGCCTTGCACCCATCTGGGATAGTCCATGACTGTACTCCAATAGTGCAGCCACAAGTGCAGCCGTGGATAGTCCCCGGTTGGTGCCCCACCCCATGTTAGATTAAAGTTCTCAAAGGGGCCTCTGCGTGTTGGACCTGTGTCCCCCGCATGCCTTCCAAAGGACCGGACATCTTCCGCACGGAAGATGAGCCGTGACTCTAAAGAAGTTAAAAAAACAACACTAAGCATGTTGGCGGTTCAGTTACAGAAAAATGTGGACATTTTACCTCGTTTGACGCTTGTCAACGTGCACTCGGCACGCGTTCGGCCAAAGAGAATGTAACTAGTACGTTCGGCGACCGCCCTCTACCTTAGAGCATATACCTACCCTCTACGCTTTACTTTTGTTTTTAAATGATGTAGCGTACTTATATGGCAACACTGATATGAACTAACCGGGAACCCCCCCTGTTTTAATCATCGGGTCATTCGTTACTAGGTCGACCAAATATAATTGTAGGTACTTGCTTATCACTAATACCTATAATGTAAATGATTCGTTTTTTGCCAGCATATTATTATAACATTATGAACATTCCTTTTCATTTCAACTTTCGAGAGCGCTGGGCTTAGTCGCACAACAATGTCTACAGTATAGTGCGCGTTTGGCTTTAAATAAAAACCGGCCAAGTGCGAGTCGGACTCGCGCACGAAGAGTTCCGTACCATTATCTATAACAACGGCAAAAAAGTCACGTTTGTTGTTTGGGAGCCCCCTTAAATATTAATTTTATTCGGTTTTTTAGTATTTGTTGATAAAGCGGCAACAGAAATACATCATCTGTGAACAACTGTCTAATTATCACGGTTTATGAGATACAGCCTGGTGACAGATAGACAGACAGACGGACAGCGGAGTCTTAGTAATAGGGTCCCGTTTTACCCTTTGGATACGGAGCCCTAAAAAAGACAATTATTACAAAGTTTAGCGAGCTCACGAAAACGATTGCCGTTTTCGTAATTTGCCAGCTCGTACTAGGGGTAAGTACTGGTGTCTACGGACGGCCGCTGCCTGGTTGTGGTTGCGGCTGCGTAGTGCGCCAGGTCCCATATGGCGCGTTTACACTAGGTCGGTCGACCGAATGCGGTCAAATGTGGCTTGAATTTCATACGATTGCGAACATCGATGGGTCAGTATTGTTTCAACAAATCGGTTATGACTGAATAAGGCCAACGGAAACAACTTATATCGGGTGTAAAAAGACCCATAACGATAACGAAAACCACATATTCTACCCATCATTGGGATCATTTTTTTCTACCAGACCATACCTGGGAAACCATTGGTTTTGGAGATATTGAAGGTCAGTGTTTTTTTTTTAGTTTTTTCCAAAAACTTATTCCAAGTGATAATATTAAACTTTCTTCCAAACAACTTTATCAAAATTTTCAATTTTTCCTCACAAATTACGCATTTGAAGTTACAAAAACGCAACGAATATCAAACGCACACGACCGCCTTGGCTCAGCTGTGTGGCTGCTGCAAGCATGCAAACGAGCGGCATCGCCACAAACACACATTGCGCGCTACAAAAAAAAGCGTTTTTTATGCCAAAAAATAAAAGTCGTTTCCCAGCAATTATTTTTGGTCAATGTAGTTTAGTTTGATGTACAGAGTGCGTAGATTTCGGCTATGTGATGGGTCTTTTTACACCCTGTATACTAATGGCGCGTTTACATTAGGTCGGTGAACGAACGCGTCGGCCGTATTCGGTTTAACCGGATTCGTTAACCGAATTGGGCTGTTTACATTAGGTTGGACAGCGAATGCGTCGGCCGCATTCGGTTTAACCGGATTCGTTAACCGAATTGGCTTGTTCGTGGCGCGTTTACATGAGGTTGATGACCGAATGCGTCGATGATATGCGGTGAAATGTGGCTTGAATTTTATAAAATTACGTTCGTTCACACTAATCGGTTATGACCGAATACGGTCAACCGAAACAAACTTTTATACTAGGTCGGTCACCGCAAACAGGCTGCGATCAAATAGGCCAACCGAATAACAGTTTACATTAGCTGGTGAGCAAAGACGGCTGCAGTCGAATACGGCCAAACCAACCTAATGTAAACGCGCCATTAATCCATCACCGCAAACTGGCTGCAGTCGAATACACGGCCAAACAGACCTAATGTAAACGTGTCATTAGTAGCATTTTGTGAGCAATAGTTAAACAAGTATGGTAAATCAAAAACATAAGTATTGTTATATTATACATATTCAATATAAGGAATACATACATATTGAATACATAATTATATCATGTAATGGAAACATCATTTAGTTCTTTTTCCATATTAAAGTTTTGTTATTAGAAGGCATTTCTATTGTGTCCATAAGTGTCAAATTATTTTTTTCAGCCAATTTTATTAGTTCTGCCAAATCTCTTAGGCCCCATGCTGCATTTCTTGCTCTAAGAGAAGCATCAAACTGAACATTACTTTCAGGAGTTATTACACCATCTTTGCTATACGGCCCATATGTAATCATAAGTGCATCAGGTTTTAAATAATTTCCAGCATTTTCAAACAACCCAACTGTACATGCAAAGGGGCTTATGTGCATCATGTTGGAGTTATACATGTAGTCCACGCAATTCTCCTCAAAACCATAAAATGATAATTTATTACATATGTCAATAAGCTTTGGTGGGAGTATATTTTTTGTTGGGCAATGTTCAGCATAGTAAGATATACTTCCAAGCAAGCTATCATCCACTTCAGTCGGTTGGAACTTTACTCCTGGAAAATTTGGTGCAAAATGTGCTAGGTGTTGTCCGGAGCCTGATGCTATCTCCAAGAATAATGGGCTCTCTTCATCCTCAAAATTGTCTACATCACTGATAATAAATCTTTTTAAAACTTGCAGTATTGGGTCCTGGTTTCTCGTTGCAGAAGGATATATTAGTTTGTGATTTTTTATGCTGAAACAGAACATATCTTTTTTACATTGATTGTTTAATTAGCATCGTTTGTTTTTAGTAACTTTTAATACCCCAAGCATGGCTGTAATGCTTTTGGGCCCTGCTTTCGTACATGCATCATAGAATAATGCGCTGTCATAAAAATGTTGTATACTATTTTGTGTACCTAATATTATAATTCAAGTTATTTATAATTTATTTTGTAATTGTTAAGTGGGCAGCATAAACCTAAAACAACAAGTATTTTGTTATCATGAGAACAGTCTTTTCTCTATATTTTTTTCAAAGATTAGCTTCTTTGTATTGTCATGGTTCAAAATTATTTTGTGAGGAATCTCACTGCATATTTCAATCAATCAATGTCAGAAATTTTATTATTGCACTTTTATTACTTTCCTCTATGATTGTTGATTACACTCCACTTAATGTATCGACTTGAAACATATTTAAGCAAATTAGTTTGTTTAGATAAGTAGTTTAGGATATAATTTTTCTTTCTTTCTCCTTTCATTAAACACCTTCCTTTCATTAATCAATTTATGTTAAAAATTATGACCTGTGACAAAAAATAATACCTACTTATTTCGATTTTAAGATCCATTTAAATATCGAGCCGTTACCGCCAAATTATCGTAAGCGACACTTTTGTCGAAAATGCTTTTTTTATCGTAAGTAGTATTTTAAACCATAACGGATCTATCCCTGTTGACATTTCCCGCCAAAATTTAACCGTTATAAAGTTGTAGCAAGTGCTAAAATTATCGTAAATACATATATTTTTAAAGCCATAACGTAAGCGACAACAAGCATTTTTATCGCAAGCGCCTTGCGATCAATTTTTTGTAGCGCAAGTGACACTACTTGTTATCGCAACCGACATAGGTGATAGACTATGAGGCGTTTACTATAAACAAACCTGTCGTGACCTGTTTATTTCCGTGCAAGTTTTGCGACAAAAACATCGTTCTCGTTGAATTGTACCAAAAAAAAACAGTTACAGCCATAATAACGTTTTAAATTGTATTTATTATTGTTTCGATATTGTTTCCTTATTGTGTTTTAAATAAAGTACAGATAGTTAACTCGAAAACATCAAATAAAACAGCAATGTCGACTCCTGCAGCTAAGGTATGTATTGTGTTTTAATTTTGGTAATTGAATTGGGGAAAACTTAAATACCAGTACGATTTTGTTCCATGTACTATTCTTCTGTGTACTATTCTTTCATTTAACCATTAGAATACTACATTATCCCTGGGTTCATCAGGGATAATGTGGATAGGTACTTTTTATCCCGAAATTCCCATGAGAAATCTTATTAACCAACGCCAAGCGAGGGCACCACTGGTACAAAATAAGTAGTCGTAGTAGTAGGTCACTGCCTACGTCTGTCCATTAATGCTTTATTTATTATTAAGTGATTCTTTTTAAGTTATTATGTTTTTTATAGTCACGAATGAAGAAAATTATGGAGTTAATATTACCACTTCCCTTCAGAAGAGAGTAATCCTGGAACTGCTTTTCCCGAGAACATACAGCAAGATAAGGCCCCAGCTCTAGATAAATTCTTACTAACAGACAGCTACAACGATATTGACATGGACCCAATATTAACTGATACGACATCACCTTTGTTGATCGATTATATTTGTGATACCGATTTAAATTCTGAGCTCAATACTAACGCATTATTAACACCATTACCTCAAACTAAACTTGTCGAATACAGTGATTCAGATACTGAAAATACTTACACTTTAATGGATTTAGATAACCAGAACATAAAAGACTTAACAACTTATGATCCTACTATGCCAGCTTTCATTAATCAATTAATACAGCCGAGCACCAGTTCACTGTTTGACCAACAAGAACTAAATATGTCCAAGAATTTGGAGACCCACGACAGCATTGCCTCTATTGATAGCGAAGATTCATGGAAACCTGCCTCATCGTCCAGTGATTCGGATGAAGATAAGTCAGTTCAAACAATAGAAGAAGAAACAAGTGTTGGTAAAAGAGGATATAGGAAAATAAAACCTTTACCAAAACGACTATTAGCAAAAAAAAAACGTAAGGCTGCTGTAGGGAAATCTATACAACCAAACCCTTGTATAAATAAAAAATGTGGTAACTCATGTGCAAATAAATTTACGGAAGATGATCGCAATAATATTTTTGAAAACTATTGGGGATTAGGTTGTGATAAAAGACAAAAAGATTTCCTGCTGTCTTGTGCTAAAGAAAAACCGATTGGAAGAAAAAGATCCAGTAGTAATGTTCGCAAAATATCATACGATTATTTTATCAGCTACAATGGACAGAGTATTCAAGTATGTCAACAATTTTTGCTTAAGACCCTAAACATATCCCAAATGTCTATGAGATACACCATCGAAAATGCTAATAAAGCTCTGAATACCACTCGAGATGGCAGAAGAACTAGTCGTCCTCATAATAAATCTGATGAGGTAGAAGTCGCACAGTTAAAATCATTTATTGAGATGTTGCCTGCTGTTCCATCCCATTATTGTCGCAATAAAAGCACTAAAGTATATTTACCTCAAGAATTTCAAAATATATCGTTTTTGTATTTACAGTATGTTAATCACGTGAAAGAAAATAATCCAGAATCATCAGTATTATCAAAAAGAGTATTTCGTAACATTTTCAAAAGGGATTTTAATATCGGATTCCATCTGCCTAAAAAAGATAAATGTGCTTTTTGTGAGAAGTGCAAAAATTTATCACCTGAGACCAAAATTATTTTTGAGCAAACCCCTGAATATAAAAATCACATTCTAGATAAAGAAAAATGTAAGCAACTGTTTTTAGAAGACCAAAAAATGAGCAAATTAATTGATTCTAACTCCTTATGCGTAAGCTTTGATTTAGAAAAAGTCCTGAATACACCACACGGTAAAAGTGTTACCCTATACTATTCCAGGAAGTATGCATACTATAATGAAAGTATATACGAAAGTGGTACAAGGGATGGTTACTGTTACCTGTGGGGTGAATGCGACGGAAAAAGGGGCTGTAATGAAATTGTTACAGTCCTTCTTAAATACTTGATTATGGTAGACCAAAGAGGTACCCATACAGAGATAAATTTATACTCCGATAGCTGTGCCGGGCAAAATAGGAATCGAGCAATGATGTCAATGTTAATTCATTTCTTGAAAACCGCAATTACTATTACACAAATAAAGGTAATTTATCTTTTACCGGGACATACCATGATGCCTGTTGACTCTATTCATAGCACTATTGAAAGTTTTGTGCGTAATAAAACAGTATGGGCTCCTTCTGAGTGGCCAACTATGATTACTAATGCTAGAAATAAGCCTAGAAACTACAATATAAATGTTTTAAAATATGGAGACTTCATGGATTGGAAGAATTTTTCACAAGCTTTATTACCGGCAAAATTCAAGATTAATTTTAATTCATTATGGGTGGTGCAATTTCATAAAAATAATCCTATTGTTAAATTTCAATACGGTTTTTTTGAAGATAGTGACAAATACGAAATAAACATGGATTTTATCATCAGATCGAGAGCAAACAAAGCTATTGTGGAAAAGGGACCTACACCTTTATACGTCGAAGAGCTCAAACTTTCTTCAGCTAAATACAAAGATTTACAGGATCTGTGTAACAAAAACGTGATTCCAAACAGATACCATCAAGAATATTTAAGTATGAAGCATGATGGAAACGTACGTGATGCTTTAGCTGAAACAGATGAGGATGAGGAGAATTAAAAATATTTAATTTAATTTTATATTAATACAATATTGATCTCACTAATCCAAATGATTGCTGTAATTATTTAATTAATGTTTTGTGTAAAAACCATGATAACCCTGGTGTTCAGTGAAAACGGGCTAAGATCATTCGTACGAGAAGAAATACTTTATTTCATTTTAAATAACTAGTTAAGTTTATAATTATGCTGATTGATCTCATTACTCCTATTGTTTAATAGAAATAAATTTTAATTTTCAATATTTTATAACTATTTCATTTAAACGCCTTTTAAAATATCTATTTATTTATCAAAATATAGTTTATTGTAATATTAATATTAATGGATATTTTTATCGTAAATGCCAAAACAACCTTAGATTATGACAGCAAAAATAAATTAAGCGACATAAATAGCTTATCTAATAAATATTTTTGTATTTTTTTCCATTATATATGTAAATGTCTGAAAATCATTAATGTATGTATATTTTCTATTTTCTAGCACATTTCTTTTTAAAAATATTTAAAAAAACCTTCTCCTGTAAAATTTGTTTTTTGTCGGTTGCGCTAAAACGGCGGTAAAGGCTCGATATTCCACCAAATTCTATTTGAAAAACGTTCCGCGGTCATTTACCTTTTGTGATTATCATAACATGCGAACCAAGTATCTTTAACTTATTTTTATTTTACTTTTACTTTATTTAATACTTTGATTATTTACTTGGTTTAATACGTACCTTTCGTCTCCAGAAAAGTAGGAAGCAACATCTTTAGCCATTGACGGTGCCTTATAATATTTATTTTTACGAATTAATAGCCTTAGAAAATCAATATTGTCTGTTTTAAAAGCCTCGTGTTTCTGCGATCATGCGTTTCTTTCACTTAAGAATGAAGTAAATTTTTACAAAGTTTAACAGAAGCGCTATGCTAAGGAGACCGATCTGATTTATAACATTATCTGTCTGCTGATTACTTTATGTGCTCTTTGTGGTGAACTCTGAGTGCTTCCGAATTCCGAATTCTGGAAATCAGCTGTTTTTTTATGATGTACGAATATTGTACGAATACGAAATGACTGATGACCAGTGTTGCAAAATTAAGATTTAGAAACTAGCGATGGGCGTTGAATCAACGAACTAGTTGAATCAACGTTGATGTCTCTTCAACGGAATTAACGTTGACCGTGTACAAATCAACTCGTTGAATTCGTCAACGAGTTACGAGACAACGACGTTTATGAATTCAACTCGTTTCATCGTTTGACGAATTCAACGAGTTGATTTGTACACGGTCAACGTTTTGTTATTTTCAACGTACGTAAATTGTATTTCTTTAAGAATAAAACTCCCGCTACGACGCGATAGTCATGACAAGAATTTGAACTCTAAATAACGAATACAAGATTTTATATTTATTTAGTGATTTGATCAATGTCATTATTTTTTAAAGAAAGTAAACGTAAAGTAAGAATTAATAATGTCATATTATTAATTCTTAAAATGATCATATTCGTGCGCGGAATGAAACGTTTCGTAGGTAGTAGGTAAAGTCATCATAAAATGTTATCCAATTTCATTAGGTAAACTGCATCAAATTGTTCGTAAATTAACATTACAACAGCATACGTTAATAAAAGCGTTTAAGCGTTTATCGTTCATGCAAGTTGACGTTCGTAACACGTTAACTCGTTGACGAAATTAACTAGTTGATCAACTAGTTGACAAACGCAATTCAACGTTAACGTTTCGTTGACGGAAAAACCTTCAACGACCCATCGCTATTAGAAACACGGGAGACTTGCGTAACGATTTAACGAACGACACGAAAAACAAGCGAAATCGGGAGATTTGTTACACAAAATGAAATCAGTAGTATTCGTGCAATAATAATGTATTATGTATGGTTGTTTCTGAAATAATTTTCGTTTAGTGATATAAGGTGACTTTTTGCCTGATCTAGCGATTACAATTTTTGACTGGTGGCAACACTGTTCAGCCTCATCAAATCAAAGCTGATCAAAGCAGCACTCATCTCACTCACCAGTGTCACAACACAATAGTAGTTATTTTGTAAATAATTATTTATTACGCTACTAAAATCTAGTATTAGTGTTATGAATAACTTTCATAAAGAATTTATAATGGGCATGTTCTTAGACAATGACAATGCTTGTACGATGAACAGATTAGTGGTAGCAGTGGCTAATATAGTTAACGAAAATAATGAAAATATGAATAAGTTCAGTACTGCACTCAACAAGGAGTTCAATCAAACATCTCAGATTGTAGAAAACCAATGTGCCGGAATTGTCCCTGTTACTCGCCGTATTAAAGGATTTTATGAAAATACTGTTCGGAATTTTACTAATGAAGATTATGCTGTGAGATTTAAAATGAAGAAGAGTACAGTTCAGGTAAATAATCTTCATTTGATTTAGACCGAAAATAATTAGTTTATTTATAGTTAAACATACCTAATCCTTTGAATCTGTTGCATCATTGTAGTGTAGGTAGCTAATCAAGCTTTGGACAGTTTGGACCACAGCAATGATGAGTATTGAATTTGAAACTAATATAAATAGCATTTTTAGTGCAACACTATTCCAATTTGTGATGTAATTGTGACAAGAAAGGGTGCTATCATTGACACCCACATATACTTTTGTAAGCTGGACCCTTATCTGTCCCTGTAACGGTTGTAACCTGTCTGTAAGCCTTAAAAATAGTTGTTCCATGTTAGAGCCAAACCAGCAATCCACAGATACCCAGCCCACTCAGCCACTGCCTCAATCAAGTCCTCCCAAATTATAGAAAGACGAGATTATGATGATTCTTCTTGATTTACTGTCTTAGTAAAATATTTTTAGTAAAATTTTGTAAATTATGGCATTGTTTATTTGTATTTTCAGACACTCATAGACTTTTTGAAGAACCACGTGAAACCTGGAAATATCTCCCTGGATAAGAAAGTTCATGTATTTCTTTGGCTATTGGTGAGTGATTCTTCTTATAACGAAATAGGCAAATTGTTTGGTCTGCACAAATCATCTGTGAGTTATATATTTCATGAGATTGCTACTCACCTCACTGAACAACGATATAATTTTATCAGCTGGCCATCAGTAGAGGAACAACATATTACTAGAATAAAGGTGAATAGTAGGTTTAAATTCCCCAACTGTGTAGGTTTCATTGATGCTTGCCGTTTTAAAGTGGGCTCAAAAAGAAATAAAAAAGATAAACCAGACATTGTACTCTTACAAGCAGTATGTGATGAGTCTTTAATATTTCTAGACATTCATGTTGGGGAAATAGGAAAGACAAGAAAAAATAGAGTATTTAAAGAAAGTACATTATCACATGAGTTAAAGAAGTTTGTAGAGTTTGAAAATCATATTTTAGGAGACTCTGAATATAAATTAAAGAAAAATCTAATCACTCCATTTACAAGTGAGGAGTTGTTAACAGGTGAAGAGATGAAATTTAATGAGATTCATTGGAAGACACGCAGCTATATTGGTCATGCATTTGAATTATTGAAAGAGAGATTTAGGAAGTTGAATCATATTGATGTTGTGAAGACTGAATCTGTTCATCTCCTTATATCTGTAGCATGTATACTTCACAACTTCATATTGATGCATGAAGGATGTTCAGAAGTCAAAGAGGAAGCAGTGGCTTGTGATGATGGTGTTTCTATCAACACAAGCATTGTTCAAACTGCTCTCGAAAAGCGACAGTTTTTGTGTAACTATATCAATTATATTGATACAGAGGAAACTGGATGATGATAATTTTTACTAGATTTGTGATGTTTTTATTATACCTAATTTAAGAAGTGTGAAGATTTTTTGTTTTAGTATAAATGTTAATGTACAAATAAAGTACTTTTTACGTTTATGATAAGCAACATTTATATTAAATCAGAAATAAAACCAATTTTGAATGTTTTAATACTTATATTTTCTCCTCTAGTACTGAAATTTATATAATTGCCAGCAATAAGGGGCAGCTATAGATGTTCATTAGTAGCAAGTTAAAAAGAATGCTTTCGTGCTACTAGTGAGCATGTGTAACTGCACCTTTATGATATAAAAAATATAAATAAAACATATTTTTTGAGTGAGTACTAATGACATGTATTGATGACATTACGGTAGGTATGCATGTGATATTATATAACAACATCAGTATTAATATAAATGATCCAAAAATGTATTAATAATTCATTATTTATTAGGTACACACTAAATCATTTTGAAAGGAAATATTTGTGATACTCACTTTATTAATACGTACATAGATAAATCACTTAGTATATTCATACCCTCTACTGCTTATTTACTTGTATGTACAGAAATAGATAGTTATTTTCGCTTAACTTAAAGAGACTTTGATTGTTTTACGGTGGGAATACTAGCTCATTTTTAGATGTCTGGTGGTTATTTCAGCCTAATAAGTTTAAATTCACATCAATACTGTAGGTCAAGTTTACATACATAAAAGTTGCAATTAAACTAAGTTCATGGTATAAACATTTTTCTGCTTAGGAATACATATAAGCTAGTCAAGCTTATTTGGTTTGATATTAGTCAATTGAAATTGAGAACGAAATAAGCCTGTTTTATACTATAGATTACAAATAAATAAATAATTTTCTCTGTCCCGATGTATCCTACATAACATTAGGCACTAAATTGGCAACCTACAAGGCACTATGCACTTAGCACAGCAATATATGCTATAATAATTATATTATGATTTTAATATTGTAACAAAATTTATAACTCTATTACTTTACTACAGCTCGTAATACTACTTTGCAGTGAATTTTTATTCAGGTTTGATTTAAAGAAGTTCTTCGTTATAATAATGTTCTTCTAAAGATAGCTAGCATAGATGAGCTAATGAGCTATTAGATTATGTCGTAATCATAAAAACGGAGTTCCTATCTTCACTTTCGCGTAATATTACTGCAAAATAAATGTGCCTAACGAAATTAAAATAATTCTCAGTCAACTGATATTTAATAATATTCATTACATTTTGTATATCGATCTCATTTCGCTAAATTCATGAGCTGACCATGTCAAGCCACGATATCATTGAGCCCGTTTGGCTATAGATAGGTAGTTAACAATACAACGCTATATACACATTTAATTATATTTACAATTATAGCTGCACCTTGATATTATTTCCTACGTATTTAGGATTATGGAATGTGACAAAAACTGTACCTACCTAACTAACACTAAAGCCTAAAGAATATATACAATCGGTGTATAATAAATGAGTCCTATCAGTCTGATTTATTGTTGTCCTTTAATTAAATTTTTATGACAGATGTAACGTTTTTTTCATTTACAATCGATATCATTTAATGATTCCATTTGAAACAACAACTAATATTCAGTGCTAATAGATTTAGACAATACACTCCATAAATGTTTACAGTCATTCCGATATCTCATTTTTAAATGCAATATTCACCGGTCTTTTACTAGAGTAAATAACAACATTATCTATAAGGAATAACCAGTAGACTGTACACAGGCAGGAGACGAGACACATTATTTACACAAATCATAGTCAACACTGAGTCGATCACATTAAACATACACTGTCTTAGCCGAATGTTTTCGGCAGACTTGGCACACGCGACACGATACTACCGTCTCAATCACTTTTCAATGGATCCATACACGGTTTGTTTTGGTAATTTTCAAATATAAGTCTTTTTAACCTTTTGTAAAGTGCCGCACTTGAGATCCTTGTCTAGGGATTCGGTGGAGTTTCGCAAGTCAAGCGTGCGCTCCTTTCCGAGCTCCATGTGTAAGTTGTCCTGTTTGGGACATACATTTGCCACCATGTTGACGTTTTTCGATCGAGGCATATACGCAGTATTGGCGTTTAACGGTGTTTCCAACGGGCTTAGTCTGAAAGAAATAGTTTAGTTAACTAACAACATACATTATCGTTTGTATTTACCTACAGTAAAATTCGTTATTGTACAGTGATTTGCTAATGTGTTTATATCATTAGCATGTTTCTCATTAAGGTTGATTTGTATGTAGGTAGATATGTTACATGTGTAGTGCAAAAACGATTTGTGACTAAGCATGTCAGATCTGTACAAGGTCAATGAAAACAATAATAACTGGTGCGAGGGCTTAAATGTGGCAAAAACTTTCAGCGAGCATTTGCGGATTACAACTATGACTCACTTCTGGAAATCATAAAAACTCGCCTGTAAAGGAAAACTGTATCGTCAGTCATGCTAAACAATTGCAAATCTACGATTTCTCAATTTGATTTTAGCGAAATCTATGTTATAATAAATAGGTACCTGTTTAAATGATTATGTTGTTCATTGAAGGGCGAGGTGTCTGTAAAAAACGGGTGTCGAAATCGTCGTGAGAAAAGATATCCAATAACAAATCCGACCATGAGCGTAACGAGACAGGACGCTACGACAGCAGTGAGCAATGCTTGTGCGCTGTAAATGTTGCCGTCAGCGGCCTCCACTGTTAGCAAGTCTGCGGAGATAAACACATTGTTTATTGTAGCTCTAAGTAAAAATACAATCATCTATGACCAATACTTTATAAACAATTTGAAATTTACACTATTATTATGTTCTTATCAAATTTTTTTGCTTACCTGTCTCATGTTTGTTATTACTAGTAGTTTTGTCTTCCGATAATACATTCGTTTCCACAACTTCTATTAATATTTCATTTTGGATATCGTCAGTTTTTTGACGCATCTCCGATTCTGATTGTGTGGGCTTCTTTGTGCCCGGATTTCTATTGCTATGTCGGTCACCCGGCAAGAGGGCTGGCAACTTATTACATATATCAGTCTTTCCGTATTCTACATTTTGTAGAAACCTCTCGGGATTAGGAAATTGCCTGTTTCCAACCCAAGAACATACTTGCTGCTTCGAATCCCACGCACAGTGAGGATCTTGCAATGCAACACATTCCCTGAAATCAAAGCATACTTCATTAGTTATTCCGATTTCGACATTAAATACCTCAGTCAGTTATTTCAAGAAGTTAACGGGGATAGTTATTAGATAGATAATATTATAATTTTATACCTGCACGATTGCACGTTTCCACAATGAGACAGGGTCACTGCTTTAATTATGTCGCCAGACGCAACAATTAATTTTTCTGTAGTAAGTGCGACATGCATTTGTTTAATAGGAACGCCTTGAGGTAATACTTGTACTTCTGAAATCACAGCGGTTCTTACAGGGTTCCTACTATACTCGTCTACACTGGCATCAAAGTCACCTTCATTAGCGGCAACGTTTACAGCTTTAATAACTCTTCCGTCGTCAGTACCGATATACATGACGTCATATTTGTTTCCATTCATCGCTTGAACTTGAGGATGTACCGCGATAGCCGAAAATCTATATTGTAAACTAACTCTAATGAGAACTGGCCGCGCTAAGAATGATGGGACAGCTTTATCCATCAGCGGATGTGTTTTTATAAAGTTCACAGCTGAATCTGAGAGAGTTCTGCTGTCTTCAACGCAGGATCCTGGTCTGTTTTCAGGTAGTTTTTCTTTTTCTAAAGGTAACCAGTTAGAATTCATACTTTCTTGGCCTTTGAAGGATCCCTCGAAAGCGTCTATAATGTCCCTCATAGCGAATGCACATACAGCCGAACCGCCTATTGCATTTTGAGGAGTAGTGAATACTGCGTATATTATATCATTTTTGCTGCTACTTTTGCCATACATTCCGTTTATTAGTTCAGTAGTTGCCTCTGGAAAATTAATACCGATTTTTATTAAAATGTCTCTAATAAAATATAACATACAAAATCTTTATTTGATCCAAGTAACTTACGTATTTCGTCGAAATAGAAAGGATATTCTCCAGGCATGGAACAATTCAGGCGAGTTTTTAAAAACGATGTCCAACGGTCGCTAAAAGTATGTGGACCTCCTTTGTCATTTAAACAGATCCTTGCCACTCTTGAATAAACTGCCTGTAGAAGTAAAAATAATAGAAGATCAAACTTTGAAAAAAGTTCCCAATCATGTAAATAGACTACTGTGTGCGGTAGTCGATAATTTATACAAATGTTATTTATACAACACTGACCTTTCCGCAGTTCATGAATTCGACAGCAGTTTCACGGTAGAAAAAGTAAACATGGCTGGTGGAGGCCACAGCTCCCACAAATGAAGGATCGTTGAGCAAACGGAGATCTGAGCGTTCAGTTCGTACAGGTTCGCGATAGATTAGAGGATCAGTTCCAGAAAAATCTGCTGCCGTTGCTGTATATAATTGACCGTCTGAAAAATAACGAGAATTATTAACACTTAATATTACCCAATCACTTATATTCGTATACAACTAATCGCTCATTTTGGTAATAGATGTATCATTGCATGTAGTTAAGTTGTAATCTTGTTTTAGGTTTCCTTTTGTTATGGTAAGGTACCAAGTTCTATTCTGTTGCCAAATTAAGGAATCGTGAGTCTAATTATGTAGTTTCTCCATTCGACTCGTGTCTTGATGCAACACATAGTTATAATTTGGAACAGTATTTTGTATTGCGGTTAGTAGTAATGTGCGGTTTTCTTTTGTGAGTTACGTACTTTTGTAATTTTAGTTTTAAGTTTTAGGGCTGACGTCGGTTGGGATGAAGATGGGAATATCATGAAACTTACCAACAAAAATGGCTGTAGAATTATGTTGTGGATCGTAAGGACAGCGGCCTGAACCGTCGAATTCTTCTAGGTGATGGTTCGGTGGGTGCCTCGCGTACCGGCGACATAACGGTTTGAATGCATTGGTGCCACAGACTAGGAGCCGCCCGTGCGCACGCGCCGCCACTCGCGGATAATTCTGGCATTCATCGGCAGACTTGCCTTTTAATTGGCACAACTCTCTGTGTGCGTCTGTTGACTGCCACTCCAATCGCTGTGGGCAAATTTACTTATATTAATATTGTTGATTTTATCCAATAATTTGCATCAACTTTATCTTAGATGTAAATTGTAAGCCTAAGGCAAATATCGCACTAAACAAGTAGATCTCGGCGCGTTAGTTAATTCGACCGCAGCCGGCCTGCGTTAAAACATTTACCACTATCTGATTTTTAGGGCTCGGTTGAAAGAGTCCCAACCGAAGACAGAAGACCGGGTGCCCGGTTATTATAAGACATTGAAAAAAAGTAGGGACCCTAAATTCGGGTAATGTAATACTTGTTACATTACCCAATTTTTAGGGTCCCTGCTTTAGGCAGAAAGTGTCGTCCCGATCTCCCTTCCCACTCTTTCAACCGAGCCCTAAAAATCGGATAGTGTAATAAATGCTTTAGCAATCCGACGCCACACCTGCACTACAGGTTTCTCTAAAATATGTCTCTACAAACTTTTCTTGTCGCTTCTTTACTTTCGGATCTCCCCATACTGTCCTAATTAAATAAAACATACTGTATATTATTAATTTATTACGGTACGTCGGATAGGCTGCCGCAACTTGTGTCTCTCGTGCGTAGATAACCTGCCTTAGTTTTGTTTAATAATTTGCCGCATTTGTCTTTCATTAAAAAGTAGTTATTAACAAATAATGTAATTTAGGATTTAGGTCCGTCCGACACGTAGTTGTTAGTTACTTTCTCTCAGCATAATAAATAAAGCCACGGCGCAAATGTTTCGCCAAATTTGCACAATTTGTACTGAAAACGACTGCTAAACGACCCATACTAGTTTCGCAAACCAGTTACTAGTAGTAACAAAATCGTTATGTGCTAGATGGCAAGGCACCTAGAGGTGACCTTCTTTCACTCGTTCTATCAGATCAGTGTCTACTATTTAAAATTGTGTGTTGATGTCAAAACGCGTAGTGCTACATCGAAATTATGGATGTTATCGGCTAAGCGTGCAGTTTTATTCGCGGTAAGTTAACCGTGGTGTCACCATGAACGTACTTAGACCTACTTTCGTTAAAGCACTAGAATTGCTTAGGCTTTATTTTTATAAAATAGATGTGAGTCAGAAATTTTCTTTTGGAGATAATATAAAATAGTGGCATACAAAGAGGTAAGTTACTCAGGTTACAGAAAAAGTAACCGTATAGATATGATTAGTATTCGGGCGAGGCGAAGTGGCCGGAGTGGCCGCCCTGCGCCGCTGGCCGTGAATAATTCAACGCATGAACGCACCGGCCAACTCTAATATGTGACGAGTAATTTAAACACCAAGCATGACATTGAAGTCTAACCTGTGAATGCAACCATGCATTCTTATCAAAACCCTGATGAACATTTATAATTTATTCGCTCATGTAATTTTCCGAAGAACATGCGTTCCTACGGACGGCATGTTGTAAGCGATTGTAACTTAACAAATTGTGTTTACTTACCTAATAGTTGGATAACAGTTCACCGTACTAAATAAATGCTAATAGATGGCTAGCCTATCACCTACAAAGATCATTTTAACCCCTTTTCTTCAACTGATTGAATACAATTTGCACGGAAGCGAAGTAGCTGTAGCTGCCACCTGATTATTTGTTTCTTTCGACCCAAATACTTAGACGTGGAAATCGGACACAGATAATTTTGGGCAGTAAATTGAAAGATGAAGTTTCTTGTATGTTTTGGTTATCTGTGTCTGTGTTACTATGTAGGTACCTCTACCTGATTTTCATTTGTAAGAGCATTGAACGGGAGTCCGATGCGCCGTCATAAAATCATGTCTATAAACACAGGACTGTTTTTCATGAGTGAAACGTTAGTATTTTTTGGCTGTGTGCCAAACAATCTCTCGCCCTACGTCCGTTCGCTCATGTTGTTTCGTATTTTTATTTCTCGCACCGAGTGGTGCCGTCAATCGGAACCTCAAATAAATTATGGAATATATCATATATATTCTTTTATATAAATCAATTTAAGAATGCCATGTAGAAAGTATGTTTTCAGTTTACTCTGCGATTTTCAGAGAAAAAGTCTTTTATCAACAGACTAATAAATAAATATATATTTCTGTAATTAAGGGCCCATAAATTGCAGGTTTTGATTCCGTTCCGTTTCATCTGTAAGCCAACTGTGAGTAGAAAATAATATTTATCGATTACATACTCACATGCATGTACCTAATTATAAGTGATAAGTATAATTGTTTGTCCGACATAACTTGTACAATTTCTACGCAACTAGAAAGGAGAATCGGCAAGAATTTATTGAATGAACCTGGTCCTCAAGCAAGTCCCCTAACGACCCACACATTGAGTATGGCATTAGTACCTACAAGCTATTTTAACCCTAGAAGCCTAATCTACGTCTGCGAGGCTTACACGCATTCGAATATCGTTTGTATCTTTCTAACGGTTGAAGCTAGCGCGTCGTGCTTTTTCGCAAACTCAGTGGCTGACGGGAGCTAGCGGACGGTGTCCATGTCGTTAAGGTAAGTCCCGCCATTTTTGATTTATTGAAGTATAGCACGCCTGCGAGACGTATGTTTAGGCTTTCAGCTAGGTTTGTGTGCTTTTACTTTTATTTGTTTTTCGTATATTTTATGTGTATTTTCGGCGTTGTTTCAGGTATAAATATGTCATGGTCTGAAAGATTAGACGAAGACGATATTTTAGCAATCTTAAACGAGGAAGATAGTCCTTCTTTGATAGATTCAGATTCCGAAGTTGAGGATGACCAGATTATGGACGACGTTCAAAGCGAAGATGAAAAGAATTATATGACTGATTCCGTTAATAATAACCAATTAGCGGTAAAAAAAAAAGATTTTCTAAACAAAAATACATGTTTCAGTTGATTTTGAAGGAGTTAATTTTTTTGTTACCATTTATTCATATTGTTTTTTCGTTGTACTAAATAACTGTGATTATAGTTATAATTCATAACAGTGTTGTTTTATTTTTAGTTTATATTCCAAATTTAAATTTCCGCTAAATAATATTTCAAAAATAAGGCTATTTTTACATACAGATCGTAATTTATATATGTACGCCTCTGAGACGTATGTTAAGGCTTTGTGTACGTCCAAAATAGATTAGGCTTCTAGGGTTAAAGTACTAAGTACAATATTTATTATGGCATATTTCAAATCGCAATGTGAGAAATAAGTTTTGGCGTCCTTCATTGCCGTGTATGTCGTATTTTTGGTTGTTATTGGTCATGAGAAGCAAGCACTTTGAATTTGAATAATAAATGCAACACTTTGCAACGTTACAACTTTCTTCTCACAGCGATTTTAAATGATTTGCCTAAATAACGATTGTAGTACATTGCAATAGCTTTCTAATTTGTAAATGTTTCGTCGTTATTGATCTTGAGGACCACTTTGTCCGGTCCTCCTTTGTAGCGTAGCGTGCAACCAAAATAAGTAATCCTATGATTCACTGTATAAACTTACAGGTAACTTATAACACCTGACCTAAAAGTATTTGCTTTGCAAAATGTAGATAAGTACGCCGATGGTGCACATATTACAGAAAATAAAATCTCATACGATTTAGAAAATAAACAGTCTGTCGCGCGAAATGGGTCGTATCGTAACGTAACTAAGAATAAACAGTGAGTGCAGCAAAATATCTACTATAGTTGTTTGCGCAAGATTAGATACGTAAACCTGTAGTGGAGTACCTACGATACCTATTAAGGTTTTCGTTACTGGTTCTTTCACCGACCGACGTCTGCTACTGCAGACGGATTAACTTGGCGAAATCTACGACGATATCAATTTGGACTATCTGGTTACTGTTAGTACTGAAGATATCACTTATATCAAGAAGTCCCGTATTTTAATCAAACAATAGATACAGCTCTTCGTCAAACGATTTGTACTGTGGACTACCTAAATGTTTAGTATTTACAGTATAATTAGTTTGTTCTTGTTCCATTCCTCTACTAGCGTTGCTTTTGCTATTATTCTTTCTGTAAGGTTTACGTTAACCATACAAAGTACCTAACAAATAGTAAAAAGAACTAGAAAAAATAACTATGTTTATTTTCGATTAAACATGCATAAATGGTTTAATTACCTGTTCAACATTTTCTGATAGATCGTAGAGGCTGAGATTGTAGACTGTGTTCCTGTAAATGTACAAAAAGTATGTTATTTCGGACACCTAAGTAAAATCTAAAGTGACATAATTAGAACAAAACTAATTTGTTCCGAGAATGGTTGCACCTGATTAAATAACGTATCTTGGTATTTGGTTATGTGCCTTCTTTGGAAATTGCTGATGTTTCTTTGCATAATCGGTATATTAAGAGCGATGTGAATGGAGTAGTAGTATCACGTTATTATTATAATTAAGTGTTAATTTACCTGCCGCCTACTATAATAGAGAAGTCATCTTTGTCTAATATACGGAAGTGGTCCGTTGCCGTAGCGTTGCCGACGAAATGCTCTGAAGTTTCATCACCTGAAACAAACAAAATTAAGTTAAGTATCATCAATATTCACCTCGACTTAAATTTAAAACATCTAAATCAAAACGACACACTCTGATCTAGGCAAGAAGCACAACGCTATAAGACTGCTGCTAAAGCTGGTGAATTATTCAGTAAGATCCCGCGCACAGTTCAGCTCTCTAAAACACTGTTGTTACTCGTAAAGGTAAATTGTCTTGATGAATATTATATTGTTCATAAAACTATTTTCAGTAGCAAAACTAGTCTGTGCCTACATTTTATTTTTGTCTTAGAAATACCTATTAAAAGTAATACAATGATGAAAATCTAATCCACGGTAACAGGAATCTTTACCCGCTTTTGTTGTCGATTTGAATGTGCATATAGTGGTTTTTTTTTGCACAGATCAAACGAACAATGTTCCCATTGTACAGCGATTAAACAACAATGAACGTTTGAGATTTCATAACAATTGGTTGGGAAATTCTCACATGTCACTATAATACTCCGAATTCCCGAGGAGTTTCTTGCACCTGCCATGTAGGTAACATTTATATGAAAAAATTTAAATTTTAGAATATTTTTATCATAAATCATCGATATAGGAGAGTTGTTTTTACATCGAACTACCCTGAAAACATCTTTAACCTGTGTAGTACTGTAATTATAGACACAATAGATAAACAATGGCGGCCGTACCGTTTTCGGTACACTTGGGCGAGACATTAATTTAATAATTTCCTCTTTTCATTGGTTATTTCATTACTATTTACTAGACTTCGCTAGTGGCGGGCAAATTAGGTAGAGGTTCTCATACTCTTAAATTGTTACCTTTGACAATCCCGTCATAAGAGCGGTATAAATTCAGCTCGCGTTTAGCAGAATCGCTTCCGGTACAAAAATACGATTATCTACTAATGGCCGATTCCTATGGCGAAAAACGAATCGTTTTACCTACTAATAGTAGCATTTTTTATTGCCAAACTGGGCATAACGTAACTAAATTTTACCTGTGATAGCTATTATCGTATGGGTGATCTACTATGCAAAGCTTTTGATTAAATATTGGTAAAGATATAAGTGTCAAGAATTCAACCAATAAAGCTCGGTTAACCATACGAATCGGCAATAATTGACCAATGACACTCCATTAAAGCTCCCTCAACAACACTCTGCACAGAGAATACTGCTTTACGTTTGATTTTTGGAATTAGATGTAACATATTAAATACTAACAGATGCGATTGGCATAAATTCGGCTAAAATTTAACTTCTACCTAGCGTTGTCCTCTCAAACGTTTAATGATTATATTTTCAAAATCAATATCTTACCATATTTGATATGTATGCGTGCGTTAGCATCCGGCATCCAGGCTTGAGCCGTGGACGCTAGGAGGACAAGGACCGCGCGCGCGACGGCCATTTTAACTTAATATCTCCTCTCTATGCGCGCCATCTTTCCGCACCTCTGGCTCCCTGTAACAAAAGATTTAAAAAATATTAGTTACGATTCGTCAGTCATACTGCGTGTAGCTCTGCTTCTAACCCAAGGAATGGTAGGCAGAGCTTAAAGCTTTTATGTTACACATAGACTTAGGTAACTATAGACTAATAACTGTAGGTAAATATAATTACTAGTTAATGCAGAGATTAAATAGGTACGACTATATAGAGTAAGAATACGCAGAGTAGATACTGTATAGGACTTACTACTACACCTCAAAATAATCTGTGTATCATCGATTAGTGTATATTGACATTTTATGAACAAAATCTCATTCCATTGTAAGTCGCGCGTTTCCAAATAAGTAGTGTTTAGGGAACTTTATTATCTAGAAGCCTCACAGTAGCATAGATTCCTGTTTAACTTTTGCAATGTTTGCGATTACAACGGTCAACGGTACTCATAGTTCAACTTTCGGTGATAAGTTATGTAGGCATCTTAAAATTTTATAGTAGATACATAGAGAATATCGGCGTACATCAGTCAAATTAATGTGCCGTTATTATTCCTAATTTGCTTATCGAGATAATTGTTATTATTGAACATAAAAAAGATGAGCATAATTTAAATTATTGATGTAAATGAGAGCATGTGATGTCGTTGAACGCACGCATATCTAGTGACTGGTCTGGTTCTCGGTCACACGGGACGCTCGTTTGACGCACGCAGCATGCATCCGATCCGCACACGCACTCATTGCTCAGGATTCGCATACTATTTTTTAATTTTTTTATTTAACTATCTTTGCCGATCGTGAGAAACAAAACTCGATCGTCTCGTCCCAGTCGTGATCTCAGCACCGGTCACTTGTTACGATATTTTATTTTTAATCCATCTTTTATGCCTTGCCCGATACAGTTTATTGAAGACGTTTCACTTTTTATATCTACAGATATTATTTATTAGTTTACTTTATCTACCTCAGAAATATAATAAAAAAGTAGAAACGTAGAGTACAAAGGCACTGCTTATTTCTTTAAGAAATCTGTTCCAGTAGACCTGCAATATTTCATTGATTTACAATCGTAAACCGGAAAATTTTAATCTGTCTTGTAAATATTTTATTGGTTCGTATGGCAGTATTTTTAGAGTGGGTATTCGAATTCAAGATTATGGTATTAAAATGTTATGTACTTTGATGCTACGCTGTTTCGTAGTCCCTTATACTTATAAGTAAGCGGTGCTACGGAGAACTGAAGCTTAGTTATTAGTTACATTATCAGTTATAACGGTTACAGTACTTTTAGTCACCGCAGACAGCACCTCAGCAACGTCAACGTATCTTTTTCAGATATTTTCTATTTACAATAAGACGCCATAGCATCTAGCATAATTCATATTATTGAAACGCTTCACTCCCTGTGTAGAATACGCATTATAAATAAAATACCGGTAAACCGGGGTTACTTTCAAATACAGGGGCGACATTGATAGTTACTAAACATTTTGCATTTGGTTAAATATCTGTGTGAAAATGGAACTTGTGCATTTTAATTTAATATTGTAGGGAACGTTGACAGTTTTCCTATTTTACCATTCAGTATAGAGGTGTCTGCGATGTTAGATGGCGATGATAAAAAATATTAAATGACACCCCTGAATATGTAAAAAAAACGAGTTTTAGATTTTTCGATTGGGGCTACTTTGAAATTCAATGATAGAACAGAGATCATCAAAGTAGAAGCTCTACGGTCCAAGTTTGATAAGGAACATTTCTCCTTTTTGCTACCGAAAACTGTGCTCTATAGTTTTTTTTATCTAGTCTATGTGATTTTATATATCTCAGTTAATTGAGTCTACATAAAATATTTTTGATGTAGCAGCTAAAAGCGAAAATAAATAAGATACAACACATGAAGCTCAAAAAATTGATCAAAGTAACCCCGTTCTACGGTATTGTAGTTTATTACTATAGAGATTAATTTCTATACATTCGATGTATAGGGTTGGTCGGAAATTTTGTAAATAATGTGCAAAGTGCTACATTATCTACGAAACTAACAATAATAGCGATTAATTGAATTTATGCAAAAATCAAATACTAAATCAGATGTCAGATGTTCGGTATTATTATATGTATAACAATATTAAAAAGGGTTGAGAGTTAATGTAACAAGTTGGGTAGCTACACGCACACTCGCACAGATGTGGCACTACAATGCACGGAGGACCGAGTGCACACTGCACGGACGGAGGGCGACGGACGCGACGTATGCATTTGATATTTTCATGAGTCTGTTATGCCACCGCGGTGCTGTTTTGGGAACAACTGTTCACTGATGTATGCTATTTAAACTGGTTTGCGTGAATTCTACCCTCACGATATATTGCACTTTCAACGTGCAATTTATGCGCGCCGAGTGTACCGGAACAATTACCGGAGTAAACAAATGACCGATTATCGATATAGCGGCTAGACTAGTTGCGTTAATGTAAAAGTAAATTACAGAATACCTACTAGTTCAACGCATTGCGCTTTAACTGTACTGAGCTAGTTTCAAATGTGTGGGACACAAATGGAAATAATGCACCATCTGTTGACATCGAAATATCAATGAAATAAATAATGACATCGCACCGTCTAACATCGAATACGAAATAAGAAGGATATAAAAATGTAAAGGAGGTATTCGAATGAATATTTTATAGAACGAGTTAGCAGTAGTACTAGTTTTCACATTGCAGGCAGGTAAGGTGTCGCGGTCAGTTCTCATGTGTATTTCTCGTTAGTGTGCAATTTATGAAACAACATGGCCATGTATGTCGGTGTCTTGCATATTATTATTTTCTCTTATGTTATTTCATTGGTATGACGAGTCTGTCAAGCAGATTACGCGGGCTCAATATGCGGTTAACAAGATAAGGCTGCAGTTGCGTAGAGGCGGTTGACACTTGAGCCTTGAGTGAGATGCGGCCGCGACGTGCTGAAGACTTACTTGATCCCACGCGGATCAGGAAGCTGCGGTTCTTTTCTGTCACTTGCAATAAATAACCATCCAAAGGAGCAAGCGCGGTTTAACGTTTAGCTTGAAGGACTATGTTCAGATGATAAAAGACAGTTCCGCGCCATTTTTCCATATCGGCAAACAATTTATTATCGCTTCTGGCGGTGTCACGCCTGAAGTATATGTTTCTAAATGGCGCGACGCCTGATATCGGTGTGTGACAATAAGTACGTGCGAGGGTGTTTAAAATTTCTGTAGTATGTTCTACAGCGACCTACTTTGTAATTAGAGAGTAGAGCTTAATGTCTATGTTCTCAATTAAGATAAAAAGTGTTTGTTTATACTACGATTTGTTTTAAACAGCAACAAAGTAAAAAGTTTAATGTAACGCTTATTAGATATAGGTACCTACGAGTGACTTAGAAGTTAAGACTTGGAACGAAGATCGTAATCTAGATTTTAAGTACCGTTCTTATAATTAGTATTATTTATGTTATTAAGAATGGACTAGAGAGAGAGGCTTCGTGATGTCCTCGGCTAAGAAAAGGCTACCCCGTTTGAAAATAATATTATTTTACTGTAAAAAATGTGCCTAACATTTTTTTTTATGGTCACCCGTTTTGCCCGATGGAGTAAATATAATAGGTACCCATAAGATAAGATAAGATAAGATAAGATAATATTTATTTGCTTAAACATGTGTCATACATACAAGAAAAGACATGCATGCAAGATGGTAACAACATTATAAAGTACAGACAAGTTTGCCACTTGATGTGACGTGCAAATATCAAATTATTAATTAAAACATTCTCTAAAAATATCAATAAATTAAGTAATTAAAGAATTATAATAACATTGTAATAAATTTAAAATAACAAAATGAAACAGAACATCAACAGCAAAAATAAGTTATTAAGACTAAGTAATCAAAATACTTCTTTATGTCTTTCCTCTAGGAACTCGTTAATGTTATAATATGCTTTATTTACCAAATATGTCTTAAGTTTTCTTTTCAAGTGTACATTGTTAAGCTCCTTCCAACTTTTAGGCAACTTATTGTAGACAGTTGGAGCCATATGAAAAACACTTTTGCGCATAAGTGCAGTCTTACAAGGAAGTCCACATAGTTGGGTTTGGTCACGCCTGTTCCTGGGAAATTGATCTGCTCTGCGCGGAAATAATTTAGGATTGTTCCTGACAAACATAATGGTTTCAAGAATATATATGGATGGCAATGTTAAAATTTTATGCATTATAAAATAGGGTTTGCAGCTGTCCGTGGTTTTCAAATGAAACATTGCTCTAAGGCATCTCTTTTGTGTTTTAAATGCTACTTCTCTATTAGTCGAGTTACCCCAAAAGATAACACCATATCTGAGAACGGATTCAGCCAGACCGTAGTAAGCAGTTAATAACGCCTCCCTATTGACATTTCGTGACAGCAAGTACAATGCATAGGCACTACTACTAATTTTTTTACTCAGAGAATCTATGTGATCCTTCCAATTTAAATTTCGGTCAATAATTAGTCCCAGAAACTTAGTCGTATTAACCGTGTCAATTGTTATATTATTATATATTATGTCAAGATTGGAAAATGTACGTTGGCTAAAATGCATAATTACTGTCTTATTTAAATTAATTTTTAAATTATTATTTTCTAACCATTGTATAGTATTGATCAATGTATTATTAATTTCATATTTATATAGGTCTTTATTATTACAGGGTATAGTTATAGTACTGTCGTCCGCGAAAAGTGTCATAGGATGGTCAATTGACTTTGGAAAGTCATTTATGTAAAGAGTAAAAAGTGAAGGTCCTAAAACACTTCCTTGCGGAACTCCGTATGTAACGGTTCGTTCCTTCGATAGAACGTTTTCTTCATTTTTGGTTTTAATGTTTAGTCTACTTATTTCGGTTATTTGTTTTCTGTCCTGCAAATATGATTTTATAAGTTCAAGAACATTTCCTCTAACTCCGTACGCATCAAGTTTTTTTAGTAAAATATCATGTTGGACATAATCAAATGCCTGAGTCATGTCACAAAATATAGCACAGACTGGAGTATTTTTATCCATATTTGTCATAATCGAGTGCAAAAAGTCATAAACTGCCATGTTTATTGTTTTATTTTTTCTAAATCCTTTTTGTTCGTTACAGAGAATATTGTTCACTTCTAAATAAAAACTAAGTTGATTATAAATATAATATTCAATTACTTTTGAGAACATTGGTATTAATGCAATCGGCCTGTAGCATTCCATTAGTTCCCTGTCTTGTTTTTTAAACAATGGCTTTATTACCGATTTTTTTAATGCATCTGGAAAAATACCTTCACTTATACACAAATTTATAATATGACTGAGAGGGTGACTTATTTCATCAGCTACTGTTTTTAGTATTTTTGTACTGATTCCGTCATAACCCACACTATTTGTATTGTTTAACGCTAGAATGATTTTCAACACGTCATTCGGCAAACTTGGAGAGATAAACATAGAATCCTTTCTGTTCAAAATATTTTTTGTTACTTTTTGCCCTGCATTTATGGAGGGTTGAATTTTATCAATAAAATAATCGTTAAATGAATTAGAAATATGGTTTGGATCCGAGATAATTTTATTATTAATTCTAATTTTAGGGATATTATTCTTTGGTATATTTAATTTTGATTCGTTTATAATTTGCCAGGTAGTTTTGGATTTATTTATTGATGTATTTATTTTGTAATTATTTTGTGCTTTCTGTGTTAAATTTATAATTCTTTTAAATAGTTTTGAGTAGTTTTTAAATCGCGACTTATTCTGTTGAGTAGGTTTTATTCGATACTGCCACAATAATTGTCGTTTCTTCTCACTGCATTTTTTAATACCACGTGATACCCATTTTTGTTTATTGTGGACATTAACTGAAATAAGATTTTCGGGGAAACACTGATTGTATAACAAAATGAAAATATCTACGAACTCCTTATATGCTACATTTGGGTCCGTGGCTGCATAGACGTCTGAAAAAGTTAGGTTTTGCAGATAGCCTTTAAACTTATTGATGTTGTCCTTATTGTAGTCACGTCTTCTCTTAGTCCACCGTTTAAAAGTACATACATTACTAATTGGACATTTCAATAACTGCGCAGTATGGTCAGACAACGCTAACTCCAGTACTGTAGCTTTACAGGACTTTTTAAAATTATGCGCAAATGGTTCACCAATTCCAGGTTCCACGAAATTAGTGTTTAGACATAGGTATGTCTAAACACTGTATACTAGGTAGTATACCTACCTACTTTTTAACCCCAAGACTTTATTTCAGAACAAAATATTAATATGCATCAAATTATGCAAAGTTAAATTAAATAGGTATAATGCTAAAGAATTTCTTATTATAGGTCCGCACGTTAGTAAATTTATCTCTGGAATGTCAAAAATTAATTAAAACATCCCTGAATTCACATAAACAGATTTTCATTCGAAATATTCGGATTTAATTACGTGGCTTCATTACATGTAAGGGGATTTATTAAAATAATAACTGTTTACATTGTTTCTGTTTGAATTTAACTTTGTCCGTTTACGTATGTTTGTTGACTTTGAAGTAATATAAAGTAAAATTAAAAGTATTAAGTAGAAAGTTACAATTTACAGTAAATGTATACATATATTTGAGGATATTATAGCATACCTAATTAATTACCTATGCTGATACGTATAAAAGAAATAAGCATATATACACTTTATTTTAAGCGTTTAGTAGTAGCTGCATTTCAGTACCTAGTAATATCGATTAGTCAAGTTCTAATATTTGAAAATTAGACAAATTTTTCAAAAATGTTATAGTAGGGATGAACATGATCAACAAGTTTTTAATCGGTATGAATCACTATTATCTATATATATAATATTATCATTCTCATATCGATTGGTAGATACCTATGATCACTATCATATACATCACTCCGAGAAGACTTCATAATTACTTTATGTATTTGTTACATTTAGCCAATTTCCTAGTGAGCGTTCGTAAACGTGATAAAAATATTATTTGTGCCAATTAACGTTCGTGACTTCGTACGTATTTACTGATTACGCCGGCTTTGATAAATGTATCTACAACTTGTTAGCTTGCTGCGATAACGTTTCGATAAGACGTTCTTAAAATAAGTACTAATTACAAACTGTTTACTCATTTACACACGGTACACATGTTTGAATGATACATATGATTATGGGTCATACACACATTGTCAGACACCTGGGCAATATCCGTTGTTCTTATTGTAAACAATTGATAGGTATTATGGACAAGAATATTATGTGAGGATGTGACACATTGTATAATTTTATTACTCATTGTTAATGATTATTATTTAATTGTGGTTTTCCGGTATTTTAAATGTACTACGTTAAATTCCAAAAATATAATTATTACCACATTAGGTGGTCCTACCCTAACTTAGTATTATTATTTGTTATTGCCTATATTTAAAATTGTTTGGTTATCTATATATTTAAGTAAATCGCAAATATCCTTGTTTTCTATTATGTTTTTGTACTTCTTTTCGATAATGTTCTCTTTGATCCAAATTTTGACGGGTAGAGACTAGAGAATGCCTTATGGCATTAAATCCGCCTTATGTACCACCGTTGTAAATAAATATTATACCTGAACGACGTTCTCTTGTGTTTTCCGTCGTAGATTGTAAAATTCGTACCTACCAGATGACCTACTCTGAAATAAAGGTTCATAGCAGACAGCAGGACATACTGTTTTATGCAATAGCAAACATAATGAACAAAACTTCTCTTAACATTTTTAATATGAAAATATGTATGTTGAAGCAAATTGTGCATCTCGATAAATATTTAATTATTTTGCCTATTTTCTCCAGAAAAATTGTATCAAAACATATTCTGCTATATGTTTAGTATGGTCTGCGGGTGAAGGTAGAGCATGTAGTTTATCGGCCACTTATTTTTAGATATGTTTGGTGTCGGCCCGCATAAGTTGTTAGGATGAAATGGCTTCCTTAATGGAGCTTGCAGACATTGGGTTAGCAACTTGTTCCTGTTTATACATTATTACTTAGTAATCTTATAGAAAAGCAAATAAAACCAACGCCTTTGTGTTTGTTATACGTGAGTGAATTACATAAGCAACATGTGTTTGGGGACAGATCTCTCAAAGTCAAAGGGAAACCGCGTGCCTTATTACTATTGTATTACGCATAATTAAAAATATATTGTTTTCCAGTGACCTGGTTATTTCTACGGGATTCCAACTATAGAAACTATTCATACAGTATGTTATTTACTGGTATGGTATGTGGTTACGTGATAATAATATGTACGTACATTATGAGGATGTATGAAATATTTAAGTCATGACGATGAGCTTTACCCACATTAGCATCTATGACTCGGACTGTTATTAATGACTGCACATTATCTAAGTATTATGATAGGAAATTGACTTGAGGTCACATTCAGACATTCATTTTAAATTGTTGTGAATTGCTAAAACACAATATTTATAATACGTGCATGATTCTTTCTAATTTGTTAACTTTACCCAAACTTGAAAGCTCGTCAAACTATATCAATTCTATTTCACGAAATATTGATAAAGGAATTCAGATATTGATTTTAGACTACTTTGTATTATTAGTTTAGGCTTTAAGTTGTGTAGGTATTTTATTATAAACTAGCTTTTGCTCGCGGCTTCGCTCCCGTTAATTTACGGATCCCTAATTTTTTGATCCCAAAATATAGCCTATAGCACTCAGGGATAACGTAGCTTCCTATTGGTGAAAGAATTTTTGAAATCGGATGAGTAATTTCGGAGATTACCTCCTACATACAAACAAACAAACAAACAAATTCTACCTCTTTATAATATTAGTATAGATATAACCTATATCCTAGCGGTATATACAGGGTGACTGGTAATTCGACCCATTCCTTGAAAGGGGTCATACTAAAGATCATTGGGAACAAATTAACCCGCATCAAATGTGAGTCGAATAAAAAAGTTAAAATAAAAAGGCTTGTCACTTAAGACCTTTTATTTCTGAGACATTGAGCATTTTGGGCCGGGCATTTTTATCTAAAGTTTGCTTACTAGCTTTTAGAAAAGTATCAATTGAATGCCCAAAAATGAGTAGTTTTTTTTACAAGTGTTTTTTCGATTAGTATTCAAAAAAATTCCAACCCCGATATCTCGGAAACCGTTCATTTCCGACCCACAGTTGATGGAGGTTAATTTATTGCCAATGATCTCTAGTATAACCCCTTGAAAGGGGTTATACTAGAGATAGGTAATAGGTCGAATTACCAGCCACCTTGTATTTTAGCATGTGTATATGACAGCCTTAGAACACTGCTGACTAGGATAACTTGAGGCCTAAGACTTTTTGGGAAGACTTGCTGACAATGTCTTATTTATCGCAACAATAAATAAAAAAAAACTAGTAAATCTAAACTAAGCAGTGAGTGAATGAAGCTATCCTTAATAATGAGGATGATGAACGTTTTCGCAATTTTGAATCATTATATTTTTGCAATAATTAAGCAAACTACGCTAATTTTAGTTTATTCACGTTAACGAATATAGCACAAATAACTTAGTAACCAAATTATTTGTGAATTAGCAACAGTGAAATTCATTGAACCATATGCATATGTAACACAAATTAACTTGTAAATGAACTTTAATAAACCGACTATTATTCGATATTGCAGCAAATAATATTGTATTTCGTCAAATCCATTGGAGCGATTTAAATACGATCATGTTAATTAAATCATCAGGTTTGCAAACATAGTACAGCCTTGTAATTGCTAGGATTATAGAAAGAGATAATTTAAATGAATGGTAAATAGAAATAGGTACCTGCAATGAGCTTTTTCAGTGGTCAGCAAAACTTTTAGGCATTCATTCTTTTACCTTTAACATATCTTGCTATAAAAAAATCAACGGGACCCTATTACTTAGCCTGCGCCGTCTGTTCGTCCGGCCGTCCGTCCGTCAGTCTGATACAGGGCTGTATCTCTTTAACCGTAATAGGTAGCCAGTTAAAATTTACACAGAATGTGTGTTACTATGACTTCTATCATGGCAAATATTAAAAACAATGAAAAGTTTAAGCCCAAAGGGCGTTCCCATACAGGAAACCTCAACGTTTTTTGTTCCTGCTCTATCTTAAAAACGGTTATACATACAAGCGTGAAACTTGGTTAGATTGTAGTGCATACTCTATAGTTAAACAAAAAAGAATAAAAACAATTATTTCGCATATACAAGGTTAGTTTTAGTATATACTAAACCTGAAACTAGTTTATTCAGAATCACTAGGAGAATCGATTGACATATTTTTTACACCACATTTTTTTTTGTTTTTTTTTTTCATAGATTTCAATTTTGTTTCAGTAGGTTTCTACCCATAACAGTTGACGGAAATAGACACCTTGAGGCTTGAAATGGTCCGCTCGGTCAGTTTCCGTGTAATAGACAACCCCTGCATAGCACATCTCAGGCATTTCACACTTTTTTAGCGAACTTAACGCGACATAAACTAAGGTGTAACTTGGAGATTTACTAAAAAAAAAACACATATTCAGGCAGTTCTGATGAAAATCTTGTTGGGGTGTCTCGGTTTTCGTATAAAGTAAAAATAACGTTGTATGTGTGGTACGGAACCCTTAGCGCTCGAGATAGACTCGGAAGTGGCTGTTTTTTTCTTCTAAATACTATCTATCTATTTTTCTTATCAATCATAGTAAGTAAAAGGCTGTACTATGTTTAAAAAACTGATAATTTAATTAATAGGATCTAAAATCATCTTTTTATATCTATCTACAAACTACAAAGTGTTCACTGGTCAATAGTAAGTCTGAGATGGCCACTGAAATCACGGTGTATTAGCATTTTGTTTAAGTTATACGAGTAAGTACTTATAAGAGTAACAATATCCCACTATGTATACAGTGTGTGATTATGATTACATTTTGGAAGTAAACGGTCGGGACCCAAGCCTTGGGTATTGCATTGACCCATTGGCCCCGGTTACAATTAGTTAACATTTGGTGTGCCCCGGCGCATCTGGTATTTTCGAGTACTATCATAAGTATGACACATGACGCGCTCGCAATTACGCAGGATGTTGATAATGTTTTTCATTCATGACCAATGTACATAATTGTTTACTCTATTTATAAATCTGTCGTCGGAGAATCTTACGTTATTACAATGAATCAGGAAATCATAATTAGAAAGGTTAATGACATTGCTTTTGGAGGTAAGTTCTGGAAATGTACTCAGCGCAGCGCTAATGAAATTAGCGTGTTGTTTTAGTTTTTTGGTTATCTGTTTTTGGAAAAGTCAATAAGCTACATAGAGCTTCGTTATTTTACCATATTAGTTCAGGTAGGTAGGTAGGTATACGGTATTTTATAAGGATAAATGTATGTTTTCAATAATTTTGTAAATGGTAGAATGGATAAGGTTAGGAATGAGTATATTAAAGGAAGTTTGAAAGTAGCGCCAGTGACAGAATAGTTGAAAGGGAACCGTTTGTCTTGATAAGGGCATGTGAAAAGGAGACATGAAACGCATGTGACGAAAAAAGTTATGAATATAAATGTGGATGGATGGAGAGGAAGAGGGAGACCAAAGAAAAGATGGATGGATTGTGCGAAGAATGATATGAAAGAGAAGGGTGTCAGTGATGTCATGACGGTTGACAGAACGGAATGGAAGAAGAAAACGTGTTGCGCCGACCCCAAGTAACATGGGATAAGGGCAGGAAGATGATGAGTTCAGGTAGGTAAGTACCTATGTATTATAAGGATAAATGTGTGTTGTCAATAATTATGTAAACAAGGTTGAATAACATGATTTTAATAACTCTGTTGTTGTAGACTGATCCTGGGCTTCCCACGGCTATGATGAGAGGTTGATGAGATCATTACATAAGGAACTATTTAATGATAAATAGCCACAGACTTACTATGCTGGGACTACGCATTAAAATTTAGTGGCAGCTACGACGGCCACTCTATAATTCTCTTTGAGTGTTCAAAATGGCTACCGAGGCTATTTTGAACATAAGCCCTTTTGTACTCTACCACATATTCGTCTGCCAAGCATTGTGATTCTGAATTATGTGACAATAAGCTAATGCACGCAGTTCTTTGTAACGATCTAAGACAGTAAAAACACTGCTTATCTAATTACTCATACAGTCTGATGACCTACAAGTAGATACTATGTTATCATTATATTAGTCTTTATACTGCGCGCTATAACCACTTACCAACGAAAATTATTTCACAAAACATACGTTTAGGTAGATACATTAAATTAAACGAGTTATCTTCATTAGGTATTCATTAGTAGTGGATCTAATTTGTTCAGTTTTGAAATTAGCGAGTATCATTGCAAGACTTTCCAAATTAGTACAGTAAGTAAGTAACAAAAGAGGACATAACAGTGCGCTTTTGAGTGTACAATTTACACCGTTGGCGTTGAGTGTCTAGTTGAGTCGGCGAGTAGTTGGTAGAGCGGCCCGGTCGCTCGCTAGTCGCTTGCCCTCTGTCAACAAAGCGCGCTCTCTCCTTCGCTCCCCTATCCTATGGGTTTTGTTTGTACCGCCTCCGCAACGCTTTGGGCCCGTGCACGTTAGTTAAAACTACTATATAAATATATTATATTTTTGTCCAGTTGTAAGAAGTGGATACTTACAAATTTCAAATACTCCCAGCTTTGTAATCCAATTTTGGTTCGTTTTTCCAGTCACGGGTCATCGCATTGTTAAGATAGTAAAATTCAAGCACAGCATTTAATTACACTACACTCATTCATAAATATTTGTCTGACATAAGTCAGATAAATCACAACGACACGAAAAATCACAGATGCAGCACTCGAGATCACAAAGGTAGTAACCGGTTTCTAGAGAGTGTAACAGAAGTGGTGTGTTTACAGTGGGCGCGTTGACGAAGCCAGCGCGTAGAGTATCGCTATGGCGTGCTGTCACGGCGCACTCGGCAGGGGCACTGGCGCGTCAGAGGCGCCCCACTATTTCGCCGCCCGAACTTGCCCGACAGGCTTCTCTACTTCTTTTCCGAACATGCGCGTGCGCTGCGCCGATGCCACGTTTCATCCCGATACGTTGCCAGTTCTCTACAATTTTTTTTGTTTTGTGTTGACGCTTCTAAATGAGGGGCCATAAAATAGAAACGTAGTTCGTCGAATAAAAATTAGGAGAGTTATATTAGTTAGTTACTGACTACTCCACACAACAATAGACTCAACTCTACTCCCAACTAGTAAAAGCTCCATGTATGTTTCATACTGTTATTATGAAAGGTTACGAGTGTTACTTTAAACATTTTACCTGATTTTATATGGAACCTTAAACATCATGGAAGTTTGGGATTGGGAGAGTAATAAAATAAATATTTTAAACCAGGTTTCAATAAAAAAAACTAGGTTTACTTAATTATTTAATTTTGATTTAGTTAAGTCAATAAAGTATGATAGAGCACACAAAACATAACAGGGATTTTGCGTACTCTAACTACGGCTCTTAGTTATTGGCCCGTATTATTATTAACTCTACGATTTAAACCCACGAAAAGGCAGAAACATGTGGCAGTCTCAGTTTAGTTTACGCTCACCCCTCGCTGTGCGCCAGGTAGAGACCGTCAAGGGATTGAAAAAAAAAAACAACATGACTTTACATTCGCTCTCGGTTACTATGTACGTACATTTTTTGAACTAAATTTATTAATCTAGACTTGTTCTTTACAAATAGAGTTTGCAATTAAATTAACTTCAACTTTGTGCATTTCAAATGGTCTCGACTTGGCGTGGGAAGGATTATTTTATTAGACTGCTAACTATCCGTGAATTATAATTTACGTAATGGCAATTTTCTCTTAATTCATTAGTGGTAATGTATTTTAGAAAACTCTAGGGAGTCGTTTGTTAGGGTTCCTAACACGAGATTATTATGGAGCAATTGAAGCATAGCCACAGGACGTCTCGCATGTCTGTTGTGGGAATATTTGTACGTGTCAGGTGCTACCTGGGCCTGTACCTGCGGTAATGCTATTATGCAGCCACAGCCTGCAGTCAAATTAATGTACAGATAGTGTGGTAACACCGGAGACGGAGAAGTGTAACATCCGTTTTGCTACAAAAACTACTGCAGTCACTGTACTTTTATTTTATCAATATAAATATAATAAGTTACTTTTTTTTAATTTAAGAGAACAAAGAAAAAGGAGATTTAAATCGCTAGACCTCTTTACATAAATAATTCCCGTTCAAAATTTTTAATGACCACTGTTGCCATTAGTACTCTATACCAGCACATGATCAAAAAAAAGTTGTTTCATTGATAGTTCTATATTAACTTACAGATAGAACTTATATCTATAGCTGCTTATCCAGATGTAGTTTTTCATAAGATGAAGGTAAATCATAAAGGGCCTGAAATAGTGGACGCATTACAGTAATAGAGCAAAGATAGTAGGAGCGATCGATATTGGCCTATGGCTACGTAACGTCCGACTTTCTCTTGAATAACATATTACGAAAGATAAGCTAGAAGAGGTCCAAGATGGCTGATAGGCAGAGCAGGTAGTAGGAGCGGTGCGCCGGGGACACGCCGCGGTGGGTTATCGCGACCATTTGTCACAAGCAAACCTATTCAACATTTTGGAGTTCCAATCGTTTATTGTGGACACTGTACTGTATTTAAATACACTGTGATACGTACGTTTGTATACATGACATGTGTACATTATCATAAAATGCTCCGAAACTCGCAAATACAACCAACTTATAAACTTTATCGTTATGATATGGTTATGATGTATCTTAAAATAACTTTGGGTAGGTAAAATTAATGCAGTCACATTAAGTTAGTGTATTTTAGCTCCGAATTACCCTATCAGATCTGAAACGGTTTACGATCTCGGCGGCGCCTATTTGCATATCAGTGACGGTGGTGTGGGTGAGCAGTGCGGAGTCGCTGCAAGCCGGGAACAATATATTCCACCTAAAGACGACGCGCTATCTCCGGCTATTGTATAGAAGACCGAAAAAGGTACCTTTGCAACTGGCATTATGCCACAGCCAGACAAAAACCATGAAATCTTATAGTACTAGCAACATTTGGATTCTATTGCTGGTTTAATTTTAAGGAACTTCAAAAACTAATTAGATGTATTTAAAAAAGAAGACATATTTCTGGCCTTATTTACATGACTTCTCATTGTTTGAATGTATACTTTCGAGATGGTCCCATAGACATTTTGTCATGATTTAATAAAGCATTTCGGAGATAAACAATGGAACTTCTCAATTACGAATACATCTATTATGTTTGGGTCGTTGTACTGAACTGAACTGAAGATTAGTGATCTGAAGAGTGATCAAATCATTTTGCATACAGGTAGCTGTGTTATTCTCTAGACCACTAAAAACGGAAAAATAATATAAATACATATATTAAAATTCCGGTTTTTTAATATTTATTTTATTATTCCTGTTCTAGCTGTTGAAGTGTTGATTATACAAACTATGTCAGAAAGTCAACTCAAAAACACAAATCCCCTATTAATCCAAAGTGTGTTTTTAAAGGAAAATTGATTGCGTTTGTTGCGAGTCCTACGAACACAGCATGTTACACAAAATAAGCACTTCAAAAGTTGTGCAGTTTGCAATATCTTCGATAAGACGAAAATAGTTATCTCCGGTATTCAGTGAGCGGTGAGCCAAGAAGGGTAGCACAGCGATATCTGTTAGATGGAGCTTCGCTAACGACATCGCCCGACATCTCACTCGCCGAGAAAACCGCCACATCTTTTCTACATAGACCGCTCAGATAAGCGGAGAACGCCATTTGTCATTACCATATCCTGTCTATTCGCTCGCTCTGCTCTTATTAATAATGACTCACGATGAACTGCGGGAAAGAAAAAAATCTACGTGATTGAATGCAGCTATGAATCTGGAACTTGGGCGTGTAATCCACTTGAGTTTTCTAAATTCATCTCGAGCACGTCGACTGATAAAATTAGACTGCTTGGGACCGCGTGTGTTCCTCTTTTATTATATGCCCGTAACAAAAGTTGCGTGACCATAGAATTAGACTGGTATGGTAATGGTTGTTGTGTAATTTGTTACAAAGACATTTGAATTCCATCGTAATGAAATCCACGGTCTCAATGATTGGGATGTCGCTATTGTACTTGAATGATCTCGATTTAACTCAAGTTCAATGTGTGCTGTATGTGTATTGTAAGCATAGATATAATATAAATCTACGTAAAATATGAGCAAGGGAAAAATAGAATTAAGTCTTTATATGATTAATTTATTTTGTAAGATATTTGTATGCATAAATCAAGCAGTACCAAAATTTTACTCAAATTGACTTCAGGGGCCATCAGTAATAACGCAACGTTTTATCATTACCCACGCTATTGTCGTTCTTCCTTTGTGATAGATCCGTCCCATTTACAACTACATGCATGTGAAAAACGGTTGGTCAGTTTTATAGTGGAATCCGCGACAATAGAAACGATTAGGTTAACCGCTTACATGCGCGGACGAGAAAATTAAAACGGGCCTCGGTATTATTATGCGGGGGCAGGCCCAAGCCTACTATAGTTACAGGTGACACAAAACGGTCCGCGGATGCGCACTGACGTTCTAATTCCAAACAAATGCAAATTGGGCGGTGCTGGCGGTAGGTAGGTACGACCGGTGCTGGTATAGTGGACATCCGCTGAATGGAGGCGTATTGTGCTCGGAGCGCTAATGGCCGCGTAATTGGCACGAGGTTAATCGCGTCCACACGACCACTCCACCTGGAATGTACTCTTTTTATCTTTCGCTATTGAGATCACCAGATGACCAGACCACTGTATACATAAATACCAATTGACGAACCTTAGGATTTTTTCTAAGTTTTTGATAACATGACGCTGTATACTTATAACAAGATCTGACCCTAGAACACGAGATTTTTTTGTTTATTCAATGTTTCAGGCGATCGAAATGTTTGTTTGTTTTTGGCTATTGTTTAGTTAAACTGATTGACTATTGAGCCATAGTTTTCTGGTGGTAGTAGACAAGATTCGATTTTGGCAGCATCGTATCTATATTCAGCTATGATCAATGGTCAGTTTAAGATAGAGGGTGTGGCGGGGGGATTGGATAATGAGCGTAGGATAAGTGAGTTGGTGTCAGCTGCGTGTCCTTGTTCGGTCGGCTTGGTCCGCTCTCCGCAGGAAGTGGCTCATTGTGTCGCGCTGACCCGTCACCCGTGCCCGGACCGGCTTCGTGCTCGCTATGACACAAACCACCGGTTAGCTCACTAGCTCTATATCAAATGATAACATTACACGGTACACCCACTCTAACATCTGTACGACCCACATTGCGGAATAGAAATTCAATTAACAATATCAACCAAGTTGTAAATTAGGTTTGAGTACCTACATACGTACATACCTGTAATTTTAGGATATGGTTTAGCTATATCATTGTATAGGTAGGTATCCATTATTTTTGTTTTGTCATCAGACTGGTAGGTAAATAGCAGTTATCAGGCATCACGTAGATTGTTCGTTTCCTTTGTCTTCCGCTACATTTCCAAAACGTGACATTTCACAGTAGGAACAAGCATAGCGTTTTTAGAAAACAACGGATACATGCAAAAAACGCAACCACTGCAGTGCCGAGTACAGGCCAGCGAATTAGTATTGTGCTCGCAAAAACTATGCCGAGTACAGTGGAAGTGAAATTATTGTACAGTCAGCTACAATGACATTGTGAAAACAGCTATCAGCTTTTGTAAAGTCACGTATAATAATAGTTATATAAAATAACTTTAACAACAACAACTAAGTCTTAAAGTTTGAGTGAGGTTGGACATTAACAGATGTTTGAATGTCTTGGAATATGTAGGTATTATTTCAAGTTTTAGTTAGATTGTAGACATTTGTAGTTTGAAATCTTATATTATTCATGTTTCATCGCACATGTAATAAGAAAATATCATTAGTACTTATGTATGTAATTACGATCAAGAATTGCCTAATCAATTCCTTTGATTTTCTTAATGTAAATGAGCGTCTGTTAATCGTAACGATCATCAATCAATACAATAACAGTATATAGTCTCCTTTATCAGTCGCGTAGATTTGCTTGTATTCAGAATATTAAATCACGAGAGATGCAAATACAGTCGTAGCAATCTTGCAATACGGTCATTGATAATCGCATCTTGACTCTAGCAGTCTTAACGGAATGGCAAGCGGTTTAAATATCTGAAACATTTACAGTCTTTATAGATCTAAGTGAATTTCTAAGGCTCATGCATAATAATTGTCTGGACTATATTTAGTCCCACGGAGGGTCTAGATGTAAAAGAAAGGGGTGTGTGTGGCTAGGCTGCGGATGTGAGCAAGACTCCGTAATTACGCAGCGTGACGTCATGGTCGGTCGGACGACTCCCACGCGAAACGCGCCCTCTTATCACGACAATTAAATCGCACTGACATGCACTGCCCGACCCTTGACATCACACAACGAGCTCTCTCAATTAAAAATGTAGAGTATCGTACTGTAACCTAACTGCCGTACTTACGGTTGGCTGCGCTAAATGCTCAGCCTACATTTTATAATGTGGACATCATAATTGCTGTGCAAAAGAAATACGTATATGACGGTTGTTAGTAATTTCCCGTGTTTTAAATTAAACACGGCTCAGCGATATTCAATCTCATAACATTATTACGGTTGGACGGTTAATGCTTAAATCATAATTACCCACACAAGGAAGTGTTTTTACCCGCGCACGGCTTCACTTCCGCGTATATCCGCAGCACAATCGTATCTTGTGTAAGTACTACCGCGCCGACACTACAGGAACAGAATGCGTATAATTAATCTCAAGTATTGAGTGTGAGAAAATAAAGCTAAATGAGTCGGCAGTCGTGAGATCGTAGAACAACAAAAGTCGCCGAGCCTCGGCGACGCTAAATGCGATTCCCACAATTGGCAATATATATTTGTTGGGAATTGCTTTGTGTCAACGATAAAAACATAGTGTTAGTTACTAATCAGTTAGGACAAGAATGAGGTGTAAGGACAATGGGCAATTTTGCTCATGTATTCCCAACGTATTCGTACAATGGGGCGCAGTGCATATGCAGCCAACGAGATTTCACACGATATGCAATGCGAGCTTGGAGCCCGCCCAGGGTTGTTTTACCATTGTTTGACTCTTTTCATGAGGAAAGTTACTTTACTTAAAAAACTCGTGCATGCTAGTGTTAGTTAAACTTGCCTGTTTTCAGATTTGAATTTCTATGAAAGAAATGTTACTCTCTTCATTATTATGTTTGTGTCACATACATTACCACGACTATTTAAATATACAAACAAAATAGTTCCATAGAGATTCTCAAACAGACACCCATGATCGAAAATAATATTTGACACAATTTTTAATATGATCGTAGGTACCATAGCACAAAATTCCTATGAAGTCATTGTAGTTCAGAATTTCAGGCACAATGTAAATTGTTATTGAATAAATAAATGAAAATGCACTTTACCTTTGACTAAAATAACGTATTTATTAATAGAATTATTTCAAGTATGGGCAGTGGTTTTTGCGATATCCACTATGGAGCTTCGATATTTATACAAAGAGTTTGCGCAAACGCATGAGCCAGAAATAGGTTCTCGTTTACACACAGTGTTTACCACGGCGCTAACAGCCATAAAACAGGTATAAAATCCGAGGAAACTAGCGGTAAAAAGTATAGGAACATTATAAGTTTTTAATTAAAACCAAACAATGTACTCACTAAACTATTCAACAACAAAGTTAATTAATGATGTTTTTGCTCTAAGTTCAATGAGATTGTTATATTTTCTATTGTTGATTTTATTAATTAGTAAAATATTGAAAATGTATTAGCAAAAATATTGATGGCCCTGTCCTTCTGTGCTTCTAACAACTAAGAATAAGAATAAGAATAAATTTATTTACCAAAAAAGATTTCTACAGAAAATCCTCAAATCTAACAACAGGTGTTGATGTTCTATACGATTGCTTATTAAGGACAATATTAACTGTGGCTTCCACACTAGGTCGAGCCTGTCTCGCGGAAGCCTTAGTGCTTAAAAAAAAAACATAGGTACAGTTTGAATTTTGCCTCGATCGTATAAAAAGTAAAAAAGAAAAAACAAATTAAATAGCCATTTCCAGCAGTAACATCGGTATCGGAGAAAATGAGTAAAAAATTAAATACAAAAATAAACATATTTTTTTTCTGTGTAGTTTTGTCTGTGTGAGTGTGTTATGAAAAATGTAAGTATAAGTGCGTGTGTGTATGTATGTATGTGAGTGAGTGTGGGTGGAGGGGGATGATGTTCGTAACTACCAAAGTATTTTGCGATGTAGGTAATAGGAAATACTTAGATGAAGTGTTTGCCTCTAAAATTACATAAAAACTTTAATGTTGATTAAAATCGCATGTACGCACGGCTTCAGATCAAGCTATACATTTCCAGTATAAGCTGATCTCGCATTGTATAGGATTTCCTTACAATGAGAGGTCAATTTAAACTGGAAATGTATAGCTTGATGTGTAGCCGTGTGTACATACACAATCGTTTCCGATATTAGCTTAACGTTTAGAGAAATAGAAGTAGGTACCTACTAAGCGACATCCTTATGGCTTGGACGTGGAGGACAGAATACAGCTCAGAGTAAAAACAACAGAAACAACCACGTGCGTATACTACAAATAAATAGTGCATGAATCCCAACAGCTACTGCGCCCTGGCAAGCACTGAGGATAGAAAGATTTTCCCAGGGTATTACAATACAGGTAGTCTCTTCCCGTGACGGCTAGATCACGTGATTGTCCTATACTACATCATAGCTACTGGTGAACCACTTAGCTTCGGCTTTTGTTGTCAAACTTTTTTGTTATTCTGGGAAAATATAAATGCAACTGAACGGAACTGAAAATGTAATTAGCCTTTCGTGCGCCCGGTGCGATCTTAAAAGTGTAGCCTCTCTAAAATGCTCTAACACAGAAATTACCAAGACATCTGCGCCTCCTCAGGGTTTGCACCCTGTGCCGCCGCACCGATGGCACCGCCGGCACCGTCCTAGTTACGGCACTGATCGCGGGAAGAGAATACCAAGTGGAGTTAGATTATTATACCATGGATTTTCTATAGGTATTAACAATCCTTTTCAACGTAAAGCGTGAATAACAGAGAAACGGCATAAGGCACAGGCACGGCGCAGGCGCGTCGCTTTCATACATTTTGTGCGAAAAAAAATTGAAGCGGCACGAAAAATGTATCAAAGTGACGCGCCTGCGCCGCGCCGTGCCTACGCCTTATGTCGTTTCTGTGTAATTCAGGCATAAGGTGAGTAGTCTTGGGGTTTTCCTAAAAAACTTTACCACACAAAGAATATCAAATATTTAAAAAAACAGAACAAGTTTACTATAGTTTTTCATGGTTTTCCATGATGTCGTTTACGTTTTTTCGATACCAGTCTTCTTACCGCTTCAATTTACGAAATGATCGCTATAGGACTCATCTTTCGTTGAACAAAGTATAATATCTCTTCTATGTACTTAATTAGTTTTCTAAAAGCTAATATAGCGTACATATTCTACACACAATGTATCAGTTATTATGTAAACAAATTGCGCTCACCACAGTTACGAGCCACAGCGAACTTTGGGTCGTTTAACAAAAATAGACACCGTTAGTCATGTAGTGGTGCAATGTTTTACATCCTGCATGCCCTCTTGTCCTTTTTGTGTACATTCGTAGTCTGTGTCGTTTCGCGTGTTTTGTGTTTGCACAGAGTTGCGGACACCGGACATCCGCGCGCGGCCATTGCGAGATGCGACACAGATATCACATTAATTATACAGCTAAAAACGTTAATTAAGTAACATAAAATTTTTAAATACACTCCTCTTTGTTTCTAAAATCATAATATTCTCACGCTCCTTAAGAACAATATCAAATTGTATTTTCCATTTACAAGCGGTGTATCAAATGTCTGTAAGATGTAAACTGTTAACCTAGGCGTAACTTAAGCATTCGTCGACCAGTCAGCGTAAAAAAATCGTGGATTCAATTTCACTAAGTACGAGTAGTTTAATGATTGGTCCGACTAGTCGGTACTTATAGGTAGGTATTCGTTGCTGTTTGAAAGAATGTTTAACAAACGGATGACGTCAAGTAATCACCGGCTATTTAAAATTTTCAAACAGCGGGCAGTAGTTTTGCAATCTAGTTGTGTTACATTCGTCAGCATGTTAGTTCACATGGTCAGTACTGTAAACAACTCAATGATCCTCCTCGCTTCTATACAATTGAAATTTTGTTAAACTGGGGTCGTATGCTACGAGCAGCATTCTAATTGTGCAAAACACTCGTTATTGCTATGGCTTTGATTCTGACAGGTCATCAATTTCCATAGCAACGTATGTATTAACGATCCGACTTCTCCACAACTATGTACCACGCAATGAATATTCTAGACCTGTCAAAATCAAAGCCGTAGCGATTACGAGTGTGTTGGGCAATAAGTATGCAGGTCTGTATCATTCCGCGGTTTAGCTATGAAAACATGCTTACGCATCGCTTTAGCTCCGGAATAAAACACAACCGGATTGAGAACCTCCTCCTTTTTGAAGTCGGTTAATAAAGAGTGTGGAATAATATGAGTGACCGAACTGAAATATAATAAGAGTACGAACATACAGCAGAATCAGCTCTCGTCTAATCTAAAAATCTCGTATTTGACGCATGTTCGAGAGTGAGGTTTCTGTACATAGTACTTACTATTTACCCGACTACGGCGAAACAAAAAGGAAGGTTATGATTTTGACCGGTATGAATGTACACACATCAAAAGTGTCTAGGGATCAAGCATTTTTATGCGGATTTCTTGAGATTGAGATGTGGCTTTGTAATAAATTTATGATTTTATAAATTTATATGGATCCTTTTTGGTGCATTTCATAATTTGAATCAGGAACTGTGAATCAAATTCGAGTAAAAGATGAAAATCAGCTGTCAATATTTTCCCTATAAAAACATACAACGCATTGAAGACATTATTAGTGCTACTGTTTCCCTACTACTGATTAAAACCAACGTTATTATGGAGCGGCGACGTCATTTAAGCAGGGAAGAAATGCTCAGAGCCGTGGGAATGATAGAAGCTGGTTCCCGGCAACGTACTGTGGCTTTAGCTCTGAATACAAGTCAGAGTGTTATCAGTCGACTTTGGACACGTTACCGAAGCACTGGTACCGTGGCTGAGCGCCATGGAGGACGGTATCGCTGCACCACACGGAGACAAGACCGATACATTCAAATCTTAACTCGAAGAGCTCCAACAATAACCGCCATGATGTTAGCCGTGAGGCTTCATCACTCTTCAGGGAACTTAATTAGCGACCAAACAGTCAGAAACCGCTTGCATGAAGTGAACCTTCATTCCCGAAGACCGCTACGGGTACCACCTATAGCAATGCACAATCGTAGGATTCGATATCAATGGGCTCTTGGACACAGAAATTGGGCAGAAGAACAATGGCGTTTCGTGTGCTTTTCTGATGAGTCTCGTTTTGGTATGAGACCGGATACAAGACGTATACGACACTGGAGAACCCCTGGACGCCAACAGCGATTAAAATCCTGCCAGGAAGTCCATCCTTATAGTGGTGGAACCATCATGGTATGGGCGGGTATTTGGATCGGCGGAAGAACTGAGTTGATTTGGATCAGAGGCAACCTCAACGCTCAAATTTATGCTGAGACGATTGTATCAGACGTCATCGTTCCTCTACAAGCGCAAATCGGTCCCTTATTTCAGTTAATGCATGATAATGCACGACCGCACACCGCAAGAGTTGTAAGACAGACTCTCGCCGCAGCTAACATCAATGTCCTGCCCTGGCCTGCTCAGTCGCCAGACTTGAACCCGATTGAGCATGCATGGGATATGCTACAGAGAAGAGCTCTGCCGAATATGGAGGGTATCCAGTCGCAAGAAGACCTTTTTTTGTTGTTGCAACGAACATGGGCGGCCATTCCACAGCGTGATTTGGATGAACTCATTTTGAGTATGCCAAACCGATGTTCTTGTGTTGTTAGTGTTCGCGGTAGAAACACGGATTATTAATTGTTTAAGTTACCCAATAAAATTTTAAAGAAAACTGTTATTTCAGTCTTTTTTTCGAACTTTTGTGTTAGTGGTTCAAATGTCAAAAATCCCTTTATTAGGAAAATGGCAAATTTCTTTATTAATGCAAAGGTGACTTGGTTTATCGTTACTGTGACAAACAAAAACACTTTATTTGATGAATCCTTAAAGAAAATTTTAATTAATATCAATCAGGAGAAAAGTTATTGCAAAAATATATGTTGATCCCTAGACACTTTTGATGTGTGTATGTTCATCTGTTCCCTACTAACTTCCAAACTGTTATCACAATTTGACAAATGGGGTATCGTTGGAAGCGTGTTGATCGTCCGCTGGTTAGGCTATGTGACTTCATATTAAATTGTATATGGCGCCCTCTAGAGGAAATAAAAATATGAACAAAAATTTTTTTTTAATGATTCCGTTTGTCATATGTACCTAATGAAAGAGATTAATTAGCGAATTTCAAAAATATATACAGTGTCCCAAAACTCACCGATAAGCGGGCACCAGAGAGTAGCCCTGCTCATAACTAATCGAGAAAAAAAAGGAAAAAATCTTTTTTTTTTATAATTACAAAATGAAAGAAGTCCTTCGAAAATTGACGAAAATAAGTTTGATTGATTTTTGTGTAAAAACTACAGGCATTCTGGGATTTTTAAGGGTTGTGGTGGATAACAGTGCTAGGTACTTAGGTTGCCGATACAAAAAAAAAGCAGAAATATTAGACATTTTTTCCAAGGATTTCAATTTCTATCACGGAATTTAAAAAAAAATAGGTTAGTTTTTTCTCGGTTTGTCATGAGCAGCTCCACCTTCTGGTGCCCGCTTATCGTTGAATTTTGGGACACGGTGTATATCCCAAAATAATATAAATAAAAAGTAAGTTTAATAACTATCCTCTGAACATCACTATGAATTTGTAGTAAATACATTAATACTTATATAATTACGTGCAAGTTGTTTATTTAATAGACGATAAATATTGAATAGTTTGCATAAAACAATTTCAGATGATAATATTTTCTTGCTTCATTCATTTTTCAGTAGTCGGGTTTTAATTTTTGAACTTACTTTTTATTGGAACCGTGCAACTAAATTTTCGAGACGTTTCCTAAGAGCATGTATTGTGCCTATCCGAAATTAAAAAGAAAACTTTGAATTGAATTGGGTCAGTTTCCAGACTGCGGTTGATTTTGTATCCTTCAAATAAACTTGTTCATACTCTGTGCTCCGAGCTAACTTTTTCACGTGGATCTTTAGTATTGATTGTTCATTTAAATAGAACACATTATTATTTTGGTCAGTTACTGTTTCAGATTCAGTTAGTCTGAATCGGAACCCATTTCATTGAAAAAAAGTTTTCGAAATTAATCTTGAGTTATAGGCAATTGTTTATTTTTAAATATACTTCCAGTGAACGAGAGAAGACTTGCAGAAACCCACAAAATGATGCAGCAGTATAAATACGGGGCCATTAAATCTGTTGTTCCAGTAACAGGATTGTGTAACAGAATCTGAGAAAGTGCCTACAATAGTGATTTTCACTCGGTTCGCTTCGTCTGCTTTGAGTTGTACCTACATTATTCGCATTTATTATTTAACAAGACAATATCACGCTACTCCGGATTTAACGAGAGCTTTCTCGCCTTGCAGTAAGAATTAATAACTCTAAGTAAGTATTAAAAGTAGAGAGTATTCGTGTGAAATAAGAACACTCTGTGGTGATTAAAGTTTCTTTTGAAATTATTCTATACCTAATGTTACCAAACGAGTGGTGAAGTAATGAAAGCATTTGGTAGAGTCATGTAAATGTTGATAAATATGTAACGCAATCAACCGGTAAATTTATGAGCGCCAGGTATGTAGGTGTTACGTGTTACAATACCAGTCGATGCCTAGTCAAGTGCACAGCTAATCTATTAAAATTATATTTGCATATCCTTTATTTGAAAGTTGTTATGAGAACTGCAAATGTCTTGGCGAAACGGTATGTCGAAAGCACAATTTTGGACAAGTTCCTAGATTTGACTACATTGGAGTGACAATGGAAAGACAAGAAATCGTTCGTTCTTAGGATTGGAACATTGTTTAAATAATTGTGTGAGGTAACGATCGTTACTATGAGTGACCTACAGTGGGTAAAGCAAAGTTAAACTCTACATGCGGTTATTATAAGCGTTTTTTATAAACCTCCTGCCTCGTTGGTCTAGTGGTCGCAAGCGCTGCTGCTGAGCGTGAGGTCCTGGGTTCGATTCCCAGGTCAGGCAAAGTGTTACTGGGTTGTTCCGTGTGGAATTTCTTAGTAGCAGCCCTGAGTCTGGCTTTGTGCCCGGATGATGGCAATAGGCTCGCCTCCTGTTACTTGGGACTTAAACATAACGGCGAAATGAGGGTGTACAAACGGCTACACATCAAGCTATACATTTCCAGTTTACACTGACCTCACACTGTAAGGAAATCATATACAATGCGAGATCAGCATATACTGGAAATATGTAGCTTGATCTGTAGCCGTGCGTACTATACACCTCTGCCTAACCCTTCGGGGAATACAGGCGTGATGTTGTGTTTTTATAAATGATGAGGTAATATACAAGATGTTGACTATAAATCGCCGCGACTTTAAAGGAGTGGAGCACGTTTAACCTTAATTGTTTGATTGGCTATGCTGTGAGTCGCGTCCCGCGGTTCATGTCACCTACAGCGACGTCCAGCCCATGCCTTATCACCTTCGAGTACTTGAAAGTACCGATGTGTGAAGTTGTGAACAACCAGTGGTTGAACGATCGTTGAATTAAAGTGCCAAGGGTGTCGAACACCATGATGTGAAATACACGAAGGCATTCGCCAGTGTAGACACCAAAGCGTCACTGATCAGCGTTCACGAATACCGAACAACTAAAAGCAATAGATGCACGACTCTCCTGGGACTGCCACCAGCACTCAGCTGGCCAGCCATTTACTATTGGTTCACTACTGGTAAGGTGTCTAGAAACTTTTACACCAAGTGTATGTTTTGTGATTGTTCACACACGTAGAAATATTATAAAAAAACGTTTCAGACGGCGGATCCACAGGTTTTTAGTTAAGTTTAGTATATTTTGCGGGATTTTAGATTTGATGTGCCCGCGAATGTCTGCAACAGTCTGTGGTAGGCGCGTTGACGCGGGTTCTCGTGATAAGCCAGCCGCGCATGCGTGATATTCACGCTTGTTGTTGGCCGAGTAAGTAAACGTTTTGAATTCACCAATGAACGCTTTGAAATATAGCGCGAATGTTGCGGTTTTTGCCGCCTTGCAGTATTGCCTTGTTACACGAACACATTAAGCAGGGTAAAAAACCCTCATCATAGCTATGAGAGCCTGTAAATATTGACTACTAGCTATAGAACTCTTAACTGACCATTTTGTTATCTTACAGAAGACTGCTGCCCATCACTTTCTTGCCTAAAATAATCTTAGAGTTGTCTTGTAAAGAATTAAGGGTATTGGAAAGATTTCCTATTCTTTGGGACCACGCGGGAAACCAAATAATTCCTACTTACCTTATATAATTCTTGAAATCAGAATAAAAGAAAAACCAACGGATGCCTCACAATAATTTATCTACACTAAACGTCCATCTCGTGATTTAGTGGTTTCGTGATTGTCGTTCTTAAATATTCTCAGAACAATAACATAAAACACGTCTGTTAAGCCTCCAGTCAAGTTCTGCACTCTAACAGATAAGTTATTTGCATAAGCGAATTCGGCGAACGACGCGGCCTGGTCATTATTTAATGAGGTTCACCTAACATGACAACACGACGAAATAACGACGTAAATTATACACAATTATGCCTACACGACTACACGCATCGATGCTCGCGCTCTACATAGAGACATCATTGTACTGCGCGATTCATATGTTTTGCTGTTCAACGCGTTTCGTTTGATTACACCCTATAAGCTATCATAGAAAATCCATCCGCGTTTCAACTGACTACTAACTAAACAAGCGTTGCACTTGTTCGCAGAATATCTAAAATAAGCCGATGTAGCTGCATCGTAACGTTTCCTTATGAACACTAAGACTAGTGGGCGGTGCGTGGCGCGGCTCGTTGCGCCGCATTCGCTAGTTTATGCTTCCCGAGACCAAAATAATTCACAATCGACGGCATCCGTTATTGAACGGTGAGTATTGGTGCCGACTACCATGCCTCATATTATGACGATGGAGCAACCAGCCGCCATTTAAAAATACCACGCTCTTTAACATCGCCGTGTTTTGTTTCAGGTATGTTTTTCACATTTCAGAATGGAGTGAGGTCAAATTCATAATAAAAGCGGTGGCATTTTTTGTAAACATGGCTTTGACGTTACAATAACGTTGCTTTCAAAGTATTCAAAACATTCGAGAGTTATTTGCAAAATAGTTAATGGAACGTATGGTATGCTGGAGTACGTAAGGTCCGCGAGATTTGCGCGCGGGATTTACAGCGGCGAAGAGTCATCTCGAGCGGCCACGCTTCGCTATCGGAAGCGGAGACCGGTTTCGGGCATTCCTCAAAATCTTTCCGATGAAATGACTATAACATAGCGTGCATAAATATGGGTTAGTAAATGATACGGTTACAGTTTCATTCAAGCTTAACATGAGCGTATCCTTTTTATGTTGGAGCGTATAGTTTTGTGCGGATACTACGATTACCTAAATCAATTATAAATTTATCAAGCATGTACATACAATATCAGTTCGTGCCCATTAAAAAGACACAGTTTAATAAAGTAAGATTCCATTCGATCTATATCTCATGTCGGCTGAGGCTGCACACGTGTGCGCGTGATCAATTTATTGTTTGTTGCGTGACCTATCCGCCGCCTTTGTTCCCTCACCGTGACATTCATAATTATTCGGAGCAAAATATCTGATTAGTGCCTTCTAGTTCTATATTTTTCCTTTATTTCAGATGTCGACTGTACAATTTCCACTGATTTGTCGCTGAAGATTTTTTGCATAGCATGAAGCACGAACATATTTTTCAATTACTTAACTAGGCATGCTCCAACCACCGTTAAATAGAATTTAATGCAGTTTTAATGTTTGGTGTGAAGCGGGAAGCCGATTAGCTTGAACCCATACACACAACGGTCGCGTGTTGCTTACATTGCGATATATAAATTGCTGTTTGCAGAGACAATGGAATGGCCCCTAGCATTAAACGAGCAAAAAGATCTTCAATCTAAAGCCAATTTTTATGTAGGACGAACAGATTACTAAACCCTGATTATAGTTTAATAGCATGTTTAAATCTTAAGCAAGCTTGTTTTATCTACTTTTATTAAGTTGACTGCAGACAATACTCTTTGTAGTCTTTGTATTCATACTTGATTTTAATACTAGATATTTTAAGAACTATTCAATTTCTAAGTAAATATAATTACTTCGTTTAATTAGATTGTTGTTATGCATCGAAGCTATATCATTATATCTATCAGTTTTTCTATTATTTGCAAAAACTTCTATCGTAGAACGAAATTGCCTACGGGATTACTTTATTAAATGAAGATTTTAAAGATTTCATAATTCAAGCAATATTTTAATTGAGACCGACTTACTATGTGTGGACTACGTAATTATAACGACACATACATGGAATGTAATTAGAAAATGCTTCAAATGATTTCTCACATATGATGCGTTGATGCGCGTGTCTGGTCGTGAGATTTACGAGTGAATACTTCTTGCGACAAGACAAGACAGTTTCACAATAGATATACAAGTGACATAATCATAACGAGGGAACTAAAATTGTCTGGAATTCGTTCACGTTGTTATTGAATGAGAGCGACGGTAGCATCGCGCCGACTGGCGGCACAAATTGTTGATTACAAAAGAGCAGCAATTGAGACGTCAGAGACGCAGGAAGCGAACAGATTGAAACTTATGTCTGCATTGCAACTCGGCCAATCACTACTCATCTAGTTTATAAGTAGATTGTGGCTCGTTAAAATAACTAGACAGAACAAACAATGCAGCGTTGCGTTACAAAAAATATTTCACCAGACAATACGTCGCTATTACCGAATATTTTACTAACAATCATATCAAATATAATCGTACGTATCTGTAGAGAAAGTCACATTATGTATTAATAAGTTAGTGGTAGTACACAACATTTCCGGCGTAGGTTCTATTGTTTGTAAATGATTCACTAACTATTGTTACTTTAATACATGTTTTCCAGATGATGTGTCCAATGTCGCTGTTGTTCTGTGGTGCAAAAGATGTGGATACTCAATGTGAGAATTATTTTATAGAAGATTGGAAAGCGTCGAGTGGTGGTTGCTGTGGGCAGATGAGAGAAAGCGCGGGTTGGAGGTCGCGACCGCGGCCCGCGGGGCTCTGTCACCCGATTCAAACAACGAGATGATACAGCGAGACTTTATTGTGAAATATATTCACAATATTAAGACGCTACACCATCATTAACAATCAAAACATACCGTTTAAAACAAATATCATAAAAGTCACAAACAAACGCAATAATTCACACAAAGATAAAAATAGATTTCATTCCTTCGACACAAACAAAACAAAATTAAGAGATTGTTACCAAATTAGCATAAATATTCACGGCGCGGCGGCCACGCATACGTTACGTTGTTTATGTTTTGGTTTGATTTCTATCAACGTAACTACTTTAAAAATGTTAAATATTTGTTCGAGCAAATGCATGTTATGGCAATCCATTTACCGAACGGATGCAACTGCTAGAGATGGGATTATTTTATGCGCTGTGAAGTTTGTGCCAATGTATTTCATTAGTGAGGTGCAACGTGGCACAAATTGGTCGACGCAGTCGCCAACGACCGGACGAATCTCATTAACGAGCCAGATTGATAGCCCTGGAAAACGCTTTAAATTATTTCACGCTACATTAATATTGGATATCATACCATCTGCGATGTATAGCACAAAGTTAATAATTATACGTGAGCTCTTCTTATATTAGCCTATACCCGATAGAGAAACGTGATAGCGTTGTAGGTACCTTCCTATAGCAAGAATCTACGTAACATTTTGTAAATGTTAACTGCTGAATATGCGTTTCCTGAACTGGCTGTTACAAAATTATTAATATGGGGATGACGTGACTCATCCAAACAATACACTCATCTCATCTGGATGTAGGTACCAGGGGATAAAAATAATGATAAATTAGTATGAAATGTTTCTGAAATATGGTTTGGGAAAATGTTAATAAGAACGTGTTTTGATATAGGTACCTACCTACTTAAATACCGTGTTATTATAATATGAAATTCTATTTCGGGGAATTGTTCTGTTCAACATAATAATAATAAAAATTACTGCTGAATCCACATGTGGGATGTGGTCTCAGCAGTCATTGTCCCGATAGTCGTTTCGGCGAATGGTCTAATAGCCTTGATCAACACCTCATGAGGCTCTCGTTGGGCGGCTGGATCAAGGGCTTGATACAGAAACCAGCATTCCTTGACACGGCACGCATAGTGAGGAGGTTCCTTTCTCTGGAGCCCTGGCTGCTGGCAGCTTGGACCCTGCTCCCGATGCCGGTGGGCTATTATTTTTTTACATTTTTAAATGTAGGTAGGTATATTGTTTTTTTTTAAGATATGTATTTAAAAATGCAATTAATATGTATATGTATATTTAAAATGAATAAACGGAATAAAAATTACCATTTATATTGTAGGTAAGTAGGTACGTCAAAGTTCATTATAAAACTACAGAATATTTAGATACTTACTATGAAAAAAATAGAATTAATAGGTATTTCCAATGACAGTATTTACCATTAAAACTAAAACTGTGTTAGTGGCTTATAAAATACATCGGCTACATAACACAATACTTTTACCTACCACAGCATTTTATATTGCACTTCCACAGTTTGAGAAGGTAACGTGCACGGTACGATAACATCGCAAGTCGTTGAAACGGGTGACATGACTGCAAGAACTGTTCCCGAGTCACGTAGGACTGTGTAATTTGTACATAATTGTGCTTGAATTTAAGTCGAGTCAACATGTCGTAGCCCAAGGGGCCGCCGCCGCGCCGCCGCGATGTAGGCTCGTGATAGTAGTTACATCAAATATATCCGAACCTAATTTAAATAGATAGGTAACGGTTTGTTGCGCAATGGGACATCGACCCGCGCCCGGAGTGAAGTCCATTTGATCACTTATGCATCAAACGCGTTCCGACACTCTCTCGGCCGCCGACACCATAACAGCCTCGTACCACCATACAACCAAAGTTAATAACGCTTTAATAGCCCCAGTCAAGTTCAAAAACGTTTCAAATTTAATAGTAGGCCTGTGCCACACAACCGCGCGGTACATATATCAATCACTTCTTGCTTTGATTTACATTTTTTGTCATTAACACAAATATATTGTAGCTTGGTACTTCAAAAAGAGAAGACAGTTTTTGATGTTTTATTTTCTAAATGAATCGTATAAAATATATAAACAGGAATAAAATAACTGTGACATGATTAATGTGGACTTGAGTTAATTATCACTTTCCTGACTTATGACTACAAAAAGGTAATGGGTGTGCAAAAAGCTCAGTAACTACTTCGTTGTAAGTAATAAATATCGTTTGATGAGGTTTTTTATCTAAGAACTTGTAAGTGTCCACTAGACACGAAGCCTTAAAAAGCTGCTCTGGGAAAAATATGTTTTTACAAACTGGACCTACTGTGCACGTTGAAAAGGGACCTACCTACCGCATTGTGGGAATTCCTATAACATAAGCACCTTACTTCTCTAAGGTTAATTGATGGCTTACGGTTTGTGAATGCGTGCAAGAATGCTGCCCTTGCAGATTTAATGCTGTTAGTGGGGCAATAAATTGTTTATCCTTGTCTGTCACTTTGGGCTCTCGTTTAGTACTCTTTGTTGGTTCCGGAGCGCAATTTATTCCTAAAGCAAAATAATACTCCTAGGTAGTTGGTTACAATTATACGGTAACGATCTGGTGTTTGATCAACTTTGTTTGCGCTAAGAATTCAATGCTTGTATAGGTAATGATTTCTACAAATTATTAACTCAACGTAGAGCATAGTTGTTGTTGATGCAATGTATTTGAAGAAGCGCGCTTTCAATGATTCACACCTTTGATGTTTACGTCCAATACACAAAATGTCAAGGATCTCTTTACGTTCTATGTTATCCAACCTCAACCTCAATAATATTATTTCTATGCTTTATACTCTGAGAATTACGCTAGATATAGTGCATAAAATTACATATAAATATGTTTGCATGTATGTATATTGATGTCTAGTGAGCAGAGAGCGTGTCTGCTGCCACTTCCCTCCTCTTCGGATCACTGCGCAGGATCGTCCGTTGACTTAGTATCCTTGCAGAATTGAACTTTGTGTGGGGTCAATTGCATTAAACTTACATGCACTTCGTTAGATTTAACGTTACACAATATATTTCTACTTACTATGAATACATTAGAGCTTTATATGCTTTATATGCGGTATAAAATGGAAAGCTTTATGTGCACAAGCGAGACAGGCGTGCAAAAGTTAAATTTAAACATTTGGTGGAAGCCACCCACATAGCACAGATCCATGCTGACATAAGTCGATTATTCAACCCAATCCCGGGGGAAATAATATTAATGTGGACATGGCGGCTTTTTCACGCACGTAGCCAGCAAATGGAGTCGGACGTTTGGTGAGATGCGTCTGGTCACGAGCACCACGACCACTGTTTCTTTACAAAGACGCGTCTACATAAAAACTAATTCATCATTCAACGTATCTAATAAAGCAAAAACTTGGAATTCAGTCTGTTATATATTTTACAATATATATTTATAAGATTTCAGGCTTTAGAGACGCTTAATTAGTCTTAAATTGTAATTATTTTATAAAGTAAGAATTCTTAAGTCATCAAAATATCAAATCTGACATTGCGACCATTGTTGTAATACAATTCTTATTAAAAGCAACAGAATTGGGTTGTTGGTATTTTATTAGCTTGCTATCAATACTAAAACCTTGTTAACTGTAATTGACTCTTTTTGATGGATTTAAGAGGACAAGCTCAGTCGAAAAAGTTCCAAAGAAGCGTCACGCTGTAAGAAAAGTCATCAATCAAGCGCTACAAAAAGAAAGAATCCGCATCGGGAGACAACATCTCGAGAAAACTTTATAAAAAATGAAATATTTTTTCTTTGGCGTTGACACAGGCAATTGAAATATTACGGAGAGAGAATTAAACGGGAGATTTCGAGAAAATAATAAATATTGCTTATTAAAAGTCTGCATATTGAAATCACGATTTTGTTTGTTTTGATTTTCGTAAACTGTTGTATAACAAACCATATTTTGTTTATGTTAATTCTGCTGCTCTCTTGGACCATAATATTAAAATTCTACACTTTAACATTCCAAAGCGCTTCATCTCCCACTGTGCATATCGCAACATGTACCTAATGCCAACTGTTCCACAACTACAACATTGTGAAACTGATCGAAGGCAAAAAATGCCACTCCCATGTCCACATCTAAATAAGTATTTATGTTTATAAGTTCATTAATTAGCGTGTGTTACGAGAACCGACAAGGTTATGTAATTATTGGCAGTGAGCATGGAAGTATTAGTGTCGTATTTATCATACACGCAGCCAGCGACGTGATAGTTCGCAATACGACCTGCATTGGTGTTGTGTGCCATTGCACGTGAGAAATGTGAACAGAATACATAATAATAACACATACAGACACACACTCAACGGTTCACGCTGCAATTTAGATAAGTGGTAGGTATGTAGCCTTAACGGACAGTGGTGGATAAATGAACTGCCACGGTCAAACATGTATTATCACATCTTTTCCCCCAGGGTTTAACAGAAGACAAGAAATATGGCAATAACGTATTTAGTTTGAATGCGGTATTACATGCCCTAGTTTGCCTTCTAACCTCAAGAGGTATTGTTTCATTAATAAAACTGATTAAAATAAGCAGAGCTGCAGTAAAAAGATTCTCGAAATTCAAAACCAGGGGGTCTCTATGCTCATACCAATCATACGTCGTATTTATATCCCCACATTTGTCTAAAGTGCAAAAACGACTTTTCTGCGAGTGTCGTTGACCTATCAAGATAAAAGTTGACGAAAATAATCCATTAAATTAATGATGGGCCAAACTAGAAATAGGGGGCCGTGACGCGGGTATCAGTCGCTCCCGCGGGAGTCGCTCCATTTGTTATCCCGCGCCGCTCCTTTGCCCGCTCCCGCTACCGCGCCACGCCAGCTTGAACTGCTGTCACACTCCACGTCCGATGAACGGCTCTTTGTCATTGATTATCCGAAATGTCGTGATCGGTCAACTGGTTATCGTTTACAAGGGATCAAATATCACTGATTTTCCCCTGAATATTAAAGGTAAGAAGTACTCTTATGTCTACCCTAAAACCTCAATAAAGGATAGATATCAAAGTCTCGGTTATTTTGTATCAATATGTATGCCTATTACTTGATCACGATCTCAAAGTATTCTAAAAGTCGACTTTATTTAAAATTCAGAAAGTCAAAGAAGCGCAAAGTGTGTTCATCAAACGTAAACAAGCCGGTCTATTTTCGTTTACCTAATCTCCGGTACGGGGGTTTAACCCTTTGTAGGGTTGTCAATTGATCGAAATAGTTCTCCTCACCTATTTACATTTACTATGCAGCAACCTCTTGCAAAACCTCGATAGGTGTAAATAAATGATGAAAAGTAGAGACAAAATACACAATGGTTCTTCGGGGGATTAAAATCTTTTGTTAGACTTAACTTGATTTCAAACTATTTTATTTTTTATATTGGAACGAAACAATGAAAAAGCCAGAGCGAGGTCGGTAGAACGATTAACTGCTACAAAGTTTTCATATTTACCTACGCAAAAAACGTTTTTCAGTAAAAATATTGATGTATCATGTTTAGTAACTCGAACACATAAAAGGCAAGATTTTTGATTACACACCACTTGCGTTGTTATTCTGCCATTTTCACTAGGTATTTCGTCCATGATGTTATTTTTTCTTAACTGAACTAGTCTAGACCTCATTTCATCTGGTCGTTTTGGATTTGGATGACTGTTAAGCGTCAGGAACTTAAGATAAATCAGCAATCCTTAAAACTTGACAGTTTGTTATGACTTACAAATCATTGATCGCAATAGAGCGTTTAAATTACGTGAATATGGGATTAATTCATTACAGTAATCAGTTTATATGAGCAGTATATTTCCAGCCCTATCTCGGTATTAAGAGCGTGTGCCTGGGGCTCTGTTTCGGACGTGAATGGCGTGAGGAGCCGCGACTCGCGAATGAAGACGCTCCCATCCATTCCGCTTGCATACTTGCATCACTGCCATTTTTGCATAATACTCGCTTTATTGCAACCGCGTTGAATGTCAAACGGTACGCCCAATCCTTCTGATATATGCTTATACACAATTTATTTGTACCAGGCATGCTATAGCGGTTCCGCCCTCTACACAAGCCGAAGTTAATATATGGACGTCGCCCCTTTATTAGAAAATTATTTAGCCACAATAAAACGTGACACTCATTAAATATTTAACTATGGAAAGTTTTTATGTAGATATTTTAATTGACCACTTTATTGGTTTCCTATTTGCATATTTTTAATAGTCAAGAAAACAAAAGAATTCCCATAAAGACTTTATTCAAGTTTCAATGTGTATATTTGCGTCTTGTTCGTGTTCATTTGTTTAAGTCAATATTGTGTCTAACATCACAATTTTGGGCCTTCCTAGAAACCTCAAGTAAGTATCTAGAGATTGGTGTTTACATGTATGGGGCGGTAGGGTAGATAAACAATGGACTACGCAAATAAACCAAATGTAAATACGACAAATAACAGCTTCATGTTGTACCAAAGTTATATAATTTAGGATAAATACTTGCATTTGAATTTTGAATGTTTAAAGAGGCTTGCATTTAGGGTTACCAGATGACAGGAATTTTCCTGACATGTCCGGAATTTTGGCTCTCTGTCCGGGAAACAGGGAAAAACTGTAATCGTCAGGATTTTTTGGAATTTAAAGTTGAGTAATAAAAAAATATTAAAGTATTATTTCACATTTCATTCTGCGCATATTCCGAAAACCTCGTTGACTTTACATACCGCATACAACGTTCAGACAAAATTTACTGAAAGGTCAGGGACATTGTCAGGAAATCTTATTATGTGATCAACCCTACTTGCATTCGTATAATACATGCAGCCTTGTTTTAGATCATCTTCAAACTATTGACATTTAGATGGTACCTATACGTGACATTTGAAGTATGAATCGATTATAATTTTAATCGATCCTGTTATTACTGGATTGTTAATAGTGTCTAAAGCACATCTGTTCTTAAAAGTTAGGTAGGTATTACTTTTGAAAATAAAACTTCAGTTTTCTACTCAGTATGTACTTGTATGATTCGATGATCGATGAGTAACCACATGTTTAACAATGGACGTTGAGAAGCAATGATGATGCTAGATATAAGTTGGTACTTAATTAAAAAAGTTCAGATTTTACACAATTTAGCTCCAAAAATGTTGAAACCATGTCGAAGTTGCTAACTAGACCTGGTGACTGGTACATCGTCACGAAACATTCCTTAATAAATACCTAAATGTGTTTTAACGACATGACGTGTAAGCGACAAGTTAATTGTAAACACAATATTATGTTCAACGGTACCTATTTTAAAATAAAATATGTCACCTCGAACGCAGCCGGCCAGTTGCCTCGGCGTCTGACACCTAACCTTTATGGTCGCGTATTAATAAAGTCTTGCTAGATATTATCACCACTCTCCGTATCTTTCTGGCATTCATAAATTGTAATTAAATCAGATATTTCCTTACCTCTGATTTTATTAACGGTAGAGTGTTATTATCAAGTTACATACTTACACGATTGAAAGAACACCTACATTAACGTCATCGTAAAAGTATTGTGTCTAAATAAACTAATGGAGTCTCATTGTGTGAGAATAGACGTACCTAAATGGATCAGTAAAAGAACAAATTATCGGGAAACAATCGAAGAGTGATGTAGTGGTGGTGACTCATGGCCTGTCACTGACTCACGCGCTACGGCGCTAACAGATATTCTGGGAATAGCTAATAGCCTTGACAATCGCAAGTAGATTGTTCGCCGGTCCATGTCTCCAAACTACGCCGACATGAACTGAGAAGCACATGAATGTACTCTAATTTTCCTTACCTCCCTCAAACATGACACTGATATTTATGCAAATATATTCCAAGAATTTGTTTAAATAGTAGGTACCTAGTACCTACACAGGTATCTAATACATGTTAGGGCTAGATTAATATACAAAATACTAACGCAAATTGTCGGTATAAGTAAAATACTGTTGGTACGACTTTTATCTTATTCAAGTTGTTTAAACACAATGAGTTATGTTAACAAAGATCTTTTACATCTAAGATTGATTTTATTGGTCACTTTAATAAATCTTAAAGGATATCTTATTGCAAAAGACATAAATCTAGTCCATTGTACGTGTGTCACGGCCAATCCCCGAGATATAACCACCAAAATTTAGCGAATAGTGCGGGTCACAATCGGGATCGCTATCGTATCGCTGCTCGCAGGGATCGAATGCGTCAGTTGTTCGATTCCATCGAATAAAGATAAATGGGTCTGCGAGTGCGGGCTACGAGGGTGTGGGGAATATGAGGGAGCAGGGGCACGGGAGCACGGGGGCATGGGGCTAATTGGCTGTCAGCTATGAGTCCGGTTGTACACGGCTCTCATTGCACGTTGAGTGGCATAGACGGTTTGCTGACGCCCGGGGCCCGTCCTGGTGACATGCGGCTAAAACAAAACAATGACGCCTGATTGGATTGGTTAGGGAATAGCTGCAGCGCATCTCCTATACACATAATTACACACTACCAGCACTCGACCAGGAGTTTGCAACGTGATAATCAGATTAGCGCGGCAGGTCAATCTTATTAAGTACCCTGTTTCACTTAGTTTAGGTAGCGGCTACCGTTTTGTTTTAGGTGTAAGTAGTTACGCACGTTTTTGCTGCTCTGCAATAAAAACTATAAGTTGATCTTATAGTAGATATTACGCATATACAGTGTATACATACTAATTAGTGTATATTATACACTAATTAGTATGATCAGGGAAAGCAATATGTTCCCAAAACGATGGGTTCTTAGAAGTGATTTACACAACAGCTGTCTGTACACGATAGTGATAAAATTAAAGTTGCACCGAGCGTATATTGTGGGTTTAGTTCGTGCATAAAATATATGTGTACATAAACAAAAAGTTTGAAAACGCGTAGGATACGTGAGCTGAAATGTTAATGGAGACATCGCTCACGACGACACTCACGTGACCCGCTGTCCTTTAACACAATTTCTCGTGAAAATTTGCAGATTACTATGTTACCGCAATTCGAATAAATAAGTGGAATTTGATATAAATCTATTCGAATAAACATTATTCATCCAAACACAAGCACAGACGTGTACCTATGTAACTATTAACAAAAATCGTTATACAAGGTTAATCGGAAAGGTGGTACTTAGGTATCCGAAGGGGTGTTAAAGGATCCATAATAATAACTTTAGTTCTACCACTTTCCATAAAAGTTGATAGTTTAAGAGAAACAACTGTTCAAAGATTTCATAAAAAATAAGCTAAAATCTATCTATCCTCAGCCATGATCAGCTGTGTTTACACATTTTATATCATATTTTGGCTCACGGAAAGCTCCATTTTCTGAATTCGTAAATAAAACAGAGAAAAGGAAAAAAATAAATAAATATAGAACCAAACGCAGGGAAATAAAAAAAATGCATTTTGAAATTTTAACTCGTTCTTTAAACACATCAGCGCTACTTGAAGTGACTTGCAAATTAGTAACCCCCTTCCGACTAATCTTATATGTAGAATAGGTGGGACTGGGTCAGAAATATGTAGTCGTGAAATAATAACATGAAAGAATAAGCCTGCCTTTTAGTTAAAACAAACATCATGGAAATAATAATGGGCCCGTTCAACCGAACCTGAGCTTAAACGACAAATATTAATTGAAGGAAATGTTGAAACACGGCGACACTCATTTTGAACCGAGAAAATATCTGTGTAGAGATGAAGTTAGAACGGATATGATGCACCAAGCCGTGCCGCCTGCCGCCCGCGAGTCGCCCCGTCTCGGCCAGGTGGAGCCTTCATTAGCATTTTAAACTTATTAACGGGACAGTCCGGCTTTTATACGCTTACCAAACCCGTATTTGACCAATAAACTTGAACTCGCAGCTTGTAACTAGTTACAAAATTCAGTGTCGTTTGATTAGACAAATAGTCTTTACAACATGGGTAAGGTACTTTATACATATTAGGTACTGTTTGTATAATAAAATGACCTAATCAATCGTTTTTTATCAAAGTGTTGTCCTTTGTATTTTGTTTTTGTTGCGTTTCGTAACTGTTTACTATAACAATTCAAGGTTCACCGAGCCCATTTGCCAAGGTTTAGTTAACGAATCGCATAGAACGACAAAAACGCGTCTTCGTTGGTTGTTCGCATGACTTGCCAAAGTGGGTTGTATTTATTAACGTCGCCATTCAAACCGTGGATTTCAATTAAATCATTTACAAGAGAGAATCGTTTGGCAAATGGAAATAAATGGATTTTATTTCCGATTTCAAATGTCTCAAATCCTTATTTATTCGGTCCTATTAACGGGAACACATTTGGCAATTTACAAAGAGGAAAAAACGCTATTTCGCATTCACGACCGCAGCAAAACAGAGAGGCTCACATAAATCTGCAGAGACATACAAAGCGAGCGGGGAGCGTCCCCGGACAAAGTAATGAACTAATTACATTAGTCTCAGGATGATCGCAAGAGATGCGGCAAAATGGCTAAACCGACCGACTATTAGCGGCGTGATGCTCTGAGAATAATGATGATTGCGCACTAACAATGCCTTCGTATTACATAAACACAAAAACAAAGAACACTGCATAAAACAAGGAGGAGATAAGCTACGTAATTGATTAAGTTCGTTTAAACATTTACCTAAAAATTCAACGAATGAAAATTGTACGTTTAAACGTGCATGTTCCCGACCACAAAATGGCTGGAAATTAATGTACCTACCTAACTTATAGTACCGTGTGAGTGCTGTATTTGATATTCCATAGAATTACTTCTTAATTTTCGGTAATTGCTATTTTGATGGCATACGTGATGTTTAAGTCACCACGACAAAGTGACAGGCACAACGACACAAGTGGTTTTTGACCCCGATTTTGAGCAATCGTCAAAATTGTTTGTAATCGTCTTGAGTCATTCGGTCATTAACGCGGACCAATTAATTTGTCTACGCGATTGCGGTTTTAGAAATATCTTCGTAGATTTCTTTGAAGATGATGTCACTTTTATGATATTAAAATTTCGTCAAGAATAGGGAAATCTTCGTAGATTTCCACAGATTAGAAATATAATGACAGTAAAACGTCTGTTGATTTAACTGTAATTATTGTTGAATTTGTGCTTGCTGGCAGTACGGTCGCGGTTGATTGAGCGTGGAACGCTGTCTCCACCGCAAGACGCGGAAGCCGGGTGCGATGGCGCGGGCGTCCGTTAGGCCCGGTTCAGGAATAGACGTTCTTGTGGCCGCAGCTTGTGTGAGACCGCACGCCGCCACCGTGCCTGTCAAAGGTCTTCAAACGCAATGTTGTACTTACATACCGTGTAACCACACTAAAGTGAATTATTTTACTTAAAAACATCACGTTCGTTCAAAATAAAAATCTTAAAATTCCAGTTATTTTGTCGTCTTTAATGGCATTTTATTTTCTTTATTTTATTTATCTCTGCTAAGCAAAATGTCATCTTGGGGTATGGATTTCTATGAATAGATCCTGTCTCTCCAGAGATCGATAAAAGTACCTAGATAACCTACATAAATGGTAGTTACCTGTATAGCTAAATGTATCATACCTTATTGTGCCCGAAAAACGGCAATAGGTTCGCCGCCACATGAGGCTTAATACCAGAGGCATAACAGACTCCTATATAGGAGAACACTTCTGTTTACCCCTTCAGGGATTAAGGAAAATGTGTATGAATACAATGCTAAATATATTGAAATCCCCGAAGTGCTTTCAAAGCGTGGTTATTATAGCATATTTATCCCATCAAGATCGCACGTTGTAGTGGCCTATGGGGAGGTTTAAGTTTAACAGTGAATCAACGTGTACGGGATGATAATATGTATTTGCAAATGTAAATGATCATAGTAATATATTCAGGATAATAACATTAACAAGTTCAGACGACAACTAACCAGTATTCAACTGAGAAGCGTCCATAGAAATTAATATAGTTAGTCAGTTTAACTATGATTTTTAGGGTTCCGTACCCAAAGGGTAAAACGTGACCCTATTACTAAGGCTCCGCTGTCCGTCTGTCCGTCTGGCCGTCTGTCCATCTATCTGTCCGTCTGTCACCAGGCTGTATCTCATGAACCGTCATAGTTAGACAGTTGAAATTTTCACAGATGATGTAGTTATTTCTGTTGCCGCTATACCAACAAATACTAAAAAACAGAATAAAATAAATATTTAAGGGGGCTCCCATACAACAAACGTGATTTTTTTGCCGTTTTCATAGATAATGGTACGGAACCCTTCGTGCGCGAGTCCGACTCGCACTTGGCCGGTTTTTTTAAACAACTAGGGTGGACCATGGGCTTTTTTTTGGTCCTTGTTTTTGAACATAACAGGTGAACCACGGGCAAATCCCTCAAATATTTTTGGAATTAATTATTTAATAATAGTTTTTTGTACCTACATTAACAACATTTTAGAGTTTGTAATCTAATCACACATTATACGATTATATTTATTGTAGTTAATGTGATAAATAATTAAGGAAGCCTTTAACTCCGCTTTGATGTTCACACCGTTCACTGCGTTAATAGTAAATTTTTCTGAATTTGTATTCTAAACTAGAGTCAGTTTTATTATTCACAGTGTTTTGCCAATTATCAATTAAAGATTCGTAGATATTTTTTGCACAATCCCATCACATTTTTTTCGGGATGTCCTTGAAAAATCATTTTTAGATCCGAATGGAATAATAATGTTGAATAAATTATGTTTAATGGCGAGTTGGTTTGTTTTTTTTACCAGGGACCGGTCGTCGTTGAGTGTTCTTTTTTGTACGTAATCAATTTTAGATTTGGAGTGGAGTCGTGACCTGAACGCGTGAGCCTCGCAGGCTTCCGCGCAATCGAGCTCCACTGAACCAACGCTCCGTATTCAGAAACTGTTGTGAACTGAAAATGTTGTTAAAATATTACATGCACTCACGCCTATAAATCCTTTATTTAGTCCCATTTAATAGGTGGCGAGCCTATGGCCATTTTCGGCCACAATTATAGTCAATTAAAATATTAATATAATATACATATTTTTTGTCCAAAACGCAATTTTTTATGACTTTAAAAAAGGTCTCGATTCACTACATAATTACGCAGAATAATGTTGATTAAAAATATGTTGTTATTTTTAATGATAAGACAGAATGATGAAGTGTTTCAGTAATTATTGAATAAGTACATCTAAATCAACGCATAATGGATAGTTTGTAAATAATTTATCTACAAATAGTTAGGTACTGCAAGCGTTACTATGTATATAGCAACGTTGATTTTTTGCCCCACCCACCATACTCTGTTTATATATAGAGTCATTATTATTCATCTGCAATTAACTTGGCGAAAAATGGCTTGCCTCACTTTTTAGCACTTAATACACGAAACGTTTCTAGATTGTAATTTGCATACAAAGAAAGGACAAAACCGAAACGGCGCTATTTATTACAAAAACGTTTCAAAAGCGGCGACGCGGGAAGAAAATTTCAGCTAGAATATCCAGTTGAGTAAAGTCCCGGACAAATTGTCGCCGTGGCTTTTGCGGACTGCGGAGGATCTGTGAGGATTGTTATTGATGTGAGGAGCGGCGCCGAGCGCGGCCCTACTATCAGATAGTCTTCATTATGGGCGATCATGCGTGCCGGATACACAGCGCTGAAAGCGGAAAAATCGTGAAATATAGCCGTGGACGTCAGACTTAACGCGTATGAATTGCCGCAAATCCTCGCCTATTACATTTTATCCCAAAATACCTTTACTGCGTAGCCGCATCAGTCCGTGAATCAATACACAGATATTTCCTGTTGATGTCTGAATTACAGCTTAGAATAGTTTCACCGAATTCACGTTTACGATTGTTATTAAAACAATGGAGATGTTATAATATCCGTAATCTGTGTTATGTATTTCATTGATTATTTGTATGGGTTCTTAAATTTTATACATGGTGTCGTTAAACGATATTTGTGTAATAGGTACTTATAAAAAGCAGGACTTACATAATGCATCCGTACATAAATTATGCCACGAAATATTTTGACAATTCCTTGTTTATAATACTTAATTACAGATTAATAGGAACGTTGACAGCATCAATAAATTGCAAATCTAATTAGTCCCAGTTAGAGTTTTGAAAAATAATGGACATGTATTTTTTCTTTTGTTAAATCTATAAATATTTGGAAAGATAAAACGCATAAAAACTCGAGAGTGGGGGCTTGTGACGTCAGAAGCAAGTAAAAATTGTACTTGCTTGTGACGTTTTGCCAATTTTAAAAGTGTCGTATCTGCGTCAATTTTGGTTTACGCAACAAAAGAAAAAATACGGGTCAAATATTTTTTGATAATCTAACTGACGGACTAATTAGATTTGTTTCAGTCAAATACCCTATTGTGTAACGAGAGGGCAAAAGCATCTTCTCATACAGAGAAGGATCGAGCTAGGGTCACCACGCTTGTCGACTGCGTGCGTGGTGGCGATTCCAGAACATAAGGTCCAGGTTTTCTCACGATGTTTTCCTTAACCGTAAGTCATTGGTGTGCTTTATAATAAGTGATAATAATTAACACACAGTCAACACGCGGCTAAGTATAGTTGACTGCACTATCTCTTAGTTCGTGCAACATAGAGTATCTGTTAAAAGACGATTATAATAGGTAAATAGATGGATAGCCACATCCAAATATTACTGATAACTTAATACTGTCAAATTAAAAGCTAAATACATCTTAACTTTGCTATTGAAGCGTGATTGATAAATAAGCATAGGTGTAGCCAATTAAATTATATATAATATTTGGTTCATGAGCAAAGATGTTTTTTTGGGCTATAAACAAGTCACAGCTCAAAAAGTCGTACATCTTTGCTCATAACGTATCAAAGTTGCAAATAATATTTATTTGGTGACTATAATAAATTACCTTTTTTCGTACATATTTGTTACGATCAAATCCCAGTTGGTACATTTTTCAGTATGTACCTAACCTAATAAATTGTGTCTATACGAAGCTGCGAAGGATGAATGCCTAACAGGGCTGAATGATTAATCTATTCTGTGTTCGTCATAGTAATAAGAAGCTGAAATATTTTCTTTATTGGATTTTATTTTGAGGAATCACACGAAAACACCATTCTATTTTCGTAGTAATGATTTCGTGTTCGTATTGTATTCCAGATATTAAAAATAAACCTAATATTCGTAGATTTCGTTTATCCGTATGAGGTATTCGATAGAGGAGTACGGTTCTGAAATAGTGTGTTAGCCAGTAAAGTGTCACGTGCGTCTACGCATTCTGTTTATAAACCTGCGTCTTGACACGCATGCTTTTACCGTTCGATGTTTGGACTTAACGGCCATATTGAACTGTGGAAGAAGGTCTGAATAAAAACAATAGTGCAGTACAGTACTACCGTTATCCCAAAGTCGTAACAGGCGGTAACAGTTCATTTCTTTGACCGACAGGTAACGAGCATATCGCCGTTAACCGACGATAACTGGGGGCCAATTCCGAAAAACGAACGTCGAAGTTTCGGATCGAAATGAAACAGCGACGAACATCGAACTTATGAAATAAACGATCAAAGTATTGTCAAACAACGAACTACTATTGAACGAAAAACAAAATGTCAAATCACGAAAATCGAATCGATCGTCGGATCCGAAATACTTTCGTGGTTGGAATATATGCGATCCGTCAGCCGAAACTACCTACGTTGTTTTACTTTCGGAGTAAGAGCGTGTCCACATCTCCACGTCACGACGACGTCAACGTGGAACGGTGCGGTAACGTGGCACGGTGCGTTGACGTAACGTGCAAATTTACGTTACCGTATCGTAAAAATGCACGTCAGAATCATTGTTAGATTTATCGTTGACCATGTAGATCCTGAATTTTATTAAGAGAAACAGTAAGGTATGGGTTTAAAGCATCAGAGCACATAAACGGCGACCAATCGCGGGCGCGGAGAGCGCGGGCGGAGCGTATATACGTGTGCGCTTGCGACTAGAGGTGGAACGTGTTACGATACGGTAACGTAAATTTGCACGTTACGTCAACGCACCGTGCCACGTTACCGCACCGTTCCACGTTGACGAGACGTCGTGACGTGGAGATGTGGACAGGCCGTAACCCTTATTATTTTTGATTTTTTATTATATTTGATTTGAATTAATTTTCGTGCTTGTGACTGTAGATTTGAGTACGAAATTAATAAAAATACCTTTTATTTATGTTAAAAAAATAACTGCATTGCGTGATTTATTTGACATGAAAAGTGCAGATACCTATACATTTCACATGGATTATGGTATCAGTGGTTTTTGAAAATATGTCGGTATTCTGTATAAAACCGACCTCATTTCGCTCTATGCGGGGATTAAAATATCTGAAATAGATTTAATAAATTCGTATTGAAACGTTTTGTTTTGCCAAGTGGTTAGGATAACAATGTTCGAGAACCTAATACGAGCACAGAATAAATAATAGTACTTCGGTAACGTTAATTTAGCAGCCCATTTACGAACAGTATTCTAAATTGTTTAGTTAACATAGTTTTCGCTGGTATTTTCTCAGAATCTAGAGATTGTCAAAATATAGTTTTTTTATACTCCACAAAAAAAAAAACATCGTGTCACCGCTTGTCGAATATCAACGGTGTATTACGGTGTGTGAATTTCTTTACAGATTAACCCGATACCGTTTTTCCCATTAGTATACTTATAGAACACAAGACTGCTCGGCTACGAAGCTGCACTTGCGATAGATAAAAAAAACGCTACCATTATACCATACCATTTCTTATGATTTCAAATACTTATAGCTAGATTGACGGCTACGAAAAGGCGCGTAACACGTAGGTACAGTAATTCGGCGTCTGTTTTCCGTAGCCTATGATAAAATAATGCAAATAGAGGAAAATCAGGGAGCCAAGTTTATTCTGTTCCAATCCGGAGGAACTATTCTGAGCGCAGAATACAATCCATATTCAATTCATAATCGGAATACATTATATGGTGCGCGGGGTGCGCGTGCGAGCTGAGTGCGGCGCAACGAGCCGCATTCTTCGTTCGACAAACGAGCGGCTGTGGGCCCTCAATTATTCCGCTAGCATTGTCCCGGAATGTCTAATTTGCTCACGTAATTTTGGTCGGAATTTGTCCCCGGCCGACGGATGCTCGGAACTATTTTTATTGCTTGTTTCCTATTTTCTGTACTCCATCGGGAACAATATAACTTGAAGCTCGCGAACTCTAACCAACTTGTCTCTGAACAAGTGTATTGTGAATTGCACGTCGCCGACTCCTTTCACGCGTCCGTGACGACGTTAAATATGTTTTCTTTAACTTAGTTGTTTGGGCCCCGTGAGAAACATTCCGCGTATGTAGTATGCTACACTTTGTTAATCGAAACCTATTGTGTTTGAGCGTATTGTAGGAGGTGGTCTTTATTCATGTGGAATAGTTCTATGACTATTAATTCTAGCAGCACTGACTCGTCGTACACTCGTAACGTATGTAGTGCAATAACTTACATACAGTTTGTATCTTAGTATTTGTAGGATTGACTACTTGCATATTTATTATTTGTAGATCGACTCGCATAAACTTCGAGCACTGTGAAGTAATCTTTCAAGTACTTTTACAACTTTGCGGAACATTAAACTCTTTCGCATAATCTTTTTCTTTATTTACAACCAGCGATTAAATTAACTTTTATATTCATGATCATTGATGAGCAGCTTCGCAGTTCAAGGGATTCTAAATTCATGATCTTTATTACTTGCGAAGAGTGAATCAAAACTTTCTTTACCTCAAAGTAACACAAACTTTATAGGGTCATACAATAAAAGCAAAAAGTTCACCGTGATAGATGGAATTGAAATCGTTAGCTATGGGTATGATGTTAACAGTGTATATAGAGATAAGTGATTTTGGAATGATGCCAGGACGTGGCCCGTGGAGCCCCACTCCATTTGCTCTTTACATAACTCAGTATTCAAGGGATCATTAATCTTCCTAGTTCCACGCCAGGCCGAGTTTAATTTTAATAAACGGCTTTAGCTATATTACGGTATTAATTTACATGCCTTAATGAATGGAACTTGTTATTTGGATTGTTACGATTTTAATTGTGATACCGAGCAATCAAAAATGTATTAGTAAATGTTGTTATTGCGCAATGTAATCTGTATAAACTACGTTACTATGCTAGTGAGAAGATTGGATAGCGATAAGCATATATTCATAAACGAAGATCTGTTTGTGGTCATTTAAAAAAAGTTGTTTTATTACATCTAAGTACCTACACTTCTATTGTTTTATTATGCATAGTTGACTATATTTTCTCGTGTCACATTACCACATTATTTGTTCCTTCTTCAGGTTCTATAATAATCGTAAATGAGCCTATAACTCAAGAGAAAGCACTACGCTCGTAATTCTGTTAGTAGTCGCTGATGTGGCACGTAATACAAGATTTTAGAAGCTCTGTAGCCCCTTGGGAATGACCCTTGAATGTTCGAATTCGTCCTTCATCAGACCCACGCTGGGTATTTTATGGCTCGGGGTCAAAATTGTACTAGAACACAGGTGCGTGATTTTGTTATATCAAACGTTAGGACAAACTGGTGAACGGCCTCTGTTTTTGTATGAGTAAGTAGGATTATGAAAATTATAGAGGTGGTAGGTATCCACTATTTGTACAAACAGCTCAGCAGAGCTTGTAAAAGGTTCAGTGCATAAACAGAAAACGTTTGGTTTAAAAATTAAAACTATTCGTAATATTGGTTCTGTACACCTGATCCGAATTTGGCGAGAAATAAGTAAAAAAGCGCTGGAAATCGTGAATTACTTTTGTTTACATTTTCAGGCGTATGTTACGCGAGTGTTATTCGCACCGTACAATAATACTGAAACATTTGGAACAACAACCGAGTTCGTTCCAGACGTAACCATGAAATGCGTGATTTACCCGCCTTCAGGGAAATACCTCGGAGCGAGCGTCACTGCCGATGCGGGATGCGGGTGTAATACCTTAATTCGACTAATCTCGTTTTCGACTGAAGCCCTGTGGTCGGGCGGCTTCGCGGCTGATCCTCACTCAAACGCGTCTTTCTAACGTCTTGTTGGAACACTGCTGTCAATCCGACCTTATTAATCAAGCTCTTATTTAGCCGCCCACTGATACCGTCCGGCTAAGTAATAGACCGAGATCTGTGTACCTATGTTAAAATATTCTTTACCATTCCACATTACAGAGGTAAAAAAAGTATTATTACAGTCATACTTTTTTATGAACAACTACTTCCTGAAATAAACGGCTACCGCGTTTTAGCAGACATTTGTAATATGAGAAAAATATATTAACCGGTGCACTATATCCGGAAGCAAAGCAGGTATCGTGGTAGTGCGCAGACAGCTTTTTTATCGCAAGTTCACATCGACATGCAAATATCCATCACGACACTCGCCTGCCGTACTTCTAAAAGTAGTTTCAAGAAAAACTGACTTACAAAGTGAGCAGTGTAGGTAATATTCCATGTTTCTGCAAAAAAGTAGGTAACTAGTTAGCTTGTGCAATGAATAAATTGTATCTAAAGATTTTTATCTCAAAAAGTAGCTTTTCACGAATTCTGTCTGGAATGTAAAGCGGAATATCTTAAGACCTAATCTTTTATACAAAGAGACTCTGACAAAGAGCAATTAGGTAGCTTTGTAAATAAATTTACTAAGGTTTTATGATAATATTTTGTGAATAAAGTAGCATTGACGCATTTGAAAGTACCGCAGACTGTGACAGTACTTTCTCTGGCGCCGACCGTAGTTTAGACTCCTTATAAGGAACAGGTAAGCGAAGTCCATAGAACAACAGGCTAAGCTATATTTTAATGACACTCATTATGTACTAGAGCAAACAACGTGGTCTTTCCTATTACATCAAATAGTAACTCTTTACATGGAGAGCATGAAGTACAAATAAGGTTGCAGACGTATTGATGGTTGTTTTCTGTATCATTACCATATTGACTATGTACGTGCTTGGATTTTCACCGTTTCTCTTAGGAATAGTAAAACGAAATGTCTATAGTGTGGTTGCATTCTTCTTTATAGCGGTGCTAACACGTTTAACGTCTACCCATTTCTCACTATAACCATTTCAGCAGGACACTTTTATTTGTTGTTCTCTGAAAGCTTGATTTAACCATTCGAAATGTTTGCAGAAACCTCGGCCGGATAAATGGCTTGTGTAAAGGCCGCCTCTCAAAAAGTTTAAATGATTCGATTACTTTTTTATTAGGCCAGATGTTTAATGTCAGATCTCGGTTTTTTATGTGCAGTGGAAAGTCTGTTTACATTAATCATTGCTGAAATGTATTTATTATCACCATTCAAACCAGTCTATTTGGGTCAAATGTAATTTTTGGAAACGATGAAAATACCTACGAATATATACCTACTTCACACATTACAGTTTTTTTTCAAACAAATATTGTGTGTAAGGAAACTCGTTTAGATAGGTTATCTCTTGCAGAAAATTGCTTTGCATCTCCAAGGAAATATCACGGACAGGAAAACGCTTCCGTTAGTTGTGAGTCACTTGAAATAAATCTTCCAAAAGTTGTAAAAAAGCTTTTGGAAGTTATCTGTAGATATTATGACATTTAGTAAATGGAAAAGTTATTGTTTAGTATTCGCACTTATCGTTTTATTAAGATGTAATTAAGTGTTTCATCTGATGTCCGCAGTTTCCAATGATTAAGGGTTTCCCAGTTAAACATACGGTTGTCAGAATTTTACAATTAATTAGCATACTTTTTTTATTAACACCCACTATTTTAGTCGAGGATCATTCTAAAATTTTAAATAAGTTTAAGCCTACTCATCCAAATAATCTCAATGATCTGGCTTTTCCATTACGCACTGTATCTCTTCCGTATCTATTCAATTTCGTAATTAAATCGTCAAGGCAACGTGATATAATATACAGTATAATTAAATCAAAAAGCGTCCGGGCCCGAGTAGGGCCTGACGAGTCCATAAACGGGCCACAGACAGGCCAATTTGGTGCGTGCGGGGATCGTGCAGGGGTGCAAGTCACGCGACGGACAGCCCCAGCCGCTGCATATTAATACATGGAATTACATTACCAACCATCGTTTATCATTTACAGTAATCACGAAACTGGCCAGTTCTGGTAATTGTTTGTTTTTCTGTGCATTAAAAGCATTAAAAATTGCAAATCTCGTTGGTAACAGAAACGCGCCGACGGTGTCCTATATTTCTGGCTATAAATAAAAACATTAAAATGTAAATTAATTATGAGTCATCAGCACTTCACATAATAATAAAACATGTCCTATTAATATCACGCTTTCTATTGGTCGTGTACATCAAATTATGGGGTAAAACGTGAGTAAAATGAAAGGGGAGTGCAGGACGAAACACGGAGAGCCCAGTGAGTCAGCCAAGGCGACCAGACGGCGCCAGGCCCCGCCACGCACTGTCTTGCCCACCCCTCCTCACTTTAAAATTGTACAACCGATGCAATAACATGGCTGAATTATTATATTCGCCGACAGAAGTCTATTTAGCATATAGAGGGGTTCATAAATCGGTGAGGTGGGTGAGATAATTAATTAGACTCCTTAAAATGCGAATAGTTTGTATCTCTACACAACGCCATCGCCCAAATCGCGCTCCTGTTTACTAATCAAATATCTATTATCTAAACATGGGGACGAGCCATGAAACACAGCTTTTAGAATGGACGCAGAACAAAACCCAATAATGACAGTTTGAATTGTTTGTGCAGTTTTCCATACGGACTAACTACGATTTAAAATATTTTATTTCACTTTGAGTTTCCAACAACAAGGCAGGCGGGAGCTGAGAGCCGGCTGTGACCGCACTTCGGGATAATGTTACACGATACAGCGCGCAAGCCATCTCGTGGTTTGGCACTCGACGCAAGACGCAAGCCGTCATACCGCGCGGCGGAGCTGATGCGGTGCACGGTCGCTGCGACCACTGGGAACAGGCCCGAGCATGTCTCATTGTACTAGATAACACTGATGTCTCTAAGGAACATCAGTTGTTGCTGCAAATATTCTATTTTGCATCTTGCGTAGCAAAATGTTTCTGAAATAGAGCGCAAAGTATTAGTTTTCAGTGAAATGACTACCTACATTAGAACTGCGTTTTCGTGTACTAATTTATCCACTCTATCCTCTTGCAAAATATGCAAATGTTGCCAGCAATCGGAACTAAAAGGAGACAGTGTGGCAGACGCACGTTCAGTACATACAGGATCTTTTTATAGCCGAGGCGCCGCAAATAAAATCGAATCAGACGCATAGCGGGGCGCGGCTCGTCGCGTCTCTGTCGTCCGCGCTGCTTGTATGTAGTGGGTAAACAATAAACTCTTGCTATACATGTTTACAACTTTAAGTCAAGACGGCAGCTTCGACCGCATGGCAAAGTTGTGTTTGTTCAAGCACAGCGCTCGTATCGTTCACGAAGCTTTCACTCGGTTCGATGCCCCGCCAGCCCGCCACCCAGTCCGAGCTAACAGTGAGAAATAGCCGTAACAGTAGTTTCAGTTCAGTTTGAAACGATCCTGTTGATGTAGGTATTACGCTTTTTCATATAACAGACAGGTATTACAGCTTTAAAAAAATACAGTATGTATTTAATATTTATGAAAAAGTCCACTGGCACATAGTACGAATGTTAGAGAAATTTTAAGTTTCCTGTTTTATACTAAACTAATTAACCTCGACCGAATACGAAGCAAACAAGGGAAGATATAAAATATGGAAATTGTTATTCAGTTTCAACGGACAATGTAAGAATTAACCGTAGTCTCTAAATATAGAGTTATAAAGAGCGCAGTCGCGTCCGCGTCGCTGTCGTCGGCGACGATTTATCGCGCGAGACATTCGCAGCCCGACACTGCGCCGCCGTTTGGCGCTTGCTGCTCCATTTACATTCTACGTGTGTTAGTATGAACCCTATACTTCACTATAGTTAACAAAGTTCCTACAGCGCCATACAAAAGAACACTTAGAACCCTATGAATTGATTTTTCTTATGGCCGACGTTGGTTAATGACATTCTCGCACGGCTTTTTTGTTACTTTCGAAAGGGAGGGTGCCTAATTGAAATTTCATGAAAGCTTTTGTTTCTAGAACCCTTGGTTTGTTGTTGTTAGAGAATAACAACAAGCTAAGAGGCCTGCAACACGATTGTCGTTTCGTTATCTTCCACAAGAAAGTATAGCTTTAATAAGGCAAGACGACCTCCGCCGCCTAATGTACCCGGAGCCATTACTTGCTTCCCCCTAATGGATATTTACTCTTACAGCAAACATAAAAAGTCACATCTTACAGACGAGTCGATAGTGTGAGGTTAACTCGGCGCTCGAGTTATTTATCTAAGTCGAAACGTATGAGTTAAAACTATAAAACGTTTCTAAATGTTTTATACGTCATAAAAATATCGACTTTCAACTTAAAACACTTTCGGAAGGTTTGGTCACTTATTATAACGGAATAATCTCAAATGTCTCTCTCGTTTCAGTGGATCTTTAATGTGAAGTAAAAGTTTTGATAGGTAGTAAAATGTTCGTTGAATTTATGAACGTTACACGCTAACAAACTTGGTAAGATACTTAAAACAATTTGAATGAAATGAAGAAAGAGCGAATGAAATTCTTACTACTTACCTTAAAACATTTCTTTCCACGTTTAGGTAACCAAATATGGTTGTATTTGCTTTGTATTCTGGTATTAAACTTAAATGCCAAAGACACGATGAAAAAGTCCACATTAAAATACATTGGCGGCTAAATAATATAGTTGGCGTTGTTTTAGCGAGTTCTAAATCAGTGACGCCGCGGCGGTGGGCGGCGCGCGGGCCGAGGGCGGGCGGCAGACGCCGAGCATTTCTGATGCCCTTGAAATTTATAACTGCATAGTTATTTCTGATCTAAAACGTATTTGTTTCATGTAATCTATTCAATCATAAAAGAGAAAGGATTTTATTGAGCTTTTATGTTCGCATCTGTCTTCGTTTGAAGCAAAGCGCATGAGTTTATAACGATGAATTTAAAACACAAAACTTCCATCAGCGATTGTATTATTTATAAAATTTAACCTTCCGATATTTTTTGTTTGTAACATACGTGTAAGTAAATATGAGGAAATATTAACGTAAATATTGGAGATTCAAGTTTTTTTCACCTTTTGCGTATAGGTACCTAGTTCCACTGACGTTCAATATAAATAGTGCTCGAGTTTTTATTTTTTAATCCGTAAATGCCAACGGTATCGACTGACTTATAAAGGTGTGAGCACTATTATAAATAAAGGAAAACAAAAGGCAGTGCAGGCACGTGATTACAAACTCAACAGAAATAATTGAACGAACAATTTGATCCCGATCAATCGGTATCAGGACACTTGCGCGAAAGACATTTCCGCGAAAGACACTTGCGCGACTCCCTTTGCGCGACTAGACAAATGCGCGAATGGACTTTTGCGCGACTAGACATTTGCGCGACTAGACACTTGCGCGACTGGACGTTTCCGCGACTAGACTGTTGCGCGAACCCACTTGCGCGACCGACACTTGCGCGACTGACTTTTCCGCGAAAGACATTTGCGCGTATGTATTTCCGCGATAGGACACTTGCGCGACATTTATTACGCAAAGGATTTAGGGCAAAATCCGAGAAATGTGATTCCATACCATCACGCCTGTATTCTCCGAAGGGTAGGACAGAGGTGTATACTAAGTAGTTTTTTTTTTTTTTTATTTATTTATTTATTTTTATTTTTGAAGTGAAGAAAATTTACAAAATGCAAGATGGCGGCTGTGAAATTTTACAAAATATTATGCGTCATGGGTGTCGCGTCCATAATTTTCGGGGGTGCTGATGACGAAAATGAGGTCAAAGTCAAAATCCAAGATGGCGGTTGTGAAATTTTACAAGATATGCGTCATGGGTGTCGTGTCCATGGTTTTCGGCGGTGCTGATGACGAAAATGAGGTCGAAATCAAAATCCAAGATGGCGGCTGTGAAATTTTACAAAATATGCGTCATGGGTGTCGCGTCCATAGGTTTCGGGGGTGCTGATGACGAAAATAAGGTCAAATTCAAAATCCAAGATGGCGACTTTGATATTTTACAAAATATGCGTCATGGGTGTCGCGTCCATGGTTTTCGGGGGTGCTGAAGACGAAAATGAGGTCGAAGGCAAAATCCAAGATGGCGGCTGAGAAATTTTACAAGATATGCGTCACGGATGTCGAGTCCATGGTTTTCGGGGGTGCTGATGACGAAAATGAGATCAACGTCAAAATCCAAGATGGCAGCTGTGAAATTTTACAAGATATGCGTCATGGGTGTCGTGTCCATAGTTTTCGGCGGTGCTGATGACGAAAATGAAGTCAAATTCAAAATCCAAGATGGCGGCTGTGAAATTTTACAAGATATGCGTCATGGGTGTCGCGTCCATAGTTTTCGGGGGTGCTGATGACGAAAATGAGGTAAAAGTCAAAATCCAAGATGGCGGCTGTGAAATTTTACAAGATATGCGTCATGGGTGTAGCGTCCATAGGTTTCGGGGGTGCTGATGACGAAAATAAGGTCAAATTCAAAATCCAAGATGGTGACTTTGAAATTTTACAAAATATGCGTCATATGTGTCGCGTCCATGGTTTTCGGGGGTGCTGAAGACGAAAATGAGGTCGAAATCAAAATCTAAGATGGCGGCTTGGAAAATTTACAAAATATGTGTCATGGGTGTCGTGTCCATGGTTTTCGAGAGTGCTGATGACGAAAATGAGGTCGAAGTCAAAATCCAAGATGACGGCTAAGAAAATTTACAAAATGTGCGTCATGTCTGTCGTGTCCATAGTTTTCGGGGGTGCTGAAGACGAAAATGAGGTCGAAGTCAAAATCCAAGATGGCGGCTGTGAAATTTTACAAGATATGCGTCATGGGTGTCGTGTCCATAGTTTTCGGCGGTGCTGATGACGAAAATGAGGTCAAATTCAAAATCCAAGAGAATTTTTATTTTTAAAAATAAATAAATAAATAAATAAAAAAAAAAACTACTTAGTATACACCTCTGTCCTACCCTTCGGAGAATACAGGCGTGATGGTATGGAATCACATTTCTCGGATTTTGCCCTAAATCCTTTGCGTAATAAATGTCGCGCAAGTGTCCTATCGCGGAAATACATACGCGCAAATGTCTTTCGCGGAAAAGTCAGTCGCGCAAGTGTCGGTCGCGCAAGTGGGTTCGCGCAACAGTCTAGTCGCGGAAACGTCCAGTCGCGCAAGTGTCTAGTCGCGCAAATGTCTAGTCGCGCAAAAGTCCATTCGCGCATTTGTCTAGTCGCGCAAAGGGAGTCGCGCAAGTGTCTTTCGCGGAAATGTCTTTCGCGCAAATGTACCAGATCCCGATCAATCAGGTGAACTTCGGATAAATAATAAAATTGTTTTAACAGTATTGCAGCTAAATAGAATGGAGTATATTTTAATCCTTTTCACAATATTCAGTTTCAAAGTAATATAACGTTTGCGGTCAGTTTTCACCTCATTACGGTACATTCACAAAACCGCTGAATCGTTCATTTGGGTCCTTCATTTTGTCGAAGCTTGGAACAAGAAATCACAGAGTATAGTAAGGTAGGAGATCTAGTTGCGGTTAATTACAGCGACACAGTTGTGGCGAGCTCGCCGAGTAACGGTCACGACACCCTCCGGATACCGGCGCGGCGCCGCGCGCCGGCGACTTTGCCGGACCGTGCCCGTGCCGCCCCTAATCGCGGAGTCTAATTACGCGTTTAGAAAAACCCCGTAATGATCCCGCATTACGTAAAGCTTGTCGTAACGGCATAGTAACTGCTGCTATTAACATTCTCTATGTTTTCGTAACGTCGCCGCGTCGGTCGGTTGACATCTCGGCAGTCGGCAAATGATGCAAAATATTAATACCCTATTATTTACCTGCGCACACTGCTGGGAACTGACCACTGTTAATAGCAGTAGCTCTTCTAGTTTGTTATGAAATATTTTTTTAAGAAGACTTAGACATTGTGCCTAACCAAGCAATAATACATACAGGTTTTTGCTAAGAGATAAATATTGGAAAACTTTGAAAATTTTAACCATTTCCGCAGCGTTTTGCTACAAAATCAAATCATACCCTTTGTGTCGTGACAAATAATTCAAAACTGGAAACTTAAATTGAAACAAATGATATTCCAATAATTGCTCCAGATTAATCGTGCCAATATCTGTTCTATATTTTATTTCAAACGTTTCGTCACAGGTATTAAATAAAATATTTTCTTTTACAGCCGTTTTCAGTACGTTTTGCCTTACTAGAGTTAGTTAACTAGACTTCATGTCAAATTACTATCTCTAGTGTGGAAACCGTAGATAGATAGGTTATTGAAAATGGCCGTTAGTCTATAACATCCGCCATTAGAGCCATAATACTTTAACATCATCATCAACCCGCTAACGTTTACCTTTAATTTATTTACACTAGCATCTGCCTTTTCTTATTGCATTTTAAATGGAACAAGTCAGGTGTGTTGGAGTACAGTGTCAAACAGAACCATATGAAAGGTCACCGGAGTTCAGTGGACTGGCGATAAGTTTGCAGGTGCCCGGCAGCTGTCGCGATAATTAGACACCATTGTACATGATACAGGAATAATTAATATTAAATATTATGTTACTGATAAAAGTATATATGTGGAGACGAGATAACTTTGTTTTGTTATGGCTCTTCATCACTAACAATTTCAGTTTTCAGTATTCATATTGTAATGTATTAATACCAAAACTCATTATTGTTAATGCGGCCTCCAGGGATTATTTTCTGTGTGTTTAATATTCTTATTTGTTTAATAAATAAATGTTGCAATGCAATCTTACAGTCTAGATCAAAACGCTTACATTGACATATAATATTCTGATAGTAAATATGTGATATAAACCGGAGAAGACATAATTTTCTTTTCTTTCATTAACAAACCTAAGTACGATTACTTAAGTGTTACTTCGCAGAAAAATTATGTACTTTATCGATGTATAATTAGGGATGAATAATCGGATTACAGGAAACGAATCAAATTACTTGCTTCTAAGGCAAATGAAAAGTAGTCATAAAAACAGAGTGTTTTATTACATAGGTATTTGGGTGTAACATACTGGACTAGTTCTGTGTGAAACCTATAAGTGGATAACTGAGGTATCGATGTCTTAGAATTGGACTATCTCCTCAGTTTGACGCAAACTGAGTTAGTCGGCCCCAAGGCAATCTCGTTCAATTCTAAAATTCTGACCATACCATCAGAAAATTTAGCTAGTGGCCTACCTGAGGGTTGTCGACTTGCTCATAGGCGTTAGGTACTTAGAAATAGCCTTAGTCTACCTAACTCGCCTTGACACTGTAAGCTATTCGTTTGTGAAGGCTTTCATATCAATCGGCTAAGAACTTTTTATCTTTCAACTTTTTCATTAGCTCTAGGCGAAGCTAAAGATTAGCTAATAGTTTTTGTTAGCTAACTTTAGCTATTCTTATTAAGAAAAATGCAAATATAAGCTGTATCTGGCACTGTTATTAATCATAACATCGTCACAGCAAGTATTTCGCTCGTCGTTCGCCATGCGGTACGTTATTTGCAGAATAATCTATAGTGGTACAGCACTGGTCCCGGGGTCATCAATCATTGTGAACCGTATACCGAGCAGCAGCCGGAGTGCTCCCACAAAATACATGATTCTAAGAAAAGTATTACGTACATAACATGCTAATCCCCGATTTATGGCCCTTCTCGTTATTTACCCCCACATTAATCTATCTTAGCTATAAATGTTGTTGACAAAGTTCATTGTATAAGTACGGCGTCTATATTTGGAACCGAGTACCTGTAAAGACGTTATTTCGGATGAAAAATATAAGTTACCAAAAAATTATTACTGCTTTATTCAACTTTTAGGAAATACAGAAATAGGATTAAAGAAAATATTTCTTTTTATGAAAAACATCCCAAAATTGCAAAAAAGATTTGTTTGTAAGTACATAGGTACCTACATAGTAGCAATAACGTACATTTTCCGATAAAGGAAGTTAGGGAAAGAATAGACTAACTACAACGATAGATCAAACAATGACGCGACCGATCGAAAAGCTGTAGGTAATCATAAATTCTATTTAATAGAAGGGCGTTAAAATGCCAATGTTTAAGTCCACTTTCCGTGGAACTCGAGGTAAACGTTCTTGCTACCTTCTTTCTGGTATCCTCCATCATTATGGACTAACTACCCGCCCCCGGCCTAGCCACAAAGTTCGGAGAAAAATAATATGTATTACTTTTTATACTTGTACTTAGAAACAGTCCTAGGTTCTACAAATAACAGGTCTTTTATATTCCAGAATGATTGATTAAGTCATGAATGCAGCATGCTGCTGCCATTTCCGTGATTATAAGGACAATAGGGCACGTAGAGAAAGGAACGATTTCTCAGTATTTTAATGCATTCTTATTTAAAAGAAATACCTGTTAGGCATAGAGTATTCAATTCGTGGCTTAGCTTGCTTTAATAGAATAAGTTCCATGTTGAATAGTACTTCCAACAATACGTATGCTAATTCCGGCCATCTGAAGTGACTTCTACTTTTGATTTCTTGCTCGAAATCGAAGTTACGTGGCACGACACCATTTCGCAATTCGATCTAGAATTTAATATTCAGATTGCAATAATTTTACGCATAAATCCCTATTAATCCCAATTAAGTTTTTATAAATAATTCATAAGCTGTAAACCATGGGTTATCTATCTCCTTAAATCGTGTCGCCAGCTTGTCTGCCAGAATATGTGATAATAAATAGTTTTACTTAATTTAAGTTTAGTATTTTCCTAGGTAATGATGTCAGCGGTTCGCCTTGAGCCTACATTCCGCCTCATTCCGTAGTGCACGTGGAAACCTGTGTAATTATACATTTTCTGCAATTGAACGTATGCGTCAATCAACTTTAATAGTGAGCGCGAACCACGGCTTCACTGCTCTATTAATTTCATAAAATGTTCGTTCATTATTCTATTGTTGTTTCTAAACCTAACGCAGAAATTGCTAAATTTGAAATTGTTACATTTCCGGGTTTGAATTTGAAATGTAAAATTGGAATTGCTTTTTTATTCGTTTAAAATTGATTTCTAATCGGTAGGTTTGAGTTAAGTAGAACGAGTAAGAGCTAAGGACCAGTTCTGGGAACTGAATTAATTCTAGCTTGAGATAACGCCGTTTTCCTTTCAACGCATACAGTTTTATCTCCTTTGTGCTGTTTACAATTGTCACTTGGCGCGGTGAACTTATTAATGTGACGTCATCGTGTCGAGTGGTGCTTGTTTCTTAGCAACCACTTTTAATCTCGTGAGTTGAAATCGAGTGAGTTATATGACATGCGTTTGATTCCCAGAAATATGGCAACTCACTGGAAGGTGGATATTTATTTAAGCAGTAAGCTGTTGTAATACTTACATTCATAATAAATGGAGCATTCTTGATACTGAAAATAGTTTTTATGTTGTGTATGGATAGAATGACGTAAAACGGTGTAAGTAATGCACAAGTCTTATAATAAGCTACTTAGCTATCAAGCGTAAGTGGAGATATAAAATGGATCTTAGAGGTGTAATTTTTTTGGGCTCGCTATGGATTAGGAGAGCGTGGGCGAGGTTCGGACCCTCGGATTACCTCCCGCGTACTCATGAATGAGCAGGTACGACTACGCCCGCCCACGGCCACTGTTATTCATTTATCGGCTATTCTTATCGATATTATCTTATTTGTGTTACCTAAGTTAAGATAATACAATAACTTTATGTTTTGTTGTTACCAAAGAGAGTAGCTATAAGTATAATAATATGCAATATTTATGGTTCCTATAAATCAGTATGTTTGCTGTTTTTTCAACCATTCATATCTCACCGGAAGTGTATATAATGTCGATAAAAATACAAGGACACACAGTACATTTATATACTCTTGATAGCACAAGGTTAGGGAATTCCCCCGAGATGTAGAAAATAAATATTATTTTATTTGTTACTCAATCATGACGAAGCAATCGTTTTCTCCGAAACCCTAGAGAAAGGAGGTCATGCCACAGAGAAGGACATAATTAGTCTACAATTTGTCCCGACAAAACAAGTAATTCTAGCTGGTTTTAGTGAGTACTTACATAGAATTAATATCAACATTTAAATTCCTTAGTTAAAACAAGAAATCTATGTGAATAAGGCACGAGTAAGAATTAGTGTTGTTACTTACCCATTACTTGTGAATAGGGTATTGGTGTTGTGGCAGTTATTAGTCGATAACGCACTCCTTGTACTGTAACAAATGAGAAAATTAAAATTATTATCGGTCTGTGTACTCGTTAATTAGTTTGACCAAGAACCTATTAGCGTAGACACCATTCAACAATCGGGGTATCGTGACTACTGCATTACAATAATGGCTGTAATGTATTTATTACGCTTTATCTTTGCTGCCTACGGGTTTAAGCGAATAAGCAATAAGTAACCTGTATGTTACCGTACAAGATGTCACATGACGTAAAGCTAGCATTGTATTAGGTTTTGGTCGCAATATGGCCGCTCGTGCCGCCTGTCGACCGACATTGACAAACTGATGCGACAAGCATGTCGAAACCCAACTCCGTTGAAAATTGACGAACACGCTTTTCAGAATTTCTTAAAAAAATAAAATTATGCAATTGTCATTATACAATATTTAAATTTATAAATGGAGGTTGAAATGTCGTGTTGTAACGTTGTTATATTTATGTGAAGATGTGATAATTCGCTAATCGTGGGCGCCCTAATGGTGAGATGTCGAGGGGTCATTGATGATTTCACACTCCCGCTATGGTGCAATCAATTACCTAATAAGTGTCAGGCGAAGCTGGTCGGTTGGAAGCGTCTCTCCTTCACCATAGAGTACAAACTATTGCTTGAACACAAACAACTATACATCTATGTCATAAAGTTGTATCGAGTTTGTCATGCGTGTCTGTGTATTGAAAATTGATTGTGAAATAGAGGACGTGTAAAATATTAATTTAAAGTCTCAAAATCTTCTCTTTAATGTGGTATCGGATGGAAAGCATTAATAAGGTTTTACGGGTTCTTTTCGAGGGAAATTGAAATGCTTAAATTCTTTTACATGATTTATTAATTAGGTATGTTGTATTTCTCTATAGCGGACTCAGGAATAAAATAAAACCGTTGATTCGGACAAAGTCGCAGTTAAATGCAGGTTAATTCACATAAGAATTACAACATCGAATTGTGATTAGCAAAGTAAGTAATTAAAAAAATTTTGTGGCACTATTCCCATTCAATATTTTTTTATAATTCGTAAACCTGTTTCATACAATTAGCAAATTTTTGTTATTTGTTTTTAGTATTAAATTTCCCAGAATCGACATTAGGATAATGGTTTTCCATTTTTGGTCTAGACTAGTCTGTAATATTGTAAGTCGCTTTGTATTTTTTAACTTCGATATTATTTGAGAGGGATATAATTTCTACAAACTTGTAATTCGTCCTTATATTTTAATTGTCTTTGTATTATAACATTTATAACTTTCGTGAGACACGTTCATATTTATGATTAGTTATGGTTTAGTCATGTGCATGTACGGTTTACGACTCGTGAGTCGAACTCGACCTCGCCGCGTGATCAGCTCATGATTAAGGGCTCCGTTTGGGTCCAAAATAGTTGGGCAATCCAGAAAAACGCACGTGAGTAAACCGAAAATCATAAATATTTTAACTGTCGTATATCGTATATTTTTGAACAAAATGTATTAATTATATTTAACTCCTAACAAATCCTCCATTATGGAGTGGGTGCCAAATAGATAAAATGCAAATGAATAGCTGAATGCTTGATTAAACCCTGTAATTAACTATTAGCCTTAATTATCTTATTATTCTATGAGGCGCGTGTTAACGCTGACACAATGAACGACAAAAAACAAATGACTAAGTATGTACTGACAATACTTACGTAACTATTGTTGTTACTACGATCAGTAAAAGGTATTGTACCTGAAGGTACTCACACAGAACAAAACAGCAATATCTGTCTTGTTAGGCAACTGTCGTTTTCAGCTCAATACACGTCGTAATCAAATTTAACGGTTATTGAAGCCGATAAAAAACTTGGCAGCGCCGTATTGTGACGGACTAGTGAACTGTGGCTGTACGACCGAACTGATTATTATATTTCTAATAATTCTGTTCATGTAATTCCATGACATGGACGAGCGAGCTGACTGATAAGTTCTCTATTAGTCAACACCTAAAGGAACCCAACCTTAACCAACATTGCCTAAGGAAAACAGAGTTAAGTGCATTAACTAAATAAAATATTCCAGTTAGGACATTATGCAAGTGCTCTCAGTCAATATTATTAAAATACTTGTAAATGGATTTTCTTATGATACCACAAGTATGGCGAATCGATTACGTCGATTTAGTACTTTATGTAGGTGACACAAAAGTAAAAGGTGCCTACAAAAGCAATGATTATGCATACAAGTGCCTCGACTTGTTCAAGTATAGCAGATAAAGTACCTATAATGTAATGTTATAAAACGATAACCTTCATCAGCGCTACTTGATGCCTTAATGTCAAGATCTGGCGGCTCAATTACCGAACAAATAGGAGTCCGATTTGTTGAGATATAGAAAATATCTACAGAATGCAATAATCTTGCTTGTTGTTTACGTATCGGCAATAATTTCTTATTTACACCTTGTTAGTCAATATTTGTAATGCAATCCGCCACCGTGATTATCGGACGCTATTTTGTAGCCAATTACAGTACAGTACCTTTTCTCGTAAATGGCACTTATTCTTTAGAAATAGAAATATTATCGGAGAAAACCGTCAGATCTTTGAAAAGTTCGAGTAATGATCGCCTTGGGATATAGTCTAATGGCGGTCTTAATCGCTATCCGCGGGAAAATCGAGGTGTAATTAACATTAATCATAGAAATGTGGGCTCCGAGGACTAATTGTGAACATCACTCCTTGCCGACGGCTGGTCCGGTCGTGCGGACACTGCGGACTGATGTACGGCGCAGCTCCGGACTCCGGTTATGAATGACGCTGTGACAAAAGAAACGCGCTGCAGATGACGCTGACTAATAGTCCCGCACTGTTTAGCAGAGACTGGCTGCTGCGCTAGTCTTTAATCTTCACGTCTAATTAACCAACAACGTAGCCCGAGGTATAAACATGAGCATGGAACAAGACGTTTGATGGTTGACCATGGATCATTTTGTAATAGCACTTGTTAGAAGGAACTATAATATTTCCGAAGTTTCAGTTCGATAATTTTCATATTGTTTCCGTATATTTTTTGTCCAATTGAGTGTGCTGACATCGCGTGACGGAACCTAGCACCGTGCCTGGCTCTGCCGGTGTCCCGGCGCGCCCGCCGTCGCCGCTGTCATGTCTCTGGTCACGCCAGCCCACCTCTACCACTGCGCCGCTATGCGGAATGTATGTGCCAGATTATTGCCAGGCTAAAAATGTTATGAGGATTCAAAACCTGTGATTACATAAAATTTAAATATTATGCCTTGCATCTATGAGCTAATGAGTTCGAAGTAGATGTTAACATAAAAGTTCTCTACAATAACTTGAACAGGTTCGTAAAAACGCGTCCGGTCCATAAAAGAAAGGCGCAAATATGACAAGGTGTTCCATATTGCCTGAGAGATCTGGTTTCGCGACTTCCTTCTTGGTGCATCGTGTCTAAACATCGGCTTCCAATAACTGTAGTGTAGTGGCAACTGTAGTAAGGCAGCTGCGTAAAGCCGACTCACGTAAATCAGCGCCCGCGCATCAGCCAATGGTGGGCCGCATCGCTAACACGCCGTCATTTGCACCTGCTGCTAAGAGGAAGCTCTAATGAAGCCCGATGCATCTTGAATTTAATCTCTGATAGCGCAACAGAAACTTTATATCATTAACTATTATTGCAAGTATATTTTTCTCAATCATCTTCGATTTCCTATTCTGGTATATTGCTTGGTATCGGGGTTTATAACAAATTTTGACTCACACGATTGCAATATTTAAAGTACCTATGTTATAAAACTACTATCGGGACTCTCCAAACTGTTTCTATTTTAACCTGGATATCTTGTTATTAGATTTTCAATCAAGTAGGTTTAGGCGTACAATTTCTGAGGAATTATAATATAATCATCGATTCCATTAACGTTGGATATTGTTTCAACATGATGGATAATTCGAAATACAAACGGGGATCTCGCAAATATATACATATTTCTTAATGGAGTTCTTCAGTTCCTTTCAATGAATTTAATAATTTACTTACTCGCCACGTATAAATTGAATGTAAGAAGCGATCCACGGGGGCATGTGTGCGGAGCTGGGGGCGGCCCTGCAGCTCGCAAACGATTTAAATTCAAAGCCTGTAGAAATGTAATTACTTCTCAGTCTGGTCAGAGTTTCGCCGACTTTTATTCAGAGTAATTAAGTTTAATGTCGGTTTTACATCTTAAGTCGAGTGTTGAATCGTCTTTCGGTTGAGTTAGATGATCAATCTACTGATCTTCATTCCTATCATCATTAAAACTCCGTAATAACTCATCGGGTGTATTATAAGGTAACAAAACTCTTATTGGTCTGTTTGTGAGCGTCTTACCATCTGGTCTCGTTGTAGTTATGTAGGTACATGTATATAATAAGACGGCTATCCGGCAGCAATCGCGGTATTGTTCATCCGACGTTGTTGCTCAGGTGTTTTCGCCGCACAATCAGCAGTAAAAAGGAACGAAGCTTTCATAGAAGATATTCTGGACTGTTTTTATGCTTCATAATGGCTTGTTTCAAATTTTGTAAGCTAATCTTAAGATTTTGAATTAATTCATCCCTTCCATTGTGATAATAAAGAAGGTTGGTACACTGGCACAGTGAACTTATCTCTTAGTTATTACAAAAGGACTTGGAAAGTTATTTTCTTCTGTAACAATGGATTTATTGTTCATTTTATGGACAAAATAACTCGAGTTTTAGATATGTAATCAAAATTGAAAGAAAAAACATTACGTAGAGTACATAATATACTAAGAGAATTCATGAAATTACTAGATATCTAATTGTTATTTCTAAATGAATTTCAATTCGTAATTCGGTTTTATCTCAGCACATTGACCGTACCACAGTTTACAACTTTAGACAAGTATAGTTTTCTTTCAAGATAATTCCTAACTAATGCTAATAATAGGCAAAATTAATTGGCGTTAAGCCATAAAACACATAAAACATGTATAATGGCGGGGTTTCAGTTCATTGAAGCACGTATATAATTTGCGTAATACTCGCGTTGTACATTTCATATTTATGAACTAAATCATAACATTTATTAGCGAGTTTAACTGTGTTTAATGTATTTTCTGCGAATACGTGTGTTGTTCTTAGCTCTTGCCAGGTTTACTCTAGTCGGTACCTTCAAATCTTTACATTATTTACACCAATGCTTTATGTTTAAAGTAGAATAACAAATACAATGTGCGAACAAAGTTTAAATGGAATTTTCTAGGAAACTTCAAACGATAAAACGGATTCTTGTAACTAAAGAACTCTTGAGAGATACAAACCGTGTTGGTAATTACATAGAGTTCAAGCAAGAGCTCCCGTACTTCTATTTAGTACTATTTAAACATTACACAAACGTATATAAAGACGTCTATCTATATTCCTACAGCAGGTTACGTAGCCCATGTAGGCAAGAAATTACAGCAAACTTGATTTCATGGAAAATTTTGTTTTAAACTCATTAGATTGTCTCAGTAGAGTTTGTTCTTTCGAATATTCAGATTTATACGTCTTTTACAGATGATTTATTTCAATGGGAAGATAATTTATTCATGATCAATGTCCGCATTTACCTAAGACGAATGATAAGTCTTCACCCGAAGCCGTTCTATTGTGGGTGTTCGATGGCTACTCAATTGAATTGAAACTGTATAGCTCCGGTCACTGACGATATAAAATAGCTTTAGTGGTCGTGCCGCGTGCGCACAAGCAAGCATTAGTAAATCACTTGATATCGATACTCGATAATGCTTAATGTGGCTGCAATAGGCCGTATCTGCACAAGCAAGATGGTGAATTATAACCATCTGTAAAATAATCACATGCTATTTTTGACTTTATCGTGACTGAGATAAAGATCAAAGTTTTATGCATAAATTGAATCAAAATCAAAATCAAAAGTTTTTATTTCACATAAACCATTACAGGCGCTTATGAAAAGTCGAATTTAGGTGCACGGTTCCAATTAGTCGTTTCCTATGGAGAAGAGCCGGCAAGAAACTCCATGGTTACTCTTTTAAAATCCATATCTTTAACAATTTGAGTGGGTACAGTTATGACTTAGATATGAGAGAGCAAAGTAGACTTAAGAGCAGGAACCACACAAAAAAAACAAAATGAAAAATATGGTCAAAAATTAACTAGGTATCCAGGCATCTAGCAAGTCTACAAAGCTCTCACATTTACAAAAGGTAAAAGGACGCTAAACTATATAAAACAACTGACATTGTTAATTGTCATCAAAACACATTACAAAGAAAATCACTGTATAGTAAGATAAAGATATCTTGAGAGTAACGAAAGTAATATAAAAAAAAAAAAACAAAAAAAGCTAATCGTAATGAGGTTAGTTAATAGACATACCTACACATACGACGTTAATGAGGTACCAGGGAAGCCACATGTGCAGAAGGAGTTATTTCCAAACACCTTTGTCGTCAACGTAGTCCTTAGTCTTGTAATATGCTTTTTGAATAAGGACACGTTTAATATGGGCTTTAAACTTCCCCTCGGTAAGATCAGTTACAGATTTCGGTAGCTTATTATAAAAACGCACGCCATTTCCTAAAAATGACTTATTAGTTTTACTCAATCTAAATTTTGGAATCACAATTTTATGTTTATTACGTGTATTTTTATCATGAAAATCGCTTCTAACATTAAACGTATGCAAATTTTTCCGAACATACATAATATTTTCAAAGATATAGTGTGACGACAAGGTAAGTATATTAATATCTTTGAACACGTTTCTAAGGGATTCGCGGGAACCCATATTGTAGATTGCACGGATTGCTCTCTTTTGTAAAATAAAAACAGAATCTACGTCAGCTGCTGAGCCCCACAACAGAATGCCGTAGGACATAATGCTGTGGAAATATGCGAAGTATACTAACCTAGCTGTAGCTACATCAGTCAGCTGCCTAATTTTCCTAACTGCGTATGCAGCAGAACTTAACCTAGCCGACAGGGCAGTAATATGCGCACCCCACTGCAATTTTGAATCGAGAGTTATACCTAAAAATACAGTGTCATTAATTGTATTAAGATTATTGCCTTCAAGCATTAAATTTAAACCTACTTGGGGAACATTTGGTAGTGAAAACTTAAGGCATTTAGTTTTATTTGCATTTAGTAATAGATTATTGGCTGCAAACCATTTAGAAAGAACAGCAAGGCTCTCGTTAACATGTAAAACGTCCCTATCTTTTCTATCTATTTTAAAAATAAGGGAAGTGTCATCGGCAAATAAAATTATGTCTGATAAGTCGGTCATCATATAGGGTAGATCATTTATATAGGTTAGAAACAGAAAAGGTCCAAGAATTGAGCCTTGAGGCACGCCCATCTTAACTAGAGACCCCGAAGAAATCGCACCGTTAGCACCAACTTTTTGCTGTCTATTAGATAAATAGGAGAAAACAAGGTCAGCAGCTCGGCCACGAATTCCGTAATGGTGTAATTTACATATGAGGGTGTTGTGGTCAACGCAGTCAAAAGCCTTGGAGAGATCACAGAAGATGCCAATAGCATCCTGAGAGCTCTCCCAGGATTCCAAAATATGAGTGACTAGTTTCACTCCTGCGTCAGTAGTCGACCTACCTTTCGTGAAACCATACTGGCGACTATGCAATATCCCGTTCAGGTCAAAATGAGACATCATCTGATCAAGCATGATTTTCTCAAAGATTTTACTAAGTGCTGGAAGCACCGAAATGGGTCTGTAATTTGAGGGGTTATTCTTGCAACCTGATTTGAAGATTGGTATTACCTTACTATGCTTCATCAAATCAGGAAATGTACCGCTATCTATACATTGATTAAATATGTCTGTAAGTAAAGGGGTAATGGTGTTAATGATAGCTCCAAGAACCCTAACAGAAATGCCCCATAAGTCTTCAGTATTTTTTATATTTAGACTTTTAAAAGCTTTTATAATCGAGGTAGCAGAAATGTGCTTAAATTCAAAGATAGGTATATCTTTACAGAAATTCTGTTTAAGTAAGGATTCGGCTAGTATAGAGGACGAAGCAAGGGATTTCGTGACCTCTATCGGGATATTCGTGAAAAAGTTTTCGAGTGTCTGAGCGACTTCCGACTTATCTGTAATTAATTTATTATCTGATTTTAAAATTAGTTCGTTATCCCGTTTTTTTGTGTTTCCGGTTTCTTTATTTATTACCTGCCACACAGTTTTTATCTTATTATTAGAGGCACCTATTTTGTTACAAATTAATCTAGATTTAGCTAGAGTACAGACTCTCTTAAATATCTTTGAATAATTTCTTACATAATTATGAAAAGCTTGATCAGATGTCAATGATTTTTCATGATATAGACTATACAAAGTTTCTCTACTTTTCCTTATACCTAGGGTGGCCCATTCACTAAATTTTGATTTACAATTAATTTTACGTTTCTTGACTGGACATGTGTTGTTAAATTCTTGGCAGACTGTAGCGAACAATGTACAATAATTTATGTTGGGATCCCTTGAACTAGAGCAGGATGTAGGAAGATTACTTAATACATTATTATTAAATTTTTGCAAATTATTTTTAGTCAGTGGGCGTAATTCAATGATTTTGTCTAATTGAAGCTGCTTATTTAACTGAAAGGACACTAGTTGGCCTGTATGATCAGACCTAACGCCACTAATTAAAGAAGAGTCTTTTATTTGACAGTTTGTAAAAATATTGTCTATACATGAAGCTGAGGTAGCAGTTATTCTAGTTGCTTCATTAAAAATATACTTTAAATTAAAACATTTAAACAATGACACAAGTTTACATTTTTCCGGTGACTCAATTAAAAAATCTATATTCAGGTCACCACAAACAAAAATTAAGTTATTATTTCTAAAAAGTTTTCTCAATATGTCTTCCATTATGATCAAAAATGATGACAAGTTTGATGCGGGTGGCCTATAAACGCATAATATAGTGTGGCCCTCTACCTCTGCACATGCTACCTCACATAAGCGATCAACAGAACAGGCAGTGATATCTTTTCTTTCCTTATGTTTAAAACAACTATTACAAAGAATTAAAGTACCGCCCCCTAGCGAGGATCTGTTGAACGCACTGGCAACCGCAAAGTTATTAACATTGAACAACATTTTATGTGGTTTCAACCAAGTTTCACAAAAACATAAAATATCCATATGGTACTTATCTATTAACATTTCCACATCTAATATTTTGCCAGAGAAGCGATTAATATTTTGGTGATAAAGTAAAATATTATCACCATGCTTCTCTTTTGTCGGCACTAAAAGTTTAAACAGTCTATGACAGTATTATTAGAATAACTAGTTAATACTGATTCATCACTTAACCTAGTCTCAGTTAAATTACCAATAACTGCGTGTATATTATAAGCTATCAATGTAGCTAATAAATGTCGACATTTCTTCGACAGGAACATAGCTTCCTGAGTTAAAACAAAACCTCTAACAAACTTGTTAGTATCAAAATACAATAAATAGTCACTATGACGACATGTCAGCATGTGCATTAAATTATTTAAACTGTAGATATAGTTATTCTCTTGCTCAGACAGAGAGTCTGAATATGGCAAGGCACACAATATTAATTTACCTATCTTTAGGTTAAGAAGGGCACCGATACCATTAACTATGTCCTTTTTTCTAATGTTTAGGCTGTCACCTATTAGCAGAACCACAGTGCTATGCTCGTCCAGTTTTGAGTTTAATATTTTGTTTACAATTTCATTAAAATGTAGGTCATGGTAACAATGGTTAATTATGTTGTGGTTCAGACAATTATTTAACAATGATCCAAAGCCTATTCCTAATCTATCTGAGTATAATATCGTCCTACTTGGCTTGATGTTTACATTTTCTACTGGTTGAGGTACTACGGGTAAGGCTGAAGGTGCAACATACTGGGGCTGGGGAGGTGGTGGGGAGCGGGCACAAGTACAAGAGAGATTATTAGTTAAAGACTCATATCTTTCTGCATTGTACCTCACTAAATCCACCAGCTCACCAGCCGCCTGCAAGCGCTCACTTAACATTTGTTGGCTCAGTTCATACTTATTGTATACTTCCTTTAAAAAGTTTTCCCTGCGCAATAGCTCTTCCTGCAGGTTTACAGTGTCAACATCATACAATTGCCTACTTAGATCTAATTCCTTATTGCAGGACTTTAATTGTTTCAGCAAGTTAAAACGTTCTTTCCTGAGACTAATGTTACATTTGTACATATTATATTTATGGAATAATTTCTTATATTTTCTAATAGATTTGTTTATCTTAATGTATCTCTTTATGTTGTTGTGACTAGATAGCAATGGACGTCTAGTTATGGTATCATCCCCAGTTAAGTCTATGGTTACCGATGGCTTCACTGACCCCAGACCGGATTCACCGACAACTAGCTCCTCGTACATGCTGTGGGTGATAGCATCCTGCTCGCTGCATTTGAGTGCATCTGAGTGAGATATGATGTTGTGGGCCTCACTCAGTTCGTGTTCCAGTTCCGATATACGTCTCAATGCCAACTCGTGAGTGCCCATGCACTGTTGAAAGTCAGACACTACTTCACGGAGTTGTTGATGCTGGTTGAGTATATCCACGTGTTGGATGTGGAGTTCTGCCAATTCACGTTTGAGCTCGGTGTTTTTGTCGATTATTTCCTTCACTTCAACCTCGCTGTCATCTCGTTCTTGGAGCAGCTGATTGCAGAGATTTTTTGAGGACTCCAATTCCTTAAGCGTAGCCCTCAGTTTGTCCTCCATGTCACGAGATACAGCTCTGCGGGTCATCATCTTCAGAATTTGCCCCGCGTATCACCTGAAATGTGACAGGAAAACAGCTAAGTGTACGAAAGGAAAGTAAGTGGGTTGAGAACAGATTTCTGTTGTTGAGACACAGAAAGTTAGACAAACAGAAAAGATAGAATAATAGATAACAGTAGTACAGGGTAGAATAGAATAGACTTTATTGTACTAAAAATTGTAAAAGAGCTTGTATACAGAGTAGTATAAGGATATGAAAATGAGAAATAACATTAGATAGGTAAGTACAACTTAATTGGGACAAAACAGGTCATTAATTTAAAATATTAATAATTGACTTCTATTAATGGAATGGGAGGGTAATAATTTTATTAATTATCATTGAATTGAAGTTAATATAATTCTATCTGGGTCCAGCTGTTTATGTTAAAGTGAAGTTAGTATTAGTACATAGGATAAGGTGGAGTAAGTATTGCAGTGTTTTATGCCTGGGCGAATGTTTTCGTCGTCGATTTTGCTTCCACAAATTGTCAAGCAAAAGGAGACATAAACCGAGCCGATATGTATGTAATTGACGTAGCTCAGAGGACTGAGCAGTGTTATGGGGTGTTGTACAGTATGTAATAATAAGTACTAGAATTAGATAATTAAAAGAAATACTCCCCCGGATTGACGATTTCAAATCCGTGATCCGTTCGTTGACAGCCGGTGTAAGATTCCTTTGTTAAACGCAGATTTTGCAACGAAGACAACGCTTATGCACTGGATACATCACTTATTATACAGTTCAGTTAGTTTTGATGATAATATATGAATTTAAACACTATTTATGCACATATAATAATTTTTAAAACTAATTCGAATGACGACGGTAACAGTAATGTTGCAGAATGTATTTACATAATCTGCTATTTACTTTATGATTGTCAACTATAAATGCAGAGCAAGTAAAGTATGGATTAATATTATGAAGATAAAGTTGATAGGTAGGTATTATAAGCGTGTAATAAGTGAATTACAAAACTCGAAAGGAAAACAAGATCTGTATAATTGAAAAGTTATCTGAAACTATATTATAATAGTAGCTGTGCCCGCGACTCCGTCCACGTGGAAATCCGAAACTAATATAACCAAACTTCTTGATAACTTTAAATTACAAAATCTTTTTTTTTTGAGCGAACCGATTATGATGAAACAAAAACTAAACGTTACTCCGAGATACGCACAAAATTTATCTATAAAAGTCATCCGCTATGAGTCAGTACTTTTTACGAGATGCGTGCACAAACAAACCGACAAACGGACAAATATTACAAAAAAAGTGGTCGACATGGATTCTATTTGTTCCCCTTTTTTAAAATATTTTCAACTTAGTGACACGTCAAGTCTAGAGATTTATTATACGAGTATGTACCTATAAATTTTTCAATGCAATATTAAAACAATATTTCTCTTCAACCTATTATTTTCATGCCAGCATTCATTTTGGTTAAGGTAATTGGACGCACGCTCAACAGCCGCACTATCACACGATCTCTTTCACTCATGCCCATGAGTTTCTAGTTTTTCACGCACGGATCGAGACTCGAAACCCAAAAGAAACCAAACATTTTTAGTATGATTGATGTTAAATTATTACTTGCTTGTTGAGAAGCAATATGGTGGCTTTATAGGAAGACCTTACCGCATCAACACAAGTTGAAAAGAATGCGAAGAAACATCAAGCAGGTATGCGTACGAGTTACGATTAGTGCATGGAAATTCACATTTTTGAAGGTCATATTGTTTAAAATAATACAATATTAATTATTTGTGCTAGGCATATTATTGAATAAAATATAATCTATACTAATATTATAAAGAGGTAGAATTTGTTTGTTTGTTTGTTTGTATGTAGGAGGTAATCTCCGAAATTACTCATCCGATTTCAAAAATTCTTTCACCAATAGGAAGCTACGTTATCCCTGAGTGCTATAGGCTATATTTTGGGATCAAAAAATTAGGGATCCGTAAATTAACGGGAGCGAAGCCGCGAGCAAAAGCTAGTTAATTATTAATTAATGTCGATGGACCTGTTAATAGCTTGCCCACTTGTAAGACTATCAGCGAAGAAGTTAATTGATTGACTCTACATACAATTGGTTGTATTTAAAATTATTATAAAGAATTCAATGCTGCTGATTGAAAAGCTTGCAATTCTAAGGTTTCTAACAAAGAATTTTAAATCAATATTAATTTATCTTTAAGTGATTTATGTTATTCGCGAAACGTTAACGGCTAATTAACCATAGATACTAATTAACAACAGGAATTGAACAAATAATGATAATAGGACTTGAAATGCCAGTGTACGACTTGATTCTACATTAATCAGCCTAGAAGGATAATGGCATATTAGATAAATAACTGTAGTTTACCTCATGATAATAAGTCGCACAAGTCGCTATTTGTCAAGCATTCTTTCCTATCTCATGCAATAACTAATAATGATTACTATTAAACAAGGTACTAAATAATTAGTATCATCTCTACTATGTAGTATTTCTTTCTTTCTCTCGTGTCGGCACGAGCTATAGGAGTATAGCTCAGCCAGTGGTGCAAAGATTAGCCAGTCAGCAAAGTTGGTCAAAAAGCTGACTGCCTAGGCACAGGCCTAGGGCGCGCTGGACGTACTGAAGTTTCGTCACTCGTGAAGGCTCTTTTCATGCACCCCGAATGCACACTATGTAGTATGATAAGGTATGACAGATGACAAGACAGTATCTTACAAACTTAGTAACGTGGTAAGTGTGGTAACGCAACTTGAGAGTAACGTATTTGGAAACATCTGAGCTTTTGGTAACGGAAAAAATAATTATTAATTTGGCCCTGCCTGATTAGAATCTAAGCCGTGGATAGTATACAGGGTGTCCCTGGAAGTATGTATCAATGCTGATATGAGCGTGGGCAATGTTATTTCCAAACTTTTTAATCCTGAGAATTTCGGTGCAATTTTTTACGGTTCAAAAGATATGACCCATTATTGTTTTTTTTTCAATCACTTCGCATATAAAAAAAAACATTAAAAAAAACTATCAGAGCTATCATTTTTTTTTCAGGACTTTGGCGAACAGTAGGCCTTTCTTGTGGTAATACTTTTACGCAGCTAGAAAACACGTGTTAAATAAGAAAAAACATTTACTGCAAAGGCTTTTTTGGTCGTTCAAAAATTTTACTCAAGTTTTTACTACTGCAAGTTTTGAAATGACCTTGCCCACGCCCCTGTTCGATTTGATCCATACTTCCAGGGACACCCTGTATATATATGCACTGGCTTCGACAGATGTCTGATTTGTAATAAAAAAAATAATCACTACCTTAGTATTATGTCACATTAAGTATCTGTTAGATCATAGGAAAATTCTTGACGTGAGATTAATTTGTCGTCTGAAGACCGCTTGGCGACTCATGTGCAGGTGTGTTCTATGTAGCGTTGCATAACACTCGCGCGCATTCCTCTAGCTTAAGGTGTCCATTTGTTGGGATTTTCTATCATACGACGTTTTAAGACAACGTCTGACAACCAGACTTACATTTAATGTCAAGTTAAATTATTATTTACATGGGTTTCATATTATTTTATATACCCATTATATGAACCATTTTCCCGACTTTACATAAAATATTTTTAAATTAGTAAATCAAATATATCAAATTGCTTTAATAAATTGATACTGTTTTTTGTTATTTTCCTATAAAAGTAAGCAATGTACGTATAAATAAATAAAATAAACATCCATACGCAATGCACCGTATTTATTTAAATTTAATCAACAGATTACGAATAAATATGTGCAGTGTGTGGAAAACCGTAGTTATAGTAGTAGTTATATAAATACCACCAAAACATAAATGTGAAAAAAGGGCCAAGTTCGTTACTTGCGGGATGGCTAAAGAATTGAGATCTAAATAGGTGTCAAGTTTTACAAAAGTTCCTTAAAGCATAGCTTAAATGAGAGTTTACAACGTTCTTCAGTTGCTATAAAAGAAAATTTGTTATGTACCTTGCTTCTTCTTCTATCGTGTCGGTACGTCTCGTCTAGGCTCTTTAAATGCAGCCCCAATAAATAAAATATAAAATAAATTGAAATGTTCCTTGCTACTCAATAAGTAACTTGGCAAGTTTTAATAAGTAACCTAAACTGATCAATTACCGGATACATAGACCCTATACATTAACACTGGTAGCCACCACAGGTAGGGATACGTGGCGTTGGTCGTCAAGAGACTATGAAGAAAAGAAGAAGAAAAAATGACACAAAATTGCAAGTGCAAGGTCTAATAGACTAAGAGCTAGCTAGATTTTTTTGACTCTCCCCTTACGGGGGGGGGGGGGGGGTCGAAAGTTGCTCGAAATGGTTCGTTTAACACATAGTCGGTGCGTCGTTCTTCTCTTTTTCGAACTTGGCTTGCTACACTGCCGTGTGTACATATTACCACCTATTAGCAATCATGTAATACAGAAAAACAGTTGATGTATAATTCAAAAGCTTAGGGTGACCAAACAAAGTGCATACAGCAACGCACTGGTATGTGTTTTGCGACGTAACGCTCGAGACTTTAGAGTTTGCGCTTTGCGGTGCCGGTCCGCAATGTTGTGTCGCCTTTAGTGGCAATAATAAAATGCATTTATATATTGTGTTTATTCATAAATATTTTTATCTATTTACTAATTTGAGAATGACCAAAAAGATGCGGTTTTTTTATTGTGCAATTATAAAGAGATTAATTAAAAACATGCTGCAAGAAGAAAACTTTCAAAATATCTTAAGATGCCATCGTTAACTTGTTAAGTTACTGCCCTACGGTGAGACTACCTTTCCACGAACTTGTCTCATCTTCGGCACTTTGTTGTTAGTTTTTGTTGAATGTTTGTTACATAAAACTACAAAAAATCTGAACTCTAGTTTTCTACTGCTAGCTCTACTAACGCTGATTAACAAGTGGACAGTAATATTTTATTTTAAAAGATTCAATTGCTTGTGTCCGATAGTATTTAACTATAGTTAGTATTATTATTCCTTTATTCATTTTATAAACATATCAATTACATTTTAAATATTAAAAACACATTTCAGAATATAAAAAAATAGTTGCCCACCGGAATCGGGAACAGGGTCCAAGCTAGAGCTACCGGTGGTCAGAACGTCAGAGGGAGAGGAACTTCCTAATAATACGTACCTATTTGTATCTCTTTGGAAATCACGGCTCATCTTCTGTGCGGAAGATGTCCAGTCCTTTGGAAGGCATACGGGGGACACATGTCCAACGCGCAGAGGCCCCTTTGAGAACTTTAATCTAAAATGGGATGGGGCACCAGCCGGGGACTATCCACGGCTGCACTATCGTACCTATTATTGTTATTCTATTTATTTGGGAAACATATCCTTACAAACACTTTTATTATCATGTAGCCTGCAGTGCAGGCCCTGCACAGTCAGCAGTCCTGATTGTGATAGGATAAATACCCACAAGTTATTAGCGCCTACCTCTACTTACAGCTTATTATTCTTCATAATTTCCTGAGTTTTACTGACCTTCCCTTTTTTAGATAAATAACAAAAAACAAATTTAAACCGTTTAAAGTAGGTGCTATAAAATTACACAGCCATATTGTTTGTTAAGTATTCGTAGATGAAAACCCATCGCCAGAAGTACAAATGCAGTACGTATTGACATTAAAATCAGTGATGACAAATTCGTAGAATCGTGGACATATTGCAATATGTGGGTACACAAATATATGTCCCGTTTGTCAAACCGTTCAAGACTCATAGCCTTGAAGCTCACAGACAGCCTGGCCCCATCCGAGCGATGACATGCTCCGATGTAGATATGCCTAAAATAAACATGCATGTTATCAACACAAATTAGACGCACATGTACGAGTACCAAGCCCCTTTAACGATAGGTACATGCAGCTTACTCACAATGGGATGGGTTTTTACAGTCACTGTGTTTAATGTTGTACTCGTCGACCTTAAATGTCCTGCGACGACCTAAAAAACTAACTTGATTACCGTTGATCAAATCACATGATTGAAATGTCAGCGTATGTAATGGAAGTCTTCATTGCGGCTTATTTAAACTCAATGTCAAAACTATCAACGTTTTTACATAAGTTACAAAACACCTGACCGGTTTTTTCCTTAAAAGTTTTTCACCAAGTTTGAGAAACCAGACACTTTTCGGTTTATCGTAACGAATCGATCTTAAGGAAAACTGACACCGATAAAGGCTTGGCTCGACACTAATCGATTGCCAATATTGAATTATAAGTTAGTTGCACTGTGTAACGTTATATTTTACGGTTAGTTTCGCTCCATACCGCAGTTTCATTTTTTTACTGCGCTCAAACGTAAAAACTTAGATTATGAAAATAAAATTTCTATTTGCTAACAGCGTTTGTTTAGCAAAGTAAATAGGATCAATATTGAATGAACGTCAACAGAACCGTTGCATCGGGTCTGTCTAATAGTATTTCTAAATAAGTAGTAAAGTCGTTTCGTTCGTTGAGGCAAATTATAGCAAATGACCACCTCCGCGCGCTCGGCTTAATCGCTTAGCTAAACATCGGACTGAAAGCTGTAGTTTGTTATCTGAAGTTTAGCACCTCCAAAGTCGTCGCTATCTAAGCAGAAGGTGTTACTTTTAGCCCCATCCATTCGTACAAATGAATTATTTACTCGACTTTGTTGAGTGGAAACTACTCCTCACTTATCCGAGTTAGTTCTTGTGACTACGTTCGTATTTCTAACATATTGTCGGTATATGTGCATAGAGTTTTTGAATAAAGATAGTGTTAGGGTTTACTTTACCATGTATCTAATACAAGAATAAATATCTATTTCTATCAATGAATTTAATCCATCGTTGACGGACACAATTCCAAAAAATTATGATGACGTTTAAGTATACTATAAAGTGAGTATCAACAGTGTTTCGAAATTAAAAATGATGATGGCGCTTAATAAACTAGCTAATTACAATAACATGTTACAACTCAGTAGTTGTTGTAACACAATAGGAGTACATCAGCACCGGGCGGGCACCCGAGATAACTAATTGCTAAATCTGTGTACTATATGAAAATTAATTTTGAACTTAAGATGTAGAGCACGAAGTTTCAAGGTTATAACGTTGATTAATCGTGGTTTTGCTACCGGCTTCGCTCAACGCAACACGCAACACAGAGATGAACATAATCATTGGTACTTCGTAATAATAGATAAAACCTTGCCATGTGCGTGATTATTAAGACATATGGACCTTGTAATGTTTGTTCCTCAAGTAATCACACAAAGAACTTAATTAATCTACCTAACCACAAAAAGAACCTATATACAAGGTTCCTACTTGCCTTCAAGCATTCATGTGTTCCGTCGTGACCTACCTGTATTTCCAATCACATTACCCACATACTCTTGGTACGAGATTAAAGAATCAAACCCATTATGGTAATACTCTACATTAGGATTTATTTCTTTGTCCCGTTCTCTCCAGCGTCCCATTATGGAATCAATAGTAGTTCAATCTGAGTCCACAGTTCGTACGTTTTACTTTCACCGAGCGGTATGTAAATAGAGCTTGTTCTCTTACTGTTGTTTGTGTCGCTCCGATATTGTTTTCTAAATAGATGCTTAATAACAGTTACGTTCGATGCCCCGGAAACAATATAAATATATTGGAAAGACTTATGTACTCACTATATTTTTATATAAACGTTGTTAAACATTACACCGATTCAATGTTTTCATAACTAGCGGACAGGAACCAACAGAGGTCGAAATAATCTACAGCTGGTAATAACAATGGTGTGATGATATTAAAACACTTGCTGGACGGACAATGTGGTTCAGATGACACCTCGCCTAACCCACCCCTCGGAACAATAGCCTCGTTAACTTCAACAATAACAGTTCACCTGCGCCCCGGCTCTGCCCGACCGACTCTGTTATAATCGATGAAAAAAAATGAATCAAACCTTTCATATATGTAGAACCTATGAACCGATACCGTATATTTGTGGTCCATTTTGTAAACGCGCGACATTTAGCGTTGTGACAACCGGTCTATTAAGTCTGTGTGTACTTTATCTGTGTATGTGTGGAGTTTAAGCTCGATACATAAACTAGCATGTTGCAGACTCGTTGTATAAACATCAAGTTTTATTGCTTGGCTGTGTTCCACGCACGAACGTTAAACCCGCTTGAGCCCTGGAGCTGTTAGTATTTGCAGTATAGTTGGCTGTGGGGTTAGCACAGTCGTAGTTGGTCGTTGGACCGAAGTCCGGAGTACAGGGGGGAGTATCTGTGTCTCGCTCGTGGCATCAGTATGCAGCGCGCGCGCCGCTCGCGTCCCTATGACTGACCGCTCTGTAGGCTTTCACGCTTAACGCACTGACTTATAAGGATAACGTTACTCTACCAACTAGGCGTAAATTGTAAGTATATCTGTATACAATTATATATTATGAATAAACTTTCTCTTCATTAAGCGCGACTCTACTACTAAGATCGCCGATGTATATTGAAACGTACTCCCTCCGATTCAGAACCTTTTCGATAAACAGTTGTCTACCGATTCGGTTTGTTACCTCGTTCCGTCTACGATTCTCGTAATGAGAGAAAAAGAGATTCCTTGCTGAATCGATCGACAACTGATTAATCAATCGTTCTGAATCACGGGTGGTTCGATACCTACTGACTTTCCGATCACACGACAATACATTTTTTCAATAAATTTCATAGACAGAACTGCGCTAGTCCCAGATAGAAGGTGACCATTTTGACTCAATGGGAGGCTTAAAAAGCGCTGGAAGAATATTGTACAAAACAAAGTAGGTACGTTCACCTTCGACCTCTTATTAGATCGAGCAAACACTAAGGAGAAGAGCGAGTTACGTTAATTTTTAAGAAGTAAAATAATGCTCTTCTATTTCTTGTATGTTTATGATAAGTACGTAGAGAACGGAATCATTTGCAATTTCAGCAACAGGAGAAAGAGATAAAAAATGTAAAAAAATTACAAGTATTTCCCTCTGTTCGTGCAAATTGGTAAAGGTCTGCACCGTTCTCATTCAATTCTCATATAATATTAACGCAAACTGAAATGGAACTGTACGAGTAGAATTACGAGAATTATTTGTGGATTTAATGTAATAAATAATTTATAGAGTTAAGTGAATCAAAGATTGTTCGTGAGATCAAGTACCTAATAAAGTCAGGGATGTTCATACTTCATACCCGCTGCGCCCATTCTTCGTGGTTAGCGTCCAGATAGTTACTAATGGACGTCTGCCAAACCCCACGAACAAACTTACAGCACTACAACTATATTCTGATGCCAAAATATTATATTCCATATACCATTATTTCGTTACACTAAAATCATACCTGTTTCGCATTTTGTGAACTCGTGAAATCATTTCTGTGAACGTTATTGACAACTGCATTTTTCGATACCAATAAAAAATCGGCCATATTGCAATAATTTTGCTGTCCGATACATTTAATTCTTATGGTTGACACAATCTGTTTTACGGTAGTCAAATATTTACATAATTATAATACTTATGCCTTATAGCTCGTCACAAAAACAGTTGTCCATTCTTTATATGTTTAGTATTAAACAACTAAAATGCTGCATATGTATTCAACGCTGCGTCTGATGCTATTGTTTTGAAACGAATTACTATCCAGAACATTAAATTAATCCTCATTCGTAGGCGGCAGGAGTGGCGGCCGCTGATTTGGATGCGCGCGAGGATGTTCAGCGCCGTCAGAGCGGGCGGCGTGCGCGCCGAATCACAATGTGCAATTATATTTAGCTTGTATTGCAATTATCGCACGTTGAATTAACAGAAACTGTGTCAGGGCGCCGAGCCGCCGCGCTTGCGACACGGGACAGGCCGAACACCTACAACGTTATCTAGCCGCTTAAAGCTGTAATCAGCTTTCAAAGCGCCGCAGCCGCATTCGTCTGCGATAACTACGCCTATATAAATTACGTAGCCGCGACACTGGTTGAATAATAAATTAGGGCTCAGCTAAAACGCGACCGCGCTCTAATCTCTGCTCATGATCTCTATTTCGGATCACCGATTGTTGATAATGCGGGCGTTCCGATATGTTATTAGTACGCTATCTATGTTAATACCGGTTGTCAGAAGTTTGGGCCCCAAGTTCAGCTTCACTGGCAACATATTGAGGTTGAGTGCAGCACGCTTCAATAACTTGCTTTAGTCTCCGAAACTGCTTGATTAAATACAAGATTTGGGTAATTTTGGTACAAAATATTATCTTCTAAGATAAATAAATAAATTGACATGCTACTCCTACTCCGTTGTAACAATATGAAACTCAATTCAGTATTCTGTCAGTATAATTCAGTGAATTTACAAGGTATTAAATATATTTATAAATGTTTAGTGACCCCTATAGTTGACGCTGTTTCCTACCAATACAGTACTTAATAATGGATAAATGTTATCTTTATTTAAAATAAAAGTGCATGTAAAATTCTACTTAAAAATAGCCTTGTATAGGTAGTAATAAACTTAAATCGAAGGTAGAAGACGTGCAAAATGTGGTCATAGTTGTGAGTAGAATCTGATAACAATCTAATACATTGAGCTACAATACAATGCAGAGAGTTAGATAATATAGGCTGTAATACCTACAGCTACATGTAAAATGTAAACAGCGGGATGTACCGCTATCGGCCCACCTCCAACTAGTTTAATGAAGAGATTTGGCACGACTGCGACTGCACGAGCTTTAACGGTGTCTCTCCACCTAGATAAACGCGTTTATTATTGCACACGATATAAACACGGTTTAACATTATTATTCAGTTGCCCAATTTGTATTTGAATGCGAGCAAGCAGGTGTAGGCATACAAGTTTTTGTAATAAAAGCTCTGTCAATGTAATCTAAATGGTAAACATACCATTCAAGCTTTATAAGCTGTCAATCTTTCAAGATGGACTGTAATAGCGGTGCCATATAAAAACATAACGTAGAGTGCATCAGCATCGGGAGCAAGAAACCGGGCGAGCGTCGATCACGACTCGAAACAAATACTTAGACGGTACCGTTTTGTCATGCGGCGGACGACGCAGATTGCCGAGCCCAGAGCCCCCAGCCCGCACACACTCTGTGTACGTATCTACACTCGTGCCACACAATGGGCACGGCGACAATGGCGCACCGACCGCCGTCACCGCTACTCCCAATATTCCTCATTTGCATACTCCTCCCGTCGATGCACGTCTATTCTGCTCCGACATGTCTCTTTGAGCCGTATCATACCGTACGTGGAGACTATATACAAAACTTGAGCACGCAAATTACTTCCCAAAGAACTTGTGTTTTAGTGACGCCTTGTTTAAATACAACAAATAAGTGCTCAGCGGGAGTTGTTCGTGTCTTTCCAGCTTAGATACAAGCATAGCAATACAGTAGCAGTACTAGCTAGTATAACTTTAGTTAGATCTCTACGGCTACACTTTGGCTTCTGAGGCCGTGAGTTTGGCCAAAGTTTAGTATTTTGAAGTTGGTAATACAACAGTTGAAGACGCGCAGTACTTATTTTTAAGATGAGGTACACACTTGTGTCACCAATTTTGTAAACTACAGAATACCTAGTTAACTTTAACGCAATTGGAATTAATTTCGGCTAGTGGCAAAGGCAAATTAAGGTAGTAGCCATTTTTAAAAAATTAGGATTCTTTAAGCTTTTACAAAAAACATGGACAACAGTGAAAAAACTAATTAAATATTTAGTAAAATATATATTTGAAATAGTTTACTAGACAGAGACAGCATTACGGGGTGATGTTATGTATACCTCTTGAACTTCATAGCATCACTCCGTATTATGTCCTATTGTCCGTTTCGTATGACAAAGACAGAAAAAGCTCTCCAAAAACATTAAAAGCGTATATCTCCTTATGTTTTTATCGATTATATTAATTTTTAACGATCGTTATCTCTGTTTGCGATAGTTCTTTGAAATAATATTAAATTCTTGGTCATTTTTTAAAGTATTCAACTACCCTGGCTCTTTGTAAAAAGAAATGTGCGGGAAGACAATTACAAAAACGACAAAAACGCTGGAAGCAATCCAGCGGGCATGCTCTTAATTGGATGAGACCACTTCGTCTAAACGACATCTCGCCCTGTGCGCGCCGCCCACCGACTCCGCTAGTGCTGCAACTCTACAGCTTTTCATATTCAACTAACAAGGCTTGTGCGGATTGTGTTCTCTTGTTGCATCAAAGTAATAGAAACAAATGAATCTCAACGTCATTGTGTGTTTATCATCTGCTTGTGTGTTATGGTCCGGCTACAAGCGCAATCTTATTTACCCAAATAACGGCCAATCCTCGTTCGTCGGAAGCAACTTTTATGACGGGAAAACGGTATACCGCGCAAACGGTTTCCAAACTTAATTCGCACAAGTGAGCGTTTACCTAAGTTAAGAAGGCAAAACGGTATACCTACCGCGCAGTGCCATTACCAACGATACCGTTTGCGCATGTAAGTCGCTGTTTTTTGGACCGAACAGTGCACCGTGTATCTGCGTAAATTTTTGCGCATGCAAATCGTTGCGTCTAGCTGGACCATTAAATCATACCATAGCTAGACAAAATAATAAAAATGTTTGGTCGCTATTAGTCCAAACTCACACACATTAAGTTACCAAAACAGCCTGGTAACGCATTAATTTTCTAATCAGGTAGACAAATATTATGCATAGTAATATAAAACATGCACGTTTAACTATAATAGCGATATAATCTCCGAATATTTCCATAGTATAATCACGTCACGCGACGTGGTCCATTGTTCTAGTCGATACTACATCAAAATAATGGCCACGAGAGATTAACTTTTTGCGCACCCGTGACCAACTGGCCGTTTGCAAATTAATGAGACAGCGCTGTTAAAACATTGCTGTTGCGTGTCTCTGGTACTTTTTCATTGAGCTCGCTTAGCTTCTACGAGTTCTAGATGCCATTGGAACTTGTAAGTGAAAACAGCGAGTAATAATCAACAGTAAAAATAAATCTCTTTTGTTTATATTGCACGTAGATTACTCCGATAGACATTGATGCATTATGTAGATAATTACGATATTGAACGCGGGGTGAATATTGTAAGTAAAGAATGGAGTGACAATTTGCTTGATAGCTCGCTCTCTCTCCTTTATCGTGAATCGTGAGAAAGTATATCTGTGAGTTTCGTTTCGTTGACAATAGCTGTCTCAGTCAGACCGTTTGTGGACTGATTATTCAAAGTGCTTTTTTGTACACTACTAATTTAATTGTAGCAATAAAATGTTAGTGAATAAGTTTCTTTTTAGTTGATTGCGATGGTGCTTTGTTGGCGTAAGCTATACTTGTGCTACATCTAAGTGTGAGAGTGTTTAGAATTATGTTAGCAAGTATGATATTGTACCAAGAAGAGTTCGAAAGAAATGAATAAAAATTAAATGGCGTCGAACCCAAGTCACCGAATGTAGAATTTGTCTGCTATTGTTAGAAAACGTAACCTTTATGTCATTCTAGAACTAGAAGTTAGAGTAATGAATGTACTCGGTAAGAGGCATGCCATAGATTGTAAACTAATACGTCATCGGTAAACTGTGGCTGAATGACAATACACCTCTGTTAGTACACGTCTGTCTGCTTCTCAAGGGATCCGCTCCAAGGCTAAACACGTGTGCCGGTGACGTATGCTCCGCAGCTATGTACAATTGTTCACCAGTCTGTTTCAATTAAAACCTCTACAAAATGTACTCATTACCGTCCAGTTAATTCAATTAGCCGGAACGTCCAACGCCTCTACGTAAGACAAATTTAAAGTGTTCTATTAAAAGTTTCGCGCCTTGTCTATGACGTTACTTGAATTCTTTTGTCCCTTTTCTTTAAAAAGTTTATTTAAACGCTAACTTAGTGTCTAAGTCACGTCGCTTTAAAGAACTTAACAATGAATTCAATCTTTTTCCTTTGAAAAGTGTCAATTAGAACACAAAAGACCAACTTTCTATCCCAAAGTGACTACTTACCAAGGAAAGAAGTATAATAATAGGCTTCAGATAAAAGAATTAAACCCATATATTTTCGCATTTCTCTCTCGCTTAAATAACAATGAGACAAGAATATTGCCTGTAAAAAGTATAGATACAATACCAGCTTTGAATACACTTTTTTATGGATCATTGTCTGAGATATTTTATGAAACCACTGAAAATCTGGAGATTCTTTTGGGAACGGAGAAAATCGCCTTCCTGATTTACAGATAAGATTTTTGATCTAATGTAACATTATTATCTAGTGATTACAAAAACTGACTGCCTCGTTGGTCTAGTGGTCGCAAGCAACTGTTGAGCGAGAGGTCCTGGGTTCCATCCCCAGGTCGGGTAAAGTGATATTGAGTTTTTCCATGTGGAATTTCTCAGTAGCAGCCCGAAGTCTGGATTTGTGCCCGGTTGATGGAAATAGGCTCACCCCCTATTACATGGGACTTTACATAACGGCGAAATGAAGGTGTACCACCTCTGCCCTACCCGTCGGGAAATACAGGCGTGATGTATGTTACAAAAAAAACAGTTTTCTTATATTCTCAAAGATATGGCGGAATGGAAGAAGATGTTCATCTTCTTGGTTAAAACGACATAACAATCCAAATAAAATTAAACGTAGTACTGACACAGATCGATAAAGTGCAAAGTTAAAAAAACAAACGGGTAAATAAAATGGTATTGAATGGGTGGAAGTGACCGCGGTGTTTGAACAATCAGTATAATTATTGTCAGCGTTGTCTTCTGCCGATCGAAAGTCGGTCAAGTAACGTCAGTTACGTGACCCATTTATTGCAATTGCCACGAATTGATCTCCATCAGTGTTACAATAGACTATAGATGCCAATCGATTGCAAAATTGTATTCAACGCACGAAGATTTGGGCCTCAGTTTTACACTCGGCTGCACTAAAATAAGTGCTGATTGAACACGCAGAATAAATGTATACCTAAATTGTTAGTCGTTATTCACGAAAATACATTGATGGAAGTATGGTTGGTGAGATATCGCCGTGAGTTAAAATTTAGTAACAATACCGACTTAATTAAATCTAATCACAAGCTGTAATGAACACCGGTTCTGTTGTTTTTAAGCAAGTCAAGGGGAAAATATTGTATGGAAACCGATCCAGGATCCAATTGTGTTATTCGGCAAGTGACACTTGTGCGGCCTCCCAGAAACATTAGTAATGGCATTGAGTCTTGTTAAATTCAATGATTTGTTGCCCTACTTGCGCTTCGTAGGCTCTTACACACCTGACAGCAAGTATTAATTTATAAGTCGTGGGCTTCGTCTGACATGAATACCAAATTCTCTAAATAATTTAGCTTAAATACGTACGTACGTACAGTTGTTTTTTAATATTAATTATTTTCAGAAACAAGTTACACTTATATTGAGTTTTGTGTTCAAAGTATTTTTTATTTATAAACTTTAGCAAGGTCAATTTAAAACAAAAGCATAAAATTATTCTTAGAAGAAAGTCCAAGCAAGTTTAAAATCGATTTTCAATCAAATTAAGCATTCGTAGTTGTAGACATCGTCGCCAGGTTTGATCGAATAAAATTATGTAGCTATTTAGTAGGCAGCGTGGTTGCTACATTAAAAGGTTACGGGCCAAGTTCAACCACTTTTATTATCAAAGTACTCGATATTTAACAACCTACAGTTGTGCTTAACACCCATTATATTTAAGATAATGAGTTGATCTTGATACTGTTTCGTTCACACATTAAAACAATGTCATTGTTTAAAACTTCGAGCACAAACTACTGAGAATGAATGGAAAACATTTGCTTTAAGAACATGACTTCCAAAGTATTTAGTATTCATCTTAAGTTTTCGAATGAATACTTAATATTCAGCCTTTATATTTAAAACTGAACATTATCATTATTAAGTTGCCGTGATAAAATTAAATTTTGATCTTGGCATTATCTTATTAATTCATTATACTATAATAATATAATCTATCCTCTAGACATTTCTCTTAATTTTTATTGAAGGTTTTCTAGATAATAATTGGATTCTTTTTCATACTTTTATACTTTTAAAATCATGGTGAACAAACAGTAATAAGATAATATTTTAACATATTTTAGCGTTAATTTGTGATGGTTTGAAGAGTAAGTACATCAATTAGTCTGGATTATCTAACCTATCTATCTGCCTCTACTGTAGTAAATGCTACAGTAAAGGCAGTTCACCAGCTAATAACCTCCGACCTCGATAATCGTTTACCCCTACTTGACTCTACAATTCAAATATTATATGTGATGGTGACGTCATCCGCTTTCCCGCGGGGTCAGATGACTGCAGGATAAGTGCCCGCGGTAAGTCGCAACTCGCGATGAACCCTGTAGGGTACCACTGAGTTACGGTAACGACTGCGCGGCCCGGTAACGTCTACGATCCAATGACGTTACCGCCAACTTATCTAAGATATCAACCGTACATTTCGTTCCTAGATGAAGATGGCCGAGATAGTTTGTCGAGATATTTTAGTTAAGCTTTCAGTATGGCTTCAAAGGTAAAATATTATGCATTATTCATTGTGTTTCGGCTTTCAGAGTAGTGACAGAATATACTTTCGGTTGCTCTGGGATAATTTTTAGTTTCGTATTCTCTTTTATTTTCCCGGAGGCTTCTGTTAAACATAGCGTTCGAATTGTTACGACTAGCGTAGATAACTGTAAGGTGCGCGAGCGTTTGTATTACGCTGAGCTTTTTACAAACTTTATGATGTTAGAATGATTTGTTACGGGTATTGTATAAGCGCTGTGTACCACTTTTGTTAAGATTTTGTATATCATAAAATTATCACACTGCAATTTATTTAATTAAATGTTAACCATTTAAATGGTACTTTCACGTTAATTATGAAATTTCAACAAATAATTACCTACTGACATTTTAATAATTACACACTACTCGTTTCATGATTAACGTGAACTACAATACATTAATTTTGCTGGTGCAAATGTGCCTAATAATTAATGACTCGTGTAAGTAAAAGGTGAATAATTACAAGAGTCCTTTATAAAACCTTTGCGCTATTGTGATATTAAGTTAATGGGCCTTACCTTCACGTTCAATGTTAACTTGAGTCGTGCAACGCTCGACGTTGTTGCGGCACTCAGCCTTATTCCTACCACGGAATTATACTGACAGTCACCCACTTTCAATCATACGAACCGGTCCGAACAAAGAGTTCACAGTTTCTTAATACTTTGCACCAAAATTAACAAAACACGTGTTTAATTAAAGAGAATATGTACCTTATAGTACTTAGTTGAAATGAACTGTTAGCCTCAACCAAGTTAGGTAAGACAGCTTTTAATTGGCTGAATTAAGTCGGCTAATAGCATTATGACATAATGGATAGCGTACTCTCGTGATGGCATAGTACACATACGCGACAACACGTCAAATTCTACACAATAGTAACAAAAATATCAATGAATTCGCGTCATAGAACAGAAACGTCACACGAAACATAGTGTAGGCGTAGTACACGAGAAGCGGCGCGGGCGCTTCGGTAACGTTCGGCCAACATCGGCTTCACGTGCGCGTAAATAAGAAAACAACTTTCCTCTCTCACTCTTACTCAGGACGACAGGGGAGACTTTAGATTAGATCACTGAACTAAAAAGAAACAGAAACTTTGTCGTTCGTCCGGTTGGCGTCGACGTTTAGAACCGGTTTTATTGTAGCTTTTTAGTCCTTACAAATAAAAAGCCATGCATAGATAATCGTACAACACACTCGCAGGGAGCTTTACGTAAGGGATCGAGTATTATAGCGATGGAAGGAAACTGTTACCGAACGGAAATGGACACCAGCAGTGGAACCATTTACATAGGAGCAGAATATACGAAGCGGGAGGCTTAATTAAATGTCTAGTGTAAACGTATATTTTGTATAGTTTGATTTCCGTTCTAGGTTCATAAATACTTATTATAAATCAAATATAATTCTTTGTAGGTGTGGAGGCAGGAAAACATTAATTTCAAAATGGATTTAAATTAAAATGAGTATCGGCAAAAAATGACATTGTTGCAAATTAACATTATTGATACACACTTTATTTGTGAATCAAGAGTTGTATGAATTTACAGAAGGTAAAGAAAAAAAAAAAATTCTTTTTGAATTTTTGTTCAGTGCTTATACCCCGAGAGGACGGGCTAGAATATAAAACTTCTTCACCGCACGCTGGGAATAGACGCGTTTTGTAAGTTTCAACAAAACCTAGCACGTTTGTTGGTGATCTATACGGTCCACCTGGCTAGCTACAACCTTCAAATTAAAGTCACACACAAGCAAGTTACTGTGTTCCGTCATGTGTATGTGAGAGCCGGAGGGTATAGTGGAATCTCTCTATATCTTTGTTATTTGGATTCGTGTGTTCCATCTTACGCTCTATGTTACCATCAGGTACGACTAGGCTCAAATGCGGCCAAGTCAAAGAATATATAAGACATACTAAATACATTTTTGTGGTATTTTCTTTTGGACTGCTGTAGTTGGTTCTAGGGGACCGTTTCTACGTAACCGGGCAGTTATTGGCGAGACCTGAAGGATCTCCAGCCAATGGGGGGGGGGGGGGAGGATAATACTTAACCTAAGTTAACTACTTCTACTACACTAACATCATGACTACCTGCAACAACAGCACTAAGGGCGACCCCTAGTGGGACTCGGACTTCGGCTTAGGGCGTTGCAGCTTGATGAGAGCTGAATTATCGGTGTGATCGTTAGATTTTACAGTCCTGAACAAATATAACTGCAGTGGACTTTATAGATCAGTACGTACATTTAAGAAGCAGTCATTACTCTGTGGTACTTCGGCGTAAAGTTGAAATTTGAATGTGAACGGTGGCAGCATCCGCAGCGGTCCAGCGGCACTCCGGCTCAGTGTAGGACAAGAGCCCGTTAACGAGAGCAGCGGTTGTTTGTTTTCCCACGCCTCTAGACTCTTGACAACTAGTCGGAACCGCGACCAAATTGTTGACCATCACCAACTGACGAACAATTTGTTTACGGTAATAACTGGATTAATTTGACCAACTAACTGATGTCGATGTACCCTAAATCCAAATGAGTAGAGCCTCTATTATTACTATTATAATTTAATATAATGCTATTAATGTCAAATGAATTCGTGAGGGACGCCCTGCGTAAAAATGTGCCTCATTTTCCTTAATGGTGATATTATATTAAACGAATACTTAAGTAGCTCGGTACTAAAAATAACAAATAGCTAAGGATCAGAGTTATTTGCCTTATTAACAATTCGTACTTAAGCGCTATTCTTGACCTTTAAATTATTATGGGAAAAATATAACGATATTCATAAAAGATTGTCTTCATTCATACCTTATTCAGAAGATTCTTCAGCTTCCAAATTGATCGAAAGTTATATTAGAGTCCCGTTGCAAACATGTTGTCGAATCCGAAAAGTTGAATTCCGGAGTTTTTTATCCACTTTTGTCTCTAATATGCTGTCTAATGTCCGATGTAAAAAGAAAAAGAAAAATTCGTATTTCGCTCGAAAAAACAATTTCTAAGTACACTGACTCAGCGAGACAAGAATATTCAATTAGAAAATACTGTTTCTATACTTATTGCATTTTACTTTGAAAAAGTGCACGCGAATTCGTAGTATGAAATTTCAATCAGTTTTCAGATAAGTCTCCAGGCATGTGACCAATAAGTAATTAGAAGCCCGTATGCAACTCAATTGTGTTGGAAAAACTTCGGTAAGTCTTAGTTTTCGCTCAACATTCGGTTACTCAGTTGGCTACCATCGGTACACACTGACATCACTCACTGTAAAGTACACGATCGTCGACAATATTCACGATAGCAATGAATTTTAGGGGTTAATGTGCGCGTTCGTCGCGTTAGGCGGCTGGCGCGACACTGGGCGGGCGGTCGCTACGCGAGCGTGGCCGCCCGCCCGCCCTTGCGAAAAGTTCACGGCAACAAAGTGACTTTCTTTCTGTTTAGTGACATTATTACATTTCAATCGTGTTGAATGTTTGTTGAAAAATACAACTCAATTTCTATAGGGACCTGAGTACTCGTATGTAATTACTGCTTTATTACGAAATGGTCACAAATTAAATTATTACGAAACGGTCAGAGTTTATTGAACTCGTCTGTGTACTCTTCGTAGAAAATACTGACATAGCTGGATTAAATCCATTTTTTTTTTTCATTTGTAGCTTTCACTGCTTCCAATGGAAAAATGGAACCCTTATAAGATCACTCTTGCGCCCGTCCGTCTGCTACGTTTTTCTCAAAAACGATGTTACGTAAAAATACATAATTTTAGATTATCGTGATGCGCACACATTTCGACAGTCAATGATTATGAAATATAATGTTTTTCTAACAATTATAATTGTATCCCATGAAACATCATTTGATAGGGCTATTTCTAAGGCCTAAAAAAACGCAAGTGTCGGCTAAAGGTATGTAGGTATGTACCTACTAACGAGAAACTATGGTTCTTGTAGGCAATCTGCCATACAACCTGCCACAATTTGCCAACTTTCAACCGAGTGTAGAATATAATTCTACAAACAGTACCTACATTGTGAAACCGATGAACCACCTCATTGATATAGTGGTCGCTAATTTGATTACTGCGCATGGAAAAACCCAGTATAGTTCCACCTTCTACTTAGGTGAAATCCCATGTCGGGTAGAGTTGTTTTCGTTTCTCGGTTAGGATTTTCTCAGTGGAAGCCGGGGTTGGGATTGTGCCGATAATATCGTCCCCTATCACATAAAACTCCTCTGCCTACCCTTTTGGGGATCAGAGGCGGTTATGCATACTGCCAATGTAAGAATACAGTATCGTAGATTTCAATCCAAATATATCAGCTATAAAAATAGTTCTAATGGAACTCCACTGTAAAATGTACCCGAAATGGAAATCTAGAGCTTCAATTTAATTTTAAATTGTTTTTAGAGTCACATCACACAAACCATGTTAGTGCACGTGAATGTATTTGCGATACTTATACATAAAACAATGTTTGATCATCTTTTCCGGGAAATCGTATCTTCATAATTTACATATATGCTAGTAGGTAAGTATGTTAAACTATGCTATTTTCCTTAACAATTTTAACAAGAACACGAGTTGTACTGAGGTTGATCAATATTAAATACAATAAGGCAACAACGTATTATATTTCAGGTAAGTAAACAAGACGTTAATAGCCTTGCTGGCAGTCAACGGAGCAAATAGATCTTAGAAAGATATTCCAGCTATTCGGCGATCGACGACAACCGTTCTAGGCTGGAATTCTGTTGTGTTTAACAAATGTTTGCTCCTGCCTGCGGTATGTAGATCGAGCTGAAACTGAGAGCTTAATCCAACAGACACTATTCTAAGCCTGTACGTACATAGCCCATATATTCTAGGATGTGAGCGGCTATACAGAATTAGTTCCAAGAAGCGTGTCGTGTACATAATTCTGCTGAAAGGAAAAGCTTTGGGAGATTGCTGAAATATGGAGGAAATTGTAGTGGAAATGTGTTTAGAAATTTTACTAAAATACAGGTACCAAGAACCAAACACAATTTGAAACGGTTAGGTGTTAATATAAAGAAGTCAATTGCGGTGTTTGTCCAATCTGGGAATGGAAGTGAACCAAGAACTTTTCAATTTTCAACGCTCTCCAAAAACCAGAATTATTTGCATACCGTGTGGTCCAGGAAACGAATTTGCCATTTCATCGCTTTCTGCGGGTGTCGTTGCAGACGAACGGGGGTATAATCTCAAAAAGCAAGGCAGCATTCTCCTCATCATCATCATCATTCAACCGAAAGACTTCCACTGCGGGACATTGGCCTCCCCCAAGCATCGCCACATCGACCGGTCCTGTGCTTCTCGCATCCAGCGGATTCTCGCGACCTTCACCAGATCATCGGTCCACCTTGTGGGAGGCCTTCTCCTCTTTTATGTCCAATTCTGACCCTTGGTAAAGGTCAAGCGATATGATTATGGCATTTTTCCATCACAATTAGGAGGCTCATGTTCAGCTGTGAACGTTTACTGTACGATATGATGATGAATTTCCGAGGTTGTACTCACAACCAACTCACAAGGCCACTCAGCACGTCGGTAGCGTCGTCCTCACGTAACAGTTTTCTATTTTCGTTTATTTGTGCTAACAGTTTCAGCTTTATAGCGTTCGGGGACGGATTTCTGTCAATAATATTATAGGAATTTACGAGCGAATACTTTATAGATGAGTAAACGTAAAACAAGATATGGCAAGGCGACATGCTGATGGTTACAGGAATATGACATAAACATAGAACAGATTTGTTATATTACAAAAATGCATTGCATTTATGCTGTTTTCTACAAAGTAGCGCTGCTCTTTTATAATATTCTTAAAAGTGCCTGGTACGAAGCAACTCGGTCGTAATTTTTACTTACCGATTTAAAATTTCTATGTTTACAAATATGGTCGGTAAAATTTTCCTGTACATAAATAAATATAGTAATGATTCAGTTAATAGAGCATAAACCTCAGGTGTGTGCGATAGCGCAGACATTTGATATGAGGAAACAAGCCAGCACGTTCGGTCCCACGTATATCTTAGTTCAGATAACCCGCGAGTTGACATCTTTCTGATTTACAACGGTAAAGACGCTTTTCTCAGACGGTAAAGTAACGACAGTTCTACGATACTGTCTTAAATACTATACGTTTTTAACTGTATCTTATTTAAAGATCTATTTCAAACGAAGTTTTAGGGTGAAAATTGACCCTAGAACTGCAAGTGATCATGTTGAAAATTTATGTTCTATTGACGACTTTGACGAGCATCTCATTTGGGCATCATAACTAATGAACAAAAACTATACCTCTAGTCGCTAAACATATACTTAGGTTTAGCTGTTAAAAATAGTTTAAATAATGATGCATCCGTAGCGCTTTAACACCCTTTTTTTTCAAGCGAAACTGACCTTCATAGTTAGCAACGGCTTGAAAATACTATTTCAATGTTATAAACAGATAGTTTGGTTAGTAACCACATTAAAAAAGGAAGTTCTAATTTCACGCTTGTGCGCTACACGCATGAAGCTTTTCGTCGGCAAAAGCTCCCCTGACGCCCTCGTGCCCCCGTTCAATTAAGACGTAACAAATGATCTAGGAAACAAGTTAACGCTAAATGTTGTATTACTATTGCTTTATAAATAGCCCCTAAATTGTTGTGAGAGTCCCATTCTAGTTCATTACGCACCCATTGTATGAACGTTTCTATGTTACCATGCAGTACGTGGAATTAAAAAAACGTCCGCATCGAATTGATAAGTCGTAACAGCATTCCTATCGTGACTATAATCTGTATGAGCCGTATCAGAAGCCGAAAACAAATTACTCTATATAGATCATTAAAGTCGGTAGACACCCGCCACGTCGTCGGTCCCGCCGTGTGTAATAAAACTATTGGGAATTTTAATAATAAAAGATTGTGTTACTGCCTCCGAGCAGACGAGAAATACTTTCAAGCGAGATTTCACTTTAGGTACACTGCAATGTAACCTTGTTACTGGAATGTTTTTGGTTGTAAAATCGTTACTATCTTTGTTACTGCTATGTTGTATCGTAGATGCTTTCTTAAAGCATGGCGCGACATATTTTTATTGCTCTATTTTTAATTGCTGGTGTTGTAAATTTAAGATAAACGACCCCATAGTGAGAACTATATTTTTAGACAGACAGCTTGTAAATTTCAAAAATATATATAAATTAATAAAAATGAGTAGAGAAATAAGGCATCCTTGTATTTCATGGTCGACAAAATTTTGAAAACGATAACTTTTAACCCAGTAGAAAAAACCCTCCCGAGTAAGTATGAGCAATTAAGAGACGTTTATAGAAAGCAGGATGTATGGATGTTGTGTGCCTACGCTCGGAATCTGCGAGATCAGTAATAAGAACCGGCAACAATCTGCACAGAGATGGCACCGGATGCCGATGTGCCGGAGGGAAAAAGTCATAATTGGTTCTGCGTATCGCTGCCGAGGTTCCACGCGCGCCCGCACCGTCCGCGCGCCCTCTATACGCCATTAGAGGAAATAGCATGCAACTACCTTACAAATAAAAAATATACTTGTCCTGGACGAATTACATCCTGATTGACGTATCAATTAAAATGGCACAGTCGAACGTGCGGATATATTATGTTACTTACGTGTCGTTTATTGGGAATTAGACAAGTTTTTGTGTCTGTACGCGGCGTGTATTTATTTATCGGCTCTACCAAAAGTAACCTCTCAGATGTAACTGGTTTTTTAATGCTAGCACGACTGGCATAACATCACAACTGTATTCCCCGAAGGGTTCGGCAGAGGTGTATAGTACACCCTCTTTTCGCCGCTACATCAACCGGCCATAAAATCGGGCTATTCCTCGAAGTGCACCAACTTTGAAACGCACCTAATGAACCGCACCAAAAGTATTCCTCGAAACGCACCATTCAGGTTAACAAAATCTAATTATCATTTATTACGATCCTTCATGCTCTTCTCTATGTTTGTTCGTTGGTGCGTTTCGAGGAATAAAATTATAATATTTTTAATTAGATTTTGTTAGGGCACCTGCATGGTGCGTTTCGAGGAATACTTTTGGTGCGGTTCATTCGGTGTGTTAAATATAATACCCCATAAAATCAGACTCCGGGCTGCTACTGAGAAATTCCACACGAAAAAACCCAATAACACTTTGCCTAACCCGGGGATCGAACCCTGGGCCTTGCTCAGCAGTCGAGTTTGCGACCACTAGACCAATGAGGTAGTCTAATTCTAATATCTTATCTAAAATGAAGTGATACAGGCTAATTCAGCTTGTATGAGCTGACCTTTACTCGGATTGGTTAATTATTCAGTTTCATACTCGTAATTACTAAATTTTAGTTCAGTACCGTAGTCATACTTACTGGGGCTGTTTTGCAAACTTAATAAACAAGGGCTCGCACACATAAAATTAATTACATTGTGGATTAGATACACGATTTGAATTTTAACTAATTAATATGAAATATATCAGGTTACAAATGTACGGAGGAAACTGTGGCGCTTCCAGTTAAATTATTCATGTCACGGCTAGGCTTACAGTGCCTATCCTACATCCTCTGAGGACTGTGAGCCGTCAATCGGATCGCTCTTACAGCTCCAATGAATGCCAAATCACTACATCTTGTTCAATAAACCATTGTCTATTAGTGGATGCTTGTTATTCATGTGACGATCTGCACGACCTGTTCGACAATCGATACCCATTCTGGAGGGCGGCGGGACCGAGTGCCAGTTTTGCGACCACAAAGGGCAAGGGGACATGCAAATTGTAGCTGTATTATCTAGCGTCGGATGCGGCACCAGGATTTACATAGGAATGGAGGCGCCGTTAGCGGCAGTTAGATGCTACCATGGCATGGAGAGCGCGGGTCGCGACGGTTGCGCCGGCCGCGGCGTGCGCACCCCAACACACCAGATGATTACAGACGCAAATCTAGGACGCTCATTCATAACTCGAGCAAAACGTTCACGAACTAAATCTACATAAACGTCCCATTACCGTAGAGAAAATCTAATATTAAGATCCAGTTTGTGAAGTAAAAGAAAATTACCATGGTGTGTTCATTTCCTACATAAAAGTTATGCAAGAATTATGACAGAATAAGACTTATGAATTACCTATATTTTATAATGATGAGGCAAGCACCAACGTTGCATAAAGCTTAGTAATCTAAACGCAATTTATATTCCTATTTCAATCTAAACTGTCAAAATAATTATATTTCTGCAAGTATAGATGCTATAATCTCTCTTGTTTATCTGATTGCTTAATTCAAGCGGTTAAAGTTCAAAAAGCATCGTTTTTCATATTAAGCTAAAACATAGTGTTTCATCATTTCAATCTGTCTAAAACGTTGGTCAGTAATTAATTTGGCTGGCGGTCAGTTGGTCTTGACAACACGCGTGGGTTGTGTAACCCATGACGTATTGCACCCGCCTGCGCCCGCGCTGATTTCTGCATTAACCTTGGACTGCACGGATAACTAGCTTACTCGGGTGTCGCAAATTATACGCGGTAATCTTGATAAAAAAAGATTGTAAACGATAAGTAAAATATTCATGTTTTCCAAAAAAACATTAAAGTCACTCTCATTAATTAATTTGCTTCAAGTTAATTTTGTATTGAACTAGGTTTTTATAATAATACATATAATTCAATCGTGATTCGAAAGACACGTGGCGCCATCTATGAACGTTATTGTTGTTTTCCTCGGGGATAGTACTTTTTTTCGGGATGAAAGGTATCCCATGTCCGTTTCTGTACACCTAACAACGTATATGCAAAATTTCAGGATGATCGGTTCAGTGGTTTAGGTGTGAAAAGGTAACAAACAAACAAACTTACTTTCTTATTTATAATATTAGTTAGGAAGTTAGGATTAGGAAGTTAGGATGTACATTTATTTACGTCAGTCAGTATTGTCAGTAACATAATAGAAGTGAACTAAATCAATAGATCTCGGATTTATATTTTGTAGAGACGATTTTTCAACAGTCAGATAACTTTTATCTGAGAAATAAATATTTAATAGACGTATACAAGGTTAGTCAGAAAGGGGGTACTAATCCGAAAGGGTGTTAAAGTACCCATAATAATGAATAACTTTTGTTCTACAACTTTTCCCAAAACTCAATAGTTTAAGAGAAAAAGTTACACAAAAATCTCAAAAAAAAATCTCTAAAATCTATCTATCCCCAGTTATGATCAGCTGTGTTTACATTTTAGGTCATATTTGGGGTCATGAATTAGAAGCACCATTTTCTGAATTTGTAACTAAAGCAGCAATGTAGAATTTTTGAAAAAACTAAAATAAAAATCATTTAATTTGGAAAAAAATAATATCGAATTTTGAAATTTTAACACTTGCTTTCAAACAGTCATCAGCGATACTATATGTGGGCTTCGGATTAGTACCCCCTTTCCGACTAACCTTGTATAGATAGAGAATAGTTTGACATATTTTGTGTCAAAAGAAAGAAAAAGATATTTTTCTATAACAGCTGTCAAAACGTCAAACTTATTCTTCAGAGAATAGTTATCTGACGATTGAAAAATTGGCCCTCAATCTAATTCTCCGCTCATCATTTTGTTATTAATGATATTCAACAGTTGATTGGGACAGCCTGAGATAATTGGATAATTTTAATCATTCAAAGATATCGTACTTCCAACGATTCCTGTAATATATTAAAATTAAACAACGAAGGATAGCGTGACATGATAGGCGCTAGACTCTTGTACCTTGAGCCACGCCGCGCGCGCCGTCGAATTGTTCGACCCGTTCACTTATCTTGCTATCAGTCCAAAGCGTTACTGCTCACTGTTTATAAATGGACAATAAAATCTACAATCTCGATTGTGTACTACACATTTATATTAACTCCTATATTGTTTTCACGATAAGAAGATTAAAATGACACATGTCAATAGGAGTTGCTAGACATGTGACTGTAGTCGATTCAACTATCGATAAAATTTGTAAAATTTCAGCGAGAATTTGACAAATTATTGTAATGTGATTTTATGTACATTTCAAATACTTGTGATTTAAGTAATTAGGATTAAGTCAATTAGCATGCATATCTTCAACAATAGACGATTACGTGCTGATGTGATAATGAATCCAGCAGGTATGGGATGAGTGAAAATAAATGTTCACCAATAATAAGCCCAGGTCGCGAAAAAGAGGTTTATCTTGCGAAAGGTTCGTCGGTCCTGAATTTTGGATGTGTTATGTTAGGTGTTTTTATGAAAAGCCCACAAACAGACACACAGACAGAGAGAGAAATAGACAGCCAAACAGAAACAGACATGGGCTTCAAACCTATTAAAATACCTCTGATTTTGAGTCGGGAATGAAAAATAAGAATTTAATTTTCTACAAAATTGATGTGAATAATTTTTGGCATAAAACCCATTTGGAGTTATTTAATAAAAACTCATTTTTGGGTTCTTTAACCCAAGATGGCAGAGCGCGCCGAGGTCACTCAAGGTACAAAATTTGTAATTTTTATAAGAACACATATCCATAACACGTATCCAAAATTTAGGACTGACCGACCTTTTGCAAGGCAACTGGGCTATAATGAGCCTTATTTTAATTATTCAATCAACTGAGCCTATCGTCTATAATTATTACGATAGTCAAAATATTCATTCTGTTAATATAAATTTATCGAAATTATTTTATCGATACGCACGTCTCTGGCAACTGGTACCATCTGACGCAAGTTTGAAAACGCGTCGGGGTTTTTTCAAAATCATTTATGTAATATATAATTATGGCGTTAAACACATATTACTATATTGTTTCTATGTTTCTGATTTTAAAACAACCTTTTGGGTAAGGCTTTATTAATATTTTAAATTGATTTAATACTTTTTGAATTAAATTGTCATACACAAGCCCCATTACAATTTATTTTCATGTCATGAACTGACATCTGCCAAATTAATCAACTTACCGTGAAAGCAATATAGATGCTTTAGATAACATTGACAAGCAAATAATTCGGTGCTCTGTCATTATCGCGGAATAACATTGAAGTTTTTATAAACATAAAATACTCAAGGCTTGCAGTGTGCTGGGTGAATAAAACTGTTCATTATTACATGTACATAGTGCTTATTGACTTTAAAAGGTAAATTTTATTCTAAATATAAGCAATTAGACTGGTTATTGGTTTGTAATTAAATTAGTTGTTAACAATAATTTAAATGAAGTCGATCCATTATTTTTCAGTGACAATCATGCCTGCTATTTTCTAATAATACAATTTCTAAAAGTGTGACAAGACCGCTTTTTAAAAAAAACATTGAAATCTCAACAATATCACGGACTTTTTATTAGAAGATAAAATCTTCTCTGAAAATGTAATATTTACCTTGTATGTTTTGGACACAATTGACACCAACTGAGTAGGAACAGGTATTTACTTTTACAATAATAAAAACCCACACCACACGCAGAGAGGTCCATTGTCAATGATAGACTCAAATTAAGGCATTAAACATATCCAAGAAATTGTTTGTCCTACGAAATAACGTGGAAGTGTATCGGAGGTTCGAGTGAATGGCCTTATAATAGAATATAGACTTTCGGTTGTGCTTGAAGCAGGAAATCATAGTTGACAGATAATGGCGTGTCGCCCGAGAAGTGGCCCGCCCGCAGCATGGTGCGAGCCATGTTTATACTGCTTGATGGTATAGCCCAATGCTTGGACATGAAACTAACGGACTTTGTTGGCCACACGACTCTTTTAACGACATTACGTAATGTAATTGGCAGTAAAGGTATTTTCATAACTCATCGCTTTCTCTAAAACACACCGTCGTCGGTGCAAAACTCTAAGGCTGGACATCCACCAGAGCTGTGCGAGGAACGTGTGCGGTGCGAAAATGTGTGGTGAGGATGTGAAACGGTGTGACCCTTTCCACCAGAGCTGTGCGAGGAATGTATAATGTGTTAATGTGTACAAATGATCATCCACGTCTTCCAAACACCATCTATTGATTGACTGACTGGTAGGCGCATATTTTCAAATTCTTGCACACATTCCTAGCAACACATTCCTCGCAACACATCCCTCGCTCGCATTTCTCGCTTGTTTTGTATGAACAAAAACCTCGGTCCGCTAAGCCCATATCCACCAGAGCTGCGCAGAGCGAAGCTAGGTAAATGTAGTGATTCTATTGGTGCTTACAACACATTCCTCCCTACGCAGCTTAGCACAGCTCTGGTGGATGCTCAGCCTAAAACGATTACAAAACAATTTTTTCAGGCTCACCATGAAAATAGAAAGCGAAAAAGCAATTTTTTGCTTAACGAAGGAATTTCTGGCGTATCTATTTGCAAATTCGTCTCGTTATTAACTCGATTTCAGTTTTAGAGAATTGACTGAATAGTTAACTGCCTCGTTGGTCTAGTCTACGGATCTCACCGATGGCAAATTTTAATCTTACGTTAAATCAGATCTCATTAAAAAGGCATAGGTACTATAAGATAAACGACTATGTTGACGATAGGGACGTGTGGCGCTAGTTCTTTTCTGCACATGTGGCTTCCCTGGAAACCATTAGTTTTTATGTGTACGTTCATGTACAGTGGTGGACATATAATTAGAAACACCAAGTGTGACTTTAATGTTTACCACAAATTAACTTGATAATTAATGTTATACGTATCATAGAGGCCTTATACCTATTTATCTATAATGTATCCACATCATGAAGTATTATTATGTCAGTTTTGAAAATATCATACAACCGTTTATGTAAAAATTGGTATACTTTATAAAATAAAATGAACCAGCACAGCATACTAAGGTGGACAACTAATAAGAAACAAAAAAAAAACATTAGCATAAATATGAACAGAGGTAACGAAACAATAAATAATAGAGTTAAATGGTACAAACGTTTTATAATAAACAATTAATGTTTGGTTGGGAAGCCTCTGCTGTCGATTACAGCTCTACAACGACATGGCATTGATTCTATCAATGTTTCATATATTTCCAGGGAATATTTCTCCAAGCTTCTACAAATGCGTCTTAAAGTTGTTGTAGTATGATACTACTAGTAGTACAATGTTAGTGATATGTTTATTGGCCAATGTTTTCTTTACAATGTACCACAAATTTAGATTTGATTCAAATCCGGACTATTTGCAGACCACTCTAACACCGACACTAATTAGTCTCTTAGAAATGCTTTATCGCTATTTGGATTATTGTAGTGTCAGTGTTACAGTGGTCTGCAAATAGTCCGGATTTGAATCAAATCTAAATTTGTGGTACATTGTAAAGAAAACATTGTCCAATAAACATATCACTAACATCGTACTACTAGTAGTATTATACTACAACAACTTTAAGACGCATTTGTAGAAGCTTGGAGAAATATTCCCTGGAAGTGTATGAAACATTGATAGAATCAATGCCATGTCGTTGTAGAGCTGTAATCGACAGCAGAGGCTTCCCAACCAAACATTAATTGTTTATTATAAAACGTTTGTACCATTTAACTCTATTATTTATTGTTTCGTTACTTTTGTTCATATTTATGCTAATGTTTTTTTTCTGTTTCTAATTAGTTGTCCACCTTAGTACGTTGTGTTGCTTCATTTTATTATATAAAGTATACCAATTTTTACATAAACGGTTGTATGATATTTCCAAAACTGACATAATAATACTTCATGATGTGGATACATTATAGATAAATGGGTATAAGGCCAGTATGATATGTATAACATTAATTATCAAGTTAATTTGTGGTAAGCATTAAAGTCACACTTGATGTTTCTAATTATATGTCCACCACTGTATGTATCTATATAGGGTGACTGGTAATTAGTGACCGATCCTTTAACACATGATTGTACTCATAATAACAAACAAACAACTTTCCCAAAGAAACGTTATTTATAAAACAAAAAATAAGATTTCCAGATTACGAGCTGCGTCCATTCCGTAACGATTTACTAATAAATGAAAAAAATAAAATTAAAATAATGTTTCTTTGGGAAAGTTGTTTGTTATCATGAGTACAATCATGTGTTAAAGGATCGGTCACTAATTACCAGTCACTCTATATTATTTACATACGATTTTGATTAATCTCAATTCATACAGATTTGATTTATGTACTTTTTAAAAAAATTAATTATTACTTTTCCTTTATAGGCATAATTTTATGATTGTAAAAGATATTATGATTTTCTTTGTATAGAGTCAATTCATTTATTCACCTGATCGACAGATCTGTGTTGCTGGGCAGTTTGTTGCGCCGTTTCTTCTTCACAGCATAAACACTAGGAAGCGGTGAAGGGAGGGCTTTTTTGTGGGCTGTTTATTGTTAATCTGTCGTTCAAAAAGAAGTAAGTAATTCTAGTTTACTTTGAATAAATGAGTTTTGAGTTTGAGTGGTCGCAAGCGCGACTACTGAAACTTTGAGACCACTAGACTTCCTGGGTTTGATCCCCAGATCGGACAAAGTGTTATTGGGTTTTTCCTTGTGGAATTTCTCAGTAGTAGCCCGGAGTCACAATTTGTACCCAGTTGATGATAATAGGCTCGCTCCCTATTAAATAGGATTTAAACATAACGGTGAAATGAGGGTGTACTATACACCTCTGCCCAACCCTTCGGGGAATAAAGGCGTGATGTGATGTTATTGAATGGTCTTAAAAGTTTCTTGAATTGATTCATCCAAAAATAACTCGAATTGTTTATGTTTATTTAAAGTTACTATTATAAAATCAAAACTTGTAGGTGGTTGACCTAAGTTTGCGGTCGTTTTCCAAAATCAACACGCTATCGTGACGATAATTCACGCCAAAATTATTCGGTCGTCGACCGGCTCCCGAGCCAACTTATTGATTATTGTTTGCTATTTAATAACTTTATTCTTCAGAACCTTTGATAAAGATAATACGTTTTCAGTTGACATTGTGTTTATTGGAATTATAAGTTGCGGTTTTATTTCTTTCGCTCTATTATACAAGGTTAGTCAGAAAGGGGGTACTAATCCGAAAGGGTGTTAAAGTATACATAATAATGAATAACTTTTGTTCTACAACTTTTCCCAAAACTCAATAGTTTAAGAGAAACAGTTGTTCAAAAATCTCAAAAAAAAATCTCTAAAATCTATCTATCCCCAGTTATGATCAGCTGTGTTTACATTTTAGGTCATATTTGGGGTCTTGAATTAGAAGCACCATTTTCTGATATTGTAACTAAAGCAGGGATGAAGAATTTTTGAAAAAACTAAAATAAAAGTCATTTAATTTGGAAAAAAAAACTATGGAATTTTGAAATTTTAACACTTGCTTTCAAACAGTCATCAGTGACACTATAAGTGGGCTTCGGATTAGTACCCCCTTTCCGACTAACCTTGTATAATGCAATTTTAAATAATGTAAGGTTTCGTCAAAGTCCTGTCTGACAATAGAAAATTAAAATAAGTTTAGGTTTGTTCACTTTGAAAAATAAACTCGCATTATATTGTCATAAAGTTTAAGAAAACACTTTTAAAATATTCCTTTTTTGGATGCAAATACAAAATATATATATTTTAAACGCTTTTTGAATGATAAGTAAAATTGTATGCATGAAATTTCTTATTTATATTTATTTTATGCTTGGCTCGGTTGATGCGGTCACGCACGTTGCGGCGCAATGGCCGTTGCTTCTCGTCGGCAGTCGCCCTGTTAACTGTGACCAAATCAATGTTTGATGTTGGAATTGATTGGTGCAGTGATTTATAAAATCCGGTACTGTTTCAGAAACAATTTACAGCCAGGCTGAGAACGATTCTAATACTGTACTTGCAACCCACGTGTTACGACTATCAAGTCAGAGTTGTTGTCGGTGTTGGGATAGCAAATACTTATACCACCTTATTTCATCTCGTAAGTAACTTAAGAGATAAAGAATATGTTATACCTATTTCACTTTATGCGTAGGATACCTTTGCTATCTGTACTACACTACCTAATTCATTGTAGCCTCCCTTTGCATAAAACCGGAAGATCAAAAGATCAAGGAGCGAAACTGATTGTGTAGGAACGTAAATATCTTACAGATTAGGTCTAGGGCTAGCACCGATGTTCTGGCTTTAAATATATTGACCAAGAAGCTTTCGAACAAGGGCATCGTAAACCTTAGATGAGACGAATGAATAGCCCTAGTGAAAGTTCCAAAACAAAGGTAAATATTTTCCCACAAACAAAAGAATAAACTCAGTTTAGTTTCGACGAGGTTATGAAGAGTATCGCTTACCTAGCATTCGGTCCGGTTCACCTAGTGCATATAAATACGGTGTCATAAAGGTAATTCGATGCAAATTAAAACATTCACCCCTCTGCGCCGTTCTACAGTCGAGAATTTCTTGCCCAGTTTTATATAAGAAAAACTCTGCTAAAGAAAACAATATCGTACTCGATCGGCTGCGATTCCAAAATGAACAAGTGGAGAGGCGAAAAAACAAGCTTGTTATCTTCAATTAGTTTTCGAAGAGAGCGATCGAGCCCTGAATCATAAAGAGGGGAGCAATATAATCGGGGTGAGCGGTAGAACGAGAATTTGGTTTAAAAACACACACTTTGCGGTCCAGTGGTCGAGGATAAAGTGCACCAAAAAAAAGAAGAAACAAGGGTTGGGTTTCTTACCGGACTTGTGTGACCACCCTATGTTACACCTCCGTGGAGACATGGCCATGTGTAATAGTATACTGTGTAGTCTGTGTACGATGTACGTACCTAATTGACCTTTTCTGGCGTCTTTAAGTAAAATCCAAATTGAAACTTTATTTTTTAACGTAGAGTTACATTTGATGGTTCTTAAGAAGTAGTTAATTTACATTGGTCCTTATGTGCGTAATTTATCCTGAACGCGATCACAAGAACTTAAATAATTATAAGTTAAAATTATGCTCTAAGGGCCGAAACACACTGAGCGTATCTTGCGCCGCGTACTGCGCAAAAATACGCCGATTATTACGTCGCGTAAATAGTCAGTCAGTGTGCATTCTGAGAATATATACTACACACATCAAAAGTGTCTAGGGATCAAGCATTTTTATGCGGATTTCTTGAGATTGAGATGTGGCTTTGTAATAAATTTATGATTTTATAAATTTATATGGATCCTTTTTGGTGCATTTCATAATTTGAATCAGGAACTGTGAATCAAATTCGAGTAAAAGATGAAAATCAGCTGTCAATATTTTCCCTATAAAAACATACAACGCATTGAAGACATTATTAGTGCTACTGTTTCCCTACTACTGATTAAAACCAACGTTATTATGGAGCGGCGACGTCATTTAAGCAGGGAAGAAATGCTCAGAGCCGTGGGAATGATAGAAGCTGGTTCCCGGCAACGTACTGTGGCTTTAGCTCTGAATACAAGTCAGAGTGTTATCAGTCGACTTTGGACACGTTACCGAAGCACTGGTACCGTGGCTGAGCGCCATGGAGGACGGTATCGCTGCACCACACGGAGACAAGACCGATACATTCAAATCTTAACTCGAAGAGCTCCAACAATAACCGCCATGATGTTAGCCGTGAGGCTTCATCACTCTTCAGGGAACTTAATTAGCGACCAAACCGTCAGAAACCGCTTGCATGAAGTGAACCTTCATTCCCGAAGACCGCTACGGGTACCACCTATAGCAATGCACAATCGTAGGATTCGATATCAATGGGCTCTTGGACACAGAAATTGGGCAGAAGAACAATGGCGTTTCGTGTGCTTTTCTGATGAGTCTCGTTTTGGTATGAGACCGGATACAAGACGTATACGACACTGGAGAACCCCTGGACGCCAACAGCGATTAAAATCCTGCCAGGAAGTCCATCCTTATAGTGGTGGAACCATCATGGTATGGGCGGGTATTTGGATCGGCGGAAGAACTGAGTTGATTTGGATCAGAGGCAACCTCAACGCTCAAATTTATGCTGAGACGATTGTATCAGACGTCATCGTTCCTCTACAAGCGCAAATCGGTCCCTTATTTCAGTTAATGCATGATAATGCACGACCGCACACCGCAAGAGTTGTAAGACAGACTCTCGCCGCAGCTAACATCAATGTCCTGCCCTGGCCTGCTCAGTCGCCAGACTTGAACCCGATTGAGCATGCATGGGATATGCTACAGAGAAGAGCTCTGCCGAATATGGAGGGTATCCAGTCGCAAGAAGACCTTTTTTTGTTGTTGCAACGAACATGGGCGGCCATTCCACAGCGTGATTTGGATGAACTCATTTTGAGTATGCCAAACCGATGTTCTTGTGTTGTTAGTGTTCGCGGTAGAAACACGGATTATTAATTGTTTAAGTTACCCAATAAAATTTTAAAGAAAACTGTTATTTCAGTCTTTTTTTCGAACTTTTGTGTTAGTGGTTCAAATGTCAAAAATCCCTTTATTAGGAAAATGGCAAATTTCTTTATTAATGCAAAGGTGACTTGGTTTATCGTTACTGTGACAAACGAAAACACTTTATTTGATGAATCCTTAAAGAAAATTTTAATTAATATCAATCAGGAGAAAAGTTATTGCAAAAATATATGTTGATCCCTAGACACTTTTGATGTGTGTAGTTTGAGCTTTATACATTGACTAAAAGGTAGCGTTTCTCTTGCTGTGTCCGAATCTGTATTTGTGAGCGGCCACGCATTAGAGACTAGTCGGCCGATAGTTTGTTCGGTATCGTTCTCCGATTGCGATCAAAATCGAAGAATCTTTTGAGATTATTTGATCGGCCGATTTTGAATCGATAAATGAACGCACTCCTATATAGCTTCATACTGATTTGCCTAACCGATCGTGTATCGGTTGACTAAAGTCTCTCGTCCGCGCTTGCCCTCACTCATTTTTGACTGTACCGCGTACGGACGGAGTGTTGAGAGAGCTTCGCCTTCCGCGTGACCTTCTTACGACCACATCGTCGAACAAATGCGTTATCTAGGGTTGTACGATACCTATTTATAAAATAAATAAAATAGAAAGAATTAAGATTTCACTATTTATTTATTTGTTAATTATATGTGTTTAAGGGCTGATTTTTCAATCGTCAGATAACTTTTATCTTAGGAATAAATGTGAAGGTTTGACGTATTTTCTATACAAGGTGTAACATAAACAACGCACAAACTCAGGGATCACTGTACTCATCATTATGAAGAACTTTTACTATGGGACAAAACCTGAAATCGCGAAAAAAAATCAGCTGTTCCCCACATTTATGTTCGCATAACTCGTCAAAATGTAGGGAACAGCTGTTTTTTTTCGCGATTTCAGGTGTTGTCCCATAGTAAAAGTTGTTCATAATGATGAGTACAGTGATCCCTTAAGCGGTTGTGCGTTATTCATGTTACACCTTGTATAAAAGCTGTCAAAACGTCAAACTTATTCCCGAGATAAAAGTGATTCTGACGATTGAAAAATAAGTTACGAAATAATAAATAAAAAAAATGACGTGGGTTGGTTTAAATCAGTTAACTACTTAGTTTGAGTTGATATATCTTTACAGTCTGTATTAGCATTAGTGTCAGAAGTACTTGGTGCTTTTGGAAGTAATTTTGTTGGTACAGCATCAGTCTTCAACTGAGGTACTTATCTTACCATAGATTCGTCAAAATGTAGCGAGCAAACATAATTACTGCTCGGTTTTGTTTGAGTTGTCATTCAATCAGGTCTGCCTATTACTTCAAGCCATCTCTTGCGTCTGTAAATAAACATAATCATAATTAATTAAGCCATTTTAGTTTTGAGTTAAATTAAACATTATAGTAAATTGGTTCTATTGTTCAAATAATAATACGTTAAAGTTTTAAAGTGTCCACCTACGTTACATTAAACTTTTTAGCTGTCTATTCTAGATCCAATTTATTGAATTTATTTTTATTTATTTAAATTGATTCTGACTGTTACTACTTTATAAGATAAAATAATTGCTGAATAAAAGTTATGTATACACACAAAAAGGTAAAGTTTTGTTACCTATAGTAAAACTACAGCAGGCACAGCACAGAAGGACGAAAGGAGGCTCTCCGTGCCTACCTACCAAAATATTGAAGAAACTTTTTTTTTTAAATTAAGTGGTCATTAAATAAAAAATCCATATGTTCAGGATATATTATAACTAATAAGGTTTATTTACACAATTTCCACCTACCTATGTTTTGAGAACTGGTGGTAATTTGCGAAGGATCAAGAACAGTAATCATACCTAACTACAGCAACTACCTATACTACGCGCGCGAACTGACTGCAGTCGGGACCTGAGTTAGGCAGCGTAAATAAATGTGTTAGTTAATTATTATCTATCGATCAACTATCAAGACTACCTACATCTTGAAAAGAAAATAAATGTCAATCTTGGTTGAAATTACGCATTGTATTCAGTTCGCCTGCGTACCGACTACTATTCTAGTGAAATTAAACACAAGATTAGAGACGTACCTTTCTTCCTCTTTCGGCAATTTAAAAAATGATAATTTCTTGTGTGGCTGTCTACTATGACACCCATCCACTGCACAATAATAACGTACCATTTAAAAATGTTCAAAATTTCGCGAGTAGGTGTGTCGTGCAAACGCTAAGACGTGCGGCCGGCGGCCCTCTGTCGCTTGCACGTTCAGGCGTGCATTTTGCGGTAGGTGCGCGTCCTTGAGCGAGTGATGGAGCCCTGTAGGCTTCACGTAATTTCATGACGTGCCGATCAAGTTGCAGTGACGCTACAGTTAAGTTCATGCGAGCGCATCTGACAGCGATCGCCTATTAAGAGAATACGAAAAGCGTTGTTTTGATCGAAACTTAACTGCAGCTACACTGCAACTGAACTTCTTTAGTTAGGTGAAGCAGGCCCCTCGTACCGGCGCGGCATTATGCGGGACTTCTAGGCCCTATTACGGTCGGCGTAACGACATATTACGTATGTATATACAAGGTGTAATATAAATAAGTGTACAACCTCTTGAGTGGTCACTGTACTCAAAATTATGAACAACTTTAACTATGGGACCAAAACTGAAATCGCGAAAAAAAAATCAGCCGTTCCCTACATTAATGTTCGCATAACTCGTCAAAATGTAGGGAACAGCTGATTTTTTTTTTCGCGATTTCTTGTTTGGTCTCATAGTAAAAGTTGTTCGTAATGATGAGTACAGTGACCCCTAATTAAGAGGTTGTACACTTATTTATGTTACACCTTGTATATACGCGTGGTGAAGCCGCGTAGGAGAATTTGTATGTAGCGCAATACATACGCGTAATACAAAGAAAAACGAGCCACGCTAGATACGCTCAGTGTGTCTACAGCCTAAAAGTCACCAAAAAGTGTTCGTTTTGCCAGACGAAGCGGCGGGTAACAGATATTAAAAGTATAAAAACAACAGTTGCGAGTAGCTACGCAGCATTTATGTAACGTACACCTGTCATGACTACAGGGTTGATCCTGCACGTCAGCCCTTCCAAACAAAGGTCAGACCAAAACGAAAACTACCTGAATATTTTAGCGCGTTGGAATATCCCTCAAATGAACAACACACCGCGCTTTGACCCTGCATTTTAAATTCAATAAAAAAGTCTGAATTAGTTTTCTTTCTTTTTTCGCATGAAAAATAAAGTTGAGACTGTGGGAATGCATTTGTATTATCTGACGTAAATTTAACATGAGATAAGTTTTGCTTGTTTCATTATTCAGTTTTAGATTCTGTTCGCGTGACAACTTGTTTATTGTCAAATAAAATAAAACATTTTGTAAAATTTTATTTCGAGTATCTCATTTTCTAAAACATATTGGTCACACTATTGCCATCTATTAGATGCGGTAAGTAACAACACGTCATAACATAAACTAGTTACCTAACGAATTTTCCTAAACGTATGAAGAACAATACCTATAGTTTATTTCTAAACAGAAAAGTAGTGCGAAAGATTTGTAAAACGAAATTTGACGCCGCCACTTGGAAAACAATAAAATTGCGATGTAAGTTGATTTGTCTGAGTCAGTGGCGTGACTTCCGTTCGTGTCGCCACGTTCTGGGAAACTGGCTCTACCAACACACAACCAAACTTCACTATAGGTAATTCATTTTCGTGATTCACTGTGCGTATGACTAATATTTTAATCCTAGTTTTGGTTTAATAAAGCCAGTCATCACTTAACTTGTACTTTTATTTCAGATATAACTAGAACGGCTGCCCCGATGAAATGCGTTTGCCGAGGTTCAAAATAAAATGGTAAGTGAACATTAACTGTATTGTGTTTGATATGCAAGGTTAGTCGGAAAAAGAGGATTAATCCGAAAGGGTAGAAAGTACTCATAACAATTAATAACCATTGTTCAACAACTTTGCCCCAAAATTAACAGTTTTAGAGAAATACCTGTTCAAAGATTTTATAAAAATACGCTAAAATCTACCTATCCTCAGCTATGGTCAGCTGTGATTACATACATTCAAGGCTCGGATACCGGTTAAATTTTCAAACCGCTATTATGTCCTTGACGCAAAACCTTTACATTTGGTTTCGTTCGCATAAACCGTTTTTTTTAAACCGATATTTGGAAGAGTATTTACTTAAAGGTTTTTTCAGATTAAACGGTTTAGAACAATAAAAACCGGTTAATACGGACGCACCGTAAAGAAACGCCGCGCGCTGTTCAGATTTTATTCAGTAGTAAGATTTTTTTTGTTTGGGGTCGGACGTTTATGTCATTGTATTAATAAGCTCCGCTGCAAAAACATAAAAAAATTAGTAAGTACCTATCTAATATTTTTTTGGTGAAATTAAGTAGGTAATGATGATAAATAATCGGTAAACATAATATTACTCTTCACAGATCCTATGGACCAGTTAGATAGTCAGCCATTTTTTATTGAAGAAGAAAGCTCTCAATATCCAGGTAAGTAATCACTTTAATTCTGTATCCGACATTAAAACTCAAAATTAAAGTATGGCCACAATCAATCATCATCAATCGTAATTATAGATAACTACTTAGCTTCAGCCTGTGACTTCGTCTGCGTGAAGTTTCGTATCCTCGCGATCCACGTCGAATTGCCATTGGCGACCAGTTTCGCTGGTCTTTAATACCACCAGTGAAAAATGGACCTTAGATACTCTACATATCTATGTGTTGTGGATAGATCTTAGGGCCTGTACACACCACGTTTTTTTAAATGCGCCGGTGACGCACGTTTTAGAAACACGCGTCGACGGCGCGCATTTATCCTATTGCAAGTCTACATACAGGCTGCGTCTGACTCGCGTGCGTATCGCGTATGTATCGCTACAAACGCGCGTCAACGGCGCCACCACCAGTTTCAATGGTGGTATTAAAGACCAGTGAAACTGGTCGTATGTTTGTGCGTTTATGTGGTAAAGAAAAACTATTTGAGTGTTTACTTAAATTAATATGTATTATTACTTTGTAACAGGTGAATCACGAAAAAGAAGGCAGGAATATTGTGATGATGAAGATCAATCCCAATCGTTGCTAACACCTAAAAAGCGTATCATCAACGCATGTAACACGTATAAAATAAACCCCCAACTTGTGAAAGAGGATGCAAAAAATTGTTCCAGTGATAGTGACGAAAAGAAAACAGGAGAAGACATCAATTCTAAACAAGGAGAAGAAACTACTTCAAATGTCAAACAATGTGTTTTGTGTATATTTGATAAGGAGCTCGATAAACGAAACTATTATTTTGGAAATTTGCTAATAGGTGAATTACAATTTTTGCCACCATGTATGCGCTCTGAAGCATACATCAATATTTCTAAAGATGCTTTAAAACATCAACACCGTGAGAAATCAAACAAATAAAAATTTAATTTGTATAATGTGCCTAACGAGCATGCGAAATATCAATGTGGATCATTCGTACTTTAATGTTACCAATAAAAAATAAATAAAGGAAAATAAAAGCGAAGTTTTATTTTAAATTCTGGAATCTATTCATCTGCACAAATATTTGGAAAAGGAAAAATTAAATGCTTTTCAATATATCAGTTATTTAATCAGTCTCAAACTTTCGTTTACATATTATTATATGTATATGTAAATACAACTAGGTAACTTAATAAAAAAAAAATAGGTATAACAATACACTAGTTCAACTGCACCCTAATTGCGTAACACACAACTAATCACAGTCTGTTCACAACTAATAATTTCGACAATTGAACAATATTCATTGCGTTGTTTACGTTGTTGAGTAGACAATTTTTTCGAACATACATATAATCAAGGATTTGGGTACTGGTTAGTACAACGTTTGAACTAGTGGGAACAAGAGAATATAATGAACAAAGTATAATATTTAGTCTTTTAGTTTTATAAATAATTATCAGTCTTAAACATCTTTTTGGTTATTTCACAAAATTAGAGCATGTAGGTAATTTTTATTAATGATCCTTATTTTCTTATGTAGTAAAAAAAGAACATTGTCTGGGACAACATGAAAATGTTATTTTGTTGACTTATTTGAAGTCCTATGACTAAAAACTAAAAAGTTCTCTAAAAAGGAACTGAACAAAAGAAAAGAACAATCAGTCAATCAGTTTTGTCAAATTAAAATAATAATTTTGTCACTGACACAAATGATACAAATGGTTATTTCTAACAATTAAAATGTCGTCAATGGTTGTATCCTTTAACGATATTCTTAAGTTATTCATTATAAATTTTAAAGATGAGAACAGCCTCTCCACACTAACCTGTGTTGCTGGTGTAGCCAAGGCAATTTTAGAAATCAAGTATAATTGTGGATCAGTAACCTTCTTTGATTCCCAATAATTTAAAATATTGGTATTAGAAGGAAGCAACGGTTCATTAAGAAAAGCAACCAAACTACTTTGTAAATTATCATTATTATTTAAATGAGGTAAATCTTGATATCGTTGCCTGAACTGCGTTTGCAAAAAATTGTCAAGCATGGAGGATGACGTTGATGGCATGGGATCATCTGGAGTTTCATTTTCTGTTTCTCTTATGTTACCGGTCGAATTCAGTCTTATATATCTTTGATACGTTTGGACTAAATGGGCACGAGCTAATTCCAGTTGTTGATTTGACAACATTGAATTTAATCTCGGATCTAGATAAATTGCACCCAGAAAACATTCATTTTCAAGAAGAGCTTTCTCTCTTTCCCTCATACAAATAACTAAAAATATGGCAAAAACCGTGTTCATATTTTCTATTTCTAGGATACATTTAAGCCAGGCAAGATAGAAATCTCCAAAAGTCAATTGTTCATGTTGTATAGTTTTCGACAGAACACGACATGGTTTTAAAACATCAAGAGCTTCATTAAGTTTCTGCCATGTATCTTCTACTGCAAATGTCTGAAACACCGGTTCTGTGCGTCCACTCAAGAAATCCTAAAATAATAATATGCGCTCTACCATGTCTGCTGTAGAATCCCATCTCGTAGGACAATCGATGATCGCTTGTGGTAGGCCTTGAACTCTTAACTGAAGAGTATTATTTGGTGAGCGCAGTACACGAGCTATCTGGCGACATTATTCTAACAGATCACGGAGTTCGCTGCAAGCATCTCTTACAGCGAGCTGCAACGTATGCGCTGCACAACGCACTGTAGTCAATTTGTTTTGGCTTTGATTATCAGTATTGAGGTTTAAGTTACCTGCTTCAGCGAACCACATCTCGTATCCGGTCTCATGCTCAGAATCCTCGTCGTCAACGTAGTCATGTTCGTCAGTTGTATTTTCTTGCATCTCTTCCTCCAACTGCTTTGACATTCGAATCATATTAGCTCCATTATCGGACGTTACGGAATATAATTGTTTAAGCTCAATACCGAAACGACTTAGGACTATCATCACAGTTTCTTTTAGAAAATCGGCAGTGTTTCTCTCATGTAATTCATGGACAGTAAGGTTTCTAAGTACAATTTTACCATTTACAATGTACTGAATGTTTATGCCGAGAAATCTTCTAGATTTTACAGATGCTACATCAATTTTTAACGATATAAGTTGATCCTTTAACTCATCATGGACATTCTTGCGTATATTATAAGCATGTTCTTGAATCATGGTTTTAATGTTTTTAATATTCACAGACAATGGATTTGAATTTGGTATTAATGTTATTAAGTTTTTAAAAGCGTTATCCTCTAAAATCGAAAACGGCCGACCATGAATCGTTACTAATTCAGAACAATGCTTCATTACTTTCATATGGTTATCATCTTTTTTTGGTGGTAAATTTTCTTTATTTTTATTATTCTCTTGAAGAATTCGGTCGTGCAGCTGTCTGTGTTGTGTGTAGAAATGTCTCAATAAATTTGCTCCATGATTTCCCTAAAACAAAAATTATAGGTACTTAAAAAAATCTTTCACCATAATGACGTGAAAAAGTCTATATCTTTCTATAGCTCCCCCTTTTTTTGAAATCGTTTAAAAACAACCTGAATCTAAAAGCACAAAGTAAACTACCTACCTACGCGTTATGTTATATTATTTAGGCAGAAAAATCCGACCTAATTATATTATCCATCATATTAAATATGACCACAGAATATAATGAAGTAATTACTAAATTAGGTAGGTACTTTACTATATTCTGTGCTGTAACATACCTACTGTTCGCTACCAGTCTACCTGCGAATTTTAAACATTTAAGCAAATAAATATATGCCAATCAATTTATTACTTACCCGTAAAACTTTTTCACAGTTTTCTATTAAACACTTTGAAGTTTTATTGTTTTCATTGTAGTTAAAGTATGTATAAATTAAATTCTTCCGCTTTCTACCCATGTTAACCACAAATAATAGACAAATAATATTAACTGGTGTTTAAATCCCACTGCGCAGCAGACGTCTACCTACGAAATCACGCACGAATCGAATGAAAAGAAATATCGTAACTACCTACGTCTTCATACCGCGCCCGCCACTATTCGCGGCATCCATACAAGTTGCAACGCGTTTACCGACATGCCGCTCGTCGAATAAACCGGTTAATTTAGGTTAAAATAAGGTTCTTAAAATGTTCACGTTCTTAAGAAAAGTTCGGAGGAAAACCGTAATAAACCGGTATTAACCGGTATTTTTTAAACCGGTTCCGAGCCTTGCATACATTACATGTCATAGGTCACCGTTTAGAAGCTCCATTTTCTGAATTCGTAACTAAATCAGGGATGACGAATTTAAAAACAATATTTGGAAATTAAAATATTCGAATTTTGAATTTTAAACACTTGCTAATAGGTACAATCATCAGTGATACCTACTCTAGGTCCTCGGATTAGTTCCTACCCCATTTCCGACTAACCTTGTAATATCGAGCTATATGGATTGGTATAGAAAGTTAGATCAACACGCACATGTCATAATTACACAGATTGTTCGTCCATTGAAGTGAAAGTGCCGCTTACTCACTTTGTAACCAAGTTAAATCAACATTTGAGTAACACAACGTGGCTTATTTGTTAAGCAGAATGGTAGCCTACTTACAACCATCAGCTTCCAATTTAAAGTTTACACCGGATAAATATTTTGTTTACATTTATACCTTCGTCAATCATCAATTATGTTGCTTGTTTCTTGAAACAATATTGTTTAATTTTCACAAATATAGATGAGGGAAGTGTTGCTTAAGATAAACAGACTGACTTGAAATATGGCACTCGTGTTACAACAATAATTGTGCTGTATCCGGGAAATGATACTTACATCATCGAAATATACTTGGCGGATATAAAGACCTACAGAAATTGTTAATTTGGGGAGACTTTGATGTTTAAATTGAAGAGTTGTGGATGAAAAACTCATACAGCCTTACACTTTACACTTATACACATTATATTTACATATAGGTATACACTTTTGATAATTTCGGAATATTTTCAGTTTTTCAGCTCATAATGATAAAATTAACCACGCGGCATAACATTTTCGATCAAAACTGCTCTATCTCTCGGTAGAAAAATGAATTTTATTATGGTCAAACCAATTGTTTTGAAATTTTTGTAAACAGATACAATTTACTTTACTGAAAACTGTTTCCACTAGCTATTTTTCACTCATTAAAATTCCAGTATTCCATACATTCCAATACATTGAAAAAACAAAAAAACAACAAAATGGGTTAAGATAGATTTGTTTGTATCGTTTCCCGAAAAATTATAGAATAATTATGGATATGTGAGCTAATTGATCTTAATCTCCTTATTTAACAAGATAGACATGACTAATTGGGTTGCATGGTACTAAACCGTGATAAAGCGCATCTTTTCAACATGATACCATTATATTTTTCTATTAGGCGTAATATCATTACACGCTACGACGCCCACGCGTCGCCCGCGCACTCTTCCGCTCCCACACGCCGTCACACGCGGTTGTTTAACCCTTGCTTTCGTTTTTTCTATCTCATACAGTCAAGATATATGCATATGCATATCAATTACAGATGAACCATATTAACGTCTTGTGTTATTTATATACAGCTATAAAGCATAACGTGTTTAAGCGACACAGCTGCTATCGTGCATCTATATTGTCTGGCCCAACATCGTGCATTCTATGTTAGTTTTGCTATACGGATTTATAAAACATCGCGATCATTAATCAACTCTAGAACAGTATTGAATAGATGGGTATAAAAATATTCATAGCAAAGTACGTGTGAATAAATTTATTTTGCGGCGATGCATCGCTACATTTCACATGCGACGCATCGCCGCCGGTGCCGCCGCGCCGCCCGGTCAGCTCAGCGCCATCAGTGTATAATTCATTTCGCCTATAGGTTCCATCAGACGCAGATCGATTTACATCGCAACGACACGTAAACGACAACGGCGACTATCGCATAAAAGAAGCGATTGTTTGGCAACATTGTTAGATGGACAACAAGAGAACATATCAGATTAAACAAGTAACATTTATTTTATGAACATTGTTAAAGTTCAAATAAGTAAAGACAAATAAAGTTATCCATTCGTCAATACTTAAAGTAGCACTCTGAAAATGTTTGCTCAACTCAAGGAAAACAGAACTAAGCAAGAATTAGTAAAACAAACGGTACCTAAGCCCCGTCTACCAACAAGTTAAACGAGGAGTGTAATTGAGCCCAAATTGGAAGGCGGGAAAAATATGGTCCGGATATTACTTGTTATAACTTATTTCCAAAAACCGTTCTAGCCTCGTTCACGGTCACTTGCTATATAAATAAATATGTCCCCTGGAAGGCTAAAAGTTTGTATCGCCGCCATTGTCGGTCTACTAGTCCCCAGTGCATTGTTAAGCCGCAATCAGATTAAACTTAACCTTTGCAGACCACTATTCCTGGCCTGCGGCGGCAACGTGATTATTGGGTTTAGAGTATTTTGTACCGAAAATATTTGAATAGTTGACAATGAACGTTCATAAAATAGGTACGAACAGTTTATCGAAATTGTAACTAAGTGAGTCTGATATTATCTAATTGTAGTATGTTATGTACAGAAAGAAGTCAAGAAAGAAGTAAATATGTTGTGGATGACAGATATAGAATGGAATTGAAAACATGTCAACCCTCCTCTCGATGGACTTATGATTTCTATGTAGGTATAAATAGAATAGAAAACATATTGTACCATACACACGATACTGTAGACGTCAGTCCATAAATTAGTAGATATTTATTATACGTCAAGTCGAGAGCAAGCAATCATCATCAACATAACATTATATCTGAGCGCAGATATATATTTATAGTATCTGTTACATCAGCAGGGCAAGACCAATGCTATAAACTGAAATGTTTAACTTTCCCCTATAAAACCCTGCTAATACGTTATCTAAAAAAGACTGGTGACTGGTGGGTTTCCTGTAAAACATAACTCTTTATGGAATCATAAAACTAAATTTGAAATAAAAAGTAACGGGAAAGAAAAGTCTCATTTACTTAGTCACAATAATTGCAAACCATGCAAAATTATTAGCAAGCTAATTTAGAATATAAAAGGCTCACCGTAGAAGTTCAATTTAAAATTTAGATCCACCTGAAAATTCTTTAGAATTTGAAGTGATCTAAAATTGTAGTCTAATTAAACTTTATCAATCAATTTCAATCCCACGAGGAGACTTGTATTGTACCCAATAGTGGGTGAAAATAAAGAAGAAGAATCAATTATTTGGCATATGTTTCAATGGCCGGAAAAGAACTCATTTTATGATGACAAATCGATTATTGGTGTGTTACCAATAATCGATTCGTCATCATAAAATTAATACATAAATGGAACAAGATGTGGATTTTCATGCAAGTCAACTTAGCTGGTCATTTTCCAGCAGATTAAAAATAAAAGTGAGTTCTTTTCGCATGCAGCTGAGTTCTACAGGTCCTGACACTTTTAGAGACAGTTCTAGCGAAATTACCTGAAAAAAGTCCATTCAGTATTCCCGTAGCAGATCATCTGCTACGGGAATTATAATTCAAGATAATTCTTCAATTGACTTTTTTAAGGCAAAATAGCTAGAAATATCACTAAAAAGTATAAGGAACTGTAGAACTAAGCTGCATGCAAAAACAACTCACTTTTATTTTTGAATTGTTGGAAAATGATCTGCTATGTTCACGTGGATGCAGTAACCTTTGTGGCATCTCTGGAGCTCCGAGCAAAATTACATATAACTAACACACGTAGTTTGAAAAAGAGTTATCACACTAATAGTAGCTGAGTTTGAGCTTTATATTGTATCAGCTTTTATGTCACACAGACATAAAATCACAGTTAACTAACTCTGGGAAACTACGATTTTGTGTACCTATAGCTGTGTCTATCACTTAGTCTGCAACGTTTGGCAGCACTGCCAGATGTTTAGAGCTCGTTTAAATTAGGCCACCTAGAGCAAGTTGTTCACCGAACTTGTGTTGATTTGGCACCGCTTCTTACAAATTTAACACACGTTATTTAATATGAATATAGTAGGTACCTTTTATATATGTATATTCTTTTGAAATTGGAGCTTGAAGAAACTTGAAAGTTCACTACTTACGACTGCAAAAAGTATTGTGATGCTTTATATGTATGTATTGTTCAAGCGTAGGTAATAACGAATTTGAAACCAATAAATAACATAACATCAATCCACACCAATATTTTACATGCTCTCTAAAATATGAAACTTCAAATACAAACTCATAAATATTTGGAAAATCAAAGGCAGTAAATAAAATTCCACTGGAAACAAACAACACAGATGGTTTCGCATATATTTCAGTTTCAACTACGGAACTAAAGCACTTTTTCGGTCTGACAGTGTCATTTTTCATTTGATGTGTACTATCTTTATTCATACTTTACATATCGTTGTGGTTTATAAAGAAGTATTTTACCGTTTGAAAGAGTCTTCATTCTTCAGTAAAGCGTGGCTGATCGATTAATTTTGCTTTCGATCGAGAGTCGATGATTACCTACCGGCTCGAGCAGCGCGCCCAAACAACTCGAAATGTAGACATTCTGAGAACTAGCCTTAGGGAAACAGAATTGAAGTTAATTAACAAGTCCATGGACGCTCGACCGCGACTTGTTTATCTGCTGCATAATTAATCCGCAACAGACAGCACCACGAACTTACCGAGCCAGTCGTGATGAAAAATATACGCAGTCGTTTATTATTACTGAAATAGTTATAACAGACGTGTCAACTGTACAACAATGTCTAATTTGCTTTTATGACACAAAAATATTCAGCTATTTTCAGAAACATCTAGCACGTGTCTAGAGGTCAAATCTGTGAGACAATTTTGAAGTTCATACTTATTATTAGGTCAAATGTACATATGCTTTAAGTATGAGCAATTTGAACAAATCAACGCAACTAGGACACATTATTACACGACGACCGCGAAGTGATGTGACTGGCTCACTAGCTAGATAGAACATCATATTACATGGACCGTTAGCAAATTATTCTATCTGTGCCCATTACCTTAATGTGTTATTTGTACATGGTGCTCGTTAGTTCTATTAACTAAAGTGGGCTTGAACACAAAAAGGTCTTAAATATTTTAGATCATAAGTACAACTGGACCGCTACCTGCGGAATGAAATGTAAAATTTATCTTTCGTGTCTATAAACTTCCGCACTAGACAGACATAAAGCCTCGCTCTATCTTCTAAATAAAATATTTAATAGGTACATTAATAAAATTTTCGAATGCTTGACAACGCATTAAGTATTTCGTAACCTGTGACCACTATAAAATTGTAGACTTATTTTCCATTCGTTAGTAAGACAGCTCGGTTCGTTTTTATTGCTTTATAGCTTCTATTAGTTTCTGTTTACATTGTGAATTGATTGGGTATATTTTTTTCTTTTTCTGTAGTGTCAGTATTAACAACAGAGAGAAACGAATTTACAGTGTCTGTTATTTTTGTCCTAATCCCTCTGTGGACTTCCACTTACGTAATGTTTTAATGTTTTATTAACCCTCTCAGCAAGCGGTCTGTGTTAAGACATATCCTTTGTACATGTATAGTGTCTAAGTATAGATTACTTTTATTGTTTCGAGTTCATGGAACCAGAATGGTAGCGCGCTTCCTTTTGTTCCAAATAATGGCGTAGTACTATTAATGAGGCTGTAAGTATGTAGGCAACGTGTTTAAACTACAGGTATGTCAGTGGAATTCTGAAGTAGGTGCACATAAGTCTGCTAGACTTAACAATGAGCAGTTTTCCTCGTACAACACCTACTATAAAATGCATGAGCTACAACAAATCCATATAGAATTCATATGCAATTCGTCGAACACAGATTGTTAGTTACATGAATATTAATTAATAGATGCGTATTTTATGGATACAAGGTAAGGCGCAATGGTGAAGTCAATGGTTCTTTGTTTTGTGCCTGACCATGTTGGTGTAGGAAGTGCGCGAATTTGTTGAACAAATGGCGCTACAAATGTAGGGTGCTGTGGTTTTGGTAGAGAGCTGCGACGTACTGAATTTTGCGAAATGGGTACGTTTTTACACGGATATACACTAAGCTTGGTAATTCAACATAGCAGTAGCAAAGTAAAAACCAACATAACTTTTCAAATATGAGTTTATATTTAGGAAAAAATACTAGGTTAAACATATAAAGGAAAACTCCATTACAGTTGTCATAGAAAAAATACCTTATCAAAATTCTACATCATAACACTCTAGTAGTCATCACATTTGAAATTGCTGGAAAAACATAATTTACCCGAAAGTCGCGAAATAGTCCATAAAATAAGTTTTATTCGAGATATAAGAATTCATGAAAGTCGATGTAAGTGCGGGGCAAGTGCCTACTTATTCAAGACTAGATTATAACGTCGTCCCGCAGGAGCGGCCGTGGCCTCGTTTATCCTAATAGTGTCAGGATTCTCTTCTTTCATGTGTTGTGACGTCATCCACGAGTGGGCTTTATTCTCGTGTGACGGACAAACACATAAAGAAGGATTAGATACTTGAAGCAACACAGTTTAGTTCCTATCTGTCCATCTATTGCTGAGTAAGGGTGCGCTATATTTTTCTATCCTGAACCAGTCTTATTCACTGACGTCTAATTGTTTTTAATTCAATTCTTTCAGCATCGGTCTGGTGAGTTGACTGTTGGTTTGACGGTCGTTGCCTTTCTCTCAGTAACCACTCGGATGCAGCCTTGAATCATTTTCTAAGGAATCCTACTCATATGTCACTGGTATCCTCAACCCATGTGTTGCGTCAGTTGCAATGTGTCATATTCTTGGTCAACAAAAGATATACCTATCATGGTGCACTCAATGACTCTTACTCTTTGTTCCTACATCACTTTGCATGCTACAAATGAGCTTCGACGTAATACCTCTAGCAGTTAGCATTAATTGGATATTGAAGGTTTTGTTCTGGAGCCAACGAGGTAATGTTGAATACATTTGACATCATTAACGTGATTAATGATCGAGACAACCTGCGCCGGCGCGACGGTCGCGAAACAGGAGAAAGTTTCAGGTCACTAAAGGTTACCGTTATTAATATAATCCGACACGCAAACCAATATTCATCTTACACTCAATCACTCGTTTTGAACATTGAGCTCACATTAAAACTTAATAGAGGTTACGATACTGTCAAGTCATGTAATATAACAACACACAACGTTGTCCTACTGAAATATTGAACCACTTTGGTATTATTTATTGACCTTATCCTCTTATCGGAAGAAAGTATTTATCATCCAATTTAGTTTTGAAAGGACCCACAAAAAACGTGTTAACTTAAACCACGTATAGTAGACAGTTACAAATAAATTTGGTACAAAAGTCGGAGATAGCAAAAAGCTCGATGAGAAAGTGACATTTTTATCTCGACGAGTAAGCGTTCTTGTCCCGTCCTGCACGAAAAAATGGCGTATTCTGTCGCGCAAATGACGTGACAGAACCTACAGAGTTCCGGTCGCCCGCAGCCATAGACGCACAAACCTTTCCGCTGACGAGCCATGTTCTAGTAACGACTGTCAGCAAAACTGAAAGCGAGTCATAAACGTTACCGAATTTTTACTGAGGCTTTTTATATTAGTGACAACATTCACAAACTTAGGAATAACAGTAGGGAATAGACCAATATTTCTTCATAAAATATCAAAGGTATGATGTAAATGGTCGTTATATTCCGGTACTTATTCATATCGCGGGTAATTTTAGTGAACAGTAGTAGAAGGCATGCGTCCATACCGAGCAAACAAACAAAGGGTGCAGCGCGGTCAAGTTTGGCGATTCACAGGCAACTAGCCGAGTCCGCCATATCTCCACACCGTGCACCGCCGCATTGCGACTCACCATTGTTGCGCTCACCCAAACACCATTATGCAAAATAAATAGCTTTTAGCGTAAGTAATGACCGGGGTAATTATAATGTTACTATGGAAATTAATGTTTAAAGCCACTATCATCGTGTAGCGTTAACGATTTAACTTATGCCGCGGCGAGAAGTACGATTAAATTGTATCATCTGTTTAACAAAGTTAGAGTACATGCATCTCGTTAATCGCGCGTCGCGGATAACAAATTCACAACGCGCGACAATGTCGACATTGCCAGGGGACACGCTTCCGAGGAAATGTGAAAAGTTACCAACTTAGCCGTTATCTGGAAACTATGCCTCACATCTGCCTTGACAGCGTGCCAAATGGAAAAAGTGGAGTTTAATAACAGTGATGTTCCAAATAAGTATGTCACACATTCACTATTGATTGATTTTGTCTTTTTGCTGGCACATAATTGATAAAACGTGGCCAAAGTAGCGAAGTGAAATGAAGTGGTTTTAAAATCATGGAATGTAAGTAATTGGCAGTCTGTTTCCAAGGTTTTGCACACCTAAGGAGGTAAATAGGTATTACAAGCTACGTTTACTTGTGCGTGGCGTATTCTAGTATTAAATGAATATGGATGAGAAAGAATTCTTATTTTTTCTGTTTGATAATATAAAGTGAAATAAAATAATTTAACAACCATGAATGGAAACAATAAAAATCAACGAGAAGGATCAAAAGTTTATACAAAGCTTAGCGGAGGATTTCAGAGATTTATTACGAAACTCTTATCTCTTCTCGTAAACACTTTACACCTTCAAAGTTTCGAGTGAGCAGATAAGTTAATAGATAATTTTTTGAACGCGACTTTGTGTGTGAAGTGATACGTAACTATTTTTTACCGGGGAACCGGTCTAAACGACTAAGCCCGTATCGTAAACTTGTCGTACCCGGTTTCCGTGTGCACCTGATTTTAAACAGTAGACTTATTCAAGTCAGTCTTTCTATTTTTTAACCAACTTCAAATAGGAGTAGTTACCTAGGTTCTCAATTCGTCTGATGGTTGTTGCTATGTTCGGGCAATAATTCCGAGTTATATGCACCGTTTCAATTTTATTATTCTTCTTTTGTTTGAAAGAGTTTTTTCCCGAGATGGTCCCATTTAATTTAGTAAAGATCTGATGAAGCCCTTCAGAAATAGACATGACGAATTTTACACATAATGTGGTTGGGTTACGAGCAGCATCTTAGTGAGTCTAACCATGTTTTAATTAAGGCCACTAAAAAGAAAAAAAAACGGACTTCAAAAAAACGAATAAAATAATTACCACATTATAAAATTAACAGTTTCTGAAGTCGATGCTAATCCATGCTGAACCAAATCGAAGACACCGACTTCTGAAACTTTACAATTAACTTTATAATATGGTAATTATATTATTCGTTTTTGAAGTCTGTTTTATTTTTTGTTATTAATGCATCCGATACCTGCTCATGTTGATTTGTCGAACCGGTCTAATCATGTATGCTCTGACACCTGCGTGATTTTTTACTAATATTAATGATATCTAACCCCAAAATAGGATACCTATTCCAGTTATAATCAAGATAAGCTTGTTTGTGTTCATATGTAAATTAGTAATTTAGTGGACTTAGATGCATAAACACAATTTATGGACTGTAAATCATGACAGGGTTAAAAGAGATTTTTGAGTTTTTGAAATACATATTTTTTACTTCATGGTATCAGTATATGTATGTATAATAGGATAATGTACAAGTATGGCGGGCGGTACGCTCACGCTGCGTTTTAAGAGGCTTTGGTTTGTTATTAGCTTTACAAATGTGTAAGCTTAAAGCTTGTTTTGTAAAAAAAATACGGCAGCCGAATAAAGAGGAAAAAATATTTGGGAGCTTAGCGCTCTTTTCGGGGCAGACCTAAAGCGTCTTATTAAAAATTATGTTATACACAATGTAAGCGTCGGAAATTACTTTTTGTGTGTATAGGACAATGGTAATTTTTATATGAAGGTATCACTAATAATAAAAATTATAATAAATAGTTTTGCACAGAGCGGTATTTATTTTAATTCTGAATATGAATAATAGTAATCTATACATATAATAATCTATAATATAAGTCGCTACTTACGTCCATCTTTTGGTTATAAGCATGTTTACTTTTGTGTTTATATCATAAAGTAGTAAGTACATTAAGCAAACACAAAATACCACAGAGTATAAAGAATATAGAAATGAAAGACTATTTTATTACGTTTTTCATACAACTTTGTATGTATGCAGAGGCACTTCGGAACTTTGTTCATTCTCTGTAGAGGCACTAAGTGCTTGCATGTAAGTTTTATTTGCTAGTATTAAACATCAGGCCAGGGACCGCAAAGCGTCGTTACGTAAGGAAATAAACAAAAGATAGTCAACTATCGTGCCTCTGATTACTATGTGCAATCCTGAGTGAAGGTTATGTAAGATACACTTGTTTTATGTCTATCATTTTTCGTGTAGTATTTAACAGCTACATAATATCTTAAAGTTAAGGCTGCTGTCGACTGCGACGTAACTTTGGCTTGTAGATCGTTGCTCAAAGCATGCTGTAGCCTTTATCCATAACCTTAGGTAACATAACCTGTTAGCAGGACCTGTTTTACAACAACACAGTCACATACATAAAAAGTATTTATGATGATTTGTAACAAATATACCTACATACTATTCTTTATATCTAAATTATTTGCCCATCAACATAATTACATTACGTCTCACAATTTTTGTAGTGAAATCAAGTAGGTCGGCATTCCCCCAAGGGACACTACTCTCTTGAAGCATGCAACGAACCAAGAAAAACGAGAAGAACAATAAACAAAATACGTTACAGTTTATTTACATGTAAAGGTGAAAATCAAAACGCGAGGTATTAAAGTAAGAAGCCATCTTCCTATTTTAATACCTTGCGTTTTGCCTTTCGGTTCTAGTGTAGTGGCGCAACTTGGGAGATGCACTATGTTCAGCTTTAGACTGTGATAGGCTGAGTTGAAAAATACGCCGTTTTAGACATGTATGAGAAAAGCATTGACTATCAATGCTATTACTATTATAGGTACGTGTTTTGCCTTGATCCACCTTAGTGGACACCAACATTTAAGACCCATTCAGATTACATGTCACAGCAATAGTTACGTGACAGCATTCACAGCAATTTATCTCTTGTGAGTGTAAGTACATTTAAAATAATTAACTTGCTACATACACTAAGTAATTCGAATGAAAGTGAAAGTCCAGCCTGTAGCATAAGTCCAATTAAATTGTATGCAATTGTATAAAGCCGCTCTATTTTGTTAAGAAAAAATATGGAGCTCGTTTTATTTTATTAGTTGATACCTTATTATGTTCTGTTTGCACAACTGATTTAAAACATTCGATTAGCAAACGTAACAATACAAATTCCTTTCGTCATACTTGTGTCGTTACTGCAATTTGATTTCAATATCTAATGAAAAACAGGATCTATTTTTTCTGTAGTATAAAAATGACGACATGATGACGAATGATGACGACACGTTTGGTGCAGTGGCTAAGCGATTGGCTTCTGCGCTACGGGTCGTGGGTTCGATTCCCACACGGAACAAAAATTTGTATGGCCTACAAATGGTTGTTTCGGGTCTGGGCGTTTGTTTGTGAGATTTGTGTCTGTAAACGCACCCACGATACAAGAGAAATCTTAGTGTGGGGCAACGTTTTTTTTTAAAAAAAAAAAAAAAAAAAAAAATAAGAAACGTGCTCCGTAAAAAAATGGAGTAAGTACATAAAGAACTAAAAGTCACGCGCAGATAATCAAGGGAAAGGAGTATGGTGTTTGTAAGTCGATGGGCTAACAACCTGTCATTACTAGTGTGTTATTGCAATCTTAAAACCCATTACGTTATTGCTACACGTAGCTTCAAACGTCGGGATCGAAGAAGCATCGGTTATGTATTACGAGTTACGTTTGAATGACAACTGCCAATACGAACTTCATGTTGATTTCGCAACTTTATCACTTATATTTTACGAAGTCTATTTGTATTTCACAGTAACTATAATTTGTATTTTTTATTTTGACCTCAAATTTGCCATTAAAAACTATGAGTATTTTTGTAGAGAATATTCTCCAAAATTGAACTTTCACGGAGACAATATCACGGCGAGAGCAAATAATTGTTATCACACATAACTGTCTACGCCCCACATACTCGCTCCCGTACCTAGTCTTAAATGTTACGGCGACACGTACCTATAAATGTAAATTGTGTAGTATAACGGCATTGTCTTACCACCATTATGTTTACATAATGTCACCTACTTGATGTTATAATATTTTTTACTCCACCGACGAGGCTACGATGGCCTGTTTACTTCTTTTTCATTAAACAAACATTGCATATAACCTAGTTATCATTATGTTCCATGAATAGCGCATCTAAACAGCTTATTCATATAATTTCAAAACTCCCACGACGACATTTCTTGGGCGCTGACCTTTGCCCACAATTTCACTGTCATTCATAACCATAAGTCCAAAATTGGAGTGTTTACAGAAATTTGACCGTCAGCGTCGTGATACAACAGTTAACTGAATTTCCATAGTCGTGGGGGTCGATTATTGAGCAACGATCGACCGTCACGAGCCGCTAAGTTTCTACTCTACATTAATTAGGTTTCAATTTACTCAGACTAATAAAGCGGGCTCAGAGTTTGCTCACCGGAGAATGACTTACCGTAAGCGCTAAGTATAGCTTATTACAGCACTGAAAAAAGTGAGCGGTGCTGTTATAACTCACAGCAGTTTGCATAAATACATGTGTAATGTACCTGGAAGATGTTGACCAACATTTTACTGTTGTGGGTAATGATCTGCATTCGTTATGACGAAATTAAAACCTTTCAATTCTGCCATATTTTTGTTTTTATGATCCACTTGACATTAAGAACGGTTATAATTATAATGGCCCATATACTAGCATCTTTAATACGAGATGGTTTCTTCAATTGGTGTCGAGTTTGATGATGTTAATCATCATAACTATTAATATGAAAGTGGGATTCAAACCAGATTGAGTTAAATGGGCTACCTGCGTATGCGCATGCTACCTTGCTACACATATTTATACCTACTAAGGGGATATTTTTTGTGACTAACAAAAGGAACAAAGCAAAAATGCTTAAAAAAAATACCAACCACGATTAAAATTTATCGTTGATGGTGAGAACCACAGCCTTAGGAACGGTTTCAACCCTATACATCTTACCATGCTCTACTACGTAAAAAAATCTTTAATACTATGCAATCAGCACGAGAGTATAATTAGCAATTCAGGAAAATATCAACTATAATATTTTGCTCGCATAAAAACACGTTTTGCACAATTATTTGCGTAATTATGCACAACTTGTTTTTTTTATCCATTTGCAGAGAATTGAGCATATTTCCGTATACAGTTTTGACTGCACTTTGTATTATTCGCAGCATCTTTATAGGACAGTGTCTTTAGAATCAAAACAGCTATTTTAAACGGATAGATAATGGAAACAGAAACCCGTTGAATTAAACACGAAACGCTACGTACCTATCCTATTCTAGAGATATTCTCGGCCATAAATAGTCAATATAAAGTCTAGTGTCCGCTGCAGACAATCTCTATCAGAGACTCCTGGTAATTCAGTGTCACCCTCAGAGGCAGGCCATATGTTTTACTGACTAGCTTCGATGCTCTTTGAACTACGGAACGCTTCGTAAATTCCGTGGTTTACGGCGCGCGCGACCCTGCCGGTCAAGACGGTGCGATATCATTTTTACTATCTGCTGAACAAAAGCTATGCTGAAATAATTCAGTAGGATTCCGAAATAGCCGGCAATCCGGAAGATCAAATTGGACAATAATTGTAATCTAGTAATTCTAAATCTTTTTTTATTTATTTATCAAACTTAGCTTGCCATGAAGTTGATTTTCTGTATCAAAAAAAATGGATATTCTGTAACTTTGTCACCGTTTTCTTTCAACGTTGACCTCAACGCGTTTTTATAGATTTTTTCTAACTTTGCCGTCTTTGTAAGAGACATCGCTGCAAAGGCTATTAGCAAAAGGAAAATTATTTTTAATTTAATTGGCACGTGTTACCTTCTCTCTCACATTTGCTACAAATTCTAGAGCTGAAAAAACAAAATTCCTGCGAGAGTTCCTTTAATTGACAAAGGCAAGCATACATGAATTCAAACATAAAGTAAGAATGTATCGACATTATAGTTCTTTATTGTACCTATATTTTCGTTTCATTAAATATATAAAATGAGATAACAATGTTATATTCTGACTATAATAACGATGAAAGTACTATCATATTATTGTTAACATAATAACAAACCCAGAAATGTATGGAGTCGTCGAATTTTATTTCGGCCGGGAGAAATATCAGAGATTCAACTTTATGTGGGCGAAGTAAATAGAGTTATTTTTTGCCATGCCACCCGCGGTCTCTCACTCCATCTGATTCGGCGTTTATAGCTAGAATAGTGCGAAAAGAATCGTAAAATCCTCGATAAAAGCTTTTATCGCGTCCACACTTCAGCGATTGCTTCCTTTCTCGTTTTGTAATTCAGTCATGATTACCTAAAATTCATATTACCTAAAGCAAAACGATTTTTACAAAAGGTATTGTACTCAACTTTCAATAAGTTGAAAAATAATCTGAATCAAATACAATATTTTACAGCAATAAAACCCATTAAGGATAATTTATATCGCCCATTTTAGAAGATAATTCGCCCATGAACGCTCCCGAAGGCATCCCGAGTCACGACGCGATCTCGCGCGGCTCCAGGGAGAGCAGCTAACCTCGTTACTTACCGATACGACTCCGACTAGATTTTGCAAGCGAGCAATGGCTCTGTAATTCATTATCGGCGTTGCAACCGGCGCTGCGGCGCGGCTGCGGCGCGGCTGGCGGCGGCCAGCGATCATTTGTGCGCGCTCGTGATTACGGCTACGCTCAATGGGAACCGATTTCCTCTCATACACTCTCATTGAACGCCACTTTCTGAACGCATTATCACGCTAAACTATCACGACTATAAAACAGGGCTTCCTTAGCTATTGCAATTGGATGTGCAATTTACAACATCCGTGGTCTTTTACCGGTTAAGCAGGCGCAGGGAGCATCTCGACGGAAAGTTAATAACTGCTGTTAAGTGAAGCTTAAACTTGTTAGAGGTGGTGGTGGTTAGGAGGAACTGTGTAAGTAGTAAAACTACACTATAAGCTTAATGACAGACTGGAATTCTCGTATTGTAGGCCTAATTTTATGAGATTAGAGTGTGAGAGCTTTTTATGATCAATCCAAGTCAGTAAGTGTATAGTTTGTCAACATTTTCAAGCTCGTCCGGCCTTTTTTTAGGCTAACTATGAAACATACAAAAAAGGGCCCAGAGCTGCTACGCCATTTTATGGTGTTTGGCACCATGCATAGACATATTGGCAACAGTTACAGCTACATAAATTTCCGAGTGCGTTCACGTTAACAGAGCGGATGTCAGAAGGTGAAAAATATAGTCGCGACGGGCGGCGGCGCGGCGGCGATGCGGCGCGGTGGCGGCGCGGGCGGGCGGCGGTCCGTGTCAATGCGACTGATTGCGAGCTGCACCGCGGACTGAATCAACCCGCGCACACAATGCCTCATTTGCATACACACACCTCTACATACGTGAACAGCACAATTTTATCAATGATTAAGCTCAAACTCCTGACGCATCTTGGATGAATAACTCGCCTGTCACGAACCAGACGATTTATAGAAGTTCGTTTTTTCCTTGATCTGTTCAGTTGCGTTTATTGAAGAGTCATCACGCGTTCCTAGGTACCAGTTTACGTTTATTCAGTCTTTAAAAGATCACCTAGTTTTAGTGAGCTTCACTTTGAAGCGATACCCCTATATTAATTGAAGCAAACATCCCCGTACTAAGTTAGCCCCTACGTTGATTGTGTCTGCACTCTACGTGTACCATAACACGCACGCACGCTCCTATGTAGGTGTATTAGTTAATATGATTATGGCACAAGCAAATCTCTGCACGTGATATTCATAAGGGATTATTTTCTAACATTAAGTGGGACGTGACTTGTGCTAAATTACTCGGTTAATGCAACAAGTATCTGTGTATTTGTCTTTAATAATAACGCTATAGATTTAGTTGCTTGCAGGCTTACATTGTATGGAATAACATCGAATTGTACTTAGTTTAGGGCCGTTTAAAGCGAAGTACTGGTAAATGTTAAATAGAGCGGGAATGAAGGGAATTATTTGTAGTTGGGCGATTTCGATGAGGGTCGGTTCGTATTTGCTCGCGGCATCACGCGCTGGTAAACCGCGCCTTAACGCCGCGCTACGCTTTATAAGAGAACGATTTGCGTTTAACCGACTGTTGACACGCTCGAGACCCGGTTGTACTTTAAAATAAATGGGTCCCTAATTGGAAAACTCCAATTTAGATTGTTTGCAAAGTCCCTTATTTAGTACAGTTGCCAACTTTATTGTCATGGCCACGGGGTTATTTTTTTTTTTACTTCCGTCGTAATTTTTCATGTCCGTACTTTAATGACTTGTTCATGTTTGCTTCATGAACAAGCCACTGTTTTCTTCTGTAAACTTTTTCTAACAGAACAAATTTTAACTAAGTACACTATTGCATTCTGATCACGTACAACTACTTACTGTATTGTTTTGATGACAATTGCGTGTTGTTTTACGGTCGTTTTCCATAATAACCTATCTTTGGCTGTCTGCCTTACTAAAGACCCATAATAATTGCTCTTAATTTTTATATTATATTATCATGTCGTGGTGGCCCGGAGGTTGCAGACCCGCTTGTTAACACATTCGAGTCCACCACACTTTTCATAGAGCTCATATGCCATGCCGCCATACATATTGCTGCTTAGTGGACCTTCCAGGAGGGTCCACGGGCATTACGTTTGGGCTAAGAGTGAACCCTCGAACAGGGTTCCTGGCATTAGGTTAAAAACCGTAAAAATACGCTACTATGTCGTAAAATTAGTGTTTGCTTCTTTCATGACGGTGCATTTTCCAAGAAAAACCTACATTAAAATGAGCACTCCACGAGGGCACCCGACATGGCGAATGCGACTACAGGGTGCCCTCCTGGAGGGCACCCGGCACTGACCCTATTAAGCACCAGGTTGCGGGCTTAAACCAAGGCATGTACCAATCTGACTATCAATGTCGATGTACTTTCTTAATTAATCTAAGACGCCACTGACATACGGTGAAGGAAAACATCGTGAGGAAACCTGGACTTTAATAGTGGTCTCAAATCGCCAACCAGCAGTGAGTAAGCGTGGTTGATGATCAATGCTCGTTCCTTCTCTGTATGTATGAGACGAGGCCTTTGCCCTGCAGTGGGACAGTTACAGGCTAATATTTATTTATTTTATTTTATAGCCACAAATAAAACTTAGTTTTCGAGACAGGTCTTCGCAATAAGAATATATTTTACTGCGGCACCAAGTAGGTTTCGTATTATGTAGGAACCGAGATGTACAGGGTGTAAAAATAGGTTATCTCATCAATCTACTGAAATCCAGGCCCGCCGTAAGCGGGTGTGCAAGGCGTGCACCGCTCGCGGGCGGCACGTCCAGGGGGGCGGCAAATCGAGCGACTCATCACGTAGAATTTAAAATCATTGTCATTGAAAATTACTAAAAACTATTTGAGATCAACAATGCTCCAGCAAAGACTAAGTTATTTAGATATACATGGTTTCAATCGAACATGAAATTTTAGACAGCTTGGATACAAGAAAGTTGATTCAAGATTTCGCGAAAATAAAGGCAAGAAGAGATAAATTTTTGTAGATACGAAAATAACTATGTACCTGATCAAAATAAATGTTTTATCTTCGTTATGATTCTTTTTTTTTTTCCCACCATAATGAGAAAACATTAAATAGCCTTTTTTTGACAAAACTCAGCGTAAGTAGTCGTAGGGCAGCATAATCGGTATTGCACGCGGGCTACTAAACAGCTAGCGGCGGGCCTGCTGAAATCAACTATGATTTGTACATAATTATGAAATCTAATTGGTGTCAAAGTAAAATAAGTTCCTGTTACCAAGACCAGCAGGGCAATTGCGTAACGTAACCAACATCAATCATGCATGACAGTTGATGTGTCAAAAACAATATTCATTGCGTGGTAAAATAGTTGTGGAGAAGTCGGATTGTTAATACAAACATTGCTATGGAAATTGTTGACCTGTCAAAATCAAAGCTATAGCGATTACGACGAATGTCTTGCGCAATTAGAATACTGTTCCCAGAAATGAGCTTAGAAAACGTTGGTGATCTCTTAAGGAGATTTTGACTAATTTCTAGGGCAAACCGTGATTGATAACCGTGATTGAAAATGGCCATTAGTAGTTTGATTAGCTGTCCAAGTAATTACTCGTTCTTAGATGTCTTGAGGCAATTAGTGTTGAGTTTCTTCTTGTTGAATTTTAACACGAGTCCTACTTAGGAAAGCAAGCTGCTTAGTTATTTGTATGCCGTTTGATTATACTAACAATCGCTTGACTTTCTATTGCACTCTCCGCTAAATTGATTGTTGCCTCGTGCGCGGCGGCCGCGGCAGCCTCAGTAGCACCTATTTAGGAAAGCATACTGATTATAAGATGAGATCGTATCAAATTCGATACAAATAGCAGCCCAACAGTAGCTTAGGATATGGCGTCTAACTAAATATACGATGTTGATGAAAGAAAGTGGCTGCATCGTGGGAAATACCTCCGCTCCATAGCGAGACAATGAGAATAAAAACAATAGGTAGGTACACTTATTGTTTTAGACGTAAAAGACAGAAAATTCTCATGAGTATTGTTGTATGAAAAGATTTTTCTAAAAGGTATGTTTTTAGCATCAAGGTTAAAAATAACATGACCCTGGCAGAAGCTGGGATTCATCGCATAAGTCCAATGAATAAGAAGAAAATATAATCCCTACATGTTGTTTTTATACTCTTTTCCCCGTAAGTGATTCCTGACGTTTCTCTTCAAAACGTTACCATACAAAGAATATCAAATATTAAAACAAAAAAAAACATGTAGCTATTTTACGGTTTTTGATGATGTCGTTTACGTTTTTTCGATAGTAGTCTCCTTAGGCTTGAATTACATAGAAAATGCACAAGGTGCAGGCGCGAGGCCGATTTTGTCGTGCCGCTTCAAATCTTTTTCGTACAAAATGTATGAAAGCGACACGCCTGCGCCGCGCCTGCGCCTTATGCCGTTTCTATATAATGCAGGCCTTAAGGTTACAGCTCATTAGAACCACCCGGCACCCGACCCGCACCGCCTCATCGCTCGGCGTCCACTCGTTGTCAGCAGGTGGTCCACGGGTGGACGCCGCGTTATCACTAGTAAACGTCGCGTGGTCAACCAGAGGACCTCGCGCGGTCACCGAGTGGACATCGCGTGGTCAACCAGTGGACCTCACGTAGTCAACGAGTGAAAATCGCGGGGCCCACGAATTTCCGAGTAGTCTGTCAGCAATTGGCACCAAGTCTACACGTGCTTTTGGTTATTTCAAATTAAGAATACGAACGGCATGAGGCGAGGCGATGCGGGTCGGGGCCGGGTGCGTCTAATGAGCTGTAACCTTCGTCGGCTACAATTTACGAAATGACCGAGCTGTCAGGAATCATCTTTGGGTGAAGCTGTAGTAATTTATTACAAAATGACATAATTAATTAACCGTTCCGACAATCTAGGATATTGTATTAAACAGATTGAATATTTAACGTCACTATTTATAAATGGCACAAGCAAGACTAACAGTCAGGTGACAATTACATTGAAGTGGTTCCAAAGTTAAACATTTCAACAGTGTCTATTGTTTATCTATCAAGTTATGTTGTGCCTGGAGGATTATGTTTCACTATAAAGGAGACATTTGAAGGAAATGTCTTAAAATGGTAATTTATCTGTGTCCGGTTTAAATAAGAGAAATCAACGCTTACAAGAAACCTTTATTAAATTAACAGCCAGCCATTACGATTATTTATTATGATTAAATTAAATATGTAATTGCAACTAAAGCTTAGTTAAAAAAAACGATTGCAAGCTCTACATAAAAAAATCAATATATTTTTTAGCAACCGATTTTTCGATACAACCCACAAGCTCACAGATTAATTATTTGCAAATCGGAATTCTAAATTTGACGCGATAGTAACGTTAAATATCTAAAGGCCTCTACACACCTAAGCCGCCGGTCCGGCGGCTTTACCCGGCGGGTTATGCCGGCGGGTTATTGCGGCCAACTAACGCGAACTAAGCGAGCGAACATGACGCAAAACAAGCCCGGCGGCATGACCCGCCGGGTAAAGCCGCCGGGCCAGCGGCTTTGGTGTGTAGACCACTTAAGAGTAATAATTTAAATACACATAAACAATTAGGTATATGGAGAACAATCAAACTATGCTTTCAACAAATTCCAATATAACTATCACTCGTTTGAAAATCGAGGAAGTTATTATTTCTGCCAGGTCACCGTGTTAATTGTACCCAAAACAAATTACTTAATTGTTTTGTATGTTTTTGTTTCGTAAACCGTAAAACAATCAAGATGAATTTTGGACTAACATTATGATGTCATGTACCAGTGTTCATTCACGCGTCTACGAATGTTATGGGTAAACGTATGACTAACAAATATTGATATACTCCATCGTAAAAATACTCTATGAGAATAATAATCATTACTTTTAACATAACATCATTTACGATACAACTCTACAGTTACGTCGTTCAATTTACAAATGCTATTTGGCCGTTTATGATAATTTCGATGCATAAGTTAAATTAGATACTGGCACAGTCGTATAAAAGTGTCAATACACATTTTATTTTATGGTTCCCAAGTTACGACCGCACAGATTATAATATATTGTTAACGATAGGAATCAGTAACTCCGACCTTTCGCGCGGTTGTCATAAAAGACCAGCCACCGTAACTTCGAAATGACATTTGTCACGGCTGCCTCGTCAGCCATGTTTATTTCTAGAAATTGTCAGCAGCTCCAATCAATTTAGTGGATAGTAGTGATAGACATCATAAATCTCATTGCATTCGCACAACCACAACTAGGGAAACTAATCCCGCATCAAAATTGCAATCCCGCGGGCCTACGGGATTGAGGTCACCAATCCCGCAGACCCCCGCGGGATTTGCCGGATTGAGATTTTTTAAATACTCTTTTGTTTTGAGTAAGTAGTTACTAATCACTCACCAATTGAATTAAATGATGCTTTAGAGGTAAAAATAATCAGCTTCTTTTAAGAAACGATGTAACACCATTTTCAACCTTTCATCTTTTAGATTTGTATTGACAATCTATCTATCTAAGTATACATATAAAAGGAGAAGCTGACTGACTGACTGACTGATCTATCAACGCACAGCCTAAACCGCTGGGGTTAGAAACTTGAAAGTTTGACAATAGATACCTTTTGTAACGTAGGCATCCACTAAGAAGAGATTTCTCGAAATTCAACCCTTACGGGGGTGAAATAGGGGATTTAAGTTTGTATGTAAGTCCGTCATTTTTGAAGTAAGAAGCATGGAATTAAATATTAAGGTTTCTGTTCAGAAATAAACGTATACGTGTTTGAGCGTTTTTGGAAATTCAACCCCTAAGGGGGTAAAATAAGTGTTGAAAGTTTGTATGAGAAATCTGGTACCTACTTTTGAAGTAAGAAGCTTGGAATTAAATATTTAGGCTTTTGGTGAGAAATAAACAAATACGTGTTTGGGGGTTTTTGGAAATTATACCCCTAAGGGGTGAAATAGGGGATGGAAGTTTTTTTGAAGTTAAAGGCATGACACAAATAACAAGGTTTCTTGTTAGAAATAAATGTAGGTACCCGTGTTTCAGCGTTTTGGAGGGTTTAAAATTTCACGCAAGCGAAGCTGCGGGCAAAATCTAGTTGAACATATTTGTTGGTGTTTTGGTTTTAGAGGCATAAAAATCAGCTTATTTTTTACAAATTAAAATTATATTTTTTTAACTGTAATTTAATAACTGAACACTAAAGTATTTTCCATACAAATGCTATAGAAAAGTCACGTACGAGTTCCATGGGAAAGTTGTTAAATCACTTATTAATGAGGCTGTGCTGGGTCTTAAAAATAATCAGAACGTCGTTTGAGCTCATATATAATTTTTTTCAATCCCGCAAACGTGCGAGTTCCCCCATGAGTAATTCCGCATTTCAGATCCCGCAAAAAAGGTGCGGGATTGGATTCCCTAACCTTAACGCATTACGCAATAGTCACTAACAAACATCTAAAACTCTAGCGTGCAGCTGTCACTATGATATATTTCCGATAGGTACCGTATTATTCATTACACATCATCTTTTATTTTTTACCTTCCCGACACAATACGCGTTTTTATGAACATAATTACAAAGAAAGATATTATGAAACACGTCAATGGCGTCTCTCGTGCGTAGACTATCATGTCTATCATCTACATAATATCATCAAAGCATTGTTGTGTATTGTGTAAGCAGTGGGCCGGCACCAACTACTTGTGATTGGTACAGGAGCTTAAAAACAGTTAATTAAATACGGAACAATGTAGGTAATTATTATGACAGCAATCGGCATCATAAAATATGGATCAGTCTGTCTCGCTCGGTACTGTCATTGCTTACGATATCCCCTGCTGCCTGATGTCTGTCAAATAACGTATCATACTCAGTCGCTAATTTACGTTCATCATAAAATATTTTACTGTTGAAATCTTATTTTTACTGTGACACAAAATGTTTTTATAGACTTTCCATCTGATAAAAACTGACTGTTCGTGATTCAATCACTTCAGTACAAGAAAAATTCAAACATAACACTATTATACAGACGCCAACCGAGCAACTGAGTCAACGTGGCTCTTTGGTTTTATTTTTTTCTTCTTTTATTGGCAAAATAAAATTCAACACGATATTTCGATTTTATTTTGTCTTGAAAATAATGTTTTTATGAGGTTATCTCCGATATGGAGTAAAATCGAAGGCTATGAAGAGTATAATGTAGTGCGTCGTTGGTGTCCTCTGTTGGTTCGAAGACGGCACTTCAATCAGCCTTAATGTCAGGTTATGCAAAACAACGGAAATGTCAGCTTGCAGACAATCATTGATCACGTCGTCCGTCGCGTCGTGTCGATTGCTCGCACTTTTAAACTTGCGCAATTATTCAAAGCTGTTTTTAAATTACCAGTATTATAAAGTTTGTTACGGTTCGACCCTAAAGCTGCACACAAAACCATCATCGATAATTATGAATTTTGGTTACAAAACTGTATAATAGAGCAATAACAAAATTATGGGATATGAATTACGATAATAAAGGATACTAAATTGGAAATAAGTGTCAATTACAGAAGTCATAGCAAAGCAGCACGCTATTTAAATGGACTCAATGCTCATTCGTAAACCTTAACTTACATAATTGATTATAAATTATAGATTCTATATCTAGCTTGAAGCGATTGAATAAGCAGTCTATACATTATATGTATATGTTTATTAACTTTACATTAAATATTTTTGGAAAAAAGTAAGTGCAACACATCCTAGAAACGATACTGATGCTGATAGTTTTTAGAATTTTTGTCTGTTCGTCTGTTTGTACGTTTATATGTTTGAGCTTCACACCAATGCTACCGGACAGATCCAGTTCTTTGGCAGCCACATTCATTAAAGAGCGGGTCAGGTTATTATAGGGTATAAATTATCACGCTATTGAGTGTGGATGATAAGCAGTAACCGTATTGGAAACAAGTGTTTAGTTGTTCTGATACAATGGTGTTTTCCGACTCCACGACTGTGGGCACAGCTAGTATTATAATAACTAATTAGGCACAGTGTCTACGTCAATAAAAATGAATGTGCATGCGTTGTACAGAAAGCAACAGTTATACTAAAACGAAATTAGTTTCAACTAAGTGTTATTACAAAACATAATATGCTCATTTGTGCGTACGGGCACACTGCACACTTGAGCAAATAACACCCTTTTTAAAGAGAAATTGCTCTCCGGAGGCATTTCATTTACTTCAAAGAGGTCACAGTGTTCGGTGTCCGACAAAGGGGACACGTGCGTTTATTTTATAGTTAGCGTTTTAATGCGAAATCTACGCTCTGGCTACACAATTATCAAGCTATACACAATAACAAAAATCAATAGTAGAATAGGCATTCATCGCATAGTTTAAATGTTGTGTGATAAGATAATCGTGGATGAACTGGTTATAAACGTTTACACAGAATTTAGAAAAGTAGCCGTATACTACGGTCAATGACCTGTAGAATCAACAATGCCAGGTCAGGTTATAACTTTAGTTTCATGAACGCAAACTTATTTATACATTATTATACCTACCTACTTACTTCAACTAGATTTGTATCCACTACCGTTCTATAAATATATTTGCTTATACGAAACTGTGTTTTGTTTATTTTGCAGTGTTTGATCTTCATCTTGTTTTTTAACATCGTATCTGTAAAACCGGCCAAGTGCGAGTCGGACTCGCGCACGAAGGGTTCCGTACCATTATCTATAAAAACGGCAAAAAAATCATGTCTCTTGTATGGGAGCCCCCCTTAAATATTTGTTTTATTTTAATTTAATTATTTATTTTTAAAGTGAATATGGGTGAATCAACTTTTTTTTGTTAAAACGTGTCCCCGACCTTATAAAATTTAAAAAATAATTTCTTTGAGGATTTAGGGTATTTTTTTGATATGGTTATAAAATCAGATCTTTAATAGTTATTCTTCAATTAATATCTAGTTTAAATTAAACTTTAAAGAACGAAAAAAACATCGTGACCCAACAGACAAAATAGCGTTCCCATACAAATTCTTGCTGTCCCCGTGGCTTGTCGGCCTAGTATTCAGCGATGCTGTCACAAATTTTTCCTTAGGATGTAATGAACTTTTGGTCCAAAAATTAACTACAACACACCTACTTTCTCCATCTCGTTCTATGAATCCGCAAACTTAGATTTCGGTATAAAAATCAAAATTACAGTTTATGTCCCCACTATAGCCAGTCAATCACGCGTCCCCTAGGTCATACACATTAAGCACTCCTAAATGCGAGGGAAATAGCACGTTAATAGCTTAACTAATAGGAAATTAATCTGCACATCGTATGATCGTGTCTACGTTTATTATAACCTGAATTTGGCTCGGCCATTTCATCCGTGGTTCTAGGAGAGTCAGCGTGTCTTTATTGTGCTTCCGCTGGAAGACGTCAAAATTTCACTAAACTAATATTTTATTATGTTAATTTAATGTAGTTTGATTGAGTTTTAGGTCTGAAATTCCTTTTAAATGTTATCATCTAGTTATTGAATATGTTTTGAAGAAAAACGTTAAAAACCATAAAATTTCTCTTAGGTCACGGTTCCACTGAGTCACAAAAACCGTAACCCAAGAGACAATTTTAGTGACCCAAAAGACTTTCTTGCTTTTTTGTTACAAATTATAATAAATTAGTCTTCTTATTCAATATTTGCTGTTTGTTCTAATGTTCAATGTACCTAATCTACTTGTTCTATAAAGAAATTGATTGAAATTGTAATTTTTTTTTTGCCATGTTATCTAAACAAAAGCTGTCAAAAAGTCAAACTTATTCCCCAGATGAAAGTTATCTGACGATTGAAAAATCAGCCCTTAGACTACAAAAGAGAATTCTTGACTGAATGTTAAAATTTATATATTTTTTGTTTTATTATTGATACTTTAGTGAAGCTCCTAAAAAATATGGTATCTTTATGTCTCTTAGGTCACTGAATTTGTCTCCTGGCTTGTCAGCCATATGTCTATTGTCCCCATATTTTCCGCAGGATTTTTCTTCATTTAAATAGAAATAAATATATCAGGCCCATCTTATTTTTAGATTACGATAAATGAATAAAATGTGGTAGGTACAGTATAAGTTTGATTTTCTCACTACAAAAAAAATTACAAAAGTTTGTTCTGTATTATTTCACGAGTGACCCAAGAGACACAATGAAGGTTATTATTTTAAAAATAAGACTGATTTGTTAATTTTCCATGTCCTATAATGATTCCTTTAGACTTGTACTAATATTTTAATATACCTACTAATTAACCATTCTGTTTTGTTTCACTTACAAGATATCGTAATTTGCAACCGTTACCCAAGAGACGTTAAAAGTAGTCGGGTCTGACACTCTAGCTTAAAAACAATAGAAACATTTTAAAAAGTCTGCTGCTCTACATAGAATCATGAAATTCAATGATTAGGCTATCTATATTCAGCGGAAAATTAATAAAAACACCATGTTTATTTTTTTACACAAAAAGTTGATTCGTTACAGAAAATAGTTGATTCACCCATATATAACTAAATATTCTGTAAATATTTCAAGCGTCTAATTGTTGCCGTTATCAGTATCGAGCAAAAACGGGAAAAAAAATCACGTATGTTGTACGGGAGCCCCCTTAAATATTTATTTTATTCTGTTTTTTAGTATTTGTTGTTATAGCGGCAACAGAAATAAATCATCTGTGAAAATTTCAACTGTCTAACTATCACGGTTCATGAGATACAGCCTGGTGACAGACGGACAGTCAGACGGACAGATGGACAGACGGACAGGCGGTCAGTGGAGCCTTAGTAATAGGGTCCCGTTTTACCCTTTGGGTACGGAACCCTAAAACCCATGTTGTTAAAACGCAGAGAAAATAAAATGTAAAATCTAAAAACTATTGATGGTTTGAGTGTACCACATACTGCATTAATTATCACTAAAGCCCGTGCAATGAAGTAGATTAAGCTCCTCTTACCCCTTACTGAGTAGCTGCGGTCGTGTTCAGTACAAATTAGCAAATAATTTCACTAATGAAAGTGCTATGGCCCCACCGCTCACTAATTTATGTGTACCTGTCTAACGGCTGCCTCATGTTAAATGCTCTGGTCATAAGCCTAGTACAGTGATTTGGGCAATTGAGCCTTTTTAACTTGGACATGCACGACGATGGCGTAATTGTGACAATGTCCTCGAGCCAAATGAATTATAGATGGCTGGCACGATATGTGTGAAAAAAGCAACGACTTTCACCCACAATTTTATGAACAGGTGCGACGTTGGCGACTTGTTTAGGCATGCGCGTAATGAAATAACATGGAGCTAAGTAATTACACACTTACAATTCAACTTGTAATTTCGAAAGTGACACTGTAAAAGAATCTAATTGATTTATCGGTTATGTAAAGATCAAACATGACATTAAATTAATTACATCAACAGGAAATATCTGTTAAAACTGCGCTTAGATATCTTAGTCTGTACTTAAATCGAACCGCCTCCGCCTTGATGCCACAATAAATTATATAAAATGAACGCAGTGTTACAGAATACCTACTGAATAAGTAATATAGGTTGCAGCAAATCTCGTATGTCGAGGTAAATTGACAGGTATGAGCGGTGCTAATCACCGCGCGACGTCGACTCGCCTGCCTCCCGGCGCCCCTCAGCCGGCCACACCGTCCATACTACATTTACATAATGAGATTACAATTCATGACAGAGTGCAGGGCCTAATTGCACTAACTTTATATTGTACATTTACACGTAATTACTAATGTAATTGGAATATGAACTGTTCATAATTTTACACTCTATGTAGCAGAATATAACGATCGCATTAAGAACTTTAGCTTCAAGGAAATAAAACTTATTCATGACTTGTCAAACTTTTCCCAAATAATAGAAATATCTCTGGCAAAATATGTAAATCTTGCTAAAGTAAGGGCGAACTTTCTTTATTCCTAATGTAGTGTTTTATTACTATTTATGAGGCAACAGACTATATTAATAGTAAAGATGCAGCCAGATACACAGTAATCGTTTTTACAATAGTTTCCCACGTCGTTAACGTCAATAGTAAAATAAATTTTCTATCAATATATCTAATCTCGGCTATTGCCGGCTCTGGCCGCAGGAGCGGTCTTTGGATCCAGTTTTTCTAGCACTCGGGAATGCAGTCCATTGCACCTGCCGTACAACTACTACCTTGAAAATAAATCGTAAGTAATTGATAGCTTACTAATCAAAACAGCGCAGCTTTATAGCCCTGCGGTGAATAATGTTACTGCTTTCTAATGTAGCCGCAGATAAATATGGTATATTTGAAGTAGTATCTATTACCATGGTGTAATCAATTTAGTTGTATAAAGTTAATTGAACACATACGTCGCTCGACGCCTAAATTCAATTTTTACATGTCAAAACTTTCGTGGCCACTGACTTGGTTAGAGTTGTGGGTAATAAGTAATACAAAAATAACTAATGAGCAAGAAACTTCTAGAACTAAACAACGCTTAAAAACTGCCGAAGTTATTTTAAACTTTATTTTACTATTGTATTCCATGACCGAAGTTATCGTTGTAATAATTCATTTATAAAGAAGTCAATAAATGTAAGTAACAACTACAACAATAAAAATCCAGACGACGTTTTATTGGTGAACCTTGAACGAAACTAGTTGTAAATTGGTTAAACATTAGCGTCGCGTGCGACATCAGTAGGTACGTAATAAATACGAACACTGAACACCATTGAACCATGGCAACTTGAACGCGCCCTGAATATTACTTGCGTGACACCAGACCACCTTTTACTGTCTACAAAATTTTCATGCAACTTGCGTGGCTCCGAATTTATACATGTCTCTTTGAAAAAGTAGTTCACATAAAAATTTCCTTCGAAAACCTCTTTGTTTAAACAAAATCTTCATTTTAAAAGTCCTATCAAAAGCCCCGTTCAAAGATGTAATCAAAAAGACTCAGTTGATGCTCGTGTTTTTGAAGAGGACGCGAACTGGAAGAGGGCAGATAAGGAAAACAGTCTATCAAAGGAATTAAAAGTACATTAGGTAGGTGTCTTCTAAGGCAGATGAAACCATGCCGTCGTTTTAAAAGACATGTACCTACTGATACCCACGCAATTGTAAAGCTTAAATGTTTGCTTCTGAAACATTTTATTCTTCACTAAGTACAAATTACTGCAATTTCCTGAACACCTCGGCAAGATTTAAAACGATAACAATTAATTGCAATGTATATAAGGAATCAGACTGAATAAATGGCTTATTGTCTGAAGAATACTAACACCAGCCTACGCAGCTCTGTTTCAAGACAATACTAATATCCTCACCCACACTAAACTTGGGTGTTTCAAACAAACTAACATTCGCCAAACTTCACAATGGCAAAGGTAAACAGGATACGCCATTGTTTTAACTTCGGCCAATAAATGATTGTAATCTTTGTCGCCAGAGCAAGTTCTGAGACGAACTTTTAATTAAAGTAAAAAACTTCCAAGTTATTTAGCTCATTATGCACTGAAAAAATAAATTCAACGTGTATCGAAGAGACAATTGGGACGACCTATTTAAATTATTTCACGATTCACATTTATATAACCTACTCATCTCCCGTCTGATCAAGATGATCGCGTAACATCACGATCTATCGTGATTTTGAACAGCAACAGGATATGTAGAGATGATTACATTGTGCTGGTAAGGTGAGCTCCAGACAGCTCATGTTCTTACCTAACACAATAGAGTCCTATAACACAAAATTTAATTATTGGTAACACGTTTACGAAGTCATGGGTTATAAAAAGTATTCCACGAAACACAACGTCATTTCCGCCGCGGCGCGGTCGCTGCACTTGTGCACCTGGATTGAAAAATTTGCCAATTTAGTAGAAAGTGGAGGAGGTATATTGATTTTCCCTTGTGAATCAACCGCTTACACGATTATGTGATTGCGTATACATCCTGCTCGGCGGGGAGAAGGCCGGAAGCCTACAGACACCGGAATGTGTTAGAAGGATGTATCGTTAGATCACGATTGAAAGTAAGGGTCAAATCTCAAATTGGTTTGCAACTTTTGTAACCCCGCATGTATTCGCCTGTATATTAATTTGATTCCAAAATTTGCCAATTATTCATAAAAGTCGGGAGGCAGCGCCTGAAATAAATCAATTTAAAATAATAAATGAGAACTAAACAAGGATTACAGGACTTAATAAACTTGTACGAAAGTCTCCAATTTCTCTTAGTAAGTCTCGTGTCAGGCCCGCCGCCGCTCCGCTAACACGCCGAGCCCAACCAAGTTTCCCGAGAGGCGTGACATTCATATTACAAAAGTTATAGCTCAATGAAATATGTGGTAAGTTAGTTTTTACCACTTCCAAATCCTCGAATCCGAAGTAACTTACAGCAAAAACTAACTTCAGTAAAATTAATTTGATGATAATACCTACAGCTATTTCCGCTTCAAGTAATCTGCTTGCAACGTTCGATATAATATAATCTATAATGGCCATTTTATAATTAAACGTTTTCGTTTTATAAACTACCGCATTCAAAGTGCGCGGTAGGTAAACTGGTACTTTGCATCGTGACCTTAAAATTCTGAAACTGGATTCAAATCACACAGAGAGTAATTAAGCGTGTAATGTTACGAGATATTCCGCGCCCTCATTCCGCTTAATTGCTTATAGCTAGCCATTTTAATATGAGTATCAGTAAATGGTCATACGCAGCTTGTGTAATGCATTTTGAATAAAGTATCTGTTTTACATATTATTTGAGGCTACTCAAATTCTAAAGACGTGTGTGAAGTGATGATAACAGATGGCTGCTTCGAGTTAATCGCGTGCGTCTTTTAAGGTCACGGAATAGCTGGCTATTAGAAACTATAGCACGACATTATTATCTTGCAAAATGTAACATAAAATATTTAATATGCACACAAGAACGATTTTTAAAGCACGGTGGTAATATAGACTTACTATTAAAATGCGGTACCGTGTGGTGCCGGACGTAAAGAATACCACTACCCCGTCTCTCCCCACGGGTGTCGTAAAAGGCGACTACGGGATTCACTAGAGGATGGGCAGCAGCGTTATCTGAGTATTTTAACTACCGTACTGCGATCGCCAACCCCAACATGGCTTGGGAGAGGCCTAAGTCCAGGAGTGGACGTCTTTCAGCTGAATGATTAAAGTGCATCGCAAATCGCACTACACTTATCACGAGTGAATGGCACACACACAATTTTCATAACGCATTTTCCTGAAAACAAACGTTAACTTTGAGCGACTTTTACACAGTGTTACCAAGTATTATATAGGTAATCTGTGGTGTTACGATGTTAGCCCGACACTCGCATGACAGTTCTTTATCTAAGCTACAAATTATCATAGTGCGTTTTCGGCCTTATGCGAATTGGCACGAGTGCGTGACCCACATACGAACGAGCTCCATCAACCATTGTAACCAACTTGGCTGTCGTATTTTTGGACACCCGTATTATTATAACGATAACGGCACAATACACACTTTGTATAGGCGTAGGTTTGACTACCGTAACCTAAGTACTTACGTAATCTAAGTACCTATTCTTTTAATACAAGACTAGGGTTGCCATTGCCAGCATTATGTACAAAAAATATACGAGTAGTATGTATATTTTCATGAACAGTTATTAGGAGAGAAATACAGTATTTTATTGTTGAAGGGGGTATTTCACCAACCTATCTTTAACTGTTCATTATACTAGTTCGATCTCTAAACTTGTCAATGGCTAACATTTGCATTTCACCACTTAGCATAGTGATAATGAAAAGATTATTGAACACATGAATTAATATTTCTAACATTTAGCTTATCTTGTTAATAGTTACGGTCTACATTATTGATATGTTGGTGAAATACCCCCTTAATGTTTTAGGCCCGTATTAATAAACGTTACTCAGCCCAAGAACTCGCACTTGATGACAATGTTGAGGTCATGATCGTATTAATAAACATATAATCTACGTACTCAAGTTACGGCTTGGTTTTACGTCATCAGCTGAGTGATGGACTGATTAATAAACGAAACTCACCACTCAAGTATACAATAGACGTGGGTAATCGAGATGCTTAAATCTGAGTGTAGGCAGTCCGTGACTTGAGGTCGTGATTAGTTGCGCGAAACATGGTGTTTGAAAATATTTTGGGTGAAATTAATTATTACGGATTTCGGGGGTGCTGATGCCGAAAATGAGATCAAAGTCAAAATCCAAGATGGCGGCTGCGAAATTTTACAAAATATGCATCATGGGTATTTTTTCCGAGGTTTTAGGGGGCGCTGATGTCGAAAATGAGATCAAAGTCAAAATCCAAGATGGCGACTGCGAGATTTTACGAAATTTGCGTCATGGGTGTCTTTTCCATGGTTTTCGGGGGTGCTGATTTCGAAAATAAGGTCAAAGTGAGAATCCAAGATGGCGGCTGCGAAATGTTACAAAATATGCGTCATGGGTATCGTGTCCATGGTTTTTGGGGGTGCTGATGTCGAAAATGAGATCAAAGTCAAAATCCAAGATGGCGACTGCGAGATTTTACGAAATTTGCGTCATGGGTGTCTTTTCCGTGGTTTTCGGGGGTGCTGATTTCGAAAATAAGGTCAAAGTGAAAATCCAAGATGGCGGCTGCGAAATATTACAAAATATGCGTCATGGGTATCGTGTCCATGGTTTTTGGGGGTGCTGATGCCGAAAATGAGATCAAAGTCAAGATCCAAGATGGCGACTGCGAGATTTTACAAAATATGCATCATGGGTATCTTTTCCATGGTTTTCGGGGGTACTGATGCCAAAAATGAGGTCATAGTCAAAACCCAAGATGGCGGCTGTGACATTTTACTAAATATGCGTCATTGGTGTCGTTTTCGTGGTTGTAAAATTACACCGTTGACACCCATGACGAATATTTTGTCAAATTTCGCCGCCGCCTTCTTGGATTTTGACTTCGACCTCATTTTCGGCATCAGTACCCCCGAAAACCATGGACACGATACCCATGACGCATATTTTGTAATATTTCGCAGCCGCCATCATGGATTTTGACTTTGATCTCATTTTCGACATCAGCGCCCCCTAAAACCACGGACATGACACCCATGATGCATATTTTGTAAAATTTCGCAGCCGCCATCTTGGATTTTGACTTTGATCTCATTTGCGACATCAGCGCCCCCTAAAACCACGGACATGACACCCATGATGCATATTTTGTAAAATTTCGCAGCCGCCATCTTGGATTTTGACTTTGATCTCATTTTCGACATCAGCGCCCCCTAAAACCACGGACATGACACCCATGATGCATATTTTGTAAAATTTCGCAGCCGCCATCTTGGATTTTGACGTTGACCTAATTTTCGTCATCAGTACCCCTGAAAACCACGGAAACGACACCCATGACGCATATTTTGTAAAATTTTGCAGTCGCCATCTTGGATTTTGATTTTGACCGCCCCCGCCCTCTGTAGGGGAAACGTGTGAGATAATATAACTTTAAAGTTATAACAAAATAAAAGTATTTCAATAAGTCTTACGACATAGGAAAAACGAAATGTGATGAATGTTTACTAAACTTCGGTCAATCCAAGCCATCAAGTACAGCGCCTTGAGGTGTGTTTATTAATTAGCAATGATCTTGAGATGCTGACATCGTAATAATGACGTATCAAATGATAACGTACTTGAGTATGTAGTTGAGGAACGTTTATTAATACGGGCCTTAAATAGGTACATGCTTTTTTGAGCATCTCGCGAATCTCATCAGTTTAGCCTCATTATTGAAAGCTTCATAAGCCTTGTCGCATTGAAAATCAACATTAAAATAAATGAGAAGCTCATTTATTTATTAAATGTATTGAAACTCTATTTTTGAACCTGCACCTGAACCCTTATTATATAAGTTCAAAGCCATTGCCATCGGCTGAATTTCATCAGCCAATGGCTGTTTGAACTTAGATTATTAGATATGGCTCTATGTTACCAGTATTTTATGGATGGATGATAGAAAACAGTATTTTGCATAGGTGCTTATTTTTATTGAACAGTAAACAGTATTATAGAGCGAAATAAAGTATAAAATTATTTTTAGCAGCACGCTTGGCAACCCTATACAAGACCTACATTAATTTTCTTGATGATAAAGAATTTGCAAATAAGATAGCTCTTGTAACTTGGTGAGATAGCAAAATTTTATGAAGATATAATTTAGATAACTACATTTTATTACACTGTAAAGAAGTCAAAAGTTGAACGTATACTTGCCTTCGTCTAAAAAATAAACATAGTAACACATACGAGTTTATAAGAAACTGTATTTTACAACCACGTCGAGACTTTGCCTAGCCTAATAGTTGTTTTGACATCTTTATTTTTTAATTTCAGATTACTGTAAATCTTGTCGCCATGTATCTATTATAATCGAGGATTTAATTTGCATACGTAACAAATAGCCAATAATTTAAACAATATTATTATTAATAATGTTCGACGTTTCCTTAATGCGAACAAAATTATACACGAATAATTCTAATAAGGCCATTCTTATGTTAATTACAGTGACACTTATTAGCATAATGCTGTTCTAAAATATTAGTAATTATCATAATGTTTTTGTGTATCTTTAATCGCGACTCCACTAGTTGAGCTTCAAAATAAATCAAGTGCAAAATAATCAGATTTATACCAACATCGAGTGTGTATATCTCGATGAAGTGCTTCATCCTACATCTGTTCATCTCCCGCACTTACGATACATTGCTGTAGGTATCCTTAACGAGTTTATAGACCTATCACGTGAAAACCGGGTCACGCTTGTACTAAAAATAAACATAAAAATTGTTTTTATCCAACGTCTATATCGTTTTTGCACGGGATCGCGCGGCAGTTGGCAATAGCCGCGTTGACGGTATTACCTCCCTTGGATTATGACCTACATTTAATACTCCAGCATCTACTTTAACGATCATGATATTCTCATGTTTTCATACACATAACATTTTCAATACACGACGTAGACTCATCAAAGTTATAGCTACGATTATGTAGTGCGCTGGCGGTGATCAACCGTCGCGTCGTATATGTAATGTATGCCTATCTACAAACTAATTTGCCTGTAAATTGTTAGGGTGCGATGTTGTTTTAGCGAAGGGTGAGGCTAGAATCATTAGCTAAGATTACCTTAAAACGTTGTACGACCTAACAGTGGAGGGCGCAGAATAATCAAATTGTTATCAGTGAGCCCCACGTCTTGCGTTAGTCGTTTGTAGTAATATCGCTCCATGTATGCCGAGACACGCACCACTGCGCCTCCAATATTTATATAAGGTGTATAAATCCAACATATTTAAATACATCACGTCATTTTGCCGTTAAAACGTCGACTGAAACCTGAAACGAGTGGTGTAGCGCTACGCTGCGGATTGCTTTCCTAACTTTACATATAATTTACCTTATAAGTACCGTGTTTGCTGAGTAGTTACAAGAATGTGTGGATGCCTGAGTTTGTAAAATCTATGTTTAACCTTCATCTTAAATGCGTGTTGTCAATTACTTTAAAAATGACTTGTAATAATGTCACTACCATACAGAGCAGAGTGCGTACTCTCAAGAACATGTTTGAATTGAAAGCGTAGGCGGTGTTGAGCTTTGCACATACGGGGATTGTCGCCGGTGACAAGTTCCCCTACAGACGTACCTACCATAAATCGTATTAAGGCTTTACACACAGCTTAAGCCAGCAATCTAATGTTGCTAACATTGGTATTATATTGGAATACGGATTCCATTTGATATTTTGTGGTGATTGTCATAAAATCATGGATTCTCGTATATTTAGCATATTTTCGGTGTGTTATTGTTTTTATTGGAATATTTTTAATGTTTGAAATAGTGTGGAGTTTCATTTTATTTGTATTGCATGTGTAGGTATGCTAATGTAATGGGGTTTTCCGAAACCTGTTTTTTATATTTATTATTTCAACACATTTTATGTTTATTGTCTGTTAATATGTAATACTATAAAAGCAGGTATAGGTACTAAAAATAAAAGTCTATTTAGCAATAGATATAATACTTTGAAGTATTAATAACTCTAATTATATAAGTAAATTTATTATTGTAGCAAAATCGTTAATCTGCTTTAAGATTTTTCAACTCATGTAGTAATAACGTGTGCGGCTATTGTTTGCTCTAACCTTGATTTATATTGCTAAATGTAATAAATAATTCATACAATAGACCTAAATACATAATAGCGTCAAATGCTATAATTTAACACGTCCTCCCACGCCCGAGTATCCGCTGAAACTGACTTACGACACTAAAATACTACCATTATGATAATTTTAGCAATGACAGATGAAAAATCTAAACCATTGTCTCATATCCTGAGTAAAGCAACATCCTCCGTTTCGCGTGAATGTTATCAGATAGATAATTAGATAGGTATCAGGGTTCGAAATTATCAAGATAAATATGCCTTGTGATAATTATCGGATACCTAGTTATCAAACAATTACCAAACAACCGATCCTTATTGAACTGGTTCTACCTATCAATTTTTAACACAATTAAGTTTTTTTTATTTATTTTTGCCCAATATTTCTTGATTAAAAACTTACAAATAAAATAAAAAGTTCAACAAACTACGCACTAATTAATTTAATTGATGAGTGGAATATCATCTTCGTCATCATTAACTGTATCAACTGGATTGGGATTGTCTGTATGTGGAAGATTCCTAATTCAAAATCCAACTCAAATCTGATTTAAGTATCTTGATAATTATCTTTTCGAACCCTGGTACGTAAGATTGCAATATTATTAACATATTAATAAAAAAATTCTAAAATTAAACAATTTCTAAGATTGTAGATTAATAATAAATCTGATTTTAAAATCTTAATTGATTACTATTTTTGGTAGGTACAACTTTATTAGTTTGACATATTTTAAGTGCTTGAAAGTTAAATGGAACAATTAATACGGTACTCGGTGATTTGAAAATCTTGAGTGAACACAAATTTTATTATACCTAAAGGTCACAAGTATTTCAATAATTACAGTAGCGATAATTTAACTTGATATCAGATAAGTGTAATCTTAAGTGTAATAAATTATTATTCATTTTTAATTTAAGACCATTTTCTTATAATAATTACTAAGTTTATTTGACTGTGTTAATCTAATTCAGTTAACGCGTTTTAATTGTAATTAGGTAGACTTGTATTCTTGTTACAATCAAAAGTAGTTTTACCTACTGATCTTTGAAGAAGTGATGTGTAAGAATCAATAAATAAAGGATCAATAAATTAGAAATACCCAGAGAATTTAATTTTAAAAATTAATAATGTAGAATTTTTTTATTAAGAAGAAAAAAAGCCAATATTGATCCAATAAAAGAGTTTAATAACAGCGCCCCAAATCCAATGTCTTCCCGAACCTTTTTAATACAATGTAAGTATGTAAAACAAACATTTGAAACAAAATACATTTACTTATAAATGGATACGTTTATAAGTTTCGGCACTTGAACAACAATCTTATTGGGCGCCTTTGAAGGCTTTCGTTGGAACCAGTTTAAAGTTTGTCGGCAGCTCTCGCTTTGACCTTTTCTGAACGACAGCCGTGTCACTGGCTTTTTTAAAAGTACCTGCTCCTTTTTATAACCTTGGCTGCATTTTCCTGTTGGCACAGTGAATGTTATCAGAAAATGTGGACAGCTACTTACTCAAACACTTTTAACATGACAATAGAAAATTAAAACAGTTTGAGAAAAAGTCAGAAAAATGTTATTTAGGTTGGTAGAAATGTTAACTAAGTATATAAATTTTGAGGTAGCTTTATTATAGTATCTATACTGTGTTCAACAAAGATGAGTCCTGATACAGCAGTAATTTCGTAAATTGTAGCCGTAAGCAGACTGCTATCGAAAAAACGTAACGACATCATCAAAAACAGTAAAATAGCTATGTTATCCATGGTTTGTTTTAAAAAATATTTGATATTCTTTGTATGGTAACGTTTTGTAGACAAACGTGTAGCTATCTGAGATGAATAACATAGGACTTCAATCATGAGGTCTATAAACAACAAAGTATTTAAAAAAAAACATGTCAAGCTATTCATTTGTAATATAAGCTGATCCTGGGGTGCATGAAAAGAGCCTCCACGAGTGTTCAGTACGTCCGGCGCACTCTGAGCAGTCAGCCCCGCTACCAACCTTGCTGACGGGCTAATCTTTACACCACAGCATGAGCTATTTTCGTATAGCTCGTGCTGACACGAGAGAAGAAGAAGCTGACCCCTCATTCACCCCAAGCCTATAAAATGCAAGATTAGCACATACTGCAAATGTATAGAATGTTATGTAGCCGTTTGTGCTTATAAGTTTAAGGAAACTTCAAAATATAGTAACAATTTTATTCTTATTCTTTATTGTACACAAGAAAATTACAATAAAAATATTACAATATAATGACGTCATGTACGCGAGCTTAAATTAACTCAAAAATGAGTTTTCTACCAGCAAACCTTTGAGTGATAGAGAGAGATTGATAATATGGTTGACGGCAAACCCCAGTGTACAACTGTCTTATTTAGCTACTTGTTTATGCTGTAACATAAAATATATATACCTAAATAAATATACAACATAAAAATATATATTTAAATAAACTATAATTATAATATACCTAGATAAATAATAGTATATTATATTAACAATCATTCAGAGAGGAAATGCTCCCTAATTCTACTCTTTTTACAACTTTAACTATACATAAACATAAATTCAAGTAAGGTTACCAACGCCACCTATTTTATTAATATCGAACTATCGGCTAAGCTACTAGCAAGTTAACTATCACACATACCACCTCGCTAAATAGCTCCTCTGATTCACGTTTTACTACAATAAATGGCAATAGAATCACCATGAAATAGCTTCACCAGGGGCTATTACACACTATAATTTTATATAGCTACTATAAAGCCGCCTTTTGACTATTGAAATAAATCCTGAGTGCAGAGCACACGCGTGCTAGATTCTCCACCACGACAATTGAGGCAAGCATAATAAATCGTAATTGCTATTAGTGCCGCTATATCAATTAATGTTGGATTTAATTATCGCGACTGCAGACCACGACTGTCTAGGCAGAGTAGATAGGACCGCTCGGTCATAAATCAGGGGCATAGCTCGCTGTGTGCACCTAGGACATACGACTGCGCAATCGATTGTGACCAATCGTGATCAGACCGTTTTTAATCTACTTCAACGTTCGAACAAAAGGCTCAAACTAACATGCCTTTGCACTTTGATTTCAGCCATTATTGGTGCATAATAGTGGCTTAGATACTAAGTACGATTGCGTTTTTCTGCGGTTTCCCTTGTTACAATGCGCATTGTATCTATTTTTGATGAGGGTTGAAAAGTTACTGACATCGTGGCCAATTTTTGTAACACCTATCCATTCATTTACAAGAAATGCTTCTTCTCCTACTTATTTAACTTCTCACTTTCAGTACTTATGCTCCAATCATGACAGAAATCTTCGCTCTTCACACAACCGACTACTTCAATGTCCCTCTCACCGTTCTGACTTTATACACTCTTCTTTCTTCGTCCAGTCTATTCTTCTGTGGAATGCTCTCCCCTTGGAAATCAGGATGGCGAACAGTCGCTATTCCTTTAAAATTAAAGTGCGTGAACATCTTCACAAGGAATTGGCAGAATCATCACAGCGCTGATATATTTTTATATAAATATATATATATTTGTAGGTATTGTATTATATATTATTAATATATATACATACGTATATAATGTCTATTATTTATAATTTTATTTAATATGTACGTAAATGTCTCATATGTATGTAGGTATTATTATTGTCAAAAATGTTTCAGTTTATGTATCTTTGTGTTTATTTTTAATTGCGTACTCATCACATAGCTCTTTTAGTGCACCTACCATGTTTTCTCTGCATCACCCTAAGGTCGACTGGTAGAAAATGCCTATGGCATTAAGTCCGCCTCTGTACAAATTTATGTGCGAAAGTATAAATAAATAAATAAATGCTAATTAGGAAATTGCGTCCTCATTGTTATTTCTTCTAGAACCAACTGATTTTAGTACCTACTTACAGAGGAAAATATAATAAATCACGTACACTTCAGCCTATCTCCAGCCATTTCCTATTTTACCTGAAGATTTGTAAAAGTTGTCACAACATTGTTAGGAGTGGACATTGTTCAATGAATAACAATTGAAGCAACACATGTGGTCCGAGATTTTCCTCTAGAGACTATTTGTGTTATCTTGTGTTTTTGCTTGGTCTGTCTAAGCTCAACTAATGGTTGGTAGTCTACACAAAATAGTTCTTGTGATTATGTTAAATTATGTTCAAGCTTTTTGCTAGATGATTCTTCAAGAATTGATTCTTTTGTGGTTTTACTGATTTACGAAATTGTAAGACAATAAAATACAATAGACCAATCTCGACTACTCGCCAACGCAGAAGTTATTCATTAGTTTCATTTTCTTTTCATGAGTGCTAACATAATCGTCGCCTCGTTTGCCGAACAAGTAGGCTATTTAGATTTATTAGTAGTTAGAAGGTCAACCAATCAACATGTATTAGGCTCATTTTTAACAATGAATTTGTAATACCAAATCTAACAGAATATTACAATTGAGCTCTTAAAATACGCTGTTACGCGTGCTTCCTTGATGTAGATAGGTATCAACAACCATGATGTACAAATTGGCCGCACAACAGACCAATCGTCTTTTTTGTAAGTAAAGGTTACATCATTTAGTATCCAGAGGTTATGCGACAGCATATCGGTTGGGTAAAAAGTTAATAACATTATTCCGTGATGAAGGATTCGGCTGCAAATTGAAGAACATAATTATAACAATATTCCACGATTTTTATGTAACTGTCTGCAAGAAAGAGATCACGTACACAAAACTCAGTAGCAAATAAGTATTATGTTAGTTGGAGCGATTATATAATCATGAACCATCATCATCATAACATAACCCTGCCTGTGTTCAACAGAGGACGCAGTAGACGAAGGGTGGCCTACGTTTCTTAGAAGTAATTAAATATATCTGATTTCAGAGAGGGTAAACAAAGAGTACAGACTTATGGAAAAAGACTATTCTTTATTTCAATTTTGAATACAGTATTTTATTTATATACTTTTTGCAGTACATACCTAGTATTTTTTTTGTGTTATGTCTGGAACTAGTGAACTTTGTGCCAAAAAACTCAGAATGTAAATACCTAGAGTATTTTAGCGTAGGTACCTTATTAGTGTTATCGATTATAAAGTACACCTACTGACATAAAGCACAAAATTCTATTTTAGAGTACAGTTGGTAAAAAAACCTTCCCTTTGCTGTCGCACAGTCGGGTGATTTGATTGTTGATCACAATAAGTTGTTACATATTAATGCACGAGTAGGATGCCGATGTCAATTCTTGTAACATAATCCCTAAGTAAACTTGTATGACCCTTTACCGACCGGAAGAGAGAAGATACAAAAAGAGTATGATGATAAATAAGGATGAGAGTATCATATAGGTATTCTGTCCTTACAAGTTAGAACCTTTGGTAAATCTTAAACTGGCTGTTTCGGGAAGTACCTGTGTCGCATACGTCGGGAGCAAGCGCCTGCGGTTGTCACCACTGCGTGGCCTGCCCGGAGGACACGGTGTAGCACACGGTGTAGGTGTGCCCTGCGTGGGAAACGCAGCGCCGTAACCTTAGTCGCGGCAGTTGGTAGTGACCTCTCGCTTCCGGCCGTGATTTTGTCTATGGTCGGGAGCGAGAGTACGTGGAAAGCTGTCGCCTCCTCTGGTAAGGAAATGATGGTCACCAACGAGGCGGCGGAAGGACACAGGGAAGCGACTACTCTCTCCCCTTCAGCAGCAGACGCATAGGGCGCCGGAGGACGCTTAATGATCTTCGGCCATCAGTAACAGGCAGTAACAGGCCCGGGAAGGCGACGCGTCCTGTTCCGGGCGCGCTTCTCAGTAGGACGTAGGACGAGACCCCCCAAAAGAAAGGGTCCGCCAGGTTGCGGTGAACGCACTCATCATTCCCGCAACCCGCCAAAAGTCCTCAGAGGAACACCATGATCGTTTAAGCCGGTAAAAGTTCAACATAATCCAGCCTTCCACAGGGTATCCAGGAGGATTTCCACAGGCAAAAAAATATATTTGCCCTACTTTGAAATTTTTACACTATATTTTAAGTAGGTAGGTGGTACCTACCTCGGAATTTAATTATCACGTGAGCGCGCTGATACCATTACATATTATAACGTAAAATATTTTATGGCTGGCATGGGGATCGAAGCTGCCCCACAACATTTTAATTACGTCCATTTATTAATTCAATTTTATAGTTTATAGATAATTAATATTAAAATATGATGTGGTGATAAAAATAGAAAGGGGTATGCTTAGGTGATTTGGTCATGTTGAGAATTTGAGATAATGAGTGAACGGCTATTTACAAAAGGAATTTATAAAGTGGATGTCAGTGGAAACGCCGGTAGAAGACGCCCTAGAAGGACATACTCGATGTTATTGGTTTTCTTCAAAAAGGACAGGTACGTAGTACTTTCAACCGGGGCGTGTTTGTTTGACAAGATATATGAACGTGGACGAAGCGAAAGGAATACTCCTTTCGCTTCGTCCACGTTCATACATCGTACGTAAGGATCATAATCGTGGCGATCTATTGTTCTGCCTACCCCCACGGGATAAAGGCGTGAGTTTATGTTTGTAATATTCTTATCGTTACCTACTTACTTTAAAAAAACGTTATAAAATTATGTATGTTTTTAGTTGTAGCGTCGTAGTCCATTTTTGGATAGGGTTTCCTAGATGTTCCTGTTTCATTTGGTGATAAATCTCCGTGAATATTGAGAACCCCTATGGCAAAATCGATGTTTATAAGAGTTTACCTAGTAGTCTAGTTGGTAAAAGTATATTTGGGCGAAAGAGGATTACATTATATCTAATTCTACACAGAAACTCGAAATAAAAATGAAGTGCTACAAATATCGGTAAAATACCGGTAGAATAAAATGTGTGATCCTTCAAAGTCTACCAGTCAGCGGTCTCCCTTATTCGTTCTCCGACGTAGGTATTAGGTAACAAACAAGTTTACCTACACAATCCCGTTAGGGTTCAACGCAATATTAGTAACTTTATATCTCTACTGTACAAGTTTAAATACACATGACGCCCTCTATCGTCAAACTTGTAACTCACTTAAGTTGGCGTGCTGGCTATTACAGAGCATTCGATTTGTTAGTGCGAATGTAACTCCAAGGTTTTGAGCCACAAAACATAGGTGGCGCTTTGAGCAGCATCACACATCCACTATTATAAAATCATAAAGAGTACTACTTACCATATAGCAACGTATATTAGGTAAGCTATGAGGTAAGTAGTACTCTATTAGATTTTGCTTGAGAAGTGTGCGGCAGAACTATCGCAACCTGTTTTTTAAAAGAAAAAAAGCTTTTCTGGTATTCAAAAAAACGAGTTAAAGAGCACTAACTCTCTTCATAATTGTTAGTCGTTATATTTATTTTGTAATGTAAATATTTATACAGGTTGTCCGGAAACTCAACGTCAAGCGGGTACCAGGCGAGAGGTCAGGTTATAGGTACCAGTTCTGAAAAAAAACAGAAAAAAAATCCATGTCACTTAGATAAGTGATAATAGGCATATTTTTGAAAACGTTGAAAATCGGCACCATAGACGAAATCTTTAGGTTCTGTGATTACTAAAAATAACATTTCTTGTAAGCAAATAGCTAACTCACCTACGTCATCAATAGGTACCTATATCAGATAAAAGTTTATTTCGAACGTAAACTTACGACAGGTGGTTCATTGTTGAACACTTCACCCTACACTTCGGACCGACCAAGGAGTTTTCATTTCAAATTTTTTAGCGGTTGCACATTACCTAGCTGTCACATGCGCGCGAGCACACGCATGCGCGGTGGGCTGCTGAGTTTGGGCGCCATATTAATTATTATTTTTGTTTTCTAAAGGTTTTTTATTTAATTTTCAGGAGTTTAAAATAAAGTAGTGAATGAAAGTGCACATTATACAGTATTAAAACACTCGTGTGATACTATTGAAAACTTCGCCTACGGCTCGGTTTTTAAACTCGCACTCGTGTTTTAATAACCCCTTTTAAGTAACAGTTTCATAAACTACTATTTCTTTCAACTACGTAGTAATGTTATCATTAATCGCTACAAAACCGATCACAAAATACGTGAAGCAAAACAGTGCAGAAATGTTGTGTGAAATCTCATTACTGCAGTTTTTCATTAATGCAGTTTTTTAATTTTTTATTTAGATATAAATTTACCACAGAGGTTTAATGTCTCCCGATAAGTTTAATATTAAATGTATGCATTCTTATCTTAGGCCGCCTTTACACTTGTAAGTTGCTCCCGTAAAATTTATGTAAGAACCTTACGACTGTATTTACTCAGACTAATAAACTTACAGTAAATAATACTTACGTAAATTTTGTGAGTTTTTACTTGCGTAAATTATTACAAGCCATTTACACATACTTACAAAAATCAGAATCGAAAATGCCCTCTTATCGTCAAGTTCAAGCAGCAGCTGCATATATCATTTTACCAAATAAAAGACGAAAGCAAAGAAAATGCTGGGTAAAACTTTAGTCCTTAGCTGGAAAACAGAATGTCACGAGGTGCATTTGGAAATATTTTGATGGAGTTAAGAATGGAAGACCAATACCAATTTTTTAACTTTATGAGAATGAATGCCACGGGTTTTGAATTTTCGTTACTTCCTGGCTAAGATGCCCTTTCAAATTAGGCAATTTTCTAGCTATTTCTTCTGGAGTTGTACTAAACATTTCACTTAGTTCATTATAGAGTAAATTGAGTAAATTTGTTTTCACGCAGTTTTTGTACTCTTTATTTTTGTAGTCCCAGAGTATGGGTTGTGATTCGAAAGCAGTAATTGAACTTTCTACTTCAGGTGGTGACCAATTTTTTGTTTGTTTGGCCATTGGTGCGGCTAATTAATTCGTAAGTTCTCAACTTATCAATTTGATTCGATAAGCTGTGAGACGATTCTGTAAGCAAACTTGAACACGTTTAGACTTGTAATTTTCAAAGTTACATAAGTAGTAAGAAATTATGATAAGCTAGTTACAAAGAGTGTTTATATTTGCAAATTTATCGTAAGTTAACTACGTAAATTACTTACGTGAGTAAAACTTACAAGTGTAAGGGCGGCCTTAGAGCATATACCTAATTCTTATGCATTAGATCAAAAAGATACTGGCTGAAAATAAAAATCGGCTGAATAAAACCGACTTGGTGTAAAAAAAAAACAAATGGCGCGCATTTTGTACCATTGTAAAACTTTGATACTTCTTATTTAGCAAGAAAAGTTAAAAAAAAATGGAAATAGATAGCGATATGAATTCAAGTCCAGAAAGTATAAAAACAGCTGCAAATGAAATTGTTAATAACCTTTTGCCGCAAAAGTCGCAGGATAACCTTGTTTTCATCTTTTCATTAACTTGAGTTTTTATTTTGAGTAGGTATATTTTATCACGGTAGGTAAATTGGTAGTTGAAAGAAAAGTAGATTAAGTGAGTGATTAATGCACTCGTGTTAATTTAGTAACCAACATAACACTGGTGCATTAATGACTCACTTTGCGCTCGGTGCAACAATCTACTATTTCAACACACTTGCTCGTAAAGTACCACCGCCTCAACGTCAAGCCATTGTCATCAACTGGGCACAAATCTAGACTCCAGGAGGTTTTGTGCCCAGTTGATGACAATGACTTGACGATGATTTTCGGGAGATCCTGTAGGTATAGATATGTTTTTATTTATTTTTGTTTATTTGCTGTTATTTTAGTTTAGCTCCATACACATTTTCTCCTCTTCCTGTTCCTATTTCTACACACTGCTGTCTACGTCTATTAGGTATTTCATGCCTTCTTTCATGATGTCTGCTGGCAGAGATTTCTATTAAAATAAGCATTACCTTTGTACTCGTAATTGTTTACTGTATTCCTCTTGTAAATTACTGTTGTGTGTGTACATAAATTATAAAATAAATAAATAAATCAGTAGGTTATGTGGACAGGAATGGAATGTCCAGATAACGTGGATTGGTTTAATTAACTCTCCTTGGTATTCTATTTTTTAATAATGGCTTTTTGTCTGCGCATTTTTTTCGTGATTTCTATAAAACTTTAGCTTTCCTGTTGAAGTAGGGTCCAGACCGCTCCGTGGCTATTTTTGGCTACTTGTATTTTATTGATGCTCAAGCCGTGTGCCCGATGGGATTTCCCATCGGTAACATCTAAGGAAACATACGATACCTACTTTTATTTTGATGTCGATTCGTGACATTTCCCTTTTTGATAAATCAACCCTTAAATCAGTCATTACGTATTTTTATTATGTAGGTAGTTACTTACTTTCGAAGTTCTTCAGAAGCTTAATGCCATAACCAATTCCATATTTTTCTAATTTCAAGAACTTTCGTCCCTTATTTCCCCCTGATCGAGGATGAATTTCCAAAAACACTGATACTTACCTACATCTGACTTTTTATAAACAGAAGCCTAAACACTAATTTCCATATTTCTAACTTCATAAATGACGAACTTCCATACAAACTTGCATCCCCTATTTAACCGCATTACGGGAAGAATTTTTAAAAGTCCTTACTTATTCCTACGTTATATAAGAAACTCCAGTGCAAAATTTCATGCTTCTAGACCCACCGGTTGAGTGAAGCCACACTGCTCCGTTGCGTTGCGTTGCGGCGTCGCTCGCAGCGCTACATTTGGAATCTATAGATTAGTCCAAATCTAGCGCTGCGACATCGCAACGCAACGCAACGGAGCAGTGTGGCTTCACTCTTAAGCTGTGCGTTCTCTGTCAGGCAGGCAGTGTTAGAGTGAAGCCAGAAGCCACACTGCTACGTTGCGTTGCGCTGCGACACGGCGACGTCTCATTGGTCCAAATCTAGCGTTGCGACGTCGCAACGCAACGCAACGGAGCAGTGTGGCTTCACGCTTAGGGATTCACAGAAATAAGCGTTTCATACCAATATGAACATTGGTGTTATAAAAATAGCCTTCATATTCGTGTAAGCGAATGTAAACAAGCGTTTTATACGATTATAAAGATTATTTGTATAACTATAAGGTTAATTTTCGGATGAAATGCTTGTTTTACTTAGCAAAGTTAAGTCTATGTGAGGTCTGTGAATCTCGCCCTTAGAGTTTTATTAATTAGAGATTCCTTGGTAAGCAACCATGTGCAGCAGACATTTGTTAGATGTCATGAATTAATAGCGGGAGTTGAGTTTTGAAAAAACTCGAATTTACTAGCAAAATCAAGCAAGAAGTTTAGCTGCCTCGTATTTTTTTTAATTATACAGAGTGTAAACGAATTCGTGTAATTCCTTCAAACTACATGATCTATTAATGGCATAGATTAACCCCGCACGGGATTTAGATTGATTAAAAATAAAAAGTAAACTTTTTTTTCGCAAACATTTTTTTATGTCATAGTAAATTACTACGACATGCATAAATGAATGAAGGCACGGCAACATAGCTGACGGGCACGACTAGCGCGATATCGCTCCACGCAGTCAGTTAACTTGGGACGGTAAAATTACTCAGATACGGAATACCATAGTTCATTTTTTGAAAACTTTTTTTCTTGATTCTGAAAAATACCTATGGGTCAATCAGTGTCACCAGTAGATCACGCGGTTTGAAGGAATTAGACGAATTCGTTTACATCCTGTATTGGTACGTCGCGTTTAATTACAATAGTACAATTCCGTTGGTCATCGCAGCCCTATCACACTCATCCTCGGTCATCGTCGCACCTATTTTTAACTACACGTGTTCTTCCTATGAAATTACTGCGTTGATTTTATAATTAGGCATAACATGTGGACATTAAAGAGCATTGAACGATTATGTCAAGGACGGACGGAAAATTACCTATAGAGAAAATTAATTTTGGGATTTTAAGATATGGGAAGTGTAGACAACAGTGGCGAAGGCTCCATACAACTCGATTCCTATCGGTTTCCCTTTCGAAATATGGCAAATACTCGTATCTATTATTTTCATTTCAATTCATCTGTACAAGATTTCGAAGTCAGCCACAGGGCCACAGCTATAAGTACGAGTAGTTACTGGAATTCACGCATCACACTTGAGCAAGGTAAGCATTTTTTGGTCCGGCTTCCCTTTTAAGAAAATTCACCCTTCGCCACTGGTAGACAATGATATTGTGCATTATAACATCGTGAATTACCTATACAGAATGTATCGTTAATAATCAGCCCATTACTGCCCCACTGCTGGGCGTGGGCATCTTCTCAGGATGAAAAGGGTTTAGGCCTTAGTTCACCACGCTAAGGAATGTTTTTTTTTTCTTTTGCACTGCTTTAAATGGTCCTTGGGGGTCCCTTCTACGTAACCGGGCAGTTATTGGCGAGACCTGAAGGGTCTCCAGCTGAGGGGGGGGGGGGGGGGAAGTTAAATACTTAACCTAAGCTAACTACTTGTACTACACTAACATCATGACTACCTGGAGGCCAATGCTACTAACAGAAACTTTTATCAATGGCAATTGAATCGTTCATTCAGACAGTTTTCGTTGACGTAAACTGTCAAAATGTTTGATTTTATTTTTGTTGTCAAATAATTTGATAATTTTTGTAAACGAAAACTGTCTGAATAAACGATTAAGTTGCAATTGATAAAAGTTTCTGTTAGTAGAATTGGGCTCCTGCAACAACAGCACTAAGGGCAACCCCTAGTGGGTCTCGGACCTCGCCTTGGGGCGTTGCTGGTGGGGGCTTGAGGGGGGAGACAGCTTGATGAGGGCTAAATTATCGGTGTGACTGCGGAGTCTGAAGAGACGACCGGCTCTACGATGGGAGAGCCCGGTGGATAGTGACCGGGCTATGGCTTGGTGCGAGTTGGCGGACTATGCGCACCATCGATAATTTTATGGAGCCCTCATGTTGTGCATGTTTTCCTTCACAGTTAACGCAAGTGATAATTAAATTCTGGTATGGTTATATAAAATGAAATACATTTATTATGATTTGAAATTAACCCTTGATTCTTTAGCGAATAAGTATTAGGATTTATTTGACGATTTGAAACCTGGGCCGTAGTTAAGCATAGGCTACATAGCGTCGCCCGGGAGTGAAAACCTGAGGAATGCAATTTAGTCATTTTTATTTTATCATTACTATCTATACAGGGTGTTAACGAATTCGTGTAATTCCTTCAAACCACGTGATCTACTGGTGACACAGATTAACCCTAAATGGGACTTTTTGAAAATCAACTAAAAAAAAAAGTTAAAAAAAAACTTGATTTTCTATTTCTGAGTCATTTTAAAGCCTTGAGTTATCTGACTGCAAAGAGCGATATCACGTTAGTCGTGCCTGCCAGCCGTGTCGCCGTGCTTTCATTAATTTATGCGTGGCATCGAAATTTTCACACAAATGAAACTTTTTTTTGCAAAAAATTAATTCTTTTATTTAAAAAAAAAAAAAAAAAATTATTTTTTTATTTTTAATCAAGCTAAATCCCGTGCGGGGCCTGTCTACACCACTAGTAGATCATGTGGTTTTAAGGAATTACACGAATTCGTTAACACCCTGTATATATAAAAGGAGAAGCTGACTGACTGACTGATCTATCAACGCACAGCCTAAACCGCTGGGGTTAGAGTCTTGAAATTTTTACAGTAGGTTTCTTTTGTAACGTAGGCATCCATAAAGAACGGATTTTTGAAAATTCTACCCCTAAGGGGGTGAATTAAGCGATTGAAGTTTGTATGAAAAATCATCACTTAACGGGTTCAAAATTTCACGCAAGCGAAGCTGCGGGCGAAAGCTAGTATCTTATAAGACAGCCGCTCTATATGAAATTAGTTTTTAAGCATTGAAACTGGCCTTTATTGGGTATATAGCATTCGTAATTAATATAGTTGACTAGCTTTTGCCCGCGACTTCGTCCGTGTGGACAGGAACCGTGCAATGACCAAATGCATTCCCGAGGTTTTCACTCCCGGGTGACGATAGGCAGAAGCAAAAGAGCCCGCACCATAAAAGGAATAAGGATGAAATTACAATAAGTAGGTAACATTACCTACTTATTATAATTTTATTTTATTTTCATTGAAATACAGATACCTATTTGTTAATTAATCATGGTTATTTACTATGAATTTTAATACCTATTTTATTATCTCATCAATCCGCCAATTTACGAATTTCAACCCCCTCCCCGTTGTTTGATGTCGGAGACAAAATTGACAGGCGCAAATGTGAAACTTGTAAATTTTATTATCATTTTTTTCAAATTTGACGTTTCGCTCATGTCAATTCAGTCTTCTCTTCAGGATTAAAAAACGACCTTTAGAGCCAACACCACAAGTTAGCCTAGGGTCAAAAGATGTTGGGGGCTGCGGACGAATGTAGGTACTGCTCCCGCGGCCCCCGGCCTAAGTGTGAGATGGAACACCGGGGTGGTTTTAGTCAGTAAGAGTCTGACAGACCCCTCCGCCCACCCCAGGGTGGAGGACATCCATGAGGATTTCCACCCCGAAAAAAAAAAGGGGGTCAAAAGATCCTAAATGCGGCCCAGTTTGAGACTACATGTAGCCTATTTGTAAGTTGGAAATAGGCTACAAATAGTTACTGTACATTGTGATAGGCTGATATGATTGACTGAACTTCATAATGATGTAAGTCTAGTTACCTACTAGTCTCTAGAGACAATCGATTAGTAAACAATCAAAAATGACCAAATGAAACCATAATATTGAAAAAGAGTAAAGTATATTTAGGTTTAACATTAGGGTCAGCATACGCATAGGTAAGTGAGGCGTGAACCGCGGATGGAAAGGAAACCTAATACCCACGGAAGCCACTGCCATGTCAAATCACCTACATATTACACACATACTTACTTATATCACACACACATGTGCACTATCCACGCACACGTAGGTGGACACTGTGTAATAAGCCACCAATTTAACGTCTCACTCAACCCACAACCATCTGTCGGAAATCCAATTTTCCCTAAATATAATGGATCCTTTTCGCATTTAAAAAACGATGTTAAAAAATGTGGGCACACTTTAGAAATAGTGTCAACATCTTCAATGTTATTGGTCCCAGGTGTTATACTGGTGACGCATTTTACATATTTTTGTTTTAATATCTACATACCGCTTCGATGGTCGTTATTGTTACTAAATATCATAGGTAGATAACTGGGTGTGTAATGTAAAAAGTAAAACAATGGTCTTTCAACTATTACTTACCATACATTCGTTCAAATCGTTATCTAAAAAATACGTAAGAAACATAATTTTATTTTCGATTGAATGCACTCATTAAAATGCTAAAAATCATTTGTTGTCCATAAAACGTTACCTATGCAATAGCGATTAAATAATAAATTAATTTGCAATTAACATGAATGACTAATGGGCATTTTCGCTTATTTGCTGCTCGAGCATACCACTAACAGCAGCTAATGTTCAAACTATTAACGACCAATAGAAAGTAGTCAATCATTTGATGATCCCTTGAGCACTGAATATTGACTATAGGCGACTAGATGTCTTATACTTCTCCTCGGTATAGGGGCTAATTTGATGTCACACAAGTAGAGTGCTCCATTCATAGCACACGCGCTCGCCCTCGCGAACAACACGCTACAAATACTTAACAATAAATATATTAAACTAAGCATTAAAACGGTGTTTGTTTGCACAGATGTGAAAGTGTTTTATTTTAATAATCATTGTGTGTAAGGTGATTCACCGTGGGTATCAAGCGAATGTCGTATTTATACTCATTTTCTTTGAGAGTTCATACGCAAACTGCACATAAAGTTGATAAATTTAAAAAATGAGTGTTAAATATGGAGCGACGGATGTGGATGGAAAAGTGGAAGAGAACGACAAAGAAATAACGACTGAAGTCGAAATTCACTTGAGGTAATTTAACTGTTAGCGTTCCTCATCGGAAGCGTTTATCTAATCCCGTGCAAGTTCAGTTTAGTGCAACTTATCCAGTTAGCGACATGCGAAACATAATTTTGATAAATGAAGAAAATTGCCTGGCGCTCATGGTTCATTGACAAAAATCGCTCCTGTTTCCCATGAACAATTGCGAGAATACCTCTACTACATGTTTCCCACTTATAAAGAATATCCTCTTAGAATCCATTCTTAACCAATTTATCTAATCTTACCACTGGCAGTTTTGATCAATTTAGATCAACGATAGCATCACAATTTCCACTCAAGTGCAAATCGAACCGCTCGATAAGTACTTTACTAAACTATGGCACATGGTTTTTGTGCCTTGTGGCGTTTCGAAATCCCATAAATAAAAAATATCATGTGTTCCCTCGAGACTGCTTTATTGTTGCTGCTTTTAGTGGATTTCGAATTTTAGCCTATGCATCTATCTGCGGCAAAATACATGGATACTTAGGTTGGTAATTACGATGGTTCTCCACGTGGTAAAGTCACCGATTCAGTATGGAATTCAGAACCTGTAGCTAAATCAGATAATTAAAATTAGGCACTAGTTGTGCTGCTTTATTTTCTCCATCGTTTAGCTAAATTCGCTGCGATACTTTGTTTCGGAAACATCAACGTGTAACTAATTCCTAAATGTAAACAAATATTTTAAATTGCTGAAATACAACTACAACACATACAACAACAATCATTTTAAAACAACACGGGTAATCAAGTTTTTGGTTAACCGTAGTTTATCTTTAATATTTATTAAGTTTCGACTTTCATTAGAAAATACTATATCAGTAACATGACGTTGCAGATCTTCTGTTGAGTCTTCGGGACATCGCTGCATCGCTCTGTATAAACATTAGCTAAGAAAGATTATCAAATCTAAGTCACTGTTTATCCAAGTATTCATAATATACTAACTTTGTTTTTCTAGTGGATCGTACAAGAGAAAATGGTGGCGGGTCAGTCAGAACGTACTGTATGGCTTGGGGCACGTGTACAACGACCTCTGTGCAGCCATGTGGTTCTCCTACATGATGCTGTTCTTCCAAGCCGTGCTCAACATGAGAGCTGCAGTGGCTGGAGCCATGCTGCTCTTAGGTAATTAATGTTTATTATCGTCATATTATTTACGAATAAAAGGGCTCTAGTTATATCCGGAACTAGACGGGCTTCCTCAACAACATGTGCTCTTAAGTACTTAAGTAACTAAAGTCATAGATACACTCTCGTACAGAAGAATAAATTAATTAACCAGAGCCGTAGCTAGAGGCTCTGGGGCTTCGGGGCAGCAATTGATTGAGGCGCCCTGAATGGTCCTTTATTATATTAATAGAGGGCCCCTGAACACTGTTCCATTTCAGGATTTCGTGTTTAACAACAACATTGTTTGATGCAATAATTCAGGTCTCCCAGACTTAAAAAGCTGCTTTTTCAAAAATCTAAATGTGCAGTTTTTGTTTTCTCGAAATTTGAGCTCATGTGCCTACTTTAGCGATTGTTCTCTATTCCTAATAGGTAGGTTCGGATTTGGCCCTGCAGCTATATCTCAAAAAATCACCCATTATCATCTCTGATAACCTATTTTACTCTCTTTGATGAATAATGAACGTAATGAGAATGCTTATATCGACTTGTTTTACTATACCTATGCATAGAGATAAGTGCGTTGAATGTAATCTAAATAAAGGAAACTGTTAGTTTAAAAACGTCCATTTTCCTTAGGTGCAGTCATCTGTAGCAAATTCTGAACATAATATATTTATACAATTAGGTTTACTACATTATCTTTATTCTGTTTATGTAAATTTTGGTTTTTTCATTGTAACTAATAAATAACCGTATTTTTCATACATGTTTGCGTCCTTCGCTCTATATTTCTCCATTCATCCATGTCAAAGTTTTCGCTAAATACATAGCAGCAGTCTTTTGTGCTATGTCTCTGTCATATTCTTTTGTTTTTCATTCTTTATTCAAAAACAATGATCATGGAACATTATTAAAATTGACGTCTAGTGTAGATTTGTTTTGTTCGTAAAGTTAAATGCAAAAATATGTTAGGTATGCGTAATCTACATACCTTTACTACATAGATAACTTTTCTGCAATAATACTCTTAAAATAAATTCATATTAAATCTAGGTTTTCAACCTTACCATTCTAGTGATAATATAGGGAGGAAATGAAACACTATAAGAATATACCTAATAGGTAACTACTAGCCATGGAGTAAGCATGGTACTAGCATAATATTCATTATGAAACTACTATTATTTATTAGCATAAGCATATTCTGTTCATTACTCCTCCTACTACGGCCTCTTCTCAGAATAAGAAGATTTTAGGCCTTAGTCCACACGGTGGCCTGCTGCGGGTTGGCGGAATACATGTACCACCCAGGTTTTTTTGTAGCTCTCACAAGTGTGTTGGTTTCCTCACGATGTTTTCCTTCACCGCTATCGCAAGTGATAATCAAAGGCAGAGGTGCGGGCCGGGTTTGAACGCAGACCCTCCTGCATAGAAGGCAAACGTTCAACCGCTGGGCTCTTATTGCTTTTTACATCTATACAGGTTGTGAACGAATTCGTGTTATTCCTTCAAAGCGCGTGATCTACTACTGACACTGATTGGCCCTGCATAGGTTTTTTTCAGAATCAACAAATTTTTTTTTCAAAATATGAACCATTGTATTCTGTATCTGAGTAATTTTACCGTCCCAAGTTAACTGATTGCGTGGAGCGATATCGCGCTAGTCGTGCCCGTCAGCTTTGTCGCCATGCCTCCATTCATTTATGCATGACATCGAAATTTTCTATCACACAATAATTTTATGTGGAAAAAAGTTGTTTTCAATTTTTAATCAATCTCAATCCCGTGCGGGGTTTATCTACACCATTAATCTATGTATACATATAAAAGGAGAAGCTGACTGACTGACTGATCTATCAACGCACAGCCTAAACCGCTGGGGTTAGAAAGTTGAAATTTTGACAGTAGGTTCCTTTTGTAACGTAGGCATCCACTAAAAAGGGATTTTTCGAAATTCAACACCTAAGGGAGTTAAATAGGGGATGAAAGTTTGTATGAAAAATCGTCACTTAACGGGTTCCAAATTTCACGCAGGCGAAACTGCGGGCGAAAGCTAGTAAGTAGATCATGTGGTTTGAAGGAGTTACACGAATTCGTTTACATCTGTATAAATAAAAAGAAAAGTCCTGACTGACTGACTCATCAACGCCCAGCCCAAATCCTTGGACCTAGAACGGTGAAATTTTGCACAGAGGTTCCCTTTTTATTTTAGACAAGGAATAAGGAAGGATTTAGCGAAATTCAACCCCTAAGGGAGTTAAATAGGGGATGAAAGTTTGTATGGAAAATCGTCACTTAACGGGTTCAAAATTTCACGCAAGCGAAGCTACCTACCTACTAAAATCTTATAGAAAGAAATACCTAACTAGAGTCTTACTGGCTCTATTTGTTAATATCCACTCCATGACACAGGGAATCCTAGTGTGGAGGCTAGTGCTATTTATGCACTAATATGTATGTTTCTCTGAACAATAAAGATTTATTATTATTATTTGCTTTCTTTTAATGCATTATTAATTTCTAAATTCCAGGACAAGTTATAGACGCATTGGCTACTCCAGTCGTGGGTGTATTAGCTGACAGATACGGAACCTTAAAGTCTTGGCATTTAACTGGTATGTATTAATTAAGATGCACTTTGATCATTTTAATACGGATATAAAGAAAAAAGGCGTGAGAAATTTAAATGTATAAAAAACATTCCTAATAACAATATTTCCACGTTATGTGAATGATGAAAAATTCTTTCATGCATATTGGTAACGTAATGTTCCATAATGGATGACATGCCTTAACACTAAAATAATATCTCAGCACATAGGTACTTACATCTGTCCATAGTACCTATGTCCGCTAGTTATTAAAACATCTTTGTGTTATTATAAACCGCTTCACAAGCTGGATTGTCAAAATTTGCCAATAGGTGATAAATCCTGGGTTCAATCCCAAGGTCGGCTTAAGCTTTAATATTGAAAAGAGACATCGAAATGGGTTAACCTGAAATTCTTAGTTTTAGCCCAGAATATAAAAACACGCTGTGTAATCCTTACTAATATTATAAATGCGAAAGTAACTCTGTCTGTCTGTTACCTCATCACGAGTAAACTACTGAACCGATTTTGTTGAAACTTAATACATAAATTGCCTGGAACCCGGAGAATCCCGAAAATTACGGAATACGCAATAAACGACACCCGCGCGGGCGAAGTCTGACGAACGACGAACTGAAAGTGTAAATACGATCATCATATCATATCAGTGCACATCGGGCTTCCCCAGTGACGTAGCTAGGGTTATGAGCGCCCAGGGAAAGGATCAAATTTTGCGCCCCAACAAAAAACAAGCTCAATAAAAAAAGATATTGAATTAAGAATTTTGTTAAAAAAATAAGGAAGTAACGATTTTATCTGATAGCTCCCAATCTCCAGACATACTTCATTTGCATTTAAATCAACATCATAATGTTAACGCGAGATCTGCTGCGGTTTTATTCAGTTGTATATGTAACAAGCGGCCTAATTTGCGCCCCACTAGGTCCTGCACCCCTGGCAGCGGCCCTTATGGCCAGCCCCTAGATATGAAACTGGACTTCCCAATGCGGACACGAGAAAGCTGCTGCCCATGCTCCTAAAAGAAACCTTTATCTAATCGCATTTTAACGACACCCACAATTAGGGAATGGTTGGCCTATCCTTGCTGGATACTTATTACCACACGAAAATAATGTAAATACGATATTCCAGCTCTACTTTCGCGGAATATACACAAAGACACGGCCGAATACTTACTTAGAAAAGTACAGTTTTTAAAGGAAAATCTATTTATTATTTCAGGTTGCGCTTTAGTGACGTGTACGTTTCCCCTGCTCTTCGTAAGATGCTGGGGTTGCTGGCTGACCGACGACCCCGACTACCTACTATGGTGGATGCCGGTGTACTATGGTGTCCTCATCGTGGTCTTCCAGATCGGTTGGGCTGTCGTACAAATATCCCACCTGGCGATGATCCCCGCCATTTCCGACAATCTACAAGTGCGCGCTGATTTGACTTCAATCAGGTAATAATGAAACAGCAGATTTAGGTATTTCAACGTTATTCAAGGGACAATAGCTTTCAATTTTTTTAGACCCTATCAAACCATCACGATTTACTAAATCGTAACTTATTGGTAACAAAAACCAAACACATTGATTTCAAGTCAAAACAAATGTTTGTACTTTGGATCTATCTACCTACCTACTTTTTGTTGGTACCTGACTGAATATCGTCAAAGGCGCAGTGTACAACAGCGCATATTTCTGCCTTAGTACCTATCTATCCCTTTAGAGAAACGGTGGAATATGTGATATAAAAATATATGATCTAGTTTCTCGCGTTGTTTGAGTTATAAAGATAAAACTAGGTAATACTTGAGTCAATTGAAAATATTTACGTACTACAATCCTACTTGCATATTATACATTCAGTTCAAACATTAATATTTTATAGGAAATTTCTCTAACATAAGTGAGGTAACATGAAATAGGAATTTATACCTTTTTTACCTACGATGCATATTCATCGTGTGGTTCTCGGCAGAAAGTAGGCCACCACCTCTAATTTCCGGAAGTAACTGTAGAGTCTAGAATTACAGCCGTAGACAAAACAGTTTGTGTTCACCATTATATTTTACGGTAGCACTTACTAAACGTCACTTAAAATATTTCAATACAAGCTCGCGTCGACCTGCGTTTATCGATACTGCAAAATAAGCGAGTTTGCGGTACGTGACCCGCGCCACCCGCTGCCCCGCGAAGTCCTCGCCGTTTGTTGCCTATTTTGATTTACCTATTATCATTATTGTTTACTCAGGGTTTCTTTTTTCAGATACATGGCGTCCGTGACGTCGAGTTTGGCTGTGTACCTAATAACTTGGGTCGTTTTGAGAGCTAGCAACTATAGCACCTTCATCGGTCCTATGGACGATTACAAATTCAGGGTAAAATAATTACTAATATTAAGAAATAAATGCCACGTAACATGTAGATATAATCTATCTATTCAAGGTGTAACTTTAACGCACAACCTCGTATGGGGTCTCTGTACTCATCATTATAAACAACTTTTACTATGGGAACAAACCTGGAATCGCGAAAAAAAAACAGCTGTTCCCCACATTTTGACGATTTATGCGAACATAAATGTATAATTAAAAGGAAAAGTCCTAACTGACTGACTGACTCATCAATGCCCAGCCCAAACCCTTGGACCTAGAAAGTTGAAATTTTGCTCATAGGTTCCCTTTATAATGTAGATAAGGAATACGGAAGGATTTTTCGAAATTCAACCCCTAAGGGAGTTAAATAGGGGATGAAAGTTCGTATGGAAAATCGTCACATAACGGGTTCAAAATTTCACGCAAGCGTAGCTGCGGACAAAAGCTAGTATATTATATAGGTACTAGTGTATTATTTACTTAAAATGGTCTTCTATTTTATGACAGTTTATTTCGCTTTCACCGTCATTACCACGTAGATAATCTTGATAATCGTTCAGAAATGAGATCCGCTTAATAACATGCTAACATGCACGGTGATGAAGATAGGTACCGAACTCAACCGAGAATAAGTGGTAGGTACGTAGCTAGGTACTAACTTAAGCGGGCTCTACACTTGCCCGTGAACAGCGGCCGTGTATCACGGCCGCGATTCGAGCTTGAACACGGCGCAAAAAATATAGCCCTCTACACTCGCAACCTTTCGCATTTAGGTACGTTCGCGCATTTTACTGAAATGGAGTGGAAGTTACTATTGCTGCTGCTCTGACACTGTGCTTTAGCATGTTGGGCTTGTCAAAGCACGGGTTCTGCTTGATAACACTCAAGGAACACTAGTTCGCGATCGTTACTCCACTCGATGTTCATTTTTTGTTACATCCGCTTGTCACTGCATCTGGAACACAACTGCGAACACACCGCGAGTGTGGATGCGTTCGCGCTTCGCAAACCCTTTGACGTGGACCAAAAACCGCCCCCGGACGGGGAACGCCGCGAAGCGCGATCGCGATGTCGCCAAAACCATCCACACTCGCGGTTCGCGGCCTTCGCGGGCTTTCGCGGCGCGAGTGTAGAGCCCGCATCAGAGAATTTAGGTAAATGCTCTAAGGTATCTACCACCTATTCTTGGCTGAGTTTGGCTTCTATGGTCTATCCACATCTGGATATCAGTTTTATACACGGAGCGACTGTTATCTGCCCTCCGCACATCATTTACCTGCTGGGGATGTATCTGCCGATCGATATTTTAAGTTAGACCGGTTGTCAGGCTTTCGGGCTTCTGACTGCCCATAACATACCCATGTTATAGTTACTTAGGTTACAAAGGTTATGAAAATCGAGAGTCCCGGTTCGCAACGAATAATGAAGTATCGCATTGCGAATAAAAAAGAACGGGTATGGATTAACCTCTATCTCTCTTGCCTTTCAGGATGTATCACTAATTATTTCCGGGCTCGGGATATTATCATTCCTCCTCTTTCAAATATTCTTCAAATTAAAGTCAAAGAAAGAGCTTAAGGCCAATGGTCACGCTGTGAATAATGGAACGGCTGCAGTTCCGAACGAAGAAAATGGAGCTATCGAGGCTAATGCAAAGTCGAAAACTGTGTATTTTCTTCGCATGCCACTCTTATATCAAACTAGTTTATTGTAAGTATGTCAATTTATATTGACTGATGAAACCTCGAGGTTTAATATTTCATTAATAACTACTTGATTTTTGTTTAAAAACATCGGGTAGTCCCTCAGAACTTTTTACATAATTTTGCACGTAACTAAATGAATCCCTCAAAATATCCACGCTGACAGTTAATTGGTTGTTTTGTTGGAATAAACGTTGTTCAGACCATGGTAGACTACCATTCTAGAGAATCAAATTAAAAAAAAATGTAACTGGTCTTTAAAAAAAAACACAAAAAAAAACAAGTCAGCGGGGGGACCTGCGCAGTCGGCGCCATGATGGTTCAAGTTATTTGCCGGGAACTTTACCGCGATGAGTACATTAATGTTACGGTTAATGTTTGATCACGTTTGAGCAACATAAAACTTTTTAAGAAAGCCTAGTTTATCTTTTTGTTATTTTTTTTTTGATTCTATTCGATGGTAGTAGACCATAGTCTGAACAACGTTTATTCCAGTAAAACAACTAATTAAATGTCAGCGTGTATAAAAGAGTGAGTTCACCATAATCGTGAAACCTACCTAACACACCAAATCTACTAGCAAGTTTTTTTGCGCAAGTTATTACACGCAAGTGTTACTTAGTTCGTAAAACTGGCAGAACTCGACTTGCTGCTGGTTGTTCACAATTTGAAAATCGGTTACAGAACTCGACTTGCGCTATTTGCTAATGGATTTGGCGCATAACGGATTTGAAGTTCCTCTGGAGTTCTTAAGTAGTCTTCATCAGAAGTCCGACACAATACCTAGTTTTTTAATTATTCCAGATACGTATTTTCCCGGCTATACTGGGCTCTAAGTCTAGTCTACGTGCCACTGTTCCTTGAAGAGCGCCTTGTATTTAACCCAAGCGCGGGGTCGGAGCTGGTTGCCAGTGTACCTCTGGCCCTATACATATCTTCATTCTTCTTCTCGTTACTTTTGAAGAGTAAGATCAATAGATGTGGGAATCAGGTAATTATGACTAATACTCTACTCGTGTCGTGTTCGTAGTAGAAGTATGAAATAATTTCTTTCCCTGTTAATTTACCCATGGATACTGTTTATTACATGCGTAGATAATAGTTAGTTTACTACCTCGTTGGTCTCGTGGTCTCAAGCGCAGCTGCTGAGCGTGAGGTTCTGGGTTCGATCTCCAGGTCGGGCAAAGTGTTATTAGGTTTTTCTGTGTGGAATTTCTCAGTAGTAACCCGGAGTCTGGATTTGTGCCCGGTTGATAGCAGTAGACTCACCCATGGGACTTAAACATAACGGCAAAATGAGAGTGTACCTACTTACTATACCTACACTTCTGCCCAACCCTTCGGGAAATACAGGCGTATTGTTGTTATAATATTTAGGTTAGGTCGTACCTACGAAAGGTACGATGATATTATTGGAACATTGATAATTGCTGTTGAACTCGTTTGTGATTCTTAAAACCTATAGATGACCACCACACAATTATTTTTTAAACTTAATAATTTATGAACACTCCACAGATGGCGTATCTAATAGGAAGTTTACTAAGTCTGATTAGCTGCCTTTGGATAGCTTTAGCTATACATCCACATGCTAGTATAGTTCAAATATATTTGGTCGCTACATTAATTGGTAAGTAATTATTTATATTTAAATAAAAATGAGGTATGTAGGTACTGAAAGAACTTATCATCATTTACATACCTACCTATTAACAGCCCGTAAACTTCAACTGCCACGCATGGCCCTACTAATGACCACAACAGTCTATGGTCAAAGGGGAAGATACTAGAAAAACCACGCTTGGAAGTGTTGGCAGGCGAATACCTACGTGATCGCAGTTTGTTGTTATTAGTACCTACCTAGATATGAGGATGCAACACAAACATTACTGAAATAGAATAAACATTATTTTTTTCAAATTATAACTAAATATCTAAGAATTGATCAATGTGTTTGGATGTTATCTTTTTAAAGGTATTTTCATTAACATTGTGAATTTAGACGAATTGGGAGTTGCTCTAAAATGCTGTAACACATTAAAACACCTAAGTTATGATGACATAATTTATTTTAATAATAATGATGTTTGCCTTTTTGACAAATCATAATAATAATTATGTGCAATAGCCTAACCATAACCACAGAATAAATAGTACCTACAAGAGTACATAACCACAATTGGTACCTACTTGGATTAATTACAATTTCTCTGATAGTAATATTAACGTTTACAAATATATTTCATTTTTCATTTCATTTTCAGGTGCCGGTAGTTCAATAACGCTCGTGTCCAGTTTGTGCGTGACTGCGGACTTGATTGGCCCCCATTCTCACCATGGTGCCGCCATCTACTCCGTTGTCACTTTCGCCGACAAACTAGTGACAGGAATTGCGGTTGTCGCCATTGAAAATTAGTAAGTAACACAGGCTACACAGAGGAAGCAACGACTGCCTCTATTAATGCCGGGCCCGCAGCGCCAATTTTCTAACAAAACATGTTATCAAAATAAGTTAGCAAAACAGCCAGTCCGCTGCGCCTTTATCAAAACAAGTTAGCAAAACAATAAAGAAAGTTTAAGCCGTGGTGTTCTTAAAAAATCGGGAGTTTTGAGTGGGCATCCGGGACATCTGGAGACATTTACTAAAATCAGAGATATCCCGGAAAATCGGGAGACCTGGCAACACTGATGGCGTCTTCCTCTAGTGAGGGCGAACCCAAAATGCGTCACTTCGCCTCCCTGCAGTCGAACGCGGAGGATGTTATCCATTCGTCTCGGCAAATTATGTTATTGTGGTTTTGCTAACAAAACTGTTAGGTCACGCCCCTTTTCGGTTAGCAAGCAATGTTATCCTGTTTGCAAACACGAAAACACAGCGCAGCGGACCCGGCTTTATAGGTTTGATACGCAGTTCGTATAGACCACAAAATGGAACTGAGCGTTAGCACGTTATGTACGTGCTAACGCTCAGTTCCTAAAGTATCCGAAGCCAATGCCGTCAGTAGCGAAATGTGGGTGAATCTCAAGGGTGAATGACAATACGTGCTCATCACGCTTACGTCTTACGCGGGCTTAGGCCTGCGCCAGTGTTACCTGAAGGCATAGGCGTTAGAGTAGGTACTTTGCTACACCCACATTTCGCCAAATACTGCACTAGGGCGGGCGTATGCTCTACTTATGTAGTACTATGCTTATGCTACTATTTACATGATTAGTTACAATAGCTTGACGACGTCTATGAAGGGATCAACAACTGAGAGAAGAAATAAGGACGCTTAGGACGCTTACAGCGGTTACGCACTGCATCCGATCCGAATCCGTGAAAATACGTTCCGAAGTAGCCATAGAACTATTTGTATGGTAGTTTACGCACTACATCCGGCATCCGTCATCCGATTTCTATCCGTCATCCGTGAGTCTCCAATTCGGAAGAAATATTGACGGACCGAAGTAGCCGTAGTAATGTTTGTATGAACGCTTTCGCAGTACCTCGGATTCAAATCGGACGCCAAATGGATATGCCAAAGATGGCCCCTGAATTGTTTGAATTTGGATCAGAGATCAGAAAAGTGCGTAAGCGATATCCGAATTCGGTCCGATATTTTTACTCTAGATCGGTATTTTCACGGATTCGGATCGGATGCAGTGTGTAAAGCAATATCCGAATTCGGTCCGAGTTTTTTATATCCGTATTTTCAGGGATTCGGATCGGATGCAGTGCGTAATCGCTCTTAGGGTAGTAGTCTAAAACACCGTCCAAGGCCGTAATCGCTATGGCTGATATTTAACGACCACAGCCCAGCATATTGGCTACAAGGCATCCTAGACGATTAAACATGCTTGTCAAGCACGTGAAAAATAGCGCATAAGGTCATAAAACAATTTCAGTTGCAATATAAATTTTAACTAGTTTTAATGGATTTAAGGTTTCATATCCTAAAGCGTGTTACGTATGTTGTGCTTTCGGATTCACTGTAGTTATAGCAGATTTACTGTTATTTTGGTTTTTCTACTGTATACCTACCTACTGTTATGATAAATTACAGTACTTTACAGTAAAAAAGCTTCACTTTACTTATATAATTTTTTGATGTTAACTTAAAAAATAAATACAAAGAGACTTGAAATGCAGTGAGATTATTATATAAAATTAATAAAATCTTAGTGAATTACCTATCCTATGTGTTTAGCTTAAAACACTGAAATTATAATTTAGCGATCTGCTAGCCTAACATGCGCAACGCGAGATAATTTTGTCGTCGAATTCCGACACGAGATTATCTCGTCTCGACACCAGATAGTGCATCAACAAAATCATGTCGCGCGCTGTTAGCCCCGCTGAAAGCACAGTTGGCTGAATACTATAAAAGCATTTTTGATCGTCTAGAAAACACAATACATATTATTTCGTACCTACATTACCTAAACACTAGATGCATTGCTCTAAATAATATTTTTTTTGTTACTTACAGCAAATGTGAAAATGCAACCGAGTGTCCACAATACTACAGGGGAGTCCTAACTTATGCCTGCGGTGGAAGTGCAGTCCTGGGCATACTCTCTTTGTCTTTCGCAAAATTTATACCTAAGCATAAAACTGAAACAGATTTATAAAATTCTCACACAAACGTGTATTTTTTATTATTATTTTATTGAGTTATTGGTGCCGATTCTTTGTTTACTAACTAAAGTAAAATTAGAGAATTGCTTTATTTTAATAACAGACAGTGCGAGAAAAAGACGGTTAAGCCTTGTATGTCCACTCCAGAATGCTCAGACGAATGAGCCGTTTATTCGCCTGAGCATGCTCAAATGGATACAAGGCTATAAAGATTAGAATTTTAGAACTATGTTAGAGATGTCAAACTAGTTTAAGTCTTGAACTTCACTGTATTTTTATCCGACACGGTCTGACGTGTTGTCTTTGCATGGTTTTGGTTCTAAAAGACAATGCTCAAAAAACCCTAGACAACTGATATCAATCGATCAAAACGACACGTATGTCAAATGATAGCTACTGAATAAATTATTCGGTGTAAGTATCACGAACCAAATCGATGGGGCAGGTATAAGAACACAACGTGTTACAAAAATACTCATAAAGCCGAAAGGGGATTAAAATTAAAGGTCCCTTGTAAAGAATATTTTGGCAATTTTTTAAAATAAAAGTAGGACCCAAAAATTTTTTTTTGTATAATTCATAAAATAAAATCATCACTGAAAAGCAATCCTGAAAACATAAAACTAAAGAGTAGACTACCCAGAAAGTTATTTACATTCTTACCTAATTTATTCTGAAAGGTAAATGACAACAACCATAAAAGACTACTTGATTAACATTTTCTTTTTAAGGGGAATTATGTAACACGTTTTATAGACGTGAAAGTGAATATGCAAAGTATGAAAATAACGTATGGCCACCGCACTTTAGGTAAATGTGCCTAGGTTTTTAGTCTTCATCAGCCAAGCATTACCCCAACTATGTTTAGGTCCGCTTTTAGTCTAACCAAATACTGGTGAATTTACTAAGGTAAGGTACTTAGAGTTAGACCCCAATAGGGTGAGTTTACATGGTTCTGACCGATAACCTGTAAGTACTTGTCATTACTACTATTTTGAGCCCGCGACTACGCTCACGTCGAATACGGATAACGACATCATTTCGCAAAACCAACAGATCATAAACTCTGCATCATATGTATAGGAACCCTTACTAAACAGAGATCAACCCATATCTCTTAGATAGGCTATTAGCAATTTATCAATGAAAGTCCAGTCAGGTTAAATACCAACAAATAATGCGTTGACATCGCACATAAAATCGTTAAGGATACCTATTATTGCATATTAAACTTGTATTTGTTTCATTGTGAATGATGCCGAATTTTGGGTCTTCACGGTTTGAGCATTGTCCATAACTCTTATTTACGTCCGTCTCTTTCTTATTTTATCAGAGTAAAGAAGATGGCAATAGCCTTAAGTTTAGTTTGTGCACAACAGAATCGGCACCTTTGTGTACATACAAAACATATTAATAAATAAGACACTGACTTAGCAATAAATTAAATAGGTACCCTTTCAGAAAAATTACATTTTTTTTAAATTTATCGATTAGGTTTATACCAACTGTAGGTAAATATTGCTTGCTACACTTAAGAACATGTAAGTACCTATTATACCTACTGTTTTTTTAATAAACCAAAAATGAAATTTAAATTGGTTTTATTGGATTCAATTTAAAAGGATCCACAAACGGATCGTAGTTATATTTAAATTTATTGTTGATAGACGCCTGATTTATGACCACCTTAAGATTATGTCTCCCACATCTCGTTTTAGCTATGTTGAACAATTGCAACTGTTTAATTTGAGCTGTTTCTGCAAATGGTGCTTCTATAAAAACACTGTATAAATTAACACATTTTTCTAATAATACACTAGGATCAGCTATTCGACAGTGCTCCCATTGCCTGTAATCTAGAAGATGAATATTTTCTAACGTCTGACATTGGCTGAATGCTGAAAATATGTTTGTAAAAATAATACATTTTTCAATAATACGTATATTTTTTAAAGACCTAGTCAATGCTATAGAACGACCTATAGACGATGCGCATGGTGAAATAGTGGGAGATTCCACATTTAATGTAGCTAAATTATCACAGCAGCGGAACAGTACATTGAAGAAATCTGAAGTATAACTACAAGCACCACTTAAACTTAAATATGTTAGTTTCCTCAAATAGTCACAACTTGCTTTTAGTACAGGTGCAGCTATTACTTGAGTACTAAAAACTAAACTTAACTGAATCTTTTGTTTCTCCTTAAATTCATTATCATAATTTAACACTACATTTGGCATTGCATTTCTTCTTCTTTTAAATTTTAAATATTGATAGTGATCTTCATCTATTGTATTTCGTCTCGACTCTGGAGCTTTTGGTTCTATATAGAACCAATCATAGTTCTGTGGAGCTGACGTACCAACAAGTGATGATTTATAAAAGAATGGGAAATATTGCTTTAAATGTCTATATAATTTATGAAAAAATAAATCATCAAAATGTGTGGTGTCTTTATTCCATATCATTATAGCAACATTTCCTAATAGATTTTTCTTATAGTCTGTGACACATTCTACAGTCACATTAAAGTTCTCACTAAAGAATTTCTGAAATATCAGAGTAGCAGAAACTGCGACAACTTTCATATTTAACATGTAAATTACAAAGAATTCATAGCTTTTAAGCTCTATCATTGATAAGACAGGGAATTTGTCGAGATATTCATATATTGTATTTATTGTTTTCCAATTTATTAAATATACCGCAAAGTGGTTAAAGTGAGGTATCTGACAGTCGGAATATTTTTCCATAGTTGTAGTGTGCACATTATCTACTTCTACAGCACTTAATTTTAAATTATGTAACCTAGTTTTTTTTAATATATAAAGTACTAGCTTTGAAGACAACAAATTGTTCAGAGAACCCACTAAATGAACATTTTCAAAATGTTCAAAAAGTGATTGGCACTGCAACAAAGTCTCTTGTGATATCTGAACTATGGCGGGTTGGCCAAACACAAAATTAACAGTAATATCTTTCAAAGTTGGACAGTTACTGTGTATTTCTATTAAATCTAAAACATTCAGATTTGTGTATGATATATCTAAAGTTTTCAGACGTTTCAACCTCTTGAAGGCTGGCAGAACTTTAGTTTTATATAAGTCAGGGACCCCACGCATATTGAGGTCTAGTAGATGATTTGATATATCTTTAAAAAAGTTTAGTTTTAGTGTGTTGACTGTGGCCATGGCATTCATAGACATATTACATTCTATTATAACACCATGCAGGCAAACTAAATTTCTTAAACTTATGCAAGTATTGTATACGCTATGCAGTGACCAAAAGTCCAGTTTTCTTAGAATAATCATAATGATTTCTTCTGGAAGGTCCACAAGCTGCACCATTGTTGCTGTAAAAAATAAAGAATAATACATAAGCTTGAAGAGTTTTTATAGCAATTTTAGACATATTTTAAAAACTATGTTCTTAAATAATAAAACCCTTCGGCTGTGGCTGCTGATTAAACTGTATCTAGTATGGACTTTTGTGTACATACTTCAAAATATAAATAATAAGAAAAATGGTTACCTTGTATTTCCTGACAAAGGCAGATGAAATATAATTTGATATTACTTTATAAAACATCAACGGCAATGCACAATTACTATTATTTATTGATAACAAAACACAAGACGGGACCTTGGCATATTATTCAACTCTATCAAAAAGTTTGATTTTGTTTGGTTTTGACGTTAATTGTTCATTTTTTTATTAATTTAACGACCATGGATACTGTTCCTTTAGGCATTGCTGGGGGCTTAGGCTGGGCCCCCTGGGGGCTTACCATGACGTCTTAAGAAAACGTTCAAATGCCAGCCAGTCAAATTCCGTTCAAAAGCAGGCCTGCTTCTGAATCGCTAAAAATCGTACCATGTCAATACTAAAGGTGAACGACTATTCAACCAAGTTGAACGGATAAGCTTGTTCCACGGACTAGGAAAAAAAGAAGGACTCCGCGCCACGTGTATCAAAAGTGAAGCACTATAAGTATGCCGAACCGTTTGTACAAACATGCCTCACGCACACATTTACATCATAAGGTGCCGACCGGCCGCCATTACGCGGCACCGCGGCGTCATTGTAGGTACTGTTTACGTCAAGTAGTAAAATAAAATAATGACTTCCTGTGTTGTGAAATGGTTTAAAAATAATTCTACATCCCAGAAAAAGTGTCAAGGAATAACGTTCACAAATAAGACACTCATTTAATTTGTTGATTTATTATATTTTTGACATTTTAAAATTATTACTATTGGAACACAAAACCTCAAAAGATGTATCAGTGTTGTCGGAAAATAAATGGGTAATTTTCCCGAGAGATTGGGTAATCCATTTTATGGTGTTCTTTATTTTTATAGATTTCCTACAGCAAATCAACCGTGGAATAATGATTGGATTCAAATAATAAGAAACTACAGAAATGAAGAACATTGGATTCCGTCGAAAACGTTTTTCTTGTCACTCATACAAAATAAATACTTAATTTTAAGTTTTTTACTATGTATGTTTGTAATTTCAATTAAATAATTTAAGTGGACTTCTTGTATCGCTTCATTTAAACAAATTAATTAACTGTGAAAATTAAAAAAATGGAGAAATTTTCATTTATCTGGTATCCCTCAAATCACGCACACATAGATCGGTACGGTGCTTCACTTTCGATATGCGTGGCGCGGAGTCCTTCTTTTTTTTCTAGTCCGTGGCTTGTTCATGGTACGAAAAGTCTATACAAAAAAAAAGGTGAACGGATTTCGTAAACGTCAACTTAGCAGGCCTGCTACAGGGGGCTTACCATGACGTCTTAAGAAAACGTTCAAATGCCAGGCAGTCAATATTGACTGCCTGGCATTCAGTCCTCCTGGTTTTGAACGGATATCCGTTCAAAACCAGGCCTGCTTCTGAATCGTTAAAAATCGTACCATGACAGTAAAAGGTGAACGATTATTCAACCAAGTTGAACAGATAAGCTTGTTCATGGTACGAAAAGTCTATACAAAAAAAACAGGTGAACGGATTTCGTAAACGTCAACGTAGCAGGCCTGCCGCAGGCCTGCTCTAACGATGACATGGTACAAAAAAGCAGGGCAGTTCAACTTCCAGGCAACTTCTGCCCTGCTTTAAGAGGTTATGGTAAGCCCCCAGGCCTGCTTTAACGATGTCATAGTACAAAAACGCAGGGCAGTTCAACTTCCAGGCAACTTCTGCCCTGCTTTAAGAGGTCATAGTAAGCCCCCTGGTGTGCTGCATTGCATTGTGCAACACAACATTACACAGGAAGACTTTGAATTCGTTGGCAATATTTTAGTCCAAGACTTTATGTGAGGAACAAATAATAACTAAAGCTAGTAAAGTGTTCAAAAATAATAACCCACAGTTTTCCCAAAATCAACAAAAAAATTAAAAGGATCAAATTGTTGTTATTATGAATGTATTAACGGAATATATATGTGGATATGTAACACAAAATGTAAAGAAAGTATGATTATAGCATTATCTAATACAAAAACGACAAAAACCTTTTTTCACTTGAAGCCCAATAACTTTTGACCTGCACGGAATTCTACTAAAAACTTGGATTTATAGCGTGGCGTACGCAGGCAACACAGAATACTTACCAAGCCGTCCGCTAGAGCGACGAGTAGGGGCGGTAGTGTAGACTGCGCGCAAGATAAGTCTGCGCGCGGCTGAAATCGGAACTAATCATGGTCCACCAAAGTGTGTGCCGTTTTATCAATTTTGATCAAAGCATATACCTAATTTTGATAGTAGAACTACCTGATTGTTGGAATATTTAACGGGCAAATTATGTTAAGCGATAAAAAAGTTAAGCTTAAAAAGCGGTAATTTGAACTTTTGCGATCATGGAAACGTTTAGCACGCCCTCAGTCGCGCGCAGAGTTATCTTGCGCGCACTCTAGCAGCGGGGCTCGCTACATGACAGACGCCAGACGCGCTCGCGGCTATATTACTTTACTCTTTGGCTCGCAGTGCGACAACTCCTGCGCTCTCGAGACATCATAATATTTTACTGCCGTGCAACTGCGTTGCCCTGTTCTATTTCGTGTAATAAACGTATTATGTTAAAGAATTGCAGTCGTGTTGTCCTTTAAAAGGTCCAATAGCATAGCACCTACCACCGCTATAGATTATATTATTCTTATAATAATCATAAAAATGCCTAAATGAACATGTTTATACTAGTCGCAACTTGTTACAAGGGTTGGGACGCAACTCATAAAATAACGCCCATTGTCGTTTTGTGAATTAACCTATTTAGAAGGAAACAGTTGTAAAAAACTTTGCATAATATTAATGGCCGATCCGAAAGATGGTGTTTATAAAAAGCCACTGTTCCTTTACGATTTGTTTGACATTTAACTGAATTGGGTGTTAGTCACATACTGCATCGCCAACTGCTGACTACTTAGAGCATATACCTATACCTATGCTCTAAGGCTGTCTACATGGAGACTATTTGATTGACAATTCGATCAAATTGTCAATCAAATCGCGTCGTCTGGAATACGCCACGTGTTTAAGTCGTGGCCATATCATAGAATTGATCACTACTTCATGATGTGGCCGGCCATTTCATGAAATGGTTGTATTTCATGAAATGGCCAACTAAAATTGGCCATATCGTTTAAACTTAAACGTTTAATGATATGGCCATCCACGTTTGGCCATATCAATATCATTAATGTAGGGTTTCCATGATATCAAAGGTTTAATAAAAATCTAAATAAAGGAAGCACGTACCATGCAAGCAAAGGAGTGGACTACGGAATTTCGACCCACAAAATATCGATGCACGTTACCGCGAAAGTTTAATAGCTTGATTCACCAACAATTAAGGGGATCTGGCGCTCGGCGGCCGCTGCCGCGGCAGGCTCGCTTCGCTCGCTCGCCTTCGCGCGTTATTGGTCACTGTTCTAACCTAACCTAACCTAACCCAAATGATTCAATATACTAAATAGTAAATGTTTGCAGTAACGTGCATCGATATTTTGTGCTGTAGTTTCACAGGTTAACCAGATAAATAATCGAACAAATAAAATTCTATGAAAAGTTCACCCGCAGTTACCATGAAGTCATATTTTGAAATCCAATAATAGTCCATTAATTTTCGTTGCGTGGTCACCCTACTTTACTTATTATTATTAGCTTTTTTGTCAGATTAATAAAATTGTCCGCCGCCATGATGCATCACAAAAACAAAACGATATCAGCGCCTCTAACGGTGAATAATGTAACTATTTTACGATAATTATGATCACTAATGTTTGACCATATTATTAACATGAAGTACCCGTGCGTTTAGCTGATCATATCGTTAAACGCTGATTATTCATTGATCTGGCCAGGCCATTTCAAGATGTGGGCAGCGGGTATTGGCCATTTCATGAAATGGCTGGCCACATCATGAAGTGATCAATTCTATGATCTGGCCACGACATAAAGACGCCAGCACATCAAGCTCCCCGATACCACAGTTTATTGTTAGACTGTGCCGATACTGTCAAATTTTCCCATAGAACCTTGAACTCTATGCCTTTGCATTATGAGCATTTTATATTTTAAGTAAAATTTAAACATCTTTAATTATTCTTTCTCTCCTGCCCCCGTACACAAATTCCTTTTTCCTTAGACATTAGACATACGGTGGCAAAAGTTTTTAATATCAGTCGGACCATCGAGCATATCATACCAAATATTAAATTTAAACGTAAGCGGAAGTGACGCTTACTGTAGTTGGTAGCACTGCCGACAAAGTCGCTAGTGATGTACAACGTTAAATACCAGACTTTAATAACTGTTGCAAGTAGTTCCTGAGTTATTTATGAAAAAATAATTCGTTGTTAATCATTCAGTGTTAATGTGGCACGAATTGCTACCTATATAACTTTTTATTGATTTATTAAGTTAATAATGGAAATAATATTGATTTTAAATAGGTATATATTTAAAATTGCCTCGTTGGACAAGTGGTGATAGCCTTGTTGGTCTGGTGGTCGCAAGCGCAACTGTTGAGCGTGAGGTCTTGGGTTCGATTCCCAGGTCGGATAACTAGCAGCCCGGACTCTGGATTTGTGCCCGGTTAATGACAATTAAAATAACTTCGCCCTTTACTTTTTAGTATAGGTACCTTATAGTTCATATTTTAATATACTGGGTGCACTTGAGTGTATTAGTTTATTAATCAGTTGACTCTACAAAATACTCTATAAATAACCAATGAAAAGTTGTTCCTGAGCTACTGAAAAACTAATTTTGTGGCACGGTATTTGAGTATCTCGTTCTCCAAACCATTCAATCAATGGATGAAGACAACGGAACTATACTTAAAGACTGATTCTACACGTATTTGACAAGTTTTTTATATCTTATCTCGAAAATTCAATTTATGACAAAAACTTGACACTTTCTTTGACGTAGTTAAAAAACCCCAGAGTTTTTGGAACAGTAGGTTATTCGGAAAACATCGAAGCCATTTTTATGTTTGATAGTCAACATTTTCTACAAAGGACACCGTCGCACTTTGTAGTAAATTAATTATTATTTTCAGATGCATCATGAAACAATCCATGCAAACATTCACTTGACTGAATGTAATGTGAAGTTTTATATTACAATAAACAAGCTTAGTTTTAGTATATACTAAACCTGAAACTAGTTTGTTCTAATCACTAGGAGAATCAAGTGTCATATTTTTTACAATACGTTTTTTTTTTCTCAAATTTCAATTTTGTTTCAGTAGGTTTCTTTCTACCCATAACAGTTGACGGGAATAGACACCTTGAGACTTCAGATGGTCCGCTCGGTCAGGACATGGTCATACTGGACATAACCGGCACTGGAGTGGGAAGCATGCAAAATAGGAGGCCTATTCCCAGCAGCGGGATTATAGAGATTGAAAATTAATGTTCTATTTACTTGGTTCCCTATAAACATTGTTAAGCCACCGAGGATACTAAAGTGCAATATAATGATTAAAATAGGAATAAATGGGGAAGCATAATTATTTAAATAGCATTATGGAACTAAGAAAATAGTATATGTTGGGAAGAAAATAGTATACTATTTGGGTTCATATATTTTTCAATCATTCGGGCGGTCGATTAAATTTAATCGGTATTGCCTTTTTTGTTAGGGATTAAATTAATTGTATGAATAATTTTTGTAAATTGAAGTAAATTGTAATTCAAGTAATAATTTCATCTTTTATAAATATTTTTTGAAACGTTCCGAAGTTATTACTATATTCCGGAACGGTATCTGACAATATTATATACTTGACATCTCTATGCTATGCTGTATTTCGTCAGGCAGCTGGCAGATGGCAATATGGCTGTAGCTTTCGAGTTTCGCTGGCAGTGTGCGGTGCTCGCATCATTTCCAGTACAGAAGTAGTATTTCTGACGGCTCTAAAGTTTCGTTTTTAATTTTTTTAGTGGTTATTGTCTCTGTTTACCTTAAATTGACTAAAGTTTTGTGGCAAAATTACTGTTCTTTCATTTCCGTCGTCACCAGAATTTATTCGACGACAAAATGGCGTCGCTTGACAAGATTTTACTGCAAAATATTTTTTCGCATTTTATTCGCTTATCATAAAAATATGCAGAAAAATTGTATACCGTGTGTTTTCTTAACATTTTTCTCGATGCATTATCCAGTTTTTCTTCGTTTCGGTCGTTAATTATATAAGAAACAGTGTATTCCTTGAATTTTCTACAAAATGCACTTGGTAAGTGATTTTAAAGCTTTTGCCATCATTGTTTTTGTGTATTTGTTTATTTAATTGTATTATAAAGGCTTAAAATATTCATGGAACGTTCTGGAAGTCTTGGGTGTGGCCCCGATACAGGGTGAAATTTTAAGACGTAATTGTGAATTTGAGGGTTTTTGTGATTGTTTACAATACATTTTGCTGTTTTTATGTATGAAAACATTCTTGTCCCACGCAAGAAAGTGTTTGCGATGATTCTTTGTTACGTAATCTTTTCATAGCACGCAGTGAAAATGATTTTGAAAAGGGACCCATTTTTGCAATTTAGCTTTGAAAATTGGTCTTGCTAAGCACTGCAAGTAAAGACACTAGCATTTGAGGTTATGTTACGCTTCTGTATTTAATTTCAATTTATTTCAAGTGAAAAAACTAGTGCAGTTTCAAAGACACTACACCTCTCCCCAATTTTATTTAATTTTATTTTATTTTCCAAAGGTATGGATGTTTTCAGTCCTCAAGCGCACTGCTTTGAGGTTAGGTGTTCTATTTTCTTGTTTTTTCATTAGTTACTAGGTTCCTGATGAGACAAGACCAGTGTATTTTAAGAAAGTTTAATGTTAAGAACATTTCTTTGGTATTGAATTATTTTAATTTCTCAAATTTTGGGGACCGTTCACCTCTCGCATCCAAATAGTAGGTTCTGTAATGTTTATTGACTAAGTAAGTCTTTGTTACTGGCTTAAAAGAACTGTATCAAATACAGAATGGTGGTTTTTATACATAATCTTAATTTGATATTGGGAATTATTAAAATACTTAAATAATTATGTTTTTTTTAATGTTTATGGATCCTTTTATATTTTGTTCATTTCCAAATTGTTATTTTTTCTCTTTTAAACAAGTTTATTATCATCAGTATTTCAAGGATTCTTTTTTAATTGAAAACCATGATAATTATTTTAATGTTATATTCATTTAAAATTATGTTAATTAGTCTTTTATAGCCAGTATTAATTTTGTAATTTGTTTCAGAAGGGATTCATGAACGAATCTGGAAGTGATTCGAATAGCGAGAAAGGTGAGAAGAGTGATTCCAGTGGATCAGGATCAGGAAGTGAGAGGTAGGTTTGGCCTTTTCAGTAGAACCATTTTACTGTTTTGATTATCTTCATTGTATTATAATAAAAACTTGTTTTAACAGTGAAAGCGGATCCAGTTCATCTGGTTCTGGATCTGAAAGGTCTGGGTCTGAGAAATCGTTGGACAGATCACATCACAGTGATGACACGAAATCATCATTAAAGCACAGCAATGCCAACTCATCAAAATCTGACCATCATACTGACAAAAATTCTTCAGATGAGGACTCTCCATCTAAATCAAAATCACGAAATAGCAAATTGAAAGCTGACTTATGGGAAGATAATCCAGACATATATGGAATCAGGAGATCGGCCAGATCCCGAAAAGAGCCAGATAGACTTAAATTAGCAGATAGTGATTCAAGTGAACGAGGCAGGACTCACAGTAGAAAGAGTAGGAAAAAAAGGTAGTAATAACAAATACAAATTTATTGTAACTTCAAAATTGATTATTTGTTTTTAACAAAAACCAAACTTTTTAGTGATTCATGGAATTCAGACTCTTCAGATAGTGATAGTGACTTAAAAGGTTCACCACCTCCACCTTCAAAACGACCAGGCCAAAGAAGTGTACCTCTCAGGAAAAGAAAACCAACACGAAGAAGATTTACCAGTGATGAGGATGAAAGTTCAGAAGGCACCGATGATGAAACTAAAAGGTTAGGAATTCATGTACTTATATTTTATGTAGGTGACTGGCCGCATCAGAAGATTTTTTGGGCTGATATTGCAACAGGTAATTTCATATTTCATGAATTCCTATTAGAACAACTTTTTTTTGTCCGTTTCAAGTTTTCTAGATAAGGACGCATGGTATCAGGTAATTTTGTATGTTATGTAATTTACGGGTTTTAATACAATGCTCTGCTGCGACGTATGCTGTAACAGAAAAAAAATGTGTGTTACTGTAGATCAAAAACTTATTGCAACAAAATCCACAGTTCCAAATAACACTGGATTGAAACACCTTGATCGAAAATCATTTAAAAATATGACTACAGCAGCTAATGACTAGAAAAGTAGGCTCTTAGAAGGAACATTTAGTATTTTAAAACTTTTATTCACTTTAAAAAAAAAGTCATGGGGAATTCAATCGTGTATGTCCTCCGCCTTAGGAAGACGAAGAGTTACCTCTAACTCATACCAGCTAAAACCAACCATAGTGTACCTTCCTCCTAACTCATCCTGAGGTTATGTAGTCATTCGAATCTATGTATGAACTGTAATTTACAAGTTTATGATTGGAAGGATTAAAAAAGATAAAAAAAAAATATGAAAATATTTAAAAAAAAACAATGGTGCTCCTACAATGATATTATAAATTATTTTGTTCTGGTTTTCTGTAAAACTTAGAGAGTGCCCTAAAATATATATTTTTTGAATGAGAAGAATGGTATATTTTTTTCACACTTATTTAGTCCTAGCTAAATGAAAACAAATATTAACATGCTGTATCAATCATTGACAATGACAACAAACATGAGTGACACATTAAATGACGTGACGTATGCAACACACGTGTCAGTCTCAATGTTGGTAAAGGAACACAAAAGCAAAAAAAAAAAAAACTTGGACATTTCCTTCAGAAAAAGGAGATTAAAAAAAAAATGTCAACACCGTAATTTCGGTTGCTCTAAAGTAATTAAGTGCAAATCATTTATTTTTCGGTAAATACTAGAGTGATTGTGCAAATACTTTACATAATGGTCAAGTTGTACCACTGAACATTTTGAATTAAGGAATGTCCAATGGTCAGAGTCATGCTTCTTCTTCTTCTATCGTGTCGGCACGAGCTATACAAGAATAGCTGATGCCGTGGTGAAAAGATTAGCCAGTCAGCAAGGTTGGTAGTGGGCCTGACTGCCCAGGGTGGGCTGGACGTATTTAAGTATCGTCACTCGTGGAGGCTCTTTTCGTGCACCCCCCAGAGTCATGCTGTATAGTATTTTATAACCTCAGTGTGGCAGCACCATTATGATATTTAAAAAGCCGTCATTTTGGCGGGCTTATGTTATGTCTTGTGACGTCACAGTCCCATTGACTTACCTGTAAAATGACTGTCGCCTAACGGCCGAAGTTAATAATCGATCCCAATCAAAAATCCATGGATTAGGTATCTAATATTAGGTTTATGACATTACTTATACTGAATTTCTGCCAGAAACCCCCATCAATTCATAGATTTTGGATTAAGATCCATTATTAATTTGGGTCGTTAATGTTTCCGGTTTACTTTGAATCCCTTCTTTCTTAGGGAAAATATTTGAGGTAGACAAGAGCTGCAAATCGAACATGTTCTCTCTGTTACTAGGTGTCCCATGCACATGACAGTTTCAACAACTTGTTACAAAATCATACTCGTCGCATGCATGCGCAAACGGTTTGTGCAAACATGCGCAAACTTTTAATTCGGTAATGACAATACCGTTCGCGCAAATGTTTTGCCGTCTTAACGTACGTGTTTCCTTGTGCAAATTTTGCACAAATAAGATTGAGAGTGGACCAGCAGAACCATTAGACAATTTTTTGTATTATCACGACTGGAATCGCCGCCGACGCACATTGAAGCCAAACGATTTCCCATTTGTTGAGTTAGTATAAATCTTCGACCATTTTTGAAGAAGAAGCAGAAAATCCCCATTTAATTAATATTTAACAAATGCATGGAAAAGATTTTTGTCATACTGACTAGTAAATTAAACTGTCAGTGTCATGAGTTTCGACCCCAATTCAAACCCAACGAAACAATTAATTTTCTTTGAATGTTTTTTTTCTTTTTTCCTGCTATCAGCATTCTAGAAATAGTCAGATGTGGCCTAGGTGTGTTATTGTTTTGGCGATGTTCCGTTGAACATTCTCCTTTTCCATTAGGGTTTAGAATTGTCTCAGTTTCTCTGGCCTAAGTTAAGGAGGTGCCATCTTGTTAGGTGTAATATATCCCCTTGTCTGTTCATAAGGTTTATGGTAAGTCGCTTCCATGGACGTTTAGTCTGTGTTTGTACCTCTTGCTACTTTTGCTCATTTCCTCTTTTATAGTCGAAATCTCTAGGTGCTCATGTATTTCCGAGTTTCTTGCAAATCAGGATGCACTTGACATAGTCCTCAGGCCAATATTTTGGAATCTTTGGAGAATTTTGATATTGCATTTGCTAGCAGAGTCCCAGAGTTCTATTCAGTAAGTCCTGATGGCTTTGATTAGTACTTTGTTGATTAGTAGTTTGTTCCTGAGAGATAACTTTGATTGGCGTCTTATAAGCCAGGATATACATTTTACTAGGATGGTTGTTTCCTTTTTTCTTGGCTTTAATATGGTAGGCCCATGTCAATCTTTTGTCTAGGAGTCACCCTAGATATTTTACAGAGATGCTCTTAGTGGTTTTTCTTGTATAAACACTGGAACACAACCATCTTCCCGAGGAGTAAACAACACTTTTTGTGTATTAGTTATTCGGCCTTGAAACCCGCTGAATATTCGTAAAATCATAAAATATTGTATTGTTATTAAATGTTGTCTTTTCTTTTAATAATTGTTTCACGTACTTAAACCAAATGTTATATTTTGAGGACTGTCAATTATTTAAATTTAAGGGGCTGACGCAGAATGTACATTTCTCATAATGGGCACTTCTCAAAATGAGCACTTCTCCAAATGGGCAGTTCTTAAAATGAGCAATTATCTACTCTAACTAATGCACACTTTGAGAAGTGCTAATTTTGAGAAGTGCTCATTTTGAGAAGTGCTTATTTTGAGAAGTGCTCCTTTTGAGAAGTGCTCCTTTTGAGAAGTGCTCCTTTTGAGAAGTGCTCATTTTGTGAATTGCTCGTTTCATTTTGAGAAGTACTCATTTTAAGAAGTGCTCATTTTGAGAAGTGCTTATTTTTGGAAGTGCTCATTTTGGGAAGTGCTCATTTTGGGAAGTGCTCATGTTGAGAAGTGCTCATTATGTGTATTGCTCATTTTATTTTGAGAAGTGCTCATTTTGAGAAGTGCTCATTTTTGGAAGTGCTCATTTTTGGAAGTGCTCATTTTGAGAACTGCTCATTTTGACAAGTCCTCATTTTGAGAATTGCTCTTGTCTGTCGACTACTAAAATAAAACCGACCAAGTGCGAGTCAGACTCGCGCATTAAAGGATCCGTACCAATACCAACAAAACAATTATAGTTTACCTTCTTTTTAACTTTTTGTTTTTTTTTAACTATTCAGTATGCACTACTATCATGCCAAGTTTCACGCTTCACGTTGAAAAATGCATTTTTTCCCGAGGTTTCTTGTAGGAAAGTCTCCCTTTGGGTATAGACTTTTTATTAACACAGAAAATGTAGCCCTGTGACAGAGGGTCGGTCAGACAGACAGACAGATGAACAGACGCCGCCTTAGTAATAGTGTCTCGTTGGCGCCCTTTGGGTACGGAACCCTAAATAGATAGAACACAGAAAAGACAGAACAGAGACAAGACAATAACCGTGCTATTTGCCAAAAGGTAATGAATAATTTTCTTTGGTTAGGCAGAAGATATTTAAGTTGTCAGACATTTATTAATAAAGAAAAGAAATAAATGTTAATAATGTAAAATTAATGTAGTTTCATTAAGCTTATAGCATTTGGCTAATTGCCTATTTAAAAATTTTTGCGTGGCTGTAATAAATATTTTAGGCTGGTGTTCACCAATATTTGTTTTCTGGTTAAATAATTGTTTATATAACATTCTAGAACATTTTTTCGAGTAAACGGCTGTTTAACCACAGACAAGTTTCAGTCTGTATACATCCAACTGAAAAAACTAAAATAAAAAAGCCATATTTTAGCGATTCCAATGCATTTCAGCTATTTATGTCTTTTTCAACAAACAAAATGGCGGCTGTGTTTAATGAATATCACCGCGCGTACTTGACCGAGATGCTTACGTCGGACGATGACGTCAGCGACCATTTTGTTTGTGTGTACAGAGATGTCGCTCGTAATGTGAGTATTGCAATTTCTGAGTGGTTTGTTGTCGTAATAGGACAGCAACGCGACGTACGGGCGCAGCAGTTAGTTACAAAGAAGCGAGTGATGAACAAACTGACTCCTCCGATCTTTTGGAAGTGGAAGGCGTGGATGGCGAAGCTGAGGCGGAACCAGAACCGGAAGACAATAGTGAGACTATTGAAAGGGTCTTAGGTGTCCGGCGAGGGAAGAAAGGAGGTAAAATTTATAACCGTTTATATTTTGAGTTTTTATTTCTTTTATCGACATTATAGATGATAATTATTGCATGAAGTGTTTCTTATTTATTTTATGTTGTTGTCTGTTGGTGTTCTCTTATATTTGCATTTTGGTGCAAATACACTGTTAAATTTTAGCTAATGTCTTCTTATCGTTATGCAGTCACTGGAAATGTGACTACACTTTACTATATAGAGGAGCATGGAGATCCTAATGAAGGCTGTAATCCTCTTGATGCTGAATCAACTGAGCCTCAGTACCTGATCAAATGGAAAGGCTGGTCCCATATTCACAACACATGGGAGTCAGAGAGATCACTTAATGAACAAAAAGTGAAGGGTCTTAAGAAATTAGAAAATTATATAAAAAAAGATGCTGATTTGACATGGTGGAGGCAGCAGGCAGGTCCTGAGGATATAGATTACTATGAATGTCAAAATGAGTTGCAGCAGGAATTGGTGAAGACTTACAACAATGTAGAGAGGATAATAGGTGATTATTTAAATTATTTATTTCATTGTAGTGAAAAAATATTTTATTATAAAAACCGACACTAATATAGTACCTACCTACACATATTAGTAAAAATATGAATGTACAAGTTTAATAATAGTTTACACTACATTATTGTACTTATCAAGATCATAACTGTTTTTTTTACTAGCGGAACAAACACGAGAATTAGAAGGTGGCGGAACAGCACATGAGTACTTTTGCAAATGGGAGTCACTTCCATATGCTGACGCCACTTGGGAAGATGCAATTTTAATAGAAAGAAGATGGCCACAAGAAGTAGAACATTTTAAATATAGAGAAGCTGCCAAAACAACCCCCTCGAGACATTGTCCTGTCTTGAGGAGAAGACCGAAGTTCCACCATGTGAAGGATCAACCAGAGTACGTGGGCAAAGACGCGGTATGTGTTTTATAATTATTAATATTCGCAAAACTACTAATGCATTAAATTTTTGCAAAAATTTTACTTTGTAAACTACTCAGCATATTTTCTTCTTATAATTTTAATGTAAATGTGACAAGAGGAATAAATTGTATGTACTACTAGAACATTATTGTTTTAACAAGTGTGATTTTACGTGAATTATCTTGGAAGTTTTAACATCCTACTTATGAAAAAAATATTGGTTATGTTTCTTCCTAGCTTGCATAATATTTTTATATTACCAAGTTTCTTCCATCACAATATTAATAACAACGCCATCTATTGGTCTAAGCTTGAATTACATGTTCACTAGTTTTCCGTGGAGTTGCGTGTGACGTTAGTTGGATGTCGCTTTACAACTACTTAGTAGATAAAATCTTGAATGCGTAATCATGAATTCATTGAGTTATGATTATATTTTACTGTTAAACAGCTAAATATTATGCAAAAAGTGATCTACTTTTTAAATATTTACATAATGGCGTCAAGAGACGTAATCAAATAAATACTTAGTGATTTTCTTATTTAACCTTCTTCTGAACTTCTTTTATTTGTGGCTATGAATGTTTTGTAAAATAGAAGCTGCTATAACTTAGGTTTTTTTTACAGAGTTATATATTGAGAGATTATCAAATGGATGGATTGAATTGGTTAATACATTCCTGGTGTAAAGACAACTCAGTCATTCTTGCTGATGAAATGGGTTTAGGTAAAACTATACAGGTACGTTCATAAAATACCTGTTTATTGATTTGAAAATTATAGAAGATGCACAAAAATTCTAATTGATAGTTGGAGTGTGCTCTCCAGTGAGAGCAACTACTCATAGGTGTAGCATGTATTTATGCTACTCAAGAGGGTGTACAAACAAAATGTCTTTTCTTTTGAGACGTTTTTGGTAGGTGCGTGTTGTTAGCCCAGCAGCCAGTTCACTCCAACTATCAAATGTCTCTCACCACATCCGCTTAAAGTATTAAAGACTGATTGCAGATGAGCGTTTTCAGAAAAATACCACACCCCCTCGAAATTCAAATATTTTTTGCAATTATGTTATTTAAGTAATATTTTTGATGGATGTATAACAATATACTTTATTATTCCTGAAAAACTATAACAATATACTTTATTATTCCTGAAAAACTAAGATTTTTTAGTCTAATTTGTGTTTTTCAATGTAATATTAGGTCACACAATGGATTTCTTGGGTTTTCAAACCTCAGAATGTGACTCTGCGTGTTTCCCAAAAAAGTCTGTTATTTTGGTATTTGGTACCATGTACGTATTTTTTTTGTACCTGGTGGGTAGTTAATTTTGATTGTGTAATAAAAAAGTAGCTATAAATAGAGTGTGTTTTTTAAAAGACGGTCACAATACTGAGAACTCAGGTTGTGACAGAAATTTAGACTTGTATTTTTTATTATTTTTTTATTAAATATTGCATGTAATAAACAATTGACTATCATAAAAATAAGAAGTAATAGTTCCAAAATTATAGTAAACCAGGGAAATTTAAATTTTTAAATGTTTATCGTGTAAATTTTGATCTTTTATGAAAGACTTATCACAGGGGACAACATAAAAGCAGGTGTTCGGAATACTTCAATTATTTATAAAAAAAATAACATTTAAGGAATTATTTATACAAAAATGGTATAGTTAAACTATTTAAATGAGAAATTGAATGTATTTCACACTTCTACGTTTCTTTCATCAGTTTAAAAATAATTAAATATTAAGACGGAGGGACAGCTCCAAAAGCGGGGTGTGACATTTTTCTGAAAACGCTCAGATAATAAAGAAGAATACAAAAAAAAAAAAAAAAAAACTAATTGTTTTTTATTATTTTCAGACCATTTGTTTCCTATACTACCTCTTCAAATCACAACAGCTCTATGGACCATTCCTTTGTGTTGTGCCTTTAAGTACAATGACGGCGTGGCAAAGAGAGTTTGAGCAGTGGGCGCCTGATATTAATGTTGTTACTTATATTGGTGATCTCAGTAGTAGAGAAATTGTAAGTTACCGTCAACCCAAATATCTATGCTATTTGTTTTCTTATTTATAAAATTAATGAAATGAAATGTTTACTTGTTTTAGCTCAGACAATTTGAATGGAGTTTTGCAAGCTCGAAAAGACTGAAATTCAATGCCATCTTAACTACATACGAGATTTTACTCAAGGATAGACAATTCCTTAGATCTTTTAGTTGGGCGGTCTTATTAGTCGACGAGGCGCACAGGTTAAAGAATGATGATTCTCTATTGTATAAAGCACTTAAAGAATTTGATACAAACCATAGGTTATTGGTCACTGGTACTCCATTACAGAACTCCTTGAAAGAGTTATGGGCCTTATTGCATTTTATCATGCCTTACAAGTAAGTATTACCACATTAATTAGAATGAAGCATTTTTTTTGCTGCAGTCTTTTGTATTCATACTGATATTCACATAATTCTAGGTTTGAGTCTTGGGAAGAATTTGAGAAAGACCATGAAGATGCTGCTACTAAAGGTTATGAAAAATTACACAAGCAATTGGAACCATTTATTTTAAGAAGGCAGAAGAAAGACGTAGAGAAGTCGTTGCCTGCTAAAGTAGAACAAATATTAAGAGTAGAAATGACTTCCATTCAAAAGCAATATTATAAATGGATCCTGACCAAAAATTATAGCGCCTTACGTAAGGGTGTAAAGGGTTCTATAAATACGTTTATAAATATAGTTATCGAATTAAAGAAATGTTGCAACCACGCTTTATTGACCAAGCCTGAAGATTTTGAAACTAGGGCATCACTCGCGACGACTGATGCTGTAGAGGTAAAAATCCTTTATATATGTCTATTTTTATTGTACTGTTTCATTTCATTTTTACAAAATTATAAAATTGTTTGTTATTTCAGAAATTATTGAGGGGCTCCGGAAAATTACTCCTATTAGATAAGCTGTTATGTAGGTTAAAAGAAACAGGGCATAGAGTTCTTATATTTTCTCAAATGGTCAGAATGTTGGACATTTTGGCTGAATATTTACAAAGGAGACATTTTCCGTTCCAACGCCTTGATGGCAGTATAAAGGGTGAAATTAGGAAGCAAGCTTTAGATCACTTCAATGCGGAGGGCTCTACGGATTTCTGTTTCCTACTTTCCACGCGCGCCGGCGGTCTGGGTATCAACTTGGCCACTGCTGACACTGTTATTATATTCGACTCTGATTGGAATCCTCAAAACGATTTACAAGCTCAAGCGCGTGCGCATCGTATTGGACAAAAGAACCAGGTGCTTATTATAATTTTGAATCTGTATCTGCTTGACTGTTAAATATTGTATATAATGTTAACATAATTTTTACAACTTTACAGGTCAACATTTATAGATTAGTTACTGCTAGATCTGTAGAAGAAGATATTGTTGAAAGAGCTAAAAGAAAAATGGTGCTTGATCATCTCGTTATTCAGAGAATGGACACCACTGGGCGAACCGTTCTCAATAAACGAGATGCTTCAGCAACAAGTGCCAATAACCCATTCAATAAAGAAGATTTAAACGCAATATTAAAATTTGGTGCTGAAGAGTTGTTTAAGGACGACGATGAAAATGATGAGGATCCTGTCGTAAGTATAAATTATTGTGATATTTATAGTTGACTAGCTGTTGCCTGCAGTTTCACTCGCATACTTGGGGAACTACTTCCTGTATCTGAATAAAAAGTTTCCATGTCCAAATCTAGGTCATGGTCTACCTGTGTGCCAAATTCAAACCCGTTCAGCTGTTAAGGCGTGATTGATATAAACATCTAAATTCACAAACATGATATTAGTAGGAGAAGGGATACGTTTATTTTATTAACATTAACTTTTACAGTGTGATATTGATGAAATCCTGCAACGAGCTGAGACCCGCGATGAAGGTCCTTCTATGGTGGGAGACGAATTACTCTCAGCTTTCAAAGTCGCTAGTTTTGCCTTCGATGAAGACAAGGCGGTAATGGAAGTTAAGAAAGAAAATGCAGAAGAAGAAAGTAGAGATTGGGTATGTGTTGAATTTATCTGCGCTGTTTGGACAATTTTTAAACATTTTAACAAAACAATCTGATTAATAGTTAGTATTACACGCTTTTAGGATGACATTATACCTGAGAATGTTCGGAAGACCATCGCTGAACAGGAGAAAAACAAAGAAATGGAAGACTTATACCTTCCACCGAGGAGAAAGAATCTGCAAGCGAATAATGCTGACGGCGGTAAGTAACTTAGGGTTTTCGCGTTACCGGGAATTCCTGGGTACTGTGTGTACCCGGGAATTTCCGAAAACGCATGATTGCTCAAAACACAAGTTTGAAATACACAACTAAAACTATATTTTTACAAAAAACATGAAAATTCCCGGTTATCCGGGAATTCCCGGGAAAGCGAAAACTCTAGTAACTATACCTTCAGACGGGATGTAGAGCGTACCTTGCTTTATAAATATTTAGAGATCCAGGACAAATGACTTACTAAATTTATTTTCGTTATACAGCTGAAGGCCGTAAGCGTCGGGGTCGTGGGTCGGGTGAGGGGGGCGACGGCGGCGACGACTTGGACGGAGACGGCGACAGCGACGTGTCCGACGTCGGCTCCGATGACGACCGGCCGCGCAAGCGGGGCCGCCCGCCTGCCTCGCACAGGGAGAAGATCAAGGGCTTCACTGACCAAGAGGTAACAAACAACTCCCATAATAATGCGTGGAAATATCTGTGATTATACCATGGCTGCTTCTGCTAATCAACAGTACTGAGCGAACGGAAACGGGTGATAAGGGTTGCCGCGAGAGATTCACGGTATTTCCGTCGAGTGGTGAATCATTGATATTGTTAAGTTCCTGTTATTAAGCGCGGCTTATACAATTCCAGATTCGAAGATTCGTTAAAAGCTTCAAGAAATTCTCGGCGCCTCTGAAACATCTTGACAGTATTGCGTGTGATGCGGAGTTACAAGAAAAACCTCTCGCCGAACTCAAGAAGCTGGGAGAAATTCTGCAAGAGAGATGTAAAGCGGTGCTAAATGACACAACGGAAGTAGCAAGTAAGCCATAATTACAACAAATATGTAGCAAATTAAAATCGATTCTGATACCTAGTTGCTGAAGGTGCCATTTGGTTTCAAAGGATATGCTCCCTCTTGCTTCGGTAGGTGTCATACAAGGCGACGCAAGAATTAGAGGTAGCATCTTCTTGAGCACTAAACGTAGTACTGTGATCAATAATTTGACAAACATGATGATTTTGGCAATAATAACTCACTTTTCAGTCACATTTATTAATCTATTAAATTTAGTGAGCACCAAAAATAATTCCCGGGGCAAAAATATTCCAAAGTGTTACGGTACTCTTCTCTCGTGTCGGTACGTGGTATTATGATATACGAATAGCTCATGCCGTGGCGAAAAGATTACCCTGTCAGCCAGGTTGGTCGCAACGCAACGCTGACTGCCTAGGGTGCGCCAGATGTACCTAAGTATTATTACTCGTGGAGGCTCTTTTCATGCACCCCTATATGGTAAATATGGTACTTAGATAAGTAAATACTTGCAGGTGAACAAATTGAAGGTCGCAAAAATACCAGGAAGACGTTCAAGCTTGGTGGAGTGCCTGTCAATGCTAAGACGATGGCGGCGTGCCAGGACGAACTGGCGCCGCTCGACGTGTTCCTGCCAGATACTAAAGAGGAGAGGCTTAAGTGGCAGCTGGATTTCAGGTGTGTAATAAACATTTTCTCTCTAAATAGCCCTTGTTTGATCTTGTAAAACTGAATGACGTGAATGTTTTGTGTAGTTAAACAATAAAATACATACTATTGAAAATATTTTATAGGACAAGGCCTGCAAACTTCGACGTTGAGTGGGGTGTAGCAGACGACTCTAAATTACTAGCAGGAATTTATCAATATGGAATGGGTTCATGGGAAGCTATTAAAATGGATTCATCCTTCGAAATTGGAGATAAAATACTCACTAACGAGGATAAGAAACCTCAAGCGAAGCATCTGCAGTCGCGCGCAGAGTATTTGTTAAAACTTATAAAAAAATTACTTGATCAGAAGAATGGCAAGCAAAAGCAGAGAAAACCTCGAACAAAACGGGGCAATAAAGAACCTGTTACTAAGGATATAGTAGAAGATGACGGCAGTTCTGGGGATGAGAACAAGAAATCAAATAAGACTGGTAAAAATGATAAATCTGATAAAGTACGTACTATCAATACATTCATCATAGAATATAAAATATTTAATATTATGCAACCAAATTATGGTTTTTTTATTTTATTTTTAGAATAAATCTAAATTAGAAGATGTATCTACCCACGATGAAACATCAAATGATAGGAAAGAGAGAGATAAAAAGCGCGCAAAGAGAGACGGTAATAGGAAGAATGACAAGTTGAAGCCCCGCAACAAGAAGCCTGCCGGTCCCATGCACTTTACTGCCAATAATGAACCTAGGGCATTGGAGGTTCTTGGTGACCTGGACCCATCAGTTTTTGAAGAGGTTTGTAATAGTTATGTTGTTAAATTTAATCCAAAATACAATTTATAATCGCTGTTAATAATTATATCCATTATATTTGTTTATTTGTAGTGTAAAGAAAAAATGAGGCCAGTTAAGAAAGCATTACGGGCACTTGACAATCCAGATCAAACACTGTCTGAAGCTGACCAAGTCGCTAGAACGCGGGCTTGCCTGACGCAGATAGGGAATCAAATAGACATATGTGTAGATGCATACCCTGATCCTGAAAAGAAAGTTGAGTGGAGAAGTAATCTCTGGTATTTTGTTTCGAAGTTTACTAATTTTGACGCAAAGCAGCTTTATAGGTTATACAAATTTGGACTGAAGAAAAACGAATCGTCTAGTAAGAAAGATGGTAAACACAAAGAAAATGTTAAGGTTAGTTATTTTTAGTTGTGGCAAACTGATAAATAAAAACTGATATATTTTTAGAATATTGTTTGATACCCATTTATTATTACAGAACAACAAAAATAACCACAATAGTAATCATGTAAAGTCATATAAAAAAGATGGCAAAAATGATAATTCTAATGATAAAAAAGAAAAGAGGCCTAAAACAGATCGAGATAAATTCGATAAAATCAATGACAAAAATCCACACACATCTGGAATAAAGAGAAAACTAGAAGAAGGGGAGTGCGACCCAGAGCCAAATGAAAATAAACGGCACGAAAGGTAAATAATTATACAGACTCGGTTTTTGTGATAAAATTCGATTGGTAACTAACAGTCTTCTACTCATTCCACTCGCTCGCCTGCTTCCTCATTTATCGTTTCCATAATAATATTTTTTTATCTCATCAAATCGGTACCCTCTCCTGTGTCGCTCACCGCCATTATCGCTTTGTCCATCCCTGCAGACATAAACACAAGCACAAGGATCGCAAGGATAGGGATAGGAGCCTGAAGCGGGACGATTTGATGTACAGAGAGCGGAGTCGGTCGGAGCGGGAGAGAGAGCGAGACCGAGACCGGGAGCGAGACCGAGACAGGGAGCGGGATCGCGAGCGAGACCGCGACCGGGACCGCGAGCGATCACGCACCAGGCGAGACAGCGGCGGCGTCAGTGCGGCGCGCTCGCGGCCCCCGTACAGTATGCAGCACCCGCATCCCGAGCACCCCGCGCACCCCGCGCATCCCGCGCACCCCGGCTGGACGCCCCCCGCCTACCCCGGCCCGCGCCAGTACCGCACGGACCGCACGCCGCGGCCGCACGACAAGAGGAGGTGAGAACGTTTCATTGATTATTCCTTATGTCGCATTATTTTCAGCAGATTTCGATTCTACCTTGAGTTCTGTTTCCAGCAGGTACAGCGCTTTCGGCGGGATGCCGGGCCCGTACAGCGCCTACTACAACGAAGGCGCCAGTATGGCGGGCGGCATGGGCTTCCAGCCCGTGCGGCCCTACCCCGATGAGTGGCGCGGCTACACTCAGTCCGAGTACCCGTACGACGAGCGGGACTACGAGCGGGAGGTGTACCGGAGGGATTACGATCGTCGCGCACCTCCCACCTAATGCAGTAGTTCCGTCGCCCTTGTAAATATCACTGTATTTTATATTTTGTAAATAGATAGCCTGTAGAGATCTCTTTCCGAGAACGCTGGTTTAACCGTGAAAGTGTAAAGTTTAAGTGACAAAAAGTGCTGTGGTTTTTATCTATGTGATAAGCGAAAGCGCATCGATATGAAATGAGACGTTATTAGTGACATCTTATAAGTAAGACTGTATAGTAAATTTATTTATTGCCGAATCTGTCGATTGATTGTTAATGTACAGAATTTAAAAAAAAATACCATTAATTTTTATATTGTTCCAATTCTGTCGCAGTCTTTTTTAATGTCTAATCCAATTTTCTATTTATTTGATGCCTCATATCATGATTTATGTATTTAACTTGACAGAAACAAGTGATATAAATAGGTCGTAGCAAATGTACAAAATTTAGCAATTGTTAGTAGGTTTGCATGTAATTTAAAATCATGTGCAATTTCAAGAAATTGTGTATAGTTTAGCAGAAGGGGCACATAACTTTGTCATTGCATTTTAGCAGTGGACAGGAAAGAGTTTTAATTTGTAAATTCATTTCTCATTTTGCGTGCATTTCAGAGTCCTGTCATGGCTCGTACAATCCTATTTTTATACATTATGTAAAGTCTTATTCTCTGTTACATGCAATTGTGATTGTAATCAGAGTGAAAACGTCTTAAATGGTATATACCATGATAATAAATAAACATATTAAAGTTGAAATTGTTTTTATTTATCATATTCCTTTTAAGTACTTTTTAACTGGTTTTACCCACCTCGTTATGACACTGTGTAGATAAGTAGGTATAAATCAAAGACTATTCATGTGCTATTAGTACATATTACTTCTATGGTATTTATGTATAAATATTAAATATTTACAAACATCATAAATGGTCTGTAGCTCATGTAAAAGCTTCTCAGGAAATAATTACATTATTGGCCACGGTGGAATTATATTCAGGTAAATGTTGACTTCTCAGCTAAAGAATATACTGAAGTTGTCAATAATCTGGTTCTTATAACCCCTTTTTTATTTTATCTTGTGAAAAGTTCCTTGGATACCTACGTTGGTTATGTCGGATTCTTACCGCCTAAAAACCCACCACGGTGTCCCTTTTCCTGACCATTGGCCGGGGTCGCGGGATTCGCAGCTGCATGCACCACAACCCAGTGGTTCTTATCCCAACGCACACTACGCCTTAACCACAGAATACATATAGCATACACAAGGTGTAACATAAATGACATAAATATTAAATAGTAATAATTAAATAGTTCGCATAACTCGTCGAAATGTAGGGAACAGCAGATTTTTTTTTCGCCATTTCATTTTTGGTCCCATACTAAAAGTTGTTCATAATGATGAGTACCTACATGACCCCATAAGAGGTTGTACACTTATGTATGTTACACCTTGTATATCTACTGTGCCCATAGAAGTAATATGTATTACGTACACTGTGCCTTAACCTCACACGGTCTAATAATCGGGATCCTATTAGTATTCATCTTAGACTATACTGCACGTAATTACTCAAAACGAAGTAACAGAAAGTAAACGCAGTAACATAATAACTTAAGGTCGGAAATCGGTTACTTCGTTTGGTGTAATTACGTCCTTTTTTCTTATGACGGCAGTATAGGTATAGGTATGCTAAGGTACTAAGGTTTTCATAATACCTATTGATTGTCCTTCTCATAACGCGTTACTCATAATGATCATAAAAGTATCTTGTCTCGTCCACGTCGGGCACACGTTGCGATAGGTATGTGCCGCAACTTTTATCCAGGGACATGTCGCGATATTGTACGGTATATTCTACCTACTCAGGCAGAATTTGCGATACATGTCACGGCGCGTGTATTCCGCAATGTCGCAGATATTGCTCTGTGACATGCCCCGAAGCACCTTATGGGTTGTCCTTAAACCATGTAGAAGGTATCTAACGTTATTTTCTTGCGTTTTTACTCTCTCCTTCCATGTAACACCGTGTAGATCAGATAATTATGTAGCTTGACTCCACAGAATATAGTAATTGGCCCCCTCTCTCCGTAACGTAAGGGCTCCCACAGACGGTCGATTGTATCGCCATAGTTGGCGATAGGTGGCTGTTAGGGCTCGTTCACACACAACATCCGTATTTCCAGGATCGTTTTTAACGGATTCATCGCTACTGGGCGTGATGTTCACACCGCATTTACAGTAGGTACTTACTTACCGTTCCCCCGTGCCACGACCCGCGCGGCTTCGATCCGATATAAACTGATCAGTATTTTAATACTGTTGTGTGTGTGAACTTGCTCAAACAACTATACGCCATTGCCCAATAAAAACGTACACGATAAAACGGACTGCTGTATATTTTGTCGGATCGGTAGTTTTTACTGGATCTGGAATACTATCATGTGTGTGAACTCGCTCATATAACTACATACCTCGCCGAATAAAAACGTAGGTATACGATAAAGCGGACTTGTAAAACGGACCTCTGTGTGAACGAGCACTTAGGTAGATAGTTTGATTGGTTTTTTTGCTTCGATTTATATGCTCTAAGGATTTTCTCGTGTAATTTACTAGTCTGTGACACGCGCTTAAGTGTCTACGACTATTTCGTCTTTATTGCCTCGCAACTTGGGTAGTCCGCAGTACCTACGGTTAATGCAGATGATACCAAACTAGAAACTTACTACTTAAGTTTAGGCGATTGGTCGGTAGGTATGTACAACTACTATAGTCGGCGTGTGTTGCGGGTCGGCTCGGTGGCCGATTAAAAATAGAGTGTGTTGTGTGCACATTTTCATTTATACATTCCAAGGTTTTTAAATAGGTAGGTACGACTAAACAGTTGTTTTTCAGTCGGCTGTCTCCAATGAATGAAAAAAAAAAGAAGCAAAAAAACGAGTAGGTACTTAAAAATTATGATTAGGTACCTACTATTTCTCATAAATAGAGCGTGCTGAGATTGGCATGTTCAGTACTTACTTTAAAGTTTAAACTTTAAAGTAGACCAATAATTAAAGTTACAGAAATGTGTCGCATTTAATTCAACTCTTGTTATATACTTATTTAGGAGAGAAAAGTGTTACGTGTCAATAATATAGTGTTGATACGCGGGTTCAGAAGGTAAAACAGGATTAATAGAGCAATGATAGGTACATCGCGAGTTGAAGGCCAGTTAGCGTGTGTGTAAAATTCAATAATTCACTACCAATTTTGTTTTACCAATGTGCTCACTGAAAAGTTAGGGTTACGATTTTGTATGATATTACCCTACAACCGCCCCCTTGTAACGCCATGTCGACATTGGACCCCTCGCATAACAGCGTTTCGTGGCTTGTGGCCCCTTAGGGCTCTTACAAGCGACCGGCACTTTGCCGATGACGTCGAAAATCGACCAAGGCTGTAGTTACCCTTGTCGTTGGCAAAGTGTCGCTCGTCCGTCTCTAAGAGCCCTAACCATATGCCGAGACTAGGATCATGTCACGATCGATAGGTAAAGGTGCCAACATTTTGCTAGAGCACAAGTTGCGATACATGACGCGCAACATAAAGGCAGTCGAACTTGTTCGAGGTTCGAGGTATGGGTCCGAAACTAGTTGAGCAATCCCGAAAAATGCACGCGAGTAAACCGTAACTAATCATAAATATTAAAAAATACGCAACATCGACAACTTGTTCCATTTCCGATGTCGAGTACCTAACCCTACAAAATTCTTAGAGCAAATTTTTTAGCACCTTGTATTTACATAGGTATGCTGATACGGATACTTCCTATTTTGTAAATTAGCTGAATCCCCCGTTATGTTAGCTGTACCGTCTTGCACCATAGGCACTTGCGTTTTCATCGCGGCCTTCAATCAAGCGGACCGTTCTTCTATCGTGTCGGCACGAGCTATACGAGAATAGCTGCCGTGGTGAAAAGATTAGCCAGTCAGCAAGGTTGCCCAGGGTGCGCCGGACATACTTATGTATCGTCACTCGTGGAAGCTCTTTTCATGCACCATAACCGTTCGGACCGTTGATTTATGTTGATAAATCATCGGTCCGTCGATGGACATGATCAACCCACTGGAACTTCAGCTTTCAAAAGGTTTCTTGAGCTTTACATTTCCTTTTAAATAAGTACCCATTAAGTCATTACAATAATGTCCTCAAAATTATAACAAAGATATTGACCGTGGGTGGCTATTTAATTGGATAAGAAGCCAGAAATGTATTAAGCTACTTAGGTACCTACCATTGCTCAATTCTATTCCGTCCGGATGACAATTTTTAGGGTTCCGTACCCAAAGGGTAAAACGGGACCCTATTACTAAGACTCCGCTGTCCGTCCGTCCGTCCGTCTGTCACCAGGTAGTATCTCATGAACCGTGATAGTTAGACAGTTGAAATTTTCACACATGATGTATTTCTGTTGCCGCTATAACAGCAAATACTAAAAAACAGGATAAAACAAACATTTAGGGGGCGTTTTTATAGATAATGGTACGGAACCCTTCGTGCGCGAGTCCGACTCGCACTTGGCCGGTTTTTAAATTAGGTAATCATTCCAAAAGACAGGCGTGTTCTTGGCTGCAAGATGACTGCAAATACTTAACTTGAAAGGTGGTTTCACAAATTTTCCTTATTTTCCAGACCTTCGTATGGTATCGTATTTCCATTATTGCTATTAATGAATCATGACGAACTGTCTCTATATGTAGATAAAGGTACTTCTCAGTTTGTACAATAAATTTTTTGTATGAAGATTTAAGGTAGGCAGGAAAAGATCGCGTTCCCGTTTTTAAAAATCGGCTTCATAATATATTATATGGAAGGATGGAAGGTGGGTACTTTTGTGCGCTTAATTCATGAAACATGATTTTCAGATAAAAATGATCAAAGCACCCGTTGTTTTTAAAGGGATTATGTATAAGTAGATAGTAGTGCCAAAAAATAATATTTCTTGTCAAATAATAGGTTGGGGAAAAAGTTTTTTCGCATTTTTTAAGAAAATCCAAAACATTTTTTGCTAGAGTTTATTTACATTTAACCAAAGTATGTAGGTACCAGTTTGTTCGATAACTTTTTGCCATCTTGTAGGTAGGGACATGATCCCATTGCTATAGAAATTTTGGGACTTCTGATCAAAATACCGCGACAAGTGGTTTTGGCAGTCCTCTCGTGATGTTAACCTGACACTGCCTAAAGCATTCTGAAGAGACCGAAACAGGTTGAAATCTGAAGGTGCAAGGTCAGGACTATACGGATGTATTAACACCTCCCAGCCAAACTCTCTTAATTTTTGCTGAGTGGCTAAAGATGTGTGAGGTCTAGCGTTATCATGATGAAAAACCACACCCCTTCTGTTGAATAATTCCGGCCGCTTTCTCTCAACTTCTTGCTTTAATCTCATCAGTTGTTCGCAGTAGAGTTCAGAATCGATGGTCCTGCCTGGTGGTAACAGCTCACAATGAATAATGCCCTTCCAATCCCACCACACACACAGCATCACCTTGTTGCGAGTTAACCCGCGTTTCGCCACAGTCTGTGAAGCCTGACCGGCCTTTGACCACGACCTTTTTCGCACGTTCTTGTCGTACGTGATCCGCTTTTCATCACCAGTTATCAGCTTCTTCAAAAATGGTTCGGTTTCATTACGTCGTAATAAAGAATCACAAATGAGTACACGGTTTATTAGGTTTCTTTCAGTGAGCTCGTGAGGTACCCAAATATCGAGCTTTTTTGTGTACCCAGTATTTTTTTCAAATGAGCCAAAACTGTCTTGTGGTCAATTCCCAGTTCTTCAGCTACGTCGTAACTACTGATATGCCGATCTTGCTCCACTTTTTCAAAAATGGCATCCATTTTATCCGTAATAGGGCGACCAGAGCGACGTGCATCTTTGACATCAAAATTTCCGGATTGAAAACGCTTAAACCAAATTTGTGCTACTCTCACAGACACTGCACTAGGTCCATAAACATCGCAAATCTTTTTCGCGGCTTGCGTTGCATTTTTACCTTTTTTGTAGTAAAATTTTAAAATGTATCGAATTTCTTCATTAGATTCACTCATCTTGACGGTACGAAAAACAAATGAAAATCACACATTTTCCTAATTTGAATTTGGAATTATGTTCTTTAAAACTTAAACTTTCAATGATACCAAAACCATACAGATACGAATAATATAGCTAAAGAAATTTTATTACAAGTTCATACATAGGTACTAAAATGCGAAAAGACTTTTTCCCCAACCTAATATGTACCTACTAAGAATTAACCATAATACGGTTTAAACGACATGTACCTATTATGTAAACGAAGTTGGTATTGGTATACAAGGTTAGTCGTAAAGGGGGTACTAATCCGCGGGTCAATTAAAATTAAAATAAAATTTTAAAATTCGGTAATTTTTATTTCCGTGAAAAATGAATATTATTTTAGTTTTTTCAAAAATTCTTCGTCACTGCTTTAGTTACGAACTCCGGATCCGTGACCCCAAATATGATCTAAAATGTAAACACAACTGATCATAGCTGAGGATATACATGGTGTAATATAAAAATAAGTGTACAACCTCATATGGGGTCAATGTACTCATACTTATGAACAACTTTTACTATGGTACCATATCTGAAATCGCGAAAAAAGCTGTTCACTACGTAAGTACATTAATGTTCGCATATTTCGTCAAAATGTAGGGAACAGCAGTTTTTTTTTTCGCAATTTCGTGTTTGATCCCATAGTAAAAGTTGTTCATAATGATGAGTACAGTGACCCCTTATGAGGTTGTGCGTTATTTATTTTACACCTTGTATAGATTTTTTCATTACTCATACTCGGAAAGTAGGTCTGAAGTTGCCTGAGGAGTGGATTGAAAGTAATACTTTTCAGCCCTAGGAAGAATCGTTTTCAACTGATAGCTGACAAATTATAAAAAAAAAAACTAGTTCTAAAATCACATTTCTATTGAACCATGTTCCAACTTTCTATACAGTCACTCAATTACAGCGCGATGTAAAATTGTAATAACATAAAGTTTTATTAAGTATTAATTAAAGAATATATTTTTTTAAATGACTTTATTATAATTTAGTTTCAACTATTTCTTTAAAATAACACAGATTTGGGCAAAATATTTACCATTTTTTCAATGATGAAAATGAAAAATAATGGCTGAAAAGCTGGCCGGCCACAGAAAAAAATTAATAAAAAACAAAATAGGCGGGAAAAAAAATCACTTAATTTTTCTTTAGTTAATTCATGTTTTTATTTTTAGTTTTCTTGTATTCGCAATGAAAAGCACTCTTTACCTCGGATTAAAGACTTATTTTGTCCTTCGAACTATTGGCGCCCCCGCAATAAATAAGTTACTTTCACCCCTAGGGTAACAATGTACTTACTATAGCGTATTTTTTATGAAATCTTTGGACAGCTATTTCTCTAAAAGTATTGACTGGGGAAAGTGGTAGAATAAAAGTTATTCGTCATTATCGGTAGGTACTTTAACACCCTTTCGGATTAGCGGGATTAGTACAATTTTTCCGACTAACCTTGTATATTGATATTCGACACAGTAGGAAAATGATATACCTACAACTTTAATTCAAAAGAGATGGGAATAAATTAATGAATACATTTTTTTACCTGAGATTTATCATAAAAGCAAACGGCTTATTTTGGGAGTAAAAGTTTAACACGTCCTGTTATATTAGTTTCATTCCCGATGGTCATATCGTAGTGCGCATGATCGCAAGGAGTTCATTCAGACAAGTGCTTCTCTGTTCGGCTTCAGTAGCCCTCCGTCGATTGGGGGAGCACCGCGTTAACGATGACGCTTTGTGCGCAGAAACAAATTAGCTTTTATAGTTATAATTTGTAAGCAGATATAAATAAATGTGGTGTTTGATTTTTGTACACTCGGTTGCAATTAAAAAGGAAAAAGCGAACATTGGGTGAGTCATTTCAAGCTCTACACTTGCAATTGCGTTTCAAGTTGATTATAGATATACTTAATTAAGTTTACTTGTAAATATAAGCAAACCTATTTTTGTTATTGATCCCGTTGTTATTGTATGTTAGAGAAAATAAGTCTACGTACTCTTTAGCCAGCAGACTGGAATACCTACTAGAAAGGGTTAAGTTTTAATGTTTTCGTAGAAAAAAGTGCAATGCGAATATACGATGTGTGATGGTGGAAGCAAGACGAACCAAGTGCGGCGAGCTAGTCGGACAATGGTGAGCGTGACGCTGCCGGCGCTGTTGGTGCTGGTGGCGGCTGCTGACTGCTGCTACCTGTTTCCTAGTGGTATGCATATATTAATAAGTCGGTAACTGCTCACTGTTTCACAAGTTTCAGCCTGTAAATGACCTCTATTGAATGTGGGTTCTTTAAAATTATTACAACTTGCTAGATCGGAAGTGTTAGGTATATCATGGCTTGAAGATGGATTGGTGCCGAATTCATCTCTGATGTCTCTAAAATATAACAAAGAAATAAAATAAAAACAATATAATAATACTGCTTTCAGTCCGGATAGATGTAGCATCATGTAACTTTATACTTCCTAATTGTAAGTAGGTATGCAATGCGTGAAGTTAGAATGAGTTTCAGAAGAATCAGAACTCTTTCTATTACTCTCTTTCTTTCAGTTTCTATTCGTTGTATAAATAAGATATAATTATATCAGACGTGCCGGATCCGTGTCGTGGCGTGACGTGCGGACCTGGTGCGCTGTGCCGACCTACCCCCGATGGCCGCGCGTACAACTGCGAGTGCCCGACCTCGTGCCCCAGCTACGGCGATCACGAGGGCTCGCGGCCTCTCTGCGCAAGCGACGCTCGCGACTACCCTGGCGACTGTGAGATGCGAAGAGCAGCTTGCGAATCTAATACTAATATAACTTTCAAGTATTACGGTAAATGTGGTTAGTATTCAATGCTGGTGACTTGCTTGTGGATTTCTTTATATTCATACTTATTTTGAATTACCTGTCCACATCACTCCACTGCTAGAGATCCTTTAAACACCGCCTATGTTACATAGCCAGTTACCTACCTATCTTCTTAAAGTAGGTAGTTTCTGCAGTCATTGACATGGACATGGAAATGCTGGCTTTTTTTAAAAATTTGGGTTGTCATCCAGGCAGGTAAGGTTGACGTTCGGCCAAGATGGACCTTATGTGGAGTCCACGTTACATTATACCTCGAAGGATTTGTCTTCAGAGACCGTTAAGTTTGAATACCACTTTACACTGAGCCGTATCAGCGCCTAATTTATTTATAATTATGCTAAAATGTTATCTTTTCTCGTGTCAGCACGAGCTATACGAAAACAGCTCATGCTGTGGTGTAAAGATTAGCTAGTCAACAAGGTTGGTAGCGGGGCTGACTGCCCAGGGTGCGCTGGACGTACTGAAGTATCGTCACTCGTGGAGGCTCTTTTCATGCACCCCAAATTAAAATATAATGAACGATTTGTATAAGCTATGTATAGTACCAGACGCATTTGAGTATGATATCCTTAACTATCCTCATCGATTGGAAAATCAAGGGATATAGTTACTAACGTTTATACCGCGTTTGCAGATCCTTGCTCTGGAGTGACCTGTCCAGACCCTGAAGTTTGTCAACTGGACGAACGTCGCGCGCCATCCTGCCGGTGCGCCGAGCCTTGCCCGCTAGAGTTCTCTCCCGTTTGTGCCTCCGACGGCAAGACCTACTCCAACGAGTGTCAGATGCATCGGGAGTCCTGTCGCGCCAGGAAACAGTTGAAGATCATTTTTAAAGGGCAGTGTAGCTCTGGTAAGTCGTGATTGAAGATGAAGAGTACTTAGATAAAAGTGTAGAATACTCACAAATGATGAACCAATGCTTCGCTGGTAGGTTCAAACATCGAAGTGTATGTTTTTCAAATGCGACAGAAAACTGCAATACCTACAAAGGATGATAAGTTCTATAAAAGTAAAACTGGGAATATTGCATACCTGATCAAAAATCTCAGGGCCTGAATTTATTCATGAATCAGCTGTGAGTTGTATCTACTGCTGAGATGAATTCTCTTTTTTCTCGTTCTTTGGTAACTAACTGCAAAATAAAAGATTTAGTAATTAATTATGTAAGTGAAGTGTGGTCCGATTGATTTGGGGTACATTCAAGATTTATAACAATGACGATGTATCAGGTGTGAACCCTTGCGCGGAGGTGGAGTGCCGGCACGGCGCGGAGTGCCGCGTGGAGGGCGGTGGCGCGGTGTGCGCGTGTCCGCCGACCTGCGAGCCGGTGCTGCGGCCCGTGTGCGGCTCAGACTCGCGCACGCACGACAGCGAGTGCGAGCTGAGACGGGCTGCTTGCCTGCTTGGGAGGGAGCTTAGAGTTCTCCACGCAGGAGCTTGCGGTAAATAGATACCCTTTGTTCTCTGATTTCTGTACATGATTTGCACGTACCCAAATATACAAAGATGCGTGAATTAGGAAAAAAAACCATAACTAGCAGTTCACACTGCTCAAGACAGCTACTTAGAAATCAAATGGGTTCACGATCCTGATTAAACATTTAGGTAACTTCGAGAGAGAGCGAGAATAGATCTTATTAACATTGTTTATAAATCCAGGTTCCAATGGGGTATGCGCGGACCGTGTGTGTCCTCACGGAGGGGAGTGCATAGCGACAGGTGGCCGGGGCGTGTGTCGCTGTCCGCGCTGTTCCAACGAGTTCGCGCCTGTGTGCGGCTCGGACGGCATCTCGTACGGCAACCGCTGCAAGCTGCAGCTCGAGGCGTGCCGCCACCGCCGCGACGTGCAAGTGCTCTACGACGGACCCTGCAGTAAGTATATACGATGTGTGTGGCTTGGAAGTTCTCTGATACGGTGAACACTGTAACCTGAGAGAAACATTCAAAAATCGGCATGCGTAGCGTTTTGTGCACTGTTTGTGCAGTTCACTGCAATAGGCTAAGTTGATTAACGATCATAAGATGGCTCAAGGATACCCAAAGGGCAATGGAGAGGGCTATGCTCGGAGTTTCCCTATGTGGTCATATCAGCAATGATGAGATCCGCAGGAGAACCAGGGTAACCGACATAGCTCGAAGAATTGCTAAACTTTAGTGGCAGTGGGCGGGGCACGTTGGCCGCAGAACGACAGGTTCTTGAGCGGCGACCATGAACCGAAAGGTGGGTAGGCCCCCAGGGAGGAGGCCTATGTCCAACAGTGGACGTCTTTCGGCTGAATGATGATGATGACGATGGATTAAAGATCGTATTTGGCTTACTGGAAAAATTGTCGTTCGAATAAAATATAAGTAGATATTACTAGGTAATGTCCGACAGTACCGCGGTAGTTACGTTTTCGTAATCATGACATGACATGTGTTTATTTACCAGAAGTCATTGTAAAATCTTGCGTTTTATCATATAACAGTTAATAAACATTCAAGCCCATATAACATTCTGCGGATACTTTACGGTGCAATGTTTTTAACACAACAATGGGAAATAGGTAACTACCCGCTCACGAAGCATAGATTATTACCTTACAAGATTTATAGGTATTGAACGTTAAATAATGTGTTACAGACGGGTGCGAGAACAAGAAGTGCGAGTTCTACGCCGTTTGCGAGAGTGACGGCGTTTCTGAAGCCAGCTGTGTGTGTCCCAAGCACTGCGAGGAGGGAACTGTTAGTACTGTTTAATAATGGTTTAGCCAGATAGATAGTTATTTGACTGAAATTGAATGTATTACAGTTAAACTTCTTCTTCGTCTCTCATGTCGACATGAGCGAACTGAATTTAACTGGTGTCCTGGATAAAAGATTAGCCAGTCAGCTGGTTTCACTGGTTTGGTAGTGGGCTTGACTGCCCAGGATGCGCCGGATTTGCTTAAGTATCGTCACTGGTTGTACGGTTAACATACATTACGGAACACATTCTCAAGGTAGCAGCAGATGCATGTGCAACCTCAATTAAGATTCCAAAATGCTGACACAGTGCTAGCAGCCTAGGAATATGTGTCTAAAGTTAAGGTAGTCTTAAATTGTAACCTCTCGCTTTCGCCCGTGGTTCTGTCCATGTTCGGGAGCGAGAGTGCGTGGGAAGCCGTCGCCTCCTTTTGCGAGGAGGTGATGGCGACCAAGGAGGCAGTGGAGAAGGAGAGAGAGGCGGCGCACTCTACCTTCCCGCGCTAGACGCAACGGGCGCCGCAGGGCGAGCGACGATCTGCGGCCACCGTAGTGTGTGGCCTGCAGGCGTCGGGTTAGGGGACCCGTCGCCCGACCAGTAACAGGCCCGAGAAGGCGGCACGCAGTGTTCCATGCGCGTTTCTCTGGAAGACGTAGGGTGAGGCCCCACAGAAGGAGAGGTCCGAGGCCTGCCGGGGTTGCGGTGCATGCAGCTGCGAATCCCGCGACCCCGCCATAGGTCATGAGAAGGAACACCGTGACTGGTAAGAGTTTGGCATAACTCTTCGCCTTCCCCAGGCGGAGGGCATCCATGAGGATTTTGACAAGATAAAAAAAAGTCTTCAATTATAAACGAATAGGCGAACAGTAGACACATTTACAACACAAACATTTGTTTCTGTTTTAACATCTACGCTTTGAACTCGTAGTACCTTGGGACTTCGAGTTAATGTATTTATCAGGCTGCTACGAACGGGTAGTCACGATTCATAGGAGATGGGACATATAAGGTATATGTGCGAGTTATTATGGTTTGTTAACTTATTTTATAAATGAATGTTTATACTCCCGTTAATATATTCCATTTCAATTACAGGAGACAGAGGAAGTGTGCGGTACGGACAATAAAACGTACAGCAGCGTATGCGCACTACGTGACACGGCTTGTAGGGAGAAAAGACGGCTTCATATCAAACATATGGGATCGTGCGGTAAGTCATCAACATCATTACTTAATAGCCAATAAAATATGAAACTTCGGTGAACTGCTGCAACAATTAATCATCAGAATCAATCAGTCGAATTGTTTCATCGCAGTATGTTGATATCAGTTCACAAGAGAAAGCTAATGCCCATCCTCGTATGTTGATCTCTTTGTCGCATTTTATGACATCTTGGGAAGAGCTGGAAACGCCTATTCTCAGCATCGATGCGGCAAAAATAAAATATATTATACTTTATCATCTTCCAGAGTCGTGTGCGGAGATAGTATGTCCAGCGGGCACGTGGTGCGCTCGCGGGGCGTGTGGATGTCAGGCTGCGTGCGCGGAGGCGGCGCGCGAGCCCGTCTGTGGCGACAACCGACGAACGTACCCGCACCACTGCGCCTTGAGACGTAGTGCGTGCGAGGCGAAGGCACGAGGCGACCCGCCGCCCAGAGTCGCGTACTACGGCGAGTGCACTGAACAAGATGAGAATAGTACTGCAGGTGAGATACTAATTGATAAGTAACTAAGATATAAATGACGAATGTACTCGCACTACCGTCCCTTGAGACGCAGTCCGTGTGAGGCCAAGGCAAGAGGCGACACGCCGAGAACAAGACGAGAATATTTCTGCAGGTGAGATACGATCTGATACGACATAACAGTAGCTGATACAGTTACCCGCACCACTAAGCCTTAAGACGCAGTGCGTGTGCGGCCAAGGCGAGTATAGTGAACAAGACGAGAATAGGTAATTATGTAGGTGAAGTAAATAGGTATTTATTGTGTGGATACTAAAGAGAATTTCCGCTTGAGTCAGGTTGAAAATAACGCGGCAGTAGATACTTGTATCTGTCTTCCAAAAAGTTGCAGAAGAGAATTACATGAAAGTCTGATATGTATCTCTTGTATGTTGTTATAAGATCACAATTTGTTTATCTACGTGATACCTGGTCATCGGAGATGCATTGATCGACACCTCATCCTTCTCTAAATGTCACTTCAAACTTTTTAACCACTCACTGCATCGGTGATGTTTGGCCTGTTTAGTTGTATGGTTATTCCACTATCGGTTGGTGAACAGAGGTTCGGTGTACAGCAGGATACGATGAGAGTGTGGTTTTGTTGTTTGAGGATACTACATATTCCACCTCTTATTATGTCCCAAGTACTTAAAGAGGTCTATTTATTCAAACAATTACTACTTCTGACATGAAGCTTAATTTTACTTCAGTTTGAACATATTTAAAGCAATAATATTATCATTTACAGACGGGAACAGGTCATCAAAGTACACAGACCTGAGCAACGAGATCCGCGCAGGTGATGAGAACGAGAACTCTAGCGAGGCTGTCTCGGGCACGGCGGTGTGCGCGCGCGTGCAGTGCGCGTATGAAGCTACGTGCGCTGTTGACTCTAATGGACAACCCAGGTAATTAAGCGCTACTATCAGTATACTTTAGTAGTAATAAAGCTCTTACCCAGGCAGCACACAAGTCAGATAACTGGCCAACAATTTAACCTTATGCAGGGTTAAGCTTTATTATATATGTATAGAAGCTGTGTGTATTACGAAGTTCTGTATTAAAGTTTTTTTTTGCTATAATAATGCTATTAGCCGAGTTAGTTTTGTAATTTGCGGATTTTATTTCTTAAAACTGAATAATCATCGTAAAAATACCTGTTACTCAAGAGTTTGTGTAACCTTTTGTATAACATTGGTATAAAATTCCATTATTAAGCACGATACTGGATAAGTTATATTCTGTTCTCTTTTAGTTGTATTACACACCACATCTTGGCAGTTATTCAGCTGCTGTATAAAATAGGCGTTGTTTCTGTTAAGAAGCATATCGACGGTTAAAAGGTAATAGGGGATAAGCAACAAAAACCGAATTGTTCAGGAGAGCAGTTTAAAGTTTGAAATTGTAGAAAAATTGACATAACTTTTTTATTTATTGTCATATTGTGAAACTGGAAACAGCTCTAGATTAAAAAAAAATGAAGGCATTAATTAGCACTTTTATTTATTTGATTCGACGTTGTTTTATGTGGTTTTATGTCGCTTAGATCAATTGATCTTATTTTCCTTATGAGGTAATTAGGCATAAGTTACATCTACACAAAAAAAAACGAAGAGTATAGAAGACTTAGCTACATTTGATATCCTCATGCCAAGAGGTAATAGGGAATATGTCACATGACTGTCGAATAATTTAAATGGGTAAAGAAGGATAAGTGACGATTCACATTATTATGCTATAAGGTAATGGAACATAAGAAACAATGCTTAGCAAAAACATCTTCAGGGTGTTAGACATTAGCGACACTATAAGTGGATTGGAAAAAAGGTAACATGATACTTCCACACATCATGATTTCAATATCAAGAGGAAAACGAGAACATCCAACATACGGCATTATTTGGCCAAATGGTAACGAGGATTAAATGTCAGTTTTTAAAATAATAGAATCACAACCAACATGATTCTCCTTTAAAATAAGAGTTAACATAGCTGGTCTCCAGATATTAGGCAGGTACTTTTCAGACGAAAAGTACTAGAGTAGGATTTAGGTAGTAAGCTAATGATAATGTAGGCTTTAAAGCCTTATTTGTTTAAATGTCCTTATAGTTAACATAGCTCAAAAGATTAGGGATATAGCTGTGGTTTAATTAGGTTAGGCCTACGATATGTCAGGTAAAATTTGCTCACACATGCCAAATTACTAGATTACTTACCTACATTACTATTTTACATTATAATCTAACCAAATCGTTGGTGATTAAATGAAAATAAAAATTCGTTTTTTCAATAATTATTTATTAAGCAAATACACAGTTATAAAAAAATGCTATTACGTAAATAAGATAAATTTATTTGTCAAAAAAACATTTCCTACACATGTTTTTTTGACAAATAAATTTATCTTATCTTATATAAAAGACCAAGTAGTTGTCACAACGTGTGTGTTAACAAAAATAAAGTAGTAACTTAGCGAAATTATACCTACCTATGTATGAAGTAAGTAAGTAGGTATCATTGTTATAAAAAAATATAAAAGGTAGGTACTTCCAAAAATAAAAGATTTTCCAAAAATAAAAAACTCAGTAGGTACAACATAGCACTACGTACTTAGAATCTTAAATATAATAATAATACTTTTATAAAAGGTAATTAGTAATTGTGAAGATATTGAGAACACTGCATTAATATTGAGGATAGTTTGATAAAAACAATAAATATAAAATATAGATTTATTTTTAAAAGATAATTAGTCATTGAGAACATTGCATTATTATTGAGGATAGCTTGATAAAAATAAGTAATGGAATATAAAATACGGATTTATTTTAATTATCAGAATGTTGACCAATTAATATTCATTAGGTACTAGCTGTCCTCCGCGGTTTCACCCGCATTTTTTATTACTGCTCCGCTCCCGTAGGTCGTAGCATGATGTAATATAGCCTATATTACCCGGGGGTAGTGTAGTACCACCAGGGATTTTATTTTAACAAACAAAAAAAAAAAGCAAAATCGATTCATCCGTTCGGGAGTTACGATGCCAAAGACAGACACACATACACAAACACGTCAAACTTTAACTATTCGTCGTTTTTGCGTCGGGGGTTAAAAACAATCACAAAGTTCTCATTTGACGTGCGGCATGCATGAGTTGACACACTCGAATCCGACTTTTAGTTCCAGAGTTTACCCCGTTTAAGCAAACAAAAAAACAAACTCGTCAGCTTTATAAAATATTAGTATAGATATCATGTCATATACCGAAATCGGAACGATATCGGCCCGATACCGTGCCGTTACCGTTATCGTCTAATGTGAAAGCGCCCAATGGGTGTTTATATTACGTTTTGTTTAGACCTACTAAACTATACCTACCGTTGAAGTTCACAAACAAAACTATAAAACAATTAAAATTTACCTTATCAAATTCGAAGAGAAGGCTTTTGCGACATTTCTTCTGATTTCGTATACCCGATGTTTTTAAAGCCATTTCCAGAATGTCTCTTTTTCGATCTTTTCTTTCCATTTTAACCTAAAACGATCCATTCAAAATAATAAACATCGTTATAATTATGTACATACTCAGTTAGTAATCAATCACAACCATTCACTACCAAACAGCATAGAGAAATAGGTAATAATAACATACCGTTGACAGGAACTTCCGCGCACTTTTTTCAAAAATTAAACGCACATGCTCTCGCCGTCACTGCACGCGGTCGACTGATTTTGGAATAAGCGACACGTTAAATAGCTACTTGAGTACAAAAACGGGATACAAATTGGCGTAAGCACCATTTCGTAAACCACCATTGTAAAGTAATACGGCGTAAGCGGCAAAGTTATATTAAAATAGTAAATGGTAATAAGGTATAACAGACATTTCAATATCAAATTTGATTTTAGTAATTGTGTATAAGCGACAAATGTATTGTTAGCTTGTACATGGTAGTAAGGTATAACCGACAGTTCAATATCAAATTACATTTAAGTAATTGCGTATAAGCGACAACTGTATTGTAAACTTGTAAATGGTAGTAAGGTATAACCGACGCTTAATGTTTATGGCGACAAAGGTAAAGAGACATAAGTGCCAGCTTTCAAAATAGGTGCTAATTGTAAAGAGGCGTAAGCACCCGGAATCCCTACGCCAGTAAGAAGTAAAAATACATTACCACGAAGCAAATACAAAGAGGAGATGGCATAAGCAACTGTGAACCGTGATACCAATGTAGAACCATTCCGTCCTCACGGTGGGCGTGGCCTATCAGTCTGTCGGCACTCGTCTTGTAAACATTACGTTCCCGCTCCCATTCCATTTTATCATTATTTATTATTTTCGTTGTCATTTAAAAGAAAAAGATGAAGTGTTGTGTGTTATCTTGTAAAAACTACTCAGATAAACGTTTTGGTACCATGGATGGCATCACATTTCACTCGTAACTATTTTTTTTCGATATTTATTAGATTCGTTCTAGAAAAATCTATTGTTATCACGTCTCGTACAATAGTTTTACTGCTCGACAAAAGATGGCGCACCCTATTATAACATGAATAACTAACAACTACGTAAGAAATATTCATATCTTTATAATTATAATGTATTAAAACAGATTTAAGATTTTTTTAAAGCCTTTTTGTTGACAAAAATATCGTATTATTGTTTTTTATCACTATTTTAAACCGTGATATTTCGGTCGCCATCTATCGTGGAATAGTGTAAACAATATGAATAGACAGGTCCGTACTTAGAATTCAATTATTTAATTACGATGTGTGGTGATACGTGACGTTTTAATTTTTATTTAATAATGGTGAACGAGGCCTGCATAGTTCCTTGATATTTAATTAAATTTAGATTATACTCGTATTTCAGATTTCCACCCGAAGATAATCTCAAACAGAAATGGATAAAACGATGGCTTAAACCGCCTTTTATACTAATAAGGGGGAATTTGTACAGAGTGTCTTTTTATTCACTGCAGTAAGCAGTAATTCAGTCCAAGAAACTATGAGTACGAAAAAAATTGACCATCGCCCATCGCCGTATCCATTTGATGTAGGAACTCGATTTGTTTTTCTAGAATTTCAATTTTAAATTAAAAGTACAAAAAAATAATTCTGTAATAATTTTCTGTAGTAAATTGTGTACCGTATGTACATTATAGGCATGATTTCTTAATTATTTTCACTAAAATTCCACTAAAATCTACAGTTAACAAAAAATCGACTTGAATACAATTATTTAGCGGGGTGGTTACTTATTACTGTGTGAAGATTTTTCTTATTTATTACATTTTTGTTCACAATCTTTTTGTAATTTTTAAACCAGCTCTGCCGTAGGCTGGTACAAAAATTCTAAGTACGTCCCTGTCGTAACATACTACTACAACTACGAGGACATCTAGCGTGAAATAGCTGAAACACGTATTAGTTACCGATGTAACCGAAGTGTTTAGTTTTTCCTATTCACTACTAGATGGAAAACGTGAAAGTAGGCGTAAGTAGGCGGGGTGTAACGTTCCCTTCACCCCGCAAAGTATCACGCGTCGTATGATAGGAAAATCGAATTACACCATCTCCTCTTTGTATTTGCTTCGTGTACATTACCGACTATAAACCAAAAGTGATGCTATTTTTACAGGGGTACAAGCGCCTTAAGGGTAAAAAAGGCCTAAAATTCTGTTGGTTACACCGAAATGACACTTCGAAAACGCAGTTTTTTGCTTGGGCATAAGTGACAAAAAAGTCATTGTAGAGCCGAGGGAGTAAGTGGATTCGATAGAGCGAATTTTTTTAAGTAGGATGGCATTCATAACTCATTTCCGACCAAAATGTCGCTTATGCCCTATTACCTTTTAACCGTCGATATAGTAACTTAACATAAATTAAGATAGCTGTTATCACCACTTTATGCCGCTTTAAGTACGAAATTACCGTCATGTGCAACTAACTGTGTTTAAAGCAATAGTAACAGATTCTTATGCAGAAGTTTGCTGGGTATTCACGAAAAGTAGACATTTTTTAAGCTAGAAGAACTGTTCTGGTACGTTAGTCAGCATTTAAACGGCTAACTGCACTTTGTTTTGTAGTGGTTGTGTGAAAATGCTTCCTTACAAAAAAAATGCTAAAAAACACTCCAATTCATGGAAAAATAGAAAAAGAACGGGAGGCATACGAAGAAAGTGCTTGCGAGAGTATGAAAAGATAAAAACTGTCGTATCGATTATAGAACATATCGAAAAATGTTGAGTGCAGACCACTTTTAACCAGAGCAAAACTTAATAAGTGGACACATAAGGTCTGTTATGCAGACATAAGATGATAAGCCGCTGTGCAATCAGCTTTTATTCAGAATGAGCGTCGCCATATCGAATAACATAACCTATTATAACGATGTGGAATTTTATACTCAAATACTCATGTTTAATAACGAAATCGGTATAATATTCTTATAAAAGTAATACAAGGTTATTTTTGAACCCATAAACTGCATAAAACATAAAAAATGTTTTACATGTAAAAACATACCAATAGACGATATATTGTTTATTTTTCCAAAACTCGGCTTATCAGGTAGCGCGTGAAAATTTTACAGGAAATGTATATGTAAATACACGGTAAAATTGCATGCGCACCTACAATTTCTTTCGATAAGCATAAATAAGGGTAAAATTTACGATAGGTAATATAGTTCGGCCATATTACATTTCAATGTCGATCGCATTCACGCTGTTCGAAATTTGTCAATTTAAATTTGATTAACTTCTTGATAAATAATATCATTCATCATTCATTCATCATCTGGCTAACAGAGCTGTAATACTTGTATTAAAGAACAAAATGCTTTTATGCAGAAGATACTCAGCTTGTCGTAAAATTATTCAAAACTTATTCATCTGTTACGTTGCTATTACACAGCTATTAGCAGTATAATTTTGTGCCCAAATTGCTTGAATAACGTCTGAGTAAGCGCCAAATCAGCTAATTTCGGTAGTCTTATTCAGCAATTAGTTTCTATAACTGCTGTTAAACAAAACTTACTCAGAAGGTTTGTGCTGGCTGGGTAGTTAAAGAGTTTGTACGGTGAAGTACTACTACTATATGTATTTCTGCTGCCAAGCAGCATTGCTGTGTCCTGCTATCAAATGTTTGGTTGCAATTACAGGCACATGAGATTTTCCCACTTATATGGTTGGACATGCATCAGCAACCTTCTTAGTGGTGTCCATAGGCGGTGATAACCACTTTATATCAGGCCGGCCGTTGATCTGTTTATAAATCTAAACCTGATTAAAAACATTCAGTCTATTTGAGAACCTCCTCCTTTTGGAAGTCGGTTAAAAACAATGGTATTGCAGTTAACTGTTGGACATTGGAATCTTCCAAATAGGACCACCATGTCACTGCTCTGGGAAATGTAAATGGGTAGGTGACGGTAGAACTATCCTTCTTCCAGCAATGGCGCGCCTCCGATTTTCAGGTTTGCTGGTTGGATAGTTATCCCATCAACAGTTGATGTCCTCGATTCAATTATTTCAGATAAAGAGCACTTTATGTGCAATGAGAATGTTCAAAGTTCTTATTCGAAACAAGCAAAAAGACAGCAGGCTAAGAGCGGTTACGCACTGCATCTGATCCATAAAAATACGGTCCGAAGTAGTCATAGAACTATTTGTATGGTAGTTTACGCACTAGATCCGACTTCAGTCATCCGATTTCTCTCCGTCATCCGTGAGTCTCCAATTCGGAAGAAATATTGACGGACCGAAGTAGCCGTAGTACCATTTGTATGAACGCTTTCGCATTACCTCGGATTCAAATCGGACATATGACAAAGATGGCCCCTGAATTGCTTGGATTTTGTCAGAGAATAGTGCGTAAGCAAAATCCCAATTCGGTCCGAGTTTTTTATTTCCGTATTTTCATGGATCCGGATCGGATGTAATGCGTAACCGCTTTAAGAGCATTTAAAAAAAGAAAACTTGTTATACCCTTGACTGTGTTTGTCTCCCTAAACTCATGCATAAATCTCGAATCTTATTCAAGTGCAAGCAGTAAAGTCAGTGTAAATCAAGGATATTTGTGGTTTTATTCCCTAGGTGTGCTTGTCTATTCGACTGCGCCGCCGCAGCAGCTGCAGCCACATCTTCGGCGCCGGTGTGTGCGTCTGACTTACGTCTGTACCCCACTCTGTGTCACATGAAGCTGGAGGCGTGTCGGAGACAGGAGGATCTGAGGCTTCGGCCTCTCGCACTTTGTAGAGGATTAGAGGTAACTATAAACTATTGATTCCGTTTTATCAACGGGTTAGTCATGGTCACTAGGGTTGAAATTCCTTTGACATTGTAAGGAATGAATTATATCAAAATTAAAACCCAAATTTAAAGGAGGAGCTCGTGGCTAAATAATTACAGCCGCATAGACCGATCTTCCGGGTTAAGCCACGCTTGCCGAGGTTGGTCTGTGGATGGATGACCATTTACCATAGCGAGTTTCCTCCGTGCCTCGGAAAGCACGTAAAGCCGTTGGTCCCGGCTGTCATTTGTAGATCTTTGACAGTCGTTACTGTTGGTCTGAAGCCAGAAAGTCTGACAACCAGTCTTACCAAGAGTATCGTATTACCCAGTTACTGGGTTGTGGAGGTCTGATAGGCAGTCGCTCCATGTAAAATACTGATATTCAGCTGCATCCGGTTCGACTGGAAGCCGACCCCAACATAGTTGGGAAAAGGCTAGGCAGATGATGAAAACCCAAATTTAAAATGCACTCCTTGTAAATACCAATTCCTTGTTTTTGATCTGGGGAGAAAAGAAGCAGCACAACATTACTTTCTGGACTGCCTCGTTTCTATATGGTGCGGATTCTGATATGCACCAACTAAACAATATGACAGATAATGTAACATCACGCCTATATCCCACGCAGGGTTGGGCAGAGGTGTATAGTAGTACATTTCGCCGTTATGTCGAAGTCCCACGTAATAGGGGGCGAGCCTATTAGCCATCAACCGGGCACAAATCCGGACTGCTACTGAGAATTTCCACATGGTAAAACCCAATGACAATGCCCGACTTGGGGATCGAACCCAAGACCTCACGCTCAGCAGTCGCGCTTGCGACCACTATGCCAACGAGGCAGTCAACTAACTAAACATGACTAAAAATATTGCATCTTGCAGGCAAAACAAGAAAAAGACAGGCATTTTTAAAGCTATATAAGTTTTTAAACTGACATGATCATTAACACAATCATTAGAACTTAGAGTTTCCGATATTTCGGCACCGTTACAAGCGCCATGATCACGGATGAACTGAAGTAATTGCGGGTGGATGTTTATGAGCAGACATATCGTGATCATGGCGCTTGTAACGGTGTCGAAATATCGGAAACTCACAACAAATAATAAACATGGTAAATATCCCGTTCTAAGTTCTAATGATTTTTAAAGCTGTCAAATGTGCTTGTGAACATCACCATGTTTTTAAACAGCATATTATGCTGAGGTGCCGCCTAAACCTAATTTGACAGGTCTAATATTCTTCTATCTCTTTCTTGTTTTATCTGCAAGTCAAGGATAACAATATTTTTAGCTAGATTTAGTCGGTGCTCAACAGAATCGTGGCCAGTATTAATCCCAACTCCACTCATTCCCTCCTCTAACCGAACATATAGACTTATTTACCGAAATTATTCGGATGAGGTTGTCATTGGGAGATAGGAACAAGGAACAAGTGGAGTTGGCAAACGGATAATACATCACACGTCTCTTACCACACCCTCAGGTAGGGAGCAAGGCGGTGCCCTAGTATTTCCTAGAAACCACAAGTTTATTACTGTTATTTAAATACGTGTTATCCTTCCTTATAGTTCAGGCCGTGTGGTGACGATGAGCCACTAACCGACGCTGAAGGAAGACCCTTAGACTGCGGAGGTGGTCCTCATAGGAAGGATTGTCCTGTTGGCAGCTACTGTCATCACACTGCTAAAGCTGCTCGGTGCTGTAGAAAAGGTTTATCATCGATTTCTACTTCTTTTTTTTTTCTCTCAACATTGCAATTACCGATATAATCCCATTGTTCCACCAATTTGTTCACCAAAGTATTGGAAATGCGCAGGGGGTTAAGTCTGATAATTCAATTGAAATGATATACGATTGTCATTCCACCGACACCCTATACCCTATTGATTGTGACAGATTAAATATTCTGCTAAAACTTCAATGAAGTAATAGTTCAATGGCAGTTGAATGACAACTCAATGGAAAGTCTGTGACAAACCACTGTTCTAAAATAACCAACAGAATACCAAATGTCTAAAACTATTCTATCAACGCACTATCGACACTTATTGAAGCGTTGTTAAATGAGCAGATCTGTGCCTGTAGACAAATGGCAATCGATGATCGCTAGAGAATAGAAACAACAGTGAGATGTACTGTCATTTCCATTCATTCAAGCGATCTTTTATGTCATTTCCATACATTTAATTGGCGTATCTACTTTGTCTACAGACGCTGCATATAGTCGCTTTTGACGGTATGCACGAGGTGCTATCTCTTAGGATTCAATAATCGATTTAGAAATAGATTTCTGAATACAATTTAAAAATTCTTTGGAAAGAGTAATCTGCATTCTGTAGTATGAAATTTACAGAATACTATTAAAGATTTGGAATTTATTTGGCAATAGGAGAATTTTCTTATCGGCAAAATATACACAGTTTGATTTGTAGAATGTAATTTCACGGCGGGTACAGGGCATGAATAATTACAACAAAGTGTCAGCATTAATGTACCGTTAACTGCATAAACAAATACCAAATACATACAGCAGAACTAAATGCATGCAGATTTGTCTTAATTAAAGCAAACGACCGTTTGTTAGAGACCGAATACCGGGTGAAAATACAACACTGTACCAACCAGAAAGTGCGCAAAGTAAACATGGGCCCGTACTAATATACTTGTTTGCATAATTTATTTAGAAAGTTGCATTGCTCAAGACAAATACGAGTTATTTACATATTTGTATGATCTATTTATGGTAGGTACGTGAAGTGAAAGATATTACCGATCATGACGGTGCCGGATGTTTAGAAATCACACATCGTTTTATAATGAAATTACGTAGTGTTATTGTGGTTCCACACTTTGGGTAAGCAAATGTGTGTCGATTAAGTTGTTATACAGTAGTACAGAGTGATGTAAGTAATCTTGTAGATATTGACCCCTGGAGGCGTATTTCAATACTATACAAGGCCAGTACGCAGCCGCCCGAACTAATCGCGTATACTTACTTCACAATACACATTTAACGATCGAGCGTTCTAAACTATACATTAGTATTCCGCAATAATCGGGTATATTTTAGAATAGATAATTTCAAGCATTCGATTCTAAAATATACTTCACTAGTGCGATCCAGTACGCAGTGCGTACTAATCGCGTATAATTTTGTATGCCAACGCCTCCATGCTCTATTCTAAAGTATACGTCGCTAATTGCATTGCATTTGTTGTTATATTTATCTTTTTCTAAATATTAGCACGTGCAGCATTGTTTTGGTTAGCAGATTTTTTGTTTTTTTATGTTGGCCCCCTGGGTCACAACTCTTCGAAAAGAAATCTTGATAAATCGCAACCGAACAAAGGCCAAACCGTTCATTCAGACAGTTTCCGTTTTCAAAAGCTGTCAAATTGTTTGAAAAAAAAACAAAACCAATAATTTTTACAGTTTTCGTAAATAAAAACTGTCTGACGGTTGTGGTTCGTTTGCGTTTGGCAACAATTTTGGTAGTAGAATTGTTCCTCTGTTGTTCAGCTAGTGTGTGAAGAGGACATTAAGTTAGCTCCTGTTCCCAGCTTCCAAATAATTATAGTCTCATTGAATCGCCGCATGTTTTAACTATGCAGATTTATTTATTTATTATTAAAAAATCTAATTAGTCCGTCTTTCGATCAATAATCCTCTATTAATCGAAAAGTCCGTCAGTTAGATTATCAAAAAATATTTGACATGTATTTTTTCTTTTGATAAGTAAAACGCTTATTACATTTGGCTGAATTAAGACGTCTTAATTCAGAAGGGCAAATTAGAAGCTTCTGATCACACTGTCCTAAATTTAGTCAGTGTGACCATTTGTGGCAGATGTCTGCCATTTTGGCAGATTTCGCTCCAAAATTTTATCTGTGGCAGATCCTGCTGACGATTCACAAAAGTGGCAGATTTCGGCAGATTTAAATGATTTCATGACAATTCACATTACATAATTTGAATTATCTTTTTTAAAAGTATACAGTACATCAGGTTTTATATATGTATAATGAGATTACAAATGATTTTTTCGAACTGGCAACTTCTGTTTCATGGCCAAATTATACGGGGATTTCCCGCTTATTTAAACAAGTGCGTCAGATGATTATGTACTGTAATCAAACTGGAATACTTCTTTATTGATTTGGTTTCCAAGAGACTTGTTAGAATCAGGTGGAAGTAGCGCCACCAGCACAATTTTGAGTGTAGACAAATTTTGGGGAGCGATTGGAAAAATCCTGGACGCGAATGGGGCTACAAAATATCCAAATCCAAATATTACAAATTTCGCGAAAGCATTATTATGTTTGCCGATGTCCAACGCTTTGTGCAAAAGAATCTTCTGTCTGGTGAATTTAAACAAAACAAAAATAAAGAATAGGTTCATAACAACATGTGTCAGCTTTAATTACAACAAAAGACACGGCGACTGTGTCTCCTACATAACCAACTAAAAACATGATCGAAAAGATGTCGTCAAAATCTATGTATACCGAAAATTTGAAGGCAAATGCGGATACGTAGAGTAAGTAGTGTTTAAGTATAATAACGCATAAGAAAACTTAAATATTTTTATTGATTAAAGAAATTTCATTGAATTCATTGTGTATTTTTTTCAGTTTCCTTAAAGGCATATTTTTGGCATTTTTGGCGCAAAGTGTGGCAGATTTTGGCAGATTTTTTGCCACACTTTAGTTACTGAATCAGTTGCCAGTTAAAGCGCGACGGAGTCGGACGTGTCGTGTGCGAGGATGGCTCCAGTATTATCCAGACCAAAAAATTGGCCTTTGCCCAGCCCTGGCCTTTATTGTAGCCGATTCGTCTATATTTTATATAAACTCAGTAGCACTTGGAAGCCCTCATTTCGTACATTTTTGTTCAGGAAATTTTTGTCATTTTTGTCCCAAAGATAGGGCATATCTTTAAACAGCTCTAAAATATTGAGCATAACTTCTATTTCATTTCTTTCGTCATTTCGTAGGTACCCACGCTGCGCACCGCACTCGCACTACACTTTTTTATTTGGGAATACAAAATAAAACTATACGTCCTCACGCATCGACAGAAACTCATAGGGGGGGGGGGGGTGACGTACTTGACGTAGGCGATCATTTTTCGCAAATACAAAAATCACACATTAATACCACAGTGTACCTACTTACTACATACAGTGGGTCAACGCCCATACATTTGACAGGTCCTATGAAATGTCAAAATTGGTAACACTAGTCTTAAGGTTGTCACATAAAACAAATTACACAAACTTTGTCAAACAAACGTCCAAATTATTTAACGTTTTATAGAAACAGTGACACGCAAAAAGAAAACCACGCATGCGTAATTTTGACGATTGACAAAATAATGCAAAGGTATGTAGCAGCAATTTCGCCATCTTATCCTGGAATTTTCTAACAATATTTAAAACTACAAATTTTGTCGAGGTTACAGTCGCAGTGACTAACGCTTGCGGGGTAGGTAAGAGTCATAAAATATTCCCAAATCCAAGAAGGAGCCATAGAAAATTACTTATTATTCATGGTTATTACTTCTATGGTTTTCGTGGATGCTGATGCTGGAAATAAAGTCTAAGTATTCCTCGATCATATACGGCGGTCAAAAAAAATTATCTGTTAAATGTAATTTGCCAGGTAAAACGTGGTCCCTATCTTGGTGTTTGAGAATGGATCTTGTTTTTGTAATCAGCGTCCCCGAAAATCATGGATTTGACACCCATGACGGTTAATTTGAAAATTGTCATGTCCGCCATCTTGAATATAGTTTTTGACCTCATTTTCGTCATCAGCATCCACGAAAACCATGGCAATGACACCCATGGTGGTTAAATTGAAATTTTAAAAGCCGCCATCTTGGAAATGGATTTTGACCTCATTTTCAACATCAGTACCCCCGAAAACCATGGAAATGACACCCATGACGACTAATTTGACATTTTTACTGCCACCATCTTGGATTTCGATTTTGACTTCATTTTCGGCATCCGCACCCCAGGAAACAATGGATTTGACACCCATGACCACTAATTTACTAATTTTCATGGCTGCCATCTTGGATTTGGATTTTGACGTTATTTTGGCATCAGTGACCCCGAACACCATGAAATTAACACCCATGATGATTAGATGAAAATTGTTATGGCCGCCATCTTGGATTTGGATTTTGACGTTATTTTCGGCATCAGTGACCCCGAAAACCGTGGAAATGACTTCCCACGAACAATCATTTGAAAATGTATGTATGCCGCCATCTTGGATTAGTAAACAGACTTTATAATAAAATTATCGTAATAGGTACAACATACATACAATTAATATAATTTCTATGAACGATGTCAATCAAATTCGAAATCAAAAAGTGCGAGTATGCAGTATGGCTACTCGGGACATAACCTTCGCTCCTTCACCCCGCAACCCCCCGCACGATTGCTCTGCGACAATGTTCTACGTTGACCGACTGTAAGGAGTTAGATTTAAGTAGACTGTGTTAATACCATGCAAAAATCTACAAAGAATCTCGCGAGAGGGCTCTCTATTCCCATATATTACTATACTCTTTGGTCAAAATAAAACTATACAACCTCACGCAGCGACGGAAGTTAGTAACTAAATGCGATTACACCTTCCTAAATGCGTTTCTAAATAAGCTTCTAAATGATTTAGTCAGTCAGAAACCATCCTTGCTACTGAATTTAGGATCCTAGGTTGCTAATTGCGATTACACTTGACTTAATTCAGTAACGACTGAATTAAGACGTCTTAATTCAGCCAAATGTAATAAGCACTTAAACCAAAATTGACGAAGATAGGTACGACACTTAAAATGTAAAACGTCACAAGCAAGTACCTACAATTTTTACTTGCTTCTGACGTCACAAGCTCCCACTTTCGAGTTTTGATGCGTTTTATTTTTCAAAAAATTCATAGATTTAACAAAAGAAAAAATACGTGTCCATTATTTTTCAAAACTAACTGGCGGGCTAATTAGATTTGCAATTTATTGATGCTGTCAACATACCTATTGTACTTAGTTGACATAAACAACAAGTCACAGTGTAGCGTATACACTTTTGCTCGTGAAATTTACCAGCTTAGCCAATGTAATTCTATTTATCACACACAGACAAAGCAGTAGTCGAGAAGAAAGGCTGCCAAGAGTCTTGGCACGGTTGTTGTGCGGACGGCGTAACTCCAGCGCGAGGTCCGGGTGGTGCTGGATGTCCGGCTGTGTGCGGCTGTCACCGGCTGGGCTCCGTGACCGAACAGTGTGACGAAGCCGGCCAGTGCGCCTGTCGGCCTGGTGTCGGCGGGCTCAAGTGCGACCGATGCGAGCCCGGCTACTGGGGACTTCCGAGGATTGGCACCGTACATTCCGGCTGCATACGTAAGTAGTGATTTAACACGTTCAGTGCCGGCTGCCTTCCTGGAAGGCACCCTGTAGTCGCATTCGCCATGCCGGGCTCTTTTTGTCTTGGAAAATTCACCGTCATGAAACAAGCAAACACCTATTTTACGACTTAGTAGCGTATTTTTCACGGTTTTTAGCCTAATGCCAGGAATCCTCCTCGAGGGTTCACTCTTAGCGCAAACGTAATGCCGAGGACCCTCCTGGATGGTCCACTAGCAATATGTATGGGCGTATGAGCTCTATGAAAAGTGGGGTGGACTCCAATGTCTTAATCAATCCATCAACTCAGCCTGTCCCAGGACATAGACCTCTCCCAACTTGGCCTTAACACTCAGTATTCTGTCTTACGCATCCAATTTAACCCAGCTAAATTCTTTAGGTCACCGGTCCATCTGACAGGGCCGTACCATTTTTTTTTAAAAGCTCTTCGCCATGTTTACCTTTTCCGGCTGCCACCGGCTGAGCTCTTAGACGAACAGTGGGAAGAAGCTGTGCAGTGTGTTTGCTGGCCAGGTTTCGGGGATCACAAGTTTCAAGTGGTTTCGGATCTCATTAATATACTGAGATTTTAAGCAGTGAACTGTATGCTTTATCAATATTTTTTGGAAACACAACATTTTTACATTTATTGTGTCAAATACAGATCAAGACAGAGATGTTGTCGTAAGATCACATCCCTTCGTAAATTAAAGGATCATCGTTCAGCTGAAAGACGACCTTCTCCAAAAAGGGGGGGGGGGGATTGCCGTAATCGCCACGCTTGGCAGGCGGGTTGGCGATCGTAGTATGGTTGTTAAAGTACTCAGAGAACGTTGCTGCACATCCACTAGAGAATCTCTTTTCGCCTTTTACGACACCCACGGGAAGAGATGGGGTAATGCTATTCTTTAAGTCCGGCACTACACGAGACCTAAATGAAAGGATGCTCAGGAGTATTTAACACTTATATTGAGGAAGCTTATTCTTACGTTCAAGAAAAATTTTGCACCTCTTAAGCCCTACATTTAAAAAGTCGTTTTGTAAAATGTGGTCGTCTTCCAGCTTGCGGTTGCTCGGCATTCGGCTCAGTACGAGAGGACTGTGAGCAGATGACTGGTCGCTGTGTTTGCAAGCCTGGCATACAAGGACAAAAGTGCACCATTTGCTCCAACCATGAACATACTTTGGGCCCTAATGGATGTTTCGACCGTGAGTGTTTCATATTTACGTACTTGAGCTCACTTTAGCGTAATTTCTTCAGAAGTTTCATTTGCAATTTTTTCCAACAGCGGAGTCTACCCAACTGCCAGCAACTAACTGCGATCACATGACGTGCTACTTCGGCGCTCACTGTGTGGTCCGCAGCGGGCTCGCGACCTGCGAATGCGGATCAACAGAGTGTCCGCCGAGTGACGGCCCGTCTGTTTGCGGTAGTGACGGACGCACGTACCTTTCAGCTTGTCACCTGCGCACGCATGCTTGCAGGAGCCAGTCCGACGTGGTGGCGCAGGCGTTCGGGCCCTGCAGCGAGGAGGCGCCGCACGTGCGCAGAGGTAGCCGCGCCAGTAGATCCAACCGCTCGTCCCTCACACGACAAAATAGTGACCTTCACAACACGCTGGAACACGACAAAACATCGCTCAAAGACTTCGAATACATTAAACAAAGCCCAAGCTCACTGCAGTTCACAGACGCTTCCGTAGACACCAGTGATAGCGGCAAACCCGATAGCCCCGAACCCGAGTTGACATGTATTGACATTCTCCCACCGATTGGATATCGCTAGAGTTGTAAGCTAGATATTTAGTAGAATTCATTTTCGTAGTAGAATATTTGATTTAATATAATTCAGATTTATATCCTTCAACTGATAATTCGCAGAAAAAATCTACACTCACTCTAGTAGTGTCATTGAAAATAATCACGAAGGGAATTGTGCTAAATCTAGCAAAGACAAGGATAGAAGCCATACTATTATTGATGACGTTGAAGAAGAATTTGAATCGAATGAAGTAGAAGATTATTCAGTGTATGAGGAATATTTGGAGGAGAATAGAAATGATATATACGAAGTGCCATTGTTTGATGGTCAAGCGAGAATGACGGCCCGCGCAAGGCTTCCTGCTAAACGCTTCGATATTTGGGCTGAGGTCTCTACCGTTTGCGGTAAAGGGGCATTAGTTAGTGCTTCCGGAACAAGGGACCATTTGTGGCTTGGATTTGTGGAAGATAGGGCCGTGTTACGTTGGGACGCCGGGAGTGGGCCATTTGAACTACATACAGGAAAGGTTAAAACTGATGGCAAATCTAAAATATCTGCAAGGAGATACAAGAAAGATGCAGTTTTGAAGCTTAGATCATCGTCGGCGAGTGGGTCATCACAGGGACGTATGAGTTCTTTAGATGTGGATCCTTACATCTACATCGGTCATCCTCCGGATAACGTTACAAAGTTAGCACCTTATCTATATTTTTTTATTAGTTTATAATTTTTTTAGGGTCATACAAAAACCTTTAAACATTGGTGCAGATTGTCAGGTGCGTCAGGCATACCCGGCTTCGTGGGTTGCGTCCACCGGCTGCGCGTTAGTGGCCGCGACTTGATACCTCCCTCGCGAGGACTGACCATCACTTCGTTCGGGCTGCGATCTTGCACACCACACAACTTGGCTCGGCTGGTATGTCCGTAACCATCCATCTGATGAAACAAACTCCTGTTGAATTATTTTTACCATTTGTTACGATCCCAGTTTCAGCTAATGAAAGTGATCGATTTGTTGCAATGTTTTTATTTCAAATTATTTATTACTTTGTTTGTTACATAGTTACCTATTACCTACATACGTAGATCATAAATAAACCTTGATATAAAGAACTCTGTTAATAGTAGTTTATCAGATATTCAATAACAGTTACAAAGTTTAACAAATTTTAATGTAGGCGTTGCAATATAATATCGTTGTAATATTTAAACTACTCAAACTGTACTGAAACTATTTCCTAAAACCTATGCTATACCTTGCAATGTGATATTCGTGTAACTTTAACTTCATACGATTTCATAATGTAACATATTGTTATCTCTAACATATCTAATTCTATGCATTTTATAATAAATTATCTCCTTTTATAATACAGTTATTTGAAATATTTATGTTTTTTATTGTTTATGCTAATACAGGTAAGGTTACGTAAACAAATCTTGTTATCGGCTAAGACCACCCCTTTCCGAAATGGTCCCGAGTACTTTACATAGGTCGTAGGTGGGACAAGGGTGGGGCTTTCGATTTTCGTGGGTGGGACTTTTGACTTATGGGGTATTTACACGGGTCGATTTTCGCCGCACAGCTAGGCCGCACGGCGAAAATCGACCGTGTAAATGACAATTCGACTAGACCGCATGTGAAAAGCGACGCGACTGGTGACTTGCCGCACGGCTAAAATCGACTCGTGTAAACGCCCCATTAGGCTGCCGACACCCTGAGCGAATCTTACGCGGCTCGTGCTTCATCGCATCACGCGTATTCATCGCGCTACATACTCATGCGCGGCCTGCGTTGTTACGTCAAGCGTAATAGGGCCTGGAAGTTCTATTCGTTAAGTTATATTCGGTGTATTTTCAGCGGCTACAACCATACTCAAGTGGATTTTGCTTCACGTATCTTGAGCCGCGTACTGCACTAAGTGTGTTTTGGCCCTTGCTTAGGTAACAAAGAGATTACAAGATGACTCACCGGTTGAATGCAATAGTGCACTGATGGTCGGAGAAAATTTGGCTTTCTAAGAATTCGAAAAATCAAATAATTTGCTATAGCGAAATCGTCGAAAGATATCTTTCAAAGTTGCCCCACAAGAGATTTCTCCTGTGTTGATACAAATCTAATACGCACAAACACACAGACCCCGAATAATTATCTGTGGGCCGTTCAAATATTTGTTACGAGCGACTGGGCGGCGATCGAACTCGCGTAGGTACCTACCGCAATACAGAAAAATCATCTCTAAGCCAAATTCACCAGTCTCCTCGTTGAAAACACTAAATGTTCAATTTATATTGGTTAGGCGTTGTGTCACAAGCGTCATCGTATCAGTTAGCTCTTAACTGAGAGATAATTATGGCAGTTTGGACAGTTCCTCTGTAGAAAATCTGCTAAACCGAAATATACTTAGGTCATACTGAAAAGTTCTGGATAAAGTATAATACTTATAATGTTTATATTGTATTCACTGTTTTCAATGCATTTTCCTTGATAATTTAAACACTTTTTCATTCTTTGAAACTGCGATAAAATTATCATCATCATTAACTCGCTGTCATTTTTGAACTTATGAGGTACAACTGGCGAGGCGTAAGCTAAGCTATAACATTAACATTATTTTTAATGTTTACCTACTTTTATTATTCTTCTTTTTTTATTGACTTAAAATAACCTGTACATTATTTTATCAATTTTCATTATTATTTTTTACATTCAAATATTGAAATTTTTATATCCCACTACAATTTTATTTGTATAATACTCTGCCTTAATAGTCTGATATTGTTTTACATGTATAATTTCGATAATATCATTTTCTAAACTGTAAAGTTTGAGCATCATGCAGCAATTAATGATACACCTTTAATCATATCATATTACTGCCCATTGTCTGGTAGTATGAGTCTGTCATGCTCACTTAAATGTCCTGCTGATGGTGGCGTTGTATATCCGGTCGTTGGGTTCCCTATAATATGGTTGAGCTAAGCGATGCGGATGTGCACGTCATGCTCGTGAACGGGTGCTGTCTGTCGGGACTGGTCAGCCCATAACTACTAGGGCAATTCTAGAAGGCATATTTTCTTTTCCTATTTTCTACTCTTATGTGAATTTATTTTTTACATTAACCTGCATTATTCTCATTCTATGTCGCACGCAACTGTAATGGAATTGTCATGAATAGTCATGATCTACTATTTTAAAAAGAGTATTCATGGAGTTTCTTGCCGGCTCTTCTCCATAGAACCTACCTTTTGGAACCGTGCACCTAGTTTTGACGTTTTAAAAGTGCCTGTAATCTGGTCTATTTGAAATAAAAAACTTTGACTTTGACTTTGAAGCTTTGCATTTTTGTGTGAGTGTTCGGTTTAAACCAAGCAAAGGACGCGTCTGCATTCATTCTCGCACGAATGCAAAGCTCAGCTTAGGCCCCGCGGACGGTATCCATCTCGAACAAAGCTTCCGAATGTTCAGGTGTACGTGCAAAACATTTTGCACTTGGCTCATACCAATGTTCAATGTTGCTTACATGTAACTTTTTTATCCGATTGAATTAGTTGGCGTGCATCATCAATGTTAGTTTCTGTTACCGCTGTTGTTGTGAATATCCACGAACGTCCTTGATTGAATTAATTTTTTTTATTTAAAACCCAGCAAAAATCATAAAAAATCGTACTTCGAACATTTTCTCAATTAAAATCCAATATATCAGGTAAACACGCAGTTTTCAAATTGGCGCCACAAAGAAAAAAACAAATGATGGATGTAAAAAATAAAATATGTTCTACAGCCAGAGTTCCATTTTCAAAAATAGGAATTTCTATTTTAAATATTTTTAACGCAAGTCAAGGCCCATTCCAGAAACTTTTAGTATGGCCCACGTACAACATGTAACAGGAATAACGCCCCAATTAGAATACTTAGTTATATATGTATATACCCATTGAAATTTTACTTTTATGTGTTTAAATATTGTCTATTTAAGAAAATTGAATTATTTTTGCATTGTTATCTGCATTTAAAATTCAGTCTTATGACCGTAGAAAAGTCGTGAGGCTCAATTTTCTTTTGGTCAATTAAAACACGGATTAAAAACACGTTTTTTTTTAAAAAAGAACAATAATCATGATAATGTTACGCGTTGTATAATTCCCATTATAGATAAGATAAGAATTATTCGACGAATGTGAAAAAGGCCCTTAGAGTAATTAAAATGCACCAGATATTATTAAAAACTATTAACAAAACATATATACAAAGAAATAGTAATACTTATTAATACAGTCAATAACACAACTGTTAAAATGACGGGACCGCACTATGTTATTCAAGTTATAACACCCAGCCTCCCTCAGTTTCATTGCCGGCCCATTATTTTCTTATCAGTGTTTCACCCCCACTTCCCTTTTATAATCCCCCTTATCGCTGTCTACTTCATAAAAGCCGGGACTTCAAAATTTAAAACCATTATTCTGTTACGAACAAGTGGAAGCAGTAAACTGTTTTTATAAGTTTTTTAACGATGATATAGTTTTTAATGGGTGTTAGATTTTAAGCTGGTGATTCCCTGTTTCCTTAAATCGATGTTCATGTTGGACGAACTTGGATTGGTTGTATTTTTATAAATCACACTGTTAATTTAGTGTTAGACGTGAACTTTGCAAAAAGAAGGACCTGGTAGCAAAGAAAGCAATGAATCTGATATTGACAGTGACTCTTCGTATCAATCAGTAGTTGATAACAATCAAGGTTGTGATACTTCATCCTGGTCAGTATCTTCTGAAGCGTTGACAGACATTCGCTTTGGTGTCAGTGTAGAAACTGATGTTAGGATCTGCTTCCATAACGATCAACGATCAAATACATCACCGCTGACTGGACGTAAATACCGAAATACACTTGGTTTAAAACAGTTGCTGCTGAAGAAAAACGTACTTACCAACGCGACCAAACTAAAGATCGTAGGGATAACCTTTTTCTTTAAATGTTGCCACTTTCTTGCATTTCTCTGGTGTCTTGGGTGCTTTTATAGATTCAAATTTAACATACACAAACGCCCAGACCTGGAACAACCATCTGCAGACCATCAAATTATTTGTTCCGTGCGGAAATCGAACACGCGACCAGTAATACAGAAGCCAATCGTTCAGCCACTGTACCAAACGTGTCGTCAAAATTGTTTATACCCCGCACATGCGTAAGTTTGTGAGCATATAAAATAAAACGAGCCGAGCCGGAGTACCGCTATTACTTGGACGATAACTACTGTTTTCTGCATCAGTATCCCTCTAAATCCTTTCTATGGGAGGATTGTTGTTGGTCAACACGGCAATAGTGTTAAAATATATAGGTACAAGGTTATTCGTAGTATACACTAAACACGAAAGTCCTTTTTTAACCGACTTCAAAAAGGAGGAGGTTCTCAATTCGTCTGAATGTTTTTTTTTTTTTTTTTTGTATGTTTGTTACGCGATATCTCCTCCAATTATGAATGGATTTTGATGATTCTTTTTTTGTTTGGTAGATCATACTTCAGAGGTGGTCCCATATAAATTTTATCGAAATAAATTCGGCGCTTTTTGAAATAATCAACAAAAACAAAAAAAAAATATACTTAGATGACGTTTTCGTTTGTGGTTCCCTTATGCAAAAGTTTTGATAAGGACTTTCAATCTCTGTTTTAACTGTGATCACAGAAACATTAGCCAAGAACAAAGAAGTTTGTATGTGTTTGTAAGGAGCCGTCATGATAATTATACATTATTCTTAAAGAAAACTACTTAATTGTAGGAAAGATTACGCAATCGTGTCATTTAAATTTGTAGTCTTAAACCGTGTAATTTATGGCACTAAAACGTATATAATAAATAACTTTAAATAAAAGTAAAAACCGACTTCAAAACAAAAACTAAAAAGACTAAAATAATTACCAAAATATAAAATTAACAGTTTCAGAAGTCGGTGCAATTCTACACTGAAACAAATAAAAGCCACCGACTTCTGAAACTGTTAATTTTATATTTTGGTAATTATTTTAGTCTTTTTAGTTTTTGTTTTGAAGTCGGTTTTTACTTTTATTTAAAGTTATCTTTCAGCATCACCAGAAAAATCGATTTCTGGATAGTTATAGTTTTTGTACGACTTTATTTTTACAATTACAAACTCCGTGTAAGTAACCATATCCAATTTATGAAAAATTGTGGACCTAATATCGATAGGCTGGTACCGAATTCAACACTACTACTAATAACTTTGTTCCGCCCGTTGCCTTGGGAACTTTAATACGACTTAAAATTTGAACTGTAGAAATATTTATTCACAAACGATATTAATGAAGCTCGGTGCCTGAGCTGACTACGCATACAAATTTTTAGATCCAAACCGTGGACAGGTGAATATTCGAAAAACGTTAACAAAAGTTAAGATTGTCACTACCTTCATCCCAAAGTTAAGAATGTAGATATTTAAAACTTCAATTATGATAAAAAAAAAAAAAATTATACCATACCACCATGCCGTAAAGCAATAAGACAAAAATAAAAACAATCTGAAACTACTACTTATGTATAATGTTACCAACCAGTAGATTAATAATTTGTTAAAAAAAAGTTAAGGTACCTACTTCGAACATTCACCTGGGCTCGTATGTTATTGTATTAGGTATCGTTTTGGTGAATTCACTTCAGTTTATTCGAACCGAACAGCTGAAAAAATTACCTATGTGGATATACAACACAGTGCCAACACACTAGTAGTGGCTAAAATTCGCAATCATACACAGAAAAACCGACCGGAGGAGCTCGTGGCTAAATAATTACAGCCGCATAGACCGATCTTCCGGGTTAAGCCACGCTTGCCGAGGTTGGTCTGTGCATGGGTGACCATTTACCATAGCGAGTTTCCTCCGTGCCTCGGAAAGCACGTAAAGCCGTTGGTCCCGGCTGTCATTTGTAGATCTTTGACAGTCGTTACTGATGGTCAGAAGCCAGAAAGTCTGACAACCAGTCTTACCAAGAATATCGTATTACCCAGTTACTGGGTTGTGGAGGTCTGATAGGCAGTCGCTCCATGTAAAATACTGATATTCAGCTGCATCCGGTTCGACTGGAAGCCGACCCCAACATAGTTGGGAAAAAGGCTAGGCAGATGATGATGACACAGAAAAACCGGCCAAGTGCGTGTCGGGCCACGCGCAGTAATAGGGTGCCGTAGTTGGACAATAATGCGGACTAAGAAGAGGGCTTAGTAGTTAATGGAATTTGTACGAAATTTTTACTTTTCCGGTTGGTCGACTATTACTCGTAAACTTGGAAAGCCTACTTAGCTGTGATAGTTTTCCTTTTAACTTCGTTGTGTATACTACTACTTTTTTCACATATCCTAAATTAGCCGTTTAGCTGGCAGGGGGGGGGGGGGGGACACTTGACTAACAAGAGTTAGCACTTTAAAGCTTAACATTTCAGAAACGGTTCCCTTAATCGAAAAATTGTCATCACAAATCCGCAATATTTTTGAAAGACCTATTCAACAACACCCCACACCATGTGGTAGACGAGAAAAAAAAACATCCCGCTTTAAGAGCTAAAGGAGGAACACTAAAAAAAAATTTTTTCATTATTTTATCACTTTGTCGGCGCGGCGGCGTGATTAATATGTATATCCATGAAAAATTGTAGCTTTCTCTTTTTTTCTAAGAGTCTCCGAGCTAAGCTGCGGATGGACGGACAGACAGACGGACGGACATGGCGAAACTATAAGGGTTTCTTGTTGACTACTAACGGAACCCTAAAAAGATAAAATCAATATAAGATTCGGTGATTGGCGACGAAGACGTTAGCGTCGATCGGGTGTGAAAATCCTAACCGTTGAACTATCAGATCGTTGTGAACCCATTATAATTATCTACAGGGTGTTAACGAATTCGTATAATTTCTTCAAACCGCGTGATCTACTGGTGACACTAACTGACTCTGCACAAGTTTTATTCAGAAAGAACAAAATTTTTTTTTCAAAAAATGTAGTTACGTTCTGTATCCGAGTAATTTTAGCGTTCCAAGTTAACTGACTGCGTGGAGCGATATCGCTCTAGTTGTACCGTCAGCTGTGTCGCCGTGCCTTCATTAATTTATGCGTGGCAACGAAATTTTCAATAAAAAAAATTTTTGTTATAAATAAAACTTTTGTATTTATTTTTAATCAATCTAAATCCCGTGCGGGGTTATTCTATACCATTAATAGATCATGTGGTTTGAAGGAATTACACGAATTCGTTAACACCCTGTATGTACCATTGGAAAAATAGTAAGTAGGTACTGCTAGAAACTAATATCACAAAAAAATTAGTAAAAAAAGTATACTAAGAATAAATGATGCGTTTATAACGTAAAAATATTTTAGCTCTGTTGCACCCACTATTTATATCAAGAGATAAATTGTAGTCATCTCTATGAATTACGGTGAGAAAAATACATTTTTAGCTCGCAAGTGTCGTCTCTAGTCATTAAGATTGAGGTGAACCATATGAGCACTCACTTAGGCGGCAGACATTAATTTCGTCATAACAGTCGTTTAGCCGACCGCCTGCGCCGCAGTAATATAGCTAAAAGCCTCTATTCATTATTTCTCCATCTCCCCCCTCGCTTAAACGCTGTCGTATTGATGTGACTTTCTGCGAGAAATGGGATGATGGAAATTAAGGTGCCTTGAGCTACAGATTTTGATATTATCTCCCGTTAAGCCGACGTAGTTACTAGCCGGAATGTAATCCGCAACGTAGGTATTCCTTTGGGAATATATTAATAAGATTTTCTTTTGTTGTCAGCTTTCTGTGCGTAATGTCACGCGTATTAAGTAGTGTGCGAATAGCTGCTTCTTGTGATATATTTTTTCCGATAGTGAAGCAGTAATGAACAGAGAAATAGAGATATACGTCACACGCGTTCATTAGAGTGAATAATTAATGCGCTTCTGTCATGGAAAGGTAAAAGCGTTCGCCTCGGGTGCGGGCACCTATGTCTGTACACCGTACATCGTTACCGGCTGAGTGCTTGTGAAGTATTTGTTAAGAATGACAACAGAATAGATGCCTATTTAGTACCGATGGTTTAAAGAAAGGGTCGGGGTCGAGGGTCGCCGGTTAAAACGGCGTATCAAAGGGGAGTTTATAAGTGGTGTTACTGAAACCTGGCACCCTTTAGTGATTATAGGCTTATCTGTGTCTACTCTTTATTATTATTTAGGATCAGCAGATTTTCTAAACGACCCTTCCTTTTATTTTAATTATGCTTGTTTTAATTATTCCTCTAAGTTTGTAGATCAAATTACATTTGCTGATTAAAAACTTTATACGGCCTTGTGTGCTTTTAGTGTAATTGTTAGTGTGTAAATTATGAGTTTTTTTTTGCATACAGTAATGTACTGTTTGCAATGTGCTATTTTTTTAATGTTTCTAAAAAAACATAAGGCTTATTATTATTACTTAGTATTACTTTTCCAAAATGCTGAATTTGAATACATATTATGGAGGTTCAATAATTTAAGCTCATATTAGCTACAGGAATTTAATATTTAGGCATGAATGTATTCAAAATGCCTATTTAGCCGGGCTTGAAGCTATATAATGCGTTGTTTACTACATAACGTTTTCATAGGAAGCGCCTAGTACACGACATTGTTAGAATTTTCAAACGGGTTAATATCAAGAGCGGCTGAGGAATGTTTAATTACCGCTGTGACATCCTGCGAGCGAGGCGAGGCGACAGTCGGCGCTAACATAGCGCGCCGCATGCCTCTGTAGGCTTTTCAACGCACGTCTTATAATTGTGCGATATAACTACATATTAAGCGTAGCTCGTTTACTATACCTACTAGCTATTCATAGGCAGAGCTTTGTTTTGAGTTGCTACTATGAATAAATTATTCCTTGAGTGGTTAGCGGTTCAAGTTAATATTTGCTACAAACTTTTTCATTCGCGTGTACTGTTTTTAAAAAGCAATAAAAATTCTAAATACGTACAAAAGCAACAGGTTATGAAGTCGCGAGCAATTTTTCATAAGAGCCACCGCGAGCGTTCTCATAGATTTCACTCTTGGCGAGGAATTAGCGCGAAAGCCACGACAATTATTTACGACGTTTCCAGTGCGGAATTACAGCCTGCCGCGCCACCACGCCACCGCGGCCTTTTATGTTTATTCACGGGTTATAATTCCCCGGCGTAGAGGATTATTTGAAAACGTAAACGTAGGTGCGCCCATATTTCACGCCGCAGCCGCTGTCGGGTGGCAGTTGTGAAAGTAATCACTACAAACACGTCGAAAATTATCCCTACTGCACGCTTAGATGAGAGAGGTTAGCGCGCTCTCATTTGTAATGCACTGACAGAATGCATAATGAAATACGGATTTGTTTCAGCCCAGTTGGTAAGTTCGTTAACTGACTGCTTTCAGTATTGTGATTGACTCTACATATTTCTGTACAGGAATGGCGCAGCCTCTATTTGAATTAAGTGTAATCGTAAAGTTCATCCATCGTTATTAGAAATCGATGTTAGCTGTCGGGAAATACATAAACTACAAAAGCAAATCGAAGGTTGTCGTCGTAATCATAAATAATCTTGGCACGAGTATGGCCTATCGGCAATAATAAACGGTGGCCATAACTACGTACGAAATGAGTATTTACAGGAAATGCAAATGATCAAGGTGTCAAATAGCGACCATTAAATTTGGATAACGCAGCTTACGTTTATATTCCACACGTAATCCGCTCGACGTGTAAAATACGGCACGTCAGTAAATATTAAACTCTGCAATAATTTCGCTTGTGTCAGTGTCATAAATATTGTCCAGAGATTTTCATATTAATTGCAACTCCACTAGAGCACCTCTGTAGGCATGAATTTTAATTTTATAACCCTTGTTTACATTGAGCTTTGTAAAAATACCTCCCTAATTCGTTGATACAATATATTCTAAAAACACGGCGCTGAATAATTCAATAATGATATTCGAAGTCAGCTATCTACCTCCTCTATGTAAATAACTAATAATATAAATAAGTCAAATTGTCTGATTTAAGTCGATTATTTATTGCCATCATTTTCCTGTACCTAAAACTGTTGTTACAGAATTCTTGGAATAATGCATACAATTCTTACACTAGTTAAACAAATTGCCTGTAACTGACTTTAATAAATTATATTGCGGCAAACATTTGTTTTGCTATAAAAACGGCGAAGAGAGAATGGCCCTCGAGAGGCAAGAAACAAATTGATTTTTGATGTCGCCGACTCGCTTGTGAGTCGTGATAATGATTTCTGCGGCACATTGCCACCTCACCTGATTGACTGACAAAAACTTTATTTATCGATAAACTTTAATAACCGCTTCATGTAAAAGGATCTTTTACCGAGCAGTCATTATCTGTGATTGATTGAATTAAGTTCGCCGTTCGCCTGATAGTTTAATAATTATAATTTATTATTTCATCGCGCCTCTTCTATACTATCTCCTGTGTAATTAGGAGGTCCAATTTAATGAGTGTTCTGGATCATTGGCTGTGAGCACGTGTAATTCTACCATGGTATAGTGCAGGACGCTCGCGTTTTATTTTATAAACAATAATTATTAAATAAGTATAATAATTATATAGTCATAAAAGTTTCTTTAAGCTAGAGTTTTTTCATGTCAAAAATGTTTCAAAGTCCTCTCAAAAGTCAAGTCTTTATTTGATTTCTACACGGGTCCGTAATCTATTAAAGTGCTCGTATCGGATACCTTTATTAATGACATTTTTATATATTCCGAATCACACGTCTTGTCCTATTTTATATTATGGTAATAGTATATCACGGTGCATGTTTTGTACAGACTACATTAAATTTTATAGAGACGTTTGGGTAACAAATGGTCTTTCTATAGAGACGTGGATAGGAAAACATTAGTTCGTTTTCTAGCTCGACAAATCAAGATAGTGTCGCGATAAATGTCGCATCCAATCACCTGGTGTCCTATTACCAGGTGCGTGGTGTTATTTACGCGGGACCAATCAGTATGTAAATATGTAGGGTAGGTGAATGTTCTGGAGTGAGTGGGCAGAGGCCCTGCGCGCCGTCACAGCCTCCGGCGCGCCCTGCGCTCGTGCGCACGCTTATGGCACCGCTTCTAACGTTGCAAATCCTCCGGTGACGTGCTATCCTTATCTGATAAATGTAAACGGGAGCTCGGAAAATATATGTGTGGACTTATCGGGACATTCATCCCAGTGATTGTTTATTTATTATTCGCGATGGCTGTTGGTTCGTTTATATTGTTGATGTTTGCTCTGGTGATGGTCAACACAGACATGCTGTTGGTGCAGGATGAGACGCGACCACGCGCCCGTCAACGCCATGCGGTCTCCTCGTGCAACACAAGTGTCACTTACAACAAAGTCTTGTTGAAACACGTTACGCTGTTGTCAAAGTACGTGTTCACGGGCAAAGTGTTCGGTGTAAAATCCGGTTATAATGGAACGAGAATATACAAAGTGAACATACGTCGGGTATTGAAAGGTGATTTAAATGATATAGGTGTGCTGGTGAAGTTCGGAACCGCAAAGTCTTTACGCTTCAGCGACGCCACGGTTTTCGTGGAGAGTGCTACTATTTCGTGTCCACCTCTACGTGTTCGCACATACGGTATATTTTTAACTGAAAGGAGACGAGACGGAGGCACTTTGTGCCTGAGCTTAGTTATAGAACCTTTGGTGCTGACTTTAAGGAGTATTGGAATAATCGAGGCTGTTGTTAAAGGTAAGATTTTATGATTTTTATAATTACCCATTGTTATACTACAGTGTAGCTCTATTAACACTGTGAAAATATAGAGTAATACACAACTATACAGCAAGGTGACCATGCCTAGCAAAGTGCTAAACAAAGGTCTATAGCAACAGAAAACGTAAAATTCCATAAATTCCCTCGTATTTATCAGTACTTCCAAGAGACCATGTAAATCAGGAACCAGTTTATGTGTTCGCGTTGTTTTAATAGTGGTGCGTAAATAAACAAGTAGGCGGCAATTAGTCGTAGGGCGGGGCGAGTGTCAGCGCGGTCCGCGACGGCTGCCGGCAACCGGCAACTTATTGCTACCTGTTACTGGTCCAGACTCGACACGATATCGATATTGCCGGCAATTTTTAAGTCAATCAAGCTGAGAGCCGCATTTCCTTCAAGCTCACTCCCCGTTAAGCGCTTTTAGAGATTAATATGTGAAGATAATTGTCTTGGATTTACTGTAAGTTGTTTACTATATAAGGTCCAATCAAAATAGATGGACAAACTTTTACAGATCACAGTACTCATGAATATAAACAACTTTTACTATGGTACCAACTCTGAAATATAAAAAAAATATCAGCTAAGTATTCCATACAAAAGTGCAATATCTACACGATCAAAATGTATGGAACAGCTGATATTTTTTTATATTTCAGAGTTGGTCCCATAGTAAAAGTTGTTCACATTCACGAGTAATGTGATCTTAGGGGTGTTTTTGTAACACGTTGTATAGTATGACGATCACACTATACGCTATATCTCAAACCGGTCTACTATGTACAGCAAGTTATTTGACGGCGATCTGTCGGGTGACCGACGGGGTAGAAGTGAGGCGGGGCGGGGACCGGAGAATCGTATGATATAGCTCTGAGAATTGCTCAAGTTTATCGCGTACAGCAAGCCAATACTTTATAGCATAGCGTTGTGTGAACGTGTCCATCTAAAATGTATGCTGAGCGATATCGTTGTGCTACACAACATTTACTATGCTATATAAGGTTAGTCAGAAATGGGGTACTAATCCGAAAGGGTGTTAAAGTACCCACAATAATGAATAACTTTTGTTCTACCACTTTACCCCAAAAGTCAATATTTGAAGAGAAATAGTTGTTCAAAAATTACATAAAAATACGCTAAAATCTTATCTATCCTAATATGATCAGCTGCGTTTACAATTTTAGGTGCCGGTGCCGGAGCCGTTCTCGTGTAGTGTCGGACTTAAATAATAGCACTACCCCATCTCTTCCCGTGGGTGTCGTAAAAGGCGACTAAGGGATTCTCTAGAGGATGGGCAGCAGCATTCTCTGAGTCCTTTGACAATAATACTGCGATCGCCAACCCGCCTACCAAGCGTGGCGATTACGGCAAACCGTCCCTTTTGGAGGAGGCCTATGTCCGACAGTGGACGTCTTTCAGCTGAGTGATGATGTTACATTTTAGGGCGTATTTAGGGTCACGATTTAGAAGCTCCATTTTCTGAACTTGAACCTAAAACAGGGATGAAGAATTTTTGAAAAAAGTAAAGATACATATCGGGTGTAAAAAGACCCTTAACGATAACGAAAACCACGTATTCTGCCCATCATTGGGATCATTTTTTTCTCCTAGACCATACCTGGGAAATCATTGGTTTTGGAGATATTGAAGGTCAAAGTACACATATTTTTTTTAGTTTTTTCCAAAAATGAATTCCAAGTCATAATACAAAACTTTCTTCCATACAAACATTATCAAATTGAATTTTTCCTAAGAAATTACGCATTTGAAGTCACAAAAACGCAATGAATATCAAACGCACACGACCGCCTTGGCTCGGCTGTGTAGCCGCTGCACGCATGCAAACCCGCGGCATCGCCACAACCTTAATTTGCGCGCTACAAAAAAAGCGTTTTTTTTTCATGCCAAAAAATAAAAGTTGTTTCCCAGCAATTATTTTTGGTCAATGTAATTTAGTTTGATGTACAGAGTGCGTAGATTTCGGCTATGTGATGGGTCATAGAGATGGTACCTGCTTACTGAACCAAAGTATAGTTTTCGTGTCGGATGACGGGAAAGCTTTGTGTATGTGGTCATCTAAAGGTTGAATATAACAGTAGGTAGTTTATAGACAGTGAAAGGTTTCTAGCTTAGCGCCCACGGACATCACGATGGCCTGTTTCTATAAATCGAGTCTTTAATGTGTCTAGCTTATCTTAGATAGATAGAAGCATATAATAATTTTATGGGTTCCTAGTAACAACACAGCAATTACCATCCGTTTGCTGCCTGATGATTATGGCGATTTTGTTTAATGTTTTAGGATAACAGTATCCTGTTTCTAATTTCGAGCAGGCTGGACTGTCCGTACGTGAATCGCTGCTGCGCCATTTCCCATGGAATGGTGCAATCGCGGTGAAGCGTCGGACAGTGCTGCCGCTGTGTATTTTTGTATGTATAATTAATTTAACTACTAACATAGAATAAGTAATTTACTAACAAATGAGTCATAGTTACTTGATAAAATAAATGAATTGAATTAGGACTAGTTGACGTAAGACGCCAGCACATCAAGCTACACGAAACTGTCAAATTTTCCCAATCCTAACTAATAATTATAAATGCGAAAGTAAGTTTGTTACCTTTTCACGCCTAAACCATTGAACCGATCATCCTGAAATTTTGCATATACGTTGTCAGGTGTACAGAAACGGACATAGGTTACCTTTCATCTTGAAAAAAAGTACTGTTCCCGAGAAAAACAACAATAACGATAATAGATGGCGCCACATGTCTTTCGAATCATAATTGGATTATATTATTATAGAAACTTTAGTAGTGTGTTAAGAGTTAATGGTCAAATTCTAAATTAACGCGAGTGAAGCTGCGGGCAAAAGCTAGTCAATAATAAAGAAAAAATCATAAAGATGGAAAATATTTTAAAGAAAGGAGATCGGACATTTTTGTTTGGGGCTCTGGCCCAAGTGGCGTCGGAGCATGGCGTATATTTTATTTGAAAGTTCATTACCTAAGCTTACTTTTTTGTATGGGTACAAAAAAATCTATCCAGGGAGAAAAAAGTTATAGTGCATATTAAAATACTCATCTATCGAGCTATTTTCAACTATTTAATCAATTAAATCTATTTCTTTTAACTTAATATGGTATGATTGCTGTGAGGAGGATGAGGAGCTCGTGGCTAAATAATTACAGCCGCATAGACCGATCTTCCGGGTTAAGCCACGCTTGCCGAGGTTGGTCTGTGGATGGGTGACCATTTACCATAGCGAGTTTCCTCCGTGCCTCGGAAAGCACGTAAAGCCGTTGGTCTCGGCTGTCATTTGTAGATTTTTGACAGTCGTTACTGTTGGTCAGAAGTCAGAAAGTCTGACAACCAGTCTTACCAAGAGTATCGTATTACCCAGTTACTGGGTTGTGGAGGTCTGATAGGCAGTCGCTCCATGTAAAATACTGATATTCAGCTGCATCCGGTTCGACTGGAAGCTGACCCCAACATAGTTGGGAAAAGGCTAGGCAGAAGATGATGGTATGTATGTTTGCTGTTGTCTAACATCTATGATGACTCAGGTGCGTGGTACTTTTTGCTCCAACATTAGAAAGAGACAAAAATGATACAAAGGCAAAGAAAAAGCAACGCGGGCGCAGCGGTAGTGCGTTTCCCTTCCCTCCGCTCCATGATCAGGATGACGGGATCAGCTCAAGTCACTGGCAGTCACTCTCTCTGCTCGCTGCTGTTCGATGTGATTGTTTCAACTGCGTTACCTATTCTGTTATTCGTCCACTGTTTACCGGCTGTGTTTAATTGCTTTCATTGCCATTTCTAATGTTGGCGTAAAAAGTACCACGCACCTGAGTCATCATAGATGTTAGACAACAGCAAACATACCATATTAAGTTAAAAGAAATAGATTTAATTGATTAAATAGTTGAAAATAGCTCGATAGATGAGTATTTTAATATGCACTATAACTTTTTTCTCCCTGGATAGATTTTTTTGTACCCATACAAAAAAACTAAGCTTAGGTAATGAACTTTCAAATAAAATATACGCCATGCTCCGACGCCACTTGGGCCACACCCGTCCGATCTCCTTTGACAGATTATAGTGACTTTATGTGCTGGCGTCTGTATATTGGTGGACATTTTGAACTGCTTGCTTATGATAAAATCTTTTGCGGTCGATTCCTACGATTTACCGAGCGTTATTGGTTAAAATAAAGACACTTGTATCTTTACCAATAATGAAGCAAAGATCCCATAGCATGGTAAAATCAGTTTACTAGTCTATAAGCCCAGTGTGGCAATAAAAATGCTACCATTGCTAAGCAAAACGATTCGTTTTAGCCATGGGAACCGGGCATTAATGATTTGTTTTATCACCAAGCACTAAGGCTGGTGTTCATCAACATTCATTCTCTGATTAATCTACCGTTAACTAAATCGTAGTACATTTTTTGAGTAAATAGTTGTAGGGTTGGTGAAGACCAGCCTTAATTTGTTACTAGACATACAAAGCCCGTTTAAATACACTCTCGGAAAACTGCTTTAAACTTTAAAACACTTTCTAAAATTCATGTCTTTACACCATAAAGTGATCAAAAACGTGTTCACATTTTTAATAAATAAAAATCAATTTCCGTGGAGTATGAAACGCAGGTAACTACAGGAATATTAAATTTTCTACCTGCATGTCTCCGCAAAGTTCTCCATGTTTTGAAGTTTCGTTTACCTGCCCGCTGCACCAGATATTAATATTATGAAAACCTCAACTCGACAGCAACTTCTGTCAGCAAATAGATAAATTTGACTACCTTGTGCCTCTTGAGCAAACTTTGATGCCGGGATACAAGTTGCACTTTCTTTATTTAGTTATTCTTACATCTTTTCAACTGGTTTTCGAGCCAATATTAATAATGGCAAGAAAGATATTTTTTAAATATGAATACGTTTATTAATGTAAGTCATTGTCAAGTCAAGCCTTTTACCTAATTGTGATTCTGCGTACAATTTCTATTAAGGTACATTATTCTCAATTCTAGTTCTAATGTGAGTCCGTTATATGACAATAACCTTTCCTTCTGGCACTTTGGAACTTAATATCGTCTTCTACACATGGAGGTTTGGTAGCTCTATCTATTTCCCGTTGAATAATGTGCTTCATGCGGTTACAGTCAATAGATGCGTCCTCTATTAGAGAACAGGGGGAAACCCAACAAGCCAGTGTGGTGGACTAAGTGTGTGGCCCAGGTGCCGTCGAGGGCGTGTAGCGGGGCGGGCAGCGGGTGCGTCTTGGTGGCCCAGGTGCCTTATCCGGTCCGCTCGGACCAGATCGGATAGGTTAACGCTAATCTTGATTTGAACGCGACCCCGCTGCAGACTACCGCCCGCACCTGCGGGTCTACTCCCTAAGTCCGTCAAGGAAGATAGTCGCCCGTCCGAAAGTAGCCCGAAACGTAGGAGTGAACAAAACAAGTGTCAAGTTCAACTTTTCGGACGGGCAAAAACACATCGGTAGTAGGGACAACTGTCAAATCATGTTGTCATTAATTCTTAGTTCGGGCCCCGAAATTACCGTATATCCGTAGGTGATAGGGAGTAGGAAACACTCGTAACTAAGGCCGAAATCACGGACTTCGTGCTTAGGAAGTAGACCCCCTGGGACGAGTGCTAAGGCCTAAACCCTTCCCGTTCTGAGAAGAGGCCCGTGCCCAGCACTGGTATAGTAATGGACTGATTATGCTAAGAGCTCTGCTTAATCCTTTGGAGAATACCGACGTGATGTACACCACAAAGTACTATGACTGTGCGGCTGCATCTTTGGTATAGTAAGAGGAGTAGCGCAGTAAGACAGTTCACACCGATAATTCAGCCCTCATCAAGCTGTCTCCCCCCCCAAGTCCCCGCCAGCAACGCTCTAAGCCGAGGTCCGAGTCCCACTAGGGGTCGCCCTTAGTGCTGTTGTTGCAGGTAGTCATGATGTTAGTGTAGTACAAGTAGTTAGCTTAGGTTAAGTATTTCACTCCCCCCCATTGGCTGGAGATCCTTCTGGTCTCGTCAATAACTGCCCGGTTACGTAGAAACGGTCCCCTAGGACCACCTACAGCAGTACAATGGAAAAAAAAACTGGTATAGTAATGGACTGATTACGCTAAGAGCTCTGCCTAATCATTTGGAGAATACCGGTGTGATGTACACCAGAAAATACTATGACTGTGCGGCTGCATCTTTGGTATAGTAAGAGGAGTAGCGCAGTAGGACAGTGGCAGCATCAAAACTATTTGGGAAATACCTGCTGGGGTTTTTTGCAAGAGCCTTCATTGGTAACTTATGGGTGCACGGTACAACTTTTTTTTTTCATTGTGCTTCTGTAGATGGTCCTAGGGGATCGTTTCTACGTAACCGGGCAGTCATTGGCGAGACCTGAAGGGTCTCCAGGCAATGGGGGAGAAGTAAAATACTTAACCTAAGCTAACTACTTGTACTACACTAATATCATGACTACCTGCAACAACAGCACTAAGGGCGACCCCTAGTGGGACTCGGACCTCGGCTTAGGGCGTTGCTGGCGGGGATTTAGGGGGGAGACCGCTTGATGAGGGCTGAATTATCGGCGTGATGCACGGTACAGTCAACCAAAGAGATAATTATACAGACAACTAATTACATTCGTATTTTAACTGAGTTACGCGTGTGTTAAGTGGCCAAGTCTTTGCCATCGGTTGTCTGGTCGCGTCTTACGTATAAAAGAGTATTACGCACACAGTTACAATTGATGTCCGATATTTGCCTGTATACCTGTTTTGTTGACTGTACGTCTCTGTGTAACCCTTCGCAAGGTATCCCTCTAAGGAATAACCGGCGTCGTTTATGTTAGTAAAGTCTAAAAACAGCTGTTACAATAAAATATTTACCAAACCTTTGTTCAGTTAACAACGTGATTATGAAGAATAAACTGAAGTTCTGACAATGACTTATTTGCCGAGTTATAAAAACTGGCTTCGTGAGGATTTTATGTTCATTTCGATATTATATTTCACACATCGTCGTTGTTAAGATTATAAGAAAACATAAAGTTTGACGGGCGATGTTTTATGTCGGCGCGGGCGACTGTTTGATGGCAGCTATTGCGGCAAGCCGACCTGTGTTGCCAACTCTAACTTGGATTTTTTATGTTTAAATGATAATACGATTTTTAGCATACATTGCAAAATTATCAGGGCATTCTTCAGGGCCAGTCTATACTTGTCAACAATCATTTTTTGTTTTACGATTATTGACATTCCCATAGAAAAATGTCGATTAGATCGTTGAGGACAATCAAAATGACCCGTGCCACTACAAAGCATGCTGTATCCATTTTTTGATCATCACGGTCTTGAATCGGAATTCAGACATTGGAACATTCGATAATGTTCCAAGTGCTACGTCGAAATACTAATGAGCATTCAGGCTTGATAGATACCATCTTCAGCCGTTCAAAGGATAGTATTATGACGACAATAAATAGCAACGCCTCCATAGGTTACTAACGTAAAGGAAACTGCAATCGCTTGCTCGTTCGTAATCTATCCACTCCTACACCACTAACGACTTTCCTGGAACTGTGTATAATTACTTGCGTTGTTGCGTGTGTAAGCTGAATGATTTAAACCAACAATTAGTTAAAAACACATTTATGACAAAAATATAGTGCCCACTTTATAAGTATTGATTTTATTAATGGTTATTAGAAACACTATTTTTACAATAGACTTATGTCACAGCTTTAATGACGTCATCTTCTTCTATCGTGACTTCGTGGATACATAATGTCGCACATCATGTATACTTCATGATCTGTCAAAACGGTCTATAAAATAGTATGCAGTGCGCCACTGAGGGACTACCCCCTATTTTTGTTGCCACGTTTGGGCACAGATTAACTAATAGTTGTTTGGATGGGACGGACGCGGACGTTCACAGTTGTTGTTGTTTTGTTTTGTTTAAAGATTTTAATTACAATTTTATTATAGTTGCTACTCCTTCATGAATGATAACTGATCTTAATAAATGAGACGTTCATACATACTATCCTGTTTTTATTAATAGATAACTCCTAAGAAAGCTAAAAAGCTATCACGAGTTAATCATATTTTTTTCTTAGTTAGCATAATTTACTTTCGGAGCTATAGAACTATAGTTCTCGTTTTTTTAAAAGAAAATTTTCTCATCTCCTGATGTGGATGGAAAAAAGTACTTGAACTTTTCGTTGTTCCAAATTTTTCATGGCTGTTAAGTGGTAGTCAAAATATTAGTAACAATGTAAAAGGAGAAAGCTTAATGTCTGAACTTTGTAGGTCGTTAAAGTTGATGATCGAGTTCACTTCAACTCTGAGTAACTTCGGATCCTTTGGGAAAACAACGCTAACTATAAACCCGGGCCAAATCGCAAGCGTCCTGTGCCGGCGCGGCCACTCTTATTATTAAATTGAAACACCTTTAGGCGGTTTAAAATGAAATCGTCTATATTCTCGTTACATAATTAACTCATACTGGATATCATTAAAAAGGAGTGACGGTTTCTTCGATTCGACGAATTTATCGGATATAAATCGGTCTTCCATAATTGTTTATGTGGGATTAATTGTTCCGCGTGGGTCGGTTTGCCGAGGGCGGTGCGGCGTGGCGGTGGCGGGCGGTTCGCTTCTCGTATATCACTAACCTGACGTGCGATTCAATTAAACCACGAACTGTCAGAGGCTTTTCAAACGCATAAAATTCATAAAAGTCCGACTTGCATGCTCCTTCATATAGTCGTTCGTGCGATTTGTATGGCCGTCATTCATCGTTCTTGAGGGTTTAAAAATTCTGTTGCGGTCACTTTAATAAACAAGCTTCAAGTACTGTTATTATTACTTTTTCAATATTTATGAAACAGACATTGATTATTATAATTCCACGAATAAGTGGTTAGTCTTAGGCATGGGTGGGCAAATTTTTGTCATCAGAGGCCTGAAAAACGCACAGAATATTGCAAGGGGACAGAATTCCAAAAAAAAAGCATTTTGATTTTATTTATCTATGTACCTATATAAATAAAAATGAATCGCCGAAAACTATTTACGCGCATAACTTCAGAACGACTGCACCCAATTGGAGAATCCTTTTTTTATGTGTGTCTTTTATTGTCAGGACAAGGTATGTAGAAAAGAAAATTAAAAAAAAAATCGAACTGTTTTTTTTTAAATACCTATGGCCTTACGAAGTTCTCCGGTTCAGATAGTTTACTATAAATAGGTAGGTAATTACGGCTATTTGTCATGAAATTTTATAATAATCTATGTATTTATTTTATACCCATTTGTGTCGATGAGTGCCATACACTCTTGCTCTAAAAGGGAGGACTGGATTGAAACGCTTCTCAGGCCGGTGGTCGTTTTTAGCAATGGCTCATAATAATCATACTCTGTCTAAAACGAATAAGTTATTGAAGAAGTAAAGCAGCTAGTTAGGCGATCATTACATCTCTTATTACAGAACCACAGCCGTTTGTACACAAGGCGAGTGTCCAACACTCGACTGGATCGCAAAAACCACTTAGCGCGAGGCTTGCACTAAGTTGCGATACTTTATGGTATGCATGACGTGACAACTGTCATGAGTTGCGGAATCTAGTGCCGTGTGACAATTTGTCTCACATCTCCCAGGGTAAAGTCGTCTCCGAATAGACGAAGGACCAATTTGAAAAAAAAAACCGGACAGGTGCGAGTCGGACTCGCACACGAAGGGTTCCGTACCATTATCTATAAAAACGGCAAAAAAATCACGTTTGTTGTATGGGAAGCCACCTTAAATATTTATTTAATTCTGTTTTTAGTATTTGTTGTTATAGCGGCAATACATCATCTGTGAAAATTTCAACTGTCTAACTATCACGGTTCATGAGATACAGTCTGGTGACAGACGGACAGATGGACAGACGGACGGACAGCGGAGTCTTAGTAATAGGGTCCCGTTTTACCCTTTGGGTACGGAACCCTAAAAACACGTTAAAAGCCATCGAAAATGTTAAAATTAAATTTATATTCCTAAGTAACTGTTCATGTATTGTGTTTTGTGTGTAAGCTTGGTAGGGGCATTTCCGGATATAGGGTAAATTCGTTCAATGAATTTGACGCAGAATGTGTCGTCAAAATATTACTACGCAGACTGAAGTGAACGGCAGAAAATTGGCGTCGCACTCTAACAATTAAAAATATCATCACATTCTACGGTAAATCTATTTGACCGAATTTACCACATATCCGAATTTGCCCCAACGCACTATAAATAAATAAATAAAAGAAACATAAATTAAATTAAATTCGACGCTTTATGTTACATGAAATCGTTCAACAATATCTTCCAGTAATGTACTTGTAATATTATTATTATCAGGTAAGCTTACTGCTTGAAAGTACGAAAAGAGCTTTCAATTCGATACCTACTTACTACTCAATTATTAATTATAGCGCACTATATTATTCTTAGGTAACCACAACGCGATTGAAGATAACAGTTCCCTACAACAAAATCAAAATTAAAAGAGAATATTTTACATAACACTGACGAGATTATGAAGTAATATGTGTTTCAAAGTTTCAATTACGTGTCGAACCGTGCGATAGCAAGTTACCGAGTGTAACGTTAACGTCTCATCCGGCAGAGGGCGCTGTTAAATCTGGCGCAGATAATAAAGTGGACCGTATTTACGACAAGCTCGTAGCCAAGTTATAGGTCGATTCGATTAGTCCGATACAGAGTTTACTGAACGTGTTTACGGCAACCGAACGACTTGTGTATTTAGCTGCCACACGTTTAAATAAACTATTTATGTCGTGTTTTACCTACTTCCACTTTTATTAAATGTTTTCTTTGATCTTGGTCGCGTGTGACTTTGGTCACGTTTGACCTTAGTCTTTGATGGGCTCTAATATTGAGCATACGAAGTCAAGTAACAGAGATATAGTGGGATTTCCCTATACCCCTCTGGTTTTGCTTGGCGCGACTTTAATGTGAGGGTCGGTAGCTAGCCAGGCGGACCGTACGTAAAGATCCTACCACCAAGCAAAATGATGTCGCAAACATCACGTATATTATTTTTTTCAATCAACTTTTATCGTAATCGGTTTACTGTCAGTTGTATAAATGAGTAACGCGACGTCTTAGGTAGGCGGTTTAAAGCGACGCGAATTGCGAAGCGATGCGATGCGGTGACACGCGATGCGGTGCGAAGCGGCGGCTTTGTCCTACGAGCTCGCGGACCGCTCGCCGCGCGCCGCCGTCATTCAGTAGCACTGTAGGGCACCACACCCAGTTCGCGTGAAAATATCAAGCCAACTGACAGCGTTTGCTTCGCGCCGCGTCGCGCCGCACCGCACTCCACGTGCGTTTGGTCACGTAGGCCACTTCAATAGGTATCGACTGTTTGTTGTTTTCGCGTCGCGCCGCGCCGCTTCGCGTCGCTTGTAGATCGCTCACGTAGGATGACGCGTTACTGGTCCCGGGTGTCATACCTACGAAGATCTAAGACAGTCGTCAGAAGCCCGCAAGTCTGACAACCGATCTAACCTTGGTAACTGTAACTGGGTAACTGGGTTGCGGAGGTCTGATGGAAGCCGCTTCGTATAAAATACTGGTATTCAGCCGTATCTGGTTGGACTGGGATCTGACCCCAACATCATATGGAAAAGGCTAAGCTGGACAACCTGGGGGCCAAATTCTACTAACAGAAACTTTTATCAATGGCAATCGAATCGTTCGTTCAGACAGTTTTCATTTACGAAAACTGTCAAAATGGTTGATATTGTTTTTGTTGTCGAACAATTTGATAGTTTTTGTAAACGAAAACTGTCTGAATAAACGATTAAGTTGCAATTGATAAATGTTTCTGTTAGTAGAATTGGGCTCCTGCTTTGCTACAATCATGGCGTGTAGAATTGATTTTTTCAGCGTATTCCTTCTGTGATAAACACACAAAAAACCTTAGTTACTAAACGCCAGAGACGGAGTTTTCCTCTAGAGATTTTTGTTAATTTACACATCCTAATACCTTAAATAAACGTATCCTTGAATCAGTATTGTTTTACTTACTCAGTAATTTATTGCTAACATCTCTTCGAAAATTAGCTTCTGTTTGATGTTTACCTTGTAATCTCCTCGATTCTCCCATTTCGAGTCGGGAGTCCTTTGACTGACCTTAACAAACAGCATAAGTAGGGTTTGGTTATTTGCAATTAATATGTTGTCTTGGTACAGCGTTGTTGTTGACACTGTCCTAAAACAACATTTTGAATATTTGGTCTGTGCAGTTGGGAACAGTGATACCGTGCCCTCGCCTACGGACTTATTATGCAAACTGTTCGACATTTGCAGTATTTGCCACGGAGAAAATGTACGTGTACGGAGTTTAAAAATACTATTCTAATAACTGTTCGTATTTAAGGCCACCCGCATTGTCTGTTATGTTTATTTTTTTGTATTTATTTTGCATTGACTTGTATTGTAGTAGGGCAAGTTATATGAACAGTTTATTGTCGTACCATATATTGTGTACTATAGAGATTTCTGTTGCAGTGTCACTGTGGTAGGTAGCGTCGGCTAAAATAGCAGTCATAAGGAGGCAAAGACCTGTTCAGATCTTCGCATGTAGGAAGCCAATGTCAAGTGCATTATATCTCCTCATTTGAATTTCTTACCATGCTTTTGTTTTTAAGTTAGACCATTTGAAAAGCTTTTCGTTTTCTTCTAAAGTATGTTTTATTTATTTGTATGGCCTACAGATGGTTGTTTCGGGTCTGAGCGTTTGTGTATGTTAGATTTGTGTCTGTAAACGCACCCACGATACAAGATAAATTTTAGTGTGGGACAACGTTTAGTGTCTTTATAGATACCTAAGCAAGATGAGGTAGGTGACAGAAATCTAATAATAACAAAATAATAATATTTAGATTTCTGTGGGTGGGGTTGACATCCATTTAGGGTCTCGCCACACTTATTGACGCGGAATCGGCTTAGGCCGGTCGGAAAAAGCTCTATGTCTACGGGCATAAGATTGTAACCAACGTCTTTCACCTCGGCTCGGAGTGGCCATCACACGACATAAAGCATTTTCCGACCAGCCTATGTCGATTCTGCGTCGATAAGTGTAGGGAGACCCTTAATATACGTACGCGGGTTTTATTTAGCCCTGTATAAGGCCCGGACTCCACCAAAGCGGAGACGAGACGTGCGGAGCGGAGATGTGTTTTAAAAAACCAATAGAATTTCGTTATTCACTCAGCTTAATTGAGCTCGTGGCTAAATAATTACAGCCGCATAGACCGATATTCCGGGTTAAGCCATGCTTGCCGAGGTTGGTCTGTGGATGGGTGACCATTTACCATAGCGAGTTTCCTCCGTGCCTCGGAAAGCACGTAAAGCCGTTGGTCCCGGCTGTCACTTGTAGATCTTTGACAGTCGTTACTGTTGGTCAGAAGCCAGAAAGTCTGACAACCAGTCTTACCAAGAGTATTGTATTACCCAGTTACTGGGTTGTGGAGGTTTGATAGGCAGTCGCTCCATGTAAAATACTGATATTCAGCTGCATCCGGTTCGACTGGAAGCCGACCCCAACATAGTTGGAAAAAAGGCTAGGCAGATACTCAGCTTAATTGAGTACTACTGAGCGGAGATGTATCATATTTGTATGGCGCGATGGAAGTGGAGATGTGAGCTGTTCTTCGCTGAGATTGAGCTGGGCCGCGGTACAAGGCGGAGATGTGAGTGTTGCCTCGCAAGCTGACGACGGCGCGCAGCGGAGACGAGATGTGTACGGTGTGCAGTAAGCGGTGCCCAGACGTCTACTTTTCGTGTCAGATCGCACTAAACTGTGCGTTCACAACCAACACTCGCCGCACGCAGCTCAGTTCCGCTCTAGTCTGCGCACATCTCCACCCTAGCCAGCACACATATCCACTACAGTCTAGCCAGTACGCATCTCCGCACAGTTTCAGTAGATACACCCTAGCTGAAAAACATCTCTTCTCGTCTCCGCTTCGGACATCTCCGCACATCTCCGCTTTGGTGGAGTTCGGGCCTAAGAGCACCATAGTAAAGGTACTATGATGTTTGCACGATTCTTTCAGAATGCGACAATTCCTTAAAGAAATACCGTACCTAATAAAAGTTCACCTTATCCGAGAATCGAAATCAGGGGCTCTTAGTGCTCTGCTGAGCGACGCTTGCGATGACTAGAGCAATGACAGACGAATAAATTAACTAATATACTATAAATAACGAGGAGCTCGTGGCTAAATAAATACAGCCGCATAGACCGATCTTCCGGGTTAGGCCACGCTTGCCGAGGTTGGTCTGTGGATGGGTGACCATTTACCATAGCGAGTTTCCTCCGTGCCTCGGAAAGCACGTAAAGCCGTTGGTCCCGGCTGTCATTTGTAGATCTTTGACAGTCGTTACTGTTGGTCAGAAGCCAGAAAGTCTGACAACCAGTCTTGCCAAGAGTATCGTATTACCCAGTTACTGGGTTGTGGAGGTCTGATAGGCAGTCGCTCCATGTAAAATACTGATATTCAGCTGCATCCGGTTCGACTGGAAGCCGACCCCAACATAGTTGGGAAAAGGCTAGGCAGATGATGATGACTATAAATAACGAAGGATTTTAAGGTAAGTCTCCGGTTAATACGTGCGTTATGATTGTTTAGGCTTCTGTTTATTTTCCCTTTATTAATCTTGCGTTAAGTACAGCTACAGCCCTCCGTTTGTTTCCGTAGTTCGTACATAATGCCCAGTGGAATTGTTTAGTAAACATTGTATGTTGTTTCAGAATGCGAGTCGCTCAAATTGTTATTCGTGTAACCTTTGCAGATTTAAATGTTAATCACCTGTTTCAGGTTAATTCCCTTTTTCTTTATACCTAGTTATGAAGGTTTCTTTTCAGCATCGAGTTATTCATAAAATTCTCTTGTGTATCTATGTTTTATATTTATTTTATTAAATCAAATACTTTTTACATTCATAAATGTATACGGTCTATCCCCAAAGGCTTGATTGTTCGCTTCGGTAATGGAATCATATTTTAACAAATTCATAACCCTGCTGCTCTACTTTTATTTATATTTATATATATACGCTGTTAAATATAACAATAAAATTGGATTCTGCATGTAACCGAACCTGAAACGCGGTAAGAGCTCATTAGTTTCTTAATTTAAGTTAGTTTGGCCTCAGGCGTCGCTCGCGTCGCACGCATAAATTGAAATCAGCTCCTGTTATGAGTTAAATTAAAACCTTTTATGATACGGTGGCAGTTCCCATTTCGCCGGTTCGCCTGTTCCAGCCGCGCATGTTAAATTATTATAATTTTAATGATACGTACGTACATATGCAAAGTACGTTGGTTCAAGCACTTTCAGTTGAATGAATTTTTATTTTATCATTTTATAATAACGCGGGAATAATCGCACTTACCTCATTATAACAATGAATAATGTATAATGTAGTTTCATTTTTATATTTTTGATACTACTAAAACATGGAAAGCGATGTAGGTACTCTTTTCTTTAACTTTGGTTAACATTAAGGATTATTACTTAATTATACTTTAACATCAACAGTGTTCTACATTCAAAATAATAAATACTTTATATCCAAACTTTCTCATCGAGTTTCGTAATACATCATTCGGTATTTCAAAGAGGCAGAACAAATGTATGGACTCCGATGACTTTATACTAAACATTAAGAGGTTAAATTATCTTAAACGGCTCAATTAAGATTACGCCTTCGAAAGTGGTCGTAATGTCATTGCCGGCAGCCCATTTACAACTCAAGGGCAAGTAACCATGGAGCCTATCAGTTTTATTGGCTTTATTTATATTTACATGTGTGCACTGCGGCTAATAATGTCTTGTTCGAGAGGATGAATCACAACGCTGAATATTCAGTGAAAGGCATGTCATTGTGTAACTTTACTAATTAAAGCTTTTTAACTGCATACCAGTGGGGAAGAGATAATTATGAGAATGTAATAATGAAAAAGTTTACTTTTTTTCTAGAATGCATGATGAAGTTGCTCTATCTAAACAAGTGACGCTTGTGAAGATTTAAAATAGTGACTAGAAGAGCTATATCGCTGAAGTAAGGCCCCGTATAGGGAGACACGGAGCTTAGGGCGGGGCTCGGAGTGGACCGCGTGCACTTTTTAAATTGTAGTTTGTAGGATAGCCTTTTCACCTTTTCATCATCATCTTCATACGTCATTTCACCTTCTTTCTATTTATATTAAACCTTTTTTTATCACAAGCCACATCTTTTTTGATCATTATATTCAGATTGAGAAAGCTCAAAAAAAATATAAAAATAGAAAGAAGGTGAAATGAAGTATGAAGATGATGATGAAAAGGTTATCCTACAAGTTGTATGTATGTTGCCAGAGTCGTTTTATCCAAATATCGGGACTTTAACGACAAAAATGCGAGATTAGGACAAAAAAATCCGGACGTAGACACCGCGGGTCGCATGGTCGCCCATCATCCCCCGCCTGTTCGTCACGTACACTCCTTCTTTCGCTGGCAGATTATTTTAAATTACCGCGTCTATATTACCTACTTAGCTGAAATAGTAGGATATTCCGCGTCCCGCTCAGAATGCTGACGTTACGTGTTCTGAAAGGGCTGAAAACAGCGGGACGTCTGGTAACACTGGTTGTATGTAATGACAATGACAATATGTGGTTGAGCCCGTGTCTCTATAAATGGGGCCTAACACGAAATAGGATGAAACTAAACTGAAATTATTTTACTTAATTTTACTTTGACCTGATACCGAATCCATTATAAAATCTAAATAAATTAGAGGCATCGGTATTTGTTACAAAGGTTAAAACTACCAAAACAATCCCAAACATGTCAGTTGTTGCAGTCACCAAAAGATACAAAATTTCCTAATTTTGGAGCGAGTCCTTGGACCCTTGGTCCGTGCGTGAAGCATTTATTATTTAGAGTATCCAGCTATTTACTTATTGTCCGACTAACGAGAGGTTCGCGTGTGGGCCAGTGGTTGGCGTATCTACAACCAGTTCCATCTTGACTGTCTCTAGGGAATGTAACGATGTAAACTGTCTTCCTATTTATACCATTGTTTGAAGTTATTTTATAATGCCAATGATTGTTTTACTGCTTCACCATTATCCCCTGCCCTTATCCCAACTTATTTGGGATCGGCGTAGCATGTATTTTTCTGCTATACATCTCTATTAGCCGTCATCTCAGTAGTCACTCTCTTTTTAGTCATATCATCTTTTACGTTATCGTTTCTTTGATCTTCCGCTACTCTTATAACACATTCATCCACATTCATACTCAAAACTTTTCTCACGTTCCACATGTTACTCCTACTCCTTTTTACTGCTTATTAAATGAAAAGCAGTAAGTAGTATCATAGCTTTAATGGCAAAAAAGTGACGTTAAATACTTTAAATACACATCGCATCTGTATTCCCAAAACGTATAGGCTGAGGTTAGGGGAGTTAATAAAGTCGCGTTTGGTGAAACATATTTCGTTTCATGTTCGTAATCATAACTGTACAGTAAAAGTACAAGTTCGTAGCCGACAGCAGACAGCAGCACCAGACGACGTGTCGCTCCAACACTTATGCATTTCTATGAAATACCTTCCGCAGCTAGCGACACGTCGCCCGCAGATGATGCGTCGTCCGACCGCAGATCAGTAGTGCCACTGACGCTGGAACGACGACACGTTGAATCTTTCTCAAAAAATTTGTTTTTCCAATTCCGAGGAAGAAAAACTGATAAACCAGGTGGCTCAATATCCTGCACTGTACGATGCATCTAACAAAAACAAAAGATACAAAAGTAAATCGCGATCGCTAATCCCAAACAGGTCAGACATCTTGTCTCACGGAACATTCAGAACTAACTGGAATACGACGCTGTCGTCTGCTGCAGCCATCTGCAGTTGGGTTCGGAATCATGACTGGAGCGACATGACGCTGCGACGCGTCGCAACGACATGTCCGCGTCGTCTGCTGCTGGTGTCTGCAGTCGGTTACGAACTCGTACCTTTAGTAGACTGCACGTCCAGTCGCAACTGTAAACTATGCAACTGCCAAATGCAGCTTGACGGCAATTGACAACATTTCATATTTTTAACCTGCATGTATTATTACGTTACATAAAAGTAAATCCAAATCCAGAGCACCCGTATTTTTCCGTTTTTCGAAATTATGTACTTTTCATTCATAATTTCAATTTTGAAATTCGGCGTATTCTAAAAAGACGTATGCGTCAAATGACGTCATACATACGGTGGAATGGCGATCTAACCTTTGCTTCACTGTGAGCCGTCAAAAAAACTGTTAGTTAGATGTCACTGTCATATAACACTTGTCTTGTTTAACTTCATAAGTGACATTGACATGTCTTGTTTGACATTAAATGTTTTCATCTAAAGCATTGGAACGCATAGGCAAAGGTAATTCCTCATTCCACCGTTTATGTGACGTCATCACATGTTTTTTGATTTTCATTTTTTTTCTCAGAAATGAGGAAATGAAAAAATTTAAAAAATATATATTTGAACTCAGGACACGAAAATAAAGAAACGGTATTTTTGTTTTAAGGTCGTGTCAGTTTTGAAATGTTGTCAATTAGGATGTAGTCATGCAACTGTGTGATGGATGTGCAGCCCATTTGCAGTTATGATTTCGAATATGTTTCACCAAACGAAACGTTTTTAGCTCCCCAGTACTCGTTTACAAAGAAGCAATAATATCTGTATTTTCAACCGCCATTAGACTATCTTGGTCGGCTAGTACAGTAAGTAACTACTTCCTTTAATCGGTTTCTTCAGTCATGTAAAAGCTAAGTGGAATAAGAAATAATATTAAACCTATTAAAGTTCTTGTATTCATTATCTTAGATTACGAATTGGTTCTAACAATCTGATTAGAATGAAAATCAAATATACGGTTTATTGACAAGTAGATTATAATCAAATTAGGACAGTGCGCTTTATAGTATCGATTACTGATTGAATCTCACGCAATTGAAATAATACTGATGAATGTTTTATTGGTTATTTCCATGTGGTTTCTTGAAAAGCAAAAGCCATCACTTCCTCATCTGTGGGTGGGGACTTAGGATGAGATTTATAAAGCGTACTTAGACTTTGCTCAAACTTGACTTACATAAAATGGACCATTATTAATGGATTTTTATTTGGCTTACAGTATACGTTTTTGGTAATTCGTCGATTTCGTGGACTTAAGCATTTGCTAAGCACGCATTCAGAGAGATTCGAAGATTGCTATATAAATATTGACTTTGACTTAACTCGAAAGTAAAGTCTGAGCAAAATACGCCTTAAAGACCGGTTTTCGACAAGAGGATCGCAGTAGCGTCCTCCTGTCTGCTACAAGCCAACTACAATCACCATTTCCTCTGCCAAGTGTGGTGATAATGGAAATTAGCCCTTTGAAAAGTAATTGTAACGGTCATTTGGAGGCCAATGTCCGGGGGTGGAAACTTCCTCATGCAGGTATAATAAAATTGTGCCCCGAAAATTGCAATAGGCTCGCCACCTATTACAAGGAAACGTGAGTGTACAGTCTTGCAAGAGAACACCTCTGTTATTTATTTCGTTATTAATAAAGATTTACCCACAGCTTGTGTATACAATATATCTTAAGTATCTATAACATAAATAGCCTCGGACTTATACAGCCGCCAATTACGCCTCTGTTTACCTCTTTAGGGATTACAGGCGTGAGTAGACGTATGTATAAAAATGATGAAGCTGTTTGCTATCGATGTATATGTATAAATAATTGATATGCAGTAAATGACGTAAAAGAATTTTCATTTTCCAATGAATACGTATGTTGTACGCCGACGCAGATTTACAAGTAAATAAATTGAACAACATCCTCTTGAACAATGGGTTATCAATCAGCTTCTACTTATCCCAATGCTGTATTTTCCGAGTTTTTTCATTACGTTGCTCGTTTGTTTGTATTTCCTTATGTTTTGTTTTGCGAAGCTTCCAGCGATGCGAAGTGCCGTTAAGGACAATGTACAGTCAAACTGATTCATGACTCACCCATTGTTGCAACATATTGTAAAACTAAAGTTCTTGACCGCATCTATGGTCACTATGGACAGTATGTTAAAGATCATGTTGAAAACTAACGGGTGGATTGCAGTACTGTTTTCATAATGTAACCGTACCAAGAGCACGTTTTGATACTTCTGTGTGTGGTATATTGCTGGTCATCGATTAGCAAGCTGTAAGCTGTATTTCTCTTCGTAATCCGTTACAACGAAAAATTTATTCTAGATATTGTTATTATCATCGTTCTTAAACCCAAAAAGTGGTCACAGTATGTTAGAACTCAGACGAATGGTGCCGCCTCCTACTCTCCTGGAATTATCTCCCAGTTGCCCTTTACGAGTCCCATGGGAAGGTATGGGATGAACCTATTCGTAGCGGAGAAAAACCCCATAGTTATTGATAAAATACGATCGTAAAATGCTGGAGGGGAGGGGTAGGGAGGCGGGAGGCAAGCGTCCTGTCACGGGCCACCGTTAAATGCTTTTTCACAGTAATATTTTACAGAACCTACTAGTATCCTATAGGATTATTGCGAGTATTCTCACTCCGAAAACTGTTTGTTTTATTTTTCGGTGATTAACATTGTTTTTATGGAGTTTTTCGGTGCCTTTGTTTCTATAAAACTTATTATGAAATCATATTGTTTTATTTCGAGTCTGCTGCATATAGTTTGCTTTAGCTTTGAAAGTTATTTGTTAGTTGGTGTTTTTGTATTAAAGTATCTGAATAATCTACGTTCCATCACAGATACATTGTAAATGTAGCAATTGTGGGTGTAGGGATATATCTATTGTATAATAACAGGTAAGGTAACAAACGCTAGGATGGACGAATGTACAAAGTTGGCTTTCTTACTGCATTGGAGTCTGACTCCAAAATTAGCCAATTTTCTTTAAAGGTGGGTAATATAGACTCGCAAATAGCTCTGAAGAGGTCTGAATAGTTTGTTTGATTCCAATTTATTCTAACTTTTATGTCTCAGAACCTAATAGATTTCGGATTAAGTCCCACAATGCTTCTTAATTGTAGGTAAAGTATCACATAAAAGGAGTGAAGAATACGGCTCGGGGTTATTGTTAAATTTCACTTTTATGGGGCTGGCAAACGAGCTTCCATTGTGCGGCAGCTATCGATTAAACAATGCAATATGGTAGACGAAAACAGCCTAAGTTGATTTTGCTTTTGAGCTTATCCAATATTTTTCTCGAGTTATCGTAAGTTATTATGTTAACATCGTCGGCAACTGCGCTTGTTAATCTGTAGCGACATAAATCTGCCTCGCCTAATCTAGGGCGCCTACTTTGAATAAATTCTGGTAACGATCCCATTGACATTGTCGGCACGGTAGCCGATGTCGCCGCGTCTGAAACATGCAAATGAAGACATGATGCCGACACCGGGATGTTTATGCTCGGCGTTCGGTACTCGGCGGACGGGAGGCAGGAGCGAGGCCCAGATGTTAACACTAGTGTCGTGTTATCGCCCTCGCCACCGTCTTAAACACGTTTTACGTAACGCCGAGCACTCGATAGCTATCTACATAAATTTGCGGTTATTTGTAGTCTCATAACGGTGTAATTTGCGGGAACAACGTCCCAAGTGCTTCCATTCGGTTGATGTTGTATTCCGCCAATATAATCAAGGGTTTAACGGAGGTGAACACTGTTGATGGCTCTGTCTATAAAACGATTTTTGATAAGTGTAGCGGCGTTAATAAGGTTCTTTCTTGGAATATAAATTGGTCCAACGTCGACAAAGTAGCAAGCGGTGGGCCACATTTTGTTGCAAACGGGTTTGTGGCAGTTTCGTCGATCATCAAACATAATTGACATGCGGGCGTTATGGTTATCGTGTTGCATTGCGATAGTTTCTACTTTACAACAGAAAATCATTAGGCGAAATAACACTATTATCGAAGGATTACTTGCGTAGTACGTAATTATAGTAGAGCGGGCAACCATTTGCCTTTGTCTAAAGTGTAATTAAACCGAGCGGAGCGTAATGCCCACGCGCACCATTAGCTCGGCAGATTCCCTGCACCCCGTCCCTGGTCCCCCCTTTTTCCCCTTCATCCGTTTCGCCGTGAAATAAGTGACAGCGGCGAGCAATTTATCTCATTGATCCCTTTGCATACGTCTCAGTCAATGCGCGCGCCGGCGACGCCAACGGCAGGGCCCGCCTCGAATGGATTTACGGGATTTCATACCAACAGAATAAGGGGATATGGGACCGTTTATGCTGAATTACTTATACATTTTTGTTGGGCCCTCTGATCTTTCTCAAGTGACATTTGTTTCAGAATAGAAATATTGTGCGGACGTGAACCAATCTTATTTTGTTATGTTCTGTCGCGTTTGCGCAGCCTATGATTCAGTATTCGTGGATATCAATAAAAGGAAAATGTTTAAGTATTTCATATATTCAAAATACTTACATGACATCACCTACTTAATCATTTTTGAGTGAAAACAAAACCATAATTATTTTAACACGGTAGCCGCACGCTCGCTTTCCCTCGCGTCAACAATTTTACAAAGGAGAGCGTGATGGATTTTATCGCTCAGTTCGGCTAAGTTATGGGGCCCTAATGAATTTGTTCGCTTACATTGATGTAATATGCCGTAAAATAAATGAAGTTTGCATGTAGAGTGTAGATTCACGGTTGTTTACTTGAACGCTGTTAAACAAGGACCAGCGTTCAGCGTCGCCGGACGACTTCGCGCAAATACTCTACGTCAAGTTAATGAATAGTGTAGTAAAACAGCTTTTGACTGCAGTTTTTTGTTTTTAGAATAAATAGCAATTGCAACAATTTTAGCAATAAATGTATGAAGCCGGATGAAGAACTTTAATATGTAGATAAATATGTATCCATTTAAGACAGACAACTAAAAAAAAACAGCGAATTATTACGTCGTAACACTTTGTTACGCATGTAAGATAAGAAACACCCTATAAACGTCATTGCAGTCTTGAAATTTATGCAAGTTTTATCGGTATTGAACGCACCGTGTAACATTTTTAATCAACTTCTTTAAACTAGGCTATTTTATGTAAAGTATTTTTAGCTTCTCATCATAATTTACATGTTAATGCAACATTTATTGTTCCATACTGATATAGTAATGGTGGAGCCACTATCTTGCCCGTAACAAGAATGCAGACTCCTGTAGCACGGAGAAGGTAAACAGACACATGTACACAAATATACAGGATATTTGTGTACATGTGTCTGTTCATAAATTAACTCTAAAGATGGAATACGAAATTCTTAGAGTACATTTTTAACACCCTATATTTTGTACCAATATCCTAATCCTAACTAATATTATAAATGCGAAAGTAAGTTTGTTTGTTTGTTACCTTTTCACGCCCAAACCACTGAACCGATCATCCTGAAATTTTGCATATACGTTGTCAGGTGTACAGAAACGGACATAGGGTACCTTTCATCCACAAAAAAAGTACTGTTCCCGAGGAAAACAACAATTACGATAATAGATGGCGCCATGTGTCTTCCGAATCATGATTGAATTATATTGTTATAGAAACTTTAGTAGTGTGTTAAGAGTTGATTGTCAAATTTTAAATTAACGCGAGCGAAGCAGCGGGCAAAAGCTAGTATAAAATATTTAAAATTTTAAATTCGACGATGAGTTTGTCTATCTGATTTAAATGTCTTTATGACTAAATCATGGAACTGATTTTGATGAACCTTGGTACAAAGATAACCTAAAATATCTATGGACATGCCAAACAAGGACAGCAGCTCTTGTCAGCTAGTATTAATATAAAAATTAAACCTGTTTCAAACTGTGTAGGTTTTTAGTAAATTAGAACTCCCTCGAAGAAGATCACGATCGGTGACGAACTGGACGTCTTAAGTTCATAATGGCGAGAAAAAACAAATAAAATAATATGAAAAAACAAATGAGTAGATTTGAAGTATTGGCAATTAAGGTCATTATTATATCCATATGATATACAAGGTTAGTCAGAAAGGGGTACTAATCCGAAAGGGTGTTAAAGTACACATAATAATGAATATCTTTTGTTCTACAACTTTTCCCAAAAGTCAATAGTTTAAGAGAAACAATTGTTCAAAAATCTCAAAAAAAATATCTCTAAAATCTATCTATCCCCAGTTATGATCAGCTGTGTTTACATTTTAGGTCATATTTGGGGTCATGAATTAGAAGCACCATTTTCTGAATTTGTAACTAAAGCAGTGATGAAGAATTTTTGAAAAAAACTAAAATCTAAATCATTTTATTTGGAAATAAATATATCTAATTTTGAAATGTTAACACTTGCTTTCAAACAGTCATCAGCGATACGATAAGTGGGTGGGCTTCGGATTAGTACCCCTTTTCCGACTAACCTTGTACTCCACGCGCTATAATTTAAGTTCTACGTCTTAAAATGAAAAAAATATACTGGCAACTAATGAACTTACGAAGTGCATAACTGCTAACCGAAATGAGTTGGCGCCTAATTTATTTGCAGTTAGCTGGAAGATGGCGGCCACGCGTTGTCAGCAAGAAATGCAGCTCTGCCTTCAATTAACATAATTTGAAAACTTGACGCGTCCACTAAGTACCGCGGAGAAAATAAAATATGCTTTTCACTATGAATGGCCGTTAAAATTAATGCCTCATAATTGAAATAACAATGAGCTTGTATGACAAGCTTTGACTTAAGTGGTAAATAAACATTAAGCAAAGTTTAAAGGCGGAACTTATCTCTAGGCCAGGATAACGGGAAGAAATATCCATTACAAAACAGGCTATTTGTTGTTAATTTATATCTAATTAATTTGAAGAGACTACGGTTGATGAGCTATATCATAGTCGCTAATTATTATAATTGATATATTATAGTGCGTAATGGTTCTTAATTAGATTTTTAATGACAATTTAATTTCGCTTATCGTAGAATAGTAAGATGTCTCATGCTTCAAAAACAATGATTTGTAGTGGTGAAGGCTAATGTGAATATTTGCAGTAGTCGCAAGCGTAGAGCTGCCATAGGATATAGTCAGTCTAATATTAAAAAAAAACAGTCGCTATGAAAAAATAAACCTTTTTGTTACTTTTCACGGATTATTTCTTGTTTATCATTGTTTATTTATACACCGTGGGCCCGAGGTACTCAAAGATTTTCGATTCTGATGCCTAACTGGAGAAGAAAAGCTACCATTATATAGTTTGTTGAAAAAAGCTTAATTTTCGAAATATTCATTATTTAATGAAATTCACAACTCGAAAAATATCTATAGCAACAAGTTCCAGGAACATGGCGTTGCGACTTTTGTCATACCATACCCCTCTCGCCATATGTCTGATTTGGTGGGGAGGGTTTTAAAGTGAGAAGTTTCTTAGCCACTCACACGATAATTCATAAATGTTGCCAATTCAACCTAAGGTATTGTTTACAAGTAAGCACTAAAGTTAATTTATTCATTAGGAAAAGAAAAACACAAAACAATTTTTTTTTTTTACTTTTTTGTACTTTTGTTGATATAACATTTGACTCTTAATAGCATCAGAAAGGCGTGGTTAAATTTTTTTGGGTACCTCGTGCCCACGCCACGGTGTATACAAAATTGCAGTCCCTTCACAGGGGCTATAATCAGGGATTAATATACTGGTCCCTTATCTGTGGGCTGTGACCCTTAGAAATAATGTGTGTAGTTGGTTTTATTTCATGAGTCCCTATTAATTATTATAGGATTATACAGGATTACCTATACACCCCTGGTTGCCTTTAAAACGCTCTAGTTGCATATCGCACCCCCGGTGCAACACTGTCACTTTTGCAATATTTCGAAAAATCAGCTTAGCATTTATTATGTGGCCTAAAGTACCTCTGCACTTGGTGCGATCATGTCACTAGATTGGTACACTATTTGGCGTATATGTCGTTGTGGAAAATCAGGAAGTGTCATCATTTTATACGATACTAAAGTTTTTAAATGCTTTTCCTGAAAAAGTGGTTTTTTGCAAAAGTGACAGTGTTGCACCGGGAGTGCGATTATGTACACACCGTGGGCTCGACGTACCCGACAGGTTTTAACCACGCCTTTCTGTCGGTATTGAGTCAATAATGTTTCAACATAAGTGCAACTCCGTCAATTTAACTATTTTGTTTTTCGGAACAAAATAAATCAATTAACTTTAGTACTTCCTTGTAAACAATACCTAAGGTCGAACTAGGAACGTAAAAATTATTGCGTGAGTGGATAAGAAAAATTCTCATTTCACGAACCTCTCCAACAAAACACGAGATACGGCGAGTGGAGTATGGTATAGTATTATGACCAAGGTATGATAAAAGTCGCAACGCCGCGCCGCGTTCATAGGGCTTGTTAACCTAGAGATTTACGACTTGTGAATTTCCATAAATAATAAAAATGACGAAAATAAAGTTTTATTCGACAAACGATATCCTAGCTTTTCTTCTCATTTTATATAACATTAATTAGACGAAGGTGGCGACCAAGATACGATTTTTTTTTTAAACACGTAGGTACAGTTTTAATTCATCTTGATTCTTGATTGACCTTTAAGGTTCATAAGAGCATAATACTGTGTCGAGTCCCTACTAAGCAAACATACCTATTGCTTACTTCTATACATTTCCTTTCTAAAATGGGTCTTATTTGTTTAATTTTATATTAAATAGAATATAGGTATGTTGTGTAGATACCTTGTGGTTCCTGGAAGAGTTAAAGCCACTTCCCCCCGTGGGTGTTACAAAATGTGAGTACGAGGTTATGTCAAAAGAAATGGAATCCGCGTCTCTGCTGCTGCGTGTTGCTGATGACACCCAAGCATAGTGATTATGGTAAGATCGTGACTAAAGAAGTCATCGAAGGTCCATAAATAGGAGTGGATATTTATGAGGCCTATGATGAAGTTGTTTTATAACATATTTATTCATTTTATTTAATACTAGCGACCCACCCCGGCTTCGCACATGTACGTTTTATAGCTTAAAACCTTCCTCTTGAATCACTCTATATATTAAAAAAAAACCGCATCAAAATCCGTTGAGTAGTTTTAAAGATTTAAGCATACATAGGGATAGACAGACAGCGGGAAGCGACTTTGTTTTATACTATGTAGTGATATTTAAATATTTCGTGTCAGCTCGAGCTATACAAGAATAGCTCATGTCGTGGTGACAAGATTAACCAGTCAGCAATGTTGGGAGCAGGGCTGACAGCTCAGGGTGCGCCGGACGTATTTCGGGTTAATAGACACAGATGCGACTAGTTGGATACATCAATTAATATACACGGAATTGCAATGTTCTACGACTCAATTAGCTATGATTCGATTAAGATGCAATTGTTATGCAAATATGTGTGCGGTGATACTTCATTGTCTGTCTGTTTGTTTGTCGAGTGGGCCCCAGTTGGCTGCTAATTAATGGAATCTATATTCGGTCGAGACGGCAGAGGCGCGCGGATTTGCTTCAAGCTTCATTCACAATGGTTCGCCCCGTTCGAACCTCTGTACGCCCGAGGGTCTATTATGTCCTCCCTATCGCCTCCAGTAGCGAACGCCTTTGATTTCGAGCGTATTCGGAGTCGATGAAAAATAGTTGTTCGTACTCGTGGAAATGGTTACCCCGATTTAATGCTGCTGGTGTTGATATGCACGCCAAAGATCACAACGAAGAAAGTATAATATATTTGAAGAGTCCAGGGAAAGAATAATCAAAGTCAATTGAGGAGAATTGAAAGAAAAATCGATTTCTAACTTAGAAGACTTAAACAAGTTCTGCCTAACAAAACATCATTGCTGATATAATTAGTAACACTACGTTTTTGACATTTAAAAACAAACTTAAAATTATCTTTTTTAAGATTTTCCTTATTTAATCTAAAACTCAAACTCAAAACTCATTTATTCAAAACAGACTAGAATTACTTAGTTCTTTTTGAACGTCATTTTTACAATATTATAGACATCCCACAAAAAGCCCTCCCTTCACCGCTTCCTAGTGTTTTTGCTGTGAAGAAGAAACGGCGCAACGAACTCCCCAGCAACACAGATATGTCTGTCAAGTGAATAAATTAATTGACTCTATACAACGAAAATCATAATATTTTTTACAATAATATAATTCAAACAAAAACAATACTCGTGTCTCATAATAAAAAAATAAATTAAGTTAAAAAAAACAGGAAAAGCTATCGAGAGCCCTATTTGACAAAATGGTGAGAGAGATCAGTAACTACTCCAAGTGTGAGTTGGGTAGTTTACTACACGTTTCCGTAACGAATAGTTTCCCATGATAAGTGTCAAACCACTCGTACTCGCGATTTTAAGTCACGCCATTCCCCGCTAGAGGCGCTGGCTAAATTTTCATACATTTTTGGCGTGACGCAACTACAGTAGTTAACGAAAAAAAGTCACACTTGGGGTACAGATCAAAACAGAATCTTCACGATACACGATGTGGCAATTGTGTCAGAAATGCAATAATATATCGTGGCACAATAGTAGCGTCGTAGTCGTAATATAAACAGCCGCACAGATTTATGATAACACCAAATCATTTTCATGTATATTCAAATGGTGCGTAGTCGACGCCAACCCTACACTAGTTTTGGGGCACTTTCCATCCATTACCGCCCACATTAGTCGGGTAGTCAATATCTCAGTACGGTATGCAATCTCATCGTAGTAGGGCCGTCCGTCGGGGATCGCTCGCATATCTGCCATCGGAGCCTCTCCGTGCATGCTCAGCTCTTGTTCCTACGCTGTTGTCTATAAATCTATGTTCGTAAATTCTTCATGGCGGGGATTTGAGGTTCAACAACTTGGGGAACTTTGTTATTGAAGTTGTTTCGATGGTTTTGAAATGTGAGTAATGAAGGTACTTTGATGTATTTATAGCTATGAAAATAATTATTTAGGAAGTATGTAAGAAGAAAAATACTTTTCATTTTGTTACTGTTTTCTACAACTTCCTCCATTATATTTTTTTACAGCTTTCTTTTCGCGTCTTGAGTTTTCGTTTCAATTTCAACCAGTGTTGCGTAGTCAAGACTGTAACAGCGAAATTAAATTTATTTATGAGTACCAGTAAGCTGTATACGGAAACCTCAAAAGCCGTATTACGTTGTCACATACGTTTTATATATACGTGCGATACGGGATTACTGTAATTGCATTCGATGCGGTTATCATCGTGCGATGTTACGCTTCGATTTTATTAATTTAATTAAAATATGTTTTTAATTCAATTATTACGATTCCGACGTATTGAAATTACTGGCGTCCCCTTAATTGGAGTCGTGATTTCATTGAATTTAAAATTGATTCCAGTTGAATATTTTAAGTGGTGTGTCCTCTTGTACTTTCGTAGCCTAAATGAAAAATTGTACCTTTATTTTCTTGGTTGGGAACTACTTACCAACAAAAATAAGACTTCGAAAGTCATCCTAACTATGAATGGTTTATACTTGCAACCTCGCCGCGTGTTCAGCTCATGATTAATTAAGGGCTCCGTTTGGGTCTGAAACTAGTCGTCAAATCCTGAAAAAAATGCACGTGAGTAAACCGTAACTAATCATAAATATGAATGTATATGACACACACATATACATACATAGGTATGTGGTGTCCATTCTGTCCGTAAACTTTATTCAAAGTAGGCTCTTCCTCTTCGATTTTATAAGAAAGATGTAACTTTGATGTAACACAATGAATAAATTAGACATCACTGCCACATATCATCCTCAATGAAAACATAAACAGTCTATTCCGGTTCATACAAAAAACGGGTAAACTTTTCGTAATGTCCGAAGCGGCTATGAATAAGAGTGGTCGAAATTATGGTATTGTATTTCTTCTGAACGGGTCGGTAATAGGCATAAATATTGATATCAGGAATCTATTGCTGGCGGGCACATTGTCTGAACACCTGCCGGCCGCGTATCGCTGCTGTGAGCAATATCCGCGGGCAACCCCGCATAAATATCCATGATGTTTCAATTTATATTCATGATATTAGTAAGTCAGACGGAATGTACGTCACATTTGATTCCCTTTGTTGGTAAAATAAATATGGAACGTTGAAAGTGTTCGTGCACCTTTGTGTTAGAATGTACTCGTATGTTCTAGGTGTTCCAATCCTCGTTTCATGTTTATGAACATCATATTTTAGAGGTTTGTTTTTTGCGCTTTTGAAGTTAGGGCTGAAGCCGGGGGCGGCTTTAGCTATTATTTTTGTGGAAACATTTTAAATTTTACATGCTAGGGTAAAATTTCTATCATCGTAGATGCGAATTTAAAGTGAAGATATTTTACAACGAAAAATGTTTTCTGTGGTTTGGTAATTTCTAAAATAAACAGTTTATAATTCTTATAAACCTATACTAAATTGTTTCCATGTGTTTTATTTATTTTTATTGCGTACAAACTTATTTAATGATATTCTAAATATGGGTAAGAGAAAAATAACAATACGACTTATTTTTTTGTATTACCCATAAATTTCGTGAGACACATTTATTTTAATGATTGTTTACGTAAACCTTTAACAATCATTAAAATGATTGATGAAATCACTCACATGCAATCTGGAACAACCCTAGTCGGACAATACTGAGTGAATCGTTAACAATCTATACATATATTAAAACCATAACGATATTAAACCTGTACATTAAAATATTTTTGGAAAAGAATAAGTACGAGGCATCCTAGTAACGATACAAAAATCACGTTTTTAGAATTTTTGTCTGTTTGTATTGTATGTTTGAGTTACACGCCAGTGGAACTGGACAGATCCTGTTGAAAGACAGCCGCATCCGTTATAGAGCGAGTCAAGTAATAGGTCCAATCTATTACGCTATTGATTGTGGGTGATGAGCAGCCTTATGTTTCCGTAGGCAAAGCCAGCTAGTCATTTCTCTCCCGATCTAGGCATTCCAAACCTTACAGTCAAACTGTACTTGGGAGCAAATAAATCGAGCCACTTCTATTTTTCACGTATAATTGTAATTATTTTTGGTACCTTATATGGAACAGATCAATTCGAAACATATATCGCCTAAAAGGTTATTTGATAACCTTTACAATGAGGGTAGTTTTTTGTCAACTTCACTACATAGTATAAAACAAAGTCGCTTCCCGGTGTCTGTCCCTATGTATGCTTAGATCTTTAAAACTACGCAACGGATTTTGATGCAGTTTTTTTTAATAGATAGAGTGATTCAAGAGGAAGGTTTTAAGCTATAAAACGTACACGTGCAAAGCTGGGACGGATCGCTAGTAGTATATAATCCATGAAACCAAAACTAATAACCAGGACACGTGAAAAAAGGAGTGGCTCGATTTATTTGCCCCCAAGTGTAGTTGTTCACTTTATACTAGTGAGTTATTTCCTTTACAATGTTTTCTTCGTCTACGCTTATAACAGCCAGGAAACGTGATGGGTGACCTATTAGCACCGAGACAGCATTATTAATACGTCAAAAGTTAATTAAAACCAGCTTCAGCTGAAACGGAGCAACGTCGTGCGAAACTAAATGTTATTAGTAAGTTCTAAACATTTCTAATGCCTCGGGAACAGCGCTAGCCGTCATGTTGAACATGAATTACTGCCGCAATCGAGAGCAAACCGTTCACTGGTGACTTCCATTATAGTTTATCTTTATATCGCTGTTAACCTCTATGGTTGTACCCCAAAGGAAATAACATAACAGTGTCTACAAGCAGACAATTTTATAAAAAAGTATAGCGCCGGGATAATTAAAAAACCAACTAACTGCCCAAATCATGACTTCGAGTTATGGCGTTTTAAAAGCTTGTGCTCTAAAATTTCATATACTATCTTAGATAAGATTATAAACGAAACTTTAGGACACAAACTTAGATAAGATAGTATACGAAATTTTAGGACACAAACTTTCAAAACGCAATAACTCGAAATCACGAGTTGGGCAGATAGTTGGTTTTTTAATTAACCCGGCGATAGGTACATTACACTAGCTAGGAAAACTTCTTCGTGTAACCGTATAAAAAGTCTTATGTCCTATCCAGAACATAGTCTATTTGTGTGCCAAATTTCATTCAAATCCGTTTAGCTGTTTATAGCCGACTGAGTCACAAACATTCATCCGTCTTCACAAACTTTCACATTTATTATATTTTTTTTCTATAATAATATGCTCAAAAATAGTACAGAGGCGGTCTTAATGCCTTAGGCATTTTCTACCAGTCGACCTTAGGGTGATGCAGAGAAAACATGGTAGGTGCACACATTGATACGATAATATGATATCAAAAATAAGCATAAGGGTATCTAAAAAACTTTCAGAAATACTACATTAAAATACACAAATTTCAAATATAAAGATACATCATATATTAGTGTGATTTCAGTGGGATGAAATCATACAAAAACATTGAAAGACCTATTTACGAGTAAACAATTTCAATTAAATCAAGCCTGTCTGTCTCGTTGGTCTAGCGGTCGCAAGCGACTGCTGAGTTTGAGGTCCTGGGCTCGATCCCTAGGTCGGGCAAGTGTTATTAGATTTTTCCGCGTGGAAGTTCTCAGTAGCAGCCCGGTTGATGGCAATAGGCTCGCCCCCTATTGCATGGGAATTAAACATAACGGCGTAATGAGGGTGTAATGTATACGTACCTATACTTCAGCTATGCCCAACCCTTCGGGGAATACAGGAATGATGTTATGTTCAATCACCGGGTAGACAGAAACTACGAAGTACCACGTGCTTACATACTATTTTTGATTCTACTATTACAGGGTTATTGGTAAAACACTAACAACCTCTTAGGTCATTGTACTCATCAGTACTCAACAACTTTTACTATGGGACCAAACCTGAAATTGCGAAAAAAAACAGCTGTTCCCTAAATTTTGACGAGTTATGCGAGCGTAGCGTATTGGGTATTAAGCTCAGTGACCGAATACGTAATACCACGATACGCTCCAAAACAGGAATCGCCGATGTGGGTCATAAGTCTGCAAGACTGAAGTGGGATTGGGCGGGTCATGTATGCAGAATGCATAAGGACAGATGGGCTAGAGTCGTCACGCAGTGGGTGCCGGAAGACGGGCGTCGTCGCCGAGGGAGGCCTAGGAAACGCTGGCGTGATGACTTAGATTCGTTTATGGGAGATTGGCCAGAGAAGGCAAGGCATAGAGATAAGTGGAAGGCTATGGGGGAGACCTTTGCCCAGCAGTGGGACAATATAGGTTGAAAAAAAAAAATAAAAAAAAAAAAATGCGAACATAAATGTAGGAAACAGCAGATTTTTGTCGCGATTTCAGGTTCGGTCCCATAGTAAAAGTTGTTCATAATGATGAGTACAATGACCCCCTAAGAGGTTGTTAGTGTTTTACCAATAACCCTGTATTTATGCATCTTTTCATACATTACGTATATGCAGGTGCTAGTTGCAAGCGTTCTCTGGTCTATTTAACTTGTCATTTTCATCATCACAGGCTTTCTAGTCCGCTATAACGTGATCCGTGGCGAATATTGATAATATCAACACACTTGGCGCCAGGCCTGTAGCTAGAGGTTCTGGGCCAGCAAGTGTTTGAGCGAGGCTCTTTATATACTTGTTCCTTAATATATGCCCTAGTTGCCCGGGTGGTAGCTTCAGCCCTCCTTGATGTACTTATTATACGAATTTAATGATCTTAGTATATTATTTTAAGATGGGTGACCGTTCGTTCAAATGGAGACCCCTCTGTGCCTCGAAGAGCACGTTAAACCGTCACGTTATACGAATACCTATGACATACGTAACGGGTAGTTAGAAGTCCGAAAGTTTGACAATCGGTATAACTACAACTAAATGATGATAAATAAATGAATTATTTTTTAATATTTCTTTAGAATAGAATTATGTTTTTAAATTTTCGCGATTTGTACACATTGTATATATATAGAATCGGGTCTACTCGCGTAAAAAACTTTAAGAGGCTCAAAATACCTTTTATCCCGACGTTTCGGCCAAATTACACCGGCCTTGGTCACAGGTAGACTTTTAGGCGATTAATACACGGCATCGCGCACCGCCGCGGTAGGCGGTGAAGCGGATCTCTAGTCGCATTGGTCGGTAAGAAATCCGCTGACGCCAAACACACGTACACAGCCCGACCGCGCGGTCGGGCTTAAAGGTAGACTCTAGAAGGTATTTCGTGCCTCTAAGGGCTCTTACACACCACGTTTTTTTCAGGCGCTGTCGACGCGTGTCTCACGCAACTATAACGCGCTGCAAACGCGATGTTATCGCAACCAATTTACCTATTCACACGTTCATAAAATTGTAGTATGCAGACGACGACTTTTTCGCGAGCTGTCGATGCGCTCGTAGCGCGGAGTTACATCGATACAGACGCGCTGGCACAGCGCGTCTCTTTAGCTGCAAACACATACGTACAGCGCGTTTTAATCGGTTACTTGCCGACACGCGCGTCTGTAGCGCGATACATGCTCAAGAGTTGCTCACGCGCGTCTGTAGCGCGTTTCTTGTGAGTTTGCAGCGATGCAATCGCAAGTAAACTGCCTATTTCAAGTTTAGCAGCGCCGACAACGCGCGATAGCGAAACGCGCGTCGATGGCGCCTGAAAAAAACGTGGTGTGTGAGAGCTCTTAAAGTTTTTTGCTTGAGTAGACCCGATTCTATATTTTTATAAATATAATTATAATCAAAGAAAAACAATTAACTGTGACGATTAATTTTGAAATTCCAAAATATTTATTTATCGAGTTTTGCTGTTGACCGCGCGTGCGTCACAGTATCTCTGGAAGCTTAAGACTTTATTAGTAAAGCACTGTAGGTTTATTATAATAAGCGGTTCAGTCTAAATCTGTATTCTAGGAAGAGGGACGGATATTAAAGGGAATTTAATTGTGATCAGCTTAACATTTCTAAAGCCAATCAAGGTTAGTATGCAATGTCTATGAGTAAACGAAATAAAAGAACGGATATCCCCAAAGATTGTTGTCAAATTGTTATTCCCATTAAAACTGTTTGTAAAATTGTACTATAAATCTGAGTAGATTATCGGATTCTATCTCATTCGCTGTTAACAAATAATGGCTTTTATCGCAGTTTATTCAGTCCGATGCCAAATTGTCTAAATGTAGGCATCATACATAATCTAAAAGCCTATCGATGCGGTGTATCGACGTGTCATTATTCCTTTATTCGCTCTGATATACTGATGTTTTATGCAATTTTTGTTCCCAATCCGAATAAATATTTAAAAGCCGGCCAGTTCATGCATATTATGCGAACGGCTCCAGTATAATCCGAGGCTAAAATTTTTTTTAGTTCTGATTCTTTTTTAGTTTTATAAAGGCTTTATTTACTCTAAGGCCTCCCAATACCATACAATGGACGGTCATACGAGGATATTGCCATAACCACCAGGTTTGGTGGACGGATTGGTGATGGCACAATAAAATTTCGCTATTAGCAAACAGGAGGACGCCGTTTTCCATCTGCTTGTCTTGTCATTTACGACACCCACAGTGAGTGTTGGGATGGTTGGGTGAACAGGCAAACACCCTGAAAAAGCTTTATCAGGGGCGGGTATACAAGGGCCCGCGGGCCATCTCTGGCCCGCGAAGTGCTGTAATCCGGCCCACCAGCCCTCAATTGTAGAGCAAGACTGTATGGATATAACAAATAGCCATAATTATTTGAGCTAAAAATGCTAGTTTTGGAAGAACAAAATACTTTATTTTTTAGGGTTCCGTATCCAAAGGGTAAAACGGGACCCAATAGGGTTCCGTTTAATAACTAAGTAGTAATAACTAAGACTCCGCTGTCCGTCCGTCTGTCTGTCTGTCTCTCTGTCTCTCTGTCTGTCTGTCACCAGGCTGTATCTCATGAATAGTGATAGTTAGACAGTTGAAATTTTCACAGATGATGTATTTCTGTTGCCGCTATAACAACAAATACTTAAAAACAGAATAGATAATGAATGGGAGTCCGACTCGCACTTGGCCGCGGTTTGTTAATTCTTGCCCCCTACAAAATATTTGCGTTTTTCTGGGGCCTAATTCTCCTAAAATAAATTGTTGCCAAACACAATCGAACCGTCAGTCAGTTTTTGTTTACGAAAACATTCAAAATGATTGATTTTGTTTTTTGTGTCAAACAATTCGACAGCTTTTGAAATTGAGAACTGTCTGAATGAACGGTTCGGCTTTGGTTCGGTTGTGATTTATCAAGATTTATTTTAGGAGAATTAGGCCCCTGGACTCTGATGAAAAAAGTTTTCCCACCCTTGAGCTCTACTGTAGTGGCTATTACTTAAATTATTGTATCTTAAATTCTTTTCTCGCTTGAATTGAAACTATTCAAGACCTATTTCGGGATAATGGTGTTTCTACCATCGTCTCGAAATAGGTGTTGACTGAACTGTCGAGTACTAAAGTAGAAGACGGTGTCCGTCTGGCACCTCCATCCGATTAGATGATTGGAAGGAGCGCTTGCGAGAGAACTAATAATAGATAGACAATTCTTAAAGCAAATGATAAAGATTCTTAAAACAAAAAATAAACTCACTTTAAAGTCGTACGTTATTGTTATAAAAATTTAACATATCGACTTAAAAGTGAGTTTTTTAAAGTAATCAGACAATTTAGAAATATTGGTAAAATTAAACTAAAATTATAAGGTTTATTTTTCAAAGTTTTTAAATTTTCGGGTAACTCCCATCGACATTGGTAATATCTACAAATAAGATCTCATTAGCATTAAATAAATTTTGATTAACAATTCTCAAAATAGATCAATAAATCAATACATCGCTTTATGAGTAGAGACAGAGATCATTTCAAGTTTTCGTAGACAGTCCGCTACGAAAAATCGTAGTAACTCTTTAAATAAAACAACTCAAAAATTTTCTTCAACATCAAGTTAACCAAAGAACTTTAGATATACAAGATCGTGAAACATTTATTTTGCTATAGGAATCCATGAAACATACACATTTATAGAAAAACTTAATTATCCCTTTACTTTAAACGATGGTTAAATGTTACCTAATTAAGGGCTGACTTTTCAATCGTCAGATAACTGTTATCTGGGGAATAAGTTTGACGTTTTGACAGCTTTTGTATTGAAAATATGTCAAACCGTCATATTTATTCCTCAGAAGTTATCTGACTATTACTTACTATTACTGAATAAAATAGCTTTTAAGTCTATTGCCATCTCTATTCATTGGCATACAAATGACGAGGATAGGTATAATTTAATGTGTCTAAAAAATGACAATCGTAAGTAAGTTTTATTCTTTAGTCGTTTAAAAAGGTGTATTTTTAAACGATTCTGCTTCTCACGATCAAAGGTTTGTTTACCTTTTATACAAAATTTAAAGGGCCGGTATAAGCGTATAGGAAGTTAATTCGCTCTGTAATAAAGGCTTATGGAATTGTGGAACAGATAAAATATACATACTGGTGGGTAGTCGCATCTTCCGGAAATGGCCGTGGTGGGCAGATAAATTGAATCATTGATGGGATGTCCTCGTACCGACCGGAAGTTCCGCCGGCACCCGTCAATGTAAGTTCCGCCCGTGGTTAAGTTTCAGATTGACGTGCTCAATTTAGCCAAAATTTGTAACTAATCCATCCACCCCCTGATCAGTTGACGTTAATTACATTCCAAGCAGGATTAACTGGGAGAGCCTGTCTAACTATCGAAGACGAGCTGACATTGTGGGTTATGTTCAATAATTACTTCAAGGAGTTTGAGTATATGAAACGAAATTGCGAAGGCATATATAGTATGTATTTATATAGGTATTAACATGTCTGATTCGGTAGCTAGAACAGTGGTATAGCAGCCAATTAACAGGCAAAATCGGATACAATCATACAAATACCGTATTAATAGTGACTGGCTGGCTGCTCACTGCCGGCCAATCGGCAATGAATGCCGCAGTAACCTGTTTTCCGCATTCGACGTCGCAGTATAGCTCATACTAAATTCCGGATCGTCATCAAACTGTGTCAGCGGCTCATAAACGCACGACTTAGTGGAGCGGAACTGGAGTGTTTAGTGTAGGCAATAAACCGTAGATCGAGGAGCTTTTCACAAAAAGGGGAGGTCTATCGGACATTACAGAACAGTACACTTGGTTCGCATCGTCGCTCCCGCTCAAACGAACTCGGCGAGGCCGTCTTTCAGTGCTCAACACCTTTGTGCTCTAAGGAACTTCTGGTCTGTTGAACCGTGATTCGCAAAAGACTAATGATGTCCCATTTTGAGGTGTTTTTTTATTTCTACAAAATAAGGGGTTGTTTCGCGGCTTTGATGTGGTCCGGATAACTAAGGCAGATCTTTTAGATCGCTCTGAGATTTGAAAATCCAACCCTAAATCTTGACACTTTATTGGACAAAAATCGATACCTATAGTTGAAATATCGATATAGTTGAAAATATTTTGTTTCATTGGGAAATGTGCCTTAACTGACGTTAATTTATTAATGGTGCAAATGACCAATGCGACAAAACAATGTAATTTATTCATCACATTTTCATTATCAACGCTTTAATATCAACTGCTGAACGTGGGTCTCCACTATGGATTGCTATAACGAAATCACTATCGGCTGATAATTAATAATCGATCTCAATCCAAAATCTTTGAATTGATGTTGAATTTTGACATTAATTATACGGAATTTCTGTCAAAAACTACATTAATCAATAGATTTTTGATTAGGATCGATTTATTAATATCGGCGGAATAGATGGATCGGTGATCGTAGTGAGATGTTATGAATAGACTAGCTATAACCAGGCTTTGCCTACGGAATCATAAGGTTACTTCTCATCACCCACACTTAATAGGATGATGTTTTTTTTTATTTGTTGTCATTTTTGTCTTTAGTACCTACAATGTGTTGCACTTCTTTTTTTTCAAAAATATTTAATATGCAGTTTAAGCATCGTTACGATTTTATTCTATGTAGGCAAAGATATTCTGGTGCCCATTTACAAAATAAAATGTTTATTATGATTTTACAACCCTCACGGAAAGTAAGTGTAGCCTTTGGCCGTTTTTCTATGGCTCGCGACACCGCAAAATGTGGTGATGACTCCGATCGCCAAATATTTTCATGAACTACTTACTACGACAATAGTAGTGTCGTTTCACGAGTAAACGGTTCGTAGAAAATTAATCCGTGAAAAATGGCCTTTAGGACACAGAAAGGAATGCAAAATGAAGGCGTATTTTCCTCACTTTGTCTCAAGTATTTTTGCAAATTTCTTCCTGGATTCCCAAGAACCTGGTTTGCATAAGACACGTCATTATATGCATCTTAAATTCGGTTGGCATGTGTAAAGATGTTTCAACAAAACGACCTTTTAGAGTTTATTTTAAGCGGGAACATTGGTTTTGATAGTCGTGACCCTAATTACTGCTCCCACATTTACATGCACAATGTGCGTTGGGCGCTCTTGTTACAGCGACAAGTGTACATTATGACGATTGTAGAATATATGACGTAGCCTTACGTAATATTTCTGTAATAGTACCGTAGTTCTTTGTATTGGATTTTGCTCTTGGAATATTTATTTAAAACCAGCCGGCAAATAATTAATTTTAATTTTTTCAAACATTCTTAGACCTCCCATCTTTAGTTACGTTAAATACTAACATTGACAACATCATTTTAAGATAATTCTAGTAGAAAATTGCCATTAAGTGAGGATCCGCCTCTAGCTGTATGTTGTCTACTCCATAAAGAATATTTTTAACGAGAAAATAATCTTAATAAGCCCAGTGCTGGTATCGATTTGCATTTTCAATTTAATGCCTACGTCTAACGCTGTTGCGTTTGATCAAATTTTCGTTCTATTCCCCGTAGTTAGAAGGGACATAGTCGAACGCTTTTTCTTAACCAAGTTATGGCGTTTTTATTACTTTCGTCGGTATATTAATTGAGTTAGTCAGCCGTAATAGGGGTGTATCGGTGTTTACTAACCGGGGCGGGCTTAATGAGCGGCTTGTTGCAGTTTGACAGAGTGATTTAATATCGCGGCGTGATCGTTTCAGTAAATCGGGATTAGTTTGGGGTGAGTCCGAAGCGTGAATTATTGCGAGGAATATGCTGCGTTGTCGGTACCGAAATTATATTCTGCGTCAATATCATGTGTGTTCAATCAGCTATGTCGATAGCATTTGCCGTTTGGCTTTAGCGTGCAATTATAGACTCTGTATCTAAGCATTAGAACCGCTTTTAGAATGTAGAGCTTTAGCAAATTATACAATTGGTGTGGTTGACCGTATTCCTACAAATATTTATCGCTATTCATAAAGTTCCGTAATTGTATTCCTGCGTAAAAACTTGAGCAAATCTGCAATTTGTAATCTGTTTGCTTTAACAACTTTAGATTAGAGAATGACTACATTAAGATAACAGAACGGATTTAATATAAATAATTTGAATCAATATTAACGTTTCCTAATAATTGTACGTATTCATCGGTCAAAAATATTCGTAATTGAGTACGAAATAGCTGGCGAATGGCACATGGTAAGTGGTTCACAAGCACATCAATTACACGAGTACGAGTGTACGGGTGGTAGATCGGCGGAACAAAAGCATGCCAACAACTCGAACGAGTCGTAGTTCCCGTACGAGGACCGCATGCAGTTATTAACACAAACAAAGCTGCATGTGTGGGAAGATGTGCATTGTGCGTACTTTTTATTCTTTCGACAATGGCCTCGGTTTGTTATTATTGCATTACCATAATATTTTTGTTGATATGCTTGTGTAAACATCTTTATTTTGAAACGCCAATGATTTCGTGTTCTGTCTGTGATATTTTAAACTTATCTACAGAAACTTGTAAGCTCCAGTTTTTAGCAAAATAGACAGCAATAAAGATTACGCCATAGTTTAGTATTAAAATTATATATATAAAATATTATCGGCTCTGGCTGGGGTACATCGTTTCACCATTAGTGTTGTAGTTTGTTGCGGCGCAGATAACATTCCCGTTTTACTCAGTTTCTGTATCAACGTAGGTATACTGCAATTACACCTCAAAGATTTGTTAGCATCGACTACAGATGTGGTACATGGTATGAACTGCGAAATACTTCGGGAACGCAGTTTCGGTATAGACCATGTTGTGATTATTATAGCACATTGTGGAACAAACAGTCTACAAAATTAGGGTTAATTTGCAAATGTACTGTGTGGATTTCGGTGGACTTTTTCCTAATAGTCAATTTATAATTTGTTGTTCTGCATATTGTTTCGTATGAAGCTGAATTTTTTTTGCGCTTAGGTCCTACTAAAGTTCTACCTGTAGTTTTTTGAATTTAAATTTTGAAACGAGTGATAGGTATACAAGGTTAGTCAGAAAGGGGGTACTAATCCGAAAGGGTGTTAAAGTACCCATAATAGTGACTAACTTTTGTTCTACAACTTTCCCCAAAAGTCAATAGTTCATAAGAAATAGCTATTCAAAAATTACAAAAAAATACGCAAAAATTTATCTATCCTCAGCTATGATCAGCTGTGTTTACATTTTAGGTCATATTTGAGGTCACGAATTAGAAGCTCCATTTTCTGAATTCGTAACTGAAGTAGGCAAAAAGAATTTTTGAAAAAACTAAAATAAAATATTTTTTTCATGGAAATAAAAATGATGGAGTTTTGAAATTTTAACACTTGCTTTTAAATCGTCAGTAGTGATACTTTAAGTGGTCTGCGGATTAGTACCCCCTTTCCGACTAACCTTGTATAAAAAAATTTATTCGTTCATCTAAAAAAGGCGACAATGCCATCATCGTCGCCTATATCTTGCACCATTCTGTAGCGAGCGGTGTTCGCGGCGCCACATCCCGTTCGCCCACGCGCGCACGCATCGCGATCGCAGGCTTTCACAACCACGCTTGCGTACCACGGACTCCGCCGGCCGCCGGCGAGTTATGCACAACACAACACTATCTAGCTTACTCCAGACGGATTTATTTGCCTTCGACTGCCTTCCAGGGCATGCTAGTCATTTGGCACGTCGAAAATGTTGTTGTTGTCCGCTCAGACTTTGGCTGCTCTGGGCCTGATTTGTAAGCTCAGCTCATTGCTAGATTGGGAGCTTAAACGTAAGTCTATGTGAATTGTGTCGTTAAACAGTTTTGAATACCTTTAAAGCGGGTTTGCTAAAATATTCTAAAACTCTCTTTTTATAACCTAGCAATAAGGTGTGTAAAACGCTACGACTTGCAAGTATAATCTATCAAAGAACTTTTATAAAAGCTAGGAAAACTTTTTAATACCTAAGTACTTAATTCATTGTAATAAATCGATGGGTTAATTACGAGTAAGAGCCAATTAAGTGTTTACGATCATAGTGAGTGAGTACAGAGGCTTCCCTTATTATTTTGTGGCGGGAGGCTGCGTGTGACAGGCTTCAGTCAGCGCCGGCAAGCTGCGCGCGCGCACGCGTTCCTCGCATACACCGAACGATACTACTCTCAGTTTGTTTACCAACAACCTGATCGATCGACCGTGAGAAACGCCCGCCATTGGTTAATGCTCATGTCTGGAGTAATGACTACATTTTTCGCATAATAAACTGATCCTATCAAGGAATTAAATATTGAATTTGATGACTTTCTGTTAGTGAGATGTCAACGCCTCGACCCTTTAATAAGTCGTCGCCGCCACTTTATATGCTTCTATGGACATAAATATCGTGCATAATGTGACAGATACATTTGTTGCGACCGCATTTAGGAGTGTTAACCGACGATTCAGCGACATGAAGCCCTCGACGGTTATTGTTTATGTTATCGCGCTGGCGATCGTCGTCGGTGGCGAGATCAGGATTCGCGGCAAAGTAAGAAAAAGAAATACGTCGCATAGGCGGCACAGGGCGGTGCTGCCGCCGTGCAACTTCAATGAGACTATTATCAATGATGAGTGGTCCTTGATGGAAGCGATAGGGAAATCTAAGTATATTTTTACTGGCAAAGTTATGAATGTGAAGAAGTTTCGATCGGAAGATGAGTCTTCGAGAAGGAAGTCTAATTTGTACACAGTGTATCTGCGGAGATTGTTGAAAGGGAACATGAGTGAATTGCGGACGTTTGTGAAGCTAGAAGGATCGCAGGAGACTTTGAGTGGTTCCACGTTGATGGTGGAGCGTCCACGTGCGCGAGAGTCGTGTGCGCCGGCGCCTCGGCCACGCCTGTCCGCGATCTTCCTTAGTGACGGCGCGTACGCAGACAAGGGCAGGGGACCTTCTCCCAGACTTCGGATCCTGACTGACCCGGTGCCGTTAACCCTGTATCATTTGGATCGTGTCAATGCTGCTGTCAAAGGTAAGTTTAGTTATAAGACAAAGGCAAAATGTATTACAACTTGAAGCTATAAATTGGGGTATCTTTGAAAAGATGTCTGAACAGATAGTAAGACAAACATTTAGAGGTGATCAGAAAAAATTTAAAGAGAAAGAAAAACTCTAGATGATGTTTTTTTTTCTTAATTTTTTAACAAATTAAGTAATACTTGAAAATCTGAAAACCATCACATCTACAAAATCTATAATATTCACACAAATCAAATAGGTAGGTAAAAATTCATATCTACATTGTGCAACATAAATAAACAAATCCAAGCGAAGTAATGTACCTAATGCAATCGGTTTAACTCCATAGAAATTACAATAACGTGTGGGCGTTGCATCCATAGCGTACATAACATCGTGAACGTATTAAAAGTCGATTTTGATCGACATCTTGACAACTGTTCGTTAACTTAATGGAGTGAATACGATCGGAACGTTTGCTCCGGCCGCCCGAGCTTAACATAAACATAGGTTCAGGCCGACGATGATCAATCAATGTATACCGCACCGGATTATTGTTAACACAAACATATTCTAATTAACTGAGCAAACACTCCAAATGCCAATGTTAATTGTAAAATAACACTGGTTTAATAACAGTGTAATTCCACCTTATCCAAATACGCACATAATATTATGATTACTTTATTTATTCATCTCTTCTTAACAATTTAACGCAGATTCATTTGCAAAAAATCTGCAATATTACTTATCGTTGATGAAACGCTACAAATTCCTCTTTTATTTGTTGCTTCAATATCTTTTATACCTTTTATAAAGGCGGGTTGCCCAGTAGGAAAGAATGTAAATAATATTACGCTGAGATGCTCTTTAATTGAATTCGCAGTGGGTCACGAATAGACTTTATTCCGAGTCAAATACTCTGCAATAAATTTTATTGCGAAAGCCATTTTAACCTAAAAATTCCAAGAAGATCCAATTTAAGCCTCGCATAATCCGGCGATGAGATGAATATCGCGGGGTTTCGTCCTCGCCGGCCAGTCGTCCGCACGTTCCTAGTAGGGATGTGGAATCGCACGGCCCTATCTGACACTCCATCTTAGAGCCGGTGACACGTGACTCTTTGTTGTTATGTATCACTTCAGCGTCGGCTTAGTTAGTGGCAGCGACGTCGCCTGCGACCGAACGATCGGTATCAGGCCAGAGGCCGCACGATCCGTGGGAATCCTTACAGATAAACTAGGAGACCCACAGATGGACGCGATTTAATCTGCTTCATTAGGCATTTAAGGGCTCGCATGCTAAAGAAGCTCGCGTGACTCGAAATGAACCTTTGACAATGGAGATTTTTTAAAGATATTTTACATATGACCAGTGAGGCAATGTGTTTTAAGGAATGCCATTGCATCGATACGTCGATACTTCACCGGGCGGTTTCATATCTAAATCTATCATCGCAGGAGGCGTTATAGACTGTAGAGAAAGTAATGACTGAGTATATTCGTCACGATAGCAATGTACCACACACGAAGCGAACATCTGATTGCATACTACGCGCCGGTAATGACTATAAAATTAAAATATCTTACGCTTGTAATCTGTTGGGAATATTCAATTATCATCTTGTTATAGACACGGCTACTTACTTAATGCTCTATTAGGAGTAAAGATATTCATCTGACGAGCCGTCAATTGTATTTAACGAAATAAAGTGCAACTGATTCAACCTTCAAACAAGTTTATGAAATGCTCCTGCGTGTTTACTGCAGAAGTTTGTTTGAATTGAATGGTAATTTTCAATCATTGGAAAGAGATGATGAGGCACTTTGTGAACAAGTTATCTACTCAAGTGTTTTTGAGTGGCGCTATAAAGTAAACATGTAAACAGACTAGTCTGTGAAAAATGTTACAAAATATAAAGTGCGACGTTGAAGATTCGTCAAGAAAGCGAGCGAGCCGACTCGCCCGCCCACGCTCGTACCACTTTCCAAATTCCTCGTGTAAGCGCTTGCAATCACCTATGTACGTGCGACGACGACTAACAACATTTTTTAAATCCCGTTTACAGAAGTTTAAGCTACTACAAAGATTCGGGATCCCTGTAATAATATAAAATTCAGATTGCCTAGACTTGAATATGTACTATGATGTTCGTATCATCGCTACTTAACGTGACATTCTTAACCTAAATGAGCCGCATTTTACATATTTGCAAAATGAAATTCATGATCTATTATGTTGAAAAAGGTAAGTGCTCATTAAACAGTGCTCCATGAACGAAAAATACTTTTAAAAATAAACAGATGCAAGATTACTATAACAAAAAAAAAACACCCCTATTAGACCTCGGGGCACATTTGTTGTTAAAATTTTTAGTATGCAGTATGAAACACAGGGAAAGTTTCTCTGTTAGTTCACCCCCGAATTTGTACATGAATATTCAGAGGCGCAGGCGGGCGCCACTGCGGCGCGTTTGGCAATAACTGTTAACTTGTGCCACGTATTGCTCTATCCTATCTGTTATCTGGAACGACGAGCTCTTTATCGCCGACGTCGCAGTTTCAAAGGGATATTCAAATTCTTTTGGTGTCAGATTGCTCAACTAACAGTAAACCACTAGTAAAAGGGAAAGCTTTTCTGTTAACACGGCTCTACTACGGGAATATAGACATACACCGCTACTTTCCATTTTAAACCATGACGCCAATTAGCACGACCTGTACTAATTACCTTACCTCCTCGAGTCATAGTTTAACGTAACGTAAGTCCATGTTTGTTTACGTTGATGAAGGTTGTATCGAATTGCGAGGTCTCCCAGTCAGCGCGCGAGGCTGCGCTAGCGCACGCGTCTCGGTGGCGCCACAGCGACAGCTTGCGCAACTTTGTGTTCACCGTGTGTTTACGATCCACATCAAAAGTTTATACGTATAAGCCGCTAAAATGGCTCCGATATTCACATAACATAGAACTAAACAACAATATAACAACCAAAATGAAGCTAAAGATTTTAGTGTTATTGCTTTACTGCTTCACGATAATTCATGCCCATTTCCGAATAAGGGGTGAAGTGAGGAAACGGGATACGGTTTACCGCAAGAAAGACATAAACGGCTCCAAATGTGTTTTAAACGAGACGATAACTAATGACTACGAGATTCTGTCGTCAGCCGTGTCTGAATCTAAATACATTTTCACCGCCAGAGTCCTGAGCGTGAAGAAGATAAAGCGCGGCACGAAGCCCAACGGAAAAGTATTTATGTTTTACAAACTGTACATCCGGCTAGTTATAAAGGGGAACATCGATGATTTGAGGAGTCACGTGGTTTCAGGAGACGAGCGCACTTTGAACGGAGCGATTGTGTCTGTCGACTGGCTTCGGACGAACAAGTGTGCTTACAAACTATACAGACATTCGTCCGGTATATTTTTGAGTGATGGTTTTTCCGAAGACTCGAGCAACGGGAACAAGCCTCGGCTGCGGCTGTTGAACGAGCCTCTTCCACTGTCACTTTATGATTTGGATAGAGTGAATGCCGCGTTGAAAGGTAAATGTTTACTGTCTTGTAAGGTGTCGGCGTTTGTGACGTCTACGTATGCACACAACTTATAAACGTATGTGCTTTTATTGTTCCCTTGTGTGCACTTACACTTTATACTTCTTCTCCATAGTTTTATATCTATGGGACTTTTACGTCAGTTTTATATTAAGTTCCAGGAATATTTGAGGGCCTATTAAAAATGTATCCGTTTTATTCTGCCTCAAAATTAAACAACTAGTCTGAAGTTATTTTTATAAAAACTGGTAAAAGCTTTTACATTTATGCATAACATCGAGGCAACTGTCTCGCTCATGATTAACGCTGACGGTAGATAGAAAAAATAAAATTGTGTACCTATTTAACAAAAAGAGAAAACAAAAGCCTGACGGATACTTTTGAAAACGTTTGACAGCGCAGTTTTTATCGGAGTTTAACAATCGTCGTATATCATACGTGTGTTTGTTGACGTGTGCGCGCATAAACTACGTGGATCTTACGGATTACACGTCACTCTACACGTCGAATTCAATTTTTACTTTATTTGTAAATTGTTATAATATCTCTGGCTTTATGACGCCATTTTGCATAACAGTGTGCTCAATGGTATAATGTAGTATATCGGTTATACTATTGTACTACATTTTTGCTTTTGTGTATGTTTGGATCTGTGCAAGGATATGCCAGTGGCATTATTTATTTGACTTCTCAAAAAAGCATTGTCGCCTGATCTTATAAAATGCCCTCCTAACAGACCGTTACCTACTGCAAGTAAATATTGCTATAATTTTTATTATGAAACTTTGGAAGAGAATCCCTCGTAACATTTTAATCAACTTATTAAATTATGAAAATCTTTTCTTATTGAATACGTCCTCAGGAACATACATTCTGCCTTCATGTTTCTGCTACTAGTAAAATGTCGATACCACAGTAATTTTTTATCTTTTTCTAGGGAACAATAAGTCTCTACATCCGAGGTCGCCATACCAGACAGAGTTATTTGATTGAATTCAGTTTTAATCTCTATATCATCGGATTAAAGAATTTATTTCTTATAAAAACTATACAGTTTGCTTAAAATAAGATTTGCAACATTACAATTTGTTATTAAAACATTTTGGCATATACATCTGGCATGTTGTGTTATTGGAATCTATATAATCAACAAATACATTAGAATTAATTATGCTATATAAATTACATTGTATCATTTATAAAATCAATAAATTATTTAATGAATTACATACAGGTACATTATTAATATAATAATTATTATTGTGCGCCTACATATTTTTTTAATCTAGCTTTAAAAACATTCATACTGTCACATTCCCTTAAATCAATTGGTAGCTTGTTATACAGCTGTGCTTCCTCAAATATCATCCTAACATTTATTCAATTTAAAAAAGATACATTTACTAATAAAGATTGCTATTTCGAAATTAAATTTAACGACGAAAAGAAAAAAATCAAGCGTGCATTAGAGTCGCGGTTAGACAAAAGTAAAAAATTTAAATAGGCCATTTGCAGTGTCATTATGGTCTCATGTGAGGCCGTGGGCGGGGGTCGGAACGCACCACACCATGCAATTTACTCACTCGAGGACGAAGCTATAATGTCTTATGGACTATTAGGTACCAGTCATCTACCTACGTTTGAACGCGAACGATTCCTAAACGGGCGTGGTAAACATGTACTCATGCACTACTTACATACCGAATTTAGGTATTTATTTATGTAAGGTATTGTGTTATTTGCCTTATTTGGTTGTTTGCCATAAAATACTTTAAAAGGATGTTGTTTTGACAAATTCTTTTAAAAATCGATTCTAATTGAACCGACTCTAAATTCGCAGATCGTATTAATGTTTTTAAGTACAGCTTTTTAGATTCATAACGGAGAAAGATCAAGATTTTATATGGTGATGGGTCATAGAAAATAATTAGCTCTCATAGTAAATTAACTAAGCAATCATAATTAAAAATACTTTCATAGTTTTAACGTGGTATATTAAAAAATAAGTTACATTTGAAAAAAAAACTTTTTTTAAAAACAAAACACCCTTAAGTATTCTCGCTTAGCAAGAAAAGCCCACGCTCGATAGGTTTACTAAAGACGTACAAATGAATGTAGCAAGTATAAAAGCCTGTTATAAAAACTTTATAATAGAGTATTTAAATTTATATTATCTTCTTAATAAAACTCTAACAAAGCCAGTGTGACTGACAGACAAGGCACAGCGTAAGTCGGTGAGTCTAGAAGCATGAAATAATACACAGGAGTTCCTTATATAACGTAGGTGAGCACTAAGAAAGGATTTTTGAAAATTCATCCCCTAAGAGGGCTAAATGGGGGATGAAAGTTTGTATGGAAGTACGTCATTTTCGAAGTATGGGAAGTCCCTGCGGGCACACGGCTCGGTTTATAATAATATGCAATATTATAAGGACATGGATAAGGAAAATCATAATAATATGAGAATGTGATACATTTAATTTTATTTACAAGTCCATCGCCCACGACACTTTGCATCTTGTTTATCTCATTCGTTACTTAGAACTTGTTCAATATTATCAAGAGCTGATAACTATTAATTTTCTTTTAAATAACTTATTTCTTATAATTATAGTTTGCTCGATGGTTTCTTAAGATAATCACGCAATATTCTTCTCAATACTTTCCCGCTAGTAGTCTTCGGAATTTCTTCTACGAAATAGACCCCGCCTCGTAATTGTTTCCAAGATGATACCTAAATGAATAAAAATATGCTTTTAGTTCTCCTATCAAAGAGCTGATTAGTGAGGAATGGCGCAAGATAGGAATGAGTGCTTTTGATGTCAGACTGAGATCCTCTTTGGATTGCTCGTTTTTTATATACTACCCGATAACCAAGGGAGTATTAATTAGTGTCAAAGATTACCATTGCACTGTTAATTATTATTAAGCAGCGCACACTTAATTCTCAGCGAATCACTGTGGACGCGTCACTTTCCGTTATTAGCGCACGGCTTTGGGCGTAAATACCCGGCATCGATAGTAACAACTGAATAAACCAAATCAAAAGCGCTATTAAAATGTCGTATAATGAAAAAACGGACGGAAACGGAACGCATGTGACGAAAAGAGTTATGAATATAAATGTGGATGGATGGAGAGGAACAGGGAGGCCAAAGAAAAGATGGATGGATGGTGTGAAGAATGATATGAAAGAGAAAGGTGTCAGTGATATCATGACGGGTGACAGGACGGAATGGAAGAAGAAAACGTGTTGCGCCGACCCCAAGTAACATGGGTTAAGGGCAGGAGGAAGAAGATAATGAAAAAACGGATTATATAATAATATCTACTTATAATATTATAATTATGCTTTTATTGGGATGCCAGCACAAAGATTTAGCCCGGCCGCACTATACAGGTGGGTCAAAAATCGTGGATCAAACGAAATAGGGCGATAGTTGGGGTTATTTGCAGTAAAAATATCGATGTAGCAGAGCCCTAACTTGATCTCCTTAAAAGTTATGACAGTTGGAGTGTTTTTAAAAAAATACCAAAATTTGTAATAAATAGGCAATTAGAGTAAAATGTGTTTAGTTGCTTGAAAGTGCTTTTATGACAGTGGGTATCATGATTTATGAGTATTGGCACTTTTGTCAATATCTTTTAAGTCTCACGAAAAATTATTTGTCACGAAAGAAACTTAATGCAAAAAAAAATGTACTACCAAAAAATGCTGCAAATAACCCCAACTATCGCCCTGTTTCGTTTGATCCACGATGTTTTACCCACAATAAGAAATTTTCGTCAAAAAATTTCGTCAGAAATTTTCTGACGCGCGACTCGGCGTAGGTTACATTTTGTACACTGTCAGAATTCGCCGGATCCGGCAGCCTGCTGGCTCTAGTGAAAATGTATGCTTGTATGCTTCGCGCATGCCTCAGAAATTTTCTGACAGAATATATACGTACTTATAATATGCGGCAGGGCTTAATACTGCAATTATTTGTTACATTAACCTGCATTATTCTCATTCTATGTCGCACGCTACTGTAATGGAATTGTCATGAATAGTCATGATCTACTATTTTAAAAAGAGTATTCATGGAGTTTCTTGCCGGCTCTTCTCCATAGAACCTACCTTTTGGAACCGTGCACCTAGTTTTGACGTTTTAAAAGTGCCTGTAATCTGGTCTATTTGAAATAAAAAACTTTGACTTTGACTTTGAATTAATTAAAATCTGACTAAGCGTATGAATGGGCAGGCAGAAAGGGTCATAAGTCTGCAAGACTGAAGTGGGATTGGGCGGGTCATGTAGGCAGAATGCATAAAGACAGATGGGCTAGAGTCGTCACGCAGTGGGTGCCGGAACACGGGCGTCGTCGCCGAGGGAGGCCTAGGAAACGCTGGCGTGATGACTTAGATTCGTTTATGGGTGATTGGCCAGAGAAGGCAAGGCATAGAGATGAGTGGAAGGCTATGGGGGAGACCTTTGCCCAGCAGTGGGACAAAATAGGTTAAAAAAAAAAAAAAAAAGCGTATGAATGCAATCGCTTTTGGGAGTTTCTGTTAATTCTTTAACCAGAAATAAAGTAAATTAATTCAAAAAGATGCTCGATTCGGTATCATGTATTTAGTTTTGGCTTTAAAATCATCTATATTTATTTATATAAGGTGTTAACGAATTCGTGTAATTCCTTAAAACTGCGTCATCTACTGGTGCCACTGATTGACCCTGCATAGGTTTTTTTAGAATTAACAAAACAAGTTTTCATAAAACGAAACATGGTAATCTGTCTCTGAGTAATTAGCGTCCCGAGTTAACTGACTGCGTGGAGCGATATCGCGCGAGTCGTGCCTGTCAGCTGTGTCGCCGTGCTTTCATTCATTTATGCATGGCATCGAAATTTTCCATGACATAAAAAAAATATTTGGGAAAAAAAAGTTATTTTATTTTTAATCAATCTAAATCCCGTGTGGGGTTAATCTATACCATTAATAGATCATGTGGTTTGAAGGAATTACCCATTTGCTTCAAGGAATTACCTGAATTCATTTCCCAAACACCCTGTAGAGCTTGCTTCGGTACAATCGCACCTTTTAAATGTCCTAGAGTCGGTGCAATTTACGGCAAAGATACGCTTTTGATTTATTACTATATGTTTTTGGTTATCAAAATTGTCTTGTAGATATCATATCAGTTCAATATTGTTTACGTGTGGTCTTTGTAGACTGATATAAAATAGTCAGCTTGATTTCGTCCTATTTAAATATTTTATCTGATCATTAATAAATACATAATATACCATAAATATAACTCAATTGTTTTATAACTTTGTTTATTTTTAATCAAAGGGAAATAGCCTAAGTTCCTTTGCCATTTTCATTTTGTATTAGGTCTATTGATTTTGTTTAAACTGTCGAAAAATTATGTTTCTTTCATCCGTTATTAGCGAAACGAAGCAAAAGTAAGATATTGTTTAAAAGTCTATTGTGTATTGCGAAATTATATGCGGTCAACGCTGCACTCGTGTATCATCAATATTTTTAGACATAGATTCGAGTTTATTATTGCTATATTATTCAATATTCTTATTTATGTGTTTATTATTAATAGCTCAAAGATCGTTTCGGTTCTTAAAAATAAATAGAAAGAGCTATACAACTGTTTAACTGTGGAAAAATCAAAATTATTTAAAGTAAACTTACCTTCGTAGTTACAAAATCGATGAGTTCTTTATCAGTAACTCCTGATCCTGGTTTTTTTACCACAAAGGCTGTCGGGAGTTCACCAACAAGGGAGTCTGGCTTGCCGACCACTCCAACATCATTTACTCCTGGATGCTGTAGCAATATCGCCTCCAGTTCTGTCGGGGCCACCTGAATTATAATAGATTATTATTATAAATCGCATACAATCTTTATTTATTTCTGGTCTGTGTTAAAGATTGAAACTTACTTGTCCAGTCTTATACTTAATCAGCTCTTTAATTCTTTCTACATAGTAAAAATAGCCATCTTCATCGTAATAGCAGATATCACCAGTTTTAAAAAATCCTTCGTCGTCCAGTTCATTTTTTATGTTTCTTCCAATATAACCAGCGAATAATGTAGGACCTTTTACGCAAACTTCGCCTGCTTGTTTAGGTCCTAAGGTTTTTCCAGTTTCGACGTCTGCTATCTAAAAGCCAATTTCATTAGTGCTTCGAGTTAAAGGCGTTTGAATTAACTAAGTAATGGTTTTTACCTTAATGATATTTCCAAGAACAACTCTTCCGACACTTCCTGGTCTAAACGCTGTGTCTGTTTCTTCAGTCAAAGCTCCTGTAGTCTCTGTCATACCGTAACCTTGTAATAGGTGTTTTAAACCCTTGAATCTGTAAATTGTTAATTTGTGTAGGTTTTGTAGCTATATCAAGACAACTACTATGCAAATAAAAACACTTGCCATACCTTTGCTTGGTTTGATTTATAACATATAAATCTAAAGGCGACCCACCGCTGTAAATTATTTCAACCGAACTCACATCATAATTCTTTAGAATTGTTGAGTTTGTTAGCATTACTACAAGTGGAGGGACCATAAGTAATGTTCCGGCCTGTAAAATAATTGAGATTAGTATAAAGATAACAAATACATTTAAAAAATCCCCTATTATCTGATGATTTGATAACTTACCTTAAATTTTTGTATACACGATAGGTATTGTTCTTCTTTGAATCTGGCTAAATATACAACAGTCCTGTTGTGAACTAGTTCATCCACTGTACAAATAATTCCAACGGCGTTGGACCACGGTGCTATCGTCAGACAAATTAAATCTTTAGTGGCGTAGCTGAATATAAAATTAGTTTATTAATAAGACTTTTCTGATGTAGACTCAGCTAATTAATATAAATGGACAAATTAATATAAATGTGCTCCAAAACTAGGTAATAAAGCAGATAATTCAAAACTATATAATTATTTTTGTAAAGAATTTATAGTAGGCCCTCAAGATAATTAATTTCGGAATTTAGAAGTATGTTTATTAAAGACTTGTGATGTCAAATGTAGGCGTAGGTAGCAACAACTATTTATAACATCATAGGTTAGTTCGAATGTTAATTTTACAGCTAAACGTGCTATCATTTTCTGCAATGCAATGGATTCATGAATTTATAGTTCCAAGAAAAAAACTGTAGGTTTTTATATCAGAAGATAAGGATTTGAATATAAACAAAACCGATTTGTATACCAGACCTACATAATCAAATAAGTATTGTATTGTATGAGAATTTGTTTTGTGCTAGAATTTAGCTTACCAGGTTTGGTTACCGGAAGTGATTAAATTCAGGTGTGTCAGCTTCGCTCCTTTGGGCAGCCCCGTTGTTCCGGACGAGTACAGTATTAAAGCCGTTTGTGCCAACCCTATTAAATCAGTGGCCTTTATGAAATTATTTCGTTAGAACAACTAGAATTTGATTATTATGTTTCGCTACGTTTGATGAATTCTTCCACAGTAGATTGATTGATTTTGACTGGAATATAGTAACTATCCTCGGGTTTCTGAATTGAGAATTCTAGGATAAGCAGTACTTAAGTAACATTTAAGTACGGAGTTGTCAAAAAAATGACGGATTTTAAAGCATTTTTTTGACAACTCCGTACCCGTATCCCGAATTCTCAATTCAGAAACCGGAGGTATATACTTCTCGGTTGAGAATCAAGTTTCGTATTTAGATCTTATTGAATATCATTGTTACACTAACGAAAGAAAAAATGACCACTTAGGTAAAATTTTCACTGGTTTAGTAATAACAAGTACGGGTTTACTGCGAAACTTGAACTGTTTTTGAAAATACTTACGCCGACCCGAACAACTATCTGTAGGCCATACAAATTTTTGTTCCGTGTGGGAATCGAACCCACAACCCGTGGCGCAGAAGCCAATTGCTCAGCCACTGCACCAAACGTGTCATCAAATATTTTCCTTGAGTTAATAACTGAAATGTGTTAGTATTTTATAACTCTTACCATTAATATGATCTGCTACTGGTTTAAAGCTGTCTATTTTAACGTATGTTTTAGTCAGGTTGATAAATTTTGACAGTTTAGGGTCATTGACAGAGTCCCCAAATATAAAGAATTTATCCACTAGGTTCGTACTGGTCATTGTCTCATAAAATCTTTTATAAGTGTCAGGAGAGAGGAACATATATTTTGGCTTTGAAATTTTCATCGTATGTACTAGTTCGTCTGCAAAGTAAAACAAATGAAATTCGTTAATTTTAAAGGCACAAGCAAGCAGTTCTAAGGAATTAAAGAAAATAGTTTTTTGAAGACCTCTCTGTACTTCCAAGACGAAAAATAAATAGAACAAAAAAGGAGAATATGATAAGATGGATAAGATAAAAATATATTTATTGCCAAAACAACATACTTCATTCATCAGTACAATCTAATATTAGTACAATATGGCAATAGGAGGTGGGCTCAGCTAGAGCTTACAAAATTTTGTCCGCGCTGATTTTCAGCACACCACTATGCCCGAACAAAGGTGTTAGTCGAGCAAGCAAAAGTAATTGTGAAGGGTAACAATAAATAGTTTTCAGATTAAAAAATAAAATAAAGAAACATACAGTAGCAACAGTGGCGGCTGCACTGATTTCATCGATAACTTAGCGGGACTGCATAAGATAGGTAGGAAAGTGCATATATCAATATTATAACTAAACTTCTCTTGATTTGGCAAAGCAAAATCAAACAAGAATTGAATTAGATATCAAACTATTTTAAAAGTATGGCAAACGGCCAGTAAACTTGCATCTTAAGAGTAACTTACTTTTCCCGTAGGCGGCGTTGAGAAAAGTCACCGTAGCACCACTACACCATGCAGCGATTGTAGTAATTAAGAATTCCATTCTATTCTCACTGCACACAGCGACCACTTCATCACGTTTCACACCCTCGCGTATTAGCGACGCGGCTGTGTTCACTATCAACTGTACCAGCTCACCAAACGTTACTCGTTCCCCTGTCAATCCATTGATCTTTGAAATTCAAACCATTATTATTTACAGCACATTTAAAAAAAATCTAATTGTAAACAAAATTTGCAATTGCAGACCTTACCAAAGCGATTTTATCTTTAGATTTTAACATTTGATCGATAGCCATTTTTCCGAAATTCATATGAGATGGTATCGAATAATTTGAATCTCCGAAAATTATCGAACCTTCCGTTGTACTCATTTTGATTATCTTATGTGTTTTCTATGTGATAGACGTAGACACACTGACACTTAAGGTAGAAGTGAAGATAGTTAGGTACCTACCTAATGAGTTTTGTCAACTCGCAGATAAAATGAGCGTAGAAATAACCTTGACAGATAACAAGTTTTGTAAATGAAGACGCTAAAGATACCTAGTTAAATAGTCATTCTTTTTAGTTAATATGTAAAACCATTATTTATTTATTTATAAAGGTACATTAATAATAGACACATAATGCATTTTTCAAATCATGCATCAGGATAGAGGTTCTTATATGTACCTATATCAATTACAAATGTACACAACGTTTACTGCAGATGATACTGTAAGATGCTTTAATTGTTTTTCTATTTCATTCATTGCCATTATTTATTATTTTTAAGAAAACAGTTTATCCGTGTTAAACTGACATTGCCAATTTGATCGGAAACCGCTTAACCGATCTGTTTGAATTTTGTACACAAGTTAGTTAAAGATTTTCTAACATTATTATAGTATTTATTTTGAGATTAATAACATAACTTTTAACAAATCGCACAATTTATGCTTGCGCCCAACTCTTGACCCCTCTGGGACCATGTTATCTTAGATGTCAATTTTTCTATCTCTCTGCCCCGAGTAACCGCCTTAATTCAAGTTATTGAAAGAATAGGAAAAAGGCTAGGATGGTGATCATTGACACTGTTACGATGTTCTCGTAGGAACTACAATCCTTACGTTGTCTTCAGAACGTGTCCATTATAATAACTTAGCCCCTTTTATTATTTCTTTGAAATTGTTTGAACTATCGCTCTATGTTCATAAATATAATTAGGTATTAGCACTCGATGTTTACGGACTATTATGTATATTGAAGACCAAATGGTGCTCCCACACTGCTGTTAAAAATGTTTACAAACATTTTCTAACACTAACAAATGTTAGGAAAAGATAAAAATTTCAGATAATAATGAATCTAATTTGTCTAATATAGATTATTAGATTATGTTGCAATAGATTTTTGCAGATATTTTTTTATTTATGTTTGTTTAGAAAATGTTAACTAATGTTTGTAAACATTTTTAACACCGGTGTGGGAGCACCTAAATAATGTTATTTTTTATACTATAAAAATTATTTTGTTTTGCTTTATACTATTCTAACAGTACTGTTTCACTACTGTTAACGAATATTATTATAATCTAGACTGGGTGAAATTGGAGATTTAGTTTGTTCATAGGTTTTTTTTTCCATTGGACTGCTGTAGGTGGTCCTTGGGGACCCCTTCTACGTAACCGGACAGTTATTGGCGAGACCTGAAGGGTCTCCAGCCAAACTTGTTCATACAACAGAATAGAATAGAATTATTGTACACCAAAATTGTAACATAGTTCTTACACAATATCATAGGGAGTTTAGCCAAACACTTATACTTTTTTCAACGTGAGTCCTGGGGTTTTTCTACAAAACGTTACCGTCTAAAGACTATCAAATATTAAAAAAAAACAGAACGGATCATTAGCTATATGGTTTTTAATGATGCCGTTTACGGTTTTACGATAGCTGTCATCTTACGGCTACAATTTACGGCTATGTCAGGACTTATCTTTCGTTGAACAGAGTATAGTGTAAAATATGTCCAAGTATTTTCCCGCTAATCTCTTTAGCGTTCTTTCAGATCTCCTTGCGAATCCCACCGACTTGCAGCTGCTTCCACAGAAACACCTGAAACAATTACTTAACTGAATTAAAACATCCTCCTGTTTCTTTATCTAGGGTATGTTTATTTATTAAATATCTTTAAAATTGTCCAATTAATCGTCTGTTGACACTTCACATTTCCACTCTGTATAATAATGCTCGCTTGCACAACGACTCATTTAAATACATTTAGTCCTAAAATCAATTGATACGGATCATCTAATTACACGAACTAATTCAACAATTTATGAAATGTAGGTGTTTGTGGGTATGAGATTCGTGGCTGTGCATTGCGTCCTCGTTTCAAGGATTATTCAAAAATTGTGGGAAGGAGAAATCGTATAAGTTATATTTTAATTGTAAGACCAACATAAACACTTACACAACTCCTTGTCACGAGATCTTGTTATAATCGTTGATCTACGAACATGCATCAATTCTCATGTGCACACGTGCGTATGATTACAATCCTTGTTCTAAACTTATAGGCCACGCATGCGCCCATTAATTATTGACGCGTGCTCCTAGGTTGCTAGTATGTACATGAAAATTAATGATAGCACACACACATTTTATTCTTTAGTAAGCAGGATAATATTGCAAAATTCATTTATAATTTAAAGTAATTGGTAACTATAGGAATTACGTTTTATCTGTCAGGAAGATCACAACTGAATACCTGATTACTAATACCAGTCTCGTGTAGTGCCGGACTTAAAGAATAGCACTACCTCACCTCTTCCCGTGGGTGTCGTAAAAGGCGACTAAGGGATACTCTAGAGGATGGGCAGCAGCGTTCTCTGAGTACTTTAACAGCCATACTGCGATCGTCAACCCGCCTGCCAAGCGTGGCGATTACGGCAAATCCCCCCCCCCCCCCCCATTTCGGATATTCATATATTTCGGATTTCAGGATAAGGCCTATGTCCAGCAGTGGACGTTTTTCGGCTGAATGATGAATACCAATCTGGGCCGCATTCGAATTAAGCATTAGTTAGATATTTCATCTTGTCCAGCAATGGACGTTATTTGGCTGATATCCCAATAAATTTGCTTAATTTGAATCCCAAACTTTATGCTACGCAGCCGCGTTTGAAGGTTGACTATACGTTATAATTAGAATGAAAATGCTAGGCTGAAAAAAATTATATCTCTGCATTCCTTCGCAGATCTTCGTAACAAGTCGTTTTAGTTTTGCTTAAAACATTGGTGCAGTTAGTCAAAAGTTCCACCGGAACAAAAAGGTTTTTTAAAGTTCCATATTGTCAGTGAAATACTTTGATCGAATACATTTTTTCTATAGTGCAAGGCCTGGCGTTTCTGGCAAAGAATTATGGTACGCTCTCTCCACTCGTTATTTCAAGAGGATGGATTCCAACATTCACTTGACAGCTAATTATACTGCGACCAACACTTTATAGCCTGTGTGTGTCCAAAAAAGGCAGCCTAACTTAAAGCAAAACGGAACCTTACATTAAAAGCTCAAAGCCAGTATAAAATACCGCTACAGTCAATTTCGCTGAACAGTACCTTTGAAGTAAGCTCTGTTGATGTAAGGGACAGTCGCCTTAGAACAAAACCCAGTGATTAGTGTGATTGGGTATTCAATTGTACGCGCGCTGCATATCGCCGTGGCCCATCAGGCTTCGGCCGTAATAGACATGATGCCGTTTTCTCTATTCGGTGATCTAATTTACTTATGGTACTTGTTATACCTATGTATTGTTCAATTATAACTAACTAGCTTTTGCCCACGGCTTCGCTCGCGTTAATTAAGCTCAAAAAAGCTCTTAACACACTACTAAAGTTTCTTTAATAATAAATTCAATCGTGATTCGAAAGACACGTGGCGCCATCTATGCAAGTCATTGTTGCTTTTCTCGGGAACAGTACGTTTTTTCGGGATGAAAGGTACCATAAAGCCTCGTCCCCACTAGGAACATTTGTCGAGCGACATGTGTCCCCGGTGACATCGGGCGATGTCGGGCGACGTCGGACGACATCGCCGCGACATTGTTGAAACTGTTCCTTGTCGCACAGTCGATGAAGAGTAGTGATAGAAGCCTCGTCCCCACTAGGGAACATTTGTCGAGCGACATGTGTCCCCGGTGACATCGGGCGACATGGGGCGATGTAGGGTGACATCGCCCGATGTCTCCGGGGACACATGTCGCTCGACAAATGTTCCTAGTGGGGACGAGGCTTTAGTCCGTTTTTGTAGACCTATGACAACGTGTGAGCAACATTTCAGGATGATCGGTTCAGTGGTTTAGGCGTGAAAAGGTAACAAAGAAACAAACTAACTTTCGCATTTATAATATTATAGTTAGGGTTAGGATTACTCGGTACGTCGTGAGAACTCTATGTCCAGCAGTGGAAGACTTCCAGCCTTATCTGATATACCTTATTTGTGCTGAGCTTATACAAGGTTACTCGGAAAGGGGTTACTAATCCGAACGGGTGTTAAAGTACCCATAAAAATGAATAACTTTTGTTCTACAACCTTTCCTAAAAGTCAATAGTAACAAGAGAAATAGTTGTTCAAAGATTTCATAAAAATATGCTAAAATCTATCTATCCTCAGCTATGATCAGCTGTTTACATAGTTCATATTTGGGGTCAGGGATTAGAAGCTCCATTTTCTGGATTCATAACTAAAGCAGGGGAGAACAATTTTTGAAAAAAACTAAACTAAAAATCATTTAGCATGTGAATGAAAATTATCGAATTTTGAAATTTAGACACGTTTTAATGCAGTCATCAGTAATACTTTAAGTGGCCCGCGGTTTATTTCTCCTATTTTCATTTAAAACACGTAGCTAGTTCTAACTGGTGACGTATACCTACAATATAATTAAGATAATTTGAACAAGAATAAGAATGGCACGATTGTGTTTATCTTTGATATGTACTTCATTGATTGTAAATCATTTCTAAATCCACAATTACTTTTATATTTCATTGATGTCTTAATAACTCTTTTCAATAATGATATAATAATGATAACTTGTATCGCTTGTGGTTGAAATTCGACCAATATTTTACCTGCTTTAAGGTCAACATACACACATGAGTTTTGTCCTTTTGACGTTTCGAATGACTACAATGTTTCATTCCACTCCTTTTATAATAAATACAAAAAAAGGCACGATAATTTTGAATGTTCACGTATTAATTTATTGAAAATATTTTCTTATTAGCCTAAAATGACGTTTACTGCTTAATAAATAAAAATATTGTTTATTTCTTGCATGCATAGCTTCTTATTAAGACATATCTAACACATTATTATATTGTGAACTTTTTAATAATTATATGTCTTAACATAACATCACGCCTGTATACCCGAAGGGTTGGGCAGAGGTGTATAATAACACTCTGATTTCGCCGCTATGGTTAAGTTCAATGTAATAGGGGGCGGGTCTATTGTCATCAACCGGGCACAAACCCAGACTCTGTGCTGCTACTGAGAAAATCCATAAAAAACTTAATAACACTTTGCCCGACCTGGGAATCGAACCCAGGACCTGCGCTCAGCAGTCGCGGTTGCGACCACTAGACTAGCTAGGCAGTCAGATAGAGTATTAAATATATTGTAACAAATCGCTCATTTGCGACAAGAACGTGTTAAGTCCGAAAACCAGATTTATCAGAAAACGCCTTTATTCAAAACTTACAAAGGCGTTTTCTGAAAAATTCTGTTTTCGCAATTAAGACGTTCTTGTCGCATATGAGCGAAATGTTTTATAAATCAAGGTTTCGTCAAAAGAATATTAAAAACTTTAGCTTTTACAACAGAAGGCGATAATGTGACGTTATTTTACTTATAAATACGGCACGCGTCTATGATAGCGTTGATATTGTTTTATCTGCGGAGATAAAAACATATAAACGTCGGATTTATTGTCATTCCTAATCACTATCACTACATATTATAAAACAAAGTCCCCCGCCACGTCTGTCTGTCTGTTTGTGCGCAATTTTCTTCGTAAGTTCTGAACGGATTTTGTTCCGGTTTTCACGATTAAATAGATTGATTCCAGGTTTATGTGTATGATGTAAAGACATATTGTTTAAGGTACAAGTCCGAGACGGGCTGCAAACTGCAGACTGCAACCGCAGACCGCAAGTCACATTGGTTTGTATGAACCAATAGTGTCGCTTGTCTGCTGCTGTCATCTGCGGTTGTAGTTTGTGGTCGCCGTTGGAAGACTACCTTTAAGATGTGCATCTTAAAGGTGTTATTCGGACGGCGAGTTGCGGTCGGCGGATGCAGTCTGCAGTTTGCAGCCCGTCTCGGACTTGTACCTTTATACTAGTTGAGCTATCACGATTTGTGACGGGAAAGTCGAAAAAGTAAACCAATTAATTATATTGATAGCTGATGAAAAAAATCTTAATCTGTTTGGAGTAGGGACAGGTCGCTCGTAAATATTACATTTAGGAATTTTATCTTTGTATTATAGGCTTTAAAAGACTTTTGTTTTCTATCTACTTTTATGAGACCTATCTAATCTACAAGAGCTAGGTAAGCAGTTTATCATTGTTTTTCTAAATGTTGGTGTTTATTTATTTTCTGTAACAAGTTATAACTGGAAATGGAATACGAGATCAAAAACATAAACAAAAAAAAAAACATTCGGACGAATTGAAAACCTCCTTTTTGAAGTCGGTTAACAACAAGGGCCTATGCACACGGCGTCTTTTCTACGCGCCGGCGCGGCGACGCGCGTTTCCATCAAACTCCATACATAAAAAATCATAATGACGTTTTTTAAGTATGAAGTATGACAGAAACGCGCGTCGACGGTGCGTTAAAAAGACGTCGTGTGCATAGTCTCTAATTGTTAGTGCCAAAGTGACATTCCAGAAACATAATTTTCTTTAAGAAGCACCGAACACCATTCATAGGATATAAATGGTGTTCGGTATTCCTCTTTGGTCTGGTCCACTTACAAAGAAACCACGGATGTTTCAACTATGCTGTCTGAACATTCAGCAGATGTCTGCTTAAGCATTTCTCACGCATTCAAATGTCCGTATTATCCATATAATATTATAATTCTGAGTGTATCTACCGCTCCACTGGATGCACGGTACATTAAGTTACTCGACTCAGATTGTTGTGGTCGGGAGTGGGTAAACGTAATTTGTTAGTACGCCTGCGTGTGCGCAGGACTGGCTCGCCCACGCGCTGCGCCTGCGACGCTCGACGACTCTTCTCACGCCGTGACTCATAAGCCGTGATTATTTTGTACTTTATAAATATCGATAGCGTCTCAGCTTCAATAAAGCATCTTACTGCTAATTTAAACACAATATTTTAAACATAAGGAAAAACAACAACAGCTGTTTACTTTTATCTTACTAAAACACATTTTTTCCTTTATAATTTCCTATCTCAATTATCAAAGAAAAATTGTGTATACTTACTAAGAATTATATATTATTATCTAATCAGAGTGCCTATATTTTGGGATTTGCCCCGAGCTAAAGCTAAATTCGAATTTTCCTTTTTTATTTCGTACAAATAAAATTCATTTGCAGAGTAGCGGCATTGTTTGTTTAATAGAAATTAATGAAATTGTAAAGCAACGATTCTGCTACTTTTATAAGTCTATATAACTGTGACTACAAGACTAGGTAAACAGCTATCTGTTTATTTATAAACATTTTACGTACATGTAGGTACATAATTGTACCAACCGCTGCCTAGTACTTTAAGGCACTAGTTTACGACCGTTAATAGTTAGTGATCTCTTGGCTATACTTGAGGTCAGTCCCGCTAGGATGGGTCCACGTTTACTCAATAAAATGACCCCCTGTGGTGATGGGACAATTCATGGTAATGTCCGGAGACCGGTCGACTCCTCGAACATAATGTCCTGATTCATTAAGCTATCGGAAGATTACACTGCGGTGGTCGCTACTCACAAAGTAATGACCCCGTCGTATTTAAAGCCGAGTGAGCATAGAATGCAGATTAAAAATATAGTCTGGATAGTTTTTCAATATATTCGCTAACAGTGTTTCCAAAATGGTTCAGTGTAAATATTTGTCGTGATTTTTTTACGCATGTATTTTGTCAACGAGTGCACCTATCTGCTCTGTGGGGTTGTTGACAATTTTAGAATCGCGAAATTGTTAAAAACGGATTTATCGAGAATAAATCCAAATATCTAGGGTCAACCTAAAATAACTGTGTACCAAACTGTTATTTATAACAGCCTAGTTCAGAAAGTGAATATTTTAGTCCAACATACGTTATTAATATATCGAACGAGAATATAACAAGGTTTCGCTGACACGATAAATAGAATATATTGGGTGGGTGTTCATGGCATCGATAGTCGATTACGTCATAATTACCTCTCGCGTTCCGTAGATATTAGGCAGATATTAGTTCAGTTAATGCCTCAATATAATGGCTCGGAGTGTATTGATGGTCTAAATCAAATCGAAGCTATTGTTTGACGCCGTTAATATAACAATGGGATTAACCTATCGTGATTTTAACAAAGTATCGCTTATATGGCCGGATAGTGCTCGTTTGTGAACATGTATTAACACGTCCTTAATTATTCATGCTCATCTATGGCTTATACGACACACGCAGAGATTGTATCGTTATTGCAATATTGCATTTTGAATTTGCTATGAGATTTTGCACTATAATGATAGGAATTGTAATTAATAGTGTTTGATAGCATAGGTATAAATAATACCGCCAAGTGCCTATCCGGATAAATACCTATTGAACATTAATTGTCTTCGAAATGTTATCCACTTATAAAGAAATTGAATACGAGTTATGTATCTACTTATAACTTATATTTTGCTACTGAAATAAACTTTCACTATCTACTACCGCTCGCGAGGCCCAAGCTGAGCTTTGCATTTGTGTGAGAATGAATGCAGACGCGTCCTTTGCTTGGTTTAAACCGGTTTATACTGCTTTTTGGCAATCGATTCTATGTGGACTCACACAAATGCAAAGCTCAGCTTACGCCTCGCCAGTTGTACCTACCAACTTTTGCTCTCTAACATCGCCAGTTTTTTTTCGTAGGTATAACGTCGCCTTAGAACTATAAGATAGGGAATGCATTTTGGTCTACTGTGCAACGGTTCCTGTGGGCTTGCACGCAGATGAAGTCGCGGGCAAAAGCTAGTCAGTTATATTTATTACGAATTTCATACCTAATAAAGGCTTCAGGGCCTACAAACTTATTTCGCATAGAGCGGCTCTTTTATCTATAGTACCTATACGTTCGTGATAAAATCAAATGACCAAAATTGCATTCCCGAACTTTTCACTCCAAGGATAAGCTTAATATTATCGTTACTTCTATAACTTATGTAAAGAATTGAATTTGAATAATAATAATGTCATGTAGGTATTGAATTGAAAGACAATATTATATTAATTACAATATCAGGAACACATAAAAAACAAGCACGTTATTCGGACATCTAGATCAGTTACGCGTAGGTTTAGTGTTTAGATGAGCAACATAATGACGTAAACGATAAACTTTACGGTCTACCTGCTCACTACTAGTTCCACGGAAATGACTAATGACGGTCCCTATCACACACAGTTCGCACGCAGTTCCGTCAAAGTTTTGAGTTAAAATTTATACATAGAACATTATACACGAAGGGCTCTCTACCGTGCGTGGCGCGAACTAACAAAATATCAATTTCGTGGAATAGCAGAAGCCTGTTAAAAGTTTTCTGTTGTATAGTTGATTTTAGATTTATATTTACTTCTATGTAATGGCTGTTTGTATCGTGTGTCTAGTTCCAATGAAATTTTGAATAATAATAATTACAACTTGAACTCAAATGATTTATTGTGTACATATAATGGCAAAATAGATACCATAGGCTCCTGGCTAATTAACAATCACGCGGATCAATTATGATTTGTAAGGTTAAGGCAGAATAAAAGCATAATTTCTGTCGACACACAAAATATTGAAATTTCGTACGTACAACATTTTAGTCAAGTGTTGTAGAAATTTTCAAACACCAAACATCAACACTAGAGCGTTTCAAATTCAACTAGAGGATTCGAAGTTTTAGCGATAAGTACCAAAAATGGCCGTTTTTAGGATGTCAAGTGTTGTTTTTTGGTGTTCGAAAATTTCTACAACACTTGACTAAAATGTTGTACGTACGAAATTTCAATATGTTGTGTGTTGACAGAAATTATGCTTTTTTTCTGTAGTAACGCCACATTCGCGGGGGGAATCGCCTTAAGTTGCGTGCCCCTCCGTGCCTCTGAGGGCACGAACGACTGACGTAAACCGTCACTCCCGGGTGTCATACGAATATCTACGACAGTCGTTACGCGTAATCAGAAGCTCGAAAGTCTGACAACCGGTCTAACCTTAGGATAAAGGCATTGCCCCGTAACTAACTGGGTTGCGGAGGTCTGATGGCAGTCGCTCCGTGTAAAATACTGGTATACAGCCGCATCTGGTTAGACTGGAAGCTGTAGGTACTCAACTAGTTGGGAAAAGGCTAGGCAGAACAATGGCAAAATAGATAAGTAGCCTGCTTATTTTTGGCTCTAAGTCCTCACAACAGCAGCTTCAGATTTTGGTACTGCTAGATATAGGAACTGCAACTAAAAATACACATTGTTGTCAACATGAGTTTCTCCATCAATCTACTCCTATAATCCATTGCAATCCATTGCTAGACAAAGACCATAAACTCTCATAAGAATCTATAAATGAGGTTTCTGGGATTTAAGATCTTGAATTTGATCTGTTAAGCAATTTAACATTTAATTTTATGTTTGCTTCTTTTTTTTTTTTTCATTATTTTATTGACTGATCTAGATTTAGGTTGTTAAGGCCTATGAAGCAGACTTAAAAATATAATAAAAAACAAACCAAAAGAAAATTACATTACTTACTACATTTTCTTCTTTGGGATAACTGAAGTTACCTACCAAAAATTTACAGTAACTACAACCAACTTTCCTGATCAGGCGCGTCATATCCATATATAGAAACGAGTAAAGCAAGATTACGACTCACTTAACAGTGTATATGAAGAATATATTATCATCTTCTACCGATGCGACATAATTTATTAATGTGCATCTAAGTGGCCGCCACTTATGGTGGTCACACACGCCACGTACAAACTCACAAGTGTAAGCCCAAACACTGTAACGACTTTGTTTCACAGTCGGCCGCACGAAGCTCACCGCCGTTATTACGTGTCAATAATGGTAATAGAAATTAGTGCCTTACTTCGAATCGGAAAACACGTGGGCGTCACCGTCGGTCGCACCAACACGCGATAGCGACGCCATCATTGACCAACAATCAAAAAGAATTCCGTCCCAAGATTTATTACCAACGTTTACCTTCGCGGCTTAGTTCGTAATTATGAAAACAATTATTAGGTTTTCCTGCCGCTTAATGAGGGTTAGGCAAATATTTGGCGCGGGTTCGTTTTGACCCTTAATAAAACACCCTTTAATACTAGTGCTAAAAGGCGTTAAGATTAATTTAGGATACAATTTTTCATTCAAGGTGTGAAATAAAATACAACAGTAAATATTCATCGAATTTAAATTTAATCGTGATATTTATGTGGATAGTTGGTTGCATCAATTTCAAAACATATCGTTAAGATAGCGATAAGTATATCAATAACAAGTGTAGTTATCTCCCATCTCCATGGTTTACAAGTTTTACAAGATGCACGTTTGCACAGCGCCTGCGCTGCAGTGGGCGGGTGTGAGCGTGAGAAACAAATAACTGGTGTCGCGTCCACGGCCCCCTTCAACCTCATGAAGAATTGGATCCCGCCTAATGGCAGCCACACTGCTGTTATAATTGCTTTTAGGCAATCACAATTTATTACTTGTCGCGTGTCGTTATGGACTTTTAAAGCGGCTGTACTTTGGCGTTGAAATATTGAATAGCTTGCCCAAAGGATACTTTTATCGAGCGAGTCAGGGCTCAAGTAAATTGATATTCCGGTTTTAATAATTAACTTTTTCTTTGTGTTTATAAGTATTCAAATATTTTGTTAACCATTGCTGCTATGATTTTGATTCGAAGAATCGTAAATTGAAGCAGAATTATTTTATAGAATTTTTCTATTTTCTATTCGCAGTAGCAATGTTTCAAATGTAATATAATGAAGCGAAACTAAACATTTTCAATAAATACAGAGCGTTGGCTGCAATATTTTACGCAATGAATGCAGCGCTGAGTACCGCTATCACTCTTAATTTAGTATTACAGACCATTAATCAAAAATGCGCAAGGTGGGAGATTAAAATTGTGATTTCGCAACGAGTGAAAGGTATCCTCATCAATACTCGTTAAAACTTACATGTGTTAAGAATACAATGTTACTTTAACAACACGATTTTCGTTACAGTTGAAATATTACCGCGAAATGTCATGAAGTGTTCCGCATACTTTATATTGGTCAACGAACAGTAGGCTATAAAGATGCGGCAACCATTGACATGGCATTTATATGGAATGTGGCAGTCTATTGACTAACTTCCGATGGACATAACTGCTGACAAATGGAATATGGTGTTTCATGATTTTATGCTTTAGAAACAATCGTTTTACATTGATGTTTATGTCTGAATGTTAAGTACTTTGAATTGCATCATTAGTTAGTAAGTGTCGGTGTTTAAATTCTTAAGCTGTGTGTCGTAATGTTACGTGTGAAGTATTGTGAACAGTGGTTTTGATATCCATACATATAAAAGGAGAAGCTGACAGACTGACTGACTGATCTATCAACGTACAGTCTAAACCGCTGGGGTTAGAAACTTGAAATTTTGACAGTAGGTTCCTTTTGTAACGTAGACATCCACTAAGAAGGGATTTTTTGAAAATCAACCCCTAAGGGAGTTAAATAGGGGATGAAAGTTTGAATGGAAAATCGTCACTTAGCGGGTTCAAAATTTCACGCAAGCGAAGCTGCGGGCGAAAGCTAGTATTAAAATATAGTATTAAGCAAATACTATAAAGATACAATTTGTGCTGGACTAAAATTATAAAAGGTTACGCGATATCCAAACTGTCAGTTGAGAATTATGTAGGGCAGGCAGGACTGCAGCAGCTAGACCAGGGTTTCCTTAACTTTTTTTTAGCTGTGGACCACTTTCAAAATTCCGAAAATCCCACTTTCCTTTTTTCTAATAGAATTGTAGGAAAAGAAAGCAAGGGAATCTAAAAATATGGTTTATTCAGTAGGACTGAACTCTGGAGGATCATAATAATGACACTAGTGATATGGACCCCAGGTTAAGTCAAACTGAACTAAACGAAAGTCTTAAGTGTTTAAAGTGGTTAAAAGCGCATTACCTAAACACTTTTTATGGTCACTAACGTGTGAAATATCTACAAGTCGAAGGAGTGCATTAAAGATCTATAAAGCTAGCGTGACTAAATTGCTTTTCCCCCCTCAAGATAACTGGACAAGATTAATGAGCGTAACGTGCAAAACGTTTAAACCCATTTCCAACTGAAATCCGACTAGTCAGTTCCATATATTAGCGCCAGCGAAAACGTTCCTGGCACAAATTTCCATCACTAACATTAACCAAATTAGTTAGCTTTAAACCGTCCCGTGAACTAGCCGGATCTCGGTCGTTATGCCAACGAATTGAATAAATTACATCTGTGCTTGAATTCAGCTATCAATAATTCTTGAGAATATGAATTTATGAATCCTTTTCGCAGAACCAAACCTGAAAACGAAAGTAAAGGTGTTTAAGGAGATTTGCCAGACTTGCTCAGAAAGCTGGAGTTCCAAAGCGAAGAAAATTACCAGTAACTGGAAATTCTACCTCCATACATTGCGCTGGAAAGTTGTAGTTAAAAGCTGAACTCGATGTTTACGAGCCATAAAATTAAACTTAAAAAGAAATTTAAACAAAATCAGGTCGCGTAATATTAAAGTACGAGTTATGATGTTACATAATTTAGCTATTGCAACTGTATGGTATTCTGTTTCACTTATCATTGGAGCTACTCCGTGACGACAATAAACCCATATCGTAGGTGGTCGCACATTGTGTGCGTCATATACAAACATATTTTTATTGAACTGTATAAGGTTTTACTGCTCCATCCTACAAATCTTTATGGCGCTAAACATCAAGTCTTTTCTCCAAAGCACAATAATATTGTGCAATCAATAGTAGAACGATTTAGATTTATTTCGTGGCAATTGTAAGTTGATACTGATCGTAAAACATCAGTAGATTTAAGTTACCTTTTGTTTATCCATTTTTCAGTCCAACTGATTTCTCAACAAATATAATTTTAATAAACGTTGCTTCGTAGCTTTGTCTTGTTTCTATCTGTTGCACTCCTAGAACGACGTCAGAATCCTGAAATATAAAGCTACTTATATTATAAGACGGACTTGCTTTATGATCCATTCTCTTGCCATGCAAACATATCAACTCTATTCTCGTCGGATTTCTGCACCATTTCTTTGAAATGTTTCTTCGAATGGAGTGTGGGATAAATACTGACTGAAGCAGTTTTTAGCTCCGCACAATTGGTTTGTTAAAACCTTTGGACTCACACTCCATTTTGTAATAAATAATTTAGATAAATGTAACAGTCACAATATTGTACGCACGCGCCCACTAACATGAATGGAAGTTATATTAAGGTCACAGACAGGCAGACACTTTCTAAAGTAAAATAATTGAGTCAATTTATCGAGCGTCTCAGCGTCTACAAGGATCGGTGACACTTTAGCGGGCATTGATTACCATTAGCTTGTGAGCGATTACGCATGCTATGTACGGACTGTGTCCCGACCAGTCTTTCCAGGACAACCTACTTGATGATGCCACATCGCATAGATTCGTGGTACGTGATTAATACGGTAGATAATTTGAATTTTAGTACGCATACTTACGAAGCTAGTAGGTACAGCTACCTCTATCCATCCAGCCCTAAATTCTTCGAACACATTTGTATTACACACATGTTTACCTTCGAAGCTTAACTTCGCCGTGAAAAATAAAGGCAGTCAATTGGGTCCCTTTTTGTTTTACCTCATATTCACTACCACTGTGGGCCGGGTTCAACGTCTAGCGTCCCTTTAAATACAAGACGAAGGTTAAGTGGTTCGCTGTCTGTTTCACTTAAACCGTTGCCCGCAGCCCTGAAGTAAACGGTGGCCGCCACTTGTATTCACAACATTATATTATTATGACGGCAAACCCGCGGTTTAACCGAGACAAAACAAAAATGAAACGTCGACTTCACAGATTCGTATTGTACTTTACGACAAGCTCTTTGTATATTGAAGTTTGCCAAGTACTTACGCTGAATGGACTTTAAGTGAGTACGGAATTTAATTTCGGATTTCGGTTAGCCGCGGTTTAAGAATGATAAAATTGTATTTCAATATTATTGAACTAGATGTTCATGGAGAGTAAATAGTTTTGTGAGTGCACAAGTTTGCGGTTGAGGTGAGGGCCCTCGATGGTTCTCGTCGGGCGGTCAACTCAATACACACTCGTCCGCAATCGTTTTCGCTGGCATCGAGATTGCTTAGGTTGTTGCTTCTGATTGAATTCATCCGAGGAGGGCCGCAAGCCGCCCGCGCCCGCCTGACCCGGAAAATTAACCCGTCGAGATAAATGCCGATATGTGTCAAGTGGTTACCAGTATTACACGACGACGACGACGGCGACTACTTATGTCTCGTTAAGGTTTTCATATTTTTATCTCTCTGTAAAATATGTCCAGAAGAATTTTAAAAGCAAAATAAAAATCCCGTCTTAAGGTTGTCTTTGTTCTTCAGTACAACCTACCTGCCTTGTTTATATATGCTCAAATAACATGTCTTTGGCTTGCGTGTTCTCTACTTAAGCATGTGAAAGTAAAGCTCAGTCTTTTATACAGTAATGATGACGTTATGATTCCAGAGAACAAAAGTAATTGACTTTAATCAACCGGTTGGCAATTTGTTCACGACAATACCTGGAGGGTGAACAGGAGCAGAAAATTAAGTGAAATTTGCTCGAACCGACGCTTCATCATAAAAAAAGGTTGAGAAGCATAAAAAGAAGGAAATTTTGTATAGTAATGCCTTTACAGACCCCAATAATCTGTCGCGTTGCATCTGACCGTCAGTGTGAAATCCGTGTGGTTTTATTAGTGGCATAAATAAAGCAATTAACACCATGAGGATTTACGTTATCCAATTTAAAACGACTGTACCGATTATTGTTTCTGATGTTGTACATAATTGCTCGTAATTGATAGCTCGTAGCCTTTATTACTGTTTCATTATTAAGTGTAAAGTTAATGTTACTGTACGCGTGCGGACCTGTGCGAGTTATAATGCAAAGCGGGAATCTGTCGGACGGAACTGTATCGGATGCTGTTCAATTATTTCATAGAGCGCGTCGTTAAAAATGTATATACGTTATTTAAGAATTAGCTCGATTGCGTTGTTGATTTTATTTTAATGATTTAATCCATTTTGAATACCATTTTAGATATCTTTAAACTCCAAATTAAAATAACTAGTATGGCTTTCTTTACCCCAGCAAAACTCATACGTATGTATACAGAATTAGAAGTATAAACAAAAGCAGTCAATTACTGCACGCTAGTTACGTCCTACCTTAATTAAAAATGTTAATTAAGGTGTGTACATTAACTAACTTCGTAATTAAGTCTCGCAAAACGTCCTAATACGTCATGTCAATGATGATAGTTATTCCTCAAAGTATGTAGTACATTCGTTAGCGCAGGTCAGAGCCTTGAGATGGAAGAAAGATCAAATTTTATGGAAACGACACTTGCTTACACTCGAGTAAATGTCATTTCCATACAATTTGATCGTTCCGCAGGCGTTAAACGTTTAAGGAAAAGGGATTTTGTCTCGTACGGCAAAGTAGTCAGGACTTCTCTGGATGTTTGTTTCCTGCACGACGTCTTGCGTTCTTTCATTCCTCCGTTTTCTGTCAACACAAGCGGCTTTTTCATAAATTGAAAGCCGCTTACGTTATATTGCATTTTATGTCTCCTTGGCGCAGCGATGTCAATACGAAAGTCTTTCTCGATTCGCTTCAATGCACGCTAAGTATGATTGCTGTGAATTTTCGGAATTATGTTCCCTGCTTGATAGACTTAATTTACTTGTGTGCGGTTGAATGTGTACGTGATTTCGCGGCTATATTTCGCGTCTATATATCGTGGCCATCGTGGGTAAGTAATGAGTGCCATATTTCGGACCAGCGAAATTGTCGTCGGCTATTATGTCCTCTGCGCGTAGGAGTCGATCGGTCTGTGGGATTTATTATGTATTATTACCTACAAAGAAAAGGTTTTTCCATTGTTTTTATTAGCTGGTGGAAAGTTCTTAAAAGTAAATTTTTGTACAAGGATTCAAGGGTAACCTTCCAAAATTAGAACATAATCGTATTCATTTTAGTATTTTATCTTTTGTTGAAAGTTTTAAGACGATGTTAAGAAAGATAGAAAAAGGTATATGATAAAATATAATCCCTAATTCTTCTGCTAAAGTAGCGGAAAAAGGATTTCAACAACCGTTTTAAAGGGCCCAAACATGTTTTTCTGATGGTTCGCGTCAAACCGTCTCGAGGGTATCTCAAGGGAGTCGTCACTGCGTCAAATGGTGCACTGAACGTGGAGGCACAATGCGTGCCAACTTCAAATAAATTTCTACGTTCCTTTTGCAAGTAAATAAAGTTTTATGTTCATCGATGTAGGTAAAATTTAAAATTCGAATAAAAAGTATGCAACAATACGATCTTTTTACTACTATGTGTACGAGCACAATACAATCTTTATTTTGTATCGACCGCCTATCACACCGTACCAGCTGGCGCATAATAGACTAATGTTTAAACGGTTTACAAAGTTGATAGGGCATGTGGTCCGATAATGCGCTTAACTCGGCAGGGGGAGATGTTGCGCATAAATCATTGCTAAGTGAGATCGGGTCCGGTGTGTGAACTCGTAAATCACCCGTGTAAATGAGGCCCGGCTTGAAACCGACGTTGATGGTGGCCTATCTTTAAAGCGCATTATATAAATTAATCGACTCCAAGGTCGATTAATTCTGTAGGCTTATGATAAACCTTCATCTGTACGAAACGGTAAATATTATTACGTTTGTAATTCCATTAATGTTTGTCTGGAATTAATAACACTTTTAACACAATATGATGATGTGTAACTTGTAAATCGCTAAAATGTATGCTGATGAGTACTGTTTTAGACGCTGTTAGGTCGCATGTGATAGGTGTAGAGGTTATCGTAATAAATCAGCCCTTAACTTTTTACCTTTTTTCTTATGAAAAACGGCCAAACACGTTTGAACACAGCCGACTCTACGCTCGCCCGTTGTATGTGTGTGCATCTATATTATGTGTTTGTTACTTTATTGATCTCTGCAGGGTGTTAACGAATTCGCGTAATTCCTTAAAACCACATGATCTACTACTGATGTAGACAGGCCCGGCACGGGATTTAGCTTGATTAAAAATAAAAAAATAAAATATTTTTTTTCATGCGGCTTTGTTACCGATCGTATCTAAACCACCTAATAAGGATTCAGTAAAAAAATTAAGAATTAATTTTTTTGCAAAAAAAAATGTTTCATTTGTGTGAACATTTCGATGCCACACATAAATTAATGAAAGCACGGCGACACGGCTGGCAGGAACGACTAACGCGATATCGCTCTTTGCAGTCAGATAAATCGAGGCTCTAAAATGAATCAGAAATAGAAAATAAAGTTTTTTTTTGAATTTTTTTTAGTTGATTTTCAAAAATTCTCATTTAGGGTTAATCTGTGTCACCAGTAGATCATGTGGTTTGAAGCAATTACACGAATTCGTTAACACCCTGTATATTATGTGTGTGTGTCAAATTATTGATCTCCATTTAGGTATGTCATGTATTCGTTTTTAAAAGAATTTAATTGGCATAACAAAAGTTCTTGATGCAGAGTCGAAGTCGCGAGCAAAAGTCTAATGACTGTACACAGTCGTTCAGCGTGATTTATATTAAGTACGACATTGCCTCATTAGGTTAACGTTATTTAGTGAACACAGAGACAGCATTTGTTCAAGACTGTTGTTCCGTTAGAATAAAGAGCTTTTAACTTTAAGATTGAGAATTACGTTTATTTCTTCTTTATACGTATACATTATATTTTTAAATACACATCTGTAATACAGTACATATTTAAACATATAAAAAAAAGTAGCCCACCGGAATCGGGAACAGGGTCCAAGTTTCTGGCGGTCAGAGCTCCAGAGAAAGAAACCCCTCACTATGCGTGCCGTGTCAAGGAGTACTGCTTTCTGTATCAAGCCCTTGAACCAGCCGCCCAACGAGAGCCTCCTAAGGTGTTGATCGAGGCTCTTGGATATTAGGCCATTCGCCGTAACGACTATCGGGACAATGACTGCTAAGTCCATATCCCGCATTCCGACATCCTCGTGTGCTAAATCAAGATATTTTATTTGTTTGTCTTTTTCAGCTTTTACGATGTTCAGATTATTGTTAAACTAATTATTTTAGTTAAGCCAACAAATCCAAAATAACTAACGAAAAGAACCAGAAAGAAAGTAAAACATTTTCTTTTATTTAAGATTTTTTCCTTGTCTTTTTATTTAAAACGACCGGAAACCGGACGTGAAGTTTTATCTATTATTAATTGATAGCTCTTTTAAAATATTTTATTGTCATAGAATTTACAACATATTAACATCAACCAAATCGGTGTTCGACTTCCCCGTCTTAGGAGCGGTACTCTAAAAAAGAAACAATAAAAAAAGCCCACGCGCTACATAATTCACAATGACCTGTAATCCCGAATAGGCAACCGCCATGATGCATTCTTTTATCTCTTGCTACGATCACAGCATTAAGATTGCTGTTCCACTACGCATAAACATACCTACATTATTCTGTACAAATGTGCTGCGTTCCCTACGGTCCGAGGTGTAAATGTTCGAGTAATGATCTATTTACATACCGGCGAGGTAATATCGAACCCACTGCTTCCCTATATCGATATGCCATTTCGATCAAAGATAGTTTTTTTTAGCCCCGTTCTCGTAATTCCAATCTTATTTTGATGTCCATTCGGATGTTATTTTCATCAAGATAGCGTGGTCAGTTTTTGTAAAAACTAGTTCTGTTTTAGATTTCTCCATGTTGGTTAGTGAAAATATTATTTTGATGACTTTATTGTATCTTTTCATTCTCTTACTAAGTTGTATTGAATTGTAGTCGCTTTACGCATCTGTCTGTTTGTTCGCTTACTTCTTCTAAACTACTTAATGGATTTTGATGCGCTTTTAATCTTAATTTAGGTAATTTGTTCCGGAGGGTGTAGTGTATACTACTACTTTTTTTGTTTTTTTTTCAAACTACAATATATAGGTTATATGTATTTCACTAATTATTATTAATTACGTGAATTACCTGAACATAATCCTATGATTAAAGACCATAGTGTCAGCATCATTCATGCATTACAAATTAGTAAATATCATTATTTTTGATAAAATGAAACATCAATACTTTTAAGAAACATCAATTCATTGTGAAACGTATTCGCGCTCGTGTCTCTGCTAATACAGTACGAGATGCCGTGATATTAGTACAGATAGATAGTAATATAGACACTACAAGGTTTTTAAACTATAAAAGTACACGAGAGAAGCCGGAGCGGGTCGCTAGTTTAAAAATAATTGAAAATTCAACTTTTATAAAGAGATGTGATGAAGATTTTGCTCTGTTGGGCATTATACACTTTCGAACCTCATCACGATTGGGACAAGTTACAGTGAATAATGACGGGTAATTGATAGAGTAATTAATATGTCTTGACAAATGTCACCATCAACACTGTCTAGGTGTGAAATTAATAGCCAGTACTGCACCGTTAATAGCCGTCACCTACCTAATCACACACGTTTCAACATGAAGTCGATATTTCAGAGCAAAAAGTAATTTGTCCGATATCCGAATAAAATAATCTGGATTAGTCAAATAAACACTGTTAGCTCGCTGTCAGTTAACATCATCATCATCATCATCTGCCTAGCCTTTTCCCAACTATGTTGGGGTAGGCTTCCAGTCGAACCGGATGCAGCTGAATATCAGTATTTTACATGGAGCGACTGCCTATCAGACCTCCACAACCCAGTAACTGGGTAATACGATACTCTTGGTAACACTGGTTGTCAGACTTTCTGGCTTCTGACCAACAGTAACGACTGTCAAAGATCTACAAATGACAGCCGGGACCAACGGCTTTACGTGCTTTCCGAGGCACGGAGGAAACTCGCTGTGGTAAATGGTCACCCATCCACAGACCAACCTCGGCAAGCGTGGCTTAACCCGGAAGATCGGTCTATGCGGCTGTAATTATTTAGCCACGAGCTCCTCTCAGCTAACATCAATATGGATCTATTTATCAATATGGAAAGTCTTTTGTTGAGTTTTTCCTAGTATTTTTTTATTGTACACACAAATGAAAACATACCTAATTTGGAAATAAATGATGTATCACAGCGGCATCCCATATATTTTACAATAGGTAACACCGGAGAAAGTAGAAAAGTTGGTAATTTGAAACTTTCTACGAAATGGGGTATTTGACTGAAAAAAATCTATTTAGTCCGTCAGTTAGATTATCAAAAAATATTTGACCCGTATTTTTTCTTTTGTTACGTAAACCAAAATTGACGAAGATACGACACTTTTAATATTGGCAAAACGTCACAAGCAAGTACAATTTTTACCTGCTTCTAACGTCACAAGCCCCCACTCTCGAGTTTTGATGCGTTTGATCTTTCCAAATATTCATAGATTTAACAAAAGAAAAAAATACGTATCCATTATTTTTCAAAACTCTAACTAGCGGAATAATTAGATTTGTAATTTATTGATGCTGTCAACATGTCTATTCGCAAAAAAGCTTCAGGCATACAGAAAAGGCGAGTTTTATAACTAGTGGAGTTTATAGTTATCAGACTATGTTTTAATAAAATGGGATCGGTCCATTATCCTGCTGTGTAGACTAGCAATTAATTACGTATGTAAGCGAGTGTAAAGGCAGCACAGGAACTCCTCTTATAAACAAGGTTACTTACATAGTATCGACTTGAGGGTCAGTCGGAGGCTTTACTCAATTTACTCCTTGAAGTCTTTAGCAAACAAAATGGTATCTAAGTGAGACCTACTCGTATTTGATACTAGTGACTTTAAAATTATTCTTTACTATTTTTAATAGTAGTTTTAGCATTCTATAGGAAACTCATAATTATGATAGTTTTTTTCAGGGAATGCCACTTTGTTACCATTGTCTAAATAAATATTTTGCCGCATCTGATTTGACTCGAAGCCGAAAAATAGTTGCGATAAAGCTAGACAGACGAGACTCACTAGACGAAATAACGTGCAATTCTTACTGATATTATTGGGGGTGCATGAAAAGAGCCTCCACGAGTGACGATACTTCAGTACGTCCGGCGCACCCTGGGCAGTCAGCCCCGCTACCAACCTTGCTGACTGGCTAATCTTTTCACCACAGCATGAACTATTTTTGTATAGCTCGTGCTGACAGACGAGAGACAAATATTATAATTATTGTGAAAGTATTTCTGTCTGTCTGTCTGTGACGCTTTCACGCCTAAACCGCTGAACCGATTTTGATGAAACTTGGTACAGAGATAGTCTGGAACCTGGAGAAGGACATAGGCTACTTTTATCTCGAAAAAACGCGGCATACGCGATAAACGACATCCACGCGGGCGGAGCCGCGAGGACTCCTTGTAGTTTATGAATTGCAATTTCAGAGATGAGTTTACTTACAATTTTGTTGGTTGATCAGCTAGCAACGTGATACAACAAATTGTAGTTTCATCAGCTATACAATATATCAAACATAATTATTTATTTACGAGTTTAATTCATTAGATTTTATAGAAATTATTCATTGTGATTTCAAGTACAATATTTTCATGTTATTGTCCACTATGTATTATTATAAGGTCATGATGAAATTTCTACCCAAGAGTTCTAGGTATTGTGTGGGCAGATTTTAATAATTACATTTGTTGGATACAATATAAAATTTTAACGGAACACTAATATTGGTCTTTGTGTTGCCCAACTACGTCGATTAAAGTCGTGTGGTCCCAAGTTTATGATCTTCAAGTAATAAGACGTATTATTGTAATTACGCGAATAGGTATTTTATTACGCTATGCTCTTTCTTCCTACGAGAAATTGTGAAATTGAGTTGTAAACAACGTCCATACTTTTAGCGCAATAATGCTTGGGTTAAACAAAATTTTACCCAGAATAATGTTATTTTAACTGTTATTACTTGCGTAAAATTTGTGTTTGCGTGTGGTCAGTGGAAATGGAGGTTAAATAAGAAATATATACTTATATATTTTTCGTATCTGATCTATAGAACTTAATTGCTCTGTGTTGGTATCGCATTTACAAGTTTAGCTAAGAGAACGTGCCTGAACAAGGTGTACGTTTCAGTATCACGCAAACTACCTCATCATAATACACTTTCTGTTCCGTTTAAATATTCAATTTAATAACTGGTTTGTTGGTTGTGTTGCACGCTAAAGCCTCGCATTAGATCAGCGATTGAATTCTCAATATTCTTCGCGTGAAATACCAGAAATACGATTGTAAGTAATTGCACGTTCCGTATTAATTGAGTTAGTTAGCAATAATAACACCGTATCGGTATATAAGCTGGCATCATTAGCTTAATGATCGGATTTAAGGGATGCTCCAATGTCGGTTTGTGGCAGATTTTGTGGATTCTAAACGCCGCTCTGATAACAGGATAACACATAGATGCAATAGTATTATACTCTGCGCCAAGTTAATTAAGCTCGGTGATTTCGGTAATTCAGAGGGAATTTGGTAATTCAGTCCGTAATCTTTAATCGGGTCTGTATAAGCGTGGTATATATCAGAATTATTCATGCGACATGCCTATAGACGTCTTGTTTAAATAAGCCGCTTAATAGGTGTTTCTACACCATCAGTTTTATTGGTGTAGAAATTATAAATCGTAAGATTAATGTGCCAGTACATTTTTTTATTATTCGTTCAACACGTTGCCGCGTGTCTAGTCGACGTTTTAATTATTTATTAGTGTAAGACGTGTTTATACCATATTTTATGATCGATTAAATGCGAAATGAAATATTTACGAGCGTGTACCTAGTTTCGCGTTGTGGCGCCATCTATATATCAGTCAGAGTGCTGTGTTCGATTATGTTATGACTGCGCGGGGTTGTGTACGCTGCTTTATAGCTCGTGCCGAGTCCAGTTGGCCGATAAATAACTAACTACTAAGCACCTAGATCATGTGACTACAGCCTTATTTATACGAGTATATTGCCGACAATTGTGCGCTGCGCTGTGTAACACAAGGGTATCCTTTGTTTAGTTCATAATATAAGAAATTTTAATAGTAACTTAGTACAGTGTTGATTTGAAGGTAAAATATTCATAAAAAGTATTTTATCTTAATCATGAGTTTTTCTACGAATCTTATAATTGAGTCGTGTAGAATCGGAAGTGTCAATCTCACTTTTTGGCACTTTTACGATGCAGAAAATTCAAAAATATTCAAAATAAACTGCGTGTTTGACATATCATAACCAAACATGGCCATATTCATTGCTAAATCGACAAATATCTTGAAAGACGGCAATCTTCCATTAGGGCAGTTGTTTTTTTTTGGTTGCTAAAAGTGAGATTGCCCTCCTTTGATTTTACACGACTCAATTATAACAGAAGGTAAAAAAATGTTTTATTCTATTGAATCCTGATTTAGGCAAAGAACTAATAAATTTTAAAATAAAATACCGGCCAAGTGCGAGTCGGATTTGCGCACGAAGGGTTCCGTACCATAATCTATAAAAACGGCAAAAAAATCACGTTTGTTATATGGGAGTCCCCTTAATATTTATTTTATTCTGTTTTTTTAGTATTTGTTGTTGTAACGGCAACAGAAGTACATCATCTGTGAAAATTTCAACTAACTATCACGGTTCATGAGATACAGCCTGGTGACAGACGGACAGCGGAGTCTTAGTAATAGGGTCCCGTTTTACTCTTTGGGTGCGGTACCCTAAAAACATTTACCACAAACAGGTCCTGATACGAATAGACATGTACTTATATGGTCTGTCAGGGTACCGACGGACATAGGTTATATGTGTCGGCGATCCGTAGAACTGATTACATTCATAATTAATATCGTTTCGGCTGTCCTGTGGCGCATGGCGTGGCGTATGGTCAGGATACGTCCAAACGTGATGATTGACAGACAATTTGACGTCTTTTCATTAAGTTAATGGAGCCGGCGAGACTCCGCTCATTAATTAAGACAGATGTACTGCTGAGAAAGGTATGTTTTGACGTTCGATCTTTCGGTAAGGATGAGTGAAAGGTGATTGGAGAAAAGGATATTAGTGTTAGTGCGTGGGGGCGGGGGATATCCTAGAAGTACTGACTGAATAGATCAATATTCTGCTGGCGAAGTGCTTTTCGTTAATCAGTTCTATATAATTATCCCGGGACTTTCACTTCTCTCACTTTTATCCTGGTAAATTATTAATTAGATTCAAGCGAAACCGCGGGCATAGCTAGTTACCTATATTTTTATAGTAGTTACTCATTATGACTACATTGTTTGTAACTTTGTACTGGTAAACTAATACACTAATCAAATTTAAACAATTGAAAGTTGAGTTGAATAATGAATCTTTGTTTCTCCGTATGCGACCATATGGAGAAACAAAGATTCATTATTATTTATTACTATTAGTTAAAGGGTCACTATACCTTGTCACCGTAAGGTGAGTCCTGACGTTTCTCTACACAACATTCCATACAAAGAATATCAAATATTTTTAAAAAACAAAACATTTAAGTACTTATAAACACCGTGTCCCAAAATTCAACGATAAGCAGGCACCAGAGAGCCTGCTCATAACAACTCGAGAAAAAAGAAAAAAAAAAAGTTTTTTTCTTAAATTCTGTAAAAGAAATTGATCTCTTTCGAAAAAAATTCAAATATTTCTGTTTTTTTTTGTATCGACAACCTAAGTAGCACCTGCTATCCACTACAACCCTTAAATCCCAGAATGCCTGTAGTTTTTACACAAAAATCAATCAAAGTTATTTTCGTCAATTTTCGAAGGACTTCAAATTTCATTATGAAAGTATATTAAAAAAACTATTAGTCTTGAGCATGGCCACCCTCTGGTGTCCGCTTATCATTAAATTTTGGGACTCGGAGTATATAGCTTCTATTTTACAGTTTTTGATGATGTCGTATACGTTTTCTCGATAGCAGTATCCTTACGGCTGCAATTTACGAAATGTCCGCTATGTCAGGACTCACTTTTCGTTGAACACAGTATAGTTCTAGAAAATAATACAGTTAAAATTTGATACGAACAAAACGATGGGTCGCTAGGCACTGCTTGAGTATTTTTCATCCATGTAATATTTATCTACTCATCTATTTTTTATATCATACTTTAGTAGATTTCTTTTATAAACTCTTTCAAACGTGAAATTGTGAAACATAAAAAGGCACATCAAATGCAAATCAGAAACTACAATATTCATGTACAATTTTTCATTTTTCTTTCGATGACGGTTAGCATTGAACCCTTTTAGAAAAACCGTTCAACTGATGCCGTTAACTGTTAGTTATGGCTACATGAATCCACGAATAAATCCCCGTTTTTAGGGTCCCGTAGTCAACCTTACCCCCTTATTGCAAAAGATGGTCTAAGAAAAACCTAGGTTTTAAAATAGCCCCGTCTCTTTTTGTTTTATGACATGTGAAAGTGACGGGTATATTTTAAACCTGGGTTTACCTTAGTCTTGGTTTAAACCATCTTTTGTAATAAGGAGGTTATAGTTTAGCCATGTCCGTCCGTCTGTCCGTCCGCAGCTTAGCTCAGAGACTCTTAGTACAAAAAGCTATAATTTGGCATGGATATACATACATATTAATCACGCCGACAAAGCGGTACAATAAAATCATGAAAAAATTTTTTTTTATCGTACCACCTGTTTTTATTTTTTTCTCGTCTACTCCATAATGCGGGGTGTTGTTAGATAGGTCTTTCAAAAAAGTTGTGGGTATTATTTCTGAAATATTAAGCTTTAAAGTGCTAATTTTTGTTAGAGTCAAGTGTCCCACCCCCCTGCCAGCTAAACGGTTAGTTTTGGGTATGTGAAAAAAATCACGGTAGTATTATATACAACGAAATTAAAAGGAAAACTATCACAGCTAAGTAGGCTTTACAAGTTTACGAGTAATAGTCGATAAACCGGAAAAGTAAAAATTTCGTACAAATTCCATTGAAAAATTACTAAGCCCTCTCTCTTCTTAGTCCGCATTATTGTGCAACTACGGAACCCTATTATTGCGCGTGGCCCGACACGCGCTTGGCCGGTTTTAAAGATTATACCTGATCCTTTCTGATCGTGAGATTAGGAATAGTCAACACAGATTGCGTCTAGAGGATTGGCAGGGTTACCCTTATTTGTGCTTATTAGGCCGGACGCTCATTGTGATTTTTTGTCACGGTGACTTTTTGTTACCAAGTCGAATTCTATGAAAATATATATTTGTCACCGTAATGCCACGTCACCATAGTGAGCGCACTCCCATACATCTTCATAGCATTTGACTTGGGTAGTAAAAAGTCACCGTGACAAAAAATCACAATCAGCGGCGGGCCTAACAGAATTTGAGATGTCCAATCTTTTTGCAGTGATAGCGGTTTAACGCTTGCCTTCTATGCTGATGGTCTGAGTTTGAGCACGGCCCGCACCTCTGACTTTTCTAATTCATGTGTGGATCAGAATTTGATTATTGCTTACGTTAACACGTTGAACGCCAGGCTAAAAACCATGTTGGGGCTTGCGGGTGCGGGTGTCGAAGCGCGAGGGGAGCCGAAAGAGAGACCCACGCGGCGCCCGCTTTAGGAAAGACGGTTGGACGTTCGCGCAGGCCGCGACTGACACTGGTGTCTGCCATTTAGTATCTCGGAAAATAATGAGCACATCGCTGTTCTCGTTAATCGCCCATTATTTTTAAGTTATTTCTTGACAATATTTGCAAAAAAACACCCCAACGATTTTTGGACAATTCTTCGTATATTGTTGCGGCCCCGGGATAAAGTATCCTGTCGAACACATGGTGTCCGTCATAGCGTTCAACGTGTTAATAGAAGGAAAATATCGTGAGGAAACCTGCACACCGGACAGGGCTTGAAATAGTTTTCGATGGTGTGTGTAGCTCTCCAAACCCGCGCCAGGCCCGCGTGGAATTCCTATTCCGAGAAGAGGCCCTTGCCCAACAGTGAGACAGTACTGGGCTGATTACGCTTATCATTTGCAGTGCATGGTCATTATCATTAGCGTACACCTTTCAATTACAGTGGTCGGTTTCTCCTAGGCATTTTTACCCGACCACGGCAGAGCGGTAGAGAGAAAGGGTTACGAATCTCACACATAGCCGTGGTCATATGCAGCTGTAATTACTTAAGTTGACACCCACAAGTCATAGCCGCATGCGACCATGGCTATAGCCCGGACACAATTATACTTGTGTTGATTTGAATTCGGTCTTGTTTCATGCTTTTTAGTTTTTTCCGTACTTAGTCATGTTTTTTAGAGATTAGAGGACAGATTTCTTTTGGTATGTCAAAACTAGTGCGCTTTCATGTTCATCTTGCGCTTTCAACTTTCAATTCCTCTTGCGTCAAGCGCATGCAATATTGATTACCATAAGACGCATGCAGCTTATCGTCTACACCGGTGCGCCTCGGTCAGTCGTCAGTCGACATACAATAGACGGATTAGCGTGTGTTAGGGGCATGCGCTTTTGTCGAACTAGTATTAAGGTTTGCGCTTTGGCGCTTCACGCATACTTCAGACGAAGACGCAAGATGAATATGAAAGCGCACTGGTGTAGGTAGACATAGCTTTTAACGTTTGTAGCGTGTTTAGCGGGTTTTAGAAGGTCCTTGATAACAACACACATTTACGTGTGCTGGTATGGTGGAATACATAACAGCTTTATGACATTCAATAGTCTACGCTAGATAATTACTGCTACAAATGTATTTTGGTAAAACCATTTTCGCTGAGACGTGTTGGAGTAACAAAGGGAATTAATTTCCGTGGCTTCCGCTCTCACTGTGAAAATACTCATCTTCAACGGCTGCAACGATGAAACTTCATTCACAAATAGTCCAATTACCGCGATTTTGCTCAGAATTGAAGCAATTCCCGTATACTAAAGTAAATAGTTTGTAAGGTATGCTTTGAAACTATTATTATAATAAATTGGTGCGGCGCGGCGATAGAGTTATTACAAAAAATTCAATTATAACGGAAGCAGTAGGCATAATTTTTGAGATGGGATTGCAGGGCCAAACCGAAACAATGAGATACAGAGAAAAGTTTTGTAGTAGTGAGCTCGCTTTTGGAGAAAGCTTCAACTTTAGACTACTTTACGAAATACAAGAGGCGAAATGTGGGTGCTCCTGCAATAGGAGAATACCTCTGTTTACTCCTTCGGGGGTTATAGGCGTGAATACATGTTATATACTATTTCTGTTTCAGATTTTTGAACAAAGAAAACAGTTGGTATAGGAATCGAACTCAATTTTTAACCGATTTCAAAAAGGAGGAGGTTCTCAATTCGTCTGAATGTTTTTTTTTTGTTTTTTTTTGTATGTTTGTTACGCGATATCTCCCCCAATTATGAATGGATTTTAATGATTCTTTTTTTGTTTGGTAGCCCATACTCCAAAGGTGGTCCCATATAAATTTTATTGAAATTGGTTCAGCATTTATTGGAAAAATCAACAAAAACAAAAAAAAACACAAATCGTATGTAGACGACGTTCTAGTTGTAGTGCTGGTCCGAGAATTTGTACACTATTTTAATTGTAATTTGTGTCACCAAAAAGTAAAAAAAAAAAACTTTATAAAAAAGTAAAAACCGACTTCAAAAAAAAACTCATCATCTGCCTAGCCTTTTCCCAACTATGCTGGGGTCGGCTTCCAGTCGAACCGGATGCAGCTGAATATCAGTATTTTACATGGAGCGACTGCCTATCACACCTTCACAACCCAGTAACTGGGTAATACGATACTCTTGGTAAGACTGGTTGTCAGACTTTCTGGCTTCTGACCAGCAGTAACGACTGTCAAAGATCTACAAATGACAGCCGGGACCAACGGCTTTACGTGCTTTCCGAGGCACGGAGGAAACTCGCTATGGTAAATGGTCACCCATCCACAGACCAACCTCGGCAAGCGTGGCTTAACCCGGAAGATCGGTCTATGCGGCTGTAATTATTTAGCCACGAGCTCCTCTACTTCAAAAAACTAAACGGAGTAAAATAATTATCATTAAATAAAACTACCAGTTTCAGAAGTCGGTGTTCTACGCTGAAACAAATTGAATGCACCGACTTCTGAAACTGGTAGTTTTATTAAATGATAATTATTTTACTCCGTTTAGTTTTTTTGAAGTCGGTTTTTACTTTTTTATAAAGTTTTTTTTTGATACTTACAAGTTATGAGATAAACATTATTATGCCCCAAGTTCGCACAATATTTTGGAACGATTTGTGATTAAAATAAAAGATTAAAAAAAAATACTATGGGCATACAACGAGTTACATAAATAATCATATCAATATTGGATAGGTAATTACTGTGGTAATTGACTGGAAAATTACATAGATTTTGATTTGATGTGATCTATATAGGGGTGTTATATCGACATCCGTGTAATTAACAGCGCTATTGTACAATGTATGTCACATGTAATGACTTAATAATTCCAAGGTATAAAGTATTTAATTAATTACCTATTACACAAAACTTTCACGTCAGAATTAATTGAATTATTTAACGATACTACCTACAGGAATTTCTAAAATCTAGTTTTAGTGGTTGCTGCTGTCATAAAATTAATATACACTCTCTATCGCTTGCAGCAGGACAACCAGTTTCAGACATTTCCAATGAATAATACATCCTATTTTATACTTTACACAATTCAAAGGTGTAAGTACGATACGGAAATAATTTTCACATGAGCTGATATCGAGTGGGTTTTATTTGTCAAACATACACGGAACCGTACAAATATGCAAGTATATATACAATCCGCGCCGGAAGCCGGTCGGAAGTCGGATCCCGGCCGCCCCGTGTCAGCGCGCATCACTTCCTACCGCGTATCCAAAAAAATACCGACTTATTTTTTGATATTCATATTTTTTCAGATCAGCCGTGCATGCGTTCGTGTACGTTTTGCTTTTTGGTTAGGACGCAGTGATAATTTAATTTTCCAAAAAAATAAAAGATGGAATCAGGCGTTACTTTGCGGAAATCCATGACGTACAAATATGCAAATGCAATACCTAGCTTTATTTAATTCGTTAGATCTGGTTTGGCGGAATTAAAGCTTAAGAAAATTAGCATAGGAAAATTCCGCCAAACCAGATAACGTAATTAAAGCTAGATATTGTTTTTTTTTTTTTTTTTTCTATTGTACTGCTGTAGGTCGTCCTAGGGGACGGTTTCTACGTAACCGGGCAGTTATTGGCGAGACCTGAAGGGTCTCCAGCCAATGGGGGGGAAGTAAAATACTTAACCTAAGCTAACTACTTGTACTACACTAACATCATGACTACCTGCAACAACAGCACTAAGGGCGACCCCTAGTGGGACTCGGACCTCGGCTTAGGGCGTTGCTGGCGTGGACATAGGGGGGGGGAGACAGCTTGATGAGGGCTGAATTATCGGTGTGACTGCGGAGTCTGAAGAGACGACCGGCTCTACGACGGGAGAGCTCGGTGGATCGTGACCGGCGGCGGTGGGACGTCGCGACGGGCCTCGTCGGCGAGGACGGTATGCCGGACGGCGGCGGACGTTGTGTAGTGTGCTGGTCGATTTACTCGCCTCCTGGAGGAGGGTTATTTCGTCGTCGGGTTCTAAAAGTGTGTGCCTGGGACGGCGAACTTTACTTATGAGAGAGGGACTGTAGTCGGCCGCTGCGGCGACTAGGGGGTTCGGATGGCGGGGGGCATTGTCGAAGTAACGCTTGGAAATGCGTTTGAGGTATTGCCTGATGGTTGGCATTTTTAGATCGAGATGGAGTTGGACGTTACGCATGAACCACGGGGCAGCCGCGGCTCTGCGCAACACTCGATTCTGGAGGGTTTGGAAGGAATTGAAGCGACAAGGCTTAACGTGTGCGAACACGACGCTAGCGTAAGTCAAGATGGGGCGGATGCACGTCACGTAGATTCTCAGCTTATTTCTAAGTGACAATTTACTGCGCGCTCTAAGGATGGGGTGGAGGCGACCGACAGCGAAAGCGGCGCGAGCGCGCACCGCTTTGATATGGTCTCGGAAACTCAGATGGTGGTCGAGGATAACCCCCAGGTATTTGGCTTTCATCTCCCAAGGGATCTGTTTGCCGAACATGAGGACAGGACGGATGTGGGTGTGGGAATCACCGTGTCTCTCGAAAAGAACGGCTGCGCTCTTTTCGGGATTCACCTCTATTCTCCATTTCCGGAACCAGACCCCGAGGGTGTTGGCTGCGGTTTGAAGGGTTCGAGAGATGCTATCGAGACTCCTACCGGAATAGTAGATAGCCGTGTCGTCGGCGAAGAGAGCCAACTTGGCCAAGCCACGTTTGGGAATGTCGCTGGTGTACAGCGTGAACAGAAGGGGCGATAGCACGGAGCCCTGAGGGACGCCGGCGCGAATGGGGTGAGGGGACGAGAGGGTGCCTTCTAGGCGATAGCGGAAGGAGCGATCCGACAGAAAGTCTCGAATGATGAGCACGAGACGGTCCGGCACGTTGAATTGGTACAGTTTGTATAATAAACCGTTGTGCCAGACCTTGTCGAAGGCTTTCGCTACGTCGAAGAAGAGCATGCCCGTTTTGTACGAGCGCATAAAACGGGAGCTAATGTGTTCGACTATGCGGTGCAATTGTCGAATGCAACAGTGCTGGGTTCGAAAACCGAACTGTGCGTCGGGGATGAGTTTACGGGAGTCAGCGAAATCTTTTAAACGGATATAAATGAGACGCTCATAGATTTTCCCAAATACATTGAGAAGGCTGATGGGGCGGTAACTAGTGGGCTCACTCTTGGGTTTGCCGGGTTTGGGGATACCGATAACGGTGGCTTGTTTCCAAGCTTGCGGAAAGATGTTATTACTCAGAGCGCCATTGAAGATGGCGGTCATGAGGACTATGAGCGGGGCGGAAAAGTGTTTGATCACCTTATTGGTGATACCGTCTGAGCCGGGGGCTTTCCTAGGTTTGAGATTCCTCACTATCGTGTGGACCTCGTCTACGGTGATGGGGGGTAAGGGATCGTCGGGGTCTTCATCGGGAGGGAGGGAGGCCCTACGTTCGACCTCGCGATCCACCTTGGAAAGATGGACCGGGTCTGCGGGTTGGGTGCTGGGAGTACATTGGGCTTCTAGACTGTCGGCTAGACATTCGGACTTTTCGTCATCTTCAAAGGCCGGCCTTTGGTTCGGACGATTGAGAGGGGGAGTTGAAGCTACACAATCGGATTTTAGATTTCGTTGTAATTGCCAGAAGGCCAGATGGGATGGCTCTAAGTCGCTCAACATCTTGTCCCAGCGGGCTTCCCGAACCTCCCGTACACGTTTCTTTACAGCACGCTGTAGAGAACGCATATGGGCGCGGTTAGCTTCGCAGGGAAAAGTGTCATAGGCACGGATGGATGCGTTCTTCTCCGTCAGCAGTTCACGCACATCGTCCGGCAGCTTCCAGCGGTGTTCGTCCACCGCTGGAACCTGCCGTGAACACTCGTTCACCACGGACTGTACGTGACTGGTAAGGGAGTCGATCGCGCCCAGCGTGTCGGCAATCGTAACGATATCGTCGGGGATGGAATCTAAGTGAACGGACGAGGAAGACTTGAGGCGCTCCTCTAGTTTACCCCAGTCCGTGACAGTTTTGGTCGGGGCGGGTTGTCCAAGATCCGGGGGACCACCCCGGGGACCTAGGTGAAGGACTACGGGGCGGTGATCGGAGTCTAGCTCTTCATGCGTCTCTATAGAGCGTAGACCGAGGTTTACGTTCTTTAGAAGCGCTATGTCAAGGACATCGGGCTGATGGTCAGGGTTATGGGGGTAGTGAGTGGGACACATCGGGGCGATAACGTCGAATTCGAGCTCCGGGCTCAACTCTTCGAGGTTACGACCCGCGTGGTTGTTGGAGTTGCAGCTCCACGAGAGATGTTTGGCATTGAGGTCGCCCGCTATGATAACGGAACCTCCGCCGAGGTCAAAGAGGGCTTTAAGATCGCTCCGGAGTTGGATCTTATTACTGGAGGGAGGATTATACACCGAGACGATTGTGATCGGCTGGTGTCCTGTCATGCCTAGTCTGCATATGGAAGTTTCCAGGAATTGGAGACCAGGAGGAGGGTCTAAGGGAGTGCAGTACAGGGAACGTTTGTAGTAGATGAGAGTACCACCGCCCCTACTACGGGTCCTGTCGTTGCGAACTAATTTATAGTTAGCAATTCCAGGGTTCCTGTTGTGGGGCTTGAGAAACGTTTCCTGCACTAGGAAGATGTCAATTTGATGATCACGCAAAAAGATTGCGATCTCATCTCGTTGACCGTTAACGCTGTTAGCGTTGAAGAAGCCTAATTTAAGGGATCGGGGCTTAATTTTACAGCTTTCTGTATCCATTGGAATTTATTGGATGAGGAAAATGACTATGTCATCTAGTTCGCAGAGGACATTGATGCGAGCGATTGGATCGCCTTGAGAGGCGTTCCAAGCGGAGACTATGTTTTTCGCCCACTGCGTATTGCAGGAGGAGAGGGTTTGGATAAGGCTGGGGATCGTGTCCCTAAGGAGCACTTTAGTGGACGAGAGGGAAGTGGAGGGAGCAACCGCTGTCGGCGCTGGCCTGGGGGCGAGTGCGGGGTCGGGTGCGGGGGTGTGTGCGGGGGCAGCCTGTGATGTTGGGGGACTACGTGCAGCTTGTGAAGCAGCTGGCACTATAGTGGGAGCGGGGATAGTGGAGCTCATCAGGGCGGGGATAGCCGGGATTGGGGGTCTTGTGGTTTGTTGCTGTTGCTGGGGCAACTGGGTAGTGGGCCTTAAGGCGGGGAACGACTGCTGATGGTTCAGCGCGTTCCATGAGGACGGCCTTTGGGGACTTAGGCGGGCGGGGAGTTGGGAAGAAAGAGGGGGAGCCGTGGAAGGACTCTCTCTTTGATGACGGGCGGCTGAGCGTTTAGCTAGGTTAGGGTTGCGCTGTTTTGGCGCTTTAGCGCACCCGCGATAATTCGCAGGGTGACCAGACTCGCCGCATAAAACGCAGCTGGGAGGCTCGAGACATAGGGACCTATCTTTAGGACGTTCACAGTCGCTAGTGCCGTGGTCGCCCAGGCACTTGACGCACCTGGGTTTCGCGTAACAATTACGCTGTGAATGGCCATAAAGCTGGCAACGGTGACATTGACCAGGCGGACCGGACTTATTGGGGCGCTCGACGCTTATGCCAGACAGGTGGCACAAGGTCTTAATATTATAGACGGTCTTAGACTCGTCTGAAGGCTCGCATACTGCGAGGACCATGTCGTAGGGGGTGCCACCGCGGCCGCGGTGCATGCGGTGGACTTCCAAGGCGGGGATGTTTTGCGACTTAAGGTCGCTGAGGATAGCGTCGGAGTCAATCTCCTTGGGGATGCCGCGGATAACGACTCTGATAAGTCGCTCATCGGGAAGGGCAAAGGTGTGGAATGACACGCTTTTTTCCCTTAACATACGCGTGAGATCGCGGAAGTCTTTTGACGTGGGGACCATGACTTTAATGCCCTGTTGGGTGGTGCGGGCACTAAGATAGTTGATCTTGCGATCAACACACATCTTGGACACATCGGTCCACTTCGCCTTGTCCTGAATGTACAGAGGCGGAGGAGAGGGCTCTTTCCTCGGAGTCGAGGTTTTCGAGCCGGTGACGGGGCGGGGGGAGGAAGGACGACTGGCCTGCGGGGAGGTAGCCGGGACGGGACTAAGGGAAGCAGCCGACGCGGGGGTCGCAACGTTTGTCTTGGGGGTTTTAGCCGGGACTTGGCTGGAGGAGGTCGCCTTATTTTTGCGGGCACGCTTTTTCCCCTTACCGACTACGGTAGTGTAGCCTTCTGAGGAAGAGGAAGCCGACGAATAGGATTCGGACTCAATATCGGAATCGGGGACTAAGGGCTCTGACGTGTCCATTGATGACGTCATCTCTGGAGCATGTCGGAGGGACGGGGAAGGGGTGTTTAAATTAGCGGAAGGCGCGGCTGCGGAGTGCAGGTGCGAAATTTCCATTGTTTCCGGAGACAATGGACCGGGAGAGAAAGGCGGAAGCGATAAAAGGCTTGGAATGCCATTGTTCTCGTCGAACAATGGCTCTCCTTCGCCGAAATAATCAAAGTCGGTATCGCAGGTGGGCGATAACGGATTAGTAGTGTGCCTTATGGGCCCACTACTAGGAATACGAGCGCCATATTTAGCGAGAAATTCGGGGTCCCTTAAAAGTTCCCGGAAGAACGCTAATAACACAGCGTCAGACATCTCGGAAAAGATGCCTGAGCCGTGTGTAAAAAATGGGAATTAGGCTTAATAAAAACGCGGCGCGCACAAGTACGCGACTATTTTTAGTAACGGCCTATAAGTCCTAACAATTTAATTTTTTAAAAAACGCGATTCCCCGGGTGGATGAGCCCGGGGGTGTGTGAAAACCCTCCCTGTCGGGTATAGACAGGGAGGTTGAGTGCCTATTGGTGAGCCCTAAGCTTGTAATCCCGTCGCCAGTCTTATTGTGCGAACGGGTTCCTAAGTCTCTAGTGAGGTGCAATACTAGAGAGTGCTAGATGGGAGAGAACGGGGTTAGAGCTAGCGTCGACTAGGAGACCCCCCAAGGCCGGTGGTACTAGCTCCTTCCAATTTTCGCCTTGCCCTGAAGGGGCGCAGCTGGTGTATTGGGTCAACACCCGCTCGGTTTCGTTAACACTGCAAAGTATCAGCCGAGGACCACGAAACTGTGGATTTTCCCTGAAGGGGCACACGCGTTTAACAAAGAAATAGGCGTTCAGCCACCGCCTTGAAAAAGGCAGCTTTTGAACTTATAGTCGTGAAGTGGAGAACACTACGGCGGGGCGTAGCGATATTCGTGAGCGAGCACGTCGAGAAAGTACGCAGCGCGAGTTGCGGCACGTCCGTCCTCAGCGAGCGTCGGAGCGCGAATCTGCTAGATATTGTATTTCATCATCATCATTTAGTCGAAAGACGTCCACTGCTGGACATAGGCCTCCACCAAAAGAGGGGGGGGGGGCGTAATCGCCACGCTTGGCAAGCAGGTTGGCGATTGCAGTATGGTTGTTGAAGTAGTCAGAGAACGCTGCTGCCTATCCTCTACAAAATCCCTTAGTCGCCTTTTACGACACCCACGGGAATAAATGGTGTAGTGCTATTCTTTAAGTCCGGTACAACACGACACATCCTGTCCGGTACTACAGATATTGTATTTGCATATTTGTATTTCCAAAAAATGTTAGGTTTTTATAAAGTAAGAGTATTTTTATATTTTTTGTATTTAACACTTTTGAATAGTGAGGGGTTCGTGGCTAATTATCAACGGCGCGGATCATTATGATTTGCAAGGTTAAGCTGCGCTTGCTGCGGTCTGTCTGTGGATGGGTGTGGGGTGACCGTTCGTTACACATCGTGACCGTGCCGTAAAGAGCACGTTAAGCCGTCGGTCGCGAGTGTCATACGAATAGCTTGACAGTAGTTATGGGTAGTCAGAAGCTCGAAATTCTGACAATCGGTGTAACCTTAGGATATCGGCGTTGTAGCGTTGCCCAGTAACTAGGTTGCAGAGGTTTAATGGTGGCCGCTCCATGAAAAATTACTGGTATTCAGCCGCATATGGTTAGACTGGAAACTGACCACATCATAGTTAGGAAAAGGCTAGGCAGAACAGGATCACTTTTGAATAGGCTTTCTTTATACTGGTTTCAATTATTTAATTAAACGAACATCAAGCGAACGGTCATATAAATAATATGTAGTGCCAGCTATACCGAAACAGCCAATTTTTGAGATAAAACAAATGGTTTAAATGGTTTTTAAACCATTTGGTTTATCTCAAAAATTTGCTGTTTCGGTATAGCTAGCCCTACATATTTATATGACTGTTTAAACCATTTGGTGAAAGTGAAACCATTTAAACCATCGAGGAGTAACGGGCTATTTGGTTTAAGCGACATTTTGGGTGATACTGAGTTATATATATAATTATATTTGGAATCAGCGAATTTTTCTCATTCCATATATATATATAACTCAATATCACCCAAAATGTCGCTTAAACCAAATAGCCCGTTACCCCTCGATTTGGTTTATCTCAAAAATTGGCTGTTTCGGTATAGCTGGCACTACATATTTATAAGACCGTTCGCCTGATATTCATAGCCCAACTCACATCGACACCACTGATCAGCCAACGTGCTTGCGGTGTACTTAATTCGATCTATACCTACGCAGCTAATGCGGGGTTCACACTTCACAGGATGAAGTCAGCGGCGGCCTATTTACTTTACACATTACTTAGTACATGCGTAGGTACCGATTTCGCAAACTAAACTCAACTTATGAAACTATAGATGCTATGACTCACATTTAATGGCCAACTAGCCTTTGACTGTGATCCATATCTGGTAACATTCATAAAGTTGTAAGTTCCATTATTGTGACACAAGTTCCATAAAGTATTAGTATAGAACGCGATTACTTAAGGACAAGACTAAACCCAAAATACTATAATTATGGAAAATAACACATCCGAACGGCTCGAGTGCTGCGAGCGATCTTAATTTTTGCTTTGATTTATTTTTATCTGTTATTGTACACAGGGATGCACAGACTTATTAGGACTTGAGGCCACTCTAGCGGACTATGAGCAAAAGGCGGGCTACCACAATTAAAATAAATAAAAAAAGTTGAAATTAGAGATCTCAAAAAATATAAGTATCGTAGTGTGGGCTTTTGATAAAATTCAAAAACTTTATTCAGAAGCTAAAGCTGGCCATTACTGATAGAATGCAGTATTTTCATAAAAGAGTTAAATTCGCTGGCGGGCCGCATGTACCTACATCGACGAAGGGCTGCATGCGGCTCACGGGCGGGCCGCGGCCTATGCATCCCTGTTATAACACAATATATTATTTACCAATTTACTAGAGCATTATAAAACCTATCTTTTGAAAAAAGCATCGTTGAAATTGCATTAAGTTAGCTTCAGAGAATTTGAGTAAATAGGTTAAAACGCTGCTTGCAGAATATTTTTTTACAGCAGCGTTTATTGATTTAAATAAACAAGTTTTCACTAGACAAAGAAAGACCTAACTTTTTTTTAACTCGTAAATAATGGCAAAGGTTTCAATCATAGACTTTTTGCGTCCGTCTTGTCCTTAAAGAATGGGATTGACAATTGAGGAAAACGAGCATGAGCGAGATACAAATAACGACAACAACAGAAGTGATTTTCAATACCATCATACTATCATCATAATATTATCAACTAGCGACCCGCCCCGACTTCGCACGTGTACGTTTTATAGCTTAAAACCTTCCTCTTGAATCACTCTATTTACTAAAAAAAACCGCATCAAAATCCGTTGCGTACTTTTAAAGATCTAAGTATACATAGGGACAGACAGACAGCGAGAAGCGACTTTGTTTTATACTATGTAGTGATACCTTCACGTAATCGGGTTCTATTCTATCTAATAACAAAGGAGAAGTCACACTGTATCCATTGCGTTTGCAATACGTCAATAGGGCAGATCTGCGCCGTGGGGAGCGCGCCTGTAAAAATACGTAATCCGTTGCACACTCGCTGCGCTGCATTCATGCCCAAGCTTTGAGTCAATATATTAGAAAACTTTCAGATTCAATTACATTGAACAAGATCATCTAATAAAACATTCTAGATATACCGAACAGTTAACTAAATACTTGGGAAGTTTCTTAAGTCTTGTTAAAGTTCTTGTGATATATTAAATCCGCAGTAAGCCAGCTTAAGCACGCAGCAAGACTGCTGAATTTCGATTAGAAATTAATATGTGTAGGATACTTGTTAGATCCCTAAATAGCTAATGGAGAAATTGTTGTATGAGGGTTCAATTATTGTTGAAAAGTTTTGTAAACACGTCATTCCCAATTAATAACTGCAATGTATTTAATTAATGGCATTTAAGTCGAACGAGATCGTACGATTAATAGCATTTATGACCTAACCAAGAATTATGTTCTATTTAAAGCATTCTAAATTTCATAGTAATGGCATTTTCGCTACATTGATTTCATTGTGTTTTAAGTTTATATAATTTTAACTAGCGACCTGCCCCGGCTTCGCACGTGTACGTTAGTATAGTTAGTATAGCTTGAAACCTTCCTCTTGAATCACTCTATCTATAAAAAAAAACCGCATCATAATCAGTTGCGTAGTTTTAAAGATCCAAGCATACATCGATGGGTCCTATGTATAGGGCCAAACTGGCATTTTAGTAATTTCTGATTTGAACCTTTTAACTGTAGATATATTTATTTCACATTAGAAATTACAGAAATGCTATTTTAGCCCTTATACATAGGACCCATCGACATAGGGACAGACAGCGGGAAGTGACTTTGTTTTATACTATATAGTGATACTTACCATGCCATAAAAAATATTAAATGTTTTTAAACTTTCGCGATTTGTACACATTATAAAAATATTGAATCGGGTCTTCTCGCGTAACAACGCGAGTCGAGTTCTCGCGTATCGAAGTACCGACGATAACTTTATAAAAAATCAAGTGAGGGTAGATGAAAATGCCCTTGTTTCACGAAGATGACAACTGCTCCGCCACTTCAGTTTACCCGTGACCACGGCCGGTGAAATTCAGCCGAAACGTCGGGATAAAAGGTATTTTGTGCCTCTTAAACTTTGTTACGCGAGAAGACCCGATTCAATATTTTTGTAATAAAAAATATTATCATCATATCATCTTAAAATGACTCAACACAATAGGCATGTTGACAGCATCAATAAATTGCAAATTTAATTAGTCCGCTAGATAGAATTTTGAAAAATAATGGACAAGTATTTTTTCTTCTGTTAAATCTATGAATATTTGGAAAGATAAAACGCATCAAAACTCGAGAGTGGGGGCTTGTGATGCCAGAAGCAAGTAAAAATTGTACTTGCTTGTGACGTTTTGCCAATTTTAAAAGTGTCGTATCTTCATCAATTTTGGTTTACGTAACAAAAGAAAAATACGGGTCAAATTTATTTTGATCATCTAACTGACGGACTAATTAGATTTTTTCAGTCAAATACCCTATTTGGAAATTCCATCAAAATATTCAAATCGGACTCCATTATCATACTAATAACATTAATCAGGTTCACATCTCTATACGGATTATAACAAATTGAAAACAATGTCTCAATAACAGAGGGGAGCCGCGCCACCGACCAACGAAGCGAGTACCGCATGAATATTCAAGTGTCAAACGTTACAACTAGGCACACAAAGTAACCAGTGTCAATTAACGTGTACATTGTAACAGGGGACTGTGAAACAATCAAATATGAGGCTTTTGTAGCGAATTCGTTTTCCGCGTTTTGGTATCTTGTTTTACAAACAATATGAGTGGTGTTGCAATAAACGCAGTACTGTGAGAACACTATCATAGATTTGGCTTTTACAATAGCTTTCCAAAATATAGGGCATATATACAAGGCTTACGAAAGGGTGTTAGAGTACCCATAATTATGAATAACTTTAGTTATACAACTTTCTCCAAAAGTCAACGGTTTAAGAGAAATAGCTGTTCAAAAATTTCATAAAAAATACGCTAAAATCTATCCATCCTCAACTACGATCAGCTGTGTTTACTTTTAAGTCATATTAGGGGTCACGGATTAAAAGCACCATTTTCTGAATTCGTAACTAAAAGAGGGATGAAGATTTTTTGAAAAAAACTAAAATAATAATCATTTTGCATCGAAATAAAAATGATCGGATTTGGAATTTTTGTCACTTGCTTTGAAACAGTCATCAGTGATACTATTTGTGGCCTGCGGATTAGCACCCCCTTTCTGACTAACTTTGTATATAAGTCTTACGAAAGGGTGTTAGAGTACCCATAATAATGAATAACTTTAGTCATACAACTTTCCCTAAAAGTCGATGGTTTAAGAGAAATAGCTGTTTAAAGATTTCATAAAAAAACGATAAAATCTATCTATCCTCAGATGTGATCAGTTGTGTTTACATTTTCGGCCATATAGTCACCCTCCGCGCTAACTGTGTCTTACTTAACTAGCAATTGATAATTTTTTCAGAGAAATCCTCACAGCGTGACGTATCTGCTTCAAATTAATAGAAATAAATAAATAGATACCTTAGGGCTTTAGGGCAACTACTAACCAAGCCAAGAGTAAGCCAAGAGCAATATAAAAAAGTTATTAATTCATAAATAAAGCCACACCTAACGCAACTACTGAAAAATTATCAATTGCTAGACACGACAGTTAACGCGGAGGGGGACGATATTCAGGTTCACGAATTAGAGGCCCCGTTTTCTAATTTCGTAACTAAAGCAGGGTTGAAGGATTTTTCAAAAAGTAAAATTTAAATATAATAAATTTCGATGGATACCAAAATTATCGAATTTTGAAATTTTAACACTTGCTTTAAAACAGTCATCAGTGATACTTTAAGTGGACTGCGGATTGGTACCCCCTTTCCGACTAATCTTGTAAACGTAGCTAGTAACACTTCCATTGTTGGATTACTAGCTGATATTTTATTCATTTGCATTGGTCTTGTTATTGAAGGCATCTTCAAGAACAAGACCGATGCAAATGACACGCTGATAATATTTTTTTACCTTTATTAACAAGATGTTCTAGAACAGTTTACGGCTAATAACTTTGTTTAAATTATAGTTGTAAACAAGTACATACTTAACTTATATTCTTGTGTCCAAACGCCAACCTATTTACAATTTTATATATGTATATCAAAATTAATACTGTTATTATAATAAGCATTTATTATACTTAATAATAGTGTAGTTACACATAAACCAGTTGTACTGAGACCAAGTTACCAGCTTTCAAAAAGATTTATTCAAATTAGTAGCTGTAAACATGAATGTTTTATATAACCCTCCACCGCGGCGCGGCGGTGAAGTGACGTTATTATTGTTTACAAGTTAACTAGCTAATTAGAATCGGTGATCAGGTCTCTTACCTAGAAACGTATTTGCGTCTAATTGCAATTTTATGGCTTTGAGAAAATTAGAGCTGCAATGGCGCCGTGAACTTCTAATGCAATTAAATTAAAACTATTGCTGTTTACCTGTGTAATGTACGATATAATTTGCATGTAATTTCAATAAATTGACACTTTCCCTTCCCTGTAAGGTTCGAATATTGCATGCTCAAAGCATTCTTGTTGGCTTTAGGTATTGCTTTAATTGTTTCCCATAGATTGCTTCACGAAAAAGATATAAAATGTGGAAAGTACAAAAAATACTATGAATGTGCGATAGACAAGTGCTTTTTAATTTTTTCAAGTCGGTAAGAGAGCCGGTTATAGATAAAGTAGAAATAACTACTTGAGCAAAAAGTTGATCTTAAAAATAGGCTCGTAACAAGCCGGCTGATAGAATATAAAATAAATGAAAGTAATTCTAAAGTTTTCAAAGATTTCCAGCAAGACTACGTCAACGAGTAAACTCTCAAACTGAAAACCTCTCGAACAAAGTTTTTATTACAAAAATATACTAAAGGATTTTATATCGCTCGATACTTCGATTTATCGAATAACATTTAACTTACGGTATGGCTTTTTATCGACAATCAGTATATTTATTCGCAACACTTAGCAGAACAAATATGGGATGGCAAACATAATATGCAAATATAGAGTTGATTGTTTAAGCATATTGTTTTGTTTGATTTTAAACGATTGTCAATGATTGGAAAGTGCCTTTGTTTTTATAAGTGCTCAAGTTGCGTTGCAGTAGGTAGCCACTAAGAAATTTATATGAAATGATATTCCGAATTTGGAAACCTGTTGCATAATCATGCCGTAACAGTTAAATGGATTTCGCAGGTACTTATGTGTTCTGGTTAGGAATACACGATACCTACTTTTTATCTCGAAACTCTAAATACGTTTTGCGCGTGGGGTTATCTATTAACAACCTATCTACCTTATGTGTACCTTTTCATATACCTTCACGATATTGACTTAGCGAATAGGACCGAAAAGAGAAATAAATTGTTATCTTATCTATTGTATAATTGTCAGTTTGGTTGCAGAAGACAAGAACGCAAATATCTGACATGAATCTAAATAAACGCGGTAAAATAGAGAAGTAACATTAAACGGATTTCTTTTCTGCATTCGACAGGTTTTTGACATCTTCCTTCAAAAGCAGCGATGCCATCCACATTCATTTCGAGCCATGTCAGACTGTAACTGATTGATCATAATCAATCAATCCATTTTGCAAAAAGCGGAAATGTTGCATGATACTTTCTGCTTTTTCAGCTTTACAATATTTTTTGTTATTAATTGACATAATCTAAGATAATTGCTTGGTTAATGGAATTGAATACCTGCATTTTAAACTCAATAAGCCTCAGTTACGGTAAAAATGGTTACAAAATAGAACTGTTATATTCAATTTTCCTATAAAAATATTTTCGTTGAGTTGAATTTGTAACCTACGGTTTTGATAAGAGTTAACTTACGTCACAAAAGATAAATCAAGTTTATGTGACGTCCCCTGCCATAGCAGGATTTATGTGACTCCCAGCGTTCTTTCTAATGTATTCCGTTAGTGAAAATAAAATATGTGTGTTCCAGAATAGCATTTCCAATTCTATCTATAGGTACAGACAGATAACTTTAGTTTGTGCTCGCTTCTATGGGCGTATAACCTAATGATTATAACCTTAACGACTCAATAGAAAGGATCAGCGTTTCGATTGTTTTTGAACGCCGACGCAAAGGTACGTGCCTTGATTTAAATAAAAAATCTACTCGAATTTGAACACAAAGACCAATAATTAGGTCCGATAATAAGAACGAAGCGTTTATCCCACAAGCTGGCTATGTAAATGAATATGATAATATAAAATTTAACATAAATGGAGCAGAAATTGTGGAGTCATGGTCGTAGTCAGCATTCGAGCGGCGCGGTGTGGCTGCGGGCGTGCGGCGTGCTTCCCGCCCGTGTAACCGGTGTACTGACAACCGTGATGCAGCGAATATTGGTATGTTTGGTACAAATAACGAAAATATTTATGAGAACACTCGAACGTGGAAATTACTTTCTTTTATCAATATCAATATCAGTCAAAGGTTTGTTGGCAGAAAACTCATTTTTGAGTTAAGATCGCCTTTGTTCTTTTTTATTTTAAGTTCACATATATCAAATCTATACTTATAATATATAATATAATATTAATTTTAATATAATAGAAAGCTACGTTATCCCTGAGTGCTATAGGCTATATTTTATAATCAATAAATTAGGGATCCGTAAATAAATTGCAATAATGTAACCCAAGGTATTAAAAATTGGCGCATCTATACAGGGTGTTAACGAATTCGTGTAATTCCTTCAAACCGCGTGACATACTGGTGACACTGATTGACCCTGCATAGGTTTTTTTCAGAATCAACAAAAAAAAGTTTTCGAAAAATGAACCATGGTATTCAGTATCTGAGTAATTTTAGCGTCCCGAGTTAACTGACTGTATGGAGCGATATCGGACTAGTCGTGCCCGTCAGCTGTGTCGCCGTGCCTTCATTCATTTATGCATGGCCTCGAAACTTTCTATCACATAAAAAAAAAAATTGGGAAAAAAGAATCTTTATTTTTATTTTTAATCAATCTAAATCTCGTGCGGGGTTAATCTATACCATTAATAGATCATGTGGTTTGAAGGAATTACACGAATTCGTTAACACCCTGTACTAATATTATAAAGATGTAGAATTTGTTTGTTTGTTTGCACAACAATAGTCACATCAACTTCCTGTCATGATATTAATCCTTATCCAAGTAAATAGCTTCATAATCAAGGTTGATTCAAATCGGACCTTTCGTTTGGAAGTGCTAAAAGTAAGAAAAATGCTGCGGTGTGAGCGAACAGACTAACGTTCAGTCTATTAGTTAACTATTAACTACACATTTATTAATTCGCGACTTCGTATGCATCCGCGATAACCGATATTCACGCGGACGAAGTCGCGGGCAAAGGCTAGTAAATTATAAACTAAGCCCCACAAAACCGTAGTAATGATACACTTTTTAGACTTCTTATTTAAGACTTATTATAGGTAGCACTTTAATAGATTTCTAAATAACATCTTTTCAATTTATTTTTAAATCTCTTTTTATTTGTTTCACTCTTTATGTCTGCCGGTAGACTGTTCAATACTGTTTTATACTTACTGTTATTTTCTTGTGTACAATAAAGAATAAGAATTTTACTTTTGTTATAAAATTAGCTTATTCAGTCTAGCTAGAACCGCTTCTTTGGTCGGTTTGGGCTTCGATTCATAGGTCCATCAAAAATTTCTATCAGATTATCTGTCTTTATTATTAATTGCGAAAAATGTATCCCCTGACACATACTTAGTGCCATGACGGTTACCATCTTCGAATTGTAGGTGTAGGAAGGAGTTTACCTCTACCTTCATCACTCGAGAGAAGAAGACGTGACCATTTTTTATTAAAATAAATATGTATATCACAACACAAAAAAAAAAATTGGTTTACCAAATATGTTTTGACAATACTTTATTGTATCGTTTTACTTTAAATTTTTCGTAAGCAAGCGATATAAATAAAACATCCTGGCCAAAACAAAAGCGATGACATAATTGGCAAAGGTATAGACCTTGATATTAATGTTTATCATCTATAAATTATACTACATCCAATAACTTATACTGTCTTCATATTTCAACGAGTCGTGGGCGTTAAGTTTGGCTTGTATTATAAACCTTTGTATGGAATCTCTTTATTAGTTCTAACTACTCGTTAATATTTCTTGAATTATAACGAGAAAATTTTATTACATCAACATACCAAAGAATTTGTCCTCAATTCGAGTCAACCCGACCTCCACGGCTCATACTCATTTTTATTATAATTAATTAGATGCATAATGTTGGGAAATTTCATCGATCATACTTTAAATGGCGCCTTCTCTAAGAAATCTATAATTAATGCGCAATAAATTGTTGATTTGAATTGTTTGTCCATACGCATCAATTTATAAGTTATAAAATTATAATTACAAACTTTTATTACCTTTAAATTGAAATCTTCTCCAATAACTGACAGCTTTAATATTTGATAAGAATCAAAAAAGAAATTCAAATTAATTAGTTGAATAGTTTCGAAGGCTTACAGTAAATTAGTTTGCGTTTCATAAAACTGTGATGATATTTTTGACACTAAATAATTGATTCAATAACAATTTTATGTCTTTAATAACTTTGGTATTATGTATTGGGAATTTTGAAGTACAGTTAGGGATTTTACAAAAAATCTGCTAGTGAAGAAGATACTTAGCAGCTGATAGAAGTAGAAACGGAACACAAAATAGTGGATCAAACAGATAAAGATGCGAACAAAGATACAATCCAACAGCTTATAAACGACCAATAGATTCTCCACAGTGGGCGGACCGAGCCTGATAAACAAAATAAACAACGACGTTATCTATTCAATTACTCAATAATGGGTGGGTATTATACGAGTATTTCATATTTGCATGGTAGGTAGTTCGGCCACGGCTACTCCCGGCTCGGTTCGAATTACAACGCGGCGCTTGCAAAGAAAACCAATAGCCCAGTTTCACGCGACTGGTTTTATTGAAAAGCGCCATACGCGCATTTTTCCAACCTTTTCTATTTTTATTTTGCGGTAACTACTGTATTTCTAGCTGTTTATTGCCCACGCGTTGAGGTGAGCTGTTTACGTTAAAATTATGGAATGTACGGATTTGATGCATGGAGCTTTAGCAAAGCCGTGATTCTGAGTGATGTGTTAGTCAGAAATCTGTTTTGGGAATAGTATACGCTTGTTTGTACATTTTCGTGAATAATCTTTTAGGAAAATCCTTTTGTGACCTGTTTCTGAGGTTCGTGGTAAAACGGTGAGGTACTGAGCTAGCTAGCGTGGCAGTATCAGTCCAATTACGGAGATGTGCAGGAATACGATGTTCAGAAATCCCGTTGTAGGACGAAACAAAAGTGTATGTACCGTTAGCACTATCCGCATAGGAGTACACACCCAGCCGCCTACGGGACGTGTTTATGGGGGCACCCACAGATCGTCGCGAACACGTCCCACCGCTACACCGTCATGTCAACATGCTTTATAGACGCCATAAAAGAATAAGAGCTTTAGTGTTAACAATTATTGAACTTCTCAAATACGACCGCAATAATTTGACCCACAGAAATAAACTCTATTGACATAAAATATTTATTTTACGCTCCAACTTCAGGTAAATGTAAATATTTAGAAGATTTATTCTCACCGTTCTTATTTTATAGTTCAGAATAAAAACGGCCTTTATTGTTTTGAAAATCAGTTTTTTTGTTAACCGGAGACTGTTTACCATAAAAAGGTGCATTATTGAACTTATATTGCTTTGACATTTAGGGTTGGTAGAAATAAAAATTGTTTTAAAATCGGAAATTTATTTCGTTTATAAGTATGTAGTTTCAAATTAGTCTATATTAAATTAAATTTCTCTAACATACCACAATAGCAATCATTAAAGAAAACTTTGGAATACTGGAAATTTTGACACAGAAACGTTTGATTTCAATTACCTAAAGTATTCATAGAAGAAAAGTCAATTACGTTTTCCATATTTTCGTTAAAACAGAATCTCGATCAAAGTGTATCCTTCTAAAGCGAAACATGGAGGCCAATTACAGAGAAATTTACACCCACGTTCATTTAAATAGTCATTCCTTACATCTGCGAACGATTCATTAACTCCCACTAAGAAAATCATTAGTTAAGTGATAAGTGACGTTCGTACGAATCGGTCCTTAGTATCCGTTCTACGAGTCTACGAACTACGGCTCGTACATTAGTGTGTAGCCACACGCCCCGTCCGCGGACAATGCGACACTGACAGTAAGATCTATCTGTTAGGATTACATGAGCTCGTGACCGTGTACTGACCGTGTTTTTTATATTTTTTTGTCTTTATCCTCTTCTAAAGGACCTGGCTATTGTCCGCCACAAATCCAACCTCGGATAATTACGATATTCATTCGACAAAATGGTCAGTAGAAACTGGGCTTTGAATTTGTGGGTACAGCGTACGAAACAAGAAAATTAGAATGGCCCACATTTCACTGTAGCATTGAAAAGGTATGATTTGCGAGAACACTTTTGTGTGGTGCTTTTTTTTTCTTTATTTGTAATTTGGATTTTTATTAGAGTGTGGAAACAGAAGGTTAAATCTTATTCGTTTCTATCGATGTATCATATTTTTTGGCTTAATTTCTGACCCATGGCTATGTTGGAATTCGAGCTTTGCAGTGCAATTCTGTAAGAATCTCACCTCGATAGCGACTGTCAATTAGATACTTGTCGTGACACAGCGTGGATAACAAAACTACGCGTTATTGATTATACTGTCGATTATCTGTGTGCTATTGCTATTTGCTTCTATTATCCATACTGTGACATTATGGATATCGAATTAACCGTCGATATTGAGGTGGGTTCCTTACAGAATGACACTACTGGACTCAGTCACTTTCTTTGTACCAAACAATAAAAGAAAGTGACGGAAGTGATAAGATGAGCGTAACTATAAAAAATACACACGCGTTGAATTTAGAACCGTCTCCTATCAGCTACGATCAGCTATGTTTACATTTGGGGTCACGAATTAAAAGCCAAAATGGGGCTACTAATCTGTGACGAATTGGATTGGATGAAGAATTTTTTAACAAAACTAAAATTTAAAACAACTTGTAAACAGGCTGTAAACGATTCCTTCAAACCACATGATCTATTTTATTGGTATACTCGTAGATTAACCCCGAAAGGGATTTAGATTGATTAAAAATAAAAATAAACTTATATTTCCCAAATATTTTTTTTTTGTGATATAAAATTTAGATGCCATGCATATGAATGAAGTCAAGGCGACACAGCTGATGGGCAAGACTGCTCTACGCAGTCAGTTAACTTGGGACGCTAAAATTACTCAGATACAAAAAAATACAATGAAAAAGACATTACAATACAAAGACAATACAATGAAAGAAATACAATGGTTCATTTCTTCAATTTATTGATTCTATAAAAAAACCTATACAAGGTCAATCAGTGTCACCAGTAGATCACACGGTTTGAAGGAATTACAGTTCGACTCGCGATCTCGCCGCGTGATCAGCTCATGATTAAGGGCTCCGTTTGGGTCCGAAACTAGTCGGGCAATCCCGAAAAATGCATGTGAGTAAACCGTAATTAATCATAAATAAGTTTTTTTAAAATTTTAACACTTACTTTTTAACAATCATCAGTAATATTTTAACTGGCCTGCAGATTAGTACCTCCTTTCAGAGTAACCTAGTATCTACAAAGTGAAAGATTTGAAGTTGGTGAAAAAATTACGAAGCTCCATGTCTAATGATTCGCTATAGGGTGACTGTCACACATATTTATGTGTGGTGTGGTCGTCACAACGGGCATTGGCATGATTAAGTACGTTTCAATCAGAACTTTAGCTTCTAGCTATTAATTATAACATTGTAGACCTTCGTGATTAATTATGTGTTCCGGTACTTTTGATTGATGTTTCGCGAAAACATCAGTTCCAGTTTAGATACCATTTTCTATTAATTATTCACTGTATTCAATAATAAATTGACATTCTCGCGTATATGTGAATTTGAAAATTTAAATTATTATTTATGAGGGAGGAAGTGAGTTTATATTAAGATCGAATGATTCTTTATTTATGAAAATCGAATGGATGTAGAAGGGTTTTTTATGGAAGACCAAGGAAAACTTATACAAGGTCAGTCGAAAAAGGGATAATAATCCGAAAGGGTGTTAAAGTACCCATAATAATGAATAAATGTTGTTCAACAACTTTCCCCAAAAGTTTAAGAGAAATAGCTGCTCAAAGATTTCATAAATACGCTAAAATCTATCTATCCTCAGCTGTGTTTACATTTGGGGTCACGGATTAGTAGCTCCCTTTTCTGAATTAATTCGTAAGTAAAGCAGGGATGAAGAATTTTTGAAAAAATATAAATTATCTTTTTGACTGCCTCGTTGGTCTAGCGGTCGCAAGCGCGACTGCTGAGCGTGCGGTCCTGGGTTCAATCCCCAGGTCGGCCAAAGTGTTTTGTTTATTGGGTTTTTGCGTGTGTAATTTCTCAGTAGCAGCCCGGAGTCTGGATTTGTGCCCGGTCGATGGCAATAGGCTCGCTCCCTGTTAGGGACGTAAAACATAAATGTGGATGTACTATACACCTCTACCAACCCTTCGGGGAATACAGGCGTGAGTTTATGTTAAAATAAAAGTAATTTTGATTGATTGGAAATAAAAATATTGTATTTCTTCATTTTAACACTTGTTTGTGGCCACAGATAAGTACCCTTTTTCAAACTAACCTTGTATTAAGTGAAAAAGTCAAACCTAGTAACTACAGACACAAGGTATGACTATCTACTTATAGTTACTATTATACTTCGGCTGTCCCATTTCAAAATCTAGGGGACACTTTTTACAAAAATCGTTTTATTGCATTAACTTGCTAACCCAGAAAGACTCTACCAAATACAAAAACACCAGCGTTGAAAACTCACATATTAAGCAGATATATTTAAAGTCTCAAGTACTGTAATTATAGACACAATGGTGGCACTGACGAACCGGTTCGTCGGTCGGGCCGCTAGCGGTTAAGCATCGATACCTAGTAAGTGCCATTCACTGCCTCTGATCATTTTAAAACCTAGTAAGTCACTTTAACCACATGGTTTTACTTAACATAAGTACTTTTCAAAAGCTGAAACCGCTTTTACTTTTATGCGCTCTCTTGTAAAATTTCGTTTTAAGCACTTCAACTAGTAGCTACTATACCCTTCCAAACGTAAGGAGTGTTGGGGTTTTTCTTCAAAACGTTACCATACAAAGAATATCAAAATTTTTAACCCTTACCCTGTCCCATGAATCACATATGATTCGTGGCATTGTTTAACTATTGTGTCTGCTGTCTGGACAGTGAACCCGTTAAAAAACAAAACATGAATTTTACGGTTTTTGATGATGTCGTTTACGTTTTTACGATTGCAGTCTCCTTAGGGCCTGCGCCCACAACGGAACGGCATGGCAAAGGATTTTTTTAATTCAAATCATTTTAATACTTATTTTGGGGTGCATGAAAAGAGCCTCCACGACTGACGATACTTAAGTACGTCCGGCGCATCCTGGGCAGTCAGCCCCGCTACCAATTTTGCTGACTGGCCAATCTTTTCACCACGGCATCAGCTATTCTTGTATAACTCGTGCCGACACGATAGAAGAAGAAGAATACTTATTTTAATACCACTGGCACTTGTATTTGCTCAGCATACCGCGAGAGGCTACGTCGTTCCGCAGCATGCCGAAGCATCCCGCGGTACGGGAATTATGAGCACTAAGGCGTTGGTTCCGAACCTGGGGGTAATTACCCCTGCGGGGGTAAATCGGCTATTTTCTGGGGGTAACAGAGTTAGTACATAGAACGAAGGAATAGGTAGAGTAAACAATTTAATGATTATTATTTAGCACTCTTCCGCGTTGCGTGTAGGTAGGTCGGTATATTCACAAAATGTAAAATTATTTTTTTGATTAATAAAAATATGTGTATTTGCCTTTATTGTTTGCTTGAAATAATTGTAAAGTTCGTTTCCCTACACATTCATATGGGTAACAATATTGAAAAGGTTAGAAACCACTGCTCTAAGGGGTATTAATAAGGTTTAAAATTATTTGAGCTAAATAAATCCCTTGCCGTGCCGTCCCGCCAGTGGGCGCAGGCCGTAAGGGCATGCAATTTACGAAATGACCGCTATGTTAGGACTTTCGTTGAATAGACTATAATTCATATCTATACAGGGTGTTAACGAATTCGTGTAATTCCTTCAAACGACATGATCTATTAATGGTATAGATTAACCCCGCACGGGATTTAGATTGATTGAAAATAAAAATAAGCTTTATTTTTCCAAATTTTTTTTTTTATGTGATAGAAAATTTCGATGCCATGCATAAATTAATGAAGGCACGGCGACACAGCTGACGGGCACGACTAGCGCGATATCGCTACACGCAGTCAGTTAACATGGGACGCTAAAATTACTCAGATACAGAATACCATGGTTCATATTTTGAAATCTTTTTTTGTTGATTCTGAAAAAATCCTATGCAGGGTCAATCAGTGTTACCAGTAAATCACGCGGTTTGAAGGAATTACACGAATTCGTTAACAACTTGTATTGTATTAGTAACCATAGATACAAATACTTTCTAGTAGGTATAACTCAACTCTACTCAACTCGATCTAGAAGAGTTAACAACAGACTAATAAAGAATACGTTAAGATCCTAAACTACTTCACTTTAAAACTTTACGAAATTAATTGCCACTTTCTAAACATTACGAGCACTTCAAGAGGTTTACTCCTCTATCTTTCCTTTGTCCTTTTTGAAGTTTCAAATCAGTGTATGAGATCAATAGTGTATTGTTTAATGGTTAAGCTCACCATTGTTCAGGACGAGCTGAACGTAAGTACTATAATAGAATTAAATTGTATATCGGCTTAAAGGAAGCGTGCTCGTTGTTTGTTACTGTCTTTCTATATGATATTTTATTCTTTTTTTCCACGAAATATGTTTTATTATATTGACATTTATTGATGAAAATATTGGCATAAAAGTGGCCTATTTGGGAACTTTTTAATATAAAGCCTTGATTGAAATGGGTACCTTCATCTATATTCTACCTGTATAAATAAAAATTTAATGCTGTTCGTTGGTAAGCGCATTGGGAACGGCTGCATCGATGACATTTTGTTTTAAATTTTCGCATTATTCCGAATTAGGTTTTCATGAAAAGCAAAAAGTAGAAAAGTTGTCCGGAAAATTGGCAAATTCGGGAAAAACGGAAAGTTCTTTTTCTATGGGATTTTTGTGTGAACTGACAGCAGATGCGACCCAATGTTATTATTCGACATCCACGTTGATGGAGTCGCGGGCACAGCTAGTTGTAAATACATACAGGTCATATAGCTATTCTAAAATTATTAGAACTTACTGAAATTAACAAGCTTAATGAACTGTCCAGCACGCATCTACAAGGTGTAACATAAATAACGCACAACCTCTTATGGGGCGACTGCTGTATTCATCATTATGAACAACTTTTACTATGGGACCAAAAATGAAATCGTGAAAAAAAAAAATCGGCTTTTCCCTACATTTATGTTCGCATAACTCGTCAAAAAGTAGGGAACAGCTGGTTTTTTTTTCGCAATTTCAGGTTTAGTCCCATAGTAAAAGTTGTTCATAATGATGAGTACAGTGACCCCAAGAGGTTGTCCGTTATTTTAGTTACACCTTGTATATTTTATATTTTTGTTTTCATTGTATTTTAACCAACACCCTAAAAGGCTTTTTAGGTACTCTGAATTTAGGAATACTAATTAGGATTTAGGAAAGGAAATCAGGAAATAAGTAAAGTGTGATAAGAGTTAGGACGGTTAGGGTCCTAATTAGCCAGTCAGGATGGTTCCTGCCTTCACTTAGCCTAAATCCTAATTAGTATTCCTAAATTCAGAGTAGTGTAATAAGCTTTTTTTAAACCTTAATAAGGCTTTTTTGGAAGATGTTGCGATAACCTCCTTGTGATGTCATAAAAAAAAACTTTAATCCCTACTAATATTATAAATGCGAAAGTAACTCTGTCTGTCTGTGACGCTTTCAAGGGTAAACCACTGAACCGATTTTGATGAAACTCGGTACAGAGATAGTCTGGAACCTGGAGAAGGACATAAGCTACTTTTATCCCGAAAAATACGGAATACGCGATAAACGATATCCAAGCGGGCGTGGCCGCGAACGACATCTAGTAGAAAATAAAAATAAAGTAAAAATATTTTTGTAATTAGGAGATTGACTCCGACGCTATCCTCAGCGACCTTAAGTCGCAAAACATCCCCGCCTTGGAAGTCCACCGCATGCACCGCGGCCGCGGTGGCACCCCCTACGACATGGTCCTCGCAGTATGCGAGCCTTCAGACGAGTCTAAGACCGTCTATAATATTAAGACCTTGTGCCACCTGTCTGGCATAAGCGTCGAGCGCCCCAATAAGTCCGGTCCCCCTGGTCAATGTCACCGTTGCCAGCTTTATGGCCATTCACAGCGTAATTGTTACGCGAAACCCAGGTGCGTCAAGTGCCTGGGCGACCACGGCACTAGCGACTGTGAACGTCCTAAAGATAGGTCCCTATGTCTCGAGCCTCCCAGCTGCGTTTTATGCGGCGAGTCTGGTCACCCGGCGAATTATCGCGGGTGTGCCAAAGCGCCAAAACAGCGCAACCCCAAGCTGGCTAAACGTTCAGCCGCCCGTCACGAAAGAGAGAGTCCCTCCACGGCTCCCCCCCCTCTCTCATCCCAACCCCCCGCCCGACTCAGTCCCCAAAGGCCGTCCCCATGGAATGCGCTGAACCATCAGCAGGCGTTCCCCGCCTTAAGGCCCACTACCCAGTTGCCCCAGCAATAGCAACCAACCACAAGACCCCCAATCCCGGCTATCCCCGCCCTGATGAGCTCCACCATCCCCGCTCCCACTATAATGCTAGCTGCTTCACAGCCTGCACGTAGTCCCACAACATCACAGGCTCCCCCCGCACCCACCCCCGCACCCGCCCCCGCACTCGCTCCCAGGCCAGCGCCGACAGCGGTTGCTCCCTCCACTTCCCTCTCGTCCACTAAAGTGCTCCTTAGGGACACGATCCCCAGCCTTATCCAAACCCTCTCCTCCTGCAATACGCAGTGGGCGATCAACATAGTCTCCGCTTGGAACGCCTCTCAAGGCGATCCAATCGCTCGCATCAATGTCCTCTGCGAACTAGATGACATAGTCATTTTCCTCATCCAATAAATTCCAATGGATACAGAAAGCTGTAGAATTAAGCCCCGATCCCTTAAATTAGGCTTCTTCAACGCTAACAGCGTTAACGGTCAACGAGATGAGATCGCAATCTTTTTGCGTGATCATCAAATTGACATCTTCTTAGTGCAGGAAACGTTTCTCAAGCCCCACAACAGGAACCCTGGAATTGCTAACTATAAATTAGTTCGCAACGACAGGACCCGTAGTAGGGGCGGTGGTACTCTCATCTACTACAAACGTTCCCTGTACTGCACTCCCTTAGACCCTCCTCCTGGTCTCCAATTCCTGGAAACTTCCATATGCAGACTAGGCATGACAGGACACCAGCCGATCACAATCGTCTCGGTGTATAATCCTCCCTCCAGTAATAAGATCCAACTCCGGAGCGATCTTAAAGCCCTCTTTGACCTCGGCGGAGGTTCCGTTATCATAGCGGGCGACCTCAATGCCAAACATCTCTCGTGGAGCTGCAACTCCAACAACCACGCGGGTCGTAACCTCGAAGAGTTGAGCCCGGAGCTCGAATTCGACGTTATCGCCCCGATGTGTCCCACTCACTACCCCCATAACCCTGACCATCAGCCCGATATCCTTGACATAGCGCTCCTAAAGAACGTAAACCTCGGTCTACGCTCTATAGAGACGCATGAAGAGTTAGACTCCGATCACCGCCCCGTAGTCCTTCACCTAGGTCCCCGGGGTGGTCCCCCGGATCCTGGTCAACCCGCCCCGACCAAAACTGTCACGGACTGGGGAAAACTAGAGGAGCGCCTCAAGTCTTCCTCATCCGTTCACTTAGATTCCATCCCCGACGATATCGTTACGATTGCCGACACGCTGGGCGCGATCGACTCCCTTACCAGTCACGTACAGTCCGTGGTGAACGAGTGTTCACGGCAAGTTCCAGCGGTGGACGAACACCGCTGGAAGCTGCCGGACGATGTGCGTGAACTGCTGACGGAGAAGAACGCATCCATCCGTGCCTATGACACTTTTCCCTGCGAAGCTAACCGCGCCCATATGCGTTCTCTACAGCGTGCTGTAAAGAAACGTGTACGGGAGGTTCGGGATGCCCGCTGGGACAAGATGTTGAGCGACTTAGAGCCATCCCATCTGGCCTTCTGGCAATTGCAACGTAATCTGAAATCCGATTGTGTAGCTTCAACTCCCCCTCTCAATCGTCCGAACCAAAGGCCGGCCTTTGAAGATGACGAAAAGTCCGAATGTCTAGCCGACAGTCTAGAAGCCCAATGTACTCCCAGCACCCAACCCGCAGACCCGGTCCATCTTTCCAAGGTGGATCGCGAGGTCGAACGTAGGGCCTCCCTCCCTCCCGATGAAGACCCCGACGATCCCTTACCCCCCATCACCGTAGACGAGGTCCACACGATAGTGAGGAATCTCAAACCTAGGAAAGCCCCCGGCTCAGACGGTATCACCAATAAGGTGATCAAACACTTTTCCGCCCCGCTCATAGTTCTCATGGCCGCCATCTTCAATGGCGCTCTGAGTAATAACATCTTTCCGCAAGCTTGGAAACAAGCCACCGTTATCGGTATCCCCAAACCCGGCAAACCCAAGAGTGAGCCCACTAGTTATCGCCCCATTAGTCTTCTCAATGTAATTGGGAAAATCTATGAGCGTCTCATTTATATCCGTTTAAAGGATTTTGCTGACTCCCGTAAACTCATCCCCGACGAACAGTTCGGTTTTCGAACCCAGCACTGTTGCATTCGACAATTGCACCGCATTGTCGAACACATTAGCTCCCGTTTTATGCGCTCGTACAAAACGGGCATGCTCTTCTTCGACGTAGCGAAAGCCTTCGACAAGGTCTGGCACAACGGTTTATTATACAAACTGTACCAATTCAACGTGCCGGACCGTCTCGTGCTCATCATTCGAGACTTTCTGTCGGATCGCTCCTTCCGCTATCGCCTAGAAGGCACCCTCTCGTCCCCTCACCCCATTCGCGCAGGAGTCCCTCAGGGCTCCGTGCTATCGCCCCTTCTGTTCACGCTGTACACCAGCGACATTCCCAAACGTGGCTTGGCCAAGTTGGCTCTCTTCGCCGACGACACGGCTATCTACTATTCCGGTAGGAGTCTCGATAGCATCTCTCGAACCCTTCAAACCGCAGCCGACGCCCTCGGGGTCTGGTTCCGGAAATGGAGAATAGAGGTGAATCCCGAAAAGAGCGCAGCCGTTCTTTTCGAGAGACACGGTGATTCCCACACCCACATCCGTCCCGTCCTCATGTTCGGCAAACAGATCCCTTGGGAGATGAAAGCCAAATACCTGGGGGTTATCCTCGACCACCATCTGAGTTTCCGAGACCACATCAAAGCGGTGCGCGCTCGCGCCGCTTTCGCTGTCGGTCGCCTCCACCCCATCCTTAGAACGCGCAGTAAATTGTCACTTAGAAATAAGCTGAGAATCTACGTGACGTGCATCCGCCCCATCTTGACTTACGCTAGCGTCGTGTTCGCACACGTTAAGCCTTGTCGCTTTAAATCCTTCCAAACCCTCCAGAATCGAGTGTTGCGCAGAGCCGCGGCTGCCCCGTGGTTCATGCGTAACGTCCAACTCCATCTCGATCTAAAAATGCCAACCATCAGGCAATACCTCAAACGCATTTCCAAGCGTTACTTCGACTCTGCCCCCCGCCATCCGAACCCCCTAGTCGCCGCAGCGGCCGACTACAGTCCCTCTCTCATAAGTAAAGTTCGCCGTCCCAGGCACACACTTTTAGAACCCGATGACGAAATTACCCTCCTCCAGGAGGCGAGTAAATCGACCAGCACACTACACAATAAACGCCGCCGCCCGGCATACCGTCCTCGCCGACGAGGCCCGTCGCGACGCCCCACCGCCGCCGGTCACGATCCACCGAGCTCTCCCGTCGTAGAGCCGGTCGTCTCTTCAGACTCCGCAGTCACCCCGATAATTCAGCCCTCATCAAGCTGTCTCCCCCCCCCCTATGTCCACGCCAGCAACGCCCTAAGCCGAGGTCCGAGTCCCACTAGGGGTCGCCCTTAGTGCTGTTGTTGCAGGTAGTCATGATGTTAGTGTAGTACAAGTAGTTAGCTTAGGTTAAGTATTTTACTTCCCCCCATTGGCTGGAGACCCTTCAGGTCTCGCCAATAACTGCCCGGTTACGTAGAAACCGTCCCCTAGGACGACCTACTGCAGTCCAATAGAAAAAAAAAAAAAAAAAAATTTTTGTAATTTATTTTTAACCTTCTGCCCTATTTAGGGTTAAAATTAATATAAGGGTAAAAATAAAGGGACTGAATCAATTTTAACTATGTCTCGCCTCGAATAATAAACCTTCAACTAAGAGCTAGCGCGCACGGGTTACTTTTGTCACCGTGACTATTTCATCACTCTTATAAAATCGCACATGGGTGGCTTTCAAGTCCATTGGTATGTGTGTTACGACATGATAACTGGGTGCATCTCCATACATACTCTTAGATTTTATAAGAGCGATGAAATTGTCACGGTGACAAAAGTCAACCGTGCGCGCTAGCTCTAAACAATACGTTTATGTCCATTCCTATAACACGTAAGTTTCGAAATACGAACCGGAACAGTTGCGAAGTAAAAATTGTTCCCGCCTTATGACCATAAAATATAGTTGTGTTCCACTACACGCTGTTATCCTGCTATAACGGATCATGTCTTTTATACGGGTGTTACCTTGCAGGAGACTTGGTAAATCTGATCCAGACCATGCACAATGTGTCTGGGAATCCTTGGTGTCGTTTGGCAGTTCTTAGCTTGATAGATCGTGTAGATAAAGGTGGCTGCTTGACTCCGTTTCTGGATTCCCTTACATTGTTACAATTTTTGTTAGGGATTCTCGGATCTGTTAAATTGTTATTAGTAGAATTTATAAGTGTGAATATTATTGCCAAACATAGTTTATAATAATCTTTTTGTTTATTTTTAGCTAGCGACCAGCCCCGGATTGGCACGTGTACGTTTTATAGCTTAAAACCTTCCTCTTGAATCAGTCTATCTATTAAAAAAAACCGCATCAAAATCCGTTGCGTGGTTTTAAAGATCTGAGCATACATAGGGACAGACAGGCAGCGGGAAGCGACTTTGTTTTAAACTATGTAGTGATATCATCGTTGTATCGCATCACATAAATAACACTATTCAGTGCACCTATTTTATTACACCATGTTTTCTCTGCATCACCCCTAAGGTCGACTGGTAGAAAATGCCTAAGGCATCAAGTCCGCCTCTGTACTTTGTGCGTAAGTATTAATAATTAAATAATGTAGGGTCAATAAAAATTAAATCATCTTTACATTTTTGAAATTTTGTTACAGGCGCTAAGAAAAATAGTGATAAAAAGTAATCACAAACATTTTGTTATGTTTGAATTTGATTTTTTAGGCAAATGTATGATTCACCTCCGGTTTCTGATTTGAGAATTCTAGGATAAACAGCACTTAAGTAACATTTGAGTACGGAGTTGTCAAAAAAACGACGCATTTTAAAGCATTTTTTTGACAACTCCGTACTCAAATATTACTTAAGCACTGCTTATCTCGAATTCTAAAATCAAAATCCGGAGGTCAGTTGAGGGATTTAAAGTAAACCATTAATTATAAAAGCCGAATGGAATCAGACAACTTAATAGATACCTATTGCTCATAGCTTTAAGACACCATGAGTGTCGTAAGAAGCATAAAGGGATTATGCTCGGTGGACGAGCAAAAGCCTTCTGTTACCTTCAGATCACCAACCGATTAGATTATACCAATATTCGTCCGCAGTTTCTAAAATAACCCGTCTTTCGGTCGAGACGTGACGCCATAACTTATTCAGGCATAGGCCAACGACACGTCTACGATATATACCTAGAAATCTAAGATGTTCGAAAAAATAAACCCCTATCTAGGAATATGAAGTCACAAGTGTGGCAGACTGTGACTTGCATACATCTTTGATTTACTGATAGGACATGGAACTAGATCTAAGAGACTTTTTGCCTTCTTCTGTCGAGTATCCTTGGTGGAGGTTCTCCAAGGACTCATAAAGTATGTAAGTATGGACTATTCATACGTTTTCATGCACGGCTTAGTGAGATTTTACAATGTGTGGAGCGCGATACGTACTATTTATTGTTAACTAGCGACCCGCAACGGCTTTGCACGTGTACGTTTTATAGCTTAAAACCTTCCTCTTGAATCACTCTATCTATTAAAAAAAACCGCATCAAAATCCGTTGCGTAGTTTAAAAGATCTAAGCATACATAGGGACAGACAGCGGGAAGCGACTTTGTTTTATACTATGTAGTGATACATACAAAATATCGTAAGCCGGGTCCGCAGCGCCAATTTTCTAAAATGTTATTGTGTTTTTACTAACAAAACTGTTAGGCCACGCCCCTATTCGATTAGCAAACAATGTTAAGCCAGGTCCGCAGCGCCAATTTTGCTAACAAAACTGTTAGGCCACGCCCCTATTCGGTTAGCAAACAATGTTATCCTGTTTGCAAACACGAAAACACGGTGCAGTGGACTCGGCTTTAAAACGGCCTCGATGGTTTAGTGGTCGCAAGCGCGACTGCTGAGCGTGATGTCTGGGTTCGATCCCCGGGTCGGGCAAAGTGTTATTGGGTTTTTCCATGTGAAGATTCTCAGTAACAGCTCGGAGTCAGGATTTGGGCCCGGGTGTTGGCAATAGGCTCACCTCCTATTACATGGGGACTTAAACAAAACGGCGATTGCGGGTGCACCGCTGCCCAACCCTTCGGGGAATTTGGGGGGCCACCCTATTGCCATCAACCGGGCACAAACCCAGACTTCTTTTTTTATTTTCTTTTTAAAAACGTTCCCCGACACTTAAGATTTCTCTTATATCGTGGGTGCATTTACAGACACAAATCTCACATACACAAATGTCCAGACCCGAGACAACCATCTTTAGGCCATACAAATGTTTGTCCCTTGTGGGAATCGAAGCCACGACCCGTAGCGCAGAAGCCAATCGCTTAGCCACTGCACCAAACGTATCGTCGGCTCCGTAGACTCCGGGCTGCTACTAAGAAATTCCATACAGAAAAACCCAATATCAATTTGACCTATCTGAGGATCGAACTCAGGACCTCACGTTCTGCAGTCGAGCTTGCGACCACTAGACCAATGAGGCAGTCTAATAAATATCTCTTTTACAATAATGAGAGCGTAAAGTAAAGGGGTGCATGAAAAGAGCCTCCACGAGTGACGATACTTCAGTACGTCCGACGCACCCTGGGCAGTCAGCCCCGCTACCAACCTTGCTGACTGGCTAATCTTTACACCACGGCATCAGCTATTCTTGTATAGCTCGTGCCGACACGATAGGAGAAGAAGAAGAGCGTAAAGAAAGAAAAACCGGCCAAGAGCGAGTCGGACTCGCGCACGAAGGGTTCCGTACCATTATCAATAAAAACGGCAAAAAAATCATGTCTGTTGTATGGGAGCCCCCTTAAATATTTATTTTATTGTTTTTTAGTATTTGTTGTTATAGCGGCAACAGAAATACATCAACTGTGAAAATTTCAGCTGTCTAACTATCACGGTTCATGAGATACAGCCTGGTGACAGACGGACAGACAGACAGACAGACGAAAAGCGGAACCTTAGTAATAGGGTCCCGTTTTACCCTTTGGGTACTAAAAACCGTAAAAGAGAAAATAGAAAACGTAAGGTTTTCAAAGAAAAAGAGATTAACAACTTCGCTGCACTCTGTGATTTTGTGTCATTAAATAGACTTTAAAACCACCAACCATTAAGTATAGAGATATCAGTTTCCTGTATTGTAGTACTAAACCTTTAAATAGAAACCAATTAGCGGCGTCATGATGGGTATTCAGAAAACATCTAAACGTTTTAACGACCAATTTTACAGTCTGTAAGCTCTTTACTTCGCAAAGTGTTCACAGAGTAGCCGCTTTAAAGTAATTAAAATAAAAGTAAACATATAGCAACAAATTAGGGAAATGAACTGTACATTTTCCAGCCTACCTTTAATAGTAAATAACGGGGAAAATTGCAATTAAATCATCGAGATTTATCGTCCGTTGAGTAACGATGCCTCACACGAACGAGTAAAACGTACGTTCTGCGTACAATGCTTCAAGATTTAATAGTTTGAAAATGCTATCAAAAGACGCGATGAACCATTAAGGACGTAGAAAGTTTTGTATTGTTGTAGAATTATGTCGAGTTTTATGGCTAAAGCTGTTACTCACAGACTGTACGTTTTATAATACCTTCGTTCTGTGTCTGTACTTGCAGCGATCAATTTGAAAGTTTCATATTTTAAAATTGCACAGCTATGTAATCATCGTCAACCGCACTCGGTAATTTCCACGGATATAATGACTTTTGTACATAATTTGCTTTGTTCTGGATTTCTGTTTTGTGCACGTCACATAATAGGGTATTTGACTGAAAAAATCTAATTATTCTGTCAGTTACATTATCAAAAAATATTTTACCAGTATTTTTTCTTTTGGTACTTAAACCAAGATTGACGAAGATACGACACTTTTAAAATTGGCAAAACGTCACAAGCAAGTACAATTTTTACTTGCTTCTGACGTCACAAGCCCCCACTCTCGAGTATTGGTGCGTTTTACCTTTCCAAATATTCATAGATTTAACAAAAGAAAAAATACGTGTCCATTATTTTTCAAAACTCCAACTGGCGGATTAATTACATTTGCAATTTATTGATGCTGTCAACATGCCTATTCGGCTGTTCATCTAATTGATATACTCCATTTTTACTGTATTATTCTATTAAGTATTAAAAAAATGTATCCATGGGTTTTATCGCCTGCTTTTCATCATAATTATTTACTGTTTAGAACTGTGCACCCGTTTTATAAGTGTCCGCAATGCAGTCTTTTTTTTGGAATAACAAAATAAATTAAAGTTTGAATTTGGGACATCCACTGGGTCAGATAAAGGGTAACTTTGCCAAGACCAGATTACAAAATACAACTTCTTACGTACATTCAGATTTGCACAGAGCATTTAAATATGAATGGCAGTTTCGTAAACCCATAAACGTTTGGGTGGCCGTTTTCAATTTCTAACCATAAACGCTTTGACAAAGGTTGTATCACAATACGTAAGTGCTAATTCGCAAACTAATGCCCAAATCCGCTAACGTTCTCCATATTCAATGGATTCACAGAAATCTTAGCTTTTATGACACATCGTTTCATTTCATATTCATAGTCAGTGACGCTCACTTATCCCTAAACGATGCAAGTCATTCAAGCACATTTATCTTAGCGGAGACAAACACTTTGAGCGCGCAAAAGTGAATTAGAATTGTTTTCTAACATAGGTAGGTATTTGTAAAATTATGCACAGTCAGATACGGTGTGACAAAACCCTTTCAAATAGACAACGCATACCACACACACTTAAAAGATTGAAATTCGCAATTTTGGTTAGCTCCCATCATTTGTTTGTAGTGGCACATCACTACCTTTTAGAGTAAAACTAATCATGAAGTTGCCATTCGTGGTATTCGTTTAAAATACCAGCAAAGAAGCTTGAGATCGCTGGCATTCATCCATGGCGCGAATTCCATTAAGTTAGTAATAGGTGTTATAAAGGAGTAAAGCAAACACTGTTTGTGTGCGAACGATCTTACGGGTGAACTGTGAAAAGCCTGTGCAATAAGCTTCTACGAAAGGTAACAACGTTATTAATACACATACAAGGTAAACATAATTACTTGTAAGTACACTGCATGTTTCCTTTCCTTCCAATATTTGTGCGGAGATGTATGTAAATATTTTTCTGAGCGGCGCTTACTGATGTTGCGACGAGATGGCAATAACGCCGACAGACGTAATGAGGAAGCCTGGTTGTAAACCCTCGCCACGTTCACTGAGACTACGAGAAACACTTTTTAGACGTCATCCAGAAGAGTACAAGGTTCAAAATCGTTCGTGGATTGTTGGGTGCAGGTGCATAATGTAAGTTTGCGATTGTGTCCCCGGCGCCGCGGGGCTCACTATAACGAGCGCCCTGCGTTGACGGGGCGCCGGCGATCGCGACAAACCGCCTTCGAGTGAACCTCTTTTAAAAATTAGCTCTTGAATTTTAACTTCAAATGTCGCTATCTTTTATGGAGTCGCAGCCTTAGAAGACCTTTTAACAAAACAAAGTTAATAAAAATACGAGAATATCACCTCGGTGACTGAGAAAAATCCTTCTTGTACTGAAACTAAGGAATTGTATGCTTTCTGTCTACGATCTCTCTTTCCAACTGGTTTAACTCCGACTATTTATATTTTCACAACGGTCTGTTTCGCTGTAATATTTTATAGTACCAGCAATATAAGTTCTAGATTATGTTTTTTTACGAGCTTTGTAGTATCATGGTTAATTACAAGTTAGCAATTAATACACGTTTGATATGTGTGTTCTTGTTAGTTCCCCTCGGTTATTGCGTTGTTAGGCACGCTCTGCGCAAAGTATCTAATTTATGATGATTCAAGTGTCTATTCCCTTATCTATAGTTAAGTATATAATGTGCGTGTACATGGCTCGATTCGCAAGTTATAATTAAACTGACGATATGTTCGCAAGTAACAATTAATTAGACCATAACTGAGCACTGCAATAACGGCGCGCAACGAGTGAGAGATGAGTTAGGATGGAAGAGGCTGCATGCAACTTAGATTAGAAAGTAACTTGCCGTGTATTGAGACAGTTCTACTAGACACAGATTAATGAAAATTGCGGGCTTTAATGCGACTGATCTATTTTACAAAGTACGAAGAAAACAGTTGGATTTATGGCATACAAGTGAGTGTTAGGCGACGCGGCTGAACGGTAAAAAGATGGTTACATCACAAGTTTCATCTTTTAATAGTAGTTTTATTTGGTCGCCATTGAATATGTGTAACACCCACGATATGTCGTTCGAAAGTAATATTTCACGGCTCGGAGGTAGTGTTGCTCTCTGTTGCAGCAGCTATTTCCTCATGCAATAAACTCTTATAGCTTCTTCTTACTTTTCCCACGCTCACGCAAATCTATAACTTTTTCGATTGAACCCAAACTGGTTTCGACAATAGCGTAATATTTCATTTTTTAACATTGTATCTCTCTGCCAGAATGCCTTTGTACATAAAGGCGTTTATGTATAAAGGGATTCCGCGGTGCGTTGTTTTATTTGTGGACTGTAAAAACTTTACGTAGGATTACACAACAAAAATAATGATACTGCAAAAAGTAATGCGACGTTTATCCCCGCTCTACAAACAATTCATACCTCAGCTGTCAGATTAATCTAAGGCTCGGCGTGCATCGTTGATTGTGCGAATAATAATCCGACGGAGCGGAGTCTCGTATAGTTCACGAGAGCGTCAAAGCCGAGCGCAAAGGAACAAAGCCTCCAATTACCCGAGCGGGCACGCCGTGGGCTTTTAGTGAATAATGAGCCGCTTATCCCGGCGGATGACGGCTTCAGTAGAATTGTTCTTGAGTGGGTCTGCACGCGGACCACCGGGCCACTCGTGGCGCTCGGCGTGGGCCACGAGCGCCGGCGTCGCGTCGCCGTCACGCCGCCGCGTCGCTTCACACGCGCCCCGCTGCGGTCACTGCGTCAACACAATTTCGCGCCCGCCTCTTGCTTTTCCCCCTTACTTTGACATTTTACACAAAACGGACGCGGTCACCGCACAAGTCCCTTTTCAATGCCGCGCTCGCTTAGTGTTTTGCAGAAACGAATAAAACGGTACCTGTAAAATGTTACAGCCTATAAAACGTTGGGAAAAGATTGAACGAAGCCTAGAACCGAAAAGGGCATTTCAGTATCTTATTGGGGTTTATTCGCAGATTCCACATAATAAAAATTGACAACGTATAGTCAACAAGGGATAAAAGCGACGGCAGTGACAGTTAATTGCAAATAAAGACTCATGCAATAGAAACCGTCATCAAATAACACTTTATGGGATACCGATAACCTGTGTAAGAAAGTGTATGTATTATTAAACGAAACAGTAAGGGCTGGTTTTGTTTTAATACATTTTAAGACAGTACATAAATAACGATCATAATAAGAATAATAGCAAACACTTATTCGTTGCTCAGCGAAACATTTATTTGGAGAAAATGCCAACGTTGAATAGGTACTCTGGAAATTGTACTGACTTCGGAACAACAAGTATATTTTTAAGTGGCCGTGATTTCGCTCGTAACATTGAGTGAGACGGCTTTTATTTTCAAATAAGTACCACTTGCCCTTTTTACCTCTCCGCAAATATTTCTTGTCTATTTTAATGTTGTAGTTTGTGAAATCTATTATGATCTTAATTGAAGTAATTGTTGCTTGTTATTTTATCGCGTAAACTTGTCGTTTTTATTATTAGGTACATATTTCAATAAAAACCGCAACTTTTTCTTTTCATTATTTAATCATCTGGCTCGTAAGTGCTATAGTCTGATTGGCTTAAAGCCGTCGCAAATTATCCAATTGGCACAGTTCTGGGCCTAAACTTTCGATAGATGGTTTAGTCGTACCGACCTTCTTTCAGACTTTTGCCCATAAGGATCCTGGCAGAGATTGCACCAGATTGGCCCTGAAGATGACCGGTGAAATTGGAATCTACAATAATAATTCTACATGCACTCTATCCTACTGCTATAATTGCCAATATTCCCGGCATGGAGGGCTTAGCTTATCTATTGAGCAAACCTAACTAATTCGTTTGTAATTTAATTCGTGATTCATGTGACTTTCTTTCATGATTAATAAATCGTTTCACCATTTGTGGGAAACCGAGCTAAATAAAAAAGGATTCGAGTGCTTTCTTATGTAAAAGAATTGGTTTATTGACCTATAATTATTTTTTATGTTTGGCACCTAGCTTAGGTGTCACATTAATTCTCTTGGAACACATTAAACAAACTTTAATGTCTCTCGTGAACGATTCGATCGCGACTCGAAACACGAGTGTCGGCCATGTTTTATTGTGAGTAGCTGTTCCCTGACACAAAATTGCGAATTAAAAGAAAATTCACTTTTTATGGCGTCGTAATATTGTCGCTGGCAATTCCAACGTTTAGTGCTCCATTTTAAATGTTCCGTGTTTTAATATTTGATAAGGACTTCAATCGTTAGATGGAGATTTTGACCGATAGAGCTATTTCAGTGGTTTTTAATAATGTCAATTGGAATCAGCACGGTAATTGCGTAACGTAACCAACATCAATCATGATAGTTGATGTGTCAAAAGCAATATTCATTGCGTGGTGCATAGTTGTGGAGAAGTCGGATTGTTAATACAAATGTTGCTGTGGAAATTGTTGATCTGCCAAAATCATACCAATAGCGATTACGAGTGTGTTGCGCAATTAAAATGCAGGTTTTAGCAATTTCGTGACTTTTTATTGTTGACCCATATTCTTATCGATGATATTTCAAAAGCAGTGTTCACTTTCAATATGGTCATCTTCGGACAAAAATCGCATAATAATAATTAACTTTGCAATAGTTTTCTGTGATTCAATTAAACCTAATAGGAATAACCAATTGCCTAAGTGTAACACTCGAATATCAGAATTCTTCAATGCGGTTCGTACATCTAATCAAAATTCAACTGCAACTATACTAAATCAACTATGCAGCAATCAAAATTCTATTCTAGTGAAGAATTTAATCAAACCATTTTGCCAATATATTCTGCTATAGGTATCTAATAAAACAATGAATGCTATTGACGTGTATTAGACAGGCCACTCTCGTATTCAGTTTATGTAGTATATTTATTATTTAGATAGTAAAGTTCCTAAGAGGCCTAACAACTCGAGAATCCTATTTTGTTACCCGTACATAGGTCTTAAGATGATCCTGAAACACTTTATTATGTATCAAGGAGAAAGTGAGTACTTTTATTTCGTGCACAAATGTTTTTGCTTGAAGTCAACCTTGGAGTATTGGGGTTAAAGAACGCTCCGAACAGGCACCTAGCTTATATAGTTTAGTTATTGTTATATATTTTGGAGCGGGTGCGCGGGGCAGGCGAGCGCGGCCGGCCCAGTCAGGCGAACACAATTTGTAGACCATTTCTCTTGCATGCCGCGCGACACTTCTGCAGATTAGAGCGAAAGAAAAATATAGATACAGCTGCTTGATATTATTTACGCACATAAATTGCCGTTTACTATTTGAATTAGTTACAAAACTATCCCTTTGCTTACTGTAAACAACGCGGTTCGTAGCACCGTATGTTAAAACAGTAAGTATAACACATAAGCGGGTAAAGTAAATAAGATGAACAACATCGAATACTCCGTATTGATACTATCTCTATTTTTTTAAATTCTGTTATGTCATGTGTAACGTAATGAATTTACCTCTAGTATATAAGCAAAAACTGGTTGGTTGCAGGGACACGGTTTTCCGCATTCAATACTTATTAAAATTAACAGTATGCCTGAAAGTGCTTATTAGCAAGTAATTATTTAGTTGGAGATGCTTTTAAAAGTTGAATGAGAGATTAAGAAACATTTAAACGGTATAAAAGATGTTTCATACACATTTCAATAGATCGTAATGTCGTATAGCGGCAAACAAGAATCAATATAAAATACAGTGAACAATGCGCGTTTTACGCGTTTCCGTAAAATGTGCTAAGTAGGTAGTAAATCACTTAACGTATTTGCTAGCTTAAATCTGTAAAGCATTGTTGTGAATTTTTCTGGCTACACGGAATGACCATTTTGTCGGTGCGTCAGTTGTGCATAAAATAACAATTGATGCGAGCAGCCATTGTGTCCGCGCGCGGACAGCGGCGGGCGGCGCTACACTCGTACGATGCAATTTGTCGGGCGTTTCTCTTGTGTGTCGCCCTAACAAAGCTACGAATCGAGCTGACGCGAAACTATCGATAACTCTGTGCGGAATTAGTGCTTTTGTTCTTATTGTCCCTTATACCTCCCCAGCTTTTTCGCTACACATTCCGTTGAAGAATAACCATAACTAGCGCACTCGTGAAAATTGTCTAGTTCGCTTAACTCGATAAACGTTGAGCGGTTGAAATATTCGAATTCTTTTGCTCCAATAGTATTCGGGTCTAGTTTTTCGTTGGAAAATAATTCGGAATATGAACTAGTTTCTTATTTCATAGCCCAGGAAATTTTGTATGAGGGCTGGTATTTTATTTTAGTGCCGTTTCAATGTAGTCTAATATGTTAGCGGGTGGCTGTGGCAGGCGACGGCTCGGCGTTTAATCTTGCCGTTGGGCGTGGGCATCTCATTTTTGCGGCAATAGAAGAGCTTTTGCGGGCCCTTACTGTCATAGACTTGCAGAGTTTTTAATGATATTAGATCTTATTAGTATGTGCAAACTTTATGGTACACCGCAAACCCTTGCCGCGACATTAAAGTAACGTCCTCTTTGCTAATTCAGATTTCAAACGAAGGGGATTTCTATTTCCAATTCGTTTAAAAATTATAATCTGGCTTATCGAATTACCGCCTCATTGGTCTGCTGGCACCAAACTCAGCTGTTGATTGTGACGTCCTGGGTTCAGGTAGTGTTTTTGTTTTTGTTTAGGAAATTCTCAGTAGCAGTCCGAAGTTTAGAATTGTGCCCGTTAAATGATTTCCATTTATTTCGAACTGAATACCGCCATCGGCGAAATGTGAAAAACAAAAAAGTGTACAACAGTAGGTACTTCTCCCTCTTCAGGAAATACTGGCGTAATGACCATTTATGGTATTGATTTAAAAATACGCTTACCTAATGGAGAATAAGTAAACGTATTAGAGGCCGTAACACTTTTCTTTAATTTCCGTCTGTTTGCTCGTCATTCTGTTTATCTATTTGTTTAAAGACGATGAGCTTTAAGTTTTACGCACACAAACAGATGCGCTTCTCTTAAAAGCTGCTGGCCGAATTTTAATGAGGCTTTCACTATTAACTTTTAAATTAAAACAAACATAATTACTATCCAGGTTGAGCTATTGAGATAATTAAAGCGTCGAAACCAAAATTATGAGAAATAGAGAAAGTGGTCCTTGGAATCATGACTTCAGTTTTGGAAGAAGAGGAAAACTGTATATTTCGATTTTTGAAATAAAAACTTCTGGTTTTAGCCGAATTTCGGGTATTGGCTGTAAATCCCGTCATGGACCAGTGTCCATGATGGGATTTACAGGTTGGGGTGAGTACCCCAACCTTTTTACTCGTAAATGGTGTACAAAATGAGTTACTATTTAGTTAGTGATTATTTTAAAATGAATGTTCCTTTTTTATGTCGTCGACTGCTTAACTAGGAGGATGGTAAAGAAGAAAAGTTGTAAAGTAATTTATTTAATTTCGATTATTCCATCAGCTTAACCTCTCGTTTGCGAAAAATTATCAACCCAATAGTCGGAATAATTCACTCAAACAAATTGTCAAATCTGATAGTTTCAATAACCAGTTGAGTTGTTAAACGGTGGAGTTGAACGTGCGACCCCGTGGAGACACTTGAGGTTGCCATAAACTTGACACTTTACAACTAAGTTACCATGAAGCCAGCCCGATCTAAACTGTATAACTTGATTCTTATTGGAAACTACATTAAAACTTTTTACATGGCTGTATATCTGTTTTAGACCCTTTATTAACTTCTGGGAATTAATTCATACGATAAATAGTAATAAAATAAAAAATCAATTTATGGACACACACAAGTTAGGAAACTTACAAACAGAAACAATGATAGATAAAAGAGTGCTTAAAGTCTCAAGTAACTACTGTAATTATAGACATAATAGATAAACAATGGCACTGACGAACCGGTTCGTCGGTCGGGCCGCTAGCGGTTAAGTAGAAGTAGCCGTAAAAATACCGTATACATACATAGATATAAATACAAAGGTTGGGACTGACTTAACCATACGGCACATTAGTAAAATTCGGAGCGATCTTGTTACTTTACGTCGCCTGCTTAATCCGCGTAATATTGTCGTTGCGAATTCTCTACTTGCTATACCTACTGTAGGCTAATTTCATGACGCGTCGATCAAGTTGCAATGACGCTCCAGATAAGTTCACGCGAGCGTATCTGACAACGATCGCCTATTAAGAGAATACGTTTTCGTATGTTCCGCTAGTGTTGTTTTGATCGAAACTTATCTGGGGCCCAATTCTCCAAAAATAAATTGTTGCCAAACGCAATCGAACCACAACTGTCAGTCAGTTTTTGTTTTCGAAAACTTTCAAAATGATTGATTTTGTTTTTTGTGTCAAACAATTTGATAGCTTTTGAAATTGAGAACTGTCTGAATGAACGGTTCGGCCTTGGTTCGGTTGTGATTTATCAAGATTTATTTTAGGAGAATTAGGCCCCTGCAACTACACTGCAACTGAACTTCTTTCGTTAGGTGAATCAGGCCTTTGCCTTACCTGCTGACTGTCGTAATACTCGCTTTGGTGCATTACACGAATATGACACAGGTTAGCCGCCTCCTTATGAACTAAATATTATCATTTTACAAAAGGAGAATGGGCAAATCGGCCTACCAACCCAACACCAATTTAGACTAAGGCCTCATTTACGGAGACACGAGGCGTCGCGCGTCGCGTTGTGCGGCGCGGCTCGCATTCAAACATATGGCGTTGTATGAGAGCGTTTACGGAGAAGCGATTTTACACGCGTTTGCTTGAAATGCAGGCGGAGCCCGCGGATGGCATCGCCGCGTCGCACGCGACGTTTATCGCAGCGGCGCACGCAGCTTTGCGACCAGCTATTCCTGCAGTTCTCCGTCCACTGTAAAACGTAGCGTCAACCGCGGCGGGGCCCGCGGCGTCGCAAGCGCCGCGTCTTCATAAACAACATCGTACATTGCCATATGTTTGTGTTTGCGCGTGTGATGATGCGGGCCGCTGCACCACCGCCGCTCCGTAAACAGAAAAATCGTACGACGCGCCGCGAGACGCCACGCCGCACGCGATGCGCGACTCCCCGCGTCTCCGTAAATGAGGCCTAATGTTAATTAAATTGTTAATGTGTGAAATCTCCCAGTGTTTACGACATCTGCACTACCTGAAGTTTGATCAACTACTTAGCTACCCATTTTTATCGATATAATTTCTTCTGAGTAGGTAGACCAAGTTCCATACCTTTTTGCCCATTCTCCTTTGTTTCGCAATAGGATTTATACGGTCCGTCCGGCTAGCCATCATCCTCAGATAAAAGTCCGGCGCCAAGCTGCTGACTGTGTTCCGTCGTGTGTATGTGAGAGCCAGAGGGGGGTATATGGGAATCTTTCCTTTTCGCTGTTACTTGGATTCGTGTGCTTCATCTTAGATCTTCTCTACGCTTACCATCTAAGTGCAACAAGGGTCAAAGGAAGGGCAAAGATAATAAAAATACATTTTTGGTCTTGGTGGTAGCAATCGTAGCTGCCGAACGCAAGGTTTCTTATTCGATTTCTGATTTTTGTAAAAGTATTGTTGAATGGTATTTTTTAGGAAATAGAACCGAACAAATATGTAAGGTCTTACTTTAATAATCCACGATATTTTGCATAGTGCCTTAGTAAATGCAAAAGATGATGATTCTACCACAAAAAAATAATCTGATGGATTCAGATCATTTTTTTAAAAAAAAAAAGAAAATCAATCAATTTTTTAATTTACTGGTTCTTTTATGAGTAATAGCGTGCATGGCGCTATATGATGTTATAACAACTTAGAGAACCAGTAACGAAATAAATAACTTCTGAAACCATTTTGACAAAAAAAAAATACAATTGATTTAATTTTTAGTGATACTTAGGTATATTGTCTTCAGCATTCACTTAGATGCTACGAAAAATATCGTGGATTATTGAAGAAAGACTTTATATTTGTTTTTGTGTCATATGGACTCTTCTAAGAACCTGATCAACAACCGTAACTACACACATCAAAAGTGTCTAGGGATCAACATATATTTTTGCAATAACTTTTCTCCTGATTGATATTAATTAAAATTTTCTTTAAGGATTCATCAAATAAAGTGTTTTCGTTTGTCACAGTAACGATAAACCAAGTCACCTTTGCATTAATAAAGAAATTTGCCATTTTCCTAATAAAGGGATTTTTGACATTTGAACCACTAACACAAAAGTTCGAAAAAAAGACTGAAATAACAGTTTTCTTTAAAATTTTATTGGGTAACTTAAACAATTAATAATCCGTGTTTCTACCGCGAACACTAACAACACAAGAACATCGGTTTGGCATACTCAAAATGAGTTCATCCAAATCACGCTGTGGAATGGCCGCCCATGTTCGTTATAATAATAAAAATAAATAATAAAAATCTTTATTGTTCAAAAAAAACAACACGTTGCAACAACAAAAAAAGGTCTTCTTGCGACTGGATACCCTCCATATTCGGCAGAGCTCTTCTCTGTAGCATATCCCATGCATGCTCAATCGGGTTCAAGTCTGGCGACTGAGCAGGCCAGGGCAGGACATTGATGTTAGCTGCGGCGAGAGTCTGTCTTACAACTCTTGCGGTGTGCGGTCGTGCATTATCATGCATTAACTGAAATAAGGGACCGATTTGCGCTTGTAGAGGAACGATGACGTCTGATACAATCGTCTCAGCATAAATTTGAGCGTTGAGGTTGCCTCTGATCCAAATCAACTCAGTTCTTCCGCCGATCCAAATACCCGCCCATACCATGATGGTTCCACCACTATAAGGATGGACTTCCTGGCAGGATTTTAATCGCTGTTGGCGTCCAGGAGTTCTCCAGTGTCGTATACGTCTTGTATCCGGTCTCATACCAAAACGAGACTCATCAGAAAAGCACACGAAACGCCATTGTTCTTCTGCCCAATTTCTGTGTCCAAGAGCCCATTGATATCGAATCCTACGATTGTGCATTGCTATAGGTGGTACCCGTAGCGGTCTTCGGGAATGAAGGTTCACTTCATGCAAGCGGTTTCTGACTGTTTGGTCGCTAATTAAGTTCCCTGAAGAGTGATGAAGCCTCACGGCTAACATCATGGCGGTTATTGTTGGAGCTCTTCGAGTTAAGATTTGAATGTATCGGTCTTGTCTCCGTGTGGTGCAGCGATACCGTCCTCCATGGCGCTCAGCCACGGTACCAGTGCTTCGGTAACGTGTCCAAAGTCGACTGATAACACTCTGACTTGTATTCAGAGCTAAAGCCACAGTACGTTGCCGGGAACCAGCTTCTATCATTCCCACGGCTCTGAGCATTTCTTCCCTGCTTAAATGACGTCGCCGCTCCATAATAACGTTAGTTTTAATCAGTAGTAGGGAAACAGTAGCACTAATAATGTCTTCAATGCGTTGTATGTTTTTATAGGGAAAATATTGACAGCTGATTTTCATCTTTTACTCGAATTTGATTCACAGTTCCTGATTCAAATTATGAAATGCACCAAAAAGGATCCATATAAATTTATAAAATCATAAATTTATTACAAAGCCACATCTCAATCTCAAGAAATCCGCATAAAAATGCTTGATCCCTAGACACTTTTGATGTGTGTAGTTGTAACTAAAGTGGTAACACAAGTTAATTAGGTGTGAAACTTAAACTGCCTGTTTTCACACTTAGATCCGCTGAAAATATAGCAGTCACTTGCAATATTGTTGACGCAAACCGGTTGCGGCAGCGTTTGCTCCTGCACTGGCTGACATGAGGTATGCTATTGTTTATGCACTATTTCCATCTAAACATTCAATATGCAATTTCTCGGAATGGTTTCAAACGACATTTTGTGAACTGTTTGATGTTTCCGTGCCTCGTAAAGGAATAGTGATGGAGAGCTTTTCAATTGACTTTGTGTGTTTTTAAGGACCCTTGATGCAGATTTCGTTTACTACTCGATCACTGGGTGAAAAAAAGAATATCTCAGTTTTTTTGGAAGAATTGTTTTTAACAATCATACTTGTAATTGGCTCCGTTGGCTCGGTTGACGCAGTGGCTGAGCGATTAACTTTTTGACTTACGGGTCACGGTTTCTATTCCCATATGACCTATATTTGTAAGATCTACACATAGGTGCTCTAAGTCTGGGTTGTTGTGCATGTGAAGATTTGTGTCTGTTCTAATAATAAAACTGGTTAAAATAGCAATCGAACCGCAGCTGAACCACAGCCATTTGAGCGGTATCTCTAAGAAATAAGTCAAACGACCGTGGTAGAGCTACGGTTCGATTGCGTTTTTAAACAATTTTAAATAACATCACGCCTGTTTTCCTCGAAGGGTTGGGCAGAGGTATATACAAGGTGGAACATAAATACCTAAGGGTACAACCTCTTAAGGGGTCACTGTACTCATCATTATGAACAACTTTTACTATGGGACCAAACCAGAAATCGCGAAAAAAAATCAGCTTTTCCCAACACTAATGTTCGCATAACTCGTCAAAATGTAGAGTATAGCTCATTTTTTTTTCGCGATTTTATTTTTGGTCCCATAGTAAAAGTTGTTCATAATGATGAGTACAGTGACCCCTTAAGAGGATGTGCCCTTATTTATGTTCCACCTTGTAAATACAACTGTACACACTGCACCCTCATGTCACTGTTATGTTTAAGTCCCATGTTATAGGGGGTGAGACTATCCACCGGGCACAAATCCACACACCGGGCTTCTACTGAGAAATTCCACATGGAAATACCCAATAACACTTTGCCCGACTTTGGGATCGAACCCAGGACCTCACGTAACGAGAATTAGCCTCCTGTTAGCGTACCCACAATATGGAAGAAATACCTACTATAGTCCGTTTCAAAATCTCTGAGACAAAATTGACAGGCGCAAATGTGAAACTTGTAAATTTTAGGAACATTTTTTTCAAAAATGACGTTTCGCGCATGTCATTTCAGTCTCAGGGATTAAAAAACGAACTTTAGTGAGGGGCAACGTTATTATAACAAAAAACAAAAACGTGTCTTATTAGTTACGAAAAGCTCGCTTCCTGTCACTGAAGACCTAATAACCCTAAAAACCAACGGTTGCAAACTATTACTTAGTTGCATTTTATAACTCAAACTATAATTGCATTTTTAAATTGAGACAAGATTGTTTGTCACAGTTTTTCCGCCAACTGAAACGAGACACTTCATTTAAGCTTTCAACAGAATTTACTGAAAGACATTTTATGAAGTAAAGTTATTGCTTCAAAGTACCTACGAATGTATTATGTCAAGTTTGAAATACTCAAGGAGTTTCAGAAAGTTTTACACTATAACGATTGTGTGAAGTTTCTGAGAAAACACATTATTTACCTACTTATATTATTTGCTTTTCTCATTTGCTTTTCTCGTTGGTCAAGCGCGACTGATGAGCGTGAGGTCCTGGGTTCGATCCCCAAGTCGGGAAAGTTGTTATTGGGATTTTCCGTGTGGAATTTCTCAGTCAGCCAGGAGTCTGGATTTGTGCCCGGTTGACCGCAATAGGGTCGCCCCCTATTACCTGTGACTTCAACATAACAGCGAAATGAGGGTGTAGTATACAGGTGTATATAGGGTGACTGGTAATTAGTGACCGATCCTTTAACACATGATTGTTCTCATGATAACAAACAACTTTCCCAAAGAAACATTATTTATAAAATAAAAAAAAAAATATTTCCATATTACGAGCCGCGTCCATTCCGTAACGATTTACTAATAAATTTTAAATGAAAAAAATAAAATAAAAATAATGTTTCTTTGGGAAAGTTGTTTGTTATCATGAGTACAATTACATGTTAAAGGATCGGTCACTAATACCAGTCACCCTATATACAAGGTGTAACTTAAATAACGCACAACCGCTTAAGGGGTCACTGTACTCATCATTATGAACAACTTTTACTATGGGACCAAACCTGAAATCGTGGAAAAAAAATCAGCTGTTCCCTACATTTTGACGAGTTATGCGAACATAAATTAAGGAACAGCTGTTTGTTTAATGAAGATGGATGTTTGTGACTCAATCACGCATAAACGGCTAAACGGATTTTGATAAATTTTGGCACACAGATAGACCATGTTCTGTATTAACACATAGAACTTTTTATCCCGGTAATACGTTTCCGTGGGATAATTGACAATATTCTTTCCATAATGCAGCTATTGACAAAGTTCAGAATTAAACTGTTGTTCACTTTAGTTCTGAACTTTGACCAGAGGTGGTGCTTTCTTAGAATCTGAAGTGCTAGCACACGAAGTCGCGGGCACAAGCTTGTATTCTATACAAGGTTAGTCCGAAGTGTTAAACGATAATGAACACCTTATATTCTACAACTTTTCCCAAAAGTCAATAGTTTAAGAGAAATTGTTCAAAGATTTCATAAAGTATTAGCAACTAGCGACCAGCCCCGGCTTTGCACGTGTACGTTTTATAGCTTAAAACCTTCCTCTTGAATCATTCTATCTATTAAAAAAACCGCATCAAAATCCGTTGCGTAGTTTTAAAGATCCAAGCATACATAGGGACAGACAGACAGCGGGAAGCGACATTGTTTTATACTATGTAGTGATGGTCAGCTGTGTTTACATTTTAGGTCATATACGGGTTCACAAATTAGAAGCTCCATTTTCTGAATTCGTAACTAAAGCAGGAACGAAGAGATTTTGAAAAACTAAAATAACAATCATTTTGCATGGAAATAAAAATAATCGAATTTTGTTATCTATATCTTGATTTAAAACAGTCATTAGTGGTACCTTAAGTGGCCTGCGGATTAGTACCCCCTTTCTGATTATAACCTTGCTTAATTACAAAGTTATACCAGTAATGCTTGTAATCAGATTTTACGCGTAAGTGCCAATATTCCATTAGCTTCCATTAACCTGGATCACGCTGCTAACTATGTTTGCTGATAGATCATCTTACTACATGCGTAACTCTCTTGCTTATAACAGTAATGGGGGATTTACACGGGTCGATTTTAGCCGTGCGGTAACTCACCAGTCGCATCGCTTGTAAAAATCGAATCGCCACCACATTTACATCGGTGGAACAACACGGCGCAATACACACCTCATGCGGCGGGCGATCGCCTGCAACTGACCATTTATGCGGTCGATTTTAGTCACCCGCCGCATGCGGCTTGTCGCCGCAGGGCAAAATTCGAATGACACCCAACTTTGGGGCTTGCGATTTTAGTCACTTGCGGCCTCGTCGAATTGTCATTTAGACGGTCCCGTGTAAATCCCCTATTACTCTCTTGTCACTACTGATTCTCTGTAAGTATATAAGTAAATATTTATTATACAGTAATGGTTTATAAAAAAAATACATTTATTATACCGGAATACTTTTTTGACCATTTGGAAAAAAATGGGTATAATAGGTGAACGAAGTAGAAGCCTATGGCATATTTTTTTTTTTCATTTGTCTGTATTTAAATTGAATCTACCAATAAATAATACTTATTTGAAGTAAACTTTCATACTAAACAAATAAAAACAGACATTTTGAAATAAATAAATCGATTAAATAATATCTAAATTCAAATCTTAAACACCTGCGTATGATTTGAATTTCGATAGTAATTCGATATAATATCACACCAAGACAAAGAAAAAAAAAATGTCCATGTACTTCTACTCCGTTCACCTATTACATCTATTTTTCCAGACGGAAAAAAAGTCATCCGGTACCTATATTATTAGCATCATTAGCCCTTAAAAGTCCACTACAGAACATAAGCCCCCAATGACCGCCTTGTAGTGAACCGTTCACTATGTGACCGTAGCATTTTTGCACTCCCATAGTCTCCACGCTTGGCAGAAAGATTGGTGATTATTGTATTATAAACTTTTGTGAGACACATTCATATTTATGATTAGTTACGGTTTACTCACATGCTTTCGACTCGCGACCTCGCTGCGTGCTCACCTCATGATATAGGGCTCCGATTGGATACGAAAATAGTCGGGCAATCACGAAAAATGCATCTGAATAAACCGTTACTAATCGTAAATATGGATTGTAGATTTTTTTTATTAGTAGACAGACGAAAGCAGCTGCCTGGAGCATGGTTCAGGAATTGTTTATTTTTAACGGCAATCATATTAGTGTACAAAAAGTATTTACATAGTACAAACAAAGGCAGCAGAAAAATCAAATAACTTTCCATTCATTACCCCAATACAAACCTAATTGAGGACTTTGGTCTTTAATTATATTAGTGGGAAACCGTTTCGCAGCTCAAGTTGCTTCTTGTTTATCCAACTGAAATTTGTTGAAGAAAACTGAAGTTTGTTTGCGTTCCGTTCGATCGCGCGTGTTCTGTTCCAAGTGGAGCGCCGCGACCACAAAATGCAATTATCGACCGCTGTCTGCCGCAGCTATGCTCGAATTGCATTCCAATGTTCAAGCCAAGTATGAGCCCAAACCCGCGGCTCGTGCACGACGAACAGGTGACAGACGACCATGAAGATGTAAGAACGGAAAGTTTTTGTAATGCGCATATTTTCTTCGAATAAAATTTTTTAAAAGGAGTGCTTAAGGGAAGAGAGATTTCTTAGTTAATTTAGATTAACTTAGACGCCACTGACATAGGGTGAAGGAAAACTTTGTGAGGAAGTCTGAACTTAATGGTCTCAAATCGACAACTCGCAGTGAGCAAGTATGGTGATCAATGCTTGTTCCTTCGCTGTATGAGAAGAGGCCTTTTACCCAGTTGGACAGTTACACGCTAATGTTTATTTTTATTTATTTTAGAGCCATTAAGCACTATCGACTGGTCATCGGAGACTTGGTCTCTCGGCGACCAAAACATAAGCATAGTCGCCCGGGCGACCGGCGACCAAGTGCGTAAACACCTATTTAAACTATAGAAAGTCACAGTCGCCGTCGACCAAGTTTCCTGAAGACCTATCGACGGTGCGTCATGACTCTAAAGATCGTAGCATGTGGCATTCTATAGTTTCTGTCTACACCCATGGGAAAAGGGCGTCGGTTTATGTATGTATGTATGTAAAAACCTCGGACACAAATAAGCAACCCTTCAAAAAGTCTGAAATAACACTTGTTTATTAATTTTCAAATAATTTTTTATCCTTATAGACGTCGGGGACTGGTAAATAAACTATTTTAAAATTTTAACACCCTCCTTTTTACGTTGGGGTTTAAATATTACATAGGTAGAAGCGACAGGAACGAAACATCTTTTATTCGATGATTACCGTCGTGTCAGGAAGACGAGCAACGACAAGTAGAAGACATAAACATCCTTCGATTGCGGCAGAATAACGACTCACAGGCGGCTTAGCATGCACTGCTTATGCCGTAATCGGCTGACATCGTTTAACCGAACATTATAGCTTCATTCCACTTTCTCTATACTCTCGACCAATATAATAACTTCACCTTTACCCTCCTAAAGTTATTGTCCCTAATATAAATTTTCCCTTTTCATAACTACCTTGGGAAACATCTTAACGACAGATTTATACCCGTCTCCTATACTAAAATCAATGTTTTTCCTTCGATTTCCATAGACGCATTGTGTTTACGTGCATATTTGCTTGTTATTATTTTCATTCTCAGCTTATTGCATACACGACGCTGTTTCCCAGCAACTTTCGCAATATCATCCGTAGAAGGCACTTAGATTATATTGGTAGATTAGGATCTTATATGCGTATATTAGAATCGATATTACCTTTAAGTAAATGGTGGATATTCATTGCGATATACTGAACAGCACCATAGGGTAAGATTGATAGCATATGTAAGTAGTATCTAGGGGATAACCATAGGCGGGGGCGACTTCCAGGGGTACAGGACCAAGGAGGTAAATTAGGCCGCTCAATACATTTACAACTAAAAAAATCAGCAGCAGATCTCATGTTAAAATATAATGCAGGAATTCCTGAAGTACTGTGAGAGGAATGCATCATGAATGTTTCTGTCTCTTTTTATTTCTTTTATGTAACTTACAATTTTATAATCTAATCTTATCTAGTGTTCGTCCCTTCGACTGTATGTCATCATCATCATTCAGCCGAATGACGTCCACAGCTGGACACAGGCCTCCCCCCACGCCACCATCGCCACGCTTGGCAGGCGGGTCGGCGATCGTAGTATGGTTGTTAAAGTACTCGAGAACGCTGCTGCCCACCCATCCTCTAGTGAATCCCTTAATCGCCTTTTACGACACCTACGGGAAGAGATGGGGTAGTGGTATTCTTTACGTCCGGCACCACACGGACGGATGGGTACTATTGTATGTATATTCTTCTCCTCTACTTCTTCCTAAATTTAATTGTTGTAATTGGTCTGACCGTTTTAATTAAAGTAAAATGAATAAATAATGTTGATTTGGAGATCGAGAGCTACAATTGCTACAGATATCAGATAGAATCGTTACTGCTTTAATTTTTTACAAAATTTCTAAATCAAATGCCTTTTTAATTATCGTGTTCTTTTCCTAGCGACGGCACTGTATAAGTAAAACTGGCGAGGTGTAAGCTGAGCTTTGCATTTGTGTGAGTGCACATAGAATCGACTGTCAAAAAGCAGTATAAACCGGTTTAAACCAAGCAAAGGACGTGTCTGCATTCATTTTCACACAAATGCAAAGCTCAGCTTAGGTCTCGCGGACGGTACCTAATTCGTTCAAGGAAAACTTCTGCTTTAATTGTCCGTCGAATCGTGTAAATTTGCATAAATATTGTATGTATGTATTGTTGCATGTATGTAGTTTTTATGGGCATGTACGAGTTTTAATATGTTCGCGCGTACCGGCTAGCTGTTTCACATGAATGTAACGGAGTAGTTAACGTTCTGTGCGAGCTCGAGTCGTGTTAATCAGCTAACTTGTGTCGTGGTTGCAGTAAACTGCGTATCCGTGATAACTCTGCCACGCTAAAGAAGAATACAATAACTCGATTTTCACGCTTCCGAAAAAAACGCGCTTAACGCGTTCTGAGTTTTGAAGTTATTTATTGCATTTTTGCTTACTGAAAAACCGAGTTCCTGAAGTCTTCCAAAAAGTTACTTCAAGAGAGTTAATAAATCTCGATTGGCTGATTCCGAATACATATTTAAATCAAAATCGTCCAAAATCGAGTTATTGTATTCTTCGTTAGCGCGACAGAACTGTTATTAAAACTAAATATTTTAAAAACGTAACTATGAAAATTCTGCCTTGTTGCTCTAGTCGCCGCAATCGTGACTGCTGAGCGTTAGGTCCTGGGGGCCTACTCCTTAAGTCCGTCAACGAAGTTAGTCGCCCGTCCGAAAGTAGCTCGAAACGTAGGAGTGAACAAAACAAGTGTCAAGTTCAACTTTTCGGACGGACAAAAACACATCGGCAGTAGGGAAAACTGTCAAATCGTGTTGTCATTCATTCTTTGTTCGGGCCCCGAAATAATCGTAGGTCCGTAGGTGATAGGGAGTAGGAAACGCTCGTAACTAAGGCCGAAACCACGGACTTCGTGCTTAGGGTGTAGACCCCTTGGGTTCGATCCTCAGAACGAGCAAAGTTTTATTGGGTTTTGGTATATTTTGTGGAATTTCGCAGTAGCAGTCCGGAGTATGGATTTGTGCCCGGTTGATGGCAATAGGCTCGCTCCCTATTACATGGGACTTAAACATAATAGCGAATGAGGGTGTCCTATTATACGCCTCTGCCTTACCTTCCGGGGAATATAGGCGTGATGTTTCGCTATGTATAAAAAAAAAAATGTTGTGGATAGAACATTTTAACATGTGTTTTCTCGACCGTTTTTCTCACGTGATCTGTAAAATCTCAAAGGAGTATGAACGTACCACCTGGCACAAAGAGCATAACTAAGCCCCGCTCACTGGTACAATACACCCACTTATCTATTGTCACCATAACGTGACTATATCGTATTCTGTAGATTATTTAAATATCCTACAATTCCTAGCTAATATGATACAACGTCTGATCTTAGACTGTGTTAGTCTCTGTTTAAGTACTCGATAATAAAATATGAAGGGTTCTGAAATAAGTACTTTTAATTTTAGAATACAGTTTAGGTTACGTACTTACAGAGATGCAATTTCTGTCATCTATGTCAAAAGCTTTCATTATTTGCTGTTAGTATTTCAGTTCCTACTAGCCATCATGCAATATAAAGAGTTAATTTAATTTTATATTTAACAAAATTGTACAGGTAAACTGACTCAAATTAAATTATTACTTTTTAAACGAATCAAAAGGACAATTGAGTAAATATTTTAAGTCAATCGTTGCATTCAAATAAAATGTAATTTTTAAATATTTATGAAGTGAAGGCAATCAGTACTGCCCGGTTTACAGATATACATTAAAAACATATTTGTAAGTCGAATTTACGTATTCGGAATTTATTGCGAGTATTTGAGCCGCAATGAAAATGAGTAGGAAGATAATTTCCCTTTATGCATTTTTGTGCACATATGTATAAATTACATTTTTAAATATTAAGAATTTGCATTATTATGTTCTTTATTTACAAAATGATTACAGTATGCAGGTATCATAATTTATTTAGACTTTCGCACAAAATTAGTACCTACTGAGGCGGACTTAATGCCGTAGGGTCAATTCTTACTAGTACAGAGTCGAACCGCATCGAAGCGTCAAATTCTTCACAATTAAAGCGAAGTTGCACGAATGCGCGCATATTCGCGTGAATTCGCACGTATTCGCACGCTACCGATGAACATCAGTTGCCAGTTGACTCTCGTAGTTGACAGTTGACGAGTGACGACGTTGGTTCGCGTAATAGGCGCTTGGGTGACGCGCGCGCTCCAATCAGGTTTCGTCGCGCTCAGACGCGCGAATTCCGTCGAATGCGCGCGAATTCGCGCGTCTTCTTTTTATCTCAGAAGAAATATGTGCATTACGTTGTGGAGATTAGGGTGAATTTGCTAAGTTAAGTTTCAGATCAACGCTTCGATGCGCTTCGACTCTGCGCTACTATGAATTGACCCTTAGGCATTCTCTACCAGTCGACCTTAGGGTGATACAGAGAAAACATGGTAGGCGCACTGAAAAAGATTATATGGTATGGTATTAAAAACCAACAAAGTTAACGAAAAAAATCGTTGGGTAGTTACAATTAGCCAATAGTTACCGTTTTAACTGAAATTCTTTTGAAAATCAGCTACCCAAACTTCAGTATTCGAGTCAATAATTTCCCTTTATTAGCCCGTATAATTCGGGTACAAGAGTGCTTATCTGACGTACCCTTTTTCATTCTCCCTGTAGTAGTTACTTCAGATTAACCAAGTTGCTACGTCATAAAATCTTCTGCTTAATTAAACTCTAAACAGACAACGCATAATAAATCCAGTGGGTCTAGAAATATGAAATTTTGCACAGGAGTTGCTTATATAACGTAGGTGAGTACTAAGAAATATTTTTTGAATATTCATCCCCTAAGGGGATAATAGGGGATGAAAGTTTGTATGGAAGTTCGTCATTTTTGAAATAGGTATGGGATATCCCATTGGACACACGGCTAGTATAAATATAAAATGAAAGGTTATGTTTAACGTCAATTGTGAATTTGTTTACGAAACTTTCTAAAAGTTTTGCGAAGTTAATTTATAATGGACTTGGATAGAGTCCAAGTCCATTATAATATATTTTAGTTTATCATGCTCACGTCGTTCCTGTATATGGGACTCACAATAAATGCTACAATGAAGCGTTTTACTACTATACTCACCATGCTTGTCAGACAATTTGGTGATCATTGTATTTTGCTATTAGCAGAGAGGAGAATGCTGTTACCGTTCGTAAAAGACAACTAAGGAATTATGTCTTTTACGACTCCCACGTAATTCATAAATAGTATCGTCCTCTGGCTTCTCCGCAAAGCTTTGTTACGCCAACATATTTACGAAGAAGTAACTAAATATTCAATTTGCGCCTCGTAGCTCAGTGTTAGTTGGCAGGGACACGCGAACGACATCGAGTGCGTAAATTCCAGCCGTTGTGGAGCATGTTGGCCGTCACGGAGTGGTAGGGCCAAAGTGTCGGGACCAGTCCGCCCACGCTACGCCACGTGCAACGATGAACGGCCAGCGGAGTGCAACTTGATTACCGATGATCTACAAGGCCATATAAATGTTGAAGGATATTTTGTAAAATAACTATGGAAAGGGTTGTAACGAAGGAACGTTTTATTTACGTTACAATGTATTTTTTATCTATACATATAATAAAATTCGGGTTTAGAAGTAACTACGAAATTTTTGTCTAGAACTTATAAATCGCGCGGTAACGAAACCATAGCGCGATCTAATTCGACGCCAACGCCATCTAGGGAAGTAAAGATTAAACATATGTTTGCATGTTTATGCAAGCCTCACGTAAAAAGAGCTGACCCAATGCTGTTGACTTTTATAAACATATATTGTGCTTATCTCCAAGTAACATATTTTTTTTGTTTCATCGCAATCGGTTCACGTATTCAAAAGATATGCAAATAATCAATATCTTCTATACATTTATCAAATCTGTAGACTTTGCGTATCTGTACATAGCAAATATTTTGAAAAAACATGGTTGGGGTGTTAACAAATAACCAAAAGAACCCATTTTTAACATTTTTGTATTTTGTTTCTTCTGTTTGTTGGTTTGTCTGTTTATCTGTTTATCTGTTTGTTTGTTCAAGCATCACGTAAAAACAACTGACCCAATGCTGTTGACTTTTATAAACATATATTGTGCTTATCTCCAAGTAACATATGGTTTTTGTGTCATTGCAATCGGTTCACGAAATCAAAAGTTATGCGAATTTTAAGTTTTCTAGAAGAACTTAGCATGTATTAATTTATTTTCAATAGATGGCGTTACGTGTATCAAATAATGTTGCGAGGAAATATTTTACTACGAATAAATCCACAAATTACCTAATATTCATTGTTGAATTGGTACCTATTCTCAGTCTACGAAAGGTCTAATGAAATGCTATCCTTATGAAGAAGGAACTAAGCTTTTACAAAAAAAAAACGAAGATATTGTTATTTAGAATTTATTAGGTCAATTTCTTATTGTTGTCCACAATAAAATTAATTCATGATGTGGACTAATAGTAGGATTGTTGTTCATTGAATGTTCATACTTTTTGGGAATGCTGATGCCGAAAATAAGGTCCAAATTCAAATTGAAATCGGTGGCCATGATTATTTGCACACAAGGACACAAGGAAAGCGCTCACCCAGTGCTTTCGTTGAAATTTAGTATTTCGTAATCATTCTATCTACTCAATGCACTTTTTGGAATGTTTTTCTACATTTTATTTTATTTTGTTCATTATTGTCAGAACTATTCAAAGCCTGTCGCCGTCGTTTTATTAAGTTTATTTAATTGAGTTTTTTTAAGCTTTAGGTAATGTTCCAAAGACGTGGCCATGGAGGGAAAGTACTTTAAATATTAAAAATAGCAAATTTCACTCAAAGGAAACTTCATTTCACTTTTTTTTAAAGTAAGAAATTACCTTTTACTGATTTTTTTGCCTGAACCGGGAATCGAACTGACAAAGCTTTATGTACCATCCGGTATTATATTATGGCCCCTGTTGATTGATATCTATAAGGTCAATAATAAGGATCAAATCTCTCCAACAAACACACTGTCTTAAATTGAAGGAAGTGCAAGAAATAAGAAGTAACAACAAATAAGTGTTTGAATTGAAACGTGCCTAAGTTAGGTAGGTACTTAATGTTAGTTTTTATGATCTTCCATCAATTTCAGGCACTATGTTTATTGGAGCGATCATATCGATTGGTGAAATAAAAATATAGATGATGTTTTTTCACGTTTGTGTTGGTTCGATTTCCAGATTAGACTTTTTGAAAGCAGTACCTACCTATTTATAACTTATTAAAATTAAGTCTTCTATAAGTTTTTTTTTTAAATATTTAAAGTTCTTTTCTATACCTACCACACCTCGAATGAAATCATAATTTAGTTCGCAGATTGTAACAAGACGGCGTTGTAACTATTTTTGTATCGCGATATGGTTTTGTTACATCTTCAATAAAAGTATTCAATTATAATCCATTTTAGCAAGGAAATGTATAGAAATAAGCAACACGTTTTTAGTATTACGGTTTTATGAATATTTACGGTCAATCAAGAGGAGCTGAAACTCTACATAAAGAAATGGTTCAAAAGATATATGTGTCTTAGTGGGACACCTTTGTCTATTATTATAATAAATGGATTATTTAGTTGCTGCGACACAATGTTGTTTTCCGACTTCCACGCGGACGGAGTCGCGGGCACAGCTAGTATGAATAATATAGAAGTAGTATAGTTATAGCACATAGGTTACGGTCAGGCCGTTATCCTTCTAGGAAATTTGGCTTCCTAATGAAAAAAGTCGATTTACCAAATTGCGAATTGTGGATTGTGCCAAATTTCGGAAAGAGAGGGATTTGCGTAGGCATAGATTGAATCTGATGGATCCCACATCAAATGCTGCATTTATAAGATTTTTGCGCAGCGGTAATTATTTTTCTTTTCTATTTAGACAATGTAGTTATAAGAGAGGAACTACGGGATTGACTTGTTCAAAAGTGGAATGGAAGTCCCTTTAAAAAAAAAAGATAAAAAAAAGATCTATAAATATACATATATTCTATGTAATCTATTGGTTCTAATTTTGAGACATTACTGGCATCAATTTGTTTTATATTGTCTGACATAGATGTCTGAATTTTGGTGTGATTGAAATGATTACACACTTTTTTAAATATATTTGAGAATAAGATCTTTGACAGTTTAGGAGCTTTATTTCATCATCCTCATTATCCTCTTGCCCTAGTCTTTTACCAACAACGGTTCAGGTTTCAGTCTAACAAGATGCGGCTGAATGTCAGTGATGATGATGATCTTTCCGACCGTTTTCGGTCATGGCGACCACTTCGACTCCTAGTCAGTTGGGCGCTGGTGCACCCGAAGATGGCTTATGTAGCCGATCTTCGCAGCGAACTCCCGTGCACAATGAGAACACGTGAGTACGCCGCTTACATATTGTAGTTGATGGCGGCGGGTGGACGGGCCTTTAGCTCATCGCGCATAGCGTCGAATGTCAGTATTTTACATGGAGCGACTGCCATCAGATCTCCGCAATATACTAAGCAATGCCGATATCCTAAAGTTAGACCGGTTGTCAAACTTTCGGGCTTCTGACTACCCGTAAAGACTGTCATAGGTATTCGTATGATACCCGGGACCGAGGGCTTAACTTGCTCTCCGAGGCACCTAGTGAAAAGTAAAATATAACAAAATATTTCCAACGTAAAGGTAACACAGGTAAATGGGTACCTTGTCACGCTTAGCGGGTTAAGGCTGGCTTGAGGAGTCAATCCTTAACGAGCATGTGCACATAAAATCAGAATCTAGCAAGAAGCAGAAGCAGTTTAGCAGGAGTGTACTTACATAAGAATATTAAGGAAAACACTTTTAACCATACAGTATTTATTTTACAATTATTACAAGATTGATATTTTAAGATTACTTAACAGGGCGTGGTTCTATGACTACGATACAAGGAGTCCAGGGTCTTCAGGTGTAGTAGGTAGTACTTAACTAGGCGGCTGCTGAGGCGCGAGAGAGGACGAAGTGCAAAGAGTCGGCCGTTTTATAGGCGCACGCCGCTAGTCGCCACCACTGCCACCGTCACAACCTCTTAAAGTATTTCATGCCAGACCTATTCCGGTTAGGACAGGAAAACCGTGTCTCTCTTTTCAAATATTTTCTTTAATTTTTCCAGTTTTCTTTAAATAGGAACCACTTGAAAACAAGTAGCTCCACATTCCTTAATAGTCTAATTGCTTGTATACGATAATTGCAGCGTGGGTTTATTTACCGAGAGATATGTTTATCTATCTGTACTCATACAACCTTTCAACTATCCAATTAGCACGTTAACTTAAACACAATGTTCGTAATCTGTACTTAGATTACATGTAACAGGTATTCAGGTACAGCTCTATTACGAGTACCACATAACATTTATGTATCGACTACCTAAACTTGCTACCTAATATACATGAACAACTTGTTCATGTTTTCACCTATTCGCTTATCCAAACAGCATTCCCACATAACATTGTATAATAAGTATGTACTATAAGCATATTGCGTTTTATTGCGTCCGCGCTCGTCTCCTAACTTCAAGACCAATATCTTCCATTTTCCGTCCACCAACATATAAATTGCAATTTATGTATATTCGTTTTTTTAAACTGCTTTCATATTCATGGGTATCCAATATTGGATATACACTTTTCACACAAATGTTACTGGTGCAAATATTTTATCAATATTATTGTAGTAATACCGGTACAGCACTTAAATAATATAATTAGATTGCTTGATATAAAACTCTTGTAAAAGCCATACACTATATTTCTTAAACATCTTAATCGTGTGAATAATATTGGATTACTGCGTCTGTTCTTCGGAAATAAAAAAGAAATATCATTTGAAATATCGCGAACGTATTCGTAGTAATGTGTTTACAAAAGCTGTAGTAGCGAGCTTAAGGATTAAAATACAACAGGTTGCAAGTTGCAGCGGATCCGATAAAGCCTCCAGTCGAGGTTGGCACGGCATGCGGCGCGCGCGCATACGACAATATCACTTGCACACCTCACGATTTCCGTGCATCTTCATAACGCGATGTTTCATCTACAATTGTCCAATAAAATACTCCATACTATGAATACTACAATAATTAAAACCAAATTATGTTTGCATTTCTAAGTGCTGAATAAATATTGTGACACAAAATGTTAAAACCAATTCTAATTATAGTGTTTGTGTTAATTTTAATTACGGATGCGGACTTTATTGTAAAAGGCAAAGTTAAAAAGCGGAACACAGTAATAAAAATAAACGACCATTTTCCACCGAGGTGCTTTAATAACAATTCTGTATTTAGAAACAATGATACCTTGAAACGGATTGTATTCGCGTCCAAGTATATTTTTACTGGGAAAATTTCGAGTGAGCAAAAACGGAAGCGGGGAAAATTTAAAAGGAGCATATTTAAAGTGTTTGTGAGGCGAATACTGAAAGGTGACGTTGGGGCTTTAAGTGAGATATTGAATTTTGAGACTAGGACGCTCAATTCGTCAAATCGTGCGTACTTATTGGCTGAGAGTAGTTCGTGGAAGCGAGGATGTGTCGGCAATGGGCAAGGCTGGGCGGCGCTGCTCTTTAGTGGCGAAGAGTTCACCTCTCCCCTAAAACTGTTGATTGATCCTGTGCCCTCGAATCTCGATGGCGTCCGACGAGTAAAAGCGCTGATAAAAGGTATATATATCCTTGAAAAGTTTAAATATATTCGTGAAATAACGGGAATTAAAATTATGCGATGATATGTTTTGAAAATACTATTAGTGTATTATTTATACTTCAAAAAAAATATATGTTTATTTTAAACCCATTATAATATTTACTATCGAACATTAGTCACCTACAACGGTAAGCTAATAAACGTTATTATTTAAACAATGATGTTTATAGATTTCCCAGATTTTCCCGGATACCTTAACAGAAATATGATTTGATTTGTAAACATCCGTAACAAATTAGGAATCAGTGCAACACTGAGCTTTCTTGTTTCATACACGATATGTTTTTAGAACTATATTGTTGAAGAAATAAAAGGAAAAACCCACTTGTGCGTACGTAGATAAAAGAAACAAAATCACATTTTAGACAGAACATGACTCCATGCGCTCAAGACATGGCTACAAACCTTTATGTAAATGAAATACATGTATGAAGACTCCTACGAACTGTATGTACCTAGCATAATGTAGATTATATGTATGTATTATGTGTGTACCACGTTTTATTTTGGTACTCTTTTTAGGCGTTGATAATTCAACGGAGATAATATATATCGGGTGTAAAAAGACCCTTAACGATAACGAAAACCACATATTCTACCCATCATTGGGATCATTTTTTTCTACCACACCATACCTGGGAAACCATTGGTTTTGGAGGTATTGAAGGTCAAAGTATACATATTTTTTTTAGTTTTTTCCAAAAACGTATTCTAAGTGATAATACTAAACTTTCTTCGAAACAACCTTATCAAAATTTTCAATTCTTCTTCACAAATTACGCATTTGAAGTTACAAAAACGCAACGAATATCAAACGCACACGAACGCCTTGGCTCAGCTGTGTGGCCACTGCACGCATGCAAACGCGCGGCATCGCCACAACCACAGACTGTGCGCTACAAAAAAAATCGTTTTTTTATGCCAAAAAATAAAAGTCGTTTCCCAGCAATTATTTTTGGTCAATGTAGTTTAGTTTGATGTACAGAGTGCGTAGATTTCGGCTATGTGATGGGTCTTTTTACACCCTGTATAGGTCACACATTTCTTCTTTTGTCATCTAAATGTAAAGAAAAACACCAACCTCGTTAAAGAAAGTCATGTTTTTGTGGTGGAAATTTTTTTTACGGATATAAAAATCTTAAAAAAGCACTCTCTCTCGGCTTCAATACCCAAATGTAGTATGAAAAATCTAAGAATTCAGTAAACATGGAAAAATGCGTAATTGTATCATTATGCCGTGTCATGGGTGGATAAAAGGTAACTAAAAGATTGATGGGAAGTAGCATCCTCCTTTGAAAAAAGGAAGATGCTGTTTTAAGAAAATTGTTTGCCAAGCTGTGTATTACATCTCACGACTACCCTTTGAACGGATATTTATGAAAGCCGATGTGTATCAGAAGTCATCATCCAATTTTAGCAAAGCCAGCTAAGAAAGGACTTTTATGCATTGAACAGCACGTCTTGTGTTTATTAATGTGTTAATATAATTTATTAGTAGTTCAAAGATGGCGTTTATTTTGGTTTTAATTAGGGACATGAAGCAGTCGAATCATTAACGTGTTATGGTTGTAACAAAGCCTAGGCAGTTCTTACAAGACAAATGATGCAAATCAATTACTATAGTCATAACAAAAATTATGCCTTTCTAATGAGATAAAATATTGAAAACTATTATAATTAATTTTAACACAAAAACATTCTTCATATACAGGCTGTCCTGAAACAACTCAACGTCATGCCGGGAACAAATGATAGCGCAGCTTACGAAAGTTCAGAACAAAAATAAAAAAATTGTATAGTTACAAAAAAAAAACACATTTCATAGTTAGATTTATGAGGTAAATGTTTATTCATGGTAACTTTGAAATTCGAAACGAATAAATTATAAAAATAAACAGTGGCTGTACACAAATGGCAATCGACGATCGCTAGAGAATAGAAACGACAATGAAATGTACTGGATTGACATAAGCTTTCAACCGGTCAAGCGATCTGTTATATCATTTCCATACATTTAATTGGCGTATCTATTCTCTAGCGATCATCGATTGCCATTTGTCTACAGCCACTGAACAGTCATCAACTGCCAACTGCTCTATCATTTGTTTCCGGCTTGATGAAGAGTTTTGGCACACCCTGTATAATAATGTTTAATACTCTTCTAGTTGATAAGAACCTGAGACAAAAGAAAATTCTTTCAGATAGCAATAACAAATAGTTTTAGTTTGTCAGGCAAAGATAATTTCGCTAAACTCCACAAGCATTTTGTTTCACGTGCCATTGTCATCAGTAAAGAAAAAACCGTCGTTGTTTAAAAATAAACGACCTTTCTTGGCAGCTAAGTGCATTACATATATTCTTCATTCCATCATGCGCAGAAAGAAGTCAAAACACTCTTGAGTAGTGGGCGTTGTACTGGTAAACAATGGTACGAGTACAGACACAACTAAGTAAGCTTTTGCTCTCTTATTACGAATGGCAACGTAAGCTTGCAGGTACTTTAAATATTACCCTAGGACGTACTAGCAATACATGTAATTAAAGTAATATGTTTTCAAAATTTTATTTTTATTGCTTTTATTCACCATTTACCTATATGTATACAGGCTGTAAACGAATTCGTGTAATTCCTTCAAACCGCGTGATCTACTGGAGACACTGATTGACCCTGCATAGGTTTTTTTCAGAACTATAAAAAAAAGTTTTCAAAAAATGAACCTTGGTATTCTTTAGCTAAGTAATTGTAGCGTCCCGAGTTAACTGACTGCGTGGAGCGATATCGCGCTAGTCATGCTCGTCAGCTGTTTCGCCGTGCCTTCATTAATTTACGCATGGCATCGAAATTTTCTATCACAAAATTTTTTTATTTGGGAACAGAACGTTTATTTTTTATTTTTAATCAATCTTTATTCCATGCGGGGTTAATCTATACCATTAATAGATCATGTGGTTTGAAGGAATTACACGAATTCGTTTACATCCTGTATAGAATTTACATTTTTTAAATTCAAATATAAAAAACATTAAAAAATAGTAGCCCACCGGCATAGCGCCATCGGGAATAGGGTCCAAGCTACTGGTGGTCAGGGCCTCAAAGAGAGGGACTTCCTAATAATGCTCGTCGTGTCCGAAAGTATTGCTTTCTGTATCTTTATTATTATTATAATTACATCTTGATCTCATTTGAATCTAGTCGCACCTGATGGTTAGTACAGACAGGGTCTAAGATGGAGCACTCGACACTAAGTAACAGAGATATAGAGGGATTCCTTTGCCTCTGGCTCTCACACCACGACGGAACACGGTAAACTGCTTTAGTCAAAGTAATATATTTTTCAAATAGACCAGTACCTAAAATGTGAGTTTTGTTACGTTACTACTGTAGTTGCGTCACGCCAAAAATGTATGAAAATTTAGGCAGAGCCTCTAGCGGCGAATAGCGTTACTAAAAATTTGTTTGACATTTTTGGTGTGACGCAACTACAGTAGTAACGTACTTGGGGTACAGGAGTGCTAATATTATGTTAATATGCTAATATTATGCGCGTTGGTGAAACAATTTTTGTTTCATATTCACAATAATAACTACAAGCACACTGCACATCATTGACGACACGTTTGGTGCAGTGGCTAAGCGATTGGCTTCTGCGCTACGGGTCGTGGGTTCGATTCCCACACGGAACAAAAATTTGTATGGCCTACAGATGGTTGTTCCGGGTCTGGGCGTTTGTTTGTGAGATTTGTGTCTGTAAACGCACCCACGATACAAGAGAAATCTTAGTGTGGGGCAACGTTTTTTAAAAAAAACAAAAAAACAAAAACATCCAGTCGCAATAATTGTAAACAATGCAACTGCTAAATACAGTTTAAAGGCAGTTAGGATGTAGTCAATGCAACTGCGTGACAACTGCCGATTGGATGTGAAGCCACTTGCAGTTATGATTACGAATGTAAAACAAAATATGTTTCACCAAACGCGGCGTTATTAGCCCCCCAATTGACAGTTCGATACCCTAGTTCACAATCATATTAATTTAATTTTTTTGACAGTGAAATTGTAACTTTATGATTTGTGCACTATCGTCCTAATTACACCACCTTTTTCTCGTAATTAGTATGATTGTGAACTAGGGGATCGACTTATGAAATGAAGGGCCCTTTTTTTTCTATTGCACTGCTGTAGATGGTCCCTGGGGACCCCTTCTACGTAACCGGGCAGTTATTGGCGAGACCTGAAGGGTCTCCAGCCAATTGGGGGGGAAGTAAAATACTTAACCTGAGCTAACTACTTGTACTACACTAACATCATGACTACCTGCAACAACAGGATTAAGGGCGACCCCAAGTGGGACTCGGACCTCGGCTTAGGGCATTGCTGGAGGGGGCTTGGGGGGGGGGGGGAGAGACAGCTTGATGAGGGCTGAATTATATCTGCGTGAATTAAATGAAGGGTCCAATGCAATAATGATGAATGTCCAAAGTTTCTTTAATTCTAAGTAATATATCATTCGGACACTTGATATAATTATGCAGTTCGTAATCTCGTTTACAAACTCAGCAATATCGCTTACAATCCCGAGAAATACGTTTTTAAAAATCGGATACGCGGCTAGAACGCTCAGCGTCATAGGTGTTCTCATCTTTAACGCTGAGTTTTCTTTCACCATTTATAAATTAAAAATCAAATGAAGGGTCCACTGCAATAATGATAAATGTCCTTTTACTTTGTTTTAAGATATTATTATAGGTATATATTATTGCCGTGGACCCTTCAGATGTCAAAACTAGGAGCACGCACGGTTCCAATAAGACACTATGTTATTTTAAAAACTCTTCAGATAAAAAAATACATGGAACTCTTTTGTTTTGAATGGGATGAACATAAAAATTCAATGTAGCAGGATAAAGTCCTGGCAACATCCTAGCCATCAGACTATGTCGATTCAAATATTTATGGTGATTTGATGGTGTCGTACCGGCGGCCTTTTATCTCACAGATGATTATCGGGTGTGAATTGTATGGACCCAAGGTGGACTGCGGTTGTAAACCCAAAGAGCTAAGAACGTTTGGAGTTGGTATAAGTTTTTCAAATCAGTCAAATTATTTGATGAATGTGTGTAGCATTTTCTTTTTTTTAAAAAGGCAAAAAGGTATCTCTAGTATAACATAAGTTCAAGAATGATTTACTACGTGTGAACAGGTTGTTCCAGTAATGACACCACTTTCGTAATAGTCATTACAAAATAGTAGTTGTATCGGTTGTAGCAATTAAACTCTTAATTTATAATGGTTTGCAGAGCTAATGTTGTCGGAGGTAGCAATAAAAACCAAGTTTCATGTCTATATTTTATACCATTTTAGTAGTTCTGCATACGTTTTTGTTGTTTACATTACACATTTTCAACCCATAATTTATTTATATTTGAGTTGCTGTTACTGTATTTTTGTGAAGCAAGAGTCTTTTATCGACGTTATATGACATGTCCAAGATTGTGGTAATTTGATTATCCGTGTTATAGCTAAATTATGAACACAAAGTTCCACTCCTTGGTCCGAAATGTATTCGTAGAAACGGTGGGCGTGGGTGACGTCCACCGTGAGAAAAACATATCCCAAAAGTGTACGTCTGTGCTTTTATAACTGACAGGAAATGGGTTCCGTATTATTCAAGACAATTAGTGGTATCCTTTGTTTTTATTTTAACGATCCAGCATTAACTTAAATTGTAGTTGTCGGTCTGTCTGTCCGTCCACTTTGTTACTTGACATACAGGCGAGAAAATTTCACGTTACACGTTTCGATAAGGTGCTACGAACCGTTTTACCCATTCTTATTTTTTGTACAAAAGAAATACCCAGTAAACGGTACAATGTTTTGTCTATGTCGAAGGGCTTACGAATGCGTTGTAAATTATTGTTTTACTAAAAGTAGGACATTGTAGAAACGAGATCACAAATCAATTCGGATAGATAACTCCTTAGATATATTATAATGAAGACAAGGTCAGCGGCAGATAAAAACAAAATTCGTCCGGGGGAACAAGGGTCGGATCCTCCGGGATGTGTCGCGCTCGGGGACGATCAAGTTTATCAGGACCACCAGCGACGCGCACCACTGCTGGACAACTCCCGACAAATTTATTGACACCCTTTCAATTAAACCTATTGTTGCCGGGAACAGACACAGCGGTCATAACAGAATAAAACACGATAACTCGCCGCGTGTATTCGTAATGCGTTCCCATATCGACCGCTGCCCGTTCCGACCGCCGTAAAAGGAGATTTATTAAAACTATTTGGAAACTGATTCGATCGAAACCGAACGATTTGACATTTAGATAAAGAGTAAAATTTATTTTTCCCTCGGATACGCCGCTCCGGCCGAGTGACAATGGAATAAAAAGGTTATAAAATGCGACGGTTGCGGCCGCTCTCGCCCACGTCCCTCGGGTGTTGTCGGGTGTTCATACGCGGCGCTGCATATCTGGCCCGGGACGAGCCGCAGCTGCCACGCTGCCAGATAAAATGCGACGAGTGCGTTATTACGACCCGCCGCACACAACCGCTGCCACTCGCAAGCACGTGTAAATTTCCAATGTGAGAACACGCTAGATAAGCCGCAGCGCGTGGGCGCAGAGAAAATTCACGGCGCCGAGACTAACGCCGACCGCGACACTACGTCGCGAACCTCTCGGATTTTTGTGTAAATCGATGTAACTGTACTAATAGGGTCAAAACATGTTATTTATTGAACGTTTATCATTCCCCGATTAACGGTTATATTTTGTTGCATTGTGATATTCATAATGGTCTTTGTATAGTTTGTATAGTCGTGGCGCTGAATGTAAGTAATAGCGATCAGTAACTATTACGTTGTGAATAAATAACTTTTATTTATAGCTATTCTTTATTGGTAAAAATACTTATAAGTATGTTATCGTCCCATAAAATTTATATATATTTTTGGAACTTTACCATATTACTTCTATCTTAATGAGCCCTAAATATATAAACAATAAATTATGATCATTTTATACGTTTTCCGTTATATTTTCGAGAAGTAGTGAGATCGTTCTCAGAACTATAAATTCATAATAGGAAATAAACGTAGGAAATATTAACGTCATAAAGGTACACCCACACTTGTTAAAGTTGCTTCTTGTCGTTATAATGCAAGCTTAGATAATCAAAAAATCATAATAAAATAACGCGTCTTTGTTAGAACTGTATTATCATTTCTCGAGACGTTTCGAAACGTTATTGTTTTTGTACGCATTGAGGTAGATCAGGGCGACGGAGATAATCTCCTTGGGGACGTGACACAAGAATGAGATATTTTTTTGCTGACGCATTGTTTTGGGAGTCGAATAACATACGACGTGCGACTCGTTCCTGGAACTGAGCCTTGACATTGGCTGTGTACGGGCAAGACAGGTCAACGGGCTCAAGGCTTACGAGCTGGCAGACAACACCAATACTTTAAGCCCTTAGTTTTGCTTTTTTCACTTAAAGTACTGGGGTTCTACTTGCAGCGATGGCTCCAAAAACCTACAGTGTAGATAAATTGTAAAACACAATAAACAACTACTTTTATTCCAGTAGAAGAGTTCAACGTTGCTGTAAAATTTGCATTATGTAGGAAGAATACTCACGGGTCTGCTATTTGCTTGCTTTTAGCTGAATAGAATATTGTGAATGTTAACATCACGGCATGAATTTCAATTTAACGATGGTTTGCGTTCCGGCGATGCTCGAGAGATACGTTGCAAATGTTACAATCTTAGTTGGGAATAAAATCTATGATGTCGGCCATCGCGGCATCGATTGCCCACTAACCGGTGAATTTCAAAAGCTTCACACTGGGTTCGGTAACTTTAGACGTTTCCTTAATTTACATATCTCCATTGTATCCACTCGAGTTTCCATAAAATTTAACAACACCCGTCTTGTCGTGTCCTGTGAGCACCCAAGATGTTACTTTACGACGATTCTCAAGACCAACTTAAGGTTATAGCTATAATTCAGTTTTATGAAACCCCTTTCAGGTAACTAAGTGTGTATTTGGAAAGTTCTCACATAACTTACAGTGGGCTAGTGAGTGTATTAGTATAATGGTTACGCTGTAACATGTTGAATAAAATCTGATAATATTTGTTGAAATTACTTCGGTAATCTGTTTCATGCCTAGTGATTCTTTTGTCTATTGTTCCTTTGTATCTGAAGTTGTTGGGTACGAATTACAATACCAAATTATTAATTTAGTTTCCATACATTGGCAAAAGGGTAGTAAACCCAGCACACACGTTACTGAGATAAAGGATAAAGATAATAAAATATTGTTAATTTGTATAATAGAGAGATGTGAGAACCTAATTAGTGTTAATTTACTTAGTTAGGATAACTAAACTGTGAGATGGCTGGGTCGAGACTTGTGTGAATACAGTTGTGGAAACAGTCAGAAGTCCTAAGGTAATACTACCTTCATTAACTTAGACTAATATTTTGCGTCAAAGGAGCTGCCGGTTTATCTGTCGGTGAAATTCCTTTTATTTGTCTATGTTACGAGATGTTATAAAGCAATGAGATTCTTAACGAAGGTTTATTGCTTCAATAGCGAACTTTACGACGTTCATTGCGGCTGAACACGTGTCAAAAGTGTAGCAGATAATACACACACACACACACACACATGACAAGCCTGCCGATAATATTAAAAATTCCATAAAACGTCGTCCTTAGCAACCTTTAAATTACGTCAAAGAAGTATTTCACACGTCTGGTATCATATCTTTTATCAGAAAAGAAAGAATACAAAGATGAGTAATAAAAAAATAATCGGCTTATTTTTCCGATTCCCCGCTTTGTAGTCTATTCTTTACGAAGAATTATGATGTATTTATATTCTTATTTATTACTTTCAAATTAAGAGGCTTAGAATACAATGTCAAAAAGCGATATAATACCTACTTTGTTTTATAAATGTGAATATAATATGTATAAGTGCTTGACAAGATGTTGTTGAAAGTTCCAAGACATTCATTATGGTGTAAGGACTAACCGCTTTACTTTCCAACAAGATGATAGAAAGAAGGGGATGTGGATGTCGTAAAGTCTTGTTACGGCGGGTGTTGGTGTCATAAAGGAGACCGACTCTGCCGCCAGCAGTCGCTTAAGAAAGCTCAATTTGATTTGAAACGGCGCCGGATGCTTTAGTGGCCGAGTGAATTTTATTCAAAACTCTAGCTATAGTTAGATCAGCTTTGCGAAAACATCTACAGTGACTAGAATCGATGAGAGTGAGGGCCTGTTTCACAATCGTTGGTTAATTCTTACCTAGGATATAAATATGGTAGTTTGACAGATTTTCTATAGAGAAACTGTCAGACCGCCATATTTATTTATAAGTTAAGAGCTAAGTGTCGATTGTGAAACAAGCCCTAAGGCTGGTGTTCACCAAGATTAATTTTCTGGTTAAACGACTGTTTAACTCAAATTCTGGTACATTTTACGAGTAAACGGTTGTTCAACCAGGGAATTAATGTTAGTGAACACCAGTCTAAGTAAGGTAAATATATACAAACATAACATCACGCTTGTATTCCCCAAAGGGTTGGGCAGAAGTGTAGTACACCCTCATTTCGCCGTTATGTTTAAGTCACATGTAACAGGGGACGAACCTATAGACTTCAACCGGGCACAAATCCAGACTTCGAGCCAGACTCAGGAATACCACACGGAAAAACCCAATAACACTGTCCGACCTGGGTATGGGATTAAGGACCTCATGCTCAGTAGTATCGCTTGCGGCCACTAGACCAATGAAGCAGTCAAGAAAGGTTAAATATATCATTAATGCAGGATTCCTACATCATAGCAATCGATATTGGATAAAATTAGAGCAAACAAATAAGAAAAATAAGCGTAGGTAGTATCCGCAGTCGACCATCACTACATAGTATAAAACAAAGTCGCTTCCCGCTGTCTGTCTGTCCCTATGTATGCTTAGATCTTTAAAACTACGCAACAGATTTTGATGCAGTTTTTTTTAATAGATAGAGTGATTCAAGAGGAAGGTTTTAAGCTATAAAACGTACACGTGCGAAGCCGGGGCGGGTCGCTAGTTCTTTATAAGAACAGTGCAGTATTTAGCCCGGTCGGGTTTGAATTTTACCGTACAGAAAGTCGGGTAGTTCTGCATTTTGGCTATGTGTTATGTTTAGGAGATGATATGAAAAATTTGCAATTTTCCGTGTAATAAAATAACACGTAGGTATCTAAAATTTTAAACTACCCGACCTTTTACTAGGTAAACCCCTTTTATGCGACCTGGCGACTGGGCTAATTACAGTCTTTGCAAATATTTTGGTAAGCAAAACGATTTTTGGATAGAACCCGGGCATAAATAGTCAAGGACACATGTCCTAGGATCTCTATGACATTTTAGAAAAACTCGCAAGAAATGCGCGCGTTATATTTCGCTCTTTGGATGAATAATAATAAAAGTCAAAAAAGAAAATTTTACCGGGCAGCCATTTCATAATTAAAAAAATATGTGTTTACAACTTTTTATTAAATAAAGATAAATTATCCTACAGCTTTTTTCATTTTATGTGAATTTATCTTTATTTAATAGAAAGTTGTAAACACAAATATATTTTGTTTAATTTTGAAATGGCTGTCCTGTAAAATGAGTTTTTTTGAATTGTGTTTATTATTCATCTAAAGCAGCGATTTGCAGTTCATGGTGGCGCTGCTTGAAAAGGCCATTTAACATCATGTCAAATTCAGTTCAATTAAAATTAAACCCTATGTGGCGGATGGTAATGCGGTGACGTTATTTGCGTGTTAAGTTTTGATGTGACATAGTGCTAAAGGCCATTAAACATAGTCAATTTGAATACTAACGCTTGTATCTAACAAGCTAAAGCTTCATTATTCTGTTGTATAACCATCGTTTAATATCAACTGCAAGATTAATACGATAAATTCATCATAATATTATTCTGTTTTAACTAAAGGATTGCAGTGATCCATCAAGTTTATCATTTGGCTGTTAAAAGCGGCTCTTCAAACATTCGCAGTATACAGGGTGTCCCAAAACTCAACGTCAAGACGGGAACAAATGATAAAGCAAATTATGACTGTTTTGGAAATAAAAAAGGTTTTCTTCATGAATACAATTCTATCTAAAGTGACCATATAAATCTAACTTGCGTGTTTTAAAGCAAAGTAGAAATAAATAAATAAATATTAACCTGGTAATTGTCCCACTGCTGAGCAAAGGCCACTTCTCATACAGAGAAGGAACGAGCATTGATCAAGATCAAAGTAGAAAACTTTAAAAAAATAAAAACTTTCTAATCTATCCTAAATTGCCATCATTTATTCCCGGGTTTGACGTTTAGTTTCGGGACACCCTGTATATTTGAGTAAATACACTTTTTTAAATTATTTTTTACAACCTTCAAGCATAGAGGTACTTAATATAATAACAAAAATAATATCGCTTAATCTTGTTTAGGTTTCTTGTTTATCACCTAGGTCGATATTCCTTAGATTTAGATGCCTTTCTAGAGAGTTAAGGAATTGGAGAGGAATTTTTATCAGTTAATTTTATTGTACAGTTTATAGTTACTTGACTGTGGCAAAGATTTTCCAATTAATTCGACATTTGGCATGGAATTTTAAGACGATAAGAATAAAATGTTAAATAAATCTTATCTATTCACTGACATTTACATTAAAATTCCTTTTATAGGCCTATTATAATTCCATTCAGGATTCTTTTATTTCGCGTTCTTAATCCGTCATAGCAATTTTACAATTGCGCCCATTAAAACTGAAAGTAATCAACTTTGACACGTAACTCATACAACATAAGTTATATTGTAAATTTTAACGACTGAAGGGCTCCCAAAAGTTTCTCGTGCGCAGGTAGAATTCGACCGACATTCCTCCGCTTTGTTCGGATGACGATGCGCCTACACACTTCCGGATGAGGTACAAATCTTAACAGTTGAATCCATTACACTTAAATCTTATTGGTCGTTAATATTCTGTCTTGATGACAAATACAGGGAAGATATCTAGTTAATGTTTTCTGGTATCTTTGAAGAAAGCGATTGAAAATTGTTTATGAGCAAATCCGATCTGCAAAAGGAGTGTGCGAAACTATACTTAATGACGATTAATATAATATGAGTGATAGGAAAGTTTTTGAACGTTGAAATATAGGTACTCGTAAGGTGAATATGTAGACGAAACGGCTACAGAAAACTTTCATGTTTATTTTGATTGACCTAGTGTTATATCTAGGGACTGGTCACAGGGGTGGCTGCCAGGGGCAGAAGACATAGGGAGCCGCAAAATAGGCCATTCAACACATTATAACAGAAAAATTCTAACTCGCGTATTTAAATGCCTGCATGAATTATGACTGGAGATTGACAGCTACAAATAACAGATAAAATCATTAGGTACTTGTCTTAATGTTTTACAAAATTCTTAATAAAACGTTTTTTTTATTTAGCATGTTTTTTTGGGGGGTGCAATATTTGATCCTTACCCTGCGCGCTCATAACTTAGGCTGAGATCTATAGACCCAACTTGGACTTTGCTCAGACTTTACTTTAGACTTATGACAAAGTCAGTATTTATAGAGCCGTCTTTGAATTCATCTGAGGGCGTGCTTAGCAAATGCTTAGCAAAGTCTAAGTTCACAAAATCGACGACTTAGCAAATACTTAGGCTACTATTATCCTAACAAAAAATAATGGTCCAAACTTTACTTTACCATCATTATATTTACACAACTTTTTAATTTTTTAGTATTATAAAGTGACCAGACTCAACTCAGTAATACCAGATTAGGGAAGATTTCCTTGATGTTGATAACTAATTCTGAATTAGTTAAGATAAAAACAATTAGGTATTATAACATCACATAAAACAAGTTTTTCTAAGTTTAAAATGTATAAAAATGAATTAAAAGTTACTTTTTCTCGACAAATTGCAGATGTCAAAACGATGCGATCCGTTTCAATGAATTTAATATTGTGTTCGTTTATAAAAAAAAAAACACATATAAGCATGCCAATTTTTGCTTATTCTTATAATAATAATACATAGAAGAAATATGAGCGTAGTTCTAGATTATTTACATGTTATTATTGTTAAACATTTATAAAGAAAAATCAAGAATGTAATGCTTGAAACGAAACAATAACTTGTATTTTGACATCGACCGTCTTAGCGTATGCTTAGCATAAGCTCAGCATAGTCTCAACGTGATACGTCTATAAATTCCAAATCTAAGATTATGCTAAGCATACACTTAGCAAAGTATTGCGTGAGTAAAGTCTGAGCAAAGTCTAAGCTAAGTCCAAGTTGGATCTATAGATCTCAGCCTTAGTTACGACACTGGATCAATCCTATGAACAATGAACTATTTCATAATCATCATTAAGAGCCTCTTAATGATGATTATGAAATAGTTTTATTTAATATCTTCATTAGTTGCCATTTACTTTCAATGTTATTTTCTATTTCCACAAAGTAGATATTTAATTAACCTAACACAGCTTATTACATGCCATGTACGTCGTTTACAATTCATCTGTTTCATTTTAATGAGCAGTGTGTTTGAGAATTAAAAACTAATGGTTATCGATTAACGAGTTTCTTGCATCATTGTCTTCCTAATAGCTAGTTAAGAGATGTTTACCGTGCGCTGTAGGTAGATAATTAATGTTTTTTTAACTGTCAACACGAGACAACTGTAATGGCGTGTACCATTAATCAAGAACGATGATATATGACTTACGGTAGTGCCTTTTATTTTACTCCTAGACGATGTCGCCTCGGGTGTCCTGATCAGTTTATATTTGATAAGGCTTTATTATAAATAGCATATGACATGATGACATATCTCACTTAATGACTTTTAAAATAGAATGAGCTTGCACTTAAAGTATCGTGAACATGTAATTAATTTTCTTCAGTGTCTCAAAAGCTCTTCAAGTTTAATGACATTTTCTAAGTTGTACATTTCTGAGTAATTACTCTTTCTCTTAAACAGGTTTTCTCCGAATTTATCGTTAGGTTTTTCGTGGATTTACAAATAATATTTATAAAATAAATTACACTATTTAGAGAGATTTGCGTGTTTTTTTTTAGTAAAATTCTCTGTCTTCGTAATTTAGAAAAAAAAATTACGTTCCTATGGTCAAAAATGTCAGTATAGTTAGAGTTTGGTTAAAACACGAAAAGTAATCATAACTCGAAAAGTAAAAAAAATCGCGGAACGTACATATACATGGGTGATTCGGGTACCTCTAAGGATGCTTTACCTTTGGACTTCAGCTTGACGCTACTTTTTAGGACAGCCTGTATACAGTTATATCTTAATTAAAAAGATGGAAATAAAATATTTTTTCGTATCGCTACTGCGCATAATAGTTTAATAGTTACGACTTGCGGTAGGTGCCAAATGTTAACAATTTAAATTAAGATCAAATTACATTTTGTTACCACAAATGGAGTTCACTTCTGCGGTAAAGCGTCCAATGCTGTAATAACAATTGCCGACGGAATGTTTCAACACCTACTAAGTACGAATAAAAGTAAATTCCGTATATGGATCTTATAAGAAATCAAGTGGACTCTCATGTTCGGGATAAAATTGGAAACTTTATGGTTATACGTTTTTTCCTTTTATTCTTTCATTTGCATACATTATACATGTGTCCAAATCGTAACAAGATTCCATAAAAAGTCGTATCATAAAAATATTAATAATTTTTGTTGACTGACTTTCCAAAATGGAACTCTTGTTTTTTTAGAATAAGGGTCAAAATATACGTCCGATACTTGCTTCCGGGAGCCAGATCCGACTGTCTGATCGGATTCATGAAATACACGTACGATTCTCGTGTCCGATTTTTTCTGGACGACGATTACGCCCTGATGATGCTTACAATTCTGACATCCGATCCGATAGTCTGATCGTACGTGTAATTCATGTTCAAACAAATGTATGGCGCGGAGGCCTTCAGATAATCTGATCAGACTATCAGAGCCGACTATCGGAGGCAAGTATCGGACGTGTATTTGGGCTTTAAATATTGTTTTTATCGCTTAACCTTCCGTTAAAGACTCAATAATATAAATAAAGCACGCGGGTCCGTTCCGGTCGTGGGTGTAATATCTTGCGGTTCGGAGTTACATAATGATTGTCGCGGTCTGTTGACTCCTCGCCCTTACATCGCGCGACACCCACTTTGATTTACTCACAACAATGATGCGGGGGCATTGATATATTGTTATAGAGTCAGATGAGGTAACACAGCTGTTTACTAATTGTTTTTATTCCTTATTGTTACAGGTATGGTAGTGTCTCGTCAGACAAGTTCGGGTGGCACATTGTTTTTGGTATTAACACTTGGAATAAGTCGTACAACCAGTTGACTATACAGGTATTGTGTTAGTTGTTTTTAATACAGAAACCAGCTAATTACTGAACATAAAAGCCTTTTAATTTAACGTCTCGCGGCGACATTTTGGAGCCGAGTCAACATGTCAGATAAGGTACTTTTACAACTTGTTTTGGAATATTTTTTATTAGCATTATCCTTAATGTGATTTAAGCCTTTTATTTATTGAATTGAGATTTGCAACACCTTGTGTTGTAAAAAATTGTGTAGGTATTACTCGAGATTTTCTAATCTTGATCAATGCTACCATTTTTGATTTAAGCGACAAGTTCGTTTTTTTTCGTCCCAGCAGTTTATGGTAAAGTGAAATATAATTAAATTAATAACTTCATTTGACTAAACATGAATTTATTTTAACTTAAGTTGGAGTCTATTCAAACTGAGAATGTGGTTGTAACCGCCGAATTTCCATGTAAATTAATAGCACGAAAGTTTCATTTGAATTATCACGAAAAACTTCGTAGTTTTCTAGTGATTAATCCGCCTGAATGTCAATTAGTTTGACATGCTATCTGTTTGGGGCTCCGACAACTGAAGGCTTTTTAAACTGGAAATTAAATGACAACAACAGTTGAATTAGCTGTTTTTCGTTAGGGTACCACAATTTTGTTTAAAGAATTGAGAAGTTATCGTAGATAGGTAATCTTATGGAAAATATTAATTTATTTATTAATACTTCTATGCACTATGTTGGTATATAAGACGGACTTAATGGCATAAGGCATTCTCTACCAACCAGCCTTAGAGTTAGAAAGAAAAACATCGAAATAGGTACAAAAAAAGATGATTTAATTTTATCAATTTTCTACTCAAAAGCCTTTAAATTCAAAGATAAAATATAATTTACAATAAAATATATTATGCAAAATAATAAAATATGACAATGTTACAATATATTATATCAAATACAAAACATTATGAAAACCTAATTGTAATTATGACGAAGACTAAATTAGATGATTAGAAGTGTAGCGACTTCAGGTAGTAGGTATTCCCTAACTTTGCTGTTGAACGTTGCACTCTAAATAGCAAATATTTTTATTGAAACAATTATACATATTTATCTCGGTCGAAGGTCTTGTAATGTACCTACTTACTAGTGATGTTTCGACTAGTCGGCAAAGCCGACTATCCGGCCACTTTCGCAGTCGGCGACTATTCGGCAAAGAGCGCCGACTATTCGGCTTCTTACTTTGTATGTATTTCTCAATAAAATGTATATAGGAGGAATTACATTAAAGAAAAAAAAGAAACAATGCGAAGTAAACAAAACATGTTCCTACACGCTCGCAGGCGGCGGTTGCGACTTGCGCGCGAATAAGCTGTAAACGAAGCGTCACGGAAATTCCTGAATACCCCCGAAATCGTGATCGGCTTGGCCGACTTGTCGGCCGATTAGTCGGCCTCTTTACAACCGACTAATCGGATAGTCGGCTAGTCGGCCAAAGTCATAGTTGGCACATCTCTACTACTTACATTATCAATTTAAATCTTTTTTATTTGCTCGGGTGTTTAAAAAAATGCATCACTTATTTGCACGTAACATTGTGTTGCGGTTACAATTTCCTGATGGACTAGAAAGCCACTAGCTAACTATGTAATTGCGATAATTAATATTAAAAGCTTAGCAATTAACCTACGGCATTACTTTATGAAACTTGTATTTGTAATAATTGTGGCCATAAACGAGTACGAGTATAAATAGTTGGCAATAAAACTGAAAATTGTGCAACTTTCAAATTCGTTTGTTTAAAATCGACTTTACCTGTGAATCGATTTTGAATTTATTATTGCTATATACAAAATATTATTACTTGGTTTCAGTTTTTTACTAAATTGAACATTTCATAAGTAATTTTGTTATCTTAATGAAATAATGGTTCAAAGCAGACCTGTGACAGGTGATTAATTTTTAATCAGACTATATATTTCTTGAGTCATTACGCTACATTGTTGATGTTCAATGTAAGGTTAAGTTTTGAATGGAACTTCACGTTAACAAACCATTATACAATGTGTCCGGTTATGGACTAGCGATATTCTAGGTACTTATATAACAACTATTCTAGTACACAAATACACTACACACTAGGGTCCAATCCACTTCCCCGCTATTTGGCAGCCATTTTGCTTTTTTGTTGAGATATTCTCTATCTTTTAGTTATGAAAATGTGAACCCATTGTATCGTAATGTAAACGGTAGACAATATTGTTGCCCTCCTAATAAGCCTATTTTGATCTCAGTAGGACCAAAGGTTTGAGAGATATGACTTTTTTTGTACACACGTACAGAATATCTCAACAAAAAAGTGGAAGTGGATTGGATCGGTTCTGCAGCTTCCGAGTAACCACGACATAACAGACCATATGATAGTAATTATTGTATTAAGTGCTTTGTGTGCGCAGTGATGTAAACGTAGCCGTCGAGTCCAGAAGTTAGCTGGGGTTAGGGCGCCTTTCCACCAGAGATGTGCTATGCAGCTATGCTGCGAGAATGTAAAAGCTAAGATACGAAACTATGTGACTGTTTCCACTGATGCTAAGCTATGTAGCGGAGTGAGTAAGATGTGCTATGAAATTGCGCCGCCGTAAGAAAGTTGTGCGAGGAAGATGCGTAGCTCGAGCTATGCGACACGTGTCGACAATAGGGGTGCCTTTCCACCAAAGATGTGCTATGCAACGTTGCTATGGATGCGTTTGATATCCACCAATCATATTCATCGGTCTACATAGCATAGCACTGGTGGAAACTGATTCAACTAAGCTACGTTTTTTATATGGAAGGATGCGTGCTGTGGATGTGTGCTATGGATGCGTGCTATGGATGGTCGCGAGTGGTGTAACTATGTGCAGAGCACCGCGCCGCCGCTTCTCGTACCTTCCCTACTATCGATACGTCGCATAACTCGAGCTGCGCGTCTTCCTCGCACAACTACATAGCTTAGCATCAGTGGAAACGGTCACATAGTTTCGTAGCTTAGCTTTTACATTCTCGCAGCATAGCTGCATAGCACATCTCTGGTGGAAAGGCACCCTAAGGAAGGCTTCTGCACATAGCTACACCACTCGCGACCATTCATAGAACGCATCCATAGCACGCATCCACAGCACGCATCCTTCCATATAAAAACGTAGCTTAGATCAATCAGTTTCCACCAATGCTATGATATGTGGACCAACGAATATGATTGGTGGATATCAAAGGCATTCATAGCAACGTTGCATAGCACATCTCTGGTGTAAAAGCACCCTTAGTCTGCAGTCAAATCTTCACTCAGCAAATAACATAAGTTAGAAGCATGCCGGGGGCTGGCTTTCGCCAACTCTTGTTTACATACGCAGGCACTCTAGACGGTGGCGCCACCGTCAACTTGACCCTGCGTTCCGTTAGCGTAAATATGACAGGTTTTAGTGAAATCAAAATTTGTGTAGAGACCTCACAACCGACTGGTTTGCATATTTAATTCTGTTTGGCGCGCGTTTCGAGTTCAGTTCTAGTATTTGCGCTGCCCACTTTAACTGAATTATATGCTGGCTACATGTGAATATGTACAGCGAAACGAGAATACATTAACGAGAATATTAAATTCTCATTTGTTGGTGATGATTTTTAAGCAAATTATGGTCCTTTTTGAAGTACCGACCGGTTAATTTTGTTTTGAGAACAGTATCCGAATTGCGTATCATATTCGAAATTTCAATCGCTTTCATTTTGACAATACCAATATTCATTGCGTGATACATTGTTGTGGATAAGTCGGATTGTTAACACATATGTTGCTATGGAAATTGTGGACCTGTCAAAATCAAAGCCATAACGATTACAAGTGTTTTGTGCAATTAGGACGCAGGTTGCATAATTCGATTCATTTTAAAATAAATTTAAAATCAGTCAAGGGCATCTGAACATTTAGTTTTAATGCGGGCGTAGTGTTGGTTCAGGGTTGCCACCTTTTTTGAGCAAATAAAGTACTTTTAAGTTAGGAAAAATAAAGTACAATGTTGGAAAATGAAGTATTTTTTTTACTGTTATTACTTTTTATGTTTGTCACTGCTGAACAGTTTTTCAGCAGTCTACTGACTCTTACTGCATTCAAAAACGAAAACAGTGTTGATTATAATGCGATCCGTTACTAGAAAAAACGATTAAGTACCAATTGTTTTCCTATAAAACTTTGAAAATTCGAAACAAATGAAATACAGTATTTTTATGTACCTTATTGCTCTCATAAAGTATAAAGTACGTTTGCCCGAATTAAAGTACAGTACTTTATTATAAAGTACGTGTGGCAACCCTAGTGACCTTGGCAAATTAGGGAATTAGGACAATTACTTATCTTGTGTGGTACACTACATCTTGACCAACAAAGGTTTGCGGAAATTATGTGTCAAGTCACATCTTATTTTAAAACATGTCTTGTTGACTTATTGGTCCTCCATAAAAGTACCTTGGAACGTATTAGACATAAACGTTTATTTAAAAGGGTATTCCGTTTGTTATAAATATGTCACTGGATATTGAAGGATTATGCTCGGAGTTTCCCTGCGTGATCATATCAGAAATGATGAGATCCGCAGGAGAACCAAGGTAACCGACATGGCCCGAAGAATTGCCAAACTTAAGTGGCAGATAAGGCGATGCGGGGCACATTGCCCGCAGAACGGGTGGCCGAGGGGGCCGAAAGGTTCTGGAGTGGCGACCGCATACTGGAAGGCTCAGCGTGGGTAGGCCTCCCACAAGGTGGACAGATGACCTGATGTAGGTCGCAGGAATACGCTGGATGCGAGAAGCACAGGACTGGTCGATGTCGTGATGCTTGGAGGACGCCTATGTTCAGCAGTGGACGACTTTCGGCTGAAATATTATGAACTGGATGTAGTGCTTCCAATCCACGAAGACGCGCCTCATTCGTTTTTGTAAAATGTAGCCGTGTGGAGCGTATGCACACATCTCTTAATATAATCTTATATTAGTGTGTGCGTATGAGCACATCTTACTATTTTGTGGCGATATAACTAACATAATAGCAAGTTATAATTAGTGATCGGATATTCGGATGCGTATTTACCTAAAGTGAATTTTTAGCTACGAAAGTATGGAAGCGGCTTCTTAAAATAACTTTGGAAAAAAAACCCGTCGTTCCAGGAACACTGGGAATGCATAACTAGTCGAGTGTATAGCATACAGGGTGTTAACGAATTCGTGTAATTCCTTCAAACCGCGTTATCTACTGGTGACACTGATTGACCCAAAATAGGTTTTTTTCAGAATCAACAAATAAAAGTTTTCAAAAAATGAACCATGGTATTCTGTATCTGAGTAATTTTAGTGTCTCAAGTTAACTGACTGCGTGGAGCGATATTGCGCTAGTCGTGCCCGTCAGCTGTGTCATCGTGCCTTCATTAATTTAAGCATGGCATCGAAAATTTCAATTAGGTAGGTACATAAAAAAAAATTGGGAAAAAAAAGTTTATTTTTATTTTTAATCAATCTAAATCCCGTACGGAGTTAATCTATACCATTAATAGATCATGTGGTTTGAAGGAATTACACGAAATTACAACGAATTCGCTAACACCCTGTAGAAGCGACTTCTAAAAATGATTTATTAAAAAAAACCCGTGATTATTGGATTCCATAATTATTTAAAATTAATGTTTAACCCCCAATGCAAATATGTGTGTATGTAGAGTGTAAGAAGAGGAGTGGTGTGTGTTAGCTAAACCAAAAAAAAAAACATAAATTAAAATAATTGTCCCTGAACCGCAGGATTTTTTCAACACAAAAGCTCATTCCATATTAGCCAACATCGCAAGTTTAGGTGAATATGCATCCGAATATCCGATCTCTAGTTATAATGCACACTTTTGTACTGTAGCGATTTAGACATGGAGTGGGGCGCGTCTTTGTGGATTGAATAATCTGTAACTTAGTAGGTACAAGGGCCCAATTTTCCTAAAATAAATCTTGATAAATCATTCCGACAGTTTTCAATTTCAAAAGCTTTCCTCCGGTTTCTGAATTGAGAATTCTAGGATAAGTAGTACTTAAGTAACATTTGAGTAAGGAGATGTCAATTAAAAATTTAAAAAAAACGCAAATACCAAAACACCTAATGACCCTGAAACGGCTGAACCAATTTTGATAAAATGTGTCTAAGAACCACCGCAAAAAACAGGTTTTAAATAAAAAAAACCGCACCTAAATCGGTTCACCCGTTTAAGAGCTATGGTGCCACAGACAGACACACAGTCAGACAGACACACAGACACACATAGCGGTCAAACTTATAACACCCCTCTTTTTGCGTCGGGGCTTAAAAGAATGACGAATTTTAAAGCATTTTTTTGATAACTTCGTACTCAAATAACTACTACTTAAGTATTGCTTATCCCGAATTCTCAATTCAGAAACTGGAGGTTTGTCAAATTCTTTGACACAAAAAACATTCATACAATCAATAATTTTGAAAGTTTTCGAAAACAAAAACTGACTGACGGTTGTGGCTCGATTGCGTTTGGCAAAAATTTATTTTAGGAGAATTGGGCCCCTGTTGCCAAACGCAAACGTACCACAACCGTCAATCAGTTTTTGTTTACGAAAACTGTCAAAATGATTGATTTTGTTTTTTGTGTCAAACAATTCGACAGCTTTTGAAATTGAGAACTGTCTGAATGAACGATTCAGCCTTGGTTCGGTTGTGATTTATCAAGATTTATTTTAGGAGAATTAGGCCCCAGTTCTGTTAGTTGAATTGGCCCCGTGTGCTACGTCGATCTAACTTGTTTATGCCGCCGTATGAATATAATTTCTATCTTCAATGTTTCATCTCATTGGGTAATGGCGTCTAATATTAAATAGATGTTCGCTACTCTTTAAGTGTTTATGTAAATACACATGAATAGATATTGACTTAAGTTGTTTAAATAATTACATGTATTTTGGTGCCAACACTGCTAGGTACGGTTGGTGCGGTTGACTCGCTGTCAATCTAACGTAAAGCGTAGTTCAGACTACGCTATACTATTTCAGTGTATCGTAAAGCACATTACGTCATAAGCTATAACTAAACTATATAGTATGACGTTCACACTATCCGCTATATCGTAAGTCACTCTACAATGTATAGTAAGTTATTTGACGGCGATCCATCGGGTGAAGGGCGGGGTAGACGTGAGACAGGGCGGGACCGAAGAATCGTATGTTAAAGCTCTGAAAATCGCTCAAGTTTATCGCGTGCAGTAAGCCAATACTTTATAGCATAGCGTTGTGCGAACGTGTCCATATAAAATGTATGCTGACTTGCTGAGTGAGATCGTTGTGCTATACAATATTTGCTATATAAGTTTAGTCGGAAAGGGAGTACTAATCCGTGGGCCACTTAAAGTATCACTGATGACTGTTTTTGTGAATGAAAAATGATGTTGTTCTTTTTTTTCTAGTCCGTGATGTAGGTATTATCCGAATTGTTTTATAAAATAAATTGTGAATGTAGTAATATTGTAATTCTAGTGCCTAATGCTATGATAAAATATATTTTATATACTCTGATTAATTTTAAATTGCATGATAATATTATAATACTTACGTTGACAATTTGGGTAGACATTTTATGTAAATTAAAGTAAATTCACATGCCATCACTGGCTAAATGGAAAGAACTACTGTTAAAAACAACTGACATCTTATGTACTTCATTTTTTGTGAATAAATATCATTTATCATTTAAAGCAAGTGATAACATTACAAAATTCGCTAATTTTTATTTCCATGCTAAATGATTATTATTTTAGTTTTTTCAAAAATTCTTCACTCCTGCCTTAGTTACGAATTCAGAAAACGGAGCTTCTTATCCGTGATCCCAAATACGACCTAAAATGTAAACACAGCTGATCACAGCTGACGAAAGGTAGATTTTAGCATAGATTTGATGAAATCTTGGAACAGCTATTTCTCTTATACTATTGACTTTTGGGGAATTAAAGTTGTAGAACAAAAGTTATTCACTTTAACACTTTTTCGAATTAGTACCTCCTTTCCGACTAACCTTGTATGCTATACATTATAGCGTAGTCTGAACTGCGCTTAACACGTGTGAACAGTAGACGATCCATCTATGGTCGTAACAGCATATCTCTAAATTCAATTATTAGTAGCAGTAAGTATGTGAGCAAGTTCTGATGTGTACTGAGTACATTCCTTGCATAGGTGATGTTTACATGGCATCGAACTCGCATACGAAATGCCTTACAAAAGATAAGCTTTTAGCTACTCGCTGTTCACTTCAATATTTTATCTTTTGATATATTAAAGTGATTGATAGAGTGCGCTTATTTAGAAGAAGTTAATTCACGTTTACTGACACGTGGTCATTGGTTGGTTAATCCAGTGGTCGCAAGCGCGAATCAGAGTCAAATCAGAAAGGTCGACGCAATTTAGCTTTTAAAAAAAAAAAAAAACAAACCGACATGTAAAAGTGATTTTTAAATGTTCAATTTGCATAATGTATAATTTCACTTTATTTCATTTTATTTCGACTGTTTAGCGTGAGGATTCGATACCTAGGTCGGACAAATTATCAATTATGTTATTTTGAATAAGTAAGTACAATATTTACATAGTTACAAATAAAAGTACATTCAAATAAAGAAAAATATATCCTAATAAAACTATAAACTAAAATAGGGCATCAAAATATTCCTCCGTATCGCTGTCGACTGGTAACGTGCCCAGAAGGCTGGCAGTATTGCCACGTTGTATGGCAATGGTAATCCTTTGACCAAAGTAGAGGCCAGCCTTCGGGTCACGGGCCGTGTCACCATATTATGTTATTGGGTTTTCCCGTGTGTAATTTCTCAGTAGCAGCCCGTTTGTGCCCGGTTGATTGCAATAGGCTCGCCCCTTATTACATGGTACTTAAACATAACGGCTAAATGATAGTGTACTATATACGTCTGTCCAATACTTCGGGAAATACAGGCGTGATTTCACGTAATGGAGTTTTGTTGTTCTGTTAATGTTTGGTAGAATCCCACAAAAGCAGTAGTGGAATCAAATACACCGTATCATCAAATTTCAGTCTTATTTAAAGATAATGACAAACAAACAAGTAGTCAATGGTGCCGATTCTCTTGTTAAGTAATTAAACTAAAATTAGAGAGTTGCTATCTTTTACTAACAATCAGCGCGAGAAAAGGACGGTGATAGATAAGAACTAAGTTAGAGATGTCAAATTAGTCAACGCCTTGAACTTCGCCGTGTTTTTAGTCGACACGTTTTGACGTGTCGACTAAATATGTATGGAGATTTTAGTTCAACTAAATTTGACATCTCTTATTTACGTCCGTCTCTTTCTTATTTTATCAGAAATCGGAAATCGTTTATTTGTCAAACATAGGTATTTACATTATAAAGATCTTTAAAGTAATATTGAGTGCGCTATGCTTTGTCAACAATGACATACCTACCTACAAATAAGTTATTAAAAATTAATTAATTATAAAGAAAATATGTTATATTTATTAAAAATTGGTAAATTAAATACGTTCAATTATTAAAACACTAGCTTTTTCTCGCGGCTTCGCTCGCGTTAATTTATAATTTTTTGATCCCAAAATATAGCCTATAGCACTCAGGGATAACGTTGCTTCCTATTGGTGAAAGAATTTTTGAAATCGGATGTGTAGTTCCGGAGATTACCTCCTACATACAAACAAATGTTATCGGTAGCGGGTAGCACTGGGCAATGTTGACAAGAGAGGGTAGTCGTCTATATGGATCGGCCCACCCGAGGTTATAAAGGCGGTGGTCATTGGACGAAGGGAGAGCATTCCGTGTTGATCAGCTGACGAAGTCTGACCTTTTATATCTGACTAGCTTGTCCTTATTTTATGATCTTGTAATAATTGTGTAAAGTAATATATTGTGATCTAGTTTATGTTACTAATACTAACCCAAATACAAGTACTCTCAGTGGTGGAGAGTCTATGTTGGTTTTATTTACTGTGTTTACCTTGCTCGCAATCCTGACATACCGAGATTAGCTAAAACTGTAATGATAGAATCACCCCTGAACGATTATATTGTTGTGTCATTTACACAAACAAACAAATTCTACCTCTTTATAATATTAGTATAGATTAAATTAAGGTAATTAAATTTTTGCAGTTCCTATGGTTCCGGTTACTTAAAATTGTCATTTAGAAACTCGTCTAATGTGTAATAGCATTTATCAATGTGAAAAAGATGGCAATAGCCTAAATTAAGTTTAGTTACAAGAGAATCGGCACCAATAGCTTGCTCCCTCGGATTATAATGTCGGGTAACTTGGAACGTTTGCGCAGCAAGGATAGGTGTCACGTATTAATTTTATGGTGTATAATACCATAGTATTTTCACGTTGTCAAGTCCTCTATGGCGCTGCGAACATGCAATAGGCAGGGACGTGCGCAGATCGCGGGGCGATACCACCTTAACCCCGCCACTACGTGCGCCACAAACTCTTTATATTTAAAATTTTCTGTTAAACAACAAACTAAACATTTCGCTTACGTTTTTAGGTTTCATAACAAAGTTTAAGTTGAAATCTGTGTTGCATTTGTTTGTTTTTGCTTCAGTTTTATATGGTTGATTGAAAAAGCGAAAGTTCTAAGTTCGTTTTTATGCCTCCACGGACTTGTTTTCGTAATTTCAGTGTTATTTTTTATTTAGATATACAGAAAACTTAGTATTAAATAAAAACCACACTTCGTTAAGAAAAAAATAATACAAGAAATGTAAAGATACTTAGATGTTATTTTCATCATCGTTATAACTGCTGTATGCGGCTTATCCAACCATAAATTAATATTAGCACTAATGCCTTGCTTTGCAGACGGATTAAGGATTTAAACATGTTATGGATACTGCAGCTTATCCTCTGGGATAACCGGTAGCCACCAGAAATGATCAGATGGCCTATACAAGTTTAGTTCTAGTATGTACTAAACCTGAAACTAGTTTGTTCAGAATTACTAGGAGAATCGATTGACATAGTTTTTACACCACTTAATATTTTTCATTTTTTTTTATCATAAATTTCAATTCTCTTTCAGTTTTTACGCATAACAGTGGACGGGAATAGACACCTTGAGGCTTGAGACGGTTCGCTCGGTCAGTTACCGTGTATTAGACAACTCCTGCATAACACATCTCAGGCATTTCACACTTTACTAGGGAACTTAACGCGACATAAACTAAGGTGTAACTTGGAGATTTATTAGAAAAAACACATAATCAGGCAGTTCTGATGAAAATCTTGTTGGGGTGTCTCGGTTTTTGTATATACGAAAAATAAAGTTGTATAAGTTGCGATAATACCTACATATTATATAACAGTGGAAGCAGTGATAGCCTAGCGGTTGAACGGTTGCCTTCCATGTAGGAGAGGCCGAGTTCGAATCCGGCCCGCATCTCTGACTTTTCGCATACATGTGCTCATCAGGGGCCTAATTCTCCTAAAATATATCTTGATAAATCACAACCGAACCAAGCCCGAACCGTTCATTCAGACAGTTCTCAATTTCAAAAGCTATCAAATTGACACAAAAAACAAAATCAATCATTTTGAAAGTTTTCGAAAACAAAAACTGACTGACGGTTGTGGTTCGATTGCGTTTGGAAACAATTTATTTTAGGAGAATTGGGCCCCAGAATTTGATTCTTACGGCTTCTTGTTTACGGTGAAGGAAAACATCGTGAGGAAATCTGCACACCTGAGAGGGCTCCATAAAGTTCTCGATGGTGTGTGCAGTGCGCCAACCCACACAGGCCAGCGTGGTGGACAAAGCTCTACGCTCTTCTCATTCTGAGAAGAGGCCCGTGCCCAGCAGTGGGACAGTAATGGGCTGATTATGTGTGTGGCGGCATCTATCACGCCACATGCGAACTACGCAACACACCGGTAGTGTAGGCGAGTACAGCAACATTAACGACAACTCTCATAATCGACGCCTTGACAGTTCCTACATTATCGCGGTATCATGATTTGACACGCAGATAGTATATACAGGCTGTCCAGTATATAGCACGACATACTGCAGGGGGTGATAGCTTGGGTCGATACCTACCAAAAGAACACAATATTATGTTCAGCAAAATCTTACGGATTTACAGTTTTACAAAATTTTCCGAAATATCGAAAAATCTCTACCTTGAAACCGATTTTAAAGCATCTCGTAATGAAAATTTCCTTTTCTAGTTTTTTTTACATCAAATTATTCGTGAATAGTTTACTTTTTCATTGATAAGTCTTTTTTCTATCAAAAACAAGAATGTTTTCAAGAAATAGTATTTTTTATTAAAATTTTCACAGAACGATTTTCTTTTCGCATAACTTTAAACTAAAGTGGTGAAAAAAAAAGTAAGATTTTGCTGAACATATATTGTAATCTTTTGGTAGGTATTGACCCAAGCTATCATCCCCTGCAGTATGTCGTGCTATTTACTGGACACCCTGTATACAACCGCCCAATATTAACCGTTGGGCAGTAGCCCGCCAGGCATAAGACTCCGTCTGGTTGGAGGATCCTCCCTTTGTGTTGGAAGAACACCTTAGCATCATCCTCCACAATGTGTATGTAAGATAAGCGATAAGACCGCCATTTGTACTGTTCTTAATTGCGTGTATTCCTTCTGTTTTATTTCTTTTAGTGTACAATAAAGTATATCTATCTATCTATCTTTGTATTAAACAGTGGAAACTCCACGAGAATATAAGCAATTCAACCGAGTTAACGCAATTTTACTTCGTAATTCATTGTGAGCTGTGCTAATAATTCAAGTAAACTGCCGATTCGCACATCGATTGGCAGTATCAGTCAGTATCATAAAATCAACTGCGCATGAAGCTTACAGAAAAGTTCATTAACTTTACATTCACTACAGAGACATAAAACATGATGCTGTGTTTACTTGTCACCATATTTTGTACTTATGCAATTGTTTTGTTTAAGGTAATTAAGCATAGAGGTGATTAGTTACATTTATAGCAAAATCATTCGTTAAGTTTATTCGTGTGGCCGCGCGGCGCCGGCGCCGTCGTTTGATTTATCTCCACGTAAATACTGAAAGATAGGCGCAGCTTTGAATAGGCCAACTTTAAACTAAGTAACTGTTAAGGTATTAGCATGTCCGAGATCTTAGAATAATTGTATAATAATATAACAATTTTGTGGGCTTGCCTTGTTGGCCTCAACGTCTGGCGATCTTGAGAATAGTATCTTAGACAATAAATGATTAAATACACTAACAATACATAGAAATTACTATTATCCCGTTAAAACTGTAAAACTTACTAGAGGAAACGGCTTATTGTTCCTCGAAGGCAATTGTTCAAGTATCTACCAGGCTTCAGTTAGAATCTACGAATCCCGGTTTCTGTTTTCTGTAAATACGATTAGGTATTGTTGACGTAGCCACTGGTCAATGTTAATGATAATTTTAGTATACCTATATTGTTCTTCGCATCAAGTAAGGAAGTATTTAACCGCTAGCGGTCCGACCGACGATCCGGATCGTCAGTGCCATTGTTTATCTATTGTGTCTATAATTACAGTACTCGTGTTAACCTATGTGTTATTATGCTGATTAATTGGCAACTACGGTTTGGAATAGTTGTCTAAAGCGCGCTACACACCTTCAGTTTTAACTGTGTGATTCAAATGTACAGTCCGAATGTACATTTAAATCGCACAGTTTTAACTGAAGGTGTGGAGCGCGCTTAAGTTATTCTTCTGCGAGGAATATAACTTTTAGAATGTCTAATTGGCCTGTGGCATTCGAACGATGGCTTAGGAATGATATCACCTGTTCGTGGGTGTTCGCAAAGTTACAAGCTTTTCAATTCGAGCTTTAAGTTAAGCACGTTAAGAGTTGCAGTTTGTTGGTAAATAATTATTAATTTTATAGTTTTAAGGCGTCGTGCGTCGTTGCAATGCACAGTTAATCAGCGGCCGTTCACGGTCCGGCCAGGTTCGCCCACGCGGCTCGCCAGTGGCGCCAGCCGCCAGACGAAGGCCCCACATCAATGCACCACTTACATTCGGCCAGTTATTAAGTTTTATTCATACTGTGAATTTAAAAGGTATGCAATCAATAAAGACATTACGGCTCACGCAATCATTTATGTTCAGAGATAATATTTCTCATACATTTTTAAACAAAACATCTTGATTGTTTCCATTTATTTTTTTGTTAAAAATTTTTCGTGGTCTCTTTCTCTCTTCGTGACTATGGAAGCCTTATAGGTAAAACCAATTCAAACTATAGATGCCCTGCCCGTGCTCAATATTGGCAATATTAAAGCAAGGTAATTGCCCGACATTCATTTAGTCACGTCACGCACTAATCCTGCCGTCATAACGAAGAGTGCAGTAAGTGCAATTTTTGAACATAGAATTTTGAACCTTAGTGTTGGGTTACGCAGACGCAAAAGGTTAAATATTCTATGTTCAAAAATTGCACTTACTGCACTCTTCGTTATGACGGCAGAATCAGTGTCGCGGTTATACGTCCCTATAAAGTGTCACTCTTGCAATATTTTGAGAAAAAAAACCATCTTATGTTTCCATACGACGCACGAATTATACTGTATAATTAATTGTATAATTTGCAATGTATAATTAAATGTACTGGTATGTAGGTATCGTAAAATTTGCGATGTTTTGTAGTGCAATGATGTTGGTGTATGATGCGTCTATTTATAAAATGTCATTGGGTTGATCTCCTTATGGAAAAATATTATAAACAGTTTTAACACTCAACTAATCTATCTCCAGACTCAAAGCACACTAAAACGATATCGATTAGTAAATTACCTAATACACACACGTTTATCTCTCTAATTACTTACAACGCCTATAAAGGACTCAGTAAGAACATTCCATTAGAGATACTAACACAGCTGGATGTGCCGTGTTCGGCATGGCCACGATAACAAAACAAATTATTAATGATGGCCAGATATCTATCGGATCGTAATTGTTGTAAGGAAAGTGACTTATTGATTTCTGTACTTCGGTAAACTGTTGACCCATTTGTACATAGATCGATTGTAAACTCAGAAGATTAATGTTTTAAAACGAGACAGTTTTTGGTACTAACAACAGTACTTTGTGTAGGTGATGTATGATTCAATTTTGGTACCAAATGGAACTTAGAAATGAAAAATATGACAAAGTATAATTTTATGTATAGTTTTATCTAACAACATGCCAAATAACTAATATACAGCATGTAACAGGAGTAACGCAAACCCTCAAACACCCCAATTAGAATATCGTAATACATCCACATACATTTTACGTGTTTAAACATTGTTTGTTTTAGAAAATAGTATTACTTTTTCATTGTTAACTGGATTTAAAATTCAGTCTTATATCCTTGACATAAGGCTCAATTTTATTATCTCGTATAAAAGACAGATGTACGTTTAAAAAAATAATTAAAAATTTAAAAATGGTAATGGTTAAAAACGTTTAAAAATGGTTGAAATGGATTCAGCACCCAATTTTTAATATACTAATTCCAGGGTTTGTGTTTCATAAGTTACACGTTCTATAAGTAAGTAATTACCTTCCAATTATGGGAAATATTTTGCGAAATCCTAATTTACGTAACTGTTATGATGTGAATATGGTTTCCTTACAAATATCATAAACGTAGTAAGTAAGTTCACTAATTAATCGTTGAATTACCAAGAACTTTGATTAGGAATGTGGGCGTTTGACTTGTAATATCAAATCACGAATTAGCGTAATATTGTAACGATAAAGCTATGTTATCCAACTGCTAAACTAGGTCCTTTCCAGGATATTTAGATTGATACCTGACCCCGTATTTGAATAATGACGGTCGCTGTTTAAGAATACCCATGCCACCCTATATTTTCCTGTGGGTGTCGTAAAGGGCAATTCGGGAATTGTATTAGATGGATGAGACTATTTGCACGCGGGAAATCAGTTTTCCTAGAATGGGAAGAACATCGAGTTTATGTTTAAAATCAGAAACTTGCTCTTAACAAAATAAAACTGGTAGTTTTTCTTTTTATTATTTGCATTGCTCGTGCTTGACCATAGTCGAATCTGACGGTAAGCGTATACAGGGTCTAAGATGGAGCACATGAATCTAAGTAACAGAGTTAAAGATAGACCCCCTTTACCCTTTTGCCTCTCACATACAGTGGCGTAGCTCTGTAACCGAGGGCCCCGGGGCAAAAATGTAACTGGGGCCTTATTTAAACTAAACTAAATACTTTGAAGGTGCAAAACTACTTCATCATCAGCTCCTTATCGCCCACTGCAGGGCATAATAAAGCAAAGCCATTAACTAGTAAGCATTATGTATAACGCAGCAGATAATTATTTAATCGTAATTCCTAATAATATTATAAATGTGAAAGTTTGTTTGTTTGTCACTCTTTCACGTAAAAGTCGTTGGTCAGGGGCCAAAAAGTTACAGTCAAAAATTCTTTATTCAACTAGGATATTATGTAACTTTTTCGAACGTCGTTCATGGAGGCCGAGGGGCCCCTCGAACTTGGGGGCCCTGGTGCACTGCCCCGCCTAGCCATACAGTAGCTACGCCACTGCTCACATACATACGACGGAACAATGTAAACTGCGCGGCGCCAGCGGTAGCTTGCCAGGCGGACCGTATAGATCCTACCACCAAGCGCGCTAGGTTTTGTTGGATCTTACAACACGCGTCTATTCCCAGCGTGTGGTGAAGAAGTTTTATATTCTAGCCCGTCCTCACACGGGGAATATGTAGTAGTATGCTTGTTAATTAGCAAACACTAGGGTATTTGACTGAAAAAAATCTAATTAGTCCGTCAGTTAGATTATAAAAAAATGTTGACCCGTATTTTTTCTTTTGTTACGTAAACCAAAATTGACGAAGATACGACACTTTTAAAATTGGCAAAACGTCACAAGCAAGTACAATTTTTACTTGCTTCTGACGTCACAAGCCCCCACTCTCGAGTTTTGATGCGTTTTATGTATCCAAATATTCATAGATTTAACAAAAGAAAAAATACGTGTCCATTATTTTGCAAAACTCTAACTGTCGAACTAATTAGATTTGCAATTTATTGATGCTGTCAACATGCCTATTATAATATTTAACCAGACGAGCATTAGGTTGGGATTCCACTGGATGGGATAAAATCTATTGTCATCGACACATTTCTAAACTCATCTAACGTGAAATTAAATCTCTTCCGTCTCGAAACAAACAACTTAATCAAAGGAGACACAAACGTACACACAAAAGACATACTGTTTGTATTCATGCAATCTGGATGAGAGCCGTTATAAATTGCAAAAAGGCGAACCCCGCTTTTGAGAAAGCGATTTCTCGAAATGCTTTACAATACAATACGCTCCCGAAGCATTGTGTTGAGATCTGGGCATTTCCTCGCTTACACAGGATTTATATATTGTATCCTACTAGCCACTGTAATATCTTACATTTATAAGTGTTTGAAAATACGTAGGTATAAGTGACACGAGCAAGCTGTGGTGTTTTATGTCTTCAACCAAACGTAACCAACGTTTATTAGGGTAAAACTCGGTAAAACGCCCCACTTTTTTTAAAATTGTAATAAATAAAAAATCTTACAAGATATAATCAAACTTTTTATTTTGGAACAATATTTAGTATTTTAACAACAATACCACAAGTAATAATGATAATAGGAACTAAGGATACAATAATATTTATTATTTAAAAAAAACCTTAGGTGGGGCGTTTTGTAGTGTGATCGTTGGCTAATACGACTCACTCTTATTATAAAATGCCCCAGTGTATTAATCATATATTTTTGCATATTTTAAACTATAACAACAATTGTTTTGACAAAAATTAACTCTCAATCTTAACTTAGGATAATAAGAGGCAGTTACTCAGTCTCTTTATCAAATCAGACTTTTTAAATAAACATGGTACAAAACTCATGTAACCACGCTAAACAAGACAGGCATTGAATCCAATCTTCTGTGGATTTTGTATTATAGTAATCTTCCGTGCATTCCACGCATCTGATAATGTCGTCATGTTCGTCTGAGATTTCTTCTTCAGAAGTATCTACCCTGCCCTCATTTTCATCATTGCTTTCAGAAGAGGATGAATAGCTTACTTTTTTCTTCTTCTTATTTTTGACAGACACTTTCTTTGGCTTCTTTTTACCTCCTTTTTCTTGTTTCTTTTTATCACCATTTTTTTCTTCGATAGGTTTAGTTATTTTTGTGGTCTTAGTCTGCTTTAATTTTCCAGCTGCTGGCTTCTTTTTGTCGGCAATTACCTTCCTTTTCTCAGAGAAAATCAGAAGGCTTGTCACTTGACAAGCCTTCTGATTTTCTCTGACTTAATTCTGAGTTGCGAGCCATGAATCCCGAAAACCAGACATTTACAGCTGATGCTGAACTTGATGAAAATGGATTTTTAATATTGAGTTTCCTAGCAAGTTGAAATGCCATTTCTTTAACATCTTTTCTATCAGGGGCAAATCCACCTTTCTCCAATTGCTTTATATGGGCAGTCAGTTTTTTTTCGTGTTCTACAGAAAATACTGGTTTGCGTCCAAGAGGGCTCTTTGATTTTCCCGATAAAATGTGTCTTCTTAGGGTTCGAGATGGTTGCCAAAGCTTCTGGATGCCTCATTAACACCCATTTCTTTGCTAAGTACACTGCGCATGGCTTTGTCTAAGTCGTCTGCACTCCATGATGCTCGTAGCGTTGTTCTTTGATACTTCCGAGACATAATCTGAAATAATAACACGCGATAAAAAATACTTTAACACAGTTCAAATATTGGGGCGTTTTGTAAATTGACTTAGGGGCATATTGTCAAATTTGATTTTCAATACGCCCCACCGAGGTCAAAGCAGTAGATTCAAGCTTATAACGTTCGACAAAATAAAAGTATAAAGGTAATTTCATCTATTTTACGATAGTGTGGATCATTATAACACAAAATCTAAAAGTATCAATATAAATGAATTTCTTAGAAACTTACCGCAAATTATTTCACTCCAATAAATACAGATTTTGCAATATTTTTTAAACGGACATCACAAACTACGTGCACAAGTCGGCCATGTTGTTCGCCTACTAGAGGGTCTCCGCGCGTCTAGTTGTGAGCGGCGCAGCTTTGATAGTGTGAGTGCTGGAGTGGTGGGGCGTTTTGTCACTTGGGGCGTATTACCGAGTTTTACCCTAAGTGTAAATTATAACCAAAAGAGAAATGAAAATGGGAAAATAATTTTGTTTGACGAACTGTAATGTGGGCGTAAAAGAAGCCTTAGAAAATGTAAGTTGAAACATTTAGAGAATTCATTTATTGTTCAAGTTACGAATACTGACGAACAATGAGTTATTAGGATATTTACAGAAAATATTTGTAAGGAAGTAGCGCTATTTAATTATGTACAGACGCCAGCAGGTCAAGGTATCCGAAACTGTCAAATTTTCCCAATCAACCTTGAACCTAATGCTTTCGCGATAAAGATGAAAAATCTGTTAACTAAATTTGACAGATTGTAGTAGCTTGATGTGCTTGCGTCTGTATATTTATAGCGCAGTTCACACTACGCTATAATATCGTCACCCGCCGCGCTTACTGTCGTATCTAGCATTTGATAATTTTTCAGTAGTTGCGTTAGCTGTGGCTTTGTTAATGAATTAATAACTTTTTATATTGCTCTTGGCTTACTCTTTGCTTGGTTAGTAGTTGCTCTAAAGCCCTAATGTATCTATTTATTTATTTCTATTTATTTGAAGCAGATAAGTCACTCTTTGAGAAAAAACATCAATTGCTAGTTACGACAGTTAGCGCGGAGGGTGACGATATATAGCATATAGCAAATATTGTGTAGCAGAACAATATCACTCAGCATACATTTTTTATGGAGACGTTCACACAACGCTATGCTATAAAGTATTGGCCTGCTGTACGCGATAAACTTGAGCGATTTTCAGAGCTATATCGCCCGACGAATCGCCGTCAAATAACTTGCTATACATAGTAGACCGGCTGGCGATATGCTTTATTATATATCGAAATAGCGTAGTATGAACTGCGCTTAAAGATATTTACAGAAAAGATTTCTAAGGAAGTAGCGTTATTTAATTACATTTGAAAACGGTATTGTAACTATAGTGACGTATTCGGAAAGTGTGAATTTAAATTTAAATAGCTACTTTTCACTAATTTACATAGACTTTATCACGTTGTACTTAGACTTTCCTTTGCTTTTCGCGGCGAATAAAACTCACACGTTTTGCTACGTGATATAACAATGGTTTTCTCTCTTAAAATTTACACAGGTATATATATATATAGATAGGTCATAACAGGCCATTTTAATTATTGATCTCTGTTTTCGCTGCACAGAGAGCTGGGAAAGCAATGTTGGGATTTGGGGCTTGAAACGTCTGGTATATTTTCGGATTCTTCTATTAAACACAATCGTTGAATGTTCTGAAACTTTTTCCCTATATGAAAAACAAAATCATTTTATTTCACAATCATAACATTAAATAACTGTGTTCAATAGTAAAATCCGAAAATATACCTACGCTTGACTCGATTTGAGAATCTATCCTCGTGAAAATCAGCCTTAAGGCTGCTGTAATAGCTTACTATGCTAAATGAGATTTCGAGTGAGACATCAGCACAGCGGTGTTATAATGTAAAGATTCTCCCAAAGAGACGAATGATATAGAATGAACTTTTAACAAAAGAATTGACACAGTTAAATATCGAGCCTGCTATGGAAGAACATCGTAAGCGACACACATAACATTTTACAGGAGAGGTATTTTATTGGTTATTCATTAATTTTAACTTTACGTTACGATGAAAAAGAGAAATACCTATATTCTGTCGTTTACGATGCTTTTCCATAATAGGCTCGACATGGTCAAACATGTCATGTCATGTCATGTCATGTCATGGACAAACATGGTCATGGAAAAAAATATCTTAATAAAACATTACATCAGTGTTCCCTTGGCCAGAAGTGCATAGTATACCCTCATTTTGCCGTTAAGTTGAAGTCCCATTCAATAGGGCGCGAGCCTATTGCCTACAACCAGGCTCAAATCCAGATTCCAGGATGCTACTGGGAAAATCCACACAGAAAAAACCATTAACACTTTGCCCGAACCGGGGATTGAACTCAGGACTTCACGCTCATCATTTGCACTTGCGACCACTAGACCAACGAGGCAGTTCAATGAAAACATTTTAACAAACATTATGCAAATAGAAAGCAGAAAGAAAAAAACCGGCCAAGTGCGAGTCGGACTCGCGCACGAAGGGTTCCGTACCATTATCTATAAAAACGGCAAAAAAATCGCGTTTGTTGTATGGGAGCCCCCTTAAATATTTATTTTATTCTGTTTTTAGTATTTGTTGTTATAGCGGCAAAAGAAATACATCATCTGTGAAAATTTCAACTGTCTAACTATCATGGTTCATGAGATACAGCTTGGTGACAGACGGACAGACGGACGGACAGCGGAGTGTAAGTAATAGGGTCCCGTTTTAGCCTTTGGTTACGGAACCCTAAAAAAGACAAGAAAGAAATTAAACATAGTCTATCGCCATTACATATTACTTATAATACTTATTAGACAAACTACAATAAAATATAAATCATCCATACATTAATTAATTTTAAAATAATAATAATAATAATGTTTATTTCCAAATCTTGTACACTTTTCAGTAAAAGTCACACAGGGGCCTCCTTTTAAGTAAAGAATATACCTGTGCTAGGAGGCCCCGTTCTTAAATATGAAATTATAGAGTGTACCAAAAGAAGAAGATAGAATTTAAACAAGAAACAAAACAAATATAAAATTAACAAGAAAAAAAACTTAGAGATATTGTCTAAATTAGTGTGTGTTTGAGTGTGTGTGTGCATGTGTGTAAGTGTATGTGGGTGTGGGTGCGTGTGTGAATCTTATCAACTTATAATGACGATGCTTGCAGCAATAATTCAATGTCATCATAGGTCTTCAGTTTTAGCCATTGAACTGTTGCCTGTTTGCAGTTTTTAGTTGTCATGGGATAGATGTTAATTATGTTATTTATTTTATTATATAGGGTAGCGGAATTTGTATTGAATTGTCTTTTGGCGTATGTAGTTTTAAAAAGTTCAACTGGTACACGGTAATTTCGTCTTCTTTCTTTTTGAGGGTCATAGGGCAGGACTTTGTGTAATTTTAAGACAGCATGGAGTATGTATAATTTTCTGACAGAGAGAATATCGCTAAGGGAGTATAACTCATTGGTTGGGAATCTGTACGGTTTGGTATACATGACCTTGATAAGAGATCTCTGTGCTCGCTCTAGCTCAAGAAATTTCGTTTTTGTCGCACCACCCCACACAGGTATACAGTAGATAAGAATTGACTGAGCCAGAGAGACATAGATTTCAGTTAACATTTTTTTAGTTGTCACATGTCTTAAGTTCTTAAATATCCAGATAAGTTTTCTCGTACGGGCCATGACCATATCTGTATGAGTGTGCCAAGATAACCGCTGATCAACGGAGATAATAATAATAAATAACCCTAATAATAAATTACAATAATGGACACATCAGGAATGCACTACATAAAGTTTTGTCCAGTGCTCCATGAAGGAGCAGTCCGTGTCCATTCTTTCACCAGTAATAATGGAGTGCATTTTTTTATCATTTTCCCACACTATTATTTCTCCTGTATCATGGGTGCGTTTATGGACACAAATCTCCACATCACCCAGATCCGGAAAAACTATCTGTATACAATAATTTGTTTCGTGCGGGAATCGAACTCACAAACTGTAGCGCAGAAAGCCGATAGCTCAGCCAAACGTGAAACTTCTTCACATAACGTATATACAAGGTTAGTCAGAAAGGGGGTACTAATCCGAAAGGGTGTTAAAGTACCCATAATAACGAGTAAGTTTTGTTCTACCACTTTCCCCAAAAGTCAATAGTTTAAGAGAAATAGCTGTTCAAAAATTACATAAAAAATATGCCAAAATCTATCCAGACTCAGCTATGATCAGCTGTGATTACATTTTAGGTCTTATCTGGGGTCACTAATTAGAAGCTCCATTTTCTGAAGTCGCAACTAAAGTAGGAACGAAGAATTTTTGAAAAAACTAAAATAAAATTTATTTTACATGGAAATAAAAATTATCGAATTTTGAAATTTTAACACTTCCTTTAAAACAGTCATTAGTGATACTTTAAGTGGCCTGCGGATTAGTACCCCCTTTCCGACTAACCTTGTATAGATCTAATTTGAAAATATTGCTAAAAAGCATAAAATCGTAATTATGACTAACAATGTCGCACGATCAGTTTATCAGCGCAATATAGGCGTTAGGCGTGTGATCTCGGCTGGCGATTCGCTTGATTGCAGACCCAGGGAGTAATGACTTAATACAATGCTCTTACGGAAATTGTACATCATTATACGACCACATGTCCAACCCTATCATTAGGGCGTCATCAACTTGAATAATAATCTACAAAAGTTCGTACATTGTTTGAACATTTTCATAATCGGTTATTGGCAACCCTGCGATATGCTTATTAAGTTTTATTAAAAAGATTACTCGTACTTTAGCGTTCGTGATTGTGTCGTTTTTTATTTTGTATTAAAAGTCGCCTTGTTCTGTTCCGAACGGATGAAAACAATGCTTGTATATTTTGTATGCATATTATAATTTATAAGTAGTTAAAAAAAAACTATATTACTTAATGCGTTATTATTTAATTATTTATTAATCTCTGCATACTTCAATAGCTTCTCCTTTTTGAAAAAATCTTCAACTAACTGGAAGTATAAAGTTTGCTTTTAAACATCACCATACTAGAGTCACTTTGTGTCCTTTTCAAAGTAATGTAATTTAGTGAGGGATGCTATAAACATAGCACTCAACCGCACATACGCACTTAAATAATTCCATAAGTGCGGCGACTCGTAAAATACTTAGGTATAAAACAAGCTTAAAACATTCGGCCCAGAAAGTACAGGAGCTCGAGAGGCCCTGTTTTATGTCAAAATATCGCTATAACTTAAATGGAAGATGAAAATGAAATAATTATAACCGTAAGTAAATACAACTTTAGTTTTGTTGCCCCCTTGAGAGTAATATAATGAGCCTACGCAAATTTGTACTATTAAATTTTATTCAGAGCAGTAATCCAGTGTTATTATATACGTATCCATTTGTGTAAATTAAGGCCAGCATGAATTATTTAACAGGTATAATTGAAAACATAGCGGCGCACAGACCGACACTCAACACTAGGCCGAGACAACTCTTATGTCATTAACTTTATCAAATTCGCAATTAATATGAACCTAAGTTGTGTTTGAACATCTCTAACTTAATTAAGACAGTCAGTTTACCTTATCCAAGTATTGCAGCGTCAAAATGTTCCAAGTTTGGGCAAGTTATCTCTAAAGTTCCGCAATCTACCTCGTAGGTCGGACCAATCTCTCTGCAAATGGCTCTCTAAGTAGCCTAAAGCAGTGTCGGCCCCCTACAACTCTCCAACATTGTTATGAAAATCCCTCATGCATAATGAGGACTAACGGGTTGTACCTGACGGTCGCCACGAGCCCGCCAACTTGACCACTAGGGCTCAACGCGATGGGGCAGTGGCTACAACGAAAACAATTTGCTTATTTAAGGATGCGCCAGTTTCTCGTTTAATTCTCAAGTGTCAGTGGGGTCGACCGAAATGAAACATTACAGGCAAATGTTACATAAACACAAACTTTAAAATGCAATCTTTGCGGGAGTGAAAGATTAATGGTAGGAACGTTTAAACGGTCGGGGGTGACAGTGCCAAAAATCCTCGTCGCACCGTATGTGAGCGGTAACAAAAACGTCTCTGAGGAGAATCCCCTTCATTAACGCTGTGGAAATTAGTGAGCGTTAGTTTGAGGCGCACTCACAAGAGGGTAGCCACATGCAAGTCATTATGCGGACGATCATTGAATTAATTACGCGGACGCCACGAGAGCGGAAGTGTTGCGGAGCCGCGTCGTGTCGCGTCGGCAGGCTGTGCCGCATCGCGTCCCTGCATCGTCTCGTTGTCGTTGCGTCCTCCACTGCTTCACGTTACACGCGCTACGTCACTAATGAATTTATTTTTCACGTATCTTTTCGCCATAATGTATTTTTTTGTATTCACTCTTTTGTCAAGTTGACTTATTCATCCTAAACTATGTACATTTTTGTACCACGGCACTCTCTTCAAAAAAACAAATAAAAGTTTTATAGATCGTTATAGAGTCACAAACTATGGATATAAATGTTGCTGTTACAAAATATATTTTCAATTTCATTTGGAGGTAGAGGTCATAAATGTCTATTGAGACTATAAAGGACACCGTATCAACTAGAATATATAGCTGCAGTTCCCTTAATAGGTGACAGAATTCATGCCGAGCAAAAATGCACGTGAGCACCACACTTACGATACTTATTTTTTATTGCATTTTGGCTGAAAAATATAAAACATGTTCCACACACATGTATTACTGCAGGTTTTACTTATCAGATAAAACGTGCAACATTGCCGCCGCCGCGCGAAGTTCATGCAGATTTTTTTACATAAATAAAAGGGATCGCTTTAAAACGAAATTGCGAATTGATTGTCGTGGTTCACTGTAGAGTTTGCATGTAACCCTTGATAAGGGTTGTAACATCCCCCGTTGAACACGAGTTTGTCGAGGGCGGCGCTCTGCTGGACTATTACGTAACAGGTCAGTCACTCGCACAACTACATGGCTCTGCCGCACTATGTTTTTAAACTTGATTCGAGTACCACAGTAGTCGTAAACATAGTAAAATATATATTCACATGTTGACAAACCAATTTAGTTACCGTTGAGAGTGTCGGTCGCTGGTTATATAATAAGTCGGTGGACTCAGCGGGCGACGTGCGGTAGGCGGCTGGCGCACCGAGGCGGCTTGGCGAATCGAATTAGGTCGGGTGCGCGATGGTATCTTGCCTACTGCAACGCCCGCTCGTCCGCCCTCCGATAACAGAATGTCTGAATAGCAGATAAAGCGCGTTCATTTGCTTATTGCTCTTTAGTTGATGTCGTCTCGGTTAATAGTCTAGGGAAATGTTTTTCCGTGACCGTGTCTTATCTAGGCGACGAGGTCGTTCTTCTTATTTAAATAAAACCAGGGAAGCTTCTTAATGACGTGTTTTTACGACGCCGCGTTGTTTAAGAGCAAAATATTCGTAAATACATCGTAAAAAGTTTCCGTGTACGTATTTCTTTAGCGAATACTTTCAATACACTTTGTTATTTTTCAATTCACATAATAAAATATAAAACACATCTCTCACCAGATGATTGCTGTTACGATAATGTCGTGTTCTGTGCGCGGCAGCTGGAAGAAATGATGTTTTATTGGAGTGCTTCCGAAGCTCTTCCGCTGATATAAAACATTGTTCCATTCTTGCAATAGTGGACAAGTGTTATATCACATCGGATTATGTGGCTTTACAACTCCATATTGTGTTGCAATTCTTTGCGATTGTACTGGTATTTCGACGGGCTTTGTGGTCACAAGAGATACCACTTTGGTAATGTTTTCAGCATTCGTCGTTCGTTCGTTTGTATTTACCCTCCATTTTGAAATCCAGTTTTCAATGGCGATCTAGAATTACTTTGTTTGTGATCACTGTAATTGGAAGGCCAGTTACTAATGTAGGAGACAAAAGGGAACGAGCCAACGAACTGATGTCAGTAATTTACATTAAATATGTTGTTTGGACACTGACTGTTTAGTAGTTGGAGTTACCAAAGCGTAATAGTTGTATTTTAGTTCAGCTATTTACTTGAATATCTGTTTATATGTCTTATATGTTTATACGTTAAATAAGTTACTGCAAAAGCCCGAATATTGGTAAATCCTAGGTTTTACTTGTAAATCTTAGGATTTACCAACATGAGTTGGTAAATGTAAGGTTTGATATAAAATAAGACGATTTTTCGGGCTTTTACCGTTAGAGTTTGGCACATGCTAGGTTTTACCAACGACGATTAGTAAATGTTGGTTTTGAAAGTAAAACAATATTATATAATTAGAAAGCATTTATTAGACATTATAATTATGAGAGCTGCAGGTAAGTTACCTACCTAAATCATCTATAAAACAATTTCAAAATGTTTTTTGTACAGTAAAATAACTAAAAATAAAATTTTCTTCTTACAGAAATAACGCCTGTGTTAGCTAAGCTAATTATTCTTTAATTGTTCTTATCGTTTGGTATTATAATTGTCATTTATAAATAGTGAAAAAATTTGGTTGCACAGCACACCGCCTGCCAGTACGATTGTGATAGTGAACATTTACCGTGTCGCTGGGGTAAAACCTAAGATTTACCGAAGAAATGCTAGTAAAAGTCCGAAATTAAAAATTATCGTAGTACTTTTCGGAGTTTTACCATCAAGACTTCGTAAATCTTAGGTGTTACTGGAAAATCTTAAGATTTACCGTAGTCCGAGCTTATACGGTAACATATACATATCTGTACATTTGCTAGGTATCTTAACCCGAGTCGCGTGTACTTCTGTCCGGGGTTGGATACACATTTTAAAACTTTAACTTATTTCCAACGATGTCGGGTCACGTTGAAGGTGCACGTTCCTAGAAATAACTAGGACAATACTGAGTTATCTGTAAAGAAGGAATTGAAGTGCAACCTCCATACTTAGAAGAAGACATTAAATAAAAACTGCGTTTGTTTGTTTTAAGAATAGAGCATACCCAATTGTGATTTTGTTTTACTTTAATGGCGGATGTACACGGAATCGTTATGTGATCCGTCATTCGCTTGTGGTCAAATGAAATTCGACCATTATTTTACCTGCCTTTAAGGCAGGTATAAAGGTACTGTGCCAAAGATGTGCACAAAAAAAAAAAAACATGTGTGTACCTATGTTGCCGTTGAGGCATGTAAAATAATGGTCAAATTTCAATCACAAGCGAATGACGCATGACTTAGTGATCCCGTGTATCCGCCTTTAGTGTATCTACAGTTAGGAAACTAATACGAAAATGTAAGAATACTTAAAAACTAATACCTACATTTAAGTGCAGTATCATTGAATTTCACCAAATTATAAGCAAAATGTCAAAGCATACTCAATATGTTCAATATCTATATAATAATATTTGGTATTAGAACAAGGACTTTACGGACGTCAGCTCTTCCTGTAAGTCTCAAGCAGCATCTGAAATTTGAAAATCTCAGCATCGGAAATCTGCGTTTTCTAAGGTTTGCAAAGCACAAACTGCAGTGGCTTTGAGTAGAAACTGAAAACTGACTTGCAACCGATGCCTTTACTAAATGCACGACAGTTCCTGAAACAACAACATGAGCGGATATAATATTTTAAAATAAATTAAGAAGCAGACAATATTATTATTAGGTACCTGTGCCCGTGTCCTTGTAGAACTCGGAAACCAATATCGTGTCGCAGTAACTAAATTTTCTTTTCTTTTGAATGCTTTATTATATTACCAGGGATTTTTGTACATAAAAATGACGATGACAATCCCATCGTACCTTATCCTAATTACTAACAACCATTATCAACCTTAGCTAAACTTAAAATAATATAGCATTCTAGCTGACCTAGTTGATGATAACTTTAAATTCTTATAAATTTTTATTAAGCAAACCGATTACGATGAAACAAAAACTAAGTATGACTCCGAGATACGTCCAATATTTTTCTATAAACGTCAACATTGATGCGTGCACAAACAAACCGACAAACCAACAAACAGATAAAAATCCAAATATGATCGAAATGGATTCTATTGGTTTATCCCGTATGAGCGTGTACGCCGTTCGGCATTTCATACCTACAAATTTTCAAGTCCTTATTTTTCGATATGACTGAACCGATTTTAATGAAACTTCATATCCACCAGCAAGATACATAGGACTAAAAAGTTAGTAGAAAACATTTTCGAAAAATAGTGTTACAGTTAAATTAGACCGATTTTAAATTTTCCATACTAACAGAAATTTCCAATTATCTTTTTTTAAGTAAGACATTTCGGAAATGTTTTCTACTAAATTTTTAGGCCTAAGTATTCTGCTTATGTGTGTGAAGTTTTATCAAAATCCGTTCAGTCATTAGAAAAATAAAGACTTGAAAATTTGTATGAAATGCCGTACGGCGTACATGCTCTTAATCCTCCCGGTAACATTTTGTAAAATATTTCCAGTGTACAGACACGCCAAGTCTATAGATTTATTATATGTTTATGGATATAAATGTATCACTTCTACAAGATATTTATATCTAATGGCAAAGAAACTTTTTTAATTAAAACATTGGTCCGAGAAAGGTTATAGATTACATTACCTCGTCGCAGTCGGCTTCATTAATTGCTAGCTTTCCTTTAAATGCTTCCAACTTTTTATTTACAATTGTTGGTTTTCTTTAGCTACTTGACTCCTTTACAAAAATAGCAGTTTCATTTTATGGAAGAGGTATACGATATGTAATAGTCCTAATAGATGACCTGAGTTAGTGTTCTTGGAACTAGGTCAAACTACTTGATTACCGTTTTCGAACAACATCAATCGTAGTATCGTCGTATCACCGAACTCACTGGAATTGATTACTCATTTTTTTATAGATAACTCATACGTTTTCCTAGTCAGCAGTTGACAGCATAGCGGTTGAACGATTGCCTTTCATGCAGGAGGGTCCAAGATCGAATCTGACTCTCTCTTCATGTGCTGATTAGAATTTGATTATCACTTGTGTGATAAACACAAGGTGAAGGAAAATATTGTGAGGAAACCTGCATAGCTGAGAGGGCTCTATAAAGTTCTCGATGATGTGTGTAGTCCGCTAACTAGCACCAGGCCAGCGTGGTGAACAGAATAGAATAGAATCATTTATTCGCTAGAGACATGGTTTTACAAAGATGTTATATTTATGAAGGTACACAGACATCTCACCTGTAGTAGGCATGCGAAAGTTTCATACTTATTTATAGCATTAGATTACATTTATTATTTCTATTAAATTGAAATTAAATAAAAATGATTAGAATGTCACGTGAATGGTATTGTGATTTAATAGAAAATGACAAAAAATAATAATGTTAAACTGAAATGTCAAAATAATCGATGTCATATCGAATTACTACAAAGATAGGCAATATTAATAAAGAGAGACATTATAACGCTTTTTATAATCAACGGTCAATTCTTTACATAAATTAATAGTGTTTGTTATCGAAAAATTAATTAATTGTGTAGAAGCAATTTTCAATCAACCACTGTCTTAATTGCCTGACTGGACTAAGATCTTAAACTTTCTCATTCTGAGAAGAGGCCCATGCCCAGCAGTGGGAAATTAGTGTGCTGAATATGTTATGTTTTTCCGCGTCATAAAAAGAGCAAGCTTCACATCTCCACTTCAAACAATTTTAAGAGAAAAGTGCTCCTAATTTATTGTACCTAATTTTCGCAAGCATGAACTTTTAACGTAAGGAGGCAAAGTAGTTATGAAACCTAAAAGCAAAGGTAGGTAAATGACAAAACGCCCATAAAACTTCCCCCATCTGCCGGACCGAAGTTTTCATAACTAGGGGGAGTTCCGTGTCTCCATGAATTAGTAGCGACCTCATTAACCCACATGAGCCGGCTCCCACTTAGATCACTATGGCATTAACAATTAAATGAGCACCGACGATGCGCCCGCCATGAGATCCCTTCTGCACGGGAAGGGTTGAAATGGGTAATTGCATCAGTCGGTAGGGTGGGAAGTTAGCGTGTTAAATTTCTTGGGTTTGACCTGATGTATTAAATTTACAGTGTGGCTAAGATGAGTCCACTACGTTTATTCCTATGGGTATCGTATAAAGCGATTTAAGTTTCAACAGTGTTTGTCGACATGTACCAATGATAGCATTATGTTAGTGTCACCTGGTTTTACTGAAGCGTAACTTTAAACGCAATCAGGGTCGGATTCAAAGGTATGTAGGCCCTGGGGCCACGAAGAAGTAGAGGCTCGTTGAAATGTTTTTAAAATAGTAGGTACCTGGTGTTTGAATCTGGAATAAATCGAGTTGATAGAGGTTTATGTAAATATTACAGGAAAAATAAAATGATGTCCGTAACTAGCACAGCTTTTTGAAATTAGCAATCTTCATTTAAACAAACTTAGTTGTGTGGTTACAAAAAAATGAAAATAAAACTTTTATACATTTTCTTCTAAGGCACGGACTCTCGGTGCGCGAGTCCGACTAGCACTTGCTGGTGTTTCTCTTTGTCAGATTAGGTGTCATATTTTTTCTTAACTAAAAACTCATATTGTGGGGGCCGCTCTCTTTTGGAGGCCCCGGGTTTAAAGGCCCTGTTAGCTTCCTCTGAATCCGTCCCTGAACGCAGTAGTTTAGTGTAAAATAAATGTTCTAGGGTATAATCGACTGTCATCTGGTAATGCTTTTGTTAAATGATGTCAGTTACTTAGTAACTCGGAATCTTCCTTCAGATGAAAAAGGGGTAGGTGTAGGTCTTAACTATTAATATTGAAAGTGATGCTGACGAGTGGCTTTTATAAATTTCGAAATAATATATTTCTCTATTACAGCACAATACTGAATATAAAACATATGTACAATATATATTTGGGAGCGAATAAATCGAGCCAGTTCTATTTTTTACGTATAATTGTTATTATTTTTGGTACCTATTATGGAACAGATCAATTCGAAACATAATTCCCTAAAAGGTTATTTGATAACCTTTACAATGAGGGTAGTTTTTTGTCTACTTGGTATATAATCCATGAAACCCAAACTAATAACCAGGACACGTGAAAAAAGGAGTGGCTCGATTTATTTGCCGCCAAGTGTATAATACACATATTTAATTTTATGTGTAAGTAATACGTCTATTTATTGTAGATAGATATATATACTTTATTGTACACTAAAAGAAATAAACATGTATTGTGTGTAGTAGGTATGTATTTTGCAGCAGTTCACCACGGATTACTCCCCCTATCTTTTTCGTTGTCTTTCTGTTTATCCAAAGGTTGTCTGGTAGATATCGCTATCAGCGATAAGACCGCCATTGTACCCTTCAATGTACGATAAAATGTATTAATATCATAAAGAGAACAGCCAATTCTAATATCCGTAACTGAACTATAAAATAGTGTAGCAGGCACGCCTCACGATAGAATGCCGACTTGACAATAAGGCCGTAGCCAAGTAGAGCAGTGGTTGGGGTAATAAAATTGCAAAGGGAAATTCCTCCGTTTGGGCGGTGGCGTGAGACTGTCCGTAGGCGTAGTGCGGCCACCTCTATCTAATGTGTCGCCAGTCTTTCCGCTCAGACAGTAAAGTGCACATGTTACGAGGACTTACGACCCGGTCGCCGCAACCCACTCTAAAGATTCACCGAATTCCTGATCGGAATTCCATCGACCTTATTGAAACTAACACCTACATTAAGTTGTGCCAGGTTTGAGGCATGCGAGATTTGCGTATGTAAACGCAGCCATGAAAGAAAAAGTAATATCCTAACCTCCTAACTTCCTAACTATATATGTATAATATATATATCGTTTTCACTACATAGTATAAAACAAAGTCGCTTCCCGCTGTCTGTCTGTCCCTATGTATGCTTAGATCTTTAAAACTACGCAACGGATTTTGATGCGGTTTTTTTTAATAGATAGAGTAATTCAAGAGGAAGGTTTTAAACTATAAAACGTACACGTGCAAAGCCGGGGCAGGTCGCTAGTAATATTATAAATGCGAAAGTAAGTTTGTTTTTTTGTTACCTTTTCACGCCTAAACCACTGAACCGATCATCCTGAAATTTTGCATATACGTTGTCAGGTTTACAGAAACGGACATAGGGTACCTTTCATCCCGAAAAAAAGTACTGTTCCCGAGGAAAACAACAATAACGTTCATAGATGGCGCCACGTGTCTTTCGAATCATGATTGAATTATATTATTATAGAAACTTTACTAGTGTGTTAAGAGTTGATTGTCAAATTCTAAATTACAGCGAGCGAAGCCGCGGATAAAAGCTAGTCAAACTATATTCCTCAAACCACTTAACATCATAAAACGCATCTTCGAGGAGAGATGATGTCAACGATTTTCATAAATTTCCAACGTACAAGCTTCTTGAAGTATCATAGCGTACCCATTGAGAACCGGTTGCTAATTGAGCCGTTATAAATACCGACTTTTGCATTCAGATGCTGCTCCTTTAATAAATTCGAGCGAGTACCTCGACAAATAAAAAACTTCGATGTTAATGCCTCAAAGGTATATAATTTCAAAGGTATCGAATGCTACACTTAAAATGAATAATGATAATAATATAAATACCGCGGCTATAAAATTGTGCGTGGGTGCCTTACGTCCAGTTGTTATGTCTGTACGACGAATTGCTTCTTTTCTAATACAATGGTGTCGCAATAATAACAATCAGTCGAGTGGCTCCTAAGTATTTATGTACCTTGATGATATCATTATTACTTATGTAGGCATGTAATTACCACATTTAGAAGTCGTTTCGTTATGCGACTAAACATTTTGTTCAAGGATCTATAGGTAGATACCTACTATCCATTAGGTACGAAACTACAAAGAATAGGTTATCAGAGAAAAACATTTCAAATCGTATCCAATCACAGAGGAAATTTCGTAAACGTTCATATAATAGTGCTGAACAAATTCCTTTCGCAATTTCGTAGCGTGTCGCGGTTCAATCCTGGTCTAATTACCGTAGGGCTGTGTTCGGTTTATCGTCCAGTGTAAAACGAACTCTTCTAGCGTTATCTTTTCAATTATTGTGTACATGTTTTGTACAGGGTCTTTGCATATATGAGGGTCAGGTGAAAATGGTCACGGTAAAGTAGTAAAATAAGAGCAGTGCGTGCTGTTGATACCACAGAGACCGTCATATTATTGGGACTGAATTAAAACAGGAAAATGACGAGGACCGTTTGTTTTTAGTGTTTCAACGCTAGTAATACCTTCTGTTATTTTGTAGCTTCAATTCTGAAACGAAAAAAGGGAAATAGAAATTTCCGAACAAAATGGTGGTAAACAATAACACAATTTCTTATAAAAATAAGGGAACCCCTTTGAAAGTGGTTTTAATAGTTTTCTCAAACTCTTTTGCAACGCCGGGATTGTTTTCAGACGAGTTGATCGGATTATGACCGGTGCTTGGTGTTGAATTTAAAGATACTCTGTAGATATTTAGGGATCAGAATCGCTCTGTCTCATGCTAGCTCGACTTATACGAGAATACCACCGCAGTGGTGAACAGATTAGCCAGCCATCAAGGTTGTTAGGGCGGCTCACTGCCCAGGGTGCGCTGGCTGTAAGTACACTCGTGGAGGCTCTTATAGCACTATACCCAGGAATAGAAATTGCGAATAGAAAGTGTTCAATATCCAGATTGCCTAACGGTTCGGGACGGTGCGTCCCGGCACTCAGCGTAGCGACGCCATCCAATACTTCCTAGTCGAGAAAGGCCTATTCCAGCAATGACTGCAATAGGCTACGTTGAGTTCAATGTTATTGGCCTATATTCTTCAAAAGCACAGTCTGCGGCAATAAATTCAAAACAGAAACAATATCGTAAAACAATTTCAGAAACATATAGCAAGAAAAATCGTCGGCCACCTCGAACCGTCAATAAATAAAAACAGTTTTTAATAAAAGTGCTGCGTCCAACTAGCGCGTGGCGGCGCGACGCGATCCGGCACCATATTGCATCCGTACAGTATAAATTCGCTAATATGCCTGAACTCGTACGATAAAGCCTAAAATCGCAGAAGTTATTTTACTGCTGGAATAATTCTTCGGATTTTTGACAGCGCAATCGAAGTTTGCCGCTAGGCCCTGCCGCCGGGTTTAATTAAGAGCTGGTACAAACTCCAATTGCTACGTATCGAGCTCCGCTGCGCAACCGAGGAATTGTCGGTTACTTTATGCTATTACACGCAAACTTCATTGATACTTTAATTGCTACTGACAAATTTATACCTTCTACATATTATATTATTCCGGAAATACTGCTTTTGTTTGTAAAAAGTAAGATCGCCGTATTGTTCTACTTGCTACCAGCAAGCAACGGTTGTTCAGGTCTTGAGTTCGATTTAGGGCGGGGAAAGTGAGATTCACTTACTTATGGATGCAAATATTAAGTTAATACTTTAATAAGTACATTGTAAAGGTAAATTAAGGTGACTTATGATATTGGAAAGCTGTATAATATTCAAGAATCTGTAGCTTAAAAATAAACAGATACAAATCCGGGATTGGTTTACTATTGGAAGTAACTAGACCGTGTCTAATACAATTATTTACAACCTAACTTTAAAAGGTGAAGGCAAACATCTTGAGACACCCACACGTCTATCGAGCGGTAGCGCCACCGGTACCAGTTTGTCCAAAATGGATAGTAACTACTAGAACAAACAACATAGATCAGATAGGTACATTGAGTGCTAAGCAAGTATTTCAGAGAATTATATTCGCCATAAAGAATATTCTGCAATGTAAGCATTGCAAAATACTTTTTGAAAGATGGGAAGTAATATTATCATCTGCAAATTAGAAAATCACGGAAGACGTAACCCTATAACGTATTAGCAACGAAGCAAGAAATTGCTTATTAACAAATCTTGCGGAGTAGCGTTTACAATAATTCTGCGAATTCGGCAATCGTGCACAATCAGCTTGAAAGGAACGATTTTTTATCGGTCGTCCGAACCTCGTGTCCCATACCGATTCTAACGAGCTCATTGGAAATTCAAATGGAGCTGGACCGCCGCACCCTGTAATCAATAATATTACATGTACGTGCTCCCTGAAGTCGCCGCTCCAAGACCGCTCCACGGACATGGGAATACCATAATAACGACCGCATTTTAACCCACTGTACGATATCCGAGAATTTGTCTCTATGACAACGAAATCGATATATGATAGGCACTTTATTACGTCTACTCGATAAACATCAATTAACGTAATTAGATTTTTATTGAAAGTAACTTTCTATTCTCAGGGTAATGAAATATCATTTATTAATAATACTGCAGTGGAACTTCACAGTAGAAACTTCTTAAGAGTCTTGTTTATTCATAGAACAACTCGCACAAGTACGCATAAAAGCTGACTTTGGTTATCAGTAAAGTGTAAATGAAGTGACAATCCTCGCAGCCTACGTCCGTATTAAACGATGCACTTACTTACTTGATCGCATTTAAATTAAAACGACTTGATAAAAGTAGCGTGCTCTACAAAAAAGAAATGTAATTACGATTTTGATAGAATGCAACGTAAATTATGCAAATAGTTGGTAATGTTAACGAGTTTCATAGTACGAGCACGTAATGAGACCACATTACTGCAGATATCCATGCAAATTATCGAAGTCCAGTAGCTAAGTTTATTTCAAAGTCAGATCCCGAAAGCAATTACAAAGTATTATTCATTCGAAGCATAGCGTACCCGACGATACCATTCGTGTAGTGGATGCGAAGAAAATTGCACTAACTAATGATCATATCGTTTCTTGAATACAAATTCAGGTCTTTCAGCACACGGCGGGCAGCGGCTGGCCTATTACAGCAGTGTTAGACTTGGTAAATTGAAACGGCGTTATGATTTATAGTGAGACTTCACGAGCCGGTATTACGACCAGCTTCCGACACGAACGTGACGTGAACTTCAACAATTTAACACAAATTAACATTTCTTTTATTATTTCTAACATAACCTATTGTGCGCAATTACTAATCGATGTATTTCTCCTTATAAATCGTTTTATAGGGAGAAAATAATCGATTTGAATTTACCATTAAATTGTGATTGAATGATTCTGACCGGAAAACAGTACTTTTAAAATATTTATTTTGCTCTGCATGCGGCGCAAATTCAAAACACATTAATCTCGCATAACAACATTTTAATGGGACGGTGTAAATTTCTTCAGTCCCAAATTAAATATCAAGCCAGGAATAGGATGTTCGCATGGAAATGTGCTCGTTTAGTAAAAAGGTTGGAATATGAAGAGGCTTCTAACTGGGAGCTCTTAGTTTAAAAGTCATATTTAGCTAATTACGCTGCGGGCGGCGGTCGTCCGGATGGCGGTTTGGCGTACTGTGGCCGAGGATTCTGCTCCAAACTGTATCTGAATATATTACGGACGCAGTGCATATTAAAAAGAAAATTTAAGACCGCGGCGTGAGGCGTATCTTATAGATTAAAATTTGCTAATCAACTGTCTGATAAAGGTGTATCTTGCAAATTAGATTTCTTTTCTTATTTTGTAGAATTTAATTAGTCATTTGTATGCGCTACTTAATCGCATGTCGATATTGGAGTTGTGAGAAACGAGTCGTTTTTTTAAGTGACAAAGATAAGATAATGCACGCAGCTTGTTGCTACATTTAATAAAAGTTACGCATTAATTTAATTATTCTATGGATTCAAGTTTATTGAATTCTTTTTACATTTCTGAAATTGATCCATTAACCACTAAATGAAGTCTACGTTAGCAGTATGTAAGAAATGAACGCTGAATTTTTGCCACACTTTTGGCTAACCTAAAAATCGACAGTAATTTTTTCTTGTTTTTTGGAAAACTCATTTTGCTACTTCAACGTTCAACGTTCTGAAACTAATCAGAATATTCTGTTTTTACCTACTATTTACAATAACAGATTAAATAAACATTCTAGCTAATATAAAATTCGATATCTACACATACCTATAATAAAATCGTAACGAAGCAAAAACTGTACATTCAATATTTGTGGACAAAAAAAATAAACTTTAAAAAAAGTAAAAACCGACTTCAAAGAAAAACTAAAAGGAGTGAAATAATTACCATAATATAAAATTAACAGTTTCAGAAGTCGGTGGCTTCTATTTGTTTCAGTGTAGAGTTGCACCGACTTCTGAAACTGTTAATTTTATATTATGGTAATTATTTCACTCCTTTTAGTTTTTCTTTGAAGTCGGTTTTTACTTTTTTTAAAGTTTATTTTTTATTAAATACGTTTTAGTGCCATAAACTTAACCCCCTCCTCTTCATAATCCTTCTTTTTGGCTTTGACGTAGTCGGGCATAAAAAGCCCTTTCAAATGATACCTTACACGATATAATGAAAACATTCCAAAGGGGGAGGGGGGGGGACATGCACCCCCTCCTCTTTTCCAGTAGTCAGTTCCCAACAACAAATATAAAACAAAGCAATATTAGTAATTTGAGAATTTTGCTTTGATCCGATGAGGAGTTCCGTTCCATATCTCTGAAGTTCATAGTCTAATCGTAACAAAATTTATATGGGACCAATCGGGAAGTATACCCTTTCGAACAAAGAAAGAATTTTTCAAATCGGTTCATAAATGACGGCGATATGAGGTAACAAACATAAAAAAAAAAAAAAAAAAAAAAAAAAAAAAATACAACCGAATTGAGAACCTCCTCCTTTTTGAAGTCGGTTAAAAATGATTGCTACGTGTATTAAAAACTACGCAGATGCCAAAAAATTTTTTTTTGAATTTCTGTCTGTTTATCTGTTTGTATGTCGGAGCATCACGCCAATGAACAAATTTAGTTCAAATTTGGCAAAGATGTCCGTTAAAGAGCAAGTCAGGTTATAGGGTACAAATTATAACGCTATTCTTTATTGGGGGTGAGTAGTAGAACATTACGTGTAAATTGAGATTAATTCTTCAACAGCTATTTATGAAATGTTGCAATCTATACATATAATAAAATCATAACGAAGTAAAAACTGTACATGAGATGTCCGTTAAAGAGCGGGGCGGGTTATGGAGTACAAATTATCACGCTATTGAGAGTGGGTGATGAGCTTATTGGAAATAAATGTGATTAGATTTAAAAAAATGATTACAAATACAATATAATCTTGTTTTCCGACTTTCACGCGGACGAAGTCGCGGGCACAGCTAGTATACAATATCAATCTAAAATAAAAACTAACTACCTATATTTACAAAATACGTATAAAATATACAGTTCGAAAGTAAAATAAATTAAATTAGTTTAGTTTTTAAGTTACACAAATACTTCTTTCTAATGGTTACAGTTTTCCGTATGGACCCGTTATTAAACTTCAGTGAAACTACTTTAATATCCGCTGATTCGTAAATACCGAGCCAGACCTCCGGGCTGAAACAAGTCGGGAGGTCTCAATTGACCTCTATTCGATAATTTTTGCAGTTGTAACACCGCTGGGGAGACGAAGTTACGTAACTATGTTACTCCGGTGTGCAGTTTGCTCAAAAAGTTCCGTGCAAATTTATAACGAGTCGGGATAATATGCTGGATTAGCTTCCCACCTTTACTTTTCTCAAGCCTTTTCCTCGCTACTGTACCTACGTGGAAATAAAACGATTCAAACAGATAAGAAAGCGGTTTTCCATATATTTGTCGTTATCGGGACAATGAGATTGTGATGGTGGGCCCTAGGCATGTGTTACAATTTTAGGAGACCTTTTGCAAAAGAAGATAAGGCAACCCTCCAAGTTTTATCTCCATCTTTAAGTATTTAAAATTTTCGATATGAAGCGAATGGAAATGTAAATAAGAAGCTTTGTTTTAGATAACGTTTAATATAACAAACCGATCCATTGAATACTGGTAACATCTCGGGCACGCCTGCTGGTATAGATTGTTATCTAAATATTGATAGAAGGCCCTAAACGAGATCGAATCCCTTGTTGCAAACAGCCTTAATAAATTGATTCAAGATAAATACGCCCGTTGTCGTATTTAAAGGATTAATACTATTTGAATATGGTACTGATAGCCGTGATACGATCCCTGAAACTGCTATTTATAAATAGCGTATTGCCCTCGAGATTTTTTTGGTTTACCCGTAGGAACTACTTCGCTCTCCAGAATGAAATATTACAGTTTATTTCGCCCCCGGGATACGTACCTTTCAATAGAGAATGTAATATCTAAATCGATTGAATAGTTCCAGAGATTAAGGGTTTAGTAAATATTAACAAGGATGTTATTTATATTGAATAATTTTGAACGGAACGTTATATTTACGTCTGTAATGGTATGCTAATACAAAGTTCTGAGGCTTATTAGCATATATCGTCATTAGAAGACCGTCGGTTAACAGCGGGTATAGGTTCCAATAGGTCAAGTATTTATAATGATTGCGGTGTAGTCAGAGCCGTCAAATTGGCTTGGAACACATATTGGCCGTGTCACGAACATTAATACAACATGTGAATAAGTGAGGTATCGATGCGGCGGCGAGGTGACCCGGTTACTTAGCGGCGGTACCTTATTGCGGTGCTCTTACAAGTGTCTAGGGAAACTGTGAGCTGTTATTACACGAAAATTTATGAGGTGAATTGCCCTGCTAAGTTCCAAGTTTGCCGTAAACAACAATATAGAACTTAGCCAATGTTTGGTCGGCGTCGGCCTAATGTGACGTGCGGAATGGAAAGAAATCCTCGCTGAAAAATTCGTGTAAAGCTGTGTTATGAGACTTTATTAGTTTTGTAGAACTTGGCTCGTTGTGTGATAACGTTAGAGTCAAATGTCGTCGTGAAAGTTTCGGCTGAATATTTCTCAGTATTTCACTTAACTAATGGAAGACTGAAAGCATTTAGAAATAAATTCAGTTTGATTATGTGCTTTTGTATGTATGACTTTAAATAATGATCGTGTCTTATAAAATATGTCGTTTTCGTTATAATAAAGGAGAATCCTATTATTTATTTTTTATTTATTTTATTATGACTGATAAGTTCTAAAAGCTTTTAATGTGTCACATCACGCAATAATATAATTATCTTACACTGTGTAATTTTAAGGGCGTTTAGCGACATGTTATTAGTTCTCTGATAATTTTAAATACCATTTATTACTTGTCATACATTTTTATGTTGTTTTTATCGTGATAATTTTTTTGTTTATTTTAACGAAGAAATAAAAATGTACTAGTATTTTTTTATTGTTCAGGTTTTTTAATTGGAAAAGAAATCCAACCAAGTCTACAAAAAACCGATGTTAATATCCTAGTTACATGGTACTTCTGAGTATAGTCATATTCTTGGTTGCTCGCTACGGTTGATGGCCCAGTTATGTGGCTTCAAGCAGTGCTCGTTCACATAAAGCTACCCTGCATACTTCTTAATGAAGAAAAGTGAGAATGATACGTACGAGTACGTGCTTCATTATCATCCTAACTGTTTTGCCAAGTATGTTAGGTAACATAACCCAGACTGCATTATAATCGGCTAATTACGTATGTGTATTGCTGTATTTTACGTTCGAACTATTTCGGTGAATGGTAATGATATATGCTGTAGAAATTAAAAAAAAAAATATTAGCCTGTAACTGTCCCACTGCTGGGCAAAGGCCTCTTCTCGTACAGAGAAGGAACGAGCGTTGATCACCACGCTTGCTCACTGCGGGTTGGCGATTTCAGACCGTAAGTCCAGGTTTCCTCACGATGTTTTCCTTCACCGTATGTCAGTGGTGTCTTAGATTAACTAAGAAAGTACATATGAAATTGAAAAAGTCACATTGGTACTTGCCTGGATTTGAACCCGCAACCCGGTGCTTAACAAGCGGGGCTGTAACCTCCGGGCCACCACGACTATGAAATTAATTCAACGAATTTTAATTTTGGGGCTATGCCCGCTCGCAACGGCCTGTTTCGAACCATTTCACATGTGCCGTTCATTAAGTGAATATGATCGATAGTTGAGCGGAACCGGAGGTTGGCCGTAGCGCAACGCTAGATCATTACTGATATGCGAATGGCGCCTGCGGTTCGAAAACGCCCTTCTGGTCGTTATTAATTGCCCCACGAACAAAAGCAAATGACTCGGTAGAGGTGATCCTGCTAGGGTGGGTCGACGTTATCCATTCAGCCGGTGTAGACGTCCGCGAAGAGAAATGTTCATTCACGATAGGAGAATTTATGACTTTGATTTACGCGAGACTTTTCACGTGGCGCCCTCGACGCCGTAGTTCGTCCATAAATAGAGAAGGGTCCCCCGGCTGACGTTTGGGAGGCACGTTATTATTGCATGTTACGGCTCGCGTCACTGTCAGCCATTCAACTTCCATCCTCGCACTGAATTGATACTCGAAGCGGATCTTATTTGCATATTGACTGGATAATTTCCCACCTTCTAAACGATTATGATGTACATTCGAGTGTGTTTCGTAGCAGTGGAACGGCTCGAGAGATTACGCTTACAACGAAATGTGAAAAAATCCTATAACTGGAACAGACTGTTGGGTAGTTATCGTGATTTAGTGGGCTCAAGTCCTGGTGTTTTGTCTAGTTTGGTGCTTTAAAATAATAAATGCTCTCATAATAAATTTGATATTCCCATTAAAACGAGAATTATAAAGTTCCCCGCAATTATAGTTGTAAAGGCTTTGTATGGGAGTCGTCCAATATTATCTCTATCTATCTTGGGTTTTACTAATACAATTGCTGCAATATAAAACACTTAAAAATACGAGGCTTAAAAAATAGTAGAGTAGTTGTTGTCGTCACATTGTTCGGTCGGCATTGCAGCGGCAGTTAGGTAGTTTTATCTCACACAATTTCAATTTTTCATCTGCAGCTGTCAGCTCGGCGGCGGCAGATAAGTAACGTTCGCGTTCGCGTCGCGTCCCCGCATAAAAGTTTGTTCCCCGCCAGTTTGTTCGCTCCACTTCCTTTTATAAACTTTTTGTATGAGCCGCCACCGGCGCGATATCAATAATTCTTACAATTTGTGCTCGTATTCAATCGATGGAAGCCGACTCGACTCAGACCTTATTGACTACGAAATAACGATAACATCTTTACTTGGAGTTGGCGTTAGTATGAAATGTAATCTACACTATTAATCAACCGCGATATGAATTGTAAGCCCTGACGTTGACATTCGTGATTTTGGCTTTCAAAAATAATAATGTCAAAGGTGCGTCATACTAATTAATGAGGCTTGCCCTTCATACCCTTTACGTGGAGTTCAGTAGAGTTAAGGTCAATAAATCTCTGTAACTATAATATACTCTGTATACATAATTGAATGTATAGACATGCATACAAAATATACTCACGCTTGTAATTCCCGAAGGGGTAAACAGAGGTGTTCTATTACAGGAATCTGTATACTCACGTTTCGCCTCTTGAATTAAGTCTCAGTGGCGAGCCTATTGCCATGTTTCGGGCACAATTATGGCAATAATAATAATTGGATAGAAACATGTAGTATGCATGGTGTCCCGAAACTCAACGTCAGGCGGGAACGAATCGACTACGTAAGTTGTTGTAAGCCACAAATTGCATTTTTGTGTTTTTCACGTAAAAGAGTCTAATTTTATGAATTACTAGCTGTACCCGGCATGCGTTGCAATGCACTTTTTCCTACTTACTACCTACCTACTACCTACCTTCAGAAACAAAATCAAAAAAGTAACAAAAAGTTAAAACCTTTTTCAAGCATGCGGTAAACAAACGAAGAATATGGACACACTGAGATAATTTCGTTTTTTTTTTAAATATTAAAATTTTCTTTATAAGAACCTTCTCCTGACAATTACGAACACAAGAAAAAAAAATAGCTAAATCGGTCCAGCGGCTCACGCGTGATGCCGTGACCAAGGGAAATACGGATTCTTTTTTATAAATATAGATGGATTTACTATCTGTCCTAAATATAAAAGTTGGAAAAAAAAATAGTTTTTCGGTATTTTTATATTTGGAACAGATAATATACATAAAATGAGACATTTTTGCGTGAAAAACACAAAAATGCAATTTGTGGCTTATAACAACTTACGTGGGAAGCATCGAAATGTCATGTCAAAATGAGAGGGTACAGCAAAAAAAAACATCTTTAATAGTAAGATTTATGAGGTAAATTGTATTTATGGTAACTTTGGAACTGGATTAAAGTATTTGTTTTTTTTTTGTGTATATTTATAAATCTGGCATTTTATTTGTTCCCGGCTTGACATTGAGTTTCGGGACACCATGTGTATAGGCAAAAGCATTTTCTTTTATGAAAAGCGTTCTATATTATATTATTTTGTATAAAATTAGTAACTAGAGCGTGGGCAAAACTGTTTTCATAAAGTTTTGTTCTAGACACATTGAATTAAACGGAAGGTTTGAAACGAAGACATCTCCATAAATACTTCTCTCTACTCTAGTAGGCGGTGGCTTTGTGTTCTGGGTATTTGTATTACAAAGTCAATCAACATCCGCCCTATTCAAGAAGTTGGACTATTGATAACTACAGTTGAAGCCTGTCGGACCTTCTTGTTTGTTTAGTGTTATTTTACGGACAGTTAATTAAAGCTGTACGTTCTTAGTTTGACTTGGTGGAACTTTTACACCGATAACAACATTAATGAAAACTCGTCTGGATTTGGGCGAAGAGTGGCGGTGACAGAGGCGGGCGAGACGCAAGGGCGGGCGGGGTCCACTGGGTGGATGTGCCAGTACGCGCCGCGCCGCACTGCCGACGTTACGTCGCCGTCGTCGCGACGCTCTCGAGCACAACACTCGCGATCGCGAACCCCAATATTTTCAGACTGTTTATGCCGCGAACTATACGCGTACGATGATGGGGACTTCCACCCTCCCGGGAAGAGAGAGGCCTACGAATGTGTTCAGTGTGCCGTTTGGATGTGTTTTCGTTTTATGTAATATGTGCTGAAGGCGAGTTCCGTTTGTATGGGTGCACTGGTTCGTCGCCCTACGCGGTCTGTCACCCACTTTTGATGATTAGAATGAACTAGTTTGTGACGCACCGTTCAGATGATGATACTATGATGCTATTTTTGTTAAACGAAGACTTATTGGCAAGTCCTTCGTGCTATTCTACAATGACCAATGTGAGATACTCGTATAATTAAGTTTTTTTATTAAATACCAGATTTGTAGAGCTTTAGGAGACCCACACGGAAAAAGTTATTAATATGTACTACAATAAAATATGACCAACTTAATTACTTCTTTCGGCCCGATGATAAAATTACTGGTCTAGGTACAATTCAATTCGTGGTTCCGGAAAGTAACCATTAATTATTTTAATTATTAGTTTTGTTCGTTGACTACATAGTTTTTTTTTTCTGTGTTTAGACCTAAATAGCTTGAAAATATTGAAATGTAGTAGACACAGTCTTGCACGCGATTTCACTTAGTTAACGACGTACACGGAAAAGTATTAACCTAAATAATTAAAGTTTGTTAAATGAACAGAATTACTAAGGGGCTGCCTACCGCGTCGAACAGTAAACTTAAATAGATGTGGAGAAGAACGGGAAGAACTTTATTTTTCTCCATCTTGCTAACCCGCATTTGTAGTTGAAACTGGTTTTAAAGTCCAACTATGTACGGGCTTACTTACATGTAAGTATAAAATACTCAGCTGAAACTTTATGAAAAACTCTAAACAGCTGAAATAAATTTAAACGAAATAATATACATATAATTCCTGAGTATCTATAAGTGTATATATATATATTATAAATACACGTGAAAATATGAAACCTGAGTATTTAAAACAAATGTTTTAGTAAAATAACTAATTCCTTGTAAATCAGCTGTTTGTCATCTTGTCGGAGGTTCAAAAGTTTACTGAGAAAGTGGGGGTATTGTTGTTGCTTGTCGACGATGTTCACCTAATACAACACATGTTCAATTATGTTTTTAGCTTAGCAATTACACGAGGCTTTAAGTTATGCCGACGCAATTACTGTTCAGACCAAGACTTCCTTTCCAAGTAACTAACAGAAACGACTGCAGAAACATAAAAGTTTATTACTTGACAAAATATAACAAAGCCATAAAAATAACGCTTTTAAACTCTAATGACATTTTTTAACATTTATTTTTAATACGTTATTGTAGAAAGAGAGGGTTAAGTTTATCTTAGACAAGAGATTTATTCATTCAGTTTAAGACGTTATCGCGTAAGACGTCGGACGGCGAAATGCACTCAAGTGCATTTTATCGCCGCTAGTAATAAAATATCTTGCGTCGCTTCTTGATTGGCACTAAATGTTTTATACGCTAGTGCTGTTCATTCAGTTTATGTGAAGAAATTTGTGTTGAAGTAAAAATGGTTCCGTCGAATTCGATTGAATGGAACGGCTGTGTGGAACATGCTGTAGCATTCGATCGCTAGCTTCAAGCGTAAACGTATCAGAACCATTTTCCTTATTTGCCTCTTCCAACTTGCATGATTGAAACACATGGCATGTAAATAAAGCTACAATGTTTGGTTTCATTTTTCCGCTTTTTAAATAATCGTAGCTACACAGGCACAGAGCTACGTAAAACACGTAGCACTTGCCTACGCCGTAGCTTATTAAAATTAGGTTGAATATAAAACTTTTTTTTGAGTATTTTATGTATGTATGATATAGTACACCTCAAGCTGCCCCACAATTAGTATAATTTTTGCGATACGGCCAACCATTGTACTTTTGTTCTTCCAAAATTATTATTTTTTATTATTAGTTACGGTTTACTCGTGTGCATTTTTCGGGATTGCCCAACTAGTTTCGGACCTGAACACGTGGCGAGGTCACGAGTCGAACTGTAACTAATCATAAATATGAACGTGTCTCACAAGTTATACTACAAAAATATTTTTTGTATTTATAATTAGATAAACAACAACTTTTTATATTCAGTCGTTATTTAAAAAATATTAATTCTATAAGCCCTAATTAGCCCTTATGGGAGTCTGACAGAGGTTTCAGTTGAGGCATAATTCATTTATAATTCTTTATTTCTTATGCAATCTCCTGTTTGTGAATATTTTGTTGCACCAAAACCTAGGAACTTTTGATCCCTAAGGTATGCACAACATAATTTAGCCCAGATTTAAAGCGATAGGGCTAACCTAATAAATCCCTGTCGGCGGTCATATAAACTTCACTAGCCCAGGCTAAATAAATAAAACGTCATTGTGCGAAAGTGGCCCTCAGTAGTTCAACGTAGCATCTCAAATTTCCTGCGATTCATAATGGATAAAATCAATCAAAACGAACAAGTTGAATACGACTCCTAAATCAATTTAAAATAGAAATCTGCTTTATTTTTCTATTTCCTCCTTCAATACCTACTATTATAACAAATTTTATATTTTCTTTAGTGATGTTCCGACTACTCGGCGACTAGTCAGCAAAGCCGACTATCCAGTCACTTTCGTAGGCGACTATTCGGCTTCTTACTTTGTATGTATTTGTCAATAAAATGTACGTAGGAGGAATTACAAAATAAAAAACGAAAAAAATGTGAAATAAACTAAACATATTCCGACACGCTCGCAGACGTCGTTTGCGACTTGCGCGCGGATAAGATGTAAACGATGCGCCACGGAAATTGTTGAATACCCCCGAAACCGTGATCGGCTTGGCCAACTAGTCGGCCTCTTTACAACCGACTAATCGGCTAGTCGGCCAAAGTCATAGTTGGCATATCTCTATTTTTTTTCAATGAAGTAGTTCCATACAGCCCCAATAAATGAACATAGGTGTTATAGGATGATAGGGCAGTATAAGAAAGATGAGAAAAAAAAGTTTCGTTTTGGAGTTTCAAAGTTACCATGAATAAAATGTCACCTCATTAATCTAACAATGAAATGTGTTTCTTAAAAGAACACAAATAAAAAATATCTTAATCTGTTCCCAGCTTGACTTAGAATTTCGGGACAACCTGTAATTATACAGGGTGGAAACGTTAAGTGACAACAGGCGATTATTTTGTTATTTTTACAGATATTGAGAAACTGTTAGCTAATATCAAAACTAGCTTGCCTACGGAATAAAATGACATCTAAATCATAACGAAATTAAATCGCCATTAAGTTCGAAATTTGATTTACACTGCACTCATAAATTAAATATGAAAAACACGCTGTTTGGACGATTATTCCATAATTTTACGTAACAACTTAAACTTTAAACTGATATTGGAACTTAGCAACTAAATGATGCCACCAACGTTTCCTTAAAAAGTACGAAAAAAATAACACGCTGAAAATAAACGAGTACGGAAAATTGAAAATATTTGGAAAAAATAATTTGAAGTATTTTATTGAATAAAGAGTTATTCAGAAAGTAGCTAAGTTTCGATACCAGTTCTTTTTTTTAAATAGCTCGTGGATTGACCGTATAACTCCACGAAAACCGTATTTTTTGCATAAAGTATGGGCATAGTAAAAAAGCGATTTTATTAAAAAAATATTATAGTATATAGCATTTCATTTTTAGTAGTAGGTAATAGTATACTCGTATATCATTTCGTTCCTTAGGTAAACTAGTTTTGATATTAGCTAAATGTTTTTTAATACCTGTTATATTGACGAAATAATCGCCCATAGACACTTACCATTTCCACTCTGTATGTTTTGTTGTATTTTAGATACACATTACATTACGGAAAACGGTTTTGCCCTACTATCATCTGTCTTGGTTGTGTAGCACTTAAGCCCGATCTATTATCACCCTTGTAATTTTCAATACCATAAATCGTCGAATAACATATTATATGTCTGGCGTTGATGGCTAAATCTAATTGTTATTGCTTACCTTGTTTCGTATGACGTCAACCGTAACCGAAGGCCCTAAACGTTTTAGCGCGATTTGATTATACGTAGTATATGCAAACATTTATTAATACGCAGAAACAATTAGTTCAGGGAGCGAGTAGGTAAACCATACACTCGCACTGATGCCTCAATATTGGTCGGTTAAGCATCGGTCGGGCCGTTCATTACTTGGGTGGGTGAACCTTTACCGTAATACACATGATTTCTCCTTGCGATGATTAATGTTAACCCGTACCTTTTAAATACTTAACAAGAATAACGTAGTAAACGTAAACTCTCTCCGGGACTTTATGTTTCCGGCTACCGTAATTTTGCTGTTTCTTTGCGCATTTCAAACGAAATTAAAAGCAAAAAATAAAACAAGAGATACGAGACATCTGATCCGTGTTTTTCATGTTTTAATGCGAGCAAGTACCAACTAAATACTTGTCGAATTCATGGCTAAAATATTAGCTTCCAGAGAAATGATTTAGCTCGTACTAGATTCCCGTCCCGACGTCGCTCGAGTACGTTTTATAGCTTAAAACTTTCCGAAAGAACTTACCTAAATTAAAATAAAAACCACATCAAAATCCATTCACTAGTTTAGAAGAAGTAAGCGGACAAACAAACAGACGTGCAAAGCGACTTCAATTTATACAATTTAGAGATTTCTGCTAAAATTAGAATAGCGTATTTTTATATTGCTCTTAATAAAATAGCTGTATTATTTTAATGGGGGTTACCTTAGCATGGTTCTAGATTTACTCCGACTAAAATAATAGACGCAATTTCCAAAAATAGTAACTAAAATCTTCTTGAAATAGACGGTTACTCAAGTGTTATGTTAGGAACAATTTTCATAGGATGCAAGGGTAGGTTGTAAGCGGTAAGCTATTTGCGTACAATGGTGGTCAACACGTGCGCCGGTTTACCTGACCGTTCTAATATGTGACGCGCCGCCGAAACTAAACGTTACGTTGTTGACGCCACTCTGACGTTCGCCAAACTTCACACTCGCGTCGCTGTTAAACAAATAGAACATATTTTTTACCGATAAAAGTGCATGTTTTTGCTCTTTGATCGTTTATTGTATTGCCTTTCAGCGATTACGCACTGCATCCGATCCGGATCCGTGAAAATAAGAATGTAAAAAACTCGGACCGAATTCGGATATTGCTTTGTCCACTGCATCCGATCCGAATACGTGAAAATATGAATCTAGAGTCTAAAAAACTCGGATCGAATTCGGATATCGCTTACGCACTTATCCAATCTCTGATCCAAATTCAAACAATTTAGGGGCCATCTTTGGCATATCCATTTGGCGTCCGATTTGAATCCGAGGTAATGCGAAAGCGTTCATACAAACAGTAAGTAGGTACTACGGCTACTTCGGTCCGTCAATTTTTCTTCCGAATTAGAAACTCACGGATGACGGAAGTCGGATCTAGTGCGTAAACTACCATACAAATAGTTCTATGACTACTTCGGAACGTAATTACTCGGATTCGGATCGGGTGCAGTGCGTAACCGCTCTTTCTATACCAATTTAAAAGATGGCATTATCGCAGTAATCGGAGTTTTACACAAAATTTGTTAAAGCATGATGTAGACAGGCATTTAAAACCATAACGTGTACAGAAATAGCATGTTATTTGCGGTTAATGTTTTTAGCATGCTATATTCGTGTTATGTAATCGATTGGTAAACTCGCCAGCGGTCCTCTTGATTGTAAGTGGGTACCGCCACTATAATAGGTACACCTACAAATCCGAAACGTTGCCAACCCTAAGATAGATGCTTAGGGCCTTATTACAAAAGATGGTTTAAACCAAGACTAAGGTAAACCCTGGTTTAAAATATACCCATCATTTTCTTATGTCATATAACAAAAAGAGACGGGGCTACCCTAAAACCAGGGTTTTTCTTAGACCATCTTTTGTAATAAGGGGGTTAAAGTTCAAAAGTCTCATATGCCATTAATTTCACTGGAACCTATACCCATCAAACCGGAACGCAGCAAAGCTGCTTCGCGGCAGAAATGTACAGGATGTAAACGAATTCGTGTAATTCCTTAAACTTCATGATCATGGTGACACTGATTGACACTGCATAGGTTTTTTTAAGACTCAACAAAAAAAAAAGTTTTCAAAAAATTAAACATGGTAATCTTTATTTGAGTACTTTTAGCGTCTCGAGTTAACTGACTGCGTCGAGCGATATCGCGCTAGTCGTGCCCGTCAGCTGTATCGCCGTGCTTTCATTCATTTATGCACGGCATCGAATTTTTCTATCACATACAATTTTATTAGGGAAAAAAGTTTTATTTTATTTTTACAATCTAGATCCCGTGCGGGGTTAATCTATACCATTAATAGATAATGTGGTTTGAAGGAATTACACGAATTCGTTAACATTCTGTATATGGTGCTTAAATCTTTATAATGTAGGTATTTGCTAAAAAGCATTGCATAACCGATAATATGATTGGCGCAGTGGCTGAGCTCTTAGCGGCTGCGCAAATTGTCGCGGGTTTGATTCCCGCACGAAAAAAGTATTTGTATAGACTACAGATCTATTGTTCAAAGTCTGGATTTTTGTGTATGGGCAGATTAGTGTCTGTAAACCCACTCACTATACAGGAGTATTCCTAGAATAAGGCGACGCAAAAACCGTTAGGGTGCCTTTCCACCAGCGCAGCGATGTGCTATGCGACGTTGCTATGGATGCGTTTGATATCCACCAATCACATTCATTGGTCCACATACCATAGCACTGGTGGAAACTGATTCAACTAAGCTACGTTTTTTATATGGAAGGATGCGTGCTGTGGATGCGTGCTATAGATGCGAGCTATGGATGTGTGCTATGGATGGTCGCGAGTGGTGTAGCTATGTGCAGAGCTAGTGCTATTGTGGATACGTCGTATAGCTCGAGCTGCGCATCTTCCTCGCACAGCTACATAGCTTAGCATCAGTGGAAACGGTCACATAGTTTCGTAGCTTAGCTTTTACATTATCGCAGCATAGCTGCATAGCACATCTCTGGTGGAAAGGCACCCTAAATGTGGCTTCGCGTGGTTTTATCTTAAAGCCAGCCTTCCTATAGTAGTTAATTACTGTTGCGAAGCTGAGATATGAGTCTTTTTTTGGCCTTGTACAGTTTTCATAAAATAATATTATGACAAGCAGTTGCCCGCGGCTTCATTCGTATCCTAAAGGAACTACTTTATGTACCCGGATAAAAAGTATCCTTTGTGTTAATCCGGGATATGGTCTATATGTTTTCTTGATCCAAATCCGTTTAACCGTTTATGCGTGATTGATTTAAAAACACCCAAACTATCACATTTATATTTCAACTAGCTGCGCCCCGCAGTGTTACCCGCTTTTTTCGGGATAAAAAGTAGCCTATGTATTAAATCGGGATGTCAGCTACCTCCATACCAAATTTTATCAAAATTGGTCCATTCGTTTTAGCGCGAAGAAGTAACAAACATACAAACACATACACTCGCAAACTTTCGCCTTTATAATATTAGTGTGATTTGTTGTTTTGTTTTTTATTTAATTTCATTGAATTCGATTTATTTCGTTTATTGAGGTAATGTGAGCTATGCATTCTTATATTTTGGTTCTTATATTGATAATGTTACTCTCAATCTCTCTAAGACACAAATAACTATTTTAAGATCCGTTCCTTTAAAAGAAAAAATATATGTGCTATTGTTATTAGCAGTAAGTTGCACACATTATTTAGTTAATAATAACCCTACTAACTGAACTAAGCACACTTCTACTACAACTACTACCATTAGGTTTAACAATAACAATGGGCGGTCCTCGATTTCCTTTGTGTTTTCAAAATCACATTAAGCACTAATGTCACTGGAAAGCGTCAGTCGTAAGATTATGCCACAAGATTTAAAGTGGTCTTAAAATTCTAACACCTTTTCCGTGTTCCAAAGTCTCGTAAAGATTTCAGAAATTATGTCCGACGGGAAACGGCCACCATTATTTATTTCACCAACATTAGTTACACTTACAAAGGTGCTTTCAGTGAAAAAACTTACACTTAGCTTACCTAGGTATAACTCTAAATTTAAAAACAACGTCTTAACAAGTTTTATTTTTGCGTTTTTAATAATAAACAAAGCAATGACGTTTATAAAAAAATATACTTTATAATCTGTGATTTTCAAATAATTTAATTTATAAACATTTCTATAAAAAAAAACAAAAAACATTTAAAAGTATAAAAAAATAGTAGTCCACCGGCATCAAGAACAGGGTCCAAGCTGCTCAAGTCAGGGCTCCAAAGAAAGGCACCTCACTATGCGTCCCGTGTCAAGGAGTTCTACGAGTACTTTTTCTATCAAGCTCTTGATCCAGCCGCCCGACGAGAGCCTCATGAGGTGTTGATGAGGCCCTTGGCTATTAGGCCATTCACGACTATTGGGACAATGACTGCTGAGTCCACATACCGACAACCTCGTGTGCTAAATCAAGATATTTACATAATAATAATTACTATTTACTGACTAAAATTTTATAGCAAAATACTTAAGTCTTAATTTCAACCAACAATATAAAGGATATTTACGCAAAATAGTAAATACCTGCATCTTAGGAAGCAACGACACTTAATTCTTTTTTTAACTCTTTTTCGGTCCAGTGAATTAATATGAATCGCGACATGATTTAGCTTCTATGACTGCAGTCTGGACAGCAAACCCGATAATTAAAGTTATTATCAGTAATTATTTAAAGAACAAAACTGACATGCTCCACTTATTGCGCGATTCCCAATCCAATAAAATTTAAATAAAATTAAAAAAGCTCACTGAAATCAAATGAGAGCCACTCAGTAAAGTTTGCATAAAGCTCACACTTTCAATAGCTGGAACAAACGCGAGCTCTTTTTTTGCTAACTTCGTCTGTACGCCTACATTTTACGTTCTATCGATGACAGCCCAAAGGTATTTTTATGAATAGCGGAGTAGTGGTCCTGTTTTTATTGAAACTGAAATTCGTTTGATACTTTGGTTTTCTTTTCAATTTAGTTTCTTTTATAGAGAGATTTTTATATAGATAGGTAAACGATTGAAGACCCTTAGCTTGAGGTTGCCTTTCCACCAGAGATGTGCTATGCAGCTATGCTGCGAGAGTGTAAAAGCTAAACTACGAAACTATGTGACCGTTTCCTCTGATGCTAAGCTATGTAGCGGAGCGAATAAGATGTGCTATGAAAATACACCGCCGCAAGGTAGCTGTGCGAGGAAGATGCGCAGCTCAAGATATGCGACATATCGACATTAAGGAAGGCACGGAAAGCGGCGGCGCGGTGTTCTGCACATAGCTATACCACTCGCGATCATCCATAGCACGCATCCATAGCTCGCATCCATAGCACACACCCACAGCACGCATGCTTCCATATAAAAAACGTAGCTTAGTTGAATCAGTTTCCACCAGTGCTATGCTATATGGACCAATGAATATGATTGGTGGATGACAAACGCATCCATAGCAATGTTGCATAGCACATCTCTGGTGGAAAAGCAGCCTTCGAGGTAGCTACGTTTCAGGAGTAGTAGAGTTCTTGATAAAGAGTTCGTCAGTAGAAGTGTAACTACCTCCAAACCTATTCCTATCTTCAAGCAGCATTGCTGTGTTCTGGTTTGAAGGGTATGAATGCTGGTGAAATTATAGTCACATGAGACTCCAACGTTTTCTCTAAGGTTGGCAATGCATCAGCCTGCAATCCTCTTGATGTTATAGGTTTATTACCACTCATCATAAGAGGCTGTCAAAAAAAAACCTTTAAGTGTACAACATGTTACAAAAATACCCCTAAAGCCGAAAGGGGGTTAATACGTTCAGTGCCGGGTGCTCTCCAGGAGGGCACCTTCTAGTCGCATTCGCGATGCCGGGTGCCCTCGTGGAGGGCTCACTTTAAATATACATTTTCTTTGGAAAATATACAGTCATAAAACAAGCAAAAAGACCCACTGAAAAACTATTTTACTACGTAGTTGCGTGTTTCATGGTTTTAAAACTAATGCCAAGGGGGTCCTTGGCATTAGTCCTCGAGAGTTCACTCTTAGCGCAAACGTAATGCTGAGGACTTTCCCGGAAGGTCCACTAACCATATACAAGGTTAGTCAGAAAGGGGGTACTAATCCGAAAAGGTACTAAAGTACTCATAATAATGAGTAACTTTTGTTTTACCACTTTCTCCAAAAGTCAATAGTTTAAAAGAAAAAGCTGTTCAAAAATTACAAAAAGAAAATGCTAAAATCTATCTATCCTCAGCTATGATCTGCTGTGTTGACATTTTAGGTCATATTTGGGGTCACGAATTAGAAACTCCATTTTCTGAATTCGTAAGTAAAGTAGGGACGAAGAATTTTTGAAAAAACTAAAATAAAAAATATTTTTCATGGAAATAAAAATTATCGAATTTTGAAATTTTAACACTTGCATTGAAACCGTCATCAGTGATACTTTAAGTGGCCTGCGGATTAGTACCCCTTTCCGAATAACCTTGTATATGGCGGCAAGGCGTATGAGCTCCATGAAAAGTGTGGTGGACTCGAATGTGTTAAAGGTTCTTTGTAAAGAGTCTATTGGCAATATTTGAAAATCGATGTATGACCCAAAAAAAAAGAATTTGGATAAACATAAAATAATCATCACTGAAACGCAACCCTGAAAACATAAAATTAAAGAGAAGACTAGGTACCCAGAAAGCTATTTACATTCTTACCTAATTTCCTCTGAGAGGTAAATGACAACAACCTTAAACGACTACTTGACTAATATTTTCTTTTTCATGGGGAATTATGTAACAAGTTGTATATGTTAAAGCCAATGTGTGTAATAGCTATTATACACAATGACCGGTCATTATGTATAATGACTAAATTGTCTAGACAATGTGATAAATTAATCACTTTATTCGGATATTATTCATAATAGCTGGTCATAGTTAGTCAAAGTAATAAATACGGTCCGACTTGCTTCCCCTCCCGTTAACGTTTTCCCAATTAACGTGAAATTATAATCTATGTAGTGCCTCCGCTGCCGGCGCCGGTTACCAAACTGGCTGCCGGCGCCGCGCCGACTACATACTCTGTATTTTTACGCCTTCAAGGCCTCTTCAAACTCTTCATGAGACGATTATTCGTTACCCACTTTCATTTTCACGAAAAATAAACAAACCAAAATCTTAAGGGGATATTTGTTAGGTTGTTTGGGTTGCCAAAGCAGAGTCGACGGAGTCCCGCTGTGCGGGCCTCCTATTTCTGTCTGCAGGGTTTAAAGTAACCTAACACGAAAGAGATGATCATCCCCTTCGAACCTAACCTATCCGTGTCGGGGTGCCCCAAAATAAAGAGCTCGCTCTTGAAATTAGTCAGTTGGAAGACAAGTTACAGTGTTTAGCCCAAAATCTAACCTACCTTTTAACTAACATACCTACCAAACAACTCATTACCGCCGCCGTTGGCCATTTTGGGTGCCGGCAGTGGATATATTTAATTTTTTAAACTTTATAATCTTCAACTATACTGGTTTTATTACTTTATCCAAGTCTCCCAAGATATTATACATAATAGCTAGTTAATGTGATTAATTCTGTGTCATTTAGCACTTTGACCAAATTGAGTAGATAATATACATAATGGCTGGATAGTATATATAATATCCGGATTTATCACTTTCGCTGTAACATATATATTACATATGTTTTACTTATACGTTTGTTAGATAGGCACGGGCCGTAAAACATCAGAATTATTACGCAATATGAGTGTCATAGATAACATAAAACTGTAAAAACTCACTCATTCTGCTGTTTATCATCATAGTCTTATTTGTCAAATAACAGACATTTGTTTTTATTATTATTTCAAACTTTCAAAAAACAAAATAGCATTTATCGTAAATAATCTCAATAGCGGCACTAGAGTATTTGATTTCAATATTAATAATTTTCTGCCGGTTAGATACGTAAGTTTAGTCTAGCTTCACCTACGTCGCCGTCGCGTCGCGTCGCGTCTATTCGGCTTGAATGATTTCACACGATTCCATCTATCCGTAAGTAGCAATATCTCATTTGATGTGAGCCTAGTAAATGGTTGCCGATTTTGGTAGATATGAGCTCTCTGAAAGAAAATTACAAAAAAAGACACGATGTAAATATAATAATATATTTTCATCATAATAATATAAACAACCATTCACTTTAAGCGATACTATGTAATCAGGCATTGGAAACACAATAATTAAGATAATCTATATGAATTGTAGCACGTTTATAATGAGTAGGTTAACGAACTAACCACTAATTACGGCACTTTATTGAGTTGCCGAAAGGTTTTTTTTATTGTTTTTATTACTAAAGAAGATACAATATTATCAGAAATTTAGACAAGTTTTCTTTTAGGCCCGTGACCTTTAGTTATTATATTCATGTACTAGTTTTTGTTTTGGTTACTTTATTTGCTCGTATTGTTACAGATATTTCAATCCACCAAAAAGCGCGCTACCTCCCATAAAAATCTTTGCATATCTGTCCGAGATACGCCCGAAAACATAATTATTTAAAAACAATTTACACACGTATTGAGAACCTCTTCCTTTTTGAAGAAGTCGGTTAAAAAGGAGTGCGGCACATCGTCGTGGATTTAACGCACTGTAACTCAAATGACGTAATAAAATAAGCAGATGTTCAATAATTAATAAGGGTAGGTACAGTAGGTAAGCATTTAAAATTAGTGGCAGCTCCCTAATTCCAACCGGGTCGGCAGTCACGAGTCGTAACTTGCTGTCCCTCAACTTTTATGTAATGACTTTTGTTTGTTTTTAATTTAATTAATTCCAACGGATTATCCTAGTTATCGCAGGGATTCACAGAAAAGTTTATTATTGACTCCCTCAAAAGGTCGACGAACCTATTCTCATGTTTGGGACTTTTGTATTTGTGTACAAAGAGAGTCGATAAATTAAATCACGACCCCTCTTACGATACTTGCTTGTAACATTCGTAGAGGTAGTTTGGTAATCAACTTATACAACTCACACGTGTCAAAATCAGAGAAATAAATACAGTTAATTTAAGTTAGGGGAGTTTGTTTACTCATGTCGCTACTTCTTTGTCTACCTTCCTGTGTAGCGGCGTGAGGTGCGGCGCGCGGGGTTGTCCTAACACAAAAGATAAATACCACCCTCGAACAAGACGGGTAATTGAGATAAACAGACGTGGATTCTCCTATGTAACTTTCTGACTTCCGATGTAACGCATAATAAAATAAACCAAGTTACTCTACTGACTTAGTAGACTCGCATTTCTATCGCTGGGCACACAATACGATTAACCTTTTATAATATCATTAGCTGTTTCCTCAGATTATATCCCTCCGTAACTTAAATAGCATCAGTGTATCTGCTATCTCGTAATGGTTGTCTAATTCATTTACAGCGTCATTAATGATGTTTTCTCCAGTGAAACATAAGCTCAAATGAGGCGATTAAGCGTTGAAGATGAACAGGCCGGGCTACGATTATACCGTGCCTGCATCCACCACCTATTACGCGAGTAATAACCGGCCCCCGCAATACGAGCGCGGCTACGGACAGCTCACAGCCGGTCCTCTTTACAGTCCCTCCTCCCATCCTCTCTCCAATTACGCAGATGTATATGAGGGTAACAACGACACGACTCTCAGGGCGGAAGAGAGGCACTGGTATATAGAGAACCATAAAAATTTACAACCGAATTATGAAGTCAGTGACGCCATACCTCAAGATGCCAAAGTTAAGAAAGAGGAGGAGAAGAAAAGTGAAGTACCAATCAGACGCGCTGACGCAGGACAGCCGCGACAGAGGAGGAAGGAGGACCGGTGCTCGTGCGAGTGTTGGCCTAGTACTGACAATAATATCGTGCAAGATAGTGCAGGGAATGAAACGACGAGGTCGCTGTCGGGTGTCGACATGGTGGCCTCGTACGGAGTGTATGGGAATCCTAGGGATGACGACAGTTCAGGGTTTGCGAGGTTGTCGGAGAAGAGTGGTGTGTACGGACAAGGGAGCGATGCTCCAGTGCAGGGTGTGATAGTGAACCAGCAGGGGAACAGTGCGGTGGTGCGCGCGGCGTCGCCCACGCAGACTGCTTGCGGTCGGTGTTGCTGGTCGTCCAGCCCGCCTGCCGCCAACTCCGAAGACTACTGCTGGATACACTACTGCCGCCCCGCGTTAATAGTCTTACTACTATTGTTTTTTCTAGTCTTGTTGGGCGTTTCTACTGGTTTCTTACTGACGAATAACTGTGAGTATCTACATATTTTAATAATCCTATTTAGTCCACATTGACCTTGTTTGTAAATAGGTGGTAATGACCGCCGCATTGCGGTTTCCATTTTATTGTTTTATTTAATTGTATTCCTTTTATATACTAGTTCTTTTGTATTTTACGAAATAATTAACATTATAGTAGATAATTATATCAAAGGAGGCTGAGTAAATGTGGTCTATGAACCAATGGAGATTTGGTTAATATTTTTTTAGAGTAGGCATGGTGTCGATAACTGTTTGTTACGACGTCGATATATGACGTAAAATTGTTAAGGACATAAGCTTTTGTACCTGCACCCCATCAGTAGATACCTACTGTTAGGAAGAAAATTAAACTTTTATCCACAGGATATATTCTGTGTATAGGCTGTTCTCGTATATGAGGACATATTGGCAATTGAAATGTTGGCGGAAAATCTATTATCTAGAGGTAGATAATAGATTTTCCGCCAATATTTCGACTAACTAAATCTGTTGGACTAAAGGCCTAAAGTGCTTTTGTAAAGATATTGGCTAAACTAAAATAAACCCTTCCGTCCGTCACTTAAGGCATAAATAATTCTAATGTTAGAAAACCCTTTCAATGTTTTTAATGGACCGGTCTAAAAATAAGTCGATTGGCGCACTGACAACTGCAGTCACTCCTCGCTAACCCGATTAATTCGATCAGTTTGATTATTGCTGTCCATTGATAAAGCCCGTCGACACTGCATGTAAGGACCATTCGATTCACGCCCGTCGATAGTTTAGATTTTATTTCCATTCCAGCAATACAATCGGTATAAAAATAAACTATTTTCTCCTTTTTTATTGAGACTAACAAGTCCAAACGCTCTCGCTGCTAAAATTCCTGTGCAACCAGGAACTATAGCGCTTACCAATCAAATCCGCCAAGCAATTGTTTTTGCTTACTGGGAACAAACTACAGTACATTTTACGACCGCCATTGTAAATCAGTGCAGGTACGCATTCCTAGATTTTTATATTTCCGTAGCAAACAATTTATTAATTTTACACATTCAATATTATATGAACTGGATTATTCGACTTTATTAAAGGTTTATTAAGAAAGTCAAAACTGGGTAGAGAATAAAGTCTTTGCTCTAAAATAACGAAAACATAAAGCAAACAGTTTTAATTCCAAAGATATTAAAAAGTTTTAAGTAAGTATTCCAGTTTTCAGATGTTGAACAAATTATGATTTCGAGACGTAGAGTTGTGAAGTTGCACCTGCATTGCAATCCCGACGCTAGTTGGTACAAACACCACTTAAGTGTCAACAAAAATGTTCGGTATTTAAATAAAATACTGGTAGAAAGTACTAAAATTAATTTCAACGAGACCGAGTTTGTATCTGAGTAAAGCGATTCGTATAAAACTTTTATTTTATTTTTAGTACAATTTTATTGAAAATTTATACTCATTACTTAATGTATAGCAATATGAATTCCGATTAAAGTTAGTTTTGTGACAATTTCGGGTTTATTCGTAATAGTCATTGTTAATTAAATTTATATTGAAGTAACTGTTAATGTAACTAAATAATTTCATAAACATTACATAGAAAGATATATTTTACCGTTCTGATACTCATTTGAAAATATTATTAAATGAAACGAATGATGCGGATCTTTTCATCATTTGATTTTAATTTACCTTCCCTATTCAGCATTTTATTCGTCAACATGAATGCTACCTGGAGTTTCAAGCACTAGCATTTCATTCCTGGCTTTAAATAATAAAAATAACTGCAAAACAATTTATTATTTCTGTATGTTATGAACAAACAGAATGCCGTTTTTTTAAACTCACCTAAAAATTACAAAAAGGAATAAAGGACACTCGCCCTACATTCTAACCTCGATTTAACTAAATCGAGAGACATATACAGTTATATTGCCGGGTGTATGAATACCGGGTTCCATTCCGTTCCGCTCGTTTTTCTCTCTGGCAGAACATTAATTTTAGTGGCACTCTGGGCGCACAGTCGGATTTTCAAATTGCGGTGAAACCATTGGAATTAAGGAAGTTGCTTAAATATTCATGGAGTGAAGGGAAAATGTTAAAAAAATCACATCTGTCTAACAATATCGGGGTTTGTTTGTGATGGAAATAGGAATATTCCATTTTGAACACCTACAAAAAATTATAAAGTAAAACGAACGACACCCAAAATATAGCTGAAGACTTTCTTTAAACTGTACTTTAAATACTTTTACAAACGCTTTACGACATCAAAGAGCAGTTCAGTGTCGTCCGTCCTTTAAGCTGCTTTGAAAAACCAAACAAATTATGATGGCGTGTTCGAATGACGTCACGGCAGCAATTCATTTTACTCGGCATTTACAACTGCAAACATTGCAATTAAAAGTTAAATATTAAAAAAATAAGGCAACAAACACGAATACTCTTTAAGGCAACATTTTTCGTAAATCTGAATTCAAAGTTGTTTTTACCTGTAACATATTGCCTCCTCCGCTTTTCATGAACCAAATTTTATTCCTATATACTTAGATGTAGGACGTGTGGCGCAAAAAGTTGGCGTCGAAGTTTCAGAGTCGTCGATTAACTTTTAATTAATGAAAGGCAGAGTTTGGTCCGTGAACGGTTTTCAGATATTGATAAAATCGACGGCAACATTTTATCTGATAGATAAATGGAAAAAGTTGAAACTGTTGAGACTGCAAAAACAGTAAGTGAATCTAAAACAAGTTTTTTCGACTGAATATTACGCGTAGGCACCATTCAAGATCCAATACTGTTTCACATATCGACGTAGTGATAGTGGTTTACAATTCTCGGTTATTGGCTTCGAAATTGTTGCCGATAAACGGAAATAGGCTGCCCTACCACATAATTGAGACCTAATACTACTTGGGTTATTGGCAGACGGTTTGACTGTAGATACGGTAAATGGACTCCATATACTTGTAATGTTGATCTGTACCTGTAACTTGATTGTGAGTGAATATTGGTGTCCATTTTGGAAAGACAGCGAAATATGAAATTAAAAATATTAATTACTGTTAAATATTTACTCTCGTCCCGTCTTTTACTTAATTTAGGTGCGTTACAGAAGTTGTCATCACCATTGCTTTATTAAATACTAGCGACCTGCTCGCGTGTCGCTCGAGTACGTTTTATCGCTTAAAACCTTTCGGAAGAAATTACTTAATAAGATGAAAACCGTGTTAAAATCCATCGAGTAGTTTAGAAGAAGTAAGCAGATAAACAGACGCGAAAAGCGAATTCAATTTATACTACAATTGGGAACAAATAAATCGAGCCACTCCTTTTTTCACGTGTCCTGGTTATTTGTTTTGGTTTCATGGATTATATACTAAGTTGACAAAAAATTGACCTCATTGTAAAGGTTATCCAATAATCTTTTATACGATATATGTTTCGAATTGATCTGTTCCATAATAGGTACCAATAATAGGCACTAATAATAATAATTATACGTGAACAATAGAAGTGGCTCGATTTATTCGCTACCAAGTAGGTATACTTATATTTAGAGAAGATTTATGTATGTAGTCGTATACACCGTGGGCCTGAGGCAGCCGAAATTTTTTAACCTTCGATTCCGATGCTTAATTGGAGAAGAAAAGCTAGGATACAGTTTGTTGAATAAAGCTTAATTTCCGAAATATTCATTATTTACGGAAATTTACAAATCGAAATATGTCTATGGTAACAAGTCCTATGAGCGCGGCGTTACGACTTTTGTCACACCATACTCCAATCGCTGTATGTCTTATTTGTCGGGGAGGGTTGTGAATTGAGCAGTTTCTTATCCACTCACACGATAATTTATAAATGTTGCCAGTTCAACCTAAGGTATTGTTTACAAGGAAGTACTAAAGTTAATTGATTTATTAAGAAATGAAAAACGAAAAAAAAATGGCTGAATTGGACTTTCGTTGATATAATAATAATATAATAAAATATTTATTCAAAACGTTAAATGGTAAAATACAATAAAAATCTTAATAATTACAAAGGTATTTACAATGTTAGGTGCCTGTACCACAGGATAAACCTGTGTCACAGGCGGCAGGAGTGCTTACAGTATGGTACTTATAGGAAACATAATTTTTTAACAATATTATTAACATTAGTAATCTTATAAAATACTTTATTAGTTACATATGATAGGGAAGTATTTGCATCAGCAGTATTGTATAAACTGGGTTAAATAAAGTCAATGTTGCACAAATCACTTTCGAGGCTACTCATGTTTATTTTAAATTGTTGCTGAGGGCGATAATGTGCTTAGACAGCGACAAATCCACGGTAAGTAGGACGAAGTATTGAAGGAGTACATAAATAATATCTAGAACATAAAATAAAATTAGTGTAATACGCTACTAACTGCTAAATTAAAATAAGAATAAAACAGCGCTCTAGATGCCCTCATAATCAATAGAGTTTATATACCGGTATTCGGCTATTTTCCTAGCAGGGCACTTATAACTTTTGACTCATAATATCTTCAAAAAGGCTTGGTTAAAATCTTTCGGGTACCTCGGGCCCACGGTATACATATACCTATACAGATAATTTGTAAGAAGTTACAAAAAAGCACAATGTACTATGCGAGCCAAATAAGAATAGTACTGTCAAGACGCCATTTTGTTCAGCAATACTCGCGAACTTCATTACCAAAGCGTAAGGTGTGCAAAAAAATGAACAAAGAAAAATGATACTGTTTAATTATTTTTTGTTCACTTTTTTGGTATTCCTAATAAATTTTACGTCAAATAAGTCAAATTAATTACGCGCGTATACACGGAAGCGTAGCTAACGGCACACTGGTACTAGCTTCTTAGTTGCGTAGCAAAATGGTGACATATTAGCGTGACCAGTAGCATTTCGTCAAAAAAAATGAACCAACTATATGTTGGTTCATTTTTTTTTATAAAAATCCTGTTTCCATATATCATTCATGTATCCAAAATTATCTATTTATGGAATTCAAGAAATAACAATTTATAAAAATGAATAAATATAATGAAATCTGAATAAAAAAATTAAAAAAAATATATTTTTCACAGTATTTTTATGCTGGCAGTACTAACTTGACAGCTATCGTGTGAAGTTGGCAGCAAGCGCGATCCTATTCTTATTTGGCTCGCATAGTATCTATTAGCTTATCGCCAACAAGTACTATCACTACATAGTATAAAACAGAGTCACTTTCCGCTGTCTGTCCCTATGTATGCTTAGATCTTTAAAACTACGCAACGGATTTTGATGCGGTTTTTTTAATAGATAGAGTGATTCAAGAGGAAGGTTTTAAGCTATAAAACGTACACGTGCGAAGCCGGGGCGGGTCGCTAGTTAAGTAATAAATCAGTCGCTTAGTTCGGTAGACGGTAGTGAATACTTGAATAAAAAGATAAGCTGATACATTTTATGTTTCCTTTCGTTAAAAATTACCATGCAAATTAAGTAGATTACGAGAATATCATTAAGTACTTAACTGTTAGTATGTAAAAACGAGCTCCGTTGGTAGATAGTGTTTACTTGCTTCGGTTAAAGTTGAAAGAAGAAAAATTTCAAATTTTAATTACGGCGTGGAATAAAAATAAATTAATTGGCACAAAATTTTCAAAATATTCACGCCTTTTCCCCAGTGGGGTAGGCAGAAACTGTAAAATGCCACATGCCACGATCCTTACACACTTCTTTCGTTTCGTCCACGTTCATATTTACACCTATACCACAAAAATCTATATCTTTGGTTATTTAGATTTCCGTGACATATACAAGGTGTAACATAAATAAGCGTACAACCTCTTAAGGGGTCACTGTACTCATCATTATGAGCAACTTTTACTATCGGACCAAAACTGAAATCGTGAAAAATAATCAGCTGTTCCCTACATTAATCTATACATATAAAAGGAGAAGCTGACTGACTGACTGACTGATCTATCAACGCACAGCCTAAACCGCTGGGGTTAGAAAGTTGAAATTTTGACAGTAGGTTCCTTTTGTAACGTAGGCATCCACTAAGAAGGGATTTTGCGAAATTCAACCCCTAAGGGAGTTAAATAGGGGATGAAAGTTTGTATGGAAAATCGTCACTTAACGGGTTCAAGATTTCACGCAAGCGAAGCTGCGAGCGAAAGCTAGTGTTCGCATAACTCGTCAAAATGTAGGGAACAGCTGATTTTTTTTCGCGATTTCACATTTGTTCCCGTAGTGAAAGTTGTTCATAATGATGAGTACAGTGACCCCTTAAGAGGTTGTACACTTATTTATTTATGTTACACCTTGTATACGTAGCGGAAAATCACTTGAATTTAGCTATGTGGAAACACAATTATATTTGCTCATGACTAAATTATATATATCGCTCGTTCATATCCATAAGCAGGAAATACGTAATTAGAAAACAAAACTAAAACTATTTTTAAGTTGTATATGAATCACGTGTCGGACATAATCGAATGCAAATTCCGAATCATGTTTATAAACACCAAACGCTATGCCATTTACCACAGTGACATACATTCGGTACTTGCCGAGGCTGAAGGTAAACAAATAACCCTGTTTATTACATACACGATGTACGTACCTTGATGATAAAATTCTAAATTTCCCTACATGCCTATATCAAGTGCCTACTTTTGTTAAAGCTCTCTCTCTCTCTCTGTCTCGGGCCATAGTCTCAACATAGTGGTAGGGTTAGCTCTCCTTGTTTCCCTTTTAAATTGCCCTATTCTTTATTCCGTCTTTGGATCACACCGATAATTCAGCCCTCATCAAGCTGTATCCCCCCCCCCCCCCCTAAGTCCCCGCCAGCAACGCCCTAAGCCGAGGTCCGAGTCCCACTAGGGGTCGCTTTTAGTGCTGTTATTGCAGGTAGTCATGATGTTAATGTAGTACAAGTAGTTAGCTTAGGTTACGTATTTTACTTCCCCCCCATTTGCTGGAGACCCTTCAGGCCTCGCCAATGACTGCCCGATTACGTCGAAACGGTCCCCTAGGACCATTTACAGCAGTCCAAAGAGGAGGTCAGAGGTCTTTCTTGACCAGAAGAAAAGCAAATTAAAGCACTGGAACAGCATATTTTAATAAACAAAAAAAAAACTTCTTTCCTATTCATTAGTGATCAATCGGACTTAATTACCTACTGTAATAAAACTTAATTGAATATAATGAGAATCTTAGTACAAAGAGGAAGATAATAAAATATAATAAAACAAAAGGTAGGTAGGTGTACTGGCGTTATTAATTCCGTCCGATGTCAATAAAACGAAAAGAAACGAACACTATATCGATGATATTTATCTTCTTGTTCAACTAAAGAACATTTTATTTATATTTATAAATCTTCTTGACATTAAGCTGAGCCTGGGCATCTAGAATATGTAGGTACATTACATAATAATAACGTGTAGGTGGCCTATTGTTAGGAATACATAGATCGGGATAGAACAATAATTAACTATGTTCGACGATAAATAAATTATAGTTGGAACATAGAACTGGCGACAGCTTACCTAAGTAGTTCCAGAACTGCTATTAGATATTCATAGGGGAAGGCCAAGTTTATGGGTTATAGCGAGCTCCTGTAAGATTATTCTGTATTGCTAATTGCTAAGCAATGTGCATAATGTGGCAAGTTTGTGCCTTCGCACGGGATAAAATCATTCGCGAGGTGGAACCCGGGCTTTTGGTAACTTATGTGGGCACATGGGCACGACAGAGTCCCGTTACAGGCTTTTTAATCTGAAAATTGGGACACGGCTTGTCCCCGCTGTGTTACAAGCATTTCAAAGTACAACAATTAAGATAAATAGATGTTCTTGATTGCGAGATGTTTGTGACATTAAAAACCCATAAGATATCTACTACTGCACACGCTCTGAGTGAAGTATTAATATTGACATGTCGACATACATATGAATACATATTCCTACCGTTACCAAACGTTTTACATGTTGCAATAACTGCGAAGTTAGTTGGAACTCTATGCAATAGATTGTCGAAAAGTCAGAGCCGATCGTTCTTTTTTTAACGGCAGAATTAATTTCCACCGGCGCCGGTGCGGCAGGGGACTGGTCCACGAGTCACGTTCAACTTTAGCTTTTGAAGCCGAGCGCGAATGGCTAATCGATCGATTAATTTTCACGCCGTTTGAACACGAATTTCTGGTGGAATGCAGGGATTGGAATCTCTAATACCTTAGAATACATGCTAGGATGCAGGTACTCACTTTATTAAATAACTCTAAGTTTTTATATGTGAATCAGGCCGGGACAACAATTTAATAGTTTCGTAGAGCTTTGTATTTCATTTTACAACTACCATTCCCGAGAGCCCATTACAACCATACCAGCAGATAAAAGATAAAACCGTAACAGTTTATTGCCATTTGAGAACAGATTATTTCATCAAATAGCCTATCATAAATCTGTGTTTTATTGAATTTCAACGAACATGAAATTAAATAGATATCAGCGCTATAAACACCAATGATTCCCGGTGAGCATTTCAATCGACCGATACGAGATTAAGTCCGATGCGAACGCAACAGGAAACTGGAGCGAAATCGATTCATACAACGAATCGAGCAGAGGCGGCTGTTATGGCGCCGCAACAAATTGAAATTGATACCATCGGTGGGCAGTACCGAGCGGCCGGATATTACGGGTGTCAAGCGCAATCACGCACTTGCCTGCGAGCACGGGCTAGGTGGACGCCGTATCTAACACTTTGTTAGATCTGCACCGGGATCCGGTGTTGTTCGTGCGTAATTGCGGCATTCACTCGAATTTGGCAGTCGATACTGTGGCATACGTGTTCATGAATCCACTTAGACCGAGTCCACGCTATTTTCGACTGCAGTTAATAGAGCGTCACAAATTTGATTGGGTTAATGAACAGAGAACTTTATTTGAGAATGAAACTTTGTTGGGTGAATATAGTCTATTTTCAGTGTTCTGTTTTGTAATATTGGACGTAGGCTGTTTTGTTGTAGTTAGTACCTCATTTTAATCAGTATTCAATAGTCGAGTGACAATAACACGACTTGAGATCTTGTGTCGCGTTGGTTTCACTGAAGTGAAAATTCACTTCAGTTTAAGTCTGCATCAGAATTGAAACTGATAGGCCCGCTTTCGATAGTTTGGCATCAAATGGGACATAAAACCGCTATTGTTTGGCTATCTGTAGACTAATAATAGAATTATAATACCGTTAAGGCCCTTAACTTGATTTTGTAAAAATAGTAGACAATTTCAGCTATTTTCATAAACGTTGATAAGTTCAAACTTCTAAAACAAAGAACAAAATAGGTCACACACAGTTCATAAATCAAAGTGTAAGAAAATGTATTTTAATTAATTAAATATTTAAGAACGCATTTGCTGAAAGCGTAGGTAAAAAGTTAAATTACGATATGCGGACGGCCCACACACACACATAGTTTTTTCAAGTAAGGTCGTTATTATTATAATAAAATCTTTGTGACCGCGGAGGGATCTATTTGATGGCTTATTTTTGCTGTCAAGCAATTCGAATTCACTCACGATGACAGCTGACAGTCAAATGGCAGATGAAAAACGAACCTTATTTTCACACTATTAAGATCTAGCAACCTTTAAGAAAAAAATGAGAATCAAATTTCATTTCCCTGTGCATATTCCAAACATTTCCTCATATTTTTTTTCTCCACCTTTTTAATGGCATTGTAATTTATTTATTAAAACCCTTGAATTCTTTAGGAATATGTATCGAAACTCACCTTTTCGTTATTTTCGTGGGAGCAGGCTACGGAAAATAAATATTTATCAAATATAAATTTTGAAATTTCAAAATGTTTTATTTCACATTTTTTAGACAAAGGACGAGTCTTACGGGTAGACTAAGTAGTTACCATAACAAATCTAGCTAAGTTTCATGGATTGATCGGAAAATGTATCGAAAAACAGCTTCCATAAAGCAGGTTTTTGTAAATGCGTCCTTAAAAGGAGACTTAAAAGGAGGTTGCAGTGCAATATTATTATAAAACATTGACCGCTTTCGGTATAAAAAATTAAATACAGCCGTTATCTTAGAAAAAAAACTGAATAAAAAGAAAACTTAATGGCTTCTCTTATTTATTTTGTCCACGAATGGCCAGTGTCGTTGCAATTTTAAATCATTTTACAAAAAGAGGTCACACTAAAATATATTTAGTAGATGTTGATTAACCGGCCTTTTGGGATTTTTGCCTTATTTGTCTAAAATATACAGGTGGTAGGTAATTTGAGATGGGGCATGAAGGGCAGCTGCCTTAACCATTGTAGATACAGAAAAACGTTCTTAGAAGACCACCCCTATCTTTTGGAATAATTTATATCTGCATTCACAGATTTTGAGAAAAATATACAGTCAGCGAGAAAAAGGGCAGTTTTCACAAAATATTTTTTATGATGAAAATCGATCCTGTTTCCCATAAAGATCAAAATACTCTTTAGGACCAACTGAGGTTGGAGTAACACAAACGTCAGAAATCGCAAAAAAACTTATTTGAGATGGTGTAGTAATAAGACCAGCTACCTTAATCGTTGTGGATACGGTAAAGTGTTCATTCTTATGAACACTTTACCTTGTCTCTTAGTCTCTTGACTGCTCATAATTTTTGAAAATATTTGGAAAGACAGGCGTGGTGAGCTGCCGGGTTAAGGTTCCATAATAATTTTGTCTTTTATTTTCAATAGCTATCTACCTATTGCATGAGTTTAGATAAAGAAGTGTGTGAAACTGCACATAACTAGGTATTAAAACACTCGTATCGTACTATTAAAAACTCGCCTGCGGCTCGGTTTTTAAACTCACACTCCTGTTTTACTTAATAACCCCTGTTATGTAATCGTTTCATAAACTACTATTATTACATGTTAACTATACTTTTTAATCTAACTTTAACGACATAGAAAAGTGATATAAAGTAAAACGTCGACTAACTGGAGTTTAATAAACTATGTTTTTATTTTATATAATCTTACACTTTTGTATCACACGAAGCGGATAAAGTTGGCATTTGTACGTATTATTTTCTTTGTATTATTACATGAATGAGTCATTACGGGCCGCAGGTTCACGAAAGGCTTCTGTCGAGACATAATTCAATACCTTTTGTGCACATTTTTTTGAGACTCGTGGTACTTATTACGGTAAAAACCTTCGTGATAACGAACCGTTAGTCATATTCATTATCGTTGTATAAATTATACCCTTATACACAATTATTGTATAGTTCAGGATACAAGTCCGTGGTGTTGTGCGTGATCCATAAAATGTTAAACGTCACTAACATTTGACAATTTGCTGCCTAATGATATTGCATTGATTTTATCTTTCTAATTTCCATTTTGTTGATTAATGCTGTTTCGAAAGCGAAATTGTCTTCGATTAAAAGGTTTCGTAATTTGTAATTAGGTTTGGAATCTCATTCCGTGTTTAACCGCCATGTAATTAGCGAATTACTCTGTTGTTTTGTGGATTTATTTGCGACGTAGTTTAGTTTCGAATCATTTATATTAAAATCCTGTAGAAAACGTTAAAAGTTATTAAGAAAAAAATTATATTGAGGTACATAAATATCTTTATGTTTGTACATGATACAAAGAAAAATAAATCCAACCAAGAAAACTATAAAACATGAGGAAGAAAAATAGGATAGACTTGTATTGTGTTTTAATAATTAAATAATGTAGCCTGGCTGGGCCGACGATAGTCTGTGAAGGTAATGATACCTATCTACGACGAATTGGACTTTAATCGAGAAAGTTAGAACGAGAATTGAATGTTCTATTTTCCAAATTGTAGCTTTTCTAAAGATAATGGAAATATTCTAATAGAGCTAATACCTATTTTCAAAATTATTCGAGAAAATGCGTTTATACGATGAAAATCTGCCCCGTAGATAACGACACGGTGAAGTACGTAATATCGGGTCTTGTTGAAAGGTTTAGGTGCCGAATCCTTATAGTACGATATCGAAAACGACCTAGACGGATTTTATTACAGATTTGTTCTAAGAAATCTCAAGATCTTGTTAAGGATTCAGAATAAAATAATTTTGATGAGATAAATGAATTTTCCGATGAAAATACGCACGACAAAGGCGGAATGACGAAAATAATAGGTATCCTTGTTTTATGGAGTGCCTTTGATTGGATAAATGAACCGTGTAAGGTATTAAAGCACCCTTTACATATTGGTATCTGCTTTTCCCGCATTTTTGGGATGAAGAATAGTGAGAGTTTTTCTACGCAACAGACTTGTTGGTTTTTTTTTAAATGTATTTTTGTTGACCTGTACTTACATTTGGGAGCAAAGAAATCGAGCCACTCCTTTTTTCACGTTTCTTGGTTATTATTTTTGGTTCCATGAATTATATAATTCAAAATACAAAAAAAAACTACCCTCATTGTAAAGGTTATCAAATAATTTTTAGGCTATATATGTTTAGAATTGATCTGTTCCATAATAACAATTACATCTACGTGAAAAATAGAAGTGGCTCGATTTATTTGCTCCCAAGTATATTTATTCAAGGCTGCTTGCCAAGGATAGGCAATCCATCGCCACCTATAGGCCTCATAAAAGCTGACAGGATGATGATGAGATGAAAATAGATGTGAAAAGAGAATGGTATTGGTAGCATCTTTCTGTATCTAATTAAAAAACTGGGATCACAAATCTGTTTACCACACACTGATTATGGTTACATTCTCTGACGACCATTCTTTCTCTACGGGTCTAGTAGAAAAACTATCAATAAAAACGCTCCTGTTTTATTAATCGACTATAAAAACAAATAAGTACGATAACAATTTCCTACTTCTTTATGTTTCATTTTCCTGATGAGATAAAGTAAAAATATTTTTCTTTTAAAGTACGTACAAGAAACAAAGTTAAAGGTAGAGCAACTTAAAATGAAAGTTACACTGAGAGATCATTAATATGACTATGAAGTCTATGAAGAACAAGCTACTAAACGAGGCGACTCTTAATGCATAGCCCGACTTCAACAATTGCGACTGAAAGTTTTATATCAATTTAATTTAGTTTGGGAGTAAAGCGGCGATTTGTTTAACGTCGGCTTCTAAGCCTCAGTTCCACGTCACAAGCACCGGTCTCCTAACAGTGTATGCAGCGATCGAATTCGTTTAACACGTGACTGGACACCGGCGGTAGTTTAATAGCCTCGTATATGTAAAGGACAGGCGCGGTCTACGTCCAACCAATTTGCAATAAAACAATATGGCGCGCCGCCCCAGCACACCCCGGCTTGTGGCCGAGCGTTCTGCCAGCCTCTTGTTGGATTTTATATTTATCCGACTACGGACACATTAGCCGCATATTTTTTGTGTCACATTACTGATCTTACGTCATCCTTTGAGGCGGAATTAATCCGAGAAGGCGGTAATGCCTTTTTGAATTAGTAGGATATCTTTTACCTACCTTTTGATATTTTTTTGCGAGGTACCTACTCGTTACAAGTCCGACGGAAGAAAGCAAGATAAACTAATTAACATGCAACGGAGGGAAATCGGATTAAAATAACTTTTAATGAACCTCTATCCTTTAATATTCATGAAAACGTAGGTACCTACTTAATAAATGACGTCTCAGTAGAGTATTAATTAATACTTTCTCGGCTTTTGTATATTTAAATAATTTAAAATAATCTTCTATAGCTATCATTAAAAGCTAAATCTTATTGGTCGTTAAGATTTTAGAGCTTATAATATTTAATGTAAGCTAAGGATTTTCTATAAAAGTCTGATGCTTACACCGGAAAGTTCTAAAATGTTATACGTCAGTTATATTTTACAACATTTTAAAAATTCTATCCTATTTTTCTCAAATCTAAGAACTTCCTGCAAGTGAGAAATTTCGTACACAGAATTTTCATTCTATAAAATGTATTTGTACCAATTTGTACCTACTTCAGTCGCACTCTTAAAACATTCGCAGCTCTCTATTTTCTTTGTATGTGGGCCCACAGCTGATTTGTATTGTGAATTCTGTAGCGTATTTTCGTAGGATATCCAAGGACAGTTTGAAGAATAGGCTGAAGACTCTTATCTACGGCTTGAACACCGAAAATTCTGTTACGTCGACGTCATGTTTGTCGAGCAATCCCTTTGAAATCCAATTTCCCGAGTATGTTTGAGCTGTCAATGTACTTATAGCTTTTTGTTACATTACGTACTCTTTTATTTTTAATTATAACGGTACTAAACTGAGCACGTTTAAGCGTTAAAGGTGATTTAGAACAACGCTCCTAAATATTGTTGAACGGTATTGAAACAACCTCACAAAGTTGTGTAAAATCAATAAAAAGCAAAGTAAACCCGTATAACTGCCGGTTTCCGTTTTGAATTGGATTTCAAAGTAGAAGTAGGTAGGTATATTTTTGTGGACACCAATGCGACTGTGACGGTTGAGGGACATAAAAATAAAGAGAATGGTTTTGATGTTCTCGGTAAATGGAGTTAAGGTTTTGTTCGCTTGAACTTACTTATAAAACTAAATCCTTTCTAACTTGCTTAGTGATTAGATGATTACAAAAAAGATTATTTAATAATGCACGCAGTTCTATTTAAGAGGCCAGTTACGTAAATATCAAGTTGTTTTTCTTACTGCTATTATACAAGCTTAGTTTTAGTATATACTAAACCTGAAATTAGTTTGTTCAGAATCACTAGGAGAATCGATTAACATATTTTTTACACCACATTTTTTATTTATTTTTTCATACATTTCAATTTCGTTTCAGTAGGTTTCTACCCATAACAGTTGACGGGAATAGACACCTTGAGGCTTGAGATGGTCCGCTCGGTCAGTTTCCGTGTATTAGACAACCCCTGCATAACACATCTCAGGCATTTCACACTTTACTAGGGAACTTAACGCGACATAAACTACGGTGTAACTTGGAGATTTATTAAAAAAAAAACACATATTCAGGCAGTTCTGATGAAAATCTTGTTGGGGTGTCTCGGTTTTTGTATAAACTAAAAATAACGTTGTATATAAACCTTATAATGAGACGTTACCGTGAAATACATAGGTATTATTTAAATTTTCAAATGTAGATAGGTACCTATGTTCGCGTTGCTTATTTAGCTTTCGACGAAATAAATAATATTATATTTTGCTAGCTTTGCAATGCAGACGTCTGTACCGTAGATGTGCTTTGCATATAAATATAGCCAAAGTTTGGTTAACATTTTCACCGGGTAGAAACCTAATATATTCGTCTCGGTATGTCTAATAAACTATCTTCTATGTGAGCATTTGCATAACAAACTTTATGTGTTATAAGCAAATCTAAATGGTGCCAAAAAATAACGTTTTATGGTAACTAATGTTAGTGTTATAATATATTTATTCTTGTATGTATATTTATGTACGTCACACCGACGAACATGTAAAATATGCAATAGAAATAATATGCAGGAATCGATTGAATACACACATTATACAGGTACCTACTTGATTAATCTGTATTTTTTACCCTCGTCACAAAAACACTGTCTGTCTGTGCGTCTATCTGAGGCATCGTAGCTCCGAAACGGATGAACTAGTTCCAATGCGGTTTTTTTCTTTGAAAGCTACTTTAATTGTGATGGTTTTATGCTATTTTTGATGAAAATCGGATCAGTATTTGCAAGATAATCAGCTGTTTTCATAGTCGGTGTAGAGATATCTGTCATACAAAGTATATTATTTCACGTCCGCTCGTCCAGTTGACTTGAAATTTCTAATATGTATGCTTATGTGCAAACCTAGTGTTATACAATATTAGGGTACCATTGAGCTGATTTGATTGAGAGCCGATGTGGATCAGATGTTTATTAACACTAGGTACTTACTCCAAAAAGGCTAATAATCAGGCAGACGCTTCGATTTTGCCTCATGACATTTTATGAAAAAAAAAAGGTCTTGTAAGTTGGCTCAGTGTGACGCAGCACTCCGCAATGACTAGTTGCAGATCAATCGTGTTTGAGCTCGTAAAACTCACTATTATGGAAAGCATTTTCTCACCGCGCTAATAATAATCGCTAACAAGGATCGACAGCCACATTACAAAGATGGGGGTGTTTTTTTTTAAAATTAAGTTATGTAATTTATTTATAGTAATAAACATTCTATGCTTCCATGTTTGAAAAGCAAATTGAAAATTACTTTTTATTTTTTTAGTGGCTGTAACAATCAAGCCTTTGTCACAAAAAAAAGTTGTAAATTGGCGGGAAAATGAAAATGACATGTGAGTGATAAAATAGAATGGTGAGCAAAAAAAAAATAGTTTTGATTTTCTTTATTCATCTACATAATATTAATATTTTTGTAATTTTGATTATTATTAACAGATTAATTGAATCTTGTCATTTTACATAATCATTCTATTTAAAGTTACACGCAGATTATTAAACTTAGTGACCAGCAGTTAAACTTGTTGCGGTATGGTAATTCGGTTTTACAATTACATTATTTGCTTTTGTGAAGCAAATGGGTGCATAGTTTTCGGAAATGAGCGGCTAAAAGGTTCCATTTGGGTGAGCTATGTTCGTAACAATGATGTATTTGACACATTTGTTTGTATATTTCACTGTAAATCAGCTTCTGTTGAAAGGAGATGTATTGTTATTTTTCCGTTTATTTATTAAGTAATTATATTTTACCGGGAATCTGTTGGATGCGAGAAGCACAGGACCAGTCGATGTAGCGATGCTTCAAGGAGGTGTATGTCCAGCAGTGGACGTCTTTCAGCTGAATGATGATATTTTAAAATATTTTCAAAATTAATTTTAAAAAATAGTAGTCCACCATCATCGGACTATCTACTGGTGGTCTGAGCTCCAGAGGAAGGAACCTCTTGACAATGTGTGCCGTGTCAAGGAGTACCGCTTTCTGAGTATTAATTTATTATATGAGCCTAAATATTTATCTATTGTTTTATTTGTTTCAGATTTACACTATCAACCTAGACCTCCAGCTCCTGAAGGTAAGAATGAATGAATTACAACATCTGAATTATGTATACTTAGAAGGTACTTACTCTATTGGGAACTTACATAGTATAATAATACATTTATGACTTATGTAGAGAGAAACTGTACTGAATGAATGATAATATTTTTGTATACATATAAGTAAACGCTAACGGGGTGTCCTGCGTAAGCGACCAACGCTATGCGACGCGATGCTGCGAAGATCGCGATCAAAACAATGGCATTCTCTGCTGGCGGCCTATGTAGCAGTCTGCGGCGAGACGCGACGTGACGTGTATTTTCGTCGCGTCGTGTCGCCTGGCGTCGCATCGCGTCGCGTTTGTCGCTTACGCAGGACACCCCGTAAGCGTGTGTATTGGGTTCGATTTCCGAGTGGGTCACAGTAGGTAGCTATTGTTGGTTTGTCTGTTAGAACATTCTCATTAGCAGCCTGGAGTTTGGAAATGAATTGTGTCCGATAAATGGCAATAGGCTCGATTAGTGAATATTTTTAAACTTCAAAACTCATTTGTTCTTTGATAGACTAGAATTACTTGGTTCTTTTTGAATGTTAATGTTACATATAAGACAGCCCTTCACTTATTGAATAGTAAATTCTGCAATCCTTAAAATGTGGGTGAACAACACTAGTGGGATAGATGGGCTAAAATTAAATTTAGTTGATTATAGTATTAATTTACAGCGAAAACAAAAAACTGGCCAAGTGCGAGTCAGACTCGCGCACGAAGGGTTTCGTACCATTATCTATAAAAACGGCAAAAAAAACATCACGTTTGTTGTATGGGAGCCCCCTTAAATATTTATTTTATTCAGTTTTATTTTTGTTGTTATAGCGGCAACAGAAATACATCATCTGTGAAAATTTCAACTGTCCAACTATCACGGTTCATGAGTTACAGCCTGGTGACAGACGGACAGCGGAGTCTTAGTAATAGGGTCCCGTTTTACCCTTTGGGTACGGAACCCTAAAAAACTAGTGCTAGGTTAATCTGTGTCACCAGTAGATCACGAGGTTTGAAGGAATTACACGAATTCGTTTACACCCCGTATAAGACAGCCCCCAGAAGCGCCCGCCCTTCACTTATTGAATAGTAAATTATGCCACCCTTAAAATGTGGGTGAACAACACTAGTGGGATAAATGGGCATTTATTAAATTTAGATTAGTACCTATAATATTAATTTACGACTAAAACAAAAAACTAATAATGAAATGAATAATTTGAAACAGACAAATAATAGGTACTGCGAAACAGTTTATGCAAAGTTATAAATCGCACTGATAATACTATACTGTTGTAACTCAAAATGTGACTTTTTTCAGAATCGACGGAAAATTGATTATTCACTTTCTATTATAAATTATTAAAAAAATGAATACTTTACATAAAAAGTAAAGTTAAAGTATTCATTTTTTTATGATCTATAATAGGAAGTGAATAATAAATTTTCCGTCGATTCTGAAAAACGTCACATTTTGAGTTATATCAGTATTGTATTATCAGTGCGAAATGTAGTCATTAACAATCTGATGAACATCATCATCGTATTTAGAATTCCATATACCATTTTAATATATACTATCTGTTAGCTTACAGTAAAATATTTCAACACACGTTTACATGTGGGCATTGTGTTATACAAAAGCTATGGGAGCCACGCCCATAAAACCATTACATGTAATTTATATTATAACCGATTCACTTAATCGACCGCTTTAAAAGCTTTTCAATTTGATTAAATTTATAGTTTTTACACACTCATAACATCGCAAAAGCCCGACATCAATAAAATTAATGAATTGAAAACGTGGATTACGTTTGAAAATTAATATTATGGCGTTTACTTTTCGCGTAACCTGTAGCGTATAAAGTGCTATGTGTATTTATTGTATAGCCGATTACTTTTCCACTCTTTGTTTACAATTCTCGCAGAAAAGTGTGGTTTGCTTTTTCAGAGTTTTCACTTTTCTCTTATTATGTGCAGTCGAAGTCTTATTGACCTGGATGTTTACTGTTTTATCTTTTAGATTTTTTATGTCATCTTTAGGGTTCCGTACTAAAGTGGTAAAAAGGGAATCTTAAGAGCGATTACGCACTGCATCCGATCCGGATCCGTGAAAATACGTTCCGAAGTAGTCATAGAACTATTTGTATGGTAGTTTACGCACTACATCCGGCATCCGTCATCCGATTTCTATCCGTCATCCGTGAGTTTCTAATTCGGAAGAACAATTGACGGACCGAAGCAGCCGTAGTACTGTTTGTATGAACGCTTTCGCATTACCTCGAATTCAAATCAGACGGCAAACGGATATGCCAAAGATGGCCCCTGAATTGTTTGAATCAGAGATCGGACTAGTGCGTAAGCAACATCCGAATTCGGTCCGAGATTTTTACTCTAGATCGGTATTTTCACGGATTCGGATCGGATGCAGTGCGTAATCGCTTTTATGGTGCAACTTCGTTCGTCCGACCGTCTGTCTGTCACAGCTGCTTAATTCAGGAACTATTGATGCTATCGACTTGAAATTTGGAGTACTTTTAAATAGTTTTTGTCTATTTTTATTTTCATTGTAATAGAGACCGAAGTGGAGGGTTGAAATTTTAAAATGGGTTTACTCGGTCATGCATGGATATAAAATGTTTTATTTGCACATTATAAAATATATTTTTATTTTCATTTATACCATATAGTTGAGTTATGATGAAGAATGTTTGTAAAAATACCATTCCTGCAATTCCCCCTTATCCCCGAGCTTCGCAAAGCGAAAAATCTGAAATAAAACGAATTGATAGAAGTTAATTAAAATATTACAGGAAAAATAAAACGATGTCTGTAACTAGCGCAGATTTTAGACATCAGCAAAAATCCTTTACGAACAAATTCAGTTGTCCTTGGTCTTACTACGACATAGGACAATATAGGATAGTCGATAAAGGACGACACATTTGGTGTACTGGCTAAGCGATTGGCTTCTGCGCTACGGGTCGTGGGTTCGATTCCCACACGGAACAAAAATTTGTATGGCCTACAGATGGTTGTTTCGGGTCTGGGCGTTTGTGTATGTGAGATTTGTGTCTGTAAACGCACCCACGATAGAAGAGAAATCTCAGAGAGGGGAAAAGATGAAAAAAAAAAGTTTATTAAGTTGGTCGATGAATTTAACTAAATAACTTTTTGTGTGTGATTTTAAACCCTCGACACGCGAGTCCGACTCGCACTTAGCCGGTTTTACTCTATTTACAGGATGATATTTCTAGAACTATATGTATATCATTAACTGGTAGAATTAGTAGGTATTACCTAAATCTTACACAGGAATTTAGCTTTAAAATTATCGTCGCCTTAGTTAACTTTGGTTTACCCTTTTAATTAGATATATCATCTAAGTATTATACGCGTCGGTACGTCTTCAAAGCTTATCTTTAGTCCACAATCCACATGTGTAGGTACTGTGCGAGTGACATGCCAACTACGTCGGTGTCTCGAGCCAACAAAATTGCTTTGTCTCTTAGACTTTAGGGGGAGCGTCCCGAATTATGTGGGCTAGAGTGAGCTCCTACATCATGTCGTGTTATTATTTTAGATTTATTTCTTTCATAATATAGTTCTAATGAACAAGAGAAGCGTGATGACGGGACGTTCGTAACGTTTTACAAACTATATTATAAATTACTAACTTTAAAATAAGTTGGGTTTTCAAAAATAAAAATCAACTAAGTTCTGTATTTACATATGATACGTTAATGTTATAAATTTTATCAATGTACGTTGATAAGTAATACAGATATTTTTGTTAGAAGATCATTTTAAGAGGTTAGTTTACAATTTTTTTGTATCGAGAAAACTTTTCAAGAACGTGTTTTGAGTACAACAGCGTTCTCAGAAATATGTTCAAGATTAACATTTATTTTTTCCGCCGTCAAAAACTGTATAGATTTGGCGAAAAAATTGTTTGAGACAAGCCAATTTAGCTGTTGTCAGCGTCTGTCTTAATTAACTGTATTGGCGTATTGTGGATAGGGATTAGAGCACATACAAGTTTCCGATTGAATATATTGTGGTTACAGATTTACTATGAATATAATAACTACACACACTTAGTGAGTTTCAGATGTGAATTGGACAAATACCTCTACACGTATTCAATTTTGGCTTCAAGACTTATAAATGTATCCACGTAAAGAAACATTCAACCTTGTCTTATTATAAATTCAACCCGCATGAGTAAAATTTTATTTATACACAGATAATATGGATAATTTAAACAGCTCTCGCGCCTGAAAAAGCGCCGCGGTGAATTTCCTAATTTTCTTCCATTCACGAAGCATCCGCCATCATTTTTATCTCCCCTCCCTGTCTCCATTTATCTCGGGCTTCTCCAACAGCGATTCGCGTTCTAACATTTTGTTTGTTTCTTACAAAATTGTTATTTCCGACTGCTTTCTTTTGTTAAGCGGATTCGTCTGCAACCTTTATATATGAAAGCCAAGGAAATGAGTTGGCGGCTGAATTCAGATACTTGACCTCTTTTCTAAGAGACAAATACAATAATAAAAACAATTTGTCATCTTCAAAGTTACAGGTTATTTATAACTCACAATGGGATGTGCTTGTGAATAAGTGTTATTCGTTGTTCGTGACTGATGTTGAACTACAAGAATCTTATTTAAATTCAGTATTTTAATTTTATTTTAATTAATGTCACGACTGTAAGCGAGATTTCAGTCGATGGTATAAATTATAAACTCAATTATTGTGTTATTACATAAACATGTCAGCGTTAAACAATTTTGTGTAAGTACAAGTGCACTTCAACCAAGTATATTATATTCCTAGTCGTTGCGTGTTAGTCGGTGTATAATTAATTGTGAGTTAGGTTTAGCTTCGTACACAAAGTTCATTTGTTAGCTAGAATGAGAACAACTAAAGTGAGTTGCACAGTCGCTAACATAGTGTTAAAGGGACTTAACTAACAGCAAGCTCTGCAGCTTGCTGTTAGCTTGCATCGAAGGCGTTTATTGAAATCACTGAGTTTCTGACTCAGCTGCTGCTGTCTAGTCTAAAGATTTTCAAACATTCGCACCCTCTTATCGGCGCAGGTGTTCAGAGGTCTGCTCTATTTCTTACCGTTATTAAAAATCCTGATAGAAATTCTTTGTGAAAAACTCTCGGAAAATATTAAGTAGATATCAATCTACAAGAACTTGGTTGCATGAATGATTTTGGTTCGGTCAATTTTCGTAAATCCTATTAGAGATTGTTGAATGTAGAGAAATTGAAACCTTTTCGATTCAGATCCTTTTATGGCTTTCATGTCCATTCAGGCATATGTGATTAGATTGAGTGTTGTAAATAAAAAACACTGAACAGACAATACGAAATCTGAAGTTCAATAAACGGCTCGAGGTCTAAGAGCGTGTACGCCGTACGGCATTTCATACATATTTTCAAGTATTTGTTTTTCGTAATGACTGAACCGATTTTGATGAAACTTCACACACATGAGCTTACTTAGGTCTAAAAAGTTAGTAGAAAACATTTTCGAAATGTCTTACTAAAAAAAAAAATTGAAAATTTCTGTTTGTATGAAAAATTTAAAATCGGTCTAATTTAACTTAAACACTATTTTTCGAAAATGTTATTTACTAACTTTTTAGTCCTATGTATCCTGCTGATGGGTGTGAAGTTTCATTAAAATCGGTTCAGTCATATCGAAAAATAAGGACTTGAAAAGTATGAAATTCCAAACGGCGTACACGCTCTTAACAATTTGTCCGTGATTAATAACTGCGAAGCATCAATATTGAGCTCATTGTAAACCTCAAGTATTATTAGCCTACAACTGCCAACACTTGAAAGTTTGAGATCGAGAAGAAAATTGTAAATTAACTTTTAGTAAGCCGCTGTGTGACTTCGCGCCCGACAATATCTGCTTAGAATTTTAACAAGACGATAGAAATCGGTAATCTTTAAAGCCTGCTCTAACACAATGCTGTGGCGAAACGGAAACTCGCATCTTATTTTAGTCCTCCTTAATAATTTAGTCACGCCTCTGACTCCCCAGGTAGAAAATTGGAAATTGTGTCATCCATAGTGGAGTTCGCTAAAGAATTATATCTTGTTCAAAGAATTCGCCGCTGGCTTGCGACGGAGGATATCAGTTTTATTAGCCCTATTCACGGTGGAGCCCGACGACGTACCTTTATCAATTCCGACACTTTCCGAATATGTAATAATTTATTTCAATCAGTTTAATAAAAAATGTTTTTTCTTATCCATTCACACGTTTTGTGGTTGTTAAGTGAATGTTGATTTGACAGAGTATTTAAGTACTTAGCTAGTCTGTGAAACAGACAAATAAAAAAAAAATGGTTGTCTGATTATACACAATACAAACCTACCACGGCTTTCTTTGATTATAAAGGTGTCTGCCCATTACAACGTATCGTACTAGGAACGGGTCAGGCATGGAAAAAAACGCTCCGTTCACTACTATGCCCACTGCAACGGATCAAATGCGTTCTATAAGGGTATCAATACGCGTTTAGACGCGTATACAACGCGTTTGATGACGTACCATCCCTGTTTAGTGCCCGTTCTATCGATTGTTGTACCTACATTGTCTTTAATTGTCATAAATATTAGTATTTACGAACACGGTCTATAGATTTTCTTCTTTCATTTTGCCGGTCCATGCCTGACACGATACGGTGTAGTTCGGTGACAGAATGTTATAGTGGCCATTGTCTCATACTAATCTATACAAAGTTTTTTTTTTTGCGCCTTTATTTTTACGGTTCTAGTACGATACGGTAGAGTGGGCAGAGTCTTTTAACATTATAATTTCAAAATTTATCATTTATTTTAATATTGGTCAAAATGAATACTGCCAACCCAGCAGCTCTCCAAAAGTAACGTCAACATTGTATGGAATTCCAGTGCCGTTGACGTTACGTTATGCATTTATATTTTAATTCAATTAATTCATAATGTAAATTTAAAATATGTTACATTCCATTTCATTTTGAATTTATGTGCGTCCATGAATGTGAATTCTGAATACCTTTAAATTTTTCAGAAGCGTGTGAAAAAACATTTTGTCGTTGGGGCGCGGAGTGTGTGTCCCTCGGGGACGGGCGTGCCCACTGCGCTTGCCCCGCGACGTGTCCCACGTCACCGGCCCCCGTGTGTTCGACCGCGGGCCGCACATACCGCAACCATTGCTACCTACGCAAGGAAGCCTGTGAACGTCGACTGAATCTACGCGTCAAGCATGAGGGAGAATGTGGTAAGAGTCGTTACTCATGTGACTTTATTTATTTAATGATGATTAAATGTTGCTCGTTTAAATGCGAAATTCTATTTCAGGCTTGGAGTATATTAGAATGAGATAACATTAATAATGTGGTCGTTAATTTAATTAAACTGAGTGCAACGTTATGAGCACTTTTTGTTATGTTTTACGTGGAAGTTGCATACTTTTGATCTGTTGGTCGAACAAATAAAGAACTAAGGAATACTTATGCGACAGGTTGATAATTATGACTGATACCTACTAACCGAGCAATATTAATTAATAACGCAGATTTGAGAAATTTTTCAGCCACTCAAATTACCGCTATGAATATTCCGTTAAAATAGTTGTTTAATTTTTTAGGGCCGAGCGCTGCGTTGGCTAGATTTTTCCATGAAATGATTTATGTTTAGTCAAATAAAATGTACTCTGGAAGCCTTCCTACATAAACCATTTACCAATTTGTTGATCAATCAAAAACAATGGCCTGCCTGATCCCCAAAATTGCTTTAAAAGCTGCAGCTTTTTTATATCTCAAACAATGCCATACCCATTTATTCAATTAAGTATGCATATTTAGTTCGTATTGTTTTATTATGATTCATAATAGGCTTGTCCAGCAGAAATATTTCAGGCATTTAATTTGCTATTCAAATGTTTAGTAACTTTTGCCCGCGAGAACATAAGTGTCCTCTACGTCGTAAAGTAACATTGTTATTGAACACTGTCACCTAGTACAAGTAATTTTCAATTGTCAACGTACAAGGGGTTTTTTACATCATCCGGTGTAAAAAGTAATGGAAAACGCTTGTTTTCCTTTTTATCTATTATTTACTTTGTAGGCCAAGATGGTCAGATGCTGCTTGGGCTCAGTTCCCGTATGTTTTCATACTGGCGTCATGAGTCTAAATGCACACATTCAATCAACACAACTAACATTATTCTACAACTTTTAATAATGTTGATTGCATAAAATACATAAAGTCTATTTTTTTATCCCAGATAAGAAATTGACGTTGACATTGCTACAAATGTAAAAAATTGTAAATTTTAGGATCACTAGTTTTAAGTTTATTTGTGCCTGTCAATTTAATACTATCTGGGATTAAAAAATAAACTTTAAATACCTTTATTTGTCAAGAAACTAAATTTAACTGAATATCAAAGTGTTTTCCTTGCATCGGCTAAAGATTTTTATTTAACGATTCAACATTACGGACTTTAAGTATCTGTGCCGGACAAACATCAATAAAAAATCATAAAATGTGCACTCGACGACAATGGCGCCATGAGTAGGCCCCCGCCACATGGAGTATTAACAGTGTCAACCGTTCACTATGAGGACATACACTCGATAAGATACAGCATCTTTCTCTCCTTCATGTCACCACACTTCTCTGAAATACTCATACAAATTTCTACGTATACATACATTCATACGTGTACAGTGTTATATAATTTTGTCTTTTTATATGTAATCGGATTTTTTTCCTATGATAGATTCATGTTAGTGATAAATGTTAATAGATCACATCTAAGAGAAATTAATGTCTTGATATTTTTATAATTACACCAGGCGCCTTTTTTTTGATATGCCATCAACTCATCGTGTGAGAAAGCACAGAGGCTTCGAGGCTTTGGTCCTTAGTGCAATTTATTGTGAAAATTGATATTAATCATTAAGTTTTCTCAAAATTCTGACTATTAAGTTAACAGTCACAAACAGTATTAACAAGCTTTTGGTTCTTGTACACACAGCTACACTTCCAGTATGAGTTACTGTTGATCTCGGATTGTAGGTACCTATAGTCTTTCCATACAATGAGTACAACCTGAAAATGTAGCCGAGTGTACTGTTACTGGCCAACTGCTCTGCATCCAAATTGCATATCATATTCATAATTTCAATAGCTTTCATTTTGATCAGACGATAATATTCATTGCGTGGTACATAGTTGTGGAGAAGTCGGATTGTTAATACATAGGTACATTGCTATTATGGAAATTTTTGAGCTGTTAAAATCAAAGCCCTAGGCGATTACGAGTGTTTTGCGCAATTAAGATACAGTCAATATTGCTATTTTATAACACAAACACAATCTTACAACTTTATTATAAGCTTCGAATACAATTTTCCCAAACAGATGCAGGAGACCCATGCACGGGTGTATCTTGCCCAGTAGGGGCACGATGCGTCGCGGCTTACGGCCAGCCAGAATGTAGATGTCCGCGCAGTTGTCAACGACGTAAGCCGGTGTGTGGAACCGACGGCCGGGAGTACCCATCCGTGTGCCATCTCGACAAACACGCCTGCGACAACCAACTGAATATCACTATCAAATACCACGGGAAATGCGGCAAGTTAAACATTCATTTGTTTGTTGTTTATACTTTGTTGACCTGTCAGATGCATAAAAGCATAGTTGTGCTCAACGAAAATTCATAATGTTTGTCTGTGCAAAACAGAGTCCATATAGCTTACAACATAATTAAGATATGCTTCCGACTTGTTTGCTGATGTGGTATAGTTTGCATAATATGTTAATGACACTTTATAAACTCGTATTTCTCTCACAGTACGTATCCTAGTTATTTAAAATATTTGACATTTAAATAACCTATTTCAATTTTGTAACCATTAATCATTTGATGAAAGTTTCTTTCTAGTACGCCCACTCCGCAAGCCACAGTAATTTTAATGAGGGATTATTAATTAAAACATAATGGCCTCGTATTGTTAGTGTCGATCTTTGAGAGTATAAAGCGAACTCGTTAAGAGGAGGTCTTTTCTTGATAATAGACGCGGAGCACACAAAAAGGGTCAACATTTCATTTTGCCCGTGTCAGATGACGTGACTGTCCCGGAATGAAATCGGGTTTTCTAAGGAAACGTGCGTAGAAAGGTGACACGCCTTCTGTCACTCTCCTTTTATTCAAAAAGATCCACCCTAGTACGATATCAATCAATTCGTTTTATTTAACCGTGTCGCTGTGACATTACCTACATAAATATAATTCATTTAAGTTTTCGAACATATAGGTGTGCCAAAACTGTTACTTGAGAATGTTATTTATATTTTTTCTGAAGCCCAAATAATGTCAGCAATAAATTGCCTACCCTTCTAAAAGTTAGACAAACTCTAATATGCTAAAATATTTTTCCTCATACAACACATAAATTGGGTCGTCTGTTTTCTTTTTCATAAAAGTAATTTAATCTCTTTTAGTTTATGGACTTACATTTCGCTAACCCTTTTCACTGAACTTGTCCCAGAATATTCGATCTGAACTGAATTTGTACAAGACCGAAGCCCGCACATTCCAACATCCTTTGTTAGATTCTTTATTTACATTACTCTAGCTTGCTTTGGAGCTTTTATTAGATTGTTTCAATAGTCTGTACTCCTTTATAAGACAAAATTGCTGTACGTAAGATGCGAACTTTACTGCTCACAAAACTAAGTCTTCTTTCATAGAGTTCCCTAGCTTACAACGTCTTCGTTGATTGCTTTTAAATAACACAACAATTGAACTTTCCTTTGGTTTATACTGTGTAATAAGGAAGACATTTCTTAAGTATTTGGTCTTTTGAAATGCATTTTTGTCACAGATCCCTGTTCGGAACATGAGTGTGCTGATGGCGGCGTATGTCAGTTAAATGAAGCGCGCGCGCCAGCCTGCAGATGTGGTCCACCATGCGATCTGTTGGTGAGACCCGGGTCCGCTGTGTGCGGCTCCGACTACAGAGACTATCCAAGCGAATGCGCCTTGCGCCGAGACTCTTGTCGAACACGACAGCAACTCACTATCGCCTACAGAGGAGAATGCGCTTCGGGTAATTTTCCTTATCTATTCTCAAACAACAGCTGAAACTTGCCCCTTATGTTGTTGAAAATCTTATTTTATAATAAATAGTCGTTCGCCCAAAACCTAGTCTTGTAATCTAAAATTAAATCTTTATTCGGAAATGTAAAGAGCCAGCTTATTTGTATCCCGTGTTGAGGAGACATTTTGTCCTTAGAAAAGTAATTGGGTACGAGCATCGAAGCGTCAAGTCGACCCGAAAGAAATTGTGGCAGGAATGGAATAATTTCGTTATTTAGTATTAAAGTTTTAATATTAGGAGTGCTGCTTTCTCTCGCTTTCTATCCATCAGAGTTAACGAACTTTTGTGTTAAATTGTTCGTAATAAATTTATGTCAGGGCCTTTGAGATTTAATAGATTTGAAAGCTGTCACAGGCGTGTTTAAATTGATTGTTAGAAATATTTTGTTTAATTTGTAATAGCGCAACATCCGTGCGACTCGGTCAAATGTGGTTCTCGTGAGCACTGTTCGTTGGACGCCCGCGGTGTAGCGGTGTGCGGGTGCGGTGCGGAGTGTGAGCCGGTGGTGCGGCCCGTGTGCGGTTCGGACGGTCGCACGTATGACAGCCGCTGCCACTTGGACCGCGCCTCGTGTCTAGATAATCGAGATGTACGAGTTGCTTACACAGGACCCTGCGGTGAGTTGAATGTTTTGAAACGTAAAATCGTGCTTGTGACTGTGTGACGCGGTTTAGCCAAGTTAGTGGTTAGCTTTGACTTTGTGTGAACTTTGGCTTAGGGTGGCCCAGCCTTACTGACCACTTTTTAAGCTTAAACATGACCAAAATTAAGTCAAGTATTTTATTTTGTAACTATTCTGCGTTTCACAAGTACCTACCTAACTGTTGGATTTAAATTAAGTTTGATAGAAACAATTTTTTTTTTGTTATTTTTAACAATTCCTCTCAAATCGTTTCTCATCAGAAACTTTTAATTGTAACTTCATATTCTACGAAAATAGAAAAACATCTGAATAATTTTCCAACAGGCGTCGAAAACCCGTGCGCGCGCGCGTCATGCCCGTGGGGCGGCGCGTGCGTGGCCCGGGGTGGTGCGGCTCAGTGCGCATGCCCCGTGTGCGACGCCACGCTAACACCCGTCTGTGCGTCAGACCGCAACACTTACGGCTCCGAGTGCAAGATGCGCATGCACGCCTGTCAGGAAGGCGTCACTGATGGAGAGTTAAGAGTGCTGTATAATGGAACCTGCCGTGAGTATTATGCTATTATACACAGTAGTTGCAATATGAGTGACGCACCGCTTACACTCGAGTGCGGCCAACCGTAACTGCACATGGCATAATTTGTGAATCTTGCGAGTGCAAAATGCGCATGCACGCCTTCCAGGAAGACATCTACGACTATTTTACTATACGCAATAGGCCCGGGCGCGCCAGAGTGCGCGTTTAATCGTCGTGTGATCATTGCACGGTCTTCACGGACACCGTAATGGTAGGTTTAGTCTACGTTCCGCATTTTAGTGACTAATTTTATATTTTGCTTTCAGTTATTACTATGTAGTAGGTAGGTTTATCTCCTTCTGATATTATTTAGTTGGAAATTCGAAATTCGAGGTATCTCGTATGTCGTAATATCGTAAAAACATATTTCATTGTACAGAAGTATTCAAATTATGCCCATTAATAGAATGAAATCAAATTTTATCGATAAATCGAATCATAGTTCTAAAAACAATCCCTATTTCAAGAACTTTAATGTCAACCTATTTACGGTCGCGAACTCGAAATTTTTATTAGATTTCAAATTCGATTCCTTATGACTTATCACACTGTGCGCAATAAGGTTTAAAATGTCATATCAACTTATGTCATACCGACCTTATGAAAAAGTAATGTGCAAGCAATTATAGACCTTAGGGTGGCCCGACTGTACCTATTAGACATGGTTTAATACTATGCTACGCCAGGTATTCTCTTCCTGTGACAGCTAGGTCACGTGGTTGGCCCAAGACTACGTCATCAGCTGTAGGTGCTGCCACTACGTGTAAATAAATTACCCGAGCAAAATCCATTTCACTTACTTGCTTCTATAAAGAAGCAATTTTGAAGTAGGAATTTTATACAGTTAATTTTTTTAACTGAATAGATGAATAACTGACACGAGGTAGCAAACAGTTTGGCTGTTTAGTAGTTTGTTTTATAATTCATTATGAATTAAAAATCTCCTCATCTGTATTAGAGATGTTAATCAATGGCAGCACAGCAGCAAAACCTGGCGTAGCATATTATTATACCATGGTATGTAACCCACTCACGTTAAGATATATACGTCATCGTGTACCTGATAGCTACCTAACTCCCTAGGCACAGAAAGGAGCGCTACTGTGAACTAATTTATTAGAAGAACTTTGCTAATTAAATATAGACAACGTAAATAAAACTTTGTAAGTGTTGTTGAGAACAAAGCTTATCTTTTCAAAGTATAATATTTACGATTTAACAAGTTATATGTTCGCCGGTGATTTATTTCTTTAGTTTACGTTCCCGAGGAGGATAAAATACTTTCATAGGTCATTTAAATTAAAGTCTCTTCACCGCATCGCCAAATCCGGAGATGAAATATAATTCAGAATTTCTTGAAGAAAAATTGCTATCAATTTCCCGTGATGAAAATCTTTTCCTTTATAGAATTGTCAATAAAAGGCGCACGAAATTCTTTAGCGATAAAAAATCTTTTGCGGTGTTCTTGATTTTGCTTAAATTATTTAGGTATGTTGATAATAATAAAATACAAGGAAATAAAATGGTAGATTTTTGCTTTTACAGCTTTGTATTGTGGTTGAAGCCGGGATACAAACTCAATTTCATTAAATAAAAGCTTCATAGCTAAAAACTGTTTAGGAATTGATAGAGTTTGGCTTTTATTTCGTGGATGTAAATACGAGTTACATTGTAAGAACTCACTATAACGCTCATTTTTAACCGACTTCACAAAAAGGAGGAGGTTAATTTGTCGGAATCTTTTTTTATGTATGTTCACCGATTACTCAAAGACGCCTGGACCAATTTGGAAAATTCTTCTTTTGTTTGAAAGGGTATAAAAATCGGTGGTCTTCCCAGGTGATCCCATGGTCATCAGGTCAGGATCTGAAGATGGAATCCTGGAAAAATCGAGGGAACTTTTCAAATTTTATAGGCATACTGGCAGCGATTTGGTTTTTTTTTTAAAGAGTAGGTGTTGTCCTTAGTTGGTTCCATTTAAATTTGGTGAAGATCTGATGAAGACCCTCGGAGATTGACATTTGAAGTCTTCAATGGATAACAGCAAATTACGCGCGATTACTGTAATTGCATGTTTGAGTATTGTTTATGCCACTTAAAATAGAAAAATAAAATTACTTTAAAAAAAAGAAAAAACCGATAAAATAATTACCATATTCTAAAATTATCAGTTTCAGAAGTCATGCCTTCAATTTGGTTTAGTGTAGAATTGCACCGACTTCTAAAACTGTTAATTTTATTTTAAAATATGGTAACTATTTTACTCTTTTTTGAAGTCGTTTTTTTTAACGTAATTATTACCTGAGCAACCTGCAACAAGAATTAAGCATCGTTGATATTAAATCATTTTAATGAAAAGACGCTCGAGTGCTTGTGGTATCGTAGGTACTCAACATTTCATAAACCCGCGTACTTTTACGTGAATACTCATTTATTTCCGCTGAAACTCATTCAGTTCAATTTGTTCGCGGGACTCAACACAGTAATAAATTGTACGTTACTCTATCATTGCGTACTGAAATGTCAATTAGAGATTAAAATGGCTCAATGGAAATTGAACGCGACTCGGATTGATGAAAGGAGAATACGGATTAATTTTATTATTTTAAGGCGTCCGAGCCCGACTATTAATAATTATTGAAACAATATTTGATTGAGCCGTTCACCGGCGCTTAGTCACAGTTTAATAGAATTTCTTTCAAAGGGTTTCGATCTACCACTTGTCGATAAATCACAAAGGCCACTTAAAATAAAATTACAGCTGATAAATCATTCTGTTAGGAAATTACGTTAAAACAAAATTTATGGATATTGTTTGATTTACGTGATATAAATACAGATATATTCGCAAATTGACAAGTTTAGGGACTGATTAAAGTTGTATTTTAGGATAAACCAACCAAACGAAGCTACGAGATTTTATTTTATACTAGGGCTCGCTCGCGGCTTCTCCGCTATTCCGCGTTTTTCGGGATAAAAGTAGCCTATATCCTTCTCCGGGTTCCAGATTATCTCTGCACCAAGTTTCATCAAAATCGGTATGGCGGTTTAGGCGTGAAAGCGTCACAGACAGACAGAGATACTTTCGCATTTATAATATTAGTAGGGATAATTGCCTGAATGATGAAGTATCTCAGTACTGATCAAGTAAATTACTAATCATAATTCCATATATTTTTAATTAAATAATATTTCATCATTCAGCCGAAAGACGTCCACTGCTGGACATAGGCCTCCCCCAAAAGGGGGGATTTGCCGTAATCGCCACGCTTGGCAGACGGGTTGGCGATCGCAGTATGGTTGTTAAAGTACTCAGAGAAGGCAGCAGCCCATCCTCTAGAGAATCCCTTAGTCGCCTTTTACGACACCCAAGGGAAGTGATGGCGTAATGCTATTCTTTAAGCCCGGCACTACACGAGACATTGAATAATATTAGTAGATCGTAAACACACTTTCTGCAAAATTGCACTTAGCAAAATGCATTATTAAGTTCAATTTATAAAACAGTTACCCATGACCTGTAAAAGCAGTGTTATATCAAGACACATGTTTTAAGGTAATAATACACATGTAGGCACGTGCATTGTGTTCAATATTCTTATTAGACGTGTATTGTACAGAGACTTGTTCGGACATCGTGTGCAAGGGCGGCGGCGACTGCGTCGTGGATGCCGAGACCGGCCGGCCCATATGTCGCTGCAACCACAATTGCACCGAGGCACAGGTATTGTACACACTCAATTTACTACACCCATATTTATTACTCCTTCGACTAGGTTGTCTAAATTTATAAGACGAGACAAACACTTCCAGACCACAATTTATTATTATGGTATCAAAACGCCAATTTTGTAAGCGGTGAAGCGCAAGTCGTTTGAACATTTCGTTATCTTTGTTTTTGGTTGGCATAAAACAATGGAAGCGTGTTATACGTAACTTTAGCGAAACACACCTTATTGCCCATAAGTGAAGTTTAAGTTTCTGCGTAGGAAGAAATGGATAATAAAATAATACTTAGCTATGCTTTTACCCACGCCACGTCCTTTCTAACTAATACGTAACTATTGACAAACTGCAGAACGGACATAATCAAAAGTAAATACCATTAGGGTTTCTTAACGATGAGTTACTGGGCGGCCACCTGTATACCTCAGTTAGCACGTCAGACCACTATGGTTAGTAATAAATGGATTAATATTCCTATAACGTGAGGTTGCATAAAGCATTCCGGTGAAATTCCTGTCGTCCTACCAATGCAGTAGGTAGCCTCAACGGGTAGTGGTAAGACCGTGATGAGAAGGTATTCCAAACTTTCTCACGTGGATAACTTACGGGTAAATCTATTATAATTAATACGTATAAGCTCCTTCAGTATTTCATAGCTGAACGGTATTTCGAGTGGTATTAGGATACAATACATTGAGCAATTACATATTAAGTTATAGTGGTTATTACCTCACGTTGCTACCGTTTGGAATTAGGTGTTATGTGATATGTACTCTTCTGGAGAGAATTTGAGAACGTAAGATCATCTACTAACGAAAAGTGAGAATTACATAAATACAATAAAATATCTATTGTCAAATTCATTGCATGTATTGTAATTAATAACAAAAACTAGGCCAGTTATCACTACACATTCTCTGTAAAAACGCAGATGTCGCTAGTTGCCAGGATACTCATCTCTTTCACCGTCTGTACAATAGTAGTATTTAGCAATTTTCGCATCACTAGGTATATAATTATGACAACGTAATGACAATATCAAATAAACAAGATTGTAGTTCATAAACCACTTACAAAATTTATTACTCATCCTAATAACCTCTTAAGGCTACAGTTTCAAACCAATCAAGTTAAGCCGATTTTAAACAATACACCGAAATAAGCTACCAAACAATACATAATTGGTGAAAGGGAAGCTGTGATTATACCGGTTTGTTTTGGAAGCCGGATCATAATAAGCTTAACAATAATATCGCTCAGATATCTTCATCATTTGTTAATTAAGATACTCACCTTGTTCATGTTTAAAGTTGCTAATTAATATTATGATGTTATGACAATAAAGCAATAAATACTTTTGGGAAATCATAAGAAAAAGCTTAAGCCACAGTTTCGCAAGAAGATAAATGAAACGCAGGCGACCTGTCCGCGATAAATAATAGATTTGTGAGCCGTGAGATTATTCTAGCTTATTTTCTTATTTCAACGTGAAGATGCTCAGATGGGTGATCTTGGTTTCTGTCCTAAATTGCCTTATAAGTTACGTTTTCGGTGACTTTAGTACGTCGTGGACGGCGCGCCTTACATTACGAAAATTAATGTCATAGCGAATATTACGGCCTGGTTTTTCTCCGTCCGTCTTTTTTGTGGGAATTATACATACGTTACAAAAAATAATACCGAAAAGAATATCACTCTTACTTTATAACAGAAAAATATCCAGTTATTAGATACTTATTCTAAGTTATTCTTGTCTTTTGTTTTGTGTTATTAGTTACATTGTTTAGGAAATTAACCACGAGTTGCCTTAATTTTATCAATATTCTTTTAATTGGCCAAAGTAAGCTTTCAAATCATCAAAAAAATCTTGATAAAACTAAATTCAACTAATACCTGCACCTAATATCAAAGCTTTTCGTTAATTCGAACGTTGTTCGTTGCTGGCAGGAATCAGACGTGGCATGCGGGAGCGACGGGCAGACGTACCCGTCGCCATGCGAGCTGGACTCGACAGCGTGTCGCGAACAAAGTGATCTGCGGCTCGCCTACAAAGGCGATTGTGGTAAGTCTAATACTGCACTATTTTATCATCTATGTTCTATCATTGTATCATTTTGGTGTTTTTAATTTTAGGTTTTAGGTGTGTTGATTTTATTTATTGCATTGTTACTTCCTGTAGCCGCGGCTCTCTCAGCGTGAAGTCTTTTGTTACTTTTCCAGGATAAAAAGTTATTATGTCGTTTTGTTTCAAGATTTAAGTTTTTTGCACAATTTCAGTTTAGCTGCTAAGCCATGCTGGAGGTAACAGACAAACAAACAGTTGCATAGATTAACGCTGTTTCGCATTTATATTCTTATTAGAATGTTTAAGTAGGTAGTCGTTGTATAGTGTGCACACAATTTTCCTTTTGGAAAAAGCACACGTTTTTCCTCCATGTGACTTTTTTCCCAATTTCTTTTTAGATTTATTTAATGACAGCATTTGTTGTAGCTATTTTAGAGAAATGTTATTTATATATTCTTGGATAATGGGCGTTGTGTTTAGGGCACTTTCCTCAAGATTACGTAGGTAAAAAATATATAGAATCTCACTGGTCTCAGTTTGCCCTTCCTCATTGTTTGATTCCTTGTTTACTTATCTATTTATAATAATATAATACCTGATAGTATATAAATAATATACCTACTATCAGGTAAATTTTCGAATACCTGAACACTGGTACAACACGTCAGTCTCTTATTTCATTTAAATTGGTAATACAGTATTTTTTACATACTCATGTATTGTAGAAATCTAATAAAGAGCAATGTTTACGATTATAATGACACCGTCACAAAATAAAGTGTTTGTATTTATTCCAATTCCATATTATAGTAATTAATATGTAAAGTGTATGTAGGTATTGTAATAGTAGTTTCATGTAGTTTTAATACTAATAATTGGCCACAACAAACTGGTCAATTAGTTTCATTTTGGTTTATTAGTAGGTACGGCTTTTGCCAGCATATAACATTGTATCCCTCTAAAAGCTTTTACCATGAAATCATGTGAATTATAACCAAATCCCTACATTATAGCTATTACGTAGATTCAAAGTTTGAACTCCAAATCCGTAAATTTAAATTGATAGCTTCTACTATTACAATTTATCGATCAGACTTCCATACATTAGGTACTTAGCAAAAGAACCTTTAATTTGTGTTAACATACATTAGCAGAAGGCATTGAAACTGATGTGAAAATATATTTCCGAGCGTTTAGCTTTGTTTTCAAAAGGGGATAAAATAAAAAACTGTAGCAAACGAGATTTTGTCGGCTATTTGGGAAACTTTATACACCATTCTTTCAAAGGCACACAAAAGGTACCTACCTAACAATACGGCCTGAGCACTAAGCTATAGGTTTTTGGATTATAATATTCGAAAAATAAACCTAGTATGAATAAGGTCGTAGCAACAATGCCTTTATGTTCATATGTGGAGCGGCAGAGTTCAGAAATTTTAATTAATCACTTGTTTGTTAGAAAGTTGTAGATATAAAGGTGAGTTCAGAAGATTGATGGGGGCATCCTCGTTTCAACTTAGTTACTACGGCAACTTGCGATTTATTTAAACCCACAGTTTTATATTTCTAGCACGTTTATTTCAACGCTAATATTAACAAAGAAATATTACACATGTCAGTAGTTAAGGTTATAATATAGTACATTGAAAGCCTTGTAATTTTTCAGGCAGTGTAGGCGTTCTATTGGAACAAAGAGTTTTTCATAAACCCGTGATAGGCTTAGGTATTGCGCAGAGGGATTAGAGATCGATAGCGGATTAAAGTCTCCCTATAACGGGCGTACCCGAAACAGAGTGAGATTAGGTAAATCGCCTTTGTGATGTGCATCCCTGGGTTACTTTATTAATCGCGGGAGGTGCTGTCTACGTTAAACTTTAAACTGTAATCCGATCAATTTATAAAAAAGATATATAATCGTCTTAACCAAATGAATATCTATCACAACTAGACTGAATAACAACAATAATAATTCAATTTAAGTGTTTCGGAACCATTGAATTGAGGCTTCGAATATTTTATCTTACAAAATATACGACACAGAAGTCAATAACGATATATCAGCGAGATATTGGGAGAAGTCTGCGATTGTATTGTTAAATTTAATTTCCGGAGGCAACTTTAATATGGGATTCAGCGAATCTAAATGGCTTCAAATCTTGACAATAAAGATTATGTATTATATTCATTCATATACATGTACATGTAATATTATAATGTGGATTTTGTTGACTTTATTTTCGTATTACATAAAATGTATCGTGTTTCATTTATTTTCTTCTATAATGTACTCGCAACAATAAGATGTACGATCTTATTGTTGCGAGAGTCAAGATGTTTTCTATTTCGCACAAAACACGGTGAGGTGTTTTTTAAAATTATATTTTACATATTTAAACCCATGATATGCTCACGTACTGTCCATATATTTTGTATTTAACATCATTGTCTTTTAATACTAGGCACAGCTAATAAAACGTGAACAAACAATGCAAAATTCGGTATAAGCTTTTAATATTTCTTGTACTAAGCAAGCCATTAATTTGCGGTTCTTGTAAGATTACAAAACTTGGTCCTAACCAATTCTGGCGGTAGATGTTCTTGGGTCTACAGTTTTCCTACTTTAAAATTTTATTACAAAACATCTCTTTTCATTTTCCGTCCGGCATTAATCGACCGCTTTCAAGACTTTCATTTTGCGGAGAAGTGGTAAACAATCGTTATTAAATTTGCACGGGTGTCTTCCCTCATCCCTCAATGAGAGAACGAGGAAGCCTAATTTTCCTTGGCGGCAGAATGAGAAAGTACTATAGGAAGCACACAATTGTCCAACGTAATGACATTATCTGTTTAGCCATTCGTTTCTCGGAAAACTTCAGCCGGGGTGCTTACAAAGTCGTAACCTTGCCAGCGCAGACGAAATAAAACTCGTGCTTTTAGTATTATTTATGACTCACGCGATTTGCCTGTATCTACTTCCCGAAACCCTTTTATAAATTTAATTAAATTGGAAATTGAATGGTAGGTAAATTATAGTTCCGTTTATTTATTCGGTGTTTCTTTAACAGCTCTATGCGAAGGTGTTCAATGCGCTTTCGGAGCGCATTGCGCTGCCGGTGAATGCATATGTCCCACGGACTGCACCGGAGCTGCTCGTGAACCAGTTTGTGGCAGCACCATGCAGACTTTTCCCAACGAGTGCGAACTGCAGAAGGCAGCATGTAGACTACCTCCTCCAGCCACACTACACGTCATATTTTATGGAGACTGCAAAGACAGACTCGCCGTTGTTCCACCAATTGCCATGAGTACGTACCACTTGCCTTATTTTGAAGTTGACGATCTTCTATGCTTCTAATTTAACACTACTAACTCATTTTATCTCTAATCTTACGAAGTTCAATCATCCAGCAAAATAGTAGTTCATTAAATCACTGGGGCAGACATCCGGAAAAATTGTTGGTCAGGCTGAAAATATTTACTACCGGACCGTCATCAACCCAGTTGTTAGCAGTAATTTCAATAAAGCGACCCATCGTCAATCAATTAACTAACTTCCCGCTTTACCGCTCGACTAACACGCAAATATTTGGGTGGGGGCGGGTAGCAACGACCGCGATGACCACGACCGAGGCGGAGGATGGCTCCACGGACGCTTGGGGAGCGACGGACCAGGACGGCACGGCCAACCCCTCCGCATGTCGAGACATTCGCTGCGACTTTGGCGCCAGCTGCGAAATCGGCGCTGATGGCTATCCACGTTGCTCCTGCCTTTTCGAATGTCCACACGAAAACGAATACTTCCCTGTCTGCGCTTCAGACTTCAGGCTTTATCCCAGTCTCTGTGCTATGCGTAAAGAGGGCTGTCAAAAACAACTCGAGTTGAGACTCCGTCCGCTGGATCTTTGTAAAGGTTCGTCTTTATGCTTACTAACATTAACTAACAATTTCTCTTAGCTTGAAACAATTTTAGAGTAGAATACTCATTTCATTTTCGGCAATGAATTGTTGTTAACCACAGGTATGGAAGTAAGGCCCTGCGGTAATAATAAAGCAATGGTTGATCCTACGACCGGTCTCGAAATAGACTGTGGTAACGGGCCGCACCGCCAGGATTGCCCTGTTGGCAGCTACTGTCATATCACTCTGACTGCGGCAAGGTGTTGCCCTAAAAGTGAGTATTACGTATTCACATAGAAACATTCATATTCATAGAAATTTATATGCTTTCACGTAGAACTGCTAGATTTACAAACAATAACTTTCCTTCATATCTATGTACTAAAATCAGTTGTTCGTATCTACTTTCTATCGTTATTTGTATCGAATTAAACCTAATCTATTCTGACTCATTAAGTCCCAGTGTCCATTATTCTAATTGAATACACTGTCCATTTCGACTAAACTTTCTAACATTTAACATCCAACAAGTGTAATAACCATTTGTATTGTACAACTGTACCCTATAAATGTACAGCTGTTACAATTATATCTGCGTCAGACAAATATTCCATTTGCTTAGTTGATTTTAAATGTTTGTACAACAATTAATCTATTTTAATTAAAAGCAAAACTGATTTGTACCTACCATTATATTTTATTAAAGTTATAATTTCACCAGATTCAATATTTTAGAAATATTTCCACAAAGCAAAGCTTGCTTTCATGCATATAATATGATACCTAACTGGTGATTTGTCAGAGTGAAGATACTAACGGTACACGGCACCAACAGTAAATTGGATACAATCACGCTAGCCGGTGCCGCTTCGAATCCTTTGTCTCCATCTTATAAACTAAGGTATTTTATTCACTCGTGTCACACGTGCAAGGGAAATTTCGGTAATAATTTCGATAATACATTATTGTACAGACGATTCGAGACAATTTGAGGAAAAGAAGATATCTCACTGTTCGGAGTCGTCGTATGGGTGTTGTTCGGACGGGTCGACCACAGCCACGGGTCCTAATGAGGAGGGGTGTCCAATCACGAGCTCGACTTGCGGTTGTAACCGGCTCGGCTCGGTGTCGGATCGATGCGATGAGGACGGACAGTGCGTTTGTCGGCCCGGTGTGGGCGGCCTTAAGTGCGACCGATGCGAGCCCGGCTATTGGGGACTGCCCAGGATCGGTTCCGGTCACACCGGATGTATTCGTACGTATATCCTTGTCAATTACTAAGTAATTCTACTTCTGAGCCCTACATAGTGTAGATTATAAACTTTTCAATGCACTTTTCCTAAAGTTTCCTACTTATTCTGCAGAAAACAAGTTTTGACTTCGAGCGAAGTTGTACTTACAGATAATGTTCTATTTTAGCATGTGGGTGTTCAGCATTCGGGTCAGTTAGAGAGGATTGCGAACAAATGACTGGTCGATGTGTTTGCCGAACAGGGGTTCAAGGACAGAAATGTACCGTGTGCGCCGACCACAGACGCAGATTAGGACCCAACGGGTGTTCTGACCGTAAGTCGTATTTTCTTTAAAAAAAACACAATTCCACTCTTCTCTGAGATTTAGGGTCCTCATTACAAAGGTACTTACAACAATGCCATGCCTGACCCATGTCAAGATGTTTTCGTATTAACCGTTTTCCTTTTTTGTAGGTAGGTAGTTACTTAAGTACGATTGTGTGCATGTAGTTAATTTTGTTCGTGTTTTTCTTTATTTTGGACAGAATCACTATTGTATTATACTACCAATTTAAAAGCATTCTGCATTGTTGACGAGGCATCAATAGGCATGTTGACAGCATCAATAAATTGCAAATCTAATTAGTCCGCCAGTTAGAGTTTTGAAAAAGAATGGACACGTATTTTTTCTTTTGTTAAATCTATGAATATTTGGAAAGATATAACGCATCAAAACTCGAGAGTGGGACCTTGTGACGTCAGAAACAAGTAAAAATTGTACTTGCTTGTGACGTTTTGCCAATTTTAAAAGTGTCGTATCTTCGTAAATTTTGGTTTGCTAAAAATATTTTTTGATAATCTAACTTACGGACTAATTAGATTTTTTCAGTCAAATACTCTATTCATCTTGATCTAGAAAACTCTGTGCGTTGCGTTCAATCATTCCCTATTGTACAAAAAAGTTGTTCTACTCTAGCTGAGACCGGTGGCGTGGTATCATCATGCTCCGAGCTGTCGTGTTACTTCGGCGCGGTTTGCACTGAACGAACTGGAGGCGCGCTATGTGAGTGCGCAGCCGCACCCTGCTCAGATAGCGACACAAATATGCTGGTTAGTATATTGCCTTATTTCGAGTTCTGTGTATTGCAACGTAGGTTGGTACATACCTATGTAAAGAAAGGTAAATACGAAATTTGCAACTGCATAAATACATTCCAAGCTAACAAATTATTAATAATTCATGATTTATTATAATTTTGAAGTTCTCTGTGTTGGGAAATTGTAGCCAATTTATATTCACATCGAAATACACGACCTTGTAACTTCCCCGGTGAAACGAAGCTAAGTTTAACCAAATCCAACAGGTATGCGGTAGCGATGGGAAAACTTACGAGTCTGAGTGTCACCTCAAATTGCAAGCGTGTCGCACGCAAGAGGATATCGTAGTGCAAGCGTTCGGTCCGTGCAAGTTGGGCGAAGTGGCTGGCACGGCTGGCCCGCCCCGGCCATCCTCGCCCATACAGTTCACACAGCAGGACGACGGCGCTGCTTCCAAATCAACCAGACACCTACTTAACCCAGATAAATACTACAACAAATACGACTGGACTAGGAAAGAAACTCCAAGCGATTTCGACAGCATCTTATCCGGACAAAAATTCAAAGGTGAGCTATGTTCGATCCAGTTATTTGTGGTGCGAGAAGTATTTTTATGTACCTAAGTGTTTTATTAAAAATGTTTGCTGACAAACAATTTTATCGGAGAATATCCGCTTTTTCATCCTGTGATATTATTATGCCAATATTGAATCGTCAATATTTAATTTCACTCTCGCGTCCGTCATGAGGGTTGATTTTAGATTTAAACGTTTAAGGATCGATTGATAACAGTACATGTGATTTTAACATGCTGTTTTAGGTTTGCCTTGTTTAATTTTGTATTACTTTTTAGATCAACACATTTTCAAGCTTCATAATAAATTGTGTTAATTTTATTTCAGTGAAAACCGAGGATCTAGCATTCCAATTACCGCAATTTAATTTCAATTAGCTTTTTCGTCTAAGACTAAACAACAAAATGTTAATTGCCATCTGGTTTTTTGTCGCGAGATTACTCTCACGTACTAACGAGACTGTTTCAAAGCGTAATTAAATTCACAAAATTTATTTAGATTTCTGTGACCTTGACGGATTTGTAAGATAATGAATGTTTCTCTCTCAGCGACCACGGCAACAGTCGGTTCTGGCGCAGTGGGTGCACTGTTGGGTGATTTGTGCGCGGACGACGCGGATTGTAACGCACTGCCCGGCGCGGAGTGCGCTCGCGCAGCATGCGTGTGTCGCGCCGGACATGTGCCGACATTGCATCGGAAGGCGTGTGTTGGTAAGTTTTTGATTATCGGGTTGTTTAGGATGAGAAAGTATTCATTGTTTTATAGTTGTGACAATCTAATATGCGAGCTTTACACTGGCGCCGCGAAAGCCCGCGAAGGCCGCGAACCACGAGTGTGGATGGTTTCGCGGCATCGCGATCACGCTTCGCAGCGTTTCCCGTCCGGTGGCGGTTTTTCGGTCCGCGTCAAAGGGTTTGCGAAGCGCGAACGCATTCACACTACCGCGAGTGTGAATGCGTTCGCGCTTCGTGTTCGTAGTTGTGTTCGAGACGCAGTGACAAGCGAACGTAACAAAAAATGAGCATCGAGTGGGGTAACGATCGCGACCTAGTGTTCCTAGAGTGTTATCAAGCAGAACCCGTGCTTTGACAAGCCCAACATGCTAAAGCACACAGTGTCAGAGCAGCAGCAACAGTAACTTACACGTCCATTTCAGTCAAATGCGCGAACGTAAATGTATGCGAGTGTAGAGGTCTATATTCTTTGCGCCGTGTTCAAGCGCGAATCGCGGCCGTGATTCACGACTGCGGATCGCGGGCGAGTGTAGAGCCCGCTTTAGGTCCGATTTGACATCTGTCAAAATACTAGGAGTAATGTCAACACCAGTAATAATTACTCTAATTTGTGGCGTTTAGTTTCATTTTATCAATGGTGCGCTATGTTCAGATAAATAAAAATGGGACTTTAAGATCGAAGGCGTACAACTTCTGTACACATTTATTTTGTCCTTTTATGTAAACGTCAAATCGGACCTATTACGTTGTTCGAACTGTAAGCATTCCATTTCAAATAATTGTTGTTGAAATTAAGTCTCACATGATTAAATGCGTGATGCTGTGATGCGATGATGGTCAAAATGCGGATATAATTAACACGAAATCAAAACAGTTTTACCATAATCTGTTTGATTTAATTACTTTGTTATGAAAATTACTATATTGAGAGAATAACGGTACATCAATAGGTAGGTAAACGGTACAACAAAAGTTATTCTGTTAAGTACTTAAAAATGATGAAATGCCTATGATTTCATGCCAGAGAAGCAGCATTTAATGAACACTTTACAGTAACATTCAATTATAATTAAACACAAATGTTTATCCTTTATGTTAGCTGTTGCCCGCGGTTTTACTCGCATCTTGCCGGAACTACTTCATGTACCCGTTTAAAAAGTATCCTATATCTTAATTCAGGTTATAGTCTACCTGTGTACTAAATTTTATCTTAATCCGTTCAGCCGTTAAGCTGTGATTGATTAACAAACATCCAAACTCACAAACATCGAAACTTTCAAGTTTATAATATTAGTTACATAGATAAATTCATTACCTAATAAAACGAGAGCTAAACTTCTACAGCCGCGCTACTTGACGTTAACTGATTACCGAGAGGTCAAAAACTACTTCACCTCATTTTCGGAATCTTCTTACCACTCATCCTTTTACTTCGTGAATAAATTCCTAGATGTAGTTGCAAAGTAGCTCTTTCTCACGTAATTATAAACTTGACAAGTTGAAGGAGGTTGTCTGTCGGCCCGGAAATATTCTCGCATGAAAGCTTATCTTAGTAAGTCATGTGACTCGGAAAGCAAACTCCTTTCCGGCGACTTAAGACTATTGGCCGATTAGCTCTCTTAGGACGATAAGTGCCGCATGACTGGCCTCGTTTTGCTCGAACGGTAATCCACTGAAATAATACCTAGATGTGTCAATGAAATTCGTGATCGCCACTAATTGTTAGATAAGCTGCTTAGAGAATTCAATGCGCTTGAGTACTTTCTCTGTGTGGTCCAAGGTTAAGAACGGGCCACCCAACCTTTTTCGTAAAGGTCGTAAATATCTTATTTGCTACAACAAAATACTTTCATACGAACACCTACGTGTTTACGTCTCTTTTTGCAACTTTTTATCAGAGGAAAGTTTATGAATAGGCGCTACGCTGCGTCTACGAGTCCGCAACAGCTTATAGAGGATTATATGTTTTTCGATTTTTTAGGTGTTTTAAGACATTTTTTCATAATAATTCGCAATACTTTAAACACCCTATTTTTCTTCAAGAGAACATGACGACAGGGTTGATGCAGTGGCCTAGTGGGTAAGCGATTGACTTTTGCGCTACGGGTCGTGGATTCGATTCCCACACGGAACAAAAATTTGTATGGCCTACAGATGGTTGTTTCGGGTCTGGGCGTTTGTTTTTGTGAGATTTGTGTCTGTAAACGCACCCACGATACAGAAGAAATCCTAGTATGGGGCAATGTTTTTTTTATAAAAAAAAACAAAACAATGAACGTTTTTTCTTTTCACAGAACAAATAATACCACAAGAGACGACAGAGGAATACAGCGCTTGTTTGTCAGAGCCATGTTACAACCTCGGCACTTGTATTGATTTGCCTGGATCCACTTACACGTGCTTGTGTGCCAGTCCTTATACTGGATTGAACTGCGAGTCGCTCGCAAAGGACGGACTTCTGGGCACCTACATAGAGACCCCGTCGTTCGACGGCACTTCTTATGTACGACTAAAACCCTTGAAAGCTTACCACAAGTTGAATATCGATATTGAATTTAAAGCCTTTTCCGAGAACGGCATCATATTGTACAATCAGCAGAAACCAGACGGCACCGGTGATTTTGTTTCACTCGCCTTAGTCAACGGATATTTAGAGTTTAGGTGAGCAATATTTCCTTGCATCAGTGTAAATTTAAATTGTAAGAAAATGCAAAGATTATTGGATTCGATAAAACGACGAACTGCTTTTGGTTTTCACTTACATTTTAATCTCATTTCCAATACAGGTATAATCTTGGAAACGGTGTATTAATACTTACTTCACTAGAGAAGATAACGTTAAACGAGTATCACAAGGTGTCAGCGAAGCGATACCATCGCGACGGGATTTTATCAGTCGACGATATGGAAGATGTGGTCGGTCAATCCAGTGGTCATTTAAAAGCACTGGATCTCAATGAAGACGCTTACATTGGCAGCGTGCCTACTAACTTCTCTAGGTATAAATCTTTCATTTTACGACAAGAATAACTAATATTATTAGTAATTTTATTAATCAGAACTATTAATCTTACAATATTTATACAAATAATATTTACATAATTGCAAAAAAAAGTAAGTATCATCACTACATAGTATAAAACAAAGTCGCTTCCCGCTGTCTGTCCCTATGTATGCTTAGATTTTTAAAACTACGCAACGGATTTTGATGCGGTTTTTTTTAATAGATAGAGTGATTCAAGAGAAAGGTTTATATGTGTAATACATTGCACCCGTGCGAAGCCGGGGCGGGTCGCTAGTATACAAATAAAGAAAAATACATCCTAATAAAACTATAAACCAAAATAGGTCATCAAAATATTCCTCCGCATCGCTGTCGACTGGTAACGTGCCCAGAAGGCTGGCATCATTACCACGTTGTATGGCAATGCTAATCCTTTGACCAAGTAGAGGCCAGCCTTCGGGTCACGGGAAGTGTCGACCAGCCGCTTTGCTATATCTCTGAATAAGAGTTGGGCACTCGGACCCCACGGCCCGAGTGTTTCGACCCCAAACGGCATCATATTATTAGTTATTCTTATGATATTACTAAACACTTAACTATAACAGTTTATTGTCCATTAATATGCAATTAAGTATATAATAACCGTCTTCATCCAGAGTCTTCGATAATATTGGCACGCGGAGCAGCTTTATCGGCTGCGTAAAATACTTAAGGATAATACGTCATCTAGTGACAAAGAAATTGGGCCGTCCAGACTCATTAGTCGTCGCTATAGAAAATGTTCAAGAGTGTCAATCCAACCCGTGTATGAGTATGCCGTGCAAGAATGGCGCCACGTGTAAATCTATAGACGGGTCGGCGACCGAATATACTTGTAGCTGCCCTATCGGATTTCAAGGAGCCAATTGTGACGAGAGATTAGATCCGTGCGAGTCGAATCCCTGCGGATATGATGAGGGGCTATTGTGTGACATCGGACCCGACGGCGGACACCTCTGTCGCTGTTTGTTTGGAGGTGAAATTGGCTCCAATGGCAATACTTGCAACAATGGTCAGTGTTATTTATAGAAACGTCCGCTTTTCGCGATAACAATAATGATATTTATGATTATTTACGGTTTACTCACGTGCATTTTTCGGGATTGCCCGACTAGTTTCGGACCCAAACGGAGCTCTTAATCATGAGCTGAACACGCGGCGAGGTCGCGAGACGAACTGGCGCTGCACAATCCCGAAATGCGGGCAATCCCGAAAAATGCACGTGAGTAAACCGTAAATAATCATAAATATGAATGTGTCTCACGAAAGTTATAATACAAAAATAACAATAATGATTATTTAATTAAGTTAATTTATGTTCTAGCTGTGACATGCCCAATTTGTTTACAGATGTAACTGTGGTACAGGAAACATGGTCTCCCCAGTTCAACGGGACGAGCTACATTGAATTGCCGCCACTCGAAGGGCTGGGCAAAGCGTTCCGCATTGAAATTTGGTTTTTAACGAACCGATTTTCCGGAATGCTCCTTTACACCGGCCAGTCTAATAAAGCCAAGGGGGATTTTATAGCGATTAACCTGGTTAATGGTTACCTTCAGTTTAGGTACAATTTGGGAAGCGGTATTGCTAATATAACGTAAGTACCGTGTTTTAATTTAAGGAGAAATTTATTTAATGCGAAAAGCTAAATGTTCTGGATTTTTTTATGTCTGAATTGGTTGGGATTTACAGTGTTATGTTGTTTGTAGGTCACCACTGTCTATAACGAAGGGTCGTTGGCACCGGGCTCGTGTGTCGAGGTCAGGTCGTCATGGCAGTCTGCAGCTGGACCATCATCCCACTCAGAGAGGACACTCATCTCCTCCACTAACACATCTGGAACTCACTCTGCCTCTCTTCATTGGATCTTTACCGTAAGTTTTTTTTTATTTGCTCACTATCTCAATTGTTTACACTGATAATGTTATAAAAAAAACAATTTACAATAAATAAGCTTAGCGTAACAATCTCTTGTAGGTAGAGTACCAGCGATTGGGGTTACTTTGATATTAAGGGGCGACATTGATAGTTACTAAATAAATTGCATTTGGTCATATCTCTGTAAAAATGGTGCTTATGCATTTTAACTTAACTGAATAGGCAACATTGACAGTTTTCCTATTTTACCATACGGTATAGAGGTGTCTGCGAAGTTTGATGGCGAAGATAAAAATACTAAATCACACCCTTTATTATGTACAAAATTCGAGTCCTTAATTGACACTGAATGATAAAACAGGGATTATCAAAGTAAAAGCCTACGGTCCGACTTTGATAAGGAAACTTCTCCTTTTTTATCCGAAACTATGCTCTGTAGTTTTTTTTATCTTGTCTATGTGATTTTGTATATATCAGTGAATTCAGTCTATATAAAATATTTTTCATGTAGAAGCTAAAAGCGAAAATAAATAAGATACAAACACATGAAGCTCAAAAAACTGATCAAAGGAACCCCGTTCTACAGTAATAAATAATAACATACACCTCTGATGCAATTTATTAAATTTTCCGTAACAGACAAGGATTATTTTAAAGAGGATTTCCAGTTAAACAGGTTTAATTCGTCGATACATTTTAATTAAAACCAAAGGGTAATTTCAATTAAGATTGACATAAAACAGTATTGAATTAACTTTCGACGGTGACAATAATTTTATTAGTATTTTACTGTTACGGATTATACGGATACGGTTGGTGTTATGGATTAAGAATAAAATTCCCCTACGTGCCCGGGCAAACGAGTCGTAAAAGGCGATAAACCTGGCATCATAATTGTGCCCGAAAAATGGCATCTGGCTTGCCACCTATTACATGGGATTTGATACTAGAGGTGAAATACAGGGTGTAAACTAATTCGTGTAATTCCTTCAAACCGCGTGATCTACTGGTTACACTGATTGACTCTGCATAGGTTTTTTTACAGAAAAAACAAAAACAAAGTTTTCAAAAAATTAACCATGGTATTTTGTATCTGAGTAATTTTAGCGTCCCAAGTTGACTGACTGCCTGGATTGATATCGCGCTAGTCGTGCCCGTCAGCTGTGTCGCTGTGCCTTCATTCATTTATGCATGACATCGAAATTTACTATCACATAAAAAAAAATGGAAAAAAAAGTTATTTTTATTTTTAATCAATCTAACTCCCGTGTGGTATTAATCTATACCATTAATAGATCATGTGGTTTGAAGGAATTACACGAATTCGTTTACACCCCGTATATATTCGAAATTTTTAGAAAAGCTTGCTTAGTTTCGGCCTTTAATCATAGTTTAATCATATTGCTTAATTAAGCCTTTAATCATAGCTCCATACGTGGCTAGATACGTCGCCAAACCTCACAAAGATACCGTAAAATACTCATAAACATTTTGGACCACTTGTCGAATATAGATTTGACTTTTGCCGTTTCATTCTGACTATTATTTCAATCCCAATATTTTACCGTAGCTCATACATCCGTCCGCACAAGATGTCAGGCGTGACCAGCAGTTTCATAGGCTCAGTGCAACAGGTCTTCGTGAATGGCAATCCTTTGTCTCTGTACGGGGCTGAGACGGCTAAGTGTGCGATAGTGCAAGACGAAGATCGGCTACCTTGTGCTACTACTGGGGTTACTAAGTACACTGGACCACCGTGTGGGGACGGTGAGTCAACAGACATAATTCTTTTTTCAAAAATAATATTTGCAATTAAGATTCTCAATGAGTCTCATATTAACATGAACAAGTAAGTACCTATCTAATAAAAAGGACAGTAATTTTATGTGAGTTAATGCAGAAGTGTATCTTAGGGCGTATACATAAAGGAAGCAGGTAACCAGCGCCGACGTACCAGCGCTTATCGGTACTGGGGGCTAATTCGACTAACAAAATTGTTGCCAAACGCAAACGAACCAGAAACCGTCAGTCAGTTTTTGTTTACAAAAACTGTCAAAGTGATTGGTTTTGTTTTTTGTATCAAACAAATTGACATCTTTTGAAATTGAGAACTACCTGAATGAACGGTTCGGCCTTGGTTCGGTTGCGATTTATCAAGATTTCTTGTAGGAGAATTGGGCCCCTGGTCCGTGCAGGTAATCGCTACATAAAGGAAGCGGGTAGAAGCAGGGGATGGCATTTTTTAACAAAAATACGCCTTATTCCCTTGCAAATACAGCGACAAATGACGGCATACTAGCGCTGATCGGAGGAGTTCGGAACTTGTCGGCGCATTTCGGAGTTTATCAGCGCTGGTTCGCCACATAGTATAGGGACTACCTGCGCCGACTAAATGCGCGGACCAGCACCGACAAGTGCTGGCAGATCGGCGCCGGCAACCAGCTTTCTACGTGTATACGCACTAATCTATGATGTGGTTAATGATAGGAAAATTGTATGTTTTTTCTCAGTTTTGTTGGTTTTCCTTTAGCTTTGCTTCGACATAGTGGAGTGGCATATATTTCATTTAATTATGTACACACTCCTTACTTTCAAATGAAAATATTTGCATTTTTTAAACGCTAAGAAGTATTAGCATTTCTGTGAAACATTACAGGAAGTTAATAAACGTAAGCTTGTTCAGGAAAATAACAGACTTCTTGCTCGTTTATTGCATCAGGGTGTATTTACATTGAGTGAAACAATACAAATTTTTGATCGTCGAAATCAATGTTTGCTAGGTCTGACTCCATGTAAAAACAACGGATCTTGCATACCTCTGCTAAACGAATACAAGTGTATCTGTCACGACGGGTACCAAGGCAGGAACTGCGAGGTCCAGATCAACGTGGAAATGCTCAACGAAAGAACTCCGGTCAACTTCGATGGAAACAATTACTTCTCCTACAGAAGCAGGGGAAGTCGCAGGTACAATATTAAGTATATTAATTCTACAAATAATGTCTTTATGAAATTCCCTAATGTGCAAAGTTCGTGTTACTTAACAAAACTTAACTCAGCCATAATAATACAGAGTTATAAATTCTCCTGTTTACGAATATGGTTGTATGACTTGACTTTCTTGTCTAACTTACTTACAGTTGTTGTTGTATAAGGGTTTTATTGCTCTATCTACTAATAATGTCTGGAATTTAATTTTAATTTTCGAAGGACACGGTCTCGGATGCCGTCAACAAAAACCAATATCACGATTTATATGCTAAGTGATGTTAATTTTAACTGATACTAATTTTCTATCTTTCTAGCTTACATACTAACAAAGATGTCGGTGAGGGACACTACGGTGTAAGATAACATTTGAAGGAAACTCCAAATAATTAAATAAATTAGTCGTAATACGTCACAGCAGTTAGTTTAGGTAAAATATTATATAATTTATTATTTTCCTCGTAGCTGTAGTCAAAATGGGGACATTAGGCAACCGTGTGGTTTCAGAAACATGAATACTTAATAGCAACGTGGAAATTTCTCCACTTAAAGTGTAATTTGAATAGTTGGCTGAATTTAATGATACCTATTACCACCATTTATATCTAAGCGTCGCTTTGATGCCTGCCTTCCAATATCTTGTTTTTATTTTTTCTTGAATATTATTAATAATATCTTATGCCCAACAACACGTATAATTAGTTATAAGAAATTCGAGTGACCTACAAAACTTTTCTTATTTAGTGTTTTCATGTTAGTAAGTATTATTCCTAATGTTCTCATTTTGAAATATGTTTATTGCTGTAATTTTTAGGTAGTGTTTAATTTTCCGTGAAAAGATACTCTCCGAAACTTTTGGGTTGTTGGGTGGTTTTTCATTTTTATTTCTGTAGTGATACGTTTATGTTAGTGACAAAAGTTATTCTAGATTTTTTGACATAATATTTACAGATTATTAACTCAAATGGCTTTTAGCAGCTTTGTATTATTTGTTTATTGTAAAGTGCCGTAGTAACGCATCAACAAGCTTTCCTTGGCCTCCGCTCTGAATGTATAAATTCACAGCAAGTCAAATAAGTTACATCGAAGTTTACGTATTTACATAAACACGTTAACTGTACAACGTAGATTGTAAATACTGCTTTCAGATAGTGTCTTTGTGTACTTAGAGCTCGCAATTTTATTTGTTCGTGTATTTTTGCGTCTTATGATCAAAACTTTCGTTGGATTTAAATTGTTCATAGAATATAAATATTTGTGTAACCTACAAAATGCAACAGACTATAATTATTTTGAACACAGTTAAGTTGATTACTTTACCCGCGAGAAACAAAAGGTTCTAGCGGGCTAATTACTACATTATATTCACAAGCTATATCACTTTAGCATTAACTTGTATTAAGAGGCCATTCTTAAAATGTTACCTCTAAAAACAGTTTGCTACTTATAATATAAGTAGCATAGCATAGTAGTTACGAGTGAGTTAGTAGGGATTATTTAATTGACAGTATAAAGAAATAAACACCTAGTAAAGTAAATTTCACACGTTGTTTATTTTAATAACAATGTTTAACGTTTGTAAGGGGTCCGCCTACGTGGCTACAAGGGTTTCTTATAAGTATCTTATATTCTTTAGTAACAATACACGTACGTGCTTTTAAGGATATTTGGGGTATAAAGCTCTGTTGATATTCAACACATTCCTTGAAATATGTACACGATAAGTAATTAGATACTCCCAACATTCCACGCTTCCCGCTTCCCACGGTTATGAGATGAGAAAACTGAACTAAAATCCATTTAGGAAGTTCCGAGATTAGTTTTGGGCTAATCTAGAAAATTACTGAGTTGATATTATACATACAGATTGGTAAATAAGCATAGTCGCGAACTTAGTCTTGCGTTGTGGTTGACTTTAATAAGTAGTACGTGAAATTGATAATATGGTCGCTAATTTAGTAATTCAGTACGTCCAAATAAGTAACAACCTTTACCTACAAAATTGAATGTAAATTAGACCCAAACGTCTACCTCAATATAAGGTCTTCCATCAGAAATCTAATTTTCCAACTGATAGGTCTATTGGGTTTGTATACGAGGTAATGCCAAAGGGATTTTTTAATTCCGTGGCTGTACAATGGAACCCTTTACAAATATATTGTTTGACAGAGAGATTACCATATAGCAGTAACATAAAAGTATGTATAGGTATATCAACAATGCGTAGGAAAAGTAAAAGACCGCTAATTCTTACTGATCTTTTCCTTTCAATAACATATAATATCCGCAGATAGATGTACTATATAGGGTTAATTATTTTTGCTTGCTGACATAGGATACGTTACAAAGGAAGGGACTTTCATATGCTATTAATATTCCTCTTTCTTAGAAATAATATTCTCATTATAATGGCTAAATGGAATACTTACAACATGTGAAGGATTAAGAATTATCGTGACGATACTTAAGTTAGTCTAGCACATCTTCCCCCAGACAAAATTCGTTAACACTGCTTACAAGCTGATGTCATTTCCATATAATTTCATCTTTCCGCAGGCGTGAATGTTTAAGGAAAAGGGATTGCATTTCGGGGGGCTGGGCAGTCAGCCTTGCGAACAACCTTGCTGCCTGACTAGTCTTTTCACCACGGCATGAACTATTCTCAATAAGCTCGTATATATAACACGAGAGACACAGATGGAATATAATATCGATCCATCCGTCATAATAATTTAATAAACATGCGTATATTTTCAAAATCACATATTGGGAGAACTTGGTAGTTACTTAAAAGGTTATACTTAATTATGAAATGAATATCTATGAAACTTTTTTTTTTGCGGAAGGAAATGTGTTTCTTTAGAACCACCAGATTTTAGTAGGTTAGGTACTAACGAAATAGGTTCTTACTTTAGTGCCACAGTGCATGCATAATAGGTTTTCACCACTCTATGTTTACTAACTACTGACAAAAGGCATGGATACATCACGGTATTTAATAAAACAACTATTTTAGGAACAGCGGCGCCCGCGGCATTAGATACGAAATAAAATTCCGAACATACAACGACTCCGGACTCCTGATGTGGAGGCGGAAAATCGGTATACGGCCCCGAGATTTCATCGGTCTAGGCTTGAGCGATGGAAAGCTTCAGCTAATATACACGGACACTGATATAAAGGAGATGAACTTGGCGACTCATGAGGACTGGTTCCAGTGTATAGAGTCCAAAGCAAGGGTGGATGATGGGAGGTGGCATACGGCTACCGTGAGGCGGAGGAAGAGGCTGGCCATGTTACAAGTGGACGACACGCCACCAGTTAGGGGGTACTCACAGTCGCTGTTGGTGCCCTCGAAAGCAAACCCTAAGCTGTGGATTGGTATGATATTTATCTTTTTCATAATTTATTCTTTCGTGTTATTTTAGTGATTACATTAATCACAATATTTTGTTTTGTTTAAAGTGCACTATTGACTCTAAACAATAAAAGCTGCTGCCATTTTTCCCCTGTTAACAGTTACAATCAATATTATTGCACGTTTGTATGCAGAACGTATGTGAACAAAATTAATAGCATTGCAGATTCTAGTTCATTTTTTTTTTGTCGAATAAAATTGTTAAATTAGTTTTGTATTCATAGGGGGTTCTCCGTCATTGCCACTGGGTTTGCCAGCGGCTCTGTACACGGGCCTACGAGGCTGTGTCGCCAGTGTAAAGGCAAACGGACGACATATTGATCTCAGCGCACCCATACGACCGGCGACCACGGTACGACATTGCGACTGACGATATGACTAAATCGTGCGACACGCGCGCGATTATCAGTGTAAACTGCCAAGTGGATTGTGAGATTTAAAAAAGTATTATTTTGTAGTTGTTGTGTTGAATAGTGTTTTAAATGTACCTGTCTAATAATGTACCTACCGATACATATCCATTCCGATATTTTGTTCGTATTATATCAACTTACAGTTATTGGAAGAGTCCATGAACATATGTTATCTCTAAAGAGATAAAGATTTCATATCACCTCGTATAAAAGAAGTATTCATATCTATGTAACCAAAAGAGTTCGTTGCCATAATACGTTATGTTGTAGTTTTAGATGGAATAGGAATTATATCAATTACTATCTTTTTTAAATCGGTGCTCGGATTACACATCAGAGGTATAAAGAAAAATGAAATATTAATTACGCGAAAGTACTGAATTAATAAAAAAGACTCTTGATATTTTGTTGTTAAAATTAGCAGAAATATATAATCTAGTTTATAGATTAGTCAGTATACATAAGAATAGTTTCTATTATAAGTGAGAGCTAAATATCATGTGAGAAATTATAAAAAAAGTTTCTAAAACTTTATCGATGTAGAAAATTATGATGATTGGGCTCTAATGGTGACATTCCAGCTCTCAAACTATGTCTGCAGGACATATTTATATATCAAGAATAAGCAATCGTAAATTAATATTTTGACTAACTTTTTCAATTATTTTTTATTTGATAATGAAATTATCATTTTGATTCCATTTTTGCCATTCCTTTTATATTGTGAAGTATAATATTTAGCAATTATTTATAAACGACAGTGCCATAGTAATTGTACAGTAGCTGTTTTAGGATTTTTATATACTCAGTGTTTAAAGCATAATACTAGGTTGTGTTTGTAATTTCCTTTCGAATAGTATTTATTTTTAGTATTATTTGTGTTTTCCTTGCAGTTAGTAACTTCAGACATTGCGATTATTTTCAGGCTATTTTAATCACAGTTTACGTTATGACGTTTTTCATAATTAATTTAAAATGAACTTAGAAGATTTTGTTGAGAATTTAACATTCTACAACGATATTTTGATCGCATTTAAGAATATTTTATGTATCTTAATAACAATAATTATGTTGTCTGTGCCATATTTTCGTATATTTTTTTGCATATTTTCGTACAATTCATACCTAAAGAATACTAAAATTGTTTTTTGTGATGCGTTAAACACCGACATTATTTTTAAGTTATCATAACTAATATTTCCGTTTTTGTATCACCTGAGATTATTTTAATAGTTTAATCTTAGTACTGACATTTTGTAATATATGTACATATAAACAATAACTATAGATTAGATTTTTTTTACAAGCCGCTTTACTGTTTTACTCGAGATATCTAATAAATGTTACGAAATGTCCGTTAACCTAGATTATGAATTTCAAGTGAGTAATCTGTGAGCAAGTTCAACCCAAGTAAGTACGTTCTAAGCAAACCCCTCGGGGTTAATGTTCGGAGTTGTAGGTATGAATGTCACGAGGGCCTCAGAAACTTTGGACACTTGACCTATAATTGTGACTTGTCTTAATCTCCTTTAAAGAGCAACATTGAAATTCAGTTCAACGTTTTAGAACACTTTTTCACGTGGCGTATGTAATCGATTTTTCTAACTCTAAGAATCAGTCATTACTCTTGCTGCAAAATCAACTAATGTTTGTTGGGGCAATTCCAGATATAGTGATAATTAGAAATGGTAAATTTGTTCAAGTGAATTTGCCACAGAATGTGTTGTCAAGTTATTACGAAGTAGACTGAATTGAGTGGCAGAAAAATGGCGTCACACTCTATTCTTGCCCACAATTTAAAATATCATCGTATTCTGCGGTAAATCCATTTGACCGAATTTACCCTATATCCGGATTTGTCCCAACGCCTCTATATTTTAAGTAAGGCCGGCTGTAGGCTAGTTATTTTACGAACTAAATAAATAACGAATTTCAATTTTATTTCTAAGCCTGTACATTTTAAAGTAACTACATACGTAATGTTATGTATAGAAAATTGATATAATAGCCTAGAATCAATTACCTAAGGTAACTTTTAGTTCATTCTTTTGATGTTACGCTAACGCAAAACTATGCTCTTAAACTAAAAGCTAAGTTCGTTTTTCTACATTTCGTCTAGCGAACTACTTGTAAAGTATTATACTTAATACTAATTAAAGTAAAACAATGACAATATTAAAATATATATCAAAATGGCATTTAGAGTTACGTTTTTCGTGTTAGACATGCTTCGTGGTCGAACGAAACACAGTTCACTTTTTAGATGATATTTAGGACAACCCAACTGCTGTTGATTCGGATTTAGTGATGAACGAGTACATTCCTTTGTTGTACTTATTATTACGTACTTAATTACAAACAAGAATATAAATACTTAAATAATAGAGAAATATTGTATCCGAATGAACGCAAGTTAGGGTTATCAGCAATAACCTACCTTTAGGTACAGTATTGTCACTGGTTCTTACATATCTTCCAGTCCAGTTTGTTACGCAATGTGTGTTTCTATGTAACTATCTTAGTTTAATAAATACAAAACCATAAAATAAAATGAGACTGCAATCCGTAATAATGTGTTTATTTTCGAACCCTTCCCGAAGCGTAATGGTCCTAGGAAAATATGAGCAAACGTACTTCCACGATCCACGTTGTTCCACGTTTAAGGGACGAACGATAGCTGTAAAAACATAACATTTATTTTTTCTATTTTGAATGTCATAAACAATTTGACTATAAATATGTGATTACAACAATCAATCAAGAGATTTGCTGTTATCCATTAAAGAGTTCTATTGCCTATCTCCGAAGGTCTTCATAAAATCTTCACGACGTTTAAATGGGAACACTACGGGAGAATAATCTTTCAAACAAACAAAAAAAAACATAAAAATCGGTTCACACTGAATTGGCGACGTTAGCGATGAACAAAAATACAAAAAAAAAACTGTCGAATTGAATCATTCTTTTTTTGGAATTTGGTTAAAAATAATAGCGAATCATAAATGATTGATAACAATTGCTTAAGCTACGAGAATTTCTGACTCGGTAACGCGTCGTCTCACTTGGCTAATGCAATGATCGCATCGCATCTATGGTACGAACGTGCAATCAAATGCTATATATATACATTGTTGAGTGTCCTAATCGAATTTTTGGCCATGCAAATTGATCGCGAGAGCTTCAATTAGGACGATGCCTTAGACTAAATCGATTTACGTTATGAACCAACTATAGTCCGTTTTTTTATCTCGGAGACTGAATTGACAGGCACAAATGTCAAACATGTAAATTTTAGGAACATTATTTTCAAATTTGACGTTTTGTACCTGTCAATTCAGTCTCAGGGATTAAAAAACGAACTTTAGCTAGAACTAACAGCTAGTACCCAACTCAACGCGAATAGTGAATACCTAAATTCAACCATTTTCAATCTACAACCCGATTAAACACAGGCTGAACTCGTAAAACCCTGAGGACGTGTCTTATCAAATTCTTGATCGGAATTTATGGATAATAAATTAGTTAACTGTTTAGCCAACCGTGCCCTTGTACCAATGGGCTTAAGGTGCCGCGAATATTACTAATGGCCTTCAAACACGAAAGCTTTTAATTTAATGATATAGACAATTGTGGGACTGGCCACAAGTTTATACAATGTAGACACTAGCCGATAGCTATTAGGCGATTGGATTGATGAGCGGAATTTGTTTACTTAAGTTTTGACATGCCTCACGATTGTTTTACTAGACCATGACGTAACAAAAAAGTCGATGGGCATACTCAAGATAAATAGACATTTTACTTCTTGAAAAGAGCAATTGACAACATTTCATATTTTTAACCTGCATATATTATTACGTTATATAAAAGTAAATCCAAATCTAGAGCACCCGTATTTTTCCGTTTTTCGAAATTATGTACTTTTCATTCATAATTTCAATTTTGAAATTCTGCGTATTCTAAAAAGACGTATGCGCCAAATGACGTCAAACATACGGTGGAATGGCGGTCTAACCTTTGCTTCACTGTGAGCCGTCAAAAAAACTGTTAGTTAGATGTCACTGTCGTTTGACACTTGTCTTGTTTATCTTCTTAAGTGACATTGACATGTCTTGTTTGACATTAAATGTTTTCATCTAAAACATTGGAATGCATAGGCAAAGGTAATTCCTCATTCCACCGTATATGTCACGTCATCACACGTTTTTTGATTTTCATTTTTTTTCTCAGAAATGAGGAAATGAAAAAATATAAAAAATATATATTTGAACTCAGGACACGAGAATAAAGAAACGGTATTTTTGTTTTAAGGTCGTGTCAGTTTTGAAATGTTGTCAATTCACAGAAAATATAGTGGCATTATGTTTTATAAGTATTATTAATTATTGTCGCATACGAAGTGTACTGAAGCCATTATTACTATTATAAACTAGCTGTACCCGGCATACGTTGCAATGCACTTTTTCCTACTTACTACCTACCTACTACCTACCTTCAGAAACACAATCAAAATAGTAACAAAAAGTTAAAACCATTTTCATGCATGATGTAAACAAATGAAGAATATGAACATACCTACTGAGACAATTTCGTTTTTTTTTAAATATCAAAATTTTCTTTCATAAGTTTCATGAGTCTCCTGACAATTACGAAAACAACAAAAAAAATAGCGATATCGGTCCAGCCGCTCACGCCGTGACCAAGGGAAATAGGGATTCATTTTTATATTTATAGATTATGACGTAACACTAGTCATCGATTAAGTTTATTTTAATCTTTCCCAATAAACGTTAAATCGAGTGGTAAATGATGCTTGACGTCTGTTAAGTGGGTATTACGCGAAAATACTTCAGCTGATGCTACGTCGTAGCATGATGTACAGAGCGACGCGGCATATTTGTGTAGCGTGGCGTGGTATGACTAGGTGTATTATAATTTCATTTATGAAAAAAAACAGATTATACATTTCTCTACATTTCTATTATTTTCCGTAAAAGTATCTATTATTAAAACAAATTTTAAAATATAAAAATTGGGGTCCGCCGGCATGGGAACAGGGTCCAATTTATAAACTTAGGTTACTACATCATTGAGTCTATCTATGCCCACCATCAGACATTTTCACCTCTGGTCATAGAGCTTCTACTACACCGTGAGGGCAACTAAAAAAAAAACGAAGTTAACACCTTTCCTTCAAACGGTACCTAACAACGTTGTTCCGCTTTAACTAAATGAAAACAAACTACTATTAATTCTGATAGAAATATCCAGGAATATAGTTTTACCACCCATCGACCACCCACCCTTTTATTAATATTTATTTGCGATGAATATTTGTCTATCGGTTTTTATTAAAGTAATAACTTTGATAACCTGATTGTGTACACAAACCGTTGTTTACAAATATGCTGAACGATAAAGCTTATTTGTTTAAGAAGAGTAAACATCAATATTGTTTCAGCAGATATTTATTGAATACTACATTTGGATAAATCAGTTACGAATCGTAAAACGTACAAACCTTTATGATTTTACTACATTTGATTATTAGGTGAGTTGTAACAAATTTAGTATCACATAAATTCGGTAAGTACCGGAGGTATCAACATTTCTTTATTTATTTGACAATAGAGCGTAATATACGACGGCATAAAAAGGCGAAGCGAACAGATTGATATATCATTCTCTACACAGACCCGCCTCTAATCTCAACTAGCCTGAATTATGGTGTAGAAAATATCCTCTCATTCTTTGCATAAGCCATAAATCACGTGAGCCACCGGAATCCCCGGAGGCATTATGAACGAGGAAAATAAGCAATAGGTAGATATTAACCAAAAAGTGAAACGCCGCTTAGGGTGGATTTCTGAGATATGTGGGAAACAGCCTCGCAGAGAGGCAATTTAAGAATACGCCGCGAATATTTTCATGTATCACCTAATGCGCGATTAGATTTTATTATAATAACGTAACAAAACGTTTAAATACCCAAAATACAATTTCACAAAAGCAAAGTTCAAAAATTTGTAACTCCTCCGAGACATAGTAAAAAGTAGTTAAACAAGATTGAGTATTCAGCCAATCTATATATTACACGAGAGTATTTCAGTTCATTACATTTTCATTTAGTTTCTTCCAACTTTTGTCCCTCGATACAATCAGAAAATCGGATACACATTTTATTTATTCCCAGAAGTTTCAAGTTTATTAAGGTTAAAAGTATGGGTATACAAAAAAAGCAATAAAAGGTAACGAAATGGAATCATAAAAACATCGCGTGTTTGGCGCAAGCGTTTTATCACTTTATTAAATGTTTGGGTCGTTGGTGCAGGTAGAAAGCTTTCTAGGTGTAAAAGAAGTTCATTCTAGCATGTTACAAGCCCGCAGTTGCATGATGAGGGGTAATAATCGCAACTTTATTGCACTTGCATCGGCTAATTTAAAACATCTACACTAGACGTTAATTGTATGAACAATTCTATTCCCATTGTGTTTACCTGGTACTTGTAGAGTTAACAGAAAATGTACCGCATAATAAGTAAATATTTTCTATACAATATGCAAGATTTAATTTTTAAAGTCGCATAACAGCACTGACTTAGTCGGAGATTTTATTCTAAGATATACAAGCTATTAGATCTGTCTGTCTGCTCGAGCTAACTGATGGGAATCACATACATTAGTCAATTACGAAACTACAGCAAGTTGTCAGATGTAGTTCTAGCCTGTCTATTAGACAGGCTTCATGATTGACGAAACGATTCACTACCACGAAGTCGTTGGCATAATTGGTGACAACTTGCCCCTATTTCATAATTCTAGTCATTAGGTACCGGTAAAATGGAGCAATTTGAAAACCACGAGGCTAATAATGGTATGGACACATATTTTTTTTTAACAAAAAATCACGCCTCTTTTTCCCAAAGGCTTGGGCAGAGGTGTGTAGTACACCCTTATTTTGGTGTTGTATTTAAGTCCCATGTAACGAACCTATTGCAATCAACCGGGCACAAATCCAGACCCTGGGCTGCTACTGAGAAATTCCACACGGAAAAACCCATTAAACCTTTACCCGACCTGGAGAAGGAACCCAAGACGTAACGCTCAGTAGTCGCGCTTGCGACAACTAGGCCAACGAGGCATTCAATTATTTTTATCTACAATTTCAAATATACAATAATATTGACATCATGAATACTTAGCCCCATTTATGAAACACGTTCCTTCACTGAATTCCAATTAGCCCCGTGATTCTCAAATACCTTTCACCATTTTACGGTACCCCTTTTACTTTAATACTTCTGTCTAGAGTACTGCTAACTCCATAAAAGATAGCAGGACTGATAGTTTCAACGCTGTATTTTATTTTGCCTGAGGGGTTAGGTCACAGACTCGATTGTTCTACTCAGTTTTGAATTTTCAGTTTTAGCAGTGAAAGCTTGGCACCCGATGCATCTCTGTGACACCAGTGATTCATTTCCGACATGATTTGTCGCACCCCTATCGGCGTTGTCATGGTTTGGTAAATACCGTGTCAACTGCGATGCAATTGATAAATAAATCAAAACATTATTGGCTAGATTAATTAGTGTTGATGGCGGGAATTGATAAAATACGCAAATCTATATTTATTGTATGGTCATGTCAAATATTTATTACGCAAATCTTTATTTATTTTAGTCGGCACGTTTGTACAATCAGCAACAACGCAGTACAAAAATATTTTATTTCGCAGAAATATTTATTTGAAACATAGAATAATATTTTGTAATAGAGCGATGGAACGAAACTGTGAACTGCTTTTGTATGGCTGACAATCATGCACGTATTTTTCTTTCAATCGTGTATAAATAAGGCTAAGGTGAACATGAAGGTATACAGATTCCTACCGCCTCTTGGGATTTGTATCTCGTCTCCCCGCAGCGAGAGACGTGTCTTGAATACGAACACGGTTCTTGGTGATACACGCCACCCGGCAAACCTCCCGTTTGAGAACTCGCTGAAAGAAATCCAAACGTTATTGTGGACATATGTTTAGGACTTTTCCACACCATGATACGCACCACGCAATACATATTCAACCTTAAAGTTTGACCAATGAAATGTCATAAATATTCATTTCATAAGCTATAATATAGCACTTTTTGTACGTATTAATATCAAATTAATCATAAAACCACACACACACCTATACGCTATTGTGTCGTACGTTTATGAATTAATAATGAATGTTAAATCAGTGCGATAACGTCATCGCCCACTTTTCTATCATCATCATTTAAATCTAAAATATAATTTATTCATGACATCCAACGCATTGAGGGCGCAAAGCGAGCCTACAACGTGTTGGCTCGCAACCTAGAATTTTATCGTAGCTTCTTATCATGTAGCTATGTCCACATTTCCCGCATAGGACAAAATCTTTAGCCTAGATTGTATTACAAAAATGTACATGTCATTGTGTACTCCCAGTCTTTGAACATAGTCGGGGAGAAATGGAACGAACTCAAAAAGTACATTATCTCGGTAAGTAATAGTAAGTATAGCTGCTCGAACTGTTTGTGAATCTCAAATAGCATTAAAGATAATCTTATTACTTTATATAAATGTGATGACATAGAATAAAAAAGTGGAAGCTTTGAAAGCCGGGAGAGAAAATAAATTGGGGTTGATATATTGTCCCCGTGGAGTAGGCCCACATGATATGAGACGCTATGATATATTACCACCGTAAGGTTGTTACGATATAAGCAATAGAATAATAATTTGTGTAAATGGCGCCATGTGTAGATACACACTGAAGATTAATGGTAACGAATTTCCTCTTCATGCTCCGCTAGATTAAGGAGAAGCTTTATATTTTTTGCGATGTCTATGGCGATGGAGGTTGCTAAAAGCCGTTGCTAAGAAAGCATATTAATATAACGTTATAATACGTACAAAAAAATCCGAAAATGTTAATCTACGTAGCTGTTCCTACACTCGCTCACAAATCACATTACGCGGGACGAAATTATCTTACCTACGAATGCTGACTGTTATTACACTCACTTACGTCAAAAGGATACAACATTTTAGAACGACCCGTGTAACAACAATATTGGTACCCGTGACAGGGATCCGTGGAAATCGGACTCCGTGACTACGATAAATCGTTTAATTCCACCCCCGTGACTCGGCCGATTGCGAAAGGCCAAAACGCCATCACAATTTACTGCGATCTAGTCACAACGTACTAGAAATAATCCTACCTGCTGCTTCGGCAGCAATTGTGTACTATTTGAATGGACTTAATAGTCAATCGATCGTATAAGTAGATACCAACTGGAATTACGGCACTTCTATTACAATTCGAAACGGAGCGGCCGCCGGCTCCGCCCGTTTTGCTTCATTTGTACATTTGCGAGAAGGCTCTCGCACGAACCCTCGATCAATCAATATGCAGGTAATTAATATAGGTACGTTATACTCACAAACAACGTGTGTAAACAAATGCTAATGCAAACGTTACGAGATAGCTATGTTAGGAAACATAAATAGAATTTCCATTTCGTACCTAAGGCCCCGAGCAGAGATTATCACGCTTGAGTTATTATATGCAAAACCTCAGCAAAACTCGAGCGTTTCAAGAATGTTTAAAGCTTTGTACCAGGACAAACGCTTGAATACCACCGGCTAATGAAATTAAGGTGAGAAAGGAATCATGGAATGTTACTAAACGTTTGTAGGAAAAGTGCTTTAGATTGAAATAACGCATGGTTTACGAGGGAAATCTAATATGTATTCATAGCTTAAGTCAATTTCCGATATATCACAATACTAACGTCACGTAATCACTAATATATCATAGGGCTTGAAGCTCGTGCGTAACGGCACGTTTACCGTGATGAGGAAAACGTGGACGATATTGTTTGGTATTATTTTTCTTATGGCGACTACGATCTTGACGTAAATAATCGTGGCAGTTATTGACTAATGGATTTGGTTGAGCAGATCTTGATGGCTGTATTTTTATTGTATGTAAAGCTAAATTTCCGGTAAAGAATAGGGGGGGAACCGCCTCCGTACCCCTGAGGGTCGTAAAAGGCGACTAAGAGAAGGAAAATGTAGAAGAGTAGTAGACCTCCTTGTGTAAGAGTTCGTCTTTGGTAAATAATTCCATTCCTTTTTCTGCCGCTAAGCAGCATTACTGTATTCCGGTTTGAATAGGTGCCGGTGAAATTACAGGCAATGAGACCTTCCAACTTTATCTCTAAGGTTGGCAAACATCAGCAATCCTCCCTCTAGTCTCAGTAGTTCGGTTGTTTTGTCCGCGACCGGACTACTGAGACTAATTTTGTCTCATTAGTTCGGTTATGACGTCAAACCGAACTTTTGATACTAAAAAAGATAAAAGTAGTTTTGTTAAGGATGTAATAAAATGCTTTTATTAAAACTGAACGAATCAAACATATTCTCTGAAATAAGGACAATACATAAGCAGAAACTATCTTGCTATGATACTTTAAAAAAAATTTTACAATGAAAGTTGTAACTACAGAACACAAGTCTCAACAGTTCGGTTTGACGACGTCATAACCCAACTAATGAGACAAAATTAGTCTCAGTAGTCCGGCTCCGAACAAAACAACCGAACTACTGAGACTAGATGCAATCCTCTTGGTGCTGTAGATGTATACAAGGATAGTTTTAGTATACACTAAACCTGAAACTAGTTTGTTCAGAATCACTAGGAGAATCGATTGACATAGTTTTTATGCTACATTATATTTTCCCTTTTCTTTTCGTAAATTAAATTTTTCTTTCAGTAGGTTTCTACGCATAACAGTGGACGGGAATTATACCTTGAGGCTTGAGACGGTCTGCTCGGTCAGTTTCCGTGTATTAGACAACCCCTGCATAGCACATCTCAGGCATTTCACACTTTACTAGGGAACTTAACGCGACATAAACTAAGGTATAACTTGGAGATTTCTTTCAAAATTCATTTCTTGTTCTTGGTGGAAAAGTCCTCCTCCCCCCAGTACACTAATCATTTTGTTATCTACATATACCTCAAGAAGTTGATCGCTCTGGGTTGTTTTGATTCCAGTTTGGTTCAGAAAATAGTTCGTTGCATTTATTTATTTAACCATAACGACATCTTCTTTATTTATCTAACTTAATAAAAGGTTTATTTTAATAGAATTAAATTAGATGATGCTTCTAATAACAACAGATTGCAATCACTAATTGACATATGTCAAGCATTGAGATTATAACAATTTGAAGATCACCAGGCTAATATGATGATGATGATGATGAATGCCACGTAACGAACATAGAATCAGGTGAGGATAGGGGATTTCCATCCTTAAATAGTGAGAAGTAGTACACCATGATAAGCTAAAAACATTTCTCGCGTTGAGCCAGTATGAATGTGCAAAAAGTGCCATTCAAATCAGTTCAGCGAATCTTGAGAAAATTGTGGACGTACATAACGGGCGAAAATAAAGGAGCTCCTTCTTGACTGACTTGAAGTTTAGCTAAAAATGTGGACGAGATATTGCAATTCCAAATGTTCTACGTAGAATTTCATTAGGGAATATGCATGTAATTATTTTTTTCTCTTAATCAATAAAGCACAGTAATGTAAACCCAAGAAAAGCATTAAAAGTCAAATGTTACTATGGTTTGTTGCTCAAAACAATTATTTAGCTTCAACAATTTTCTTCAACATTTCAAACAGCCTTTATTGTAGCGGCCATAGGTAATGTGACGTCATAATCTACGATACAGCTTTGTTTACATTTTTTTTAGCCACAAATCATGTAAATTAAATTATTTCTTGTGCTTTATTCAAGTAGAAATCGCACTTACTTACCTCAGTGAGAAATCAAACAGTTTGCTAAGAAAAGATTATTTAAAGATTTGTTCACATGGATTTTGATGTCACTTCCGGCATTTTCAAATACTGCGTTCCATTCCACAAAAAAACGTAACATAAAATAATGAATTGTAAAATAAGTAATGCGTTAAAAAATTTAAAAAACAATGCAATTTTTTTTCTTGACTCCTATACAATGTATATTTAAATAATGAATGAGTTTTGAATTACATGCATAATTGCATATTCCCTATTACGTGCAGCATCCTAAATACTTGTACAGATTATGTGAAATACGTGTTTAGTTGCACATATTCTGTGCGCGGCTTTACTTGCAATAAAACATATGTACACGAGCTCATATTGCACATAAAAGATATTGCAACAGGCCAAAATATAGTTATACTTTACAGAGTTTGTAACAATATTGTGCGTCAGGTAGAAAATATTTAGGGACATTATTTACGAACATCATACATACAGCAGTCGAACGACACTGTTTCAATATTTCGATGGCAATATTCCCGTTGCCAACTCCAAAGCGAAACGCGCTCCTCTAAATATATCGAGAGCGGTGACAAAAAATATTAAAGTCTAACCTTGTTTTAGAATTTAAAGCGTTTTTAAATATTCAGCTCGGTTTTAAGTTCAATTAATATTTGCACACTTAGATGATTTATTTTTATACAGGTATTGTATAAAAATAATAACTCAAAATGTATATTAAGTACCTGTTCTTAATGTTTGTATCCCAAGTATAAGCACAATATGAACGACAGCGAATATTAGTTATAATTTTTGAGCGATTGGTATCGGAAAATATCTTTATATAGATAAATAAAATGTTCAACATTACAATATTTTTTTCAAAACTTTATATATTGAAATATGTTTTTAATATTTTTTAGGATAATTACATTAATCTTCAGAGCAAGAGGTAAGAAGATCGGAACAGCATCTTCTGTGGGCTAATAACAACTTATCTAAGTTGGCCATATTCCCTTAAAATCGTCCGTTCATACGAGGAGGTCTACATTGATCTAAATAAGAAATAGAAAAACAAATAATAATATTTTATTTACTTTTTTCTTGGATTAACTCACCTGTTTTAGGTATGTGTTACACTATTTTACGTACGGATTTCGGGTGTTAACGAAAGTCGGTTAACACTCCAGTTCTGTAAATCATAACTAAAAAAACTAATACGTAATATAAAAAAATGGACGACACCAGCAATTTACACTGCGCTAACGCCGAATCGTTTATCTTACGGATTATAAATTACTACAAAATAAATAATATGGAAATATATTCAATAAATTATCTTTAAAAAATGTTAACACAATTTTTCTTTGAACTGCCTCTGGCGTAAAATAGATTACTAATAAGTTGGCGTAAAATAACTTTTTTAAGTTAGCCTAGTGTTTATTGCTGGTGTCGCGATGTAACATGAAATACTGAAAAGCAGTATATCGAATATTTTTGTGTCAATTTATATGTTGTGTAAAAGTAATAGATAGTGTTACTCGTACACGTTCAGTGCCGGGTGCCGGGCTCCAGGAGGGCACCCTGTAGTCGAATTCGCCATGTCAGGTACCCTCGTGGAGGGCTCATTTTAAATGTAGGTTTTTCTTGGAAAATTCACCGTTATGAATGAAGCAAATACCTATTTTACGACGTAGTAGCGTATTTTTCACGGTTTTTAACCTAATGCCAGGAACCCTCCTCGAGGGTTCACTCTTAGCGCAAACGTAATGCCGAGGGAAGTCCTGAAAGGTCCACTAGCAATATGTATGGCGGCATGGCGTATCAGCTCTATGAAAAGTGTGGTGGACTCGAATGTGTTAACCGACTCTACTAACCGTATCTATACGGCATATTTTTGTTGATTGATATCAAATGCATTCTTTAATTACGATGATATCTGAAAACTGTATTAAAGATACTACCCACTATTTACCTACCGCAAATACCGTCGATTTCAATAGTTCTACGCGACCATCAAGAACAATGTGTGGTCTCCGCAATTTTTCCGTGAAAAGTGTATAAAATCCGCTTAAACTTTTATTAAACCAATGTGTGAGCTCTCGTGGCCGAATCTACAAAAATATTCGTGTACTGTGTCGTGTAGTGAAGTTTTGTTTGACGATCATAGGGCTGCCTGCATTATTTCTACCTTCCATGCAGGCAGCTTAGCTGTTTAAAAGAGAAGCTGTAAAACCTTAAAGTAGGGCCTTTCATTTCTACAAAGTATATAGGTACTTCAATGTTATCACAAAACGTTTTTCACTAGAATATTAATTTCACAAAATCCACACAGCTAGCCAGAGCTTAGGTATGATTAAAAAATATTTTCAAACGTACAAAAAATTGGATTAATTTCATTCGTCCTTTTATAATTCACGATACAGATACTTTTTTATTCATATTTAATCATTCTATTCTAATTAGATTACAAATCTAAACTAATAACATAAATAATAGAAGGAGTTGGGAATTTTGTTTTATATTAAGTAATGTTTTATGTACCATAAGCTTGCTTACTGTTCCCACGTATGCCTCGAACACACGCAAATGTGATGCTAAATCCTGGTTATATTATTTTTATTTAGCAGTACGAGAAGCCAAAATAAAGAAAGACTTTTGCTTTATTAAAAAAAAAGCAAAGAATTGTCAAAAAGGATAATAGAAATCAAATTTAGAACATTCTGTGGAATTATGGCTTCAAATAATATTATTAAAAGCGATAAAGTTTGCAGATAAGAAAAATCTGATTGTAAATATGATAAAAAGGGAACCAAGAGCGGGAAAGACGTCATTTAGGCACAAAGGAAGGGAAATAAACCACATGATATTTCATTTCCAGTGGAAAGAAAAAAAATCTTCGCAAATATTCATGGCTGACTGTACTATTTTAGTTTTATACATAAAGTATTCGAGCTTATCTTTTTATATGAAGAGTCATGTCTATCAGAAGGATTTGAATACGAAGAGGCTCAGTATAAAGAAAGAATAGGAATATCTTTCTTCAAAGGTCTCTATAAGACGTATTACGAACAAAAATTGTCAGTACCCTTACGCTAAGTTACTATACAAAGATGACGGATCCCTTAGCTAAAAATAGGGTATTCCATCAGTTATAGTATCATCTTTACATGGATATGTTACGGATAATAGCCGAAGTGTGGCTACACCTAGTTTTAGCCGGGTACAACTAGGTGCAGCCGACCACATGCGGTTAAACTTAGATGTACCCTACTTATCTTCGGTTAGAACTAGGTTTACCCTTCATCATAGCGGGTAGGACTAGGTGTAGCCGCACACCGGTGGTTAAGGGGAACCCCGACACGGATAGGTTAGGTTCGTCATTCCCTTTCGTGTTAGGTTACTTTAAACCCTGCAGACAGAAATAGGAGCCCCGGGTAACGGGGCTCCGTCGACTTAAGCTACACCTAGTACTAACCAACTGCTACTGGTTGAAACTAGTTGTACCCGGGTAAACCTAGGTGCAACCGCCATTCGGCTTTTACCCGTAACAGATACATTAAATAGAGTAGTTACTCAATACGAAGTAATAAGCAGTGTTCGTGCTATTTTATACGAAAAGTTAGTATGAGTAGTTAGATCTCACGAAATTACGATTTTTTGTAAGACAATAAATACGTCGACACGTTTGGTGCAGTGGCTGAGCGGTTGGCTTCTGCGCTACAGGTCGTGGGTAGGGTTCCCACCTTTTTTTGGAACAATAAAAGTACATTTGCGTTTTGGGGTAGCAAAAATAAAGTATGATGTATAAAAAAACAGTGTTTTTATTATTTATGTTTATTCTCCTATTTCTCATCGCCTCTAAATTCTTGAAAACATGTTGCGATTCTTTCAAAAATGTGAGAATCTTTCAATTACTGTCATAGATCGGAGTGTAAGAAAACTATGCCAAAAAAAGTCCAAACTAGTCAAATGAGAATCAAATGAGAATGGTATCAGGTAAAAAGAGTATTAGCGTACTTTATAACTGTCGTAGATTATAAAGTACGCCTACGTGAAACAGAGTACAATACTTTATAATAGAGTACAGGTGGCAACCCTAGTCGTGGGTACGAATCCCACACGGAACAAAAATTTGTAAGGCCTACAGATAGTTGTTTCGGGTCTAGGCGTTTGTGTATGTGAGATTTGTGTCTGTAAACGCACCCACGATACAGGATACATCTAAGAGGGGGCAAACATTTAAAAAAAAAAAAAACTAAATAATAGACAGCCTTGTTGGTCGAGTGGTCGCAAGTGCCAGCCGAGCGTGAGGTCCTGGGTTCGATCCCCAGGTTGGGCAAAGTGTTATTAGGTTTTTCTGTTTGGATTTCTCAGTAGCAGCCAGCAGTCCAGGAGTCTGTATTTGTGCCCAAAGGGGCAAAGGTATAGGCTCGCCTTCTATTACATGGGATTTAAACATAATGGCGAAATGAGGGTGTACTATATACCTCTACTCAACCCTTCCAGGAATACAGGCGTGATGCTGTGTTATGTTGTAGATAAAAATATTATTGAATTCTAAATAATAGCGACAGAATAAGTTACTATAACACATGTTATTGATAAAATACATAAAACTTCAGTTCACAGGCCTCAAATAGCACTCACTACCTATTCCTATTTCTGGTAATATGTACACCTTGCAATTTTAGTAGAATAAGTAAAACATTAATGAGTTAATTTACTTTTTCTTAACAAACAAAGACATACGAAGTTAGTATAAGAGCAAAAAAATATTCCCACACAGAATTACCGATGAGTTTGGGAAAGATATTTTTTTATATAGAGAACGGAAACTTTGCGTTTTGCCTTTTTGCCTGAGAGCTACAGCGCTCATTATTGAACGGAGAATTTGTAAAAACTGTCCAAGGCCTTTTTACGTAAAAAGTCCTTGCAAAATAGAAATCTGTACTAATCCTAAGCTGTTTATCTGTAAGTGTGCATCCTGAGTGACGGCGCACCGCGCAGATGGAATGAACGGCGCATTAAATAAAATGTTCGAAACGTTTGAGTTTTGATATTGACATTATTAAAACCAAAGTAAAATAAACGAAACACTAAACACGCGCGTACGCGTCAACTTTCCCGCGTGCACTAAGGACAGGTATCGACGGTAAAGCCACGGTAAAGCCGCTCCGCAATCCAAAATAGGCCCGTGCGCCGTCACTCAGGACGCACACTAAGGTAGGCGAAATTTAGCATAATCAGCCTATTACTGTCCCACTGCTTGGCACGGTCCTCTTCTTAAAACGAGAAGGATATAGGCTTTTGTCCATCACGCTAGCCTGGTGTGCGTTGGCAGACCACACACACCATCAAGAAGTTTTTTTTGGAGCCCTTAATTTTTAGGTTTCCTCACGATGTTTCCCTTCACTATTAACTCATGTGATAATGGAACTCTAATCTGCACATGGATTGGAAAAGTCAGAGGTGCGGGCCTTTTTTTATCGTGGGAAAATCCTCATGGATACCCTTCGCTCCGGGGAAGGCGAAGGGTTATGCCGGAATCTTACCGGCTAAAAACCCACGATGTTCCTTTTCCTGACCCTTGGAAGGGGTCGCGGAATTCGCAGCTGCATGCACCGCAACCCCGGCAGGCTTCAGTCCGCCAGTCCCTGGCGGACTCTCCTTCTGTGGGGCCTTGCCCCATGCCCTCCTGAGAGGCGCGCACGGAATACATGCGCGCCGCCTTTTCGGGCCTGTTACTGGTCGGGCGATGGGTCCCCTTACTCGTCGCCCGCAGGCCACACACTTGGGTGGACAGAGACAGTCGCGCGCCCTCCGGCGGCAGAGGTGCGGGCCTGGTTGATCTCAGATCCTTCTTCATGGAAGGCAAGTGTTAAACCATTAGCCTATCACTGCGACATATTGTATAAGTTTATTTAACAACAAATCCAAATGTAGAGGACTATAAACAAATCCGCTTCAGTAGGTATTAGTCTCAAAACCAAAATCGTAAGTTGCAGCCCACTTACCCAAATAGTAGGGACTTATATCAGGTAGTACGGTTGAAACAAAGTCAAGTAGTTTCGTAGCCAAAACTGGCGTCTTAGTCTAGTTCGGTATGTCGCAGAAGTTCGCCTAAGTCGTATTTAACTTTAGTGAACAGCTTGTGTTGCAACCGCATACCAACAAATTTTGACACCGTATACTTACGTATAATCGCGAACAGTCAGAAACTAAGCAGTGCGGTTACTTTAATTTACTTTTCGACTTATCTGTACTAGTCGTACAGTTTGAATCAAACGGTTTGCTTATCAGATTTCGGAATTTGCTTCGTGATTAAAGTTTTACTTGTTGGAGAACCGGCAAACATGTTGGACGTAGTGCGGAGCGTAAAAACACTTAACCGACATCTAGACAGGCTTGTATTAAAAAGATTTATTGCTGTACTTTGAATTGAATTATTCAACATACTTTTACCTACTTACATAAATATTGTAATAAGGGGAACCAATTTATTAATATTCATGTCTACACTAGCCTTTTCCAGGGTTTTGCTCAACGAAAACTGGCTTTTTCACAGAAAATTATGTTTGATGTCTGGTCTTTGTCTTTCTATCTCCTTCATCTTTTATGAAGAAATGGACATCACTAAGAAAGGTTGGCTGAGAACAGCGTAATAAATGAAGAACACAAAAAATCTTAGAGAACTCTCAGAATAATATACTTACAATACAGTGAACAATAACGGTATCTACACATAGCTAATGACACCGCAATAATAGCGGATTTCATCTTATCCCAACTAAAATATTTACGGAACGCCTCCGTCAAATCAGATTAGACTATCTGTAGGTCGATATTAATTACGCCTCGTTAACGCGTAACGATCAACACTACACGCCTATGAAATCACTAGTGATTTTCTCAAGTCATTACCAAGCGAAAATTAAGTCGAACTTACGACGCCGAGCCACGACAGCGCAGAGGCTTTTAATACCGCTAAACATGCAACTATTCAATCACTACCGCGAACCGTGTTTCTGTTGTAAATAGCTCGGCTATTTAAGAAAATGCCATCATTAATCTTTGTTTTGATAAAGTGGTTTCGTACATTCTAATGGCGGATGACTTGGACAGGATAATCTTAATGTGATTCAGGTATCTTTCGTGGCGTGATTTCTGACGTTTTGGTTTAACACAGGCATCTATACAATATAATTATGCAAAATTTCAGGATGATCGGTTTAGTGCTTTAAGCGTGAAAAGGTAACAAACAAACAAATTTACTTTCGCATTTATAATATTAGTTAGGATTAGGATACAGAATGTCCCAAAAAGTAGTGTCAAGCGGAAGTCCAGAGGTAGATCATTCTTTAGTGTAGCTCAGAATACACTATACGATTTCGCTATTTAGTAAAGCGTATTGCGTCTTGAGCTATAACTACAGAATGTAAACGAATTCGTGTAATTCCTTAAAACCGCGTGTAATTCCTTAAAACCACATGATCTACTACTGGTGTAGATTGACCCCGCACGGGATTTAGCTTGATTAAAACTAAAAAATCAAAATCTTTTTTTTTTGGGGTATAGGTCGTAAGTAGGTAGGTAATGGTCGTATCTAAACTACCTATTAAGGATTCAATAAAAAAATAAACAAAGATTTTTTTTACAAAAAATATTTTGTTTTTGTACATTTCGATGCCATGCATAAATGAATGAAAGCACGGTGACACAGCTGGTGGACACGACTAGCGCGATATCGCTCTTTGCAGGCAGTTAACTCGGAGCTCTAAAATGACTCGGAAATTAAAAACGAAGTTTTTTTCAGTTCTATTTCAAAAAAAAAAAACATTTTGGGTTAATCTGTGTCACCAGTAGATCACACGGTTTGAAGGAATTATACGAATTCGTTAACGCCCTGTATAATTATAGCATGACGTTCTCACTATACACTACATCGCAAGGCGGTTTACTATGTATAGTAAGTTATTTGACGGCGATCCGTTAGGCGACGGACGGGGTAGAAGTGAGGCGGAGCGGGGCCGGAGAATCGTACGATATAGCTCTGAGAATCGCTCAAGTTTATTGCGTAAAGCAAGCCAATACTTTATACCTACTATAACGATGTGTGAACATGTCCATACTGTCCATAAAAAAATTATGCTGAGCGATATCGCTGTACTATGCAGTATTAGCTATAATTATATTATAGCGTTGTGTGAACAGCCCTTTAGACGTACCCGAATAACTACTACACTATAACTACTAATGTATGTTCTACGATTTTTTGTAGTTTTCGAGTTTTTTTTTCATGTTTTAACCAAACTCTGACTTTAATGACACTTTTGATCACAGTGACGTGAGTAGTTAGTTAAAAACCGCGGAACATAGATGGGGGTGGTTATTCGAGTACTTTTTTTATTATCTTTATTTAAGGAGCTTGGTCAACAAGGCTATGTAGCTCCGTTAGACATTCTTATAATACATACCCATTATAACATAATTTTTTAACATACTTATAACAATTTCCATCATGATGTGGAGAACGTCCTCCACTTTACTTCACTTTACTATGTGCAATTTGGAAAAGGAACTTTTTTCATCAGATATGCAAACATTTTCTACGAATATTCTATCGACTTCCGCTTGACACTACTTTTTGGGACACCCTGTATATAAACATAATATTTCATAAGTTATTTGATGCATCACACATTTGTTTGACAAGTTATTTTAATGGACGGATAAATCAATTTTCAGCCACAAGATTTAGGAATTTAAAATATTCATAAATCGGTTTTGTTTAAAAGTTTGAACCAAGATGTTTCTTTTCTGCGCAAAGCTTTTAATGCTTTTAAAGTGTACATAAATTATTAAAGAGCCCACTTATCAAATCGTGTTATCTCAAAATAACTTAAAATCTAACAAATATGAAACAAATTGATGAAATACCCTTGAGAAAATAGATCGCGATTTTAATTAAATATAATGAACAAATCGATAAGACTCGCTAATGGAAGTCATGACTAAGTTATCTTCAGTAATGTGAATGCTTTATCCGCAAATATAATTTCTATAAGTAATTGTGTGGATAGTTTCTTACCTCCGGTTTCTAAATTGAGAATTCTAGGATGAGCAGTACTTAAGAAACATTTGAGTACGGAGTTGTCAAGAAATGACGAATTTTAAAGCATTTTTCAGTGTATGCATATACAACGTGTTACAAAAATACCCCTAAAGCCGAAAGAGGGTTAAAAGGTCCCTTGTAAAGAGTCTATTGGCAATATTTGAAAACCGTAGAATGACCCAAAAAATAAATAATTTGGATTAAACATAAAATAATCATCACTGAAACGCAACCCTGAAAACATAAAACTAAAGACTACCCAGAAAGTTATTTACGTTCCTAAATAATTTCCTCTGAGAGGTAATTGACAACAACCATAAAAGACTACTTTCTTATTATTTTCTTTTTCATGGGGAATTATGTAACACGTTGTATACATGCATAGTAAACGCTTCTAAAACTAAGCTACACAGAAACGAAGTGTTACGAAATAAGAAAGAATTTTAGATTTAAATCCTACAGAGCATGGTTGGTCTTACAAAGTCAGAAACAGTAGGTTGCGGCGCCACGGCTGGCTGCCTTTTCCTCTACGACAAAATGCACTCACGCCTCAGTCGGGCCGCGTGCACTCACGAATGCATTTACATATTGATCTCCAAATCACACTAGCTGTCGGCATCGCAAATAAAATGCATATTTGCGACTAGAACGCTGATTTTCAAATCTTAGATACGAGTACGTACACTCCCCGAGTTCCTGCCTGTGCTGTAATTTACGAGAGCTTTTATTTTTCAATCACAAGTGAAGCGAAATGACCACTTCGCGTTTTAACTATCGTAACGGTCTCCTAGATGCACCTTAAAATCCAATCAGAACAATTTTCCTGTTCATATTGAAACCAACCTTAGACCAACGGATTTCAGCTTATTTTGCAACAACATACAAACTCTTTGAAGTTTACAATTGGATAATTTAGACGTCTTATTCAACTGTGACTGGAAATCATTATTTAAATCTGTATTGTTTCCGTTTCCAGGAAATCAAATTAATTGTAAATTGGTACAAACTTTTAATCCACTTTTGAATACGGGGGGAAGTTTTTGGTTAACGTTTATCGTTCATTGTAAGTAATTAATATGGCCTATTGTTAAAATCAATCACAACAATGTTTCCAGAACACGCCGCTGGGGGCATGAAAGCCATTGCACCAACACGGCCGTAATTGCTATCACTGATAGTAATTGGCCTACTTCAACAAAGGCAGCATTAAAAGCCAGAGCATTTATTGACATAGAGCATGACGCACACCGATCCATTAGTGATCCGCTCGCCCATCCCCTGCACTACAATGTGTACGCTGCACTATACACTGTTGCAATTGCTTAGTAATTCCCAACAAGTGCTGATACCCCAAGATTTTGTGAACTTACATCGGCAAACTTGTGCAGTAGAACTGTCAAAACAAATGAATTCTAAAGCAAGTTACCTCGTCAAGATTACAAATATCCAGTAGTCAGTCGATTTCCAGCCTTTTAGCAAATTAGGATTGAAACAATTCAACAAAATCAGTATCTTTTTACTCGGATTTCTTTAACATTTCAGCTGAGAATAAAAAAAATCTCTTAGAACTAAAAAGGCAAGCTTATCGTAAGCTTTACTGCTGGTCAAGGCGTTGCTTATAAGCGTTGGCTCCTGATTGGATTGTCAATTATGTTACATGCGCAGAATAGTTTTTTTTTAGGAAATCTGCCTCGTTTGTTTTGTAGCCACAAGCGCGACTGCTATGCGAGAGGTCCTGGGTTTGATCCCCAGGTCGTGTAAAGTGTTATTGGGTTTTCCGTGTGGATATTCTCAGTTGCAGCCCTGAGTCTGGATTTGTGCCTGGTTAATGGCAATAGGCTTGCCCCCTATTACATGGAACTTAACCCATTCCACCCCACTTTTCATAGAGCTCATATGCCATGCCGCCATACATATTGCTAGTGGACCTTTCAGGACCTTCCTCGGCATTACAGTGAACCCTCGAGGAGGGTTCCTGGCATTAGGTTAAAAACCGTGAAAATAAGCTACTACGTCGTAAAATAGGTGTTTGTTTGTTTCATTACGATGTATTTTCCAAAAAAACCTAAATTTAAAATGAGCCTTCCACGAGGGCACCCGGCATGGCGAATGCGACTACAGGGTGCCCTCCTGGAGGGCACCCGGCACTGAACGTGTTAAACATAACGGCGAAATGAGGGTGTACTATACTGCCGTCATAACGAAGAGTGCAGTAAGTGCAATTTTTGGACATAGAATTTTGAACCTTAGTGTTGGGTTACGCAGACGCAAAAGGTTAAATATTCTATGTTCAAAAATTGCACTTAGGTACTGCACTCTTCGTTATGACGGCAGTATACACCTCTGCCCAACCCTTCCATTATTTCGACGGTATATTGAGTCTTGTCCATACTTTTAACATAATAATTCATTCAAGCAGCCAATCAAATAGTAGTTCGTACATCAAACACTAACCCGAAAATGAAATATATCATCAACTGGTATTTCGAATTTACCGAGTGTAACGTTAAAACGGTAATGTTTAGCAATACGTTATACTGGGATGATAGTAAAACGTACAGGATGCCGCGAATGCGTGGAACATAATTGTTAGCTACCGCAAAATTTCATGTTCGGTTGAATTACACAACGCAGTGACGCTGTAGGAAACTGGGATGTTGGCGTGTCTCAACTTTGATTATTATAAAGTTATGCAATTATGAAATTGTCTTCTGGTTTATTTTACTCTGATATTCAGATGACTGCCTCGTTGGTCTAGCGGTCGCAAGCGTGACTGCTGAACGTAAGGTCCTGGGTTGGATCCCCAGGTTGGGCCAAGTGTTATTTGGTTTTTCCGTGTGGAATTTCTCAGTAGCAGCCCAGAGTCTGGATTTGTGCCCGGTCGATGGCAATAGGGTCGCCCCTTATTACATGGGACGTAAAACATAACGACGAAATGTGGGTGCACTATACAGCTCTGCCAACCCTTCATCAATACAGGCTTGAGTTTATGAGTTTTATTTCAGGTGAATTTGTATGAAATTACAGGGCATTATACTATGTTCATCCAAAGATGAGTCGTGATCGATCGGTCATTTCGTAAATTGTAGCCTGTTATCGAAAAAATGTAAATGACATCATCAAAAACCGTAGAATAGATATATGAACTAAGTATGTTTTGTTTTTTAAAAATATTTAATATTGTTTGTATGGTAACGTTTTGTAAAGAAACGTCGGGGGCCCAGTTCTCCTAAAAGAAATATTGATAAATTGCAACCGAACCAAGGTTGAACCGTTCATTCAGACAGTTTTCGTTTTCAAAAGCTGTCAAATTGTTTGACACAATAAGTAAATAACATTAAATAAAAGTAAAAACCGACTTCAAAAAAAACTAAAAAGAGTAAAATAATTTCCATAATATAAAATTAACAGTTTCAGAAGTCGGTGGCTTTTATTTGTTCCAGTGTAGAATTGCACCAACTTCTGAATTTGTTAATTTTACTCGTTTCAGTTTTTGTTGAAGTCGGTTTTTACTTTTATTTAAAGTTATTTATTAAATACGTTTTAGTGCCATAAATTACACGGTTTAAGACTACAAATTTAAATGACACTGTTGCGTAATCTTTCCAACAACTAGGTAGTTTTCTTTAAGAATAGGTATTAATGTATAATAATAATTATCATGACGAGTCCTTACAAATACATACAATCTTCTTTGTTTCGGTGATGACAGTTAAAACAGAGATTTAAAGTCCTCATCAAAACTTTTATTGAAGGAAACCACAAACCAAAACGTCATCTAAGTATATATTTTTGTTTTTGTTGATTTTTTCAAAAAGCGCTGAATCAATTTCGAAAAGAAATATATGGGACCACCTCTAAATTATGGCCTACCAAACAAAAAAGAATAATCAAAATCCATTCATAATTGGCGGAGATATCGCGTAACAAATATACAAAAAAAAAGAACATTCAGATGAATTGAGAACCTCCTTCTTTTTGAAGTCGGTTAAAAAACAAAACCAATCATTTTGACAGTTTTTGTAAACAAAAAATAACTGACGGTTATGGTTCGTTTGCGTTTGGAAGAATTTTGTTAGTTGAATTGGTCCCCAGGAATCAACTTACGGTGAAAATGGTAAGTATTGCGATGTAGCTAACTAAGTAATGACTACTTCTGTACTTTTCGCGATTCATCCACCATTTGGTCTAGAAGTAGAAATAATTAGAGGTCTCTCCAACTTGTAATTGACTAATTACAAGTTGTAGAGATCTCTAATGGTACTTACACTAACCACTTACTACTAAAGTGTTTTCATTACACAATAGGCATGTTGACAGCATCAATAAATTGCAAATCTAATTAGTCCGCCAGTTAGAGTTTTGAAAAATAATGGACACGTATTTTTTCTTTTGTTAAATCTATGAATATTTGGAACGATAAAACGCATCAAAACTCGAGAGTGGGGGCTTGTGACGTCAGAAGCAAGTAAAATTGTACTTGCTTGTGACATTTTGCCAATTTGAAAAGTGTCGTATCTTCGTCAATTTTGGTTTACGTAACAAAAGAAAAAATACGGGTCAAATCTTTTTTGATAATCTAACTGACGGACTAAGTAATTAGATTTTTTCAGTCAAATACCCTATTGAGCAGTTGAACAGACATATTACGTCTTCAGCTAGAAATAAGCTTCGTCTTCTTATGTAGTACGTAGGTAAGTGAAAGCGTACATAGAATTTAAATTAGAATAATAAAATAAATAGAAATTAGAATAATATTTAACGTAACATCACTCCTGTATTCCCCGAAGGGCCAACACTGGGGCAGAGGTGTATGGTACACCCTCATTTTGCCGTCATGTTAAAGTTCCACGTAATAGGGGGCGAGCTTATTGCCATCAGCCGGGCACAAATCCAGACTCCTTCTGCTACTGAGAAACTTCACAGGAAAAACCCAATAACACATATGCTCGACCTGGGAATCGAACCCAGGACTTCACGCTCAGCAGTCGTACTTGTGACCACTAGACCGGCGAGGCAGCAAAATAATATTTATTTGCATAAAACATGGCAATATTTTGATGATAGTTCAAAATATTAGATCGACATGTTTCGCCATGAACATGGCATACAAATCTAAATGTACGCTGAGTGCGTACAGTTAGATTATTTAATAAATTATACAAATACGTAAAATAGACATTATCATTAAAAGTATTATCATCAAATTCTATGAAGGGTTTTTAAAATACATCTAATAGAAATAAAGAAAGAAAAAACACATTACAAAGAGATAGAATATACACACGAGGTAATTTAGTCTAAGAAAATAATAGTAAAAGGTTTTTTTTTTTGTTCAGACAATTTTTCAAGATCCTAGAAGAAGAAACATTAAAATAATATGATGTTATTAGTTGAATAGACACTAGAAGCATAATTGTATCGAATAAATAATACGGTTTCTTACTTGCTCAGGAACACGAGACAAGTTTCTGCAAATAAAAGGAAACATGACGAGAAAATACTAGGAGATGATAGTTAATAATATATGAGGAAAAAATAAGAGCAAGTGTTTAATTATTCTGACGTAAAAGCGTCTTCATAACTCTCTGAGTTATGACGGATTATGTTACAAACTACAGACAAGCGTAGGTAATTAATTACTAAAGAATAAAACGCTAATTACTTTATTATAATACGTTAACTGAAGCTTGCTAAGTAGTACAAAGTGGATAGATGTCTATTTGAGTAAGAAAATAAGTATCTACATTGTCAAATTAAATCAACAAAAAAACAAATGTCAGAACGAAAAAGATATAAGTAAAAATGTGGACCACTCCACGGACCGTACATTATATTTTTATATTTATATTTATATTTTTTTTTTTTAAAACGTTGCCCCACACTTAGATTTCTCTTGTATCGTGGGTGCGTTTACAGACACAAATCTCACAAACAAACGCCCAGACCCGGAACAACTATCTGTAGGCCATACAAATTTAATTGTTCCGTGTGGGAATCGAACCCACGACCCGTAGCGCAGAAGCCAATCGCTTAGCCACTGCACCAAACGTGTCGGCAACAATTACAATACAATATGGATTTAATATTATCATAAAAACATTTTTTTCTTTAAATACGCCGTTCATTTGAGTCTGTAGCATATTACTAACTAGAGGTCGCCAACGGCTTCGCCCTTGTGGATGTTGTTTATTGCGTATTCTGCGTTTTCCTCTACTATAATATGCATGTATTATACATATAAACTTTCCTCTTGAATCACTCTATCTATTAAAAAAACAACATCAAAATCCGTTGCGTAGTTTTAAAGATCTAAGCATACATAGGGGCAGACAGCGGGAAGTGACTTTGTTTTATACGTAGTGAAGCTGTCGACAATTTAAGTGTACAATATATTACTTACAATACATAATGGCTTTCTTATTTCCACGAATATGAAGAAAATTTTGCAAGAAGAGTTTGCTCGTGAGACATGACTGTACAAGGAATCTCATTACATACACCTAATGGGGAACCAATAATCAAACATTCTCAATAACCTTCCGAAACTGGTCACAAAAAGTGAAACGCTTCTCTGAAAATAAACTGACGGCTCGGAAGGCGACGAAAGTTAATTTCACGGGTTGTGAATGCTTCTTCAGAACTCATCTCGCTCGAACAATCCGCGACTCGGTTGCCATTAATCACCGACGGCAGACAAATATCATTAGTTCTCTACTCCTTGCTTTCCGTACGAAGCGGTTTTAAAAACCATTATTGATTGCGTTTGGTTTACATTTTACAAAAATACTGTGAACATTTTCATTTAGAAATTCTCAGTAGTTACAACTAATATTTGCTGTAGGTAACTACTAGAAAAGTATTCGTATAATTGTAAATTTTGTAATTATACAACATAACATCACGCCTGTATTCCCTGAAAGGTTGGGCAGAGGTGTATAGTACACCCTCATTTCGCCATAATGCCCCATTTAATAGGGGATTAGCCTATTGCCATCAACCGGGCACAAATCCAGACTCTGAGAACATTGAGAAATTCCACACGGAAAAACCCACCCACCCAAACTTTGCCCGACCTGAGGATCGAACTCAGGTCCCCACCAGTAGTCGCGCAGGCCCAGTAGTCGCGCTTACGACCACTAGACCAATGAGGCAGTATATTAGATACCAACATTTCAAAGATTTAAAACTTGATACATAATCTTATCTTTTAGTCAATCTAGGCTGCTACTGAGAAATTCCACACAGAAAAACCCAATAACACTGCCTGACCTGGGGATCGAACCAAGGACCTCAGGCTCATCATTCGCGCTTGCACTAGACTAGGGGTCGGCAACCTTTTGAGTCGGAAGAGTCAACAATTACAATTTACAAATTTCTAAGTTTTTAAAGAGCCACAAACATTTTTCTTGTATAAATAAATAATACTTGCATAAATAAAATATTTTGCTAGAAAAAAAACTAATCTATTTATTCATAAGAAAAATATCTTAGTATTTTTTCACAACAAATTAGATAATAATACGGTATTATTAGATAATCACTTATTATTTAAGTAAAAAATAAACGACGACGGCGTCATTCGAGAGCTTCCGACGGACTGATGACAGTGACGACGCGTGTCACGGGGGAGGGGTGCGGTGAAAAGCGAATACAAGTGGCTGAGCGATAGAAATGGTGCCTAATCCTCGTTAATCGATTCAGAACGATTTTTAAATGTTTTTTTTTTTTTTAATAAATAATATTTGCGTATGGAACTAAAGATCCGCTGCTTCACATCCAAAGAGCCGCATGTGGCTCGCGAGCCGCAGGTTGTCGAACCCTGCACTAGACAAAATAAGGCAGTAAAAAAAAAATGAAAATGTTATTTGTATTTATTAAGTTTTTTTATGTAATTTTTTTCTTGATTACTTTATAATTTGTTGGCACTAAAAGTTTTATAATAGTAATAATACAAAAAAAAACCCTTTCACCTATTCCCGGTTAATAACTTTAGTGTTAAATAAAAACAGGTATATAGCACCTAGGTTAGTCACCATCATCGTGCTAATGTAAAAAGTTTAAAGTTTCTTTAGAAAATTTCGCAAAGAGCCAGTGGATGACATGCAGAAGTTTCTCAACTTGGCCTATAAATCATACGAACGTACTGTAATGTTGATATATTAGGTAGATATAGAAAATCTTAATCCACTTTTCCTGTAAAAACGCGGAGAGGGCATAACTTTGTAATCTCGAAAGAGTTTGAGATATATGAGTTGGGGAAACTCTGCAACGTGGTCTTGTTACAGAATAAATGCATTTTACAGGAAATAAATCACTACGCTTTATCTTTGTTTTAACCCACCACAAAACTTACTCATATGCAGAAAGATTAAAAAAGTTTATCCCATAAAAATAGCGTCCATTGTTAATATTTTCGTTTCAAACAAACTGAACTTTATGGAATCAACCGAGACAAAAGTATGCAATTAAAATTAGACTTAAATATAATAATTGACATCTCATTATTTCATTGCATAAAACATTTTAATTTAATGGAAAAAATACTACAAATAACATGCTTCAAGGTAAATGCGTTATTTTTACGATTTCATTTTTCTCGAAGTGATTGTTAGGGTTCGGTACCAAAATGGTAAAAACGAACCCGTACGGTGCGGTTCCGTCCGTCTATCCGTCTGTTCATCTGTCTGTCATAGATGCTTATTTCAGGATCTACTAACGCTATTATACGAGTATAAGGTCTCTCTATTCATACACGAAATATTTTAAGGGATACACCTATAGGTGGTCAAGAAGCCAAAGACAAGCGTTTTTTTTTATGAGTATTTTATTTTACGTAATTATTATAATTGTAATAATGCTTGAGAAATTTTGCATAAATTTGAAAAAAAAAATGCCTCCCCTTCATTGACAATAAATATACGTAGAAACTAGCGTAATGGATGTTGAAAATAGTAATTAGCCAGTATTTGATACGTGGATTAAGTAAATTCAAATTATTTAATAAAAAAAAATATATTCTTAGTTTTTTTTTTAAATGGCTTCTTTACCACCTATGGATGTATCCCTTAAAATATTTCGTGTACGAATAGATAGACCTTATATAGTGCAAGTGAAAGAATTGGAAAATATTTTTATTTTCAGTGCAATAGGGACCGAATGAGGGGCTGAAATTTTAAATTACGGTTGTCAAAAATTGTATTATTTGAAAGGGCATCATTTGCACATTATATAAATCGATGCCTCCCACGGAAGGTGTTGTAAGCCACAAATTGCATTTTTGTGTTTTTCACGTAAAAGTGTCTAATTTTATGTGTATTATCTGTACCAAATATAAAAATATCAAAAATATATATAGTTTTTCGGTATTTTTGTATTTGGTACAGATAATATACATAAAATTAGACACTTTTACGTGAAAAACACAAAAATGCAATTTGTGGCTTACGACAACTTACGTAGGAGGCATCGAAATAGAGGTTTATGTAAATATTGCAGGAAAAATAAAACGATATCCGTAACTAGCACAGTTTTTCAGAAATCAGCAAAAATCCTTTACACTCAAACTTAGTTTTGCAGTTCCAAAAAACTGAATTGAACTTTCCAAGGTACGGAACCCTCAGTGCGCGAGTCCGACTCGCACTTGGCTGGTTTTGCTAATGAAAACAGTGCAAAACCTTTTGACACACGACTTTTAAAAACCTAAACGACCTCCATGATCCACCATTCGTATTATGACGGAGCAGTATTGGTTCAAAATTAGGTATTATGTCAGCTATATCGTAAGCTCTTGAGCCGAGGAAAAGAACAGTGAAATTGTCTTTGAGAATAGTAGAAACTCGAGTGCTGAGTGAACGGTACGTGTCTCCGGGATCCCGGGGGATCGTACCAGCGACGCTTAACCGGTTACATTCCTCCAAGTTCAGTTTAACGACTTGCCATGTTTCATTTATTCTCGGCCGTATCGTTCCTACGTATGTTATTGGTGTTAACTAACCTTTTCACACTACTTCGTAATGTCGTAAACGATTTATTTTTAGTTTTTCGAGATACTTGAAATCTGTTTTTGGGGTGCTTTTCCCGGATTTAGAATAACGATACAATTTTGTCGCGAGTTTCGAGTTTTCGTTGTTTGGTTGCAGATTTTATTGTAGAAAATACATAATGATAAATTAAAGCCGTAGAATACCTTCATTATATTTGCTGAAAATATGACTAAATATGATAATATGATTTTAAACAAAAACATAATTCTGACCCAGATTTTCCTTATTATAATTCCCCGAACGCATTTTACAGTCATATTACTTAACATATCGCATTTTATGTATTTTATTTTCAATTATGAATGAACATTAAAGCACAGTGCATAATAATGTATGGAAAGTGTCCTATATGGATTTTTTTTATCAACAAACATAAAAACCGGCCAAGTGCGAGTCGGACTCGCGCACGAAGGGTTCCGTACCATTATCTTTAAAAACGGCTAAAAAATCACGTTTGTTGTATGGGAGCCCCCTTAAATATTTATTTTATTCTGTTTTTTAGTATTTGTTGTTTTAGCGGCAACAGAAATACATCATATGTGAAAATTTCAACTGTCTAACTATCACGGTTCATGAGACAGCCTGGTGACAGACGGACAGCGGAGTCTTAGTAATAGGGTCCCGTTTTACCCTTTGGGTACGCAACCCTAAAAATGGTGTCCATGTGTTCGGAATAACCTACTGTTACTGTTATAGCCAATTTCAGTTCCATAAGCGCCGGAGTTTTATAACTGCCTTAAAAACTCCGGTGACAAGTATTTATCATGGAATCTTTAAGTTATAATATAAAAATAGGGGGTGCTTGAAAAGAGCCTCCGCGAGTGATGATACTTAAGTACGTCTGGCGCACCCTGGGCAGTCAGCCCCGCTACCAACCTTGCTGACTGGCTAATCTTTTCACCACAGCATGAGCTATTTTTGTATAGCTCGTGCTGACACGACAGAAGAAGAAGAGAAGAAGAAGAATATCAAAATCTGTCAAGTGCATTTCGAATTACTCTTAAAGTATAGTTCCATCATCTTCATCCACTGTTGAATTGTTTGGAGAACGAGATCCTCAAATACCATGCCACGAAGTTAGTTTTTCAGTTGCTCAGGAACAGCTTTTCATTTTTTTTGTTTGTAGAGTTACTGATTGGTAACCTAACACACTTTAGTGCACCCAGTTAGTCTACGAGGTATGTCTCTGAAACTGAAGCCTGTTGAAATATTTTTAATCGAAAGTAGTAAGCAGATTTGCCAGATTACTAGCTTTTGCCCGCGGCTTCGCTCGCGTTAATTAAGCTCAAAAAAACTCTTAACACACTACTAAAGTTTCTATAATAATACAGGGTGTAAAAAGGCCCATCACATGGCCGAAATCTACGCACTCTGTACATCAAACCAAACTACATTGACCAAAAATAATTGCTGGGAAACGACTTTTATTTTTTGGCACGAAAAAAAAACGCTTTTTTTTGTAGCGCGCAAATTATGGTTGTGGCGATGCCGCGCGTTTGAATGCGTGCAGCGGCCACACAGCCGAGCCAAGGCGGTCGTGTGCGTTTGATATTCATTGCGTTTTTGTAACTTAAAATGCGTAATTTGTGAAGAAAACTGAAATTTTTGATAATGTTTGTATGGAAGAAAGTTTTGTATTATGACTTGGAATTCGTTTTTGGAAAAAACTAAAAAAAAAAAAGTATATTTTGACCTTCAATATCTCCAGAACCAATGATTTCCCAGGTATGGTCTAGAAGAAAAAAAATGATCCTAATGATGGGTAGAATACGTGGTTTTCGTTATCGTTAAGGGTCTTTTTACACCCGATATAATGCAATCGTGATTCGAAAGACACGTGGCGCCATATATGAACTTTATTGTTGTTTTCCTCGGGAACAGTACTTTTTTCAGAAAGAAAGGTACTATATGTCCGTTTCTGTACACCTGACAACCGTTGTCTGAAATGTTGCATATACGTTAAGTATATGCATCGGTTCAGTGGTTTAGGTGTGAAAAGGTAACAAACAAACAAACTTACTTTCGCTTTTATAATATTAGTTAGGAGTTAGGATTGGAACGGACGGCGTTGGTGGCGTATTCACCGTTAGAATGAATACGCCACCACCAAAAAAATTACTTTTTGTGCGCTCGTAGTTAACCTTCATTTTAGTTTGTAAATCGTTTTCTCAGTAAGTGAATTTATGTAATTCTTTATGAGAAAATAAAGTTCTTAAACCTAAAATGACGTTATTTAAAATCAATAAATAACTTCCATTATTTACTTAATAAATCAATAAGTATTAGGTAGTAATTCGTTCCTACATCAACACTGAATTATTGTTCCTTTATTCTTGTGTTCCGAGGTTTTCCCGGGGCTTTGATATTTTTGGATTTAATATTTTTTGTTCTACGTGACAAAAGCTTTCGATTGACGTATATCTTAACTCGGTTATACAATATTAATATTTAGGATGCTATTACTTACTCGTTAAATGACTTGGATTTTATTTGGAATTATACCTATTTAAAATCAATATTACTTCCATTATTTACTGAATAAATTAATAAAAAGTTATTTTAGGTAACGATTCGTAACACCAACGGTATATCTTAAGTCTGTTGGAAAATGTTCATATTTAGGACGCTATTACCTACGCATTGTCCTTTAACATTTAGGCCCGCTTGCAATATGACTCACATAATTAAAATATCATTCTGTTTCTATCAACTTCAAACAATTGACAGAAAATACAATGACTAAATATGTTTAGCGCTAATTGCATTTAGCGAATTGTGCAAACGAGACTTTGCATTTGACAAGCACGCAGTGCAAAGTTGGTGGTGTGGTTAGAAAATGAGCTGTTATTAAACTCAACATCCGTTTTAATTAAAATAAGATTTTTCTTTACATAATTAACATAATACATTTTAGGGAAAATTAATTTAATTTACGAGACCCAACTAAGCGTCGCCCAATAACAGTCGAGCTTTAGTAATTAGTAGTAAATTAATCGTATTTTATGAAAAGGTCCACTCAGAAAAGAAACATTAAAAGCAGGAATGACAGGCAGCCATTCACAAATTTTGTGTACAACGTTATTAACAATTTATTCGTTGACGAGGATTTGTTTTAATTTATGCTAAAACTAATTTAATTTGTACCGTATTTGCATAGACCGAGAACTAAATATCTAAGTATTTTTTTGAAACAGACAATTTTATAAAGCTTCTAAACTAATTTTACTTTACTTAATACTCGTAGAATCTCTTCTAATTAATATACACATAGACGGGTATAGGCGAATCCCTCTTTATCTCTATTACTTGGATTCGTGTGCTCCATTTTAGATCCTGTCTGCGCTTATCATCAGGGGCCTAATTCTCCTAAAATAAATCTTGATAAATCACAACCGAACCAAGGCCGAACCGTTCATTCAGACAGTTCTCAATTTCAAATCAAAAGCTATCAAATTGTTTGACACAAAAAACAAAATCAATCATTTTGAAAGTTTTCGAAAACAAGAACTGACTGACGGTTGTGGTTCGATTGCGTTTGGCAACAATTTATTTTAGGAAAATTGGGCCCCAGGTGTGACTAAGGTCAAACACAGCTAAGTAAAATAATAAAAAAAAAACACTTGTAGTCTTGCAGCCACCTGGGACGGTCCATGACTGTACTCCAATAGTGCAGCCGTGGGTAGTCCCCGGTTGGTGCCCCACCCCATTATAGATTAAAGTTCCGAAAGGGGCCTCTGCGCGTTGGACCTGTGTCCCCCGTATGTCTTCCAAAGGACCGGATATCTTCCACACGGAAGATGAGCCGTGAATTTACAGAAAAAACCGGCCAAGTGCGAGTCGGACTCGCGCACGTAGGGTTCCGTACCATTATCTACTGGAAGACTTTGAATTCGTTGGCAATATTTTAGTCCAAGAATCTAATTGAGGAACAAATAATAACTAAAGCTAGTAAAGTGTTCAAAAATAATAACCCAGAGTTTTCCCAAAATGAACAAAAAAATAAAAAGGATCAAATTGTGATTGCGCGCTATTTAAAATGTACGGGAGTGTTTGTGACACGTACGCATACACGCGCCTTCTCCGTCGACGCAAGCCATTCATTTTTTGCGCGGGACGGAGCAGCACCCCCGAAAACCACGGAAACGACACCAATGATGCATATTTTGTAAAATTTCACAGCCGCCATCTTGGATTTTGACGTAGACGTCATTTACATTTGTATTTTACTGAATCCTGTGGTTTAGATTCGATCACTTAGCCATAGGAACCGCATAAAAAAAAAGTTTTTTTTTTAAATCTGCCTAATTCCATGCCGGGACAATCTACACCAGTAGCAGATCATATGGTTTTAAGGAATTATACGAATTCGAAACATCCTGTATATTTTAAAACAACTAAAATACATACGTTAAACTAATTTACCGATTTACCAGAAGAGGTCAAAACTTTAAAATGGTCGACCTGAAAAATTGCAATTTTAGACATGTCATATTTACGCCAGCCACGGAATTAACGTGCGGTGCACCGTACGCGGGGCCCTATACGACGCCGTACACGGCACCGCGCGCGGCGGTGCGGCTCCGCGTCGTTTTACGGCGGACGGCGCGGCGCCGCACCGTAGACATGGGGCCACGGCCTTAGAGTAATAATTTGTTTATCTATTTAAATATTAAGATTGCACGTTTATTGGACTTAGTTGTTTAGATTATGTACATTTAGTTTAATTAATACTATCTGATAATATTACCAATAAATTATTATCTTCCCAACTAACATTTTGGTAATAAGAATTGGTGATAAAAGAGTTCTTCAAAAGTAATTTCGGCAAACCAGAGTCATACAAAGGTTTTAGCGATTGGTGTTAGAGCACGCTCTAACCCCTTACTATCCCTCGATTAGGCCCCATTTTTTAGCGCTATAAGTAATAAAATAGGTCATAATTTTCACTATTTTAACACTGAACGTTACACAACAGTTATAGAATGGCGTTAGTTGCGACTAATTTCTTTTATCGATAATGGTGGTACAATATAAATCTTGCCACCTGAAGTACCTTAAGGTTTGTACTATGAGTATAATAAAAACTAGTGGTGGTAAACAAGTTCTAATGTCTGTTGGTATATTTTTTATAGTTATATATTAGTTCTTTTTTAGGTCCATTTATATCTTGGATTTGCTTTATGTATCTTGATCCGTATTGATTTACACGTTTAATTCCTATATAGTTTTGCATATAAATCTTACTTCCAGAAGTGTTACATGGGGCCACGGCCTTAGAGTAATAATTTGTTTATCTATTTATTGGACTTAGTTGTTTAGATTATCTACATTTAGTTTAATTAATACTATCTGATAATATTACCAATAAATTATTATCTTTTTAATTATTTATATTGCACACTGTTTTTAATGATTCCCGTATCTATTATCGTTTATTATTTTGTACAGTTTACTTTTGTACTATTATTTATTATAATTATAATTACTAGGAGTAGTTACTAGGAATTTAGTAGGAACACAATTATTATACGATTAGAATTTATCACTTAAATATTCATTTATATTGTAGTAGCATTTGCTTATTAGCTGTTTTAGTTTTAGGTTTTTTACAAATATGTGAAGTTTATTTTCGCGTTTTAATTTTTCATTAATTTCGTTTTTTAGTTTTTATTAATGTAAATTAAAAACAGAAGACAGCCGATCACACTGCCTTAGGGGATGGATGCATTGATTATTTTTCTATTCGATACTTTATATTATATACTTTAAGTGACCTGTGGATTAGTACCCCCTTTCAGACTAATCTTGTGTATGTAGGGGTAAATTAAATATGTAATTTTCGCATACTGTCTTACCAAAAACAGACGCAGCCTCCGACTGCATGTTAAGGTTTGAAAGCATGGTTTTTTGAAATCCTACTTAAACTTTAAGACGTCTTGTTTACATCTTTTCAGTTCTTATTTTTTATTTTTCTATTTCATCTTGTTTCCACCTTTTTATTTCGCTTTTCATTATATAATTATTATTGTTTTACTTATTGCACTTTCACAGAAGTGCTTGATTTTAGTAAATTCCTAAAATGTCAACAAACGGTGCGACGAGACCGCTCGAGGCGCCCACAGCATCTTATAAAATTTAAAGACCTGACTAGTGCACCAACAGATGAACACATATATCTAGACAAATACAATTTCAGTTCACGTGTCTTAAAATTCACTTCTATTTACTCTTGCTTCGTTTCAGCTACGTCATCAGTTCTATTATGTCGGGTACTGTTGAGATATTGCTTTTATAAAATAGTATATAATAAGCAATATCTCAACGAAAAGACAGTAAAAGCTTCACATATACATATATTATACATAAACTTATACAGGTACATCAAGATACGTCTTAGGATATGTTGCACCGTACATGCTACTATACAGGTTGAAATTGTAAACACTCGACAAACCGAAATGAGAGATTGTACTCATCACTATGAACAACTTTTACTGTGGGACAAAATCTGCAATAGCTAAAAAAAACTTCTGTTCCCTACATTTTGACGAGTTATGCGAAAATATCATTTATTAATATCAATTTATTGATTTATCTAATCAATAAATTGATGAACTGTCTTAACTGTGTCATATAATCTAGTAAACTAATTTAATAAAATTTTATAGTGTAATGTGCCTTCATGACTGTAAATATTATGATTATGATGTCGTATTACTAATGACTTCATGACATTGGTTTAATTTCATGAAATTATTATGCAAAATTATACTAGAAATATTTGCACAACTGATTAGTCGAATATAGAGGTGAGGATTAAAAGTTTAAACGTTTAATTTAACACATTATTTTTATTTAACTATTAACATCAATAAGTAATTCTGACATAATCGTTAAAAGTTATAACTCAGTTAGTTCGTAGGCACAACAAAACGAGTCGAGTTTTATTTTATTCAGCGCCACTTGGTAAGAGTTTATGATCAAACAATAGTGATCATTATTACGTTTTGATTGCTCAAATTATAAGGCTTAAATTGCTTGGCACAAGAAAAATAACATTTAATACCTTGTCGCGAGCTGAATTCATAGAACTGTGAGTCTTATCTCGCTAAGGATAGGTTTTGTTATTGATGCGAAATAAAACTAACTTTTAATGTTTATACGTTAAACAACTTAAAGGCTATAATGTAAACAAACGGTGAAACTAAACAATAAATTTCATTCAACAGTTGATTTGAGTTGACCCTTTCGGTTTCAGTGTTACATAGGTTTTTTAATTTAATATTTAAAGTAATTTAAACTAAAAGTGAATAAGTAACGTTATGGTAACTTCCGTCCGTCCCTTGCGAAAGAGCATTTTCAAAAGCTGGGTATATAGGTAGTCAGCGACAGGCGAACACTGCTCACAACAACTAAAATCACGCAGCTGATGTTTTTAAACGCCAATAAAATGTAAATAATTTAAAATAATAAAGGTATGTTATTAGTTTATACAAATAAAAACTATTTTTGATTAAGGTAAATGCGTACCTTCTTACTAAAGGTTAGTTCTCAAAATTATATTAGGCAACATATTAAAAAAAATGTAACTTTTAACTAAAAACAGGCTTTCAATATTTACAACCTAAGAATAAAATTAACTTAATGAAAACGTTACCGAAACTGATAACCTTATCCGTTATATTTATAACTTTTAATTTAACAAGTTAATTTTTATTAACAATAACTTTTTAACAAATAATCTTTTATAACTTTTAATCACATCTCTAGTCGAATATAGTGAGACAAAAATTATTTTACCATGTTACTCGTATTATAGCTATATTCTGGCAAATAAATCAATTTCAAATTCAAATGAAGCAAAGTCCCCATAGCTTTGCATATAAGACCCTCCCTAATGGTATGTCTACACCAGTGCGTTTTCATGTTCATCTTGCGCTTCGTCTGACGCATGCAATAGCGCATGCCTTAATACTGGTTCGAGTTCTATGGCAATTATTGTATGCGCTTGACGCAAGAGGAATTGAAAATTGAAAGCGCAAGATGAACATGAAAGCGCAGGGGTGTAGACAGACCAATAAAGTAATCTATCTCTAGGTAAATAAGTTGTACGTTGTTATCACTATATTCGATTTTATTTGATTTTCTCTTTTTAAAGTTATTGTTAAGTATGTTTGATCTCTGACTTGTTATTTGTTTTTGAATTATGTTAACTATGTGATACATCGGTATTTTAAACTTCGAAGTTCAGTAATACAGTCCATTTAGTTTTATGTTTAGTTTTACCTATTAATTACTGTCATTGGCGCAAGCCGTTGTAATTAATTATATTTAAATAAATAAGCTATCACAGATAAAATTTGCTTACGAGTCTATTTATATTCCCAGTTTGGCAATAAAAAATACTGTAGGAATGTTTTCCTGCATTGTGAATGATATGTGATTATGATAAGATCGGTGTTTTAACTCTTGCTATTAAAACAACCGAAATGCTTGATATGAGCTAGCGGCTGCTGATGCCTGCTAGGTTAGGCTGCTGGTGCCTGATGATATGCATGGCGTTCTAACTAACTGATGTGATAGAATAAAACAACCATGCTGCTTGAGTGCGCTTGATACACTAAAAATATATGATTTATTAAAATGCTTTGAAAATGACAATGTTTGTTGCTACGTATGTAAGGACCGCCTAGTCATCAATATTATAAGTTATAATTTAATTTGTGTTACACGAGTTTACAAATTTGCTGAGCATATAAAAATGTACGAGTGGCTCGTACATACTGCCGACTCAGGAAAAAGACTATAAATAAAAGAATATTGCACAACCGTAAAGTAAATGATTTGATAGTTTGATACAATATTAAAACACAAAATGATTTGATACAAAACTGCTATTGAACTATGTTTCTTGAAAAGTATTTGTAAATGAAGCGTGCATACACTGTATATACAATTATAAGGTATTGATAATGATACAGAAAATAAATCTGTATAAAAGTAACGTCTATTCCACACTGTGTATATGGACTTAGCGACGTTCTGCTTCTGCTGGCCATCGTCGTCCGAGCTTGGATTGGGTGAGCTGCTGTAGCTTTTGAGAGGACAGCTGCCACTCGAAGAACTTTCTATTGTATGTTATTGTTGCGGCTGAATTGCGTGCTGCGTCTGTGACGGAGCAATATCCATAAATGTTCTTGAATCTTGCCCGACAAACATAGGCGTGAGCTGCGTGAATCGTGCCACATGTTTCTTCCGTTTGTTGGTATTTAGACTTGAATCACAGTCGACTTACGGTTGACGCCTTGTAGAATGATTTTGTAGATACTTGTTATTAGCTCGGCGTTTTGGCTTGTCTGCTGGGTCACTAGTATTAGCGCGCGCAACCGTGCTGCGTTGTCACCGCTTGCGTCACCAAGTCGAAATATGATACACTTGTTGGGATATTTTCTGCTTGATGATTTGAACTAAATCGCGTACCGACTGTTGTTGCTCTTGAAAACGCACCCTTCATCTTGTACCAGGAGTTTCACTTCCTCTTCTGTTTTTTGGTATGCCGAATGTACTTCTTCTCTTGTAATAGTCCTGGCTGTTATGCATTCTCGTAATCTAGGCAGAGTACCTAGGCTGATTCCACTGGGTCCACTTGATCCCCGGTGCAGGTATAGTCTCCAACCACTGTTGTAGTTCTATAGGCAATGCACACGGTGTATCCATGGTTATGTTTGCCGATAGATCTTGATGATGTTTGATGATGTCCGGATCCGATCCGTATCTTGATGATACCTACTTGCTAAGGCCCGGATCCGATCCGGCTCGAAGGACCAAAAATGTAGGAATGTTTTCCTGCATTGTGAATGATATGTGATTATGATAAGATCGGTGTTTTAACTCTTGCTATTAAAACAACCGAAATGCTTGATATGAGCTAGCGGCTGCTGATGCCTGCTAGGTTAGGCTGCTGGTGCCTGATGATATGCATGGCGTTCTAACTAACTGATGTGATAGAATAAAACAACCATGCTGCTTGAGTGCGCTTGATACACTAAAAATATATGATTTATTAAAATGCTTTGAAAATGACAATGTTTGTTGCTACGTATGTAAGGACCGCCTAGTCATCAATATTATAAGTTATAATTTAATTTGTGTTACACGAGTTTACAAATTTGCTGAGCATATAAAAATGTACGAGTGGCTCGTACAAATACTACCATTGGTAACCAAAACGTCCTTTTTTTCGGCATAGGAACCGGGCATAAAAGACTGCTTTAGACGGATTGTTAATCAAAGGAATGTTGCTAATATATTTATTTACTTTCGCACAAAATTTGTACAGAGGCGGACTTAATGCCATTTTCTACCAGTCGCTAATCACGGTGCCTTATTCCTTGTCTTCGCTGCCAATGTTATCTAAATCTCTGTACCCCAAAGAAACGATACTTAAACCTCAATTAGCATGACGTACCTTCACTGCGACATTTAAAATAAATCCCATTTTCAAAAAGAATTAAATAATAAAACGTCCCAAAACTCTGTTACCTTATTTCCATCGATTAACAAAGTCAACGTTCGTCCTTGAATCAGAATTAATGAAGTTTTGTCTCACCGCGCGTTTACTTTTGTACTTTGGTGTTTTAATTACGAAGCACTTTTTCAAGTCTAATCATGGTTTATTGGCTTTCATAATTATACCTTGTTCTTTAATGTTATGTCGGATGGGTACGTTTGTCATATTTATAGCATCGTAACCCGTATTTGCGGGGGCGCGGGGTTTCGTGAAAAGTCGGAGTAAGACGTTGAGATAGTCGCGGGAACACGAATTGAGTCTAGGTACAGTCCGTGGTTTCGCGACTATACACACGCTAGTGTTTTCGTGAAATAACAAAACTTGTTTTAAATTAAATTAAATTGAGTACCTCGTTGGTCTAGTGGTCGGGTGAATATTATAATTTTAAACATTAACAAAACCGGCCAAGTGCGTGTCGGGCTACGCACAGTAATAGGGTTCCGTAGTTGCACAATAATGCGGACTAACCTGTTTTAGACAACATTATAATTATGTAAAAAGTAATTTTTCAATGGAATTTGTACGAAATTTTTAATTTTATAAGTTGGTCGACTATTACTCGTAAACTTGTAAAGCCTACTTAGCTGTGATAGTTATTCTTTTAATTTGGTTGTATATACTACTAACATGATGATGAGGAGCTCGTGGATAAATAATTACAGCCGCCTAGACCGATCTTGCGGGTTAAGCCACGCTTGGTGACCATTTACCATAGCGAGTTTCCTCTGTGCCTCGGAAAGCACGTAAAGCCGTTGGTCCCGGCTGTCATTTGTAGATCTTTGACAGTCGTTACTGTTGGTCAGAAGCCAGAAAGTCTGACAACCAGTCTTACCAAGAGTATCGTATTACCCAGTTACTGGGTTGTGGAGGTCTGATAGGCAGTCGCTCCATGTAAATATATCGCAATAGTTTTAAAATACCTATTCAACAATACCCCACTCCAAGAGGGGTAGACGAGAAAAAAAAAACATCCCCCATTAAACCTACAGGAGCCGCAAAAAAAAGATTTTTTCATGATTTTGTTTTACCAGTTTGTTGGCGTGATTAATATGAATATTTATGCCAAATTTTAGTTTTCTAGTACTATGAGCCTCTGAGCTAATCTGCAGACGGACGGACAGACAAACGGACAGTCGGACGGACATGGCGAAACTATAAGGGTTCCTTGTTGACTACGGAAGCATAACAATTAAGAACGACATTCTCATCATCCTAAAAGGAATGTCGGGAACTTCGTGGAGTGAGCGCCATCTGTTGTCCGCCACCTAACTAACCGTGACGTCAACATCGGATCACCACTGCCCGTTGGAGGGAGGAGACCGGCTCGCTTGGTGCGCCCGGAGGATTGCTTCTTGGACCGTACGACGGAACACTCGTCTAGGGTATTCTGTGTAGATCAGCTGAAGAAGTCTGACCTTTTATATCTGACTAGCTTGTCCTTATTTTATGATCTTGTAATAACTTGTAATAATTATCTAAAGTATTATATTGTGATCTAGTTCAAGTTATTAACGCTAACCCAAATACAAGTACTCTCAGTGGTGGAGAGTCTATGTTGGTTTTATTTACTACTATTTACCTTGCTCACAATCCTGACATACCAATATTAGCGATAACTGTAATGATAGAATCACTCCTTAACGATTAAATTGTAGTGTCGCTAACAGGAACGCATGAAAAGAGCCTCCACGAGTGACAATATGTCAGTACTTCCGGCGCACCCTGGGTAGTCGGCCTCGCTACCATCCTTGCTGACTGGCTAATCTTTTCACCACAGCATCAGCTATTCTTGTAGGTATAGCTCGTGTCGACACGATAGAAGAAGAAGATCATCCTACAGATGTTTAAAACTCCAATTATGATAATGGAAACTCAAACTATACCACTACCGTTAAGCAATAAGACAAGAATAAAAACAATCTGAAACTACTATAATGTTAACAACACAGGAAAACAATAATATGTCAAAAAAATAAGTTAATTTGAATATTCACCCGGTCACAAGCGCGTATGATGAGCGTGAGGTCCTGGATTCGATCTCTAGGTCGGACAAAGTGTTATTGGGTTTTGTCAAAATCTCCCCAATATCCCAAAATCTGGATTTGTGCCCAGTTGATGGCAATAGGCTCGCCCCCTATTAAATAGGACTTAAATTTAACTGTATATTGAAGGTGTACTTTACACCTCTTTGGAAAAAACAGACGTGAAGTTATGTTTAGTAATATAGTACACCTAAAATTTGTTAAAGCAAGGTTTTTACGCTATTCTACGCCGACATATTATTCATTAATGTATTATTCCTAATCCTAACTAATATTATAAATGCGAAAGTAAGTTTGTTTGTTTGTTACCTTTTCACGCCTAAACCACTGAGCCGATCATCCTGAAATTATGCATATACGTTGTTAAGTGTACAGAAACGGACATAGAGTACCTTTCATCCCGAAAAAAAGTACTGTTTCCGAGGAAAACAACAATAACGATAATAGATGGCGCCACGTGTCTTTCGAATCATGATTCAATTATATTAAAGAAACTTTAGTAGTGTGTTATAATTATTAACGCGAGTGAAGCCGCGGAAAAAACCTAGTCCAAGATATTTTAAAATCAGTGTTAGCATTTTTGAAAATAAAAAAATCTATGATCCAAAATGCAAGCCGTATTTGAAAAACAGAGCAGCTATTTATTACATTATTTATGTCTATGATAAACTAAAATACCTTCTATTAAACATTTATGTAGTTAACTCACATTGCCGATGATAATAATTAATGACTATACAGTAAAAGACTTGTTAGAAGTTGTTGAACAACTTTCTCGACGTAAGTAAATGGCCGTTATGACAAATTAGTTTAACTTTGTTGCACGTATAAATAACACGACAACGTGATGGATAACGTCTGAGGCTTCTGCCTCGAGTTACTCGTGTACTAAATGCAAGTTAGATTTGTTGAGCTTAAACAGTTGCGGCATAGTTACTGGACTGAGTGTCTTGACTTCTACTTGCGAAATGTTGTTCTAAGAGGTTTTAGAAAGAGTTATTATTGCACTTATTAAAAGTATTTACAAATAACAAAAAATATATCCTAATAAAACTATAAACTAAAATAGGGCATAAAAATATTCTTCCTCATCGCTGTCCACTGGTAACGTGCCCAGAAGGCTGGCAGCATTGCCACCTTGTATGCACTTATTTGGTGGCAATTTCTTTATTCATGACTAGATACCTGAATTCCTATAGTATAGTTTAAATACGAACATTATTTGTCTCTCACCCAGATTTAAGTTATTATTCTGCAAAACTTATCAGAATTGATTCGGCAGTTTCGTCATGAAACAGTAAAAACCGGCCAAGTGCGAGTCTGACTCACGCACGAAGGGTTCCTTACCGTTATCTATAAAAACGGCAAAAAAATCACGTTTGTTGTTCACACCGATAATTCAGCTCTCATCAAGCTGTCTCCCCCCCCCCCCCCCCCCCTAAGTCCCCGCCAGCAACGCCCTAAGCCGAGGTCCGAGTCCCATTAGGGGTCGCCATTAGTGCTGTTGTTGCAGGTAGTCATGTTAGTGTAGTACAAGTAGTTAGCTTAGGTTAAGTATTTTACTTCCCCCCCATTGGCTGGAGACCCTTCAGGTCTCGCCAATAACTGCCCGGTTACGTAGGAAGGGTCTCCTAGGACCACCTACAGCAGTACAATAGAAAAAAAAAAAGTTTGTTGTATGGGAGCCCCCTTAAATATTTATCTTATTCTGTTTTTTAGTATTTGTTGTTATAGCAGCAATAGAAATACATCATCTGTGAAAATTTCAACTGTCTAAATATCACGGTTCATGAGATACAGCCTGGTGACAGACGGACGGACAGCGGAGTCTTAGTAATAGGGTCCTGTTTTATCCTTTGGGTACGGAACCCTAAAAACGGATAGACAGAAGAAAATAATTTAGCAGTTGTATTAGTAGGAATACGGCTACGCTTGGGAAGTTGGGTAGGTCTCGTTAAATGCAGAGCGTTTACGCGACGTTTTTGTGTGGTAACATTTCTTAGTGTATCGGTTTATCCATATTATTAGCTTTCGACCGCAGCTTCGCTTGTGTGAAATTTTGAACCCGTTAAGTGACGATTTTTTATACTAAATTTCATCCCCTATTTAATTCCCTTAGGGGTTGAATTTCGAAAAATCCCTTCTTAGTGGATGCCTACGTTACAAAAGGAACCTACTGTCAACATTTCAAGTTTCTAACCCCAGCGGTTTAGGCTGTGCGTTGATAGATGAGTCAGTCAGTCAGTCAGTCAGTCAGCTTCTCCTTTTATATGTATAGATAATTTATTACTATAGCTTCCATAACTATGCTTATACGATTTGGTATAATACCTGAACGGCCTCTTACCAAACCCACTGTAACGACTAGTCTCATTTCAGCCGAGGGATTATAGAAAGCGATTTTCTAAACTCAGGGTTAAATTTTTAAAAGGGAGACTATTTTAGGAGCAGTCATACATTTTGCAAGGTTAAGCTGTGCTTGCCGCGGTCAGTCCGTGGATGGATGATCGTTCGTTACACATCGAGACCCTTATAGCGTTTGTCCACCGCCGCCATCACCGCGAAACGAGATTATTTCGGACCGAGTTCAGAACGACGTGACGACGATCGTGTGTCCACCGCGACCGATCTCGGTGGTTCCCAACATAAGAAAAAATCCGTGCACCGCCGCCGTCAATCTCGGATGTAGTGAACAAGAGCAGACGCGTTTTGTATTGCCGGTATTTCGGACCGTCACGATCTCGGCGGAGTCCTAGCGGTTGCGCCGAACTACTCACAATCTCGGCGGCCGAGATGACGGCGCTCGGAAGACGGACGTGCGGTGGACACGCAGCCATAGTAATGTATGTTATCGCTACTTCGGCAACGTCATCTCGTTCTCGGTGACAGCGGCGGTTGACAAACGGCCTTAGGTGCCTCGGAAAGCACATTAAGCCGTGGTGTTATACAAATACCTGACAGTCGTTATGGGTAGTCAAAAGCCCGAAACTCTGACAACTGGTCTAACCTTAAGATAAAAATAATAATAAATTAATAAATATTAGCCTGTAACTGTCCCACTGCTGGGCAAAGGCCTCTTCTCGTACAGAGAAGGAACGAGCATTGATCGCCACGCTTGCTCATTGCGGGTTGGCGATTTCAGACCATTAAAGTCCAGGTTTCCTCACGATGTTTTCCTTCACCGTATGTCAGTGGCGTCTTAGATTAACTAAGAAAGTACATATGAAATTGAAAAAGTCACATTGGTACATGCCTGGGTTTGAACCCGCAACCCGGTGCTTAACAAGCGGGCCTGTAACCTCCGGGCCACCACGACACTTAACCTTAAGATATCGGCATTGCCCAGTACCTAACTGGGTTGGGAAGGTCTGATGGCATTCACTCCGTGTAAGATAATGGTATTCTACCGCATCTGGTTAGACTGGAATCTGGTCCCAACTTAGTCAGGAAGAGGCTAGGCTGATAGATAGGGTATTTTTTAAAGTTACAAAATGTTTTTTTTTTCTAAAGAATTGGATAAATCAAACCAGTAGAGTGCATGTAAAGAGCCTCCACGAGTCGATAGATAAGACATTATTTTATTTGGCACATAAAGAAAACACAACACACAAAAGCACAATTACATAAAACAATACTAGAACATAGAAATATTAAAATCAAAACACATTAAAAGTAAAAGACAGAATAGGGTATCTGACTACTATTAAAAATTTACAACAATTAAAGAAAGTGTAGGAAGAACACGGCATGTGAAATCCTTAATATTTTTATAATACTTTCGAGATTTGCAATAAAAAAACAACAGTCATACACCCCATTATGGCAATCTGTGGCAGTAGTGCCAAACTACCTACCGACGTAAAAAACAAACGATATGAAAAAAAGAAAAAAAATCTATGTGCGGTGTGTGAGTACAAGTAAAGAGACGTCCGGCGCACCCTAGGCAGTCAGCCCCGCTACCAACCTCGCTGACTAGCAATGCTTTCATCGCGACATGAGCTATTCTAATAAAGCTCGTGCCGACACAAGAGAAGAAGCCTCAACATGCAGCCGCCATACAATTTACTAAATCCTCGCAACAGTGCCAAATTCTATTAATTCTGGGGTGAACCAAATAGGTATGATCATGATACTCAGCACAAAATGTAACAACGGTTACGTCGTAGCGACACAAATACGTATAATCTTTAAAGTAAGTCGCGCGCCGTAAGAGGCAATTCAATTTTAGCCGAGTGGCGGGAAGTGCTCCTACGTCACACATTCAAGACTGTCCTTGCAGCTAGTGTATGAATTATTCAGCTTTATGATTCTGCCGAGAAAAGTAATTAAGTTTTCCTTCGTAGAGCTTCGCTTGCGGCCAGCTCTCTGTTAATTAATCATCCTACCCGTCGCTTTCCTCCACTTTCAGAAATAGGTTAATAATGGTTGTCTTTTTCGCATCCTTTCTGCCGTTTCCATTATTGAATAAGCAAATAAATTGCTAAGACTTTTAATTAAATGCAAAGTTCAGTTTTTGCCAGCGGCCGTGTCGTCGCAGCAAACTTATTTACATTAATGCGGGAATTTATTTGTTTGTAGGCGGAGACATACATATTTATTAACTGCACTACTTTTTTCTATTTTGTACACACGTCGGTGCGATGTAAAGAGTTTGATAACGAGTGTAAATATTTAAAACCAAAGTTTTACAGTAAACTTTTTATACTTCCATGCTTTACTGGTGATAAATAAGGAAACAAAATTTTTACCTATTATGTTAATGCGTTGGGCCCTTCTTACATTACAATACTTACAGACGATTAGTATCCTACGCGAGTCTCAAAGATGAGTCACCGAGGAATATCTCACATACATTTGTATGGTGATTCGCACACTTCGCTACCGGTATCCTACGCGTCTGCTACTAGTCTCGCGATATCCGTCGCTGATGAAATGTTCTTTGTTGTTAGTAGAATAATGTACAAACCTCTAGTAGCGAATATGTATTCTATTGGCATGCGACTGAAGTATCGTCTCTTGCGAGTATCGTAATGTATGAACGGCCTTAAGAGTCCAAGCTTCGAGCCGAAAGAAATGCAACTCTTTATCATCTCAATTCATAAAAGTGTACATAAATACTTTTCTGAAGGATTGTTTCACTAATCATCGCCAAATCGGATGGTGATGGTTGAACTGGAGCCCATCCTTCTTACTTGCATTGTACAACCATCGTAGGAAGTGCGGAGACAAGCAGCTCGTGGCAGTGTTTCACACATATGTCTTAATTTAAACTACATAGATAATTCTACGTTAACAGAACGTACATTTCACTTCTGAAACATAACATACAAATGTATGCGTATTTATGCCTATCATAATTATAGCATGCTCCTGTGCGTCTGTGTGCACAGTGCACTGTGCACGAATTAGCCGGTGTCCGTACAACATGCGGGCACAACCCATGCGCCCCAACTGCAAATGTTTGACCCAATTCCCCCTTCACCTTAAAAAAATAAATATTAATTACTAAAGAGGAAAATTTTAAAGAAAATACTGCCAACAAATTCGTTAAGCCACCCTTGAAACTAAAAGAAGAAAACGCCTGTTATTACTCTAGTAAACATTATGTAAGTAGGTACAATAAAACCTTCCAGCGATAATTTTAGTCTACAATAAACATAAAAATATATTCTTATGTCTCTAACGTTATATGAACGCTTCAAATAACAATAACAATGAGAAAAAATGTCTAGGAGACATTAGGACGAAAATAAAAAAGTTTCAATATTTGTTTTAATTTGGTAAAAAGGTCTCTTGGGGAGACAGTAAATATCAATTAAGTATTCCAATGTTTTCTTGAAAAGAAACAATAGCCCGAGTACAATTAGTTGTCCTTCATTAGCGAGAGACAAATCCTTTCACTAGTATTGCTCGTTCTAATTGCAGCATTAAGGGAGCAGAATGAGCTATTGTAGTTCGTTGTCCGTCGGATCTGTTTTATTTTTAACGCTCGGAGAGTTCACAACAGGGTTTTAGACTTCGCAACGTTAAAGACTATTGTTCGTAACAACAAACGATTCATTGATGAAAAAGTATTTCCGATGTCTCATTATCCTTACTAGTGTAACAATACGACCTACGGAACGGAACGTGCATTGAGTAAGAAGTTGAATTAGTAAATCTATACAGTTCTTTTTCTTACTTTGGATATTTCTTTTTAAGTTCTTCAATTTCTTTCAAAGAGTTGCATCATTCAAAGTAGTGCGCGCAATGTAAGTTTAAGATATAGGTACGTTTCATGAAGTAATTAGAGACAGTATGGTACCCACAGATATATTAACATTATGTATAAAACAATGGCTGTGTGTGTGTGAATGTAATGTTTAGATACTCGCGATTAACCCTTTGATGCAGAACTATATTTTTAGTCTCTTTCACAAAGCTAAAAATAATGAATGTATCCTTAATTTATAAGCACTTACTGCAGGCGTATACCAAAATAATGTTTGGTAGCTGCTACGACGGATGTCTAAGCGGGCTCGTTTAGTAGCATCGGTTTAACTTAGCGCAAGCGGATCCCACGCTCCATCGCCTAACGCGCCGAAGGATCCGCCGAATGGAGCCCCTACTAATTTAGGATAAGTGCTCACGTACCGAGCTCAACGATTCGGCTGCAAATGGAAAATACCTTTGAACTACCGAGCTCCGACGCACCCCACGACAAATTACGTTCGCGGTAAATACGCACTATCTAGTTCACTTCGGTGGAACAGTGACTACCGGCATTGATTACTGGATACAATGAAATGGTGGGACGCTTCTAAACGGATTCTAGTTCGCGTTGTTATTTTTCAGGCTATTGCTCGCTAATAAGGCTAGTTTTTAAAATTATTATTTTTTGTTTCCTGCTTTTCGGTACCTAATTCAATTTTGTCAAACCCGACTTTTACTAACCTCATAGCTTCACAAAGATTTTTGTGTCTGATTAGGCGCTTTTTATGAAAAAGGTATTCATTGAATGGCATAAGTTTTCTGTATAGGTAAACTAAAAGTTTGTATATATGCTGAAATAGTCCACAATCCAAGTAAATTGAAACTTATTTCAACGATACATTCTTTCTGTAAAGTAGGGCAGCGAAAACAGATTGATCCCGTGATCAATAAGTACATCTTGAATTCCTAGTTGAGTGCACGCGGGACAGGACGTGAGTGCATTTTGTCGTCGAAGAAACCAGTGGAGCGTACCCGCTGCATAAACACATGCCTAGAAGCGAACAGCTAAGCTCGCCACCCGCCAGCCGCCTGCGACGCAACGCCAGATTTTTCTACTGGCTTTGAATATTGATGTTGTATAAACACTAGTGAAACCAGGAACCGTGTCCTCGCCACAGTTTTTAGTGATGCTCGAATTGTTTCCAGATTAAGAGCACTTTCAAGCGAGTGTTTTACGACATTCGAACAATCGCAATGAGTGAACTAAATCACAAAGTTTAGCCGGCGGGGACCTGTTGTTTTGTGACGGGGACAAATTACTTAGTACAGGAGTTGTCTCTTATTAGTTTTGCTAAATGTATTTTGATATAGATTGCTGTAACCACATGACATGAATGTAAACTAGAGTAAAAGCTTTCCATTTACCGAAGCCGCTGTTTCCATCAACGATATCGAAGATCTAATAATGAAGGTATTAAAGGATACATTGCCGAGAAAGGTACTTCAGGTATATAATATTCGAAAGCGAATCATCCCAACGTTGTGCCAGTTATAATAAGTACTTGTGCAAGTAACAAGTTACTTTATTAAAAGCAAGTTTTTTATTTTACCACTCAAGTAAACTAGATGTAGCAGAGTAAAAAATAAAGTTGTTTTTAATTTTTCTGTGAAGCAAGTACTGTTGTCGGCGGTAAATAATAGACAAAACAGATGTTGCAGATATAAACATTTTATATTCGTGTGTCGTAAGCACTGCTGATCAAATAATAAATCCTTTTATTTCAACAGGGACGGAAAATTAAAATAATATGATTATGGTATCATTTTAAAATGGTTTCATTAAGAGCTTGCTTATCTCATGAAAATAATGCAAGATTAAAATACAAAAAAGAAAAAAAACTTAAAAAAACGATTACATTTATTTTACAACAGTATATTCTTTTGTTAGATCTATTCAGGCGCTCTCGTCTGGCAAAATAAAAACTATTGCGCGTTCCAGTTTTTAAATGCTTTTACCTTTTTCATCATTCCTTTTAGATCATATATTTATATTGCACGGGTTTAAAAGCAATGTGTATAATAATATATTATTCAATACTAAAAATATTTTTAGGTTTCATTATGATTTGAAGAAAAGTTGTTTCTAATAATTTCAGCTTTACGGGATGATATGTAGGAATCACTTAGCTATGATTTATGGATTTATTTATCAATTTTACGAACCGGTTAGGAAATAAATTCTGAAATGCTAGGCATTCCAAAGAATTCTTCGAAGTAATACATTTTTCTTACGCTTTAATAAAATAATTCACAAAAGTTATAAGGAAAGAAAAATGTTGCTTTTTAGCAGAGTTGAAATTTTTGCTTGCGGTTTTCTTGAAAAAGGTCTCTTGCCGTAAGCGATTTGAGTAAAGCGCAAAGCTCTCAAAGGTTTTCCCACTCCAATAAGATGGCCAAATATTCAGGATAAGTGCCAGTTTGATAATTCCGAGTGGTGTTTAAACTTTTAACCTTTCAGTGTATCTAAGTAATGTTAACCCATGTTCTCTGGAGTACTTTTAATGTCTGGATTCTGAGTGCGAATATTGTGAAAAAATATACTGAAAATCTCTATAATTCTGTAACTTACTTTGCATTTTTTGGTGAGTGTAATATATTAAAATTTCTTTTAACATTAAAAAGGTTTCAGTTTGTTTTACTTTATATTTATTAAAAATAAACGAAAGAAAATCTTTTGCAGAATATTTTGTAAAACATACATACATAAGCTTAGAGAATCCCCAAATTCCATAGAATAAAAACCCAGATCAGAAACAAACAAAATCTATCTCAAATCATTAGTTACGGTATGGTGGTTTCTACGGCAGCAAGTATTAGATAAGCTATGGTATTTAGGTATACATTATTGGATTTATTAAATTACTAGCTGACCCCGGCGAACTCCTTATCGCCATTTTTTTTTTTCGTGAAGTTTTTTTAGTATTTTCTTTTATACAAACCTTGTTCTGACAATAACGAACGCACAAAAAAAAACAATTTGGTGCTGTCGTTCGGAAGTTATGCGCGTACATACATTTCGGCGATTCATTTTTATATACTATATATTTATTCGTATATATGTATGTATAGATAACCAACTTAACAGTCTTCTATTGATAACAAAGACATGGCTGTAGTATTTTATACCTTAAGGCCAAGAAAAATGTTTCTTGTAATTTCCAAGAAGTTGTTAAAGAACAAAATATAAAACAAAATATAACATCACGCCTTTATTCCCCAAAGGATTAGGCAGAGGTATATTGTGCACCATTATTTCGCCGTTGTTATGTTAAAGTCTATTGCCATCAACCGGGCACAAATCCAGAATCCGGGCTGCTACTGAGAAATTTCACACGGAAAAACTCAATAACACTCTGCCCGACCTGGGGATCGGACCCAGGAACAAGACGTTGAAGAACTTCGTCTACATAGTCTACGATAGCGTCAATGTATGCCCTGTAAAAAGCTAGTGTTTTGCTATAAATGCTCAATCTCTAAGTGGTGAATACTAAACAAAAGTGTAGGACGTATTTAATACTGATATTAAAAGTTTTTTTTTAACCTATACTGTCCCACTGCTGGGCAAAGTCCTCCGCCAAGTCCTTCCATGTACTCTTTTCATGGGCTACCTCAAACCAGCCATCGCGGTACAGTCTAAAACTGTAATGTAACAGACGGCCCTAGGGTCTCCTGAGCACGTCTGCCACACCAGTTGTAGGAATATGAGATGTTATTAGTGATTCCTACCTACCCCTAGTCGGACAAACAAGGAAAACACTTAAAAGAAGACAACTTTATAATATGGAAAAAAAAAACACTAAGTCGATAATACAGGATGAATGGCACACGTAAGTAAACTGGTAACTGATGGAACACAAACTCCTATAAGCTCGATAATGTGGGCACGAAGTGAGGTGAAGTGATGAAAGGTCAGCACTTCGCCGAGTTAACTACTACTGAGCCAACGGTACTGCTGCACTGCTGAACTACCAGCTCTCCGTCGAGTTGACGAATTACTGAGCCTGCAGCACTGCTGATCTACCAGCACACCGCCTAGACGCTGTACTGCGGAGTCTTCGGCGCTCCGACCTACTGGAGGGAGTAGGTCATCTCGCCAGCTCTTTCTGGGCCGACCGCGGCGACACCGTCCTCCTTCAGGCACCCATTGTGTAGAGACGCTTGCCCAGCGGTCATTATGCATGCGGCTGACGTGATCCGCCCAATCCCATTTGAGCCTGGCAGCCTTTTTACCTACGTCTATTATCCCCGTTTTGGAGCGCAGTGTGCTGTTCCGTATTCTGTCTGTTCTATTAACGCATAGAATACTGCGCTCCATTGCTCTTCAAACTGGCAAACTCCAAGGCAGGACTTTTGCAACTCTGTGAGACCAGGTCTGAATACCGTAGGTTAGGATGGGCAGGATACACATGTCGACGAGCTTGCGCTTTGAAAGTATTTAATTATAGTATTTTTTACAATCCCACAGTTGCAAGTACCTACTGTAACATAATTGTTAATTTCTCTACTTTAGCCCACCGATTATAAGTATGCAGCATTTCAAAACGTAATCACTGATTATTTTAAATAGATTTTGTTTGCGGCGGGTCTGGGTTATATTCAGCCGACTGCGCGACAGCAAAGATAGGGTTGTGTTTTGGGCATTCTCCTTTTACTTTAGAGTGTTTTCGTGTTCACTGGTATTTTTAATATGTAACGCTATTTAAATGATGCATCAATTATTTGAACATCAGTCAGACGTTGAATGTTAAACATTGCTCGCGGTCTTGTTGTGTACTTCATTACGTTCACGTGAGCTGATGTTACCAAAATTAATTAAATTAACTTTTGTGTTTTTAATGTAATAGGCTGGCAAACAAACCAACAGCGCACCTGAATGAAAGTGGCCATGAAATTTTACGAATTCGTTAACATTCTGTATAAGCCATTGCATAAGCGTTACCAACCGTAGATACAAAGTTGGAAAATCACATGTGCCTGTAATTTCAATGGCACCCGTGCCCTTCAAAATCAACAACCAAAACTCAAAAAATAAAACATAACATATTCACGCCTTATTCCCCGAAGGGTTGGCAGAGGTGTATAGTACACCCACGTTTCGCCGTTATGTTTAAGTCCCATGTAATAGGGGGCGAGCCTATTGCCATCAACCGGGCACAAATTCAGACTCCGAGCTGCTACTGAGAAATTCCACACGGAAAAACCCAATAACACTGCCCGACCTGGGGATCAAACCCAAGACCTCACGCTCAGCAGTCGCGCTTGCGACCACTAGACCAACGAGGCAGTCAAAAAATAAAATCGTGTAAAAAAACAAAAAAAAAATCTTATAAACAGTCTCAAATCTCGTTAAATAAAAAGCTTGTAAAAACGCGAGAACGTACAACGCATTTACGAAGTGGGTGAAGTAATTAGTTATTTTTCTGTTTTCTTTGTTGAATGGGTCTGTTGTGGCCATTAGGTTGGTTCGTGGCGTTCCGCCGGTATCCCTGTAAATGTGGGGCCACGCCAATTGCCCGGGGCAATTTCTGTGAGGCGTCGTAATTAACGCCTCAAAGTATCCGGGTTTGGAGTGAAACGCGCCGAGATCATTGCAAATACACTTTTAAAACGGCGACCTGATTGGTGCTCGGTTACGGAGGTATTTGAAACGTGAGCTTTACATGAGAGAGATGTAAGCTTGATGGAACAGTGCTTCATATAAAGATATTAAATTGAAAATTTTATATTAGATATAATATCTTTAGGTCGCGTCTCTACTGTTGAATACTATTACTCCCTCATTTTGCGAGTAACCTTTGTTTGGTATGAAAAATTGTTCAACCGAAACTTTTTATTGTATTCTTTAATTTCGTTTGATCTGATGCTCACCTGATGGTAAGCGTAGGCAGAGTCTAACGTGGAGCACAAGAATCCAAGTAGCAAAGATATAGACGGACTCCCTTATACCCCTCTGGCTCTCACATACACACGACGGAACACAGTAAACTGCTTAGCAGACTTGAATGTGAGGGTGGTAGCTAGCCAGTCGGACGGTAAAGGTCCTACCACCAAGCGTGCTGGGTTTTGTTGACTTACAACATGCGTCTATTCCCCAGCGTTCGGTGGGGAAAGCCTGTCTCCACGCGGCGTATTTCCATTATTTTCCATAGTATACAAGGCCAGTACGCAGACACGCGAATTAATCGCGTATACTTCAGAATACACATTTGACGATCGAGCGTTCTAAACTATACATCAGTATTCCGCAATTAACGTGTACATTTTAGAATTTAATGCTTGAAGCATTCGATTCTAAAATATACTTCACTATTACCATCCAGCACGCAGTGCGTACTAATCGCGTATAATTTTTAATACCCGCGCCACATGCTCTATTCTAAAGTATACGTCGTTACTTGCAGCTTGCCATTTTGTTTCATGCACATCTCTTTCTTTTCTTAGATTTGTTGTTACATTTATCTTTTTCTAAATATTAGCACGTGCCATTGTTTTGGTTAGCAGATGTTTTGTGATATACCTTTCCACTACAAAATTAATGATTCGCACTATAATGAATCAAAAACCATTTGTTTCCGAACGCTCGCATTTAACGAATGGTGGAAAGCGAATCGTTTCGGGCACTCGCCGGCCGCTGCCGCGGCACCGCTCGCTTGGCTCGTGGGTTGAGTGGCCACAGTTCTAACCTAACCTAACCTACCTTTCAGCTATCTGTTTGTCACTTTATTTCTTATCGCGGGGGACTTTGAAGTTGAAAGTAAACGTTTAAAGTTAGAATTATTAAAATTAAAGTAAACTATTAATTTTAAAGCTAAACGTTTTTAAAGCGATAACTATTATTTTTAAAGGAAATATATATAATATATCCCACAAGTTAAGACATATTTAAATGTTGTTTCCTAACAAAGCCGTTTGAAAAAGTTAAGTCACTTCTTATACGTAACTCACACTGCATAGTTTTAAATCCGTTTTTTCACCTGGAATATTCTAAAATATACGCGATCAGTACCTACCCAAAATCTGTGTATATTTTAGAAACGAAGTTTTAATTTACAACGTTCTAAAATATACGCGGCTAGTTTCACATGGATGCGTTCTGGCTTTGTATTCTAGAAATACGCGTCCACGCGGCAAAAGAGTGACACACGGGGGATGGCTTAGTAGGCGTTTCGGCCGCTGAGTTTCGTCCGATCCGGCCGAAACACCCATTTCATTATTATTAATATTTTTGAGTGGCGTTTCGGACGATACTTTTTTTGAAGCAAATTTTGTACGGTCAGAATGAAAAACCTTAGGCAGGGTTATATTATTGAAGTAAAAGTCAGGGAATTGTTGGACAAAGATAAAGTTTAATATATAATTACAACAATCAACAGTAAACATGATAAATCACAATAATCAGTCTTTAAATATGAAATAAAAAGCGTACAATAAGAATTATAAATGTAAACAACAATAATCAGTCTTATAATCAATTAAAAATAAGAATTATAAATGTAAACAACAATAATCAGTCTTATACAGGGTGTTAACGAATTCGTGTAATTCCTTAAAACTGCATGATCTGCTACTGGTATACCTAGATAGATTTACACCAAAGGGGAACTAGTGCCAAAAAAAAAATTTTTTTTTTCTTTCCGTTTGCATTAGTGATCGAATCTTAACCACCTAATAAGGATTCAGTAAAAAAATAAGACTTTTTTATTTGATTGTACATTTCGATTTATCCATGGCCACAAAGTAAAATAGGTATTATTTGATTATGTTTCTGACGTTACTTTGCCTTTAAAAAAGAATTCGTCCGAAACACCACTCAAAAATATTAATAATAATGAAATGGCTGTTTCGGCCGGATCGGACGAAACTCAGCGGCCGAAACGCCTACTAAGCCCGGGTGATGCAGCTGTATTCTTCATGCTTGGCGGACTGGTATTTAAAAGTCGGATCACTGTTAAAATAGTAGTTTATGAAACTGTTACTGCACATAACTAGAATACCTAGGTATTCTAGTTATGTTCAGTAACAGTAGGCTAGGCTATTATGTAACAGAATAGGAGTTATTAAAACTCCAGTGTGAGTTTAATAGTATCACACGAGTGTTTTAATACCTATTTATGTGCAGTTTCATAAACTACTTTAGCTAAACTCATGCACTAGGTAATAAGATACTCATGTTAAAGGGGGATATTACACTATAATAGATCTATGAGTCATAGATATATGACTGTGATATATAGACATATGGATCTGTTCTTCACACACACAAACATAAATCTAGTGATAAATTATGAGATATGATCCTAATATCCCTCAAATAAAAGACTAAATTATTATGGCGCCCAAACCCTGCATACCACGGCGCATGCGCGTACTTGTGCGCGCCACAATAGACAATGTGCAGCCGCTAAATAAATTGAATTGAAAACGCCTTGGTCGGTTCGAAGAGTACTTTAAGACTTTAATAGAAAAAAAGTGATTTTAAAGCATTATTTTGTTAAGAGAACTACTACTCGTATAGGTACTAAAACTTTTTAAATTTATTAGAGATCACGTGCATAAAGAATGATAATATGGTATTATTGAATTCATAATTAGAACTTCACGATTGAGTTTAGATAAAAAATCAAACTTGAGTTACATTTATTTTGGTGGTTATACAACACTGGTATTGGTACTGGTACTGGGGTATCTTGTGAGCATGTCGAAGGCATGGAGCTGGTTCCGGTCGATTTGTATCATCCTCCATTAGATATTGTAGTGCACATCGTAGCACTTAAACTTAATTTAAAAACAGACCCAAGCAATATTGAGCGAAGTAGCGACTGGAACTTTGTCAAGGGAGACTACACACTTTTAAGGGATCAAATTTGCTCAGCTCCATGGCAAGAGGTTCTACTTTGCAATGACTCACGTTCTGCTGCGAGTAAGTTTTATGAAATCATGTACAAGTTATTTGATACTTCCATTCCTAAAAAGAGCAGAATGTTTGCTGGTAATAAGCGCTATCCAGTCTGGTTTACTGGAGGTATTGTAAAGGACACTCAGCGTAAAAATAAACTTCACCGTAAATGGAAAATGTCGGGGTGTCCTCAAACATATGCGGAGTTTAGTGCTCTGCGGTCAGACCTAAAAATAAGAACACAAGAAGCCTACAAATTGTTCTGTAATAATGTAGAAGTTAACATAGGTCATAAACCACGACAGTTCTGGCAGCATGTTTCTAGCCTACGATCAAAGGGCGGCTTCGAGCCAATTGTTGTTCACAATGGTGAGTCTAGTTCGGGTGTTAAAGCGGCCGAGGCATTTGCACGCTATTTTGCCAGCGTGTTTCTGCCTGATACACCCAAATTGGACCCAACAAATCTTAATGTGAGTAATGAGGGAACTAACATTCCTCTTCCCTTTTTGACCCCACAAGATATATATAAGGGCATTGCCAAGCTCAAACCCTGTAGTTCAATTGGCCCTGACAATATTCCAGCCTTTATACTTAAGGGCTGTCGCAATATCCTGGCGACTCCTCTCTGTCATACCTTTAACCTGGCCCTCCAGTCCGGCGTTTACCCTGAGCAGTGGAAAATTTCGCGAGTCATTCCTATCCCTAAAACAAGTGACAAAAAAGCTGTAGAGGAACACAGACCCATCGCTATCCTGCCAACTGTTGCCAAGATTTTCGAGCATATACTCCACTCAGTTATTTACAAGAGTACAAATGCATTACTATCTGAAGCCCAACACGGTTTTCGCCAGGGTCGCTCCGTAAACTCAAACCTACTGATCCATGTTGACTACATATCCAGCTGTTTGGACATCGGTGGGCAGGTCGATGCCCTTTATTTTGATTTTCGAAAAGCGTTCGACAAAGTTGACAATGATGTGCTGCTGACAAAATTGGGGGCCATCGGTTTCTCGTTAAATTTTCTAAACTTTTTCTCCAGCTACCTAAGGGATCGCAGGCAATTTGTCAGACATGGCTACTTCGAATCCAAGCCTTATAGTACTCGCTCCGGCGTAAGTCAAGGATCCGCTTCCATTTCTAATTATGATTAACGATCTCGTCAACAAAGTTAAGTTTGCAAAGTGCCTGCTATATGCTGATGACCTTAAACTAGTTGCACACATCAAATCAAACGAAGATTGTAAACTCCTCCAAGGGGATATTGATGCCATCTACGAGTGGAGCGTTGTGAACAAGCTGTTCTTCAACAAAAACAAATGCAATGTCATGACATACGGTCGAGGATTGCGACCAATCCATTTTGAATACAGTTTGGGTGGTGAAATAATTACTCGAGTCACCAACGTTAAGGACTTGGGAGTGACCTTCGACCGCTGTCTGACGTTTAAAGATCACGTATCCACTCTGGCGAAGGAATCTTTCAGGCGCTTGGGATTTGTCTTGCGTAATGCTCGTGACTTTCGCAACCCAAATGTTATTAAGCTGTTATACACCACACTGGTTCGCAGTAAACTTGAGTCCAGTGCCAGTGTCTGGCACCCCCATACTGCGACCCAAACACTGATGCTGGAAAAGGTACAGAAAACTTTCTTAAGATATTTGTTCAATAGGTCGTACAATTTCTATCCCTACATGTACCCCACCAACTATCTCTTAGGGATGTTGGGCTTTAACTCGTTGGAGGTAAGAAGAGGCCATGATCAGCTGATAGTAGCCTATAAAACCCTTAGGGGTCGTATCGACTGCCCTGAGCTCCATGGCCTTTTCTGTCGACTATTTGTGCCCGACAAATACATCGGACACCGTCAAAGCCGTCGGCACAATCTATTCGCGCAACCTTCAGCCAGAACTGTCGCCAGAGCTGAATCCCCTGTGTGTCGTACGCTAAGGATGCCCAATGCCCTCCTGGCTGCCAACCCTGAATGTGATGTGTTCGCGGATAAATGGAGTGAAATTGTGCGTGTATGTCTGATGTTCTGTGAGAGACAGTATGCGAGAGTGTCCACTATCCCATGTTAGTCTTAAGTATTTTGTGTATAACACAATTGTCGACATTACATACCTGTATTTTTCTATGTTCCATGTTACTTGTTTCTATGTTAATTATTGTAATTGGTGTTCACCGTTTTAATTAACTATAAATAAATAAATAAATAAAAAAAACACATAAGGTCTAAAAAAAAATCATTTTATTTATAAAATCATTTTTTTGCTGTAAAAAATATATTTTATTATTGTAACTTTCGTGAGACACATTTATATTTATAATTTATTACGGTTTATTCACGTGCATTTTTCGAGATTGCCCGACTAGTTTCGGACCCAAACGGAACCCTTAATCATGAGCTGATCACGCAGCGAGGTCGCGAGTCGAACTAGTCGGGCAATCCCGAAAAATGCACGTGAGTAAACCGTAATTAATCATAAATACAAAAAATACATTAGTTACGAATATCAATAACCCGCAATGTTTTCGTAGTGTTTTCATTTTATTCATTTTAAAAACACTACTGTGAGTAACGAGGCTATTTTTTCAACAACAACGGCTGAAGCTGGGACAGTGGAGATATTAAATGTTAAGTCGCGTTGTTTGTATAATGCCAGATCATCTGCCTTGCCTTTTTAACTACGTCGTGGTCGGCTTTCACCAAACTCGGCTGAATATTCGTATTTTACACGGAACGACTGCCATTCAAAACAACTCAATTAGTGGGAATGCAATATCCTAAGGTTAGATCGGTTGTCAGACTTTCGGGCTTCTGACCATTCCTAATGACTGCCTGCCAAGCCTTTTCCCAACTGTCAGTGTCCAGTCTAACCAGATGTGGCTGAATATCAATATTTTACATGGAGCGACTGCCATCAGACCTCCGTAACCCAGTTACTGGGCAATGCCGATGTCCTAAGATTGTACGGGTTGTCAACCTTTCGAGCTTCTGACTACCCGTAATGAAAATCGCTTCTAAGAGAGAGTTTTTTTTTTAATAGTTACAGTAACAGACTACAGACTAATACATTCACATTTATGTTTAGCAATATACAATACTTAAATCTGGAGCCCAATTATAACTATACATAGCACTCACTAACTATTAATTAAAGAGAGATTTTATTTTATGCTTAGAGCTTAGAGAATAAGTAGGTATTAAGTTTTTCATGTTTTTATAGGTACTAGGTATTTCCTTAAGTAGGATATTTTTAAAGATAAAAAAAATCTAGTCAAAAGAAAGAGAATCTGCAATGAAAAATATCGACTTGTTATCTTCGATTTAATGTGATGTGATAGGCACGGAGAAGTACCGATGTGTAAAAAACAATCACTCGTTCACGGACTGACTGCGACAAATGCAGCTTAGGTAACCTTGAAGATCGATCAACCCGTGCAATAGCTACGAGTCCTTCTTTTTATTATTATTTATATCTGCCAGATATTCACAAAAATATTCGCTATAAATTGCGTGTGAAGATATCAAGATATTCGTGGGATCACACGGGCCTCATAAACTTGACTATTACACTTCACCCCACTGTAATGGCTTAAGGTTGTATGAATTGAAATTGCTTTATTAATACAAGTGTTGGAAATAATCTGCACCGCCGCAGCGTTAGCGAAATACACCCCCGGGCCTCGGACCGGATTGTTGCTGGTCTAACAAATAATTGTTTCGCAGTTTTTTTGAGAAATAGCGCAGCTGTTATAAATGTAACGAGACTGACCGAATTAAATTGGTAGAAGTGTACAGTTTAGTTTTCTTTTCCCTCGTTTATTACCAGTTCATTTTTTCATTCAAAAAGTTTAATTGACTGAATGAATGCATCTTTATTTGCGATAAGTATTGGTACGATTCGGTCTTAATTTAATACTTAGATCCAAAACACTTAGTCATAGTGGTGACATGCAAATATTAAGTTGTACATAATTATATTTGTTATTCTTACCAAGCATAATTCATTTGATACGTTATTAACATTTCGTCGTATCCTACGAATAGTGCCCTAACGAACATAGGGGCTTTCTTCTTTTATTGCATAATTCAATTCTGCTCATCATACCACATATAACCAGTTCAACAAAACAATTAAAAACGGTACAGGTTATCAAATAATTAGGTTTTCAGTCGAGGTTGCGCCCTCTTTCTTCGCAAGTAGTGGGGGCGCGCGGGCGCGGGAAGAGCGTGCTAGCGCTGTTCGGCCATTATTCGGCGGAAAAAAACAAATAGATTAATAAAACTCACATTTTGTTTCGAATAAAATATTTTAATTCTATAATCACTACATTCACATGTTCCCAGTAATGGTAAAATAGTTATTATACACAAATTCCTATGACATAAAACTAAATACCAGCAACAGAATAATATAATAAAAAATAAACTTTAAAAAAAAGTAAAAACCGACTTCAAAGAAAAACTAAAAGGAGTAAAATAATTACCATAATATAAAATTAACAGTTTCAGAAGTCGGTGACTTCTATTTGTTTCAGTGTAGAGTTGCACCGACTTCTGAAACTGTTAATTTTATATTATGGTAATTATTTTACTCCTTTTAGTTTTTCTTTGAAGTCGGTTTTTACTTTTTTTTAAAGTTTATTTTTTATTAAATACTTTTTAGTGTCATAAATTTAACCCCCTCCTCTTCATAACCCTTCTTTTTAGCTTTGACGTAGTCGGGCATAAAAAGCCCTTTCAAATGATACCTTACACGATATAATGAAAACATTCCAAAGGGGGGGGGGGGACACGCACCCCCTCCTCTCTTCCAGTAGTCAGTTCCCAACAACAAATATAAACAAAGCAATATTAGTAATTTGAGAATTTTGCTTTGATCCGATGAGGAGTTCCGTTCCATATCTTTGAAGTTCATGATCTAATCGTAACAAAATTTATATGGGACCAATCGGAAAGTATACCCTTTCGAACAAAGAAAGAATTTTTCAAATCGGTTTATAAATGACGGAGATATGAGGTAACACACATAAAAAATAAAAAAAAAATAAAAAAATACAACCGAATTGAGAACCTCCTCCTTTTTGAAGTCGGTTAAAAATGACATTAAGGCGATTGTGGCCTCGAAATTTCCGCAGATAAAAGGCATAAAGTAACTTACAACAGAGAATATGGATTTAAGGGACAAAATACGTATAAAATATAAAGATAATTTATTGAAAATAATCCTAGCCAAACCTTAAGATACCAACACACATTTTATGAAATCACCAATACATATTTGTTCATATTTAATTGAATTAAACACAAAAAAGTGTCTCCTGAAAAGTAGCTATTATGCAGTTACGCCCCTATTCGTAGGATACGACGATTTATTATGTATTTAATTCCTTAACCAACTAAAACAAATGTCGTAATGTTTATTTCAGCTGAAAAGTCTGAAACAACAGCCAACGTATTATTATTTAACTTGCTCTCATATTAGTATGCAACATGTACGAGTATGTTCAGACATATTGCTAGTTTCATGCGCCAAAACGTTTGTCACGAGATACTTGAATGCGAAATGAAGTTCTGGCGTTCTGAAACAAGCCTATACAAAAAGAACTATGTAACCTTCTAAGAGTCAACAGCGGTTATCCTCTAAATACAAACTAATTGACATTTCAGAAGGGTTACTAAAGTTCAAAATTACTTAAAACTTAGTCGTATCAATCTAAGCCCGATATAATCCTGATTTCAGTGGGCATTAAATTATTGTACAATATAATAGAATATTCCCTTCGCGTTTGGACTATCCAAAGGTCAGAGTAGCTCGTCGCAAATTAACCAGTGGTTGGACTTGTGATTTCCATTTCAGATACAATACGAGTATATAAATCTGGTTTTACGATTCTAATTTATGTTTTCGTTTTAAACAGATTTTGACGTTGTTTGCGTGAAAATGGTTCCGTATAACCTAATGGCTTTTTGTTCAAGGTTTTTCATATTAGTTACGTAAAGTACCTATTTTTGTCAATATTACTGATTTAACTTCTTTTAAGATAGGTGAAATTGGCTCGATATAATTATCAAATGATGCAGCTTCAGAGAGATAAACAAAGAAATTCGTTAAAAAAATATTTTAATTTAGTGTTCACTCCATGTAGTTATAAATGTTTCGGAACAATAAATTGTTTTTCATGTAGCAATTTATTTTATGCTCGCAGAACAACACTTTAGGTTTAATTATATGTCTAGATTAAATAATCTGAGGGAGTGATTCAATTTACTCCTCAAACGAGCGGCTAGAAGACGCCTCAACTCAATAATTTAGCCTTTATTTATTTACCAGAACTGAAGGAGATATCTAAGAAAACAAAAATGTTCTACAGACGAGAAACGTTAGTACTTCCTTCGCGAACTTATTCCCACCTTTTGCATACAAATTAGAACTTTTAATTAATTATAGGAGTTCATGTTGCTAATTTAATTATAACGAAGTTCATGAATTTACTTCGTCGTTCGAATTGACAATTCTTCGGGAGCCTGTGTTGTTTAGATTGCTGTCAAATTAACTTGTGATGGCTGAAAGTTTTCAACACGTGTGCGATGTAAGTAAGTGGAAATTTCATTATATTTTTCGAACATTTAAACAGTTTAAAAGGGAAAATTGTTTATTAGAAAAGCGATATGCGGCTTCTGCAAAATGTCAACACGAGTTTTCAATTCAATTCAATAAACGTTTTCAAATATTGAATTTTTAGTTTCTGAGGCTTCTTTTTATTATAAGACAATATACAAGGTTAGTCGGAAAAGAGTGTACTAATCCGCCCACTTAAAGTATTATCACTGTTGACAGTTTTAAAGTAAGTGTTTAAATTCCAGAAAACTTTTTTTTCCATGCAAAATGTATTTTAAAATAATAAATTTAATAAATATTAGCCTGTAACTGTCCCACTGCTGGGCAAAGGCCTCTTCTCATACAGAGAAGGAACGAGCATTGATCGCCACGCTTGCTCATTGCGGGTTGGCGATTTCAGACCATAAGTCCAGGTTTCCTCACGATGTTTTCCTTCACCGTTTGTCAGTGGTGTCTTAGATTAACTAAGAAAGTAGGTACATATGAAATTGAAAAAGTCACATTGGTACTTGCCTGGATTTGAACCAGCAACCCGGTGTTTAACAAGCGGGGCTGTAACCTCCGGGCCACCACGACTACTGTAAATAAAATGTATTTTATTAAAGTTTTTTCAGAAAATAGAGCTTTCAATCCGTAACCCCAAATACGACCTAAAATGTAAACACAGTTGATCATAGCTGAGGATAGATAGAGTTTAGCGTATTTTTTATGAAATGTTTTGAGCGGCTATTTCTCTTAAACTATTGACTTTTAGGAAAAGTTGTAAAACAAAAGTTATTCATTTTTACCTATGGGTACTTTTACCCCCCTTCGGATTAAAACCCCCTTTCCGACTCATCATCTCCCTGCCCTTATCCCATGTTACTTGGGGTCGGTGCAACACGTTTTCTTCTTCCATTCCGTCCTGTCACCCGTCATGATATCACTGACTCCCTTCTCTTTCATATCATTCTTCACACAATCCATCCATCTTTTCTTTGGCCTCCCTCTTCCTCTCCATCCATTCACATTTAAATTCATTACTTTTTTGGTCACATGCGTTTCATCCCTCCTCTTCACATACCCATACCAAGACAAACGGTTCCCTTTCAACTTTTCTGTCACTGGCGCTACTTTCAAACTTCCTCTAATATACTCATTCCTGACTTATCCATTCTGGTCACTCCACACATCCATCTCAACATTCTCATCTCCGCTACATACAATCTTTTTTCATCCATCTTCTTCACGGCCCAACATTCCGATCCATACAGTACGACAGGTCTTATCGCGGGCTTCCCCCCGAACCCCCTTTCCGACTAACCTTGTATAATATTATTCAAATCGGATATCTAAATAATTAAATTAACATGTGTTATTTCAAAGAGAATGATGTTGAACATTTAAATTGGGCCTATCTCCCAAATTACTAGCCATTACCTAATAACCCAACCCAATACTAATCCTTACACATAGCAACTAATAATAGAACTCAGACCACAGTGTAGCTATCCTAAACCGATGCATAATTACGCACTACGCAGAGGATCGCTCCATGATTAGCCCGGCACGTCACGTAATCAAGGATTGTTGGTAACCGACGCCGACGCACCCACACAAACAGACAATGATGAACTTAGAATAGTCGGCGATTGGCTGTGTAAGATATCTATTGGGTTTAATGTTTACTAGCGACCCGCCCCAGCTTCGCACGGGTACTATACTATGCATGTGTTATACATAAAAACATTCCTCTTGAATTACTCTATCTACTAAAAAAAACCGCATCAAAATCCGTTGCGTAGTTTTAAAGATCTAAGCATACATAGGGACAGACAGCGGGAAGCGACTTTGTTTTATACTATGTAGTGATTACGATGCAATCATCATTCGTAAAAGTTTTAGGAACTTAATATATTTCGGATTAATCATAATTAAATTTTTGTCAATATATTATGATGACTTTTTCAGTGCTTGAACTAATTTTGACATTCGGATATCTTCTGTGCGTCTCGTCAGGCTGTTCAATAAGATATTTTACTGTTTTTTTGTGTTTTGGCAACTAAGCCGTTGACGACTATTCTGCCAGCGTCATGTTGTGACGGCGACCGTCGAACTTCCGCTTTGTGGTAGAATTATGTTAGTGGCTGAAAGACAAAACACATTGTTGTTAGTATTTTTTTTTCTACTTTATCTAATCCTACTTTATACAACAGATATAGACAACACAAATATATATAAAATAATAAGATACTTATGATAATACTAGGATAATGATGACAAGTAAGTAGGTACATGTTAAACAATAAAGAAGTCGGGATAGTTAGATTGTATTTTTGATTAAAAATAAAGATAAAATATTCTTGTCAGGCAGTTGTCAACCCTGAAAAATAATCGTATACCAACCATCGCGATGTTATTCATAAATAAATTGTCTTTTTACTGAACTCACGAAAACAAAATAAATATGACATGTGTGCTTGCTCATTTTTTTCTATGTAAAATCGAAATACTGTGAAATCGAAAACGCTTAAATAAAAATGAAATCTTCTACAACTTTCTCTTGAATCACAGCGTGTGACGATTTACAATGCATATTACTATTAAATATATTCTAGTATTGCCTTTGATATTGCTAATAGCAATCTGTTACAGTAGATGTGTAGGATTAATAGATCCTTTATTTACTGTTCTCCGTATCATGGCATTACAAATAGCCTCACTAACTTGGTGTACAAAGAGGCGCGCGATTATAATATCTGAAATTCTGAATAGACTGTCAGCCGTTCCAACGAAGGAGGGATTATAATGAATAGATTCAAGCAATCACACGGACCTATGTAACATTTTTAATTTCATGGGTTCAATGTTGCCATTCTCCGTTGTACTGCCACTGATATCATTTTCTGCTTCACTGAGTAAAGACAAACGCAGACAGCTCTCGAGTCTCGGTCGAAGATTAGCTACTGGTTCCTCTGTACATTTACATGTATATGTGTATACATATTACTATACACTCAGTTTATCATGAATTAGTGAACAATGCGAGGGCTTTGTAAAGAAACAGTCATTGATAATGTGCAAAAGTAATTTTCAAAATTTGCCATACATAACATCCAGCGATTTTAATACATCTCCACTACCAGTAGATATCCTATTCTCCGAAGGAAAGGCATTATTTGCAGTCATTATAACATAAATCTTGTACGTAAACAAAACCATAAAACACTTTTCAAATTGTTATGAAACACGATGTCGTATCCGTCCAATACCATCAACTAATACGACACGAGGTAAGATTTCCCACATTCATCTGTACGTACCGTACAAAGAAATCGGAGGGATTTTTCGTAACAAAGAGGGCATCTGCGGTATTTATCTGCTTTGTAAAGATTCCTCGGCCCCCGTAACATAGGAATGCGCCGTAATCTTACTCACGCCTTTTTCCTCTATCGCTCATTTGCAAATACGTGAAGTGCGAACGAAAGGAACCCCATGGGAGATTTTATCATGTTCCCGTGGTACCGGGTTGGTCTCAAATTATCGGGACGCACACAATACGTGAGGCCTGCCTATACAACTTTATTTTTACGAATTCCTTTGAGTCAGTACTCCAGTGATTGTGACGGTCTTTAATCAGATAGAAATGGAACGGTACTATTTACTAATGGACTTAGTTAACTAACGAATTGTTGGGATTCTTCGATTGCTACGGATTCTTAAGCTTTAGTTGTGATGTATCTTTTTCGTTTGATACTTTTCGATTTGTTGACTTACATAAAGCTCTGAATGAAAAGGCAAAAGGTTCGGAATTAAAAAGGATTTATTTCAGGGGTTGCGTGTTTACATACAAGCAAAAGCCTTCATAATCTTTGTGTAATTAGCCACAAATGCCACCTGAAAAATGGAAATTTCGAAACAGAAAAGTTCAAATTCAGTTTAGATAATGTTGCGACTTGAAGGAGGAAATTAATTAGGTTTACTGTTAATAATTATTTTGCAGAAGGGTAAGAACGGAATAGTGAATAATTCCGAGAGCAGCGCCCCCTGGAGGCCAGTACTGTTAATTAATCGCCCAACTAGCCGGGTCCCGTCTACTCTCGTTACACAGCGGTATCGCTTGTTATGAAAAATTTATTATAAAATTTCTAAAATGAATTATGAAGTAGTTTCTGTCTTGTATTTCATTCAAGTTCTTAATTGTTGAGCTTATTGTTTGTTGGATCTCTTGATTTGCCCTTTTCTTACCAATGTCTGTCTATAATAAATGCGAAAGTTTGGAGGTTAGGTTATAAAAGGTTACCGAAGTTGTTCTCTGCGTTAATGATTTTAAGGTCTAGGTTGCCTAACTATTAAACTAAGTAACGTTTTTTAAACCTTACTATAAACTATGTGTCCTAAATTAGTGAGTCATAGAGGGAAAGACTTCAAATATTGAAAATATAATAAATAAGAAATATTGCATTCAAGGCTTACCTAAGCCGGGAATCGTACCAATAAGTATTTTTAACATTTGTCTATAAGAATTTTCGAAAATCAACCTCAGGGGTAAAAATGGATGGTAAAGTTTAAATGGTAAAAAATCCATGAACTTGGGCCGAGCCGCCATGGCACAGCTAGTTTATTATAGGTACTGTACTACCACCTTGTCTGTAAAATAACTATTTTTATTATTTTTTATTTAACTATAGAGTATACACTATAATCATACCAAGTTTCATGCTTGTATGTATTACTGTTTTTAAGATAGAGCAGAAACAAAAAAAAAAAAAAATGCATTTTTTGCCCAGGTCTCTTGTACGTCGACCCCTGTCGACCGATGTCGGTTTTTATATTTGCCTTTTTAGAAGTCATGGTAACACATATTCTGTGAACATTTCAAGGGTATCTATTACAGTTAAAAAACTACAGCCCAGTGACAGACAGACAGACGGACGGATGAACGGACAGAGGGCGTAGCGCGTAGGTTTAGTTATATGATCCCGTTAACACCCTTTGCGTACGGAACCCTAAAAAAAACATCATATTCTTCATTGGTATAGCTGCAAATTGATATTAACTGTACGGAGAATCTATACATAAACGTTCGATAAGAATTTTCAAAGGACTTTCAGACCAGCTGCAGCATATTAGCACACTCTATATTCTTTATATTGCAGTATTGAAAGAAGCGCTCTCTTTTTGCAATCAGAAAAAGCTAAGCTCGACCTTTTTATCGATGCGGGTAGCGTTCAATGTGGATCTAATTTAAGGTCTACGATAAAATATCTACTTTTATACTTTTCATTTGTATCAAAGAATTATTACGATAACATAGTACTTAGATGTATAACATTTCATACCAAAGCAATAGGAAATAACGTGACTTTATGAGATCACAGTTCGGAGAAATCTGTTGCTAAATTGATATAAAAATAAACAAAGTTTTCTATTTTCGATATTGTATTTTTCTGCACGAAATATTTAATAAGTAGAGAATATTTTACGATAGCACACAGAGTTATTTACTCACCCATTCCAACTTCCCTGTACTTATTTACAATATTAGAAGATACTTATTAAAACTTTTCCTTCTTAAACGTGTACAAAATATAAACAGGTGTGTTTTCTTCTTTATTTATATCTCTAGGCATCGGCTGAGGCATTAATAAACGGGAAAAGGTAGATAAAACCTCGGCCATCCGAGTAAATTGAGCACTTTTTCAGCTTTACAAAATTTGTTACGTCTTTCAGTGTAATCGCGGATTATTCGGTAATAATGTTCGGGCAGCGGCCCGTTTGTTTTCCTTGTCGAGGGCTAGTAATGAAGGTTGCTGCGTCAGTGAATTTTCTACGGCGTATTACCCACTAATAGTACCCGGTTTATCCCATCCTTTACTACCACCAAAGGTGTGAGGGAGACACAGTATTGAAAAGTAAATACTGTGTCTAATACCTACGACTGTAGACCGTAGAGTATTATAAAGCCGAGCACGTGCGATGCCGATCTAATTTACCGTTCCCAAAAAGTGCTACTAGCATTTCAACGGCCGAAATTAGTTCGTACTTTTGGTGACTTTAGTTTTCGTCGGGACTGTATCGGAATATTTTTTTAGTTGAATGATCGTTTCCAATACCAGAGTTGGATAAAAAATAAGTGTTTTCGTACGCACATCACGTATCGGCTAATATTTATAGACGACCATTGCAATAGCATTAACATTTACATTCTATTTTACATTACTGTTCACGATTTCATCAACAAGATATATTAAATAGTTTTATTCAAAGAAAGGTGCAGTATCTACCCAAGAAATAATTACTTGGAACGCATTTAAATAGTAACAGACATCTTAGTTCAAAATCAAAGAAAAAGCGACGTTGTATTTCCTGAAATAAATGATTTCTGTGAACAGCTCTGCAATTTCACTGAAATATTGACGCTATAAAGTTTGCAATTTTAAAAGAGTAATGGTAGATTCCAGGTGCCTGCAATCACTATTGGGAAATAAAATGAAGCGAGATAAGCAAATAGGATTTCAGAGTGCAATTGAGAGGAAAAATATATATACTAGCCTTTAATGTTGTCTGCTTATTGCGAGGCGGATTAAGAGATAGTAATGAAGTCAGTTTTCTAAAGATAGAGTTTTCTTGAAGAATTAATGTAGCTCCGAGGACGGCTTAGCGAAGACAAGGATGCAGCTACAAAGGTTCTTAAATTGAAATAGCTAAGACAGACTTATAATATGTAGGTAATAAAAATATTAAACATAATATTATCTGATATTAGTTCCTTTTAGTTCCTTTTGAACAAAACGTTTGCCCCACACTAAGATTTCTCTTGTATCGTGGGTGCGTTTACAGACAAAAATCTCACAAACAAACGCCCAGACCCGGAACAACCATCTGTAGGCCATACAAATTTTTGTTCCGTGTGGGAATCGAACCCACGACCCGTAGCGCAGAAGCCAATCGCTTAGCCACTGCACCAAACGTGTCGTCGTTATAATCGCTTTCTATCGAAGGCTTTTGTTTTGATTACTTAGTGAGTATCGAGTTTATTTTATGAAAACAATACAAGAGATGCATTAAAACCACTTAAAGTAGCTGTAGTAGTTAACATTGAATACATTTCGAGAAATAATATAATGTAAATGTGATTTAAAACATTTTATAAAAAAATGTAATGAATTTTTACCTTAATACTATTTATTATTCCACACCAATACATAAAAATCGACATTTACATTTTAAAAAAACTGTGAAATCTAAAAGTTCATGCAAACAACTTGTAGTACCTACTTTGCCTATTACTATACCTATTTGATAAGATGATTGCTAATTCCTAGACGAAACTCACAACAACAAACGTTAGACCATCACTATCAGATTATAGACATTCTTCGTATCACAAAGCAAGGATAGGGTAGCATTTGGGCAAAGCCGTGAGTCCTATGAGTTATGCGGAGCACATATAACGCAAACGATCGCCTACGCTCCGGCGCATACGAGATGTGCAAATTGATGGAATACAAATGTTCCGCCGAATGTTCAGGTGTACCGCTCAGGAAGCTGATATAAACGGTTCGAATAATAGTTGCTGCGAATTTTTGGGTTTTGTTGATCTAAAGTTGAGTTTCAAGTTATTCAGGAAATTAAATAACTGCTTCAATTCTCGCGGGACAGATTTAGAAGAAGGTTTTTTCAAGCGGATCTATGCTATATGAACAATATTTTTTACTATTTTTTTTGTGATTTTCTGCCCTCCAGACTACATTGCTCTCTCATAACTATGTTAAATAATTACTGTATTTACTCAAATTAAATACACGTCTGTATTCCTTGAAGGGTTGGGAGGAGGTGTATACAACGTTATTTTTAGTATACACAAAAACAGAGACACCCCAACAAGATTTTCATCAGAACTGCCTGAATATGTGTTTTTTTTTTTAATAAATCTCTAAGTTACACCATAGTTTACGTCGCGTTAAGTTCCCTAGTAAAGTGTGAAATGCCTGAGATGTGCTATGCAGGGGTTGTCTCATACACGGAAACTGATCGAGCGGACCATCTCAAGCCTCAAGGTGTCTATTCCCGTCAACTCTTATGAGTAGAAAACTACTGAAATAAAAATTGAAAATTATGAAAAAAAATGTGTAAAAATATGTCAATCGATTCTCCTAGTGATTCTGAACAAACTAGTTTCAGGTTTAGTATATACTAAAACTAAGCTTGTAGTATATACAAATAAAAATAAAAAATATCCTAATAAAACTATAAACTAAAATAGTGCGTCAAAATATTCCTCCGCATCGCTGTCGACTGGTAACGTGCCCAGAAGGCTGGCAGCATTGCCACGTTGTATGGCAATGCTTATCCTTTGACCAAGGTAGAGGCCAGCCTTCGGGTCACGGGTCGTGTCGACCAGCCGCCTTGCAAGGTCTTTGTATAAGATTTGGGCACTCGGACCCCACGGCCCGAGTGTTTCGACCCCAAACGGCTCGAAAATATAATAACTAATCAAGTTATTATATTTTCGCCGCTTGAGGGCCTCCGCAGCTGCAGCAGCAGCGCCAGCACAGCCTACCGAGCTAGGAAGATGAGATGGCGCAAGGGTATCGACGCACGTTGCGTCCCATACCAGAAGGCTACCCATCTTCCATGGCATCAATGACATACCATCTGGTCTTTTGCCATCGTCACGTGCCAAGCCATTTGGTTCTAATACGGCTGGAACGCCGGCGGTGACAAGAGCACGACGGATAATATCATTTAAGTTGGCGTGCCGTGCTATACGGCCTGCACTCCTGCTGCAAGACAAGCCGTGATGTCCGAGGCTGTCGACGGCCTCACCGCAGTGGCAGCGATGCGGAGCACAGCAGGGAGCACCTAAACGCAGGCATGTAGCGAGCCGAAAAGTATTATCGTCCAACATAGTACCTATGTTGGACGACGGAAGCGCCTGAAGCCATAGACCCGACTCCCATCTACCCACAGCCAGCAGGCGAGCACGCTCAGCACTTGTGATTGACGTATTGATAAGATTATTCCGTATCACAGCGCAGAGCGGCTCGTCCCACTGTCTCTGGGAGGATGGATTGACGGGCAACACCGTATTTGGACAAGCCATTTTCCAGGCGTTCACAGCATCGGTCAAGCACGGTACCTCAAAATCAAGCAGTGAGGATGACAAGATTTTCCTGGTTAATTTCTCAGTACTGTGGACCGAGGACAAGAATGCCGGTAAACTGATACTGGAAATTTTGCGGACGCCGAGACCACCCAAACGAATGGGAAGTGTAGCTTGTAACCAAGCTCGGTCGTCCAGAGCCACATTTAGGATTGAAGTTAGTGTGTTACATATAATTTTGTCTACTTTGTCCAAGAGTTGTGGATGTTTCCATAAATGGGAAGAACGGAGGCTATACGTAAATTTCGGTCCAAAACAACAGTATCGGATAATGGTAAAAGCCGAATGTATATTAATTTTGAACAGTCTGTCCGAAATATCACAGAAATTTTGTATTTTTTCCTCGATGAAATTTGGAAAGGATTCATCTAGGATTGGGGACCCTAGGAGGCGAGGTGAGTTTTTTTCGACAATTTTGATATTAGGGGCTAATGAATTAAATTTTTGGAAAATGTGTTGCCGGTCGAAGGTGTGGGGCAAAAAAATTTCACATTTACAGGGGTTGAGGCCGATAGAATTGAGTTTTTCTTTTAAAAAAGCTAAATCCACGTGGGCACGTTACCAGTCGACAGCGATGCGGAGGAATATTTTGACGCACTATTTTAGTTTATAGTTTTATTAGGATATTTTTTATTTTTATTTGTATATACTTTTATTCGTAATTTTGTAAATATTATAAGAATAATGTATATAGGAATTGTATATATTATGTAAATGGACAATAAAAAGCTTGTAGTACACCCACATTTCGCCGTTATGTTAAAGTCCCATTAATAAGGGGCGAGCCTATTGCCATCAACCGGGCACACATCCAGATTCCGGGCTGCTACTGAGAAACTCCACACGGAAAAACCCAATAACAATTTGTCCGACCTGGGGCCCGAACTCAAGAGCCCACGCTCAGCAGTCGCGCTTGCGACCACTAGACCAACGAGGCCGTCAACCGTGGACCGTTGAAACCGTGACCTTAAATTCGAATTTTCATAAGCGCCTGTAATAGTTTTATGTGGAATAATTGTTTTTGATTTGAATGATTGTTTTTCTATACATCAAAATAACCACAATAAAAAGTAGTAAGTAAACACACACATAATCAGTCCATTACTGTCCCACTGGCATTGGCCTCTTCGCAGTATGATGAGCTTAGGACTAAGTCGGTCACGCTGCGCTGGTCTGGTGCAGATCGGCAGATCATACACCATACACCACACACCACCGAGAACTTTTTAGAGCGTTCCCAGATGTGTAGGTTTCCTTACGATATTTTCCTTCACTGTTACCGCAAGTAATAATCAAATAAAAAAAAACAAATAGTTCATCTATCATAATATCAGGGGCCTAATTCTCCTAAAATAAATTGTTGCACAACGCAATCGAACCACAACCGTCAGTCAGTTTTTGTTTTCGAAAACTTTCAAAATGATTGATTTTGTTTTTTGTGTCAAACAATTTGATAGTTTTTGAAATTGAGAACTGTCTGAATGAACGGTTCGGCCTTGGTTCGATTGTGATTTATCTAGATTCATTTTAGGAGAATTAGGCCCCAGGTATGTTTTGTTTTAATGTTGCACGTAACTCAAGTGTGCATTATTAGTATGTCTGCAATGGTAAAAAATTAACATAAATGATTAACATAAATTAACTAAATGTTTAGAAGTTATATAATAGTTGTTCTGTGTTATTGCTATGTATGAGATTTATATAATTTAGGTTAGGTTGTAGATATGTTAAAGAAGTTCCTTATTAGGTTAATTTAATATTGTTATTATATAAATACCCACTATCGCATTAGGTTAATCCTGTAATGATAGTTGTAACGGTAATTTAAATAAATAAATAAATAAAACATTTCGTATTAAAAACTAAATTGACACCTACGTCTTTGAATACGCTTTATACCGGACTATCCCTGTGACATTCACAATAGAAATGTTCTCAGCCTAACCCAGTCATTAACCAAACTATTAGGTGAGTGCAGTTGAAATTCGTAGGCCAAAAATCGATTTGGTCGAGACCCATTGTGTTCGTGTATTCTAGATTCTAACAGCGGTTACGCACTGCATCCGATCCGAATCCGTGAAAATACGTTCCGAAGTAGCCATAGAACTATTTGTATGGTAGTTTACGCACTGCATCCGGCATCCGTCATCTGATTTCTATCCGATTCGGATCGGATGCAGTGCGTAATCGCTCTAATTCTTCTAGAACTAGATTCCGGGGGCTAGCTATTAAAACATATTCAGTAATTTACACAATACTAGCGACCCGTCCCGGCTTCGCACGGGTGCAATGTATTATACATATAAACCTTCCTCTTGAATCACTCTATTTATTAAAAAAAACCGCATCAAAATCCGTTGCGTAGTTTTAAAGACCTAAGCATACATAGGGACAAACAGACAGCGGGAAGCGACTTTGTTTTATACTATGTAGTGAAGACAACATCAATATCTATACATGCAGAGCTATAAATCATAGCTATCCCATTGCTTCGACATAGTTGATTAAAAACCAATACACACACACGCACACACACACAATGCACGCACAAACTTTTACCATTGTTTATGGATGACGAGCAAGTTCAACTTCTTCAACTTTATCTTGTGTATTCCAAGCGTAACTTTCTGTATAAGGGATTTAGATACGGGTGGGTTATGATAACCGGCTGCCGACGTCACATCCGTGCGGTAATCCAACTGGCAGCCGGGTCTACTGTAGCTTAACCTTGCTGATCGAATGATCCGACCTCATACGGGTCACGAGTCTCTCATTTACGTGTTTGAGATATTAGATTGAGGTTTGTTATCTTTTCATTAATTAAAATGTATGTAGAATTTTGGGTTACCAGGCAACGTTTCATTTTCATTTAAAATGTACCTCGAATATTAACCCTATATACATATTTTTTTGTACAATTAAAGTTATGCCTTTTATACTGCCCACTTTCAACAAAAACAGTATACAAACTAAACAAACAATAGAAATAGTACAATCGTAACAACAAAAGCAACACAGTTTTTGGGCTCTACATTTCACATTTATTATGTACATACACATGAAACAATAAACGGTCATAATTCAAACAGGCGAGGTAACAAAACAAATTAGAATTAACAAAGCTAATTCCGTCCGGTTGGCCTGCGCGCGACTTTTATGATTTATCCGTTGAATTCAACCGGACGAATGGACCCGTAGGTATCTATGTACCATGAAGTAGGAAGAAGTGGAGCGCCTATGAGCGGTTGTGCGTTTTCAGCCGATTTCGACATAAGCCGTGCATAGGTCACTGCTCTGGGAGCCTACTCCAAAAATCGAACTACGAAGTTTCGGCTGACGAATCGCATGTTTTCCAACCACGAAAGTGTTTCGAATCCGACAGTCGATTCGATTTTCGCGATTTCACATTTTGGTTTTCGTTCAGAGCGGTTACGCACTGCATCCGATCCGGATGCGTGAAAATACGGATTTAAAAACTCGGACCGATTCGGATATTATTTTCCGCACTGCATCCGATTCTAATTCGTGGAAATACGGGTCTAGATTCTTTAAATCTTGGACCAAATTCGGATATTGCTTACGCACTAATCCGATCTCTGATCCAAATTCAAGCAATTCAGGGGCCATCTTTGGCATATGTCCGACAGTACTACGGTTACTTCGGTCTGTCAATATTTCTTCCGAATTAGATACGACGGACGACGACGACGACGACGACGACGACGACGACGAGACGGGACGATGGAGAGAAATCGGATGACGGAAGTCGGATCTAGTGCGTAAACTACCATACAAATAGTTCTATGACTATTTCAGAACGTCTTTTCACGGATTCACCCTACTTCCAAATGTTAATTGACACCTAGTAGTTCCTTATCTGACTTTGATCATACATTTATAAGATCGATGTTCGTCTTTGTTTCGTTTTGATCCGAAACAGGGTCCAGAGGGCGAACGTCGAACGTTCGCGCTCTGGACCCTGTTTAACTATGACACTTAATAAAAGCACGCAAATAACGTCATTATTTTACATTTATATCTTTACAGTTCATGGTGGCGTTGTTTGCAAAGACCACACAATAATATATCAAGTTCAGGACCTTCTAAATTATTACCTACCCTATTTTCCGTCTGCATTTTCAGATGGTAACGCAGGCGCATTATTTGCTTGTTGTTTCATATGTTTGTGCACACAGGCCTTGGCCTATGAGTCGTAAGTTTACTGCGATCAAACCAATTATGAAACTTCCGCTGGTTCAGTTCAAGAAAAGCCTTAAAGGCTACTAGTTAAGTCGTAGTTGTGTCAGCGAGTTTATTAATTATACAATAAGGTTATTGGATTGATATGAATTTTAATTTTTCGACATTACTTATTTATTATTTTTATTTATTTGACTCCCTTTTTTTATTAATTATATTTGTTGCAATTTTTTAAGTTTTAAATTTTGACGACACGTTTGGTGCAGTGGCTAAGCGATTGGCCTCTGCGCCGTAGCCGTAGGTCGTGGGTTCAATTCCCACACGGAACAAAAATTTGTACGGCCTACAGATAGTTGTTTCGGGTCTGGGCGTTTGCGTTTGTGAGATTTGTGTCTGTAAATGCACCCACGATACTCGTACAAGAGCAATCTTAGTGAGGGGCATAGTTGTAAAAAATAAAAAAAATGTTTTCTTGAATTTTCACGTGCCACTTCGTGGCAAAATAGAAGACCCGCTCATCACCATAATGTTCTCTATTTTATGTGGAATAAAGAATTAATTCGTTGGATGGATACTTGATTCCTACATGTCTTACCGACTCACGGTATCGCGTCGGCGATCGTCTAATGAAAGACGTTTTGTTTACTGCACGTCTCCCAACTTGCTAAAATTAGGTATATTTTTGCTTTAAAGCGTATTAGCACTCTCTTATTACTTCACGCTGCGTACGTACCGTTTTGGACCAGTACGGTAGTCCCTATCTACCGTTTACTACCTACCTATGTCGTCGATATGGATATTGGCACGTTGGGCGTAAAATAAGTCTCAGGTGTGGTTGATAGCTTTTATCCGCCAAAACTGATAAAATATGCCTTTCGCTCAAGCACACCCGTTATCGTTAGTTTCTGTTGCGAAATTATTAAACTTTGCTCCATAAATGTCACAGGATTTAGACCCTTTGTAAAATTTTAAAATAAGGATACCGTTTATCTTCGACCCTTAAATGAATAATAAGTTTAAACAGGGTGTCACCGAATTCGTGTAATTCCTTCGAACCGCGTATTGATCCTAGATGGGTTGATTTCAGATTCCACAAAAACAAACTTTTTAAACCTTTTTTTCATTTTCCGAGTCATTTTAACGCTCCGAGTTAACTGACTGCGTGGGGCGATATCGCGGTAGTCGTGCCCGTCAGCTGTGTCGCTGTGCTTTCATTCGTTTATGCGTAACATCAAGATCTTCTACCATAATTTTTTTTGCAAAAATTTTTTTGCTCATTTTTTTATTGAAACATTATTAGGTGATTATGAGACGAGCACTTAACCATACAGGAAAGTTTTTTTTTTTTAATCATGCTATTTCCCGTGAGTTGTTTATCAAAACCAGTTTTTTTAATAGATCATTTTGGTTTACGGCATTACACGAATTCGTTTGTTGTTGTTTAATATTTGTAAATTCTCAAATGAATAATAAATGGAGAAGGCTTATGATAGTGTGTGGAGGGAAGAATTGTGGTCAACACTATCTACGTACGGGGTGGACTGGCGCTTGGTGCGGGCACTGAAATCGCTGTACAGGGATTCCAGTGCTTGTATTAGGATAAATGGGGCGTTCACAGACTGGTTTGGCATCTCAAGGGGTGTTAGACAGGGTTGTGTAGCGTCACCATGGCTGTTCAACCTATACATGGATAGTTGTTTGACAGATTTAAAAGGGAGTGATTGTGGATTGAAAATGAATGAGTTGCCTGTCAAATGTCTTCTCTACGCAGATGATCAAGTTCTGCTTGCATCATCAGTGGAAGGGTTGCAAGACATGGTAACTGTGATGAACGAAGCATATAAGAAGAAAGGGATGAAAATTAATATAAGTAAGACGAAAGTAATGGTTTTTGAAAGAGATGCAGATGTATCTGGGTGTAAGGTAAAGATTGGAGATGAAAGTATTGAACAGGTGAATGAGTTTGTTTATTTGGGAAGTATGTTTACAAGAGATGGTAAGATTGATGAAGATGTGGAAAGGAGAGCAAATGCGGGAAATAAAGTGAATGGTGCTATGCATGCGGTTGTGGCTAACCAGTCGATGTCCAAAAAGGCACGGCTGGCTGTCCATAATGGTGTACTGGTACCAACGCTTATGTATGGAAGTGAATGTTGGTCTTGGAAGAAGAGTCATGAAAGTAGAATAAATGCCGTGGAAATGCGTTCCTTGCGAAGTATGTGCGGTGTAACTTTGAATGATAGAGTGAGGAATGATGTGATAAGACAAAGTTGCGGTTGAAAAGATGATGTAGTGACAAAAATTGAAAGGGGTATGCTTCGGTGGTTTGGGCATGTTGAAAGATTGAGTGAACGGCGATTAACAAAAGGAATTTATAAGGCGAATGTCAGTGGAAACGCCAGTAGAGGACGCCCTAGAAGGACATACATTGATGTTATTGGTGATGTTCTTCAAAAAGGACAGGTGCGTAGTACTTTCAACCGGCGTGCGTGTATGACAAGATGACCGTGGACGAAGCGAAAGGAGTATGTAAGGATCGTAGCATGTGGCGTTCTACAATTTCTGCCTACCCCCATGGGAAAAAGGCGTGAGTGTATGTACAGTGGTGGACATATAATTAGAAACACCAAGTGTGACTTTCATTTTTAATACAAATTAACTTGATAATTAATGTTTTACGTATCATAGAGGGCTTATACCTATTTATCTATAATGTATGTACATCATGAAGTATTACTACACACATCAAAAGTGTCTAGGGATCAAGCATTTTTATGCGGATTTCTTGAGATTGAGATGTGGCTTTGTAATAAATTTATGATTTTATAAATTTATATGGATCCTTTTTGGTGCATTTCATAATTTGAATCAGGAACTGTGAATCAAATTCGAGTAAAAGATGAAAATCAGCTGTCAATATTTTCCCTATAAAAACATACAACGCATTGAAGACATTATTAGTGCTACTGTTTCCCTACTACTGATTAAAACCAACGTTATTATGGAGCGGCGACGTCATTTAAGCAGGGAAGAAATGCTCAGAGCCGTGGGAATGATAGAAGCTGGTTCCCGGCAACGTACTGTGGCTTTAGCTCTGAATACAAGTCAGAGTGTTATCAGTCGACTTTGGACACGTTACCGAAGCACTGGTACCGTGGCTGAGCGCCATGGAGGACGGTATCGCTGCACCACACGGAGACAAGACCGATACATTCAAATCTTAACTCGAAGAGCTCCAACAATAACCGCCATGATGTTAGCCGTGAGGCTTCATCACTCTTCAGGGAACTTAATTAGCGACCAAACAGTCAGAAACCGCTTGCATGAAGTGAACCTTCATTCCCGAAGACCGCTACGGGTACCACCTATAGCAATGCACAATCGTAGGATTCGATATCAATGGGCTCTTGGACACAGAAATTGGGCAGAAGAACAATGGCGTTTCGTGTGCTTTTCTGATGAGTCTCGTTTTGGTATGAGACCGGATACAAGACGTATACGACACTGGAGAACCCCTGGACGCCAACAGCGATTAAAATCCTGCCAGGAAGTCCATCCTTATAGTGGTGGAACCATCATGGTATGGGCGGGTATTTGGATCGGCGGAAGAACTGAGTTGATTTGGATCAGAGGCAACCTCAACGCTCAAATTTATGCTGAGACGATTGTATCAGACGTCATCGTTCCTCTACAAGCGCAAATCGGTCCCTTATTTCAGTTAATGCATGATAATGCACGACCGCACACCGCAAGAGTTGTAAGACAGACTCTCGCCGCAGCTAACATCAATGTCCTGCCCTGGCCTGCTCAGTCGCCAGACTTGAACCCGATTGAGCATGCATGGGATATGCTACAGAGAAGAGCTCTGCCGAATATGGAGGGTATCCAGTCGCAAGAAGACCTTTTTTTGTTGTTGCAACGAACATGGGCGGCCATTCCACAGCGTGATTTGGATGAACTCATTTTGAGTATGCCAAACCGATGTTCTTGTGTTGTTAGTGTTCGCGGTAGAAACACGGATTATTAATTGTTTAAGTTACCCAATAAAATTTTAAAGAAAACTGTTATTTCAGTCTTTTTTTCGAACTTTTGTGTTAGTGGTTCAAATGTCAAAAATCCCTTTATTAGGAAAATGGCAAATTTCTTTATTAATGCAAAGGTGACTTGGTTTATCGTTACTGTGACAAACGAAAACACTTTATTTGATGAATCCTTAAAGAAAATTTTAATTAATATCAATCAGGAGAAAAGTTATTGCAAAAATATATGTTGATCCCTAGACACTTTTGATGTGTGTATGTCAGTTTTGGAAATATCATACAACCGTTTATGTAAAATCTGGTATACTTTATAAAATAAAATGAAGCAGCACAACGTACTAAGGTGGACAACTAATTAGAAACAGAAAAAAAACATTATCATAAATATGAACAAAGGTAACGAAACAATAAACAATGAAGTTAAATGGTACAAACGTTTTATAATAAACAATTAATGTTTGGTTGGGAAGCCTCTGCTGTCGATTACAGCTCTACAACGACGTAGTATTGATTCTATGAATGTTTCATACATTTCTAGGGAATATTTCTCCAAGCTTCTACAAATGCGTCTTAAAGTTGTTGTAGTATGATACTAGTAGTAGTACGATATTAGTGATATGTTTATTGGACAATGTCTTCTTTACAATGTACCACAAATTTAGATTTGATTCAAATCCAGACTATTTGCAGACCACTCTAACACCGACACTAATTAGTCTCTTAGAAATGCTTTAACGCTGTTTCTTTGGTTTGGATTATTATAGAGTCGGTGTTAGATTGGTCTGCAAATAGTCTGGATTTGAATCAAATTTAAATTTGTGGTACATTGTAAAGAAGACATTGTCCAATAAACATATCACTAATATCGTACTACTACTAGTATCATACTACAACAACTTTAAGACGCATTTGTAGAAGCTTGGAGAAATATTCCCTAGAAATGTATGAAACATTCATAGAATCAAAGCCACGTCGTTGTAGAGCTGTAATCGACAGCAGAGGCTTCCCAACCAAACATTAATTGTTAATTATAAAACGTTTGTACCATTTAACTTCATTGTTTATTGTTTCGTTACCTTTGTTCATATTTATGATAGTGTTTTTTTCTGTTTCTAATTAGTTGTCCACCTTAGTACGTTGTGCTGCTTCATTTTATTTCTTAAAGTATACCAGATTTTACATAAACGGTTATATGATATTTCCAAAACTGACATAGTAATACCACAGTGTACCTACTTACTACATACAGTGGGTCAACGCCCATACATTTGACAGGTCCTATGAAATGTCAAAATTGGTAACACTTGTCATAGGGTTGTCACATAAAACAAATTACACAAACTTTGTCAAACAAACGTCCAAATTAATTAACGTTTTATAGAAACAGTGACACGCAAAAAGAAAACCACGCATGCGTAATTTTGACGATTGACAAAATAATGCAAAGGTATGTAGCCGCAAGTTCGCCATCTTATGCTGGAATTTACTAACAATATTTAAAACTACAAATTTTGTCGAGGTTACAGTCGCAGTGGCTAACGCTTGCGGGGGTAGGTAAGAGTAATAAATGATTCCCAAATCCAGGAAGGAGCCATAGAAAATTACTTATTATTTATGGTTATTACTTCTATGGTTTTCGTGGGTGCTGATGCTGGAAATAAAGACTAAGTATTCCTCGACAATATACGGCGGTCAAAAAAATTTACCAGTTAAATTTAATTTGCCAGGTAAAACGTGGTCCCCATCTTGGTGTTTGAGATTGGATCTCGTTTTTGTAATCAGCGTCCCCGAAAACCATGGAAATGACACCCATGACCACTAATTTGACATTTTTATTGCCGCCATCTTGGATTTCGATTTTGACCTCATTTTCGGCATCAGTACCCCCAAAAACCATGGAAATGACACCCATGACCACTAATTTGACATTTTTATTGCCGCCATCTTGGATTTCGATTTTGACCTCATTTTCGGCATCAGTACCCCCAAAAACCATGGAAATGACACCCATGACCACTAATTTGACATTTTTATTGCCGCCATCTTGGATTTCGATTTTGACCTCATTTTCGGCATCAGTACCCCCTAAAACCATGGAAATGACACCCATGACCACTAATTTGACATTTTTATTGCCGCCATCTTGGATTTCGATTTTGACCTCATTTTCGGCATCAGTACCCCCGAAAACCATGGAAATGACACCCATGACCACTAATTTGACATTTTTATTGCCGCCATCTTGGATTTCGATTTTGACCTCATTTTCGGCATCAGTACCCCCAAAAACCATGGAAATGACACCCATGACCACTAATTTGACATTTTTATTGCCGCCATCTTGGATTTCGATTTTGACCTCATTTTCGGCATCCGCACCCAGAAAACCTTGGATTTGACACCCATGACGACTACTTTACTAATTTTCATGGCCGCCATCTTGGATTTGGATTTTGAAGTTATTTTCGTCATCAGTGACCCCGAAAACCATGAAATTAACACCCATGATGATTAGATGAAAATTTTCATGGCCGCCATCTTGGATTAGTAAACAGTCTTATTAATAAAATTCTCTAGGTACATACAACATACATACTATTAATAAATTAATATAATTTCTATGAACGATGACAATCAAATTCGAAATCAAAAAGTGCGAGCCCTGGAATTTATGTCCCGAGTAGCAGTATGGCTACTCGGGACATAACCTCCGCTCCTTCACCCCGCAACCCCCCGCACGATTGCTCTGCGACAATGTTCTACGTTGACCGACTGTAAGGAGTAAGATATAGGTAGACTGTGGTAATACTTCATGATGTACATACATTATAGATAAATAGGTATAAGCCCTCTATGATACGTAAAACATTAATTATCAAGTTAATTTGTACTAAAAATAAAAGTCACACTTGGTGTTTCTAATTATATGTCCACCACTGTATGTATGTATGTATGTATGAATAATAAATATTAATCGAAACTTAAATGTTATCAGAACAGGCGAGTAAGATTAAAGAAAACAAGTGGGTTTTAACAGACATAAACTAGTTTTTCCGGGTTGATATTGTTATGAAACATGGCTGATATATGACACTACAAAAATTTACGTGCATCACAAAACTAAACATAAAGAATTTTATGTTTGTACAAATTTTCAGTAACTTTTATTATTGTTATAAACTACCCACGAGTAAAATAGCATCAAAATATAACATCAAATGCTCAACAATAACACGTACGACAGTCTTACGATTAACTTAAAAATTCTTCATACAATTTTTCTGCACGCGTATTTCAAAATGCTCTTTAAAAATAAACACCTAATACAAAATCCGTTTAAAGTGCATCTAAGTAAAATACGTATTATTCTATACACAGGCCCGCGCCGGTGTATTCTGCTGGAAGCGAGCCCATTTCTATGCGCCGTACTACGCTCCGTTATCAGGCACTATCTACTTTAGCTCAGCGTATAGAAAGCTAGGTACATGCGATAACAGACTTCGATTTGGATTTCGTTGAGTTTTCCATGAAATCACGTTTGTTTTTGTTTTTGTTATGTGACAATTGGGATGCATTTCGTTTTTAGATAAAGGTTTAGGGCTCATTGTCACCAACGAGTCCGTAGCGTTTTTTAATAGAATTTTCAAACGTTGGAGTGAAAAAAGTTTTGAAAAAACTAAGTGAGTTGAAGCCCAATTGTATTGAACAAGAACTGAATAAAACGTAACATCTAGTAGTCACGGAGTAACAGATGCGGCACGAGTACATGCATACTTTTTCTGACAAGGAAAAACATTGTTTGCCTAGGAATATTTTGACGAAACGCGCAAAAGTTGATACATACGCAATATGACGGTTCGAGCTTTTTATTTATAGACCCAATTTCATCAAACAGAAAAGTTTTTGCGCAAACCTACGCGCCTCAGCCCGGCCTGACCATACACATTGATACACTCATCTAAATTCAGTTTGTTCGTGACTAGAAACTCAATCGACGGACTTGGCTCGTAGTTAATTTGTACTGAAACTGCCACTTGAAGACGCTCACGAATTCCCTTAATTGGCTTAGAAGTTAGGGCAAACAAACAATATTGTCACACCAACGATAAATATTGGAACCGAACTGGAACAAAACGTCTCGCCCAACCGATAGTTAGGAAAATGGGGCACAGATGTTACGTACGATATTTAAAAAGTTGAAATAAAATACAGTGTTTCTATGCTGATCGAGATTGCAGAAATAAAACCGCGAAGCCTTGTTTTATCGAAGCTTTATTATTATGTGTGGTTCCTGGAATACATGGCCTAGCGCTTAAGTGCTTGTCTTCTACGTAAAAGGGTCTGACTTCGATCGCGACCCGCTCCATCGAAATACATAAATAATAATAAATCTTTATTGCGGATAATTCATGAGATACATGTTAGCATTAGAGTTCCTTACGTAGACGTTAGTAAAGTATTTTTTTTAGAAGCTACATTATCTGGCATAAAACATCCGTCTGAAGCATGTAGAGGTGGATACAGACTTTGCGAGGCGACGAACGCCTCTGCCTGAGGCGTGCGTATCGAGAAAATATACCAACATAATATATAAGCCATCGCGTGCGAAGCAAATGCCTCGTTTGTCTGTCTTCATGTTTGTGGCGAGGCATGTACTACGCACAGGCGCAGTTTCATTTTCTTAGTCGAGGCGTGGGTGGATATCGTACGCGGCGCACACCTCGAACGTGCATGCGCGACTACGTCCACAACTAATGTAATGCTCGTACTGAGGCGCTTTGATCTTGAAGCGTTTGCCGACATACGTTGGCTCGCCCTCTCACGTGCGTAGCACATGCCTCGCCACGAATATGAAGGTACACACCTTGCGAGGCATTCGTTGTGCGCCGTTCGCGGCGCATGCCTCGCAAAGACTGTATCGGCCTTAATAGACTCGTGAGTGTGTACTCAATGTTCAAGGAAAGGACTATCAAACTTTCCTATTATGGTTGTTAGGATACTGTTGGCACCTCCACACTTTCTGCTTAGCATTGATGCAGCTTTCTTTCTAATGATGGCATAGAAGCCATCGACATGAGCCTCAGCAAACATCAGAGAAGCACTGCAAGCACGCGGAAGCCTCTACAACACCCTAACCGTATTCATGTGCGCAACAGAATTTGAATATCGCTTGCGTTAAAGGTGAAAAACAAAACACCGTGCGAAAACATGCACATCGGAGAGAGTTCCAAAAAAATCTCGAACGTGTTTGTATTTCAATAAAAACTAACTATAGCGTACTGCCGTAAAACCGAATGCAAATGTAAAGTTAACAAATGGTTACTTGATCTAAGCTACTCTGAAACTGAAAAAGTCCTTGAGGTGGTTAAGTAGCAAGGTATATTATAATCTATATATAAAAGGAGAAGCTGACTGACTGATTGACTGATCTATCAATGCACAGCCTAAACCGCTGGGGTTATAAACTTGAAATTTTGACAGTAGGTTCCTTTTGTGACGTAGACATCCACTAAGAAGGGATTTCTCGAAATTCAACCCCTAAGGGGGTGAAATAGGGGATTTAAGTTTGTATGTAAGTCCGTCATTTTTGAAGTAAGAAGCATGAAATTAAATATTTAAGTTTTTGGTGAAAATAAACAAACACGTTTTTGAGGGTTTTTGGAAATTATACCCTTAAGGGGTGAAATACGGGATGGAAGATTTTTTGACGTTAAAAGCATGAAACACATAACAAGGTTTCTTGTTAGAAATAAATGTAACCACGGGTAGTGTTTGAGCGTTTTAGAGGGTTTAAAATTTCACGCAAGCGAAGCTGCGGGCAAAAGCTAGTAATTATATATAGATCTTTTTACGTAATGTTCATTGTAATATTATAAACCTACAATTAAATATGCATAAGTAAACACAATATTTATAATTACAAACATAATTATATACTGTACACTAAATTTCTACACAGAAACACTCCCAAACATAGGTACACACTTAAATAGACCGATACCCACACACTCACCCTTCACACATTCACTCACTCATCTGTTATACACTCATACACACTCACGCATCACGTTGACAATCTGTAATTATGTACATTATGATGTAACGGGGGTCCTGGAGTTCTAAAATACAGGCCTAGGCTTAGTTTAGACTCCAGATCTCCCACAAATTACTAATTCGCCCACACTGCTTGTCAACTTCAATTGTCTACTTTGTTGAATGTGATTTGTGGAGATAAATAAATAAAAAATCTTATATTTCTCCAAACCGCACCAAGCCAGCGTGGTGAGCAAAATTCGACGTCTTATTCTAAAAAGATTCCAGTGCTCAGCAATGGGCTGACAACGATGCGTACACGAGGAACAGATATTACTTGCAAGAAATAAGTGTCATAAAATAAAAACGTTTATAAAATACAGCAAGATTTTGTTATAAGTAGGTTATTTTTAAAGATTTAGTACAGTCAGTTGAATTTGTAGAGTATTACAGGGCTCGTTGTAGGAGAGATCCGGTTAAGGCTGCGCTCGGTTCATTTTGATCCGGTTTAAGCGCGTAGGATTCAGTTTCTAGCTAGGGAAATAATAAGACTAGACAACATTGAACGCGACACTTAACTTACATTGGGTATGTATTTGTAATTTAATTTTGAAATGGGAATTGTTTGTTCTATTATTGTTATTCTATAAAACTATTATAGGTTCTTCACTTTTGATTGAAATATTGATATCGGAGCGAACCAAATTATATTCCTTCTTTCTCCTAGCCTTTTCCCAAATATGTTGGGGTCAGCATCCAGTCCAACCAGAGGCGGTTGATTACTAGTATTGTACATTGAGCGACTGCCATCAGACCTCCGCAAAGCAGTTACTGGGCAATGCTGATATCTTAAGGTTAGACAGGTTGTCAGACTTTCAGGCTACCCGTAACAGCTGTATATTCTTATAAAACCCGGGATCGACTGTTTGACTTGCTCTGCGATGCACGGTGGGGTCTCGATGTGTAAGGAACTGCGGGGCCAATTTGACTAACAAAAAGGTTGATTGGTAAGAATGCCTTATGGCATTAAGTCCGCCTTATGTACCACCATAGTGCATACAAGTATAAATAAATAAAATTGTTGTCAAACGCAAACGAACCACAACCGTCTGTCAGTTTTTGTTTACGAAAACTGTCAAAATGATTGGTTTTGTTTTTTAAGGCAAACAATTTGACAGCTTTTGAAATTGAGAACTGTCTGAATATACGGTTCGGCCTTGGTTCGGTTGCGACTTATTTAATTAATTAATTAAGATTTCGTTTAGGAGAATTGGGCCCTTGTCAACTATCCACGAACTGACAGTTGCAAGCGCAGCTTAACCTCGTAAATGGTATTATGATCGGCACGGTTTAACCATAAACACCCTCAAACCAGAATCAATTTATAGTTGTAATATCCAATTATTATTTTTTGTAAATGTAACAATCCTCTTATTTTAAAAGATGGTCTAAGAAAAACCCGTTTTAAAATAGCCTCGTCCCTTTTTGTTAAGACGTTAATAAGTGATAGGTATATTTTAAGTCTGGATTACATTAGTCTTGGTTTAAACCTTATTTTGCTATAAGGCAAATACATTCAAATACAAAGGATTCGATACACCATTACGGCGCCCAAGACAACGAAACAAATCTAAATAAATAACCGAAATTACGAAATCAAAAATAGAAAAACGTTGACATATTTCACAAAGATTAACTTGGTATAATTAACTTTAAGTATGCACAATAATTAGAGCTTTGGTAAGCGGTATGTTAAACTGAAACACGATTTGGCCACGGGCCATTTTTGATAACCTAAGTAGCAAACCACCACCGTACTAATTTGAAATCTGGTCAATGTAACTGAAAATTTAATCATATCAACTAGTATAATCTGTTAAAGTATTATCATCATCTGCCTAGCCTTTTCCCAACTATGTTGGGGTCGGCTTCCAGTCGAACCGGATGCAGCTGAATATCAGTATTTTACATGGAGCGACTACCTATCAGACCTCCACAACCCAGTAACTGGGTAATACGATACTCTTGGTAAGACTGGTTGTCAGACTTTCTGGCTTCTGACCAACAGTAACGACTGTCAAAGATCTACAAATCACAGCCGGGACCAACGGCTTTACGTGCTTTCCGAGGCACGGAGGAAACTCGCTATGGTAAATGGTCACCCATCCACAGACCAACCTCAGCAAGCGTGACCCAACCCGGAAGATCGGTCTATGCGGCTGTAATTATTTAGCCACGAGCTCCTCCCAAAATCTGTCAAAGTATTATATGACCTAACAATGTTTCATTACTTTACCTATACTGTATAACTGGTTAGTCACTCTAAATCTGAAAACGAACTCTGCTCATCATCCTGTAAAACATTTACTTAATAAAAACCGGCCAAGTGCGAGTCAGACTCGCGCACGAAGGGTTCTGTAGGTATTAATTATCTATAAAAACGGCAAAAAAAAACACGTTTGTTGTATGGGAGCCCCCTTAAATATTTATTTTATTCTTTTTTTAGGACCTATTTGTTGTTATAGCGGCAACAGAAATACATCATCTGTGAAAATTTGAACTGTCTAACTATCACGGTTTATGAGATACAGCTTGGTGACAGACGAAGTACGAAGTGATAGCGTCCCATTTTACCCTTTGGGTAGAAATCTGCTGTTCCTTATTTTTATTTTTGTATTAAAACTTTTGTGAGACACATCCATATGAACCCGTCAGCACAAAAGTGGCTTAAAGTCTCAAGTACTGTAATTATAGACACAGTAGATTAACAATGGCACTGACGAACCGGTTCGTCGGTCGGGCCGCTAGCGGTTAAGCCACATTTTCTCGTTTATGAGTTTTGTGCGGTAAATAATTTCAAACATGCTAATTTTAATTCATAAATGGCTTCTAACTTTATTTTGACATTTAACAACTAGATGGCGTTAAAAACTTTATTTTTGCATTCAAACTTTTTGCTCTGGTCTGAGTGCAATAGTGGCCTTAAATTTTTAATTGCATACTAGCAGTCTCAAGCCTAGGCCACTTCTGCGCTGATGGCCTCATTTATGATTAGTTACGGTTTACTCACGTGCATTTTTCAGGATTGACCAACTAGTTTCGGACCCAATCGGAGCCCTTAATCATGGGCTGATCACGCGGCAAGGTCGCGAGTCAAACTACATACATTTTGTTAAACAACATTGATTATTTTGTATGGAAAAGCAGTTTTTTTTTCACAAATTCTACAAACACAAATCTCACATACACAAACGCCCAGACCCGAAACAACTATCTGTAGACCATACAAATTTTTGTTCCGTGTGGAAATCTAACCCACGACCCGTAGCGCAGAAGCCAAGCACTCAGCCACTGCACCAAACGTGTCGTCTTACTTCGTTTTATCTCACAAACCGCGACATTTATTTCCCAGATAAGACTTATCCGACGAATACGAAACAGGCCATAACAATAGTAGGTACGAGAATAATTTACCCAAACCCAGTTTGTCCCAATTCCAAAAACACCTAACCAAAAACCTCTATTAAGGCATTTTCGATCCCTTTCGATTATAAATTTGAGGACAGTGCTGACATTCGGCACACTCATAGAAACTGGGAACGCGTGATCAGAATTTTGATGGCGGGATTAAGGCATCCCGGTGCGACCAACTTGGCTTTAGAGATCTTCCCTGATGGCTCCTAATTAAGACCAAGCTAATGGAGAGACATGCTACTATGTAATTTGGAGGCGCTCCGGATTCCATTATGGTGACACAGTTTGTATTAGCTGTGGTGAAAAGTTCGATAGTTTCGACGTTGGGTTTAAAAGGAAATGTCTGTTGAGGAGAGAAAATAAAATTGTTGGTGTATTTCAGTGTTTTAATTTGTCTGTGGTGGCATATTTTTGTTCAGATAGAGTAGTGAGACTATTTATACAAGGTTAGAAAAGGGGGGTACTAATCCAAAAGGGGGTTAAAGTACCCATAATAATGAATAACTTTTGTTCTACAACTTTTTCCAGAAGTCAATAGTTTAAGAGAAATAGGTGAACAAACATCTCAAAAAAAAAACGCTAAAATCTATCTATCCTCAGTTAAGATCAGCTGTTTACATTTTAGGTCATATTTGGGGTCATGAATTAGAAGCACCATTTTCTCAATTTGTAACTAAAGCAGGGATAAAGAAATTTTCAAAAAATAAAAATCATTTTTCATGGAAATAAAAGATATCTAATTTTGAAATTTTAACACTTGCTATAAGACAGTCATCGGTAATACTTTAAGTGGCCTGCGGATTAGTACCCCCTTTCCGACTAACCTTGTATTGATTTTGTAATTTTGATGTTAGTTCAGATCTTTCTGTAGACTTATACCCCCTTATTACAAAAGATGGTCTAAGAAAAACCTTGGTTTTAAAATATCCCCGTCCCTTTTTGTTATATGACATAAGAAAGTGATGGGTATATTTTAAACCTGGTTTTACCTTATAGTCTTGGTTTAAACCATCTTTTGTAATAAGGGGGATAAAGTCCATTTGGAAAAAAATGCTACTGCATTTCAGGGTGTCATTTTGTAACACTAGACTCACACCACATAACATCACGCCTGTGTTCTTGTGTTGCAAGGTTGGGCAGAGGTTTATAATATACCCTCATTTTGCCGTTATGTTTAAGTCCCATGTAATAGGGGCAAGCCTATTGACATCAACCGGGTACAAATCCAGCCTCCTTGCTGCAATTGAAAAATTCCACATGGAAAAACCCAATAACACTTTGCCCGACCTGGGGATCGAACCTAAGACCTTACGCTCAGCAGTCGCGCTTGTGACCACTAGATCAACGAGGCAGCCAATACGACCTAACCTTCGATCAACAATAGCAACTAGATATCGGGTCGGCGCAAGAAAATCGTCTCGGCAAATAAGAGCTCGCTTGAGAAGTGAGCTCTTATTTTGTTTAGTACGCTTGAAACACGGCCAACGTAATCACGTCTCACGATGCCGTAGTGTGTAATTACAAGTTGCAAAAATAATACCCGAAAAAGCAATTTAACGGCCGGAGTGTCTTACTTTCGGTAAGTACATAAAGAATAAGTAATATTTTAAGCTTCATAAACTAGTAAATAATATCAAATTAGACAAAATTACCAATTTTAAACCCACGCCACAAATGTTTGTGCGTGTGTTGGCGATCCTTTAGCCAAGGCTCGCCAACACACGCACAAACATTTGTTTAACAGAACAGTGGATGCATGGAGTCGATTTGTATTGTAATAATTTTTTATTATTATTTGTTACCAGAACTTCAAAATCGGTTGTTTAAAATTGGTTAATGCTACTTTTGTGTCTGTTTGTTGGACTCTCATTAGATCTTTGATTTGATTTCATTAGAGCTTTCCTTTTTAACCGACTTCAAAAAGGAGGAGGTTCTCAATTCGGCTGTATTTTTTTTTTATTTTTTTATTTTTTATTTTTTATGTGTGTTACCTCATATCTCCGTCATTTATGAACCGATTTGAAAAATTCTTCTTTTGTTCGAAAGGGTATACTTCCCGATTGGTCCCATTTAAATTTTGTTATGATCAGACCATGAACTTCAGAGATATGGAACGGAACTCCTCATCGGATCAAAGCAAAATTCTCAAATTACTAATATTGCTTTGTTTATATTTGTTGTTGGGAACTGACTACTTGAAAAGACGAGGGGGTGCGTGTCCCCCCCTCTCCCACTTTGGAATGTTTTCATTATATCGTGTAAGGTATCATTTGAAAGGACTTTTTATGCCCGACTACGTCAAAGCCAAAAAGAAGGGTTATGAAGGAGGGGGTTAAAATTATGAAACTAAAACGTATTTAATAAAAAATAAACTTTAAAAAAAAGTAAAAACCGACTTCAAAGAAATACTAAAAGGAGTAAAATAATTATCATAATATAAAATTAACAGTTTCAGAAGTCGGTGCAACTCTACACTGAAGCAAATAGAAGCCACCGACTTCTGAAACTGTTAATTTTATATTATGATAATTATTTTACTCCTTTTAGTATTTCTTTGAAGTCGGTTTTTACTTTTTTTTAAAGTTTATTTTTTATTTATTTTAGCTTTCCTAGCAATCCAGAGAAAGAAGAGACGACTTTTATAAGCCATCTAAGAATTCGGTTGCTATTGTTGATCGAAGAAGATGATGATGATGCTGATGGTGATACTTCAGCAAAGGAAGCGAAATCGCGTTTTTGAAAATGACGATGTTGTAATTTTGCAAGAAATGTTCTATGCTCTTTCAGTTGGATTAAATATTTAGCGATCACAATAAAATACATAACTAATAATAAAATCTTTTAAAAATTAAGGTTCCTCTATTACTCCTATGTTCTCCAAATTTTCGTTTAACATTAGATGAAGTTTCGAAATTTGAAAAATTGAGCAGTGCTGTCATGTTTTCGTATGGTAAAAATTGTTGCAAGCTAAATTAGGCATTATGATAACGACATAGGATTTCGTACATCGTAAATGAGCTTGTTGGTATTTCTAAGTTTATATTATGTCAATTCAGGACACTTTTATCGTGAATTTTGTACTACACTCGTTGTCTATACTTATTCTAAGTCAATGGACCTAACACTAACAATGATCAAAACAATTATTCTAATACTGCCGTATTATGAGTGTAACTTTCTGTATAGATAGGCTTTTGTCTCGTGTAGTGCCGGACTTAAAGAATAGCACTACCCCATCTCTTCCTGTGGGTGTCGTAAAAGGCGACTAAGGGATTCTCTACAGGATGGGCAGCAGCGTTCTCTGAGTACATTAACAACTATACTGCGATCGCCAACCCGCCTGCCAAAGGTGGCGATTACGGCAAACCCCCCCTTTTTGGGGAGGCCTATGTCCAGCAGTGGACGCCTTTCGACTGAATGATGATGATGATGAGGCTTTTAGCTTAAACAATTGGACTGATTTCTTATCAAACAATATTTTTTACCAAAGGCTCAACGTTTTTAAAAAAACAAACCCAAATCTATCTGTCTTCATTGTAATATATATTCCTATTGCTATTTACGTATTTAAATGTTATCCAATCACTCTAGACAAAACAGCGAACGAAATGGAACTCAGTGAAAGCGTGTGTCGCAAAAAGACCTAAGTTTTTTTATCCCGACTGGATGGGTTAGGATTGGATAGCTCCCCTAAGACAGCGTGAAATATTATTTCTTTTTGTTACTCAGCCTCGTCTCAATGGTTCAATAATTTAGTCACAACTTTAAAACCTTTTGCCTAAGCGCGCACGGGTGACTTTTGTCACCGCGACTATTTCATCACTCTTATAAAATCGCGCACGGGTAGCTTTTGTCACCGTGAAAATTTTGTCACACTTTCAAGTCCATTGGTATGCGTGTTACGGCATGATAACTGGGTGTATCTCCATACATACTCTTAGATTTTATATGAGTGATATAAATTGTCACGGTGACAAAAGTCACCCGTGCGCGCTAGCTCTTTGAATACAGTTTGTTCCTGGATAATGTGCACAGGCGAAAAAGGATGTAACTAGACCAGATGAAAAAAGCGAAAAAAAAGTTGAATTAATATCGCTTTTTTAGCTTTTCATTGTTTGCGTGTATTTCGTAATTAAAAATGAATGGCTTACAATTGATGTTGCATTAGCAAATAAAAAGCAACACTCTAAAAAGTAGTCATCAAGTAAAAAGCAAGTTTCTTTGAAAGGAAAACAGACATTTTTGTGTGATTTTTTCAATATTTTTTATGTTTTGTTTCCATTTTTTTATTGATACATTTTCGTCATCTTTTACTCATTTTCTGTGCCAGTATCCAAGGACACACTGTATCTTTTGTGGAATAAAGAATGGTAAACAAACTCTATAATTATATATTGTGTCTTATTTCTTGTCAAACGTGTTTAATATATTCAGCTTATTTTCCCTCATTAAGGTTTCCTTAATGAGCCGTAATTGTGTTCTTTTAGCAGCAACAACGTGGCAAAAAGCGGCTATTCCTGGGCCTTAATACCTTCGTATTAGCAGCCTTTAAAACCGTTCCTTTTAATGTTCAACATCCATTGCCAATACTCTTTATTCTTTTTATTCTATGTATAAACCAGGAAGATACCTAGCTGAAAATGGCAGAAACAAAAATGATTATAGAAAGAATTCATCCCTAAGTAGCAGTAAGTCTATTATCTTAACAACACCAACAAAGACGGTAGATACAAAAGCAGTAAATATATCTCAACCTTAATTAGACATCATTTCTGTATCTCAGTTGCTATAACAGCTCTAAGAAGGTCATGTTTTCCGGTCTTAATTAAAGCAAAGGTTTAGCGATCCTCCGGGCGCTTGCTAGAAATTACGTACGTCGATTGGAGTTCATTAAGTTTTATTATTTTTTAATCAACTACTGGGTGCTGGTAATTGAAACCTTGGAAATTGCTTGTCTACATTTCTGGATTCTAGCATCTTCGCTCAGTACTATACTAAATAAGGGACGGAATGTTATTTCACTTGTCTGACGTCACGCGTAACTCTTCCGTGACGTATGTGCGCTTTTTATTGGACATCGTATAAACATAAGTACGCGCGGCCATTAATGGATGAGGGGGGAAGTTAAAAGCGATATTTTCCCATCGTGATGTATGGGAATCTTGCTTGTAGCTGTAATGAGAAATTCCGATGTCACAGTTTTCTGTGCGAGGCGGCACTTTTGAACGTGAGTTTTTGATAAGAATTGTTAGCTCGTCAAGTGGTGACGTAAGGTCAAAAATATGACGTAGCATTATTTCGCGTGACGTAACAATTCTACTTATACGTATTATTAAACCTTTTCCCTAACGGTAGGAAATAGGTTGATACTGCTTGAAACACGTACCAATATCAGGTTGGACTTTAAGATTGCAACGTTGCAAATAAAATTGTATAAAACTTCAAAGCGTATATTAATGTCGATACATTTCTGTTTCTAGTGACCACCGTCTGGTTTAACGTTAGAAAGACAGAGTCAATTTTAGTAAGAAACAAAGTTATAAGTGAACATACAGGATATTTTCTCTGATCGGGAGATCCCTGACTTCTTCTATATAGAAAATGTAGTCCCACTATACCGTGTGTCAGGGACGGTGTACCGAAAATTAAACAGTGAATTCAACCCATTTTTCTGAATTGAAAATAAGTGGAAATTTTGCTCGGAATTTTCCGACTTTTCCGATTTTTCTTTTCACTAACTTTATATTTCTCTGGTGTGAAATAAGTAAATGTGACACTCAGTTTGTTGCAAAAATAAAAGATTTTTATTTATTAATCGGATCATTCAAAATAATAAGCATATTTCACTGTGTCAATTTTTGGCAATCTGTCTTATTAATACACGCATTTTATTGACTTTTGACTAGAAATGCAAATTGGAAATTTCCAGTAAATTCGAAACATTTCGAGAAAAAATTTCACTTATTTTCAATTTAGAATAATGGACTGAATTCAGTTTCAGTTTTTTTACACCCGTTATGAACGATTTGTGCACATTGTGTTGATTTCAGTTATCTTTACAATATCTTATCAAAAGCTTGAAAGATTTACCATAGAAACTGCCGAGATTAATCACGACAGAGAGAAAAGAGATCGTAAGGTCTATTAGCAGGCTTACAATTCTGTTAAAATACGGTAAGGTGCCTGCATTATTATCTCTTTTGTCCACCGTACATACAACCGTCTCTGTTTAGAATTTAGCTCCATAAAATATAACATTGCTTTTAAGATTGTAACCCCTTATGTACATATAATAAATCAGTACACTTGGCGTGTCTGTAAATTGGAAATATAAAAAAAGCGGAGGGGTTGTATCCATTTCTTTCATTTTGGGATTTTTCGTCTGTTCATCTGTTTGTAGGTTTGTTTGTGCATGCATCACGTATAAAGTACTGACTCAATGCCGTTGACTTTTATAAACGAATATTATGCGTATCTTGGAGTAAAATTTAGTGTTTATTTCATCGTAATCAGTTCGCTCAATCAACAGATATTTGAATTTAAAGTTATCAAGACGAATTAGATATTGCGACACAATACGAGTAGTTCACTTGCAAACCGCGCTATATGACAATTTTGTGATTTTTAGATAATGGCGGGAAACGGACCAGTATTTAAAATAAATTCATATACATCAAAAATATAGCGCCAAAACTTGCTATATTCTGAGCAAATCGGTATCAAATGTTGACTACTCATGCAAAACTCGCTATGTTACTTAAAGCCTCGTCCCCACTAGGAACATTTGTCGAGCGACATGTGTCCCCGGTGACATCGGGCGATGTCGGGCGACGTCGGACGACATCGCCGCGACATTGTTGAAACTGTTCTTTGTCGCACAGTCGATGAAGAGTAGTGATAGAAGCCTCGTCCCCACTAGGAACATTTGTCGAGCGACATGTCCCCGGTGACATCGGGCGACGTGGGGCGATGTAGGGCGACATCGCCCGATGTCTCCGGGGACACATGTCGCTCGACAAATGTTCCTAGTGGGGACGAGGCTTAATTTTCCGGAACGGAACAATCTTTTTTTTTATGTTTATGTTTTTTTTTTATCCAAGCACATAACGCCAAGTTACTTATATTATGGGCGCGTCCATACGGACGTCTACGCGACCAAGTCGCGGGCACAGCTAGCATTTTAATAAACCACGCTTCGCATTTACCTATTCACTAAAAAACTGTCTAAAATGTATAGGAAAACGAAAGTGACCTAAAATTTCAAAGCAATTTTGTTTTCATTGTAAACAAACATGTTTATAAACCCAAAATCTATACAATATTATGTTTTATGAATCTTAGTTATGCATAGAATCTCATATTTTGTTATGCCGTCAAAGCGTGTAAGTGGATAGTCGTGATGTAATATGAAAGAAGGTATCTTCAAAGTATTACCATGAAAATGTTATCGCTTCGCGCAAAATTGAGCCCTTTCGTGGGAAGTAACTTGGGCACTACAATGAGAACTTGATGCGCGAAGCTTTCTTTCCCCAGAGGGAATAAAGTGACACTTTGACGAAATTTTCTTACAATAGGTAGTGAATGGGACGTTTATGTGGAAATGGATTTTGAAAAATATTAAATCGACATATTATAATATATTATATCAGTATTAAAACATTATGTCTTTGAAACAGTATTGGTATGTCTGCACCAGTGCGCTTTCATGTTCATCTTGCGCTTTCGTCTGACGCATGCCTGAAACGCCATAGCGCATGCCTTAATACTAGTTCTAGTCTTATGGCAATCAATATTGCATGCGCTTGACGCAAGAGGAATTGAATGTTGAAAGCGCAAGATGAACATGAAAGCGCACGGGTGTAGACATACCATATGATGTTGTTGGAATTGATAAACTTCGATAGATCCCTGTAGATTTATACAGGGTGTAAACGAATTTGTGTAATTCCTTAAAACCACATGATCTCTTACTGGCATAGCCTGTAATAGATCATAACCCTGCACGAGATTTTGCTTGATTTTTTTTTCTTTTTTCACTGTGTTTGGTAAGGTTTAAAAAAACAATGAAACAAAACATTTCTCTGCCCGTATAACGACTAGTACGAAATCGCTCCACGCAATCAGTTTACTCGGGGCGCTGAAATTACTCACGTTAAGAGAATACCATGCATTTCTTGTATTTTTTTTATTTGGGGTTAATATCAATCTGTCACCGGTAGATCACAAGGTTTGAAGGGATTACACGAATTCGGATACAGCGTTTATAGATAACAATAAATTTATACAGGGTGAAATTGTAAACAGTCGACAAACCGAAATGGGAGATTGTACTCATCACTATGAACAACTTTTACTAAGAGAACAAATCTGCAATCGCAAAAAAAAAACTGCTGTTCCCTACATTTTGACGAGTTATGCGAACATAAATGTAGGAAACAGCTGGTTTTTTTTTCGCGGTTTCGTCTTTCTTCCCATAGTAAAAGTTGTTCATAGTGATGAGTACAATCTCCCATTTCGGTTTGTCGACTGTTTACAATTTCACCCTGTATATTTAAAATAACGATGATGGCCTTAAATAGCAATAATGTCAACCTGTACTACATCATGCAAAAGCGCTTAGAAAAAATAGTAATAAAGAAAAACATGATTCAACTAATTAGGGAGGGTTATAATATAACACTTTATTCGTCCATTTTACGCATAAATGCAGATACAAAACAAGCAAAACTCATAAATAACACAGTGTTAAACGAAAGAAAATTAATTTACAAAAATGTACCAAAAATTACAAATGCGTGGGGTGTAATTATTACACAATACGGGTCGGAACAGTAACCAGTGTGGCTGGAACGCAAAAATTATACAGTCTAACCGTTTTGCAACACGCAACGGGGCGTAAGCAGCGTCGTAGCTCGCGTGACCCTAATCACAAGGAACTTTGTAATTTTTAATTTTAGAAATGGTTACATTTATTTGCTAATCGTTGACACAGTTTTCTTTGTTTGTAACAGAAAAAAAAACAAGAAAAAAAAATTGTTAAAGAAGCATTCATTTTCAAGCGTTGAGTGTTCGTTACTGAATGAACAGTGAACATTTTTTCTTCTTTGCTGCTTCGCTGTTCACTACTAAATATAGTTCTATTCTTATATAGGATAAAGACCGCCATCAAGCTCTCTTGCATCTTAACAGCAGCCCTGTCTGTTGACGACTTTTTTTTCTTGGTTTTTTTTCTTCTCGTTAAAAATTTAGCAAACCAATTAAAGTTCGATGTAACATTTAGTAGAATTACACAGATTACAAAATTGGATGTTCTAGCATACTCCTGATTCGAAGTTTTCCTGCCCGTCACGAAACCGGGATATGATGGAGTGGTTGTTTTGTTCCACACGGCGAATTTAATTACTACCATGTTATTGAGCATAAAAAAACAGCTAAAGGGTTGTGCTGTTGAACCTAATTGTCGACGGTAAACACGCAAATATAAAAATAGCAAAAAGAAATACATAAGAAAAAGAAATGCTCGTTAAAGAAAAATAATCTTAATGTTGTACCTTTCGCAATACAAGAAAAAAAAACAACTGTATTCCAAAAACAAAATATCAACAAAAGTTTTTAAAATAACAAAAAAGAATATTTTTTTTCGGAGCGGCGGCACGGGGCATTTAGCGGGATCAATCACGCAGTCGACTCTCACGAAACTGGAGGGTTAAACCTGCGGAACAATTCGATTTATATTGTGAGTTTTTGAGAGCTTCCAACTTCACGTAACAGACAAATACAGTGAGAGTGATACACTGTTATAGTTTCAATAACTTATCGCATCTTGGCTCAATGATAGGAAGAACAGGAATTTCATATCTTGAGGTCCTAGAGTCTAGGATCTAGGCTATAAGTTTAAGGCGTAACTCGGGTCAATGAGGCTGACAGATTGATACAATGATTTCGCGTCCCAGCGTGGGCAAGAGCTAGACGCAAACTTAAATTATATGATTTGTTAAAATTAAACATAAAACTAGACGCGATAAAAAGGTGGGAAATGTTAGAAAATGCTTTTCCTAACTTGAGCATAAAATTCAAACATATCGAATAAGCGGTTCCCAAGCGCATTGGCAATATTGATTTTACATAAAGTTGCTGTCCCAGAAAATACAACGAGTAAAAAAACTGTTGACTGAGAAATGTTTATTTTACCCTTAAATATTATTAAGTAGGTACTAGCTGTACTCGGCATGCGTTGCAATGCACTTTTTCCTACTTACTACATGCCTACTACTTACCTACTACCTACCTTCAGAAACAAAATGAAAATAGTAACAAAACGTTAAAACCATTTTCATGCATGCGGTACACAAATAAAGATTAAGGACGTACTGAGAAAATTTCGTTTTTTTTTAAATGTTAAATTTTTTTTCATAAGAACCATCTCCTGACAATTAGGAAAAAAAACAAAAAAAATTGCGAAATCGGTTCAGCCGCTCAATGCCGTGGCCAAGGAAAATAGGGATTCATTTTTATATACATAGATAATTATTATTGTCAAAGCGATACATTTAGAAGTGTGCTGAACAAAATCATATTCAGATGTGAGGGAATTTGAAATTTGATCCTAGCAGCCCCCTTAATTGTATTTCTCAAGCTCGGTTTTGGCGCGGGATTGAAACGTTGATCGGCAAATAGCCTTTGACTCCATGAAATGTGTCTTATATCCCTTAGGATTGAGAGGGTATAAGGCATACATAGGCGAAATATATTCTGGAGATATAGGCCTAACATTAAAATTAATCTGACTGCAAAATATACGTTGAGCAATGATAAAATTAAATACGCTAAACAAATTACGGGAGAGCTTTTTTATTATAATTTGCTAACCGACATTCATCGATAAAAGCATCCAACCAAATCTTGTATTTTTTATTCAAACAATACAATAATCAAAAAACAGCAAGTATAAGGTAATAATTTTCAGTGTAGGTACTTAAAACAAGAAACCAACTTTATCTGAAGAATTCAAACTAGACTTTTAGGACTTCTGTTAGCATGTCTTATCAGAAATCAAAATAGTAAATGTTTTGTTAGGAATGTCAATTGAAGACAACGTTTTATTTATATTGACTCGAATCCCGCCCTCCAACGCCTTTAAGTCGTTTTACGCAAAACGCTGATTTTTCACTTAAAATAAAACGACAAAGACCACGTTTATACATTTCTTTTGCAGGCGCAAAGGTACGAGAATTACCCTCTCTTTGTAATGCTAATTTAAAAACCAAGGAATTCATTTTTTATTCATAAGTTTTTCTGCTCTAAAGCCAGCAGTCGGAGCATCCTACTCGTTTGTGATGAGTTTTGAAGTTAAAAAATAAAATTCAAATAAAATGCTTTGTAGATGTGCTTGTTTTAAAAGCGGGTTAACAAGAGCCCGCCTGGTATTTATTATACTGAACGGCGTTACTTCGTCAACGTCGACGTTTCAGATTTATGTGTGCACGAATATTTTTTCGATCAGAGGTAAGTAGAATAATTCAATATGAAAAATGGCAACAATTTGTACAAATACTCAGTCAACTGTTCATCGCCAACAAGCAATTTTCGCTTTCGTTATTTTTCTTTACATAACATAACAAATCAGCCTATTACTGTCCCACTGCTGGGCACGTACCTCTTCTCAGAATAAGAAGGGTTTAGGCTTTTGAGTCCATTTTTCTTTAAACGTTTTCAAAATTAAGTTTGTTTCTATACCAATACAATAACGGTTTCAGAATGTTGATGGGGCTGCCCCGTTTCTGTAGTGCATCTGGTATGCTCACGCAGGCACACGTCGATGGCTTTCATGCCATCGTCAGACAGAGATCTGCCTCGTGGCTCTGTAGACGGTCAGCGGGCCAGCTCCAACTCCATCCTTAAGACCATAGCAGGGAGATACGACTCTTCTTTGTTGAATGCCGTTGTTCAAAGATGCATGACGAACAATGAACTGGTAACTAAATTTACTTACTACTACATACTTTTTTTTTGTACTAACTTTTATCTTTCTTTGTCTCTTTTTTAATAACTAAGTATGGATGTTACTTAACCGAAATAAATATTATTTTACTTTATTTATTTTTATTTTATACCTGTTGGTCAGTAACTACATAATATTTACCACGTTAAATAGCAACATTTTAATCATTTTAATTGAGTCTCGATTGACATGATACCTGTAAAATATAAAATAACCTAGCAGACCAAAATAAAATTATTAATTTTTGAGCTAAAAGTGAAATAATTATTCTCTTGTAGTGCTATTAAGTACGCACAACATATAATTACATTCCTATTTAATTAGAGACAATAATACAATATGTGCCGTTTCCCAAAGTAAATGTTCCGCCCTCTGACAAGAAATAGATCTTATGTACCTACTAGCGGCCGCTTTCGGCTTCACCCGCGTGAATATAGTTTATCGCTTATTCCGTATTTTTCGGGATGATTATAATTCAATCACGATTCGAAAGACACATGGCGCCTATTATCATAAGAACGTTATTGTTGTTTTCCTCGGGAACAGTACTTTTTTTCGGGATGAAAGGTAGCCTTTTTTTATCGTGGGAAAATCCTCTTGGATACCCTTCGCCTGGGGAAGGCGAAGGGTTATGCCGGACTATTACCGGCTAAAAACCCACGGCGTTTCTTCTCCTGACCCTTGGCCGGAGTCACGGGATTCGCAGCTGCAGGCACCGCAACCCCGGCAGGCCTCGGTCCTCCAGCCTCTGGCGGACCTCTCTTTCTGTTGGGTCTTGCCCCACGTCCTCCTGAGAGGCGCGCAATGAAAGGTACCCTATGTCCGTTTCTGTACACCGGACAACGTATATAGGTACGTATATGCATATGCACAGGATGATCGGTTCAGTGGTTTAGGCGTGAAAAAGTAAGAAACAAACAAACTTACTTTCGCATTTATTAACCGACTTCAAAAAGTAGGAGGTTCTCAAATCGGTTGTTTTTTTTTTTTTTTTTTTATATTTGTTACCTCATATCTCCGTCATTTATGAACCGATTTGAAAAATTCTTTCTTTGTTCGAAAGGGTATACTTCCCGATTGGTTCCATATAAATTTTGTTATGATTAGACCATGAACTTCAGAGATATGGAACGGAACTCCTCATCGGATCAAAGCAAAATTCTCAAATTACTAATATTGCTTTGTTTATATTTGTTGTTGGGAACTGACTACTGGAAAAGAGGAGGGGGTGCGTGTCCCCTCCTTCCCCCCTTTGGAATGTTTTCATTATATCGTGTAAGGTATCATTTGAAAGGACTTTTTTGACTTTTTATGCCCGACTACGTCAAAGCCAAAAAGAAGGGTTATGAAGGAGGGGGTTAAAATTATGACACTAAAACATATTTAATAAAAAATAAACTTTAAAAAAAGTAAAAACCGACTTCAAAGAAATACTAAAAGGAGTAAAATTTACCATAATATAAAATTAACAGTTTCAGAAGTCGGTGCAACTCTACACTGAAGCAAATAGAAGCCACCGACTTCTGTAACTGTTAATTTTATATTATGGTAATTATTTTACTCCTTTTAGTATTTCTTTGAAGTCGGTTTTTACTTTTTTAAAGTTTATTTTTTCTAGCTGCGCCCCGCGGTGTTACCCGCTTTTTTCGGGATAAAAAATAGCCTATGTGTTAACCCAGGATGTCAGCTACCTCCATACCAAATTTTATGAAAATTGGTCCATCCGTTTGAGCGTGAAGAAGTAACAAACTTACAAACACACACACTCACAAACTTTCGCCTTTATAATACTAGCTCAGTCTACCTATATCTTACTCCTTACAGTGAGTCAACGTAGAACATTGTCGCAGAGCAATCGTGCGGGGGGTTACTGCATACTTGGGACATAACTTCCGCCCCTACATAATTTTGACATTTCATAGGACCTGTCAAATGTATGGGCGTTGACCCACTGTATGTAGTAAGTAGGTACACTGTGATACTAGTGTGATTAGTAAGGATCTAATGTACTACCTACCATTAGTTATGAACACGGTGCGTGACAACTACTGAGTTACCTACTCTCGTTTGTAGCTACGTGTTTAACTTGCTTTGAATTAGAAGGAAAATATTTGCGGTAACCCTGTGTAAAGTGTTGCCAGATCTGTTTTTCCAAATGCCGGGACTTAAATGAAAAACCGGCCAAGTGCGTGTTGGGCCACGCGCAGTAGGGTTCCGTAGTTTCACAATAATGCGGACTAAGAAGCGGGTTTAGTAATTTTTCAATGGAATTTGTACGTATGTTTTACTTTTCCGGTTGGTCGACTATTACTCGTAAACTTGTAAAGCCTACTTAGCTGTGATAGTTTTCCTTTTAACTTCGTTGTATATACTACTACCGCGATTTTTTTCACCTATCTAAAACTAACCGTTTAGCTGGAAGGGGGGGGGGGGGGGCACTTGACTCTAACAAAAATTAGCACGATTAATATTTCAGAAACGGATCCCTTAATCGAAAAATTGTTTTCACAAACCCATGATATTTTTTAAAGAACTATCCAACAACACCCCACACCAAGGGGTACACGAGAAAAAAAACATCCCCTATTTACGTGTACAGGAGGTAGCATAAAAAAAACATGATTTCATTGTACCACTTTGTTGGCGTGATTAATATGTATATCCATGCCAAACTATAGCTTTCTAGTACGGTACTAAGAGTCTCTGAGCTAAGCTGCGGACAGACAGACAGACGAACATGGCGAAGGCGAAACTATAAGGGTTCCTTATTGACTACGGAACCCTAAAAAGAGGGGGACTCTGACAAAAAATCGGGACGTAGAAGGAATGCAATGGTTACAATCCTTTATTTCTAATAATAACTATACAAAATTACTAATATGCCAGTGTAGTATTGAAATCATTATTATTAAATTACCGCATCAGTATTAACTACTTAGGCGAAATAGCGGGATTTTCGGCGTCCTGCTCATGGTGCTAGCGGGACGCATCCTGAGTGGGCTGAAAAACGGGACATCCCTCCAAAAGCGGGACGTTTGGCAACACTGCCTATGAACCTGGGATATCTTTACTCTGTATTGTATGAAGCTATCTTTAGCTATGCTAAGCTGCGTCATTTCTTCCTGGTTGAGAGAAAATGAGCTCTATGTGGTAGAACTAAAATCAATTCTACTGTTTATTAGTTACTTTATGGTCCCTCGCCAATGCCTCAAGTGGCGTGCCACAAGCTGTTTCCATACATTTCGTTCATACGTGTGCGGCAAGTCTGCGAAATGTATGGGAATGATAGTCCGCGGCTTGCGGTCGGCCACTTGTGGTTGTGGCGAGTGGCCAGCAGTGTGCGGGCACCCTAAATTGTTATAATTACAATATTCTATTGCATTTTATTTTAAATTAGCTCCATCCAATATGATAAAAGAATATATCCCTTAGTGCCTATCTTCTTACAGAAGAATTGTGTAGATATAAGATAATTTTTAAACAAAGTTATAATATTATCTAGTAAAGTGAAAACTATTCCAACTTCTTTTAATTGGTTTCAAAGTTAAAATTAAAAGAACACAGCAATAGAGGAACTTGCAAAAAATGTTTGCAAAACAAATTAATGTAATATACTAGAATGTAAAATGTTAATGCCTTTGCGGATACAGGAACGCGATATAAAAAATGGAACATTTTATATTTCACCAACCGTTGCAGATTAAATATTTTTTAGTTTAAAAATGAAATGTCGCGTGGTTTTGTAAGCTGTACATACTTTTATGCTATACATTTATTTACATATTTTCAAACAGTAGGTAAGCTTTAAAGTGCTTTAGATGTATATTTATACATTTAGAAAGCAAAATACGGAACTTAAAAGACACGAGAAAAGATAAGACTGTTCTCCTGCATTTTTTATGCAACTTTGTGACGTTGAGCACATTTCTCTAAATGTACAGCAAGCCGGCTTATCTCCGCTTTAGCGTAATAACAGCATACAACATGCAGCAGTCAATTGTTTGCAAGAAACAAACAAATGTTGTTACAAATTCAAACATACTGCCAGTTTCAACTCACTTAAGCAACTATCCAAGACTTTAAGTCAGAGGGTCGTTTCTACGAGTAAGGAGAATTACAAACAGATACTGATCTCATTCAGGGCCGGGTTTTCATTGCGAAGAGCCAATATTCGATACTTTTTCCCCGAGTGGCACACTTTTACATTTGGACTGCGTTCCTCATTGACGATTCAACCCTTGCGCGGTCGAACAAACTGGATTAGCTCGGGACATGTTCGCTCACAAGGGAAATAAATTGATTTTTTTTATTTTGTTCTGTTTCCAACTCGTGTCCGCAATAACGGACCACAATGAAAAATAATAATACACGGGAGATTGAACAGCGCAAATGTTTAATGTGAAGCAATTAAATTATAATGTGAAGGTAGAACTGTTCTAAAATGTATGGCCACGTTATTTATGGGGCCTGAATTTAGTTAGTAATAGTAATTTGGTGCTAGTGCTTTGCTGAATTCAGGCTATTACGACAATTTATTATTTTTCTACGAAAAAACAATTGAACTACCTATTTCATAAGGAATTGAGTTGTTCAACGGAATGTCTTATTGGAACTAAGTCAAAATTGTTTTTTCCCTGAACTACTTAGCCTAGAAAAACTACAATTGAATGTGTTGATTCTGATGGTCTTCAAAATAAGGCTTCAACTTTTTCCATTTTTTTTCCAAATCTATCACGAAAAGGACAGTCCGAACTTTCGTTATTGGATGACCACATACTGTTATATTTTTTACTAGGGCTATGAAAAATCCATCAAAAGTTTTTCATGTCGTTAGCGAATCTCGGCTTAGCGACAAAATATAGTCTGACGATGTTTCGGACACATGTGGCGATATCGATCTAGCTTATAAAAATACTGGAGTACACGTGAATACTCGTAAAGGTTTATAATTTAGCTGAGTACAAGAAAATCCCTTGTAGGACGTTACCTGACAAAATTAGGTCGATGAGGAAGGAAAAGCTCGGCCTGTGTCCCTTTTCGGGATTTACTGATGTAGAAAAGATAAACAGAGCTAACAACGCGAGGGGTGGCACTGTACTATACATTACAGTTTCAGTAACAATATTATATCGTGTCTAGTAAAACTTATAATTTATACAAGGTTAGTCAGAAAGGGGGAACTAATGCGCGGGCCAGCTTCAAGTATCACTAATGACTGTTTTGAAGCGAGTGTTAAAATTTCAAAATTCGATCATTTTTATTTCCAAACATTATTTTTATTTTACCTTTTTCAAAAATTATTCATCCCCTGCTTTACTTACGAATTCAGAAAATAGAGCTTCTCATCCGTGATCTCAAATATGACCTCAAATGCAAACACAGCTCACAGCAGAGGATAGGTCGATTTAAGCATAGTGTTTATGAAATCTTTCAACAGCTATTTCTTTTAAACTATTGACTTCTGGGGAAAGTTGTAGAACAAAAGTTATTCATTACTATGGGTTCTTTATCACCCTTTCGGATTAGTAGTCCCTTTCCGAGTAACCTTGTATAGATAATTTGCAGTTAGGGCTGCTAAAGTTACCAGATACAGATTATAATACGCTACCAGAATAATAACTAACACTTGTGTAATTAAATTAAATAGTGCTTAAGGCCACCCGCACTCGGGCCACTCGCCACAGCCGCAAGTGGCCGACCAGAAGTAGCGGGCAACATTTTTCATACATTTCACTTTCGTAGCCAGTGGCCGCCACTGAACTCGCCACATGTACGTGGCGAGTTCCTGCGAAATAATTGGAAAAGTTAGTCCGCAGCTTGTGACCGGTCACTTGTGTCTCGGCGAATGGCCCGAGTGCGGGTGGCCTTAAGCACTATTTAATTTAATTAGACAAGTGTTAGTGTTAGTTATCATTTTGGTGGCGTATTATAATAAACGCACACAATGATCAGTTAATCAGTTTTGTAGGCTGTGTAGGCTTCGATAATAATGAACTAAGTTTGCTAGTTTACAATTAATATAATTCTGGTTAAAACAGGGTACATTAGTTGAATTATTAAGTTCTTTCTTGGGTCTGATCTGTGACTGGTTCGAGCTACACCGTGCGTGCGACGTTCGCTAAGGCGCACGGGCAAGTGGGTAGCCGTTGGTTGAACGTGGTGCGGCATAGAGCGGGGCTGCGCAACGCGATGAATAGAGGCGCGCGCGCACTCTCGTGCCGTGTCGTGTGGATACGACGCCGGAACAGTTTATTGTTTAAATGTAATAGAACAAAATTATTATTAAGCCTCATCCGTCTTTATAGGTTACGAAATTTAAACTAACCAGATACGACCAAATATCAGGTTTTTTAAAAGCAATGCTGCCACCACCCAATTGTTTTGAGATACCAATATCCTACAACGACTATTTTTGGAATTGGTATGGCATAAAATATTCTTCACTAACTATTAGAATATTTTATATTCTCGACTGCAAAGTTGGTCTCTCAACTGTCGCTAGAACGTAAACCAACCTTTTTCAAAATTGTTTATTGACTAGCGCTATCGGGTTTTAGTAAATTATGCTACCTGCACCGGCTGTCTGTACCTTTGCTTCGCTCAGTTTCACTCAAGTAAAATTATTAGATTACCGGTTATCTACTATTTACCGTCAAGCTTTAAAATTCATCTGCGTACCGGTTTAAACAATATTTATGCGATTTTCCTAAGCTTTTCGATAATACAAAATGAGAGGCATTATAAATTAGCGTTAGGTTACTACGCGTCATTCGTATCAGTGAGCATAAATACGGATTTGGACAAATATTCGTTCCGCAATGACCGGAACATTACTTATCTCTCTCAAACAATCTACGGTGTCACGACTCTGACATGTTACGCGAGCCGTATTCCTGTAATGGAGGCACTTCACTATTTTATCGGATACATAAACAGAAACGTTTAAACACATAAAGTGGCCGGCAAACGGCAATAGCGACATACCTACGCCATTCGTCGCTATATCAAAATAAACAAGACCTTTTCCGAAGGTACAATTCAATTTTCTGTACGACTTTCATCGTAGTTCGCAGACTCATGAGTGCATATTTGCTCAAGGGATAGAAAATCCTTGTCTGAGGAAATTGCCTCCGATCGGATTGGATGACGGTGCCGAGTCGCCGCGCCCGATTGTCATTTGTTTAGAGCTCAGCCCACAATCCCAGCCGGTTTCCATTATAGACACTTTATCGATAAGCAGTAAAAATATACACGTCCCCCGCATTCAATGTAAGTTATATCAGATGAGACGGTTTATTTTATTTATATATTATGTTTGTGTTTCCTCCCTGTTTAAGTATTTATAATGTAATATGTATGGCGGCGGGTTCAGGGGTGACATGTTCGCCGCAAAGGTTAAAGTGCAAGCGCGATACTAACTTTTATACCTTATGGAGTAGCCGTCCTTTGCCGCACTAAAGTTCGGGAGCTCTGTTCATAATTTATACGTGAAATATTCAGTGCACTAATACTAAAATGTACCTAATTTGCTTTTGTTTGCGTCCCGCTACGCTTTGGCCGTAATACGACTTCGTATTATAAAACTAGTTCAGGAATGTTTTAAAATAGTATTAACCCTAAAATGTGGTGTATTTTTTCTTTAAACGTCTATACATTTGTAAGAGAATATACCTAATGTCTATACACCTTGGGCCCGATGTAGCTACCCAAAAGATTTTAAGGCTTCTACACACCAAAGCCGCCGACCCGGCGGCTTTACCCGCCGGGTTATGCCGGCGGCCAACTAACGCGAACTAAGCGAGCGAACATAACGCAAAACAAGCCCGGCGGCATAACCCGCCGGGTTAAGCCGCCGTGCCGGCGGCTTTGGTGTGTAGAGGCCTTTAACCACGACTTTCTGATGGTATTGTGAGTCAATAATGTTACATCAACATAGGTCCTATACTCGTAGGCATGTTGACAGCATCAACAAATTGCAAATCTAATTAGTCCGCCAGTTAGAGTTTTGAAAAATAATGGACACGTATTTTTTCTTTTGTTAAATCTATGAATATTTGGAAAGATAAAACGCATCAAAACTCGAGAATGGGGGCTTGTGACGTCAGAAGCAAGTAAAAATTGTACTTGCTTGTGAGGTTTTGCCAACTTTAAGTGTCGTATCTTCGTCAATTTTGGTTTACGTAACAAAAGAAAAAATACGGGTCAAATATTTTTTGATAATCTAACTGACGGACTAATTAGATTGTTTCAGTTAAATACCCTATTCAGTCAATTTAACTATTTTGATTTTCGGAACAAAATAAATCGATTAGCTTTAGTACTTCCTTGTAAACATTACCTTACGTCTTAGGTTGAACTGCCAACGTTTTTTAAAATTATCGTGTGAGTTCACATGAAAAGTTCTCACATCACGAACCTCCCCAATAAAACACGACATACGACAATTTGGGGTATGGTATGACAAAAGTCTCAACGTCGCGTTCATGACTTGTTACTCTATTATAGAGATTTTTCGGCTTGTAAATTTCCATATATAATGAAAATCTCGAAAATTAAGCTTTATTCGACAAACTATATCCTAGCTTTTCTTCTCTAATTATGCATCGGAAACGACGGTTAAAATCTTTCGGGTACATCGGGCCCACGCTGTAGAGATTAGCTGTACTGCTTTTTTCAAAATAAGAATTTTTGTTGTTAAAATTTTATAAAATGTTAAAATAGAATGATTTTTTCCACGAATCACATAGTAAGATACCCCACCCTTCGTGCTAACAGTCAACAAAAAGCGCGATAACTACGCAATTTGTTCCACATTCAAATCCTTTCACGAAACTCAATTTCCTGCGGCTCTGATGTTATTATGACGTTTTTTTATAGAATGAATGACGACTAATAAGCCACAGGTAGGGCTGGCCGTAATTTTCCGCGTGCCAAACAAATTAACTCTACGCCAGTGAGCATTATTACAGTTAATAAACGATTTAATGGCTGACCTATTTATAACATATTAGATTGGGGCATGACAGTTTTGTTCACGCTGGAAATTCAGCTCGGATTTGCATAGCGAAATGCTAATTTGAATTTAGGCAACAATATAAAATCACTTAATTTGTATATTATGACCCTATGAATATATTTTGAATATTAAATGACATTGTGACTCGGATATAATTATAGTGAATTTTTCAACGGTACTACGTGGTTTTTCCTGAGACATTATACTCTGTTCAGTAAAAGATGAGTCCTGACACAGCGGTCATTTCGTAAATTGTAGCTGTAAGGTGACTGGTATCGAAAAAACGTAAACGACACCATTAAAACCCGTAAAATGTATTGTCCATGTTTTTTTTTTTTTTAATTTTTGGTATTCTTGGTATGGTAACGTTTTGTAGAGAACCCTTTTTTTATGGGTGGGAAATCATCATATGACTCCTTCCGCTCTGGACGGAGCGGAAGGGAGTGTCAGTTTCTTACTGACTAAAACCCATCCGTGTTCCTCCTAATGCCCTTTGCGTTCCAGGACCGCGGTAACTCTTTCCAAGAAATTCCGCAACCCTGGCAGGCACTGGCTCTAGCGGGACCCATCTACTAAGCTGACGTCTCTTTGAGGCGCGCGTGGAACACAACGCGCCTTCGACCCGGGCCTGGTTCTGATCGGACGGCGAGCAACCCAACGCTCGCCGTCCGCAGGCCCGCTTTGTGGACCCTGAGTCCTGATGACTTACCTTACGTTGAAAAGACAATAATTTAAACCTTTTATTAACAAAAGGTAATTTGAAAACCCACTTTATGGTCTGAGCCGAATATTACGATGTCAGAAACTCAGAATGCGGGCATCGAAGTCCCAAAATCCATTTGTGACCAAGAGCGTCATACTGCGATTACAAAATATAGGCAACGCCCCTATTGCTCAGAATTCTCGGAAGCATCGAAGTAGTATCACCAATGTCGCTCATAAAAGCGAGCATTACAACACAAACTGAGCAATATTTACCAAACTAAAAGCGGGATCACACTGTGTACCCAACGTACCCATAGGTTTTATTAAAATCCAAGAGAACCGTATGAAAATATGTACCAAGAACTTTGCATATGATACGGACGTGGTGCGAATGTTGAATACATTACTATCACATTACAAACCTATTTTGTTTGATCTACGTAAACAAATAAAATATTGAAGGAATACAGTTTAGTTACAAATATTGTTTAACGCGAGATTTTGTTCGAGGTTTAGGTTTTCTGTTCGTATTTCAGTGATTTCTTGAAGGTTACGTAGAAGATAATTTTAATTCAGATTTATGAGATAATTGGTGAACAAGAAGATGAGACGATTTTACTGGTATCGCAATTAAAACTTTTAGATGAACATAATTATGTTTAGGAATATGAACCATAATTTTGTGATAACAGGAGAGCATGTAAAGCGTAATTTCTTATTACTTAGCTCTTATTCTATAGCATATAATTATCTACGTAGATATCTACTCCTATAAAATTAACCTTTAGAGCCTATGCACACGGCGTCTTTTTAACGCGCCGTTGATGTGCTTTTCTGTTATACTTCGTACTTAAAAAACGTCATTGTGATTTTTTATGTATGGAGTTTGACGGAAACGCGCGTCGACGGCGCGTAGAAAAGACGTCGTGTGTATAGGCCCTTAGGTTTTCATTTAAAACACGGGTTTCTCCGTGTAGGAACGGGCTAGAATATAAAACTTCCTGACTATGCTAGGAATAGCACTCGTGTTTTAAGATTCAACAAAACCCAGCACGCTTAGTGATAGGATTTATACGGTCCGCCTGGCTAGCTACCACCGTCTTATTAAAGTCAGGCATTTTACTATGTTCCCTCGTGTATATGTGGGAGCCAGAGGGGTGTAGGGGACTCTCTCTATATTGCTGTTACTTGGATTCGTGTGCTCCATCTTAGACCCTGTCTGCGCTTATCATCAGGGGCCTAATTCTTCTAAAATAAATCTTGATAAATCACAACCGAACCAAGGCCGAACCGTTCATTCAGACAGTTCTCAATTTCAAAAGCTATCAAATTGTTTGACACAAAAAACAAACACAATCATTTTGAAAGTTTTCGAAAACAAAAACTGACTGACGGTTGTGGTTCGATTGCGTTTGGCAACAATTTATTTTAGGAGAATTGGGCCCCAGGTGCGACTAGGGTCAATCGCGATCAAGTTTAATAATAAAAATAAACCTTAAAATAAAAATGATTTAAAGTAAAATATTACCTTCTTATTACTTTTTTTTATTATTTGTTACTAGGCCTGCGTTTGTCCGCCATCTCGCCTGATGTTAAGCGATAATGCGGTCTACGATGGAGCACGCTTGCCCAGAAGAAACCGATTCACTCGTGACTTGAAGACACCCAGATTGTAGCTGTTGGGGAACACCCACTCGGGCAGCGCATTCCACTGTTTGGCGGTTTTCACAATGAAAGTGGAATCAAAGCGCTTCGTTCGGGTTTTTGGTATATATATCAACCACGAACCGATGGCGCTTTTTCGTGCTTCTGGCCGTTCGATAGAAAAAAGGGCAGGGGGGTATTAGATCATGCAGATCTGAAGCACACTCTCCGAAACGAACTTTCCCCATAAAATAAGAAAAACTATCCGATTTTAACATCTCAAATCCTAAGCCAAGTGTATCGTAACTCAAACCATGTGAACATCAACTGTAGTTAGTTGCGCGTTTGAAACATGGTTAGAATCACATTTTTTTTTCCATAGACACGCACTCTACAGAAAACTAGAGAATTATAAACCAGCCATTAGGAAAAGAAAAACAGATAGGTCGGAAGCATTTACCTCCGACTTGTGTCTGTTTAAATATTTCACTGGCTTTTGCCGCCGGCTTCGTCCGCATGGAGCATGAATTTTCTGCGGTCCTACGGGAACTACAAGCGTTTACAGTCTTCTCAAACAGTCTATATGTAAAGTTCTAAACTCACTAATTTATTTAAATGTTTTAACAAAATTTGTGTGTGACTTTGCGACAAGCTTTGCAGCGGACTAATAGTGGTTTGAGGTCCTTGATTCAATTGCCATGACCTATTTAGCGTAAAACCCCTTTTTTAGGGTTACGTACCCAAAGGGTAAAACGGGACCTATTAAGACTCCGCTGTCCGTCCGTCCGTCTGTCACCAGGCTGTATCTCATGAACCGTGATAGTTAGACAGTTGAAATTTTCACAGATGATGTATTTCTGTTGCCGCTGTAACAAAAAAATACTAAAAAACAGAATAAAATAAATATTTAAGGGGGCTCCCATACAACAAACGTGATTTTTTTGCCGTTTTTATAAATAATGGTACGAAACCCTTCGTGCGCGAGTTTGACTCGCACTTGGCCAGTTTTATTTAAACAAGTCCTCGTTTAAGAACTATATACAAGGTTAGTCGGAAAGGGGGTACTAATCCAAAAGGGTGTTAATTTACTCTTAATAATGAATAACTTTTGTTCTAGAACTTTTCCGAAACGTCCTTAGTTTATGAGAAATAGCTGTTCTAAAATTTCATGAAAAATACCCTAAAATCTATCTATCCACAGTTATAATCAGCTGTGTCTACATTTTAGGTCATATTTGGGTTCACGGATTTACAGGCTCCATTTTCTGAATTTATAACTAAAGCAGGGATGAAGAATTTTTGAAACAACTAAAATAAAAATAATTTTGCATAGAAATAAAAATTATCGAATTTTGAAACTTTAACACTCGCTTTAGAACAGTCATTAGTGATACTTGAAGTGGCCCGTGGATTAGTACCCCCTTTCCAACTAACCTTGTAGAAAAGAAGCTTAGTGATCAGTATACAGAATGGGTCAAAAATCGTCGATCAAACGAAACAGGGCGATGGTTGGGGTTATTTGCAGTAAAAAATATCTAAGTGCAGAGCCCTAACTTGATCTCCTTAAAAGTTAAAGAAATTTGAGTATTTTTAAGAACATATCAAAATTTGTAATAAATAAGCAATCAGAGTCAAATAGGTACCTATTTTAAAACAATATATGGTGTTTAGTTGCTTGTAAGTGCTTTTATGACAGTGGGTACCATGATTTATGAGTATTGGCACTTTTTTGAATAACTTTTAAGTGTCACGATAAATTATTTGTAACTTTAGAAACTTACTGTAAATGAATGAGTGATATATTTATTTGCAAGAACATAGGTTACAATAAGTTCGTCTTAGGTTACAATTGGGTTTCACTACATTCGACATTTCTGTCGTGCAAATATTACGAAATATTTTTTAAAATACAAGTCATATTTTAAATTCTTAACATTCAAATAAAATAATTTAGAGACATTAAAAATATACAAATAAAATAATATTTAATACGTTTCCATCAATTAAAATTACAAAATTAATATATTAAATACATTTTATTAATTAGAATTATAAATATCATTAATTAAGTAAAATAAATTAATTTAAAAGACATGTCAGTCTATATTATACAAAATAAAAAAATAAAAAATTGCATGATAAATGTTCATAAAAAAAAATTGTACCAAAAAAGGCTGCAAATAACCCCAACTATCGGCCCGTTTCGTTTGATCCACGATTTTAGCCACGCTCTAGACTCCTCTCATTCCATTTTAGAATCTAAATACTCTCAGCGACGTACTATGAACATAGGAACACACAAATCTGCGCTTCGCTTCAGTAAATAACAGGCGTGTGGTTAACGTTACGTTCAAACAAAGGCCTGCCATATGTTTTGGTCGTTGATCGTCATTCATACACATAGTTTTAAGCCTCTCAGTTGTAAAGGCTTTCGAATGTGCAGAACTTTGCCAAAACTTATTACTGAATAAGTTTTGATGTTCTCGCCATTCTCAGGGGGCGCGTATACTTAGTGATTAGACCTCGTCTTCTCTTGAGGAGGGCTCTAGGGAGGCATATACTTAGGGATTAGAGGAAATATACCTACTAAGATTACTTTGGTATCTCTCTTTTGTGCTTGCGTACCTACCTGTTTATTAGGGCAGGCTTTAATTTATTTATTAATAGTTGTTTGTGTTTTAATTCTGATAATATTGTTTGCGCAAAATACTATTAGGAATACAGGGTTAGTTGGAAAGGGGTACTAAATCCGCGGGCCACTTAACTTGTGTAGTACTGTAATTATAGACACAATAGATAAACAATGGCACTGACGATCCAGGTCGTCGCGCGGGACGATACCGGTTAAAGTATCTCTAAAGACTGTTTTAAAGCAAGTGTTATTCTTATTTCCATGAAAAATTAATTTTAATAAACTCACGCCTGTATTCCCCGAAGGGTTGGCAGAGGTATATAGTACACCCACATTTCGCCGTTTATGTTTACGTCCCATGAAATAGGGAGCGAGGCTAATCAACCGGGCACAAATCCAGACTCCGGGCTGCTACTGAGAAATTCCACACGGAAAAACCCAGTGACACTTTGCCCGACCTGGGGATTGAACCCAGGACCTCACGCTCAGCAGTCGCGCTTGCGATCGCGCTAGACCAACGTGGCAGTCATAAAAAATGGATTTTATTTCAGTTTCAAAAATTCTTCGTCACTGCTTAAGTTGCGAATTCTGAAAATGAATCTTCTAATCCGTGACCCTAAATATCACCTAAAATGTAAATACAGCTCACATAGCTAAGGATTTTTTTTTGAGATTTTAGCGTATTTTTTACATCTTTGGACAGCTATTTTTCTGAAACTATTGACTTTTGGGGAAAGTGGTAGAACAAAAGTTACTCATTATTATGGGTACTTTAACACTCTTTCAGATTAATACCCCCTTTTCGACTAACCTTGTATATGATTTTTCGATACTATTTATATCAAAAAATAAAATGTTTTCTGCTTCTAATATTTTAACGAAAATTTTAAGCAATTATGTTTGTAGACACGTACAGAAATTACCATCTAAAATAACAGTCACTATCACAAAATCTAATAAAAACAAACAAACCACAAATCAACATAAAAAGTTGAAAACCAATTTATCTATCAGTCTAAGCAATTAAATAACCTAATTCTATTAGTTCCCGCTGATGAATTCGTTCGGCGCGCGCCATCCATCAGTCTCAAGAGCAGGCGGCGCGAAGACGTATCGTGTTACTTATTCCCCACACTGATACCGTGTTGACCAACATTTACAATCCTCCACAGAGCGGATTAGAGGTATACTGATGAAGAAAACAGATGTTATGGTCTAAATAATAGCGGTTCTACGGATGCTTCTTTCGACATAAGCGTGGCGGAATAAATATTTAAGGTCACGATATTTTGCATAGACACTATGCAAAATATCGTGGACTACATAACACAAAAAATATATTTGAGGGAAATATTTTCTGTTAAAAAATAATTTTATGAATCAATCAATCAATTTACAGTTTTTTTTAGATGTAATAACATCTATGCGCTCTACCTATCAATGAGTGCGGGCCATTTTCTTGCAGATGCACAGATGTTATTATGACTTAAGGTAGGACCGCACTAGGCGGAACTGCACCGCCGCGGAACTGAGCGTCACGAAGCGTAATTTTTTGGTAAGCCGCACTTGAACTGCAGCGGCGCTACAAAAATATATTCAGTAGCTAGGCAACCTCTGAGCAAGATGAACGACGAAATGGATAATAATATGATTATTATTTCCTTATTGTGCGGGGAAGAGGAAAGGATCGAGCAAGAACAGGCAAGAAAAAAGCAAAGAATATGGCTACATGACATATCAAACTCGCGATATGAACAAGGCGAGTATTTTATGCTTTTGCCACGACTTAAGAAGGATCCAATAAGATTCCATACTTATTTTAGAATGTCTCAATACAAATTCAATGAGTTATTACAAATTATGCAGCCGCGATAGGAGTGGAATGAAGTTTGTCAAACCGCACTCCGCGGCAGCGGAACTACACGTCGCGACAGGTTGCGACACTTTTGGTCAGTTGCTCAACTTTGCCGCGCAGTTCAGTTGCAGTGCAGTTCCGTTGCCGCTTAGTGCGTGTTGTCTCATATAATTTCATATAAAGAATATTTTGACGCGTCGTGTCGCTCAGTTCCGCTGCGGTGCAGTTCCGCCTAGTGCGGTCCTACCTTTAAAGTATGTCCACATTTGTAGCATTTTGGCGTATCATGATCGCTGGTTAAGGTACGTCCACATTTGTATGTGTGTTTGTCCTAACCAGCGATCATGATACACGTCGGTGACACGCGACGGAGATACGATACGCCAAAATGCTACAAATGTGGAAATACCTTTAGAGCGCCAGTAAGTAATGAAATGATTGATTGATTGAATAACAAATTATGCCAAAAATAAATACAACTGATTTAATTTTTAGTGATACCTACATTGTCTTTAACTTTCACTAACAGCCGATATTAATAACTGATCTCGATCCGAAATCTCTGGATTGAAATAGGTTTTTGACATCTATTGAATTTCTGTCCAAAATCTACATCAATCCAGAGATTTTGGATTGAGATCGGTTATTAATATCGGCCTTATGGCGCTATGCACAATGTCGTGAGATATTAAAGTAAGGCCTTATGTGTTACGTCATTTAATATTACTCTATAATCTAAATATACAACACTATTTTTATTATACACAAAAGCCAAAACATCCCATAACTAAAGATTTTTAGGAGATAGTCCTATTTTTTTTAAATAAATCTGTAAGTTAGGTACATCAATTACATGTTAGTTATTGCATAAAGTTCCCCAGTCGGGAATAGGGGTGCCGTGCTGGGGTTATCTAATACACGGAAACTCACCTCAAGGTATCGCAATCAATCTATTCGTAGTCCCTTATATGCGTATTTACCTATTGTATCCAAGTATAATTATAAACTAATTAATGGAAAAAGTATAATGTCGTAATATTTATAGAAAAAGTATAATGTTGTACAAAAACTATAAAAATTGATTTTTCTGGTGCTTCTGAACAAAAAAGTGCATTCGGTTTAGTACCTATACAGGCTGTAAGGGTAAACACCGTTATCCTTGAAACCAGTGGTTTGGTTTCATTTATAGAACGTAAAATCAATGAAAAATAAAAAACTTTTTATTTATATTTTTCATTTTTCCACAAAAGCATTTCACCCTACGCGAGGGGGCAACAAGCTACGTAACGGGAGGGGGCGCGGGGAACTCGCCGCGTGGCCCGACGCACGGCCCCGCACAGTTCGCTACCCCAGTCAGTCAGCTGTCTCGCTAGCAAGTGCGTATACGCCGCGTCGTAGCGCCGCCGCGCCGCTCATTTCTCGCACGTATGTTTTTTTTTTTACTCCTTCGTTTATTTTTATGTTTAAGTCCCCATGGTTTGCGTGACAACGGTGTTTACCCTTACATGCTGTATACTAAGAATAACTTTGTATACATATTTTTAACATTATTGCCGTGTTGACCAACAACACCCCTCCCATAGAAAGGATTTAGAGGGATACTGATGTAGAAAACAGTAGTTATCATCCAAATAATAGCGGTACTCCGGCTCGGCTCGTTTTATTTTATATGCTCACAAACTTACGCATGACCGTGGTGTAAACGATTTTGACGACACGTTTGGTGCAGTGGCTGAGCGATTGGCTTCTGCGCTACGGGTCGTGGGTTCAATTCCCGTATTCAATTAAATATTATTTTCCTTGTTTAGGATTTTGTGCATGTGAAGCGAAGATTTGTGTTTGTAAACTTACCATGACAAATCATCGCAGGAAAACGTAGAAAAATAATCTTAGTGAGGTCATGCTCTCCTATCTCATCAATCCCGAAATATAAACAACTGTTAATATCTATTTTGGATTCTATTGTTAAACAATCCACAAAATAATTGATAATAATCGGATAATAATTTGCCTTTTCGAATTTCATGCAATTATAAATACAATATATTGATAGATAGTTTAAGCTGCATTTAATTAATAAGCTTTCAAAAACAATTAGTTGATGAATAGGATCTATTTTACAAAACGCGATCATACCATTAGCTTAATTTCTATTCATTTCAATAAATCGATTAATGCATAAATTCTCCTACAAATATTCACTAAATATTTCTCTAATAATGTAATATCTAATAGTGCTGACGTAAAATAGTGACGTGAAATGACGGTTTCAAACGTTGCTCATTATTCATACATTTCGCTGAACAAAACATGTTATAAATTTATCGATAGAGATACTCGTACGACCAAAGCCCTTGCTATAGTGGGGTATAAGAATATCGAGTTTTCGGATAAGCTAGGATTTTGTTATTCACAATTCGAGATTTGGACCGCTATAAAACATTTTGGTGTAGTGACACCTAAATGGAATGTGTTTGAAGACGATGATTTATTGAATTAAGGTCAAGACGCAATAATAACAAGAAAATATTATGATCCTATATTGCCTACCTATCATCATCATCATTCAGCCGAATGACGTCCACTGCTGGACGTAGGCACAGTAGACATATAAGCTAAAGCAGTACTTCAACTACCTAAAATCGTCCGATTTGACACACTCACACAGACACGCACTGCAACAAGACGAATAAGGTATTTTCGGGATACAGTTCCTTACAAAAACAAAAAACGACTCAGTATACAGAGCGTGTCTGTGTGAGTGTTTCAATTCTTGAGATTATAGTAAGTTGAGGTACTGCTTTAGCTTATACTTATGTCTACTGTGACGTAGGCCTCCCCCAAACAATGTTGGGGGGGTTAGTCATAATCGCCACGCTTGGCAGGCGGGTTGGCGATGGCATTATGGTTGTTAAAGTACTCAGAGAACGCTGCTGCCCATCGTCTAGAGAATCCCTTAGTCGCATTTTACGACACCCACGGGAAGAGATAGGGTAGTGCTGTTCTTTACGTCCGGCATCACACGGATCGGACGTGACGTTGCCTACCTATACCTATACTGGGTGTAACCAATTCGTGTAAATACTACAAACCGCGTGATCACAGTGACACAGATTAACTTGTGTAGTACTGTAATTGTAGACACAATCGATAAACAATGGCGGCCGTACCGTTTTCGGTACACTTGGGCGATTGAGATTAACCCCAAAATGTTTTTTTTAAACTAAAAAAAAAAAAAAATTTTTCATAATTTTTTCTTTCTTTATCATTTTAGAGCTCCGAGTTAAGTGACTGCAAAAAGCGATATCGCGCTAGTCTTGACCGCCAGCTGTGTTGCCGTGTTGTCATTTATTTATGCGTATGTTCAACGAAATAATAAAAAAAATGATCATTTTTTTTTTGGTGTTTTTAATATAAAGTTTTATTGGGTAGTTTACATACAATCACTTAACAAGACCACAAGAAAAAAAAAAGAATTTATTTTATATATTTAATCAAGCTAAATCTCGTGCATTATCAATTTACACCAGTAGTACATCTTAATTATGATTTTAAGGAATTACACGAATTCGTTTACAACCTTAATACTCGTAAGTATATCTTGTCGAATAATAGTATCTTCTAAAACACTAGGACTGCGCATTGCTTCTTTCTGCAAGAAAGCTGTTTTCATCTGCAAGCTTTCTTTTTCTATTCATGTTATCGGTAGCGGGTAGCACTGGGCAATGTTGACAAGAGAGGGTAGTCGTCGATATGGATCGGCCCACCCGAGGTTATAAAGGCGGTGGTCATTCGACGAAGCGGGGGCATTCCGTGTTGAACGGCTGAAGAAGTCTGACCTTTTATATCTGATTAGCTTGTCCTTATTTTATGATCTTGTAATAATTGTGTAAAGTAATATACTGTGATCTAGTTAATGTTACTAATATTAACCCAAATACAAGTACTCTCAGTGGTGGAGAGTCTATGTTGGTTTTATTTACTGTGTTTACCTTGCTCGCAATCCTGACATACCGATATTAGCTAAAACTGTAATGATAGAATCACCCCTGAACGATTATATTGTTGTGTCATTTACATCAGAAGTGGAACAAGAAAAAACCAGTCCACATTATGATTGTATACCCACATGTAAATAATTTAAAAAAATCCAAATCCCCTGTAGACGGACTGACAAAAACTTGACTATTCGATTGACATTACAATGGTGAGAAATGTGAGAATGAGAAAATGTGATAAATCCGGTGAGTCACAACCATTTTATTATGTGTGAAGGAATTTTGAGGAAGGAAATATAATATGAGAGGTTATTTATTCGTGTAAAATAAATATTAAATGATATCTTTGCTTATTCATGTAAAATAAAAGAGATGTTATCTGTATTTATCCGTGTAAAATAAATGAGATGATATCTGTGTTTATTAGTATAAAATAAATATGATGGTATCTGTATTTATTCGTGGAAAATAAATACGGCATCTGTATTTATTCGTGTAGGAAAATACATTGCAAGTCGTATTAGAGTTTGTGGTGAGATGCAACCAGGGTTGATCTTTGGCACCGCCCGGTTTGGCCAGCCGGGGTTGGCCAAAGGCTTCGCCTGGGGAAAACTGAAACTCTAACGTGGCGAAGCAATTGTTATAGGGCTGGAACCAAGGCGGGATATGCCATGATATGGCTAGATCCAAGGCGGGTGATGCCATGTTGATAAAGCAGGATCCCAGGCGGGTGATGCCAAATGAGTTGGCTAAATCCAAGGCGGGTGATGCTATTAATTGATAAATGAAAATGCAGTGAAAATGAGATTCTGTTTTGAATTAATGTTTTGAAAAAGTTTTGAAAATATTGATATTTGTTTTGATTGGTTTTGTTATAATTCTTGTTGTAGAATGGTACAAAATAGTTTATTGAAATTAAAAAGTAGTTTGTTATTATAACTTATGGTTTAAAATGTATTTTTTGTAGACGAAAACAGGAAATTGTATTTATTATTGATGATAATTACTATGATGACTTCCGTTAAAGATTAATTTGTCAAATTTATTTTAAATAAAAAAATAATTTGACTTATTTTCGTTAAAGATGTGTTTAATATGTATTGTATTGTTGTAAAAAGGTTGGATTATTAGCGCAATATAGAAATGTTATGTTTAAAACATCATATCAGTTTTGTAATAAGAGTTTGTGAATAATTGAGATATTATTTTGATCATGAAAAGTTTTAAAGGTTATTAATTTAAGTATTATGATTTTGGGAATAATTGAGATAATATTTTAAGTCTTTATAATTATGTACTATGATACTGTGAATAATGATTATAAGATATTTAACCATGAAACATTTAGGATGTTTGTTTTATGATTTCGTGAAGAATTGAGATATTTAAGAATGTAGGATTTTGTGAATAATAATGAGATAATAATCGTGAACTATTTTAAGGGTGTAGGTACTATGAGTTTATGAATAATGAGATATTTAATCTTGAAATATTTTAAGTGTTTAACGTACTATGAGTTTGAAGTGTTTATATGTTGGTAAAATGAATTGTGAATAATTGAGATTTATAATCATGGAATATTTTAAGTGTTAAATGTACTATGAGTTTGTAAATTATTGAGATATTATGTTGTGATTTTGTGAATAATTAGGTATGAGATTTTTACGAATGAAATATTTTAAGTGTTTATGTATTATGGCTTTGTGAATCGTTGAAATATTTAACCAAGAAATATTTTAAGTGTTTATGTATTATGAATTTGTGAAAAACTATAATGAGATATTTAGCCCTGAAAAATATTGTAAATGTATTTAAATGATTTTATGAATTTGTGTATAATGAGATTGTGTGTTTATGTACCTATTATGATTTATTGAATAACTAAAATTTGATGTTTAACCAAAGTAGAACTGTCTAATAGGCATCTGAGATAGTATTTTATGAAAATGTGAAAATGTTGGAAATCTAATGTGTGGATGTTTGTAAGATGTTGATACGAGAAGTTATGAACGAATATAGAACTAGGTTGATACTGAATGAATATCAACTAGTTTAAGTCATGGGTGATGAGCTTGTTGGCCGTCGATGGGATAACAAGCTCTAATCGATTCAAACATTCTTTGGATGCTTTTCATTTTACTTTGGTCAAAGACATGAGTAACATGACGAGGTCAAAGATGAGTGATCAGGTGTGGCCGAGATGTGTACTGTATTATTTGTTTCTGTTTAAGGTCCGAAGGTGTCACTGAAGTTAGGCCTTGATGCACAATCTTGACGATGGGGTTGATGGTGCGTCAACCACCAACCACCAACACACGAGGACGTGTGTTTTGCAGGAGGGCCGTGTTATCGGTAGCGGGTAGCACTGGGCAATGTTGACAAGAGAGGGTAGTCGTCGATATGGATCGGCCCACCCGAGGTTATAAAGGCGGTGGTCATTCGACGAAGCGGGGGCATTCCGTGTTGAACGGCTGAAGAAGTCTGACCTTTTATATCTGATTAGCTTGTCCTTATTTTATGATCTTGTAATAATTGTGTAAAGTAATATACTGTGATCTAGTTAATGTTACTAATATTAACCCAAATACAAGTACTCTCAGTGGTGGAGAGTCTATGTTGGTTTTATTTACTGTGTTTACCTTGCTCGCAATCCTGACATACCGATATTAGCTAAAACTGTAATGATAGAATCACCCCTGAACGATTATATTGTTGTGTCATTTACATTCACCCTACGCACACTGTGAGATTTTCCTAATCTAGCTCGATTTAATTGATGATGTCTACTTACTCCAATTTACGTAGAAATTTTATATTATACAACAGATAAGTTCTTCATAAAGATTTCAATTTATTTTTTGTTGTGGGTAGTCAGGAAAATAAATGACACACTTCTAAAGTCAGTACATTTTGTTGTTCTTTTTTTTTTTTTTTTTTAATCTTGTTTTATTTAGGGGTTTTTATCTGAGATTTGTTGTTCTTAGTAATACGTGTTTTCTAGATGATAGTTGCTGAATAAAAATAAATATCCTCATTATTGTTATCGTTACAAAACTTCTGTTATTAGATACTTTAAGGTATGTGCGACATATTACATTAAAGGGATAATTGTTTTAACTGCATTTAATATTTTTTTGGTAATGATAAAATAGGGGGATTTTCATAAAGAAATCGTCAAAGTAAATTGGTCAAAAAAATAGTTATTCAGGGTTATTCACCTCTCATAACTATATGATAATTTAGCCATAACCCTGAGCTTTCACATTCAATTAGAATTTATTGCGCATAGTTGCGGCACCCATACATTTTTTTTTTATTTTTTTGAATAGCTGTTCAAATAACAAGAAAAGAATGTTTTGATGTGTGGTGTAATACAAATAGGTCTGAAAACCGTTTTGAAGCAGTTTACTACTTTTTAAAATTAAAATAGGTATCACTTGAATTTTCGGAAGACGCCCAAAATAAAATAAAGGCCAGTTTAAGAACGTTATGCTTCAATTTTGAGAAAAAATTGCTACTATTATTCGTCATCGGTTTTCAGTCTTGAGTAAAAATATATAAATCTAGAAAATATCTTTTAATTCATGAATTAAACGTTTAATTCATCTTAAATAATTAAGACATTTGTAAAATCGTTAGTTTGTCATCATAAATAATTAAATCAAGCTAGATTAGGAAAATCTCACAGTGTGCTACGTGTCGTATAAAAAGACGAAAAACAGTTCAGCTTGCCTATAGGTAAGGATAATTAAAACACCTATCTTTTCAACGAAACTAAAATAAATACCGCCTCCATTTAATTTAACAAAATGAATAACGTGCACAAAAAGAATAAGCGGCTCGATTACACATTCAAAAGAGCCCTGTATAAACTCAGCTTGGTTTTAATAAACCGAGCACCGCTAGCGGTGTCAGTTATGAATGTTATGTTATTATGCATACTGTAATAAGACGCAGCAACAATGCTCACGGCGTACCTACAATGTCTGCTGTAAAGCATAATGTGAACGTAGTTTCAGGAGCAGAAAGCCCATTTACCTTTTGTAGTGGCTTTGTGCTCGCAGACTGGCGGGTTAAGCGTCGCGGCGCAGCGGGGACAATGGCTCGGACCTTTTTTAAAATGCCTCTCTCATTTCTTGCTGCCAGCAATTCCCGAAACAGAATGGTTTCGACTTGATCAAATTGGTTCCGTACGGTTAAAGAAATGTTTAAAGACAAAATGAATTCGTTTTACTGATGTCTTCTTTTGTTTTATTTATCGAGATTTTCAAAGTTTACACAAGATACCTTGTTCGTGTTCTGTAAACATTGTGTGTGAACAAAAGTTTATGATAGATGTATTCGTAACGTGTGTGGTACGAAAATGCGGCTTTATTACATGTTTTAGTGCAAATAATAATGTGTTGCTTCTTTATTGCTTTTGGACTAGCATATCAGATTTAGAGAAAATATTATTTTAGGTATGTTTGTTTATTGTGTATCGTGTGTTGTTAAACGGCCATTACACTGTCTAGCTACACTACTATCTCTAATCAAATTAGATTTTTCGAAATGTTATTTTATTTTTTTCTAGAATGCAGATTTTATGATGAGTTTTAAATTAGAATTCAGTCTAAAGGACGACCTATAGGTTAGCTATTGTGGCGAAACGTCTCTTTTGTGCTCTGGAGCACAAAGTCGATCGTGATAATTTGTACAGCCACAAAATTGTTTTATAATTGGGCTTTTAGCCATGGCACAGGGAACCCTAGGCTGGGATTAGACCGTCAGCGTGGTTCATTCAACTATTTATTACCCTTTATCATAAAACTGATGCGTCTTAGGGATTGTTAAAACTTAATTATTAGGGCTTCGAAAAAGTTAAAACAATATGATGAAAAAAACTGAAGGACATGATTTCCATGGACTTAACCATGGGAATTCCCTCTTAACAAAGTTTGCATTACATACAGTGTGAGTAATAAAGTGCACATATAAAATTGGGAGAAAAAAGACATAATTAAATAAAAACTTAGTTTTCAACCATCATAAAAAACACTGTAAAATAATCAGATTTTTCGTAAATTCTTCCTCATTTTTAAGCGACGGTAATTTTTTTGGGGTAAATTTATTTCATCGTCGTTGCCTGTTATTCACAATCATTACTGTTTTTCTTTTAACATAATAGACCACTTGGTTCTAAAATTATAAAAAAAAATTTACGTCTATAAAACCAAGTTTTTTTTTTAAAAAAACCTTCGATAAAATTATGTCTAGTTTTACCTAATTTCATATGACGTGCACTATATAGAGATTTACACTCAATAATAAATTATCTAAGAAGCAGCGTGCACAGAAAATAGCACAGATTACTGATGCAAGCGTGCTAAATACATTACCTGTACAAAGTGTTACACCATGTAAGTGCTGCTAACGTAGATAAAACTTTAATAATGCGAAACTTTGCGTCTGCACCAGCTCAGTTAGAGCGCACTAAATTGTTGCAGTTGCGGTCTCATCGCTAAACTAAATCCAATATTGGAATTTGACCCTTATCTCGTCTATTAACTTTAGTTTGGTTGTTAGTCTTGTAAATTACGAACAAACAATGGGTGGGATTTTATGAATGCTTTGCAGGAGCTTGGAAAGTCATCGAATAAAATAGAAAGTTGAATTGAAACTTATTGTTTAATAGACGTCGGCATTCGTGGATGTGGAGAGACTAAAATGGATAAAGTTGCAAATGAGTATATTAGAGGAAGTTTCAAAGTGGCGCCTGTGACAGAAAAGTTGAAAGGGAACCGATTATCTTGATGCTTGAGACTATTCCAAAGGTTTCTCCGACTACAGTTGTTGGCGGGCCGGATCAAAACGGTTCGCGGGCTGGAGCTGTCCCTGTACTTTTTCCATCACTGGACTAGATAGATAACTGATATACTGCCGTCCGATTTCTAAAAGACCGTTAAGTGAGTAAACCTAATTTTAAATTATGAACAAAAACATCTGAAACCATAGTCTTACAACTCATTTAAAAATATACAATGAGCTTAAACGAAGCCCAATAATTTGGCACAACAAAAAAACATCTGTGTGTCTTCAGAATTTCTAGAAACAATCGTTTCACACGTTTTATCTCATAACTGGGTGTGCATGAAAAGAGCCTCCACGATTGACGATATTTAAGTACGTCCGGCGCACACCTTGGGCAGTCAGCCCGCTACCAACCTTACTGACTGGCTAATATTTTCACCACAGTAAGAGCTATTTTCGTATAGCTCATGCTGACACAAGAGAAGAAGAAGAAGCTCATAACTCAAAATTCTCTCACTTAACGATCTTTTACAAATCGGACGATAGTACAGCCACATCCGTCATGCTTATTTTGGAATCAAAAGAAACCATGAATAGTATATTCTTTCTACGAAAAATGTGGCTGCCGTGTATAATATAAATGTTGTATAAACATTCGTGTTACAGAAAAGAAAAATAAAATACACAGGTGTGAAAAGAAAGGTAACTGAGTCTAGCAACTCTTTGCTATTCTATGATAATTTTATTCTTCTCTACTACAAATGTTTTAACACAATAATTTTGAGGCGTTGCAGAGAGAAGCCTGAGATAAAAAATAATATTTTTGTATAAGTCCTAGTCTTGGTTTTTTTTACATAAATGTTTTTGATGGGATGAATCCTATTTTGAGCCCTTTCACTACTCTGACACATTGACAATTGACAAAATTCATAGAGACATTTGTACTGAAAACACATTAATATCGTACTTGAGGCATAGAAGTAATATGTACTACTTGAGGTCGTACCAATCTGAAGAAAAAAAAATGTACAGGTCACAAAATTATGTACCTACCAACTTATTTTTATCGGTTTGATGGCAGAATCATGAAACTCACGATATTGTCATTCAAATTCAGTTGCAGTATGAAAAAACATTTAGTGGTTGATTTTTATCAACCACTAAATAATAGCATAAAAAAGAATAAATGATGATGATGGAATTTAAGAATCAAAGTTCCTCTCTACGTATATGTTTTCACAACTACTACCTTCGCCGTATCACATTAAACTTACATCATTCTTTTTTGCAGATGTGTTTTTTAATAGCGCTATAGAAAAGCACACTGCTCTAAAAGTGACTGCCTCGTTGGTTTAGTGGTTGCAAGCGCGACTGCCGACCGTGTGGTCCTGGGTTCGATCCCCAGGTCGGGCAAAGTGTTATTGGGTTTTTTTAAATGGATTTTCGTAGTAGCAGCCCGGAGTCTAGATTTGTGCCCAGGTGAAGGCAATAGGGTCGCCCTCTATTACATAGGACTTAAAAATTACTGCGAAATGAGGGTATATTATACACCTCTGCCCAACCCTTCAAATACAGGCATGATGTTATGTTCATACAAAAGTACCGTATTCACGAAATGCACCGACCTTCCCGGAACCGATTTCCCTAACAGTATTCGCAATCCAACGAAACAAATACAAAATTGTTCCTACTAAAGATCTGGGCAATAAATTATGCCCGCTCTAACTCCGCGCTTTTTAAATTGTATAAAATAACAATGACATTCTTTTACTTGAAAACCGTTACTTCCCGTTTCTTCGTAGAGAACAATATTTTCCAATTTAAGTGACAAAGTGCACTTAGGTCGGCTTGTCTGAAACCAAAACTTTGCCATTTGAACTACAGACCAAGCTGCAGCTAAGCAAGGAAAACTTTTTTTTAAAACTATATGCTTTCTTTCGATTGTTGTGCTACTAGCTCGATGATTATTGTCGCTATTTCTGTATGAAATAAATAAACGTTTTATTTACTGCAAAGTGGAGAAGTAAAATGTTGTTTGCATAACTATATTTACCTATCTATAGGTACATTTAATAAATCTGTCGACTTGGCGTATCTGTAAATGGGAAATATTCAAAAAATAAAATAACTTTAAAAAAAGTAAAAACTGGCTTAAAAAAACTAAACGGAGTAAAATAATTATCATCTATTAAAATTATCAGTTTCAGAAGTCGGTGTAACTCCACGATGAAACAAATTGAATGCACCGACTTCTGAAAGGGATAATTTTATTTCATGATAATTATTTTACTCCATTTAGTTTTTTTTTTTGAAGTCGGTTTTTACTTTTTAAAGTTATTTAATTTAATACTTTTTAGTGCCACAAATTACAATTACAATAGTGTACAAATTCTCGGACCACTACTACAACTAGAACGTCGTCTAAATACGATTTGTGATTATTTTTCAGTTTTTGTTAATTTTTTCAAAAAGCGCTGAGTCAATTTCGATAAAATTTACATGGAACCAAACGGAAAGTATACCCTCTTAAACAAAATAAGAATTTTTCGAATCGGTTTATAAATGACGGAGATAGGAGGTAACAAAAAAAAACACCCGATTTAAGAACCTCCTCCTTTTTGAAGTCGGTTAAAAATAACGTGAGTGAGTTTGTGCACGCGTCACGTAAAAAGTACTGACTTAATGTGGTTGATTTTATAGACAAACTAGAGGTCACCCGCAGCTTTGCCCTCGTGGATGTCGTATATCGCACCGATATTTCGCGGTTTCCGGAATAAAAGTAACCCATGTCCTTCTTCGAGTTCCAGACTATCTCTGTACCAAGTTTCATATAGAAGGTTAGTCGGAAAGGGGGTACTAATCCGTAGACCACTTAAAGTATCACTGGGGCCCAATTCTCTTAAAATCAATCTTGATAAATCACAACCGAACCAAGGCCGAACCGTTTATTCAGACAGTTCTCAATTTCAAAAGCTATCAAATTGTTTGACACAAAAAACAAAATCAATCATTTTGAAAGTTTTCGAAAACAAAAACTGACTGACGGTTGTGGTTCGATTGCGTTTGGCAACAATGTATTTTAGGAGAATTAGGCCCCTGATGAGGGTTTTAAAGCAAGTGTTAAAATTTCAAAATTCGATCATTTTCATTTTCATGTAAAATCGTTATTATTTTAGTTTTTTCAAAAATTCTTGGTCCCTGCTTTAGTTACGAATTCAGAAAATGGAGCTTCTAATTCGTGACCCCAAATATGACCTAAAATGTAAACACAGCTGATCGTAACTGAGGATAGAAAGATTTTAGCATATTTTTTTTGTAAATTTTCAACATCTATTTCTTTTAAACTATTGAGTTTTGGGGAAAGTGGTAGAACAAAAGTTACTCATTATTATGGGTACTATAACACCCTTTCAGATTAGTCCCCCCTTTCTGACTAACCTTGTAAATCGGTTCAGTGGTTTAGGCGTGAAAGCGTAACAGACAGACAGACAAAGTTACTTCTCATTCATGACGTTAGTAGGGATATTGTGCGTATTTTGGAGTAACATTTAGTTTTGTTTCATCGTAATCGGTTCGCTCAATCACGTGATATTAGAAGTTAAAGTTATCAAGAAGTTTGTTTAGTTATTGCGACATAATATTGGATTTCGACTTCCATTGCACAGATTGCACAGCTAGTTTTATATAAGAACACACTGAAATTATATTAACAGTACCAGTAAATGCACTTCGTTTTAAATTGCACTTAAAACAAAAGGGCGATCTACATCTACAGTTTAAAAAAGGATATTGGATTTACATGCGTCATATTTCAGGAGAAAAAGCGTTTGTTTCAATCAAACATTGAAAAGCTTTCAACGGATTTCGCAGCTTTTACAACGCTATATGTGAAAAACGAATACTGATTCTATTTCCTAAGCTATCGAATGCAATATTCGACTAAAAAATTTAAAGGGATTAGTATATTTTTTTCTGCTAGGCTGGTAATCGCTTTGTTTCTGTATTTTATTACGATTCCTTGACTTCAAGAGTATAATATCGCCAGGTTAATCCAAAAACTAACGAACTGCCCAAATCATGATTTCAAGTAAAAGTTTGTGTCCTAAAATTTCGTATACAATTTTATTTAAGATAGTATATGAAATTTTAGGACACAAACTTAGATAAGATAGTATATGAAATTTTAGGACACGAACTTTCAAAACGCCATTACTCGAAATTACGATTTGATCAGTTAGCTCTTAAAACCGAGAGGAATAATACCGTCATCAACATAATCAGTCCATTACTGTCCTACTGCTGGGCATGAGCCTCGTCTCAGAATGTGAAGCATTTAGGTCTTAATCCTCCATGCTGACCTGTACCTCAAGTGTGAGTTTTTTCGTTAACTACACGCCACAAATGTATGAAAAAAAACTCACACCATCGAGAACAGTTTGGAGTCCTCTCAGATGTGCAGGTTTCCTCACGACGTTTTCTTTCACCGTTAACGCAAGTAAAATCAAATTAAGACCCGCACATCAACTCGAAAGTCAGAGGTGCGGACTGGGATCGAACGCAGACCTTTTTGCATAGAAGCTTAACCGCTATGCTATCAAAGCTATTATTATCTATTGATCGCTATTAATATTAGCTACATTACATCTTAAGAGGTCGGCTACATAAAGCGAAAAGTGATTTAGATTATTAAATAAAACACTCAAAATAAAAAGAAGCGTAGGTACACACATCAAAAAAAGTTTGCGATCACTTTGAAAAATTATGTAGCCTTTTTGAAGCCGAATTTTCTAATCGGGATTCAAAGCGATAATTATAATGATAAATATAGATTGATAGTTATCTAGATAAATATAAATCAGATTTCAGTTGGACTTTGAATTCGGAATCTTCACATACATAATTATGCTAGTGATCGCAAACTTTTTTTGATGTGTGTACTCGATTTATGTTGTGAACTTTCAACTAGATTGCATTCTGTTGATATCAACCTACATACAATATTTCGTCGCCCGAGAGTGAAAACCTCGGGAATGCATTTAGTCATTGCACGGTTCCTGTGGGCTTTCACGCGGACCAAGTCGCGGGCAAAACCTAGTCAATTATATTTATTACGAATTTTATATACCCAATAAAGGCTAATTGCAGTGCCTACAAACAAATTACACATAGAGCGGCTCTCTTATAAGATATATTACCTACTAGCTTTTGCTCGCGGCTTCGCTCGAGTTAATTTATAGATTACCTCCTACATACAAACAAACAAATTCTACCTCTTTATAATAGAAGTATAGATAAGCCAATTTTTGATACCTTGGGTTACAATATTGTAATTTATTTAAGGATTCCTAATTTTTTGATACTAAAATATAGCCTGTAGCACTTAGGGATAACGTAGCTTCCTATTGGTGAAATAATTTTTGAAATCGGATGAGTAGTTTCGGAGATTACCTCTTACATACAAACAAACAAACAAACAAATTCTACCTCTTTATAATATTAGTATAGATACGTTGTGATAAAATAAAAATGACCAAATTGCATTCCCGAGGTTTTCACACCCGGGCGACGATTTGTAATTATGTTAATCAATGGAGAAGTCTTTGTCCAACAGTAAGCTTCTTCCGGCTGCTGTGATGATGATAATAACAATAATGTTTTTTTAGGCGATAATGAGTGTAATCTTTCGCCGATCCCAACCTAGTATAATGTTAAGCAAAAGAATTAGTTTAATCTTTTACATCAAACTAAATGATTTGAAACTTTCGCGATTTGTACACATTATAAAAATACAGATTCGGGTCTACTCGCGTAAAAAAAACTTTAAGAGGCTCAAAATACCTTTTATCCCGACGCTTCAAGTCTACCTGTGACAATGGCCGGTGTAATTCGGCCGAAACGTCGGGATAAAAGGTATTTTGCGCCTCTTAAAGTTTTTTACGCGAACAGACTCGAATCTGTATTTTTATAATACATCAAACTAGCTGTTACCTATGTAAAATCCATGCCCGGATAAAAATTATCCTATATCTACGTCATGGACAACCTGTTTTCCAAACTGCATCCAAATCCGTTCAGTCGTTAAGGCGTGATTGATTAACAAACATGCAAATTCACAAACATTCAAACTTTAACATTTATAATATTAGTAGGATAGGATGTATGAAAATGCAGAATATTAAAAGAAGAACAGAGTGATTGACCGGTTTCCCTTGGTAGTAAAAGTGTATTTAAAGTAATTCATTTAATATCTCCTTATTTATTGTTGCACCGAGAACTGCCCCCCCTCTCTTTTTTGTTGCACTTCATGTCCATCCAAAGGTTGTCTGGAAGATCGCCTAGTGCGATAAGACCGCCCATTGTACATCTCTATTTTTATAGTAATGTTCCTTGTTTGTTTTGTGTACAATAAAGAGTATTGTATTGTATTGTAAGTTTATATCATACAAGTGGGAGAGCAAAATAGTTTTAAGAAAAATAAGTCAGTTCTTATGATCGTAATATCCGTACCACTTATAGGACTGCACTACATTGAAGGAAAAAGCGTAATTCTATAAATAAATACATTTTTGGGATCTCTAAATCAACCCCCATTCCACGGTATACTTAAATATTTATTTGCAAGGGGGAAAAACTTTGCTGAAAGTACAGAACATAACGTGTGGTTTCCGGTTCAGAGCTGGCCACCCATTTAGAAAGTTTCCCAATCATGAATGAAATAAACATGTGCAGTGGCTACTACTTACTAGTCAATACCATTTTCATTTTAAATGTCCTTGCATTAGGCAAGACGTGGCATGTTATGGGAAAAATAAGCACCTTCAGAAATTGCATAAAAAACAGACACACACTTTTCGAATCTTGATCGAAACTTAATAAGGTCTTATTTCAATAATCCATGATAGTTTGCATAGTGTCTTAGTAAATACTAATAAAGATGATATACCTACTACGAAAAAAACTGATGGTAAATATATTTTTTTTTAAATAGTAATTTTATGAATCCACGCTATCTATCAATGAGCGCGTGGCCATTTTCTCGATGTTATTAGAACTCAGAGAACCAACAAGTAATAAAATGATTGGTTTATTAAAAAAGTATGACGAAAAAATACATATGATTTCACTTAGTGATACCTACATTATCTTCAGCATGCAATAAGGCGCTATGCAAAATATCATGGACTATTAAAGTTAGACCATATAGACAAGCTTATTTTTTGATTACAATAAACATGAAACTACTTTGTTCAGAATCCCCAGAAGAATCGGTTTCTATAACACGTTTTTAAAGCACGGGATACATTTTTTTTTTATGTATTCGTTTTAAACGTCTCTCGGTGAGGTTCTGTGTTTTGAGACAACCCCAGCACGGCAATCCCACTATTGAGAAAGTTTACGTAACATAACTAAAATGGTAACTGAAGTAACATGCAGATTTATTCGAAAAAAATATCTGATAGAACTGATGAAAATGTTTTTGACGTATGCCGTGTGACGTGTATTCATACTAAAAAATAAGCTAACAGTCTTTATAACCGTGACGTAACGTCAGCCCAATACCTTTACCCATCCCAGAGAAAATCGATTGTGACAGACGGACAGACGAGTGAGTGATCGCATACCGGTTACATGTTTCCCATTTCCCTGTACGAAATTCTGTTATTTTTCGATCAATACGCAACGTCCTTATTGTAGAATTGATAGCAAAATGATAACATGATACTTGCACGCGCATACGCTAAATGAAATTATTAATTCCGTTTGCGAAGGAAATAATTTTGCAGAATGGTTGCGTTGTTTGAGTTTAATTAATTCGAGGCTTGTCAACGGTGGTTGTAATTTCTACTGCGCGCCTGTCTGAGGCATGTATCTCGTTACTGTAATCACCTAACGTTCATTTAGTGTTGATATCTCTTGGAACGTGTGATGTTTCTATACAGACAATTTAATTAGGTAAGTACTATTGTATATAGAAACGGTACACTTCAACTGTGTTTTAAGCTTCATACCAATTCAACGTTTAAATACAAATCTTGTGACATAAATAAAATACGGTCCAGCTACAAATAGGAAACAAATACCAAATAAGTTCGATGCTTTCCGAGTCGCGAAAACCGATAGGTAGACTCCCAACGCACGCTGAGCCAAACGGAATCCGTACCATATTTCATGTTCTCTACGTTATGCGCTTTGTGAAAGAAAATACATTTTTCACTATCTTTAGAGCTTTCACAGTATATTTTCTTTATTTGTTTCATTCCGTATCGAGATAGTTTTTTATGGTACAATATACAATATGCGCCGTTTAAATTGGGTTCGAAGTGGTTGAATTTATAGCTTTATTTCTTATCGGTATAAATGTAGTCGATTAGTGTAACGCCGACTCAGAATTACTCATAGACGAAATTCGGGTCAAGGGTCATACCGACGCGTGTAACTGGAAAAAACTCAATGTACGAAATTGGAAACCGCTCAAACGAGTTCCGCAGAATGATTTCTCGTTTGCCGACACTTGGTAACGATTCATTTGAGAAACTCATTTGCGCGGAGCCTCCGGAGAACGATCCTCATTTGCGTTTGTAGTGGAACTGGAACGTGCTGGTTACTTACATTGTAACATATCGAGCGGTAAAGCAAACACGCCATTATTTCTAATGGGCCATTCCATCAAGAGTACGATCACTATTTATATAACAAGGCAAGCGTACAAAAATTCTATGTAAAATATAAATCTCACATTCTTTATGCACATAAAATAACAAAGTATGAAATATGACATCTGTCGTGCACTGTGCTATCTCTTGAAACCATCTTTACACACAGCTGCGTAACAACAAAAGGCTGTTGAAATCTGCACTCTGCTAGCATCACGAGTCGTGAAGAATGCTCGACTTTTAGAGAATGTAGGGGAGCAACGGAACAGTGACATCTTTCCCACTTAGCGTTCTCGACTGGCGAAGACGACTCCTCGTCATTTAAAACAAAGGGTGAAATTGCCCGGGGTAGCATGCATTCTACAGTCGTTCTCTCTTGTGCGTTGACCGCAGTCGAGGGCACTGTGGGCACACGTTACATAATATGTCGCTAAAGGAACTTTTTGCTGTTTCGCTAAAAGGATTTTTGTTTTCATCGCTTAATTTTAAAGTCAGAAACACAAATTTTATGCTTCAGAACATAAAATACTACAACAAATGGACGGTATTGACCGTACGTGTGAGCTCCGAGCTCACAGGCGAACTAGACGCTTTTATTTAAGCGCAAGCAGTAACAGTAAAACCCGATATGAAAACAATGGCTTGCGTCCCGATCGCGCCACGAGCGGGTATATTTTTAGAACGAAAGCTAATTAACGTAGCTGAAAAGCAACAAAATAGGTGTGTTGTAATATTTCAACGTTGATTAAAAACGAGTGACGTCAACTCATGGGTCGCTATGAATATTCAGACGTTTATCCCGACGTTGACGTTTCATTTAAAGAGCGCCCGATGACTTTGTAATTTTTTAAGTAATATTAACGTCAACAAAAAGGCCTGAAGTGACCCAGCATTAAAGTCAGCTTATGACTGAGAGCGTGATAGATTGCCGACCGCCCGCCGCTCTCGTTTATTTTTTATTAAATGCCTCGGCATCTGGCTTCAATTGCGGTAACAGCTTTTTATAGTATCTCACCGCTTGATGTTTGCGCAAATGCTCATACGTTGCTCACATGACAAAACGTTTCAATCCATTGTAATACATTTTCCTCAGAAAATACGACGGCTAAGCAATTTACTCATACCGCAGCAAAAAATATTTCAAACGTTCGAAGCTTAAGTGAAAATTACTCACAATTTATCCTGGTTTGAAACAAGCAATATCCTTGTAATCCTAGGTATCTGATTTCTCCCTCGAGTAAGCCATTTACGTTATCCATTCGTGCAAAGAATGATTAGGAGAAGTGAAATAAATATGTTTCAACTCAACATACCAAGTTCCAAATGGATACTAAAATAATTTTGATCGTTTTTTTATTGTTTATACACTCAATTTACTTCTACCATCATTTAGTTACCGGATCAAAAAGCCAGTAAAAATTAACCGATCATGAAAAACCAAGCGATTTCCGAACAAAACAAGCTCAATTCAAATGTAAAACGTGCTTAAAACCACACTATCGTAAGCGACACGCCTAAAACACAAAACTCAATGGACTAGAAAAGAATGATGCGCAAAGATTTTTCCAGACTCAGGTTTACATTTGCTGAGCCACTTTTATACTTACGTTGAGAAAATATTTCAGTATTTTTGCATTAACTTTACGTGAAAGAGCAAGTAAACGTAAAAAATATATTATCCTAATCTTGTTAATTTGTGATATACACCGTACACACCTAGACAACGAAGGTCAACAAACGCAATCGATTGTTTGTCGTTTTGTTGAATTTAAGCAAACTTTTTAAAGAATGAAATTGATTTTATCAGTATCGAGCCCTGTTCGCTGCCGTTCGTTGGCTAGGTGTGTACGCTGCAATAAATAGTGTTAAATAGCAGCAAATGTATTCAAATCAAAAATAGATTCAAAAATAGTGTTTTGTGCGAGTAGGAATACGAAAAGAAATAGTTTATTTCTGTAAAAAGGATAATTTTTAAACCAATTTTGATGTTTCGTATTTTTTATTTACGTAGTGTTACTACACTACGTAAATACTAGTACTACATTTATGACTGCCCCCAAAAGCGCCCTCCCTTCACCGTTTTCTAGTGTTTTTGCTGTGAAGAAGAAACAGCGCAACAAACTTCCCAGCAACACAGATCTGTCTGTCAAGTGAATCAATTAATTGAGTCTACATATACCGTGGGCCAGAGGTACCCGAAAGATTTTAACCACGCCTTCCTGATGGCATTATGAGCCAAATAAATGTTATATCAACGAAAGTCTAATTCAGTCAACTTTTTTTTTTGTGTTTTAGCTTCGGCATTTAATTCCTACTAGCTGTCCTTGCGAGTTCATCCGCGTGGAAGTTGTAAAAGAACATTGTGTCGCAACAACTAAACAATAAATAATGTACTCAATTTTCAGGGTTGCGTACCCAAAGAGTAAAACAGGAACCTATTACTAAGACTCCGCTGTCCGGCCGTCTGTCTGTCACCAGGCTGCATCTCATGAACCGTGATAGTTAGAAAGTTGAAATGTTCACAGCTGATGTATTTCTGTTGCCGCTATAACAACAAATACTAAAAAATAGAATATAATAAATATTTGAGGGGGCTCCCATACAACAAACGTGATTTTATGCCGTTTTTTATAGATAATGGTACGGAACCCTTCGTGCGCGAGTTCGACTCGCACTTGGCCGGTTTTTTAAATCTAATCACTATTATTTCCAACAAGGTTACTGCTCATCACCCATACTTAATAGCGTGATAATTTGTACTCTATAGCCTGACCTGCTCTTTAACGGATGTGGCTGCCAAAACTGGATCTGTCCAGTAGCACTGGCGTGAAGCTCAAATATACAAACGGACAAAAATTCTAAAGACGAGATTTTTGGCATCAGGGGGTCTACTCCCTAGGCACGAAGTCCGTGGTTTCGGCCTTAGTTACGAGCGTTTCCTACTCCCTATCACCTACGGACATACGATTATTTCGGGGCCCGCACTAAGAATGAATGACAACACGATTTGACAGTTGTTCCTACTACCGATGTGTTTTTGCCCGACCGAAAAGTTGAACTTGACACATGTTTTGTTCACTCCTACGTTACGGGCTGCTTTCGGACGGGCGAGTAACATCGTTGACGGACTTAGGGTCTAGGCCCCGAGTATCGTTCCTACAATGCGTTGCACTTCTTTTTTTACAAAAAAATTAATGTACAGTTTTAGCTCCATTACGATTTTATTAAATGTTTATATTGGACTTAAACAAACACAGCATAGTAAAAAGCAATTAGGGAAGTTGATTTATATCGATGCAAACAACATTTCGTAATAATATTTTAACACGGTAACTTTATACGAAAAACTACACAGTCATCAAACTCATTTGAATTTATATTATCATTTAATTTAATATAGCAAGTTAAGTATCGGTTCTCTGAAACCACCGGTGTTTAATTTGCATGATTAAATATTATTTCAGATCGGATAGTTTACGTATTATATTTACACAGGGTCCGGTCATACATTTATAATTTTTGGAAGTTACATAGAGATTTATAATTACAAAGGTTTTGGGAATAAGGGAAACTCATTTGGGGAACCTTTGCGGTCTGACCTACGGAACACCTGTCGGGCTGAGCATGTTCGTAATAAGCAAGCATGAATATGGTACTATAAATTATAATAATAAGTTAAATAGTCCATTAACACCCCCTCCCATAGACCAGTTTTACTTTCATCATATTTCACAATAGTTTTGCACCCACCTGGGACAGTCCATGACTGTACTCTAATAGTGCAGCCGTGGATAGACCCCGGTTGGTGCCCCACCCCATTTCAGATTAAAGTTCTCAAAGGGGCCTCTGCGCGTTGGACCTGTGTCCCTGTGTATGCCTTCCAAAGGACCGGACATCTTCCACACGGGAGATGAGCCGTGACTAGAGCGACATAATAATAATAATCGTTTATTAGATCAAAATAATACAGTTTACAGTAAAATGAACACTGTCACTTAAACTAGGTTAATTCCCTGTGCTATAAGTAACAGTAACAATCGTCGTTGATCTAATTATCTATGTAGTTTTAGTGTAACAATCCGTTATTATTATAATAAGTATTTAGATTATTTAACAATGTTATATTTTGTAAGCTAGCCTAGTAATCAAAACAAAAGATTAATTATAAAGTACGGTCAGTCTGATATTCGTATAACAAAGTAAATTATAATAGTGTCTTGTCTAGTGATTTTATTTGAGTGTCGTCTTGAAAAATCTTCTAGCATGAAGTCAACAGTTACGCAACGCTAGGAGAAATTCATAAATTGAACGTTTAGAAATCATTGGATTAAACCGCGTTCATCATACGATTTGCAATGTTAAGGCGCTTCCCCCAGCGAAAGTGACGCCACTTCAGAAAAAAAGCATAATTTCTGTCAACACACAACATATTGAAATTTTGTACGTACAACATTTTAGTCAAGTGTTGTAGAAATTTTCGAACACCAAATACCAACACTAGAGCTTCTGGATTCGAAGTTTTAGCGATAAGTACCAAAAACGGCCGTTTTTAACATTAATTACTAAAACTTCTAACCTAAGATGTCAAGTGTTGTTTTTTGGTGTTCTTAAATTTCTACGTCACTTGACTAAAATGTTGTACGTACAAAATTTCAATATGTTGTGTGTTGACAGAAATTATGCTTTTTAGGGTTCCGTACGCAAAGGGTAAAACGGGACCCTATTACTAAGGCTCCGCTGTCCGTCTGTCTATCCGTCTGTCACCAGGCTGTATCTCATGAACCGTGATAGTTGTACAGTTGAAATTTTCACAGATGACGTATTTCTATTGCCGCTTTAACAGCAAATACTAAAAAACAGAAAAAAATAATATTTAAGGGGGCTCCCGTACAACAAACGTGATTTTTACCGTTTTTAGATAATGGTACGGAACCCTTCGTGAGTGGCCGGTTTTATTTTAATGTTACGCTTCTACACTACGCAATATTTTTGCAGATCTCAAATGCAAATTACATTCTTACAAGGTCAGTCACTTAAAGATACCTAAGAAATTATCGTGTAAAAACAACACTGAGGGAGCAAACGTGTAACTCAGACTCACTAGCTCTCCAGCTAGTCGACTTGACATATTCTTTTGATCCGCATCGGTCCTATGTAATGTAAGAAGAGAAACGAGATTCTATTTTATATTGGCTCACAAAGGACTCAGAGAGTATATACTCTCGGATCCGGAACTTGATACTAAGACGCTGAAGAATTGTATGGAATGTCAGCTTCATGCGAAACACCTAGTACTCCATTTCAAATAACATAAGACAAAATTGCAAACTAGGACACGAAATATCTTTTGAATCATTTCTTCAAATAGTTTGAGCTCATCTTGATTGACCGATAACGTTCGTAAAAGCATAATAGTGTTTTGAATTCCCGATGGAGGCAAACATTTTGCTTATTTCGATACTTTTCCTTGCTAAGTCGGGCCTTATTTGTCTAATGTTATATTAAATAGAGGATAGCTAGCTGATAAAGTAATTTAAATGGCTGTTACTAATAATACGAGAAGTAAGGGTTAGTGCACACCGACGGAGTGGCAGCGAAGCGACAATGTAGTAACAATTGGATTCAACTTAATTTCCTTCTACATACAATATAATTAAATAGCGAAATAAAATCACACTGGGAGGGTCAAAGCGCCGTGAAGAGCGGCCGGTCGGCCACAAGCGTCCAAAAGAGCGGGTGCGAACCTCCACTGCTCGGTGTGCTTATAAGGCTACGAACACGAAGTCAGCGGGCGCGGGGCGGTGGCGGCGTGGGGAACGGTGCGTTTCAATGCATAGATTTATATGCAACTGGTCTTGAAGGCAGCGGCGCGAGAAGCGGCGTACGAGCGATGCGCACCAGTCTAGCGGTGCCCGCGCGTCTGCATTGATGTAATGTAGTGCAATTTATTTTTGCTTTTTAACGACCGACGACGACATTTCAAAATGCCGACCGACGCGTCGGCGTCCTAGAGGTTTCAATGATTTATTGATAAGACAACAATATGGAACAGCAAAGATGTAAACCATAAAAATAGAAGGGGAAATTAACCAGTTATGGGATGAAATAAAACCGAACGGAATTCACATCTTCTTTTGCCCTCAATATATCCAACGTTACGAAGAAAGTATCAAAAAGATGTTATCGTCGCTGTTTAGATATTTCGTTCGCGAACAAAGACACTGATTTCTCATAACACAACACTACGCCGCTCTAGCGCCGCGCGATCTGCCCTCTGGCTTCGACACCGGATCTGTGTTGACGCGCCACTCTCAGCGCCGCCGCCGCCCCCAATCGCTGACTTCGAGACCGAGGCCTTACGATGCGTCCAATCAACTGCTTGTCGCCGCCACTCCGTTGGTGTGCGCGAACCCTTATGTAAATTTATGTCCTTTGTATTTGTACACCATGTCAAATCCAGAAAAGAGGATGATTATACTTATTGACAATTTGCTTTAGTACTTATTCTAAGACTGTCGCCAACAAAATCGGCTACCGATTAATTAAAAGTGTCTAAACACACTATGCCGAAGATACGCGACTGAAGTTCGGCATGATTACGCCTGCAATTATTTTTAAATTACCCGCGACACCAGGCTGAAATTATGTCGCGTTTTACCTATATAAAAAACATAGACGCCGAACTTCGGTCGCGTATCTTCGGCATAGTATGTTTAGACACTAAGTCATTTAATTTAAAGACACGAATTCGGATACTCATCCTAATCCTAATACTAACTTCCTAACTAATATTATAAATGCGAAAGTAAGTTTGTTTGTTACCTCACCTATACCATACAACCGATCATCCTGAAATTTTGCATATACGTTGTCAGGTGTACAGAAACGGACATAGGGTACCTTTCATCCCGAAAAAAAGTACTGTTCCCGAGGAAAACCACAATAACGTTCATAGATCGCGCCACGTGTCTTTCGAATCACGATTGAATGATATTATTATAGAAACTTTAGTGGTGTGTTAAAAGTTTTTTTAGCTTAATTAACGCGACCGAGGCCGCGGAAATAATCTAGTTATAAATAAGAAAGGCACATAGCAACACCATGGTATAATAATATGTTTCACTGGTATTCTCTTCCCGTGACAGCTAGGTGACGTAATTGGCCTAAGAATACGTCATCAGCGGGGGTGCTTCCACTATGTATAAATAAATTACCCGAGCAAGATGCATTTTTTTACATAATTGCTTCTTTAGAGAAGCAATTTTGAACTAGTAATTTTATACAGTTTACTTTTTATCTAAATAGATGAAAAACACGAAATAGAAAATAGTTGGCTAGTTAGCAATTTATTTAATATTTATTATGAATTAAAAGTCTCCTTTATTGTATTGGAGATGTTAATCAATGGCAGCACTGATCGTGACATTCGTGGCGTAGTCTTAGGCCATTGCGGGAAGAGAATACCTTAGCATATTTTATACCATAAGCAACACTAAAATTTAAAAAAATCAAGTCTTAAATCTTAACTATAATAAAAATTAGGGCTCTAAATGTGTCCATTGTTCAAGCGTTGCCGCAAATTCTTCCACTTAAGTTGGGGTCGTGACTAATGTTAGGGGCGGTCCAACTGTTACTTTTCGTTTTAGCCCGGGCGACCGTAAACCGACGTTGATAAGTGTTCGATGCGACACGTCTCTATTTGGACCGAATGCGAGATAAGAGCTAAAATAACTCAGGAAACTAACCTCAATATGGTCTTCGTATGAGTTCGGAATATTTAATGTAATATCTTCTGCGCGTGTCCGTCATTGTGGAGCAAAGCAGACTTTGTATTCGCTCTGTTACCTGTGTTATGACCTAGGATGAGTCATATAAAGTTGGTGAAATGTTTTATACAGGGTGTTAACGAATTTGTGTAATTCCTTAAAACCACATGATCTACTACTGGTGTAGACAGACGCACGGGATTTAGCTTGATTAAAAATAAAAAATCAAATTCTTTTTTTTTTCATGCGGCTTTGTTACCGATCGTATCTAAACCATCTACTTAATAAGGATTCAGTAAAAAAATAAGTTTTTTTTTTTTCAAAAAATTAATTTTATTTGTGTGTACATTTCGATGCCACGCATAAATTAATGAAAGTACGGCGACACGGCTGGCAGGAATGACTAACGCAGTTTCGCTCTTTGCCTTTAGATAACTCAAGGCTCTAAAAAGATTCAGAAAAAGAAAAGCAAAAAAAAATTATAAATTTTTTATGGTTGGTTTTCGAAAATTCCCATTTAGGGTTAATCTGTGTTACCAGTAGATCACGCGGTTTGATGGAATTACACGATTTCGTTAACACCCTGTATATACATCTTTCTTTTGAAAATGCTTTTATTAAGGTGTTCATTTTATGTTCCACAGACATACCTAAAACAGTACTGCACGGTGTTGCCTTAAAGTTGAGAGTTTGTGATTACGTTTGCGAAGATTTCTTTTTTATATAGGTATTTATATAGTTTAGCGTCCTTTTACCTTTTGTAAATGTGAGAGCTTTGTAGACTTGCTAGATGCCTGGATACCTATTTAATTTGTGACCATATTTTTCATTTTGTTTTTTGTGTGGTTCTTGCTCATAAGTCTACTTTGTTCTCTCGTAACTATTCTAAGTTATTACTGTACCCACTCAAATTGTTAAAGATATGGATTTTAAAAGAGTAATCATGGAGTTTCTTGCCGGCTCTTCTCCATTGAAAACGACTAATTGGAACCGTGCACCTAAATTCGACTTTTCATAAGTGCCTGTAATGGTTTATGTGAAATAAAAACCTTTGATTTTGATTTTCTGTGCGAAAATACCTTCGTTGCGTTATGTTCCACTTGAATGAAAATAGCGAAAATTTGTAAATCTGTTTACAGATAACCTACTAAAGTTTAACCATAGTTACTGAACCAATTTACCCCTTTACTAACGCTACATCGATAAAGAGCTCCCAATAAAACAATTCAGTGGTGTGAAAATCCCCTCCACAAATGAAGTAGGTACACAAATCAAGCCCACGCTGGCCGAGCAAGAGAATTCCGTCACCACTAAAGCGTATGCCTTCCGTCTAATCGAGTAAATGTTTCCAAACCAATGGCTCGGACACGTCGCGTAGAGCTGCTACGAGCCGTAGCTCGGGCGCCGTAGCGCAACGGAGACGTAGCGCTACGTTCAGACTTGAACAAACATTTACGTAGCTCTCCAGCTAAGTTTGGTAGTAGAAATGGAAATATTTTATGGATTGCGTTACTTTGTTACAGTAATTTTGTAAGGCCCGTTCATATTCCATATGATTAAACTATTAACTTCACCAAGGTTTTACTCTGCGCATTATATACAAAAATTAATATTTGCTGTGTGTAAATAGTTTTTCCAATATAAACTTTGACTCTGAGGGGGTAAGGGGGAAAGAGAGAGATAGACCCTCCTATTTTTACCATCTCAGGTGATGATTTTCAAACCAACCCTTAAACACGTAGTTTGCCACGCAATAAGGCTCTCCTATACAAATTTTAACACCCCGCTGCACCTTTTTTTACAGGCCGTTTTGGAAAATTGTTCAACACATTTTTTTATTATTTACTTTGAAGAATATTTATGCCAAGTTTCAGATTTATAAACCCAGAGATTATCACACCTTTTCACCCCTTCAAGGGTTGATTTTCGAAAAAAACCTTTTTTAGTATACAGATTTATTTCGAATTCCATACTTCAGCATTTTAGACTGTGAAAGCGCCTTGAAGAACATTAGGATTATCTTTTATGTATGGAGAGATTTTGAGTTTGTCAAATCGGGACTAGCCTTGGAGCTAAGTGAACATTATATTGATATTCTAATACGCGTAAAACAGTGTAACTAATGGAGTTAGGTAATATTCATAGTTAGACTGGGATCGTACTCGAAAGAATATCACAAATGCACAGATTTCTGATGTAGCATTCAGTTCAATGACTCATAAATCCATAAACATAAATCAGCATCCCACTTTAAAACTCTTTAAAACATGAAATACAGTTATTAAAATTTGGTTGACCACAATAATTGTCGATCGAGTTATATTTTTAATGAGTGCACACCAATTACGAGGCATAACAAAGCCAAAATTAATGTCACCGTTAGGTGATTAAGGTTACCATATTGAAATTATCCGGAATTGGAATTTTGTTGCCATAAATCGAGATTAACAAATAACTGAACAGCCGACAACAGGCTTTGGTAACGCCATTTATCGGCTAAAATAATTGGACGAAAATATAATCCCTTAGAATATAATGATATAGTCAAAGGCTGATGTGTGATCTGCCCGCGGAAAAATTAGTTTGTTGTAGGTTTGATCAACGGCTTTCGCCAAACTCCGAAATAGATGCATGTTTCGACTTTTGACTGATGAAATTTTGACTAGTCAAACCTAGGAGCGACTTTACTTCAGGCTTTGAATATAAAATTTAATATATTATTTACATGCTTTATTATCAAATATCAAACATGGATTAATGATTATTTAAATGTTGGTTTTTAAAATACCAAGCTTCATAGCGTTTGCAAGCACATATTTTATATTCACGAACTGCCAGACCGAAATAAATATCTAGAGTCCATACAATTTTTTTTGTTGCAGGGATCCAATCCACGCACTAGCGCATAGAGTAAATCACTTACCTACTGAGGTCGTCATATTAATATAACATCACTCTATTATTCGTACAGTCTGTATTATACGGTCATTGTTGACATTATCCAACCGTACCAGCTTTAGCTTTATTGTCCACAGAAATATGTCTATCAATTGCTCGCACATTAAAGTCTCAAACAAAAGAGGATTTGAATGTTGTGAATCACTTTGATTTATATGCAATGCAATGTAATACATACCTAAATGAGATTATGCTTTTATGACCATCACTACAAAGGGGGTTAAACTTTAAGAATTTTGTGGAATTCTGAATCGAAAATTGAATAACTTTAGTAGAAAAAAAAAATCGAAAATCGCTTTTTTTTTATTAATATCAAAAGAAAAAAAAGGGATTGTATGGAAAATAATGAAAAAATAGGTGATTTACAAAAATCTATTCTACGAAACTTGTTCAATTTCCGATACCGAGTAACCCCACAAAATCCTTTTTTTTTTACAACCTTTTTAATACAGCTTATAGGTACACCTAGCCAACGACAATGAACGGGGCTCAATACCGCTTAAAACCGAATAAAATCGTATTCGTTCTATACAAAGTTTGGTGAAATTCAACAAACGACGAACATTCGTTGGCATTCATGGCCTTCATTAGAGGTATACCCTAGTAATAGTTTTCTTAGCCACCATTAAGAAATCTCAGGTTTTCAAATATCGTATCGTCATCATCGAATTTTATGACACATTTGAGATAATGTTGATACTCTTAATAATATTTTCTTAAAATAAAAGACATTCCGTGGAGAGAACGGATCTAAAAGTCCGTGCGTGAACTAATTTACAATACATTAGGCAATTAAACTGGCACCATAATAACACACAAGACAAATAAGGTATTTTCGGGATACAGTTCCATACAAAAACAAAAAACTACTCAGTATACAGAGCGTGTCTGTGTGAGTGTTTAAATTCTTGAAATTATAGTAAGTTGAGGTACTGCTTTAGCTTATATGTCTACTGTGATAATAGTGCTAATATTCTAAAAATGGCAATCGGCTCGCCACCTATTTATTACATGGGAATAATGCCAGTGGCGAAACATAGGTGTACAGGCTCCAGTAATTGGAGAACACTTCTGGTTACCCCTTTGGGGAATACAGGCGTGAGTACATGTATGTATGTAAAAGGCATTATTTTTTTTATAACAAAAAACTAGCAACCAACATGCGTAGATCTATAAATCTTAGAATAGCTAAGTATACAAAGTCAAAAAAACTCGTGTTAGCAGTTCTACTTACTCTGCCTTAATAAAACGAGGGCAAAGACGTAGATAAAACTAGTATACGTGAAATATGTAGTTCCTACGTGTCTATGACGATACGGTTTAATGGACTGTGGCCTCACCGTACGTAAATGCTGACTGGTCACTGCTGACTCGGCGTGCACGGCTTTACCCGTAAGGCATTCCGACGTACATGTAAACAGTGTATGCATAATGGTGTATGTATGTGTGTGTGAGGAAAGATCTCTTTGCTTGAGTTCGGCGGAATTCTATTACGTCGAAGCGACGTCCGTGGTATAATCTGCTTTTCTGATGGTTTTTCGTTTTAATTGATTTATAGCAGAATCCTATAATTTATCGAGCGTTATTATTTAAAATTAAGACTTTTGTGTCTTTATTAATAATGAAGCTATAAGAGCTTTGAATAATATACCCTCCCATATGTTAGTAGCTATCATAGGTAAAATTAGCTTAAGAATCTGCGGTGCGAGTACGGATCTTTTTATAGAGTCGATTAGAGAAATTTATCTACTCTAAGGTTCAAATTTGACATAAGATGTAGATAAAATGACAACTGTTGTCATAGGTAAAACGACAACAGTTGTCATTTTATAATATATCTTATGTCATATTTGACGTTTAGAATAGATACATTTCTCGAATCGACTCGATAAAAGATCCGTGCTCGCACTGCTGTTTCTATACCCAGTTTAGCAATAATAAATCTACCATTGGTAAGTAAAACTCGTTTTTACTTACCAATGGTAGATTCGTTTTTGGCCATAGGAACCGGACAATAGATAAGACTTTTTCGTCGTAGTTATTACGCGGCAATTCTAATGATCAAATATGTGTAAAGACCAGGGTTCTTTGTATGCTAATTTATCCCTATTTTAGCATGATTCTGGTTTTATACGAAGTGACTGCTGGAGGCTGACTCCGAAAACCGAACTACGAAGTTTCGGTTGACGGATCGCACGTTTTCCTCCCACGGAAATGGTTAGGATCCGATGATCGACACGATTTGACATTTTGTCTTTCGTTCATCTTACTGCCAAATGTTAATTGACAGATTAGTAGTTTGTTATTTGACAATAAGAAGCGGACACATTTTTAGTAAAATACAGTTAAACAGTTTATGTTTTATTAAATTCTTATTAGCCTAATTGCAAGGCTAGATTGATAAGATCAGGGCGCATCGTCATGGATGCTCTAAGAAAACAAAAAAAAAACACGATTTATTTAAAAAGTACGTAATACCTTATTGATTTTTAGACGTTTCAAAAACCACCAACCGGTAACTAAGGGATTATATTACGAACATGGAACAGTATTAAACATCAGTATAGGAAGACCTATTCATCTCTCGATTGTCGAAAACATTTCGATGTTCACAACACAATCCTCGGTCCGTTCGATCCATCGATATCGGAGCTACCTGTATTTTCCAATTCGTTTCAAATTATTAAAATCTGCGAGTAAGCCCGCCGCTGTCGCACGTTGGGAACGCTAACCGTTCGCTATAAACTTTTTTGATATTACTCAGCAGCCGTTGCACGTAAATCTGCCCTTACAGTGGTCCCGGCAACTTTTTCAATTTAACAGGTAAGAATAAATCGTTCATTCTTTTTATTTGAACATAGAACTGATATAAACTCCCCAAAAGTTTACAAGGTAGAGGCCGATATTGTTTGCTTCCTGTTAACTTGGGAAATCTTTTTCTGAGAAAGATTTGGCTCGTGCACGTCGGTGGGTTCTCTATAGTTTGGAGGTACGTAACTTAAGATTTTACGCCTAGAAATAAAGTACGGAATCTTTACAAAGATTTTCTTTTGTTTTATAGTAACATTCTCTTTGTGGGTGCTAATATGGAAAGAATGAAAACGTAAAGTATACAGGCTGTTAAAGAAATTGTGTAATTCCTTCAAATCGCGTGATCTACTGGTGACACAGATTAACACTAAATGGGAATTTTCGAAAATAAAACAAAAAAAAAATTAAAAAAAATTTTGGTTTTCAATTTCGGATTCTTTTTAGAGCCTTGAGTTATCTGACTGCAAAGACTGATATCGCGTTAGTCGTTCCTGCCAGCTGTGTCACCATACTTTTATTAATTTATGCGTGGCATCGAAATGCTCACACAAATAAAACTAATTTTGCAAAAAAAAAAAACTTCTTTTTTTACTGAATCCTTATTAGGTGGTTTAGATATGATCGGTAACGAAGCCGCATGAGAAAAAAAAAAAATCAAGTTAAATCCCTTGCGGGGCCAGTCTACACCAGTAAGTAGATCATGTGGTTTGAAGGAATTACACGAATTCGTTAACACCCTATAATGGTTGTAAAAAAATTAACTCTAGGAGTTTTATGGGGTTACTCAGTATCGGAAAATGAACAAATTTCACAAAGTAAATTTTTTAACACCCGCTTAACGTGCCTTGTCGGTTGTTAAAATCATCTGAGGGTAACATATTACTGAATAATGCCCGTAAGCTAGGGGATGATGTACTGTTATGATTTCCACACAAAGCCATTTAAACCCGATATTTTTTTGGGATGCCTGCATCAATATTCGTTTCAGCTTAAACGTCACAACAAACAATACACAACGTCCAAACAACAGCAGAATATAAATAAATACCAGGCACATTTAAATTATACATTACAGCTCTAATTACAGCAAGCAAACACTCATTGCACTGCATACAAAATTACCTACCTACTAGAAAATTGCAGTTCCATTATGTTCTGCTAACAGAAAAAAACACCAATTTCCCATTTAGCATCGAATTCCCGATTGAAATTCTAATTATGACAATCTACGATCAAAACAGTGGAAATTTGTAATTGATAGAGTTCACGGCACATTTCTTTGTTAAATCGATTAATAGGTGAGGTACATAAAACTTTTTCAATCGAGAAGTTTTATCGATTAGCTCCTCGGCGACGTTACTGTCATCTAGATGAAGGAGAGGGGAACTGTTCAAATCGCATCCTTTATACTCGAATGCTCAGAGTCATTAAAACTTTTATCTGGCACAGATGCACTGGCTGTGTGAGTTTATTGTTGTCTACGAGGGATGCTTTCAGTGAGCAAAGCATTTGAAATTACGCTTCAGAGTGCATGCAAATCCTATGAGGATAGTTCGACGCCTTATTTTTATGTTCAGAATTCCTACACGACGATAAAAATGTATTCGAAAATACTGAAAATGGTTTGAGATTTTCGTTTTCAACTTAAATAGGGAAGAAAGTCCTATAAAACTGGTAAAAAGATTACCTTTTGATGAAGTAAATGTAGGTAAAAGCTTTAGTAGGTTAGAAGTCACAGTCATCCATTGGCATTTTAAAAGCTACTAGAACTAAATGTACCTGCCTTCTGGGGAATTTATTTATGCTTCTATGCGTTTAAATTTTAATTAGCTACGGCTTAACCGGTGGAATCGCAATCAATTTGTATTCACTTTAGAATCTATAGTTCTCCACGCTTATCTGTGTACGTGATGTGAGTTCCTGGCTGGATAAGCGACCTTTCTACTTGCCGTAGGTGTTGTAAAACAACTAAAGTATTATGACAAATGATGGGGCAAGCCCTCAACTGCAGCGCTAATTACAATCCAAACTAATCCTAACTAATATAATAAATGCGAAAGTAAGTTTGTTTGTTAACTTTTCACGCTTAAACCACTGAACCGATGATCCTGAAATTTTGCATATACGTTGTCAAGTGTACAGAAACGGACATAGGGTACCTTTCATCCCGAAAAAAAGTACTGTTCCCGAGGAAAACAACAATAAATTTCATAGATGGCGCCACGTGTCTTTCGAATCACGATTGAATTATATTATTATAGAAACTTTAGTATTGTGTTATGAATTTTTTTTGAGCTTAATTAATGCGAGCGAACTACCTCGTTGATCTAGTGGTCGACTGCTGAGTGTCAGGTTCTGGGTTCAATCTCCAGGAGAGGCAAAATGTTATTGGGTTTTTCAGCATGGAATTTCTCAGTAGCAGCCCGGACTATGGATTTGTGCCCGGTTGATGGATATAGGCTCGCCCCCTATTACATGGGACTTAAACATAACGGCCAAGTGAGGGTATACTATACATCTCTGCCTAACTCTTTGGGAAATACAGGAGTGATGTGTAGAAATATCAATCAAGTGCCAAAAGCGATGATTAAAAAACACGTTAATTGGCAAGTCTTGCAGGTAGCTATCTCATTCTCTCTCGTACATTTTCCGTATCTTCATCTTACTCATTAGATATACTAGTGAATACAGTGCAGGACTGAATTTTAAATGCCATTTCTAGGACGTAACATATTCATAGTGTATAATTGGCTTATAACTTTCTTCTGAACTGTTCACTATAGAGGCTCATAAGAACCTCATTTTAAGCAGTAGACTTCAATAGACTGATATAATAATGAAGACATCCTTTACGCCAATATAAAGCAAAAGCATACAGAATGAAAAATCGAATATAATTCCGATGTGAGACCATTGTTATATTTTAATCCCCTGTCAGTTAACAGTATTGTAATTGCTCAAACATCCGCAGATGAGATTTCAATTACTTCGTATATTTAAAAAGAGAGTTGTCACTCTTCAATGCATAAAGGCAAATGATTCGAGGAGCCATTTTCCACTGGCAAGGCACCTATTGAGAGCCGATGACAATGCTGTCTGTCGGTGGACGGAACCCTATTGTTATACTCGGAAGCCATTATTGACGTTTTCAAAGGGCTATTAAAATATTTTTATTGAAAATCGTTTACGAACTTTTTTGGCGAAAAGCTATAATTCATCAGTGTACCGCACGAATATAATGTTAAATATTACCACAAAGGAATTCCTGACAGATTGCACGTTTGAATATGGAAAATAAATGGGTGGCTCGTTTGAAACCGAAATCGTTTATGAAAATCAATTGTTTATTGTATTGTATTTGAAGAATGATGATGATGTCTTAATTAGGATCGTAACATTATACTTAGTGGTGTTATTCGTACACTAAACTCAACCTCTTGTGTAAACACCGTGGGCCTGAGGTACCCGAAAGATTTTAACCTTCGATTCCGAAGCCTATATGGAGAAGAAAAGCTAGGACATAGTCTGTTGAATAAAGCTTAATTTTCGAAATATTCATTATTTACGGAAATTCACAAATCGAAAAAGATCTATAGTAACAAGTACGCGGCGCGGCGTTGCGACTTTTGTCATACCATACCCCCGTGCATACCCGCCGTATGTCTTATTTGTCGGGGAGGGTAGTGAAGTGAGAAGTTTCTTATCCACTCACACGATAATTTATAAATGTTGCCAGTTCAATCTAAAGTATTGTTTACAAGGAAGTACTAAAGTTAATTGATTCATTAAGTACAGAAAAAAATACTGAATTGGGCTTTTCTTGATATAACATTTGATTCATAATACCATCAGAAATTTAAGGTTGCTCAGCGTGCTATGGAGGTGGGTGGATAGAATTCGCAATGAAGTCATTCGCCAGCGAACTAAAGTCACCGACATTGCGAGTGGAATTAGCACGCTGAAGTGGAAGTGGGCCGGCCATGTCTGCAGACGAACAGATGGTAGATGGAGCAGACACGTGTTAGAGTGGAGACCGCGTTTGGGCAAACGTAGTGTGGGACGCCCTGCGGCACGATGGACCGACGATTTGAAAAAGGTGGCTGGCAGCGGATGGATGCGGGCTGCCCAAGACCGGGATGGTTGGCGATCTTTGGGGGAGGCCTACGTTCAGCAGTGGACGGTAATAGGCTGATATGATGACCATCAGAAAGGCGTGGTTAAAATCTTTCGCGTACTCACAGCCCACGGTGTATAATCACATAATTCTGTGGTCGCAAAGTAAAAGCAACAAAAGGTAATTTTACTCAGCTGTAACTAATTGCCCATGTAAACAACAACGACATTTACCTCTGCGCTAGATATTGTATTATGTCCCACGACTGAACACTGTCTCCCAAAATACAAGCTCTGGCTTAGTTTGGGAATCAGTATCAGTACCTCTAGTATTACATTAATAATTATAATATTGTGCCTATCTCTTACATAACCCACTGTGTATTCTAGGTAAATATTTTGTTTATAATCATCAACTAACATAATTTAATCAATGTAATTAATGTAATTAATATTTAACTTTTTTTTTTTCTATTGGACTACTGTAGGTGGTCCTAGGGGATTTTTCCTACGTAACCGGGCAGTTATTGGTGAGACCCTTTGGTGAGACCTGAAGGGTCTCCAGCCAATGGGGGGGGGGGGGAAGTAAAATACTTAACCTAAGCTAACTACTTGTACTACACTAACATCATGACTACCTGCAACAACAGCACTAAGGGCGACCCCTAGTGGGACTCGGACCTCGGCTTAGGGCGTTGCTGGCGTGGACATAGGGGGACGAGACAGCTTGATGAGGGCTGAATTATCGGTGTGACTGCGGAGTCTGAGGAGACGACCGGCTCTACGACGGGAGAGTTCGGTGGATCGTGACCGGCGGCGGTGGGACGTCGCGACGGGCCTCGTCGGCGAGGACGGTATGCCAGACGGCGGCGGACGTTGTGTATTATGCTGGTCGATTTACTCGCCTCCTGGAGGAGGGTTATTTCGTCATCGGGTTCTAAAAGTGTGTGCCTGGGACGGCGAACTTTACTTATGAGAGCGGGATTGTAGTCGGCCACTGCGGCGACTAGGGGGACTTTTTTCGTGTATAGACTCATTTATTTATTCACTTGACAGACTGAACTGTGTTGCTAGGGAGTTTGTTGCGCCGTTTCTTCTTCTCAGCACAAACACTAGGAAGCGGTGAAGGGTTGGCGCTTTTGAGGGCAGTCTTATGTAAATTTGACGTTCAAAAAGAGCTAAGTAATACTAGTCTATTTTGAATAAACGAGTTTTGAGTTTGAGTTTGTGAATGTATTTACTAGTGACAATAACCCTTTTTTTAGTTCTCACGGCGTAGATATAACTGTATTAACCTGACTAATTAAAGATGAGGACAGACGAGCGTAATTTACGCCGCGCAAAGTGAGTCGCACAGTTTCCGTTACGTTCGGTTTCAGATAATATCGCGTAGTGCCATACGACGTTGCAAAATAAGTCCTTTAAGTAATAACATAAAACATAGGGAGTGCCACCGCTGCGGTGCCGGCACCCTAAAATAACGCCATTGGGAACCGGCAGTACATTACTGCCGGCAGCCGAGATTAAGAACATCGGCTGCCGGCACCCAAAATGGACACCAGCGGCGTTAATGTTATTGAGTTGTTTGGTAGGTATGTTAGTTGAAAGGTAGGTTAGATTTTAGGCCAAACACTGTAACTTGTATTCCAACTGACTAATTTCAAGAGCGAGCGAAGCGAGCTCTTTTTTTGGGGCACTCCGACACGGATAGGTTAGGTTCGAAGGGGATGACCGTCATCCCCTTCGTGTTAGGTTACTTTAAACCCTGCAGACAGAAATAAAAGTCCCGCTCAGCGGGGCTCCGTTGACTTTGCTTTGGAAACCCAAACAACCTTACAAACATCCCCTCAAGTTTTTCATTTGTTTTTATTGTGAAAATGAAAGCGGGTGACGAATAATCATCTCATGAAGAGTTTGAGAGGCCGTGAAGGTGTATTAAAACAGAGTGTTAAGTCGGCGCGGCGCCGGCAGCCAGTTTGGCAACCGGCGCCGGCATTCATAATGGCACTCCCAAAAACATACCATAATATCACGCCTGTATTCGCTCACTAAAATACTTCCAAAAAATTACGCCGAATCATTTTACGCGGCGTAAATTACGCTAGTCTGGCCTCAACCTAAATGTTACGTAGCGTATCTTACTTTCATAATACCAGCACACAATAATAATACGAATACATTTCCTTTTAGTGGGTCCAGTATTTTTAATGTAAAAGCAAATTGTTTTTCCGCCCGCTCGGGAATTGTCATGACGCGCATTGTTGCTTAATTATCAAAAAGAGGAAATAAAAAGTTCTGAAGAAACAAAGGCTTAATTAGCAGAATTTTGCCGAAGGGCGAACAAGCTCATGGTTAAAAGAAAAATATACTAATAGACACATTCAACTCCCCAGCAACGAGCAATTTATAGGGAGAATACTTTGTGAGAAAAGTTAAAAATTACGTAGTGGCAGTGTTATTTTTTGGAGAGATAAAACCACAATTTTACGCACAAACCTCGGAAGGAAATTGTACTATGATTTTCACTTAAGCCTCTTACGTGTACCCCTTACATCGTAAGTTGTGCCTACGTGGGCACTTACCCAAAATTAGTCACACCGGTCCACAGGTTACGGTCGGTGAGATCCGCTTATAAATATACATTATACACCCTTATGTGATCGACCTTCGAATTTTACTCAGACTCACTTAAGGCCATTATATATTACCTTCACTGAAGCTCTCGATTCGTACATGTTATAGTCGAGTCGAATAAGGGTCAAAATACACGTCCGATAGTTGCTTCCGGGAGCCGGATCCGACTATCTGATCGGATTCATGAAATACATACGATTCTCGTGTCCGATTTTTTCTGGACGACTATGACGCCCGGAACGATGCTTACGATTCTGACATCCGATCTGATAGTCTGATCGTACGTTATTCATGTTCAAACAAATGTATGACGCGGAGACCTGCAGATAGTCTGATCACACTATCGGAACCGACTATCGGAGGAGAAGTATGGGACGTGTATTTGGGCTCTAAGAGCTACTATTTTCGATACGAAGTTAAATTTACATTACATAATAATTGTCAAAGGAAGCCCTAGAAGGACATACATCGATATTATTGGTGTGGCGTAGTACTCTCAACCAGCGTGCGTGTATGACAAGACGTATAAACGTGGACGAAGCGAAAGGAGTTTGCTAGGATCGTAGCATGTGGCATTCTGCAGTTTCTGCCTACCTACTCATTAATATCCTTGTATACGATATCTTGTGGCGAATAAATGTATTGTATTGTAAATGAATTGTGTTGTATTGTACCACCATGGAAAAAGGCGTGAGTTTATTTTTTAGTTTAGTTTTTAGTGACAAGGTTAGTCGGAAAGGGTGTTAAAATAAACATAATAATAAATAACTTTTGTTCTACAACTTTCCCTAAAAGTCAATAGTTTAAGAGAAATTGCTGTTCAAAAATTTCATAAAAATACGCTAAAATCTATCTGTCTTCATCTATGAAAAGCTTGTATACATTTTCGGTAATAACTGAGACACTCCATTTTCTTATTTCGTAACTGAAGCAGAGATGAACAATTTAAACAAAAAAAAAACATAAATAAATGTAATTTAGCATGGAAAAAATAATAAAAACCGGCCAAGTGCGAGTCGGACTCGCGCACGAAGGGTTCCGTACCATTATCTATTCTGTTTTTTAGTATTTATTGTTATAGCGGCAACAGAAATACATCATCTGTGAAAATTTCAACTGTCTAACTATCACGGTTCATGAGACACAGCCTGGTGACAGACGGACAGACGGACGGACAGCGGAGTCTTAGTAATAGGGTCCCGTTTTACCCTTTGGGTACGGAACCTTAAAAATGATTGAATTTTGAAATTTTAACACTTGCTTTAAAACAGTCATCAGTGATACTTTAAGTAGCCTGTGGATTAGTATCCCCTTTCCGACTTAACCATGTATAATGGATGTATAATAATTTAAGAGGAATGTCTTAGCATAAAATCAATATTTATTTTGATGACGATTAGTCCTTTACAACTTATTTGCAGACAATTCAACATCATAAGCACTACTACGATTTTTCCCTCGGTTCAATTCTACTAACAGAAACTTCTATCAATTGCAACTTAATCGTTCATTCAGATAGTTTTCGTTTACGGTAACTGTCAAAATGTTTGGTTTTGTTTTTGTTGTCAAACAATTTGATAACTTTTTGTAAACGAAAACTATCTGAATGAACGATTCAGTTGCAATTGATAAAAGTTTCTGTTAGTAGAATTGAACTCAGATCAGTCAATTTTACGTTTAACTTGAACGTTCATTTGTACGTCGCAACTCGCAAGTAGTTGCAATAGTGATGAGTTTCGGACAAGTTGAGGGTGTTCGGCTGTAAACAAGCGAACGTCTACGTCACGTGATTAATGAATGCAGCCTTGATGTGGTGTTGTGATGCAAATGACTTGAGTCAAACCCTGTGATGACTAGCCTAGCTAGCTATTGCCGACATCAGGATCTTGTCACACCGTTAGTAGCTCAAGATGATGCGATTGTCAGCTACGTAAAACCACAACTATCTATCTTCCTAGCCTTTCCCAACTATGTTGGGACCAGCTTCCAGTCTAACCAGTCGCGACTGGCGGAGCGGAGCGACTGCCATAACCCAGTTAGGTACTGGGTAATGTCGATATCCTAAGGTTAGACCGGTTGTCAGATTTTCGAGCTTCTAATACCTTCTTCTAAGCTTCTAATAACCCGTAACGATTGTCATAGGTATTTGTATATCACCCGGGACCGACGGGATAAAGTGAGTTTTTTTTAAGTACTTTTGACACTAGGATTTCTCCTGTATTTTGACACTAGGTGCGTTTACAAACACAAATCTCACATACACAAACACCCAGACCCGATACAACTATCTGTAGGCCATACAAATTTTTGTTCCGTGTGGGAATAAAATCCACGACCCGTAGCGCAGGAGCTCGCTTAGCCATTGCACCAAACGTGTTGTCGTTTTTGCTTAGCAGTGGGACAGTAAAAAAAAAGTAAACCTTACTTTAGTACAGGGATGGGCAAACTATGGCCCGCGGGCCAACTCCAGCTCGCGAAGGGTTCTAATCCGGCCCGCCAACTCTCCATTTGAGAGCAAGAGAGTCTAGCCATAACAAATAGTACCTAGTGATTATTTGAGCTAAAAGTGTTATTAAAATTGTTAGTTTTGGCAGAAAAAATGCTTAATTTTTAGGGTTCCGTACCCAAAGGGTAAAACGGGACCCTATTACTACGGCTCCGCTGTCCGTCGAACCCACGACCCGTAGCGCAGAAGCCAATCGTTCAGCCACTGCACCAAACGTGTCGACACGACACGTCTTTGGAGCACGGAGGGGTGTCGGTGTGTAACGAACGATTACCCATCCACGGACTGACCGCGGCGAGCGCAACTTAACCTTGCAAATCACGTGATCCGCGCGGTTGTTATGAGCTCCTAGTAAAACCAAAACCGAAAAAAATAAAACGACCGCTATTAAAATTCAAATAGCCGTAGACGAACTATACCAGACCTACGTGATGCGTAGCAAGTCGGTTATCTGCTACGACAGCGTAGCAGGCGTAGACGTGACGAAATCATGTCGGTCACATCGTAACAACAATCCATTTTCTTTTGTGCTGAACAACATTCTAAAAATATTCCACTATAAAAGGTTAGTCGGAAGGGGATACTAATCCAAAAGTACCCCCTTTCCGACTAAGCCTGTATAACGTACAATGAAATTGTCACTTTCATAGTGATAATCAATTCATAGAAGTTTGTTAGGTACTTATCTGAAAAGGTAAGTCGCAAAAACCATGCAGAGACACGTCGCCAAAAATGTAACCTGCCCAAGCCGTTATTAGATCGTCAATATTTTACGTCATGTCATGAACTTTATTATTATTGTTTTACATAATAAGCAAAAAGGGCGAAATCAACTTAACTTGAATATTGCTACCCTGTACTCCTTTCAATATCATAAAATTTTCAGTAATTTTCGTGCTAAGCTTACAATTTCTGATACCTACCATAAAATTGTATATTTTTGAAATGTAGGTATGTAGATAGATGTATAGTTTATATTAGATATTATTATGCGGGCTCTACACTCGCGCCGCAGAAGCCCGCTAAGGCCGCGAACCGCGAGTGTGGATGGTTTCGCGGCATCGCGATCGCGCTTCGCGGCGTTCCCCGTCCGGTGGCGGTTTTTTGGTCCGCGTCAAAGGGTTTGCGAAGCACGTACAAGAACGCATCCACACTCGCTGTATTTTCGAAGTTTTGTTCGAGACGCAGTGACAAGCGGACGTAACAAAAAATGAGCATCGAGTGGAATAACGATCGCGAACTAGTGTTCCTTGAGTGTTATCAAGCAGAACCCGTGCTTTGGCAAGCCCAACATGCTAAAACACACAGTGTCAGAGCAGCAGCAACAGTAACTTCCACTTCCATCTCAGTCAAATGCGTGAACGTAAATGCGAAAGGTTGCGAGTATGGAGGGCTATATTTTTCGCGCAGTGTTCAAGCGCGAATCGCGGCCGTGGAGCCCGCTTTAAAATATATTTTAGAATAATTGACTGTCTTGTTGGTCTAGTGGTCGCAAGCGCGACCGCTGAGCGTGAGGTCTTCGGTTCGATCCCCAGGTCGGACAAAGTGTTACTAGGTTTTTCCGTGTGAAACTTCTTAGTAGTAGCCCGGAGTCTGGATGTGTGCCTGATTGATGGCAATAGGCTCGCCCCCTATTAGATGGGACTTAAAAGATAACGGCGAAATGTGGGTGTACTATACCTCTGCCCAATCCTTAGGGTAATACAGGCGTGATGTTATCTTATTATTAAAATAATAAGGGTAGTCCATTATTTGATAAAAAATAAATAACATTTATATCCATTGGGGTAATAATGCTGATATCCTGCAGAATCTGGTTTGACCGGAGGCCAATCACAACGTGGCTGTAAAAAGACTGGCTTGATAATATTCTCGCCGAGAGGTACCTTAGGTTTTAATAAAATAAATGCGAATTGTTAAACATCCTTCTCGGAAGACATCAAAATTATTTATCTTTCCTTTACAAACAGTTGGTTCCGCCGTATTATTTTCTTAACTAACAACAATTTGAAATTACCTATTAAAATTTGTCCCTTTAGAATTTATTTAAACATTTCTTGCACTACAATATTAAACAAAATCTTACTTCGAAAATAATATTGTTTTTCTTTAAAACTGAAAACAACCATTTGCTTCACTAGTTCTGTACATTATTTTATCAAAGCACTAACTTGCTTAATTCTTTTTTTTTTTGCAAATTTCTCCAACAAAGGTAAATACAAAATGTAAACAGAGATGTTTCTATTCACAAAATAAAACATATATTTTAAACAACAAGAGTCCGTCTGGCTGACCGAACACGTTTCTTTGAACAAAAATATAATAAAAAGACCTTTACCGAGAAGATAAAAACTTCAATAGAAATATCAGAATTAGTTTTCAACTTAGAAGGATTACAAAACAATTACAGTACACCTGAAATGTTTTATGATAAAATGTAAAAAAAGATACAATTTGTTTTAACTCTCTTAGCTGAGGTTAAATATTGTTTTGTATTTCTAATTATTTTTAGGATTTGAGCGATGAATGTTGAAACTTTAGAAGTAAAGAGAATAATTATCAGAAAAAAACAAAATATGAAGATGAGAAAAAGACACGTCCACGGCCGTCGTAATGAAGAGTGGAGTAAGTGCAACTTCTTAACATGGAATATTGAACCTTAGTGTTGGGTTATACGCAAACGCAATCGGTTAAATATTCTTCATTTAAAATTTTCACTTGCACTCTTCGTTACAACGGCAGTAGCAGTTAGTAGGCATTCCAATATTACATAATTAAAGCAAAATAAGGTGTATATCGCAATATTACATCAACTAGCAGCCACACAAAGTCTACATTAATTATAACAGCTCGCGCGGCAATAGCAACAACATTAGTACCTTACGCAACGGTGTAACACACGGTCAGAAACCTCACAATGATTGGACGTAGTGAGGGCTTTCACTGTTGCAGTGGCGTGTACCTGATGAGGCGTTTCTGACGCAACAGCTTTGCTAGCTAAACCATTGTTTGAACAACGCCCGCCCTGTGATCGAGACACGCTGTTTACCCTCTGAGGTTTCCTTTAATTAATTAAGGTATGCAACTGTGCGCGGGGCAAAAAGAGCTTATGTCCACTGATTTTTAATGGAACTATTCTAAGGATGTTCTAACGTATTGATAGATAAATTTAGTAAAACTTTTCGTGCTCTCGGAGCAAATCATTGCCCAATAACTGGGTTGTGGGGATCTGATGGCAGTCGCTCCGTATAAATTACTGGTATTCAGCCGCATCTGGTTAGACTGGAAACTGACCCCAACATGGTTGGGGAAAGGCTAGGCAGAATGAACGCTCTCGGAGCAAATAGTATTTGGTTTCTTAAAGATACAAGTCCGAGACGGGCTGCAAACTGCAGACTGCATCCGCAGACCGTAACTCGCCGCCCGAGTAACACCTTTAAGGTGCACACCTTAAAGGTAGTATTCCAACGGCGACCGCAAACTGCAACCGCAGATGACAGCTGTAGACAGACAAGCGACACTACTGGTTCATAGAAACTAACGTGACTTGCAGTCTGCGGTTGCAGTCTGCAGTTTGCAGCCCGTCGTCGGGTTGTACTTTTAAGAAACCAATATACAACACTACTTTAAATTCACCAGAAAAAAATTAAGGGTACATACGGAAGCGGTATACTTATTGATTTATTCGTTAGCAACAAACCTCGGGATGGGGAGCTACTATGAATAGGAAATCAATAATTACTTGTATATGATGTAAGTGTTTCAAATTATTAAAAAAAAAAAAAAATGGTTTTTCTTACATACAATTTATCTGTACAATGCTTTGGTTGAGTCTGTAATATTGTGCATGTATATAAATAAATATCGGCTCATTCCCTTCCCCCCCCCCCCCCTGCCCATTGGCTGGAGACCCTCCAGGTCTCGCCAATAACTGCCCGGTTACGTAGAAGGGGTCTCCAAGTAGAAGGGGACCATCTAAAGCAGACCAATAGAAAAAAAATCGGCTCGTTCGTCTGAAAACCAGCACTATGCTCTGTGCACGTGCCACAGCAATATGCTGAACGATGGCCGAATTGCTCGAATGTGACGCATATTTTCCCAATTTTTATTTCATTTAATTTTTATTTTTCCTTTTCTTAATTTTTAGCGGTTATGTGCGTCACCTCAAGACGCAAATTTTGTTTTCTTTTCTATTTTAAAGACTCTGTGTGACCTTTAAGGAAACTTCTACACATTTAAAAGAGCCTCCACGAGTGACGATATTTAAATGCGTCCGGCGCACCCTCGACAGCCTCGCTATCAACCATGGCATGAGCTATTCTCGTATAGACACATCCCGACACGAGTCGATAGAAAATTCGATTGCAATCCATTACTAGAAATACGCTCTCCCAAAAAGAAACGAAGTATCCATATTTACCAAACTGGCCAAGGCACTACTGGCGCTTAACCTTTCGACCGCCACGAACGTCTATGGACGTCAAACTTTTGAACTGTAAAAAAGTGGTGTTTTTGACGTGCCATACCGTCAGAGGCGTCGTGATCACGTTTTAATTTGACGTCCATAGGCGTCCGTCGCGGTCAAAAGGTTAACAATCTCCTATGACACCCATGATTAGGTATTAGGATATTGTTTACTGGTCACGCTATAAACAAATAAAATTATGTGTGGGCGCTTACTGTTTCGTCCAATTTGTGCGAGCTTTGTAGGTTAAGCAGGTTACTATATTAGGCGTAGGCGGTGGATTAGATTTGTGCCTCTATATACAGGCTGTCTCGAAACTAAACGTCAAGCCGGGAACAAAATATGATAAGGATGATGATTCAGAAAAATAAAATTAAAAATGTTTTCTTTAAAAAACTCGTGGCTTATAAACAACCAAGCGGATCATGACTTGCAAAGCTAAGCTGCGCTTGCCGCGGTCAGTCCGTGGATGGAAGACCATTTGTTACACATCGACACCCCTCCATGTCTCAGAGAGCACATTAAGGGCTTGCGCAGACGAGGAACAATGGCGGACAAAATGTCCGCGGTGCACTCTTATTAGTACTACTATAAGGTCGCACTTTGTCCGCGCAATACCCCATGTCGCCTGGCGGTATAAGCGAACAAAGTGCAACTTTATGACAGTAATAATAAGAACGCACCGCGGACATTTTGTCCGCCACTGTCCCTCGTCTGCGCAAGCCCTAAGGGCCGGCGCCCATTGACGGCACGGCATGGCATGGCGTGGCAAAGGATTTTTTTCGTGAACAAATGATTTTCGACCTTATTTCAATGAGTTTAGCACTGACATTATTTTATTTTAATCGGAACATCTCGCGTGATGACGCGACTTACCGCGGCAAGCCACGGAACGTCACATCATTCCTCGAGATACTGTGACGCTTCGTGGGATACTACGGCACGTCGTGGCATTCCACAAGATGCCACGGCACGCCGCTCCAATACGTGAGACGCATAGGTTACTATTGTATGTTAAGGAAAGTGAGTGCTAAAGGCGTCTCTCTTCTTCTTCAGCGACAGTGAATTTTGAACCTTATTTTAATAAACTTAGCACTTGTATTTGCTTAGCATACCGCGGGATGCCTCGTCATGCCGCGGCATGCAGAAGCATCCCGCGGTACGACGTGGTACGCCGCGGGATATTTCAGTATGCTGCGGGATGCCACAGGATGATTCGGTATGTCGAAGCGCGCCGTGCCACTCCATGCCACGCCATGCCGTCAGTGGATGCCGGCCGTAAGCCGTCGGTACCGGGTGTTATACAATTACCTACGGTAGTCGTTACGGGTACTCAGAAGCACAAAAGTCTGACAATTGGTATAACCTTAGGATATCGGTATTATCCAGTAACTGGGTTGCGGAGGTCTGATGGCAGTCGCTCCGTGTAAAATTCCGGTATTCAACTGCATGTGGTTAAACAGAAAGCTGACCCCGACTTAGTTGGGAAAAGGCTAGGCAGAACAAACTTCGTTGAAAAACACATTAATACTCGTAGTTAGATTTAATAGTAAAATTTTATTCATAGTAACTTTAAAAGAAAACACATTAATAGTTAGATTCAATAGTAAAATTTTATTCATAGTAATTTTAAAATTTAAAAACACATTAATAGTTAGATTTAATAGTAAAATTTTATCATAATAAGTTTAAAATTTGAAAACGATTACGATGTTTTTTTTCTGAGCCGTAACATAAACTGCTATCATTTATTCCCGGATTGATGTTGAGATTCGGAACACCCTGTATACGTACAAGTTGTAACGAAACGTTACATGACTAATCATGTTTTATTAATTGATGTAGTTCAAAAACCTTAAAACTATTAATTAATTAAAATCTATTCTTAAAACTAAATCTAAATAATAACAATTTTAACTAAACCAATATTTAAAAATAAAGGAACACATTTACAATAAATTAATGTTCGTTCTTTGAGTATAGTAGGTATGCATTTCCGAACGCGCGGCGCATCTAGTCGTGTGGGGAGTTTTTTCATAGCCTTATAAGGTGATACGTTTGCGCAGCTCGGCGCAGTCGCTACTAAGCTGAACCTGAGTGCACGTATCAATTATCACTAAATCGCGTCCCGTTGAAGCGCCCTAGCCGAGACGGACGTAATAAGTTAAATTAGTACATATTAAGTAGTACTTAATTAAAAGTGAAAGTTTTAAATTCCCGATTCTGGGTAAGTATTGAATGGCACACAAATAATTACTAACATAATATCATCTCATGTTTACTAATTACTTTTCTGTGTGTAATTCTATTTGTTCACATTGTGTTTTTTAACAGCATTTAAATCATTCAGTTCAATATGGAACCGCTATTTAGATGCAATAATTTACGAAGTTGCTAATAATGCTTCATCATGCAATTCGGTTTTCTTCTACCTTCATATAAAAAAAATAATAATATTGTAGTAATTTTTAAATTCTTAACGTTGCTTATGTTTAACGTATATTTCAAATTTCGTTTTTTTAACCGACTGCGGCAAACCCAAAGGAGGGTAATGTTTTGCGGCTTTCATTTCTTTTTTTTCTCAAGCTTGCTTTTTCTCAAGCTTGCTTCGCTTTATTCTTGTAAACTCCGTTCTGATAAGTACCACCGCGACAAAGCTACTACATTAAATTGGGTACTTTCCTGTTGTCGTCGGTGCTACCTACCCCAGAACGGAATATTAATATAAAAGATTCTAATGAACTGGAACGGTGGTTTCCAGGAACTACGGCCAGGTTAATACTGCCCAATTAACCTTCATCGTACAAGATTACGGCATACGGCGAAGAAACAACATCCGTGGCGCGCTGAGCAAGTCGCCCGCTGCACCTTCCCGCCAATCTCGCCGCGCCATCGTGCATCATCGGCCACCCACCATCTCCGGCCTGGGAGGACTGCTGCCGAATTTCTGCAGGGAAGTCCCTTTCACTGCAGGTGTGACAACAGACGGCCGTAAACCCACGACCTTACAAATTTGTGTGCCTCCGCATAGTCAATTTTATATTTTTATTATATGTTTGTATTATTGGACACACTCGTTTTTTTATTTAGACACCGTCCTAATTATTAGATGACGATAAAACGGGTGGAGGTTACAAAGTACAACTGCTACATCTAAATCTTAATAGTGCCTGTAGAAGTACGATCGCCCAAGGGCCTCCAGCGTCCTTGTCTCTCGACTGATTCGAACCTACCCTCAAGTGAAAGTATAGAATAACAAAATTATTATTAGCTATCAAGTAATTTCGAACGAAAAACAAAGGCGGCGCGGCGAGGAGTTCTTGATCCTCTGTTTGTGTATACTCATAACGTGCCGTTCCCGAACTAGGGTTCAGTTTGTCCTATTTCTACATCGGTAACGTTGTGGAGAAACTTGGTGTGGTGTTCCTCCAACCAAAGGGAGGATCCTCTAACCAGGCGGAGTCTTGTGCCTGGCGGGCTACTGCCCAATAGTTGATGTTGCGAGGTTGTATATATACTATCTGCGTGTTAAATCATGATAGCGCGATGTAGGATCTGTCATCTATGACAGTTGTCAATATTGTCGCTGTAGTCGCCTACACCGCCGGCGTGTTGCGTAGTTCGCATATGGCGTGGATAGATGCCGCCACAACGTCATATTCACAGCTATCATCAAGCTGTCTCATCTCAACCGCCAGCAACGCCCTAAGCCAAAGTCCGAGTCGCACTAGGGGTCTCCCTTAGTGCTACGTAGTTTTGCTAGTAGTCATGATGTTAGTAGTCTTCATTTCCATGATATTTTTGGAGTGAAACACCTTTTTTTTATCCTGGGATAATCCTCATGGATACCCTTCGCCTTCCCCGGGCGAAGGATTATGCCGGCCACTTACCGGCTAAAAACCCGCGGTTTTCCTTCTCCTGACCCTTGGCCGGGGTCGCGGGATTCGCAGCTGCATGCACCGCAACCCCGGCAGGCCTCGATCCGCCAGCCCCTGGCAGACCTCTCATTCTGTGGGGCCTTGCCCCACGTCCTCCTGAGAGGCGCACATAGAACACATACGCGCTGCCTTCGCGGGCCTGTTACTGGTCGGACGACGGGTCCCCTAACCCGTTGCCCGCAGGCCACACACTAGGGTGGCCGGAGATCTTCGCGCGCCCTGTGCGTCTGGCGCGGGAAAGGAGAGTGGCCGTCGCCTCTCTCTCCCTCTCCACTCCCTCCTTGGTCGCCATCACCACCTCGCAAAAGGAGGCGATGGAGTGAAACACCTGGTACACGTTGCAAAACTCTTTCTAAAAAAATATAGGTACTTGGATTGGTTTAGGGTTTTCGAATAAACATAAACATTTTGACATCTTAATCCATTTTCGTGTATAACCAATTAATGAATTGTTTTTTTCACAATTGGACGGCCCACAAATGATGCATTGTACTGAGTTAAGTAATAATTCTCTATGACGAAAACTAGTTTTAAGAAAATCATCGCAGATTGTGTTGACATGCAATGATTGCGGTTGTTTTACAAATTTCATGATCACTGTCTGAAAAGGACTGATTAAAAGTGAGGAAATGTATTTATTACATTAACATTTATAAACCAAAACAGTAACGCTATCTCTTTCGCTTTACTTTCCGGAGCGGTGGCGAACTCGCGTGATTATTGGTCGAGTACAGTAATATACTAGAGTCGAGTCGAACAATTATTCTATACCACTAGCGAGTTCACCACCACTATCTTCCAGTAGCGAGCTACTGGAAGATAGTAGTATAGAATACCCAATACTACCCTACTGTAGTATAAGTCGGTAGCTTAGGTTAAGTGTTTTACATCCTCACCATTGGTTGGAGATCCTTCAAGTCTCGACAATAACTATCCGTTTACGTGGAAACGATCCGCAAGGACGACATAAACCAAAACCTTAAAAAGAGTATCCGTGGAGTTTCTTGCCGGTTCTTCTCCATGAGACCTACCTTTTGGAACTGTGCACCTAGTTTTGACGTTTGAAAAGCACCTGTAATTTTGTCTACTTGAAATGAAAAACTTTAACTTTGTCTTGACTTTGACTAAAAAAATCCTGAGATCCAAATTTTTGCAATAATGATTTTAGCGTACAGTTTCTTTGAATTTTTAGTCGCCTTCCACGATATACAGACATAAATTAGATGAGTTATTCTTAGAAAGGAGCCACACTGTACTAATATAATTAAATATTCTTGATAAGGATTCTTTTTAATTAGCTTCGCTCGCTTTCATTAACACTCATTAGCCGGTTATTGAAATTGAGTCCCTAAGAAAATTTATTTGTTGGAATAAAGTTCTTTATTAACTTCATACTTGTTTTACGTTACGAAGTTAGCAGAAACCTATTGGATATCTTGTACAAGGTAAGTTGGAAAGTGGGTTTTAAGCCGAGGGCAATTTAGAGTATCACTAATGACTGTTTTACGGCAAGCAAACATAGTTTATTTTCATTTCCATACGAGAATAATATAATGATAGCAGATATTCAAGATGTAGGTATGAACATGGACAAAGCAAAAAGAGTATGTAAAGGTAGTAGCATGTGGCGTTCTAAAGTTTCTGCCTACCCCCATAGGTAGACATGAGTTTATGTATCGTCGGGTTAATTCAAAAACCAACTAACTGCCCCAATCATGATTTCAAGTAATGGCGTTTTGAAAGTTTGTGCCCTAAAATTTCATATAAGTAATATCTTATCTAAAGTGTCCTAAAATCTCGTATAATATCTATGATAGTATATGAAATTTTAGGACACAAACTATCAAAACGCCATTACTCGAAATCATGATTTAGGCAGTTAGTTGGTTTTTGAGTTAACCCGGCGGTATGTATGTTTAAACTGTGCCCCAAGTTGTAAAAAAAACAATTTGTATTGCAATAAGTACCTACATTAAAACAAAATATAAATATTAAAAAAAACTAAATAACATATTTCATAGCACATTTTAAGAAAAGTAGTAAGTAAAAGAAAAAAAATATAGCTAAACGCTCAATAGCAACAATCGTGTGAAAAATTGGTAATGCAAAATATATTAAGAATACTTATTACAGAAATTGAATAGAAGTGTTTTCAAAAATCTACATACATTTTGAGATTTTGGATTGTGATTGGTTAATAATATCGGCAGTTAGTCCATCACATAACTGCGAAGCTCTCAAGGCGGATAGTTAATTTCACAATTCGACGGTTGTGACAGCTTCGTCGGGTAGTGGTAGAGATGTAGGTGACATTCACCGGAGAACATAGATAGTGTGGTCTTCTGTCTAATATGGTGTGCACCATCTAATCCCACGAACAACGTCGGATTGCTTTACAAGTTAGTTGGAAAGAGCGTACTAATCCGAAAGGGTGTTAAAGTACCCATAATATTGAATTACTTTTGTATATTGAATAGTTTATGTGAAAAGCTGTTCAAAAATCTGAAAAAAAAATACGCTAAAATCTATCTAAGTATACTCAGCTATTATTAGCTGTGTTTACATTGTAGGTTATATTTGGGGTCACGGATTAGGCCTCGTTTACGGAGACGCGGGGCGTCGCACGTCGCGTGCGGTGTGGCGTCTCGCGGCGCGTCTACGTTTTTTTCAGTTCACAGTCAGAAACAACACAAACGTCACAAACATCTGGCAATGTATGATGTTGTTTATGAAGATGCGGGGCGTGCGACACCGCGGTACCCGCCGCGGGTGTCGCTACGTTTTACCATGAACGGAGAATTGCAGGAATAGCTGGTCAATGACGTGGCGATGCCATCCGCTGGCTCCGCCTGCATTTCAAGCAAATGCGTGTAAAATCGCTTCTCCGTAAACGCTCTCATACAACGCCATATATTTGAATTAAGTGCGGGCCGCGTCGCGCAACGCGACGCTCGACGCCCCGCGTCTCCGTAAATGAGGCCTTAGAAGCTCCAATTACGTATTTAAAGTAGGGATGAAGAATTTTTGAAAAAACCAAAATTATAGCCTTTTCTTTCCAACTAACCTTGTATAATATTAGAACTATTACGCACTGACGTGACTGTGATTTACTATGGTTTACCTAAATAGGTGTTTACGCACTTGGTCGTCGGTCGCCCGGGCGACTATGCTTATGTTTTGGTCGCCGTGAGACCAAGTCTTCGGCGACCAGTCGACAATGCGTAATGGCTCTTAAAATCAAAGACAGACATACAGTTGTACACAAAGCCACCAAGGAGGGGCTTGCAGCTAATTAATAACTGCGCCGATCATACGATTTGCAAGGTTAAGCTACGCTTGTCGCGGTCAGTCCCTGGATAGGTGACCGTTCGTTATACATCAAGACACCTCCGTGGCTCGGAGAGCCAGTTAAACCGCCGGCCTCAGTTATTATACCTATCGCCGGAGGGCGCACAACGATCTCCGGCCACCCTAGTTTGTGGCCTGCGGGCGACGAGTTAGGGGACCCGCCGCGTCGCCCGACTAGTAACGGGCCCGAGAAGGCGGCGCGCATGTGTTCCGTACGTGCCTCTCAGGAGCACGTGGAGTAAGGCCTCACAGAAGGAGAGGTCCGCCAGGGGCTGGCGGACCGAGGTCTGCCGGGGTTGTGGTGCATGCAGCTGCGAATTCCGCGACCCCGGCCAAGGGTCAGGAGAAGAAACATCGTGATTTTTTAGCCGGTAAGGATAAGGAATAATCCACGAAAAAAAAACTTGTTTTACCTATGAAAGTCGTTACGGATAGTCTAAAGCCCGAAAGTCTGACAACCGGTCTAATCTTAGGATATCGGCTTTGCCTTGTCACTGTGTTGCGGAGGTCTGATGGCCGTCGCTCCGTGTAAAATACTGGTATTCAGCCACATCTGGTTAGACTGGAAGCTGGTCCCAACTTAGTTGAGAAAAGGCTAGGCAGACACATAGACACCATACTAGGTTGGAAAAAATGCCAAATAATACAAAATATACGCCATCAAACTCATGTGAACAAAATGGAATCTTCAAGATCTGAATTTCGCTTAATTTAATAAGATTTTATTGACTCTTAATAAAATTAAAACAAAGAAAGATTAAATAAAACATAAGCTTGTCATATTTTAGCAACAAATATAGTTTTTTGAATATTATTAATACGTTGGTTTGCATGATTAGAAACTTTACTGGTGCACGCTATTTAGAGCTGAGCCTAGTTCATTTTATGCCTCAGATCATATCAAATTATTCTCGAACTAACCAACCCTAAATTAGCTTACTTACCCTTATCAAAATTTTAAGCAAAATAACCATAAAATTAATCCATTTAACGGCGAATGCATATTTTAATAATGCAGTTTAATATATGCTGCAAATCCCAAAATTCCCAAAACCGAAAATTACATGAAAATGCAATAGCATGTAAATGTCGTCGCTTATAAAGTAAATATCTCACAAAAATGCCTTTGTAACAAAGGTAGCTTCAGTAAAAATGATATCGTATTTATTGAAAAATTGCGTTGGTCATTTTGTCGTGTACACTGAAAGCTGTCACCGGCCGGGAAAAAATTCTGTTGCCATTTAAGAAAAAAAAAAAGTCACTAAACAGTTTTAGCGCTGGCAAATGAAAGCTTAATTTTTATATTTTTTAAAAGCAATTTGGAACTCAAAGTGGATTTTAATGTTATGTCAAATCAAATTATAATAAGTTTGTTTGATATTCAATAAAAAGTAATTTAGAACTTAGATACCTACTTAATAAATCTTTTTGTAATGACATTTTTCGGGGTATTCTTGTTTCTTCAATTAAATAAATTGAAATGTTTTAATAATTCTTTCTCAAAAATATAGATATTATTTCTAGAGCACTGTACAGTCTAGCCAAACCTCATTAGTTGGGGTATTACCAAAATAAGTACAGTTGATACTGATTTAATCAAGTTAATCACGATTTGTTTTAGGAGAGTTGAGCCCCTGAATATTTATTTTCATAAACGACTGTTTCGTTGCGCGATAATAATTTCTAAATAAAGTATCTACAATGCGCTCGATTAAAATTAAATGGTACCTGTAATGTTATAGCTACTTTTATCTTCTACAGCTGATAGCTAAACCATGGGTAGTCAGGATAGTCATTGTATTATAACTTTCGTGAGACGCATACATATTTATGATTAGTTACGGTTTACTCACATGCATTTTTCGGGATTTTCCAACTAGTTTCGGACCCAAACGGAGCCCTTAATTAATCATGAGCTGATCATGCGGCAAGGTCGTGAGTCGAACAAATCAGTTCAACTATAGTCATTAATGGTGGTCAGACTCTGTCATACCCCCTAGAGCGTTATTTAAAAACGTGGAGCCAGAAGCTCGAGAACTGAATTTATACCGTATATTACACACTCAACAGGCTATCTTACGTACATTTACATGTTGCCAAATAATGAAATAATCTACAACTCTAGACTAGACTCTAGGTAATCAAAAATAATTATAATTACAAATAGTGCAAATTACTAAGTACCCTCGTTTACAAGATGACATTAAAACAAAAGCAAGTGCTCCACTTTATCTGTTTCTTTCATGCTCGTATTTTTAATGAAAATTAAACGCAATTGTGTTAAAACAAAGGGAGCTTTCGTTTTAATTGCATTACAAGTCATGTATTTAAGAAGCCTGATTAAACGAAGTATTTGAACAGTCCGAATGGTCCATTAAAACCGTAGTAGCTGTTTAAGCCGGCTCACAAGATTACCAGTTCCAGTGTTGTATGCTAATCAAACAAGCCGAGGTGGGTTAAGCCGAGGGGGGGGCGGATAGTCCTTATACTGATTGATTCATTGGCTGTGGTCAGCGCGTCTCTATTGTCATGAAATATAGACTACAAGCTAGGTACGGTTTGTGTTGTATCGTGACTGTTTTATTATGTGTTCTGGTCATAAGTGGAAGATAAGTTGGGCTCCCACATGTATCTCACACAAAAAAAAGAATTGAAGTAGTAGTGATTGTTTGGTAAACTCCACGCCAGTAGCATGTAAACAAGGTTAGTCAGAAAAAGGGTACTAATCCAAAAGGGTGTTAATGTACCCATAATAATGAGTAACTTTTGTTCTACCACTTTCCCCAAAATTCAATAGTATAAGAGAAATAGCTGTTCAAAAATTACATAAAAATATGCTTAAATCTATCTATCCTCAGCTATGATCAGCTGTGTTTACATTTTAGGTCACATTTGGGGTCACGACTTAGAAGCTCCATTTTCTGAATTCGTAACTAAAGTAGGGACAAAGAATTTTTGAGAAAACTAAAATAAAAATATTTGACATGGAAATATAAATTATCGAAATTTTAACCCTTCGGCTCGACGAGATTTTGACATTTGTCATATCCGCTGACTCGGGGAGTTGTCGCGTTAATTAATCGAATTAAGTCACTAAATGCAGGAATTTGCACGCAAGTTTTAAGTATGAATTTAATGTGAAAATTATTTTATTTCATTAATATTGTACCTAATATGTCTAGTACATTTCTTTAAAAATATGCTGTTTACGTAAAGCTACGTCAACATACTGCAAAATTAGAATAAAATAGATATTTAATATACCTATACTCAAATATTAGTTGAGTTAGATTAGCTCAAAAACAATACTTAACGTACCTAGTTACGTGTTGAAACGCTGAAGGGACAAGCTAAACATAGTTTATTTTTCTTTTCATGTTCATTTTTACCATTGTTCAAATACAAAAACGGATAAAAACACACAATTCAATTTAGTAAAAATTGTACGTCGACTTAATTCGAACCTAGTGCTGACCATCAATCCAAAATTGTTAATATCAATACAAATGTTGCATTCAGTCAAATCGATACTCATTCAGCTTAATCGAAACTCATTCAGCCTAATCGAAAAATAATCATTAAATAAATAAAATCGCTCGAAAGTTAATTAATGACATTTATTTATTTTCGGCATAGCTACAAATAAATAATTTCACGTGAATAGAAAGTATTTTTCAAAAACCTAAAGTATTGGCACAGATTAAATATTAAGTAGTACAAGTAGAATGAACACGAAGATATTTTAAGTATCTAATAGACATAATTAGAATGTATAACCACATTCTCTCCTATATTACTACATGCAGTCGGTCAACGCGGTACATTGTCGCAGAGCATTCGTGCTAGGGCTTGCTGAGGAAAGCGAGCAGCAGAGAGGCGGAGCTTATGTCCTAATCTGCCATACCGCATTTCGGGACATAAATTCCTGGGTCTTTGCTTCCTGACTTCAAATAGAAGTAAAATAGTTCATAAGATCCTCTATCTTACTACTATAATCAGGTTATAATAATGTTAGAGGAATATGAGGTCGGTTCAGAAAACTTATTCATCATGGGTGATATTTCCATGGTTTTCATGGCTCCTGTTGCAGAAAATGAGGTCAAAACATGAAAAGTTCACTAATCGTTATGGGTGTCAATTCTGTAGTTTTCGGTGGCGCTGAGGCCGAAAATGGGGTCAAAATGAAATTCCAATAACTAGTGAACTTTCATGACGGCTATCTTGGATTTAGGAGTAGAATTTATTTTCGGCATCAGCACCCTCGAAATCTATGGAAATAATATAATTATGAAATAATAAGTAAATTTTCAAGGCCGCATCTTGAATTTAAGAATAACTTATGTCTACCTACTGCTGCAAGGCTTATTCGCTGCGACTATCAGCTCGACAAAATGTTAAGGTCTAAAAAATGTTGTAAAAGTGCCAAGTAAAGATGGCTGAACTACTGTTGCCTTTGCACCCCTGTCCAAATAAAACGACCAAAATTTCATAAAGCGTTCAATACTACTTCAAAACCCAGAGGTGTGAAACATTTACGAGTTCGTGTAATGTTACAATTATTCGCCATTTTCACATAACAGCATGTTCATTGCCCGTTTTAAGTTCTAACTTATTCGAATTCTAACTACTACATTATAAGTAAATGCTTCCGGTCAGCATTCGACTTAAGATGGCCCAAGGCCTCATCAATGTCTCGCATCGAGAATGCCAAAAACTTTCCGCCATTAAATCTTCCCCGAAATCAAATACTCACTACTCCTATGTCAGATATACTGGGCACCCTATACCATCTACGCCTTCAAAAAATAAAGTCTATAATGTATGACCTCTTCACCTCTCTTCTGTTTTTTTTTTCGCTTATTCACAGCCGTCAACCATCCTGGACATAATAAAATTAATATTCTATGTAGGTACCTATGCAATTTAAAATTAGTACCTACATGAAGGCGTAGGCGAGGTACCTAGATTTCGCACTATTAAGATCCCGTTTAACAATTTTAAACCTTATTACAAGGATCGTTTCGTAGATAATTATTATTTTACTGCCGATATTGCGTCAAATTAGAATTTATTTTTTGAATTTTGAATAAATAATATCAGTCTACGGATGCATTGGATTCCACGGTGAAGTTTCGGTACGAATATTTATTGATGTAGCCACAGAGGATTATGATTTATGATGAATCTAAGTCTATTTTATTTTAATAAAATGTACCTACTGAATTATTACGATATTTAAAAAAAGTATCTTTGATTGCTTGATTATAATTTTAACATAGATAGAATGTTAAATTACATCAAACATGTAAAATATTTACTATAATTTAAAAAAACGATTTTTGGTGTTACTTATTTTTTATTAAATCGATTCGAACAAAATCACAACGAAATAATCGATTCACATAATCACTTTCTCACATCATTAACCATAAAAAAGTAACATGGCGGCTGATTCCGAATCCCAAATTGAGTAGTGATAACAAAGATTTCGTGATATTTTACGTACGTTTACGTTTTACGTTAAAACATGGGCTTTTTCTAGTAGTATATCGCATTTGTCAATAGATGATGGATTGTTTTTAACCACGCCTACTGTGTAATTTGTGATATTAGTGATAAATGAACAACAACAAAAGTTCAACTGGCGGGAAGCTTTTACTTTGGATATCAAAAACTTTGTTATCACTACTAAAATTACCAAAACTATGGATGATTTCCTCGAGTTAATAAATGATTTACTCATTTTGTGATGATTGGTAGTCCAGAATCCATTCTTTTTATGATTTTTAGCATCCACCACGACTGTCATCAAATGGCGGTTATCGCATTTATACATTCAGTTTTGTAAAGGTAAATATTAAAACTCGTGCGGTAAATAGGATTGATTCAATGGTACTCAAACTTGAGCTTTTTATTTAGTTCTTATAAATTTCATCCAATAACAAGATCCGATAAGTAGTTAATTAAATGTTTACATTATTAATTAGGATGTCGTATGACCTAATTCTGGGCCCCAATTGGGGTCGAAAACGAGTTTACGGTAGTTCTTGTGTTCGTCCCCTTTCGGGGCCCGCTACGGACTATACGGTTAACACTTGCTTTAAAACCGTCATCAGTGATACTTTAAGTGGCCTGCGGATTAGAACCCCCTTTCTGACTAACCTTGTATACATGTTATTAAACTCCATACTAAAATGTGTTGTAATTATATGTAACTCATTCTATGAGTTTAAATAAATATATCTAAACTTTGCCCAGTCATGTCACTTGAATGCACCCGGACAGATGGGCAAATATCGTCACTCACTGGACGCTGAAGGAGGAGATCGTCGAGTGGCGTGACAATTTAGACGTGTTTGCGAAGCTGGCATGCTCAGAAACTGCACGAAATAGAGATGTTTGGAAGACAAAAGGGAGGCTTTTGCTCAGCAGTGATACAAAAGGCAAGTAAAAAAAATGTTAACTTTACTTTAGAATCATCACTATCACTTTTTAAGGTAACGGAAATCAAACTTTTTTAATTTAGATTACAAATGAGTATAACCTACGTTTCTAATAGTTCGACAATAACAAAACTAATAACCTAACCCAACCGGAAAAAACAGAAAAAACGATAACTTTCCAAATTAAAACCCGGAACAAACTAAAGGTACACGTATATTCCCGAAGCCAAACACTAGTATAATTGTGCAAGCTTTAACAGTAACTTTCACTTACATTTGTGTTTCAGTCCACGTAGTCACGTACTACATATTTCTTCTTAATACTCGCCGTTGGTAGCCAGAGGCCATTGCGAACATTCCGCTTGTACTGTGTAATCTAAATTGATATTTACACAAAAACAAGGTGTAATACCTTTTGTATGGGCAACGATGAGAACTAAATTAGAAGTTAATGTTCAGGTTGTTACTTAAGGCTTTCGTTCTACGGTTTTATGTAGATCACGTGGTTTATAATGTTTGAAATGTTTGGATGGCGTGCTCATTTTGAGCCACAAAAACATTGTTCGTTATACTTGTATTCCTGTAACGAATCGGTAGAGGCGAACTATTAGGAACTATAAAGTATGACTGAGCCCAATTCTACTAACAGAAACGTTTATCAATTGCAAATGAATCGTTTGTTCAGACAGTTTTCGTTTATAAAAACTATCAAATTGTTTAGCAACAAAAACAAAACCGCACATTTTGACAGTTTTCATAAACGAAAACTGTCTGAATGAACGATTCAGTTGCAATTGATAAAAGTTTATGTTAGTAGAATTTGCCCCCTGGTTAGTCGCTTTACATCCGAAAATCATGAACTCTACTCATCATGCTGTACAACTTTTCCATCATCATCATATCAGCCTATTGCCGTTCACAGCAGAACGTAGGCCTCCCCCAGAGATCGCCAACCATCCCGATCTTGGGCAGCCCGCATCCATCCGCTGCCAGCCACCTTTTTCAAATCGTCGGTCCATCGTGCCGCAGGACGTCCCACACTACGTTTGCCCAAACGCGGTCTCCACTCTAACACGCGTCTGCTCCATCTACCATCTGTTCGTCTGCAGATATGGCCGGCCCACTTCCACTTCAGCGTGTTAATTCTACGCGCAATGTCGGTGACTTTAGTTCTCTGGCGAATGACTTCATTGGGAAAACCCCGAGCATCGCTCTCTCCATAGCACGCTGAGCAACCTTAAATTTGTGGACCAGGCCCACGGTGAGTGTCCACGTTTCGGCTCCGTAAGTCATTACGGGTTGGACGCACTGGTTAAAGACCCTGATCTTAAGGGATTGTGGGATCGACGATTTAAAGATATCACGTACCTACTGTACAACTTTTACTATGGGGCAAACTATTAAAAAACACAATGTTGCTTAACAAAATGTCTGGAACATCTGTTTTCTTTTTCACGAATTTAGAGTTTCTCCCATAGTAAAAGTTGTACAGAATAATGAACAAAGTTCATGGTTTTTGGATGTAAAGCGACTAACCAGTCATACTGTATAAACATACCCAGCATCAGTACCCATCTTACTCAAAAATTTGGGCGTTTTGTATGAACATGCGTATGCAATGATTTCACCTTTTCGCATCAATTCAGCTTTCGCATGCTTCAGTACGCTTATTCATGCAATAGAATGTTTTCGCATACACGATCTAAATCTTGGAAGTAGTCTGAAATCAGCTTTATAATATGTAGCAGGTTTCATATTTTCTTCAAATAATAAACATATACGAATCGGATATATACAATTCAAAATGTTATATCGATGGTATGTACCTACTTACAGCATATTAAAAAAGTTGCCTTTAGTTAAAAAAAAATGTTTGTTCAGGATAAGGAACGAGTAACACCGTTGATTTACAATTTAATTTTTATTTATATTCCCCTTTTAAAACTTTTTAATTAAAAAAGTCGTTCGCTATTCATAATATTTACAAATATTTACGAGAAAATGTATTTTCAGCGCTTCGAAATTACATTACACGGGTTGCAAATAAAATTGTAGCTCATCGAACGTAAAACTTCTGATGACGTCACAAAAGGTAAAGAATAAATAAGCATACGTGCATAAAAGTGCCGAGATGGGCATCCACACGTGACTGTGTACGGATTCGATGACACAAAGCCGTTGAACGTGTATTTCGTGCATGAAAAATGCAAGGTAGTACAATTTTTCTGATTCTGTGACACTATACAAATAGCTGTGGGGCGGGCGCATGTCTCAAATCTTAGAAAGTCGGTAGATGTCCTTTCTATTTGCACGCCACAGTAAAGTCTCGCCAAGAAAAATATATTCCAATTTAACAGAGATAGTGCTCTGGGATGGCCTCGTCGTGCCAAAAGTTTCCATTAAAAAACGTTGGTCCCGACGCGGGTTCCGTATAGCGACATCGCTAGACACTTGCGTACAGCCGTCCCAAGGCAACGGATCTACCTCTCTACATATGTACATAAGTTAGCATCTTGTAATCTTTGTACTGCGGTTCGAAGTTGCGAGCTTTATTTCGTATAAAAGTCTTCAGTAAAATAGAAATATTATTTATTCACGGAACCCAAAACTGTGGAATCTTTCCTTTATACGATGAAGAATCAAATCAAATAATTCTTTATGATGAACTATTGGGACATGAGGTGTAATAATTTAATTTTAATGAAATTGAAAGGAACGTTTAATTGTGTAGGTATATTAGGGCTCTATCTCACTAGGACACCATGGTGGCGGCCACCGATCGCGCCACCAACAAAATGTATGCAGTTGTACAAAGGGTTTTTTTTTAAGGATGTGTAATCTTTAAGTGACTTCTTCCTCTCTGGGCGGAGCGGAGAGTGTCAGACTCTTACTGACCAAAACCCATCCGTTGTCCTCCTAGTGCCCTTTGCGTACAAGGGTCGCGGTAACTCTTTCGAAAAAATTCCGCAACCCTGGGTATAAAGGGTACCTCACCTAGTATCAGCTTGGTTGCGCAACTTTGTTGCCGGCAACATTTTGCATACATTTTTTAGTGGCGCGACAAGTGGCCGCCACCATGGTGTCCTAGTGAGATAGGGCCCTAAAAGAACGATTTTACAAACGTCGTATAACATTTATTCGAGGAGATAAAAGGAGGAGATAAAATGTACGTTTTGACAGCTTTTGTAGAGAAATTCTGTCAAAACTTGTTCTTCAGATAAAAGATTCCGGCATTAGTAAAATAGGCTCATAATGAATTTCCCGAATAAAAGGCGCCAAGTTGTTTATCAGATTTCTGTTCCGATACATAAAATAACATCACGCCTGTATACCTCAGAGGTGAGGTATTGGGCAGAGGTATCTTGTATCGTGGGTGCGTTTACAGACACAAATCTCACATACACAAACGCCCAGACCCGAAACAATTATCTGTAGGCCATACAAATTTTTGTTCCGTGTGGGAATCGAACCCACGACCCGTAGCGCAGAAGCCAATCGCTTAGCCACTGCACCAAACGTGTCGTCAAACCGAGGGCGAGCCTATTGCCATCAACCGTGTAAAAATCCAGACTCCGGGCTGCTACTGAGAAATTCGTCAAGATAAAATCCTATAGCACTTTGCCCGACCTGGGGATCAAACCCAGAACCTCACGCTCAGCAGTTGCGCTTGCAACCACTACACCAACGAGACAGTCTATGTGTCTCTACTACACAAATATACATCTACATAGATTATATAACTTATACTATACACAACTTGGAAGCGTCAACTGAGAGAAATGGATTACTTAACATTTAACTACCAACGTAGTGGTCTGACAGACCCCGGACTAACTGTGGAGAGAACTAACGTAGCTAGTAAGCTAGTAGGTACTATTGTTGCTTCACCCCATGCGTTTGTATAGGTACTCTTCAATTAGCCGTTTGTAAAGTCTGTTGGAGGGTGGAACAGAGATCCCCTTTAGCGTGATTTTCATTTGTTTGAATCAGTAGTGAAGGATTCGCTTAGAAAAATCTAGTTGACAAAAAAGAAATAGTGAGGGATAATGATTACTTTTTGAGCTTCATTTAATAACATTTTATTAATTTTTGATTTTAGATGCTACAGCAAAAATCTTTTATATAAACTGAATCAACAGATCTACATAAAACCAAATAGGCTAAAGAAAAAAATAACAGAGCATTGTTTTCGAGAAAAAAAGGAGAAATGTTCCTTATCAAACTTGGACCGTAGAGCTTCTAGTTTGAGGATCTCTGTTCTATCATTGAGTTTCAAAGTAGCCCCGATCGATAGCCAGTAATCGCGAAATCTAAAAATCATTCTTTTACATAATCAGGGGTGTAATTTAATATTTTTTATCTTTGCCATGTAACATCGCAGACACCTCTATACCGAACGGTAAAATAGGAAAACCGTCAATATTACCTATACAAGTAAATTAAAATGCATAAGTTCCACTTCCACCGAGATATATGACCAAATGTAATATTTTTAGTAACTATCAATGTCGCCCCTGCGGTGCGAGCACGGATCTTTAAATCGAGTCGATTCGACAAATCGACGGTGAAGTATCAATATCTAATAACTAACATTTTAGCGATTTTCACTTTAATCCATATTCGTAGGTAAAATATGAAAGAGCTTGTATTTACAATGTTGAATTGTTATTATTTATGATTTTATCGGTCTTGAATTGTTCTTATTCATGAAATATTTGCTTAAAAATACCTAATAACTATAGAAATGAAAGGTTTTTATCGCCTCCTGTAAAATGACGGTTTTGTAGTTATTAGATATTGATACTTCACCGTCGAAATGTATCTATTCTAAACGTCAAATTTGACTTAAGATATAGATAAAACGACAACTGCTGTCATTTTATCTATAACTTATGTCAATTTTGACGTTTAGAATAGATAAATTTCTCGAATCGACTCGATTAAAAGATCCGTGCTCGCTCCGCTGTATTTGAAAGTAACCCCGGTTTACCGGTAGGTGACTTTTCTTTGTTACTTAATTTCCAATATTAGGTACCTATGAGGGACTTCACCACTTGTACTTTTATTAAAATATTTATCTTCTGGAACTGCATAATTAACCGGGATGGCAACAATACAAGTTGTTCAAAGTATTATTAAAACAATTAAACTGTGAGAGTGGAATTTCCTTTTACATTTTAATCACGGGAAAAATTGGAACCTTCCCACAAGTAATCAGACTTATTATTAATTTCTCTCATATAGTAAAGACAACGATGAATGGTCCATGTTTCATGCTGTCAGCTTTTAAGAACAGCTTGTACTGACTTGAATTCGTTATAATATTTTCTTTTTAAAGCACAAGATCAAGGATCCCGAGTCTCGGCACTAGTTATTCATACTCGACCTTTGTTGTCGTCGAATAGGTTTATAATATGAACGAAATGTGAATCTGAGTGGGCGCTCCTGATACGCTTGTTGGAGGTTTCAGTCGCCAACGTTATTTTTGGTAACTAGCTCTGTCCACGGCTCCGTCCGTGTGTAAAGTTATTTTTTCGGAATGAAAACTATCCCCTGTCCTGTCTACCCTTGTGGCTTGTTTAGATTGCATTGATTTGAAATGAAAATATTTCTCTATTTATGAGTAGCGACCAGGAAGGAATCTGTTTTCACACCGATAATGCAGCCCTCATCAAGCTGTCTCCCCTCCCCAAGCCCCCGCCAGCAACGCCCTAAGCCGAGGTCCGAGTCGCACTAGGAGTCGCCCTTAGTGCTGTTGTTGCAGGTAGTCATGATGTTAGTGTAGTACAAGTAGTTAGCTTAGGTTAAGTATTTTACTTGCTCCCATTGGCTGGAGACCCTTCAGGTCGCGTCAATAACTGCCCGGTTACGTAGAAGGGGTCCCCAAGGACCATCTACAGAAGTACAATAGAAAAAAAAGGAATCTATTTAGTTAGAAACATCTTCGCTAAATGCGAAGGTATCCTCTCCCATAAATGTATATATTTTTTATATAAAATTTTGTCAAACGTGCCGACCCAGCTGGTGGTAAGTGGTTACCGCCGCCTATATAAGTATAAACCTACAACACCAAGAGGATAGCTGATGCGTTGCCAACCTTAGAGACAAAGTTGGAAATTCTTATGTGCCTGTTGTTTCGGAATATTCCGATCTGTCCCCTCGTCGGTAACAGGGGGACAGATCGAAACTATTTCATTTCTATTAGTCCCCCTAAAGAACAGCAGGAGACAGGCTGGAAATAATTCGGGTGACAAGGGAACAGATCGATTTTTTTATTCCTGATTGTCCTCCGAAGGAGACAGATCGGAATATTCCGTTATTTCACCGACACCAATACCCTTAAACCGGAACACAGTAATGTTGCTTAGCGACAGAAATAGGTATGGAGGTAGTACTTACCCGGACGAACTCTCCAAGGAGCTCTACTACTCTTAAAAAACTTACTTATAAAAGGTTTCGAAGGATTACCCTATTATAATTCATCACCTACAATAACTTTCGATAAAACTTAAATTCGCTATTCTTAAATTAGATAAGAGAACACTTACCTAATAATAAACTTAACAAGCATTATTAAATGCCACTAGATTATGATTAATTGCAAACATTAATCTCTTTTTATATGATCTAGAGTGTAATGGTTTATACCTAACAAAGACTGGCTTGTTTCTACTAGAATGACGTGATAAACATTATCACGAACCACATCAAATAGCTTTTCAGAAAATAAAACGTAGTTCATCTCCGTTTGATAGCTGTATTAAAATCTAAATTATCTGTAAAAAACCGCCGCTGAGTATCATACTTTTAAATATCAGTAAAGTGTAGGGAGCTATCTCATTTCTATGTATCATCAATCATACTTTCAAATCATTTGGGGCGGGAGATAAGCAGACTTTTTTGAATAAGACCGTTTTTGAATAGCAAAGATATAGGGCGTCGTCTGTAGACACTGCGATTAAGATAAGATGGAGTAAAACGTTTTTATTATGTTTTTAAACAAAAGATATTACAGTTAAAGAGTATAATAATGGATAAAAAATGGAAGTAAGCGGCTTTAAGAAAATATATTTTAAAAATTACAGGCTTTTCACGATCGTATTCTTGGCTCATTTGTCTTTTATATAGCCGTTACTGTAATGTTTCCCCGGGGAGGCATACTTCTCAGATGATATTAATAACGACGGAAGCGAACGCTGCCATTTCCCTACAGAATTTTTATTGTAGGTATGTAATCCCTCTGTATTTTGCGTCAGAGTTATTTGAAGAAGCACCCTGTCGTTTTGTGTTATGCACTCACTGCTCGCTTCTGAAAATGAATCAAGGGCAACTAATAAGAATGTGTTGTTTTATTTTATGATTCGCTTCGCACGTGAAAGAAGACACAGTAGGGCAATAATATAAAATAAATAATCCCTACTGATATTATAAATGCGAAAGTAATTCTGTCTTTCAGTCTGTTACGCTTTCACGCCTAAACCGCTGAATCGATTTTGATGAAACCTGGTACAGAGGTAGTCTGGCACCTGGTAAAGGACATGGGCTACTTTTATGCCAAAAAATACGTAATACGCTATAGGCGACATCCAAGCGGGCGAGGCCGCGAACGTCCTCTAGTATAAAATAAGCACTGATTGGCCGTTTGTCCACCGCCGCCGTCACCAAGAACGAGATGACGTTGCCGAAGTAGCAACACTATGGCTGCGTGTCCACCGCACGTCCGTCATCATCTCGGCCGCCGAGATTGTGAGTAGTTGAGCGCTACCGCTAGAACTACGCCGAGATCGTGACGAACCGAAATGCCGGCAATACAAAACGCGTCTGCTCTTGTCCACTACATCCGAGATTGACGGCGTCGGCGCACGGATTTTTGTCTTATGTTGGGAACTACCGAGAACGGTCGCGGTGGACACACGATCGTCGTCACGTCGTTCCGAACTCGGTCCGACATAATCTCGTTTCTCGGTGACGGCGGCGGTGGACAAACGCTCATAGCCTAGCGGTTAAATGTTTTCATTCCTTGCTGAGTTGAATCCGGCCCGCACTTCTTACTTTTCGAATTCATGTGCGGATCAGTATTTGATTACCACTTGCATTAACGGTGAAGTAAACATCGTGAGGATACCTGCACACCTGAGAGGGATCCGTGATCGGTGGTTTGTGTAGTCCGCCAAGCCGCATCAGGCCAGCGTAGTGGACTACAGGCCAAACCAGGGGTGCGCAAAGTTTTTTCAGTAGGGGCCAAAAAACGCTTGAAATTTTACGGGAGGGCTAGAATTCCAAAAAAACATGCACTGTGTTCTGCCAAAGTTAAAATGTTTGGCTTAAGATATTACAGCTATTTATTATGGCCGCTCTTACTCTAAAAGGGAGGGTCAACGGGCCAGATTAAAACCCTTCGCGGGCCGGCGTTGGCCCACGGGCCGTAGTTTGCCCATCCTTGGCCTAAACGAACGACTAACCTAAACGTACGAATTCGTTAACACCCTGTATATTATTATTATTAATTTACATAACATAATATGAATTGATTATGTTATGTAAATTAATAATATACAGGCTGTTAACGAATTCGTGTAATTCCTTAAAACCACATGATCTACTGCTGGTGTAGACAAGCCACGCACGAAATTTAGCTAGATTAAAAATAAAAAAATAGAAATCTTTTTTTTTCATGCGGCTTTGTTACCGATCGTATCTAAACCACCTAATAACGATTCAGTAAAAAAAATATGTTTTTTTTTTTGCAAAAAAATTATTTTATTTGTGTGAACATTTCGATGCCACGCATAAATTAATGAAAGTACGGCGACACGGCTGGCAGGAAAGACTAACGCGATATCGCTCTTTGCAGTCAGATAACTCAAGGCTCTAAAAAGACTCAGAAATGGAAAACCAAGATTTTTTTTAAAATTTATTTTTGGTTGGTTTTCGAAAATATCCATTTAGGGTTAATCTGAGTCACCAGTAGATCACGTGGTTTGTAGGAATTACACGATTTCGTTAACACCCTGTATTTGAAATATAAATATTTTGTTTATTTCTTTCTCTGGACGTCCTTCACTAAAATTCTAAAGAAATTAATTTACAAATCGTGTAGCTTCAGTCAATAAATTGTAGCAAGACATATAAGCCGAAACCGTGGCTCAATAATTCAGTGCGAATGTCTCTACGACGATATATCTACGTCGTTAAGAAGATGCAATTTACATCTGAGCTCGTTCCTTGGCGTATTTATTGAGAGAGAGCTAAATAGTTGTCGTTCGTTACTCAAAGTAACACATAAATCTACTAGAAGTAACGTACATACATAATAGTCGTAGACATCTACTGAGTAAGCTTCCCCTATCCCTCCCCTCGCTGTAATGAATGAAGCTAGGGACACCCCGCGCTAGTATGCGCATTAGTTAGCTATATTATCACTGTTTACCTTATCGCTCTTACCTTCTTTTCTTGCGGTTAAAGGACGTGTTCACTGATATTAATTATCTGGGTAAACAACCGTTTGCCTAAAATTCTAGTTAATTTCTCGAGTAAACAGTTATTTTACCCTTTATAGGGTACAAACGAAATTTGTACAGCGCTAGTAACCACAGCACTAGCACAGTGTACCTACTTACTACATACAGTGGGTCAACGCCCATACATTTGACAGGTCCTATGAAATGTCAAAATCGGTAACACTTGTCATAGGGTTGTCACGTAAAATAAATTACACAAATTTTATCAAACAAACGTCCAAATTAATTAACGTTTTATAGAAACAGTGACACGCAAAAAGAAAACCACGCATGCGTAATTTTGACGATTGACAAAATAATGCAAAGGTATGTAGCAGCAGTTTCGCCATCTTATCCTGGAATATTCTAACAATATTTAAAACTACAAATTTTGTCGAGGTTACAGTCGCAGTGGCTAACGCTTGCGGGGGTAGGTAAGAGTCATAAATTATTCGCAAGTCTACGATGGAGTCATAGAAAATTACTTATTATTCATGGTTATTACTTCTATGGTTTTCGTGGGTGCTGATGCCGGAAATAAAGCCTAAGTATTCCTCGATAATAAAAGGCGGTCAAAAAAATTTACCAGTTAAATGAGATTTGCCAGGTAAAACGGGGTCCCTATCTTGGTGTTTGAAAATTGATCTTGTTTTTGTAATCAGCGTCCCTGAAAATCATGGATTTGACACCCATGATGGCTAATTTGAATTTTTTTATGGCCGCCATCTTGCATATAGATTTTGACCTCATTTTTGGCATCAGCATCCCCGAAAACCATGGAAATGACACCCATGATGGTTAAATTGAAATGTTAATAGCCGCCATCTTGGAAATGGATTTTGACCTCATTTTCGGCATCAGCATCCCCGAAAACCATGGAAATGACACCCATGATGGTTAAATTGAAGTTTGTAATAGCCGCCATCTTGGAAATGGATTTTGACCTCAATTTCGGCATCAGTACCCCCGAAAACCATGGAAATGACACCCGTGACGACGAATTTGACATTTTTGTAGCCGCCATCTTGGATTTCGATTTTGACCTCATTTTCGGCATCCGCACCCCAGAAAACCTTGGATTTGACATCCATGACGACTAATTTACTAATTTTCATGGCCGCCATCTTGGATTTGGATTTTGACGTCATTTTCAGCATCAGTGACCCCGAAAACCGTGGAAATGACTTCCCACGAACAATCATTTGAAACAATGCCAAAAGAACTTTTCTTTTTAATAGCTTTTTAAATTTTGAATATAGAGTGTTCGAAAACGATGTGGCCTGTGATAAAAAAAAGGTTTAATATAAATAGAAAGAAGGTGACATGACGTATGAAGATGATGATGAAAAAGTTATCCTAAACTAAATATAACCAGTGCATCAAACAGTTTTTTTAAACGTGATATATGTTGGAAAACCAACGGCCCACCTGATGTAAAGTGGTTATCGATACATATATACAAAGTGGGGATGACGATACAACATTAAATGATGCCACGTATTCTATGACGGATTTTACGACCGAACACAAGTAATCAATCATGGACATTCAATCGTTTAGTCACAGGAATTTTCGTACGATTTAATAATTTTACGAATATCAAGATCTCTACGCGAAGTTATGTAAATCTATGACCCGTTTAAACCAAAATTATATTTATTTACACGTCAAGAACAGATATAGTTAACATAAGTTTCCACTTCAACGTCCCTTCATCTACATGAATGAGTGAAATTGAAAAATCATGCGACAAAAAATGTGTTTGGAAGTAACTGAGCTTTTGTGTACGGTGCTAGAACACGTCATAGAACACGTGGTATCATTTATTGTCGCAATGTTAACAACACTTTGTATACCTACACCTTTTGCTGATGTGTTGCCAGCCTTAAGCTATGTCTACATCAGTGCGCTTTCATGTTCATCTTGCGTCTTCGTCTGAAGCATGCATGAAGCGCCATAGCGCGTGCAATAGCGCATGCCTTAATATTTATTTATTGATTTTATTCGTTATGCACAAAAATAGTACAGAGGCGGACTATTAAGTCCGCCTCTGTACTATACTGTGTGTGTGTCGACTGGTAGAAAATGCCTAAGGCATTAGCCTTAGGCATTTTCTACCAGTCGACCTTATGGCGATGCAGAGAAAACATGGTTGGTGCACACATTGTTAAGATACGATAATATGATATCAAAAATACTACATTAAAATACACAAATTTCAAATATAAAGATAATAGGAATACAAAAATTATAAATACCTACATAAAATATAACAATACATAAATATATAACAATAAATAATAGAACAAATCAGTGTTGAGATGATTCTGCCAATTTATTGCGAAGGTGCTCACGTATTTTAAGTTTAAAAGAGTACCGACTAGTAGCCATTCTGATTATAATCCATTAATTTTAGTTCGAGAAAAGCACATGCCCCTAGCGCACGCTAATCCGTCTATTTTATGTCGACTGACGACTGACCGAGGCGCACCGGTGTAGACGATAAGCTGCATGCGTCTTATGATAATCAATATTGCATGCGTTTGACGCAAGAGGAATTGAAAGCACAAGATGAACATGAAAACGCAAGAGTGTAGACATATACCTTTAGAGACAAAGTCGGATCTCATGGAATCTCTCGGAAATCTCATGTCCCTGTAATTTCCAAACCGGAACACAGCAATGCCGCTTGGAGGCAGAAATAGGTATGGTACAGTCAGCTAGTTTTATAATAAATTCACGTCACGTCAACCGAATACGATTTTAAATGCAAAATTATACAGCGGTACGTATAAGGGGCATGCTATTGCAACTTGTTTGATTGTGAATAATTTGTACGATTTGTGGTCAGTGACAATTTCGAATCAAGTTATTTAGTTAATTGGTTGTTTTGCTTTTGTTTTTCAATTCCGACATCAAACGAGCGATAGTTCCATCTGAATGTTAGGCTTGCTTACATTTTTTACCACTAAACTATCCCCAGATGAAGGTGGTCGTTTTTGGGTTCAGTCTTTTGTAACATTGATGTTCAAAAAGAACTAAATAATTCTAGTCTATTTTGAATAAATTACTTTTGAAGTTTGAAGTAGCCCTCTGCTGGATAAATGTGGTACCCAAAACAGTCGTAATTTAAATAGTCGTTCCACTCGGCAAGTGCCTTGGTGACCGCAGTGTCAACATTTTCGATATGGTGACTGTACTACCCGTCACAAGATCGATAGTTAGATACTTTTGTCAAACACATTTAGCAAGAAGTGATGAAACATTAAAGTTTTCACCTCATAAAGACGTTTTTTTTGGGATTTGGTTGTTGTAACACGCTCAGCGCAGTGGCACCACAGTACTACTTAATTATAAATATTAAACGCCAAAAAATCTACAGCTTTCAATACAAGCGCAGGATTGCCGAACATCTGCCAGGGTTGCCGAATTTGTTCGAAAGAGTTACCGCGGCCCTGGAACGCAAAGGGCACTAGGAGAAACACGGATGGGTTTTAGTCAGTAAGAGTCTGACACTCTCTTCCAGTCCGCCCAAAGCGGAAGAAGTCATTTGATGATTTCCCATCCTTAACTGAACATTAGGAAAAATCTTTAAAAAATATATAAATTCCATTATCGACGATTCTACCTAGTAGTGTGTGTCCTGAGTGACGGCGCACCGCGCAGGCGGAATGAACGGCGCATTAAATAAATGTTCGAAATGTTTGAATTTTGATATCGACATTATTAAAACCAAAGTAAAATAAACGAAACACTAAAAACGCGCGTACCCGTCAACTTTCCCGCGTGATCTAAGAACAGGTATCGACGGTGAAGCCACGGTAAAGCCGATCCGCAATCCGCAATACGCCCGTGCGCTGTCACTCAGGACGCACACTAAGAGGCGACGAACTTGCCCCATGAGTCAGAACGATTCGATTAGTCAATAATTGTCGAACGATTCGGTAAGCTATCTCTTTTTCTCTCGTTACGAGAATCGGCTACGGAACGAGATAAATAACCGGATCAGTTGACAACTATTTAACGAAAAGGTTATGAATCGGGGGGCTAGTTAGCCCTAAGCCGACGTCCGAATCCCACTAGGGGTCGCCCTTAGTGCTGTTGTTGCAGGTAGCCATGATGTTAGTGTAGTACAAGTAGTTAGGTATTTTACTTCCCCACCATTGGCTGGAGACCCTTCAGGTCTCGCTAACAACTGCCGGTTACGTAAAAGGGGTCCCCAAGGACCACCTAACCAGAAAAAAGAAAAAAAAACTGGGTTCTGGCACCATTATTATGCCCGAAAAATGGCAATAGGCTCGCCACCTATTTATTACATGGAACTTAATAAAAGAGGCGAAACAAGGTTGTACAGACTCCCTAAAGAACGCCTCTGCTTACGTCTTTGGGGATTATATGCGTAAAATATTAATGTATGTATGTCTGAAACAATTTTTAAGCCTTCATCGACCGCAAATTCCAATTGAATCGCGGTTTTCAGCGCAAGTAAACGTTGTACATGACCATATTATAGTCTCTTGATTAACGATACACACTTAACTACGCCTGTGTACTCCACAATCTATGTACATTTAAGTACTTGTAGTCGTTATTGTAAATGGTGGTATATTTGTCATAAAATAAGTTTATTGCCGCTTCGCGTTCACTGTTACGCTTTTTATACAACTTCTCTCTCGTTAATCTTTGTTACGAATACCTCTTGTTTGCCTGTAACATCTGTTTCGGTAATAATTTACAAGGACGGTGACATTAATATTTTTCTGATTGCTGGCGGAATTGTGATTTTTTAATTTTTTTACAGCGTTCCCTTGACGTTTGTTAGCATAAATTAAAGTGATTGTTGGATGTCGAGAAATTGTACATTGTGCTGATTTTACCTACTGTAGGTATTCAGCGTCGGTTGATCCTATAATCTGCTATAAAAAATATTTAAAGATAATTACTAAATTATCACCTCTATCACAGAGTAAATAGTACAAGCCTCTATACAGGTTGAAATTGTAAACACTCGATACCGAAATGGGAGATTGTACTCATCACTATGAACAACTTTTACTATGGGACCAAACCTGAAATCGCGAAAAAACAAGGGAACAGCAGATTTATTTTTCGCGATTTCCTGTTTGGTCCCATAGTAAAAGTTGTTCATAGTGATGAGTACAATCTCCCATTTCGGTTTGTCGAGTGTTTACAATTTCAACCTATATAAATTGATAATTTAGGGCCTGTTTCATATTCGTCGGATAAATTTTATCTAAGAAATAAATATGGCAATATGACAAATTTTCTATAGAGGAACTGTCAAACTGCCAAACTTATCTCTCAGTTTAGAATTAACCGATGAATGTGAAACAGAACCAGCATCCGAATTGCGTACCACATTCGAAATTTCAATAGCTCTCATTTTGGCAATACAACAATGTTCATTGCATTAGTTGTGGAGAAGTGGGATTGTTAATACACACGTTGCTATGGAAATTGTTGACCAAAATCAACCTGTCAAAATCAAAGCCATCAAAGCGAATACGAGTGTTTTGGGCAATTATAATGCTGCTTTGTAGTAGTTTGATATACGACGTGTAACAGAAATGTGTAGTCATATTTAATGGGGTTGTTTGGACTCTTATTCAGAGCAATATTTTATAGGTCAAATAATAAAAAAGTAGACAAAAAATTAAGACTTTATACAAATTGACCCGATCAGCTGAAGTCACGGGTAAGGAGAGTCGAAAAAAATGAACATTTTTTCTTGTTGACCTGTCAAATGTTGCTCTGAATAAGAGTCCAAACAATCCCCTATAATATGACCACGCATTTTTGTTACACGTTGTATAAATAGGTGGGTAGGTATTTGGTTTGTTGAAATAGGCTACGGGACGCGCGTCATCGCTAGTAAATAGGCTACTTAGGTACTCACCACATTTAAGAATCAGATTATTTTTAGTAATGCATTCTCGATAATGCTCCAATCTCGTAATACCAATTCTAAAAACTACTAGGAAGCTGCTGAAAACTACTGACACTTAATCGCAATACATCCTCCATCCCCACGATCCTCGTCGCCTTAATAGCCGTCAATTAATTAACCGAACATAGAGGAAACGCAACATTGTGGTTTTTGAGGCCACGCCTAGCCTGTACATTGACGTTATATTATCAGATTACATAAATTTTGGACAAACAGCGGGGTTTCGGCGCAGCTGCACGAGTTGAACTAATTTCATCTCGACATGACAAGGGTATTAGTTGGGTCGAGACCCTTTTTATAACTCAGGTTACTAGCGCGCAAAACCTGCCTTTGTAACGCGCCCGAATAATTGTCGCTGAAATTAAATGTGAAACCAAAACAATGTACAAGTTGATATTCGGATGATAATTACTTTTTAGGGTTACGTATGTTATATTCATACTGAGAAGAGGCCCTACTGAGAGCGGAACAGTAATGGACTGATGATTATGATATGAAATTACATACCTACACTATTTCCTGAGGAGCTCGTGGCTAAATAATTACAGCCGCATAGACCGATCTTCCGGGTTAAGCCACGCTTGCCGAGGTTGGTCTGTGGATGGGTGACCATTTACCATAGCGAGTTTCCTCCGTGCCTCGGAAAGCACGTAAAGCCGTTGGTCCCGGCTGTCATTTGTAGATCTTTGACAGTCGTTACTGTTGGTCAGAAGCCAGAAAGTCAGACAACCAGTCTTACCAAGAGTATCGTATTACCCAGTTACTGGGTTGTGGAGGTCTGATAGGCAGTCGCTCCATGTAAAATACTGATATTCAGCTGCATCCGGTTCGACTGGAAGCCGACCCCAACATAGTTGGGAAAAGGCTAGGCAGATGATGACTATTTCCTGTGAAGAGTGTAAGTTATCAATCAAGAACTGCAATATAATGAACATTGCATTTTTTAGGGATTCGTACCCAACGGGTAAAACGGTACCCTATTACTAAGACTCCGTTGTCCGTCCGTCTGTCACCAGGCTGTATCTCATGAACCGTGATAGTTAGACAGTCGAAATTTTCACAGATGATGTAGGTATGTCTGTTGCCGCTATAACAACAAATACTAAAAAACAGAATAAAATAAATAGTTAAGGGGGCTCCCTTAAAACAGATATGATTTTTTTTGCAGTTTTTATAGATAATGGTATAGAACCCTTCGTGCGCAAGTCCGACTCGCACTTGGCCGATTTTTATTGATAGCTTAATACTTTGTTTTCTTCCATATTGCCGTGGAAACTTATGATCCTTTGATCAAAAAATCTTTGATCTTTGAAAAAACTGATCTTTTGACTCCACTTCTTTAAGTGGAGTCAAAAGATCAGTTTTTTTTTTTATAAAACGCTCTCTAAGATTACTCATATTTTGGGAGCCTATAAGAACTTGTTCAGTGCGGAAATCGAACCCGGAACCCATTGCATAACTGCCGAGCGGTCAGCCACTGCACCAACCGCATCATCACTGAGATGGTCAATTTTGTCCAGACCTAATACAAAAACTACCGTACCGAGGATTAGAGAATAAACTTATTTACTACCTAAAAAATAATTGAAAAACAAAAAAAAAAACCTATTTAAGAAATTGTGTTTCCAGAACTTCTTAGATGCAGGTCCAACACCAAAATCATTGTTCAGAAACCTGTTTAATTCAGCCATGACTTTATAAAAAATATCAAAGCTTTCGTTTTCACGTTAGTAAGCAAAGCTCTAACATTAGCAGTCTTAAAAATTCTCTACCCTTTTGTGATCACGAAAGCCTTTTCCTAAAAATGTAATTGAATCCGACACAAAGCTAAGCCGTGACAACTGTCACCGTCGAAGCGCGCTGCTCGGGATTTAAATAGGCGCTCCTAAATTATGCAATAATTTGTCCTGAATTAAAGGCTTGTAAGTATTCTTGAGTACTATTCGAGCCTCGGTAAGATTTAAGAGCGTCGTCGCTCGTAGAACTGAGAGAGATAGGAGTGGATCGCGCTAAGCTGCTGAATTACCGCCGTTTCTTTGTGCGACATCGGCACGACTTCTTCTGTCGCTACGAAGAATAACTTAGGCGTGTGTGAGCACGAATTTATTTAAATTCGTAGCATACCTCGCTGGCTCCGACTGAAGTTAGTAAGACATCATTAACTCGACAATAATCGTAATGAAATGTTCTCCGTGACCCACTGCGACGGGCCCCGAAGACAATATTACCAACTTTATCACAATTTAAGGACTGTGAGAGGGCCCAAATTACTCTATATTCACCCAAAATGTATGGTGAAAGAAATAACGAATGGTAATGTAGTCGGACGATGAGCAATAAAGAACTACGTCAGTTTCACGTTATCCTGGTGAGATCTTGAAGCACGTACAGTCGCGACTAATATACGTATAGATTTTTGTGACAAATACACGTCGTACTCATAAGATATTCACCCTTGTCGGTGGCGTAGGGCGGGCCCTCGTGAATTATAACATAGAACGCCAACTTTTTGTGCCGAGATTAACTGCGTATTACAAGCCGAAAGTATGCCAATGAGCCGGTGTGCTGAAACTTCTTAATTACTTACGAAGGGTTTTTTGTTGCGACCGCCTTACCAGGGTAGACACGAATTGTTTTCACATTTCAAAGTGGAAGAACGACAGGAGAAGTTTGCATAGTTAACGTTCGCTGCAAAAACTTTAACATGAAAGTTTGTCGAGATGTTTTCGCTGGAGAATGATATTATTATCTCGTTGGAACTTCTTTAATCTTGTTTGATCTAATTCGTATCAGCGGAGGTGTTGTGCCGTGTAACTGTAACCTAGATACAATAACAAACTTTGTGTGCGTGCAAGTATTATCTGAACGTACGTGATGGAATTCTCGCATTTTTGGCTCTCTTATTGTATAACTTATGTAAGGAACTGTTTAATTTTATCTGCTGCTACTGCCCGCAATTTCACTCGCATTCTAGGAGAACTACTTCATGTACTCGGATAAAAATTGCTTTAGGCGTTAATCAAGGTCATGATTTATATGTGTGACAAAATTCATCCAACCATCCGTGGTAACAAACGTCCATCCAACTTCAAAACCTTTCACATTTATAATATTAATTTGAAGTGAGATAAGAAAAGGCACTCACCAATACGACTAAAATCGATCTCTATACAATACCAACAGGGGAATACCTCTGAAGTTCTCATAAAAACAAATACAAAAGTCAAAACGAACAAACGCAATTGAATTTAAAAATAAAAACAAAACACAAAGTGAATATCGCACCGAGAGCATTGTCTCGTTAAAGCTTGTAAGATTAAAATAGCTGAATAGTAAATACGTTTAATAAACCACATCCCCTGGAGCTTTGAATCTGTGCTTCATGAATAACTGCTCTCAGAATAAAGTGGTACAAAGTATTATCTACAACAATGCACGATATCTTCCAAATCTTATTTTACTTTTATATTTTTAGTTGAATATTAGGTTCTATTAAAATTATACCGCTAAAAATATGCACCGGCCGATGTATACGAAACAGGTACCTACGTGGATGAGCTTATCGCCAGTTAAAGGCCATCATACACTAACGACTCAATACCAGATAAATACCGTCTCAACTCCAACTTTCCTATAGCGTCAATGAGCCGCCAGCCAGCTCTGGTAATGGCTACTTTTTAAGAATATCAGCATCAGTTCTAAGATTCCTACAATTCGGTATTCATACACAATATACAGAATGACTGCAGGAGAACCAAGGTAGCCGACATAGCTCAAAGAATTGCCAAACTTAAGTGGCAGTGGGCGGGGCACATTGCTCGCAGAACGGATGGCCGATGGGGCCGAAAGGTTCTGGAGTGGTGACCGCGTATCGGAAGACGCAGCGTGGGTAGGCCTCCCACAAGGTGGACCGATGATCTGGTGAAGGTCGCGGGAAACCGCTGGATGCGAGAAGCACAGGACCGGTCGATGTGGCGATGCTTGGGGGAGACCTATGTCCAGCAGTGGACGTCTTTCGGCTGAATGATGATGATGATACAGAATGACTGTTAAGTCACTTTACATACGAAAATCACTAACTCTGCTCATCATTCTGTACAACTTTAACTATGGGACAAAGTCCGAATTCATGAAAAAATGTCAGTTGTTCCACGAGCAGGTTCATGGTTTTTGGCTGTAAAGTGACTAACTCGTCACGCTGTATAACTTTTTGACACAATCCTTTGATTTTGCAGCCGACTCCTCATCATCACTAAGCAATTGACCCAGCTCGGGCGTCCATTAGTAGACCACGTGACGTCACCGAGTGGATAACACGTTATCAACAAAGCTACAGCTCGACGTCAACTATATCAGACCTACCCCACATCTTAGTTTTTTTGCATTGCGCAGTGCGCTCGAGCAACGCTTTGACCGCGAAGCGTAAGCGAGCAGTTAGTGCGTGGCCGGCGACTAGGCAACGGAGATCCAACGAGTGGCAAGCGAATCCTCAGCAAGTCATAGGTAGTCTGAAGTGTACGTGTAGCCAATGCGCGGTCCACGCGCCATACACTACTTCTATTTAAATGTTGAAAAATGTCCTGTACGTGGCACGCTACAAAGCTAACATTACGATGCATTACTTTGAGTCGGGACGGTGTTGAGTTGTTATAGTGTGCGATGGCCTTATTCGCCACTACGCTAACTTTGCTGTCTTGCTGTAATACCTGAAAGCAGAAAAAAACTGTTAAGACTTTCTTATCCCGAGGACCGTATCCAAAATTTAGTAATCGGAATCATATTTACAACTCCATAGCCAACGAACAAACCTAATTCCGTGGCCATACATTTACACATCCTTTATCGAGAGTCAGTCACACCAATAATTTAGCCCTCATCAAGCTGTCTACGTCCCGATCTCCCGAAAGCAACGCCCTAAGCCGAGGTCCGAGTCCCACTAGGGGTCGCCCTTAGTGCTGTTGTTGCTAGTAGTCATGATGTTAGTATAGTATAAGTAGTTAGCTTAAGTTAAGTATTTTACTTCCCACCCATTGGCTGGAGACCCTTCAGGTCTCGCCAATAAGTGTCTGCTTAAGTTTAAGGGTCCGAAGAAGCCCAATAGAAAAAAAAACGCTAGTGTGTTAACAGCCACAAATACATGCACTAAACACTCAGGCTCGGAGACACTATCTCTCTATCCATACTAATATTAGTTCTGTTCAGGTATCAAATCCGCAACCCATAGCACAGAAAGTCAAACACTTTATCACTGCGCCAATCTTCCAAGTCGGTAAGAGATATTAAGGGTGCCTTTCCACCTAGATGTGCTATGCAGCTATGCTGCAAGAATGCAAAAGCTAAGCTATGAAACTATGTGACCGTTTCCACTGATGCTAATAATGCAGCGGAAAGAGTAAGATGTGCTATGAAAATGCGTGTCTACTTTCAGTGACAAATACGAGCCTACTGTAAGTACATAGCTACACCACTCGCGACCATCCATAGCACGCATCCACAGCACGCATCCTTCCTTACAAAATACGAAGCTTAGTTGAATCAGTTTCCACCAGTGCTATGCTATATAGACCAATGAATAAGATTGGTGAATATCAAACGCATCCATAGCAACGTTGCATAGCACATCTTTGGTGGTAAAGCAGCCTTAGTTTTATGACTGAAATTGTAAGAAGAAAATGATAATATCAACTTTCAGTGTGACATTGAGTACTACTTAGCTGTAAACTTTACTTAATGTGTTTCGTCTGACTTCAGCACAGAACATAACTTAAAGCGGACGTTGACTCCTAAATACGGTTTCAGTAGTAGCGCACAAAGTTTTAGTAAAATAATAAAGTACGGTTAATGCAGTAAGCTAAATCAGAATTTAGCACTGCAAATAATGTTGGATATTATTAACACAGTTTTTTTTAAATTGAACTATATGTAATTATATAGATAGATATATTTAATTGGAGACTAAAAGAAATAAAACGGAAGGATTAGACATAATTAAGAACAGTACAAATGGCGGCATTATCGCTTAAAGAAATTTCTACCAGACAACTATTGGATGGCAAGGATTGTTAAGAAAAATGTGAAGGGCAGTTTGAAGCGTACAAATTAACCTAAAAAAATCAGAAATCAACAATCTAACTAAGAATAAACAAATATTATAACAGAAATAAATCGGCACTTAGCCCTTACCTCTTCTTGGTAATAATGGACGCTTTGACATCGGACATCCAGGAAGAGGCTCCCTGGTGCATGCTGTTTGCCGATGACATTGTGCTGGTTGCCGAGAGTGGCTTAGAGGTCCAGAGCAGATTGGAGGTGTGGTGGAAAAGACTGGAGAGTGTTGGCCTGAAATTGAGCAGACCCAAAACAGAATACTTGTTTTGCGATTTTGGCGGTCTCTCTAGTTCTGTGCCAATCTCTCTCGCCGGAACGCCCATACCGATCTACTCAGATTTTCGGTACCTCGGGTCGCTTGTCCAAGGGGATGGCGGAGTAGACCGAGCCGTAACGCACCGGATCAACTCAGGATGGATGAAATGGCGACAAGTCACTGGAATAACTTGCGACCCACAGATGCCTCTGAAGTTAAAGGGGAAAATTTACAAGCCCGTGATAAGACCTGTCGTACTGTATGGATCGGAATGTTAGGCCGTGAAGAAGACGGATGAAAAAAAGATTGCATGTAGCGGTAATGAGAATGTTGAGATGGATGTGTGGAGTGACCAGAATGGATAAGGTCAGGAATGAGTATATTAGAGGAAGTTTGAAAGTAGCCAGTGACAGAAAAGTTGAAAGGGAACCGTTTGTCTTGTTATGGGCATGTGAAGAGGAGGGATGAAACGCATGTGACCGAAAGAGTTATGAATATAAATGTGGATGGATGGAGAGGAAGAGGGAGGCCAAAGAAAAGATGGATGGATTGTGTGAAGAATGATATGAAAGAGAAGGGAGTCAGTGATATCATGACGGGTGACAGGACGGAATGGAAGAAGAAAACGTGTTGCGCCGACCCCAAGTAACATGGGATAAGGGCAGGAAGAAGAAGAATACCACAAATAATATACCTAGATAAAAAATAATTAATACGTGTAGGTACATACTCAAATAAATTACTGTCTTGAAATGTTAAAGTGATTTGCATTTTATGAAAAGCATGCTATGTCTATTTCTAGAACTTGTTAAATATCAATTAACTTTCACCTTGACTTTACAGTCATCATCGAAAGTGATAATTGCTCAAAGTTTCAAAATTGTTTCGTGAATGAAAACTTGCCAATTTTTATTATTTTTAACAAATACCACTTATAAAGTGTTTTTTTTTTAAATAATAGCATTACTAGTTACTTAATACTAAATTATACAAAGAATTACCTCAGGAGATAATTAATTTTGAAATTCCAAATTATCATCGACTGTTGAGCGACAAAAGTAGCTGAAATTTGAGTTTCTTAACTTGGCATTAATTGGAAAACTGATTAATATAAAATAAAAACTCAAAGATATACTCAGATCTGTTTATAGACTCTTTTACAACTTGAAACTATATTATACTTTTTTGGAATATTAATTTGACTGAGATCAACTTGTCTTTGTCTACTTGTTTACCAACTTATGTCGTTGACTGCACCTTAAGCCGTGTACCTATGCTCTTTCGAAAACGAACCTCGCAAACCCGAATATCGATCACGAATCACAGAGTGCATGTTCGTTGAAGACACTGTTCTTTAATAGTATGTACATGCGAACAACGTTATTACGTATCATGCAACTTAACAAACTTGTTCGAAGGAAGGGAAACACGGCTTTAAGCAGTCTTTGCATTGAAACATTTATTTTTAAGTACTTTATTTTTGCGCTCAAGACGGACAAGGGGCACAATCTTCATGTCACATTCATCGTAATCGGATAAAACAGCAACAACATCACAACGCCCTTAAAATCCCAGCTTAAATTGATTGAAGGTGAACCCCGTCTTGTTACAAATCGCTTCGCTTATGTCAACCGCTTTTCACCTTAAACATTGCAACTGAGATAATGCCTTTAACCGAAACGGTTCATCAGTATTCAGCGGCGGAGCAATTGAAACTGCGGTGGTGCTCGGTCCTCCCACTCAATTTTCCTTGTTCCGACGGCTCGAGTTATTTGCATCACAAAAACACAATGTCGAGGGAACGCGAGACCATTAATCACGCGTAGCGGAACTTCAGCACAACGGTGAATAGCTTCAACCACACGCGAATGATTCAGACGTTTTGCTGGCCCGATCGAAGGCGAGTCACCGCCGTCACGACAAGCCGACCTTCCTACTGATTATGTATCACGGTGACGTCATGTATTGCATTCGTGCATGGGCGAGGGTTAAACTCGTCGGATGACGTCATAAGAATCGAAGTTACATATTAACGCAGCCCTGTGACGTGATGATTAATAAAATTGCAAACCAACTTTTTGCGTGAACCCATTCGCTTCGGCTTATAAACCCTCAAAAACACAAATTAAACCAGTAACAAGTTAAAACAACACAATTATCACCTTAACAAGCTGAAATTAATACAATCCCCCAAATGTAATTTATTGTGTAATTCGTAACAATGTAGGTACTGTTCAAATTGTCTGTGCCTATACTTTAAAAGTTTTTTAAGTGCCGGAACAAGCCGCCGTTTTAATTGCGCCAACCGGAAAGGGGAGAGATGAATGGAAGGAAACGGCAGCAGCCTTGCCAACCGCCCTACATTATTAAAACTTGCCTCTTACTCCACCGCGCTCCACTCTTGCAACTGCGAGCATAATGAATCGCGCATCTCGAATAGACTTGAAATAATTTCGTTTATAAAAAAACATCACAGTGAAAATTGGAGAGACGTTGAGATTTTATATCCCGAACGAAATTTTCAGTTCAAGCACTAGTTTCACGTTTCTAGTTTGGACTGGCAAACTTTTAGGCCACTTTTATTATATTTGAAAAGCTCAAACGACCTCGTTAGTCTACACGTGTGTACGTCGTTCTATCACGCACGACTCTTCTCCGAGCCACGTTACGAGTATGTTACATACTACTAATAAATACTGTCATATATACACATGAATGCCACTTAAGAAGTACAATAGCATCATATGTTACAAGCGAACACGCAAAAGAGAACTTAGGGATTGAGCTTCAAGTAGTATAAACGAAATTCTACAGAGAGTTTTCATGAATTATTCATTTTATCTTAGCGGCCCAGATGGGCGATGCCAAAAACACAGTGAAATAAAAATTAACGACAAACATTGTGATAGTCGTGAGTCATGCATCATGGGCCGCGTGCATCCGTGGAGGACGTTTTGTTAACAAACTGAATTCATACTTTCCTAGAAAAACAACAATGAGCCTGAAAACTAATTGCGTCCTTGATACAACGAGCCCGCTAGCTCCACGTAAACAATGTTTATAAAAGGTGCGAAATAGACGGGCGTCCCCGTATTACCGTGGCCGCCTTATTACATTGTACAAGTACCTTCACAAAGCCTCCGGCGTGCCTTATCTGTGGTACCACAAGAGCCTCATAAGCCCAGGTTGTTACCTCGGAACACATTGTAACACATTATGCGCCGACGCGCCGCCGACCTAACGCCCTCATCCGCACGTAATAAGAATATGTAGTCTTATGAATATTTTGCTCTTTCTTGACAATGTGCGATTAGAGATTACTGTTTTGTGGCTTCCGTGAAGCGACATGTACTGATATTACTGCCTTGCCGCAGATTTAGTTTCAAAGATTATGTCTTCCATTTACGTTATGGGTATTGTGTAGCGTACTTTCTTGTATCCCTGAATTACAATACGTACGTAAGGAATCTTTGGAAATTCTACAGATATTGTAAAATTATCAAGATAATTAAGAAATGAAATTTATAAGGCGGGTATCAGTGGAAACGCCAGTAAAGGACGCCCTAGAAGGACATACATGGATATTATTGGGGTGTATGAAAAGAGCCTCCACGAGTGACGATACTTAAGTGCGTCCGGCGCACCCTGGGCAGTCAGCCTCGCTACCAACCTTGCTGACTGGCTAATCTTTTCACCATAGCATGAGCTATTTTCGTATAGCTCATGCTGACACGAAAGAAGAAGAATTAGTGATGATCTTCAAAAAAGACAGGTGCGTAGTACTCTCAACTGGCGTGGATGTCGACAAGATGTATGAACGTGGAAACCGGCGTAAGAATCTATGTGGCGTTCTACAGTTTCTGCATACCCCCAGGGGAAAAAAGCGTGAATGTATAAACAAAGATACGAAAGTAATTATAAAAGAATAATTTTTCAATACTTACAAATGAAAAGTTTGAATCAGTACTCTGTTCCCATACGCCAAAAATTGTAGGACAAAGATAACACATACACATTCTCGATCATTTATTTTGAGAATTCATATTTTATCCAGTAATACTATCAAAAAAGCAATTTCAGAGGTACGCACTAGACAGATTCAGTGTATAATATTTAAAGTAACACAGTCATTTCTGAGTACAAAAGCGTGTAGCTTCCATTAAAGTAATTAGTTGTAATTAACTGATTACGCCTACGTCACAAAATATACAAAATAAATTTGAACGCACACTTCATAAATAAAGATATTTTTGGCTCAAAAGCTGTACCCGTCACCCACTAAAGTCCGCCATAGTTAAAATAAAGCTGCTCTCATACCTACCAATGAATCAACCAGAAAATCTCAATTTGATACAATATTTCTTATTTTCATTTCTTAAAAAAACATAGCCCCACTCTAGGATTTCTCCTGTATCGTGGGTGCGTTTACAGACACAAATCTTCACATGTACAAACGCCCAGACCTGAAACAATTACCTGTAGACCTGAAAATATTTGTTCCTTACGGGAATCGAACTTACGACCCGTAGCGCAGAAGCCACTGCAGCAAACTTGTCGTCGAAATATATTAATAGACAATTGTATCCAAGACCACTATAAACTGAACTTTCAGAAACTATACACCTGTATTTCCGAAGTATACCCTTAGGGTGCCTTTCCACCAGAGATGTGCTATGCGCCTATGCTGCGTGAATGTAAAAGCTAAGCTACGAAACTATGTAACCGTTTCCACTAATGCTAAGCTATGTAGCGGAGCGAGTAAGATGTTATAATAATGATGATAAGCTATGGCACTCGCGACCATCCATAGCACGCATCCATAGCTCGCATCCATAGCACGCATCCATAGCACGCATCCACATCATACATCCTTCCATATAAAAAACGTAGCTTAGTTGAATCAGTCTCCACCAGTGCTATGCTATGTGGACCAATGAATATGATTGGTGGATATCAAATGCATCCATAGCAACGTTGCATAGCACATCTCTGGTGGAAAAGCACCGTTTATGATGATAAGCTACGGCACTCGCGACCATCCATAGCACGCATCCATAGCTCGCATCCATAGCACGCATCCTCATCATACATCCTTCCATATAAAAAACGTAGCTTAGTTGAATCAGTCTCCACCAGTGCTATGCTATGTGGACGAATGAATATGATTGGTGGATATCAAACGCATCCATAGCAACGTTGCATAGCACATCTCTGGTGGAAAAGCACCCTTATGATGATAAGCTACGGCACACGCGACCATCCATAGCACGCATCCATAGCTCGCATCCACAGCACGCATGCTTTCATAAAAAAAACGTAGCTTAGTAGAATCTGTTTCCACCAGTGTTATGCTACGTGGACCAATGAATATGATTGGTGCATATCAAACGCATCCATAGCAACGTTGCATAGCACATCTCTGGTAGAAAAGCACCCTTATACTATTCCAGCCACTAACAACTTCATAATATTAACTTGCTTTTAGTTCAAAAACATTAATACTAGACTTGAACTAAAAGCACATCTTGAGGCTCTATTTCCATGTTTTGCAGCACTTCGAATGCAAAACTAACTTCACGTGGTGTGATCCTCAGTAGATTTGCAGACTACGCATGTTTGCTTATTCCGTGCTCCTTTAACGACCCAACGGGAGGTCACATTGTACACACTAGCTTCGTATAGCATACGTTAGCATTATAGGCTCCTGGTACTTCGTAAGTAAGATTGCATTGATAATGTAAGTAATGTTTATATTTTGCACTTGCTGCTTTAAACAAAGTTGGTCGGAAAGGGGATACTAATCCGAAAGGTGTTTAAAATACACTTAATAATGAATAACTTTTGTTCTACAACTTTCCCCGAAAGTCAATATGACGTTTATGTTGGAGCTTGTGATCAACACAGCCATAGACTATACCTACACTATATTGCTTTCACGGTAAGTTGATTAATTTGGCAGATGTCAGTTCATGACATGAAAATAAATTGTAATGGCGCTTGTGTCTGACAATTTAATTCAAAAAGTATTAAATCAATTTAAAATATTAATAAAGCCTTACCCAAAAGGTTGTTTTAAAATCAGAAACATAGAAACAATATAGTTATATGTGTTTAACGCCATAATTATATATTACATAAATGATTTTGAAAAAACCCCGACGCGTTTTCAAACTTGCGTCAGATGGTACCAGTTGCCAGAGACGTGCGTATCGATAAAATAATTTCGATAAATTTATATTAACAGAATGAATATTTTGACTGTCGTAATAATTATAGACGATAGGCTCAGTTGATTGAATAATTAAAATAAGGCTCATTATAGCCCAGTTGCCTTGCAAAAGGTCGGTCAGTCCTAAATTTTGGATACGTGATACGGATATGTGTTCTTATATTTTGTACCTTGAGTGACCTCGGCGCGCTCTGCCATTTTGGTTTAAAGAACCCAAAAATGAGTTTTTATTAAATAACTCCTTATGGGTATTATGCCAAAAATTATTCACATCAATTTTGTAGAAAATAAAATTCTTATTTTTCATTCCAGACTCAAAATCAGAGGTATTTTATAGGTTTGAAGCCCATGTCTGTCTTTCTGTTTGGCTGTCTATTTCTCTCTCTGTCTGTGTGTCTGTTTGTGGGCTTTTCATAAAAAAAAACACCTAACATAACACATCCAAAATTCAGGACCGACGAACCTTTCGCAAGATAAACCTCTTTTTCGCGTCCCGGCTACTGGGCTTATTATTGGTGATAAATAAACATTTATGTTCACTCATCCCATACCTGCTGGATTCATTATCACATCAGCACGTAATCGTCTATTGTTGAAGATATGCATGCTAATTGACTTAATCCTAATTACTTAAATCACAAGTATTTGAAATGTACATAAAATCACATTACAATAATTTGTCAAATTTTCGCTGAAATTTTACAAATTTTATCGATAGTTGAATCGACTACAGTCACATGTCTAGCAACTCCTATTGACATGTGTCATTTTAATCTTCTTATCGTGAAAACAATATATAACACAGCATAGCAGCAAATGGAACGCATTTATTGGTTTGACACCTGTCATCAGTCACAACGTTATAATAGGCACTTGCTAATTGTTTCCCGCCAAAAATACTGCTAGTGATAATTGTTCCCGCCATATTAATACCGCATTAAAAATTAATTGTTCTTGCACTGAGTACTCCTGCAGTTATTATTCCACCAAATTCCTTATAATTTCCGTACAGTTTATGTGAAATAGCTGTTCAAAAATTTCATAAAAATACGCTAAAGTCTATCTTCTATCTTCAGCTATGAGCAGCTGTGTATACATTTTAGGTCATGTTTGAGGTCACTGATTAGACGCTCCGTTTTCTGATTTCGTAACAGGGACGAAGAATTTTTGAAAAAACTAAAATAAATATACTTTTTCATGGAAATAAAATAGATCGACTTTTGAATTTTTAACACTTGCTTTAAAATAGTCATCAGTGATACTTCAAGTGCTCTATGGAGTAGTACCCCCTTTCCGACTTTTCTAACCTTTTTCTTTGGGCGCGGTATCACTAGCATCCTAGGGCAACTGCTTGATATACCCAAATAAAAAGTATCTTATGTCCTAGTCTAGCTCATGATCTACTTGTGTGCTAAATTTCATCCAAATCCGTTCAGCCATTAAGGCGTCATTGATTAACAAACATCCAAAGTCACAAATTTACAAGCTCACTATCATCCAAATTGTCACATGTATAATATTAGTAGGATAGGATTATAACATAACAACATAACACTACGCCTGTATTCTCCGAAGGACCGGGCAGAGGCGTATAGTACACTCTCATTTCACCATTATGTAATGTCACTGTGGGCAAGCCTATTGCTAGCAACCGGGCACAATCACAAAGAGAATTCCACACGGAAAACCACCATCGTTCGTTATGCAAGTCTTTGGGGGACCTCCCGGGCCTATATGCCCAAAGTAGTAAACGTAACGTAGGTAAGCAACGAGTAAAATATACCATAGCAACTTTATTTCCACTTATTGTCTAACTTTTTTTTTTTAAGAAAAGCTTTGCCCCTCTGTACGATTGGGTAGGAGTGGGTGCGTTTACAGACACAAATCTCACATACACAAACCCGAAAGCCCAGACCCGAAACAACCATCTGTAGGCCAAACAAATTTTTCCGAAAAAAAAAAAATATACATGATGGACTCACTAGATTAAGATATATTTTTTAAGAATAACAACATGGAGTATTTCTTAAAATTAATTTAGCGCAAAACATTGTCATCAACGACGAGTGCGGAGAAGACGTTTGCACATAAATAACTAAAAAAAAAATACTTTTAAACTCTGTTCAACGAAAAATTAGTCCTGACATAGCGGTCATTTCGTTCTCTGGTCTCAGTAGTTCGGTTGTTTTGTTCGGGACCGGACTACTGAGACTAATTTTATCTTATTAGTTCGGTTATGACGTCAAACCGATAGTCCGGTTAGGGATGTTCCGTGTGGGAATCGAACCCACGACCCGTAGCGCAGAAGCCAATCGCTTAGCCATTACACCAAACGGATCGTCATTTATTTTAGCTTTCCTTTCTATAGGGTTTGTTTAAGTAAGCAAGCTTTATTGCCTTTTTCATTAAGGAACCTACTCGAGTTCTAGTTCTATTCACAGATCAATCTATCGAGCGAAGGCTTTGAAAACTCGATGTTATTCACAAGTGGATCTTCCGGGTATAATCCCCACTTACGCCGCCCATCGAGTGTGATGAAGCCCTATCTGTATCGGTCCTTTACTGTATATTACACATCAAATGCCGTGTGGGTTGCTGCATAGAATAGTACCTATAGTACAAGTTGGCAAATTACTAGAACGGCAATAGTTTTCGTGAGCACGCTGAATATTTTTTAAAAGCCTTTAAAAAGAGGAGGTTTTCAATTCGGATGTCTTGTTTTTTTTTTTTTATGTATGTTCGTGCATATTTCCGTCATGTATAGACTTACAAAATTCTTTTTTTGTTCGAAAGAGGTTTATTTCGGTAGAGTCCCATTTAAATTTCATATAGATCTGGTGATGAGTTTCGCAGATAGACAACGGAACTCTTCAAAAAATGACAGCAAATCAACCGCGATTTCTGCTATCGCATAAATGGGCATTGTTTACGCAATCACACAACATTTTACCAAAGTTAGTAGGTAGTAGTTGCGAAAAAATAACTATATTATACATGTTTGTGGATTGTTTATGTTATTAACAGTTTCAGAAGTCGGTGCCTTCAATTTGGTTCAGTGTAAAATTGCACCGACTTCTGAAACAGTTAGTTTTATAATATGGTAGGTAACTATTTTACTCTTTTCAGTTTAATTGAAGTCGGTTTTACCTATTTTTGAAGTTCTTTTATTTTTTCAATATTTGTTTTGTCACGTTTGACCCTCTTTTTTTATCGTACGAAATCCTCATGGGTACCCTCCGCCCGGGGAAGGTGAAGGATTATGCCAGACTCTTAACGGCTAAAAACCCACGGTGTTCCTTCTCCAGACCTACGGCCGGGGTCGCGGGATTTGCAGCTGCATGCACCGCAACCCCGGCAGGTCACGTTTGAGCTTAGTCGCAGAATATCTCTGGAAAGACAAATAAATGTTAAAGGAGGGTTAGGAGGATTGCGTGGGAAGCCGTCGCCTCCTTTTGCGAGGAGGTGATGGCGACCAAGGAGGGAGCGGGGAGGGAGAGAGAGGCGACTGCCACTCTCCCTTCCCGCGCCAGATGCACCGGGCGACGCCGGAGGGCGCACGACGACCTCCGGCCACCCTAGTGTGTGGCCTGCGGGCGATGGGTTAGGGGACCCGTCGCCCGACCAGTAACAGGCCCGAGAAGGCGACGCGCCGTGTTCCACGCGCGCCTCTCAGGAGGACGTGGGGCGAAGCCCCACAGATGGAGAGGTCCGCCAGGGGCTGGTGGACCGAGGCCTGCCCGGGTTGTGGTGCATGCAGCTGCGAATCCCGCGACTCCAGCTATAGGTCAGGAGAAAGAACACCGTGGGTTTTTAGCCGGTAAGAGTCCGGCATAACGCTTCGCCTTCCCCAGGCGGAGGGTACCCATGAGGATTTTCACAGGAAAAAAAATAAAAAAGTTGGGTTTGGAGCAAAAATAGAGGCCGAATGGATGTCCAAACTATGAAATCCTCTAAATTCAAACCTGATGGTAACCGCAGATAGGGTCTAAAATGGAGCAAACGAATCCAAGTAACAGAGATATAAAATGATTCCCCTATCTCTGGCTCTCAAATTCACACCACGGAACACGGTAAACTGCTTGGCGGCGGACTTTGATTGAGGGTGGTAGCTAGCCAGGCGGAACGGATGCTACCACCAAGATCGCTGGGTTTTGTTGAAGCTTAAAACACGCGTCTGTTCCCAGCGTGTGGTGAGGAAGTTTTATATTCTAGTCCGTCCCCACAAGGGAACTCTATCTCCCTTAAAAACACCCTCAAGAAAGAGACAAATATATTATTCAGTTTAGCGAACTCACAAAAACTATTGCGGTTTTTGGTAATTTGCTAACTCATACTGTGAGTACAGGCAACTCTCTTTCATCCCGTGGGTGAGGTTAAAACGCAACTAAGAGATTATGGAGTAGAGAATAGACGCGTATTGTAAGATTCAACAAAATCCAGCACGCTTATTAGTAGGATTTATTAAGTCCGGTCCACCTGGCTTCCTACCACCCTCACATTAAAATCCGGCGCCAAACAGTTTACTGTGTTCCCTCGTGTGTATGTGAGAGAGAGTTTAAGGGAATCCCTCTTTATCTCTATCACTTGGATTCGTGTGGTCCATCTTAGACCACTTTTTTTTTCGTGGAAACATGCTCATGGATGCCCTTTGCCCGTGGAAGGCGAAGGGGTATGCCGGACTCTTAGCGGCTAAAAACCCACGGTGTTCCTTCTCCTGATCATTGGCCGTGCTCGTGGGATTCGCAGCTGCATGCACCGCAACCCCGGCAGGCCTCGGTCCGCCAGCCCCTGGGGGACCTCTCCTTCTGTGACGTGGGGCCTTGCCCCACATCTCAAAGAGTCCCTGAGACGCGCGCACAGAATACTGCGCGCTGCCTTCTCGGGCCTGTTACTGGTACGTGCAGGCCACACACTAGTGTGGCCGGAAAGAGTCGCGCGCCCTCCGGCGCCCGGTGCGTCTGGCGCGGGAAGGGAGAGTGGCAGCTGCCTCTCTCTCCCTCTCCGCTCCCTCTTTGGTCGCCGTCACCTCCTTGCAGAAGGAGGCGACAGCTTCCCACGCACCCTCGCTCCCGACCATGGACAGAAAGAATTACGGCCGGAAGCGAGGGGTCACCATCGATTCACCTTAAACCCTGTTTGCGCTTACCATCAGGTGCGACTCGTCAAACGCGACCGAGTCAAATAATAAAAGAATAAAATAAAAAACCTACTGCGATCACCTTCATTTGGCAAGAGTATCTAGTAATTATGCCAAAATTCTTACACTACCTTTAATTGTATGACCCTCATGATAAATGATAAATAAAATAAAAACATTAAGGGTTTATAAAAATAAAATACAATACCTACCAACAAAACAATTCACAGCGAGATTAAGTAGATGCCGCGACCGCCGTCCAAAGCAGAATTAAAATAATACTGAACAAAATCTTATGACCGCTGGCTGGCCTGTCACAGATATACAGTCAAAAAACTCTGTGGTTATAATCTGGGGTTCCGCAAAGAGGGGTCTGAGTGTCTCCCGTAATAATCGCTACCGAAACGTCAATCACACGAGGGTTGAACCAAGGATGAAACTGAAGGGTTGGATTATAAGGGTCCAATTCTGAGAGGCAACAGGATTACTAATATTCAGGGCCACGGATGATGGCTTTAATTTTACTTTTATTTAATATTCAATTACAGGTTGGTTTTGTAAGTGTATAAAAGCCTTTGTGAAGGATTATGGACTTTAGTTGCGTTGCTTTGTGCTAAGATTTGTTTTGGAGAGAGATTTTTAATGAACTTTGGACAGCTCAACACAATGAGCAACTCAGTACAATGAATGGGATGCATGAAAAGAGCCTCCACGAGTGACATTACTTAAGTACGTCCGGCGCACCCTGGGCAGTCAGCCCAGCTACGAACATTGCTGACTGGCTAATCTTTTCTCCACAGCATGAGCTATTTTTGTATAGCTCATACTGACACGAGAGAAGAAGAAGTACAATGAATAGTGAATCTTGAAAGCGTGATGTTTAAACACATGTTTTTATATTACATTCGGGAGCAATGAATCCGGGTACCTAACAAACAAACCTTAATATCTCGGAAACTAAGAATGATAGCTTCTTCAAATAGCATTTTGTAGACCATTTCATCATCATCATTCAGCCGAATGACTTCCACTGCTGGGCATAGGCCTCCCCCAAACAATGTTGGGGGTTTTGCCGTAATCGCGACGCTTGGCAGGCGGATTGGCGATCGCAGTATGGTTGTTAAAGTAGGTACTCAGAAAACGCTGCTGCCCATCCTCTAGTGAATCCCTTAGTCGCCTTTTATGACACCCATGGGAAGAGATGGGGTAGTGCTATTCTTTACGTCCGGCACCACACGGATAACTATTTAGTACTACTTAAATAAAATTAATATAACTTTTTAAATAGTTTTTATAAAACTTTTTATTTGAATAAGCTATCATTCTTAGTACACTCGAGAAAAATTAATCCAGGTCACCGCGGATTCATTTCTCTCGAGTGTACTTGCATGACAGTTGATAAAAGGCTCGATAGAATTTTCTGTCTACTTCCAAGATGTTTTTTTTTTTGGGATAACCTCTCCCCTCTTTTCCATCCACTAGCACTCCTGTTAGCCAGGATGCGAAATGGCGACCAACCAAAAAAAAACACCGAAACAATGAAGCTCGTATCTCGAGGAAATGATTGAACAGTCTTGGAACCCGCAACTAAATTAATGAGAAAATACAAAAGGAGAAGTTGGAATAAAATTAGTTTCCACGGTGTATATTAAATTGAAACGTTCGTAGTATCCAGAGTAAATGAACATCAACGTATTAGTAGCCAATTATTGTCCACAGTTAATACCACAGAACTTATAATAAGAGGAATAGAAATGTTACTTCAGCTAAAAGCGCGAGGCGCCTATCTGGTTGAAAAGCCAGATGTTTGATTTACCGGGCTCAGTCTGAAACGAACCGTCGTCATGACAACTGTTCAATAAAATGGGTTATTGTAGCGTATCCAACTGTGGAAATTGTTCAGGAAAATGACTGTGCTTCTAAAAGGATTACATTCCACTGGTGAATACCGTAATTTAAAAAATAACATTATAATAATAAAAACAACAATTTTGCGGACAAATTTAAAAACAGCACTGAATGTTGTTACTACCAAGTGATTCGATATACATTGCTTGTTTAAGTTCGGAACACAAAGTAAGCTACGATTGAGACACCGCAATGGATTAAAACAATAAACGATATTTTCTCACCCACAACTATGCCATAGTACGGCCGCTGTTGGCAGACGTGAGTTAGTGCTGTGATATCAGTGTTTCCCAGTTATCGATATATCCACAGTAGTCAAGAAATTTTGATTTGTTAAAATTCCCGTGATAATATTATTTTATTATCTTATTCCGTTTTTGGTGTCATTTCATTTCATAATTTATTTTAATCCAAATCTAAAGTCAACAAGTCAAGTCAAAAAATTTAAATGGATTTAAAAATACTACAATTATTGATGCCCAAACTATTCTATTCGTTACGTCCGTGTGGTGACGGGCGTAAAGAATAGCACTACCCCATCTCTTCCCGTGGGTGTCGTAAAAGGCGACTAAGGGATTCACTAGAGGATGGGTAGCAGCGATCTCTGAATACTTTAACAACCATACTGCGATCGCCAACCCGCCTGCCAAGCGTGGCGATTATGAAACCCCCCCCCCCCCCCCCCCCCCCCAACATTGTTTGGGAGACGCCTATGTCCAGCAGTGGACGTCATTCGGCAGAATGATGAAGCGCAAATAGGAAGAAATTTAGAAAAAATTAAAAATCATGTGTCATCCAAAGCTTAGTATCATTTCGTAGGTATCAACATTTTTAAAGAAATTTATTTTCCCCAATTTGACCAAGTGCCCATGGACAATCATGTAATTCTATTAACAAAATGTGTAATGGAATGGTATACAACGTGTTACAAAAACATCCCTAAAGCCGAAAGGGGATTAAAAGGTCCCTTGTAAAGAGTCTATTGGCAATATTTTAAAAGAAAAGCAAGACGCTAAAAAAAAAAATTGACGAATCATAAAATCATCACTGAAAAGCTATCCTGAAAACATAAAAATAAAGAGTAGACTACCCAGAAAGTTATTTACATTCTTACCTAATGTGCGGGGTGCTAGGTCGAGCGGTATCGAAAGCAAAGGAGTAGTTTATTGTATAAATGAATGTTTATTAAAGTTCTCACAAATTGTTCTTATTATAAAGTTATAACCTAATGTTAGAGCTATGTTAATGTTGAATGTTAATGTTGAATGTTACTGTTTATGAATGCACCCGGACTGTTCGGTGTCTAAAAATGCACTGAAGTTACGGAAGTTTATTCTACGTTATTACAATAATTGCAAAGTGTTGCGTTGGCAAAAGTGTTCGGTTTCGTTGGATCGAACATATTCCGGGGCGGCAAAGATGAAGATGAGATGATAACATGATAATGGAAATGTTAAGGATGATTCTTAATACTAAACACAATTATTATTTAGACAATAATATTTTCAAGTTTGTTACGAACTTAGTGTCCCTAAGTTTTTTATGGGTATTGGTGAACACGCTTTGTTTTGTTTTTTCACTACACAAACTGGCACTTCACTTTGAGCAATGGGCTGACGGTCAGCCATGTTAAGTTGACGCGCACTAGCACTAGCACTCACGTCGTAAACTCGCTGAAGCTCGATGTCTGAAGAGATGAGCGCGCGTCGCATGCGACGTCGTCGCCACCGCCACAGGAACAGGCCTGCCACTACCGTCGCCACCACCACTAGGGTGTAGCTGACGGCGTACTGATGAATATCGTGAGGTGACAAGATCTCATCCAGTTCTACCTCACTGTTTTTCATTTGTTTGATTTGTTTGTAAAGCTTTTGCAAATCATTATCGATTGCATCATCGTAAGTTTCGTTCTGGTTGTTCATCTCTATCGGAGTTGGAATGCTCACACTGATAATATTGTTTATCTGATCAATGTTAGGTATGAAAATGTTTGAGTTTATCGTAAGGCTGTTGTCAAAATTTACATTGGAGTGCAGAGTAAAATCTTGACCTTTTACCATACATCCTTGTTCGAGGTATATTACTCCTGCTTGACTGATTTGTTCGACTGTTACATGCTCTCCGCAAATGATTCTAATGGTATAATTGTTGCAGCCGTAAAATAAATACTCTGAGGGATCATTCAACGGTATCCATTTATTTGAACATAAGTTCTGTTCTACCTTACATTGGTTTGTTTCGTGGTTGAAATTACAGTAATTGTTGTCACTGCCAAGATGGTAAATAGGTTTCTTTAGAAGGCATATGTAAGTATCTTCTTGAGTTATACATGTTGAGAGATCATCTGCGTTCATTGTCACAAAAGCGTCCTTTTTAAGATTTACTCCAATATATTCAGATATTGGTATTAGGCTTGTCATATTATTTTTAACAAGCTGTTTGGGAATAGGTATGACGCGGTATAACTTGTATCGATATCTGCTGATGAGTGGAAATGTTATTTCAAATATAAAATATTTTTCAGTCATCCTTGCCTTTATTTGCAACAGATGATAAAGTTTGCTGATATCAGTTTGTTCAATGGGTAATGTTATGTCATCAGACAACTGGCCGGCTATCACGTTGAGTTCTTGCTTGAGCTGTTCGGGAGTTAACAGATGTATGTTGAACTGACCGTGGCGAATGTCAGCCAAAGTGTCTAATAAAGTATCTTGAGTTCCTCTTAAGCTTTGTAGTAAAGTACTTGCTGTTAACACTGTTATTATCTGATCTTGTACTAGACTCAAGTTAGTCATTGCTAGTTTTACTCCATTAGCCATATTTTCTAATCTGTTCAAATGTTGATTAATGTTTTTATGTTGTTTGGATACAATTTTTTCTGTTCTTTGCAGTAAATTATATTCTGATTCAACTATAGATGTTTGATTCTTCCATAATTTAGCTATATGTTGTTGATTTTGTTTTAGAAGTGTAATGTCCTTAGTGTATTGTTCTGCGAAATGTTCGTCCAGTACGCCGAATAGATAGTGTGCTACGTAGCCGACTCCATTGATAAGGCCCCGACGCTGTCTGGAGTGTGTTTCAAATTGTTGTGTCATCAGTAGTGTATTATAGTACCGTAATTCCTCGAACTCGTGCTGGAGCTGCGGCACTATCATGTTACATATACCGCTGTCAATGGAAGTGCATGTTTTATTTAGATGTGTAATTATTTTTTTAAACGCTGTCGTTCCTTCCCAATACGGCGACATATTATAATAGACAACCAAGGTCCATTTGTCTCTAATAAGTTTCATGTTGGCGATCGAATCGAAATATAATGTTTGATTGTTTCTTAACTTTGTCATGTTGTATATTCCATGTGCATTACTGATTAATGTCATAAAGAACGTTAATGCCAGAGCAATAGAGACAAAATTTAGTCGACTCGACCATTGTGTTCTTTTACGTCTGTTTTCTTTTACTGGCGTGTCTTGTTTCTGTTCATTCTGTTGTTTATGCGATTGTTTTTGTTCGTCAGCTGTTTCAATAGGTAAATGTGAAAGTTTGATAATTGGCCTCCTAATTATTCCATTTTTTGTTTTTAACGACACTACCCTTACCAGTCCATCTTTGCCAGGGTGCAGGTCCACTACTCTGCCCATGGCCCATTTTCCAGCTGGTATGTTATTTTCTTGAATGACCACCAAATCACCAATTTCATAGTTTCTTTGCGGTTTCAACCATTTACTTCTTGCTGTTAGTTGGCTCAGGTATTCTGACTTCCACCTTTTCCAAATGTCATCAGTTAGTTTCCGGACTAGATGCCATCTTGTTCTTGCATCCTCTTCTGTTTCAATGACAGTTGATCCTGATCGTCCAGTTAAAAAGTGAGCCGGTGTTAAAAAATCAAGGTCTTCTATGTTTTCTGTTATAGGGCACAGTGGCCGGGAGTTTAAGCACGCCTCAATCTGAGCTAGAATAGTTGAGTACTCCTCGTACGTGAGCTTTTGTTCACCAATTACTCGTTTTAGATGGAATTTGATGCTTCGTACGGCTCTTTCCCACAAGCCTCCGGCACTAGGCCACGATGGAGCATTAAAATGCCATTCTATTTTCAATTCTGTTACTTCTGTTAGGAAAGCATCGCTGAATACTTGTTGTAATTGTTGATATTCTTGTTCTAGTATGTTGTTTGCTCCCACGAAATTAGTTCCTTGGTCGCTGTAAATGTGCCGTGGAGCTCCCCGTCTGGCAGACATCCTTTTTAACGCAGCTAAAAAGGCCGAACTTGTTAGATCGGAAACTAGCTCCAAGTGTACGGCTTTGGTGACCATGCAAACGAAGACAGCCACATAGCCTTTGGTTGTTTTAACTCCACGACCCTTGTTTGTTTTGATATCCACAAATCCCGTATAATCCACTCCTGTGTGGTAAAAAGGAGGGGCGGGATTTATTCTCTCTTCAGGAAGGTCGCCCATCAATTGACCTTGTCTTCTTGTTTCAAGTTTTCTACAGACTACACATCTTCGTATGCGTTTTTTGGTAGCATTGTTCCCACTTATTATCCAATACTGTAGACGTAGATTGGCCAGGGTTACACGTGGTCCACCGTGAAATGTTAACAAATGTGCTTCGTCGATCAGAAGATCGGCTAACCGACAATTATGTGGTATAATTCTCGGATGTTTCATCTCCTCACTCATTTTTGCGTTTTTTAATCTTCCACCTACTCGTAACACTCCGTTTTGATCGATAAATGGATTTAAATTAAGCAATTTGCTTTTAGATTCCACTTTACCGTGTTTACGCAATCTTTCTATATCCGTTCTAAATTCATTATTTTGCACATATTTTACAATTATTGTTTTAGCGTTGCGCAGTTCTTGTAACGTGAGATAGCTCGGTAATTGTTTATGTTGATATGTTGGTACCAATGCTCGACATATCCATGCCAATACACGTGTTATTTTGTTTAAATTGTTATGTTTATCCAATAATTCTCCAACAATATTTCGGCTACCCTGCACGATGTTTGTTTGTTTGTTAATCTTCTTAACTTCCTCGTTAGTTTCATATGTTAGTTTTTCATCTTCAGTTTCTGAAGTCCATGTTTGTAGCCATGTGGGACCCTGCCACCACAAGACATGTTTAACCAGTTGCGATGTCATCATACCGCGGCTATTACAGTCAGCTGGGTTCTCATTTGATTTTACATAACGCCAGCACTCTGGAGGCATTATTTTTGAGATCTTGTTAACTCTATTTGCAACGAAAGGCTTCCAGCGGTTAGCTTCCCCCTGCATCCAGCTGAGTGCAACCATAGAGTCCGTCCGTCCATATATTTCTAGTTTATTAGTTAAAGATTGTTGTATTTTGTTAATTAGTTTTGATAATAAATATGCACCGCTTAGTTCTAGCTTCGGCAATGTTAAGGCTTTCTTATGGGGTACAAGTTTAGATTTTGCCGCGATTAGTACTATGCTTGATTGGTGTTTGACACGTGCATATGCTACGCACGCGTATGCGTCCATAGATGCGTCACAAAATCCGTGAATTTCAATAATACAATCTTGGCTATTCAATAACCACCGCGGTATTTCGCAACGTTGTATGTTTTCGATATCCGTCTTTATTTTAGCCCATTCGTTAGAAATGTCATCGGACACTTCGTCGTCCCATTGTAAATTGTTTTTCCATAGTTTTTGGAATAATATTTTTAGTTTAGTTGAAAGTGGAGTTAACCATCCCAACGGGTCAAACAGCTTCGATATTTCGGAAAGAAGAATGCGTTTTGTTGGTTTGGATGTTTGTTTTTGTTGTGTTGAAAAATCATAACGGAAGAAAAATTTGTCTGCACTTGAATTCCAGCACAGACCCAATGTTTTTGTTGTTGTTTCTGATTTTAAACAGAAAACCACATCTTCGTCAGGATTTTGATGCTTTGTGATATCGTCTATCAAACTTGGGTTGTTGGACGCCCACTTTCTTAGGTTAAATCCTCCTGTTTTTAATAATGTTATCAAATCTGATATTAGCTTCTTTCCCTGGTCAATGGAATGAGATCCATGCACTAAGTCATCCATGTAGAAAGAGCTGTCTAACACCTGGGCTGCTTCAGGATATTTGTTCTTCTCATCTGCTGCTAGTTTCTTTAAAGTCATTAGAGCCAAAAATGGAGCTGCTTTGGTTCCATATGTGACCGTTGTAAGTTGAAAAGACTGGATGGGATGTTTGGGATTTTCCCGCCAAAATATTTTTTGTAGGGGTTGATCCAATTCGTGTACACCTATCTGTCTATACATTTTTTCTATGTCAGCTGTATAAGCGTATTTATATTGTCTCCATTTTAGCAGCAATGTCTGCAGGTCTTGTTGTAGGTTTGGCCCCTTGTGCATTAAATCATTAAGGCTAAACCCTGATGACGTCTTAGCAGATGCATTAAAAACTACTCGGTATTTTGTAGTTGTTGACTCTTCGCGTTGAACACCGTGGTGCGGTAAGTAACATTCCGGTGTTGTGTTACCGACGACGGCTGGTTGCATGTGATTCAATTCCGAGTATTCTTTCATGAATGTTTTATAATGAAGTGCTAATGTTTCTTGTTTGTTAAGTTTGCGCTCCAAATTTCGGAACTGAGCTAAGGCCATTTGTTTAGATGATCCCAATTTGTTTTCTATGTTCTCCTTCAACGGTAGTCTTACTTCATACCGTCCATTTTCTTGCCTGTTTGTTGAGTTGTTATAAAATGTAATGCATTCTTGATCCTCTAAAGACAAACTTGTTTGTTCACTTATATCTTCCACTTCCCAGAATTGCTGTATGTCTTCTAAGTTGTTCAAAACCACATTACATTGTAGTATTCTCACGCCACCACACAATATCCACCCTAGGCGGGTTTGTTGAACGATTGGCTGTGACGAGGATTCTGCCTTTATAATTCCTCCCATGATAATGTCAGCATAGACCTCGGCCCCGAGTAATAAGTCCACAGGACGACTGTGATAATACTCCGGATCTGCTAAATTTATGTTTTCTGTAAAAGCCCACGACGGGTTTATAAATGTTCTGTTAGGGAGATTTTTAAGAAGGTTGTTCATTATCACCGCATTTGTTACGAGAGTGTAGTCATTGTAGATTGACTTACATGTTATGTTTATCATGCCTTTACAGCTGTTCTCTTTTTCGCCGACTCCAACAACGATCCCTTTGCATTTTTGCCTTGGAATCTTCAATAGCTGAGCGGCTTTTTCTGTTATCAAGGAAATTTGCGAACCCTGGTCAATAAGGGCACGCATGTTGTGATAAATACCATCGGCTGCTCTGACCTTGACAACAGCAGTAGCAAGTAGAATTTCCACATTATCATCTTGTGACACCTGTGAATTATTCACCGCATGTTCATTATGTTTTGCTGCAAGTTTAGTAACTTGAGCGCTCTGTGTTTGTGTGTTTGGCGGCTTTACAAAAGCGTCATGCAATAGCGTGTTATGATATGCTGGACATTTACGGCATCGTTTTGTAGATGTACACTTGTTGCCGTTATGGCTAAACAGGCAATTGATGCACACTAGCAGTTTCTGCGCATTGTTGAGTTTTTGTTCGACCGGCAATTCCAGGAAACGCTTGCAATTGTAGAGGCCATGTTCATCGCTGCAAAGTGGACATTTGATATTTGCCACATGCAACGATTTCTTCAAGGACCCATTATTCCCACTGTTCTGATTGTAGTTATTATAATGTTGATTATAATTATGTTTTTTAGGGCTTCCAGATTGTGACGGATTGTTTTGCGAATTAAATTTCTGCTGTTGGTTATCTTGTTTACGACGAGCAGTTTCCAAACTTATGAATTTAGTTTCTAAGAAACTCAAGAACTCTTGAAGTGTTGGTAGTTCACGCGAATTTTTCAGAGACTCTACGTACTCTGTATATGACACAGCATCTAATTTTTGGGATAAAATGTGTACCACCATCGGATCCCACGATGTTGTATCAATGCCTAAGTTCTTGATTGCATGCAGACACTCTAAAGTAGTGTCGTGTATTTTCTTGATTTGGGGTAAAGACTGCTGTTGCATGGTAGGTAGTCCTAAAAGTATGTTCATGTGAGAAGAGAATAGCAGCTTTTTGTTGTTATAACGTCGGTTGAGGATCTCCCAACACACCGAATAGTTATCGACGCTTATATGCAAATGTTGGATGAGCCTTTCGGCTTCCCCCTTTACTTTGCCCTTTAGAAATTGCATCTTTTGGGCGTTCGAAAGTGAAGAGTTGTTATGTATTGCTTCTTGAAACAAATCCTTGAATGATATCCATTGGTTGTAATTGCCGCTAAATACTGGTATCTCTAGTTTAGGGGTGAATTTTTCCCGGTGAGAAACCGACCACATTTTAGTATTAATCGCTTTTTTCAAACTATTGTATTGTTTTTCGTGACTGATGAACGTACTCTCATATTCTCCGTTATCCTCACTTATTTCAGAATCGATCTCCCAATGCAGAGTATCGATCGCTGACCATCTTGTTTGCAGTGACTTCAGGACGTCTTCAAACTCCCACTTGTCAGAAATACATTCTATGTCAATGTTAGAGACTGTTCTTTTAAATGCCTTAAAATTAGCAGCTTGTTTACGCAGCATTTCGTCGAGTCTACTGTTTGTACCTTGATTTACCATCATAGGTTGACGTATTGTTTGGTCCAGCTCCTTAGCCTGGCCATCTTCCTTTTGCAATTGTTCCTCTGTTGTCTTTTGGTGGTACTCACCTTCATTACCAAAAGACGTACTTTCTGTTGGCTGATCTTTTATTTCACTCCCCGACGGGCTTTCTACTTGCCTTTGGTACATCTGATTTATTATCGTTTTGACTGCTTGATACGATTTGTTTGTTTGTTCATATTCTTGTTTCGTAAAATAAGCATGAGCTTTACTTACTTCCGTTGAGAACCGATCATGATTGAATTGATACTCTTTCCAGAGCCCCTCTAAACTGTCCAAGCACTTTTTCAAGTACTCGAAGGTTCTTCGTTGTATTCCAGTCTTCTTCAAATTGACACCGATTTTTGATATCTCGATGGCGATTTCCAACTGGCTGTCGTAAAGTTCTGCCATTTTTCTCGTTGTTTAGCAGTTGTGTAGATAATAAATGGAAAGATCTTACTTGTTCTGTTAATGTTACCCTCAGCTCCGAAGGTTACTCCAGTGCTGGATATCACTGCAGTCCAAGCACTCCACTATTTACTTATGTTATGTTCACCTCACACAATCACTGTTCGCGACGCGCAAGATCCGGCTCGAAGGACCAATATGTGCGGGGTGCTAGGTCGAGCGGTATCGAAAGCAAAGGAGTAGTTTGTTGTATAAATGAATGTTTATTAAAGTTCTCACAAATTGTTCTTATTATAAAGTTATAACCTAATGTTAGAGCTATGTTAATGTTGAATGTTAATGTTGAATGTTACTGTTTATGAATGCACCCGGACTGTTCGGTGTCTAAAAATGCACTGAAGTTACGGAAGTTTATTCTACGTTATTACAATAATTGCAAAGTGTTGCGTTGGCAAAAGTGTTCGGTTTCGTTGGATCGAACACCTAATTTCCTCTGAGAGGTAAATCTTCTTCTCTATTTATATGTATGTAGCTATTTTCGTATAGCTCATGCTGTGGTGTAAAGATTAGCCAGGCAGCAAAGTTGGTAGCGAGGCTGACTCGTGGAAGCTCTTTTCATGCACCCCGAAAGGTAAATGACAACAACCATAAAAGACTACTTGATTAACATTTTATTTTTTAAGCGGAATTATGTAACACGTTGTATAGATATCCGCCTACATTACCTTATGAAAAATTCAACGCCAAAAATATCAAAAAGGCAACTTTTAAACAAATACCTTCACTTCACAGGGTAATAAGTATTTTTAAGCAACCCAAAACAGCAAATAGATAATAGAGCATTATTTTTAGTAAGCAACTCTAGTTATTTTGACAATTTTTGTAAACAATTTTGTGATTTGTTAATCAAGACTTCTATAACTTTATTTTTAATATAACCAGTGGGTGCCGGAAGACGGGCGTCGTCGCCGAGGGAGGCCTGGGAAACGCTGGCGTGATGATTTAGAGTCGTTTATGGGAGATTGGCCAGAGAAGGCAATGCATAGAGATGAGTGGAAGGCTATGGGGGAGACCTTTGCCCAGAAGTGGGACAACATAGGTTGAAAAAAAATGTAAATAATATTAAAATTAAATTAAAAATGTTTTTTCAAATATATCTTTCATCAAAGAACACAAAATAACTTACACACAGTGCAAGATAATACACAGTACAATTGAAACTTATAATACTGATTTTCGTAAAGGACATTTAACACACTCTACAGATACACATACACACATCTTACATCATTCTTCAGCACACGCAATTCCATAGACGCAGCCAAACATGTCACATTCCAATACTATTGGACTATGATGTAAACCGTCACTAATTATAATTATGTATCAACCTTCTTCATGGACTAATTTCCATCTACACCAAATAAAATAAATCCTTTAACATTAGAAATCCCCTAGCGACTGCATCTGCAAATTGTAACAATCGATAACATTTTATCTTGCGTCAAGTACTAGCGTAAATGTAAAATAATTATATATGTGTGAGTATAATATGCGGTAGGTGTTTATTCAACGCTCTTTCTTAGTCTTAAGGTTCATAATTGTAAGTAGTAAATGTACAAGTAATTGTGTGCGTAATTGCGTAGTTATGGTTCTAGTTTTTTCTATGTATGAGTTAGAGGTAAAAAAGCGGCGACATCGGTTCCCGAAGGAAAAACAATTGATACCATTTCTATTCTCTTATTATAAGTTCTGTGGTTAATACCATAAACGGGTTATTTCACAGATAGGTAATCCCGCTTAAACACAAATTATAGACCTCACGATAACAAAACAAAACATATCACAAAATAAGCATGTTTTCAATGTAAACGTGTTTTCACGACGCTGAATAAAAACAAAAAAAAAAATTGAGCATGACTTTTTGTGTCGAGATTTCCTTCTAGATATTTTTCTATTCAACCTTAATTAATTAACGTTGATTGTGTAGAAATGTTGCGATACGAGGTATAGTCAACCACAAAAAGCTAGTGGTTTTGTACACGCTTTCCTTTACAATAAGGAAAAAAGGTTTTGGTGCACGGTTGTTTTACAGTAAAGACCAGTTATTCGATGGTTAAAAATGAAGTTTCAGTGTTCTGTTGAAAATGGAAAAAGTGCAATTTTTACCAACATGCAAAAAAAAAGAGGAGCTTTCAATTTGTTTCAGCACCAACTTCCGAAACAGTTAATTTTATAATATGGTAATTATTTTCATTTTTTTAATGTCATCTCTATACAGTTTCATCGATCATTGCCTACACTTCATTCGTGAATATCTATCTATATATAAATAAAAATGAATCGCCGAAATGTATGTACGCATAACTTCCGAACGACAGCACCATATTGTTTTTTTTTTGTTCTTTATTGTCAGGACAAGGATCGTATAAAAGAAAATTTAAAAAATTGACTCGTGATAAAAAAATGGCGGTACGAAGTTCAGTCAGCTAGTAATGTGATAAAATCGGTTTACGAATTTGGCAAAGGTACGTCACATCGTATTGCGGCATTAAACTCATTTCGATAACATTAAAAAATCATGAAATATGCTACATTACAAATGGCTGCCGCTACTGGCTAATTAACACAGCTCAAGTGGTAACGTGCATTCATTTCATAATAGCGAAATGAATGGTTACCAAGCAAAGGGAACAAATTACCGTATGAATATAGACTTGAAGCTAAAATGAGTAATTTTAGTTTTATTTACCATCACTAAACACGAGTAAAATGGGTACAACGCTAGTAAGCACCACCACAAAAAGTATACATGCACGATAAATTCCTGGATCCCATTAGTTTTATCTCTTCCACACATTATTAAGTGCAGCCAAACATCAATCAATTTAATTGATACATTGTTTGTGGGAAAATTGAGTTAAAACCGCTTTACCTGAATACGGAACGCTAAAAATAAAATGAATAATTTAGGCCGTCGGTCGTTACGTGAATTGCAAATCGAGCGAAAGATTGTATTTACGTCAAATTATTCAAGCAAATCTTTCCTAACGAATTGTTTGCTTGCTTCAAACTTTCGCAATTCCAAAATAGGTATTACATTTTGGGACATTTTATTCAATAAATTTTAATGGTTATACATAATATTATTTAAATATTTTGCGTAAAAGAATTTAATTTTGGGAAAATAAAATGAAAAATGTCTTCGGCGTCTTTATGATATCCACCGATAGCGCTCTATGGACGTATTTTATAGCATTCATATTTCTAGTAATAAAGAACATCATATGAAGATTAAAATGGCATATAAAAAATGGTATCTCTTTATTAACTTTTAAAATATTATTTTCAAGAAAGAACCCAACTATGAAATGTTTTTCTACGTGAAGGAGCATTTCTAAGCGTGTTTATCGAAACAATCAACTGGGTGAACATATGCGCGGAGTGGTAGAGAGGGGCTCGGGGCTAAGTTGTGAATATATAAGCAGGTCTAGGGAGATAGTAGGATGCTCAGTTAAAGACAAAGGAATACGACACAAAGCTATTCCAAGCGAGTCGTCTGAATCTCTAGGGGTTTGCGGCTTGCGTTCGCAACGCTATGTTTTCGCTGTAACTCGCCTGTTGCTGTGGACGTGGCACGTAAATATTAAGAAAATTCAACTGCAGTAGGTATTTTTTCCGAAGTAGTAATCGCCGCTAGGATGGACGCTTGTCTTCCATACAGGAGGGTCCGAGGTCGATGCCGGTGAACAGCTCTGATTTTTCGAAATCATGTGCGGATCAGAATTCGATTTTTACTTGAATTACCGGTAAAGAAAAATATTGTGAGGAAACCTGAGAGAGCTCCAAATAAATAAATAAAAAAGTTCTCGCTGTATTCCACCAAGCTGCACCAGGCCAGGGTGGAAGACTTAGGCCTAAACCCTTCCCAATTTGAGAAGAAGACCACGCTCCTCTTCTCACCAGTGGTTCAGTAATGGACTAAGTATACTATGATAAGCTGTATCCACACTTGCGCACGCGAGTGCTCGCTGCGAACACGCTCCCAGTGTTATCTGCACACAAAGATGACGAATTTATGAGTAGTTCGCTTATATGTCGCGAGCAGCATACGAACTCCTCGCAAATACGTCAATAGTGTTTGCAGTGGGTACGCGAACTGTTCACGGTATGTTTGCTTCATGCACGTGCGCCAACTGAAAGTGACACTGTTCGTTGCAAATTCAAAAAGCCAGCGTAGCGCGCTTGCGCTTTTCTCGCGCGAATGTGGACTCGCCACTATATGCATGCTATTTTAGCCAAACACCGTCCACTCCAAAGGGATACACACAACAAAGTCATTGTTTGCATTTATTCCTCCTTTTACATCTCCCACAATATAAGGTAATGGAATAATTATGAACAACACTCTCGTAACATATCTGACTCTTTTATACTATTTTTACTGCTCGAAATATTCCGTAAATGTTGGCCATTTTAAATTCTTTCGTCTCATTTTTCACCGTATTACACTCGGAGCTTCAGATTGTTTTATTATAAACTTTTTTTTAGAATGTGAGAGTTTTTGCATACCTGCCTCTGTTTTGTTCCGTATCATGAATTCATGAAACGAATTTTTTGCGTTTTAATTTTAAAAGTACTCGTAATTTTTTGTGCTTAAAACAGGTAGGTACAAGTTTCTGTTATTATGCGTTCGTTTATGTTTTCATTTCATACGGAAACTCATCTTGCTAATTAATATTAATACGTATTCTACGAAATAGAAATTAAGTGTGTGAGCTAACGGGAGCGTGTAGCGAGGCAGGCAGCGGGAGCGTGTTGGCATCGGTCTCCGCTCGCCAGAGTATGAAATGGCACGAAAGAGCGTCTTCCATATAAATGTAGCTAAACGTTGATGTTTGATTTCAACGCAACCTGTCACGCTGCACGCTTCCGCCCGCACCTGGGACGAGCGCTAAGAGCTCTAATTTAATTTATTCCATGTACATTATTAGATCTGTAGACGTGTCATGTCTGACAGTTGAATAATTATCAAAAAAATTGCAGGCAGATTTAAAGAATAACCAACAGAATCCATTTTTGTCGGTTTGTTTATGCACGCATCATGAAAAAAACGCTGACTCAATGCGATTGATTTTTACAGACAAATATTGTGCGTATCTCGAAGTAATGTCACGCTTAGCGGCTTAAGGGTGGCTTGAGGAGTCAACCCTTAACAAGCATGTGCACATAAAATCAGAATCTAGCAAGAAGCAGAAGCAGTTTAGCAGGAGTGTACCTACATAAGAATATTAAGGAATACACTTTTAACCATACAATAATATATTTTATAATAGTTACAAAATTAGTCTAGTTTACAGGGCGTGGTTCTTAGACAATACGATACGAGGAGTCCAGGGTCTTCAGGTGTAGTAGGTAGTACTTAAATAGGCGGCTGCTGAGGCGTGAGAGAGGACGAAGTGCAGCGTGCCGGCTCTTTTATAGGCGCACCTCGCTAGTCGCCACCACTGCCATCGTAATCGGTTTGCTCAGTCAAAAGATGTTAGAATTTAAAGTTATCAAGAAGAAAGTTTAGTTATTGCGACACAATATTGGCACGCGGACGGAGTCGCGGGAATAGCAAGTAAATAAATAGTTTATGCATTTGGCTGACACGAGAGGCATGAACACTTTTGAAATCAACAAATCACTATGTCTGATACCTTGGAGGCTTTCCGTCACCCGGATCCGATGAAACAATGACAACATTACATCTATTAAGTGAACATCACATTTGATACCATCGTGATATTTATATTTCATTTCACAGATATTGTTTTTCGTTACATAGATATTGTTTTTCATTACATTCGTTATTGTGACTCGGGTTTTGTTGACATTCCTGTTCATTGTACTCCAATGGGGACCGAAAGAATTATGTTGCCGTATACACGAACAAATTTTAATAAACTCGCGATTCAATTTGTTATCTGTCCCTTTATACATTGTTTCACGAAAATCTAATCAAGCGGGCGAAAAACACAATGAGTTGAGTTTCGATATCTGTTAATTAAAATCAATCCTTTCTTTAAATCAATTTCGGTAACAATAACATGAAAATATATGGTCTGTTTTCATTTTTCATCGTAAAGATGAGATTTAAAAACATTTCTATACGTTGATGTTATATCGATACACAGGTTTAAAAATAAAACCAAAATATTGAGGTTTAGAATTTTCCTTATAAATACAGCATGACTGGTTTTCACTTCACATCCGAAAAACATGAACTCTGCCCGTCATTATGTACTTTTACTATGGGGAAACATATGAATTAGAGCGGTTACGCACTGCTTCCGATCCGGATCCGTGAAAATAAGGATATAAAAACTCGGACCGAATTCGGATATCGCTTTTCGCACTGCATCCGATCCGAATTCGTGAAAATACGGATCTAAAGTCTAAAAAGCTTTGACCAAATTCGGATATTACCTTCTCAGTAATCCGATCTCTGATCCAAATCCAAGCAATTCAGGGGCCATCTTTGGCATATGTCCGATTTGAATCCGGGGTAATGCGAAAGCGTTCATACAAACAGTACTACGGCTACTTCGGTTAGTCAATATTTCTTCCGAATTGTAGACTCACGGATGACGGAGAGAAATCGGATGAAGGATGTCGGATCTAATGCGTAAACTACCATACAAATAGTTCTATGACTACTTCGGAACGTATTTTGACGGATTCGGATCGGATGCAGTGCGTAACCGCTCTTAGTGGGGAAAAAATCTGCTTTTTCATACTCAATAATCAATGTTGCTTAACAAAAGCATGGAAAAGCAGTTTTTTTTTCACGATTTCAGTATTTGTCCTATGGTAAAAGTTATACAGAGTGATGAGCAAACTTCATAGTTTTGGGATATAAATTGACCAACCAGTCATACATATACAGCATATATATACGTGCCAATATCACGAGGCTAGGCTAAATACACAGAATTATTTCGTGAATTATGCTTTAAATAGCATTTTTTTTCTATTGTACTGCTATATATGGTCCTAAGGGACCGTTTCTACGTTACCGGGTAGTTATTGGCGAGACCTGAAGGGTCTCCAGCCAATTGGGGGGAAGTAAAATACTTAACCTAAGCTAACTACTTGTACTACACTAACATCATGACTACCTGCAACACCAGCATTAAGGGCGCCCCTAGTGGGACTCTGACCTCGGCTTAGGGCGTTGCTGGCGGGAGCTTGGGGGGGAGACAGCTTGATGAGGGCTGAATTATCGGTGTGACTGCGGAGTTTGAAGAGACGACCAGCTCTACGACGGGAAAGCTCGGTGGATCATGACCGGCGGCGGTGGGACATCGCGACGGCCCTCGACGGCGAGGACGGTAAGCCGGACGGCGGCGGACGCTGTGTATTGTACTAGTCGATTTACTCGCCTCCTGGAGGAGAATAATTTCGTTATCGGGCTCTAAAAGTGAGTGCCTGAGACAGTGAACTTTACTTATGAGGTTTTAACTACCAACAAGGTACCTATTATTATACCCACTAGCGCCCCGCCCCGGGGTCGCTCGTGTACGTTTTATAGCTTAACATCTTAAGGAAGAAATTACCTAAATTAAGATGAAAACCGCATCAAAATCCGTTGCGTAGTTTAATAGATCTAAGCGTACAGACGGCGGGAAGCGACTTTGTTTTATACTATGTACTACTATTAGGATATCATACCTTAGTACAATAAACAAGGACCAGCATACCAATTGGGGATCTTATTCTAAATAATAGAAATCTATCAAACATCAAAAACTTCTGTGTCTTATAACCAGAGATCGGAATAGGTAGAGTATATTTACCTAAACTTCGAGGAAGGAAGTAACATAGAGTGGATAATACCTCCTTTAAAAGCCCGGAATAATTATAATGACGTTTTAATCCCGGGATTTAAAAATCACGAATTATTTATTGGACTTTATTTATAGTTACAAATTATTTATTTGAAGAATCATATAACATTTTTTAGCGTTCCGTACTAAAAGTATCTATTAAATTAAAGAGCTTTGTTTTACATTTTACATATGTTATATGATTTTTCAAATCAATCATTTGTAACTATAAATAAAGTCCAATAAATAATTCATGATTTTTAAATACCGGGATTAAAACGTCATTATAATTATTCTGGGATTTTGGAGGTATTATCCACTCTATGTTACTTATTTCCTCAAAGTTTAGGTAAATATTCTAATTCCGATCTCTGCTTATAACTGATAACAATGTTCCTTGAGGAATAAATTATAATAACAAGATCCTTAACAAAAAGACTTACTTAAGGTCTCAACAACATATTTGTAACATTTTTCAAAGAAAAATAAGGATCTTAGCGGGCCCACACATTTATAAACAAAACAAAACCGCTAACTTTTATTGTTACACTATTATAATTGTATCGAAAATTTCCAAGAAAAAGTGGAACATTAATCCAACCGCAGCGTGAACCAAAACGAAGGTTAAACACGAAAGTAAACGATTCCGTTGAATTTATAATAAAACGACAGCTAAATATCCGTACAGGAAATTAAATAGGAATCAGAACAAATCCCATTATAAACTCTCATCAATCACTAAATTCAACAGGAGTATGAGCCTGCTGTATGGAAAACATAAATACACAGTACATAGTACTTCCCCCTTTCTGACTAACCTTGTATAAGTATAGACTTATACAAGGTTAGTCAGAAAGGGGGTACTAATCCGAAAGGGTGTTAAAGTACACATAATAATGGTAACTTTTGTTCTACAACTTTTCCCAAAAGTCAATAGTATATGAGAAACAGTTGTTCAAAAATCTCAAAAAAAAACTCTAAAATGTATCTATCCCCAGTTATGATCAGCTGTGTTTACATTTTAGGTTATATTTGGGGTCATGAATTAGAAGCACCATTTTCTGAATTTTTAACTAAAGCAGGGATGAAGAATTTTTGAAAAAAACTAAAATAAAAAACATTTTATTTGGAAAAAAAAAATCGAATTTTGAAATTTTAACACTTGCTTTCAAACAGTCATCAGCGACACTATAAGTGGCCTTCGGATTAGTACCCCCTTTCCGACTAACCTTGTATAAGTACTTAAGTTTCATGATATTATTTAATTACACCACTTCCTTATAAACGTGTTAACGAATTCTTGTAATTCCTTCAAACGGCGTGATCTACTTACTGGTGACACAGATTAACCCTAAATGGGTATTTTTGAAAAGAAAGTAGAAAAAAATCGAAATAAAATAATGGTTTTCTATTCCTGAGTCGTTTTAGAGCCCTGCGTTAACTGACTGCAAAGAGCGATATCGCGTTAGTCGTGCCCGCCAGCCGCGTCGCCGTACTTTCAATCATTATGCGTGGCATCGAAATGCTCACTCACATAAACAATTTTGTTTTGCAAAAAAAAAAAAAACTTATTTTTTTACTTAATTGTTATTAGGAGGTTTAGACACGATCACTTAACAAGACCGCATGATAAAAAAGAATTTTAATTTTTAATCACGCTAATTCCCGTGCGGGGCCAGTCTACACCAGTAGTAGATCATGTGGTTTTAAGGAATTACATGAATTCGTTAACATTCTGTATAGCATACGTAAGTATACAACGTGTTACAAAAATACCCTTAAAGCCGAAAGGGGATTAAAAGGTCCCAAACAAAATAAATATAAATAAATTAATGATAAAAAAACTTTTTAAAAACAAGCTTTTACTGTTTTCGTGTTCTCCTCAGCAGCCCTTTCATTTGATACCCATACTGTGGTAGTACAGAAAAAATAACTAGTCCGCCATCTTGGATGATCCGCCGATGTTGGAATTAGTATGACGTCACATAGCTAAGCATGCATTGTCATCCATAATAAGCGTGTATACCAAATTTCAGCTCAATCGGTTAAAGATCATGACAAAAAAAAAAAAAAACCTTGTAAAATTGGGGAAATTTGTCACATCCGAGCAAATCGCCCATCGCTCAGCATACGGCTGTGGCACATGCACAGAGCATGGCCACAGCGCTGGTTATCAGCGACAGACGATGCTTAACATGACATTCTTAACACTATTGAGTAATAAGTTGACGATCTTGTCATTTTGCGATCAATATCGTAAAACCACCAATCGCGAGCTAAGAACAAATTTTCTTGATGCAAGCGAGCCGTTGCAACTGCACAAAGATGCACGCCGATCATCAAATGCGAGCAGGGATCTTTAAAGACACCTTCCGTCATCTGCCAATCTTTTCTCTACTATACTCTATTCACCCTGACAAGATGAGTCCTGACAGCTCAGTCATTTCGTAAATTATAGCCGTAAGGAGACTGCTATCGAAAACGTAAACGACATCATCATAAACCGTAAAATAGCTATATTATCCATGCTTTTTTTTCTTTAATTATTTTCTTTGTATGGTAACGTTTTGTAGAGAAACTGTACTAATCAACTTACGGTCTTCTTCTCTCGTGTCAGCACGAGCTATACGAAAATAGCTCATGTTGTGGTGAAATATTTGCCAGTCAACAAGGTTGGTAGCGGGGCTGACTGCCCAGGATGCGACGGACGTACTTAAGTATCGTCACTCGTGGAGGCTCTTTTCATGCACTCTCACCCTCTTTTTATGCAACTTAGAGCGATTACGCACTGCATCAGATCCGAATCCGTGAAAATACGGATATAAAAAACTCGGACCGAATTCGGATATTGCTTTATGCACTGCATCCAATCCGAATCCTTGAAAATGCCGATCTAGAGTAAAAATCTCGGACCGAATTCGGATGTTGCTTACGCACTATTCCGATCTCTGATCCCAATTCAAACAATTCAGGGGCCATCTTTGGCATATCCATTTGGCGTCCGATTTGAATCCGAGGTAGTGCGAAAGCGTTCATACAAACAGTACTACGACTACTTCGGCCCGTCAATATTTCTTCCGAATTGGAGACTCACGGATGACGGATAAAAATCGGATGACGGATGCCGGATGTAGTGCGTAAACTACCGTACAAATAGTTCTATGGCTACTTCGGAACGTATTTTCACGGATTCGGATCGGATGCAGTGCGTAATCGCTCTTACGGTGAAAAGGGTATAGAACTTGATTAGAATTAGAATAAAAGCCGCTTCTAGTCTAACCCACTTTCCGGTTCAGAATCTTCTCGATAAACAGTTGTCGACCGATTCGGTTTATTATCTCGTTCCGCCAATGATTCTCGTAACGAGAGTAAAAGAGATAGATAACAAATCGTTCAACATCTGACTAATCGAATCATTCTGGGGCTGATGCGGCTGTGATTTTAAAAGCCATTACGCACTGTCGACTAGTCGCCGGAGACTTGGTCTCTTAGCGACCAAAACATAGGCGACTAGGGCCAAGAGACCAAGACGAGCGTAGTATTTCTTGTACATTTGTGCAGAATGGACGTCGAAAAAGCTACAATAGTAGCGTTACTAATTATTAAGAGAAAAATATAGAAAAGAAATGCAAGAGAGTATTGGGTAGGTAATTCCTTTGTTGCAAGAAAGGAGATTAAAAGGAATGTTTAAAATATTTTATGAAGATGTTAGAAAGGACCCTGTACCCCAAGTATGAGTTTTTTTCGTTAACTACAGTAGTTGCGTCACGACAAAAATGTATGAAAATTTAAGCAGCACCTCTAGCGGCGAATAGCGAGACTAAAAAATGCGAGTGCGACTTTTTTGACATTTACTATAGTAATCTATTCGTAAACCTCGAAACTACAGTGGGTGTAGATTACTATCCGTCCTGTAGTTTTGCTGTAGTTTACTGACAGTTTACCAAAATTTTGCGAGTGTGAGCTGCAAATTTGACATTTCGTATAGTTACAGCTGTCAACGATACTATAAATAAACACTGTAGTTTGTCAGTCACTTTGATTTCTAAGGTGAAAGGCTTGTTTACTATAATAGTTTTGCAATTTTAATTATTTATTCATAGTTAGTGTCATAAATTATGCCAATGTGTATTTTTTCCTGCTTGGAGCATGTTCGTGGCCTACCAGGCAAAAGAACAGAGTGTTCGGATTCGTGTCGGAGTTTTCGTGGAGAGTGTCTTGAAAACGTAATGTAAAGTAGTCTGAGTAGATTTAACAAGTAAAGACGGATCAAGCTCATGATTTCTTCAAACGCTACTAGACAAGCCATTACAAGTAAGTTTTTACATGTTTATTATGTACAGTATCAAATGCACATAGGTACCTACATGTAGTAAAAGTGCAATACAAGCCTACACTATGCGTTCATATCATTCAGGCTATTCATGATAATAAATACACGTTATCATGGTACCTGCTTTTCAACCGCTTCAAATAGCGGTATTGAGAAGCCTGCCAAAATCATTACTCCCGACAAACGAATTAGTGATTGCAATTATAACCAGCGCTCAGGAGTAGGTATGCTGTGCGGCTGTGACCCATCTTTTTGATATTATAAGCCTAAGAGTAAGCACCTACCTACCACTATGACAGTCATATTAGTTAATTATTTTGGTTTTAATATACTTAGGTAACTATAGTTAAAAAGAAAAAATCTTATTAACGTACATGTTTTTACTTTTACTTTTAGATCACGGTGAATGTGAATAGTAGTCGACACTACCTATGATAAGAACTAGAAGATCGTCTTGGTTGCAGAGACTCAATCATTTCAAATCGAGAAAGATTCTACCGAGGTGTCTATCAATACAAACATAGCGGCGATATTTTTTTGTAATTTCTTTAATATCATATTTAAAAAAAACATGTCTTTATGATACAATCAAGTAAATTGTTATTCCCAAATTATTCTAGTTTTATTCCTATAGTTACATCGAAATGCTATAGGAAAGATAGGTACAAACAACAATATAAAATAAAAGCATTTCTAGGCAGGCTTCAAATGTAACTTATAGACTATTGAAGTCCACTGCATGCTGGATCTAACAGGTTTCTTAAGTTACACCACTACACCTAATTCTGCACTCAACATCACTGCGCTCGACTTTGTCACATCTTTACTAGGGACAAGGAGATTGCATGTTTACAGTCCTCCTCGCCCACATTTGAATGCATATGGATCCATCTTCCATTCATTCTGATAAGGATATCAGTTTGATTTTACGCGCTTTTGCGGAAGAACACCAAAATTGTAAATCAGCCTTCTTCTAAACATTCACCGTTAAAATATACCTCAAGTATTAATGATAAGCTCCAGAAGATAATTTCTTAGTAATTTACCTAAGATTTCATAATTAATAGCATTCTGTGACAGCGAATGACATATTTGTTTGACAGTCATCTAGACTATTTTTGGTTGAGATTTTTAGGGTTCAGTAGTTAAATATAGAAAAACATCAGATTTCGTCGTTTGTCACAGGCAAATTAGTTTGACTCTTGACTTCTATGTTTATAAGTTAGAAAATTATAAATGATTATAAAGGAAGACGCCATACTTCAAGCTACCTATTGTAATAAACCCAATAATGTTTTGAACATCTTTAATTTAGCATAGAAACATGTATACAGGCTGGAAACGTTAAGTGTCAACAGGCAATTAATTTGTTATTTTTACAGATGTTGCCATACTGTCAGCTAATATTAAAACTAGCTTGCCTACGAAATAAAATGACATAAATATCTTAACGAAATTAAATCTCTATTATGTTAAAAAAATTATTTACACTGCGCCCATGACTTAAGTAAGAAAAGCAATCTGTTTGAACGATTATTCCATAATTATACGTAACATCTTTAAACTTTGAACTGATATTGGAACTTGGCAACCAAATGAATAAAACATCACCAATGCCTTTTTAAAACAAAAGAAAATAAAATACAAAAAATGTGGGAGTGCGAAAAAATAACATTCATTTGGTGTAAGGTTTTATTTTGAAAAAATAATAATGTCGCTTTATGCAGTAAGCAACTAAGTTTCGATACGAGCTTTTTTTTTAATAACTTTATTTTGGCCGAATAATCCCATAAAAACCGTATTTTGCGCATAATGTATGGGCGAAGTAAAAATAAAATTTTGGTCATAAAGCGATTAAATTAAAAAAAGATTATAGTGTAATTTTGTTCCTTTGGCAACTTAGATTTGATATTAGCCTTACATTTTTCAATCCTTAAATAATCGCCTGGTGTCACTTAACGTTTCCACCCTGTTCATAATTATTATTCTATTATGTATTGATAGACGGTACTTCTCATTTATAACGAAAACTGTACACTGCACAATCTATATATATAAAAGAAAGTCGTGTTAGTTACTTCACTTATAACTCAAGAACGGCTGAACCGATTTAGCTGAAAATTGGCAGGGAGGTAGTTTAGAGCCAGGAGAAGGACATAGGATACTTTTTATCCCGTTCGACATCATGTAGGTAGGTAGTAGGTAGGTAGTAGGTAGGTAGTAGGTAGGTAGTAGGTAGGTAGTAGGTAGGTAGTAGGTAGGTAGTAGGTAGGTAGTAGGTAGGTAGTAGGTAGGTAGTAGGTAGGTAGTAGGTAGGTAGTAGGTAGGTAGTAGGTAGGTAGTAGGTAGGTAGTAGGTAGGTAGTAGGTAGGTAGTAGGTAGGTAGTAGGTAGGTAGTAGGTAGGTAGTAGGTAGGTAGTAGGTAGGTAGTAGGTAGGTAGTAGGTAGGTAGTAGGTAGGTAGTAGGTAGGTAGTAGGTAGGTAGTAGGTAGGTAGTAGGTAGGTAGTAGGTAGGTAGTAGGTAGGTAGTAGGTAGGTAGTAGGTAGGTAGTAGGTAGGTAGTAGGTAGGTAGTAGGTAGGTAGTAGGTAGGTAGTAGGTAGGTAGTAGGTAGGTAGTAGGTAGGTAGTAGGTAGGTAGTAGGTAGGTAGTAGGTAGGTAGTAGGTAGGTAGTAGGTAGGTAGTAGGTAGGTAGTAGGTAGGTAGTAGGTAGGTAGTAGGTAGGTAGTAGGTAGGTAGTAGGTAGGTAGTAGGTAGGTAGTAGGTAGGTAGTAGGTAGGTAGTAGGTAGGTAGTAGGTAGGTAGTAGGTAGGTAGTAGGTAGGTAGTAGGTAGGTAGTAGGTAGGTAGTAGGTAGGTAGTAAGTAGGAAAAAGTGCATTGCAACGCATGCGGGTACAGCTAGTTATTATTAATAACGTGTAGTATATTATTTGGGTATCTAGGTTGCGAATTAATAAGTTACATAATTCTTGGAATTGCTATACGGAATTTCACTTTATGCATGGTCACACACTTAACGAAAGGATAAACTATAAACTCCATGGTCTTTCGTGGGAAGAGACAATTTGAATGATGAACTATAGTGTGGCTAAATTAAGTAGCATTCTTTTATGTTTAATATACTTTACCAAAGTTGTCTGTTTAAATAGGTCGTAGTATAAACTTACGAAAACAGGCCTAGTGATGTCCTTAACGATCGAGGCTGTAGAAAAGGCACAGTAAAGGCAGTGAGGAAACTACACAGTAAACTGTAAAAGTAATGAGACTCGCACTCGCACGTTACGATTTGAAGGATAGTTTATAGTAACCTCGATTGACGGAATAGTTACGAAAACGTGTAGAAAACTACAGAACTCACACTTGGGGTACTGGTATTTTTTTAAATTACGTAAGAATATCTGTTCGTTCGTTTGATGAGCTATTGTGTCTAAAACCACTTATAACTGGCACAGATACTAATATGCGACCCTGTATTTCTCTGGAGCCATTTTTGTGCGCAACGTCCGGTCGTCTCGACAGTTGCTCGCAGTGCTCGCTTCCATTTGAACCCGTGCTCCTATAGGTCGCCGGCGACCAGCAGTTGCTTGTGCGTCGCCATTGCGCGGCGAGTCGCCGAGTCGCGCGGGCGACGGACGACCAAGTGCGTAAACACCTATTTAAACTATAGAAAGTCACAGTCGCCGTCGACCGAGTCTCCGGCGACCAGTCGACAGTACGTATTGGCTCTAAGGCTGAAGCCAGACGAGCGTAATTTACAGGACGCAAAATGAGTCGGCGTCATTTTTTAGAAGAATTTAGTAAGTAAATCCTTCTAAAAAATTACGCCGAGCCAGACGAGCGTAATACGCGGAAAGAGGATGGAGGTGATAAATTGTAGGTATTATAGCTTTTATTATGTATTCGTGACTGTACACAGTTCAGTGAAACTGCATCGTAATGAAAATTAATACTATAATTTTGATAATACCGATAAATTTTGCATAATGTTAATTGATTGAATTTCTATAGCCCCTTATTTCGTTTCATTGTATTGTTGACTTATCGAAAATTCATTCTGAGTCGATGTTAATAATAGATACCTTTAACAATTAATTGGTTCTTATTTCACAAAATGGCAAAATGCTATTTAGTTGATGTATTTTATTAATTATTGGCTTTCCCCAGACATATACCAAGAACTTCATAAAATAAGTAAGAATAGACTGGATACTGAGACCGATCTTAATGTCAATTTGCGATGTTAGGAAACTATTACTTCAACTTCAAAACTCATTTATTCAAAATAGACTAGAATTACTTAGTTCTTTTTGAACCTCATTAGGTACAGAAAAGACAGCCCCCAAAATCGCCCTCCCTTCACCGCTTCCTAGAGTTTTTGCTGTGAAGAAGAAACGGCGCAACAAACTCCCCAGCAACACATATCTACCTGTCAAGTGAATAAATTAATTGAGTCTACACACAGCAAAAGGTAATATTAATTACAATAATGAAATTATGCAAAATGCGGATAATAAACAAAGTATAATTACTTATCCGAAAAGGTGTTGAAGTATAATAATGAATAGTTCCTCGTTGGTCTTGTGTGCGCAAGCGCGTCTGTTGAGCGTGAGGTCTTGGGTGCGATCTCCAAGGTCGGGCAGAGTTTTTTTTTTTTTAGAAACTTTGCCCCACATTATGATTTCTCTTGTATCGTGGGTGCGTTTACAGACACAAATCTCACTTAAACAAACGCCCAGACCCGAAACAACCATCTGTAGGCCAACAAAGTTTTGTTCCGTGTGGGAATCGAACCCACGACCCGTAGCGCAGAAGCCAATCGCTTAGCCACTGCACCTAACGTGTCGTCTAAATAATATTAATGCAGTATTATGAAGTAGCAATCTGGAGTCGGGATTTGTGCCCGGTTGACAGCAGTAGGCTTGACCCCTATTACATGGGACTTAAACATAACGGCGAATTGAGGGTGTACTATTATTATACACCTCTGCACAATCTTTCGGGAAATGCAGGCGTGATGGTATGTTATACAAGGTTAATCAGAAAGGGGGTACTAATCCGAAAGGGTGTTAAAGTACACATAATAATGAATAACTTTTGTTCTACAACTTTTCCCAAAAGTCAATAGTTTAAGAGAAACAGTTATTGTTCAAAAATCTCAAAAAAAAAACTCTAAAATCTATCTATCTCCAGTTATGATCAGCTGTGTTTACATTTTAGGTCATATTTGGGGTCATGAATTAGAAGCATCATTTTCTGAATTTGTAACTAAAGCAGGGATGAAGAATTCTTGAAAAAACTAAAATAAAAGGCTTATTATTTTCCAGGTGACTAATAACTTAAAAGGCGACTAAGTGTTTGCAACTAATAAAATGAGGTGAGGAGCTATAAATAATGACTTGGCGACTAATATAATGACTTGGCGACTAATAATGTTAGCAGGGTGGTTAAGGGGAATCCCGACATGGATAGGTTAGGTTCGAAGGGGATGACGGGGGCTAGAGTGAGCGAGCGAAGCGAGCGAACGAAGCCCCCGTCATCCCCTTCGTGTTAGGTTACTTTAAACCCTGCAGACAGAAATAGCCGTCGACTTAAGCTCCTTCACTGTAGCTGCCAACCTATTATTTTTGCTACCCATTTTAATTATTTTTAAAACCCCTTGCCTGCTTAAAATGCTACTTCACTGTAGCTGCCAACCTATTATTTTTGCTACCCATTTTAATTATTTTTAAAACCCTAAATCAGATTAGTTTGTCGCCGCGTTAAATACATGCCAAATAAAAATCATTTTATTTAAAAAAAAAAAATGAATTTTGAAATTTTAACACTTGCTTTCAAACAGTCATCAGCGATACTATAAGTGGGCTCCGGATTAGTACCCCCTTTCCGACTAACCTTGTATAATGAGGACTACTGTTTTTTTTTCGTGCATGATTCCCTATAGCCATTACATCCTCCGCCATGGGGAAAGCGAAGGATTACGCTGCACTCTTACCGGCTAAAACCCTATTGCATGCACCGCAGCCCCGGCAGGATAATAATGAGGTCTGCTATTACCTCAAGTGCCCTACACTACGATTGACGAATTATTAAACGCTCGTGAAGGCAATATTGCGATAATCACTACCTACGATTGGGAAACGATGATAACAGGAAAATTGAAATCAGCGCTCAGGAAAAACAGAACAAAACATCATGTCGTTTATCTCATCATCATCATCATTCAGCCGAAAGACGTCCACTGCTGGACATAGGCCTCCCCAAAAAGGGTGCGGGGGTGGGGGGGGATGGCCGTAATCGTGTGATAGGCGGGTTGGCGATCGCAGTATGGTTGTTAAAGTACTCAGAGAACGCTGCTGCCCATCCTCTAGAGAATCCCTTAGACGCCTTTTACTTTTTTTTTTGTCGACACCCACCGGAAGAGATGGGGTAGTGCTATTCTTTAAGTCCGGCACTACACGATACCTTTATACCTATAGTTTATCTACCTATATCTAATCTGAGATTTGATACTCTCAGTTAGCGCTAACCGTTAGTTAGTTAGCGTTTGAGTAATAGAGCTCCTTGTGCAAGAGTTCATTCGGGGAAGTACTGCCTATATCTGTCGCTAAGCAGCATTGCTGTGTTCCAGTTTGAACGGTATGGGTGCCGGTGAAATAACAAGCACAGTAGACTTTCCTACTTTGTCTTTGAGGTTGACAAGGCATCAGCAATACTCTTGGTGTTGTAGGAGTATATCGGCGGTGGCAACCACTTACGGGGCCAATTCCACTAAAAGAAACTTTTATCAATTGCAACTGAATCGTTCATTCAGGCAGTTTTCGCAGAATTACGAGGACACTGAAAATATGTTAAAAATATAATTCCCCATGTTTCATAGTACAAACACTCTTCGCTACATGCCACTTCACATTCACGAACACATAGAAACACACACATACACTACACACACACACACACTACACATACACATACACACGCAACGCACACAAACACACACACACGCACGCGCATGTACGCACAAGCACTTGTAAACACACAGTAGGTACAGTAATGTCACAATGTTTGAATTTATTTTATTAGAGAATGCTGGTACCCATAACACAAGTTAAATCTTTACCTTGGGTACCAGAGTTCATACAAATATTTGCATTAATGACGTTACTCTTAGCTCAATGTTAAGTTGTATTGTGCATAATTGTATGTTCTTTGTTTGTAAATGTTTGCTTGTAAATGCCTTATAAGCCCAAATAAACTTATATTATTATTATAACTGAATCGTTCATTCAGGCAGTTTTCGTTTACGAAAACTGTCCGAATGAATGATTAAGTTGCAATTGATAAACGTTTCTGTTAGTAGAATTGGGCTCCTGGTGGGCGGTCAGCATGTTTGCCAAATTATTACATAAAAAAACAACCAATATTAACATAGTACGGATTCAATTTGTTGTTCTATCTCTCTACTTAGTTATTTTTAATTTCCGGGAGCATATAACAAAATATTTGAAAGCATTTGAATCATCACAGATTTTGATTCACTTTTATTCCCCGTTTTCTAGTTAACTGCTAATACAGGCTGTTAACGAATTCGTGTAATTCCTTAAAACCACATGTTCTACTACTGATGTAGACAAGCCCCGCACGGGATTTAGCTTGATTAAAAATAAAAAAATAAAATTATTAGTTTTTCATGCGGCTTTGTTACCGATCCTATCTAAACCACCTAATAAGGATTCAGTAAAAAAAAAGAATTTATTTTTTTGCAAAAAAAATGTTTTCATTTGTGTGAATATTTCGATGCCACGCATAAATTAATGAAAGCACGGCGACACGGCTGGCAGGCACGACTAACGCGATATCACTCTTTACAGTCAGATAACTCAAGGCTCTAAAATGACTCAGAAATAGAAAATCAAGATTTTTTTAGAATTTTTTTTTTCGTTGATCTTCATTAATTCGCATTTACGGTTAATCTGTGTCACCAGTAGATCACGTGGTTTGAAGGAATTACACGAATTCGTTAACACCTTGTATTTTTGGAAAACATTTTTGTGAAAATGCCTATCTGAATAAATACCTGATTCAGTTAGCATACTAAACTATGTAAGTAGTTCAGTTATTTAACTAAAATCGATCTTTCGACGAATTTAATATTTATTCAAACAATGATTTGAAATAAAAAATGAATGCCTTTCGTCCGTACAAAATACACTCGGGAGCAATGAATCGGGGTCACCAACATAAATCTTAATATCTCGGAAACTAAGAATGATAGCTTATTCAAATAAAAAGTATTTCATAGATTACATTTAGTTTTATTATTTTATTTGAGTAGTATTAAATCTATATACAGAGTGTAAACGAATTCGTGTAATTTCTTTAAACATCATGATCTATTACTGGTATTGATTAACCCCGTACGGGATTTAGATTGATTGAAAATAAAAATAAACATTTTTTTTCCCAATTTTTTTTTGTGTTATTGAAAATTTCGATGCCATGCGTAAATGAATGAAGGCACGGCAACATAGCTGACGGGCACGACTAGCGCGATATCGCTCCACGCAGTCAGTTAACTTGGGACGCTAAAATTACTCGGATACAGAATGTCATGGTTAATTTTTTGAAAACTTTTTTTTGTTGAATCTGAAAAAAACTTATGAAGGGTCAATCAATGTCACCAGTAGATCACGTGATTTGTAGGAATTACACGAATTCCTTTACACCCTGTATACAAGGTTAGTCGGAAAGGAGGTACTAATCCGAAGCCCACTTGTAGTATCGCTGATGACTGTTTGAAAGCAAGTGTTAAAATTTCAAAATTCGATATTTATTTTTTTCAAAAATTCTTCATCCCTGCTTTAGTTACAAATTCAGAAAATGGTGCTTCTAATTCATGACCCCAAATGTGACCTAAAATGTAAACACAGCTGATCTTAACTGGGGATAGATAGATTTTAGAGTTTTTTTTTTTTGAGATTTTTGAACAACTGTTTCTCTTAAACTATTGACTTTTGGGAAAAGTTGTAGAACAAAAGTTATTCATTATTATGTGTACTTTAACACCCTTTCGGATTAGTACCCCCTTTCTGACTAACCTTGTATATAAAAATGAATCGCCGAAACGTATGTATGTGCACATAACTTTCGAACAACTGCACCAAATTGGATAATTCTTTTTTTTGTGTGTCAGAACAAGGTATGTATAATTTTTTTTTAAATCGCCTATTAATGCAAAAATTGCGGTACGAAATTCGCCGGGTCAGCTAGTAGTCTATTAAATACTGTTTATTTGAATAAGCTGTCATTATTAGTTTCAGAGATATTAAGGTTTATGATGGTGTCCCGGATTCATTGCTGCCGAGTGTAATATTAATAAAAAATTTATATCAACATCAAAAACTATAAAACTCCTGCAAAATTGCTACTAGTTCTTACATCCAATAACAATTCGCTACAACAATACTGTATCAATAGCGAATTAAAATTTGAAATATTGTCAGTATTTTGTTGGTATATTAAGCAACTCCTCCCTTATACAATAAATAATGGTTCTAAATAGCAGCAACCACGATGTTTTTTAAAAAGAACGCTACTGCGGTAACTTCATTGGATGATGCCTATTTTCGGCCGACCGACCTCGAATGGCTCGTTTTATTTGGTTTATGTAACAATTAGAGAGGCAAATAGCAGGAAGGGTTCCGCATACTCCGTAATGTTAGCCATTTTGGAACCGGAATTAAGCCTCGGTCTGTACGTAGAACATATTTGTTTAATTTTCCAATGTTTGAACAACTAGGAAAATTAGTCTGTGAAACTCTGTATGGTGGAACTAGAGTTGTTATTTACTTCAAGTTAATTAATCACAGTGACTGCGGTAGGAATGCTCTCGGAATTAAATTTTTGATTCAACGATAGTAGGTGAATTATGAGATATTTAAAACACCAGGAGCCCAATTCTCCTAAAATAAATCTGGACAAATCGCAAACGAACTAAGACGTACCGTTCATTCAAATAGTTTTCGTTTTCAAAAGCTGTCAAAATTGTTTGACACAGAAAACAAAACCAACCATTTTGACAGTTTTCATAAACAAGAATTATATGGACGGCAAAAATGCTTGGAATTGAGCCGCTCGCTCTTATCACATACCTACGTCACTGATAGCATTGGAATTACTATTTTTATTTACTAACATTCTTTGTAATTATTTATTGATAATTACTATTATTGAATTATTTTTAAAAAATTTATTTTGACATTTTGTCGACTATTATTATTAATATGTTGTTTGTTTTTTTTTTATTATTTTTTTTTCATTAAATTGTGAATGTGAGTACCATGTAGGCTAGCTTTATACACGAATTTCATAAAATTGTTTGGCCAGATTCGAGTATTTTTTGTGACCTACGCAAATGTCCGGCTGATTGGTAGCGTCGTGCGTCGGGTCGTTGAGCTCCCGATGATAAGATTGAGCTACACGATGGCTGATGCATGCGTGCCGTCAGTTAGGACAGGTCAACTCAAACCTGCTAAAACTCTTTCCTCAAAAGGCCATTCCAGACGTTGCCCTACATTGTGACACTCACATAGTTTTATACTACAATGTCTGGACTTTAAAAGAGACCTTGACCTGTGAGTTTGTTTCGGCTTTTCTTCTCAGAGCTAGTCAGATAGGAAATACCGGTGCCATCTAGTCTTAAAAAAAACATTACATTGACTTGTAAAAGTGTCTGTAACAGATTTATTTACAGAAATAAATATCATATCATTTCGTCATCATTTCAAAAGTGACTGCCGGTTGTGGTTCGTTTGCGTTTGGCAACAATTTGTTATTCGATTTGGCCCCCTAGTATATGTGAAAACTCCCCTTGTACTTTATACAAATTTATCTTCTAACTTTGATGCCCCAGGACTTCAGTTCCACGATTTTTTACATAAAAAAATGATATTCGATCCTCTGTGTTATATATCCTATTCGCCAGTGAAGATTTCATATGAATCCATTAGTATAGGCAATATTTAAATAGTCAAACGAACTTACCTGTAAGTGAAGTTCGACTGTAATTATACGAAGTTGTTGTCTCGTCCGAATATGATGATAGAAAACAAGTGTAGTCCCGGTTCTCTAGTCACTAACGTCACATAATTTTAAAGAAATTAAAATGTCTGGAACGCACCCGCCTGTGCTGCCACCTGCCTCTGTAACTAGGATCATTAAGTTCATAGCGTTTTATTGGTTTTACAACATAGGGTCCATGCTCATGTCTTTACATAGTATGGAGTGTTTGGGTAGGGAGGGACTCATCATATTCGGACGAGACAACAACTTCGTATAATTACAGTCGAACTTCACTTACAGGTAAGTTCGTTTGACTATTTAATTATACTCGTTGTTGTCTCGTCCTCTATGATGATAGAAAACAAGTGTAGATGTTCAAAGATAAGTTGTAAAATCAATAAACATTTGTTAAAAAAGAAGACAATCAGGATTGTGCTTCTTAATTCAAATTAAATAATGTATATATAAACCCATTAGGGATTACTTTAGAAATGGTTTCTATAGTTGGAATCTGTATTCCACACGAACGCGCTGTAGAATGAGATAAACGTTTTATACCTCTTTAATTTAGTTGCATTGTTGCAATCTTATCATCTTTTAGAAAACTTATAAATTATGAAGTGATAAGGCGCTATTCTTCGTTTACTACTTACGAAATTTGATCGATCTGTCAATAATTGATGTTAGAGCCATCTATCGAAAATTGCATGTAACTAAGTGCAACTTACGTGCGAACTCACTGTTCGGTGGGTTCCACGCCTCGATTGATATTTAGCGGCGTGATAATTATTTCCGCTAAGATGCGCTCAAAGTAAACTTCCGAGTAATAAATAGTTAATAAAGTATTTAGGTATTCTATTATTGGAAATAGAAACTAACTTTGGTAAATGAACTCTTTTTGATAGCTTTCTACTAATAGCCACCACTGCTAACTTCAATAGCATCAAGTTCGAGTAAGGCTTAATAAACTTTTTGAAAAATTTACAACAAAACATAACTCCTAGTATATATAACATAACTTTGGTATTCCTGACGTGTACTACCTATACCCTTTTCATCCTAAACTGATATCTGACTTTTCTGTAGGTACTTACAAACGTTATCATGCAAGGAATACTTTATATGTAGGTACATATATTTTGTATTCAATCCTCATCATTATAATGTATCATTATCTATGTAATATAGCTATTTTACGTTTTTGATGATGTCGTTTACGTTATTTCGATAGCAGTCTCTATACGACTATTAGATAATTTTCAAAATGACCGAGTTGTCAGGGCTACTCAGGACTCATTTTTGGGTGAACAGAGTATAATGTACGAGAAATTATTATGTAGTGTCATAATATTAGTATCATTGTATATCCCTGACTGCCTCATTGGTCTAGTGGTCGTCGCGACCGCTGATCCTCTTTTCAGCCTGGTTTTTTGAAATGAGGGTGTACTACGCGCCTCTATCCAGCGCTATGGGGAGTACATCTGTGATGTTATGTTATGTGTATCTAATAGATATTTTATACTTTCTTGTTAGTAGTAATTCAACATAGTGAATTCATTCTGAACATTATGTTTAGTTGTACTAAGACATTAATGTTTGTTTGTGATTAGTTATGGATTGCATCCAACATGCATGTGTGTGGCACAAATTAATATCAGCAATGTACCTAATACCCAAATGGGTTCCGGTAGTGTTTTCCAGGATCTTAGATTTTATTGATTTCAATAGGTACGACAATGCTAGTTGTTTTGATTAGCACTGACCTTCATTACTTTTGGATGAACATTTTTTTTTTTTTTTTTTTTTTTTTTTTATATTTGTTTCAATATTGTTTGTGTGTTAAATAAGTATAAATAGAATTTTGTAGAAACAGCATGTGTAATATTTTGTAATTCTAATAGATAATTTAAGGAATTAAATATTTGTATCAACAATTCACATACAAAACGTTTTCTTTTTGACATACATAATCTTCTATATTTTTTAATTGTTTGAATACAATAAAAAATTGTATTGATCTACATGTTATGTGTAATACGTATAACACGTATTATCTTACCTTTACAATAATGTAAAGTAAAAAGCAAAATAATGCAATGTTATGATGTCCGCACAAAGAAAATTAATCACAGCACTCTGCACAAAGTGGTTTCACGACCTTAATTAAATATTTTACTTATTTTATTATTATACAAGGTTCTTAATTTCATAAATATTGAGCATGAAAAGCGTAGTATACCTAATTATGGTCAGATCAGACATCACTTTATTTATTTGAGCATAAATTATATTGAATATGGGCCTATTCTAGAACCTAATAAAAAATTCTGAACAGTTTGGCCCTTCTTGACCCAGTGATTAATTGTACTGAAGGTTACGGTCCCAGCCTTACAGGGTCTTTTTGTTAAAGCATAGAAATTCTAAATCTCAGATATTTTATGAATACTTAATAGGTAATTAATTGCATTTTTATCTGTAGGTTCTATTTTGTTGTTGAAGAGAGAAAATACTAGAAATGGTTGGCATCTACTTGCCCGCCAGGTTTTCATTACCCTGTCTTTCTCTATTTTTCAATGTTAATAACAAGCTCGTTTGAGCTCTTTGGCCTCTAGTTGCCATTAACACACATTAAAAAAGGCACCATCTTTTTGGTAACAATTTATAATCACTTGATGTGTGCCTGTTGTTATTTTTAACATCATTTTCAAAAAAACTAACTAAATAGGTACATCTCAAATATTCCAATATTTAGGTGTTGGAGGTCTTAATTTATAGAAACTTCCAATGAGTCTTTTGGTTCTGTTTTCTATACTGAAAAGTGATCCTATTTTATTGTTTATATAGCCATATAAAGTGGAGTAGATAATTGTATTTATTATACTCATACTAATATAGAGTAAATACAGTCACTGTTTAATTGGGCTGTAGATACCTATGTAACCAAAAGAATTATAGTTAAATAGAAGGCTATTTTCTTTGAAACAGAATCTTAGTTAGGTACTTTTCACTTTTCTTGTTGACATTGATCATATACATATAAATATGACTCTTTAAATTTAATAATACTAGAAAAATATTTTTCTGTTTGAGTTTACATACTGTGTATTTGGTGGTTTTCCCAACTTTTAACCGGTCACTGGTGGACCGGTTAACCGGTCAGGTCAGTTTTGACAAAAGTATGTAATTGAAGTAATGATTTATTATATCTTATTACAAGATAAAAAATGGGCAACCAAAGAGCTGATTGTCTTAAGCATTACAGACTTCTATAGCTTTTAATAGGATTAATTCATTAATTTCAGATGCTAGCTGCAAATTTTAAGTTTAGAAAATTAACCATTTAACTGAATGTTATTATGGTGTGATTTCCTTTTAAAAGTGGATTTTATATCCTATATCCTAATCAGTGATGATAGGTTATCTGGTAAGTTGTTCCAAATCATAAAAAATGAAATTGAAAGAACGGCCCACCTGTCAGGTTACTTCTGCCCTCACAGTGTTATCTTCTCCTCTTGATGACTCTGTTTTCACCTCTGGATGAAGGCCCCACCAGTTTAAAGCCTGACTTTTTTAAAGTTTTAGTCTAGACAACAAGGCATTCTTCACACACATTTGAAGATGTGAGCCCAGCACTGACACGGCTGTAGCGGGGTGTTGCTGTCTTATTATTTCATTAACTGCAGCATTTATTCTAGGATATAGCAATGCACATAGCATTATATCATAGTGTTGTACCATTTACTGAAAATTAAGTAAAAGATGGATTTTTCCTCACAAATTTTTCTTCCTTTAGCTAGGCCATTTTTTATTATTATTGGCCATCTTTCAGCAATCTGTTTACGTTCTCCTTGATTTGCACGTTGTGGAGAAGCAGCTAGTATCTCCATTAGGTTGTATTCTCACATTTCTTCCTGAGGGACTTCACCTCGGAATCAACCACCTCATTTAGCAAATCTGTGTTAATGCCAAAAAAAACTCTGGTTAAATACATTCAACCACCTTCAGAGGCTGATTCTCATTATTTTTATGCAATACAGATGAATTGTTCATGCTTCATGCTGTTAGGCTACAAGCATTGTAACGTTATTCTAACCATGTAAGTCCCCGCAGAACTTCCCTTTAAGGTTATAACGAATGTCAACCACGTGCGTTCCCTCAGAACGCCCCAAAGGTTGCATGGATGCTCACAAGAGAGAGAGCGGTTTTAGACCATGTGCGCTCCCGCAGAACGCCCCTCAGGTCTATTGCATTGTTTTGACACAAAGTCAGAGAATCTTCACCTATGGCTTGGTGCGCCGTTAGGCTACAAACATTACATCCTTAATAATATAACCACGTAAGCCCCCGCAGGACTTCCCTTTAAGGTTATAAAGAATATCAACCACGTGCGTCCCTTCAGAACGCCCCACAGGTTGCATGGATGTTCACAACAGAGTAGTATTAGACCACGTGCGCTCCCGCAGAACGCCCCTCGGGTCCATTATGTTGTTTTGACACAGAGTAAGAGCACCTTCACTTGGGGTTGAAAAAACACTTGCACCAAGCCGCATGATAATCACACTCGATATTGCGATATATTTGTTATTCAATGCATTGAAAAATAGAAATAAACTGCATGCAGAGAAAAAAATAAATACAGTAAAAGCCACTCTTGAGTCATGGCGTTGAATTCTTTCTTCAGAATCACTTCGGAGCTAAAAATGTTTGATACGCTTTTACAGTTTACGTATCTTTTTTAATAGATCGGATTTATCTTGATCTTTTGATCTTCTTTTTCCTAGTTTTATGTTAATTTACGCGTTTTTTCACTAAGAATGAAGAAGAAACGATGTGACGTAAAGCTTGACATAAAACCGAATGATCCTAGTTACAGAGGCAGGTGGCAGCACAGGCGGGTGCGTTCCAGACATTTTAATTTCTTTAAAATTATGTGACGTTAGTGACTAGAGAACCGGGACTACACTTGTTTTCTATCATCATAGAGGACGAGACAACAACGAGTATAATCACGGGAATTCTTCCATGAGTCCGAATTCGAAAACCGAAAATTTAAAAGAAGGCGTTGTCTCTTAAAAAAATCATCCACAACGCATGAGTTCACAATCATTACTTAGTATAAAACAAAGTCGCTTCCCGCTGTCTGTCCCTATGTATGCTTAGATCTTTAAAACTTCGCAACGGATTTTGATGCGGTTTTTTTTAATAGATAAAATGATTCAAGAGCAAGATTTTAAGCTATAAAACGAACATGTGCGAAGCCGGAGCGGGTCGCTAGTACATAATAAGCCCATTACTGTCCCACTGCTGGGCATGTGCCACTTCTCAGAATGGGAAGGAATGAGGCCTTAATCCACCACACTGGCCGGAGCCTAAAACTTTACATCGAGTAATATTTTTTTAGCCCTTGTGCAGGTTTCCTCGCGTTGTTTTCCTGTACCGTTAACGCAGGTGATAATCAATTTCTCTACCAATGAGAGAGAGCTCCGTAATGAAAGCAGACGGATTAGAGATCGCAGTATGTTGTTATCAGTATTATAGTTAGGGTCATGAGCGCCCATGGCAAAAATCTAATTTAGCGCCACCCCAAAACTACATGCTTAAAAATGCATTTGATAAGATTTTTTCTAAAAATTAAGGTATTAACGATTTCCCATCCCCCTACCTCGGAAAGAGTATTTTTGCTCTTCGATATCTGAGTGCAAAAGCCGTTTTTATCCGCTAAAGGATAAAGTAAATTGAATTTAGAACATCGTGTGCACCCTTGCACCAAGTTTGTGAATTCAAAACTTCTTTAAGCCTATTTACTTCTACCTCCATGGTGCCGAATTTATCATACAACCTTTTTTAATTTGTTAAAACTCATACTCGGAACCTTTTTGGTGTATTACTTTTTTTTTATTTGCTTTACGCGCGCCTATTTCTTTTCACGTCATATTGTTAAAACCTTAGGTTAAAAACAAGAAACTTGAAAACAAGTGAAAAACCTAAAATGAGTGATTCTAGCGACGAGGAAGTTTTTTTTTTACATTTAGTCATTTCCTCGCTGAGGTGGGATGAAAAGTTACGTGTTACACTCTTGTATAACAAATAACTATTATCTGATATTTGTAGCTCTTAATCTCCAGATATACATAATTCATTTGCATTTAAATCAACATGACTTGTTAACGCGATATCTACTGTGGATTTATCAGAATATTATGTATTGAGTGACCTAATTTGCGCCACCCTAGGTCCTGCGCCCCTGACAGCCGCCCCTATTGCCAGCCCCTAGGACACTGGTGGTTTTTAGCAGACAGAAGAACGCTGCTGCGCATTGTCTTCAAATTCACTTAGTTGACATTTAGATACCCACATAGGATGGGTGAAGAGGAGGTGACCTAGGTACTCATTTACAGGAACCACCTGGTACAAAAATCAGCCTATCCTTTTCCTAAATTCCACTTACTGACTTACCAAATCCGCCGAATATTGGTATTTGGCATGGAACAACTCCGTCAGCGAAATTACTTACAGATATTTTAAACCTAAATAAACACATAATGTTAATATTCTCTATAAATAAGTGTTACCATTGACTACGCATTGTAATCAATAATGCATAGTTCAGATTGCTGCACGACTACAATTGGAGATGTATTGAAATGTTCCCTTATGGTTGATTAATGTGCCCGCAGCGACTGAGACATTGTGTTTTTATGATGCAAATCAGCGAGGAACACTGCAACCGCACTATTCACACGAACACAACCCTGCGGCTTATTTTAATTTTAAAGCTATTTTGCTTTTTGCGATTAAAGTCTTTAATTTTTATGCTAGAAAGGATCCTGAAACTACTAACTTAATTAGCGCGAGATTTTTAAAACTTTCTAAAGTTTCTTTTTAGAATCTGACTAGTACCCCAAGTGTAAGTTTTTTTCGTTAACTACTGTAGTTGCGTCACGACAAAAATATATGAAAATTTAGACTGCGTCACACTTGGGGTACTGGTATATAAATACTTGAATTACAAGAGCTCATGTAACGGAAAAACTGAATAAATGGAACGTTTTTAAAGAGAATATAAGGTGAAGGACAATCAATAACGTTATCCAGACACAGATAAGTCCCGATCATTAATATTACCTGGTAACCACCATTGTGTCCCTAACTAAACACGCTTCAACAAACTTAGCCATTCACAAGAGGCTTAAAGTATCAATCAGAGATCCAACTGTAAGCAGAAGTTACTTTACCTCAATGACAGTTCAAGATATAACTAATAAAGCTTCGACTAGACTAGACCTTTTAATATAAAAGTCACATCTTTTCAAAGAGCGTTTGTATTAGACATCTGAAATGGTCAGATGTGAACGACATTCGTGATAAATAAAGTAGCAGAAAATATGTTTTCAAGAAGGTAGGAATATAACATCAGGCATACAGAACACGTAGTTATATTAAAATACTAGTACCTACTCAAAATTGAAGAACCGCGAGAATTTTTAAGAGACGTTTTACGAGAACATTAAAAGATACGAAACAGTCGGTAAATATGAATACGCCTTATCTTACATTTTAACTCTACATAATACTTATATAGAAATATTATGTGCCGGATGCCTTTTAAACAAGGTTAGTTGGAAAGGGGGTACTAACCCGCGAGCCACTGGTGACTGCTTCAAAGCGAGTGTTAAAATTTCAATATTCCATCATTTTTATTTCCATGAAAAATTATTTTGTATTTTGTTTGTTCAAAAATTCTTTGTCCCTGCTTTATTAACGAATTCAGGAAATGGAGCTTCTAATCCGTGGTTCCAAATATGACCTATTTAAACACAGCTGATCATAGCTGAGGATAGACATGTAGATTTTAGTGTATTTAATGAAACCTTTGAGCAGCTATTTCTCTGAAACTATTGACTTTTGGGGAAAGTGTTATAACAAAATTTGTTTACTATTATGTGTCATTGATGGCCGATTCCTATAATTTACCGAGCGTTATTGGTTAAAATAAGGCTCTTGTATGCTATGTACTCGTATACTCTCTCGTTTGGTACACTCTTGTATGTATGTTAACGGAAATGTATGTAATCCGTCATTGTATAGAATTCCTAGGAAATGTATACAATGCCCAAAATCGACAGGAAATGTGTGAAATAAATTTTATCATACACATTTCCTAGGAATTACATACATTTCCTAAACAGCAATCGGAAATGTGTTAAAATATTTTTATGTTTCATATTGTAACCCGATTATACAGATGAAACACAGAGTAAGCCTTTATAAAAAAAGTGAGTGCCTCCCCTGATGTTTGTAAGGTTGTTTGGGTTTCCAAAGCAGAGTCGACGGAGCCCCGCGCACGGGGCTCCTATTTCTGTCTGTAGGGTTTAATGTAACCTTACACGAAGGGGATGACGGCGACTTCGTTCGCTCGCTTTGCTCGCTCACTCTAGCCCCCGTCATTCCCTTTGAACCTAACCTATCCGGGTTGGGATGCCCCAAATTACAGGTAAAATGTTAATTTGTATACATTTTTTAGTACCATTATAGAATTGCATACAATGCCTAGGAATGTATACATATGTATCAAAGAACCTTTGACAAATTATTTTACACATTTCCTAAATTGGCTTGGCATTGTATACATTGCCTAGGAATTGTATACAACTCCTGGGTTTCATACATTTCCTGTGACATGTATACTAATAATAAAGCAAAGTCTAATTGCAAAGTCTACTTGCTTTGCATAATAAACCCTGCCATACGTTAGTAGCTATCACTAGTAAAATTAGCTTACGAGTCCGTTTATATGTCCAGTTTGGCAATAAAAAATGCTACCATTGGTAAAAGGATTCTCATTTGACCGTAGAAACCGGGCATAAATGAATGATAATAACTTTTCATGGCATTTTCTGCTTTGGTGTTTTGTTCATATCAAAACGGCACTGGCATAAAGAATGAAATGAAATATAATGGTACTAAACAAATGAGGGGATTAGGATGATGGAAAAACTCATGGTCTATTAGATGGCGAGGTTTACAAGCTTGAGCTTACATGTTAAAAATTAAAATAATGGTCGAGAGGAGAGTATAGCGTTCATAACTCTCAATGATCTGTGGCGGCATCTATCACGCCACATGCTAACTATTCAAGCCTACATCGCGATATCAAGATTTAACACGCAGATAGTATATATACAACCTCCCAACATCAACTGTTGAGCAGTAGCCCGCCAGGCACAAGACTCCGCCTGGTAGGAGGATCCTCCCTTTGGTTGGCGGAACACCACACCTGGTTTCTCCACAGATCTGTGCTTGTTGGCCTCGTACGAGAATATTGTGGGTATGTCTGGGACGAGTGAAAGAATATGTACGGTCGTGGACTTGAAATGTTTATCAGATTTAAGATGTCATAAATGATGGAATCAGGCGTTGCGGAAATCCATGACATACAAAAATGCAAATAGGATATCTAGCTTTAATTCCGCTGAACAAGATCGCTAGTTTGGATGCAGTATGCAGCTAGGACGCGAAAACGGTTCGCGCCTAGCGGTCGAGGAGTCAACATATCCTGAGAATGCCCCGTGCAGGGGCGAAACACGTGTCGTGTATTGGTTTGGTTGCATGTTGCATTATTTTTTCACTCTTTCTGCATGTGCATATACTTGTGGGCGGGAGGGTGGTGCTGCATACTGCATCCAAACTAGCGATCTTGTTCAGCGGAATTAAAGCTAGATATTCTATTTGCATTTTTGTATTAAGATTTCATGTCAACTTATGTCATATCGGCCTTATGAAAAATTAATGTGCAAACAATTATAGACCTTAGGGTGGTAAACATTTCAAGTCCGTGACTGTACAGTCATGAGCACCAACATATACAGGGTGTTAACGAATTCGTGTAATTCCTTCAAACCGCGTGATCTACTAGTGACACAGATTAACCCAAAAAGGGATTTTTTGAAAATCAACTGAAAAAATAATTGAAAATAAAATCTTAGTTTTCTATTTCTGAGTCATTTTAGAGGCCTGAGTTAACTTACTGCAAAGAGCGATATCGTGTTAATCTTGCCCGCCAGCCGCGTCGCCGTGCTTTCATTCATTTATGCGTGGCATCGAAATGTTCAAGCGCATGAAATTATTTTTTTGCAAAAAAAAAATTTCTTATTTTTTTACTGAATCCTTATTAGGTGGTTTAGATACGATCACTTAACCCTACCGCATGAAAAAAAAAGTTTTTTTATTTTTAATCTAGCTAATTCCCGTGCGGGGCCAATCTACACCAGTAGTAGATCATGTGGTTTTAAGGAATTACACGAATTCGTTAACACCCTGTATACACGTAATTTAGGTGATTTTCTCCCTAAATACCGATTGTATTTATGAAATACTAGCTTTTGCCCGCAGCTTCGCTTGCGTAAAATTTTGAATTCGTTAAGTGACGATTTTCCATACAAAATTTCATCCCCTATTTAACTCCCTTAGGGGTTGAATTTCAAAAAATCCTTTTTATTCCTTGTCTACATTATAAAGAGAACCTCTGTGCAAAATTTCAGCTTTCTAGATCCAAGGATTTGGGCTGGACGTTGATAAGTCAGTCAATCAGTCAGTCAGGACTTCTCTTTTTATTTATATAGATTTTAAATGCCAAGTACCTATTCTATTTCTTGTGTTTGGCGATTACTATGTTTGTAACTACTATGTTTGTTTATTTTAATATTTTACTACCTATCTACTATTTCAATATTACTATGTTTGTTTATTTCAATTGCAACTCTTTCTTTAAATTTACGATAGTGCTCATAACTATACCTCTAAACTATTTCTCGTATCGTAACTCTGTTTTATGAAATTGGGATACTAATCAATACACAGCATAATATTGCACAAGTTTTATTATTTTTAAATTTTAATGTTTATGCTTTCATTATGTCCTAGGCTGAATAAAACTCATTTTCTATCCTTCAATAATTTGATCAAAATAACAATTAAAATATTACTATTTATGAATAAATTCTTAAAAAAATTAGACATAATTGCACTGTCACCCGATAACCATTTTACGGGGTTTCAATTCCTAAACTTTCTAACTTAAAAAGGTAGTACCTCTTTAATGACTTCAAAATTGAAGCTTAAGAGTATAAGGCGGTAATTAACAAAAAGTACTACTAACATTTAATATACTCATTGCCATTTCTAGTTTCCATCCGAAACATCGAATGGGTGGCGGGTTTAATGTGCTCTCCCAAACACAGAAGTCAAGCATCTAATCCCGTCCAGTTGCCGACTAGTGAATTTTGATTCTGCTCCCCAGAGGCAACCAGTGTGGTTATACGAAAATCAAACTGCTTGCAAAACGATCTTACATTAGAAGAGAATAAGAATTTGGTTAACAAGTTATTGCGTAATTTGGTTGTTATTTAGTGTATACACTTGGGAGCAAAGAAATCCAGCTACTCCTTTTTTCACGTGTCCTGGGGCCCAATACTCCTGAAATAAATTGTTGCCAAACGCAATCGAACCACAACCGTCAGTCAATTTTTGTTTTCGAAAACTTTCAAAATGATTGATTTTGTTTTTTGTTTCAAACAATTCGACAGCTTTTGAAATTGAGATTTGTCTGAATGAACGGTTCGGTCTTGGTTCGGTTGTGATTTATCAAGATTTATTTTAGGAGAATTAGGCCCCTGGTTATTATTTCTGGTTTCATGAATTATGTAATTCAAAATACAGAAAACTACCCTCTTTGTAAAGGATAACAAATAACCTTTTAGGCGAATTTATCGCCTAAAAGGTTATTTGTTTAGAATTGATCTGTTCCATAATACCAAAAATAATAACAATTATACCTACGTGAAAAATAGAAGTGGCTCGATTTATTTGCTCCCATGTATATATTATATTGTTAAATTTAGGTTATTTACCGCATTAGGTTCACCTACTACCTGTAATGATAGACGTAAGTTTGGACATAAATAAATAAAAAGATTAATTCTCTTCTTCAATTCGTAAAGAGTAAAAGGGGAATGCCAAGATCCGGCCAGTACAAAGTAGTATGAACTGACATGCCGTAATTTTGATAATTCGCATTTATTTTTTGTAAGATTTCTACAATATAAATAAAGTCTGGGGAAGTGCACCGTCGAATAGTCTTTTTAAATAGTATTTTAATGTAGTTTTGGTTAGTAAGTTTCAATGTTTTTTTATTTGAATAGAAATGTTGCACAGTATAAAAATAAAGTTATATCGATACTAAAATTACATTTATAAATCGATTACAACTATGAAACAAAAATAATTGTAAATAATTATAACACAATTATATCATGTTATTTAGGTAAACAGGTACTTATTTATTTATTATTCACGTTTTCTTTTTTGAGAAATGTGTTATGTGAATATTGTGCTCTTCCATTAATAGCTACAAGTTATAGTATAGTACTAAGCTTTATTAGTAACTAGCGACCCGCCCCGGCTTCGCACGTGTACGTTTTATAGCTTAAAACCTTCCTCTTGAATCATTCTATCTATTAAAAAAACCGCATCAAAATCCGTTGCGTAGTTTTAAAGATCTAAGCACACATAGGGACAGACAGACAGCGGGAAGGAAGCGACTTTGTTTTATACTATGTAGTGATAAGCCGTTACGAATAATACTAGTAACCACTATAACACAACAGGTTTGTCACTATTCTTGTGATTTATCTTAAACGGGCTACTTTTCTTATACGAAACAAAATAAATAACATAATATTTTATTAAGCTGAGTATGTATAGGTACCAAAGACATTCAAGTGTTAGTTAACATATTTAATTAATCTCTTTGATTTATACTAATTTAAAATTAATATTATGAAATAATTTACAAACATGCCACTATTACTATATCAACTATTTATTTTGCGGATTAAGTATATTTATTTTTTTATTTTATATTCCATTCGATTAAATGTATACATACTTGATAATCGATTACGTTTAAAATCGACTGTTGTTATGATTTTATTTTAATGGCGACAACACCTTTGTCACAATTAAAATGATTTCACTAAAATTGTTTCTTACGATTAAATGCGACAAAGTAAGTATCTGTATCAAAGTAAGTATAATCATATTATATGTTATCGTGAATACAATATTATGGATTCCGGTTGGACAAGATTTTTGTTAAATAAAATACTTTGTTTGGTAAAAGTATGATTTTAATATAATTTGTTACTATGACATGCATGTTTTATCATCGTTGCCATGGCAACGTCAATAAACGACAAATTCAAAATAATATCAGATTTATTTTGCTTTGGTTTTGGTTTGGTTATTTAGGTATTATTCTGACCAAAAATGGTTTAATTTTGTTATTTAAATAATTAAATGCTTTAATGAAACAATAATATTAAGATTTTTACAAAAATATTGAAGGTCTATCAATAGGACATGATTAAAAAAAAAATTCATGAAAATGTAGACGGAGTATAAAGAAAATGTTAGTTCGACTTTCGAATTACTTTTCTTCCCTATGTTAAAAATCTACTATTAAGGTCAACTTTATCGACCTATAACTTTTCTTGGTGCACTTCCAGCGGAAATGTTTTTATTGTAATACATTCTACAATATTTTCCCTTTTTAATAAGATATGTTTCATCCTTGTTCTTTCTGGCCGAGTCGTAAAAGAAATCTTGGCATTCCCCTTTATTCCATTAGGTTTTTTTGAATAATAAGATAATCGGACCAATTCGCCCTCAAGCTAGCGATGCCCGATACGTATCGATATTTTGGTGTATCGATACAACGGAATGCGATATTTCGATATTTTGTATCGATACACGGCAATGCGATATTTGGCTGTATCGTATCGTTTCACCCGAATATCGTATCAAAAATATCGTATTGTATTGACTAGTTACTTTCAGTGATATTAATTTGGTTTATGAAATATTAAGATAGATAACAGTAACAAAGAGTCCAAATGTAAACAAAATTCTTCTATTGTAATGCCTACACTTGTAGGTGCGGCTTTAACTTTTGTAATACGATGCGGATAGGTAAGGTAATGTAAATATTACTTTTGACTTTGTTTATTTTATTAGTACTGAATACTATTTATTAGTTTGTAAGTTTAGCTCTCAAATATCTATCAGTGGTTGCGACACTAGTTCCGTCTGAGCGCTTATTTTGTTCAGCTAATAATACGCTGACAGAAAATCGAAATAGATTGGACCCAAAACGGTTGTCAAGATTATTATTTCTTAAAAGTTTAGTTTTGAAAAACTGGCAGTTGTGGAAGATCGTGTGTGTGTGAGTGTGTGTATGTGGGTACGTCTTCTTACATTTTTTTTAATAATTTGTTTCAGCGATTGTTTTGTTTTTTTTTTTTTTGTAAATTTTAGTTAGAAAGCAAACCTACATTTGAGATATTATATGATGTTTACTTTTTCTTTAATCCAATACGATATTTCGATACGATATTTACAGTATCGATACAAAGGCATACGATATATATCGTGTATCGATACAATGAGTTCCGATACATTACGATACGATATATCGATACAAAGCGACGTATCGGGCATCGCTACCTCAAGCCCAATAACGACAAAACACAAGCTATATCAATGTACTTTAATTGTTATTATGGCGACTCATTTCAAATCTCTGTGGGAAAAAATATGACATACAAACAAACATAGGACACAAATAGCCATAGAATAATAGATTTAATGATACACATAGAAAGGCCGCAATAAAAATAACCATAGAACGCCCGCCCAAAATTTTGACGCGGCGAAGAATAAAATGCATTTTCATGTTACTATCAAAGCTATAATTTTACGAATGTTATCATTTGGACGATATACATTGTGCGCTAAGTTTAACTTACGCTCATATATCTACATAGAGGTGATTCAGGCAAGGTTGTAACCCATTGCAAGACAAATCGTCGCGTCCCGCATCGCAGCCGCCGCCTTTCGGTACAATAAGACATTCTCTATTTGAAAAATCTGCTGCTCCGATGTCTCATGTAGGTATTTTACATTTTTAACAACGATTAATTAAGTACTTGTATTGTAAAGTTAGTTAAAGATTCTTAGAAAGTTAAGTGTAAAATTAATCATTTTAAATTAGGTACGCTTAAATTTTTATCTGCACCTCATCATCAACCAAACTCTGACTTTAATGACAATTTTGATCATCATCACCTCTAAGGATGCTCCTCCTCTGGACTTCCGCTTGACACTAGTTTTTGGGAAACTTTAACAGGTGTAAACGAATTCGTGTAATTTCTTCAAACCACATGATATATTAATGGTATAGATTAACACCGCACGGGATTTAGATAGATTAAAAATAAAAATAAACTTTTTTTTCATAAATGTTTATTTTTTGCAATAGAAAATTACGATGCCATGCATAAATGAATTAATGTCAGATGAATTGTACGGCAATACAGCTGACGGGCACGACTAGCGCGACATCGCTCCACGCAGTCAGTTAACTTGGGACGCTAAAATTACTCGGATACAGAATATCATGGTTAATTTTTTGAAAACTTTTTTGTTGATTCTGAAAAAAAACTATGCAGGGTCAATCACTGTCACCAATGGATCACGCGATTTGAAGGAATTACACGAATTCGTTTACACCCTGTACAGTAGTTAGAACGAAATTCTTGTTATTACAAATACAATCATACTTAATAACTACAATTCAGTACACGCTAAACCACTTCAATTAAGGCGTATGCCACTCAAAAATATCAAAAAAGCGCTTCCTCATCAAAACGTAATCAGTACTACCAACAGCAATTACTTAACTACATGCCCATTAACCCGTTTTTTATTTCAATTACAATATAACTCAATTTGTCTCATAGCATTTCCCCTAAGTGTAATTGCGTTTCGTAATACGTAATTTGGGAAATTCTCTTCGCTGGGAGCTTGCTCACGATGGTATAATTAGATACGTCGTTAATTAGACGGTAGCTCCACAAGAGCACTCAGGGGCCGCTTTCGTTTACTTTCGTACAAGAACTAGGCACCGAACCCTTCTTTGCCAGCGGCTAAAATTAAATCACTTTAGTTTTAGATACTTGAAAAGCAGACAATAGAACTGGCTATCGAGCATGATACTAGCTTGTTTTATGAGCCAATAACAAAACAAAGACTGCTCCAATACTATTGTAAAGTTGTTATTACGAAAATTATATCGTCTGACAACGTGCTTTCAAAAACGTTTTAATAAAAACATAACATAACTTCTTCATAACTTTACGCCTTATTCCCCGAAGGGTTTGGCAGAGGTGTATAGTACACCCACGTTTCGCCGTTATGTTGAAGTCCCATGTAATAGGGGGCGAGCCTATTGCCATCAACCGGGCACAAATCCAGACTCCGAGCTGCTACTGAGAAATTCCACACGGAAAAACCAAATAACACTTTGCCCGACCTGGGGATCGAACCCAAGTCCTCACGCTCAGCAGTCGCGCTTGCGACCACTAGACCAACGAGACAGTCCAAGGCAAGTTATTATTTAATAATAACTTGCCTTTAAAAGATTTGATGCCTACTTATTACTTCGCAGGTATAATCAGTAACAAGAAATAAAATCAGAAAATCTCTGTCAGCTGTCTATCTCAAGACGCAAGAAAAATAGCCGATATAATTTTCCCCGAACACATGGCGTCCCCCGGGGAGCATAAGGAGAAAGCTATTTTGTTAATGGAAGTACAATGGAAAAGAAAACTCAATCAAGCGCACGAGTCGCCGTGATTTCTGCGCCTAACTACGAGAGATATATTGTGGGCCGGGACTCGTCATTAGCCGCGAAACGCCGCATTGCCCACACAGCGAGGAAATTCCTCCAAATAACCTCTGCGTAACTTTTCATACGTAAGCCTGATTTAACGTTCGACATCACTCCTCTCCGCATTTTTTCCACTTGTTTATATCCAAATTAAGGGTCTGCTACCCTGATCTTTGTTAAATGCACGCTGTTTAATTAACACGGCCTTAGGCAATTCTATTTCTCTCCGTAGAAAAATTTAAATCAATATAGCCCTCTTGTTCCTTTTGTCATTCTTCAGTGAAAATTCAATTAAATCCTTCTCGGCCTTTTTGTACTTCGTTCGTTCTATTATTTGAATGCAGGATAGTAAGCGGGCGGCTTGTTTCATTGTGTGATTGTAGGTTTAAGTATTTCACCATTGAGTTACCATTAATGATGGGCGTAACTGATATATTTTCCTAATGCATTATACATTATATTATAATTTTCAAACTGTTGTTTTTAACTGTTGTAATATATATTATATTGTATTGTATTGAAGGAACACTAATTATCAATAGAGCAGAAGACTTGCAGTAATATGAAACTAAGTTTACACTAATATAAATATAAAATTATTTTAACGGTAGTAAAAATTTGCTCTTGTTATTTGTGAGTTTAAGTTCATAATTGTGTGACGCTTTAATACGATGTAAAGTACGACAACATTATTTTGCCAGTAATATGAAACAAGTTCACACTAATATTATATAAATATTTATGTTATTTTAACGGTGGTAAAAATTTGCTCTTGTTATTTGTGGGTTAAAGTTCATAATTGTGTGACGCTTTCGGCCGACTTAACGACTCGACGCGAGTGGCGGGCGACTACTACTTATAGACAATAATATATATTATAACAGTCTTTGTTGCAAATAAATAATGGTTAGAATATTAGAAATGTATATTGAATTATATTAGCTGTTATATGTTATAACGCCCAACATTAGTTACCATACGCGTTTATCACATCGATTGTCGTAACAGTTTCGCTCATATTATAATGTGGTCGTTACGACATGCGCAAGAACGTGTTATATACATATTTATAGGGGCGGTAATGTCTGCACGGTTGTCAGGCCCGGCACGTAACAGGCGCGTGCCCGGATGAATTGAAAGGGATGCGAGGCCTACCCCTTATGACCGCGACATTATAAACTAAACTGCAATTTATTGTAAATACAATTACATACATTGGCTTTAGATTCAACCAAGAACGTCTGACAACACAATCCGTCCGCCTGCTAACATATACAGGCTGTTAACGAATTCGTGTAATTCCTTCAAACCGCGTGATCTACTGGTAACACAGATTAACCCTAAATGGGAATTTTAGAAAATAAAACAAAAAAAAAAATTCAAAAAATATTTTGTTTATCAATTTCTGAGCCTTTTTAGAGCCTTGAGTTATCTGACTGCAAAGAGCGATATCGCGTTAGTCATTCCTGCCAGCCGTGTTGCCGTACTTTCATTAATTTATGCGTGGCATCGAAATGTTCACACAAATAAAATATTTTTTTTGCAAAAAAAAATATTCTTATTTTTGTACTGAATCCATAATAGGTGCTTTAGATACAATCGGTAACAAAGCCGCAAGAAAAAAAAAAGAATTTTATTTTTTTATTTTTAATCAAGCCAAATCCCGTGCGGGGTCTGTTTACACCACTAGTAGATCATGTGGTTTTAAGGAATTACATGAATTCGTTAACACCCTGTAGTAACAAAATATTTTATTATGCATGGTGATGCTAAATATTCGAGATAGTACATCTCTGATGTTATTATCACATTAAGACGCCATAAAACGACGAACAAAGAACTCCAGTTAAAATTCAGAAGTTAATCTAAACGAAATGCTCTCAACGATTATTTGTTTTGAGTGTCATTTGGGTAGCTATCTTTATTACTATGGATATAACTCCTCGCGGTCTTGTTACGACGATACTTATCTGTAGAAGCACCGAAAGGGACCCATTCTAATATACTTGCGGAAAAATAAAAAGCAACTTTTGAGTTGTTACAAAACTCGTAATCCTAAAAACGTCTGTTCCTAATTTCTTTTCCGATTTTAAAAGAGCCATCTTTCATTGACGACGACATTTAGAACAAGAAAATTTCAGGCTTCGACACGAAGTTTTGGCAATTTCCGTACCTACTTGGCGTCGCTTTTTTTAGACCCACACTTTGTCGTTAATCTTGCGAACAAAAAGTCGCCAATGCTCGGCGAGTCGTTACTGGTAACTGTGTGAGACGACAGATTTAAATTACCGGATTAAATTGACCGAAGACGTTTTACTTTTTTTGACCAAAAATCTGCTAAAACCATTAGATAACTTAGAGGGAAATCCAAGATCATTATTGCTCACAAAAAAAAATGGAAGACATCGTTAAAATATATACGTAACTCCATTTCAGAATTATATGACTTAAGGTTTACTTCCATCAAAAGAAAAAAAAACTTTTAATATGTTATAATCAACGACGTTTAACGTTAGGGGAACATTATACCTACTGTTGTTCTTGTATTAAGATTGATTTTTTTGATTCGATCTACAGCGCATTAAGAACTAATACAATTGCATCATAATGAACAACGTCCACTTATTTTGTGTATTCAATAATGTAAAAGAGGTATTCACTGGATTTTATATTACGGTTGTAAGGGATCGTTCAGTCTCTCCATTCGAGGTTATATTCGACCCGAATTTGTCCAAATGCGGACACATTTTCGACGTCTCCTCGAACACTTTTCTTTTTATTGGAATGTATATTTCAGAAATTTCATCGGCACACCCGTGGGCGTTCCCGAATTTTATTGCAAATGAAAACATGCTGATGGGTTGCATCTCGTAACATTCGCGCTCGTCATCGTATCATAACACGAGACGCGTTTTTTTTACAACTTTCATTAAACAAAACATTTTTTAAATAAAATCATTTTCAACTGTTATTTATACTTATTTAACTCGCATTTCGTTCAGTGAAAATGGTTGTTGTTTTTTTTATCGCGTTCGCACTGTAGTAGCACTTCAGTGCCGATGAAAATTTTATCAGCGCGATCGAAAATAGTTGCCAGTTATTGAGTTTAAACTTTTAACTACATTAAACTGCAAAAAAATTGTCGGTGCCATAACATTAAGTGCTGTAAGCCACCATATCGGAAATTGCTAATATATTACTGGGAAATTTTATGTTTCCGTGGTTTTTATAGACTCGTATATTGAGCTTATTCTATACTGGAACCATTTTTATGACTTTTAACGATCATAAGTACGTGTTTTACGATGGTGCAATGAAACCGAACGTTTTCATAATAAAAATGATAGTTTGAATTAGAGGCATCTGTATATAAACGTAGCACAATGTGTAGGTATAAAGCTATAAAATTGTATCGCTCGAGAAGTCGGTATGATATTTTATTACTACCTGTTTTAAATTTTACTGTCATACAAAATAAAGTAACAAAATTTATGAGAGCAAGTAGAATGTACATAAATAATGAGAAAAAATGGCTTTAACAATAATTAGGTACTTAACAAGACGTGTAACTTGGAATCTCTTGGAATAATGAGAATGTATCTATTTCTGCGTCTGACATACCTATGAGAAAGTTGTTTGACAGTTTTATGCCTATGATAAACTGTTTTACCGTAAATATAAAAATAAGTGTTCACAAAAGTATATATAATAATATAAGCATAAGCATTCACTTAAATCGCTAAGCACAACCCTCGCTGTAATAACCAAGACACCGAATTCGCGAGTCAAAATGCGTGCCGCCTGTCAAAATACAAACATAATACACGTAGATAGGTTCATACCTATAAACTATCACATAATAGTGCCCGTCATTCTGACTCCGTCCATCATACTCGAGGAGAATACATCAAAGTTTATCGGCGTGCCCCTGTTTACATTCAGCTCAAGCCCGTTACATCAATATTTGCACTCATAACGTAAAAGAAGAGTGACTATAACACGGACAGCTGCTTTTTTTGGTCGCAACATCCCTTCGTTCCATTTAAACGAACGAATGGTGGAGCTCGTAAAGTTTCACGGCACGCCGCCTCCGGCTGTCAGCCAAGGAGCGGGAGCGAGGAGCATCACAAACCATTTACCACGATCAATCACGGCCTGAGCCGGCAACGTCTCCAGCGCCTATATCACTTTACGAAATTGACTGAAATTTTTGCTGAGCACCATTATTGACACAAGAGACCCGCACTTAAGGAAACTTTTGAGATGCTTCAAAGTTTCAAAAGTAAGTATCAAATTGATGGCAATCAATATTGTAAGATTACACAAGCGTAACATTGTAAAGCTGCCGATCTACGACAGATATATTTGAAATTTCAAACACAGCGTATAAAACTACGAACAAGTAGAGACACATGCCCACACAATCCATTCGGTACAAATGGTACCCGTGCCGAGCTTTCAAAAATACTTGCACAACAAGTCAATAAAATATGTCAAAAAGAAAAATAATCTTTAAACTACAATGTAAGTTAGCGTTGTATCCGAACATATTTTGGACTTGGTACAAATGTATGTGAAAACTTTGTCAGGGTTAACGTTATGATCTAAATACGTCCATATTAGCTTTGATAATAGTAACATACGATGGGTATCTATCAAAATTAGCATAGTTAAACTCGCGTCAGTCATCAATATTCCTTACCTACCATTTGTCAAGTCCACACTAAAGTCCCGTAACAATTGTTTTTATTAAATTTACCGGGCTTACTCAACTTTAGAGGGAGTTTTGGTTGCAAATCTTGATTGATAGCTAGTACGAGAGCCCATCAATTTCCAGCCGAAAGCCGCATTTGCACTTTAATGGGTACAAGTAGGTACCTTCACGGCATTGTATTATAAATCAATAGACAGTCTTAGCTAATACTAAGGTTAAAATATTCACGTTATCATTACACCGTAGGCTTCTACCTGATTTAGTAGGGTCTTATGTCTTTATCAGCTGAACAAAGCCATGAGTTAGGGATTTTCGATTCGCACACGCGTTTATACAAAAGATTAATTGTTTATTATCTAGGTAATATTTACTTAATCCGCTTAATTAAGACGGATTATATGTGATGTGGTGCGGTGAGAATACGCTGATAAGCTGTAAATGAAACATAAGCCGAGGATTCGTATATCACTCTTCAGTTATTCAGTCTAGACTGGTTATTTTAGGCGATTGAGTATATTAAAAATAAACATTTTTTGTGAATGTCAGAGAGAGCTAACGGAATCGTGTAGGAGTGAAGCTATCATTAGGTAAAGTTGCAATGCGGGCATGGTGAATGTGGAAAATAAAACCAACAACATACACACATCAATAAAAGTTTGCGATCACTAGCATAAGCTGATATAATTTTTTAAATTGAACTTTATCAAGAAAAAATATTTGTTGTGTGTTTTCTTTATATAGAAATACCCAGTTTTAAGAATCTAAAAAGAAGAAAAAATCATAATATAATCTACCGTAACAAAAAAGATTTCGATTTTTCAAAGTGATCGCAAACTTTTTTTGATACCTATGTGTACACTCTCCACCACTGAGAGTACTTATATTTGGGTTAGTGGTTAGTAACTAAAGCTAGGTCACAATATTATCCAAGATCAGAAAAATGAGAACGACAAGCTAATCAGATAATAAAGATCAGACTTCTTCGGCTGATCGACACAGAAAGCGAGCTCCGTTGAATAACAACAACTTTTATAACGTCGGGTGCGTTGATTCGTGACGACTACCCTTCTTTATCTTCTTAACGTTGCAGTGAAACCAACTACCGACATAAGCATAAAAACCGGCCAAGTGCGTGTCGGGCCACGCGCAGTAATAGGGTTCCGTCGTTAAGATAAGATAAGATAAGATAACTTTATTCGCTTAAACATGTGTGTACATACAAATTGCATGCAAGATTTCAACATAAAATATTTTTGTCCCGACATGTTTGCCATATGAAATGGCGTGCAAATATTTAGGTATTACGGTTACTAATTAAAGCACTAATAATTAAGCATTCCAAGTTACATAATTATCTCATAATTCATTCATAACAATTATCATAAATATTATTATCATTTAAATTCATTAAATTAATACAAAATCATTCTATAATAAATTCATTAAATTAATACAAAATTACTTTATAATAAATTCATTAAATTAATACAAAATTATTTTATAATTATTATAGGTACATTCAATATTATTTTTATGAAGTACAAACAATCAAGTAAATTTGTCCGTTAGAAAGTCAGTAATATTATAATATGCTTTATCAGTCAAAAGTGATTTAACCCTGGCTTTAAATGCTGCAATTGTAAAGTCTTTCCAACTCTTAGGGAGTTTATTATAAATGACTGGCGCCATGCAAAAAACACTCTTGAACATAAGTGCAGTTCTAGCCTGATTTAGACATAACTTACTGTTATCACGTCTGTTACGGGGATAAGCATCTGCCATGCTCTGAAATAGGTTAGGATTTGTCTTAACAAATACTACAATCTCCAAAATATATAAAGATGGCAGAGTCAGTATCTTATATTTTTTAAAGAAAGGTTGGCAGCTATCAGTCATTTGCAATTTGAATATTGCTCTAAGACATCTTTTTTGCGCTTTAAATATGATTTCTTTGTCTGTAGAGTTGCCCCAGAATATGATGCCGTATCTGAGAACGGATTCAACAAGTCCATAATAAGTAGTAAGAAGCGCATCTATACTAAGGGTTCGGGACAGGGTATAAAGAGCATACGAACTACTGCATAGTCTTTTTCTTAGTATCTCTATGTGAGCCTTCCAATTTACAGCCCTATCTATTGTAAATCCTAGGAACTTAGTCGTATTAACTGCGTCAATTCTATTATTATTATATTTAATGTCAAGATTATATGTCAAACGTTGGCTGAAATTCATTATAAATGTCTTATTGATATTTATTTTTAAATTATTATTATCTAACCATTCAATAATTGTACTCAACGCATTATTTATGTCATTTTCATAGGTGTCTCGACATTTACAAGTTATCGTCACTGTGCTGTCATCAGCAAAAAGTGACATAGGGTGCACAGTGGCTCTAGGGAGGTCATTAATGTAGAGTGTAAAGAGAAGGGGTCCCAGTACGCTCCCCTGTGGAACTCCGTGGACGACTCTACGTTCTTCTGATGAAAATGTGTTCTCCGTTTTTTTGTCGTTTATTTTACTAATTTGTGTTATTTGCCTTCGGTCACTGAGGTAAGATTGAAAGAGTTTTAGGACATTTCCTCTGACACCGTACGCATCTAGTTTCTTCAAAAGAATATCGTGTTGAACATAATCAAACGCCTGTGTCATATCGCAGAATATTGAAGATACTGGGGTATTTTTATCCATGTTTTTCACCACAACATGTAAGAAGTCGTACACAGCCATATTTATGGTCTTTTTTTCCCTAAAACCCTTCTGTTCGTTACATAATATGTTATTTTTTTCTAAGTATGTGTTCAACTCTTTATAGAAATGCTTTTCAAAGATTTTAGAGAATACAGGTATGAGTGATATAGGCCTGTAATTTTCCATTTGTTCTTTGTCCTGTTTTTTGTGTAATGGTTTAATGATAGATGTTTTAAGAGCATCTGGAAATACACCTTCACTTATACTCAGATTGCACAATAATGTGGACTAAAAAGAGTGCTTAGTAATCTTTCAATGTTTGTACGAAATTTTTACTTTTCCGGTTGGTCGACTATTACTCGTAAACTTGTAAAGCCTACTTAGCTGTGATAGTTTTCCTTTTAACTTCGTTGTATATACTACTATCGTGAATTTTTTCACATATCCAAAACTAACCGTAGCTGACAGAGGGGTTGGGACACTTGACTAATAAAAATTAGCAATTTAAAGCTTAACCGCGAGCGGCCCGACCGACGATCCGGATCGTCAGTGCCATTGTTTATCTATTGTGTCTATAATTACAGTACTCGATAAGTTAATATTTCAGAAAAGGGATCCGCCTTAATCGATTTTTTTTTTGTAACAAACCCATAATATTTTTGAAAGACCTATCCAACAACACTCCACACCATGGGATAGACGAGAAAAAAAAAACATCCCCACTTTAGGTGTACACGTGGCACGATTTTTTTTTCCTTATTTTATTGTACCACTTTGTCGACGCGATTAATATGTAGATATATCCATGCCAAATTATAGCTTTCTAGTACTAAGAGTCTATGAGCTAAGCTGCGGACGGACAGACGGACGGACATGGCGTAACTATAAGGACTTGACTACGGAGCCCTAAAAATACGAACTTTTTATGAAGAATATTTTTTATTGGTCGGTACCTAATGCGTATCATTAATATAATGTTACTAACTAAATTATTCATTATTCCGCTGCCACTGACTTCCGAGGTCGAGGAAAGCTTACAGCTAATTCAGAGTTAATTAGGAATTCTGTCGCAAGGCTGAGTAGGCTAATACTAGTCGACTAAACAATGCTATTTGACGTCGTTTGTTCCACGTTCCTGGAGACGCAACCCGTCCCTCTCATTAAATATGAACTACTTGCGAAGGTGTCTGAGTAACATTGGCAGATTACTAGCTATCTTAAACGTGTGTGGAATAAGTAATATACACACATACACTCGCTAAAGTACTTTTGCTAGGTATATAGATGATTTAACACTACATTTGAGCGCGTGTTGATAAATTCCTGGGAACCTTGCCTTATAGGTAAATATTCTGGTGACGTGTACAACTTTTGTTAACGTGACATTAAACCAAGGTCCTAGACAAGGCACTACAATATTTTGGTATTTAACTATTTTGCTTTATTAGAAATCTTGAAACTATTACAAAAATAATAAGCAACAGTGAAACCCAAAAAAAACCAATGAAATAATAAAATGTCCAAGTTTATAAACGATTTAAAATTGTTGACAAGACAGAGGGGCAACACTACTGCTGTATGACGCCAAACGCCATAAGATACGTCTATACCAGTGCGCTTTCATGTTCATCTTGCATCTTCATCTGAAGCATGCGTGAAGCGCCATCATCATCATCATTAAGCTGAAAGACGTCCACTGCTGGACATAGGCCTCCCCCAAAAGGAGGGGTCCGTAATCGCCACGCTTGGCAGGCGGGTTGGCGATCGCAGTATGGTTGTTAAAGTACTCAGAGAACGCTGCTGTCCATCCTCTAGTGAATCCCTTTGTCGCCTTTTACGACATCCATGGGAAGAGATGGGGTAGTGCTATTCTTTAAGTTACGAGACTGTGAAGCGCCATAGCGCATGCAATAGCGCATGCCTTAATACTAGTTCGACAAAAGCGCATGCCCCCTAAGGCACGCTAATCCGTCTATTCAGTCTATTGTATGTCGACTGACGACTGACCGAGGCGCACCGGTGTAGACGTTATGCTTCATATGTCTTATGGCAATCAATATTGCATGCGCTTGACGCAAGAGGAATTGAAAGTTGAAAGCGCAAGATGAACATGAAAGCGCACTGGTGTAGACATACCAATATACCTTAAAAACACTCTGTACCTACAACAGGTTCCTAACATAAAATGCCTCTTCAACCAACTTCGAAAGCGTGTAGCTATCTCCTCAATTTTTTATCGATTTTATTTTATCTTTTCAGTCTGGTGCTGAGCGGGAGGAGCTGTGCGGATTTGTGGTTGTTGTGCGTTGTCGAAAGTAATGAATATGTGCTATCTATTTTGTTGAACTGAATTGCGTAGTTGCCATTAACCAGTCGTTCTGTTTACGAGTATTAGTGAAGGACAGGAATAAAACAAAAAGGCAAAAAAAAAAAAAAAAATTTACCTATCGATTATGAACCGCTTCTGAAAATTTGGCTACCCTTTGAAAAATATAAGTACCTGACATACCTATCTGAAGGTAGACAATAAGTACTACATTTTTTTTAACCCAGACACTATAATTAATTATTTTAAGATCAAACTCGCGTTGGCAAAGAATCGAATAACTATTTCACTTTCACTTTTAAGTTTTTAAAATATTTTTCGAAATTATCATTGTCATTCACTATTTATTCGTGTAAGATACGCTGTGACAATAATTTATTTAAGTACTGAATTTCAATTACCGTCACAGTTAAACGGTGTTATTTCACGGTAGTTGTAACTTGTAGATTAGTAACCGCGAGTAAAGGCGTGAACACACAGAGACAGAGTGCGGGCGCGGAACGACTGCGGGTCTGCGGCAATTGAAATGTGTGAAACATAAGGTTTTTTTAGATTGATTATGATTTAGATTTCTAGATGGTAAGCGCAGACAGGGTCTAACGCAGCGTCTTACGTAGGCGGTTCAAAGCGACGCGATCCGATGCGGTGACACGCGAATTCAATGCGATGCGGTGCGAAGCGGTGGCTTTGTTCTACGAGCTCGCGAACCGGCCGCCGCGCGCCGCCATCATTCAGTAGCACTGTACGGCACCGCATCCAGTTCGCGCGAAAATATCAAGCTAACTGATCGCGTTCGCTTCGTTTCGTGCCGCGCCGCACCGCACTCCACGTGTGTTTGGTCGCATAGGCCACCTCAATAGGTATCGACTGTTTGTCGTTTTCGCGTCGCGCCGTGCATCACCTAGTATGCCGCGTAAGATGGAGCACACGAATCCAAGTAACAGAGATATAGAGGGATTCCTCTATACTCCTCTGGTTCTCACATACACACGATGGAACACAGTAAACTGCTTGGACTTTAATGTGAGGGAGGTAGCTAGCCAGGCGCACCGTAAAGATCCTACCACCAAGCGTGCTGGGTTTTGTTGAATCTTACAACACGCATATATTCCCAGGTGCGGTCAGGAAGTTTTATATTCTAGCCCGTCCGTCCACACACGGGATAAGGTAAATTGTTCTTAGCGTATAAAGAAGACTTTGGTACCCATTCTCTACTCCATAATCTCTTAGATGTGCTTTAACGTCACCCACGGGTTGAGAGAGAGTTGCCTGTACTCCTAGTACGAGTTCGCAAATTACTAAAAGCGGGAAAAAATGTTCACAGTTCTATGCTGAAACTGTTGCGCGGTGTCACACTGACTCATGATGAAATCATATCCATCTGTTGTCTGGCAGAAATAGGATTGCCAGCATATTAAACATTATAGTACATAGTGTATATAGTATACTTTACTACTCTGTCAAGAAAGTAATGGGAAAAGATCAATAATACACAAAATTTTCGTGAGACACATTCATATTTATGATTATTTACGGTTTACTCACGTGCATTTTTCGGGATTGCCCGACTAGTTCGTCTCGCGACCTCGCCGCGGGTTCAGCTCATGATTAAGGGCTCCGTTTGGGTCCGAAACTAGTCGGGCAATCCCGAAAAATGCACGTGAGTAAACCGTAAATAATCATAAATACACAAAATGTTAGTTATTCATCCAAATTTATTTTATCGCCTTCAAAGTATCGTCATCATCATCATTCAGCCGAAAGACGTCCACTGCTGGACATAGGCCTCCTCCAAGCATCGCCACATCCACCTGTACTGTGCTCCATGTTGGGGTATACCGTAATCGCCGCGCTTGGCAGGCGGGTTGGCGATCGCAGTATGGTTGTTAAAGTACTCAGTGAACGCTGCTGCCCATCCTCTAGTGAATCCCTTGGTCGCCTTTTACGACACCCATGGGAAGAGATGGGGTAGTGCTATTCTTTACGTCCGGCATCACACGGCACTTCAAAGTATGCTCCTTCAGAAACGATACACTTACGCCAACGAATAATCCAATCATCAAAACATTTTTTAAACGCTTTTTCCGGAATTGAGTTCAGTTCCCGTCGCGAATTCTCCTATATGTCTTCTACCGAATGAAAACGGGTGCCACGAAGTAGTAATTTGAGTTTCGGAAAAAGAAAGAAGTCGGCTAGAGCCATATCTGGTGAATAAGGTGGTGGCTCGATGGTATTTGTTGAGTTTTTGGGTAAAAATTCATTCACAATAATGGCCTTTTGCGAAGGCGCATTATCGTGATGCAAAATCCAAGAATTTTCTTTCCACAAATCTGGCCTTTTTCGTCGAATTTGCTCTCTTAACCTGTGTAGTACTGTAATTATAGACACAATAGATAAACAATGGCGGCCGTACCGTTTTCGGTACACTTGGGCGGTAATCGTTAAACGCCGCATATCGCTCAAATAGTATTCTTTATTTACCGTTTGACCTTCTGGCAAGAATTCCGAGTGCACAACACCGCGATAGTCAAAGAAAACAGTCAACATGACTTGGACTTTCGATCGACTTTGGCGTGGTTTTTTCGATTTCGGTTCAGTTAGAAGACGCTACTCCGAAGCTTGTTGACTAGTTTGCATGTCAAATTCGTCATCTCACGTCTCGTCACCAGTAACAATGCGTTTCATTAATGTTGGGTCAGAATTGACTCGTTCTAGCATGTCCTCAGCGACTCTTATGCGATTGAGTTTTTGGAGAAAATTCTGATCTTTTGGGACTAGCCGAGCGGCACTATGTTTCATACCCAAGTGATTATTTAAAATTGTACGGATCAACTTGAATGAGGATTTTCAGTCACTATTTCCTTCAATTTTGCGATGTTAACTTCAGTTGAAGACGTTGATGGCCTACCAGAGCGAGGCAAATCTTCCATCACATCTCGACCGCTTTTGAACGCTTTGTACCACTCATAAGAAAGTGTTTTTAATAAAATCGGTACACTGTAAGCCTTCTGTAACATTTTCAGTGACTCCGAACGCGAAATTCCATTGGCGATGCATTTACTAGACAAACTCTTTGTTCGATGTTTTTGTCCATTATGAAATTCAAAATACACACTAGATATGACCTAACTAAAAACAACACTGTATTTAATCTAAATACCAAATGCAACTCAAACTCCGCGCCAAAATGGAGAACAGTTGTGAAAATCCAATCAAGCAACAAAAAAACAAAAAATAATGAATTTGTAACCATAAACAAATCATCCATTCCCGATACTTTTTTGACAGAATGTGTATTTAATGTGCAAAAATACTATTATATTTCAGTTGGGTGGATCAACATTTATTTTGCAATATCGAAACTATTAACAAACAAATCCCTCACTTTGTAAAATTTTTGAACGCAATTATTCGGTATTACTTGCAAAGTGAACAAATGAAATGCAAAAAAACATACGTTCCCGTACATCAACAAACATACGTCAACACCATTGTTTTTTTAAATCTTCCTTCGTAATTTATTTTTTGAAGTGTACTATAATGTTTTATAGCTTATTCAGAAAAATCTGCCGAAATTATGTTGGCAACTCTGGTACATCTCTATTTTTCTAGTAATGATTCTTATTTGTTTTGTGTACGATTAAGATTATTGTATTGTACTGATTGCGGAACGGAGCGTGTGTGGAACGACAATGGGCCGTGAGCCGCAGTGTGAAGGCAGATTCACATTAGACTTTGATATCGTGAATGTCGTGATGCATCAGTAGGTACATCAGAAGCCTATTGGAGTCATGTATTACATACATACTAAGGCGTGCACACTATATTGAACTTATGCGCTCAGACATCTGAATAGCGTTAGCGGTAGCTACAGGGTGTTAATGAAATCGTGTAATTCCCTCAAACCGCGTGATCTACTGGTGACACAGATTAACCCTAAATGGGAATTTTCGAAAACCAACCAAAAAAAAATTCCATTTTTTTTTTGGTTTTCAATGTCTCAATCTTTTATAATAATAATAATAAAATGTTTATTCGGTTCAAAAAAAAAAAACGGTCCAATATTGCAAATGTGATACAAGTACTGGAACATTAAGCGCTAAATTTTTACAATTTCTCTGGGCCCCACACTAGGATTCCCTGTGTCGTGGGGGTGTCGTGTTCCTGTGTTTTTAGAGCCTTGAGTTACCTGACTGCAAAGAGCGATATCGCGTTAATCGTTCCTGCCAGCCGTGTTGCCGTACTTTCATTAATTTATGCGTGGCATCGAAATGTTCACACAAATAAAATTATTATGTTGCAAAAAAAAAAACTTATTTTTTTACTGAATTCTTATTAGATGGTTTAGATACGATAGGTAACAAAGCCGCATGAAACAAAAAGTTTTTTTTTATTTTTATCAAGCTTAATCCCGTGCGGGGCCTGTCTACATCAGTAGTAGAGCATGTGGTTTTAAGGAATTACACGAATTCGTTAACACCCTGTATATGATTAGACGTAAGTCTAGTGACTATCTACCTTGATACCTCGCACTGAAGCCGCGCCAACGCGCCGGCCCGCACCCGGCCCGCAGCCGTTCCGCACCCGTTCCGCACCCGCACTCCGTGAGTTCCAGCCTTTAATAGTAACCCGTGGCAGGTTGACTTTAACAAATGGCGCGGCAAGACAGACAGCTGACAATGTTTTTCTTTAATTTACAGACACAGGCAGACATCCAAACTATTAAGCTACGGAATACTGGAGACGAACCGTGGCTTTGTGCGGGTGGAATACTAATTCGTATTTACCAAGTTACATGGACTATTTTTAACAAGAAATAATTCAACTTTATTTCCTCTGAATCGTTTTTGGGCAGGGAAACAAGCATTTTTGTTTAAAGTACCTAAAAGAGGTAGGTAATTGTTTTTGTATGATATTTTATAATCTAATTTTATAAATGCGAAAGTAAGTTTGTTTGTTTGTTACCTTTTCACGCCTAAACCACTGAACTGATCATCCTGTTTGGCATATACGTTGACAAGTGTACAGAAACGGACATAGGGTAACTTTCATCCCGAAAAAAAGTACTGTCCCCGAGGAAAACTGAAAGGGAAGCTGATTTCTAAAAAACTGTGCTAGTTACAGAGATTGTTTTATTATTTTTCTAATATTTATATAAACCTCTATCAATTCGATTTATTCCAGATTTTACGCTTTACAAACTTCGGAGATAAGGGCAGGGGGAGTTGGTATTTTAACAGACATTTTTTACCAAACTCAAAAACTAACGGCATAAATGAAATTGACCTAGAAACCCCGTTTTAAAAATTTCAAGCCCCACTTCGGTCCGTATTGCAATGAAAATAAAAAATAAAATTCAACTCTTTCACTTGCAATACCTTTACATGGACAAGCATTCTTTAAAACTATTCCAACAAGTCGACGATAAAAGTAAGGCATATTTATCGTAACAGCTATTTAAAACAGGAATCTTATGATAACAGACTGTAACTGTGACAAACAAACTGAAAAAGCAGTTCCTGTTCCACGAGCTAACAAAATCACCTATATGACAGCCACAAGCTTTTCTCTATTCATACTTATGACAGCCTTAGTTAGAATAAGATAAAAAATGTTACTGTTACTCTGTGATACCCTGTTACAGCCGTCACAAGCTCTTTCCTTTTCTCGCATAGGTTTAACACCTTAGTTAGAAAGAGAAGTCCTGCTGTTACAGTAAACAGGTTACACGTTGCTATCTATGGTAACAGAGAACACACAATAGTTTGTTCCCACATAGTATGAAACAACAGGCTGTTATTTTGTAACAGGTTTTTGGAACTGCTATTTACGTGTAACAGGAACAGGCGTAACAGATACGTGATTTCACCTGTTACAACCCACTCCTAGTCGACGATAGAATGAATAAATAGTTCTTGAAATAAGCAGCTGCGACAGACAGACAGATGGGCGGACGGACGAAGTAGCATAATAAGTTTTCCTTTTTTACCATTTTGGTACGGAACCCTAAAAATATATATTAACAAAATTCCTTTGTAAATGAACGTCGGTTACAAGACATTTTCTACCTATGTTTACTCAATTATTATATCTGAATTTCTTTCAGTATTAGGATAGATACAGAATCTAGTCCAGACAACAATATTATAGAGGTTTAATATTACAAGCAAAAGAATAATAAATCTAGGACGAACAATGGTTTGATAATTAAGGAGATCTGGGTTATAGAAAACTAATATAGTAATAAATATTTCATGAGCGCTTTATGCTAGTTCTGTTATTTCACTCCCAAATTGAATGAAAAATAACGTAAACTGAAGTCAAATTTTCTATTCATTCATTAATTCAACATTCAGCATCACGGACATATGGTATGTCCACACCAGTGCGCTTTCATGTTCATCTCACGCTTTCGTCTGACGCATGCTTGAAGCGCTATAGCGCATGTAATAGCGCATGCCTTAATACTAGTTCGAGTCTTATAGCAATCAATATTCCATGCGCTTGACGCAAGAGGAATTGAAAGTTGAAAGCGCAAGATGAACATGAAAGCGCACTGGCACATACAAATAGGCCTCCTTCAAACATCCCCACATCGACCGGTCCTGTGCTTCTCGCATCGAACTTCGAGAAAGAGGTCAATCGTCGAATGCGACGGCTGGGCAGGAAGCTACGCAATTTCTTTTCATCCCAACTACCGCAGTGTCTCCAGACGAAAGTCTTTGAGCAGTGCGTGTTGCCAGTGATAATTTCAAAGTGGTCGCTCATAGTGGGCCTCATAAAAGGCTCAAGGTCACCCAAAGGCCAATGGAGAGGACTATGCTCGGAGTTTCCCTACGTGTTCATATCAGAAATGATGAGATCCGCATGAGAACCAAGGTAACTTTTCTATGCAAGTAAATTATCCTGATAAAAAAATATCTAAAAGCGGAATAATGTAATTGCTTCCATATTATTCGTATCACTAATTAATCGATCGGTACCCCAAGTGTGAGTTTTTTACGTTACTACTGTAGTTGCGTCACGCCAAAAATGTCGAACAAATTTTTAGTCACGCTATTTGCCGCTAGAGGCTCTGCTTAAATTTTCATACATTTTTGGCGTGACTCAACTACAGTAGTGACGTAAAAAAACTCACACTTGGGGTACTGCCCCCTGATTCAGAACGAGTAGATTAGTCAGTTGTCGCACGATTCGGTAAGCTATCTCTTTTTCTCTTGTCACGAGAATCGTAGACTACGAGATAACAAACCGAATCGGTCGACAACTGCTTGTCGAAAAGTTTCTGAACGGGGGACAAGCCCCCTAGACAAAATTCCTTTTCATTTAAGCGTTAACGCCTGCAGAAAGATCAAATTGTATGGAAATGACAATTGCTTACGCTTGAGCAACTGTTTTTTTCATACAGTTTGATCTTAAAATAACGTTTAAGGAAAATGGATTTTGTCCAGGGGGGCTGGACTATCGAAATCACGCAAGTAACAATATTGTGTTTGTATCTGTATATATTTACCAGCATGACGCGTTTTCATATTTTTGCTCTCGTGTCGGCAAAAGCTATACGAGAATAGCTCATCATTCAGCCGAAAGACATCCAATGCTGGACAAAGGCCTCCCCCAAGCATCGCCACATCGACCGGTCCTGTGCTTCTCGCATCCAGCGGTTTCCCGCGACCTTCACCAGATCATCGGTCCACCTTGTGGGAGGCCTACCCACGCTGCGTCTTCCGGTACGCGGTCGCCACTCCAGAACCTTTCGGTCCCATCGGCCATCCGTTCTGCGAGCAATGTGCCCCGCCCACTGCCACTTAAATTTGGCAATTCTTCGAGCTATGTCGGTTACCTTGGCTCTCCTGCGGATCTCATTATTTCTGATATGATCACGAAGGGTAACTCCGAGCATAGCCCTCTCCATTGCCCTTTGGGTGACCTTTAGCCTTCTTATGAGGCCCATTGTGAGCGACCACGTTTCAGTGCCGTATGTATTCACTGGCAACACGCACTGGTCAAAGACTTTCGTCTTGAGACACTGCGAGAATAGCTCATCCGTGATGAAAAGATTAGCCAGTAAGCGAGATTGGTAGCGACGCTGATTGCCCAGGGTGCACCGGACGTACTTAAGCATCGTCACTCATGGATGCTGATTTAACACAATACATACTCTTAACACCTATACCTTCCTCGTGTGAAAATGTCATCCATAAATGTAATGTAACAATACCTAGATTAAGGCATTTATAGTCAAACACAAACTTAAACTTAGGACAACCGAATTAAGTTGGCTCTCTTCGTAATCTTAGATCAAGCAAAGCTAACACTGTTATCGAGGCAATAAAAAGCTCACGACTTAGATAACAACGTAGAAGCCAAGAAATAGCATTAGGTACAACCATTTGCCGAGCTACTAACTTCAAAATTATTTATAATAATACTTTGATACATGCATAAAGGAAACGGGAAGTAGATACGGGAACGCTGAGCAGAACCCGAAACTGCTTGTAATTTCGCAGAACCCTGAAATCCGACGTCGTACATGTTGAAAGTGTGCGGAACTTTGCCAACTAATAGCAGTTAGTCGCCACGTATAATAAGCTGGTATGAAAGAGACCCTGGCCAAGTATTCGGAAGGTAATTTTTGTATAGCTATAGATAGGTAAGTAGGTACAGCACCGCATGTCGCGCGCACTTGTTTCACGTAAATTATGGGTGGCGCAGACGCGCCGCGACCAAACTTGCTGTTTTTGTTTCCAAGATTAACGATGAACAACGGCCCTCGAAAAAACGTGTCACAGAAAACGGATATTGCCCAAAAGTTTGCCGCATAAATTTTCTTTGTTCAGTTTTATAGCGTTTATGTAAATAATGATACAGCCCTTTTATGACTTTCCTTTTCTTCCCTTGATGTTTATTAACTACTTGTGGGTTCAATCTGCAATAAATAAGATGGGATGCGAAACTGTGGTAATAAAAAAGCACTTTAGATTAGCGTGTTATAAAACGAGTTGAATTTAATCTGACAGCAGTTTACGTTACAAATAAATTATTGCAGAAGCTTTAACCTTTGTATTTAACGTCATCTAAGCTACGAACAAAAATACAACTAACTTTCGAGACGGTAACGTGGTTTTCCGATACACTCGAAACAATTCTATTGTTTCACAGTTTTTGCTTTCAAAAAGTTATATATGAGAAATCAGAACAATGTTGGGAAGAAAAACAATAATCCCTTATCCATTCTCGCCTATAAATGTTGAGATAAACTTACTTTTACTTAGGTAGATGGTATAAATTGCAAAGGGTCATCGAACGGTAAAACGGTAGGTACCACCTATGAAAAAACCTGAACTAGTATAGCCCAGCATTTTACACTTTGTATAAAACGTAAACAAACCTTTAATCGTGAAACATTCATTTTTCTTTAAGAATCTATCAAAAAACACATTTTACCGGTCGACATCGATGCGGAGGAATGTGTTAATGCCCTATTTTATATTAGGTATTGTTTTATTAGGTTTTTTTTTATTTGTGTATCGCCGTTGCAAATTTAGAATCTCACATGCGTAAAAAGTATCTTTCCCAGAAAAACGAACGTTTTGATGAACAAAGTAATGTAAGGGACACTAAGAATATTTTTAAAATGAGATGTACGTCTATGAATTATGAAGATATTCACATGGGAGTTTTTTTAAACGCTGACGCTATTCGAATTTGTGAAAAACTCATTTTCTACAAAAATGTTACATACGAGAATTTAAATTTGCAACGACGATATTACATATTTGTACTTGTAATTATTTAAATATTTTTAGTTGATATTGTATCACTATAAAGTTAATAAACAGCATATTATTCGAAATAAACTATCAGACGATAAAAACAATTATAGATAGATAAGTATTAAGGTTTCGTAAAAAGTGTGTATATACATATGTAGGTAATTTAATTCAATGGATTTTTTAAAGAAAAACGAGTGTTTTACGATTAAAGGTTTGTTTACCTTTTATACATTTAAAAGGCTGTACTATACTAGGTAACCACTTTACCGAGCAGAGACCTCCGTTTTACTGCACAGACACCGACATAGTAAGTGGTGGTATTAAAATCAAATATTTACGCACAACTTTTCGTTTCAGTCCCTTCTAGCCTAACAAAAACTTTATGACCTAATAAAATTTGTTTACCAACTAATATAATAGAACTCGAAAATTTGTTTCACGAAAATATAAGCGTACCTATACAACTAGATAAAAATCTAATTTGCAAACGCAATTTCGTCAGACTGTTTTAATGAAATTAATATTAATATAACGTGAATAATAAGTTTTACAACACAATATAAATGTGAAAAGATATTACTTTTTAATATTGGGTATAATTTTATTTGAAAATGAAAGACGTCAGCTACTTTTTAAGATGTTAACAGAAAATAATCTTTTAGAATAGAATAGATATTATATTTATTTGCTAAGACGGTACAAAATCAGGTGTTACAATTTGTTAAAGAATCCCTGTACAATCTACCTTAATACAGCATGCAAATTTAGTACGTAATTACAAAACAAGCTTAATTTATTATTTAATTACACTGACTGATTAATAGGAAACCTTGCAGTGTTTTTTTTCTAAAAGTAACTCTGTAACTTTTTTTTCAAATTTTATTTTAAAGTTAAATTACCTTATTGTTTAATTCCCATATGGATTCAGGAGCACTTTCTGGTATGAAATATAAACCAAAGCACACTCCTTTAACAATAACATTATTCACAGGCTCTGCTTACCTCCTTCAAGAAAGAGTAAATAAGAAAAAAGATATAGCAGGGGCAGTTATGTCACTATTGTACCTTATCATTATCATCATTCAGCCGAAACACGTCCACTTCTGGACATAGGCCTCCCCCCAGCATCGCCACATCGACCGGTCCTGTGCTTCTCGCATCCAGCGGATTCCCGCGACCTTCACCAGATCATCGGTCCACCTTGTGGGAGGCCTACCTACGCTGCGTCTTCCACTACGCGTTCGCCACTCGAGAACCTTTCGGCCCCATCGGCCATCCGTTCTACGAGCAATGTTCCCCGCCCACTGCCACTTAAGTTTGGCAATTCTTCGAGCTATGTCGGTTACCTTGGTTCTCCTGCGGATCTCATCATTTCTGATATGATCACGCAGGGTAACTCCGAGCATAGCCCACTCCATTGCCCTTTGGGTGACCTTGAGCCTTCTTATGAGGCCCATTGTGAGCGACCACGTTTCAGTGCCTTATGTAATCACTGGCAACACGCACTGGCCAAAGACTCGTTTTGAGACACTGCGGTAGTTGGGACGAAAAGATACGTAGCTTCTCGAATGCTGCCCAGCCGAGTCGGATTCGACGATTGACCTCTTTCTCGAAGTTGGACATACCTAACTGGACGGTTTGTCTTAGCTAGGTAAACATAATCGTCGACAAATTCGAGTGTAGAGTCTCCGATCTTCATAGGAGTGGGTGTTACATGGATATTTTACATGATCTTTGTCTTATCTATGTTCATTTTACTATTGTACCTATCCATTTAAAAAAGCCAACGCCATGAATCAAAATACTTACTTAAAAAAAATATGATAAAATTATGACATTGATTTAAATGCAAATGAAATAGGTCTGGAGATTGAGGGCTATGAATATCAGATAAAATCGTTACTGCCTTAATATAGAACAACGTTCTTAATTAAACGCTTTTTTTTCGCGTGTTTTTTTTTATTTTGGGACCCAATATTTGGTCCTTGCCCTAGACGCTCACGACCCTAGCTGCATGCCTTACACCAAACGGTAACTGCAGCTACAAATAAATAGCGATCAAATGGGTCTTGAGCAACTTAGTAGCCTAGTAGTATGCAGTCAATCTTACTTCTTCTTAGCTTGTCGATGACAATATACACCGTGTCGGCCCAAAACTCAGCAATGAGTTTAGCACTATCCGTAGCGTCTATTAGTTTTTGTGGCGTACAGGTAAACAGGGCAGGTAGGGCATGATGTTAAGTGCGCCATATTTTGCGGAACGGCACCACATTTACACTCCAGGTTTGAGTTATCCGCAAATTTCCACCTGAGCAGGTTTTCCTTGTTTCGACCAACCTGAGTCCGAAGTCTATTTAGAGACTTCCAGGTCAGCCAAAGCAACTCATGCACAGGTGGGAGATCTTCAGAAGGGGCAACAAATGGAGTGGATAGAGAAGCCTTATCTCGCCACAACTGGACTCTTACCTATGAACGTTCGCCAGTGAGTGGGAGGACACGCTGTGCAAAGCTGTTACGGCTCTTAAGTCTTTGCCGAACGGGGATGTTGTAGTGCAGAGGGTGACGCGTATCGCTTTCCATTTTGGTTCTTTCGCTAGAGCTACCACGATGGCAATCCAAAGTCAACCTTACTGACTTCCTCACACTTGAACACAGCCTAATAATATAATCATTGGAAAGATTATAATATCCGACAACTTTGGTTTATACAGCACCCACTATTTTCGAGTCGGCATTATCAGGAAACTTAGTCGTAATACAAGTTACTAAAGTAACGCTCGACATACATTTGAAAGGGTCTCGAAGTTTCAGTATTATTTCAAGTACTTAAAACCACAAGCATGGCCATGAGATTGAAGACTTTATATCCGATTTCACTGAAACATATTTCCAACTCAAAATCATGCCGGACTATTTTTTGTGTTCACTATAAGGCCTGAGTACACATGCTATGAAAAAAGCAAATGCCGTTGCCATTAGAAGATGCTTTTATAGCAATGTTTGTGTGTCTATAATTTGCATTACTATGCTTACCATTGCATGCTTTTAGGCTTACTTTGACTGCCCCGTTGATCTAGTGGTCGCAAGCGCAAATGCTGAGCGTGAGGTCCTTTGACATTTTAATATTTTTTATCAATTACTATTATTTTAATTATTTCATACAATTTTATACAATTTCTGATATTAAATACCATTGTGGCATTATTAATGCTGTTCACATTCTTAAACGCATGACTTTTTCGTGAAAATACACTTTTTTTTTACAAACGTGCTTTTGTGTTACTTACTATTGTATACCAGGCCTAAGCAATAGTTTCATTTTCTTCAATGTGGAGAATAAGAGAAAATATGAAATGTGTATACTTCTTATCTTTCCGGGCAAGTAAAGCTGACTGAGGAGATCCCGTGAACAGCGCCATAATTTTATTATGTTTACTCCTTGACTCGAATTCCGTGCCATTTATGTATGAAATATATTTTTGCGGTTGAATGTTTTTATGGGCAGATCTTGATAATTTTTCTATGGTGTGAATTAGGGTTTTCGCGTTCCCGGCCTATTTGAGTTCCCGGGAATCGGGAATTTTTTCTCTTAATTCCCGGGAATTCCCGGGTACCCGGGAATTTTCATGTTTTTTGTATAAATATAGTTTTTCTCGTATATTTCAACATTAAACTTGTGTAAGTACCTTAAACATGATAAATTGATAAATTGTCTAACATACCAACCGACTTTTCTTATTAAAATAAAAAATCTTACACTTATTTGAAAAATTTAACTAGGAACAGTTACAGTCATTTATTGTGCGAGCGACGTCACGAGTTTTTTTAATGAATGTATTACGGAATAACAACAGGCTGAATCAATGTAAAGGGTGTTACTAAATTCGTGTAATACCTTAAAACCACATGATCTACTACTGGTGTAGAATGACCGAGCACGAGATTCAGCTAGATTAAAAATAAAGTTTTTTTTTCTTGCGGTAGCGATATGTGATCGAAACACAACCAGCTAATAAGGTACAAATAAAAAAATTAAAAATTGCTAAATAAAATTTTTATTCGTTGGAACATTTCGACGCCACTCATCAATGAATGAAAAAACGGTGACATAGCTGGCTAGCAGGAAATCGTTCTTTGCAGTCGGTTAATTCGAGGCGCAAAAAGGGCTCGAAAACAGAACTTTTTTTTTGAAAATAAACTGTCCTGTATTTAAAATAAAAACCATTTAGGGTTAATCTGTGACCAGCATATCACGCTTTTTGAAGGAATTATACGAATTCGTTTACACTCTGTATATTTTCATTATAAATCTCGAAATTACACAAAAGTGTGCATTGTGAATAGTTTCTACAAATGAAACATTTACAAAAAAAAAACAAGCGTTTAGAATTTGTTTTCTAGACAGAGACAACAGTACTGTGTGCTGACATCACGATACATTTACCCCATTCACACCACGCAGTACAATGCCGGTTTCACGCGAGAGAGACGGAAAATGCTCTAAAATCTTCGGAAGCGTGCAGACCCTTCATTTTTCCTCATCATTTCTTCATTTCAAAAAATTCCCGGGTACCCGGGAATCCCGCCAAATAATTCCCGGGTCCTAAAATCCCCAAATTCCCGGGAATTTCCGGTTCCGGGTACCCGGGGCGAAAACCCTAGTGTGAATCCTTTTATAACATGTACATTTTGAGTTTCAATATTTAGTAAACATAACTATAAAGTTGATAGAGAATTATGAAAAAAAATGCAAACAAAAATTTCTATTTACGTATAACATAATACGCTTTAAGAAAATAGATTCTTAATATACGATGGGCTACATTAAATTCTGGTACTGATGCTGATTGTACCAAAAGTCATATTTTGGGATTATAATTTTTTGAGAAAAGCGTATACAAGGTTAGTCAGAAAAGGGGTACTAATCCGAAAGGAACAAATAATAATGAGTAACTTTTGTTCTACTACTTTCCCCAAAAGTCAATAAGTATAAGAGAAATAGCTGTTCAAAATTTACATAAAAAATATGCTTAAAATCTATCTATCCTCGGCTATGATCAGCTGTTTACATTTTACGTCATATTTGGCGTCAAGAATTAGAAGCTCCATTTTCTGAATTCGTAACTAAAGAAGGGACGAAGAATTTTTGAAAAAAAATATTTTAAAATTATTTTACATGGAAATAAAAAATTTCGAATTTTGAAATTTTAACACTTACTTTAAAACCGTCATCAGTGATACTTTGAGTGGCCTGCGGATTAGTACCCCCTTTCCGACTAACCTTTTATATATTATTTTGAGAAAATCATATTTGAAATATCATTTATGAGAACGAGAGAGAATACAAATAATGTCTACATATATATATATATATATATAACATATCACACCTAATGGCGATATTACACGGTTCAACCAAATTGATTTACTTTGGTTGAAAGGTGCAAAAATGAAAGCATATGCTATTGATCAATGATATTGAATGATTCACCTTTATGTTTACATGGTTTAATTTGGTTGCTTCATCCAAATTGAAAGGTGGAAGTATCACCATTACATAAATACAGACAACAACGAAAACTTATTTTTTCTATTCCTATTCTCCCTAATAATTTCCTGACGCACTAACAAGGGACACGACCACGACAGCTAAGGGATGATAACAAAGCACCAACCTGCCACTAATTGCGATACTCTGGAAGTGGAAGCAAAGGACTTAATTAGTAATCAATATCCTTCTATCGCTAGGGAAGATGCAAGAAACTAATATTAATTATAGTATGGAAAGGTATCAATTAGTTTGCTCAGTGACCGTCGAATAATTTATCATTGCTCGTTATATCACTTGTAATCATTTTATAAAAATGATGTACTTAGTTCACGATTCCCACCAAAATTAGGAAACGAGATTTTTACAATATTATTGGGTCTCGTGTAGTGCCGGTCTTAAAGAATAGCACTACCCTATCTCTTACCGTGGGTGTCGTAAAAGGCGACTAAGGGATTCTTTAGAGGATGGGCAGCAGCGTTCTCTGAGTACTTCGGTTAAAAACAAAATTTTTTGACATGTTTAAATTCATAAATTTTTAGCTAAAGCTATTTTTACTCATACACACTCCACACTCTCACACTAACACACACTCGCACACATCACACAAATACGCGCATTTTTTGTCTACTAGTTCTGTGTAAGACTCTTTCGTTGATTTATTTTGCCATTATAATTAACCAACTTGTTACCATTGAGTTAATTTGTTTGTATTTTTACATTGTTTACACTCAATTACAATTATTTAGATTATGCTAAGTGGAAGAGCGGAGTCTCCTAACACAAGCAATTCTTGCTTAAAAGGTGTTCTCCAAATCATAAAGTTGTGCTTTTTGTAATTGAAATAAACATTTTGATTTTGATTTGATTTTTGATAAATTAATTTTGAAATTAAGTACTGATCATTTTTACTTTATGTGTTTCCTGTTTCTACATACACACACAACCTTTAGCCCCAAACACATCCTCAGTTCTGTCGTGGGTAATAACAGTTTCCCATACTTTGTTACAAGGAATGGAATTAAAATTACGTAAGAAACTCGCGTGACTATGTCGACTGAAATACTGTGTTACAATCATTAACATAGCCTACAATTTTCGTCCATAAAACAACGAAAGGATTCGAGAATCTGTGTTTAAGTAATATTAAAGTACATAATACATGCCGTCTACTGTTTGGCAAAGTGTTGGCCACACCTTTCTTCCCGTGATTGGATTATCAATGGATTAATCATATTAATATTAGAGTCTTACCCTTATGCTTAGTTTTGATATCATATCGGATCACAATAATGCTGTTTAGTGCACCTACCATATTTTGTCTCTGCATCACCCTAGGGTCGACTGGTAATAAATGCTTAAGGCGTTTAGTCCGCGTCTGTACTAATTTTGAGCATATGGCTCAAGTTACACGTATATTTCTGTATAATCTATGAGTTACACCGCAGAGGAATGGAATGGAAAGCGTCAATTTCGCCTCATGACGCTAGAAGGCGCGGGAATGCTCGAGAATTCCGCATAAACGCTTGGCACCGCTCTACTATGACCGTACCGACCGACTCCCCGTTCGCGCCACTTCCCGCGGATTCTACAGACGGCGCCGACAGTAGCTAGGGGAATTCTTGAGAATGCGCGAGGATTCCCCGGAAGACGCGCGACCTTTTTTGGCTCGTATTTAGTTTGTACTTTATACAATTAACATAAAGTTCATTATGCTATGTACAATTTCGTTGCAAAAAGTCACTTCCATTCCGCGGCGGTGTAAATTGAGCCTAAATGAGTCCTGCCCATTACTATGTATCATATAGGACCGTAATACGAACGTGTTCACCACTATGCCCACTGAAGCAGATCAACCGCGTTCTATACGCGTACACAACACATGATAACCGTACCATCCTCGTTTAGTGCCTGTTCTATTGATTTTTGGCAATTTCCTCTAATTGTATAAGTATTTGTATTAACGAACACAATCTATGAGATATTTGTCCTCCATTTTTTGCGCACGTGCATTCTTTCAAAAGCTAGCAAATACCTAATTAATATCTTGTATCAGACGAGGATTACAATTTACAACGCGGAGCATTCGCGTAGCATACGCAGTATAAACGCAGTGCATACCCATTGCATGTCAGGCACTTAGCGTTGCGTCACCTGCAAAATATTGTCACTATGAAATTTTTGCCGATCCGTGCATGTCATGATATGGGGGATTTACCTACACGGGTCGATTTTAGCCGTGCGGCAAGTCACCAGTCACATCGCTTGTAAAAATCGAATCGCCACCCCATTTGCACTGGTCGACAAAAATCGCATGCGACTTGTTCATTTCTAGCGGAACAACACCAACACAGCGCAAAACACACCTCATGCGGCGGGCGATCGCCTGCAACTGACTATTTACACGGTCGATTTTAGTCACCCGCCGCATGCGGCTTCACGCCTCACGGCAAAAGTCGGATGGCACCCAACTTTGGGGCTTGCGATTTTAGTCACTTGCGGTCTAGTCGTAATTGTCATTTAGACGGTCGATTTCCGCCGTGCCGCCTAGCCGTGCGGCGAAAATCGACCTGTGTAAATCCCCTATTACGGTGTTGGTCGGTGACGGAGGAACGGTCTAGTGAGCATTGTCACATACTAATCCATACAAAGATTTTTTTTATCTCTGCCTGTACGGTTAAGGTCCGTGTATGGTACGATGTAGTGGGCAGAGTTCTTAAAGAATAAAATAAATAAATTATCAGAATAAGTCGCAAAACTGCTGGATGGTTTTAATGCTCATTTTCTAAGGGTGGAATGCGAATTAATGTTTTAAGAGTGTGTTTAGTGTTAGCAATACAAATAGTATGATATGTTCTATGTCATGTTGTCGTTATAAGGCGACTCTTAATTAATGATTTGCCATTGACTTTGAGATAACTTACCTTAAAGCTATGTCTACATCAGTGCGCTTTCATGTTCATCTTGCGTCTTCGTCTGAGGCATGCGTGAAGCGCCATAACGCATGCAATAGCGCATGCCTTAGTACTAGTTCGACAAAAGCGCATGCCCCTAGCGCACGCTAATCCGTCTATTTTATGTCGACTGATAACTAGAGTCGACATAAAATAGACGGATTAGCGTGTAGACGATAAGCTGCATGCGTCTTATGGCAATCAATATTGCATGCGCTTGACGCAAGAGGAATTGAAAGTTGAAAGCGCAAGATGAACATGAAAGCGCACTGGTGTAGACATATCATAAGACGATTTCAAGATTTATTTTCATAGACTGACAGGAGCGTCTTTCTATAGCAACTTACTTCTGTCACCAATTCGTCAGCCGTGTAATTATGGCAAAATTGAGTACTACCGTACATTAAAAATTAGATTAGAATTTACGCACATGCATGACGGACGTCAAGGGTGCACATCGGCGCTGTATGTCAATCTCCACAGTACTGGAAGTTTGCACGACGTGCATGCACGATCATGTGGAGCATGCCATCCAGCACCGACGTGCATACATGACGTCTATCATGCACGATGTCACGTGGGACCCATTAGTTGTTAAGAATCTTTAGCAGTGAACAGAAAGTTACGATGATACATATGCATTAAACACAAAAATGGCCATTAGTTGATTAAAATTAAAATCCCCAACAATTCAATCAAATTGATATTGTAAATTGGTCTGGCCAATAATCACTCCACTTACTATTCAATATTTTACACAGTTCAATTAGCATTGAACTCATTTGAATATTACTGTTAACCAAAATTTGACTGGGAAAAGGAAATTATTACTTTTAATTATATTAGGTACTTATTAATATTAGAACTACAGCATTAGGAGTTACATTAGGGCGATTCGCACACTGCACCGCATCACGCAGCGTAGCGCGGGAGTGCTTGTTCATACGCTGTTTGCAAGTATCTGTATTTGTATAGAAAACACGCGTAGTGCAACACACAGAAAACGCATTGACGCGCAGTGTTACAGATCAAGCGCCTAAATGCGGAGAAACACGCACCGCCGCGCGTGGGTGCGGGGCAAGACGCAAGGTATGGCATACCGAGTTCTGCAGCATCGTGCGTGATTTTGACAGACCTAGACGTACTATTTCGAAATGGATCTAGATATCGATCGATTTATATTCGAAATCTAAAGTCGTGAAGCAATTTGGAATATGTTATATGTAAAGAATATAGTGATAGAGTACAGAGAGTGAAGCAATGGGAGGAAATAATAAATACTGCACCCGCATGACTATACAGGGCTCCGCGCGTTTATGCGGAGAAATCTGCATGATGATTGATGCAGATCTGCACTCCCGCACACGCACGCGTGGCTCCGCCGCCACGCACCCCGCAGCGTAGCGCGGAGCAGTGTGTTTCGCCCCTTATCCACCTACGTCATCACGACATGCTGGCCCTTTTCCAACTATGTTGGTATTCACCAGACTATTTCCGATTTTTTTAAACTCGTACTAGGTGTACTGGACTCCTAGTAGGAGTTTGCAAATTCGGAAAACAGCAATCGTTATCGTGAGCTCGCTAAAATTGAAAAATAACAATATTTTTGTATTTTTTTCTTGCAGGTGTATATGAGAGATAGAGCTTATTGAGCTCATGAAAACTATTTCCGTTTTCCAAATTTACAAACTCGTACTTGGAGTACTCATACAGAGTTTCGTCTTCTTTATTAAATACTAGCTTAAGCCATAAATTGTAACGATTTAGTAGTGTAGTGTAGTGTAGTTTTATAGTGGCAATGAAAATTTTATTATTATAATTATATGAAAGGGCTGAACGTCAAGATTTCCAAGGGGCGATTGCCATCTGACTTTCTCAACCCAATTACTAGGGAAAACCAATATCCTAAGATAAGACCGTCACGCGTGGTCGGCCTTTCAGGCTCACGACTGCCCGTAGCCACAGTCATAGCTATTGGCATTACAACGGGGACCAACACGGCTCAACATGCTATCGGAGACCACGAGTATTTCCCAAGAAGTGTTATCCATCTCAGGCATGACCGCAGCAAGCCTGGCTTCGCCTCGTAGCATTTAACCACGAAGAGCTCCTCATTGTTATATAGCAAATTCGCATAAAATCAAGCTTACATAATGTAATTATTTTCTTTATGGCAACTTTGGCATGTTAAACACATCCAATTTTTTATATACAGTACTAGCTGTACTTGGCATGCGTTGCAATGCACTTTTTCCTACTTACTACTTACCTACGACCTACCTTCAGAAATAAAATCAAAATAGTAACAAAAAGTTAAAACCATCATGCATGCGGTGAAGAATAAGGACATACTGAGATAATTCCGTTTTTTTTTTATAAATAGCAAAATTTCTTTCTTATGAACCTTCTCCTGACAATTACGAACACAACAAAAAAAAATTGTGACCAAGGGAAATAGGGATTCATTTATATATATAGATGTAAAGGTACCCGAATCATCCCCATATATGTTAAGCGATTTTTTGTAGTTTTCGAGATATGATTCGTTTCATTTTCGTAGTTTTGACTCGTGTCATGAATACCTACCTAGTTGAAACAAATGCGTGTTTTTCTTTAGATTCTCCATACATCTAGTTTAAAAAAATAGCTATTCACGTCACTATGATCAAAAATGTTATTACAGTCAGAGTTTGGTTAAAACATGAAAATAAATCATAACTCGAAAACTACAAAAAACCGCGGAACATACATGAGGGTGATTCGGGCACCTCTAAGGGTCCTCACTAATTTTTGGGAGACTTTGTATATTGTAAGCAAACTGGAATCATGTCCATCCGGACCGCAGGATCACAACTCGTTGGAAATATTGTTACAATTTTGTCTTCCATTTGTACGTTTTACGGTTACGGCTGCTCCAGCGCTTGCCCCGGGCTTCAGAAGATAGCCTGTTGTTACAACGCGGTGTAATAGGAGGAAACAGAAGGGTTTTTAAAAGTTGCACATTTTGATTTCTCCTGTTTCGTGAGCACGTTTACATGCAAATCACACATGCAGAAACACCCTAGAACAACAGCTACCTGCAAGCAATACAAATATTACCCAACACCGTGAAAAAATATCCGTTCGACCATAACTGTTTGTTTAAAAGTTCTAAAAACATCCCTCGGTTGTGGAAAACAACTGTTAAGGCACAGCGATGTTTTGAGACGATCGGTCTCTAAATGGCACTTAAGGCACCTTTGAATGTCTTTTATGAATTTTTAAAGAGTGCAGTAAAGATTATGGCGATATTTAAATCTTTAAAATATTGTTAAGCTCTTTTTAACTTGTAGTCATTATTTACACGAGTAACTTTTGGTCTTTATAAACTGGTTTATTATACCTTCGTTTGCCTAAAACAGTTAATAGCTATGTCTACACCAGTGCGCTTTCGTGTTCATCTTGCGTCTTCGTCTGAAGCATGCGTGAAGCGCCATAGCGCATGCCTTAATACCTACTAGTTCGACAAAAGCACATGCCCCTAGCACACGCTAATCCGTCTATTGTATGTCGACTGACGACTCACCGAGGCGCACCGGTGTAGACGATAAGCTGCATGCTTCTTATGGCAATCAATATTGCTTGCGCTTGACGCAAGAAGAATTGAAAGTTGAAAACGCAAGATGAACATGAAAGCGCACTGGTGTAGACGTACCAAAATGGAATTGCGATTCAAATATCGATGTGGTCAATGCGAAAATAATTTATTTATTTATTTATTTATTTAATACTTCAATGCACAATGGTGGTACATAAGGCGGACTTAATGCCACAAGGCATTCTCTACCAGTCAACCTTTGGGTCAAAGAGAAAAGCATCGAAAAGAGGTACAAAAATAAAAATAAAAAAAGGATATTTGCGACTTAATTAACTATACATAACAAAACAATTAAAAATATAGGACATAGATAATAAAATAAAATGTAAATAAATACATAAATATGTACATAAATATATATATATATATATATAAATACGATATTATTGTGTATGAACATAAGTATAATTATGACGAAAACTGTAAATGTCAAACTAGGGAGGCAGCGATTTCAGGTAGTATTCCCGGACTTTGCGTTTAAACAAAATTTTGTTGGGAGCCTTTTTAATATCCAGGGGAAGCACATTCCAGAGTTTGATTGCTGAGACAGCGAAGGAATTGGAAATGAAACCCGTACGGTGAGAAGGAATCTGAAGGAGCAAATTTTCAGAAGCACGAAGGTTACGATTGTGAGAACTACCTAAAACTTGAAAACAACTTTTCAGATACCCAGGAGCACAAGGATCATTTAAAATAGAAAAAAGCAAACAGAGAGATCTGAGGGATCTTCTCTGACGAATAGGCAGCCATTTAAGCTGAGAACGATAAAAGGAAATGTGGTCATATTTACGAAGTCCGTAAACAAAACGAATACAATTGTTGAGAAGTCGATCCAATTTGTTTAGAAGTTCTTGGGATACATCAGAGTAACAAACATCAGCATAATCAATTATGGGAAGCACAAGAGACTGGACCAGCAGTAATTTAGTACTAGATGGGAGAAAGTGTTTAAATCTATAGAGAGATCGCAGTGTGGATGTGACGCTCTGGCTGACCTGATTGACTTGCTTGTTCCAACTTAGCCTATTGTCTATATGCAAACCTAAATCCTTCAAGTTGTTTGACAACGGAATAACTAAATTATTAAATCTAATCGGCATTAAGTGTAGAGTGTTTAGGTTTTGTAGATGGAACGAGCTGCCAATCAGCATTGCTTGGCATTTGCTGACGTTAACGGAAATTCCAAATTTCCTGGACCAGTCCCTTATCATATGAAGGTCAGCATTCAGGTTGGAAATACAACCATCTATACTGCCGACATCAGTGTGAGCGTAAAGTTGCAAGTCATCAGCATACAGATGGTAAGAGCATTTGAGGATGTTAGTAACGGAATTTATAAATAAAGAGAATAATAAAGGAGAGAGTATACCGCCTTGTGGTACGCCAGTTGCCAAGTTGAACCAGTCAGAACATTCGTGATCAACTCGTACTGCTTGCTGGCGTCCACGAAGATAGGATGAGAACCATTCCCGTGACAACGACGAGATCCCAATTTGCATCAAGAGGGCCAGGAGAATATCGTGATCAACGGTGTTAAAAGCGTTGGAAAAGTCTATTAAAATTAATACCGTTATCTTCGAATTCTCCATACCGGACCTAACATCTTCTGTAACTTTGAGGAGAGCAGTGGAGGTACTGTGACCAGGTCGAAAACCGGATTGGAATTGGGATAGCAAGTTATTTTTGTAGATAAAAGCGGAAATTTGTTTGTGGGTAACAGCTTCAAGGATCTTCGAAAGGAATGGGAGAATTGAAATTGGCCTGAAGTGACTAATTAAGCTGGGGTTAGATATTTTTGGAAGAGGGATGATGAAAGCCTTACGCCAGATTGAAGGATAAACCCCAGTATAAAGAGAAAAATTTATGATATGTGTTAAAACAGGAAGTATGGTGCTAAGGATGAGCGTTAACATCCTCCTGCTCACTCCGTCACAGCCGACAGCTTTAGACTTTAGTGCTGTAAAGATTTTGTGGATTTCGAGGTCAGTCACGGGGGAAAACGTGAAAGAATTGGGAGATAGTATCGGCATGGAATTAATGTCAAGAATAGTATTTCTTCTCACATCATCTGTAAGAGTGCCTGATGTAGAAAAATGTTGGTTTAAATCATTTAATGTCAAATTCGAAGGTAAAATATTGGTTGCTGACTTAGATATGCCAAGTGATTTAAGGAACTTCCATATATCAGCCGGTGAAGAGCTAAGAACATTTTCACAAATGTATCGGCGTTTAGACACTCTCACCATCTGGTTACACCGATTTCTTGCTAACTTATACAGGCACCAGTTCTCCTCACTGCGATCCCTTCTATATCTTCGGAAAGCCCTGTCACGTCGTCTCATTGCCATACGGACTCCAGGGGTAATCCAGGGAGCCGGTGGACGCTTAACTCTAACAGCCTTAAGTGGGGCATGTGTATTTATAAGATGTAACACAGACTTATTCAAAAGAGCAACTTTGTCATCCACTGTAGGCGCTTCGAGAATATTGGACCAGTCTATGGATTGTGCATCATTATTAAGCTTTTCCTTGTCCAACCTCGCATAACTCCGAAGAAACATAATGGCGGGACGAGGCTTAGGCGGTTTAACTTTGTATGACAGGTATAATAAATCATGCCTTGAGAGACCTGGAGCAGCTACCTGACCATGATTGGCAACAAGATCCACAGAAGACACGAGAATGAGGTCAATCCAGGAGTCATTGGTGTCAGCATTTTGATGAGTCGGATTCAAAGTGAGACACGAGATATTTGTCGACTCCAGGATTGCTCTCAGTCCGCGAGATCTTGGAGTGTTCTTCACGAGGTCTGTGTTAAAGTCACCCATGATTATGAGATGTCTGTACTCGGAACAGACAGATTCGAACAAAGTTTCCAGACTGGAGAAATAATTTATAGCAGGTGGACAATATACAACTCCGAGAATGGCTTTAACCCCTTTAATAGATATTTCCAGTAGTAAGAACTCAGGATTGCCATTATAAAGTGACGGTGAAGCAAATAGGATTTTGTAAGGGATGTCACCACGTAGATAAATGGCAACACCCCCGGCCCTTTTCCCTGTGCGGTCATTGCGAATTAGAACGAAGCCAGGTAGACTAAAAAACGTAGAAGGAAGTTCGGGTTTGAGCCAACTTTCAGATACTAAAATTGCGTGCATAGAAACATCACAAAAAATATCCAACAGCTCCGAGTGGTGCTGAGGAATACTTTGAGCATTAACGTGACATACGTTAAAGCATTTCGGAAATCGCTGAACCTCTCCAGTTAAGTGACAATTAACAGAGAACGATTCATCAAGAGAAGAGAAAGAGATAGATGAATTATCACACGCTGAATAAAATGAGTCATCGTCGGACATAATATAAGTATAATATATAAAATAAACAAATATAAAATATAAAATAAACAAATATAAAATAAAATTGACTTTATGGGGTAAAAAATAACTTATTTAAAACTGCAAAAACCTGCCGGCCGACTGTTCACAATAAAACGTAGTCAATTAACAGGTACACGTTTCCGAACGCATTAATGCTAAAAGCCAAGAGTCCAGAACAAAGTAAAAATAAAAAAAGTAAATTTGACAATTCAATTTAGAAATAAAATAACCAAAAGTCGGTAGAAAGAATAAAGTGAACAAGTTGAACTTTGGTCAGATTAAAAAGAAAGCAAAACTATACATAGAACAAACAAAACAAAATTCTCATCAAGGACATGTAAAAACAACATCAAGTACGAGAAAAAATACAAACACAGAAAGATGTACCTACGAGCAGTTTTTCTTTGATACATTCCGCCTCGACCTGGTTGAGACCTGCACGGGCACCGGACTTGCATTCTTCGAGCTTGCCTTCGAATCGGGTGGAACCTCGAGCGTCTTGCCATGCTCCACACCCAGAGCAACGACTTCCTCGTAACCGAATACACGACGTCGCTTGCCATCAGGAAGCTTCACATTTATGTTGCCGTCCATCGTCCACACGTTCGTCACCCCGAACAGCTTACGAGCTGTCGAGAAAGCAGTCTGCCTCTGTCGCGTTAGGAACTCGGACAACACAAATGATGATCCCTTCAGCTTGGCCTTGGTCTTCCAGATGTCATCTTTAACCGTGGAACCAGTGAACCGGAGTAGGATGGGTCTAGGGCGACTATCGGATGCAATACCCAGCCTGTGGCATACACGTAGTGAAGAGGGCATGAAGTCAGATAAACCGAACTTACTCTGCAGGATTGATGCCACAGTATCCGCAACCTTTTCATCAGCTTTCTCCGGCACACCATTAAGCATCAAGAACTTCTTTCTATGACGCATCTCCATAACGTCCACACTCTTGCTCACCTCAACAAGCTGCTGCTGTAACACGCTGAGGACGCTCCACACATGCGTTTTGAAGGCACTGAAATCCTTATGTAGGCCGCTCAAATCTGCTCCAGGAGAAGATGCCCTCAGGTGTGCTTCAAAATCAGCCATCCGCTGATTGAGTGATGTCATTGCCAATCGCTGAGTCTCTGCTATGTCAGCAATAGTGGTCATAGTGGCAACGTTAAGAAAGGTGCAGTGTATAAGTTGTAGTGTTAAGTTTCAGTGACAGGTCACCGGCAAGTAGATGCAGATTTATTACTTAGGACATAGATTGTTTACTGTCCACACAATATATGCCTCACAGCTACCCAAATTAATAATTTTCAATAAAATAATAAATTTAATTCCATAAATACTAATAAAAAAAATTAAAATATACAGAGCACATGTGATTAGTTATTATGTGATTAGTTAATAATTATATCATTTATCAAATTCGGTTTCAACATATTGCTGCAAATCAAAATCGCTTTGCAAAATTTAAAATGCTTTATCAATAGGATGATCAATAGTTATTCAATGTTTCGATATTTCGCTTTACAATACAATAGGAGCTAAATTGTTGATTTGCATAACCCATATGGAGACCGCAATATTAACCACAATACAATCCATTTTACGTTGCGAGGTTTGTACCAACGACTTGAAGTACACTTAAAGCCAAAAGCTACTCCGGACTCAACACCACCCTTTTAATTTTCTTCAAATAACATCCAAATACAAGTTTGGCCGATATTACGTGCCGGTGTGTGGGACAGTTTCCTAAAGCAATAACAACTCGGCCACGACGTCCGGTGGCACCATTAACTAGGGCATTATCTCGTTGCTGCTCTTTTCAAATATTTGGACATTTTATTTGCCCGCGCCGTGAGCTCAGTGCTCGTGTTTCGCAGGAGATAAAATGATAAAATTTTGTCATTTCGTTCCGCGACACGACTCAATTTGATAAACACGTCACTCGATACTGGGAAGCTTGTGCCCTTCTGTGTTAGCTGTCGTTTTGTATGATTAAATAAGAAAAACGTGAGATTTTGGTGTCATGTTATTACATACTGAAGCTAATCTTTTTAGCCATTATTGTTTTCAGTATAAAATATTTTCTTTGTAAAGTTTTAGGAGTAAATTGCGTTGTTGTTATGAAAAACAATGTTTTTTTCGTAACTCTTGCTTTTTGTGTCTTATATTTTTTTTGACATTATTCATACATTAACAAGTCTATTATATATCTGACACAGTCAAACCAGCAAGATATTAAAACAAAATTACAAAAAAAAAGGGATTAATTTAGACTTGTATTTACTAACATAAATTTTTTGGTTAAACAACTGTTTATCTAAAATTGTAGTAGATTTTATTTTTGTAAACTATTCTTGACCATGGATCATGTTGGTGAAATCCAGCTTTAATCGCATAATAATTGTATGAAGATAAAAAACAAGACTGTAACATTTATAACACCTTCACATCATAACCGGCGTAAAGAAAAATAGACCGTATAGGTGTGTGGAAAACCATTTAACATGTAAAGCAATCCAATTATGGAGAATAACGAGTCCCGTCCGTAACACGCATTTCCCCGTAGGATTTTATATTGAGCAAATATGACTTTGTTTAAAAAACACATACTCACTCACGGACTATTAATAGAAATGACTGTCTCCGGGCTGAACCTTATTCGGGATACGAAAAAGGATACAGGTTCTATATTTAATTATAATAGTTAGTAACGGATATCTAATTAAAAAGGGTCGTTTGACCCCGAGGAGTATTGACCGTCAAATAAGGGCCGGCGCCCATTGACGTCACGGCGTGGCAAGGAGTGGCACGGTGGCGCTTATCGGCATACCGAATCATCCTGTGGCATCTCGCAGCATACTGAAGTATCCCGCGGCATATTACGTCGTACCGCGTACCGCGGGATGCTTCGGCATGCCGCGGTACGACGAAGCATCCCGCGGTATATCCGCGGTATGCTAAGCAAATACAAATGCTAAACTTATTAAAATAAGGTTTAAAATTCACTGTCGCTGAGGAAGAAGAGAGACACCTTTAGCACTCACTTTCCTTAACATACAACAGTAACCTATGCGTCTCACGTGTTGCAGCGGCATGCCGTGGCATCTTGTGGAATGCCAGGACGTGCCGTAGTATCCCGCGACGCGTCACAGTATCTCGGGGAATGACGTGACGTTCCGCGGCATGCCGCGGCAAGTCGCGTCATTACGCGAAATGTTTCGATTGAAATAAAATAATGTCAGTGCTAAACTCATTAAAATAAGGTCGAAAATCATTTTTCCACGAAAAAAATCCTTTGCCACGGCATGCCATGCCGTGCCGTCACTCGGCGCCAGCCCTAAATGTCAGAACTAAGAAGAGTGAGATATTTATTTGAGAAATAAATTTGCTGTTTTGAAAGATTTTCCATAATAAATCCGTTAAAGCGTGTTATTTATCCCTGAGATAAATTAAAAGATATCTGACGATTAAAAAATCAGCGCTTAATCGGATAAAAGAGCGTTTATAAAACAGGGGATTAGATGTGCACACTGTAGGTTCAAGTTATTTTAGCTTGACTGGTCCAAGCTAAAATAGAGAAGTTGAAAGGACATGTGTGCTTGTGTGCGCTCTTTTTACAAAAACAAAAAGCATTTTTAAAACAACAGCGCAAATTTTCTCAATTATACAAACTGCAGACAACAATTAACCGGATTAGCACTATCTTGTTACAAACTTTGTACACACGTACCGTACAAGGCAGCTGTTAAAACAAACTTATAATTATTTACCACTTCAGGCTAAGCAATTCTAAAACAAAGGCGGCCACACTCGGAACTGTTCCTATTGTTCTTCAACAGATAGTTTTCACCTGTAATTAAAGTTTGCGGCGCGGATTATATTGGTTGTGATTGCAGGCAGCTACTTAATTACGGAACGGGGAAATCCCGGGGGAGGCGATCGGATCACGAGCGCCTCCGAAGATTTACTGCTCTTGACCTCACTTGATCTAAGCCTCGCATAACAATTTGTAATTATAACATCGATTACAATCACTGTAACAATTACCAAGTTTAATAAAGCAATAATGTTTGTCCCACTTTACGAGTTTCGCAATTAATTACCCGCGTTTTAATGGGCACAAAAGTAATACACCCTGTAATGTTTGTCATAGCGATTGTTCTTCGGGTAATTTCGGCGACTTTCTAAACTAATTATACATTCGTTCGTCGTCTCCACGTCTCGAGTGCTTCCACTGGAAAATTGGAATTTTATAGGTACTGTCGTTTTTGTGACAGGATATTAAAATGTGCACAAAACATTTAAAATTGAAATTTTCATCGCCGTACCCCGTGTTTTATTGATATTGTTTCTGGTTTGCGTTCTGGACATATTTCTCAGTAAAAGGTGTTTAAATCCTAGACATTAAAAGTGTAGCTTCGACCAATTTGGTGTGCCTAGCAGATATTTTAACGTAAATGAAATGAATTTGATCAGCCGGTCACGATCCACCGACCTCTCCCGTCGTAGAACCGGTCGTATCTTCAGACTCTGCACACTGATAATTCAGCCCTCATCATCTCCCAATCTCCCTCCCGCCAGCAACGCCCTAAGCCGAGGTTAGAGTCCCACTAGGGGTCACCCATAGTACCCGTCGCCCGACCAGGGGCCCAATTCTCCTAAAATAAATTGTTGCCAAACGCAATCGAACCACAACCGTCAGTCAGTTTTTGTTTTCGAAAACTTTCAAAATGATAGATTTTGTTTTTTGTGTCAAACAATTTGATAGCTTTTAAAATTGAGAACTGTCTGAATGAACGGTTTGGCCTTGGTTCGGTTGTGATTTCTCATGATTTATTTTAGGAGAATTAGGCCCCAGTAACAGGCCCGAGAAGGCGCCGCGTTGTGTTCCGTGCGCGCCTCTCAAGAGGACGTGTGGCAAGGCCCCACAGAAGAAGAGGTCTGCCAGGGGCTGGCGGACCGAGACCTGCCGGGGTCGCGGTGCATGCAGCTGTGAATACCGCAACCCGGCCAAGGGTCAGGAGAAGGTACACCGTGGGTTTTTAGCCAGTAAGAGTCCAGCATACCCCTTCGCCTTCCCCGGGCTAAGCGCATACATGAGGAAATTAAAAAGAACAAAAACACGTGTCACCCATAGTGTTGTTGTTGCTAGTAGTGATGATGTTAATGTAGTACGAGTATAAGTAGTTAGCTTAGGTTAACTATTTTGCTTCCCCCCATTGGCTGGAGACCCTTCAGATCACGCCAGTATCTGCCCGGTTACGTAGAAACGGTCGGCAAGGACCATATACAAGCAGCCCTGTATAAAAATATATATTTAATTATCACTTGAGTTAACGGTGAAGGAAAAATATCGTGAGGAAACCTGCACGCCTGAGCGTGCACCCAAAAACTTGTCGATGGTGTGTGTAGTTCGATACCGCACCAACTTACCGTGATGCACAGAGGTCAGTAGGCCTAGCACGAATATTTTGACGTATAGTAACGTAAACGTAACGTTAATGTGAGTGAATTTTGAATCGAAAATACATCTATTCGATAGCATTTTAGTTAAAATTTATGCGACAGCCACAATTTGTATCATACATAGATATGAATAAAGTTTTCAATTCGATTAAATATTATGTGCGAAACGAGTATTTCCAATTCAAAATTCACTCGCGTTAACGTTACGTTTACGTTACCATACGTCACAACATTCGTGCTAGGCCTACTGAACTGTTCTCATGACAAGAGACGCCGTGCCCAGCAGTGGGACAGTAATAGACTGAATATTTTATGTAAAAGTAATTCCATTAAAACTATTTAAATTATTCGTGGTAAATTTATTTATTTTAAAAAAGTTATAACAATTATAAATAAGTAATAGAAGTAAGTTATTTATGATAATGAACACCAAAACTTCAATCCTAACTTAACAAATTCAACGAATTATCATTTGCCATTTAGACTTTCATGTCTAAAAATTAAAAATATTAAATAATGCACCAGAAAAATAGTACACTCTTTTTGCTATTAAAATACTTTAGGTACTTATTTTTTCGCGGGATCAAATAGTGATTTCTGGACACAATACCCCGGTGGGGGTGGGCAAGACAACAGGCTTGTCAAACCGCATAAAGGCTCCGCTGCAAATCTACCGTTCCTGAAATAAATTTTACGTCAAGAGGATAGGCAGAAGAGGTGGTCGTTTAATCAATAAACTGTTTTTTTCAGCGATTTTTCGTTCGTCAGCGAGTTAACTGTTATTCATCAATGAAAAAACTGTTTGAAAATAGAACCTTTAAGGCAGCAGACACAGTGAGCGTATCTTCCAATGCCGATATCTTAAGGTTAGGTCGTTTGTCAGACTTTCAGGCTTCTGACTACCTGTAGCGTCTGTCATAGGCATTCTACATAATGACACCCGGGACCGACGGCTTAACGTGCTGTCCGGGGCACGGAGGGGTCTCTATATGTAACGAACGGTCACCCATCCACGGACTGACCGCGCCAAGCGCAGCTTAACCTTGCAAATCGTATGATCCGCGCAGTTGTTAATTAGCCACGAGCTCCTTTCGACGAAAGTTAAGATAATGTAAAAAAAACTAAAACATATACATCGACCCACACAACGTTAGACAACATCGCGGTAGACCCAGAAGGCGATCCGTGCGCGCGTCACAGGAGTACGTGGACCCCACAGTAGGAGAAAGAGTAGAGTAGCCGCCAGGGGCTTGCGGACCTCTCCTACTGCGAGACCTGCCGGGGTCGCGGTGCATGCAGTTGCGAATTCCGCAACCCCGGCCAAGGGTCAAGAGAAGGAACACCGTGGGTTTTTAGCCGGTAAGAGTCCGGAAAACCCCTTCGTCTTCTCCGGGCGAAGAGCATCGAAGAAAAAAAAAAGAAGTCCCCGCAGGCAATAACGGGTGAGCGCGCGACGGTTTCCGTCCACCATAGTGTGTGGCCTGCGGACGGCAGATTAGGGGCCGCGTCGCCCGACCAGTATCAAGCCCGAGAAGGCGGCGCGCCGTGTTCCGCGTGGCCCTCTCAAGAGGACGTGGGGCAAGGCCCCACAGAAAAAGGAGTTCGCCAGTGGCTAGCGGACCGAGGCCTGCCGAGGTCGTGGTGCATGCAGCTGCGAATCCCGCGACCCTGGCCAAGGGTCAGAACAAGGAACACCGTAGGTTTTTAACCGGTAAGAGTCCCGAATAACCCTTCGCCATCCCTGGGCAAAGAGTATCCATGAGAATTTTCCCACGATAAAAAAAGCCCAGAAGGCGATCGCAGGACGAGTTAGGCACTTGTTGGGAGGAATGACCGAAGAAATCCTTAAACCGAGTGGAAGGAGGGTAGGGAGGCCTAGGCACGCCGCAATAGCGGCGGTAAGACCCGTAATGGAGGAGTGGCTGGAGAGGCGGCACGGCGCCCTCAGCTTCCGGCTGACGCAGGTGCTCTCGGCACATGGTTGTTTCGGGTAGTACCTGAGTCGCATAGGCCGGGAGCAGACGCCCGGATGTCACCACTGCGTCGACTGCCCCGAGGACACGGCGCTGCACACGCTGCAGGCGTGTCCTGCGTGGGCGATGCAGCGCCGCGAACTAGTCGCGGCAGTCGGTGGTGATCTCTCGCTTCCGGTCGTGGTTCTGTCCATGGCCGGGAGTGAGACTGCGTGGGAAGCCGTCGCCTCCTTTTGCGAGGAGGTGATGGCGACCAAGGAGGGAGCGGAGAGGGAGAGAGAGGCGACTGCCACTCTCCCTTCCCGCGCCAGACGCACCGGGCGCCGCCGAAGGGCGCGAGACGATCTCCGGCCACCCTAGTGTGTGGCCTGCGGGCGGCGGGTTAGGGGATCCGTCGCCCGACCAGGAACAGGCCCGAGAAGGCGGCGCGCCGTGTTCCACGCGCGCCTCTCAGGAGGACGTGGGGCAAAGGGGTAAAGCCCCACAGAAGGAGAGGTCCGCCAGGGGCTGGCGGACCGAGGCCTGCCGGGGTCGCGGTGCATGCAGCTGGGAATCCCGTGACCCAGGCCATAGGTCAGGAGAAGGAACACCGTGGGTTTTTAGCCGGTAAGAGTCCGGCATAACCCTTCGCCTTCCCCGGGCGGAGGGTATCCATGAGGATATTCCCGTGAGAAAAAAAAAAAAAAGGGTTTTGAGGCCTTTGCCCTGCAGTGGGACGATCATGGCTGAATAATAATATACGTTACTAAAAATTACCTTTTAAATAAATGAATAAATTTATTTTAATACTTACTGAGGGCCGGCGGGTGGTATACAACCAGCTTTTAACGTTCCGATTATGTTGTATATGTCTGTAACAGTCACATCTTCCTAAAATTTGAAAATATCTATTAGTTCCCTTCCATTTTGTAAATTGTCACAGTTTTATATTTCTCACGGTTAGCATTTCCCCTAAGAGTTGGGCAGAGGTGTATAGTACACCCTCATTTCGCCTTTATGTTTAAGTCCCATGTAATTGGCGGCGAACCTATTGCCATCAACTGGGCACCAATCCAGACTCCGAGCTGCTACTGAGAAATTCCACACGGAAAAACCCAATAACACTTTGCTCGACCTGGGTATAACACAGAACCCCACCTTCTCACTGTTCAATACTATTTCTGCTAGGGCGTTGCACATAAAAACCTATCAAAAAAAAAAATTTGTTACATTCTTACTCTGATAAATATTCGAAGTCGAATAAATACTCGTAAACACAAAATCAAAATCAAAATCAAAAGTTTTTATTTCACATAAACCATTACAGGCGCTTATGAAAAGTCGAATTTAGGTGCACGATTCCGATGTCTAATTGGAGAAGAAAAGCTAGGATATAGTTTGTTGAATAAAACTTAATTTTCATTATTTACGGAAATTCACAACTCGAAAAATTTCTATGGTAACAAGTCCTATGAAAGCGGCGCGTTGCGACTTTTATCATACCATACCCCACTCGCTATATGTCTTATTTGTCGGAGAGGGTTGTGAAGCGAAAAGTTTCTTTCCACTCACACGATAATTTGTAAATGTTGCCATTTCAACCTAAAGTATTGTTTACAAGGAAGTAGTAAAGTTAATGAATTTACTATGTTCAGAAAAAAATATTTAAAAATGTCTGAATTGGACTTTTGTTGGTATAACATTTGACTCATAATACCATCAGAAAGGCGTGCTTAAAATCTTTCGGGTACCTCGGGCCCGTATTTACTATTTAAGTGTTTATTCACTTGCCTATCTCTATTCGTGAATGATATTATGAGCAAAATAAACAGAAACGTGTAAATTTAAACTGCGTTTATGCGCCAGCGGGTCATGCAGCATGTAACGTGGCAATGACGTAATCTGCACGTTGCACGGCTCTGTCCCGTAAACGCAGCCTTAAAAAACTTACATAATAATCATCCTCCACAACAATTACAGGTGCATTGGCGCATGCGCCTTGGCATTCAACCATGTCCACTCCAAACATTTTGTCTTCTGACAAACTGCCTACACAGCAGCCAGTCACTTCTTCAACAGTGCGAATAATGACGTCAGACCCACGCAACATACAGGGAAGGCTCTTACAAATCTTTACGTTATATTTCCCTCTGTACTCCCTGAAAGAGTGATGTGAACAATAAATCCAAATACGTCACAAAATCTCTCAGATTCCTTAGTTACGCGTCTCTTTGTAAATCTTCTGGTGGTGTAATCTTTTGGTAACATCAAAAGTTTCGTCGTTGAATAGGTTTTTCAAAAATTTATTGGGATGGCGGAAGCACTTTTCCGTTATATGGAACGGTTTACGAAATATTAAGCTTTAAAAGCGGTAATTATTGTTACAGTTATTTCGTCACCCCCTAGAGCTAAACCGCTATTTCTGAATATCTGAAAAGTTTTCACAATAATAAGCTAAGTAGGATTTATTAGTTTACGAGTAATATTCGACCAACTTATGACATGTAGTCAGGTCTGTAAAAAGTTGATATAGAATCCTCATACAACATGACTTAAACCAACTACAAAAATAACTTTTTATTTATCTATTAACCTAAATAGTTGTAACATACATTACGCTTCATTAAAACATCTTAGAGCCGTACTGGTCACAGAACTCCACACTTTGCGCAGTCCAACTAGCACTTGGCCAGTTTTTAATTATAATTATAATCTGGTCATACAATACCTTTTACACATGCTATAAAACGTGGCCCACTCATACACTCTCACTCGCGGAATACTGAGTAGTTCAGCTATCTTATGCATGGCTGATATGGGGATCCACCCGATCTGCCTCTGGGCGATATCCATAACCATAGATATGGCGGATCTTTGCGAGCCACCGGGATAATTTTGTATGAGCGCCTTTATTCTCTGAAAAAAATAGAAGAAGATAACAACCACATAAAGGATGATTCACTTTACACCGTGCCGTGTCAGGGGGTCTACTCCTTAAGCACGAAATCCGTGGTTTCGACCTTAGTTACGAGCGTTTCCTACTCCCTATCACCTACGGACATACGATTATTTCGGGGCCCGATCTAAAAATGAATGACAACACGATTTGACAGTTGTCCCTACTACCGATGTGTTTTTGCTCGTCCGAAAAGTTGAACTTGACACTTGTTTTGTTCAGTCCTACGTTTCGGGCTACTTTCAGACGGGCGACTAACTTCGTTGACGGACTTAAGGAGTAGGCCCCCATGGCGGGACCGAGTCGGAGCTCAACGTTGCATATATTTTGTACCAGAGCAGGAGCTCCGTTTAATCCGGGCTGGTCATTGACGTTAACTGACCAACACTGAGCGACAGGGGTCTTGCTTCGGTAAAAAATATATGCGACGCTGAGCTCCAGCCCGGTCCCGGCCCTGACACGGCACGGTGTAATGTGAGTCATCCTTAACACGTAACTAGTGTAACTACATACACACCTACCTACTCGTAACCATGGTATAATAATATTATGCTCTACATGACCTATATGGCCCAAGAATACATGGGTGTGGCTGGGCTGTGGGTGCTGCCACTATTTCTAAATAAAATACCCGACCAAATGCATTTTTCACTTACTTGCTTCTTTAACGCTTGTTTCCGACGGTGCGTGATATCGCGCACCGCGACGCACTAGCTCGCACCGACGCACCGTGGGAAGAGACTCGTCCGTGGTAACGCGGCCGCGTGCGGAGCGGTGCGCCGTATCCACACCGCGCACCCTCATAATGTGGCTTCCCACGGTGCGTGATTTTACGGATGACACCACGCACAGCCGGTGCGCGCTACCACGCACCGTGAGGAGCCGGCTTAAGAAGCAATTTTGAACAATTTTATACATATTATTTAGTGGAACTAGTCGTGCCAGACGGGTATGTGGGTCGTCGTCAGCCTCGGGTGCTGGCGGTACCGCGCGTGCGAACTAACTTGCTGCGTGAGGAGCCGCTGACGAGCGCACTCCGCACTTTCAACCTCATTGCTGATGACGTCGATATATTCTGTTGCGCTTTAGGTGAATTTGAGAGGACAGCTACCTATAGAATTTGTTATGGTACAAACAGTGGAACTATTTAATTTTTAAGTGTGCTACAATATCGCATTGGGTTTAGCCTGTAAGGTGTATGTTTGGAGTAAATAAATAAAATAATTTACTAAATAGGTGGAAACACGAGATAGCAAACTGTTAAGTTAGTTTTACTTCATATTCATTATGAATTAAAAATCTCCTTAATTGTATTGAAGATGTTAATCAATGGCTGATAATGACAGTCGTGACGCAGTCTTGGGCCATCGTTGGAAGAGAACACCTGGTGAAACATAAATTATTATACCATGCTCGTATCTATTATTTTACACTAACGGCACCCATTGACTGACATCCGTGGAGTACAAAGGGAGCAGATGTATAGGTAGAGTGAACGTCAAATTGATATAAACGTACGAGATAGTCAAGAGGTGCATAGGGAGTAAATTCATTTATGTGTACGCAGTCCGAATACGCATATAACATATATGCGTATTCAGACGTATAGTAAGCATCCAAAGTGCTCAATATATCGTAGCAACACAGTTTCCAATATTATGTGAGGAGTCAAAATGTTCATCATGATATATTATCTCAATCTAAAGCAATAAGTGTACGAGCCACTCCTACATTTTTATCATCATTATCATCATTCGGCCGAAAAACATCCACTACTGGACATAGGCCTCCCCCAAGCCATATTGGGGGGGGTTTGCCATAATCGCCACGCTTGGAAGGCGGGTTGGTGATCGCAGTATGGTTGTTAAAGTACTCAGAGAACGATGCTGCCCATCCTCTAGTGAATCGCTTAGTCGCCTTTTACGACACCCGTGAGAGGAAATAGGGTAGTGCAATAGCACTACCCTATTTCCTCTCACGGGTGTCGTAAAAGCAGAGCATATAGAAATGTAATATACATAATTATAATATAAAATAATTTATTCCATGTGTTGCTGGATGTAAAGAATACTTTTTACTGAAAATTATTTTATATTATATGTATATTACATTTCTATATGCTCAGCATATTTCTATACCCGTGTAATCTACATTAAATAACTTACAATATGAACGATCGAACTGTGTGGGATACACATGTAGCAACAAACAGTGTACTTTCTTAGCTATCTATAAAATAATATCGACGCTTGAAAAGCAAAAATTACCAAGCGACATGCTGGCAACTTTATACTAGAGCATTTTAAAGATTTTCTTTTTGAAAAAAAAGTGGCGTATTTGTCATAACTTTCCAACGTAACTTGATTCCAACTAATTTTAAGTGCAGTTTAAAGGCTTATAATAAACTGGCATTTAGAGATAATGAACTTAAATAAAACTTTAAAATGCTCTTGTTTAATTGCCAACATGTCGCTTGGTAATTTTTGCCTTGCAAGCATCGATACCTACTCGTATATTTTTAGTGTACCAAGCGCACTCAAGCAGCATGGCTATTTTATTCTCACATCAGTTAGTTGGTACGCCATGCATATCATAAGGCACCAGCAACCTAACCTAGCAGGCATCAAAAGCCGCTAGTTCATATCGAACATTTCGGTTGTTCTAATAGCAACAGTTGAGACACCAAGTTTATCAAACATAATCACATAATTATTTACAAATGCAGGAAAATACTCCTACGATATGATTAGAGCGACTACATTTGATCAATCAATATTGCTTGATGTGACCATAACCTCAACATGTCGCATATCTATTCCAAATAATTCGATAATTTTAATCGACCGTATATGAGCCACTACTCGTACCTGATTAAGGGCCCAAATAAACGTGCGATACTTGCCTCCGATAGTCGGATCCGATAGTCTGATCAGACCATCTGAAGGCCTCCGCGCCATACATTTGTTTGAACATGAGTTACACGTACGTTCAGACTATCGGATCGGATGTCAGAATCGTAAGCATCGTCCGGGCGTCGTTGTCGTCCAGAAAAAATCTGACACGAGAATCGTACGTGTATTTCATGAATCCGATCAGATAGTCGGATCCGGCTCCCGGAAGCAAGGATCGGACGTGTATTTTGACCCTTAAACGCATTTAATCTTCTAATTTCGAATCCAATTTTTTTATAACTCCTGGATGACCATACAAGAATGTTCGCTAACAACATTTAATTGGTTAAAGAATAGTAGATAGAAACTTCATAGGAAAATATAGAGCGTGGCAGCTGCTGCCTTCGAAGTTCTAAGACCTGACTCCGTGAACTCGGCACTATTTAATAGACTATCAAAACTTGGAACTTAGCTCGTTTCACTATCCGACATAACTAGAATACGCGGTGTCGCTTAGAGCACAGCTTAATTTTAGTAACATAAAAACGTAGAGATATCTATGGTTTATTCTAATGAAAATAATTAAATGACTGCTTAATATACGTACAAAGTGTAAACGAATTTGTGTAATTCCTTCAAACCGCGTGATCTACTGATGAATTAACCCTAAATAGGATTTTGCGAGAAAGAAAAAAAATCAAAAAAACAGTTGGTTTTCTATTTCCGAGTTATTTTAGAGCCCCGACTTAACTGAGTGCAAAGGGCGATATCGCGCTAGTCGTGTCCACCAACTGTGTCGCCGTGCTTTCATTAATTTATGCGTGGCATTGAAATGTTCAATCAGAAAAGAATATTTTTGTAAAAAAAACCTTATTTTTTTATGGAACCCATATTAGGGTAGTGGTACGTGGTCGTATCTAAACCATAGGTACGACCACTTACCACTACCGCAAGAAAAAAAAAAGGTTTTCATTTTTATAGTTTTAATCAATCTAATTCCTGTGCAGGGTCAATCTACACCAGTAGTAGATTATGTGGTTTTAAGGAATTATATGAATTCGTTTACACCCTGTAAGTAGTAGCTTGTGAATGAGTTCATTAGGAAGAATTCACACGTGCAACAACCACACCACATCGCAACGACAAAAAGTGGTCAAGCAGTGGTTACGTGTCAATAGTGTCGCTGCCGCTACTTGCAATTGCGTTGTGATAACTACAAAATGTCGATGTGGTTGCGTTGTCGCTACTAGTTGCGATGTGGGTACGTTGTGGCCAGTGGGAGGGCGCAGGCGTGAGCGCGGTGTCACTGCGTCGACGCAACGTTGTGTTTGCGAGGTGGCTGCCTGCGAGTGCGCAGTGTCGCTGGTGGCTGCGTTGTGGTTACGATGTGGTCGGTATCGCCCACACCTTAGAATTTGGCGGCAAAATGTGATCCGTGTGAATTAAACTATTAATTTTCATACAAATTAGTGCCCGCCCACGTGTTGTTGTTAGACGTGTGCGATAATATTATTCAGGCATTTAGTCATTAATCAAATGATTTACTAAAGCAAACAATCTTTAGACAATAAACATTTAGTCAAATGATTGTAACACGCTTATATCTTTTTTTTAAATCGAAACAGCTAGGTTAGGTTAGAACTTAGAACTATGACCACACAACGCACAGCCGAGCGAGCCAAGCGAGCGTGCCGCGGCAGCGGCCGTCGAGTGCCAGAAACATATTTTTGAATGTAAAACCAAAAACTACTACCAGAATAGTTAAGACGATACTAAATAGTCGGCTTATTTTATTTTGCGTAAAATATGTTATACCAACTGAAATATTTGACTAGGTACATTAAAATAATTGGTAAAAGTACTAATTGGTTAAGCAAGTTATTGTTTAAACATTCACTTGCCAAACATTAGGTTTGCGTTACAATTATTTTTGCAGAGTTTATTTGCTAAATAGTAATTTGGCAAATGAAATTATGCAGAAACTTGTTTGGGAAGTGATAATTTGTCAAATTTTTTTCGATGAAACATGGGAAACCCATAAAATTACGTCTATATCATATTATAATCAATATATCTACCAATATACGATACGATCAGCAAACGAGAAAGTTCAACCCAACGTAATTAAAATAATTGGAACGACCAACTCATCGGTGGGTTTCGCCCTCATCTTCATATGGCGACTCAATTTTATAAATTGCCACTCATTATTAAATAACATGTCATGTCAATGGCAACACCATATTGACGACAGCTCATTATAATTTAATTATGCATTGGTGATTTTAATCTTGGTGTAGTTTAATTAATCATCATATTTGTAAGTACCGCGTAAGGGGTGGTCTACACCAAATAAAGAGCGAGTGCAGTGCATGTGTGTTGCAATAGGGGTTGTCATCTGCCTTAACCTTTCTATACTCGCACATTGTCAGACCGACAGATTACTTTTTCGTATTTTTTTGTGTCATGCTCTCCAGCAGGACCACTCCAAATTTAGGAAATGTAACTAGCAGGAAAAAATTTACAGAAAATGTACTATTTTGTACCCTAATATTAAAAATTGTACTTCTATAGTTTCGTGGTAATCATCGATTCATAGTGGTTCTGCCAGAGAGCATACTCTCCAGCAGGACCACACCGTTTTCTGAAGAATCCGATGTGGCTTACAAGCAATGTCTATCTGTAAAAATTGTACGGAAATTGTACGCCCTGATGACATAAGAAATTCCCTGAAAATGCTATAAATAAAGTTTGTACGAACAATTCAATTTTTCTCATAACAATTATGAAATCATCCAAGTAAGCAAATTATTATGATTACTACATTTCCTCTATATACCTGACGCAATAATTATCTGTAAAAAAATGTACAGAAAATGTACGTCCTAGTGACATAAGAAATTCCTTGAAAAAGTTATAAATAAAATTTTTACGGACAATTCAATTATTCTCGTTACAATAATGAAATCATCTAAGTAAGCAAATTATTATGAATACAACCTTTCCTTTTTATACCTGAAGCAATGTTTATCTGTAAAAAAATGTACAGAAAATGTACGTCCTAGTGACATAAGAAATTCCTTGAAAAAGCTATAAATAAAATGTGTACGGACAATTCAATTATTCTCGTTACAATAATGAAATCATCTAAGTAAGCAAATTATTATGACTACAACCTTTCCTTTTTATACCTGAAGCAATGTTTATCTGTAAAAAAATGTACGGAAAATGTACTTCCTAGTGACATATGAAATTCCTTGAAAAAGCTATAAATAAAATTTGTACGGACAATTCCATTTTTCTCGTAACAATAATGAAATCATCCAAGTAGACAAATTATTACGACTACTATGTTTCCTTTGTGTACCTGAAGCAATTTTCAATGGAATACCCTATGACGAATTAATCAAGAGGCGAGTAAATCGACCAGCATACTAAATAGCGTCTGCCTCCGTCAGGCTTACCGACCTCGCCGGCGAGGTCCGTCGCGACGTCCCACCGCCGCCGGTCACGATCCACCGAGGTATAAAGTCGTAGAACCAGGCGTCTATTCAGACTCCGCAGTCGCACCGATAATTCAGCCCTCATCAAGGTGTCTTCCCCCCTAACCCTCCGCCAGCAACGCTCTAAGCCGAGGTCCGAGTCCCACTAGGTAGGGGTCGCCCTTAGTCCTGTTGTTGCTAGTAGTAATGATGTTGGTGTAGTATAAGTAGGTAGTGAGCTTAGCTTAAGTATTTTACTTCCCCTAGTAACTAGTACCTAGTAACTGCCCAGTTACGTAGAAACGGTACGCAAGAACCATCTACAGAAGTTGAAAAGACAAAAATGTTTTTTTTTTTCATTTGTTTGTGTATCAAAATGCGCAAAGGTTGTAATATCACATAAGTAGGAAAATCAGTAAAAAAATACTAGATATGATTTTTATTCGACAAAAACTGAAGGGCACAATAACATTATTGTGTACAACATTTTCAATTTATATACAATTGGCGAGGCGTAAGCTGAGCTTTGCATTTGTGTGAGGGTACATAGAAATCGATTGCCAAAAAGCAGTATAAACCGGTTTAAACCAAGCACAGGACGCGTCTGCATTCATTCTCACAAAAATGCCAAGCTCAGCTTACACCTCGCCAATTGTACTTCATTTATTAAGTGTACATTTAATTGAAAAAAAAAAAACAACATACATAAGGATTATACCAGTTTGACTCCGTTGTACCGTGGAGGTCGCCATAACAGTCAAAACAAAATTACTGTGATGAACCAAAAATGGTGCGAATACTCATGTACCGCTATTTTGCACAACGTAAAAGTATATCTGAACTAGTTGCTTCTTCAAATTCGAAGTAAATTTTTATTTATTTCAAATAGACCCGATTACAGATGCTTTCGAAAGTATTCATACAAATTTTATTTATAGCTTTTTCAAGGAATTTCTTATGTCACTAGGACGTACATTTTCCGTACATTTTTTTTACAGATAAACATTGCTTCAGGTATAAAAAGGAAACGTTGTAGTCATAATAATTTGCTTACTTAGATGATTTCATTATTGTAACGAGAATAATTGAATTGTCCGTACACATTTTATTTATAGCTTTTTCAAGGAATTTCTTATGTCACTAGGACGTACATTTTCTGTACATTTTTTTACAGATAAACATTGCTTCAGGTATAAAAAGGAAAGGTTGTATTCATAATAATTTGCTTACTTAGATGATTTCATTATTGTAACGAGAATAATTGAATTGTCCGTAAAAATTTTATTTATAACTTTTTCAAGGAATTTCTTATGTCACTAGGACGTACATTTTCTGTACATTTTTTTACAGATAATTATTGCGTCAGGTATATAGAGGAAATGTAGTAATCATAATAATTTGCTTACTTGGATGATTTCATAATTGTTATGAGAAAAATTGAATTGTTCGTACAAACTTTATTTATAGCATTTTCAGGGAATTTCTTATGTCATCAGGGCGTACAATTTCCGTACAATTTTTACAGATAGACATTGCTTGTAAGCCACATCGGATTCTTCAGAAAACGGTGTGGTCCTGCTGGAGAGTATGCTCTCTGGCAGAACCACTATGAATCGATGATTACCACGAAACTATAGAAGTACAATTTTTAATATTAGGGTACAAAATAGTACATTTTCTGTAAATTTTTTCCTGCTAGTTACATTTCCTAAATTTGGAGTGGTCCTGCTGGAGAGCATGACACAAAAAAATACGAAAAAGTAATCTGTCGGTCTGACAATGTGCGAGTATAGAAAGGTTAAGGCAGATGACAACCCCTATTGCAACACACATGCACTGCACTCGCTCTTTATTTGGTGTAGACCACCCCTTACGCGGTACTTACAAATATGATGATTAATTAAACTACACCAAGATTAAAATCACCAATGCATAATTAAATTATAATGAGCTGTCGTCAATATGGTGTTGCCATTGACATGACATGTTATTTAATAATGAGTGGCAATTTATAAAATTGAGTCGCCATATGAAGATGAGGGCGAAACCCACCGATGAGTTGGTCGTTCCAATTATTTTAATTACGTTGGGTTGAACTTTCTCGTTTGCTGATCGTATCGTATATTGGTAGATATATTGATTATAATATGATATAGACGTAATTTTATGGGTTTCCCATGTTTCATCGAAAAAAATTTGACAAATTATCACTTCCCAAACAAGTTTCTGCATAATTTCATTTGCCAAATTACTATTTAGCAAATAAACTCTGCAAAAATAATTGTAACGCAAACCTAATGTTTGGCAAGTGAATGTTTAAACAATAACTTGCTTAACCAATTAGTACTTTTACCAATTATTTTAATGTACCTAGTCAAATATTTCAGTTGGTATAACATATTTTACGCAAAATAAAATAAGCCGACTATTTAGTATCGTCTTAACTATTCTGGTAGTAGTTTTTGGTTTTACATTCAAAAATATGTTTCTGGCACTCGACGGCCGCTGCCGCGGCACGCTCGCTTGGCTCGCTCGGCTGTGCGTTGTGTGGTCATAGTTCTAAGTTCTAACCTAACCTAGCTGTTTCGATTTAAAAAAAAGATATAAGCGTGTTACAATCATTTGACTAAATGTTTATTGTCTAAAGATTGTTTGCTTTAGTAAATCATTTGATTAATGACTAAATGCCTGAATAATATTATCGCACACGTCTAACAACAACACGTGGGCGGGCACTAATTTGTATGAAAATTAATAGTTTAATTCACACGGACCACATTTTGCCGCCAAATTCTAAGGTGTGGGCGATACCGACCACATCGTAACCACAACGCAGCCACCAGCGACACTGCGCACTCGCAGGCAGCCACCTCGCAAACACAACGTTGCGTCGACGCAGTGACACCGCGCTCACGCCTGCGCCCTCCCACTAGCCACAACGTACCCACATCGCAACTAGTAGCGACAACGCAACCACATCGACATTTTGTAGTTATCACAACGCAATTGCAAGTAGCGGCAGCGACACTATTGACACGTAACCACTGCTTGACCACTTTTTGTCGTTGCGATGTGGTGTGGTTGTTGCACGTGTGAATTCTTCCTAATGAACTCATTCCGTACATTTTCCGTACATTTTTTTTACAGATAAACATTGCTTCAGGTATAAAAAGGAAACGTTGTAGTCATAATAATTTGCTTACTTAGATGATTTCATTATTGTAACGAGAATAATTGAATTGTCCGTACACATTTTATTTATAACTTTTTCAAGGAATTTCTTATGTCACTAGGACGTACATTTTCTGTACATTTTTTTACAGATAATTATTGCGTCAGGTATATAGAGGAAATGTAGTAATCATAATAATTTGCTTACTTGGATGATTTCATAATTGTTATGAGAAAAATTGAATTGTTCGTACAAACTTTATTTATAGCATTTTCAGGGAATTTCTTATGTCATCAGGGCGTACAATTTCCGTACAATTTTTACAGATAGACATTGCTTGTAAGCCACATCGGATTCTTCAGAAAACGGTGTGGTCCTGCTGGAGAGTATGCTCTCTGGCAGAACCACTATGAATCGATGATTACCACGAAACTATAGAAGTACAATTTTTAATATTAGGGTACAAAATAGTACATTTTCTGTACATTTTTTCCTGCTAATTACATTTTCTAAATTTGGAGTGGTCCTGCTGGAGAGCATGACACATTTTTTTTTCTTCAATAATTGAGTAAACTAGCATAGTAGTAGCCGCATGATTCGTCGCGAACTTCAATTTAATTCGACGCAAGCGTTGCATTTGTGCAGTAAGCAAGCATGTCTGTGGTACACGATACCAATTGGTCGAGTTTTGAGCTTAAAATATTCTTTTGCTTTTATAATTGAAGTTGTATTTATGGCAGATTATTTAACTTTGTACCACTACTATCAAATAATAGCACTACCCCATCTCTTCCCGTGGGTGTCGTAAAAGGCGACTAAGGGATTCTTTAGAGGATGGGTAGCAGCGTTCTCTGAGTACCTACTTTAACAACCATACTGCGATCGCCAACCCGCATGCCAAGCGTGGCGATTACGGCAAACCCCCCTTTTTGGGGGAGGCCTATGTCCAGCAGTGGACGTCTTTCGGCTGAATGTCGATGATGATGATGATGATTTAACTTTGTATAACTTTTAGGCTGTATTTATTCTGGAAATTGATTGAAACACGATTTAAATAGATTTTGGAGGGAAACAATTCAGATTCTTGCTCCTCACGTTTCCAACTTCTGTTGTGTATGGGCTTCCAGTCAACAGATGAAGCTGAATATCAGTAATTGTATTTATCAAACTCTGACCTCCACAATTTAATTACGAATACGTGGAATATCGATATCCTAAGATTAGACCAGTACACAGACATTCGAATCTTCAATCGAGGTGACGAAGCGGTCAGCCGCGGCAAGCGAAATTTATCCAGGCATATTAACTACGACGTCCTCTACGTCTCGCAGTAGGGATTGTATGGATTTACCAGATGTCAAACTGATGAAGTGCGTTCGATTCTCAATAGCGGACGTAAATAAATTCAATGGAATTAATGAATGAAAAATTTATTTCATCATGGGTTAAACTTGTTTCATCGAAAAAAAATTGCCAAATTTTCACTTCCCAAACAAGTTTCTGCATAATTTCATTTGCCAAATTACTACTTAGCAAATAAACTATTCACAAATAAATTGTAACGCAAACCTAATGTTTGGCAAGTGAACGTTTAAACAATAACTTGCTTACCAACTAGTACTTTTACCAGTTTTAATGTAGTCACATATTTCAGTTGGTACAACATATTTTACGCAAAATAAAAAATATGTTTCTAGCACTCGCCGGCCGCTGCCGCGGCACGCTTCGCTCGCTCGGCTCGTGCGTTGTGTGATCATAGTCCTAACCTAACCTACTTAGCTGTTTCGATTTAAAAAAGACATAAGCGTGTTAAAATAATTTGACTAAATGTTTATTGTCTAAATGTTAAAAATTTGACTACTTAAATGTTTTTTTTTTGCATAACGTAATGAGATTTCTGCTTGCCCGCACGATATATGACTTTTGCCTATAATTTCAAAATGCCTTAATGATATGATCCTTGATAATATTCTGCCGAGTAAAATTATGACCAAATGAAAATGTGCGTACTAAAATCATTCCAAAATATTGCATTGGTATAAAAAAAGGTTGCTAAAATGCGTTTGGGTAATGAAACTTGGTCAAAATAATTTTGGCAAAACGGCAGGCTTTTCGTCATACATAGAGACGCAACATTTATGAAACAAAGAGGAAAAAAAAAAGAACAAAATAAACAGTTACAATGTCTGCACAGTGTGGTACACCCCTATAAAATACGCAATGAATTGCTACACGCTTGATGCATTTAGTGTAACCGATCTTTATATGGTCAAATCATTGGGATATAGTGTGAACAAATCTGTTTGCACTATGATTTAGTGGGAGTTAACAATAACTATTACGTGTTAGCGATAAACTAAATTATGTACCAGTAATTATAGCATAGCAATGTGAATAATTAATAACGATTACTGTTGCGCAAAGAATGTGTGTATCATTTTAATACAGGCGGTCCCAAAAAGTAGTGTCAAGCGGAAGTCGAGATGTAGAGAACCCTTAGGCTGAGCATCCACCAGAGCTGTGCTAAGCTGCGTAGCGAGGAATGTGTTTTGTAAGCACCAATATAATCCCTTCATTTACCTAGCTTCGCTCTGCGAAGCTCTGGTAGATATGGGCTTAGCGGTGCGAGGTTTTTGTTCACACAAAACAAGTATGAAATGCGAGCGAGGGATGTATTGCGAGCAATGTGTTGCGAAAAATGTGTTGCGAGGAATGTGTTACGAGGAATGTGTTGCTAGGAATGTTTATTATTCTCCCTCATATTCGAAAAGAGTCCGCTACCTATCCTCGCACCGCCCATTTGTGCACATTAACACATTACACATTCCTCGCACAGCTCTGGTGGATAGGGTCACACCGTTTCACATCCTCGATACACATTTTCGCACCGTACATTTTCCTCGCACAGGTCTGGTGGATGCCCAGCGTTAGAGGTACCCGAATCTCCCCTTAGTATGTTCTGGTATCTTTTGTAGATTTCGAGTTGATTTCTTTTCATGTTTTAACCAAACTCTGACTTTAATTACATTTTTGATCATAGTGACGTGAATAGTTAATTTTTCTAAATTAAATGAATAGAGAATCTAATTTTAAAAAAACACGTATCTGTCTCAACTATTCATGACGTGAAAAGTAGTGTCAAGCGGAAGACTACTTTTTGGGACACCCTGTATATAACAGCTACCTCATTGGTCGTAAGCACGACTGCTGAGCGTGACGTCCTGAGTTCAAACCCCAGGTCGGGCAAATTGTTATTGGGTTTTGCGTGTGGAATTTCTCAGTAACAGCCCGGGGTCTGGATTTGTGCTTTGTTGATAGCAATAGGCTCGCCCCCTACGGCCAAATAAGGGTGTACTACACACCTCTGCCCAAACCTTCGACTAATATACTTATTATTCTTTTATTACCGTTAATGCAACCGCAAATAGAAATGTTGCAGGATCCTCATATCGGTCGGTAAACGTCAGCTCCTAAACATGTGCCTCTTCATGTTGGTTACAATCATATCAGCTTTAAGACCTCGTTTCTGGAGACGCGGAGCTTAGAGCGGAGAATGATGCGGGACGTTAAGCCGACAATTCAAATACATGACGACGTATTAGAGCGTATATGGAGACGCGTTTCCCGCGCGTATTTTATCAGATGTAAGTAGTTGTATGCACTTCATTAATTTGTAGTGCCGTACTGCGATCCTTGTGCGCGTTCCAAGTGTGTGATGCAATACAATCTTGCAGCACGCGTAGTATGTGTCTTGGGTGCATCACAGACCGAAACTAAAAATGTTGTGCGTCATATAATGTCCATATTATTAAGCCCGGCCGCACATTATTTATTTATTTTGGAAAACCAACAGCTATAAAATGGAGTAAAAAAAATTACAACATGTGTCATAAAGCCAATTACAGGTTTTCACGATTAGCCACAGACTTTAAAATCAAAAAACTTAAAGGACACTTAAGCAGGACAACTACAAGTTATGTTTTAAGTAAAGGTTAATTTTCAAAAAACTTGAGGTTGAGCATCTTTCTTGCCGTACAGCTTTTCATGACAAATGGATCAAAGGTGAACTCTTTGCATAACATAATGAGATTTCTGCTTGCCCGCACGATATATGAGTTTTGCCTATAATTTCAGGAACAATGCGGAATAGAAATAGGGGGATTATATCTAGTGGACCTATTTGGGGCGCTAAAATTAAGTTTCTGCAATAACTCAGGGTTGTCAATTTCATTCGAAAATAACTTAATTAAAAAAGAAACGTCAGATAAATTGACGACGATTAGTAAGAGGCGGAATATGAATTTTTTTGCATATGTTTTGATAATTGTCGGAAGTGTATGGAATTTTCAGCCGATAGCATAAATCTATGTATATAAAATGAATCCCTATTTCCCTTGGTCACGGCATCACGCCGGAAACGCAAAAATTTTTTGCAAACTATCCAGATTAAACCATCTTTCAAACGAAACAAAACTGTATTAGGTTCAGCCGTTTGAGAGCTACCTACTGTGCAACAGCCAGAGAGACAAAGCATTGAAACTTACTCGTATAACACACCTATCTGCGTTGGGGGTTAAAAATAGTAAGTTTCTCCGATGCCTTTAAGCGAAGTATTTTTTTAAACGTTGCTGCATACATTTATTTCTCTTGCATCGTGGGTTCGGTTACGGATACAAACTTCACAGGCAATAAAGGACCAGGGGACCAATTCCACGAAATAAATAAATGCTAAAAGTCTCTGCCTTTGAAACCGTACCATACTAGGGCCGTATCCGTAAAAATCCGAAAAGGCAAAAAAAATGTATGGATTAGTATGAGACAATGTCCACTAGACCGTTCTGTCACCAACCTACACCGTAGCGTGTCATGCAAGGACCGGCAAATTTTAATCGCAAGAATATCTTGCATGTAACCAAACGCTCAGTACCTGGGGGCCTACCCCTTAAGTCCGTCAACGAAGTTATTCGCTCGTCCGAAAGTAGCCCAAAACGTAGGAGTGAAAAAAAAAACAAGTGTCAAGTTCAACTTTTCGGACGGGCAAAAACACATCGGTAGTAGGGACAACTGTCAAATCGTGTTGTCATTCATTCTTAGTTCGGGCCCCGAAATAATCGTATGTCCGTAGGTGACGATAGGGAGTAGGAAACGCTCGTAACTAAGGCCGAAACCACGGACTTCGTGCTTAGGGAGTAGACACCCTGACTCGCGACTAGTATATGTACCGCGTTTATACAGCGTATGCTCCGCATTGTAATCCCTGTCTGATACAAGATATACTACCTATTTGCTAGCCTTAGAACGAATGCACGTGCGAAAAAATATGGAGGACGATAATCTAATAGATTGTGTTCGTAAATACAAATATTTGTACAATTAAAATGGACAACAACCGATAGAACGGGCACTGATGGGGGATGGTACGGTAATCATAGGCGTTGTATTATACGCCTATAGAACGCGAGTGACACCCCTACAGAACGCGGTTGATCCGTTGCATTGGGCGTAGTCACAGAATAGATAATAGTTGGCGTAGTACTGAACGGAATGTTTTTCGCCACGCCTGACAACTTCCTATTACGGCCCTACTATGATACGTTGTAATGGGCAGATTCATAAATCGCAAAGGAACGATAACCAGTCAGTTTTCGTTTACGAAAATTTCAAAATGTATGCTTTCGTTTTTGCAGTCTAACACTTCGAAAATAAGGTTTGATTGTTGTCAAAGAAAAAATGTTATGCCCTCGACCCTGAGCTGTATCTGTAGACCATACAATTTATATTGTGTGAGGGAATCGAACCGGCGACTCTGAGCGCAGCCAGCCAAGTACATGGCCACTGCGCCAATCATGTCGTCAAAAGCAATGAAACATTTTAAAATAACGGTTTACCTTCATATTGGCTCCAGTAAACTGAAAGGGAGTTTCAGGGTTATTATCACGAGTATCTCTATGTACCACCAGTATGTGCGAAGAGAGGTTTGGTGTTGTATGAAATTTTCTGCAGATAACCTGTGAAGTAAATGCATAGTTCCAACAACTACACACATCAAAAGTGTCTAGGGATCAAGCATTTTTATGCGGATTTCTTGAGATTGAGATGTGGCTTTGTTAATAAATTTATGATTTTATAAATTTATATGGATCCTTTTTGGTGCATTTCATAATTTGAATCAGGAACTGTGAATCAAATTCGAGTAAAAGATGAAAATCAGCTGTCAATATTTTCCCTATAAAAACATACAACGCATTGAAGACATTATTAGTGCTACTGTTTCCCTACTACTGATTAAAACCAACGTTATTATGGAGCGGCGACGTCATTTAAGCAGGGAAGAAATGCTCAGAGCCGTGGGAATGATAGAAGCTGGTTCCCGGCAACGTACTGTGGCTTTAGCTCTGAATACAAGTCAGAGTGTTATCAGTCGACTTTGGACACGTTACCGAAGCACTGGTACCGTGGCTGAGCGCCATGGAGGACGGTATCGCTGCACCACACGGAGACAAGACCGATACATTCAAATCTTAACTCGAAGAGCTCCAACAATAACCGCCATGATGTTAGCCGTGAGGCTTCATCACTCTTCAGGGAACTTAATTAGCGACCAAACAGTCAGAAACCGCTTGCATGAAGTGAACCTTCATTCCCGAAGACCGCTACGGGTACCACCTATAGCAATGCACAATCGTAGGATTCGATATCAATGGGCTCTTGGACACAGAAATTGGGCAGAAGAACAATGGCGTTTCGTGTGCTTTTCTGATGAGTCTCGTTTTGGTATGAGACCGGATACAAGACGTATACGACACTGGAGAACCCCTGGACGCCAACAGCGATTAAAATCCTGCCAGGAAGTCCATCCTTATAGTGGTGGAACCATCATGGTATGGGCGGGTATTTGGATCGGCGGAAGAACTGAGTTGATTTGGATCAGAGGCAACCTCAACGCTCAAATTTATGCTGAGACGATTGTATCAGACGTCATCGTTCCTCTACAAGCGCAAATCGGTCCCTTATTTCAGTTAATGCATGATAATGCACGACCGCACACCGCAAGAGTTGTAAGACAGACTCTCGCCGCAGCTAACATCAATGTCCTGCCCTGGCCTGCTCAGTCGCCAGACTTGAACCCGATTGAGCATGCATGGGATATGCTACAGAGAAGAGCTCTGCCGAATATGGAGGGTATCCAGTCGCAAGAAGACCTTTTTTTGTTGTTGCAACGAACATGGGCGGCCATTCCACAGCGTGATTTGGATGAACTCATTTTGAGTATGCCAAACCGATGTTCTTGTGTTGTTAGTGTTCGCGGTAGAAACACGGATTATTAATTGTTTAAGTTACCCAATAACGGACAATGGGACAAAACGTCCCCAGTAGTGTAGCACTTTCTTACCTATTGTATATGAAAGACCTTATTAATCTCTTAATTTAATTGTATAACAGCTCATCTGTAAAATGTATAGTTTAAAAGTTATTTAATATGAAAGTAACATAAAAACTACCTTAAAAAATGCTTATATTATTACTTGAATATAAATATAATTGTTTTAGTTAGTGTTATGGGGTTATTTGAAGAGCTCCAAAGCTAGTGTAACAATAGTTCAATGTGGAAAAGAGAGAACGAGAGGTGCACGCGTCCGGAGGCGAGACGCGGCGCGGCTCGAGGCAGAGCGGTTCGGTAGTTACAATTTTCAAACGTAATATCACGCAGATAGGGTTGACATTACTTGCGTATTGTACCCACTTTTCCACAAAAAACAGCTAATTCCACCCGGCTCCATCTTTCCGTGGTGTAACCTTACCGATAACGGACCATCTCGACCTTCTTGGGACCACGTTGACATCGATCCTCCACTTTGGTCCATTTATTGAAGCAAAGGCTCAGTTGGCTGCTAAAAAGTTGGGGATCCTTGCAAAGGTGAGATGGTACTTCACGCCTGAACAGCTGCTTAACTTGTATAAAGCGCAAGTTCGGTCATGCATGGAATACTGCTCTCACCTCTGGGACGGATCTGCCAAATACCACCTCGATGCACTTGAGTCGATCGACAAACGGGCCAAGAGGCTTATCGGAAACGAAGCACTGGTCAACTCAAAGCTCCAGAGCCTTAAACATCGACGCCGAGTTGCCAACCCTGTCGGTTTTTTATCGGTTACACTTCGGGTTTGTGCGATGGAACTGCACAATTTCATTCCGCCTGGCCCTTTCCATCATCGGACTACAAGACTTACGGCAATGCGCCATCGGTACATGGTGGATATCCCACCCATACGTTCAAAGTGTTTTGCGAACAATTGTTCGCACAGCTAATGAGTGGGATTCCCTGCCGGAGTCTTTGTTTCCTGATAGCTACAACCTTGGGGTCTTTAAGTCAAGAGTGAATAGGTTACTTCTAGGCAAGCGAGCTTCACCGTCGACCACATCATCGCTTACCATCAGGCGAGATAGTGGTAAAAGAGAGACGATTGACAAAAAAAAAACGTTCCTCGGTATCGGGAGGTACTTAACGAATATCGTTGGGTCAGCCGGGGATGAAGTAATAATTATCGAAAGTAAAAATGCAGGATAGAAAATAAACTGATTTTTATTTATAACCTTCTCCAGAAAAATAAAGAATCATAATTATAATACTCATTTCAGTATTATTTTTGATTCATTGGCTTTATAAACAGTTCATTTTGAACATAATGACTCATTCTTTAAGTCAGTACAGCATTTATTTTTCAGCCAATAATTGATTTTAAATGAGGAAATAATAAAAATTTCAATATTTTTTTTTTTTTTATTTCAAGCCGTTTTCATTCATTCCCTAACTCATTCTCGACTATTCATTCTTCCGTTCATTCAGTCAAACTCACTCTATAGTGCTACAAGGGTGGGGACGGAGTCCATACATTTTGTCCCATTGTCCTTTTAAAGAAAACTGTTATTTCAGTCTTTTTTTCGAACTTTTGTGTTAGTGGTTCAAATGTCAAAAATCCCTTTATTAGGAAAATGGCAAATTTCTTTATTAATGCAAAGGTGACTTGGTTTATCGTTACTGTGACAAACGAAAACACTTTATTTGATGAATCCTTAAAGAAAATTTTAATTAATATCAATCAGGAGAAAAGTTATTGCAAAAATATATGTTGATCCCTAGACACTTTTGATGTGTGTATTTATGAGCGTTTACGCCGTTCGGCATTTCATACAAATTTTCAAGTCCTTATTTTTGATATGACCGAACCGATTTTAATGAAACTTCATACCCAAGCACCATAAGCAAGATATACAGGGTGGTAATTTGAAATGGGGCATGAAGGGCAACTACCTTAACCATTGTAGCTACAGGAAAACGTTCTTAGAAGACCACCCCTAACTTTTGGGATAATTTCAATCGGCATTCACAGATTTTGAAAAAAAAGTACAGTCAGCGAGAAAAATGGCTGTTTTAACAAAACTTTTTTATGATGCCAATCGATCCCATTTCCCATAAGGATCAAAAAACTCTTCCGGACCAATTGAGGTTTGAGTACTAGAAACGTCAGAAATAACAAAAAACTATTTGAGACGGGTTAGTTATAAGGGCAGCTACCTTAATCGTTGTCGCTACGGGAAAATTTTGATAGGAGACTGGCCATAGTTTTTGACATTATTTCGAACTGTATAAAAAGATAATGAAAAAAAATAATTGGTACAGTCAGCAAAAAAATGGTCAGTTCTTACAAAACTCTTTTATGATGCCAATCGATCCTATTTCCCATAAGGAACAAAATACTCTTCCGGACCTACTGAGGTAAAACTACTAGAAACGTCAAAAATCACGAAAAACAACATTTTGTTAAAAGTGACGTAAAGGCTGAAAAAATAAATTATTTTATTTTCAAAATCTGTGAATGCAGTTCGAAATATTTTCAAAAAACATGGATAATCTCTTAGAAACATTTTCCTCTAGCCACAACGATTAAGGTAGCTGCCCCTATTACTACCCCATCTCAAATAAGTTTTTTGCGATTTCTGACTTTTCTAGTACTCCAACCTCAGTTAGTCCGGAAGAGTCTTTTGATCCTTATGGGAAATGGAATCGATTGGCATCATAAAAAAGTTTTGTGAAAACAGCCCTTTTTCTCGCTGACTGTACTTTTTTTTCAAAATCTGTGAATGCTGATTTAAATTATCCCAAAAGTTAAGGGTGGTCTTCTAAGGACGTTTTCCTGTAGCTAGAATGGTTAAGGTAGTTGCCCTTCATGCCCCATCTCAAATTACCACCCTGTATAGGATTAAAAAGTTAGTCGAAAACATTTTCGAAAAATAGTGTTCCAGTTAACTTAGACCGATTTTAAATTTTCCATACAAACAGAAAGGGGATAGAACCTTTGTGGCATAGCCCCCCCCCCCCGCTGCCATTTTGATTTTTTTTCCAAGTTGCGGCGCACGATTACACTAACATGTATGGGTAGAGGACACTTAGACAAACAAAAAATATCGGGGATATGGTGCCCTAAAGTGTCACGTTGTCGAGATATTTGGACTTAAAGATTTTTTTTCAATTTCCAATTATCTTTTTTTAAGTAAGACATTTCGAAAATGTTTTCTACTAACTTTTTAGAACTAAGTATCCTGCTTATGTGTGTGAAGTTTCATCAAAATCGGTTCAATCATTACGAAAAACAAAGACTTGAAAATTTGTATGAAATGCCGTACGGCGTACATGCTCTTAAAAAGAACAGTAGGTACACCAGATAGGGTGATTTCCACATATCATTGATGACGGCACTCATGCAAATGGCAGCTTGGGAGTAGCATCCCTAGATGAGCTGGCAAAATGTTAATGAGATAGATTTAAAAAAAATCGTTTCACTTATAATGACATCTTGAGAGAGACCTGTCAAATGACAGCTAAATATCTCTATAAATCGGGTAAATTTCTAACTTTAAAACTGTAAATTAAAATTTTCAAGAGTAAATCTGCTAGTCAGTAGCGTTTTTACAACAACACGACGAGGGCAACAACACTTTAAGGTTTACGATTATATGAGTGAAATTTAAATTAGTTTAAAATTGTAAAATAATATTCTCCGTTTGTTTAGGTAATTAAATAAAAGGAAAATAATTTTGATGTGCCATTTATAAAAAAAAATGTGTGTTTAAAAATTAAAATTATTATTTAAAAGACAAAAAACGTTTGGATTTTCTCATAATTCATTTGTTACTTACAATTTGTAACAATTTGCAAATCTGTTATACTTATATTTAGATAGAAAGACATCTCAAGTTTGTTTACTTACCTTTTATTAACTTACCTAAACAAACAGAGTATAGTCGCATTCAACATAGTCAAAACAAAGTCAGTACAAGTCAAAGATTCTGAAGGTAAGATCGTGTTCTTTGAGATATCATGCGTAAATAAATAACATAAAATCATGCATAAAAGTTTAATAAGTACCATCATGTTCTCTTGAATTGGAAACATGGATACAAAAGCGTAATTCAATTCTTTGTGCTATAAAATTTCTATATATCAAGTGTAATACGTACATTTGGTAGACTGGTCCTTAACTTCGATATATTATTATTTACAAGTAAAAACATTGTATTAAAAGAAATTATTTTCAATAAATAAATCCTTTAAACAGATATTACTACCTACCACTTTGACAATGACAGATAAAAGTATTTTCTAAAATGTCTTCGACCACAAAGAATCGGCGAATTTATGTTATTATTCCACGGGACCATCGAGGTTTTATTGCATTACGTTCTACCTCAACCTTTTTAGCAAAAACATTGTAGCTATATGAAACTGGAATAAAAAAACTATCATCAACCCACCCAACCTGGAACCGAAAATACCCAACTGTCCCATTTTCCTCATACCTAAATCGCAGGGAAATTTAATAACCATTATCAATATTATATACGTAAACGTCCCAACCATTACATGAAACGATGTCACAAACTAATGTACGAAATATTCTAAATATTGGCCACCCAAAATATTCGATAAGTTCGTAATGCCGCAAGAAAACATCGAGGAAAGTGATTCCAACAAACTAAAAGTTGTTACCAGCCACCCAATATTAACGGATATTGGAAAAAGATGGTAAAAGATGGCTGTTGCCGGATCAAGGCTAGTAGGCACTAATATTCCCTGGATGCAATATCGGGGTTCATTGCCATAAAACCGCTCGAGGCGAATATCATCATCATCATCTGCCTAGCCTTTTCCCAACTATGTTGGGGTCGGCTTCCAGTCGAACCGGATGCAGCTGAATATCAGTATTTTACATGGAGCGACTGCCTATCAGACCTCCACAACCCAGTAACTGGGTAATACGATACTCTTGGTAAGACTGGTTGTCAGACTTTCTGGCTTCTGACCAACAGTAACGACTGTCAAAGATCTACAGATGACAGCCGGGACCAACGGCTTTACGTGCTTTCCGAGGCACGGAGGAAACTCGCTATGATAAATGGTCACCCATCCACAGACCAACCTCGGCAAGCGTGGCTTAACCCGGAAGATCGGTCTGTGCGGCTGTAATTATTTAGCCACGAGCTCCTCATCCAGTGTGCAGAGTATTCTAATAAAATTGCACACATATTGCTTCTTCGAATTCGCTCGAGGCGAATATCTTGGGTACGATATTGACCTTATAGCATTTCGCCGAGAAAGCAGATATCTGAGGCAATTTCAACATCGTAAATGATGTTTATCGTGGTAACCCAGTGACCCTACGGCCGCTACCTATGAACACTTGTCAAATAGCAGTGTATCGCTTTCCGCACACGTATCGGTGCCACGTGTAACTAAGGTGTTCTTGTTTGTACTCACGTTATGTACAGAGGTGAGATCGTACTCATGCTTCATATGAGTTTATGTACAATCTTAATAAGGAAATTATTAGACGATCGTTTTACGCTTAGATTTGGAAAGATGTCGACAATGTTTTGATCCATTTATAGCTGATATTAGGTATTATGAATGTTGACTCTACGTCATGTAATCACATATTAGCTAAAGCCTGCCCAACATATCCTACGGACAATATTGTACTGCAACACATAAACAGAAGTTTGAAACACAAATTAGGATGGACTCAAACGAATGTGAACATTGTGAAAACAGTCATGTCATTTCAGATTTACATTATAGACGGATGTATAGAGCGTATGTAGTTAGCCTAATTATACTTAACTAGGTACATGCTTTATGAACGTAAATTTCTTTCGAATAGGTCCTTTCGTTACGGTTCTCCAAGAAACATAACATAATTTCACGCCTGTATTCCCCCCAGGGTTGGGCAGAGTTGTATAGTACACCCACATCTCGCCGTTATGTTTAAGTTCCATGTAATAGGGGGCGAGCCTATTGCCATCAACCGGGCACAAATCCATACTCTGGGCAGCTACTGAGAAATTCTTTACGGATAAAACCAATAACACTTGGCCCTACCTGGGAATTGAATCCAATATATCACGCTCAGCAATTGCGCTTGCGACCACTGGACCTACGAGGCAGTTAGTCAGCAGTTCTCCAAGAAAGTATTGGTTACTGTTTTGACCTAACGAGGGGCGTGTGTGACGGTGGTAGTGGTGGCGACTAGCGCGGTACGCCTATAAAAGGGCCGGCACGCTGCACTACGTCCTCGCTTGCGCCTCAGCAGCCGCTAATTAAGTACTACACCTGAAGACCCTGGACTCCTCGTATCGTATTGTCTAAGAACCACGCCCTGTAAACTAGTCTAACTTTGTTATAATTATTGTAAAATAAATACTGTATGGTTAAAAGTGTTTTTCTTAATATTCTTACGTAAGTACACTCCTGCTAAACTGCTTCTTGCTAGATTCTGATGTTATGTGCACATGCTCGTTAAGGGTTGACTCCTCAAGCCACCTTTAACCAGCTAAGCGTGACAGATGTTAAATTTAGTACAGGAACATAAGTTTCGGGAAAATACAATAAACTGAAACTGTATGAAAATATCCGCTGTAAAAATTTGTAATCTTTTACTTTCCTCAAAACTTAAACAGCCATTAAAAGATAAACTAACTGTGCCCGCGACTCCGTCCGCGTGGAAGTCGGAAACCAAAATTGTGTCGCAATGACTAAACAAACTTCTTGATAATTTTAAATTACAATATACAAGCTTTTGCCCGCGGCTTCGCTCGCGTTAATTAAGCTCAAAAAAACTCTTAACACACTACTAAAGTTTCTATAATCATCATCTGCCTAGCCTTTTCCCAACTATGTTGGGGTCGGCTTCCAGTCGAACCGGATGCAGCTGAATATCAGTATTTTACATGGAGCGACTGCCTATCAGACCTCCACAACCCAGTAACTGGGTAATACGATACTCTTGGTAAGACTGGTTGTCAGACTTTTTGGCTTCTGACCAACAGTAACGACTGTCAAAGATCTACAAATGACAGCCGGGACCAACGGCTTTACGTGCTTTCCGAGGCACGGAGGAAACTCGCTATGGTAAATGGTCACCCATCCACAGACCAACCTCGGCAAGCGTGGCTTAACCCGGAAGATCGGTCTATGCGGCTGTAATTATTTAGCCACGAGCTCCTCTAAAGTTTCTATAATAATATCATTCAATCGTGATTCGAAAGAAACGTGGCGCCATCTATGAACGTTATTCTTGTTTTCCTCGCGAACAGTACTTTTTTCGGGATGGAAGGTACCTTATGTCCGTTTCTGTACACCTGACAACGTGTATGCAAAATTACAGGATGATCGGTTCAGTTGTTTAGGCGTGAAAAGGTAACAAACAAACAAACTTTCTTTCGCATTTATAATATTAGGAAGGATTTTGATTGCGCAAACCGATGATAATGAAACAAAAACTAAATGTTACTCCGACATACGCACAATATTTTTCTAAAAAAGTCTACCGCGTTGTATCAGTATTTCTACGTAATGCGTGCACGAACTTAACGACAAATAGACAAACCGATAAACAGACAAAAAATCTAAGAATGAATGAACTGGGTTCTATTTATTATAACATACACTCATGCCTGTATTCCCCGAAGGGTTGGCAGAGGTGTATAGTACACCCACATTTCACCGTTTATGTTTACGTAGTAGGGGGCGAGCCTATTGCCATCGACCGGTCACAAATCCAGACTCCGGGCTGCTACTGAGAAATTCGACACGAAAAAACCCAATATCACTTTGCCCGACCTGGGGATCGAACCCAGGACCTCACGCTCAGCAGTCGCGCTTGCGACCGCTAGATCAACGAGGTAGTTTTATTTATTATTCTTTAACAAAACCGCTTTTTTATACAGCGTGTCCCAGAAAGTAGTGTCAAGCGGAAGTCCAGAGGTAGAACATCTTTTGAGGTACCCAAATCACCCCCATGTATGTTCCGCGATTTTTTGTAGTTTTCGAGTTATGAATGTTTTTCATGTTTTTTAATCAAACTCGGACTATAACAACATTTTTGATCATAGTGACGTGAATAATTGAGATACATGAGTATTTTTTTTTTCTAAATTAGCTGATTAGTGACCCTTTCGAATGCATAAACATTTGTAACCATAGATGTAACGAATGCGTTACAAAAAAATATTGAATTGTCATAAAGTTAAAATCTTGCATGTTTCCTAAATCTTTGTGGGTGATTTAAAAATAAATCTCCCTAAACTTTTTTTGTCAAATGTATTTTAAAAACTTATCCATTTTATCAGCTATTTACCCTGTAAATTTCATCAAGCTATCTCTACGACATCACAATAAAAATTTCATTCAAAGCATACAATATCGTAAATTCCAGTTGTAAAAGAGTGAATGAAAAATTGATTAAAACTAACTGAAAACTTCTTTTTTAGTAACCCTCGACGCAAAAACAGGGGTGTTATAAGTTTAACGTGTGTGTTTGTGTGTCTGTTTGTGGCATCGTAGCTCCTAAACGGATTTTGATTTAGTTTTTTCTTTTGTTTGAAAATTGGCTTTATCGAGAGTGTTCTTAGCTATGATTCAAGAAAATCTGTTCAGCCGTTTGAGGATCATCAGCTCTTTTCTGGTTGTCGAAGGCATATGAGCAACTTCTACTGGTCTGATCGTCCCGAAATTTACTATCCTGTGACTTCAATGATATTGATGACATGTGACAAGAAGAAGGTCATTACAACTTATCATAAACTTAAAGAATCACAGGATAGTAAATTTCGGGACGATCAGACCCGTAGAAGTTGCTCATATGCCTTCGACAACCAGAAAAGAGCTGATGATCCTCAAACGGCTGAACAGATTTTCTTGAATCATAGCTAAGAACACTCTCGATAAAGCCAATTTTCCAACAAAAGAAAAAACTAAATCAAAATCCGTTTAGGAGCTACGATGCCACAAACAGACACACAAACACACACGTTAAACTTAAAAACACCCCTCTTTTTGCGTCGAGGGTTACTAAAAAGACGTTATTAGTTAGTTTTAATCAATTTTTTATACACCCTTTTACAACTGGAATTCTCGATATTATATGCTTTGAATGAAATTTTTATTGTGATGTCGTAGAGATAGCTTGATGAAATTTACAGGGTAAATAGCTGATAAAATGGATAAGTTTTTAAAATACATTTGACAAAAAAAGTTTAGGGAGATTTATTTTTAAATCACCCACAATGATTTAGGAAACATGCAAGATTTTAACTTTCTGACAATTCAATATTTTTTTGTAACGCATTCGTTACATCTATGGTTACAAATGTTTATGCATTCGAAAGGGTCACTAATCAGCTAATTTAGAAAAAAAAATTACTCATGTATCTCAACTATTCACGTCACTATGATCAAAAATGTCGTTATAGTCCGAGTTTGATTAAAAAACATGAAAAACATTCATAACTCGAAAACTACAAAAAATCGCGGAACATACAGGGGGGTGATTTGAGTACATCAAAGGATGTTCTACCTCTGGACTTCCGCTTGACACTACTTTCTGGGACACGCTGTATTTTACTTTTCGGACACCCCCAAGTCTACAGTTTTATTATATGTAGGTATATACAAGGTTAGTTGGAAAGGGGGTACTAATCCGCAGACCACTTAAAGTATCACTGATGATTGTCTTAAAGCAAGTGTTAAAATTTCAAAATTCAGTAAAAAAAAACAATACAAAATGTTTTTTTTTGTTTATTCAAAAGTTCTTCATCCCTGCTTTAGTTACAAATTCAGAAAATGGTGCTTCTAATTCATTAACTCCAAATATGACCTAAGATGCAAACACAGCTGGGGCCTAATTCTCCTAAAATAAATCTTGATAAATCACAACCGAACCAAGGCCGAACCGTTCATTCAGACAGTTCTCAATTTCAAAAGCTGTCGAATTGTTTGACACAAAAAACAAAATCAATCATTTTGAAAGTTTTCGAAAACAAAAACTGACTGACGGTTGTGGTTCGATTGCGTTTGGCAACAATTTATTTTAGGAGAATTAGGGCCCAGATCATAACTGGGTATAGATCGATTTTAGAGCTTTTTTTTGAGATCTTTGATCACCTATTTGTCTTAAACTTAACTAAACTTGAATTTTGGAAAAAATTGTAGTACAAAAGTTATTCATTATCATGTGTAATTTAGCCCCCTTTCGGATTAGTACCCCCTTTCTGACTAACCTTGTAGATATGTATAGATTAGTAAAAATCAAAGCAATTTTACCAATTAATAAAAACATGGCGCATTCCATTACTCCACAATTTGATAACTAAGCAGTAACACCTAATAATTCCACCAAAACGAATATAAACGCTATAATTTGAACGGCAAATTTAATTTCTTGTTGACTGCGGTTCGTTCGTTAGATTGAAACGAAATTTCAATCGAGCGACAAAAATATTCAGCGCCGATTTTAAACGCAACCGGTGAGTCGGTGATTCGTTAACACGTCTGCCTAACTTCTGAATCAAGAATATTCAAATGAGAACGTTCTTAAAAAAGCTTCAGAAGTTTTTTTGTGCGGAATTGCAAATTCGAATTTCTGATTTTCGATTCACATCAAATAATCTTTTATTTTTTTGTGGTGAAATGATTGAAAATACCTACGTACAGGCGTGGACTTAAAATGTTTACTACCCTAAGGTCTATAATTGCTTGCACATTACTTTTTCATAAGATCGCTCGGTCGCTCACAACGAATTGACAGGGCAAAGATATTTTTGTCTTAATTGACATAAAAAGGTTCATTTAAAGTGAATATGTACTACGTCAATATTATTTTAATTGATTGACAAATGTCGCAATAGAATGATCAAAAAAACCTTATTGTTTTGAGGAAAAAATGGTTTTGATGAAAGAGTTCATAACATTAAAAAATGGTTAATAACCTTTTTGCTGTAATCGACGCTTCACTATTTTGAAAAGTACTACATATGTGAGTAAGTTGATGTGACATCTTAAACCTTATTGCGCACAGTGTGACAAGGAATAAACATTTAAAGTCCTCGACTGTACCTATTTGTAAGTTGGTTTTCGGTAGTATTATAATTCCGTATTCTAAAGCATTTATAAAGCAGGAAGACACAGAAATGTTACCTCACGGAATGTTTTATTTAAAGAAAATTACATACTGCTCTCCACCCAAGTTAAAGGCGGTCAGCAAAAAGACAACAGTGTAAAAGAAAAAAAACTTTAAGTTAGAGAAAATATAGGACCTTTTTGGTGAAAAGGGAAACTGTGGTATTTTCATTTCCACTAAACGGTCGACGTACCTTTTTATCAAGTTAGGCCCGGACTTCACCAAAGCGAAGATGTACGGAGATGTCCGAAGCGGAGACGAGAAGAGATGTTTTTCAGCTAGGGTGTATCCACCGAAACTGTACGGAGATGCGTACCGGCTAGACTGTAGCGGAAATGTGTCCTGGCTACGGTGGAGATGTGCGCTGACTAGAGCGGAACTGAGCTGCGTGCGGCGAGCGTTGGATGTGAACGCACAGTTTAGTGCGATCTGACACGAAACCGCTCACTGTACACCGCACACATCTCGTCTCCACTGCGCGCCGTCGTCAGCTTGCGAGGCAAAGCTCACATCTCCGCCTTGTACCGCGGCCCAGCTCAATCTTAGCGAGGAACAGCTCACATCTCCGCTTCGATCGCGCCATACAAATATGATACATCTCCGCTCAGTGGTATCCACTTAAGCTGAGTAGAGACGAGATGAGCGAATAACGAAATTCTATTGGTTTTTTAAAACACATCTCCGCTCCGCTCGTCTCGTCTCCACTTTGGTGGAGTCCGGGTCTTAAGTAAAAAGATTTGGTGTACTTTAATCATAAAGAACAGACTTCGATAAATTTAAAGATGACTTAGCAATCCCGTATTTAATAGAGATAAAGTTTTTAAGAACCCTTTTCAAGTAAAGTTAGAAACAAAAATTAAGGAATCCTCTAACCTTGATTGTTTCACTTCATCTACATTAAGTTAGATCGAGATAAAGGCTTGTCAAACAACTTTTATTGGAGTAATTATCTACCTATAAAACTTGTCAAGTATTCTTAGGAGTTTATTCGAAGCGGAATATTATTATCAGGAATGAAGGAAATGGCTGTGCGCTTACTAATGAGCTTATAAAAGCGTTTCCTGAACAAGCTACATAGCTTGTAGATTTAATCCTATCGATAATATGTCGCAATCCTATCATGTCATAGGATTGCGATCATTAAATTTTCTAATAAATATAATAAAATGGGACTGCCTCGTTGATCTAATGGTCGCAAGTGCGACTGTTGATCGTGGGGTCCTGGGTTTGATAACTAGGTCGGGCAAAGTGTTATTGGGTTTGTCTGTGTAGAATTTCTCATTAGCAGACTTCGAATATTTATCAGAGTAAGAAACCATTTATATGCAAAAAGAAAGTATTTTTTTTTAAATGTATAACGTGCGTAAAACACCGTAAATATTGGCGGAAAGTGTTATCGGGTTTTTCCATGTGGAATTTCTAATTATCAGCCCGGAGTCTGGATTTGCGCCCGGTTGATGCCAATAGGCTCACCCCCTATTACATGAGACTTAAGGCGAAATGAGAGGATGTACTGTACACCTCTGCCAACCCTTCGGGGAATAAAGGCATGACGTTATTTTATGTTGTAAATATAATAAAGACTTTGTTGTTTACAAATTTTAAGGGGGCACCCCCTTAAAATTTGTACAGTATGCTCAATTTTAATTAACATGTTTCTTTTGTTCCTTAAGGTTATTACAAAAAATACCCCATTAATGTACCTAATATAAAGTAGTTATCTAATGTAAATCGTTTTGCTTACTAATGGTAGCATTATTTATTGCCAAACTGGGCGTATAAATAGACTCGTAAACTATTTTTACTTGTGATAGCTACTAACATATCGAAGCAATGCTATGGTATTGGTATTTGTTTCATTATTGGTAAAGATACAAGAATCTAAATATTTAACGAGTAACGTTCGGTAAAGCACAGGAATCGGCCATAACAGATTATGAGTTAAAAAATGGCTGCCGTTCTGGGAGGGTTGGGTTCAGACCTCTCATATAGAATCTCATACATACTATATTTATAAAATTGAGCATACTACACCCTCTTAAAGTTTGTCCAGTCGTTTACCAAACATATTGTATAAGTCTTTGTTATTGATGTGTTATTGACGCAGCTTTACTTTAAACCATGATATGAATAGTTTGTTAACTAATTAAAGGCGTTCTCGATACTATAGCGTCCGTAGATAGGTACAAAGAAATTTATTCCAAACTAAAACAAAAAAAAATGATACGTAAAAGCAACGCTTACTGTACATACGCACTTGCCTATCAATGTGGGAAACACGGCAACATCTCATTTAACCTATCTACGCTAATATTTTGGTTTTAAACAGGCCGTTCCGAATGTTTTTTTTTCTTGTTTTTCGGATTTTTTATTTGCTTATTTTTGTATTTTAATCTTAATCTATCCGTGCATTGCGGCCGATCGCAGCCGCGCGCGACTAATGCGTCAATAGTCAAAGTATGAAAATGTATGGCACCGCTTCCGTAGTCTGCGACAGACGCTTGCGGCTAACGACAGATTAGTCAGTATATTATAGACACGACTATTGACGCATAAGCCGCGCGCGTCAGCCGCACCCGACAGACCGCGCGCGGCTGCGATTGGCCGCGATGCACGGAATTGTACCTTTAAAGATGTAGATTGACGGGTTTAAGGGAAAGCCCTCTGTTATTTCACATACTGTATAAATACCAACACTTGAAGGAAACACACAACTCGGCAAGCAAACCGGCGCTCCTTGAGGCCGTAAACTTCTAATTCACTGACTCTTCATCAGATAGAAACACAACATATCATCTGCCTAGCCTTTTCCCAACTATGTTGGGGTCGGCTTCCAGTCGAACCGGATGCAGCTGAATATCAGTATTTTACATGGAGCGACTGCCTATCAGACCTCCACAACCCAGTAACTGGGTAATACGATACTCTTGGTAAGACTGGTTGTCAGACTTTCTGGCTTCTGACCAACAGTAACGACTGTCAAAGATCTACAAATGACAGCCGGGACCAACGGCTTCACGTGCTTTCCGAGGCACGGAGGAAACTCGCTATGGTAAACGGTCACCCATCCACAGACCAACCTCGGCAAGCGTGGCTTAACCCGGAAGATCGGTCTATGCGGCTGTAATTATTTAGCCACGAGCTCCTCCTCGATAGAAACACAACATAATTAACCTAAAAACTACGTATTTAAAAACTCTCATTTGTTCAAAACACAAAGTGAACCTAAAAACTGTTATTTTGCTAAAAGTAACTACGAACAGTATACTGAATAATAGTTTGCATGTTTACAGTGCGACATTTCGAGCAGAATGCCACGGCCCGAGCCAGGATAATGTCAATCTGTCCGACAGGCGACTAGACGCACCCACACCAAGGTACGGAAGCCAGGTTACCAGGTGAGCTGTTTCAAGCACCTTAATAAGAGTATAATTCTGTGTTATATTTTTTTTGTATTATAGCTTTTGTGAGACACATTCATATTTATGATTATTTACGGTTTACTTACGTGGATTTTTCTAATAGACTAGGCTAGTTTAGAGTCAAAAAGTTCGACTCGCGACCTCGTTGCGTATTCAGCTAATGATAAAGGGCTCCGTTTGGGTCCAAAATTAGTCGGGCGATCCCGAAACTGCACGTGAGTAAACCTTAACTAATCTTAAATATGTCATTTATTTTCAACTCACAAATGAATGATAATTACATTAATAAAACAATGTCCAAGGATTAAAAGTTACAGAGTTCCCTTGTGGACTGGTCTGAACCTGTGTTACAGATTACAAGACCCTCACCTCGTTTCCATGACTCGATATAAACTAATGATATGAACAGTACAACTGGCGAGGCGTAAGCTGAGCTTTGCATTTGTGTGAGTGCACATAGAATCGATTGCCAAAAAGCCGTATAAACCGGTTTAAACCAAGCAAAGGACGCGTCTGCATTTATTCTCACACAAATGCAAAGCTCAGCTTAGGCCTCGCAGACGGTACTATTTGATTACTTTTATATAAATACTATCTGACCCGGCGAACTTCGTACCGCCATATTTTTGTTATCAACTGCTGGCTGAACAACTGAACGTCAATCTGTCAAATTTTTGTCAAAATATTGAAGATCTCTCACAGTCTTCTGTCTCATTCACTCACTCACTTTTAAAATTATGAGAATTTTAGAAAAAAACTTTTTTTTTAAATTATCTTTCTATCTATACATCCATCTATCCATTTATCCATCTATCTACCTTTCTTTCTTTCTTTGGGCTAGGTACCACCGTTGTCTTACACAGAACAACTCGCTAAAGTTTCATCACAATCGGATAATTGGTTTATAAAAGCTTATAGGAGAAAAACAGAAAGAAAAAAAAAATTTTTTTTTGAATCAGTATCCTTCTCCTGTCGACCCTGAACCACTTCCCAAAGTTTCATCACAATCGCATGAATGGTTTAGGAGCGCATAGAGGACAAACATACCAACATATATGTATAAAGACTAGCTGTTCTCTATCGGCTGTGACACCTATCGGTTCCTAGTATGGCTATGACCCATCGTCTCGACAAAACAAATATCTTGTGTAAATATGACCGCAATCGGTCAAGTCGTTCAGATCACACACAAACGCAACAACGATTATAATAATCATAAAGATTATTAGTAAACAGTGCATTATCTTCGTAAAGTGGGGCACTTTTATTTTATCCATGCACATTGTTTCGCAGTCCTCTGCTGAACAATCCCTCTTGCGAAAATCCGTATCGAAAATCTTTTTTATTTTTATTGGAACACGGTAAACTGCTTGGCTTTAATGGACTTTAACGTAAGGGTGGTATTTAGCCAGGCGAACCGTTTAGATCCTACCACCAAGCATGCTGGGTTTTGTTGAATCTTACAACACGCGTCTTTTCCCAGCTTGCGGTGAGGAAGTTTTATATTCTAGCCCGTTCCAACACGAGATAAAACCAATTGATTACTAAATAATCCTTATTTGTTCTAGGACTTTAGATGTTAAGAGCCTAGTAATACTTAAATAAGCACCCACAATTACCTTCGTTTCATAAACAAGGTTCATCAGAAAAGGGGTACTAATCCGAAAGCAGGTTAAAGTACCCATAATAATGAGTAACTACTTTTCCCAAAAGTCAATAGGTTAAGAGAAATAGCTGTTCAAAAATTACATAAAAAATATGCTAAAATCTATCTATCCTCAGCTATGATCAGCTATTGACATTTTAGATCACATTTGGGGTCACGGATTAGAAGCTCCATTTTCTGAATTCGTAACTAAAGCAGGCGAGAAGAATTTTTGAAAAAACTAAAATAAAAATTATTTTAAATGGAAATAAAAAATAACGAATTTTAAATTTTAACACTTGCTTTAAAACCGTCATCAGTGATACTTTAAGTGGCCTGCGGATTAGTACCCCCTTTCCGACTAATCTTGTATATGTAATTTATTTTGAACTTGTCACTCCCATTTGTATGAACTTTAAATGGCCATTACTTACTAACATCTTGTCCTAAAGTCCTCTCGTAATTTCATCACCCAAGAATAAAACGCGCGATTACTGATTATCGTTATTTGGCAAAATTGTTGGGGTTAAAATCAGAAATAAAATACTCGTCAGTAGAAGTTTCAGACATAGCAAACATTTTTATTAACCAACACTCCACATAATGTACACTTTACGATCAGACACAGTATAGTTTAGATGATAAATGATTTCAATATGTATGCAGCAACTAATTATTTCTTCCTGAAAGTTTTATTAATAACGTCTAGATATAATCACTTTATTCAAGCTTAATATAAATTAAACTGTATTAGACAGACCTTACCCAAAATTCTTAGATGCTGGCAAATTGCGTTTGTTCTACAGACTTAAAAGTGAATATTAAATGAAGGTTCCGCAATAAAACCACTTGTAATCCTCGAGAATTTACTACAACCGAATTTTGGGGAGAATTTCCCTTCAGTGGTAATGATGCAGTGTTCCACTTAGCTGTAACTATTATATACAGACGGCACACTTGAACAACACTAGCTTGATAGCTACTTGTGTACGAGAGAGCTTCAGAGCTCAACGTACTAAGAGGATCCACGTATTACGTATTTACTTGTTATTACTAACACACTACTCACTTACGAACTATTTCTGTAACTGGGTTTAGGCTGGGATATAAAAGATGTCGTTTTGACTTTGTGCCTGTGTTGTCATGATTTTCAACTGTGATCTAAAGATTGTCACTTTTCTGAAGCAGGCTTGTTTCTGTAATGGTGATATTACTTACACGCTTCAACCAAATTGATTCACTTTGGTTGAAAGGTGCAAAAATGAAAGCATATGCTATTGATCAATGATATTGAATGATTCACTTTTATGTTTATATGGTTCAATTTGGTTGCTTCATCCAAATTGAAAGGCAGAAGTGAACTGTGTAATATCACCGTAATAAAAACAATTAATTAAACAATTTAGTGTCTTTAGTGTGATAAACAGACAAATTATTATTATAAACGTGGACGGGGATAATAATATAATAAATTATTTATTTATTTACACACACACAATTATAACACCTTAACAGTAAAAAACCAAAGCGGTGCTATATGTAACATATGACATAAATGATATATTATAACAAAATGATGTATAACGTAAATCGATGACGAGTTTTTCTTTTATTTTTATTTTTTTTTTCCTGTATTTTATAGTAAAAATGGCACCTACCTACTGTACTCGTATTATCATCACAACAAGAAAAAAATAAGAAATTTTGACGTCAACTGAATACCAGATTTGGTACCTAAATGGTATAAAAGTCTAACTTTTAGTGAATTCTATTCCGGAAAAAGGTTTACGCTAGCCCGGTATCACTGCGACGGCGACTCCAAAAATTGGAAATTAAAAATAAATCTAAAAAAAGAATTCTTAAGTAGGTAGTATGTAACCTCGAATTTCGACGAGATCCATATTTTGTAGAGTTCAAAGGGAAGTTGTTCAGATCCAGGATGAAATAATTTATGTCAGGGATTAAGCTGACGCTAAAAGGGAATCTCGACTTCAGAACCTCTTCTGTGGACGCAGTTCCTACTCTCGTTTCGTAAACTTGCTTTGCACTCTCAATTGATAATAAAACTACGGCGATAAAATATAAACAAAGAACACACGAGTGTCTCACAACAATAATATGAATACAGATAAAACTGTAGTTTCAGTCTAGCTATCTAATGTGACAAAGCAAAAAAAGACAAAACAATATGAACCAACTTGTACTTTCTTAGCAACTGCGATAGTAAAACTCTACGATATTCCGAGCACTATTCAAATAAAAAAATCTTGAAACATTATTCGGAGAGTGAACTGGTTACGAAACTCTCTTGCAAAATGGGAGTACTGGGGACGCAAAACGGTTCATTCCCTTTGTTTTATGAGACAATTAAGACGCGAAGGGACGTCGGGGTGGCGCGGAGAGTAAATTTTTGTTCCTCGTAATAAAAGAAGCGAGAGCATTTAAATAGCAGATTGAAAACTCCTAACGATCTATGTTAAGTTCACGACGTAACAAGGATTTTTCGGTAAAAAAAGGTTACGGCGCAGTAATTTACATTTTATTATCTTGTGGTCGGATTTATTTAAAGGTGGCTCCACACTACCCAGTACGGTTGCGTAACGTCAGTCTGTCAGGAGTCAGGGTGAAGTTTATTACCTGTGTATTTTATTTGAGGAAGCTTTGCATGTGTCCATTTACCTGAGTAAATGAAAATGTACCGTAGCAAATAGAATATTTTGTTCCTGACAGAAAGACAGAATGTACCTAAACGAATTCGTGTAATTCCTTAAAATTACATGATGTATTACTGATATAAATTAACCTTAAACGGGATTCTGCTTGATTAAAAATAAAGTATATTTTTGTTTTGCAATTTGGTAAGTCGTATCTTAATTAATCCTATCCTAACTTCCTAACTTAATATTAAAATGCGAAAGTAAGTTTGTTTGTTTGTAACCGTTTCACGCCTAAACCACAGAACCGATCATCCTGAAATTTGGCATATACGTTGTCAGGTGTAACTGACATAGGGGGTACCCCCTATGTCAAGGTAATTAACACGTTAAGGTATTAGCACGTTATGTCAACGCACCGTGCCGCGTTACCGCACCGTTCCACGTTGACGACGTCTTATTTCTTCTAATAAAATACATTTACAAGTATAAAAAGTAGTAGCCCACGGGCATCGGGAACAGGGTCCAAGCTCCCGGTGGTCAGGGCTCCAGAGAAAGGAACCTCCTCATTGTACGTCCCGTGTCAAGGAGCACCGCTTTCTGTATCAAGCCCTTGACCCAGTCGACTAATGAGAGCTTCATAAGATGTTGATCGAGGCTCTTGACTATTACGCCCTTCGCCGTAACGACTATCGGGACAATGACTGCTGAGTCCATATCCCGCAACCTCGCTCAAGATATTTTATTTATCTTTCTCAGCTTTCACGATGCTTTCATGACTTCTTTATTATTTACTTTAAAAATAACAAATAAAAATAAACAGCTTTTTCAAATAAGCGACTTTGGATTACCACTATTCCTCAGAATGATAGATGACTTTCCGTAAGACAACTGACATTCTAATAGAAATGTTACATGACAAATTCCAACGATATCCTCGCTTTGTTTACTTTGTTTCTTAAAGAAAAAACCAGCACTTTAACCGCCACAAAAAACATACTTTAACAATTTAACAGTGCACTCCAACCGTGTTGTTTTGAACTAAAAACTTTTCCATTAAAAGTTTTCAACGGCTCCTTTATGTAGCCATTTAGAAAATGTTGATATTTTATTTCTATTAAAAATTACTTAAAATAATGAATTCTTTTAATGAAAAAGTGCAGCAGGAGCTTCTCAGGGTTCTGTTTTAAAACAAGGAAATCTTATAATTGCATACTTAATAACTTATCCGTCTGTCACAAAAATGTGTGCTTCCTGCCATGTAATTTTCCAACCGTATGTCCAAAAAGTTACAGGTATTCGTAACTTTTGACTACTTTTCTGCGCATATTTAGTAAATTTTGAAGATATAGTGGACCATGAGATCGGTTTAATTATTTGACAATCTCTTGCACGTAAATAAACAATGGACGACGAACTACAGAACCATACTGGAAGACTGTGGTCGCACGCACTTAGCAGGTTTTTTGTTGCACAAGAAGTATTACAAACTGCGCCAACTGGATAACTAATTCGTGCCCCGTTTTCTAGAGTTGCTGAAGATCTATAAGTGCTATTAACGCAAAGTTGGTTCATACTTTGTTCTGTTAAATCAACTTTTTCATATCATACATAACTTGTTCGCCTACGGGCGTCAACACCTACCTACGTCCGCACGCGACCGTACTGTAATGAAAGAGCTCGAAGAGTCAGCAAATGTAAAAAAATACGTGAACTAGTTTAACGATTAATCGTAATTAATTAAAATCTTATTATTAATTTTACTTTATTTTTACTAAAATAAGGAACTTGGGCTGCAAACACACTAAGAGCGATTACGCACTGCATCCGATCCGAATCCGTGAAAATACGGATATAAAAAACTCGGACCGAATTCGGATATTGCTTTACGCGCTGCATCCGATCCGAATCCGTGAAAATACCGATCTAGAGTAAAAATCTCGGACCGAATTCGGATGTTGCTTATGCACTATTCCGATCTCTGATTCAAATTCAAACAATTCAGGGGCCATCTTTGGCATATCCGTTTGGCGTCTGATTTGAATCCGAGGTAATGCGAAAGCGTTCGTACAAACAGTACTACGGCTACTTCGGTCCGTCAATTTTTCTTCCGAATTAGAAACTCACGGATGACGGATAGAAATCGGATGTCGGATCGGCCGGATGTAGTGCGTAAACTACCATACAAATAGTTCTATGGCTACTTCGGAACGTATTTTCACGGATTCTGATCGGATTCAGTGCGTAACTGCTGTTAGCCTACCTTGCACGGCTCATGTTTGGTCGGGTTACGCGTATGTATCGCGCTACATACAAATTCTCTTGCGCGGCTTCTCCACGCGTACCATAGCACGCGTGATGCGCATCTTGCGTTCGATTCATGTTACATTCGGCGTATTTTCAACGGCTACAGTCACTCTTAAGCGCGTATCTTGCGTTAACATTAACGCTAAGTGTTTTTTGGCCTTAAGGTAGGAAATTTTTGGTACATTTTATGCGTGCTGAGGTCAAAACAATACTTTCAATCTTGTTTGTACGAAGTGAACCTTTAAGTGCTTTAGCTGTAGAGTGGGTAATAACTCGGACGGGAGGGAAACGCTCTTGATCACGGGGAAAATCGAAGGACAGAGATCACGCGGATGTGTTCCTTTTTCCTCCATGACACTGAGTAGGTAATAGAATGTTATCGACGAAAATAATACGATCGTCAATATTGGGAAAGTGAATCAAGAAGAAGAATTGTGTATTTATGAGGTTGTTTTAACACGTTCAGTGCCGGGTGCCTCGGTCGCATTCACCATGCCGGGTGGAGGGCTTATTTTAATGTAAGTTTTTCTTGGAAAATGCACCGTCATGAAAGAAGCAAACACCTATTTTACGAAGTAGTAGCGTATTTTTACGGTTTTTTACCTAATGACAGGAACCTTCTTCAAGGGTTCACTCTTAGCGCAAACCTAATGCCGTGGACCCTCCTGGAAGGTCCACTAGCAATATGTATGGCGGCATGGCATATGAGCTCTATAAAAAGTGAGGTGGACTCGAATGTGTTAAGCGTCACGCCTTGTGGTGAGGTATAGTACAAAACAAATAACAAGTTACATAGATGTTTCTGATCGAACAACCAATGACAGTCGCTCATTTTCGCGCCACTCACACTTATTGCGTCAGCGTAAAGATATGTTTTTACTGCAGTACTAATAAACATTCGTGGTCTTGAAGTCGCACTCAGTTCGGAAGTGATCGGTTTTCCGAAGTTTGCCGACGAGACTTCTTAGTGGTGTCGTACTGTAAATACCTTTCTCTGTACATGTATAAACAGCGAGCGAGTACGGTGGGTTGGGTACGTATTATGTCTGTATGATATATTTTTTGTTAACGAACAGCTTTTCCTGGGCCATCATAACATGTCACAAATTATAACACCGGAGCTTACCATTAACGCGCTCGTTAAAAGGTTTTCGGTAAGAGGACATTGTTTTTTTTGTGACCCTCGTCACTGGTAATTTTATTACCAACTAATTAATTTATGTTTTCACTAGCCGTTCGCCCTGCGGCTGCGTTTGGTATTTACGTTATATCTTGATCGTCCATATCTTGTATGGAGATGCAGGTTTACGTTTCGTCTTGTATGGAGATGCGTCTAACCGGCCCGAGAAGGCGGCGCGCATGTGTTCCGTGCGCGCCTCTCAGGAGGACGTGGAACAAGGCCCCACAGAAGGAGAGGTCCGCCAGGGGCTGGAGGACCGAGGCCTGCCGGGGTTGCGGTGCATGCAGCTGCGAATCCCGTGACCCCGGCCAAGGGTCAGGAGAAGGAACACCGTGGGTTTTTAGCCGGTAAGATTCCGGCATAACTCTTCGCCTTCCCCAGGCGTACCCATGAGGATATTCCGAAGATAAAAAAGGGTTATGCTTCGTTTACACAAGGCCTGGGCCAGTTTTCTTGCAAGCAAAGTCCTCCTGCAACTATTTGTAACTTTATAAGTGCGTACGCTTAATGGTAGGATCTATACGGTCCGCCTGGCTAGCTACCACCCGCCCTCACTTTAAAGTCCGGCGCCAAGCAGTTTACTGTGTTCTGTCTAATGTATGTGAGAGCCAGAGAGGTATAGGAGAATCCATCTACATCTCTGTTACTTGGATTCGTGTACTCCATTTTTGACCCTGTTTGCGCTTACCATGAGGTGCGACAAGAGTGAAAAATAATAAAAAAGTGCTTTTATAGAAAGCTGTACTGCACTTTTAAGACAATTCAAAGTAATTCTCTTATTAAGCATTTAAGTATATAAGCTGGCAAAAAACGAACGCGACTTGAAGGAAAAGTCCTTTTACTCAGCAAATTTTACAGAAATGAACCTTTATTTTATTTCAAAAAGTAAGAAAAATTGCAATATACGGACATAACTGCGAAAAAACCACCTTTATTTAAAAAGCACCGATCAGTAGGGTCATTAATAAAGGCCAAATCTCTCTTAAACGTTTGTGTCATAAATTAAAGGAAGGGCATAAAGCCAGAACGACAAATAAAATATTCTTTAAATAAAACTTGCTGTATGCTTGGTATATTTGGCTTTCATGGGATCATACTTAATTATTTATATATATATTATACACCGTGGGCCCAAGATTTTAACCTTCGATTCCGATGCGTAATCGGAGAAGAAAAGCTAGGATATAGTTTGTTGAATAAAGCTTAATTTTCAAAAAATTCATTATTTACGGAAATTCACAACTCGAAAAATCTTTATTGTGTCGTGTTGTGACTTTTGTCATAACCGTACCCCACTCGCCGCATATCTTGTTTGTCGGGGAGGGTTGTGAAGTGAAAAGTTTCTTATCCACTCACACGATAATTTATAAATGTTGCCAGTTCAACCTAAGGTATTGTTTACAAGGAAGTACTAAAGTTAATTGATTTATTAGACACCGAAAAACAAAAAAAATATATCTAAAAACTGAATTGGACTTTTGTTGATATAACATTTGGCTCTTTATACCATCAGAAAGGCGTGGTTAAACCCTTTCGAGTACCTCGGGCCCACAGTGTATTACCAAGTTAGTGTTAGATATCATGGTCTTCCGTTAAAAGACATAATTTGTATCAGAGATTTGTTCCTTACCTACATAAAAATACAGGATCATATTTATTTGCGTTTGTGTTGAATCGATAGCAGAGGACTACTAACATAAAAGAAATACTAATATTTTTTTTCCAAACCACAAAGAAACAAGGCAGTGGCGTAGCTATATAACCAAGGGCCCCGGAGCAAAAATGAAATTGGGGCCCTATTTAAACTAAACTAAATACTTTGAAGGTGCAAAACGAATTATTCCACTTTGCCCCACCAGCCGCCCCACTGGTTTAGCAAAGTGGAATAATTCTAATTTTGGAGTGGAATTTACCCCACCAAATTTAATTAGTGGGGCAGGGTTGGCTACTTCAGGGCACGCCGCAATAGCGGTGGTAAGACCCGTTATGGAGGAGTGGCTGGAGAGGCGGCATGGCGCCCTCAGCTTTCGGCTGACGCAGGTGCTCTCGGGACATGGATGTTTCGGGAAGTACCTGTGTCGTATAGGCCGTGAGCAGACGCCCGGATGTCATCACTGCGTCGACTGCCCTGAGGACACGGCGCTGCACACACTGCAGGCGTGCCCTGCGTGGGCGACGCAGCGCCGCGAACTAGTCGCGGCAGTCGGTGGTGACCTCTCGCTTCCGGCCGTGGTTCTGTCTATGGTCGAAGCGAGAGTGCGTGGGAAGCCGTCACCTCCTTTTGCGAGGTGATGATGGCAACCAAGGAGGGAGCGGAGAGGGAGAGAGAGGCGACGGCCACTCTCCCTTCCCGCGCCAGACGCACCGGGCGCCGCCGGAGGGCGCGCGACGATCTCCGGCCACCCTAGTGTGTGGCCTGCGGGCGACGGGTTAGGGGACCCGTCGCCCGACCAGCAACAGGCCCGAGAAGGTGGCGCGCAATGTTCCGTGCGCGCCTCTCAGGAGGACGTGGGGCAACGCCCCACAGAAGAAAAGGTCCGCCAGGGGCTGGCGGACCGAGGCCTGCCGGGGTCGCGGTGCATGCAGCTGCGAATCCCGCGACCCCAGCCAAGGGTCAGGAGAAGGAACACCGTGGGTTTTTAGCCGGTAAGAGTCTGGCATAACCCTTCGCCTTCCCCAGGCGAAGGGTATCCAAGAGGATTTTCCCACGATAAAAAAAAAAGGGTTGGCTACTTCACCATCAACTCCTTATCGCCCACTGCAGGGCATAATAAAACAAAGCCATTACTAGTAAGCATTATGTATAACGCAGCAGATAATTATTTAATCGTAATTCCTAATAATATTATAAATGTGAAAATTTGTTTGTTTGTCACGCTTTCACGTAAAAGTCGTTGGTTAGGGGCCAAAAAGTTAGTCAAAAATTCTTTATTCAACTAGGATATTATATAACTTTTTCTAATGTCGTTCATGGAGGCCGAGGGGCCCCTCGAGCTTGGGGGCCTCAGTGCACTGCCCCGCCTAGCCATACGGTAGCTACGTCACTGAACCAAGACCTTTATGTAAATTTTCGTTTACGAATTTTTGTTCAAAATACAATCTAATGCAACGAGCCAAACCCCTATGTTAGTTTTTGTAAACGAAAACTATCTGAATAAACGGTTCGGTTTCAGTTCAGTTGCAATTCTGTTGGTAGAATTTTCCCCCAGAAACAGGGCAGCAACTTTTTAAAAACATTATGCAACTTTTCTTACTATTAAAAATAAACTACTTTCCTATAAATGTAAAGCTGTTAAATACTTGAAGCGCCTTCTCATCAGATGGCGTTCGTTTTTTCCACCCTTTATAAATACACAGTATGTTGTATAACCGAGGGCGTTCCCTTAAACCCGTTAATCTACATCATTAATACGTTAAAACAAAAATATGAAAAGACAAAAAAAAACGAAAAAAAAAAAACGGAACTTCTTGTTCAAGACCGAAATAGTCGCGTAAATAGGTTAAATGCGATGTTGCCGTGTTTTCCAATTTGATAGACAAGTGCGCATGTAGGTAGAGCCGTGGACTCTAAATGTTTATCATATTTCAAATTCGATTCCTTGACACACTGTGCGCAGGTTCAAGATGTCATATCTTTGCGAGGCACCGAGCGACCTTATGAAAAAGTAATGTGCATGCAATTATAGACCTTAGGGTGGTAAACATTTCAAGACCGCAACCGTACAGTAAGCGCTGCTTTTACGTATTATTTTTTGTGATTTTTTCATTTATTTTTTTGGTTGGGAATAATGTTTTCCAAATTGATAAACAAGTGCGGATGTACAGTAAGCGTTGCATTTACGTTTTTTTTTTTCCTTTTTTTTTTGTTTGGGTTTTTTTTTACTATGTTTTAGTGTAGCTGGTTAACTGGAACGCCTTTCGTTAGTTAACATACTGTGTGTATGTATATGTCTGATTTGAAGAACGATTATATCATTACCCTTAATGTTCACTGCAAAACATGGACTTCTTAAACGTTTATTTTGCTATGCTTGGCAAACAAAGTAGATGCTGCTGTGCTTCCTCTTGTCATAATCCCTTAGTTGCCTTGCCATATGTACGCGACGGGACGAGGTGGCTTAACAAAGGAAATCACAAAAAAAACTTGTAGCTGTCATCAAAACAACAAAATAAAAAATAATTTAAAAATGTTACCGCTTCAAAATTCCCACAAGGAAAAGAAGGCCACAGGAAAAGTTGCTCACTGAAATCCGTTTTATAAATAAAAAAGGGATAAAACTGCTATAAAGCGAACAATGGAAGTTTATCTGATAATATTGCGTATACTTTATTTATAACCACGCCGTGACTGCGTCAGTTCAATTTGTAGTAAAAAAAACCTTCCTATTTCGCAACACAAAGAATTATAAGATCATGAAGCTTGACACTTACTGAAATGAATTTCCTAAGTGCCTAGCACAGAATAATCTCTATTCTACCTGTCTACCTACCTTCTCCACACAGTTATCTAAATTCATCAAAAAAAAACCTTGACATAAAATATTCTTTGTAATCGCAAAAATTTAGCTTTCCAGTACAAAAATGTAATACGAATAAATGAAAACAAAGGAATTGTCTAATTTGTAAAATTTCATTTTAAAGAAATGAGGCCGAACTCCGACCCAGATACATTCACAAAAACTCGACTCATCAACGTTTCAACAAAGGAAGTAGGTGGGCACAAAATTAGGCTTCAGAAAATAAGCTTATCTTAGACCCTTATAATCCCTACCCGGAACTTTGATCCCCTTAAAATGGAGCAGACCTACAGAGATTGACATTTACAACGTTATCTGTCCCAGCAGGCAGCTCGCTTTGAAACTAGCGCTCGCCCGAAATATGATCACCATACTCAAACTCGCCCGCACACATCAAACAGTGTAACGTCATACCTTCTGCTTCATAAAATATGTTGTACGAGAGTACAAGAAGTCTTCTTTTGTGCTCAAAATATTATTTCACTCGTATCTTTCATAAACTCTTTGTTACCAAGTACCTTACATCACAAACTTGACGTTTTGTAAGTAATTTGAGGAAATTTGATATGGATGTATAAAATAACTCGTAATTATCGTTTCTTCATTATTTAATGTACAGGTATGTAAATAAAAAGGGTGTAATTGGAGGAAATAATGAGTTTTGGTTTGAAAGTATTCATCAATGCTTCATTACATATAAGTAATGTTTTACATAGAATTATTTATGAAGAAAAACGACGTGGGCGTCGTCGTATATAATTTGTTTCAAATCTAGGTAAGATATGATTTATTTCGTGTAAATATAAATATTAAATCATAAATGGTTGATGTAGTACTCTCACCCTTAGTAATAGATATAATAAATGCGTATTTTGTTTAGCTGTCTAAAATATTTTATGATTTATATATATTACAATATATAAAATCACGCCTGTATCCCCGAAGGGTTGGGCAGACAGAGGTTTATAATACACCCTCATTTTGCCATTATGTTTAAGTCCCATGTAATAGGGGGCGAGCTTATTGCTGTCAACCGGACACATATCCAGGGGGTCCTCCCTAAACACGAAGTCCGTGCTTTCGGCCTTAGTTACGAGCGTTTCCTGCTCCCTATCACCTACGGGCATACGATTATTACGGGCCCGAACTAAGAATGAATGACAACACGATTTGACAGTTGTCCCTACTGCCGATGTGTTTTTGCCCGTCCGAAAAGTTGAACTTGACACTTGTTTTGTTCACTTCTACGTTTCGGGCTACTTTCGGACGGGCGACTAACTTCGTTGACGGACTTAGGGAGTAGGCCCCCAGACTCCGGGCTGCTACTGAGAAATTCCACAAGGAAATACTCAATAGCACTTTGCCCGACTTGAGGATCGAAACCAGGACATCACGCTCAGCAGTTTCGCTTGCGACCACTAGACCAATGAGGCAGTCCACAACGAGGTATATTACAATATGGTAAATATGGATAAAAAATACACATCGTAGTGTTATCGGTAGCGGGTAGCACTGGGCAATGTTGACAAAAGAAGGTAGTCGTTGATATGGATCAACCTACCTCATGTTATAAAGGCGGTGGTCATTCGACGAAGCGGGGCCGCCGGTCACGATCCACCGAGCTCTCCCGTCGTAGAGCCGGTCGTCTCATCAGACTCCGCAGTCACACTGATAATTCAGCCCTCATCAAGCTGTCTCCCCCCCCCCCCAAGTACTCATTTTACTCCCCCCCCCCCCCCCCATTGGCTGGAGACCCTTCAGGTCTCGCCAATAACTGCCCGGTTACGTAGAAACGGTCCCCAAGAACCACCTACAGCAGTCAAAAAGAAAAAAAAAACGATGCTGGGCTGTGTCTGTGTTCTTCAGCTGAAGAAGTCTGACCTATTATATCTGACTAGCTTGTCCTTATTTTATGATCTTGTAATAATTGCGTAAAGTATTATATTGTGATGATGTTACCTATTAACACTAACCCAAATACAAGTACTCTCACTGGTGGAGAGTCTATGTTGGTCTTATTTACTACATTTACCTTGTTTGCAATCCTGACATACCGCTAATGGCTATAACTGTAATGATAGAATCACTCCTGAACGATTATTTTGTTGTATCATTTACAGTAGGGTAAAATAAACCTTTTTTTATTTCAATATAATTAATAGTATTTAATAATGCCGTTTATGGAGGCTTAGAGGATACATAATACATGCTAACATATTTTAATATTTTCATCCCGTCGACCATCACATTAGATATTACAGAAAATATGTGACAAGAAAAAATCAAAGTCAATAAGGACAAATTACGACAAAACGTACCATCGTTTGAAGTTCAGATATGAATTTCACGCTAAAAATAGCATGAAATTCTAAAAATACATAGCGAACCTTCAAACAAAACGTTCTTACGATTTCTGAAATATACTTGCCGTTTGATAAAAATGGTAGTATCGAAATAAAATCTGCATTGTAATTGCGCAACACACTTGTAATCGCAAAGGCTTTTTTTTTAACTTTTCTCCACTCTAAAATTTCTCCTGTATCGTGGGTGCGTTTACAGACACAAATCTCACATACACAAACGCCCAGACCCGAAACAACCATCTTTGACAGGTCAACAACTACTGTCACAGGCTTTGATTTTGACAGGTCAACAATTTCCATAGCAACGTTGCATTAACAATCCGTCTTCGCCACAACTATGTACCACGCAATGAATACTGTTGTATTGTCAAAATCAACGTCGATTAATAGTGTTTTGCGCAATTAGGATGCTAACATTTTGATGGTAATTAGGCTACTCACAATTTTGAAAAGGCGAAGGAGTTGCATAATTTTTATAGCGACCTAGCAGTCACATGGATCTAAATGAATGTGGCGAAATAGAGAACTAACATGAAATGTACTGGTCTTGTCAAGTTTTTGTCATCTTCCTTCACAAGAAGCGCCACCATTCACGTTCATTTAAAGCCATATCGGACTCTAGTTTTCTGCCGTCCTATGTCTAAAAGACCGTAAAGTGTCATTTTGCCAAATTTGAGTTTTATAAACTACGTAAAAGCGCAACATTTTCTCTATCGTCCGTAGACGATAGAGAAAATGTTGCGCTTTTACGTGGACCGACCAGTCTGGTCCGTATTTTTTCTATCATTTGTCAATTACAAAATCCAGAGACTTTTACTGAGACATTACCATATAATACCATACCATATCCATATTGTAGATGGTTAAATTTCAGTAGAAAAAAAACATGACACAAAAACAAAAACTTTAATTTTAAAATCTGTATTAGTCCTGTAACTCATTAAAAGTTATACAATGAGCTTAAAGTAGCCCAATAATTTGGTATAATTAAAAACATCTGTATATCTTCAGAATTTCTAGGGACAACACTTTCGACGTTTTTGCTCATAACTCAAAATTAAGTTTGGTCACATATCGGCCTTTTAGACATAGGACGGCAGTTTTTTAAAATTTACTTATATCTTTCAATCGTCTGCTAACTTTTATCTGGGGAATAAGTATGACGTTTGGACTGCTTTTGTATAGAAAATATGTCAAACCATCATATTTATTTCTTGGAAGTCAATTTGATTTTATTTATACAATTTAATGCCTTCATTTTTAATAGCAGTTTCAGATAAAACATTTAAAAATATTGTTAAAGTTTTTTTCAAAATGTTTTTACATTTCCTTAATTAAAAATATTAGAGAATTTAAACTTTATTAGTTATATTAGATAGAATCAGGCGTTACTTTGCCGAAATCCGTGACATACAAATATGCAAATACAACATTAATGAAATAAACCTAAATATAAATACAGTTTTAATTTTTTTAACCTAAATTAATACAACATAAATCTAAACTAAATCTAAAGTAAAAACAAAGAAAAATTATATCCTAGACTAAACTACCAATTACAGACTAAAAGAGTGCATCTAAATATTCCTATTTATTTCTTGTCGTGTGTCGTGTGAAATAGTCGTGGTGGCCCGGAGGTTACAGACCCGCTTGTTAAGCACCGGGTTGCGGGTTCAAACCCAGGCATGTACAGATGTGACTTTTTCAATGTCATATGTACTTTCTTAGTTAATCTAAGACGCCACTGACATACGGTGAAGGAAAACATCGTGAGGAAACCTGGACTTTAATGTTCTGAAATCGCCAACCCGCAGTGAGCAAGCGTGGTGATCAATGCTCGTTCCTTCTCTGTACGAGAAGAGGCCTTTGCCCAGCAGTGGGACAGTTACAGGCTAATATTTATTATTTTATTTCTTAGATAAAAGTTACCTGACGATTGAAAAATCGGCCCTTACAAGAATAGGTTGTAAGATTACCTTCTTTTCAGAAAGAAAAAAATACAATTTATACAGCACGCAAACCGAAACACTACAACACGTGCAACAGTTCCTTAAAAAACCGGCCAAGTGCGAGTCGGACTCACGCACGAAGAGTTCCGTACCATTATCTATAAAAACAGCAAAAAAAATACATCATCTGTAAAAATGTCAACTGTCTAACTATCACGGTTCATGAGACAGATGTGCCTGGTGACAGACGGACGGACGGACAGCGGAGCTTTAGTAATAGGGTCCCGTTTTACCCTTTGGGTACGGAACCCTAATAAAAACACTCCAAAAACACCGTGTTTATTACACCTAAAACTATTAGTAGACTAAAAATACAGAAATGCGTCACATTCGCATGTGAATGGGTCATCACTCAGCATAATACTGTATCGTGGCAGCATTGCGACTAATTATTTTCCCAACATGCAACACCAACAGGCTCAACAGCGTTGATTCTCAATGACGGCCTTGTGTGACGCAACGGCGTTTTCCGGCGGGAAATTCACTTATGCACAAGATCAACGAAAATAACAATATCGTTTATTGTGTCTCCAATTGACACTTAACCCGTTCTTGTTCTGAGTACTATCGAGAAAACTCCGAGCGCCGCACTATTCTTTTACGCAAAAATAAAGAATCTTTATAAATATTTATTGTACTCCTGTTTTTTATCCCGAAATACTTAAATAAAATAAATAAAAATATTTATTCGGGTCTAATCGCGTCGAATATTTTTTTAAAAGGCACAAAATTCCTTTTTTATCCCGGTGTTTCGACCGAATTACACCGGCCCTAGTCACGGGTAGGCTGAAGTGGTTTAGCAGTTGTCATCATTTTGAAGCAAGGGTGTCTTCATCTACCCTCACTTGGTCTTGATTTTTAATAATGTTATTGTACTTCGACATACCACACTTACGATGTCTTTACATTCGCCTAAACCAGCCTTGTCAAACATGAGGCCCGCGGGCCGAATCAATTTTGAAAACAGCCAGATACGTTTGGTGCAGTGGCTAAGCGATTGGCTTCTGCGCTACGGGTCGTGGGTTCGATTCCCACACGGAACAAAAATTTGTATGGGCCTACAGATGGTTGTTCCGGGTCTGGGCGTTTGTTTGTGAGATTTGTGTCTGTAAACGCACCCACGATACAAGAGAAATCTTAGTGTGGGGCAATGACTTAAAAAAAAAAAAAAGATAATGCGGCTCGCAAGCGTGTTAAAACCGTTTTTTAAAAAGCGCGCGGTGCAACGAGTCCATACACGTATCACGACCGTTATCGACGACCGACGTTGTTTGTTATTGTCTAAGGCGTGAATTACACAGAAGCGGCGTAAGGTGCAGACACAGCGCAGGCGCGTCGCTTTCATACATTTTTTGCGAAAAAGATTTGAAGCAGCACGACAAAACGTATGAAAACGACGCGCCTGCGCCGTATCTGCACCTTATGCCTTTTCTGTGTAATTCACGCTTAAGGTTGTTGTTTATGTGGTCGCGAATGTCATGCGTAGCAGTTCTCGCGGCCCACCCATCAAGGTAGTAGGTACACAGGCGGAGTCTTTAGTGGGTGCAAGCCCCACATAACCACGTCGTCTTTCCGGACGGCGTGGAATGCTATAGGCATTTTCTTCGCTCAATAAAAAAAAAGCTTGTTGTATATTATGTGATTTTGGTTATTAAACACTTAATAGATAAAAATGAATCCCTATTTCCCTTGGTCACGGCATCACGCATGAGCGGCTGGAACGATTTCGCTAATTATTTTTTTTGTTTTTTTCCTTATTGTCAGGAGAAGATTCATATGAAAGAAAATACGGATATTTAAAAAAAAAAATCCCAGTATGTCCATATTCTTCATTTGCTTACCGCATGCATGAAAATGGTTTTAACTTTTTGAAACGAATTTATCCCATTAAGTCCATATTCTTCATTTGTTTACCGCATGCATGAAAATGATTTTAACTTTTTGTTACTATTTTGATTTTGTTTCTGAAGGTAGGTAGTAGGTAAGTAGTAGGTAGGTAGTAAGTAGGAAAAAGTGTATTGCAACGCATCGGTACAGCTAGTTTTTAAATAAAAAAAGGTTAGGTTTTGCGGCCCACGTAGTCTATGTTCTTCATACTTTTGGCCCACCAATGAGTTTGACATGGCTGATGGCTGGCCTAAACCATCCCGTCGACGATAGCACTTGCTAATGACAGGATTCCATGATGTCAATAGTTTGTGAACAATCTTTATTCGATTGCTACATAACCCATTTATTTGTTTACCGCTGGTACCTGTAATACAATGTTCATCATTAGTACAGGAACCAACGTTACCTCTTTTTCTGTAACTAAACCTTTTTTCTGAAATAAAAAAATATTATTATTATATCTCTGTTCACGGCTCATCTTCCGTGCGGAAGATGTCCGGTCCTTTGGACGGGGGACACAGGTCCAACGCGCAGAGGCCCCTTTGAGAACTTTAATCTAAAATGGGATGGGGCACCAACCGGGGACTATCCACGGCTGCACTATTGGAGTACAGTCATGGACCGTCTCAGGTGGGTGCAAAACTATTGTTGAATATGGTAATAAAACTATCTGGTCTAATGGAAAGGGGTGTTTAGTGGATCGGTTAACCTCTATTGCCGGAAGAAAAGGGCGTCTGCCTTTCAAGTTTACTTTGAAATACATTTGCAGACGGTGACTCGCCAGCTCACTAGCTGGGCCCCCTGAAAGCCGCCAGTACATAGGCAAAGGGGGCAACAAACGTGTGAGCGGCTAAAGGTGTAGAGAGGTGCGGCCCCGGTTTCGCCGTCGCGGGTCTAAAAGACCCGGAGTGGGTTTCCCCGCTATTACGCCATTTAACACTTCCACCCCCGAGCATATAGCTCTGGCGGCCCCCCTCTGGCCGGCTGATAAAGGCAAGCCAGAGTTGAAAGTCCTGCGGGCACTCTTGGGGTTCCACTCTAGCCAGCCAATAAAGGCAAACTGGAGACGAGGCCCTGACCGACTCTCCGAGGCAATAAGGTACGCAGTGTCGCCACTCACCAACAGCTCGCCACAAGCTGCCCTGCGGTTTGTAAGCTTTTCAGTAGACCTCATCATACATTTTTTATTATATGATGGGGTTGTAGAAAGCTAGTCTAATGTTTCCTCTGGTTTTACGTTAATCTCATGATGAGGTAACGCATTTCCCAGAGGGGGGTTATTATTATAATTACCTCTCCACTAAATAGGTAGTTGGCCCTCGTGCAATATTTAAACAAACATTTGTTTTTCACATACAGTCCGCAATAAAAGCGAGTTTTCAGTTGTTTTTCATGTCTGCAAAATTAGAAGCATTCGTATCGCGTTTTCTGTGAATTCAGGAGTTTCAGGAAATCATAATGAAAATACAATTTAAAGGAAAATTAAATGTTTTTGTTTGTGTTTGAAAATGAATGGATTCCTACATTTAACAAATAAATGCGAAATCTAAGCTTACTCTTATTCTATAACATGAAAGTAATTTTGACTACGTGTCACAGTATATAAAGGGGAATGCCAAGATTTCTTTTACGACTCGGCCAGATAGAACAAGGATGAAAAATATTTTATTAAAAAGAGTAAATATTGTAGAATGTATTACAATAACAACATTTCCGCTGGAAGTGCACCAAGAAAAGTTATAGGTCGATTAAGTTGACCTTAATAGTAGATTTTTAACTTGGCGAAGTATGGTAATTCGAAAATCGAACTAACATTTTCTATAGACTCCGTCGACATTTTCATGAATATTTTTTTTAATCCTTGTCGTATTGGTAGACCTTCAATATTTTTGTAAAAATCTTATTATTATTGTTTGATTAAAGCATTCAATTATGTAAATAACAAAACTAAACCGTTTTTGGTCAGAATAATACCTAAATAACCAAACCAAAACCAAAGTAAAATAAATCTTATATTATTTGGAATTTGTCGTATATTGACGTTGCCATGGCAACGATGATAAAACATGAATGTCATAATACGAAATAACATTAAAATCATACTTTTACTAAACAAAGTATTTTATTTAACATAAATCCATAATATTGTATTCACGATAGGAATATTATACATAATATGGTTAGGTACTTACTTCGATACAGATACCTACTTATTTTTGGCAATAATCGTAAGAAAAAAGTGGAAGCCATTTTAATTGTGACAAAGGTGTTGTCGCCATTAAAATAAAATTATAACAATATTCGATTTTAAACGTAATCGATTATCAAGTATGTGAATAAAAACCAATGTTTCCTTAGACGAAGACATTTAATTCAAAATTGTTTGGAACCCTATACCAAGCTCGGGAACGAAACCATAGCGCGATTCAGCGCAATGCAAAACGCCATCTAGTAACATAATATGAACTAAATTCTTATGTTAATACAAGATTATACATTCCGCCCACCATGGACAGAATGTCCATTGTTCCCGCCCACCATGAACCAAACTCATTCGACAAAATGGACTGTATAAAGTTTAAAGCAAAAGGTTAGGTAACTATGCCATGGTAGTTGAGAACAGAACACACTTATAATAATCAGTTTAAACTATGGTAACAAAATTTAACAAACAACTCTAACAACAAGTTTTCAAAGTTTTACAATAATAACAAAATTAAAATTAAACTAAGTAACTTTATTGAGCAACAGGTAATACACACAACTTAGTTACTGGTCGTTTAAATGAGACACCCTTACACTTTAGAGTAACTACCCTCGTAACATTGTCCAAACCTGGGTGTTTCGCAGTGATTTTACCTAAAAGCCATTTGGCTGGAGGGAGATCATCCTCCTTGACTAATACAACATCACCGATCTCTGGTTCGGGAGTTTTGTTTGCCCACTTGTATCTATGTAAAAATTGAGATAAATACTCACTAGACCACCTACGCCAAAAGTGTTGTAGCATTTGTTGCATTAATTGCCAACGTTTTAAAGATGAAATAGACGATGTTTCGTAGTTGTGCTCTGGTACAAGTATCAATGGTTCACCTATTAAAAAATGCCCTGGAGTGAGGGGCGTGGGATCTTGCGAATTTGTACTAAGTTGAGACAATGGCCGAGAGTTCAGACAAGCTTCAACTTGATACAATAGAGTTGAAATCTCTTCAAAGGTGAGAGTAGCATTGCCAATTACTCGCTTAAGGTGATGCTTGGTGGACTTTATTCCAGCCTCCCATAGTCCGCCGAAGTGCGGAGCATGTGGTGGAATAAAGTGCCACGTAGTGCCGTTGTTTGCCAAACACTCAGCGATTTCCATCGCCAAGGATGACTTTTCTTGCGAGAACAAGCTTCGGAGTTCACGAGCGGCACCAACGAAGTTGGTTCCATTGTCACTAAATAAATCTGCGCAATGTCCACGCCTGGCAACAAACCTTTTAAAGGCAGCAATAAAGCCTTGTGATGTGAGATCACTCACAGCTTCCAAATGTATGGCTTTGGTAGCCATGCATACAAATAAACATATATAACCTTTATACGCTCTGTGACCTCTACCTTTAGATGTACGAATCTGTATGGGTCCAGCATAATCAACACCGCTTCGAAAAAACGCTCGAATTGGGGTAACACGAGCTGGAGGTAATTGCCCCATAAGTTGATCTCTAGTCTGTGCAGCATGACGTACACAGACAACACATTTTCGAACAATCATTTTTACTCGGTTTTTTGCGTCGATGACCCAGTATTTAGTTCGCAGATAATTCAGCATTAGCTGTGGTCCACCGTGCAACGTGTTATGATGAGTTTCAGTGAGGACTAAATAAGTAAAATGAGATTTCGACGGTAAAATGATTGGGTGTTTTGTTTCGGTTTTAATTTCAGCTTTTTCCAGACGACCTCCAACTCTCAAGATGCCTGAGTCATCTAGAAACGGATTCAATGAGGTGAGTTTGCTTTTCTTATGTACTGTCTTGTTTTCTTGAATATCCTTTATCTCCTGATGAAAGTTTGCTGCTTGACATTCTTTCACGCATATATCAAGAGCTTCATTTAATTCTGTGCGAGTTAACCACACGGGTAAGTTATAATTATCTGCCTTTTTAAACTTTCTGATAAATCTCCTACAATAAGCTAAGACCCTAACTAATTTACGAAGAGACGAAAACTTAGTCCACATCTCGAGATTATCCCTTTGAGTAACCTGATACACTTTCTTTGCCTTTTCTTCTAAGTTAGTGTCTGGTATTTCTTTTCTATCATAAGTTACAGGATTATTTATCAACCACGATGGCCCTGTTTTCCACAGCTGAAAACTCGGTAATTCTGATGGATTAATTCCCCGAGACGCACAATCTGCTGGGTTTTCTGAAGATGATACGTGGGACCATTGGTCCCTATCTAAAATATTGAGGATCTCCGAAACCCGATTGGCTATAAATGTTTTCCAGCGAGTTGGGTGGCTGCTCAACCACGCCAGCACAACTGTGGAATCGGTCCACGCACGCATGTTGGCTTTTGAAACGTTCAAAACTGCCGAGACTTCCTGTAAAAGCTTAGCTAGCAAGACAGCCCCACACAACTCAAGCCTCGGAATGGATACTTGCTTAACTGGTGCTACTCTTGTTTTGGAAGACACCAGATGGATGTAAACTTTTCCTGCATCATCTACCACACGCATATAAACCGCAGCAGCATAAGCTTCACTGGATGCATCGCTGAATCCATGGAGTTCCAAATTACTATTTTTCTTCGAGTTAATCCATCGTGGAAGTCTAAATTTAGTAAGTTCACCCAGTTCTGCACGGTAAGTTATCCACTCATTTAAGAGCTTAGGCGGTAGTTTATCATCCCATTCTATTCCCGCAAGCCAAAGCTTTTGAATCATAATTTTAGCTTTTATGATTGCTGGTGAAATCCATCCCATTGGATCGAACAATTTAGCAATATCAGAGATAACTTTTCTTTTTGTTACAGGTTCACTGATTGGTGGTAGCTGCACGGAGTACTCGAAGTCATCGGTTCGTCGGTTCCAGGTAAGTCCCAGTACCTTTATTAATTCATTTTTCTTTAGTTCTAGATTGCTTTCTATTGCTTTGCTTCTTTCATTGATTTCCTTTGACAATTGCTCATCATTACTTGACCATTTCTGTAGCTCGAAGCCTCCTTTGCTTAGTAGATTAGTCATTTCTGTAAAGATTTGTTTTCCTTCTGATACAGTGTTGCACCCAGTGAGCAGATCATCCACGTAGAAGTCGTTTAATATTATTTTAGATGCTAATCGGAATTGGTTGCCTTCATCATGAGCTACTTGGTGAAGCGCTCTTACTGCCAGGTATGGTGCTGGAGCAGTCCCAAATGTGACTCTTACTAATCGTAAATGTTGTATGTCTTCTTTACAGTCAGCTCTCCATACCAACCGTTGATAGTCTGCATCTTCGTCAGTCACTTTCACCTGTCGGTACATCTTGACGATGTCAGCTACCAAGCAGATGGGATGAAGCCTCCACCTCATAAGAATGTGCCTGAGATCTGCTTGTAAAGTTGGACCTACCATAAGATTGCTGTTTAGTGAAACACCGTTATTGTCTCGACTCGAAGCGTTAAATACGACCCGAAATTTTGTGGTAGTTCTGTCGTTTCTAACTACTTCATGATAAGGTAAATAAACTGCTTCTGGATTATCGATTTCTGTTTTAGGTATTATTTGCATATGACCGAGCTTTAAATATTCTAAAATAACTTCAGAGTATTTCACTTGTAGATCAGGTAATTTTAAGAAACGATTTTCTAAAGATAACAATCTTTTTATTGCAATATTGCGTGAATTGCCATATTTACAGCTCGGATCGTCATCTTTAAATGGTAACTTTACTATGTACCTACCGGAACTATCGCGTTTAGTAGTTTTCTGAAAAATCTCTTCACAACGTTTTTCCTCTGGAGTGAATTGATCTTTGTTCAGAGTGAAGTTATCAGATTCGAGCTCCCAGAATTGTTTCAGGTTAAATTGTTCATTGCAAATGTTGGTATGCAGAGTGATGATAGTACTATTGGAACTAATAGTATTGGTTTCACTATCTCCACCCACCTTACCAGACAAAACCCAACCCAACTTGGTGTTCTGTGCTATTGGTGTTCCTGGCGGGCCTCGAATCAACCCCTCGATTAAAATTTGACTATAGACTTCTGCGCCAAGCAATAAATCTATTTTATTTGGTATGTTAAACTTCGGATCTGCTAACTTCATTACTGGTAAGTTAGGCCACAGCTGGACCACGATTTTTCTTTCAGGTAGAAATGAAGTTAACTTCCTAAGCACGTATGCCTTGACTTGTACGGTAAAGGTAGGGTCCTGGATAGATTGCAGTTTGATATAAACTACATGTTTACAATTTAGTGAGGAATTGTTTTCACTCCCCACTCCAAATATAACACTGTTGCAATTAATTCTGTTAAGCCCAAGTAATTGGACTGCAGACTCCGTTATAAAAGAAGCCTGTGATCCCTGGTCCACGAGAGACCTCAGTGTTATGGTAGCCCCTGTGTTGGTTTCTGCCTTTACCAAGGCTGTTGCTAATACAACCTGACAATCACTGTTAGAAAAACAACTCGTTATGTTGCTTACCTTGGTCTCGTCTTGTGATGTTGTTGCGGCTACAACAACATTGGTACTATCAACTGATTGCTTTGGTTCCCCATTGTCAGTTGATTGGTTATTATTTGTGTCATGCAGCAACGAATGGTGTTTCCTTTTGCATATTCTACATCTAGTGGGCAAACGACACGATATTACCGAATGATTTGCACCTAAGCAATTGAAACACAACCCGTGGTTTTGGACAAAATTACGACGCGATGGCAACTCCTCCTTAGCAAACTCCTTACAATTTCCTAATTTGTGACTATTGCTGGAACAAAAGATACATGGATTACTCTCATTGATATTTTTGATAACATGATGTGATTTTGTGGTAGTGCTCTTTACAACTTTTGTACACAAAAATTCAAGTGACCTGAACCTGTGCTCTATAAATTCTAAAAATTGCTTCAAAGTTGGTAATTCGTTAGTATTATTACAAATTTTTGCTTCCCATTGTTTGCGTGATTCATTATCTAATTTAGAGCACAATATGTAGATAACAATGATATCCCAATGTTCTATATTAACACCTTCATTTTTTAAAGCATTAAGACATTCATTAGTTGTATCAAACATTTCTTTTAAACAGTTAGATGATTCAGTAGTTAGGCTTTTTTGACTAAAAAATCTTTTAAAGATACAATCTGTTATGAATTTCTTATTATTAAATCTATGCTCCAAAAGGTCCCAACAAATAGAATAGTTATCACTTGTAATCGGTAGGTGTCGCAAGAGTTGTTCAGCTTCGCCAGTTAAATAGCTTTTCAAATAATGTAATTTTTGTACGTTATCTAATGACAGGTTATTATGGATTAGTGAAAGAAAGAGATCACGAAACGTTGTCCACTGAGAATAGTGACCAGAAAACTTCGGTATTGCTATTCTAGGTAATTTTACGCCATTCTGGATCATCTGGTTGCCATCTTTAGCACAGTCGTCGGTTTTCTTACTTGTACTCGTAGTATTAGATTTCAAACGCTCTTTCAATGTTATTTTGTAATCTGTGTATAAATCTTCCGACTGGCTATACATGTCATTTAAATAGTAGTCAGATTTTTCAAACTCTTCCCTTTTACACGCTGTTACGAGTTTCGTATGAGTGTCATCAAACAACAACCACTGTTTTTCCAAAGTTTCAAGCCTTGTTTCCAAGTAGCTAACTGTAACTCTTTCTTTAGGTGATTTTCTGAAATTAGTGTATCCCCTTTCTATCTTTTTATTGGTATCAACTTGCAATCTTATTAACGAATCCATTTTGTTTGGTGTTTAAATTCCAACAATAACTTCTTAAATTCGCAAAGTTAAACTTCTCTAATTTTTTCTAAGTCCAGTTTTTCCAAAAAATATTCTAAGTGTTTGAACTTCTAAACACTTAGGTGAAATCGGACATGGATTCCCCGTCTGGTCACACTTTGATATTTTACAAGTCTACGGAAGATTGCAAGCTAAATTTTCTAAGTTAATATTCACTCAATATTACACTAATTTAGCTTGAATCACTACTTTTATTATTTTTAAAGTACTTACAGTTTGTCCAAAACTTTACCACACAATACACAGTTACGTTCACTTTACTCACAACTTGGCCAACTTTCACCGATAGGGAGCGCCACTGTTGCACTGTCCAAATGTACTATGTGCCTTAGTCACAGCAATCCGGCTCGAAGGACCATGAATAAAAACCAATGTTTCCTTAGACGAAGACATTTAATTCAAAATTGTTTGGAACCCTATACCAAGCTCGGGAACGAAACCATAGCGCGATTCAGCGCAATGCAAAACGCCATCTAGTAACATAATATGAACTAAATTCTTATGTTAATACAAGATTATACAGTATGTATAAAATCGAATGGAATATAAAATAAAAAAAGAAATATACTTATTTCGCAAAATAAATAGTTGATAGTAATATATAGTAATAATAGCTTTGTAAATTATTTCATAATATTACAAAACATTAATTTAAAATTAGTATAAATCAAAGAGATTAATTAAATATGTTAACTAACACTATTGAATGGCTTTGGTACCTGCACATACTCAGTTTAATAAAATATTATGTTATTTATTGTGTTTCGTATAAGAAAAGTAGCCCTAAGTTAAATCACAGGAATAGTGACACACCTGTTGTGTTATAGTGGTTACTAGGATTATTCGTAATAGCTTATTACTAATAAAGCTTAGTACTATAATTTGTAGCTATTAATGTAAGAGCACAATTCACTTAACACATTTCTCAAACAAGAAAACGTGAATAAAAAATAAATACTTATTTACCTAAATAACATGATAATATTATGATATAATTATTTACAATTACATATTGTTTCATGGTTGTAATCGATTTATAAATGTTATTTTAGTATCGATATAATTATATTTTTATACTGTGCAACATTTCTATTTACAGTTGTAGATAAACAAAAGCGTTGAAACTTACTTACCAAAACAATAAAATACTATTTAAAATGACTATCCGACGGTGTACTTCCCTAGACATTATTTATATTGCATAAATCTTACAAAAAATAAACGCGAATTATCAAAATTACGGCATGTCTGTTCTTACTACTTTGTACTGGCCGGATCTTGGCATTCCCCTTTCTGTAACGTAGGTACCTACTGAATAACTAGTACAAATTATCAATACGTAATTATGATGCATCATACAATATTATTTTTAGTTCGCAACATCAAATAAAACTGTTGTTGACAAAAGCTGATGTTAATTTCACTTTTAAGTAACGCGCAAATAATAAATTTAATCTTCTATAATTAGGTAGTAGGTATAAATTGAAGCCGCGTTTAATGTCTATCTGTTTGTCCGCTTACTTCTAAATTACTCAATGGATTTTGGTGCGGTTTTCATCTTTATTTAGATAATTTCTTCCGAACTCTAAGCTATAAAACGTACCCGAGCGTATAAAATTACAATTACTTGTAGGTACAATACAATTATTTTAACAATTTAATATATTATTTGCATTAATTTATCGAAACGTATAAAATCATGCGTTTAACTGCTTGAACATATTTTTATTTCATAGCTTTTGCTTCGCTCGCATAAAATTCGAAAAATGATAACATTATGCAAGATTTTTATTTTATATACCGCCAATTGCGTATTATAGAGGGATTGAGCAATACATTCTATTATATTAGAGGAATTACTGCCTATATATTTGTGTAGTTCTGTTTGAACTTCCTATATCATAATATTTACTCTTAGAACTGAACTTTGGTGCAAACACATCGAGTGCTAGCTAAATTTACTCATCTGCCTTGCTGAGACAACTTGGGCCCTGTGTGGTGGATCGCAAAGTGATATTATTATTATTCCGTAGTTACTGCTGCCGACTTGTGTATTTCCTTCACCTCTACAAACATGACGTGTAGGATAGGCCATTCAAATTCCCCACACCCTCAATATTGCTTCGAAATTCTAAAACCGGGTCTTAAAACCACAGCTATTAGCTTCCATCAAAATATTCAATTACGGACTAGGAATCAAGTTACACGGCTGTACGTGGGAGGATTTAATCTGTAGTGTTTGTGTTGACCCCAAAATCAATAGCTCTGTCCCTTGTGGCTGCTACATCTACCGTTTAAAGGAATTTAGACGGAATGTAGTAAACCTTAAATATCATCGTTGCATGTCGACGAATGAAATTTTCTGGCATACGTAATGAGATTACAAGATTAACCATTGTGTATATATATGCTAGAATATTACTAATTGCCAATCCGAGAGTAACCGTTGATATTAATTAATACGCTGTTATCCTAGAACTGTGTTAATCGAGTTAATTGCTTCGCCCAAGCTCCGGACTGTGTATACACGCCCAATATCGATGTTGAAGCTGAGCTTATTCGTAACGAAAAACCACTAGAAGAAAAAAAGAACACCGATGTATGAGAAGTACATCATCGATGAATGAAAAATCGAAAAAAATATTATTTGTAAAATACCCAAAATTCGTTACTAAAATATTATTCATCTTTAAAGTATCAAATTGAATGGCTTTGATTTCGGCTAGGTACGCGGGATGCTAATTTCTTAGGACACTATCATACACACAAGAAATACATCAAAAATAAGTTCACCATACATCAAACTTTTTGTTATTGTATAAGTACTTGTGTGACGGTCACTATGTTCGTTGCAGAAAAAGAAAGTGCTTACATAGCCTTTATAAGAAAATGACAATATACATAGCTTTACCGCTTGGTAAAGCTATGTATTTTGTCATTTTCTTCATTTCACTTTTAGCCTAGGCGCACACTAGGTGACACGCGACAGCAACAGCTCGGCAACTAGACGCGACGACAGGCTGCGGCCGACAATTTTCATAATATATTTTGTTCAAAGCTCCGCGCGCTTCGCGTCAGAGTCGCGGAGTCGCGACGACAAGCTAGGGGAGTCGCGCTCGCTACTTGTCGCCGCGTCTAGTCGCGCTGTGCACGCGCACACACGACGACAGTCGCGCGACAGCACAGCTTCAGTCTCGCTGTGAACAACACGGCCGTCTCTCTCGAATACTCTACTACTAATGATCGCTTCCTGCATGATGTCTGTCGTAACGACTAGTCGCCGACACAAGCGATAGCTCCGCGTCTAGTCGCGGCGACAAGACGCCAGATGCAAACGACAACGACGCGTCTTGTCGCCACGACTAGACGCGGCGACAAGTCGCCCAGTTTGCGATGGCCCTTATAATTCTTAAGCTCACGAGTAGGTTGAAGTTCTGAACGATTTGGACGAGTCCTATTTTGGTAATCAATTTTGTAAAACTCTACTGAATAAAAAATTCCGACAACACACGAAAACTTCTTAATGCGCACAAAGAAATCAATAACAATTTTCTAAATAGAAATATTAGGATTACACTTAGATATTTATGTATTAGTTACAGATACAGCAAAACTTTTATCCCTGAGGTAGTGAAATGAAATAACTTTATAAACTTCAGTAATATAATATTGTACGACTTGGCAAGACTTGCTGAAATTAAATTTCCACTCAAGAAATTTTTCCTAAACATCTTCACAAGTATTTCAATAAGCCAATAGAACACAAATTTGACCTGTTTTTAAGGATCAGTGCAAAGAAAAATAATACCTAGATATAGTCGCGAAATAAATAAATTATGTTATTGTTATTTTTTAATTGAGCTTGACGCGGTCAGTCCATGGATGGGAGACCGTTCGTTACACGTTAAACCGTCTGACCCGGGTATCGTATCAATACCTATGACAGTCGTTACGGGTAGTCAGAAGCCCGAAAGTCTAAAGGTGTGTACGGACAGCGCGTACATTGGTACGCGTGGTCGGTTACGCGTACCCAGGAACGCTTAGTCCGTACAAGGCTTAAGACAGGCACCTCCATACTATTAATATGCGTTCCTGTGTACGGGAAGTCTGATGGCAGTCGCTCCGTGTAAAATACTGGTTTTCAGTCGCATATAGACTGGAAATGATCCTAACATGGTTGGGAAAAGGTTATGCAGAACATGGTTAGGCAGAATGACCGAATGTTATTTTATAATTAGGTTTTATGACTTATGTTCTTGGATTTTGTTTTATTATGTGACGGTGCAGCGGTGGCGACTAGCGGGGTGCGCCTATAAAAGGGCCGGCACGCTGCACTTCGTCCTCTCACGCGCCTCAGCAGCCGCCTAGTTAAGTACTACCTACTTCACCTGCAGACCCTGGACTCCTCGTATCGTATTGTCTAAAGAACCACGCCCTGTAAACTAGTCTAATTTTGTAACTATTATAAAATATATATTGTATGGTTAAAAGTGTTTTCCTTAATATTCTTATGTAAGTACACTCATGCTAAACTGCTTCTGATTCTTGCTAGATTCTGATTTTATGTGCACATGCTCGTTAAGGGTTGACTCCTCAAGCCACCCATAACCCGCCCGCAACCCCGTGACAAATACGAACTGTGATCTGTTTGCGGATGGTTGGAAGAAGATTGTATTAGTAGGTATGTCTGAAGCATTGCGAGAGAGATTCATGAAAGATGTCTATTTTACTATGTTTTTATGTTTCATTTCATCTTTAATTGCTGCAATTGGTCCAAGACAGTTGTAATTACAGTTTTTTTTTTTTTTTTAAATGGCTTTCTTCTTTCTCCGTGCGGGAATTTTTATTGTTTTCACGGTAAGTTGATTAATTTGGCAGATGTCAGTTCATGACATGAAAATAAATTGTAATGGCGATTGTTTCTGACAATTTAATTCAATATGTATTAAATCAATTTAAAAGATGAGTAAAGCGTTACCCAGAAGATTGTTTTAAAATCAGAAACATAGAAACAATATAGTTTTATGTGTTTAACGCCATAATTATATATTACATAAATGATTTTGAAAAAACCCCGACGCGTTTTCAAACTTGCGTCAGACGGTACCAGTTGCCAGAGATGTGCGTATCGATAAAATAATTTCGATAAATTTATATTAACAGAATGAATATTTTGACCATCCTAATAATTATACATAGACGATAGGCTCAGTTGATTGAATAATTAAAATAATGCTCATTATAGCCCAGTTGCCTTGCAAAAGGTCGGTCAGTCCTAAATTTTGTATACGTGTTCTTATAAAAATTACAAATGTACCTTGAGTGACCTCGGCGCGCTCTGCCATCTTGGGTTAAAGAACCCAAAAATTAGTTTTTATTAAATAACTCCTTATGGGTTTTATGCCAAAAATTATTCACATCAATTTTGTAGAAAATTAAATTCTTATTTTTCATTCCCGACTCAAAATAAGAGGTATTTTATAGGTTTGAAGTCCATGTCTGTCTTTCTGTTTGGCTGTCTATTTCTCTCTCTGTCTGTGTGTCTGTTTGTGGGCTTTTCATAAAAACAGCTAACATAACACATCCAAAATTCAGGACCGACGAACCTACCGAACCTAACGAAAGATAAACCTCTTTTTCGCGACCCGGCTACTGGGCTTATTAAAATAAACATTTACGTTGAGGAGCTCGTGGCTAAATAATTACAGCCGCATAGACCGATCTTCCGGGTTAAGCCACGCTTGCCGAGGTTGGTCTGTGGATGGGTGACCATTTACCATAGCGAGTTTCCTCCGTGCCTCGGAAAGCACGTAAAGCCGTTGGTCCCGGCTGTCATTTGTAGATCTTTGACAGTCGTTACTGTTGGTCAGAAGCCAGAAAGTCTGACAACCAGTCTTACCAAGAGTATCGTATTACCCAGTAACTGGGTTGTGGAGGTCTGATAGACAGTCGCTCCATGTAAAATACTGATATTCAGCTGCATCCGGTTCGACTGGAAGCCGACCCCAACATAGTTGGGAAAAGGCTAGGCAGATGATGAAATAAACATTTATGTTCACTCATCCCATACCTGCTGGATTCGTTATCACATCAGCAAGTAATCGTCTATTGTTGAAGATATGCATGCTATTGACTTAATCCTGATTAAGTACTTAAATCACAAGTATTTAAAATGTACATAAAATCACATTACAATAATTTGTCAAATTCTCGCTGAAATTGTACAAATTTTATCGATAGTTGAATCGACTACAGTCACATGTCTAGCAACTCCTATTGACATGTGTCATTTTAATCTTCTTATCGTGAAAACAACAATGACGTATTATAAATAGACGCGTCATACATCAACATCACGGCACTCAAAATCAGCGTAAATACTATCGGTAGCTGGATAACTACATAAACGTACGAAGAAGGAAAGAAAATGAAATGTCATCTACGGAATTCCTGTTGTTAGAGAGAGATAAATATACATCTTAGGTTACGTTATTATTCTTTGGTGCATGCTCATTGGTCAAGCGCGTACAAAAAGAGGCATGTGGGGAAAAATTGACACTCAATTTTCTCGTGTTGGTATAGGTAGGTAGTAGATTTTTGGGTAAAATAATATTATTCTCTATCCTTAAAATTATGAATGCAGTATTTCGCAACAGTAATTAAGTATAGTTATTTAATTAATAAAACAAAATGATAATATAACATTCAAATCTTTATTTATATAATCAAAGAAATCAAGTAAGAATCTCATAAGTAAATGTCTGTGATGACCTCTTGATGAGATAGGTACACACGGCTACAGATCAAGCTATACATTTCCAGTATAAGCTGATCTCGCATTTTATAGGATTTCCTTACAATGAGAGATCAGTGTAAACTGGATTTGTATAGCTTGATGTGTAGCCGTGTGTACGATTCGAATACGATTCGAGTATAATTGGTCTATTGTATTGATCATTAGGTTTAATAAAACATATAATTATATTCAAATAATATAATTAATCGAAATAAAAACAATGTAGGTTTTATAAACACTGATGCAAAGTTGCCGATTTTCCTCGCCAGCCGCCATTATGCTGCGTCAAAAAAAATGTAAATTAAATAAATATTTTTTCGTGATACTTACGCATGAAATGACACTTTTTTGTCTTTTACAGTTGCAGTATAATTATTACATTTTCTATACACACAGGACGGCGTTTTTTTTTCGCTAATAGAGAAAGTTATTGCAAACAAGTTATTTCAATTTCACGTACAGCCGCAGCAACGGTTGCTACGCGACTAAATGGATGTCAGGCAATTACCTTGCATTCATCTAGCCACTACAGGGCGCGGGCAACGTATCTATAGTAGTTTATATTATCATTGGAAAACAATATATCGATGGCCCCACCGAATAAACGTGCAAGAGTTCTTACACGATTTTTTTTTTATTTCATTTTTCGTTTCTTTTGCCTATCCAGCACCTACTTAATTTTTTTTATGAATTTTAGACTCAAAATACGCCTATTATAATAGTGAATTTCTTTATTCTAGGGAAATAATTAATTTTAAAATTATACGAATAATAGTTTATGCTATTATTACATGCTTTTTGAGTCGCCAAGTACACAAGAATAAACATGTTAAAACCTACAGACGTTTGAGAAGATTTGTGATTGTTTCCGAATTTGGGTAACGTCTTCTTACACGTTTATTCGCGTAGAAATGTATGCAAATTTTATTACCAATGTTTCATTCCACAAAATGGAAGTTTGAATATAAATAGGTTATTAAAATTAAAGTATTGCATTATCTCTTACTATAATTATTTTTTCTAACAATTGTGTTAAAGATTCAAACATTAAGTGCATTAATTGCATATTAATTTAAGTTTATACCTAGTAACGGTAAATAAACAAATGTTTACGCGATAAATTCTATTGTAATCGTACGTAACGTTAGAAAGGGGTACGGGGGGTAAGATGCGAGTAAAATAAGGTGACTAGCTTGGAGTCAGTGGTGACCTCTCGCTTCCGGCCGTGGTTCTGTTCATGGTCGGGAGCGAGAGTACGTGGGAAGCCGTCGCCTCCTTCTGCGAGGAGGTGATGGCGACCAAAGAGGGAGCAGAGAGGGGGAGAGAGACAGCTGCCACTCTCCCTTCCCGCGCCAGACGCACCGGGCGCTGGAAGGCGCGTGCCGATCTCCGGCCACCATGGTGTGTGGCCTGCGGGTAGTACTAGTACTGGCCTGCGACCAGTAACATGCCCGAGAAGGCGGTGCGCAGTGTTCCGTGCGCGCCTCTCAGGAGGAAGGACGTGGGGCCAGGCCCCACAGAAGGAGAGGTCCGCCAGGGGCTGGTGGACCAAGGCCGAGGCAGCTGCGAATCCCGCGACCCCGGCCAAGGGTCAGGAGAAGGAACACCGTGGGTTTTTAGCCGGTAAGAGTCCGGCATACCCCTTTGCCTTCCCCGGGCGAAGGGCATCCATCCATGAGGATTTTCCCTCGAAAAAATAAAAAATAAAAGGTGACTAGCTCGGAAGGACAGTCTTGTTGTGATTCTATGCGCGCTATTACATAATTTTGTTTCGCGCAATCACATTCAATTATAAATATTATAAATATACTGCCATTGGAAAACTCCATCTCGGTCTCCAATGACAGTGAGGAGGAGGATTAGTATTTCTAATATCGCAATTCGTTTTTTTTTAATCAAGAAATTTACTTTCTTTGTAACTGTAACTGTACTTTCTGTTCACGTGGACAAATACATAATTATATTTTCTTTATTCTTTATAATATCTGTATTTTATTTCATCCTTTTGAAGTCAAAGTTTTTTATTTCAAATAGACTAGATTACAGGCACTTTTAAAACGTCAAAACTAGGTGCACGGTTCCAAAAGGTAGGTTGCATGGGGAAGAGCTCAAAACTCCAAGAATACTCTTTTCAAAATAGTAGTTCATGACAATTCCATTACAGTAGTGTGAGAAATAGAATGAGAATAACGCAGGTTAATGTAAGAAATAAATTCACATAAGAGTAACAAATAGAAAAATATGCCTTCTGGGATTGCCATAGCAGCTAAGGGCTTACCAGTCCCGACAGACAGCAACCGTTCACGAGCATGACGTGCACATCCACATCGCTTAGCTCAACCATATTGCAGGGAACCCAATGACAGGATATACAACGCCACCTTAAGCAGGACATTTAAGTGAGCATGACAGACTCATACTACCACACAATAGGCAGTAATGTGATATGATTATAGGTGTATCATTAATTGCCGCATGATGCTCAAACTTTACAGATTGGAAAATGATATTATGAAAATTATAATTATAAAACAATATCAGACTATTTAGGCAGAGTATTATACATTAAATAATAAAATTATAATGGGAATATAAAAATTTCAGTATTTGAATAAAAAAAAATATAAGAAAATTGATCAAATAATGTACAGGTTATTTTAAGTCAACAAAAAGAATAATACTAGAAGTAAACATTAAAAATAATGTTAGGTCATACAACCAACCAGTTAGACAGGGCCAGAGGATCGCAATGTGCAGGACGGAGTTGTACGCCAGGCATCTTTATCTTCGATATAATGATTTATGTTTTAATAAGCTTTAGATGTCAAAATGCTCTTAAGAAATTATTTAAAATGCTCTTAATAAATGATTTATTGTAGAACCTAACACTGTTCCCCATAAACGTCTTGCTGGTTTGTCTTAGTCTAAAACCAGGTACTGTTAGCTTGTGTTTATTGTGAGTATGTATGTTGTGGACGTCACTTTTCTTGTTATACTGGGCAATATTTTTTCGAAAGTACATAGTGTTACTAAGTATATACAAAGATGGTAGGGTAAGTATATTTATTTCCTTAAATAATTCACGAAGCGATTCACGGCAGCCTAGATTATTAATAGCTCGGACTGCTCTTTTTTGTAATATGAAAATAGTACCAACATCAGCAGCCGAACCCCACAGTAATGTGCTGTAAGACATAATACTGTGAAAGTATGCAAAGTACACCAACCTAGCTGAAGCTACATCAGTCAACTGCCTAATTTTCCTGACGGCAAATGCAGCAGAACTCAGTTTGCCTGCAAGTGCCTCTATATGAGGTCCCCATTGCAATTTAGAGTCTACTGTGATGCCCAGGAAGACAGTTGAGGGAACCGGATCTAACGCTTTCCCGTCAAGTTTCACATTTGAATTAATGTACACTTGAGGTGGAGAATTTAATACTTTTGGTTTTACAAAATTACTTATATTATTATACCTTGCATTAACAAAGACGTATTACATAAATTAAAACTGATTTTATTAACACTAATATAAATGCATACGATCTTTCCAATCATATAGAAGCAGAACAATGTACTGTTAACAAGCGTGTAAATAGTTATAGCTGGGTTCAAAATAAACTTGAATTACGGAGAATAATAGTGTAACATTACAGTACATTTTATTCGTTGTGTACTATTACACGAATAAACGTGTAATGATATATTGCTGTGACCTAGTCATGCAAATTTCACAAGAGTATTAACATTAAATAGTTTTTCATGAATTTCCTGAAACTCGTTGATATTTAGAAAAAAGTAAATACACAAGTCTACAGTTTATTTTTTTACCTATAATTCGATAATACATTATTTATACCTATTTACAATGGAATGAGCGTTATTGAAGTTTAAACGTTTTTATTTTTTCCTGAAAAGTTGTCATTTTTCTCTTACACGTTTATTCGGTGGGGCCATCGATATTAGTATTATAAAGAAGTGAAATTATAAATGCGAAAACGAGTATTTTGTATACTTTTTCACAGCTAGAACTATTTTTATATTATAACTTTCGTGAGACACATTCATATTTATGATTAGTTACGGTTTACTCAGTGCATTTTTCGGGATTGCCCGACTAGTAGGCGAGTCGACCTTGCGACCTCGCCGCGTGTTCAGCTCATGATTAAGGTCTCCGTTTGGGTCCGAAACTTGTCGGGCAATCCCGAAAATCGCACGTGAGTGAACCGTAACTAATCATAAAGGCTGAACTATTATTTTCGGTAGAAAGGTAAGTTAGAAAATGATATGTAGGTAGCTAACGTCCTTTCCAAGTAGCTCTATGATGTTCGTATTTGATTCCGTAAAATTAAAAGCCACAGGTCACACAGGTTATTAAGGTATATCGGGTGTAAATAGACCCTTAACGATAACGAAAACCACATATTCTACCCATCATTGGGATATTTTTTTTCTACTAGACCATACCTGGGAAATCATTGGTTTTAGAGAAATTGAAGAAGTATACTTTTTTTTTAGTTTTTTCCTAAAACGAATTCTAAGTCATAATACTAATCTTTCTTCCAAACAAACATTATCAAAAATATCAATTTTTCCTAACAAATTACGCATTTGAAGTTACAAAAACGCAATGAATATCAAACGCACACGACCGCCTTGGCTCAGCTGGGTGGCCGCTGCACGCATGCAAACGCGCGGCATCGCCACAACCACACATTGCGCGATGCAAATAAAAGCGTTTTTTTATGCCAAAAAATAAAAGTCGTTTCCCAGCAATTATTTTTGGTCAATGTAATTTAGTTTGATGTACAGTTTGCGTAGATTTCGGCTATGTGATGGGTCTTTTTACACCCTGTATAAAATGGAAGGAAAAAAAAAAGTTTCAGTTAGCTACTTAAATCTTTGTCCCAGTATGTCTATTTTCAGGCCTATTTTCAGCAAATTTAACACCTCAAATGAGCATGTAGAAAAGTTTATACACTTGTCAGTTTTGGGACTGACGCCGATGATCAAAGGCTGAACCCCTCATACACTTCTCTGCCTTCTTCAAATTTGTTCAAAGGGGTCGAAAAATGATACACGAGTACCATTCGCCTATTTTCCTGTTATAAATGTCAACTGAGTGATATGGGTCACTCTCTACACTACTTGTACCATGATCGACGAATGACTTGTCGTTATTTAGGGATTTCATCCTGTTTCATCCTAAACCTTGTCATGCAGCCTTCAATATATTACTAGGGATGTACTTATTGAGATAGATACCTGGAAAAACGTCACAACTATCTTATGCTATGCGTAGATGTAAATGCTGACTTTAACACTTGCTTTAAAACCGTCATCAGTGATACTCTAAGTGGCCTGCGGATTAGTACCCCCTTTCCGACTAATCTTGTATAAGCCGCGTTTAGAATAGCTTGACCCGGATAAAATAGAATCAGACATAATCTAATTTCGAGATCGTTGTATCTTTTTCGCTGCTATTTTCAGCCATCGGATAGCCCTCAGTGGCCTCCCCACATACAGTAAAAGGACTATTTACTTATTAAACTATTAACCGGGGACCAACGTGACCCAGATCGTTGTGTGTACTTAGCTTAACTTATAATAATTAATCTATGTCTAAAACAATCTCGCCGCGTGAAATAATTACAGTGGAATTTGTCACCAAATTAGAATATTTGGCAGATTAAAACTTTAGAACTAATGTTGGTACAGGTAAAACTAATTGCAAACTGAGTTAGCAAACTATACTAAGCAGACCGTGCCGTTCGCCGTCTATATTACAAAAGAAGTTAAACTTTTAAACGCACATTTTCCTCAGTAAATCTCTGCTGTTAATAATTGTCCTTCTTTTTCCTTCTCTAGTCCCAAAGCTGCTTAGTTAAAATACTAAAACTTTTTAGTATGCTCCAAAGAAAATCTCAAGTTGTTAGTTAAATTCAAATTGGAAAACTTTTAAAATTTATGTTCGCAGTTTTAAGGCACCTATTATGTCTCCTTTAGCTTTAACATGTGTAGGGCGGTGTTTTTGTAGAGGGGGGAGAGGTCAAGTTATTCTGGTGTCTCGATACTGTCGCAAAGCAGTTTCATTACGTATTTAATACGTTAGAGGGACGCTAAGGTTTTTTTGTCCGACTGAGTACATTCGCTAACATGAGAATTGTGCTTGCACGCTGACTGAGAGGCAATAAAATGTCCTTTAGGACGAATCCTATGGTCCATATAATAAATTATTTCATTATTTTTATCGACTGTTTACGAGAAGCTGACGTGGATGTGTGTGCTTTATGTCTGGACAAGCCACTACTTCAGATTATGTTTGTATTTTGGGTTGGGCAAGAACGTAGAAAAATTTACGAGTATACGTAAATTCAATGGCATTTTTTCTTTCTTTTTGTATTGCATTTTTTTAAGTTATTATCAGTTATACAAGGTTAGTCGGAAAGGCGGTACTAATCCGCAGGCCACTTATAGTATCACTGATGACTGTTTTACAGCAAGTGTTAAAATTTCGAAATTCGATCTTTTTTTTCGATGCAACATTATTTTTATTTTAGTTTTTTTTCAACATTTATTCATCCCTGCTAGTTACGAATTCAGAAAATGAAGTTTCTAATCCGTGACCCCAAATATGACCTAAAATATAAACACAGCTGATCATAGCTAACGATAGATCGATTTTAGCTGTTTTTTTTTAAATCTTTAAGCAGCTATTTCTCTTTAACTATTGAGTTTTGGGGAAAGTTGTAGAACAAAAAGTTATTCATTATTATGGGTACTTTAACACCTTTTCGGATTAATACCCCCTTTCCGACTAACCTTGTATGGATTTTAGATATTGATAACTTCCCAGCGCAGGGCACGCCGCAATAGCGGCGGTAAGACCCGTTATGGAGGAGTGGCTGGAGAGGCGGCATGGCGCCCTCAGCTTCCGGCTGACGCAGGTGCTCTCGGGACATGGATGTTTCGGGAAGTACCTGTGTCGTATAGGCCGTGAGCAGACGCCCGGATGTCACCACTGCGTCGACTGCCCTGAGGACACGGAGCTGCACACGCTGCAGGCGTGCCCTGCGTGGGCGACGCAGCGCCGTGAACTAGTGGCGGCAGTCGGTGGTGACCTCTCGCTTCCGGCCGTGGTTCTGTCCATGGTCGGGAGCGAGAGTGCGTGGGAAGCCGTCACCTCCTTTTGCGAGGTGGTGATGGCAACCAAGGAGGGAGCGGAGAGGGAGAGAGAGGCGACGGCCACTCTCCCTTCCCGCGCCAGACGCACCGGGCGCCGCCGGAGGGCGCGCGACGATCTCCGGCCACCCTAGTGTGTGGCCTGCGGGCGACGGGTTAGGGGACCCGTCGCCCGACCAGTAACAGGCCCGAGAAGGCGGCGCGCATTGTTCCGTGCGCGCCTCTCAGGAGGACGTGGGGCAAGGCCCCACAGAAGGAGAGGTCCGCCAGGGGCTGGCGGACCGAGGCCTGCCGGGGTTGCGGCGCATGCAGCTGCGAATCCCGTGACCCCGGCCAAGGGTCAGGAGAAGGAACACCGTGGGTTTTTAGCCGGTAAGAGTCCGGCATAACCCTTCGCCATCCCCGGGCAAAGGGTATCCATGAGGATTTTCCCACGATAAAAAAAAAAAAAAAAAAAAAAAAAAAAAAAAAGATATTGATAACTTATCTAGGTATTGAAGATGCCTAGTTTCTGCTTGCTTGACGTTCTGCAAAGAAGCGTTTCAATAGTCACAATAAACTGAGACCCATTTCAACTAAATGCCTTACATAACTTATCATCACGCTTGCGTTCCCCGAATGGTTCGACAGAAGTGTACGGTACAACGTCAATTCGCCTAATGTTTAAGTCCCATGTAATAGGGGGAGAGCCTATTGCCATCAACTGGGCACAAATCCAAGGCCTGGGCTGCTACTGACAAAATTGACTCGGAAGAATCCAAAAGCACTTTGTCCGACCTGGGGATCGAAACCAAGACCTCACGCTCAGCAGTCGCGCTTACGACCACTAGACCAACGAGGCAGTCTATAATATATGAATATGAATAAATGTGTTATTAGATAATAACTAAGAATTCGCTTTTTGTAACTTTTCGTGCTACCTTCTCGATAAGTCACAAAAAGGCAGTAATTTTGGACACGTGTACTGGGAAAGTTACCCACTTATGGAATCCTAGCAACCAATAGATTTTGTTTCGTTTTCCCCAACCGGTTGCGTACCGCCCGTCGTCCCAGGACGACCCTTAATTGTCTTATCTATTGCGTCTATAATTACCGTGCTTGAGGTTTTAATAGAGGTGAACAAAGTTAAATGGTATACGATGTCTTTTGGCATTACTTATGCCATACATGACAGCTGGGTCTGAATGTATGTTGTAAGTATTAATATCACGTGAGAATAAAAACTTTGGTAAAGCGGTTTCTAAGAAAATAAAGAACATGCATACATATTGGGGTGACAAAAGACATGCTTTTTTAAATTGGTTTTCAAAGATTATTAGGCTAATTTACCTACTGATTTATTAAGTTGTTGCGATAAAGTAAAAAATATATTACTACCTAATTTGAATGTTTGAAAATGTTAGTTAAAACTAGGAAAAAACAGGATTCCAGAGTGCAAAAGATCCTTTTGCTCAGTTTAGTTTTGTTGCAAAGTTTTTATGCAAGATGCCTTTACTGCTTTGCTTAGCGCGAAATTAAATAAGAGAGCAATTTATTCTCAAAAGCAAAGTCACGCAACATTCCCTTTATTTAAAAATATGCTTGTGTTATTTATCATTTCTACTTGCTAAAGCAATGTACACCTATTTGTGTATAATATGTTAGGATCAAAGAACAAAAACTCTCAATGAGCAAAAAATATTACCAGAACGCATTGTGGTAGGCTGCAGACACTATCCAAGGGGGATAGTGTCTGCAGCCTACCACAATGCGTGACAATTACAAAAGATGGTCTAAGAAAAACCTAGGTTTTAAAATAGCCCCGTCTCTTTTTGTTAAATGACATAAGAAAGTGATGGGTATATTTTAAACCTTTGTTTACCTTAGTCTTGGTTTAAACCATCTTTTGTAATAAGGGGGATTGAGTGTATCTTGCGCGGCTTGTGTTTCATCGCGTTAAGTACGATTTCCACCAAGCGGGCCGCGCCGGTGCGCGTCGGAGCGCATTTCACACTGTGCTAAAGGAAATTCAGGCTTCTAATACAATAGTTAAGTTTCATGTTTGCCTGGAATTTACACTGCTTGGAACTCGGTTAGATCCGCGCGTATGCAGCGTCAGACAGTCGGCTGCGCTCGGACGCTGCGGCAGCCGGTCGGCTGTCGTCGCGTCCGGTCGGCTCCGCTCGGCCACACCGCATGTAGAAACAGACTGCGACACGAAATCATCACTAGTCGCTGAGAGTATGCCAGCAGATACGCGAGCACGCGCGCGCTTCGCCTGGATTCCAGCAGGTTGTAGCCGTCGGGCGGACGCGATCGGCTACTGCCGCGTGCTCGCGCATCCTCTGCGACTAGCTGCGCTGCGTGGAAATCGTAGATTACGCGAATGCATCGTGCTACATACAAATTCTCCTGCGCGGTCTCACCACTCGTATTTTATGTCGTTACGCGTAATATCGACTAGACGTTTCGTGCGCGCGCATTACTGCGCAAGATACCCTAAGTTGGCTCTTGGATCATCCACAACGCGTTCTGAGTTTTTTGCAAGTGCCATAACACGAATTACGCGATGTGGTTGGTTATAAGAGACCACAACGTGTTCTGGTATATTTTTTCGCTCAATGAGAACTAGGGTTTTCGCGTTCCCGGCCTATTTGAGTTCCCGGGAATCGGGAATTTTTTCTCTTAATTCCCGGGAATTCCCGGGTACCCGGGAATTTGCATCTACTATGTATAAATATAGTTTTTCTCGTATATTTCAACATTAAACTTGTGTATGTACTTTAAACATGACGAATTGATAAATTGTCTAACATACCAATGGACTTTTCTTATTAAAATAAAAAATCTTACACTTATTTAAAAAATTTAACTAGTAACAGTCATTTATTGTGCGACGTCGCGAGTTTCTTTAATGAAAAAAAAGTCTTCTCTTCATATAATACGGCAAAAAATTACGGAATAACAATATGACTTTAAAGGGTGTTACTAAATTCGTCTAATAACATAAAACCACATGATCTACTACTGGTGTAGAATGACCGAGCACGGGATTTAGCTTGATTAAAAATAAAAATAAAGTTTTTTTTTTCTTGCGGTAGCGATATGTGATCGAAACATAACAAGCTAAAAAGGTAAAAATAAAAATTGCTAAGTAAATATTTTTTTTATTCTTTGGAACATTTTGACGCCACACATCAATGAATGAAAGCACGGTGACACAGCTGGCTAGCACGACTAGCACGAAATCGTTCTTTGCAGTCGGTTAACTCGGGGCGCAAAAAGGGCTCGAAAAATAACTTTTTTTATTGAAAATAAACTAAGTATATTGTATTTAAAATAAAAACCATTTAGGGTGAATCTGTGACCAGTAGATCACGCTGTTTGAAGGAATTACACAATTCGTTTACAATTACACAAAAGAAAGCATTCTGAACAGTTTCTACAAATGAAACATTAAAAAAAAACAAGCGTTTAGAATTTGTTTACTAGACAGAGACAACAGTACTGTGTGCTGACCTGTGTGTTTACCTCATTCTAAGTTCACACCACGCAGTACAATGCCCGTTTCACGCGAGAGAGACAGAAAATGCTCTAAAATCTTTGGAACCGTGCAGACCCTTCCTTTTTCATCATCAATTCTTCATTTCAAATAATTCCCGGGTACCCGGGATTCCCGACAAATAATTCCCGGGTCCTAAAATTCCCAAATTCCCGGGAATTCCCGGTTCCGGGTACCCGGGGCGAAAACCCTAATGAGAACCCTCACCTACATTAGAAAATGTAGGTACCTAAAATAGTGATGAATGTAATATGCTGTTGATGTTTTTATGAATAAATAAATAACTTACTGAGAAGATGCTAAAAGATATTCTATAATGCACTTACTGTTATTCCCTTAGTTTGCAATAGCAGTTTGTAAAGGTTAGTGCTTATTAGTTATTTTGGTAGGAAAGATCATTTACACATATTTCGTTTTCGAAACTAAGGGTGCCTTTCCACAAGAGATGTGCTATGCAGCTATGCTGCGAGAATGTACAAGCTAAGCTACCAAACTATGTGACCGTTTCCACTGATGCTAAGCTATGTAGCAGAGCGAGTAAGATGTGCTATGAAAATATGCAGCCGCAAGGTAGCTGACAAACGCGCGCCTACTGTAGGTACACTGCTCTGCACATAGCCACATCACTCGCGACCATCTATAGCACGCATCCTTCCACATAAAAAACGTAGCTTAGTTGAATCAGTTTCCATCAGTTTTATGCTATGTGGACCAAAGAATATGATTGGTGGATATCAAACGCAACCATAGCAACGTTGCTTAACACATCTCTGGTGGAAAAGCAGCCTAAGGTCCGTATTAAAGACTCGGACAGCTCCCATTTGAGAAATCTTCCAACAGCAGCTACCATAAAGTAGAATTCCATACATATGACATTTTTATTTTTTTTATTCTATCCCCGTTCTTTTTAAAACTACACACGAGAAATCTCTCAAATGAGACCTTTACGGGCCTAAGTGATGAGCTCCTCGAAGTCTCTCAAAGTAAAAAATACAGATATGTTGCAGATATTCTGAAATCCTTTTATTTTTAAGTTATTTTCTGTGCAAGTAGATCCTCTAGAGCAATGGTTCCCAACCAGCGGTCCGTGGACCACTAGTGGTCCGCAGAAGCCAAAATATGGTCCGCGAATGATTTTAAATTTAAAAAATCATATTCATACTAAATTACAGAAGTTTATCCTAAAAAAAGTAGGTATATCATGTCTTTTTATGTAATTTCCTATTGAGTTTTTAATTAAAGTTTCAGTTTGATTATTACACTTTATTTTTATTATACCTACATAGTGGTCCCTGCTAACAAGAATAATATAAAAGTGGTCCCTGACCAAGAAAAGGTTGGGAACCCCTGCTCTAGAGAGTCTGTAATATTTTTGGCAGAATTTAAAAAAAAAACAAGTTTCATTAACACCTTTATTAGCTACTCATTTTGGTCCCTATATCCTTATAAAATGCACCAAAACCATAATACTGTCCAAAACAACGTATCTAAAGTCATAACAACATTATAATTGAGTATAAAACGTTGTGCGGTAAAAGCGCTGTACCTAGTATTAGGTATGAGAGATATTTTAAAGTGAGGAGTGCTACAGAGGGAGATAATGCGTCGGTTAATGGAGTGTCGTTGCAGCCATGTCGGCTAAGCGACTTTCACCATTACTGGATTTGTAAACGCGAAAAATAAACGTGTTTATATCGAACGTGACACTTTTAGCGTTAACCAAAGAGAGATGGTCTAGAACATTTCTAGAACTAAACGATGAATGGAACTTTGAAAGTGCATTTAGAACTAAAGCAATGGGATAAAGCTTCTTGGGAACAGACGCATTAAAATTCGTCGTTGAGGAATGTAACGATCAGAAATTTGAGGACATTTGGTCATATTCTATGTGGGCAAGAATTAGGACACCCTCTCTGTGCCCATGGGTGTCGTAGAAGGCGACTAAGGCCGTTTTTAAGCGAAAAAGTCTCGTGAACACACTGCTGAGCGAGAACCTCCTAATGACTGCGACAAGGAACGGTCGTAGGAGATATGCGGCACTTTTGGCGGATGACGATCTCAGTAGCTTTTTCAAACACGTGGAAGCTGCTGTTAATCCTCGCAACATAATCCTTTAGGCCGTTTTATTGCAGCATCGGACACGACACGACATAAAAATAAAGAAAAACCGACTTAGAAAAAAAACTGAAAACAGTAAAATAACCACCAAAGCTTCAGAAGTCGGTGCTTAATCCACGCTGAACCAAATTGAAGGCAAGGATTACAGTAATTGCGAATGTTTTGTTGGTATCCACTATAGAGTTCCATTATAGAGTTCCATTGTCTAGCTCCGAAGGTCTTTACAGATCAGATCTTCACCATATTCAAACGGGACTACTTCCGAGAATAGTCCTTCAAACAAGAAGTACCTAATTATTAACATCGGTTTAAAATTGGCGAAGATTTCGCCTCCTCCTTTTTTGATAGTTGGTTAAAAATTTGATGACGCCTCCAAGCGCCATATACGAGTATTTATATGAACCATTTATACGACATTAGTTATGTGGTGCCGTTTCGTCATCGTCCGCCAAAAATGGTGATGGTGGTATATTCTATAACCATGCCTTGCAGCAGTCGATGGGAAGCCCAAGTTTGTATGAACGTTTATGACTGAGATCTACAAAAGAAAAGTGGAACCTTCTTAGTACAACTTCAAAATGTCAAGTCCTCAGTTCTTCGTTCAACAAAGTTATGAAGATATTTCGAACTTCATTGTGAACAATAGTTTCTGCGAAGGCTTTTTAACAATTTCAAGCATTACGGAGTATCGCGCTATTAATTTGACCTCGCGCTGCTGTCGCAAAGCCACTTAGAATTCCTCTTATCGAATTAAATATTCCAATCTTCCTCTTACTCTAATAAATTTTCGCTGTTGCAAGGAGCATTTAACGTTGTTACGATATTATTCTTTTTGTTTGTTTCCATTTAGACACATTATCGCCACGACAGTGGTTTTCTATTGGTGTGGCACAGATGTTCTGTGCTTCATTAATAGAGTGTTGATGGCGACGTTGAATGCGATCGTTCCGTCAACTGCGTCAGTAAACGTCAACTTTCCACACAGACCTCCTTAATATAATAAGCCCATTACTGTCCCACTGCTGGGCACGGCTTTAGTCCATCACGATAGCCTGGTGCGAGTTAGCGCACTAAACACACCATACATTTTTTTTTGGATCTCGTAAAGGCAGGTAAGGCGACGGCCATAAGAGAATATCATCATAATCTATGAACTACTTATCTAATTATGTCACGAGTACTCGACGAAGTGGTAATTAGTGTGATTAATTTTGTGTGAATTATTAGGTTTTCTTCAAGATTAAGTGAAGTTAGGCTTTATCCCTGATAAGCCATAGGATCAAATATTTTAAATGTTGTAAGAACTGTGCCTTCCGGCTTTGTATGTTCTCAGTATTATTAAGTAACTCATCTCCGTTCGATGAATTGCGCGTAGTAAGGCAGAATGTATTTTCTTCAAAGATAATAAGAAAAACTCCAATAATACATTATTTTAAAAATAAATTTTACTGGTTTTTGATTAAAAATATAGAATAAGTAGCGCCAAATGTGCTGGTTATGTATAAAAATCTATCAAACCAAAATCGTTCGTATACTCAGCGATCGATTTCATAACATTATAATAGCTACCGATGATGGGTGTAATAAAATTAACAGCAATATTTAATGTCTCGTGGTAGGATTTACGCGGTCCGCCTGGCTAGCTACCACCCTCTAATTAAAGTCCGGCGCCAAGCAGTTTACTGTGTTCCATCATATGTATGAAAGAGCCAGAGGGCATAAAGGAATACCTATTTATCTCTGTTACTTGGATTCGTGTGCTCTATCTTAGACCCTGTGTGCGCTTACCATCAGGTGCGACTAGGGTCAAACCCGACGCGACCAAAAAGGGAGCGGAGAGGGAGAGAGGGGCAGCTGCCACTCTCCCTTCCCGTGCCAGACGCACCGGGCGCCGGAGGGCGCGCGACGATGTCCGGCCACCGTAGTGTGTGGCCTGCGAGCGGCGGGTTAGGGGACCTGTTGCCCGACCAGTAACAGGCCCGAGTGTTATGCGGCCGCCTGTCAGGAAGACGTGGGTGCTAGGCCCCACAGTAGGAGAGATCTGCCAGGGACTGGCGGACCGAGGCCTGCCGGGGTCGCGGTGCATGCAGCTGCGAATCCCGCGATTCCAGCCAAGGGTCTGGAAAAGAAACACCGTGGGTTTTTAGTCGGTAAGCATACCCCTTCGCCTTCCCCGGGCGAAGGGCATCCATGAGGATTTCCCCACGAAAAAAAAAGGGTCAAACCCAACAAAGTCTTCCTCCTAGCCTTTTCGCGACTATTTTCAGGTCAGCTTACAGTCTAAACAGCTGCGGCTCAATACCACTGCTTTACGCGGAGCGACTGCCATCAGATCCCCGTAATTCAGTTACGGGGTAATGCCGATATCCTCAGGCTAGGCAGTTTGTCAGACTTACGGGCTTCTGACTACCAGTAACGACTGTCATAGGTATGACACCCGGGACTGGCGGCTTAACGTGCTCTCCGAGGCACGGAGGGGTCTCAATGTGACAAAGTAAATAATAAAGAATAAATTGTCCTATGCTTGAAAGTTTAAAGGACTTGTCACACAGGTTGCGTTCTGCGTCCTACGGTCCGGGCAGTTCATAGGGGTGATCGATGTTGCAAAAACATCAATGATGACATTGTTATTGACATCAATTAAATATAAAATGGCCGCTGTTTGCCCTGTCCGCCAGATCGCTGACCGTGCCCGGATCGCTGACCGGATGCCATGCCCGGATCGCTAACCGGTTGCCCTGAGCATGAAGTTCACATAGGATGCGGGCTGCGTTCGATTTGACCGGACCGGAGAACGCAGAACGTATTCAGTGTGACAAGTCCTTAAATGGGTTGTATTTCCAATTCGATTTAATACAGCTTTAATCACAGCACAGCAGCAGTTCAACTATACCATCAAAACCAAATTAAAAACACTTTTTCGGGTGACCGATTGCCTAACACTTTCGAAATTTTTTGGTCGTAGTTATTAATGCTGCAGGCTTTTGACACGTCCTAACGACCCGTTCAATCAAATGGCGGCTTAAAGTGCTCTCCGAATGGTACAAGCTTGGTACAAGAGCTCGTACATACTGAAACAGTCAACCCTTTCAGGGAATAAGCTGTTACAGTAGCTTACTGTGATTGCATATTGGCGTTTAGCGGGAACGCTTAGTGACTTAGATGCAGACGTATTCATAGTTATGCAGAAATTGTTTGATTGATATTGATATATGTGATTGAAACTGGATTTTTGATTTATTCAGTCTATTTTCCTTGGTTCCTAAGTCTTAACTTTCATGATTGACTTATGCCCGGTTCCTGTGGTCAAAAAAGAATTGTTTTGCTTGCAAACAGTAGCGTTTTTTATTGTCAAGTTTGTAGCATTAAATAGACTCCTAAGCAAATTTTAAGTGCGATAGCTACTAAGGTATCGGAGGATCTACTATGCAAAGATGATGATGATGAGGTCTTTGCTTTAGTATTGGTAAAGATATAGGTAAGGCTGAAAATGCACTGCAGGCACCTAGCTTAGCGCCTAGTGTCTAGCGACTTCTACTTACCTACAGCAGTTTGGTAGCAAGGGCACCAAGCGCGCAGTGCGGCCGGTCCCGTATATTTACATGCGTTTATTTTCTTTATGCGTCTTGCTAGACACTAGGCGCAAAGCGAGGCACTCGCCTGTGCGTTTTCGTCCTATGAGTTTTAATTTTAACTATAACGCTCGGTAAATCATAGAAATCGGCCATTAGTGATACGTAAAAAAGCTTTTTTTAATTACACGTATTAAAAGTTGCTGAAATCGGTTAAACTGTCATGTCTAAACTAACTAACTTCTGTACCCCAAGTGTGAGTTTTTACGTTACTACTGTAGTTGCGTCACGCCAAAAATGTCAAACAAATTTTTAGTCACGCTATTCGCCGCTAGAGGCGCTGCCTAAATTTTCATATATTTTTGGCGTGACGCAACTATAGTAGTAACGTAAAAGAACTCGCACTTGGGGTACTGGTTAATACTACATCTTGTATTTATGTATTCCCATGAGTTGGTCAGAGAAAAATAAGACGTTTCATCATTAGCTTATCCTACTGAGCCATCTAAAAATCTATTGATATAAAAGTTGTCTTAAAACTGAGTTATTTTCTTCAATTCAATTGTTTTTATTTTCGTTTTGTGGAGGCGGTGAAGATTTGGAGCGCGGTGGCAGTTTCGACGTATATTCTAGGTATTATCTCGACTTCTCGAGCTCAAGTTTCGAAAATATCTCTTATAGTCCGGTCAAATTAGACATTTCTAAGTGCAATAATTCGCATAGAGCTGAAAATTGGTGCGAATGTTCGGAACACCATTATAAATCAAATATAAAAAGTCCCCAGCGATCCCACACTTGCAAAAAAAAATATTCAAGGTCAAAGTTCGCAAATATGGGTTTTTTGCGTTTTTTAGCCAAACGGTAAGTTTTATGATAAAGATAGGTCAGACAAAAATTGTAGATTATGCAATTCTCTATAAGACTTGTCTACAATTTTTCTCCTAAACGTCACCGTTTCTGAGATATAATGGTTGAAAAAGTTGTATTCTTTATCACTGATATCGTACGAATCCTCTTCTGATGGCGATTAACATGTACCAGTTGTCAAGGTCAGTCGTGCTCCAATGTTGAATCACCATCAGAGGAGCATTCGTACAATATTAGTGAGGAGACATCTGATACATCGCTGTTAGACCAATTGACTTACACCCAGCAGGAAGAAGAAGAACAAGCAGAAGAAGAAGTACAAGAAGACGAACAAGAAGAAGAGGAAGCAGAATTATCAGATGATTATGAATGAGACGGATAATTTCACCTATTTTTTTAGAATTCATACGGCTTTCATCATTTCCAATAGTACCAGTTTTTATATATTTTGAATTAGTATTGAATTAAACAGGATCACAATAGATTGTGGGATAGGCCTATTGGAGAAACCACGTTAAAAAAACGCGCCAAGTACACTACCTTCCAGGTGGCGTGGAAACGCATATTATAAAGAATACAAGTTTTTCAACCATTATATATCAGAAACGGTGACGTTTAGGAGAAAAATTGTAGACAAATTCTTATAGAGAATTGCATAATCTACAATTTTTGTCTGACCTATTTTTATCATAAAACTTACCGTTTGGCTAAAAAACGCAACAAACCCATATTTGCGAACTTTGACCTTGAATATTTTTTTTTGCAAGTGTGGGATCGCTGGGGACTTTTTACATTTGATTTATAATGGTGTTCCGAACATTCGTACCAATTTTCAGCTCTATGCGAATTTCTGTTAACCTACCCCTATTTTTTGAGCTAACTTGACTGGACTATTAATTTAAAGTGACATAGACAGTACGTAGGTTTGGCTTAAGATAATTTTCGAAAGTATTTATTGTTTTATCTTTCTATTCGGAATCAGAAATATAATAAAAAATAACTTTGGTGTACAATATAGTATATTCTATTCTAAGACTTTCTTACACTACTGATCTTGCTTAATTTTACTTGGCTCTTCCGAAGCGCCACAATAAAAGATCATCGTAGAGTTTTTGCTTTTATATAGTTTAAAGTGTATTATTTTATTTAGCTATGAATAAGCATAACGTAAGATATTTTTACCCACAATCTTAAGTGGTCAACGCAATCTTGAACGTTTCGAAACCAATCAAAGTTTAAAAGGGAAGTGTGGAAGGACTCCCGCATTACTCGGCTAATGGGGCAACGGGGTGATTTTGGGTAAGATGTAGGTATATCTATACATAGGGTAGTATAAGCATAATCACTCCATTACTGTCAGAATGAGAAAGAAGGATGTAGGTCTTTTAGTCTTTGGGATAAGGGCAGGGAGATGACGAGTGAGGGCGCGCGACGATCTCCGGCCACCGTAGTGTGTGGCCTGCGGGCGGCGGGGGGACCCGTCGCCCGACCAGTAACAGGCCCGAGAAGGCGGCGCGCTGTGTTCCGTGCGCGCCTCTCAGGAGGACGTGGGGCAAGGCAAGAAGAGGTCTTCAAGGGGCTGGCGGACCGAGACCTGCCGGGGTCGCGGTGCATGTAGCTGTGAATCCCGCGACCCTGGCCAAGGGTCAGGAGAAGAAACACCGTGGGTTTTTAGCCGGTAAGAGTCCGGCCGGGGAAGGCGAAGGGCATACACGAGGATATTGCAAAAAAAAAAAAAAATGCCGTGTCCACTACGCTGCCTGGCCTGGTGCGGGTTTGCGGGCTACACACACAAATGAGAACTTAATGGGGATTTCTCAGGTGTGCAGGTTCCTGAACATGTTTTCCTCCAGTGGTAATCAAATTATGGTCCGCATATGAATTCGAAAAGTCAGAGGTGCGGGCTGGGTTTGATCTCGCACCGAGCATGGAAGACAACCGTTCAATCGATCGCAACTTTCGTCCGGCGCACCTTAGGCAGTCAGCCTCGCTACCATCCTTGCTGACTGGCTAATCTTTTCACCACGGCATGAGCTATTCTTGTATAGCTCGTGCCGACACGATAGAAGAAGAAGATACAGGTTAGATACAGATTAAATTAAATCGGAATATTAGAAAGAGATCCCTTTCTGTATGAATTCCGTGCATTTTAACCTAATTGTGACGAAACAAGTTTGTAAAACCAATGGAAAACCAGAAATAAAAGAAGACGTACCAGTAGTATTCCAGAGATAGTGTAGCGACACATCCCAACGAAATAACGCAGTCGAAATTCAGCGTGATTACGTCTTCGATGTTTTCTATATTACCGGCGTGTTTTCTGTATCACACACGAGGGGGAAACTACGTCGTGTCTTGCCGAGCAGTCTAACGTTGGTTGGCAGAAGTTCGGCAGCAACGCATTCTATGTATTTTGTATAGGAAGCGACACACACGGAAGCCTGCCGTTTTGCCAAAATTATTTTGACCAAATTTCATTACCCACACGCATTTTAGCAACCTTTTTTTATACCAATACGTTTTGGAATGATTTTAGTACGCACATTTTCATTTGGTCAAATTTTTACTCGGCAGAATATTATCAAGGATAATATCATTAACGTCTTTAATCAAATGATTTATTAGAGCAAACAATCTTTAGATAATAAAGATTTAGTCAAATTATTGTAACACGCTTATATCTTTTTTAAATCGAAACAACTAGGTTAGGTTAGAATTGTGACCACACAACGCTAGAAACATTTTTTTTTATTTTGCGTAAAATATGTTATACCAACTGAAATATTTGACTACATTAAAATTGGTAAAAGTACTAGTTGGTAAGCAAGTTATTGTTTAAACGTTCACTTGCCAAACATTAGGTTTGCGTTACAATTTATTTGTGAAGAGTTTATTTGCTAAGTAGTAATTCGGCAAATGAAATTATGCGGAAACTTGTTTGGGAAGTGAAAATTTAGCAATTTTTTTTCAATGAAACAAGTGTACACACACACCATTACGAAACATCTTGACTTCCATTACGCAAAAGCGTAAATTGCGTTGGGCTTCATTTCTGCCTTGCAGTCATTGCAACTGAATACGTCAAAATTTAAGATCAAACGCCGAACTTTGGCCGCGTAAGTTCGGCATGATGTGTCACTCCACTAAATATTACTAGTTACTTATTAATCTAATAAGGTCTCAATCTTGACCGGGCAATAATTTGTTTAATTATACTGTTCAACGAAAGATGAGTCCTGCTATTTAAAAAAATACCGGCCAAGTGCGAGTCGGACTCGCGCACGAAGGGTTCTGTACCATTATCTATAAAAACGGCAAAAAAATCACGTTTTTTGTGTGGGAGCCCCTTTAGATATTTATTTTATTCTGTTTTTTTAGTATTTGTTGTTATAGCGGCATCAGAAATACACCATCTGTGAAAATTTCAACTGTCTAACTATCAATCCTGGCGTCAACTACAGCCGAAACGAGTCGAATCGAGTCGAGTCGCACTTGTTCCGTGTGAGGCGAACGATTTCTGCTTCAATAAAGCACAAGAAATAATTTAACTCATAAGATTTGTGGCTAAAAAAGACATGTAAACAAAGCAGTATCGTGACTTATGACGTCACATTATGGCCGCGACAATAAAGGATGTTTCAACTGTAGAAGAAAATTGTTGAAGTTTAAATTGTCTTGAGCAACAAACAATAGTAACATTTGACTTTTAGTACTTTTATTGGGTTTATATTAACCGGTTGCGTCCAGCGTGTCATCCCAGGACGACACCGCCATTGTTTATCTATTGTGTCTATAATTACGATGCTTGAGTAATGTGCTTTATTGATTAGGAGAAAAAAAAAATACATGCAGTCCCTATTGTGATACAAATTATTGATTTAAACTTGTACCTGTAATTAATTTAGCTAATAAAGCCGTCGGCCGTCCTTGACTTTGTTCGCGTGAAAATTAGGCTCATCGCAGACCTATTGAAGACACTTATCTCGCGTCTCAAAGGAAAGAATGTCTAGTAAAAGTCATTTACTGAAGGAGCTAATTAAAACGTAAAAAATATATTATTTTCTGAGGAAATAAGCTAAAAATCTTGAATAAAATAGAATAGAATAATAATTTATTTGCTTACAATGTAGGTATCTATATAAATAAAAAGAAAAGTCCTGACTGACTGACTGACTCATCAATCCCCAGCCCAAACCCTTGGACCTAGAAAGCTGAAATTTTGCACAGGGGTTCTCTTTATACTGTAGACAAGAATTAAGGAAGTATTTTTTGAATTTCAACCCCTAAGGGAGTTAAATAGGGGATGAAAGTGTGTATGAAAAATCGTCAGCCCGTTAGTTCAAAATTTCACGCAAGCGAAGCTGCGGGCAAAAGCTAGTTTACAATAAGGTAATTACAATAATATTAAAGAATCCTTGTACATTCTACCAATTTGGCATGCAAACATTGATGCAGTTCATCATCAAACATACAAACATTATAATGTACACAACTAAAATTGATCAGCTAGAAAATCCGATACGGAGTAGTAACATTTATTTATTAGAAGTACAGTTAGTATATTTTTGAAAGTTGTTACTGGTTCCTCTTTTATGGAATTAGGAATGTGGTTAAGAATAGCCGGTGCCATGCCAAAACCACTTTTCCTCAACAAAACAGTCCTATGTTCACCTGTGCGTAACAAGTTTTGGTATTGCTATAAGAAAAACGTCTCTATGAAGAATTTCTTAGCTACTTCCTTTTCAATTTCAGAGCCACACTCTTGTTTGTACAGCACTTTCCACTTCTCTCTTCTACTGGGTGTAAGGGACGGTGTACCGAAAGCTGAAACAGTGAATTCAGCCCATTATTCTGAATCGAAAATAAGTGGTCTTTTTACTCGGAATTTTCCGAATTTACTGGAAATTGCTAATTTGTCTATGTTTTATTGTATTTCAATAAGTGTTTTGACAGGTAAATACGCTGGATGTAAAAGATAGGTTACCAAAAATTGACACAGTGAATTTATTTCATTATTTTGAATTGAAAATCCGTGGAAAATATCAACGAAATCTTTCGAATTTTCCGATTTATAAAAAAATACATTTTATTTTTGGAATGTGCTGTGTTTCCTAATATGGTTGCTTATTTTACAGCAGGTAAATGTAAAATTTGTGAAAAGATAAATCGGAAAAGTCGGAAAAATCCGAGCAAAATTTCCACTTATTTTCAATTCAGAATAATATAATGATAATAGGCTGATCGCTCGCAGAACGGATGGTCGATGGGGCCGAAAAGTTTTGGAGTAGCGACCGCGTACCGGAAGACGCAGCGTGGGTAGGCCTCCCACAAGGTGGACAGATGATCTGGTGAAGGTCGCGGGAAACCGCTGGATGCGAGAAGCACAGGACCCGTCGATGTGGTGATGCTTGGGGGAGGCCTATATCCAGCAGTGGACGTCTTTCGGCTGAATGATGATGTTGATGAATAGGCTGAATTCATTGTTTCAGTTTTCGGTACACCGTCCCTTACACTGGTATATTGTATGCCTTCCTGTAATCCTCTTCTTCTGACAAGTCTTCTCCCAAACTGTGTTGAAATAAGCTTCCAGTCTAACGAGAGGGGGCTGAATACCAGCATTTTACACGGAGCAAATGCCGATATCCTGTGGTTAGACCGGTAGTCAGACTTTCGGGCTTCTAACTAAGGTTATGGACCCTTAAAGCTCTCACACACACACGATTAAACACAGTAAACTGCTCGGTGCCGGACTTTAATGTAAGAGTGGTAGATACCAGGTGGACCGTATAGATACTTTTTTTTTGTCTTTTCGTGGTATATTCCTCATGGATGCGCTTCGCCCGACTCTTACCGGCTAAAAACCCACGGTGTTCCTTCTCCTGACCCTTGGCCGGGGTCGCGGGATTCACAGCTGCATGCACCGCGATCCCGACAGGTCTCGGTCCGCTAGCTTCTGGCAGACCTCTTCTTCTGTGGGGCCTTGCCCCAAGTCCTCCTGAGAGGCCACACACTACGGTGGCCGGAGATCGTCGCGAGCCCTCCAAACGTCCGGTGCGTCTGGCGCGGGAAGGGTGAGTGGCAGCTGCTTCTCTCTCCCTCTCCGCTCCCTCTTTGGTCACCATCACCTCCTCGCAGAAGCCACTCCTCCATTACGGGCCTTACCGCCGCTATCGCGGCGTGCCCTGGGCCGTATAGATCCTACCACCAAGCGTGCTAGATTTTGTTGAATCTTACGCGTCTATTCCCAGTATGTAGTGAGGAAGTTTTATGCAGGTTGTAAACGAATTCGTGTAATTCCTTAAAACCACAATGATCTACTAAAGTCCCCGTCACGAGAAGCTATAAATTTTGTAAATAAAGAACTTCTACAAAGTTACGTAGCGACAATTCAATCAACAATAAATAATTCCAAATGCAACCAACTCAAAGTTACATACGTGTAATACGAAACTAACGAGCAATTTCACTTAGTCGGGTTATATTTTAGCGATATAAAGCGCTATCGTCTAATGTTTTGTGGTACCGGAACGTGTCTGACTCATGAAACGTCAACATTTGGCCCGCCATTTTGAAGTAAGTTCACACTGACGCTGTCAATGCTGTCATTTGAGTTTTGAATGCGTTTCAGTTTGTTTGTGTTGGTTTCGTAGATTATTATTTATTATTATATAAATAAAATAAAAACCATTAAATAAAAATAAAAATCATTACAAAACTGTTTTTTTTTATTGTTCCAAAGGTTGCGAACCCCTGAATGTGTGTTTACAAAATTTATAGCTTCTCGCGACGGGGACTTTACTGGTGTAGATTGGCCCCGCACGGGAATTAGATTGAAAAAAAAAACTTTTTTTTCATGCGGTAAGTGTAAGTGGTCGTACCTAAATCATCTTAAATGGATTCTGTAAAATAATAAAAAAAATTTTTTTTTCAAAGAAAAATTTTTTTGTGAGTGAACATTTCGATGTCACGCATAAATGAATGAAAGCACGGCGACGCGACTGACGGGCACGACTAACGCGATATCGCTCTTTGCAGTCAGTTATCTCGGGGCTCTAAAATTAGTCTACCAACAGAAAACCAAGATTTTATTTCGTTTTTTTTTACTTGATTTTCGAAAAATATCCATTTAGTGTTAATTTGTGTCACCAGTGGATCACGCAGTTTGAAGGAATTACACGAATTCCTTTATACCCGGTACTCTAGCCCTTCCCCGCACAGGATATATCAATGCGATGTACCTCTACCTCTACAGCACAGCCCTCTTTCGCTTTCTATATTTTTTTATGAATGTGTCGTCTACAACATTTAGGTTTTTTTGATAAATCGTCGCTTCTGATCAAAATACGGATCACGCCAAAAAAACATTATCTACCTTCTTATCTCGTTACAGTAGCCAATGTTCTGTTTTATAACAGTCATTGGACAGTAGTTAGCGGTAACGGTACTACGGTACACAAGATGCTCAATGCGTATTTTACGGGCATTTCTAATGTAGCGTGAGCCTAAATTGTCTTTTAAAGGGCCATAAGGAAAGCGGGTGCGTCTGGCCCAACGTCGGCCACATGAGCTGTAGCCGAACACGACTTTCTTTGTCCTTTTTCGCTTTTATCCATTCCGCTAATAGATTACGGTAAAGTCAAAATAAATGGTAATGGATGGTAAAAAAAAGTTTTTTTGTACATTTGATGTCGTGGTAGCCCGGAGGTGGCAGATGCACGGGTAGCCGGTTCAAGCCCAGGCATGTACATGATGTGTAACTTTTTCAATGTCATAAATAGGATATTTAACTACTATTATATTATTTTTTTACCTTGACATTTTGTCGACTATTTATTATTTATATTTCGTTTGTTTTTATATTATTTTTTATTTTATTAAATCTATACATATAAAAGGAGAAGCTGACTGACTGACTGACTGATCTATCAACGCACAGCCTAAACCGCTGGGGTTAGAAAGTTGAAATTTTGACAGTAGGTTCCTTTTGTAACGTAAGCATCCACTAAGAAGGGATTTTTCGAAATTCAACCCCTAAGGGAGTTAAATAGGAGATGAAAGTTTGTATGGAAAATCGTCACTTAATGGGTTCAAAATATCACGCAAGCGAAGCTGCGGGCGAAAGCTAGTTGTGAATGTGAGTACAATGTAGGCTAGCTTTATACATACATTTCGTAAAACTGTTTGGCGGTTTGAGTATTTTGTTTTGTGACCTACGCAAATGTCCGGCTGATTGGTGGCGTCGTGTATAAGGTCGTTGAGCTCCCTAAAATAAGGTTGAGCTACACGATGGCTGATGCATGCGTGCCGTCAGTTGGGACAGGTCAACTCAAACCTGCTATGGCTCTTTCCTCAAAAGGCCATTCCAAACTTTGCCGTACATTGTTACACTCGCATAGTTTTATACCACAATGTCTGGACTTTAAAAGAGAGGTTGACCTCTGAGTTTGTTTCGGCTTTTCTTCCCAGAGCTAGTCAGATAGGAAATGCCGGCGCCATCTAGTCTTAAAAAAAAACATTACATTGACTTGTAAAAGTGTCTGTAACAGATTTATTTCAAAAATCTACAACAATTTGGTATTAAATTAAAGAAAGTATGGAAAGAACACGGTATGTGAAAGAAATTATAAAAACGAAGAAAAATGGAGGTGGTACACGCTTTCGAAGTTTGTGGAGGGAGCATTTTCTTTCCTTGTCGCACGAAACGGATATTGTACAGAGTGGTGTCAATCCACTATGAAATTTTAAATACAAGCTTAGTTTTAGTATATACTAAACCTGAAACTAGTTTGTTCAGAATCATTAGGAGAATCGATTGACGTATTTCTTAAAGGACGTTTTTTTTTCCATTTCTATTTTGTTTCAGTAGGTTTCTACCCATAACAGTTGACGGGAATAGACACCTTGAGGCTTAAGACGGTCCGCTCTGTCAGTTTCCGTGTATTAGACCACCCCTGCATAGCACATTTCAGGCATTTCACACTTTACTAGGGAACTTAACGCAACATAAACTAAGGTGTAACTTGGAGATTAATTAAAAAAACACATATTCAGGCAGTTCTGATGAAAATCTTGTTGGGGTGTCTCGGTTTTCGTATATACTAAAAATAGCGTTGTATATGACGTCATTTTTAAGTAGTGTTGTCTCTGTCTCGTGAACAATCTTAAATTGTTTATAACTTGGGCATTTTATTAAACATTTCATTGGTTTTTTCACTTTTGCTTAATATTTTTAACCGACTTCAAAAAGAAGAAGGTTCCCAATTCGTCAGAATGTTTTTTTTTGTATGTTTGTTACGCGATATCTCCGCCAATTATGAATGGATTTTGATGATTATTTTTTGTTTGGTAGGCCATACTTCAGAGGTGGTCCCATACAAATTATATCGAAATAAAAACAGCACTTTTTGAAAAAATCAACAAAAACCAAAAAAAAACTTAGATGTCGTTTTGGTATATGGTTCCCTTAAGCAAAAGTTTTGATGAGGATTTTCAATATCTGTTTTAACTGTCATCACAGAAACATTAGCCAAGAACAAAGAAAAATGAATGTGTTTGTAAGAAGCCGTCATGATAATTATACATTAATACCTATTCATAAAGAAAAATACCTAGTTGTTGGTTGTTTTGAAGTCTTAAACCGTGTAATTTATGGCACTAAAACGTATTTAATAAAAAAAGTTTAAACAAAAGTAAAAACCGACTTCAAAAAAAACTAAAAAGAGTAAAATAATTTCCATAATATAAAATTAACATACTCCTTTTAGTTTTTTTTTTTTGAAGTCGGTTCTTACTTTTATTTAAATTTTTTTGTAATACTTTCGAGATTTGCAATAAAAAATAATAGTCAAATACCATAACTATGTAGGTACTTTCTTAGCTAATCTAAGGCGTGAATTACATAGAAACGGCTTAAGGCGCAGGCACGGCGCAGGCGCGTCACTTTCATACATTTCTCGTGCCGCTTCAATTTTTTTCGCACAAACTGTATGGATTCGACGCGCCTGCGCCGTGCCTGCGCCTTATGCCGTTTCTATGTAATTCACGCTTAAGACGCCACTGACATCCGGTGAAGGAAAACATCGTGAGGAACCTTGGACTTAATGGTCTGAAATCGCCAACCCGCAGCAGCAAGCGTGGTGATGTTAACGAATTCGTGTAATTCCTTGAAACCACATGATCTACTACTGGTGTAGACAGGCCCCGCACGGGATTTAGTTTGATTAAAAATAAAAAAATGATTATTTTTTCATGCTGCTTTGTTACCGATCGTATGTAAACCACCTGATAAGGATTCAGTAAAAAAATAAGAATTTATTTTTTGCAAAAAAAAGTTTTATTTGTGTGGACATTTCGATGCCACGCATAAATTAATGAAAGCACGGTGACACGGCTGGCAGGCACGACTAACGCGATATCGCTCTTTGCAGTCAGATAACTCAAGGCTCTAAAAAGACTCGGAAATAGAAAACCAAAAAAAATTGTTTTTTTTTTTGCTTGATATTCGAAAATTCTCATTTAAGGTTAATCTGTGTCACCAGTAGATCACGTGGTTTGAAAGAATTACACGATTTCGTTAACACCCTGTATATAATATAATATAATAATAGATAATAGTACTTAATACTGGTTTTAAAAATAAACCGCCCTACACTGCCAATAACTTGTCAACTTACGCAAAAGGCCCATAATATTGTTAAAATTATTCTTACATCGTATACCATCCCCACTTCGAAAGCAATATTTCACAGTATTTGACTAAAAACCCCTGATGGGTACGCGCCATGACTTCGATTTTTACTTAACAGTAATAAGTATTCCGGCGGCGTACCTAGAAGTAAGCTTCGCAGCTCAGAGCATCGTGCGGGGCTGTGCGGGGCTATGTCAAATTCATGAGCAGTTTCTGTACAAGCTTCTTACAAAAAATGTCAGGTAAAAACGAAATATCTTCGTCATATCACGTCAACTTTGCTAGTGATACCGTCGCGAAAATATCAGGTTTAGGAACGTGTGCTAAATTTTCATTTACTTTAAGACACTGTTATGCTTACTAATGTACTTCTTCATAAATATACTTGGGAGCAAATAAATCGAGCCATTTCTATTTTTCACGTATAATTGTTATTATTTTTGGCATTGTGGAACAGATCAATTCTAAACATATATCGCCTAAAAGGTTATTTGATAACTTTACAATGAGGGTAGTTTTTTAGGAGAATTAGGCCCCAGGACACGTGAAAAAGGGAGTGGCTCGATTTATTTGCTCCTAAGTGTATACGTATTTACCTACTATAGAAAATATAATAAAAGTCAGAATTTACATTCCAAAATATTTTAGTGAAGGAAAAGTCTTAACAGTATTAACTTCAACGTAAAAACTCATTTATTCAAAATAGACTAGAATTATATAGTACTTTTTGAACAACAATATTGCAAAAGATAGTCTCCCAAAAACGCCCGCCTTTCACCGCTTCCTAGTGTTTATATTGTGAAGAAAAACCGGCGCAACAAACTTCCCAGCAACACAGATTTGTCTGTCAAGTGAATAAACTAAAACCCCCTTATTACAAAAGATGGTCTAAGAAAAACCTGTTTTGAAATAGCCCCGTCTCTTTTTGTTATATGACATAAGAAAGTGATGGGTATATTTTAAACCGGGGTTTACCTTAGTCTTGCTTTAAACCATCTTTTGTAATAAGGGGGATTGAGTCCATATACAGAAACAGGTAATATTAATTACAATAATGAAATCATGCAAATTGTGGATGATACACAAAGTATACTTATAGAACAATTCTGGATGAATTGAAAACAAGATTACCTATAAGTATCTCACCTAAGATCATAACATTTTATGAGACATAACTCAAAACAAATGATCTCCATTATCATGATGCATCTAATTTACTACGAGTGATACCACACCATCCATTACAAATAGGGTTAACCTATTTTTTGCGAGTTCCGAAAAAACGATAAACACGAGGGGTCGACAACAAATCATGCCTGTTGAGGGCATGGGGACAAAATGACGTCATGTTTGCTAAACCCTCGATAGCGACACTTTTGCACAACAAAGCAATCTCCGGGGATGAACTCATCAACACTGACACGGGATCAAATATTCAAAGCACCATTAAGATTATTGATGCTATATTTCATCTCCATTTAATAATAAAGCAACGCGATTTGAAGATTGAAACAACTTTTGTTCTGTTTGACTGGCACTCGCTTCGAGAAAATTGACTTCGACAAAGTTTTGCTACATTTGTTGCGTAGAAATCACGTAGATAGGTAATTTTACCAACTTTTTATTATACATACAATAATAAATTCGGTAAGGAAACTTTTGAACAACATTTTTACCGTTTATCCAGCTTTTCCAAATCTTTTTCGTAGAATGTTAGCAATAAACAATATTTAAATTGGACTGCGATTTAAAAAATCTCATTGAGATCCTGAGTTCTAATTCCACTTTTAATGTTAAAACCAGAGTTAATTCATATAAATGGATTATTATATTCTGCATCTGCAGCATTTTCAGTTTAGGAAAGCACTTTATGTGTTCAAGCAGTTATTTCAATTATTCTTGCACCTGACTCCCATCACCGTAAGCCATACCTAGACTTTTAAACTAACCCATGCTATAATAAAACAATGTTGTTATCTTCCGACGATGACCTGTATTACTTCACCATTTGGAATATTTTCCCACCAATAACAATAATTTTCGATAACAGAAGCCGAAGCATAATGGTTCATCAGTAGCTATGACGTAGATAGGTACAGTCACCACCACACCGATCACCTTGTTTTGCTATACCATACTCACGCCTTTAAAAACCAAATAAGCCTCCACCGACACAACCACAACGATAGACTCAATCTCCACAAAACGTTATTAAAACTAAATCTACTGGTCAGACAATCACGATGCCCGCGAGAACAATAACGTGCGCATGAGCCAATAAGACGACGAAATTGCTCCCAACAATTTATTTGTAATCGTTAAGGAACTAAATCAAGAGTCACGCGAGACGTGTGAAATTAATTACGTCGCAATAAAGTGGGATTGAGAGCCTGTAATAAAATAAAGGCATCGAACGATGATGGGGGCTTACGGACGCTCGTGAAAGAAATTCTTAATTCTCTATTATAACCATGTGGCGGTGACTGTATGATGTTGAATGGTAGGTACTTGCAGAATAGATATTGATATTTTTGGTATAACTCCGAGTGATGGACGGTGTACTGAAAACTGAAACAGTGAATTCAGCCAATTATTCTGATTTGATAGTGTTTTTTTTTTCGAAACTTTCCGAATTTACTGGAATTTTCTAGTTTGCCTACATTTTATTGTATTTCAATGAAAGTTTTGAAAGGTAAATAAATTGCATGTAAAGGGTAGGTTACCAAAAATGGATACAGTGAATTTAGTTCATTATTTTGAATTGAAAATATCTACGGTGGAAAATATCTACGAAATCTTTCGAATTTTAATATTATACTTTTGCAACATGTTCTAATATAAATCATTATTTTATACAAGAGAAATGTAAAATTAGTGAAAAACGAAATGGGAAATGTAGGAAAATTCCCAACAAAACTTCCACTTCTTTTCAATTCAGAATAATGAGCTGAATTCACTATTTCAGTTTTTGGAACACCGTCACTTGCACCCGGTATAGAAATAAAATTAATTGTACCTACGTCATAATAAAAGAGTTAATGGAGTCCATATTTAAAATTAAAGAAACCTTAGTACAGTATGTTTACACTTTTCATTTCACGATTATCATTAAAATACACGTACCTATAAAATCAAATAACAATGGCCGTTCATTTATTAAATTATTCGTTAATGACTGTTAAAGTATAGAGTAGCACGCGAAACGCTCGAAATATTGTTTCCGACTTCAGTATTAAAATTAATTTCATGATGAAATTATTTTCAGAGTTCAGAGACGAACATGGTTGAAAAATGTCGGCTGTTAACATAACATCAGGGGCCCAATTCTCCTAAAATAAATTGTTGCCAAACGCAATCGAACCACAACCGTCAGTCAGTTTTTGTTTTCGAAAACTTTCAAAATGATTGATTTTGTTTTTTGTGTCAAACATTTTGATAGCTTTTGAAATTGAGAACTGTCTGAATGAACGGTTCGGCCTTGGTTCGGTTGTGATTTATCAAGATTTATTTTAGGAGAATTAGGCCCCTGTTCCGTTCTGCCTATTTTCCTACCTATGTTGGAGTCAACTTCCAGTCTAACCACGGGTCTACTCCCTAAGCACGAAGTCCGTGGTTTCGGCCTTAGTTACGAACGTTTCGTACTCCCTATCACCTACGGACATACGATTATTTCGGGGCTCGAACTAAGAATGAATGACAACACGATTTGACAGTTGCCCCTACTACCGATGTGTTTTTACCTGTCCGAAAAGTAGAACTTGACACTTGTTTTGTTCACTCCTACGTTTCGGGCTACTTTCGGACGGGCGACTAACTTCGTTGACTGACTTAGGGAGTAGGCCCCCTGATACGGCTAAATACCAGTATTTTAGACGGAGCGACAGCCATCAGACCTCCGCAACCCAGTAACTGAGCAGCACCGATATCCTTACGTTAGACCGGTTGTCAGACTTTCGGGCTACTGACTACCCGTAAAGACTGTCATAGGTATTCGTATGACCCAGGACCGACGGTTTAACGTGCTCTCCGAGGCACAAAGTAGTCTCTATGTGTATGGGCTAATACATAAAGGAAGCGGGTAACCAGCGCCTACCTACCAGCGCTTCTCAGTACTGGTCCGTGCGGGTAACCGCTACATAAAGGAAGCAGGTAGAAGCAGAGGCTGGCATTTTTTAACAAAAATACGCCTTCTTCCCTTGCAAATACAGCAACAAATGACGGCCTACCAGCGCTGATCGGAGCAAATCGGAACTTGTCGGCGACGTTCGGAGCTTGTCGGCGCTGGTTCGCCACATAGTATAGAAACTACCTGCGCCGACTAACTGCGCGAATCAGCACCGACAAGTGCTGACAGATCGGCGCCGGCAACCCGCTTTCTACGTGTATACGCACTATTGAACGATCACCCATTCACGGAGTAACCGCGGCAACCCTGCAAATCATATATGATCCGCGCGTTTGCTAATTAGCCACGAGCCCCTCCTCGACGATGTTAGTATAACATGTAATAAAGTTTAAAAGAACGATCAACAGTAAATTATTAGGATTTTCCAAAGCCTAACTAAAGCTCGTGGAAGCAGATCTAAAGCATCAGTTTACTAACTTTATCCGTTGTAAGTAGGTTTATCCTGTTCTCTATTGGTTCAGAGGCCCCTCGCGCGGAAAATTACATCCCCGCTCTCTAAAAGATAGATACTATTATTTTATAGATTAATAAAAGTTTAGGAAGACTTCAAAGGCAGAGTTTTGTGATTTAGAATTGGGTAAAAGGTAAGCGGAAAGAAAAAAGAAAGTTTGCACAGATTTGGATGAAAGAATCAGCTTTATAACTGTAGAACGTATAGTAAAAACATATTTTATTAATGTTAGAAATAGGATTCAACACTCAGACCCAACACCAACTCCGTTGACAGTAACGAATAGTGTTAATCTATTATATAAAAACCACTCCTTTAGTTTATTTCTGGTGTAACTGTTATTTAGAGCTATTTGAACAATTTATTTTTCGTTCTAAAAGCAATATTAATTAGCACGTAAACGTTCTCTACTGATCAAGAACCTCATGCTACACTAAGCTTACGTACCCCAATACAAAATATTACAAAAATGACAAAAGTCATTTCCCCAAAACGTGATATGGTACCAATTTTCAACACAAACCTTCTTCCTTATATTTTCTCCGAGTCAATTCCATCAGTAGAATTGCTTCTTTTTTCAGTCACACAACCACACGGAATCAATCTCATCAATTTGTTGTCTCCGTCGCACTTGATAAATAGAACACACACAGAAATGGATTTCTTATGTTAAGAGCGAGAATGCTTTCTCTTTCTAAAGTATTGTTTTAGAAAATAAAGAATTGCAAACTTTTTACTTTAGATATTATATTTTGAAACGAAATCTTGAGCCATGTTTTATGTATGCTCGTTCGGTGAGTATTGAAGTTTTCGTAGGCACCGTATATTTTATTCATAACTTTGCAGAGTATTTTTCGTTGTTAGATTTGAAATTAACTAATAGATAGCTCATGCGTAATGTATTCCGTCTTGCAGCTTGTATGATATTACGCAAAATAATGCTAATATTAAAATGGGATGCCACACCACGTATCTATGTATTGGAGTGTTGACTAAGCGGGATTTTCTGCTAACACCTGCCCCAATATATTGTTTACTATTGTTAGTATTATAACTTACCTTATCGTTCACGGCTAAATCGGGCTCGTTTACATAAACAGGGTGAAATTGTAAACAGTTGACAAACCGAAATGGGAGATTGTTCTCATCACTATGAACAACTTTTACTGTGGGACCAAACCGGAAATAGCGAAAAAAAAACAGATGTTCCCTACATTTATGTTCGCTTAACTCGTCAAAATTTAGGGAACAGCAGATTTTTTTTTCGCGATTTCCGGTTTGGTCCCATAGTAAAAGTTGTTCATAGTACCTAATGAGTACAATCTCCCATTTCGGTTTGTCGACTGTTTACAATTTCACCCTGTATATATACAGGGTGTTAACGAATTCGTGTAATTCCTTCAAACCACGTGATCTACTGGTGACACAGATTAACCCTAAACAGGAATTTTTGAAAATCAACTCAAAATTTTTTTTTCAAAATAATCTTGATTTTCTATTTCGGAATCATTTTAGAGCTTTGAGTTATCTGACTGCAAAGAGCGATATCGCTTTAATCGTTCCTGCCAGCCGTGTCGCCGTGCTTTCATTAATTTATGCGTGGCATCGAAATGTTCATAAAAATAAAACATTTTTTTGCAAAAAAATAAATTCTTATTTTTTTTACTGAATCCTTATTAGATGGTTTAGATACGATCGGTAACAAAGCCGCATGAAAAAATAATAATTTTATTTGTTTATTTTTAATCCAGCTAAATCCCGTGCGGGGCCTGTCTACGTCAGTAGTAGATCATGTGGTTTTAAGGAATTACACGAATTCGTTAACACCCTGTATATATGTATAGGGTATAGGCACCCTGTATATGTATAGGGTGACGGGTAATTAGTGATCGATACTTTAACACATGATTGTGCTCATGTTATCAAACAACTTTCCCAAAGAAACAATTATTTTTATTTTATTTTTTTCATTTAAAATTTATTAGTAAACTGTTACGGAATGGACGCGGCTCGTATTAAGGAAATCTTTTTTTTTTTATAAATACTTATTGTTTCTTTGGGAAAGTTGTTTGTTATCATGAGTACCTATAATCATGTGTTAAAGTATCGGTCACTAATTATCAGTCACCCTATAAAGGTACTAAATTATACAAAAACCCAACATCTTACATTGCAAATCTAATTTGTACTGTACACTCATGTTTTCACAAATAAATTATTTTTATCTTTATCTAAATTAAATTAAAATTCATTTATTTCAGGCAAGCTAAACCCATATACAGAAAAATAACAGTGACCTTAAAATTAAATTACAAACAAATAAATTACAAATCATTAAACTACAAATAATTAAAATAAAATACAATCAAAGTATTATAATGTTTCATTTCAATCTATAAAGAAAAATAATAATTGCTACGTGTACTAGAAACGATACTCATGCCGAAACAGAAGTTTTTAGAATTTCTGTTTGTTTGTGTGTTTGAACTTCACGACAATAGTGTCGTACGTACGTGTCGTACTGAACAGATTTAGTTGAATTTTGGCAAAAAAGTCCGTTAAAGAGCGGGTCAGGTTATAGGGTAAAACTATGACGCTATTGAATGTGAGTGATGAGCAGTTACCTTATGTTTCTTCAAGCAAAGCCACGGGTACAGCTATCACAAATAAATCAGAAAGCTAATAGACAAAGGACTGTCAACAACAATGCTGGTAACCGACTATTTATTAATGTGGTAGACTGCTCCCGTCATCGTACGACATTAATTGCTCATAACACACATAGGAGCTCATAAAAAGGATAAAAAGCTTTACCGGATCGCAAAGCAAAAGAAATATTTCCTTTACGCTCGCACGGAGCGCAACATTTCTCAAGAGTTTATATGAAAGTGCACGCACGAAGGGATTCCAGAGAATACTTACGCAAAACTATCTCTTTATGTCGCCGGTTTCGTACGTTAAATGCAAATGCGAAGCTCTGATAATGGCAATACACTTTACTTTAACATTCACAGTAAGCAGCGAAAATCCAGTGTTTTTACCGTATCTTATTTTATAAAGGAAATGTTCGCAAGAAATGTGGTAAAATGAAACAAGTGAGTCGTGTAGAATCAGCGGTGGCAATCTCACTTTTTGGCACTTTTTAAGTAAACAATGCAGAAAATTCAAAATACACACATCAAAAAAAGTTTGCGATCACTAGCATAATTATGTATGTGAAGATTCCGAATTCAAAGTCCAACTCTGATTCCAAAATCTGATTTATATTTATCTAGATAACTATCAATTATCATGATATTTTATATACACTGGAACGCAAAGAAAAAGGGTCGGTTAGAAAATCTTCAATATCTTCAAAAGTACCTGACCTAGCTTCATGAAATGAAGACTAAATTAAAGAATATTTTAATGTACTTAAATGAAAATAAAAAAAAAATGAATTCTAGCCTTTTGTTTTTAATAAATGTAAAATAAATGAAAATGCGTAACTTTTCCAGTATTTTCGTAAATGTAGATTGGTTACAGATGTGCCGTTTTCACAAATTTTAGTACTTTGTGTTGCCTCCGCGAGCTTGCAATACTGCTGTTATGCGATTTGGCATACTTTCTACTAGGTTTTGAAGCGATGCTGCGGAATATTCTGCCAATCCACTATTAGAGCTTCTTTCATTTCACGTAGCGTGATTGGCGGCGGATTCCGCTGACGTACACGTCATCCCAGTTCGTCCCATGCATGCTCAATGGGGTTTAAGTCGGGGCTACGTGCTAGCCACTCCATGTGTGTGATACCGACTTCTTGAAAATAGGCAAACACTATCTGAGCTGTATGCGGGCGGGATTTTCTTGCATAAAAAAGGCATTCTCGCCCATGTCCACTAAAAATGGACCAACGTAGTCATTCAGAATTTCAGTGACATTATCTTTCTGCAGTTAAAGTTCCATTTTCTATCACCACTAGCTCAGTGCGGCTTTCGGAAGAAATCCCAGTCCGCACGTGAACAGAGGCTCCGCCGTATGGTACTTTTTCTTCTATACAGGCTTGGTTATCACGCTCTCCCGGTCTTCTGTACACTCTTATCCTCCCGTCGTACTTGTATAAACAGAATTTAAACTCGTCTGAAAACATAACTCTTGACCAGTCATTCAGAGTCCAATTCTTGTGTTCTCTACCATAACTCAACCTTATGTTTCTGTGGTGTCTTTCTAGTTTTGGGCCATTTGCAGGTCTTAGTGGCTTTAAATTTGCTTCAGCCAGACGCCGCCTTACTGTATCCGCTCTCAGATGGTTCCCTCCAGCTCGTAAATGATGATTCTTTACTTCAACAGCAGTAAGAAAGCGATTTCTCAAAATTGTTGACACCATATAGCGATCCTCCCACGCTGTCGTGCACCTTGCTCGGCCTGTTCCTGGTCTTCGAAGATTGGATCCAATTTCATGGAAACGCTGGAGTACTCGCTGAACTGTAGAAACAGTCACACCAACAGTTCTCGCTGTATTTCGCTGACTGTGCCCATCTTCAAGCATTGTCAGGATCCTGGTACATTCTTCAGGGATTAACGACATGATGACTTCAGAATAATAAAATTTATAAGGCAGAGACACCATATTTATAACTTTTTTTATTGTAAAACTAAAACAAACGCGAAACAATTGATTTGAATTTTTAGGTACTAAATTCAGAAACGACCATTATTTTACATTTTCAGTTTTTTATAAAATTATCAAAAATAAAGATAAAGGTTTCATATATTATTTTATATGGCATTAAATATTCTTTAATTTAGTCTTTATTTCATAAAGCTAGAACAGGTACTTTTGAAGATATTGAAGATTTTCTAACCGACCCTTTTTCATTGCGGTCCAGTGTATGTCGTGGCCAGATCATAGAATTGATCACTTCATGATGTGGCCAGCCATTTCATGAAATGGTTGCATTTCATGAAATGGCCAATACCCGCTGCCCACATCATGAAATGGCCTGGCCAGATCAATGAATAATCAGCGTTTGACGATATGATCAGCTAAACGCACGGCTACTTCATGATATGGTCAAACATTAGTGATCATATCGTAAAATAGTTACATTATTCACCGTTAGAGGCGCTGATATCGTTTTGTTTTTGTGATGCATCATGGCGGCGAACAATTATTCTGACAAAGGTAGGGTGACCACGCAACGAAAATTAATGGACTATTATTGGATTTCAAAATATGACTTCATGGTAACTGCGGGTGAACTTTTCATAGAATTATATTTGTTCGATTATTTATCTGGTTAACCTGTGAAACTACAGCACAAAATATCGATGCACGTTACTGCAAACATTAACTATGTAGTATATTGAATCATTTGGGTTAGGTTAGGTTAGAACAATGACCAATAACGCGCGAAGGCGAGCGAGCGAAGCGAGCGTGCCCCGGCAGCGGCCGCCGAGCGCCAGATCCCCTTAATTGTTGGTGAATCAAGCTATTAAACTTTCGCGGTAACGTGCATCGATATTTTGTGGGTCGAAATTCCGTAGTCTACTCCTTTGCTTGCATGGTACGTGCTTCCTTTATTTGGATTTTTTATTAAACCTTTGATATCATGGAAACCCTACATTAATGATATGGCCAAACGTGGATGGCCATATCATTAAACGTTGACGTTTCAACGATATGGCCAATTTTAGTTGGCCATTTCATGAAATACAATCATTTCATGAAATGGCCGGCCACATCATGAAGTGATCAATTCTACGATATGGCCACGACATATATATAAATATATTTATATATTTCATCATATATATTTTTCATGATATATTTTTGATGTGTGAAAACTGTTTGTTTGACATATCTTTGATCATTCTTTGCTAAATCGACACAAAATCTCGATTTAATTTCAAAGACGGCAATCTTCTATTAGGGTAGAGGTGCTTAATTTTTTCTTTTACTCTAATGTTGCTAAAAGTGAGATTACCAACTTTGATTTTACACGACTTTATTTTTTTTGTTTATTTCCAAAACTAAGAATCTTGCATCGACAAAATACCTACGTACGACGTAAATGGGGAAAAATGACGACGTGTCGTTGCCTCTCCTAACTTGTCGCAGAGTAAGTACGACTTGCCGCTCGTTTAAAATGTACACGGCGATGACGTATAAACGTACCTATGCACCACACTTTCACGCTCGAATGTCCTCCCGAGAGGAGCATCAAAGGACACCTCGCCAAGACATCTAAAGCAATGTGTAGGAAAAAGTCCGTTTTTCTTCGCAGAAACTACATATTATATACCTACAGGCTGCATACGAATTCATGTAATTTCTTCAAATCGCGTGATCTACTGGTGACACAGACTGACCTTGCATATTAGGTTTTAAGAAAACACAAAAAAGAGTCATTTCAGTGGCCCGAGTTAACTGACTGCGCGGAGCAATATCACGCTAGTCCTGACCGGCAGTTGTGTCACTGTGCTTACATTCATCTATGTATGGCATCGAAATATGCCATAACAATTAACATACATTATTTCTTTGGGAGTGCCTCCGCTGCCGGCGCTGGCACCCAAATGGACACCAGCGGCAGTATAAGTTGTTTGGTAGGTATGTTAGTTAAATGGTAGGGTAGATTTTGGGCCAAACACTGTAACTTGTCTTCCAACTGACTAATTTCAAAAGCGAGCGCAGCGAGCTCCTTTATTTGGGGCATCCCGACACGGATAGGTTAGGTTCGAAGGGGATGACGGGGCCTGGAATGAGCGAGCGTAGCGGGCACGCCGCGATAGTGGCGGTAAGGCCCGTAATAGAGGAGTGGCTGGAGAGGCGGCATGGCGCCCTCAGCTTCCGGCTGACGCAGGTACTCTCGGGACATAGTTGTTTCGGGAAGTACCTATGTCGCATAGGCCGGGACCAGACGTCCGGTTGTCACCACTGCGTCGACTGCCCTGAGGACACGTCGCTGCACACGCTGTAGACGTGTCCTGCGTGGGCGACGCAACGCCGCGACCTAGTCGCGGCGGTCGTTGGTGACCTCTCGCTTCAGGCCGTGGTTCTGTCCATGGTCGGGAGCGAGAGTGCGTGGGAAGCCGTCGCCTCCTTCTGCGAGGAGGTGATGGCGACCAAGGAGGGAGCGGAGAGGGAGAGAGAGGCAGCTGCCACTCTCCCTTCCCGCGCCAGACGCACCGGGCGCCGGAGGGCGCGCGACGATTTCCGGCCACCGTAGTGTGTGGCCTGCGGGCAGCGGGTTAGGGGACCTGCCGCCCGACCAGTAACAGACCCGAGAAGGCGGCGCGCACTGTTCCGTGCGCGCCTCTCAGGAGGACGTGGGGCAAGGCCCCACAGAAGGAGAGGTCCGCCAGGGGCTGGCGGACCGAGGCCTGCCGGGGTTGCGGTGCATGCAGCTGCGAATCCCGCGACCCCGGCCAAGGGTCAGAACAAGGAACACCGTGGGTTTTTAGCCGGTAAGAGTCCGGCATATCCCTTCGCCTTCCCAGGGCGAAGGGCACCCATGAGGAATTTATAACGAAAAAAAAAAAAAAAAAGCGAGCGTAGTGAGCGACCAAAGCCCCTGTTAACCGTGTTCGTGTTAGGGTACTTTAAACCCTGCTGACAGAAATAGGAGCCCCGCACAGCGGAGCTCCGTCGACTCTGCTTTGGGAACCCAAACAACTTTGCAAAAATCCCCTTAACTTTTTATTTGTTTTTATTGTGAAAATGACAGTGGATGACGAATCATCGTCTCATGAAGAGTTTGAAGAGGCCTTGAAAGTGTATAAAAACAGTTTGGTTACCGGCGCTGGCACTAATGGCAACCGGCGCCGGCAGTGGAGGCACTTCCTTTCTTTGGCAAAAAATATTTTTTGATACCTTATTAGGTGGTTTAGATACGATCATCTTAGCGTAATTAAAAAAAGGATTTTTACTTTTTAATTTTTAATCCACCTTAATCCCATGCGGGTTTAATCTATACCAGCAATAAGATCGTGTAGTTTTAAGAAATTACACGAATTCGTTTACATACTGTAATGTGTTGTGTCTAATCTGATAATACCCTTAGCTGCACATTTACTTTATGCTTGCAATAACACGCAAGCATAAAGTTGTCTAAAATAAAACCACAAGCATAAACATGCCGTGTACAAACTTTATCAAAAATGTATTTTGCAATAAAGTGCTTCTACTTTCACTAGCGCTCCACCTACAAAGGTATTCACCTTTTCTATGTAATTTTTAATAAATATTTATTCAGCATTACTTCCAATACGTGAGGTATTTCCACACCCGGTAAGGTAGAGTTCACGGCATCACGCGGATTATAAATTAGATTTCATTTCTACGCGTCCTGAGTTCTGATTCTCGTATATTTATAAGACGCTAGATAAACGTAATACAGCTTTACCTATGCGCGCTGACAACACCAGGATTTTTTTAGTATACATTCCTGATATTCCTTAGATTCGTAAAAATATTAAAATGAGATGGATTTATTAAAATTCAACAAATCTCATTTCGAGCGGCTGTAGATAGATAATTCTTCATAAATAAAATGCGGTGAAGATTCTAGACCGATTCCCAGCTTTTAATGTTCAGCCGAGATTCAAAAGAACGAAATAAATCTACCGAATTACAATATTTGAGGCATGTCCCGACGGCGGCGTAGGTACGCTAGATTTTAATATTTGGTTTTCTATTCCGTTCCTCCTTTATAGGTTCTACTTACCCACCCACAAAAATAAAAACATAAAGTTAACAGCGTTATTTTGCGTGAAAAAATACGGTATTTCCAATTTCTGAATTGAGTTACTGTACAAAGCCAACTCTCTGTAAGAAAATGTGATTCGGTGGAAAATATTCACAATGGCGTGAATTTTACGCTCAATATAAAACTCAGTGCCACTAAATAGGTAGCCGTCGCCAAATTAATCACAGTTAAAAGCGAGTCTGTCAGTGCGATGTAAAACCCCGTAAACAGATGTTAACTGTGCCGTGAATTGAATTTATCACAACATCCCTTCGGAATGCTTTTTTCAATTTCCGCATTTGACTTCGGCACTCGTTTGGAGACATTTTGCGAAATAAATCAACGGGCTTGATGAAATTTGTATTCTAATCGTTAATCGATGTAATTTAGGGACGTGTACCTACCCCAGGTGGTATATTTCTTCGCTTTTGTCTTCGTTTCAATTTTATTTCAAAATTATGAACTCTGGTATACTTAGTATTCGCTTCTACCAAATAGGCATGTTGACAGCATTCATAAATTGCAAATCTCATTAGTCCGCCAGTTAGAGTTTTGAAAAATAATGGACACGTATTTTTCTTTCTTAAAATTTATGAATATTTGGAAAGTTAAAACGCATCAACACTCGAGAGTGAGGGCTTGTGACGTCAGAAGCAAGTAAAAATTGTACTGGCTCGTGACGTTTTTCCAATTTTAAAAGTGTCGTATCTTCATCAATTTTGGTTTACGTAACAAAAGAAAAAATACGTGTCAAATATTTTTTGATAATCTAACTGACGGACTAATTAGATTTTTTCAGTCAAATACCCAATTGCGTTACATTACAACATTAGGTTTTCCTCTATTTGTACTTAGTTTACCTTCAGGCCTTCATTTTGTTCTGTCTGTCTAGTCTTCGTAACGTTGTTTAACCCCGAGACTAACGCAGTTTGCTTTATAGTTCGTAAAGCCATTTTTTGCGACTTAATCTGGCTGCGGATGACGTGGTCATGACATCGAAGTATAGATAGACGTAGTAAAGACTGGAAAGTTTGCCAAAGGCTATCCTGCACGTTTAATACTTTTAGCGGCTTCTTTCTAGAAGTTTTACCCATTTAAATAGCCTGTCTCGCATAGGTGTTCCAATATTATAGGTAATTGTTCGTGCATTGCAGGTGACAATACTGCTTGCAGTACCTATGAAATATGAATGTCAGCGTTTTCACATAAAATTTTTGAATATCATTTGATTAAAAAATAAATGGAATACCTCGCGGATCGACAGCTGTTGGCACCTTACTTCATTGTCGATCGGTGTAAAAAAATGTCAGCCTTATGTCGAGTACTAAATATAAGCCTATTCAGAATCAAGGCCCTCTGTATCCAACATTGCACCTTCTTCTTCTCTCAACATGAGCTATACGAGAATAATTCAAGCCGTGATGAAAAGATTAGCCAACCAGCAAAGTTGGTAGCGAGGCTGACTGCGTTTTTTTTTGTCCTGCGAAATCCTCTTGGATACCCTTCGCCTGGATAAGGCGAAGGGTTACGCCGGACTCTTACCGGCTAAAAACCCACGGTGTTCCTTCTCCTGACCCTTGACCGGGGTCACGGGATTCGCAGCTGCATGCACCGCAACCCCGGCAGGCCTCGGTCCGCCAGCCCCTGGCGGATCTCTCCTTCTGTGGGGCCTTGCCCCACGTCCTCCTGAGAGTCGCACATGGAACACATGCGCGCCGCCTTCTCGGGCCTATTACTAGTCGGACGACGGGTCCTCTAACCCGTTGCCCGCAGGCCACACACTAGGGTGGCCAGAGATCGTCGCGCGCCCTCCGGCAGCGCCCAGGCTGACTGCCCTGGAGTCGCCGAAAGTACTACTCGCTCTATTAATGCACCCAGTAATGAGCCTAACACGAGCAGGGCAAAATCACGGTCTAATTACTAAAAGAAAAGTAACTAAAAGTAATTCTATCCAAGCAGTAAGTGCCCAAACATGACTAGCCACTACGGGTGAAAATATTAATGACTAGAGCTGACCCTCAAACACTAAGTCACCGTTTCGAACTGGATGAGGCAAAGGGTATTACACGGATGAGATAAGCGAAAACACTCGGTAAATGGAAAAGTAACGGGTCAGTAAGCCAGTGATTTTTTTTCGTGTTTTGTGACGTGATAAATGGCCAAGAACGCAGTAGAGTAGTCTTGGATACCCGCCTAGACTTGGCCGGAGCGAATGCCAATGACGCGAAAAATTGCTCTTTTTCTCATCTCTTTAGAAATGTTTCGTAGTTCTGTATCATTGTTTACTGATTGAGAATCAATCTATAGTGCTAATCGCTTGTTTTTTTTTTGTGGGATTTCTTAATTGGATACAATGATATTATATACAAAATTATAATATCATTGATTGGATAGCATTTACCTATTTTCTATTACAATATAATATATTCATCATCCCATCCCATATAGATTATTTTACTAGAAAACGACTAATGATAACTATTTGTTTATTTAACCAGAAAAATATAAAATAACGGAATTTTTGATTAAATAATGATTTATTGGAGTAAGATGTTTTTGGGGTCAAAATTTTATTTTATAACAAACGCCTGCGCCGGGACTGGGTCATAGTACTCATAGGTATTATAGGTCTCTTCTCATGGAGATTTTAGTCGCCTCGTATGAATGGACTAAAAAACTGCTAGCTTCCAACAAGATCATAATCCTTGCTAGAATTGGTTGGACCCTTCCCTAACTAAATAGTAGGTAGGTAGTAGGTACCTTAAATATTCTAACTTTTCAGATAAAGTGACAATTTAACCCGTGTTATATTTTGTATCAATGATCTCAATCAGTTCTAAACGTGAGGTAGGTAATTGTCTATATAATATAGGTACCTACTTAATACTTATCATGAAGCAGCATGCTTTTTTGCTACAAGATAGCATGAGTATTCCAGGTAGTTACAAGATCTTTATGAACACTGACTTGATACCTAGTCATGCTTAGGCGCGGTATTTAATAGGTTAGGCACTTAACATACCTACCTATATTTTACTGCAACTTAAGAAAGTAAATTGCTAACTCGTAATCATTTCCTTTCAAAATAACATTTTGGTTAGAATTGAAAACATCGTTTTAAATAATTTCAGAATATTCAGGTGACATTCTTTTTAACAACTTAATAAACTGAAGGAGGACATCGCCATCGAGGTCGATTTCGGCGTAGGTGGCGTGACGATCTAGACGTGTTTGCGGGGCTAGCATGGTCAGAAACGGCACAAAACAGAGATGTTTGGAAGACAAAAGGGGAGGCCTTTGCTCAGCTGTGGGACAGTCAAATAGGCTAGTAAAAAAAACTGAAAACAGCGCCATCTTTTGAAAATGTGAGTAAGCATTAAACAACCGGACGACCTTGTCAGTCGTTTTAAATCATAAATCATAGATGGCACTGTTTCTAAACATGAATTTGAATTTTTTTCTTTATTGATCTGAAATTTTCTGTAAATATCACAATAATTATTTCGTAGAAATAATTTGTAAGTATATTGTTTCCATTATAATACTAAATTTCCCCTTACAGAAGAGAGAAATGGCTGGGGTTTTCTGTACAATGTCATAGATGGCGTGCTTGGATGGGATGCAGATCCAAACAAGATTACAAGGCTCTGATGAATGACCCACAGATGGCGTGGTAACCGTAACATGGTTACCGCTGTTATAACAGCGCACAGTCCCCGGCCTAGAATGTCTGTTAAAATATTGTTATATCAGACATTCTAGGCCGGGGACTCGCTGAACGGCAAAAAGCATTTAATTAAGCCCTATTCTTTCGGGAAAGGCTTATGCGCAATAATGTAGCAGTTAAAAAATTGAGCAGAGAAGGTTCCTAATTTAAAAAAAAAAAGACAAATAAAAGATACCTGCCACGTATTTACCTGCGTAGGTACCTACTTACTAAGACCATTTCTTTTAATGCCTTCAGGTATTTATTACAACACAGCAACTACTCTACTCGAATTCCAAGAACTGCTAACAACCTAACAAGTATGATACACCTACAGAGGTCGTATGTCAGTGTCGGTGCCTCGTAAACATGGGTAGGTAACTAACAAACAAAACATGTAAATGTCATAAAATGATTAGGTAAGTAAATGTTGTCTAAATTAACACCAAGCCGACAAAGCCCGAGGCAATAAAATGTATCTACCTCGGTACCTGCCTTCCTACATTTAATTTACTCCTAGTAGGCTTATAACGCCGCGTTTGGTGAAACTTATTTTGTTTTATATACGTACTGCAAGTAGACTGCACATCCAGTCGCCACTGTAAACTATGCAACTGCCAAATGCAGTTAATTAGGATTGAAGGCAATTAAGATATACCTAGTAGAGCAACTGCGTGAAAACTGCCGAATGAATGTGCAGCCCATTTGCAGTTCTAATATAGAATATGAAACGAAATAATATACGATTCACCAAACGCGGCGTTATTAGGCCCACTAGTCATATACATATTTCAGATTCATTTTATACTTCAGTTATGGTCCCATAGTAAAAGTTGTTCATTTTCATGAATATCACCTACCTACTGTGATCTGTAAAAGTTTGTCCAGGTATTTTGTTAACACCTTAAATTGACAAAAAACGATCTAGTAAAAGGCTTATTACATTGCCCTGGATTTAGGAATCCTAATTAGGATTTAAGCTAAGCGAGTCAAGTAGGCAGGAACCATCCTGAATGGCTAATTAGGATCCTAACCGTCCTCAGTCTAACCACACTTTCCTAAATCTTAATTAGGATTCCTAAATTCAGAGTAGTTTAATGAGCCTTTTAGTTGCTAGTATAGATGTGTGTATGACCCATGAAACATTTGTGTATCGCACACATGAATGGCCCACACTAAAGTAATTAAGATTACTTACAGAATACATCGTATGTTTTCAAAAACGATAAAAGTCTGGATAACATAACATAACAACCACGTCTGTATTCCCCGAAGATTTGGGCAGGTGAATAGTACACCCACATTTCGCCGCTATTCTGACATCTCATGTAATAGGGGGCAAGCTTATTGCCATCAACCTGGCACAAATCCAGACTCCAGTCCAGACTGCTACCGAGAAAGAAGAAGGGGCACGGTCCATACAAAATTAACCCACGTCCTACAGCAAAGAGAAGTATCCCAAAAAAAAGATTAAATTGAGTATACAAAGACGGCATGCTTCTGAACGCCATCTTTACAGTCTAACATATAAAAAATTGCCATGAAAATTCGTTCAGGGTTAATAATATGTAGGTACAATGAATATAACTAGGTACAATATTGAGAAATACTTGGCTATCTTGACTTGACTTCAATTATTGAGTTCCATCATCGAACAACTGAGGTTTTTTCACTTGTTCGACCACCGAACATCGATCACCGAATATGTTAGACTGTAAGGATGGAGTATGGAAGTATGTCATCTTTCATACCCATTTTTATCATATTTTTTTTGAGATAAGTACGTCTCTTTGCTGTAGGACGTGGGTGAATTTTGATCCTTTTTCTTTCGCACGGAAAAACCCAACAACACTTTGCCCGGCGTTTATCGAACCCAGTTCCTCACGCTCAGCAGTCGTGCTTGCGACCACTAGACCAACGAGGCAGTCTCGAGAAAAAGTCAAGAAAAATAGAAAACTTATTTTATAAACTATATTCAGAAAAAGGTAACCATAAAGTCATATGTTTTCAAACGTGCTCATAGTTTCTAAAAGCTTATTTAAAAAAAGTGACGGGATGGACATCCTATGCGCAGTAGGTATGGAGGCTCCAGATGCCAAGCATCCTTATACGGTAGCCGGTCATACATCTCGCTTATCAGCCACTTTTTACTCCTCACAGCTGTTTCCTTTGCTCTAAAGGGTATTATATGAAGCATTTAGTAAGTATCCGCTTTGGTGTCAATGTTTTAAGGTTTCACTAATTAATGCGGTAAGGTTTAATGATTTTGATGTGCAAGTTTGTTTTTACTTTCGGTTTATATGGAGTTTTTTTTTTCTTTTAAGTAATAGGTTAGCAAGCAAGCCCACCTGATGGTAAGTGGTTACTGCCGCCTATTGTCTTATTTGTCGGGGAGGGTTGTGAAGTGAGAATTTTCTTATCCACTCACACGATAATTTATAAATGTTGCCAGTTCAACCTAAGGTATTGTTTACAAGGAAGTACTAAAGTTAATTGATTTATTAAGTACATAAACATTAAAAAAAACGAAAAATAAAACTGAATTGGACTTTCGTTGATATAACATTTAACTCATAATACCATCAGAAAGGCGTGGTTAAAATCTTTCGGGTACCTCGGACCCACGGTGTAGATACTTATACCCACAACACCAAGAACTGCTGATTCGTTGCAAACCTTAGAGACAAAGTTGAAAAGTCTCATGTGATGTGCCTGTAATTTCACCGGCACCCATACCTTTCAAGCCGGAACACAGCAATGCTGCTTTAGCGGCAGAAATCGGTATAGAGGTGGTACTTTCTCAGACGAACCCTTGACTAGGAGCTCTGCTACTCTTAATTTGTGGACAAACAATTAAAGAAAGAAAACACGTTTAGAATCATATATACAAGGTTAGTCAGAAAGGGGGTACTAATCCAAAAGGGTATTAAAGTACACATAATATTGAATAACTTTTGTTCTACAACTTTTCCCAAAAGTCAATAGTTTAATTCAAATTCAAAATTCAAATTCAAAATGTTTATTTGCAAGAAAATACATAGTTTACACGAGAAGATCTTACAGCCTTAAAGTTATTGTATTCTGCCTGCAAGCAAGCGTGCAAATTATTTATGTTTAAAATGTCATAATAATTATTAATTTATTACGCAGATTATATTATTAGTACATTACATTATCATTACATTTTTATCACAAATTTTTATTACATACAAATGTCATTAATTAGTTTACAAGAAATTCATCAAATAATACTCTAAACAACATTTTATATTCTAAAAATTCCTTAATACTGTAGAAACACTTTTTTTGTAACCACTCTGACAATTTTGTTTTAAAAACATTACCCTGCAACAATTTAAATTGGTATGGTATTATAAATTAATATACACATATTGAACACATTTCTTTTATAAATATCTTTATGTCCAGCTGGATGATATAAGAGGTTGCGAATCTTAGCCCTTTTCTGTCGTGGTACAACCTCGGTATGTTGCTTAAAATAATGCATGTGTGTCTTTGTAAAAGTGCAGATGTCTCTAATATACATACAGGGCAGTGGAAGAATTTTCATTTTTTGAAAGAGCGGTTTACAACTATCTAAGAACCTATTACGAGAAACAGTTGTTCAAAAATCTCAAAAAAAAGTCTGTAAAATCTATCTATCCCCAGTTATGAACAGCTGTGTTTACATTTTAGGTCATATTTGGGGTCATGAATTAGAAGCACCATTTTCTGAATTTGTAACTAAAGCAGGGATGAAGAATTTTTGAAAAAACTAAAATAAAAATCATTTTATTTGGATTTTTTTATCGAATTTTGAAATTTTAACACTTGCTTTCAAACAATCATCAGCGATACTATAAGTGGGCTTCGGATTAGTACCCCCTTTCTGACTAACCTTGTATATAAAATGAATCCCTATTTCCCTTGGTCACGGCATGGCGGCATCACGCGTGAGCGGCTGGACAGCTGGACCGATTTGGCATTTTTTTTTTCGTTGTGTTCCTAATTGTCTGCGTAGTTGGTAGATAGTAAGTAGGAAAAATTGCATTGCAACTTGCAACCTTGCAAGTCTTGCAACGCATGCCGGGTACAGCTAGTATAATAATATACATACGTGATAGATTACCTACCTATCGTTGCATCTAACAATACCGCGCAAAAACAGAAACACTGGTAACTGGACTCTCTAAAATGCTGCCTCCTATCCTATTGTCATTACTCCCATAACCACTTTTTACGATACTCACAGGAAGATAGTGTTTTATTGTTTAAATTCCGTCCTCATTATGCAAACGACTTATTCACTCGGAAGAGAGACAAAGACCACTAAAGGTGATGATGAATGCGGAACGTAATGCGGAAGTCGGAAATTAACGCCCAGTTAATGACAACCCATGATTAACCATAACATAATATGCATTCTGTTCACCGATTTTAAAGCGAAAAAAATTAACGCGGAGTTACGCATAATATACAAGGTTAGTAGGTAAGGGATATTAGTCCGAAAGGGTGTTAAAGTACTGTAGGGTGAACCGACAGTCATTGGACACTTAACGGACATGAATGATATTATTATTTTTATTCGAAATACTAAAATAGCCTCTTATGTAATTCAAAGTAATTTTGAAACTAGATGATATGAACTATCATTATGAATACTTAAAATAATTTATTTATTGAGGCATTTTCAAAAAACATGAGCTTAAAAAAAAAGTTGCTGTAAACATAGTGATTGGACAGAATTTATAATTATTGGACAACAACTAAATAGTAATTGGACAGTTTTAAAAATCTTTTTAAAAGCTTTAATCATGTGTGTTTTATACTGGCAGAGTATCCAGTATTTTGGGGAAAGTCAATAAAACACTGATGGTTGTTAACATATAAACTTTAATGTTGAAGTCATAAAAAAAAACTAAAAAAAAAAATAGGAACTGATAAACGTAGTTATACTCCGCTTAACCTATTATTCTAATCAGTCTCAATCGTTACAGATCATTAATTAACAATGCGAGATCAGTATCATTCTTTTCCTGTCTATCTATGTTTACAATACAACAAAAAATACAAATTTCAACTTCTGAAAAACTAATTTATAAAAAAGAAAAACTTCTAAAACCTCTAAAATTTTTTTCGGTCTTTATACATTTCAAATATCATCATAGCTTCTGTATCTTCGCCTTTATTGTCATCTTCATTTTCAGTGTTCTCCTCTATGCTCGTGATGATATCATCATCATCTCTGAAATCTTCTATTCCAGTATTTTCTTCTATGCTCATAATAACATAATTATCTTCTAAACCCACCCTATTTATACACAACCATAGGTGGGCAGGCTTCCCCTGAAGCTGAGAATGTAAACATGACCGTTATAGATTCTTTGGAATTATTAGAATCGACTTTATAAACGTTTTTGGTTCCTTTGACAGCCAATACTTTGCCTGTTTTTGGACAAAGCTGGAAACCACTTTCGTCGCCGTTAAACACTCGAGATGCGTCATCCAACACGTTCATGAGGTCGATTTCTTCTAAATATTGGCGTATCTCTGCAAACCATTTCCGAATGTCCTTTTCCGAGACACAAGCACTTGACTGTGTAACACCCTCACTCTTTTTAAAAATGCCTTCACCCATCCGTCTCCAGGATAATTGTCCTTAAAAGAATTTGGCTGAGGATTTTCCAAAAGAAATTTGGAGACACTTTGTTGAAGGTTCTCTATTTTCAAAGGGAATCCCTTCCGCATTAACTGCTTAATCCATAATTCTAAAATAGACTCTTCTTCTGTTAAAACAGGTCGTGGTCCAAAGGAAGTTCTGCGTTCTGGATTTTTAAAGTGTAAAGTGGACTTTGGAATATTATATTTTCGGGCTACTTCCCGAATCTTAGGATTTTCAGATTCTTCTATTTCCCTGAGTGCCAACTTCAAGTTGTTTGGGTCATAATCTTTCTTCTTACTTTTAGGCATATTTAATTAATTACATTGATCTGTAACTGTGTCCAATGATTATTGGACACATGAGAAGACAATCATTGGACGGCCGTCCAATGACTGACAGAGTGACTCAATAAGTTGAAGAATAAAAACAGACCACAACAAACCTTGTAGCTATAACATGAGGGTCTAAATATTGCTAGAACTCAAAAGCAAAATAAAACATAGTTATTGGACACTGTCCAACAATTGTTTTTTTTTAAATTTTGCTTATAGTCATTGGACAGTTCAAAATATCCTCAAATTACGAAATTTTTAGCTTTAAATTGCGTAATTATATAGCTTAAGCAATATCTTACCACTCCTCCAATAGCCAAAAGCATAAAGTTCACAAGCTTGCCGATATCACTTCAAAACACAAACTCCGACCTTACGAAATATTTTATTTTTTACGAAAAAATCCACTCGCCGCGATGTTCGTGAGGAAAAGATTTTTTTGACGCTTTGCTACTGCCATCTTTTGTCACAACTAAGTGTTTCCGCAATGCTTGTAGGTAAGAGATTTTTGTAATACTCATAGATGTCGTTGTCAGCCGAAGGTAATCTTATTATTTATTTTCAAATAGTGAATGTCCAATAACTATCTGGTGTCCAACGACTGTCGGTTTACCTAGTTTAAAAGAAAATAATAAAAAATAAACTTTAAAAAAAGTAAAAACCGACTTCAAAGAAAAACTAAAAGGAGTGAAATAATTACCATAATAATAAAATTAACAGTTTCAGAAGTCGGTGGCTTCTATTTGTTTCAGTGTAGAGTTGCACCGACTTCTGAAACTGTTAATTTTATATTATGGTAATTATTTCACTCCTTTTAGTTTTTCTTTGAAGTCGGTTTTTACTTTTTTTAAAGTTTATTTTTTATTAAATACGTTTTAGTGCCATAAACTTAACCCCCTCCTCTTCATAACCCTTCTTTTTGGCTTTGACGTAAGTAGTCGGGCATAAAAAGCCCTTTCAAATGATACCTTACACGATATAATGAAAACATTCCAAAGGGGGAGGGGGGGGGACATGCACCCCCTCCTCTTTTCCAGTAGTCAGTTCCCAACAACAAATATAAACAAAGCAATATTAGTAATTTGAGAATTTTGCTTTGATCCGATGAGGAGTTCCGTTCCATATCTCTGAAGTTCATAGTCTAATCGTAACAAAATTTATATGGGACCAATCGGGAAGTATACCCTTTCGAACAAAGAAAGAATTTTTCAAATCGGTTCATAAATGACGGAGATATGAGGTAACAAACATAAAAAAAAAAAAAAAAAATACAGCCGAATTGAGAACCTCCTCCTTTTTGAAGTCGGTTAAAAATCATTAAACCTTACCGCATTAACTAATGAAACCTTAAAACATTGACACCAAAGCGGATAGGTACTTACTAAATTCTTCACTTTAGAGCAAAGGAAACAGCTGTGAGGTGTAAAAAGTGGCTGAATAAAAAAAAAATACAACCGAATTGAGAACCTCCTCCTTTTTGAAGTCGGTTAAAAACACGCTAAAATCTATCTACCTTCAGCTATGATCAGCTGTGATTAGAATCCACGGATTAGAAGCTCTATTTGCTGAATTAGTAACTAAAGCAGGGATGAAGAATTTATGCAAAAACTAAAACAAAAATAATGTTGCATAGAAATAAAAAATATCGAATTATGTTTTAACACTTGCCTTAAAACAGTCATCAGTGATATTTTAAGTGGCCCGCGGATTAGTACCCCCTTTCCGACTAACCGTGTATACCAAAGAGAATATTATAGTCTTTGGTGTATACATATAAAATTCATGAAAGTGAGAACACACAAGGGCGGAATAATCTTATGTAGGTCGTATCTACGACCTACGTAAATTTGTGAGTATCCCGAAGTTATATCAGGTACCTATTCTGTAACCGATTAAAATGTTAAGGCACCTGGGGCCTAATTCTCCTAAAATAAATCTTGAAAAATCACAACCGAACCAAAGCCCAACCGTTCATTCAGACAGTTCTCAATTTCAAATGCTGTCTTATTGTTTGACACAAAAAACAAAATCAATCATTTTGAAAATTTTCGAAAACAAAAACTGACTGACGGTTGTGGTTCGATTGCGTTTGGCAACAATTTACTTTAGGAGAATTAGGCCCCAGAGGCTCGTGTTCACCAACATTTAGTTGTGGTATAAAATAAGGTTAAACATCAAAGGTGCAGACCTGCTGGGGACGTACCCCTCGGAGACTCAGTTTACACTATTGGAAACTGCTGCAGGAATTTCTCGATCTGTTGTTACCCTGAAGAAGTTATTAATTTACACAAACATTCAACACGGCCGATTGCAGTCGACCTTGACCAAATGACCACCTCTGAAACAAGAAATCACTAGGTGCCCATAATATACTGCTTTGATTTAAAAGTTTCCAAAAAATATAGTTGATTGAAAACTTGTTTGTAGTGTTCTTGTTTATTATGTAGGGCTAGGCTAAGGACATCGTCCTGCCGGGGTCGCGGTGCATGCAGCTGCGAATCCCGCGACCCCAGCCAAGAGTTAGGAGAAGGAACACCATGGGTTTTTAGCCGATAAGAGTCCGGCATAACCCTTCGCTATCCCCGCGAGAAGGGTATCCGTGAGGATTTTCCCACGATAAAAAAAGGCTAAGGACATCGTCCAGTTTGACTGTTTCTCTATAGAAAATCTGCCTGACGCCATAAATATATATTTCAAAGATAAGAGCTATCCGACAATTGTGAAACAGCCCCTTAGTCAAAATTGGTTTGAGTTTCGTTTAACACAGTTAGTCACGAATAGTGTCAACAGTTTATTCGTTTGACTTGACTCGAAAGTCTACCAAGGTTAAGAAAAACACGCCCGTGTCATTCACACCACATATTTCTAGAATGATTAGGTACAACACAAATTAGAATATTTCTTTAATAAACGTCATTAAACTTATGTACACAATAAACACGAATATATAAATGCATATAACTGTTAATCTAACCTTGAAAACGTGTTGAGTATAGTGTCATCCATATTAATTAATAAGTAGGTATAAAAATATAAATAAAATTAAGAGAATGCAGTCAAGGCGAGACTGTCACGTAGAACGGCACCTTTCTACATAAAATAAATAAACTGCTGACCTTGACATGATCTATTAAAAGAAAAATTCGTCTGAAAGTTTTATTAGGTACTAGATATCGCTCGAAACTTCGCCCGCGTGGATGTCGTTTAGCGCGTATTCCATATTTTTGGGGATTATTCAATTTTTTTTTCAATTCAAAACATTTTCTGACCTTTCGGTCCATAAAGTGTTAGTAGTACATCAAGATAACTTAAAGCTGTGTTAGTAACTTACACATATACATACAACAGCAAAAACGCGTGTCAGCCTACAATAAGTGCAACCTGATCCAATGCCTCCAAATAGGACTATGGATGTATTCTGCAATTACACTCAGGTAGCTGTTGGGACTGCCCCTCACCCTTCGCATCAGCGATGCTGCTCTCTTGCGTCTAATGCAGTCTTTCTCAAAGTGGGCGATAACGCCCCCTTGTGGGCGCTGGAGGCCTAGAGGGGGGCGGTAAGGGACTCAGAATAAATGGGGGGCGTTGAAGCGGTTTAGGGGGGCCATGGCTGATTTTTAATTTCATCTACTTAATATTTTAAAATTCACTGAAATTAAAACCTACCTACTACACAACATCGATTATTTAGTTCATATTTCTGCCTTGTTACCATCAAACATAAACACTAAAAATATTTAACATAGCTTTCGTAGGATATCCCGTGAGCAATCAAGTTTTAACAAGTTTTTGTTAAATAATGCGATTTGTGCAATCCTGTATCAATCAGCTGGTTCATCGATACTTGTTCTTACTTGCTCTAATAACAAACTTGTTAAAAATCATCAGATTCATCCTTCACATTAAGATTCGTTTTTAAAATTAAAATTTATTATTTTGTTTTATTTTAATAATATAATGTTGCGTTTTAAATGCTCTCACTAGTAAAAAAGTCTCGTTTAGAATGTAAGTTTAAACTCCAGACCAGACTAATATAGCACATTATAATTAAATGAAAGTAATGCTTGTCAATGTGGTTTTCAAGATGTGGTAAAGTAAAAAAAAATGGGGGGCGCTGAAAAATAAAATTGATTGCCAAAGTGGGCGGTAGATGAAATAAGTTTGAGAAACTCTGCTAATGGCTTGAAAGCCGTCCACTTGAGCTTCAACAAACATCCCTGACGCACTGCAGTAGCGAGGCAATCCCATCAGCAACCTGTAAGCATTGTTATATTGGACCCGCATTATACAAGGTGTAACATAAATAACGCACAACCTCTTAAGGGGTCACTGTACTCATCATTATGAACAACTTTTACTATGGGACCAAACATGAAATCGCGATAAAAAATCAATTGTTCCCTACATTAATATTCGCATAACTCGTCAAAATGTAGGGAACAGCAGATATTTTTTTTGCGATTTCATATTTGGTCCCGTAATAAAAGTTGATCATAATGATGAGTACAGTGACCCCTTAAGAGGTTGTGCGTTATTTATGTTACACCTTGTATAGTTCAATCTTGATTCGAAAGACACGTGGCGCCATAAGAACGTTATTGTTGTTTTCCTCGGAAACAGTACTTTTTTCGAGATGAAAGGTACCCTATGTCCGTTTCTGTACACCTGACAACGTATATACAAAATTACAGGATGACCGGTTCAGTGGTTTAGGCGTGAAAATGTCTGAGTGGAAGGAACGACTTGCGCAACCCAGCGCAGGGCACGCCGCAATAGCGGCGGTAAGACCCGTTATGGAGGAGTGGCTGGAGAGGCGGCATGGCGCCCTTAGCTTCCGGCTGACGCAGGTGCTCTCGGGACATGGATGTTTCGGGAAGTACCTGTGTCGCATAGGCCGGGAGCAGACGCCCGGATGTCACCACTGCGTCGACTGCACGGAAGACACGGCGCTGCACACATTGCACGCAGCGCCGCGAACTAGTCGCGGCGATTGGTGGTTACCTCTCGCTTCCAGCCGTGGTTCTGTCCATGGTCGGGAGCGAGAGTGCGTGGGAAGCCGTCGCCACCTTTTGCGAGGTGGTGATGGCGACCAAGGAGGGAGCGGAGAGGGAGCGAGAGGCGACGGCCACTCTCCCTTCCCGCGCCAGACGCACCGGGCGCCGCCGGAGGGCGCGCGACGATCTCCGGTCACCCTGGCCGTGACCCTGGCCAAGGGTCAGGAGTAGGAACACCGTGGGTTTTTAGCCGGTAAGAGTCCGGCATAACCCTTCGCCTTCCCGGGAAGGCGAAGGGTATCCATGAGGATTTTCCCGCGATAAAAAAAAGGCGTGAAAAGGTACCTAACAAACAAACTTACTTTCGCATTTATAATATTAGTTAGGATGGTCTCGTGTTCAGGGATCGTTTCATGACAATATTAGCGTTAATGTCACCTTGAACTTAACCACTATTGAAAGAACAATGGATTCAGAAGGGACATTTATACTTATGGGCCGTCGAGGCGAAACAATGGTTCTAACATCGCAGTCGATGGCCGGCTTCCGGCTGTGGATAGCTAAATAAAAATGTAAAACTACATACCGGGTGAAAGGAAAGGCGTACCAAAAACTGAAACAGTGAATTCAGCTTTATTCTGAATTGAAAATAAGGGGGTTTTCTTCTCGGAATTCAAGTATTCATATTATACAGGGTGTTAACGAATTCGTGTAATTCCTTCAAACCGCATGATCTACTGGTGACACAGATTTGACCCTCCATAGGTTTTTCTCAAAATCAAAAAAAAAGTTTTCAAAAAATGAAACATGTTATTCTGTATCTGAGTAATTTTAGCGTCCTAAGTTAACTGACAGCGTGGAGCGATGTCGCGCTAGTCGTGCCCGTCAGCTGTGTTGCCGTGCCTTCATTCATTTATGCAAGGCCTCGAAAGGCATTTTCCCGTCAATTAAAAAAAATATTAAAAAAAAAACAGGTTTTTAACCAATCTAAAACCCGTGTGGGGTTAATCTATACCATTAATAGATCATGTTGTGGTTTGAAGGAATTACACGAATTCGTTAACTCCCTGTATATTCATCATCCCTACGGTCTACAGAATGTGACTTTTTCAGTTTAATAAGGTAAAAAAGAAAATAAATATCACTATCATCATCATCATTCAACCGAAAGACGTCCACTGCTGGACACAGGCCTCCCCCAAAAAGGGGGGTTTGCCGTAATCACCACGCTTGGCAGGCGGGTTGCGCAGTATAGTTGTTAAAGTACTTAGAGAACGCGGCTGCCCATCCTCTAGTGAATCCCTTAGTCGCCTTTTACGACAGCCACTGGAAGAGATGGGGTAGGTATAATAGTGCTATTCTTTAAGTGCGGCACTACACGAGACAAGAGAAATATCACTAAAGCGCGAAAAATTTATCAAACTGGATTAGATTTTAAGAAGAAGTAATAAATAAAAGGTAATTAATACTAATACCAGGTAAAGTCGGGTAGTGTTGTTGGGTTTTTCCGTGTGGCATTTTTCAGTAGCAGCCCGGAGTCAGGCTTTGTGCCCGTTTGATGGCAATAGGCTCGCCCCCTATTAAATGGGACTTAAACAACGGCGAAATGAGGGTGTAGGTAATATAAACCTCTGCCCAACCCTTCGGGGAACACAGGCGTGATGTTATGTTACGTTAAATTAATAAAATGTCATAAGATCAAGTTTATATTGTGTGAACATATGTATTGCAATAACTCAAACTCAAAACTCATTTATTCAGAATAGACTAGAATTACTTAGTTCCTTTTGAACGTCAGATTAACAATAGACAGCCCACAAAAAAGCCCTCCCTTCACCGTTTCCTAGTGTTTATGCTGTGAAGAAGAGACGGCGCAACAAACTCCCCAGCAACATAGATCTGGCTGTTAGGTGAATAAATTAATTGACCCTATAAAAGAAAATCATATTTTTTACAATAATAAAATTATGCATATCCAGGAAAAGTAATAATTAAAAATTTAAAAAAGTGTATAAATCAATTCTGTATGAATTGAGATAAATCTAAATCGTATCTAAATAATATAGATACATACATAAACCTACACATAAAAACTAATGGTTTCCAGGGAAGCCAAGAAGCAGAAAAGAACTAGCGCCACACGTCCCTATCGTCATCATAGTCGTTTATCATATACTAGCTTTTGCCCGCAGCTTCGCTTGCGTGAAATTTTGAAGCCGTTCGTGACGATTATCCACACAAACTTTCATCGCCTATTTAACTCCCTTAAAGGTCTAATTTCGAAAAATCCTTCCTTATTCCTTGTCTACATTATAAAGGGAACCTCTGTGCAAAATTTCAGCTTTCTAGGTCCAAGGGTTTGGGCTGGGCGTTGATGAGTCAGTCAGGACTTTTCTTTTTATTTATATAGATAATATTTGTGTATGACCCATAAAGCGGTATTTACCTAACTTTTCAAAGCCATTTCCTGAATTCCTTTTTACCGACTATTGCGACAAAATAACTGTACAGGGAAAGAAAGCTGGCGAAAAAGTGCGTTCCACAATAGAAAAACTTAGTTTACCTTATAAAATAAGCTCGTTAGATACGAAGTGAACTCAGTACTTAGTTATTTACTATAGAAAGTTCCCGCAATAAACTCTAGATAATAAGTCAGGTTATCTGAGACTGCACAACAACCTCAATACCGTAGTCGTGCACTTTTGTCTCGAGATAAAGGGAGCTGGCTCTGTCACGTCCCTATTAACGGATGCATCGGGTTACATTGCGTCTAGCCTTGTTTACCTGTTCTATTAACCTTTAAGGCATCGTCCTAGACGCATTGATAAAAGAGGAAATACGACATAATGCGACATAAATTAAAAAGTATTTAAAATACGTTACCATACGCTTCCAGATGATAACAATGTGAAGGAATATCGTCTTCGACGCCTAAGTGCGCTTTTTTTGTAAAGGTTAATTTTTGTTCTACATTTTCATGTCATCAGACATTGCGAGGCATGCGCCGCGAACGGCGCACAACGCATGCATATCCCTACCAACACACGCTGGCTCGCCTCGCACATGCTCAGCCTGTGCGCAGCACATGCCTCGCCACAAACATGAAGACAGACAAACGAAGCATTTGCTTCGCACGCGATGGCTTGACCCGAGCATACGTTAGTATATTTTTTCGACACGCACGCCTCTCTCCGAGGCATTCATTGTGCGCCGTTCGTGGCGCATGCCTCGCAAAGTCTGGATCCACCTTAAGACGCCAATGGCATACGGTGAAGGAAAACATCGTGAGGAAACCTAAACTTATAGTTTGAAATCGCCAACCCGCGGTGCGCAAGCGTGGTGATCAATAGGTACTCATTCTTCTCTGTATGAGAAGAGGCCTTTGTACTGCAGTGGGACAGTTACAGGCTAATATTTATTATTTATTTACGTTTTTATACTTATTATATACATTCATTCGTTTAGATTTTAAATTGTAAAGTGTTGGATGAAACTAAATAAATCAATAAAATTGGATCAGTCATTTCAAATACCTTACAAAAACTTAGTGAAAAGGCGAAAGCACGTTATTATCTTATCAATCCGTATTTATATTCACAGCTAAATATGGTCTATGTTCAGCATAGCCGCTATCCTAGAACCGTCACAATTAACTATCGTGAGGTAATATGGGCATAATCACCACGCTTCTACTGCGATCACAAAACGGATTACTGATCGCAGCGCAGCATAGCACACAGAGGGATTTTGCTACCCATCCTCTAATATAATCACTTTTAAGTCATCTGCCTAGCCTTTTCCCAACTATGTTGGGGTCGGCTTCCAGTCGAACCGGATGCAGCTGAATATCAGTATTTTACATGGAGCGACTGCCTATCAGACCTCCACAACCCAGTAACTGGGTAATACGATACTCTTGGTAAGACTGGTTGTCAGACTTTCTGGCTTCTGAGCAACAGTAACGACTGTCAAAGATCTACAAATGACAGCCGGGACCAACGGCTTTACGTGCTTTCCGAGGCACGGAGGAAACTTGCCATGGTAAATGGTCACCCATCCACAGACCAACCTCGGCAAGCGTGGCTTAACCCGGAAGATCGGTCTATGCGGCTGTAATTATTTAGCCACGAGCTCCTCTATAATATATATAATAATATATAAAAGCCAGTATATAATCACTTATATACTGGCTTTTATAACAACCACGGTACTTAACAGAAGTGAAAATATGTTTTGCGCAGTGTCGCATCGCGTCGCGTAGTCGCGTTAATTGCCCATCTAGGACGTCGGGTATATATCTATGTACAATGGCTAACGGCATTTGTCACTAGAGCAATGTAATTGAGGAGTTCTTGAATAAACAAGCTTGCTACAACAGTTGCTACGTTCACAGAATACACAGAGAATTCAATAGTTTAGTTTGTGAGTGATTGGCGTTTGATGGTTCCAGGTTACACTGGTGTGGAGGAAACTGTCTAGCAAATTCTATTCTTGCTGTAGGTACTGTTGGGTTTATTTAAAAATAAAGCGCTGATATTTTTTTATTAATATTCTTATTTAGGTACGCTAGCGAAGGAGAACAAATTAATTACCTTTTTCTCACCACCCAGCAGCTACTATAAAAAATAATTGCTTGCAGCTAATAATACCTAACAAAACGTTTCATTTAGCAACGTCGTCATAAAGTTATAATTAAATGCTCCACGTCAGGTATTTTCTATTAAAGTTAAGCGACCAGCTTGATTGCAATCGTGGGCTTCAAAAAGTTCGCATCGCCAGACATTACCGTGCCTTATCATTTATCAAACTCCTCCTGTCCTGCATGAAAGATATTTTAATTGGAATCTATTTCAAGACAGGCGTAGACTGGACTACGGAATAATGAGTAAATGGAGTGTTGATAAGCATATTCCTTTGACGAACGACATTCGCCGTGTGGTCACCAGTGGCGGAATAAAGGAGGATGGTCAGCCCCGTGCCTCGGTTCTAGGGGCATGCAAATCTCGAAGAAGTCCTTCCCGCAGTCAAATCCCAAATAAAGGTACCTACACTCACACACACATCAATCACGTCAACGTCAAATCGCCGATCAGTCACGTCAATGTTAAGGGACGTCACACCGGCACTGGTCAGGGGGCTTAGTTTATTTACTTCGCCGTTCACATATAGGTACGCCACTGAGGGAGCCTCCGCATTAATAACCGCCCCGAACCCCCGACAGGGTTAGTCCACCACTGGTAGAAACTGGTGGAGAATACCCGTCAAAGGCAACTAAGGGATAACGATAAGAGGATAAACAGCAACATCCTTCTATGCGCTACTGCATTTACCAATCCGTTTATCCGTTTTAGTACTTATACCCTACTGAAAGCACACTTTAGCGGTCTATTAGATAGCCCATATTCGGCAGAAAAGTTGTTCAATAGCAGATGCCATTGTTGGACACGCCTTTAAAGCGTAGTACTAATGGACGACTGTTTCGGTAACTTAGTGTTTTTGTAAATGATTTCAATCCATTCTCCCGTACATTGTCATTCCATTTGCTATCTACTCTTTAAAGTCAATGCACGCTAAGTAAAAAATGAGATGTGAGCGCCTCGGACGCGATGCCATACATTTTAAATGACATGCACTCGTCGATGTCGTAAATGATACAATAAATCCAAGTCAAGTCTTTTTTTATTTAACTTGTAAATCAATGTATGAACGTAGAGCAGGTGATAGGTATGTTTACCAACCTACTTTACATAGTTGTATAAAATGTTAACTTTTGAAATGTAGGCAGATCGGGCGAGGATAGTTAAATTATGTTTCCAAGAAAATAAAATTAGCTTCCAGTAACATCGCCAACATGACACGCTCGCGCCACGCGGTCGCATTTGGTGTGACTTGTTTCATATTTAATACCTATATACAGGGCGTCCCACGACTTTGCGACATGGAGGGGAAGTACCTTAAATACTGTAGATAGAAAAAAATACTGAATGAAGACTTCATTTTTATTTTAAAAACAATACGAACTGCATTCAAAGAATTTTAAATAATCACCTGTCTGAACCGGGAATCGAACCTGCTAAGTGTGAAAACAAAAAAAAACTGTAATTTTATTGTACTAATCGAAAGGCTCGATCAGATACATTTATTTCTTCTAAATAACATAGCTTCTAAAATAAAAGGAACACCATGAAATTTAACATTTATTTAAAATATTAAGACACGTTTAACTGTGCAACTTACAAACAATTTAATTTATTAAATACTCAGAATGTGTCTCTTCCTATTGTATACAAATTGTAACTATCTCGCTTACCGTTGATTTATTTCTTTTTTCATAGGTAGTGAAATTATTTGAAATAATACTTCGAAATAGTAATAAAGCAGTAGTACATAAAGTCAGTTGTTATAAGCACGACATAGTCAGAGAGAATGCTATTCATTATTCTGAACAAAATTTTAAGTTAAATGTTAAATTTCATGGTGTTCCTTTTATTTTAGATGCTATGTTACTTAGAAGAAATAAATGTATCTAATCGAGCCTTTCGATTAGTACAATAAAATTACAGTTTTTTTTATTTTCACATTTTGCGGGTTCGATTCCCGGTTCAGACAGGTGATTATTTAAAATTCTTTGAATGCAGTTCGTATTGTTTTTAAAATAAAAATGAAGTCTTCATTCAGTATTTTTTTCTATCTACAGTATAGAAGGTACTTCCCCTCCATGTGGCAAAGTCGTGGGACGCCCTGTATATTAACTCACGCTGGCCCGCCGACAACACTTCCCGCTCATGCCCCGCATTTTGTGTGGCGAACACTATAGAGATACAGTACGAATAAAATAACTTTGCCCTTCTGAAATAAGGCACAGAACGCTGACAGCCTGATTACAGAGCAACAAAATTATTTTACGCGTACCAAATAACTTTGCCCATCTGAAGTGAGGAACAGAACGCCTGATTACAGAGCAGCACAATTATTTTTCGCGTACTAAATTTTTCGGCTGAATCATCATCATTTATTGATTAATTACTGAAATTTTTAACATAAATATTAAGCAAGCCAAAGCCAAGGCTAATAACGCCGCGTTTGGTTCCTATCATATTCGAAATCATAACTGCAGTTGTCACGCAGTGGCATTGACTACATCCTAATTGTTTTCAAACTGCATTTGACAGTTGCATAGATTACAGTTGCGACTGCATGTGCAATCTTCTTGCAGTGATGATTACGAATTTGAAACGAAATATTATGTTTCACCAAACGCGGTGTTATTAACCCTTCTGGCATGCTTTATAAATATTTCATATTTATGTTAAAAATTCAGTTTTCACTGTCGTCAGAGTTTCGGAACCTATAGGGATCCACTTAACACAAGACACGTTGTTTGAGGTATTTTTGTTAATAATGTATCACTTTTCGCCTTTGTCTCACCTCCGCTATCTTTAGGGATTCAAAATTTTCGCAAATTTGGACATCAGTAAACAAATGGGCGCTGTCCGTTTGCCAGATGAAGGGTCCACTGCAATAATGATGAATGTCCAAAGTTTCTTTAATTCTAAGTAATTATGTCATTCGGACACTTGATGTATGCAGTTCGTAATCTCGTTTACAAACTCAGCAATATCGCTTACAATACCGAGATAAATACGTTTTTAAAAATCGGATACGCGGCTAGAACCCTCAGCGTCATAGGTGTTCCCATCATTAACGCTGAGTTTTCTTTCACCATTAATAAAATTAAAAATCAAATGATAAAATTTTTAAAGTCTCCTCTTAAAACTAGGAAACAAAAAAGATTTTCACAATACATTATTACGGTAAGGACAAATTTAATGGAAGCGGCTACCCTTAGTTCTCTCAACTGCAAAAAGATCACATAAACACACCAAACAAAACAAATGGGGTAGTCTAACCTAGGGATTATACGACAATACCTACTTATCTTGAAAATAATAATTGCTGTCAGTGCCTTAAAGTTTATTTCGTATGATAAGGAGCTTGCTAGCCACAAATGCTTACAACTGATACGAAAACCATGCACGACTTTATAACTCCAAACTAATGTTGATCCAGATAAAGGGTTTATATACAAATACAGGACACGAGTTCTTAAACACGTAAAATAGTTCTGTAAAACGGTTACGTATCATAATACCTACGTTTATTCTAACTATTTTCAACTTAACTACGGTCAAAAGACCTACCGTTTAAAACACCTAATGATCGTTTCACCTATTTTCGTAATAACTAATGGACGAAATCCATAATGGAGAATTCATCTACGTTTTATTCGACTACAATTAATTCACCTAACGTTGATTAAACTAACGGACGATTCACCTACTGTTGATTTATCTGTGGTCTTGTGTTTGTCTTACTAGTGATTTTGTATATGTGACAACATTTCTGCGAGCAACTTGGAAGTAGCGCTCGCCGGCCGCTGCCGCGGCGCCGCTCGCTTCGCTCGCTCGGCTCGCGCGCGGTTTGTCACAGTTCTAACCTAACCTAACCTATTTCAGCCAGTTCAAAATGACGAATCATACAATCTGCCGCAGAAATGTTTTTACCATTGTCTAATTATCTAGTCGCAGGCAGATTGTATGATTCATCATTTTGAACTGAGTGAAATAGGTTAGGTTAGGTTAGAACTGTGACCAACCGCGCGCGAGCCGAGCGAGCGAAGCGAGCGGTGCCGCGGCAGCGGCCGGCGAGCGCTATTTCCAAGTTGCTCGCAGAAATGTTTTCACCATTGTCTAATTATCCGTTAAAAAGAAAGTTAAGAAAACACAAAAATCTTTGAATCATAGTTTATTTACATATAATTAGGTCATTAAGTTGAACTTAAAACAGGAATTATTAAAGAAAAGTAAAGGTGTTTGTTAAAAGTTAAAAGCGCTCAGTATTAATAAACTGTAGGCGAGTCGTCCATTAGGTATTTCATACATAGTTGAAATATCCAATATCTTAAAAGATCATTAGATTAATCGTTCGATAGTGCAAGTAATTTTAGTTTAATCAAGATTAGGTAAGTTAAACTGTAGTTGAGTCGACCATTATGCGATATGAACATATGTGAATCAACCGTAGTTAAGTTGAAAATAGTTAGAATAAACGTAGGTATTATGATACGTAACCCTGTAAAACGTGGAACTACAAAATACAAGGCGTTAAAAACTCGAAGAATTTTGTGGAGTTACTAGGTTTCGGAAATTGAAAATGAAATAAAATTATGTTTTGATTTGTATGGAATTCGAAAAGTTGTTCTACGAAAGTTTTTCAATTTCCGATACCGAGTAACCCCACAAAATTCTTAGAGTAAAATTAACACCTTATATTTGACCCGTACACAGCTTTAATTTGAAAGATCCTTCAGTGTCATTTTAATGACTTGAGGAGAATTAATAAAAAAATGTTGTCAAATGGACGGAATATTAAAAGGACCAATGCATGATCATAAATCAATAAAAATTTGCATTCTACGAAGGATATTTGCCATATTAATCATTACTTGTGACAACACTTGTTGACCTTACTACACAATCTGCTACAGACAAAAAGATGTGTGCAGCAAGTCTGCTTAACTAATCAAACCTAACTACGGTATTTTATAGTGCATCGGCATTCGGTGCCGGTTCGACTTACCTTTTTTTTCGAGTTGGGTAATCTTCAGAACCAGCCTCTTGTGGGGGAGGTTGGGGAGTGTGGGATTTTTACCGCACTCAAACCGTCCCCGGTGGTCATCTTTAGTACAATACGGGGGATCCCCGGGGACTAAAGTAGGTAATGTCATCCCGAACTGATGAAACTCCTTTAGTCTGCTCCCATCTCTTACAAACACAGCATTGACTTGACACCTACGGGAACTAAAAATAAAAACCGGCCAAATGACTCGCGCACGAAGGGTTCCGTACCATTATCTATAAAAACGGCAAAAAAATCACGTTTGTTGTATGGGAGCCCCCTTAAATATTTATTTTATTCTGTTTTTAGTTCATATTTGTTGTTATAGCGGCAACAGAAATACATCATCTGTGAAAATTTCAACTGTCTAACTATCACGGTTCATGAGATACAGCCTGGTGACAGAAGGATAGACGGACAGCGGAGTCTTAGTAATAGGGTCCCGTTTTTTTACCCTTTGGGTACGGAACCCTAAAAAGGAGTGCTATCATACTCCTGCGGCTCTATTCCACGTCATAAGTACCTACTCATCTGCGTCCATCAAATAACATCCACATCATTCCAGTCATACTTGCTCCGTTTGTCTCCATTGTCAACAATCAGCTGTCTGGTAAGCCGTAGCTTGCGGCGCAGTGCCGGCGATGCCTTGATCAAGGTTGTCGTGCACGCGCCGCATACCGTGAATCAAGATCACTATCGCCGTCTCTTTCCTCTGTCGCCGGCGCAACACTGTGAGAAATATTCCGACAGGAATTCAACATCATCTTATACGTACATTGTAGATTTGTGTATGTATGTCGCCATAATATTTTAATGCCTATTCATTAATGTTGGTAAGTATGTAACTTTACCGTTAGGAAGCGGAGTCATCAAGTCGTGGATACTTACCGAACTGTGTATGTCCGTCCCAGGGTTTTAGAATAATAGGTCGTCTATAAGCAGACGTCAAGTAAGGATAACGTACTCTTAGTATCAGTTATTTGAAAGCTATTTTAATCAGGATGGTTCTTAAATTTTATGACAATCACTTCAACCATTTCAATATCGAGGGTTTTTAAAGATTTAATTTAAGTTTTATTACAAATAAGTACTTAAGTTGTTACAGGCAGTCAGAAGACAGAAAGTCTGACAACCAGTCTAATCTTAGGATATGCGCATTGCCCAGTAACAGGTTGCGGAGGTCTGATGGCAGTTGCTCCGTGTAAAATACAGGTATTCAGCCGTATCAGGGGCTGAGCACATCCGTGCTTAGGCACGAAGTCCGTGGTGTCGGCCTTAGTTACAAGCATTTCCTACTCCTTATCACCTACGGACATACGATTATTTCGGGGCCCGAACTAAGAATGAATGACAACACGATTTGACAGTTGTCCCTACTACCGATGTGATTTGGTCTGTCCGAAAAGTTGAACTTGACTCTTGTTCACTCCTACGTTTCGGGTTACTTTCGGACTGGCGAATAACTTTTTAGACGGACTTAGGGAGTAGGCCCTGGTTGCGGAGGTCTGATGGCAATTGCTCCGTGTAAAATACAGGTATTCAGCCGCATCTAGTTAGACTGGAAGATGACCCCCATATAGTCGGGAAAAGTCTAGGCTGAACGAATAAATAAGTAAAGCAGTGTTATTACTGTTATTAGCCACTCCAATTTCCAACTGAATGACACACACTTATGTTTACATTTCTAACGTGAAAATAGTAGTATTTAAAGGAAAGCGTTTACTTAAACTTTCATATTTATTTGTAACGCATAGTCTGTAAGTAAATATATGTTATCGGTCATGGGTCTTGACGAAGTAGCTCAATATTAAATTTCACCGCCTGATTCATGTGTGATAGATATCATATTCCAGCATTTAAATGGAAGAACAGACCCGTCATGTACTCCACGTAGTTCCGGTCAAATATACCTAACTACACACATCAAAAGTGTCTAGGGATCAACATATATTTTTGCAATAACTTTTCTCCTGATTGATATTAATTAAAATTTTCTTTAAGGATTCATCAAATAAAGTGTTTTCGTTTGTCACAGTAACGATAAACCAAGTCACCTTTGCATTAATAAAGAAATTTGCCATTTTCCTAATAAAGGGATTTTTGACATTTGAATCACTAACACAAAAGTTCGAAAAAAGACTGAAATAACAGTTTTCTTTAAAATTGTATTGGGTAACTTAAACAATTAATAATCCGTGTTTCTACCGCGAACACTAACAACACAAGAACATCGGTTTGGCATACTCAAAATGAGTTCATCCAAATCACGCTGTGGAATGGCCGCCCATGTTCGTTGCAACAACAAAAAAAGGTCTTCTTGCGACTGGATACCCTCCATATTCGGCAGAGCTCTTCTCTGTAGCATATCCCATGCATGCTCAATCGGGTTCAAGTCTGGCGACTGAGCAGGCCAGGGCAGGACATTGATGTTAGCTGCGGCGAGAGTCTGTCTTACAACTCTTGCGGTGTGCGGTCGTGCATTATCATGCATTAACTGAAATAAGGGACCGATTTGCGCTTGTAGAGGAACGATGACGTCTGATACAATCGTCTCAGCATAAATTTGAGCGTTGAGGTTGCCTCTGATCCAAATCAACTCAGTTCTTCCGCCGATCCAAATACCCGCCCATACCATGATGGTTCCACCACTATAAGGATGGACTTCCTGGCAGGATTTTAATCGCTGTTGGCGTCCAGGGGTTCTCCAGTGTCGTATACGTCTTGTATCCGGTCTCATACCAAAACGAGACTCATCAGAAAAGCACACGAAACGCCATTGTTCTTCTGCCCAATTTCTGTGTCCAAGAGCCCATTGATATCGAATCCTACGATTGTGCATTGCTATAGGTGGTACCCGTAGCGGTCTTCGGGAATGAAGGTTCACTTCATGCAAGCGGTTTCTGACTGTTTGGTCGCTAATTAAGTTCCCTGAAGAGTGATGAAGCCTCACGGCTAACATCATGGCGGTTATTGTTGGAGCTCTTCGAGTTAAGATTTGAATGTATCGGTCTTGTCTCCGTGTGGTGCAGCGATACCGTCCTCCATGGCGCTCAGCCACGGTACCAGTGCTTCGGTAACGTGTCCAAAGTCGACTGATAACACTCTGACTTGTATTCAGAGCTAAAGCCACAGTACGTTGCCGGGAACCAGCTTCTATCATTCCCACGGCTCTGAGCATTTCTTCCCTGCTTAAATGACGTCGCCGCTCCATAATAACGTTGGTTTTAATCAGTAGTAGGGAAACAGTAGCACTAATAATGTCTTCAATGCGTTGTATGTTTTTATAGGGAAAATATTGACAGCTGATTTTCATCTTTTACTCGAATTTGATTCACAGTTCCTGATTCAAATTATGAAATGCACCAAAAAGGATCCATATAAATTTATAAAATCATAAATTTATTACAAAGCCACATCTCAATCTCAAGAAATCCGCATAAAAATGCTTGATCCCTAGACACTTTTGATGTGTGTATAATAAAGTGAAATTAAGATGAGTCCTGGGATTTTTCTACAAAACGTTACCATAGAAAGAATATTAAATGTTAAAAAAAAAAACAAAACAAGGATAATATTTTTATAAAGTATCAATAATACCTAGAACACATTACATTTTTATTAAAATATACAGGGTGTAAATAAATTCGTGTAATTCCTTCAAACCACGTGATCTACTGGTGACACAGATTGCCACTGCATAGGTTATTTTCAGAATCAACAAAAAAAAGTTTTCAAAAAATTAACCATGGTATTCTGTATCTGAGTAATTTTAGCGTCCCAAGTTAACAGACTGCGTGGAGCGATATCGCGCTAGTCGTGCCCGTCAGCTGTGTCGTGCTTTCATTAATTTATGCAAGGCAACGAAATTTCCTATCACAAAAAAAATGGAAAAAAAGAAGTTTAAATTTTTATTTTAAAGTTTTTAAATCCCGTGCGGGGTTAATCTATACCATTAATAAATCATATGGTTTGAACTTCGATGATTGATCGAAGGGTTTGAAGGAATTACACGAATTCGTTGACACCCTACAAATAAAGAAAAATGTATCCTAATAAAACTATAAAAGAAAATAGGGCATCAAAATATTCCTCCGCATCACTGTCGACTGGTAACATGCCCAGAAGGCTGACAGCATCGCCACGTTGTATGGCAATGCTAATCCTTTGACCAAAGAAGAGGCCAGCCTTCGGGTCACGGGAAGTGTCGACCAGCCGCGGATAATATAGTTATTTTACGGTATTTGAAGATGTCGTTTACGATAGCAGTCTCCAGGCTACAATTTACCAAATTACCGTTATGTCAGGACTCATCTTTATGTAGGTAGTACCTACTTCGTAAATAATCTCAGTTTATAAAGTAGCCTAAACCAAACGGCACACAAGGGGTGAACGACAGGTACATCAAGCACACAAAACATTAGTTCCACTTGCCGAAAATATAGAACAGAGAAAACCATACAAAAATATTAGAACACAGTACGGTTCACTTTGGAAAGGGTTCCAGAGAGTAGGTATACATCATAAGGGTCGTAACCGCATATGTCACGCGAGCAAGCTGACGCGCGTAACGGCTCCCAAACGTCTGTTGAGCGGCGATGCGTGACGACCACGATACGGGAACCGGGACCGCGACCGCTCCCCCACGATAACACGCTATTACATCATTTTCAACCTGTGCCGCGTAATTACGGCAGCCGTAATAATTCTCCATGAATTTGTTTATTTAGGAACTAATATGACAATGGTTTCTGGCCCATCCCTTTCAAATTCCATCTCGAAATACATATTTAACATCTATGAGGTACTGTTATGGTGCAGATGAACTATGTAGGAAGAGGACCTATGTTTTCTACGTGCCTTTTACCAAATTATCTGTTAGACACTTAAAATACAAACTTATGTATCGCTCACGATCTTCCCTCGCTTCAGTATCGTTGCGCCACGTACAGCTATGTATAATGTATTGGACTTAAAGATTGCAATAGCATTCTGAAGAAGTCTGTCTGTTAGCAACATCAAATGACCTGTTTCCCTTTAGACGTTACTAAAACTAGAGGATAAAATAGAATAGAATACCTGAAAAACTCTTATGTTATTCTTCCATTATTAAGTAGATTGTAACCGTAATTCAAGAATAACGCCAGAAAGTGAGCCTACAAAGAAAATTAAAGAACAAAAACTAAACTAAAATAAACAAGACAGGGTTTACTTAGTATTTATTTTCTAGAAGTAATTACAAAAGTCGGCAAAAATAAACCTTAACTGTCTAGAAACAGAAGAAAAACCAACAGACTGAGCTAACAAAGAAATCGCAAAAAACTAAGGCAAAGAAATGATTGAAGGTCGAAAGAAAACCAGGAACAAAAACTCTTCGAACTTCGACATTGAAACGTAATCCATGTCTATATTTGAAGATGTTAATGCTAACGACGTGATCATAGCCAATGTATTCCTTGCACAGTGCGGTTACATATCAACCCATAAACATTAAGGTACATTACGTAACCAGGCGGGCGTGTAATGGCTCGTAAGTGGCGGGTTACTAGCAAACACGGATCGCCGCCGGACCAACACAACATCATTTTACATTACAACGTAGCCAATCGTAACGGACACCCAAATTCCTGTTACTCGGGTCAACAAGCTAACCGATTAAGATACCCCAGATAAAAGTACTCGAGACGATATCGTTTGACCTCCGAAAATTGATCAGATTGCATTTCGCCCGCAGAAAAATCGGAGGCACGCCCCCGAAAATTATATACCACAAAGCCGCAACAAGGCCTTAAATGTTATGACTCTCGTTTTAAATGTTTTGTATTCAGTCCAACATTGCTCTTGAAGGGTCGATAAATTAAATTTCATGTAGCTATGAATTATTGCGAATTATATTCGCGTAATTAAAACGCGCAGTCATTCGAAATAAGTGATTAAAGGTATTTGTGTCAGCAATTCTGAAGAGATAGAACAATGTCAGATTCTGCCTGCAATCCTTTATTGTTACTATTTGTATCCCGTGTCTTAAACAGTCAGGATGATTAAGCAAAGGATTGAGTTTATTGTAAAAGCAGTGCTTTGTTTCTGAAACTAAATAGTTTGGTTTGGTATAACAAAATTATAATAGTTTTGCTTCTTGAGAAACAATACACTGCTTTTACAATTAATGCCCAGTTCCTATGGCCAAAAGTGAATCATCATCATTATTAATGTGAAAGTTGAATTATAAATAGTAAGCAAATTTTAAGTGCGATACCTACTTATGAATCTTAGGGTTTACTGCGCAAGGTCGCGGTGCATGCAGCTACGAATCCCGCGACCCCGGCCAAGGGTCAGGAGAAGGAACACCGTGGGTAAGAGTCCGACATAACCCTTCGCCTTCCCCCGGCGAAGGGCATCCATGAGGAATTACCACGATTAAAAAAATGGATCTGCTATGTAAAGATTCTTCTGCTTCATTATTGATAAAGATATAAGAGTCTTAATTTAACTAATAACGCTAGGCAAATCATAGGAATCTGCCATAACACAATCCTTTACATAATCATCCTGACTGATAAAAACACGGGTTACAAATTGTTACAATGAAGGACCAGGCAGTATCAGACATTGTTTGTACGTTAGTACTTACTCAACCACTAAAATTACCATACTTATTTTGTAACAACCAACCAGTTAGGTAGGTATTGCGAATCCACGTCATATGCACTCACTCCTTCATTATTATGTAACCATAGTGATACAGTGGGTACTTAGAATGTAACAATACGACACCTGAATTAAGCCTCATTAAATCTGAACGAAGTGTTCGGGACGCGTATTAAGAAACCATTGTGGTATCCAGAAGCAGAGCAATCTGTACTACTCAATGCTTTATATAATTTCTCCTGAAACCATTGCTTGGTACAGAGCTCGGCAGTTCTGTATTGTACAATGGTTTTGGGCTGAAATCGCCGATAATCTAGCAATGGTTTCTTACGCATTCGGGACAGATACGAGTATTTACCAAATGATGAGCAGACATAAGTAAGCAGACACAAGGCGATATTCTTTCTCCTCTTTGGTTTTCTATTTTTATAAATTTCATAACTCCCGAGCTTCAGTGTTCGTATCATCTTTATGCCGATGACCTGCAACTTTACTGTCAGGCGAATGTTGATGGTATTTCTGAGGCAATCGACAATTTAAACAGGGACCTGGAAGCAATCAAGCGTTGGTCTGATAGGTTTGGTGTAGCGGTAAATCCCACGAAATGTCAAGCGATAATTGTAGGCAGCCACCGAAATATGAGCAAGGTGGACAGTCCTAATTTACCACTTATTTTATTTAACGGAACGATCATTCCCCTTGGCTCCGATATTAAAGACCTTGGCTTGCACATCGACTCGAACCTTGATTGGCGTACCTACCCAAGTAACTCAAGTCAGCCGAAAAGTTACAGGAACGTTGCGGTCTCTCTATCGTTTAAAAAATTTACTTCCATCCAATACGAAAACAATGCTTGTGCAGACCTTAATCTTTCCCTTAATTGACTATGGTGATGTGTGTTACTATGACCTGAATGCAGATCTTCTCAACAAACTCGACCGTCTTCTTAATAACTGCATTCGATTCGTTTTCAATCTACGTAAATATGATCATGTGTCCGCATATCGATCACTTCTTAAATGGTTGCCTATTCGCCAGCGTAGGGTGCAAAGGGCGTTGACTACTCTTTTCTCCTTTCTTGACTCTCCCACTTCCCCTACTTATCTAACTTCTCACTTCCAGTATTTATGTTCCAGTCACGAACTAAATCTTCGCTCCTCACACAACCGTCTCTTACAATGTCCCTCTCACCGTTCTGACTTCATGCACTCTTCTTTCTTCATCCAGTCTATTCTTCTGTGGAATGCGCTCCCCTCGGAAATCAGGATGGCCACTAGTCGGTACTCTTTTAAAGTTAAAATACGTGAGCACCTTCGCAATAAATTGGCAGAATCATCTCAACGCTGAATTGTCCTATTATTTATATATGTATTGTTATATATTTATGTATGTATTTATAATTTTTATATTGTACTAGCTGTGCCCGCGACTCCGTCCGCGTGGAAGTCGGAAAACAACATTGTGTCGCAGCAACTTTAAGTATATTATGTACGCAATTTATTATAATAAAAATTTACTATGCTGACTTCTGAAAAAATCTCTGAAATTTATAATCATTTCTTAGGAAACATCTACTCAGTACCTACCTATTGTAAGTAGCGCGATAATAGATTTTATGCAACATTGTAGCGAAAGTCTCATCAAAATCTATCCACGGGGTTTTAAATATTGTACCGCTGCACGGCTCCTATGAACAATAGCGTGATGGTATATCTATCAGCAAAATCCTCGCTCCTTACGCAACACGTTAGCGAAAGTCCCATCAAAATCCGTCCACGGGATTTTACATGATGCCTGGACGGAAAGACAGATAGACAGACAGAAAGACAGACAGACAGACAATAATTCCGAAACAAATTGTTTTGGTTTCTCTATCGATAGTATAGTACCCCCCAATCGAAGTTTTGCCCTAATATTTAATGTACAGACAGAGAGTTTTATTAATAGTATGGATAAAGATATTATCAACAGGTGCCACCAGATGGTATAGCTTTGTCAGTTTGATTCCCGGTTCAGGCAAAAAAGTCAGTAAAGGCAATATTTCTTACTTTTAAAAATAAAATGAAGTCACCTTTGAGTGAACATTGCAATTTTTAAAATTTAAACTACTTTCCCTTCATGGCTATGTGTTTTGTGACTATACCTAAGGCTTAAATAAACTTAATAAAACGGCGATGACAGGCTTTGAGTAGTTCTGACAACAATGAACAAAATAAAACATATAAAAACGTTCCAAAAAAATTACAAAAAGTGTATTTTTTTAAAGTGAGGTTTTAACGTAGAACACTGAGCCAGTGACCGTTCACTGCAGCACTTACTTCTGTCTACAGCTTATACTACGCAGTATATGGAAATAATGTTCCGTTGCTCGGCATCTATGAGTAATAGCGTGATAGTTTATATACCAGCATAAGCGCAGGCCCATCAAAATCGATTCACGCGATTTTACGATCCGAATATTAAGCTTATACTTCGCAGTATGTGGAAATAATGTTCCGCTGCTCGGCTCCTATGAACAATAGCGTGATGATATATGTACCAGCAAAATTGTCGCTCTTTACGCAACACATCAGCGAAAGTCCCATCAAAATCCATCCACGGGATTTTACGTGATGTCCGGACGGAAAGACAAACAGACACAATAATTCTAAAAAAAAATGTTATGGTTTCTGTATCGATAGTATAGTACCACCGAATCTAAATTTTGGAAAAATATTTAATTACAGACAAAGTGCACTTTGAATTTTATTAATAGTAAATAGATTTATAAATACGTATTTAAGTATTCGTAATAAAATATATGAGTATTTCAAATTAATCTATCGTATTGTCTTGCACAATTAAAACTTTAGAATACCTACACTCGCTTATGAAATTGAATGTATTTCTCTTCCACTACCATTCAGATAGATAGGTACCTAATAAATTTTAAATAACATTATCTTCGTTTTTTTTTATAAAAGCTTAGTTATTACCTTGTTCGGATAGCATTTCAATAGACCTTCCATAGACTGAGAATAGTAATATATTCGTTGATTATATTATTTTCCTCACAACGTGATTTGATACACGTAACGCCATCTATTGAAAAGAAATGGTATACACAAATAGATGCTAATGCTACGTTTGTTTTATAAAAGCTTAGTTATAACCTTCTTCGGATAGCATTTCAATAGACCTTCCGTAGACTGAGAATAGTAATATATTCGTTGATTATATTTCCTCACAACGTGATTTGATACACGTAACGCCATCTATTGAAAAGAAATGGTATACACAAATAGATGCTAAGTTCTTCTAGAAAACTTAAAATTCGCATAACTTTTGATTGCGGGAACCGATTGCGATGAAACAAAAAATATATGTTACTTGGAGATAAGCACAATATTTATTTATAAAAGTCAACAATATTGGATCGGTTGTTTTTACGTGATGCTTGAACAAACAAACAGATAAACAGATAAACAGACAAACAGACAAACAGATAAACAGACAAACAGATAAACAGACAAACAGACAAAAATTCCAAAAATGTTAAAAATGGGTTCTATTGGTTATAGTTTAACACCCCAACCAGGTTTTTTCAAAATATTTGCTATGTACAGACACGCCATGTCTACAGATTTATTATATGTATAGATGAATATATTTATAATTATGTATTCCGTATTATTTATTTGTATTGTGTGTTTTAATGTAGTATTTCTAAAAGTTTTATAGATACCCATATGCTTATTTTTGATATCATATTATCGTATCATAATAATGTGTGCACCTACCATGTTTTCTCTGCATCACCCTTAGGTCGACTGGTAGAAAATGCCTAAGGCATTAAGTCCGCCTCTGTACTATTTTTGTGCATAAAGAATAAAATAAGTAAGTCTTTTAAAAAACGCGGTGCAGAGTTTTGTGTTACGCTCGTCCCTGAAACCTTACAGTGTCGGTGTGTTGAGGGGACAATATTGACTCAAGTGGGGTTTCACTGTTCTGTTGCCAGCGGCTTCGGAGCTTTGACGTCGTATTATGTATATGTAAAAGCTACTCAGTTGATATAGGTGTGATCGGACCTTTACCGACGAGTCTCTAGGGATTGTTCTAAAATTGAATAGTAAAAAAATGCCTTTTCCGTGCCGACATAACTGTATTGTATTTATGGAAGGATTAGGTAGGTACATTTATTTAAAAAAAAACTGAATTGACTGATTGTCGTCTGTATTTACAATATTTTATTTTTAAACTGACAAATTAAAGAATTGTAATGATTGTAGTTTGAATATACTTAATCCTAATTTATCATTTTAAAAATAGCTTAGAGTTGGTATTTAAATATGTGTGAATAGGTGACTAAATAAATAAAAAAATGTAAGAAGGATTTATTATTTAAAAAATTTGTACTCGCCTAAAACATTTTTTTGCAATTAAATCTTATTAGAGCTTAAAGCCCTCGACATACTAGGGGACAAATGGGGCGATATGTCGCTGAACATGTTGCCCAAAAGCTACGTGAATGTCCTGGGGACAATATCGTGGAACAGTTTGCTTGCACACACTAGGCAGTTCTCGTTGAAATGTCTCCCGAGGACGTGCTACTTGACGTGACGTGACTTCTTGAGCACGTTGCGCACAGGACTGCACTCGGCTACAAATGACGCGGGGTTGCACGTTGCACATGCGCTCGCTCTCGAAGCGACGGGTTGCAACATGTCCCGCGTCACATAGAAATGCCGCACTATGTTGCGAGCAACGTTGCGACGTCACATGGACTCAATGTTGCGCATCGTGTTGGGGAACATTTTGTCCCCAAGTGTACCTAGGCCTTAAACATGTAACATTACTGCACATATTTCACTAACATCTACATTTACTTATGCAGAATGCTGACATATTTAAAATAACCACCAATTTATAGGTAAACTTAAACTAAATGGACTTCCTCCAAAAAAGATAAGGGAAAGTCTGTCTACATACCGAGTTTTTAAAAACCATATTTCCGTGACTGGTGTGAATATGTTGACATCTCAATTTCCTATGAAATCATAGGCGTAGGCAGCGTATAAATAAATAGAGAAATAAAACATGTATATCGAGATGTATACACATATTCACGGCAGCCACGGATTTATTTAAATATTAAGGACAATAAGTTATATTCGAAAATATCTTTTAGACCATTAAATTAGTACAACTGGCGAGGCGTAAGCTGAGCTTTGCATTAGTGTGAGTGCACATAGAATCGATTGCCAAAAAGCAGTATAAACCGGTTTAAACCAAGCAAAGGACGCGTCTGCATTCATTCTCACACAAATGCAAAGCTCAGCTTAGACCTCGCGGACGGTAGCTTAGTACCAAAAGATTTACGATAAAGTACAACGGGTGTAAGATATAGACCGATGGATAGATATACTTTATTGTACACTAAAATAAATAAAACAGAAGGACTACACGTAATTAAGAACAGTACAAATGGCGGTCATATCGCTTAAAGCACTTTCTTCCAGACAACCAAAAATATCGTCACCTTCCGCGCTAACTGTCGTATCTAGCAATTGATAATTTTTCAGTAGTTGCGTTAGCTGTGGCTTTATTAATGAATTAATAACTTTTTTATATTGCTCTTGCTTACTCTTGGCTTGGTTAGTAGTTGCCTTAAAGCCTTAAGGTATCTACACACATCAAAAGTGTCTAGGGATCAACATATATTTTTGCAATAACTTTTCTCCTGATTGATATTAATTAAAATTTTCTTTAAGGATTCATCAAATAAAGTGTTTTCGTTTGTCACAGTAACGATAAACCAAGTCACCTTTGCATTAATAAAGAAATTTGCCATTTTCCTAATAAAGGGATTTTTGACATTTGAACCACTAACACAAAAGTTCGAAAAAAAGACTGAAATAACAGTTTTCTTTAAAATTTTATTGGGTAACTTAAACAATTAATAATCCGTGTTTCTACCGCGAACACTAACAACACAAGAACATCGGTTTGGCATACTCAAAATGAGTTCATCCAAATCACGCTGTGGAATGGCCGCCCATGTTCGTTGCAACAACAAAAAAAGGTCTTCTTGCGACTGGATACCCTCCATATTCGGCAGAGCTCTTCTCTGTAGCATATCCCATGCATGCTCAATCGGGTTCAAGTCTGGCGACTGAGCAGGCCAGGGCAGGACATTGATGTTAGCTGCGGCGAGAGTCTGTCTTACAACTCTTGCGGTGTGCGGTCGTGCATTATCATGCATTAACTGAAATAAGGGACCGATTTGCGCTTGTAGAGGAACGATGACGTCTGATACAATCGTCTCAGCATAAATTTGAGCGTTGAGGTTGCCTCTGATCCAAATCAACTCAGTTCTTCCGCCGATCCAAATACCCGCCCATACCATGATGGTTCCACCACTATAAGGATGGACTTCCTGGCAGGATTTTAATCGCTGTTGGCGTCCAGGGGTTCTCCAGTGTCGTATACGTCTTGTATCCGGTCTCATACCAAAACGAGACTCATCAGAAAAGCACACGAAACGCCATTGTTCTTCTGCCCAATTTCTGTGTCCAAGAGCCCATTGATATCGAATCCTACGATTGTGCATTGCTATAGGTGGTACCCGTAGCGGTCTTCGGGAATGAAGGTTCACTTCATGCAAGCGGTTTCTGACTGTTTGGTCGCTAATTAAGTTCCCTGAAGAGTGATGAAGCCTCACGGCTAACATCATGGCGGTTATTGTTGGAGCTCTTCGAGTTAAGATTTGAATGTATCGGTCTTGTCTCCGTGTGGTGCAGCGATACCGTCCTCCATGGCGCTCAGCCACGGTACCAGTGCTTCGGTAACGTGTCCAAAGTCGACTGATAACACTCTGACTTGTATTCAGAGCTAAAGCCACAGTACGTTGCCGGGAACCAGCTTCTATCATTCCCACGGCTCTGAGCATTTCTTCCCTGCTTAAATGACGTCGCCGCTCCATAATAACGTTGGTTTTAATCAGTAGTAGGGAAACAGTAGCACTAATAATGTCTTCAATGCGTTGTATGTTTTTATAGGGAAAATATTGACAGCTGATTTTCATCTTTTACTCGAATTTGATTCACAGTTCCTGATTCAAATTATGAAATGCACCAAAAAGGATCCATATAAATTTATAAAATCATAAATTTATTACAAAGCCACATCTCAATCTCAAGAAATCCGCATAAAAATGCTTGATCCCTAGACACTTTTGATGTGTGTATTTATTTATTTCTATTAATTTGAAGCAGATGCGTCACTCTGTGAATATTTCTCTGAAAAATTATCAATTGCTAGTTACGACAATTAGCGCGGAGGGTGACGATATATTGATATAGTCAAATTGAACTTTCGAAAAAAATATCCCCTCTTTGACCTCATACCTTGTAGCAGACTAAAATGTTAACAGCAGATTTTATGTGTAGATATAGTTTTCGGCTAAGATTATCTCTCCCGTGGGTGTTACAAGCGACTAATAATATTAAGTGTGAGGACAGGATGCTGTACATCCTGTAAGCTGATTATAGAATATTGCGAGAATTAGGTCGCTAAAAGGGCTCCGGAGATCAAAACACGTGGAACTATACCTTGCTGTTTAAAGAGTGTAAATGAATTCGTGTAATTCCTAACTGCGTGATGTACTGGTGACAAATAAACTGTAAATCGTTTTTTTTTATAATCATCTGAAAAAAAAATACAAACAAAAAAAAGTAGTTTTTTGTTATTTTCGAGTCGTTTTAGATCTCCGAGTTAACTGACTGCAAAGAGCGATATCGCGCAATTACATGAATTCGTTTACATCCTGTTTAACGAAGTAACCTTAACTTTAAATTAACTTGTGAAACTTCACAGGATTACCTAGAACAAATTATTTTAATTAAAACACATCAATAAAAAGTTAATTTAATAAAACCCAACTGCATAAAAAGCGAACTAAAAAGATAGAAAAACAAGATGATGAAGAAAATAAAAATAAGAACTGTAAAAATTCAACCAAGACGTGGGTAGGTACAGTCCGAGAAGCCTAAGCTGAGCGTTGCATTATTGTGAATGCACATAGAATCGATTGTCAAAAAGCAGTATAAACCGGTTTAAACCAAGCAAAGGACGCGTCTGCATTCATTCTCACACAAATGCAAAGCTCAGCTTAGACCTCGCGTACTTCTAATTCACTTCTAAATTCTTCGAAACAAAACGAAAGCTAGCAAACACCAGTGCAGTTGCAGTTAAGTTTCAATCAAATCAACACTTTTCGTATTTTCTTAAGGCGCTTCCCCCACCGAAAGTGGTCCCACTTCGGGAAAAAAGCATTATTTCTGTCAACACACAACATATTGAAATTTCGTACAACATTTTAGTCAAATGTTGTGGAAATTTTCGAACACCAAATATCAACACTAGAGCTTCTGGATTCGAAGTTTTAGCGATAAGTACCAAAAACGGCCGCTTTTAGCATTAAGCACTAAAACTTCTAACCTAGGATGTCAAGTGTTGTTTTTTGGTGTTCGAAAATTTCTACAACACTTGAACACGTTGTACGTACGAAATTTCAATATGTTGTGTGTTGACAGAAATAATGCTTTTTTCTGTAACGGCGCCACTTCGGTGGGGGAAGCGCCTTAATAGGCAATCGCTGAAATCGCTCGATACGCTCGCGTGAACTTAACTGCAGCGTCACTGCAACTTGATCGGCGCGTCATGAAATTACGTGAATCAGCCTACAGATCTGTTCATTAAAATCCATTAGAATGTAGTCTTTTAATGGTACCTAGACTCTGTGAAATTTTGCCAGTTAATTCGAAGGAAACCTGTATAAGGTCTATCTATTCATACACGAAATATTTTGAAGGATACATCTATAGGTGGTAAAGAAGCCATATAAATTAAAAAAAGAAAAACTAAGTACCAATTTTTTTTTTAAATTAAATTATTTAAAATTACTTGATACACGTATCAAATACTGGCACATGACTATTTACAACATCCATTACGCTAGTTTCTACGTAGTATTTATTGACAATGAAGCGGGCACTTTTTTTTTCAAATTTATGCAAAATGTCTCAATCATTATTACAATTAAAATAATTACGTAAAATAAAAAACTTAAAAAAAAAAACTCTTGTCTTTGGCTTCTTGACCACCGATAGATGTATCCCTTAAAATATTTCGTGTATGAATAGATAGACCTTCTACATATAATGATAATGTCGATTTTATAGTTTTCATAGTAAATATAGATCTGCTCTCGTGTAGTGCCGGACTTAAAGAATAGCACTACCCCATCTCTTCCCGTGGGTGTCGTACAAAGCGACTAAGGGATTCTATAGAGGATGGGCAGCAGCGTTCTCTGAGTACTTTAACAACCATACTGTGATCGCCAACGCCAACCCGCCTGCCAAGCGTGGCGATTATGGCAAATCCCCCCAACATTGTTTGGGTGAGGCCTATGTCCAGCAGTGGCCGTCTTTCGGCTGAATGATGATGATGATTATAGTAACTCTGTGAAATTTTGCCAGTAAATTCGAAGCAAACCTGTATAATGATAATTCGATTTTATGGTTTTTCTAGTATATAAATACAAGGTTAGTCAGAAAGGGGGTACTAATCCGAAAGGGTGTTAAAGTACACATAATAATGAGTAACTTTTGTTCTACAACTTTTCCCAAAAGTCAATAGTTTAAGAGAAACAGTTGTACAAAAATCTCAAAAAAAAATCTCTAAAATCTATCTATCCCCAGTTATGATCAGCTGTGTTTACATTTTAGGTCATAATTGGGGTCATGAATTAGAAGCACCATTTTCTGAATTTGTTACTAAAGCAGGGATGAAGAATTTTTGAAAAAACTAAAACAAAAATCATTTTATTTGGAAAAAAAATATATCGAATTTTGAAATTTTAACACTTGCTTTCAAACAGTCATCAGCGATACTATAAGTGGGCTTCGGATTAGTACCCCCTTTCCGACTAACCTTGTATAGAACTGCTTGTGAGCGAGCTCTGAAAAGGTTTAGAAAGCTCTAGAATACAGACTTAAGAAAATACAACGTGTTTTTTTTTATATCCCATAACTCTAGGGTATGATTGAGACCATATCAAAGAACCAACTGGCGTATGAATTATTCTTCAATCATCTTTTTTTTTTGTTTTCATTTTTCATACAAAATAATTCGACAAAGTCACGATTATTAATGTAAAACACCCTTACGTGAAATATGACAACGTCGCATTTTCTTATAGGCCAATCAAATTAGCTAAACCTGGACATAATTCGATAACTGTAATTTTCTTTTTCTATGACATAAAGTATTGTTAATTATAGTTAAAATAAAAAGAATTAAACATTTTAAAGCTCCGCGTCAGTGTAAAAAAAATGAAAAACTAAATTATCAACACATTTTGATTTCGTAAGTACAGCATAATAAATAACTTTGTAAAAGTACCTTTATTAAGATATGACGCTTGTATTCCAGTAAAAAACGTCTAAATTAAACTAATTAATCTTTCGGGACTATCATTAATGAAGAAGGTTCAGTAAGTTACAGATTTTTTGGATTATCTTACCAGAAATTATAGATAACTATAATTCAACAGTTTATTCTGCATAGTTTAACATGTGTGTTAATAAATTATTAAAAATTAAACAGATTCTCTTTGCGGAATTATGAAGTCACAAATATTTGTAATTTTTGGAATGCCAAAATACATAACTACTTCAAAAGTGTTTAATTCATGCCTTCAAAATATGTTTAGTACCTTAGTAAACAAATTAAACAATAAATGTTCACGATTATTCATTTATTGATATTTTTTCTTTGTTACATTTCAATATAAACGTTATTCCTTGTAGCTTAAGGTCGTAATTTCTTTGTGCCCCATTTCCCGACCGTGCTATCGCGAGTAACGAGCGATTTTTGTATCTCACTATTTACTTACTTATTTATTTACTAGTTTTTGCCCGCTACTTCGACCGCGTGAATGTCGGTTATTATCACGGATGCTGACGAAGTCACGAATTAAAAATTAGCCTTTGTCCTTCCCTAGGGGTCGAGCTATCTTCTTTATATAAAGGGTGTCCCTGGAAGTATGGATCAAATCGAATAGGGGCGTGGGCAATGTCATTTCCAAACTTTGTAACCCTGAGAATGTCGGTGCAATTGTTTACGATTCAGAAGTTATGACTAATTATTGTTTGTTTTTTTCAATCACTTTGCATAGAAAAAATCATAAAAAAAACTATCAGAGCTATCACTTTTTTTAGGACTTTGGCGAACAGTAGGCCTTTCTTGTTGTAGTGCTTTTACGCAGCTAGAAAACATGTGTTAAATAAGAAAAAACATTTACTGCAAAGGCTTTTTTGGTCTGGCAATTTTACTCAAGTTTTTACTACTACAAGTTTTGAAATGACCTTGCCCACGCCTCTATTTGATTTGATCCATACTTCCAGGGACAACCTGTATAGATTATAAACTACTATTCAATTGTTTCCACTTTATAAAAAATAAAATGTGTAGTTAACTAATAGACTAAACGTTGGGCAGTTCGCTCACACCGCGGCATTTTTCTTATTTTTAGCACTTCTAAACGAAAGGTCCGATTCGAATAATTTAAAGAGCATTTTACATGTACATAATCAACCTTGATTATGAAGCTATTTACTTGGATAAGGATTAATATCATGATAGGAACGTCTTCATCTTTCGATTCTACTCGTGTTTTGATCGACTCATTTGAACAAATAACGGTTGATGTCACTTAACTATAATAATTAGACATATGCCCTCATGGACTTTTTTGTGGATAATGAAGAGTGCTATAAACATGTAGTACATTATTTTTATGTATCGTCAATAGTTTTCGCAGCGTACGCCAAATAATATTTTTTTAAGCAAATTTTTGATACCTTGGGTTACATTATTGTAATTTTATTACGGATCCCTAATTTTTTGATAATAAAATATAGCCTATGGCACTCACGGATAACGTAGCTTAGCTAGCCTATTGGTGAAAAATTTTTTGAAATTGGATGAGTAGTTTCGGAGATTACCTCCATTATACAAACAAACTTTACCTCTTTATAATATTATATACTTATAAGAATTCGATAGGCTATATAGTCAATGATTGTCAAACTTTTATGAACACGTGGCACCGCGGATCGACTGGGGTCGAAATTTATTGAAATATTGTGTTCATTAGATCGATAATAACTAAATTGTTCAGGATGAGGTATTATGATGATTTTACTGTTTTGTGATAGGTACTGTTTTCCAATTTTTTGTAAATTTTGGTAGGTATATGTATCATCATCATCATCATTCAGCCGAAAGACGTCCACTGCTGGACATAGGCCTCCCCCAAGCATCGCCACATCGACCGGTCCTGTGCTTCTCGCATCCAGCGGTTTCCCGCGACCTTCATTAGATCATCGGTCCACCTTGTGGGAGGCCTAACCACGCTGCGTCTTCCGGTACGCGGTCGCCACTCCAGAACCTTTCGGCCCCATCGGCCATCCGTTCTGCGAGCAATGTGCCCCGCCCCCTGCCACTTAAGTTTGGCAATTCTTCGAGCTATGTCGGTTACCTTGGTTCTCCTGCGAATCTCATCATTTCTGATATGATCACGCAGGGTAACTCCGAGCATAGCCCTCTTCATTGCCCTTTGAGTGACCTTGAGCCTTCTTACGAGGCCCATTGTGAGCGACCACGTTTCAGTACCGTATGTAATCACTGGCAACACGCACTGGTCAAAGACTTTCGTCTTGAGACTCCGCGGTAGTTGGGACGAAAAGATTCTACACAGCTTCCCGAACGCTGCCCAGCCGAGTCGGATTCGACGATTAACCTCTTTCTCGAAGTTGGACCTACCTAACTGGACAGTTTGCCCTAGGTAAACATAATCGTCGACAACTTCGAGTGTAGAGTCTCCGATCTTCATGGGAGTGGGTGTTACATGGATATTTGACATGATCTTTGTCTTATCTATGTTCATTTTAAGACCCACTCTTTCGGAAGCTCTACTAAGGTCATCGAGCATTGTACTGAGGTCCTCCATGGTTTCAGACATGATGACTATGTCGTCGGCAAACCGAAGATGAGTGATGTACTCGCCGTTAATGTTGATGCCTAGCCCTTTCCAATCCAGAACCTTGAAGACATCCTCCAGTGCAGCGGCGAACAGTTTCGGAGAGATGACGTCTCCCTGCCTCACACCTCGCTGCAGAAGGATAGGTTTCAAGGTCTGATCCTGTAATCGGACTGACATAGTGGCGTTTTCATACAAACACTTCAGCACTTCGATGTACCGATAGTCAATCTGGCACCATTGAAGAGACTGCAGTACAGCCCAGGTCTCGATCGAATCGAAAGCTTTCTCGTAGTCCACAAACGCTAAGCAAAGAGGCAGGTCATATTCTTCGGTCTTCTGTATAACCTGCCGCAGCGTATGTATGTCATCTACGGTGCTAAAGCCTTTTCGGAATCCGGCTTGTACGGGAGGCTGGAAGTCGTCAAAAGTGCGCGCGAGACGGTTCGTGATGACTCTTGAAAACAGCTTGTAGACATGACTCAGAAGTGAGATGGGCCTGTAGTTCTTCAATAGGGTATTATCACCCTGTTTGAAGAAAAGTATCACCACACCTCTGTTCCATGCCTGTGGCGTTTTCCCCTCGAGTATGACGGAATTAAACAGCTTCTGAAGGGCCTTATGGACCGGTTTTCCACCCGCCTTCAGAAGTTCGGCCGTAATTCCGTCATCGCCGGCGCTTTGTTCTTTTTAAGGTACTTCAGAGCCATCCTAATCTCGTACAGGCTGACGTCCGGGATGTCTTCGGTACAGTGTTGGATCAATCTAGCTCTTGGGTCGTTTGCCAGATTCGCAACGGGTTCGCTTGTTGAAGTGTACAACTGTCCATAGAACTTCTCGACCTCTCTCAAAAGCTCTGGTTTGGCGGATACGGATTCTGCCGTCATCGGTCTTCAGTTTCATAAGCAGACTCTGCCCAATAGGCAAATCTCTTGCACTCGGCGTAGATCGCACTTCAAGGACTTAGAGATCCGTCTATTGAGCTGCCGGTACATAAGCGCGTCATCTGGAGACTGCAGAATCATCTCGTGCCTTGCGTCCATGAGCTTAAGAGCAGGGTCAGAGAGCTTTTCGGTTCTATATCTACGACGGATCTTGAAGATCTTAGACCCGACAGTATGGACAGTTTCCACAAACCCATCGTTGTAATCGTCCACGGAGCTCCCTAGGCATTCGAAACGATTCTGAAGTTCAATCTGAAAGCTCTTGGGGTTATGGACCTGGATCGGTGCAGGACGGAGCGTAGACTTCATCAGTCGAGATCTTTCCAGCTTGATATTTAGATTCAATGTGCCTCTTACCATGCGGTGATCGCTTCCGGTTTTCACCGCGTTGATCACAGAGACATCTTTGAATATTTGCTTCCTCGTCGGCATAATGAAGTCAATCTCATTTTTAGTTGCACTATCAGGGTTCAGCCAGGTTCATTTCCTATGCTCACGCTTTCTGAAGAAGGAGTTCATCATAAAGAGCCCCTCTTTTTCCACAAAGCTGGCCAGTCAATGGCCCCGGCGATTGCGACTTCCAAGTCCAAATTGCCCCACTTGCAGTTCATCATCGTCTCGCTTGCCTAGTTTAGCGTTAAAGTCCCCCATGACAAAAGTGAAGTGAGTTTTAGAGCCATGCATGGCTCTGGAGATATCCTCATACATGGTCTCCACCTCATCGTCGGAGTGTGCCGAGGTCGGGACGTATACCTGTACGACCTTCAACGAATCCCCTTTGGATATTTTGAGTATAAGGTACGCCACTCTGGTCGACACACTCTCGATCTTCACCACGTTGTTCACAAGGGACTTGTGGACGATAAACCCGACACCACCCTGGGACTGTCTATCGCCCTCCCGGAAATAGAGCAAGTTACCGGATTTGAGGATTATCGAGTCCGGGACTCTCTTCGGATTTCAGATAACCCTATAATATCCCAGCGTAACCTGCTCAATTCTTCCTCGAGTTCGGTAATCTTCTCGTCGGTCCGTAGTGTACGCGTGTTGTACGTTGCCAGGTCCAGTCGTCGTTGTTTGTGGTAGCCGGATCTCTGCCGGGGATTCTTAGCACCCCACGCCCTGCCGTTACCTAGGCCGCTACCTTGACCAGGGCTAGCTAGCAGTGCCGCCGGGGACTAGGGGCCGTTTCTTCTTTGTGCCATCCATGTTGGGGGGGTTTGCCATAATCGCCACGCTTGGCAGGCGGGTTGGCGATCGCAGTATGGTACGGTATATGTATAACAGCAAATAAAACTCATTATACAAGGTTAGTCGTAAAGGGGGTAGGCACTAAAATATTAAAGTACCAATAATAATGAATAACTTTTGTTCTACAACTTTCCCCAAAAGTCAATAGTTTAAGAGGAATAGCTCTTCAAAGATTTCTTAAAAAATACGCTAAAGTCTATCTATACTCAGTTATAGCAGCTCAGCAAGCTGGTTTAATCAGCATCATTATAAGTTTGATGGAAATCGGTTCAGCCGTTGCGTAATTATCAGCTGTTTTCTCAGTTAGGTTAGGTAGGTGTGCATTGTACGGCGTTGCAGCTATTGTAAGATCATGGAAGTAAATTTGCTACTTAACTTAACTGAGAAAACAGCCGGGCCCACGTTGTATAAAATATCAAGTATCGAAAATGTATCAAATACGATTTATTTTCAATAGCAAGTTTCCTAGTTAGGTATTTATACGAATAGTAATAGTGAAATATTTATTGAACTAGACTCGTAAAAACAAACACAATAGAATTTCAAAACCACAAATTTTTTTGAAAATTTCAGCGATGTATCGATTGTTCTTTTCGATGTATCGAGTTTGAAATTAATACATTTTTTTAAATATTAATTTGATTTATATCGATACTTTTTGGGACTTCCTGCATCCCTAAGTGAGGCCGCACACCGGCATCACACGCTACTCGCGACATACATTTAGGGCGCCACAATTATTGCGATAAAATTTACGCGGCGACAAATGTATCGTGTATCGGAAACACAGTTGTAACGTGGCACTAGCAACAGAATGTCGACATCATCGTCTGACGACGACGATTTTTTGATGTGGCGATTAATGAGAAAAAATAGACGTTATTGGGTTCATCCGTTTAATCAAAATTGTATAGGTTAGGTATAGGTAGGTACTTCCTTTCATTAGATTTTTCGCCGATCTTAGTCCATATCATTTCTGTAATCCATCTGTTGCTATACGCAGTGAGCGTGTGATTACATAAAATAGGGTTTTATTCAACCTCTGCAATAAACTCAACGTAAAATTCAATGTTGTCTTTCATTTTTGTAAAGCGCGGCAAACGTCTCACCACAAACTGCACCTACTACAACTGTGTCCTTGATGTGCGGGTTTACATACAAATATACTGGGGCGATAAAATGTGTCGCGATTCAAATGTGGTGCTACAATTATTGTAATACAAATGAATCTCTGGTGTGCGGCCTCACTAACTCGATAAGACATCTTGCCCTTGACGCCGCGCCCCGCCCCGCACCCACCGCATGCATCCCGCTCCAATACTTTTTCGCGCGTATCATCAATAATATTTTCAATTTTAAAAGCGTAACATTAACATGTTTAATTTTGATGAAAACATGATTGTAATACACAAAAACCTATTATTAAACAAAAATTTCACAGTTTCGATTTTTAACTACTGAGAAAAACATTATTATTAAAACGTAAGAAATAAATGTTTAATTTTTGTCTTAAATGTCTAAAAAGACGCACTAAAGCTTAATCAGATACAACCACCGTAGTTACCATTTTTGCTTATCTAGATATTGAGAACAGATGAATACTTTGAAGAAAAACATACATACGAATTTGGTTTCAGTTTAATTTTGCTATTAGGTGATAGCATTTGAATGCCCCTCAAAATTATACTAACAAGGTATTTGGTTACCTATTTTGCTTTTAGAAAAAAGCTAAGTAGTGTACGAAATCTCATTTTTTTTTAAATAAACGGTTACCACCGCGGGTTTTTTACATCATATATCTAATTAATATTTGATACTTAATATCAATATCCCATAAAATAATAAAAACAACGAGTTATCGAATTATGTCCAGGTTTAGCTAATTTGCTTGGCCTATTAGCTTTAAATATGAATGATTGGTTTGAATAAAAATGAATTACTGTTATTTATCAATGAAACTTAGATACCTATAATTTAATTATGATTGATTATATCTTCGAAACTATGCATTTTTGGACCACCTATTCTAGGAGATTTTGTGTTCTTTTTACTTACATAATATGACCCTAGAGTTATGGGATATCAAAAAATGCACGTTGTATAGTTTAGGAAATACATAAACATAACATCACGACTGTATTACCCGAAGGGTTGGGCAGAGGTTTATAACACACCCTCATTTCACCGTTATGTTTAAGTTACCTACATGTAATATGAAGCGAGAACAAATCCAGACTCCAGGCTGCTACTGAGAATTTTCATAAGCAAAAACGCAATATCACTTCACACGACTTCGATCGAAACCAAAAGACCTCATAGTCAGCAGTCGCGTCCCAGCGAGGCAGTTTATGAAATACATTCGACGCAATAACCTATAAATCAAAACGAAATTAATTCCAATGAGACTTAAATTGTATAAAGTAGCACAAAGTCATCAATCAGAAACCTACATACTCTTAGCAAACTTTAGAGCCTATTTCTAGGTCCGTATTACCTAAGTTTCATATCGCATTACCAAATCATTATACAACAAGACAACCTATACAGAACCCATCAATTTCACACACAGAGGCGTAAATTCTGATCTAATTACATTATGTTTGGGAGGCTTTGTTCTTACATCACAGACTCGTTTCGTCTTAAGAGGTTACATCAGATTGCGTAAAGGCTGTTGCCACGATACATCACTTTCTCCTCATAGATATCGGGCGTCTGCTTTTATTTGGGTCGGCTTGACTCATGACTGGACTTATGTATTCTGATAGCAGACGACTAAGCAATCCACTTTAAAAGGTTATACAGTAAAAGATACGATTGTGGGATACCTATCTATCTTTTAAGAGGCACGTGTATCTATCTACACGTGTCGCTTTATAAGACCTTGATCATTTGCGTTTGTTAACTCTCTAAGGACTGATTTTACAACTGTAGATAATTTTTGTCTAGGGAATAAATGTAGCAGTTTGACGTAGTACATTTTCTTTACAAAAGCTGTCAAAACCACCATATTTCTATTAACAGATAAACAGGGATTACAAAATCAATGATTAAAATTACAGCACTTAAAGGAATGAATCCAAGAATGTATTATTCCTTTTTAAGAGAAATATAATCTATGTTATATTTTCCCTATTACCGACGACCTATTTCAACAAATGGGAGGAAAATCAAAATTCATAATAAATAAACCTACGCAACAAAAAATATACAAGCATAACATTACATAATTTTTACTGAACATAAATCTAATACCAAAATCAGAAAGTTATAAAACATGAACAGATTTATAGCTTAGACATAATAAATACGGTGATTACAATTTATGTGATAAAGTGTTAAATCCACGTAACAGCTTACACGTGCAGTATTCATCCTACTTTTGTTCGTCCGATCTGAAAGCACAATACAAAATTAATGACTGTTTTACGTGTCGTCGTAAACCACGGACCCTCAAATAAAAATTCTTCGCGCAACGAAACAAAAAGTAATGCTTAGGGAGGAAAAAGTTTTACTACACAACAACACCTTCCTACATTTTGTTTTTATGTTTATGTTTTAGCTACCTACTCTAGCGATAATTTAACATTGTAGCAAAATAAAATCGCAAATCACGATTAATCGTCTTTAAGGCGAGCTGAACCCTGGCGCGGTAATCGGGTAAGCGACGACGCGCGGGCCGAAAATCACTTTAAAAAATCGATAAAAAATATATAAATGTTATAAAAAAAAACGATCGGGTAGAATCGATTCCAAAATTAATTACCTATAAATTAATATTAATTATAAAAATGTATTATAGTAAGTACTTGTTTAAAATGAAATTTTGCTTGTAAAAAAACTGCAAATCGAAGTAACTTCAGTATTTTTTTCTATCGAGAAAACTATATTGCATCGTGTATTGAACGGGTACATGGTATAGAGAAGGAATGTATCCTAAAATATAAATTTATTTTGGGTTCTAAATGTTTTAATTTGCCTATCAAAAATGAGTTCTAAAACAAGCAAAACCTACCGCGCCAGGGTTCAGCTCGCCTTAACAGTGTTATAGAATTTTCATTCCCTACTTAATTTAGATATTCCCTGTTTGTATTAAGTAAATAATTAAGATTTTTATAAAACGAATCCTAGAATGTAAGGAATCCAATTTAAAAAGTTAATTCTGAACAACGATCAAATTAATTGGAAACTATTCTAGGTAGTCGCTTAGAACTGCATACTAGTGCTACAAACGAATGAAACGAAATTGAAACTGCTTATGTGGAGAACCGACACATACAACACAAAGGGGACATTTAATTTAAAATCACTAGATGGGCATTTTAAGGTCTTATTGAAGGTTACGTATTAAAATACTTACCTAAGTTATTTATTACTACGGTCAAAAGACCTACCGTTTAAAATACCTAAAGATCGTTTCACCGACTTTTGTAATAACTAATGAACGAAATCCATATTGGAGAGTTCATCTACGGTTTATTCAACTACAATTAATTCAACTAAGGTTGATAAAACTAACGGACGATGCACCGCTCTGCGGGGCTCCGTCAACTCTGCTTTCGAAACCCAAACAACCTTACAACGCTCAAAATAATGTTTGTTGTAAAGCAAAATTTAAAATTTAAAAAAAAATCCTTAAAAAGACCAGTTATTTCATACACAGTTGAAATATCCAATATCTTAAAAAAACATTAGATTCATCGTTCGTTAGTGCGATTAATTTTAGTTTAATCAAAATTAAGTAAGTTAAACAATAGTTGAGTCGACCAATATACGTTATGATCAAATGTGAATCAACCGTAGTTATCTTGAAAATAGAATAAACTTATGTATTAATACGTAACCCTTATTGAATCAACGGTGCACAAATATGTAGTAAGCCACCATCACTTCGTGGACACATTTGTCTAACATGACAGAGGGACGCCACCTACGCCCATTTATGGCCATTACACATATGGAATTTATTACTAAGCGGCATATATCTAATCTGAGTTATGGCTTTATTTCTAACAACTATGGCTATTAAGTGAAGCCCACAAAAACAGATATTGCGTAATAAAACATTCATATTTGTCATAGCAAAACCAATTATCATCAACATGATAATTGAGCCATCCTATGTTTTGAGTTAATTGTGGGATAATATTTACAATCCAATCAACATTATTTCCGGAACAAATTGATTTGATCTGTCTTCGAAAACAAATAGTTCTCAAGCTTCAGAACAAAACGGTCGATTACGTCTTCTATAACATAAAATGTAAATTCTAAACTGTATAAGGTGGAGGAAGTCTCACTTTAAAGACTGGGCCAATATGTAAATGTTTATTTTTATGGATAGGAAGTAAAAAAGTTTCTACTGCAAACCAAATCGTAACTTAGATGACCACATCTGAATGTTTAAAATTTCTCTTGGTTACTAAACAGATTTTATCGAATGCAAAAGAATTCAGCACTCCAGATACAAAAGGTTCAATTGGGGTCCCAAAATCGGAATGTCCCAAAAAATCATGTAATCTGGTGACACTAAACTAGTGAATGACGCTGTTTCGATTCTCGCGGTCGAGTGGTCCAGTTAATACGATACCATTTGCATCGAGTCATCTATTCAAATTGCTTGATTGAGATAGTTCGAAGAGTAATTAAACCGATTTCGATTCGTTCGAGTGCAGCATTGATTTTGTAAACATATGGTAGACACGAATAGAAATCACCAATAACTAGTGATTTAATCTTAGCATTAATTTTAATTTTTTAATTTCTCTCGTGGATTACATTAGTCGGTGGCTTTGGCCGTTAATTCAATATCTGTTGTAACTGGTAGTTACTAACGGTCAGTACTGGTTGGACTCAGTTGATATGTAATTACCTTAGAAGCAGAAAATAAGGGATTTAATAACTTCAACTTTAATGTAGGCATGCAATAACGGAAACTACATAATATATTATCTTTTCCTTCAAAAGGCAATTGATCTATACTACAATATATCAATGTTAAGGATTGATCCAAGCTGGATCAACTTTCATATTAGAGTCTACAAAATTAATGCTCTATCTTCATCTTCCACGATAATTAAGTCTGGTCAAGTGTTAAACAAGGTCGATACTACATCGTAGTATGTATCAATCAATGCGTTAATTAATAGTGTATTAATCCCCAGTGAGTCGTTCGTAGCATCCGCGTTTTTGTTGCGTCGCCATTCATGGAAGAGACTATTGCCCATTGTCCTTGGTGAGACGCGGTAGAGGTTAAACGTTCTTTGATGAGTTCCTTTGTGAAGAATCAACCAGTTCCCTCGAAACTCAAATAAAAAGTACATATTGTGTACACAGCAACTATGTAATACCTTCTTGTTTCCCAAACTATTTGTTCGCGTCAATAACGTTTTTGCGAAATTAAATCGTGAGTAACTTTCCTTTATTTTTATGAAATAAGTTAGCAATAGCTAAAATTTGCGGCTTTCGTATTTATTGCTTTCGCAATCGTAATACAGTGAGATAAAGTTTGTTGTCTCAGTTTTATTGGGATCAATCACCGAGCCGAATAAAAAAAACGATCGCCGAGGAATGTCGGCAGTCTTTTGTTTGTCATTCCCAACTTATTTTGGACTTACCACAACAATAGGCAGTATAACTACAAAGCACAAACTGGCTACTAACAGCAAAGCTCCATCAGTCATTTAGGTGTCATGAATGGCGAAATATCCATTGAAGATTTCCTTTTCATGGCTTTCATAGCCGGCGTCGTCGTGGGCATCGCATCTCCAGCCATATTGGATTTCATAGTGAGAAATTTTCCGGGATTTTAAAATTATTTTTCGCTCACTGCTTTCTGGTGCTGCTTTAAAGCGCTTGATGTTTCATTCAGCGTTCATAAAACAGGAATGTGTAGTTGTGAGATGAAAATGTTCGCTCTATTTTGTATGAGTTTTAATGTTTAAACAAAACTGACTGGGCCTATTTTGCCAGACTTTTTTTTTTATATTGGCATTTTTGTCTTGCCGTATTTGTGTGAAACATAATGATTTTGTCGACACTTATTCGAAATTTATTGACGCACTTAAGACACTGATTATCATTTAAATTATAAATCATATCTGATTTTGCTGAACTCACTATGGCAAAGCCCAGTTTGGGTTTCCGCGTGTGATGTAACATAAAAATATGCCTTTAACGATTATCTTTATAGCTTGATTTGATTTTAATATTTAGTGTTAGAGACATTTATTATGCCAATTCATCTAATAATGTACATAACGAAATTAATGTGGACGTTTTCTATTTTTCTAATTAAACGTCTGTTGACTCCAAATGTTGTTAAGACACGAATAGAAAAATAAAATTGCAGGGTAACACGTGCAAGTAAACTCTTTGAAATAAAATCGTTTGCGTCACTGCTGCACATGCGAAGATAACATGCGATCATCTCACGCGAAGTTTAGCCTTTAGGAAAAAAAAAACACTTGTACTATGTTATAAATAAATACACATCACGACCGTATCTGAAGAAGTTGTCAGAAATATACCGCACATTTCGCCGGTAGCGGTACTTCATCACATCATCACTCAGCCGAAAGACGTCCACTGCTGGAGATAGGCCTCCCCCAAAAGGGTGGGATTGCCGTAATCGCCACGCTTGACAGGCGGGTTGGCGATCTGGCGGACCGAGACCTGCCGGGGTCGCGGTCAGGAGAAGGAACACCGTGGGTTTTTAGCCGGTAAGAGTACAGCATACCCCTTCGCCTTCCCCGGGTGAAGGGCAACAAGGAGGATCGTCCCAAGAAAAAAAAAAAAAAAGGCGTGTTAGCGATCGCAGTATGATTGTTAAAGTACTCAGAGAACGCTGCTGCCCATCCTCTGGAGAATCCCTTAGTCGCCTTTTACGAGACCCATCGGAAGAGATGGGGTAATGCTATTCTTTAAGTCTACTACACGAGACGTTAATTAGTCCCATGTAATCGGGACGAGCCTATTAGGTATCATTTCTCGGGCACACCACCAAACTCCAGGCTGCTACTGAGAAGCTGAAAGGCTGCCTGATGAGGAAATTGAATCCATGGTCTCGGCAACCGCGTTTGCAACCCTTGCTGATTCCACCAATGAGGCAGTTTATCTTGTACTGTACGTTTTACCGTTGAATAAACTTGCAATGTTATTGAATCAGACATTTCACGCATTTATTGCAAATATACACCATTAATGTATTCACTTCTTTAAAAATACACTGCTCTGTATGTGACACGGTGTGGTAAAGAAGACGCGCCTGCTGCGAATTTCTAATTTTGTACAGATTTCAGACATAAAGAAACAAGTTTGGATTTGGAACAGAAATACAGACCGAATTGCCCGCAAAATTAGAATTATAATTTTCGACTTGAAAATATAAGAAAGATTCATGAATCTTTCCTGAATCAGAATTTAATTATTACGGCATAAATTAAGGAAGTTAATAATTGGGGTAGTCCGGATGCGGAAAGCGGAAGGTCTGTTTTGGTTAAATTTTTGAATAAGATTTCAAATGGTACAGGTTCCTAAAATAATTTAACATAAATAAAATAGTGTAGGACTCTTACAATCCCGCCCGAAAGACTTTTATATTCTGTCAAATTATCACTTAAAAAACAGAGGCCAATCCTGTAAGTTGATTGAATAACAAAAAAAAAGTTTCATTTTGATTACAAGAGGAAATTGTGAGGGCAATCAACGCAAACTGATATCAATCCTACTTTGTACGTCTCCATAAAATTCATTTCCGAAAAAAAAAACAGTAAATGATCGAAGTTATCAATAACGTATCTCAGTACTATAATGTTGTTTTCTTATAAACTCAATCAAAATGCAAACGTAGACTTTGCCGTCATTACCGCATTATCAAACCCCATCAATCAAACTTTTAAGTAGGTTCGGGTAGATAAAGCAGAAGCTTCGATGGGCCGCCCTTCCGAGCTTTTAGTTCGTGAGCCGAACTTGCACGATGCCCACAGCGAAGCCCCGAAGCCAGACGAACAACGGCACGAAGCGAGAACGAATACCAGTCGGAAACGAAATATCGTCGTATTAGTACGTCTGAATCGCCCGCGCGCACGTGAACCTAAGTTATTCTCTTCGTCACACACTTGTGACTGTAAGTGGAGTGAAACTTATGAAAATCTAAAGAAATTGTTATAAAACAAAGCAGTTAAGTGTTACATTACAGAAGGAGATTGTTCAATGGATTTTTCTGAAACATTACAGTGGACGTTCGCGCCACGAAATTTGTTTTTGTTTGCGCGGTTTAAGCCGGTGCACTAATTGCTGTTGTGGAGGTAAGCAAGATTTTTTGTTGTAATTGTTAATGGATATAGCTGGACTTCGTTTCATTTGATGTTCTTCCTTATATAATTATTTCGAAATAATTGTTTGGAGCGAGAACAGGTTTACTTAATACGAAGTTAACAACAAGGAATGAAGGCAAATAATACTTGAATACCGCCAATGGCAACGTCTTCTTTGTAATCATCGCTTTTAAAAACCTGATGCATTTTATCCTGTTTCATTTTTATTCTACGTATAAAGTTGTATTCTTCTTTCAAATCAGTCAGTCATTATACACTTATTTCATTTGGTCACAAATCATTCATCCCATGTTCCAGGGGCTATAAAAAAGCTACCTTTTGCGTGTTTATATCTATCGGGCCGGCTCATCCGCCGACTGGAACCAGTTCTCGGCCAGATGATAGTTTGTTATTATTTTTTGCCCCGAGCGGGTATCTCAGTGGTCCGGTATCGAGAGAACAACTACCATCTTACGCCATCGTCGACACAATAAGAATATGAATTTTGTATTTTGCTAATGAGCCTCCACATGAAATATGTTACAAGGAATGTACGGATCTTATCCTGTACGAGGATAAAGAGGGTCTTTGGCTTTGGTATATTTAAGACTTCAGGCATTTTGATAATAATATTCACGCCTATTCCGGCAACTTCGAGAGGGAAATGTTTAACTTTGATAACAAAGCCAATTTGACTTAAGAGAAATTTATTTTGAAAGAACAATGGGTAATTTTGTTTGGAACCCGTACCCACCTTGTAGCATTTTAGACTAGGTGTCATTTAGAAGAGGCATAAGTGAACAACTCAAAAATGAATAAACGAATGAATGAATGAATGGGAGACCGAAGTTATGATCACTTCTATTTTGCATTTTCAGTCGTCTATGTAGTGTTATAATTATTATTTTATAGGCCCAATGAATAACCAGTCGTTCTGTTTCATCGAGAGAGACTGACCCAGCTTCCTAAGATTTACTTTTTGCTACGGAAAATATTAATTAAAACGCCATAAATTCAATTAAGTACAGTTTGTTTATTTATTATGGTACACAAAATAAACATCATCACTAAATGGTATTGTTGCTCTCAATGATTATTTCATCCCAAGCATTTGCCGGACCGACGAAGTTTATTTTTTCGAATTTTATTAAAAACTAAGTAAAAAGTGATAAATATTTTTTTTTAATTAATGTCACATATGCACCGCCTAGTTATTAAAAAAATATTCATTTAGATACTCATAGAATACCTTATATATTTTTTTAAGTTTTGCAATACTTAATAATATCAATATTTTTATTTAAAATGGCTCCTACATTCGGCGTATGCACATGTTTGCAGTTCCCTTCCGTTTTGTGTGTTTAATGTGAATTTTCGGTTGTGTTAAGGTTCGCGCACATTATGTCGGGTCGCAGCGGGGCGGAGCGGGCCGCAGCGCAGCGCAAAATGCTTACTGAGGGCGCAGCGGGGCGGGGCGGGCTGCATCACACTCAACCAAAATCTGCGGCGGAATATGCGGCCCGCTGCGCCCCGGCATAGTGTGCGATAGTTCGTATAAAATACATACGAGCGATTCGAGCTAATTTTTGCGCTGCGACCCGACCCGCTGCGGCCCGTCATAATATGCGCGAATCTTTAAGCTTCAGAAAGTACGGTAGAGTTGAGCGTGTTCCTCCTCCCGTCTTCCTGTTTAGTTTTCCATCCGGGAACTTCATTCATGCATGCATTCCCAATTCCCATTAGAAAACCTACTCTAGGTATAGCAAAATATATTATACACATAGATGATTAGGTGCATATGAGGGTGTATAGATAAACCTACGTTTAAGTAGGTACCTATAGCAGAATATTGGGCTAGTTCAAGGGATATGATTAAATGGCGCGCGATTAAATGGGTGAATTCACAAAGGCTTTTCAGCATATTTCAACGTCGAATAACTTTTTTCTCCCGTTAGATACAGAGTTGTCGCCATACAAAATATTTATGTATTTTTAAAGACCTTTCTAATGGTACTAGTCTCAATTTGCTACAAGGTGGGTACGTTTTGTTCCATGTCCTTTCCAAGTGTGGCGAACTTGGCTTAATATTAAGTTTATTTGCTTTGTCGTGGTCGGCGATCGTGTAACAGATTCTAGTACAAAATCCATACATGTTTTTAGTACCGTTTCTTTAACATTCCACAGCGGTAATAGTTGGACGTTGTTGTTCTTTACTGATATTACTGGATTGGTCATTAATATTAACACTAAAATTTAATTTGCCGTAGTAAGGTAATTAAGTAATTGTGGTTTTGAATCGAAAACTACTTTAATGAATGTTGAATGTTTAGTTTTCTTTGAAAGAAAACTGTCATTTATTGCGTATTTTTGCGAGGTTATAACGGTGAAAGGAAAACATTGTAAGAAAACCTGCATATCAGAGCAACGGGTCCTACGTATACTAGTGCAAGTGCAAAAACACAACTTTACAGAAAAAGGTTTAAAGGTGCAAAAGCTTGTAACTTTGACATCAATCAATAGAAATATTTTAAATTTTGAAAAGGTACTGCATGGTTCATTTCAAATTTAATCAAAATTTCAAATGTTTTTATTGATTTATTTCAAAGTCAAAAGCTTTAGAATCGCTCTCCTGTAAAATTGTGTTTTGCACTTGCACTAGTATACGTAGGACCCGTCGAGAGGACTCAAAAAAGTTCTCGATGGTGGTGTAGTCCGCCAACCCGTACTGGACCAAGGTGGTGTACTAAATGTACTAATGTCTAAACCCTTCTTATTCTGGGAAGAGGCCCGTGGCCTGCAGTGGGTCAGTAATGGGCTGCTTATGTATGTCTGTGAAATGCTTCATTGTATTGTGTTCCAGTAATCTATACAATGCATTAATGAAAGTAATAAAAATGGTGTCTAAGACATCTTTCAAAATTTATTTACTTTTGCATAACAATTCGAATCACTCAATTGAGTAGGTATAGGCCCGTAGTAATAAACAGCTTGTATTCAAGAGATCTTCCAAGAAAAGCAAAATTCTGTACATTTGACAATATTATATTTTTCTAACTTCATCTCAAGACATATTAAAAGGACACTTTAGATCGTACAGGCGGCGATACGGGTCTTAGTAACCCCACAAATCATAGCAACCATGAATTTCTACATAAAACTAAATAAGTAGTAAAGCAAAATTCCTACCATATATGATAAACTTGTATCGAACAGATACTAAATGCATGTGCCACAGTAAATTAAAATTAAGTTTGCATCGTCGGCGCCAGGAGACTTTATGAGATAGAATATTAAAATTGCGCAGCTCGTCTCCATATACGCTAGTCTCGGCTAAACCTTTTATTGATGCATCTTCTAGCTAAACTGATTCCTACGCTCATCCGATAGCGTGAATTAATTATCCAGCGTCAAGGCGATCGGTTCTCTCGTATTAATTAAAATTCTGTCTTCGCTCCAGTGATTGGTTTTACTTAAGATAACAAATCTGGGCCCGCCATACTTAGGTTTAAGTACGGTGTACTGAAACAAGATTTTATGTAACTCGATAGCTGTTCAGCTATGTCGTTTATATCAGATATCTGGTTGCTGACTAAATTACGGTAAAACAACAATCGTAACACGTTTGAGAATTGTTTTAAAGTTTGGCATTTCAAAAGTTGTCCTTTTCAAGGCAGTTCTCAGCCGGTTTTATTCATGGAAATCATTTCAAAGGTATTTATTGACTCAAAACTAAATATAATCATGCATTACAAATGACTTCGCAAACTCTGGTTAAAATAAAACTTCGTTAAAACAACAAGAAATGTATTTACCTGTTATACCCTTTTCACCGTCTAAAGTTTGTTTTTTAATCCCGGAGACTGAATTGACAGGTACAAAACGTCAAATTTGAAAATAATGTTCCTAAAATTCACAAGTTTGACATTTGTGCCTGTCAATTGAGTCTCCGAAATTAAAAAACGGACTATGTGAGTTCTGACGTTTCTCTACAAAACTTTACCGTACAAAGAATCTTAAATATTTTTAAAAACAAAATATGGATTTATTTTACGGTGTTTGATGATGTCGTCGACAATTTACGAAATGACCGCTATGTCGACACTTTTCTTTCGTTGAAAAGATAACACTATACACATGACTTACTAAAAGTTACTTGACTATGCTTATATTTTATTAACAAACACTTAGCGAGCAGATATTTATTCGTGTCCGTTGCCACCGGAATGCAATGTTTACCTCAATATCGATCTAAAATCAATAATTGCTTCAAGAAACTAAACGTGCTAAACTATGTTACAGTTTAATTGCTGTAAAATCATTTATATACTTGATCAAATTGCGAAAATTGGTGTTTTGGCTTACCTACTTTATAGTATGCAAAATGTATCAAATTTAGTGAGTTGTTACGCTGACTGTAATTAAGTAGGTATAGTTTAAGATTATTAAATTGGTGTTAATTATCTTCAATATCGAATGTACGATTATTTTGGGTTTTAACCGTATCTATATCTGTAGTCAATGACATATCTAACACATTATTATCATAGATTATCGTTGTTCATACAATTGCTTTTGTTAATTCAAATAGATCCGTTCAGAATTTAAGAGGCATTTCATTTAACGCACCAATTCAGAATCACACCAATAGTAGGTATTCTTATTTCTATTGGTGTGTTTCGAATTAGTGCTCTAAATGGAATGATTACATCTTCTCGTACTACGAGTTCACAAATCGTATTAGGAGAGAATCGGATAACTCTCAAAAATGGAAAATGATCAATGAGGCTCTATAATTGATTCGTCGTGAGTCGCTCCGTGATCTATTTTAGGAAATAAATATACTTACCCTACTATCCTTGTATTTAAGTAACATTATCATGTATATCCAAAAGAATATTGCCCAGTATAACAAGAAAGGTAACGTTCGCAACATAAATATTTCCAATAAACACAAGCTAACGGTGCCTAGTTTTAGACGTAGAAGAACCAGCAAATCGTTTATGGGAAATAGTGTTATGTTCCACAATAAAATACCATCTAGTGTTACTGATTTACCAGATATAAAGTTAAACCATCTATTAAGCGCATTTTGAGGTCTAAAGCTTATTACAGCATAAATCAGTACATCGAAGATAGAGATGCCTGGTATATAACTCCCACCTGCACATTGCGATCCTCTGGCCTTATCTAACTGGTTGTATGACCTGCCATTATTCTAATGTTTTCTTCTACAAATGTTTGTGTTATTAAATTAAAATAAGCAGTACATTATTTTTTTTTCAGTTTTTATACATTCAAAATGCATAATTATTGAATAAATTGGTAATACTCTGGCTGATAGTTTGATATTATTTACTCGTTTGTGATAAAATTATGTACAAGATACATCTCCGAAAATCATTTTCCGAGTTGATTGTCAGTGTCCGCTTGATTTCATCAATTGAATTGGTACCTCACTCATATTTAGGAGACTGCGTGAATGAACAACCCTCAAACCACCGCACTAATAAAGGGAACCAAATTTTCAAAATACGACGTGATGGATGCTCTGCTACAAGCGTATTGTTTCCTATTTGATCCTTTGGTTATTTATTACCTATCACAACAAAGAGATGAAGTGTATTCTTAGCCGGAGACCATACATAATTCTATAAATTTCCCAATACATGTAAACATCTATTTCTTGTTAGCACAAGTTATCACATCCTGTCAACCATTCGTGAGTCAGGACGAAGAAAATAATCATAACATATTACGTTGACCTATCTCCAGACGTCATTGATAACCGATAACGCAGGGTAAATGTCCTGGAGACATCCGGCGAAGACAAAGCCAGGAGCCTAGATCACGTGTGCAAGCATTGATAACAAGTTTATGAGTAAAATTTCACAATTACCTCTTCATATGGCCGCCCACGAAGTCGAACTTTATGATGCACTGTTAAAGATCAAAATTAATTGCGGATCTTGAGTAACAAGTGTTATGTAATCCGGGTGTCGTGAAGAAAATTTTATAATGATAAGTTGGGCTTGGTACTTACTACTTACTTAAAAGTTCATGTACTCTTATTGTTTTGTTTCTCCTTTGCGGTGGGGTACCTACCTGACCTACCTCATATCTAGCTACAGTATTATTGCAATTGGAATGATTCCAATCATTATTAAATAATCAACATCGTTTGTCCAATCTTCATGGGAGATTAGTATTAATGGTTCTCTTTTAACCATTTCTATTATACTATTACCAAAACCTTATTCTCTGTTTCGTCCAATCTTGTTCACTCTTTAAATATTTAAATACTTTCAATATTTGTATTGATCTAATTTATTTAATCCAAAAATACAACCAAATCATTTCAATAAAATTCAAGCCAATTTAACTCGCTTTACTCAACGGAAACATTAGATAGCTTAAATAAAAAATGAACTTCCCCTAAATTATTCATGCGCATCATTTGCTCAGTAAGGTGTATCTTTCCCTCCATAAATTCAGCGACTTTTAGTTGGGAGACCGTTAAAACATCTGCATAGCGAAGATGGGGGAGGCACAGAAAAAAAAAACATTCAACAAAGTTTCCTTTAACAAGAAATGGATAGAGGAAGACTTAAAATTTCACCAGGAAGCTCTACAACCGGGTTATTTATTGCTTGATTAAAAACAAATTCTTATTCGTAAAGAAGTTTGTGTTAATTAATTTCCTGAGATTCAATCATTTGAATATTCAAATCAATTCGGATGTTAACAAGGTTTTTATGTCAATAATTAGTGAATCATAACATAACATGGTGGTAACAGTTACCTAAATGCATATCACTAATGATTTAACATATTATGTAGATTTCTATAGTTGTAATAGTAACTAGAAGGTTGGGACGTATATTTACCTACAATATGAACGCTCCCAGAATATTTTAATCTACTTCGAAACGTTATGTGCTTACTAATTAGTAATTTACCGTAGTACATTTGCATTTGGAGCTTTGAAAGCTTATTTCAATAAAGTTACCTAAGTCCATAGAATAAACCAAACTTAACATCGCACTTGGGAGCAGAATCTCAATTTTAGTTTTATACAACGTGTTACAAAATACCCCTAAAGCCAAAAGGGGATTAAAAGGTCCCTTGTAAAGAGTCTATTGGCAATATTTTAAAATATAAGTAAAACCCAAAAAAGAAAATTTGGACAATAAATCATAAAATAAAATCATGACTGAAACGCAACCCTGAAAACATAAAAGTAAAGAGTAGAGTACCCAGAAAGTTATTTACATTCTTACCTAATTTCCTCTGAGAGGTAAATGACAACAACCGTAAAAGACTACTTGATTAACATTTTCTTTTTTAAGGGGAATTATGTAACACGTTGTATATTTGAAAACACAAGATATGTCAGATAAACATCTCAAGAGTTATCAAAATGATACTAAAGAGCGAGTTCTCAAATGTGATAGATTAATGTATACGGACCCTGTACATTAAAATCGAAAGCTCAATATATCATCCAGTGAAATCCAACAGATGCTACCTTCGCAAATAGAAATAGATGCTAATCGATAGTGACCAGGTAACGGAAGTACTATTTAAAAGCAATGGGAACGACCAGAACTGGTCCACCTGACGCGGGGGTGGTTCAGATATAAATAATGTGCCAATTCCACCGGCCGGCTTTGTCGACCGACTTGCAGTACATTGCCACGTCCACCAAAACGTTCTCTAAATATGCTACGTTGAATGAACGCCAAATGTTGAAGTTATTGTATTAGATTTCGGAAGTCTTAAAAGCTTCATGGACCATCTAAATGCTGTGGGCGTGAAACACCAACAATGTTTACAAAACGACGTCAATTTCTGAGTATACTTACTATAAAATTCGGGTGCTTTATTTACTACTTCTGTGATAAAAAATGTTTACTACAAGAAGCATCTTTACACATGGGAACATTTTTGTTCTATGGTGAAAGATGTTCCTTTTGTGGGATGTTAACCGCACAACAAAACGCATAATTATTTTATAACAAAAAACAAATCTTTTGAAAACCATAAACTTTTTACTGTATTCTGAACAGTCGTCTGTGCAGGCCTATTATGATAATGACTTTTTAATATTCGATTTTTATGTATGCCACATACAAAATTCAATGCTAAGAAATCTGCACAATGCCATACGCCTCGGCTGGTACCTATGCATGAATACTTCAAATAGTTAACTTTATTATTGTGTGTAGCTTTCCATAAAACACAATTGCTGTGTTGTCAACAAAAACGTACGTCTCATTATTTATATTTTCATCGTAAGTCATATTTGGCAACTTATTCGACTGTAATGAACTAGCCAATGTTCGAAACAAAGCAATGACGCCATTAGCACAAGGATACTGTGAAATCACGTAAAACACAGTCATCGCGATACTAGTATAACAGGTGGGACGTGCAATACTGGTTGTTAGCATACTGTACCAGTATGATATTCGGCAAGACCGGAATTCTGTCGTGTCAAATTTATGCTGCTTGCGACACAACGCAACACCACGGTACGCAACCGTGGCGAAATGTCGCCCTCTTTTATTCTAACGCTTTATTTATCTTTCTGTCTACTAATACATTTAGTTGTCCACAATATCTATACCGTCATCATTTCAAGGGCCATCCGATCTCACGCTAATATTATTTTCCCATTCAATGGACGTAATCCTCTCCTTATTGCTTTTCAATCTTCGACGGTGGTCTCATTTCCTTTCGTCAATAAAGAATAATGTAATGGTTTACCAGGATAAACTGATCGTTGTCAATGTAAGTTAACTCGAAAGGTTTTAATGATAGAGTACGTTTTACTTTGTCACGAATGTTACCACAAGCGCGTTGACTGAAGGAGCAGTGAACTTTGCGGAGTGTCGAGGCTCTTCCACACCTGAGGTTCACTCGCACAGCCATTAGTTCCGACAATTTAAAGTTTCAAGATAGATATCACGTGCTTATCACACGTTTGGTGGACGAAGAAACTTAATGACGAGACTATTAACGAAGCAAAGTATGAGAACGCTTAATACTTTTTCTAATAAAGCTATTACGACAAAAAGTAATGACGCAATCTTTCTTATTTCATAGAGTCATTCCTAACAAAAATGTAGGCACTTACTTGAAAGATTATTTGTATACGTAGGTACCTAATTTTATAAGGATTCCACAAGTCATCCTGGCAATAAACTGAAAAATGGCTCTGTAATTGGATTTCGATGGAGAGAACGATTTATAACAGGGTACAAGTACTTCAACTGGTTGATTGGCGTAATAATGAGTTCAAGTTTATAATTAGGAAGGAATATTACTACGACCCAAATTGTTTTGGAAATATAATAACGAAGTCAATTTGTGTCTTCTCACACAAACGTGTAACTTAATTTGAGTCAGAAACACAACCTAATTGATATTGTGTTGTTCTCGTTGTTATCTGAACAATTCTGATGGATGTTGGAAACACGTTCACTTGCGTGTGAATGTAATTTATTTCTGGTAACCGAGTGGACATTTACGGCGAAGTGAGTGACTATTTTAAGTGCTCCCGTCATGGCAGCCGGCATCGGCTTCGTCGTGACGGAACGACGCTTCACTTCAGCCGCTCGATAATTAACAAATTAGTTCCACTATTCAATTAATTTATTCAGAGATTTCCCTCAAACTTACGCATCTATCTTGCGAAGTAATGATGCGATGAAATATTCAGCAGTCAACAACCAAAGAATATTGAAAGTTTTTATTTTTATTTAAAGTCAGTAGTCTATGCTTAATATACCTGTAATTACAAATCGTGATACACAATTCAAGTTTTTGTAATGAATAACAGACACAAAAACTGGTAAAAACACAGCTAAGTACATTTATCATGTAACATGAATTGCGTTTATACTTATTTATAAAGTACTTAATTTCCATCTTGGCTAAGGCTGTAGTGTTGTACCTACGGCATAACTGGCGAACCAGCAAACCGAATGTAGTGCAATTATGCACTGTTTAACGGTATAATAATTCTAGGGTATTGTTGGCCAATACTCGGTGACTTGTTGTTAGTAATAATGGGGCGAGCAGGTGGTAGAAGTTTGCCTTTATTGCGATCCGACACAACATAAACCCGCATTCAATATTTTCTATTAACGTCTTAAAATGGGAAAGAAATTGTTTTGTAAAATTATCGTTACGGTAAGTAATATGAATGAGACCGTAAAATATTGTTGTGTCTGTAAGTTTATTATGTTTAAACAGGTGATGATATGATAATGTGTTATTGCTTTTAGTAGATATGTTTTGTCGACAGTTCGTGCCGTGGAAACAGTACCTACTTAATTGTAATTCACGGGTTGATTAATAATTCCTTCAGTCTATTTGATTTATCTACAGGCCCCTCCTATATTTGAATTCTAAGTTTAAGTTTAGAATTAAATTGTAACATAATACTTTTTTGTTTACATTGTGACACGGAAATTGGAGCGCAAGTGGATAAACAGATAATTAATCAATTATGAATATCAATACGCTTAACATGTCATGTACGAAGTTCGTACTACGAACCCAACTAAATAAGAAAAAAATGGTACTCAACACACAATACATATTCTATACGACGAATCAAAAAGACCAAACCAACGTTTATTTACAAAATGGAAAAGGACCAAAACAATGTCAGTTACATCACTTACATAACACAAAAACTGTATCACAATACTTTTAATTTCAAAATGATTTCCTGAGGCCATGTTTTGTGTAATTGCGGGGCTTCTCACAATAAATAGTCGTCATTAGGGCCGCGGGCAAGGGCCATTATGTCACCGCTGCCACCAGACTAACGCGCCACGGCTCCAAGGACCTTTGTAACACCACTTACACCATTCTGGACTGCAGGTTTCCACACTAATTGCTAGGTCCTTGGTCTAGCATGTGTTATAACCATAGACACTCTTTTTCAAATCCCACATGACGTGTTTTGTCCGTTTTGTGTGATGAAAAACTGCACTCAGAGGAATTTAAGAATGAAATAGGTATGAAATAGGAATAAAGTATGTAGAAGTTTATGTCATTGTGATATTCTATGACGTGGTGAAAGCTTGAAGCGGTGACATTAAGTGCAGCGTAATGTATTTCATAGTTTATTACTTAAGTGAAGACTTGGAATGCAAGATGTCATAAAGAAATGAATAAATTTTGATACTCATTTTAATAAGTTGTATTGCTATTGCACCGATAAGTTTTGTCTACTATTATTTATTCGGTATACACCACTTCAATGCAATATTGCCTCTTCTTAAGTTGGTCTTATGAATCCCGGCTTTAATACAACGTATTATTTAAATAACCCATAACCCCAGACACCCCAGCTTTATTATTTTCATAAATTATTGTAGAAAATATTTGTATTTTTTGTTAACCAGAAAATGTTGATTCAGATTACTCCCCACCTCGCCCTTCCGACCGCCCCTTGCTTAGCTATTTATTGGATTTTAGTCTATGTAAAATGGTGCGCGTGTTTTGCGATAATTCCTAAATGGCATTGTGAAAAAATATTTATTCGAAAAATATAACCTACATAAAAATTTGTTGAATCGATTCTACTCGCGAATCTAAACCAATTACTTTCAGGTACCCTGATTAGCCTGATGCAACTCGGTCAATAGTATAGTAAGTAGGTAATCTTTTATGTATATCTATAGGTATACATATAATAAATCTTTAGACTTGGCGTGTCAGCAAATAGGATATATTAAAAAAATAGCGGCCCACCTGCTAAAGTTTAAGAGTAACAAATAGAACCCATTTCCAATATTTGTCTGTTTATCTGTTTGTCAGTTTGTTTGTGCACGTATTACCTACGTAAAAAATACTTACTCAATACGGTTGACTTTTATAGACAAATATTGCGCTTATCTCGGAGTAACATTTAGTTTTTGTTTCATTGTCATCAGTTCGCGCAATCAAAAGAGATTATAATTTAAAGTTATAAAAGAAGTGTGTCTAGTTATTGCGACACAATATTGGTTTCCAACTTCCACGCGGACGGAGTCGCGGGCACAACTAGTTTAAAAACATTTTCGATGCGTGAATATGCCTCATCATTTCCCTCGACGTAGTAAATGTTATTAAGGTGCACTTAGCTACTATAAACAAGAAAATAAGGCAATATAGCAGTGTGCTAGTAATATTTCCGTATTCGTCTGGGAAAAAAGGAAAATAACATGCAACGTTTTCCCGCGCCACTTATCAGCGAAGGGAAGTGCATGAGTTAGTAGCGGACACTGGATTTTTATATGTTTTGTCTATAATTGCATGCATCAGTGTATTGTACTAAGGCATATCTACAGTTTTCAATTTTGCGAGCATACTATTTATACAAAAGATCGAACTGCACTACATTGTCACAACACGACATGTGTCTTCATCAACAGTTGGTGTTTTGATCCATCCATAAGGGACTGTCCACATCTCCACGTCACGACGTCGTCAACGTGGAACGGTGCGGTAACGCGGCACGGTGCGTTGACGTAACGTGCAAATTTACGTTACCATATCGTACCACGTTCCGTCTCTAGCCGCAAGCGCGCACACGTATATGCGCTCCGCCCGCGCTCTCCACGCCCGCGAGTTAGTCGCTGTCTATGTGCTCCGATGCTTTAAAACCATACCTTACTGTTTGTCTTATTAAAATTCAGGATCTACCTGGTCAACGATAAATCTAACAATGATCCTGACGTGCATTTTTAAGACACGGTAACGTAAATTTGCACGTTACGTCAACGCACCGTGCCACGTCACCGCACCGTTCCACGTTGTCAACGTCGTGACGTGGAGATGTGGACAGGCCGTAAGTGTGGTCAGCTCAAGAGCTCTCGATGACTGCGTGCAGGTCTTATTCAAAACCTAGTTTTTACAATAAATTCGGTAATAACGAATACTGACAATGTACGACATAAAAATACGACAGAAAAAATGTCGCACAATTTACAAAATAATGACGCACTCCTTAATGCAGCCTACCACTGACACCTTTACAAAAGTACTCATGCCAATACGTTTTTAATTACGATACCAATCAATACTCAATAGTAACCTAATAAGGCCGTCTACAAACGTACGATTATTACAAAACAATAACATTCTTCGGTCCTTATATCATTATTGCATTTGAATATAATATGGCGAGTGTCCTGCGCATAAAGGTAGCCAGCCAGCCTTGATGTGTCAAGGACCCAACTAGTCCGTGGTTGAGCGTTGTGGTTTCTTCATACTACATTAGTTATAATTAACAGTGCGAAATGTACGCGACGGTACCTATTGCAAAAACTAATTAAACTGAAGTTCTAAGTTGCTCCATGTTTAAGGCTATATCATACTCGGAATAATTTAAAATTGCTCGAAATTTATAAGATTAGTAATCTTGTGACAGTTTGTTGTAAAACAAGTACTTAATATTAATTGTTCAAAAGTGACCTGCTTTGTATAATTATAAATGTGTTCTAACTCACTGATAGAGCTGAGACACGCAATTACAGTGTAACAAATCTAAGAAATACCTTTTGACAGCTGACAGATTTTCAAAGTTATTGGAATATGCTGTATGTCTTTGGTACCGTGATTGGCTGCTGAATTTGACCACTAGCCAATCGGATTGCTCGGAGAGCTTCCGTTGAAACACTAGTGGTCGAATATGAAACGTCCAAAAATACAGTGGTTCGACCGATAGTTAAAAATATAAAGCAGCCACATACTACACACATGGTTGAATCAAATTAATTATCTACTGTTAATCTTCAATTGACCGTTGTGCAGTAATATAACAGTCGATCGTCTGCGAGGATATTAAACCTCTCGTCGTTTCAAACCCCGTTCGCAGTAGATGATAATTAAAAACATTTTAATATCTCAATATGATGTGCTAATAAACGTAAATTAAATTAAGAGAAGGTTGTTGGCTACGTATTTTAATGTCATTAAACTGCAAATATGTAGAGGTCCCATCGGATATAATCAAAATAAATAAAAAGATACACAGCAACTCTTTAAAAATATTCAACAGAGATGATCTTCCATAAAGATTAAAGTATATTTCGTGCATTTTTATAAGCCGAATGCTTAGCTCGGGCAACTCGGTTCAGGGTTACCATTAAGTCACGGCTTCGTTTTATAGCTTGTGATCACGAAAATTCCAACAATACTGTGCAGTAAAAAGTATCTATTTTCGACTAAACCATCGTTTCTCAACCTGTGGGGCGCGTTCCACCTAGGGGGCGTGAAGTGACCTAAGGGTGGGCACCGCCAAACATAAGGTAAAGTAGATAGGAATGGTCGCCACAGTGCACTGGCTTCGCCGAAACCAAGGATTAATCGATTGGTCAACAAAAGGCATCCACAGTGCTCATATTAATATTGTTTTACTTACGATGTTTTATAAAAATTAATACCTAATTAAATTAACTATTAAATGGGCAGACATTTAATAGTTAATTTAATTAACATTAAAAATATTACAATTCTACTCGTTGGTGTCGCAAGCGTGACTGCTGAACGTACGACCTCACGTTTGGGTTTCACTGGGGTTCGATCTCCAGATTGGAGAAGTGTTACTGGATTTTTCCGTGTAGAATTTCTCAGTAGCAGCCCGGAGTCTGGCTTTGTACCCGGTAGATGGCAATAGGCCTATTACATAGGACCTTAACATAACGGCGAAATGAAGGTCTACTATACACCTCTGCCCAACCTTTCGGGGAATACACGCGCAATGTTATGTTATGTAAACAAACGGAATATTGATAACAGTATTGAACAGACGCGTACGGCTTATACTTCGATCTACGATATTTGGATACATAGCACACGTCAGGTCAATTTAGTTTTGCCTTATAAGTTTATAAGTCAAGGGGGGCGCGGGATATTAGGAATAAAATTGGGGGGCGTAACTGATAAAAGATTGGGAACCACTGAACTAGACAAACGATTGCCCTCGTAAACATATCAGAATTATTATGACTCGTCCAAAAGTTGTAAGTGGAATAATATTTCATACGCGTATGGTATGATAGGTATACGTACAAAGGTGACTACTGATATGGATATATTGTGGCTCTTTAATAAAGACCAAAATGCGCTTAAGCGTGTAACAGGTGTCAAAACAGAGGCAGGTGGCTTAAAACTCATAGGGGAGTGGCGTTTAGTACTTTTGACTATAAATATACTACATTTTACGAATATTTCATGGGCTTGTCAACGCCACGTAATCAAATGAAAGCATAAAGTTAGAATTGCGGATCGGGCGTGCTTCTCAGTAGTAGTAAAATGACAATAAAACGAAACCTTATGATGGCTTATAACTAAGGCATTTTAGATTAGTTAAGGTTCATTAAATTCTAGTATAACCTACTAGAGGTCGTCAGCGGCTTCGCCCGCGTGGATGTCGTTTATCGCATATTCCGCGTTTTTCTCTACTATATTATGCATATATTATTATATCGGGTGTAAAAAGACCCTTAACGATAACGAAAACCACATATTCTACCCATCATTGGGATCATGTTTTTCTACCAGACCATACCTGGGAAACCATTGGTTTTGGAGATATTGAAGGTCAAAGTACACATTTTTTTTTGTTTTTTTCCAAAAACGTATTCTAAGTGATAATACTAAACTTTCTTCCAAACAACCTTATCAACATTTTCAATTTTTCCTCGCAAACTACGCATTTGAAGCTACAAAAACGCAACGAATATCAAACGCACACGACCGCCTTGGCTCGACTGTGTGGCCGCTGCACGCATGCAAACGCGCGGCATCGCCACAACCACACATTGCGCGCTACAAAAAAAAGCGTTTTTTTATGCCAAAAAATAAAAGTCGTTTCCCAGCAATAATTTTTGGTCAATGTAGTTTAGTTTGATGTACAGAGTGCATAGATTTAGGCTATGTGATGGGTCTTTTTACACCCTGTATATATAAACCTTCCTCTTGAATCACTCTATCTATTAAAAAAACCGCATCAAAATCCGTTGCGTAGTTTTAAAGATCTAAGTATACACAGGGACAGACAGACAGCGGGAAGCGACTTTGTTTTAGACTATGTAGTGATAAAAACAATTCGGATTCAGTACACAGTATATTTGCACAACAGTACCTTTGTTCTAAATATAACTTCCATTCTCACTCCCATAAACAAAACTGCTTACAAAATCTGCACCTGCTGAAAACTAGAGTAGGTACTTATTCACTCTGAAACGTGTGTTTTACACAGTGTTTACACAACGTAATATTTCATAGCAAGATTACGAAATTTTACTAAAAATAAAGCTATGACTGTATCTAAAGTGCAGGAGGCAGAATAAGCTCGATCGATATGCAGGTAATCGGATTTGCCGGCCGTTCCCCTGACACTCAGGAAGTGACCCCACTCAACGGAAGAGTGAACTCCATAAGCCTTTATTTTCCCTCTTTATTTGTCCCATATTTCTCTGAAGGGAAATGTACGCACCGCCTCACAACGGGTAACGGGTGACAACGTGTGGAAATTGATTTTGTAGTCTTCCACTTTTGTTTATGGCAATTAAATAACCTTTCAATTTAGGTATGTAGGTTGTGTGTTACTAATTGAAAAGGTCTCTCGAATTACTGCGGTTTGAAATCCATTGTAAAGGTGATTGCTGTTAAGTGTTGGGTAATGATCGTTGGAAGATGAATGGGCCCTCGATAATTTCAATTAACCAGAATTTTTTGTAACTATAATATAATAAGGTTTTGGCACATTTTAACAATACAAAATGACATGGCTGACATCAGCGTCACGTGTTAACCAGCCCCAATAAAAGTGGACATTACTTACATAAAAACAACGACCGGTTACCATTTTTTTGCAACTCCCAGTAAGTTATTTTAAACCATGTCAATTACAAAAAAATCGGTGAGAAAACACATTGTTCTTTATAGAACCGGTCCTAATGTGGTATGTGTTAATTGTGAACAACACTAACGAAATCTTTTGCGGTAAGCTTCGAACAACAACTTGGAACTTAGAAGTTGAGTGCATTATATTCTCACGAAACTGGACACGTTTGGAATTGAATGACGGAGCTGTGTTAACCAAGTATACAGTCTGGTCAATACCCAGTTTATCTTGGCAGCTCACGGAGGCGCTGCTAGCCAAGCAGAAAAGCAATATGTGTCTTATTCAGTACATTTCAATTTACTTCGACACTTCGCCGCCTGCCAGTTTATTTATACTGGTTTCACTGTACGTGGACTGATGAGTTAGCTAAACATTGTCACATTGCCTTAATGTTTTCGTGATTCTTTAATGGAAATCTTTGTTAACAAAATGTTGTAATGCAAATACCACGCTGAATACGTCATCGCTTGATACGGGTAACTTAATTTCTGTACTGCACATATGGGTTTTACTTTAGGATATTGGTATTTCCCAGCAGTGCTTGGATTAAGGAAATCTGATAGTAGTCGCACCCTATAAGATACATAATGTAGTTATTTATGTAGTCGCATTTAGCTAGGCTCGAAGCCAATCGTATCATAAATTGGAAAAAAATAGGCTGATGATAATTTTAGTATTTATACTCACCGACGCTAAAAGAGGGATGTTATGAGTTTCAACCTTTTGTCTCTCTGTGTCATCGTAGCTCCCGAACGGATCAACCGATTTCAAAGCTTTTGTTTTGTTTTAAAGCTGTTTTGTTTTTAAATTTTCATATGAACCCGTGTTCCTTTACTGCAATAATTTATTTATAATCAATAGAATGACCAGTATTCCCTGAGTTTATTTGTTTTAAAGGTTCTCCAATTCTTTATGATAGGTTATTTATATAAAAGTACCTACTGAAATTATTGGCTCTCGGCTCTACTTTTAATCAATGGTTTGCTCTTTCGTAATTAACAAATTCTTAATTATTTTTAACTTTATTCGTGACTTCTAATTACTTCTTACCTGTATACTCTTGAAATTAATCTCATCTGAAGATAAAGAATCTAAGATGACAATTCAATATTGGTAAGTAATTTAACAAAAAGAAGGAACAAAGCTGTAAAATCGTTCTTTAATTTTCCTTAACTTGGTAGAGGCAACAAGACGTAAAAAGTTAGTTTGCTGTCACGTAGCATTGATTTTATCCTTTCGTATTTCACACAAATCGGTGCGAAAATCGTAAAATTTTTCCCACATTTATTGACGATACGTCTACGAAAAGATTTACGGCTCCTCAATATCACCTGGATATTATAATCTCATTCTTGGATCGAATTTGTTCACGTGCGAGTAATCCCGCCTGACAACGTATCTCAACTCAGACGACGTTTACCTTACTATTGTAGAATTGATCCTCCGTGCTCATCCCAAAATGATATCCATGTCGTTCTTTCTGCTCGATGTTCGATATTGTGTCGTAGTGAGACAGCAATGTAAGGCGAGTTTATCGATGTCGTCTGCTAGATGATCAGCGATACGGTCGGACCGCCCCGGCCGCGGTGTCGACAAAATAACTTTAGTTCCGTGGAGAGTTCCCATCGAAGTGAACGTTTCAAGTCGAGTGAAAATTCTTAGTGACATTGCATGCATAGTTCTGTTAAGTGAACAGTTAAAATACGTATTTTTGCGAATGAATTTTAGTTTATTGTGTATTTAAGTGACAACGTGATTTTCATCTTTTGTGTTGTTGAGTGTTAAACTTTGAGATACTTTGAGGTAAGTTAAAGACTAGTGTTAAGTTAATATTTCATTGATTATTTTTTTTGCATTTAAAAAAAAATACCATCGATTATTTGTAGACTGTCATCATGTTAAAAATAAACGCTTACGTATATGTATAATTTGATCATTAACAATATTTTATGTCATCGATGTATTATAATACCTACCTACTTTCGACAGTAAATATGTTTAAATAAAAGCAGTAATTACAATCAATAAAGTTGTGCTTAATCAGTGTTTTACATTACTTGTTGCAACTTACGTTCTCAACAAATTAAATAAGAACTAAGTAAGTTATAAGTAAGAACTAAGTAACGATCGATACAGTCGCTATGCTAATAAGTTACGCTTAATAAACTTGTGATTAATTGATATGATTGAATAAACCCGTTTCTAAAACTGATTGTTTTTATTGGGTTATCTAATTAGTATTACAAATCGTAATCCGAACTTTCGTGCGAAATCAAGTTTGTTGAGTATTATGTGCTCCGTTGCTTGTGTAATTTCATTAGCTATACCTATTACAAAGTAAGTAATCAGTGATTATGTGTATCTGTTTTTGCATATGTATACATATTTTATTACATGATAAGCTGATCTTCGTGTCAAGTATTCAACCGCAAATGCAACCTTTTTGCGCAAGAATTAAATGGTTATGTGTACCTGTTACTGCACTTTAAAGTATATGTAAACTTATCAGATTAAAAACATCTTGAAATAAACAAATTCGAAAACAACTTAGATTTTAAAATTGCCATATTCTTTTTCTTTTATAAAATTCAGAATAAGGATAACATTGTAAAGTTACTTGGACATTTTAAGTTATTATCGTCATAACAATAGTCATTAATCATTTATTCTTTTTAACTAAAATAAAGTGTTTCCTATAAAATGAAGGCCATATAAAATTAGAGCCTGAGTCATTATTACCTAACCAATGTTAAATTAAATCGGATTACTTGAAATGATAAAATGTCCCACATCAAAATGTATTACCGTTTTATAGTCTATCAATAAGATTACAAATTACAAAACTAAAGAATGTTGGAATGATGACAAATCGATAATACCGGTAATATCCGGGCACTTTTAAATCAATACTCACGTTAATGGAATTTATTAAAACGGATTTAGGTAACGATCGAATAGTCATTACGTTTTAAAACGGAGCTTAAGTTATGGGATCAAAATGCCGACGATCAAAACTTTTCGAATTAAACGGTATAAAATTATTCTGAAGCCTGTAACATAACTTTGTCGTAAAAGTTAAAATTTCATATCGACTTGAACATTCTAAAATTCTCAAAAATGTTAAGCATTTGCAGACCAAATTTAAATATCAATGTATTTAATTCTGAAGTCATACAAATAACCATAAAAGTAAAACATTTCTATTTAGCATAGGTATTACTATACTCCAAATTACTTTAAAATACTTATTATTATACTCTGTTCAAGGAAAGATGAGACATAGCGGTCATTTCGTAAATTATAGCCGCTAAGGAGACTGCTATCGAACAAACGTAAACAACATCATCAAATACCGTAAAATAGCCATACTATCCATGTTTTTTTTTATATTCGATATTCTCTGTATCGTAACATTTTGTAGAAAAACATCAGGACTCTGTTAATGTTGAAAAGGGTATAGATATCTTTGAACAGATTTAAGTGACCGTTTTCAAGACCCATTCTCTAAAAGGGTCTCTAGTTTAAAAACTTACTCGCTGTATTATCTAGGTACTTTATACAATGTTACAGCAGTTTTTCTCTGGCTGAAGATAATGCCATGCCCCAGGAGAGAAAAGATGAATATAACAAAAGCTTTTAAATGTAACAATTTATTCTTACTTATTTAGCTTACCTACGCATAAGGTTTCAAAATATCACTAGAACATCCAAAGTATTGTTGAAACGCCTCAGATCCGAATAGTCATTGACGCGATGGCAACCTTGTAAAAGCCTTTTCACACCTTTAGAAGAGACCTTTTCATCTTTAACAGCTCCATATCTGCCCCAGGGGTCAACCTCTGAGTCTACTGAACTACTTTACCACATTTAACAAGTGACCCACGAGGTACGTGGTATAAAAACATTTTTGAATCTGGCAACGGTAAAAGGTCACCCTTTCAAACAACCATAATTCGTTCTAAATTACTTTTGATACTTTCGTGTAAAGCAATTCCTTAGAGGGGTAATCGAAACTTTTTATAAAAGTATACGCCTTTGGGGTCGCGGTGGTTAAACACTTCGCTTACATTTTAAGTTGCCGTCATCAGTTCATTGCTGTGAACTGGGACAAACTATTTTGTCACCTTGTGTCTTTGTAACTATTAAAATTACTTTAATATCTTTGCTAATATTTACGACCTCGCCTTCCTGTGGTGTTACCGTCGGGAAATGCATGATTTACGTCACACGAGTATGTTACACTCTTGGTTACACAGAGGACGTTGCGGGAACCTATTATTAAGTGTGTATGGGTTTATTGTGCTTTCTATCTTCAAAGAACAGAAGTCATTTTAGTTCCGTTTGAATGAATCCGCCAGTTCCAGTGAAGCGGCTTTTTGATCGCTGCGTAAAGGAAAACCGTCACAGTCACACATACTAAATAAATATAACAAATATATTTAAATTTGAATGAAGATCTTCGATTATCAAAGGATATTATGAAGTACTTTGATTACGTCATGCTAGCCAATGTAATGATACAAATGTACGTCCAATATGTATACAATATATTATCACAGCAATGTGTATAAAACGATTACTTCTCAAATAAATGATAACCTTCTAGGTATTGTTAACAATCTTGTTATAGGTTTCTAATGTCAACTTACTTTTATAACAACGTTTCTCAATTAAATATGTATATTGAAAGATGTCTCCTTTGATTACAACTTTTTCTCGTAGCAATATTGAAAGACTCTGATAACAATCTTTCTTTCTAGATTTATTTACAAAATTAAATCATCGTTTCGATGAATCTTTAAATGAATTTCTACTGTTTTATAATTTTCCAGCCGGACTCTTTCAAAATTAAACAATGTGTCTTATGTCATATCCATGTTTTCGTTTTGTATGTCGTATTATTATGCAGTAGCATTTACAACAGCCAGATCTCTAGTTTCTCATTTATACCCATATCACCTATTGTATAGAGTGACACTCTCACATCCAGTTACTTCCCATCAATAGAGATGTCAAAGAAATTTAATCCGAGATAGTTACGCGTCTCTCACTTTCACAACATTGTCACGACTAACTATTTATATCGACTGCAGCATGCCATAATCTAATCGCATTCGAGATAAATTGCTATCTGCATACAAAGTTCTTCTCGAGTTACGAAATTTATTCTTGCCAGACATCGATCGCTAATCGATACATCGTCACGTTTAAATTATGTTCATCGATATTATCTTAACATTCACCTAGTTAATCGTTATTGAATGGAACTTTACCCGAATAGTGTTTATTTGTTTACATAGATAGGTTGAAATAGATTACAGTATTTTAAGTGGCTTAATTACTTTTAGGTGAGATTACATTATTTAGTAAAAATAACCATGTAAATTAGACATTAAAAAAACATTTTCCCATACAACTTCTTCAAGCTTCGTTAACTTTGCTTGGGAAGGCTTTTTTTTCTATTCCCAAAAGTCGTAAAACAATTGTTTTTGTTATAGCAAGTATTAATCACGAGTATTTATAGAATAACGAAGAACCCATGAAAGATTTCCTTTGCCTTTAAAAACCACAGTGAATAATTGTGCTTACATTAATGTTTTTCTTGATAACAAGTTTATTGTTCAATTGTTTATAAGCTTGCCTCGTTATAATTTGATTTATGGAAGTTGATTAATGACATTGTGCTTTCGCGCTAAACCCCACATTCATAAAATATTGCGAGCAATAAAACAGGGTCTTTATTACTTCAAAGTTGCGCGTAACACTGATACATTATTTGTACTGTGATTTTCCATTATAATATAAGCCGGGATCAAAATTTTGGGATATGAACGAGGGAGATTAAGAACCTTGACATCTGCGATCATAATAAAGTACGGAAAATTAGGATTATCGTTGAAATTTCCTTTCCATTCTGTCATATTGAGGATTTCAAGTTTTATGCTTGAGCAAATTTCATTAACCTGAGTACTTGAATGTAGTCTTGTTTGCCTCGTACGTTTTTCTTATTTAGATACAGACAAATCCTTACTAATAATATTATGAATGCGAAAGTAACTCTGCCTGTCTGTCTGTTCTGTATCACGAATAACTATTGAACCAATTTTGATGAAATTTTGTACAGAGATAGTCTGGAACCCGGAGAAGGACATAGGCTCCTAAAAAACGCAGAACACGCGATAAACGACATTCACGCGAGCAAAGCCGTCTCTAGACCTCTTGTCGACCTCTAGTTACCTATACCTATTTATAAGAAACTTCTCACTTCACAACCCTCCCCGACAAATAAGACATACGGCGAGAGGGGTATGATATGACAAAAGTCGCAACGCCGCGTTCATAGGACTTGTTACCATACATATTTGTCGATTTGTGAATTTCCGTAAATAATGAATACCTATTTCGAAAATTAAGCTTTATTCAACAAACCATATACTAGCTTTTCTTCTCCAATTAGGCATCGGAATCGATGGTTAAAATCTTTCGGGTACCTCGAGCCCACGGTCTTCTTCTTCTCTCGTGTCAGCACGAGCTATACAAAAATAGCTCATGCTGTGGTGAAAAGCTTAGCCAGTCAGCAAGGTTGGTAGCGGGGCTGACTGCCCAGGGTGCGCCGGACATACTTTAGTATCGTCACTCGTGGAGACTCTTTTCATGCACCCCACGGTGCCCACGGTGTATATTTACAAGTAATATACCAAATCCTATAAAGACAGTAATAGTCTCGTCGGTAGCTATTCAGATCTCATAAAACATGGTGTGTTGCCATGGTAGCTTTGAAAGAAATTCTGTCTTTGTGTCGTCAAATGTTGGGACAGGTGTAAAATGTTTACTCTTAAACAAGTTTGTACTTATTTGAGATGCCGCTTGTTTAAGTTGAGAATAGAATTGTTTTTAATTAGTTAGAATTTTAATATTAATTTGCATACCTATTTAATATTTGAATGAGGCTGGTTAATGAACTTAAAATATACAGTAGCCCTGTAATTGCGTCTTCAAAAATTTACTGGCGTTATTAACTTTAATTTAAGCTAAACAAATTAAATCTGTAACTTAAAGCTCTTAAAATGAAAATTTCAGTGGTCTACAAAACCAAATTAAGTACTTAAGAATTTGCATTTAATTAAAGTTATTCCCAAACACTTACAACAAAAAGAAATTCCCAAGAAAAAGTGCGCAGTTACAACCTAATTTTAAATGAAAGTCTGAATCTTAGAATTGGGTTTGATAATAATTCCGCATTTTTTTATTAGGTTCGTAACCAACTTAGTTCACCATTAATACATATTAAGTATTTATAAATGACTGCCTCGTTGGTCTAGCGGTCGCAAGCGCGACTGCTGAGCGTGAGGTCCTGGGTTCGATCCCCAGGTCGGGCAAAGTGTCACTGGGTTTTTCCGTGTGGAATTTCTCAGTAGCAGCCCGGAGTCTGGATTTGTGCACGGTCGATGGCGATAGGCTCGCCCCCTATTACATGGGACGTAAACATAAACGGCGAAATGTGGGTGTACTATACACCTCTGCCAACCCTTCGGGGAATACAGGCGTGAGTTTATTTTATTATGTTATGTATTTATAAATCTGAATTATGTAATGTATTTACTATTTACAAAATGTTACCCCTATAACAGACTTCAAAAGATGAATTCTTAATTCGATATGATCGTATTGTATCTATTACTGTACCAGAGCAGTGAATGGCTGTGGATCTAATCTTTTGAGCTTTTCATAACCTCATTTCTAGTACGAATTTGTACCATTTATTGTCTGGTAATATTTTTAACGATTTATTTATGGTCTAACAATTAAATTTGGTCGTCATACGATATAATTGGGACAGTTATTTTATTAGTTTTATTATTTATTTTAATGTAACTATTTACACAAACAATATTTCGACGGCAGCAAAGAACAAACGGCTATCTACAAAATCACTAGTTTTCAGGAGAGCGTTTTTAACGCGAAAATATAATAACTTCTACAAAAACAAAGCTAGCTTCTTCAAATTTGCAATCGTTAATTAATTCGGCATTTCGAACAAAATAATGAAGGTCAATTAACTGTTTTTTTTTTCTTTTTCGAAATACGGTATATATGTCTTTTTCTACTTCGCACAAAATAAATTACTAACTGAGTCAACTGCCATATGTTCGTTTCTACGTAGGACTTTGTAATTCCTGATTCCCAAATAATTTTACTTATATGAGGAGATATTGCTATTCTATTTTATAATATATATCTAACTACGACAATAAGTAAAGGGTAACTATGATTGATACCAAAATATTGTAGTTGTCTCAAATTACTTCGTAATTCTAAGGGTTTAGATATTGATATTGCAGATAATTTACTATTAATATGATGAACTTTTGGAGTTCAAGAAAAGAATTAAGTTATTCTTAGTAAGTGATTTATTTTTTAATCATCGTAATCATGTTACAAAGTAACAAAAATGCCATATTTGCAGATAAAATAACATTTCTAAGGAGTTCCTATCTTCAAAAACAATTAATTAATCAAATCTTATACAAGTTATAATCATACAAAAGCAAAGCAAAGGATTAAAGGAATTGAACCCGTGTTAATACACGTAAGTAAAGCTTATTTTATCACAATAATCAAACTTACTAAACAAAAAATAATTTCTTCGTAATCTTTTCTTCAAGAAATAATAAAATTTCAAACTAAGTTATTGAAGGTTTTTGTTGTATAAAATGAACAATCGGCAGTCTGTTTTTCTACCGTAGGACGTTGATGATAGCTTCGACAAGTGTTATTTAACGATTCTGGCGGTATTTGGATGTGCTTTATCACGTATAAGTTGAAATAAAGCACCCAACTGAGTCCGCAAAGAAACGACAATATCCGAAACAATCATTTCAGCGTAAATCTGTGCATTGCGATTGCCTCTGATTCAAATCAGTTCGGTTCTTTCACCGATTCAAATACTCGGCCATATCATTATTGTTCCACGTTTTTAGCATTCTGAGGTCCACCAATACCTTATACCATATACATCTAGTATCTGGTCTCATGTCAAAGCGAAATTCATCAGAAAAGCACACATAACGCCACTTTTCTTCATTCTAATTTCTGTGTTTACGAGCCCATTGCGAATGGGCCCTACGTTTGCAGGGCTCAATTGGTAGCACTCGTAGCGGCCTTCGGAAACAATTTCTAATAGGTTGATCGCTTATTAACAACCCTGAAGAGCGATGAAGCCTTTAAATACTCATCTTGTACAGCATGAGAACAATAAAATTATATTTCATTGAATAATGTATTTACATGTCTTTATTTTTTATTGTACTGTTGATCAGTAGTCCACGAAGACGCGCCCCACTCCTTTTTGTTGTCGGTAGCCGCGTGGTGCTTAAGCATACATTTCTTATTACTATCTTATTTTAGTTTCCGTGGCCCGGAGAGCACGTTAAGCCGTCAGTCCCGGGTGTTTACAAATACTTGTGATAGTCATTACGGGTAGTCAGAAGTCCGGAAATCTGACAACCGGTCTAACCTTATGATATCAGCATTGCCCAGCAACTGGGTTACGGAGGTCTGATGACAGTCGCTCCGTGTAAAATACTGGTATTCAGCCGCACTGGTTAGACTAAAAGCTGACCACAACATAGTTGGGAAAAGGCTAGGTGGAACGAAGAGCGATAAACCCTCGTAATTAACATCATCGCACTAATTTTAGGATTCTATCGAGCAGTGATTTATATGTAAAGATCTTGTCTACCTGTGGTACTGCGAGTTCGTCCTCCATGGCGCTCAGCTACGCTGCCAGTGATACGTTAGTCTGTCCAGAAGTGACTTATTATACTCTGCGTAGTGCCCAGAGCGATGGCCACAGTAGGTTGCCGAGAGCCAGCTTCCAACATTCCTACGGCTCTGATCGTTTTTTCTCAACTCAAGTGACGTCTTCTATCCATATTAGCATTCATGTATATTGATATGCCTCAGAAGTGTGGTAGAAATGGTACCGATTTTGTCTCAAAACCGTTGCAGGATTTTATAGGAAAACGACTTGAAAGAAGATTTTCAAGTTTTAATCGAAATTCAAAACCTTTTATTTTTTTGTATTATGAATAGAAAGTGTGAGGAATCCAAAAAAAACAATTTAAGAACTTGCAGTAATTCGCTAAAATGTGCTTTATCCCTAAACTAAATTAACAAATTAGTAAATTAACAAAATTGAGGTTGTAGAAATAATTAACTATGCAAGTTTAAAAAAAGTCGACTGCCCCGCCGCCCATGACAAAACGGTCATGCAACTGATGTCTTTGTTTATGGCATGCAACGCGCCGAATCGTACGACGTACACACGGACAATTGGAGATGTCCGTGTGTACTTCGTTACTTTGTAAAAAAAGGTGTAGTTGTCTTTATATACGCGACAAAACACGAAGAAAAAATTAGATTTTGTATGAAAAAAAAATATCACTAGATAAAATAAAGAATTCTGAATTCAATTATGTAAAAAAGTGAATTTCGCAAAAATGCAGTTGTCTTTTTGTTCTTTGCTGCCGTCGATTTACATAATGTCTTCTATAAATAAAAAGAAAAGTCCTGACTCATCAACGCCCAGCCCAAACCCGTGGACCTAAAAAGCAGAAATTTTACACAGAGGTTCCCTTTATAATGAAGCCAAGGAATAAGGAAGGATTTTTCGAAATTCAACCCGTAAGGGAGTTAAATAGGGGATGAAAGTTTGTATGGAAAATCGTCGCTTAACGGGTTCAAAATTTCACGCAAGCGAAGCTGCGGGCAAGAGCTAGTTGCAAATAAAAATGAAGAAAAATATCCTAATATAAAACTATAAACTAATACAGGGCAATAAAATATTCCTCTGCATTGCTTCGACTGGTAACGTGCCCATAAGACTGGCAGCGTTGCCACTTAACTAATAAAATTGATTAGGAGAGTAAAAAAAAGTCGTTATTAGGTTTCTGCACAGAGTAAAATAAAGTGCAAATAGCAATTTTATTAATCAAATACTGGAGTCATAAACGTAGCTATTCTAACGAGAACTACAAGTGCTACACCTAGCCTGATTCCGTTTTATAGGATTACTGGCTAACAGAATGTATAAATTAATTTCCTGCAATAAACAAGTGAGCTGTTATCTGCATGTTATTGTTACCTGTTACTGGATGCAACGGAAAGTGCACTGAACTTAGTTCTCTGTTCATTCATTTGTTTTTATCATTCATTCGCACCATTTGTTCCGGGTTGTGAATGTGAGTGAGATTATAGCGCTGTTTATTTAGATAATCGCTAACGTATGGGTTTATACGAGGTTAGTAAGAAAGGGGGTACTAATCCGAAAGGGTGTGAAATTATCTATTATAATGAGTAAGGTTTGTTCTACCACTTTCCCCAAAAGTCAATAGTTTAAGAGAAATATCTTTTCAAAAATTACATAAAAAATACGCTAAAATCTATCTATCCTCAGCTATGATCAGCTGTGTTTATATTTTAGGTCATGTTTGAGGTCACGAATTAGAAGCTCCATTTCCTGAATTCTTAACTAAAGTAGGGACGAAGAATATTTGAGAAAACTAAAATAAAAATTAAGTATGTTAGATGGAAATAAAAATTATCGAATTTTGAAATTTTAACACTTGCTTTAAAACCGTCATCAGTGATACTTTAAGTGGCCCGCGGATTATTACCTACCCCTTTTCCGACTAACCTTGTATACGTTAATAGTAAAGGAAAGTAAATCATGAGAGATATGTATAATCGCGGCCACCCTAAAGTCTATAATTGCTTGCACATTACTTTTTCATAAGGTCGGTATGACATAAGTTGATATGACATCTTAAACCTTATTGCGCACAGTGTGAGAAGGAATCGACTTTGAAATCTGATAAACAATTCGAGTCCGCGACCATACACCGATTCTCATCACATCAAGTCTGATAATTCCTATTCGTTTTCGGTTGGGGTAGTAGTCTTGGAGTTTCTAAGGCCCTATTTCGGTTGCGATCCAATCCAGACAATCTGCAGATCGTCTCTGCAGAGTAGATATGGAATTTGTGAGCTGACGATCGGAAGAGACATGATTAGAAGACTAAAAGATGATTTTATTATTACCTGTTTGTGTACTAAGGCTTACGGTAACAAAGATCCAAGACTGGTATTCACCAACATTAATTCTTTAGTTGAACAACCGTTTACAATACGGCCGACGTACCTATCTTGGCGAGTCTGAAGTTAGTTGTTTGGCTGCGCAATAAATATTTTAGAAACGAAATTGTCTACTGCGCAGCTAATCAGCTAACTTCAGACTCGCCAAGATACGTCGGCCGTATTGTAACCCTGAAATCTGAAACACTTTTCGAGTAAAAGGTTGTCTTAGTTAGTAAGTAGTAACACCAGCTTTAGAACTCTGTTCATTCATTCCCTCAATTTGATCCGCATTTCTTGTGAGAGACTGCTTGTATTAGTTCATCGCATTTGTACATAAATATTATATTACTAGAAAATATAAAATGTAAAGCGTGGGAGTTAAAAGTGTCCGGTGTTTCTCATCCCTAGTATGTTGGAAAAGTTAACCTGGAGAAACGGGTTGGCTAGTTTCTAAAGCTGTTTTAAGGTGGTTTCTCATGCCTATAATTCACATGTAGTCTACATGTCCGAACGACAGGTTTAAATCTACCGACATAGAAAGTACATCTTTCCGAAACCCGTCTGGAGTGATTCTTATCGATCAGGGTAAAAGCAAAAGGGATGGCTTACCTACATAAAATTACTTTAAAAATAAAAGAAAAACCGACTTCAAAAAAACTAAAAAAGAGTACTTAAATAATTACCATATTATAAAATTATCAGTTTCAGAAGTCGGTGCTAATCCACGCTGAACCAAATTGAAGGCACCGACGTCTGAAACTGTTAATTTTCAGAAGTCGGTTTTTGTTTTATTTTTGTTTTAGTAATTTTATTTTTCTATTTTAAGGGGCATTAATAGTGCATAAACATGCAATTACAGCAATCGAGGGTAATTTGCTGTTATCCATTGAAGAGTTCCATTGTCATAGATAGATATATTTGACGCTAACTGTACAAGTAAGCATGCAGTCACGTATAATATACATACACATAGCGAAATTCAAAATCGTTTAGCTTCTAAAATATCTGAGAATTATGAAATACTACAGACAAAAACTACATACACAGGAATGATTGTTTCGAATATTTCTTAATTACAATCTATTCTCTAAAAGAAATTCGCCTTTTCAAGTTCGTCATGTGTATACAACGTGTTACATAATTCCCCTTAAGAAAGAAAATGTTAATCAAGTAGTCTTTTACGGTTGTTATCATTTACCTCTCAGAGAAAATTAGGTAAGAATGTAAATAACTATCTGGGTAGTCTACTCTTTACTTTTATGTTTTTCAGGGTTGCGTTTCAGCGATGATTTTAATTTATGATTTGTCCAAATTTTTCTTTTTGGGTCTTACTTTTGTTTTAAAATGTTGCCAATAGACTCTTTACAAGGGACCTTTTAATCCCCTTTCGACTTTGGGGGTATTATTGTAACATGTTGTAAATTATATACTAACACATGGCTGTACTTACGTTAACTCGGCAAAACGGTATACCGCGCAATGTCATTATATATCGAAAATACCATCTGCGAAACGTTTGTCCAAGACGTTTGCGCATGCGCTTCACTGCATGTAGCCAAAGCTTTAACAAGCCTAGGTTTGTCTAGTAAAGCCTCTGACTAAGTTAGTAACCCAACCAGCCTAAACTTAGTTAAGCTAGGTTTGGCTAGTCAAACAGAGCCGGGCTTAATTACGAATCGATCCTTGATTGGAAGCTTATATCCAAAATTTGTTTAGTAGGCAGTAAACAACTTAGTCTACGTAGTATTTTAACCTACATAATACGACAGAGATAACAAATACAATATTAACTAGAGATAATAGAGTGTATATCTAACTTTATGTACAGACTACAGATATGAAAAACAGAATTAACGCTTCTACAACATGACGGGCCAATTCTACTAACAGAAACGTTTATCAATTGCAACTGAATCGTTTATTCAGACAGTTTTCGTTTACAAAAACTTTCAAATTGCTTGACAACAAAAACAAAACCAAACATTTTGACAGTTTTCGTAAACGAAAACTGTCTGAATGAACGATTCAGTTGCAATTGATAAAAGTTTCTGTTAGTAGAATTAGGCTCCTGGTTAATCGCTTTACATCCAAAAACAATGAACTCTGCTCATCATTCTTTACAACTTTTACTTTAAGACAAATTATAAATTCGTGAAAAAATCTGCAGTTCCAAACAAAATAATCAATGTTGCTAAAAAAATGTATGGAACATCTGTTTTTTTGTTTTCACTAATTTGGAGTTTGTCCCATAGTAAAAGCTGTACAGACTGATAAGCAGAGTTCCTGGTTTTCGGATGTAAAGTGACTAACCAGGGGGCTAATTTTACCAACAGAAACTTTTATCAATTGCAACTGAATCGTTCATTCAGACAGTTTTCGTTTACAAAAACTGTCAAAATGTTTGGTTTTGTTTTTGTTGTCAAACAATTTGATAGGTTTTGTAAACTAAAACTGTCTGAATTCAGTTGCAATTGATAAAAGTTTCTGTAGAATTGGGCTCCCTGTATAATGGTATTGGATAACCGGGACCGGCATGTAAGAAGTACAGAAGTACAATTACAGAGAATAATTATAAACATTTATACCTTCATTCCTTTCGTATTATAAGATAAAGTATGTAATGTGAAAATATGTTAACATTCCCACAACACCTGTAACGAAAATGCAAATAGGCTCATTTACAAACTTAATTTTCGTCGTACATTAGGCGCGGTAAGCATTCGTATTATTTAACTATTCAACAGAGCTGAAAGCAAGCAGCTCCGGTGGTGTACCTCAAACAAATGTCATTACGAACACTTTACCTCCTTTATCTTGTAAATCTCTAAGTTTGCCGTCAAGTTTCACAATTTTTGAGACAAAGAACCTTGTGAATATTTTATGTTTTTGTCCCAAATTATATTCCTCGGGAGTCAAAGAGTTATTTCCTAAACAAAAACCTCACATAGTAAGCGTGTGATGAATATTCATTAGTATTTGCAGCCACTTACTCTTCAACGAGGAACATCATACCAGTATACTTCGTTAGCATTCAAGTAAATAAGTTAGTTTACGTTACCTTTATCCTTATGTAGACTTTTAGAGCCGTTTTGTGTGTATTTATTCGTTCAATACAAACAGAACAAAAAGGAAATTAAACACAGTAAATTCTCGGCCCGTTGACCGTCCGTACCACAAACCAAGTTGTAATTCAATTTCGCCAAGTTGTGACTTTGTTTTTGATGTCAACAACAACGACTAATTAGAATTATGCAATTCCATAACAACAAAGAGATCCCAGAAAAACGTAAAACCACGATTAAACAATAACAAAAGAAGATGTTTAAAGTCGAGGAGCTTTCGCGGCAACGTGTGTACGTGATGTAACCGCGAATTGTATAAAACGAAAACTCAACTAAATTCTTGGGAACGAAACAAAAATGGGTTTCTGCACGTCATAAAAAGGAGGAAATAATACGTAAAATGGTTTTCGGTTCCCTAATGCCAATTTCGGTGCAAACGCGAAACGTGGAAATCTTATTTATTCGTTCATCACTCCAGTCTATTAAAACTGAAGGAAGCTTAACTTAGCTACAGAATCGTGCAGATTTTTCTATTTTGTAACACATGTGCGTTAAACAATGTTGAAACACAGTTATAGGAAGTCGTATTCATAGTAAGGCCGCATGTTTCCGAGCTTGCTCCAACTTTATTGACTGGCAGAGTGCAGTTCATTGAAGTAAAGCCACAATGTGCGTCCCGACACTCAATAGAATTACCCCCGCGATGTAGGAGTAAGAAAAGGCCCTGTTCCGCCGCGTGAAAGCCTAAGCCGGTTCAGCTCTAAAGAGTGCAGCCGACTTTGCCGACGCAAAATAGCCTATGTGTCGGTGCTACCATTGAAAAATATACGCTCTTCTCGTTTCTAAAGTGGGGAAGGAACCTCTTAAAGATTGGAACGATTATAGCTTTGTTAAAATTCTTTATGGTGCCATTTTATGAGGGTGTATACGGCTTTGTTATTAGCATGTCTCGGTAGATTTATTAGATCAAGTTTGTTTATTCTATCAAGTTTTATGGAAAGTATCTTTCTATACGTGTCACGTTTTGTAGCTTCCTTTTCGTCACAAAAATAAAATGCGCAAAATACTTATACAAATATAACCGTAAAGAAAATCGGGACGTGGGATTTCTACGTCCTAACAAAGCCCTTGTATCTAAAGTTGTATTTTTAATCAAGCTAATTAAAGAGACAGGTCAACTGTCAAACAACAATTCACTACTGTCAAACCACAATGGTAGAATCTGTCACTTTACTTCGTCAGTAAAAATACAACTTCTAATTTTCTTATCCTTTCAAAAGCTCACGTTTTTTGTCACACTCGTCCTTTTACCGCATAGCAGCTGTATATGTAAGGTAGAAACGCTATTTCCATTGAGGGTAGTGACCGGGCCTATCCTCTAATGCGTCATTGCTAATCTTAGCAATCTCCAACACGTCGTAATGACGCACCTTGACCTCCAACTGACTCATAATAAGACGATCATTAGAACAGTAATTACTAGATGATTAAATAGAATTATGAACATTGCTTTAATTAGATTCCATGTCTTCACAATTCTTGATTTAATTCAATTAAAAAAGACAGTCTGGTCTATTGTTCTGATTTTTTTTGTTTTGATTCTGTAATCAAAGAATGAGATTTATAAAGCTGTCTTTATAAATCTCATTCTTTGAATGCTAATCAAAATAAAATGACAACATCAGCTATTAATTATTTATATATTTTACTCCATAGATTACTAAGAAGACGTGGGGAAAGATAAGAGAACTCGTTATGATCCTGCTTGTGTCGCAAACTTGCAAAATAACTGCCTTTAAACATGTAAACTAATGGATTCTTACCAAGAAATACTCGTATCTGACACCAAAAATCCGTAAACATGTATGACTACGCATTTAGCATTGATTTCCATGCATTTGGACGTGGACTTTTCAACCTAACGGGGCTTAAGAGTTACAACCTGCTTGCTCCCGACATTGTCTATGCATTGATGCTTACGTTGATGACATTTTTGAAATAACAACAATCTTCTTAATTTGTTTTTTTTTTTATTTATCTTTACATATCTATCTTGTAAACTGTGCGGGTCTGCAAACTGGATGCATTAAAACAATATAAATAACAATTTAATCTGAGTCGTTAAAGGATATCAAATATACAGGGTGTTAACGAAATCGTGTAATTCCTTCAAACCGCGTGATCTACTGGTGACACAGATTAACCCTAAATGGGAATTTTCGAAATCTAACAAAAAAAAAGTTCAAAAAAAATTTTTGGTTTTCAATTTCTGAGTATTTTTAGAGCCTTGAGTTATCTGACTGCAAAGGGCGATATCGCGTTAGTTGTTCCTACCAGCCGTGTCGCCGCACTTTCATTAATTTATGCGTGGCATCGAAATGTTCACACAAATAAAATTATTTTTTTGCAAAAAAAAAAAACTTTTTTTTTACTGAATCCTTATTAGGTGGTTTAGATACGATCGGTAACAAAGCCGCATGAAAAAAAAAGATATTTTTATTTTTAATCAAGCTAAATCCCGTGCGGGGCCTGTCTACACCAGTAGTAGATCATGTGGTTTTAAGGAATTACACGAATTCGTTAACAGCCTGTAGAATCCAATTCGATCATTTTTGGGTGTTTTGTCTGTTTATCTGATTGTCGGTTTGTCGATGTTTATGCACGTATAACGTAAAAACAAGTGACTCAATGCGGTTGATTTTTATAGTAACATTAATACAAATAGAATATCTAGCTTTAATTCCGCTGAACAAACTAAATTTAAAGCTAGATATTCTATTTGCATATTTGTATGTCATGGATTTCCGCAAAGTAACGCCTGATTCCATCATTTATCTAGTAACCATTAAGTTTTTGTTTCATCGTATTCGGTTCGCTCAATTAAAAGATATTATAATTTTAAGTTATCAAGAAGTTTTTTTAGTTATTGCGACGCGAGTCGCGGGCACCGCTAGTTAATAATAATTAAATATTATTATCACTGCTGTTTGCATATTTAAAATAACGGGGCGATCTCAACAAACCTTAACGTTTGCTGAAAGCGTATATGCAATAAAGATAACCCATTTTACATTTTAAGTAGGTACCTAACCTTTCAAAATGTTTATTAAACACATAAACACGGTATGCCCTTGTAAAAAAATGGGTCAAACGATATCGGGTCTTATCAACAAAATCTGTGACACATCGCCCTCTATAGTGCAATGCAAACACATTCGTATTTTGTTATCATAGATAATATTGTTGTCCTGGTATTATTAGGACTTATTTCTATAGCTATGTTATCTGTGTATTTTTAGAAATTCCTATTACTTATCGCTGTCTGATTCGGGGTAAAAATATTTGACCGACATTGTTTTGTTTTTTTTTTTTGTAACTCTACGTTTAAAGATACCTACGTAAAAAGGCAGACAACGCGTCCTCATTTTCGGACATTTTTATTCTAGTTTGAAAACACGATTCCATAAGACAACGGACCCGAAAGTACACAATAAATCATACAATAAATTCCTTGTACAGTACTAAGAAAACAAACCAATCGTAAAGTTTGATCAACATTCAATCCAATTTTTGTGAGTTCTTTTGTTGGGTTGCCACTCCGGAATCTTCACATCCGTAAAGGCGCGTTTGTATTCAAATACTAGCTCTGTGATCGCGACCTCAATATTGATCAGTACGTGATACTCGTCTCCATAAGGAGTTTTCACTCGAAACCTTTCTATTGCCATCGGTAGCAACCCTGAATAATCGATAGTTCACTGTGAATGTAAACTATCGTTAACTCGCATTGGTGTTGATGAAAGTTTATTAGGTATTACAATTCGCCAGCGTTCGAAATTATCAAGAGAAAATGCCTTGTGATAGTTATTGCGATAATTATTATGATAATTATCAAACAATTACGAAACAGCCGATCTTTATTGAAGTGATAGTAGGTACCCGTCATGCGTTAGAAGGGTGTAGTTTTGTATAAATAATATTTTTGTAATAAATTTTAACAGAGTTAAGTACCTATGCTTTTATTAATTTTTGCCCAACCTTTCAAGATTAAAAACTTACAAAACAACACTTGTAAATAAAAAAAACAACAAACTACACTCATAATAATATGGAATACCATCCTCGCCTTACTCAACTCCATCAATTAGATGGAATTCAAAATCCAACTTAGACGTATTTAGAAAACTGCTTTAAATTATCTTTTTTTGATTAATTTTCCGATCAATCCGTGACATTTAGCTAGATGTTATGGTAAGCTACGGATAGACTACTCCTTTGTCTAAAAAGGTAGAGAAAACCATTTCAAATTTGCCAATTTATAATTAAATAATTTAAATTTTCCGTAGCCTCCTCCCACAAAAATACTAAAAATGGGGTGAGTTTCGGAGCAAAAGTATTCCTGAAGAATTCAAGCGTTTTAATAAATAAATACAAAACCATAGCAGACATATTTACCCTAAATAGGTGGAGAAAAAAATAAGAAAATGTTTGCAATAAAAACAGGAAAACTTTTTTTTTTCTTTTACTTATTTTTCTAAACCTTAAAGGTGTGAAAATAAGATTCGTTTTCCAAATGTAGGTAATTTTAGTGTCGGCCATTATCGTGAGTGGACTCGAGTCGCTTGACAGCAGAAATAAGCGGTCAAATAGGTCCACCACGGTCACAAAGATTTGAATTGACCTAACTTGAAGATAAAGATATGCTGTGTGTTGCTTTGATATAGATACTTATTACATAGACAACCCTAGGATTGCGTTCAAGCGTTCATGACGCACGGGGTCGACGGCCTTCGCGGCAGTCGAATTAATAGATACTCACGGGCGTCCAGATAAGGTACATTTTAGTGCGCACGAAAGCTTGTGATATTTTTATAGGTAATTATAGCGTTAGGTATTCATCTTTTCTATGGGAGTGAAGTATCTGTTCGTAAGAACTATTAGGTAATCTGTGTCATTACGGCGCTCTTACAGCCTACTTTGTAAATCTTATATCTGCAGGTACTAAAACTGCAGAAGACATTTGATATCTTAGCGGACAAGATAAGTCTAAAATAAATTGCAAGCGGTATGATCAGATGCCTACTTAAATAAAATTACTAGAAATATTGTCAGAACTCAAGATGTACTAAGAACTAAAATGGTTGTTAAATGAAATCGTGGAGACAGTTCTTAATTGGACATTCTTGCAAGAAATTTTCAACTGGACATTACGAGTTACACTGTCACATAATAGTCGGATAATTGCACGAATAAAGTATCGTTAACTTAACACTATTAATTTCTATACGTCATTTAATTAGCAATTACGAAATAAATCAATAATTACCTTAGAGGCCTCACCCACGGCGAGTTTTTGTAGCGATGCAGTAGCGATGCTGTCGCGCATGTGTATCGATACAGCCGCGATGCTGTCGATGGTTGTGTGACTTCGCCCAGATTCTGTAGCGATAGTAGTAGATTCAGTAGCGATGCAGAAGCGTTTACAAAACGCGCGACTGCATCGCTACAAAAAGTCGCCGTGGGCGAGGGGCCTTAAAGCCTATGCACACGACGTCTTTTTAACGCACCGTCGACGCGCGTTTCTGTCATACTTCATACTTAAAAAACATCATTGTGATTTTTTATGTATGAAGTTTGACGGAAACGCGCGTTGACGGCGCGTAGAAAAGACGCCGTGTGCATAGGCCCTAGGTTTTTATTAATAAATATCAAATAATAATTACACCAGACCGTGATCGCCCAACAACAGGAGAAAGACCTCTTCTCGTGCAGAGAAGAAAAACCATTGATCACCACGCTTGTTCGCTGCGTATTGAAGATTCCAGGCCATTATTAAGTCCAAGTTTCATCATGACATGATGTTTTCCTTTATCGTAAGTCAGTGGGGTCTACGAGTCTTCGTGGCTAATTAACAAGCGCACGGATTATACAATTTGCAAGGTTAAGTTGCTTGCCGCGGTCAGTCCGTGGATGGGTGAGCGACGTGAGCGTTCGTTAAACATCGAGACCCCTCCATGCCTCGGAGAGCACGTTAAGCCGTCCCGGGTATCGTACGAGTATCTATGACAGTCGTTACGGGTAATGAGAAGCCTGAAAGTCTGTCAACTGGTCTAGCCTTAGGATATCGGCATTGCCCAGTAACTGGGTTGCAGAGGTCTGATGGCAGTCACTCCGTGTAAAACACCCCTCATTTGTAGTTATAAACTGAATGGGTGAGCCCTGAGGTGCGGGACAGCCCTTAGGTGCGGGTGACAACAGGAGGAACTAAGCATGCGTGCTGTATGCAAGCAGCGCTAGCGCAGTTCACGCGTAACTTGCGCGCATGCGGCGCAGGAGGCCTGCTCCCTAAGTCCGTCAACGAAGCTAGTCGCCCGTCCGAAAGTAGCCCGAAACGTAGGAGTGAACAAAACAAGTGTCAAGTTCAACTTTTCGGACTGGCAAAAACACATGGACAACTGTCAAATCGTTGTCATTCATTCTTGTTTCGGGCCCCGAAATAATCGTATGTCCGTAGGTGATAGGGAGTAGGAAACGCTCGTAACTAAGGCCGAAACCACGGACTTTGTGCTTAGGCAGTAGAACCCCTGACCCCAACATAGTGGGAAAAGGCTAGGAGGAACAAGTCAGTGGGGTCTACATCTTCATTACTGTAAGTTAATCGATATCTCTATTCGTGGCTCCACGAACAATTTCTATGAAACCCGACTTACCGTATTTCATGTCATGGCAGCACAGCATGGTAGACATCCTTTCATTATAGTGACAATATCTTGGCTCAACAACATGGCTCCTATCCAACGCGCGTCTAATTAGGATTTCACTTACTTACCAATCAGACGGGACTAGAATTTGCCAATAGTGTTTTATAACGAAAGTGCTATTAGAAAAGTGTTAGAAATGCACATTGAGATTTAAATAGCTGTGACTTGCCGCATTTCTAATATCGTTAAGACTCATTATAGTCATTATAATTATATGGTTAGTTTAAAAGGGGGTACTAATACGCGGGCCACAGTATCACTGATGACTATTTTAAATCAAATGTTAACATTTCAAAATTCGATTTCCATACAAAAATAATTATTTTTATTCAATTCATAAAATCGACACGTTCCGTGTGGTGCCGGACGTAAAGAATAACACTACCCCATCTCTTCTCGTGGGTGTCGCAAAAGGCGAATAAGCAATTCACTAGAGGACGGCAGCAGCGTTCTCCGAGTACTTTAACAACCATACTGCGATCGCCAACCCGCGCCTGCCAAGCGTGGCGATTATGGCAAATCCCCCCTCACCAACATGGCTTGGGGGAGGCCTATGTCCAGCAGTGGACGTCTTTCGGCTAAATGATGATGATGATAAAATTGACAACCCTTATTTAGGTACGATTTCAAAACTTGGGGCTATTAATCCAAGTCCCTAAATATGACCTAAAATATGAACACAGCTGACGATAGATAGATTTTAGCGTATTATTCATGACAACTTGGAACAGCAATTTCTCTAAAACCTATTGACTTGAGGAAGGTTGTAGCACAAAAGTTATTCGTTATTATGAGTATTTTCATATCCTTTAGGATTAATAGCCCTTTTCCGACTAACATTGTAAATGGAATAACAAACTCGCTTTATAGGCGTGGCCTACAAAAAATCAAAATTATTTGAGAAAGATCTTTGTCGAACAGTAGACTGTGATAGGTTGACAATGTTAATAGGAATAGAACAAGCAAAATTTCAAACTCATTCCAATTCATTTTATGATACAATAAAAGCTTACTTATTTATTCACCCATGAAATATACTGTCTGGAATCGCACACACATTGGTCGTCGGTAAAATATGATTGATATCATGCCAAATATGGATATGAATGGACTCATATCCCTCCACATTAAATGTACTGTTATTTGAATATAGATGAAATTGTATCCTACATAACGTTCATCCGCTGCGAAACAAAAAGGACAAGGATGAAGGAACCACCCAAATGGATGGGAAAGATTATGCTTAGGATAAATGTGTATTCATTATGTTATCCTTCCTTTCGTCCAGGGTTTCGGATACGGATTTGCACAAAGGTTGCCTTGTTGTGTAACTTACTCTTATTAGTAACATTATCTATACAAGGTGTCAAAAAATCAACTATGGGGTTACTCGGTATCGGAAACTGAACAACTTTCGCTCTACAACTTTTCGAAATTCACATAGATTTTTTATAACTATCCATACAAATCAAAAAAATATTTTAAGTGGTTCGTATGAACATATACAATGTTAGTCAGAAAGGGGGTACTAATCCGAAAGGGTGTTAAAGTATACATAATAGTGAATAACTTTTGTTCTACAACTTTTCCCAAAAGTCAATAGTTTAAGAGAAACAGCTGTTCAAAAATCTAAAAAAAAATCTCTAACATCGATCTATCCCCAGTTATGATCAGCTGTGTTTACATTTTAGGTCATATTTGGGGTCATGAATTAAAAGCACCATTTTCTGAATTTGTAACTAAAGCAGGAATGAAGAATTTTTAAAAAAACTAAAAAAAAATCATTTTATTTGGAAAAAAAAAATACCGAATTTTGAAATTTTAACACTTGCTTTCAAACAGTCATCAGCGATACTATAAGTGGGCTTCGGATTAGTACCCCCTTTCTGACTAACCTTGTATAATTATAAAAATGGCGAATTTCGAAAAATTGTAGAACGAAAGTTGTTCAATTTCCGATACCGAGTAAACCCATAAAATTCTTAGAATTAATTTTTAACACCTTGTTTATACATATAAAAATTAAATGCTATTCGTTGCTAGGCGAATCACTTGAGAAAGGCGGGACAGATTTCTCTATTTGTTTCTAAAATATTCTTAATGGTCCGAATCAGGTTTTCATGCCCGGAAATTTGGCAAATTGGGGAAAAACCGAATCTTCTTTTTTCTACGGGTTTTTTGTACTTATGACAGAACAACATCTGTCTGATCAAGTGATCAGTTCGCATTGAATATATTTTAATTTCTTGTGTGTTGGAGGACTTTGCACTTATTATTGTCATTGTATGAAATCAATATTTGGCTGTCGACAACAGTTGTTATCAGCATCCGGTGTTCGATCCTTATTGTGACAACATTTTGAATGACTGTGACTGAGTAAAAATCTCTGTTCAGATACTTTTTTTTTTTGCTTGTGATTTATTGACTTGTAACAACACCATTGACAACATAATGGAAACGAAAAGGTGGATGATGCATTCAAATCAATCATCATTTGTCACTGAACGTGGTTCATTGGGTAGGTTTGCCTTTATTTTAAAATACGAAGTTCTTTCAATATTATTGTTGTGTTCTATGTGCCATTGTGCATGATTCACGGTTATTTTCTTCGTGTATTTTTAACTAAATTCGTAAAGGAGGAGGTTATAATTTCTCCGAGATTTGTGGACCGATTTGAATACTTAATTCTTTTTAGGGTTCCGTACCCAAAGGGTAAAACGGGACCCTATTACTAAGACTCCGCTGTCCGTCTATCACCAGGCTGTATCTCATGAACCGTGATAGTTAGACAGTTGAAATTTTCACAGATGATGTATTTCTGTTGCCGCTATAACAACAAATACTAAGAAACAGAATTAAATAGATATTTAAGGGGGCTCCCATACAATAAAAGTGATTTTTTTGCCGTTTTTTATAGATAATGGTACGGAACCCTTCTTCCGACTTGCACTTGGCCGGTTTTATTTATTTGGTGCGAAATACTCTCGATTTAGTCCCACATACGTTTCATTAAGCTTGGTTGAGCAGTTTTTTATGCATTTTATTATTAGTTTGAATATGAATTACCTATAAATATAGATGACATTCTAGTTGTAGTAGTGGTCCACGAATTTGTAGTACACTATTGTAATTGTAATTTGTGGCATTAAAAAGTTTTAAATGAAAATATTAAGAAGTCTGTTTTTTTTTTTTAATGAAATATTTTGCTTTCTTCCTTTATGTTTCCTTTGTCTTGCATTTTCTTTGCGAAAACTTTTATTCCATAAATTACCAAACTATGCACATAAATGTTTTATGTAGTTACTGGTGTTATCATTTTATTTATGTACGTCACAAAACACATTCCAACATTTTACAAACATAAACTGTTATTCTAAATTTTGTGGTAAGTAAATCAAACGTTCTATGTCCAAAATTTTAACACGTTTCCCAATGTTCTTGTTCCCAAAATAAGAAACTCCATTAGCAGTCATTCATAGTATGTTTCTACGAATAGCTTGGATGTAGGTCGGTTTGTTGGATCTTGAATTAACGTTACCTCATTACGTGACTTCCTAGGATTATCTGTAACACATTGATGTTACAAGTACAAATGAAGCCTGTAGTGTATCGGTACCGCTCGGGCAATGTCAACTTTGCACAGAGCCTCTGGAAATAGTTCCAATAGATCGATAATTATACCCTTTTCACCGTAAGGTGACTCGTGACGTTTCTCTATAAAACTTTACCATACAAAGAGTATTAAACAATAAAACTAAATGGATAATATAGCTGTTTTACGGTCCTTGATGATGTCATTATGTTTTTTTGATAGCAGTCTCCTTACGGTAGGGATGCACGATACTTGCGTTTGTATCGATACTGCGGATCGATCCCGATCGCAACTATGCGATACGATTCTAGGATCGTATCGAATCGTTTCGATCCGATCCTCGAAATATCGAATCGTATCGTACTTAATAGTTCTACGAACGGCGACATTTTACTCAGCCAATTTACTGATCATACAATTAACACAATATGATACAATCCATTCATTCCGATACAGTCACTTTTGTATCGATCCAAGAATGTATCGTATTCGTTTGTATCGATCCAAAATATCGAAGTATCGTATCATGTTGTATCGATACTTACCTTATGGCTACAATTTACGAAATGACCGCTATATCAGGACTCATCTTTGGGTGAACAGTGTACCTATAGCATAATAATAAATTGTATCTAGAAAAATACTACACACGTTTAGAATTACTGACACAGCTGCAGTATGTTTTGAAATTAATTTTTAACACACTTCCCGGGCATTGCTGAGTTTGCAAACTATACCTACGAACTTTGCCCGTAACATTTGTTACAAAAGTGCAAACAACCAAAAAACAAACCTACGTCATGTGAATAACTCTAATAATGTCGTAGGTATATTAACTATTCTTATACAGCCTACGTGTATTTAATAAAGAAAACAACTTATTACCTACATTCAGTCCTTTATCGAACAATTCACTAAACACAATTCTTTTTTGCTTCGCTTGTCTTCGCTCGAATTCGCTTATTGTCGGAGAAATAGTATCCCTTACTTCGAGGAAAAAGTTGTTGATACGCTATTTTCGAGAAGATTGCTTTTTGTGTAACTTAGGAATTCGTTCTTCGTGAATTACATGAAAAAGTGCTACCGAAAATGTAAGCAAGTAATCGGTATTTTATGAAAAGTTCTCGTAAAAATCCTCGTCCTAAAAATATACCCCGAAATAATAGCTTTGTAAGAATGTATAAAGTACCTTCTAGTATATCTACTATCCATACAGAAAGATGTCAGGATCGTTTTAATATTACAGAGCGTAGCGTTTAAAATTTAAATATCTTCGCAGGCGATACAAAGTTTCAACATAAACATTTTTAACGAAATTTAGGCAATATCGTTTACACGTATAGAGCAAAAGAAAAAAAAACCTACATACATAATTCATACCGTATTTCGTATAAACGTCCTCAGGCGTCGATAATGTCTTTTACAAAAGGATTATCGCCGTTTAATAACACTAATCACTCATTATTGTGGGTGATGGTTAGAGTAAGATTATATTATTTCTAACCTTAAAAAATGTAGCTAATGAACGTTAGTTTAAGCCTCTTAGATTTGGTCTAGACTCGTAAGTGACCTAAAAAAATTACCTGTTAAAATAATAACCGACTTTTCTAGACAGTAAATCGTCGAAGTTGGATTGGAAATAATCTGTGATAAAGCATTGCGTTTTACGATTTTGTTCAAGGAATGTTAATTTGAAAGAAACGAACGTATTTAATGATTGTAGTCCTTAAAGCCATTGCCACGTAGACAGCCAGCCGAAGGCATGGCGTAAGCGAACCGAAAGCATGGCGTAAGCGAATTTGTGGACGTGCCACAAGCAGCTTTTCTTTTTGACGTGATGCCTTGTGTTGGAAATTAAAAACTCTGTGGCAAGGTCTTAAACTTGTAAACGTCATAAGGCGTATGTTAAGTATTGGAAGTATTTGCGCGCTGCCCACGCGTCGTTCAAGATGACAGTCAATACTCATAAACACTTACATTGTGGTATGGTAATAAACACGCAACCATTATGCCAAGTGTTTACTCGATATCGCTTCAAATCGTACGACCTTCATGTTAAGAACTAAAGACAAATATTTGACATAGAATTCAAACTGCTATAGCCGACAGACTGACAAACACATTGATATAATCAGCTGTACAGTAAGGACCACCGACGATGAAAATACTTTAATAAAAGACAAAAGAAACAATTAAAAGATAAAGATCTGAAACAAAATGATTTTGAGATCGTTGACTGGCGTAGCTGATAACGAGTTTTATCATCGCTTGAGAATATGAAATCTGCTTTTATTTTCAAAAGATTATATTAAAATGCGGTTAAAACCCACGGACTAGAAAAAAAAGAAGGACTCCGCGCCACGCATATCAAAAGTGAAGCACCGTACCGATCTATGTGTGCGTGATTTGAGGGATACCAGATAAATGAAAATTTCCCCATTTTTTTTTAATATTTTGAAAGTTTCATTTCTTTAAATGAAGCCATATAAGAAGTCCGCTTACATTATTTAATTGCAATTACAAACATATACTTAGTTAAAACTTAAAATTAAGTATTTATTTCGTATGAGTAACAAGAAAAACGTTTTCGACGGAATTCAATGTTCTTCATCTCTGCAGGCTCTTATTATTTTAATCCAATCATTATTCCATGGTTGATTTGCTGTAGGAAATCTATAAAAATAATCATATTCAATACTTGCAAAAAACTCACAACGAACACAAAAAAATGGATTACCCAATCTCTCGGGAAAATTACCCATTTATTTTCCGACAGCACTACTATGTCTTTTGAGGTTTTGTGTTCCAATAGTAGTGATTTTAAAATGTCAAAAATACAATAAATCAACAGGTTAAATAAGTGTCTTACTTGTGAATGTTATTCCTTGACACTTTTTCTGGGATGTAGAATTATTTTTAAACCATTTCACAACACAAGAAGGCATTATTTTATTTTATTACTTGACGTAAAGAGTACCTACAATGACGGCGCGGTGCCGCGTAATGGCGGCCGGTCGGCACCTTATGATGTAAATGTGTGCGTGAGGCATGTTTGTACAAACGGTCCGGCATACTTATGGTGCTTCACTTTCGATACACGTGGCGCGGAGTCCTTCTTTTTTTTCTAGTCCGTGTTAAAACCAAGATTTTTACTGAGTTACTAAAAAGGTTTAGGCATAAAAAAAGAAAATAAAAAGTCCAGATTCAATTTACGATCTTATCTTATCAATAAAAACACAATGCGCAGTACCTACAGTTAATGTTTTTCAGAGTCTTGTAGCGTTTGGTAGTTAAAAAAATATCAGAACACATTCGTCACGCACGAACGACTCCTGAAAGGTGTCCTCGAGAGTCGAGACGTGTCGTACTTAGACACTGTACTAATGATATCTTTTCTTGAATTGTTGTCACGTTCAGCTCTGTTTAAGAATCCTCACAAGAAACGGGAGCAGAAAAACTTCAATCCATTTTAAATCAGCTGCGTTTTTTTGATGATGAGCACGCTTTAATGTTGGTGGGGTAAAAATGGTATTCTGCAGTAATAGGTACATCAACAGTTCGCCAATGACGGTTTTCGCCACCCCGTGAGCTAGAGCGTTGTGGCGCAACTTGGGAGAAGCCTGTGCACCACCGGTCACGATCCACCGAGCTCTCCCGTCGTAGAGCGGGTCGTCTCTTCAGACTCCGCTATCACATCAGTAATGAAGCCCTCATCAAGCTGTCTCCCCCCCAATCCCGGGCCAGCAACGCTCTAAGCCGAGGTTCTAGTCCCACTACGGGTCGCCCTTAGTACTTTTGTTGCTAGTAGTCATGATTTTAGTGTAGTATATGTAGAGCTTAGATTACGTATTTTACTTCCCCCCATTGGCTGGAGACCCTTCAGGTCTCACCAACAAATGCCCGGTTACGTAGAAACGGTCTGTAAGGACAAAATCACAATTCAAATTGTACCCGATAATTTAAACTTCAAGCAGAAACTGAGATCTTCTCTATAGTGATGAATCTTATAAAACTTTGCCCTCTAAGGGACTATCCTCTGCATTCGCATTTACAACCATCAATAAGTCGGTCAGTCTAAGATAAACTTTGTTTTGTTTACCTATATAGGTAAGTAAGTTAGCCAATTGTAATGAATTTATTCAGCTTATCTCGCAAATTCAAGATCAAGTTTACGAAAACATTCGTTGTTCCACTTTTACACAGTTACGTGACTTTTTACTCGGTTGGCGAATAGTGACGTCATTCTACATGTTAAGGTTTGTGAACCAAAATGTCATCCTGGCTTACATCACCACAACGAAGATATAGTACGATGTACATATACCATAAATGAATCATACACGCTTAACGACTGTTCATGTTAATACGTGCGCTTCGTGTAAACTAGGTATTACCTTCAACCCTCTGATTCAGAACGATTCGATTAGTGAGTTGTCGAACGATTCGATAAGCTAGTTCTTTTTCTCTCATTACTAGAATTGTAGACGGAACGAGATACAATACGGCCGACGAATCTTGGCGAGTCTGAAGTTAGTTGTTTAGCTGCGCAATGAATCTTTTAGAAACGAAATTGTCTACTGCGCAGCTAATCAGCTAACTTCAGACTCGCCAAGATACTGTATCAGTCGACAACTGCTTAGCGAAAAGGATTTGAATCGGGGGCTGATACGATTTTTTGCCGCGAGTTTGTGAGTTTTTCTTAGGCTCAGTACGTATTGGCTATGTATCGGGGTGAGTTTCCAAGTGCCTATGAATCTGTTACAAACGCTCTAGACTAGTATTGCATACTTACCCTGTCAAGCTTGTTTTACTCTCGCCGAGATTCTCATCAACTTGCTTAAACAACGTGTAACATAATAAACGCAAACGCTGAAAGCAGTTTTTCAAGAATCTGCTACTGAATAATAAATAAACTTGCTTAACGCACATAAAAGTAAAACTTCAGTGTATGTAGTAGGTATGATTAGACCTGAATATTCATATTGGGGTGTTTGAGTGTATGCGTTATTCCTGTTACACGTATATTTTTTAATAAAAGAAAATAACAAATCCTTTCATCGTTTATTTATTTATAGTTCCGCTCAAATTGTACATTACCAAATCCATGTAGGTAAATTCTTTGGCCTCCTTCTACTTTGGTCTTTGTTTCACTGCCTTTCTTGTTAGGTATCACCTGCGTGGTGTTATCTATGTATGTATGAAATAATATACCAAAACTACTTGGATAAGTGTAGCTCTCTTTAGATTTTTTTTATACGAGTAGATACAAATTATTATTATTGTTGTCTGCAAGAGTAAATTAAAAATAATTGCACATAGATACGTATTAAATTACGAAGTGCAACGTACCTACTACTTATTCCTGACGTCAATGGTACTCTTTTGAACTTGCAATGAAATATAAATCTTGCTTGCATAATCTTATTACAAAGTTAGATGGGAAAGTTCCACGGAGTACCATTCCGTAATACCGATAATAGCAAGTATCGTATGGACTCCATTGTTCTATAACCAGTGTAATGATTACACCGGAATCTTCACTTTTCTTTTTAACCAACTTCAAAAACCTTTGTAACTGTAATTTTAAAACCAATTTCGTTCCATGATGTGCAGGAAACAATAAAAATAATCTTCAATAGATGTTATCTCTATTATTACAAGTTATTTAATAACAAAAGTTCAAGTTGTCTTGAGAAGAGTTTCTATCGTAGATATTGATTCAAAGAACCTTTTCCTTGAAATGAAAAATGTTTTATAAGGTTCTGCGTTTCTGAGGGATTAAGGCCAAGATAAATTTGTTCTCTATAATTGAAACTACATTTTCAATTATTAATTTAGTAGTGGAGAGCATAGATGTTGTAGACTTGGTTCAATCTCCAAGTTGTAGGCTTTAGTGTATTATTAAAGTCCATTCCTAGAATTAGAATTCATAGACAGCTTTGAAACAACACACGCCTAGGGTCCCTTGCGTTTTATTGTCCTCGCCAGCGATTTGCTTGATGTCATTCCTCGCTTGTGTAGACCATAGAGTAAGGTAGAAATATAGATATCTTCATTGTGCCAAAATATAACTAACATGGTGAGTCAGCCCTGACTCTTAAAGAAAGACCGTCTTCTGTTAAGTTAAAATTATGGATATAACAGCCATGAGGATTTCAACCCGTCTGAGAAAGATGGAGGGACTCTGACCGACTAACGGCCGTTTTCAATAACCTATCTATCGGCGGTTTCGCCTACTAGAGATAGAAATTTGACATAAGCTCCATAGAAGTAATGTTAAATTTCTATCTATAATAAGGCAAACCGCCGATAGATAGGATATTGAAAATGGCGGTTAAACCACTCGATCGTCCTCAGCATGTAGTGGGCTCCGGGAACTCCGGTGAAACGCACGTGCCCCTCTTCTACGGCGCTTTTTGCCAAGTTTCGGAGACACCTTGAAAGAAAGTTGTTTCCCCATCACATCGGATCTAATACCTACCTTAATTAGCAAACTGTAGAAGTAGACTAGCACATCTAGGTTACTCTTCGGAGATCAGAGCCATGACTATTATGCAAATTTTAACCGAGATGCCAATACATAATGTCGTGTTCATTAGGTACGTGAAACAAATAATTCTGCAGAAGGCATAATTAATGCTGTCGATATTCTCCTCGGTTCCTTTGCTTACTTCCTGCATAATTTGTATGCGGAAACGCTGCAAAGACGTCGTTACTAGTAAGAGTACCTCATCGAATATAAAATGTGGTTTTATCAATTGAAATTGTACTTTGAACTAAAATGACGCGTACTAGAGTTGTAGTAATCTAATTTGCCGTTTCATACCGCAAATAATAACAGTCCAAGTCCATTGGTATCATGTTTTTGAAAAGTTATTCGACTATTATGCAGTTTTGTTTTTGCCTATAATAATAATGAAAACATAAGAGAAGTTTGCTGAGAACTATACTGACCGGCCAGAAAACAGCCAAACAAAAGAAGATCTACAATTTACGGTACAAAGCATTATTCATATCTATATTATTTCATATCTTCTATATTTTGTACAACATAATTGACACTGGCTCGACCTACTTCCAACTAATTATGCCAGTAATAAATCATTACACATTTATCTCGCTACACTCAAGATCAGAAGGTTATCCACGAAGGCAGCGCCACTTTTCCCGAAATAAATCAAACATTGACATAGATAAAATATGAATAGATTAATTTAATTGCTCCTAATCTTTTCAATTACACTAATTGATAAGCATTGAGTTTCTTACCTAACACCGGTTTAAGTGAGATTACGTTTCAAGAACCGATTGCTGCAAAAAATCGATTTGTTACACAACACTAATAGGTAGGTACTGCCACAGCTGCCACTGGCAAGGTTAGACGTTACGTGATTATTAAATCGAGTTGTGTTTCGATTCTTACGATATTACGATTTGTTGATGGATGCCTTGTCGCGACGATGTAACCAATCGGTAACTAGTTATGTTATGACTGCGCTGATAGATGTATGAGATAATGTAATGACCTGTCAACGTGATGTATCAACGCTAAAGGTGTAATGTGATGCTGACGAGTGAAGATTTATTTGTGAAAGAATGGTTTTTGTTGTTAAAACTAGAGACGGGATTGGATTAGCACCAACCAAACGGCGCCAACAACGACATTGAACCAAATTGAAGGCACCGACTTCTGAAACTGAAATGAGCTTTTATAATATGGTCATTATTTTACTCCTTTCAGTTTTTTTTTTTAGGTCGGTTCTTGCTTTTTGTTTAAAGTTTTTTATTCAATACTTTTCAGTGCCACAAACCTACTACAAAAATCTCTTCTGGAATAGGCAAGCGTGATATTATCGACATATTCACATATCAACAGTAGCCCAAGACACTTGTAAAATACTTTTCGTAGCTCATTTGTTAACAGCAAACCATTGAGGAACCTACCACCAGTGAGGAGTTACATTAATTATCTCCAAAACCCATCATCAGATGTTGACTAAATTAAAATAGGATCACACTGAAAGCATACTATTTCAACTAAATTAAGCATGCAATTCGGTTGAGAAATGTTGGAGAAATCGGTAAACATAAATATTATGCACATGAATAAAAATACAAAAACACAGTCGAAATGTGAATCTCCTCCTTTTTTAAGGTCTGTTAAAAAAGGGAAGCTTCAAGGCTCACTCTTTGTTGTGTAGTCTGTTATGAAGTTGAATATAAATATTACCGCAACGTAGATTTTTTTGTGAGTGACAAGAGGTCAGGGCCTTCGGGGATTATCACGAGTGTACGAAAACTCGCCACCCATTGACGAAGGAACAGGTTAAGAGGTTGCATAAAAAGCGTACGATATTTTGCAAATATTTAAGCAAATCGGATATTTCCAGAGATGTACACTAATATTATAAAGAGGTAAAGTTTGTAAGTTTAGATGTAGGAGGTAAGCCCCAAAACTACTCATCCGATTTCAAAAATTCTTTCACCAATTTTGAAAATAGACCTTCAGGATGGACATAGGAAATAGGATATTTGTACCACACGGGCGAAGCCGCGGACACAACTAGTTGTATATTAATAATATGTCCACACTAATATTAATTTATTCAAAAAAAAGATAAGCAAGAAGTATTTATGTTGAAGTTCAATCTGGAAATTACTAAAATCATGCCATTACTACTTCAACTGACCGCACCCTACTAATGGAATGTCAACGAGAAAAAAATGGTTACACCTAAATATCTTCGACCGTCAATGACTACTTGGACTATCAGTCACCTTCGTAAATTAATTAATATTCGATTTTTTTTACACTTACGCAAGCCTTCGCAGGTCCAAGTAATGGTGTACAAATAGGTAGGTATGTGTAAATAGTATCGTAAAAGGAGACGGACAAGTTAAGAAACCTGTTGGGACTTAATGACTTTGAAGTGGTCAATGGTTAAACGCACTACAGAGTGTAAACAAAGGAGGATGGGCACAAATGTATGGAGTCTGGTACTGGCACATGGAGACTATATTTCAAAACGGACAATTTATACGGGTTTGTTGCCAGAGTAGTTTTTTGTACTCTTGAAAAAAGCTATCCAACGATGGTAAATTCATTTTGATTGAACATGAGTACCAAAACGCCCATCGTTCTTTGTGCAATTCCTTAAAACCACATGATCTGAACTGATATCTGATAATAATCCCACACAGGATTAGATAGACAAAAAATAAAAAATATTTTTTGTTTTGCGTTAAGTATACCCTAATTCCAGAATTCAGATAATTTATGTAAACAAAGAAATGTCATTGTCAAAGTGACAGGTTAGTGGTACAAAACATTTTATCATTAAGTGTTTACTAAGTAATCATTTAAAATCTAGTTAATTTTAAGAACAATGCAAACAAAATACCGTAGCCAAACAATGTCTTGTGTAGTGTGTCGGAGACGCGCCTTATGATCACTTTAATCAGTCCTTATACGCATTCATCACCATAAGTTTTTCTGTGGCACTCATAGATGTTCAAGGCCGCTTTTTAACAGGCGACAAAAAGTCGGGGGCGGCTGCCTTCGAGGGCCCCGCCCCGGCTGAGGCTCCATTTGTCAAATAACAAATAAAACTTAACAAACAACTCAACAAAAACAAGGAAATATAACAAACATCAACAAGATGAAAAACTTAACACGATGATGCACAATAACAAAATTAACAAACACGCAGCGAAAACGGGAAAAGAAAACGAATGTATTGTTAAGACGCTAAGACAAACATTAAACAACTTTGACATTTTGTCAAACGAAATTTGAAAATGTTTTGTACTCCTACAGTGTTACCAGTATCATAAAATACTTTATACCATAAAATTTCCTTTTTTTAATAACTTTGTTGAAAACTGAAAATTTATAAAAGTAATTACGGTATGATATTTTTAAAATTATTATTTCTAAAATCAGTACATAAAAGAGAATCTAACCCTTTTTCCGGCATTTTCAGTGAATCACCATTAATAAAATATTTTTTTGATCTGATATCCCCTTTGTTTACATAAATTATCTGAGTTAGGAATTTAGGGTATAGTTGATTATATCTGAAACACATAATAAGGTTTAAATAAAAAATAAGCAAAAAAAAAAGCTTAATTGTATGTGATAAACATTTCGATGCCACGAACACGCGATACACGAATTTGGATACATCCTGTATATTATACTTTGAATTCAGATTGCAAAATCATCACGTTGACCGGTGCACGAAGTGCAATCTACCTACTGACAATGAGTTTCGTTATGCTTTCCTTATGGACGTACAGCTCGACACAAGTCTACTCGTAACATTTATACACCGTGTCCCAAAATTCAACGATAAGCGGGCACCAGAGGGTGGCCCTGCTCATGACTAGGTACGTAGGTACTCGAGAAAAAAAAAGAAAATCATTTTTTATTTAATTACAATATGAAAGAAGTCCTACGAAAATTGACGAAAATAAGTTTGATTTTTGTGTAAAAACTGCAGGTATTCTGGGATTTTTAAGGATTGTGTTGGATAGCAGTGCTACTTAGGTTGCCGATACAAAAATAAAAGCAGAAATATTAGATTTTTTTTCGAAATATTTCAATTTCTTTAAAGAATTTAAAAAAAGGCTTTTTTTCTCGAGTTGTCATGAGCAGGTCCACCCTCTGCCGCTTATCGTTGAATTTTGGGACACGGTGTACATATTTGTGCTGTGACAGCCAATTTTTTTGTTAACGTTCAAATCGATTAAACCAAAATTCTGCCATAGAAGTTATTTTTAAAGTTTAAATTTTATAATTAATGGCTATACTCTGTTCACCACTGTTCACCGTAAGATAATCGGTAATTTCGTAAATTATAGCCGTAACGGACACTGCTATCAAAAAAACATAAAACGATATCATCAAAAACCGCAAAATAGCCATATTATCCATTTTTTTTTATATTTGATGTGTTGTGTATGGTAACGTTAGGGCCTTTTCACTGTCATGCGGGTTCGTGCCCGCGTGCGTGCGTCACCCGCATGCGTGGCGCTCGCAGTTCACCTTTTCGTGCGTGTTTCACGCATCACAATAAATACATCTTTGAAAAGGTGAAATTCAGACGCCACGGGTGCGGGTGACACACGCATGCGGGCACGAACCCACATGACAGTGAAAAGGCCCTTAGAGAAACGTCAGGAATCACCTTACGGTAAAAAGGGTATAATGGCGCCCCGTTTCGTACTATTTTGTACAGAGTAGACAGACGGCTTTTAAGATGGCCCGTAGGGGACAAGAAATCTGCGAGTTATTCCTCTGAGTATATAACCAAAATAGCCGATCACAGCCGAATATCTTACTCTACGTCGGAACCGTCCATGAAACTGACTACCGAAAATGTTATGTAAAATGTACGCAATGTTATTTCAATTTTAAAACGAGACCGGTATTTTTATTTTATTAGGTTGGGATGTTTGACTTTGGCCATTGACATTTTAAACGATAATTGGCTTAACGATTTATTTGGAAACATTAGCTGATTGAGTTGATACTTTATTCGAAACCTTTTTTTACCTAATCCTGGAATTAATTACCCACAACATCATGTTCCATAGATAAAATAAAATAAGTCCGTTACATACCTACATAATTTGGTTTAAATATGTAAGATCCCTTTTCATTTTACTACGACGAATCCAGAAGTAAGAACATCACTGTACGATATTCAAGGACTCCGGTGGGAGTAGGCAATTGGGCACGTTTCATTCGAATTTCCTCTTAATAATAATCCTTCTTCTTCTCTCGTGTCAGCAAGAGCTATACGAAAACAGCTCATGCTGTGGTGAAAAGATTAGCCAGTCAGCAAGGTTGGTAGCGGGACTGACTGCCCAGGGTGCGCCGGACGTAACTACTTAAGTATCATCACTCGTGGAGGCTATTTTCATGCACCCCATAATAATCCTTAGATAAGTTAAATATCAATATCATGTCTAATAAAACCGCCATATAGGCTATTGCTGGAGATAGGCGGTCTATTGTTTACTCCTAGAGTAGGAAATGGAATAAAAGAACTTGTAGAGAAGTGTGTGGATAGAGATTTTAATACTGAGGAGCAGGACAGCCGAAGAACTAACGAACAACTGACGTTAGTCCTTTTTTACCACCTGTAACTTAAACCCATGGCTTTGCCAATACCTTCGTGGATGTCAATCGTGACGATTACATAATTAGAACCTAATATTCTTTATTTCAGTGACACAATGGAGTGACGGTTGAAAGAAATGCGGTGGTTCAAGAAGGGCGAGCCGCCGCGGCTTCTAGCCGTCACGCCTGACGAACCTCGGCCCGCGCGTAGGTCAAGAATCGGTAAGTTGACATAATATAACTTCTTGGACTTTATTTTTTGGACTCTATTGAAGTTATTAAGTACTACCTGTAACCGCGGCTTTGCCTACGGAAACAAAGTACCTACTACAGACAGACTCATCAAGTCATCAGTCATTACTAGAGATCGGATATTCGGATGCATATTCACCTAAACTTGCGATGTTGGCTAATATGGAATGAGCTTTTGTATCGAAAAAATCCTGCGGTTCCGGGACAATTTTTTTTTGGGTTATCTATCCCACACCACTCCTCTTCTTACACTTTACATACACACATATTTGCATCGGGGGTTAAACATTAATTTTAAATAATTATTTAATCCGAAAACCCCGGGTTTTTTTTTAATAAATCATTTTAAGAAGCCGCTTCCATACTTTCGCAGCTAAAAATTATCTTTAGGTAAATATACATCCGAATATCCGATCCCTAGTCATCACCCACACTCAATAGCGTGATAATTTGTACCCTATAATCTGACCTGCTCTTTAACGTGACGATGTGGCTGACGAATTTCAACTGAATCTGTTCAGTAGCACTGGCGTGAAGCTTAAACATACAAACGGACAAAAATACTAAAAACGTAATTTTTGGTATCAGTATCGTCTCTAAGATGCAGCGATGAACACATCGCTAAGTTGTAAGTGCAACAGCACTTAGTTTTTTCCAAAAATATTGAATATACAGTTTTAGCATACTCATAGGTTTATCAATTAGGTTTAATTGATCTGCAAAATCACCACCACAGATTACCTTATAGTTAAAACTCCTATGGTTAAGGGTCAAAATACACGTCCGATACTTGCTTCCGGGAGCCGGATTCGACTATCTGATCGGATTCATGAAATACACGTACGATTCTCGTGACCGATTTTTTCTGGACAACGACGACGCCCGGACAATGCTTACGATTCTGACATCCGATCCGATAGTCTGATCGTACATGTAATTCATGTTCAAACAAATGTTTGGAGCGGAGGCCTTCAGATAGTCTGATCAGACTATCGGAGGCAAGTATCGGACGTGTATTTGGACTCTAATAATGTTCGTCTCCATGTTACAGCATAGTGTAGACACGAATATTTTTTAGAAACCAATAGGCCAAGACATAAACTTGAACAAATAGGTAACAAATTAACATCGCATAATTAATTATTGGAATTTCTAAATGGTAATTACTTAAGTAAGCAAAGAATTAACACCTTTACATAGATTTCTCTTAAATGATTACGAAAGATTATCGGAAATACTAAGAAATGCGGTCAAGGTCAGTGACATTATACAATATCCGCGGTTTACATTATCACAGTGTACCTACCCACTTACTACATACAGTGGGTCAACGCCCATACATTTGACAGGTCCTATGAAATGTCAAAATTATGTAGGGACGGAGGTTATGTCCCAGGTATGCAGTATGGCTACTCGGGACATAACCTCCGCTCCTTCACCCCGCAACCCCCCGCACGATTGCTCTGCGACAATGTTCTACGTTGACCGACTGTAAGGAGTGAGATATAGGTAGACTGTGACATTATGTATATTCTGTTATGTCACTGTCAAATATACTTGGGAGCAAATAAATCGAGCCACTTCTATTTTTCACGTATGTTTGCTATTATTTTTGGTACCTATTATGGAACAGATCAATTCGAAACATATATCGCCTGAAAGGTTATTTAATAACCTAACAATGAGGGTAGTTTTTTGTCAACATAGTATATAATCCATGAAACCAAAACGAATAAAAAGGCAAGTGAAAAAAGGAGTGGTTCGATTTATTTGCTCCCTTAAGTAGTTAAGATATTGAATTTGGAAATCATAATGCTAAGGATCTATTTAATATAACATTAGACAATGACCCAATAAGCAAGGAAACGTACAGAAATAAAAACATATTTACAGCATTTATGAATTTCTGGATTCGACACAGTATTATGCTTTCATGAACCATAACGGTCAATCAAGATGAGCTGAAAATCTATTTGAATGGTTCAAAAAATATTCGTGCCTTGGCGAACTACTTTTGTCCAATGTTATACAGCATGACTGGGTTAGTCGTACGGTGGTACTACTTTTACTATGGGACTAACTCTAAATTCGTAAAAAAAATAACTGCTGTTATTTTTTGTACGAATTTAGTCCTCACCCTCCGCGCTACAACGCAACTACTGAAAAATTATCATCTAGCAATTGATAATTTTTCAGTAGTTGCGTTAGCTGTGACCACAGAACTTATAATAAGAGGCATAGAAATGTTACTTAAGCTAAAAGCGCGAGGCGCCTATCTGGCTAAACAGCCAGATGTTTGATTTACTGGGCTCAGTCTGAAACGAACCGTCGTCATGACAACTGTTCAATAAAATGGGTTATTGTAGCGTATCCAACTGTGGAAATTGTTCAGGAAAGGGTGACTGTGCTTCTAAAAGGATTACATTTCACTGGTGAATACAGTAATTTAAAAAATAACATAATAATAATAAAAACAACAATTTCGCGGACAAATTTATAAAACAGCACCGAATGTTGTTATTACCAAGTGATTCGATATACATTGCTTGTTGAAGTTCGGAACACAATGTAAGCTACGATTGAGACGCCGCAATGGATTAAAACAATAGTCGATATTTTCTCACCCACAACTATGCCATAGTACGGCCGCTGTTGGCAGACGTGAGTTAGTGCTGTGATGTCAGTGTTTCCCAGTTATCGATATATCCACAGTAGTCGACAAATTTTGCTTTGTTAAAATTCCAGTGATCATATTGTTTTATTTTCTTATTCCGCTTTTGGTGTCATTTCATTTCATAGTTTATTTTAATCCAAATTTAAAGTCAACAAGTCAAGTCAAAAAATTGAAATGGTATTAAAAAACATTGATGCCCAAACTGTTCTATTCTTTACGTCCGTGTGGTAACGGGCGTAAAGAATAGCACTACCCCATCTCTTCCCGTGGGTATCGTAAAAGGCGACTAAGGGATTCACTAGAGGATGGGTAGCAGCGTTCTCTGAATACTTTAACAACCATATTGCGATCGCCAACCCGCCTGCCAAGCGTGGCGATTATGGCAAGCCCCCCCAAACATTGTTTGGGAGACGCCTATGTCCAGCAATGGACGTCATTCGGGCGAATGATGATGCCCAAATAGGAAGAAATTTTGAAAAATTTAAAAATCATTTGTCAGCTAAAGCTTAGTATCATTTCGTAAGTAACAACATTTTTATAGAAATAGATTTTCACCAATTTGACCAAGTGCCCATGGACAATCATGTAATTCTAATAACAAAATGTGTAATGGAAAGGTATACAACGTGTTACAAAAATACCCCTAAAGCCGAAAGGGGATTAAAAAGTCCCTTGTAAAGAGGCAATATTTTAAAATAAAAGCATAGACTAAAAAAAAAAATTGGACGAATATTAGAATAAAATCATCACTGAAAAGCTATCCTGAAAACATAAAAGTAAAGAGTAGACTACCCAGAAAGTTATTTACATTCTTACCTAATTTCCTCTGAGAGGTAAATCTTCTTCTCTCGTGTCAGCTTGAGCTATACGAAAATAGCTCATGCTGTGGTGAAAAGATTAGCCAGTCAGCAAAGTTGGTAGCGAGGCTGACTGCCCAGGGTGTGCCGGACGTACTTAATTAAGTATCGTCACTCGTGTGGAGGCTCTTTTCATGCACCCCGAGAGGTAAATGACAACAACCAAAAAAGACTACTTGATTAACATTTTCTTTTTTAAGCGGAATTATGTAACACGTTCTATAGATATCCGCCTACATTACCTTATGAAAAATTCAACGCCAAAAATATCAAAAAGGCAACTTTTAAACAAATACCTTCATTTCACAGGGTAATAAGTATTTTTAAACAACCCAAAACAGCAAATAGATATTAAAGCATTATTTTTAGTAAGCAACTCTAGGTATTTTGACAATTTTTATAAATAATTATGTGATTTGTTAATCAAGACTTCTATAGCTTTATTTTTAATATAAACAGTGGGTGCCGGATGACGGGCGTCGTCGCCGAGGGAGGCCTGGGTAACGCTGGCGTGATGATTTAGAGTCGTTTACGGGAGATTGGCCAGAGAAAGCAATTTATAGAGATGAGTGGAAGGCTATGGGGGAGACCTTTGCCCAGAAGTGGGAAAGTAAAGGTTAAAAAACAAATGTAAATAATTTAAAAAAATATATCTAAAACCAGTTTTTTTTAAATATAATTATGTCATCAAAGAACACAAAATAAATTAACGCACAGTACAAGATAATACACAGTACAATTGAAACTTATAATACTGATTTTCGTAAAGGACATTTAACACACTCTACAGATACACATACATACAAACATCTTACATCATTCTTCAACACACTCAATTCCATAGACACAGCCAAACATGTCACATTCTAATACTATTGGACTATCATGTAAGTCGTCACTAATTACATGTATCAACTGGACTAATTTCCATCCACACCAAATAAAATAAATCCTTTTATATTAGAAATCCACTAGCGACTGCATCTGTAAATTGTAAGAATCGATAACATTTTATCTTGCGTCAAGTACTAGCGTAAATGTAAAATAATTGTATATGTGTGAGTATAATATGCGGTACGTGTTTATTCAACGCTCTTTCTTAGTCTTAAGGTTCATAATTGTTAGTAGGAAATGTACATGTAATTGTGTGCGTAATTGCGTAGTTATATTTCTAGTTTTTTCTATGTATGAGTTAGAGGGAAAAAAGCGGCGACATCGGTTCCAGAAGGAAAAACAATTGATACCATTTCTATTCTCTTATTATAGTCCGGTCAAATTAGAAATTTCAAAGTGCAATAATTCCCATAGAGCTGAAAATTGGTACGAATGTTCGGAACACCATTATAAATCAAATGTAAAAAGTCCCCAGCGATCCCACACTTGCAAAAAAAAATATTCAAGGTCAAAGTTCGCAAATATGGGTTTTGTGCGTTTTTTAGCCAAACGGTAAGTTTTATGATAAAAATAGGTCAGACAAAAATTATAGATTATGCAATTTTCTATAAGAATTGTCTAAACTTTTTCTCCTAAACGTCACCGATTCTGAGATATAATGGTTGAAAAAGTTGTATTCTTTATCACTGATATCGTACGAATCCTCTTCTGATGGCGATTAACATGTACCAGTTGTCAAGGTCAGTCGTGCTCCAATGTTGAATCACCATCAGAAGAGGATTCGTACAATATCAGTGAGGAGACATCTGATACATCGCTGTTAGACCAATTTACTTACACCCAGCAGGAAGAAGAAGAACAAGCAGAAGAAGAAGTACAAGAAGACGAACAAGAAGAAGAGGAAGCAGAATTATCAGATGATTATGAATGAGACGGATAATTTGACCTAATTTTTTAGAATTCATACGGCTTTCATCATTTCCAATAGTACCAGTTTTTATATATTTTGAATTAGTATTGAATTAAACAGGATCACAATAGATTGTGGAACAGGCCTATTGGAGAAACCACGTTAAAAAAACGCGCTAAGTACACTACCTTCCAGGTGGCGTGGAAACGCATATTATAAAGAATACAACTTTTTCAACCATTATATCTCAGAAACGGTGACGTTTAGGAAAAAAATTGTAGACAATTCTTATAGAGAATTGCATAATCTATAATTTTTGTCTGATTTATTTTTATCATAAAACTTACCGTTTGGCTAAAAAACGCAAAAAACCTATATTTGCGAACTTTGACCTTGAATTTTTTTTTTGCAAGTGTGGGATCGCTGGGGACTTTTTACATTTGATTTATAATGGTGTTCCGAACATTCGTACCAATTTTCAGCTCTATGCGAATTTCTGTTAACCTACCCCTATTTTTTGAGCTAACTTGACCGGACTATTATAAGTTCTGTGGCTGTGACTTTATTAATGAATTAATATTTTTTTATATTGCTCTTAGCTTACTCTTGTCTTGGTTAGTAGTTGCCCTAAAGCCCTAAGGTATCTATTTATTTATTTTTATTCATTTGAAGCAGATACGTCACGATGTGAGGATTTCTCTGAAAAATTATCAATTGCTAGTTACGACAGTTAGCGGGGAGGGTGACGATGTTTTGTATGGACAAAATAGGTAGTCAATATTGCTTAACAAAATGTACGGAATAATTGATTTATTTTTCACGAATTCCTACTTTGACCCATAGTAAAAGTTGTACAGAATGATGATCAGAGTTCATTGTTTTCGGATGTAGAGCTACTAACCAGTCATGCTGAATAAAAAAACAAAAAGAGTAAAATAATTACCATATTATAAAACTAACAGTTTTAGAAGTCGGTGCAATTTTACACTATAATTGAAGGCACCGACTTCTGAAACTGTTAGTTTTATAATATGATCATTATTTTACTGTTTTTTTTTTTTTTTAAGTCGGTTTTGTTTTTTGTTAAAGTTATTTTATTTTTCTATTTTTAGTGGTATAAACAATACACAAACGTGCAATTACAGCAATTCCGGGTAATTTGCTGTAATCCACTGAAGAGTTCCATTGTCAATCTCCGAGGGTCTTCATCAGATCTTCACCAAATTAAAATGGGACCATTTCGGAAGAATACTCTTTCAAACAAAAAAATAATTTTGCAAATCCGTTTTTACATGACGGAGTTATGCCCGAACATACATAAAAATAATTACATCATCCACATAGCAGTAATCATAAATATGCTCACAAAATAAAAAGTACTGAACCAAATTGGATGATTTTTATGGGACCAAATGGCAAGTAGGTATACTGCATCTAACAAAAAAAGAATCACACTAATCGGACTAGAAACCTCGGAGTAATCGGTGTACATACATAAATAAAAAAAATACCGACCGAATTGAGAACCTCCTCCTTTTTTTGAAGTCGGTTAAAAATGGGAGTATAAGTGTGTACAGGTTGTATCGCCGGATATGTAGATACATATCGTAAGTAGATACGTACGTAAACATACATGTACATGTCCGGTGGTTTTTGAATCATCCGATTTAATAGACTCTTTGTCTTTGCCCACGAATGCGACTCATCGATTTAATAGAATCATTCGAGTTAAACATCTTTGCCCACCGTATAAGAAAGACACATTTAAGTGCATAAAGAGTGTTTTAAAAGTGCATTAAACGCACCCACGATTGTGAGAGTTGCATATTGCATTGTGTGGGCAAATTTTATTGCCCTCTTTGTTCCCTCCCACTATATCTAAAATCTTTGTCCTACAAATTGTCTGATTTCCTCTTGACCGACTGAACGCGATTTAATGATATTAGGCACCGTTTAGACGTATAGGTTGGCTACTTATCAGTTGCATCACTACCTACTTACTGTTTAAATACGAGTTTAAGAGGTTACAAAGTCGGTAAGCGACAACAATATTTGTATATGTATTATTAGAACTAATTAGGTGCATGTTTACTAACTTACTAATAAGTCATGCATTTAATAAATATTTATATAATGTCTTAGAAATAGACTAATGATGCAATGTTTGAACATACAACAGAGCACTAATTAAAACTCTTCATAACATGGGTTTTTCCAAACCATAAGAATCGTAAGTGTTCATATTGACTTTTCCCCTTAGAAGTCGACCTCAACCGATTTCTTATAAACACTTCAATATTCATTAGCCATCTCGACTAGTTATCCTCAAACACGTGGTTTATTTATAATAAATATTAAATTCAAAATGCATTACTTACGTCAGTCATTATCTATTGAATTAGTTCACGGAAAATAAAATTAATGAAACAATTTATTAATGACCATAATAACCGCTTAAAATTACCAGTTATCCACGTCACTCACACACAGGATAAAGTTTCACATAAGGACTGATAAATTAGCTTTTAATTTACCACGCTATCCTCTATTAAATTGTCATTTTAGAAGTCGTGCCGATATTGTAATTAGGTAATAAGGAACATTTGATCGGTTAATTTGTATTCAAATTCACAGAAGTATTCGCATGCACCCACTATTTACGTACAGCACGATTTGTCATTGTTAATTGCTAGTCAATAGCCTTTTCCTTACGTAATCACGCAAAGCCATGGTTATGTAACAGATAGCGAGTAAAGAAACGGAGAAAATAGGAAGTGAGTAGTTGACACTTGAATAGGTGCTAGAAATTTCATCTTAATAGTAATGTTGGCTATGCCTTAAGGAAAACATAACCAAGTAATGACGTCATTAGGACGCTGGTTGGAATCTACGGGCCACATTACTGACGCAATCAATACGGTACGTAATTGACACGTCTAGTTGAACTAAGTGTCTCCCTGTCACTTAATACATTAGGTTGGCTGGCACTGGAAAGCCAGCTATTCTATCTGAGGGAAAGGGAGTGTAACTTTCCCTAGGGCTTACTCAACAACATGAATACGTATTACCGTTTCTGTTTACTAGAAAGTAGCAGCTATAGATTACAATTTACAAGTGCGATTCGTGAGAGTCCAATGGTCAAGGGTTACAAACATAATATCACAAAATTTCCAATTCAGAGTTACTTGCATGAGATGTTAATATCCATATTTTTTTTCTTTTCAGATTTATCCCCAGTGCGCTACCCTAATCGCAAAAGTAGCAGCAGCTCGGTGGAAACTAACTTCTACAATCTTAGCGATCAAATAATAATCGTTGAAAAATCTCCACATCGATGCCACCGCGGTGGCGAGACTCCAGTTAGTCGGCGCATATCGCTACAAAACGGCCCCGCTTCACCGCAGGAAAGTTATAATACATCGCGTAAAAACCGCGGAGGCTCGCTGGAGAAAGAGTACATGGTGTGTCGAGAAAAGCGAAACCCGTTGCTCGATAAAGTAAAGAACACTAAACTATCTTGCTTCAAATCGAACGGTCCACTGCGGCATGGAGATGACGCAGCATCCACGTCTGGAAGTGATTGCAGTGGATTTGGACACGTAGAAGACGTTACTAATTGTCGTTATACGAATAATTACGCTGATAGCCACATTGAATTCGAAAATCATAACCCTTGGGTCAAAATGCCCACTTATGACGATGATGTCTTTTTCGTCAAAAGTATGACTAGTCCTATTGAGTGTCACTGGAGGGAAGGTAAATCTTTCACCAACAGAGGCACTCGATGTTACAGCTCTGGCTCAGAGTGTGATCGATATCATGCAATACCCAAAGCTGGTGCAAAACTTTCTAAATCAAGTGATCAAATCTTTAACGATGACTATGAACCCTATGATGGTGCACCCATCGCAATCAACCCTCAAAAAAAGACTGATAAAATTAAGAGTAAGGACATTAAAGATTCTGTTGGCCCCAGTTCCTGTCTATCGGCAAAACTTAGAGCTATGTCAGATAGATACCTGAAGTCATCTACAAACAGATTTCTTTCAAGACTTTATAAACAAGCGGGTGAAAATGACGAGGAAGTAAATGCTAGTAGTGATAATATTTTAAAAACAACCAGTGTAATCAGTAAAAGTCGTAAGAAAAGAGGAGGTGTTAAAGCTAAACTAAGAAGTTTCTCTTACGGAGCTTTGCCTGGTTTGGAAGAGTTCCAAAAAGGTCATTCAGTGTTTCATGATGATGTATATCAAATATCATGTGATGATGAAAACGTCTTAATTCAAGATTGTGAAGATGCTGATTCTGGTATTCTTGTCAACGAATCTGCGGCTTCTTCTATTTTCGATAGTGACAGGATATCGTCTCGCTGTGAAAGTTCTGCTTCCCAGGCAAACACGCTTGTTCCTTGTCATGGTAGGAGTGTATCCGGCGATCATAGCTACATGAAAGCAAGAACATCGGGTAGAATGAGTAGAGAAAGAAAAGATTGTCCTAAACCTAGGCCAAGAAATACCCAAAGAGCTTTATCACTTGATCGTAAGGAAATCCTTAGGCGTATGCCAAAAAAGGAGAATGATTACGACGAACCTCAATATCTACAGCTAACCGAAAAACAGAGAATGCGACAAAGAGACGCTACTCAAGATTGTGGCATTCCGCCCATTCCTCCCTGTAGGAAACCAACTAGGGGTAACAAGTCAGACAAAGCACAATCTGAATTTAAAGTTGTCAGGATAATGAGGAACAATCCTTCCGATGAACTCGGAATATTTATTGCTAAAACTAAACTCTCCGATGAAGGTCACGTGGGATATCTGGTCGCACACGTAGTTCCGGGTGGATTAGCGGAAAAGTAAGTAAAAATCCTTTCGTAAGTCATAATTACTGAAATATGGCCACTTCTACTAACGTTGATTTAAATGTTTTTACAGAGAAGGCAGCCTACGCATAGGAGACGAATTACTCAATGTAAATGGTCGAAGACTTCGCAACCTCACCATGTCTGAAGCCAAAGAAGCACTCAAGTCAGGCGCTGCAGATATTGATATAGTTATTTGTAGGCAACGAGACAAGCCATTAGACACCAGACTGAGAGAACCATCTCAAAGGAGCATTATATTAATGAGAGAAAGCTCCGTGGACTATGAGAACGCAATTATTTTAGGGAAGGAAAAACGTGCAGATAAATGTGACGTCAAAATAGACCGACGTCGGTCGCAGGATGAGTCGGCGTGTAATCACACCGCGCTATCAGCGGCGGACGAGTCGGCCGACAGCGCAGCGGCGGCGCACTCGCACTTCCTCAAGGGCCAGAACGCGAGCTACAGCAGCATGAACAACAAGCTGCTGCGCCGCCAGGTCGTTAGCTACGGTGGCGCTCACAAGGATGCGCTCGCGCTCAGTTGTGCGAGTGATATTGTCAATGTTGACACGCCCGACGGTGTTGAACGGACAAAATGTAAAGACGACAGTGAAAGTGAAACACAACCTTCAAATGCAGCAAACTTTTGCACGCTACCCCGGAGACCCAGGGCACCGACGCACACGTACCACACAATCACGTTTGAAAAGGGACACGGAAAGAAACCTCTCGGCTTCACCATTGTTGGAGGACGCGACTCACCTCGAGGTCCATTGGGCATCTTCATCAAAAGCATCCTACCACAAGGGCAGGCAATTGATGATGGGAGACTGAAAGCAGGTATGTTAAGTGCATTTTAGCAAAACCTACATAAATATAATTTGATACATAGTAATGAACTGCGATAATTTAAATAGCATTGAGGAATGCAATTTGATAAGACTAGGAAGCCGCGATGTGGTAGTTCGTCGAAGTAGCGTATAACAAAGCGCATAATATCAACTAGCCGAGCTATTGTAACCCGAACGGCGGCGCACATGATATGAGTGTTTATGTTAGTAATGATTTATGTTAGGTACCTACTACTACAAAATTGACATGTCGGGGCAAGTGTTATCAGAAGACGCTGTTAAATTTAACACAAATATAAACTTTGACCTTTAAACCTCTAACGAAATGCGCTATATTATTTTAAGCCTAATTAGTACTCAGAAAAATAAATTAGTTTCAATGTCATTTTAATTTCCATAGAACATTACCGGCAATAGACGCAATGCTATAAATAAGCTTATTTAGATGACAATAAGCCTGTATGAGATTCGCTACTGTAAAACATGGGTTCAGGACTTCTACAGTTAAGGTCACTAAAGTTATGCTAAACAAAATTATAGCAAGTAATCATTATGACGATGACACCAAAATATGCTCACAAACAACTATAGAAATAAACAATTATGCGAAAAAAAAGTATGCCGAACATTTAATGACTTTCAGTATTATGACTAAAAATGTTATGCCAACCAGTAGGCGTCCGTGAAATATCTGCTTTACGGTTGATTGTAACTTTAAAGTAAAATCTCAGTTACCTAATTACTTATTCAATAGCAATTAGCAATTGTTATGTCTAGTTGTTGACATTTCATAATTAGTCCTATTTACTAAAGATATCCTTCCGACCGATAAGTATGTAATGTCAAACCTGCTTTGCACTATCGGAAACTTGTGCATCTAAAATCCATATCCCCTTACCCCAATTAATCCCTAAAACAATGTTACGTTCTTATCCTGAATCACATTATATCGTTTGTCCAGAAACTCTAAGTAACTATCCTATCTAAAAACCGATGTTTTTATTTACAGGCGACGAGGTGCTAGCCGTAAACGGTCACGCGTGTCATGAGCTTGCGCATGTGGAGGCGCTTGCGCTCTTCAAGTCGGTGCGCAGTGGACCTATTGAACTCAGGGTCTGCAGACGAGTCAAAAACCCACAGTCAGTATCATTATTTACGACTTATTTAAAAATAGAATTTGAATGAAACACGAAATGTTAAGGAAAATCACAGATCTAACTTTCCCAAACGCCAAATCGACGCGTCATCAACTTCACCTTTAGCCTGTCGCTTTCGATCTAGGCTATCGGCCTGCCCAGCAGTGCGAGCACGGATCTTTTTATCGAGTCGATTCGAGAAATTTATCTATTCTAAACGTCAAATTTTACAGATATAGATAAAACGACAACTGCAGTCGTTTTATCTATAACTTATGTCAAATTTGACGTTTAGGATAGATAAATTTCTCGAATCGACTCGATAAAAGATCCATGCTCGCGCCGGCGCTGGGTAGACACTTCCTACGTGCAAGAACTAGATTTAAGAAATGCCATGTCCAGCTGTGACATGTATCGCTGTTCTAATGGTAGAAAGTAGGAGTCAGCAATACAGTCGATCTGAGGGTGAAGCTCGTAGCGTTGTTTCTGCCGTGTCTTGTCTTGGGAGAAAAAAGGCGTCATGTGCCTATGTAGATAGGTATGAAATAATGCATTTTCTATTTCCTTTTCCAGATCTACCAAAGCTAAATCGTGCACAGACCTTCTTAATGACGACGAGTAAACTTCGAAGATTTCTTCTGACGAAGACTGTACATAGCATGAACGCATGGAAACTACTTTTTTGCATGCTGTATTTATACCATTTGGTTTATATACCTTCTGCAGCCCTTTTAGTTCCAACAATATTCTTATTACAAATAAAATATAAAGTTGCTATAAAATAGCTATAACAATGATATTTTAAAGGGCTTAATGAACCATTCTTATTGCACTACCTGTGTTAAAAACCGCGTAGCTAATCATGTTCGAAAATCTTTTGTGATGCAAACAGATCTACCATGAAATCGATGTCATGGGCCGCATCGAGTCGTTTCTTACATTACTTAAATTGTAAAGTATATATAGCTATCTTTGAATGTGCCATTTAAATGTAGTTGCACTTTGAACGCTTTCACTTAGGTTAACAAAAAACTTGCTAAATCTGTTCGAAATGAAATCTGTACCTGACTTTAATTTTTCTATTTTTTTTTCTTAATTTAACATCGCTCAAACCTAGTGGATACCTAAACTGAGAAATCCAAAGATAAGAATTAGGTATTTCTTCAACAATAGATTTTTCTGTCTACGTTTAAAATATATTAGATAAGAGAATATTTCATGTAGATATACCTCTAGTTATAGACCTCTAGAACTCTAGATGTTAACTTTTGCAACAGAAATTTATTAGGTTTCTAAAAATCTAGTGACTTTCACTCTTCGTCAATACATAGAGTCTTAGACTTAAAATTAAATTGAATTATCAATGAATTTATATATTACGTGCAATAAGAATATATCGAATATATTAAAAGTAGAAATGTGCACTGTTCAAGTAATGATCTGTCTACTGTGATAGTTTATTTTAATGAAATTATTTTTGTGAACTTGATTTTGGCCTGACCTATTGTAGAGATATAGCAGAGACAATGTCTAAAACTTATACAGAGTTACATCGAATTAACTAACGAAACTAGACAGGGTTACTAGATATCATTAATAGAACACATTGATAGAAAAATACAAAAAAAAAATGTATACTACTTGCACGCGCTCTTCGCGACTGTATTAGTTAGACCCTATACAAAAGGTGCTTTGTGGTACTTCAGTAGGTATCTTGTTATCTAATTGACTAAAGTTTCGGTATTTTTTTATTTGAATGTCCTCTTTAGGGCCGTTTTTCAATCGTTAGATAACTTTTATCTATGGAATAAATATGGCGGTTTGACATGTCACTACATAGTATAAAACAAAGTCGCTTCCCGCTATCTGTCTGTCCCTATTTATGCTTAGATCTTTAAAACTACGCAACGGATTTTGATTCGGTTTTGTTTTTAATATATTGAGTGATTCAAGAGGAAGGTTTGTATGTATTATAGTGGAGAAAAACGCGGAATACGCGATAAATAACCACGCGGGCGAAGCCGCTGGCGACCTCTAGTTCTCTGTACAAAAGCTGCGCTGTGAGGATTGAAAAATCGGCCCTTAATAAGCCTGTAAAGTTTTGCTAGTTAATTTGAATTAATCCTATTACCTATTACATCCTGTAATTGATTTTTAAGATCCACAATGTAGAAAAAATCTCGTTAGACAGAGCAATCTGCACCATGTATTATCGATTATCCTTCATCGTCTGTTAAATAATTTTCGTAAATTACTTATGATTATCAAAATTTTATTATTTCTCGGTATGACCTCAAGACCTTTTAAAGTGGCACAAGTCGTTCCAGTGTTTATTCTATTAAAATATTTGATTGTTACTCTATTCACGCGTAGATGGATGATAAATTCGAGTAGTTTGCTGAATTGTTGTTTAGAATTATCTAAGGTAGGAAAAGTAAATCAAGGATTGAAAAATAACATTCATGATTTAATTACTTTGTCTAGTTCTAAAGTTACAGTACGCCTAAAATAACTTTGCCGTTCTGAAACCAGACTTTCAGCGTTCTGTTCCTCACTTCAAAGGGCAAAGTTATTTGGTACTCGTAGAATAACTTTGGCGCTCTGAAACCAGACTTTCAGCGTTCTGTTCCTCACTTCAAAGGGCAAAGTTATTTGGTACTCGTAAAATAACTTTGCCGCTCTGAAACCAGACTTTCAGCGTTCTGTTCGTCACTTCAAAGCGCAAAGTTATTTGGTACTCGTAAAATAACTTTGGCGCTCTGAAACCAGACTTTCAGCGTTCTGTTCCTCACTTCAAAGGGCAAAGTTATTTGGTACTCGTAAAATAACTTTGGCGCTCTGAAACCAGACTTTTAGCGTTCTGTTCCTCACTTCAAAGGGCAAAGTTATTTGGTACTCGTAAAAAACCTTTGCCGCTCTGAAACCAGACTTTCAGCGTTCTGTTCCTCACTTCAAAGGGCAAAGTTATTTGGTACTCGTAAAAAACCTTTGCCGCTCTGAAACCAGGCTTTCAGCGTTCTGTTACTCACTTCAAAGGGCAAAGTTATTTGATACTCGTAAAATAACTTTGGTGCTTTGAAATCAGACTTTCAGCGTTCTGTTCCTCACTTCAAAGGGCAAAGTTATTTGGTACTCGTAAAATAACTTTGGCGCTCTGAAACCAGACTTTCAGCGGTCTGTTCCTCACTTCAAAGAGCAAAGTTATTTGGTACTCGTAAAATAACTTTGGCGCTCTGAAACCAGACTTTCAGCGGTCTGTTCCTCACTTCAAAGAGCAAAGTTATTTGGTACTCATGAAATAACTTTGGCGCTCTGAAACCAGGCTTTGAGTATTCTGTTTCTCACTTCAGAGGAGCAAAGTTACTTACGCGTACTGTATTTTAAAATTTCAAGCAAACTTATGAAACAAGAAACGTGCGGTCGCATCATGGTCGCGTAGTCTAAAACGACAATTTACTATTTTAACAAAAATACGTGTGCTGTTATTTTTTAATCTTGCTTTACAATTTCAATGAAAATCACTGTATTTTCGATGTTCGCTCGCGTTTTAACGAGTGATAAATCTTCTGACTATTAGCTAACGCAATTATTGTAATTAAGTAGGTGTCATTTTCTAATCGTTCGAAAAGGCTTATTATTTTATTATAGATAGGTACATATCATCAATTTATAATTGTAATAATTGATTGTTTAAATATAATAATCATAAATATATCTACGTATGTTTTTATTTCTCCTTACCTTTTCTCTTGCGTCATTCCCGTAAAGAGTGTGTTCTGTCCTCGCTTAACGCTCTCTTGGACGCCATACCTGACTGTGATGTGTTCACGGACGAATGGAAGACGATCTTGTCAGTATGTTTGGAGTATTTCGAGATGAGCGTGTGAATGTCGTTAAATATATATGTATAATGTCTTTAACTAATGTAATTGGCCAATGGCCGTTTTATGTTAAAGTAAAAATAAATAAATAAAATCCACACCCGTGGGTGCCGCGAAAGGCGAGGGATGACGTCAACAAGATGGGCAGCAGCGTTGAGAGCCAGAGGGGTAAAAAGAAACCCCTCTATATCTTTGTTATCTACTTGGATTCGTGTGCTTCATCTTAGATCCTGTCAGCGATTACTATCAGGTGCGACGACTAGGGCCAAACGTGGTGAAGTCAAAGAATACAAAAACCGTCTTCTAACAAAAGTTACAGCACCTGATTAACATTGAGGCTGCTTAGGCTGAACCCTGGTGGCGCCACGAGAAGGGGCGGACGGCCGGCACGGCTTTCGGACCAAAAAACATGAAAGACACTTTAGCAAAAACGAAACCAGAGCCAGCCATACCATAGGGTGAACGGAACGGCTGATCAGGCGCTGAACCATTAAAATGACGTCGATTTCTCAAGAATTCCGTCATTGTATTGGAGCAGTGATTGGGAGGCTTTAAGGCCAGTGAACGTCTACGATCTGCTATGATTACCTTTATCATGTCTATTGGCCTTTATCCATATTCCCTTAGTTTGTATACTGTATCGAGATTGCATTCCCTAGTATGATGCTGTCCGACCTTCGTATACTTCGGGTACCTGATATACCTACTCCAATTAACACCAGTTGTCTGACTTTTGGGCTTCAAAAAAGCCGTGAAATGTGGCTTGCCGCGCACTCCAAATCTGGGTCCAGTTACAGTGTTTATACGAAAAGTGCATGAGATACTTCTTCATACTATAGGGCCTTGTACGCACTGCGATATTTCACCGCCCGATTTTATTCTCGCGTTTTATATTCCGTAATCCGAATTACACCTAATACGCACTGCGAATAAAATTACGTACGATTTTTGTCACTTCTATGCAGTTCCCGGCTGAGACAAACGTCTAAAATGAACAACAGTTTTTTTTTTAATTTACCTGATACTACGGCGGTGGCGTGATAGACGTATCAAAAGATTTGTCATGAATTTTATTCCGCAGTGTGGCCATAGCCATAACTACTTCATACTGTACAAAACATTCGCGCGGAAATAAATCCGCTCCGCATCGCGTTCAATTTGCATCAAATCACACTGTTTTTCCGCGTGAATTTTTAACCGCCAGTGCGGCTACTCCTATAAGATTCAATATGTCACAGCATTGCGAGAAAAAAATCGCGCGGTGAAATATCGTAGTGCGAACAAGACCTAAAGTTTAAACAGATAGTAACCAAGAAACATGATGGCGTTAACAGTTCGCAATCATATTGTAATCTTAGATAATAAATATGAGGTAAGAACCTTACAAAAGTGAAGTGCTCGTAGATTGTTGATCAAATCTGCTAGGCTCAAAGTGCTAAGTCAGCAACTGAACGCTATGAGTACACGCCGGATGGCTACTAGGATGTTACTCATAGTATGGCAACCAGAAATCTGCGCGCACTCGAACATTACCGTGCGATACGAGTGGAATGGGAACACTATCTATTCGTATGAGCTAGCTCGGATAGTCGGATATTAACATATTCCGAGAGTAACTATCGTGTGGACGGAGCTAAACAGGATAATTGTGGAATGATGCAGTCGAAGGCAAGCTTTATGGTGTTGCAACTCAGAATTTTCTACAGAACCAGAATTTTCTCGGCAGTTAATAAAATACTTCAAAAATAATTAATATAAAAGTTTATTTATACAATTACTTATGCCAAGAACACACTATTTGTAAAACCCTAGCAGCACCAACGAGAGAATGCACTTGTGATACAGAAAATCGTTCTAAAATATAAATAATATGATTTAATTTTGTAGTGTTAGTTACACCGTCAATAAAATGGCTCGTGAGCCAGAACACAATCTCAAGCACGCACCACGCGCGTCAGGCACGTCTGGAGACGACTTATAAAAACCACAAACAGCATTCATTCTATCTTAAGTGCCTTCCCTCGTTGATACTATACTAGTAATATATCTGTGCAACTTTAGAATCGTAATATATCTGTGCTACTTTCGAATCGTACAATTCATAGTCACCCAAGTCGTGTTGTCCAAAATATTTTGCTATTATACATATGAAAATGTTCAAAGGTGTTGCTAGTTCACTTGCGTTTTCATCATTAAGATTTATATGGGATCTGGAAAAAAAAAACTTTATTATCACAATGAGCTAAGCAGAGTAGTTTTGAATAGGCAATTATTATCTCTAGTCAACTTTAACAACATCCTAAAAGTCAGCCAGGCATCTCATATTTCTTGAAAAACTATATTTTTCGGAATATTCCGATCTGTCCTCCTGAACTGTCCCCTTCGGGGGGCCAATCAGGAATAAAATAATCGATCTGTTCCCCTATCATCGAGACGAACGGACAGATCGAACGAATTATTTCTGGTCTGTCCCCTGCTGTACTTTAGGGGGACAAATAGAAATAAAAAGTTTCAATCTGTTCCCCTGTTACCGACGCGGGGACAGATCAGGGGGACAGATCAAAATAATCCTATTTTTCAAGTAATGTATTATGGAAGATAGTGGTCTACTAAGCCTTTTCCATCACATAATCCAACCATGACATTGAAAATAAATATAATACCCAGTAATGTATGTTATTACCTTATTTCTACACATTTTCTACACAGTTTTCTTAGGAGAAAACTATCATCTGACTGTGGTGGATGTCTTGCAACAGTTAGGAGTGCGTGGAGCCATAATCCTGAAATAAAAAAAAATATTGTTATATTATTTTTTAATTACAATAACTGGGTAATTATTTTTCAAAGATAAGCTTAGAAGTTCATCTGATAACTTTTTATATGAGAAACTATAGAACCTCTTCTTAGAAGCTTTTATTTAATCTATTAACATCTTACATCCTAAGAAAATACTAATAACTAACTTATAGTCTAAACCTTGTATAAGAATTTGATCCTGAACTTGAACTAGGACAAGAATAATAAAGTACAGGTTAAATATCTTAGCTCTAGCTGCCCTGAATTTTGTGTAGGTTATACACAATGATTTTCAACAAATCAAACAGTGGTGTTTAATTAACATTTAGCTAACATCGAGTTAGGGTTGACCATTTTTAAGCAATGTGTATTTGATAATTTTTCAGAAACTAATTCCTTCCTGAATATACATACACATGCTACCTTTCTTTTTATGTAATAGGTTGGCAAACAAACCTATGCCCCACCTGAGCAGTTGCGAAATTAGTTTTATTTCCATTTAATACTTAGTTAAATTAGATTTTTAAATGTGACGTCACAAAATTTAGGACCCCTCCCATCCTTTGTCACACAATGTAACCCCCCCACTCCTTAATATTTGACGTAATTTATAGATGGCCCCTTAGAGATAAAGTTGGAAAGCCTAATGTGCCTGTCATTTCAGCAGCACCATACCACAGTTTAACAATACATTCTTAAACTGTGACCATACCCTTCAAACCGGAACACAGCAATGCTGCTTAGCGCCAAAAACAAGTATGGAAGTAGTACTTCCCCGTACATTTTTTTTACAAGAAGCTCTTCTACTCTTAAGCGTGAATTATAGAATTACACAGAAAAGGCATAAGGCGCGTCGCTTTCATACGTTTTATCGAGTCGCTTGATATCTTTTTCGCAAAAAATATATGAAAGCGACGCGCCTGCGCCGTATCTGCACCTTATGCCTTTTCTGTGTAATTCACGCTTTATAAGCCTAGGTGGCCAAAATTAATTGGCAGTACCTACTATTTATGGCTTCTCTTCTAAAAACTCAGCCACATTCAATTCAATGGTTTATTATGAAGGAATTCTTCTAAAGATACAATTAAATTACTTGTAAAGGACCTATTGTCGCCTTAGAGTGAAAACCTCAGAAATGCATTTGGTCATTGCACAGTTTTTGTAGGCTTTCATGCGGACAAAGTTGCAGGCAAAAGCTAGTCAAATATATTTATTATGAATGTTATATACCCAATAAAGGCTAATTTCAGTGCCTACAAACTAATTTCGCATAAAGCGGCTCTCTTGTGAATGATAGCACCTTTAAGTTGTGATAAAATGATGACTGATAGAGAATGCCTTGTGGCATTAAGTCCGCCTTATGTACCACCATTGTGCATTGAAGTATTAAATAAATAAAATAAAATAGAAATGACCAACTTTCATTCCCAATGTTTTCACTCTAAGGTGATGTTAAGTACCTGTTCTACGATCAATTGAGTGTCCAGGTTTAACTTTATTCAAAACTGAGAGGATAGCTTCCAATCCCATTTCTACCACAGAATGTGTCAGTCCAACCACATGGGACAAAGTAGGTTCTGTACTTTCAAATACTTGTTTCCATTGAATTTCATCATCCACCATAAATTCTTTGTATGTTTCTTGAACAATAGTTGGCAGTGATGTTTGTTTTCTTGCAGCCATTCGGATCACATACATGTGAAGGTCTGAGAAGTCTGCTATCTGTATATTTTGCCATTCTATGGTTGGTTTTAGCTTCTCTTGTTTTGCAGGAGTGGCCTGTAAAGTTAGATATTTTTTACTCATGGTGTAGGTATTCACTGAAAACATAGTAGACCATTTAATCAATACTTACCTCCTTAAAACTACCACATTGGTTTTTATTAATTTCGGAAATGTTTATATTACATTTAGCTACTGTAGCATATCTGGCGCGTTCTTTCATTACTTTTAATAGATACTCTTCGCCACTAGTTGGGATTTCCTTCTCCTCAACATTAGGGTTTACTTGAAAACATTGTGTTCCTAAATACTCATCATTACCTTGTTTATTAAATACGATTTTCTTATCAGTCATTGTATTTTAAATGTTTGTATAAACGTAGTTAAACTACTGTTTAATTAACTATATACCTATTACTTTAGGAAAGTTTTAAAAATACATAAAAATAACTAAAGTTTTTTTTTAGTTTTGTGTTTTGACTTTTGACAGTTTTGACTTTTGTATCACAGACTAGACATAGACAGGGATACAATTTTGTATTAGAAGATCTATGATTATTTCTAGTGATGGGCAATTGCGAATGATCACCATTATCAAGACATTTACTAATTACAAATACTGAAAATCAATCATGATATTAGTTACTTATTTTTAAAATCGTATAACTTATTTCTTAATTTGTCTAAACAGGGTGTATACGAATTCGTGTAATTAAGACATTAGTTGAGTAGGACAGGCTCTATAATTATGTTTTCTTCTGGTGGTAAGAGTAGTGTGACGCTGGTTTTAATTGGTGATGTCTAGAGTGCGCGCAAGTTATGTCTGCGCGCGACTGAGGGAGTCCTCAACGTTGCAATCATCGCAAAAGTTATAATTACCGCTTTTTAAGCATAAGTTTTTTTATCGCCAAACACATTTTTCCCGTTAAACATTCCTACAATCAGGTAGTTCTATTCAAAATTAATAAAACGGCACACACTTTGGTGGACCATGATTAGTTCCGATTTCGGCCGCGCGCAGACTTATCTTGCGCACACTCTACTGTCGCATAACTACTAAATGACTGCAGAACGTGGCGAAATAGCGAACTAACATTAAATGTACAGGATTTGACAGGTTTCGGACATCTTCCTTCACAAGCAGCCCCGCCATCCACGTTTATTTAGTTAGAGCCATCTCGAATTCCATATCTCACTTCGCAGCGTGAAAAACGAATCCGATCAAACCAGTAAACACTAATGATTATAAACGAGATATCTTGAGACATGTTTACAAACGAATGATTGCATTAGTATATCTCATAGTCGCCCACCACCAATTGTTTCTGAATTCTCATTTGTGTTCAATGGTCTAATAAAACAAGGTAGTCTCTTCCCGCGACAGCAAGATCACGTGACTGACTGTACTGCATCTATCTACGCAGGGCCGTCTTTAACCTCATGGAGGCCCTGGGCACATTATGATAATGGGGCCCCTGGTGACCTTGACAGAGCACTATTTTTTTACAACAGACAAAGAAATAACCATAAATAATAAAGTATGCAGTAAAGATTGCAATTGAAAGACACAAAACAAAATTAAAAACTAGGTCACTGATGATTTTTCTTTAAAACAGTGTACTTACTTAGTATACCTAGCATTCAAATGTATTTTTATATATTTAAATTTATCTAAGCACGCTGAAATCGGAAAGCCTGATTTTCGAGCGAGAGTAGATTAGCTTCGCGCATGCAAAAGCTAATAAGCAAGTAAAAATTGTAATCAGTCACTATCGTTTGATTTTTTCAAACTGAATATGATTATCGGTAACAAATATCGGTAATCGTCTGGTGATCTGGCAGGAACTAGGGGACCCCTATCGATCGCGAGGCCCTGGGCACGTGCCCAGAGTGCCCAGTGGGAAAGAGGGCCCTGGGGGCTTACCATGACGTCTTAAGAAAACGTTCAAATGCCAGCCGGTCAATATACCATCTCTTAGATAGTAACCGGAATCTCAAAAATGACTACAGCATGTTTAACAGATATAATGGATCAATAAATGATTTCGGATTACGTACTATATTTAAGGATTTATTGACATTGATCAAGGACATTAGGCAAAATATTGACATTCCAACAGAACAAAATGATAAATATGAAAAATCTACGACAATTAATAATTTTTTTCGTGACTAGTCATTTGTATGTCATGCATCAAAACATCGCAGGTCTATTATCAAAATCAGACATGCTTACAGTATGTCTTCACGAATTGATGGACAAGAATATGAATGTGGATGTGCTATGCATCACCGAGCATTTCATGCAAGAAGGCTATGAAATCCATCTTAATATACCAAATTACTCCAGTACAGCTTGTTTCAGTAGAAAAGATATCAAGAGAGGAGGTGCCTGTATTCTAGTTAAGAATGGAATTCAGTGGAAGGAACTGCCTAAAATAGCTAAAATAACAACAAGTGGTATGTTCGAATGTTGTGCCATAGAACTAATAGACTATAAGACTCTTATTGCTTGTATATATAGACCACCAAATGCAAAAAATTACAATGAGTGTTTCGAAAAGCTTGAGTTATTATTAAGGGAGTTAATGAAAAAGTGTTCAAAAAATATTATTATTACAGGTGATTTTAACATAGACATTTTGAAAAGTAATAGGATTTCTAGAGAATTTGAAAATTTGTTGCTTAACTTTAATATGAGGTTGGCAGTTAATCAACCAACACGCTTAGAAAAAAAGACATGCATTGACAATTTTGCGCACAATTTCAGTAAGCCTTGTAAAGCCACTGTATTAGAATTTGCACTGTCTGATCACACCGCCCAACTTCTTAAATGTCCAATAAAAACAGTGTGTTGTTTTAATAGCTGGCGTACAACAAGACGTGACTACAGTCAGGAAAACACAAAAAAATACAAGACATATGTCAGTTGCTTATCATTCTCTGATGTTTACAAATCATGTGACACTAATTCAGCGTATAATGCTTTCATTGACATTTTTTCTTTACTCTATGACCAGTGTTTCCCTAAAACAGTGGTGTCGATAAAAACAAAAAAAAGTAATAGATGGATATCGCGCGGTGTAAAGTTATGTAGCAGAAAGAAACGTCAATTGTTATGGACATATAGATCAAAACCCACACCTGACAATAAAAAAACATTAATAAATTATTCAAAGTTATTTCGAAAAATTATTTATTTGACTAAACGGGCGCAAAATGACCACAAAATTAAAATCTCAAAAAACAAAACTAAGACGACATGGCAAATAATAAATGAAACTAAATTAAATGTACCAAAGAATAATATCTATAAGCTTAAGGTGGGGAAAGAAATTGTTACGAATCCTAAAGAGATCGCTAATTTATTTAATAATTATTTCATAGATAAGATTAAACCAAATAGCCGTTCTCGAGCCTCGGTATTAAAGCATATTATAAACAAAAAAGATTCCATGTACATGGCTCCGTGTTTACCACAGGATATACTAAAAATAATTTACTCATTAAAAAATACTAATAGCGTGGGTTATGATGGTATCTGTACAAAAATAATTAAATCAGTTGCTAACGAAATATGTGGTCCTCTGTCTCCTCCGAATAAGTGAAGGTGTATTTCCAGATGCTCTTAAAACATCTATCATTAAACCATTACACAAAAAACAGGACAAAGAACAAATGGAAAATTACAGGCCTATATCACTCATACCTGTATTCTCTAAAATCTTTGAAAAGCATTTCTATAAAGAGTTGAACACATACTTAGAAAAAAATAACATATTATGTAACGAACAGAAGGGTTTTAGGGAAAAAAAGACCATAAATATGGCTGTGTACGACTTCTTACATGTTGTGGTGAAAAACATGGATAAAAATACCCCAGTATCTTCAATATTCTGCGATATGACACAGGCGTTTGATTATGTTCAACACGATATTCTTTTGAAGAAACTAGATGCGTACGGTGTCAGAGGAAATGTCCTAAAACTCTTTCAATCTTACCTCAGTGACCGAAGGCAAATAACACAAATTAGTAAAATAAACGACAAAAAAACGGAGAACACATTTTCATCAGAAGAACGTAGAGTCGTCCACGGAGTTCCACAGGGGAGCGTACTGGGACCCCTTCTCTTTACACTCTACATTAATGACCTCCCTAGAGCCACTGTGCACCCTATGTCACTTTTTGCTGATGACAGCACAGTGACGATAACTTGTAAATGTCGAGACACCTATGAAAATGACATAAATAATGCGTTGAGTACAATTATTGAATGGTTAGATAATAATAATTTAAAAATAAATATCAATAAGACATTTATAATGAATTTCAGCCAACGTTTGACATATAATCTTGACATTAAATATAATAATAATAGAATTGACGCAGTTAATACGACTAAGTTCCTAGGATTTACAATAGATAGGGCTCTAAATTGGAAGGCTCACATAGAGATACTAAGAAAAAGACTATGCAGTAGTTCGTATGCTCTTTATACCCTGTCCCGAACCCTTAGTATAGATGCGCTTCTTACTACTTATTATGGACTTGTTGAATCCGTTCTCAGATACGGCATCATATTCTGGGGAAACTCTACAGACAAAGAAATCATATTTAAAGCGCAAAAAAGATGTCTTAGAGCAATATTCAAATTGCAAATGACTGATAGCTGCCAACCTTTCTTTAAAAAATATAAGATACTGACTCTGCCATCTTTATATATTTTGGAGATTGTAGTATTTGTTAAGACAAATCCTAACCTATTTCAGAGCATGGCAGATGCTTATCCCCGTAACAGACGTGATAACAGTAAGTTATGTCTAAATCAGGCTAGAACTGCACTTATGTTCAAGAGTGTTTTTTGCATGGCGCCAGTCATTTATAATAAACTCCCTAAGAGTTGGAAAGACTTTACAATTGCAGCATTTAAAGCCAGGGTTAAATCACTTTTGACTGATAAAGCATATTATAATATCACTGACTTTCTAACGGACAAATTTACTTGATTGTTTGTACTTCATAAAAATAATATTGAATGTACCTATAATAATTATAAAATAATTTTGTATTAATTTAATGAATTTATTATAAAGTAATTTTGTATTAATTTAATGAATTTATTATAGAATGATTTTGTATTAATTTAATGAATTTAAATGATAATAATATCTATGATAATTGTTATGAATGAATTATGAGATAATTATGTAACTTGGAATGCTTAATTATTAGTGCTTTAATTAGTAACCGTAATACCTAAATATTTGCACGCCATTTCATATGGCAAACATGTCGGGACAAAAATATTTTATGTTGAAATCTTGCATGCAATTTGTATGTACACACATGTTTAAGCGAATAAAGTTATCTTATCTTATCTTATCCGTTCAAAAGCAGGCCTGCTTCTGATTCGCTAAAAATAGTACCATGATAGTACAAAAGGTGAACGACTATTCAACCAAGTTGAACGGATAAGCTTGTTTATGGTACGAAAAGTCTTTACAAAAAAAACAGGTGAACGGATTTCGTAAACGTCAACGTAGCAGGCCTGCCGCAGGCCTGCTCTAACGATGTCATAGTACAAAAAAGCAGCGCAGTTCAACTTCCAGGCAACTTCTGCCCTGCTTTAAGAGGTCATGGTAAGCCCCCTGTATCTACGTCATGGTTATTAGCTCTTTTAATTTTTGTAGTTGAATAGGCCACTAGGTCACTCAGGAAAACACTATGAGATCATAGTGTTTTCCTGAGTGAAATATTGGATAGATATATGTCTCACAGTCTCACTCCGTTGTTCGAATAACGAATTAGATCAAATTAATAATTACTATTGAAAATCAAGATATCTCGAGACATCTTCATAATTGAATGATGCCATTAGTAGATTTCATAATCGCCCAACACTAAGCTGATAATGACAATCAATTTGACAATTTTGTTATGTCAAATTATCAACTGTCTGTCAGCTGTCAGTTGAAAAACTTGTCAAAAATCCAATCCATTTCACAATTTTCACGTTTTTTGTTTCAAATTGTTTGAAATATCGCTGAGTCGCTGAATTTGACTTTGAGTACCGGTTTATCTTGCATAAAAACGCAATGTAATATCGACGTTTTTGTTCCGATACTGAGAATGTCTACTTCAAGCAACATTTCACAGTCAACTTATTCCCCATCAGAACCAGAAACACCTCAAGTAAGTTCTTATTTTAGTTTCAGACCGATAACAAGTTAATAATTATGTTCGGTAATTACTCATATTAGGAAAAGAGTTACGTCATGTTCTTGTAGTTTGTTGGACAGTAGGAAACAATGGGGATCTCCTGTTTTAAAGATTTTAAGTAACATTATGAAAGAGCACCCGGCGTTTAAGGTGAATGCGGTCAGGCGGCCCGCGAAATTCAATTTTTTAGAGTTTTTGTTATTTTACGTAAAATGTGTACATAGTTGAGACATACTTTTATAAATTTACTGTGTTATTGGCGCCCACGATAGTGACAACTTTTATTTACCAATAAGACAGTAAAATGTGTTGTTTAAGTTTTCCTCTTTCCTACTAAATATGCTGTGCCCAACAGGGTCCATAATTGATCCCATAGTCTTAAGCCTGTTAAAATTACATTATGGATTGCAATAAAGTATTGAGTATTAAGTTGTAAGTATGAGAAAGTTTGGCTTTAAGGTTGGTCCTGCAGCTACCCTGATAAACACATCATAAATGATTAAATACAAAGTTTAAACTCTCAATCACCATAATTATAGACACAATAGATAACAATCACATATTACAATTAAGTGTCATCCTGGGACGACGGGTGGTACGCAACCGGTTAATGTCACATTCTGATTTCAGAGCACAACACAAAGCAGAATTCAAAACTTTGATCAATCACTAAACCATGCTGATCTTGGACTGAGCATTGAGCAATCAATGAAAAATGCACAAAAAGAAATGCACCAGAAACGGATCCAATCATTAAGAAAAGAACTTGACTATCTGAAGTCCACCGAATGGGAGTTTGAATATGACAAAGGATTTGTACAATAATAACCTTTAAGTTTTTTTAACTTTCTTTCTAACCTTTTTCAAAATGGTTTCTTACGTAAAGGCATTTTTTAATTACTTCTTTTACGACAATTCAATGGAAGAATATGATAATGAAATGGAAAATTATTTAGCTGAAGAACTTTTGAAGTTAGATTTTGAACAGGAAAAATATGATGACGTCACAGTTACAGAGGACATACCCAAAACTTCTGATTGTTTTCAGAGAACAGGTAGAAAATTTACTAATTTAATTTGTACAATTGGACGTAGATACACAAAATGGTCAAAAATTAGTTAAGTGCACCAAACTGATGCTAAATATCAATACTATCGGCCAGTAAAAAAAGATCCAACCAAAAACAATTGTATATCAATTTTTATCAACCTCAGAATCAACCCACATGTATCATCAAACATCTTCCAAACTTTAAACGTCAATATCTCTAAAGTGACTTTGTGTGGATTGGATCCTTTTCGTATAACTATGTCCAATTGCCCTAATTTTTTACTCCAAAATATGTATAACATATTAGCCCATTACTGTCCCACTGCTGGGCACGGCCTCTTCCCAGAATGAGAAGCGTTTGTGCCTTAGTCCACCACGCTGGCTTGGCCACGCTGAACTTTATGGAACCCCATTCAGGTTTCCTTAAGATGTTTTCCTTCACTGTTAATGCAAGTGATAATCAAATTATGATCTGCACACCATGAAAAGAGCCTCCATGAGTGACGATACTTCAGTACGTCCGGCGCACCTTGGGCAGTCAGCCTCGCTACCATCCTTGCTGATTGGCTAATCTTTTCACCATGGCATGAGCTATTCTTGTATAGCTCGTGCCGATACGATAGATAGAGAGATCTGCACATGAACTAAAAAAGACAGAGTTGTAGAACTGTTTCGATCTCGGACCCTCTTGCATGAAAAGTATACTGGCAGTTACAATACGGCCGACGTATCTTGGCGAATCTGAAGTTAGTTGTTTGGCTGTGCAATCATCATTTAGAAACAAAATTGTCTACTGCGCAGCTAATCAGCTAACTTCAGACTCGCCAAGACACGTCGGCCGTATTGTAGATCTAAAGAATTGTAAAATATTCACTGATTTAAGTTTAATTATTAATATTCATTTTCAGGGGTAATTACATACATTAGCGAGGATGGCAATTATGTTCTTATTGATGGAATATTTTATTTCGATACTACTGCTTGCTCTATTCAATTAAACGTGAATGATAAGATTGTATATTTGTGCTACAAAAACACAAAAGAGTCACTTGTTGTTGTGAGAATCCTGCAAAGCCTAGGAGAACATTGGGGTGATTTTGATGTCGATGTTGATGAAAATAAGTTCAAAGTCATAGAACATGTCATCATAGGTGAAGTAGAATTTCGCCAAGATCGTATGGTTATTATTAAAGAAAGTGACCTAAAATTTAATCTTGATAATGTATCTGCCACATTTGTTCCTATACAAGGAGATTTATTGGAATTGACATGCAAGGTTCAATTTGACGAAGATAACCCCATGGATATCTCTTCCAATATGGTGAGTTTAATTAAATAGCAGTATATACAGTGGTGGACATATAATTAGAAACACCAAGTGTGACTTTTATGTTTACCACAAATTAACTTGATAATTAATGTTATACGTATCATAGAGGGCTTATACCTATTTATCTATAATGTATCCACATCATGAAGTATTATTATGTCAGTTTTGGAAATATCATGCAACCGTTTATGTAAAAATTGGTATACTTACTTTATAAAATAAAATGAAACAACACAACGTACTAAAGTGGACAACTAATTAGAAACAGAAAAAAAACATTAGCATAAATATGAACAAAAGTAACGAAACAATAAATAATAGAGTTAAATGGTACAAACGTAAATGAACAATTAATGTTTGGTTGGGAAGCCTCTGCTGTCGATTACAGCTCTACAACGACATGGCATTGATTCTATCAATGTTCCATACATTTCCAGGGAATATTTCTCCAAGGTTCTACAAATACGTCTTAAAGTTGTTGTATTATGATACTACTAGTAGTACGATGTTAGTGATATGTTTATTGGGCAATGTTTTCTGTACAATGTAGGTACCACAAATTTAGATTTAATTCAAATCCGGACTATTTGCAGACCACTCTAACACTGACACTACAATAATCCAAACCAAAGAAAGCATTTCTAAGAGACTAATTAGTGTCGGTGTTAGAGTGGTCTGCAAATAGTCCGGATTTGAATCAAATCTAAATTTGTGGTACATTGTAAAGAAAACATTGTCCAATAAACATCTCACTAACATCGTACTACTAGTAGTATCATACTACATATAACTACTTTAAGACGCATTTGTAGAAGCTTGGAGAAATATTCCCTGGAAATGTATAAAACATTGATAGAATCAATGCCATGTTGTTGTAGAACTGTAATCGACAGCAGAGGCTTCCCAACCAAATATTAAAAGTTTATTATAAAACGTTTGTACCATTTAACTCCATTATTTATTGTTTCATTACCTTTTTTCATATTTATGCTAATGTTTTTTTTATTGTTTCTAATTAGTTGTCCACCTTAGTACGTTGTGCTGTTTCATTTTATTTTATAAAGTATACCAATTTTTACATAAACGGTTGCATGATATTTCCAAAACTGACTTAATAATACTTCATGATGTGGATACATTATAGATAAATAGGTATAAGCCCTCTATGATACGTATAACATTAATTATCAAGTTAATTTGTGGTAAACATAAAAGTCACACTTGGTGTTTCTAATTATATGTCCACCACTGTATACGTCAAAAATGTATGTAATGTAGTGACAAAACTTTAAAGAAAAATGCTTTTGTGGTTTGGTCATGTTGAAAGAATGAGTGAACAGCAATTATAAGGCGGATGTTAGTGGAAATGCCAGTAGAGGATGCCCTAGGAGGACACACATCTATGTTATTTGTGATTTTCTTAAAAATGAGAGGTGCATATTACTCTCAACCGGCGTGTGTGTATAACAAGATGTATGAACGTGGACGAAACGAAAGGAGTATGTAAGGAAGGATCGTAGCATGTGGCGTTCTACAGTTTCTGCCTACCCCCACAAAAGGCGTGATTTTATGTATTATGTATGTGATTAAATAGTAATAATTTGGTTGCATGCTTGAACAATAAATTATTATTTCCTGCAGGTTCTAGAAGTTATTTCATTCCGACCATTGAGAAGTAAAGTGATATCTGCAGTCATAACTAAATGGACTGGAGACGATGGAGTTTGTGATAGACAATTCTTTTTTCACAAAAATTGTCCTACTGTTGGTGGTGAACCACATGTAGGAGCCAAGGTAAGATAAGAAAATTAAGAAAGGACCAATCTTAGAGATTGTATATTAAAGATTTCATTATTTTTCCTTCTTTTTTTAAATTACAGGTTCTTATTGAAGCTGTAGAAAGCAACCAAGGAGCATGCTCCTGGAGAGTTATTAAAATGGATATAACAGAACATGCAAAAACCATAGATAACACTTCTGTTTTGACATCTGATATTGAAGAAAAAAGCTTAGAAACAGAAAGACTTTATAATGTTGAAGTGACATTCCCTCTAAAATTCGAAAATGTACATTTTCATGAGAAGCCCCAAATAACATTAACTATAACAAATAAGGGTGATCAACCACTTATAATGTATAAATGGATGCTTCTTTGCAAAAAAAGAGATTCTCAAATCAACGTTAGTCCAACGTTACCCAACCCTACAAGATTATACCCAAATAAAACATGTTACTTAACAATCACTTGCCATCCAAAATTTTATGGAAAGTCTAAGGAACACATGATTATAACATTTAGAGGATTTAAAGTTGAAAGACTGATTGAAATCAATATTATAAGTGACATTATTTCTAATAATCCAAGTGTGGATGTCAACTGTTCTTACAAGAAAACATTACAAACAACTGAGATGATGAAGAAGATGATAAATGGACCTGAAAAATCTTATATACCCGGCGTGCGGTTAAAGAGGGCCCCTAATTTCGTTTCCGTGAGATTGGGACAGTTTACTATACCACAAAAAGTTTGGTCTGCAGTTTTAGGCAACTCTGAAGAACATATTTCGGAATACAACCACATGTTAGATAGAATAGAGTCACATTTGCCTTGTCTTTTACAAAACTTGAATATAACCAATTACATGGACCGATGGCACGCATTGCTGTATTTGGAGGAGATTCAAGAGACAATAAAAATGATGTCTTTTAATATGAAATCAGCATTTTTGATAAAATATCAGGAATACCTTGGTATTGAAATAGAAAGATTAGCTGAAAGGAGACCCTCTGTAATCATAGGAGACAAAGTTGTTGTAACTGATACATGGGATGATAGAGCTCCTTCATATGAGGGCTTTGTGCATGTAATAAGAGGGGATTTAGTACTAATAAAGTTCCATCCCCGATTCCATGAATCTTACCAAGGAAGTGATATTTCTATAGAATTCCATTTGAATAGGAGCACATACAGAAAATCACACCAGGCAATTAATTTAGCTATATCTGCTTTGGGTCCGGATGTCTTATTTCCATCACGTATTGTAACACGGCCACCGCAAATACCATTGGAAAAACTAAAAACAATGAAATGGTTCAATACAAATCTGAATTGTCGTCAAAAAACGGCAGTATCAAATATTTTAATCGGAGAATGCCGTCCGATGCCTTATTGCATATACGGACCACCTGGTACAGGCAAAACAGTCACCGTTGTAGAGACTTTGTTGCAAATACTTGCACTTCTGCCGGATAGCAGAATTTTAGTAGCAACGCCGTCAAATAGCGCAGCAAATTTAATCACAGAAAGACTATTACAATACAGAAAACAATTTTCAAATTCCATAATCAGGCTCATTGCACCCTATATAGTTGACTCTGAAAACATTCCAGACATAATAAAACCTTTTTGCGCAACTTTAAACATAGCTAGAGAAAATACTGCTAGGTCAACTCATATGGTTCAAGATGGTATCAATATGGATGTTCCAGCGTCCTATGTTAGCAGATATCGAGTTACTATTGGGACATGTAACTATCTCGGAACATTAGCGCAGATGGAACTACCTAAAGGACACTTTACGCACATAATAGTAGATGAAGCAGGACAAGCTATAGAGCCAGAAATTATGATTCCTATGACTTTTGTTAATAAAGAAAGTGGTCAAATTATTGTAGCTGGTGACCCAATGCAGCTTGGGCCGGTTGTAATGTCTAAATATGCCATCGAGTATGGGATGGATCAATCATATCTGGCAAGAATTCTTGAAACATTCCCGTATCAAAAAGACTTTGCTGCCTTCGAAAATGGTTTTAACAACAAATTGGTTACACAATTGACAGATAATTACAGGTCCTTGCAGGAAGTGTTAACATTACCTAGTGAAATGTTTTATGATGCATCATTAGTGGCTAAAATAGACCGAAGCACGCCATTCATACCAAAAATTCTTGATGTTGTTTCTGAGATATATGAAATGACAAACGACCCTAAAAGTGGCGGGGTTTTTGTGCATGGTGTCAAGGGTAACAATGCGAGAGCAGTGGACAGTCCTTCCTGGTATAATCCTGAAGAAGCTTCTATGATAGCCTTGACTGTATGTAAACTCTATAAGAAAAATGTCACTCCTGATGAGCTCGGCATCATTACACCTTATTTAGCTCAGGTAATATCCTACGAACTACGTATTAAATTCTGTATCAAGTAGCCGCATGAGGCTCGCGGCTAGCTCGTGTGGTATGTCGATAAAAAATATCCATTGTTCTTCTCCTAGTTTCAGGCTATCTCTGAGCAATTTCTTATAAAAATTTGAGTAGTTTAGTCTTAACGAACTTCTAACACACCGATGGACTAACTCATTTTTGCTTTTTTATAAATAATAAAATTACTACTACCCCACACTAAGAATACTGTTTCGTGGGTACGTTTACAGGCACAAATCTTTATACGCACAGACTCCCTAAAGACGGAACAGTTTTAAAGCAAAAAAAAAAAACTAAAGTCTAGTAGTGTTTTATGCTACCATCGAATTAAACTAATCATCTTTTTTTTCAGATAAGGCATCTACGTCGTCTGTTTGACCATATGAAACTACGGCGTCCAAAAATTGGCACCGTCGAAGAATTTCAAGGCCAAGAAAGACCACTTATAATAATATCAACAGTACGGTCAACTGAGTCCCTAGTAGCTGAAGACCAAAAACACTCGTTAGGATTTGTACGGAGTTCAAAGAGATTCAATGTCGCCTTGACGAGAGCTCAAGTAGCTGTGCTCTTGTTTTGTGACCCACATTTGCTAATGACTGACCCGTTATGGAACAAACTCATAAATAATGCCATCAAAGAAAACAAATACATGGGATGTGATTTGTCGCGCGTGTGCGCTGAGAACAATGAGCAAAGTGCTGCTGATTTAGAATAAGCTAAGAATGTAGGGACTTTAAATATTTGTAATATGCGACTTTATGCAGATATGTCATGGGTTCGTTCGCGTTTTGTAATGGATTGGCGAAAACTGGTGACAGAAACTGAAGCGAGAGGTCAAGTCAAGGCGAAGTCAATATTTCCGTCAGAATTGAATGATGCTATAAAAAGAACAATTTTTTTTTGCTATATCTGCTAATCTCTGCACTATCTTGTAAATGTGCTAATGAATTCCTGAAACAATTTATTTTAGTATGTATAATTTTTATTAGTTCCTATATCCTAAAATTAAGTATACGATTTGTAAACAAGTTTTACCAGTAAACAGTACTAACAGATTGGAGGGTCTACTATGCTCAGCTCTGAAGACTGCGCTGCGTTATTGGTAAAGGTTACGATACGTAATTCTCGTTTTAACAGACGACGATTCGTCATAAATAAGAATATAGCGTAAGTCGCCTCTTTCTAAAAAACTTACGAGTATTTGATATTTGTTGATAATTGCTGTCATTTCCATTTTTAATTATAAGTAAAATATTTTGAATATAAAATGATTTCTGACTGTGTTTATTAATTACCTTTTTGAAAGACAAACTATTATTGTGATATTTTTGAAGTAATGCACATAAACCGACTTCAATCTCCTTCAAAGGCTGGGTCTTATATCGAGTTTTTTCTATTGCATAAAGTAAGTTGAGTATTAAACCAAGTCGAGGCATTAAAAATTAATTCTATTGAAGTCGATGAACCGTGTACCTACTAGATAACAAACCGTATCTATACAGTGCCGGCCCGAGGCAAGTTTTAGGATGGAGCGAGATCCAATTATGGTGACCCCCTTCATCATTCAGCCGAAAGACGTCCACTGCTCGAATAGGCCTTCCCCAAGGGAGGGGGGGGGGGGGCAATCGACATCCACGGGAAGAGATGAGGTAGTGCTATTCTTAACAGTTGTCTGAGGCGCCTCCTGGGATTTGGCGCCTGGAGCGACCGCTCCGTTCGCCCTATGGTAGGGCCGGCCCAGTAGGTATCTATCGACAATTGACTTATCTTAAAACGATAAATCCACTATCAAGCACGCAAATGCTCACTTAGTTCTACTTGCTGCGAGTGGATCCTTAGTTTGAAAGTTAACTTACAATAAAACTTGCTAGTATATGGCGGAACCTAAAGTTCTAAATATTATCTTTTTTTTCTATTTGACTTCTTGGAGATGGTCCCTGCGGGTCGTTTCAACGTAATCGGGCAGATTATTGGCGTAACCTGAAGCTGAGCTAACTACTTATGCTACACCAACATCATGACTATAGCAACAACAGCACTATGGGCGACCCCTAGTGGGATTCGGAACTCGGCTTAGGGCGTTGCTGGCGGGAGAGAAGGGAGACAGTTTGATAAGGGAATTATCAATGTGATGGTTTCTGAATCGGGGGGCAGCTCAAATATAGTCTAATGCACACAGGCGAACGTTTAAATGCATTTGCAAATTACAACTATAAAGACATGAATAAAATCTGTCGATAAACTCTGATTAATACAGGGTGTTAACGAATTCGTGTAATTCCTTAAAACCACATGATCTACTACTGGTGGTGTAGACAGGCCCCGCACGGGATTTAGCTTGATTAAAAATAAAAAAATTAAATTATTATTTTTTCATGCGGCTTTGTTACCGATCGTATCTAAACCACCTAATACGGATTCAGTAAAAAAAATAAGTTTTTTTTTTGCAAAAAAAAATGTTTGTTTTGTGTGAACATTTCGATGCCACGCATAAATTAATGAAAGCACGGCGACACGGCTGGCAGGCACGACTAACGCGATATCGCTCTTTGCAGTCAGATAACTCTAGGCTCTAAAATGACTCAGAAATAGAAAACCAAGATTTTTTTTTTTGAATTTTTTTTTAGTCTATTTTCAAAATTTCCCGTTTAGGATTAATCTGTGTCACCAGTAGATTACGTGGTTTGAAGGAATTACACGAATTTGTTAACACCCTGTATTAAGCGCCATTTAGATGGAGAGAGTTTCTCGAACCGAGACTAGTTCTGTCTTTGTTTTTCTCTACGACGAAAACAGAGATAGCATGAGACTCGCTTCGAGAAACTATCCCCGTGTAAATGAGCCTTTAGTTACAACAGAACTGAACGATGGGTTTCTCCTTACTGCAATGGCCACTAGCGCGCCTGCCGTGTCTAAGTTTCGGTTCGTTGGAAAACTAGAAAGTGTAATTGGGTTTTTCTATAAGAGATTCTTGGTCACAGTTCTGCATCGCAAACTGTGCCTCTAATAGCTGTAGCCAGGGCGGACATTGAATCCCTATCTAGTCTGTGGGGCGGACAGAGTACTGCTTGGGCACGAGTTAGTTTAGTAGTTCAACTAAGTTAAAATGTTATATGCAGCTGACATCATATTGTGATTTCGGTGATGGAGAGCAAAGTACAGTCAACAGAAGAAGTCGATGAATACTTCTATAATTAATCGTTGTTCTATTACCTATAATATTATTTTGTCATTACATTATACGATACCTATTCAAACATCTTATAAAAAATAATTCTATAGTTTTCAGTGAAATGGACTGCCTCGTTGGTCTCAGCGCGAAGGCGACGTGTGACTTCTTGGGTTCGATCCCCAGATCGGGCAGTGTTATTGGGTTCTTCCGTGTGGATTTTTTCAGTAGCAGCCCGGAGTCTAGATTTGTGCCTGGTTAATGGCAATAGGCTATTACATGGAAATTAAATATAACGGCGAAATGAGGGTGTATTATACACACCTCTGCTCAGCCCTTCGGGGACACAGGCGTGATGTTATGTTATGTTAGCCTACTACAATATCTAGCTCCAGTTTCAAATCAATTTATTTAAGTACCTACTGTATGGTTGGAGAGGCACGGGAGAAAAAGTATTTTCCTACATAAACGCGCCGCTTCGCCATAATTCAGATTATTGGAAAATGGACTTTCAAGTTGTGCTACATTAGTTTTGCGAAGCTCTGGGAGCAGTTTGCAGTTTCTCAAAACTAATGTAGCACAACTTGACGCTATGACGTACCTACATAGGTACAATCCCGTGATCTAGCTGTCGCGTGAAGAGACTACCTTATTTTATTATACCCAGCCTCGCACGTCACCTCAGAAGAAACAACGAGAAAAGTGGGCTTAACACGTTCAGTGCCGGGAGCTCCAAGAGGGCACCCTGTACCTAGTCGCATTCGCCATGCCGGGTGCCCTCGTGGAGGGCTCTTTATTGTAGATTTTTCTTGAAAATACACCGTCATGAAAAAAGCGAACACCTATTTTACGACATACTAGCATATTTTTACGGTTTTTAACATAATGCCAGGAACCATCCTCGAGGGTTCACTCTTAGCGCAAACGTAATACCGTGGACTCTCCTGGAAGGTCCACTAGCAATATGTATGGCGGGATGGCATATGAGCTCTATGAAAAATGTGGTGGACTCGAATGTGTTAAGCTGTGCTCTACTTATAGGGCACATTTTAAAGACTCGAGTAAAAATACGATACGACACGCCGCGCCGTCAACTTAATCGTTATCGGTTAAGCCCCCGATTCAGAACCTTTTCGATAAACAATTGTCGACCGATTCGGTTAGTTATCTTGTTCCAACTACGATTCTCGTAACGAGAGCAAAAGAGACAGCTTACCGAATCGTTCGATAGCTGACTCATCCTTAGAGCTTAAGGTATATGCTCTAAGGACTCATCGAATCATTGTGAATCAGGGGGCAGTACCACAGAATAAAATAATAGTACAAGACAAGGTACAGTCACAGTAGTAGGTAGGTAAGGTACAGTACCTATCTGCCTGAACCCCTCGCGTATGACGGGTAGGTGCCGTAGGTGCACGTGCGATATATGACACATACAAAAAACATTTAATTTTTATCTTTTTGAGTTTGCCCCTAAAAGGGGACTCAACATTAGGCCCTATAGTCGGCAACCATCATCGTTTGGTTATTTTGATTTAGTTCTCATGGATTTTCTAAATGAAAGTTTTATGTTAGGAACGTTCTTCATAAACGTGATGTTACGTTTACTTGGTTTTTCCTGTTTTTTTATGTTTAAATCCTTCTTTATAGTTGTGAATTATTATTAAAACGAAGAGGATACAAATTTGAAGTGGATACAAAGTTAATATTAGTGGTTCAGAAAAACAAGGAAAAAATATTTTGTAATATTTTGACCAACATTATTTTACTTTGACAGATCTGTCTGCAAGCAACACAACTTTGTTCAAAAGTTTGACTTTACTTACTTCGTAAACGCACAAGCAGACGTCACGCGTTACGGATCACGAAAAACATTTATTATTTCTATTTAATTTTGGCTTTATTAATCTTTATTTTGCTAGTAATATAATGTTTACATACAAGAAATAAAACATATTTAGTCAGTTCACAGTGCGACATAATTGTTTTCTCCAGAATGGAGGCAAATGGTGCAATTTTATGTGACAATTTGATTAGGTGGTTGCAGACTTTAAATCTTAAGGCAAAACATGGGAATCCAGCAGGTGAATGATATTTTAGCTTCCTACACTAGTATTTGTTACGGTAAGGTTAGAATTTACGCTTTAACTCCGGTGAATCTCGGCCCACATCCCTATTAGGCGTCGACCACTAAGTGGATAATTTCGTCACTTAGTTCTTGTTTTTATTTGCTACGCTGTACTATTGCTTAATGTGCAATCATTTGGGCAATTGTAGTCTCGAATAGTTAAAGTTTACTCTACACTATGTTCTTATACAGTCGGTGCATATTTCTGGGAAATATGTATCATTAAGTACACAAAACAGTGACAGAACACAGCTTTGTGTTATCTGCCCACACAGAGTGAAACCTATAACGAGACTGGAAGTCGTTTCTTACAAAAGTTATGGTACACAGTGAACAGTAAACATTTTTGTTTATTGTACCTCAGTAAGTTCAAATGATTGTGATCATGACTAATACTACCTTGAACTTTTTAGAACACATTTTATTGCGTCTAATGTCACAGAAGAAAGTGTTACTTCCCTAAAAATAATAACACTATCTGGTTATGGACAGATCTGTTTCACAATAATCAGATAACGTCCATCTGGGAAATAAATATGGTGGACAGATTTTCTATAGAGAAACTGTGTAACCATTGACTCTCAGTAAGAGCTAGAGCAGAAGTTCCCAGACTTTTTTTCTCATAGACCACTTTCAAAATTTAGGTGGTTCCGGTGGACCCCCTAACACTGCTACCATATTACCATATAAAATGTGAAGATTAGATCTTTTTGTCACGACAACGTAGACCCCCGTCGAGTCTCCCATGGACCCCTGGGGGTCCACCTGAACCACTTTGGGAACGTCTGAGCTAGAGAGACATTCAGGTTTTTTCAGCTGCTCAATAGATTTTTACTTTTAGTAAATTAAATTGATCTTCTATCTGCCTGGTCCTATCTCTATTATGTTGGGGTCAGCTCTCAGTCTAACTAGATGCGGTTGAAAACCAGTATTTTACGTGGAGCGACTGCAATAAGCTCTCTGCAAGTTAGGTAATGGGCAATGCGGATATCCTAAGGTTAGACTGGCTATCAGACTTTCGGGCTTCTGACTACCGGTAATGACTGTCATAGGTATTTGTAACACTCAGGACCGACAGCTTAATGTGCTCTCCAAGGCATGGAGGGGTCTTGATGTGTAACAAACTATCTCCCTTCCACGGACTGACCACAGCATGCACAGCTTCACATTGCAAATCCTAGATCCGTACGGTTGTTAAGTACCCTCTGGCCGTTTTCGCAACTGGAATTGGCAACCAGTTGCAAATTAAGAATTTTTATTCTTTGTTCGCAACCAGTTGCAAATCAAGAAAACTTTTTCCTTAACCGCAACTTGGTTGCGAAGAACAAAGAATAAGAACTTTGCAAACTTACGCAGTTGCGATGGGAGAAAAGCATTTTTTCCAAGAATGAAAATTCTTAATTCGCAACTGGTTGCGAATCCCAGTTGCGAAAACGGCCGGAGGGGTTAAGTAGCCACCAGTCCCTCCTAAATTAAATTAAACTTATAGTGATAAATTTTCCTTAACCACTAGCGGCCCGACCGACGAACCGGTTCATCAGTGCCATTTGTTTATCTATTGTGTCTATAATGACAGTACTTGAGACTTTAAAGTAAAGAGTTTCTTTTTTTGCATTCTTGTGACACAAAACACATTTACTAATAGTAATTACCATTACCATTAAAAATAAAATGTACTGTTTTATTGTACTTGATATGGCTTATTAACTTATTTGTTCATGTTTCAGAACTGTCTGATGGTGTGGCGATAGCCGAGGCTCTGACACAAATAGCACCTGAATATTTCACTCCACTGTGGAATTCTAAAATAAAAACAGATGTGGGATATAATTGGAGATTAAAAGTTAGCAACCTGAAAAAAATATTGGAGGGAGTTGTAGGTATGTTCAAAATCAATACACATAATTAAACAATAAGCTGATTAGCGATGGGCGATTGTTGCAAAATAAAAACATTGAAATTAATCGATAATTGTAATTACGCACATTATTTCGACGGGTCCTACGTATACTAGTATAAGTGCAAAAATCAAACTTTACAGAAGAGCAGTTTAAAAGTTCGAAAGCTTTTAAATTTGACGTAAATCAAAAGAAATATTTGAAATTTTCAAATGGTGTGGTATGGTCCATTCCAAAATTTCAATTACTTCTACTGTATTATGTCAAATTTAAAAGCTTTCGAACTTTTAAACTGCTCTTCTGTAAAGTTTGATTTTTGCACTTATACTAGTATACATAGGACCCGTCGATTTGTCTTCATGAAAAAAACATTTGAATGAAATATGGCAATCCTCTCAAAGGCGCAGGGCGCGCGCTACCGTGTGCTGGCTGCGCTGCGGCCTCCAGTGAAGTGGGGGCTATTTCGAATATTAGTACCTAACTGACTTAAACAATTTTTTAGTTTATCTCCGTAAATTCTAGATCAAGATCGCTGTTATTATAATTACTATTTTCAAAGCCAATTTCCATTATACTGACATGTCTTAATTCCTAATTACTTACATACACAAATAATATAATGTAAAATTACAAAAACATCTGCACAATGCTCGTTTTCCCACCATCAATTGCGAAATCAATAATATAATATACTACAAAATCGAATTACGAACAATCGACGCGGCGGTACAATTGATTCGATTCATTCCTTCATTAAGGTAGCTGTGCTGGAATTATTATCACTACCTAATACGCGCGCTAAGTGCTTGATAACAATCAACCAACATTAGAATACTAATAATAATTCTGATTGTCATTTGAATAAACAGAACATTCGAATGACTCAATTAATTTTAGTAACAATCGCCCATCGCTAAGCTGGTGCCAAACTGCCCGGTGACTATGGTCAATACCAGGCAATATTAGCTCTTTCATTGATAGGTCAAGAGGCTAAAAACAGCAACAAAATGTTTTAGTGAATTGTTATGCATCACATATCTCTTAAAAACAGTTTCAAGTACCCTCTTCAGTGCTACATTAGCATAAAACAAACATAATTCCATATAAAAATATGCATATGCATAGAAGCAACACAGTTTCTGAAAGATATAATCAGTTCTTATTGTTATGTAGTTTTGTTAAGGTAATTTTCCAAGGTCAAACTGGTAAAAGTACTACAATTTATCTCTTTATCTAAAACAGTTTGGTCAGGCTAATAAATAATTACCTAAATCTAGATAACCAGCATGACAAAGGGTTTATATTATTATTATTTATTTAAGTACCAAAAACATATACATATTAGATCCTTTAAATTCTTAATTCATTACTATTTTTATAAGAAATAATGCTTGTTGCAGATTATCATCAGGATATTCTAAATTTAAGTTTACAAGAGTTTTCAAGGCCAGATGTAGTAAATATAGCAGAGACTGCAGATCCCTCAGACTTGGGGAGATTGCTACAACTTGTTTTAAGTAAGTTTATTTTGGTATCAGTTCAAAATAGATTCTTTAGGCATGATTTTAGTTCAAAAATTGGGAATGTGATTTAGATTTAAACTCATATCATAAGGTGATGCCTCTCTTGCTTGATTTTTTTGATGAATAATAATTTGAAAAAAAAAATATTGTAAGGAATTTATCAATTGAGAAAGTCGTTTCCATTTGATTCCCATGAATTTCTTCAAACATCATGCAAGTGTTGCGTCAGTTTTAGATTTTTTAAACTTATGTATGCATAGCCAAATGTTTAGATTTAGATGAATCTGATCGATTTTTTAATTATTTATATGACTTAACTATTACTTCTTAGATTATCCATAGTCCTTTGCTTAGTCAAATCTATCTATTTCGATTGTTATGGTTAGATAAGGCTAACAATAAGACTAAGGCTTCATTGTTATGTAAATTTATTACTGTGAGGAAAACCAGGATCTCACCACAAGATGGATGAAGAACAGGCTCTTCATTCTTTACCAAAAGTTTGATTAATTACTTGCAGTGTGAATTATGGCTTTATTTCTGATGCTAATAAACAGAAGAAACAACCTACAGCTATAGATAAGTTAATTTAGATGGATGTTGATTTCTTGGTAAAAGATTTTTTTAAATCAAAATATTTCCAGAAAAAATATTAAAACTTCAACAAAATACCCTTTATCTAAACCGACACTTTTGGAATAGGTTGTGCAGTCAATTGCGTAAAAAAAGAGGAGTACATCACACGAATAATGGAAATGGAGCTGTCATGTCAGAGATCGATAATGCAGGCCATACAGGTACGATATACATTATGCATTCAAACAACGAAGTTATTATAATTCCTTTGAGGGTTTAGAAACCATATACCTGGGAAAGTTATCATCTTTATTTAGTAGAAATTTAGAAAACTTAGTGAGTCCCTACCAGTCTGCTATCATACTGTTCCGCTTTGCTTTGCACGACTTTGTGGATATAATGTAGCCTTTAACATATCATTAGTTTTGTTTATACAAGGTGTAACATAAATAACTCACAACCTTTTAAGGAGTCACTGTACTCATCATTATGAACAACTTTTACTATGGGACCAAACCTGAAATGGCGAAAAACAAATCAGCTATTCCCTACCTACATTTTGACGAGTGCGAAGATGGGTAAAGCTGATCTTTGGTCTCAGTAAAAGTTGTTCTTCATAATGATGAGTGACCCCTTCAGAGATTGTGCGTTATTTAAGTTACACCTTGTATAATGGGTAAAGTTCTTTTTTAATTTGCCTGTTTGTTTCGGAGTTTATCTTTTAGATGAAATTATAAATAAATCCAGACAAGCTGTAGCCTTTTTTAATTCTTTAATAACCAAGTTTTGTGTAGGCCCCAATTAAATCTACCACCACTACATTCAAGATTCCTGATGCTCAAATATGTAATTGCTTTCTTTTTCACAATTTTTATGTATGTTTTTTTATGTCTGGCAACACACCTATATGTAAGTAAAATAACTAACAGTATTGCAATTACACGCTAGATGGCATTAAATACATTTTATACAACGTTCAGAACTTCAAAACCGTTTATAATTCAGGATAATGTTATTTTATATTACAATGAAATTATTGACCTTGTATTTACATTTGCAATCTAATTATACGTTTACAATTTACTGTATGAATACAATTACTCCCACGTGAGTGGTTTTTGAATGTTAATTTTGTTTCTTTCTGACACAAGTCAATGTTATTCACCGGTGTCGGTAAAATGATAAATACAGGGTGTAAAATAGCCTTAACGAAGCCGAAGTCTATGCATATTCGTACTAAGTAAGTAAAGCTAAGTATTTGATCAAAAATAATAGCTGGGACTTTTATATTTAGGTATAAAAATAACAGCTGTTAACTGTAACGCGCAATATAAGGGAGCGCGCAGCAAACTGTGCATACATTAAAAAAAATATTATGTTTGTTGAGAATAATGTTTACTAATAACATTTAAACTTGGTTTTCATAAGAAATGTTATAATAGATAGTGACTTTGACCTTCAATATCTCCATAACTAGTACGTTCCCAGGTATGGCCCAATATAAAACAATCTTCGTAATGATGGGAAGAATACGTGGCTCTCGGCTTCGTTAAGGGTATTTTTACACCAGTTATATGATTAATTTAAACAAGAATAGTTCTAGAGATCTATCTAAACTAGTTATGTACTATAAGCCGTTAATGATCTAAATTCTCAACAATATTTATTGTTCAGAAAAGAGAGCAAACCGATTCCCCTCATTATGAGTAATAAAATAAATTTTAAACACTTTATCATCTTATCCATCCGTAACCAATTAGTCTAACTTTTTCTTATGTAATGTGTAATTTAGCTCAGCCGGGCGCCTTTTCATGCATTGAACTATAATGGTATTACATTATATATGAGCGCACTTACAGTGCAACGTTCATCGTCGCAAGAGTTTAGTAAGCATATGTTCTTGCTTCACATTTTCGGAGTTGCACGCTTGGTACATGGAGCGGCAAAGAAATTAAATGTTAGTTACGCTCATTTTTAATGTCCTTGGCTCACGATACAGTTGGTGGTGGATACGATAATACGTTATGTCTGTCAGTTGTAGAATGTGACGGCGCCGTTAACACTAGTGTTTACTTAAAAGTAAAAGTTACAGTGAAACTATCCGAGTGGTTTGTTTAGAATGCTATTATTTTGTGTTAGGAACTGCAGACGTTAACGCTGGGTGTGAATCGTGGCAGTGTGCACTTGGAGGCGCCGGTAGTGGAGCAGTCTGATGCGGACATGAGAGAAGCCCTCGCGCAGAGGTGCCATGAACTTGACACACAGGTTTGTTTGTTTTCATTACTTTAAAAACACCGTAATTGTTGTTTTACGAAAAAAATATACACCAATGTGTGGTTGTGCGTTATACAACCGTAACTTCGTCATGCATTTGAGTTTGTTATTTATTAAGTAACGATTCATATTATTTATACTTACAGGAAACTAAAAAAAGAAAATTGTGGTGTATTCCCGTTCTTTCTTGACTTTTAGCTTTCTAATTATTGTTAATTAACATAAATATTGCAATACTATGGTGGCTAATATGCAAATACACCCTAATTTTGTGTCCGGTGGGGTGGGACTAATATGGACGGATTACACTTTAAGGGTTTACGTTGGAAAACGTAACTCGTACACGAGTTTTGAATTTAAATAATACCCTGTAACTACTTCACCATATTAGTGCTAATTTAATATGTACCTATGGTCACTATGCTGGCCTTGCCTTTTTTGGTTGAATCCTTCTGTGAACCGTGATAGCTTGTTGATAATACGCGACTGAATTTATGAAATACACAAAGGAATTATTTATTATTATTGTTATTTAACCTTTTAACCGCCTCAGTCGGATAAATCCGACAAAAAAATCGTCTCTATTTCGTCCATGTCGGATATACCTGTGTCCGTTACTATCCATATATGGATTAATAAAATTGTCGGATATATCCGACGGGCGGTTAAAGGGTTAGAACACGTATTGTTTGTCACATGATTTCTGGTGGTTTAATGACTAAGTCGACGCTTAAAAATGTATGGACTTTACTACACTATTTAGGACGTACTCAAATGTCGAACGCGTTCGCAAGTCTTGTTAAGCCAAGCTTCTGACATCATATACTTGCTTCGGCTGAAAGTCCCGATCAATATAAATTCAATTTATAAACATTACAGGTGAAAATTCTCCAAGAAGAGAAGATGACGTTGCTGAGCGAGGTGGCTCGGCTAACAGCAGCCCGGGAGGCTGCGGCCGAGATAGGAGACGCCGAGTTGGATGACGCAGGCGCATCACTAGGCCCTGCGCACGCTGGAACGTTGCGCTATACGACGATGCGCGCGCAACTGGATGCGCTAAAAGATGAATTGGACAAGGTGGAGTTGCAGCGGGATGATCAACATGCGCGAGCCGATGCGCTGGAGAGAGAATTGGCGTTAATGAAGCTTAAGAATGAAGAGCTGCAGGTTAGTTTATATTAATATCTTTACTAGCAAAACGGGTGTCGTAAGTACACGATACCCGTTTATTCGCTTCGTTACGTTATAAAAGTGTATCGTAGAAAAATGACGATCAGGGATTTCGCGTAATCCCTAGGCATATTACGAAATCCCGGATGATGTCGAATATTCCAAACGATCAAATGATTTTTTCAGTAAGATGTCGTAAACGCTTGCAATATAATTAAATGTTCTGCAAATAAATGAACCAATCAATATTCGACACCATCAGTGATTTCGTGTTATGGCTGGGGATTTCGCTTAATCCCTAGTATTGTAATTTCAATGACAAAGTCAAGTTACTGCGTTACGATCAAAATATGCGAACTGACGCGTTGTGTTTTTAAGAAGCAATGAGCAGTGTACATAGGATGCGTAAAGACTCTTTTTCGTCTAAAACTTCGAAGTTTATGTATCAATAGTATGCTGTTATACCTATAATTTATTTAATATAACATTAAACAAATACCCCTTTTTAGAAAGGAAATGTATAGAAGTAAGCAGTATGCTTTTAGCAGAGATTCCACAAAGTATCATAGTTTTATGAACCTTAATGTTTAATTAAGATGAGCTGAAACTTTACTTGAAGAAATGGTTCAAAAGACGTTCGTACCTTGGTGGGCCACTTTTGTCTAATCACTACATATCACTACATAGTATAAAACAAAGTCGCTTCCCGCTGTCTATCTGTCCCTATGTATGCATAAAGATCTAAATCTTTAAAACTACGCAACGGATTTTGATGCGTTTTTTTTAATAGATAGAGTGATTCAAGAGGAAGCTTTTAAGCTATAAAACATACACGTGCGAAGCCGGGGCAGGTCGCTAGTTTTATATAAAATGGAGTATAGACAAAAATATACATTTGTTAAGATAACCAATAAGGAATAATAACACCATTCTGAGTCCATCTTAGCCATAGCACTATTGCTGTTTTGATAGGTTATGTTCTACATTCCTTGTAATTACCTAAATATTTAAAATGTTCAGAATGCTTGCACTGCTGAAGACCTTGATGCTTTGGTTAATAGTGCGTGTTAATTACAGGTGCTAAGTAATTGGATTATTAATGACTGTACGTAAAAAGGAAATCATACTATGCATTATACTAATAAACCTATATAGTTCACTCTATTCCATCCTAAAGTTGCCTCGAAGAAATCGCCAGGTGCGATAAGACCACCCGTTTTACCTATTTTATGACTGTTACTGTACTTGCATTTTTCTTTTGGAGTACAACCAAGAGTATAATAAATAAATCAAATAGAGTATTCAAGAAATATTGGAAATTTAGATATAAAGCGGGGTAGGAAACTAGCGATGTAATGGTTCACACCGATAATTCAGCCCTCATCAAGCTGTCTCCCCCCCTCCCCCCCCCTATGTCCCCGCCAGCAACGCCCTAAGCCGAGGTCCGAGTCCCACTAGGGGTCGCCCTTAGTGCTGTTGTTGCAGGTGGTCATGATGTTAGTGTAGTACAAGTAGTTAGCTTAGGTTAAGTATTTTACTTCCCCCTCATTGGCTGGATACCCTTCAGGTCTCGCCAATAACTGCCCGGTTACGTAGAAACGGTCCCCTAGGACCATCTACAGCAGCCCAATAGAAAAAAAAAAGCTATGTACCGGCGCCATTATAGTTGGTATAAAATAAATTTCATTGTTTAAAATGTGTTTGAGATTATTCATTTATCAATTTAACTCCTGATTGGTTGTAATGAGTACGGTGGTGCTGCCTTCTGCTTTCGTTTGGTATAAGAACTTCCATTATGTTTATGAGAAAAAGAGAGACGAGACTCCTCCGTGGCTTATAGAACGTGTTGAGACGTCGATTCCCGTTGTCAATAGTCAAAAGCCTGAAGGCCTGAAAACCAGTTTATTCCGTGGGATATCTGTCATCATCATCATCAGCCGAAAGACGTCCACTGCTGGACATAGGGCTCCCCCAAGCATCGTAACATCAACCGGGCCTGTGCTTCTTAGCACCCCATGCCCTACCGTTATCTAGGCCGCTACCGTGACCAGGGCTAGCAGAGCCGCCGGGGACAAGGGGCCGTGTCTTCTTTGTGCTGTGGCGGCATCTATCACGCCACACACTACATCGCAATATCAACATTCGACACGCAGATAGTATAATTCAACCGCCCAACATTGATCGTTGGGTTCATACCGATAATTCAGCCCTCATCAAGCTGTCTCCCTCCCCTAAGTCCCCGCCAGCAACGCCCTAAGCCGAGGTCCGAGTCCCACTAGGGGTCGCCCTTAGTGCTGTTGTTGCAGGTATTCATGATGTTAGTGTAGTACAAGTAGTTAGCTTAGGTTAACTATTTTACGTCCCCACCATTGGCTAGAGACCCTTCAGGTCTCGCCAATAACTGCCCGGTTACGTAGAAACGGTCCCCTAGGACCATCTACAGCAGTCAAAATGATATAAAAAAAATATGTTCGTTGTGCAGTAGCCCGCCAGGCATAAGACTCCACCTGGTTGGAGGATCTTCCCTTTGTGTTGGAGGAACACCACACCTCGTTCCTCCACAGTGCTATCCATGTTGGGGGGTTATCATAATCGCCACGCTTGGCAGGCGGGTTGGCGATCGCAGTATAGTTGTTAAAGTACTCAGAGGACGCTGCTGCCCATACTCTAGTGAATCCCTTAGTCGCCTTTTACGACACCCCTGGGAAGAAATGGGGTAGTGCTATTCTTTACATCTGGCACTACACGTATGGGGATATCTGCATTCTCCAGTATTTTGCAAAGGTTAGATAGCAGTGATTTTCTATACATTCCTAATATTTAGCCGCATTTGGTTAGTATAGAAATCGCCCCAAAATGGTAAGGAAAATGCTATAATTATAGTAATCAACAATCTCGCGATGCAACGTGGATATTAAAGAATGAGGATTAAATTATTAAAAAAAACTTACGTAATTTGTAATTAAGATTGTATAATATATTATTATGTAAATATAAATGTTTTAGAACTGCATCCATATTTTCTGTTGAACGTCACGCTGCACTCACCGCTGTTGCGTAAACGCAGCTATAAAGTGTGACGCATTAATTAACTCTCAAAATTAAAACAATTATTTATTGTTATTTCAGATGGCAGCTTCCGAGAACGTAGCATTAAAAGACGAACTAGACGCGTTGCGGGAAACGGCCGCGAAGGCAGCCGCTTTGGAAGCCACGGTAGCTTCATACAAGAAGCGGATGGAGGAGCACGTGGACCTGAGGCGGCAAGTGAAGCTACTGGAGCGCGCCAACACCGAGCACGTGCAGCGCGCCATCGAGCACGAACAGGCCGCCACTAAAGCTAACGCGATACGAGCGCAATTAGATATTTATAAGAAACAGGTTAGTTTATGCGCGCGCAACAAGATATAGCTACGACCGACAATATGCGGAGTGCACGACTGTTGCACTTACAGCGATAGGTGCGCGGGTATGATGGCCCGATATAGATAGCTAATACATTCGGTCCATATTCAACGCAAAGACTCTTTAACGAAGAAATGGGCAGAGGTGCATTAGTTTAACTCCCTCATTTCGCCGTTATGATTTAAGCCCCATGTAATAGGGGGCTGACCTATTGCCATCAACTGGGCACAAATCCAGATTTCGAGCTGCAACTGAGAAATTGTACACGGAGAAACCCAGAACCTCACGCTTAACAGTCGCGCTTGCGACCACTAGATTAAAGAGGCATTCGCATTAAAATAAGACACGTACAAGATGCGTATGAGTCGATATACTGGGTGCGTGCTTTGTCTGCATTGCGTATTCACAAGTGTTATACGCGTAACTCATCTCTTCTACGCTACTGTCTTTATTTGGACCCCCGTGTAGCATGCAAAATATGCGTGTTTTAGCGCAGATTTAAAATATAATCATTTCCATTTCCAGGTGATGGACTTAAACGAGAAGTTAGACGGCGAGATAACGAAAGCAGATAAGCTGGAAATAGAGAATAAGAAGCTGAGTAGCCGTGCGGCATCCGTGCAGCGCGAGCGTGACGCGTTGTTACACGAGCGCGACACGCTGCGAGACACTGTAGATGAACTACGCTGTTCAACCATTACTGCCGGTAACTATACTTTTATGTTTTACATATACAGCGCCAGCGAGACAAGTTGTTACACGAGCGCAACACGTTTGACGACGTTCAGTTTTGGTTCTATTTAAGGACTCACCTACTCCATTAATTGAATACAGGGACAGTTCTTTACCGGATAATCTCACTCCGAATCTATTATTCAAAGAAAACCGCACTGAAAGCCATGACAAGCAAGATTCACTTTCTGAAAATGTTCATCTTCAGCATTGTTATACATATAGGTCTGCCCCTTTCCATAATTGACACATCATCAATATTTCAGGTGCCAACGAAGACAACGTGTCTCGGGAGCTGATCCCCAACGACCTGAAGGAGCAGTTAATTCGGCTAGAACACGAGAACAAACTGCTAAGACAGAACCAAGGGGCGCAAGCTGACCAGGCTTCTGTACAGGTTCGTTTTATTAAATACAACTGTAGGTAGTATCATTGTTTATGTTATTGTTGGGGACCAGTGTGTGGAGATAAATGATTTAAAACTCCAGTCGGAATGACATGTTTTTTCTACGATACAATAAATTAGTCAAGTGCGAGCAGAGATGGTTTTGTCGCCACGTCGATCTCAGTCCGTGGTAGATCGCGAGTGCCGACGAACGCAATGCGCTGGGCGGCGGTCCCTTGTCACAGAATAAATAGTACAAGTACAGAAGCACCACTTCGCGCAACAATTAATAGAAATAGCGACTCTTGCTACTAAGCAACAAAGTGCAATTCAGCTCGCATAAGCGCCCGGTGTCTAACGCTATATTCACCTAAACGTTGCCGCTCTCTTCTAACGCGTAACTCTGTCGCTGTCTGGCGCGGAGTGACGCGCTAGCTGTGGCGCTAGGGTTGTCGGCTTGCCGCTGCTACTATACGTCTATCTACCTACTTGACCACGGAATCTATCTTTATGTTTGATGCGTATGATTACACGGTCAATTAGGTAGATAGACAATGAATATTAAAGTCCGTCATTTGTAATTAACAAATGAAAACAAACCTTTAGGCTACCTAGATACCTCTTTTTTTACACCTACATACCTATATTCCTCACTAACTTACATTAATAATATTTTCACATTTTGCAATAATTAAAAAGTTTGTAGAACAAAAACATCAAAAATTCTGGTTGTTTACATTTTCACTATACTAATTTTTTTTTTTTTTTTTTTTGTAATTAAAACGTTGCCCCACACTAAGATTTCTCTTGTATCGTGGGTGCGTTTACAGACACAAATCTCACAAACAAACTCAAAAAATAATTCTTAATTATCTCCTAAAATCGTGGACTGATTTACATGATTCAAATGGATATAATGGTTTTAGACCTAGACCTTTTATTTGACACCAAAATCGTTAAGATATCTCAACAAACAAAAATCACATTTTCAAGTTGCTCTCGTAATTATCCAATATGTATGAAACGCGTAACAATTCTTTTCAAAAATATCTTATCAAACGTTAAACGTCAAACGCGAGCGGTGACAACCGACTGGCGGAGTGGCGGCGACACCACGCGAAATTGTAGGCATTTATCGCTGTAGGTATGGCCGAGTGGTGGAGGCCTGCCCTTGTTCCCCCGCCTTCGGTGCCCCTTCATAGCTCGTAGCGTGAACAGTTATGTAAAAATAATTTAAATTGAGTAAGGGTAGCATGAAGCAAGTATTTGTAAACGGCGATAGACGAGAGAAAAGAATGGGACCTAAAATATGTCAATAATAGTGTTCGACCCGTTAAACAGGGTCGCGAGCTTGACACTCGGGCCATTGAGTACGTCTAGACGTGTCTCGCGGTTGAAACCCAAACCAGCGACCAAGCGAGATGGTTCGACCCATTTGGACCCGGCTGTTGACGGAACTAACCCGTTTGGAAGTCTTACGTAAACATTTTATACAAGTACTGTCACTCATTCAGGCTCTCTTAGAGGATTACGTGGCGCGGCTAGAGAAGCAGCGAGCAATCAACCGGGAAGCAAACCAGCGCATCATGCAACTAGAGGCCACGCTGGAAGCGCCGCATCCAAGGCTGGCGTCCGCTATAGAGGATAACCAGAGGAAATGTAAGTCATCTGACAACTATTCGGGCTATCCACTGTTGATTTAGACCACTTGGCCTCTCCTGAGAAAGGTAGCAAATGTCGATGGCTGAGGGTTTGAGTTTGAAAGCAGTCGTTTCGTATTAATGACGCTGCTATTCGACATTTTCCTGAGGTGTTCGCGCTAGTAAGATGGTTTTCAACCCTTCTATTGGTCGTCGGAGCCTGAAGTAAGTTGCACCGCGTTAGGCGAGGTTGATGTTTGGGGCAGCTGGATCACTTACAGTGCGTTTGGTGTTGCGCTAGCGAAAGTTTAACAACATTTTAAACACTTTGGTAATACTAACCCTCCCCTCTTCTTCGAATGGCACCCATTTTGATTTTCATCTGCCCAGTAATTTAGATGTTCAATAAAAATGTAATATCTGAAAATCTGGGAGGGCCAAAGGCTTTAAAAAATATTTATTTGCAAGATGACAATCTGCTTCTTTTATTTCATAAAAAAAGATCCTAGTTATTGACAAAACTCATAAAAAAATGCGTTTTTGTCTATAAAATTAAGTGTTTAACGTGATGTTCAATTTTCAGTGGTCCAATACCAAATACGCTGTATAAAGTGATAACATAAATGGCAGAGCTTCGCTTCTTTTCTCTTTATTTTCTACTGTCTCAATTGTCTCTCCTCTCCTAAGGTAGTATCTCAATCCATTGCTGGATATTATCTGCTCCCAAAAACAGGCAATAAATATTGGCAGGTGACCGCAATACCTGTTCTAGAGCACAATAATTAATTCAACCTCCTTTTATTAATTCAGCATTACAAGTGGAGGAGTTACAAGCAGCCTTAGCGGAGGAGCGACGGCGGACCACTAAGTTCCAAGAGGCGCTCGCGGCCAGAGACGCGGATCTACTGGCCACAGAGGACAAGTACAAGAAGTGCCTTGAAAAGGCTAAAGACGTCATCAAGTCGCTGGATCCTAGGGCCTCTGGTACGTATTACGTTCGGGAATATATCGTCCAAGCTTTATTCGGACGGCTTCTTGTCTAACCTTTTCTCTGTAGCTGAATACTAGTACTTCAGTGTACCTAAAGCAGGCTTCCCACTGTGCTGGCTGTGCGTGGTATCATCCGTAAAATCACGCACCGTGGGAAGCCACATTATGAGGGTGCGTGATGTGGATACGGAGCACCGCTCCGCACGCGTCCGCGTTACCACGGACGAGTCTCTTCCCATGGTGCGTCGGTGCGAGCTCGTACGTCGCGGTGCGCGATATCACGCACCGTGGGAAACAAGCATTATACATACACACATCAAAAAAAGTTTGCGATCACTTTGAAAAATTATGTAGCCTTTTTGAAGCCGAATTTTCTAATCGGAATTCAAAGCGATAATTATTATGATAAATATAGATTGATCTAGATCTAGATAAATATAAATCAGATTTCAGTTGGTCTTTGAATTCGGAATCTTCACATACATAATTTTATGCTAGTGATCGCAGACTTTTTTTGATGTGTGTACAGTGGTTCAACGTCCATACACTTGAGAGGTCCTAACATATTTCAAAATTTGTAACAGTATGTTGTCACATAATACAAATTACAAAAACTTTTAATATCCCAGATTAAGATGATGATAATGATTATTATGATGACGATATTTATGATGGTGATCATTATGAATTCTGATGATGATTATAATGATGATGATTAATGTGATGAATCTTGGCGAGTATTAGGCCTGTATCCATGAACGAGACTCATTTGAAAGCTTCCCCTTTGAGTGAAGTCAGACTGCTCCGTTGCGTTGCGTTGCGACGTCGCAGTGCTAGATTTGGACCAATCTACAGATCCCAATTGTGGCGTTGCGACGTCTCATTGGTCCAAATCTAGCGCTGCGACGTCGCAACGCAACGGAGCAGTGTGGCTTCACGCTTTAGGCCCAGACTCCACCAAAGCGGAGATGTGCGGAGATGTCTCGTAGACAACCAATAGGAATTCGTTTTGAATTGAAGCTAAGCGGAGACATTTGAAAATAACGCAATCCTATTGGTTGATCGAGACATCTCCGCACATCTCCGCTTTGGTGGAGTCCGGGCCTTAGTGTCGTTTCGATGTGATTGAGAGGCAGATTTTATGAGAAGTTGTAGAATGTATAATATTCTAATCTATCGCAGCGTCTTTTGGGAGCCAGCTCCCAGGCTGCCGTGTTGAGAGTTGTTTATTAATGCTTTAATTTTAATGTTTTTTTATGATTACAGCTCAACAGTCTCTGTCAGACATAACGCTGGGCTACTCTCGCCCGGCGGGCACTGTGGCTGGACCATCGCGGCCTGAAATCGCGCCCGTAGCGACCAATAGGAACGAGTGAGTCTTAATTTCTTTTAAAATCTATCGTAATAAATCAGCGAGAATAATGATCTCCTTAGTTAAGACCCGAAGTAAGAAATGGATGTTATTAGTGGCGTTTAAATGTCTCTTAATCGGTTTAGGCCGATCAGGAAAAGCGGCCGTCCGAGCCGAGGCGAATGATGTCGGCTATACCCTTATGCATATAGACATAAAGCTTTTTCCGACCGGACTAATTCGATTCCGCGTCCATAAGTGTAGGACCCTAAGATTATTGCTTAAAATGTCATGAGGCAATTGTGTCGGGTAAATAAATATATGCGGCGATCCCTAATCATATTCATACCATATCAATCGTGGAATCGTTGGGCAATTTCTTTTTTTGTTACGAATAGCTTCTTTGCTCATTGCCAGTAGTAGTTGTGAGGGGCGACTGATATATTTGTTGGATAACTGATGACGAGTTTCACCAGCCATCTATTTTAGATTATTTTTACACTTTTCCTAGTTTTAGGAAAAACTTGTGTGTACCTCTTACATAACAATGAGTATCGCATTGCAATGGCAAAGGTAAGATTATTGACAAAATGTTCATATTTATGATTCAGTACGGTTTACTCACGTGCATTTTTCGGGATTGCTTGACTAGTTTCGGACCCAAACGGAGCTTTTAATCATGAGCTCGAACTAGCGTTGCATCGCGATGAGACGCTACGCGACGCGGTGCAGCGCTAGTTCGACTCGCGACCTCCGTTTGGGTCCGAAACTAGTCGGGCAATCCCGAAAAGTGCACGTGAGTAAACCGTAATTAATCATAAATATGAATGTGTCTCACGAAAGTTATAATAATAAGATAAAATGTTCGTTAGATGGAGCGGCGGTACAGAGGAGAGTGCACGTGTAGGCGCCGGCGCCAGCGAACAACGTCTGCTCGCCACCGCGTGGTACCAGCTGGGCGCGCGCTGTCACCGCGACGCCGTCGACACCAGGTTCACGCTGCTGTCGGCCGGACACTCGTTCCTGGCACGCCAGCGACGTCAGACGCCCCGCCCCCGCGCGCCGCACTCCTCGCCCGCCACCCCCGCCGCCCCCGCCGCGCCCGCGCCTGCACAATGACGCGCACCTCCCTGACGCGGCCGAGCGGTCCAGTAAGGCAACGGTAACACCACTAATGAAATGCTGTACAGATACTTGGCTTCCTAGAATCGTCGCTCAGTGTACGCACACTTACACAACACTCGTTCATGCTGCCGTTTGACTGTTTCGAAGATCCGAAAGTCCATGCGTCGCATAAATGCGCCGCGTGTCCGACAGGGCACGTCTCAATGGATCAACGGTCACACAGGTACAATACGGCCGACGCACACTGGGGCAAGGAACACTAATATGTGGCATTAAATAAAATAATATCGCTAAAACATTTGACGCATTATAAATAATTACAAGATTACATCTAGTAAGATTTTAAATATATTGTTTGTTATACAGGATCATTATATTAATGTTTTAAGTGTTTTTGTTACTAAATATTAAAATAAAACAGAAGTAAGTTGTAATTGGTTTATTTTATAGAAATATGAAAACAAAGAACTAAAAATTTTGTATTTTGAATTATTTTTGTCGCAATTCGTTCTCTGTTCCAATTCTTTTACAAAAAAAATAAACTTTTCTTCAAAACTACCTTCACCAGAACATTTCACTAAGTATATCAAGCAAATCATTTATTTTTATGAATAATGTATTAAAACTGGTACCTAAAACAAAAAAAAATATGCTGAATAATATGACTTTACGCAAAATAAATGATATTTTGGTAGCAATGAAAATCGTCATTATTTAAAATTATAGCAAAACGTAGCAAAATCCTTTTAGGTATTTTAACTGTACACGATATAGGAGTAATTTTAACATAAAAAATAATGCTTGATATCCCGGAATACCCAACTAAAACACTAAATGTTTACGGGTTTCGCTACAATTTTATCACAATAAATCATTTCATTTATTTTTCCTTATCTGTGTACATATCACTCACAAATTGAAATATGCTAAAACATCGTTACATACCTGATGTTGAAGTTTCCATAGTTAAAAAATACTAAATTTATTTATTTTTACCGAAACAAAGGCTTAGAAAACGCATACAAATTTGTAAGCCACAGAACACGCGCTGACAACTAATAACATTAGTGTACTGTTGTGGAAAGGTAAATAAGTTCTAATGCATTTAAATACTGCCATATCGTGTGTTGGTAAGTAGTCTATGGAACTGCTATAAGTGGGATCTGTAAAATAACCTTTAATTTTTTTTAATTCCGCCATCAATTTGGCTTCCTTGCCCCAGTGTGCGACGTATCTGGGCGAGTCTGAAGTTAGTTGTTTGGCTGCGCAATGAAACTTTTAGAAACGAAATTGTCTACTGCGCAGCTAGTCAGCTAACTTCAGACACGCCAAGATACATCTTGTATGTGGAGAACATTACTTGAGATATATTGCGTATGTGTGCGTGCGCCGCTAGACGAATTGCAAAAAGTCGAGTGTGTATCGTTGTGTGTATAATCCTTGCTGCGTGTATCGCTATCGGTGCCTTCAGCCAGTGCCGTTAGGCATCAAGGACCGACACCTAAGTGTTCAGGGAAGAACAGAACGTGGAATTTATAAAATCCACAACTTGTTCCAGTTCCCATCGATTTGAGTGAACAAATGATTATGTAAATTTACGATTGGCGATATAATGTGTACTGTCTTTTGTAAATAATATTTATGCGTAACTGCGTTACGCTATTGTGATTGGTCGCCGGCCGAGCGATCGCTTCCATCTTCAGAAGTCTACGTCAATTGTAATCACAATAATTTTTATATTGAATGAGTGTAAATACCCGTATCTAGAAAATCGTGGAAGCCTGAAGATGTTGGGTGTTAGATTTAAGTTATATATAAAAATAAATATAAAGACCATTGTGTAATATAAGAACATATTATGTGACCTAAGTAGACATTTTATTACAATTATTGCCTAATCAACAAGGAGCGGAATCTTATGGCGAAACAATTGAAAGGTGATAGAGACGGGTCATTATTTTTTATCGAGTATTCAAGCTATCGATACTTTTAACAGCTGAGAATACAGACGGACGGACAGACATCTTAGCCATTTTTCAGAAACACAAAAAAATAGATCAACACGAAATGTCAAATTGAAATAGACATGACGTAATTATTTTTTAATTTTTCTATAGTACGTAATTAATTTAAATCAATAAAGATTATTATATTATGTGTAAAGAATAAAAATTAAAAGTATTTGTTAAGTTAAATAAAAATAATGTTCAAAACTAAAAAGTATCGACAGCTTGAATAATCGATAAAAAATAATGACTCGTCTCTATCACCTTTCAATTGTTTTGCCATAAGATTCCGCTCTCTGCTAATCAATAATGTCTTGAGATAAAGACATTTGACTTCTAATTTTGCTCATATTATTATGTCTGTTAATTTAATTTAGATTTAGTTTGAAGCACGACATGTAACCACCTAAAAAAACTAAAATTTTGTTTTAGTTTTCCGCGAATGTATACTTTAGAAAATTCTAGAATACCTACGTTTAATTTAGTAGCATTTGTGATTTCCTGGGTTGGGTCAAAAGGGATGCGACGCGCACTTAAAAATATAATAGTGCATTGATCACGGTATTTTTGTCTTCGTGAACGTGCGGAAATGGGGATACGTAAAAATTGTTTAAAAAAAATGCAAATATTTTTTTCCTATAGCTCCTTTGGTTTAGGATTACCCCATAGAGTCCCAGATAAATAAATCACACTATATTTGAGAGTATATTCACTGAGTTTTAAATTACTACTACTTATTATACTACTGATCGAATAAGGAATCTTGTGATAGTATTTTTTTTTTTATAATAAATATAGCTACTGTTTAAACAGAGTAAACTGAGGAGTCTTGCGCAAATCAAAGTCTCTTCAAAACATCTGCGTGTAGCGTCGCATCGCCCATGTAAGCCAACTCAAACCCTTACAATATTCAGTGATCAGTCAATTTCACTGCTATTATTCGTTTAGGCACTTTAAAACTTATAACATCTTCTTGTAGTCGCCTTTCGGATGGAAAAAAGGCTGCCTTTCGATACAAAAATATATATCTGTATCGTGGTGCTTTTTGACTAGAAATAATGGAAAAATCTTTTCAACTGTAGCCAAAAACTCCTATTTTTAGGGGATATTTTGTATCTGCTTTACTCACTTAAGCTCTCGGGACTAAGGTTTGCTGTACACATAGTCGGGCACATTCGGTTCGGCAATGAGGGTTTTCTGAAATGACGTCCACTAGGCGGCAGCACTAGACAGCAGGTCCAGAAACCTGTCAAAAGTGTCAGAGCGCCTATATTTTCGTGTCCGATTTTTTGGATTTTTTAATAAACTTAAATAAGTACAATAAATATTCTCTCAAAATCGAAATGCCACAATCGTGTCCAGTTCCTATGTGCTCAAAAAACGGGAGGTCATAAGTTTCCTAATGATAAAACACGTTTAAAGCAATGGCGTAGAGATCGGTTTACGCCTACAATAATAGATATGCAAAGATCACTTCAGTAAAGACGATTACGGGAAACATAATCATCATAATTATTTTAAAATTTGGCGAAAATTAACAGTGAAAAAAACATCTGAAAGTTCAACCTTTTTTTGTCCATGTACACGTAAATTATCCATTTTCAAATAACATTAGGTAGGTTTTAAAATTAAACACTGGAAAACGATTAGTGGAACTGTGCAGAAACTATATTTAGACAGCGCGCATTATTTTATTGGGATGGGAGACCTCTTGCCAAAGTGGCGCCAACTAGTGGCTCAAATTTTCGTAAACACCGTCATTTCTATTGAATAATAAAACCTGTTCAATAGAAAATACCGAACCGTACGTATAGCAACCCTTACTATGAAGGATTTTTTGCCAATCTGTTCCAAGTGCTGCTAAGGAACAGCCCTGTTTATGCCCTATGACAGGGTTTCTTAATCTGGGGTCCCGTAAGGGTTCCATGGCACTAGTGCCGGAGGTCCATGGCTAGCCTACCTAACATTATTATTAAGATCCTCTAGAGTCCAGTCCTACCGAATAAAAAGTATTTTTAGCTTCCCTTGTTTTCTTTCTTACAATTCCATTTTAAAAGGGTCAGAGGGATTTTTGAAATTTTGAAAGTTTGCCCCGGCTACTAAAATGTTAAGAAGCCCTATAGCATCGTTTCAATAAGGCAATGAGGGAGGTGTTGAAGAAACATTTGCGTGGTGCAATAAGGTCGATAAGCAAAAACCTTTTCCCTTTTATACTAAGCGCGGGACCAGGGGGGTTACCATGATCTGTTAGAGCAGGAACGTTTTAATATTATTCCGAGAGTGGGAAAGTGACAGCGCTAGACAGCTCTCTAGCGCCATCTCTTACCCACTCTCGTAATAATATTAAAACATTCCTGCTCTAAGAGATCATGGTGACCCCCCAGGGGGCTTACTATGACCTCTTAAAGCAGGACAGAAGTTGCCTGAAAGTTGAACTGCCCCGCTTTTTTGTACTATGACATCGTTAGAGCAGGCCTGGTACCTTGACGTTAACGAAATCCGTTCACCTTTTTTTTGTATAGACTTTTCGTACCATGAACAAGCATTACCGTTCAACTTGGATCAATAGTCGTTCACCTTCAGTACTGTCATGGTACGATTTTTAGTGATTTGAACGTTTTCATAAGAGGTCATGGTAAGCCCCTAGACCTGCGCTAATCTGTTATGAAAGTTAAAGTTATAGTAAGGCCTTCGAGCTTGTCTCCTCCTTTTCCTTTTGGATGTAAACTTAACGCTGTCATGCGGTCGTTGTAACTAACCAATAACGGTTAATATCATCCTCTTTTCTGGATTTCCTTCAACTATGTCAATATTGATTTCTTTTTCTGTTAATTTACCTTAGCTTAGGTTAGGTTAATAATGTGTGATCCTAGAACAAAACTCAGCTTCTTGCACTATATATTATTTTAAGATAATAATTATCATAATTTTTATAATGTCGTTTTATATCAGTATTTTTGTTAATACATATTTATAAATGTTGTAACCAATGTCTTGTCTAACCAGAATTTATTATTTGTTAATTTTTTGAAACTATGATTATCAATCAGGCGCCAAGTATATTATTAGTTTATGTATAATTTTTCAGTTAAATCTTAAGATACGTAACATTTTCATTAATTTTACTGGTAACCATACTAGTACAGTAAATGAAGTATTAATGCGAAGCAGTGCAAATTATTTATTTAATTTTAATATAAATTGTAATTTATTGTTGATGATGACAATATAGTTTTGGAATTTTTAAAACTCCTTTTGTATTTTTTCCATTGACTTAGAATAAGTATAGACAACGAGTGTAGTACAAAATTCACGATAAAAGTGTCCTGAATTGACATAATATAAACTTAGAAATACCAACAAGCTCATTTACGATGTACGAAATCCTATGTCGATAACTTAATGCCTAATTTAGCTTGCAACAAGTTTTACCATACGAAAACATGACAGCACTGCTCAATTTTTCAAATTTCGAAACTTCATCTAATGTTAAACGAAAATTTGGAGAACATAGGAGTAATAGAGCAACCTTAATTTTTAAAAGATTTTATTATTAGTTACATTTATTGTGATCGCTAAATATTTAATCCAACTGAAAGAGCATAGAACATTTCTTGCAAAATTACAACATCGTCATTTTCAAAAACGCGATTTCGCTTCCTTTGCTGAAGTATCACCATCAGCATCATCATCATCTTCTTCGATCAACAATAGCAACCGAATTCTTAGATGGCTTATAAAAGTCGTCTCTTCTTTCTCTGGCGACAATCGAGATCCATTCTGCACACGTAAATGGATTGCTAGTAAAGCTAAAATAAAAAAGGAAAGCTCTAATGAAATCAAATCAAAGATCTAATGAGAGTCCAACAAACAGACACAAAAGTAGCATTAACCAATTTTAAACAACCGATTTTAAAGTTCTAGTAACAAATAATAATTAAAAATTATTACAATACAAATCGACTCCATGCATCCACTGTTCTGTTAAACAAATGTTTGTGCGTGTGTTGGCGAGCCTTGGCTAAAGGATCGCCAACACACGCACAAACATTTGTGGCGGTCGTTTAAAATTGGTAATTTTGTCTAATTTGATATTATTTACTAGTTTATGAAGCTTAAAATATTACTTATTCTTTATGTACTTACCGAAAGTAAGACACTCCGGCCGTTAAATTGCTTTTTCGGGTATTATTTTTGCAAGTTGTAATTACACACTGCGGCATCGTGAGACGTGATTACGTTGGCCGTGTTTCAAGCGTACTAAACAAAATAAGAGCTCACTTCTCAAGCGAGCTCTTATTTGCCGAGACGATTTTTTTGCGCCGACCCGATATCTAGTTGCTATTGTTGATCGAAGATTTTTTCCTAAACCGCTTATTACACTTGGCTGAATATAGTCTTCTAAATTCAGAAGCAACTTAACAGGAAGGCAGGAACCATCCTGACTGGCTAATTAGGATCCTAACCGTCCTAACTCTTATTACACTTTCCTAAATCGTAATTAGGATTCCTAAATTCAGAGTAGTGTAATAAGCCTTTAAGAGCGGTTACGCACTGCATCCGATCCGAATCCGTGAAAATACATTCCGAAGTAGTCATAGAACCATTTGTATGGTAGTTTACGCATTAGATCCGACTTCCGTCATCCGATTTCTCTCCGTCATCTGTGAGTCTCCAATTCGGAAGAAATATTGACGGACTGAAGTGGCCGTAGTACTGACTTGTATGAACGCTTTCGCATTACCTCGGATTCAAATCGGACATAATGCCGAAGATGGCCACTTAATTGCTTGGATTTGGATCAAAGATCGGACTAGTGCGTAAGCAATATCCGCATTCGGTCCGAGAGTTTTATATCCGTATTTTCACGGAGCCGGATCGGATGCAGTGCGTAACCGCTGTTACACTTCGTTTTAAATTGAGGGAGGAAGTAGTAAAAACAGTAAAAGTAGTTGGTATACAAACAAAAACAAAACCCATAACGTGATTTCATAATTTATTTGTAACTGAGATCACAAGCCACTTAAAATTTAACTTATATCACATCAGATCAAACTAAACAACCTTTGTGTGGTCACGGCCTTACGACACTGTCAAATTTTGTACTCGACATATCTTAGGGCAATACTAAAATGACTAAACCGAACATCATGTAAATTCATAACAAAATAGGAAGTACAACTTCTAAACTAGCTACTGCCTATTTTTTATTTATGCAGATACCTGGACTTCACAAAATAACAAAACAAACATACGTGTTTTCGTGAACCATTGATTTGTTTATGAACTCCTAATTTCGTAACTATTACTCTTTTTAGACACGCAAGTAGATCTGCTACCTCGTCACGAACGCTTGGACCGGCCACAGCCGACACCTAACGTTAAGTTTACATTAGCTCGTGACACAGACCGCACCTGGCATTATTATTTTCGTTGTAAGCGCTTAGCCTAAAGTTAAATATAAGGTCGTATTAGTCGAAGTCCTCATCAGAGTCTGTTTTCAAAACGCTGTCTGAACCGGAACCAGGGTCGCTGTCCACCGCAATCTCACTGTGGACCAAGCAATAACATTAAAAATCAAACTCTAAACGAATATATTCCACCAAATAAACGAAGCAAGAAAATTACACCCACATTCATAAACGATGATTAAAGGTTCTTTATCTAAAATGAATTTTAAGTCTATTGCTATCCTTTTCATTGTAATACAAATGACAAGGACAGATATAATTGAATTAGTGTTTAAAAATTACGATATTTTATGATTATGAGGACTACAGGTCTAGCGCATAACTGAGTCAGTGCCTGAGATAGCTGCGCGGTGCGGGAGGGTGACAGTTGTCACAAGTTGATGAATCAGTGAGCTCTCGCGTCGCGTCACCACACCCCTGATCCCGCACCGCGCAGCTACCTCGGGTACTGACTCAGTTATGCGCTAGACCTATTGTTAAAATTCTGATCCTTGATAGAGATCAACTACGATATCATGGAACGCCCCTCCAACATCTGTCTTCAATGTGTGTGCATAGCAGGGTTGTTGCGAACATCAGCATCAGCATCCGCTGATCTTCAGCATCTTTTTCAACATCAACATCAGCATCCGCATTGATCGATGCTGATATTAATGCTGATGTTCGAGTCGTGACATGACCGCAGAGGGGGCGGGACTTATATCCCGTGTAGTTTTTGCTTGCGAGTTTTGATCAATCCAAAGGCAGACCGGGATTGCGTTTGCAAACAAATACAAACTTGTCTCATTCATTACGTTATACTTAATACGTAACTGCGCGTGAAAGTGTTTTTTTCGTAAACTTTTGAGTTTGATAAATAATGCCGACCCCGTTGAAAAGTGGATTATGTACCTTTGATTAAATTCCAATACCTACCTATTAATTAGGAAACGAAAGATTGGTAGCAGGTTATGCACTAGGTAGTCTAGGTACTTAATTACTAATCTAGTACTATACTAATTATTACTAAACTACTAAGTTTGATTATATTTTTTATTAAAATTCCAACATTTTTAAGACAATCGTTTATTTCAGTACCAAGGAAAACTGTGCAGCTTTTAGATATATATTCAAAATGGTCTCTACTTTTTCCCTGCTTTTTTAAGAAAATAATGAGAATCAGCATCAGCATCAGCATCCGCTGATGTCAATGGTAAAACATCAGCATCCGCTGATGTGAAAAAAATATGCATCAGCAACAACCCTGGTGCATAGGTACGCCAACGAGTCACCATGTTTATGTTCGATATTTAGTAGATTTATTGCTCGACTAGTGCATAATTAAAGGGAATGAATGACACGTTGTTATTATTCTATCTCACACACTTTTACTTGCAGTTTCAATGGAGGGGCGTGCCATGTTATCGTAGGCTGGTATTCCACTTATCAAATATCTTTGTCCAATGCATTTGATCAAATAAATTGGACGACTTCATTAAATATTCCAGCAACACCGATATTTGACCAAATATTAATGACATTTAAATCAAAATGGTTCCAACTAAGATTTCGTGGATAATTTCAATGATGAAATTTTTGATAAATGCTTATGAAAGCAATTCTCAAGCAAAGTCTTTATAATACAAGGCACCAAGACAAAACGTTCAGAGGTGTATACAACTACGAATGCTTTTTTCTCTTCGCCTTCCGTTACATGGCTTCACCCAAAGCTGTTTTTGTATTCTTTTTTAATAATAATTAAGCTAATGATAATAGCAGCACATAAAGTCGCTCCACGTTTCTCCATTTTCTCAGACTACGCAAAATCTTGGACAAGTGGAATGGGCATCCCTCAAAGATATTTGTTCAAATATTGGACATCGATATTGGACAAAGATGTTTGATAAGTGGAATACCAGACGTAGTTGATCTCTACTTCAAAGTAAGAATTTCTTCTTTTTCCTGTCCAAAAGTAAAAATAATAAAAGCCGCTGATGATGAATCAGTCCTAAATTAGAGTGTTAAAGCTGCACATAATGAGCAGTGATCGGAAAAGGGTGAGCTAATTTATCTAACTTCAAAGAACAGAGACAAAAAAAGGAGACTTCCTTACGACAACATTTTTTTTTGGGAGAATTTTCTCGTATATTGTCTTTCATTTGTTTTCAAAAAATGAAAGACAATCTCTTTTTTAAAAATAATGAAAAACGTGTCATCTGGTTTTGTGACAATTTTGAGAAACAAAAATAGGAAACGAATTTAATTGTTTTCTATACTATTAACATTAATATTAAATGTACTTTAGTGATGTCCCGAAACCCGGAATAATTTTCACGAAAAAAAATGTTGTCGTAAGGTAGTCTCCAGTTTTTGTCTCTGTTCTTTGAAGTTTAGGTAAATTAGCTCACCCTTTTCCGATCACTGATAATGAGACACATACATATTAGCCATAGTATAATAAGCCTTTTTTAACACACAGCCAATAATTTCCGACATTCTTCAATGCGTAAGGGATACCTACTTATGACTAACATAAAGCAGGTAGATAGTTTAGTTGCGAAACTCGTATGAGATTATTATCGCTTTGCGTATACGAGTTTGTGTATCTTGTTCTCGTACCTCGAGCTTGTGTAAACAAGCTAAAATAATGCGTTCATGCAGTACCGGTACGTAGGGATATTCTTGAAAGGTATATCGATAGCATTCTGAACGTGATATAGTGAAGTAAAATCTATCTTTGTTGATTATTTTAACGAGATTGCTAGGAAGCGTTTGCTCGTTAGAATTAAGATCGGTGTGAACGGTGATGCTGGATTATTATTTTTAGTCAAATTAGACATTTAACTTTTAACATCTTCAGCTCTATGCGAATTATTCCGAAGTTTTTTTTGTCTATTTTGACTGGACTATTTATTTATTCCTTTCTTAAAACATAATGAACTATGGTGTGAGAATGGTCAGTAGTTTGTTTGTGTATGTACTTGCGTAATGAAACAGTTTTTAATAGAAGCAAACCCTAAACGAAACATCTTTCTCTGCGCACTTCGTTAATTTTTCTTTGATGTAAGGAATATTATACAAAAATGATGACTGTGATAGTTATATTGTGTAGGTAAGTTGTGTGGAGCAAACTCTTGGTTAGGTTTCACTGATCAGTTGATTTAAAACTTGCCTGTCGTTTCCTGCATCTTTAAAATCGATCTCAATAATATTTCTGTCAAACAAATAGTTAGGTATTCATAAATATGCGTGGTAATTATTCCTAAAATCTGAAAAATCCTTCCAGGTACAGGAATCTTATTGAATAGACTTAAACATGGACTGTCAGCATCAGACATATCTGGACGTACAGACCAGATTGTCCAAAATGTTCTAAACAACTGAGAAAATTAACACAATTGAAAATTGACAAATGTCATTCTGACAAGAATTTTATCCCATTGAGATAAAGTTTAATTTTTTTAGTTGTTTAGGCAATTATGAACAATCTGTTCGTCCAGATATATTTGATGCTGACTGTACAAGAAAAATCTATCCTAGGAATCTAATATCCGCAATTTACCAAAATTTATGCCAAAATTCATAATCATGTTCAAATTATGGTTGATACTGTTCTGTTGATAAATTAAAAAGTAAACGCAAATGTGGTTTATGTCTTACTGGTGTAAAATGATTTGAAGTTGCTTGTTAACATAGTTAACTTATATGTGGATACATTCTACTTTATAATCAGTAGATAAATGATGTATGGTGTCAACTAACCCGTTAAGATCCTTGGTGAGTTGTATATCTACACTGGTGGTACTGTCGTTGAGGCCGTTGAGAGCCTCGCAGAAGTCGCTGCCCACGCTCTGCAGATGATGTGTGTTTAGGTGGAAGCCCTGGCGAAGAAAACAATCTTTTTACACAAAATAATGACAGCAGGCGTAGCATGACCACCGTAGACAAGGGTTATGTCGACGGAAGAATAGACAAAATGACAAACACAATGGTAATATGTCATTTTGTCTACTACGCATGCAGCTGTCACTCGTTAGAGCCTAAAAAGTAGAGGTTGATTTTAAATGATGAAGCGATCATATAGTCGTTTAGGTACAGAGCCTAATTTCAATCCCAGGACTGTTAGTGCCTTTTCACACGTTCCTGTTGCGGGGTATTGAGCGCCAGCGCGGCGGCGGGCGGCGTTCGGGTGGCTATACATATACCAGAAATCTAAATAGACTGAGATGTGGCATGGCAGCCTTATACATTTAAACCTAGGCGTGTGAGAGCGCAGTAACTGACAATCTTTATACGCGATTTATTCATACCTACGTCATGTCGTATTGTAACTTCGTGTTACGAATTTTTGAATGGATTATGACCGATAGCGTGAAGTCATTCATGAATGTCATGATGCATATCTGATTAGATATTCATTGCTGAAATTATCATATTATCTAGCTTTGTGGTTTTACTCGCGATGCGCCTTGGTACCTAATCAGTAAATATACCTATATCTACTTCAAAACATTAAAGTGTCAACCCCCGGTTTCTGAAAGGTTATTCCGTTCCACTTCTTACAAGTTTGGTGGTTTCATTATGACGTTCACCGATATTTAGTACCTACGTAACATTTTGGTAGTCACTGTATTATGTGGCCGGACCTGATCACCGACTTTTGATGTTTAAGGTGTAAAACTGTAAACGAATTGCTCATAGACATGAGCGTTTTAGAATTTTGCGCAAACGGATGTAGGCATATCCGATTTTTTATGTTTTTGAAATCGATTTCAGGAGCGGCTTACCATAAATTTCGATCGATAGTCCAGTTTTGGTTTTATTAGCGACCGACAAAATATCATTCAAATAGTAACAATCTAAATAAGATGTTATTAGTTCCCTATGTGGTTCTATGTTTCAATGCGCGATTCTTTTCGCCCAAGAAACAGCCGTAATTTTATTTTACACTAGCCGGCACGACGCCAGCACCGGCACGGCGACAGCACCGGCGCGGCACGGCGACAGCACCGGCGCGGCACGGCGACGGCACCGACCCCGCAGCGGGGGAAGCAAAAACGTATGAAAACGGGCGTTTTTCCAGTGACCGAGGACGGCAACGGCAAAGCCCACGCTGGTGCCGGGACAGTGAGCTTCCTGTTCCTCGCCAGCCGGCAAAAATGCACATGCATTGCGTAATTATGTAAACGGTGGGAGTGTGCGTGAGCGCGGGGTAGTGTGGGTCGCGATGTGACTCAGTTCATGTGTTTTGCTTGCAAGCATATCTATATAATGGTGTTTCAATACGAAAAATCTATTGGGGTCCATTTTTAACTTGTCAAAGGGTATTATATCTTCCCTCTAAGTATCTAACTTTTAAGAAAGGGTCAATCCAATATCTGACAACTCTGGCTCGCTTATAATTTACGTCTTAAATGTAAGAGATAGAGCAGATAAATACGAGAATCACTTCGGTCTTGACGATTTCATTATAAGTGGTATCAGAATGCCGTCTGTGACAGTACTGCCCAAAAAGCCGTCGCAGGCCGGCATCGTCGCCGGGCCTTGTGGAAAAACGTCGCTCGGCACCGGTAGATACCGTCGCCGTGCCGGTGCCGGCTAGAGTAAAAAACGCCCATTGTTTAATACCGTTTGCGTTCGTCACATCGAGTTTTCGCGAGGTCTATTTAGCTTTTGCAGTATTATATGAAATCGGTTTGTCTAGTTTGGATTATCGATACGAAACGATTTGTAACTGAAATCGGATTTCAGATAGGTTTGACGCATGCCTATTGTACACGTACATCGACTTTTGTCGCTGACTGTGACAAAGCTCTACAATTTTATCTGCAAGGATAGTTATAATAGAAAATTGAAATTTGAAGTAAAATTTAATCATGAAGTACCTAAGATTGAAACATGATGTAGGTAAACAAAACATCTAAGTATTTACCATTTGACAGTTACGTAGGTACCTATGCATCGCATAAAGTTTGTTTTCACGATTACAATAATATTATTACAGTCTGTTTAGAACCAATTTTACTGCTGCTCACAATTCAATATACTACGATATTGCTTTATTAAAACAATTTACAATAGTTAGTAGACGTTCGCCAGCTCCACCTACCTAGCTTTGCAAGGATGATTCATTAATAAAACGACGTACGAATAGCTGTCTTCCCACATAAAGCAGATTGAAGATTTGTAGCGACTGTAACCCTTATCTAGAGGATCTGGTATCGCGTATGGGATGGACACCGCTAGATGTATTAGCCCACATGGCGGGTAACTAAGTATCGTTATCATTAATCTGGAGATAAGCTGTCATTTCTAATTGGAGTATAAGTGAGACAGGATACGTATCACTACTAAATGACTTCAGAATAACTTATATTTTAACGTTGGAAAAGTTTATAGGGAGGCAAAGAAGGAAACTCATGTGCCTTTCTACTAAATGAAATGTTTAGCCACTTCTAGCAAGCAGGTCTGAAATTTCAGAAGGGCAATGTAAAAAATTGGGTAGGTATGTTTGGATCCAGAAATGCAGATCTGAAGTTTAGAGATCTCTAATAAAAAAAGTCACCTACGGTATTTCTTATAATATTTATTTATAAGTACCTATTGCGTATTTCATGAGGATATTAAATGTAAGGTTTACATGCTTGATAGTGCGGTAACTACTCGTACATAACATAATACAACAACTCACTGTTCCTACGGGGGTAGGTAGAAAATATAGAACGCCATATGCCACGATCCCAGTCATTGTCATAGAGGATAATAATATTCAACGACACCACCAAACGATGTCCCCAGCGGTGTGGTAGAGCCATTTACCGTAATACAAAAAGTAATTACAAAAAAAAAAACAGACAAAAAACAAATTATTTTTTCAACAACACCACTGGGGGTACGGTGTCGTTAACAATGAACGTACCTTACAGATCCTTCCAGACTCCTTTCGCTAGTGCGGTAACTTTCGTATTTAAATGTCGGTTATCATTTAATTGCGGAATAAGCACTAAACAAGTTTGCATGGTCTTGAGTATCGTTTATATAATCAGTCGTAACATTTTTTTTACGGATATACACCGTGAGCCCGAGGTACCCGAAAGATTTTAACCTTCGATTCCGATGCCTAATTGAAGAAGAAAAGCTAGGATATAGTTTGTTGAAAAAAGCTTAATTTTCGAAATATTCATTATTTACGGATATTCAAAAATCGAAAAATATCTTTGGTAACAAGTCCTATGAACGCTGCGTTGCGACTTTTTATCATACCTTACCCCTTTCGCCGTACCTAGTATGTCTTATTTGTCGGGGAGGATTGTGAAGTGACAAGTTTCTCATCCACTCACACGATAATTTATAAATGTTGCCAGTTCAACCTAAGGTATCGCTTACAAGGAAGAACTATAAAGTTATTTGAAATATAAAGTAATGAAAAAAAAAACCGAATTAGTCTTTCGTTGATATATAACATTTGACTCGTAATCAGAAAGGCGTGGTTAAAATCTTTCGAGTACCTCCGGCCCACGGTGTATTTTGCCGACTGGTACTTACAATCATTCTGTTAGGATACGCAAGACTGCATTTAGATTTATTTTTGAGTTGGACATAAAAAATAACGCAAATATATTCCATGTTACCTTGAAAGGGCCTCTGTCAAATCCACAGAAGGATGCTTCCATGGTGTACGATCTGGTGACGCCAAGGTGTCTCCACACGGTGACCCGTGCGGTGCTTTCCCGCTCCCGTTCCACTCGGAAGGAGCAGGAACCAAGCGCGAATGCCGGCGATATTCGATGCATTAGCGCTGGTAGCATCTAACAGGTAATTTTGTGTTATTTGGCTGAGCAGTCTATGGTAGAGACTAATACTTTCCCTTGATGACGTGAAAGTCAGATAATATCAGGGAATGGATAGTAGTTGTACCTATTGATAATATCTTACTGTTACCACTTATTAGGTATCAGCTTTTGAAGTATGGTTACGTACGGTCGCGGACTCGAAATGTTTACCAGATTTCAAATTCCATTCCTTATCACCAGTGATCGGAAAAAGGTGAGCTAATTTACCTAAACTTCATAGAACAGAGATAAAACGTGGAGACTTCAAGACGACATCATTTTTTTTCTAATTTTTAAAATTTACACAAAACCAGTAGACACGTTTTTTATTGTTTTCAAAAAATAAAAGACAATCTCCTTTTTTGAAAACAAAAAAAAATATATTTTTTGAAAACAATAAAAAACGTGTGAACTGGTTTTGTGTAAATTTTGGAAAAAAAAAGAAACAGGAAACGAATTCAATTGTTTTCTGTATTAATAACATTAATATTAAATATACTTTAGTGATGTCCCGAAGCCCGGGACAATTTTCCCGAAAAAAACTGTAGTCGTAGGGAAGTCTCCACTTTTTGTCTCTGTTCATTGAAGTTTAGGTAAATAAGCTCACCTTTTTCTGATCACTGCTTATCACACTGGGCGCAATAAGGTTTAAGACGTCATATACTTATGTATCGACCTTATGAAAAAGTAATGTGCAAGCAATTATGGACCTTAGGGTGGTAAACATTTCAAGTCCCCGATTGTACATATTGGCAATATTTCAAAGATTGCCCTTCTCTGTCTCTTCTATGGTGTCAGTACCTATTGCACATTTTCGGGCGTATCGGTTATGGTCAGCTGGATTTTCTGATCCTATACTAAATTCTAAAAGAGACCAACTAAGTTTGCGACATTTGATAAGTTAGTGTATGTGTAGATAACAATCATAAGTATTTAAGGTTAAAGATCAGTCCAGGACAGTACACAGTTAGGTTTAAGTTTAATTTATACTATGAAAATTAAGGATTTTTGTGTAAAGAGTACCAATACTAGAGTGCGCGCAAGATAAGTCTGCGCGCGGCCGAAATCGGAACTAATCATGGTCCACCAAAATGTGTACCGTTTTATTAATTTTGATAGTAGAACTACATGATTGTAGGAATTTTTAACGGGAAAAATATGTTTAGCGATAAAAAAGACAAGCTTAAAAAGCGGTAATTTGAACTTTTGCGATGATTGCAACGTTGAGGACGCCCTCAGTCGCGCGCAGAGTTATCTTGCGCGCACTCTACCAATTCACAACAATATCACGCTACAAAGCAAAATTGGTTACGACAAGACTTACCTAATTTTTAATTACACATGATTAGAAACCTAAACTTTAAATCCACTTGAATTATTTTACTTTGTAATTGTATGAATACTTACTATGAATTTGTACCTCTGGCACAAAAATCCTTTATTTTCATTGCAATATTAAAAACCTACTAACTATGTACTGTCAACTGTCGCGTACTAAATGTACTTAAACAAATATTTGTTAGCTCACTAAGTATTTAACTGGCTCATCGGGAACTATCCGGTCGTTGCTGCACCAACTCTCTGCGCTGGCGCAGCCGTAGAAAAACACGTTCTTCTTCCGCGAGTGCCCGTGGTAGTCACAGTACACCAACGGAGGCTTCTTCCAGACACGCACCAGATATTCTATTAGTCCCTGAAATATTTTTAGAAGTTAATTCATATACCATACATAAACATCAAGTCTTTTAATATTTTAGGGGTAGGCAGAAGCGTATTCTCACCAACAATTCGCTTATGATGATGATATTTAGTTCTGTTTTATAGAAGGCAATCCTATTGCCATTTCCTGAATTCACTTTAAGCTTCGACTATACGTTTTAACTTACAGAAAACCTAAGTCACAATACTACACTACATTGTTGTGGCGGATCCAGCTGTTGCTGATGCCGTTAATCTAGGCTACAATAGCTATTTAAAATTTTCGTTTTTTTTTTTTTAAATGAGTCTTTGTCGCCTTTCTCTTTCGGTGCTCAAACTTCATGTGACCACCCTCTTGGATTCGCCACTGATACTTTTCCCACCTGGGGATCGAACTCAAGATCACATCCGCAGTTGCTACTTTTTGACGAGTTTAATTATATTAATATGTATTTAATTACAGAAATTATATATCAATTAGCCTGTAGCCTCACCTTAGTATGATAAATAGAAGGATGCAAAACGGGACTCGGTTTACACCACCGTCGATTTAAATCTTCATTAGTCAAGCCGCATCGATGGCTGCAATAAGAAATGACAATTTACAGGACGAGATAACCAGGAAATCGTATGAGCGGCAAGTTAGCGCCGATAACGCGCCGAGACATGTCTATTGAATTAAAATGACTCGACCGTGGGTCGAGAGTCAGTCGTCGTCATTTTATCATCGTCGACATAAAGACCACATCGACTCCGCTTATTTTACAACTTCATACAAACGATTCGATCGTAGCGGTTATATTTCATTAGATGCGGGACACGATCGCACGGAAAACTATACACGTACGGGTATATAAAATTATAATTGATTCAGGCTCTTATAAGGCTCTCGCAAAAGACAAAGAAAACTTTACGGGGACAATTTAATATGACAAGCTATTAAATGAAATGAAATGGGTGACCACGTAGGAATTCGTAGTGACATGTTGCCTGGTGCGTGCGCGCGCGCAGCTGAGAGCACGCGCCTCCGCACAGCAATGCTGTCAAAAGAACATATCTCGTCGACGACAAGCGACGTTTCCAGTGAATCTGTTATTGGCAGGCACTTGTGCATTTAATGCTATCTGTACACTTAGGAAAGGCACGCATGATAAATTAATATTATGACTTCCTGTATAAGGGATTTTGTAATTATATTTATGGTAGGCACTTTAAAAGCCCACCGGTACGTGTTAAGGCTTAACGACAAATCTTAGAATTATAGGATAGCTAAACATTTTATTACTCGATATTACCGGAACACAACTTTGATGTAGGTAACAGCATTAAACTGCGATTGTTAGGTAAAAAAAACCGCTAGATTACGACGACGCAAGGTTCAAGTTAATAAAACTTGGCACCAAATGAGGAGTTAACACAACATAAGCTCGGGCTACAAGCACTGAAACTTACCTCATGATTTCTATGTCCAGAGCTAAATATGGACTTTCCCCGTAACCACTAAATAATGAGGTGTTCTAGGAAGGGTCGCTAAGTACTTGCTTGCCGGCAGATTCTCGTCAGAATCATCGGTTTTTAGGATTCCGTACCCAAAGGATAAAACGGGACCATATTACTAAGACTCCGCTGTCCGTCCGTCTGTTTGTCTGTCACCAGGCTGTATCTCATGAACCGTGATAGTTAGACAGTTGACATTTTCATAGATGATGTATTTCTGTTGCCGCTATAACAACATATACTAAAAAACAGAATAGATAATGGTACGGAAACCTTCGTGCGTGAGTCCGACTCGCACTCGGCCGGTTTTTTTTCTTTTCTCGTAGCGGCACGAGCTACTTGAGAATAGCTCATGCCGTGGTGAAAAGTTTAGCCAGTCAGCAAGGTTGACTGCCCAGGGTGCACCGGACGCACTTAAGTTTCGTCACTCGTGGAGCCCTTTTTCATGCGGGTGCAATGTCATGCAATCTCTAGACTAGATTTCAGCTGGACATAGGCCGTTCCTAAGTAAATTTTATAATTACAGAGGCTAATGGGGTGCATGAAAAGAGCCTCCACGAGTGACGATACTTCAGTACGTCCGGCGCACCCTGGACAGTCAGCCTCGCTACCATCCTTGCTGACTGGCGAATCTTTTCACAACGGCATGAGCTATTCTTGTTTATCTCGTGCCGACACGATAGAAAAGAGAACAACAGAGGCTAATTGCTAATGTGCTATCCTTCTCATATAATATTAAAGACGTGATCTAAACGCAGTCGAGTTGTTTAAGCATTGCGTAATTATACAGTTTCAGACTTTTTCAGAACGCCACAATCCTTTTATAAAACCTTTTCTCGTGTTTTAAATATACTTATTAATAATAATAACTCAGCCCACCGGCAGCTTATGGACCCTGTTCCTATGACGGTGGTACTATATTTACACGTCTGCCCAAAAAAAGGAGTGGTATGTTTTTTATTTTATTTTTAAAAATGTAAAAGAGTATGTATATAAATGAATATAAAGGGAATGATAATAAATCTTTACTATTACCTACTCCATAACATGGCACGTATTGTGAGGAGGTTCCTTTCTCTGGAGCCCTGACTGCCGGCGGCTTGGATTCCATTCCCGATGCCGGTGGGCTACTATTTTAATATTTTAAATGTATATTGGGGTGCATGAAAAGAGCCTCCATGAGTGACGATACTTAAGTACGTCCGGCGCACCCTGGGCAGTCAGCGCCGCTATCAACCTTGCTGACTGGTTAACAGTGGCGAAGGCTCCATACAACTCGATTCCTATCGGCTTCCCTTTCGAAACGAGTAGTTACTGGAATTTACGCATCACACTTGAGCAAGGTAAGCATTTTATGGTCCGGCTTCCCTTTTAAGAAAAATCACCCTTCGCCACTGCTGGTTAATCTTTTCACCACAACATGAGCTCTATTTTCGTATAGCTCGTGCTGATACAAGAGAAGAATGTCTATTGTTTTTTTTATGATATCTATTTAAAAACATAATTTATATGTTTTTAAAATGAATAAAGGAGGTACTGATCTTTATAGACATAATAAGATGTTACTGCCTATGAAGTCTCTGAATCCCAAACTCGGTAAGAACCTGTCAGGAGTCAGCGTCTTCTCCCAATTTCAATTGTCTGAGATATTTAAGCTAACAAATAAATTTTACAGAGTGTTTTTAGTGCCAGATTTACACATAAATGCGCAATACAGGTAAGTCTGAGCATGCAATCTTACAAACGAATAAACTGTAATTAACTAAGTGAGTATGAAAGTACACAGGGTGAACTCATATACGACGTAAGTATTATAAGTAGCCTTGTAAGGCTTGTAGTATTTCCTATAAGAAACAAATTAGCACCCCATGTACCCCAAGCGAAAGTCAGTAGATTTCGGAAGAAAAAAACAGTTTTTTTTAGTTTTTTAAAAAATAACCAGAATTCGTTATTGAATATTATTTATCTTTAAAGTATCAAATTGAATGGCTTTGATTTCCATATAAGCATGTGGCCAACGACCATAGGCTGTATGGTCATTGCATGTAGCGGACACTTTGACAAAACTTTCTATGTATAAGAATGTTTAAAAATACTAAACAGTTGAAAGTTATCGTTAAAAGTGTACTAAATTTTTATTTATTTTTGAACATCCATGTTAGTTTCCTGAATCTTGACGCAATCATGACAATATGGGGTTGCCTTCTTGGCACTTTCTCGTCCAAATGAATTCCAAGAAACTTGACCGTGGAAGTTATACCCATAGTTTGACATGAACATTGTTGATTTATTAAGAATTCACATGGGTGAACACAATGCTCCATGTTTTTCTTTTTGAACAAGTTAAGTTTTAGATATATTCAGGGTCAGAAATTTTTGCTTTAGCCACAAATGAGCCCTGTGTAGTCCCTTTTCCCGTATTTTGTCGAACTTCATTCCAAGTTTCCCCATGAAACACTAAAGCTGTGTCATCGGCACAGGTAAATATTTTACTTTTATGGACTGACATTTGACACAGGTCGTTTATATTAGTAGAAAGAGACTAGGACCGAGAATACTGCCCTGTGGGAACCTACAGGTAACAGCTATATCTAAACTAACATATTTGTTTATTTAAATTTTTTGTTGACGTACCGAAAGAAAATCTGTCTAAATTTTAGGCACCGTACCCCGTATGCAATAGCTTTCTAATTTGTCCACAAGGATAGGGATAGAGACAGTGGCAATTGTTTTGGCAAGGTCTTTAAAAACCCTTATACACTTTTGTTTGCTATCGAGATTTGCTGTAACACGTCATTCGACCAAAGAACTGATGGCTCCTTCTGTACTTTTATCTACTGTGAAACCGAATTGAGCGCCTGAAAGAGTGTTATTTGGTTCCAAGAAATTTATACAGAAGTTTTTCCAGAATTTTGATGAGTGCTGGTAACAAAGAAATTGGTCTATAATTTGTTACACTGTACACACTTGTACAGTTATAATGAGTGCTTTTTTAAAGACCTTGGGAAAGACACCTTGCTCAAAGCACAATTTAACAATGCTGGTAAAAAGCGGTAGGGACTATAATGTGTTTTGTCATTTTAAGGAACTTATTTATAACGGAGTCCCATAATATTATTTAACATAAATGATATTAATCTAACGAGTGATGAGAGAGTAGTTATGATTAGACAAGAATTCAGAGATTAGTAGGTACTTCTTGTAAGACTTGTACGAAATTGGTTCTTGAATTAGACGAAATTTGTACTTCTTATAGGACTTGAATTTGGTCGAAATCATTTCGTGGTAATATCAAAGGGCGGCATCACAATGGGTTCACACAATATACAATGTATGAGCTCCGAAGCCACAGATTAAAAGATATACTCGTGGCAATACCAGCTCGTACAAACAACCGTCCATGTTATCATCCTTTTCTTTTTGCGCTAGGGGTTAAAAATTTACATCTCGCATTGGATTCAGATGTCCATACAGGTTCCTTTTCTTTTTATACACATCAGTTTTAATTATAAAGGCAAGCCAGTTCTGAGTTATTTTACTAAAAGAAAATCGTAGGCTATCCCTGAACATTTGTAATACAGATATATTGCAGATAAATATATTAATCTAGCGCGCGATAAGCTCTGAGCAAAACTAGTTTCAAATTAATATCAATGTCGCGGAGAAATTGATTTTAATATCTATAATCGACAATTCATTTTAACTTCCTTCTCACAGAGTCACAGGGATCCCAGCTGCTGCTAAATGAAAAATAACAAACCTCAATTGTATCATTACTTACAGCTAGATAGACTTAGTACGTCTGCAATCTACGACTGTTCACTATATTTCTACCGTTATTAAAGGGCAATTCTTATAGAGTACGTGCCTCTGACATAATCGCATTCGCCAAGGTACACCAAGAAAAGAATACGAGTAACTGTAATGGTGTTTATAAAAGATTATTATGTCATTAAAGTGTCCCTGTGATGTAACTCGGAAAGTTTGTAGTTCCCAGAACTGAATCATTTTATATTCACACCTCACATATCTTGATAAGTGATAATAATCGCAGAGTAGGTACGAAGTATTAACAAAACGGTTCCAAGTAGGGACACAATTTTATAATTATCCCCGAGTATTGCATGTTTGTTTATTGCACGTTAGTTAATTTCGCTGGAATTTAATAATTCTTATGATTCAAAGTGGAGATGTTTTGCAATTCTGATTATTTTGTGTTGTGCGCATGGATGGTGGATATTTTTTCCTGGAGCGGTCGGGCGTTCGTCCAATTAGGAGTGGTTCAGTGGAGTCGCATCATTAGAGGGCGCGGAGGCGGCGCGGCGTGCGGCGCGGGCCCAGCGCGACTCACGCCCGTCCCTGGCAGCGGCCTTCGCTCCACGACCGGTTGCGCATCTTTTACTCTAATCAGGGAAAAAAATAAGCGTCGTCTGCATGCGCGAATGAAAGCGAACAAGCGAGAAGCTGCACCCCAACTGCCGTGTTTTATGGTGGATTGTTGCGGTACCGGAGCAATGAACAGGGATGTCGCATGCCAGCACTTAATTACCTCTAAGTTATTTTGCTGCCAACGCTATTTATAAGGCCTCAATTGGTTAAATAAATAAAAAAATATAGAGCTATACCAATTTTACTAAATCAATGTCAATTTGTTTATCTTTAAGAAATGTAAAGCCTTTCATCTGGACGTCGCGTCGCGTCGTACAATTATAAAGACACAGTGCTTTAAGATGTAGATGAATTTGTATTTAATTAGCTCTTATTTCTGTGCCAGTGTTGCTATAATAGTTGTGTATGTATTATTAACGTTATTAAGCAGTAACCCTTCGCGTAGTGACGACCGCGGCTGGTTCAAGGGTCCGCCTGCTCATCTATTTATAGCGCGCTGCGCACCGATGCTATCGGACCTCGGTAATACTTCGGGCTCGCTCGATCCCTGCCCGCCCTCTATGCACCCTTCGCATATCATTCAGCCAGTAAATAGACCAAATAAACACTACCATTTTATATTTATTCTACCTATTTATATCATATGTCCATTGTTTCTGCCTCAGCTGGAATTCATAGCCGACGGCCAATTCCAGTCCTTGGCTCGAGATCGTCGTTATATTGCTCAAATTGCACGTCGTCGATAAATAGGGATACTTTACGCTTTGTAAATGGACACCTAGAGACAGTAATAATTTAACGTCGGTAGATACCGGCGGAGACTAGGGTTCAGTTTAGATAAGTCGGCGGGCCCACGGCACACGTCACGCTCATCCGTATTCCTAGCGCGGAGGCTGTTTCCTGTGAGCGCACCGAGAGCATGCCCAACCACGTGTCCTCGACGACTTCATGTCGATCGCGGGACGCGACGTTTGTTCGCTTGTAACGTTAGAAAGAAAAGCGACTTCGAGTGGTCCGCGTTAGGGGACGCGGAGGGCTGGGCGGCGACGCGACGCCAGGATTCGCCAGCCGTCGTCGGCAACTCTGTATTCGTGGTCGACACCGGACACAGCGCGAGTTATTTACGATAGTCGCGAGACAATCGGCCGGTCGCAGCGCTTATCCGGTGACACCGCGACAATAACATGACGTGGTTATCTTTATTAAATAGCGTTCTATGGAATTAACACACGTGCCTAGCTTGTATTTATAGCCTTGCTGAATCAGTTACCCGGAATGACAGGTACATCCATTAGATGCGAGAGAATGAAGATAGGTATACCTATTTATGGTGTTACTTTTGTCATTATATGTTCATGAGAATGACGTTCCAATGGTTCTTTGTAGTTTACGGGTCGTCAGTTAAGCGATCCGGGTGGGTGCGCTCCATTTCGTATAATAACATTTGGTATATTTTTCTCACGTAGCGAGCAAGGGACTTGGAATACCCCGACTTGGTTGATTTAGGTTCGAAGGGCCATAAGCCCCGTCATTCCCTTCGAGTGGTTTTTCTTGTGACCATGCCAGTCAGAAATAGGAGCTCTGTGCTCCGTCAACTTAGGACCTATGCAGACGGCGTCTTTTCTACGTGCCGTCGCGGCGTCGACGCGCGTTTCCGTCAAACGCCATACATAAAAAATCACAAGATCGTTTTTTAAGTATGAAGTATGACAGAAACGCGCGTCGACGGCGCGTTTAAAAGACGTCGTATGCATAGGCTCTTAGTCAACGAAACTGACTTGACCTTGGTTTTATTTTGATCTTGACTAATTGTTTGACTAAATCTGTCAGGCGTTTGTATCTTTTAATTATTATGTATTACCTATGCTGGGGTTTGATTAAACAAATGTTATATGAGATGAATGATAGGCTATTTGAGTTTTTATATCACTTCATATTAAATTAAACTTTTTCACATAAAAAGTTTATTAAGTATGTGTTTTAAAATTAAGTATATAAAAATGGTACCTATATCAAACAAAATTGTAGAAACTGAATTTGTATCTCCTAAATATTATACTTTTTGTAGTATCATACCTACATTACTTACCCGACCCGAGTAACGGTGTCATAATAATTGATTTTATTTGGCGGGTGTTGGCGGAAGCGGAGCAATTCACCACAGCACGGTTCAATGACACGGCACTTTTCTCCGGCGACAATCCTCACTGTCGGAATGCAGTCACCATTAGCCAAGAAGCACTCCTGCGAGGGTATTTATTATTTTCACAGCTCTGATTAAGGCCAAAAATGTTTTAAATGCCCACCACAGGTGCTTTAACTAGAACGTGTAAAGATGTGAATTCCAAATTGCCAAGGTTTTTAGATAACATTCTGTGTATGATTACAAGTCTAAGCTGTGTTGATTTTTAACAATTTGGCATAGTTATAATTCATTCCACGAGTTCGGGTGCGGATCGTGTCTATGCGGCGACAGTGATGAACTTGATAAGCCCACATGAAGGGGCACCACCTCACCAGGGCACAGCTCAACGCTTCCGCGCCGGTTCGCTCCTATTGATTTAGGAGCCGCGAGTGTGATCATTTTGACGTGCCTCACGACTGTTGCTGATATTCGCGAATAAAACCAACTACTCGTGTATCAAGCTAGTTATTTCTTTGAAGAAAGTAACGACCGCAAATAGCGTAGAAAATTAAAATCTATTTCCATTTTATGATAGAGTTGAAGAATCATCATACGAATATTATCAAGGATCGAAATATTAGTTCTAAGATTATTTTATTTCAAACAGGCTGTCATAGGTACTTTGTCAATTAAATAGGTAGGATTATAATATACCTAACACAAAAAACAAACTCTATGTTAACGAATAAATCAATAATTTGATCCTCCACCTTCCTGGCATGGGCATTGACGTCTACCAATATCCTGGCTACCGTCATAAGATGCAGTGATGCATTGAATGATTAAATCGCAATATCTACCGTTAAAACATTGACAGGTCGTGATTACTACACGGTGACTCATTATTTCACTGAGTTAAGTGTTACAATTTGCTCGAGAAAACTATCTTTGCCTTCTCGCCTACTTTATCTAAGTTCCAGACTCGTACGTACTTAATACGTGTTCTATCAACTCAGATGTACCACTGTAGCTTGCATACATTATGAGTGCTGTTATTGGTCCGAGGTGATAACTTGTCTTTTTTATTGGTACATATGTAGAGTCCCGTATCGTGTTAGAGACTTTTTCTGAAAAAGATTACAAACTTTTTCACATAAATGCAAACAACGAAAGTAATGAGAGTTTACGAGTGGTATGTAGGTATGTGGAGGGGTCGCTATGATGAGCAGTCGTAGTCAGTAAGCGAGTGCCACAGAGGGCACGACATAGGAGTGAATTATTTACATAATAGCAACGACTGGGCGGCCTTGGCGCACCGCAGCCTCCTATAAATTCTCCTCTTCCAGTTCGCGTTGTTCAGCTTATCGCATTATATCAGTATCAACTCGGAACGTGCATCGTAATACTCGTAATGATTCATTAAGGTTGTGCACAGCTACGTTTGGAAGACAGTTCAAGTTGAATGATGACGGCGATGACTCGTGGACGGGTGTCGTTGACTCCGGCCCATCCGTCTATTACAATGATGCAAGAGGCAGAGCGTGAACTATTCGCACGAGATCGGCGTTCTTTGTTAGATGCGCGGCGGTCGACGAAGGTAAGCTGAGGGTTGGCTTTGCGTGGCGCGGTCGCAGGCTTTGCGCGGGCGCGGCGGTGCGTACATTGCCCGCGGCGGGCGGCGCGGCGGCAACCGCGTGCGCAGCATTTAGCACCGCGCGCGACCCGCTATTATGAGCCTCGCACTCGTAATTCATTAGCTGACTCCGCTCGCCTCGTATTATTTATGACCGCTTAGGTTTTGTACGCGAATACTTTCCTTGTAGGCACTTTCAAAGTTGTAGTCTCTTAATGGCGATACGAGTCAGGAATAATAATGACATCTGAATAGAATGTGCGAGGTCAAGGATTTGCATGATACAATGTTCTTTTCACAGCTCTTTTTCATAGGTTTACTGCTGAATGCTCATGATTTATTACATGTCAAGTATTTGTGTGCAGGTTGGGGTTCATAAAATAGTTCCAAGTACTTATTTGAACGGACACATTCAAAGCCACAATTTTTCTGCGTTAACATTGAAAGTCGCAGTATGTTACTTTATACTTACGTTAGTATAAATTTTTATGTTACGACTTAGTCATATAGGACTATTATTTGTTATGGGTTAACCTGGCTATAATACTAAGTCGTTCGGATAGTCCGAAATCTCGCGACTTGATGAAGATGGTAATTGTGCAATATATAAAACTTGCAAAATATGGCCTGTATAAAATGGTATATGATTATTAAAAATGGTTATTTCGCACGGCGCGGGCGGCTAAGGCAGGATTGACGAGCAGCGGGATGTGTCGGCGGATCCCGTGCTCGGTTTCCCGGAAGGTTCTGGATTATATTTTAATTGCCGGGTGTTGATGCTTGTATCCTTGGATGATAACTCAAGGTGATATCTCCGCCAATGTGCATATAAATCCCAGACTGCGGACGTCTTTGCGCATTAGTTGCGGAAACGTCCGTTTATTATTCTTGACCGCTATCAATTCGCAACTATTCACGCCGCCGTGTAAAATTTTACGACAGGAATTTATCGCCATCGTGTTCAAAGTGTATGAACAGCTACGCAGGCGACGTTCGTAGAATATAATAAGTGCAATGTCGGCGAGGAAAATGTATGTTGCGGAGGTGAGCGCAATTCCGAGGGAATCCGGAAGCACAATGGAGGCAACACTAATAATTGTGCAATTCAGCTTTAGATACGCCGCGCGCGACTGCGCCGGCGCACTGTGAACCAATGTGAACACCATGATACGCCATGAATTTTCCACATTGACTATTTGTGAACGTTTTAATGGAAATGATTTGAAGTCTTTATTCTTCCCACAGTGAGTTTCCTGGGAAGACTATAACAGAATTTGTACCGTGCCCTAGCTTATTATGTACACTTTTATCAACGTGCAATTAATGGTTGTTCGTAAACTTTTGAAGGTACTTTGAAGGTAAATATTTATAGGGATGCAAAAAATCTGACTATATCAATCATTAGGTATCAGTTTAGCTTTTTATCCAACTATGAATTTTGGGGTCAGCTTTGAGTCATACTTAGGGTTTCTGCTCGAGAATTCTCGAGTCGAGAAATGTCGAGAAATCATGCCAACTTCGAGACGAGAAAAAATACCTCGAGAATTCGAGAACTCGAGAAATCAAAGGTTCTCTTTTATTACTGTAAAATTGGCTTAAAAGTTACGTAATCTTTGCATTCTGACTTCTGATCGTTCTCCTTACGAGGCGCGAGTAAGCGAGGCAAGCGAAACAGACACCTAATATACCTACAACTGCAAGTACTCATATTATAATGCGACATAAAACGTCAAATAAAAATTAACTGTTAGATAAATTCCGTTCATCTATTGTTGGGTTTCTGAATACAAAATCGACAAGTAGATAACTATCCAAACAATAAGTAAGTTTGTAAATTGATCACTAGATGGGGTCTCTTTTTAAAGCCGAGCTAAATATACTTTTCTCGCCTTAAACTTTACATCTATTTGCAGTTAGGCCCCAAGTTTAAATGAAAATCTCTTCTGGTACATAAAATATAAAATTGAAATCACAATACTCTTTGTTGTTTTTAATCATAGCAACAACACCATAAAACTATTAAAACAAAATAAGTAGGATTTTAATTTTTTATTGTAATATTGGACAGTCAAGTTTATTTATATATGAAAAAAAATCTAGGCTAACGTACAGTAAACGTTCATAAGTGCATTGGTACGCTAAGGTTTGTATTTCTGTGAACACACGCGGTGCAGTCCGTATGTTTGTATGTGTAAGTGGTGTCTCGATACAGTACGCATACCACAGCCACAGAGTTCACACACTGTCATCGCGTCGCACTACACGAAACAAAAATATATTTCCGTCGCTTTTGTTATACACGTAGCATACGCATGATCTTGCTTGGTCGGTTCATAGGATTGCTAAAATTCGAAAACAATTACTAGGCATCGATTGCGGTAAGCGTAAAGCGTCGGCATTGGGTGCGTGTCGGTTGAGGTTCTGATCTCGTGATGCATTTTTTGTCAATGTTTTATTTTTGTTTGCAACAATAATATTTACCTAGGTGATAGTATTGCTATCTTTTTATTATTGTTATTGCAATAAAGGGTTTAGAATAAAAAATGCGTGTTAAGTGATAACAAAACAAAAATGTTTATTGTTCATTCATTTTAATTAATTAATTACATAAAGTTAAAAAACTGCTAGAATTATTAAATAATATATATTTATATAAATAAATATACTTCTAGTTAAAACAGTTTATATTTTCTCATAAAGAACGATTCATTGAAGTAAAGTAGCTAATCAGTGAACTATGACAATCAGGCTTAAAATATTGTATCTTAGTATTAAAACAATATTGTGTTTTAAATAGTGGGTACTCTAATAAACCACAACTTGCAAATCTACGCAAATCTACCCACGTAAATATATCCAGTGCGGACTCGTTGTCACAATACAATTAAATTACACAGTAATACTACTTTTATTTTACTGCGTGTGATCTCAAACCTCAAAGTTAACAAATCTTATTCATTAGGACTTATTGAGGTTATAGCTTAATTATTCTTTTTCTTTACGAAAAGAAGATTGAAACTAAACCTCACATTTTAATCCATAAATAATCACGGAAAATATGGCGTAATATAATATTCATATTTAATAATTTTATAATAAAACAATTAATATTTTGTGTATCCCCCATTATTATCGATACAGTCAAGAAGACGTTGACGCATGGAGCCTATGAGATTAAAACATATTTCTGTTCCTCTTATATTTTCCCATATCTCCATGCAATGTGATTTTAACTGCTCAAGACACCTCTCATCCCGAGCTTCCCATCTTTGCACCATCAAACCCCATAGATTTTCTATAGGGTTGAGGTCAGGAGATCGGGCTGGCCATGGAATGACAGTTATCTCCGGGTGTCTGATAAACCACTCACGCACAGTGCCCGCCCGGTGAATTGGACAATTATCCTGGACAAAAGATATCTCCATAATCTCTTCAGCTGGATAAACGTTACGCACAGTAGGTAGCATGACGTCATTTAATACTTCCATATAAGTGACGCTATTGGCGCGTGGAGGAATAAATACAAGTTCCCCTGGCCCTGCTGCACTCATCCATCCCCACATATTGACCGTGATTCGCCCTGATTCCGTGTTAGGAACTATGTTTTTTTCACACCAGCGTGTATTATCTTTACGCCATAAATGAAGTCTTCCCTTTTGGCTCGATTTAAACGTTTTTTCATCTGTGAATATAGTAGTGGCCCAGTCGAAGTCTAAATATTCTTGTGCGAAACGTAAACGTTTTTGTTTATGTGTTTCCGTTAAAAAGGGTTTTTTAGCTGGTCTTCGGTGATGCAAACCTTCAGCGTGGAGTGCACGGCGAACAGTCAGTAATGATGTGTCGAATACTTCAGCAAAATGTCTCGTTGGTATGAAACCACTTCTTTCATATTCATTCACCATGTGACGTCGCTGCGCCTCTTTAATAAGCACCGGCCTTCCACTTCGCTCCCGACTAGCAAGGCTTCCCTCCTCCTCATATCTCCTAACCCACCGACTCACAGTATTTCTCTAAAACAAAAAAAGGAATACTGTTAGGCATCCATAAGCAAAATACTAAAACTGATTAGTTTGCTATTAATAATTTAGAAACAAAACACTATTAAAATTATTACACATATTATTGTTATTCATCATTCATTAATCCAAATAAATAAACTTTAAAGTTATTTATAATCTTTTTCTTTTGTAACATCATGATTTTAAAACTTTATTTAAAAAAATATTACAATAAATGATCGAATATAGTTATCTTTGATAATCTTTGATGGCCCTTAGTTTTTATCCAATAAAATAATTAAATCATAACACTCACACTCAGTCCGGTTTCATTAGATATTTGTGTTATATTGCATCCACTTTTACGCAGTGCAATAATATTCGCCCTCGCTTCGATATTTATATTTGCCTGCATATTGAAAATATTTAAACTTTAATAGATTCACACGTCACAAACCAACAATAACACCCAACCAACAACGTTCTATTCGATTTAGTTGGATGAGTCGTAACTGCGTCTGTCTACCTTACAGAAATCGAAATAATTTATTTAGTTTTTTGTGGTCTACCTACTAACTTTACTACACAAGACGAAAGAGACAACAACTAATCATTATCGAACTACTACGAGTAATTATTAAAACTACAAAAAGTCACCGCACGTGAGATCTGAACCAACGGATCGCCATGATACGCACCTGAATGCGTTAACCGCTCAGCCAGGATGCTATCAGTTAAAATAATTGAAATTATGAACTACAATCAGTTGTAGACAATATTGAGTGTGTGTGTGTGCCTATAGTATAGAAATTACTAATTAAAGAAGGTCGTAAGTCAAACAAAAGTGTCAGTCTATTGCTTTGTGAGATTGCTAATGGACTTATGAACGCTACTGTACCTATTTGTGGTGTAAATGAATGGGTTCTAGGGCAGGGTTGATTATTTCACAAAGGTATAATCATAGTGCCCTTGTTAAAATAATACCTCATGTTAAACTCTTCATCCGTGAACATTTCGGATGGATTTCTTCGATGCCTTTTTATTGGTACTGATATATTTGAAACAGCCTCTAGCACTTCCAAATCAGACTCTGATGAACTACTCGAGTCCATTTCGCTGGGAGTTAAAAACTCACTATCCAATAGAAAATACTAATAATAAAACTCCTAAACTGTGTCCCCGTGTATGCCTTCCAACCAGACCGGACATCCGCACGGAAGATGAGCCGTGAGTAAAGCGAAACTCCTAATACTCTTGTTATAATCTATACTAATATTATAAAGAGGTAGAATTTGTTTGTTTGTTTGTATGTAGGAGGTAATCTCCGAAATTACTCATCCGATTTCAAAAATTCTTTCACCAATAGGAAGCTACGTTATCCCCGAGTGCTATAGGCTATATTTTGGGATCAAAAAAATTTGGGATCCGTAAATTAACGGGAGCGAAGCCGCGAAAAAAAGCTAGTATGATTTATAACGACAAATGAAGTTCTGTAACCGATGAAAGCCCCAAATTGGTCAGTCAAGTTAACTAAAGTTTGAACTAAGATCGTCTTCTGACTGGGGTGTCCAGAAACGCAATGTGTCAGTTTATCGAATCAATAGCAGTAGAATAGATAAACCACGGTAGGAATACCTACCGCAGAAACCGGAAAAATAAGTTATCTGAAGTTTGAACTAAGATTATCTTCTGACTGGGGTGTCCAGAAACGCAATAAGTCAGTTTATAGAAATAATAGCGCTGTCAAACAGATAAACTACGTTCAAGAGTACCCCAGAAAACGGGCATAAGCTGATTTTTTAAGGTTCTTAAAAAAATCTCGAAAGACCCGAGAAACCCGAGAAATCGGGCTCGAGAATTCTCGAGACCCGAGAAAAAAAATATGTCGAGAAAACAGAAACCCTAGTCATACTAGATTTGGCGGAATATCAGTTGTTAACTTGAAACGGCTGCCATTATCTTATTTGTGCAATCTTTAAATTTTATATATAAGTTTTTTTTAGGTAAGTTTTAAGTTGAGCTATTTTCGTATAGCTCGTGCTGACACGAGAGAAGAAGAAGATAGGTAAATTGAAGTCGCTTTTCGCACCAGTCTGTATGTCCGCTTACTTCTTCTAAATAAACTACTCAATTGATTTTCATGCGGTTTCAATAGAATTTAGGTAATATTTTCCGATAGGTTTTAAGCTATAAAACGTATCCGAGCGACACCGGGGCAGGTCGCTAGTAATAATATAATTAAGTTAATTTTGTAATAAATCTTTGTTCAACTTAAAGAAAGAATCCTAGAAAGTATTATTAAATGACTACGTTTGTGTCTGATTGTATGTTATGTGAATCATTCTATAGAAACATTTTAATTTATTCAATGTATATTTTTTTCTTATGAAGTTTTATGTGATTTGTATAAAATTATAATACTTATAAGTGTTAAATAATGTTTGCATGCAGTAGGTACCTAAATCAATTTTATAATTTATACAGCAAGAAATAAAAGGCTTTTTTATTTTTATTTATTATTGTATGTTATGTGAAGTGCATTTCCTGATGATTTAATGTTTCCATTGGTCGTTCATTCGATACACAGCAAACAAGTCCCACAATACGAGTTGATCTAGTGTCAATATTTTGAGAGTCAATACAGATAACAAAGAACGGCACAACTGGCTGCTAAACACGACCTTCAAACAAAACACTTAGGATATAAAATACAGAAAAAAAAACTACCATTTCAATCAACATGGGATTATAGCCCTTATAACCTTTACTTATAGGGATGTTAGTAGAGAATCAGGTAGTGCTATTCGGTCGTGAGAAAGCAGTGATCGGCGCCGCAGATGAGCCATTGAGATTGGTTTTACGATATTTTAAAATCACGTTCATAACCTTGAACCTTTGGGAAGGAAATCACACGTCAACACTACAATAATTACGATTATACCGTACACCCGCTATTTTCTGTTTTCTGCGGAATATTGAATATTATTTCATCCTTCGTAAAGCTAAGGAAAATATGAAATACCAACGTAGGCTTGGTGGTTAATTCCTTTGCAAAACTTTAAATTGCTTACAGGCAATTTACTAGGTTAATTTTCTAATTAAATATAAAAACAAATTACTTACTTAATTATTTGCTTGACAATATTTTATAATTTGATTATTAGTTATTTACTCAGAATGGAGATAAGGACCATTTAAAAAAAAACTTGGATGGGTGCAATAAACCTCTTTTCATATTTTGCGCAACCAACTTGTCCTTCGCTGCAGGCAACGCCAACGACCTTAATTAATTACAACAAGAGTCAACGTAATATTAATAAGAGGCCCTTATCCCTGACATAATGAACAATAATTGTGAAAAATAACACAGGTAACGCATGCGGTTATTATTTTAATGCTTTGCAGCAATTCTATTAATAGATACCTTATTAAGGTTCTCTAAATTCCATTAGGATCTTCAGAGAATTTATCGCGATTTGTTCGAATGTGTTGAAAATAATGATTTTACTAAACACATTCGTGATTAGGGGTTGTCGGGTATACGGTCGGGGGAAATTATAGTGGAAGTGTGAGGCGTGTCTCCACGGGCCTCCACTCCTGACACCTCGGCAGGCCCTCGTGTGTACCTCAATTATAACGGGAAGCGATCTTACGCCGGCCAAGACTGATGTTGTACCTTCAATCTCTAGGGAGTAATTGCTTAAACACATAATTCACTGACGTGAAGACGACGCGCGACGGAGCGACGCGAATCAATGTAGCATTACGCCTATCGCTGGCTATCAAATCTATTAGCTGCACGTGGTGCAGTCTTCATAATAGAAAATACATGACGCACATTATTTTCTAACTGTATCATTACTTTAGTAAATTATTATGTGAGCTTAGCCCACGCAGGAAAATTAAATGAAGGCGACAATATTTACATAAAATATTAATAATAAACCGGTAAGTCCATTGTACAAGTATGAATTATGATGCTAACTTCATAGTCTGACCCCCAACTTCGCCTGGGTCGAGAGTCGATGTTAATGTAGACATCCTAAGCTGAAACAATCGATCAATCATCGATCGATCTTGATACAAGCTCTTGATCGCCTTTTACGATGACCACGGGGAAAAAGTGGTTGGTCTCATCTTGGCTGTGGACTACATAAAACATATTATCACTATGAAAATATATGATAACAATTTGCCACCATATAGGCACAATAAAAGCAGCATAATAGGGCGATAGGACCGAGCTTAATGTTTTTTATCGCTTTTAATGTAATTTCCAAGTCGCAGACAACTCTACCATCAGTAGATTTACAAATACCACGAGTTGCATACTTCACAGTTATAAATACCAAGTGTCATCATAAGGCACACCGCACAAGGCATGGTGCGCGGGCGCCGTGAGCCGGCCATGCAAATGCTACGCCGAGTTAATAGCGACGCACACTGGGACCAAAAAACTCTAATTGCGTCTCGGACCGGTACCTTTTGCTGCGATGTCATGAGTGATTAAGATTCCGACTACTAACAAGCCAAATCAATCAAATTCTACAGATACGTTAATTTAAATATCAAAGAGGACCGTGCCTTCATTTTATTTGAAGCTCCTGAACTTAATTTGAGCTTCGAGTACCTTTCCTTACCCCGAAATGCGAGAATGAACGAAACTACCTACTAGATTTTGCGGCTCAATCAAACATTTATATGATTACAACATTTAGTTCTACTAGGCAATTTTTATGGAATGATCGAATCAAAAATTGCAATAACAATAACACGCTTTAAATCGTTCTGACAACATTATGCCGATTAGTTTCGTCGATTTTACGCTATTCCAAACTAGAGGGGAGCAATAAACATCTGCTGGAAACAAAAAAGAGTAAATGAGATTTAGTTCGTTCAACTTTTCTCAAGATTTATCTAATGTTACATCGACATCGATAATGACTTATAGAATAAATTCATTATTGTCCCAAGGATATCCGTAGACGGGCGTATAATAGCCCATTTTATTATAATCAACAGCGCTGCTTAACTCGGAAAAAACTTGTATTGTGTAATATATAAAGCTAAGCGTCTTCAGTCATGCGTAGCATAAGTAAGATCTATTGCCTTGATCTATATTTACTTTGATCATAAAGATGTTTTAGGTCGGAATTAAGTAATTTATCATGTGGTTCCTAGTTAGTGTCATGTCTAGTGAATTAAAAGCAGGCGATATTTCAGTTAGTCAGACATTTTAACATTGAATTTCATATTTATACAAAGTTACGTTTTTTGTATTATCACTTTCCTGAGACATTCATATTAACGACTAGCTGTACCCGCATGCGTTGCAATGCACTTTTTCCTACTTACTACCTACCTACTACCTACCTACTACCTACCTACTACCTACCTACTACCTACCTACTACCTACCTACTACCTACCTACTACCTACCTACTACCTACCTACTACCTACCTACTACCTACCTACTACCTACCTACTACCTACCTACTACCTACCTACTACCTACCTACTACCTACCTACTACCTACCACCTACCTACCACCTACCTACTACCTACCTACTACCTACCTACGTTAGGAACACACCTACATTGCTTAGACAACAGTGAGTGCTTGTAATTTAATATGAACTTTATACCATAGCAATAAAGCTCAAATTGACTACGTTTTAGTTAGAAATCATTTGTATGGGAAAAAGAAAAGGGCTATTTTTAGGGTTTTTCCAGCAATAATTCTAATTTTTCTCGCCGTAAAAACCATCCTTGAACTTCAACGAACATTTAAAAAAAAGATTTGGCCAAATTGGTCCAGGCGTTGTTGAGTTATGCGCTTACCAACACATTTTGCGATTCATTTTTATATTATAGATTAGTTACGGTTTACTCACGTGCATTTTTCGGGATGGCCCGACTAGTTCGGTTCGATTCGCGACCTCGCTGCTGCTCATGATTAAGGCTGGACTCACACATTCTGAATTCCTCTCTGAATTCACAGTCTTAATTCATACTATTAATTAAGAAAGCCCGGAAATGTATACAATTTCATTATGTACACACATTCTGATTTTCTCAGACTAAGATTTTCTCAGATTGATCTGTAAGAATGACACTGACGAGCGTTCTGAATTCCGGATCGGAATATTTAAGATTATGATTTCATAACGCACGTTTTCCTATACATTTGAACACGCGAGCACACACACACCGGAGTCAGATTATGAATAGTTTCAGTTGACACTGCGAGCGGTCATAGTAATTCATCAAATGATGTTACTGACATTCTGTAGTAATCAAAAAATCTGGCAGGATATTGTCGTAACTTTCTCACCGTAATGTAGAACTGACTTTCTCTTACTCTGTTCACATTAAGAGGATGAATCCAGTGAATTTGTTTGACTTTCTTTTTTATTATTTAAATCTAAAAGTAGTGCGATGAGAATTAATTCCTCTTCCATATCCAAGACGTTTGTCTATGCCGAGAAACACGAGACTACTGATTTATCTGAATTTTTAAGATAAATGTGAGGCAGCTTGCCGGAATTCAAATTATGAATTTAGAATCCGAATTCAGAGAGGAATTCAGAATGTGTGAGTCCAGCCTAAGGGCTACGTTTGGGTCCGAAACTAGTCGGGCAATCCTGAAAAAATGCACGTGAGTAAACCATAACTAATCATAAGAGATCGGAATAGATAGAGTATATTTACCTAAACTTCGAGACAGGAAGTAACATAGAGTGGGTTCTGTACTAAAAGTATTCAAATAAAGGGCTTTGTTTTACATATTACATACATTGTTTTACATTTTACATAGTACGGAACCCTAAAAATGTTATATGATTTTTCAAATCAATAATTTGTAACTATAAATAAAGTCCAATAAATAAATCGTGATTTTTAAATTCCGGGATTAAAACGTCATTATAATTATTCCGGGATTTTAGAGGAGGTATTATCCACTCTATTGTTACTTCCTTCTTGAAGTTTAGGTAAATATACTCTACCTATTCCGATCTCTGCTAATCATACAATGAAAGTAACTCTTGTTCAGTCCTTTTGGTGACCGTCTGATGCGTCAGGTCAGCAATTATGTGACTCAATGGAAATGAGAAAAACTAGTACAAACAAGGGCTTGACTTCCATTGTTTGTACAGGAACTTGCCAGGCTCTGCTTTGCTAACAATTTTTTTCGTAATTCATAAAAGGGGTTTCTAGTTTTAAGCAGTTAGCATAATTAGATACACGTGAATCCGGTTATCAATGCACCATGTAATTAACACATAAAACGTACAAAGTAACGGCGACTACACAGGGCAACGAATTTTAGAAGGAAATAGAATAGAATAGATATAAGTATTTGAATTTAATTTAAATTTATTTATTGTCATAAACCGACGTTTTATTACAAAACCTTGGAACATTTAGTTAGTAGTTTTTATTCAAATGCGGCACTTTAATGATCTTCTCTTTCCTGTACTGTTCACTCTGTTCACCGTTAACGCAAGTGAAAATACAATTCGGATCCGCACTTGAATTCGAAAAGTCAAGGGTTCTGACCGGTATAGACTCCTTCCTGTACGGAGGGCAAGCTAGCAACAGCTAGGCATTCACTGCTTTAAAAAAAACTGCCCAAGTGCGTGTCGGGCCACTCGCAGTAATAAGGTTCTGTAGTTGCACAATAATGCGGACTAAGAAGAGGGCTTAGTAATTTTTCAATGGAATTTGAAGCCTACTTAGCTGTGACAGTTTTCCTTTTAACTTAGTTGTATATAGGGTGACGGGTAATTAGTAACCGATACTTTAACACATGATTGTACTCACGATAACAATCAACTTTCCCAAAGAAACATTATTTTTCTGTTATTTTTTTTATTTAAAATTTATTAGTAAACCGTTACGGAATGGACGTGGCTCGTAATATGGATTTTTTTTTTTTTGTTTTATAAGTAATGTTTCTTTGGGAAAGTTGTTTGTTGTCATGAGTACAATCATGTGTTAAAGTATCGGTCACTAATTACCAGTCACCCTATAAGTATAGGTACTACTACCGTGAATTTTTTTACGTATCCAAAACTGACCGTTTAGCTGGCAGGGGGGGGGGACACTTGCCTCTAACAAAAATTAGCACTTTAAGGCTTAATATTTCAGAAACGGTTCCCTTAATCGAAAAATTGTCACCACAAACCCGCAATATTTTTGACAAACCTATCCACACCCCACACCATGGGTTAGACAAGAAAAAAAAAACATCCCCACTTTAAGAGTACAGGAGGAAGCCTAAAAAATTTTTTTTTCATGATTTTGTATTGCCGCTTTGTCGGCGTGATTATTATGTACTCGTATATCCATGCCAAATTGTAGCTTTCTAGTACTAAGAGTCTCCGAGCTAAGCTGCGGACGGACGGACAGACAGACAGACGGACATGGCGAAACTATAAGGGTTCCTTGTTGTCTACGGAACCCTAACAATGTAGAGTAGATAAGTATTTGATATGAATGGAGTACCTTTTTTGCACGTCTAGTAAACTTGTAAAATGATTTTATAATGACCGAAGCGCTAGTCATTAAGGTGTCTTATTTTTAATATCAATGCTAACGATTGAAATTTTTGAAAGCTTAATTGTTACTGTTGTAAGTTTTAAGTTTTGGGATCGTGGGAAACTGTCTGACATAATAAATTTCAGCGGAGATTTCACTTATATGTAAGTTTCTAATGTTATCATTTTGTCAATTTTGTAATAATTGTATATACAAAATAAAAATACACAGGTACGCATAAAACAAGTTAATACGATATCTGCAATTCCATATAAAAAAAATATTTTAGCTTTACATAGTTTAACAAGGCCGTAGGATGGAAAGAAAAAATTGCTCACACTATTCAAAAGCTCATTTCCTATAGATAAGTACGGTCTAAATCGTTAGAAACCCTGAGAATCCCACGGGAAATAAAAAAACTGCGGGCAGCTCGCGGAACGATCGGCTAGCAGGTAATAATTTGATTAAGTAATGGAAATTGTGCAAATAAGTAGCAAACCGCGCCGATCATGCAATTGAGTTATGGATACACTCATACACCTTTATACATAGGTGCGATCTCTTGTTTGTTCTTTTTGGTCTTTTGCTCCGAGCTCGCCACGCGATTCACTTATTTTTAGATCCCCTTAGGGGTCAGAAAAAATACTTGCGTTTGGCTTAAAAGACATAATAATAATATAATAGGTCTCTACGGTCCACAGAGGTGTAAAGGAGAGATATAAAGAAGGTATATTATAGGCAGGATATATAGACGTATAAAGGGAGGGCGGTGCTACATACTGCATCCAAGCTAGCGATCTATACTTGGGAGCAAATAAATCGAGCCACTTCTATTTTTCACATATAATTGTTATTATTTTTGGTACCTATTATGGAACAGATCAATTAGAAACATATATCGCCTAAAAGGTTGTTTGATAACCTTTACTATGAGGGTAGTTTTTTGTCAACTTAGAATCTATTCCATGAAACCAAAACTAATAACCAGGACACTTGAAAAAAGGAGTGGCTCGATTTATTTGCCCCCAAGTGTAGTTTGACGGAATTAAAACTTCATGGATTCCGCAAAGTAAGGCCTGATACCATTATTTATGTATAAAGGCTTAATTGCGACCCTTAAAAAGGACTTCAGTTTTTTCTTTTAAAGATTATGAAGGAAATATCCATTATTTAATAATAGAACAATAAAATAATTTGATTTATTGCCTTAGCTTTACGTGGACCTAGTGCTAGGATTCGTTTTCCGATTAAACCATTTTCTTTGCTTCTGCATCCTTTATGATCATTTTAAAATTGTAACCACAACTTATGATCCACAGAATTTGTTTCAATAAATTACAGTGCGCTTCACCACAAAACTATTCAAACATATCTAATGATTTACAGAGATTGATTGATCTGACTGAGCTTAGATGAAACTAACAATCTAATTTAAGACGTAACAAATGTAACATAATAATAATGATATGAATGATGAAGCAAATTTGGTTTCAATGCTTTAATAATATTTATGTAATGATGTAATTTTGCGGCCTACAATTAGCGTATTGTTTTAGATCTTTATAAAAGTAGTTATCTGCAATGTACTGTAATTTTCGCAAACAATTAATTTCATTTCATTTCATTAGGAAAGGCAACTCAGTCAGACAAATACTGCGATTGAATGAGTTTAAAAGATAAAAAAAGACCAATGAAAAGAACGACCAAAAGACCAATTTAAAATAGAATATTAAATTCCGAATATACAGAGTATTAAAACTTCATATTCGGAATGTTATCTTCGTTTTAGTAAGTAGCGAAGTAAGAAGATCGTTAACGTACAGATCAGAATTTAGATGGACTTCTTAAGCTTAGCCAGGATATGGGCATTAAAAGGGCATTTACGTGCCGTACAACATTTTCAAATAATTATATCGTAGTCGTATATTACGTTCTAACCGAACACGACAAAGTTTATAGTTGCATATAAAATGTATGCACGACGTGGGTTGGATGCAATGTCTACAAACCGATTCACATAGTCTGTATTAGACTAGCCAACGAAGCTGAGCTGTAATGCTCCAAATAAAATACCAAGTTTAGCTGTTTCTGATATGTAGGTACATACGTGAGTCATCAAGAACACTAAACTTTATATGTGACGATTCAGATCGTAATGGATAATTTAATAGTAGGATGCTATGTAAATGCCGGACCACTAGCGACGAGCACCCAGCATAATGATCGAGCAATATTCCCAATGTTATTCAGGGACGTCAAGCTAAGGGGACCGTCCACGTTATATTTTATTTTTAGTGTTCAATGCTATTGCGGTCGACTATTACGCGGTTATTTTAAAAAACGGCATTTAAACGATAACGGGAGCATTTTTATCGTAATCGCGGTAATCAGAGTAGTCGCCGACGACCACCGCAGGCGCAGGCATCGCATGCAACTCAAAAACATTAGAATAATCACAACGTTGACGGATGCTATGATTGAGGACCGGCGACACATCTACAGGGTTTTAAACATTGATCATAATTTCTAACTGTAGTTGCTTCTTTTAATGGAAAATGACAGTTTACGTTTCTGTGCTGCTCTATATTTCTAGTTTGACCAATAGTAATCCAAGCAAAAGGAAACGGATGGTTTACGGAGTTATTATGTTTAAAATGGTACATTGTATAGTAAATCTTGAGTTTTGTTATGTATTGCAGACGCTAAGCCGCATTGCGCGAATTAAATCTTACGTAGAATCAAGATTGTAGAGCTTGTTATTTTTTTAATTGATTATTATATTTTCTTTTAAATAAAAGGGTAAATTTTTACGTAGTTTCGTTACTTTTGGAAAAAGTTCACAAAAGATTTTGTCCACAATTGATGGTAATTATATCAATTAATGTCGTGTCGTTGGCTAGCGCAGGCGCACGGCGATCGCGCATTGTGAATGGCGCATAAATAGTTTTGTTTGAGCGGCCTGTGCGGTCTATTACTACCATTATTCAAAACATCGGAGTCATGCTCCCGTTCAATTAAATACTCCCTGAAGCGGAGTAACATCTTCGGATCAAAAAACATTGTATCGCTCGAATCTCCAAGCTTTTTTTCATTTTGCAGCTATTAAAGTAGGTACCTTCATATTTTTTATGAAAATAAAACCGTGAATTTTATTTTATCGACTGGTATCGCCCTCGAATGTAATTCATCGGATGTAAGACAATACTGATAGGTATCGCTTGAATGCGATAAAAAGAAATTTTAAAAGTGTTTCTGCAGGCTCTAGGGCAATTCAACTTTTGCAGGATCATTTAAGTGCAGTGTCTTGTATTGAGATGAACATTCAAATATCCACGTTTATTTTTGGCCTATATTTTTTATGCGAGTAAATGGTGGGTAAATGTTTAAGGTGTACTGTAATAGGTACACGTAGGTATGGTATGGCAATGTCAAAGCTGGGAGGGCCGCATGGCGTGCAAAGCAAATAGCGTCCCACCAATTAACGTGGCTTTCAAAGCAACATGTTTAAAGTAGTGAAGCTGCGGCGGCGGCTTTCAAGTGCCCTGCGTCTCCCCCATTTGCTTTTATTTCAGCAAAGATCTAATATTGAACTCAGAGCGCGTTTGTTTGTGTCCACTGCAAGGTCAAATATACACTTAATTAATATCTATTAACCATGGGCTTGTTGTCCCTTTATGAGAATACCTCCAAGTCGAAGCTCGTGCTATTAGTACAGCAGAAAAGGATTTGGTTTTATGTAATGCTGCAATATCACCAGGTGAAAGTAAAAACGTGTAAAACGATAACCTGTGCAGATAATTATATCTTGAAAGTAAAATTATCAAAATGCAGTAACTTGCGGAACTAATGCGACCACTTAAGGTGAGGTCTTCCGATCAGTGACCATTTACGGTTATTGACAGGGCTGTTCTTATGTTATTTTTGTTCACGCATTTAGGTTGCAAGAATAAATTAGTACGCTTCCAATAATTGCAGGCGGGTTGCGTGGCCGATCGTCAATGGGAGATATAACAAAGGCACACCCTTGAAGCGCGCCGCTACGAATCGTGAGCGGAGAAAAAACTACGACAACGTCGACAACCCTTTGGACAAGCGAAGAATTCGCGTCGACCGCAACAAGAACAAATTGAGCGCGAACTATTGTGCGGTACGATTTGCCGAGATAACTCCCGTGTCGAGGCGCGCGGGCGCCGCCGAGCCGAGCGTCCGCCCGCCGCCGGACGTCCGCGGCTGACGAAACCTCACCAACCGACCGCTGGGATTGGATCTACGGGACCGCTACATTGCTGGTTTGTTACGGCCCTACTGGAGAGTTTTGTAGGCGGTGAGGTATTGTACGCGAAGCTACAGGCTGCGGTCGCAATAGCGGTCCCATGCGGTGGTGAGCGCGGGACGCGTCTGTGTTATAAGGGGGGGTCCCGGGCAGCGCGCGTTCAGTGTGCCCCAAGTGTCCCGTGTAGCGCGTGCGCACTCCAGAGTGTGCTCAGATCGCCTCCCCGCAGATATCGCTCGACTCTGTCAACATGCAGCTCGTTTTGGCCACCTGCTTCTTGCTGTGCGCAGCCACCCTCGGTCCCGCGGCAGGTATGTGATTATGTTGTATTTACATTAAATATAAGCAATATTTGATTCCTTAATTTAATATTAAGGAAGTATTATTTTGTATGATAAGTCATAATCAATTAAATTTACGAAAAACTAAAACTAAACTGAAAGGATCCGAGGACCCAATTGAAATTTCACATTTCAGCTCGACATGAAACCTGAAAATATTATATTTCTTGTAATTGTAATGACTAATTGTGTGTGAAACTGAAGAATCAGATCACAGGACATCATTACGTCATGTAATCATCTCAAAAATTGTTGGTAATTTACGTTTCAATTGTGTTGTTATTTGTGTACGCGCGGTGTGGCGTACACTTCAGTACTGCGACACTGAAGCGTCTTATTCAAATACTTTTATTAAGTTGTATCATATCTATTACATCAGTTCTGAAGTCATAGAATAATCTACATTATAATTTAATATTTACTTATGATTTTGATTGGCTTTATTATGAAATCTTTAAATTTGTTTAAAAGTTACTTTACTGAAGACAATGAAACGAAAGCCTAAAACTGATTCCAATACAATAAACTCATGGCGGGAATCAACAAACGAAAGGATAATAGTCTCCTTGCGGAAATCAAAGAAAATACCTGTAGCTGTTTAAGATTAGCATTACAAGTACGTAGTAATAACTTATGTAAGAGCTACAATAGCACGGCGTGGTGGCAGCAAGGTGGTTGCTGTGACCTACGGGTCTTCGACCTTCATTGTTCGAGTTTCATTAGAGTACAATAGCTAGTCTTACCATAACTCCTTCTTCATACCATAACTTCTATTACTTTTACATCTTCTTAAATATTTTATTTATTATTCTTTAGAAAATAGTAAAATCTTAGCCACTGTAAAATTAGAATTTCTTATGGAACCTAATTAAGAAACATGGACAGAAATAAACAAACATGGATAGAAAGAGAGAGATGAAGAGCAATGACCATACATCAAGAAAATCGTAGTTCATGAGAACCAAAAATGCTAAAAACAAATTGTTCGTGTTCTACAGCTTGTTACACGCAATAAAATTCGTATAATCAGTCGTAACCGGTGGCTAATATCAACAAAGCTTACGACACAGAGGTGAGCCATAAAGCCGGGAGTAGATCGGCGCGTTTCGCGTGTTGACTCAAGTGCGCCTGCGACCAAACGCACACACGCATGCGACCTGAACAATGCGACACTGCACTCGCGGCTACCATGCTCCTGTCACAAGTGTACGGATCTAATGTATTAGAAAGGGCACGCTATGGGAACCAGATTTAATAGTATGTTGTAATATAAAAGGATAGATAAAACTCTTCGTTGTATCTCTTAGCAAGAATTGTTTCTCTTGAACTCTCTGAAGACGTAAACGTAGAATTACTAATAAAAAGTGACAAGAAAAGTTTTTGAAATGACATCTTATCTTGAGTTTCGCGTAAAAGTAATAATTTACTAAGTACACAACCATAGCAATTCTCGGAAGGAATTTTTATCTCAAGTCAATGACACTTGTCAACATAGGTAACCATTTTATCGGAATGCAGCGAATTACCTCATCAAGGACGTCTCTCTGCGACTGCGAACTCTGTGAGAAAAGTTGACGATTTAAACCAATCAACATAATAGGGAGTGATTCCGCTAATGAGGCGTGTCCGCAGCTATCGGACAGGTTATCGACAGGTCGGCAAAAACTCTTCAACGGAAGTCGGTGTTGGGAAAAAATAGTGCGGGGATGCGGAGGGAGCGGCGACAGGTGCGGGGTTCATCGGCCCTCGCCTAGCCGCCGCGTGGCCAGGACATCTAGCGCTGCAGTTCCATGGAATAATATTATGGTGCGCCGCGAGCCCGCCTCTCCAGTACTTGTAGCGCCCGCATCGGTACCGTAAATGACTCCAGATTATACACAGATAGTCGCCAGCCCCGTCCGACTCATGCATTTTCTTAATCTGTATCGATGACTCGTAATATTGACCATAACGAAACTATCATTGTTGCCAGATATGCTTATTAAGTACTAAATATTTTTATTGACTGCCAAAACTAACGTATTTGGTATTTTAACGCTGGGTGTATACCACTGAACCGGCGGTCCGTTTTGATTTTACGATTCCTTAAGGTGATAAATTAAAGTTTTTGTTATGGCTGATGTTTAACTGCTTACCAATTGACTGACAACATAATATTTTTATTCTTCGCAGAAGTAGTAAATGTTTACTAAAATACCCTGTTTTATTTTAAGATGACACGAGGTGAGGTCACAAGTCAAACCCAACGCGAGTCGGGGTTCGACTCGCGACCTCGCCGCGTGTTCAGTTTACGATTAAGGGCTCCGTTTGGGTCCGAAACTTGTCAGGCAATCCCGAAAAATGTACGTGAGTAGAAACCGTAACTAATCATAATATATGAATGTGTTTCACTAAAGTTATAACACAAAAACACTAAATATTCACCAAGAATTGAAGCCTAGGTCAGGGTCGACGGAGCCCCTCTGTCGGGGCTCCTATTTCTTGGGTAAAGACACAAGAAAAACCACTCGAAGGGGATGAAGGGGGCTTGTTCGCTCGCTTTGCTCGCTCACCCAGTCCCTGCCATCCCCTTCGAACCTAAGCCAAACGAGTCGAGGTTCTTGAAAGTCCCGAGCTTGCTTCGATAGCTCTTAATGCATCGTAGCCTGGTGTTTTACATTTTACTGCAAACAGAAGTTTTTTTAGGTATTAAATGCGGGTAAAATAGGTTAACAATATTTGATGAGACGGAACGGAAAGACAAAAATCTACAATAAAGTCTAAGATAGTTAACCAGTGCAATAGTAGGAATGAAAATTTATTATTTTAGTCTTGAGCTTTTGATACACGTTTCTTTCTTTGGTATGAACGAAAGAATGAAAGTATGAACAATACTTGTTTTTAGGGAAAAGTGTTTTAGGGCAATATTTATTTTGGGTAGCCATTACATTTGATCCCTTTTTAAATTATGAACTTTGGGTACCTATAGGATTATTAATGAATCTTAGGGGATTATTAAAGTGATTGTGCAATTTGATTGTTTTAATCCTACGGAACGTAATGGTCTTAAATCCGTTGGTTTAAACTAGCTGAAAATTATTCAATGTTATTCTAGTGAAATAATAATATAGAGTATCTATTGTATAATAAGCTCTTTCGGAATAGACGTCCAGGTTAACCATTGTCTTAATGTATTTATAAACAAGCGGAGTTATTGTTATTGTAATAATTAACATTTCTGACATTTGAATCATGTTTCCGAACTTTGCGTATACGTATTTCCAAAATATTTTAGAAGTGAGTAAACATGCCACATCTTTCATGTTATTAATTTTTTGTTGAGAATTTTAAGTAAGATTTAAACACAATCCCATCCTGTCCGTGGCTAAAATGGGATCGAAGTCTTGGAACACTAAATAAGGTTAATCTCCAACAGTCGGGTGCCGAAATCCCTCTAAATGATACTTTATTGTGATCTTCTGCCATTAATATTTTTTGTCGCTATACCTAATTCAAAAGTAATGTGGCCGCAGCATCAGGTGGTATGCTTGTATCAAATTACTTATCGGACGTGAGCTTTGGTTGCTCACAGAAAAAGTAATTTAGAGGTTTTGTCACCAAATGTTATAGTAAAAAACTGGCTGCCGATTCAATTTCTTGCTACAATGATGGTTTTTGTTTTGCTCTATGCTTTTGTAATTGCGGGGCAGTGGAGGGCTCGTTAGCAATATAATTTCAGTGGAATCACTAGTGTTCGCGGACATTTGTTTGTCTCGTTGCCCGGCCGGCGGGACCAGGACCGGGTCGGCATCGGGTTTGATTACTAAAAATAGTCTGGTAGGTGCATTCCACAGCGGGCGCGAGAGAAGAGTCGCGCGCGCCGTCCTTGGGCTCGTCTCTTGTGCATCGTTCGTTCGCCATTATCTCGATCCCTTTTTTGCCTTTCGATCGTTATCCGACCACGAACAATCCAATCGATGTTCCCACGCACAACACCAATCAAAAAAATTTGATAGACGCCAAAATTACACTTTTTACAATACTTTAATTTGGAATCGGTAATTTGATAACTATTTTGTGGCTTCAGGTGTTCGGATGGTCGATCATTACTCATTGATTCGTAATAAGGATTGACGTAAACTAATTTTCCGCCAAGAGTTCAACGACACGTTAAGTGCTGTATGATCTATGCGGAGATGTTGCATCACGATTTAAATGTTCTCACAGAGTTTATCTAATCGGACACGGGGACTTTACAATATCCGATAAAATAAAGGTAAGTATACCTAATATTTAACATTGAACTTGGCACGGCCGTGAAATACACGTCGTGTAATGCATGGAGTAGATGGAGCGTGCGCCGCGAGGGCCGGGTGGTTGCGCTCGATCCGCCAACTGGTTCGCGTTATGTAATGCATTGCATTGCGCACACGCACGCATTGCGCCGCGCGCCGCCGCTTCACCGCCGCCGCTGCCGCCGGCGCCAACGGTTTGCGGTTACACGATTACACAGCTTTTAATCAATGTTTAAGTGATAGAAGATCTGCCATTAATCGAAATATTTTTTTGTAAATTTTATGATACCTGCTACTTTTCGATAAAACTTTTAAACGTTCGTTTATTTCCACACAAGTTTAATACAAAATTTTACGATGTCGTAAAAAGCAGTAACATGATATTTTATTTAGATGCCGCGTACCTACTTGATTCGTTTGGGGGATGAGGGCTGTTAAACTATTCAAATGTTTTTATAATTCTACGGTATTCTGCTTTCATTTTGAAATATGATATTTTATGATCTTAGGGTATTTTAAAATTCCTAGAGATATCATTTTACTAGGTTTTTTAAATCCATTATAAAAATATAATGTTTTTTTTAAATATTAGACAGCTTAGTCGGTTCCGGCTTTTTCTGCTTTTAATTAATGGGCAAAACAGGGTTAGTCCTTTTCTTCTTATTTAGTTATCTACTAAACAGTTATAGGATAATACAATTGGTCCGATGACTTTGAAATATCTAATCCAATCGTATCTAAGTGTCTCCCTTCAAAATATAACTCTTTAAACGGATTTGTAGAGGAATCCTGGTAGGACTTAAGGATAAGACCGAACCAAAAAAAAAAAAAACAATATGGAAAATGACACAGCCGAACGGCCCGAGTGCTGTGAGTGATCTTAGTTTTTGCTTCTTTTTATTTTTTTTTAGCTATTATTGTAATACAATATATATTATTAACCAATGCACTAGACCATAATAAAACTTATCTTTTGAAAAAAGAATCTTTGAAACAGCATTAAATTAGCTTGAGAGAATTTAATAGATTTAAAACGATGCTTTCAATACATTTTTATGCAGCAGCATTTATTGATTTAAATAAAAAATAATTAATGTTTTCATCAGACAAAGAATGAAGTAACAATTTTTTTTTGAATATTCACTTTCTTGTGGAGAGATTTCAAACATGGACTTTTTGCGTTGGTCTTGTCCTTAAATATTTTTATTTTTTGCGTTTGCCGGGCAGTTACCATTTAGAGAATATTTGTACTTAATCCGGTTGGTAATATGCAGCATTTATCCCTGCATTTGTCTAATGTTTTTATCCAATTAATTCATTAACTCAATAAATAATGTTGCCATAAAAACTAAGAGGTGCTCATATCCCGTGGGGATGGTTTGCCCGTTAGAATAATGATGAACTTTTCTGCCTTATAGAGCCAACGTCCTACGTGGAGGGGACTTAGCGTTATTTTTAGACGCTGATAATGTATAATTTGCAACGTCTTTTAACCGGTTTTAACTGGTTTAAGTGCTCGGGTGATATTAGATATGGCATGAAAACTGTTTTTTAAAGGAAAATGCGTTCTGTAATTTCCTGCGGCTCTACATGTGTGTTATTTTCAAAAATAATTAATATGCTAGGCTATCAAGACAATCATCATCAGTTTTGTGTTTGCATTTTATAATTGTGATATCAGTTTATGTAAATTCGTTTTCCGCCATAAATGCACACTGTTTATTAGCAGTAAAAAGTAGTAATAACGTTCTAATGTTAATTATAATATGACCTTTTGCAGAATTTCATGAATACATAAGTAATCAGGGCTACATATCAAGCTATACATTTCTAGTATAAGCTGACCTCTGATTGCACGGAAAGCCTACACAATGCGAGATCAACTCAAACTGGAAATAAACGTACTAGTAATTAAAGGGTGCCAAAGAGATCGAATTCCCTATAAATAAAATTCCCCCGCTGAGGATTGTTCAGGCGTATAAAACTTTTTATTAATGAATTGCAAATTAATTATTGTAAGGAAAGCTATTAATTCTGTAAAGGTTTTGTAGTAAGTACACGCGACGTCTTTCTTATTACAATGTGTTATTGAAATAACGCAAAAACTGAAAGTAGTTTGGGCAATATCGAGAGTAGAATCGATTCAACAATTTTTTTTAAAAGACCGGGTATTTTTGAAGAAACACAATAACATTTCTCCATTATCGCAAACCACGCGCACCATTTACCTAGACTAAAATTAAGTACTCAGGTAAGGGGCTGTCAGCGGGATGAGGCTGGGTAGTCGTCCGATCAAAATAATCACACTAGAAAATTTGAAACAGAACTTCTCGGCCAGCAAAAAATACAAATATCTTCAAAAATAATTGATGAGAATAAACAAGTTATAGCTAGATCAATTGATTAAAACAGTTGGTTGGTTGGTTGGTGTCCGAGGTTTTGCGTTATTTAATAACACCTAGTACATTCGCAATGAAAGTGGACGGCTAATAGGGAAGAATGGAAGAAGAAACCATTTTGCGCTGACCCTAAGTAACTTGGGACAAGGGCAGGGAGAAGAAGAAGATAAGGTCGTAATACCTATAGGTCTAGCGCTTAACTGTGGCAGTGCCTGGGGTATGGGAGAGGCACGGGAGGGGTGACATAATATATGACGACGTGTCCGAACTATCTCGCTATATACACGTGATAAATATAATGAAGATATCTCATACGGTATTTACGTGTGTATACTTAAGTTAAATTAATTAATTTAATTGCGCGTGACAATGTAAACAAAAAAATTAGTTACAATAATTATATTATTTTATTTAATATGTATTAATATTTTCAACTGAAACAACAGAAAACGACAAACAAATCCCGAAATCCCAAATTTAATTAATCAGATTCCTTATCACTGTCTGTACCCGAATCACTGTATGAATGATTAACACTTTCATTATCTAGTACTAGTAAAAATATCGTAAGAGATATCTTCATTATATTTATCACGTGTATAGCGAGAAAGTTCGGACACGTCATTTCACGTCATATGTCACCCCTCCCGTGCCGCTCCCATATCCCAGGCACTGCCTCAGTTAAGCCCTAGATCTATACCTACACAATTCATTTCACCAAAATTGTTCTATCAAACACGAGATCGACAATCTACAATATCGTTACAAATCGGATTGATGTCATTTATTAAAATGACATTGCTCACTCAACAATGACTAAAACAATAAAATTATCATAGATTCTTACTTTTTATGCTCATGTAACATTACCAATGAATGGGAGGAAGTTGTTATTATTATATGAGACGTGAGATTCTTCCACAAGATAGGTTATAAACGAATTTTAATGAGACAATGGCATAAGGATCGTGGAGATATACTTAATAATGTGGTTTGGATCGCGTTTTGTATGCGATTGCGCACGCGACGGTTACATCTGCTAACTTCCGACTGTTGATAGGTGATTGAGTAACGATATCCGCGATATGTTAAGACCAGTGAATTTATTACAAAAAATACGTAATCGTTACTGAAGTGAATGTTTAGATGGTGATTTATTTTCATTTCTTTGATGAAACTGTTGTTTTGAATGTAAACGAGTTGTCTTAGTTTCTCTTTTGTCTCCTGTTTTTGTCAATGCATTTTATTCATTGTTGACGTCCTTTATGCTCCGCTCTATTTTGTATAGGCCTTAATTCTAAACGTATTAGGTTTCATTTTTATGTTGGTTTTATCTTAATCACCCATCCGCTGTCCTCAGATCCTCAGATTTTTTTTCAGGGAATTCACAAACATTAGATCATTTTGATAACCTTTTATTTTGGGAAGTTTGTTTGCTGGTGCACTCTTTTTTATGACCTTAACTGCTATAAGGCTTACGGTATCTCCAGAGAGTGCACGTATAAATTCTTCAGCTAAAACAAGCTATCTCGATTCGCGATCAGTAAAAAGTCGGCAAGTATAAATCACGAATCGCGATGTTGGTTTGCGATTGCGCAGCGCATCGCAGGCGTGACATTTGCGATGAGGTTTTGGACAGCGGTCCGTTAGCGTCCGGTGGATGAGCCCGCGCCGGATATCCATGCGGCGCCGGCGACGGCAAGCGAGTGCACTCACCCCTACACACATTAGGGGTGCCTCATGTTGCACCAAGGGTGTAAGGCTCGGGTAACATTTTTGTTGAAATCAAGGGCTTGTTTGAACTTGTAAATAATTTAAATGTAGAAAGCGTAGTCGCATTATGAATTATGATTGAGGAAGTGGCCAATCAGCAGCCCTGGTCAGGTCGCATTGTCGCACCTACAAAACTAGCGCTGTACTATATGGAACAGTGCCATCCTCGTCTTGGTGGTTCCGATGACGCTACGTGGACGGGACAGGAGTGCCGATGCTCTTCATCAGTATGCGGCGCGCGCGCATGACTCACGCGACGTGACCCGCCTCCCCGACGCTCATTGTTGCTCGTGTACACTCGTCTCGCTGTCAGCCAGCACTTTCTAAACGTCCCTAACTATCGCCTTTTATGCCCCTATATTGCTTTGTAATCACATGCGTCTTACGATTATTCGGAATGAATAGGTTCATTAAAGCAACCATAAGCGGAAATGTTGGGACGTCATGGTTTAAGTTTATTTCCAACTATTGCTATCAGTAAACATAAACTCTATTTGCAGTCCTACCTATAAAACGAAATGCCAATTAATATGAGGAAAAATCTGTATCAATAAAAGCGTATATCGATTATATTTGTCGTACTGAAAGATAGTTCGATAATAGAGATTACGTGTATCACAGAAATTGCAAGGTAAAGCAAACCGTGGAAAAAGTAGTGAACAAAGATAAATTGCTGCAGCTATTACAGTGACTGCAGAATGCGGCATTCATCAAGGAAAAGCTCGAACAAGAAGTAAAAGCGAAGTAAGCAAGGTAATGCGCGACATCGTTTATGCATGAGGTTACATTATGCATGGATTCCAATAGCAGGCCCAGGACCTCTAATAATCGAGTAAAGCTGAGTTGTAGAACTCAAGATTCTTAACAACGTACACAATATACCATTGAGTTTCTCAATAAACTGTTGGAAAGCAATAAGGATATTTACGGTCATGTATCCGCATACGTTTCCGTGTACTTTTAGATTTAAGTGTTGAATTATTTTAGTGTTTACAGGTGATTTATGGTTGAATTATAATATCCTTTTAAAGATCTCTATTAGTGTCAGGTTTAAGATTTTGAAATCTGTCATCTAGAATAATGCAAGCATTAAAACCACGACGCGTCTCATAATGTAGTATGAACGCTCAGGAATAAATTCGTTCGCATCTATGCAAGTGTTCGTGAGAACGAGTGACAAGGCGTCTATCAATCTACAGCCAATTAATGGCTACCATTACAACTAGTATGTAAATCAGATCAGTGATGTGAAGCTTCTTAGTCAGTTCTTCAACCGTACGACGCGAAGCAGGATACATTTAATTACGTATTATTAATCACCTCTTTGATGGTTGAATAAAGCGTGCGTGGTCCAAGACGGCATGTTAGTCTTCGTTTTCTTCGTGGATTGTTCGGGATGGGTTCACAATTGCATTTCGCAGGGTGCGGCACGACGAGCTACATATAGGACCATTGAATGCTATGTCGTTACTTTCTTAAGAAAACAAAATCTTGTTTTTGTTTGTAGGCAGGGAGTCGTGGTCTTGTTTAATATGATCGTGGTTGTAGAGATGCAGTCCGGAGTATTTCGTGCTCGGCCGAGCGTGAGATTCGCGTCGATGCTTCTTAAAGTGGATGACACTGCAGTTCTAATCTATTATCATGGAGTATTGACCGGTATCTACGCTTTGCGCGTGTACTTAGCCAGATTACTCGGTGTTAATATTCAGTTTTACTTTGAAGCTGCTGGATGTCTTGCTTAGATTGTGATGTCTAGTGCCTACAAATGCGGTAATGCAAATCATTGTAAATAATTGCTTTAATCCTGGCGTTGATATACATATCCATCTAAAAGTCTATTGAAAATGTTTCCAATCTAATTTACAATTCCAATCCGTCGAAGAATTTATGCAGCGGCAGAACAAATTAAGACATAACAGAATGTCGGATACATCGCTTTCAATACCAAACCAAATTAGGAAGTAATAAAATTTTGCGGTCAACCGCAAGAAGTGGACATTGAATTAATTATGGCGTTACCGCGCGGCGGGGGTCCGACCGCAAAACACTTTGTCTCGTATGTGTAGCACGTCCCTGCATTATACTGCAATCGTAGTACGAAAATGACGTGCAAAACTGCAAACTTTATGACAATGAAGTTCAGACATCACGGCGAACATATTAAGTAGTGCTGAAAAGAGGTGTGGGAATACATTACTGGACAAAAAAAGTACAGACATGACCACGGTGAGAGAGGAAAGTTCTTGCTCACTCAATAAGGAATAAAATATCAGCATCGCTATTACGAGCGTATCTCTTGAAATAATACTCTTAGGATAATCTGGATGAGTACAGTGTCAATGTCAGGGCATGTGACGTGCGATGTAAATCACGCGTTAATGCTTGCGAGCTGCGCAGGCGTCTCATAACCGTCGCATTATAGGCCAATCAAATTAGCTAAACCTGGACATAATTCGATAACTCGTTGTTTTTATTATTTTATGGGATATTGATATTAAGTATCAAATATTAATTAGATATATGATGTAAAAAACCCGCGGTGGTAACCGTTTATTTTAAAAAAAATGAGATTTCGTACACTACTTAGCTTTTTTCTAAAAGCAAAATAGGTAACCAAATACCTTGTTAGTATAATTTTGAGGGGCATTCAAATGCTATCACCTAATAGCAAAATTAAACTGAAACCAAATTCGTATGTATGTTTTTCTTCAAAGTATTCATCTGTTCTCAATAACTAGATAAGCAAAAATGGTAACTATGGTGGTTGTATCTGATTAAGCTTTAGTGCATCTTTTTAGACATTTAAGACAAAAATTAAACATTTATTTCTTACGTTTTAATAATAATGTTTTTCTCAGTAGTTAAAAATCGAAACTGTGAAATTTTTGTTTAATAATAGGTTTTTGTGTATTACAATCATGTTTTCATCAAAATTAAACATGTTAATGTCACGCTTTTAAAATTGAAAATATTATTGATGATACGCGCGAAAAAGTATTGGAGCGGGATGCATGCGGTGGGTGCGGGGCGGGGCGCGGCGTCAAGGGCAAGATGTCTTATCGAGTTAGTGAGGCCGCACACCAGAGATTCATTTACACATAAATAACATATACAATAATTGTAGCGCCACATTTGAACCGCGACACATTTTATCGCCCCCGTATTTTGTATGTAAACCCGCACATCAAGGACACAGTTGTAGTAGGTGCAGTTTGTGGTGAGACGTTTGCCGCGCTTTACAAAAATGAAAGACAACATTGAATTTTACGTTGAGTTTATTGCAGAGGTTGAAAAACCCTATTTTATATAATCACACGCTCACTGTGTATAGCAACAGATGGATTACAGAAATGATATGGACTAAGATCGGCGAAAAATCTAATGAAAGGAAGTACCTACCTATACCTAACCTATACAATTTTGATTAAACGGATGAACCCAATAACGTCTATTTTTTCTCATTAATCGCCACATCAAAAAATCGTCGTCGTCAGACGATGATGTCGACATTCTGTTGCTAGTGCCACGTTACAACTGTGTTTCCGATGTGCGCATACACGATACATTTGTCGCCGCGTAAATTTTATCGCAATAATTGTGGCGCCCTAAATGTATGTTGCGTACGTGTAGCGTGTGATGCCGGTGTGCGACCTCACTTAGGGATGCAGGAAGTCCCAAAAAGTATCGATATAAATCAAATTAATATTTAAACAAATATATTAATTTCAAACTCGATACATCGAAAAGAACAATCGATACATCGCTGAAATTTTCAAAAAAAATATGTGGTTATGAAATTCTATTGTGTTTGTTTTTACGAGTCTAGTTCAATAAATATTTCAGTATTACTATTCGTATAAATACCTAACTAGGAAACTTGCTATTGAAAATAAATCGTATTTGATACATTTTCGATACTTGATATTTTATACAACGTGGGCCCGGCTGTTTTCTCAGTTAAGTTAAGTAGCAAATTTACTTCCATGATCTTACAATAGCTGCAACGCCGTACAATGCACACCTACATAACCTAACTGAGAAAACAGCTGATAATTACGCAACGGCTGAACCGATTTCCATCAAACTTATAATGATGCTGATTAAAACCAGCTTGCTGAGCTGCTATAACTGAGTATAGATAGACTTTAGCGTATTTTTTAAGAAATCTTTGAAGAGCTATTCCTCTTAAACTATTGACTTTTGGGGAAAGTTGTAGAACAAAAGTTATTCATTATTATTGGTACTTTAATATTTTAGTGCCTACCCCCTTTACGACTAACCTTGTATAATGAGTTTTATTTGCTGTTATACATATACCGTACCATACTGCGATCGCCAACCCGCCTGCCAAGCGTGGCGATTATGGCAAACCCCCCCAACATGGATAGCACAAAGAAGAAACGTCCCCTAGTCCCCGGCGGAACTGCTAGCCCTGGTCAAGGTAGCGGCCTAGGTAACGGCAGGGCGTAGGGTGCTAAGAATCCCCGGCAGAGATCCGGTTACCACAAACAACGACGACTGGACCTGGCAACGTACAACACGCGTACACTACGGACCGACGAGAAGATTACCGAACTCGAGGAATAATTGAGCAGGTTACGCTGGGATATTATAGGGTTATCTGAAATCCGAAGAGAATCCCGGACTCGATAATCCTCAAATCCGGTAACTTGCTCTATTTCCGGGAGGGCGATAGACAGTCCCAGGGTGGTGTCGGGTTTATCGTCCACAAGTCCCTTGTGAACAACGTGGTGAAGATCGAGAGTGTGTCGACCAGAGTGGCGTACCTTATACTCAGAATATCCAAAGGGTATTCGTTGAAGGTCGTACAGGTATACGCCCCGACCTCGGCACACTCCGACGATGAGGTGGAGACCATGTATGAGGATATCTCCAGAGCCATGCATGGCTCTAAAACTCACTTCACTTTTGTCACCAGCTTTGTGGAAAAGGAGGGGCTCTTTATGATGAACTCCTTCTTCAGAAAGCGTGAGCATAGGAAATGGACCTGGCTGAACCCTAATGGTGCAACTAAAAATGAGATTGACTTCATTATGTCGACGAGGAAGCAAATATTCAAAGATGTCTCTGTGATCAACGCGGTGAAAACCGGAAGCGATCACCGCATGGTAAGAGGCACATTGAGTCTAAATATCAAGCTGGAAAGATCTCGACTGATGAAGTCTACGCTCCGTCCTGCACCGATCCAGGTCCATAACCCCGAGAGCTTTCAGATAGAACTTCAGAATCGTTTCGAATGCCTAGGGAGCTCCGTGGACGATTACAACGATGGGTTTGTGGAAACTGTCCATACGGTCGGGTCTAAGATCTTCAAGACCCGTCGTAGAAATAGAACCGAAAAGCTCTCTGACCCTACTCTTAAGCTCATGGACGCAAGCCACGAGATGATTCTGCAGTCTCCAGATGACGCGCTTATGTACCGGCAGCTCAATAGACGGATCTCTAAGTCCTTGAAGTGCGATCTACGCCGATTTAATACAGAGCGTTTTAAGGAGTCGATTGAGCGGAACAAGGGCTACAAAGTTTTTGCAAGAGATTTGTCTATTGGGCAGAGTCAGCTTATGAAACTGAAGACCGATGACGGCAGAATCGTATCCACCAAACTAGAGCTTTTGAGAGAGGTCGAGAAGTTCTATGGACAGTTGTACACTTCAACAAGCGAACCCGTTGCGAATCTGGCAAACGACTCAAGAGCTAGATTGATCCGACACTATACCGAAGACATCCCGGACGTCAGCCTGTACGAGATTAGGATGGCTCTGAAGTACCTTAAAAAGAACAAGGCGCCGGCGATGACGGAATTACGGCCGAACTTCTGAAGGCGGGTGGAAAACCGGTCCATAAGGCCCTTCAGAAGCTGTTTAATTCCGTCATACTCGAGGGGAAAACGCCACAGGCATGGAACAGAGGTGTGGTGATACTTTTCTTCAAAAAGGGTGATAATACCCTATTGAAGAACTACAGGCCCATCTCACTTCTGAGTCATGTCTACAAGCTGTTTTCAAGAGTCATCCCGAACCGTTTTGACGACTTCCAGCCTCCCGAACAAGCCGGATTCCGAAAAGGCTTTAGCACCGTAGATCACATACATACGCTGCGGCAGGTTATACAGAAGACCGAAGAATATAACCTGCCTCTTTGCTTAGCGTTTGTGGACTACGAGAAAGCTTTCGATTCGATCGAGACCTGGGCTTGTACTGCAGTCTCTTCAATGGTGCCAGATTGACTATCGGTACATCGAAGTGCTGAAGTGTTTATATGAAAACGCCACTATGTCAGTCCGATTACAGGATCAGACCTTGAAACCTATCCTTCTGCAGCGAGGTGTGAGGCAGGGAGACGTCATCTCTCCGAAACTGTTCGCCGCTGCACTGGAGGATGTCTTCAAGGTTCTGGATTGGAAAGGGCTAGGCATCAACATTAACGGCGAGTACATCACTCATCTTCGGTTTGCCGACGACATAGTCATCATGTCTGAAACCATGGAGGACCTCAGTACAATGCTCGATGACCTTAGTAGAGCTTCCGAAAGAGTGGGTCTTAAAATGAACATGGATAAGACAAAGATCATGTCAAATATGCATGTAACACCCACTCCCATGAAGATCGGAGACTCTACACTCGAAGTTGTCGACGATTATGTTTACCTAGGGCAAACTGTCCAGTTAGGTAGGTCCAACTTCGAGAAAGAGGTTAATCGTCGAATCCGACTCGGCTGGGCAGCGTTCGGGAAGCTGTGTAGAATCTTTTCGTCCCAACTACCGCGGAGTCTCAAGACGAAAGTCTTTGACCAGTGCGTGTTGCCAGTGATTACATACGGTACTGAAACGTGGTCGCTCACAATGGGCCTCATAAGAAGGCTCAAGGTCACCCAAAGGGCAATGAAGAGGGCTATGCTCGGAGTTACCCTGCGTGATCATATCTGAAATGATGAGATTCGCAGGAGAACCAAGGTAACCGACATAGCTCGAAGAATTGCCAAACTTAAGTGGCAGTGGGCGGGGCACATTGCTCGCAGAACGGATGGCCGATGGGGCCGAAAGGTTCTGGAGTGGCGACCGCGTACCGGAAGACGCAGCGTGGTTAGGCCTCCCACAAGGTGGACCGATGATCTGGTGAAGGTCGCGGGAAACCGCTGGATGCGAGAAACACAGGACCGGTCGATGTGGCGATGCTTGGGGGAGGCCTATGTCCAGCAGTGGACGTCTTTCGGCTGAATGATGATGATGATGATACATATACCTGGTCTACCAAAATTTACAAAAAAATTGGAAAACAGTACCTATCACAAAACAGTAAAATCATCATAATACCTCATCCTGAACAATTTAGTTATTATCGATCTAATGAACACAATATTTCAATAAATTTCGGCCCTAGTCGATCCGCGGTGCCACGTGTTCATAAAAGTTTGACAATCATTGACTATATAGCCTATCGAATTCTTACTAGGTATATAATATTATAAAGAGGTAAAGTTTGTTTGTATATTGGAGGTAATCTCCGAAACTACTCATCCAATTTCAAAAATTCTTTCACCAATAGGCTAGCTAAGCTACGTTAGCCGTGAGTGCCATAGGCTATATTTTATTATCAAAAAATTAGGGATCCGTAAGAAAATTATAATAATGTAACCCAAGGTATCAAAAATTTGCTTAAAAAAATATTATTTGGCGTACGCTGCGAAAACTATTGACGATACATAAAAATATTGTACTACATGTTTATAGCACTCTTCATTATCCACAAAAAAGTCCATGAGGGTATATGTCTAATTATTATAGTTAAGTCACATCAACCGTTTTTTTGTTCAAATGAGTCGATCAAAACACGAGTAGAATCGAAAGATGAAGACATTCCTATCATGATATTAATCCTTATCCAAGTAAATAGCTTCATAATCAAGGTTGATTATGTACATGTAAAATGCTCTTTAAATTATTCGAATCCACGAAGCAAATACGCTTCGTGTTCGAGTCGGACCTTTCGTTTAGAAGTGCTAAAAATAAGAAAAATGCCGCGGTGTGAGCGAACTACCCAACGTTTAGTCTATTAGTTAACTACACATTTTATTTTTTGTAAAGTGGAAACAATTGAATAGTAGTTTATAATCTATACAGGTTGTCCCTGGAAGTATGGATCAAATCAAATAGAGGCGTGGGCAAGGTCATTTCAAAACTTGTAGTAGTAAAAACTTGAGTAAAATTGCCAGACCAAAAAAGCCTTTGCAGTAAATGTTTTTTCTTATTTAACACATGTTTTCTAGCTGCGTAAAAGTACTACAACAAGAAAGGCATACTGTTCGCCAAAGTCCTAAAAAAAATGATAGCTCTGATAGTTTTTTTTATGATTTTTTCTATGCAGTGATTGAAAAAAAAAAAAACAATTATTGGTCATAACTAAACTTCTGAATCGTAAAAAATTGCACCGACATTCTCAGGGTTACAAAGTTTGGAAATGACATTGCCCACGCCCCTATTCGATTTGATCCATACTTCCAGGGACACCCTATAAATAATTAAGAAGAAGATAGCTCGACCCCTAGGGAAGGACAAAGGCAATTTTTTTATTCGTGACTTCGTCAGCATCCGTGATAATAACCGACATTCACGCGGTCGAAGTAGCGGGCAAAAACCAGTAATAAATAGTGAGATACAAAAATCGCTCGTTACTCGCGATAGCACGGTCGGGAAATGGGACACAAAGAAATTACGACCTTAAGCTACAAGGAATAACGTTTATATTGAAATGTAACAAAGAAAAAATATCAATAAATGAATAATCGTGAACATTTATTGTTTAATTTGTTTACTAAGGTACTAAACATATTTTGAAGGCATGAATTAAACACTTTTGAAGTAGTTATGTATTTTGGCATTCCAAAAATTACAAATATTTGTGACTTTATATTTCCGCAAAGAGAATCTGTTTAATTTTTAATAATTTAGTAACACACATGTTAAACTATGCAGAATAAACTGTTGAATTATAGTTATCTATAATTTCTGGTAAGATAATCCACAAAATCTGTAACTTACTGAACCTTCTTCATTAATGATAGTCCCGAAAGATTAATTAGTTTAATTTAGACGTTTTTTACTGGAATACAAGCGTCATATCATAATAAAGGTACTTTTACAAAGTTATTTATTATGCTGTACTTACGAAATCAAAATGTGTTGCTAATTTAGTTTTTAATTTTTTTTACACTGACGCGGAGTTTTAAAATTTTTAATTCTATTTATTTTAACTATAATTAACAATACTTTATGTCATAGAAAAAGAAAATTACAGTTATCGAATTATGTCCAGGTTTAGCTAATTTGCTTGGCCTATTAAAGCAATGAATGAACCGAATGAGGGGCACGCTATTATCCCAGCTATATTCCATTGTCACTTATCTCTCTGAGAACTGGATACTTTGTGTCCACGATTTGAACTGAGACAGGATTTTGACAGGAAGATGTGCCTTATTGTCGACTTTAAAACTAATGCTCTTTCTACAATAATAGAGAGTGCAGGTTTGTTAGTTCTTGTCAAAACTCTTTACTCTCTGATTTATTGCTGCCATGCAAATTAATAAGTTTATTAATGTTTATCTTTATTTTTTTGTAACTTTTTAATGACGTTCATTTCATTTCTCTTGTTTCAGCTCAAAGGATAACAACTATACAGCTAGATGGCGTGCAATATTTTATCTCAAGGATGAACCCATACAGCCCGGAACTCAACTATTTCCTCGCTTATCAGTACTGCAGGTATGTTACAATCTTTCATACTTATACCGTATTTGAGTTCAGTGCAAGATTTGCATCTCTCAAAGCGTTTCTCGTGAGATAAATATTCCTTAATCGTGACTCCGTATGTTCTTATCTGGTGTGTCGTGTTCCTGTAGTTCGAATAGTAACATAAGTAGAGTTAGGTTAGCGTTAACAAGCGCCTAGGTGTGCTCCGACGCTTTAGCCACCAGGAAGTGCAGGGTCATTTACATTACCGTTACGAGGTTCAGGGAAAAGTCAAGAACAATATTGGTGCCATTGCGATCTACTTTCACGAGCCCTTCGGTTTAAATAGATGAGTAGGAAAATGAACGAATGGCAAAAAACACTACAAAAATCCTTGTATAATTCGTAAAAAACTTGAATACCTATTTTAAGCGCATTTTGAATAGAAAATATCAAATAAACGAAAAGAAAGTACGAAATAATTCAAATCTTAGTTATATTTAAGTTCCATTTAGCAATAGGCGAACTTATATTATTATTCATTTATGAAGCAAAATTCCTAAAACATTTCACGTTTACCTATAAACTTGCGAAGTGCATCCCAGCGCTCCATCAATACATTTCGCGTGCACGTCTTTAGAATCTATTTCCTCTGACGCGTGATAAATTATAAGTGTACTAGTCCCGTTAGTCCATTTCTATGAAATAATGATTTCCTATATGAGAAAATGATTCCATTTGTTTGAAAATGGTATTGTGCCGCAAGCACCACTAGAGAGGTGCCATATACCGCGATCTAGATCCGACCACGTGCACGCTCAAATTGCTATGAGAGGTCAGTAGCCCCGTGGCTCGGTCACGATGTCCTTCCAACGCATCGCAGTCACGACCTATTTACTGTTCCAATTGTTAATGATGGTAAAGCTCGCCCCTTAATATCCGTATCGCTAAGTAAACTGAATGATAAGGAAAATAATGGAACTGAGAAATCGATTAAGGTCGCGACAATCTTGTTGTAAAATATGACTCGAATTCGCAGCTTGACAAGCGTGACGAAATGCAGTTCAGGAGCAGGTGCTGCGTGACGACAAGTTTTATGGTGATGCGTCTCGGTCGCAATAACACCGGAGCCGTGGATAATTTACAAACTGCTCCGAGACGTGTTACGGTTCGCTTTGATCGCGATGACAAAAAGAAACTAACGGTACCGATGTCACGAGGACGCGTGATTCTCGCCGATTTTTTGTTGCATTAACTAAATAGACTGGGAAAAATAAAATGCGATTTATTATGGCGCAATTACATTTGGTCGTTTGCCCCAATTCGGACATCCAAATTACTTTGATTTTACTCGAATTCGGGCAATACCCTAGGCATCCGAATTCGGGTAAACGACCGAGTGTAATGGCGGCATTAGTCAGGACACGTAATTCGAGTAAAAACGCAAATGGAAAAACATGAAATTTAAGACATATTTAAAGCTATTTAAGTATTGGAAACTGCTTGACGTTCCATAGGATAAAAATAAAATTTATTTATTTATTACCGATTTCAAAACTGGATCCGTCAAGATCCAAAACGAGAAAGGGGCAAAAAGAAATATGGCGCTAAAGTATGCCGAAGGTGCCTTAATGGAGTCAAGCAAATATTTAGCAGAACTTCATGATAAATTCAAGTGCAGCATAATTTATGATGTTTTAATTCATAATAAAAAGTCGCGAGTTGAAATTGAAACGTGTTTCGCCTTTCAATTTTATTGTGAATTGTTTTTGGCGAGCGATTGCATTACGTGTAATATGTCATTGATGATAAAGTTTTATTGACTTGCTTTGCAAGAAATTATGTAGCATCTTAAATCATTACTGGCCGTCGTATTTTTTCACGGGTTGAGCAAAATTTCTCACGGTATTCTAGCCGGGTATAATTACAATCGCCTTTGATTTCCGTTTCTTTGTAACAGATTACAGCTATCACGGTGGTAGAGCACAATTTAACGCTCCGGAACTTCGGTTATATTTTTAAATACAAAGTAACAGAAATTTAAATTGCATTCTGTTTGTTATAATTAAAAGAATACTTCGAACTGCGTCTGGCATACAGTAAACATTATGGCAGGATTTAACGTTCAGTTATATGATGTCGTAGAGGTTTTTAATCCCTCAGAGTTTTCTGAACTTGGACTTGGAATGTGGTTCCATCGTGGCAAGGCCGCGGCCTGAACGGCCTGTCTTTAGTGAATAAATTGCGTCTCGATAAACAGGCTTTGGTGCAACTAGTACTCTGTTCAGGCTAATAGCTGAATACGATTACCAGCAAAGATCTTTGAGATAGTTCTTTAGCGGAATCTCATTTATGGCTAGCGCAGTTTAATAGTACTGTCGTAATTGTCTTGTATTACGCGGAACAATATCGTAAATGTTAGATTTATTTGATGATCGGGTTGTACTTGGAGTGAACAAATTGTATTTACTGTCTAGTAGGTTGAGAAATCTTGAGAAAATGTATCGTTAGCCACGGTGCTCGTAAACTATTACTGTACTAATAATAAATTGCAATTTTAATTTATTTTAAAGCAAATTGTTGTCCTAGCAATCAATTTGTTTGTTTTGATGTTCCATAACATACTCGTACATGTTTTATTGCTATAAGTAGGTAGGTATTGATGAACTTCTGCACAGTATCGATTACCTTGTGGTATCGATTATTTTAATCTACATTTTCATTATGTATCATAATTATAAGGTAGCGATTTTTATATCGATTCTTTTTCATTAAACATTTTTTTTTATTATTTGCAGGTCATTAGGCTTGCAGCTTGCGTCTTTTGAAACGAAAGAAAAGGCTGATTCTATAACTACATACCTTACTAATGCTGGTAAGAACCCTTTAAAGGTTTATCTTTGTCAAAAAAATCATTAGCATCTGAATCAATTTTAGTGAAAATATAGACTATTGTTTGAGAACTTTGAATATTTTAAATATCTAATATATTAATCATCTATTTACAGGTTACAACAAGTATGACTTCTGGACATCAGGCAACAATTTAGGTACGGACATGTACCTGTGGATGAGCACGGGTTTGCCGTTCAACGCGACGTTTAACTACATGCGGCGGCTGCCGATCGATGCGCCCAGCCAGCATGCAGACGACAGCATCGACCCGCTCGACGTGCCACAAGGCAGCACCGCGCCTCAACGCACCGCCAGGCACGGGTACGTTGCTACTAGTGCAGAGACTATCTTATAAGACTTAAAAGGAGCGATAGAGTAGTAGAGGTGCTTAAAGTACTCACCGATTATGCATCGGAAAGACATCGTAATAAAGATGTTCACATTTCTACACGATCTAATTCCAAGGAAGCTAGAGGTTCCCATGTTAGGAAGTAACCGGTGTAATAAAAAAATCTTGAAAATTGTCGGTTACGCGTTTTTCCCACGACGCGCTCTGTTGGGTTCGCTAACTTGTTAATAAATAGCGTAGCATTAAAGGGCAATGTTTTTATAATTTCCCTGTACCGGTTCTTCAATGCAATATTGCATAAAAACTAGTCGGTATTCCAGAACGGAGCACGTGATGACGAACGGCTGCGTGTCCCTGAAAGCGCCGACCTTCCACTGGGAGCCGCAGCACTGCGGCGAGATCAAGGACTTCATCTGCGAGCAGACGCGCTGCTACTACTACAACTACGGCTCCATCCCCGTGTCCTCCGCGCAGGGGTAATGCCAGGTGAGATGCCAGCCGTCTCCGGAGGCCCGCTCCCCGACTAGCCGCGCGCTCCCCCTCTCACACATTTAGCGGCTTCTATACACAGGTTCCGAGTTTCGAGTTCATGAATTTCGTCAACCGGTACTCAACGTGTCTAAAGGACGACATGATTAACTGTAATAACATTTGGGACACTAGTTTACGACGTAGTCAGTGTGCTAACATTTAAGTCCAAGTTTAAACCTTGGTTTTACCTCAATGTTTGTTCGTAGCGCGCGGGCCCGCGGGATCAGGCCTCTGCGCCAACCCAACCACCAAACAAGAGCCCTACACCCAGCAGACAATATTTGGCATCTATGACGTTATCGTCTTTAACTATTTCAATATCATTTATGATGGTCACATAAAGAATTTCAAAATTGACAAAATCTTTTGGTGGGTGGGTGAAGGGGGCTTTGCTTGGTATCTCTTGTTTAAGTGATACTTTACTTATCAATAGTAATTTGAAATTAACCCTTTTGTTGTTTTAAAAATGACTAATACCATTAACATAATCATTGTCGTAATAATTTAAATTTAGAATATGAATTACTGATTCTTTAAAGTCACTGATATCGTTCGATACATTCGATATCTAATAGATTGCAGCATGTGTGCATTTTACAAGCGGCTCTCTAACACGAGGGTCGGTATGTTCTGCCGGTAGGAAGCCGCTGTCGATGACGACGACGACGACCGCCCACCCTCTGACGTCGTCGTCGCCGCTCCCGCCGCGCTCCGAACACCTGCCGACACACTTCACCCTCAACGACCTCATCGGCAAATTGCGGCCCACCTCTCTAGACGGTCTGCAGTCGCCGCACATTAAGAAGCTTGGGATCCTGCCGTCGTCACCCCAGATCGACTCACACTACTCGCGGGCATCGGACGCGCATGCGCACGACCATGACCACGAGCAGGAGCAGAAGGAGGAGGCGACGCAGGGTCCCTATGACGACGACGAGGGCATGGCGGGCGACGACCCGGCCGCGTACCTGAGCCACGAGGCGCACGCGCCGGCCGACGACGCGCCCTCCACCGCCGAGCCGGACGCCACCGAGCATTCCGTCCACGCCAGCGGTATGCTGGCGCCCCCCGCCTACTAGTGTCTGGCCGAGCGGTCCATATCAATCTTTTCGTGACAATTAGGTATCGAGTCTACCAAAAGTATTATTTCAATAATTTGAGGCATTTATACGTATTTTTAAGGTGTTTTACTTTAGAAGCTTACGTGTTGAGGGTGCACTGTACGCCTTGTTATATTGATATCACGTAATGTAAATGAGATTTCTAGTATCGTAATATTTTCCAGCTTACACAATGAATGATTATGGGGATTTCGAAGGTATATTATGGGGCAATATGATTTATTAAACTAGGTTGAAGGTGCTGGCGACTCGCTTGCGTGCGACTTGCCTCCGTCTTCGTAAATGTCGAATATCACAAAAAGAGTATTCCACGTATAGGTACCTACACTTCGCTAAGGTAGATAACGTAGAAGCGTCAGATCTCCGGTATTTTTGATGATAAACCGTAAAATGTATTAATTTAATATAAGAAAATTAAGTGGATAAATTAATGTCTGGACATATCATTTGAAATACATAGTGGTATAAGATAGTGTTTATAATATACGTGACGTACCTAGTTAAGTAGGTATATTAAGTTGAAACTCAAGAATTTAAAGAATAGTGATGTAGCGAAGTTAATAAAGTTTATACGTAATAAGAAACAAATGTTTAATTTGAAATACTGTAGGTATTTTCTATTTCCTCGACTTTGCATTCTGAACCCCTATTTCAAATAACTATGATCAATGCTGGACATGTCAACTGAAAGGTTGTAAAGTTGGCAGCAGGAAAAACAGGGCCGGCTGTTAAAAAATATCTAAATAAACACATTGAAGACGGTAAAATGCCAAGTGCCGTAAAGTTTCAGCGTTGGCAATGAGCATACATACAGGCAGATTTATGAAAACGTCGCAGGATTCCAGAACTGGATTGTTATTGAAACAACACTGTATTCAAATTCAGAACTGGGTACTGGAAGTTGGACTGGATTGAAACGTGTTTACACTGTTCCAATGCCAATCCAGCGCTGGATTCCAGCGAATCCAAACTACTCACCAGCCGTTGATAACGCCTTCCACGTTGAGCATGGGTACGATCTTGAACACGTATTTGGCCCGAAGAGCCGCAGCAGCGATGGAACCGCTGAGTAAGCAGCCCAGCGTGCCGTCCATCACCCACGACGCATTGCTTTCACCAGGGTGCACGCGCGCCGTCAGAAACACTATCTCACGATCCTGTTGGTAAACCGGTAATAGTTAATAGAATTTGTTGAAGTAATGTCTAAGCTGTGGCAAGGTCGCAAGGTAGGCAATGCTTTCGCCCAGTAGGCTAATTCACTTAATTTCATGACGCGCCGATCCAATTCCCGCGAGCGTATCTGACAGCGATCGCCGATTAAAGGCCTATCCGCACACAACAGTGCCGGCACAGTGCCGACACGTGCCGACCAGCAACGTATCGATCAGTGTCAGTGAAATATGATATTGTACCATACATTTTGTATGACGCTATCCGTACTCGTCAGTGACAGTGACGTTCCGGCGAATGTCGGCGCAGAGAACTGACGTCACTGAACGTCACTGTCACTGACGAGTACGGATAGCGTCATACAAAATGTATGGTACAATATCATATTTCACTGACACTGATCGATACGTTGCTGATCGGCACGTGTCGGCACTGTGCCGGCACTGTTGTGTGCGGATAGGCATTAAGAGAATACGAAATGCGTTGTTTTGATCGAAACTTAACTGCAACTGAACTTCTTTATTTAGATGAATTAGCCTACAGTGCGGTGGTATGTTTATAGGCCGGGCAAACAGTAGCTTCATATTGTAGGGTAAAACCGGGATAGATGCCGCACTTTTTGAAATGGCCTTCTAATTTTAAAAATATTAATTTACCATGAATTATCTCTATGAATATAACTAGTTTAATCTTTAATATTACGTTATGACTTGTTTTTGTTGACCTAGCAATAACAGATTTTGCAGAAATTAACTTTTTACACAACAATTTATTTGAGGATAGATGCCTACCTGTAAGGATAGATGCCCCAACATGAAAATGCTAATGAGGATAGATGCCTGCAGTGTAGGATAGATGCCCTATCGAATAAAATAAGTAAAATACATAATTTTAAGATGTTTTATTAGTAATCTTTAGAAGACAATTCGAATATGACACGCATAACTATAATAAAGTTAAGCATTTGCTTAAAAAAAAAATAATATTTAAGTTTTAACATACTTAGTAATATAAATAAAGTAATATAGTCATACCTATTTTAACATTAAGAAATAATTATTTAAAATCGTCAGAAAAATAACACAAAAAGATCTACATTTTTTTATCCTACTTAATTTAGGTCGAACTGGAATGTGCTTTCAGTTTTCCACATCTTGAGCAATACTCGTACTTAGTTTCTAAAAATTGTTTAGCAGGTTTCATGTAGCCACTTCTGGCACATTATACATAAAATCCAGTCGAATTTTGACTTTGACTTTTACAGTTTTCAAAGCATTCTATGCATGTGCATCTTTGGCTGTGTCTTTAAGGACTTCTGGTTCATGTCTCTTAGTTTTCTTTACAGGCAAACCTTTAGTTTTAATCCCTTTATTTTTATAGTCGTTATTGGGTGGATTTTCTTCATCTTCGCTGTTTGAACTGTAAATATTTTTGTCGTTTTCGTGAGATTCGACCCTCATTTACTTTTAAATAATTATCATTTTCTTTATAACAAAAATTAGTCCAGTCGTCGTGGTCTTCACTAAAACTTTTTTTTATTGTCTTGTTCGTTTTCTTTGGTTCCTTTATTTGTTTTCTTAAGTTCTCCTTTTTCTTTGGTTGTTTCAGTCTTGTTTCTCTTGACTTAGTTTTTATTTGTTTTTCTTCCTTTCAGCAATATCTTTCTTTTTTTTAGAAAATCTAATCAAAATCGAAAGCTAATTGTTCTGTAGCCCAAGAAAATACTCAAGCTCGCACTCTCTCCATTCTTTTATATTTCCATGGTTCACCTACAATCAGTAGACATTAATAAAAATACACTACTTAATACAACATAATATTTCCGATAACTAATAATAAAACACGCTAGCACCATCAGCGTATACTTAGATGCCCCAAAGAATATCAAAACCTACCATCAGGAATAGATTGAAAAAGAAAAAAAAATATAACAGAACTTAAGAAGCATTTAAAAAAATACTCTGACATATGTATAGGTGTATGAGGGGATAGATGCCTCTAAGGGCACCTATACCTCGAAAAATCGGGGCAACTATCCTTTTTGATGTGGATAGATGCCCTTTTATTTCTTAAATAAACTAAAAACAAAAGAGCGTTTATTTACACCTAGGTGTACACTTAATGAACCAGTTTATTGACATAATAAAAAATATAACGGAATTTATTACTACTTGAAAAGTTATACACCGGCAAATACTAACCTCTGAAAATTTGAAGCATTTGTCGCGTTCGCTGCGGAAATAATCACACGCACAAGCGAGATTTGTTCATAATGCACGACAACTTGCGGGGGAATAAGGTGTGGGGTGCCTGCGCTTCTTATTTAAACTATTAATTTTTAGTTGCGAGTTTGAGAAATTAGGTTTTTTGGAAACGAGGCATCTATCCCACTGCGGCATCTATCCCGGTTTTACCCTACTGTTGATTCAGCCTGTTGTAGCATTTAACGGAGCTCATGTCCGGGTACTCCAGCGACATGCAGAATGACACCAGGGTTGGTTAATCACTTATACAAGCAGACCTTGCAATCAAACTGGAAAATAGTACGGTGAGGCTGCTGTACTTAATGAGGACTTATTTAGTTGGTAAGCACAATATATTCCTTCATACATAATGGTAATGGCTTGATTTGACCTAGAACAAGTGACGTTTAATTTTCGCTGTATATTATTTATTAGTAGTCCCAAGCCAACGCCGAACCTGGCGTCATAAATGTACCCGCAAACTGGCAATAAGCTCACCACCACATGGCACTATAAAAGGCCAAATGTGGGTTTACAGACTTCTGTAATAGGAGAACAGCTCTGTTTACCCTACTCATAATAAAGCAGTGCTATCAGAACATATTGAAAAGAATAAAATTTATTAACTAGCATTATCGACGCATTCCTAGGTCCGCTAGGAATGCAGTGCTTTAAGGATAGATACATGAAAATCAGAATACTGGCCGGCCGGCGCTCACTAACGGCGTGGCAAAGGATTTTTTAAGCTCAATAATTTTAAACCTTATTTTAATACCTTTAAGACTCGTATTTACCGTGTACCAAGGGATGTTCCGGCATGCCGCGGCACGACGAATCATCCCGCGGCATGCTAACGAAATACGAGTGCTAACGGTATTAAAATAAGGTTTAACATTATTTGAGCTTAAAAATGTCTTCCCGTACCGTCCTGTTAGTTAGCGCCGGCCGGCCATAAGTCAACCTTTAGAATTTACTTTTTTTATGTTGAATGACTCAATTTGCCTAGCTGCAGACGTTGTCAAGATCCCTCTAATGTTGTGGTGTACCCAGTATGTCCGGCAATGGACTGCGTAAGGCAAAGTTAATTTATCGATAAAAATTAGCAAGAATTTCGCATTAAAATGCACATAGCTAGCGCCAAGTATGTTCAACATCTTGTTCCATACTAAGTACATGATTTCTAAGCATGTGGATTCTAAAGCATTTTTACGGAGAAAAACAACATACCACGATAGGATTAGAAGGCGTGTCTTCGGCGGAGACCGTTAGCAACGGAACCTCGTTGTTGTTGAGGGAATAGCAGAGAGGCTCCGCGCGTAGGTATGATCCTGGCGGCATCTGCGTGCTCCATTGCCATATTCGAGTCTGGACAACAGTATCAAAATATTACTAAAATCAAAAATTTGTTTAAGTAGAACCAAAGAAAAGTTTAGGAAACACCGATTGAAATGTAAATGAAATGAATAACATGAACATAACATCACGCCTGTATTCCCCAAAGGGTTTGGCAGAGGTATAGTATACCCTAATTTTTGCCGTAATGTTTTAGTACAATGTAATAGGGAGCGACTAGATTGCCATCAATCGGGCAAAAATCCAGACCCCGGGCTGTTACTAAAAAAATCCATTTGGAAAAACCCAATAACATTGCCCAACCTGGGGATGGGACCCAGGATCTCACGCTTAGAAGTCATGCTTGCGATCACTAGACCAACGAGGCAGTCGCTCTATTGGCACTAATAATCGCTGTTTCCTCGTGGTCATACTAGGTTGTCCTACTAGTATGACTACGAGGTTACACATGTCCTTGTGGTCATACTATGATTTTTGCACCCGTAGGTTGTCGTACTAGTATGACTACGAGGATACACATGTCCTTGTGGTCACACTATGATTTTTGCACCCCCACTAAAAACATTATAAGAAAACGAAAATATAGAACTAGGAATAAACACCTGAATTGTCGTAATTTTTGTAGAAAAAAACCAATATGGAACGAACTAACACACAGTGAAATTAGTATTGGTTTTTTTTCTAGAAAAATTACGACAATTCAGGTGTTTATTCCTAGTTCTATATTTTCGTTTTCTTATAATGTTTTTAGTGGGGGTGCAAAAATCATAGTGTGACCACAAGGACATGTGTATCCTCGTAGTCATACTAGTAGGACAACCTAGTATGACCACGAGGAAACAGCGCTAATAATGCGAAATACAATAACGGCGCCCGGGAGTAAAAACCTCTGGAATGCATTTGGTCATTGCGCGGTTCCTGTGGGCTTTAACGCGGAATAAGTCGCGGGCAAAAGCTAGTCAATTACATTTATTACGAATTTTATATACCAAGGCTAGCTTTTGCTCGCGGCTTCGCTCCCGTTAATTTACAGATCCCTAATTTTTTGATCCCAAAATATAGCCTATAGCACTCAGGGATAACGTAGCTTCCTATTGGTGAAAGAATTTTTGAAATCGGATGAGTAATTTCGGAGATTACCTTCTACATACAAACAAACAAACAAACAAATTCTACCTCTTTATAATATTAGTATAGATTTTATATACCAAGGCTAGTTTCAGTGCCCACAAACTAATTTCAAATAGAGCGGCTCTCTTTTATGATGTAGTCCCTAGAAGTCGTGATAAAATAATATTACCAAATTGCATTCCCGAGGTTTTCACTCCCGGGCGACGATAAGTACCTACAAATGAACATTATAAAAATAAGTGCCAAAAGAACCATTAGCTCAGCATAATGTCAGATGGCAGAACTAGATACTACGCTAACGTTGATTTTCAGCTACAACTCACGAGTGCTAAACGATGGAAACTAGATCTAAAATAAAAGGTTGAATTTTTTTTAATTAAAACTGCTTGAAAATCGAGGACAATATAAAAATAGGCTTATTTAGACACCTTCTTTTCGAAATAAAAATATGGAACACAATTAATATCATTCTATAAAATGCACCAGAGAGATCAACCAAACACGCTGATTTTGAAGATCATCCCATTTGTGGTTAGCGATATTTATTTGATTATTTACATGCAAAATGGTATCAAAATAAAAATCTTTGGCTTTTGGATTAGTATTGTACTTTTATTAATTTAGACATAAGACCACGAACTTACTTATATATAAACAAAAATCAGGTAAAGCAAATGTTTACCTAATTAACGGATACACATATAGTTAATCAGTTTTCAGATGCTAAGCTACTATAACGTAGGTAATCCAAAAGCATGTTATTAACTCATAACTTTTCTCACCCTTTAAAGCGCCCCATACACCTACAATAATATTGCACAATTTTTTTATTGTGCAATAATATTGAATACCCCCTTTGATTCCAAACGTTCAATAAATTCACTCAATAAAATTGACAAACCAGTCTGATCAATATTTTCGTGCGTGCAACATGTCTGACGACGAAGTTTTGGCGGCAGACGTGCTAGTGATTTTGTTGATTTAAAAAAAAAAAAAAAAAAAACTTTTATGGGTTAAAGAATGGTTGAAAACATCTTCTTGGTCAAAAATAGATTCTTTATCTTTCATAGTATTCTTGCTCGCCATTTTATTCAATTTCACAACATGACCATATACACTAACACCGTAACTGACCGATCGTGACCGCTCCAAACACTGGAATGAAAAATATTGTGCAATATTGAGCCTACACAGTGCAAGAAAAAAATATTGTACAATAAAATTTAAGCTCGCTCAAACTTTTGTTCAATCATTGCGCAATGTTTCAATACTATCCATACACGTTGAATAATATTGTGCAATCAGACATACTCGTATTGTACAATATTATTGTAGGTGTATGGGGCGCCTAAGATTTTAAACAAAATCTAATTCGTTTTTACTCTAATACGAAACAGAAAAGAAAACTGCGTTAAGCGCAGTTCAGAAAACGCTATAATATGTAGATTATAGCAAATGTTGTATGGCACAGAAATATCTCTCAGCATATATTTTATATGGACACGTTCACACAACGCTATGCTATAAAGTATTGGCTTGCTGTATGCGATAAACTTAGCGATTTTCAGAGCTATATCGTACGATTCTCCGGTCCCCGCCCCGCCTCTCTTCCACCCCGTCCGTCACCCGATGGATCGCCGTCAAATAACTTGCTATTCATAGCAGACCTGCTTGCGATATAGCGTATTGTGTGAACGTCATGCTATATAGTCATAGCTTATGACGTAATATGCTCTACTATATAGCGAAATAGTATAGCGTAGTCGGAACATCTTTGACTTCAAAGTGCTTAGATAATAATTGGAAGGATTTTAATGGGAATCGGTATCCTTTGATTCTAGGATCATTCCCTACGTCTCAAACGTAATCGTCACACTATTGAAGTTCTATAATCAGTTGCTTTGTCGGAAAATTGACGATCTAAATAGATAATTCTTGGATGTAATTGAATGTTAAGAAAATCTAGATTGAATTTATAGATCAATCTTGTGTTGTAAGTATGGAATAGTTCCTTGATTTGTATTTAAAGAGCACCTTGTGAGGTGGTAATATTATCTACAAAAACATGATTTCTCAAAAATAGTTTTGTTTTTAGTCACTACTTTTTTTACGTTAGAGCATTCTGGCAAACTTAGGACACAGGTTTTATTACAAGTCCTTGCAGTCTGGGAGGCCTAAGCTGAGCTTTGCATATTTGTGTGAGTCCACATAGAATCGATTGCCAAAAAGCAGTATAAACCGGTTTAAACCAAGTAAAGGACGCGTCTGCATTCATTCTCACGCAAATACAAAGCTCAGCTTAGGCCTCGCGGACTGTACCATTTTGGGTTATTGATATTTGACGACACGTTTGGTGCAGTGGCTAAGCGATTGGCTTCTGCGCTACGGGTCGTGGGTTCGATTCCCACACGGAACAAAAATTTGTATGGCCTACAGATGGTTGTTTCGGGTCTGGGCGTTTGTTTGTGAGATTTGTGTCTGTAAACGCACCCACGATACAAGAGAAATCTTAGTGTGGGGCAACGTTTTTAAAAAAAAAAAAAACAAAAAAAAAAAAAAAAATTAAAGTTATTTTTAATTAATTCGATTCTTGTCTCATTGAGTACTGCAGTTTGCGTTCATAATGATAAATGGAGTTTTAAACGTGCGCACTGCGCATTCTTTATTTTCGGACTTCAAATTTTTATGATTTTTCATTGACATAGAATACGTATGGACCATATGGAGTCTAGTACGTCTTTCACGAAAATATAATACACCATCAACTTTTATTCACTTTACTTGCGTAGTTTTTATATGATCTCACTACACAGAACGGCATAGTTGACGTCACATTGACGTGTAGTTACTCGTTCGTCCAAATGAAGAGAGAGGCGTGCGATAAAGGATGATTCACGTTACACCGTGCCGTGTCAGGGCCCGACCGGGCTAGAGTTCAGCGTCGCATATATTTTTCACCGAAGCAAGACCCCCGTGTCTCGTTCCTGGTCATTTAACATCAGTGACCAGCCCGGAAGCGACGAAGATCCTGCTTTGGTACAATATATATGCGACGTTGAGCTCCGGCCCGGTCCCGGAGCTGATACGGCACGGTGTAACGTGAGTCATCATTAGGTCTGCTTTTAAAATTTTTGACGTTGTAGTCTTCATTCGGTTCGGATATTTTTGAGCGCTGTTGCGCTGACCCGAGGTCCATACGTGTTTTACGTCAATGTGATTTTCCGTAATATGGCTCCTAACCGATTGAATTCAGGATCTTAACATCTGCCCTAACCATAACCTACGCCATTTGCTACAATGGGTTGTTCACAAAAGATAAAATTGAAAGATATAGATCAAATGAACAGTCAATATCTCACCATCATCATAGAATAAGTGAAAGGGAAGTGGTACGCGATATAGACGACATCGTTGGTGTGCGGGAACTCGATGTTGAACGTGACCGTCAGGTAGCACTTGTTGTGGTTCTTCTGATTAGCGTAGTGGTAGCTGTTCCGGTAGTAACATATGTCAGAGCCTGCCCGCAACCAACCTGGGGACAATCACTGCGTGATATAAAACTAAGGTATACAGTATCATCAAACAAAGAATTGAAAAGTCTTCGAAGACATTAACATTAGTAGACAGATTAAGAAATATAAGAAAATGTCCAGCCTATAAAAATAAGCCTCAAAGACTTCGTGCATTTGTCGCAGTTGTTGGCTGATCTCTTTATGGCACAGGTCCGATCTTGTATGAATTCCATACAATTTCATACAAATGTTGGTTGGGGTGGTACACTGCCATGATAGTCTATCAGTGCCATGGCTGATCGATTGGATGGTCATAAGTGCTTGGCAGACGACAATCAGAGCCAGTTTCACAGTTTCATCAGTTCGATTCTCAGGTCAGGCAAGTGACTTTTTGACAATCTTTGAATGCAATATTTCCTATTTTTAAATATAAAATATAGTTTCCTTTAAGTAAAATTTGTTATCTTCAATACTGGAAGTACCTTCCCTCCATGACATGGAGATTTGGGGCATTCGCTATAAAATCTAAAATTATAAACCAGTTGATTCTTCTGTTGGGTTTGATTTTTGCGGCCGTTACTGATGGTGGGTGTTTGATATAAACATAAAATATACTTAAGAACTTCTTTACTTGAAAACAGCATCTATTCTCTACCCGTTATCCCTCGCATGCAGGTGTCGCTTGGGCTTCATATTATACGGTATGCGTAACTGCGCGGCGTGATCGCCAGTCAACCAAAAGTCTTCCCGTTGCACTGTTTGCGACAACAACACAAACTTGATGCAACCCATCTGCTAATCATAACGCAAAGATAAAACAGTCTAAGTATTTCCATTTATTTTGTTAATGCAGACCATCTGCAAGGAATCGGCGAACTACTGACGGGACGATCGGACGAGCTGTGAAGCCACTACACCTTATTTGCCGTAAGATGGCGCTGCTACAAATGCTACAATCATTATGAAGGACGTAGAACACAGGCTCAGACCTCTTACCACTTTTTACTTTTCCGTAATGGTTGTTCTGCTGTAACCTTTATAATTATGTACTTTTATTTCGCATAAATATACTTTATTCAAGTCTACACCCTGGCTTCATACTTCAAAATTGGAACATAGAGTCATCAGCACAAATTCAACACCATGATTTAATACTACAACTCTACTGTGTTAGAACACTAGATGATATTCATCACCATTAGCGGTGATACAAGCGAGATGGCAGGATCAGTTTGTGAAGCTCCCGCGCACACTCGCCGAAGTATAAACGAAACAGAAGACCGACAGGCCAGCAATGTTTCGCTGATGTGCTAGGCTGTGGCTGTAACTATCTAGAAAGGAGCTGGAGTAGATTGAATACTGTGCGAGGACCGACTGTTTCGGTGCCACGTGGTATAGCGTATAGTATACGCCGTATACTAGTCTAACGCTTTGGACTGGAATAGGCTGAGATGATTAATTAATTGATTATCCCGTTTTTCGAGTTATCTACCATATCTTCATAGGATATAATAGTCCAATGAAAAGGGATAGTTATTCAATTTAGGACTTGTTCTTAATATTGATGATTTTTCCAAATTTTAAATCGGTATATCTCATGAAACATAATTCGAAAGAAAAACATTTTGAGATATGTTTTGTAGAAAATCGCATAATCTTAATCTACAACTTTGTCCAAACTATTATGACGATAACACTTACCTCTGAGGAGATATTTACGAATAACAGATTTCTTTTTTGACGAATGATATTGAATAACTTTTTTGGAAAGTGGGATCGACGGGGGCTTTTGACATTTCATTTGTAATTATGCATTTAAGGTCTGTGCCAATTTTCAGCTCTAAGAGCTCTTACACAGCACGTTTTTTTCAGGCGCCGTCGACGCGCGTTTCGCTACCGCGCGTTGTCTTGAAATAGGCAGATTAATTGCGATTGCATCGCTGCAAACTCACGAGAAACGCGCCACAGACGTGCGTGAGCAACTCTCCTTGCAAAATAAAACGCGCGTAGCACGCGCGCAGTTGTGCGTGTATCGCGCTGTACGTATGTGTTTGTAGCTAAAGAGATGCGCTGTGCCAGCGCGTCTGTATTGATGTAACTCCGCGCTACAAGCGCGTCGACAGCTCGCGAAAAAGTCGTTGTCTGCATACTACAATTTTATGAACGTGTGAATAGGTAAATTGGTTGCGATAACATCGCGTTTGCAGCGCGTTATATTTGCGTGCGACGCGCGTCGACAGCGCCTGAAAAAACGTGGTGTGTAAGAGCCCTAAGCGAATTATTCCGAAATTTAAGGATATTTTTGTCTATTTTGACTGGACTATAAGCTAATTACACAGGAGGTACTTGTTTGGTAATACATCTGATCTAGTACCTGGTCTTCCACTGACAGCTTCTTTTACTGAATACATGACTGGTTTCATGCCGAAGTTGAACTGGCTGTCTGACTTCTCGCAGTTGACGATATTGAAGATGTAGGGGCGACCATGCTGCATGTTGCGGACCTCGAAGTAGAACCACTGGTGCCGCTTAGTAGAGTTTACGTCTGGCATGAGGATCAGCTCGTACTCTCTCGGACCTATCTGAAGTTATTTATCTTTTAGATAAGAATAATATAATGTAAAATGATTAGGGATTGGTAATTTGGCTTTGGATCAACATTTCCTTTAAAATGCTCTAAATGGTCAGAGACGTAGTTTATGCTAAATAATACTTTTCATGTACTAAAATCGCTCAGTAACAGTGACGTCATAAATTAGAGATGACATTGAACAGAATTTACCGTACAGAAAGCAATCATAAAAACATAATATTGTGTAGCACTTTATAAAAATGATTTCCAACTCTGACATTGCCATTGTGACATCACTGCCAACAATGACCGATTTTAGTAAAGTTAAAAAAGGGTATAGCTAGATTTTAGTTGAATATTAAAGCATGTACCTACATTAAATATGTGATGGTTAGGTTATCAGTACAATAACCTTTACAATTTTTGTTTGCAGCAGAAAATAATTAGAGTAGGTAAAAGACAAGTTCTTGTCAAGATTTCAGACTATTAAAATGAAAATTATAGCTACGAATATGAATTATTTTTCTCTAAAGCCCGGTTTCCACCGCGAAAGGGTAATGTGCGAGAAATAGTTAGGCGGAACGGGCTCCTTTTTAATGAAATAGATTTACATTTCCACCAACAAAGAGTTTAGTCTGTTGATTTCCACTGCAAAAGGAAAATTAACCAAGCGAGTTCATTTCAACGCTTTCTGTTCGCCCAGTCCTTTCCGCCCGACTATTTATTGGTGGGAATACAAGTATGCAGTTTACTCTTGCGAGTTAAACGGAGTCCTTAATGGGTCCGTTCCGCTCGCGGTGGAAACCGGCCTTTAACGTTGTTTATAAGACTGACGGAGGGAAATTACCTGAATGACTTTCCTGAGATTGCCAGACTCGAATCTCGACTCAAACGCAAGCCTCGAGGAGAAGCTGTTGACTTTCGTGATCTCCTGTTCATCAGTGTTGCCGAGGCATATGTTCTCTGCGCTAAAACTTTATGACAAACATCTTAAATCAATCGTGTTGGCTTCAAATCAACGAATAGAGAGGCAGTGGATAGATTTTGGACAATCCACTCATGTGAACTAATCTTCGCAGGGAAACAACAACGTCGATTGTAAAATCGACTTTCTTGTTTCCGGCAAAAGTTACGTTAGTCTTACACTGAGTTGCAAGAAAGATACCATTAGGTGATCATTAACTAAACCGTCATTAAGAATAATGTTTTCATTAAATTAATGGCTATTGCATGAACACTAATTAGGTCGCAGTTCGTTCTTAATTTACTAATTATCATAATTATATTGAAATCATGGGGAGTTTGACACATCAAAAATTAATTTTAATGGATAGTTAATCATTCCATTCATCAGAGGAGCTCGTGGCTAAATAATTACAGCCGCATAGACCGATCTTCCGGGTTAAGCCACGCTTGCCGAGGTTGGTCTGTGGATGGGTGACCATTTACCATAGCGAGTTTCCTCCGTGCCTCGGAAAGCACGTAAAGCCGTTGGTCCCGGCTGTCATTTGTAGATCTTTGACAGTCGTTACTGTTGGTCAGAAGCCAGAAAGTCTGACGACCAGTCTTACCAAGAGTATCGTATTACCCAGTTACTGGGTTGTGGAGGTCTGATAGGCAGTCGCTCCATGTAAAATACTGATATTCAGCTGCATCCGGTTCGACTGGAAGCCGACCCCAACATAGTTGGGAAAAGGCTAGGCAGATGATGAGTTAATCATTCCATTAAATCTAGCTTCTTGCAATGGACAGAAGAGGTTAATGGAGCATTAAAATTCTAATGAGAGCATTAAAATTTAATGGACCTTTCTTGCAACTCCATTAAACAACAATCCATTTAAATAAATTTTTGATGTGTCAAGCTCCCCATGATTTCAATACATGATAATTAGTAAATGAAGAACGAACTACGACCTAATTAGTGTTCATGCAATAGCCATTAATTTAATGGAAACATTATTCTTAATGACGGATTAGTTAATGATCACCTAATGGTATCTTTCTTGCAACTCAGTGTATATCTATCTACTCCTCTATTCGCGATTTGCGTTTACGTCCAATAAAGTGATCATATCATATAAACACATTACATTTTGACTACGTAGAATATTTCTATCATAACATACAATACGGCCGACGTATCTTGGCGAGTCTGAAGTTAGTTGTTTGGCTGCGCAATGAATCTTTTAGATACGAAATTGTCTACTACGCAGCTAGTCAACTTCAGATTCGCCAAGATACGTCGGCCGTATTGTAATTGCCTGTATTCCCCGAAGTGTTGGGCAGAGGTGGATAATTTACCCTCATTTCGCGGTTCTAAGTCCCATGTAAAAGGGGGCGAGTGTATTGCCATCAACTGGGCACAAATTCACACTCGGGATGCTTCTGAGAAATTCCACACGAAAAACCCAATAACACTTTGCCCGACCTTTGGATTTAACCCAGGACGCCCACGCTCAGCTGTCGCGCTTCCAACCATTAGACCAATGAGGCAAACAGGATAAACATACTTTAATAGCTTCAATTCATATTTTATTCATAGAAAATGGGCATTTTGTATGAACACGCGTACGCATGCTTCGCCTTTTCTCACTAATTCAGCCGCACGTATATGGAATCACATAATTTCACAGGTGATATGAATAAATCTATTCATCAATCAATCTAAATCGTCAATTCTAAATCCTTCCAGCATTTTTGCGAATTGATGCCGATAAATATGATTAGTTCGGCGGTAGTCATGAGCGCGAATAAAAACATAATGCGATCATCGATCTGTTTGCGTGGTGGGAAGATACCACAAATCATAATAATTAGTTACCTCATACTTTATCTGTGAAAAGACAACAATTGCATAATAACGTGCTCCTAATTGACCACTACTAAGAACTACCGAAAGACGGCCGCGATCTAAAATAGCAGATACGTTAATAGAACATCAACCGTTGTTTTGGTTAAGCCCATGGAATATTTTGAGCAATATGTACCTCTTTTGTGCACCGGGGTCAGGGTTGATAGGGGCACTGCACAGCTGATCCAAATCGAACACCGTCTCGTTCATGTATGCTTCAGGGTTTATCGCCCTGTCTACACAAGACAGAAGTTTCATCCTGAAATAATTGTAAAATTGAAGAATGGCAGGTTTTGTTTCGGTATTTTTATCCTTACAATTTTGAAAGAGTTCATTTAGAGAAAGTTGTTGAACCCGAAACCATGAGTTATTAAATTAAGGTGTTAACAAAACTAGTATCATTTTCTTTGAAGTTTTATATCACAGGGCAAGAATACTGACATATCATAGAGTTAAAAATAAAACATGATACACAGTGTGTAAACGAATTCGTGTAATTCCTTCAAACCACGTGATCTAGTGGTGACACTGATTGACCCTGCATAGGTTTTTTGCAGAATCAACCAAAAAAATCAAGCACAAGTTTAAGCATTGTTGGGTTAAGGTGAAAGATACGGGCTGTTCCCAGCACTTTTCCCGCTAGATGGCGCTGAAATCATTATTTTGAGTTTATTTCGTTTTATGTGAAATCTGAGCATTACAAAGTTGTAGAAGTAGTGTTCGCGACACTTGGTCATTACCTTTTAATGAACTTGATCATAACAATGCCTCAAAATCCACCCAATTTGACACAGAATCCCATAATAACATCTGTCATTGAATTTACACACTTTTACACACACATAGACGTATTCCCTACGTTTACAAAGTTTACCACTAGATGGCGTGCATTTAAAAAAGGGCTAAAATATTTTGTAGAAATACTCTCAATAGGGGTAGGCAGAACGACACCTACGATAAATTAAAACTAGTACTATTTTAGGAAAATAAAAGTTATATTTTAAGGCGTAAAACATTTAATTGATTAATAAAAAAAGGAAATAAATAATGTCAAATATACACAGTAAAATATAGTTTTATTTTATTACCTAAGTTTTTAGTAAAACAAAAATCTAAATCTTTATTGAGTTCAATAAGGTATTTTCACCTTTTATAGTAAATACAAATTAAAAGCTTTATACAATGATTATGTAGATTCTAAACAAACTACTACAAAAAATTTTCAATTGAACAAAAATTATTTCTTCTTGTCTTGAAACCACTGCTTCACAGGTGCTACAAAGAAAAATAACTTTACTTAGTATATTTGTAAAAAATAACTTTACTTAGTATATTAGTACCAGCGTCACCATCATTGATTTTTAACCGACTTCAAAAAGGAGGAGGTTCTCAATTCGTCTGAATGTTTTTGTTTTTTTTTTTTTTTTTGAAGTTAGATTTCGGTGAGGTTGGCGTGGTGTTCGATTTAGCGGCATATTGGGCGTTCAAATGCACCAAAAGCAAAATAAAGCAACAATGAATGCGGATTTTTCTTTAATTAAGCAATGTTGCAGGCAGCAATTTGTGCAAGTATTAATTATAATATTTCAGAAATTTCTCCAATTTTTTCGTAAAAAAATCTCAGATTTTTCTGGTATTTTAGCAGCATAATAAAAAACATTCCAAAAAGTAATGTGTTTTGCGGAGGTTTGAACTTGATACTCACACGATCACGTTCACTTACAGTCCGGCCCATGTGTCATCGGACCAAGTCGTCGTTACTAAGAGAGTTGAAAATAGCGTTCTATTTAATAAAAATAGGTACTGTAGCTGCAGGTGTAAAGCTTGTCCTTGCATTCACTTTCAAGGACACTTGGCCCGGCGCACGCTAACACGATTTTTTATAACAACTTGTCTTGATTTGCTGTTGATAATTTTGATAATATTGTTAATTGTGTGTTGTAATTGTTTCAATATTTTATCACTGAGATGGTAATCACTAATTAATTGATCGTTTCACTGATAGTTTACACAATATTTTGCAATTTAAACAATTTTTTTTGAATTTAAAACACGGAACGTTCAAAAATACGTCTGCTCGCGACGGCGTCTCGGCGGGGGGCTATATGCATACAAAGTATTCTTTACCTGGTAAAAACATACCCCAAGATTGCTTTTTCACGAAATTTAATGTTGTGGTTACTTTGGTGACTTACTGAATAATTTAATTCATGGTTGACCATAAAATATACATAATGACAACATCGACACGTAGGTACGTAGGTAATTAGTATTGTAACGAGATTGCAGCGTCTAAAACCCAACTCACGGGCCAACTTGCTGTTTCTAATACTTACCGTCGAAATATACCTAGGTAATTTTATTTTACAATAAAATTGCGTATTTTGAATAATTAATAAAATTATTTACCTACCAATAATAAATTGCAATAATTATATTCAATTGAAATCAATTACATAAGTACCTACTAGACATATTGCAATTTGAATAAATTAAAATAGCATACAAAATATAACACGCAACAAATTCCGCGCGCAAATCCTAGTGCATCAACATTACGTTCAACAAATTGAAAATGTACATGCATTCGAATCATAGTCAAATTAGCTGGCAACGCAGCCGCCGTCAAGGTTACAGAAGACCGGCAACGCTGCATATTTTAATATCTATTTACAATATCGCCTGCACGCCATCTATCGCTTACAATTTTAAACTATAACAAACATGGCGCGTAGTTTGCTTGTCAAAACAAACCCACACATGTAAAGAAGTGTCAAATTTTGTCTGAATTTCATGATTGTTTTTCTCAGTAATTAGTGTAAGTTATTTCCTAAAGAGTAAATTCGCGAGCACATTTGATTGTAGAAAAGTGATAAAATGATTCGTTTTAAACAAAGAGTGTCTATTTTTAGCGTATAATCCCTACAAACATTGTATGGACGGTCCATCGGTACATGCACCTTAAGCACTCTACGATTCTTGTACGCAGGACTGACATATCAACAATATTTGCTATCCGAAACAACAATGATTTTCACAAATTTAAAATCACCGATGATACAACCACAAAACACAATGTTTAGCATATTATACAGTTTTATTACTGTAATTAATTACATTATACATTTTATTACAACAAAAATCGACTACATAAACTTTCCTTTTTTATACAATCTACTAGTAAGTTCTTACCACTTTAAAATATTTCACCTTCAATATCGTTTTTGTTTTCGTTATCTGTTACTTATAACATTAGGTTCAGTGGAAGCATCTTTAAATATCTTTGTGAGTTCTACATCTTTTAGCAATCACGTTAAAACTTATCTACAGCTTGATGGCTGATACACTTACTATTTACTATCAGAATTGTAGGGGCATACGTGGCAAACTTCAGACAATTTATTTGAATATCTTAAGTAACTCGTACGACATTATTGTAGTGACGGAAACATGGCTTATACCGGATATAGCCGATTGTGAGATTATAGATGCCCGCTATAGCGTCTTTCGTTGCGACAGAGATCGCGCGGCCACTGGTGAACGCGAGGGTGGAGGTGTTCTTGTTGCCATCTTACGAACACTTCAACCCATATATTTCACCAACATAATGGGTAACTCTTTGCACACCCACATAGAATATCTACTTATACAATTACCTAGCCGTGACCGTGCAAAACGACACTTTATCAGCGCTGTGTACATACCACCGAATACACCAGACAACATCTATTCTACATATTTGGACATGCTTTCAACAATTTTAAGTAATCCCATGACACATTGTTTTTACGTAGTCGGTGATTTCAATTTACCGACCTTGAACTGGTCTTCCTGTGATAGTGCTACATGCGACCAACCCCGTGAGGCCCGGTCTTTCAGTTGCAGATATTTAGAAAATTTCATCGCTGAATTTAACGCTACGCAATATCATAACTTTACAAACACTGACAACCGAACATTGGACTTACTAATCTCCAATGAACACTGCCATGTTTACCAACCGAGCGATCATTTAGTACCCGTGGACCTACATCAATCCTCCTTACTGTGCCGTGACTTCCCCTTACTTGAATTATTCACCTATGAAACGCTGTCTAATCATCAAATTTAACTATGATAAGGGCAATTACGATCTTATTAACGCAGAATTATCTGAAATTGACTGGAACAGTTTGCTTAAAAATTTACCTGCACAGGAGTCTGTAAACACTTTTTATAATAGTTTGTTTGGTATAATTGGTAAACACGTCCCGCAAAAATCATACAGAACTTTTAAATTCCCCATTTGGTTCACTCGACCCCTTATAAGGTTATATAAAAACAAGAATAACGCCTGGACCAAATGGAAAGTATACAATAACATATCTGACTATGAGCAATTTTCCTTATTTCGTCGCAGATTCAACAAACAATGTCACCTATGTTACTCTAACTATATAGAAACTGTAGAACAAAATGTAAACAAAAATCTTAAACACTTCTGGGGCTATGTGGCTAGTAAACGGAATAACTCATTAATTCCATCCAATATTAAATATAAGAATACTTTCTGTAGTGATCCACGTGATGTTTGTAAATTGTTCTCTAACTATTTTCAATCAGTGTATGAGCCATTAACACTTGATATCCATCAATGGCAACCGCCTTCTAGCTTTCATGATAATAGTGATATTATCAACAATATTTATATCGAGCCTTCTAAAGTTTATAAGGAGCTAAAGTCGCTAGACCTTTCAAAAGGACCTGGACCTGATGGCATTACTCCCGCGTTTTTCAAAAGAGTCGCCAATCACCTATGTGAACCACTACATCTGCTGTTCAATAAGTGTATCAGCGAAGGCGTTTTTCCCGATGTATGGAAAATAGCTCACTTAACCCCCGTCTTTAAAAAGGGTTCCAAGGATGACGTAGAGAACTACCGTCCGATTTCTATTCTGTCTACCTTGTCTAAGCTTTTTGAGAGACTGGTTTATAACGAAATTTATCCCACTTTACACAAGGCTATAATTAAAGAACAGCACGGATTCGTCCAACAAAGATCCACATATACAAATCTGCTTATTTTTGTGGGCTACGTTTTTGAAAACATGGATAATCGTTTACAAACTGATGCAGTATATACAGACTTTCAAAAAGCTTTTGACAAGGTGGATCACGAATTACTTTTACGCAAAATTGCCTTCAACGGTATTCGCGGAAATCTATTGAGATGGTTCGCCTCTTACATGACAAACCGTACTCAAGAAGTTGTCATTAACGGATTTCAATCGGAGTTGATTTCCGTCACATCCGGGGTTCCCCAGGGCTCAATTTTGGGCCCTTTATTATTTACATTGTTTATAAATGCCACTAGCGCTTGTTTTATGCATTCAAACTTTTTACTTTACGCGGATGACTTAAAAGTCTACAAAACTATAAGGAGTGTTGATGACTGTTTGATGCTTCAAAGTGACTTAGATCGACTGTCTAGCTACTGCACCTTGAATAAACTCTCATTGAGCTTATCCAAATGTAATTCAATTACATTCACTAAAAACAAAAAGCAGCACACTTATAGCTATCACTTGCTAAATACACAATTAAAAAGAGTATACTCATTGCGTGATCTCGGTGTGGTACTAGACTCTAAACTTCACTTTAATGTCCATGTAGACAACATTATCAACAAGGTCCTTAAAATGTACGGTTTTGTCATGCGCAACAGCAAAGATTTCAGGCGTCCATCAACCTATCGATACTTATATATCTCGCTAGTTAGGCCTTGTCTGGAGTTTGCTACTATCATATGGAATCCCTATTACACAAAATATATGGATTCGATTGAGACTGTTCAACGTAAATTCCTAAGAGCTCTTCATTACAGATGCTATCACAGACACGGTTCGCATTATATGTTGCTTAAGAATTACAAACTGATAACCCTAGAATCCAGAAGACTGCTTCTCGGAGCAATGTTTCTACATGGTATAGTGCATAACAAATATGATTGTTCCGACTTAATAAATAAACTTTGTTACATCGTTCCGAGGACAGTAGTGCGGAGACGATTGCGTCCATACCGGCTACTATCTATCAACACCACGCACGTCTGTAACTCCAATGCTGGCTTTCGCGCTCCTCTGCGCCAACTTGTAGATTCTTACAACGCTAGATTCATAAACATTGATATTTTTAATCTAACAGCACATCAATTTAGAAAATCTGTAGTCGATTCTATTCTATCTTAGCTTTAAGAATTATTAAGTGGTATATATTATTTTTTTCTCCTTTTCTCTTTTATCTAACCCATAAATTTTGTTATTAGAAAGCATTAATTCAACCGATAACTCCATTCACTCATGTATTCTGTTTTTGCTTTTATTATTACCTCACGTAGCATTAACAATCAACATTTTAGTAATAAGTGGATAATGTTGCTAGTAGTATAATAAGTATTTTGTTTAACTATTAAGATACCATGTATAACATTTAATTGTACTCCTGTTTTTTATCCCGAAATAAATAAATAAATAAAATAAAAAAATGTTTCAAAAAATGAACCACGGTATTCTGAGTAATTTTAGCGTCCCAAGTTAACTGACAGCTTGAAGCGATATCGCACTAGTCATGCCCGTCAGCTGTGTAGCCGTGCCGAGACGTGAAAAAAAGTTTATTTTTATTTTTAATCAATCTAAATCCCGTGCGGGGTTAATCTATACCATAAATCATGTGGTTTGAAGGAATTACACGAATTCGTTTACACCCTGTATTTTAACCCTCAGTTTTTTTTGCCATTTAAAGCCCATAAAATTATTTTTGTCTACGAACTTCTCATTTTAAAGTACATCCGTCACGACATCACGATGTTTCAGGACGTACAATGCAAAGTTCAACACATTCTAAACACTAACCTGCACGCAGTACGCTCCATCTTGTTCAAGGGCTCAGGCTGGTTGAAACCCTGCCCACCCATCATGTCAGGGTACGCCACTTTCACGAAGGGTATCACACTTCTCACCCTGGTGGATATTGTGCAGTACACACTGGCAAACGCACCGTACTTTGAAATGTCTTTATGTATTTTTAGCGAAGAACACGATGATGTAGCTGTCACAGAAAATAATTCTTTCAAATGATTGCAAGCTGGTAATTTCCAATATGAGGTAAATATTTTACGCTATTATTGTTCTTTTAGACAAATTGTTCCTTCTGTCTCCAGTATAGGAATTATTAATATTCCATTTAATAGGCACACAGTGATCAATTAAGTTGGCGATTTTTTTATTACCGTTTTTTTCATTTTCGTAATTTTAATTTTTTATTTGTCAGAAATATAGCACATTAAATGGTCTTAAATTTAAATAAATAGTCTCATCATATTCTGCCACATGTGGCTTGCAAATATTTGGTACATGTTAACGGGACCAAGATTATTAGGTAAAGTTTCCCACAAATTTGATGGTTACTTACAATTACTTTCATGGATTTTGTTATATTGTAATAGTGAGGGTGACTGCGAAGGTCCCATTACGTTGTCATAATCAGTATTGCCTAAAATGGCAGTAAGTGAAAGATTCAGATTGGAGGGAACACTCCTGTTCCCTGTGCCGCTGGCTTGCGATAGTAGAAAGTCTTCTAAAATTGACCCTCGAGAATTAGATCGACTCTTAACAAGCCTTATTTGCTTGTTATACGAACCAAATTCTTTAAAATAAATAAAATATCTGAAAAAAAATAAAGTTATTAGCAAATTCGGTTTAGTATTAAAAACTTGCCTAGTCTACGAGTTTAACTCGTAAGCCGTTTTACCGATCAAAACTAGGTCGGATATAACCGTTTTTTTAAAAAGGAAATCATCATTCATCAACCAACCTAAGCAATTGACTGACCTTACAGGTGGTGCAAAGTTGAAGATGTTTGACAACTTGCCTAAACTTAGGATTCTGTTGATCTCCTATTACTTATTTGGGAATGTTGTGGATGTTACATGGTAGTCGCTTCGGTTCCGTTAGTAAGATACTAGGTAGACGAGAAGCAATTCTCAACATAAGCAATACATCTCTAGGATAACGTTTAGGTTGAATATATTTAGAAATGATTACATATTAGCGAAAATTTGAATGAGGTCACTTGTGCAAAATTAGATTTCCTACAATTGGTTCAGCCATTGCTGCGCTTCTTGAATAAACTATAATACAAAATCTCTACAGATATAAGTACGTGTAAAAGAAACATGTAAATACTTTTTTAAGTCTTCTAAATCTCTCTCATTAGGATTGATCCAGAGTGTACTCTGCAAACTGTCGCCACTCTTGGCGCTAATATGCGATTTTTCTGCTTCTTCGGCACTTTCAGTTTTTAGATCACTATCATCGAATTCGATATCTGGGAATTCATCAATGCCTTCTATGTCTGTGTCTGGACCATCATCTTCTAAATCTGAATTAACAGTTTTAGAATCTGAATTTGCTGCATCTTCTTCATCTTCATGACACGGCCATGATGCATTTGTGCCTATGAATAAAGAGAAGATTGAAGTTATACAGCAGAAAAACCCAGTTAATGTAATTTTAAATATGTACTTGGGAGCAAATAAATCGAGCCACTTCTATTTTTCACGTAAGTATAATTGTTATTATTTTTGGTATTATGGAACAGATCAATTCTAAACATATATCACCTAAAAAGTTATTTGATAATCTTTACAATGAAGGTAGTTTTTTGGATTTTGAATTATATAATTCATGAAACCAAAACTAATAACCAAGATACCTACGTGAAAAAAGGAGTGGCTCGATTTCTTTGTTCCCAAGTGTAGTATAGTGAAAATCTACCTTTTAGTATCGGATTCAGATTAAATGACGCCGGACTGGAGACTGGCACGGGCAAGGCTTGGTGCTTCAAACACAATGTTATGACTGAACACACTCTAGCTAGTAGTCCGTCAAATTCTGGTTCATCTGGACACTGCGAGCAGAATCTGTGCAATATCTGGACATGTTTCTTCGTACACAATGCCCGTCGCCCCGCCTCTGAAAATGAATAAGTAATATATTTAGTTTTTGACTGTCTCGTTGGTGTAGTGGTCACAAGCACAACTACTGAGCGCGAGTCCTGGGTTCGATTCCCAGGTTGAGCAGTGTTATTGCGTTTTTCCGTGTGGAATTTCTCAGTAGCAGCCCGGAGTCTGGATTTGTGCCCGGTTCATGGTAATAGGCTCGCCTCCTATTACATGGGACTTAAAACATAACGGCGGAATGAGGGTGTACTAAACACCTCTACCCAACCCTTTGGGGAATACAGGCGTGAATCTATGTTATGTTTAGTTTTATGAAGAAAGTGGATTTCTATCTTTTTATGATTAGAAGAAGTGAAGAAGTGCTTTTGAATTTATTGAAATGGAGTAAGAAACTGCGGATAGAAATAAAGTTGATCGAAAAAATTGATATGGAAAAAGCTGGTCTCCTGTAAATGAAGGAATAATGTAACACAATAAGTATGGGGACATTTAAACATAAATACGTACTGATATTACAAAGGTGCTGCAGAGTCTGAAGGATGTGTGCGCATATCTTGAGCCTCATGCGTCCCTCGTAGCGGTCCCACCGGTCGAACACTCTGAGAAGCACGCTACAGAGGCCTGTCTTCACGATCTGCATGCAGCACACCTCTGTGTGAGTTACGCACGTGTGATCAAGTGACAAACACATGACACGTTGGACATGCAAGCATACGTTTGAAACATAATTTAACATAAATTCATTAGCGACAAACATAATCCAAGGTTGTAGATAAAGGTAAAGGCTGTGTTGCGTGTAGGAGTAACGTAATAGAATAGTTTCTGTGGTATCATTTGACTGTGACAAATGGTTGTGTATTGTGTATCGTCTTAGAAAAATTTGTGCAATCTATTGTCTTCATAACAATGTATCAACAATTAATCACGTAAATCACCATGATAGTAAAAATGATCAGCGTTTCGAAAACAAATGACTTTGTTTACTTAACTATTTTTACTGAAATAATCAATAGCGTCGAGGCATAGCCGCAATCTTGCCGTCGGGATGAAGCCGAGGCTGACCAAGACACGCTCGTAAGTGGCAATTACACCGTCACGGATCAAAATGGAGGTAGTAACGGCTGAAATCGTAGAATAGCTAACATAAAATCAATCACAGGACAAGTTAAAATAAACTCCTATTAAGTGGTCAATAACTACAATACAACGTGACCCTGGCAGTTGGACAATAAATGAAAACTCGGGTAATACTACTTCTCAAGAGTGCTCTAAAATCTAAAATTATATTAACAAGAATATTTTTTTTTAATTTATTAATTTAAAAAAAAACAGTAAATATTAGTGATTGCGTTAATAAATTATATATTGTTAAAATGCACTACCTACTGAACATTTTGTGTTATGGAATGTCCAAACGGCCAGGGCCACGCTGTATAAGGAACGAAATTTGTTTGTTACACAAAGCAGTGGCAAATTCTTAGCATTCAGTTCATGTATTCAATTGGTAAAAGCACAATAAGAAAGTGATAACTCAAGTTTAGCTTGAATAGTAGTTTATGAAACTGTTGCATAATAGGGTCATTAAAACAAGAGTGCGAATTTGAAAACGGAGCCGTAGGCGATCTTTAATACCTTATTATGTTTCATACACTAATTTAACTAAACTCATGCAATAGGTAAGTAAAAGACTAAAGTTAAAACAAAAACAATAATGGCTAATTAATGGCGCCCAAACCCAGCAGCCCACCGGGGGCATGCGCGAGCAACGCGCGCCTGCGCCCTAGCGCGCGCCACAATAGACAATGTGCAACCACCAACAAAATTGAATTGAAAACTCCTTGGTCTTTTCGAAGTGTATTTTAATAGAAATAAAGTTATTTTAAACCATTATTGTGTCAAGAGAACTTTCTGTATGTTTTTTTACTTTAATAAAACTTTTAAATTTATTATGAGATACTATGCACGTGAATAAAGCATTTCGATAAGAAACTATTTTTCAGTTCATAATTGGAACTTTAAGACATGAGCTAAGGAGTGAATGAGTTAATGAGTAAAGTTTATTAGAGATTAGAAAAGTGGGTGTATTTTTTTCTGAATAAGTGTTCCAATTGTTACTTACCATTTTTTGCCAATTGTTTCATAATGACGAGTAAAGGGAAAATCAGTTTATTATCTGTAAAATGTCCCTTCAATATAAGATGCATAGTTCGTACGCATCCGAGCATTCTTATTTTCATCGCGAATTTCGGATCTGAAAACAATTATATCGTGATATTTTTAACCAAGTTTTAGAACAATTGAAAATGAAAAAAATGGTAACTACTCATTTTAAAATTAACATTGGTAACCTCGTGAGCTAAGAGGTGCAAGTATCCAAACTAGATCTTGCAGAACCAACTCTGTGCCAGCGTGTCGGTCTCTCTTGTCGTGTATGGTGCCGATTACCCTGCGTATGATTACTTGTGTGCCTTTTATCTGCATGAAGTCTTGTGCGCACTGATGCCGGGCCAAGTTGTTAGCTGAAATCAACCGCGTATTTTTAGGTCCGTACCTCCCGGCGCTAGCGAGGCGAGGATCCACACGAGGTCCTGGAGCATCAGCTCGTTGCCGACGTTGCCGTCCCGTTTGCCATGCGTTGTTATCATCGTGCGGATCACCACCTGCGTGCCGTTTATCGATATGAAGTGCTGAGAGCACTGCCGCCTCGCGAGGTTGTTCGCTGAAAGTGTCGATATCGACAGGTTTTGTAATACAATTTCGTACAGGGGGATTTATATTGCCGTATTTATTTGGGGTTGGTAATTTTAGTTAATAATAAAATTTATGCAGTTTAGTTTAGTCAACAGCAAATCATCACAATCACAGTGTCGCCATTGTTTATGTTATTTTAACTCATAAATAAATCAGTGTTGAAATATTATGTTAATTTGATTGAACACAACAGTGCGGTGAAATGACAATTGAATTGGCAATAGCTCCAATATAACATGTTATAAGGCCATGCTGTCAACTGGTCCAATGTCATCTAAGTGAGCTTCTCTTAAATGTCAGTAGTGCTACTTAGGTAGGCCAAAAATGAGGTACCAAGTAGAAAGGGTACTAGTAAAGCCATCATTGAAATGCCAGTATTGCTTAATACCTTACGTGCGGTCATCGATTATACTTTAAACGTTAAAGCAAATGTGCAATTAAAATTAAACGTGTTATAATTATACTCAATATCGGTTAATCTTAGCATTTTATTTTGGCAACTTATTTGTTAATTTGTTTAAACATACGATTAATGCATGCAGTGCTACAATATTCTCGCATAATAGTGATTAGTTTGTTTCATTTAATTTATTTGGATAATTTGCAATTAATTCCAAAGTATTTACATTATAAGCCGCACACATTAAACATACCCTTCTTAACTGCGGGCACTTTATTTTCTTTGCCAGATTTTTTGGTTTCTTTCTTCTTGTTCCCCGATGACTCAATGGTAACTAATTTATTAAAAGTAATGTTGAATAAAACTTTGCATTTTAATTAATGCGTGATTGTATACTCCAAATAAACGATGCATGTTTCATACTCTTTGTGATATTTCATTTAAAATAAAGTATGCTCAAGATCTATTAGATCTAAAACACTAACTCGTCCTTTGAACAGATTTATACAATACAATACAAAACAATACTCTTTGTTGTACACAAATCAAACAAGAAACGTTATTATAAAAATAGAGATGTAAAATTTTACAATGTCGTATCGTACTACTAGACAACGTCTGCGTTTGGTTGGACATGTTTTGCAAGAAAATAGAAAGGGGTAGTTCGCGGTGTAACAATAAATAAGAAGATATTAAATTAAGTACTCTAAATAAACCTAAAACACAAATGAATAAGTCCAGTCGCCAGGTAGCTTTACCTTTCAAAAGGTAGGGTAGCCCTGAATTTTTGAAAATGTGAGAGTAGGAGTACTCAAAAAAAAAAAAAACGACTTAGTTACTCCGCGCATTGCGTCATCTTGGATTAAAGACCCCAAAAATGTGTGTTTATTAAACAACTTCTCATCTATGGGATTTACGCCAAAAATAGTTCCGATCGATTTTGTAGAAGATTAAATTCCCTGCACTTCTTGTTTTCAGTATTTTCTTCTTTAGCTAATAGTTTACGACATAATTTATAACTCCTGACTCGAAAGAGAGGTGTTAAAAAAGTATGAAGCCCTGTCAGTCTGTCTGTTTGTTTTGTGTTTGTCCCTAGCATCGTAGCTTCGAAACGGATAAACCGACTTCGATGCGTTTTTTGTTTGAAAGCTGATTTAATCGGGATGATTAATAATAGGCTTTGATTGATGGAAATCGGTTTAGCCGTTGCATGATCGAAACGTTCTTTTAGATAGCAGGGGTAGAAAGCCTGATGTGTTTTGGCGATAGCGTATTGGAAACCACTTGAGCTTAGTACGAAACTCAAACACATGGCGTAGACCAAATATAAGTCGTATGTTACAGAAATGAAGAACTTTATAGCGAAATGTAATCCGTATTCATGTCTGTATAAGTAGGCAGACGTAGCCAGAAATATTGTCGATATTCATTGCGGCCGTGTCTTTTCATATAGAGACATCATTGTTTTGGTTGCACAAAATATTTACCTGAACATCTTTTTCCTTTCCCTTGTTTCAAACACAAAACTTCCCGTAGTATTGATGTAATGTATGTGGCAGTGGCTGTGTCTCTGGAGCTCTGCAATACAAAAAGCAAAGTGGCTACTAAATAAAGAGTTCTTGATACTTTATCGAAGATTTTTTTATTTGGCATGTAGATTTACTGGTTAAAGATACTTACTTCCAGTATGGCAAGTAGCATCTGTATTGCTCCTGACTGTTTGTTCCATAGTTTATCCAGGGTACTCTGGCGAACATGTTTATCTGAAAATAAAAGCAGTTGGAAATAAATCAACACGTCCGAACACAAATGTATTCGATGTTGTTTATAAATGCAGTGACATTTTAATATTGGAGCGAACGCCACAATGTAGGGTCGTCGTCGGCGCGTGGAGAGGGCGTCCTCGTTCGATGCGAGCGCGATGACCGTGCGCCTGTGCCGACTGGCAGCCACCACACCGCTTCCGTGAGTCTTTTTGTTCTGATACTACAACTGGAGCAAACCATTGGTACCCGAGGCCGACAAGTGGTCTTTTAAAGTATTATTATAGCCGGTAAATACTGCCATTCCGGTATAATTGCGCCATAATGGACTATAAAGGTGAGGATCCATTGCTGCGCACGAAATCCACGCCTACGCTGCCACGTTAGCTGCGTGGCCAGCTGCTTGAATCTACGTATCTACTGTTGCCCACGGCCACGCGTAGCGTTGGGTGTTGCCAACCAATGCGTTCCCTATGTACGATCAGATTATAGAAATCATACACAATATACATCTAGTATTTAAAGGAATCAAGCAGAAAGCTCACACCTTCGATGCTCACACGCCCGAATCAACAAAATGTAATAAATCTTAGTCTTTTCGTAAATTATTTAGAGCTCATTATCATGTAATTGTAGTAGCCTAATAAAGCATATTGCCATGTAATTGTACAGATTTGTAAACGTGACCCGAAGTCATGTACCGTATAATAATATGATCTTCTGGCGCTGACGTGAATGGTATGGGTGCTTGCCATCACCTTTTCATGTCCTTCGCTTTTTACGTAAAAAGACTCGCGAGACTTGCCTTCTTTTACATGAATGTTTTTAATGGGATCTTATTTCTTTTTGTAGGTTTTTCTCTGGGCTACACATGACCCAGCCATGATTAACTTTGTTTGTAACGGACCGTGTAGCGGCACTTGCACCTACATTCTCATACAATGCGAAGTGGAAAAACGCGCGTGGCGTGGCTGTGCGCAGTAATGACTCCTTGCCTTAATGTACACTAAATTATTTTATCTGTCGATACGCCATCAAGTTTAATTGAACTGCCAAAGTAATGACTTGAAATAATTTCAAATGTCCTTTTTCAACTGTTATGTAAATTTTATTAAACGTTTCGGCATGATTAAATTAATGTATTTAGTCATAATACTTATTATTAAACTGTAATTTATATCGTGTATTTGACATTTTTATTTCAAAATAAATTTAAATACGGGTATAAAACTGGTTCTGCTTCGGATCGGCTTGACAAGGTAGGTCTTTGTTTGCAGGGCATGCGACTTCACACTTTCGTTCGAAGAATTTAACGGATACTGGCAATGATCCAGTTCCGCAAGGTAAGTACAAGAAGGCGAATACCGAGCTCTTGTTTCTGGCTAAGACCGCTACAGCTGCGACCGAAAATCATCTCCCGGATTTTCATCGATATAATGTAGAGGTTCGTGGCTAATAAACAACCGCGCGAATCATATGATTTGTTAGGTAAAGCTGGGCTTGCCGCAGTCAGTCCGTGGATGGGTGATCATTCGTTACACATCGAGACCCCTCCGTGCCGTGTCGGACCCGGGTATCATACGAATACCTATGATAGTCGTTACTACGGACATTCAGAAGCACGAAACTCTGACAACCGGTCTAACCTTATCGGCATTGCCCAGTAACTGGATTGTGGAGGTCTGATGGCAGTGGCTCCGTGTAAAATACTGGTATTCAGCCGCATCTGGTTAAACTGGAAGCTGACCCTAATATAGTTGGGGGAAGGCTACGCAAAACAATGATTTAAAGGGCACTAAAACAGCAGAATTTTAGCAATGCTTTTTTTCCAAATCATGTGTTAACCAAGAATCTTCGTACCTACACGATAATATCGAACAAAATTATTCAGTAAAAATGTTGACAGTTGACTACGGAAGCGTATCTATAATTCAAATCAAGTATATTATTGTTTATGTTGTATCAAAATGTGCAGTAATGGCCTAGTGGGGCAGTAGTGACAATGACATGCCGTCTCATTGGCGCTACTGGCAGGTCGCCAGCGGGCCACGCGCGTGTCAGCGACGTCACGGCGACCGCGACGGCTACCGGGCGGGCAACAGCCGCGTCCAGCCGGCACGGCTCTAAATACGCGGGACGCCGTTGTTTCTAGAATATACAGACCGCCGTAGCAACAGAACCCCATCACACCGGACGTACCGGTACTACGTAATTTTGATAGCACGCTTGAGGAAATTTTGTTTATTAGGCGGGACCATATCACTCCTACACGCGTTAATGTATAAAGAAATCTGGCAACGAACCAGGAAGTTACCACATAGAAGATGAATATCTAAAGAGGAAGAATGACATTTCATAATATCTAATGTTTACATAAGTACATGTAGAACATATTAATTGATTGATTTATTTCTTCTTGACAGACTATGTGGAGTGTGTCCATTATGAAATTGGAAAGACATATATCAAAACGCCAATATGCCATTACTTGCCAGCACACTTCATTAAGCGCATTGATAGGTATTGGCGATTAGTATCAGCGGGTGATCGGTTAAGAATGTATGGTCTGATTGACATCTTCATCTTCATTAGAGATACATAAGCCTTTTAGCCGTTCCGTGTGGTACCCAGCAAGAAGAATAGATTACCCCGTTCTACCTGTGGGTGTCGTAAAAGTGAGCAAAACTGCGATCACCCAATTCATTTGTCAAAAAATAAACCGGTCAAGAGCGAGTCGAGCTCGCACATTTAGGGTTTCTTACCGATACGATGCATGCAAGGGGTGCATGAAAAGAACCTCCACGAGTGACGATACTTAAGTACGTCCGGCGCGCCCTGGGCAGTCAGCCTCGCTATCCTTGTGACCTTGCTTACTGGCTAATCTTTTCACCACAGCATGAGCTATTTTCGTATAGCTCGTGCTGACACGAGAGAAGAAGACCGATACTATAGTGAGCAGTTAATAAACCAAATAAAACATTCCTTAACCACCCCGACGTAAAAATAGGGGTGTGAATCGGCTGGCTGGCTGTGGTAGGTGCTGGCCGCTGGTCTGCTGTAATTACTGTGTATTGCGCGTGATTAAACTATAACATCCAACATGCTAGCCTTAAACTATAACATCGTGTGACAAATGCTATCTGTCATCATCATCATTCAGCCGAAAGACGTCCACTGCTGGACATAGGCCTCCCCCGGCATGTTGGGGGGGGGGGGGGGGGGGTTGCCAAAATCACCACGCTTGGCAAGCGGGTTGGTTGCAGTACGGTTGTTAAAGTACTCAAAGAACGCTGCTGCCCACCCTCTAGTGAATCCCTTAGACGCCTTTTACGACACCCATGAGAAGAGATGGGGTAGTGCTATTCTTTACGTCCGGCACCATACGGAACGGCTGTTATCTGTACTATGGCTGAAATGATGACAAAATAAATAATAAACGAACATGATAGGCCATATTCAACTTGATATATGCGATCAATTACGACGGTTACACTTCTCATGCCGCTTGGTGCCAATAACAAAATTAACCATGTCCCTGTCTACAGCTGGCAGATATTTAATAATATCAAATATCTAGATTGGCATTACTTATACAGGAATGCATCTGAATTGTTGTAATTACTTTAAACTTCGTTATCCACTATTGGTACAGATTGACCCTGCATGAGATACATTTAGAGCGGTTGCGCACTCCATCCGATCCGGATCTGTGAAAATACGGATTGTAAAACTCGGACCGAATTCGGATATTGCTTTTTGTACTGCATCCGATCCGAATTCGTGAAAATACTGATCTAGAGTCTAAAAATCTCGGACCGAATTCGGATCTATGATCAAATCCCAACAATTCAGGGGCCATCTTTGGCATATGTCCGATTTGAATCCGAGGTAATGCGAAATCGTTCATACAAACATTATTAAGGCTACTTCGGTCCGTCAATATTTCTTCCGAATTGCAGACTCATGGATGTCGAAGAGAAATCGGATGACGGAAGTCTGATCTAGTGCGTAAACTACCACACAAATAGTTCTATGATTCTTCGGAATGTATTTTCACGGAATCGGATCGGATGCAGTGCGTAACCGCTCTTAAAGGGAATAAAATAAAAAAAAACAAAATGAACATCAAAAAATAAACTTTAAAAAAAAGTAAAAACCGACTTCAAAGAAATACTAAAAGGAGTAAAATAATTAACATAATATAAAATTAACAGTTTCAGAAGTCGGTGGCTTCTATTTGCTTCAGTGTAGAGTTGCACCGACTTCTGAAACTGTTAATTTTATATTATGGTAATTATTTTACTCCTTTTAGTATTTCTTTGAAGTCGGTTTTTACTTTTTTTTAAAGTTTATTTTTTATTTAATACGTTTTAGTGTCATAATTTTAACCCCCTCCTTCATAACCCTTCTTTTTGGCATTGACGTAGTCGGGCATAAAAAGTCCTTTCAAATGATACCTTACACGATATAATGAAAACATTCCAAAGGGGGGGGAGGGGGGGGACATGCACCCCCTCCTCTTTTCAAGTAGTTAGTTCCCAACAACAAATATAAACAAAGCAATATTAGTAATTTGATAATTTTGCTTTGATCCGATGAGGAGTTCCGTTCCATATTTCTGAAGTTCATGGTCTAATCATAACAAAATTTAAATGGGACCAATCGGGAAGTATACCCTTTCGAACAAAAAAAGATTTTTTCAAATCGGTTCATATTTGACGGAGATATGAGGTAACACACACAAAAAAAAAAAAAAAAAATACAACCGAATTGAGAACCTCCTCCTTTTTGAAGTCGGTTAAAAACATGGTGTTTTAAATATGAATCATTTTAGCGCCCCGAGTTAACTGAATGCGCGGCAAAGTGCACTTTGAGTTTTATTAGTTAGTATTGAGATTAAGGTTTTCCCACAGCTTGTTTATACAAAGTTTTTTATATTAATACACAAGTTATAGTTAAACTCCAGGTATCCAAAGACGTAGATTTTTATAATATCATTACGAACAGCACAAGCCGAATTATGGAAACATTGCATAAAGAGTTGGTTAAGACTTCGTTTTTTTACGTCTTTGAACCGAAATGTTTCTGAAAGTATATCCCTTACGTCAGTCTGTCACTGAATACTTTTGTTTTGAATGGTTTGTAGGCACTTAGGTAGACGTCTGACACATTAAAAAAAAGGCCACGAAGTCGACTTTTTTCAAAATGTTGGACTTGTAGGTGTACCCGAAATTTTATGTTCTATGCTCTTTCAGTCGGATCGGATAGTCATAATTAATTCAATTTCGATCACAATATGCCTAATAATAAATCTTTTAAAAATTTAAGCTGCTCCAGTAATCCTATGGTTGCACTATGATCGTTGGATTCCGGTTAAAGTTAGGGCCAAAATACTCTTAGTGTATCTTACGCCGCGTACTGCGCATGATACGCGATGCAAATTACGCTTAAGTGCCCAAACACACTTAGCGTATCTTGCGCAGTAACGTGTGCGAACGAAATTTCTAGGCCCTATTACTTTTGGCGTAACGACGTAAAATAGGTACGTGTGGTGAGTCCGCGCAGCAGAATTTGTATGTAGCGCGATGCATACGTTTATCGCGACGAAATATGAATCACGCAAGATACGCTCAATGTGTCTGCAGCCTAAGGTGAAAAATAATGCGGTGTTGTCGAATTTTCATTGGCGAAAAAAGGTTGCAAGCTGAATTAGGCATTGCGATGACGCCATAGGATTGCGATTTAAATTAGTTTGTTGGTATTTCTAAGTTTATAATGTAAACTGGGGACACTTTTTTCGTGTATTTTGTACTAAAACTCTTGGTCTAATTATGTATTCTACGACAAGGGTTTTTTACATTAATTTTGTCTAAAAAAACGTATATCTGAAAGTCTTATTTTTGTATGTTTTGAACGTTTGATACTTCTATTTAAACGAAAAACGGATCATAGATATAATTTAAACAATATTATAAATGATACAAATATTTAAAATTCGGTGTTTGTTGCATCCACGATGTAGAGAAACCAAAGTGAGCGTTTAAAAAAATAAACCAAAGAACGAAAACGTTTGTAAACTATACGCGTATTTCATATTAACAAACCTATCATCTTGTTTAGTATCATTTCCGTTTAATCGCCCACCGACGCGGCGACGGTTCCTGAAATCTTCTGTTTATCCGGTTACATTAATAGCATCAAAATCATTGCCAAATTAATTGGAATGGTAATTGATAGCTATCGACTCGTAGCAATTTATTACAGACATGATAGAAATATCTGCTTGTTAGTGTAGTGGTCGCAAGCGTGACTGCCAAGCGTGAGATCCTGGGTTCGATCTCCAGGTCGGGCAAAGTGTTATTGGGTTTTTCTGTGTGAAAATTCTCATTATCAATCCGGAGTGTGGATTTGTGCCTGGTTGATGGCAATAGACTCGCCCCCTATTACATGGGACTTAAACATAACGGCGAAATGTGGGTGTACAGTCAGCATCAAATATATCAGGGCGAACAGACTGTTCATAATTACCTAAACAACTAAAGGCTGATTTTTCAATCGTCAGATAACTTTAATCTGAGGAATAAATATGGTAATTTGACATATTTTCTGTACAAAAGCTGTCAAGACGTCAAAATTATTCCTCAGATAAAAATTATCTGGCGATTGAAAAATCGGCTCTAAATAAATTAAACTTTATCTCAATGGGATAAAATTCTTGTCAGAATGACAGTTGTCGTGCACTGTTTTTACTCTGAAATACCCCTTGTATCATTGTGATAAAGATGAATTTTCTTAGTTCTTCAGATCATTTTGAACAGTCTGTTCGTCCCGATATATTTGATGCTGACTGTACTATACACCTCTGCTCAACACTTCGAGGAATACAGGCGCGATGATAGAAATAATCTACGTAGTCAAAATTCTGGACGCCGATAATTGGTCACAAATATGTCGAAAAGTTGGCTTGCATTCAACACTCGTGTATTTTGCATGTAGAGGTTGTAGAAACAATTGTCCTAATTATTTGTTATTGAATAAGATTTATGATCCATTAGCGGGATCATTAAGTACTTTATTTCGGACCTAGTGTTTAGTTCCGCATGTTAGTATTGAACGATACATTAAAAATAACGACCCAATAAATCTGTGTACACAAAGTGTTGATTTGAGCCCTGAGTAGCTTAAAGACAATAATGTAGATTGAAATGATAAACTAAGCATTTCTTTGTTTTCGATTAGAATTTCGGCCCGCTTGCACAAGCATTTGCTTTATACTCTGTTCAACGAAAGAGGAGTCCTGACATAGCGGTAATTTAGTAAGTTGTAGCTGTAAGGCGACTGCTATCGAAAAAACGTAAACGACATCATCATAAACCGTAAAATATTGTCGCTATATTATCCATGTTTTCTTGGTATGGTCACAGTGTACCTACTTACTACATACAGTGGGTCAACGCCCATACATTTGACAGGTCCTATGAAATGTCAAAATTGGTAACACTTGTCATAGGGTTGTCACATAAAACAAATTACACAAACTTTGTCAAACAAACGTCCAAATTAATTAACGTTTTATAGAAACAGTGACACGCAAAAAGAAAACCACGCATGCGTAATTTTGACGATTGACAAAATAATGCAAAGGTATGTAGCAGCAACTTCGCCCGCCATCTTATCCTGGAATTTTCAAACAATATTTAAAACTACAAATTTTGTCGAGGTTACAGTCGCAGTGGCTAACGCTTGCGGGGGTAGGTAAGAGTAATAAATGATTCCCAAATCCAGGAAGGAGCCATAGAAAATTACTTATTATTCATGGTTATTACTTCTATGGTTTTCGTGGGTGCTGATGCTGGAAATAAAGCCTAAGTATTCCTCGACAATATACGGCGGTCAAAAATGTTTATCAGTTAAATGTAATTTGCCAGGTAAAACGTGGTCCCTATCTTGGTGTTTGAGAATGGATCTCGTTTTTGTAATCAGCGTCCCAGAAAATCATGGATTTGACACCCATCACGGCTAATTTGAAAATTTTCATGGCCGCCATCTTGAATATAGATTTTGACCTTATTTTCGTCATCAGCATCCCCGAAAACCATGGAAATGACACCCATGATGGTTAAATTGAAATTTTAAAAGCTGCCATCTTGGAAATGGATTTTGACCTCATTTTCGGCATCAGTACCCCCGAAAACCATGGAAATGATACCTATGACCACTAATTTGACATTTTTATTGCCGCCATCTTGGATTTCGATTTTGACCTCATTTTCGGCATCAGTACCCCCGAAAACCATGGAAATGATACCCATGACCACTAATTTGACATTTTTATTGCCGCCATCTTGGATTTCGATTTTGACCTCATTTTCGGCATCAGTACCCCCGATAACCATGGAAATGACACCCATGACCACTAATTTGACATTTTTATTGCCGCCATCTTGGATTTCGATTTTGACCTCATTTTCGGCATCCGCACCCCAGAAAACCTTGGATTTGACACCCATGACCACTAATTTGACATTTTTATTGCCGCCATCTTGGATTTCGATTTTGACCTCATTTTCGGCATCCGCACCCCAGAAAACCTTGGATTTGACACCCATGACGACTACTTTATTAATTTTCATGGCCGCCATCTTGGATTTGGATTTTGAAGTTATTTTCGGCATCAGTAACCTCGAAAACCATGAAATTAACACCCATGATGATAAGATGAAAATTTTCATGGCCGCCATCTTGGATTTGGTGATTTGGTGATGACAATCATTTGAAAATGTATGTATGCCGCCATCTTGGATTAGTAAACAGACTTTATAGTAAAATTCTCGTAATAGGTACATATAACATACATACTATTAATAAATTAATATAATTTCAACTCAAACTCAAACTCAAAACTCATTTATTCAAAATAGACTAGAATTACTTAGTTCTTTTTGAACGTTAGTTTTACAATATTATAGACATCCCACAAAAAGCCCTCCCTTCACCGCTTCCTAGTGTTTTTGCTGTGAAGAAGAAACGGCGCAACAAACTCCCCAGCAACACAGATATGTCTGTCAAGTGAATAAATTGATTGACTCTATACAACAAAAATCATCATATTTTTTACAATAATAAAATTATGCGAGTACAGGTAAAAACAAATTAAAAATAAAGTATATAAATCAATTCTGTATGAATTGTGTTAAATCATAATCGTATCTAACTAATATAGATACATCATAAACCTACATCTAAAAACTATAAACTATTGGTTACCAGGGAAGCCACATGTGCAGAAAAGAACTAGCGCCACACGTCCCTATCGTCAACATAGTCGTTTATCTTATAGTATGCCTTTTTAATGAGAACTGATTTAACGTGAGATTTAAATTTGCCCTCAGTGAGATCCGTAATTGATTTGGGAAGCTTGTTATAAAATCGAACACAGTTTCCTAGGAATGACTTATTCGTTTTGGATAATCTAAATTTAGGGACTACTAATTTGTGTTTGTTCCTAGTATTTATATTATGAACGTCGCTTTTTACACTATACATTGGCAGATTTTTACGTACAAACATAATGTTTTCAAAAATGTAAAGGGAAGGCATCGTCAGAATATTAATCTCTTTAAAGAAATCTCTAAGGGACTCCCGAGGGCCCATATTATAGATCGCGCGGATTGCCCTCTTCTGTAATATAAATATCGAGTCGCGATCGGCCGCTGCCCCCCACAGCAGAATACCATAAGACATAATGCTGTGGAAGTACGCAAAATAAACAAGTCGGGCAGTAGGTATGTCAGTTAGCTGTCTAATTCTTCTGACTGCAAAAGCAGCAGAACTTAACCTACTAGAAAGGGCAGTTATATGAGCTCCCCACTGTAATTTGGAATCTATTGTTATGCCTAGAAATACAGTTTGATCTACTATATCCAGTTTACTGCCGTCAAGCGTTATGTTTACTCCTACATGGGGAACGTTTGGCAATGAGAACTTCAGACATTTCGTTTTAGTCGCATTTAATAAAAGATTATTTGCCGCAAACCATTTCGATAGAGCGGATAAACTACTATTTACATTTAAAAGATCTATGTCTTTCCTATTGATTTTAAAAATAAGGGAAGTGTCGTCCGCGAACAAAATTATGTCAGATAGTGCCGACATCATGTAAGGAAGATCATTAATATAAGCAAGGAATAGAAAGGGGCCCAGAATCGAGCCCTGTGGCACGCCCATTTTTACTAGAGACCCTGAAGATGTTATGCCAGATATGCCTACTTTTTGCTGTCTTTTGGAAAGATAGGATAACACCAGTTCCAGAGGACGTCCACGAATCCCGTAGTGACTTAACTTACAAATGAGCGTTTTATGATCCACGCAATCAAAAGCCTTGGAAAGATCACAGAAGATGCCAACAGCATCCTGCGACCCTTCCCAAGCCTCCAAGATATGAGTGACTAATTTCGCACCCGCATCTGTCGTCGATCTACCTTTCGTGAAGCCAAACTGTCGATCGTGTAAAATCCTATTTTTATTAAAATGAGACAACATCTGTTCAAGCATAATTTTTTCAAAGATCTTACTTAATGATGGAAGCACTGAAACAGGTCTATAATTAGAGGGATTATGCTTGCAGCCTGATTTAAAAATTGGGATAACTTTGCTGTGTTTCATCAGATCAGGGAAATTACCGCTATCTATACTAAGATTAAATATTTTTGCAAGAGTCGGGGCTATACAACCAATAATGGATTCAAGTACCTTAATAGAAATACCCCACAGGTCTTCAGTGTTTTTAACATTTAAGCTTTTAAAAGTTTTTACAACTGCAAATGGTGTAACATGTTTAAACTCGAAATTTGGAATATCTTTAGAAAAAAATTGTTTCAACAACGATTCTGCTGCTGATGGTGACGAGTCAAGTGACTTCGTGACTTCGATTGGGATATTTGAAAAAAATAATTCAAATGCATTAGCAACTTCTACCTTTTCCGATAAAGTTTTATTTTCAATTTTCAAAGATATTTCAGGATCCCTAGGATTCATTTGACCAGTTTCAGTGTTTATAACTTTCCATACCGCTTTTATTTTATTTTTAGATTTACTTATTTTACTACTGATTAATTTTGATTTTGCAAAATAACATACCTTCTTAAATAATTTTGAATAGTTTCTGACATAATCATGAAAAGATTTATCAGAATTAAAAGACTTTTCATAATATAAGTCATAAAGCACATCTCTACTTTTTCTTATACCTTTTGTGGCCCATTCATTAAAGCTACATTTATTGTTAAATTTAATATTCTTTAAAGGGCACGATTTATTAAATTCTTGGCATATTATATGAAATAACTTATTATAATTTGGTCAGGGTCATCTGATGTAAAACGAGTAAGACACAATTGAGTTTCAATATTATCCTGCAATGATTGCAATTTATTTTTAGTCATTAATCTAATTTTAATATTTTTGGTTGATAATAACTGTTTATTTATTTTAAAGTTAACAATTTGACCCATGTGGTCAGATCTAACGCCACTAATCACGGATGTGTTGTTTACTACACTATTTGTAAAAATGTTATCTATACATGTACTGGTAGCGGCAGTAATTCTAGTGGGTTGATGTATAATATGTTTTAAATTAAAAGAATTAAATAATGCTAAGAGTTTACTCTTGTCGGGTGAGTCCACTAAAATATCAACATTAAAATCACCACAAACAAAAATTAATTTATTGTTCCTAAAAGCTTTTCCTAAAATCTCTTCCATAGCAATTAAAAAAGAAGAAAAGTTTGAGCCCGGCGGTCTGTACACACATATTACAACACGATTTTCTATTTCCGCACATGCTACCTCACATAAGCGATCAATAGATAATGAAGTAATGTCTTTTCGCTCTTTACATTTTAAACTATTATTACATAAAATTAAAGTACCACCTCCCACAGCGGATAGTCTATTGAACGCACTGGCAACCAAAAAGTTATTTACATTAAAATGCATTTGATCTGGTTTCAGCCATGTTTCACAAAAACATAAAATATCAATGCAATATCTGTCTACTAATAATTCTATATCTAATATCTTGCTAGAGAAACGATTAATATTCTGGTGGTATAGCAGAACATCATCGTTATGCTTCTCTATTGTCGGCTCTAAAAGTTTAAACAATCTATCGCAGTATTGTTAGAAAAACTGGACAATACTGAGTCGCTACTTAACCTAGTCTGTGTTATATTTGCTATAACAGAGTTAATATTATACGCTATCAATGTAGCAATCAGATACCTGCATTTACTAGGAAGAAACATTGCTTCCTGGGACAATTTAAAACCACTAACAAACTTGTTAGTGTCAAAATACAATAATTTGTCACTATGACGGCATGTCAACATATACATTATGTTGTTCAAGTGATGAATATAATTATTATCTTGAACTGATAACAAGTCTGAATAAGGCAGAGCACACAACATAATTTTCCCTATATTCTTTAAATTTAATAAGGTGCCAACACCATTAACAATGTCCCTTTTCCTTACTCCAATACTATTTCCTATTAACAATACAACAGTAGTTTGACTATCATAATGAGAATTTACAATTTTTTCTACTATAAAGTTAAAGTGTAAATTAGGGTAACAATGGTTGGTGACAGAATGGGATAAACAATTTTGAAGAGAAGTCCCTAATCCTACACCCAATTTGTCAGTGAATACTACAGTATGATTGCACATCTTGCTATCATTATTCCTCAAAGGTTGAGTTGACTCGGGCAATGGTGTAACATGCTGGAGTACAGAAGACGGAGAAGGGTGGACACAGTTGCATAGATTATTTGTCAGAGACTCATATCTCTCAGCATTGTATTTAACTAAGTCTATTAGCTCACTGGCCTCCAGCATGCGCTTACTTATATTTCTATGAACGATATCAATGAAATTCGAAATCAAAAAGTGCGAGCCCTGGAATTTATGTCCCGAGTAGCGGTATGGCTACTCGGGACATAACCTCCGCTCCTTCACCCCGCAACCCCCCGCACGATTGCTCTGCGACAATGTTCTACGTTGACCGACTGTAAGGAGTAAGATATAGGTAGACTGTGGTATGGTAATGTTTTTTACAGAAACCTCAAACGTCAGATCGTCAGGTAAGTCCACACCTGACGTTGAAAAGGGTAAAAGTATAGTGCTAAACGTTTTTTAAATGTCATTCAGTCTCTAAAAGTGTTTAGACCCAATTTCACCATACTCTGCTAGTTATTGATCTCCTGTTAAACATTTTAACAGACTGTTTAACAATACATTGAAATTGACATTGACTGCTTAATAGAACATTAACAACTACATTGTATGGTGTATCTTAACATTGTATTTAACGAGTCGTTGTGCAAGCGGGCTGTACGGATAAAAAGAACTTATTCAAGCATTTTAAGTTTAAATATACACGCTGGCTTGACTATGGTTTCCTGATATTGTGTTGCCGCTATGTGGCGGTCATAATAAAGTGGTGAATGACGTCACTGAAACGTCGTCCACGTAAACAAGGCGGCATGGTTTCCTAAAGATCGTTGTTTGACAACGTAACGTCCGATAGCGGTGCTGTCATCTACATTACGGTCATATTTAATCCGGTCGCAAATTATCAGAATGTTTTATTAGAAAATTTCGACGAGCTACTTTGCACATTACCAAAAAAATCTGTTACAAAGGAGAATGGGCAAAAAAAACCCAGATCCACCAGAAACGGCTTGTATTGGTATTTGTCACACTTAATGTCCTAAACAATCCTGCATATTTTTTTTTTCCTCGGCTCTGTCTGGACCCATGAAAACGAGGTCAAAGATTGAAAAAGTGTCTGTTCGTGTATTATTGAAATCATTAAATATTTTATTCTAATCATTATATCGCAGTGCACTGCTGGATATAGGCAGTTCCTATTAATCGTCACCACACCAGGTGCTTGCTCAGATAATAGATTAAAACATTATCAAGCTTGTAAAAGTGGTTAGTATTAGTACAATGAAAAATGAAAATAACCATTGAACTAGTTAACCGAAGCCCCCAAGGCTGTCAATAAGTCCTTCGGCCTATTAATATAATCAAGGTAGAGGTTTGACTATGCAGTCACTAAGAAGAAGAAGAAGTCACACAGAAGTCCTCTGGACAACCATCCGGTGTTCTCTGACCATGTAAATATCTCACATTATTGAGATGGAATAATTAGGTAGTTACTTAAACTCACGCCAGTATTGCCCGAAGTGTTGGTAGAGGTGTATAGTACACCCACATTTCGCCGTTTATGTTTACGTCCCATGTATTAGGGGGCGAGCCTATTGCCATCGACCGGGCACAAATCCAGACTCCGGGCTGGTACTAAGAAATTCCACACGGAAAAACCCAGTGACACTTTGCCCGACCTGGGGATCGAACCCAGGACCTCGCGTCCAGCAGTCGCGCTTGCGACCGCTAGATCAACGAGACAGTCTAATTAGGTAGTTATGTCGAATAAATAGATGTGTACATAATATAATTTTTCGTTGTACCACTTTTACAAGTTTGATAATGTTTTAATCCCTTATCTGAGCAAGTACCTGGTGTATTGAAGATTAATAGGAGCTGCCTATATCCAGCAGTGCACTGCGATATAATGATTAGAATAAATATTTAATGATTTCAATAATACACGAACAGACGCTTTTTCAATCTTTGACCTCGTTTTCATGGGTCCAGACGGAGCCGAGGAAAAAAATAATTATGTAGGATTGTTTAGGACATTAAGTGTGACAAATACCAATACAAGCCGTTTCTGTTGGATCTGGGTTTCCGATTTATGAAATTTGCCCATTCTCCTTTTTTGACGAGTAACTCTGCTCATACATTTTGTACAGGACCCCGCACACTGTCAGAAGTAGGCCCGGTAGGTATCCACCAAAGCGGAGAGGAGACGAGAGGAGATGTGCTGCGAAGCTGGCAGGTTATTTCCACCAAAGCGGAGAGGAGATGTGAGCTGTGCGTAGCAGAGATGTGAACTGTGCGTAGCGAAGATGTGACCTATGAGAGCTCGAAATCAGTCAGTTCGGGTGTGCGAGGCGCGGGGAGAAGGCAGCAGGGAAAGGCGCTATAGAATTTTGTGCCGCGCCGCTTGCTCGCTCGCGGCACAAAATTATATAGAGAAATGAGACATCTCCTCTTCTCTCCGCTTGATCAATTTCCACCGAAGTTAAGCGGAGAGGAGATGTGGAAATAACGAAATCTGATTGGTTATTCAAAACACATCTCCTCTCGTCTCCTCTCCTCTCCGCTTTGGTGGAAACCGGACCTTAGTCGGATACGTCAGCTTGCTGGCTCTAGTACAAATTGTATGCGCATTGTCTTCGCACATGCGTTAGGAATTTTCTAACATATTTTTTTAATAATATGCAGCTGGTCTTACTGTGCTAATGGATTTCTAAAGTTTTTTTCCCGATTGAGGTGGACGAATACTTATTGAAAAATGAGTTGAAACTATTTATAGTGTAACGTTATTCTACTTTTTTTTTAATTTTATACTTTCACACAAAAAATTATACAGAGGCGGACTTAATGCTTTAGGTAGGTATATTCTGCCAGTAATCTTTTTTGTGTATTTCGTATATAGTTTTACTACTTAAACGATCTCTTATGTGATTAAGTACATTTTAATAGTTATTCCACATTTGCTTATTTTGACCAAAGCAATGCCTACATTTTTCATTATTGCAGTGGAGATGGCAACGCACTTAAAGTTTTAACCGTATAGTCCGTAGCGGGCCCCGAAAGGGGACGAACACAAGAACTACCGTAAACTCGTTTTCGACCCCGATTGGGGCCCATAATTAGGTCATACGACATCCTAATTAATAATTTAAACATTTAATTATCTACTTATCGGATCTTGTTATTGGATGAAATTTATAAGAACTAAATAAAAGCTCAAGTTTGAGTATCATTGAATCAATCCTATTTAGCGCACGAGTTTTAATATTTACCTTTACAAAACTGAATTCATAAATGCGATAACCGCCATTTGATGACACTCGTGGTGGACGCTAAAAATCATAAAAAGAATGGATTCTGGACTACCATACATCACAAAATGAGTAAATCATTTATTAGTTCGAGGAAATCATCCATAGTTTTGGTAAATTTAGTAGTGATAACAAAGTTTTTGATATACAAAGTAAAAGCACAGTCTACCTATATCTTACTCCTTACAGTCGGTCAACGTAGAACATTGTCACAGAGCAATCGTGCGGGGGGTTGCGGGGTGAAGGGGCGGAGGTTATGTCCCGAGTAGCCATACTGCTACTCGGGACATAAATTCCAGGGCTCGCACTTTTTGATTTCAAATTTGATTGATATCGTTCATAGAAATTATATTAATTTGTTATTGATAATTATGTATGAGAATTTTATTATAAAGTCTGTTTACTAATCCAAGATGGCGGCATACATACATTTTCAAATGATTGTTCGTGGGAAGTCATTTCTACGGTTTTTGGGGTCATTGATGCCGAAAATGACGTCAAAATCCAAATGCAAGATGGCGGCCATGAAAATTTTCATGTAATCATCCTGGGTGTCAATTTCATAGTTTTCGGGGTCACTGATGCCGAAAATGACGTCAAAATCCAAATCCAAGATGGCGGCCATCAACATTTTCATTCAATCATCATGGGTGTTAATTTCATGGTTTTCGGGGTCACTGATGCCGAAAATAACGTCAAAATCCAAATCCAAGATGGCGGCCATGAAAATGAGTAAATTAGTCGTCATGGATGCCAAATCCAAGGTTTTCTGGGGTGCGGATGTCGAAAATGAGGTCAAAATCGAAATCCAAGATGGCGGCAATAAAAATGTCAAATTAGTGGTCATGGGTGTCATTTCCATGGTTTTCGGGGGTACTGATGCCGAAAATGAGGTCAAAATCGAAATCCAAGATGGCGGCACTAAAAATGTCAAATTAGTGGTCATGGGTGTCATTTCCATGGTTTTCGGGGGTACTGATGCCGAAAATGAGGTCAAAATCGAAATCCAAGATGGCGGCAATAAAAATGTCAAAGTAGTGGTCATGGGTGTCATTTCCATGGTTTTCGGGGGTACTGATGCCGAAAATGAGGTCAAAATCGAAATCCAAGATGGCGGCAATAAAAATGTCAAATTAGTGGTCATGGGTGTCATTTCCATGGTTTTCGGGGGTACTGATGCCGAAAATGAGGTCAAAATCCATTTCCAAGATGGCAGCTTTTAAAATTTCAATTTAACCATCATGGGTGTCATTTCCATGGTTTTCGGGGATGCTGATGACGAAAATGAGGTCAAAATCTATATTCAAGATGGCGGCCATGAAAATTTTCAAATTAGCCGTGGTGGGTGTCAAATCCATGATTTTCTGGGACGCTGATTACAAAAACGAGATCCATTCTCAAACACCAAGATAGGGACCACGTTTTACCTGGCAAATTAAATTTAACTGGTAAATTTTTTTGACCGCCGTATATTGTCGAGGAATACTAAGGGCGGGTTGTTTCAAACGGTTCGTTAACGTAACATACGTACGTCAAAAAGTAACGATCACGGAAGATGTTTAACGTACGTTAACTATGAAGTGTTGTTTCATAGCATGAAAAACTGGCTGTCATAGTTATCAGGGTTGCCAGTAGAAAGCAAGATGTTTTCCTAATAAAAATCGATGGGAGATTTTTCTAGTATAGCAACATTTGACCGTTCACGTCAAAGGAGGTGGCCAACTTTTTCAGGGACCGTTACCCCACCATCGAAATACATGTACACAAAAAATAATTACTTCATTTCAAAGCGTTTGACCTCAAGACTTACAATATGGAAACAAAAAGCGCCTAGAGGTCCCGTATTTTTTTTAAGGGCAATTTTTCTTACTCTACTATAACTTAAATGTCAGGTGTTATTTATTGTTAACATTGAAATAAATATTGTTTAAAAACCTTCAGAAAACGTATTATACCTATGTTCCAAGTTATCCCGATTAGTTTTTAGTCGTTTTGATACTAAACTGCTACTTAATACCAACTACTACCATAACTGCTGAAATTAAATTAAAGGATTTTTATATCACCTGTATTTCACAATATGTTATCCCGACGCTCAGAATTCCATGTTATTACAATTTGCAATAATCGGCTAAATTATTATTAATTTAATTTTAATTTTAAGTAGGCACTCAACACGTTTGATAAATATATAATGCATGTTGTGCTTACCTGTAACAAATTGGTACACTAGTCTGTAAGTCCATTGAATGTATGTCTTAACTTTGTACCTATTAGTGTATTCAATTGTTGGTGAGCCAAATAAATAAAATAAAAAATCATATTTCTCATCGAACCTAGCTAAAGCACAATTGACACAATTCAAAATTATTTAGTCCATAATAAAAGCTGTAAAAATCAGTTTTCAATTCAAAATAAATCTAACGTTATAGAAAATGAGGAATAGATACACACAGATGACATAGATAAAAAATATAAAAATAACAGGTATTTAAAATACCAGATAACATTTGTTCCTTTCAGTAACTGTTATCTGTTAGTATAAATAACATTCACATAACGACGCGGTTGACACAACGCCCTGTTAAATAACGATGTTTTTGTCTCATTCTTACTGACGACATATAACCTTGCTAAAAAGATGTACCTAAATAGTCTAAAAATATATACAGGGTGGTAATTTGAGATGGGGCATGAAGCGCAGCTACCTTAACCATTGTAGCTACAAGAAAACGTTCTTATGAGACCACCCCTAACTTTTGGAATAATTTCTATTTGCATTCACAGATTTTGAAAAAAATGTACAGTCAGCGAGAAAAGGGGCAGTTTTCAGAAAACATTTTTATGGTGCCAATCGATCCTATTTCCCTTAAGGATCAAAACACTCTTCCGGACCATTTGAGGTTGGAGTACTAGAAACGTCAGAAATATTTGGAAGTGCATTCATAGATATGGGTTTTATTTCGGTATGAATGTAACTTTGATGATGATGATTTCTGACGTTCTAGTACTCTAATATCAGTGAGTCCGGAAGAGTATTTTGATCTTTCTAAGAAAATTGATCGATTGGCACCATAAAAATATTTTGTGAGAACTGATAATTTATTTGCTGACTGTACCATCTTTTTTTTCAATAACTTTGATTGCAGTTCGAAATAATGTCAAAAATTATGGACAGTCTCCTATCAACATTTTCCTGTAGCCACAACGATTAAGGTAGCTGCCCTTATAACTACCCTATCTCAAATAGTTTTTTGTTTTGCGATTTCTGACGTTTCTAGTACTCCCACTTCAATTGCTCCGGAAAAGTATTTTGATCCTTACGAGAGATAGGATCGATTGGCATCATAAAAATGTTTTCTGAAAACTGCCCCTTTTCTCGCTGACTGTACATATTTTTCAAAATCTGTGAATGCTGATAATAATTATTCTAAAAGTTAAGGGTGGTCTCCTAAGAACGTTTTCCTATAGCTACAATGGTTAAGGTAGCTGCCCTTCATACCCCATCTCAAATTATCACCCTGTATACGTATAACCTACCAAGGTTCATAAGAAGCAATATGTATAAAAATGTATGTCTCCTTTATTTGGTCACGTAATCTGTGTCACGGTGATTTATTCGGATACATTGATACCATTTTTCGAAATAAACGTTTAAAGATTCAGTAAATAAGAAAAAATACATCACAGTAGTTCACAAATTAATAGAATATCGTAATTGTAATAAAATACGAATATTGTATGATTAAAAGTTTTAAAATATTCATCCATATTATAAAATGATCAGATAACTTGTCACCTTGTCAGTGGTACTAATCGGTAGCTAGTACAAAAATACTAAGCTAGATATTTAGTACTGTTTTTTTATATAACAGAGATAACAAGTATTATTGAACTGTTATTACAACCAACCTATAAGTCAGCCCGCCGAAATCATGCTGGCCATTTACATTTTTTTTCTTTTTTTAAAGCTTTTTTATTCTTATGACATTTTCACTGTCAGAAAGTAATAATTAGTGCTGGGCTCGCCCGGTCGCAAACGTGTAAATCGATTGTTCTATGTAGTTAATTGATTAATTAATTATAACGATAATTGTTTAATTTTTCTATTACAAGTTACAAGTAGGTACCGTTGCAGTTTTCATAAACTTATTTTAATATTCTAATACAAGTCACTAGTTATTTTATCCTTAAAGGTTTTGTCAGTAGTTCCCAAACTAAGCAAAACTGTAGCTTGAGAACCTGGGTAAGTAGTGGCATCTTGAATAGTTGTTTGTGTTCCTTTCGATAAAGTCTATTTATGAGAGAAAAAAATAATGGTGTGGTTGGCGCAGCGGTTGAGCGGTCTTTTGGGGAGTTACGTGTCGCGGGTTTGATTATTTGATTCCCGGACTGATCAAATATCTGTATGGTCTTCAGACACATAATGGTTTCCGGGTTTGGTGTTTTTGCAAATGACTATTTGTGTTTGTAAACGCGCTCACGATAAATAACGTATTTAAATAAAAAGGGGAAACGTATTTTTAAAAAGCTGGTCATCCTAAGTAATTTTTGAAAGTAAAAATTAACTCATCTTAAACTGTGAAAAATTAAATGACACTAAATGTACTTAATAATCCTGAGTTATTAGGATTATTACTTATATTATTATTTGTCAATTTAATTAATAACAAAATACGAAAAACATTAATAATAATAGGTATATTCAATGGCTTATTTACGTTTATTTGAATGTTATCGATCCATGTGAGTTGTACTATAGGCATAACGATTTTTTTACTGAAATCGATTATCACAAAATGAACAGCCCTTAGAGTTTAAAAGAAATTCAAATGTCATCCATCAATAATGCATAATGGCCGACGGGCGGAAAATATCAATATACTATCTTATTATCTTCATCATAATTTCCAGGACTTGTACAGAAAAAATGAAAAATAGGTCTTACAATAATATGTAAAGAACGTTTTATCATTGATTACTTTACTTTGTACAAGTTCAGTTTCAATTATAAGTGTGTTATCGACTATCTGGGGCAGATGTTGGCCACCTCCTTTTATGTTTTGTCAACAAAACAGTTCTTGTTTCTATCGCGAACGATTTAACAACTGATTTTCGTAATTCTGAAAACATATTCGTAGATTTTCACGAAAAATGGATACTTGTACACCAAAGTATGTTTAGAACGATGATATTTGTTAAACTTTGCAATCTACCTAGGTATATTCTCTTTTTTCTTATAATTTTTGGACTTCACGTGGTATTTTTTTACAGAGAATGGGCTGTAAATTTTTCCAAAGATTAAAAGCTCGCTTTCAGTCGTTGATTGAAAAAAATAAAGAAATACTGTTCTGCAAAAAAACAGGCAATACCTAATAGTTGCAACTGCCAATCTCTCCTCCTCGTCAGATGGCAAGTTAATGTAATGAGGACGTAGCTTAGCGATAGCCCGAGTTACTCGATGAATAATACGGCTTGCTGTTGATTTATGCTAGCCTGACATGTCATCAACACATCTCCTAAAAGATCTTGAACCATAATACTGCAGCGTTGCAAGTATCTCGTCTATGGGTTTTGCAGTCAAGTTTCTGAAATATTGTGAACAAGTAAATTTAAAAATCAAAATACCCAATGAGAAATTCTACTGGTAGAATAGGTCTTCTATTGTGGTAGGTAACTTATTTTTCTGTAGCAAATTTTATTTCGTCTTCGATTTAGCGTGTTAACAATACAGCCACTTCCTTTGATACACGGTATCTTGCGATAAACTCCTGTTCATCCCAAAGGCGTAAATTACTAACACGTGTCTTAAATACCTTTTTCTTTCTTTCTATCGTCTATTAAAGACCAGATGGGCGAATACAAAAAAAAGTCCCTATTGTTTTACTGTTTGACGCAACTAAAGTAACGCTAACCAGTGGTCAACCCATCTGTTACCGTAATCGTTATTTTTTTACGTCCGTTAAGGCCTACATTTTGTGAAACAACTCATTTTTTGGTTTAACGATAGTTAACGCCATTTTAACGTATACGCGTGCGTTAAGTGGAGCTGAAACAACCCGCCCTTAGTCTTTATTTCCAGCATCAGCACCCACGAAAACCATAGAAGTAATAACCATAAATAATAAGTAATTTTCTATGGCTCCTTCCTGGATTTGGGAATCATTAATTACTCTTACCTACCCCCGCAAGCGTTAGCCACTGCGACTGTAACCTCGACAAAATTTGTAGTTTTAAATATTGTTAGTAAATTCCAGCATAAGATGGCGAACTTGCGGCTACATACCTTTGCATTATTTTGTCAATCGTCAAAATTACGCATGCGTGGTTTTCTTTTTGCGTGTCACTGTTTCTATAAAACGTTAATTAATTTGGACGTTTGTTTGACAAAGTTTGTGTAATTAGTTTTATGTGACAACCCTATGACAAGTGTTACCAATTTTGACATTTCATAGGACCTGTCAAATGTATGGGCGTTGACCCACTGTATGTAGTAAGTAGGTACACTGTGGTAAAAGCTTCCCGCCAGTTGAACATTTTTTGTTGTTCATTTATCACTAATATCACACATTACGTAGTAGGCGTGGTTAAAAACATTCCATTATCTATTGACAAATACGATATACTACTAGAGAAAGCCCATGTTTTAACGTTAAACGTAAACGTACGTAAAATATCACAAAATCTTTATTATCACTACTCAATTTGGGATTCGGAATCAGCCGCCATATTACTTTTTTATGGTTAATGATGTGAGAAAGTGATTATGTGAATCGATTCTTTCGTTGTGATTTTGTTCGAATCGATTTAATAAAAAATAAGTAACACCAAAAATCGATTTTTTTAATTATAGTAAATATTTTACATGTTTGATGTAATTTAACATTCTATCTATGTTAAAATTATAATCAAGCAATCAAAGATATTTTTTTTTAAATATCGTAATAAGTCAGTACCTACATTTAAATAAAATAAAATAGATTTAGATTCATCATAAATCATAATCCTCTGTGGCTACATCAATAAATATTCGTACCGAAACTTCACCGTGGAATCCAATGCGTCCGTAGACTGATATTCTTTATTCAAAATTCAAAAAATAAATTCTAATTTGACGCATATCGGCAGTAAAATAATAATTATCTACGAAACGATCCTTGCAATAAGGTTTAAAATTGTTAAACGGGATCTTAATAGTGCGAAATCTAGGTACCTCGCCTACGCCTTCATGTACTATAAAGGCCCATTTAGATGGAGAGAGTTTCTCGAACGATTCTTGCCGAGAAATCGTATGCTACTATCGCAAGCAATAATCGCCATAAGATTATTGTATCATAATGTTTACATACAGGCAAGAACTAAATTGTCGCCTACGATTATGTCATACGAGATTCGCAAGTAATTTTTCGCTAGGCGATAAATTACTGTGACTGTTTACACAGGGAAAATTATAGTAAGAAGATTCTTGCTTACGAGTTCTCGACTTGTATAAACACGATCTCGTATGACATTTTTTCAAGTTCATACGAGTATCGTACAAATCGGTTTGAACCGTTTTTGAGTGCGAGTTTTACCATTTGAATTCATTGATTACTACGGTATTGTTTGTAGGATCACCTTTTTGATCATCATCCTCATACGTTATTCCACCTTCTTTTTTAACCGACTTCAAAAAGGAGGAGGTTCTCAATTCGGTTGTATTTTTTTTTTTATTTTTATTTTTTTATTTTTTATGTGTGTTACCTCATATCTCCGTCATTTATGAACCGATTTGAAAAATTCTTTTTTTGTTCGAAAGGGCATACTTTCCGATTGGTCCCATTTAAATTTTGTTATGATTAGACCATGAACTTCAGAGATATGGAACGGAACTCCTCATCGGATCAAAGCAAAATTCTCAAATTACTAATATTGCTTTGTTTATATTTGTTGTTGGGAACTGACTACTAGAAAAGGGGAGGGGGTGCGTGTCCCCCCCTCCCCCCCTTTTGAATGTTTTCATTATATCGTGTAAGGTATCATTTGAAAGGACTTTTTATGCCCGACTACGTCAAAGCCAAAAAGAAGGGTTATGAAGGAGGGGGTTAAAATTATGACACTAAAACGTATTTAATAAAAAATAAACTTATAAAAAAAGTAAAAACCGACTTCAAAGAAATACTAAAAGGAGTAAAATAATTACCGTATAATTAACAGATTCAGAAGTCGGTGCAACTCTACACTGAAGCAAATAGAAGCCACCGACTTCTGAATCTGTTAATTTTATATTATGGTAATTATTTTACTCCTTTTAGTATTTCTTTGAAGTCGGTTTTTACTTTTTTTATAAGTTTTTTATATTTAATTGTTTAATTAGTTATATTAAACCTTTTTTTTATCACATGCCATTTAAAAAGAATTAAAAAAAGTGTAATGTAGCTGACGGCCGCATGTTCTCCTGAGCTGGAGACACGTCTGTACATTACATGTTCTCAAAATGACACAAAAATCATTCAAATTTGGTAATGCCGATAATGTTAAGTTCATTGAAATTTATAGAAATTACGAGTGTTTGTGGGATACGGAGAATGTGCATTATAAAAATCGTGATGCAAGAAATGCAGCTCTTAATGCATTTGCAAGAGAATTGGGAGTTGAGGAATTTGGCCCAAAGGAAATAACAGCAAAAATTAAAAATATGAGAAGTCAGTATTTGCAAGAACGTAAAAAAGTAAAATCATCTTTGGGGACTAGAGCTGGGGCTGAAAATGTTTACGTTCCGAAATTGCCTTGGTACAAATGTTTGGACACATTTTTGAGAAAATCTTCAGAATTTCGTACAACAACCTCTAATTTGGTGGGTATTTAATAATACTAAACACTTTTTTATACCTACTTAAACAGTGATGAAAAGCATAGAAAGCCAAGTTTAGTTTGTTGAAAACTGTTTATTATAAAAATATTGCATTTTCCTGCCACGGTACTGCTCCGCGATTATTGAAATAATCACAATACTGTTCACGGACTGAAATTGCTTCTCTGGTAAAATTTCCGTAATTTTGCGAAACTAGATCTTCAAAGGCTCCACTTCTATAGTTTTCTCTCCACGTACCTGGTCGTATGCCAGATCCTGTATCCTCATCTAAAAACCCTGGAGGAGTGTATACGTTCGGCGATGTTTTTCTCAACCAATTATGTAAAACACACGTCGTTTTCACGATGACATCTATTTTTTCGGGCGCTAATCCTATTGGCCTTTCAAAAATCCTAAATCGTGAAACCAAAATACCAAATGCATTTTCGACAATTCTCCTGCATCTGCATAGTCTATAATTATAAATTTTTTGTTCTTTTGACAAATTATTTCGTCGAGGGTATGGTTTCATTAGGTAGGGCTTTAAAGGAAAAGCTTCATCTCCAACAAAAACAGCATCGCTAGGCAAGTCTAGTGTATTTTCTTCGATAGCTTTTTTTAAAGTACTTTCTTTGAATATACCACCATCTGAGTTTCTTCCCTTTGCTCCGATGTCTACATATATAAAGCAGTAGTCATAATCAACGCATCCTAAAAGAACAATACTGAATGTATTTTTATAATTGAAAAATTCTGATCCTGTTCCTGGAGGACACTTAATTAGTATGTGTTTGCCGTCCAAAGCTCCGACACATGTAGGAAACTGCCATCTTGATGCAAATCCTGTTTGTATATTGACCCATTCTGCTTTAGTCCTTGGTACCTAAAAAAACAAATATGTTTTATTTCTTTTTAATTTCAGATTGATGAGCCTACCCCAAGTACGTCTCACAGTCAAATTAATGACTCGGTGTTTAATATTGACGAAACACAAACTGTCCAAATTTTAAACTCTGGTATCGATATAATCGATTTGACACCAAAGCCAATCGAAATCAAAAAGACCCAAAAGATCACCAAAACCAAAAATTTGGACATCGATTCAGCCATCGATAGATTAGATGCTATTGAGAAAAGGTGTAGGCAATCTGAGGACGATTTGGATATGTTTGGGAAGTATGTTGCATCCAGCTTGCGCAAGCTTAATGAAAAAAATATAATATTCGCTCAAAATGAAATCCAGGCAACACTTTCAAAGTTTAAATTGAGAAATTTGCAAGAGACAACTCCAATGCCTGATTCCCCATTTTCTAGAACTGATGGCGACATACAGTGGTGGAATTCAAGCATGCAACATGACATTGCAAACGATTCCATGAATGCAGAATAATTATTTTTTAAATTATCTTTTTGTTACGTTGATTTTTAACTATAGGTACCTACTTTTTTTTGTGATGACAAAAAGAAAAAAGTACCTATAGTTAAAAATCAACGTAACAAAAAGATAAAGCATTCATGGAATCGTTTGCAATGTCATGTTGCATGCTTGGATTCCACCACTACCTACTGTATGTGGCCATCAGTTCTAGAAAATGGTTCTCTTCCTCAAAAAACCAAGATTGATGTCAAATAAATAGTTAAATACAAAAAAATATTAATTTTTGGAGTGAAATAGTGTTTTATTCATACCTTAATAAAATCTTCCAACGCTGTGTAAATAGCTTGCAAAACTTCAACCAAAAAGTAACTTATGGTACACCTAGGTACTCTAAATATTTCTGATAATGTTTGAAAGGAATCTCCTGTGGCCAGAAACTTTAAAGTTATTTCCAATTTTGTACGAGCATCTATAGCTTGACGCATATTTGTATCGTTTTTTTGTATAGACGGTCCAATTTCTTGAAGTAAATATGAAAGTTGGGCTTTCGTAACTCGAAACATATTTTTGAATGTCTCTTCATCTTCCAATTGTAATTCAAGACACAAAGTATTAGATGCTCCAAAAGCGTTTCTTCTCGCTATCCATTTTTTAACCCAACATCTTTTTTTCCGTTTTCGTTTTATTAATTCTTGTCTTAGAAGAGCAGATATAATTAAAACACCCTCGCGCACTGCACTCATGGTAGCGACTGGCACAAAACCTCGAAACACAATTCTCGCTTTGTAGTTCTGTTTACACGGAGACACATTATATTCTATTGCGAGGCGATTGTCGCCCAAGGGGAAGGGCGATAATCGTGGATGTTTACACGAAGAAACTTTTTAAATGTTCTTTCGATAATCGTATCTTCGAGTCGAGAAACTCTCTCCATCTAAATGGGCCTTAAGTCGCGCGGAGAAGGTTTGCCGATGGCCTCATGACGTCACGCGTCGATGGTCGGTACGATTCAGACGAGCGCGGGTAGCGGTCGGTGAAGTGGGAGGCGCAGTCATCGGCAAACCTTCTGCGCGCGACTAGTAGTTTTAAATTGCATAGGTACCCACATAGAATATTAATTTTATTATGTCCAGGATGGTTGACGGCTGTGAATAAGCGAAAAAAAAACAGAAGAGGTGAAGAGGGTGAAGAGGTCATACATTATAGCCTTTATTTTTTGAAGGCGTAGATGGTATAGGGTGCCCAGTATATCTGACATAGGCGTAGTGAGTATTTGATTTCGGGGAAGATTTATCTCTGTGATTCTCGATGCGAGACATTGATGAGGCCCTGGGCCACCTTAAGTTAGTATTTTATTTCGAGATCGATTTTGAACGCAAATTTATGAAATGTTTTTCGTTTTATTTGTACAGGGGTGCAAAGGTAATAGTAGTTCAGCCATCTTTACTTGGCACTTTTACAACATTTTTTAGACCTTAACATTTTGTCGAGCTGATAGTCGCAGCGGATAAGCCTTGCAGCAGTAGGTAGACATAAGTTATTCTTCAATTCAAGATGGCGGGCTTGAAAATTTACTTATTATTTCATAATTATATTATTTCCATAGATTTCGAGGGTGCTGATGCCGAAAATAAATTCTACTCCTAAATCCAAGATAGCCGTCATGAAAGTTCACTAGTTAAATGAAATTTACTAGCCCTTAAATCATGGGATTGACAACCATGACAGCTAGCGAATTTGCGTAACCGCCATCTTGGATTTGGATTTTAATCTCATTTTCGGCATTATTACCCCCGAAAATCACGATTTTGAAACCCATGACGACTAATTTGCAAATTTTTGTAGCCGCTATCTTGGAATTTCATTTTGACCCCATTTTCGGCCTCAGCGCCACCGAAAACTACAGAATTGACACCCATGACGACTAGTGAACTTTTCATGTTTTGACCTCATTTTCTGCAACAGGAGCCATGAAAACCATGGAAATATTACCCATGATGAATAAGTAGTAAGTTTTCGTAGCCGCTATCTTAGATTTAGAAATCGATCTTAGCCATTTTTGTTTTGTGAACCGACCTTATATCCTCTAACATTATTAAAACCTGATTATAGTAGTACGCCCTCTATCTTATGAACTATTTCACTTCTATTTGAAATCAAGAAGCGAAGGCCCAGGAATTTATGTCCCGAGCTGCGGTATGGCAGATTGGGACATAAGCTCCGCCTCTCTGCTGCTCGCTTTCCTCAGCAAACCCTAGCACGAATGCTCTGCGACAATGTACCGCGTTGACCGACTGCATGTACTGCCGTCATAACGAAGAGTGCAGTAAGTGCAATTTTATAACATAGAATTTTGAACCTTAGTGTTGGGTTACGCTTACGCAGACGCAAAAGGATAAATTCTGTGTTCAAAAATTGCACTTACTGCACTCTTCGTTATGACGGTAGTGTAGTAATATAGGAGAGAATGTGGTAATACATTCTAATTATGTCTATTAGATACTTAAAATATCTTCGTGTTCATTCTACTTGTACTAATATTTAATCTGTGCCAATACTTTATGTTTTTGAAAAATACTTTCTATTCACGTGAAATTATTTATTTGTAGCTATGCCGAAAATAAATAAATGTCATTAATTACCTTTCGAGCGATTTTATTTATTTAATGATTATTTTTCGATACGGCTGAATGAATATCGATTAGGCTGAATGAGTATCGATTTGGCTGAATGCAACATTTGTATTGTATTAACAATTTTGGATTGATGGTCAGCACTAGGTTCGAATTAAGTCGACGTACAATTTTTACTAATTTGAATTGTGTTTTATTATGCGTTTTTGTACTTGAATAATGGTAAAAATGAACATGAAAAGAAAAAGAAACTATGTTTAGCTTGTCCCCTCAGCGTTTCAAAACGTAACTAGGTACGTTAATTATTGTTTTTGAGCTAATCTAACTCAACTAATATTTGGATATAGGTATATTAAATATCTATTTTATTCTAATTTCGCAGTATGTTGACGTAGCCTCACGTAAACAGCACATTTTTAAAGAAATTTACTAGACATATTAGGTACAATATTAATGAAATAAAATAATTTTCACATTAAATTCATACTTAAAACTTTCGTGCAAATTCCTGCATTTAGTGACATAATTCGATTAATTAACGCGACAACTCCCCGAGTCAGCGGATATGACAAATGTCAAAATCTCGTCGAGCCGAAGGGTTAATGAACTTTTGCTAGCCCGATTTTTAACTTAATCACTTTCCTCCGTAAGATTCTCTTTGTCTTCTGATGATTGCTCATCTTCCAAATATACTAACTAATAAAATAACACTAAATCCAGATAGTTAATTTTCCACAGAGTAGACGTAGTCAGTGACGTCTCGCTGCTATATTATGTTATGACCGTCTTAACGGCTACTATTCTTAGGAAATTATGGCCCGTCTGGCCATTTTTAACTACAACGGACGTACCACGTCATACGGAAGTTAGAAATCGGTACAGCTTTCTTAGGAAATCTTAGCTTTACAGTTCATGTTTTGTATTCTCCCTGCAAGACAAGAATTTGTATAAGTAAGCCTTTAACGGCCTGTCCACATCTCCACGTCACAACGTCGTCAACGTGGAACGGTGCGGTAACGCGGCACGGTGCGTTGACGTAACGTGCACATTTACGTTACACGTTACGTCAACGCACCGTGCCGCGTTACCGCACCGTTCCACGTTGACGACGTCGTGACGTGGAGATGTGGACGGGCCCTTACGTTACGTTAAGAGTAAAATAACACTATCTCTTCTTAACCTCATATTGCTCTTGTTTGCAATTTGTATATTTATATAGGTATGTATTTTTATTTAAGTATGTTTGTATTTATGCATTTTTTGTAAGTTTATATTTTTATTCTTTTTGTATTAATGTGGTTCTTTGTGTCTCTATATTTATATGTTTTTTTTTGTTTTTACACACTATTGTCTACATTTATTGTTCCAAATTCTCCTCGCACAGGTCTGCTGGAAGAGATTACTTTAAGACATAAGCAATGCCTTTGTAAGTTATG